>CAWLCW010000028.1:17500-10017500 GCA_963856015.1 Helicoverpa assulta | reverse complement strand
GAGGAAGTTATTAAGACCTTTTTTCGTCACTAATTTAAGTAAAATGGAAAGACGTAGATTAAGAGTGGCATTATGCTTATCATGTTTCTAACTTCTAGGAATATTATTATCGCCTGTCTATCGATTTGTCAATAAAGTTAGGAAGTCCTGAATTGCGTTAAAAGATAATTTGAAAATGCTTTTAAAGTTATAACATTCATAAGACTCGTGGATTGAAAAACACTATGGCTTCATGTAAAACACTAGTCCTCAGCAGCGTCCAGTTAAACTGGAAGCCGACCCCAACATAGTTGGGACAAGGCTAGACTAATAGATGACGTTTACGCTGTGGACGAACTTGGGCCTTAGTGTCATATTAGTACTGCTAATCAGTCAACCATTGACGTTCGTCTCGACAACCTACAATCACGACGTCAAAAATCATATCGAATATCATTTATAATTCAATATCATTGTCATTATAATAATAATGTCTCCTGAATGATGATAAATGACCCAAAACTGTATTTTTCCATAACTTACGCATGTACGATGAAATGCAATTTAAGGACAGTAACTGTAAAAATTTTACTTCCTATAAAATCAGTAGTTTTTTTTTTTTAATTGGGTACATTTTCAAATAGCATCACTTAAAATCTTTACGCACAACATATCATTCCATTAACTCCATAGAAAAATGATGTGAAGAAATATTATTTAACATTAGACGTCAGCTTCTGCCTCAGCCAAATCCGTTGTAATAAGGTCAGCCAGACCGAAATCTGAGGACGAAATAAAGGCATAAAGACAGACATATTACTACCGGCCAGTCGCCTTACCTCCATTTTGGTCCCACTAATAAGGTTGTAGGCGTAAAACAGAACTTATTCATGCTGTAGCTGGCTGGAAGTTTATGATGTGACCCAGCTGTCATCGGTATTAAAAAGAAAGTATGTTGTCGTTGGAGTTGTGGGGGGTAATCTGTCGTCATAGTTGATATTTTGACTAGAGAGGACGTGCTTAAAAAAGGTGATCTTTTCATTTTGAATGCATCATAGTGACTTATTTTAGTAATTATTCAACAGATATTAGGGACCTACATTACTGCTCATCAAAATCCGGTTAGCCGTTTGCGCGTTAGGAAGAGACAACACCATACTCGGAAACTTTACCTTTATAATATTACTATAATGATATCAGAATTAAATCTCCAAACTAATAAAAGTGCTATCAAAACATTCACAGAAATTAATGCGAGCCAGATAAGTGATGTGAAACGCTCAGAACGCTCTCACGATATTCGCGCTCGTCCTAAAAAAGCAAAGGTCCATCGCTCCGCTCGCTCCAACTAATTTTAATTAATCGTGGAAACAAAGTAGCGAAGCGTTCCGGAAACGTTTTGAATAAAAGAATAATAATTTCCTAGCAGGAATGAGGGTAGGTGGCCTAAGTGCTAGGAAATAGCGGACATTAATATAATTATTGCGGAGTGGAAGATTTTAGTTCGCGCCTGCGTTTGAATCTGTTTTTGTTTTGGTTGCTTTGGTTTGAGGTGTTATGGTAGTTTGGGACCAACCAAGCTTGGTTTGCAAAGAGCTCGGTGCCAACTTATTTACTCAGTTTTCTTTTGTATTATATTGCGGCGAAAGCGATGAATTGTATTTAAACCTAATCAAAAACAAGCTAATTAGAAGATTTACTCACCTTCTTCAATAAAGGAACCCACTTTTTAGACCAGGCGACTGTCTGACCCATTTCCTTCCTAAGTTCTCTCCGCTCATAACTCCTCACTAAGTCCGTCTTGGCATTGCTGTCAGTGAGGAATGGGTACCACAGATCGTGAGTACCCCCCCACCCCTCCTTGTCTCACCTTAATTAAACCACGTCTAATGCCACAGTAGTCCAAACTAGTGGTTTTTTTTTGTCGTACAAGCTCCTTACACGTTGTAATAAAGATGTTTTTTCTTCATTCTCTTAGAGGATAAGAAAATTGCCCGCGTTTAACCTGTGTTGTCTTTTTAATTAGGAGAGGTTGTTGCTTTAGTTTTAGCGTTGTAGTAATATTATTTTATTCTTAGCGAAGTGGAAAATTGAGTTTTTTTAGAATATAAAAACAAATCTGATACTGCGGACTTGAACCTTTATTTTATTTAAAACATTCTACAAATAATCTCTCTCTCATCAATCAATTAAATAGAGTGGGCATTTAACTGCCCATAAACTATTATAAAACATTTAAGGGTCGGTTCATATCTAACGGAATATGCGTCGCGTATCATCGGTCGCGTAACGCCAGGACTGACAAATATACGGTAAAACATTCAATCATTCACACCTAACCGATGATGCGTTAGTGCGTCGATCATACATTTACGATACGCTCGACGCATTTTCCGTCAGATATGAACCGACCCTAAATATAAAACAGCATAATGCAATTTATTTATTTATTCAATTAGGTAATTTTATACAATTCCTTTTTATATTCTACACTCATTCATCGCCGCACATAAAAGTCATTGCTGGCAAGGAAATACGGCTCTATTTCCGAGTTCCCAAGAATATTATGAGTACTTAATCGAGCACCTGCGCTTGAAATTTAGTACTTTACTACATTTAATGCTTTCTGACAACTTGGACACTGTAATCTGTTCTACTGTGAACGTTTTCCGCCATTTTGCGGAGTATCGGTGGTATTATTTGATGATATTGTCACTCAAATTGGGTTAAGAAGTTTTTTTTTGTGAAGATATATTGGAAATTGTTTTATTATTTTTGATAAATGTTTGAGGAACTAAAATATTGCCTCCAAATAATTGATTCAAGTAGTTTGTATATGGTATACACCTTATGCATTAATTATATGACATATTTATAAATATAAATAGAAACAGTACCCACAACACATAGGTGGGATTTCTAGGAATGCGTATGTCAAAAACAATGACATGATGTATTTTTTCGTTTATAGTCCAAAGGCTAATTTATTTTGCTTTCAAAATGTATTAAAATATAATCTATGATATCAAACTGACAATAAATTGTAGCAGTAGATATCAACTAAAAATATTTTATGATTAAAAAATGATCAGTTACAGTCAGAAAGAGACTAAATACTGATACTCGGAAAATGCAATAAAAATCCGCGCTATTTTTAACAAATATTATGTCATTCGTAGAATTGCTAATCAACTATGTACATATTTATTTTAAACTTCAAAAACAATAAACTCAATGAACGGATTAATGAAGCATTTTCAAACATGTATTTCATCATCCTCCGAGCCTTTTCCCAACTATGTTGGGGTCGGCTTCCAGTCTAACCGGATTCAGCTGAGTACCAGTGCTTTACAAGAAGCGACTGCCTATCTGACCTCCTCAACCCAGTTACCCGGGCAACCCGATACTCCTTGGTTAGACTGGTGTCAGACTTACTGGCTTCTGACTACCCGTAACGACCGCCAAGGATGTTCAATGACAGCCGGGACCTACAGTTTAACGTGCCATCCGAAACACAGTCATTGGTGTCTAAGATATACTTGGAAAGTACATACAAACTTAGAAAAGTTGCAATGGTACTTGCCTGACCTGGAATCGAACCCGCGCCCTCATACTCGAGAGGTTGGTTCTTTGCCCACTAGGCCACCACGAAACATGTATTTATATCCGGGTAAAACGGGGGCAGGTTGCTTGTCAAAGTCTAAATCAGTTCATTCATGTATAGCTTCCACGAGCGATTTCACCGGATTCCTGAAGGGAATACTTCCCTCACCCGGATAAAACAAATTAAAAGTAGTGTGATTTTTGGCGTCCTTATCGTCATATTGCTGCCAAATTTCATCAAAATCCATTCAGCATTTTTTCCTGAAGAAGTAACAAACATACACACACATATGTACGTCAAAAACTTTCGCCTTTATAATACCTATTAGTGTGATCAAACCGATGAACCATTTTGGTGTAGGTACCAGGACAGCAGCCCAGGGTAGGAGATAGGAGGTAAATTGATAGCCGCTCGCCACAAATTGGCCTCATGGAGACGATTTGTAGATATGTATATGGTCATCCCAAACCGTTGCTTGTTTGGGCAATAGGTAATAGTTGAAACTGTGGTTAATTTATTGACATGATTTATCCAAATAATGAGCAATTTTATTCATACAGATGTTGGTAAGAAGCTTCACTTTTCTACAATTGGATACTATTAACTTCACGTGCGTGGGTCAAATGGCTAACTTCAGAATTGCAAAGTTATATGTCACGAGCAATATGTATATTATGCGAACAAAAAAAAACAACTAAGATAGTGAGTCCATTTTCATCACCCCAAAACATTCAACCAACAATTTCTACCCACAAACCACCTCTCCTAAAATCAAACAATAATAAAGCAAAACATATAACGTAATGAATTCCGTCAATACATCCACATACATACAGACAGACAGACAGACTCAACAATCCTGTCTCATCGACCCGGTCGGTACAATAGGATGCCCGTCACTGAATGAAGCTCATGTTAATTAGCATAATGGCTACTCCGCTCATGGTTTTTCAACGCGTAATATTGGATACTAGATTTTACATCTACCTCTAGTACCTACACAGGTCAAAAATTCAGCCTTCTCTCCTGGATACCAATCTCCGGGCCAAATTTATTTATTCATTTATTTATGCAAGGTAGCTTCACAGCTGACAGTACATTACATCAAATCATCATTCCAAACATTACGCCAATTATGAAGTACACAAATATAACAATTATAATAATTTGTCGAAAGAGTGGCGGATGACAGGCATTATGCACTATTATTATTTTTTGTGTGTGTGAATGCTTATCTGTGTTGTGTGGATATTCAATCTTAATCACGTCAGCATTTTCTGCTTAACTTATAGAAGACCATAATTTTCGCATCTTTACTTATTATAAAGCTGAGCTAAGCTGAAAAAATATAAGTTGAATTGTTATTTATCCGACTAACGAATTAAGAGTGTTGTGTTTATCTGCCTAGGTATTTAACGCCAAAACCCGTGAAAGAGATTTCCCAACGCTTACCACAAATATACCTAAAAACAGCAATGTTTGATCGCATAAGTAGGTACGTAAACATTTCGCAAGTTCTTTCAAAACTCTAAGCTCTGTAGGTATGTTACCAAACTCTAAGTACATTGTAACACATTTTTATCAAACTTGGAAAATATGAATAAACATGAAACATTAAGTTTTAAATACGCTAACAAATTCCTTTATAAAGCTCAATATATTTTCCGTATCAACGCGTAAAAAGTAGCAAGGTCTAGTATTTCATAAATAATCTTTTTACTACTTATTTGGGTCACGATATTGTTGGGCTAAGGGTTCTTTCATAACGCGCCTTTGAGCGAATTCTAAACATGACGAATTGGGTAATTGAATGTGTATTATACAACCAAAACTAGATAGGAAAAATATAAATAAGTAAAGAGTATATTTTTGTGGAAATAATTGACTCGCGTTTTTATGTTTCTTTCGCGTACTGAGTGAAGTACTTCTTGCACCCGAATAAAAAGTAAATAGTCCTTTAATTTTATTCAATAATTTTGACATGAAAACTGGACAGACAGTAAGACAGAGTATCTTTTACATTAATAATACTTGTAAGGATTATCCCCCGCGACTTCTAAAACGACGACCAAATATTTTGTAACACAGAACAACCATACTCAACCGTCAATCACTCAAACAACTACCATTGCAAAGCGACAACACTACCCAAAATTCACACCTGATACACTTGCAATCCCAACAAAAACGATTACTGCCAAACATTTGTACGTTGACTCCTATCATTGGCGTCATAAAGCCCAACAGAGTGAATCAGGCCAACGATACGATCGCAGTGTTAGTGAGCTATTGAGCTTCCTGACCCGAAACATTACTCCTGACGCGGGTATGAACCCGCAATGGTAAGGTAATTGACTGTAATTGTCGCTTATGATGGCTCGGTGTTTTCGGATTTATCTTTTGCTGTTTAGGGCAGAGAGTAGTTTAAGTTAGTATGGGAGACGTCATTTTCAACTTTAAACGCCTTTTCATACGAATCACTTTACCTTGGATAAAACTGGCTATTATTTTTTGATACATGTGGCTATCGCAGCCGATGAATTGCCACGTTTGTTTTTTTCTTACAAAATCTTTACTAACTTCAAAATTCGTCAAAATCTTCACAGCTTCACAATGTTACCATGAAAATACGATAGACTCACATAGCACACACATTTAAAATAGCCAAGATTCCTCCCGAGTACATTACTAAAACATACCAGCCGAAAATATGAACCTCCTCTTTTTTTAGTCGGATAAAAATAAAACTAACTTCCACTATAAACTAGCCTTACTTTCCCCTGAAACCGCCATAACACTAAATGTTAATGAACGTTCGTTAGTGACGCCCATTGGTTATCTGAAGCAGTGTGATTATTTGGCACATAACTCGCGCTCACCACTGACTTATTATGAAGTAGGGATGTGATGAGATAAGTAAACCAGGTGGTAATGGGATGGGATGACGACGATGATGGTGGGTGATCTCTGTGTGTTGTTTAATCTGTGGTCATTTTACAGTCTGTGGATTTGAAGTAAGAAATATGAGGGTAGAATTAGAAATATCACAATTCGCATTTTCTTCACTCAGTAGATATTGGTCGATCGTCCATTTTGCCGTAACAATTATTCAACTTAAGTCATTCTTAATAATGGTTGGATTCTTCTAGTTTGTGTTACATGCAATTAAACGTGACAAATAATAGTGAAATATTGTGTTTGAATTGTAGTGAAAGGGCAGCAATCACTTTTTAACAGTATCCATGCTAATTTAAAAACAATAGAGTTTTAGGCCGCGGCCCCATGTCCACGGCGCCGCCCCCGTAACACGGCACGACGTCGTGCCGCAGCACGGTGCCGCCAACGGTGCGCCATCCATTACCCATTCGTGCGAGCGCATCAACAGCGAAATATCGACTGAATGGCAACGTCACACGGCGGCCGGCGCCGCGCCGTGGTCATGGGGCCGCGGCCTTACTCCTTCTTACATGGATACTCACTACCCAATTACCAATAGCCTTAAATGTATATTTTTGTCCTCAGTGAGACGAGTAGCGCCACAGTTTTCGATCCCGCCGCCGCCGAAGTCCGAGGTGATGCTGGGCGGCAATCTGACACTCAAGTGCGTCGCCTTCGGGTCGCCTATGCCTACTGTTAAATGGAGGAAAGGTAAAGTCTTAGGGAAAGAAAATCCCATAAGTAACTTTAAAAATACCCATTTGTTTTTAAGGAGATGCAGGTATTCTCTGTCTACTTATACTTAGCACAGATTTTTATTAATTTGTTCATCGACCGATGTAATTGTATTGTGTATTGATCTACATAACACTGAATGATAAGATGCATACTGAGTATCACTTTAGGCCAATACAATCTCTAAGAAAACCTCGCAAGATATTGCATCCATTCAGGGTCGCCATGTGGTAAGATGGTCATTTAGTTGTTAAAGAAAACACACAAAAAAAGAAAACACAGCTCAGTATTCGGATTGGTTTATTATTATTTATTAAATCAGTTTCACAATAGAACTTATCACTTATATGTTGCAGTCACTTCTATGATGAATATACTTATGTTTAGACACAATAACATACCCCTTTGCAATTAAAAAACGTACTCTTTATCATATATTTATTATTTTACTTTATTTAAAGTGTAATCTATTGGTACAGGTTTAACAAAATGGCTGACGCCAGAGGACAACCCGCCCCTAGGCCTCAACACGCTCAAGCTGGAAGACATAAAGGAGTCTGCCAACTATACGTGCGAGGCCGCCAGTGTGCTCGGCGTTATCGAAGCCGTGGCTGAAGTTAAAGTGCAGTGTGAGTACCTCTTTATGTGGACGCGATAAGCACGCGAGACGCGAGTCTAGGTTAGGTTTAAAGATTTTGTTTATGGTAAGGAGGTAGTATTAGAAACCATAGTGCAAACCATAATGGAAATTAAGGTAGTATAAAAGTACGTTTAAAATCTAATAGCCAGCGACTGCTTGCGACTATTTGGAAAAGAAATGAACACCTACATATCTGAGGGCACGGCAGTGCCCCAGCCAAGACTCGAGCAAAGCGGGCACGGCCGTACCATCTTTTCTCGAAGCGTTTCGCGGCTATTTCAGCCCCCTGTATCTTCCATGTGAACAAAGCTAGGAGTTTAGGTTTTCGATGACCAAAAGTTAGTATTAGAACAAGCTCAGTTTCAAAATTACAAGACATTTGAATAAATAGTTTGCGAGTTATGAGCGATCAAAGTTACACCATTTTGTCACTGACTCACTGACCGATCATCAAAAGTCTAAGGTACTTCTAGCAAACTTAGAACCTTCAAATTTGGCACCAAGATAGGTTATTAGCTACAAACAAGACAATATTATTGTAATCTGAACTAAACTATTGATATAGTCACAAAATATTGATTTATTATCTATACATATAATAAATCTGTAGAAAAGTAATTTTTGTACATTGAAGAAATTGACAAAAAAAATAGCCAGCATGTTAAAGGATAACTAACAGAACCCATTTCCATCATTTTTGTCATTTTTGTCTGTTTGTCTGTTTGTCTGTTTATCTGTTTATCTGTTTGTTTGTTCGAGATTCACGTAAAATCTACGAATTAAATGCAGACAATACTTATATACAAAAATTCTACGTAACTTGGGGTATTACTTAGTTTTTGTTTCATCGAAATCGATTCACTCTATCAAAAGATATGATTAATTTTGTGAATTCAAGATGTAAAAATATTACGACACGCAATCTATTTGTCAAAACTGTACATTTGAATATTGTACTTATATTAGTTGATCGGCCTATTATTAATCTTTACACAGAAAATCACACCTTTATAAGTAACTTCGGAAGAAAAAAAAATGTAAATTTTGTTTAGCCAAGGTTAAAGTAGCTCCATCTGTGGTAAATAAAATACATCCAATTTGTCAAAGGAGCGAGGTGGTAAATGACAATACTACCATACATTCTTTATAGAGGATTATTATTTCAACAGATGGAGTTGTGTATTTTCCGTAATTCACCATATTTCAACACGTAGTGTAATTTTTCGATAGACATTTCAGTAGTGTTTGTCAGTTTGCCGTGCCACATCAAAATCCAACTATAATTATTACCTTGATAAAAAGAAAATTAATAGTTCTCAGCCAAATTTAAAACGGTGCCATCTAAATTATTTTTTGAACATTATGTCAAAAATGATGACTTTAGTGGAACAATTAATTATCATTTAAAGTTACAGATGGAGTTCATATCAGGATTTTTTCATAAACATAGTTTAGCTTATCTTCCACTAATGTGGTGGCCTTAAAACAAATTACTTTGAGTGAGAAGTATTAAGTAGACCTTAATTATTTTTTTTGATGCAAAATATGTAAACTTAATCCTAGAAGAAATGAGGATCTATCTCTCGCAAGCGCTGCTAAGCGTGAGGTAGGTAATGTAGGATTCTGTAGCTTTAAAAACAAGCCCAGGTACAAAGTGCAGATAAGAAATGGGAGCTTTCTCGATTTAATACCATACACACGTAAAATGCTTTATGCGTCTGAAAACGTACAAATTACGCGCCGCATACCAGAGACATGCTTACTTTCAACTTCTGATCGCAAATACACTGTTCACGATTACGAACAGTCTCAGTAAGACCCGAGCCAAGTCTAAAAAAACACCTTTTATATAAAACTACGTTTGATGTCATTTAATCACAAAGACAGAATTGTTGTCTGTTGCAAATCCTATCCACCTATATCCTATCCTAATCCAGAATGCATTGCACAAAAACCAATGGTATCCTATTCGAGAAGTCAAAAGACTTGACCTGCCAACGTCAGCTTCTGCGCTAAGCAAGTGTTCTTAATAGTACCATCAGAATTACATTCATCGTTGAATGAGGTGATTAAATTTTCAGAAACCACAATAACAGTAGGGGCCAAAGCGTATGATCGCTATATAGAGCTCTGATTGGCCCCAGGTGACCAAGTCAGGTCTGATTTGTTTGTTCATCAGATCTTTGAAAGTGTTTCGGTGGATACTTACTGTCGTCCTGTTTACGTGTGACACAAAATATGGTATATAAACGTCCTCCGCAAAATTTTCCCGGTGTGCGGTAGTGACGCACAGTATACAACACTTATGTTTCTTTTGATTTGCTAGCTCCACCAAGAAATGACAAATTGCGAGCGTACATTTTGAAAATCTTGGCAAAACTGCAGGTTTCAAGTACGAAAACATGAAGTGGACTCGCACAGATACGTACATTTTGCCTATTCGTGAACTAATGCAAACATTTCGGTGGAGTCCCGGCTTAGGCCACCACATTAGGCGTGCGCGATCCTCGGGCGTGTGAGTAGCGCGGGCGCCGCGCGTGTGTCGCGAGCGCGTTGCGTGAGCGTCGCGTTTTGCTGCCCTGCGGCATTTGCAGCGCGCTCGCGGGGCGCAGGCGCCGCTCTCCTTGACGTTTAACTGCTAAGGCGTTTAGCGGGCGGCGGGGATAGCGGGCGAAGGGGTAAGAACGCAACTCGAGCGCCGCGTGCTCGCCGCGAGCGCGTCGCTTGCACTCTTCACACATGCCGCAGGGCAGCAAAACGCGACGTTCACGCAGCGCGTTCGCGACGCCCGCGCTACTCACACGCCCGAGGATCGCGCACGCCTAATGTGGGGTCAGCCTTACCATAGTGAGTAAGTGCACAGAAAATTCCCGTCATACAACAAGCTCCGACTATACAGGTTTTAGTGTTGGTGGTCTAAGTGACGTTCCGCCACAAGTGTTTCTCCCCAGTAGTGAAACTATCCTACCCTATGCGCCTGCTGATGACGATGACTCATTTTATCATCCATCCAGCTATTCCCCAACTATGTTGGTGTTGGCTTCCAGTCACCGAATCTGTTTGAGTACCAATATTTTGCTTGGAGCGACTACCTATCTACCTATCTTCAATCCAGTCAACTACACAAGACGATATCCATGGTAAGACTGACAGACTTTCTGGCTTCTGATTAGTCACAGCAGTTGCAGAAAATGTACAAATGACAGCTTTGTCAGACTCAAAGCATATAGACATAGATTATAGCTGTTTCCTGTAAAAATTACTTACGCACCATACGTAATAATTTTCCAAATTGGCTGACTAGATCCAGAGATATTCACAACGTCACAAACTTTACTTCTTTTGTTTAGATAAATGGTCACATCCACAACACAACCTTGATCAATGAATCTATGCGACTGCTAAGTGCTAATCCTAATTATACTGTCACGTGAAAGAATGCACCTACGGGATAAGTAGTATTTTGACTATTCTATATTGCCCACGCAGACGAAGTTGCGGGCAACAGCTAGTTACAAATAAAGTTGAACAGGACTTGGCTTCTATGCGATTTCAAAACTTTTTACGGTGGAGGAATTGCGTAGAGGATTGGCTTATTTTACATTTAATGTTTTTGGTGGGATTATTTACTTTACTATATCAAGGTATGATGAGTATGAATGTGGACGGATATAGTGGAAGAGGAAGACCAAAGAAACGATGGATGGATTGTGTGAAAGTAGATATGGTAAGAAAGAATGTTACTTGTGAGATGACGGCAGATAGAAGAGTATGGAAGGAGAAAACATGCTGCGCCGACCCCAAATAAAATTGGGATAAGGGCAGGAGGATGATGATCAAGGTATGAGAAACATTCAACCAATTTGAAAGAATTCGATAAATCACAATACAATTTGGTAATGAATGTAAAAACACACAGTTCTCGATGCAATACGCTGAAAAAAACATTCAACACATTGACCAATACCGCTATACTACCATTCAAAATTCTCCCACGACTCCCACACACTTCCTAGTACACTCAAATATAATTAATCTGAGCAATTCCTCTTGACTCAAAGTCGAGTAGATGAGTGACTGAATCAAATTACACTCATAATTTCTTGGGATAACTGTTGCAAATTTATGGTAATAACTTCGCCGAGGTGGAAAGAGGGATTTACGAAAATCAATTTGATAAATTGCGGGAACGCGAGAAGACATCCATTATGAATTAGTACTATAATTCATAATTGAAAGGGTTAGAAAGTTGCGCGGGCCCGGGAGACAAACGAATGTCAACTTGATTAATGATTAATTATTGTAGCTCAAGCGACGTTTTCTCAATTTAATTTGGGATGGATTAGGTTGTTTGATGCGTTTGGTAACCGTTGGCTTTTTGTTGATGACCGTGTTTTTAATGTAGTCTTTTTAGGCCCTACTGGTCTTTGTTCTTGAATAGAGGTTGGTGGTAAAAATAAGACGAAAAAAGAGTTCCTATTTGCTTTGATTAGCGAAAATTACTGTGTCCAAATATTCAAAATTTTCAGTTAATCGGTCCTAACAATTTTCTTATAAACCTACAGTAAATTTCACATATTAAGTATTGTATTTACAATGAAAATTCAAATTACTGTCCGACTGAATCCAAAACGTTGGTAAATATTGGTAACAGCTAACTATTATGGCTGAATCATACTAATTAAATTTTCCGGGAAATAGTTGCACGCTTCATTCTAGACTGAATATTTGATGTAAAGTGTGGTTTTCAATATATCTTTTGTTTAATTTTATACTTGACTAGCCGTTTTCCCGTGGTTTCACTTGGGTCCCGTGGGAACTACTGCCCGCACCGGGACAAGATATAACCTATGTTACTCGCAAAGTTTAGCTTTCCAACAGTGACATATTTTTTCAAATCGGCTCCGTATTTTCCGGGCCTTTATGTTACAAAGAAACGAAAAAAAATCCTCTTTAGTATAGATATCGAATAAACATTAAAAACAACACACATAATTTTGTAGTGCATTGGACGCATACAATCCATTTTATTATAATCGCCAACGTAAGCAAAGCTTAATAGTTTAAAACCGAATAATACAGAACGTTAACAATTAAATCTGATATCATGATCATGGCCTGCATTATCTATACATATAATAAATCTGTAAAAAAACTGTGTCTGTACATTGAATATATTAAAAAAATAATAATTGGGTGGGGTTTAGAAACAGTAATGGAGCACAAATCCAAAAAAAAAATTCTGTCTGTTTGTCTGTATGTCTGTATGTCTGTATGTCTGTATGTCTGTTTGTTTGTACACGCTAATCTTCCGAACTACTGAACGGATTTCAATGATTTTTTCTTTGTTGTATCAGTATTAAGCCTGGTCAACATATAGGCTATAATTTATCTTCGAAACTTGAAGACCTGATGCAGAACACCAACAGACCAACAAAACTATAAGAGATACAAAAATGGTGCCATGGCAAAAATTGTTTCATGTGATGAGCATTTTCAGATGAGATAATAAATTTTAAGATCTGGAACACCTGATGTGGAACCCCAAGAGCCCAGCTTCTCTGTACCATATACAGGTATGACGTTTTAGCGAAAGTTGTTCAATTTGATTAGCACTTTCTATTGACTTATACAAATTGAAGATCTAAAACACCTGATGTGGAACTCCAGGGGCCCAGCTAGACTATAGCATATAGAGGTGTGACGTTTTAGCAAAAGTTGTTCAATCTGATAAGCACTCTCTGTTGACTTATAAAAATTGAAGATGTAAAACACCTGATGTGGAACCCCAGGAGCCCAGCCAGACTATAGCATATAGAGGTATGACGTTTTAGCAAAAGTGGTTCAATCTGATAAGCACTCTCTATTGACGTATATACATCGAAGATCTGGAACACCTGATGTGGAATTTCAAGAGCAATACTGCACTTGAAATGTATAGAAATGAATGTTATGAATTAGGTATGGTGAATCAAAAAAAGTAATTAGTCCGTCTTTTAGATAAGATAACCCTAAAATAATGGACACGTATTTTTTTCTTTTTTCCTTCTCACAAACAAATAATAACGAAGATATAACACGCTTGAATTTTGTGTTAAGTCACTGCTTAGTGCTACCTAGACGTGGCGTCACGAGCCCCCACTCTTAGACTTTGTTGCGTTATATCTCATTATTATTTTGTATGTCTCTTCCAGACCTCGGGACTACAGAGTTCCGAATTTTTGGGAGTCAAACGTGGTGCCAAAGCCAACACGCTGAATACGCCCTTTTGAGACAACTTTAATGAAATGGTGACACAAAACCGACGATTATCCCTTTATACACTATAGAAATGAACCCAAGGACAATCCCCGGTGGACGTCGTTAAAAAAAAAAGACAATCCCCGGTTCTGTGCTATACCATTGCTAACTGTCGATGAACACTACTTGGGCTATTGTGATGGGATGCTAATGGACTAGGAATGGGGAAACTACGGGAACTATGGCACCTGCCGATGACACTGTATTAGATAGGTACATGTAAAAATGGTGAAATGGTAAAAATGGCAGGTGGAGACTCACCAGCTCACTTACTGGGCCCCCGGAAATCAGTCACTGAATAGCAACAAGAGGGCAACAGGGACCTGAGCTTCTAGTGAGGATACGCAGATTACGCGCTCCCTGTGGGTCACTTACCACGAGGCACCTATCCTCCGAGCAGGGCTACTAACCCTGCTCTAGCGACTCCACTCTGGACGGCCAAACCAAGCCAGAGGCATGAGACCTACCCCCGTCATGGTTCACTCCGACCGGCCGGAGATAGGGGACAGTATACTCTCCCTGGAGAACTCAGCATATATAGCTCCGCGGGGTCGCTACTCCCCGTCATCTGCCTCAGATGTCCTCCGGTGCTTATATCTCATTATTATTGTCGTTAATATCTCAAGAGCCTTTGTCCCAATTATGTGTAGAGTCGACTTCCAGTCACGATGCAACTGAGTACCAGTGTTTTACAAGGAGCGACTGCCTATCTGACCTCCACAACCCGGTTACTCGCTCAACCCAACACCCCTTGGTAAAACTGGTCAGACTTACTGGCATCTGACTGCCAAGAATGTTCAATGACAGCCGGAACCTACAGTTTAACATCCCCTCCAAATAACGGTCATTGGTATCCAAAATATACGTAGAAAGTGCATACGAACTTAGAAAAGTTGCATTGGCAGGACGTACGCTCATACTTGAGAGATTGGTTCTCTACCCACTAAACCACCACGACTTCCACTAAGTCATCACGACTTTGTCATCTCAGTAACATTTAATGTTTTTTAACGTAATAATACGTGTAATATTTTTGCCACACACAACTTAAATGCGGACTAATTAGAATCACTACTTTTATCCCTATGGTCACGTCTTTTGCGGTTCAGTTCTCAGCGTTTTGTTTAGCCTGCTGTGCTTTTGCCGTTGAAGTACAAAAATTAAATATATGGAACGTTTCTAATGGCTATGCGTATTCCGTTGTTTTCAAGTCAACATATCAGACGATTCTGATCTTTGATTTTGCTGACCCCGTAGTCGCTGGCATAAGGGACAGGATCCGCGTACGAAGTCGCGGGCAGAAGCTAGTTAATAATATAACTCTAGATACTGATACCAGAATGCATTAATATTAATTCGTATTTAAGCGAAACAATTAAATGTCAATTAATTTGCATTCACTATTAATGTTACAATTATGGTTTATGCATGTTTTATATCTTATTGTTGTTTGTTTATTGTACATTTTGCTAAGAGAAAATATTTTATTATGTATTTATTAAAAACGTAAATATATGTAATGAAATCTGAAATACGTCATTAATAGTTTTTAAAATTATTACATACTAGCTTCTGCCAGCGACTTCGTCCGCGTTAGATTTGGACTTTGTGCAAAGAGAGGAAGAAATAATAATCACCAGCCTATCCAATTATCTAAATCTATGCGTACGTAGCCTATTGGGATGAGTGAGAGTGTTATAAACGTCAGGGTAGACAAATATAATCAGAAAGCTCTGAACTGCTTAGCAATCGGAAGTTACACGTGTTATTGTGAGTCAACCATAAAAGATAGACATATACTGTCGTGGGATATTTTTTACATAATTTAAAGGAGAACATTTCCGTCATACCTGGTTTCTATATAGCTTTAACCATTAAGGCTGCACACGCGACGGAAGCTTGAAAAATGGAGTAACTTTTCCCGTTTTCCCAACATTTCTCTTTACTGCTCTGCTCCTATTAATCGTAGCGTGATGAAAAGTATTCTATAACCTGCTCAGGAGTATGAAGAATATTTGTGCCAAGTTTCATTAAAATCCGTCGAGTAGTTTTTGTTTCTATAACGAACATACAGACAGACAGACAGACAGAAAGACAGACAGACAGACAGACAGACAAAAATTTTACTGATTGCATTTTTGGCATCAGTATCGATCACTAATTACCCTCTGATAGATATTTTGGAAATATGTTTAATGTACAGAATTGACCTCTCTACAGATTTATTATAAGTATAGATGTGACCCTCTATATTGTCTATCAAACAAAAAATGAGGGAACACAACCTCAACAATACCCATAGACGACTTTTCCATATTTAAATTAAAGAATGATACATATTTTTAAACGTTCTGTTGTCAAATGTCTTTTTTAACCGACTTCCCAAAAAGGAGGAGGTTCTCAATTCGGCCGGTATGTTTTCTTTTTTTTTTTTTTTTTTTTTTCTATGTATGTACATCGATTACTCCGAGGTTTATAGACCGATTTGCGTGATTATTTTTTTGTTCGACGCGAAATAGCTGCCAGATGGTCCCATATCCATCAGGTCAAGATCTGATGATGGAAACCCTGAGAAATCGAGGGCAACCTTCGAAAGTTGTAGGCATACATAGTGTAAAAACTTGACACTTAGGTGTATGCCTGAAAGTACTATTCAACAGTGAAGGTTTGGAGCTGACCTGATGATGGTGACCAGAGAGGGTCGAGGGAACTCGACAACTGAATATGTAAACTACCTCGTGTTTGGGCTTATATTATTTGTATTGACGAGACCTTTGCAACAGTGAAGGTTTCGAGCTGACTTGATGATGGAGACCAGAGAGGGTCGAGGGAACTCGACAACTGAATATGTGAACCACCTCGTGTTTGGGCTGATATTATTTGTATTGACGAGACCTTTGCAACAGTGAAGGTTTGGAGCTGACCTGATGATGGAGACCAGAGAAGGTCGAGGGGACTCGACAACTGAATATGTAAAATACCTCGTATTTGGGCTTATATTCTTTGTATCGATGAGAACTTTCCACTTATATGGATAGTGACAACTATTCGTATCACTGAAAAGCAGTAAATAAAAAACTTTTTTACAAAAAAAATTAAACCGACTTCCAAAAACACTAAAAAGCAAAAAAAAACTAATTTTAGGTGCATCGGCCTACAAGTCGGTGGCAAAATTAACTTAGTAACATCCATTAGACACCGACTTCTAGGCCGATGCACCTAAAATTAGTTTTTTTTTGCTTTTTAGTGTTTTTGGAAGTCGGTTTAATTTTTTTTGTAAAAAAGTTTTTTATTACATTTTTATAACCAGCACTGCCGGGCCCGCCGACGGAGGTGCGTCCGTCAGAAATCACGGCGACGACTGTTCGTCTGACCTGGACTTACAACGGACCTGAGGAGCCCCAGTACTATGTCATACAGTACAAGCCTAAATACGCCAATCAGGTAACAAACTTAGATTATTTATCTAGGAAGTTTTAAACGAAAGATAGATCGCGTTTTATTATTTGGTTTCTCACTATATTAATGCGCCAGAAACAAAGAAATCGCATTGAAGTTTTATTTCTTACAAGGGAATGCACCAGATTTTTGGCACTCGCAAAATGATAGTATTTTTTTTTAATTTTCTGTACACAGTTCCAACTCATTCAGAGACTATCCGTGCAAATGCATGGGAAATGAAAATTATTCAATTTAATTTGTTTATAAAAAAATATAATAATTATTTTATCTTATGATTATAGAAGTGCTGTGCACGCCTATAAGTGACGAATTCACCGCAACGCAATTTAATACAACTTAATACCTAATGAAATGTGTTAGAGAATATGTAAGTCGTTGCTGTGTCAATAAATTAATTAAAAGACTTGCAAATTATAATCTAAGAGAAGCTTCTACCAAAGCAATAAGTTTCTCCTATTTCAACAGAATTTATCGTCTTTCCACTCTAACCTCTTTTCGAGCATCTAATACCTCATTCCCCAAAAAACAGGCGTTCAGCGAGATCTCCGGCGTCATCACTCAGTACTATTCCGTCACCAACTTGTCACCTTACACGGAGTACGAGATGTACGTCATAGCAGTCAACAACATCGGCCGGGGACCCCCTTCGGCACCCGCCGTCATCACCACTGGAGAAACCGGTATGTAGAAACATCTAGAACATTCCAGAAGTGTCGGACACGGTATTTATGTATCGTAGATGTTACCAGAACTAACTTTCAGAGGCTAATCTGAGACTTAGAGCTTATTGGCAGCGTGGAAGAATTCGCGAATCAAAATATTGTAAATATTATTTAACTGTTTTCGTGTTCGGAATTGTTGACACCCTTACCAGATTTATTACTCCGCGTAATTGACATTATAAGTATACAGTTTTTGAGACGCAGATATCTGACACCCCCGTGAAATAAGTAATGGCGTCAATATCATGTTCTATCGGGCCTCCAAGATATTCATCTCTACTACAGTTACTTACAATAAACGAGTTTAATAAATCATCTTAATAACCACCATCTTCTTAATAATCCCAATTTATAACAGACGGTGAAAAATTATCATTTCAACGCATTTACCCCATACGCTTATTATAATTTCATTTTCTCTTGTCTCGCTTTCAATTTTGTCGAGTCTACTAATTTTACTTGCTTTGAATTGGGTAAATAGATTTCTTTTACGTTCCTTGCGCTCAATTCTCAGTTTTAAGGTATTTTCTTTGATCGTTTTTTCATGCCTTCGCGTATAAACGACGTACGACATTCGCCGATGCTTCATGTAAGTTCGCTTCTGAATTATCAAAGACTTTTACTTTATTTGCACAGTTACTTTTGTTTATAGAATGTAGACATAGAGCGTAATATATTTTGTTCGTTTAATCATGCACCATTTCGTTTGTATCGATGTTAGGATCAGAAGCGGTCAGTTCTGTGTCACACGTTTTTAAAGTATCCTCTGCGGCACCTTTGTGTGATTTGTGTTACCGTTCACGTTTATCTACATACATACTAATATTGTTATTTGTTTCCTTGCATCTTGCAGTGGATTCCTTGTATGGAGGTGCCAGTAAGTATACTATTATGAATTCTTGTATGTCATTATCTAACGGCGTTGTTTGTGGGGTATATTTTCTAAAATTCTAAAATCTGGGCGATGATACTCGTAGCATGTTTTAGGGTGTCTCATTAATCAATGTATTTAATCAGTCGACTGGGTGTAGCTAATATCTCGCTTGTACAAAAGGGTTAATCTGTTATTAATTTGCATGTTTATTGTATTCGATGATGCGTTATAAATTGGTGTGACTGCTCGTTCACCTCAATTACATATTAAATATTTACCATAAGATTACCCTGTGGTGGAATTTCATTTCTTTATCCGCGCCCCGAACGTTTCTCGCTTCGTAAATGTTAAACCATCATATCTAATTTCCCTCAGCAAAATATATTAAATTTGAGTCGTGAAACCTCGCCCACGTCCCCCGTGTAACGTCACAACAACAGACAAAATAAAAACTTGGATGAATCGGTAATGTAAACGTTGGTATATAAAATTACGAACAGGTCTTTTGATATTCTTTACATTTCTAATAAAGGAAAAGTTTGGCGTGACGTCGACGACCCGGATTCTGGACCCAAACAAGATTATAGCGTTTTAATATTGCACAGTCCCGAAACTTTTATTGTTTCGCCCTTCGTCGGTATTATAAACAGAGAAGAGATTTTTTCATTGAGTGACGCCCCGTTTTTCGTGTTAGAGATTGCGATTACAAATCCTATTAAGAGTAGACAGACATTGTGCCCCAGACGCTTATTGTCCTATTATTTTTATTATCATTCTGTACATAATTGAGATGAGTCGGTTCTTAGTTTAACATCGGGTTGTTTACGTATTATTGCGTCTGAGACAATGGTGAGGTGTTTCGTAGTATTTGTGTCAAACAACTTTGTAGTCAGGCCAGCGTTACGTTTTACGGTCCATGAATTTAGAAAGCCATCCTTTTTCTTTTTAATTTTATTAACGTTTAGAACGAAAGAGGTTTTAGGTACCTACGTATTTATTGTTTAGTCTTTGTTTTTGATATTATTGGCTTGTTATTTGGTGTTGATTTATGAATTGTAACTTTAATTTTGTGTATTGTACTTACTAATTAACTTTGTGTGTCAGTAAACAATAGTTAATGTGGTTAAATAATTTATAGTAAATCTTTTGAATGATCAAGACTTTCCTTTTCTTATATAAACAAGGATTTGAGCACCTATACTCAAAAACATATAACCGAAGAGTGTGTGTTCAACCTCGGTTGACGTCAAAAATAATTCACTTGATAATTTAAATATCACAAATAGAACATCTTCAACTTTATATTCATAAGCATGCAGAACAATGGATAACAATAAACAACTAATAAGGGTGGTCACAGACTTACACACACATCACTAACAAGACCATTTTCTTCTTAGAACCGGGTTCAGCGCCAAGGAACGTGCAGGTCCGGCCTCTAAGCTCCAGCACTATGGTCATACAATGGGATGAGCCGGAGACGCCCAACGGACAAGTTACGGTAAGGAGTTTTGATGGTCACCCATTGAGAATTTTGAATTTTCGCTTGCTTGAAACGAAAGACGGTAGCATTAGGTGTCTTTTGTTTTTGTGGAAACCACTGCTGTAAAAAGATTCGAAATATGCTTTAAGTACTACGTAGTCATATATGGTTTGGATTTAAATATTAGCATTGTATTCTGAAGCTTACATTTTCTGTAAGTGTGGGTAGTAGTGATATTATGCTCTTCTAGAGAATTAGATCTTATAAAGTACTTAGTATTTCTGATGCATCCACGAATATTAGGTGGATAACGATCTAATTTTAGACACATAAGAAATGGGTCATTCCATCTGTGTTAGGTTGGTCACTTATCTTCAACAACTTTGCCATTGCTGAAGTTCATAAGTGACAAAGTCATCTTCTTATCAGATACCGACCGTTTATTAAACGACCACTATAACAAAAATAAAACACACAAATTCTACCTTCACCTATACATTTAGTGTGTTCGTATAATCTCAAATCAGAACACTCCCGATGAGTGAGCACCGTAATTCAGAAGTGTAGTAACTGCCCAAATTAGATAGCAAGATTTGATCGCTTTACCCCGAAGTTTGCCAGATACTTGGAACTCGTAAATTCGCCTTTGATGAAAGCGCAAGTGTTACTTAATCTATCTCTGGAATTAGAAAGTGAATTCCAAAATGGGGCAAAGGACAATGCCAGGGTCTGGGCTCAAAGTTTGCCCAGCAGTGGGAGTAGTTCCAGGGGGTTCCATAGTGCACTCTGAACACGTAATTCAAATATTTTAGAAATCGGTCCCAGAGGTCCCGAGAAAAACCGGTTCAAATGTTCTCCATAGATAGTCACTTAACAAAGCCTGAGCCATTTGCCCAGTAGTGAAAGTGGTCGAAATAGATTCTTTACTGCACTGTTAACACGAAATCCAAATATTTTGGAAATCGGTCCCAGAGGTCCCGAGAAAAAACGGTTCTAATGTTAAACTTGAACAGTCACTTTATAAAGCCCAAGCCATTTGCTCAGTAGTGGGAATGGTTAAAATAGGTTCTTTACTTCACTCTTAACACGGAATCCAAAAATTTTTGAAATCGGTCCCAGAGGTCTCGAGAAAAACCGGTTCTAATGTCAAACTTGAACAGTCACTTTATAAAGCCCAAGCCATTTGCTCAGTAGTGGGAATGGTTAAAATAGGTTCTTTACTTCACTCTTAAGACGGAATCCAAATATTTTTCAAATCGGTCCCAGAGGTCCCGAGAAAAATCGGTTCAAATGTTCTCCATAGATAGTCACTTTACAAAGCCTGAGCCATTTGCCCTGTAGTGGGAATGGTTAAAATAGGTTCTATACTTCACTCTTAACGCGGAGTCCAAGTATTTTGGAAATCCCTCACAGAGGTCCCGAGAAAAACCGGTTCTAATGTTAAACTTGAACAGTCACTTTATAAAGCCCAAGCCATTTGCTCAGTACTGGGAATGGTTAAAATAGGTTCTTTACTTCACTCTTAACACGGAATCCAAAAATTTTTGGATTCGGTCCCAGAGGTCTCGAGAAAAACCGGTTCTAATGTCAAACTTGAACAGTCACTTTATAAAGCCCAAGCCATTTGCTCAGTAGTGGGAATGTTTAAAATAGGTTCTTTACTTCACTCTTAACACGGAATCCAAATATTTTTCAAATCGGTCCCAGAGGTCCCGAGAAAAATCGGTTTAAATGTTCTCCATAGATAGTCACTTTACAAAGCCTGAGCCATTTGCCCTGTAGTGGGAATGGTTAAAATAGGTTCTTTACTTCACTCTTAACGCGGAATCCAAATATTTTGGAAATCGCTCCCAGAGGTCCCGAAAAAAATTGGTTCAAATGTTAAACTTGAACAGTCACTTTATAAAGCCCAAGCCATTTGCCCAGTAGTGGGAATGGTTAGAATAGGTTCTTTACTTCACTGTTATCACGAAATCCAAACATTTTGGAAATCGGTCGCAGAGGTCCCGAGAAAAACCGGTTCTAATGTTAACCAGCCATTGTTAGCTAGCCATTTTAAGCAGCCACAAACCTAACAACCTCTTTTCTTGAAATAACATTCAGATAGTGGTTTCACTGTTAATAGGATAAAAAAACAGGAATAGTCGTTTAAAGGAAATTGTTGTTTCTCTTGCTTTTCAGTCTCTATCTACCACAATCAGTCCTAAGTTCGTGTAGCGTCATGCAATTAATATCCGTAATGGCAATGGAAAAATCTTATCAAGACGAATAAAATAAGCTCGAACACGAGGTAGTAAATAGATACCGTTGAGGAGTTCCCTCGTCTCACTGTCGTCTCCATCGTCAGGTCAGGTTTTAACCTCCACTGTTTTGTGGTATCGGAGACATATACCCGAATGACAAGTTTTTATTCGATATGTGTTTACAATTTCCGAGAGTTCCCTATTGTTTTAAGGTTTCTATCACCAGACCCTGGACCGAATAACAAAGGAACCATTTGGAAAGTAAATCCTTTCAAACAATAAAATGATTGTTTAAATCGGTTGGTAAACGACGGAGTTATGCACGTACAAACGTAAAAAGAATACAAAGTAACTGAGAAACTCCTCCATTTTTTGAAGTCGGTAAAAAAAATTCTCGTTCAATACCTCGTATTTGTCGATTAATATTATAATGCATTTCAATTAAGATAATAAAAGTGGAATAGTTAAGAGTTCGTAAGCATATTTTTCGTAATATTGAATAAGAGTCAAACCAGTTTTTCTCAGGACTCCTGGGATAGATTTCAAAATATTTCATTCTGGGACCTATTATAAGCCTATGGAACATAATACACTATGCAGTTACCGTGGACAACTCTTGAGCCCAACTTCCATACAAAGAATAGCATTGTCCTTTGAGATATTCTATGAATTGATCTTTGTTATTTGCTAGTACTAATGTTGCGTGCAAATAAAATCTAAACTTATATTATAAAGAGTAATCTTTTTTACTACTAAACTGATTAGAAAATTTCTTTCACTGTTTAGAGGCTATACTATCTCCGGGTGAGATAGGATACATTTTAGAGGATGAAGTTCCCCCAAGGCATGGGTGAAACCGGGAGAACTAGCTATTGTAATAATACAGCATGGATTACAATACATTGCAATTTTACAGGGCTACAAAATCTTCTACACAACGGACCCTTCGCAACCTCTTCAATCGTGGCATTCACAAATGGTAAGTTCTAACTATTTTTTTTTACTTTTTTCCGCAAATATGCTGGACTACTGAGAAATCTGATCCGAATTCATTTTATTATTTTGAAGTCATTCGTTCTAATCCAGAAGCGGATCTATCCCTTAAAATACATTCATTAAGTTCAGGTATATAAAGGTGTACTTAGGGTAAATACATTAGGTAGTAAAATATTGAAGTATATAGGGAGAGTACATTATATGGGTAAATAAAGATGTATGGATAACGTGAATGTATATAAGGAAGAACAGGAACAGGAATTAGGTATACAAGCTGTTGATATGCATCCGTGCCATAGTCAAGGACGTAATTATACTAATGATTCTCAACCCAAATCAACAAAAAAATTGGTACAAAAATTTTTGATTTTAATTTTTTTTCGGAAATCCGTCAATGTCATCTAGCCGTATTTAAACTTGGCGCGTGTGTTACTGGCCTTAAAACCGTGCTGCGCCCTCACATAAACGCAAACACAAAGCATACGCAACGATTATTCATAAATTTCATTCATAAAATTGGATTACTTCTGAAATACTATGACATTACAATGACAAAAAAAGCAGTGCATATTAGCTATTTCCCGTCAACTGTAATTCCAATCGATTATTTACGTATTTTATGTCCTCCTCCAGAAGTATGGCACAAATGTAAATCAACACCTTGTATAGGGAAGTACATAAGAGAATACATGCGGAGTACGTAAGGGAATACAAACGGGAAGTACATAAGGGAGTATATACTAAACTAACCATTAATTTCAGATGGACAACAGTCACCTGACGACCATCAGTGAGCTGACCCCTCACACTGTTTACACGATACGAGTGCAAGCTTTCACGTCTGTAGGACCGGGACCCATATCAGCACCTGTGCAAGTTAAGACGCAGCAAGGTAAGTTTACATTAGACTCAACTCGAATTCTATTTTATTTATTAGTTACAATAAACAGTAACAGACATTTTCAACGGAATATAAAGAATAATTCTTAAACTGTTTAGCAGAAGTAGCAAACACTTTACTGACCAAACCTTTGCCGAAGAATACGTCTCTTCGTATTAGCCCTTTGCCGTCCATTGCTGAATGTAGGTCTCTCCAAATAAGCGCCAACTATTCTGGTCTTGAGCAGCTATCTTTACACTGCCAGGCTTCTTCAAATCACCAGTTCACCGTGCAACAGGACCTTCTACACTAACTTTTGGCATAAGTTATAATATGTGGTTCCAGCTAATACCATGAAATATGTATAAGTTTTAGCATTGCAATGCCTGAGGATTTTGGTTCTGGTATCCTGTTGGGAGTATATAGAAGAACCCAGAAAAGTGTCATTATTCGATGATCCGGCTAAAAACAACTTGACGACAAGCATACAAACATAATTTTTTTAATGTGACACCATTCTGACATACTATTCAATCCCTAGGAGTTCCATCACAACCCTCAAACCTGGTAGCAGTGGAAGCCGGCGAAACATCAGTAACCCTCTCGTGGAGAAGACCAGCACATGCAGGAGACAATATAGTCTCTTATGAGTTGTACTGGAACGACACATATGCTAAGGAACACCACAGGAAGTAAGCATTCTGAATTGAAGTTTATATGCAACCTTTTTTGAATATTCTGCTTTTTAGCGAGTTCAATCTTGACCTATTTTCTCGCTACTTTTCCTTAAGATTTTGGTAGCTGAAATGTCTCTAATTTTTATATTTTATCTCTAAAAATCTTGTTTTGATTTTGACCATTTACTCAACTACCACTACTACTTGATGATCTTCAAAAATCCCAGTTATACAAAAATCTATATCCCCATCTTTCCTCAGGCGGATACCAATAACGGAGACCTACACTTTGAATGGCCTGTACCCCAACACGTTATACTACATCTGGCTGGCAGCGCGGTCGCAGAGGGGAGAGGGGGCTACTACACCCCCCATCGCCGTGCGGACCAAGCAATACGGTATGTCCTCACACCGCACACCCCGAGTGACGTCACGTGGAGAGTGAGTGTAGATAGGATGAGGAGGAACGAGCCATGTCGAAAGACCAGTCTCATAAGAGCGAGATTCAGTGATGTGCCATTGTTTTTATCTCGATTTATTTTTAACATGGGTAAAGTTGCTTATTTTATAAAGAAGTGGCTCATTCCCAATCATCACTTTGAGAATATGAGAGAGTGAACCTATTGTGGTTATTCCAGGTAACTCCTAATGTAATATTTCACATAAGAGCACCTGCCCGGCACGCTGCCAGTAATACAGCACAAGCACCAAGTTTTATATATCACAATATTATGTGTTTTGTAATTGTAAATTTGTCGAAACGGTAAAGTGTACGCCGTAAGTTGATTGCGCGACCGAGCGGAACTGTCGAACTTGTTTCAGGGAATTTGCTTAATTGAAAGCGTACACGGTACCTTAGTAGTAGCTTTATGTTGTTCGTAGGTCAGACTTTTAATCCGAGGTTAACGCCTCGAAGGACATTTTTTATTTTTATTCAAACGCCGACGACGCGGACGACATTTCGAAATCTTTGCCTGAATGTCATGCCTAAGCATTATATTCATTGGGTATCATCAATCTTATTGCCTAGATCGGTCATATCATCTATCATTGGGATAAAAACTGTGTTCTCCGCGTCGTATGCTAGAACATAATCATCACAATTTTCTTCCAACAGGGGAAGTGTGACGGATGAGACTTAGAGATGTATGGGCGAGCGGATCCTACAATCACACCACACTAACAAAATGTGCATGCTCGTTTATTTTGACGACTGAGGTCGTTTTTTCATTTTGTTTTTGGGCACATTTAATTTTTGTTTCAATCGCATTCAGTGATTGCGTCGGTTAGGTCGCTGTGTAAGGGTGTAACGAGGCGCGCGGCGCGTGAGTCGCGCGTCATTTGAGTTGCAGGTGAGCGGCACGGGTCCCTCTGTGCCGCCGTGTGCTTACTGTTGAGCTTGTGTAGTTCCCGGAGCGCCCCCGATGAATGTGACCGCGGTGGCCGTGTCGCCTACCGCCGTGCGCGTCTCTTGGCAACCGCCGCCCGCCGAGCGAGCGAACGGCAGGATCGCATACTACAAGCTGCTTTGCGTGGAATCTGGGCGGGGGGATTCAGAGGCGACGGTCGTCAAACTGTCGAATCAGACGACATTTGTACTGGACGAGTTGCGGCGGTGGACTGAGTACCGCATCTGGGTGCTGGCGGGCACCAGCGTGGGCGACGGGCCCGCCTCGTACCCCGTCACCGTGCGCACGCATGAAGACGGTACGTTTCACATCATCATTGGACTATGACTAACCCTCCACTGCTCCTCATCTGCTCACTTTTATGACGACTGCTGCTCTCCGCAAGAATTTCAGAACAAAAACTCTTGATGAATAAACTTTTTAATAAAATCCGGGAGCGTTAATAAACATAAAATCATAAAATTGAGCGATGCCGGGCCAAAGAATTAATTGCTAATAATTGATGAATAATTTAATTATCTTTCAAATTAACAAAGTTCTTTGGCTATGTAATATCAGAGGAAGTTTTAGAAGTTCATTTTGTTTTTAAAATTATTTAGAATTAGCCATGAATTTTTCAGCGTGTTGTTATTTAGATTTCAGTAGATTCCGTACTTTCTCTGGTATTATAAAATAATATCTTTTACCCTGACAATAATATTCAATGAAAATGATTTCTAATGATACATCTATATTTATTAACAAAACCATGGGATTCTACAAAGTTGGTATAAAAGTGTTGTATAAAATTATTCATATACGCAGACCATTTTGATAATTGAATTTAAAAGCGTGCTGAATATTTAACTCGTACATTATATAAGCCATATGAATGATTTTATCTATAATATGACCGCAGTGAAAATAGAACTGGTAATGAACTATGGGAAATCGTCAGCAATCCGCTTTGAGCCGCGATCGGTACTCAAAATCAGTTCCATTTTCGTCGCGAGTGAACATAATGCTATGCAAATGTTTGTTGCTCCTACATTGGTGGTGGGCTATTATCAAATAAACCATTAATACCATGACGGGATAGTTCATATCACATTAGCAATCTCGATGCGCTACTACTACTATCAAAAATACTAATGTCATTTTTTCTTTTGTTCCTTTTTTGTGAGCACATAGCAGGATTCTAAACAAGGAGGTTCAGTTCTCGTAACAAAGTATTACTATGCTTGCCGATAATATTTCCATGTATATCTATAACCATGTCACAGATGATCATTTTGGTTTCACTGTATTATAGTCGCTGTGCACAGCGGCATAGAGTTGACATTACCACTCACTTGTCACATGTAATGATTTCTTTTGATGACGCGTCACATGATTCGTCATCGTCTCGTTAAGATGGCACTCACTGAAATGCAAAGTTTATAATGCACCTGGTATAGTGTCGACGGCACCGTTATATTATTGATTTTGGCGCACAGTTGTTGAGTATTTAGCAATGGACACAATTTTGCATGCTTTCTTTACCGACACCGCACCGTTTTTCGTTCAATTAAGTTTTCACTGGGCACCAGATAGGTTTCACGTTTTGCTGCACGCAATTGAATACGGTTGGGATGTTTGTGTATCGTTAATTGCGTGAGGTAAATACTGCACTTTTAGGAATCACTCAGCACCACTAGCGACGACACGAGGTGAGAGAGCGAGTGCGTGACACAACGTGCGGCCGCGTGCGCCGTGCTCGGAGCGCTGCTCTGCGCAGTCAGCGCTGCTGTCGCAGAGCGGTGCGCTGACGGCGCAGAGCAGCGGCTGGCGCGAGCGGGCGCGGCTGCGTACCGCTCAACACGCACCACGGCCCGAGCGCCGCATTTGAATACCAATACCGTCCCCACACGACACGCGCGCATGCTACTGAACTACTCACAATTACTACTTCCTTACTCACTGTACTGTCCTGACTACTATCTACTATTAGCGGGAAGGCTGCGGGTCGAAGCCGCGTCCCGAGGATCCTCCGTCTAAATTCCCTCTGTAATTTGTCCAACTATTGGCTGAACTCGCGACGGATCCCAGGGATAGGTCCGCGACATCTTCGCCTGTACTCCCCGACTGCTCAGCTCGGTTACTATAGACTACGCGCTACTTCCTTCTTATCTCTATCTCTCTGTCTATCTCACTTGCTCTTGTGCTACAACTTCTTGGCAGTAGCAATTTCACTCTCGCCTCTCTTCTTTCTTCTGTATACTCTATCAGACTTTCGTCGTGCATGCACACTAGATATTGTGACATAATACAGAATACTATTGCCTAACGTTCGCTATTGCCGTAAACAACGAACGGGCGGGGCTCAAAGAACGCTGCGTGATATACCTGGCATCAATCACTCCTGTAAAGTACAAGGCCGATTTTATACCAAATACAGACGAGTTTTAGAAGAGCAACCAACGGACACTGACACAGTCACTAACATCACAGAGGATACACGAGGTTCGAGGCATCACACACACGAAGGTACGAAGGCGCACATTGACAAGACGTACACAATAGAAGCACACACACACATAGACTGGCGCCGTCGCGTTAATCAATACATGTGCGTGTGAGTGACTTCTCTGCACCGACGAACGAGAACGGTTACCGAACGCGGCAGGTTGCCTTTTTCTGTCGCACTTCAAAATTTTGCACACGACGTTTAAAAGCCCTCATCTAAGCTCTGATATACGAAAAAGATCCTTAGTGACAAACAAACTCCACACATTTTCACTCTATTCAAGAAATAAAAATTCCCATTTGTTCCGCGCTCTCCGAACAGAAAAAGGCAATGCACGCGAACCGAGACCGGCGTCCCAAGCGGCTTAAACCGAATGCGCCTCCTAAAGAGCTCAAAATACACGAGGAAATAAAATAAGAGTGCCCCCCATTTCGCCGACAAGCGTTCTACTCGTAATCTCTCACTTAGTAGTTCCGTTCGCCCTGCAATGTTCGCACAATTTGTCTTAAATGTATTTGAATGCGTTTTTCTCTTTTTTCTCTCGTCACTGACTTTGTATGGGCCGCTGGTAACCCGTACAGCCATCAGGAGTGAGTACCAATTACTATAGTGCTTGTTTCGATGTGCGTTTGTGCTTGTGCCTAAAGCTTTGTGTAGAAAATCTTCCTAGCTCCTTAATCTAACGATTACTTTGAAACAAACTGCAAGCGGTAACCTCTGAAAGCATGTCTTCGTAGACGACATTTTTGGTCATTTGAAAGACTTGGTGTGTACCTTTTCTGTGATTTAATTTTTGAATTTTGTTTCCAAGTCTTGACATCCCGGAGCATGATCCCTTGCAGTGTGTCAATTAAGGATTTTAGTAATAGAAATGCTGCTTTGGAAACTTATAGATGAAATACTTACTAAATGTTAACTCTTTGTAAAAGCTTGACGATTTTAGTTATTCTATACGATGTGGATTGGAAGGTAATGGATTTTAATTGGTTATGGTGATGTGAAAGGGCGTAAATGATAATGTCTCAGTGTGTGTTGGTATTCAAATGCCCGATCGAGATGCTGACGGCGTGTGTAGACACCCGCCGCGACCAAAATGCTCTATCAGCATCACCGACGGGGTTTACCGACCGCACTTTAAAACTACGATCAAATACCTAATTCGCAGCGCTTAACTGACAAGCCTTTGACGCCGAAGCTTAATTCCATTTTTAGGCCCTTGAGAGTCGCTTTAGGTAGTTTTTTAGCACGCTCCCGTAGATGCTGATAGGGCAGTTTAGGTCGATTTGCACACAGGTACGGTTCGGATATCTCACATTATTGTTGTGTGCTCACAGTACCCGGAGAGCCCCAAGACGTGAAGGTCATTGCGATCAACTCCACATCCATCCACGTGACCTGGAAGCCGCCACAAGAAAAAGAGAAAAATGGAATCATTAGAGGGTACCATGTACACGTGCAAGAAGTACGAGAAGAGGTATGTAAAACCAAAAAATATTTTTTTACCTTATTGTGTACATAATATATAAAACAAATATCAAACCAAAATTTTAATTCTTTAGGGCAAAGGACTTCTTAACGACCCGATGCGATTCAACGTAATGGACGACACGACTCTCGAATTGAACATATCGGGGCTGCAGCCGGATACGCGGTACAACGTGCAAGTAGCTGCGCTCACGAGGAAGGGGGACGGTGACCGAAGTGCGCCAGTGTCTGTGAAGACGCCTGGCGGTGTGCCAAACAGGCCTACCGTCAACCTAAAGTGAGCCTAAATTATTTATCGAATCATATTACATTTTGCCTACATTTTGAACAGCAGTAACGAACCCCATTTCCTTTGCAGGGTTTTGGAAAGGGAGCCGGTTGTATCAATTGAATTGGAATGGAGCAAACCGTCGCAAACATACGGTGATTTGCTTGGTTACAGACTCAGATATGGTATAAAAGATCAACCTCTCGAAGAAGTCAATTTCCCCGGCACTAAAGTTCACTCGTATAAAATTAATGATTTGGAAAGGGGCGTTCAATATGAATATAGGGTAGCAGGTAAAAACCATATCGGAATAGGGCAAGAGACCATCAAGTATTGGCTCACCCCAGAAGGAGCACCCAAAGGACCTCCCACGAATGTCACATACCACTTCCAAACTCCAGACATTATTAGTATCACTTGGGAAGCTCCTATTCGTGCTGACCGAAGTGGCCAGATTAAAAAGTACGATGTGCAATTCTACAAGAGAGGAGATCAATCTTCTGTTGCAGAGAAGACTACGGAATTAACTAAAGCTGTGTTTACTGGCCTGGAAGAAGATGCTCATTATGTGTTCAAAGTTAGGGCCTATACTGATCAGGGGGCTGGACCATTCAGCAAAGAAGTTACGGCTCATACCGAAAGGGACATTGGAAGAGCGCCTATGTCAGTTAAAGCCGTCGCGACATCAGAGTCTAGTGTAGAAGTTTGGTGGGAAACATTCCGTTCTAGGAAGAAGATAATTGGTTACGTCATATTCTACACAATGACGCCAGTCGAGGATCTAGATGAATGGCAACAAAAGAGTGTTCACGTGACGCACTCCGCGGATTTGGATAATTTGGAGAAGTTCGCAGAGTATGCTATCGCTGTTGCTGCGAGAACAGCAGATGGTCTTGGAAGGTTATCAGAAAAGGTTACTGTGAAGGTAAGGCCGGAAGAAGTGCCTTTACATCTTAGGGCTCAAGATGTGTCCACTCATTCCATGACGTTATCATGGTCGCCTCCGTTACGCTTAAACCCCGTTAGCTATAAGATTTCCTACAATGCAATTAAAGAATTTGTTGACTCCCTTGGTATGACGCAAACGCAAGAAATACCAAGAAGGGAAATCATTGTGAAACATGATAGAACGTCGTATTCGATAAATGATCTGTCTCCGTTCACAACATATAATGTTAATGTAAGTGCCATACCTAATGATGATTCGTACCGACCGCCGACGAAGATCACTGTGACCACGCAGATGGCAGCGCCTAAGCCAATGGTGAAGCCAGACTTCTATGGTGTTGTTGAGAACGAAATACTCGTCATACTACCTCAAGCCTCGGAAGAATATGGACCCATATCGCATTATTATCTAGTTGTAGTGCCTGATGATAAAGCTCATAATCATAAGAATCCGGATCAGTTCCTAACAGACGACTTAATTAAAAATAACGTACGAACAGACGATGAAAACGCACCGTACATTGCTGCCAAATTCTTACAACGAAATATTTTATATACGTTCCATCTTGGTAATGATGAAATGTATGAAGGTTTCCTAAATAGAAAGTTGAATCCTAGTAAAAAGTATAGAGTATTCGTCCGAGCAGTTGTAGATACTCCTCAAAAGCATCTTTATACGTCCAGTCCATTTTCGGAATATTTGTCGCTAGATATGCGTGAAGCGCCTCCTGGTGAAGAACCCAGTAGGCCTGATCCTAAAGATATACACGGAGATCCTGAAATCAGAATAGAAGAGAATAGGAAAGAGGCCGGCATGGTGTGGGTTATCGGGCCTATCATTGCAGCTCTGATGCTTTCATTATGTTTGGTAGTTTTGTTCATATTTAAGAGAAGACGTCAACCTTGTAAAGCTCCTGACCAAGCAGCGGTGACAAGACCGTTGATGTCCGCGGACGTTGGATTTGGAGCGCCATCTGATCCCGTAGAAATGAGAAGGTTAAACTTCCAAACGCCGGCTATGATTTCCCATCCTCCTATTCCCATTTTGGAACTCTCGGAGCACATTGAAAGACTTAAAACCAATGACAACCTCAAATTCTCGCAAGAGTATGAAAGTATTGAACCTGGTCAACAGTTCACTTGGGATCACTCCAACATGGAAGTGAACAAACCTAAGAACCGTTACGCTAATGTGATTGCTTATGATCACAGTCGTGTTATCCTTCAACCAATTGACGGCATTCTCGGAAGCGACTATATTAACGCTAACTATTGCGACGGATATCGCAAACACAACGCTTACGTGGCTACACAAGGACCTCTTCAAGAAACGTTGGCAGATTTCTGGAGGATGTGTTGGGAACTTCGAACTTCTACAATCGTTATGATGACTAAACTTGAAGAAAGAACTAGAATCAAATGTGATCAATACTGGCCTAGTAGGGGAACGGAAACCTATGGCATGATGAGCGTAACCATTGCAGAAGTTCAAGAACTCGCTACCTATTGCATTCGGACCTTCCAAGTGGAACGAAATGGAAATAGTAGCGAGCGTCGCGAAATTAAACAATTGCAGTTCACTGCTTGGCCCGACCATGGAGTTCCTGACCATCCCGCACCGTTCCTCCAGTTCCTGCGACGTGTGAGGGCATTGAACCCACCTGATGCCGGTCCTTTAGTGGTACATTGTTCTGCTGGTGTTGGTCGCACAGGATGCTTTATTGTTATCGACTCTATGCTCGAAAGGGCTCGACATGAGCGCACTGTTGATATTTACGGCCATGTGACTTGTCTGCGAGCTCAGCGAAACTACATGGTACAGACTGAAGACCAATACATATTCATTCACGACGCTTTGCTAGAAGCTGTGATTTGCGGAGACACTGAAGTTCCTGCTCGTAATTTACATGCTCACATTCAGAAGCTGATGCGCGTTGATCCTATTGAGAATATCACTGGAATGGAATTGGAATTTAAGAAATTGGCGAATATGAAAGCTGATTCTAGTCGATTTGTGTCTGCTAGTCTGCCTTGCAACAAGCATAAGAACCGACTTGTTCACATCTTGCCGTACGAGTCTACCCGCGTTTGCCTAACTCCTCGCGATGGCTCGGACTACATCAACGCATCGTTCGTCGATGGCTATAGATACAGAGCAGCTTACATAGCCACGCAGGGACCTTTGCCAGACACAACAGACGATTTCTGGAGAATGCTATGGGAACACAATTCTACAATCATTGTTATGTTAACTAAATTGAAGGAAATGGGACGAGTAAGTACTCCTATCATAGTATTATTACTACTTGTTCTCATTTGGTGGAATTTGAGTAACATTGTATTTTTTTTAGGAAAAATGTCACCAGTACTGGCCGTCGGACCGTTCTGTACGCTACCAATGCTTCGTGGTTGACCCTATCGCAGAGTACAACATGCCACAGTACATCTTGAGGGAATTCAAGGTAAGTAATATCGACCAATAAACACAAAATAGAACAAGAGCCGACCCGCTAATCTGTTGGAGATTTCTAACCATCAATTTTCTTATCTTGCTCTGAGAATCTAAACTTTTGCTGAGATCTGACGGATTCTTCAATATCCTGCATATGCTCTCTAGGGTAGCTCATAGCCTTTGCAAACTCAATTATTTCATAGCAAAATCGTTGAAAATCATGTACTAAACTTAAATAATTCCACAGGTCACAGACGCACGTGATGGGTCATCTAGAACAGTACGTCAGTTCCAATTCACTGACTGGCCTGAACAAGGCGTGCCTAAGAGTGGCGAGGGCTTCATCGACTTCCTAGGACAAGTTCACAAGACGAAGGAGCAATTCGGACAAGATGGACCTATTACTGTTCATTGCAGGTAATTATTGCAAGCCACAAAGATCTTTAAATACAAGAGATGGGTCACACTGGCCTTATAGATTGTTATTATAAATTTTTCTCAATAAAAAGCCCTCTTGTTGCTCATTATTGTATTTCAGTCATTTCTCAATAGTACAGACGAGTCCATGTAATGGAATGTACTAGACTGGGGAGTAAAAATTAGAAGAAACTTTGATTTAGTTAAACAGGTTGAAAAAAAAGCAGGTGTCAACAGCATAGTGCAAAGTTAACCCTTTATTAATATAGGAAATTTTCATCTTTTAAATGTTAACTTATGTTCCATAAGTCACATAAAGAATATATTAGAATATTTTTTTATATTTAAAATGTATCCGTATTTTAAACCTGTTCTCGTAACACAGCGCGGGAGTGGGCCGCACGGGTGTGTTCATAACTCTGTCGACGGTGTTGGAGCGCATGCAGTATGAGGGAGTCGTCGACGTGTTCCAGACTGTGCGCACGTTGCGCACGCAGCGCCCCGCCATGGTTCAAACTGAGGTAACGCACCTTTTTGGTAGATGGCCTACTTTTCAATTTCGAAGTTTGAATATGACAATCCGAATGTCCGAATCCGAAATTGTTTTTTTTTTAATTCCTTGTTAATTTTAATTCGGAATTAAAATAGTGAGAGTTTCAGTACCTATGAAAATAGTGTTTGCATTTTGACTTCTACGAAATGAGTGCGACTATATTTTTCTTGTTCAACCGTCATAATAGGATTTCACTTTTATTATAAGTTTTGGTAGTGAATGAGGTTATGGAAAAGCCTCACATGCTTGTTCTAAATGCAAGTTCTTAAAAAGGACCCCAAAAAATCCTCCTTGTTTTTAAAGTCGGTTAGAAAGGGTTTTATTTTGATTAAAATGTATTATACAGTTCTTTAAAAAAAATTGCTCATATTTATGATTGTTCACAGGATCAGTACGAGTTCTGCTACCGCGCAGCATTGGAGTACCTCGGCTCTTTCGACCACTACGCCAACTGACGATGAGACATACTCGTCTAAACGCGCTCTAAGGGACACTGTCGCGCGAAACTTATCACGTATGTACTTAGTAATGTTATATCGGAACACAGAAGTATTGGGAACAGTTCATAAAGTATTTTTAAAATTAACGGTTATTCGATGACAGTAAAATAAAGATGGCGTCGTACACAGCCGACATTTTGACAAAAGAGCGCGAAAGATTAGAAATTCAACAGTACTGCGATGGATTAAATTAAAAACTTATGTGAGTTCGTTTAGGATTTAGTTCCCAATTAAATTAATGTTATGTTAGATTTTGAATTTTAAACCGTTTTTTTACATAACTTGCGTTTTAGTACAAGTTAATACGAGTACATAATTTGTTTTTAAGAAAAAAAAAACCTTAGACACGCTTTAATCTACATTGCCATATAATGAAGACAATAATAATATTAAAATAAATAAATAACATAGAACTTCCATCTAAATTCAATCCCACTTACGAACTAGGTAATTAATCGAAATAGTTGTCATCATTTTCACAATTTCCCACGAGCACAGACTAAAAACATATCAATACTTCTTTGTTCTGCCTCGCCACAGATAAAAAATAACTAACGACAGAGTCCCGCGCTGAATATGACCCTTAAGTAGAAGATGTACCCGCCACATCGACTGACTGTCATTTTCAACTTCGTATAAGAGGCTAAAACATGTATGAGTGCCTAGGAACGCTACTTATGATGTATTTTACGATTGTGACCACTAAAAATCATGATTGTGAGTCGGAAGGGTAATAACTATAATTAATTATTATCCTATTATCTAACTTATGATAGAATATAAGTTGGAAACATACTTAGGTTACGTTATAAACTTATAAGATACCACAATCATTTGACGTTATATAGTTAAAGTATATCTTTAATCATGAGGCGATGTTGTGCCCTTCAGTGTGTCGAAGAAATACGGTAATCAATTGTGGATATCTTAACGTAAGTAAATATGTCGCCAACTTCGCGGCTGTTCGTGCTATTTTTGTCTCTAAATCGGAACAGTTTAAATGTTAAAGTCCATATAAACAGTTGAATTATACTTAGATGCATTTATATTACGAAGAGAGTTTTGAGAAGTATTTAAAAATCAATGTAATGGTTACGCCGTGAAAATATAATTTGCGATCAAAATATAAAGGTAACATTAGATAAAGAACAGTGCGCTTAGAGACTTAAGTAATAACTTAATGCGATATATGATATTCAATTTTGATCGTCACATACGTATATTATACAAACATAATATTGTAAAATGTATAAATAGTTATTGCAGCTGTAATTAGAAGTTTATTTTTCATATCGGGTGTTGAAATATGTTTAAGTAGTGTAAATTGTGGTAACACGTTTCATTATTGCAATATTATATGAGAACTTTTAGACGAATCGGCTGTGTCGTGTGAAATTTTCTGTCTGTCCTGTGCGTAGTGCATAAATATGTAAATATTTGTAATTTACAACATAACTTTGTGTTGCTTATGTTGTATAAACTTGCCCAATTAACCAGCCAATCATGTTGACGTGACGGAAATAAACATGTGATCGATAACATATTTAGCATACGTTAGTTTTGCTGCGTTTTATTTTTACTTTTCTGATTAAATTTTTCTGTAAAATATCAAATTTAATAAGAATTATTCATATGAATTTACGTTTTTATCTAACCGTATGCTAAACATCTTAGCGGCCCAATCTTCTTTTCTTTGTATCAAAAATAAAACAGACAATAGTAAAGTCAGTTTTTGACTTGTTTTTGTAATTTTTTTATTGTATTTGATTACTTTAATCAATCACTGCTTGCTTATAGAGTATGATCGTGATTCAATGACATATCTATATGTAGTTAGATAAATATGTTTCTGTGTGGTAATGATAGAGGTAAGGAAATGACGATTCAATTATATTTGAATCGTAATATTGTATGATGTTGTAAGCATGAACACTGACGAAATGCATGGAGAGTTTCAAAAAGCTTAAAAGGGAGGGAAATTTTTACATTTTCATTTTTAAGTAAAAATTAATGTCAAGAATTTTCTTTCCTTGAGCGTTATTCTTCCGTTAATTTATGCTTCTCATTAAAAACGTGGAATAATAATGGACGACAAGAAAGACACTTCGAGTGACTCAAACGTGACTGCCACCACTCTAACACTATTTTAAGCTATCTCTAAGTGTAGTATGTTATTTAATCTTTTACCGTAATCCCCTTGCATAGTAAATGTATAAGATTTTTACGTTTTTCACTCGTTTTATACAATATACCTACTTGTATCGATCTATCTACGTATAAGTTAAATTTGAGCTTGTATGAAACTTAGGGAATATAAAAGTTGACGCGATTCTCAAACGTTACATCAAAAGCGCGCATATCTACGCAGATACGCGGACAATTTGAAGAGTGGCTCATATCTAAAGGAATTATAGAACTAAGTACGTCTGTATTCGGTCGAATATCGGCCGCTGTCATTCGTAACTGCCAATCGTTTCACTTAGCTATAATGAAAAGTAAATTAAAGAATACAATAAAATACGAAACGTACGTAGAGTTAATGAGAATAATTGTTAAATTGAGGTTATAGTGAAAATTTAATACTCGTTGATGAATCATGTATAGCGAGGTTCGTAACATTTACACGCTAGGGAGCATGCCAGCTTTATCTTGCTTCAATTATTAGACGAATATGTAACGAAATTGAAGAAACTTTTTTGTACGTACATTTACCAGTGATTTTAGGCTTTATTTTTCTTATCATTCCTTTATTTTCTTCTTATTTGTAATGTACCTAATATTTGTTTCTCGCCGCGTCGACAGCGTCGTGTCATTCATTTTGTAAACGTATCCGAACGCACATTACGATCTCTTGTACAGTTTTTTCGTGTTGCAATCTTAGGCTTAGGTAATATGTATCATTCTGCCATTAGGTAATATTTTATGTCGAATCGCCTACAGTTGCTGCTAAAGTTTTATAATACCGCGTAACTACAAAATAATTAATCCTCTGTATAAATTAAATCGAAGCCATTTTTTTCAGCCTCAGTTTCAAGCTTTTATCCTTTAATTAAATCACAGATTTCACAGTTACGCGGTATTCTGTTCAATGATTAAGTATATTAAGCCATATTAAGGTGCTGTTTATTCCATTATTTAGTATAAAATAGTTGTTTTTTAAACATACGCATGTCTCTCATTAATAAAATCATCATTATGATACCTTTGTTCGGTATGTTAAGACTGATTTTACCATCTAATTTTTATGTGTTCTTAATTTTTATAATTTGTGTATCTCTTATGTAGTTAACATGATAAAATTCTTTGTTGTTGTTTTTTGTAAATGAATGCCGATTTATTGTAATTTTTGTTTTAATTTCTTATTAACCAGTGTTCACTTGCCAGTCCGGGTATTGTTTATTGGAAGATAAGTATTGTTAAATGAAGTGGTCATTTGACCTAAGTACTCAAACATTAGCTATGTGAAAAAATGAAGGAAATACAATGTGCCTAATGGAACCGTCACTCAATTACGAAACTTTTTTAATTAACTCCGAAATATATAAAATTTCGAGGTCACGATGGGTTCGCGTCATTTTTTTTCCAATCAACAGTGCCCTAAAATTAATGATGAATTGCTTTTTCTTGCATGTATCGAGTACAAATTTTGTGACGACTCGCCATTAGCGTCTCGTATTATTTGCAAAAACGTAAAATCAATTATCTAATGCCCTAGTTTTAATGATAATTATTTTAGTGCAATTAAAATGGCGGACGCAATATGGCTGGCGGGGCGATGCGTGAATGTAACGTAGAAGTTTGTAGACAACAATTATTTTGTAAAACTCCCGCGCTGCGTCTCGGGACACAGTGGATTCGCAAAATTATACATATGTATATGGAGAAATAAATTTATGTGAGACCCATAAATGTTTGTTTCATTCAAATTCACGGTCTTTACTTAATTAACAGCGTAGGTATCTAATTACAATTGGTTTAACTTTTCCAATGAATTGTACATTAATTGTTTCATATATGTAATTAATAACGCAACTGGCAAAATGAGAGTTAGAATTAAATTGTTCAATTCTAATGTTAGATTTATGACATTTTATATTTTCTAAATTTAAAAAAAAAATATTCTTAAATATGTAATTGAACAATACACGCTATAATAGACGTAAAAGGTTTATATATTTTACTTTTACCTACCTACTACCTATATCTAGATGGTTTCATTTAGCAAGTCTTATGCCAGTTTGGAGATTGATGTCAAACTAAGAATATGGTGCTACATTTCTCGATGTAAGAAAATCGTAAGTATAAAAATAATACCAGTACAGTACCATGCAACACAAACTGTACCTCTTTAATTTATTATTTTTTCTTTAAAAATTAATTTTAAAATAGATAATTGCTGTATCTCCGAATGTCAAACCTGACATTAATCACCCTTTAATAAAACCGTGACGGTCAGCTTTTACTCACGAAAATTTTAAACGAAGTAATTGTGTCCCAAAAATGTACAGTAAGCCTTAAATCTGAAGGCTGTTATAAATTGAACGATTTTAAATTAATGCCTCTCTCTCAATAAAATGTTTTAATACTAGTGTCCGCCCGCGGTTTCACCCGAGACGTGAGGGAAATTAATCTTACCACATTTTAATAAAAAATAGTCTATCATCATGATTTGCAGAACCTTGTCCCTACTATGTTACTATGTTGGGGATACAGCTGAGAACCAGTAGAATAGAACATCATTTTATATTGCAAACATGGGTATACATAAATCTTAACTCTGTCAGTCTGTATTTAAAAAAATATAAAATAGACTACATATCATCATCCTCCGAGCCTTTTTCCCAACTATGTTGGGGTCGGCTTCCAGTCTCACCGGATTCAGCTGAGTACCAGTGCTTTACAAGAAGCGACTGCCATCTGACCTCCTCAACCCAGTTACCCGGGCAACCCGATACCCCTTGGTTAGACTGGTGTCAGACTTACTGGCTTCTGACTACCCGTAACGACTGCCAAGGATGTTCAATGACAGCCGGGACCTACAGTTTAACGTGCCATCCGAAACACAGTCATTGGTGTCTAAGATATACTTAGAAAGTACATACAAACTTAGAAAAGTTGCATTGGTACTTGCCTGACCTGGGATGGAACCCGCGCCCTCATACTTGAGAGGTTGGTCCTTTACCCGCTAGGCCACCACGACTTTTAATAAAATAGACTACATATATGACTACATAAACCAAATTTTATCAAAAACACCCCGTACTTTTTCCTTGTAAGAGTGACAAACATAGATACATACCGCATACGTCCGTTAAAAAAATCTCATTTATAATTTAAGTAGAATATAAATGTAGGCAGATACTTGCTGATGCGAGATTACATGGCCACATACAATTTTAATGATCGTCGTTTTTACAAGCTTTTATTTAACTTGCAATGTATGTATGTATGTATGTATGTAACTATGTGTGTTCGGGTGGAATTTTACAACTCAAAGAACCATGCCCATCTGTGCCCCAGTAACGCCCAGAGAAAGTAATTACAAGATAGCCCCAATAAATAAAAACTAGAATTTTGATGATAATTTTAAGTCTTAAAAAGCACCGGTTAAAAAATAAAAAAATAAGACATTCTTGTTGACATTGCAGTACATGACATCGTTTCAATCATGCTTTATTTATTACGGTCTGGAATCTCGTCCTTTGGCCCATGTATATATTCATTTATTGTAACAGTTTTGTTACCAATGTTATTGAATGCCTATTGTTATAGTGTTGCGTTCTTATTTGCATATATTATTGATGCGATCGGCAAAATATTATTCGACATGATTGATATTAGTCGTAAAAGTGATTACTAAATAATCGAATAATAATATACTGCTTTATAACAAAACCAAATAAAAATATGATTTAAAATAATCGTCATAATGTAAAAATATGGCCCAGTTACGTTGATAACAAAAGCCAGGGGCGCTCGTATGCTATTTAGTGACTTTTGTCCTTTTTTTCCCGTTGATCGCTCCAAAGGTACTTTGGTCCCTTTTTGCAACACGTATCGTATACGTCGTCATAATACATCTGTTTCATTTCGGGTCTCAATAATCTGATAACATACAATTAAGTCATGAATTCATGATGATCATGAAGTTCCTAGTGAAAAACTAATAGCAATGCTGTCTATAAACGATAAAATGTGAAAAAAACCAGTAGGAAGTTATCATGTTTAATGTCCAATATCTTTTGAATCGGTGCTTTATATAATATTAAATCTAGATATCTTACAAATATATATATAGGCTATAAAGCTATCGTATGACATAGAACTGGAATTTGGGTATTGCATGGCGTTACTGACTTTTGACTCCATACTAATATGGGCATGGTCCTTTAAGGCACTTGCCCTCAACCGATTGAGCTGAAATTTTGCATACATGTTTAGTTTGGATGACAATACATGTTAAGCTATGTGACGTCATCCTAAATCCAACATGGCTAAATATACAAGATGGCGGACAAGTTATTTTTAAGGTACCTATACAATATGGGTATCAAATGAAAGGGATTGACAAGTAGAACACATTGCACTTTACGAAATAAAAATCCAAGATGGCCGCCGCTACAAAATGGTGAATAACGTATTTTTTTCAATCCCATCCATATGGGTATCCAATGAGAGGGCTTGCCAAGTAGAATAAAGTGCACTTTACCAAATCAAAATCTAAGATGACCGCCGCTACAGAATTTAGACTTAGGAACTTACCAGGTGAAAACTAAAAAGTATAAAATAAATTGAGGTAAAAAAAATCTTTAAAAACAAGTTTTTATTTAAATGCGCCAAAAAGAAAAAAATAAACTTTTACTGTCAACTTATAACGACATTTCAAATTTAACATATTTGACACAATTTATGTGTTTTAAAAGCTTGTCGCGATTTTACTAAGAAAGTAAATACGAGTACTTAAATCTCGCGACAAGCTTTTAAAACATATAAATTGTCTCAAATATGTTAAATTTGAAATGTCGTTATAAGTTGACAGTAAAGTTACAGTAAAAGTTTATTTTTTTCTTTTTGGCGCATTTAAATAAAAGCTTGTTTTTAAAGATTTTTTTTACCTCAATTTATTCCTTTTATTTTACCAAACAGTTTAAAAATTTCATTTTAATAAATTAAAGTTCCAATTCTTCTGTCGAATTATACGGTTTGAGGAATACAAGTTGCTGGCCTCAGCTTTGTTTGTTATTAATTAATTAATTAATACCTATTTATGCAAAGCATCCGTATCTATGTTATTAAGATTATTAAATACTAGCTTTTGCCCGCGACTTCGTTCGCGTGGAATAGTGATTTTTGGTTTGACCAATAGATGGCGCTATATGTCCGAAATAAATTTTATTTTTTTTATATATTTTTTTGTAATAAAAACTATCCTATGTCCTTTCTCAAGTTCCAAACTATGTCTGTACCAAATTTCACACAAATCGGTTCAGTAGTATAGGCGTGAAGAAAAGACAGACAGACAGACAGAAAGACAGACAGACAGAGTTACTTTCACATTTATAATATTAGTAGGGATTGAGAGTCACTTCGTTTGTTAGGTACTCTTTCTTTCGAGAACAATTAGATAAATATTAGGTATTACCTAAATTACCTGTATATTTATACTATGATTTTTTTCTGGTAATAAATAAATCTAAAAAAAAATGTTCTACAGTAATGCCCTACCCTTAACTTCTACATAAACATAATATAAGATTAACAGCACAAAATAATTACAATTAAAGTAAAGTACATACATAATGAGTGTTTTACTAGGTACAACGGAACGTGCGAGGTGATTTATGTTAGTACGTAAGACGGAACGGACGTATATGGGTCACGGAGGTGTTGACAGCTCGCTCGCATGCATTTTATGTAGTTCATGTTGAAAATACTGTTTTACTCGTATACTGTGAAGAACTGAAGATATATAGAAGACTGTTTATTTACGTACAGGAAAGAGTAAAAATAGTTAACGTAGAAGTTAGTGCTAAAAAGACTTAAAAGCTGGATTTAAAAAGACTTAAGCCCCTCAAACCACTTAAATCATTATTTGCGAGGTGTTTTTTATAAACATGATATTAATCCTTATCCAAATAAATACATACGTCACAAGTATTTAATGCACTAAGGAGGGATTTTACCAAAATCTATTCCTTATGGGGTTAAACGGGGGTTGATAGTTCGCATGGAAGTCCTGTTTTAGAAGTGAGGGTCTTAAAATAAGTAGTTAGCCCGCTTACGATCAAAAAAATGTACGCGGACGAAGTCGCGGGCGACCGCTAGTAATGTATAAAAGCCAAATACCTAATTCAGAAGCTGTGTATTGCTCAGCGAATAATTCTCTAATGTGCAGGTTATTTTGTTGTGTTACTTTGATAGTTACTCATAATATTGTTGTGTTCAAGTATTTTTTGATTGTGATTGTCGTTTGCTACTGATCTAACTTATGTCAAGTTATACTGATAAGTCCCAGAGACGACACATAATGTCAACATTGGTTTCCTCTCTTCTGAACTGGAATCGAACTCGCATTAATATACTGAGAGCCAGGAATTTGACCACAGAGCCATCTCGACTTATGTCCCACCACGAAGGACTCAGTAATGCAATTACAGAAATAGTGTCGTCGGCAAATTGCCGCAATGAATGAAATGAATACGTATTGGTGGACGTTAATTATAATATAATAACTGAAGGTCGCCCCTAGGGATTGCTGCCATTGTTGAGAGACTGTCCTTGGACGCGAGGAATTATGGCTGAATGGAAAGTTCTGGAAGATGGTTGTATGTGTAAGTATGATTATGTCGGAGCAGAGACGGCTATGAAAAATTATCAACAGAGATGATGCTCTTTGAAAATATAACTCCAAGCTACTTAGCATCCAATTAATCAGATTTTTTCTATTTGTAGCACTTTAATAAACCTACAGTACAGTACAGTACCTGTACCTGCATTGTATTTCTATTCCTATTACACTCTACTAAGTAACAGTGCCAAAAATATGTTTCATCAGAATAAATTAAAGAATATCTCATACCCCCACACTCAGAGACATTTAATGATTAATTAAGTCACTCCTTAGTGACGGATTCTCAAAGAAATCCTTTACTAAGGAATGGATTGACAGGCAGTGCCACAATAGCTCATCCAGTTCAAATCTTCGACAGAATATCAGTGTCAATCCATTGTTAAGCATATTGGTTTCCAAGACATCCAAGAGCTTTGGACTCCTTGCAATATGCAACGTGGCCTAGCCTAAGTCGACTCACAATATGAATCGGAATATATTAGAATCGAGTCATGTGCATATGAATCGATACCTACCCAGTGTTCATTCGTAACTATTTCTATTGTAGTGCGGTTTCGATTATTCGAGCTATTCTATAGTGTAGCGATAGTGTTAGCGGGGGCAATTGAGATTAGACTGATTTGATATGTGCATAGATATTTGTGTCTATGCTGAAAAATGTCATGTCGAATTCCTTCGAAATTTTTAGGTTTAGCATTTGATATAGGTAATAGTCAGAAGCCAAAAACGCTCACAATAATTTGTCATAACAAGACTTAACTCCTACTTTTTCTCATAAATGAGTTTATTTTTTGTCCCCGACCCAGCATCCAACCGTAAATAGCGACTCAACGAATCAGTCTATTAGCAGCCCAATTAGTCACAAGCGTAGCCCGACTCGTAGCGTCATCGCTACGTCGTAGCAATTATGCTACGCTTTCTGTTCTAAAACGTTCAACTGTAGGCGTGCTACAAGAATAGAAAATGTACCCCAATATTTTATTTTAACCCAAAAATAAGATTTGAAATCCATTTTTAGATTTCCCGCAGTATATATCTGCGTAACGTCGACTTTATCCGTGACTACAATCACATAAATGTAACAAGTATAGACATTGCACAGCGCTGGAAACTAGGCCGACACACCGGCACGTCCTAGCCAACGTTACAAGATAAAATCTACACAAAATGTTTTATATTCAGCAAAAGCCTTTTACTCAGCCTTTTTTACAATCTTTTAATAGGTCCCTTTCAATCCTCTTGTATTGTAAAGGTGGCTAAAATATGATTAATTACGTTTCGCGTTTTAGCGAATCGATGGGTTGTATTTAAATCATCGGCTTAGCGTTGGTCGGTAGCCATATTGGCCGGCCGTTCCCGCTTTTAATCCCGCCATAAATAACTGACTGACGCTTGTCTATGGCTTTAAAGGAAAACACCTTTTTTATTAATCACGAGATTAATTTTCAAGTTCTATACATAGATAATGATTAATATTAATTGTTGTGCTATTTTTAGATACTCCATACCTATTGACGAACAGAAGAAGTATATTTTAGAACAACCTAATAACATACACCTCAATCAATCAAAGTATGTCTCATCTTCCGTAAAGGACGAAAATCTAGCTTCCGTGTAGTTCTGGCAACACGTAACTACGTAGGCCTCATCAAATCTATACTAATATTATAAAGCTGAAGAGTTTGTTTGTTTGTTTGAACGCGCTAATCTCAGGAACTACTGGTCCGATTGGAAAATTTCTTTCAGTGTTAGATAGCCCATTTATCGATGAAGGCTATAGGCTACTTTTTATCCCGGTACGGGAACTATCCCACGGGATGCGGGTGAAACCGCTGGTCACTAGATACAAAAGGACCAGCCACTCACAGACCTATTAAATTATTTTAACAAAAATTTGCAAAAATAGCCCGACAATACTGGACAGCACCAAATTGCTCATCAGACAGATCGTCAAATCTTTACTAAGCGACACAATTCATTAGCCAGCAACTGGAGACAGATTAATGGTTTTTTTCATTATAAACAATATTATGCTCAGACAGATGCTAACGAACAAATTAAATTCTCCTTTAGAAGGAGCTTTTAAAACCTTTTGTTGTTAGTAGTTTTGGAGATAAAGTGCTCTCTGTTCTGGCCGTGCCAGCGAAATTTAGTGACTAAATTCTTAAGAGGCTATTCGAATTCCGGAGCTTAGTAATGTGAGAAAAAGGAGTAAAGGGCTTTTAAGGCTGTTTGTCGATGTATCGTTTATGTTTGATTAAGTGGGTTCAGTGTTGACGGACATGAGAATGTTGGGGAGTAGTGACCCAGTATGTGATGGAGGATTTCTTGAAGGATATTTTTAATGTTGAAGTTAAGATGAGAAACCTTATACCTTTAAATAGGTACCCAAAACTGGGAAAACCTATAATCTTCTTGAATAATTACAGTCCTACGAGTATGTAAGTATGATGAAATATGCATTCAGAAGCCGATTAAGGGCTTTCATTTTGTCCATCAGTAGAGATTCTGAAGAACGTAACTTTTGTTTTGACAAAATATCATAAATCCTAAATACACTCTTTTGCAAAAAAAGCGGGCACCTACGCGAAATCTTGGTTTTAAGGATTTTACGTGAATTTCAAAGGGTTTTAATGACTGTAGAATGTTACTAGCATCTAAAGGGCTAGCCAAGCATGCGTGAGAGTGTATTCCAAATTTGAATTTTGGAGAAATGCTAAGAAACTGGTTAAACCTTGCTTTGGTTAGTCCAAAGAAGAAAGTTCGTCGGCGTTCTGAAAAGTTTTTGACGTGATTTTCAGAAAACTGATAATGCAGTTTTAATTAATGATTAATGGACTTTTCTTTTACATCAAAAAATTTTTGAAGAATTATGCGTTTTTGATAAAATTTGCACCTGCCCTAAATGGTCTGTAGTGATGATTAATGGCAATGTTAAGAGTTTCGGTATTTTTGTGTAAAGTGTTCTATTGTTTAGATATTGTACCCACGCGGTTTAAAATATCCCTTTCTCATAAATAAACACAATTTAGAGGAGTCTCAGTACTTTGGGCTGCGACAAAACCAATTTTAAGTTAGCAGTGCCGATCACAACTCGTCTCCTATCAGATTTTGACATTTTGAAAGATTTCGCTTTGGTGCCCGCTTTTTTTGCAAAAGAGTTTATTTGCTGACTAGAATATGTATAGAGTACCTTTTAGGAAAGTTAAAAACCACAGCCACGCCACGCCACATAACAGTTCCCTCCCCCTAATATGAAGAAAACGGATTCACGGATTTAGAATGATAGACAAACTGTCGTAATGGAAGCCAACTTTATTAAATTTTAATCCGTCGTATATGCGACACGGATTCACCTAAGTAATCCCGTTACGTCAACACGCTCCTTTGCTGCGAAATACTTATATTCTGTGAACAGCCTAGCACGAATATTAAAAGTAAGTATCGCTGCTTCTATTTTGTGAATAGAATTTTATTTTTGCAGAGTTAGATTTGATTAAGGATCGTTTAGAAATTCATATCAATGGGAATGTTATGGTCAGTCTTGAACCAACTAAAATATACCTACTGAACCGATATCTGTAGATAAAACTTTATATGGAAATTAGTTTGAAATCTGGTTAAAGATAAATAGTAAATCTGAGTGCATGTGCATACGACGTCTAGCTCAAGTTAGATACACAGGTACATTTCTATGTAAAGGTCATGGAACTTTTAGAAGACTCTTATTGATTGGCAAAAAAACCTGGTTACCTATTTTCGACGATTTCAAACATGATTTATCTATCTGTTAAAACGGATTATTGACTAGAATAGGACTAACTAATCTAAGCCCCCTACTAACAACCAAAAAATACTCTTAAAACGTTATTATTAAACGAGTAAAATTACATAGGCGGCTTCAGGCACTCCCCTACTTAATACAGGAATTTTTATCTCACATTTTATAAAATGGAGGCCGACAGCAGAGGTAATATCCATTACTTTTGCCAAATTAAGTCTTATTTTGCGTGACATCGTTTGCCTTTCTTACTTAAGAATTAAAAAAGGGAATAGTAGTCTATATTTTATTACTTGCTCAAACAAATTGCGCGATTCTTTCCTGGCATTATAATGGCGATCAAGTGCTGCGTTTCATTATGACTCCCTTTTAGTCCTCTCAGACTGCTTACTAAACAGTCGGCCGATAGTTGGTTGACAGGTGACAGTGATGAAAACGTCAAATCCATTCAAACTATTCAGTCGGTCTTATACAGACCGGCTACTTGATCATTGTAATGTGCACTGCGACGCATCTCCATACTCAAATTATCCCCCGACTAAGAGTTTGCAGTCTACGAAGGCTTTTGATGTCAGTCTCGCTTACATTTCCTAATTAATATTTTCAATGTATTTTTAGACGAACGAAAACGACATCTTATATTTTATTTGCGTAATTTGGAATGACATTTGTTTTTAATTACGTTGTGTTTAGAATTTTAAATTCGTTTTGGTGAGGTGGATAATAAGAGATGTCTTCTGAGACGTGGCAATGGGTTTCCTTGAAAAATATTTTAAGGAAGGAAATGTTTTTTGCAAAGGGTTTTAATAGACAACGCCTATGTACGGCTTTAAACTGGACTCCAATACCTATCTAGTGCGCGAGAATTATGTCTGGCAGCTAAGTCAAACCCTGCTTAAATCCTCCCTCCGACCCGTCGATTATTTTCTTCGTGATTTCTTATTAAAAACGAACTAAATGGATTTTATACAATACAGTTTCTTTCCACCTAGATAGACATCTACATCTATTTATTTCAATTGAACAAGCTACAAAATGTTTTTGTAGTTGCCAGTAAATTGATTTACCAAACTGTTATCAAACCTACACGCCCACGGTACCCGCTCGAGAAAAAAAAATACAATGGGAATAAATTTGATTTATCTGATTACGCCCGGGTAAGATCTCAGGCAATAAGCTTTAAAAGTAACGTAAGACGATCTCATGTGCAAAATTAATTTAGGCCCCCACTCTCAATACCATATGTAAATGAAATTGAACCGGGCGTTATTTTATTGGGAGGGAGAAAAGGGGGCGAAGGGCTCCGATATTTGACGATGTTTGAACTTCCGAGGCGAGAGGTGGAAATCGACTTGAAGAGTTTTTTTTCTTCTTTTGTTTTTTTTTTTATTATGCATAAGGATAGGGGAGATTGAGTATGCTGCGTATGGTGTATTGAAATTACTAAGCTGCCGATTGCTTTGATGGAATAGTTGCGTCAATGTTGGTGGGAAGTGCAAAAGCTTTTGTTTTATATGAAAAAAGTACTAGTGAAGTTTTGTATGTTTTTGTTTTGAGTAAAGTAATTTCAGTGCGTCCGTGTAAGTCCTTCTGCAGCACTAAATCCTTTCATAATTTGATTAGAAAGTTACATAATAATGTAGGTAGGTACTTACATAGTAGGAGTATGAGGGTGTTGTACATTAAAAGAATAAACTGCATCTCCACAGTGCCCACTGTAGTAGATCCGCCACTGAAAGCAACGTTAATACACTTATTATTAAAGAACTTGATATTTCAACAACCCATCAATTTGAAAGATAATAGACAACGCCTCTTTTTCCCCAACAAACGATACTTTGACACGGAAACGCATAAAAAATTGAAATGTCAAAAAATGTGACGAAGTTCGCGCCTTGAGCGGTAAATAATTCACGACTAGTCGATGGCCGCGCCAACAATTTTGTACCACGCCACGCAACCGTCGGGGGAATATATCATATTACACATCAAGTTTATTTTTTCACCCCAATTTATCAATTATTAATGGCCCTAGGCCGATATCGAACCGAAATTGAGAAATAAGTCACTTGCGAACAACTTTTCAGGGCTGATTATGATTTATTATGTACTTCTGAACTGCCGGGAAATTTTTGAACGTCGAATAAGCCCGGATTTTAGAGCCGTCCGCGGAAGAATGTTGTCGAAACTTTCTTATTGTTCGCTACATAGATAGGAAAAGGAAGTCCGTACCTATAAAGTAATGGTCGATGCCACTTACGTTTACTGTTAAAAGGCGTGTTGTTAAGAGTCATAATAACTTAGAACATGCTATAATTACTGACATTAAATCATTTTAGCAGTAAGTTTAGTGTTATGCTAAACTTGCGAGTTTCGCACGCGTCGACCTAATTAATCAACACCCTTCGTTGGACCTAATTGGCGCCGCAAAAAATTAAAGACTTTAATTAAAGTCGGGTATTTTGACTTTTACACGAGTTGACATACCACAAAGAATTCTAAAATAGTCATGCTTATACATATTTGAACCTTTGCCCAAATCCTTAGGAAAATCGTATCTAACTTTTATAATATACCTGAGTGTGATTGTCACACCTAATTTAGACCTTTAGGTACAGCAACCAAGATGATTGGACAAGTCCTGTAATCGAGAAAATCCGAAAATAGAAGCCAGATTTTTTGTTCCACGAACGCCATGTCCGTACATTGTTATTATAGCTTGCTTCCAATTTTCCGGCCAGCCACAACATTCGAACTTAGAGCATTTAAACAGCCAATGTCATGGAACCGCTTGTCATAGTAAATGTGTGCGTCAGGTTATTGTCAATTTTGTCGCATACGTAATGATCGAAAATGCATGCACAAATTACTTACAAAAAGCTGGTATATATCTACTTTGAATTTTTGCAGCTCACCGCACTTGCCGCGACTGAATGAATTGACTATCTGACGTCTGACAGCGACTGCTCTTGTCAGATATCTGACAGCAACTGCACGTGCTGCTGCCGCTTCGTTCCAAAACGGTTTCCAATGGCGGTTTCACTTAATTAACTGATCCAAGCATTCGAATTTTAAAAACACATTGGTAAACACACATCTCGTGTTACGCTATCGGGACATTGCTTTGTTGTGGCATTGTGTGTCCAATACATATGTAGGTAGTTTGATAATAGTGGGTCAGCGTGGACATTTTGTAAAGCCTAGATTTGTAGGTAGATAAAACTATTTTTGTAGTAATGTGTTCCGCAGCTACGAATTCCTTTGGCGTCGCATCTCTCTAAGTTATCGTTAACTTTATAATATTAGTATAGATAAACATTTAATTGTAGTTAATTTACTTTTTTGTTTGTTAACGACTGCGAAGCTACGTACTTCCTTTATGGCCTTTATTGTCTCGCTCGAGACACTCGTCGAAGAAGACAGCAGAGGCAGCGTGGCGTGACGACTTCACCCAATGAAGTTTTAATAGAAAACAAGTAATAATTTCGCATGTGTCATCGCCAACGTCCATACCACGTTGAATACACCGGTTCTCGTCCGATCACCGAAGTTAAGCAACATCGGGCGTGGTCAGTACTTGGATGGGTGACCGCCTGGGAACACCGCGTGACGTTGGCTTTTTGATATTTATTTGTCAAAAAAATCTATACAAACCTTTCGTTAAGCTGATTTTCAAGAACGAATTAACTGCTTAGGTGTTGGACCACTTTTTTAGGCCTCGTGATTGTTATTGTTTTATCGAATTTATTTTCTATGGATTTTTTTATTTCAGACCAGTCTTAAGTCATTGTTCATATGTTGTTCATTAATAATGACAGTGACCTTATTATTTTGAGACGTCAGCAGTTTCTCAATAGGATGTGCTTGAACTTGCTAGGAAAGTTCAACCACAGCTTTAAAGCGCTAGTTAGAATACGTGGAGACAATTTTTTTTAAACAATAAAATGTCAATTTTGATTCCGCATAGTCCGAGGAGCAAAAAAAGCAAAAAGCCAACGTCATGCGGTGTGTTTTGTCCCAAAAATCAAAAATTTCACGCTCGCTACGCTCACGGCTTCTTCACTTTACGGTGATTTTTTTTTTCAAACTTGTTTGGGTACTGTTGTGTTCCAAAACTCAAAAATTTCGCGCTCGGTGCGCTCGCGGCTTCATTAACCGTTTTTTGAAGACATGTTTGGGTTCATTTGTGTCCCAAAACTCAAAAATTTCGGACTTGCTTCGCTAGCGCTTTATAACTTTGCAGTGATCTGTCTCCGGTTTCTTAATGTTAAACCTATTTTTTTTTTACTACATGATTATATTTTTTCGTTTTTTTTTTTTGGGGGGGGGGGGGGGGGCTCAATAGGTAGTCCGCCCCGGGTGCCACCCGATGCTACGCCGCCACTGAGATAACAGAATAACTGCACTGCCGCCAACAGTTCAGTTAACTTCTACGAATTTCACACATGTCCGCTCAGCAAACTAATTATCTACGGAAATGTGATTATTCAACAAACAAACGCTGTTGTCACTCCATTACGATTATAATCACTTGTGTTAAACAACAGGTAATTTTCTATAAATTACACACGTTATTAAACCGACGTCATGCGTGATATTGCACGATAAACGAAATGAGGCAATTTTAAAATGTAATCTGATTTATATGGCGTAAATTGTAACAAGGGTTTTTAGGACAGGTGGGCAAGATACAGATTATTGATAATTATGTAGATTAAATTGCAAAGAATGAGGTATACGAATGATTAAAACCTTTTTCCAAAGAATTTTCAGGTAGACTGATATAATATGTTCAAATCACAGCAAAGTTAGTAGTAATCAATATTACTACGTAAAAAAATTCAGAAACTTATTTTGGTAGCAGTAAAAAGCTAACGTCACGCGGTGTTCCCAGGCGGTCACCCATCCAAGTACTGACCGCGCCCGATGTTGCTTAACTTCGGTGATCGGACGAGAACCGGTGTATTCAACGTGGTATGGACGTTGGCGAGAACTGAGGCGAAATTATCAATGTGTATCATGGATGCTGACGTCATAAGACATGTGTTGGGATTTTTTATTAAAATTATAGTTTTAGGTTTATATTGGGGAAGTTAATTTATATGCTAGCAAAATAGACCATGATTTAGAAACAATACTGCAGTTCTAATATTATAAGTTTGCTGATTTTTTATACTTTTTGTTCCAGTTTATCAATAGAAACATTAAACACCATGTACTGTATGGAAGCAGCTAGCAAGAAACAAAAGACAGACTGTGATAGCAACCATAGCGACCTCACACAATTAGGTATTCCGAAAACGAACACAATCAACAAATGTTGACAAGTAATACTATAATTGTCCGTATTTATGCAAAATGGAACCACTCGACAAATTTCGTTTTTTACTTTTTTTGAAGAATACTAATGTAAAAGTGGTCTAAATTCTTATACAAAAAAGAACCACATGATTTTCCCCTTGGAAACAAGGTATATTAAAAGCAGAACAGAACCAACAGCAATAACAAACGTTACTTGTAAAGCAAAACGGAACCACGGCACAATATGACTTTATTGATCAAACAAATAAACGATAGTACTATCATGTAATTTTATACAAAAAAGATCCACGCATACTTGGTACCGTTATACATCAAACATATTTCTATTATTAACGATTATTTTTAATACACAAAATAGAACCAAATTTCTGTGGTATCGTTATGCGTAAAATATTTTTTTATTATTTATTTGCTAATATTGTTTTGCAAAAGGGAACCACAAACATTCGGTTCTATCATGTATAAATAAATATTGTTAAACAGTAGAACCACTAGCATGTGATTCCACTCAAAGGTACAAAAATGACATGATTGATTTAATATTTCTCGTTTTAAACAACGACATATTTACTTTATTTCATTGATGGTATGACACAAAGTGCAGTTTCAAAGTAAAACGTCAAACGTCATCTGTAATAATAGGCGACATTCAACGATATAAATCTTCTGGACACATCCATTGGCCCACCTTGTATTTTCAGTTTCGTTTGGTCCTAGCTAAAATTGTATATTAGGTCGAGCAAAACGTTTTTATGCAGTTTTGAACCTGGCACATTCACAATTTCATAGTCTTTTTTTTAATTTAGAACACAGAATTTATAGAAACAAAAGACAATTTGGAGCCTGTTTGTTGATATCAAACAAACGAACACTAAGAAAACTTGGTTTTATTGGTTTACTTGGCTTTAATTCTTGAAAAAAATTATTGATATCTTTGGTTTTGCAACAAACAATACTTTTTCTTAACATTAAGGTGAGGTTCTATCAATAATCAATGGATACTTCACCTGAAGTCGCCGCCCAAGCTGTGGCACTTATTCAGGCCGGACACAGCCAAAGAAACGTGAGTGCTCAACTTAATTTAAGTCGATGTTTATCGGAGGTACCTAGAGACTGGCGGTTTTGTTCGTCGCCAAGGAAGGCCACGATCTCGGGTCACAACTGAAAGGCAGGATCGATTCATCCTGACGACCAGCTTGAGAAATCGTCACCTTACCTCCATTGAGATACAAAACCAACTTCCACGGAGTATCTGTGTGTTAAAAGAACGCGATATGGTACCACACAAGCCAGCTAATGGGCCCAAACTAACGCGAGCCCACCGAACAGCGCGCTTTCATTTCGCACGCCATCATTTAAATTGGACACAGCAAGATTGGAGCCGTGTACTCTTTTCCGATGAGTCTAAAATTGTGTTACATGGCAATGATGGAAGGAAGAAGGTCTAAGTAAGGGAGAGCGTTTCGCACAATGCTGCTTTGAAGAGAGGGTTCCTTATGTCGGTGGCTCATGGACTGTCTGGGGCGGTATATCCGCGAGCGGCAAAATTCAACTTGAGGTTGTTACAGGACCACGGCTGCCAACATTAAATGCTGAAAGGTATATTCGTGAGTGCTTAGAACCTCACGTGATACCATACGCGGACTATGTGGGCAAAAATTACCTTTTTATGCATGATAATGCAAGAGCCCATGCGGCCGGCATCGTCAGGGAATATCTTCGGGATGTGAACATCACAGTTATGGACTGGCCAGCCAGAAGCCCAGACATGAACCCCATTGAGCACATGTAGGACGAGCTAAAAAGACGATGCAGGAGTTGAAAACTTCCATAGAGGAGGAATGGGAGATGATCCCTCAAAATTTCATAGAGCGGTTGATAAACTCTATGCCTAATCGTATGAGAGCTGTGGTAGATGCCCATGGAGGCAACACGCGTTATTAAATTGAACCTTTATTTGATAAAACATGTTTTTTATTCAAAAATCAATTGCCTTTAACAAGGCGCATATCCGACTTGTTAGGCGTAGCTCCGTGTCGTATGGTATTCTGAATTCAAATTTAAAACAATACGATCGAAAAGTAAGGTAAAATGTATCAGGGTTAAAAATGCATCAACTATACTAACTAAGTCACCATATATAACTGCGGGAAATATACATAGAAAGAGACTCACCAAACTCAATTTATTTTAAAACAGACTTCTTTGGTAATGCTGTAGACGTTAATATAGGGAGAGCACCTTTATCCCGATTATAAATCACATTGTTTCATTTATATCAACAAATCCCTAGATTATGGTTCTTTTTTGTATATGAGAAAACCTATTAATTACTTAATGTTTAAAGGAACCACATGCACGATTTCTTAATTATTTTGAAGGTTTACCAGTAATCAACAAAAATTTATATACACATACTAAATTTAGTAATTTATCAACATATTTAAATAAAAGAAATAGTAATTTTACTTCATTTAACAGTGCTGCACATGTTTTTGTAAACCCTTTAATATCTCAAAAGTGTGTGTTTGCTGTGTGGTTCCATTTTGCATAAATACGGACAATTTGTGTTAGAACTTATCAAAATTATCAGTAAAGTCCATTTCACGAAAGAAGTCCCGCAGACGCAGCGCTAGTGTCTATGCGATAGCTCAGTAAATACGTAGAATTTTTCCGCGGGACTTCTTTCGTGAAATGGACTTTAAACAGTTTTCTAAAAACGAGATTCCCGTATAAAAAATTCCAATTGAAAAAGGTATTACCTTCACCGCGAATCCACTACTAACTGCTAGTAATGTGTTCGCGCTCTAAATGACGTCGTTTTCACACATACAACTTATAATTTTGCGCTAGCTATCGCCAACGTCCATACCACGTTGAATACACCGGTTCTCGTCCGATCACCGAAGTTAAGCAACATCGGGCGCGGTCAGTACTTGGATGGGTGACCGCCTGGGAACACCGCGTGACGTTGGCTTTTTGCTTTTAAACATATTTTTTATTAACAGCCAGTTTCTTCATCAAAAGTAAAAGCCAAAGTAAAAGTCAAAGTAATGTCTAAAGTAAAAGTAACGGTCAAATTCGTTTTTTCAAGGCTAAAGTAACAGCAAAACTAATAGAAAAAAACGAATTTGACCGTTACTTTTACTTTAGACATTACTTTGACTTTTACTTTGGCTTTTACTTTTGATGAAGGAACTGGCCGTAAGGAAGTATTTACTGTCGTGTTATTCATAATAATTCCAGGATTTTGTTAGTAAAAATTACTTTTTGATATTCATAGAAACGATTTTATTTACAAAACCATTCCTAAATACAAACATAATTACAGTCAACAATAAATGGTGCCTTTATAGCTGCTTCCGTCATAAACATTGTACTCAATTTAATAACATAATTCATAAATTAAATGCACATCTCAGATGCTTAACTTAAAATAATAACACTTGGGTCTAAGCAGACACGTAACGGCTGCTTTAGGATTTCAAATAATAATCTGAGGGCACGGCAGTGCCCCAGCCAAGACTCGAGCAAAGATGGCACGGCCGTAGGTACCATCTTTTCTCGAAGCGTTTCGCGGCTATTTCAGCCCCCTGTATCTTCCATGTGAACAAAGCTAGGAGTTTAGGTTTTCGATGACCAAGAGTAAGTATTAGAACAAGCTCAGTCTCAAAATATGTATTTCATATACACCTTTACTTTTATATCATTTTATTTCCGAAAACCTCATAATATGTATCATGAGTAAAGCTCATTTAGCATGTTAGAACAACAAAATAGGTATGCGAAAAAAAACAAAATAGAATTCTATCTGTCAATAATGTATGAAACAGCTGATTTTTTCTTCACTTAATCTTCTCCTGTTAATCTAACATGCTGAAGGGGCTTTACTATGATACCTTTTGCGAGGTCGTCGGAATTAAAACGATAAAAAAGTAACGGAGTGTACTTGAGGCATACATTTCGATAGTATGCGAGCTAGCCTTACATACAAAATGCAGACAGTCTTGATTGAGACTTATTTATATAATATGTAAAATACTTTTCGTAGTTTCTTCTGATGTTCAGCATCTTTTCAAAACAGGCCTGCAACAAACATGTATACTTTTAATAAAACTCTTAACAGTTTTTTTTTTCTTAAATCATGGTTCTTTCTTTAACCTTTTGAACGCCAATGTCGGCTATAGCCGACATGAGCAAGCGTGCCCTGTGCGCCAACGACGGCTATACTCGACAAAAAACAGGTCGCAGAAAAATACAAAATAAACCTATTAAATCATTACTTTTATGTATTTTATTGATACACCTTGAAAGCTGAAATTTTCGGGCTTGGCGTACATACAGGGCATAGGAATACCGATATGGCGTGGCGGTGAAAAGGTTAAATGGCTCTACAAAGTAATAAAAACAGCTTACTTTTTCTGAAAACCAAACTTGCCGAGCAACGTAGGTTGATTACTAGGCAAAGGCGGCGATTTCTTGATCCCATTCTGCCTGGGTGCAGACTTTTTGAAACTATTTAAATTGTTCCTCGGTTTATTGTCTCTCTGGCTGCCATAGAACGATTGTGATTGGGAATTTCTCCACTTCGTTGGTGATGCGCCGAAAGATGACTGGAAACGTAAGACAAGATTATTAAATGATTGGTTAAGATAATTTGAAGAAAAATAATTGCAGGAAGAAAGAAGTGACACAAGTGTGCAAAAGACAACAATGTTTTCGGCTCTTTCATACACCGTTTTTAGGTGTACATTTAGAAGCGTTATTTGGCTTTATTAATTACAATTATTGACACAAGACACTTTAGGTATTAAAAGATCTGCCTTTTGTTACATAAAATACTAATGGTGGGTTGCACCATATAACTATGAAGATAACCAAACCATTTTTAAGTTGTCAAATCGCCAATTTTACCAATGGGCGACAATTTCATGGCTGGTCATCGTTATTGTCGATGCAAAGATTCTAACTAGCGCCTCTAGTGTCAAAATTGTGAAGCTGTCTAAGAACGACACTTTGACAGATATCCATACAATTTGTGTCAAAATACCGCGCGAAAAAATTAAAAAGAAAAAAGTGTCAATTTTAATCGTGACATAAATTGTATAGGGGATTCGAGGTTTGGTCTTGACACGGTGTGCTTACTTAACCTTTAATTTTGCTTTCGGAAAGTGGTTTTAGTTCTGTTTCTGTGGTGTGTCTTTGTTTTTTGTTTGGTGAAGGTGTTTTGTAAGTTTATATTTGTATAGTCTAAGTATTTAACACTCATTTCCTTGGGAAATGAGTGACAAAGAACCCCCTGATGGGGGTGGAGGGACACCTCCAGATATAGATATATTAGATTGTTCCCAAGACACAAATGTAAGTCTTCAGCAGAGATCTGCCCTAAAACGACCTGCGGATTCAGATTCTTCCATTGAATCCAAGAAAAACAGACCTCCGTCTGATTCAATTCAGTCGGTATTTTCAAAGCCTGGATTTGAAACCAACTCCAAACTCTTTTACAATGAGTGTGACAGAGCACCCTTCACTGTTTTTGTGTCCAAAATTGAACCTGATCCTGCCACTGGTACAACTTTAAAAGTTCTGAAGTTCGCCCAGTTTTTGCACAAAAATGATGTCAAAGGCATCTCTGAAGGTGGAATTAAGTCCCTAGGACGCAATAAACTCGCCATTGACTTCAAGACAGCTTCTGAGGCCAACAGGTTTGTGGTGAGTGATATTCTCATCTCAAATAATTATAGCGCTAAAATCCCTCGCTTCCAAGTCACTCGTATGGGCATTGTCAGGGATATCCCTACCGACTGGACCTTGGAGGACTTAGTGTCAGGGGTAGAAACTCCTCCCAACTGTGGGGAGGTTATTCGGGCTAGACGCCTCAACTTTAAACATAAGAAAGGGGATTCAGTAACATGGTCTCCTTCTTCTACTGTAGTACTGACTTTCTCTGGTCAAACTCTCCCAGAGAGAGTCTATTGTTACAATGCCTCCCTTCCTGTCTCTGTCTATCATCTCCCAACGATTCAATGCCGCAACTGCCTCCGGTTTGGCCACATCCGCTCCCAGTGTAGGTCGAAAGCTCGATGCTTTAAATGCGCTCAGCCACATCCTGGCGATAGCTGCAATGTCCCCGACTCGCAGGCAACTTGTATTTTATGTGAAGGTGGTAATCACAAGGCTACAGACGATCAATGTCCTGAGCATTCGCGCCAAAAAAATATAAAAATGATTATGTCTCAGGAGAACCTCAGCTATAGTGAGGCTTCTGCAAGATTCCCCCGAGTTAAACGATTTTACTCCAGCGTCACGGCGAACTCCCCACCATACCAAACCACACAGGCACCCGGTCTCGACTTCTCCCAGCTTTTTGCTACCCCTCTCTTGTCTCCTTCTTCTCCATCTGCCTCCCCCTCTGCCTCCCCCTCTAAAACATCGTACACCAAAACAGTTTTCCGCTCCCCCAGACCTAGACCCGAACTGAGTAAGTCTTACGATGTTCAGGCCCATAGGTCGATTGTGTCTTCCCCCAACTCCTCTCAGCCAAATGGTTGTGCTCTACAGCAACCCCCTAACACAGAATCCACTCCCCTTTGCACCCCTAATGATAACCTTATAGAACTTCTCACTTGCTCCCTTATCAACATCCTCTCCAAATTTAGTGATGCCATACCGAACAACGTCCTCATACTTGTTGAGCAGCTGCTTCAATCTTGGATCCGTAGAAATGCCAAAGATCCTTCAATGGAATAGCAGAAGTATTACCCAAAAAAAAGCATGATTTACTCTTCCTACTGAATCGCCACAATCCCGTGGTTTTTGCCTTGTCGGAGACATGGCTGAGGCCGGGGTCCCCTTTCAGGGTTCCCGGTTTCTCGTGCCTCCGGGATGACAGAGACGACGGTCGAGCGGGATGCGCCCTGCTGGTTAGCAGATCAGTCACCTTTACCCAAATTCCCATCCCTCTACATAATCCTGGCCTTCATGTTGTTGCCATTAGAGCCTTGGACGTCTCCTTTGTTTCGGCCTACATTCCTCACCCCAATGCCAACATCCTATCCGAATTTAATCATATCCTCTCCACCATTCCCAGCCCTTTGGTGGTGCTAGGCGATTTTAATTGTCGTCACACGCTTTGGGGTTCCCGCACTAACGATCCCTCATCCAGCTTTCTACTGGACCTACTTGATGATCTGAACCTCTGTGTTCTGAATGATGGATCTGCTACCCGTAGGGTCTCCCCTACTCAAAATGTTAGTGTCCCTGATCTCTCTTTTGCTTCTCCCACTTTAGTCTCAATTCTCTCTTGGTCTGTCCTGCCTAATTCATATGGCAGTGACCATTTCCCCATCTTAATTACTTTTCACAATTCATTCTCCCCTAACCCTCCCATTCAACCTCTCCAGAAATATCGCCTCCTTCAAGCTGACTGGGATAAATTTTCTTCCTTGGTAGATTCAGAACTTCATTCCCTTCCCCAGGTAAACTCCTCTAATTCCCATGACGTCTATGTAAATTTTGTCTCCTCTTTAAAACGTGCAGCTGACGCGTCTATCCCCCTAAAAAACTCTGCCCGGAAATTTATTTCCTCCCCTCCATGGTGGGACGCCGAGTGCACCGATAGCGTTCGAAAACGGAGAGAAGCAGAAATCCGATACGCATCCTCTATTAATATGACCAATTATCTCGATCTTAAGAAAACTTCGGCACGCACCTGCAGATTATTGGCGAAAAAGAAAAAATCTGGTTGGCATAACTTCTGCGAATCGTTGTCTCCCCGTTCACCAGTATCGATAGTCTGGAAAAGAATTAAGGCATATCGCAGAGTCTTAGACGCCCATTCCTCAGACATTTCTTCCAATGACTCCAGTTGCTGGCTAGAAGACTTCATAAGTAAGCTAGCCCCTCCCTCTGTCCCTAGTTTTGAATGCCTTTCCTTGTCAGACTCTCCTCCCCCCTCTTCTGATAAATTCGATGAACCTTTTTCTCTTTCTGAATTATCTTGTGCTTTGGACCATCTGCGGGATTCCGCCCCGGGTGTAGATGGTATCCCATATTCTTTCATCTGTAAATCCTCTTCTCTTTGTAAACAAATACTCCTCAACCTTTTCAACTCTTTCTTCCTCTCTGGGGTAGTCCCCGAGTCTTGGAAATGCCAAATTATCATTCCAATATTAAAGCCTGGTAAAAATCCAAAAGATTCCTCCTCATACAGACCCATTGCTCTGTCCTCTGTTCTGGCTAAAATCATGGAGAACCTTATTAAGAACCGGCTTGAATGGTTTTTGGAAAGTAAAGGCATCTTATCTCCTTCTCAGTTTGGCTTCCGAAGAGGAATGGGTACTCTGGACAGCCTTAGCATTTTCGTTTCGGATGTTCGAATCGCTTTTTCAAAAAATGAGAGCGTAGTTGGTGTCTTTCTTGATGTTGCATCAGCTTACGATAACGTCCAACTTCCACTACTCAGGCAGAAGATGCATCAGCTGAGTGTCCCTGTGAGGTTGGTTAACACAATCTGCAACATGCTAATGTCTCGAACGATCACTATCCGTCATCAACATTCCGTCTCCCTATCCCGTTTAGTCTGGAAAGGCCTGCCCCAGGGCTCGGTCTTAAGCCCTATCCTGTATAACTTATATACTCACGATTTAGAGTCTTCGGTTAACTGCTTCTGCAAAATTCTACAGTACGCGGATGATATTGCCCTCTATTATAGTTTCTCCTCCCCTCAAGATGCCTCTTCTCGCTTAAACTCTGCTCTATACTACCTCAATCAGTGGCTATGCGACCATGGCCTTAGCCTATCAGTGCCTAAATGCAATGCGGTTGTCTTTTCTCGCAAACGTAATATCCCCCCTATTAACCTATCTATTGATAATGTTCCCATTTCTACTCTTGACAAAATTAAATTTCTCGGTATAATTCTTGACTCTAAATTATCTGGCCTTCACCATCTAGATTACATTAGCAAAAAATGTGAAAAAGGTGTGAACGCCCTACGTGCCCTTTCTGGGGTTCGGTGGGGTGCTCACCCATCAACCCAAAGAATCCTCTATAATGCCATAATCCGGAGCCACTTTGACTACGGCAGCTTTCTGTTGGAGCCATGTAACAAAATTGCCTTAGCCAAATTGGATAAGATCCAAGCCAAATGTTTGCGAATTATTACAGGAGCTATGAAATGTTCCCCTATAAACGCTCTGCAGGTGGAATGTTTGGATCCTCCTCTTAACTTACGCAGACAATACCTCTCGGATAGATTCTTTTTCAAAGCTCTCCAAATTAAATCCCACCCCCTTCTTCCTCTTTTAAAAACACTGCATGAGCTTATTGCCTCTTCCCGTTACTGGTCACACAAACTTCCTCCTCCCCTTATTAACAGCTACAGTAAAGTCAATGATCCCCACATATCCCTAGTCCAGTCCAATACTAACCCTCTTTTTGAAGTTAGTTTCGAAACGTTACTCTTTCAACCGAAAGTCATTCTCAGCCTCGGTATTTCCAAACATGACCCTGGTGCTAATAATAAATTAAATAAGATTTTAACCGAAGACTGGCAAGATTGGCTCACTATGTTCACTGATGCTTCTAAAATTTCAGAAGATGGCATTGTGGGAACTGCGGTGTGGATCCCTAAATATAAAATTATTCTTCTTTCGGAAGAGACATTAGGGCTTATGAAGAAACGACGTGAAAACCCGCCTGTCACTTCGTCAGCAAAGCGGGCTCTAAACCAAGAGATCAACAAGCACGTACGACGCGACCTCCGGTGCTCCAATACTCTTGCCATTGAAAGAGCAATTGAGCTGAATCGGGGGTCAAAGGTGTTCGTACAATCTCTTGGAAGAAGCCACTTGACGAAGCTGACCACAACAAGTGGAGAAGTCGTTTCTTCGGTGCCGGCAGTCCTTTCGGAAGTGGAAAATTTCTATGGCCGGTTATACGCATCGCATGCATCTCGACCTGATCCCGGAAATGAGGATTCTAGAGCCACATTAACACGCCATTTCACCGAAGACCTGCCAGAAGTCAGCAGTGGCGAAATCGAGATCGCTCTGAGACAGCTCAAAAATGGAAAAGCCCCTGGCGAGGATGGCATTACAACAGAGCTATTAAAAGCAGGAGGAAACCCCTTACTGGGGGAGCTCCAGAAGCTTTTTAATGCCGTCCTGTTTGAAGGGAGAACTCCAGAGGCGTGGAGTAGGAGTGTTGTCGTCCTGTTCTTCAAAAAGGGAGACAAAACCCAGCTGAAGAACTATCGACCCATTTCCCTCCTAAGCCACGTCTATAAGCTGTTCTCAAGAGTGATCACGAACCGACTTGCGCGAAGACTCGACGAATTCCAACCACCGGAGCAGGCTGGGTTTCGGAGCGGATACGGCACCATAGACCACATCCACACAGTGCGGCAGATTATACAGAAGACCGAAGAGTATAATCAGCCCCTGTGTCTAGCATTTGTGGACTATGAGAAGGCCTTTGACTCGGTTGAAATCTGGTCTGTTCTGGAGTCCCTGCAGCGTTGTCAAGTAGATTGGCGATACATCCAAGTGATGAGATGTCTCTACGAAGCCGCTACAATGTCCGTCCAAGTACAGAATCAGCAAACAAGGCCCATACCGTTGCATCGAGGAGTGAGACAAGGGGATGTTATTTCCCCGAAACTATTCACTAATGCAATGGAGGATATGTTCAAGACGCTGAACTGGAAAGGACGCGGCATCAACATCAATGGCGAACACATCTCTCACTTGCGATTTGCTGACGATATCGTCATCATGGCGGAAACGCTGCAGGACCTACAACAGATGCTGAACGACCTGGCTGAATCTTCTCTACGCATCGGCCTACGGATGAACTTGGACAAAACCAAGGTCATGTTTAATGAACATGTTCTACCGGAACCGATTGCGATACACGGCGCCGTTCTCGAAGTTGTTCGGAAATATGTATACCTCGGGCAGACATTGCAGTTAGGTAGAAACAACTTTGAGGACGAGGTGAATAGGAGAATTCAGTTGGGTTGGGCTGCATTTGGGAAGCTACGTCGAGTCCTAACATCGTCGATCCCACAGTGCCTAAAGACAAAAGTCTTCAATCAGTGCGTCCTACCTGTCATGACTTACGGAGCCGAAACGTGGACACTGTCGGTACGGCTGGTTCACAAGTTTAAAGTCGCTCAGCGGGCTATGGAAAGGGCTATGCTCGGCATTTCTCTGAGGGATCGCATCAGAAATGAGGTAATCCGTCAGAGAACCAAGGTCATCGACATAGCCCACCGAATCAGCAAGCTGAAGTGGCAGTGGGCTGGCCATATTAGCCGAAGAACCGATAACCGTTGGGGTAAACGAGTTCTAGAGTGGAGACCACGCCTCGGTAAACGTAGTGTAGGACGTCCTCAGGCACGGTGGAGTGATGACTTGCGCAAGACGGCTGGCAGGAGCTGGATGCGAGAAGCCGAAAATCGATCTCAGTGGCGTGCACTTGGAGAGGCCTATGTCCAGCAGTGGACTGCGATAGGCTGATGATGATGATGATGATGATGATGAAATACGTCGATTCTCATAGTCTAAACAAAACTTTAATTCTTTCTGACTCTCTAAGCTGCCTTCAAGATTTGATAAAATTTCCTTTTCGTGCTCGTCATAACTTCCCCATTATTCTTCAGATCAAGCAACTTCTGTTTAAATGTCACTCTTCAGGTATTCAAGTCACTCTGGCCTGGATCCCCAGTCACTCGGGCATCGTGGGTAACGATAATGCAGATTCACTTGCCAAGGCAGCAATTCGAAATGGAGATGATTCTTACCTCAGGACTTGTTTCCCCCGAGATCTGTGCTGCACCGCCAAACCTTCTATGATGAAGAGCTGGGATTCCCTTTGGCAGAAAACCCGTAAAGTCAAAGGTAAATTCTTCGGATCCATTCAACCTTCTATTCCTCACAAAGCTTGGTTTAGTAAACACAAGAATTTTAAGAAATTGGCTACATCGGTCATCATTCGATTGCGGCTTGGTTTTGTCTGTACTCCAGTTTTTTTGGCTAAGATCAGAGTCAGAGATCATTCTATCTGTGAATGTGGCCTGGAGGAGGGTACTCTGGAACACTTATTCTTTTCCTGCCCCCGTCTTATTACGCCCCTTTATGACCTCCTTCCTAATGACATCCCACGTCCTATTAACATTCCTTTTTTACTAACCCTAGTCCATTCTCCCATTATTAAAACGTTATATAAGTTTATTAGTATTAATCAGTTATATATATAACATAATTCACCGCCTCTATTCACAATAATTATTATTGTTTCGATGTTACTTTTTCGCTCTTACTTCAAATATGTATGACATTGACAATACTGACAATTAATCATTTATGTTCTAACAGCTGTGCCGTCTCGTGTCTGTCACAAATACTAACAAATGTTTTGTCCCCCTTTTTCAGCTCTACAATCGCTGTAGTCACTAGAGAATAATAAGTATTATTTTATTTTTAATTAAAAACCGATCAGTGTCATTTCCTACCTTGACGTTGGCAAAATCTTCGATACCAACGAAGGAGCCATAAACAAAAAGAAGAAGAAGAAGAAATTGTATAGAAAAGGCTGTCAGTGTCGTTCTTAGACAGCTTCTTAATGTCGCCACTAGAGGCGTGCGCGTAATCTTTGCATCCCCAATAGTTAATTGGTACAGCTCAGCCGAAGATAGCCAGCATAGAAATGAAATCCCAATATCACTTACCTGAGAGGCAGTAGGTGTAATCAAAGTTTCCAAAGGATAAGTATTTTCTATCACAGATTCTTCACTTGCCGTATTATCTATTACATTTACATTCACTTCTCTCACGCTATTCCTACATATAGGACTAACTTGTAATATAGGACTACTAGATTTTGGACTAATATTTCCTGGAGAATTCTCTTTTTGCGAATTTTCTTCTAAGGGAATTTCAGAATCTGGTATTGTAATACTGATAGGAGCTTGTTTTTTAAATGGATTCCTTCTTTTGTTTTCCGGAGATTCTTCGATAGTAATGCTTTCTCGAGACACGTTGTTATCACTCACACTTGGTTCAGCTGAGAAAAACTTACTTTCTACCACATTATTGTCTAAAACTGTTCTAGGAAAACTGCTCAGTTTTTTAAGGACGGAATAGCTGCCAGTTTTTTTAAGGCATTTTCTAAATGACCTCTCCTTGTTTTCTAGTATGGGTGATCTTTCTTTACGTGTGCTATCGTTTGTGATTTCTTCATCATTTATTTGTTGGTTGTGTTCATTTTCAGAGTATTGTGTGAGGTCGATATGGTTGCTATCGTCTGTCTTTTGTTTCTTACTAGCTGGTTCTGTACAGTACATGGTGCTTAATCTTTCTATTGATAAACTGGAAGAAAAAGAGAAATTAAAATCAGCAAACGCAAACTCATGGACTGCAGTATTATATTTTTAAATCATAACGTTCACAACGTTGTTTCTTATGATGTTACTATTCATAATATCCATTGATACAAATTGGTAATTTCCATTCGCCTATCGCCAACGTCCATACCACGTTGAATATACCGGTTCTCGTCCGATCACCGAAGTTAAGCAACATCGGGCGCGGTCAGTACTTGGATGGGTGACCGCCTGGGAACACCGCGTGACGTTGGCTTTTTGCTTTTTTGGATTTTTAATTTACCAAAATATTTTGTAATATTTCACAGACAAATTTTTACAAACCTTTCATCGAGCTGTGTTTCAGGAACGAATTTACTACTTAATTGCACCACTTTCTTAGGCCTAGTGATTGTTATTGCAAATACTGGGTCAGGTTTCTTTTCCTTTTTCAACCAAGGAGTTGAATCTTCGAGGTGAGATAGGAACTCTTTTCTCCAAATACTTGGATGTGGTGATACTCCTGTATCTTTCCAAGTATTTGTTCTTACTGGTTCATTCTGAAAAAAAGTAATAAGATATTCTAATTGTGTATCAAATTGTTCTAGGATACCACTTTCTGCACCTGGATAAATATAGCCTATATGTTCTTGTGATCTAAGTCACCAAGTGTCATCAAATAATTAATTCTGCAGGTTTTGTGTAAAAGTTAAAAACGTTTATTTTGTATTCATTTAACAACAACAACGTTTAGTTGTAATTTCGGATTCATTTTACTGGAGAGCAAATACGTAAATAAAATTTTTACTTTATTTACCATATTGCTACAAAAATCTGGATGCCAGTCATCCATCTTCTTCAAACTAAAAGGATCTAGATTTCCGAGAGCCAGTTGAAACGCCGTGTCGGGGTTCAATAGTTCACCAGCATTGACACAGAATGCTTTTTCTATATCTGCAATCGAAAAATAATGAATTAGAAAGCTTAATTAAAGGATACAAAAAAAATAGTGAGACAAAAAAATTACGTAGGGTTTTGGCCCAAAATTCATACTTACTACTACTATGTTATAACCATAGTAACTATGTTCATATAGCATGCTTAGATATTCTCATTAGTAGATCCTACTTTTAAGGGAAAATCAAAGTTTATATTTTAAATAAGCCTTTGCAAGTTTTTATGAAAATTACCTTAGTTAATTTGCTCACGTGAAACTTACTATTTAAATAAGAAATTACCTTCATTTTCAGGATCTGTCAATCTCACCATTTGTCTCTCCAAAGGATCGTAAACATACTGATGTTTGAATGTGGCTTCAGCTTTCATGAAATTCTCTCTATACTCATCTGTTACAACTAATGAGGATTTGTTCAGGAAACTTGGCAGCTTTTTTAATGCCTGAAATGTGAAGTGAATATTTTTAATCTATAATGTAAATACAAAATGATAATCCAGAGATTCATGGGTTTCAATGTGGTTTTCTATAAATAAAATAGTTACAATAGTAAAAGTACCAAAATATTAACAAAATAAAATCTAGCTATTCAATCTTAATCTGTATGAGTAATTTTAAGCCCCCAAAGCAAAAAAAAAACATAATTATGAATGGTGTTGTTCCAGTTTATTTGGTTCCATCAATTCTGAAACCAACTTAATCTTTCAAACATCAGATGACTTAGATAATCTATATGTTACAGTCATAGTGATAAAATAGATACTATACCTATATAATGACTGACTAGTCATTATGTATAATATCAAAATTGACTAGACAATGTGATAAATTAATTACTTTATCTGGATATTATTCAAAGTAGCTTAATTTTTTTTTTAGATTTCTTAAAAACTTACATTAGCAAAATCCGAGTCTTGAGTAGAAGTGACAAATTGTCTAGCCCTTGCTAACCCTATGCCTGGCAGAGAAGCCAAATAGTCACAGCCAGACATAATACACATTTGTCTAAACTTGTTAAATGTATAGCGCTCTATAGGACACTTCATTACTAAGGGTAGTTTGGTAGTGTCAACTAGTGTGCCTACACCATCGAGATCCATTTTGAATAACACCTGAAATTAAGAGGAAGGTGAACTCAAGTAATGATTTTTTGTGCACTTTAGACTTATGATATGTACTATGCCGCCCACGGCTTCGCCCGCGTAAAGTTCGGTTATATCGCGTTTACAAGAGAATTCTTCAAAAGTCCGGGGTAAAAACTTTCCGATGTTCTTTCTCAAGGTCAACTCTATCTCTGTACCAAATTTTATTAAAATCAGTTCAGTGGTTTAGACGTGAAATCGTAACAGACAGACATTTTCGCATTTATAATATTAGTAGGGATGGAATTTTCTGAATAAGAAAATAGTGTTTACTTTGAAAAAAATAATAATATAAGAGTTGATTTTTTACTACTAGGCAAAGGCCTTTACATTCTGCTTCAACCACTCTTGAAGATAGGTCATGTTTAAAGAATAATTTAAAAAATATTGAAATCACTAACCTTTTTAAGGTCTTAATAAATTTCAGTGTATCAATAGTTTTTCAGTCATTATTTCAATGGCCAACATTTTTATTTCATTTCTGTAGTTAAGTTATGGAAGCAATACTTAATTTAACATACCTTTTTACACCCAAACAATATGAGATCAGAATCTTCAGTAATGACTACTTGAGCAATATTCTTTATGTTCAAATAGGCTAGTTGTGCATCAGCTTCATAAGGCGCCACTATGCAGTCCACATTGCGTTTCCTGCACTCCTTGATGAGACTTAAAGCCATAGAGTGAGTGATATCCACACTACGCCTCATGTAGTTACGGGCTTCCTCAATCTGAAAGAGTTTACATTGTTACTCTATGAAACTCTGCAACTCATCTATAGTAAAAATAAAGAGTATGTATATTATTTAATAATTATTTTAATTAAATGATAGGGACTGGTTGGCAAAGTTTAAATAATAAAATAAAAAAAAGATATTTAGATACTTTACCTTTCCAAGACTTAATAGCTCAGCTGCCCTTTTCTTAGATATGTCTCGAGACCTGAAATTATGAAGGAAGGAGGTAGGTATTTTTATTTTGAATTTATTAAAAGTAAAAATATCAATGAAAAAAATCTGTTTTACTACTTCTTTCCACAATAGAGAAAAATTAGCTTATGTATGTCCTTCCTCAGGCTCTTGACTATCTGTGTACTAAATTTCATTCAAATTGGCTCAGCAGTTTAGGTGTGATATGGCAACAGTAACCGCAGTTACTTTCTTTATAATATTAGTAAAATAAGGATCGGATCTTTGTGTAGTAGAACTTACTCTCTCCTTTTGGATTCAGTTAAAGCTTTAGCAGGCAGATGCCTTCCGTCAAATACTAAGATAGGTTTGATATTCTTGGACAGCAGCATAGTCACATATTTCAAGCAGTATTTTATATGCCTGCAAAACATACAGAAAATGGTGGTGATGTGATGAAATTATAGGCCTAATCTAATGTTAGTCGATAATCTGATAAAAATAAACATTAGTGTGTCTCATAAATATCAGTAGTTTTATCTGATATGGTAAAAAAATTACCTAATCATATTGCAACACAGAAGGTTAGAATAATTAGCCATGGCTTTTTTATGGGTTAATTTTTAAATACAATAAGATAGTTAAATTTATATAAAACTTACATATCAGTCTCTTCACCTCGTACCAGTTTTTCAGCACAAGCAAAGGCACCCTTGTGAAGCCAGCAATATGAATCTATTGCCACTGTACAACCATTAAATTCACTAACATTAATTCGCTCAGAGGCTTTTTCTATAAAAGGTAATAAACCCGTTATACCCATGATTGTTGTTCTTAAAATTCACACCATTATCTATAATTATTTATTTAGAAAATATAAAAATAATAATTTCGGGTGCAAAACAACCAGTTCTGTCAAAAAAACGTCAATATTCGCGCCATTCGGCGCGCGGCTGACTGACGGCCATTTTTATATTTTGACGTTGAGAAATTAATTTAGTCGAGTATGATGTATCAGTAAATCTTATATTTATTGCAATATTAAATAGGTATCCAACAGTTGTGATTTTTTTTTATCTGATATTTTCACAATAAATATATTTTAAGTACAACTTATTGACTGAATAAAGTAGTCTCGAATTTTTATCGGAACTTTATCACTACTCCATGCACTGTTCACATACGCAAATATATTGAGGGTAGTAATAACATAAGCATGATGGTGAGTGAGGGTATTTGTAAGATTACTTTTTACTGGATAATGTGATGGTGACAGTACGGTTTGACCTCTTAATTCTATTTCGAAACATATAATTGTTAGATAGGTCTGTCTGCGTACCAAAATTGGATTTATGTTTGATAACAAGTAAGATGATATTAAATCCACGCATTCTATCGTCGGCTGCAGCGGTTGCCATAACGTGTGCTGTGTCCGCGGCTGCATACTACTACAGAAGTCGAAATGCTGAAATAAATGAAGTAATGGTGTTCTGCAAATTACAATTCAATGTCTACAACTATTTCGACAAATTGATCAGTTATGTAGAAGCGGCGAAGAAAACTGTAAATGTCTGCATGCCAAGCATCCACAATCCTGCTATCCAAGCCCGCTTGGTCACTTTGATAAAGAAGAAAAACATCAAAGTACGTATAATCATTGACCGGTCTGGATATAACGACTCGACAGACTTTTTTATAAATGAACTCATAGAAGCTGGTAAGTACATTTTATTCAATATTTCTCATTTAAATTCGATTTATTTGATGTTTATATTGTTAAGTAACATATTTCTTTTTAGGAGCAGAAATCAAATGTAAAGTAAATGAACCAATTTATGAGATGCAACACAAATTCTGCTTAGTCGACGACAAAGTTCTTATGACAGGCACTCTAGACTGGGGTAATGACCGCTCTGCCGACAATTGGAATTACGTGTACATCACTAGCAAATCACAACTTGTAAAACCAGTAAAAAGTGAATTTTATCAAATGTGGGGTGAATTTTCTAGCGATATACGGCTGAACAACAAGCCTTCGCCAAACGAGAGCGACCCAAAAATCGTAGAAAATGTAAATTCTGAAACAAATAATGTTGAAACTCGAACGGATTTAGAACCACACACTTTGCGAGAAACAACATTGACCCCAGAGGTTCATATATTGTAGCATGCATATCTTTTCACCTCAATATTTTACAAATGTTTTATCACCAAACATGCCCTGTATTATATCAATGTATTAACATATTTTAATAATGAGACCATTACGTTTAATCCATTTTAAAATTTTGTCACTGGTATCCCCACCAACAGTGAAGCTGGCCTTTGCCTTTTCCGAATATATTTTCCGTTTTTAATCTTCAAACTAAAATATTTGATTTCACATTTTGAAACTGCTTTTTAGAAGAAAAGTGTTTCTTCAACCTGTATTTTCCGATATTTCATATTTCTTACATAATTATTCTTATTTCCATTTCATGTCTATATTAATGCATCTTATCGCTTATTCATATTTAAATATTTCAATGTCAGCTTTGAATTTGTAAAATATACTATTATTTCTAATGTTTTCATCAATAAATTATAACAAAATTTTGAAAAGTCTTTTATTCAAAAAACATGCTGTTCATGGTACATGTTCAATGCTTACGCAGAAGTATGTACTGGGCACAAAAATATTTAAAAAATCTTCAGAGTAGTTACAGGAATAGGTTTTAAGAGAAAGACTGTATTCACATCTTACAACAACATACAACACTAATCCATTGGCCCATGAAGATAGTTACAAAACTTACAATAAACTAAAATACTAAAACTAAATTACACTTTGTATCTATTCCCCACCCCTAATAGCTTTATATTTTGCTATTTCATTGGGGAATGTTTTTGAGAGCTCGGACAGAAGATGGCTCTTGAAACGCTTGTATGAGTCAATCTTTCCTTTAACCTCTTCATTCTTGGCCAAGGCCTTGTCTATGCAGTCTTTAGTGTACAGTTGAGGGTTGCGACCTTGGTCAATGTAGCTGAAAAAAAGAAAAAAACCATAAATAAATACAAGTTAATAAATAAAAAACCAAGATATGAGTGCTAAGTTAGTAAGAAGTACAAAGGAGCATAAGATAATTTTTCACTATTTCATGTAGAAATGGTACCTGCATGTCAATTTAAACTAATATTCATTAAACACTGTGAAATTAGTCATCACACCCAACAATACATAACAGAAAGTCATGAAGAGATCTTTGCCACCAAACAAAATTAATACCTATTCAATATTGTTTCAAATTATTTTCACTTTGTTCTCCTACATGAACCAACATGCTCTTTAAAAGTCATAATAGATTGGGTACCAAACTAAAACTGTACTCTGTGTATTATAACAATAGGTTAGTTGTTATTCCTCAGTTTTGCCAGCATCCCAAGGTAATTTCTTCCCACACCCAAATAAAATGTACCTTATATTACTCTGGAATATTGTACACAGCTTTCCAACTTTAGAGCACAAACAAACAAAATAATGTTTCTTCTTTATTATATTAGTATAGATAAGCATCCACTTACTCAAACACCTCTGTAGGAACATGAATATCATGCACTTGAGATTTCAGTTTATCCACCTCCTGCAAGCCCGTGACCAGAGACTGTCTGAAATTGGTGATAAAAAAAAATGATTATTTACTCTATGCAAAATGTTTTTGAAATGAAAAAAGAAAGTAAGGAACTTACATCTTCTGATTCAGGACACTTTGCCCTTGCGGCTGGAAATCGCTAACGATGATGCGAATTTGCCGCACGTTTTCGATGAACATTTCAAGTTGGGTCTCCAGATTTTCTAGTGGTGAAGACATTTTATGATTTGGGACCTAATAAATACACAAACTGATAATTTGCTATCCCAAACACCAACACCAACCAAACCTGACCTGAATCAGATTGTCACCAGATTGTTGACATTTGGCGTTTTTGACATACAAGTCGAACGTCATGTAAGTTCGTTCGAAAACTGTAACAATGAAATAATTATTTGTATGCAGTGCCATAATTAGTATGAAATTAAACTGATGGTCATCTTCATTGTATTATGTATAAGGCATTATATTTATGTAAATATGGCATTTGAGATTTGATTCCTTATGTATTTCAATCGATCTCAGGGCTCAGGATTCGATGCGAGATGTTTAGAGTCGATATTGATTTTGAATGATTTTGAACGGCAGCCGGCACATGACAGCTGTTTTGACGTATTTCCTTATCCTTTTTGACGTTTGACATTGAGACGAGGTTATTGCACTTATTAAAACCGGGATTTATTAAAATATAATTTGATAAAACATTTGTAATGGTGCTGGCAGTGCAAAACACCGGGACCCAGACAACGTTTTATGAAGCTGCGATTGCTGGCGGCCTAGCAGGAGCCTTCACGAGAGCAGTAGCGCAACCCCTCGACGTTCTAAAAATACGATTTCAACTCCAACTAGAACCGATAGAAAATGGATCGAAATACAGCTCTATACTACAAGCAGTCGGAAGTATTGTGAAGGAAGAAGGAATTTTCACGTTATGGAGTGGGCACGTACCAGCGCAGTTGTTATCAATATCGTATGGAGTCCTGCAGTTTTCCGTATTTGAATCGCTCACGCAAGTATGCAAAGGTTCTGATATGACCTTCTATAACACTCATAGACATTGGATAAACTTTACTAATGGTGGTGTGGCTGCTGCCGTGGGTACTGTCGTATCTTTTCCCTTTGATACAGTTAGAACTAGGTTGATTGCTGAGCAGAAGACAAAAAAAGCCTACAAAGGTTTTACACATGCAGTAACACATATGGTAAAGACTGAGGGTGTAGCATCATTATTCAAAGGCTTGACTCCTACACTTGGTCAGATTGCCCCACATGCTGGCATACAATTTGCAGTATACAGGCTGTTCACGGAAACTGTGTTTAACAGTATACCATTCTTCCAAAGACAAAAGACTGTGCACTCTGTGGTGGAATCCTCCTTAATGGCAAACTTGATAGCTGGCTCTATAGCAGGGTTTGTGTCAAAAACAGCCATATATCCATTTGATTTAGTGAAAAAGAGATTACAGATTCAAGGCTTTCAACAATATAGGAAAGAGTTTGGTAAGCAGATGTATTGTAATGGGTTGTTACACTGTGTGAAGTTGACTATCACAATGGAAGGGTTTTTAGCTCTTTATAAAGGCTATGGTCCGAGTATGCTGAAGGCTGTGCTAGTGTCCGCAATGCACTTTGCAGTGTATGATGAAATCAAACACATGTTTTTGCGGTTGAAGAGTTGATGAATATAGACAATACTTAGAAACTAATTGAAAATGTTATTTAGCCAATATTTATTTTGTGTATATGAGTTGTAATGTGAATCAGCAGGAATTGAACCTTTATGTTGAATAAAAGATAAAAAACTAGACTAGATAGATCTTACTAGAAAACAAAAGTTTTAAAAGGTATTGGCTTTGGTGCTGGGTTGATAAGCTTTAAGCCTACTACTAGAGCCAGTACTTTTTAACGCCATGTTTTTATAATGGGGTGGTTAAAGTTAGAATCTCAACAACTATTTGGCCCCTCCATTAAATATCAGCAAGCTAAATTTTGTATGTAATAATGCCTACCAAAGAATATTGAACAAACATCACAAAAGTAAAATATTATCAAGCATAAAATAATATGTATTGTAATTGTTTTCCAGTTTCAGACTATAATTTCTTTAACTCCTTAATTTACAAAATCAAACTTGCCTTCTCTGACTCTTTTAAATATTTATGAATTTAAATGTAATCTTTTGCATATATTCGTTTATATTTTTAGTTATTTATTCTATTTTTAAGTATAAATATTTTGTTGTTATTTGTGTAGCTTTGCCTTAAAAAGAGTTTAATATTGAATGCTGATTACTTAATTTAAATAATTACTGTTAAATACAAGTACAATACAATTTCAATTTTGCATTTACAGTATTAATTTAATTTTTTATTACATAATTCCTATATTTATTGATATTATACTTGAAAATGTGAATTTAAATCATCTCTTTGAAATAGAGACCATTTTAGTCTAATTTAAAAAGGACTTGGCTAATGTCAGCTATAACCTGGTAATTATTTTTTATAATATAATTCTTGTAATTGGGGTTTTTGTGTACAGTCCAAAAGACTTCTGTGATACGTAATTAGTAAATAGATTTTAGACTGAACCTTTAGATTTTTTTGGTTAATAAAATTTTAAAAACTATAACTGTTTTTCACTCTAATTAAGTTGCATTCACCTAAGGTTTTTTTTTAAGTAAGAAGGATAACACTTGGAAAAATAAATAAAATAAATGGGGTCATAAAAATTTACTTAATCATAAAATTAATTACATAAATGACTATAAAAAAATATTTTCCTATAATTACATAAACGTTTGTTTAAAATGTATACCACTTATTATTTAGATTCGTGTTGCATTTGTTATCTTATCAAATGGGATCACTTTCAGACAGAAAGTAAAAGATAGTCTTGTTTGCGAATCGTGATTTTTTCTTTAAGATACCAATCCTGAATTCTTAAGAAATGTGTCATATTAAATTGGTACCTATTTTAGCCGTATGATATAACATAACCCATGTTTCTCATCAACGTGTCTTTGATTGCAGGCTGCAGTTCCTTCTTCATATAAGTCGTCAAAAGAGTTCGAATACCTTTCGTGAATATATCCTCCATTTCTCGTGAAATGTCCTCAGCTTCGTCCAATTCGTCGTCCGGCCTGAACAGTTTACTTCGTTCGTAATTGACCCTGCTTCGCGGCTCATAGATGTTGTCGTGATTATTGTCGGCGGCTCTACTATCCTGACCATCATACATTTGCCGCAGTCGTGGATCGAAAGTAAATTCATCTGACCGTTTCCTCCGGTTTAGAGGTAAGTCATCCTTATTCCTGACAGAGTTCCTGTTAATGTATTTTTCGCAACCATACGCGTAAACACTTATGAAGCCAGGCTCTACAAATTCGGAATCAGTTTTGACGTTGAACTTCCCTGGTTGCTGATTTAGAGGTCTTGTGTGGAAACCAATTCCAGCCTTTCTTAATCTAAGGATCATGTTACAACCATTGCTGCCGCGGCTTCGGGAATACTCGTCAAGGTAAGGTCCATCTAAGGCTCTGGACTCTGCGTAATGTCTTCTCAACCTGCTTGGAGGTAGACCCCTATCGAGATCATTTGCGTCATACAAGTCTACATTCCCACTAATGGTGATATCATGGAATAGAAGCATGGTGTCCAAAGAGACGTTCCTAGGATCGAAGTAGCATTTCTCCACTCTCACCCAGTTGCTGTTCTGCGGGAGTCGTACCCTCATTCTCGTAACATACATGTCCACGGGTGCTGATCGCATTTGCTGGTACAAGCTGTAGCCATTGAGGTCGATGCTTTGACTCTGCGAACAAGAACGTTAATCACCAGTGATGTACTTATACGAAGATTGGAGACAATAACAACGGTTGGTGATTTTTGTGGTCTGATTGTCAGTTCAAATTGATGTCGTGCAAGCTGCACAGTGATTAATGTATCTAATGATCATCAAAGGTGTTATTCGTTATCCAATTACTGTCCTAAACTTACCGTTCTTTCGTTACTTACCAAAGGAGTATCAAGATTTTTAGGCTGTGTCCTTTTCCGTCTCTTCATCTGGTCTAAAGCAGATTCGAGGCGTGAGGAGCAGCGTTCTCCAGCGATTGGCACCGTGGTCAGCGGCGGTAGACCGCCAGGTCCTAGCCCCGGGCCTGGTCGATTGTCATATCGCTTGACTTCGAACAGGGGTAGGAATCGTGATTCTGAAAATAGGACGGTGGTAAGTTTTAGAAAAGAATCAGACTTTGTGATATTGACTCAGATTTAGACTACCTACAGACGCTTAAGTAGTAGTAGCTTAAAAAGTCGTGGTGGCCTAGTGGGCAAAGAACCAACCTCTCGAGTATGAGGGCGCGGGTTCGAATCCAGGTCTGGCAAGTACCAATGCAACTTTTCTAAGTTTGTATGTACTTTCTAAGTATATCTTAGACACCAATGGCTGATAAAAAAAAAGGTGAAGGAAAACATCTTGAGGAAACCTGGACTATATAGTCTGAAATCACCAACCCGCATTAAGCAAGCGTGGTGATTAATGCTCAATCCTTCTCCGTGTGAGAGGAGGCCTGCGCCCAGCAGTGGGACGATAAAAAAAAAAGGCTGTAACTGTAACAGACGCTTAACACTTTTAATGCTACCTATAATGCCTGTGCCAATTAAACTTCTGGGGAGCATTTTTGTAGATATTCACTTAACAATTGTGTTCGGTAATCATTAGTTTTCAAAATTATGGGACAGTTGTGCAATTATATTATCGTTGGTGATTACCGTGCAGATTGTTTTTGAAAATTACTCACATCAGCCCGGAAGGGTACAACAATTAGAAAAGAAAAATGATGTGCAAGCAAACATAAAATTGAAAGTTAACGTGTAATTATATTCCGAGTTGATCCTACTGTTTTCACTTCTATTGTTTGGTGTTCAAAGGCGTGAAAATCGTGAGCTATGCTAGATTGTGACGTCAAAATATTGGTACTCGTAGTATTAACGAGATCTTGGACTCTTTATGAGAAATCATCAAATGAGGGAGTGTTCGGCTTTTTCCTTCTTAAGCTCTTTAGGGCCGCGGTAACTTTTTCGATCAATCCCGCAGCCCAGATCTTGTGACTAAATGCAATATTGTTTTTGAAGTGGTAGGTAATGTAGTGACTCGTCGTGAAAGCGTGGGAGTTTAAGTTATATTAAGATTACGAAGTGCTTTTTCTCGTGACAAGTAAACCGTATAATCTGTTGGTGATAGCGGTTACGTTTCGCTTTTCATTTCTCTTGGTCTAGTTCACGTTTCATCTACCTGCATGTTTGTTTTGGAATTGTTACTTTCGTTTACTACGATAAAATTCTCCAAGCTTAATTGACATCGAGTGAGAACAGTTTGAGGTTTTTTTTGTAGTCTTTGCTTTTATGACTTGGATATTGATATTATTTCAGTCAGTCTAGTCATTAACATAGCAAAGCTCTAATCAGCCCATTTAGTCTTTGTTATTAAGGGGCTTTGTTAGAAATAATAGGCGTAACTACAGGCTTTCCTTCAACCGGCAGTCGGCCTATCTTGGTTTTAGGTGTTTGCTTTTTTCCTCAATGTTATATGATGATACCCAACATCGTAACACCTTCAATTAATAATTTGAAAAAAGCTCCTTTGTGCAATGACATGGCGTTGCTATATTATTTCTTCCTATCATAAGATCACATATGATATCACCTCATATACCCTACTCCTTCACAGACCACTTCAACTAAAGTCCTAAAAAAGCTTGCACCTGAAAAAAAGACTTCCACAGAGATTCAGTTGGGATACCTTTTTGTGCTTCTGCAGATGGAAGTTCGTTATCACTAGCCGAAGCAGTTTTCGCAAACAATATAAACATCCACCAGAACTTCACCATTTCTCACAATAATAAACAAACACAATCTCAATTAGGCTGTTCAAAAATCCGCCTTCGCGCGAAAAAAAATGCAACTGTCAAAAATACCGCGAATGCCTCCTCTCGCCGCGAAATCGAAACGTGAAATAAAGCTTGGAAGGTAAGACAATAAGAAGTGCAGTCTTTGGAAAATAATCCCCGCTTGAGTCGATTGTAGGCACCTACTTGTGTTTCTAGACGATTTCGCGACAGGTGCCTAGATAGTACCTACCTGCCTAGTTACTGGATGCCGGCGAGAGGACAATTTATTAGAGCGCAAATGGAGACGCTGGCAATGTCTCCGTGATGAGCTTATTAAGAAGGACAAAATGAGAAAAAATATGTACCTTTTACATCAAAGAATTGCGACAGCATGTAAATTATAATGTTGTACTGGATACAAATAAATTGGAGCGAATCGGTTCACATTTCAACTCCCGAAACGATTCAAGCATGGTGTAGGTACCTACCTACCTATCTAAAAGATGTTGTAGGAATACTGCGAAATTGTTCGAAAGAGACAGGAGTCAAGGTGCAAAGCTGGATTTCAGGACTAGAATTCAAAGGATTAGTCTTAACTCCCAGGGCATTACCGTTTAGGCTTTCCGAACGAACTTCTTTAAAAGCCAAGTTATTAATAAATCAAAGGGCCTAAGTTTAACGTGTTAAGTGCTATAAATCTAAGTATTGTCTATAAATTGAATGGTTCTTTGCTACTAAGCATTTTTATTCACGAGATACGTCTCCAAAATAATTGGACTAGCTGGACTAGCTATCTACCCGCAAATTGCACTTAAGCACCAAACGAAAACCACATTCCAGGCTAAGCACCTACTTCGTAGCATATCACATCCTATTACTTTTTTATCAAAGACGACATCAGAGTGAGTCGACACCACAAGTAGACCATGACGTTATTAAAAGAAATTGGGTTAAGCCGTTTAAAATTGTTGACGAAGTTGAGTGACCTCGCCTTGTGCATCCATGGATTGATTACATACTTTTACTTCTTATCTGTTACTTAGAAATGTTTACCTCGCGTTATCTGGGAGATAGCACCTTGTAGATACAGCCTTTGTACACGCTAGAGCCTTTCGAGAACCGAGAGATTTTATTAAATTGCTGAACATAATGTTACTGGGGATTGACTCTTGTCATACTATGGGGATCGAATTGGAGCTCCTATTTTTGTAACTAGAAGCTCAACTTTCATGAGAGCTTTCAAGTTACAATGATTAGAAGATCGAACAGCTTTTGTATTTTAAACGCATCTTCCAATGAAAGCTTTCAAGTTACCTAGGTACTATTTACAAATCATGAGAAGTTAGCAAGTAGGGGACAATAAACGAGGCACAAAAAAATTGATCTAGTGGAATAAGATAAGCAGCAAGAAAACTACAAGTTGCAAGTTTAATAACTAAGCAAGTCGTTATTTACGTAGCATATAAAGATAACTATCACCGAATATAATCGCTAGACACCAAACATTCGTCCCGCCATTGTTTCTGCAGCTATTGTCCCAAAATATTCTCTATGTGTAATGTTTGCCTCGATGGCCATTGTTATATTATTACGTTTTTCTTAAGAAACTTCCGTGAAATAACGAAAATTTTGCCATTTAACTAGGGAATTTTGAGCAAGTTGCGTTGCCAAAGAATGGTGCAGTTTCAAAATGTTGTGGATTTATTTATTGTCTGCTTGTACCCATATTTGCCAACCTACATGGTAAACAGTACCTAGATACTTATTGCAAAAATATTGTTACAATATTATAGAACCATTTCTGTTTCTTCCGTGATCAGAACAGTACCTATAAACTTATATTTTTCAATATATACCTACATTTGATGACCTATTAATATGGCATCGAACTTTTCTCCTCTACTTGAAGGCATGCAAATAAGAAAAGAAGAACTGCACCTTTGGAAAAACATAAAAACTGACACTATTGCGAGGGGCTCATTTCAGTGGCGAGTTTAGGCGGAGTTTAAGCCTAAGTATATGCTGGGGCCAATTTAAAAGGTACCTATATCTTCTTGGAAAAAATGTGGCCTACATGAACACAGAACACACACAAGTACCATGGTCGTACAATATGTTCTAGCACACATTCTATACGTCGCAAACGCAATACAATCTCTCATCCGCATCGGTCGGCTATTGTTAACGAGAATATCCGGACGGACTCCAATCTCAATCACAGAGGATCTTGACCTCAAACGAACAATCAGTCAGTAAATAATGGTAGACTTACGTTTGTATACCTATGTCTAATCAGAATGACTAATTGACAAGGTTTTGTTTATGTAGGCTCGGTGATCTGTGAAATGCTTGCTATCAAATTGAGATTGCAAGTGCAATCTTTCATTGTTATTGTGCATATTGAGATGAATTAGTCAATCAGTAGCTTGCACTGATATTGGGACTTGCTCAGGCAATTCATGCTTACGGAATGTTAGGTGTCTATCTTAAAACTTTTCAAGTCGTCTAATTATGTTGAACTTTTCTCTTGAACTCAGTTTTCAAAAAAATTATAACAAATGAGTATGAGTAGGTACGCGAGTCTTTCTTTACATCCGGGAATCCTTTTGACTTAATTAGTTGATCCCGAACGGACGAACACATGGTCCCAACAATGTTATTGTTGGAATTGTGCAAGCGTGTCGGCAGTGGTGCAAACTGCGCCATTGTCACTGAACAATAGGGAAAGCCGCGGCCAGCTTGTGCGATAGACTTTTTGGAGCTAGAGAAACAGCGGGAGAATGAGTGGGGATATAACTTTATGAGGAATTAAGGATTAACGGTTTTTACAGGCTATATATATCGTAGTTATAGTCTACCAACACAATTTTGTGTTGGTTGCTAATCAGCTGCATATTTTTAGAGTTCAATGAAAACTCTTTTTTATTTTATTTACCTATGTAGGTATGATAGGCTTGTTGGCTGATGGTAAACCTACAGTTGATTTCCTATAATATGTACCATCATCAAATGGACTGGACTCTTTTCGTCAAGCAATACGCTGAGTGAGACTATTAACTAAACTATAGGAATAATGAAGTTAGTTACCTACTCCTATTTACTTCTTTTCAAACTTCCGAGCATGACCACATATTCCGAACATATTACACGAAGATTATAAAGCCTATAAGTATATGGTACTAAACTCCTGTGCGATTCACTACGCTTTCGCTATTCTAATAGCCCAACACACTCAGCACAATTTCTATGAACTAGGCTCATTCCATTGTCGTATCATTTTGAAAAAAAATCGCGTCCGTCTGTAAACAACAGTAATGAAAATATTATTATTACGTAAGACTGCAGATTGCTTCAAAACGGTGGTTACATGCATCGTAAGCGGGTTTATGCGCATTTTGCTCACGATGATATCCTGACTTGCACAATGGGGTTCGACAACCTTTGTCATGAAAACAATTGAATGACAATTTGTAAAGGTATCTTGAAGAGATTATATGATGTTGCTACTGGGTAAGAATACTTACCATAAGCATACACATTGAAGGTAGCCATGGAGCCATTCGCCTAGAATTGCAATTTTTTTATAAAAAAGTTGCATTATCTGAATTGAGGGACTGCTCCTCATTTATAGCACTGCTATTCGATAATAATATAAAATGTATTCTTTCTACAGTAAATAGGTAGGTACCTAGCTAACCATGTTAGATCTAAGCCGCTACTTCGAATAATTAAAGTAGAATCTAAATAATTCATAAATACCAACGCTTACCTACGTATGTAACTACTTAGGTATGATATGCAGGAACGAATTAAAGTTTATTACCACCAAAAAATGTTACAGAACTCGTTTATCTTATCACAAATGCTTCATACCTTACAATGTTTTTATCTAAAACTAACATAATATAAAGATACTGGCTACCTAGTTAATTACGCACATATTGGGCCATATAATCAGCTACATAGACATTATGGTTACCATACTATGTAATTACTATAGGCCGTTGATGTCTTTGCAAGTATAGTTTACTTTGGTTTAGGAAAGACATCAACGCATTCGAATTAGAAGTATCTACCAGTTATTAACGTGTCTATGTTGTGTCTATGTGTCTCTCTCCGGTCGTGTCGGATTTCCGTCCCATCGGGTTATGAGAGTGAACGAATAGGGAGTGCACCTGTGTCTGCGCAAATGCTCGTGCACTATAATATGTCCTGCGCAGCTGGCTGATCTCCTTATATGAGAACAGCCGCCGTGGCCGAAATCGGCCGTGGACGCCATTATGTTGTGATAAATATTATTATAGTTAACACAGCTTCCTAGTATATATTTAATCCGCGGATTAACATATCCATTCGAATCCAAAAAGTCTAATTAGCGCTTTGTAGACTGCAGACGTCCAAAGACTGCTACGCATTGGGTACGTTACATGAAGCCAAACATATTTAAATTAATGTCTTTGCATGAAGTACATAGGTAAGCGCGGTTAATAGATATTGTTCCGATGATCTCATGCCTCTTACACATAAATAATAATAATAGGTCATTAATAAAGTACTTTATTGTGAATGCCAATGAACATGCAGCGAATTTTAATACCTAATCTACGAAGATGATGAATATCTTATTAAGATCTGGGGCCCGATTCTCCTAATTTTACTTAAGCGCCATTCGATTCACGTTCGACTGCGATCCAATCCCGACTCGATTACGATTGAAGCGTATGTGGCATTCCGCTAGTTTTTCTTTGAAATAAACGTTTTTAACCTTTTCTGTCATTCAATAATGAATCATTTTGTCTGCAAATGATTTACGATTGCAATATGATTGTAGAGCAAACTACCGTATAGACCAAAATCACCAAAATAGCAGACCAATCGCACACCAATCAAATGTCAATCGAATACGATTGGTCTTTTATTAGTAGCAGAATGCCCGATATGGTTAAAACGGCTATTGCGATCATATTGCGATTCGATTTCTATTCGATTTTGACATTATTAACTTAGGAGAATCGGGCCCCAGGGGCCCGATTCTCCTAATTTTACTTAAGCGACATTCGATTCGCATTCGACTGCAATCCAATCACGACTCGATTACTATTGAAGCGTATGTGGCAAGCCGCTATTTTTTTGTTTAATAAACGTTTTTATCCTTTTCTGTCATTCAATAATGAATCATTTTGTCCGCAAATGATTTACGATTGCAATATGATTGTAGAACAAACTACCGTATAGACCAAAATCACCAAAATAGCAGACCAATCGCAAACCAATCGAATGTCGTTGGAATACGATTAGTCTTATATTAGTAGCAGAATGCCCGATATGGTTAAAACTACTATTGCGATCATATTGCGATTCAATTTCTATTCGATTTTGACATTATTAACTTAGGAGAATCGGGCCCCAGTCGCCATTAATCGATTTTATTACCCCCAGTTGAGATGGCTAAAGAAATATTTTCATTATGCCAAGGTTCACGATCATCCTTTTTGCGCCTTATTTGTTTCAATGATGCGCCGTCGGCCAGAGTCACCTCGCTTTACGTCTATAAATAATCCTATTCGTGATTGGACGCTTGACTAAACAAAATTATTTCTGTTCAATACTCGCCCGGGCGCGGTCATAATAACTCGGTAAAGATGCCCTTAGAATGTTTACATTTAGGTACATCTGTGTGTACTCAGCTTTACGGGACTCGGGTGGTAGTTCTACAAGTTTGTCAAGAGATGTCGCTACTTTCGCTCGCAAAATGTAAATTTTTTGTAAAGATTTGATGTTACAAACGCACTTATACTTATAAATTATTTAAAAAAATGATTTTAAATTTAAATCCATGCATATTTCGTAGTCTTCTTCTTCTTCGCATTGCTGGTATGTCGTAACATTTTGCTATACTAGATGTCGCTAGCGTCGCGGTAACTTTGACAGAACTTATAATTTTAATAAATCTTTCGTCTCATTTGCTCGTGAAAGAAATCATTCGTCGATCGAGTAATTTGTTCAGCATACCGTTTTCGTAACGTTTATTTACTTGCATTGCTGTGTTTTGTGAACAAAACTACAAATTTCAGCTCGTATTGTGATTAGTGATGACGTGAGTAAAAGTGAATCGTGCGAACGCGATACAATGGATCGGTGTACAATATTCAATGCTGGTAATGGGCGATGTTCTCGTTAAGACAAAAGGCTCGTCCTTCACACATTAGTAGAGCATCATTGTGCAAACAAGCTGTTATCTACACGTAATGTTAGAGGTGATTATTGTAATGCTAATAGCGTTACACTGCATGTAAGTACGGCGAGCTCGCTCTCAAACATACTCTCACTGCGCCAAGCAGACGTTTACTAACTCTTGATGGTGGTGGGTTCTATCGCTTGCTGTAACCAGTAATACAGCTTACTAATCGACAAACAACCATGGCTAATGTAAAGAGTAGATTAAAAGCACCCAAAAGTGCATCTACAAAGAAAAAGACGGGACTAAGTAAAGTAAAAAAATCCTCAGGTCCCAAAGAGTTGTTGAAGAATGATAATGTGGTGATGAGGAGGCCGTGCAACCGTAAGGTCTTGACCGCTGATGAAAAGGTCAAATTCTTGTTGAAACATGGACATATGCTCAAAGAGAAGTTTATAGCTAAACCACCAGTGAATGTGAAGCCTCCCCCGCCTATTAAAACCCCAAACGTTTCTAAGAAAAAGCATAACAGCAATCATCCCATGATAGCAAAAAGCGGTCACCTTAAAAAGAATGCCAAATGCAATATGAAACTTGTTGGCAATATATTGAAGAATGAACTGATGATTGATGACAGAGGAAATGCTAAGAACAAGGATGGTGCAAACGGTGCAGTGTTGCGTTCACCGTTGCCTGTGGGCGTGAACAATAACAATGACACCGCAATAACAGACCAAAACAATACATTTCATGAGTTCTCCGATGAAGAGTGCAAGCTCTCGGGGGATGTGTCCGCTGCATCCAATGAGGTCTCTGATGAAGAAGAATGTTCGGACAATTTGGAAGGAAAAGCATCAAATAAAAATGGTAAAAAGAAGGGTGGCACAAAAAAGAAGACAAGTGAACAACATATCAAATTAAAAAATGGAGTGGTGTTGTCTTTAGCTAATTTTGAATGCGATTATTGTAAGAAGACATTCAACAAGAAAGCTGCATTACGCAGCCACATGTACACACATCTTGGTATCAAGCAGTTTCGGTGTCCACATTGCCCACGTTTGTTTAAGAGACGCACTAACTTACACAGTCACATCGACCGCACTCACAAGGCCCTTGCGGACGATCCAGACATTTATGTTTGTAATCATTGTGACAAACCGTTTCTGGATAAAGAAACCTTAAAGGAGCATCTCACCACTCACAGTCATAGTGAGAATCCATTTAAATGTATTTACTGTAACAAAGTTTTTGCCTATCATACTCTGTTGATGCAACATGAAAGGAAACATATGGTGGGAGGCCGCCATGAGTGCACTCTTTGCAGCATGTCGTACCGCTGTCGCAACCGCCTCTACATGCATGTCAAAAGCCATTTGAAAATCAAAGATTTTGTTTGCCAGTATTGTGGCAAAGACTTTCTCAGACAGAATTCACTTACAAGACATGTTGAGGTCAACCATGGTGGGCATAGGATTGTATGTCCAATCTGTAAGAAGAATTTGAAAGGTCATTTGACTGAGCATATGCGGACTCATGAGAAGAAGCGTCCGCATGTGTGTCCGGAGTGTGGACAGCGGTTCACCCAGTCTACACAGATGAACGTTCACCGGAGATCGCACACCGGCGCGAGGCCGTACCCTTGTCGCATATGCAAGCGTCTCTTCTCTCACTCTAACGCTCTAATGCTGCATATTCGTCGTCACACGGGCGAGAAACCGTTCCCATGTGCCATGTGCCCCATGTCCTTCTCTCAGCTACCACACATGAAAACCCACATGAGGAAAATACACGGCAAAGAGAACCCATACAAGTGTGCTAAGTGTAACTCCTTCTACAAGCTCAAGGCACAGCTTGATGTCCACGAGAAGACTTGCACAGCAGGAACGGCCGCCAAACCTGAGCCCAAAGGTAAAAAGAAGAAGTCCATCAAAGGTGATGACGAGATAGAAGTGGAGGCGTCCATGTCTCTCTCCCGCATGAGGTTCCTGCTCGCACTCCTCCTCACGATGATCGCTCCCAAAGAAAAACTCAAATACTTAGGTGCGTAACCTTTTATTACATACGAGTTTGTTTACACTACACTCATAATGGCACTGTTTTTTTTTTCTTTAGTGTGGAGTACATTGCTTAGTGTGTGTCCGCCAATAACGGGAGCCCATATCGGCAATGCGTGCACAGTTCATAGTCATTTTCAGAGTGGCAAAATGTTGAATATCTAATGTTGACTTTTAATAATATTGTCTGGTACATAAGACATCAACGCGTTTCCATTCAGTTCGCATCATCATAGGTCATTGAGTTAATCGTAGTAACAAGGTCGTAATAACAACTGCGCCGTCATTGAAAATGCAAGTGCGATCGAATCGAACAAACATTACGAAGCACTACAGTATTTGTTCACTGGGTTGCGAAATGTGCTGCGTACCGAGTGTCGTGTGCTTGTGTGAGTGCAAACTTGTTGGCACGTTGTCCATCGCATAGCTTATGTCATCCTGGTTTTTTTCTAGCGAACATACTCGTCGATGTATGAACACAGACGAGTTGCCGACGGTAAATATAATGAGTAATAATTTCGTGAGTGAGTTCATTTCCCATTGTGTTGTTAATTTTTGGTGTTGGTCGGTGTCGGCGGGTAAATGTAGGTTATCGGGAAATGGAATAAGATTTTTTTATGTTCGTACTTTTTGTACAAGGCTTTCGGTTGGGTAGATTATAATGGTGGTGGACTTGAATACCTATTTCAAACTTTGATGACGAAGCTTTGTAAATAAGCTCATTATTTTTGAGGTGGAAATCTCACATGTATTTTTCTGACAGGTTTCAACAAAAGGCTGGTGGATGAAATCCTTATAGAGTCGTTGGAGGCTATGAGTCAGACTCCTTGCAAGGATGAGTCCCTCCCGCCTGTCAAGCGCCTTCGTAAGAACATAGAAATGCTCCTAATAGGGACAGTACCCAAAGATCAGATGGAAAACTTAAAGAAAGAGAACAAGTCTACGGAAGATATATTGGAACTGTTGACGAATGAGAAAGATAAATGAAGTCAGAGTAAGTTTATGTGGTAAGCGACGTATGGGTTTTCTATTATACGTTTGATGTATCTTGTCCAGTCCGAAGTTAGCTGTTTGTTGCGCAGTAGACGATTTTGTTCAAAATAATCTTCTGCGCAGCCAAAAAGCTAACTCCAGACTCCAGATGCAAAGATGTCGCATGACTATTTATAGTTGGGGTGGGTCACGAATACCGCGTGGAAAAAAAGTGTAAGCGACAAAAAAAATGCGATAACTTTTTAAACGTCGGGTAAAGAAAAGCTTTCCTACCTTTTTGATAGTATCGCATTTAAGTCCCGATCATTTATAAATATAATAAAAAAAGCAGCCCTATATTCATTTGTTTTAAAGGATAAGCGACAAAAAATGTGACCCTTTTATAATTTGTTATTCTTAAACAAAGTTGCACGTGTTTAAAGTTTTATTATTCGTCGTCACGTGTGTAGCCGATTTAAGCTAAGCGTCCACTTGTCGGTATCGTACGCAACGGACGTATCGCACGCAACGGATCGTAGTATTATTTATATAGAACTAGCTTTTGCCCGCGACTTCGTTCGCGTGGAATAACAATATATGGCGCTGTATGTCCGGAATAAATTGTATTTTTATTTTTTGTAATAAAAACTATCCTATGTCCTTCCCCTGGCTCTAAACTACCTCCCTGCCAATTTTCAGCTAAATCGGTTCAGCCGTTCTTGAGTTATAAGTGGAGTAACTAACACGACTTTCTTTTATATAATAGATAAGATGCGATGCCTACGATGCGGACAGGTGGACGCACTTGTTTGAGTTTCTATATAAATAATACTACGATCCGTTGCGTACGATACCGACAAGTGGACGCTTAGCTTTAGGAATGCCTCGCTTTTAGTCTGACACATCAAGCTGAATAAACCCATGCTTTGGTAGTTTGGTTCAAGATAAGTGCATGTAAATGGATTAAAAAATAAAGCCAGTAATAATTTTTTTAACAGGAAATTTTTAATAATACATACGTGCAGTATCCATAAAATAATATCGAATATGAGTTTTCGTTTGACAAATATTGTTTTTCATGAATGCAGGTGAGCTATTCTTGCGTATGTGTGTTAAAAATATAGGTACATGCACATTATTTTTTAGGACTCGGTGACTCGGCTACTACTGAGCGGTTCCCGAGCTTACGCATACAAAGACAATGTGCAGACATTATATGGCTCACCCGCTTTCATGAATTAAAACATTTGTGCCTAGAAATACAACAGTTCTCCAAACAATATTTTAATGATGCGATAATAACATTTTACATCACAACAGAGCGATTAGTTAATCTCGTTTTAATCGCCACTTGATCGCATAGTTATATTTTTATAATCATCCATAGCTTGAAGTAGACTGCCTTTATTTTTGTAAATAAATAATCATTACAAAATTGGTATAGTACAAGTTAAAATAAGACTTTTAGCGATAAATAGTAGAAGGGGTAGACTATTTATAAGTAATGTTTAGCTCATGTACTAATTTATGAATTTTACGTTACCCGCCCCGCTAATTCTCTGGCCATACTAAATAATTGTGGCCATATAAAAAATGGACAGAGCTACAAATAACGTAGGTATATCAGCATCTTCTCGCTGCGGATCTGTTCTCGCCAAATAATTATGCCGCTCTGAAGTTAGTTTGTAGTGACGTCACTGTAGTCAGAATGTAAAGCACTGCCTATGCGCAAAACGTCTAAAGGGTTAGCCTTTACAGAGGCAAAGTCATTTAACGAGTTATCTATCTGACTTATTAGGTGCATTTAGACTTGCATCATCCAGTATTTCGCACCCAACGTATGTTTTGATAATGTAATTTATTCATAATTTTTACTATTTATGTATCATCATTTTTCATTATATATAGTTTAATTTGTCTATAGTGCATGCATTTTTTCAGACAAACTATCGATATAGTTTCCATATGTCATTTCCATATCGATAGAAGTTTGACTCACTAAGAGCGTCGGCGCTGTAATATGTAGGTATATTCATTTTGTCCTCGCTTTTCAAATCATTGTACATGATGTGCATTCACGGTCAGTGTCGGACTTGTAATTGATCTGTCGTTTATAACAATGTTACGTAGCTTGTTCAACCGGTTACTGTTACATGTTTTGTATTAATTGTACATTTAATTGTGACAAGTCTAGGTCTTGCATGAATGAATAAAGCCTTTGGGACGGATAAATAACACTTTACTTATCGCTGCAGATTATAAGACACGTCTATCTGTCTGTTTGTTCACGTTAAACTCCAAGAACTACTATACGAATTTGTATGTGGGTTTTCACCAATACACAGTACTCGGATCTCTACCCTCTTATTAATAAACACAGATTAATAAATATGAGAAGAATAAGATGAAAATGTATGGTTACTCCTTCCTTGGGTTATTTATAAGATGGCTCAAATTATTGAGTAGTTAACAAAAACTGCTCAATAATTTGAGCCATTTTTAAGTGATATATTTGATATCAGGTTTTTATACCTCTATAAACAGTATAAATAGTACAATGATTAGAATCAGCCTTAACATGATATAATACAAAAAATATAGAAAACAGTAGAGAAAGTAGTGTATGTAGATGAGAACTGAAGCTTAAAGTATTTGTTTTAAAACTGCTATATTTTGTTACATATTGGGGTGCTGAATTCAGCCGCTTATTTAGCTGATATATAATCCTGAAAATTAGAGTAAATAAGTAGAATGATTTTCTATGATACAAGTCGACATTTTAATAATGTCGATATGTGACCCAAATAATATAACATCACTATTCAATAAATAATAAAATTACATTTAAGTAATGATGTATCTAAACTTAGCTTTAAGATAAAATGTTTTGTCTTAGTAATAAAATTAATTTAATTTGAAGGAATCTGCCGATTTATTATTAAAAATAGTTCAGAATAAATTATAGGTATCAATATGAGAGAATATCGATTGAATAAACTGAATGTTTAAATATAACGTCCATTCAAAATAGTAATAACTAAATTATTATTTTTTATTTAAGAAAAATATTAATTTAAATAGTTAACATATTTTTGGCAGATTTCCTTTGTCATATAATCAACATTTAAAAAATTAAACAATGTGACTTGCCATTGAATCAAAGTGATTATCCCAAAGATAATAATCTTATTGCATTTTAAAACTTTATTTATGTTAGTTTTAAACTTTTTTAATATTTCGAGTGTAAAAAGAGGTTTAATATAACTGAAATGTAATTATTCTGCCAATGAGAGTTTCTTTAAATTGCCATATTGGACTTAGTATTTTTAACTAATAGAAAGAAAAAAAAAGAGAGAATATAACTTTTAAGGCTACTGACCTATGTTACATGTAAATGGACTTAATTAAAATATGTAATAAAAATATATTTATAGAACAGAATAGGCAGCCATCTTGGTTTTATTAAATGTCATTTTACACTCGATTTAAAATAAATTGCGCATTAGCATTCCTTGATAGAATGATCGTGCCATTAATATCATTTGTGTGAATGGTTATAATTTCTAATTATAATTATTTATAATATAATAGTTCATTTTAATTGGATTGCGAAGTATTGTTATTGTTTTTTTTTTTTTTAAATCAGCTTTATATTGGTAATCCGCTATATTTTATTTGGTTTAAGTCTTAAAATTCGTTATTTATTTGTATGCGTACACTGCCTTGTTTGAAAGCCAATATGTTTTTCTTTGTAATGTTTTTGATAGATCGTAAAAAAATTGAATCTCAATATCTATTTTATAAATGAAAATTCAAGAATAAATACATATGTATACAGCTTTCATAGTTATCTAATGGATAAGGTTTTTAAACGAAAAAGCGGTCCCAAAATTTTACCTTGTATTCAGGTCAAATGACTAGGAATTTTTTTTAAATATTCTTATTACCGACAACCGTTCGAACAGTTACATAAATCATGTATTTGTAAACTAATTACTCAAAGATAATAGCATTCATTTAGTCGTAGTATTCCATTCGATAATTATTCGTGTGCGATCGAAGGTCTGCATGTGAACAAAAGGAAATTACTTCGCTCGCATCATTGCGTACGCGCGTAAAATCTGTGACGCGTGTGACGTCACGGTTCGCGGCGCTCGCGCCGGCTGCCGACCGATTTCATTGTTGGTAACATGTAAGCTGTTCGATCATTCCATAAACGAATTTAGACTTTATTGTTAAACTAGTAGGAACCATTTTGAATTGTCGAGGTTGAAAATAAAACCTTATCGTCTCAACGATATAATTTATGAAGGTTTTTTTATGTTGAGATGTTAAAGTTTCAATTAGTACCTATTGCAATAGTTTCCTATTGGAATATTTGAGCTTGAAAATTGATACATTTCTGTTCGATTGTAAACTGTAATTTTATTCAAACAACCAAATTGGGTTAAGTGCAAACGTAGACTATTAAATAAACATTAAAAAGAAAAGCATTGTTTTTATACCAAATTGTTATTATAGGTAGGTAATATTTTATAGATTTGTGTCAGTGCCATTTGTTGTTATTATTTTATTATGATTCGTATATTATTTATAAGCCTTTTTAGTGTGGGCAACACTTTTATAAAATAAAATAATTTAATAAACTGCGAAAGATTAAAGAAGGTTGAGTTCGATATGTAATAGCAATATTTTAAAACATTCATTTGTGTTGTGGTTGGTTGTGTTTGTAAAACTTTTAGACGCACTTATTTAAACTTTTATTTAATACTTGGGTCAAACACGTAATCACAATTTTTGTATCGATGTAATTCTAGCTTAATAAATTTTAACTAATGTAGTATGCAGACAATAAAATATTACACGGTGTTCAATAAAAAGAATCGTAACCATATCATGCTTGAACTGCTTGTATGTCGCTAACTATAAAACAATAGAAAATCAATTGTGCCTCGCGTATATCCGCACTCCGACATACAAAGGGTTAATTTAAGTGCCTACAAAATGTGACATCGGGCCTGACCCAATTTTTTAATCATTATTTATATTTTTGTTTTATGAATGTACTATAATGTTAAGTAAATTGTATTTTAATAAGAATCGTGGGTTTAGGGGTTAGCCAAAGACACGCCCACCTTAGGTGTAAAGTCAAATATTGTACCTATATTATATTTATGCGTGCATGCAACTTAGGGCAGTATTCGATAGTAAGTAAAAGTCGATATTTACAAACAGCATTCGAATACTGGCCGAAAGTACCAAAGAATACTGATAGTGAATTCACTAACATTAAAATGTAACTACTGAATTTATGAGTTTTATTTGTGTTGAGTTCCTAAACCCAGTAGTGAGGAGAAGTCTGACACGACAACAACCAGTCTAACCGGGCGTAGGTATTGTGTTACCCAGGGGTTGAGGAGATCAGATAAGCAGTCACTCCTTGTAACAACACTGCTAAAGACTGGACTGCAAGCCGTCCCTAACATAATTTACACTGATGATAAAGTAGGTACGTAAAGGCGGGAAAATAAAAGACGACCAAAATTAAATCCAGTAAACAAATGTACAATCAATAAAGCTCTAATTGCATATTGCAAGTTATTATTGTCAAGTGTTGTAAGTTACTTGGGCAATATAAAATTCTATTATCGTTCAATTAAAAGTACCTACTGAACGGATTTTCATACTATTTTCACCAAAACTAGATAAAGATATTCCTGGGGAAAGATTTAGATAATACATAATTTGATTGATGCTGGGTGGGACGGTAGAGTATAATAAATCTATCGTAAATATTACATCAACAACCAACTCGTTGAAGAACTTGCTTTTTACTTTTGTGTTAACTATTCACTTTCCTTTAAAATTATTGTGTAGAACGGAGCGCAATAGTCAACGTGACACTCGAAACGTCAGGCACGTCAACAAGACAAGCTGTCAAAATCAGACAGATTCCCCCAGCGAGTGGTTCAAAACAATACGTGTGTACCGATATGTGGCCCTAAAGAAATTCCGTATTTAGGGGCGTATGTGTAGTAAAAATAGTTTAGAAAACTTACAAACATGGGTACCACAGGCCAATCTATAACGCTGGCCAACAGTATTATCGGAGTCGGAATATTGGCTATGCCTTTCTGCTTTCAACAAGTAAGTTTCATTATTTTTTTTTTTTTTTAATAGACTAATATATCAGGTTTATTTTCGGTAGTAATTTTATTAGTCTATTACACATTAAAATGTTAAAAGATTGCCTCAGAAATTCGGCCTAGGATTCAACAAAAAATAACCGCAGCCTTGGTGAATCCAGTTTAGCAGTTCTAGTACAAAAAACTGTTTTGATAACCTTTACCTATCCATCAAGAGTAGGTATTATTCCCATGAAATATAATCTTAAGCAATTTAGGGAAAAAAGTGGTTATTTTTTCTGTTTGGCACATATCTCCAATTTTAGAAGGGAAAAGTTATATTAGTTATATTAAACAACTTCTACAAGTTTCAATAAATTTTCATAATTAATTTTGCTGATAAATTTTGTATTTTTTCCTTAGGGATAATAATTAATGTATCTATACAGGGCAACAGTTAATATTATGAATTAATATTGTATGAATTTCCTAGGTGGAGTGACGTTTGAATAAAAAAATATTATTTTCCTATTTTTTTTCTTTCAGTGTGGTGTATTGCTTGCTACTCTCATATTACTGTTTATGGGTCTGGTCTCAAGATTATGTTGCCACTTCCTTTTGAAATCAGCTCTCCTTGCTAGAAGAAGAAACTTTGAATTTTTAGGTAAAGTTTTAACAAAAATTATGCAAAATAATAAAAATATTGAATGTTAATCTAAAAGTTAGAAAGAATGCCATCTCCAGTTGCTAAATTGCTCTAAGATTTAACAATTGGGTAATAACCTGCTAATTTAACTTCTGACTTCAAGAAGAGGTCCTCAGTTTGAACCATATGTTTGAGCGAGATTATCTCATGTTTGGTTTTACAGATCTTGATATGGCTTTCAGCATTGTATTTCTCAGACTTTGAAGATTTGAGATATTTTATCCAAGTCCTTAATTTTATTGTTTTGAATGTTTTAGCTTTTCATGTATTCGGCCAAGCAGGAAAAATAGCTGTGGAAGTTGGCATCATTGGTTTTCTGATGGGGACGTGTATAGCTTACTTTGTTGTGGTCGGAGATCTGGGACCACAGATTATTGCTAAGATGTTCAACATTAACCAGAGTGATATACTGAGGTATGTATGTATTTTAAGAGTAACATATTTCATTGGGTGGAACCATGACATTGATTTTGTAGTTGAATTTGAAAGCAGTTTATACTGCAGTTCAGTGCATTTTTTTTGGCCTGCTATGTCCATCTATAAACGTAGTCACACCTATTACTATAAACGTTAAACTTGGTTTTTCTTTCAAAAAAAACTTCTGAATGATTTTGATAAAATAAGAGGTAGGCAAATCTTTATCTGTATGCAGTAACCAATTCCCTCGCTCAGGACACGTGTAAATCCACAGGTATAGTTACCAGCACGGATGATAACTCTCGGCGGAAGAGTGGGGATTGCTTTACACATAAGGCAATAAAGCAATAAATCGCTTCTGCGTAGGTGAAGGTCAGGGCTCAATATCCCTGCCGATGATTATAGAAGTTAGATGCTACTACAGAATAATTCTAATAATAAGAATAAATTCGCCAATGTGCCTTCATTCATCATATTAGTGTGCTTAGTTCATTTATTGATTACTACAGAATAAATTCCAATAATATTGGCACATTCATAGTCGTATAGGTAAACATTTGTTGAAACTGTTTTTGGCGCTTTCTCATTGTCTCCAAAGTTATTTTGTAAACAGCTGTCTTTTACTAACAGTTACTTTGGTTATTTGGCGAACAGCTGAAATATGTTTAGAGTTGTGCACTAACATAGTAAAGAAAGAAAAATTTTTGCTTTTTGATTCGCTTAAAAACTACATAACCATAACTTGTATTTAAAATATTTTTTTAAATAAGGGTGCTTATTTATGTCTCAGTAACATAAGAAATATTTTTTATGCAGTTAATTGAATCTTGAGATGCGAAAATAGTTAATGTAAAAACATATTTTTAAATGTTATTATTAGTCTTTATTTATTTAATTGCTATTAACATCTTTTGTTTTAATATTTACGTATATTATTGACTTTATAAGCCAGCTTTGACTAGTTTACGCAATTCGTATCATTGGCAGAGGTTAATTGACTATGAAGGATTTACTAAATCAAGTGTAACATAACAGTTTATGCAGTTTTTTTTTTATAGTAACATTACTTTTATGCAAGGGCGTCGCCAAGGGGGGGCAGGGAGGGGCAGCTGCCCCCCCCTAGAGGTTCTAAAAAGTCCTAAGTCTTTGACTTGACTTGCTTGATCGATCTTTCCCGTACGTTGAAACTCGAATGAATTCACCAATTCGATTCCTAATATTCCGTACGCTCCGCTACGCTCCGCTACGCTACGCCGTAGAGCGATCGTTTAGCAGCCTCAGGAGACTAAAAACCTGGCTAAGAAGCACTATGGGTGAAAATCGCCTCAATGGTCTGGCCATGATGAGTGTGCACAGAAAACTAATTCATGGAAACTTACAAGATTTTCATAATAAAGTGGACGAAAAGTTTTCAAAAAACCCTCGAAGATTATGTTTTAATTAACCTAATCAGAAAAAGAATCTTTGTCGACCATTATAATATTAAAATCTGGTAATTACAAAAAAAAAATACACTGTATTATCTAAATTCAAACTCCCAAATTATTTTTATTCTATTTTTCTAATAAATGTAATAACTTATTTATAAGATTTATTTACTGTACAGTCAAGAACTCGTGAAGCTTTACACGTTGGACTCTGTACCGTTATTACTACAATTGCTGTAGATGTAAGGCTTGTACTACAAGTGAAAAGCTTCATGTGAACTCGGCTTTACCTACAATTCATACTTTTCTCATTCTCCATGTCAACTTGCCCCCCCCTGAACCATCGCCTGGCGACGCCCTTGCTTTTATGCCTGCAGTTATGGAACGTGATTAAACAAGGATTTAATAGTTCGCTTATCAGAGTTTTAAGCTGGGTTATTGATTTAGTGGAGTATGATGTGATGCTTATAATTGGTTGATGAACTCAATTATGAATCACTAATCGATTCCCGTGTTGTGGGTTGAATTTTAAATTACTAGCGGTTTTACCGCGGTCTCAACTGCGACCCGGGAGAACTACTGCCGGTTCCGGGATAAAATATAGCCTACGTTACTCGAGAATCTATACTAATATTATAAAGCTGAAGAGTTTGTTTGTTTGTTTGTTTGTTTGAACGCGCTAATCTCAGGAACTACTGGTCCGATTTGAAAATTTCTTTCAGTGTTAGATAGCCCATTTATCGAGGAAGGCTATAGGCTACTTTTTATCCCGGTACGGGAAGTAGTTCCCACGGGATGCGGGTGAAACCGCTGGCAGAAGCTAGTGAGAAATAATGTCCTACCTTTTCAGTTTTGTGTAATTCATGTTACTCACATTTTAAAAGTCCTTTATTACTTTCATTCCCTAAACTTAGGTACACAATCGTAAGTTTATTACACTTCTCTTACAGAACATCCATAATGGTGATAGTGTCGATAGTTTGCGTGCTACCACTGGGCTTGCTGCGTAACGTGGACAGTCTGAGCAACGTGAGCGCAGCCACTATAGCGTTCTACTTCTGTCTTGTTATGAAAGTGAGTTTTTTTCTCTCATTTTTATTTAAGCTCGAAATACAGCCTGGCTAGTTCGTAAGTGACTCGCATGGTCAGTCATGTCAGCTGCCACTGTCCCGGCCGCCCCTGTAATCAACCCCGCTCCCGTAATCAACCCCGCTCCCAGGACCTGCGGAGTGTCATTAAAGAGCTTGCCAGGCTGAATTCAAACGTAACTTTAAGTGTTACTTTTAAAGCATTTCTTACAATTGAGTGGCTGTAGAGTTTCTGTATTCGGCCATTAGTGGGATAAACTCTACTTTAGAATTTTTGTTCTTGTTTTAGAAAAAATGGCGATGAAAAAGTGAAAGAACATAGGTAGATATAAAATCTAGGCCTACCCCTGAACTTTCGTCCTGAAACTATAATGAAAGTCAAGCATTTTTTATTAAATAGTAAAATTCTAAGTCTCAGTCGTTAACTTGAATTACATAACAATCAAGATTTGTGTGACTAATAGCCGTTTAATTTAATCGATATTGAAACACCTTGAAACTCGATAGTGTAATAAAATAACACAGTAACCAACTGTGTCGGCATGCCGTGTCAATACATAGTTTATTAAGTACTAGTTTCTGCCAACGGTTTCACCCGCATCCCGTGGGAACTACTTCCCGTACCGAGATAAAAAGTAGCCTATAGCCTTCCTCGATAAATGGGCTATCTAACACTGAAAGAAATTTTTCAAATCCAGTAGTTCCTGAGATTAGCGCGTTCAAACAAACAAACAAACAAACTCTTCAGCTTTATAGGTAATATTAGTATAGATTAAAACTAAGAATAATGGCATTCATTTCACCATCAGTAGAAGTAGGTACCTACTCATGTTGTTGAAAGGGTACTCACTGTTATCAGTAAACAAGAGACACTTGTGTTATCTATGTATATCTGCTGATAGGTACAAGTGTTTTAATTATCGTCTGTACTTATTAAATAAAAACAATTGTATGGTTTTGAATTAATTATGTGATCGCAAAATTCATATGTACTCATAGAAAGGCTGGGAATTATTTTTACCAGGGTGTAAAATAATAGGACGGACTCATTTTAGGGAAGCAATTTTCCACTTCTTTCCCTAATTTTGCAGCATGTTCGACCAAAATCAATCATTAACCGATTGTATGCCGCTAATTATAAAACAATAGAAAATTAATTGTGTCTCGCATACAGGTGTACAACGGGTTAAAACAGCTAATCAAACTATGGTATCGACTATTGGACAGACATAAACTCATTCAGTGATTACCCAAGTAGCATTCGGGGTTCTATATAAGATGTCTAGTCGTTCACATGTACTCTACAAGCTGTGTATGTCAGCTGTATATGAGCTGCATAGCTTGCTATAATGCTTTTATTGAACTAGTTTGGGCACAAATTAGACAGCCTTAATTTCACTATGGCTGTACATTAGAAGTTTAATAGCATTATAATAGCAGTTTAAGTAGTAACATCGGACTTAAGGCTGACTTACGGCACTATTATGGAACGCAGTGTGAACCATACAACGTACATGAGTGTAATAAAGAGTAATAAGTGGCTAAATACACAGCCTTCACAGTTAAAATCGGACAAAAGTACTCCAGTAAGCTACCTTAAATTCACTTGTGTCCTAAATTATTTCTACATTTTAATATATTAATTTGACAATTGGACGGAGTGCACGGATTCGGGGCAAATTAACTCCGACGGATTATTATTATAATATAACACGCGGTAGTACCTGTTTTATGTACTATATCATGTTAATGCCATGGGAATGCAACTTTATCGTGAAATGTATACATATTGACAACTAACATTTTCACGCGCCTCTGTAAAAACGCTTTATTCATTTTGAAATATTTAAAACTGGCTGAGAGGAAAATTTTCATTTTCAGTTTTTGATATTTTATTGGCATTATAATTATACTACGGTAATTAATTTTAACATGAAACCAAAACTCATTCGCTCTATCTGCGTATTTTGTGATAAATTTGCATTAATCTTGTAGATTTATTTGGTAAATATTTTAGGTTACGTAGAACAAAATGGTGGAAATGAAATACGGCTATGTGAACTGTTATATACACTCCCCGCAACATGAATAAGACCAGTATATATACATTGATTTTTTCAAATATTTATTAAAATAATTTCATCCCCAATGATCTTAAATTTGTTTTGTTAGAAGCTGAGTAGTTTAGTACACTTTGTTGCGCGAGAGCTTGTCTGCCCGTGCCACTAAGACAAGTTCATACATGTCGCAGCGCGCCGCTTGAATACGACCACTAGTAATTTAATACTGCTGTCCAGTTGAAAAAACAAACGCGTGCGACTTAGAGGTCCGTGTATTGTGTAGTGAAAAATAAAATTTAGTGTTAAAATTCAGTTTAATTTAAATATGGGTAAGAAAAAGTGTTTAAATCCAAAAGAAAAAGAGGCAATCAAAATTTTGCACGAAGAAGGTTATTCTAATAGAGCAATTGGAGAAAGGATTGGCCGGTCACATCAGGTAGTGGGTAAATTTCTTAAAGAACGCGAAAATTATGGAAAACATTTTAAAGGGCGTATAAAATTTGCCACTACAGCAAGGGAACGTCGAGCGATATTGCGTGAAGTATCTAATTCAACTTTAACAGCGAGACAAATAAAAGCTAATGTTGGAACTAATGCCTCAATTAGAACTGTACAGAAAATTATACAACAGTGTCCATATATAAAACGCCTTAAAATTAAACGGAAACCGGCTTTAACGAAATTTCATTTAAGTGAACGCCTTAGATTTGCACGAGAAAAAATGCACTGGAAAACTGAGTGGTTTAAAGTAATTTTTAGCGACGAAAAGAAGTTTAACCTTGATGGGCCCGACGGCTTCTCTTATTATTTTCATGATTTGAGAAAAAATGAATTAATTTTGTCTCGACGCCGCAGAGATTTTGGTTCGGTGATGGTGTGGGGAGCAGTCTCATACAAAGGTGCTATAGATTTAGTTTTTTTAAAAGGTAGACAGAACTCTCAAAAATACATAGAACTATTAGAAAAAGAAAGAAAAAACTTTATCAAAGTAAATGGCGGTGCAGATTTTATTTTCCAGCATGATAATGCAAGTATTCATTCTGCATACGCTGTACGGTCATGGTTTAAAAATCATAAGATAAATGTTTTAGAATGGCCATCGAATTCACCAGACCTCAACATTATGGAAAACGTTTGGGGCTGGCTTTCTCAACAAGTATACAAGAATTCTCGTCAATTTAATAAGCCCGAAGAATTACAAAAAGCGTTACAGGAAGCTTGGAATAGAATCTCCGTTAAATATTTAAAATCTCTTTATGATTCAATGCCTTCAAGAATATTTGAACTGATTCAGAAAAACGGCAAATGTACCAGTTACTAACCATTAAATTACATATTTTATTTATAAAAATATTTGAGTTTTATTCACTGGTCCTATTCAAGTTGCGCAGGTACAGTAACAGTATTTTTAGTTAAATTTACTGAAGTTGCTATTGTTTATCTCCTAGATCTACGTGATTAATACTAATTATTTACTAAACTTTTAAAGAGTATTACAACCACATTTCACAAGGTGTAACACATCCTTTTAATAGAAATTGGCCTAAAATGTTTGTGGTCTTATTCATGTGGCGAGGGCTGTAGTCCTTCTAACAGCCTACAGTCCACATGTGAATCATTTAAACACTTCTGTACAGATAGTTAAAAAAAGGTTATTTTAAGTATCACAAACAAGTCCTAATACAGCTACTGGCTGTATAACAGTCTAAAACAAGTAAACATAACAGCCTTTGGCTTTATAAATGACCAGAAGTGTTCTATTAAAATGCTAGCCCTATAACATCGAACAAGTAGGCCGTTAAACAGCGGTTGCCGTATCTCTACCCTCCTATAATGCTCTTAGTCAGAAAGCTGACTAAAGGATAGTTGTTAGAGTATTGTAACACCCATAACCGTATAAAAGTATTACTCTACACTCCTATAAGTCCCTTAGACAGGTATAGGTGTAATTAATTGCAATAATGCAGCTAATACATCACGAGTGAACTGTAGTAATGCTTTAAGTTCACCTTGGAACTAAATGTGTACTCTTAAATGGAACAAAATGCTACTTGGGTAGTGTGCGCCGTAACTCTTTCCAACATTTCTGCAGAAAAATCGTCGCATAAATTCTCTAAATCTGTTACTTTCATTGTGTCTTTAAATTCCAGGTAATATTCGAAGCGGCCGGCGTGATGCTGACGAGCGACTGGAACCAGCGCGTGGAGATGTGGCGTCCGGCCGGCCTGTTGCAGTGTGTGCCTATATTCTCTATGGCGCTGTTCTGTCAAACGTGAGTGCCACCTTCTTTTTAACCGACTGCGTCAAATCAAATCGTTTATTTTAAGTCATAAGGAGGTTTGTTTATTAACGCTCTATTCAGAATTGGGGGATAGATAAATTGGGTACTTATTCAATATTAGGTGATATATAATAATATTAGGTTTTTTACTAACACTAAATAACAAATGCACACAGTCAGTGCAAAAACCACTGGAAAGTAATATTATAGCGTAACGTAACGCAGCGACGTTTTTATTACAGACAACTGTTCGAGATATTCGAGTCTCTTCCCACACTTTCACTGGAGAAGATGAACATAGTGACGAAGAATGCCATCAACATATGTACCGCGGTGTACTTTACTCTCGGCATGTTTGGATATGTTGCCTTCGCTTCTCGTGATATATCAGGTGAGTTTGTTGTGGAGAAGATGAATATAGATAGTGGAGAAGATGATCAGAGATAATGGAGAAAATGAACATAGGTAGTGGAGAATATGAATATAAATAGTGCAGAAGATGAACATAGATAGTGGAGAAGAATGCCATGATTATCTATACATTTTAATGAACTTTAATAAAAAGATAATGTCGAATAGCATCGAAATGCAGCTATAATAATTATTTTTATTTCAGGCAACATCCTAATGAGCTTGAGTCCAACAATGGCAAGTGACGTCATCAAGCTAGGTTTCGTGATGTCGCTCGCGTTCAGTTTCCCGCTCATCATATTCCCTTGCAGAGCGAGTTTATACTCTTTCTTGTATAAAAAGGTAATTTTTTATAATGATAGTCAATTTCCTGATTACAATATTTTATGTTTTTTTAGGCAATAAGAACAATCAAATTATCAAAAAATTACAAAAATTACTTTCGAAGTATTGCTGATTTTTAAATAACATGAAAAAAAAATCTGGCTTTTTTTTTCTTTCTGAGTCATGTTAATAAGAAAGTTATTGTTTTTCTAAAGATCAAAAATTATGACAACTTTATCTCAAACTTAATGACACGCAAAAAATTAATGATGTCAAAATTCTTCCCCACAGGTCCACTCATCCCACCACGACCACATAATCAACCACTCAATCCCCGAAACCACCTTCCGTTGTATAACAGTGGGTATAGTGGGTGTGGCTCTGTTCATCAGCCTGTTGATCCCCAACATAGAGCTGGTGCTGGGCCTGGTGGGCTCCACTATAGGAGTGCTGATCTGCGTCGTGTTCCCAGCCGCTTGCTTCCTCAATGTCACCTTTAAGAATACTAATGAACGGGTGTTGGCTAAGGTGAGAAGTTTTTAGAGGAAGGAGTATAATTACCTGATATCTCAAGTATTTTCAAATGTTTTGGAATTTAAAAACTAAAAATCTGGATCGACTGCTGATAAATCACATGAGTTACTGTTAGAAGTGCACCTTTATCCCGGAAACCCTAATGTTACAACAAAACGTAGCCCTGTGGTTACAACATCATTAATCAAGACGCTCTTTCAAACAATAAGGCCGCGGCCCCATGTCCACGGCGCGGCGTCGGCCGCCGTGTGACGTTGCGGCGCCGCCCCCGTAACACAGCACGACGTCGTGCCGCAGCACGGTGCCGCCAACGGTGCGTCATCCATTACCCATTCGGCGCATCAACAGCGAAATATCGACTGAATGGGTAATGGATGACGCACCGTTGGCGGCACCGTGCTGCGGCACGACGTCGTGCCGTGTTACGGCGGCGGCGCCGCAACGTCACACGGCGGCCGGCGCTGCGCCGTGGACATGGGGCCGCGGCCTAAGCCTATGGACAATTTCAATAGTCCCTTTCAGAACCTTCTTATAAATCAATTTTACTCTATCTCCTTAACTTTCGTATTTCTATTCACAGGGTGTACTAGTCCTCGGGCTAGTAATAATGGTGCTAGGAACATACGCGAACTTACAGGCGGCGGAGAGCAGCATTGAGAAATATGATGATAAATACACGCAAGAACGTATTGACAAGATCGTTGAGGACTTCTTTGAGAATAGAGATAAAGATGGTACGTGTATGCAAAAATGTTTTAACACTTCTATAACAGAACAAAAAGTGCTGACTTGAAACCTGACCTACAATGCCAAATGCTTCTCAAAATACATGTTTTCTTTTTGACATTATCTCCCACTATAACACATATTTTTTTATAAATAATTCAATTTAAAAAAATAAGTGTTAAGTTTTTAACTAACATATACTTAGTGACATTTTTATGATACCCCAATTCCTATGTACATGCATTATTGTTCCTTGACAGATGTTTATTTAAAACCACCGCCAGAGAACAACCTAGCAAAAGAACCTATAAATACCATAGAAATAAAGAAAGACATTCGTAAAGATTCAGAGATCCAACCGCCAAATCCCGTCCCACCAGAGTCGCAATCCAACGAGAAACTACCACAGACAAAGAAAATTATCAAAACAGAAGAAAAAAATATACCTAAACCTGAAATTAAAGAAGCTATCGACAAAGTATCTGAAACTCATCCACGTAATCTCAAAACTAAGTTAGAATCTAAATTATCAAACGGTATAAATGGCGAAGCTCAAAAAACAAATGAAGTGAAACCACAGTCGAACGAAGATAAAATCGACATGATCAAACAACAGAAACTTATTGAAACTATCAAACAACATGGCGAAGAACAAAAAGAGTTGATAAAAGAACAGAAAGAAATTCTAGACGAGATACTGAAGACTAAGAAAGAACTTCAGCAGAACAAGAATGAGGCTGAAGGAGCTATTGAAGCTAAGAAAATAGCTGTGGAAAGTATTAAACAGATTGCTGATATGGCAATTAAAAGTATAGGTGGGGTGTCGGAGAAACCTGATGTTAAAGATGAAGTAAAAGCAGAAAGGTTGGAGAAATTAACTAATGACGCTGTGCAAGAAATAGCCAAGAAGGCAGTAGAAACTATAGAGGCTATTCAAGAAATTAAAGAGAAGCCCGAACAGCCGATTGCAGCTCCACAAAATAATTTGCCGAATGCTCAAGCAAATGTTCAAGCCCAGAATATTCCCGCACAAAATGTTCAACCTCAGAATATACAGCCAGCAATACCAGTCAATCCTCAAGTGATACAAGGTGCTAATAATAATGCCCCTGTAAAACCAAAAAATGAAGCTCCCAATAATAGAGCTGCAAATGTACTTCCACAAGTAAACGGAGCTATTGTAAATCAAAATGGCGCTATAGTCCAAAATAATGTTAACAATGTAAACCAGCAACTAAAACGAGAAGTCAAGCCTGTAAATGAAATAGCAAAAGAAAACGCGCAAGTACCGAATATTCAACCTAAACTACCAGAAAATAACGCACAAAATTTACCTAAAGTAGACAATTTAAATAAACCAATTTTAAATGCAGAAGTTGGTGCAGAAAAGGCACATTCGCATTCACCTGATGAGCCACAATCATACAAGCAAGGAGAAGACACGCAAGTCAAGGTTCCCGAGAATAAAGTCGTTCAAAACGTGCCTCTACCCATAGTTAACGAGCTAGCTAACAATCAAATGAAGATAAACAAAAAGCCAGCTGCAATACAACCTAATAAAGACGATATAAAAGTGAATGTGCCCCCTAAAGTTCAAACTAATGGTGCTAAACCGAATTTACAAGCTAACGTCCCTCCACCCAACTCTAATTTACAACAGATTGTCAATCAAGCTCACGCTAGGCAGAAACGAGAAGTTGTCGATTGTACCAAAAAGGTGACATTAAAACCAGAGGACAAAGCAATTTGTAGAAACCTAATAGATGGGAATAAAGATTCTCAAGAAATATTGAAAAGCGTAGATTTGAATGAAGTAGCCTTACCCAAAAGTTTACCTCTCGATGTCAATGTTCTACATCACATTAGCAGAGCATTAAAAAGCTTCGATAAAGACGAAAGATAAAACTTTCGTTCACATTTTGTTGGTTGTATGTGTGCTCTATACGATGCCCTATACGATATGATGCATTTATTTGTTGATACGTTTTTAATCTACAGTATTCTTGATAGGAACTCTTTGTTCTGTTGAGATAATCACGTAAGGATGTTTCGAATACTTTTCAAAAATTATTGAGATTTTTTGCCATATTAGATAAGATTTGGATACTTAAAATTATTGTAATGTAATGGTCAAATTATGTAAATTGTTTAACGATTAAAAAAAAAATTGATTGGAGTATAAAATGCTTTCAGGTTTGCGGAATATCACTTTACTTTAAAACTGTTTTATTTTGATGTGATCTCCGATGTATTTATTTAGATATTTAAGAAAATAAAACGCTGAGATTTCGAACTTAATCCTTGTTCCTAAAACGCATAAGTTATAATGTGATGAAAAGTAAAATACTTTGGACTGATTGTGTATTTATAAAGGAATAAAGATATTTTCAACGAAATTTTTTTTGATTTTATTTAAAACATATTTTCTCCTATTCCTTTTAAATAATTAACCCCATGAAAAACATGCATGTAAAAAATTACAAGTTTCTGCAATATTTCCATAGTAAAAAGACTCTTTGGGAGAAATAGCGCTGAATTGCTTCGAGAAAAGGATAGTTCAGCTGTGTCCGCTTTGCTCGAGACTTGGACAGATTTAGATATAATTCAATAAAGATACAAACATTTCATTAATTGGTATTCGATTTATTATGTTATAAATGCAAAAACAAAACTGAAACCCTATAACTTTCACTATAAATATAAAAAATAACTTATGTTTTTGTTCATTTCTTCTTTGCATCCTTAGTTTCATCTAGAGCGGCTTTCCTTGACCTGAAACAAGATTGCACACCCTATGGAGTTGTTTGACATATTTTAATCTAGTGGAAAGACATATCAAAATTTAAATTACCAATTACCACCTTGTGGAGCGACTAGAAATATACCCCCAAATAGTGAATGCACTCTTATTTAGTACCTAATGCACCGACCGAATCGAATTCTAGGGAGAATTTAAAATTTATCAAGTTTGGCGCGTTCGTTTTTGAAAGGTATGGTTTCCTCATTGCAATTTGCTAGCTATTTGCCGCGGTTTTAGCCACATTTCGAGGAAATAGCTTCACTCGGGGATAGTCTACCTTCCCATCAGTGAAAACATTTTTCAAATCGATTCAGTAGTTTCGAGCGGATACATACAAAGGACAATATCTTTCCTCTTATATAATGGTAGTATGCATAAGTCATGTGACCTGCGAGTTACTTCGAACTCGTATTGTCTATAGCCTGTAGGCTACTTTATTTTACCCTACATTCACAAAGTGAGCGTTATTACCTCTTCCCGGTGTCGGAGCCAGCCAGACTGGTGCTGGACACGTTGGAGGCGGCGCGGCGAGTGCGTCGCGCGGGGGTGACGGCCGCCTCTGACTCCGACACCGCGGGCGACTCCACAGGGCTTTCCGTGTCGCCTTTCTGCTGTACATGTTATTTGTTAAGCTTTACTTTTAAATTACAGAACAATTAGGGTGTTTCTTGGTAGGGTTATTTAGATTTTGTTACCAGAATAAAAATAAATGAATTTCTTCAATAAAATTGCATGAAATTAAACTCATCAAAAGTCAAAAGTGTGTGTGGCAACCAGTTATATCAACGTGTACACTTTTTGTTAAAATTCTATAAGATGATAAAAAAGCTATAAGAAGCTGACTTACAAGACATTGCTTTATACAAAGGAAGAAAGGCTTATTTATAGCAAGTATTTTTGTCACATCTCTAAAATCAAATTGTTACATGCAGTTTATAACAGATAGATATCTTCGAATCTTCGCAAGTACGATCATGTTTCAGTGTATCGAACGCAGCTCAGATGGCTGCCTATTAGGCAGCGTCGTGAGGTGAGGGCATTGACTACTCTTTTCTCTATTCTTAATACTCCTGCTTCACCTTCTTATCTAACTTCTCATTTCAAATATCTTGGTTCACATCATGACAAAAATTTACGCTCTTATAAAAATCGCCTTCTGCAATGTCCTACACATCGTTCTAATTTCATACACTCTTCCTTCTTTGTAAAATCTATTCTTCTCTGGAATGAGTTACCTCTGGAGATCAGGATGGTAAACAGCCATCACACCTTCAAAGTTAAACTTCGTGACCACTATCTTGGTAAATTGGCAGAAACATAAACAGCATTTCCCTTCCGAATTATTCCGAATTCTTGATAAGTAGGTAAGTATTTTATGTAGTGTACATATTTATATATAAATATAATTTATTTGTGTATTATAATTTATGTAGGTATATGTTTCATTTTGTTTTTCTCTTTTTTTACAATTGTTTGCACCTATAATCCGCGCAGATAGAGAATAGATCTAAAAATGGCGGCGGGTACTCATGGTACGATTGGCAAAACAAGTTCTCAAACATCGACAATGAAACTCAACAATGAATATCAACGAAAACAACAAAATAACGGAACGAATTTAACGATAACTCGGAGCGTCAAGAAGCGTGGATTATTTTTTTGTAGCGCGTACTACACTGTGTGAGTATAGACAGCGATAAAGAGTGAGCGAGAATGCATGCGAGCGGACGCCATTTTCAAATCTATTCTCTATCTGCGCGGGTTATACCAACGCTTTCTCTCCGCCACCCAAAGGTAGACTGGTAGAGAACGCCTAAGGCGTTAAGTCCGCCATTGTACTATTTGTGCAAGAAGTATATTAAATAAAAATAAATATATCAAAAAGAAATACATACCCTAACATCAGTAGAAGCCCGTCGTCCCTTCGGCGTGTGTAGCGCCTCGCAGGCGCGGTTGAACGACTTGCGGCGCCCGCGAGCCGGGCTGTCTGCACCCATAGGCACTGGCGAGCCGCGGTCTGAGCTGTCCGCTATAGACAGATGAGAGATCTTATTGAGGAACATATTCATATATAGCACGGTAGACTGCACATCAGTGGTAACTGTCATGCACCTTAACTCAATAGTAATAGGTACGCTTTTCCTATAAAACTGTTACCACTGACCTGAAGTTGACTGTACCTATCTATAGACCCACTGACAACATAATAGTCAGTTTTCTTAAAACAATAGTTTACTTTAAGTTGTACTAGATAATTCATAGTATCGTTTTAAGAAAACTGATGTTTAAGTTGTTGATCACTTGGGTCAGATCAGGGTAAGGCAACAAGATATTATTTTCAACAAATTCATTCACGAATGAGGTTTCTGGGTGTTTAGTTAATTTTATAATTACGTTGAAACACATAATTACCGCAGCTCTTTTTGTCGTCGATTTAGGTAAGTTTCTTGTTCATAAAATAAAACGAAAAAGCATTCATTGTGACTCACCAACGTCTACAGATATTCTCCTGTTAATTTTGGCAGCACGCGGCACTGCTTTGGTTTCTGATGCTGCTCTGCCGAGACGCGCTGAAGATTTGATATTATTTCAATTAGAACTAGAAAACTAAGGATTAGAAGTACACTAATCATGTAAAATTTTAGGCCCTTGGCTTGATAAACCGCACTCAGTTAAAGTTTAACCTACTCCCCGTGATTGACTGGGAACATGGAAAAAACCCTATGTGTGGATCGTACCATTTAAATAAGTGTATCAATAATAACCAGCTTGTATTGACCAATGGGCGGTATAACGGTTTGGTTATCAATTTAAATAAGTGTATCAATAATAACCAGCTTGTATTGACCAATGGGCGGTATAACGGTTTGGTTATCAATTTAAATAAGTGTATCAATAATAACCAGCTTGTATTGACCAATGGGCGGTATAACGGTTTGGTTATCATTAAAGTTAAGTGATCAAATGATACAACCCCAGTAATATTCTTAAACTTAAAGGTCAAGTTTCATTAATTATATTTCTAAGAACAGACTACAAGAAATCATGCGATTAACACAAAATAAAAAATTGCAAATGAACAAAGCAGTAAGCATACTCACATCTGCGCTGCTTACTGGCGTCCGACGCTAGAGACTCTGGCGACAGGTTCGGTAGCATTTCTTCTAAGTCAGGTGAGCCTAATGCGTTAGTTAATAGCTTAAGTTAAATATTATGTGGTAGAAAACATGCTTAGGAAAATAAAAAGTTTGTATCTCGCTTGCACTAGTATATTGTACAAGTAAGATTGCGTTTGAAAGTGCTAGTGTAATGCTAAAAACATGGCATAAAATAAAAGAAGATTAGAAAAATATTATAATTGAAGCAAGGAGTCATGCTATTTGCATTTTAATAATACTAGTAAAAGTAGAATATTTACACATTTTGTACAAGATGCTATGCTAACTTGCGGATTCTACAAGAAAAATATTCATTCAAGGTCCAGTGCATAACTAACATCTTTTGTGCATATCAATTACTTATTCGCTAGTGCTGTTCAATTATAATTTGATGCACCCATCCAAAGTTCATTTGTGCACATCTACACAATATCGATTTCTATTTTTGCACATACATAACTTTACAAGAAAAAACTCCCTCAATATTTTACCAACATACCTTCAAAATCAGTCTTATTGAGCAGCGAGATCCTGTCAATGGGCTGAACATCGAAGGCAGCTGAATGAGTCGAGGAGGCATCGTCATCATCTACCTCCGAGGCTATAGAGCGGGAAGTTCGTGAGGCAGTGCTGAGGCGACGGCGCGGCGACGGTTGGGGCTCCAGCCATGATTCGAGCACGGCTTTTTGGTGACGAGTTAACCTGTAAATGTAATGTAAGTATGGACATTTGGCCTGGTTGGCTTTAATTATAAGGCATCCACAGAGTATTTGACCGGGTACATAATAATAGCCTGGGTAACTGAGTTAAAGAGGTCAGATAGGCAGTTGCTACATGTAAAACATGTGCTTAGTTTGTAATGGACATCAGAGATGTTTGTTCAATGATGGCCTTTATATAATTTGGTTGGGAGAAAAAATGCTCGAAATTGACCCTTGATTTAAAAAAAAAACACATATTTGTTTTACTATAATACAGCTTTAGACTGAGACTTCTTGGTCTAGAAAACAATGATAGTCAAAACTACACAACAAATAAAATAAATTTACACAAATCTTACCTCCTAGAACTGGAATATTCGTTGACAACATTCTCAGCATTCTTAACCCCTTCTTCAACAATAACCTCAGGTATCACAGACAGCTCCGGCTTACTAACCAACACAGATTTACGACCTTTCCTAACTACCCTATCTCCCGCATCTTCACTCGCCTTACTCTTAACAGATGCTACGGAACTCTCTGAAGCCACACTTTCATTATCATCGATATTCTTGCTTCTAGAACGAGTAGATCTACGCTTAGGTGTTAACACAGATTCTTCTAGAACTTTCAATTCGTCTGACATCGATCGTTCTGACATCTCTCTCGATACACGTCTTGTTATTATCTTTCGTACTTCCGTGCTAGTTGGTGTTTTGGCTCTCCGTCTAGAAGGAGTATCAGGTTTGGCACTCTCAGGAGTCTTTTCGGTATCCACAGATTTGTTTGAAGCGGTAGACTGGGTACGTTTTCTAGTAACTGGTGTGCGAATTTCGGTTTCAATTTCGGATTCTGTCGTAGATTTGTTGGAGGACACGGATTTGCCCCGTTTTCGACCGCGTGTAGGTTTTTCTACTATTTCAACTTCATCTATTTTCTCAGTTTCTGTGGCCTCTAGTTGTTTTTCTGCAGTCTGTGGTACTTTTTCTGTAGTCTCTGGTACTTTTTCAGTAGTCTCTGCAACTTTTTGAGCAACTTCTGGTTCATTTAGTGTATTTTGTGGCTCATCTAATATATGTTCTGTAAGTTTCAACACTCTCTTTATAGGTTTGCTTTCTTCTTCGATAGCCATGGGGACTTCTTCAGCAGGCACTTTATCTGTTCCTTCTATTACTTTATCTGTAGCAGGTATTTCAGTTTGTTTATCATCTTTAGGTTCAATACTAGATGTTTTATCTACTGGTTCTGAAGTTTCTTCTACTGTAGGAGCTACCTCCATTTGTTTAGGACTATCAACTTCGGACATTGAGGGCGTGTATTCTTTTGTTTTATGTTCAGTTTCCACTGTGATTTCAATTTGTACTGTTGGTTCGGGTTCTGCAAACAAAATAATATTCTATTGAGTAACAAAAATCAAAGATATAGTTCGTGCCAAACTTAATGTCGACTCGGAAAATACAAGGCTGGGTTTATGTGGTATATGGCCACATGCACTTACTTGTGTGAGAAAATTAATAGGTCCATCATCAAGTTTAGCGACAACTATAACTTTATAAGAATGAAAAGCCTTCTTACCTGTCTCCATAGGTTTAATAGTAGTTTCACCGCTAACATTAGTTTTATCGCTCTCGGTTGAATAATTGAGATTCATATCCGACTTATCGGACCCAACGACAGAATTATCATCAGTCATAAGCGAGAAATTAGCCTGATTGAGCGGATCTACGGAACTTTCTACATTTTCTTTTTCTTCTGTATCATTTTTGTCAGTTATTTGTTCTGTAGGTGTATTCTCTTCTTCATTAACTTCGACAATTTGTAGTTTATCTGATTGTGTGCTGCCTTTGGACTGTTCGTCTATTTCGAGTTTATCGCTAGAATCGTCCGAATCTTCTATTGATATAACCTCGTCGTTTTCTTCGCCGTCTGTTGGACTTGACTGGAATTTTATAATTTTTGTTATTAATTGTGTGAAAAAATATATGTTCTACTGTTTATTCATATAAATGTTTGGATATTGTTTTGCTAAAACTACGCTAAATATATGTTTCTACTTAAACTAATTTCCTCTAAAGGAAATCAATCTATAATAATGTTTAATGAATCTATATATAAATGTTTGAACGCGCTAATATCAGGAACTACTGGTCCATTTTGAAAAATATTCCAGTTTTAGATAGCCCATTTATTGAGCAAGATTACTTTTTTATCCAGCTGCGCGAAGCAGGTCGAGTGAAAATGCTGGCGGAAGCTATTGTTTTAATTTTAGTTGTTTATAACTCTAAATCTATATTTCTACCTAAACTAATTTTCTCTAATGGAAATTAATAAAATATAGTTTACTAGACAGCCTACTAAGCAATTCGGTTTATACTAATAAATTACCGCGTTGACTTTGGTACACATTTTACCATCACTTTTTGTGAGATCTGTGGAAGTTTTCCCTTCATTTTGCTTGCGGGTCTGTTGGTAATCCAATATAATATTAATATTTATAATTAATGAGTTAATTATTAATTTGCGCAAAATCATTTAAACGTCGACATTTAAGCGCAAGTTTGCGCAATTTCAAATTTCAATTGCGCATAACTAAACTCTTAAGTTACTTTGTACAAGATGTTTAAATAATGTCTTCCATTATATCATATGTGTCATTAAATAGTGCGCAACAACACAAAGACATATACAATCATGAAATTCACTATTTCATAAGTACTTACCTCACTATCAAACGAACTGCTCCCAGACGCCTCCGCTTCATCTTCCCCTTCATTCACATCGTCATCATCATCATCCGAATCACTTTCATCAACATCTTCATCAGACATATCCTGTATCTCACCGATCTCCCTCTCAATCTCAACTATTTTCTCTTTCTCCTTCTGTTCGGCCGCAGTCTTCTTACTTTCTACATTTTCTTCCATATCGACATCACTATCATTAGTCATTAAGCTCGACGCTTCTTGTGCCTTAGAATCATCGAAAGCTTTTGAATTATCAGCAACACTGCTTTCAGCGCTATGTAATACAGATTTCTCATAATCAGTCTGAATCATTTGCACGAACGCAGCGAAGGGTTTCGAAGTATTTTTATCTGGTTGAGTCTGGTCTTTATCTTCCTGAATACTTGAAGTTTCAGCTACTGAACTTTCGTAGCTATGTAGCACTGATTTATCGAATTCCGTTTCGTTTAACGTAAATGCAGGAAGAGGTTTTAAGACTGATTGACTCTTCTCAGTAACAACGATTTTTTCTTCGTGAACGCTAACCGAGGTATCGGCTACACTGCTTGCGTAACTGTGTAAGACTGATTTTTCGATACAAGTTTCTTGTAGTGTAGTAAAAGCTGGAAGTGGTTTTAAGACTAATTCTGCGGTACTTTTATCAGATTTGGCCTCCTGTTCCGGTGATTCTAACAAAGTTGTGTCGTTAGAACTTTGTAATATTGATTTATTGACTATAGGAGATAGAGTTACGTCCATTAGACTAGGGATCTGTTTCAAAGTCTTCATGGGCGTACATTCGATAGCTGTTTCAGATTTTTCCTCAGGAATGTCGGCATCCATTTTGTCTGTCTGTTTGGTTTTAGCGAAGGTGTTGTGCTCTAAAACCATGCGCGATAGGGACTTCTTGCGTGCTGAAGATTCCACTCTGGGTGACATAAGTTTTTCTGGTGTTTTTGAACGACTCCTAGAAAGTGATACATTGATTTTGATTTAGTAAGGAAATTGATGAAATTGTATGATTCGTTTGGTTTATGAAAACATACCTGAGACTGCGTGGAGGAGGTTTTAATACGAGTTCTGTTACAACCTCAATCTCTGGAGTACGAGAACGGCTCCTATGAAAATAAATTCACAATATGTATATTAAGGAAACCAGCTGTCATGGTATGGGCATGTGATGTGGAGGAATGAGAGTCATGTTGTGAGGAAGATGATAAGTATGAACGTGGACGGATATAGTGGAAGAGGAAGACCAAAGAAACGATGGATGGATTGTGTGAAAGTAGATATGGTAAGAAAGAATGTTACTTGTGAGATGACGGCAGATAGAAGAGTATGGAAGAAGAAAACATGCTGCGCCGACCCCAAATAAAATTGGGATAAGGGCAGGAGGATGATGATGATGTATATTAGAAGCACTGGTAAAGCAAGTTTATAAGTCCAGTATACTAATCGCCTTAGTGGATTATGTATAATCTTTAAGGAAAATTAATGGATTTTTTTTTTTTGGATTTCTTATGATGAAGAAAAAACCCTTTGTTATATTGTACTAAATGATATTTTATGCTGCTGATAATTAAAATAGTATTACCTCAAACTACGTCTAGAAGGCGACGATGAAGAAGATGATTCAGTGTTGGAAGACTTTGTAGGCGACTCGGTAATGGCCTCCAGTTTGGGAGACTCCGCCACGCCTTTCTCTAGGCGTTCCGGAGTACGGGACCTACTCCTAGAGGACAAATATAAGTTAATTTTGGGAATTTACTTGTAAAGACGGACTCAGTACTACACTACACTCTATATACTACAGAAATATTTGATATGAAAATTTTTAGACTCCCCTAAATGTATATTCCGCACGGAGGAATATATTTAGACGTAGTTAAAGTTCAAAATCGGCATTTGGGGTAAATGAAAATTTTACAATAGTTTAGCAATTCATGAAACACTACAATACAACAATGGCAACCCAACCCAGCTCGGCGCGAATTGAAGCAAAATCTTGATGTAGAACTTTATCATAGGGTGAAAACCGCATAAAAATTTGTAGGGATTGAGTTTTTCCGAAAATACAACTTTTTAAGGTCGGCCAAAAATACGAGTAAATATGTAGTGACAGGCCGAGTTTGTAGAACAACTTTGGCATATTTACCTGAGTTGTCTCGGCACACTGAGAGTACTCCTCTCGGGGTGGGGTTCGCTTTCAAACTCTTGTTTTGGCTGTTCGGGTATGGGAGCTAAGGGCGATGTGCGTGGACTTAATTCTGGCGTTCTAGACCTACTCCTAAAACAATAGTATTTTATTTGAATTGCTATTGAAATGCTAGATATCTACTAAAAAGATCCGATTTTAGAGGGATTTTAGATGTTTTGTATTTTAAATCTCGATATTATTTTTTGGGTTTATTATCTGTAATCAAACTATAAAAGGAAAAGTGATATCATTGCCATAATTACCTAGTTATCCTGCTACTGCGCAATGGTGTAACAACGGGCGAGTCTTGTCGTTCCGGCGTTGCAGTTCGACTTCTATAGGAAATGATTTATTTTAATACTTAATATAATAATAACTAAGTATAGTTTTGGACTAGGTTATACTGAGTTATGTTTAGGACCCCTAAGAAAGCACAACTATTTTAGGGAGTAAATCTAGTGTCTTTCATTGACAAAGTTTCAGATGAAAAATTATATGAGAAAAAGCTATGAGACTGAATACACGAATATAAAGTCAGGTTATAAATAATAATAAGAAAAACTTATAACTATTTGTATTCTTACCTATTAATGACAGGCGTACTCTCCCCACTAGCGGCTCTAATGCCCCTTCTTCCTTTCGGCGTCTTCGGCACTTCTCGTCTTTCTTCGGCTATTTCCGCCTCACTACCCTTCACATCGACATTCAACTCTAATACCGAAGTATCTAAGGTCTGTTTTCCCTCAACATTTTCACTGTACTTGTGACGTTTTTCGCCTGAGTAACGTGGGTTTATGAGGGTAACGGGAATGTCGGCTATGCTTTCTATAGAAGTGTTTGGATCATCGGATAAACTGCTGTTCACTGATATTGAGTGAGATCGCCTGAGGATTAAATTGTTGGTTAGAATTTTGTATGGGTAATGTGGTAAATTGGATATATGATTTTAGGTGCTGTGACATTAAAAAAATACAATTAAGTAAATATACAGGGTGTGTCGTTCACAATCACATTAAATCCTATCGCATATACTTTATGATATTCTGTGGCGAATTGTAAAAAAAAAAATAACCTAATCCATTCAGTGGTTTAGCCATAGGAGTCATTTTTCGTTTTTATAATTTACAACACATGTGTAAAGCAGAGATAAAGTTGGGAGTATCGAATGTTTTGATCAGTTGACAGCTGTCAGTTTTCAAGGGAGAATTTCAGTTGTTTGTAATGACTGACTTTTATATGGTGTTCTAATTTTCGCACATTTTTATTCTATTTACTTTGTTTGAAAAATGCATTTTTTTATTTTTACGTATTTTTCTTTTTTCTTTGTGTTAATCGAAATATATTAACCAGTATATTAACGCATTTAATTTAATGTGATTATGAACGACACACCCGATATAGCAAAATATGAAGTTTACGCTTAAAGATAAATTGTCAGAGGGATATTATTTAAATTATTTATTTATTTAACTTACCGGGCTCGAACAGTGTCTTTGAAAGACTTCCTCGATTTGATCGAGTCCTCTGTTGCTTGTTTCTTAGGCGGCGATTCCAATGGATGATTTTCATTCTAAAAAAAACGTACGAAAATATTATTTAGACGCCACCAAGACAATCGATCGAATTGCGCAATATTACGACAAACAATATTGCGCAATTTTATAATTTGCTCAGACTGCCCCTTCAAGACAGACAACTTTTACTTATCTAAGGAAACTCGAATTTAAATTGCCAACCGGCAAATCTCATAGTTTTATTATATCATCCACCAAAAGTAAGAAAAAAGTCGATTGAACAATCAAAAGATTTTCAAAGAAACCAAAAGCCATTCAATTTAACCTCACCATAGCATGCGAAGTGGTAGTAACAAAGCTATCGATGGATACATCCATCTCCCTCTCTCGCGCGGCGGCGGCGCATCGCTCCCTCTCTTTCTGCGCGTTTGAAGGTGGTGATGGGGTAGAACCGGATTCGGAGGCCGTTGGTATTGTAAAGCGGAGATGTCTGGAAGATAATAAAAGTTATTATTATTAATTGTAGAATATTGGTACAGAAAAAATATACTGAAAAAATAAATGAATTAGAAATGCATTAAGCGATTCGATTCGACTATCATCGGTAAGTATTGTCAGTCGTGAAAGGCAGTTACTACATAAAGGTGACTTTTGAAGTATCTGTCGATACGTCAGTCACTAAACGCACTCTAGAACTAAACTGCTTGTAGTGGGGCAAGTCTGGAAGTTGAGATAAAGGTGTATTTCACATACAGGCTAAAATCGCGACAGCCACGCGCTGCCTGTACTGAATGTATGAGACTGTTTTCGTTGCAAGCGGTCTTTGACATACGTCTGCCCATAATGTGAGAAATGACGCATTGTTGACTGTGTTCAAATTGTATCTTAAGAGGCTGAATGCACCCAAAACACTGTCTTGCTCTCGCGTACGTAAATACGTACGAAGAAAGAGAGAGAAGCCGGTTGACTCGACGTTCGTTCGTAACATACATAAAAATTAATAGCTTTAAAATGAGTTGAGTAATCAAAAATAAAAATTAACCAAGTTCTGTATTTACATATGGACTCGTTAATGTTACAAATTTTATCAATGTACGTTGAGAAGTAATACAGATATTTTTGTTTGAAGATCATTTTAGAGGTAAGTTTAATTTTTTTTTCGAAAACGTGTTTTGAAATTAACAGGGTTCTCAGAAATATGTTAAAGTTTAATATATATTTTTTTCGCCGTCAAAAACTGTATAGATTTGGCCAAAAAATTGTTTGAGACAAGCCAATTTCGGCATTCAGCCCCTTAAGGGTCCGTTCCGACAGACCGGCTCGGAGAGGAGAACAAATTTTTAACATGTTGAAAATCGAGTATGTACTTAGTTTTTGTAGTAAGGTTTATTTCTGCATGCGCACTGCTTTTGACATTAAGAATGCTCGAAGGCGCTTGGTATGAAATAATAAGAGGAGCCGACCGGCTCCGATCGCGTACTTTTTCTCGGTCACGCAGAGCCGATTCCGGTCTGTGTGGAAAGAAAAATGCGCGCCGCTCTCCGAGCCGGTCTGTCTGAACGAACCCTAAGGGGGATGATTTTTCAAGTATATATTAAATAATGACTTGTTAGTAGAGTCGCTGTAGTGGGTGTGGTTGCTGGCGGTCTCCAGCAGCTCGTCGTCGCTGTCGCCCAGGTACCGCGAGTCCACCGGCGACGGAGCCTCTGCTCCATGTCTTCACACTTACATACATACAGACAGACGTACTTGTTAGTAGAGTCGCTGTAGTGGGTGTGGTTGCTGGCGGTCTCCAGCAGCTCGTCGTCGCTGTCGCCCAGGTACCGCGAGTCCACCGGCGACGGAGCCTCTGCTCCATGTCTTCACACTTACATACATACAGACAGACGTACTTGTTAGTAGAGTCGCTGTAGTGGGTGTGGTTGCTGGCGGTCTCCAGCAGCTCGTCGTCGCTGTCGCCCAGGTACCGCGAGTCCACCGGCGACGGAGCCTCTGCTCCATGTCTTCACACTTACATACATACAGACAGACGTACTTGTTAGTAGAGTCGCTGTAGTGGGTGTGGTTGCTGGCGGTCTCCAGCAGCTCGTCGTCGCTGTCGCCCAGGTACCGCGAGTCCACCGGCGACGGAGCCTCTGCTCCATGTCTTCACACTTACATACATACAGACAGACGTACTTGTTAGTAGAGTCGCTGTAGTGGGTGTGGTTGCTGGCGGTCTCCAGCAGCTCGTCGTCGCTGTCGCCCAGGTACCGCGAGTCCACCGGCGACGGAGCCTCTGCTCCATGTCTTCACACTTACATACATACAGACAGACGTACTTGTTAGTAGAGTCGCTGTAGTGGGTGTGGTTGCTGGCGGTCTCCAGCAGCTCGTCGTCGCTGTCGCCCAGGTACCGCGAGTCCACCGGCGACGGAGCCTCTGCTCCATGTCTTCACACTTACATACATACAGACAGACGTACTTGTTAGTAGAGTCGCTGTAGTGGGTGTGGTTGCTGGCGGTCTCCAGCAGCTCGTCGTCGCTGTCGCCCAGGTACCGCGAGTCCACCGGCGACGGAGCCTCTGCTCCATGTCTTCACACTTACATACATACAGACAGACGTACTTGTTAGTAGAGTCGCTGTAGTGGGTGTGGTTGCTGGCGGTCTCCAGCAGCTCGTCGTCGCTGTCGCCCAGGTACCGCGAGTCCACCGGCGACGGAGCCTCTGCTCCATGTCTTCACACTTACATACATACAGACAGACGTACTTGTTAGTAGAGTCGCTGTAGTGGGTGTGGTTGCTGGCGGTCTCCAGCAGCTCGTCGTCGCTGTCGCCCAGGTACCGCGAGTCCACCGGCGACGGAGCCTCTGCTCCATGTCTTCACACTTACATACATACAGACAGACGTACTTGTTAGTAGAGTCGCTGTAGTGGGTGTGGTTGCTGGCGGTCTCCAGCAGCTCGTCGTCGCTGTCGCCCAGGTACCGCGAGTCCACCGGCGACGGAGCCTCTGCTCCATGTCTTCACACTTACATACATACAGACAGACGTACTTGTTAGTAGAGTCGCTGTAGTGGGTGTGGTTGCTGGCGGTCTCCAGCAGCTCGTCGTCGCTGTCGCCCAGGTACCGCGAGTCCACCGGCGACGGAGCCTCTGCTCCATGTCTTCACACTTACATACATACAGACAGACGTACTTGTTAGTAGAGTCGCTGTAGTGGGTGTGGTTGCTGGCGGTCTCCAGCAGCTCGTCGTCGCTGTCGCCCAGGTACCGCGAGTCCACCGGCGACGGAGCCTCTGCTCCATGTCTTCACACTTACATACATACAGACAGACGTACTTGTTAGTAGAGTCGCTGTAGTGGGTGTGGTTGCTGGCGGTCTCCAGCAGCTCGTCGTCGCTGTCGCCCAGGTACCGCGAGTCCACCGGCGACGGAGCCTCTCGCTCCATCTCTTCATTGCGACGCGTCTGTAATTCAAAAACAAACAGGGTCAAAGGAATACCTACAACAAAGATACTATTTATAGTTCTAGGACTTTGGTTGTTGATGATGCAGAAGCCTGATAATGTTGGTGTATTCTTGCAGTTCAATATCATAGAGCGTTCGATGAAAAATCAGTCACTCGCGACCGCTTTATCCACTCGTGGAACGTGACTCGATAGACCAATGTGTGTGACCAATTTAAAACATACATTTACTGGAAGTATTCCTCAAATCCAAAAACGTGTTATGCCCGTTTTGACCAAGAAATACCGAAATTTAGGGAACACTTAATATTAATTTCGTTTTCACCAAAGTTGAAGTGTCCCTTATAACTATTATTGGGGGACTCCTTATTCCAAGTGACACTTACGAAAACGTTATGAGATTGTTGGTGAAAACGGGTAGTTTCCTAAAGTAAATCACTCCTAAATTGTAACAACATTTTCCTCTCAGCCACTTTTAAGTTTTACTGGTATTCTAATCAAATTACATAACAGTACATACCTTCAATATACTATGTGGTGTACCAGCCCTATCTGGGTAGAGCTTGCAATCAGGACTTTGCATTTCAGGCATATCCAGCAGTGTTGCCATCTGAGAGCTGAGTGTCTCACTGACTTGGAATGACATCCCCAGTTTAGGGTTCTTAGGGGTCGCTGTAAGGTCTAATCGGGCTCTCTTAGGGGGTGTAGATTCAGACGGCTTTTGTTCCGTTGAGAGGATGCTGGAAGAATAGTAATAGGTGTTGTTAATGATGTTTCGAAATGTATTAACAGAATCTATATTTGTGGAAGGCGGTAGTTAGGTGAGCAAATCACATGATGATTCATAAGATATGTTTGAAAGGTCAATGATCTCAAACAAATGCCAATATTTAAATATGAAACCACATACATAACATCCAACACAGTTTGGCTATATTACGATTTCATATAAGCTTTAAAAAGTAATTAGTAAAGGTAACTTCTTTCAGCTTAAACATTTTATTAATAAAGATCAACATACCTTCTAGTCCTAGTCAATTTAGGAGTGCAAATAAACGGCGTATCTTCAATATTGAGCGCACGTTTCATACCGCGACGCATCTTCGGCTTGTTAATCCACGTTTCACTGGCATTCTCTATGGTATCCTATGAAAAAACAATATAGATTTTTTATGATAAACATAGCGAAGAAATGAAAGAGTTCGCTGTTCGTATAAAACTTTAAAAATAGTGAAACTGCGATGACGGTGTGCTGTACGGAGGTTATTTTTACATAAGCATAATCCGTGAAGCTTAGAGCATTGAACTTGCCGGACACGCCGCGATGCCATGAACTATATATACCTATGCGGAAATCTGCCAATTTACGGCTGAGCAAAGCAAAATGTAATAATCATAGCTCATTCATCACTTCGTTACACACTTTAAATTAAACAGGCACAAACTTGACGCACATATTCACATAAGAGTATGACCAGCGCTCTCATACTTTTGTTGTTCAAAGGCATAATGGTGGCGTCTCCAGTTGATTAAATTGTCTAAACCGTGAATAGTCTTACGTCATAATGGAGATTGATATTTTTATGAAGGAAGCATTCTTGTAAGCATGCGATTGTTAGACTTTTTGCATATGTGTGGGTGTCTACAAACAATCCTATGTTTCAATCAAAGAAATTGGCGTGTATTTATTTCTTGGATTATTCATTTAAGACATACTGAAGTTATAAGCTTAATTATACAAATGTTAAAGTAATAAATCCAACTTACTTGTATAAACGATGATTTGTATGTGAATGTGTTTTTAGGCGACTTTGCCTTTACAAACACAGACATAGGTTTCGGTGCAATCACTGGAAGAGAAAAGAGAACAAATGAAAATAAAGTTAGAGTCCAAATATGAATGTCACTTAGATATTAACCTGTGGTTTTGGCATTTGTTGTACCAAGCTCACCTATAATATCGTAGGTTTTGAAAATAGTTCTGCTAAACCATTTCAACCAATCTAGTTGCTCCACTTAAAATAAAATAAAACCAATTGAGAAAACGCGATGTTTTCAACAATTGGTTTCATTTGTTCTAGGTCAGTTCTAGACCTATTGTTACAGTAATATAATAATACCTAGTAACAGTACCAGTAGGTCTGAACTGAGAAAGTATTTGTAAACTTACTAAGCAATGAATTAATCATAAACAGTCCTATTCAAAAGTCAAGATGGCAATCTTCAATCAAAAACTAACAATAACAACAAAATTGAGAAGCTCCTTCTATTTTGAAGTCGGTTAATAAATAATATTGTTCAAATTCTGAATACATACTTAAAAAAAAATCCTTAAAACTACTTATTTTTACTAATAATATAAGTGTCGTAAATTGTGAATACTTTTTTCGAAAACTATTTATCCTAAAACTGCTTTTTTTGTTAATAAAATAAGTGCCGTAAAATATGAATACTTTTTTCGAAAATCGTTTCGTCCTAGGCCGACTATACCCAACTGCTATACACACATGACTAAGAACACCTTTTTCGGTTTTCAATCTAATAGTCTCAAGTCGAAATAAATACGTGGGTAGACGCCATTTAAGTTGAGATCTAGTCTACAAGTCAGATGAAATTTATGCTAATATTGTAGGCAATGCTAGGCATAGTGACAGATGCAAATGATTTTTTGCGAAGATATATTTTGGAGGCCAAAGAATGACATAATCCTTAGTTTAGTGTAAAGTATTATTTTAAATACGAATGTGTATGTATTTGATTACGCAATTTACGTATTCAAGGTTAGGTTAAACCGCTAATCAACTAGATTCAATGACTTTATTTACTTTCAAAATGAATAAAGGCCTAAGTGAAATAGATAATTTGATTGAAGGTTGGCCAGTAACAGACGGCCTCCATAATTAGCTAATTCAAATCTTGAATTTTGAGAAATGTAATTTCAGACATAACACACACATTTAAAAAGACATAGGCACATTAATTTTTCCTAGAACCCATTGCGGGATACTTGAGCAATCTAGTCTATTGGTGCTGCAACGCATCGTGAGCGAAACTGCGATGCAGTGACGGGAATCATTAGCACGGAACTATAGGTGTTGTTAAATTAGATAGCGCTGTTGGCCTATATAGCATGGCATGTCAGGCGTCATGAGCGCTATCTCCCATCCATCGTAACGAACTGTTGGAGTGTTATACAGAGAGCCACTGCCCTATCTGACCTATTCCACCCAGTTACGCGGGCGACCCAATATGAATAAATATGTCAGACTTCCTGGCTTCTAACTACCCATAACGACTGCCAAGGACGTTCAATGACTAACATAGCTACAATATGTTTTTATAAGTGAACTGCAGACATACCATGCGGCTCCACGTCTCTGGTGTCCAGCGCGTAATGTGCCACAGTGTTAGCGATGGCCGGCAGAGAGGAACACACCACTTCTACAATGGCATCTCTTGCGTTGTCTCTGTCCATAGTATCGAATAGCGACTCTACGGATGTGGACACGTCTTTAGCTCGGGGCTTCTGTTGTTTGAGTTTTGCGTTGTAGCGTTCCGCTTCGAGGTATCTGTTGGTGAAATGGTTTAATTACCTATCAGTGTCAGGAAATTAAGGAATGATGAGTAAGTTTATGGGTCACTTCCTAAGTGTTTGCGATCGGCCGAACGAGATTGAAGAGTATGGGGAATGTATGACGCGAGATCGACGTCGGCCGCTAGGGTCTGTTAGAACATTCATATACTAGGCTTTTGATTGACAGCATTTGCCGCGCGCATCCTACTCAAGCGGCTTATCACAAACACGCGCGGATTAAAATATAAGCTTGAAAAAATATTTTACAACCAAACAAGTGAAATATTCTAGCCTTCTCTTATTTCCTTTATTTAAATCATGAACCGAATTGCAAGCTTAATCATTGTATCTATCTATATATATAAAAATGAAACACTCTTTCCGTTGTCACGACATAACATGAAAACGGCTTGACCGATTTGGCTGAAAATTATAGGGGACTTAGAGGAAATTAGGGGTAACTTAGACCCGGGAGAAGGTTAAAGGATAGTTTTTGTCACCATCCGGCTACGGGACGCGGGTGAAACCGCGGGCGAAAGCTAGTCCAAATATAAAAACAAAAACTATGTAATTATTTGTGGTTCCTATATATATATATTTTAAACAATAATAGGAAACTTACCTCGACTGCTGTAGGTAATACATGACTAGAATATCAGAGGTGTGTGGTTCATTACAGTCTTCCAGATATTTGACGAAGGTTTGCTCTTCAAAGGGCATCATCGTCACTTGCAGTATTTTGGCTAGATTTCCAGTGTTGCGACAACCTAAAAAATAGACAAAGATATAATCTTCTAGAGAAAAATAAATGCGTAAGATAAATTATGTTGTAGTTTCTTATATTTTTTTTACACATAAACAATGAACGGTTTTTCTGAACAATTATTGTTCAGTTTTGGGCAATTTTCGCATGGCTTCAATTCTAAGAGTGGGTATTAAACCATAAAAAGCCGTCAAATGCTGATGGTTATCACACAACATAGGCAGACAACTGACAAAAAAAAAAACAAAATAACTGACCTTTAAAAAAGAACTGCAACACAGCAACCTTATCGTCAACACTCCCCGCATTCTGCACACACATTCTTATAACATCCAGCGCTTCAAACACAAGTCCCCTTGCTAGATACAGATTACAACAGGACTGCCAGTCTTCCAACTTATCATGGTCACTGACTCTAATAGAACATGTGGCCACATCTCCGTCTTTATCTCGAATGTTCTGTATAGGAGCTGGTTTCCGAACGTGTAAGTATTGAAGGGCCGCTTGAGTCTTTTTTTGTGCTAGCAATGTGGATAAAACGACGTTGTGTTGCCAGTCGGAGAGGGTGTTGCCTGTTAGGCATTGGAGTTGGTCGAGGGCGAACTGTTGGTAGAAAATAATTGGAATTAGTGATTTTGGTTGTTTTATTAATTAACTAGCCGTTTTACCGCGGTTTCACGCGTGTCCCGTGGGAGCTACTGCCCGCACCGGGATAAAATATAGCCTATGTTACTCGCAGATAATATAGATTTCTAATCGGTAAAGAATATTTAAAATCGGTCCAGTAGTAGTTTTTGAGTTTATCCATTATAACAAAACAAACAAAGTTTTTCCTTTATAATATTAGTATAGATTTGCGGGGAGGGGGAGGTGGTTATACGAGAGGGGATATTATTAACAGTTGTTGAAGACTTACATCAAAATCCCTGTGGTCTAAATGCCAAAAGGCTTGGGTAGCCTTTATAGCGGTGTTGCTCAGTCCAAACATTGTGGGGAACTGCATCAGTCTACGAATTACTGCTTCGTACCTGTTGATGGAACATAAAAGAAAATATTCACATAAATATACATCAAGTAAAACAAAGAGTTTTCTCCTAGATTTAATTGTTAAGGGATGATTCTGACAGTGTGCAAAAATTGCGTGGACCATTTCTAAAATGACACGGAATGGCAACCTTTGTGGGCGAATACATTCTTGCTCGACTCGCGTAAACGCGTATACGTTTTTTGTTCGCGAGCGAGTGTGCGCGTACAATTTCGGTGGAATTTCGCCTTTAAAGTTAACAAAATAAATCAGATGTACGATGTTTATAATGTATAAAAAGATTCTGCGACATAATTTTCAAATATCTAGAAAAAATACGGAATTATCTTTGTATTCTCACCTAACTTCATCATAAACCATAGAGTAATCCACGAGTAAATAAAGCACTAAAGAGTGTTTATGTTCCTCTGCGATATCCGGCAATAAATACAGACGCAGTAACGAGTAGAGGGACGGCGGCGGGTACAGGCCGTTACATTCACTGCCGCCATTTTTCCACATCCTGGAAAAAGTTTATAGATAAATATGATTGTAAAATAACTTAGGGTCTATGGTTTTAAAGCAGATTAGGAAAAACAATCAATTATTATTGATTTATTATCAATTATAATATGTTTATTGTAAATACAATGTGCTAAAAACATAGACACTGGCGTCTGATGTAGAATGCGAACTTGTATTACATAAGGTTGGTGAAATAGCAGGCTGTGGAAATAAATAGCCCAAATGTCTGATGAGTGCACTACATGATCAATATTGCACTATAATATAGTTACTTCCTACTAATATCCTACTTGGTATGTAGATAGGTGATACCCTGGATACATGGGCTAATTTTTATCAACACACAACATGGGCGAAGCCGCGAGAGGAAGCTAGTAAAGAATAAAATCACTCGGCATATTTCAATTAGTATTTATCCCTATTTTAAAATAAAATTAGCCCCACCATGATAAAAAAAAATAAGCAATCAATTAAAAATTAGGATGTTCAAACACGGACTAGTAAAAAAAGTAAGGACTCCGCGTCACCTACATAAAAGTGAAGCACCCAAAACAAGCCGGCTCCGTGTAAATACGAACCTACACGCACACACTTACATAAACATAAGCCGATAGACCGCCATTACGCTCGCGACCATCATCGGTGACAGTTCATATTTTTCGCGCATAAAAAATTGACATAATGTCGTCATGTGTCGTGAAATGGTGCAAAAATAATACCACTTTACACAAAAAGTGCCAAGGGATTACTTTTCACAGGTAAGCCAGTTCTAATAACATTATATTCTGTCCTTTTTTAAATAAAAATGATAACAATATTTTGGAACACAAAAATAGCCAGTGTGGCCACGAAAAAAATAAGGACTTTACCCGAAAAAGTGGGTAATCCATAATGTTCTTGGTAGATACATTTTCTTTATTTCTTTGTAGGTTTCCTACCGGAAATGAACCTTGGAAAAATGATTGGGTGAGAATAATAAGGAACTCTAGAGGTCAAGAAGATTGGACCTCAACCAAGAGTAGTGTGGTATGCAGCATACATTTTGATCAAAATGATTTATATACCACGTCAAAAGGACGCCATAGTTCGCAGCTTTCTGATTATATTTGTCTACTATTACGTTTATAACACTCTCACTCACATTAATTAAAAAAAGTTAACATTATTACCTATTCAATAAAAAAAGACCAAAGTTATACATAAAATACGGTAGTAAGCCATCGCGCTTGAATACTGAATCATGCTATAAGGATCATTTTTGTGCAACGATCGCCGCGCTCGACGCGGATCGCGACGCGGCGCGTGGGCTGCGCGAGCTTCATACAATATTGAGCTGTTGATGCGATTGATGCGAATAGTAGAACATTGTTACGATTAGGATTACCGAATGTACTTATTTTATTATGTTTTTTTTTGTGTTGGTAAATGGCCTTACTTACGTGTCAATTTTCAATTTCATTTTCACTTGCATTTTTATTTTATTTTATAAGTACTTTGAAAATAAATCACTCAAACGCACATTGTATTATTATTATTAATTGTCTTTTTTTGTATTTTTTTTCTAAAATCTACCTCCATATTTATTGCACACCGATGGCAAAGAAGCAAATTAATTATATTATTACTTCCTTTTACTTTTCTTTACATTCAGATGAAACCAAAAAAACTGAAACTCAACCAAGATAATTATAGGTAAGTAATTTATATCGCCATTCCGATATCAGATTGGAGGCTCACCAATTTCTTTTTATTTAAACTGTGTGTGTCAGAAACCCGTCACTTTGATACACACAATGATGGGAGAATTATTTGTTGGCTGGCATCCCCGTAACGCATACATTGACAGAACAAAAGTTGCTTCACTTTCTAGTATCGCGGCGCGGAGTCCTTACTTTTTTTACTAGTCCGTGTGTTCAAAGTACTTACTGATAAGTCCTCTCACCGCCGAACTCCTGTTCAAGCAGCTGATCAATGTATAACAAAGAACACGGCTTGTGAGCTTCACTCTCGTCTGTCGGCGCGTTGTCTTGTAAACGATTTAGTTTTAGACGTCTGTGAATAAATAGAAGTTATTAATTATATGTTAGTAGATATATAGCGAATGGAACTTTGATTGGGTATGAAAAATATGTCTAGATGTCAAGTTTTGTTTTCGATAGTTTTCGGGTGCAGATATGTGTAGACAATTTAAACAATTGAATGTAAATATGTACATCATAATGTAATCCTAACTAATATTATAAATGTGAAAGTAACTCTGTCTGTCTGTCTTTTCTTCACGCTTAAACTACTGAACCGATTGGTGTGAAATCTGGTACAGACATAGTTTGGAACTTGAGAAAGGACATAGGGTAGTTTTTATTACAAAAAATAAAAAATATAATTTATTCCGGACATACAGCGCCATCTATTGGTCAAACCAAAAATCTGCCGGAAGTCACTATTCCACGCGAACGAAGTCGCGGGTAAAAGCTAGTGTTGTATAGATGTTTCATATTCAATATTCAATTCTAGATGAGCCATACTTGTATGTTCAAATGCACATGCTTGAGTGAGTTTACGCATACACAGACAACATGTATCGGCCATTTACACACACAGTTATGGCTCACCCGCTCTCTTGAGATAAACATTATACACTCCGATATTTTTACCATGCCAGTTTATAATCGTTCTTATTTTCTCAGTCATACACATATATTAGCACAAATATATATTGGAATTATTTGTTCCTAATATTATTATCTACAACTCAAATACCTCTTATTATAAGTAGAGTACAAGTGTCCGGCGGGGTAGGGCAGCGCGGTGGCGGCGTCGGCTCGCTCGGGCAGCAGCCCCACGCGCAGGAACCACTGCACCACGCGGAAGTACTGCGACACTGTGCCGATGCCTTTGTATTTCTCTTCTATTTCACTGAGTGCTGAAATAGAGATAAGACCTTAGCAGCCTTACTTATAAAAATCAACTAATCATCTTCTAAGCATTGTTTTAACTAATTACTACTTAAGGCCTTAAGTAGTGATTACATTTTTTTTACCTATAAACGTTGCTTAAGCATGTCTTAAGTAATGAACAGATAATGATCTTCTTCTTGGCGAGTCGATAGCAACTTAAATTTTGGAGGCCCAATATTTCGCTACGCATACGGCATTGTCAGTAGCGTTATAAAGGTCATCCACTATGCAGCTGTCGGGGCATAGTGGGCAGCATAGAAGGTGCCGCATGGTTTGTGGTATGGCACCACACCCGCAGCTATTGTCGTCAGTGTAGCCCCACTTACATAGGTTTTCCCTGCACCTGCCTACCTGTGCACGTAGCCTATTAAGAGACTTCCATACAGGCCACGGTTGGTCGTAACCTGGTGGAAGCCGTTCCACGGGTGGAAGGAAGTCAGGCAGAGCAAGTTTTTCCCATTGTTCGATGCGGGTCTTAGGAGCATCTTTAACTGGGGCTACACTGGCGAGGAAACTGTTCCTGCTTTTTAGTCGGCTGCGCGGTGGTCTAGCGCCATGTAGCGGATGACGTTGGTCCGTTTCTTGGCGCATTTTTTCCAGGGAGGCAGCCACGTTCCTGCGTACCGCTGGGGGTGCAATTCCGGCGAGTGGATATAGCATTTGAACCGGTGTTGGTTTGAGACAGCCTGTTATTATTCTACACGTCTCATTAAGAGCTACATCCACCCCCTTTGTGTGCGTGGAGCGACCCCAAACCGGGCAAGCATATTCACCGGCAGAAAAACATAATGCTAATCCAGTGGTACGCAGGACATTCGGGGCAGCACCCCATTTGGAGGTGGTTAGACGTCGCAGGAGGTTATTACGGCTGAACACTTTCTTCTTGACGTTCTCGCAGTTGGTCTTATACGTTAATGACCTATCTAAGGTAACACCCAGGTACTTTGGGCAGTCAGTGTGCGTGATGCGTACGCCTCTCCAAACGACGTCTAAGATAATGATATAAAAAACATACTAATTTCTCAATACTACCGGAATGTTGGTAGCTTAAAAAAATATTTGTCATCAAAACGTTGTGGCGATGACATGATGATGGCAATGGCAACAATGGCAACCGTAAAATATAAAATTAAAAAGTTGAGTTGTCAAAAAACCGGGAATGAAAAATCAGCTAGTAAAAATCCGCCATTTTGTTAATTAGCGAGTTAAACAAGGGTGTGAGGCTACTTAATTTGACAGCTCATTTAGGACATTGCTAAAAAGTCGTGGTGGCCTAGTGGGCAAAGAACCAACCTCTCGAGTATGAGGGCGCGGGTTCGATTCCAGGTCAGGCAAGTACCAATGCAACTTTTCTAAGTTTGTATGTACTTTCTAAGTATATCTTAGACACCAATGACTTTGTTTCGGATGGCACGTTAAACAGTAGGTCCCGGCTGTCATTGTACATCTTTGGCAGTCGTTACGGGTAGTCAGAAGCCAGTAAGTCTGACACCAGTCTAACCAAAGGGTATTGGGTTGCCCAGGTAACTGGGTTGAGGAGGTCAGATAGGCAGTCGCTTCTTGTAAAGCACTGGTACTCAGCTGAATCCGGTTAGACTGGAAGCCGACCCCAACATAGTTGGGAAAAGGCTCGGAGGATGATGATTTAGGACATTGCTAAGCAAGTGATTTAGTTAAGCAACGTTTATAAGTAAGATTTTTTCTTAAACACCCCTTAAGAATTACTTATTATTTAATTCACGTTTATAAGTAAGACTGTAGATGTTTGACTAATCAGTATAGTCAATGTCGACTTTAAGGACTGGGCCCCCTGTGCAGCGTGGCGGCGCCGGAGCGTACGGGACGCGGAGCATCAGTGCAGTCAGTCGAGGCGGAGATCACATTTTTTATGTGTCCGTCTTTCAATCACAAACATCTCTAAAAAAAATAGCGCTCGTTCCGCTTCCTTAAATTCTTTTTCATCCCTAGCTGTCGCTCAGTACACTCCACTCGTAAATCAATTTTAGAATACTTCGCTTGCTCCGTCATAAAAATTAAACACGCGGTTAAAAAGCGATTTTTACACTCTTCTACAACAAATAACTATTTTCTCACTCTAACTCAGCTGGCTCTGACTATAATTTATATAAAAAAAACTATGACCTTTTATTAAAGCTAAAACGCTGTGTAAGTCTAGAAGTGATAGAAAAAAACTTCTAGCTTCTAGCAAGTTTTTTTCTATCACTTCAATGAAAAAGATTTCACATCAACTATGAATAACATCATTTTGATTTAACTAGTAACTCGTTTGTCGAACTATACAGGTTGTGTCGTTCACAATCACATTAAATCCTATCGCATATACTTCATGATATTCTATGGCGAATTGTAAAAAAAATAACCTAATCCATTCAGTGGTTTAACCACAGGAGTCATTTTTCGTTTTTATAATTTACAACATCATGTGTAAAGCAGATATAAAGTTAGGAGTATCGAATGTTTTGATCAGTTGACATCTGTCAGTTTTCAAGGGAGAATTTCAGTTGTTTGTAATGACTGACTTTTATATGGTGTTCTAATTTTCGCACATTTTTATTCTATTTACTTTGTTTGAAAAATGCATTTTTTATTTTTACATTTTTTATTATTTTTTTTTTGTGTTAATCGACATATATTAACCAGTATACTAACGCATTTCATTTAATGTGATTGTGAATGACACACCCGATATATCTACTTACCATCGGGTATAATCAGGTTGCAGCATTTAGTTAACACGGCATCCAACAAGCCGGTTAGCTGTGTCAACTGTTGTACGCAGTGTTCCAGACACCGCACTACATTCCTGAGAACAAAATGAAACTTTATTTTAAAAACTTATATTAAAAAATAATAATCGATCAAGACAAAAAGATAGTAAGACTAAGCGGAGTTGCACCATTAAAGATAACCAAATCTTGACCAGCCGTATTCGCCGCCCGCATGGTTATAGTTAAGAGGACGAATTGGAATTTTTGGCGCCAAGGATCTCAATTTTTCTCAGTAAATACAAAACGGATCAAAATACAACTTGGTTACCTGAAAGTTCATGATATAAACCTTATTTTGTTAGACGTCAAAACATGATTAAGTAACTTTTATAACAGAGAAAAATATATCAAACATACCTCTTTTTAAAAAGAGATTCACATATTATGGGCAAACGGGACCGATTTAAGCCTCGTAACTTTTTTAGTAGTTGAGGATATACATACTCTTTAAAATTGTAGAAGGAATTTTTATCAAATTATCATTTCTAAATAATAAAATTACAAAACCATTTTGTCGCTTACGACTTTTAGTTATAAGCTAGCGCGCGTATTGTTATCCTCGCCCCGCTCAGACGCTCCGACCCCTTTTGGCGCCTTAGATGCGCGTGCCGGTTATGGAATTATTGTTGACCAATTCCTCGCCTTAAATGTTGCACCCCACCGTAAGTAGCAGATGTTGACTTTCATTGGTCAAGATTAAGTTACTGGTAATTGATAAAGTGACAGTTAGTTATCTGATAGAATGATATCTGCCAGATAAAAGTTGCTTATAATTTCTGACAAATAATGCTATTCAAGATTTGTGAAACCAAAGTTTATCTGTCTAATAAATTCTTGCTATAAAAATATTTTGTGTTAATTGTTACCTATCAGGAAGAGCAGATGACGCAAACAACGGGGCTGTCAGTTCTTTGGCGTTCTCTTTTAACTCGATGGCTCGTTTCCAGCACCAGTCCACCTATAATGAAACATTTCAATTAAATCTGGAAGACTTCCGTCTTTAGTATTTGCCCTATTAAGCGTAAATATTCAAATCATGTACTTTTTTATGTTCAACTAGCTTTCGCCCGTTTCACCCGCGTCCCGTAGCCGGATGGTGACAAAAGCTATCCTAAAACCTTCTCCCGGGTCTAAGTTACCACCCCTCTAATTTTCAGCCAAATCAAGCTGTTTTCATGTTATGTCGTGACAACGGAAAGCGGGTTTCATTTTTATATACAGGAATGAATTTTAAGCAGTGCACAAAAAAAAACTGGTGATCCAGAATCATTAACAGAACATATCTGCATCATCAGTAAAAAAAAATTGTTCATTCTTTTGTCCGACCTAAAATCGGCAAAATATGGATACCAACTATTCTTACACGCTTGGAGCAGCGCTCGCGTCAGTAAACCGGTTTCGCGTTGCCGCCGTGCCTACTGTGACGACTGTGACCGTACAATCGGTTACAAAATAAACATCTTTCGATATCAATAACTTTTCTTTTTTGTACTAAAGCTTGACAAAATAAAAATATACGTATCTATAAAACTTATTTAACTATAAGTTGACAAAGTTTGCGCACTGGATAAAATTCATTCCTGTATATACCTCATAGATATATACTAATATTATAAAGCTGAAGAGTTTGTTTGTTTGTTTGTTTGAACGCCCTAATCTCAGGAACTACTGGTCCGATTTGAAAAATTCTTTCAGTGTTAAATAGCCGCTTTATCGAGGAAGGCTATAGGCTACTTTTTATCCGGGTCCGTGCCGAGGTTCTCACGGGATGCGGGTGAAACCGCTGGCAGAAGCTAGTAGATAGATATATCGGTGCATACTCGCTATTATAGGATACACATAAAACTAGCTGTTTCTTCTCGTTCCGAGGGAACTTCTTCCCATACCCAGACAAAATTAAGCCTATGTTACTCAGGGATAACCTAGTTTCGAAACAGTGAAATTTTTTTTAATGGGCTCTGAACACTGACCTCTATATTTACCACTGGACCGGCTGTTCCTACGTTTGACAGCAATTTTTTTGTGCCCATTTGAAGCGCCAATCGTCTAAGCGAGTGTCCACAGAACTAATTTTGACGTATAATTTCAAATGGCTGTGAGAAAAGTGTTTGTTCATTGGTTCACTGTAATTTTAGTACCACGGACACTCGCTACGTCTCACAGCGCCAAAATGGCGATTATCAAACGGGCACAAAAGCACGTTGACAACAGCCGGTCCAGTGGTAAATATAGAGCAGTGGCGTAGCGTGGGTGGGGCGGGGGGGGCGGCCCGCCCCGGGCGGCAGCCCGCGGGGGCGGCAAAATGTTTATACGTTTTTCTTCATAATTTATAATCATGTGGAAAACATGGGCCTTACACTTTTTTTCGTCTTTCGGCAATGAAAAGAACGATAAATTTTTATTATTGTTTTGTTTGATTTTACACCCGTCCACTACCTACACAATAATGACGCGGCGCCATTTGGACGCGCGAGCGGGAGCGTAGCGCGTAGTGAGTAGTGATACGTGCGGCGCGGGGCGGCCATAAAGTAAATAACCACTAGAGAGCGCACTCGCCAATTTCTTCTAAGAACACGACTCACCACTGCGGGCCGGGGGACGCGGCATAATTCGCGGCTACTATTGGTCAGTTCAAGGTCGAGTTGCACGAGTACGCCCAGCAAGGGATGGCTCTCTTTCAATTAAAAAATATCGATAAAATGTATTTCATCGTAGTAATAAATACTCCGTAAAAATCGTATACGAATGTTTAATAAAAATCTGTGTATTACTAAAAAGGACTCCGTACAAGAAAATTATTGACTCTTAAAATGTGGCAGTTTAGTATAAGTTTTTCGAATTAATGTTTTAGGGTCCTGATTGTTTTTGGTAAAAAACGATAATCGATAATCAATTCAATCAAATGATTCGTGGATTATGTTTTACAATCCAACCAGGGATTTTAAAACCGATCTTATAAAATAATCGGTATTATTAATTAGTGGAGGCACCAGGCACAGCCGTCTGTAACGTCGCTATGGACAGTTAATTAACTCATTGGCTAAAATAAAACATTTTTTAATTAATGCAAATGTACTATTATATCGATATCCACTTCATCGTTAAAGGTAACAGCCCAAATTTCTTCGATAGGAATACAAAGGGCAAGAAAGAGATGGACGTATTAGAATATCTTAATGAAAGAAAGGGACTTTCCCAAAAGACATCAACGAGCGTGAGCGCGGTTCACCAACCACCAATTTAAATAGACCCCTGTGGTATTTCGTAATATAATTAAATCAAAGCCAAATTTTGGTATTGATACTTATCAATGAAAAGTAATGCTATCTTTTTTGTAACTAGATGTCCTGGATTGTTTCCCGCACCATTTCACCGCGCATGTAGGCATCTTTAAACTTTTTTACTTAATAAAATCCCCAGTAATTTAGCGTGTACACAGGTCATAGACTTGGTCACAACTAAAGCTTTTACTAGGATCGTAGCCTTATATTATGAGCAAAATCGCTAACGTTTGGCGAGCGTCGGGGCACTGTATGCGCAGTCAAGTGGTTTTATAGTCTAGTCTTTGGGGGCGGCCCTGAGCCGAATGTCGATGCTTCTCTTTCGCACTCATAATTTTGTTTGTTTTAGTAATAACTTTGTTTGTTTAGTTAGTGCATCGTGCGCATTATTCGTATGTTTGTTTAGAACTTTACCCATCTGTGAACTAGTTTTTGAAAATGAAAAGAGTCAAAGAAAGCGGTGCGGAATTTCGCAAAAAAAAGGCTAAGAAAGAAGCAGATGCGAAGAAGTCTCAAGGTGCATTACTGAAATACTTCAGTTCCAGTTCTGGTTCGAAAGCCACGTTTTCCTCTTCGGTGGCGTCCAGCAGCAGCGGAAGTGATTCTAATGTAAGTGCGTACATGATTCTTCCATCTAAAATCGTGCACGGCCAAGAATTTTGTTATCTGAGCATAGGGTAGACCGGAGACAAAAGTAACAGGAGTCATTTAAAACATTCAATATAACTTCAGAACTGTCCGTTGTATTTGCGTGTGTGTGTGAGCACTAACATGTCAAAACTTATTTATCCCGATGAAAGTTGAGCGTGCGACGTGCCATGGATCGTTTGTGTGCAGCACGCCATTTTATTTTTCAGACATTCAAAGTAAGAACTCTCGTAATATTTAATGAGTCGAATTTTTATTTTTTGTGAAAAATATTTCGTTCTTAGTGTTTTGATTAGTTTTATGACGTATCAAAGATTATGTTTACCACGAAATATCTGTCTTATTTGAAGTATTTTCGCGTAAAAGTTATATCTTTACAGAAAGTGCCTAATTGTACTGTTGTCACAAAATTTTGGGGACAGTTGTAACGTTACAAACGACCCCGTGTTACAATTGACCGAGGGATTTATTTTTCGTTTTATGTATTTTATTTGTGAAATTTCTGTTTTGGCATTCAATATTTATCGTTCTTTTTTTCCATAATCAATTAAAACCCAATTAAAACTATATTTTATATAAACAGGATCTTGTTTCTAAAATTTTAAGTCTTAAGTATGTAAAATGTAGCTTAAAAATGCCGGCAACGATTTTTCTTAAACTCGTAATTTTATTGATTTCTGACACGTACTCGTAATTTTATTTTATTTATTTTTATTTTACCTTTATTAACGTCTAGAAAACATGGCTTACTTACTCAGTCAATTTTTACCTGAAAACTTTAGAAAAGATAGCTGCCATACAAAGTAAATTTTTTATAAATAAAATAATATAAATTCTTTAAGCATGGCAAACCGCGCCGTCATCAAAACCACTTTTGTTTTGTGAAAGATAAAACTTTAATTTGAAATTGGAACGTGTCCTCCAGCAAATCCATGGGAATACTTATCTTATTTTTCAGGCACAAGAAGAAGACGTTCTTGCAGTTGCAGTTGGGAGTAGTGTTGGTCCCACCACAAAGCAAGATGAAGACGAAGTCTACTCACCAGAAGTACCTCAAGCATCTAGTCAAAAGCCTGCAGAAAAAGTGAATGTTGCCAAAGAAGACATAATTGAAATCATGCCTTCTGCTTCTGTCGAAGTCAAAGATGTGAATCTCGACGATGTAGGATGCTGGCCTTCTCTTATGACCGACGAAGTCAGAACGCTTCTAGTACGTCGCGGATCGGCCTCAGTACAGCACATCGATTGCAAATTTGCCGATGTTGTTCGCTCAGGGACTTCGACGAAAGGCGGTACCCGAAAACTAACTAAAGAGTGGTTCTACAAACCATTATCCAACGGTGAAAAGGTTCTCCGAACATGGATGGCGTACTCGCCTTTGAAGCAATCCTTGTATTGTTTTTCTTGCAAACTGTTTGGCAATTCCGGCTCGAATTTCGCATCTGAAGAAGGATTCAACAAATGGTGGAAGCTAAATCCAAGAATTGGAGACCATGAAAATAGCCTGGGCCATGAACAGAGCTTCTTGAAATGGAAGGAGTTGGAACTTCGCCTGAACTGTAAAGCAACCATCGATCAGAAACAACAAGAAGTTTTCGAAAGTGAGGAGAAGAAGTGGAGGGATGTATTGTACAGGTTGCTGGATATTATCCAGTTCTTAGCCAAACAGAATCTGGCCTTCAGAGGACATCGAGAAGATATTCGAGGAGATGATAGTGGCAATAGCGGAAACTTTCTGGAGTTAGTGCACCTCCTAGCTAAATACGACCCTCTTCTAATGGAACACCTGACAAAGATAAAGCTGAGAGCAAAAGTCTCAGTTTCGTATCTATCTCCAGAAACACAGAATGAATTTATAAACTTACTGGGACAGCAAGTTCGATCCACCATCATCCGTCGTATTCAAGAAGCTAAATATTATTGCGTAATCTTCGACAGTACACCAGACATCTCCCATAATGACCAAATGAGCCAAGTTCTGCGATACGTACATATCGAAGGAGAAAAAGTCGCCGTGGTAGAATCTTTCATTGACTTCTTCGAACCAAAAGGAAAAAATGCAGAAGATCTCAGCAAAGATATAATCGCAAAGATAACATCAGACGGACTGGACATACAGAATCTGAGAGGACAGGCTTATGACAATGCTGCCACGATGTCAGGGATCCACAATGGAGTTCAAGCCCGGATTAAAGCACTGAATCCGAAAGCTCTATTCGTGGCATGCACGAACCACTCACTAAACTTGGCTGGGGTACACGCTGCATCTGAATCAGTGGATTCCGTGACGTTTTTTGGAACTCTGGAGAAGCTATTTGCCTTCTTTTCTGCATCAACTGTTCGATGGAACGCTTTGGTTTCCGTCACAGGGCAAGCAGTGAAACGAGTCACTGAAACGCGCTGGAGCGCTAGACATGAAGCTGTCAAGATGCTTAAAAATAAGTTTGAGGAAGTTCTTGAGGTACTGGAACAATTAACAAATTCATCTCAAACTTCCGAAACCAGATCGGGAGCCAGTCTTCTCCTGACAGCCATGCAGTCATTTAACTTTCTAAGTTTTCTTGGCTTTTGGGCTGCAGTGCTACCTGAAATAGATGACGCACAGATTTACCTGCAGCAACGAGGACTAAGTGTGGATAAGTGTGCTCAGAAACTCAGCGCTTTGAAAAACCACTTAGTAGAAAGTAGAGACCGTTTCGTGCAAGAAGCAATTACCTTTGCTAGGAGTCTCTGCGAAAAACTAGAAATCGAACTTAAAACAAGAAGAATTCGCAGGAAAAAACGCATGCATGGTGATGAAACTTCTGAAGATGCAGCTTTGTCTCACGAACAGGAAATCCGTCGAGAGGTGTTCGCATCATTTGACAAGATTATTCAAGAAATGACGACTCGTTTCAAACAACTTCAAGAAATATCGGACAAGTTCGGGTTTTTAATGCCAGCGAAACTCTTGAACAGCCAGTTCGAGTGTGATCTTTCTCACATACTTGAAGACATCGACAAGGACGAGTTTCAGATGGAACGGAAGCGTCTCCAGCAGTTTGTTTCCTATTCTAAATCAGAGGAAAATATAAGTGAAAAAGGACCACTGGAGCTCCTCCAGTTCATCCAAAAATTGAATCTTGGAATTTCGGTTCCAAATATAGTTATATTAATTCGTATATATTTGACTTTGGCGATTAGTGTTGCAAGTTGTGAAAGAAGTTTTTCGAAGTTGAAGCTAATTAAAAATTACCTAAGATCTACAATGAGCTCAGCTAGACTATCAAACTTGGCTATATTGTCGATCGAGCAAGAATTAGCTGCTAACATAGATTATGACAAAGTTATTTCTGACTTCGCTGCTCATAAGGCCCGTAGAATCCGCTTATGATTTTTTGTTGGATCACTTACAACAGCTGTAAAAAAGGGTTAGTGAACAGGCCTACAGTTGGTATTTACTGATTTAATTTTAATTAAGCACCTATAGAATGGGGGCGGCAATATGGGTCTCCCGCCCCAGGCGCCAAGATGGCACGCTACGCCACTGATATAGAGGTCAGTGGCTATGAAGTTTCAGAACTTTTAGGGTAAAAATAAAAGAAAAATATTTCCCTTCAATTGTTTTTTTTTTCAAACTGTTAGGATCTATTAAAACCAGTCTAACCAAGGGTTATTGGGTTGCCCGAGTAACTGGGTTCAGGAGGTCAGATAGGGCAGTCGCACCTTGTAAAGCACTGGTACTCAGTTGCATCTGGTTAGACTGGAAGTCGACCCCAACATAGCTGGGAAAAAGGCTCGGAGGATGGAGCTAGTAAAAGAAAAATGTTCCCCCTTTAATTGTTTTGCTTCAGTCTCCATTAAAACTATATATGAGATATAAACTAACCAAGAAAGTAAGCGTACAGCCAACGCCGCTGTGGCTGCCGGTGGCCCAGTCGTGTGCGCAGCGCTTGAGGAACCGCGACAGCCGCGCCTCCAGCGCCACCGACAGTAAGTATCTGCGTTGTTCCTCCTGCAAATTATGTTTATGAATTCTTCAGGTCGAATAGTACTATCTTTCATAGTTTTAGGAAGTCGTGGTGGCGTGGTGGTTGTGTATCACCAAATCAGGCAAGTACTAAGGTAACTTTTGCAAGTTATATGTACTTTCTTAGTGTATCTTGGACATGAAGAGGTAAAGGAAAACATTTCGAGGAAACCTGGACTATGAAGTCAGAAATCCTCAATCCATCTTGGGTAAGAGTGGTAATTAACGGTCATGCCTCCATGAAGAGGCTTGTGCCTTTGCAGTGGAACAAAAAAAATCCGACCAATTGCAAGTCGGACTCGCACACGAAGAGTTCCGTACCATTATTTATAAAACGGACAAAAAAATCACGTTTGTTGTATGGGGAGCGCCCCAAACAGGGGCGTAGCTACCGCCGTATCTGCCGTATCAATTATACGGGGCCCCCGGGCCACGGGGGCCCCAAAAGTGTGTAAGGAAAGAAATAAAAACTTTCTAATTCTAACTAAACTATAACAAAAATCATCATCAGCCATAAATGATTTAATAAATCAGTTTGCCGAAAAAAAGCAAAGAGAGTGAATATTTAAAATTTGATTTTTATTTGTAAAATGGTTAAATTTTATAAATAAATATTTCTTTTCACAATTTTTTTTTTCTTTTGTGAAAAATCTTTACCCCCATATAAGGGCCTCCAAACAATTTTTTTATACGGGGCCCCGACAAGGCACGCTACGCCACTGCCCCCAAAATATGTATTTAATTCTAGTTTTCAGTATTTGTTGTTATAGCGGCAACAGAAATACATCATCTGTGAAAATTTCAGCTCTCTAACTATCACGGTTCATGAGATACAGCCTGGTGACAGACGGACGGACGGACGGACAGAGGAGCGAAAACAATAGGGTCCAGTTTTACCCTTTGAGAACGGAACCCTAAAAACTCACATTTCGACTTCCACAATTTGACAACCACCTTCTTTAATAAATAAAGATATGTACATATCTACCTGGTTAAGATTCCCCGCATATGCATGCACATAGAGCGGCGTGAGTCCGGCCGCCACGCAGGCGGCGTACAGGCGCGGCGGGTTGAGCAGCGCCGTGGGGCCCACCTCGTCGATAGAGCAGATGATCTGACGCTGGATGCCTATCGTGCTCAGGACACACGCTTCTGATGTGTTTAGGCATATGCAGCCTGGAAGAAACAAAATATGTTTCATTGCGAAATTGAGAAACGCACATAAATCTATATATATAAAAATGAAACCCGCTTTCGGTTGTCACGACATAACATGAAAACGGCTTGACCGATTTGGCTGAAAATTAGAGGGGAGGTAACTTAGACCCGGGAGAAGGTTTTAGTTTTTGTCACCATCCGGCAACGGGACGCGGGTGAAACCGCGGGCGAAAGCTAGTTGATGATAAAAAAATCCTTCGCTCAGCGTAATGCGTAATGTGTTTTTAAAAGACAATAATATTTTTGTGCATAAAATATGGTGTATGTAACAGCTGCGTAGAGTCAATGGTCATAGCCAGAGTTGTGCTGAAAGGCATGTGCTGCATGATTAACCGATAGCCATCATTTTTACAGAGTCACTAGTTATCACCAAAAACCAGAAAGTTTGGCAACAGAACTTATCAATGGTGTAGGTATTACTAACATAGATTTAAGTTTTTTTTTTTTTATATACTAACAATTTTGTATAATATAATATGTAAGTATGTTAGTTTTTAAGGTATAAATTTATGGGCCAATGCAGCCTGAAAATAAAAGTATTTTGATTTGTTATGTAGGCACATTTGGAAAAGGGCTAGACAAATAGTGAAGAAAAATGGACACAAATGTTTCATTCGAACTTTTTACATAGAAGATTATATGCTACTTACTATACTGCAAAGAATTAGGATAGAAGTGTTCTTCCAGTCTAGTAGCATGCGAGTAGACGGCCAGCGAGGAAGGATCCAGCCGCACGTCCAGCGCCACGGCGGCCGCCGCCCACGCCTCGCCCACCCACGTCACGCTCATGAATGCCGTGCTCTCCAGGCGCCAGGTCGCTGGGGAAATTACTTATGTTAGCAAATATAATAGACAGCTGTTACCCGAGATATCCAGTGGGTACCCGGACAAAAACCCAAGCTGTTGGGGAGCCAAACTATCCTTGGGTGGCTATAGCGGCCACCCAACCCGCGATCCTGTGGAAACTGCTTTTGCCCAGATAAAATATAGCCTATGTTACTTTGGAATACTGTAACTTCTCAACGAGTAAGGGCGCGTTCACACGACACGCGCACGCCCAGCGCACGCCACCCGCGTCCAACTCGCATTGAAATTTGTTAAATAAGAATTTGAGCCTTATAATGCATCAAAAGATCTCAAATTGCATTTAACGAGGTCTACACTCGCACGCTATGCGCCCGCCTCGCGCCCGCCTCGCGCCAACCCTGCACTCGCCCTGCCCGCGCTCTGCACCCTCCCCGCGTACGCGTTGTGATACCTGGAAGCCGCTATGCCTAGTCAACGAAGTAGGCCAGTCACTAGTAGTTTATGTTGGCGCGAGGCGTGTGCGAGGCGGACGCAGCGCGTGTGCGGGTTTAAGGCGGGCAGAACGCGTGCACGGGTGCTGTGCGTGATCGGCGCGTGACGTCTGAATACGCCCTAAGGATATTTTCAAATTAGTTCAATGGTTTGCAAGCCTTTAGGGGTACAAAGGAACACTTTTTAATTTTTAAAATACATATAAGTTATAGAGGGGTGATATCTCCGAGCGCACCGATATCTCCGAACACTTCCTTTTCCCTGGTCACGTGACAAGACCTGGCCGCTGATTGGCCAAAAGTAGTTTTATTCCATGAGTTGACCGTTATGGATTTTAAACGTTTGTCGTTTTGTGTAATGTTTAAGTTTTATTAAAGTTTCTTTTAACTATCACTCACGATAACTCACCCCAACAACATAGTATACACAAATTAGCTGTAATTTGTACAAGGAAATGAATTCGTACAAGATACTAGTATGAATAATCCACAAACAACATTATACTAATATTCTGATTCTACTCATTATATAGTTTAGAATATAGTGTGCAAATTACCTGGCATTTGATCCTTGTACCACTGATCCAAATCGAACAGGAGCATTCCATATTGAGAGGATGAGTTCGCATTCTCGCCCCAACATTCCCATACTATTTGGCAAATGTTCAACATACCTGAAAAAATAAATCATTTATGATCAAAGCGTCATTTATCGCCTTGCGTATGTTGCTTAACTAAGCAGCAGCAAAGTAATTTGACGAGAATTGAATCTGATGTGTCAATGACAACAGTAAAATTCCAATATTAATATTGCTAATAAGAGTAATAAAATTGATTAATGGAAGTTAGCTGTCAGTCCCGATTGATATACAGTGAAATCAGTTTCTGATCTGAAATTAAGTGCCATTCAATAGTGTTAATCAGAGTACTGAAACGGAACAATAATGACTAATGAAAACTAAATAATATTATGGATGATCTTACTCTCTTCTCCCTCAGCGGCTAATGAAGAGTTGACGGAGTAAGCGTGACAGGAAACACATTTCCCGCCGAGCAATGCTACCTCATCGGCTGAGCTCAACTCCAGTTGGAATCTTATGGTTGCTGTTGAAAACTCCTGCAATATCATAAAAACCTTTATTAAGTACTAGCTTTCGCCCGTGGTTTCACCCGCGTCCCGTTGCCGGATGGTGACAAAAACTATCCTAAAACCTTCTCCCAGATCTAAGTTACCTACCTCCCCTCTAATTTTCAGCCAAATCGGTCAAGCCGTTTTCATGTTATGTCGTGACAACGGAAAGCGGGTTTCATTTTTATATATATTAAGTATATGACGATAAAACATAGTAGTTTCAGTTTTGTAGTAGCTTTTGTTTACCACGCTTTTGTGAAACATACTTTTATTTTTAACTAGCTTCCGCCCGCGGCTTCGTCCGCGTCCAGTTCGATTATATCGCGTTTCCAAGAGAAGTCTTCAAAAGTCCGGGATAAAAACTAAGTTCTTTCTGAATGAATTACGAAAATCAGTTCATTGGTTTAGACGTGAAAGACAAACAGACAGAGTTACTTTCGCATTTATAATATTAGTATTGATTGCTAGGAGATACTATAAAATGGATAAATATAATGCAATAAGAATGCTACATAATGTCTTTCTTCGACTACCATAACTTGTCATAATCAGACATTTCTAACTTTCCCTCATTTTTGCTTTAAAACATATTATAGCTTCTAATATTTTGTTCAACAACAAATCATCATCAGCCTATCGCAGTCCACTGCTGGACATAGGCCTCTCCAAGTGCACGCCACTGAGATCGATTTTCGGCTTCTCGCATCCAGCTCCTGCCAGCCGTCTTGCGCAAGTCAATATTTTGTTAGTTACCTGATAGAGACACTTGGTGTCAGACAGCATCCTCTTTCCCTGGTATGTCAGGGAGTACATCACAGCCAATGGGAATTCCTCCTCTTCAAATCTATCTGTTACCGAAAAAACCACCCAGAGGTAACAGAATGCTCTGGGGTCATCACAGGGCTCCTGAGAACAAAGAATGAAAATTTATTTTTAGTACTAAACCAGAAAGAGAGCAATATTTGGAAAGGCTTCTAGAACAGAATTAATTATGATCTGAGTATAAAAAACCATATTCTGAAATCATTGACAGATATTTTTGAAAATAGTTTTAGTAATATTAAACAGTGAAAATTGATTCAGATTTATTCAATCAATTAATCCACATAGTAATTATGTATTTATTTTTTTGTTGACTGACATGTTTTGAAAAGTTCAAAGGTTACAAACTGTCTCATGAATAAAAGATAATAAATTGGTGAATTACCTACAATGATAAGTTTATACATTTTCATATACTTTTAGTGAGAAAATTACCTGGAATCCAAAATGGGTGACAGGCAAGCATTCCACATTAACCTGCGATGTGAATTCCAAATCCAACGTCATCATATTCCATATTTGGAATGCACCAAAATTATATCCAACTGCCAAACTACCCAATTGTGGAATGTATTGCAATACTGTTACGCGAATATGATCTCTTTTGGCCTTCATCCGGACTGTTCCATCTGGGTTCAAGAATATGTACTGGCCATCGAGCAAAGAGTTCTCATTAAGGAGTACAGCTAGATGATCATTGTTCTCTATGGCCAGTTCTTGTTGTTCTCTAATTCTGTGTATAGCACTCATTTGTAGGAAGCTTAAGTTGGCCGGGTTGGATTCATTTAAGACTAGGTGTTCGTAACCTTGGGAGATGTCTTTTAATGCTGAAAAAGGATACAAATATATTATTTTATTATCTATAAATCTAACATTACCATTTATATTTTGTTGTGCCTGAAGTTAAGCAACATACCTTGCAACAAACTAGCTCTATTAAGATCAAAAGCAAATATCTCCCCACTCTTCGTCCCAGCCATGACCACTCCATCGAAACACATTAAAGGTCCATCTGGTGCTCTGTCCCACACCGCCAACTCCGTAATAACCACCTCAGTTTGTATGCAACGGAGTAACTGTGAACCGTTGACGTGAAGTACGCAGATTGTGCCCACATCGTCATTTTGTAGGCTAAAGATGAGTTGTATGGAGTTTGTAGTCAACGGTCTTGGCAGTTCCACTACGCTTGTTATAATTGTGTTGAAATTGCTGAAATTATTTGGGACATTGTTTTATTTAGTTATTGCACAGAAAAAGTATACTTACACTACAGTGTAATTGATAATCTGTTTAATAGTTCTTGATGTTCTTTGATAAAAACATTTGTTAGGGGGAAAGTAAGCACTCATAAATTGGTATTGAGTTTCTCAAAACACAATAAAGAGATTTTGTTTAGAGCCCTGACCTGTAGACAGTATTCCAATATCTGACAGAATATATTGTATTCAACACCTTAGCACAGTGGATAATTGGATCCTATAAGTTTATTACAAACCTCAGTGGGGTGCCAAAGGTTCGCGCGGCCACTTTCAATCCGGTTCTAAGATCGACAACACAGAATTTAGGACCCAAAGCCAGCCAGCCATGCTTTGTATCCTTCAAAATTCCGCCAAGAGGTGTCTTATCTGCAAAATTTACACAATTATCACCCACACACACCTTGAACTAAATGTATAAATACTACTGTCAATAAAACATTTACCTGAAAAATCTTCCGTTGGCTGCAGAAAATTAAACACGGCAGGAGACAAATTTGTTGTTTTAACTATAGAAAACACACTATCTTGAAGCTTTTGCATTGTAACTGCTTGTTATTACTAAATATTTTAACTTCTAACCGAAAACTAAATTATTGAGAGGTTATGATACATATTATTGTGACGTTTCTAATGTTGTTTTGTGTTTTTTTGCGGACCCGCTGCATAAATTTAGCGATAAATATTACTCTAGATGTTAAATCGTAATTATATAATGAAATAGTATAAGAATATCCATTATAAACTTGATTAGTAATCAGCGCGCGGCGGTATCGAAATACGAAAAACTTCAATCTTGACAGCTGTTCGAACCAATCAACGCGGGCTCGGTGTTACCCACTTTTATAAATATATTTCAAAATGGTTTTGTTTTGTTATTTTCTATTCCCTTTTTTATTTTTATTCTTGATTGTACATAATAATTTAGTTTGTAAATATAGTATTAGAAGTAGAATAGTCAGTTTGTATATAAATGTATTATAATAACGATAGAATAAATAATAAAATTAAATACATGCGCGACATACAGCCACACGCTATAACAGTAGCATACATTTCAAAACATTTGACTATAATAGTGTAAGTTGTTTGTTATTTTTTGTTAGTTTATTTTCAACTTATATTGACAATTACAGGAACTTCATTAATTTATAGAGGTATGTATTAAGGTTTATTCACGGTTTATTACTGTATTAATTTTTATCGGAAAGAAATTATAAAATATCTTCTACTAGTGATTGACACGGGACTGACAACAAAATATCGATAAAATCACTGACAAGAACGTATTTAAGAACTGTTATTTTTATTTGTGACTAAAGGTCTCTGATGAGATTCGGTACTATTTATAGCCCACTCAAAGGAAGATAGATGTATTTTGTTTCTTCTGGATTAACATATTATTTAATTTTAGAAATTGTGAATCTCTGTGTAAAAATATTGAAAAAATAATAATTTGAAGTAGATACCTAACTTGCTTTGGTAAGTATGTAGGTTTAAGGGTCAATCCCCACTGAAAGAGCAGCGGCCGGCAGCGGCCGTAAATGCAAGTGATAGAGCGCGAGCGCGGCGGGCCGCGCGGCGCCGCGCCGCGCCGCGCTCTTACATTGTCCGTGCTCTTACGGCCGCTGCCGGCCGCTGCTCTTTCAGTGGGAATTGACCCTAAATATTCTAAAAGGAGTAATAAAAATACCTTTTTATAAAACATAAATGTATTGAAGTTGTACAACTTGGAAAGATAACATTTAAATACATACTTGCTAAACATTTAAATTACAAATTGTCTTTATACTATTCTAATTTCAAGCTCTTAACCGATACTTAAAACATAATTAAATAATAAAAATATACAAAAGGTGACTAATTCGACAATAAACTTAAATAAAAGTACTTAATATCAGTTTTGTGTGCCTTTGGCCGAATGTCCATTCAATTAATCACAGCCTTTAAAGGCACTAATAATTTAGTTTCACAATAATAAGTTCGGACTAATACAGTATTGTTGTTTTAACTCCTACATCGTATCAAATTCGTGTTGGGATTCAAAATAGGTGAGTGTTTCTGTTGGAACGCCAAATCTGTAATCGGGCACACCGGGAAGAAGAGGCGGTAACTGTTGGTCCTGTTGTTACATAGAAGTACAGTGCAGTTGTTGGAAGAAGCGGGCACGTGCGATAAACAGAGAAAATTGCATTAGTAGGTTGTAACAGTAAATAGGTGGAATATAGATAAAGAAAGAAGAAGCAGTTATGAAAAAGAAATGAAGAAAAGTTAAAAAAAATAATCTCGATGTAAAAATATTTTTGAGAAATGAAATGATAAGAATATAAAAAAATGAATACGAACTGCGCATGCATAAATTATGTAAATGGAGAAGCTATAAATATTGATCAGTTTAGTAGTATAAAGTAATAAATGGATTAATAGCATCAGTTCAGAACATGTTTTGAAATTCACAACGAACAGTTTGCATTCCTAACAAAACTTATTTTTGAGCAATTTATTTTTTACGATTAACTGGCGCTATTGAAACATTTATAGTATTTCTGTTAGTTTCTGTTGCATGAGGATTAATTTTCATCTGGCCTTGTACTATGTTCATCATCGAGGTATATGGACTGTCCGGCGTCTGATTTTTCTGCAGATTGCTTTCAGTCGTCGCATTATTGTCATTGTTACGAGTATTCTTACTATCATAAACTGTATTTTTCATAGAAACGTATGCCTGGTTTGAAGTCTGTTGCGCATATGAAGATTTACCGGTACCACCACCAGAGCCAGGACTGAACCCATTCTGCGTTACCACAGGGTTATGAGGTCTCGGTGTAGCTACGCTTTCAGTTTTTGGCGGGGTTTGTGTGCCCGTGACAGAGGATGTTTCAAAGGAATCGCTTCGATTTACTTGAAGGCTATTGGACCGTGAAGAATTACCTAAAGAATGCAATGTGGACGAACTTCCTTTCAAACTCTCTAATTCTTTTGAATACACCTCCTCACTTCTTTGAAATCTTTGAGCGTGTGACGTCAATGGTGACCTATTTTGATTTATAGATGTGGCGCTTAATGATCTACTTGGTGAATTATTTTGAACACTATCTATTGATGTAATATGTTTATTTTCAGTTTTATGATTTGATTTCGTTGATTTATTTACTTTGACTTCCATGGATCCGTAGGCACTGTCTTTAGTTGAACTGTGAGATGAACTTTCTTCTTTCATGCCATATCTTCTGACTACATTTGCAGGTGCTACAGCTTCTATATTTTGAACGTCATAAGACAACGGATTTCTTTCTGGTACATGTTTAACACCATCGATAACTTCCCCAGTTCTAGGATTGATATGTTTTTCAGTGTCAAATCGTAAAGTTACCCTGTGGCTCTCATCTATTGGGTGATTTCTTGTTCTATGCTCTAATTCTTGATCGCTATCTTCAAACGCAGCTTCAACGTTTTCCTCCTGAATACAAAAATAAATACGTGAATTAAAAAAATAATATGCCATCTTCCTATTCGGATTCTTAATTAGTTTTAAAATACCAACCTCCTCATCAACTTCTTCTATTACACTATTTTGTATCCAGTCTCGGATTCTTTGTTTCTTTGCTTGTCTGTCTACAGTGGTTTCGATACCATTGTCTCTAAAGTGTTTCAATAATATGTTTTTCTCGTTGGGGTCACTGTGGAAGCTGTACATTGATGGACACAGCTCATCTATATCTTCTCCAGCTGTAATATAAAAATATTTTTAATAGATTATTAATTCATCAAACCATGCGTTTAATAAGTGCAGTCTAAGGGGGTTAATGTACTTACCGACTCTGTCCGTATAACCTTTGCCCAACCATCTATCATCTAAATAGCGGGGAAGTTCTAAGAAATTGTATGCTCGTTTTTCTTCTCTAGGCTCTATAAACTTTTTGAACATTTTCTGTGCTCTCGAAGAAACCATCTTCCATAATTTCGGTTGTCTCTTCAGTGGGTTTGAACTATTATACCAATTGTAGTAGCTGCAGAATAAACAAAAATACTATCATTTTATGCGACGTTGTTTCCTTAAATCGCGGTTGGTATGTAAAACTCTTATTAAAGTAATATATGGGTATGTTGACCTATTCTTTAATCGAATTTCGGTATAAAGAAAATAGAATACATGTAGTTTAAACTTTACCTAGTGTACCGAGGGTCATCAAAAGCTGCTTTCTGCCAAGGTAAACATCCAGTGAGGCAAATGAAAATAACGATGCCAAATTGCCAAATATCATGGGTAATTAATGCTCTGGAAGTAGAGAAATAAACAAGCGTTAAATTGACGCCAGCAGTATTTACATTCTTCAATCTGTTTTGGATTGTTATTTGGTTGTAAACAAAGTAACCGGTTACTTATGTGTGAAGATCTAAAATGTATTTTCTCACTTGTAACTGCTGTCCATCGATAATTTTAGGACTTCAGGTGGGGAATACGGTAACCACTCATTTCGCCTTCGGACAACTGATTGGACCTTTCTGGTTTCTCCAAAATCACATAGCTTTATTCTTGAGAAGTCTGACTTGAATATGAGAATATTATCGAGCTTAACATCTCGATGTACTAAGTCTCTTTGGTGGAGATGTTCCAATGCAGCCGATAATTGCTTTGCTACCCTTTTGGTGTGAATTTCTCCAATTCCAGTATCAAGCATATTTGATGTGAGGTCACCTGCAAAAGAGAATGTTGATGCATTTGTCTCGAGTTTTATTTGTATTGTGTTTTACGAGTTACTCAAAACCAGTTTGTTGATATTTTATTACAAAAAGAACAGGTAAACCGGCATCTAATACACGGTATTATTAATGAGAACTGGCACTGGAAATGTGCTAGATTTAATATTCATTCAAATCACGACGTGTTTTGGCAACAATCCAATTCAAAGTGTGTGTGAACCGGAGTAGGCGAAGCCCAGATTACTCAGCATTTAAATGTTGATTTACCATATGAATTATGGACATTATATTAGTCTACATCATAATTTTACTATACATATGAAGTTATCTTACCCAATGGTGCATATTCTTGGCAAAATACATAGAATCCTGCAGTCTCAAATGCTACGTCAAATGTAGTTACTATATTTCTATGGGCGCTTAAATGTAAACTATAGTGGAATTCTCTATAGAAATCTCTAATGGATACGTAAGGTTTTGGTAAGGCTTTCAAAACAATTTCTGTATCCGAAGCCCTGTGTTCTACAAGCAAAATTTTTCCAAACCATCCTTCTCCGACTATTTGTAGGATGTCAAACTCTTCTACTAGGCTTACCTATAAATAAAGATTAGCATATAAATACTCGCTGAAGTTTTTATGTGTGTTATAAAATAATAATTCAAGATATAAATCATACTTTTTCCAATTCGAACTCTCTGATTTTATGAATAGAGCCGGTCAGGGCCCTTCTTGAACCATTATTCATCTTGGTTGCCACAAACTATACATTCTCGTACGATCTGCGAAGTAAAATAAGCAGTGTAGTTTCATACCAATTTTTGAGCTACAGGCATAGCTCTTCCCGCTAGGTCGAATGGGCGGTTTGAGTCGTCCCAATTTCTCACGAAGTCGGTGAGTGAATGCTCTTGGATGAACGCCAGGACCTGATGTCTACTCCAGATCCAGACAGTGAGCGAACGTCACATCGTGACGTCATCTAACGTCTCATCCTAGATATGTTGTGTGTGATGTAATGAAAATGTTTCGAATGTTATATTTTTGATGGAAATTAGAATGCTTGCACCATCGCTGTCACAATAATTTACATTTCTCATAAATAAATAATTGGATTGCTTTCATAACAATTTTACCGTTGCTTTTCATTTTGAACATCACTATTAGGTACATGTATTTGCATCTTTCAGCTGCTGTTTCGTTTTTAAAATGACTACGGTACCGGCTATCGGATTGCAACTTTTGCCTTGTATGGGAAACTAGTCATAAAGAATGCAAGTTCGTTACCTTATAGGTAAACTAAACTGATTTTTTCTAAAAATATTTATATAAAATATGTAAGTATGTAGGTGATGTGGCTAAAATAGCTTTTATAGCCCATTTTTGCACAGTTTATCGATACTTGGAAATATGCAATAAACATGCGTAACGATGCTCCTACGCAATGTCAGTTAACTCTTTAAATCTATTGTAAAATGTGTGAGGAACAAATAAAATTCAATGTGGGCTTATTGGTGTTTGGTCAAGCAATAAAATATTCGCATAATAGTCATCCGGGCGTTATTAATCACACAAAACATGAACAGACGCTTTGTATATGTTTCGTGATATTAAACAGAAGTTTCGGAATCTTCCAAATGGATTTTGAGGGTATGCTCTATGTTACGGTATTGTTATCGAATACAATTTATTTTTAGGGCAAAAGATATCGATGTAGGTATAAGCCTGGAGCAAGGCAACATTCGTATTTGTCCAAAATATTAGATTGCAAACAATATTTATTTATAGACTACAAAACACACAACAGTAAAAAACAGCACATCTTTTTTATTAAAAAAAAAAACAGAAAAGTTGGGATTGAATAAATTAAAAATAAAACTTAAATGAAAAAAAAATTTTTATCGTTTATGTGTTTTATATTTTTTTTAGTTGAGATCTACCTATTTATATTATGTTTAGCTGAATAAATACTTACTCTGCAAATATTACCTACATACATGAATGAGATTTATTAAATTTTAATACACACGAGTAATGATAGTCAAGAAACGAGTTAAATTAAAATTCATACCAAATACAACGTTTTGGGAAATGAAGAAAGGACTAAGACACTACCAAACTAGATAGTTGATAGCTAGATACTGATATTAGATAAGATATACCTAGAGATGATAATTAAATAATACCTCACGTTAGGCGAGGTCAGTTTTAACACATTTAAATGTATTTTTTTGCATAATTGAATCGTTGCAGGTTCTTTCATAATTGGTTTTACTTATACAGTTCTTTTCACTAAAATATGCTTAAAGATATTTGTTATTTTTATGTAAATACAGTGGATGGTTCAAATTAGGTCCTGGTGTCTAGAGAAGCAGAAATAAATAAAAGAAAAACAGTATTTGAGTTCTTTTTTATACCTAGTTTGCCTTTGTTTATTTCTGATATTATAAGACAGAAAACATTTATTCTAACAATAGCTGTGCCTACGTTAAATTGGTACTTACAGAGTTATTGTCAGTGCATTAGTGCAGTTCAAGAATAGAACCTACTTAGAAGAGCTAAATGCGTAAGCTATGCACACTATTAACAATTTCTGCATGTTCTATTGATATTGAGAATGTACTTGTACCTATGCACTTAATGTTGACGTGGGTTTGTACAAACTTATTTAGAAAAATGATCAATTAACCTACAACAATCTATTCTGGAGTCAATCAGTAAGAACCTATGTATTGGTGTTTTTGCATACATCGATCAATAAAATAAAAGTTTTAAAAGTAGAAAAGTATCTAAACACCATCTTTAGTCTACCACTCCCATAAACGATAAAGTTGTTTCAGGGTCCCAACCAAAGTATCTTTTAAGAATTGGATACAAAGTTGTATATATAAGAAGTATTTCAGAAAGGAACAGTTTAAAAATGACAGGGTTTAAGAATAATTATTAGCAATTTTGCAATAAAAACCTGTATCTACTGTCGCCTACTCTACTTACAGGTGCTCAGGATCTTTCTACGCTTAAGTTAGGAAAGATTGAAATAGTCTACGAGCGTCGTACATACTTACTATTGTTTGAAATATATAATTATTTACGTACGTAATTTATGTCGCATTAAAAATATATTTCAATTAACCTTGCAGTACATAGCTACTTTGGTATTCGATTGATAACATAGCTAAACGTCGGTCATTGAAGGTGATTTTTACTACCACAAACCAATTATAGTTATAGTAAATATCGCAGTCTTATTTCAGTTATTTCTAAATGCATTTGGGGTTAACGACCATCGCATGCCACAAACTTACAATACATAAATGGAAATTACCAAAACTCAAAGGGCAGTCGCCCTTGTTCATATAAGTCACACAATACACTTGGACTGTATCCAATCACTTGTACCACTCAAATTTCACGTGGCCCCGACTTTTCATTATTATTTTCATAATCACTGGGGTATAACACTATAAACACACCAGGTTGCAGGAGATATGGCTATCGTAATAAGCGGTATATTTGTGGTGTAGGGCGGAACGGGTTGGGCGTGCGGCGGTGGTGTTCCTACTGGCGGCGCGTACGCAGCGACACCCGGGAGGTTATTTTTGTGCTACTGCACATACAAAAATCAATTTGTGACGGAAATGTTACGATCAACGACCTGGTAAGTGAAAACTAGAAGTGCATTTTCTTGTGAAGCGAGAAAGTAAACGGGATTTATTTAATTAATTCTATATCAAAAAGCGGAGTATCGTCTTTCAGTTTATAATCAGGTCTGGCTGGTTCAGCCGGATTTATATATACACAGGTAATCACATAGTCGTAGTTTTTAATAGCTTGCCTGTATCCTACATTGTGTGAGCTATTAACCTACATATTAATTACGACAACGGAAGCAGGTAAGATGCATCAACGTTCGGCGAAGGGATCTTTCTAACAATCTGTTAATATCTAACATCAAGAAATAATTTATGCGATAGATGACATGTATCTTCCTTTTATATGTATTGTTTTGTTAATTTTCCCTGTTTCTTATTTGCAAATGGGCTTTTATTAGACATGTAGACCATTCATCTACCGTGGTTCATATATTATATTTTCAACTGTAATAAGTATTATAAGAGTGAAGTTTAACTTATTTACTTGGTAACTGTAGGTACTCTCTTCTACAATACCTCAAATAATTAGGGATTCAGTAGGACTTAATGGAAGATGTCGAAGGGAAAGACCTTTCTTTAATCTTAAAAAAGAACCTTGCTGCAAAACTAGTCAAGAAGGAGTTATTCCCAATTTGTCATTAGTACCGATTGGTCACCAACTATTTTTTCCATACACCAAATCCCAATTGGTCATTCGAGCAAAATAAATAATTTAATATTTAAATTTTGAGTTTCGTTTCGTCACCCGCATAAAATTTCGCGATCCTGGTATTTTGGTTTTGGTCGTGCGTTGTGTGACGCCGTTGAAATCGCGATTGTATTATTAGCGTCTTGCCATATTCGGAAAAAAACATATACAACATAAATAAAAAAAAACATATTACAATATTGTAAAGCTTTTCTTGTTGACAGTACTTTTTACAAAATAAAGTACGGATGACGAATTGAGACCAAGCAAAATAAAATATTTTATCGAATGACAAATCGGGACACGTTTTTTATGGATGCCAAATCACTAAAATGACGAATTGGGCATAACTCTCAAGAAGGTAGGTAGTTTATGATAAAAACATCCCTCAACAACCAACGGAATATAGGACGGATATAAGACAAACGAAATCATATTTGCTTGAAGTAAGTAACATACAAATGAATATAAATAATGTAAATAAAGTATAAATAATGAATAATGAATATTCCGTGAATATTTCCAACGTTCACATTGCCATTGTCAATGTCGAGCAAAACCTAAAAAACAGTTTTGTTTCATAGGCCCACTAAAATATTTATTTTTACTCTAGAACTTACTATTCGCTGCTACTGGGCATCAAAAATACATAATCTTTAACAATTAATAAGCTGTATAATAGTCGCTGTTCATGAGATACAGCTTGGTGATATACTGATAGACAGACATCGAATAGGTTCCGGTTTCACCATTAAGGCACAGTATCCTACAAACGGTTACTTTGAACTGTTATTTTGTAAATATTCTACACTTACTTATGCGCAACACTACACCAGAAGTATCGATATGTTTTGTTTCCTTCTCACTTGAAAAAACTGGCTTAGAGTGGTTGAGACAACAATATCGACTGTGGGTATAGACAATAATAAATTCAAAATGGATGTGGACTGTTTGTTATTGTGATTTGTCAATGTCAATATTATTTTGCACAAACTTGTTTTCCTTTATTTCGTCGTTTACAAGACGGACCCAGTTTATTCAGTAATATTACATTACTACTCTTTGTTACATGATTTTATAGCATCATGTGTGGTACGTATTACTGTTACTTTTGTAAATTTGAGGTTATGATTTTGTTTTGTTATTGTTCCAATATTCACCTTGAATGGTTTTTCATTTAATTTCCTTGGGCTATTTACTAATAAAACTCATCAATATCTTCAGAGGATCATAGTATATACAATCTTTTACAGGACCGAATACTATTTTTACAAAACTAGAATGTTTGTCATTATTATCAATATCATTTGTTCGAAAGTTTTTTTGCAGTAGATTGCACGTGGTTCATGGTAAAAGTTAATCAAGTTATACAAGAAATATATATTTACAACATGATTAACTTACAAATAAGGCTTTTGAGGTGTTTTTGTGGCAGTAAAGTAATATTTACTTTAGGCTACACAAGAATATGCTATATAATTGTTTAATAGATATTAAAGCATCTAAAAAGGGAAATGCCAACACAGCATATGAAAAAATTATATATTTTTTTAAACAAAATGACATTCTTGCTACCGGTTCCTAAATTATAATAATATGTCTGATATCATTTACTTCAAATAAAGCATTCACATTTATTGCACAATTACAAAACAATGATTAAAATCATTATACGAGAAACTATTGTATTGCGACTTCTTCAGTAAAAGCAACATCTAGTACCAATTGAAAAAAAAACAGCACTCTAATTAGATTTTAGCAATTGGCAAGTAATGAAATTAATAAAAAAAACGGCCAAGTGCGAGTCGGACTCGCGCACGAAGGGTTCCGTACCATTATTTATAAAACATTTAAATTAAAAAAAATCACGTTTCTCATATGGGAGCCCCCCAAAATATTCATTAAATTCTAGTTTTCAGTAGTAGTGTTGTTATAGTGGCAACAATAATACATTATCTGTGAAAATTTCAGCTCTAACTATGACGGTTCATGAGATACAGCCTGGTGACAGACGGACAGACGGATAGACAAAGGAGCGAAAACAATAGGGTCCCGTTTTACCCTTTGGGTATGGAAACCTAATTTTTATTTTCATGTGTAGCTTGATCCCGGTAGTGGTTTCACCCGATTCCTGAAGTAACTGCTTTGTACACCTAGATAAACAGTTTTATAAATGTTATTTATTTAAACTACATACAAAAAAATACTACATTGGCGGACTTAATGTCATAAGATTCTCTACCAGTCAACTTAAAGAGAGTTATTTTGTTATGTTAGTCTGATGCTTACTTACTTACTTCCATTGGCTCTTTATCACGAAGCTTGGCTGTCCTTTTCCAGTTGGTAAACATTCCCATCTTTCTAAGGTCTTCTTCGATGCAGTCGCTCCAGCGTTTCTTAGGCCTCTTTCGTTAGTCTGATGCATAATCAATAAAATCCATTCAGCCATGATGAATTAGTAAAACACAAATAGACATTTACAAATGTTCACTACTTCTTCCAAAAAACCTAAACATTATAATTTAATGATTGTGCAAAAAGCAAGGTTTGAAACAGAAGTTATAAACAAGGAGATCTCATTCAAGTTTTTTCAGATAATTTATAAATAATTCATACAAAATTAGGTACGCAGACGGTTTACAGAGCAGTATTTTGGTTTCTTGCCAAGAGTAAGTTCCTCATTCTTTCTTTTGGCTACAATGACTTTCTTTATTAGATTCATTAACAAGTGTAATAAATAATAAACGTTACAGTTTATTCACATTAGCCAAAAAACAGAAATAATTAGAATAAATAACAAGATGCATTTTTTAGTATAATTGCATTGTGCTTTCTATTTTTGAGTGCATTTAATTTTTTTTTATTTCAAAGCATTTGAGACAACAACATATTTTAATTTTTTATTTAATTTAATATGGGCTGAATTAGATTTTTTGTCACTTGTGGATGAAAATCCCTTAAAGATTGTTGATAGCTACTCAATTTTTGAATCCTGATTAAGTAAATTCGTACCTCATTATGTTACCCTCCCTTCTCGGTCGTCGGTAGAATGCGCGGGCGCTTAACATTTTTTAAGTTTTAACGCGACTTGTGTGTATAAGAAACTCGAAGCAAGTCAATAGCAATAACTGTTGCATGAACTAAGTATATTCATTGGCAACTATTGAGAGGGGGCCTGGATTAGTTTCTTTTGCGATAAAACCGAAAAGGTTACTACACACTGTATTGAATAGGTACATGGTCACTTGCACTCGGCCCTCAGAACGTTAAGTAGGCATCGTGGACTGCAAGCAATTTGCTATGACACTAAAAACTAAACTTTAACGTGCTATAAAAACGGATCCAATTGCTTTGCGTTTATCGCTGTTTTAGACTTTGTGTTTAGATGAGGGATGTAAAACATGCTTGTCGGGAACTCGGAATTGCATGGCATTTTTATAGTGGCGACGTTGCGTAGTGAAAGTCTTTCGTCTATTTTTTGTGGTCATAAAACTTTTCAGTACTAAGTTGTAAAATGTTACTATTGCCTCTTTCCCTTCGATGGGTCGTCAGTAAACTATCGGAGCGTCAGGATTCTAATTTATTCAAAGTCTGTTAAAATAGATTTAAGTGGTCTTACTACAAAAACTTAAACATGTGTCAAACACTTGTCTAAAAAAAGTGTGACGGCAAAATGGACCTTATTTCAACGTCATAATCTGACATTTTTTAGACAAGTTTTAAACTGACGTTTAAAAGTTTTTGTGGTAAGACGGAAGGTTTTTAAGCAGCTCAACGAAGAAGGCGTCTGTAGAACAGTCGAGACATAGAATCTTTACTTTGCTTATTTAAAAAATATTCCCTATTGATATATATGTTACAGCCAAAGTAATAAGTCCGCATATTATTCATATTATCTAGCTATTATTTATAATATCTACTCAATTTGGATAAAGTGATAATTGACACAGAATTAATCACATTAACTAGCAATTTATATAATATCTCCATAGACTTAGATAATGTAATAAAACAAGTAGGTAAAGATTATTATTTCATGTTAACTAACTAAAGTGCCTGGTAGCTGACCTTAATAATATACTTTACTCGAAAAAGGCTAGTTAGCACAGTGCAGGGCACCATAATAGTAGCGAAAAGTCCCCTCTTTGAAGTGTGGCTCGGGCCACTGTACGGACCGCCCGGAGTGTGCCCTGCCCGGGAAGGGCACCGCCGTGTCCTCGTCGAGGCAGTCGGCAGCGGCGACCTCTCGCGCCCGGCCCTGGTTCAAGCCAAGGTCCGGGGCGAGAGGTACTGGGATGCCATCGTCTCCTTCTGTGTGGTCGAGAGACGACTCCCAGCCACCGTAGACGTGGGCCTGTGCGATGAGCTCGGGTGCCTTATCGGCCTTCCATCTCCTGGGGGACACGGACCCGTCTCGGCGGTGCGCGTTGTTCAACGCGTGGGTTTAAGCCACTAACAGTCTGACCTCACGCTGCACGCTCACGCTCACGCTCTCTGAGTCCCTCAAGCTGCTCTCCCACAGTGTGAGGAATCATTTGATGATTTATCATAAAAAGAGTCGATAATAACTTGAGCCGTTTCTAAGAATTAGTAAGTAGTCAGACGATTATACCATATTTATTACTTTGGCTAACTTTGACCAGCTATTATGAATTAGATCCAGATAAAGTGATTAATCTATCACACTGTCTAGTCAATTTGGGTATTATATGAAATGACCAGTCATTATGTATAATATATATTTAATCACTTTGGCTGTAACATATAAAAAAAGAGAAAAAAATATGACTTTGCCACTACTACTTTGAAAGTACTTCCCCTATTCCTCAACAAAATGCAAAAATCTTGGATGCAGAAACAATTAGCCAAGTATGCATACAATTTTCTAGACTTAAGCACTTTTCGACGAATTCCTAGTTTTAATTACAGCACGTTCCTACGAGTTAAAGTTTACCGACCGCAAATCACTTAATAGACATTTAATAGTTGTGCATTATATCACTACTAATGATTGGTACAAACTTCAATTGTAACGTGTATTTGCATTGCTAAGGAAGATCATTACGCCTTATTGCACTGGTTTGATAGTCAATACGGTTGGCAAAAAAATTAACTCAGCATTTGACTGTAGTTGGATTTTCGAATTTTGTTGTCCATAACTGGTGGAAAAGTCCAAAGAAATGAAACTACATTCAGTTTCAACAAAATTTTGAACTTTGGACAGTTTAATTACAAACATGAAATTCTAATGTATTTACATACCTAGTTGTAAGTTGAGATCATACAAATCTAAAAACTAAGTTCCTCCTAATATCTTTGGATGAGATCCTATGCTTTACACCGAAAAGTTGCATATAAAACACGTAGGCACTAAGTAAAACTCCAAAAAATATCGCCGTATAAAAAGTTCTACATTCTGTTCCTGGCCGTACATTCACAATTACCGTTTGGAGCAGGTAATAAAGTATGCAATTATAAAGAACAATCGTCTTGAACCGTCAAAGTTTAGAAGGCAATGGAGATCGCTCATTGTCTTACTGCACGACGCAATTATAGGAGTGTGCATTACATTATACGGAGCTTGGGAGGTGCTAAAGATATGCAAATAGTAAATTTATTTATTTTGCCGATAGGGAACGGTCAAAAAATTTCATTTACTTACCATTTTTTTTTGTGTTTGGAAAAACATCAAATGACCCCGCCTTCTCTGGCTGTTGTAGTCAGCCTTTTACTGACTTGACTTTGTGATTCTTCTAAAAACCCTATGACAACCGGGATCGCGGAAGCTTCTTAAAAAAAAACACGTAGCCCAATGCTTCATAAGATCTTCTGCAAAGGCTTCTGAATGACGTGATCACTACTACTTATCCTTCACAGTCTTCCCGAAGTCGTCACTCAGACATAACGAAACAATCTTTATCCCCTAATTGACATAAACATAGACCACACACTGACATTTGACCAAATATCTCCATCTACGCATCCGAACACAGTAATGATTTCATGTACAATTTCTAAGTGACTCCTTATACGCCGTCTGTAGGACCGTTAAAGGTACATGGTAACAGTTTGACATTAAATGTTTCCAATTAAGGCCTGGAAGATAAAGGCGGGTAATCATGGCCCGGTAGCTGTTCTCGTGCCCTATTGGGATGCGGCCCTAGTACAGTTTGTTTACCTTTGGACTTGATTGATAGATAATAGGGGCTACCGCTAATTAGGTAGTGTGAGTTAACGGTGTTAGGGAAATGTTAATGAAGGACTGTTTGGAGTAATTAACTAATGATGGCTGTTTTTGCGGTGTTGGGTGATTAGGCGGTTGTTTTAATAGATGTTAGATTACTGGGATTAAGTGAGTTATACCTTGCATATGTAGAGGTATGTATTTATGTTTGTGCTGCAGACAGGAGGCTGTATTTAGTCTTAAGTATGGTAATCTAGCAGACGTCTGAATAATTTTGAACTTAACTTTTATGAAAAAAATGCCAAGAGCGAAAACCGAGGCTGTTAAATTGTCTCAAAAGACAATATTGTCAATGACAAGACGTCACGAAGCTCCTACGTAAACAGCGCTCTTTAGCCATAATAAAATGCTAATAAATGACGTATAATATTATTTATAACACAGATGCAGAACACTATAAAGATTTCCGTTGAATTCATGAACAAATAAAATGGGTCTTACGTAGTTATTTCCCACAATACTGACAAAAGCTGAGTAAATAATATCTCGAGTTAACATTTGTGGTAATTATGCCTGTTTTCACCAACAATCTCTTAACGTTTCCCTAACTAAGTGTCACTTAGAATAAGGGCTCCCCCAATAATAAAGGTTATAAGGGACACTTAAACTTTGGTGAAAACGAAATTCGTATTAAGCGTTCCCGAAATGCTCTTAGGGAATCCCTAAAGGACAATGCTCATGAAGTATGAGAATAAAACCCAGGCCCGGCGCAAAAGAAATGTAACTCAAAATATAGGTAAAAATAAGTAATTCAATATTACATAGGGGGCATCATCGAAATCAGTGGCTATATGTGTGAAATTGCTATTCGAATTTTAACATCTGCGCCACATTGCTACTTGAGATTATAGAGGTAACATAATGTATTAGTAAAAGGAACAGTAAACAGATACAGTAGTGGTTTAAGAGTGTACATAATGCCATGTTTATGGCAACTTCTCCGCTATTCTACCTACTTGTACAAGATAATAGGATGACAGAACTAAAACACGATATGAATGTACTTTTCATTTTAATAATTACGATCAACAGTCATCGATTCTCTATTTCTAACACGACATGATCCAAAAATGTTGCGGGATGCGCGAACTGTTCCTCATGTCTAGCTCACCCTAAGTACCTAATATAAAACGCTCACGACGTGGGCGCAACAGCCCAATGTTCTCCTCCCATGAATACAGGAGCAGTAATATCCTGATATGCCATTCCTGCTATTTTCCCTTGTATCTGTTTACTGTTCCTTTTACTAATACATTATGTTACCTCTAAAATCTCGAGTAGCAATGTGGCGCAGATGCTAAAATTCGAATAGCAATTTCATACATATAGCCTCTGATTTCGATGATGCCTTAGGAGGCATCATCGAAAAGTAATGAAATACTGTATAGGTGCAGTATTTCATTACTTTTTATTACCTATAATTTGAGTTACTTTTCTTTTGCGCCGGGCTTGGGTTTTTTTTGAGCATTGTCCTTTAGGTATTTGTTGGTGAAAATGGGCATTAAAGTCGCAATTTTTTCAAGATGAACCTAACTTAATTTCAAAACCCGAAAAACTCAAAAAAAAAAGGTAGTCCAGAATTCTATTCCAGACCACGCAGTTGAAATAAGTGCTCAGAATAAAATAAAGGGTTTATCAGACGTTAAAGAGCTTTAAGAAAAAGTCGCAAGCACCAGTAAATCCAAGTAAAAAAGTATCCGTGAGAAAGTACCTAAAACGGCGAATCAACGTTATGAAGGTGTATAGAACACCCTTCAGTCGTGTGTGCCCGTTAGCTAGATGCACGCCCGCGACTTGCCTCGCCTAGACGATTTAATTAACGTATTGTGTGCCCGCCGCTATTAACTGCGGTTAAGGAGAAGTGTGGTTCTGATGGATTAGCTATAGAGAACAGGAATTTGTTAAAAGGTCTTGCTTTGTTTTCAAGAATGTATATATGCTTCAGTTTCCTCAAAAAATGATTTAATCTAGATATTTGTCTTTGTAGCAATATAAAAATAGACTTTTTTACTCAAAATAGTGATTAAGAACTATCCGCAATATGTTGGTACAGTGGTGCCGGAAAGTTAAAAATAAATTAATTTAAAGTTGTATTGCCATTTTCAGTGCATTAAAAATAGTTTCAAGTACCGGTAGTACATACAAGTCATGTTCTTTTGCATAAACCAAACTTGTATGAACGATAAAACACTCCTAGCCACGAAAGTTTCTCTAAGTCGTCAGAAAAGAGCTTGGCCCCAAAATAAAACCTAGCGCAAATCCTCCCCTTAACATTGAGCCCTCGATAAGGGATTATGCACCATTATTATGCAGAGCTCTAAGGTTTCGGGAACTCAAGTTCTCGTCAATTAAGGTATCGGCACGGCCCATCTTCTATCCATAGCGGCCAACCAGCCTGGTCTAAACCTAGAAGGCACAATGGCTCCGAATAATGAGACAACCGGTAAACGTTACTTAAATGGTTTTCGGTAGATGAAAGCTAGGAACATATTAAATGCTTCTTATGAGAGAGACATTTGAATTGTTGCCGTATTTAGGGATGCTGTTGGATCCTTCGACATTTATGCTTCATGTTATTTTAATATTAATGGTTTTGTAAGTAACAAATCAAATAGTTTTACATTTATTTTTACTACTCACGGTTAAAAGCATTATGCAAAAGCTTAGTCTCGTGTCCATGATTGAGAAGGTCACAGCTGTCGCTCCGTCTGAACAAGAAAATTTCCATTTCGTGCGAAATCTTTTAAAGTATTTGATATTTAATGGCAGAAATAATTGCCCGGGAAAACGCTTTATTATCGCAGATATTACTATGATCTCAATAGTGTATTGATAGGTTAAGGGGCCATGAGTATTTACAATTTGTTTACCGACTGCCGTTTTCTCCTAGTTGACATTTACGATCTGTAACCAATAGTATTCAATTGATAATATACGATCAATAACTTGAAGAAAATCTATCTCGTATAATCACTTTCAAGTTCGTTCTATTACTACTTTCCAGAAATGGAAACTTAATTTCATTATGTGCCTATATAATTGCATTACTTTACTACATAATTACAAGCTATCGAATGTCTAAAAATACGATTGATCAGATCAGAGACTCATTAGAATAGGCACAGAGTGTACACTTGAAAGTTTTTGAACTTTTAAGAAACAAAGTGTGTTGACATTAGAATAGAATTCCCGATAGTCGTGAGCAGTAGCTCTCCGAGGCTCTCTCCATTAAGATCTCAAACGGATGTCGACAAGCCTTGTCCCGTCTCTGGCGCAGTTTATAAGCAAAGCATTACCAGTGGAAAATCAATTGAGGCGCGCGTCGGAATGCACCGGGGAAAGTGAACTGGGCTGGGATGATTCCAACCCGAGATTAGATACTATTACCGATACTAAACAATGTCGGCGAAATGGTTTTAAATATGCATAAAATAAATGTAGAAATAGTCGAAGCAATAAATTGGAAAGTAAAGGCTTTTGGTATTCAGGGTTCTTGACAACATGTTGATTGCAGTTTTGGAAATCCGTTGAAGGATTTAGCTTCATTTTATACCCATAGGTTTGTAAACTATTGCACAGAAATCTCAATCTAATGCCATTTCAATTTCGCTGCGATTAAAACCATTGAAATTTTCATAGTGTCCGAGGAATGTTTGCTTACCGTTTTATACGGCGTGTTCTCACGAGTCGCGCGCCTGTTTAAACGTTCTGCGCAGACGACACGGATTTTAATCGCTACACAACGTCATTGGTGATTTATCGACCGATGTTGGCTAGACGCTTGGATTTTAATGTTGTGCTGCGAGGACACGCCGGTACTTGAGATTCTGTACAGGAATTTCAGATTTACAGATGTATTTTTGCACGGATTCGCATTCTGATTGTGCTAAGCATGTGTAATATTTCTGAGTTGTTTGTTTCTAATGTTCAGGGAAGCTGGGATGTTAATGTTTACTGTAATGTTTTCCAGCCCATCTCTCAAGTGCAACATTCTCTCGGCAACAATAGCCGCATTTTATCCACAATTTGATGGGATATAATTTCAAAACAATTATCCTTACATTTCTCACGGCCGCTTCCACTTGTCCCCCGACAGACGTGGGCTGTGCCGACACGCCTCTACGAGCCACATCATGTCTGACTGTCAACTGATCTCAAACCTATTGCGGGAACATTGTTACTTTTGTCGGAGTTTCGCAACTACATTGATATTAGGGACAAGTCTTCATTATTGTGGGTTTTGTTAATTCCAGTGACATAAATGTCACGCCTGTGGGGTCTGCAATTTGTTTGCAGATTTCATTGCAAGTGATGGTGCATTGTCAATCTTCCTTCATTCTTCTTCGTCATACTTCTTATTCCCTCGAAATCTTGTTAATTTTGAGCATTAACACAAATTTTATGTCGCCGTTTTCTTCCTTAGCAAACTTAAATCTATAAAATGGTTGTCATTAAACTGTCTTGAGTGTTTATATCCCTTTAAGAATTTATTTCTGCTCATTAAAACGATTGTTGTTAATTCTAATGCTGATACATTATCATTTCTAACGATAAATAATTTTGAATATTACCCACAAACTCGGTAAATTGCAGCAGTAAAATATTTACTGCTACATTTAATTAACACTGCCGGTGCATTCGCATTTGAATAATAATAAAACTTGACCACTTATATGCGCACCCTTAGTTTTACTGTTATAGCACAATTTATGCCAATCTGAATTTAATGTTTCTTGAGATCGTAGAAAATCTAGACTTAGACCATATAAAGTGTCGTTAGCCATCGAAGGTAATTGATAGTAACCATTAAAATTAAATAACGGATTTTCGAATCCATTCAAGTTATTGTAATCCGATGCATAACTAAAGAATTTTCTATGACAAACGAACCATTCAAGGTTTTTACAATCAATAGTCATATGCAGAGACATGGCTAAAATAAACAATTTGCTATTGAATTGATGAGTACGGTTCCACAAGAAGCATAAACACGAATTCCTTGGATTCCGCATTCCTCAGAACTAATAGTGTACACTTGAGCTTGTAGGTACGATCAAGACGTTTTTAGGCGACCGTCATTACACGTTGTTAGGCCCGCGGGTGTGTTCCTTAATCCATCAAATTACAAGCCGGCCATCATCTTAATATCCCCCGCCCCTCAAGCAGGCTTTCAATAAACCAGTACCGCATTGATAGGCCGTAATTATAGTACGGTGGATGCGCTCACATAAACTTGCTTGCAGCGAATTTGTGCTGTAATTCGGCCTCCTCAGTTTGTATTGTGGGATTGTTTAGATCCTCCCGATACAATGCATGTTTGTTTTTATTAACGCACGGTGTTCCTTACAGCCCCAAGGATATTTTATATGCACATTTTGTTAGAGTATTTAGTATCACTTTGTTTTAAATACAAAGATTTTATACAAAGCAACTTAACGCAGGTATTGTGTTAGAAATCAACAAAAACACGAACCCAGCTGCATTTAAATGACACCCTCATTTGCATACAAAGTTAGTTTTAAAAATACTGATGTTAATGTTAATTATGTAAATCGATTCGATATCCTTCCTTTCAACTTTAAATAACGTTGCTTAGAAAGGAAACATGCCGTAAATATGTCCCTAAGTCGACCTCCGAAAATGGTAGTCGTATCCATTTGGATTTATAATGATAATCCTATGAGTATATTAATATACAAACTTGATTGATTACAGTTGGCGCTAAGCACAAAATAATTGTAGGGATTTCAAATAACACTCGAAAGGCGGCGAGCTTCATCTGATTATTAAAACATGGATGTATTTGATAAATGTTGTATTCATAATTGGGTTAAGATATATGATTGTATGTTTATGAATTATCGTTTATTTTATTTACTCTTCGCTTTCAGTTTATTCACTCACTGATTCATTCATCATCACAGATACGTAGTTGTTAGACAATTAATTGATAAAAGATTTGCTGTATATTTCATTGCAGCCGGTCGGCAGTATTCGCGTACAAAGTTCGCGTTACTGCAAATTGTTTTAGCGACACATCACCGTTTTTACTGGCAGTCGGCCACTTAGTTATCGCCCTGAGCCCTACAAATCGTCCCGGGCTTTCACCGGTAAATGTCCTATGAAATTGCCATCGTGAGTCCCGCTCTGACCATAAAGCAGGCGGGAAGGCGACGCGTTTATGATCCAGTAATAATGTGCTAAGACAATGCTACGTGTGTTCACATTAAGCGATTCGTCTCTGCACATTTATTTCACAAAATTTTACTCGTAGCCTTTGTCAGTCTACCATTTTGAAAGGTGCTCAAGGTAGACGTTAATTTTGTTTATAAGCCTGAGGCTACGTGAGAGGCGTCGATGTATGTCGTTAGAAGCAGATGCAAATTTGTAGACGTTGCAATTTGAATTTTGCGCAAAAGTGATACTTCGAGTTCGTGAGCTTAGCTTTCCGTAGCTCTAAGAAAGTTTAACTGGTCCTGGACCCACTTAAATCTGATACACTGTAATTTTAATCTAATCAACATAAATTTTAGTTAAGGCCTTTTCTTGGGAGTCTTCACTGATGTCTAATTATTTCCTCAAAGTTGATGTGTAAATCTATACATATAATAAATCTGTAGAAAAGTAATTTTTGTACATTGAAGAAATTGACAAAAAAAATAGCCAGCATGTTAAAGGATAACTAACAGAACCCATTTCCATCATTTTTGTCATTTTTGTCTGTTTGTCTGTTTGTCTGTTTGTCTGTTTCTCTGTTTGTTTGTTCGAGATTCACGTAAAAACTACGAATTAAATGCAGATAATGCTTATATACAAAAATTCTACGTAACTTGGGGTATTACTTAGTTTTTGTTTCATCGAAATCGATTCACTCTATCAAAAGATATGATTAATTTTGTGAATTCAAGATGTAAAATATTACGACACGCAATCTATTTGTCAAAACTGTACATTTGAATATTGTACTTATATTAGTTGATCGGCCTATTATTAATCTTTACACAGAAAATCACACCTTTATAAGTAACTTCGGAAGAAAAAAAAATGTAAATTTTGCTTAGCCAAGGTTAAAGTAGCTCCATCTGTGGTAAATAAAATACATCCAATTTGTCAAAGGAGCGAGGTGGTAAATGACAATACTACCATACATTCTTTATGGAGGATTATTATTTCAACAGATGGAGTTGTGTATTTTCCGTAATTCACCATATTTTAACACGTAGTGTAATTTTTCGATAGACATTTCAATAGTGTTTGTCAGTTTGCCGTGCCATATCAAAATCCAACTATAATTATTACCTTGATAAAAAGAAAATTAATAGTTCTCAGCCAAATTTAAAACGGTGCCATCTAAATTATTTTTTGAACATTATGTCAAAAATGATGACTTTAGTGGAACAATTAATTATCATTTAAAGTTACAGATGGAGTTCATATCAGGATTTTTTCATAAACATAGTTTAGCTTATCTTCCACTAATGTGGTGGCCTTAAAACAAATTACTTTGAGTGAGAAGTATTAAGTAGACCTTAATTATTTTTTTTGATGCAAAATATGTAAACTTAATCCTAGAAGAAATGAGGATCTATCTCTCGCAAGCGCTGCTAAGCGTGAGGTAGGTAATGTAGGATTCTGTAGCTTTAAAAACAAGCCCAGGTACAAAGTGCAGATAAGAAATGGGAGCTTTCTCGATTTAATACCATACACACGTAAAATGCTTTATGCGTCTGAAAACGTACAAATTACGCGCCGCATACCAGAGACATGCTTACCATGCTTATCCAGAATGCATTGCACAAAAACCAATGGTATCCTATTTGAGAAGTCAAAAGACTTGACCTGCCAACGTCAGCTTCTGCGCTAAGCAAGTGTTCTTAATAGTACCATCAGAATTACATTCATCGTTGAATGAGGTGATTAAATTTTCAGAAACCACAATAACAGTAGGGGCCAAAGCGTGTGATCGCTATATAGAGCTCTGATTGGCCCCAGGTGATCAAGTCAGGTCTGATTTGTTTGTTCATCAGATCTTAGAAAGTGTTTCGGTGGATACTTACTGTCGTCCTGTTTACGTGTGACACAAAATATGGTATATAAACGTCCTCCGCAAAATTTTCCCGGTGTGCGGTAGTGACGCACAGTATACAACACTTATGTTTCTTTTGATTTGCTGGCTCCACCAAGAAATGACAAATTGCGAGCGTACATTTTGAAAATCTTGGCAAAACTGCAGGTTTCAAGTACGAAAACATGAAGTGGATTCGCACAGATACGTACATTTTGCCTATTCGTGAACTAATGCAAACATTTCGGTGGAGTCCCGGCTTAGGCCACCACATTAGGCGTGCGCGATCCTCGGGCGTGTGAGTAGCGCGGGCGCCGCGCGTGCGTCGCGAGCGCGTTGCGTGAGCGTCGCGTTTTGCTGCCCTGCGGCATTTGCAGCGCGCTCGCGGCGCGCACGCGCCGCTCTCCTTGACGTTTCACTGCTAAGGCGTTTAGCGGGCGGCGGGGATAGCGGGCGAAGGGGTAAGAACGCAACTCGAGCGCCGCGTGCTCGCCGCGAGCGCGTCGCTTGCACTCTTCACACATGCCGCAGGGCAGCAAAACGCGACGTTCACGCAGCGCGTTCGCGACGCCCGCGCTACTCACACGCCCGAGGATTGCGCACGCCTAATGTGGGGTCAGCCTTACCATAGTGAGTAAGTGCACAGAAAATTCCCGTCATACAACAAGCTCCGACTATACAGGTTTTAGTGTTGGTGGTCTAAGTGACGTTCCGCCACAAGTGTTTCTCCCCAGTAGTGAAACTATGCGCCTGCTGATGATGATGACTCATTTTATCATCCATCCAGCTATTCCCCAACTATGTTGGTGTTGGCTTCCAGTCACCGAATCTGTTTGAGTACCAATATTTTGCTTGGAGCGACTACCTATCTACCTATCTTCAATCCAGTCAACTACACAAGACGATATCCATGGTAAGACTGACAGACTTTCTGGCTTCTGATTAGTCGCAGCAGTTGCAGAAAATGTACAAATGACAGCTTTGTCAGACTCAAAGCATATAGACATAGATTATAGCTGTTTCCTGTGAAAATTACTTACGCACCATACGTAATAATTTTCCAAATTGGCTGACTAGATCCAGAGATATTCACAACGTCACAAACTTTACTTCTTTTGTTTAGATAAATGGCCACATCCACAACACAACCTTGATCAATGAATCTATGCGACTGCTAAGTGCTAATCCTAATTATACTGTCACGTGAAAGAATGCACCTACGGGATAAGTAGTATTTTGACTATTCTATATTGCCCACGCAGACGAAGTTGCGGGCAACAGCTAGTATTTAAATATACATGTCCTACTGACAGACATTACTACTGTTCCAAATAGTAGAAATGATTCAGTCAGTTCAGCAATTGTCCGCCGTATAGCCGCAGGTCTGAACGGTACTCGGCTGCGTGACCGTGCCGCTGGCTTCTCCTAAATTAATACTCGATTGTGTTGCACTGGCCACATTGTCTCGGTGAGGTGGCGTGACAGCCTGTCGTTACATTGGAACACTTTCTAGTCGTGTTGTACACTGATTTAAGTGGAATTTGTTACACAAATAGATCCTCCGCGCCGCCTCCCCCACTAAGTCAGCCTCAAGGCTTTAAATAAAGTCCTCAGAGCTGCGGTTTCTGTAATTCCTATTTATTGAGGCCCAACGTTTTTAGCGCTGCACTGTGCGCTGAAGTTCGCATTCCCCTTTCTTTATACGCGTAGCGAGGTCAATAATTTCCTATTATCGTTCGCTAGCACCATAGGCGTATATTGCGCTACTGGATATCTTATTACTGAATATCTTTTCCAGTAATACCAGTACTATTTATTAGATTGAGTCGTGAGACCGTGGCGCGCGGTAGCCAAGCGGCTGAATAAAATAAATAAATAGGAAATGAATATAATCCCAGCCCTCAGGCCCCTCAATAAAGCAACGGTGTATTTGGTTTGCTTTTGGCTTCAATTTCGTACAATGTTTCGCCAGGCTTTGATTTATTGAACCATGCGTTTATTCGTATGCATTGCATTTCACAATTACCCCAAGTTTGTTAATAGTAACGGGAATTCATAATAAGATGTCAAGCGTGTCAGTTATCTCCATTCATTCATCAACAAATTAGGTCTAAATATATCAATACTTCTGACATACATATTTATATCCATCATCTATAATATTCTTGTTTATTTGCAGGGCATTGCTAACGATTGATTAAATTGCATCCGCAACCTGCGCGCGCGCATATACTATCATGCATAATACTCATAGTTTATTGCTCTATTACACAACCATTATTTATGGCTCGATTGCTTTGCCATAAGCTATTGGAATGTCGTTTTTTCCATGCAATTAAACCGCTAAAATGATATACCTCTATTCAGGTTGCCGGTGCTCGCGACGTGACAAGTAAAATATTGTCATCTAATCTGCTTTAAGGCGGGTTACGTTCAAGATTAAAATTTAAACGAGCACGCATGTTTCGTCAAATTGATTTTCGATTAAAATTATTTGAATATAATGTACCATCTTATAACAGTAAGTTTTAAAAGTCGGTGATAAATTGAAGACTCAACAAACACGTAAATAAGGAGATGATCGCATGAAATGCTTCCTCTTAAGCGTTGCCTAGTTTCTTGAGCGCTGTTGACTTATAAAATACTTTATGATGGTAACAAATATCGCCAGTTTTATGTCAGGGATTCCACCTTGCCTCTCTGTTTCTATATTCTTAACAGCCATCTTTACGATAGTAATTTAGAGCTGTTTAATCTAAAATGGATGTAAATTGCTTCGATAATTTGTCATCTGAATTTATTAGAGCCTTTGGTTTATGGAGCTAAATTCCAGGGATGCGTTTCCAATCTCGTGTAGATAAAATTAGTGTTCGCCGATCGGATTTAATGAAGTCTCGTTATTGTTGTAAGATATTTGCATAGAGATTAGTTTGGAAATTGCTTCCTCGATCATGTTCACGTGTATTAAATTGCCATTAAAGTTTTGTATCGATGCTTGCTTTCTGTTATAGGTGTTTTAAGTGAGTATGTTTTTTTTTCAGATATAAGCAGGCGGCTGCGTGATGTTTTTTCGGTACGTACAATTCTTTACATTTATTTCATTGCCTAATTGATTTGATTCCATCAATTGTCTTATATGTTGTTACCGAACTTAACCTAACCTAATCTAACAAAATGACTAACTGTTACAGCTTTTTTATCGTCCCACTGCTGGGCACAGGCCTCTTCTCACACGGAGAAGGATTGAGCATTAATCAAGCATATAACAAAATGACTTAAACATTAAAATAAAACGGCTCTTTGTGAGTTTTACAGTTTCCGTGATGAATAACTTATGTTTTTCTTTGTATTTAAGTGAAGCGTTCTAGGCATCCCTAACAGCGATGAAAGCAGAGTTACAATATAATGTCTTACTTCAAGTTAAGGTTGTACAAAAAGTTCAAAGAACATGTGATTCAATTTTTCAACACACCCCATTGTAGTATACCGAAGCTTGTAGCATCGTTGTCTCCGAGTCTAACATTCCCTGTGGAACATTCAGTTGCACGGATCGTGCGGCACGCCTGCATAATGTGCGCTCGCGCATCCAAGACCTATTTTTTGCTGTACAGGGAGTGAATTTTAAATCGAACATGTCTTTATAAGAGCCGGGTTCCCATTTCTTGCGCCCGATACAAGCCTTACAGACCCCTACTATGAGTGATCGCGACGTCTGATTATGATCGAAAGGAACTTCTTGCTGCAAGTGAATGACATTTGGCTTTAATTTTACGCTTGTCTGTTTATTTTTGTGTTTTTCTGACAGTTCGTGGTCTATGACATGCAAGTAGACACGGTAAAAGTAAATCAATCATATTAATTTAATAGCTTTTTTGAAGTCTTGACATTTCAGAAAGAATAATTGAATACGAATTGTCTACGGTGTTCGGTCACTGGTCAGTGTACCCAATTACAACCACAAACAATGTTTGATCCAAATACCAAAATCTCTGGTGCTACAGTGCCGAATTGAGAAAAAGATATAAGGCAGTACATTAATCTTTCTTGATTAGCAATTTCAATTTGGATAGTTTCAAGACATTAATAAGTATAAAATATAAGTGCATGCATCGAAGTCAGTACAATAAATCAATCACGATGCAACTGGCCCTTAGTTCTAAAATCTTAGCCAATTAGTGTCTACTACATTCCGATATTGTGTTAATAGCTTAGCGTTCCGTAAACAAAGCCGATCGGTAGTAAGGGCAGGATCTCTAGTTGCATGTAACGGTAGCGGCTAATACAATAATTTATAGCCCCGGCTTTGTTTTAGAAATTGAGTGGTTGTACGGTCGTGACGACGCTGCGCTTCTTTCCATCTGTTTAGACTTTTGCGTATTGCAGAGGTGAATTGTGTTTGGGCTTGCGGTTTCATGTACGTTAGAGGCACACCTTCACGTTCAGATTTAGGTCACGTTCGTACCTAAAAATGTCTAGCGCAGCGAATGCCTAACCAAGTTCAATAAATATTACGATTGACACCTCAGATATATTGGCCCGATCAACACTTTTGTGTGAGTCACGAAGCAGTAAATTCTGTGAAATCATTTAATTTTAACGGCATTTGACTTTGCCTTCAAGATGCGTTTTAACAATAAAGATAATGTAATTACTATTTACACTTGGCGTTAGTGTTTTGAATTTAATTTTAATCCCGTTTTCAATATTACAAACACAAATGGATATTGTTTATTTCTTGTCTCTGCGTTCTACGTTAGCCCCGGCTCCGCCCGTCGGACACACCCCTGAGGTATCTACTCGGTTATCTGCCCGTGCGATATTATGAACAGCATTAATCTTTTTAACATTGACTTTATTTTACTAGAAGAGTCTTCTACAAACTTTCTCAATGCCGACACATTTCATCGTGCACTTTGCTTGAGAGTTTTGGGGAACTTATTTGAAAGATCTGCGTTATTTCTGTGTTGTAGTTTAAATATGGCATTTCCAGTAAAAATCTGGTTTCTCTTGGATACCAGACGACTCCAATTAATACTAGAGAAATAGGTTCTAATTGAATCTCAATATTATTTGTAATAGGCCAGTGAGAAAATTTGTATCGTAGATTTGTTATTAAGATTACGAATGAGCTATTATTTTTGAGATAAAGTGTATTTATTGCCGAGGTATAGTTAATATAAGTGGCTTATTAGGTATCTGTACATCGTGTCTATAGGTATGTAAGTATATGGTATCCATTTTCAGCGTGACTTATAGAAAGTGGTAATCTGAATCTTACATGCGAATTTTCATTAAGATCTATGGACGATGTTAGAAGCTCATAACGTTAACTTGCATTGGGTTAATGTACTTTAATTAATTTTATAACATATCGCATAATCCTTTTTTGATATCACTGTTATTTGTTATAATTGATGCATAATTCAGATCCGCAATTTTACATTTGTTATTAATGAGCGTTTATTCGTCGCCATATTGAAATAGGAGAGGTCTCAAAGACGAATACCGGTCATTTGTACCGATCACTTGGACCCTCTCAGATGCGCGTGCTATGCTGCGTTTATACTAAGAAAATGTTTCTGGGCAAGTAAACTGTCACGAAAATAATAAAGATATTTTTATGTTTAAACTAGCTTTCCGCCCGCGGTTTCACCCGCGTCCCGAGATGACTGCTTCCCGTAGCCAGATGGTGACAAAAATCCTATGTCCTTCTCCTGGCTCTAAACTACCTCCCTGCCAATTTTCAGCTAAATCGGTTCAGCCGTTCTTGAGTTATAAGTGGAGTAACTAACACGACTTTCTTTTATATATATAGATAGATAAAGTAACCCACTATACAACATAAAATTAATAAAACGATATAAAACTCTCAGATCAGTTTATCGTTTCATTTAATAATGTAATCATTTAATTAACTACATGCTTAAAAGTCCAAAATTGTTTTTTTATTAATAGTCGCGGGTGGTAGTGATGGTTCCAAACGGAGCACGGATTTAGCCATGAGTATCTGTGTAGAGGTACAGATTACAAAATCAAATCAAATCTTTACTATGGAGATGTCGTTATAAACTTGTCGCGTTTATTATACTTTATTTCTAAACTAGCTTCTGCCAGCGGTTTCACCCGCATCCCGTGGGAACTACTTTCCGTACCGGGATAAAAAGTAGCCTATAGCCTTTCTCGATAAATGGGCTATCTAACACTGAAAGAAATTTTCAAATCGGACCAGTAGTCCCTGAAATTAGCGCGTTCAAACAAACAAACAAACTCTTCAGCTTTATAATATTAGTATAGATGTGAGTCCTGTTAGATGTAATGGAGGAAATGAGTTCATAAGGAAATGAGTGGAAGAACCTATGTGTTGAAAGTTTGTGCATTGCATATATGAGCAGGGGAAAAATTATAAGTATGTATAATGACAGGCCGTTTCCAGTTTAGCCACTAGTAAAGAACTACATACGATGGATTGTTTTCACAAGAGAGTAGAAAACGGTTCTCATATCATCCAAGTTAAATAAAAGCTAGTTGCCTCACAATTTTACTTAGACCTCGTTAGCTAATCAAAAGATTACAACAAACCAAATAACAAGATTTGAAAGCCGATTAATAACAAAGTTCTACGTAAACCTTAATCAACTTATTAAATATTCTAAATGGATGGACTTTAAGAATTAACTGTTAACACCCTATAAATAATTATGAAGTCACAAACTTGGCGAGTCGTAATAGTTATTAATGAGTTTATCGATTGCTCCATTTAACTGCCCTGACTGGACAAGGCCCTGTATCTTAGGGATTAACTTGCTAAGACTTAAAGACGGAACTCTAAATGGAATAGGAGTGTCAGAGAAAATGTGTGGAGCAGTAAGTAATACAATGCTTGAAGAGAAACTATGTATATATGTTCTTTTGGAAACCATGATCATCTAGTTAGAGGTTACAGCTGTGGTGCAAAATTTTTATGATTTATGTATTACACTTTTTATGACGGCTTTTGCTTCGGAACCTTCAAAAACGCTGTATTTGATCAAGACATATCAAATGTTGTCCCTGTATGTTCCAATTAGCCAATCGAAAAGAAACAATTAGAGTTGGGAAAGTCCACGGCCTTTCGTGAATTTCATAGTCTCACAGTAAATCTCTGGTACAAGAGTACTACACCAATACAGCTTGTTTAAAATTAAATAATACCATAACATGGGTAATATATTTTGCCTCCTACTTAATTGGAGCCCTAAAGTATAAATTCTCAATGGGTGAATAGATAAATCGTGACATACCCATATATTGCGGCGTTTAGTGCTTCGTATTATTAGATAAAAAGGCGTCTGTGCAAAATGTAAGAGACTGCGGTCATTTGTGCGAAAATATTACATTTGGGTACAGTTTTGTTCCAAAAGTTTTCTTTTATAAAAGTTGAAAAACACAGACCTCATGAAAGCCAAAATACTTGTGAACATATAAAAACACTTCTAGTAATTAATAAAAAAACTGCTGACGTGTCAAATATTTTTGGAGTCATGTTTATTTTCATTCATGTTCCCGAATTCGTTACGCCAATCTACCGTGTTTCTCCTAAAACTTAGACCGTGACCACTGTCCGGGCGGTCTACGGCTAATCGGTTTAAGTAATGTTCATTAATTAAGGTCCCCCGCCCGTCGGATTACTGGCCCGGCACTGTCCACTCGCGAACAACAATATTTTGTCAACTACCCGCATCAGTTATCTGACTTGTCCAGTCTCGTTATTGGGCAACGCTCAGATATTAATCGTAATTATAATGAAGATTATCGACTTCGTTACAATGATTAACAGAAGCCACTTCTCCATTTTATCTTTCTAAATTATGAATACATACAAATGAAGTGGTGTAACGTGTCAGAAGCTAAAGATTCCAGCCGCGGCTGTTCGTGTAGGTAGATGGATGATCGCTATTTGTTTCAGCTGATTGGGCCGCTCAAGGGATGTATCTTCCATGATTGTTTTCCGCGAACCCTTCCGACGCAGCCAAGAATAAATGAAAACTGCCGATCGTCGTTGCAGATAGCCAATCAAACGCCTGATAGATGCTTCCAATATTTTACAGCTTCAGACAAAGCACAAAAAATTCAAATATTCAAATTTTAGCTAGGATGGCCCAATATCTTATTTCTAATTAAAACATATTCAGTCCCGCACCATCAGCAGCGGTTTAATATATCTCATGTTACGAGTAACAATGTGGGCTATATTTTAAACAGTTTTTGCAATATTTTTCCCTTAGTCGGTTCATTTGTTTCCCGGCGTGCCGCGTCTAGGATTTATTTTACAAGCAACATTATCTCGTCCCTTCAAAGTGACTAACATCCTACACACGATATGTTCTTATTAATGGTCGCTTGGCGCCTTATTCATATTTTACACGAGCAAACAGATTGTATGTAATAATTGGACATGCGTCAAGCGTGTCACGGTAATGTGGTCATAAGTTAGCCGGTGGCCCCGGGCGCGTGTCATTATGCCAATCTCGACAATTGAGCCTCACCGCTTGTCCCGGCACAGCGTCGAGATGATCTATGAGCTGATATTATGAGCTGGCGAATTGGCTCCTGACAGAATTATCCTACTTACTCTCTTGTAATGTACAGCAATTATGACACTTTTTCTGTGTAATAATCTTCTCAATCGCGTGTCGAAATTGTACGGTGTTTTTAAGAAAACCCAAATTGGTGTCTAAGTCGGGTCATTGACACGTAAATAAATGAGCTATCGCGCGAACAAGTCATGGTGTTCATTGATACTTGTAAATATTATTAGTAATGGTGGACAGGCGTCGTGCCGTTCACACCCACCGCCGCGTCTGCGTTTGATTAAGAGCGGGCTAATGAAATTAATAACCGTGGAACACCAAGTCTAGCTAGCGCCTCCTTCGCTCTTGACAAATGACCGAGTGTAATTTCACACGGGACCGTAATAATACAACGTCGAAGCTGGCTATACGTGTACCCTTTGTGGGCTGACATCAGTGTAATGGAAATTTTAACTCGCCTATTTCCTGGTGTAAAAATAACATCAAAAGGACAAATCCGGCATCATTAGTGTTGAAAGTGTTTCTGCGAAGTCTATTCAAATTACAAATTAATTGCTGGCTTCACTTCTCGGAAGTGTTAGTACGATTGATCCTGGCGTCAGATTTACTGTTTCAATAAAATTAAAAAGATCATTAACTTATCAAGAGTTCACATATGTAGCGGAATATAAGATCTAGGATACAGTTAGTAAATATGGCCACCATGAATGGTAACAACATGATGTTAGACAAGATGGTCACGATCGCTCATCAAGGACGCTACGCAGATGCATAACGATGGCAGGCCCAGTAACCTTGGTGCACTACAATTATACGCAATCCTTCTGCCGCAATTATGCTGAGTGCGCTTAAATTTCCCTTAAGCCGTGATATAGTGGTATCATAGAGCAGGGCGGTATTTATCATAGTGCACTTGCGCGGACGCGGACGGGACGCACGGAAACGAGATCGTCGGTCGGCCCGGCGCGAGCGCACCACCGATAAATCTGCCGCACTTAACTCGCAACCGGTAAATAACTATGGGATTTCCGCGTGCGAGAACGCGATGCGCCCGGGCATAAATCTATGCCCGTATTGTGATATTGTGTTGCCATTATAGTCTCCGGGAAGGCTGGACGTCCCATAAATACACACAGTTTGCTCGGCAAAGCCCCTTGTGTCGTCTTCTCAATGGGTATCTGTGACGCGAGCCGTATCCATATCTCAATGCCTAACACGAGACGCCGGGTGGCTTGCATCTCTGTTAGGAGTAATTCTGTTCTGTTTATTGTAATTGGGATGCAGATCGCCGTTTGCACCGAGTTGAGGATTTGTACTTCTAATAAACGTCTGTGTACAAATCTGATAAAACGGACACACTAGGATAATACGCGGATATTTTTATTTTATTGGTCATCGTCAATGTACAAACAATGAGTTAGAAATTCCCAAGCGATAAGAACAGTTTGCAGGCCAATTCTGTCATCTAGTCTGCCTTTAGCACGTCCTAATAGGGTAGGTATGCAGCGATCGCGATCGCGCCGACGAGCGATGCTACACGTGTTCCAAGCGAAATTACCATTATTATCGATCATCTCGCGCCAGCGTCTCGTAACGACCCTCAATAGGCGCGAGTCGGACTTCGCGAATCTTATCTGAGACGCAAGCGAACGCGACGCGAACAGAACGACCACGTCCCGTTATGTTCATCTTGCAATTTTAAAGCTTGTTTACTTTGCTGCTACGATGGACGAATTTGATAATGCAGCTTAGTTGGTAATAAACTTGGAGACAGCAATGACTGTCTTGACGATGCGACAACAATCACTTTTGATTTAATCGCCCACCTTTCAGCCACTGCCATTATTCTTCTTACCTGTGCCGATAGCCTTATTACATGGTTTAGTACTTCACAGAAAATTGAATTGTAATTGCGTTCTAAGAGAAATGTTAACGCACCATTCTTTCTTGATTGCACGTTGCGCCTACGGACATTGTCTAACGCCGATGGTTATGGCAATTATTGCATATTAGCTGCATTGAATTCTGTGCTTTTGTAATTTATACTTTCATTAAATTATTGAGTGTAAGTATATTGGGTGTGTTGTGATTAATGGGGTGTGTCCATACGTTCGCTTTGCTCGTTCTGTGCGAATTATTGAGACCGCTTTGTTATTCTGTCAAGTTGATGCTAATTTTATTTAGTGCCCGTGAAATTGGATGCCTCACGCTTTTTGTTCATGGCGTTTTCAATGATAATTTGTATTGAAATGTTCGATGCATAATAACATTAGTTTTGAAACGTGTGTCTATTATCGTTTGCATCTTCGATATACGCCAATAATCATCTTGGAGTATCGATGTAATAAAATGGTGGAAGAGTCTATTCAGTCCTGTAACGATGGTTTGCTTTTATCCTTATCTTATAGATGTTTTCAGCACGCATATGCGTATAAATAAATTGAGTATTTTTGCGATTTCCATGCGATACCAACGACAGTATCTAGATTTCGACAGTTCTATCGAAAATCACTTTCAAGTTTATTTCCGAGAATAGATAAAAAATAAGTACAGAAACCACTTTTTGATAAGAAGGGATATAACCTGAAATTTATTCGAAAGTAGTATTTTCGACCCAAGTACTAAAGACGGGAGATATGCAAAAGACTTATCAAGCCTTGCCAAAGATCGAACATTTCAAGTCGGTATTAAATCTTTCAAGCTTCACATTCAGCCGAACGCCACACCTAGCCGTCCGTCCATATTAATAACTCTTTACAAAACGTTTAAGGGCAAACTAGCTACTTTCGCTTGCGACATTGTCAGATAAGAAGTGTTTGTAGCTGTTAAATATGTGCGAATGCCTTGTGTCGCTGTAGGCTCTCCATAAAGAAGGGTTGGAATTACTCTTTTTGCAGCAATGCATTGGCCTTTTTCTTCGCTACCGTTTTTCAAGATTCTATTTTATTCTCCGTTTCTAGCACATCTTGGGCTGGAATTTATTGATTTATATCTATGTTGTTTTATTTTGTTAAATTGTTGAAGTAATTTTCTTGGCGCGTTACATGGTTTATTTATTATATATTTTGTTGATTGGATTAAAGTAAACGCATTTTTTTGTCTCCAAATATGATCCTATTAGTTTGACTGCACTAAAATAGCAAGTAGCTGGAGCGCCCAGATCCCTCCAGATCAGCTTACTCTACTTTATGTTATTGATAATACAACACGACCAGCGCAGTTCTAACATAAATCCTACTTATCACAACCGCCGGGATCCAGTTGTTCGTAAGCTTCGCAGCGATTCTTGTTTCTCCGCACTCCGATTTCGAATACGAATTATTTTACACACGGCAGTCGTGTATGCGTTGACCTTTACACGACTCCCTGTAACTGAGACTTTGGTTATCGATCGCAGCTAAATTGTAACTCGTTGATACGTTCTTATTGGTATCGTGCGTGTTTGTAACTAGCTGTTCCCCTAGGGTGTAAGTAGAACTCGCAAATGGTAGCAAGAGGAATTGCTGCCAGCGTTTGTGCAGTTTCTACGAAAGTTACAATGTATGGCACTTATTTGCGGCTTTTCTTTCCCTGCGTGGGAAATATGTGGTAGTTGCTTCATTTCAACCTATTATCTAATGGGTCTAAGGATCTGTTTCCGAAAATCGGTAGCGCGTTTTATGCTTGGCGTGAAGTATTGCATCTATTCATATTAATAGCTGGGGAGTAAAATAGGTTAAATTAAGTACGTATTTTATACCGACATTCGAGTCGAGAAATGTAAGATGTAATATTTCTCAAATCAATTAAAGATTTTCCGGTAACTTTCGCCATATCGTCAACATAGATTCTTCTAACTAATATAAAATGGATTCAATACGTAAAGATTCAAGTGGTCGCGCGTTTACTCGGGCCGCACTTACCACAATGTCTGCTCATTAGAGCCAGCTTACACAAGCAGTACTCGTAAAATTAGCCCTATATCGTTGTCCGTGGTAACTCGACTAATCGCGGAAACAGCAAAGCAAGCATATCGTGAGAACCGAACCGCCTTAGCCTCTAAGTGTGAAATGACATTTACAACGCGATCTCAACCGGCATTTGTATAATTAGATCGTAATTCTATTCGTTAACTCGTTACTAGATGCCGTGCACAACACTATGTGATAGGTACATAATGTGCTGTAAATGTCGCTGAAGCTCAGCACTGTGATTTTAGATCGTTAAGGCTTCGTCCTCGTTTCACGAGCCGGTCTATATAGAAAATTCATTCAGTTATAAAAGCTTGGGAATGAAAACGACTTCGTCGAGATGTTTCGCGCAATGAAAACAACTTGAGAAGAAAATAAATGAGTGAAGGGTTTTTGTTTAATTGGAATTGCATTTTTGTGTGATTGATTTGGGATATTTTCTGTGAAGATAGAACAATCTTATAATAATAACTTTTTTCAATATGTTCAGGAATTAAAGCGGGTTTCTTACAGTTAATGAGTGGTCTTTGTGATACTAAAAGGATAATGTAAAATATTAAATGTCACTTTGTAAACATATCACAGCAAAAATCTGTAATACAATATGAGTCTTTAAATAACCTAACCTTTTCAAAAAAAAATCGCTTGACATCTAAGAAGTGCCTGATAGACTGCAAGCATCAATTAAGTTGACATTTAATTTGTCTTCAACCAGTTATTAGTAGTCCAAGGTCTTATAATAAACTCATCTAATTCGCGTTTGAGCTTGTTTTTGTTCTCAAAGTAAATAAGGAAATAATTAATCATGCGACTGGTAATTGTCTGCATTGAAGCTACTATTACTGAGATGCCTAGATAGGGCGTTATTAGTGATTTTATGGTGTACTTAAGTTTGATTTACTCCTTCCTGGCTAGTTTTATCCAATATATCAACGTTTATACATTGTCTCATTATATCGGTGTCATATTGTCTTTGAGTTACGTGATATGTTTACGATCATATGTACAATTTATTTTCTCGTAAATTATACTTAGCTGGCCTACTATCTCGGTCAATTGCTTTCCTAAGTTTAATTACTTATTTATTTATGTTAGTGGACTTACTCCGTAGCGTATTCACTTGTAACCACAGTTCAGTAATCAATAAAAGCCCTTTTTACATTATGATCCTGCAAAAAATGACACCGAAGAAATATTCAATTAACGACATACCTCAATACCCATTTATTCAAGAACCAATACAGAACCTTAAAAGCACAAATTCATTCTATCTTCGAATAAATCCAAGTAAAACCTCATCCAATTGAATTTGCACACGAGCCGTAAAGCCAAGCTAGCAACAAGTGCATCCTCTAGCCCTAATACCAAGCAGCTTCACTCGATAACTTTCTCATAACCCCGATGGGTGCTGATAAAAACCTATTGGTGTCAGCTACTCAGATTGTGGCGGGCGTACCTGAAAGCGCATGTACACCACCTATCTCACCGACACGGGCCATGGGCTAAGCAAACACTATGCCTGTTTGGTGCAAGTTGGCTCGTTCAAGCGGGAGTGGAGTGTGCTCATGTGTGTGGTTCTAGGTTTTGTTTTTTTTCGTATTGAGGATTGAACTGGCTGATATAATGGTTCGGGGTTGTTTCTTTGATGAAGTTTTGCACATGACTTTGCCTAATTGGCTTTTTACCCCATTAGGCTAGACAAACTTTTTATTTCACTTAATGATCCTCTTTCACAGATGATTTGATCTAAATGGGTTCAGTGCTTCTTATACCCTCCCTTGATATTTATTGTCTAATGGTGAATTTGTTATATGTTCATGTCTATCAATGACTGATGATGGAACACCATCCTTGTTCATTTCTCGCCTTCTGTCGCCGTTTGCGCCGACCGTCGACTTACCTTTCACCGTCGAGAGATATTGTCCATGCAGCCGCGATCCCTACGCCTCATTACCATATACTGCGCCCGTGACAGCATCGCAATTAACTATCTGTTTATTGTTGTTGAATTATAAACGGCGTTGCGTGATACTACTTCTGGGTACGGCCGGTCTCTCACTGCGAATGGGCGCGCACGCGCTTTCATTTCAATATATTATGCCGATGTAATTGTGCGCCATATAGACGCAGATGAAGCTGGAAAGTTAAGAAATCCATAATAGTTATGCGATGCTTATCTTTATATCTTCTTGAGAGCCGCCTCGGTGTCAAGCGAACTATCTAATAAAATTGTTTTCGTATTGTATTGGAAAGAGAAATATGGGAAATTGTATGCGCGTGTAAGCTGATTAACTTAATAATAAAGCTATTCCATTTGATTTATGTCACCGTACTTTAAAATAATTTGTACATGACACCGAACTTGGACATAGATTTCTCAACATCTATTAGTATAACATCTATTAGTTGTGTTAAGTCTAATTCAATAATAGGAAAAGATATTTCACCGAGTTCGAATAAAAATGAACATGTATGTAGGGCACGGTGATCATTTTTATTTTGATGTTGAGCGGAGAATAAAATTTAGGTAGTATCAATCAACGACGTGCCACGCCTAGCGCTACACTATATGATTGCACCTGCGCGATGCGTTGGCGCAGCCGGTCATTACCATCTATCTGCGCGTGCGACGTTTACATGTAAATAACTATTAATAGCAATAATCACAGTGAAAACGAAATAATTATTAATCGAAGTGAAATCTTTGGCGATAATTTGTACATATCAAAGTGATTTATTGATTGTATAATTTGTAGGTTTGGTAGTCACAAATTGGACGTAAATAATTTTTATTGGTATTTTTACATTTTATGACGTGATGTAATATTTAGGTATGTGTTTCTGAGATTGGTTTGCATTCATTGGGTTGATTATTGTTGCGAGTAATCTTGCATGAGTAGCTTCTTGTGCACAAAGGAGTATTACGAAAATTGAGGTTCTCATCATTTGCAATACACAAAATTGTTAGAATTACACCAGTGTTATTGTAGCAGTACTCGTTAGTATGTTCTTAAATAAATATTATTTCTCAAATGTCAATATAGTTTACATTGTTTAGGCCGTTATTGTCTCAGGCTTCTTTGGCTGGATTGTGAAACTGCAAGATTTAATGTCTGTATGTACCATTGTTTGGTATTTAAATCACCGGATCAGCTGATTATTTACGTGCAACCTTTCACGATTGTCTATGTGTGATTATAATGTGTGTTTAGAATGTTAGTAATTGTCGTTTATGTTTTAAATAAGGCATGATTTGCATGTGGAGTCAAGGTTGTGTTATATTATTAGAATTATTGTAATATTGATTGTTGCTAAGGATATTTTTGTTTGTAAGTTTTGGCACATATTTGCATCAGGACAAACTCGTTTGTAGCCGATTTAGCAAATGTAGTGCTTGATTTTTTTATTTATTTTACGTCAGCGTCTTCAATCTTAAAAGTTTTGGCTGGTTATTGAGTTCCTGGTTACCAGTCAATCGCCATACTTATTGTCTATTTTAAAGACCCTGGTATGCGTTATTAGCGTTTATTTTTTTAATTCCGACATGATCTGTTTATAGATTTTCAGATTTTTGTATTTCAATTAAATCCAGACCTGCTTTATCGACAGCGGCATCCATAAAACATTTGAATATCGATACATTCGATACGATTCTTTTATTTATCGGTTTTTGCTCTCCGCGTACGACTGTAGGCGATTGCTCAATGCAGCTCGCGATAAGTGCGAGTTTGAGTTATGAGTTAATTAAGCGAGGTAGGAACGAGTCCGCAATTATGCGAGTACCAACTTCGCGCCCGTTTACGTGTTAGCAGCTGTTTTAATGACTTTGAAGATTGCTGTTAGCCTCTTAGATAGGTTAAAAAATTGGATGATGAGGGACTTTTATCCTCTAATAAATCCTAGAAATCCTGAATTTGATAAATTAAAAAAAAAAAATGCTTCGGTTCCTCTTTGGTTTTTGCCACTATCTTTGGTGTCACTTGTTATATGTAGGTACCTACAAATACCTACATGCCTTGTTTACCTCATCCATTTACTTTTTGTCTGTTACTTTGCATACGGGCGCTTTGGAAGCTCAAAACTAGTGTCAATTTGTTAGACAGCCTGCAAAGGTCTGTTCGAAATAAAAATTGACAGTGCTACGTATTTATCCCGAGTTTGTACAGTAAACCCAGGTATCTTACTACGAGCTCTCCATATGCATAGAAGTTTATGTGCGTATAATGTATTTAAAGTTAAATAAGTACATACATGTGAACGTATTCAGTGGTTGTGCTGTACCTAAGTAGTACATTACATACATAATGATTATCGAGCCCTAAAGGGCGGCATGAAGTTTATAGTACACAGAAAGAGCATTTTACAGCCACCTGCTAAAGGAAACCAATTAAAATAATTCAAAATAGGGTAATTACTGGCTATAGTGACTTTAATTAAGTTTCTGAATTTAGCACTAATTTCTAATATGATTGTATTACTGATTTGTAGTATATGAAGTGGGTTGGGGTAAAGGATTATGTGCTTTATGTTGTTGATGATAAGGGTTTTGACAGTTGAGCTGTGAACGTTCGCGGTGGCGATAAATCTCGGGCCGGTCTGACGGAAGGGATGCTTGTTATTAAGACGTCAACAAGAATTATAGTTCACCACTGGTTTGCAATTGCGGCCCGCTAATGCCAACTCGCTGTTTACACGAGCGATCCTGCGAGTTAAAGAAATCGCGCTTGAAGGTTACTGTAATTATAAGTGGGCTTTGTAGTAGCTGTTTTTTTATGCCAGCATCTTTTGAAATTCTGTAAGTTTGCACTTATTGCGGAATTAGGGCTTTACTTCCTTGGGTATTTTGGACTTGTTGCTAAGATCCGCTTCAAGAGATGTCCAAAGATAACTTCGTACAAAAACAATTTAATATGTATTTAATTGCCCGTTAATAGTTAATGTCACGTCAGTCAGTGTAATGACAAAAACGGTATAGATAACAACAGCAATTCAAAGTGGGATGAAATAATATAATCACTATTGGTCTTATCTTAAAGACTTCATCTCTTTTGCCATCAAAGTGTCAGCAACGCTTGACACCGAGCACTTAAAAACGAAACTGTCGAGACTTATATTATTAATGAGTCCTCGGGTGTATTACACTTTCGCCTTCAAATAAACAATTAAACATTGGTCCGACAATTCGGCTCCATACGTGACAGTGAGGCGTGTTCGTACCAAGTGTTAACATGCGCATATATCATGGTTCGAGTTGATACACCTGCGAAGCCACGCCCACCCCGCCTCGAGTCCCGCACTCCTCGCCGCACCCCGGTCTTTCGCTTCACCATCATCAAGATAGATACCATTCCACGTTGAGACGTCATCGAGTGCGCACGCTTGACGCTTTTATCGCATGTCTCATGTTTTTACGTGCGGTGTTTATGAACTGAGTGCTGTGTGAATAACTTTTTGGTGTTTGCGTTTCAAGTTTTTTCAGCTCTTCCGCCACAGAAGACGTATTTTCCCCGAGAGACTGTAAGTTTTTGTTGCTAGTTAATCTTTATCTTTGTGATTGTGTTTTTTGGTCTATTTTGTTTTTTTTTGTGCTAACGATACTTTTTTTCAAAGAACGTGTAAGTTATCTGTCAAAACGGTCCGATAAATGGTTGTGTGTATTCAGAATAGTTCTTTCTTATATGATAAGAGAAACAAATTGTATGGACTTGTTAAAGAATGATAACGATGGTTATGAAGCGTGTTGTGTTTACTGATAGCGTTTTATTATTTTCAAGAAGTTTAATCAACTTGGAGTTCTAAACTTTTTACTTGTTGCTTCATTGTGGGCGGAGCTAGAGCCTTATACGCACGCGCCAAATGCCGCCTTTTCAGTTTTCAAAGGAAACTTTCACGCCTCTATTCTTTTTGCACTAGATACGTCTCTAAGGACCACATTTTGTATCATAAGTTGAATTCTATGAGAGTAAAAAATGTTTAGCAAAAAGTTACATTCACCATTTGTTGGGCAGGTTCACAATAATTAATGGATCATAAAGAAAATATAGATAATTAAATACGATTGTTTACAAGCGTTATTTCTAAATGGGACAGTCAATGACGAAATGATAGTTTCGTACTATCATTTCGTCATTGACTGTCACACGACGGTCAAAGTACTCATGTAAGGTTGGTACGAAGGCAATCATTAAGTGTGCAATATGTTGACGATGTCCCAAAAGATATGTGTGGAAACTATGACAAGTCTACGGCGACGGAATACATCATTGTTTATTATACAATAACACGCCAAAACACATTGAATCCTAGAACCGCTAGAAAACATGTGAATTCCTCTCCTATGAATTCGGAAGCAGACATTAATGCTAATTTGATAAGTTCGACGGAATTTTTCAATAAAATTTAGCTTTATCGATTTTATATTGACTTGTAAATTAGAAATTGTTGGTCAGAATTTGTTTCTTATGATTTATGTGCTTGAAATGTAGGATGTAGGATTTTATTGGTATTTTTATATTGTGTAAATTATCGTTTATGATAATCAGCTTCTATGAATATGTCACGACGCTCTACATTTTCTCATTTTTATACTATTATATTACTCTGGTTTATACGCTTATTTAAATAATGCATTTTTGATAAGAATAGCAGGTGTGCTGTAATAATTTACAAATCGGATAAAAATTACGTGTCAACAATTTGGCGACTCCTAATGTAAAGAACCAAATAATTTATCTATACTTGAACTACCACTACTATAAATGTTAAAATATCAAAAATTAAATAAAAAGCATTTTGTGTCAGCGATCGCGAAAATATTACCGTAGGCGCACCACCTCCTTTTATCCATAACACTGAGTAAATCTGTCGTTAGGCGCTACTACAAGTGGTTGATACACGAGTTTATGACTATCAATAGCCAACTGAATACTGATTCCCTCTGCGTAACAGATTTTCGGCTTTCTACTACTAAGCCCAGTTGTAACGAGTGTAGTAAAGCTATCCCAAGCCCGATAAGGCTATAAGAAATAGAGATAAATAACAAACCGCACATATAAACAGTGATAAATTGGCTGAGACATCGTCTAGTTACAGCACAGTAACACTTACAACTTGCACTGAAAGGTAAAAGTTGCCGTATATGTCTGTATTGAATAATATAGTAGGTATTCATTGAACAGTGTGCCTTTCCGCATAAGGAAGGCAATAGCGTATTTTTTGCATGTACGCCGTCCGTCAATGACAGAACTAGGCCAAGATAGACGGGCGAGTGGCATCATTTCTGGATTGGTTAGAATTTGTTTTTAGTTTAGCTTGTTTTCCAAAGAAGGTGAGAGTTTTTGTCAAATTCTCACTTTGCGGATAAAAGGATCAAAAACTGAAACACATCGGCTAAAAGGACCAGAATGCTTGGTCCTTGTGCAAAAAGGAGAGCTAAACCTTATTTACCTTTACATCAGAAAATGAACTGTTAGCACAGCAAAATTGTCATAAGCAAGTTCCATAACCATGAATTGAACTACATTAGTGACGTTTTGTCGTGTGGGAGTAGCGTCTGGGTCGGCGCGTGCACTCTCTGAGTTTTATGACCGCTAATAGGCAATAATGTGCACCTCTTGACTCGGAACGCGGGGGTTAAGTTATTGGTGCGATGTCAGGCTCCACTGTGACCTTGCTTTGTCATGATTTCTGATATATTTACTGTTTTGGTGATACAGAAAAGGGGAAAGACCTGTCTGCAAAAATTACATCAATGTGTTGCGTGACGCGAATTGGATACTTATAAAAACGTGGGTCCTATAAAGTTTTTTTTCCACTCACTGAAAAGTATAAATTGTTTTTGAGGATTTTGAAAACTGAACCATAATTAAGTTGATGCTCTTGAGATAACTAAATTGAAAAACTTATTCACAGCTTCATTCTAATAAGAACATCGCTTGCAATGTACTTCGCGTGTGGTTTTGCATGTCTTGAAGTCCTTAGCCGTTTTACTAATAGCCCTGACGTGACTTTATACGTTTGGATCTCGAGCGACGATCTCAGATTCCTTGCCTCACCCGTCTTAATGTGATGCTGATTCTATACTATTTGTTGCCTTTATAGCCTAGTAGCCTTAGGCTTTAGTGTAATGTCAAGTGGGTGCCGTTATTTGACTTTGTATGGTATTTGGAGAATGACAGATATGATAGAGACATAAATCATGAGAAGTTAATCTGCTGGAAGTGGTCTCCATTTTCGTGGAATTGGTTTTGTGAATGGTATAGGACGTATGTGTGTGTACAGAAAACGTGGAGATGATAGTTATTGTTCTACTTTATATTTCATCTCTTCATCTTCTCAACTAATCTTTGCTTTCCATAATTCCATCGAAATGTCAACCGTCTCAAAGGATAGAAAATAATATATCTTGTCTGCAAAACCCATAAGCATCATGAATTCTAATGTCTATGTGTTAGCTTTTAATTGCAAGCGAACATAGATCCATACTCATGATTCCATTAATATCAAATGCATTTGATTTATTCAATTTATGAGTCGACTCGACCGACACGGGAAGTCTTCAATTGTAATTATTGAGAGCTTCATTCGCACTATTATCAATGTAAAGTTTTGTACGTGTATGAGTAACATCCGGACTGGACCATCTGCCGCATCCACTTATCTCTCATTTGATGATATTATATCAGATCTTACGAACAATGTCCTGACGTGTTTTGCACTAAAAATAAGTACAACAAAATGTACTGGAAATTCGATTGTAAGTTTGATAAAAATGATAACGATAAGTCATTCATTGTTATCATTGTTATTCTAATTAATCTTGTCAACGTTTTCGAATTATGCAAGTGCAATATTTTTGCCGTGGTTTTAAGTTTGCTATAGACATAACATTTCAGATATTCTAGGGCAAATAGTAGTAAATATGAATGACAGAGTGATTTAGGACAAGAATAAGACATAAACAGATTTAATTTACTATGTGACATAACCAACTAGGTTCATACTAAACACCAGTAAAAATACTTACGATGATGTCAATTACGTCAATAAACCAAATAAGGAAAACTATCATAAAACTTTATTAATGGCTGTAAAAGCTGTTCTGCAATATTATCATAAACTTACACGTGATTGCTGCAGAAGCTGGCCATTACGTTTAATATTCCATCCTATGTTTTGAAATCCAATTATTCAATAACAGGAACGTTAATTCCAAGTTGTAGTTCTTTACACATGTTTATTGCTTATGCATTGATTTCAAGTCTGAATCCTCAACAAGATTTATATCGATAGCGTCATTCATTCGTCTCCTCTGCTCCACCATCTATCTAGTCTTCCTTTTGAATTATGTAAATGTTATTTACAATATGAGCCCTTTGATTTTATTCGTTCGATCTATGCGTACTGTTACCGAATTTGATTTATCGGTCAGCTATTTACGTATGACGTATCGATGCGGCTCTTTATAAGTCTGAACACCGGCTGACAGGAGATGGATGTCTGGACACGGTCTGTTCCTTATTGCTGTCGTTTGTTCTTGAATTTATTGGACACGAAGTAACGGTTGCGTCTGCGCCGGCCCTACGGTGGTCGCCGTCCGACGTGCCCACCTAATATATTGTACAGGGAAATGCCATCCGTGTAAACCTGTTGACTCTCTTTAATGTCATAATTTATATTTGAAATGTATTATAATATTTATTAATGTCGTAATTGAATTTATAACGCTGTACGTTACGCGCACCGTTCAGCTATCTATTGGTTACTTTCACTGTCATCGCAATATTTATTCCACTTGTCGTTGTCCCGTGCAATGTATTCGCTGAGAAATGTTCGTATCGCAGCATCTCCGTCATGGTATTAAAATATTTATCGCCGTTATATCAGTTTGTTTGCTTTAAGTAAACGTTTCGGTTGCCAAATATCATGTAGGTATCAGGTTAGATGACAAATAATCTGGCAACGTTTTCTTTATTCGCGGAATACATCAATGCCGGTGGTCGTGTTATTTACCACATTTATTGCGTTGGTATCTTGACAAGATAATAAAATTGTTTCTTTTTCGTGAGTTCCCATGTTATGCCTTAGTATAATGAATGCAAAAAAGTAAGGCACCATACGTATGTTCTCTCGGAATTGTTGCTGTCGTGTTTTAATACTTATATCATTGCGAGCATAAACACTTAGAACGGACCTAGTATATTGTACCATTCGCCTCACGAAGGCGATAAAGCAATGAATGTGCACTAACTAGCGGTGGCGGTGTTATTTATGACGACCGATACCATCGACACGGACTTGTCAATCACGTGGATACGTACCAGACATCAAAATTATACTTGACCACTTTGTAGTGCACAGAACTATGGCACTTATAGGGGAAAGAATAAAGAGTAGGAACAGTAATAGGAGCAAAACGCTCGGAAAGTCTGGTGCGCCGCGTGTTGGCTGATCGGCGACGGCCATCCATCATTCATGAGCGCGAGCGCGTAACGAGCCTTTATTCGAGTTCACCGTGGATGCGCCTGCGACGGTCTTACACCCTCCTGCTTCGTCACACGTACTTTCACGTGCTTTTTTATTTAATGCACAACAAGTATAACGCTTTTAAATGTACAATATGATCTATGTCAGTTGAACGTCTCTGACCCCAGTATATTCACGTTCTTCTTTCATATTCATATTCCTCCTGACGGATACCATCTATTCATGTTTGAGTTATTGTAGTTGCATTGTTATTCCTCTTTTCACGAGTATCATTGAAGAAAATACCTTGAAAGCCCCGTTGAAACGACTATCAGATAGTCGGAGTTCGCATATTTGAATAACTAATGTGGCCGGCTCCCCACGTACAGAAGTGATGTTGGTAAAAGGCTGTGAGGGTACCCTAACGATGGTAAGATTGTATCGCAGCAGTGACGTTTCAATACAACATGGATCAATCGACGTAGAGAAGTATCGGCCGATCAATCGGTCCTCTCCTTGAATGCGTTATCGGAGAATCACGCCACCCACTCTCGAGTTCTTAGTTGGGCACGTGCGTCGCTTGTTATATCGCTAAATGTTCCGATTGTCGCTGCAACGTCGATTAAATGCTGAAAACTGAATAGAATGTCGTTGAATGCATTAAAACATATGGTCCCTCTCAAACGATGTCCTCGCCCTATAACCATTTAAGCAAACCTCTTCTGATATTTCTCTACCAATTACGAAAACTGTAACCACTTTAGTATTCGCTTCTTGTGGATTTTGCTATTTTAAATCAGAAAAATTAGAATTTCGCGGAAATGTGAGGTGCACTTCGTGAGTCCCCAAGATATGATCATATACACTTCACGAAACAAGCCAGCTATTTCTTGAATTTTCATTTCAGTTCTCTCAAGCTTTTGAGTTCCATCGAGAAATTATTCTTTACTTTTGAAACACATAGTTACAAGAATTCTTTCATTAATAAATGCTTCGTCAAGGGTTCCATCAAGCTCATCGGTTTTCTTGTCTCGTTCATGATACGCTATCAAATTAAGCGTTAAATGACATCACGAGTGCCTGCTATGAATTCACAACTGAATGCGTTCGTTAATAAACATTTTTTTATTTATATTTCAATGTTGCGGCGTTGTCATGCTGAGGAATGTCTTTAGAGCCGGCGCTTTGTGAGATACGAAAGTACCCCATTGTCCGTTGTTTTCGATTTTAGTTTATCATCGTCGCGTGTCGAGATGTTATAATAGTCGTTGAATTTGTTCGCCGGTTACGTCGTTGGTAATAACAGTTTGTTTCGTTTCAATTGTTTTATATTTAGGAGCGTTGTATTTTAAACATGGCCTCATAAGGAAACTTCCCGTAATCAGTTCGTTAAACTTAAAACGTTTTGGCAGGTATGCTCGAACGAAATAAATGATGTTGAATCCAACTTATCTGTGTATGTAAGAGTGTGATGTAACGTTTATGGGCAGTGTAATCTCAGTGTTTTATGTCCGTGCGGACGCCACTGACGAATGATTAATGACTTGGGCAACGGCGATAGTGAGACGAGCGCCACGGCCGACGCGCCCACTGACAATATTGTCTCATTTATTGCTAATGATCTATTGAATATCTTCTGTACACTCGCTACATTACTTTTTCAATATTCACTTACATAATAATTTTACTTTCTAATGTAAATGTACTTACCGTTTGTAATTAACATAAACAAAGTTTTGTTGATTCGCTGGAATTTTAGCGAGCGAAAAATTTTCTGTTGGACGTAGGTATTGGCACAATTCTTCTAAAATACAGCACATTATGTCGATGGTCTCATACTTTCCATAAACACATGTTGCGTATCCAGCGCAACGTGTAATTTTACAAAAGCGTTGTTATAATGCCTCACGAAATTGCTGTGATTTGTTTTTGAACTTTCTGAGCCATCGATACCATGCAAAGCCGCGATTGCTCGCAATTACAAAATAATCCGTGTTGATTCTACAAAATATCATTGTTCTTGGAATGTAGAACACTATGCGCATTTTGTACTAAAACTTTCACTGGAGAATGTTGGTAATTATAGAAGTGACACAAAAAAAGTGATTCTAAATCATCATATTCTCGAAGTTTTGGTCCGCTGGAATAAGTAGGTAATATGACACGAACGTCATAACCTTTAATTCTCGGTCACACGTGAAACAAATAAAATGTATCAGCTCCCAATAATAGAATCATTATTATGTTAGACATACTAAGATTCGGTCTCATTAAATAAATATGCATAGCTTCGCTGGCGTCGCAGTCTTTCCGTCACCGCGTGTTTTTTTGTTTCGCTTCTCAGAACCAAGATAACGCGTTTGGACCATTCTGACTGTGTCGTGTTTTTATTATAATCCCAGTCACCTAAATTTTAAAGATTTCTAAATAATTTATGTGTAACAGAAAGTTGATAAGCTTTGGTTTTGTATGGCGCTACGTTCAGTGATTAACGATGTTGTTCAACAAGTCCGTTTTTACATTCGTCCTTATCTTTTAAAGATTAAACATCTTCATTTTCAAGTTCAGTATCGTCGTTTGTTTTAAGTGTTATGTAGTCTGTTCGTGTCAATCAATGCACCGGTTTCATCATTAGCTTCATTAATAACATGGTCTGCATAAAACGATGCACTATTTCTCTAACCTTGGTCAGGAATTAATTTCATGTTAGTCTCGGTGGTTGCTGGCTCTCCGTAATTATCGTTGCATCGATTCTGTGCGCCCGTAATGAAGATATCGCCCCATCTTCTCTGTAGCAATTATGAAATGTACAATTTGTTGGAGAGTATGCTAAGCGCTATTTTAGTTTTACATAGGGTACGCTTTCTTTGTTTTCTAAAGAAATTGGCTCATCGATTTTCATACTTCGCAGTTTAATTTTGCAATCAATAAAAGATGGGGTGTTAATAAAGATAGTTTCAAGGTAAGGATTCCGCGGTAGGCCGGTCACCAGCAAAATGTCGGACGTGCATAAATAATCGTAATCATTTTTTATCAGAACGACACACCATTTAAGCGTTTCTTGCTCTCAACGTTTATCGGAGCATTATTGTAACTTTATTAAAACGTTTATGTAACTTGTACGAGTTTTATTGCGCTATTTTGATGTTCTCGCTCTATTATTTTGTATGTATGAGTTGGTCTGTAATTGTCCGTGCCAACTTTAATTATATTAATTATCTTCTTAAACATATGGTTAAACGTTTTTGTTATTCCTCTTCGGGAGATTACATATCATTTAATTGTTTTGTAACCCCTGAAGGATCGTACGTGTGTTATTGTATTAGTACTTTCATTAAACTGACAGAGTCCTTTTTAAAATTCCTAACTTCTATCTATACATAACAAATATTTGTTTTTGTTACAGAAACCTTATCCTCCACGTGCATGAGTGCCTACGAGACAAGCGTGATATAAATGTAAGCACTTTAATTATTATGTCTGCAATTAAATTTAATATTACTCAACGTGTATCGCATGTCTGATGCTGTAAAATTTATATTATAAACTATGCACTAAACTGGCAATTTAAAATTTGTTGAAGCCATATTCCGGACTGGTTATCCTACGAAATACGTTTATATTAATGATTGTACTTATTTGGTGGATGTTGTCCCCCTAATGGAGTAAAACTTGATAATACGGCATTGGCTTTAATAAATACTTTGGTTTATAGGCTGTAAACATTGCTAATGCTAGTACATACTAGCTAGTAATGCTGTTTACGATTCTTCCTACAACTATTCAAATGTGTTCATAAAAATATGTTTTAATATCTAAGTAAGATCGGTGTCAACTTCGTGCGTTATCTCGGAACATAGAATGGGTCCCACAAGGAAGGATCTTCAGCCCATGATTTTTTGTTTTATAAAAAAGAAACTATTTTTAAACCTTTTGCCGTATTTTCTGGTTGTGGTTGGGGTAGTGATGTTTTTGTAAAGTAGCATCTAAACACAGATGATATCAACACTGTTGCATTAACGACTAAAAACGACATACCATGGCAAATGTTACGTAATTCAGGCTCATTATGAACCTAATAAACACTTCTTGTTACTTACAACAGAAAATTTCGCAATAAATAATGAGACGTTTGTAATAGTAATATCTAAACCGCATTCTGATCTCGATCTCATCTGATACGTTTATCTAGATCGGTTTGTCACGTTCTCCTTATAGGGGTTTGCCGGTGTGCGACAGAGACGGATGTTTATTTTCCTGGTTCATTTTGACTTGTAATTATTGCAGGCTAATGAGCGACTAGACTTCTTGGAAGGGCAATTTGCCGAGGATTAAAGCAGGTTGTGAAATGAGTTTTCTTGAAGCGTCTTTAACGTATGACGGTTGACGCGCGACCAAACATTTTTCTTCGCCTGTTTTTTGCTATTGTACGTTATGGATACTACAGTTTGGTAGCGCCATCTATATTTTTTATAACGGACTACGTCCACGCATCCAAATAATAAAATAGTACTGCGTTTGACTAAATTCAAACGAGCGATGCTACCCCCTCCCTCGCTTCCCGCTCCTGTTCCGTTCCGCACGCCTGGCGAGAGGGAGTGACACGCGCTCGCGCGCCGTGGCTCCATTGCTAAACCGCTGGAAGTAAACGCATCGCCGAGAGGAAGTATTCGTGCTTCTCCCGTGTCGCATCCTCGACCCTACTGTAGGATAGCGAACTATTGTGATAATCCGCCCGCGGGTGTGAACGTGACTATTGTGTTGTGTGATCGGGAAGACCGCCGCCAGCCGCCATCTTGTGAAGCCCAACGCTGGAGAGCCAGGTACGCGTGCATTTTCCTTGATTGCCTACACATCGCTCGTTCGCTTCTTGGCGATAACCAGCCATCCTCCAACCAAATACAGTCCACTTAAAACTTTACTATTTTGCGTTTATTTCCAAACCATTTTTTGGTCCAGTCGACCCGGATTCCTATATCCGTATTCTCGACCTTTCGCGTAGGTATCTTCTAGAAGTGCCTACCTAGGCAGTTGTAGCACCTAGCTGCACTCCTAGTTCATAAATATACCCATTACGTGGTTATTTCCCGCACCCCGGTAGGTAATATACTCTTACGTAGCTACCTACTGACTTAAAATTATAACTACCTATTCGAACTATCATAGTCGTTTTGTAAATTCTATATTTCAAGCGCCTTTTAGTTCCACCGCCTTTAAAGTCGTTGCCTTGTTAGGAACAACTACCGCATTATTATAGGTTATTTACTTATATACCTACATTGAATAAAAATGCCGGAAACAAAGAAATTGTGTACTTCTGCCGAGACAGAGTTGACAATCTTAGAAGCTAAACGTAATATTTTGTTTGAGCGTATACAAGATATTTACGAGCGTTCAAAAACCGCCAACGTTTCCGAAGTAAACAAAGAATCATTTCTTAGTTATTGTATGACAGTAGACGATATTCGAACCGACTTTCATAAATTATTAGACGCTTATAACGCACAATTACTTTCTATCAATCCTAATTCTAAACCAAATTATAAGGCGTACACCTCATTCGAAGATCTTTATTGTATCATAAAACGTATACAATCGCAGTTTGAAGGTAGACAGTCTGCCAAGCCCAGCGCTGCCGGTCCGGCTGTCCGAGCACCGAAACTGCCCGCGATTGAACTCGTGTCATTCGATGGCGATATACGAAACTGGCCATTATTTTATGCAAGTTTCAAGTCTACAGTGCACGATAACGCCTCGCTGACGGATGCTGACAGGTTGTACTATTTAATAGGTAAGCTGTCGCCGAAAGCGCAGTCTACATTCGCAGGTGTCACACCAAGTGCTGAGAATTATCAGGTCATATTCCAGTCACTCCTTGATAGATATCAGGATACTCGTGTACTCGCGTCTACTTACTTTGATCAAGCTTTAAATCTTAAATTGTCCGGTACCGCGTCAGTTTCGAATTTCCAGCTGTTCATAGATAACTTTGTTACCGCAGTTAATTCCCTTAAAAACCTAAAATTAGAAAATCTCGCCGACTTTATGTTATTGCAACTCGCATTAAAAAAGTTCGACACGGAAACTATTCGTGCTTTCGAAATGACCGAACGTCATAGTAAAATACCTACACTCGATAGTTTTATTTCGTTTATCAAAGATCAGTGTCGGATATTCGTAAATACGCAGCCTAGTTCATCTAGCTCGTCTAGTAATAACGTAAGTAAACAAAAGTTTGATAAATCGCGAAACAACAATAACAATAAATCGGTACCTAACCCGCAATCTTACGTAACTCGTTCGGAATCTACTTGTAACTCACACAAGTGTCTGTGCGATAACATTGTACACGATCACCTATTTAAATGTCCCGCTTTTAATAATTTAACTCCAACCGCTCGGTTTAATTGTGTTAAAGAAAATAAATGTTGTGTCAATTGCTTGAGTATAAAACATAAAACAAGCGATTGTTCCAGTAAAACTAAATGTCGTTCATGCAATCAACACCACCATACGTTATTGCATTTTGAGAAAAAGTCTCCGTTATTGAGTGACCCCGGTGACCTTAACGTAAATCGTAGTCCAGCTGTTTCGTCTTCTTTACCGCCGGCGCAGGCCCAGGTCGCACGTACCACTGCGCCCACTCCCTCCGCGTCTCAGTCCGAGATTTCTTTGTGTACAACGTCCATTGCGCCCGAGCGCGGGCAGTGCGCGCGCACTTATCATATTCGCGAAGCCGAGCGTCAATGTACCGCGTCCACAACGATATTGTTAGCGACCGCGCAAGTTATTATTTATGATGTTAACAACACACCGCGCGTGGTTCGCTGTTTACTTGATAGTGCATCGCAAAGTAGTTTTATTACTTCCGACTGTTTTAAACGTCTTGGATTATTCAATAACTTTAAAAATACTAACTTAGTAGTTAAAGGGATCGGTGGTTCAGAAAAATCGTGTAAGGGTTCAGTAGATATTAAAATACATTCGCGTTTCAACAATGATGTTAATTTCACCGTTTCCTCGCTTATCGTGGAACGTATTACGGACACGCTGCCGAACGCTCACGTGGACGTGTCTTTACTCGCGCACCTCGAGTCGTTGCCGCTCGCTGATGCTCACTTTGCTCAGCCGGGTAATATCGACGTCTTGATCGGGGCTTCAGTTTTTCCGCACTTACTACTACCTAATATTGTACGTAGTAAGCAATATAATATACCTCCCGCTATTGAGACGGTGTTTGGATATGTAGTTATGGGTGCCGTACCTACGCTGCATAATACAAATTACACTACGTCTTGCTGTTCTGTTCTTCAAGAAAATAATATTAATTCTCTTCTCAAGCTATTTTGGGAGCTTGAAGAGGTCTCCGCACCGCCCTCGCTGAGCCGTAAGGATCTCGAGTGTGAAGAACATTTCCGCGCTACCACTGTTCGCGACGACAGTGGTAGATATGTTGTGGCGTTGCCGTTTTGTGGCGACCCATATTCTTTAGGCGACTCGTATGCCGCTGCACTTAGGCGTTTTTACTGTTTAGAACGTAAACTAGACGCGTCGCTTAAATTGCGCGGCGCTTATAATGACGTTATGCGTGATTACATAAATAAAGGTTTTTTAAGCCCGGTTGTAATCGACGAGGGTAACAATTCTCTTCCCGCGTATTATATTCCGCATCACGGCGTGGTTCGCGAAGATAAGGCCTCCACCAAACTTCGTGTGGTTTTAGATGCTAGTTGCCGTACTACATCGGGTCAGTCGATCAATGATATTTTGCATGCCGGTCCTGATCTACAGGGTGATTTATTTAACATTTTAATAAAGTTTCGACTTTTCAAAATTGCTTTGTCAGCTGATTGCCGTCAAATGTTTCTTAATATTAGCGTTTGTGAATCTGACCGTAAGTTTCAACGAATTTTATATCGTTTTGATAATAGTGAACCTTTATGTGTGTATCAGTTTAATCGCGTTTGTTTTGGACTCAAGTCCAGTCCATATCATGCTTTACGAGTTGTCCGCCAGTTGATTGCTGATGAAGGCGACAATTTTCCCGCTGCTGCAGCTGCTGCTGCTTCCGCTCTTTATATGGATGACATAGTCTATAGTGTCCCCTCCGCCCCGCTAGCAGTTTCGCTTTGTGAAGAGCTAATTCAGCTTTTCAAACGAGGCCAATTTGATTTAGTCAAATGGACTAGCAATTCCAAAGAGGTTCTCGCGCACATACCTGATTCGCATAAGGCTTCTCCGGACATTGAGTTCGAGAAGTCCATACCTCACAAGGTTCTTGGCTTACGCTGGGACAGACATTGTGATAACTTTCGCTTTGACATTTCATCACCAGATGGTAAGTGTACCAAACGCATTATGCTATCCACAGTGGCTCGCTTATGGGACATAATGGGGTTTGTGGCTCCTACGATTTTGTACGCCAAGCTCTTAATTAAAGACCTTTGGTTAGCAAAGTGCGAGTGGGACGACACTCCTCCGGATCATATCGTCGCTGCTTGGAAACAGTTTTGTATTGAGCTTTCCGCACTCAATCAAATAACTGTGCCGCGCCATCTAGGTTTAGTCGATGGATGTACTATTAACTTAATAGGTTTCGCTGATGCCAGTGAACGCGCTTATGGCGGAGTCATATATCTGCAAGTCCGCATTGGATCTAACTACTCTGTGCAGCTAGTTTGTGCCAAGTCTAAAGTCTCGCCGGTCAAAACCATTTCGGTTGCGAGGCTGGAGCTGTGTGCGGCTCTGTTGCTGTCTCGGTTGCTTCGCAAGGTTCAAGACACAGTTGCGCCCCATTACTCCATCAATAAAGTATACGCATTTACGGACTCCAAAGTAGTGCTCGCTTGGATTAATTCTTCTCCTCACCGCTGGCAGACCTTTGTCGCCAATCGCGTTACTAAAATAATAGAACTTATTCCTGCTGCTTGTTTCCATCACGTTGCGGGTATTGAGAATCCCGCTGATTGCCTGTCTCGTGGTGTTACTCCAGCTAATCTTCCGCATCATCCTTTGTGGTATCATGGGCCTTCTTGGATTTCCCGTGATCCATCAGAGTGGCCTATACAGCCCTCACATAATGCAGAGATTGAAGACATACCTGAAAGGAAGTCTGTATCTCATCCCGTGACTATTGAGGTTCCGGTATCTCCTATTTATGCACTCGCACTACGCATGTCATCGTGGTCTAAGTTACTACGTGTCATCGTTTATGTCTGTAAGTTTATTAAGAAATTGCCTCGTGGAACTTGTATTTCAAGCTCTGATCTTGAAGTCGCAGAGTATACATTATTGCGAGCCTTACAGGCTGTTCATTTTAGCAAAGACGTGCATAATTTGAGAAATAACATACCTTGTTCTCCCGCTGTTCTTAAGCTCAAGCCGTTTCTCGATGAGCACGGCATCTTACGTGTTGGCGGTCGTTTGTCAAATTCGGACGTACCTTACAACTATAAACATCCTTGCATCTTGCCGCGTCACGATCACGTAGTTAACCTTCTTGTTGATTTCTATCACAAGAAACATCTCCATGCAGGTCCAGAGTTGCTAATGTCCTTACTTAGGCAAAATTACTGGATACTTGCTGCACGGCGAATAATACGCCACATAATTCATAAATGTAACACGTGTTTTAAATATCGTCCGCGTCCGGTCTTTCCTCCAATGGCTGATCTTCCTACTCAACGTGTCAATCAGGTAAATAAAGCGTTTACACACACCGGTTGTGATTACGCAGGACCGTTGCAGTATACACCAGTTCGTGGTCGAGGGGTGAAAAGCCGTAAAGCTTGGCTATGTATTTTCACATGCCTAACAACGCGCGCTACGCACATTGAAGTTGCGACGGATTTAAGCACAGTTTCATTTCTCGCTGCTCTAAAACGATTTCTTTCGCGACGTGGTCCTATACAGTGTCTATACACGGATAACGGCACTTGTTTCGTGGGTGCTAGTTCATATCTACGCGATCTCTATAAATTTCTCAATAAAGAGTATAGTTCACGCCTTCAGCAGGAACTTTCTATTAATCGCATTGATTGGAAGTTTATTCCGCCTGCTTCACCACATTTCGGTGGATGTTGGGAAAGCATGGTCAAAGTAATTAAAACGCATCTCTTCAGAGTTATAGGTCAACAAATCCTTTCTTATGAAGAGCTTTTAACTATTCTTGCTCAAATCGAGGCTCTAGTTAACTCGCGCCCGCTTACAGCCTTGAGTAGTGATCCTGCTGAACTGTCCGCGTTAACTCCTGCGCATTTCTTAAATACTGTGCCATTGTCGTCACTTCCCGCGCCTGAAGCAGACTCTTCTAGCTTGCTTCAGAGACATACTCTTCTTGATAAACTCGTGCAGTCGTTTTGGCGGCGCTGGCGCTCAGAATACCTTCACCAACTTCAGGCTAGATCTAAATGGAATAGTCCTGCATCCCCTATACAGGAGGGTACGTTGGTCATTATTATAAATGAAAATTCCGCGCCGCTTTCATGGCCACTAGGTATTATTGAAAAGTTACATACCTCAAAGGACGGCACAACTCGTGTCGTCACGGTGAAAACCGCGAAGGGTAGCTACGTGCGCCCTGTTGTACGTCTCTGTCCGCTGCCGACTCAGTGAGATCTAGCTTGAAGTTGGATCTCTTTCTTAGCTTTAGGTACTTAGTTTAATTTATAATAATTTTCCGCTTCCGCTAACGCATATTAATTTAAATTTTTATAACGCTGTTTTAGACTGTGTATAGGTTATGCGGTAGTACGCCTTACATAGCTAGGTTATATTTCTCTTAAAGGCAACCCTTTAAGGCCGGGGGAAATGGTAGCGCCATCTATATTTTTTATAACGGACTACGTCCACGCATCCAAATAATAAAATAGTACTGCGTTTGACTAAATTCAAACGAGCGATGCTACCCCCTCCCTCGCTTCCCGCTCCTGTTCCGTTCCGCACGCCTGGCGAGAGGGAGTGACACGCGCTCGCGCGCCGTGGCTCCATTGCTAAACCGCTGGAAGTAAACGCATCGCCGAGAGGAAGTATTCGTGCTTCTCCCGTGTCGCATCCTCGACCCTACTGTAGGATAGCGAACTATTGTGATAATCCGCCCGCGGGTGTGAACGTGACTATTGTGTTGTGTGATCGGGAAGACCGCCGCCAGCCGCCATCTTGTGAAGCCCAACGCTGGAGAGCCAGGTACGCGTGCATTTTCCTTGATTGCCTACACATCGCTCGTTCGCTTCTTGGCGATAACCAGCCATCCTCCAACCAAATACAGTCCACTTAAAACTTTACTATTTTGCGTTTATTTCCAAACCAACAGTTAGCATTTTTTTTATTACGCGCGACCGTGGTTACATTTTTTATTACCTCATCGTTCGTACTAGATTTGTTTTTTTTTTTGTAATAGACGTTTGAGTTTCCTCTTCTTCTTCCTGCCGTGTTCCCAATTTTATTTGAGGTCGGAGCAATATGTCTTTCGCTTCCATTCTTCCATGTCACTCGTCATACTGACACTCTGTCTCTTCTTATCGAGTTTATTGTAATCAAAATCTGAGTTGATAATTATAATATTATATTTGTTTTAAAAACTCATCGTAACAATTAGAGACGATCATGCAAGGCTTTCTCTTGACGTTTTATCATTAGCATCTAGCGTTGATGCAGTGTTTCAGCGCTGATTCTCTACGGCGGTAACGCCTTCGTCTGGTTCGATGCGGTGCGTGTGCGCAATTATCTACGCGTTTAGATGCATCGCACTACATGCGTCGACCGTGGCCGAAACAACTTTTTGTTTAATAGCCGCTGTTTTAATTGTAATTTCTTTTTTCTTCACTTATTTTCATTTAAGACTTAATAACTGAAGGTAGGTTCTTTAATAGCAGTTTATATGCTAAGTATTTTGCTTTTTGTTATTCTGTCGATTATATGTTTTGATAGAGACATTCAAATAAATATCATAAAATATATGGATGTATTTGTATTAATTGATTTATGGCCAAGAGTGTAAAGCAAGTTTTATTTGACTTGATAAGATTTACGGCCTGTCTAATAATCTACTGTTGACTGCTGTTCTATAAAGACTTTTGAGCTGCAAAATAGCCTGTTAAAGTACATTTACATTTTGACATCTCTCATAACCCTTAAATTATAACCGTACCTAATCTAGTTGGTTATTCGCTCCCCTTTCTAAATCGGTTCCTTATTTCAAACATTATTCCATTTGCTCATACTAGTAAAGGATTCGTTTACATGTTATTGGCTAGCGACTGCCGTAGTATCGGACACAGCATCTAGTAGGTAGCTTGTAAGTAACGGGTGCTTTCCCACGCGTGCGCAGGACATGTAGATCGTTTGGTGACGATGAGCTGAACATTGAACAACCAAAGGATTTATCTTACGTGGTTCCTTTCAGCTTCTATGTTTGTTTGGGATTTAAAAGCATTTCTTAGTTGGCTGGAAGATTTATTGTGGAAAAGGTAATGTTTGTGCCAGTTACATTGCTTTAATTGGTTAAAGTTTTTTGTCAGATCTTTCAAAACTGCAACAGAACTGTCTATGAATTAGCAATATATCGTGTAATTTAATCCGAACCATTTCATTATGAGGCTTATTTCCTCACGAGCCCCTTGTCATCACGACCCTGCGTGTTGCAATCTTCATAAATAACTAGTTTATGTGAATCTATTTGTGATTCCAACGTCTAGACAGATATACATGTCCAATATGAAATTCTATTTATGCGAATCACATTAAGCTTTCACCGTTTCTAACATGTTCCGTGTTCTCTATTGCAGATTGAATGAAAATTGAATTTAAATACACTTTGTTACTAACGTTGACTGTTAACCCTGGCTCAACTAGCATGTCAGTTGCTGTCTCGCAGACCCTTTCTTTTGTTTTTAGTTTTGTTTCAGCTTGAGTAGCTTTTGTATTGTTGGAATTGTTCATGTCGTGTATGATAGGTGCAGTTTTGACTCGCGTTCTAAGGTTTTACTCACATTGAGGGGAAATTCGTTTTCCAGTTGTACAAGCAGGTTGTGTTTGATATATTGTACAGGCAGGTCCCTAATGGCGAATATGTTGAGTTACGGAACCTACTTTATGATTAAGTTTGTAATTATATCTTGGGGTTTAACGTAAATCATAATTACAAAGTTACTATTTAGATACTTTATGAATTCATGATTACATACATAGGTAGTAATTATTGCTCCTATAAAGTGTTCCACGAACTATTAAAATGTATGTTAGGTAAATACTCTTGTGTCGACCTAGTTATCAACAAATGCACACAGCCCATGAAGTATTTTATTGTTTTTACTTATTGAAAGCGATGGAGATGTTCTGTCATGTTATGAGGTATTCCACGAAGCACACCCAAACGAAGCACACCTAGACGAAGCACACCTAAAGTATTCCACTTAGCACACCCGTAGGTGGGCTTCAAATAAAAAAATAAATAAATTAAATTCCTATTCCACGAAGCACACCTAAGAATATCACTCGCATAGTGCGGGGACTAAGGAATAAAAATGTCGATAAAGGAACATATTTATTATTTAAAAGACTAACTTAAATTTCTAACACCATCCAGTTACATTATAATAATGTAATACAATACTTGTAATTTTCATAATGTTCAAATATAAATCCCATAGATAAGACGTATACATGATGCGCTAATAGTAAACGCGTGCACCAGCCACTAGATTCCCGAGCCAACCCGAACTTAGCCGAGCATTTTAAATGAAAAACTTCGATGTAGGTAAAGGTTTTAATAGCTCTCATATAAATATAATAAATTAATAAAATTTACATTAAAAAACACAGGTGAAGACAACATGGGCATTTTATAAACCCGAAAATGTGACTCGATACTTTTTGTACCGGTTACAAAAGTACCAGGAGCCCATAACTAGCAAAGAGATTGTATACATAAAAATATTCACAAACAAAAATATAAATATAAAATTTAATTAACAAAAATAATTTGAGTATAGTCAGCAGTTCTGTTACACTTCCAGGGCACTCAACAACCAACTAATAATGCATTTACACCACATGTTTTTTTGCTAATACCGATAATAGTAAATAGTTACACAAAACAATAGAAACCGGACCATACTTTGCCCCTTCTTCTATATTTTGTCTCTTTCTAGAAAACAAAAGGCTTCTGTTTTATTACCTGATTTTATATATAAAATAAGTTATACCGGGATTTTCAAAAAATTGGTTGACATACATAAAATACAATTCATCGACATGGTGTAAATTGGTATGTTTATCTACAATTAGTATATTATAAAACATGCAATCCTGACACTCTTGACTGCTATACTTCTGTAAGTTATGCGGTCCTAGTACACGGTGGGCAGTTCCATCGACACTCGTTGATTGGTATATTACTCATCTGATTTATGCGATCCTGGTATTTTGGTTTTGGCCGTGCGTTGTGTGACGCCCCGTTGAAATCGCGATTTTATTAATAGCGTCTTGCCATATTCGGAAAAAAACATAACCAACATAAATAAAAAAAAACATAATTACAATATTGTAAAACTTTTCTTGTTGACAGTACTTTTTACAAAATAAAGTACGGATGACGAATTGAAACTAAGCAAAATAAAATATTTTATCGAATGACAAACTGAGACACGTTTTTATGGATGCCAAATCACTAAAATGACGAATTGGGCATAACTCTTCCCAACTATGTTGGGGTTGGCTTCCAGTCTAACCGGATTCAGCTAATAATTATGAAACAATCTGTGATTTTAAATAGTAAGATTACAAAAATGACAAATATTGTGTCACATTATTATAATGAAACTAAATGGTGTTAGAAATTTATGTCAGTCTTTTAAATAATAAATATGTTCTTCTATCGACATTTTTATTCCTTAGTCCCCGCACTATGCGAGTGATATTCTTAGGTGTGCTTCGTGGAATAGGAAATTAATTAATTATTTTTTTTATTTGAAGCCCACCTACGGGTGTGCTAAGTGGAATACTTTAGGTGTGCTTCGTCTGGGTGTGCTTCGTTTGGGTGCGCTTCGTGGAATACCTCATGTTATCTCTCTCGGTACTTATCAAGTTTTTAATAGGAAAGATAACAGATACTTGTTGTGTGTATTTATTTATTGTCCATTGTCTATTCCCTTGTTGATTGAGAAGTTACAGTTACTTTGTTGTGAAGCGACGTGTCGTGTCGGTTGCATGACATTATGGCAGGTTCATGACATTTATCTGTTCGAGGATATTAATCTGCCGACTGCCCTTTTGTGTACACATCAACTGCAACACAAATCCCTATTAGATATCGACAAGGTGTATCGCGTTTAACCATGTAATCTACAATAAGATCATGTCGAAAACGCCAACAAATGTTACAATAATTTATTTTTATCTCAAAATATATTTACGTTCGCAACATTCAGTTGGCATTTCATAATAAAACCTTTGCCGCGACATTTGAGGAGCATAAAAAAGTTTTTAAACCAATTCTCGGAACTTGATCACCATACCGTAGCGAAACGGAATAATCAATGGAATTTCGGAAGCTGGCACCAATCGGACTTAGATATTAGTTTTTATTCGATCTCATGCGCATAGGCGTGAAATAATTTATGTAAATGATCAATCATCTGTTTGTAATGATCATTCTTTAGTATTCGATGGCCATCTCTCGCTGATACAAGATTATGATTCAATTTGTTTGTTAATGAAGATCTTTTAACATCGCTGTTGGGGTATTTTGATGGACCATAAAGAATATCATTTAGTTGCGACATTGAGCAAATGGTTAGGGATATTATGTTGGAGCTACTCTACGGGTGCTCTCGAATAGCTGTATTTAATAACATATTTTTTTCTATCCTATCAATGTAATTATGACAAAACTGGTCCCATTTCCCAGTATTTTATATGATAGCGAGTAACATTATTTATTCTAAATATTGCTCATGAAGTTGACATTGCAGATTTGCCGTGTTTCTGGAACTGTGACGCATTTGATAAAAGTGCCTCGCCTCTTTTGTGATACCACGCCATGTATGATTTATGGCTATGGCTATCACTACCATGTCATAACCATGTTAAGGCGAACATTTCAATCATTCATCAGTTATTTAGCCTTTAAACCATCCATCTGTTTTCTCCAAAAACACCTTAGTAAGCTCAATAGTTGTGATAAATATTAGGTTAGTATGTAAGTTTTGGCACGGTCGCACGCGCATAGTTGGCGTGACGACGCGCATCGGCGCCCGGAGTCAGTCCGCCCGCGCAGCCGCAACTCATTAGCTCGCTGATTTACGTCAATTTTACACTCGATCGCCTCCATTATTGGGTGCTATATTTGTTTTACTGCTAACGGTTACTGAGCATTATTATTCATTAAAACAACGGCACATTGTCTACTAACATATCATTTGCAATTACAGTCACATGTTCAACCAATTAATTACAAACTTCAAAATATGGGCAACAGCAATTAAAGGTAAATGTTGCTATCAGATATCTACCAGTTCATACATATTGATCACGTCAATATTTCTTTACTGCAAAATAAACAATTTTCTAAACCAATTTGCATATTTCTTCCACATCGTAACTTAGATCTCGTCTTGTCGTTATAAATCTAGAAACTCAACCGATTATCGGCCTTAACGTGTGACTAGTAAGAGATAGTGACGTGTCAATTTATACGCGATGAAAAATATTAATTATAGGGTAGGCAGCAATCGCGTGTGCCGATGTCAACCGATAGCTGGGACTCTGAGACTTCCTGTAGTTGTGAGTCATTGGTTGCAATCACGCGAATCTGCAGATACGATGGCCGACCGCTGATAACGGCTATGCGGATATGGTGTGGCAAACTATGAGATTGTTTGATTTCCAATGCGGTGTTATTACGTAAACTCAGATTATCTCCCGGAGAAACCGTTGGTGTAGGGCGCCGCCGAACGCGCTAGGGATTGCTTTCGTAACTTAGAAATCGGGAGTGCGGTACAGTTAATTGAAATGTCGGAATGATCTCATAATCATAATATAAATTAATATGACGTCCCCTCTCTCCGGATGTTTAAATTCTCAGAATATGTGCATTCCTATTCCACCCACTAGAAGCTACATCGTCCGCTTCAAATGTTATGTTTCTATTCAATTAATTTTAATATCATTTGAGATGGTAGCGATGTAATATTCATCTTTTACTGCACATAATTTAGTTGTTTTTACTGTGTTTACGTGAAAATGTATTTTCAGTACAATCTCATCAATATTTTCATAAGTTTTCTTTTTTTATTATACAGAGAGTCATTCATTTGAGAGACAACCTCAGGTATTTCGTGAAAAATTAAGGCATAAAATTAGTTCAATTTACTTTTTTGCGGCATTAATTGATTGTTACGAAAATGAATTGACTATTGTTATAATTGTGCGAAAAGATTATTATTTAACTAGAGATTGTGAAACACTGGAATCGATGTCGCCAAGACGCATCTGTGACCACCAATAATAAAATAGAATGTCTTTGAGATTATGATCAACTGAAACTGCTATTTCTCAATACATCCCGCCTTGCATTGTGCGTTTCACAACTATCGATTGTGCCAATATGTTGTACGTATGCTTGCATTTTAAGACTGAGATATGCAGTGTTTACGATGGAATTTTAATTAATGAAATTATATTAACAATTTGTAATGAATTTAACTCTGTTATTTGGAAGGGGAATAATTCAAAATTTTATTCCTCAACAGAATCTTTGTAAAATAGAAGAAATACGATTATATTGCAATTGTCATGTCAAATTCGTGTTTAAATGAAAACTAATCAAACCGAGAAAATGGCATCCCACGTTTGAGGGCACCGTAAAATTATTTTAGTGACACTGTTACTGCCAAAATCTATTGTCATTTTAATTATTACGTGAGTGCCTATAAAACGGGCTTGTGATAGCCGACATAAAAGCTCGATGTTGCAAACGAGATTTCAACACACAGACAAACTAGTAAACATCGCGACGACACTCATCAGACACAGTTAACTTTCCTCGAGTTTCCACAATTAGCGCAATTTGCGTTAATGCGCCCGCGCCGGCGACGTTAGATAAACTCTTGCGCAGATCCGATCAGAACTATACAGCGTGCGACCGCTATAAGTGGGATGAAATTTTGATAAAACTAAATGATAACAATGACATTTATATGTCTAATTCTTAACATTAAAGTGTAAAACTAGCTGAAGACGAAAATATTGGAAAAAGTTTTAGGCATAAATTAGCATTGGGAAATAAATTAACGGATACGATTGATGCGTACATTAAACAGACCTATTATTTACTTGTGTTATTTTCCTTCTATTTGTGTAAAAGTTCTAAACGGTACTGAATTGATTATCTTGTATGCAAATTAAGTGCTTATTTCTACGTAACACTGTGTAAAATATGAGGAGATAGCATGCTTTTGACAGATGATGTAACATTGTTAAAACATTACTCATCTTCGGCCAGTCACTTTGACTTATCGCAATTATAATTATGAATCAATAAATAAAATTGTGTCACTCGTGAATAGGATATTATTAGATTGTTTTTTTGTGCAATCACACTTAGTTTGTTGATTAATTTAATATCATTGTCTGAACATACTTTGTTTCTAAAAAATAAGGTTAATGTTACAATAAAACAACGTCCTATAGACGATTTAACACGATACACGGCGCCCATGGCGGTCCGGTACCGGTTTACATTCGAAACTTAAATCTAATTCCAGCTCAATATTATTCTAATTATAAATTTTATACTTACGACTTGCAATAAGCCGTGGAAAGTAACACTGATTACAAAATCTTGTACTAGGAAGGAAGATTCTATGAAGTTGAAAATCCAGTATTCTGTAGGTAGAAATGGAGATTGAATAAGGAACTTGTTTGTCATCGATGTAGTTTCGTGACAATTGTATTTGATGAAACGCTTTAGTCAAATCCGGACCAAATATTTTTTGAAACTCATGGATACAGTCCTTGTGGAGATACGGATGCCAAAATTTAAGGGCATGTTGGTGGTTAAAACCAAATGTTTTGGTTATACCACAATTTCCCAGTTTTTGTCTTGATTTAAATGTCACTCCCACTGACATAAGTTCATGAAGTGATGAATCTGATTCATTGATCATTTTTGAATGTGTACGTTGAACTGTCGCTCATTATTTGTGATAGGCACATGCTGTTCGTTTTCTTTATCGGAGGCTAGAGCAGTATTGACACAATCATACAAGTTCACTTTCTCTCCAAGCAGATATTTCTGATTTTGTTGTTTTAAGCTTATTCCCACGTTAATATCCGTTGACGTCATTTGTGATAAATGTTTGGCACTAGATTTTCATTTAGCGCCTTGCCGCTATTATATTTCACTGTTTGACGTTATAAATAGTTGGAACGTTCATTATTGACGTATGGATTTCAAACAATGTTAAATATTTTATAGTGGTTAAGAAGAATAATCTGTGTTATTAAAACTTAAATTTATTTCACCAATAAATGATACTGCTGCAGAGTATCACCATTTAATCAAATGTTGATGAGTAATAGAACGTTAGCATATTTTTAATAAACAACCCGATCATTGATTACTTAAAGTCCATTGGAATTGCAAACGACGAAGGAACGACCAATTTATTTACGCATCTACATTATGAATGCTTCGAGGTACCTATCTAATTAAAATTTATGCGCGTACATTAAGTTCTTCACTTATCTACAGTCCCCGCGTCTTGTTTATGCTGCCAGTATAGGTATTTTAGAATCCAATCGCAATGACATGAACACTAATGTTAGTTTCATTTATTTCTCAGTTTGTAGTCGTATGCTAGAACTCTGAAACCGGACTCGTGTTAATGCATAGGTACTTTCCAACCCTTCCATGAACGCGGTTAAATCTTTTATCGCTACCAAATCGTCTGTCGTAAATCCCAAGTCTCGGCCCATTGTTGCCGTACACGGTACTTATATGGGAGCGACCAAAATAAATCACGAACAAAACCATATCGGCGCGATCGTAGACTATCTCGGTCGGATCGACCGCGGGGGACTACATCGAGATACGGAGATATTACGCTATTGAATTAGCATTACCGCTGTTCTCGATATTGTTGTCCGCGGCCAGAGGCATGCCTCATAATTCAGTGTCGCATTATTTTAATTTTCGTCGTGCGTCGCGCTATCCGACGACGGCTTGCGGAATCGTGCGAGATCACTCCTCCTGATAGTACTAGACGCATACTCCTTCTCACATCTCCGTCCACTGCCGGATTGCGTGGCACCTGTGGCACGTGTGGACGGCATTTCCCCATGCTCCCGCGTGCTTCTAAACTCGCCTACCTATAAGGAGATCTCCATAAAAGATTACCAGTACGCGCCTTCATTATATTCGCATCAATAAATGCCATTGTTTTTGTTACAGGTGGCTCAGCGACCTGAATGATCTTTACATCGACAGCTCCACCTATTAAACGTAAGTCAACAATATAATTAATTTTTGCAAGAAATATTCCACTGTCAAGCATTGTTTTTTTGGGGTCATCGTTTTCTTTACTCAAGTTTTTATGTGTATTTTTTCGCCGGAACCTATAAATTATTTATCTAAAATTTTAATTACTCCAATATGTATGTATTGTTGATAACGTATCATACAAAATTAATAAAACATTGGCCTGAATTTAGGCAGTTCATTATACGGCACGTTCCATTTGCTCGTAATAAACTTTCAGATATAAATAATCATGAATATTAAAGATAGAATTCATATTTTGTCAGTAATAATTTTCCCGTCGAGTGTATCATTATTGATTGAATGATAAATCCATCGATGCTTCTGACAAATAAAACCATTATTCAATTACGATCACGTCGCACGGCTGATACGATTGTCACTTGACCGGAGCGGACCCGGGGAATCAAATCAAACGTTAACCTCAATAATGGTATCGGTGATCTATCGGCTGTGGTTTGGACCAATATTGGAGATATTGAATAATAATTGGTGCACACGAGGCGAGCAGGGCGGGCGTCACGATGGAGATGCTATCCGTCGAGCGTGCCGCATCCATCAGCTCTCGATGTGCACTATCTGTGCCGGTATCGCGCGCCAACGATAACCATTGTCTTATATACCGGACGATTATATCGGCGAAATTTGTGCTCGCCTCCGATCGACCGTTTGTCTTTTGCCGCAAATGAGCCGGATAATGGAGGACGCCGCATAAAAGGTGCGCGTTTGTGCTAAACTTTTGCTTAGTCATTAATATGCCGTGGGAACAGAAAGTGTTCGATACGAGACATCTAATTTTCGTTGCTCAATACAACTTGTGTTCAATAGGTACTTGCATTCGCAATCATTTTGATGAGATTACGATACTTTTAAATCTGTGTGTTATCTTCGCTATTTAATCATATTCCGTGCAGTAAAAGCGTTCAAAACTGATCTGGGATTCCGCAAAAATTTATTCATATTCAAACTAAATTCCATTGCAAAATTGAGCTTTGAACTTTTCGCCTCGAAATACGCTTAATTGGCCCAAATGTAATATTTCATTTCCGGAACAGCAGTTCTGTGTGCACATTAAATCGGTCGACTCATGCGCAGTTGACAGCGGACAAGGTGCACGCGTTTAAGCGCACTGCTCCCGTTCAGCCGCGACCACTTAATAGCATTAGTGTCATTGTCTCGCGGTCATTAATAAGCCGCTGGACAGTTCTATTGGCCAGCACGCCATAACGGGCCTTACCGTGTACTGGCCCCGTGTCACGAATTTGTATCCTAATGGCCTTAGGGGGAGTTACGATCGCAGACTCCAATGTTCCCGGATATCGGGATAGTACGCGTCGACCCACCTACGGACAATGGTGTATGGTTTCAGTCTGCATTTTATTAGCTATCGCACATTTAATTTCTGGTTCGATTTTATTTTAATCGGCTATGAAAGTCTGTGTTTCTGTGACCTGTGTAAAGTTAGGAGCTACGGTAGACGCAGGTCTACATTGTTTAGCAATAAAATGAGGTTCGCTGGTTATGGGTACTGTCCGAAATATTGTGCCGTTCACAAACAATGTACCTCGTCTTAGAGACAATGTTCACTTAATTACTGTTGTCTTTTTTCATGAGTCTTGCCTACATTGTCTTAAATTTTCATGATGTTCAACTACAGATTAGCTCATCATTACCTCTGACACAGATTCATTTTATCGTCATCGCCGACAATTGTTAAATCGCAGCTTCAATTTTAAAGGACAGCTGTAAATCCATTTAACTGGTGTGGACCGTTGCACGCGTCCGTTCATCAATTAAGTCCAATTAGCCCGGCGAGTAGCCACAGCCTCTTTGATACACCGACAACGGATTAACTACCGACTTCTGAATTACTCCGATTTGTCGATAACATCCACTCGTTACTATTAACAAATCAAGACTTGTTTATTTATAGCCGAGCCCGATAAGCCCCATCACTTTCCAGGAAGCCGAGATTATGAACAATTAATTATCTCTGTAAGCAACTTTGGCTACTTCTCGCGCTTGTTATTACGCGTCGTCGTGATAAACGCCGATGGTATATTTCTTAATTGCCCGTTGCATGATATGGACACTATCGGAGCACTATTTCCAACATAATAAGCATTATCATAACAATAACAAGCTAGTAACTCGCGGCATTCGATGTGCTCATGACGGGAATACGATAACCCGACAAACCGTCTCAGTCGGATTTTGTGCAAGAAACAGTACACAATACTTGTGTGTCGCCATTACTACTGGAATATTTATTCAAATTGAAAGTTAAGTCAAGTTTCAGTTGGACGTTTCATGTGATTACCGTACGGAGTTTGCAATGTGTTAGTGACTGTGCGTTTTTGAATTCTGTGACTGAATTAGTCCGCGGGAACAATGTGAGTTGGTTTCTCCTACTTTTAATTAAGCTATCATCTAATGCTACAAGTCAACAATGATCCGCCTGCATCTCTTTCGTGTTAGATCAATAGATATTTCGAAATCTCTGTCCGTGATTGATGGCGCGAGTAATTTATTTTTGAAATGTATAATTAGGCTATTGTTGCCATTGAGCGTTCAATAGTAAGTTTACTGAAGTTAAATTATAAGATATGGATTTCTTCGTGGTTGAATGAGGTTTTTTTCACGTTTGACTGAATGGGTCGTCCGGTCTCAATTCCACAGCAGGCAGTGTGATCATTAATCATGGTCTCGTTTGTGGAAGGACAAAGATATGGTGTTTATGTAATATTAAAACTTTGCTTTTTGTGTTGCCCGACTCTTGTGTGGTGTTTGCGAAAGTTCTTTTGTTTGCCGGTTTCTTCGTCTCTGTTTAGAATGAAAGTTCTATTGGTAGTTTTGATACTAGTTTGCGGTAGATCATTTTCCTCGTCAGTATCTTGGTTCCTTTATTTGCTTTTGTATTTACTTGATACTTATCTAGATGAGATCCCTGTCTCTGGGGAGTAAGGTCAAAATGGTTTCAAGGTCAAGGTTTTTAAGGCTATCTTTTTATAAAGGTGAAGATACAGGGTTAACAATAATGACACCGCTAAGTACTTATGTGCTGCACAGGTACTCAATTTTTTTGCAGAATATATTATGAAAGTATGGTCTGAGCGTTTTTTGATGCAACTGACAGATGTCAACTGCAAAAAGAGCACTTAAATAGGAACTAAATCATTGATATTTATTTTGTTATTTTGTGTGCATAAGATATGTATACGGCATTTTCTTTTTACGTTGAAAATGAGTACCTACAGGTCTTTGGATATTAAGTTTTTTTTTATCTAAAGTTTACAGAAATGAATGGGTTCTATTTTTGCGCACTTTACACTACCTACATAAACATAATAAAAACTGGAGATAACCGCTTATCAGTGGACGCGTAACTAAATTAATAACTATAGTTAATTATGTATCATATTTAATTAGTTGTATATAATTACTACATCGATATTCTTACTGTCACTTGTATAAGTTTCAAGTAAAACATTATAGGTAGGAGCGGCGTTATCAACGATGTTATCAAAATATTCATCATCAAGTAGCCAGTTGTTGGAAAATTATATGACGAATTGATACAACCTTAAATACAACATGCCAAGAAGATTTGGACAGACGTTTTGTGACAATTGTAAGTAATACGTGCAGCTGAAAAGTGTTCACTTTCTTTTACCGTCGAAGTACCAATTTTTATTATTAAAATTAATGTAACATAAACTTAACAGCTTTTCATAAGCGTTGGATCTAAAGTGAAAATAGTGTGCTAATTTTTATAAATCATGAAATTTAGACTATGGAAAGTGCAGTGATAATATTCATTTTAGTTTTTATTTTTGGAATCACCAGGTATTTATTTAAGTGTGATCTAATTTCGTCTCTATAAAAGTTTTGCAAATAAGATATTGCGGATGTACCTACATATGTACCTATTAATTAAACTCAATGATTGAAACAAGTTTAGTTAAATAATTTCCTTACCGACTTGTCAATTAATTAATACTTATGCTTCCTCTCTTTATGGAGATAAATATTCAAAATTTTTTTGCACAACTAACTAAGTAACATTTACTAACAAATGATAGAGTTAAAAATAACAGTCGTTATTGATTAAGTATTCTGTCATGCGAGCTGAGGTGATATATCGGTATTGAAGAGGCAATTCTCGTTAACAAGTCTGACTCAATATTATTTATTTACTAAGAAAGTCTTGGAACTCGTTGCTTGTCAAAGAAAGAACGCAGCCTTTTTGCGGTTACCTCCTTTTAGAAACAGGCCTAAGTAATTAATGGCCAACAGTTTATTTTTAGATAATAATATTGCATACTAAGCTTTCAGAGGAATGAAACACCAGTAAGAAAGGAATTAGAAAGTAAGCATTTGAGAAAAATCCTGCAAGCGCCTATTTAGATGTGTCAAAATGTTTTTTTTTGCACATTACGTTGAAAGAACTTGACTCTACTTTGTTTCTATCCCAATAGCTCTTTTGCAATAATGTTCTGCATATCATAACTGCGATTTAAAAGACGGAATTTTTTTGCCTTACCTGAGACGCATATTTTTTCTTCTGGTCTACTCGCTCTAGCAAAGAGTAGGAAATTGTGTCCGAAAAATGTCCGCGAACGTATTGGTAGAAACGCCATAAGAACCACTTTCCTCCTCGGAAATAAAATAAAACAGGTACAACTTTACTGGTCTAGAGTCGTAGCATTAATTACTACCTCAAACCACTGCAAAATTGTGCTCAATTATGTAATTTAGCGAATTCACTATTTTCATTTCGCGACAGCCTCGCAGGTGCGATTACAGCGATTTACGCCCGGGTTTTTATACAAACAGTTGTTTAATTACATTGTATTTACAACGTGTTTCCTCGTTAACGTTAAAATTGCTTATTTACCCGCCAGCTTTATTGATGAGCTTTGACGTGCAACCACTTTATTATATAGTTTATCGGGAACACATTTAGTTGTAGGTACCCCAACACTCGGCCTTATCTCTCCAGCATTACTAATTTCCTCTTATCTTGCTACTAACAGTTATTTCTTGAATTATCGCTGCGTCTTGTTTTAGTTACGCTCCATTTGCTTTTTATACAATATTATTATTTTTACCGCCTCCATCTTAACGCAAACTTCGATAAATGATTCCGTGAATAATCAGAATCACAGTTGCAGAAAGTAGGGCCTACAAAAATTTTACTTTCACGGTAAACGCTAGTGAGTGTTTTTTGTAGAGAATTGTAAAATTATTCAGTGGCTGTATACCTGATAGGTTTCATTTTTCCTTGTCGGTTGGAAAGTTATTTTCTAGGTAAGGTTGTCGAGGCAGGGATTTACATCGGCGCCGGCGCGGGCGAAATGTAAATGAACGCGGTGGTAGTGCGCTGTGTCACTCGTATGACCCGACGGCATTCGGAATACATTACCGAGCCATAAGACAATTGACTAAGTGTGGCGTCGATCATCGGTGCTTCCATAATTGTATGAATGGAATATGTGAAATTATGTGTAAGAACTTGCCTGCATTCCTTTCGCTTTTGCTTGACGCAGTTGAGATTTAGACACAAACTAGGTTTTTTTAAAATGAGTGTGGGGTTTGTTGGGATTGTGTACAGATAGCTATAGAGGCCAGGTAAAGGCCAAAACCAAATAGAATTGGATCACATAAGCAGAGCCCTTATCGATGGTTTTAACCCAAACTACGATTAAGTGTATCATATCATGTATCACTCAATTGCTGAAACTAGGACACAATTCGGAGTTCCCCAGAGAGTACCTATTCGATTAAAGTTTATTTAAAAATATGGCTGATATCAACTTAACGCTTAATAATATGCGAAATATTCATGCCGCCTATTAGTCGTAACATAAACACTTCATTGCCTGTATCCGGTTTAAACAGACAAGTTATTAATCGTAACAGCTAGGTTTTTGTTCAATGAACTCTTGTTAGCACATATTGTTAGTATGTATTTCCAATTTTATCTAACTGAGCTCAATACTGTTTGTAGGTGAATAACCTATGTTCATTAGATTTGATTAGATCATATTTAAATACGATGAATTAGGTTATTTTGAACTGTATTTGTTTCGTGATTAGGCATTATCCGTTTTTTTGTTATTTTGTTGAGGTAGGTCGATGATCCAAGTTTGAAAACGTTTTTTAAGGTCAGTCTAACTGCTATTGTTTGTTCTGGAATTCGGGCAAGCAGGTAATTCTTTCAGTTAAGTTTGACGTATTTATATGAGAACTGAATCACCATCTGAGCACTTTCTAGGAAACACTACGGACGGGTTAGTGCAGCTTAGGCCCGTGAGCAACTAGGTGGACGATCTGATACAGGTAGCGTTAGCCACTGAACCTTGGCCACTTCCAATTGTACTTTCGGAAATCGATGCTGAAGGCCTATGTTCAGCAGTGGACATTCTATGACTAAGACTATAGTGATAACCTGTGACGATGCCACGTGGTATTGTCATATCGTAACGGTTTTCGCAGTACGACGGCTTAACTTTGAACACCTATTTCATCTTCATATATAATCTTTTCCAGTGTTAGCATGGTGGTGGTGCTGAACGGCGTGCTCGCGGATGAGTGTCCCACGTCGGTGCGGGCGCTGCTGGTAGCGCACCCCGGCTACAGAGACGCGGCTGCCCAGCTCCTGGCTGCGGCCGCCAGGGTTGTACCCCCGCCGGGCCTGCTGTATGTCGGACAGCGGGAACTGGCCGCTGTAGTGCCGCATGACAGTGAGTAGCTTCATCTAACAGTTTAGAAAGAGTGTGATGTCGGGTGTCGCTCACCTCGGCTATAGAGATGCGGCTGCCCAGCTCCTGGCTGCGGCTGCCAGGGTCGTGCCCCCGCCAGGCCTGCTGTATGTCGGACAGCGGGAACTGGCTGCAGTAGTGCCGTATGACAGTGAGTAAATTGTGGCAATATATATTAGTACGACGTGGGGCACTCCATGTCGTGGTCGTGCTATAATTAAATCTGTCGCAAGAGTTGACTGTCTCCTGTCTTGCTGCTTCTTTGTGGATGGTCCAGGTTTAGGTGATCAGGTGGTTAGTATTTGCGTTTTTAGCTTGTCACTATGTATGTTAAATGTTGATGGATAGCACATAATTGGAAATATGATTTGGTAGGCCTTTTGGAGCCTTTCTTTCTCGCACAGAATTTTATACATACATAACTATTAATTTACTTTGCTTTCATTCATAATTTATTTTTAACTTATCAATGTTTTTGTTTTATTTTCAGAAAATGTAAACATCATTGGATCAGATGACGCCACATCATGTATAATCGTTGTTGTCAGGCATTCAGGTAATTAAACTGTCCTTTACTTTTTACTGAGATATTGCTCCAATTCTGACTTATTTATATTATGCAAAGAATTTTCCACTTTAACTTGTTATTCATAGGCACCTATAATAGGTAACAATATAAAAATATGACTGAAAATATACATTTAGATCGACTCAAAATGAGGATCAACATAATTTTTATACTAACTTCTTGGACTCAAATCACGAAATTGTTTATTGGAGTTGAATAGAAAATAACAAAAACTAAACCTATATATTCTTAAAAAATGTTTGTCTCCCTATTCCAGGATCAGGCGCAGTAGCCCTAGCCCATTTAGATGGTTCAGGCACAGCAGAGGCGTCAGCGGCCATGGTGTCGCGCGTCCAACAGCTAGCCGTGGGCTACCCTGAGGGCAGGCTCGAGCTTCAACTGGTCGGCGGCTTCACAGACCCACATCGCTACTCTGATGAGCTGTTCGCGAATATTATGTGTGAGTAGCAAGTTTTGTCTCCAGTAGATCTATTCCAGGTTCCACTTAGATGGGTCAGGCACAGCAGAGGCGTCAGCGGCCATGGTGTCGCGCGTCCAACAGCTAGCCGTGGGGTACCCTGAGGGCAGGCTCGAGCTTCAACTGGTCGGCGGCTTCACAGACCCACATCGCTACTCCGGTGAGCTTTTCACCAATATTATGTGTGGGTGACTTATCTTGACAGTTGTAGGACGTCGGACTTCGGCCAACACTTACACATGATCTTGCGGTGTTTGTCATGCCGCGGTGCTTGCCGTCCGGCCCCATCTGGAATAGTGGGTTTATTTCTTCTACCTCTACAGTAGAACACAGAATATGCTAGTGACTGACTGCTTGCTTGATAGCAGACGTTGTTTATGGGGCCTTACCTAACTTACCCTGCATTTTTAATAACTTTGGATAACTATTAGTGACAAATAATGAATTCAATTTAAACTACTTCGGTCGTGTAGACTTTCAATCGTTAATCTTACTAGTCAATACAATTGGCACACCAGCCCTTCATTCCCAAATCCACTATACTATCTCTTATACGATAGCGATGTTCCGGCAATGTTGTAACATCTTACTCGGAAATAAACAATTAGATCTGACGCAGAGGTCAGGCCGGTGGACCGTTGTCACATTGCCAGGGAATATTATCGTGCGTGGGCGCAACTTCTATTGTTGCGTAGTGCGTTCCGAAGACAGCTTCAGCGCTTCGTGAACGTGACTCATTTGGAACATTTCACTAATTCTCACTAATGTTAAAATTGAGACTGTGTGTTTGTTCGTCTGCTATTTTTTACTGGGTAAACTGTTGAAGTGGTTAGGGTAATATTTGATTTGAAGAAAGGTTTAATCGAGGATTAAGTTGACAAACTTGTTTCGTACATAAAGAGTTTAATCAAGGAGATAAAGAGATGAGAAAGTCCATTTCTCCGACTAACCCCTTGCTAAGACATGGGAGCAAAGATAAGAGGTCAGTTTTAACCGAGTGTTTGAAGTTGCTGCCTCCAGAAGCTATGTAAAACTGTAGAAAACGACTAGATTTTGTAGGTTTAACATTTCTTAGATGTTAACATTTTATGCTGTCTCTTTCCTATATTTGCTCAATTAGTATGTCCAATGTGGGGACAACCGAAGCTGTGTGTTGACTCTGTTTATTCAACATGTTAATAAGAAAACAAAACTAAAAAAATTGGAATATATATATTGTGATTCCTTTCTCTTGATTGATTAATAATAAGACTTGTCGTGTGCTTCTACAAAAACTATTACGTCCAGGCTGTACTGAGTCACTAGTTAGCTTCAATCTACTGCTTTGTTCCTTATAGAAGTTACAGCCTTTTTTTATCGCCCCACTGCTGGGCACAGGCCTCCTCTCACACGGAGAAGGATTGAGCATCACCACGCTTGCTCAATGCGGGTTGGTGATTTCAGACTTATATAGATAGTCCAGGTTTCCTCAAGATGTTTTCCTTCACCTTTTTATCAGCCATTGATGTCCAAGATATACTAAGAAAGTACATACAAACTTAGAAAAGTTGCATTGGTACTTGCCTGACCTTTTTTTTTTTTTTTTCCGACGTCAAAAATCATCAAATGACCCCTCCCGCTGTGGGTTAGCAGCGGTGAGTGTCAGACTCTTACTGACTAAAAACCGTCGTGTTCCGTCATAGGCCTTTTATGTACCAGGGCCGCGGTATCTCTTTCGAACAACCCGCAGCCCCGGCAGGCCTTGGCCCTACTGGGCCCCGCTGGGGTTGCTGACATCTCTTTGAGGAGCGCGTGGAACAACGCGCGCCGTCGTCACGGGTCTGTCGTCTAAAAAGACAGAGGGACGATGAGCCACCCGAACTCACCGCCCACAGACCCACGCCTACGGTGGCCGGGAGTCATCTCGCGACACCCGGCGCCCATGGTGTCTACCTGGTCCAGCGCGGCGGCCGGGATGAGAGGTGCGAACTCTCTGGCGTTCCGCCTCCTCCTTCTCGAGCATGACCGCTTCGCAGAAGGAGGCGAAGGCATCCCATTCCCTCTCGCCCCGGACCATGGCCTGAACCAGGGCTGGACGCGAGAGATCGCCGCCGCCCAAAGCCTCGACGAGGACCCGGCGGTGCCCTTCCCATGCGGGGCACACCTGGACTGTGTGGTCCACCGTGTCCTCGGGGCTGTCCGCACAATGGTGACACCCGGGCGCCTCCTCAAGACCGATTCGGTGCAGGTACCTCCCGAAGCAATCGTGTCCGGTGAGGACCTGCGTCATGCGGTACGTGAGGGCGCCGTGACTACTCCCGAGCCACTCCTCAAAGAGGGGACTTACCGCCACGATGGTGGCGTGCCCTGCGCTGGGTTGCGACAGTCGCTCCCTCCAGGCCACCATGAGATCGCGCCGGAGCTCCGCCCGCTGCGCGACAACTTGCCGCGGCAGCGGAGTTTCCCCCCGGCGCTGAGCCTCCTCGCGCCAGTCGTACAGGCGCAAGAAGACCCTCGCCTCCAGATCCCACGGTGGCAGTCCAGCAAGTAGGCCAGCTGCTTCGCGGGAGATCGTGCGGTACCCCCGGATTAGCCTAATGGCTATCACCCTTTGGGGCACGTTCAGGTAGTGTACAGCCCGCGGCCGTACCGAACCGGGGCCCCGTAAAAGGCCATGGACCGCATGACCCCCGCGTAGAGTTTACGGCAGGGGGCGTTTGGGCCTCCCAGGTTGGGCAGGGTACTTGCCTGACCTGAAATCGAACCCACGCCCTCATACTCGAGAGGTTAGTTCTTTACGCACTAGGTCACCACGACTACTATATCTAATATACTAGAAGACAATGCAAAAGGAAGGTCGTAAAATGATCACGAAATAATTCATAAAAACTGTAATAATCTTTTGATAATTTTAAAAGACAGCTATTTTTAATTTTTACTTACATTTAAATAAAACTACTTTTATGGATTTTATCGCGGTAAATAATATTAATATAACCGCGTGACCGCGATAAAATCCGTAAAAGTAGTTTTATTTTAATGTCTAATATTCGCGTAAGTGTCAGAAATCAATATGTTTTACATATATGATATCACTTCACTTACCTTGATACTTATTCAAAATTTTTCCATTCCAGTATCATTCCACCGTTTAACAGTGGAGATTGACCTAACCCTCGCGTGCTGCTGCGAGCTGAACACAGCCCTCGGCGGCGGAGCGGCCGCGCCTCTCGTCACCGGCGTTGGCGTCGACATACGAGCAGGGGACCTCTTCCCTGCGACATTCCCTGATAAGGGACCAGAGCTGCCGTTGAGAGGAGCTCGGACTATCACTAGTGGACCACATTCAGGACAGGTGAGGGGTTGAAAAAGACTGCTGTTTGTATGTTGTCCTCTCGTCACTGGAGTCAGAGTAGACTTACGCGCGGGGGATCTCTTCCCTGCGATGTTCCCTGATAAGGTACCAGAGCTGCCGATGAGGGGAGCTGGGACTATCACTGGTGGACCACATTCAGGACAGGTGAGGGTTGAAAAAGACTGCTGTTTGTATGTTGTCTTCTCGTCACTGGAGTCAGAGTACATTTACGTGCGGGCGTCTGTTCCCTGCCACCCTTCCCTAATAAGGTACCAGAGCTGCCGCTGAGGAGAGCTGGGACTATCACTAGTGGACCACATTCAGGACAGATGAGGCTTTAGAAGGACTAATGATTTCTTGGTTTTCAAAGAGGTTCTTTCTGGTCCTGTTTGTTGCTGTGTCAAGTTGTTAAAGCAGGTTCATTTTCGAGGAAATTACAGACTTGGTGCACGTCAGTCACATTTCAGCTTTTGTGCTATTTGTTATTGAATCTGTCTGCCCAGGGCGGTCTAACGACCCCTTTCCGGAATCTTCATTTTCAGTTCAAACTAAGTTACTTATGTATGTAATTAGTTACTAATTTATAATTTCGTTTCCCAGGTGCTAGATATATACGACAACACGGTGGGCATGCTCCGCATCGGACCGTTCAACTACGAGCCGCTACGAGGAGTGGACCTGTGGCTGGAGCAGTCGGACGACTTCATACTGCAGCACCTGAGCACCACGCCCGCTGTCGAGCCGCCACACTTCGTACATAATGTAAGCTCTGTCACATGTTGAACTCTGTGGGCTCTGGCTGTGGGATTGTCCGAAGGAGTTACCGCGGCCCTGGTAAATAAAGGGCTTACGAAGGAACATGGCGGGTTCTATCCAATAAGAGTCTGACATACCTTCATGCTGCACACATAGCGAAAGCCTTTCTGGCCTTTCTTTACTACTACGAGGCGAAGGAAATTGTGAATCTATGGATCTCTGTGGACTAATTTTGAACGAGACCTCTTTTTACATCAAGTTTTTCAAGAAAACATGCAACCCATAATTATGTCTCCTATGCTGGATATGAAGAACAAGAACAGTTTTTGGGAACTTTAAAACTAATAACAACATTTTCCTATTCGCAGATCCGCGTGACTCTAAAGTTCATACAACAGCACCCGTTCCCGGCCGTCACAGTGTTCCCGGACAACCGCGCACATTACTACCGCCGCGACGAGCAATCCGGCTGCTGGGTGCCCATGCGCTTCTAGAACCTTCCATCACGTCACATCTTCTCAAAGTGCTTCTGGAACCATCCATTGCGATACTACACATGTTCTAAAATGCTTCTAGAAACATTAGTATCTACAGCTGCTTGTACTAAGATGCTACTTACATTGCGCAGACTAAAAAATACTACAGAAAACGATAGATAACTTTAACCAGTGATTTTAGAAAAGTCGGTGTAACTGGCTATAAAAATATTAGCCACATAGTCCCTAAGTCGCCCAGGGTTGAAATTATAACTATATATTCGTGGCAAAAATCAAAATTGAGTTTTAGAAAATACCAGATCTTTACTTACTTACACTTATTGGGGATTTCAATTCCCTATCTATTTGTTGTCTTGCTTGAAATGTGACGTTAGCCTCACAGGTACCAGTATGTAATGCGGAGTTCCTATCTCAGAACGCAAATCAAGACATAATAGGTCATGCAAATGTAAGCATTTTACGGCGTTTATCTACAAATATAAATTCCAACGCATTATAAAAAATACCATTAAAATCAAACACTTCATCGCAGTTTCTGCCATCTTGCATTTTTAGTAGCAATCACAGACAATTTCGTTGTTCTTCTATCTAAGTACGTAGTTAATTGTGATGCACTATGCGCCAATTATTAGGTGCCAAAATTCGTATACGCATAATAAAATCTAAATAGCAAAGACAATGTACACCGTATAGTAGAATGTATGTATGTGTAACAAGGAAAACAAACATTTTATTTAATTTATTTTTTGATTGCTAGCTTTTTGAGGCATTCCATGTCAATTTTTAAGTTTCTTCTCGAGTGACCATAATGTAAATGGAGAATAAGGATGGGCCCTTGTAAAATGTTGACGTATTTGTTTCAGGGTTGCCAATGATTAAGAAATATGCTCAGCGTCAAATTGCTACAAATGCAAATTAAAATGCACAGTATCGTTTTGTAATGATTTCGTAAGTCGCAAAGCAAATAAATTAATTCAAATTATTTTGATTCCGTGCATTCATAATTATCTAATTTTAGAAACCACTGAATAATGACTCCTAATGTATTTTAGACTTGAAAGATGTGTATCGTTTTGGAAAAAGTACATGTAAACAAGTTTTGTTTTATTGTGATAATTTGAATATCGTGTTATTGTTTCATTTGTATTTATGAACAAAAGTAAAGGGTTTTTTGGCCAAAGTAAGTATTGGTGCCAACAAATGTTGATAGGAATTGAATAAATAACGCTGACTTATAATATTTTGTTGGACCAACAACTATTTGAGCGAGGCTAGAAAAAAGTAGAACAGTTTCAAATTATGTAATTTCTTCTGTATTTTTTTCTAGAAAGTTGCCAATTATTACTTTTGTATGTAAATATAAAATGTTAATGTTATTAAGTTATGTTAATTGTATATTTTGACAGTTTCGTTTATCTACTTCCAATTTAGATTTTAAATATTATATTATATATTTTCTTGCCTTTTAGATATACGGCAGGGATGATGAATTTATGAAATAGAGTAAAATTGACAGAGAACAAGTTATGTTGTAAATATTATAGTGATCACTTAGGTATAGTTAGATGACGTTATTAGTTATTGTTTTGTGAAATATTATGAATATATTGAAAGTTCAAAAGATCCAGGTCCCTTTTTATTTTTCCTTTATCCCATCATTTTTACAGTAACTATTCTTCTTGAATTGAAAAATAGTGTTCGACTCCACGGCCTCTATGTCGTTGTGTACAGTGTACATTGCCGCGTATTTACAGAGTGTACATAGCCAAAACGCATCCATAGGAAACTGCTCGCTGATATTTTGTAATGCTGTTTTTTAATTTGTGATTTCAAAGTATACACGAATTTTGCGTACTGCTCGAGTATAATTCGTAGCTTAGATGTGCACATGCATCATTCCAATTTATACACGGTCAAATTTAATTATACAAAATTAATATTAGGTAAAGCATTAAATAAAAAAGGCTTTTGAATCTGAGTTTGTTCATTAAAAATGGGTGCTAATTAAACAGGCTTCTTTTTAATATCATTATTCGCCCCCAAAAATGTATGTTGCCTTCTAAATTACTAAGTCAGCCACAATTAACGAGCATCTAAATAATACTATCTTAGCCACTAGTATCTTCTAAGTAAACCACTCTAAATACAACTCAGCATGATGGTTATTTTTTAGCATCTAAATTTGTAGCATGCATTCTAACAGTAAACTTCTAAAATACTATTAAATGACACCATAAAATATATTTAATTAGCTTCTAATTTTTTAACTCAGTACGTTTAAAATGTAAGTAAGCAACATGCAGCAAGCATCGCTTCTGTCACGGCTCCGGTGCTGCGGGGCTCCGGCGCTCCCATGCGAGCTTATCGTCGCAGATGGTTTTCACGCTCACCACCGCAGCTTCGGCTTGCTGGCCGGCTCCGCCGGCCAGCCTCAGCCGCGGCGGCGAGCGTTAAAACTACCTGCGCCTCAGCTCGCAGGCCGCCTCGCCCCTCCGCACCTACGCGGTTTTGAATTGCACTCTAGGGGTAGGGCAGACAAGACTACGTGGAGTCGGTTTTGCAGCGATTCGATTTCGTCACTAACTTCAATTTTTAATACAATGTTTTTTAATTGAAGGTTATAAATGGCAATATACTAAAAACGAGGCCCAGTAGTAAATTAGATGACAATGTATAAATAATGTTGTAAAATTAGAAGCTTAATCATGTGTTCAATAAATAATTTTGTGGCTGCACTTATATTTCCCATAAAAAATCAACTTGTTTAAAAAATATACAAAAAGAAATTGAATTTACGAGCATTATTAATATTTAAATTAACATTAAATGCTAGGTCGTGTTTTAATCAAAATGGCAGCATGCAACTGCTCGCGAATAGATTGGAATCGTAAAGTTTTTCGCGCCTATTCCAGTGTATACACGATTAGTTTGCATGCGGACTAGCACTGTATAATATGGAACAAAGCAAGTTACTTTGGCCACTACAAAATATATGCGAGTATTTGCGTACTGCTGCTGTATACATCGGAAGACTTTGTATATAAAGTGAATTCCAATCTATTCGCGACTAGTTTCACACGCTTGCGTACTAGCCATGTATATACTGTAAATACGCTACATTGCCTTGTATTAAAATACGTACTGAAAAAATCCCAGAATTGTGCAGAATTATGCACCTGGTAAGCCCCAGTGTCAGAGTTTTCTTAAATCCGCCTGATGGCCTCTGCATTATAATAACGACTGTTACTGAGTAGCATTAGAGGGCGCCAGCTATACCCGCTCGTAATCTGGAAGGTGTAACACCTACGTGTCTGGCAGAATTATAATGAAAATAAGCTATGGGGAGCTATGAATAACTATAATAGTGCAGTACAGTAGTTCAGGGCTATATCATAGCTCGATTACCAGAACAGAAATAGTCCTATTGCAACATGGGAGCATAGGGTCCAGAGGAGTAATGCTGGGGGCTGAATGGCAAGCTAGAGAGGTCGAAGACCTTTCTCCCGTTGAAGGTCGCTTCACCGTTCGTCATAATACAAACAGATAAATTTCAGATTACGATTCTTAACTTGCTAAAACAATGCAAACAAAAAACCAATATCGCACGTACTATTCAAATCGCGAAAATATTAGCAAAAATTTTCAAAACGAAAGCAAAAAAAAAAGGATTGTCATTTCATTGGAGTTTTTGGGTTGGCAATTTTAATGCAACGAAAATGAAACTTCGTCCTTCACATTTGCTGTGCTGGCAACATTATATTTGACAGCTGGTCTTGTGCGAACGCAGTTCTTAGTTTTGTTAGTTTTTGTGTAACAATTTCTCAACAATTTCTTTGAGAAGACATCCTGAGACGACAAAAAGTTAACAATATGGAAAAGCCAACCGTAACCGAGCAGCCGCCACCTTATTCTGCTGCGGCGTTCCCAGGTAAGTTCTCAAAAAGTTTGTTTATGAAACCTATATAATGTGAATGAATCACAATAAAGATAAGCTGTTCGATTATACTGCGTAATGTTGCAACTTAGCGTTTTTATATTTAATTAGCCATCGTTACCTGAAGTAATCTCCACGGGATGAACATAAGCGAAAGAATTTACTTCAAGTGTTGTTTGGTAAACATGTTGTAGTTGGCATGTTGTAATTTGTAAATATGGGGATTACAGGTCCTCCGCCGCAGCCGGCTGGTGCTCCGGGCGCGCCATACCCGCCTCCGCCGCCCGGGTACACGCCGTACGGAGTGCCGCCTCCAGGTACCGGGTTTGTGCCCAACTATGGAGCCACCAACATTATAATACCACCCCCTATAATCGCAGTGGGAGCGTGTCCCGCGTGCCGTGTCGGTATCCTTGAAGACGACTTCACGTGTCTGGGTATATTATGTGCTATACTATTCTTCCCTCTAGGGATTCTATGTTGCCTGGCACTCAAAAATAGAAGATGTTCCAATTGTGGAGCTCTGTTTGGATAGGAACCGATGTGACAGCTTGTTAAATGTTTTGATTAAGATGTTGAATATTGAAAGGTTTATGAATGTAATAATGGTTACTGTTTAATATTAACTGTGTTGTTTATGTTAAAATGTGATGTTTTCAATCAACCTTTCTTTATGGACACAGTAAAATGTAGCTAATTATGCAATATAACTATGTTTTAACATAAGCAAGGTCAGTTTTTTTACTTTTTAATTTTACAGCATATGAACAGCAAACTGCTGGTAACAATATCAACTATTATTCAAGGTCAATTACATAATGTGAACCAGTGTTACGGAAAATAATAATTATGTTTTCCGATATGCATAAATACTTGTATGTTATAAACAGTGACCAACTTATAGAGACTGTAGAACTAAAAGTGAACAAAGACAAGGAAAGCAATTAACTAGAAATTTGTATTGTTTGCGTTTCCTATTTAATGACTGTCCAAATTTATGTTAACAATTTTTTTTGTAGTCAAAAATTAATTTAGTAATTGTTGGGGCAGTCAAATGATAAAGCACCCAGAAGAATGTAAACAATATCAGCTCCAGGACACATTGCGAGATATTAATATGACAAGACCACATGGAGTTAAATTACACATTCAATACAAGTTTGTCGGAAAGTATCTTTTCTATATGATTTAACTTTATTGATTGCAATGTTCCAAAGTTGACAATTATGCTTTCATTTATTTGAAATTAAAAATCTTTAAGTATTTTTGGGCAACTACAATACATGTTTTAATGTTTTGCGAGTGGCTGTAAATGAAATCACAGCTAAAAATAAAAACAATAGATTAAGTGTTTGCTTTTTCTAAATGATGATGAGAAATGAAGCATAACACAGCTAATTGCTATGGTAATTAATTTATTGACTTAACATTCTGTTAAGACTAAAACTTAACAAAAAATATGATAAAAAATGTTAATACACATCATCATATTTAATAAACAACATGAAAGTAAGACAAATAGATAAAACTTCAAACAATTCAGTGTTGCCATAAAACGATAAATAAAAATATTATATCTCTCCTAAATGTGATGATTATTCTAGTTTCTTTAGCTTTGTAAATAACATTGATTTCAAAATTATTAATCAAAAACTCTAATTTTAATCTATATTTTAGTCTATTCTAACTTGCCTAAGCGTATAGTAAGAAAAAGATAAATATATTTGAAAATTAATTCCAAAAGTAATAAAGTGCCATCTTGGTACATTCTGAGGTTTGTATAATGAGTCAAAAGACCTTTGCTACGTAAAACATTTAAATATGCCCAAGGCGTGTGGATAATCGAAATAAATTAATTTTATTGAATTATTATCATTAGCATATCATATAGAATATTATAGGTTGAAATATATTATTATTTGAAAAAGTATATAGTGTAACAAAATAAGCGTAAAATATAGACGGCACTCTAGTATTTCTAAAAAATTATTAGCTAAACTGAAGAAAAAAAATCATATACATTATGCCTTATTATGAGTGCCATTCCAAAAAATATATAATTAAATCAATATTCATCTTAGCAATTAATTTCTTTTTCAATGTAATTTCTATGACGGCGTAATTTTATTTCTTCCAATATTGTATCGGAAATACATATTTTGCTACATCTGTTTAATATAATATTCCTAATTTAAGGTCTACAGTTTGGATTCTGATTCAAGACTAATATCCAGCATCCTTTTAATAGACAGGCTTGAAATGTATGACCATTATTATTCTTTGAACCAGTAATGAATTGTAGACCTTAACATACTAACACAATTTTACAGTTATTTTATTATTAAATATTTAAGTCAACAAATATCAGCAATAAGTCTTAATTTAATTAGGTAAATCCTTTATTCATTTTTTTTTGAAGTATTGGCATTTTGACATCTGTAAAACCTTTTTGGTACTTACATAATACTTGAAAATGTTTATGAATAAAGGGTTAGCCTATATTTTAGTTTATATATCTACTAACAATAAGAAATGATTATTATATTATTTTGTTCTCATTTGAATTCGAAAGAAAGGACTTCAAAGCAATGTGTTTATTTTAATGAACTATAATAGCAATTGTTTTTTTTTCTGAGTTAATTAGTAATTAAACATACTGTGATTGATATCAGCTACTAAACAATTTCCAGTTTTTTGTCTATTGGAGTAGAAAACTCAATATTTTTGTTTGTGAGACTATTAACGAAATTCAAGTCGAATTGACGCAACATTGTGCAGATGAGATGTTGATTTAATACAAAAGAATTTTAATTTCATGAATATGTCTGTCTCTTGAAAGCCCCGATACTGTGGGTATTCTATATAATTGTTACTGATACATTGTGGAATTTTGAATTCCTAAAGCTGTTCCTTCTGCATATTATTGTATGGATCAATTTATTATATCGCGTATAAGGGAAATTCAATTAAATAGGTAGCCGTTATTTCCATAGATTTAAGATCCCACTACCGTTCTGTATCTATGGTTATTCATACTATTTTTTGTGACAACCCAAGAACGATATAATTTGCATTCTCGTGCCTAAAATATAAATTGTTGGACAGCTTATAAAGCCTGTCATAGTTTAAATTTTAAATCAACATTCTCAGCCATACAAAGTACTGAATAGGTTAGATCTAAACTAATTTTATGCCACAACCAAACGCCTTTCATTGACTTGTTGATAAGTTAAACGTTTCGTAATAAGTGATCGTTTGAAAGATCTAAGTATATGTATACATAATTTTATTATATAATTATTATTACAGTATAGGTTTTGCATTAAAGTTTGGGAATAATTTGTGTTTTTATTTCTTCACACCTCGATTATCTTTAGATCTGAGAAATCTAGACCTTAAATAAGTAGGTTTCTATTATTCTCGATACTACTTACCTCTTCTGGACGAAAGTGCCCATGGTCGGAATGTAATTTGGAATAACGAACGAGAATCTACGTCATCTTCTCAGTTGTTGCACTAAGAAACCGATAGGTGGCGTTCAAATGTTTTCAATAAGGCCGCCACTAGTGAATTCAGTCACCGTTCTGTATCTATTTTCGGGCGCACCTCTTTAGTAGAGAAGTCATTTTTCAGATATTTAGATCAGAGCTATAGGTTCCTAAGTACAATATGGGTCAATCCCCACTGAAAGAGCAGCGGCCGTAAATGCAAGTGATTGAGCGAGAGCGCGGCGGACCGCGCGGCGCCGCGCCGCGCGTTGCTCTTACATTGTCCGTGCTCTTACGGCCGCTGCCGGCCGCTGCTCTTTCAGTGGGAATTGACCCTATGTCCTTTATGTGATAAGGCAAAGACATTTATTCGCCATGTATCTTTCATTATATACCTACTCATTTTATCCAGATGCTCCTAAATAAAGATACGCATGATCAACCATAATAATTCATTTTGAATGAAAATTTAAACTTTGCAATGGTTGTTAGCTCATGTGTAGCCTGCGGGCCGCCGATAGCCGCGCCAAATCGACCGGACTTATTCCGACAAATTTTAATGGCCGCAAACATTACGCGCGCTTTATGTGATGGCTGTCCAACGAGTATGATAATCCGTTGATAACAACGAACGCCAATAATGAGCGTTGTTTTATGATAAGCTGACCTTAATTTCATTCATATAGTAGGTACCTAGGTGCTTGCTAGATTTACGCCTAGGCATTATAGATACATGTATGCATTTTTAAAATTAACCAAAACAGAGATCCTCAAAATGAGTTAGTGAAATTATCAGAACAGAATTAATTCATAGACAAAAAGAATTTGAACTGTAACCTTTTTGGATCCAAACAGCCAGGCACCACAATACACATAATATAGATGGGCACCACACACATCCGTCACCAAAGTTCAATCAATGCTCTCAAAACCCTCTCGTAGTTCCATCGGAGTTTAAATTCTCATTAAGGCGAGGAAGTGGTCAACAATAATTCCATAACCGGCACGCGCATCTAAGGCGCCAAAAGGGGTCGGAGCGTCTGAGCGGGGCGAGGATAACAATACGCGCGCTAGCTTATAACTAAAAGTCGTAAGCGACAAAATGGTTTTGTAATTTTAATATTTAGAAATGATAATTTAATAAAAATTCCTACTACCATTTTAAAGAGTATGTATATACTCAACTACTAAAAAAGTTAAGAGGCTTAAATCGGTCCCGTTTGCCCATAATATGTGAATCTCTTTTTAAAAAGAGGTATGTTTGATATATTTTTCTCTGTTATAAAAGTTACCTAATCATGTTTCTACAACTAACAAAATAAGGCTTATATCATGAACTTTCAGGTAACCAAGTTGTATTTTGATCCGTTTTGTATTTACTGAGAAAAATTGACATCCTTGGCGCCAAAAATTCCAATTCGTCCTCTTAATATGTTGAGTGGGGTCGTAAGCGGCGGTTATCATGTCTTTACTTATAAACCATTCATTGCTCGCTCAGCAGTCAGCCGGTATTTTTTTAATGAAGGCTCGACTCCTCATTTAAACATTCAAAACGATGCTGAATTTCTGGCTATTCATGTTATGAAGGGCCCTCTACGTTGGTTGCTAAAATTAAAAAGGAAAGTCCACATAATTGAAGATAAAATAAACACAGGTGTAAGAACCCAGAACAAATAAAGATTTGAATAGGTACCTACCTACATAAGTTTAAGAATGTACCTCATTAAGTACAGATTTTAAATGTAAGAAATTGATGTCAATTTTCATATTTCAAGTAGCTAAAACATTTCAGCTACTTTCTATTATATGCTGAACTGAAACTACTTAACGGCTTTACGAGACAATTTTCTATATCCTAAGGGTCATTGCACCATTCTAAATAGGTATCCTTTATAAAGTCTACAACAGCAAAACAAAACCCTAGTCTAGACTCTAGACTGCGGGTAATGATTCTAAATGACATCTGAAACAGGCGACATCCTTCCAATTTCAAAGGATAGCAGTTTCGAATGGCCATCGTTTGTTGCATTCGAAATTCAAAAGATGCATTTCAGCGTTTTGTAGCAATAAATTGAACGCTTTTGAAGTCCAGCTAGAGTGTTATGTCAATAGGAAGTGGGGAATGAATGTTGAATGCCTTAATTTATTCATGTCAAAATGGGATAGCGATACTGGTGGAAAAATGCAAAGTAGGTAAGGTATATAATGTCACCGTATACCTAGAGATCTAAGGGGAGGCCTATGTTCAGCAGTGGACGTCCTATGGCTGAGATGATGATGGTGATGATGATACCTATGTTAATGCGGCCGATATCTGTCGCCTCGGTGAATGCACAGGGATGGTGCATATACACACTATGGTCAGTTGGTGGAGAACTGTGAGATAGTGTGGCACGGGGGAAGAAGTTATGCGTGCAAGCGAGCCGATATCTTACTATCGGACAGTAGGAAGACCAAAGAAACGATGGATGGATTGTGTGAAAGTAGATATGGTAAGAAAGAATGTTACTTGCGAGATGACGGCAGATAGAAGAGTATGGAAGGAGAAAACATGCTGCGCCGACCCCAAATAAAATTGGGATAAGGGCAGGAGGATGATGATGATGATGATGGACAGTAATTACAGAGATGCAGGTAGAACGAACACTACACGTGGGTAATCCTAGTTCTTCTTCTTCTTTCGTGTCGATGACATGTCATAATATTCAGACTACACTATGTCAGCCCAATGTACCACCACAGCAAGAGCACGGCTGGATGCGCTCATTAAGTCCAGCAAGTTTCAGGGCACAGTGGACATGCGATAAGATGGGACATCGTCCACACGGCAGCCCCGCACTCGCACCCAAGGTCCGCCCCGCCTGCGAAACCCCACCTGGATCGATTGTTCTTGCTCCGGCCGACCTGTGTTCGGAGTCTGTTAAAAGACTGCCAGACTCTTCTCGGGAGATCGTGTGTAGGAGGGAGACTTTCCAAGAGCGGGACAAACGGGGAGGGCAGTGAACTCCTCGAAGTCCTAGTGGGCTAAAGCTAGATGTAGCCGGCCAAATGTGGCTAAACTTAGTTGTGCCTTCTTCTGTTAGAACTAGGTGTAGCCGGCTAGGCCATGTCTACCTCTAGATTTAACCATAACACTACACACACATGTACTCTTTTTGTCATTAAATAGGTATGACAAATTAATCATGGGATTCGGTAGAACCCTCCGAAATTACGCTGGTGTTGTTGTTCTTACCAGATATCTCATACATTCCTATTACACCTGTCTATCTAACTATTTTAATTGAAACGGTTTACACAGTCTAACATAGTTTAGCTCAGTTTAAATTATGAGGGGTAATTTCTAAATTTCCATTTAGGTAGTAAGTAATCTTGCATCGTAGAGGGGTTCCAGCGAGATTATTAATAATTTTCACTCAGCTTTGAGCTGGGCTTTCTAATTACAATTTAGATAATGTACGAAGGTTTGTTAAGATCTAGAGCTAATTAAGTGTAGTGAAATGCAGTGTTTGTTTGTTTATGCCAATAGAGATAAGTGGACTTGGAAATTATATAAAAGACTCCCTTTCATTCAGATTGCAATAGTTCTTATTATAAAAGAATGAGATAGACGTTGAGAGATTCTCTAGGTAGTTAACGAGCTCAAAACGTAGAGTACAAGTGTAAAGTGGTGTGCGTCTAGTGTTAACTGAATACAGCTGAGTACCAGTGTTTTATATGGAGCGACTGCCTGTTTAACTTCCTCACATTTATATTGCAGAAATATCTATAAAAAAATTGTCACCTTTTTATACCTATACCAGCGCTTTGTCAGGGCCCTGGGCACACTCGGGCACTATCTAAGTTGCAATATTCCGAGGTAATACCAGTACAAACAATATGTATCTAATTGTCAATTCAGGCTAAGTCTAGGACATAAAACGCTTGCAAATCCACTGGTAAATGAAATAAATAATCCAGGATCGAAGTTCTTAGAGTTAATAGTGTTTCGATACGGCGCGTAAATAAACACAGATTGGTTTTACACCTGCACTTTCAGATGCAATAAAACGTCACTCGTGTTTGATAGCTTTGGTTATGCCACTGTTAGAGGGTTTTCAGACTAGCGGATTGTGTCGTGTGTTGATCGCTTGGCGATGTCAGATTTTCAGGCTTTACTCTGAATAAATGTTCTAATTTAAAAGCGCTTTAAGGTCTGAATAAGCATATAAACGCGTTTTTATTTATTCTATAAGTATATTTATTTACTTCGAATTCCAAAAAAAGCCCAAACATTAGGTATTTCCCTGGAATTGCAACTCTGGCCTTCTGGTACGTAATAGGGTATTACATGCATTTTTGAAATATATCTTAAATAAATTCTTTAGTCTTAATATATCTCTAAAAAATTAAAAATATTTTTTTTTCTCACGTTATGTACGAATATAAATTAATTGTTTTATCATAATTTCAAATTTCGCGCGTATTTCGCGAAAACGCGGCACACAACGGACGCCATGATTGTTTTTTGGTCATGACGTCATTACGTTAGTAAACAAACTACAGCCACAGATTATATAATAGTTACTACGTAACAGATAAATCACTCCATACAAAAAAGTCCATACCTACTGTTATAAGCACCTACAAGTTCCCCAACTACCTACAAATTCCTAGCTGCGTTATAAAATGAACCTTAAAAGCTCGAGCGCTTGATTGTTATTCCAATGCGATAGCGCACAGTTCAGTGACCGCAACCGTGCCGTGGCCGTGCTTAGGGTTGCTTCTTACAATTTATTAATATTTAAGTAGGAAAACAAAGTTACGCTTATTTTAAGATAGCCTTTTTTAAAACTGAGTTTTTAAATAAAAAGTAATATCAAGAATATTTTTCTTAAGTTACCTAGGTATTGTATTGCCTACTAAAATGGAGTATGGGTACATATTACTAAATATTACCTAATACGTAAGCATAGGTAAGTACTTAAGTAAAGCTTTCGTCAAAATCAAAGGCGGTTTCCAACTATTTTTCGAGCACAAGTGCCATACCCCATATGGTACAACTCCCTCGAGTGTTGATACATACCTAAAATTGGTTTCTGCGAAGCGACACGCGTAATGTTCCGAGTCGTCATTAAGTTGGACCAGAACTATACCTACTTACACTCGAGATGTGTTTTGAGCTACAAAACTCACAATACAGTTCATATAACTAAGTCTAAGTAGGTATCTAAAGTAAAATAAGTACCTAATGATCTCTGTTGTTAAAATCATAAAGTAGATAAGTATTAATTTATTTAAAAAAAATAGAATTACTAGATAAGATCATAAATATAAAATGTTTCTAAATCTTACAATAGTCGCATATAAACCAACACAACTCAAAATAATACATCAGTTTGTTAGGTAGCTTAAAAAACTAATAAAAACCAACAGCATAACATGCCACGAAATAAAAATAATAATATTGGAACGCGCGCGGCTCGTGATACTATTGAAAGCCCTGAGCCGCGTGGGGTTACCGGTAACCCAGCGAGCGGTAGGCATTTATCGCGCGCAAGTACGTCGAGTGACAGAGGCCTGCTACAGCTGTCAGTAATACATATTTTGATATGTATTGAAAATTTTAATAATGAGTAATTATGCTCCGTATCGTTGGTGTGTTGTTTCTGAATGTGAGAACACTAGTGTAAAAACACCAGACAAATTATGGATTCAAGTACCAGTGGATATAAATACTGACACTGATATATGACACTTTTGTTTACTACCGTAATGACGTCATTAGCATGGCGGCGACATTTCGTAGTGTTCAAAGACAGATAAAAAAACCTAAAAACTTTAAACTGCAATAAAAAATATATTTATGTACCTTACGAAGTGAAACTAACATTTCCCGATTGCTTTTCCTCTAAACAATCATTGTAATACACTTTTAATTTTTTTCTCATCTAGACTAAAATACCCTATTGTATAAACAACTTACCAATATAGCTCCCTAAGCAAGATTGAGAAGAAGTGCAATGAATGAGGATACATTACCTATGTAATGTATTTGACATAAGATCCATTCAATTTTGAACCGACCATAAGCCAAAATAAAAAAGGTTTCAGTAATAAATAATTTACCACTAACTACTACGGCCGTTACGATCCGCAGTTGAAGCTACGCGCGGCTAAGAGTTTATCTAGTCTTTGGTTTACGACGACCCCGAGACTACCTTTATGGGACGTAGCAAACGCTATTTTAGTGGCATCTTAGGTTTATTGACAGTAAATGTCGATAACTTCGCGTTATCGAGCACGTGAGCTGAAACTATAGTTTTTAGTTCAACACCATAAAGAAGAGGACCTATGTATGTAAACATTGCCTGTGCCAGGGTTTAAGTTTAAGAACATTATTTGGATTTAGAATGTACTTAGGTAAAGACAATTATTTATTTATTTATTTAATTATGTGTTTAGGTATCAACTTCGAACCTGCCTTTTGAAATTAAGCAAACAAATAGTTATAATTGTCAATTAACTAATCCGCATTTTTGGAAGTGTAGACAGAATATTAGACTACGCTTTAGTGGTTGGAGGTATCTTTTTATGTAAGTTTAATATATTTTTCCTTAAACAGAGCCAGTTTACTTTCGTTCGTCTTTTAGTTTAATCATCTGCGATTCGTTGCAACTAATTTATTCACCGTGACGAAGAATGACATGTTTTTTCAAATCTGGCCAGTAGCTCCTGAGATTAGCTTTTTTATATAGATTTCCCAGTTCCTTCACATATAATCAGATAAAGCAACAACAACAGCAACTTACAGCCACAGGAGCATTTGGCCAATTTTCTTAACAAATTACGTTACCTCGTTCCGAGCATACATCTCCCGCATTTCAGAATGCTCCAGAATATATTACTGTGCATTTGTTTTTCAGTTGTATAGTTCTGGCGTCTTCATAGTTGACGAATGAGATATGACGTTTCCGTGTTTAGATATGTATGTTGAATTTCTCGTAAGAAAATGGGTAGGAGAGATGGCTATTATATAGCGGTTAGAGAAGAACATTTTGTTAAAAAAATGTGTGTGTTTTTAAACGAGTGTAGACGGAAGCCGCGTTTTTACGTATTGTTTTAAGGATCCACTCGGACAAGTTCTTGTTTTGATGGAACTTCTTCCGTTGTGTTCGTAAGTTCTTAGTACCTAGATGAATCGCCTGATACAAAGCTCTTATCGCCGCCCATAGACACCCACAACGTCGCATAATCCACAAATGCCCAGCCCTTAAAAATCAGAATCCATATTTCCTATTTTTTACGTCTAAACCAGTAACTATTGTTACTGTTCTCACATCGTCATGTTATTGCATCTCACATAAATAAGGATTGCTTTCAGGAGCGTGACGTCACATCCCAACTAGCAAAATTCTCCTATAGCAATTGACTAATAAGATTACACGCCTTATAGAAATCTAGTAGACGCATTAACTTAGGCCACTGATCCTGCTAAAGCATCTTCTAAGATGATTTGCACTACAAGTACTTTCGACCCTATAGTTTAGTTTTTTAAATGTCAATAGGATTATTTTACACGACTCTTACTAGAGCAGTCAGTCAGGATCAGTCTTATAAATGCAAGTTATAAAAGTTATTAGCAAAGTGTGACTTTTGATCCGATAATCGCATTTAGTAAGATTGTTTTATCTTGTTAACGTCTTGTTTCATTCTTCTATAAGACATGCACTTCCTATAAATGCCACAGATAAAGCTGCTAGAGGTAAAGATATTATAGAACAATTTTATCTTAGTCATGACCCTTAACGGATTTTTAGCAGCAAGCTAGCATAGCCTCTGATTCTTATAAGTAAGGAACCTTGAAACTTAAATATGGTGGCGTAGGTATGTCATATAAGCGTCTTAACTTAGATTAAAAAGTCATATAAAGGTTCTGATAAATGCAATGTAATGGCACCTTATGTCGGACAGGTATTTATTAATTTATTACTGAATTAACAAATAATGACAATGTTAAATTTTGAAGGCGTATGAAGATATTTTTATTATCGTCTAACATTTCATCAATAAAATTATTTTCGCAAGTTGTGTAGGCACTCTTTACGAAACAGGCACATGGCAAATGTTACATAATGACAAACCTTATTATAATGTGACTTTACTTATCTTTTGAAAATAAAAGAGGATTCAATGTCATGCACAAGCACAGTACAATGAATTAACGAAAAAAGAACGAATGATCGACTGAATGAATCTACTAATGATATTACGCTGATCACTGTAGGACCAATTACTCTAGTAGCGGCACGCGCCAGATCATAAAAGGACCAATCGCTCTTTTTGGATGCATTTACCGGATTTTTATAGGACAAATATATTTTGTTAAAGCACTTGATAAGGTAATTATAAAATCGAATAGCACTTTACCGGATTATAACAAAGCGACTATAGGGCGAAATAGTCCAATAAACTGCGCCCAAATGCGGCTATATTATCGTTTACAGGATTTCTATAGGATCAAAAAATACGTGCTCCTAGGATAATTACAGGGCTACATTTTGCTACTTGGGATAGGTACCTACCTAGGTATATAGCTAGGTTGTGGCTGAACCCGAGTCAGTGGGCTGTATTGTGGCGAATATACAATACGACCACAATTTAGTTATTCCCCGTAGGGACAGCTACGGAAACCTTGCTGCGTACTGGAATTCAGAGTTTCCTCGAAAACACAGGTTCGTAGTGAAATCCTGAGAACTATTGTTTTACCCTCTTTACTTGCCTTAAAGCTACGCTTAAATTATAAGAGAGGGTGTTTCTATAACCGAAAGATCATAGTCGATATATATAGGCATATATCAAACTTCCATAAAGATTCGGGACACTTAATTCTTAACTAAATTGAAGTTGAAAGGTATCATGACTATTTATAAATTACAAGTAGGTTTTTGGAGTTAATTATTTACCAGAATTCGTTACAAACTTATAAAACTTTGAGGACTCAATACGAACCGTCGATATTCGTTAATGAGAAGCGTTCAAAGACCATTCTGAGTTAATAACTTTGCTAAAAATAATCAAACTTTTATTGGAACAAAATGATGTCAATTTATACCTTTCAACAAGAAGACCAACGGTCGAAAATAGCTTTAGAGTCTAAATTATTTATTACAAACCAATGTTCAAAGTTGACCGCGAAGGAAGCTTGATCAAACCTCCGTGGAATTCCACTTAACTTTTATGACAGTTTTTCTTAGGCAAAGATTAGCCAACTTTGTAAATGCGGACTCTCAACTTGGGACATTATTCTTATGTTTTGTGTTTACCATGAAACTCGTAGCATATTAAATTTAATAGGTACATTTGTAACTTTTGCGGGATTCAAGGTGGTCGCTTGAGTTTGTGGATCTTTAAAATTGTGTTCTACTTAGTTTTATTGTTTTCTGTAACTTTTTTTTAACGCGGTCGTGTAAAACGATGATGATAGGTAATGAAAGTTGGTAGATGTGAATTAAAAGCTCTGGGCTTCCAAGTTAAAATAGTACTGGTTTTAACGAAATAATTCTGTAAACGCCTACATTTTAACACCTTCATTTCATGACTAGACTACCCGTTAAATATAACAGAATGACCCAGAAGCTTCAGAAGTGCATGCATAAATAGCGTTAGTAAAACTATTCATACACAAAACAGAATGGTTGTCAGTCTGTAGGCATTGAATAGTATCGCGGAGATGCTCGAGATAGCGTGAAGGAAACTGCCCGCCTAGAATGTAAGGGAGCTACGAAGATATAAAAGTAATAGAAGTGGTAGTGAGCTGTTTTCAAACCAAACTGACTGTCAGCTGCCAAATGTGAGCAAACGTTACGCAGTTTATTGTATTTCCATACATATTCACTTTTTCGTTCACATCTAACCGACGATACGTTATGAGTAATATGTAATGTATAGACGATAAACTGTTGGGGTTTGGGTTGAACGCAGTCTGAGCGTAGGCGCAGTCATGTTCATATTTTTTACAAACATACAATAGAAACAACATAAATATAGATAATACTGTGGAACAGTTTTTTAAGCAATATCAATTGTAAACAATCTATATTTTCAAACGTTCATTGCTCTCTGAGAAGTAGACACTGTTCAACATTTTATCGAACTACATATTATTTTACAAAGGGTGGCGTTTGAGTCATCTGCTGAAGTCCTTAGTAATTAATTTGAAAAATTAAAATCTGTGTCTTTGGTCCCTGTATTATAAACATGGCACATTTTTCACTTGAGTGTTACAAAATGAAAACAAGAGTGTTTTCTTCTTCTATGACCACGGATGACAAGACACTTCTGGTGAGAAAATACTAACCCTCTGTCATGTACCTAGAGATAAGTGTTCACTATCTAAGCTCAGCCTCTGCTAGCGAGATAAAGTTACATAATAAGATGAAGTAAGATGTTACTTTATAACCATTCATAATAGGAAATACATGAGTGGAATAGAAAACTGATTTTGCCGGTTTTATCAAATCAAATCAATTCATCTTTATTGTCAGGCATCAAAGGCCCATAGATAAATACCTTAAAAACTAGCATACATATGTTATACAAAATTGTTAGTAAATAAAAACTTAAAACTATGTTAGTAGCACTTCACTTATGCACTAAGTCACTGTGCGGTCCTGTGGCACTTGTCCGCGGAAGCGACGGAACACCACGTCCTTTTTATATATTTACGTTTATAGTGGGCTCATTGAGTCTTAAGTTATCTTTAAGGAATAACTATTCTTTTTCCCAATTTTCTAACTCTTTTCCTTTATTTGCTTGTTAATTGGAAAATTAGAGTGTATGATATGAACTCTAATTTTCCACTTTTTTATGGCCTTGCGGCTTACTGTCCTACTCATCTCCGATCCTTAGCATTTCTTCTCATTACTTTTTCTCATCTAGTCCTCACTCCATACGCACGCTTAGTCACATAAGCTTACGACTGATGCATAAATAATGTAATAATATGTGACCTTTTCCCACTAAATTGTGGTGTTAATGTCATATTATGCAAATGTAACGTCTGTGGCATGTGGACGTGTCGGCTCGTTGATCGCGAACAAATGTAAGTCAACGATCCTTGCGAGTTTACTGTTGGGTAATGTCGTTGGATGAGCTCAGCAGTTATAGCAGGATACTGCTGTTTAGTTAAAATATCTATATATATAAAAATGACATAACATGAAAACGGCTTGACCGATTTGGCTGAAAATTAGAGGGGAGGTAACTTAGACCCGGGAGAAGGTTTAGAAGTTTTTGTCACCATCCGGCTACGGGACGCGGGTGAAACCGCGGGCGAAAGCTAGTTATATTATATAAATTCTTTTCATTTTCATTATTTCGGATTTGATTTCCTACGTTTGTTAGTATCATTTTTATTTGAGAATATGCATTTATGCTGACTTTTTTATCTTTTTGGATAACTAGATAAATGTAGATCTTTTTTAAGTAATCTGCACAAAAAAGGTAGAGTAATATTTTTGAGAAAATAGCTACCAAAAAAGTAATTGTCAAAAATAAGTTCAGCAATTCAGCATAAAAAGCTGTTTGCTATAAATGTCCTGTGTGTTTTGTACAGTTTTATGGTTTGTTATTATGAAGTGATTCATCTTCTATCCAAAAACATACAAAAATCCGCAAAACGAGACTTTTAACTAATAATAAATTTTATGTGTACCTAGACGACTTATTAAGAAAACATCTTGAAGTTCGATTATCTTGAAACGGGTTAACTTTTGCCCAGTGTATCCCATGGTCAAATTTGTCCGTATTGACCTATACTATCACCTCATGAAAGGATGCGCTCTACTTACAAGTAACCCTGTATAAGAGTACAATATAGAAGACTAGCTTCTGCCAGCGGTTTCACCCGCATCCCGTGGGAACTACTTCCCGTACCGGGATAAAAAGATAGTAAGTAGCCTATAGCCTTCCTCGATAAATGGGCTATCTAACACTGAAAGAAATTTTCAAATCGGACCAGTAGTTCCTGAGATTAGCGCGTTCAAACAAACAAACAAACAAACAATCAAACAAACAAACTCTTTAGCTTTATAATATTAGTATAGATTACAGAGTTTTTACCGGGATACTACTGCTTGATAAAAAAATATAAGTAAGTGTATGATGTGTAAGATTATTAGTTAAAACAGAAAATTGTGTCATACATACATATACCCTATTTCTGCGAAGTGACTAAAATATTATCCGAGTGCTCCTATTAGTTTCCGCTTAACGTAGAAAATGCAATTGTTGAATTTGTTTTACTATTATTCTCTCTTTTCTAATACTGTTATGTAATACGGGAATAAATAGGTCTAAATTCTAAGAATTTCTAATATTTAATTTATAACCAAACATACAAAATTATTATTTGTTAAAACTCACGTTAATAAGTACCACTATTAAATAATGTATCAGTCTATCTATACTATGTATTACAAATTATATATTTCAGTAAATCACGAGGTCACTTATACTTAAATAACTATTCTATAATATTCAAGTTTTGAGATTCTGAGATATTATTAAACAAATCGTTACTTTGAAATGAAGATGACATAAATAAACTGACATTCGATATTCCAAGTTTAAATTGAGTTTTGTGACGTAAATGGAAGATATGACGACGATTGTTTTGGGGTAATATCGAAGTTTCTAGAGTTGATATTATTTTGAAACTATTAAGTTCAAAAATAGAATATTGACTGGCTGGTATGTTTTTTTTTAAATCGCGTTGTCTATTGGTAAGAAGTCTGATCGTTCGTCAAGGAGTATTTAATACAATTCAAATCTATTACAGAGCGTAAATATATACTTACCTATTGCTTTAAACCATCTACAAGGTATTTTAGCTTAGTCTTAGTAAAAATATTATGGAACGAAAGTAATAGATATTATTTTTATACAAGTAGGTAACCAATTATATATTTTGACAGTACAAAGTTTTACAGCATGACGCAATTTAAACTTAGGGTCCTAAATCATATGTATATTGTGAAATCTCCCAAATCCCAGCGTTCGTTTCGTTTCGTTAAACATTTGTGTCTGCAAGTTGTTAACAACCTCGCCTTGGGGACGATACCGCGTTTTATTTTGTTGCTAACTTTTATTACTGGCTGACAAGTGTCAACTTAGTTTCTTTAGTTCGTAAAAACGAATTATTAGTTCTCTGTGTTCTCTGACTCTGCTTCAAGTGATGAGATTACGTAGAAGTTTTAACTTAGATTTTTTGGTGTGCGAGGATAAAATTATATATTTTGGTGTTACTTATGTGGAATGTCGGACCTTTAAAAACATCTGAATTGAGAATTTGCTTTATTTGGAAGTCTGTAAAAGAAAGAAAACCTAGGTATTCCTCGACCACATCAATAAATCAGGTAAGCACTGAAGTTTACCTTCCGGGTTATATCGGGTGTGTCGTACCAAATCACATTAAATTAAATACGTTAATATACTGGTTATTATATGTCGATTAGCTCAAAGAAAAAAAATAAAATACGTAAAAATAAAAAATATATTTTTCAGACAAAGCAAATAGAATAAAAATGTGCGAGTATTAGAACATCATATAAGAGTCAGTCATTGCAAACAACTGAAATTCTCCCTTGAAAACTGACAGCTGTCAACTGGTCAAAACATTCTTTACTCCTAATTTTATCTCTGCTTTACACATGATGTTGTAAATTATGAAAACGAAAAATGACTCCTGTGGCTAAACCACTGAATAGATTTAATGTGATTAGGTATGACACGCCCGATATAATCCATCATAAATCCTTACAACAGAACTATTCATTATCACAACTAACAAACTGATGAACTGTAACTCCAACATACCTACGACAAAACAAACAAATATTGAAACATGAAAGACGCACCTAGGTTCTTAATTAATCGGGAGCGCAATTAGCGAGTTCGGCAAACGAAGCTTCGGTACTAACTGGAGTTTACATTACAAGGAACCAACACGGTTAAGGCGGGACCTGTATTACACAAATTCAAACGTGGACGCTCAACTATTTCGGACCAAGATTAGATTTACTTCTGACCTGTCTAAAATACACTTTCTTACTTTATTAAAGTTTGTTACACTCCCCAAACGTCCAATTTCACTCGCACCTACCATAGGAAAATTACCAAAGAGATCGTAGTGAGACTAAACCTTTTTTGAAAATGGAATTTAATAAGCTGGCTTTCATGATCTCTAAATATTAAATTAAAAAAAGAATTCGTTATTATTTTAAATAACAAAAGGCATGTTGTAATGTTTTATCGTGTTAACCAGCCAGAGTCTTTTATTATCTCTTTTATTAGACATGCAATAACCTCTTTGCTTGGAAATATTCTGAGCATGAGCTAAGCGCATAATTTACGAGTTGTTCGAACAAAAGCTTTTATTCCTATGGATGTAAAGGGTTTTAGAAAATGGATACGAATTACGTGGAGAACAAGTAGGTACTAAGGTATTATGGGATTTCTTAAGCTCTATTAGAATCTTAGTCATCATCTGGTAGATAAGCACTTATTGAATTTAGCCTGAGAGGCTAAATGCAGAATTTAATTTATTTTTACTTTATTTCAGAGTTGCTTTAATTCTAGGTAAAACCATATTATTCACTATCATTGCTTGTGGATTTAAAACTGCTCTTGGATTTTCATTTCAAATATTTCAATAAAGAGTGTTCTCCGAAATTATCTGCATCTTGTTAAAAAGCTTTGTCTGTTCACAGTATTCAATTAAAAATGTGAATAGAGGTTACCACAAAAGAAAATATATATATGTACCTATATTAATTCTACTTCTCTTAAAAATATTCACGATGAAATCTATTGCAATAAAAACTCTTTTGCAGTGTTATAAAAAAAAGTTTCCATTTTCAAATTGTTCATTTGTTTTTCTTAAATAACATGACATTACTGACAGTACTCTATTCCCGTTGTAAGTGACCATTGTTAGCCACTTCTCATTTCCATAGACTATGTAACAGCCTAGTCATTAAAGTGTCCAGTGGCGCGAACACACATCGGCTATTCATGGCAGTCTTTATTGCGTGAGATGAGATGCCCATTCATCACGCCAAATGAAATGGGAGCATGAGATTGTTAAGAAACCTCCTTTGAAAGCTGTAATGAAATGAAGTGGAAAATGTTAGCGCTTTTATTTTTTTGTTTTGGATAAATATTTAAAGAAGAATATTATTTTTAAAAGTATCTACATTTTAAGAGGGATTGAACGCTTATCATGAATGACACGCCCTTTCATTTTAACTCTTGTTTTTCTTAGATAAGCAAGCCTTAAAAATGTAAACATCAAACTATAGCTAGCAGCGCTGATAGGCCCTCGAACCGGCGGGCTAAATCGTAGACCCAAAATGCAGGAGTTAAAAAAATAAACAAAATAATGCTGCATACCAACAAAAGAGACTTTTGTTTGCGGTAATTCATTTGATTTTAAACAGCATAAACAAAAGTGGTCAACTGTAGTGCAAACTATAACAAAGAGATATGTATAATATGAATGCATTTAAGTTTAAATGAATGTGCATACGAACAACTAACAGCATTAATATATTTCTGGAAGCAAAGCTCTTTGCGTACAGAAATTTTGTAAGATATGTGAGCTATGTGTTTTATGAATATGTTAAATGAATACGTGAAATTCCACTTGATGGAACTCACAAAGTGCATGCGTTTCATGTCTTGGGGAGTAAACCAAGTGTGAAAGAAATTAAGCTAGTATTTCTTTTAAAAGTATGTTTGTTACAAATGGATCGAATAATGAAACATTTAAAACTTCAATAAAGAAGCAAAAATTTCAATATTTTCATTCTTAAAACTACCTCGAAATACCTACTGAGCATTGGCTTATTTTTACCACTTTTAAATTTTAATACAAACACCTAAACGAACATCAAATAAGAAAAAAATACAAAAATAAATACCTCAGTTCCGCTTTTGCGACGCATAAAAACTTTATGCTTAAATCGTTTTGAGCTCCGAGCTTAAACATTTCCTTTTTTAAACATTTTTAATCTGTGGTGAGTGCAACGGTCATGTTTGAAATGAGAATTCAGTTCGACGTTCGAAATAAACAATACAACGGGATTGCGAAATACCTATAGGTATTACTTTTTTTTAAACTAATACTTTTCATTTTTTTCTGGAATTGTATGTCGATCGTAAATTGCAGTTGTAATTAAAAGTAGCGCTATGTTTTCAGTTATTTTATTTTGAGTACTTAGTCATTTTTCCCTAAATAATTCTAAAAGCTGATACGATGGTCTTGGATACTTGATAAGTCTTATTTATATTAAATTGCGCTTTAAGAAAAAATAACGAACCAGCTATTCAAACTTATTAAAAGAAAATCATGCATATTTTTCCAATATTTTTTCTGTCTATACCACTGGCGATACACAATTAGTATCTAGTAGTGATAGCCATTACATTGTTCAGTGAACACGTTATCAAACTACGTTCGATCTCACAAACTGTGTCAGTGCTTCCTTTGCTGTAAAGTGGTGACGTCACTACTTAGAACATTTGACCAACTGGATACGACATGGTCGCTTTGATGTATGTAGGTGAACATACTTTATTGATTCGCCTTTTATTATGTCCAGGTGGGTAGCTGCTAATCATGGGTCCATTTTATGTAACGGGTGTCAGTCCGAATGTAGCTGTAAAGGTGACTAATCTAAAATCTCCTTGCGACACATTTATATCGTCCCGTACCTTTGTCAGAGGAAAAGCCACATCAATGGCGTATCCAGTTGATTAAATGATCTAAGTCGCAACCATTATCTACGTAGCGACTAGTTTGCTATCGTTGAGTATTATGTCCGTTACATCGGACTGTAGGGTCACTATATTTTGTTGAGTTCCGTACCCAAAAGTCAAAATGGGATCCTTTTGGAGAGCGTGATATTATCAGCATTATATGACAAGATAGTCCATTTTAAGCTTGGCATGCAAATATATAAGTGGTTATATTGTGTTTCGCTTAAAACCAGTCAACTAGTGTTGTTAGATAGTAAAATTATTGTTACAGATATCTAATGAAAATTTTATTAAAAACCCTCAAATTCAGTCACGTATTGGACGGTGGTAAACAGAAGGTTTCATAAGAATTTATAGGACATTATAAAAAATGATTATCTTTAAATTTCTGGAGTACAAATCTTTACGATTTGTAACAAACCAGATTCTTTACCTTTTACAATCATCCTTTTTCTTGACGTTTTGTAGTATCAGTGTTGCCAGCCCTAACAAGTATCGGAGGTAACAGGATGTGCGCGGGAACAACTTTTGTTTTGACCTCTGGCAACTTGTAATAGAGTTTGATGCTTTCAACGAAGTTAGATGCGCGGTCAACGCTTATCGAACTACAAATCTGAATCAAATTGTTTGCAACGTGTTTGACATAGTTTTTGATTGAAGGCTTCATTTAATTTGAGAGATTTTTTTTACTTATTAGATTAAATAAAGTACCGAAAAAACAATACGATAAGTCTGAATAATGAGGAGGAAAACTTTTATTCATAAAATATTGTTTATTTATAAAATTCAATATGTTCTATGAATGAATCGCTAATAAGTAGTAATTCTATCATAATTTTCTCTGCTGTAATATATTAATTATGTCAATATCTGAATAGTGGACGCTGTGTATCCCTAAGGCTATCACTATCACTCCTATTTCCAAGTTTTGTCTGTTATTTTTACAAAAAGGTCAACATATATAAATCTATAAATTTTTCCGGGTTCACCTGCGGGCGCTACTGCTCAGTGCTCGTACTGGTATAAAATATAGCCTATGTTACTAGGGAAAAGTGTAGCTTTCCAACAGTGAAAGAATTTTTCAAAGTCGTTCCGTAGTATCGGAGCCAAACAATTTTTTTTATTATAATTTATTAACAGTAAAATAATTTAAGCCATTTCAAAGTAAACATATACTTACAAACTTACAATGTTTGCATACTTATTCCCGAATGTTCGATCAGAATACATCAGCGTCCTGAGCGGTACAATTTAGGAGCTTTTAACAGGTAATAGGATTTGCGGTGCGTCTATTTCATGGAGAACAAAATGACTAGCGGAGGTGCCATAACGGAAAATCGCCTAAGAAAGTAGCGCGCCAAAATGCGAGTGACCGCGGGACGCCTAACGTTACTGTTTCCGCCCTTATACGCCTTCTTTGGACCCGACCATTTTTTGTAATTCCAAAAATCGTTGACAGATGTCTCAAAGCTTCGTTAGTTCATTTTGATCGTTGTATTTGATCTAGAAGAAGGCGCCTGACCTGCCTGCATTATGGCTATCTCCGCACATCTTTCCTTACTCTGTGGTTTGGCTAAACAAGTAACAGTTGTTTAGACACGTGCAGAGTGATGTGGATACGTCCTACTGAATACGATTTAGGAGTTTAGAGTCCGTAATATTATTAAATATTTATCTTGTTGTAAAGTTTTGATAGTTAGGGTATCCTACATTTCAGTGGTTGTCCTTAATACTTGTGTTTGTTGAAGGTCTGATTTACACTATCTGCCGAGGCATTGAAACATGTGTTGGGGTCGGTTTCTAGTCTATCTTAATAAGGCAAAAAATATTTTTTACATGGTAACTAATCTTTACAAATTAAATAACGATGCTCTTGATGAGAATGTTTAGCAAGCAAACTATTGTCAACATAATCCATACTATTACTATGTTGATGTGTGTTACGCAATCACTCTAAAACGGCTGAACCGATAAAGATGATGGATAAAAATGCTATACCTAGTGCTTTTCATTCGGGTGCAGTACCTACGTAGGTAGTTGCTACTACGTATGCGGACGATACTTCAGGCAAAAGCTAGTAACAATATATTGTAGTTTGGGTCTTATGTTTCAATGAAATAACGTTAGTAATAGCAACATGTATAACTGATACAGTTTGGAGGTATACGTAAACTGTTGGCTTCAGCACAATGTCGAGTGTATACTCAATTTGTGTTTATCAACGGTAAGCGACTTTAACGAGCGATTTGATATACATTGCCTGCCAATATAGGGTAATTCGTTTTGAAAGATTTGTCTTTGTAATATTTCATCTGAGATATACTGAAGGCACTAGACACTACTCAAGATAGACAATTTTGATAAGTCATAATTTAGGTAGTTTTAAGTTATAATTTACAAGCTTCTGCCAGCGGTTTCACCCGCATCCCGTGGGAACTACTTCCCGTACCGGGATAGCCTATAGCCTTCCTCGATAAATGGGCTATCTAACACTGAAAGAAATTTTCAAATCGGACCAGTAGTTCCTGAGATTAGCGCGTTCAAACAAACAAACAAACAAACAAACAAACAAACAAACAAACAAACTCTACAGCTTTATAATATTAGTATAGATTTGTTTAAAATGTATTTATGTAAAGTCCTGTGTAGATTGTTTAACTTTAGTTAAAACCTTACTCAAAAAGAACACGGACCATCATTTTTTCGCTGAAACTTCAATGTACAACGCACCAGCAGTTCCCTCACTAACCTCAAACTGTACCATAGTAGTAGGAAGGCAGATAGCATCTTATCTATGATCTATCGATAAGGAGGTAACGTGTGTATACGTTAATTGAGCCGCCATTGTACCAACATACCCAGCCATTGTCTTCCGAAGGATCGTGTGTACTTTAATTTGATATGTTAGTGTTATGACTACCTCTATATACTGATGTAAATTGTGTAGAGGTAGGATAAGCTAGGCGTGTAACTAGAATCTAAATTTTATTTCACACTAGAATTTACCAAAAATAGTAGATTGAATAAACAAAATATTTTTTAATTAGAGGTGATGAAGATTCGCATTGTAAAAAAAAAAATTGACATTTCGTTTCTTTAGTGGTCTTAAAAAACGTTAACTGGATAGGTAAATGATGTGTTTAGTATGCCGTTTGAATAAAATAGTTCTGATTTTGCCAGTAGTGACGATTTGCGATAGCAGCCGTTTCCCTTTTAAAATCCTTCATGAGTTTTAGTGAATCTTTGATGTTTAATCCCACGTTTGTCTGTTCCAGAAGAGAGAGTTGACAGATTTTGAATCTCAAAGAGCATAAAGAAAGATTTTCCAATATTTACTATGAGATTTTTAATCCGATGCTCACCCATTAAGCCTTCAAACTGAAAGCCTGTACTTAAAATACTTAGTTTTAAAGTACATTTTACTTTCAGAGCATTACTTACTTTTAAGAATAAAATAATTTTTACCTTTGAATATTTTTTACTTTGACTTTATCCGTATATTTTAATGAAATCTTCGCATATAAAATTAAACTCTTACGATTTACTTATAAGTAAAATAAATGAAATAAAAGTTTACATAAATAAAATACATTGACGATACTGCTGCTACGCTCGTAGCACGTCGTAGGTAAGAAGTGCTACGAATAGGCTACACAGAATTACTACATTCGTTTTTCTTTTCACAGACTTTTTGATAATTTGTTGTTACCTGTAAAAGAAAACATTAATCATAAAAGTAGTGTTTTTAAGTTTTTCGTAGTAAAAAAGACAAAGCACTAAGTAAATAAATAGTCTACCTATCTACGGGTATTGAATTATTAGAGCAAAAAATTAAAAACGACCGTTCAAACGACGACACTTGAAACAACGCGCGACAGATTTTTTGCCGCTCGGAATATGTCGCGCGTAAAAAAAACCGTTCGGGGAAACGGTTTTTTTACGCGCGACATATTCCTGCTGCGTCCTGCTGGTGTGAAAGCACTATTCGTCTAGCTAGATAGTGACGTCACAATGAGGTGTTGACGCAGACCGGCCGTGACATTCAACGTCTGATATTGAGTATAATACATATCTATGCTATTAAGTAAATAGGCGACAGGTCTAGATAATTATCTAGACTAGGTTATTTGATTTGCTGTTTGCGATTGAGTTTATTTTATGTGATTTGTAGAATAAACAGTTTTATACATTACCTACTGTTACAGCCTTTTTATCGTCCCACTGCTGGGCACAGGCCTCCTCTCACACGGAGAAGGATAAAGCGTTAATCACCACGCTTGCTCAATGCGGGTTGGTGATTTCAGACTTTATAGTCCAGGTTTCCTCAAGATGTTTTCCAGCTTTTTATCAGCCATTGGTGTCTAAGATTTACCTAGAAAGTACATACAAACTTAGAAAAGTTGCATTGGTACTTGCCTGACCTGGAATCGAACCCACACCCTCATACTCGAGAGGTTGGTTCTTTACCCACTAGGCCACCACGACTTATTAGGCCACCACGACTTATTAGTTTATTTCTGTGGCCTTAAAATATTTTAAGGCCATAGACCGTGGTTGGTCCAGGTGCACGCTTTTTTATGGGACTTAATACCCAGAATAAACTTTATTAAAATTAATAACAAGCTTCAATAAATAACTAATTAATTAATGTAAAATAATTACTCTAAAATACCTAACTATTTACTGTCTTTCGGTAAAATAGTCGTCACGACTTCAATATGATCACGTTTCTATAAATTGGAAAGATATTAATAGAAATTTTAATTATTTCAATTAATTGGAAGTTTCCATTCAATTAACGTCGTTACCTGCTAAATTAATCTGGCTTTGTAGTTCTAAAGACATTTTAATAAGTATTTAAACGTCATGTTTTTAACCGAAAGAGAGTCATTATTTTTTTGGAAATGGTAGATATGTGTGTTTGTTAGAATGATTTAAATTATACTTATCATGAATGATGTCTATAGGTTTTTCTTCTTAGGCTGTCATGACATTCAATAGAAATACACTGCTTTATATAGTAACATTCGAAGCACAATCGAACTTAAAAATAGGCCCACAACACAGTACTTTTGCAACAAAACTAATTAATCGTTACCGCACTTTGATCGTTTCGCTTTGTACACAAAAGATACTTCACGTTGTTGTATCACAACTTTACGTATTTTGTGTCAATTTTTCGCTTTCAAGCGCTTTTGTGGCTAAAGAGCCATTGTGTACGAATAGGCTTTATTTTCGTCCTTTGTGTTTTGTACTTTGCAGCGCTGATGGCGCTTTAGACGATGCTGTGTTGCATTTTAAAGCTATATTCTTTTGTTTTTTACTGCTGAGAGTTAATTAAGCACTCCACTAAACTCTGAGAGACAAGATAGCTTGTTTTATAGAAGTTGTCTGCGTAGTTGGAAGTTTCTAGTAATGCTTTTTTGTAGTTGTTTTGATGGAAGGAAATAAATATTCCGTTAGTTGTTATTTACATGTGCAGTTTCGAGAAATGGTAAGTCCGGTTTTATGCCTGCGTTTGGCCTTAAACAATCCTAAGTTGTAATATTGACAAGCATGTTTTAACTCATAAAAGGTACTAGCTATTCCACTGCCTTGTACCTAAACCATATTCCCTTAAAGCTAAGTCTACTTCAGATATTTTTAATAGCTACTCACTCAGTTGAACCAGTAAGTTCTTCCACAAAATGAATACTTAATATTGAATACCTATCACAATATCCCATACAGGCGATGTGCCCAGGTCATCGGCCCAGCGAGCCGAAAAGTCCTTTAACAAAAGAACGGGTTACACCTTCAGGATCACATTTACTTTATGATACAACTCTTGTTTATTAAGAAAATTGACTGGCTTCCCTTGAAATTGATATTTGAATTGGATATCAAACGATCTATATTTTGTTCCAAGTTGGTTCTCAGAAACGTGTTTATTATAGTTGTTAAAGACTGTCTGAGTTTATTTTTAGATGTTTTCAGGCACTTTTGTCATTATTTGCCTGATTTTATTAGTTGGTAGGTGACAGACGTTTCGGCTTAATGAAGAATAAGCACAATTGCTTTTACACTTAGGTAGTTTGTTCGCCCACGAACACACGTGCAGAGCGCGGTGAGTAGATATGGGCAAATTGTAACCTTTAACTGGCAGTGGAGGTTTTAAGGTTGTAAGGACGATAGAGTCCCAGGCTACGGTTCGTCTTTAGAAATAGAGCAAGTTGATTATTCATACCGGTAGGTACAGGCAGCTATATGTTGCAAAATCATTACGAAAGATGATTGGAGGTGAGGAGGATCGAAGTCTAATGAAGGATTAGCATCGACCTGCAGATCCACTCGAGAACTTCCTACGCTACTTTTGCACACCAGTCCACCTACATATCTAACAATAAAAGGATATTTTAAATCAAATCAGCAGTTCAGTTTTCGTATTCTCCAGTTAATCGGATCATTAACGCGTTAAAGAAACTCTGCAGCTTTGTAATACCTGTTTTAGCTTGAATTTTTTCTCTGAGTACTTTAACAATTTGCCACAGCTGGTTCTAGGTATATCACGTCAAATATTCATATAAAAAAAACTCGTATGTTTCCATCCTCGTCGGGTCAGTTGTCGTTTTGTGTAGGTCTGTGATATGTACCGTCATATATTATATGGTGAATGTACGGGACAATTGGGCGAGGTCTTTTGTTCGGGTGTAGGGTAGACAGAGATAAAGAAGCGTAATCAAAGCAAACTCGGCGCGATCTCGAACCGGAGAGCGGGTGACACTCGCGACAAGTGTGGCCATAAAACCCGAGGGAAAAGTAGTAAAGTTCTTGCTAAACTTATTTGCAGCTTGCAACTGAGTTTAAAGCGCAGAAACATGCATAAGGTACGGCCTCTTGCACTGCACACCTTCTAATACCTAAGAATAGTTTCTCACGATTTTCCCAGAACGATATCTGTCAATGTGCTTCTATAAATATGGTCGACTAAACTGCCTTTCATTGTGATAAATACTAAGATTGGATAAAGTACATAAAGAACAATGCATCCCTTGAGAACTCTTTTTTTCTCAGAAATTCTTAAAAATAACGGGAGCTTTGTATGTAAGTAATAGATGCAATACTAATAAAGATTAAGTGTTTTTCGTAACACTTTTGTGGTGTTGTAACAAACCATTAACAATCAAAGGTGTTCTTGTAAATACTTACTTCACTTCTCTTATAGTCAGAGGAACTCGTTAACTTTTCAATTTACTCCGAAATATTGCTGTGCTATGCAAATGCGGTGAGCAATTTTCTTGAAAGGAATCAAGAATTGCTTATATATGTATATTACTTTTGGCAGCCTTTGTATATTTAAAGAAAATGTAAGTTTCACCTAAAATGATGCTAAGGTGAATATAATGTTTACTCTATCTTTGCACACCAAAGGCAATTAATTACATATATGGTTAAAAAAATATTGCACAGTTCCCAAGTCACTTGGGGTCGGAGCAATATGTACATATCTATCCTTCTTCGATTTCTCTAATGTGTTAAAACAATATTACCTAATAACTACCTATATTAGGCAAATAATCGTGTATTTAGTGGCCACAATGTTCATTCCGAGGTTGTCTTTCATTGGTTCCAGTGAATATCGTCGCGGTGTTAAGGCTACATTCCGACAGCCGACTTTTGTCCTGCCATCGAGTGCAGGCAGTCGAGTTTCCTTCCTAGTGTACTAACTGTGTTAAGAAAAATGAAAAAAAATGTTACTCGTAGTTGGATATGGTAAGATAGTGTTTTTGGTTGAATATGGGCATCTAAGTTAAGTATCATTGATTGATTAAAGTTTTACTTAGTTACGTTTTATATGAAACTATTTGAAGTTGCTATGCTATAAATACTGCGAGTTATTCGTACTGGCCTTTACTCGAGCAGACAGTTATGATCTGGCAATATCGTTATTTTAGTTTTAAAACCAAAATCAATGGAAAGTGTCTGAGCACGTAAGTATCTATTTATTGGGTCGTTCGTCGTTTCGCCCCACAAGCGATTGGCACCGCGGTGCCAATCGACGAAGTAAAATTTTTGAATAGGTCGATTCGCCCCGCGGTGCCAATCGACGAACTACCCATTTGGAATGGGTCGGTTCGCCCCACAATATTGAACAGTTCTTTTTTTGAAAGGGTGATTGCAGCAAAGGAGATAAGCAGTTTTTATTATAAATTTTTCAGTGTAGTATCATCACCTACTGAAGTTTTATCCAAGTGGTGTACTTCAAAACCGAAAAAATGCATTATTGCATCTGAACTTTTGAACTTTTCTAGTACCCAGTGTTATCTTACAATATACTAGGGCAGCATAAAATACCTGAAGTAAATTCCTCGGGGCGTCTGTGAAACCGCGTGGAATAGCTAAATATAATATAATACAATAATATTCAGAATATTTTCGAAGTTAGCATAAGCACCCATTACTTAATTTCATGAAATCTGGTAGTTGTGAAATTTTTCACAGCTTGAAATTGTCAGGAGGCAAAAAGACTTAGATGTTTTTCATAATTTTCATTAAAAAAAAACTCAGTTAATAAGTCGGTAATATAAAACGACTTGTTGAATGCAACAATCAACATTACAATCAGTCCAACTGGAAACTTACTGTGCTTACCATTACTCGGAGACCATAATTTTACCGACGTAGAATCTTTAACCCCTCTGCTCGACAAGGTTTTGACATATGACTTTACCGTTGATTCGGCGGGATATTTTGAATCGCGACATGGAAGTCAAAAATTTGTACTAACTTTCAACACATGAATTCTAAGTCCGTAATGCCTGACCAGAAGTATTTTAACTATAACTTTTGAGCTCACTTATTTGACAACAACGTGCGAAGGTCAAATGGGGTTAGTTAATTCAGAAAAACATAATAATTACGGTGTTTCAAAGTCTATCGAAAAGTTAGGCATTTCAAATTTGGTGAAAACTTACCAATAAATAATCGCATCACTTTCTCAAACACAACACAAACGTCTTATTTATAACATTTTCAATCCGTTGCAACGCATTTCGTGCCCTTATTTATGTTCAATAAATAAAAAATCAGCACGTAAAATACACAATAAAAATGAACAATTTACAAGATCAAAGTCACAGACAAGAAGTAGAGTTTGGAATAGAGTTTTTTTTTTTTCAATCAGCGGTGTGCATTCGATACCTAAATCGGATATTTATCTATACTAATATTATAAAGCTGCAGAGTTTGTTTGTTTGTTTGTTTGAACGCGCTAATCTCAGGAACTACTGGTCCGATTTGAAAAATTCTTTCAGTGTTAGATAGCCCATTTATCGAGGAAGGCTATAGGCTACTTTTTATCTGGGTCCGTGCCGAGGTTCCCACGGGATGCGGGTGAAACCGCTGGCAAGCTAGTTATAAATAATCGAATACCAATTTTATATATATTTTTTAATAGCAACTTATTTCAATTTTATTTATTAATTTTAAATTATAGGTTCAATTTGTTTTTGTTGTTAAGAAATAAAAAATAAGTTTTATGAAAGTTTTTAGCATTAAATTTTTAAATGTATTATTTATTTTGGTGTTGCGTCATTCGTAATAATTTTTATCTTGAATTGAATTTAATTATAAATTATTATTATACAATTATTAAATAGATTCTTTATTTTAACGAATCAGATCATTCGATGCAAAACTTCTATCACCGTCGCCATCTTGTCTATGCGCCTTCAAATTAAAAAAAAAACAACTAATGTAAACAAACATGGCGAGTTCGATCAGAATTCCCGGTAATTAAGATTGGATTTTAAAAAGCATATTTCTAACGGGATGCTAAATATGAAAGGTTTGAATGCGTAAAAATAATTTAAATTTATTTAGTTATTTTATTTATTTAAAATAAATAATATTTTCGAAGTTCGCATAAAATACTTTGTCTAATATACGGGTAGCCTCAGTCAGAAGCCAGTAACTCTGACACCAGTCTAACCAAAGGGTATTTATTAGGTTGCCCGGGTAACTGAGTTGAGGGGGTCAGATAGGGCAGTCGCTCCTTATAAAGAACTGGTACTCAGCTACATCCGGTTAGACTGGAAGCCGACTCCAACATAGTTGGGAAAAAGGCTCGGATTATGAGGATGACTTTGTCTAAAATGCTGAACTCCTAGTACCCATGATACGTTAAAATAATCTCAATTTTGAAGCAAAACGTAAATAATGGATAAGAATAATTTTACTTATAATATTTCTGATGAAAATTATGAAAAAGATCTAAGTCTTTTGGCCTCCTGATGATTTTGAGCTGTGAAAATTTTCACAACTACCAGATTTCAGGAAATTAATTAAAATGGGTCGATTTACCAACGTTACTTTCTTCTCATGGTAATCTGGCCCATGCATTTTAGGCCGAGTTTACTAGCCAACTGTTAATGAACCTTCCCTTGTCCTAATCCTTTTCAACACAATTCACTCACATTTACACTTCTGCTCTCCTGGTATATGATGTCAATTTTCGTAGCGACAGTACAAATAAATAATTGGAATAGACAATATTCGAAATGAGTTAACCAAATGTTTTGCTAAGTGGTGCCAATCGACCTATGCTTAAGATACCTTGGGCCATTCGCCCCGAATAAAACAAAACAAAATCCGTGGTGCGAATCGACCCATTCAAAAATTGTGCTTCGTCGATTGGCACCGCGGTGCCAATCGCTTGTGGGGCGAAACGACGAACGACCCTTTATTTTTATGTATATTGCACTCAGTTGTTCTTACAATGCATAAAAATAATAAAACAAAACGATGATGTAAATAGGTTTCACCTACATTTCACCTAAAAATAAAGGTAACATTTAATTTTATTTCTCTCGTAACATTCCCGAAAATCGAAGAGAGTAAAAATCGAAAAGCTCAGGTGTAATTTATCAGCTAATCCTTTACTTGTAAGTAGGCACTTATTCGTATCTAAATCGCGAAGGAAACGCCACCCAAGTTGTGCTATAAATTTCACTGTTCCCGTACTTTTGGTTGGCTTCACGCCAGTTTTGGGAATCACACCTCAGAGGACCCGCAAACTGCTGACTAAATAGTTGGTTGACTGTTGACCCGATTGTTAGACAATAATGAATAAGTTTGCATTCGCTTATGTCGGCTAAATACCTGATCGTTCTAATGTGCGCACTACCATTCATCTTCATACAGGTTTATGAACTCAAATAAAATGTCGGCCGACTAAAAGTCTGCAGTGTATTTTTACTCTTAAGTTGTAACACTAATCTTGGATTACGTTTGACAGTTTCGTATGAAACTTACAATTTATTGGTAGGATTTGTTTGATGGATTCGGTATCGCGAAGTGAAGAGTTTGCATCGGTCACGAAGTTTAATGAGGCATTCGCGCATGCGAGGGTTGGTATTTAGCTTAGAGTACTTAAATAAGGAAGCGCCTTCGCCGCGCCTTCCTTAGCCAAAGGTATAAAATCACTGACCATAACGAGTAAGCGTCAAGTTTTTGCTTGTATTTGCCAATTTTGTCCTGTGCATCCGTACAAATATTATCGAAAATGTATGAGAGACTTATCACTATTTACTGAATAGGTTCATCCTTCGGGCGTAGGTAAACCTTTACCTACTTTTTTGCCTAGAGATTTGAGCTTATGGCGGTTCCAATCGGTTAAATGATCTAAGGTTTGGAGTGTTACGTTTACGGGAGCTCGGTTTAGAGAAGGGTTAAACTTCTCATACAAGTTGTGTAATACATTTCGGTCACATGTTTATGTGACAGAAATGTCACTAGGAAGTTTTGATAGGCAACCTTTTGAGCGGGAGTGAGGAGGCGATGACATAGATATTAAAATGTCCTGATTTGTCTCTGTCCCTAATTGTTGCTTATTAAATTAATAAGTAGTCACTTTTGGAAAATAAATGTATTCATTTCACAGCAGCGAATTTACCGCTCGGTTTTTTTACGTGCGACACATTTCAGCGATAGAAAAAAATACGTGCGGTTTCTTGTGTCATCGTTTGAACCGGTGGTTGTCATTTGTTTGTTAATACCGCTCCTACGATCCTCTCCAAAAAACTGTGTGAAAAATCCGCTAGTAGGAGCGCTGTTATTTACACAAGTTATCACATGCTTACACAGGGTGTGTCGTTCACAATCACATTAAATCCTATCGCATATACATACTTTATGATATTCTATGACGAATTGTAAAAAAATAACCTAATCCATTCAGTGGTTTAACCACAAGAGTCATTTTTCGTTTTTATAATTTACAACATCATGTGTATAGCAGAGATAAAGTTAGGAGTATCGAATGTTTTGATCAGTTGATAGCTGTCAGTTTTCAAGGGAGAATTTTAGTTGTTTGTAATGACTGACGTTTATATGGTGTTCTAATTTTCGCACATTTTTATTCTATTTACTTTGTTTGAAAAATTCATTTTTTTTTATTTTTACGTAGGTATTTTTCTTTTTTCTTTGTGTTACTCGACATATATTTACCAGTATATTAACGCATTTCATTTAATGTGATTGTGAACGACACACCCTATATTTCAGCGGTTTGATAAAACATGTGTTTTCCCTACTGTTATATGTTATTATATGACAAAACAACCAAAAACTCCGAATCTATCCTTACAAATGCGACAGTGTATTATACATCAAAGTAATTACCGGAACATTAAACAGCAGCTCTCAACAAATCATAATTATACATGGCTTGTGTGATATATGACGTGTGTGATCAAACATTATAACGAATATCTATACTAATATTTAAAAGCTGAAGAGTTGGTTTAAACGCTAATCTCAAAAACGATAGGTATTACCGGTTTGCAGTGTTAGATAGCCTATTCATCGAGGAAAAATAGGTACTACTTTTTATTCGGCTGCCTAAGTAGTTCCCTAGGAACGTGGTTGAAACCGCTGGTAGAAACTAGTATACATAATGTAAAGTTTGAGTTTGTTTGTTTGTTACGCTTTCACTCTATAATTGCTCAACCGATTGCGATGACTTTTCACATCAAGATGGTAGTATTTTACTAGGCTACTTTTGTCCGGGTGCAGGGCGTCAATCATTCGGGATGAAGCCGCGGTGGAAAGTTAGTATATACATACATATATTAATGCCAACAAACATTATGCTTCATAGACATAATTGTGACGCATGGCTCTGATTAGTACACAGCTGACTTAAAATATATGTATGTACGAGAGATAGAAGAGCAACAGTGATGATTAATACAGATGGCTTTTATGTTGTAAAGCCAAATATCATGTATACATAAGTATATCTTCCACCGAGGAGTCGTGGTGGCCTAGTGGGTAAAGGACCGACCTCTCAAGTATGAGGGCACAGGTTCGATCCCAGGTCAGGCAAGTACCAATGCAACTTTTCTAAGTTTGTATGTACTTTCTAAGTATATCTTAGACACCATTGACTGTGTTTCGGATGGCACGTTAAACTGTAGGTCCCGGCTGTCATTGAACATCCTTGGCATTCGTTACGGGTAGTCAGAAGCCAGTAAGTCTGACACCAGTCTAACCAAGGGTTATCGGGTTGCCCGGGTAACTGGGTTGAGGAGGTCAGATAGGCAGTCACTTCTTGTAAAGCACTGGTACTCAGCTGAATCCGGTTAGACTGGAAGCCGACCCCAACATAGTTGGGAAAAAGGCTCGGAGGATGATGATAAGTATATCTTCCACCCCCGCAACTTACCAGTTATATAGCTTATATATCACAATAACATATGGGCTACTCACCACATATTTACGGAAACTAGTGACACTCGAGTGAAAACCGAGGCCAGAATCTACATAGTTGAAAGTACAACTTGTCACATTCAGTTTTAGGGAGAGGTTCTTCATATTTACGCGATTCAAAACATACTCTTTTGAAACTAAAAAAAAATCAAAGAGTATTATTAGTCTAAACTACTAAGAATATCAGTAAAATATGTTTTCAACTGAAAAAATATGCAAATTACTAAAGTTTGAATTTTTATCTTGAAACAAAGTATTTTAAGAAGCGTGCATTTTTATGTTTTTGATTTATTCATGAATAAGTTTTACTAAGAAGCTTTGAATGTCTAAATTAAGCTTATTATTTCAGTTACAAGAAAACTTTATTACAATTTTAATATTATCTTTTTTATTAGCAAACTTCTAAGATAAATGTTTTTTACACAATTTAATATTCAAATCTAATAGTAAGTATAAATTTTTATGTCGTACACTTATGAAAAATATAAATTTAAACTTGGTAAATTAATGAGAGACTCTCGTAGTAACTCCGTAGCCGCCTACGCCGTAGCTAGTTGCTACGACAAAAGCATGCCTCTACGAGCACAATATTATATTAGAATGCAATCCATTGCCATCTAAAAAGGGAAGTGGGAACAGAAAACTGAATTAGACGTCAATGAATATATTTTCCACGCGAGCGGGGTCGCGTCTGCGTGCAACTGAACGTGTTATATTCTATTTTGGAGAAGCACACGAGATACTTAAATGTCGAGCGACTATGCGATTTTTCTGGTTATAAATCTTTGGTTGTTAATAACTCGAAGTCAAACAACTGTTGTTTTGAATCGCAGGGAATATTTAAAATGTCATAAGTATTTGTAATACGAGTTTGAACCCAAAACGTCTCAATCGCCAGGCAAACATCATCACCTGCCTACCCTTTTCCTAACTGTGTTGGGATCGGCTTCCAGTCTAAACAGATTCAGCTGAGTACCAGTGTTTTACAAGGAGCGGCTGCCTATCTTGTACCTCCTCGACCCAGTTACCCGGGCAACCCAATACCCCTAGGTTAGAATGGTTGTCAGACTTACTGGCTTCTGACTACTCGTAATGAGTACCAAATATGTTAAAATGACAGCCGATTGCCAGGCAAACGATCTTTCAGTATGCATATAATGCCTAAATATAAGGCTGGATGCATTCCGCCGACTAGTTGCCATTCGCTATCTATCGCGATGTATGCAACCAGCCTTATTCAGCCGCTGTCTCCGCACTGCTATTGGAACGTCACTCTGCGTGATTCTGAATGAAATAACTTCTTCGTAATAAGGGTTCTTTTGTATTACTATGTGAGAGATTGTGTTGTTCACAGGTTTACTTCAAACTTTTTTGTGGTGGATGTAATAAATATTTTTTTACTTGTTGTGCCAGTGAATGAAAATAATCTCAAAATAGATAGATTGATTGGAATGTTAATATAAATATACATATAGGTATTTAGAAAACAGAATGAACTGCAATATTTTACCTCTTGAATTACCAATTATTCCAATAAAATTTGCTTACAGTATCAAAACGCAACATAAAAGTAAAACAAAACTAAGTTTACGCCGGTTTACACTGTGTTGTCACTCCTGTCAGTGTGAATCAACTGTCATGGCGCTTTAAATAATTTTCCCGCGTCATGAAAATTGTCAGAGCTGCCTGTGCTACGTCAGTAGTGAGTAGGGTATTGAAAAAATATGGAGGATTTTACGGAAGCTTTTTTGATACCAGAAAAAAAGAAAAGGTGTTTTAAGTTTGCTATTTCTGTATATGTCTGTGGCATCCTATATCATTGTATTTAAAGCGGATCGTATTTAGTTACTTAATGCAACACCTTAACGTTATGTTTTGCATTAAGCGTGGAGAGTTTTTTTTTTTTAATTTTGTCGTATTTAGGAACGTTACACACTAGTAAATTATCCACTTGATTTTTCTGCGATGCAACGTTTGGTTTTTAAGGGCGATATTGTCAAAAAAAATCGACAAGTTCCGGTACAAAGGTGCACATGAAAATACTGTAATATATCTACAGTGTATTCTACCAACAATTATTTAGCAATATTTAATAATAAATATCTACCAACAATTCTACATGTGTCCAATTACATGGAGTGCAAAATAATAGCCCATCACACGTAATAGTTAGAAGATAGAGGCACAATGGGAAGCAATTACCGTCGTTTGATGGTTTACAAACTACAGAGCGAAGCTGTTTGCCGGTCAAACGTGTCACACTATTGTGTTGGTCCCACCTTTAGTATGAAATATAATATGTGGATTTCTGCTTCGGGAGTTATTTGACGGAATTTTCTATAGGTGTTGTTTTTGGTTATACTTACGTTCAATACATGTGTTGTTTTTGGGGTATAGCTTTTAAAGAGTTCTCATAATCTTTTGTTGGTAAAATACTTATTTGACAAATCGCAGAATATTATAATGATTTTTGTTGTGACTTGTTTTGTGATTTGATATTTTCTGGAAAATTTAAATTATTAAGTTAACTACCTGCAAATCAGTTTTGATGCCAAATCCTACGAGCTAATTAAAAAATAAAACCCTATAATGTACTAAATAATAATTAGGTTCTACCCAATAAATAACGTATTTCAGTATAAATTAAAGCGGGAACATTAAGCGACAAGCGCCCGTGGGCATCGTCATCATCATCTCACAAAGAGGAACATTTAAAACCAATTTAATCCGGTTTAAGCCAGTTTGTTCCGGTTTCAACTCGTTTATTCCAGTTCTACGGCTAATTTCCCTTGTACCCCGAATATTATGAGGTAATATTTTATGCGAATGCGTAATTTTATGTGCTGGACTTTCATTTGTAGGGTGACCCGGAATTAAGCGAATCTGTGTAAAAATGTACTAAAATTTAACGAGAATGTAACTGATTTTTTGCCTTTTTTATAGCTGATGCAGATAGTAGTTCACAGGAAGGAAACGTATACTATATATTACTGTTAGAACCGTATGCAATCCAGCTAGAAATGGCCTATTTTCAGACATGTGCTGCAATTATCCCAGTGAGATCCCACTGTTACGACATTCAGTAGACACAAGAATAATTCCTACGGACACATATAGAGGTAAATATCACGAAAACAATCAAAAGATACAAAAAAAATATATCACAGTATAAAACTACATTTTTGAAACAACACAAAACTTCAATCAAAATAGGACAGAAAAATTCCGGATGGAAAATATCCGATTTTAATTGGCCGACCGTACACGGATACTCAAAAGTAACATGACCGTTAATTGGACGGATCGTATGGCGTCACGGATTTCCGATCGCATCGGACGTCGGACTCCGCAGTAATTGAGATGTAACAAGATCAGCCGACACGGGCTTGCCCTATAAACTGCCGATATTTAGCCGATTTATTTTTGTCTAAACTGGACTGGCAACCGGTCGAACCAAGGAATATCGGGTTGCCACTAACTGTAATCTAGACAGTTCTGAACCTGTCTTACTATGGCGTATCGGGTTTCCCGGGTAACTGGGTTGAGAAGGTCAGATAGGCAGTCGCTCCATGTAAAACACTAGTACTCAGGCGCATCCAGCTAAGACTGGAAGCCGACTTCAACATTTTTGGGGAAAAGGCATACGATGTACAGTTTCACAGAAAAGTCGTTTAATATTATTTTCGGGAAAAAGCACTCAACTTAAAACATTATTCTATCAGAGTGTATAAGTTTTCACGTTTATGATTTTATAACAAATTACAAGGCGTAGGAATTGAATTACAAATTGAAAGGCAACGACATTGAAACACAACGGAGATATCGTCACTAATTAGAATTTGCCCACAAAGAGAAAGTTTATTATCAATAATAACTTATGAATAAACCACAGCTACGTACTAACATATCATTTTTGATTTGGATTTAATTTGTATGTATGGCTCTTTTTTTTAATTTGTTTAGGGTAAATTTTCCTAATCTTTCTTAGTCTAATTACTGTTAAGGCAGCAGCAGTGCAACTTTTATTATTATTATATGGTAGGTATTCTTACTTGAAAGAAATACAAAGTGCAACATGCTTCCATATAGCCCGTACACTGATAAAAAAAATTTAAAAAGGACATTTTAATCACTTCAGTTTAAAACATTCGCAGTCCCAAGTGATTGAAGCATATCTCGACATATAAAAGTTTGGGTTTTAACCCAGACAGATTCAGTCTGAACAAAAAATGCTTTTCGCACAACTGATCTTCTCAAACAAATCCGCGAATCACAGCGAGCACACTCATATGTTTCTCTTATCTCAACATTCACTAGAGTAATTCTCTCGGCTGTATAATTACAATTTGCCACTAATTTGAATATAACAAGCCTTGTTGAATCATTGTATTAAATGATAACATTTTACATTCTGCACCAGTGTTAAAGTCGAATGGAATTTATTAAATTGCTCATTTGGTTATAACTGCTTTTTCGTATGATGATCATAAGTAGAGTGATTGAGCATGTGGTTTATGGTTCAATCCCCAGGTTGGGCTCAAAGTTATTAGGATAATTCGATTTTTATTTTATGTACAATGGGCTTCCATAGCCTTCCTCAATAAGTGGTCTAACTCTGAAATATTTTTCATAAGTGACCAGTATGTATTTCTGAGATACATGAATATACTTTAGGTATATAACATTAAATATATATTCATCATTTATGAAGGTTACTTTGCCTCATACATTGTTAACTTGAACTTTTCTTTCTAAAACTACTGCTATTGTTGTGTACTTTATCTGATCGATTTATGAAAGCAATACAAAAGTGATCAAAGACGAGTTTCGTATTCTGAATAAACTACTGATGGTGTAAACTGTGAAAAAATCAGATTGAATCGATTATAAACTTTAAAGTTGTACTTAAAAAATAACAGTATTAAATACTCATAAACAGTACATAAGCAATATAAACATAAAGTTTGTTTTGTAAGGGTTTCGTTTTAGTCTATTATCAAGTTGGAGGTTCGGGCGAAGTTCGTTAGCGATTATTTGGAAGTTCGCGAACTACATCTATTGACAGGCGACTAGACTAAAGACGTCTTGTTAACTAACTAACCAACCGTTTGTTTTTATGTAAATATTGTTATTTGTTTATTTTGAGGGTGTTATTTTGTGTTTTAAAATGTCTGCTTTATCAAAAGGTGTAGTTTTAATGTAATTAGCCTGTTGTTATTAAACTATTAAAACATAAAGCCTTAGATATTTAGAAACCTTTTCACCTGTGTCTTCTTACTACAACATGTGACAACGTTTGTTTGTATTACGCATACAAAGACAATGTTCATAGGTACATTTACATACACAAGTAAGTACAGCTTACCAGCTTTCATGAGATAAGTAAAACACGTTTACTATAGATTCGCAGCTTGAACTTTTAAACTAAAGCAGTCACCGACAGTTGTACTAACGAGGTATGTAAACTTCCACAATACTAATGGACAATCCTCCCGATTCCAAGAAACGCTACCCATTGCTATCCCAATAAATGGAATATTCCCGAACGATTGGCATAACAGCATAATTGTATAAGTACAGTAACTCGGTTTGTAAGACATTTCCGAGGCAATGGTTCCACGAAGTTTGAAATATCGTTTACCTAGATCCAAAGAGGGTTAACTCAAAAAATCCCTTTTTTCAGGAAAGACGAAATATTGATTTCTCTTTGCCTTTGCGTTGTAGAAGTTTTCTGTGTAGAATAAAAAATGTTTTTTTTCGCAGCTATAACCAATTTTTTGGAGTGATGACTTGCGCAAGGCGGCTGGCAGGAGCTGGATGCGAGAAGCCGAAAATCGATCTCAGTGGCGTGCACTTGGAGAGACCTATGTCCAGCAGTGGACTGCGATAGGCTGATGATGATGATGAACCTATTTTTTCAATCTGTTTTGTTGGTCGATGGGTATTCGTTTAAGGAGTTTGAAGGTTGGTACGCATGACTGAAAACTCTAGATTTTTGACTTAACCTCCTTTGGACCTAGGTGTGCGATATTCTGGACTTACAAACTCTTGTTGAACGGGACTTTCTTGATGCCGATGCTTACATAAAACCTTAACAGACTTTGTATTTGTATTGCTGTATATATTTAACTTTGGCTTTGTATTTGTACGGATTTTTCCTAGAAGTTGGGTCTGTGTTATCTTTGTTATACTGAAGTTACCGTTTTGTTTACGCCTGAAAATTTTCCTTATACATACCTAATCTCAAATAAAGTAATGTTTAAGATGCTTTTCGACTAAAAGTGCTTTTAAAAAAAGGTACGAAATAGACAATGATAATCACTCAAGCTTTTCGTTACAAAGCTTCTGGTTACTATTCAGCTTATCACACGTTCGCGCAGTGCTTAAACATTTTTGTAATACCACTGATATTTTGGCCCAGAACCAAAGTAAAAAACCCCATACAAAATCTAACACGTTAATTGTTCACAAGCGGGAGATCATGAAGAGCTTATTTAAAGAAAACAAAACCTAGACAAGCCAGGCGTTAGTTCACGCGGTGTTAATTATAGTTTTCACTAGAAAGTTGTAGACGCGACTAATTAAAATCTCCCGGCGTGCTGCGAACTTTGCAAACTTTGTGAACCTGTATTAAAGATCATAGGTGTGTCCTGTATTAGTACTGTGGTTTACCGGTGTTAAGTACAGAGAACAGAGTAAATATATTAGGTACTTCAATCAACTGGGAATGGGTCGAAAACTTACTGAAAAAGTTACGGTGGGTTGCACCCGAACCATTTTCAGATGTCAAATCGCAGCACTTGATCAGTGGGCGGCAATTTCACGGCTGGTTATGGTTTGGTTATCGTTATAGTTGAATGGTGAAATCCATTCTTCAACTTAATTTCTTATGTAGCTTTCGGATTCATGCACGATAATTAATCCGTGACTTTTTTATGAAACGGGATATCTGACAATTAATTAGGATTTCTATAGAGTTTATGCATTTTGACAGACAATACAAAAACATAATTTGGAGTTTGTTTCACGTCAAAATATGCAGCAGAGTATACATAACACATACATATCAAATGTAATGAGACTGATATATCAGTTTCACAATGTTTTCAACATAATTATTTGAATACCTATGTACAATTATGTAGGTCCACACTGTTGCCTTGTTATCATATCACCGCTCTCTGAATATTCATAGTGTGAGCATTGAGACGAAAGCCAAGTTGCTCACCAATGTCTGCCAAATGACTTGCCATGCTACTAATACCAAGATGGTCTTTGTTTGTCTAACAGCTATATTACGTGGCTTTGCTTAGATGCAGATGTAATTAGTTTGGTCAAATAGTTATAAACTCTTGATATAAAATTGTCTGTCTGAAAAAAACTTACGGTGAGTTGCATAATGTAACTATAACGATAACAGCCCTATTTAAAGTTGTCAAATCGCCGATTTGATCAATGGGCGGCAATTTTTCGACTGGCGATAGTCTGGTTATCGTTGTAGTTAAATAATACTACTTACCCTTAAGTAATAGATTAGGTTATTTACCCTATAAAGATAATTTAAAGAAAAAAAAAAACAAGTAATTCAGTGAAAAAAGGGTTTCATTTTTAGGGTTCCGTACCCAAAGGGTAAAACGGGACCCTATTGTTTTCGCTCCTCTGTCCGTCAGTCCGTCAGTCCGTCCGTCCGTCCGTCCGTCCGTCTGTCACCAGGCTGTATTTCATAAACCGTGATAGTTAGAGAGTTGAAATTTTCACAGATGATGTATTTCTATTGCCGCTAGAACAACAAATACTGAAAACTAGAATAAAATAAATATTTCGGGAGGCTCCCATCCAACTAACGTGATTTTTTTTTGCTCAGTTTTGCTCGATATCCATAAATATATATATATATATATAGAATATTAGTTTGGATGGTACGGAACCCTACGTACGCGAGTCCGACTCGCACTTGGCCGGTTTTTTGAAATGTTCACTTTCTGTACGCAGTCATTTATCCCTTATATCTTATGCCAGGTTTCTAAACATTACATTCAGTTTTCCCTTACAATGGATAAACATGTTAAACAACTGGCCATTAGAAAATATATTTATCTCTATGTCCAAGTACTTGGTCTTAATTAGAGAAACGCATGCATTGTAAAGGTGGTCTTTGAATACAGTTTGTTCAACGCTTTGAATAGAAGAAACTTCAACTTCAGCCCGCAACTCTAGCGGGCCGTGTGTTCCGAGGTACGTTGAGCAAGACTAACTTGTTCCTTAGTTAGTACTACCCACAAGTGCAACGATCAAACTAGCAAGAATTTATGCAATGTATAGGTATTTATTGTACTTATAAGTTGTTTGTTGGGATGTTATGAAAATGTGTTCTTAGAATAAGCGGTTTGAAGTGGCTTCATGTTTTTGTGTTCTCATTTTGTTTGGAAGACTCGAATTCGACAGCTCTGCTCTGTTTTCTGCTTGTAAGTGACTGGCAATGTTCATTAGAAAGAACGACCAATGACAGTGATCCAACTCTCGCGCACCTTCTCTGACCTATTGAAAGACTCAAAGAAATCTTAATAATTAAGATTCGTAGTTCAGAGTGCCATTAAGTTTCGCAGGAACTTTTATGGCTTACAAAAGTAAAAAGTATAGAACAACAAAACATTATTTCAGTCAGATAATTCTACTTAATATGTTCGTATAGGTAACATCAAACTTAATATCACTTCACATACCTTCATATCGTACAAAAGGTATTATATCCTCCTTCCAAACTTGAACTCATAACCGTATTGAGGCCCGTTTCATAACGGGGGACATTCTCAGTAGAATATATAGTGAGTGCATGTAGAGGAACACAAAAGACGGAACTGTGGGACCAAGTGTGCAACGGAAGACGAGGCGGGGGCAGGAAGCGTTGAGAACTGGATGTGGTACACACCGGCGTAGAATGTTGAAAGAAGTTTATAGTAATGTTATGATACTTATTGTGTTCGTAGTGAAAATAGAACAGGAAATTTTCAAGACAACTCGCAGTTGTCTTCGGAAGCTCTTTCATTTTGAAACGTTCTCGAGTTCTTTTTATTCAGAAGTAACAGTAAACTGCTCTTAAATTGATTACCATCCAGTTTTGTCGGTTCTGACCATTTTGTATTGATGATGTAAAAGATGGCTTTTAATTATTTGGTAAAAGCTGGTATACTCGAACTGAGTAATAAATGATGGGCTGTTCTGTGCAAGATTTGAAATCTATGTATGTACCTACTTATCATGTTTTTATTGAAACAATTTTTTTCATTATTGCACTGAGTTTCACGTTAGAGTTCAGCGTTTCAGTAACCGATCATTAGCTTAAAATAATCACTTCGAGTACCTTCTCTACAGCATATAATTTTTAATTTACCACCTGATAAGCTACATTAGAAATTCTCAAGACAACAGCTATCGACTCAACGGTAGCTTTCTGCAATTACACTTAATTGCAGTGAAAAGCCTTTCTAGGGAACATTACGGCATTCTTCGTACAATAATGAATACAAATTGTAGTCTTCTGTGAAAAGTAGTTCGTAACGTTTGTGGTTTGTGGAGCTACGATCGTGCAACTGTGTTAGACAAATAGACTGGTGAGGAGTTTAAAATAAGAATGTCGCTTGCTTTTGTTTTGTGATTTATTTTTAATGGAGTTGCAAATAGGTATAAACATATCGGGACACCTTTTCGTATCCTTGGCAAGTTATTATTATTAACTTGTGTTATGTATGAGTGCTGACACAACTGATAAACTACATAACACGTAAAAATATTTGGAATACATAGGTGTATGTACTATATTTTTTTTTTATATTTGTGAATAGGATATAATTATGTTGTAGGAGGGTAATGGATAAGTTGCGGGAATTATGGACCACCAAATAGATAGACGATCTCTGTACGAAAAGGCTGTATCCAGCTGTGGCACAAGAGAAAAGGCTGCCATATCTATTGCCCGCCAAGCAAAATTCATAGTATCCACGGTGTGATTGCAGCCAACTCCACGGGAGGTTCCGTACAGTTTAATTTAGCGGAACACGGCCGACTCGCGATAGATACAAACGTCCACGGTTTGCTAAACTGTGTCAAACGTTCTCACTACTACATTGTTTAACTCTAAGAATACACTGAAGACTGAACAGTCGGCCGACATTGAGCCGATAGCTCTACAAATATGTATATATTTTTTAAGAATAGTATCTTGATTCCAATCAAAGTTTTCGGTCGGTTAGATACCGGCTAAATACCTGATCCTTGTGAAGAGCGTACTACCATTAATCTTTTTACTGATTTATGAGCCCAAACGGGCTATCGGCCGACTAAAAGTTTGCAGTGTGGTACTCAAATATTGTATGACACTCTATTTGCGAACACAAAACCTATGTTGTTTCGAAATATCTTAATATACGTACGTAGGTACGTATTGTTTGTTCAGCTTTTTGATGTAAAAGCAAACCTGCAGAGGGTATTAATTGAATTTCCGTGAAATGGCCGCTGCAGTTGTAATCTGACAAAGGCAGTTTTTATATTTGAATCGGTATACATGGGAAATGAAATCCGGGAACTCGGCTTTGAAAAGCTTTTTGGCCAGTTTTTTTGGCAGGTGAGTGTGTTCTGTTTTTTTTAAGGATTTCACATTCGTGTATTAAGCAAATTAAGTATTTAAATTCTGTTACAATATCACTGTTCCGACGAATGTTGCCCTGTAAATCTATACTAATGCCTCATTTACATTCAGCTGTAGTGAGCAGGAAAGTGGGCAGGACGAGTATGTAAACGTATACCACTGCCATGCCACTGCTTAATGCCACTCGCGCTGCCCAGCGCTCCCTAAAGGAGCGGTTTTTAGTGCGGACTTCAAGGGACCGGCAGCGCGAGCGGTAGGGCGTGTTTACATTCTGCTTAAGCTCAATAAAATATTATCTTAAGCAAGTTGGTAGGTACTTACAAAGTTCTATTACGATGAATAGATATCATCCACCATCTTCTACGACGTCTTTTCTTTTTTTTACAAGCTTTTATTTAACTTGCAATGTATGTATGTATGTACATATGTATGTAACTATGTGTGTTCGGGTGGAATTTTACAACTCAATTTTAAGGCACTTGCCCTCAACCGATTGAGCTGAAATTTTGCATACATATTTAGTTTGGATGACAATGCATGTTAAGCTATGTGACGTCATCCTAAATCCAACATGGCTAAATATACAAGTGACGAGAAGAGTGCGGACTAGTTATTTTTATTTAAGGTATCTATACAATATGGGTATCAAATGAAAGGGATTGACAAGTAGAACACATTGCACTTTACGAAATAAAAATCCAAGATGGCCGCCGCTACAAAATGGTGAATTACCTATTTTTTTCAATCCCATCCATATGGGATCCATGAATGAGATGAACAGACTTAAGAACTTACCAGGTGAAAACTAAAAAGTATAAAATAAATTGAGGTAAAAAATCTTTAAAAACAAGCTTTTATTTAAATGCGCTAAAAAGAAAAAAAATAAACTTTTACTGTAACTTTATTGTCAACTTATAACGACATTTCAAATTTTACAAATTTGACACAATTTATATGTTTTGAAAGCTTGTTGATTTATTTTTAACTGACGCACATAATTATTTATTGCTAAAAGACACAGCGCGGACGCTGCAAAAATTTCAACGTCTGCCATTGCCGGAACTTGAAAGCGAAGTGAAAGGAAGGGCAGTATGTAAACACACATATCCCTCGATCCTGCCACAGCAGTATTTAGGGAATTATTGCCGGCAGCGCGAGGAGCAGCGCAGCAGAGCAGCTGAATGTAAATGAGGCATATTATAAAGCTGAAGAGTTTGATTGTTTGTTTAAACTAGGGCATGCAATACCGGTTTACCGGTTTCGGTTTTACCGGTAAAACCGCCCATTTTCGCGATTTTTAATTTACCGGTAAAATAATATGTAACCGGTAATTTACCGGTTTTTACGTTTTTGTGATTATATATAGCAATTGTTCATTTAACGTCAAATCTTCATTATGTAGCTTGAACATAATGTAATAATGCAGACATTACATATTGTAAGAGTGTTAAAGTTGCTATTTTTTAGGAAAGTAAACTTATGTGGCTCAGTAAACTTATGTGGCTCCTTGACTATCTCTAGGTTAGATACAAATCTTCATTCTCATCTTAATTTATAACATCTAAACAAATTTTATTCATTCGGTTAATCTGAATTTCCTCATAGCTGTCTGTTCCTATTAGATAAAAATGTAGCTTATGCTTATTTTACCTACTCTATGACCTTATTGAGCAAGGGCTTTTACTTCACCACCATGCGGACAGCACTGAGGACACGGTGGAGCACACAGTCTAGGTGTGCACTGCCTGGGAAGGGTACCGCCGTGTCGTCGTCGAGCCATTAGGCAGCGGCGACCTCTCGCGTCCGGCCCTGGTTCAAGCCATAGTCCGAAGCGAGAGGGAATGGGAAGCCGTCGCCTCCTTCTGCGAAACAGTCATTCTCAGTCTCTCCCAGTCAGCTCGAGAAGGAGACGGTGGAGCGCCTGCGAGTTCGCACCTCTCATCCCAACCGCTGTAGTGGACCGAAGACACCACGGGCGCCGAGTGTCGAGAGACGACTCCCGGCCACCGTAGGCGTCGGTCTGTGGACGGTGAGTTCGGGTGGCTCATCGTTCCTCCATCTGCATAGACAACAGACCCGTGTCGGCGGCCCGAGTTGTTCCACGCGCAGGGCCAAAACCGTGGTCCATAAAATTCCCACGATTTACCATAAAAAAGGGCTTTCACTTTAATGAAAAAAAAAGATTTTTTTTTCACGGTAATTCTTAGCGTTTATCCCGTCTTGTGACGATAGAGAAGATACGGAAAGCGGACCCCGCTTTCCGTATCTTCTTCTTCCACTTCGTTCTATCCAGGACATCTTCCTCTTCAAGTTCGTAGATTTTCATGTCATTCATTACGACACTCAACCACCACCGTTTCGGCTTGCCTCTGCGCCTTTGACCGGGTATATTGAGATTGAGTACACAACATTGGCGATGTATTCAGGTGGTCTCCTTTTTACATGGCCGAACCATCGCAGCCGTTTCTCTTGCATTTTGTCGACGACATCGCGTTCGGATGGTACTGACATGTTTTTTTTTACGGCCCACGTTCCAAAAAAATGTTTACCACCTTATACCTTGTATTTTTAATTATTTTTTGCTTTTAGACTACCCAATCTTATTGATATAATATCACATTAAAAAAAATACAAAAATTACCGTTTTACCGGTTTACCGGTAAAAATATTTTAGTTACCGAATTTTTACCGGTAATTTTTATTTTACCGGAATTGCATGCCCTAGTTTAAACACGCTAATCTCAGGAAGTACTTCTTCGATTTAAAAAAATATGTTTGTGTTAAACAGCTCATTTATCGAGGAAGGCTGCTTTTTATTCAGGTTCGTGCAGAGGTTCCCACGGGATGCGGGTGAAACCGCTGGCAGAAGCTAGTTTTAACATAAGAAAATAGCTATGCCAAATATATTAAAGGTTATAATATCATGCCCCTTTAAATTCTTATAATTATAGCTTATCCAAATAATACTTATAAGAACAAGGTACTTAAATAGTTCCTACAGCAAAATTTGAATACTATTTGAAATAGCAGTATTCCTTAATTAAAGGTCCGTTGTTTTAGTGGAACTTGGTGATTGGAAGCAATTTGTACGATAGAATCTAGAACGTTCCCACTAGTAATTTAGTTTATGCTAGACAAGACTGGGACTTACTAAATAGTGTCGTTTATCGGACATTCTTGTCCACTAAATGCCAACGCAGGCAAGAAAACGTTAGAACCAAAAAACGTAAACTAAATTTGTAAAAATCTATACTAATATTATAAAGCTAAAGAGTTTGTTTGTTTGTTTGATTGTTTGTTTGTTTGAACGCGCTAATCTCAGGAACTACTGGTCCGATTTGAAAAATTCTTTCAGTGTTAGATAGCCCATTTATCGAGGAAGGCTATAGGCTACTTTTTATCCGGGTCCGTGCCGAGGTTTCCACGGGATGCGGGTGAAACCGCTGGCAGAAGCTAGTAATAAATATAAATCCAAATAAGTATACTAACCTCTCGAAGTGGTGCTAATACACTTCATAATTAATAAAGCTCAATTGACAGCTATAAATGATATGGTTTCTACAAGTCGTTCATATTAATATATTTATATTTATTTGCGTTCTAAAGAACTAAGCACATTGTATTGCATTGTAACATTAAAATATTACAATAGGGGTTGAATAGGCTTAAAGCTAGGTACATTAACATGGACGGTTCGTAATTATGGACTGTCAGATATGCAATAATTTTTACGTACATTTTCATTATCGCAAAGTCACCAGTTGAAAACTTCGGAACAGGAAAGTGACATGTACAAGGCAGTCTAAAAATAAAGTAACAGAAATAGAAGTGTTAACTTATTCAGATTCCTAAGCGTTTCTTGTAAAAAGCCTTGGAGACAGAAACATGTCCACGTTAGGACATGCTACAACTATTTGTGTACAGATATACGCTTACTCTAGATGCGTCTTTGTATTTAGTTGCAATTATTCTAAGTTTTCCCAAGGTGATCCACAGAAGTGTAAGTCGGAGAAAGTAATTAAGAACTATAGTTTCTGCAAGTGGTTACATCAGCTTCCCGAGGGAACTACTTACTTATCGTACTCGTATATAAATTACCCAATAACTTTACTCTGATACATAGGTATATATAAAAAGCCAATTTTAATAAAAATCCGGTAGGTATTGTGTAAAAGAGTTACATATATCCTCACAATTTTTGCATGAAATGTATATCATGCATCATTGCATTATTACGAATCATGATCCTTGAAATATCTTTTGAATACCTACCCGTAGAATAATCAGAATACATTGAGCACCATCTAGTAATTTACTTCGGCACTACAACATAGACCTATGTATTTATCCGTACGTACAAACGCATACTAACAAGTCCCTAAACAGTCCATTTGGGGGTACATTGTAACAATCCAAAACTACCCCTAACATTACAGAAAGGGTTGTAAGTGGCAGGCAATAAGTGTCAATCGGCCTTTATCTTACTAATGCCACTAAATTGCTTTAGAAAGGGTTAAAGATGGCCGAAGAATTTAACAGTTAATTGGTAATTGCGTGTTAAATGTTGATACAGTTAGCTTTTGTGTTAATTGTTAAGTAACTTGACAGTAATAAGAAAGTATCACGTACGAGTTCAAGTTTCATCTATCACGTTTCGCCGGATATAATTTTTTATGTGAAGAAGATAGGCCGATACTTGAGAAATAAGAATTCCAAATAAAAATAAAATCCATAAGTCCATCTTTCAAAACAAAACCATAGCCATCAATAACTTATAACTGCATTTTTTAAACATAACAAAACCTGTTATAACACAGTTCAGTAAAAATCACAAACAAAAAAAAAAAGATCTCATGAAGTTCAACATAATTTGAAATCGATATCCTTTACAGGGGTCACAAACCCTCAAAGTGCAGAGGCGCGAAACATGAATCTCGTCACAAACCGCTGTCCTTCGGGAACAATTTTTCATGAAGCAATCGGATCTGTGGTTTAATTGCAGCGGAAGGGTTAAAGAGAGGTCCCCCTGGATTTTGTTGGCTACAGGGTTTTTATCGAGTAATGATGGAGCTTAGATTTTTTTTAATGGATACAGCTTAAATCATTCTAAGTTTTTTTTAAAGATTAACGGCCAGTTTCTTCATCAAAAGTTAAAGTTAAAGTAATGTCTAAAGTAAAAATAACGGTCAAATTCGTTTTTTCAAGGCTAAACTGACAGCAAAATTCATAGAAAAATTTAATTTAACCGTTACTTTTACTTTAGACATTACTTTAGCCATAACTTTAACTTTAACTTTTGATGAAGAAACTGGCCGTTAGAATTCCAGTTTCTGGTAAAAAGTTTTACAAACATTCTTCAGTGTATTCATAATGTTAAAACAAGATTTGTATAACCTAACTTTTTTTTGAAAATATACTAGAATTATCACTCCAACAATAAAATTACAAAATTACCCATTAACAAAAACAAAATCTAGTTTACTTATATTTAACCAAGTAATCCTACTTACAATAAAAGTTTGAATAAAGAACAACTTAAGCATAAAACCTTTATCAAAACTTAAACAAAATAATAAAAAAAAATATAGCTGCTTACAACTGGCGTTCATCGAAGATAGGTCCTTGACTTGCATTAAAATTTATGAATAAAATATAAGTAACTCTCTGAGTTTTTGCTGCAGCTTTTTCTTCAGGCGACTGGCTGGCTATTGAACGACTTTACATACTTCAACGACCATTCTTTGTGCTTTGGATTTTAATGGATTTAGTTCATTTGTAAGGGCCAATAAACTTTAAAATGATTAGGTACTTATAATAACGTCAATCTTGTTCATCCAAAACAAGAAATCGTTTGTTCAAAAAAGTCATTTCTTTATACATACAGGTTGGGCCCTAGAAGTCATTTACTATCTTTGGTCTTCAAAATGTGGCTTAAACTTTTTACGAGTCAAAAATTATGGCTAATATAAACAATTTCCAACAATTTCATATAGTGAAAATTTATTGCGTTTAATATGATTTGATAACCTCTGATAAGTACTAAGGAGCTGCCATTAAACCAGCTAAAGGATTCTAGTGTCGTGAATACAATTATTGAAGAATTGTAGATGTTTAACGATGACATAAAATACACTCAATTAATTGTTGAAATTTCATATAGAAAAGGCAGCCCCCGACGGTTATTCCTATATAATTGGGTTAAGTCGGGGGTTTTGAGTTATTTTATTATTTTTCAATAAGATTTTTACCGTCGGGGGCTTTTTCAAAATTTTTAATTTTGCTTAATTTTATTTCAGACTTTTTAGAGAACATATACGAATTATAGTCTATATAATATGTTATTGCAATATTATTTTGCACCGATATTGTAGCGCCCTCTAGTGAGTTACAGGCGTAATTTTTATTATTTGGGAACATGCATTAAGCACGTACACATTGCTGATGAAAACAGAATTGTAATCGGACGTTTTGATTATATTGTAACATTGTTTGGCACTAATATTGTGGCCCCCCCCCTAGTGATTAATAGCCATGCCACCTATCTAAGAACATGAACTCATCGAACACAAAACCGTTATTGAAAACCGCATCAAAATCGGATCATTAGCTTAGAAGGTAGGTGGGAACATTCCTTTGCTGTTTGGACTAATATTGTGGCGCCCCCTAGTGAGTTACAGCCATGACACCTGTCTAAGAACATGAACTCATCAAACACAAACCCTTTATTGAAAACCGCATCAAAATCAGATCATTAGTTTAGAAGATATGTGGGAACATTACTTTGCACAAACGCACACACAAACACATAAACGCACATCTCTCACCTTAAACGCATATACCTGCTCCGTTCCGTCGTGGGTAAAAACTATACAAGATATTTTCCTCAGTAACAACGCAAATTACCTTATCCTAACCAACCTCTTTATACTTTTTGCTTACATATTTTCCTATACAAACTCTTTAGTAAATAAAATTTAAATTTCGAATCGACAAATATAATTTGGTGGAAATCCTTTTTCGCGATACAACTCTGGCAGGCGAGGGGTTAAAAGTTGTTTGAATTTGGAATGTAGCGTACATTGGCCGCTAGGAATATGTATTCAGTACCCACTTAAGAGTTTTCTTCACAATATCAAGTGTATATTTGAATTTCAGCTAAATCAGACGCAAATGTTGGTTCGGTAGATTTTGGAAGTAAAGAGACATATTTTTCGTTAAAAATATTGTTATGTATTGTTTGTTTTGTTTTAGGGAACTAACCCACATGTAGAAATCATTATGATTGCCGTTACGATTTCTTTCCATCATTTATTTTGCAATACTGCGATAACTTATAACTTTGCATAATTCTCCCACGTATATTTTTTGTGTAAACTTGATAATTAAAAATACATATAAAATTAACGCATGATATAATGCCACATTTTTAAGTGCTAATTCAGACAGTAAAATGTGCTCCATTACCTAATATATGAAAGACAAACTAAGCTATGCCATTTAGCTATACCGAATAAGGATCTACCGACAACTTCCTCGAAATAGTTACTTCCTGATCCTCGAACCTTGAAACCCGAGCCAAACTCTAAACTCTAGAGCGAGTAACGTTTGCAAATACTACATAGTATTTTGGGACTCCGCCATTAATTCAGGTTGCACTGAAGTGCTCTCCAGCCGACCTCGTAACTGAAATGAGTGAAACTTTCGATCGCAACCCGATAATTACGGTTCCGTATGTGTGTATGCGTGTTTTAATTGATTCTGTATAATTATTTTGTTTGAGGTAAATTCTTTGATATCTGTGGTTTGTAGTGTAGCTGGGATTTTTAAAAGTGGGCCACAGTCCCCATTTTTAAATGACAAATCATCATCATATCAGCCACTGCTAAATGTAGCCCCCCAGGGAACGCCAAAAATCCCGGTCATGGGACATAATCCCTACTAATATTATAAATGCGAAAGTAACTCTGTCTGTCTGTCTGTCTGTCTGTCTGTCTTTTCTTCACGCTTAAACTACTGAACCGATTTGTGTGAAATTTGGTACAGACATAGTTTGGAGCTTGAGAAAGGACATAGGATAGTTTTTATTACAAAAAAATTGAAAATAAAAAATAAAATGTATTCCGGACATATAGCGCCATCTATTGGTCAAACCAAAAATCTGCCGGAAGTCACTATTCCACGCGAACGAAGTCGTGGGCAAAAGCTAGTCTATATATATAAAAGAAAGTCGTGTTAGTTACTCCACTTATAACTCAAGAACGGCTGAACCGATTTAGCTGAAAATTTTCAGGGAGGTAGTTTAGAGCCAGGAGAAGGACATAGGATAGATATTTTTGTCACCATCCGGGACGCGGGTGAAACCGCGGGCAGAAGCTAGTAAATAATAATTCTTTTATTTCAGGCCCAGTATCACAAATATTCTGGGTCTGCTGACGAGCCCAGGGTCTCGCAACGGATCGAGTATTTTTTGCCACCTCCATGCTGAAAATCAAAGAAAGTGGGAGCTGATGTGACCTTTATTTGTTTGTGATCGTCCACTGTTAAAAGTAAATTACTGAATAACAGTCACATTCAAATTAAATAGGTACATCCTTATAGTAGGTATATTATGTTGAATGAAATACCAACCTAACTGATTATAGCAACATCAACCATTGATTCATCAATACAGCAACAATATCTGATTGCAAGGCTCTTTATTGAATATCAGTCTGCTTTGTTGTTGAAGACACAATATACCTAGTAATTAGTCCGTAACTGTACACGTACCTATATTGAATTGGTATTCCTAGAAGGGTGTTCTGGTTTCTGCCGGTTCTCTGTAAGGTATAGTTTGGCAAATTGTGGATTTCACCATAAACGTTTCAGGTATACGTTTCCGTCGAATTCTTGGAGCTACACTCGGTTCTAAGAAGTTTTTCGATGAGCATGATTGTTGTGGACGTTGCTCAGAAACAAAAGATTATCTATGAGATTTTTTTACGTTCAAGAAAGTTTGATTTTTACCCGAATGCGCGCCGCGAAGGAGGGTAATGTGTTCATCTTTAATGTACTCCACAAAAACAACTTAAGATTCGTCATAAGTGTTTAATTGTTCCACTATCCCTTTGAATATCTTCAACGGTAAAACTTAAATTCAATGAATACAAGATTAATTTCCAAAATCTCATTGTTTAGTTCCCGGTAAAGCAAACGGAAGGGTGGGTGCCTGAGGCTATCTATGATCTTTGGACTAATCCAATGGTTGTAGTCAATCTCTTCGGGGCTATGGGGTTATTCGAAAGAATTACGCAACCCTGAGCTATCAAGCACTGACAGAATTTTTCAATTTACATCAGATGTTCCTGATGCAAGTTCAAACAATCTTTAGCTATATAAAATTCGTATAAATAATATTTGCCTTCCATTGCCTGGTTGGTATCAAAACAGTGCCCAAAATGAGGACGCTCCTCTCTGTAGGGCTCCTGAGAAGTCCACAATTAATACGGTCGTCATTACCTCGGTGGGTGGCGCCTCGCTCGCTTTAAGCGCTTTTGACCCAGTTGCTGCGATTCGACGGTTATTACTGTTAAAGTTATTCTTTGAGAGCTGTTTTGTCATTTGTTGAACTGTTTGATTCTCATTGACTGACAATTTGGGTCTGTTGGGAAAATATAAATATAATATTGATATGTGTCATGTATGAATAATAAATTTCTTGTTTTCTTAGACTTTATCATCAACATCAGACAGTTTTTATTATCCCTTTCTGCAGGGAACAGGGGTCTTCTCACACGGGTTGGCTATATCCGTTATTTTATGTCCTGGTTTTTGGATGATGTTTTTCCATTGCCATTGTAGTCAATTATTAGACCCACCCAAAACAAACATGTGAAAGGCTGCCAAGTTCGATAATATGGAAATCCTTCGCCTATAAAAAAAGTGAGATCTGAATAAGTACCAAGTTCCATACATATACCTCAGTTAAAAATAGTTACTTTTTAATGATGTTACAGGTTTTTGATGAGTCAGTCAGTCAGTCAGTCAGTCAGTGAGTGTATAGTAAAAATAGCGATTTTCTGACGTCAATATCTCAAGACCTACAATAGGTATATTAATGAAATTTTGTATTTTAGATAAATGAGGGGGTCTCAACAGATACTAGAAATTTGATATGCGTAAATAAAATAGATTTTGAGTTATAGGGGGGTCGAATTTGGCCCGAAATGGTTCGTGTAATATAACCCACGGCCGGTGTGTCGCTTTTTTTGCTCGAACTTGGCGGACACACTGCCGTGTGTCTAGATAGTGTTCAAGAAACACTTGGAGGCAATGCTGAAGTAAATTTCACACAAGAGAATTTAAATATGTAGGATAAATAACATGTTCTGAATTACTCGGTTACATAACAAATGTTGCATACCGTTTTTAGCCATTTTTATTTCGTGAAGCAAAACTAAATAGACAGTTTGAATGAAAATATTCCTATACCAACCCAACAGAAGCCACTTTTACCACTGAAAATCTGGTAGCTGAATGAATCTCTTTGAATGTTATTCATACCATAGACTCGGGTTTAAATAAATAATTTCAAAAATGGAATATATTTTTCCATTTTAAAACGAAACTTTAATTACTACATCTCTACTATTTTAATTACTACATCTCTACTACTATTACTACATCTCTACTAAAGTAGAGATGGCGCTAGTGCCACGCAAAACATAAGCTCCGTGTATTTTAAATATTAAAAATAGTAAAAAGTTAGATTAGTTGTATATAAACAGTGTAGTATATTCATAAAAGCCTAATAACTTAGTTCTAGTGTTATCCCAGTGTTATTCTCCGATTTAGTGCAAAAAAAGCTATTAGTAAATAAACAAGTAAACTGCAGTGATATTAAGCTAATAACATTCGAAATTGTATACAAAAAACAATTGTAAGTACATAAAACAACGTTCTATGTGTGCTATCAGTGTAACAGTGGACAAATAATATTAAAATAAAGTGTTATGAGTGATTTTGTGCAAAACACGGTTGTCGGAAAAAAAAAAACGTTCAAATCTCAAAATTCAAATTTGTAACGAACAATCACAATATTTGAAACATAAGAAGCATTATTTGGTCCAATATGTTGAATTCCGGCTGACCTAGCGGCATAGAGAATCGACATAGGTCCGAACGCTAGAAGTCGCGAGATCGAATCTCAGATACATTCATCTAAAGTTTTATTTTTCGCGACGACGCATAACTAAAAATAAAACAACAATTATTCAAAAATGGAGTTCGAAAATATCACTATTCGAAAAAATAAGACCGTAGCTAGCGAATCACTCGACTCATCCTTCATGTCAACCTACTCAGATTATTTAGCAAAAAGTCTGCCAGATCTGTCAACTGGACATTTGTTTAGTGAAGACATTGAAACATATAAAGAAGAAATTCTAAAATTGAAGGAACAACTCTTAATAGCACATAGTGAAATTGAAAACCTGACTATGGAAAATAATACACTTCAACGCCACATATATGAACAAAAACAAAAGAATGAACTGTTAACGCAGATATGTTCGAGCTCTCCTCACACGTTAAAGAAGACTAAATCGTCAACCAAAAAGTCAAGGAAGGTACAACGAAGAAACTCAATCTTCAATATGAGCTCCAAAGATCTTGACCTAAAATCCGACAGTGAAAGCGAAATATGTAAGATAGATGGCGTTAGTAGTATGTCATTAAAACCACCCAAAGAAATCAATAATAGTAGTGAAATGACAATAGATGGCACCACTAGCATACAGCAAGCATTACAACCCAGACAAACAGAAAAAAATAGTGAGGCGTCTACGGTAGGGAACAACCAGTTACTAGATGGCGTCACTAGTATGTCATTAGAACCACCTAAAGAAAAACAACAACGAAGGATCTGTATATTAAGTAGTAACACAAAAAATAAAGTAATATCTATAGCACAGTGTATTTTCCCAGATGATAATATATGTCATTACATCTCAACAAATTGTGGGATCAAACAGCTGCTGTATAAACTAGATCAAAAGTTGCTAAATTACACAAAACGAGATTATTGTATTATTCTGATAGGCGAGCAAGATTTTAGAAAAACTGACAATTATTTTAATTTGGTTAGGAGAATTAAGGATACATTAAGTCCAATGAAACACACTAACATTTTGCTCTGCTTACCTACATACAAATTTAATGGATGCTCTAATATGTTTAACTCCCGGATAGAAACATTTAGCCATTTACTATATCGTGATATCTGTACACATGATTATGCAATAATATTTGACTCCAATTTAGATTTGACATACGATGAAACAATGTTCTATAGACATAGTGGAGTACTCAATAACTATGGTATGAAAAATATATTTAACAATCTCAAGTACCGTATTGACATTTATTTAAATAAAAAGTACGTAATAAATAGTGAGGAAATTAATACAGAGGGCAATTGCGCAACTTTAAGAAAGGAACAGTTTTTTCGTTCCTGATATAGTTAATAGGAAGGGACGTGATGTCAAAGATATACCCTGCAACATTCGTCTATTACACCAAAATATTGCAGGATTACTGAACAAACTTTCTGCTGTAGAAATATGTTTATCAGAGTTTCATGATAGACATAAAGATATCAATATACTATGTTTTTCTGAAACATTTGTGAGGGCAGGCAACGAAGTAAATATATGCATTAATGATTTTACAGTGGCTACTTCATGCTCTCGACTTAAAGAAAATAGGGGTGGTGTTTGTATTTTAGTAAAACATTTCTTAGATTACAAAATACTAAAAATATGTAATGACATGGCGGTAGAGAAAGCATTTGAATGCTGTGGCATAGAAATACCACTTTACAACTGTACCATAATATGTCTTTATAGGACACCAAACTCGAACATAGAAATATTTTTTGATAAATTGGAGTCTCTTCTGCAGAAACTAACTGAAAGGAAAAATAATAACATTGTATTGGTCGGGGATCTAAATATAAATACTCTCACCACCAATAAAAATGTAACTAAACTGAATGACATTCTTCTAAATTATAACTTAACTTTGAAAATAAAGACTCCTACCCGGCTTACCTCATGCATAGACCACATTATTACTAATATACCAGACTCGTTTGGGGAGACTTGTGAACTACATCTCTCAGATCATAACACTGCTCAGTTATTAACATTTCCACTAAAAATGTTGTCAAATAAACCTGCTACATATCCTAGTTTTATTTATAGAAGGGATTACAGCCAAGAATACATTGAAAAATTTAAAGAGTGTCTCATGAGCCTAACATTTCAAGAAATTTATGATGAAACAGACCCAAACATAGCTTTCAATAAATTTCATGACATACTCAGTTTATTTTACAAGTTAAACTTTCCAGTTCAAAAAATTAAAGTCAACAATCAGACACCTCGACTGAAATGGATAACTAAAGGAATAAAAAAATCCTGTCTAAATAAAAGGTATCTTAAATTCAATTATCACAAAAATAAATCATTAGAAAATAAACTGAAGTACAATAAATATGCTAAACTATTAAAAAAATGCATTGATGTATCCAGGAAACACACATCTGGTAAAATTATCTCGAAAGCAAAAAACAAATGCAGAGCGACTTGGGAATTGATTAAAAATAAACCTAAACGTAGAGACTCAAAATACATAGAAGCAATTAAACTAAAAGATACTTTGATAGAAGATCCTGAACAGATAGCAGAGACTTTTAATAATTATTTTATTGATTCTACAAACATTGATATAACTAATAGCAGTAAAACTAGTTCCATGCATAATGAATGTAACAGTATATATATTGAACCCTGCACTCCGAATGAAATAAGCAAATTAATTGCATCTTTAAATAACACCAACGCTGTGGGATATGATGAGATTTCGACAAAAATATTAAAATCATGTGCAAATATTCTTTCACCCATTTTGGCACACCTGATAAATTTAAGTTTCTTTGAAGAAAAGTATCCGGATAAATTAAAGTTTTCAGTAATAAAGCCATTATATAAAAAAAATGATAAACTCGACTTAAATAATTATCGTCCAGTAACCCTAATTCCCATTATTTCAAAGATATATGAAAAAGCAATGTACAATAGGATTATTTCATTTCTAAACAAGCACAATATAATAAGTCCAGAACAAAATGGATTTCAGAAGGGAAAGTCTACTACACTAGCTGGCTTTCAACTTATTAAATTAGTAACTGAGAATATAGATAAAAATATACCAGTCACAGCTATTTTCTTTGATATGAGCAAAGCTTTTGACTCTGTGAAACACGACATAGTTTTGCAAAAATGTGAAAATTATGGAATAAGAGGGAAAGCTTTAAATTGGCTTAAAGACTACTTAAGTAATAGGAAGCAACGCGTAGAAGTTACAGGATTAAATAATGACAGAGAAGTGGTCAATTATAAATCTAAGTTTAGGGTAAATACATATGGCGTGCCACAAGGCAGCATTTTAGGACCATTGCTCTTTCTTCTGTGTATTAACGACTTGCCGATAGTTATTCAGAATAAGTCTGTGTTATTTGCAGATGACATTTCACTTATAATTAATAATGAGAATAAAAATGAATCGCATGAAGACAAAATAAATTCTGCTGTAGAAAACATATTAAAATGGTTTGAGCAAAATAATTTATGCGTAAACATTTCAAAAACAAAATATATTAACTTTTGTAACTACAAGATGACAAATAAAAAAAATAACATTATTGGACGTGATAATAAAATAGACGAAGTTGACAATACAAAATTTTTAGGCTTAGTAATAGACAAAAATTGTAACTGGAAGAAACATGTTGAGAATGTATGCAATAGGCTAAACAGCTTTGCATTTGCACTAAGAAATCTAAGAAAGACTATAGGAAGAAATGCAGCCTTGATAGCCTATCATGGATATGTTGCATCCGTGTTAAGGTACGGCTTAATATTGTGGGGCAATTCCACGGACAGTCACAGGGCATTTATTGTCCAAAAAAAATGCATAAGAGCTGTTTTCGGTATTGGACCATTAGAGTCCTGCAGACCCATTTTCAAAGAAAATAAATTGTTGACACTTGCATGCTTATATATATTTGAGATTGGCGTATTTGTAAAAAAACACCCTGCTCTATTTAGTAAGGCAGATAGCGAAAATGAATACAAGATAGGCAAAATATGTAGGGATCCAAGTAAATTAACAATGCCTAGGTACAGGACAGCATTTTGCCAAAAAAACGCAAACTTTATGGCTATTAAAATATTTAATGGGCTACCTAAGCAGATGAGAGAATTGCCGACGAATCTTTTCCATAAAGAACTAAAAAAGTGGCTAATGGATAAATGTTTCTATACGGTAAATGATTTTTTAAATTATAACATAAATAAAAAAAAACACTTTTAATAATTAAACAGATATTTTTTTTACTGTCTTAGTTTTTTGACATGCTGCATTGATTTAGTTGTTGACATTTTGTTAAGGTTTAGTATTACTTTATTTTGTAATTTTGTATTCATTTTAAATTTTTAAGTTTTGACTATTTGTATGTATTAGTCTATAATTTTGTATGTGTTAGTTTTTTTTTTGTTTTTTCTTTTCTAATATTGTAAGTAACTAAGTAACTCACCAGTTTTGAGTAATACCTATAGATAATTGAGAATTATGCCATTTCACACCTATTAAATTTGCATGCTGAATATGAGGCGAGATATGAGAAACGTAATTGTATTGTAAGACCTGTATTGTACCTAACCATATTTCAAGCAAATAAATATATTCTATTCTATTCTATTCTATTCTACTTTAAATTTACGTTGGTTTCGTGGAAGCTCTCTGGATATTAAGTACTATTGGAATATAAAATATCATTATAACTTGAATTGAATACATAAGGATTGGTTCACTATGGACGTGATTTTTTTATTTTTGTTTTGACTCTTTTATTTATTTAAAATTCCTGTCCTTGTTTACAAAGTTTATCCTATTAAAAACGTGACTAGAAAGATAATAGTGTGATATTTTTTGTGAATAAAACATTTAAAAAAATAATTATCAACATTCATTGCTCACCCCCCTCAAAGACGCAAAAATGGGCCAGTGATTATTATGATCCAATTCACATAGGTAATCCAGTTTGTATCAATGTAGGTACGAACGCCCCCTAATGGAATGATTGAACGATTTTCACAGATTTATTAAAACATGATTTTAAAAGGAGAAAGCTATTTATTTATTTTAATTAATTTTCCTGGAACGTGTATCCCGATAAACATGATTCATTTGCAAACAATACAAATGAGTATTATCGCAGTATTCTGTAATTAATATGCGTTCAATACGAAAAACATGATATCTGTTTGTTTACTCTCTCGCTAATATTAGTAGTGTCACGGTATAATATTACCGTGGTAGTGTTATGTTTGCAATTAAACGTTTAAATTAACACGTGACAAAAACGAGGCCAACATTCAGAAAACAATTGAAACAAACAATGATTTTGTTTAGCCAATTAGCCAATACTGTGTATGACTATGTATGAAACGGTAAACCGATTTGAAAAATTGATTCACTATTGGAAAGCTATTCTTTTCCAAGTAACATAGGCTATATTTTATCCCGGTACGGGTAGTAGTTCTTATGAAACGCGGGTGAATCCGCGGGAATAGAGCTAGTCTATTGTATGAGAGAACAGCTGCTTTGCAAGACATGTGCGAAAGCCAGCCGGCAAACGATGGCGCTGGCATTCGTTCGAAAAACAAACACGCAACACAACTTTAGATTTAAACATATTTGTATTGTATCTGCCAATTACCTACCTGCAAACTTTTCTAAATAAATATTATAAACTTCACCAAACTAACCACTATTTTTATTACCTGCCTCAAAAGTTGTAGCAAAACATATTTTTTCTATCGCCATTTATTTATTTTCCAGCGGGTGGGCCGCATAAAATATGTCATGCGTCAGAGCATGACACCCATGACTTCGATACTTGATTTGTTATTTAAAGTGTTAGTATGTATATAAAATAGTCTGCTAGATAGTTCACGTTGTAGCTAATGAAATCAGTTGTGTCAAATATCAGTCACTAGCAAGAATGTTAATAGTAAACAAAATGAATATATCAATAAGTTTCACATGAGTAACGAATGCGACATATGTTTTGTTGCTGTCCTGTTCTGGGTCGATAACCGCGGCAGCCGACTCGGCTCACGGTCGGCGCCGAGCGAGGGCGAGCGCGGCGCGGCACGAGGCGGCGCGGCGCGGGGGGACGCGACTCGGCGCGGCAACCAATCGGCAGTGCCGCGCTCGGCTGCCGCGTAGCAGAACGCATCTGTGCCGCGCGATAATTCTTAAATAGGTTACAGTATACAGTAAAAATGGCTGCGGAAATACAATTGATCAATCAGATAGAACAATATGAGTTTCTGTATAACTTCAATCTGCCGCAGTACAATAGGAAGGATATGGTGGAGGAAGCTTGGGCCAGCATTGCAGCTAACACCAATATGTCAAGTGAGTACCTACGTGAGTGTGGCCGCGTCGGCGGCGAATGACGTCACTGTTACGTGCATCGCGCGGCTCGTAGGGAAAGTGAACTGTTTGTGATATAATGTGGCGCAGTAAACGCGTAATGTATTAGGTACAGTTTATATCGCGTCTGTGCTGTGTATAGGGTTGCCAGATTCAAGTATTTCGATTCCGGGACAATTCGAGGATTACGAAAAAAATCCTATCTATATTTTTTGCCTTTATTCAGATTTCGCATGTTTGAAGAGTGTTTTTGCAGTCCTTTCAAAAGACTTGTGAAATCTGGGCTCTTTAAAACGAAGAATTGAAATGCAGCGGGGTAATAAAGGAAGGGAAGCGGCCTGCTACTATTATCAAAATGAAGAAAGCTAGTGTATGACGGTATTCGAAAATCCGGGACTAAAAGATGCAATTCCTGGACACGGGACAAGACTAGTAATTCCTGGACAATCCCGGATTTCCCGGCCATCTGGCAGCCCTAGCTGTGTAGCTCGGTTTCGTCTCAATGCCAAGCTGTAATAGTTGATCGACGGTACAACAAATGTTGTGAGATGAAAGTATCGAAACTCCGAGTGGTAGGTATCTCGATAGTTTTTGCAAGCAACTCGCCGATAATTTTGTTAGGTACTGATAGATATGGTCAGTTCATAGAACGTTTGATAATATTACAATAATTATGCAGCTAGGTAGGTAATACCAACCAATTGGTACTTACTACCTAGGTCTTGTTTTAAATAAAATACCTCGTACGTAGGTATGTAGGTATCTTGTTTACCTACCTGCTTGTTTAAAAAATATCGAGATTCTGTTGCTACCTATACACAAACTGTTCACTATTAACTTATCTAGTCTTAATAGTTATCAATATGCCGATAAGAACTTCTAATTCGATAACGTATAGTTAATCTTTAATCCTATCTTAGTACGTATGCACGCAATACGACACCCACTATAATAAGTGACTACCTATAATTATTAGGTATACTGATCGCAAATAAACATGACGTAAAATATAATTATGCTTAGCTAGCTGTTCATTTAAATATATATGGAAAGTACCTTGTATCTTGAAATTGGAAGGCACCTACAATAATAAATATAAAAAATGTTACAGTTCATAAAATGATTGCTATTAAACTTCTAAAACTTTAAGTTGCCTTAAAAAAAAATACACGTTAGTACAACATCGGATCGGCGCTGTTTAGCAAACTGTCATTCACTTGTTTTCTAACTCGACCCATAGATGGCGCTTACGTACTACAATTGTTTATAGAGAATAGTAAATATCCTTCTTCTTGTTATTTCTACTAATTAAATCTTTTTTATCATTTCAGTAAGCGATTGCAAAGAAAAATGGCGGAACATCAGATCATCTTTCTTGAGGAGCATGAAACCGAGCGGCATCAAAGTGAAGAAACCTTACTATTTGACAGAATACTTGAAGTTTATACTACCATTTCTAAAACCTACAACTACCGGCATAGAAGGGGCAGATGAAAGTCAATACGGATCTCCACAAAATTCGAATGACGACGAGGTAGTAAGCTTTATAAAAGTGGAGCCTGACGATGGTGATGCTGATGATACAACGGAAAATAATGGCGACAATGGAATATTAAATGACTTTCTGACTTCAAGATCACCTGTTGTGCGCAAGAGACGTAGATTCATCCCCACAAGGAAGAACTGTAGCGACCCTTTACGAGTCAAAAGCAAACCTATGACGTCAGCATTCCAAAGAAATTTCACCACTCAACCAGACTTATCTAGCAGCATTAACAGTCCCATGAAAATGTTCCTAATGAGCCTAGTGCCGGAGTTAGAAACAATGACCGAAGACCAAATGAGACTGTTCAAAATTAAATCTATGATGTTAATAGACGAAATTAAAGTAAATTACGCTCAAGTGAGGCAAAGTGCTTCCACGATAAATAATGAAAGGTTACAAAAACGACTGATCAACCTTCTTTTAAAGAATCTGCAGAGAGCAACCAAAGACAACGGGAAGACGAAATAATTGTTGTTGTTATTCACTAGATGTTATGGTTAAAGACTGCTTATATTTTGATATTTGACTGTAGTTATTAAATAAAGTAAGAACGTAAATGTTAAAAATTATTTCTTGAACTTTCACTGGCAGAAAGATAACATTGCTTTTTTTAAAAGACCCTGAGAAGAGTAGAAAAAGACTTTAGGCTAATCAACGTAGTTTTGCTTTTTTTTCTCCTTAATTCAGATAGAAAAACCACTCCGATGCTCAACAAAACCAAGCCAGACATTTCCCGAATGTAATTTTATTTTCTCTGATGATTAAGATATTCTGTTAACTTCACGCTAACAAAGAGTTCATAATAAACGTGTTAGGTAACTCACAAAACAGGGGGCCCGATTCTCCTAATTTTACTTAAGCGACAGACGATTCACGTTCGACTCGATTCGACTGAGATCCAATCCCGACTCGATTACGATTGAAGCGTATGTGGCATTCTGCTATTTTTTCTTTGAAATAAACGTTTTTATCCTTTTTTGTCATTCAATAATGAATCATTTTGTCTGCAAATGATTTACGATTGCAAAATGATTGTACAGCAAACTACCGTATAGACCAAAATCACCAAAATAGCAGACCAATCGCACACCAATCAAATGTCAATCGAATACGATTGGTCTTTTATTAGTAGCAGAATGCCCGATATGGTTAAAACTGCTATTACGATCATATTGCGATTCGATTTCTATTCGATTTTGACATTATTAACTTAGGAGAATCGGGCCCCAGGCAATATTCATGTAACAGCAGTATGTATTAGATTTCACAATAGATCCAATATCTACATAATCCTCATATTCCGAGTATTCCAGTTATTCAATCAAACATTTTTCAAAAAATTTGGAATTTGGAATTGAAAAATAGGAAACGATTCTATGAAGTTCGTGGTCGAGTTTCCATATTTACTTTGTTCCGTACTTACGGTTCATTCTTTTTCAATTCGCATTTCTACTATTTTGGAAAGATTGGCGTCTAACAATATCGGTGTATATGTTACAGCCAAAGTAATAAGTCTGCATATTATACATATTATCTAGCTATTATTTATAATATCTACTCAATTTGGATAAAGTAATATATATAATGACCAGTGATTATGTAAAATATATATTTAATCACTATGGCTGTAACATATACATGTAATTCAAAAATGTAATTTGTAATAGTAAATGGTACCTACAGAACCCTTTTTCCGCGTATCTAACTCGGTCTTCAATTGTTATTTTAAGTACTTATTACTTGGGACTGTTTTATTTAGGTCCAAACGGCAGGAATATAGACATTAAAAAAAATAGATCCCTCCCCTTATATGTTCAAAAGTTGCTTAATTCTACGGTAGCTTGAATAAATTAGTCATAATTTTGTGTGTTAACGTTTTTTCTTTACCATACAGCTATAAAATAAAATATATTTTAACCGAAAAAGCTCTCTTGTACTATAACAAATAATATACTGTTACGGTCGACAAGAGCCGAATAGGAATTTATTAGTTAACGCGTTGAAGTTCACATTTCTTTATTCACAGCTAGTTTATCCGGAATAGGTATAACAAAAATTGAGATTGCCTAGGCCACTTTTTGTATATGACTTTTTTTAGGGTTCCGTACCCAAAGGGTAAAACGGGACCCTATTGTTTTCGCTCCTTTGTCCGTCCGTCCGTCTGTCACCAGGCTGTATCTCATGAACCGTGATAATCAGAGAGTCGAAATTTTCACAGATGACGTATTTCTGTTGCCGCTATAACAACAAATACTGAAAACTAAAATAAAATAAATATTTTGGGGGGCGCCCATACAATAAACGTGATTTTTTTTGCTCATTTTTGCTCTAGTACGGAACCCTTCGTGCGCGAGTCCGACTCGCACTTGGCCGGTTTTCTTCTAACAGATGGTTTTTCAGGACTCTGGGGCGCAGTATAACGTTTTTAGCTATTTTGTCTTTGGCAGAATCTGAAGTGCCAATATTTTGGTAGCTTTATTTTCTGATATTGGCAAGAATTTACCTATAATGTACCCATAGGTACTGGGGCCCGATTCTCCTAATTTTACTTAAGCAACATACGATTCACATTTGACTGCGATCCAATCACGGCTCGATTACGATTGAAGCGTATGTGGCATTCCGCTATTTTTTCTTTGAAATAAACGTTTTTATCCTTTTCTGTCATTCAATAATGAATCATTTTGTCTGCAAATGATTTACGATTGCAATATGATTGTAGAACAAACTACCGTATACTTAGACCAAAATCACCAAAATAGCAGACCAAACGCAAACCAATCGAATGTCGTTGGAATACGATTAGTCTTATATTAGTAGCAGAATGCCCGATATGGTTAAAACTGCTATTGTGATCATATTGCGGTTCAATTTCTATTCGATTTTGGCATTATTAACTTAGGAGAATCGGGCCCCTGTTTAAAACTCTGCGCAGACCAAGTCATGCTTTGTATCAAGCCTACGTAACTTTGTCTTTATCGTCATCCTGATGTCATCTATTAGTGTTCATGACATCTATTCATTTAGTGGCCTTTTATATTTAAGAAAGACTATTAAATAAAACAGCATCCGTATCTGATTAGTTGGTTCATCCAAATATTCATTAAACTATCATTACGAGAAAGTTGAAAAAAAAAATCTCACTAAAATATCTAAGCATGTATGTTCTTGTCTCCTCGTAGAATACTCACACTACAAACTACCTATTGTACAAAGGTGAGCTACCTGCTTTCTCAACGTGACATGACAGGCAACTGACACCAAACTGGGGCTCGATTCTCCTAATTTTACTTAAGCGCCATACGATTCACGTTCGACTCAATTCAACTGAGATCCAATCCCGACTCGATTACGATTGAAGCGTATGTGGCATTCCGCTATTTTTTCTTTGAAATAAACGTTTTTATCCTTTTCTATCATTCGATAACGAATCATTTTGTCTGCAAATGATTTACGATTGCAAAATGATTATACAGCAAACTACCGTATAGACCAAAATCACCAAAATAGCAGACCAATCGCACACCAATCAAATGTCAATCGAATACGATTGGTCTTTTATCAGTAGCAGAATGCCCGATATGGTTAAAACTGCTATTGCGATCATATTGCGATTCGATTTCTATTCGATTTTGACATTATTAACTTAGGAGAATCGGGCCCCTGTTCATTATATTGCGCCGTCAACAAAACAATAACCGTATCACTTAATTTTTATGTTATTTTTGCTTCATAGAAATACACTGGGCTTTGTGAGGGCTGAAACAAAAGAACATAATTATTACCACAGATATCAGGTATTACGCTTCAATTTTCGCGTTGTTTATAAAGCAGTTGGGTTTTATAGGCATCTTATATGGTTCGTATAGCTGGTCATTTGTATACATATGTATGTACATATCTGAAGACTGTTCCTAATATTGAATTTATCTGTTAATTCACTTACAGACAGAATTTAGACATAAGCTCCATACATGTAATCAAATTCCTATGCTAACAGATTTACCTACCTACTATTGAGAAGGGCTGTTAGTCTTTCTGAACTCATTATCATAGTCCACAAAAAATACTGTCATGGCACAGCTTGCTTCTTTGGGTAAGTGCTGCAAAAAACTCTCACCATGACTTTTTACCAGCATTCCATAAGTCAGTACCTATCACACATTATTATACCTAAAGGTACCTACACAGATTTGAAAAAGTACTAACAGTATCATTATCCACAACATGACTGTGGTATCGAAGTACATAACATTTCCCAGCCATATTGACGTCGTTTGGCTCGGAGCCAGGGAAAAAACGCGCGAATATATGAGATATTCACTAGCGATTATTTGATAAAAGCTTGAAGAACAAAATTACTAGCGGAGGTGCCATAACGGATCTCCGAATCTCCTAAGAAATAACCGCGCCAAAATGCGGGTGTGTGGAGGACGAGGACTACCGTCTTCGCCCTTAACGTTATAATGTCTCAAAGAACCCGAACGCCTCGTTAGTTCACTCGCAACTGATCGTTTTGGTCATGCCCACCGTACGAATTTGACCTAGAAGAAGGCGCCTGACCTACCTGTATTATGGCATCTCCGCTAATATTTCTTTACTCAATGGATAAAAGCTATTGGCTAGAACTGGCAGGTGTCTCAATGTTCTGCTTTGTGACGTTAGGATATTGGAGACGGAGTTTTTTATTAGGCGACGGCTAGGCTTTATGTATTTCTGTGTTATTTACTCTTTTTGTAAGCATGTGGGTTTAATCAGTAGTTGCCCAATATTATTTTTGTGCGTATTAAAGAACAAACTCTCAAACGGAAATCTCTTTCCGGTCGTGTCGGATTGCCGTCCCATCGGGTTATGAGAGTGAAGGAATAGGAATAGGGAGTGCACCTGTGTCTGCGCAAATGCTCGTGCACTATAATATGAAATGTGCAGCTAGCTGATTTCCTTAAATGAGAACAGCCGCCGTGGCCGAAATCGGCCGTGGACGCCGTTATGAATCTGTTACGTAGAACGACATAGATGTGTAAGAAAAAATATTTTAGAAGAACCTCTACATCAATTAACGGGACCCTAAAAATAAAAAAAGTTTAAAACTTTATAAAACACTATAATCAAACGGAAAAATGTTTACCCTAAAAAGAAAGATACTATTCCAGTCAATGTGCATTTTGCCAAACGGTCAAGTCTTGCATCAAAGTTAATGGTCGAAATGAAACAAGAAACATTTAAAAACAACTGTTTAATAGACAAGAAGACAGAGGGTATAGATAAAAAGTTACAAAATGATACATCATTTACACGGCTAATTACAAGTATAGTAATATAAACAATGCGAATTGGCATTTCTCATTTACATTAACTTAAGAAAAGTAATTATTAGGAAATTGCATTACAGGCCGAGTTAACATCTGCAGATTTTCTGTATATCGAGTGAGCTGCAACTTAAGAAGACCTGGTGTCAATTTTCTGAAACAAAAACAAAGATCCCGACAAATGCCGCCAAAAAAAAAGAACTTCCTCCTTTTTGGGAAGTCGGTGCGTCTTGGGGCCGAAAATTTTTAAGTTTTGCTTTAATTATTGTATTTTATTTCTTGGCAATCTCTTAGTATGTAACATTCCTTAATATGCAAAATGTAAACGCGGCCTATTTTTATACACTGTTTTTACGTCGTTTTTGAAAACAAATCCTAATGATTAACCTCTCACGCACTGCATTTTTTTTGAACACAAAATAATGAAACTTTTGGCAATACGTTCGACAACACTTTTTGTATTGATCTTTAAAGTTTAACAAATTAATAAAAGCAACGTATTTGACATAAATTTAATGCATAAATACACTTTTTTCTCAACAATTTATATTTAAATAAATTATAATTATATGCAACAAGAGACCGATACATGTTTCTCAAATAACAAAAGAAATTTTGCGAATTTTTTGGTCCCATCACAACAATGATATAGGGTTACACAGTTAGTAGTCATGCCTAAGTTTATACATATTTATAATAAGTTATATTATAGAAAGCAACTCAACATATCTTCTAGCCTCGCGCAAATAGTAGATAGTATTAAGTACTATATTTTTTAGAATAACTATTGGTCAACATTACAGTACAAATATTGAGGAAAATAATACTAAGTTAACCGAAAACTATGATAATATAAAATATCACAAACGGTATTTACAATTATATACAGTTAACTTTACATCACAAAAAAAACTAACTTAGTAAAAAAAATAAAAAAACACTATATCTAAAAAGCGTCAAAAAATTCATCCCCATCGCTGTCAACAGGGAGCGTACCCAAGAAGCTGGCAGCATTACCTCGTTGGATCTGATCCTTTGTTATATAGTTAATAAATCAAATATTTTTTTTTTTACAAATAAAACAAAAAAAACATGGTTCAATATTAGTACCGTAGTGTGAAAAAATACACATACATACGTAGTATTTCTATTCAATACACAGTTTCAGAAAATCCTATTGTGAACGTACAAACAGGTACACATAACTGAAATGTTTCGAAATAAAAAAGTCTAAGTTTGTAATTAATTAGTCCATTAAATATTGTTTATTATGTAGCACATTCCAAGCTTGTCAGCCATACTCATTAATTACGTTTATTAACACAGAACGTGATATTATTACTATTGAACATATTACATAATTTCTTCACTCTCATATACTTTCCATCATTAAAACATCATCATCAATTCACCAACAATTACGCATGCAAATATCAACCTTATGACTATTGAATTGAGCTAGAAACTCGTGTAGCAATCAGTGCGATTCTCGTTTGATAGAGTTCAAAAATATGAATGATATGGGCTATCGAAGATCAAAACCTCCTTAAAATCATAATTGTATGTAATGAACTCCACAAGGCCTAAACGAAAACATATACATTATGTTTTTATTAATTAATGTGGTTGATTGAAACAATTCCAAGTACACCTTAATTTTCAATTGTACAATCATTATATCTGATTAATTCTAAAAGATTAATACTAATGGGTGTTTACGAATCCCATTGTTTTCATTACAAACTCCATTTAAATGTATAAAAGACGCAGATTGTTTAAATCAGCCATCAATCGGGCTTGTCTTATTAGAATGCATAGACATTGAGTTTGATGACATTCAATTAAAATTAAATATAAACTTAATCAAGAGTTTAAAATAAGCAAATTGCTTCTCAGTAATTTTCCAAATAGTAATTTTGAGACCAGGCCTTAATATTTTAAAGACATTAAAGTACGACCTTAAACGCGATTCTCTGTCCATAAAAAAACTGTAGGATTTCCAACAGCACCTCAATTTGAGCATAGTTCTTAAACACCAACCATCAGTCGTTTCCTTATCAAATAAAAACTACTCATCAAACTCAACATCTACGCATCTAAAACGATGCCCAATCAGCACCAACCTCTTTGTGTCATTGGAGCACTCAACCCTTAACAGCACCTGTAAACAGCTACCTGTAACCTGACCAATACTAACATTAAATATCACTGTACAACACACGAACGCTTTTCACTCTGTCCCGAAGACCTCACAAGGCGGTTCAGGGTTATTTTCGGACTGCCACTCGTACTATCTGTATCTCCTTTGGCACAAGTCTTGGTTCTCATTATCATTAGATCAGTTCTGATGCTAGGCCGTCTGACGTTTGGTGCTACGACCCCACAAGCGTCAGATAATCTTCTCTTAATGGAAAGGGTACATTTTTTACTTCTGCTACTTTGGCTGCTAGTTGGGGGTAGGGTACAGGGGCTCCCAAATGCTGTGCTGACTCTCTTGTGGTGGTTCGGGGCCATTTCTAAAGGTAGGTTTGCTACAACGAAGAGCTCGTAAAATAGGTCGTCTACGTGAAAGTTTTTCTTGGCTGAGGTTTCGACGAAGACGCACGATGAGTCTTGGGTGTTGCAGTATGCGACTGCTTCCTCGGGTTGGACAGTTCTGGAACAAAAAATATGGTTTTGAACTAGAGTTTGACTTTTGAGTAGAGTACATCTAAATCCTTATATTATTGTGCGTATGCTGCATGATAGCACAGATGCTAGAAAAAAAAACCGGCCAAGTGCGAGTCGGACTCGAGCACGTAGGGTTCCGTACCATCTAAACTAATATTCTATATATATTTATGGATATCGAGCAAAACTGAGCAAAAAAATCACGTTAGTTGTATGGGAGCCCCCCGAAATATTTATTTTATTCTAGTTTTCAGTATTTGTTGTTCTAGCGGCAACAGAAATACATCATCTGTAAAAATTTCAACTCTCTAACTATCACGGTTCATGAGATACAGCCTGGTGACAGACGGACGGACGGACGGACAGAGGAGCGAAAACAATAGGGTCCCGTTTTACCCCTTGGGTACGGAACCCTAAAAAGGAGCTTTTTGGTGAGGAAATACTAAATAATCATAAGAAGTTTTGAATTTTATTAATCCTTAACGTCTTTTTATATCGCAATCCAAAGAAATGCGCGAGGAAAACTGTATAATTAGGTGGAAGCAAGCTTAATTGCTTCCAAAAAGGTTTTTGTTGACTTGTCAATCACTTAGCAGTGTCAAATGTTTACGTTACTTCTTTCTAAGCAATCAATTGCTTGAAAATACTTTTATTCAACTTTCAATTTAAAAGTTTTTTTAATGAAAATGAAATGCTTATCTCATAAAAAGAAATACAATTTATAATTGCCAAAGTGAGGACACAAAGTTATCGTTTGGTATGTTTTTGTGATAAAACGGCTCAACTGACTGCGATGACACTTGGTATCTATATAATTGGGGCCCCCGAGACATTAATACATTTTTTATTCAGCTGCAGGAAGCCACCAGCGCTAACATAATGTATAATCTTACACTGCTACAATATGGATAATGCTAAAGACAGATACACATTGTCTTACTCACTTAAGGTCCCTATCGCACTTATTGCCAGCGATCGCCATAGGTACCCTGGGAGCCTGTCGTCGGCCCCTGCTGCCTCCACTGCTGGCACTCGCCTTCGTTTCCAAGATCTGTTCCCGAAGACGGATCACCTCTTCGAACGACTCCCGGCTGTCCATCGCGAATACTAGCACGAAGAGATCACCTGGTGACAAGAAAATATAAGGAATTTGGTTCATTTCTGATAGTTTTATTTTTATAAGGACTTTTACACATGGTGCGTAATACCAGTTCCATCCTGATATATCATACCAGTCAACTCCTGATAGATATTACGAATACTATAAAGATGAAGAGTTCATTTATATGTTTGAACACGGAAATCTTAAGAATAGTGTTAGATATTCGCCCATTTATCAAGGAAGGGCCCAATGCACAGTTCCCAAAGCTGGTGAAAATACTGGTGTCTCAAGCCAGTGTCAAATAAGGAAAATCAGCACCCCAAATTAAGAACTAAGTAAATCCTGTAAGTACGTGTTTGCAAAATAAATGTTTACTTCCTTCTTTTTCTTTACAAACCTCATTAAAGATCTACTAACAAGATAAAAGTGGATCCAAGACGGATCCAACCTTAATTCGTCATGAGAAAATAGGTACCGTAACGACATAAGGATCCATTAGTTATCCACTCGGCTAGAGGTTGAACTTGTTAATAGAATATTTACGTCAGTTACGACCTTTTGCGTCAGGTAAAAGCTTAGAGAAAGAACCAACTGGAGACACCATAGCCACCCTTAGCCAAATGTAAGAGAGCGCCGCTCATATTTGTGCGAGTACATAATATGTGTGTCAAGATTATGAAGTTTCTAAGAATTACGAACCCGTCCAAAAATAAATTGTGTACGACTTCCAGCCAGGCGTTCAAACGGCTTTTGTTTTAATATTTTTGTCGTGTGCTTGCGTAACGATGTGATCGAAAATGCATGAAGTGAGTTATTACTCCTCAATTATTGTTCTTTTTCGCATAAAGCTTGGGACGGTTCCGTTTGGTTAAATGCTCTTAGGAGGATAGCGGACTTGCTTCCTAGTTCCTATGTTATGTTTAGGTGCGAAGTTTATACTTGACAAGTAATAGGGGTTAAAGTATGAAATTGCCGATTTGTACTGAAAATCTAAATTGTAATTTTTTTTAATTTTTAACAAACTTATTTAATCAAAATAGTTGCCATTATTATCTATACATTGCGGCCATCTAATAAGAAGGTCATTTATGCCGTTACGATAGAACTCTGAGGATCTAGACTGCACAAACTGTGTGAAAGAATTTTGATCTGCCTCCTGGAAAGAAACTTCTTGTGACGCAGATAATTGTCCAAATCACAAAAAAAAATGGTCGTCCGTTAGAGCAAGGTCTGGCGAATATGGAGGAAGACGAATAGTTTCCAACTGCAGTTCCTGAAGAGTTAAAACGGTTTCTTTTGCTGTATGAGGCCTCGCGTTGTCATGGAGCAATAACGGTGAAGGTCGATTCATGAGTCGTGGCTGTTTTACTGCTAATGTTTTCAACATTATTCGTCTTCGGCTGGGTATCTGGGTAGTTTGACTAGGATCGGCGTTCACCGTCTCTCTTAATTTCTCGTTAATCACCTGTCAGGCGGTCTTTTTCATGGCTCGTTCTTCAAGTCGAAGTTTCCACCACGAAAGCGTTTAATCCAAAATCGCACGGTGCGTTCATTAGCAGACACCTCTTCAAATGCAGCATTGATATTGCGGGCTGTTTCTGCCGTTTACTTCCGCGTCGGAATTCATATTAAAAAATTACTCAAATTTTCGCAGTGTCCATCTTTCTTGTTTAAGTTGAATAACAAAAACAATTGAACATCGATAATCAAATGTTTCACATTTTTTAAAAGAAGAACATCACAGAAACCACGTGAAAAAAGTTTCATTCGAAAACCTCAAACCATGAAGACTCTATGGCAATTCAAAAACCTACTAGAATAAAACGGCAATTTCATACTTTAACCCCTAAATTAATACTTGACTTTAATAAACGTGTGATGAGCGGTATACTATTAATTAGAATGGCACACAATCAAGCACAACAGACGTTGACAGCTGTCTAAAATGTGCTTTGGTTGTTTCCTGGATCTGGCAATGTTATTTACCAACTGTTTTTTTTCATTCCGCAATACAAGCTTATGGTTAAATAATAAATTATGCTTCGTTCCTGATTTATGATTTTTTCCTATGCATTTTGATTTTCAATTCTACTAAGAGCTAATGGATTCAGAGAACTTTTCAAATATTAATACGCCAGTAATTAATTTTCCATTACAAATTGTGAGTTAAATATCGGCACGCTACACGTCCATTAAGCATTTAGTTGTAAATGCAAGCTGAAATGCATCAAACATAAATGGGCTGCAACTATACGAGTACTTATATTCTATCATTGAATCTTGGCTCTAGGCACAAATACATAATACCCTTATAGTGGACGGCCAAAGAAGTTGACTCTATCATTAGGTCTTCCTCCGAGCCTTTTTCCCAACTATGTTGGGGTTCGTTTCCAGTCTAACCGTATGTAGCTGAGTACCAGTGCTTTACAAGGAGCGACTAAAAAGTAGGAAGTAAATCTATCATTACGTATTAACTAATTATTTATTTAATTTGTAACTTTTTCGATTCCAGCTGATTTCGATGAAATTTTGTAGGAAAATTGCATCACTTTATCTGGCGACAGGTTTTCAAGATATTTTTTTATAAAGGTTGATAAATATTAACTTCGTCGTAGTTACATATAGCCTTCCATAGAGATGAAAGTACCTATACATTAGCTTTAAATCTTAATACCAATCCTCTAAATACTAGTTCATTAAACTTTAGTCTGAATTCGCAGTAAATTACTGCAGAACAAGTAATCCAATATGTTGTTAGTAATATACGACTTAATAACAGCGCTGCCTATCGCTCCCTAGATGGTTATTTTGAGAAATTAGGTTCAAATACAAGGAAATAATGGTCTGAATATTGTATGATAGTCTATTCTCTTTTGGGATTTGATCTATCTTAAGGAAATTCAATGACCTAGTGTGTATACCGGACTTTCTTTGGTTGTTAGTTTTTAGCACGCGGGAAATTGTCACATTGTGGGTAAAATATACATTCATGTCGTTATGGCAGAAGGGAAAAGGCAAAAAAAATATTCATAGTTCATGTGTTTGTGTGAGCAAGTTTCTTAAGTCTTTAATACCATTTGAATGTTTGCATACATTTCGATAAATAGGTCTAGTCTCAAGGCCTATGACGGAAGATGACGGTTTTTTAGTCAGTAAGAGTCTGACACTCCCTCATCGCTGCTAACCCACAGCGGGAGGGGTCATTTGATGATTTTTGACGTCGTTAAAAAATAAAATCTTCAATACCATTTGAATGTTTGCATACATTTCGATAAATAGGTCTAGTCTCAAGAGTCATTACTTTAGGTACCTTAAATTTTTAATTTTGAATAATCTTATCGGTATGGTATTTTACCGATAAGGTATTATATCCCTAAATGCCCCTTGAATAAAAACTAAGCAAAAATAACATTCCTTTTTCGCTCAAACAACACCTAAGGGAATTAGGACCAAAAAGGGTTTAGAAATTTCCAAACTTCAAAGGGATAGGCACTAAACAATATTGGCCTGTCTTAAGCAATAACCATCCAAATTTTGATGGGGATACAGTTTGATGGCTTCCAATCCACTTACGATTTAGATCAAGAAACTTTTAGGATACAAAACTTATTAACTAGTTTAATCTTGAGAAATAATATATTTGAGTTAGGGCCCAGATTGATTGATCAAGTATGTATTAGGTATGTTAGAAGTTTGGAGTCCCTTCTTGGGTGTTCTGTAAGCAATTGTTTTTGTGCATAATTTGACAGAAAATTAAACTTTTATGTTGTAAGACATGACGGACACTCGGGTGTTCCGTAGCCACGATTTCTAGCACCTTCCAACGCATCTTTTACCAACGTTTATCATAATGATTTATGAGCCCAAACAAACTATTGGCCGACTAAAAGTTTGCAGTATGCCGGTAATCTTAATCTGAGTACAGACCCGAGTTTTTCAATAACTCAATAAAAAAGAAACTTATTCTTCGTACAGTTTTAATGAGTACCGCCGTCCAATATTGTCACATTAAATTTTAATGAAGACCACAGGTTTTTCTCATTACAACCGTCGAGTGACTGATCGTTACGCTGATTGGTGACTTCGGAAACTGCCGGTTAATTACTTCATCATTAATTTACATTTAATTGGACCCTCGAATCGACTTTGTAAAAGTTTATTTTTTTTAGTTATTCGCATATTTCGTTTCATTAAGAGCGCGCGGAGACTACAAAGATTTAGTCGGCTGATTGTTGATTTATGCTCATAATTTGGTATTAAGATGAATTGAAGTACACACGTGACATCGATTAGGTATTTGTCGTGTTTATGTAAAAACTTTGATTGAATTAACGATTTCCTAAAAAAAAGATTTTTTTTCCTACCAAGGGTCGACTAAATAGTCTGCAGGCTAAGATATTTAAAATAGTTTCACGGTCTCGAAATAATAGATATTTAGGCTATGTTAACTTTACTCGCCCTAAATCCAAAGAATCTTCATACTTAAATCATTTACTATGCTGTTCAAATTATTCCTATCAACTTGAAATTCAATCATGTTGACTTTCAAGTAAAGTTACCCAAGTAAAAGCAACATCTATAAAATATATCTCACCTTAACAAGCTTTACGTAATACAAACTAATATTCCCGACAAAGTGCTTCCCGGAATTCCGCTTAAATGCAAAATTACAATAATTACTAGTATTAGGAAGTCAAGCAAATAGGTATCCAATAAGCGTAACAATTCCTAGTTAGCATTTAATGCTGTTGCTCCGTAATGAAGCCCTGAGCAACTAAACGTTGCATGCTACTGTTGCATGTTGCTGTACCGTGTAAAGCTGAGTATACATATTTATCATTTCGATATATTGTATCGTATTTAATATTCGTATATTCACTAATCGCGTATCTTGATATAATTTTCGCCAAACTTCACGGAGGTACCCTCCGTGTCCTCTTGCATTTTTTGAGGGATTTTCGGGAAATATTTTTTTTATTGGTGTACCATTGGGTTTAGCAGGAATTTCAGTAGTAGGCACACATTTAAATTCTAGAGGTATATCACGATTTATAGCATTAGTTAAATGTACCTTTTTTGCAACTGCTAATTGATATGACAATCAAAATATGTGTACATTATGATACTAACACTCAATATGATACGCGTGTTCATAGCACATCAAAATGCAACAAAATGTGCACCTACCCTTATATAGCCTGTTACGTAACGTTTACAAACTGGGCCACGTTAATTGCCCTCGGAGAGAGGTGCAACGCACGCCCAATTTGAGATCGTGATTCGCGTCTCTGATGCAACGTGGCTAAACTCAGGGTATTACCCCAGGGGTATATTTAGAACTACAATCTTAGAGCCTATTCGGATATAGCTGGTTTTAACCGGTATGGTTTTAGCTCGTAGTAGATATATTTTTTGCTGGATGACAAGCTGAATCCGGTTAGACTGGAAGCCGACCCCAACATAGTTGGGAAAAGGCTCGGGAGATGATGACAAGCCATGCCTAAGTAGCAGTTAATTCTAGACCTCATGTTGCTACAAAACTGAAAATGTCACAATTGTGGGTATTGACCTCAGTATTTTAAAAGAATAAAACATTACTACGCACCTACGTATTCTGATTTCCATACTCATGTCTGCATAGGCCTTAGCCCGTTATCTAAACATTTCTAGGTTAGGACGGTCGAGACTAACTAGCTTGCTGCATGCTGAATAATCATAATTTAGCATGAATAACTAATTCTCATACTACAACTACACACTATAACTAACTACAGTAGTGCAGTAGCTCCGGATCTACACAACAAACTAAACGAAATGTTTTTAAACAAAAATCTATGTAGTTTCTGAAAAGTTTCTTGGAATCGTGCTACCTACTTGACTAATTACAAAAGTTTTTTTAAAGGTGTGTTTAAAATATAGTGCAAATTTTGACAATCGCTTCACTTTTCTGTCTTTTTGGTAAGCATAGCTATTAGCTATATATATGTAGCTATATATATATATAACTATGACCACATTGGACCAATGCAGAATCAATCTTCTGCTTTAATCCTGATAACTTATGGACATGCATGTACCCCTTATTGGATGAAGGAGTTAGTGTGTACCTCTACATCTTATGGGTAAAGGAATATTAGCTAAACACTATTCTACACCAAGTTACATACGACCTACGACATACCTTGAGATCTTAATTATTTATTTTACTTCTAGAAAAATGTTATTATAGTATGAAAGAATATTTAAACAATAAAACTGTGATATAATAATTGTATAAGCAGCGAGTATAGTTATGTACCTTGTTAGAGTAGATTTAAGTTAAACACTTTGTGTTAGCAATAAAAATTTGTACTCCTGATCATGGCAGAGTATGGTTAGAACTTATAACTACACCTAACAACTGATTTGTACCCATACTCCGACAAATAAATGTTTCTTTCTTTCTTTCAGAAAATGGCTACTCAACAGGGTGCTGTCAACTATGCCAGCAAGAAACCACAACTCTGATTGTTTATGTCGCAGATGTTTGAGAATGTCGGTATACCTACTTGAGAACTTGACCGCAAGCCAACGTGCATCTTAAGCTTGGAACCTGTTGCATTGATCAAGATTTTGGCATTCATCTTATGTTAGGTGGAGAGTCGTAGCTTTTGAGATTTGAATAGATGACAGAGAAATGGGTTTTCATTCATCAGAATGGCTGAAGTTATCTCGATCGAAAGCAGACTAACGTTAAGCCCAAACCAAGTGCTGCTTAAACTTATGATCGATCATCCTGGTAAGCTGTAGATACTATTAAAAAAGTTCAACAGTTGTGAGTAACTACCAACTTGTAATTTTTATTCAATTCCCATTACTTGGTTCGCTTTTTAGTCCAATCGTAGCATCTTTAACCAAATCCCCAATCATAACCATAAGATACACAACAGATCACGAAAAATGACAAGTTTAGGCCCAAGTTCTCCCACCACACGATCGTCGATTTTTCCTAAAACAACTGCTTACTTTGAAAATAAAACGCGTTTCATAGAAAACAGTTGTTTTAAGGAAACTATCCCTTATATGTTGCCAGTTAATACACACATCGGAGGCTCTCGCAACGTAGTTAAGCTAAACGGGTTACTGCAAGGAATTGCATGCCAGTGTAATGTTAATTTAGTCTCCAGAGTATCGAGAGATTGTTCCCTAACAGTTTTAGTTCAGCAATTTACCGTGTGTTAGATAAGACGCTGTTTTGAAGCCAACGATATCAATTTTCCTAAGAGGTATTCCTTTGAACGAACTTGTCGTGTACTGAAAGCTTTCATTACATAAATATTATGACGTAATTTGAGATGAAATACTACGAAGGAAAATAAACTATGTATATAATAATATTACACAGCTGAAAACTATTTAAAAGATCTTACAGATTACTATTTATCCACGTGCGCGGAGTCCCACGAGACACGAGTGAGACTGCTGACTGAAGTTAGTATAAAGTATAATAAAGTAGGTGATTAGCACAATGTCTTTGACATTGTTATATGAAGCGATAAAACGCGGTCAAGAGGAACTCGCTTTCAAAACGAAAGTTTTACATAATCCATTAGGGTGCGTGCACATCTGGGGAATCTGCCGCGAATGCGCCGCTCGCGAGCCTTTTGCGAGCTGTGCGCGTGCAGTCACGGCAATGGTTTAGTGCGCCCATGGAGGATAAAATAACTAGCGGAAAATCTCCCTGGAAAGTACCGCACCAAAATTCGGGTGTGCGGGGGACGAGGAACGTTACTGTCAACGCTCTTATAAGTACGCCTTCTTTGGACCCGATATTTTTTTGTAATACCAAAAATCGTTGACAGATGTCTCAAAGAACCAGAACGCCACGTTAGTTCACTCAGAACTAATCGTTTTAGTCATGCCCACCGTATGCACCGTATGTATTTGACCTAGAAGAAGGCGCCTGATCTACTCATGCAAGGCTCGAACAAAAATGCATGCTCGCAGCTCTCAAACGGCCCGCGAGCTGCGCATTCGACAGATGTGGACGCACCCTTAGAATTACAAGTATGTATGTATGTCATTATTATATGTATGTAGCCTCCCGGGAGTAATATTACGGCTATAGGAGCAGAACTTGCTCTAAAAGCACTATGTTTTAAGCTTCTAGTTGTAAATTTTGCGCCGCCCATTAAAGTTGAAGTGTAATTATTTGTAGCTGTCCAGGTTTTAGTCGTGTAAAGAAACAACTCAGTGGTCTCGGATAAAAGTAGGCCATATAATATTGTTATGAATAAGCTGTATGTAATATAAACTTTCATCAAAATTGTTTTCATAGTTTTTGTGTGAATGAGTAAAAACGTCCACAAATCATTCACTTTGTCATATGCGAGTAGTAACCGCTCCCGGCTGCTCGGAGTATGTATTTGTAACTTAAACCTTTCTCAAAATAAATCGTGAAGTTAAGAAAGTTTTAAGTACAAACCCAGCGCATAACTTGGTTTTATAACATGCACTTAATGAAGTGTAAAATCTCTCCTAACACATTTATACCAATATAAGCCAATAACGAGCTACTTTTACAAATCCTTCAATTCTTAAGAACACATTTTTTAGCACTAAGTATATATCTAAGTAAGTATATATCTGCAAACTTCTACCCACTTAAGACCTACTTCAGCACTTAAATAAAACACGACCTGATATTTCTAGCAGAACTGAAAATGTTCTGAAGTATAACCGTGCATCTATTTTAGATAAATCCCTTACGACTTTAGAATATTAATCGTCGTATTCAGCTCTTAATGGCTTTAAATGGTGCCAGTTATTACTGGATAAAGTTCGAAAAACGTCTGGAATATTAAGTGCTTCGATAAGGCTTAAGAAACTTAATTAGCTTTGTTTCCTGATCATGCCTACTGATAATTTATATTTTCTTTTCACAGGTTTTTGCAAAGGAACCTTAAAAGACTTTCATAACTCAATTTTTATGACTGTTTTTACTAAATATTTTGTCCTTTCCAAAAATTGATTAATATAACACAGGACTATACTGTGATTTGACCAACTCTAGCGTAGTTAAGTATATTTTATTTATTTAATCAGACTACAGTAAATCAATAACAATTAAAACTTCTGCATTCTACAACAGCAAAAAACGGCTACGAATCCGTAGCACTCGTAGCAATGACGTCATCACGCGTAGTAACAACCACAACTTTAAGTTAGTACGTAAAATGATAGGTACTCGTAGCATGACCACATTGACGCTATCCCAAAGTACTGACTCTTTAGGACATTTCCCGAATAGCTTGCTATCTTGGAGTACCCGCACACTGTAGACTAAACAGTCGGCCGATGGATGACCCGACGCGCGCGATGGTTTTTTTTAAGATGATCTTGATTCCAATAAATGTTTGGAGTTTTTTTTTTTAATATCGCCTAAATACTTGATCTTTTTAATGTGCGTATTGCCATTCATCTTCATACTGTTTTATGAGCCCAAACAAACTCATCATCTTTCGAGCTTTTTCCCGACTAGGTATAGGTATATGGGTCGGCTTCCAGTCTAAACGGATGCGGCTGAGTTAAGGCTACTACACACAGTGCCGGCGGCAGGGCCGCCGGGCAAGCCGCCGTTCAAGCCACCGTGCACCCGGCGGCATATAAAGCCGCCGGCTTTGCCGCACATAGAAGCCGCCGGCACGACCAACCAACCAAAAAAAACAATTTTGTTCCGCTTGTATTGCCGGCGGCATAGCCTCTCGGCATGAAACTGGCGGCTTTGCCGCCGGCATGTGTGTAGTAGCCTTTAGACTGAGTTGGTGAGTCAGTCTTAATGGCTTCTGACTACCTGTTACGACTAAAAAGGTTGTTTAATGACAGCCGGGACCTACAGTTTAACGTGCCATCCGAACGAATTATCGGCCAACTAAAAGATTGCAGTGTGCGGATACTCCTACGTAAACTGAGAGGAGTACTATCAAACTGTGTAGAGGACATTCGGAATCCACTTAGGGGAAAGTGTCCTTCAATATTTCATGTAATGACACCCTAAAGTAAGGGCTAAGCGGTCAGCTCTCTCTTAGTGAAATCTTAATATTATCTTAACGTGCAAAGTTTTGGACTTGAGTGATCTTATCATTTTAGGGGATAGGTACTTGTGTCTGGTTAGATAGCCAAGTTGATAGTTGATTATCAACCTTTTATAATCGGTATTTTAAGTTTAATCTTCAGGCCATACAAAAAGCTACATTTTTATACGAAACTTCTAAAATAAATCTTGTGAATAATCTGAATAAATATCGGAGTTGACCTTGAAATAGATGACGATCGCCAGAGCAGCCATTATGTAACAGATTTATTGTTAACCCCCGACGTTTTCATATTACACCAAACGATGTAAGTATGCGAAGTGAATTAAATTGATTTATTTTTATTTTAAAGTCTCTTGATATTAAGGTGATTACCAAAGCATTCTAGTTAGGTACCATAAAATAATATAATAATCTCTCTGTAGTGCTAAGCCGAATAAAATCCATTCATATTTATTTCTCGGCTTACACAGTTTGATGCATCGGCCGCATCTATCATTTTATAATAACGCTGTATTCTCATGAATATAGTCAGACCTTTAATACTAGAATATGAAACCTAATATAGCTCGGAAAAGCGAATAAGCTCATCCCACATAAGTAATGATTTTGTTGCTAGTAATGTCGAAACTGCCAGTTAAATGCATAAATATATTAATTTATTGGTACATACCAAGGAGAATTTATTGGTACATATTTACACTAGAGGCTCAATAAAAAATCACTACCTTATTTTTTTGACACGGATACCATATGTATTTTAGTAAGTACCGACAAACTAGCCTACAAACTATGAAAGCTGTTATTTTGTTATTAAAATTTTTCATATAAATTAATCAGAAAAAAAAATTAAAAATACATTTTGTGAGGTTTACCTAAAATACTTTTTCTGTAATCCACTTTATCCTTCTAAGTGTAACCTCTAACATTTAGAAGGTTTATCTTTTCCGACGAGATTCAACAGAATATTGAAAGTTTTAAAAGGCCAATTTAAAAAGGCTATCACAAGCCCAGTGGCCCGTCGGATATAGTGTTGCTGTCACAAAAAATTACACTAACGACAAAAAAATAAACTCCACATTTTGTAGCCATTTTCCCGAAATTCAATACTTTAACAAGCTTCACATAGTTGTCGATATTTTATTTTGTTTTCATATGCAGTTGTGAAGTATTTTTATTTTGTACTCGTTCGATATTTTATTTTTAGAGAAAAAAGCAGAATATGCTTTTGATTTTGCTTTAAATATTGAAAATACTCTGGCAGTTATGTACCTAATACAGCTCATTTTATAATTGACTAGCTTTTGCCCGCGACTTCGTTCGCGTGGGATAGTGGCATCCGGAATAAATTGTATTTTTTTTATTTTTATTTTTTGTAAAAAAAAAACTATCCTATGTCCTTCTCCTGGCTCTAAACTACCTCCCTGCCAATTTTCAGCTAAATCGGTTCAGCTGTTCTTGAGTTATAAGTGGAGTAACTAACACGACTTTCTTTTATATATATAGATTTAGTACTCTTAACCAACAACATATTTATTTGAATAAAGATTAATATTATTATGTTGATACAACTTAAACAAATTATTTCGACCAAATTAGGAACCATAAAAACGGTTTTTGTGAGTTAATCTTAAAAGATAGACATACACTGTTGCGGACTGTTTTTTAGATCATTAAAAGAGCTATTATTCTTTAATACATATTTTTTGTGTATCTTGAACCGTTTTCACGGCGCACGCAACGGAAGGCTTCAAAGATGAAATAATTTCTCCCGTTTTTTACACATTTACCACTATATCTTTGCTCCTATTGGTCGTAGCGTGATGTTATATAGCCTATAGCCTTCCTCGATAACTGGACTATCCAACACAAAAAGAATTATTCAATTCGAACCAGTAGTTTCGGAGATTATCGCGTTCAAACAAACAAACAAACAAACAAACTCTTCCGCTTTATAATATTAGTATAGATTTCTGTTACAGTGGAATTTCATATCGGTACGTTATTTTTTATTAAAATTTAATTGATAGTTACGAGTATGCAATAAAAAACTAAAATGAAATTTTGTATTACCTACACCTATGTTATATACACAGGGTTGATTTAATTAACGTAAATGCATAAATGGGAGTATGAATCAATTCCATTTTATAATTTTAGTTGGAAAACAAAAGAAGATCTACACTGAAGAGAACGCCATACAGCATCGAAGTGACCTCAGAAATAATTGTATCGATTTTTCTAAAGGTCAGTGTACCATTTATATCAAGATTTAGTAATACATGTACATTGTACATAGTGCTAAAATGTCTAGCTTGAACGTTTTGCGATGGACATTGATAAATGGCCCGTTCATCTAGTTGAGACTCCTTATTTTTTTATACATTACGAAATTCGTAGATACACATCACACCGAGTCAAGCGTTTGATGTTGATTGAACAACCAATACTGTGGAATAGTACTTACGTTCATTCTAATTGTTATCCTAACTGTGTGTTAATTAATTATAACCAAACTTATAACTTAGTTTCTCAAACTTTCTAATCATATACAAAATAAAGAAAACAGGACAGACGAGTAAACTACACTTGTATCTTCAAATTGATTAATCATATTGTATTAAGTCTATTATTTATTACAAATATTTAGTTAAGAATTCAAATAATAAGAGGGAAATATTAAAACTAAGTATCAAAATATTCATCCGCATCGCTGTCAGCAGGGATCGTGTCCAAACGACTGGCTGCGTTGAAAACGATGGCAATGCATATCCTTTGGCCGAAGTATAGGCCAGCCCTTTGGTCACGAGTGGACTCCACTAATCGCTTACTGATTTCTCGAAAGAGTCTGTGGGCACTTGGGCCCCATGGTCCCAAGGTGTCAACCCCAAACGGCTCAAAAATGCAATTGCCGGTGAGGTTTACATATTTGTGCCGTTTGAGGTTTTCCGCGGCTGCAGCAGCTGCACCGACACAGCTCGCGGTACTGGGAAGGTGGGAAGGTGCTAGGGTGTCGACGCAAAGTCTATTAAGTGAGAAAATATAGAGTAAGAATTTTTCTATTAGACCCAAATAACGAATTGAGACCAATCAAAAATGCTTGTAACTATTAGCACCCCAACACAACCCTTTCTTTTTAATATTCCCACAAAACGGGTCACTCAATAAAACTTATTTGCTTTCATTCTATTTATTCAACGTCGCGTTAATACCTAACTTGCGTACAAATAGTTACTAATAATGCTGGAATCCCGACCGATGTCAGACCCTACCCTAATCAAATACTGATCAAAGAAACTTGGCCCAAATTAGTTGCTAATTAATCTCCAGTAAAACGACGACTCGGTAAAAATAACGCATTAATAAGGACTTTTTCGTGACACATTTTTTATTTGAAATTTCAGGAAGAAAATTTCTAATTTGATATATAATTGGAGGGAATTGACTTTTATGTTCGATTTTTTTCTTTAAAGTTTTTTTTGGCCCGTAAACGAAGGTACAGCCCAATTACATACTATATTTTTCATAATTTACTTTTCTTTTTTAAACTTGGAGCCATCTTTGGTTTTCTAATCCTGGTAAGTAACTTAATAATCGAAGTGTTTTCCAGTGCTGTTCAGGGAAATATAAGAAAAGAATACGTTTCGTATTCATTTTTCCATTGAAAATTACAGTGTTGGAGTTTTCGTGGGAAAACTTGTTTATGTGCACCTTGCGCTTATACTGAACAATGGAAGACTGACTGGTCACGCTCGCTGCCATCGCTGGATAGAATCTCTTTTATTTGATAAGGAAATGTTATTAAAGGGGGCTAGGGAATCAGCTAGTAAGGTACTAGAGTGGACGCTCCCAGAACCAGCAAGGGCCAATGTAACTTTACTAAGTACTCTCTAAGACAACAATGAGTATAGAAAAAAGGAAAACATATCAAGAAAATCTTGATTTTAAAAGTCTGATATATCTGCCATTCCACCTTGCTGATTCCGTCTCGATATGAGAAGAGGTGTGTGTCCTGTGGGACGCTAAAAAGCTGGTAATTATATGTCTCATTTTTCTTTAGCAAGGCTCTCAATCTTTTAGTTTATTCTTATATCACTAAATATACAGGCATAAGCACATAAATAAATTTCACATACATCAATCAATAGATCTAAATCCTAAGCCTGACAACCATACATTTCATTGACACCAATGAATGTTGACACTCCATATAAAAAAGGAAGGAAATTACAAATCTCTTAGAGATCCGCTCAATATCCTCGAACGGTCATAAGGTTCGACTGACCTGTCAACTGTCAAACACAGTAAAAAGGGTTCCTGCGTAGGAGTTAAAAATACATAACGCAATGTTTGTGGACAGTTTTAAGCGGGTTACACACTCGTGTGGTTGGTACGGTGTTAGTACAACTCAATGGTTTGAAATAGACAGGATAAGCCTTAAAGTAGAACAGTGTTGGTTCCGCTGCAGCAGTGTGCAAAATGCTTTGTATTTACATTTGTAACGGTTTGTACATGTGTATTTCCAGAATGGTATAGTTTTATGACTGAAATATGAACGCCTATGTTTTTACATAACATTTTCAGTAATCGTTTTTGCACTAGTTATTGGTACTACGTGTTATTTTCTAAGTTAAGAACTGCCATGTGATCTCGAAATCCAATCAATGATTTCTGTTTGTGATTTAAAAAAATTGTATTCCTATCATCCCTTATTCAGTATTGTCTTAAACACATTAAGTACCTCATTATCTATTCCCATAAACTTATCAAAACACTTACATAACCAGAAACTTACTCCAACTAAAACGAATAAAGTAATAACAATACTTTCCGTAGCCCTACGATAGCACCGTTCGGGCAGAAATTGAACATAAAAAACTATTTATTGTTCATAAATGTGCAAAAGTTTGAGTAACACCGACGCGCGGGTGGCGAGTGGAAGAAGTCTTTTGTTGCTATGCCAACCGTGAATTGTTTTACGTTCCTTCATGGCGAGAAATAATGTTTTGTGAGGAAGTTCGTGAACAGTTTGAGAAATCTTGGCATTGACCTTTTGGTACAATTGTGAATGAACCTTAAGTGTGTTTGTTTGAACTATATAAGAAATGCAAGGAAAGTCTACAAAGGATCAATCACGCTTATTATATCACATCACAGCAATATTTTAAAGTTAAGAGTTTGCATAAGTGGATGTTCGAAAGTCTTGCACACAACTTCTGAACTTATATATCGATGAAACTTTTCAGTATAACTAATCTATCAGAATAGCATTGTGGACTACTTTATCGGTATATTTATTTACTATGGGGTGAGTGAACCTGGGCAACGGCTAATGTAAAACATGCTGTTGTTACTGTTACAGCCTTTTTATCGTCCCACTGCTGGGCACAGGCCTCCTCTCACACGGAGAAGGATTAAGCGTTAATCACCACGCTTGCTCAATGCGGGTTGGTGATTTCAGACTTTATAGTCCAGGTTTCCTCAAGATGTTTTCCTTCACCTTTTTATCAGCCATTGGTGTCTAAGATTTACCTAGAAAGTACATACAAACTTGGAATAGTTGCATTGGTACTTGCCTGACCTGGAATCGAACCCGCGCCCTCATACTCGAGAGGTTGGTTCTTTGCCCACTAGGCCACCACGACTTTTTTTTAAAACATGCAGTTAATCATAATTATATTAATCTGTGGCCTAAATGTACAAGATCAAAATCTGAAGAATACCTACGAAAGTACCTATATTTTTTCCAAAATGGGTATGGTGTCCAGTATCACACAAAACACAAAGTTACTCACATGACCTAGCTATACCGTTCCATTTAGGTCCACACAGATCGAGGGCTCGATTTCCGCGTCGCATCCGATATGCACGTGTGCACGGAACACGATTGCTTTAAAATCTCTACGTTCATATTTCAGTCTTGACTCGTACGATAACCCTCTGTGTATTTTATGTGCACCTTTGCTCGATCGCTCGTTGCTTCGACTTATGAACTTGTGTATAACGAATTCTTAAGATTAAACTCACTAAGTACTAAGTATTAGATTCACATGTAAACAAATTTATGAAGATATACTTTTTAAATTCTTGTTTGTTTTGCAATGGATAAACTCAAAAGCTAATGGACCGATTTTAAAAATTATTTCTCTGTTGGAATGCTACAATGGAATGCTCTTTCCGAGTAACATAGGCAATATTCTATCCCGGTACCGGTAGTAGTTACCACGGGATGCGAGCAAAACGGATAATAATCAAAAAATTGATCATGAACGATGATAAGCACGCAAAGACCAAATGTTTTCCGGAATCCCCTCAGCCATAACCCACAAGATAATTTAAACAATAAAAGGTCAAGGTATTCACCATTAATATCATAATTATTTCCCTCAACAATACCAACATTCCGACACCTTCTCAGTTCTCAAGTACAAAAGCCCACATTCCACGTTTTTATTTCTCCAATTAGGTCCTCGACACTAAACCCAGGGCTACAGCCTTTTAGCCCTTCGGAATAAAGTTGAGGTAATAAACTTGTTATTAACCATTCGCATAGACGTTGACCATTACAGCAATGTCAGATGAGAGTGGCGTTAACGCAGCGTAACGTTGGTTTTGGATGGAGGTTGAGTGGGTAATGTAAGTGCAGTTGTGTTCGGCCATTACTCAAAATGTGAGCATGAGGGATCAAAATACTACCAAATACTTCGAGGAAAAAGTAGGTCTTGGAACTTGACTGATTTGAATAGAATTAACAAAACAACATAACACATGTTTAGATGCATATGTATATAAATACATATATCCACGGAGATCAAATGTTAAATAGAATAAATAACTTACTATCTTTTTTTCCTTCTGTAAATAGTTTCCTACTTAAACTTAAAAATACTTTCAATAACACAGATAGGTAAACTCTGACCGAGAACGACAAAGACTGTGGGTCAGTTACGTCGCTAGTTCCTCGTCTGTAACATCCCTAAGGGCAAAGGTAAGACGAACAAAAGCATTTCTCGTTTATCTGCACTTGACTCTCCGACTTTATTGTAAGACTGGCAGAACGTCCTACAAGGTAAGTAATAATGACCTAATAGTTTTTTTATCGAGGGCAGAATGGAGGGCACTTTGTATGAGATTCTACTTTTAGTAGTATGTCTTTCTTAAGGAAGAGATTGTTTGAAGAAAGTGGGTCAGTTAACTGTGTGTTTTTATTAAGGGTAGTATAAGAAGAAGGATGTATGGTGTTAAGGTGTCTTTGTTGTGTAGGATACGTGATAAACATACACTGAATATAATTGAATGTGATATAATACCTTAGGCCTTAGACAAGTATCGACAATAACTTGGTATAAAATTATTATGTGTATGACCATGATCAGTTTTTCCTGGTCGTTACCAGTTAACCACTCATTACATCAGGTTTAACATCCTAGCCTTTTTCCAAGTATTTCTTGGTTGGCTTTCAATCGAAACAAATGCGCAGATGAGTTCCAACGTTTTACAAGAAGCGATCTGACCTCTGGAAATAACTGGCTGGGATACCGGGAAAACCCGACAACTCTTGGTAAGACTGTTTATTAGTTATTCTGGCTCCTGGCTTATCACTACCAAGTTATAAAAAATCTAGTCAAATCATTTACTACGTACCTAAATATAAAGCCGGGAGATAAAGTTCTTTTACCATATTTTTAAATAAAAGATACAACATACATTTTCATGAACACATTACGTACAAAAATGGTGGGTGCGCAATGTTTTACATAGTTTAGCTGGAGTTTAGAGTTATGATACGTTACGCCACGCTAGTACGCCGGCTGTCTGATACACGCCAACTTTTGTTTTATACAACTAAGTTTTTATTCCATTATACAAAAAATCTTCAGAAGGTTCATTTGAAGCCAGCATTCTCAGTGTTTTTGATGTGCTGAACAATTCAGCTTATCTTGAGGAGATTTTTTTATTATAGTTTTACAGCGCTCTTACACCAGCGGATTTTCCTGTCCATTTTTTTTTATGCTCGACGCTTTCTTAGGGCCAGAAAATCTGTAAAGCGGTTTCACATGACATCGTTTATGCAGGTAGTTTTCAACTGTTTGAACACCCGTATTACTAGTGTAGTGTAATGTTAAATGGTATGTATTAATAAAACACAGAGGGTATGGCAAAAGTTAAAGTGAGTGGGTTTCATAAGAAAAGTTTTCAGCTAAACCCTGAGAAATAAATGGAATCGCACTATTGACAAATAAATGTATGGGACCATTTGTTATTTAAAACGAGAAGTTGGTCTTCTGCACTTTTACATACCACGACCTCTCAAAGTTTTAATTTCCTGATTTACAAACATGTTAGCACCGGGTGGAAATAATTTTACCTTTGAGCATGTATCAGAAAGATTAACTTGATTTAATGTTTGTTCATTAAGATGTTTCCGTTGTGTACATTACAAAGTTTTGTTTTGACTTTAAGGTCGATAATCGTTTGTTAGAACAAACTTTTCAATTATAATTTTCCATGAGTTTTGAGTTATCATACGTCTTCATGTTACACCTACATGTGGAAGATTTTAATTACTTTTAACATATGTATAATGACGAGCAATAAAATAGAAACACACGTAAAGTTCTAATTCATGTTTGTTTCGTTTAGGTATATCTCTGTTTAACTAATAAAGAATATGACTTTTGGCACAGTTTTAGAATGTTAGAATTTAGATTTATTAGAGAATATGACACACGTTATGAGCATAGGTAATATATAGATATAGGTAATACATAAAACATAAGCACAATAGGTACAGTAAACTGCACATTAGTGGTAACTGTCATGCACCTTAACTCAATAGTAATAAGTACGATTTTCCTGTAAAACTATTACCATTGACCTGAAGTTGACTGTACCATTATTTTACCAGTTTGGTAGGAATATCTAAATCCTGACATCAATTCCAAACATTTTATAATTCTGTTTACGTAGATTTTACTAGGAATTCAAATCATCTCAAATTCTATGTTGCAGATTTATAACAGTTTTCTTAGAATTTCTAATAAGGTACGGACGTCTCCAGATTTCAATGGAAAAACGAAAATTGATAGGAGAGTCACGAAAATGTTTTGATACTTTTTAATGATCACTTTTTGTTACTGCCTTATTTAGATCACAGCGCAACAGGTAACTAATATAAACGTGACAATAGATCTTTGAGGGGACGGATGTAAATATTTGTGAATCTTTCAAGCAAAAACTAATCAACGGATTTTGATGACACTTCGCAGCTATTTATTTATTTATTTATTTTTATTTCTTGCTTATTAGAAGGTACATTTTATATTCTAAAAAGTATAAAATATAAAATGGATTAGCAAGTTAGCATGCATAAGTTAATATGACAGGTAGACTATAGATAGCGCCTAACTCAAAAGTACTGTTTTGTATTGAACTGTCAACTTGCCAATCTGTTTTTGTTAGGCGCAAAATCTCATTTTTTTAATATCTTTTTATCCACGGAATCGATGTGGTCTAAAATTTAATTCTGGAGGGTAGCAATTAGGTAGCAACTCTGGATGAAAAAAAAACTCAATACTTTTGCGCCGTTTCTTCACACTGAGAAAAGTGACAGCCATCCTGATATCAGAATGGCTGTCACCTTAGGATGCTGAATACCTTCAAAACCACGAGGGTAGCAATTGGTAGCAACTAATGGTAGTTGGTAGCAATTAGGTAACTCTCTATATGTATTTCGAGAGGATCGGTGATTTGTGACGGCGGTCCTGATGCAGACTTATCTGGCCACATGAGAAGTAGCCTCAGCAAGCTGGTCGAACTTTTGCTTGAGGCTTGTGTAATATAATCCTTCTTCTATTTCTATCTTCTGGGCATACAAATAGGCCTCAATAGGTACCACAGAGTAGAGTTTGTAGGCTTTCGCATTCACAAGTAATACGACGAAGTTCAGCAGCGGAAATCCATTCAACTGGTGTGCGTCCACAAAGCGCCTATGGCGGATGTTACTAGGGATGTAGGCGGGGAGAAAACAATTCAAATGTAACAGTAAATGAATGAAAATAGATGTTATTCAAACTGGGTAGGTATGTGATGTTGGTTGTTTTGTAAGACTTATGCAGTGCATCCTGCCGGGGCTGCGGGTTGTTCGAATGAGATACCTCGGCCCTGGTACATAAAAGGCCTATGACGGAACACGACGGTTTTTAGTCAGTAAGAGTCTGACACTCCCTCACCGCTGCTAACCCACAGCGGGAGGGGTCATTTGATGATTTTTGACGTCGGAAAAAAAAAAAAGACCTATGCAGTGCATTATGCGGCTGTAGGGTTTTTCATAACTTTCATTCAAAAATGATTGCCTCAGTATAGTAAGCTCAAAAACTACCTTGAAGAATAAAAGTGTTTTCTGTTTGGCGCCCAAAATCTATAACAAAGTACCCAAAGCAATAAAACAAATGCCAGATACAATGTTTAAAACCAATCTTAAAAGGTATTTAATAAATAAATGCTACTATAGCATACAAGAATTTTTAAGTGAGTGATACACACATATTTTTAAATTCTCTTTAAGGATTGTATTTATTTTGATCTCGTTTTTCTTTAATTACTTACATATTTTAATATTGTTTTTTTTTATATAGAGTCAATTTTAATATCTTAAGCTAGCTTAAGAACCATCTGAAATTTTGTACGCCATCATAAGGCAAAACATGAGTTGATACTACTTATAACACCTATGCTTTGTACCATGTTTTACAAAATAAAGTATCTTTATCTTTATTGCCTGTTTGTACTTGTAATTATTACTGTTATATTTCTCAAGTAATTTCTGAAATAGAGGTATTCATACATAACAGCTATCAGAATTAGATGAAGCATGTACTATTAAATCACCGGCGTAAACTCGATACTCAATTACACATACGACTTCGATTAACATTTGAATTAAGAGCGAGAGAGAGGTGAAAAGCATTGAGGAGCACTAAACTTTTGTACCACTATTTCACTTTTATTCAAAATTCGAATCTAAAAGCAAAAACCTACACAAATGTCCCTTCACTAGCAAACAAGGTGCACACAGGGTTGAGTACACAAGCCTCTGTATTGTGATCTGAATGGAGTACTCCACAATAACAGCAGAGCCATCCATCAAATGGGATTAGCGTATTTATTACAAACATTGTGTAGGACACTGGCTAGTTTAGTTCTTTTGTTTTTTTTGTTTGTTTGAAATAGGAATTTGACAGTTGCGTGATCGATGTTTAGGTATTTAAAATTGGAATCGTGAATTGGTTGTGTCTAAAAAGGTCAAACTTCTGCAGATGTTTTTAGGTCTAATAGCCGATTAACTACTTTAATCCTGTATTCAATTTGACGTATAGGCACCATGACATGAACCTACAGCAAATCTGAAATTCCTAAAGTTATGAAAGCATATGTGATATAGACTATAATTAAATTGACTAAGCTTTACCTACAGACGCCAGAAACCAACCCGAATCTGACAAATTTTACCAATCGAACATTAACCTTCTACGATTGTGATAAGGTGGAAAACATCTGTACAAAAAATATGTATAACATCTACAATCTATATAAATATAAAACGATTAATATTTATTGTAATTAATTAATTAAATAAGGATATGTAAAAGGCTATCAAAGATCAGACTCACCAGTAAGAAACGACAGTCTCCTCATGGCAGGAAAGGGGTGGTTCCCCGAGGTATCCAACAAGTCCAGCTGGTAGACCTCTCCTCGGATCCTGTACAGCTTGCGGTGGAAGTCCTCGATGGTCGGCGTGTAGCTGTCTTCGAACTTCGTGCCGAGGAACCTGGATACCAGTGAGGTTTTGCCCACTCGAGCTGACCTGGTGGAGAGAAATCGGGTTTGAGAATGAGAACGTTTGGTGTTTTTTCACCAAACACTGAGATTTAGTTAGATGGCAGGACTTTTGGCAGATTAGGTAAGGTTATTCGTCTGTTTATTGTTCGAAATCAGAGCCAAAGATAAATCAAATGAACGAATCCACATATTCAATACTGTACGTATGGTATAAATAGACATTTAGGCAGATCGAAATTACCTATATTATTTTTTCAGCACAATTTATCTTTAATGAAATTCCTCTCATGTCAATCTTTAACAGCATGTGGTCTTAAAAAAAAATCTTTAAAGAAACCAATTAAAAACAGCAACGTATCTACATCAATATTCGTGATCTTTGCAAAGTTCCGATATAGTCTAACGATCAAAGCTATTTGCCGACAGCCGGAACGGAGGCGACGGCTTAACGTGCTCTCAATCACGAACCTAACGGAATTCCTAATCAGGGTTCCATGTAATGCCTCAAAAAGGCATAATGGAACTTTGTTGTCCCGGGAATTAAGGACTTTTTGGTACTTAGGACTTAGTTTGTAATGGTAGTGATCACATGATTAGGACGTTGTTTGCATTAATGGAAATTAAAGTTTCTTTCTTTCCTTCTTTGGAACGAATTGGAGTAATAAGCAGTAGGTATATATGGAGTTCTATCATAGATATACCTCTAGATAGAAAAGCTAAAGTAAAGTGCTGAAGATGCATGGAAACAATGACTGCACTATCTTTTATTGGCGATTCTCAAAACAATGATTATGCTTTGAGAGTCAATTCCATTTGGTAGAACTTAGAGACATGTTTAATTTGAAGACCCTTCTGTATACCTATACTCACAAATAAATACATTGAATTAAATTGAATTGAATCAAATAAACTTATTAATTGCTCAATGCCTAAATAACCTTATTTGCCAAAACGTTAAAATCTAGTTCATCGATCAATTGCTATTTAATGTTTACTTCTTCAGCAAAAAGCGAGTTTCAGTAGTCCAGCCGTCAAATAATAATGCAAAAAAAAATACAGGAAATATCATTACAGCAGCTTTGTCAATGTATATATTTGTGACAAACCGATGACTGTTTCGCCAAATACATTTCTTCTTATGATCCCATCAAAGGCTCCAATCAGATCACAGCTCGAATTTTTCGTTCAGGAAACAGGAAAAATGGAGGAAAACCAATTACTCGAAGATTCTGTGGTATTGTTGCTTTGACGGGTTTTCGTCATTATTTTCTTACTTTGATTTTTTTATATGCAATCTTAGCAACTGCAATTATTTTTTTAAAGTTGTTTGGCTATAAAGTGAAAGTAACCTTTACCTAATCAGCTTTTAAATCAGCGAAGATATGTGAATTATTTTGTACAAAACAGTTTTTTAATTCTATGTAGACCGACATTTTTGCTAGGGAGTTTGTAGCGCTACTTCTTCTCGCCAGCAAAAAATAGAATAGGCGTTTTGGGAGCTATCTTTTGTCTATGTGCGTAAAATGTTGATTTCTAAGCCATATTTGAATAAATACTTTATGATTTGTTAGCTATCTAAAATATATAACATGGACAAAATAGTCTGAAATAAAGAATTTGAATTTGAATAAAAACTTGGTACTTCTACTGTTACTATAACCATACCCTTAACACAAAAACGTAACCTCATATTTCTATGTCAGTGGTGCATTTTCAAAGTAAAAATATCGTGATTTTAAATAAAACTGTGTGAAAAGCCGCGCTGCAATGCTCATTTCGAATTCTGTTAATGTGTGAATAGTAAAGGATTTTGGCATAGTACCCCAGTTTCGGGCTTTTACTACGCTAATTAAACTGAAAAGTAACTTTTTTACTGTACTGTCCCGTTAAAAAGGCGAAGAGAGAAAATGAAATATTACATCCATAATCCAATTTTCTTTGCTTTTCTCTGATGTTCAGCCCTCTGATGATAGTTCAATGTAAAAAGAAACGATCAGTTTTGTAACCGACTTCCCTAAGAGGAGAAGATTTGGACGTTTCTTTTGAAATATTTACTAAGTACTATCCGTTTTCCCACGGTTTCACCCACGTTCCGCGGGAACTACTGCCCATACCGGGATTAAATATAGCCTATGTTACTCGAAAGAATTTTTTATCATTACAAAGTAACAATATACAAATTACTCTTATTATAATTATTTATTACCTATTATAAATATATTGCTATATTCAAACCTCCACATCACCGTCCAATTGCTCGCCATTAATAAAACCATTAATGATTAAAATTATCACACCTTGCCTTCACATTAAATTCGCGTTAACATCGTTATAAATCTACAAAGATCAACGAGTCCCGGCTAATGTGATTTTCAAAGGTCACCTGATCCTGACGAGTGTCATGAGAAAATGCCACTTTCTAGGGTTCCGTATCTAAAAATCTATACTTATAATTAATCAATTCTGTACATTAAATATATTTCCAAAATATCTATCAGGGGGTGATTAGTGATCGATACTGACGCCAAAAATGCAATCAGTAAAAATTTTGTCTGTCTGTCTGTCTGTCTTTCTGTCTGTCTGTCTGTCTGTCTGTCTGTATGTTCGTTATGGAAACAAAAACTACTCGACGGATTATAATGAAACTTAGCACAAATATTCTTCATACTTCTGGGCAGGTTATAGGATACTTTTCATTACGCTACGATCAATAGGAGCAGAGCAGTGATGGGAAATGTTGGGAAAACGGGAGAAGTTACTTCATTTTTTAAGCTTTCATCACGTGTGCAGCCTTAGTGGTTAAAGATAAGTAGTAATAGGCTAGGTACGCATAGATTTAGATAATTGGATAGGCTGGTGATTATTATTACTTCCTCTCTTTGCACAAAGTCCGAATCTAATGCGGACGAAGTCGCTGGCAGAAGCTAGTAGATAATGAAATTGTAATTGTTTCCTTGTTGGCTACCTACACGTCTGTCACAATGCTAATTTGACAGAAGACGATTGATAGTTGAAAGAAATGGCTGTCACTAAGTCAGAGTTAGTTGATGGATAGTTTTATGAAATGGTGATAACCAAGCTAAAGTTATAGAAAGTCTTTGACCAAACATGCAATTAGACCTACTTAACGGATTATAAATACAGATAAGAGTCTCACTGGTAATGTTTATAGACTTTCCTAACTTTGTTTTCCCAATTTTTATTTGGTAAGTAATTCTCAATTTATTTAGAACATAAACAAATGTACACTTATTTACATGAAACTAAAATAACTTGAAAGATTACTTCATAGCAGCTACTTCACTGGCTACAAACTCTACGCAGTCGAAGACACATACGGAACTTAGAAGAACGCGACTTGCCCTTGACCGGATTTTTCTGTCCCTTCTGTCTCCAGTACTTAATATATCGGTCCGTGATTGATTGGGTTACGAAGAACTAAAGCTTGCCCTTGAAGAGATCACCCGTAAACGGCAATTTATTTCTGTCCTTTAAAGAGGATACTTTAGGTAATTGCCATGGAGAACAAAATGATTAGCGGAGGTGCCATAACGAAAAATCTTCTAAGGAAGTAGCTCACCAAAATGTACGTGTGCGGGGGACAAGGAACGTTGCTGTTTTCGCCCTTACAGGAACTTCTACATATGTAACTCGCCCATTATTATCTATACTAATATTATAAAGCTAAAGAGTTTGTTTGTTTGTTTGTTTGAACGCGCTAATCTCAGGAACTACTGGTCCGATTTGAAAAATTCTTTCAGCGTTAGATAGCCCATTTATCGAGGAAGGCTATAGGCTACTTTTTATCCCGGTACGGGAAGTAGTTCCCACGGGATGCGAGTGAAACCGCTGGCAGAAGCTAGTATTATATATTTAGTATTAGTGTATGATTTATGTATTGTTTTTTCTATGGGGCTTAGATGCCTGATACAAATAAATTAATAAAAAAAAAAAAAAATAAAATCACCTATCATTACATTAATAAATAACTATTTTTGACAGTTTGGTTCTGATTTGACAAGGAACCCGAACGCTCAGTTAGTTCTAGTAACTGATTACGTCCACTTGACCTACAAAAAGATGCCTGACCTACCTGCATGCCATATCTACTTTCATCTTTCCTTACTCCGTGGTAATTGCCCTTATATTTTGTTGATGGATCTCCTTGGTATTAATTGGAGCTTTTAGAATATTGTCATTTTCATCATTGTCCATTATCTTTTCATTAGCACCTAAAGGCTTGTGTTTAAGTACTGAGCTTTTGCGGTTATGTCTTATGGTATCGGTATACCAAACCCTTTTGCCACGCATTTATGATTCGACTATTAATCATGGTCAAATTGTTAACTTCACTCACTTAGCGTTTAAAAAGTTAGAAACTGAATAGAGAATAAAGAAGTTACATATTGGAAATTGATTTTCCTAGTGTTTTTAGAGGAAGCATTGGTCCAAAATTATCAATACAACCCTAAGAACTCCGTAATATTGACAGAACAGTCTATCAAGCCATAATGTACAATACTCCATAAATCTATAAAATAATCCACCAAAGAACTTCATAATTAAGCTATTTTCATAATTCCCTTAATTCTCTCAAAACGTTTTCTTTTCACCACACATTTCTTTTCACATTTCCTCAATTATAGGAAAACGTTCGTTCGTATAATTAGAGTGACACTCATTAATATTTCAAGGGCCGGTAGCCAATTCGAAGGTCTAGGGTATACTTGGAATTTAAATTAGCTTTGTAATAAGGGGTTCTCATATCGGCCTCATTAAGCTTCATAAAGGAAAGGCTATTTTCAGAATCTATGTTTAAACGAACAGAGTTTTTTTTCTCCAATTATGTTCGAACTAGCTTTTGCCCGCGACTTCGTTCGCGTGGAATAGTGACTTCCGGCAGATTTTTGGTTTGACCAATAGATGGCGCTATATGTCCGGATAAAATTTTATTATTTTTATATTTTTTGTAATAAAAACTATATCCTATATCCTTTCTCAAGTTCCATACTATGTCTGTACCAAATTTCACACAAATCGGTTCAGTAGTTTAGACGTGAAGAAAAGACAGACAGACAGACAGACGGACGGACAGAAAGACAGACAGACAGAGTTACTTTCACATTTATAATATTAGTTAGGATTTAGAAAAGGTTTGTTAATTTAGTGTTGCTGGTCTTCAATAAATTGGAACTTGTTTTGTTTTTTAATGGTTACTTTTAGAGTACCCGCACATATTCTTTTAGTGGGCCGATAGTTGGTTTGGGCTCAAAAATCAGTATGAAGATAAATGGTTCACACACACATTACAAAGATCAAGTATTTTACTGTATCAAACTGACTGAGAACATTGATTGAAATTAAGGTTTTCTTTTAAAACAAGCTTTTGCCAACCACCGGTCAAATGACGGCCGACTGTTTAGTCGCCATGTGTACTGAAACTGTTATATAATCTATACTAATATTATAAAGCTGAAGAGTTTGTTTGTTTGTTTGTTTGTTTGAACGCGCTAATCTCAGGAACTACTGGTCCGATTTAAAAATTTCTTTGAGTGTTAGATAGCCCATTTATCGAGGAAGGCTATAGGCTACTTTTTATCCCGGTACGGGAAGTAGTTCCCACGGGATGCGGGTGAAACCGCTGGCAGAAGCTAGTATAATATATGTGGGAGCGTCACGTGCGCACTTCAGTTGGCACCTGTCACCAGAATGACCGCTGCCATTACTCGTCGTGACACTTACTACTCTATTCGGGGTTACCCGCTCATAATTTTAATGTTATCGTTTCACTAATCGACCGAAACTAAACATAATTGAGAAATTGAGTTATGATTAACAATCAACTGTTAAGACAATTGCCTACTTTGTAATTAAAAAATAATCCATAATCAGCGCGCCGACATATATTATGGTGAATCTAGCAAATTTTTTTATTTTAAAAGTCTTCTATACATTTATTTCACATACAATACAAGAGGAAATCATATATCCGCGAACATCCGTATTTCGTTCAAAAGTTTTTACTTCACATACATACAATCGATCGATCCATGATATATCTAAAACCCACCGCAAACAGAAACACTAGGGAGTATATAAATATCTCTCAAAATCAGTAAACAAAATTCTAGAAGATAGGAAATATCATGCTCTCCAAAGCTAGGTAAATTGATAGAATCTAACTGAATTTCTCTCGGGAAGGTATACTGCAGTACTCTTAGTGTTTCATAGTAAAGAGCATGAAGAACAAATGACTAGCGGAGGCGCCATGACGGAAAATCTAAGAAAGTATCGCGCCAAAATACGAGTGCTCGGAAGACGAGGAACGTTACTGTCTCCGCCCTTATACGCCTTCTTTGGACCCGACCATGTTTTATAATACCAAAAATCGTTGACAAATATTTCAAAGAACCCGAACGCCTCATCAGTTCACTCGTAACTGATCGTTTCGGTCATGCCCACCGTACCTATTTGTCCTAGAAGAAGGCGCATGACCTACTTGCACTATGGCATCTCCACTCAACTTTCCTTACTCCGTGGTAAAGATGGTTCATACGTGCTCATATTTATTTTATTCCTGCTTCTAGAGGCTTTAGTGTTCTCAGTAAGCATGTGAGAATATGTGGAAAGTCGTTTTTACAGTAATATTTGTTTGTTACTTTGCAGCTCTTTATTCAAATCTTTTAGGTTTTGTATCATAATATCACACTCATTTTTTTCTGAATGTAAGCTTCGGTACTCTATAGTTCACTTTTATTTTGTAGCTAATAGGTATTTATGTTTTAAGGACTGTGATCTATCATATCACTTCGCATTGTTGGATTCAACATGTTTCTTCTGAATTTAGTAAAGTACCTACCTATCTAAAGCAGTCGACGAGGGCGTTGTGAGACCCTTTATATACTACACTAGCTTCTGCCAGCGGTTTCACCCGCGTCCCGTGGGAACTACTTCCCGTACCGGGATAAAAAGTAGCCTATAGCCTTCCTCGATAAATGGGCTATCTAACACTGAAAGAAATTTTCAAATCGGACCAGTAGTTCCTGAGATTAGCGCGTTCAAACAAACAAACAAACTCTTCAGCTTTATAATATTAGTATAGATTTTCTGTTTCTACCTCACTATATTATGTACTACCTAATACTAATAACACTAGCTATAGTAACTTGTGGCATAAAAAATGCCTTTATTTTCAAATACCAATTCTGTAGCGCATATATCCTTTAATTTAGAAAAAATCTCCATACAAAATCTCCCTAAAACATAAAAACAAGGACAAAAAGCTCTAAATGCGTTTTACGTTAAAACCACGTAAATAGTTAAGCGCCACATCTCGTTATCTCGTTTCCACAAAGACAAAGCATTGTACACCACTTTGTGTTGCGAACTACGTACAGTCTGCGCTTTAAGTTTCCTCTGAGAAGTATGAATGAGATAAGCCTTTTTAAGTCGTTTTGTCTTCAGAATTTTGGATCGTAACTTAGTCGCAATATTTTGAGCTGTACCTGTTTTGAAAAGAGTGTCTTTGGAGTCTCTTGTTGGTTCTTTTTCATAAGACCCACTTCTTGAAACAGTCCATCTAGCTTTTGATGTCTCGTTATAGGAATCTCTTGTTTCTCAAAAAAAAACACATGGTCAATCCCTGGACCTGTTAAATGAACTGTAGATATGTTCGAATTCATAACACAGAAGTCATCATAACCTAACTTCCGACAGTGCTATACTTTATTTCTTTAACTTAGAGTAACATGAATACAAAGAATAGATATACAATATTACATTTGAAAGTCATAATTTCATGAAAACTTATTTTTAATATACCGAAAAAAAAATCTAACACTTCATAGTCGTTTTAATACCACGTCTCATTCATCCCCCAAACTTAAGGTTCCGCCGAACAATACGGCCGGGACCATTATTTGCTGAAAATACCAGCGGAGCAAACTCTTTATTTGTTGAGAAATATTTCGTACCGGCGTCGCCCCCGTATCGGTGATTCCAGAAGTATTGTATGTTTTTACAGGGTTCTGTTGATCGGACCATTTTAAACCAACCGTTCCGTTGAAAGGACTGAAGAGTCTCTAAGGTCCAGTCTAGATGAAAGGACTTTAGTGGAACTTGAAAATATGGTATTCTTGGTCTTATAGGATGCCTATTTTATTCCCAACATGGGAAGGAGATTCCAAAAGCATCCTATTTTGTCGTTATTTTTGACATAAGAACACATAACAGGCGGTTCCTTAAATGTAGATCTCCTGCCAAGAAAGTGGCCTACCTGTTTTAACTCATATCGTTTAATTTCACTTTTCAAACGGAGCGTAGGAGAAATTACTCTTATTTCATGATGTACAAATGACGTTCGAATTCAATGGAGTGATAGACCATACATATACTTGGCTTATAGGTCTATGGTTCAAAAGTTCAACTAAAATATGGCGGGCAGTTAATGGATGTAAGCTTAGCCAAGACCGGTATGGTTGACGCTCATTCGGCCAACAGTGGACGGCAATAGTCTGAGAATTAGGATGATCATACATCCTCACAGAACAAAAAGTTCCTCACTGTGACATTTAGCACACAAACAACACCCGCCTACATATTTACTTTCCCTGTCTCCCATGTAGATCTTCAGCTGTTTACTTAGGTCCAATGCAGGTCGTTTCTTCCCGCTGAATAATTAAGGGAACAATTTCCTTTAACAGTATATAAAGCGTTCCTGTCAGGGAAATGTAAGAGCACACTGCTAACTTTTAGTCAGCTAATAGTTTGTTTGAGCTCATAGATCTGAAGAAGAATAAGATAAATGGTAGGTAGTACAGATTATAAAGATCACGTATTTAGCCTGTATCAGATAGACTGACAACTTTGATTGATATCAAGTTTCATTCAATCAAAATTTTGTCAGTCTAATACCGGACAAATATCTGATCGCTATAAGGTACGTGTGAACTTCCATTCATCTTCATTATTCATTCAGATTGATTAGCACATACCAACTATCGGCTGACAAAAATTTTCTGGTGTGCGCGAATTTTTAAGGTCACCTTCACTTGTTTGAAGAAGCTAATTTTGGATATGGTAATAGTGACTTATCGTCTTTTAGTGACAGAAAACGGTTAGGTTGATGTGGGTGATAAATCTATCTATATATATAAAAATGAAACCCGCTTTCCGTTGTCACGACATAACATAAAAATGGCTTGACCGATTTGGCTGAAAATAAGAGGGAAGGTAACTTAGACCCGGGAGAAGGTTTTAGGAGTTTTTGTCATCATCCGGCTACGGGACGCGGGTGAAACCGCGGGCGAAAGCTAGTATATATATAAAAATGAAACCCGCTTTCCGTTGTCACGACACAACATGAACACGGCTTGACCGATTAAACTGAAAATTAGAGGGGAGGTAACTTAGACCCGGGATAAGGTTTTAGGATAGTTTTTGTCACCATCCGGCTACGGGACGCGGGTGAAACCGCCTTCGAAAGCTAGTTTAATATAATAATGAGGAAACATGGTTTTGTTTGTACCCCAAAATGCTCCGAAAATACTGAAATGATTTGAAAAATTAAGTATTTCACTGTTGGAAAGCTACACTCTTCCCACGTAACATAAGCTATATTTTATCCCGATACGGGCTGTAGTCCCCACAGGATACTTATGAAGCCGCGATAAAAATTTATATACCTTATTTAAGTATTGATTTGATAATATTCCGTTTTGTGATACGACTGTGGCTTTGATCACTCGTTTGAAATAATTTCCAATACATGTGCTTTAGAAACAAAGCAATTTTTGATATAAATACTAATTCTACGTTGTTGTTCAAATATTATGTACGGTACGTAATCCAGTCTATGTTATAGCTGCGATATGATAAAATTGGTCACTCGGGATAATATTCCGATACAAACTGTGTTGCTATCTCTCTATTTTCAAACGATTCATGCTGGCAACACTGTAGAGAATAGTTATAGTAAGTTTGAAGCTCAAAAGAACATCTTTGAGCTCCATTGAGTGAAAGCGTTGCTTACTGATAGTTACGAGTTTGTACTAAAAGCTTCTTTTTCAGAACCTTTGAAGGTATCGATGTGGTCTTATTTATTGTTCATATTATTTAGTAATTATGCTTTAGTTCAATGAGAGATGTGTGTAAGGATGCATTTAAACAAAATGATGGAATGCTCATTAATATTCCCACCTATATTTTTTGTCTCTCTAAATAATGCTATTATAATATGTCTGTTTACATTAAAATATTTTAGAAGGGAAAAAAGTAAAAATGGTTCTAGTTCCATATTCCATACTACCATAGACTATACGTAATATAGATGAAAATACTTACTACACACGATTTAAACTAATAAACATTAACAAAAGCTCGCACATTCAATTTCCTCTTCCTATTACAAAGTCGGCTAATTGCCTAGAAATTAGAGAAGCAACATTATGCAAATTCACTTCAGTTAGTTTCCGACTAGCTCTCAAGTCTTCACTTGAGCTGAAAACTACACCGCCAGGACTCATTACATTTTATAACTTGTGCTACGCTATCGCGAAACACTCGCTACCTATGATTTTAATACTTACACTAACTCACACATAGCTAAGGTACAGCATACAACATATGTCTATCTAGACTGATACATCAACCATGTGTCGAAACAGGTGTTGTGAATTAAATTAAACTTTCAGTGAGTAGTTGAGTACAGATTGTAACGTCATAACACGTAGAAAGCTCGAGGCTTTGGTCGGAATACAGAGACAGACGCTCAGCTCCTACCAACTACAACAATGAAGAACTACTTCGAACTTCATAAAAAAGTGTCCAAGGAACCAAGATTACAAGAAAGCAATAGAAGTAATTTTTTATAGTTAATTTTAGAGTCCGATAGGAGACCGCGAGACTGATCATTCTACCATCATTGTCCAAAAAAACGAAATATATGCATGGTTTATAACGCAAGGCCTGGATTCTTCCGTGTCACAAAAACAAACTCTAGTCACAGTAAAGCTGAACATGCAAATATTATGACATCCATTCCGCGCTCACTACGCCAGAATACGCGCGTACCTGTGCCAAAGCTCGGCGGAACTCGCACTTATCTTACTAGTTGATAACGCTGGCTGCTTTGCAATTGAAAACGACCCGTTACAAATTCGCGAAAATAATCTGGCATAGGAAGAGATCTGGTGCAAAAGTGAGTAAGTAAAGAGTTTTGGAACGAGTTCTGCGCGTGAATTGCGGTTAGATTGTCTAAAATTGTGACGTAAGGAAAAAAATATCACGAGCGCGAACCTATTTTAATAAATCTATGTAATCAACAATCTTCATATATCTATTATCTTCCTATCGTTGCATAATAACATCGTCATAATTCAGGAACTTTTTTTAAGCAGACAAAAAATCTTCACAAAAACAAAAAAGCTTTTGAAGCCACTGTATTTACATTAGGGCAGGCAATATTTTAAAACGCGATTTTCAATTTAAAAACATTTTCTGAAGTCAGTATTTAGCACTAAATTACCTAATTTGTTTTGTAAAACTGAAACAATTAATCAATGTCTGCGTCAACCACGCTAAGAATGTTTCATTTGAAAGGCAAAAACATTTTAATTTACATGTTTTTAATGGTACCCTGCAAAATAGGTTAGTAGCACTATTTTTTAGGGTTCCGTACCCAAAGGGTAAAACGGGACCCTATTGTTTTCGCTCCTCTGTCCGTCCTTCCGTCTGTCACCAGGCTGTATCTCATGAACCGTGATAGTTAGAGAGATGAAATTTTCACAGATGATGTATTGCTGTTACCGCTATAACAACAAATACTGAAAACTGGAACAAAATAAATATTTTGGGGGGCTCCTGTACAACAATTGTGATTTTTTTGCTAATTTTCTAAATAATGGTACGGAACCCTTCGTACGCGAGTCCGACTCGCACTTGGCCGGTTTTTTAAAGAACAAAATATTTTCAACCCCAATCTCTAACAAATAATATACTAGTAAGTATAAAGTTTAGAGAACGTTCACTATTACAATATTAGTTTCAGTATTTGTTATTCAAAATCCTTGAATTAATTAAACCTAAAATAACAGTTGTGATATGTGCAAAGCCTTCTCATGCCTTTGTTATCTCCTTTGATGAAATTTAGAAGCACACGTGTAACATTTAAATAAAGTGTATTTATAGTAAACTTAGTTACTGAGGTATGGGGTGGTTTAGCTATGCTTGCAATATCAGTCTACGGATAAAAGATATCCCCATCAATTATCCACTATTACGTTCATTCAACTCCTATGTGCTTTCTAAAAGCCTCGTTGGTCTAGTGGTCGCAAGCGCGGCTGCTGTTCTCGAGGTCTCGGGTTCGATTCCCGGGTCGGGCCGAAATCGCTTTGTGGGTTTTCTTGAACTTTCACAAAGCAGCCCGTAGTCTGGAAGTTGGTGATTGATTCACCCGTGCATCGGAGAGCACGTAAATGTCGGTCCTGCGCCTGATCTCTTTCCGGTCGTGTCGGATTGCCGTCCCATCGGGTTATGAGAGTGAAGGAATAGTGAGTGCACCTGTGTCTGCGCAAATGCTCGTGCACTATAATATATGTCCTGCGCAGCTGGCAGATCTCCTGAAATGATAACAGCCGCCGTGGCCGAAGTCGGCCATAGACGCCATTATGTGCTTTCTAGTCAGGTACAGTTTCCTTTTTTAGTAGGTGGGAAATCGAAAGCGGGAGTGTCATGTCTTTCATATCAGATTTTCACTGTTCCTTCTGATGCCCTTTATGTGTCAAGAACGCGGTAAATCTCTCTAGTAGCTTCCGCAGCGCTAGACCACGGTAATTCCCTCCCCTATCCCGCAGCCCTGGTTGGCTACACCGGTAAGTTTGGCAACTGAGGTAGTATTCGACAAAGGTAACCGAGTCACCCTGTAAAAATACATACAGACAAATAATTTGTATTTTCTCTGGTTTGATTCAACTGAAAGTTCTATCAAGTAGAAAAAATCTAGTCACATGAAAATTTAATTAAATAGAGAATTGCTATCTTACCAAAAAGTGCCTGAATAACCCCCAAAAATAGTTGAATTATCGGTCGGCGCCATTTATAATCCTATTAATATTTCTGAATTGGCTTTATGAATCAGATGGGTCCGCAGAGCAATTTGTTCTAGTTTCCGATACTTTATCTTGATTTCGGTGATTTAAAGGCATTTAAGGGGTTAGAATTTTCTACTTAATTTAGTGAAATTTCACCCAGACCACCTAACAGACCAGCCAGAGGAAATAAAATTTTGAATAGGTAGCCAATTAATTATATTAGCTGTGCCTCGTGGTTTCACTCACGTCCCGGGAGAATCACTTCCTGCAAGTGGCTCATACCCTCAACCTTTGACCTTTCTCAGGCTCTAGGTAGACCTTCTATAAGTACCAAATCTTCAAAATTACTTCAGTGGTTTTACCGCCTAAGCCCGAACAAAGACAGAGTTTCTTCCGCATTTACAATATTCGTAAATATTCAGCTTAAAACAAAACACTACCGCAATTTATCCCTCAAAATAAACCTTTCAACCTTTACATAACCACAGAAAAAAGCCAGAACTTACATACAAAAACTAAAAAAAAACACTACAAAAACTCGCTAATCCTCTCTTCCCGCCCACGGGAACTCTTCGGTGCACAACGAAGCGATTTTATTCCCGCTTAAAACGATTTTATTCCCGCTTAAAACAGCCAAACGTAAAGGTCAGGCTTAAATAAAAATCTACAATTGTTTGTTCCCGTACCGGCGTAGACAGTCGGTCAACACTTCAGTGCTATTTGCGAAACATAGGTTTTACCCGTTTTTATTTATAATGGTTTTATTTTTAAGTTTATAAAGCTTATGTTTGCTGTATAATATATTTGTGAATTCATTTTGTTTTTTTTCAAACTATGTAGAAACGATGTAGTGGTAGCATTTTAAACCGTTTACCATCAAAAATCATTGCAATTTCTAATTTATTTTTTCTTCTCTCTTCCGTTATTGGCTACCACTGTAGCATAAGATAATACTTGAAACGCAATGAACATATTGCTCATGATAATTCAGAAAATAACTTCAATTATAGAAAAGTCTCTTAATATTTATAAATAAATACCTCTATTTCAAACCAACCATTGTCAGTTAATTAATATCATTGCCCTCGTAATAACCTAGTTACGTTCCAAACGCATAAAGAACGTTAATTATTATGTGCCAGTGTTAATAATGCATCGCCTTGCATTCGAGGAGGTTGTGCCAATAGATCATGACGAAGTTTATAGATGGCGCTGCTATCGTTCTTTGTATAAGGAAATATACTTAATGGGATACGAAGCTGTCAATAACGAATTATTAGAACAACTGAGCTATTGCTTTTGCCTATTGCAAACGAAATAGTCGGCTTGCAGTTGTCCCCAAAGTAGTTTTTTTTTGTTGAGAAAATTGTGAATTCAGTCAATGCTTTTAGTCAGTCTGATATCGAATACCTGGTCGTTTTTATGTGCTTACTAATTTACATCTTTACACTGATTTATAGGCCCAAACAAAGAAAGATTTTCTCAGAAATAAATATTCAATCATTACAATCCTCTCAGAATTGATACAAAGTTAACTGTTGAAATAAAATAATAAATACTAGGAGACACAATGAGAATGTCAGTTGGATATGAGAGCATTGTGACAAAGATAATTGTATCGAGATTCTCTTATTAAATGTTCCATTCGATACATGGATTGAATGCAGGTGAAAGGCAGGCTTATGAACAATAGGACATATAATAATATTTATCATTCTATCAATGATTTAAAAATTAATAAGCTTTGCCTTAAATGAAATGAAAGGATAATTTTCTAAGTTTTATTCAACGAATCACAATAAAATAATACCATTAGATAGGTTAATTAATATTCCCACAAAAACAAACTCAAAACACGAAGCTTACAAAAGCATTTTCAAGTACCAACGTGTTAATAATTAATTATCAAAACCAAACAGTAGGCTGAAAAAATTAACGTACTTAAATCTAATATGAAAATTGCTCATTTCTGTCTGTATATATAACTCTATTGCGGAGACCGCTATTTCCATTACACAAATGCCATTAAACATACTACATATTGTACCCATGGAGAACAAAATTACTAGCGGAGGTGCCATAACGGAAAACCTCCTAAGAAAGTAGCGCGCCAAAATGCGAGGACCGTTGCTGTCTTCGGCCTTGTACGCCTTCTTTGGACCCGACCATTCTTTGTTATACCAAAAATCGTTCACAGGTGTCTCAAAGAAAACGAAGACCTCATGAGTTTACTCGTAACTCATCGCTTTGGTCATGCACACCGTACGTATTTGACATAGAAGAAGGTGCCTGACCTACCTTCGTTATGGCATCTCCGCTCATCTTTCCTTACTGAGTGATCGTACCTGTGTCTGTTTAAGCTAAATATTTGAATAGACGAAAACGCCCCAGGGTAGTCAACTGGCGTGCATGGAATCCGGGCCAATTCTAAATTTATAAGCGTTGAATTTTAAAGAACTTCGCTGTAGACAAAGTTGTGTGCTAGACTTTGTATATGATTGGGTCACGTGGGTCTTTCAGTTGTAAACTGGTGAATGTAACTTTTTTAGGTATTTTTATACTGTTTTGTTTCCGTTGCTAAAATATCAGTTAAGTTCGTTATTACAAACATTATATTGCTTAGTGTTACTTGGTTGGTTATATAAGGCTTTTTGTCTCCACAATTTAGATAGGAAGCGTAGTACTTTAATGTGGTTTTCAGGCGATGAATAGTTATGCCAACGTGCTGAAAAAACGACTCGAAACTCAAACCACATTGCTAGTACACATTGTAGTAGTAGTAGAATGTCTCTGCAAACATCATCGTTATCACACACAGAAATCCTATTGAAACTGCTATCATTATTCAACAGACCTAAATAAATGAAAACCAACAAAAAAGTTACGTTGGGCGTAACTTTTCATTTGATTTGTGACTGGAACGTACCCATCAACTTTTCACCGTTCACAAGTGTTTGAAAGCAATATATTTGTTTTATTTCAATGTGCTTCCAGTCTAAGAGAACTCAACCAACAGGAGACGCTATTGCCGTGTCTTCCTCTCTACTAGTCCCTGGCAAAGGTGTGAAAGATACGCGCATGCGTACCAAAGTAAATGTTTTATAATGTAATATGACCAATTTATGAGTATGGAAAACTTTTACCAAAGCTTTTAGGTTTGCTAGGTAACTAGGTTGAGGAGGTCAGATAGGCACTCGCGCCATGTATAACATTGGTACTTAGATGCATTCAAGGAGACTGGCACTACATAATATTGGAAAAACCCTGGGCAAATGAACTGGTAGACTTTTTCAGAAAGAAACTTACACTCATGGTGATTCCAGTTGATGAAATGGTTTAAGTTTCCACCGTTAATATGGTAAAACAATGTTCACGCGATGACATGTCACTCCAACATTGATATACGGGCATTATCAACTAAATTAATAACGTAAATGGAATTTATTTAGTTTCCATTCGGATATTATTATTATTTTGAGTTCCGTTTCAACAGTTTTAGATGTGAGTGTTCACTCTATTCTATTGGCTAATATTGTTTTTATTTTGTAAGAGTATAATAACTATATATTTTTTTAAACAATGAAACGACTAACGTCTTCAACTGCAACTCGAACATCGTTGTATATTCGTCACTAACACAAATTGCTGCGACAGTAAGACTTTAAATAACACCTAAAGTTAAGAAAAGTTCCGCTACTCCGGACTAAGCTGAAAATATCTGTTACTGAAAGCTTACCCTTTACAACTAGTTTACATAAAAATAACCTGTATTTAGGTACGTAATTCATTACTAAGCCTCACTATCCATCATTCATAACGAGCATAATAAATACATTAGCCACTAATAAGTTTAGGAACCATATTTCCAAACAGAATTGTTAATTGGCATATCGGAAAGCCCACATAAAACAATTGCATTGATCCGCGGTCGTTCACCGCAGTCAGCAATACACACGTGTATGTTTAATTTAAATAAATATCAACAAATTTATTGTATAAAAAGTAAAGTACAAAACAATCTATACTAATATTATAAAGCTGAAGAGTTTGTTTGTTTGTTTGAACGCGCTAATCTCAGGAACTACTGGTCCGATTTGAAAATTTCTTTCAGTGATAGATAGCCCATTTATCGAGGAAGGCTATAGGCTACTTTTTATCCCGGTACGGGAAGTAGTTTCCACGGGATGCGGGTGAAACCGCTGGCAGAAGCTAGTGTGAAATAAATATCTTCCCATTACAGAGTTATTACATGCTAGCTGTTTTCCCGCGATGTCACCCGCGTCCCTCGGCGACCACTGCCCGTACACAGATAAAATATAGCCTATGTTACTGGTGAAATAGTGTAAGTAACTTTTCAACAGTGAAAGGATTTTTAAATCAGTTCTGTAGTTTTAGAGCCTTTGGGGTGTAAACAAACAGACAAACAAACATATATTTTCTCTTTATTACCTATACTAGCTTCTGCCAGCGGTTTCACCCGCATCCCGTGGGAACCTCTGCACGAACCCGGATAAAAGGTAGCCTATAGCCTTCCTCGATAAATGGGCTATCTAACACTGAAAGAATTTTTCAAATCGGACCAGTAGTTCCTGAGATTAGCGCGTTCAAACAAACAAACAAACAAACTCTTCAGCTTTATAATATTAGTATAGATTATATAGAAAACAGACAATGCAACCGCAACGAATGTAATATGTGTATCGCATATTGATGTTACACGTGCTCGATATGAATGCTGCAAAGAATATTATGTACATGGCGACGCCTTCGAATGAAAACCTGGGAAGTGTAAAAACTTCAGAAGGAAAAAGGATGGTCTTTGCAACATTTCCTTATTAGAAAAGCAATATTTTTTAACTTCTTGAATGTCTCACTGGCTCTATAAGACCTTTTATTTTGGGACGCTGTCTTGTGGACGATTTTTTGGTCAGTCTACGACGACCACATATTCAGAAGCGTGTATGTTGAACAATATAACATCTATGGTGAGGAGTAACAGCAAGAGGTTCCCATTCAACATCCCCTAGAAATGATGACACTCAAGACTCGTGCTAGTATAGCCAGTATTTAATTAATAGAGGACCTCAACATTATCTCAGGACCTTACAAAAACAGGAATAACCATTTCTGCACATGTACTTACATCCTGAGTATCTGACAAAACATTTTAAGTATTTTTTCCTCAATTTCAAATTATTATTTTTTTGTTCCTAACATCGAATTATCCAGGTCATTCCTCAGCAAACATTATCCAGACATTAAAACCACTTACAAAATTACACAGACATCTGCAAAAAGCAGATAAGTGACATCTCTTTGATAAATGAACGTGTCGCAAACATCGCGTACCAGATTGTTACGTAATGTAATAGAAAACCTATTGGGTAGGTAATCTATCAATTTGCCGGGCGAACGATCAAAGGTAGATGATGTGAACTACACTAATCTCACACTTCTATGTATACTCGTGTCTGTGGTATAATTTTATGTATCATCCGTATCGTCTCTACTTATTGTTTTCGATGGGTTGATGAATGTGAGAACAGTTTTGATTTCAAAGAGGTTGTGGATTTGGTTCTGTAATGTGATGTTTTAACAGGACATGTTGTTAAAGAAACAAAACGGAGCTATTATCAACATTACGATTTCCTGGAACTGAGAATTTTCAGGAAATTAAATTATCTACTTTCAATCATCCAAATCGTTCATCTAAAAATACTTTCCTTTTTGTCTTGTCAAGTACCTACCTACTCAAGTCCAAAAGCAAGTGAATAGGTCCTTTTTATTTATAGGCACAGATACTTATGGCTGTATTCTAAAATAATCTTTAGGCAAGCGAAGAATTCTTCATCGCCGTTATTATCCGTCTTTCATTTATTTCCTAAGCCAAGTTCACCGACAATATAAATCTCAGTTTTTCTTAAAACAACTGTTTAAATTCGTGGGAATTCATCATAGGTAAATGTTTTAAGTAGGTAACTTTTGCCTTTATCTCAGTGTCGTTCATGTATTCGATCTAGAATGTGTATGTTATTCAGCTTACTTATTAATCCTCTCCCATTCTGACTTTATGAAGTAGCGTGGGTTCAGAAACAGCTGACAGACGCCATCATATCCCTTTATCCAGACATGTGTATTAAACAGATATGTTTTCACAATTCGGATGAATGACTTTTTACACGAGTTTCTTTTTTTAAACGTAAGTATTCATGTTGAGTATTGAATGAAAGTAAGAGTTAGATCGTGAGATGGAGCCTAATTTTGAGTCCGTAACCAAGTAAAGGTTTTGAGTTCGACATCTGTATTTTTATTTACATTTCAGTACATATTTTTTTCACACTATGTATAGGTATGTTGAAGTTTTCATTTGAAGATAAGATGACACTGTGCAGTATGCACCCAAAATAGCGAATAGATTGTAGATCGGATATTAAGTACACGGCAATAAACTTGTAGAACTCGTAAATATAGCATGCTAATATGCAGGCTTGTTAAGGATAGATAATGATTTACGAATAAGTCAATGTTTAGGAAGCCAGCAGGTATTGGTGCCTATCTTCACGTCTTTCTGCATAGCATAATACTGTATTATATAGGTAATAAACTTATTTAATAGATATACAATATCACAGAACATAAAATACAACTGAGTGCCAATAGTAGCGGTACACAAGCGACACATTCAACAGAGATGATAATCACGAGCGTCAACGCTTCGACACGACACGGCACAGCTCGGCTCGGCACGGCACGGTTCGGCACGACCCGGTATTTGCAATTTGTGCTGCGATTGTCATCCGATCCGATTTATTGTATAATGTGTAGCTGTGACAAGAGAAATGTTATTATTTTAATATGCTATTATGTTGTTTGTGTTTGGTTATGTTAAGCTGGGGTGGTCCAATCGGAATTATGAAGTTGTTTAAATATTGCCCCAGTATATCCATCATTTAGTTTTCAGACTGTTATATAGGCCTTGTTTGTTGTTATTAATTACTTTTTACCCACGGAGGACAAAAGACTAGCGGAGGTGCCCTAACGTAAAATCTCCTAAGAAAGCAGCGCGCCAAAATTTCTCCTCCGTGTTTTTACCTATAAAATTAGTTGAAGTACAACCCTAATGTTATTTTACATTTTGTTACCCCGTTTCCCGTAAATTACCGTAAAACCGCTTGCATCCTGTCTAATGTTTCCATTATTTATATATGTACTAGCTTCTGCCAGCGGTTTCACCCGCATCCCGTGAGAACTACTTCCCGTACCGGGATAAAAAGTAGCCTATAGCCTTCCTCGATAAATGGGCTATCTAACACTGAAAGAAATTTTCAAATCGGACCAGTAGTTCCTGAGATTAGCGCGTTCAAACAAACAAACAAACAAACAAACTCTTCAGCTTTATAATATTAGTATAGATTGCATTTTTCTAACCAAATACGTATATGTAGTTACTGTAAGTCCAAACATTTATTATAAGTAAGTAGTAACACGTTATTTAATATCCTCAGCCACCATTATTCACGGTACACCGCTGATATATTCAGCAAGAGATTTGCTAATCTGTCCGTATGTCAACAGCTCGGCTCTCGCAATTTCCGCCGAGATTGTCGCGTGGCCTATAATTTATTGATTCACTGAGCACTGAACCAACGTGTTTGTGATACAAAAATCTTTGAAACTGTGGTAGAATTTTTTGGGGATTTTAGGCAGGAAACCTAAATTCGCGTATTTTTGACCTAATTTTACGTATTTGAATATGTTTTAACTTTTGTATGTAACTTATTGTTCCCCGTCAGGAAACGAGGGAACTTCTTCCCGGACGAGAATAAAAAGTAGTATATATATATGTTCTTTCTCAGGCTCTATTTCGGTACTGACAATCAAATCAGTAGTTTTGGAGTGAAAGTTAAACGCATAGACAGACATAGTATTAGTAGATATTCTAATATTATTTAAAACATGAGAAAAGTGAAATGAGCTTTATGTAAGTCCCAGTTTAACACACTTATTTAATTTAGTTTCATATCATCTTCAACTTGAAGGCGAAGAAATAAGTTTCCATAGCACTATCGAAGTTTTAAAAAGGGAAGTTGCGTTTGTGAGAGGTGAACCTTTTTAACCGACTTCCCAAAAAGGAGGAGGTTCTCAATTCGGCCGGTATGTTTTTTTTTTTTTTCTATGTATGTACATCGATTACGCCGAGGTTTATAGACCGATTTACGTGATTCTTTTTTTGTTCGACGCGGAATAGCTGCCAGTTGGTCCCATAGTCATCAGGTCAGGATCTGATGATGGAAACCCTGAGAAATCGAGGGCAACTTTCGAAAGTTGTAGGCATACATAGGGTTAAACCTTGACACTCATATGTATGCCTGATAGCACTATTCAACAGTAAAGGTTTGGAGCTGACCTGATGATGGAGACCAAAGAAGATCGAGGGAACTCGACAGCTGAATCTGTAAACTACCTCGTGTTTGGGTTTATATTATTCGTATTGACGAGACCTTTGCAACAGTGAAGGTTTGGAGCTGACCTGATGATGGAGACCAGAGAAGGCCAAGGGAGCTCGACAACTGAATATGTAAACTACTTCGTGTTTGGGCTTATATTATTCGTATTGACGAGACCTTTGCAACAGTGAAGGTTTGGAGCTGACCTGATGATGGAGACCAGAGAAGGTCGATGGAACTCGACAACTGAATATGTAAAATACCTCGTATTTGGGCTAATATTCTTTGTATTGATGAGAACTTTCCACTTGTATGGATAGTGACCTATTCGTATCACTAAAAAGCTGAAAATAAAAACTTTTTTACAAAAAAATATAACCGACTTCCAAAAAACACTAAAAAGCAAAAAAAAATAATTTTAGGAGCATCTGCCTAGAAGTCGGTGGCAAAATTAACATAGGGACATCCATTAGACACCGACTTCTAGGCCGATGCTCCTAAAATTATTTTTTTTTGCTTTTTAGTGTTTTTTGGAAGTCGGTTATATTTTTACAGAAAACTTTTAAGTATGTCTGAAGGTACTAGCGTATCTTGAAACTCGGATTGTATCATAACACACTAGATCCTAATAAATACATACTTTAGTTGCGAAACTCCGTTTTGATTTTTTGGATGCTTGTTACTCGTTTTAGTGCAATAGAATAAATAGTCTTAGGAGAAATAAATGTTTTCATACTCAGTTATTCGCATTAACGAGCACATTTTAAATATGTAAGTACAATTAATAATAAAAATCAAATTCACGAAAAATACGAAACTATCTAATTGTAAAAAATACACAGTTACCTACCCTACAGCCTGAGAAAGAACATACAACAGAACATTTTCCGAGTTTGGGAAGCAGTGCCCTCGAGACGCGAGTGGAACCGCGGAGAACAGCTAAATCATTAAACCTGCAGAACTGTTTTTATATGATGGTGCCTAAGAAATTCATGAGGCAGTCATAGTAAGTCAATTTATACCCGTGCGAAGCTTCGCGTCTAATTATAAGTCCATAACACGAGGAAAGCTAGTACTTCAATTTACAAAGTTCATATTGTTTAACAGGTTTCTAGCTCTCGTTTGTTTATGCATAGCAATAGAGACTGTTCTAAGCAAGAGCTTACACGTGCGTGGCAAAATTCTGCTTAATAAGAAGTTGGAAGTTGTGATTCCAAGATCTATGTTGTTAAAATAACAATAGGACAGTTCTTTGTTGGTATTTATTTTGATAAAATGATCAACTAATCTTTGCTCTTAACGTAGTTTTTCCTAATCACAAAAATCTAAAAAAAATAATTGGTGCCTATAGGGAATTAAAGAAAAACGGCTTGCTTAAAAAAAATCAATTAACGAACTGAAAAAAAAATATTCTAGCTATATGAACAACTGCGATTATTCATATACATACAAGATACGCGCCAAAAATGCTCTTTCTTGGCAGTTGGCTAGAAATATTAAGACCAATTTAAAAAGCTGTCGGTACCTATATGATAAACAGGCAATCCTTTAAACCTACATTCTAAGAGCACAATGCTACTCGATTTGTAACTTGATGTAGCTGTATGATGAATAGCCAATCGAACATCGGGACATAAATTCACGGTTAGTTTGATATGCGATGTGTGCCAAATAATATTTGAAATAGCTCAAGCAATCTGAATTATTTTAACGCAAGTACTGTTTGGAATTTTCGCTATAAAAATAATTTTAGTAGGTACCTACGTAGTTAAAAGTCCCTTAATTTCAATATTTTGATCTTAAGTTTGATATCGATGTGAATAATTTTAAGTCGCATTTAACACCCTCAAATCATGGATTGATGACCATACTTTGACCATACTATATCTTTGAAATCAATAGACATTAGACCACTTATTTAACAGGGTTTAGGTTTAGGTACCTACATATTTAGTTTCATCACAATTAGAAACACAATACGCAATTCGATATTGCTTTCCGTTATTCTCACCAATAACAATCGAATACAAATTAAGGATAATAATCCAAGAACAGTCTAAAGGTCATCTAGACTCCCCCTCCCACGTGCCGTCGCACCTTAATACGAACCCTTGTCTCGAAAATACGACACATACATATTAAGTAAAATTCCGCACCAAGTGGGATATTCTGCAATCCAATAATCAGAATGATCGGATAGGGTCTTCAATTGAACGTTCATCGGAATCGCCCTACGCATTTGTCGAGTCGAGCAAATCGATTTACTAGAAGGTTAACTAACCGATCGGATCTCGTGTTCTTTGTCAATTTGTTGGATGCTGAGGTAAGTGGAAACGAATCGATTCGACAACGTGTGACTCGATTTTTTCAAGTGTTGGCTGTTTTTCTTAAATCGTCCAGCTTTTTCAACCTTCAGTATAATTCTCTTTAATGAAATTCCGTACATTGAATGAATCAGCAATTTGTTTTATAAACAAACAACTAAATTGTTTTTGCTGAAGACTGAAAAACAGAAACTTAGTTCTTGAGAGTTTTCTATCTTTCTTAAGAAGTTGTAGTGGGACCTACACTAATTGTTGACGCATCAATATTGTTCATACTGTACTTGCATTGTGTTCGCCTCCTCAGTTGTCCCGTATATCGCACTACCAACGCACGTTACTAAATATTGTGACCGTACCAAATCGTATGTAACCTAATTGGAGTCAGATAATAAAAGTGTATTAATTAGTATTCAGTTTATTTACTTCTCTCTGAACACGACACCCCACCATCTAAATTGGTGACCCGGACGAAGGTTAATCGATCAAGTAACTAATTTAAGCACCAAAGGCAATCTTTCTAATTCTAGTGAGCCCACTTTGAAAACTATTGTAAATAATTGCCCTTATTATGATTTATTATGTGAATTTCCAGAACTAACTAAACCAGTTTCGTACAAAGAAACGCCTAAACATAATGTTTGTCATCACATTGAGACGACAGGACCTCCAGTGCACGCGCGAGCCAGGCAGTTACCACCAGACAGGTACGTAAAAGCTAAAAATGAGTTTAAGATTATGCAAGAGCTTGGGATTTGTAGGCCGAGTAAAAGCGCTTGGGCAAGTCCCTTGCATGTTGTTCCTAAGAAGGACGGGAATATTAGACCTTGTGGAGATTATAGACGTTTAAATGCGATTACCAAGCCTGATCGATATCCAGTTCCCCGTCTTCATGATTTTACGTATATGTTAGATAATAAAAAGGTTTTCTCAAAACTAGATATAAATAGAGCCTATTATTGTGTGCCAGTTTCGGAAAATGACATTGAGAAAACTGCCGTCATAACACCGTTTGGTTTATTCGAGTTTGTGCGTATGCCATTTGGATTAAGAAATGCTGCACAAACTTTTCAACGTTTTATGCATCATACTGTTTTACAAGGCTTAGATTTTCTTTTCAATTACGTAGATGACGTCATCATTGCATCGGAAAATGAAGAGCAGCATAGAGAACACTTACGAAAAGTTTTTGAACGTTTTAATGAATTTGGTATAACGATTAATTTTTCAAAGTGTAGTTTTGGTAAAGATAAATTAGAGTTTTTGGGTTTTGAGGTCTCTACAGAAGGAATTAAACCATTAGAAGATAAAGTTAAAGCGATTATTGATTTTCCAAAGCCGGATACTGTAGAGGAACTTAGAAGATTTTTAGGCATGTTAAATTTTTATAGAGCTCATATACCTCATTCAGCTGATCATCAGGCAGCGTTAAATAAATATTTGGGGAATTCAAAGCGTAAGGATAAAAGCAAAATCAATTGGACACCTGAAGCTACGGAAAATTTTGAAAAATGTAAAGATGATCTTAAAAATGCTACCTTATTGTATTTCCCATCGGCACATACACCTTTGTCATTGATGACGGACGCATCAGACACAAGTGTAGGTGCAGTATTGCAACAAAAAGTTGATGGCAATTGGAAACCTTTAGGATATTTTTCGAAAAAATTGACTGAAGCACAAAAGAAATATAGTACATATGATAGAGAACTTTTAGCAATTTATTTAGCAATCATACATTTTCGTAATTTAGTTGAAGGACAAGAATTAATAATTTTTACAGATCATAAACCATTAACTTTCGCGTTTACTAAATTAGGTACCAATAGAGAAACTTCTAGGCGAACTAGGCAAATTATGTTTATTAGTGAATTTAGTACTGACATACGACACATTAGTGGAAATAATAATATAGTTGCTGACACATTATCTAGAGTTGAAACAATAACATGTCCCACGACGTTAGATTTCGCAGAACTCGCCACTGCGCAGGAAGTTGACGAACAGCTTGCAAAATTATTGAGAGCATCAAACGACAACAGTAAAGTAATATTAAAACGTGTAACGTTACTTGATACTGATAAACATGTTTATTGCGAAATGTCTACTAATAATGCAAGACCGTATTTACCTGAAAAATTTCGTCGTTTAGCTTTTGATTCTATTCATAATTTAAGTCATCCTGGTATTAAGACAAGTAAAAAATTAGTAAAAGATAGATATTTTTGGCCTGAAATGAATAGAGATATTGGTAACTGGACTAAAACATGTGTAAAATGTCAAAGAGCGAAAGTTCAAAAACATACAGTTTCTGATTTACAGTCCTTTAAAAGTACTAAACGTTTTGAGCATATACATATTGATATTATAGGACCGTTACCAACCTCGCCAGAAGGTTATAGATATTGTTTAACGATTATCGATAGATTCACTCGTTGGCCAGAGGCATTTCCACTAAAAGAGATAACTGCAGAAATCGTAGCGAAAACATTATATGAAGGTTGGATTAGTCGTTTTGGTTGTCCTATAAAGCTTACTAGTGACCAGGGTCGTCAGTTCGAAAGTAACTTATTCAAAGAATTAATGATTTTATTGGGAATTATAAAGACACGTACAACTCCGTATCATCCTCAATGTAATGGTTTAGTAGAACGTTGGCATAGATCTTTAAAAGCCGCGTTAATGGCTCGCTTAAATAATAAATGCTGGGTTGACGAATTGGCAACTGTAATGTTGGGGTTACGCACAACGATAAAATTAGATACAGGTGTAACCGCTGCACAAATGTTGTATGGCAGTAATATTAGATTACCCGGTGACTTTTATGATACAACTGATTTGAAAATTAGCGATTCAGAAAATTTCGTAAATAAGTTAAAAGTTGTAATTGACGGGTTAAAGCCATCGAATAGGAAAAATAAGTCACCAAATAAGATTTTTGTGCATAAAGACTTGTATGATTGTGAATATATTTTTATCCGTAATGACGCAGTACGGAAACCGTTACAACCACCTTACGACGGACCATATCGCGTCATAAGTAGAGATAATAAAGTATTTTGTATTCAGTTGCCCGACCGACAAGTTAAAGTTTCTATAGATCGTCTGAAACCAGCGTACATGTTAATAGAGGATGAATCGCAATCTAAAGTAGTTGATAATAGTAATAGGGATACCGTTTGTCGAAAAGTTACGAAAAAAGTAACAATTCAAACGGACGAACCCGATAGTAAAGTTTATACTACGCGAACTGGTCGAGTAAGCAAGAAGCCATTGAAATACCGATAAATTATTTTATTGTTAAAATGTCAATTTTGCAGATTTATTTAGGACATTAGTTTCAAATGGTAGTATCGTGATCTTTAATTTCATTTACGTTGAGACGAAACATCAGTATAGTGGACTAAATTAGCAAAATGGGTTCTAATCAAACGAAAGAGAACGTAATTGTAAACGAAAATGTATCTAATGTGGCCCATATGCATAATAAGCTAAATATTATTGGCATAGTGATGATAGTTATTATAATAATGTTAATCATGGTATTTGCCTACGCACTGAAACGAAGATTCATTAGAGGCGTGAGGAAATGGTTAAGAAAAGAAATGGTAGCCAGTTCTGTAGCCTTACCGAGTATTAAGGTCGAAACTGTGCAACCTCAACATACAATGAGTCCGCCGTCAACAGCCAAAGTTGTGATTTGATAATAATATTCTGATCAAAAACCCTCGTTCTCTCAAGTGATATTATATTTGTGTGAATGTGTAGTGAATGTTAAACAGTAGTGAATGTATATTTTTTATGGCGTCATCATGTCGGATACTGGAGACTCTTGGTCATTCGTACGAGTAGGCCAAGCGTGTAATTTTATTTTTTAATATGTATAGCAGAGTAACCCGGCATGATAACTACCTTTAACGTATTTCGTATATAATATACTTAGATTATGTATATTTCATGTTACCTATTATGTATGTAATCACATTAAATGTCAAGACGGACTCTCTAGAAGTGTTCCGCAACTGTAATAGACGAATATGTGTAGTGTATTACATAGATTTAAGGCAGTTACAGGATGTATTGTGTTATATTTTGTTTTTCGATCGTAGGACATTCTGTATAGTTTGTATTGTTGGTACCGGCCGGCCACAATGACTCCAAGAGAGGAGAACAGAGTATAACACAAAGGTTAAGAACATTTTGTACTTAGTTTAAGATAGTCTATATTGTTAAAATCAAAGTTTTGTCCTGGCTGAAGATAGATTTTTTTACTCTGTATTTGATATTTACTTTGTAATAATGAACATAAGTTTGAACCTGCACTCTCAGGCACGAGAGGTGTATCTTTTAATCACTAAGTCATTAGGTACAAAGCCAGTAGTACTGAGACAAACATGCGCTTATCGCACAACCAGTCAGGGATCCTGTTTCAAAGTTGTTATTGTATAAATGTATACTGTAAGCAAATTTTTGTTGAGACTGTAATTTAATAATATTGTTTGTGAACATTGTAAGCTTCTTGGATTATATAGTAACTGGATAAGAATATTTTTTTTGTAAAAAAATCTTTTGTCAAAAATTTTTTTTTAAAAAAAAGGGGAGGAATGATGTAGTGGGACCTACACTAATTGTTGACGCATCAATATTGTTCATACTGTACTTGCATTGTGTTCGCCTCCTCAGTTGTCCCGTATATCGCACTACCAACGCACGTTACTAAATATTGTGACCGTACCAAATCGTATGTAACCTAATTGGAGTCAGATAATAAAAGTGTATTAATTAGTATTCAGTTTATTTACTTCTCTCTGAACACGACACCCCACCATCTAAAAAGTTTTTAGATGTTCCAAATTAAATTGGTCTTCCAAAGATCGTTTCGATCTATCGATTACCTATTTATTTACAATATGACTACATAAAAGTATTAAGTACACAGAAAAAACTTACCCCAACATAACAAGCCTGAAGCAGTTCTTCGGCGGAGGCACAGACTCGTCACAGGCCTGCAGCACAGGAGCACTCGGTCCCGGTGACCTTTCGGGGTCCGATTCTTCCCCAATCCCGGCCCCTCTTCGACACAGCCAGGAGGCCCCACACTTATCCCTCGCATCCTCAACTGGGGCCGCGAACTGACATCTTCTAGGTGATCGTCGCCCACTGGCTAAGGAACTCTTGAGTGGGGACGGTGGGGCCCGCACGGGGCTAGAAGTGGCCCTAACTGGGGACGTTGACACCTTCACGGGAGACGATTGGAGGGACACTCCGCCCCTGTCGGTCGTTCCGTTCAGCATAGTGATTTAGGTTTGGCACTTTTCACTTCACATTTTTTTTAGTCTGTGTTTATTTTTGGGTAAGTTGGGCTATGTTTTCTGTGTGGTTGTGACTTTACACTGAAATAAGGTTTATAAAATGTTTAAATCTAAAAAGACATAATAATGAATTGTCGGTATCGTTGAAGGTAGAATTCAACAATCAAATAATAATTACTTTTACTGAATATAAGGAGGATGGCGTAAAAGTACCTAATTCCTCCATATCACACGGAAGATTTTTAAAAATATCATCCTCCGAGTCTTTTCCCAATTATGTTGGGATCGGCTTCCAGTCTAACCGGATTCAGCTGAGTACCAGTGCTTTACAAGAAGCGACTGCCTATCTGACCTCCTCAACCCAGTTACCCGGGCAACCCGATACCCCTTGGTTAGACTGGTGTCAGACTTACTGGCTTCTGACTATCCGTAACGACTGCCAAGGATGTTCAATGACAGCCGGGACCTACAGTTTAACGTGCCATCCGAAACACAGTCATTGATGTCTAAGATTTACTTAGAAAGTACATACAAACTTAAAAAAGTTGCATTGGTACTTGCCTGACCTGGAATCGAACCCGCGCCCTCATACTCGAGAGGTTGGTTCTTTGCCCACTAGGCCACCACGACTTTAAAAAGATTTAAAAAAATATCTGTTACAAATAATACTTTATTTCGATGACAATAGTATCATAATATAAAGCAACGATATGCTGATATTCATTTTGATTGACCATTGTACCCCTGAATGGACGTGCCTCACGGATTTAAAACCAATTTTCTCCATACAGCAAAATAAACGATAAAAGATTGTGCCTACCTGCGGACCCAGCATTTAAATATAGACATCGAATGGATACTTTCCGTTAACCCTTGTCAATTTAGATTTTCTGATTGTACGGACATTCGACTTCTTCAAGTTTTTTTTTTTTGTAATCTGTAGGCGACTGAAAATAGGTTCTTTAAAACAGAGAGTAGTTTTTTTTATATCATTTAATAGGATAATACTGAAGTGCATAAATTGTTCTTGAAATGGATGTTAAAATGTTACCATTTAATTTTCAAGGATAAAAAGGTTTTACAAAATTATTATTTTTTCAACGAGTAAAGAAAAGCGTGGGTTCATGCAAATGTATCTTTCACGCAAAAATAATTTATTACACGGGTTCAAGTGACATTGAAAGCGGAGATGCCTTCTACGTGAACGAATCAACGAACGATTTAAAATGCACCACCGATTATCATTAAAAAAACATTAATTAAATAAAAAATATGCAAGGTAAACTCTGACTCTATTTTGACCAATGTGGGTAAATAAAAAGTTTATGTAGATCTATGAATAACAAATTGTAGCCCATCATAATATTGATACATTTTTAAAAGCTTTTATTTTTTTCTAGTTCGTAAAACACCTACTAACACGTACTTTTATAAAACAACTAGCTTCTGCCAGTGGTTTCACCCGCATCCCGTGGGAACTACTTCCCGTATCGGGATAAAAAGTATAGCCTATAGCCTTCCTCGATAAATGGGCTATCTAACACTGAAAGAAATTTTCAAATCGGACCAGTAGTTCCTGAGATTAGCGCGTTCAAACAAACAAACAAACAAACAAACTCTTCAGCTTTATAATATTAGTATAGATATAAAATGAAATCCAACAAATTACACTTTTAACACATTTTAGCCCGTCTACATACAGGTACATTTATGGAAGTGTGGTCCTAATAAAAGCAAAAACGATTTTTATTAGAACATTGTTATCGTTTTTCACGTGGAACCGAGAACAGGCCTTTATTATTGTTAGCCGTTATCTAAATAACATGAATGAAGGCCTTGTAAACTAGAATAAAGCTTTTGAATTCGTATATCCGGACCAAAAAATGTGAAAAGGTTTTTGTGGTCCTAACCTGGTCCTTTTGACTGGTAAGCGCATGTTGCATAAAATACTGATGGCTTAAAAGCAATCGCATGGATCAATGGAATCCGGAAAGCAAGCCAATCTACATCACAGAGTACCTCCGTGTTGCCATCAAAATTTACTAAATGGTTTGCCAATTTCCCTCATATTTTGGAGGTATGTTTAATATTTAGAAGAGCTAAATTTTGTTATTGAAAAAGCATCTAAAGTGTCACTTCAAGCATAAAAATTCACCTGTGACACGATAAAACTTTAAAAAATAGTTACGCAAACAACATTATGTAGCAAAACGCTAAATTCTTAAAACTACTAAAGGCAACCTTAAAAAGTAGGTACATCTACCCAACCGTTATCAGCGATCCTTCAATAAGCCTACCTGTTCGAAACCTTACCGTAACGAGTAAGCCTTGTCGATTCAAGAACCTTACCGTAACGGTTATATTATATCGTTCAGTAATATGGACGCTGAGTGCGTATCTCATCGTTTTCGAAGTCATTAGGTCTCGATGGAAATAAGATGAAACTTGAGCGAGGTGAATCGATAGTTCATTATGTGAAGGTGAACGAAAAGGTGTATAGAATAATATTATATATTTTGACTTTTTTACCTATGCCTTATGTAATTAATCTTAAGCACTTTGAACAAGCTGGAAATCGCTTCCATTGCTCATACGCTTTGTAGCATGTAGAGTTACAACTGTAATTGATATCGGGAAATTTGGGAAGAATAACATTTTAGATACGAAAATCATTAAAAACCGAACAATAACACCATTTCACAAATTTACAATCCTTAAGACTACAAACAATACCAAAGACAATTAAAAATATACTCCCATACCGACTACAAAAGCTAGAAGTCGTTCAAACTATTTTCAAAAGTGTGAGAAATGAAATCGATAGCTTGCTTCTAATTGGTCGAACCCATGGAGAATAAAATGACTAGCAGAGGTGCCATAACAGGAAGCCTCCTAAGAAAGTAGAGTGCATATGCGGGTGTGTGTGTGTGTGTTTTCGCCCTTGTACGCCTTCTTTAGACCAGTTTTTGTAACACCAAAAATCGTTGACAGATGTCTCAAAGAACCCGAACGCCTAGTAACCGATATTTTTGGTCATACCCACCGTATGTTTTGACATACGTTTTGACACCGTACGTATTGTTTTACAGCCTTTTTTATCGTCCCACTGCTGGGCACCTGCCTCCTCTCATACGGAGAAGGATTGAGCATTAATCACCACGCTTGCTCAATGCGGGTTGGTGATTTCAGACTATATATATAGTCCAGGTTTCCTCAAGATGTTTTCCTTCACCTTTTTATCAGCCATTGGTGTCTAAGATTACTTAGAAAGTACATACAAACTTAGAAAAGTTGCATTGGTACTTGCCTGACCTGGAATCGAACCCACACCCTCATACTCGAGAGGTTGGTTCTTTACCCACTAGGCCACCACGACCTACCTACATTTTTTCATCTCCGCTTATCTTTCCTTACTCCGTGGTCGAGCCACACAACAGCGTTCGCCGATAGTTTTCATGACTTTCAAGGGATGCCCCGGATTTATAGCCTGGATATAAATATAGGTAATACCGGGAATAGAACCGGGATTAAAGTCTAGTTTATTGTGAGGACCCCGGGGCTTCGATCCCACGAATATGATCAGAATATAAAGGTTTTATTAAAGAAGATTTATTCTGTAAATAGATCAGTCTTATTGGTTTTAATTTCCGATATTCAAGCGAATATATTGAACATTGAAATGAAGTGAATAACATAGAAGTTCAATGTAGAGAAGATTTATTATTTTGTTAGATAATTTCAATATAAAACTAATTCCTCTATGGTGGCTTGAATAACCTACCTAAAATACCTATGCATCATCCTCTACGTACTTAGGTATCGTCGTAAGACATATAAGCCTCAAAAACACCTTTCTGTTTTTTCGGCCAAGAACCTTGTAAGCAAAAATTCTCGATGATCACGTAATCTCAATCTCGATAACCTTTGTGATAACACCAGACACTTCAATTTCAGAATCAGATACACAATCACCTCTAAAATCTTATTCGGCTTGAACAGGCCCCATATTTACATAATCCTAACTCGGTTTTCACTAACCAAGGCCTAATTCTAATTTGGGTTCGGTAAATTCATGCGGGGAGCGTCACTAGTTTCGGCAGTCGGCACTCGGCTTTCGGCTTTCGGCTCAATTGTTCGGCATTGTCGCTGACAGTTCGTTTGGAAACAACGATGAGGCTACCAGTGAAGTGTGGTGCATTGTCATCATTGTGTATGCTGTTTATCTGACGCTGAATAAATCTCGAAGCTTCAACAACGTTTAGCTCAAAATTGGGGAATTACTCGAGCGCTTGATTTTGCCCGCGACTTTATTGGGGGCCGAGGGGACTTCGTACTGGATCTTGATAAAATATGACTTATCTATCCATCTGGATAGATAGCCATCTTCAGGTTACCTATCTCCATGTCAAACATCTCAATTTATTAAGTCATTTTTCCAAGAAAGCGTCACGAACAAAGTCACTTTCGCATTTTGTAATATCAGTAAAGATTTTCTATAAATAACAATAAAGTTTGACGCCATTTTGACGCCCATATCAGACACGGTGCAGCTCAAAACTTAGTCGTACAGTCACGAGCAATAATATATATACATTGTCACATTTTCTAAAATATCTCAAATTCCACCATTCAAAAAGTATGTGTTCTATATTTTTTTCTAAATTATCTACATGTAATACTGTATCAAAACTGGGTATACATTGGTTTCATAGTAATATAAACGATACAAAATCACTAAAAAGTTTACACTTAAAATGTAATTTTGAATTATCCATGACAATTTCTATAACATATACACATGAAATGCCAGTTGTATACATATTATAGGAATTGTTATGGATACATTAAAATGATATTGAAAGTGTATACCTACTTTTTTCTGTAATAATTACAGTTTTATAAATAAATAAGGGTTGGTTACTACAATAAAACAAAGGTATACAAAATCAGTCTTGTAATTCGTTACCAAACGGAATGATTATTATTAATTAAGCCAATCAAATATAATAATATCGTCGTATCATCGTATCGTCGTATCGTCGTAGTATCATCGTGTCGGTGAAAATGGGCCTTAAATTAACTAAAATCTTGTGTAGCCCCCTTCAGCGTTTATAACATCTTGCAGCCTTTCCTGCATTGACGAAACCATATTGTAACATACATTATTGCCTCTAAAACTATCCCATATCTCATGGACGTGTCTGACCAAAGCTTCTCTGGTTCTCGCTTGGTTGCTGTCCCACTCTTGGACCATCAGCCCCCACAAATTCTCTATAGGGTTGAGGTCAGGGCTTTTAGGTGGCCACGGCAACGAATTCACGAAATTCCGGTGGCGACTGAACCAGGCTTGAGTGAATCGGGAATTATGGACACCTGAATTATCCTGCACAAAATCAATAGGCATCAGTTCAGGAAAGTAAACGTTCAGACTAGGAAGTAAAACTTCGTCTAAAATACTGGTATATTGCTCGCTATTCATTCGTCCACTAATCTCTGCCAATTCACCAGGTCCACTGGCTGACATCCAGCCCCAAACGCCGAAGCTTATCCGGCCACTTCTTCTAGATGGCAATATGTTCCTTTCTAAATAACGAGTGTTATTAGGCCGCCATAAAGATAAACGTCCATCAGCAGATGAAACAAACACTTTTTCATCAGAAAAAATGGCTCTGCTGAAGTCGTAGTTTAGGTATTCTCGAGCAAATTGTAGTCTCTGTTCCTTGTGTCGTGCAGATAATAGTGGTTTTCGCGCCGGAACTCTGTGACGTAGGCCAGCTGTGCGTAGGCGACGTCGAATTGTCGAAGTTGATACGCAATGCGAAGATGAAATGTCCTGAATTCTCACAAATCCGTTACTGACCACACTGTTGACGATCTGCCTGTCCTGCGCCGCGGAAGTTTTTCGTGGACGACCACTACTTTTAAAACTAACAACGTCGCCGTTATCTTCCCACCGCTTGAGCCACAAATACACGGTTTTTCGCTGAAAAAAAAAAGGCATCTAAGTAAATTGTTCTAATGGCTGCGCAACGCGTGGCACCCTATACATAGATGAATACATAGTTTAAATTTTAAGAGATATTATCACTTAACTTTTGTTAATTAAAAATCGTTTAAAACACAACAACAATAAATGCAAACTCACCGTAATTCCCAATTCATTTGCAATGTCTGTTACCGAAAGTCCCTGTTCTTTAAGAACAATAATTTTGTGTTTGTCATATGTAGAAATACGATAAGGCACGTTGTTACTGTTCATTTTAAATTTATATATTACAATTAATATATCTAGCTCAGCCTCTTTCACACGGAACTCTTTCAAGAGTTATTATGTAAAGGGAAAATTTTATTGAGAGAAATTTGACAAGTCAAGTGACATATGAAAATATTTGAAATATAAAAATAAATACTGTAACAGCCAGTACGATTAGATATTAGAACTCCTTCAACATCGAAGTCACTGGCAAACTGGTTTACTGTAAACATGTTATTGAAATTTCCTTGGGTTCATTATTTTGTAACTAAAACTTAATATTTGTTTTAGAAATCTGTTGTTAACGTAAATTTGATAAAAATGTGTAGTTAATTTTGATACAATTTAACGTTTACATATTTTTTGGACACAGTTAGCATACTTATTTTTGCGATTTTATGTCACTACATGAATTTAAATTTTAAGGGCGTTTCCATGTTATTGCTCGTGACTGTACGTAATACGATACCACTCTCATCATCTTCAGTCTGCAGTTGTTGAGCTTCAGTAATTCCGCTGAAATCCTTTAAACTTAAATTAATAACTTCACAATTCCCGTGGTATGACTTGAATTTCTTTAGAACCTGATAAAAGTATCGGTGATAGCGGATTTTAAGTTTTTCTTTCGATATAATATATTTTTTAATGTTTATCATGTTCATGATCATTATCATGTTGTCCGAAATAAAAACTTTCATTTTCGCTTTTTACGAGTGACAACGCTGAGCTCGTATGGATGTTGTCGCATATAAGTGCATCAGTAAAACAATTGACAACTGCCGATACAAAAACGACGGTAAAAAACCGCCCGACAGATTTTTATCGCTCGGAAAGTGTACATACATATGCAGATTTGAAACCTAAACATTCAAATATGGAATTTGGTCAAACCCAACGCCTATTTTAACTTCGCAAACACGAAATGAGAATGTAAACAGGAGCCGCAACACCGCGCTTATCGAAAACCGATTATTGTAGTGGTCAGGTAAGGTCTTTACATACACAACGCTATGCTATACGAAATATAAACTATTTGGTAGCGGTACAGTGTAGCGATAAATGCATTTGGTTTATTTTTACTGTTATAAACCAAATGCTCAAATGCAATTTATCGCTTTTATATAAATAAATGCTTATATATAAATGCATTATTTACGCATATAAGGCTGAAATCCACCTTGCAATCAATGGAAGCGTAGTTAACATTCATTCTTTCTCTGTATGAGAAAGGTCACTGCTCTACAATGGGACCTGCAAATAGCTGATGATGATGATAGTTGTTTAAAATTCCTACCGCTAATTGTGTTCATGCAGAATCGAAGTACTTTCCAATTATAAAAGTACTACGAACAACTCAAACTATCATCCTCCGAGCCTTTTTCCCAACTATGTTGGGTTCGGCTTCCAGTCTAACCGGATTCAGCTGAGTACCAGTGCTTTACAAGAAGCGACTGCCTATCTCCTCCACCCAGTTACCCGGGCAACCCGATACCCCTTGGTTAGACTGGTGTCAGACTTACTGGCTTCTGACTACCCGTAACGACTGCCAAGGATGTTCAATGACAGCCGGGACCTACAGTTTAACGTGGCATCCGAAACACAGTCAATGGTGTCTAAGATTTACTTAGAAAGTACATACAAACTTAGAAAAGTTGCATTGGTACTTGCCTGACCTGGGATCGAACCTGCGCCCTCATACTTGAGAGGTTGGTCCTTTACCCACTAGGCCACCACGACTCCAACAACTCAAACTATCAAATGCATATTTCTATAGCTTAGCATCAAACTCGCAGTGTAGCACATACCGCATCCACAAACATTGGTCGATTCGTTCTCACACAAGTTTTAATTGGGTCATTTTGTACAGATCGCGCTACCAATGACGTTAATGGCCGCCAAAAGTTCGAATATGGGGATTTCGGAAAATCGTAAAAGTAGCCATCAAACTATTCGGCATCTAGTCAAACGTATAGGGAACAAAAATGTAATTAACTATCGAATATATTTAGTATCATCATCTGGCTAACTTTATCCCAAGTATGTTGGGGTCGGCTTCCCGTTTGACCGGATGCTGCTAAATAGGTACATATTTATTATAGTAGGTTTATATTTGGTCTTTTTTTTTTAACGACGTCAAAAATCATCAAATGACCCCTCCCGCTGTGGGTTAGCAGCGGTGAGGGAGTGTCAGACTCTTACTGACTAAAAACCGTCGTGTTCCGTCAAAGGCCTTTTATGTACCAGGGCCGCGGTATCTGGTTCGAACAACCCGCAGCCCCGGCAGGCCTTGGTTTATATTTGGTCTTAAATAAAGATTTATAACAAATGGGAAAGTTACCAACCTTTTTGGTCCTTTAAAAAAAAGTTTCTTTAAGCTGTTTGTTTTACCCAAAAAAGAGTTCGAAATACAAATCAGCTAACCTTACAAAAGACCGTTATAATTAAAAATTATGAGAAGTTGTGACGTCACAAATTAATAGGCGCAGGCAGTTATTACATTATTAATTCTTACTTAACAGAAAGTAATTAACTTGGTTATTGTTAAGTGCTCCTAAATTAGGTGGGGTGGAAATTCTAAAGTTCATTGACCCGTGAGGTTATTATATCAACTATTTGCCAGTGGATGTCTTGTGATAATGAATTAGGCTACAGTTGAGTACTCGATTGATTTACTCTTTGATCTAGGGTTGAGAATATCCTTGGATGAACACCCAATATCAAGGGTTTAGACCAGAACTATGTGCCTAACTATATACATAGTAACATATAATACGTAGATACATATAATAATAATTATAATTACTCCGAAACTGGTCAGCTCTTAGTCAATGAAATGGATCAGTGAACCGTTTAATTACAAATAATATTATGATACTGAATATTCACTGTTACGTCAAATTATTGGCATTATTATTTTTCTTATCCTTATGAAAACTAAAAGTTAGCTTAATTTAAACCTATAGAACTACTAATATAATTAGAAATACTTACCAACTAAACTTTAATTTATATCTAAAAATCTATTACAGACATGTTCGTAATAATTGGTCCCCAAATACACAAGAAATAAAAAAAAAACTTACAAACTGACCTAATAGAGATGCTATCCTGAAAATCCTTATCAACTAACCATCCAGTCTTACTTGACCTATCTACCGAAAATCTAATTTGTAACTGTGAAGTAAATTGCGAGATGGAATGAGACGTGAGGGGTCAGCTAAGTTGGTGCCCCAAGGGACTACTGTAAGACAATTAGGTAGTAACTTGGCTTAGATTAAATTGATGTTATTTTTTTTTTGTTTACTGCAAAATAAAAATGTTTGCAATAATGTCTGAAGTCTATAAAACTAAATTAAAAATTAAAGGTTATTGTCCAATTAATTTAAGGGACTATTGAAAAAGCTTCAACATAAATTGTTGATTTTGAAAAAAAACATTTATACAATAAATCAAGAAACAGAATACATAATAATTCGCAGTGTACATAATATATAGTGAACATATTCAAGTTTGTAATTGCTGAAAATAAATCTAAAATAAATTAATTCGCAGTTGATCTACGTTAAAATTGTAAGCATTTGTGACTGTTCTATGACAGCGATATCCACAGTTCCAAACATTTTCGATCACAAAAAATATGTAAAATACTTTATCCGTTCCACATTGTATATAAAAAGGTCAATTTCTCTATTCAAAATAAACGGCCATCCGCACCCAAAAGTTTATTACGCATTTGACTGCGGAAGAGGACTTTAAATTTTTTAAAAGACGGAAATTGAACTCAATGAATGAGCTAGAAAGCGAAATGAAATCCATTCCATTATTGTTGGCGCTCAAAATGGACTCCACGATCTCTCGAATACTAAATTATCATATTCTAAATGCTTTCCGAATTAAATTGCATTATTTTGCTTTCAAAAAATATGCAAATCCTTAACGTATTTATGAAATGGACATTTATATTTAGTTTCTCAAAGAGTAAATGTAATTGGTTTTATCCAGTTTTATCAAAGTAAATGGGCTTTCATATCGGTAATAGAAACTCGATTTATGAAACCAACCTACAACTCTCTCTTGTTTTCGTTTAATTTGCGCAGAAGTTGACATTAATTTCCCCCACACAATGTTTCGAACATTGTTTTAACCTATTTGCTATAACTGATCAAATTTCCTAGGAACAATATTTTCTTTGGAAAATTAAATTATCGCCAAGTTTCCCACCTGATTCCGCTAAACTGTTAGATTTCCCTAGAGGCGAGCGTTCATTGCCGAGTTCCCGGCTAACGCAACAAAACATCGACCAATACTACGTACCTAGTTTTTGATTTTCTGTGCACAGAGTTACCACAGAGGAAAAATGTGCAGTACGCCTTTGACGTCAGCTTTGATTGTCATATGTTGCAAAAAATAATTGCCATTTGCTCACGAACAGTAACGTTGAAAATTAAAAAAAAAATACCTCGTATTATTTGAGGCGCAATTTTTGCAGAAAAATGGACTAATGGACAATTAACTGTTCCGTGTGTTGCAGCTATTTTGGAATGCTTCCAAATCTTTAATGGTTATGTTTTCTCTTAAATGTAGCTTTAAGAAGGTACTTTGCGTTTTAGTACTTACTATTAGCAGTCGAGTTCAACGATAATGCTTGGAATAATAAAATTAACTGTAAGTGCCAATGGCGCGAGAAACATTACGACGAGTTGAAGAAACAGATTGATCAACTGCTGTAATATTTATAGACTGTAGCGACATTAAATCCTGCTCTCATGACTTGACGTCTTGAGAAAATAATGTATAATGAAAATCTGAAAATGGCGGCGAGACCAAGAAAATAAACTTGCAAATGTATATGAAAGAAAAAGGGACTTTTGGTAATGACGTTATCTCTATCGTGTTTGGGACGTATTTGCGTTGATTTATATTATTAAATGCGACTCCCATTTTGTTGTTTTTTCCTTGTACTTGAACTTGAACTTGATAGGTATTTTTTGCTTTGGTAATTTTTGAGGCGAATATTTTCTCTTTTTTTTATCTGACAGGTGATTTTAACGTAGGTAAATGTTTGGAGAGACTGCGCGTGAATGCTCAGAACTCAATATAATATTATTTACGCATTTACAAAAATAATAAAGGGGGAAATATTAAAACTAAGTATCAAAAAATTCATCCGCATCGCTGTCAGCGGGGATCGTGCCCAAAAGGCTGGCTGCATTGCCACGCTGGATGGCAATGCGTAGATAATAATTACTGCTTTAAGTTTCAATAAAATATATCATTTTAGCCGACTGAATTGATTAAGATAGTAAGATTTTATGTCAAAGAACTCATTTAATGTCCTTTTTATCGTGTTTTAAAATATTCATAGGGATTCCAAGAACATTGTATTTGTTCAGAATTATTGAGTACTTACTCTGTATATTGTCTACTAGCGACTCGCTCCGGCTTCGCACGGGATAACAGTATTTCCCCACTATTTAATGTATGTTATTATACATACAAACCTTTCTCTTTAATCACTCTATCTATTGAAAAAAACCGCATCAAAATCCGTTGCGTAGTTTTGAAGATTTAAGCGTACAAAGGCACATAGGGACAGAAAAAGCGACTTTGTTTTATACTATGTAGTGATATATACTCACGAAGAAACATGAACATTCTCTTCACATTTAATTTTCCAGACATGTACGCCTGATTAAGTTCAATTGTCACTCAATTTTACGTCAATCAGAGTTTCATTATTGTGTTCAATTTTAAAATTAATTAATGTAGGCTCTATAATTGCAATTTCAGAAACTTTTTCATAATTGTGTATTCTGATTGTATTAAAGTTTTAATACGAAAATAAAGTATTCCAAATCCATTTCACTTAGAATATAGATAGCTTTATCTATGAAATAAAGTTACATAGAATTAAAACATCAAAGTTTAACATAAGTTTGATCATAAAATGCCTTTTACGTTAATTGGTAGACAGATGTAAACATCAGAGCGATACCCAAAAATCCTTTGTATTTTATAAACTTGCAGCCTTACTTATAAACGTGATTTAAATAATAAGTAATACTTAAGGGCTTTTTAAGAAACGTTGCTTAAGCATGTCTTAACTAACATTTAATCACTACTTAAAGTCTTAAGTAGTGATTAGTTAAAATGTTGATTATTAGATGACTAGCTTCTGCCAGCGGTTTCACCCGCATCCCGTGGGAACCTCGGCACGGACCCGGATAAAAAGTAGCCTATAGCCTTCCTCGATAAATGGGCTATCTAACACTGAAATAATTTTTCAAATCGGACCAGTAGTTCCTGAGATTAGCGCGTTTAAACAAACAAACAAACTCTTTAGCTTTATAATATTAGTATAGATATGATGATGATGATGTTGGTGATTAGAGATTTTTATAAGTAAGGGGGTCTATCTATGTAAATCGAAAAGTTTTTATCCACTACAGCTATATTTAAAAACAAAAACCTAATAGCGTTAATCATGTTTCCTGTATAAAAAAGTCTCTATCTTCGAAATAGTTTGAGATTACTTTAACTCTATTCTGTTGATATATTTTTATCTGATACTTTGTGATTTTTCTGCCATTTTCCAGGGGGTCTTACATAATACATAATTTTGGTGTAGATTCATCATTTCATCATCATCATCATCATCAGCCTATCGCAGTCCACTGCTGGACATAGGCCTCTCCAAGTGCACGCCACTGAGATCGATTTTCGGCTTCTCGCATCCAGCTCCTGCCAGCCGTCTTGCGCAAGTCATCACTCCACCGTGCCTGAGGACGTCCTACACTACGCTTGCCGAGGCGCGGTCTCCACTCTAGAACTCGTTTACCCCAACGGTTATCGGTTCTTCGGCTAATATGGCCAGCCCACTGCCACTTCAGCTTGCTGATTCGGTGGGCTATGTCGATGACCTTGGTTCTCTGACGGATTACCTCATTTCTGATGCGATCCCTCAGAGAAATGCCGAGCATAGCCCTTTCCACAGCCCATAGATTCATCATTTGTTTTCTCCTTAACATGGCCTGTATAAATTTCAATCAAGCCAATAATTAAGAACAGAATTAACCATACAATGAACATGTATAGGTACGGCCCACTAATTTATTTTCAACGCCTACAAAATAAAATAAAAGCCAGCAATTTTAATACCAAAACCCCAACCACGAACATAAACCCTTACACAACCCTTTACGAGAAAAAACCGCAATAAACATAAAATGTACCGAGCCGTTAATATTCCCTTAAACATAAGGGCGAAAATACTTAAGAGTACCCCTACACTGCAGACTAACAGTCGGCCGACAGTTAATCCAATGGTTGGCAATTGTTTTTAAAAGGAAATCTTGATTGCAAGTAAAGTTTTCAGTCGGTCTGATACCGGCTAAATACCTGATCTTTGTAATTTGCGTACTTCCATTCATCTTCATACTGTTTTCTCCCATCTCCCGAGCCTTTTCCCAACTATGTTGGGGTCCGCTTCCAGTCTTACCGGATGCTTTACAAGGAGCGACTGCCTATCTGATTTCCTCAACCCTGTTATCTTCATACTGTTTTATGAGCCCAAATAAACTATCTGCCGACTAAAAGCTTGCAGTGTGTGCTCCACGGTTCAATACTAAATCACTATATTACAAGGCCAATATTGACGGTGTTCAAGGAATAGACAAAGCTGTCTGCAGTAAATTGTGTAGGCAATCTCACTTGAATGAGTCGACCGCTTGCTTTTCATGCTCCAGAGTTTAAACTTGGAATACGGTAAGGATTCAGTTAAAAACTTCTTGGTTGCGGATTCTCTGCAATGGATGAATGCATATTTTTTTCCGTATTCATTTGTTTTTAACCCCCGACGCAAAAACGACGGGGTGTTATAAGTTTGACGTGTGTGTGTGTGTGTGTGTGTGTGTGTGTGTGTGGGTGTATGTGGCATCGTAGCTCCCAAACGGATGATCCGATTGTAATGCGGTTTTTTTTGTTTAAAAGGAATGTCATTCGGGAGTGTTCTTAGCTATGTTTGGTGGAAATCGGTTCAGGTCTTCAAGGTCATCAGCTCGTTTGTAAGGTGTGATAGGAATGTTACACGTTTAGTTTACTTGCAAGCATATGTGGGATCTGAAATTTGAAACACTAATGTCTTCTGGAACCACTGAGCTGGTCTGCTGTTAGGGCACGAAGATAGGAGACGTAACCCTGAACTGCCTTTTAGTAAACCCATCGAGTTTGGGCTCGTTGAATTTGTCTTGACAAGTTCTCTTCATGTTTCTAATTGACGAGAACCTGATGCTGGAAATGGGATGTGGCGAATGAAACCCTGGAATGCCGGAATGAAACGGATAAACCGATTTATATTTTTGCTGAAAATCTAGAATGACCAAAGGTTAATCTTTATTGTTTCTCAATCTGTGCAATTCTCCCAGAGCCAGTTTGTCATGAGGATTGTTAAACAGCTTCCTTTGGCCGAGATCGCCTATAGCGACCCCATCTTAAAATAAAATAAATTAAATGAAGGAAAAATGAAGGAGCTCCTTCAAAAAGCATGAAATAAAATTAAATTATAAATTTAAAAAAACCCCCGACCCAAAAAAAGTACGCAATTATTATGACAAAAGGTTAAAAACGCTAAACCCTATAAAAAGCCAAAAATAACTTTTAACACTACGTAAGTACCAACTAAATCATGTCTGACTAAACTAAATTTTGACGTGTCGGGGGACCGCTTTTTACCTTCAAAAATACTTACATAAATCAAATGATAGGTACCTACCTAATTACAACATTCGTATATAAAAAAAACACGAATCTTAATTAGATAATTAGAGCGGTCCCCCGACACGACAAAATTTAGTTTAGTCAGACATGATTTAGTTGGTACTTACGTAGTGTTAAAAGTTATTTTTGGCTTTTTATAGGGTTTAGCGTTTTTAACCTTTTGTCATAATAATTGCGTACTTTTTTTGGGTCGGGGGTTTTTTTTTTATAATTTAATTTTTGTGCTCTGCAAAGTGATCTAAAAGACTATAGAGCATAAACAAATTTTCTTAATTTGCTGTGAACTAACGGCTTAGCAGTGTTTTCAAATAGCTACTTAAGAAGCAAGTTTAAGGGGAACGTGAAATATTTCTGCAAAAGTAGAGCAACGAAGAAGTAAATGGTTTCACAACACTTTTAATTAACTATTGCTTTAGTCTTATCAATTTTAATAGGTTATGTTTACTATAAATAATAAAATAAATAAAATACATTTATTTCGGACAACTATAACTGTATCTTTTGATGAAGCAAATTAATTTTGGTCAAAGTTATTCACGCCGATTTACATAATTTCAAACGTGACTAGCACTTACAGAGATTACCACGTTCAAACAAAATCTTTAGCTTTACTATACCTACATACCTAATATTAACATAGATAGATAACAACAAAAACAAATACACTCATAACTACCGCTCATCATAAAGGAAAAATACGTCAGAAAAATATATGCAAAACGCCACCGAAATAATTAAAAGCTCGTCGGCTCCTGTTATCTCTTATCAAGGTTTAGGGCATTAAACCGATAGCTAATCGGTTTTCATTATAAACTTATGAATTTTTACGCTTCTTTGCCAGTTTGACGTCTGAAAATTTTTCCAGGATTATAACTGTAGGTACCTAGCCATGGGGATTTTGTGGTTTGGTACTTTAAGATTTTAGTTTTATTTTTGAAGACTCTAGGGATTTTTTAGGATATTTTGTGATGTCTTTTTTTTCCATAAAAAAAGACATCACAAAATGATTTTTATGAGCTTAGAAGACAGCATACAATAGATAGACTCGCACATTGATTATGACTAGAAATAGAATAATAATGACATAATAGCGATAGCGATGAAAAGAATAGATCACGCCTGTCGACAACAAATAGATATATGTTTCTAATTGCAGTTATCAATGTGATGTAATTATAAATCGTCTATGTATATATAATCTTTAGGCTTTCTCAGAACATTAATAGTGCCTCTCAAATTAGATAAACTTATACACAAAAACCTACGTCAGAACAAACAAAAATAAATTCTCGACAATAGGATATTTTAGTCTGTCCCTTTATTACTGGCAAAGATCAAAATTCGTGGGATCATCTATATTTGTCCCCGATGAATGAAACTAAAATATTTTCCTTTGTTACGTATTCGATAGAATAATAATCGTCGAACTGGACTTAATTCTGGTTGGATTAAATATAGAAGCAATATCAATACATAGTATAAAACAAAGTCGCTTTCGCTGTATGTCCGTATGTATGCTTAGATCTTTAAAACTACGCAACGGATTTTGATGCGGTTTTTTTTAATAGATAGAGTGATTCTTAAGGAAGGTTTGTATGTATAATACATGTAAGTACCACGGGCGAAGCCGGGGCGGGCAGCTAGTTGAATATATAATATTGAAAGATGTAAAAGCTTTGCTTGATAAAGAAGCACAACGTTAAAAGTCGGTTAAGTCATCATTCTCCGAGCCTTTTCCCAACTATGTTGGGGTCGGCTTCCAGTCTAACCGGATTCAGCTGAGTACCAGTGCTTTACAAGGAGTGACTGTCCTATCTGACCCCCTGAACCCAGTTACCCGGGCAACCCAGTACCCCTTGGTTAAAAGTCGGTTAAGTAAGAGATCTAGACACACGGCAGTGTGTCCGCCAAGTTCGAGCAAAAAAAGCGACACACCGGCCGTGGGTTATATTACACGAACCATTTCGGGCCAAATTCGACCCCCCTGTAACTCAAAATCTATTTTATTTACGCATATCAAATTTCTAGTATCTGTTGAGACCCCCTCACTTATCTAAAATACAAAATTTCATTAAAATACCTATTGTAGGTCTTGAGATATTGACGTCAGAAAATCGCTATTTTTACTATACACTGATTCACTGATTCACTGATTCACTGATTCACTGATTCACTGATTCACTGATTCACTGACTCACTCATCAAAAACCTAGACCACTTCCAATGGTCGTATTGACTTGAAATTTGGCATGGAGGTAGGTCTTTATGTCAAGGTAAAGGAAAAAATCTGAAAATGGCCAAGTGTGAGTCGGTTTCAAAATAATGAAGGTGTTTTATACCAGGTGTAAAGAAGATAGATCAAAATTGCCCCACGTCCTATAACAATGTGACGTATCTCAAAAAAAAGATAAAAATGTTTTAAAAAATATGGCATACTCTCTAATTTATTTTTTTTACACCTTCATACGAAAAAAATGCTTTAAAAATTGTTCAGGCGCTGTAATGAAAACATCGTTCATAGGACTATTTATCGACTATTTCATTAAATTATTTTTTTGTTTGATAGGGTATACCTCATAGGTGGTTCCAAAATCATCAGGTCAGGATCTGATGATGGAAACCCTGAGAAATCCAGGGCAACTTTTGAAAGTTGTAGGCATGCGCAGGATAAAAACTTAACTGTAAGGTGTATGTATTATAACAATATGCAACAGTGAAGGTTTGGAGCTGACCTGATGATGGAGACGAAAGAAGGTCGAGGGAACTCGACAACCGAATATGTAAACTATCTCGTGTTTGGGCTTATATTATTTGTATTGAATAGACCTTTGCAACAGTGAAGGTTTGAAGCTGACCCGATGATGGAGACCAGAGAAGGGCGAGGGAACTCGACAACTGAATATGTGAACTACCTACCTCGTGTTTGGGCTTATATTATTCGTATTGATGAGAACTTTCCACTTATGCGGATAGTGAAAACTGTGCTTGTCACAAAAAAAACTGTTTACAATAAAATAAAACCGACTCCCAAAAACACTGAAAAGCAAAAAAAGCTATTCTTAGGAGCATCGGCTTAGAAGTCGGTGGGGAAATAAACTAGGTACATCCATTAGACACCGACTTCTGAGGTAGTTTTACATATTTTGTTGTTGAGTTCCCTCGACCTTCTCTGGTCTCCATCATCGGGTCAGCTTCAAACCTTCACTGTTGCAAAGGTCTATTCAATACAAATAATATAAGCCCAAACACGAGATAGTTTACATATTCGGTTGTCGAGTTCCCTCGACCTTCTTTCGTCTCCATCATCAGGTCAGCTCCAAACCTTCACTGTTGCATATTGTTATAATACATACACCTTACAGTTAAGTTTTTATCCTGCGCATGCCTACAACTTTCAAAAGTTGCCCTGGATTTCTCAGGGTTTCCATCATCAGATCCTGACCTGATGATTTTGGAACCACCTATGAGGTATACCCTATCAAACAAAAAAATAATTTAATGAAATAGTCCATAAATAGTCCTATGAACGATGTTTTCATTACAGCGCCTGAACAATTTGTAAAGCATTTTTTTCGTATGAAGGTGTAAAAAAAATAAAGTAGAGAGTATGCCATATTTTTTTAAACATTTTTATCTTTTTTTTGAGATACGTCACATTGTTATAGGACGTGGGGCAATTTTGTATGGATTGTGATCCGTCTTCTTTATACCCCTAAGGAACTAAAGCGACCTAAATTTATCTATATTTATATAATATATCTTCGAATGGTACAAAGGTTTGTATTTAGTCAAAGTAAAGTAAAAATCTGAAAACGGCCAAGTGTGTCACTTTCGAAAATAACGAATGTGTAACTTTGATCCACGAACATAATATATGATAACATGTCATGTCAGTCAGTTGGTAAATCTAGTCCATTTAGTTAATATAGTAAAAAAAAAAAAGTCATGGTGGCCTACTGGGTAAAGGACCAACCTCTCAAGTACAAGGGCGCGGGTTCGATCCCAGGTCAGGCAAGTACTAATGCAACTTTTCTAAGTTTGTATGTACTTTCTAAGTATATCTTAGACACCATTGGCTGTGTTTCGGATGGCACGTTAAACTGTAGGTCCCGGCTGTCATTGAACATCCTTGGCAGTCGTTACGGGTAGTTAGAAGCCAGTAAGTCTGACACCAGTCTTTCTTTGTCTTTCTTGGGAAAAAGGCTCGGAGGATGATTAGTTTAATCTAGTTCATTTCTTTGTAAGAAACATAGTGCATATTAAAAAATCTAAAAGATAGTATAAATGAGACATTTCTTTAACTAACTTCATCATAAGAAAAAAATAAAATAAACAACCTTACAAAAATAAATGAAATCCCACCCAAAACAAAAATGTGAAAGACTGCCAAGTTCGATAATATGGGAATGCTTCGCCTATAAAAGAAGTGAGATCTGAATAAGTACCAAGTTCCATACACATACCTCAGTTAAAAATAGTTACTTTTTAATGATGTTACTTGGCAAGTTTTAATAGAAAATTAAATACTTGATTCATTGCGTTTAGTAGGTTTATAACAAGGTGTATGAAAACTTGCCAAGTGACATCATTAAAAAGTAACTATTTTTAACTGAGGTATGTGTATGGAACTTGGTACTTATTCAGATCTCACTTCTTTTATAGGCGAAGCATTCCCATATTATCGAACTTGGCAGTCTTTCACATTTTTGTTTTGGGTGGGATAATAATAACACAACGTACCTTATAACGTAAAGTACGTTTATATTCATCATCATCATCTCAGCCATAGGACGTCCACTGCTGAACATACGCCTCCCCCTTAGATTTTATTATATTATATTTTTTTATATTATATTATTATATTATATTTAAGGCTGGCTATTACCTCGGACAAAGAATCAGCATGGCGATCCAACGAGGTAATGCTGCCAGCCTCTTGGGCACGCTCCCAGTTGACAGCGATGGGGACGAATTTTTTGACGCTTTTTAGTTGTTTTACTAGGATAATTTTTGATATTTATTGTAAATATGTATTGTAAATATCTATGTAAATAAATTATGTATTTTTTTTTAAATTATAAAACTTAATATAATGCGTAGTCAAAAAAAAAAATTATTGAAAATTTTAATTAACAATTTGTTTATTTAGTTTTAAAGTGTGAACGATAAAACTAATGGACCAATTTAGATAAAGGAACAGCAGAATTAATCTCTTTTTTTTTTGAAAACTGCTATGAGATGTATAAGTTTTCAACATAAATATAGGTGCAATCTGCTTCCCCATTTGGTTAATAAAAGCAAAACGCTATATTTCGTTTTACCTATAAAATAGATAACAGGAAATATTACACGGCAAAAAACCGTAATAGAGGTTGGAATTACGTTTATTTGATTTTGAAACCTAAATACATATACATAAGGTTCTATGTACAATGGTTACATGGCGTATTTTACATGCAGTTAAATATATGTAATGCTTTAAAACTGAATTCCTGTACTAGAGGTAGTTTATTGGGGTTAAAAGTTTGTATTGAAAATCGCATTCCATGCGTAAATCTGAAATTCATACGGATGAATTCACTACAGAATATTAATTATGCAAACCAATATTTTGTTAGGAAATTAACTACATACCGCAACGTGTATTTATACCAAAAATGTGTGTTTCCTAATAACAGATTACAGTTAGTTACAGATCAATTTACACTAGTTGAGTTTTGTTTGTTTGCTTGAACTCGGGAACTGAAAGACCTATTTGAACAATTCTTTCAGAGTCAGATAGCCCATTTATTGCGGAATTTATAGGTTTCTTCTTAACCGGGTGTGCGAAATAGTTCTTGCTCTTTTTTGAGTTCGTATGCAACTTTTACCGTTGACATCTAGTGTCATTTATTTCGTTGTAAGAATAAATAAATAATCGTTATTACAAATTGTGGTACAACAATTTTAGGAAATGTACTACATTGTAATAAAATTCTATAGTAGACAATAATGGGTAGTTGACATGCGCCTATCGTATTACTTTTTTTATTACTCATAATTCAACCCTTCTATTACAGGGCTTGATGATAGATTGAAATAATAGTGTCAATTTAGTTATAAGTATCTAATAGACTTCGTGTTTGAAAATATAAAACAAATTAAGTAATTTAATAATGTTATGTATAATTTTTTTTATTTATTTTAAGCCCCAGTTCTCGAACCATACATCGTTTTAATTTCAAGCAAAAACTATCTACTCTATATTAAAGAATCACGCATGATATCAACAAGAACGGATCACCAATATTTTGTATGAAACGTCATATTTTCAATTTTTTCACGAGGCTTTCTAAGAAGGCATTGATCCAAGTCTTGAAATTGATTTGAAAGGCATCACTGCTGATACAGAGCTACCTTTTCAAGGGTCGAAGAACTTTTTCATGCGTTAGGGATCTTTTTTGTCTTAAAAACAAATGAATAGCTACATTCAATTTGCGTTAAATGTAGCGTATCGACTTGGATTAAATATATCTTAAACTTACTCACTTTTTGCCTCAGTTCCACCTGCACCCTAAAGAATCTACTTCCCGCAAATGGATAAAAGTAGACTAGTCCTTTCTAAGGCCCGGTTGTTCGAAGCTTAGTTACGTCAAGGTGAAGGTTAAATTCTAGTTACAGTAAAATTAACAGGGTTTAAATTCAAAAAGCGTTGTTGAAGTACCAGTTAGTTTTACGAAAGTTAAAATTTCATAATAAAAACGTCAAATTAACCGTGGTCAAAATTGACATCGGTCAAATTTTAACTTTAACTTTACCGCTAGACTTTCTGTGTACCAAACTTTTAAAACGATTAAATATATAGTTTTGGCGTTAAAGATGTACAGATATACTTTAGCATTCATAATATTAGTAAGGACTATGACAGTAGGTATCATATTTACTTAATACATGAACGAACATGCAAGTTCAGCTTGTTCGTTAGGGTTTTACGATATAAGTAATATAAAGTTTAGTATGGACATAAGTATTTTAAACTTGGAGGAAACCTATTTTCCTGCCGAATAGAATTTTATGTTTTTCTCAGACAAGAGATAAGCTCCTTCTAGAATATTTTGAAACAACAAACATCCATTACCAAGACACCACAATTTTTTTTTACTCTAAATGGGATGTTTATTTCAAATCTTAGGAGACATTCAAAGGTGGCAATTGCACTAAAGAAATAACTCGATACTGAAACTCCAAATCCAACTGGATCGACTGACTAAAAGTTAGTGAAAGGATTCTCTAGCTATTTCTACTTAAGTTCACGTTAAAATTTAAAGTGTGCAATTGTGCTTACCTATCCAGCTTCAGCTTTGCTATATCACATAACTCTGCTATCAAAATTTAAATATTATCATTATGATTACTTTAGATTAATTTCTTTAAATTATATGCCTACTGGCCATACTGGGGGTCAGATAGGGCAGTCGCTCCTTGTAAAGCACTGGTACTCAGCTACATCCGGTTAGACTGGAAGCCGACCCCAACATAGTAGGGAAAAGGCTCGGACGATGGATATATGCCTACTGGCATATTATAGTGTCATATTTTGTATTTTGAATTATATCAATTCGTGTTTCCCAAAGATGTTCATCAACTAGTACACATCCAGACGGTAGGCTTTTACAAAGAAATGCAATAATTAATTTGATTGCTAAATATAAGAAACGAGATTTCATATCCAATTTCATTATTTTGAATTTTCAACAGTAGTCTCTATTTTGCAATCCAACCGATAGCATCGAATCGATTAAACCATCTAATATCAAATTAGATTACGTTCAGTAATTATCCCTTAATCGCAGATAGGTTAATTGGTCAAGTTCCAATTAACGCTAACGTGGCTTCTATCTCTAATAATGAGGCGGTTGTATGTCTAGTTATTAATTATATTGTGGTTATAATTAAGGCTAGGGGAGTCGTGGTGGCCTAGTGGGCAAAAGAACCGACCTCTCGAGTATGAGGGCGCGGGTTCGATTCCAGGTCAGGCAAGTACCAATGCCACTTTTCTAAGTTTGTAGGTACTTTCTAAGTATATCTTAGACACCAATGACTGTGTTTCGGATGGCACGTTAAACTGTAGGTCCCGGCTGTCATTGAACATCCTTGGCAGTCGTTACGGGTAGTCAGAAGCCAGTAAGTCTGAAACCAGTCTAACCAAGGGGTATAATAACATAGGGGTTGCCCGGGTAACTGGTTTGAGGAGGTCAGATAGGCTAGGCAGTCGCTTCTTGTAAAGCACTGGTACTCAGCTGAATCCGGTTAGACTGGAAGCCGACCTCAAAATAGTTGGGAAAAGGCTCGGAGGATGATGATGGTTATAATTAAGGCTACCCCTATTGAAGTGAATCTGTTTCTATAAGTCAGTTGTTAGGGAATATAGAGGCTATGCTTGCTGCGATCGGTATGTGAATAGTATGACTAAGAGCAGGATTTTATTTTGTCTTAAGTAGGTAAAACAATAAAATGGGAATTTAATTTATTATTAAAAGCTATTCTAACTTCAGCTTTAAGAACCAACTTAGTTGGTAAAGGTTTTTATCCACTAACTATAGAAATAAATAATTGTCTCTATACATAAAAATCGTAATTTCTAACAAGTTATGTATGTATGTGATACCGATTAACCATACAGATTGGCCGACCCCTTGCCTCTTCATGTCATTTTCAGTGCAAAGGCTCCTATTTAAAATTTACTACCTAGCTCAAAGCGCTTGTCATTTCTTGCTTATACAATACCGAACAAAAAAAACAGGTGCCTATTTACTTTTTAAAACTCCTTTTTCTTCGGAAGTGGACAAAGTTCGAAGCGATACCGATAAAAACTTTGTCGGCACCAGTCGAATGGAACTTTAGCAATAAATAACATCTCGTGTCAAAAACTTACGTTTTAATAACACTATTATACTGGTAATAGAAAAATGACGGATTAATACTTGTGGACAAAGTATAATTGGAGAGTATTTCGTAATTGCTTTTAAATACCTATTATTAAAATACTCTTACAAATGATATGTATCTAAACAAGATAGACTAAAAAACACATTTATAAGAAGTTAAGTACTTATCTAATTTCCTCCGATCAATCAAACTAAAATTGACTAGCTAAAATGCCAATATTAGCTACTCGTACTTACATATTTCACAACCTCTCATCTATGACATTAATTCATTAAAACATAAAACAAAATATAAAAATATCCGCCCTCAATTCATAAAACTAAATGAATTACGCGACGTATAAGCGAGATGATTGCGTCGTAAAATTCCGGATATTGAACGATTAATCCGGAATCAGAATTCCTATCCGTCTTTTTTCCGTCAGCGTTACGTAGGTCTTAAACATAGAGTAAGGAAGGGATGAGCAGAAATGTCATAATACTAGGTCAAGCGCCTTCTTATAGGTCAAATACTGTTACAGCCTTTTATCGTCCCACTGCTGGGCACAGGCCTCCTCTCACACGGAGAAGGATTAAGCGTTAATCACCACGCTTGCTCAATGCGGGTTGGTGATTTCAGACTTTATAGTCCAGGTTTCCTCAAGATGTTTTCCTTCACCTTTTTATCAGCCATTGTTGTCTAAGATTTACCTAGAAAGTACATACAAACTTAGAAAAGTTGCATTGGTACTGCCTGACCTGGAATCGAACCCACACCCTCATACTCGAGAGGTTGGTTCTTTACCCACTAGGCCACCACGACTAATACGTACAGTAAAATGATCAGTTACGAGTGAACTAATGAGGCGTTGGTGTTCTTTGAGAAATATGTCAACGATTTTTGGTATTACAAAAAATGGGCTGGTCCAAAGAAGGAGTATAAGTAACGTTACTCGTCGAACACCCGCAGTTTGGCGTGCTTACTTTATTAGGAGAAGTTATGGCATCGCCACTTGTCATTTTGTTCTCCATGGGCCTTACTTATTCATAAGGCGAGAACACACCTGGGTAGACAAAATCAAGTAAATCCAATTCGTGCGTCCAATTTATACGGAGCCTATTTTTAGAGGCGAAAGGTTTTAGACGCTGGGGTAGTTCTTTGAGGATTTCTAGTAGTGTATATTTTTGCCTGCCATATACATTTCCGTCGGATAAGACACTTTTAACTGATCAACTGATATTTAAATAAGCTAGTGTTCAATCACTGAAAAAGGGGATTTCGATTATTAAACTATGCCATATATATGTCACCGTAAGATTACAAACATCGTTAGATTACAATCTATCTCGAGAGATTGTAAACTGTCGAATTATTGTGAACCGTAACATCTGATTGCAATTTAACGTATTATTTTTCGCTATATTATAATCTATCAATGTAAAGCGGTCAAATTGTCAACTGGCGTAGAACGGAATGCATCTTGCGCGCTGATTGGTAGAACGTAATGTGCCCCCGCCGCTCCGGCATTCGCCATTTTGTTTGTTTATTTCGTTTGTTGTCGATTGTGTAAACAACTGTGTTTTCGTGATTATAAATTGATTTCCTGTTGAAAATAACTTATATCTTTAGAATTAGTTATATAAAAGTGTTGAGGATGTAAAATTTATCTGTGATTAACCAAAGAAAAGCAGTTTGAACGATAAACCAACAAATTAGTGTTAGTTTCCGAACATAACCTAAATTACATTAATTTCTCGTGTTTTAATATTTGTATATGCGTGGAAACTTACGTGTTCTCATTAAATAATATTAGCCATGTCGGATATTGAGCCTGGTCAACAAAATAACTCAGAAAAAAAAATATATTGTTAATCCGAACGAATTTACCATAGAGCTACAAAAATATTACAGTGGGCATAATGAAAATAGTAAAAAATTTGTTTTGTTTTTTTTTTTTTTATAAAAGTTTCTTATAATTTTCCAATTTCAATTTGTGTTTGAAGAATAAATATTTCGTTACAATTTGTTCCCTCCATATGTCAGGAATATTAATTACATACTCGTACTAAATAATAAATACTTGAAGAATTTTTGAAGAGCATTTATTTTATTTAACTGACACCCCTATTTCATTCCTAACTCTACGGGAACTCCATGGGAACAGAACGGCTGGTCGTGATTGGTCGATCTTACAAAAAGACTGACCAATCAGGGAGAGCTTTCGGACAGTTGACAATTTGACAATTTCTCATCGATAGATTATAATATAGCGAAAAATAATGCGTTAAATTGCAATCAGATGTTACGGTTCACAATAATTCGACAGTTTACAATCTCTCGAGATAGATTGTAATCTAACGATGTTTGTAATCTTACGGTGACATATATATACATAATACAGAACGCACGTACATAAAATAATATTCGGTTACATTAGTGTCGCCCTTACTTTACGTGGACACATAAAGGACAGAAAATAGACCTAAGCGTATGTCAAAAATATGTAGAATATCTCAGGCTATTATAACAAAGTACCTACATCATATTTGCCTGTCCTAAGCATCCTAAAAATCTGCCTACATTAAAGTCCGCCTACACGTCAAAATTTTATCCCCACCCTTTAATTCTTAGGACCTACAAAAGTATGACCACAAGTTTAATCAAAAGTTGAATGTTCAAATGACCTTTTGAAGCTTCCTACACACTACAGACAAAACTGTCGGCCGATAGTCGGCTGACAGCTTCTTTTTAACCGACTTCAAAAAAGGAGGTCCTCAACTTAAACTGTAGGTATAGCTGAACAGATTTTCAGCATAATATTTTTTTAGACTAGGAGAAGGTTTTTTGTAGGTATATTTAATCGGTTTAATTTTTTTTGTTAATGACGACAGTCATGAACCCAATAAAACTTTTTAGTCGGTCTGCTACCGGCCAGATACAACCATCATTTTAATGTGCATACCAATTTAAGAGCCCGATCAAAATATCCACCGACAAAAAGTTTACAGTCTACAGTCTCTCACTTGAAGCTAGCTTGAAACTCGTGTACATAACACTAAGTTATAAGTTAGTATTAAGTACACGGCTTATGTATGATGCCCTTAGGGACCGGCTCGAAGCCCCTCAGGCTTATTAAAGAGGAACTCTCTATAAAATAATGGTTCCTGATTTTATTAAGTTATTTTTTACTTGCATGTCGATATAACTGATTAGTTTGACGGTTCAAAGTGATTTTGATTGGTTGACAAACATATGAAATTACTCGTACGTGGTCGACAACCATTAAATTGAAATTATGTAGTTACAAAATGTGATTTAAATTGCAGAAGGAAAATTATGGTAATCAATTTGTATTTGAGTTTCTTTGTGATATATTTGAAAAATACAAGCAAGCTTTTTAACGGAAACGATGAATAGAAAAGTACCTATAAGGTATATTCAATTTACCATTTTTACCATTTACCATCTTCAAAATGTTAATGTCCTACAAATATCTTTATTAAAACTAAATGAAATATACAATAAATCTACAAACCTCACCAACGAAGAATAAATCTTCACATCAACAGCTACAATTTTCACAAACTACCCTACATATTAATTAAATTCGACACCACATCTTGCAAGTCCTTCAAGCCAGCTTACACGAGATAGACAAGAATAATATCCGAGTTTTAAAAACATAATCAGACTGCTACCCAGAGGTACCGCCTGCATTTCAGGTCAGGGTCAAATTACTGCAGATAGGGTCAGTTAGAACGATTTTTGTAACGTAAAAAAGACAATGTTGAGATAGGTCTTAAAAGGCATCGTGCAAGTTTAAAATATGTGTATGAATGGTACTTGGATTTCAGTTTTAAGTGTTATTTTATTTTAAACTAGCGACCCGCTCCGGCTTCGCACGGCATAACAGTATTTCCCCACTATTTGATGTATGTTATTGTACATATAAACCTTCCTCTTGAAACATTCTATCTGATAAAAAAAAACCGCATGAAAATCGGTTGCGTAGTTTTGAAGATTTAAGCGTACAGAGGGACATAGGGACAGAAAAAGCGACTTTGTTTTATACTATGTAGTGATACGATTTATCTACGTAAATTGTATTAATTAAAAACAACATTTTTTTACGGTGGTTCTTTGTTTGCTTAATCGCGATTTAAAAACCATTTGTACAAGAGTTATTTTAATTGTTTACAGTGTACACATTCTCTTAATTATTGTAAAACCCTTTTTAAACTAAAATTAAATTTTTATCCTGAACAAAAGGTGCTGTTATTTACACACCGACAAGTAAAGTTTTTGATTCATCTTATTCCCAAACGCTTTTTACGATACTCATAAGACGAAAGATTTCTTTACCGAACACCAAGCAGCTATAGAATTTTTATATCCCCTTTTTACTATTCTCGAATATCTTGTGCCTTTTGTGTAGTTAAGGGATATTCGAAGCTCTTGGGAAGGATTTACCATGTATTACCATGCATGACTTGATTATAATTTATGAGAACCTACATGCAAGCTAGGAATTTATTCACTTCGAAGTCACGCGAGCTTTTGTTTCAGTACATTATTTTCCATCGCTCATGTGTGTAAAATTACACATTCATAAATGGAGTTCATTATTTTCCGTCATGCTAAAACGATTTTATTCACCAACAGAAGTGATAATAAAAACCAAATAAGTGTACCGGTACTAAAAAATACATAAAACATAGCCCAAATTACTTTTACACTCGATATAGAATCGCCATAAAAGGTAAAATGCACCAAAAAGTATACACACTGAGCCGTTTGAAACTCATTCACTGCACTGGACCGAAAAAAAAATGTCAAAGCAAAACGGGAGCATTCACTGCAAACAGCGTAGTACCACGAAAATGTAACTCGTAGCCTCGTAGTGTTCGTAGCGCTACGGCGTAGTACGCGGGTGCTCGGCCGCGAATCTCACCCGACACTGGGTCTTGACTGCTGGGGATGCCAGATGCGAATCAAATTACCCGATAACTCGCCAACGTCTGAATAATAGAGTGGGGAGAAAATTTTGCCCAGCTGCGTCATGCGATAGTCTGCGTAAAAGTTTGCTTATGACTTTTCAGAAATAATGAACACAATGTGGCTTCTTGTAATAATGAAATTTTCTTTGCCGATGTAATTTTATGGATACTATGAATAAGAAAGTGGGTTTGTATTAGAAATTTTGTATTTTGCATTCTTATCTTGTTGCTTACCGATTTATAATATAAGCAGGTAGTTTGTAGGCATAACTTCTGATACTTTTTTTTGTAGTCACTTGGTACCTAATTTAGAATATAAGATTCCAATTTTCATATTATTATATCTTTAAAGATGATCTGGTAAGTTTAATCAAGCCTATTAAATTTCCCATTCTACTCCAAACGTTCTTCAAAAGTTTGAACGACGCATCTTCCCAATATCGGGGTAAATTACCATAAGCTGTCCACCCAGTTAGCAACAGATATCTGTTGCGCTCCCCATCACACCATACAATTAATATAACGGGGCTATAGTTTAGCGGCCATTTGTCAAAAATACCACAAAAGAAAAATGTTTCATAAAAGGAGGAAGAATTCTTTTGAAGAGAACATTTTAATATGTCAGTACTCTATAAGGATATTCTTGCATTTAGATTTATGTGGGTAGTATTTTATTAAAGGGTGAAACCTTATTTTGATGAGTAAGTCTGTGATTAAATGATGGATTAAACCCTCCAAAAAACTGGCCAAAAAACCAAAGGGTGTCTTTGTTCGATTGAACATGCTGATTTCAGGAACTAGTGGCACGATTACATAAATTCTTAAGTTTATATGTAGGTATTAGTTTCAGTGTTACACACTTATTACCCGCGTGCATGAAATGGTTCCACCGGGACGCAAACGAAGCCATATGCAGAAGCTAGTGTTGTAAGATCATAACTAAGATACATCTATGCGCGATGGAGCTACTCGGTTAAGAAAATGAAGACATAGAGGAAAAGTTTCTTCGACATAATGCAAACTAAGAAAAATGTTAGCTTATTCATTTATCACTCCACAAAAGTTTTATGTTTTCGTGCATTTTTATAATGCATAAACTGTGTAAAAATACAGATCTCGTCATTTAAGTTTGCCGCTTTGAAGTTTGCTACTGGTGACATCACACAATGACACATATAGGTGTTTTTATCCGGGTGCGAGTAGTTCCCGTGTGATGACAGTAAAACTCCGGGCCAAAGCCAGTAAACTCATATAAGGTACTCGAAGATCCAATTCGGCTTTCTTCCTACATATTAATAAGACATAGTTCCACTTGGTCCACTGACCACGGCCCCAATACAACCTTAACCTAACTCTCCTCATATCTCAGTCAACCCACGTACGAGGCATAACATAAACCAATACACACACATGCACACATTTTATTTAACTTCACATGAGAATATAAAAAAGCTAATACATACCAATTTATCTTTGAAGGAAAAGTTACATTTTTCGGAGTTAAAAACAAAATTCAGACTGTCAAAAGTTCGCCTTAACATTGGAAGTTAGATAATACCAAAGGTAGCTCACATTAAACTGTAAATCACAGCCGTTTTGTCTGTGAAAACCGTGATCTTTAGAGTTCCGTAGGTTCATAACTAAAGGAGGTAAGATATTCTATAAGTCAGTTTAGTAACCGAATATCGAGAGCACCTTACAACTAATTATTTAGGAACTGTGTTTAGAACTGATATTCTAGGCATTAGTCTGCTAAATTGTTGTTTAATTAATTAAAATATGGCATCTCCTTATTTACTAACGCAAATCAAGTGTAGAATGCTCCACTGTATAATAAACCGACGATTTGAAGAAGATGGCTGACAGAGGATGCATTTAGACTTCCCTAGATTGTTTGACATTTGTCTGGGATGGTCTGGGACTCATTAGTGGACGCCAACGTTCAACACTGGACGGCAATATGACGATCATTATCAACTTCAAAATTAGAATTTCTCAATATTCAATTATTTTCATCATAAAGTGAAGTGAATGAGTCTTCGTAATTCTCAAGCTTGAGTCACAGTGTGCCAGTCTTTTCATAGATATTTTATGAAAGCTTTAGTGACCGTGTAAAATCAGTTGGCACAGTAAAACTGTCGGTTCTGCAACATTAAGGTGCGACAGACGAGCGATAAATTTAAGAGCGGTTTGTACATTTTAATGACACCGTTTTGTTGTCATGATTCTGTTGTTTGCCAAATCTTTTTTTAGTGTCAGTTTTGAACTTATAGGATTCAAAAAACAGTCACATGTTTTATTGCACGCAAATGTACGTATCCTGTTTTATTTTTACGAGATTATTTATTTAATAATTTATGTACACACGTTACACACAGACAAGAGGGAAAATAGAACAAATAGTACAAAATCACAGCTTATAATTTCGATTATAATTTCACTGTGTATGAATAGGATCCAATCTTTTATATATACGTAACATAATATTATTATTATAGAAAAGCCAAGATTCATTAAAAGGAACATTACGATTTAATTTAAAAGGACATTTTCTTCTAAGAAAACCTCTAATTCACAAATAACCAATTACATACAAATTACGAGCACAAACACAAGAAATTAATTAAGTAACAAATAAAACTCGAAGTAAATTAAAATACTGTGACAGGAACGCGTTTTGTGAATTTAAAATGAAATTAGTACGCCAAGTACGTTTCCTAGACTAGTGATGCAGTTTCCTTTTTGTTTCAACGATAAATTGTTTAGAAGAAAATGTTATTCCTGTGTTGAATATTAAGTTTTTTCTCTGGTCACTTTTCACTAATACCTGGTAAAAATATTGTACAGTCAACTTCAGGTCAGTAGTAACAGTTTTATAGGAAAATCGTACTTATTACTATTGAGTTAAAGTGCATGACAGTTACCACTGATGTGCGGTCTACCGTACGAGAAAAGTTACAGACTTTAAAGATAAAAGGTTTTTAAAAACCATCCATTCATGCGACATAAGCGCATAGATGATGAATGATAGACGAAGCTTACTCGAACGAATGAATACCGAATGAATGGATGCACTTCGAGTGAACAAAAGGAAAACTTACCAGGAACAATTTTACAGGCTCTTGGAACAGCACGTGCCCTAAATCCCCCGTACTCTCATAAAATGTTTAGGATCCCAAAAATATTTTTTCTGTTCCATTTCAGGAAGGTTTACGCTACTATGAAATATGCTGTTGTACCGTATTGAAGAAACTACGTGTGTGTATAAAAATACGGGATTGTGTGTGAATGACTATCGATTTTTTTCTGGTATTTGTACATTGAAGTTTCTGTAAAATATGTTTTAAATAGTCAATAAAGAAAATATTAATCGGTAGTAGGAAACACAGAGACAGATTAGGTAATTGTTTTAGCCGTTCACTTATCTGTTCGGAAATTCTTAGATCTTAATCAAAGCATAGCCCGAAATATGAATTTATGCCCCAATAGTACGGGCCGGTAGTATATCTTCAAATATAGATCGTGGGTTGAAATGCGACTATAGAAACTATACCTGGATACATCTCCAACTAACCCTCTGGAAAATACCTACAGGAATAGAGGCTGTTTTCTTTTCTGTCACTTTTTATTAAAACAAAGAATTAAATTCCCTCAAGTCACGGAAAAATTGTGGAAAATAGCGACTTACTAAAAAAAGACAACATACAATCTCCTAGCAACCAAAGTCCCACAACGCTAAAAACCTAAAACAAAACGAACCTATTTAAAAAATAAAAATACACCTTCATGCAATTTCAGTGCACGAACAAGAACTGACGGTTGGATTCCGAAAACGATTTATCTAGATGACGCCGCAGGTGTGCATAGTGGAATTACTTCTCAAGCACTACAGTCTACAGTCTACTGTGAGGGAAGGCACGTTATTGAGTCTGAAACAAGAAACAAACGAACTACTACGTGGATTCTTTTGTTAATTGAAGGATTAGAAAGAAGGTTTTGTTATGTTTATTTTTGTGGTCCTTTTTAGGGTTCTGTACCCAATGGGTAAAACGGGACCCTATCGTTTTCGCTCCTCTGTCCGTCCATCCGTCTGTCACCAGGCTTTATCTCATGAACCGTGATAGTAAGAGAGTTGAAATTTTCACAGATGATGTATTTCTGTTGCCACTATAACAACAAATAGTGTGGTGGTGGTGGCCTAGTGGGTAAAGGACCAGCCTCTCAAGTATGAGGGCGCGGGTTCGATCCCAGGTCAGGCAAGTACCAATGCAACTTTTCTAAGTTTGTATGTACTTTCTAAGTATATCTTAGACACCATTGACTGTGTTTCGGATGGCACGTTAAACTGTAGGTCCCGGCTGTCATTTAACATCCTTGGCAGTCGTTACGGGTAGTCAGAAGCCAGTAAGTCTGACACCAGTCTAACCTAGGGGTATCGGGTTGCCCGGGTAACTGGGTTGAGGAGGTCAGATAGGCAGTCGCTTCTTGTAAAGCACTGGTACTCAGCTGAATCCGGTTAGACTGGAAGCCGACCCCAACATAGTTGGGAAAAAGGCTCGGAGGATGATGACTATAACAACAAATACTGAAAACTAGAATGAAATAAATATATTGGGGGACTCCCATACAACAAACGTGATTTTTTGTCCGTTTTATAAATAATGGTACGGAACCTTTCGTGCGCGAGTCCGACTCGCACTTGGCCGGTTTTTCTAATTATAAACTGTAGGTACATTATGTAGGTATCATACCATCATTATAATGAGCCTATTGCCATTTAATGCTGTCCTCCTCACTATTTACCGCGAACATTCCAAGTTTTGGGTAGTCTTATTCGAATCGTGTATACCTTTATAATTTCAAAGTGACTATTTTTTTTTTTAGCCTGTATTGTCCCACTGCTGGGCAAAGGCCTCCCCCATAGCCTTCCATTTGTCCCTATCGGCCACCATTTGTGACCAGTCCTTGTGGAAGTTGTCTAGGTCCTCTCTCCAGCGTTTTCTTGGTCTTCCTCTTGGTCGCCTACCATCATCAGGGATCCATTTTGTGGTGATGTTGGCCCACTTATCCGGGTGCATTCTGTAGACGTGACCCGCCCAGTCCCACTTCAACTTTGCAGACTTATTGCCCACATCGACTATGCCCATCTTGGACCGGATAATGGTGTTGCGTATCCGGTCACTAAGCCGTATGTTGAGCAGGCTACGCTCCATGCTCCTTTGGCATACTTTTAGCCTGGACTTCTGAGATTCGGTCAAAGACCAAGTCTGAGCGTCGTAGGTTAGGATGGGCAGAATACACATGTCGACTAGTTTCCGCTTCAGCGACAAAGTGACTATAAATCACATGAAAAGTGTTATGTCAGTGGAAGCATAAAGAATCCATCAGTGTAAACGGAAACATTTATGGTCGACATTTGAATCGCAAACGACAGTAGTTTGAAGTCAGTTTTACAGTTTACTTCTACCAATGTTGCATTGACATTAAACCAATCTCCTTTCATACATATTCTCCATTATTTTATTCACTCAAATAAAAAGAAAATACAATTCTTTACACAAATCGCGAAACCATATTCACCAGAGGAACTTGCGGTGCGACAAAGATGTATCAAGCGGAAATAATTCTTCCCACCAGTAAATATATGAAATACAGGTGAATAAGATCAACAACTGAAGGCGATGGAAGCCAGTTCACGTATAAAATGTCAATAATTTCCAGCTTATCCTTAATCAATAACTTGACAAGTATTTATGAGGCGTAATGTACTTCGGATTAATTTTGGGGCACTTAAAATGTCGCACCGAAATCTACTCTCAGAAAACATTACAGAATTAAAAATAAGTTATAGAAACGGTCATACCAGGATTTAAATAAATACTGATAAGACGGTTTTTATTTTAATGTTTTATTCAAATATTTATAACAATAGCCTCATGACATTTAGATTTTTTTACTCAAAAATGTGTAGAAACATTATTCATGTAAAATGGCAACAGGTTTCTGGCAGTTTGCCTACTAACTCACAAAAAGGACGTCTGAATAAGCAGGCTCTTTAGCTAGTTGGCTACGCCAGATGTGACCAAACAATTAGGTGCTTACTAATTTTTGTTTGTACGAGTTTTCCTGTGGGTTCCAGTTTTGACTAATGGGCTGTGTTTTATTTATATAGTAAAAGGCTAGCACAATAGAGCAACACTGGCCAATTTATTGCTGCACTCATTTTCAAAGATCATCCTGATTTAATCTGTATAAAAAATGTGATATTTTTTTTAAGTTCGTGTTATTCAAAATCATAATCAATCAATTTAGATTACTTTCTTTTACATGTATATCACCTGTAAATTAATTCAATTCAATTCTTTATTTGCGTTCCATATGTAATACAGGTGGTATTGTTATAAAGTTTAAACAATATATTAGAAACAATATGGACCCGGTAGGGCACAGCATAAAGAGGTAGGAGAGGTTTGCAGTACCTACTTATCATTATTACCTAGTTAAGTTTTAATAAATCTAAACTTATTACAAAAGAAAAAAAAACTGAAGTATATAAACATGTTATATTCTTATCTTATTATGTGTGCGTGTGTGTGTGTGTGTGTGTGTGTTTGTTGTGTGTGTGTGTGCGTGAGAGTGTGTACGTACTTGTAAAGTTGTATATAAAGGCTTTTTTATTTATTTTTTGTTCGTTATATTTGTTTTATATTATTGTTTGTATTGGTGTTTATTATTTTTTTATTGACTTATCGTCCATGTACTCTTTTATTGAATAGTAGCATTTAGAGTGTAAAAATTTCTTTAATTTACTTATAAACATAGTCGTTTTCGTTACATCTTTGATTGTTTTAGGTAAGTTGTTATATATTTTTATTGACATTATTAGCGGACCGGAAGAATGTATTTTAAGGTGGGATGTGGGTAGGTTTAATCTATTCTTGTGTCGTAGGCTATATTTACTTTGAATATCTTGTCGGGTAGTATAGAATTCAGGGTGATGACGGACGAATTTGCATACTTCTAGGATGTATAAACAGGTAAGTGTGAGAATTTTATGCTTTTGGAAATGTAGTTTGCAGCTGTCTGTTTGTTCTATATTGGTTATTATCCGGATGAGTTTCTTTTGCAAGGTAAAAATTAATTATGGGATCAATACCTTAAATCTGCATGCAGCATTTTAGGGCTCTTTACCAAAGATATTTCGGAATGTTGAGAACGTTTGAAGTCGGTCTAAGTTCAATTTGTTTGTTCTCTACGCTTCTTACTTAATGTGTGTCAATACTGGAGGTAGGAGAGTGTAATGACAGATTTTTAAAGTCGAACGGTTTTGTATTTCCAAAGCAGAAATCTATCAAATGTGATTATGTAAAATAATTGAGAATTAAATACCTAGGTATCTACTTGTAAATTAAAACACTTAAGATATCTTGGTACGTCTAGATATCTACATTTGAAACAAAGAATCCTACAATTTAGTCTTAAAAGCATTTTCTTAAATCCGCACTCATTTTAATGATTCTCTAGCACTTTTAAATACAAACAGACTTTCAGACATAATTAAAAGTAGTAGTAACGCTAATGGCTCTTAGCTCAGTTTGTCTTATTCCGTCTTATGACATTATTTCAACCACGTTGAGAAATATAAATACCTATTCCTAAGCACATAATAATCAAATAGTCGATTTTCAAAGTGTATCGTGAATTTCATGAACTGTTTTGGTGGACAAAATTTTAACGGTAATAACTTCAAAGGTATAGTACAGGGGCCCGATTCTCCTAATTTTACTTAAGCGACGATCGATCGACGTTCGACTCGATTCGACTGAGATCCATTCCCGACTCGATTACGATTGACGCGTATGTGGCATTCCGCTATTTCTTCTTTGAAATAAACGTTTCTATCCTTTTCTATCATTCAATAATTGAAAATCATTTTGTCTGCAAATGATTTACGATTGCAAAATGATTGTACAGCAAACTACCGTATAGACCAAAATCCAGTGGCGGCGTAGTATCGAGTGGCACCCGGGGCGGACTACCTATTGAGTACCCCCAAAAAAAAACGACCAAATAAAATCACGTAGTAAAAAAAATGGTGTAGAAATCATTCATGGTGCTTTTAGCTAGGTTTAACATGAAGAAACCGGAGGCAGATCATTGCAAAGTTATAAAGCGCTAGTGAAGGGAGCCCGAAATTTTTGAGTTTTGGAACACAACAGTACCTACTCAAACAACTTTAAAGAAGAAAATCACTGTTAAGTGAAGAAGCCGCGAGCATAGCGAGCGCTAAATTTTCGATTTTTGGGACGCAAAGATACCTAAAGGAATGAGAAAAAAACAGTGTAAGTGAAAGGCGCGAGCGCAGCGAGCGCGAAATTTTTGAGTATTGGAACACATAAGTACCCAATAAGTTTCAAAAAAGCACTGCTAAGTGAAGAAACCGCGAGCGTAGCGAGCGCGAAATTTAAGATTTTTGGGACGCAAAGATATGAGAAAAAAACACTGTAAAGTGAATGGCGCGAGCGCAGCGAGCGCGAAATTTTTGAGTTTTGGAACACGCCACCCAAGCAAGTTTGAAAAAATCACTGCAAAGTGAAGAAGCCGCGAGCGTAGCGAGCGCGATATTTTAGATTTTTTTGGGACGCAAAGATACCTAAAGAAGTAAGAAAAAGCCACAGAAAAGTGAAAGGCGCGAGCGCAGCGAGCGCGAAATTTTTGAGTTTTGGAATACATAAGTATTCAAACAAGTTTGAAAAAAAAAACCACAGTAAAGTGAACGAGCTGTGAGCGTAGCGAGCGCGAAATTCTTTGAGTTTTGGGACACAAAAGTCCTCCACCGCTTACAAACAGCGCCTAAACAGCTTAGAAATATCCACCGTAAAGTGAATTTTCTAATTGTTGGTTTGAGGACAAAAACTCAGACATGAGCAATAAACAGAATTATTTATTTATTATTATTTCGATTTTATGTTTTTTGTCTCCCTCGAGAGGGGTATAAGCTCCAAACACACGGGCCATAGCCAAGCGTGATTGGGGGATTATGAAATAGAATAGGTGGATGATACGGATGATGTTGTGAGGAATTTTCTGGTTATTCGACAAGTATGTAATATGACGGCTTTCTGGAGGATGTGGGATATGAATTGTGGGATCTGGAGGATGTCTAGACTACGTTTTAAACTTTTCGGTATAATACCCGTAGAGGAAATAACTATTGGGACGATATTGATTGTTTGCGCTTGCCATTGACGTTTCAATTCAATGGCTAGATCCTGGTATTTTGTGAGTTTCTCAGATATGGTTGACTGGACATTGTGGCTGTTTGGGATGGCTACATCAATGAGAAAAGCGGTTTTAGTATTTTTGTTAAATAAGGTAATATCGGGTCTATTGAAATGTATTGTTTTGTCTGTGATAATGGTTCTGTCCCAGTATATTCTGTAGTTATTGTTTTCTAGTATGTTATTTGGTCTATATTTATAGTAAGCTACTTTTCTATTGATGAAATTAAACTTGTGTGCTAAATGTTGGTGAACTATGGATGCTACCTGGTCGTGTCTGTGCTTGTAGTCAGTTTGAGCGAGGGATCTGCAGGCAGACGTGATGTGTTGGATGGTTTCGGAACTAGAGTGGCAATGTCGACATGTGTCTGTCGGGAGATTAGGGACGCGCATTATGTGTTTCTGGTAGTTTCGGGTATCGATGACTTGGTCTTGGATTGCCATCATGAAGGCTTCCGTCTCAGGGAATAGCTCACCACGCTGCAGCCAGGCGTTCGACGCTATTTTGTCGACATGAGGTTGCTGCAGGTCATGGTAGTGCCTCCCGTGGAGAGACTTCTGCTTCCATGTGTCAATCTTCTCCTTGTCATCAATAACCCTTTCATTTCTCTGTTGACTTCGATTAGCTAGATTGAGGGGTGTTAGGTGATTATCTGTGAGTGCTATTACTTCGTGAAGTGTGGATTGGTCTAAATGGTGATGGAAATATTGTCTAAGGTTTGTTATCTGCTTATTGTGTAAGTTTACTATATCTATTATTCCGCGCCCGCCTTCGCTCCTCTTAAGTGTCATCCTTTGCACGCACGATCTTGGGTGGTGTTTTCGATGTGCTGTTAAAGTTGTGTTGATCATACGTTGTAGACTCAGTAGATCACTCTGAGACCAGCTAATTATACCAAAGGAGTATGTAAGGACAGGGATAGCATAGGTGTTGATTGCTTTACAAGTGTTACGGGAGTTCAGTTGCGATCGGAATAATATATTTAGTCGGTGTTTGAATTTCTTTTTAAGACTGTCTTTGGTTTCCTTCTGGTTAATTTGACGGGATTGTTGGAAGCCTAAGTACTTATACGAGGCATGTGGTTCAAGGGGTTCAATTATGTCACCTGTATCTAATGTGTAGCTGCATTGCGTGATCTTACCATCCTGAATAGAGAAGGTTTTGCACTTATCTATCCCGAACTCCATGTGGATGTCATTGGAGAAAGATTGTGTGATGTCTGCTAGTTGATGTAAGGATTGTGTGGTGTCACTAAATAGCTTGATGTCATCCATGTACATTAAGTGTGTGAGAATCGTATGTTTGTCTGATGCGTTTATGGTGTAACCGAATTTAGATTTATTTAGCATATGAGATAATGGGTTCAGAGCTAAGCAAAACCATAAAGGGCTGAGCGCATCCCCTTGAAAAATTCCCCGGCGTATTGGGATTTCCTGTGTCACTCCGTTAGACTCCCCTATTGTTTTTAAAGTTGTATTCCAATGTTGCATTGAACTATGAAGAAATTTAATTATGTGTGGGTGTATTTTGTAACGTCTAAGAACATCTATTAGCCAAGTGTGTGGTACGGAGTCGAACGCTTTTCTATAGTCAATGTACATGGTGTTAATATTTTTCTTTTTGACTATGGCTGCTTTCATTGCAACTGAATCTATTATGAGTTGCTCTTTGCATCCCTGACTACTTTTACGGCATCCTTTCTGCTCTTCTGCTAGAATATTGTTTTTGGTGATGTGTTCATGTAAGTGTTCTGCTATACATCCTGTTAGTATTTTGTAAAAAGTTTGTAGACATGTAATTGGTCGATATTTTGTTGGGTTTTCATAGTCATTAGCGTCCTTTGGAATCATGTAGGTGAGGCCTTGTGTAACAAAACGTGGCATTAAGTTTGGTGTGTGTAGGAATTGATTTAAGTGGTTGTGTATTAGAGGGTGTATTGTTGTGAGTTTCTTGTACCAATAGTTGTGAATTTGGTCACTCCCTGGTGCTTTCCAGTTGTGTGTTTTGTTAAGTACTCGTATAAATACGTCCACTGGGATATGCTCAAATTCCATGGGTGTAATATTGTCAACTATTTCACTATCTGAATTTAACCAGTCGGCGCTAGCATTGTGTTGTACCGGCACCGACCAGATACCTGACCAAAACCTGTGTAGTTCATCGGCTGGGGGAGTTTGTATCTGTTGTGTTCCTCTTCTTGTGTTAGGTAGTGTTTCAGATGATAGATGTCTATAGAATTGTTTTTCATTATTTTTAAATCTAGCATTTTGTTTCTTTCTTAGTGTACAGTTAGTATATCTTTTTAGTCTACTGGATGCTGCATTGAGTTTCTGTTTGAGAGTGTCAATATATTCTTCGTTGGTTAGGTTAGGTTCTTCGTACTGAGAATGTATTCGGTATTTATGTTTTATTATTTCGACAAGTACTATTAGTCTGCTGCTTCTGGCACCTCGTGTGTATTCTATTAACCTACCAATATCTCTTCTTAAGTCGTGTATCTTTTTCTGTAGTCTCTTTTGCCAAGAGGGTGTTTTCTGCTGGTATGGGGTAGACGTAGTCGTTAAATCCCTAATCTTAGCACCGTTGCATAGAGCTACTGTATAGGCTGCGCAGTAAATAAGTGTGTGAGTTTTGTCAAACTCTTGTTCTTTTGAAATGTATTCGGGTAGTACTTTTGTGTTAATGTAGTCAACAAGTTGAGCAAGCTTCCTAGAGGTTTTTTGTTTTGGTATAAAAGGTCGTGTAGTTGGATCAGTATTACTAAACTTATCTACTGCATTTTTAAATTGCTCCTTTATTTTATCTGGGTCGCAGGTGTCGTGTGATTGGTTTTCTGCAGCATCTGCTGGAGATTGTGAGTTTGTTTGTGATTCGGTTAGTGATAGTTGGTCGTGTCAGTGAACCTGGCAGATCATTGTCTAGCAGATCAACTTTTTTTTTGAGTTCTTATCGCATGCAGATGAGTTCTATAGTTCCTGATAGTTTTCAGGAATAGTTCTGCCATTTTCAGCTGAAAAATGATAGTTCACAAAATGATCTGCTAACTTCCGGTAGCAGAGCATTTTTCAGAAAATTAAAAAAAAACTGAGATCTTATCGCATAAAGATGAGTTCCATAGTTCCTCATACTTTTCAGGAATAGTTCTGGCGTATTTCAGCTGAAAAATATTTTTTTTCCCAATTCACGTTTGAGCGTGAACAGAGCATGAATAAAGATTAAAGTGTTATTTTCAAAGTTCGATCCAGATAAAAGGGCAAAAACTCATTTGTTTTTGATAGATGCTTCATGAAACTGTAATCTAGACTTCAATTCAAATCTAGAACTATCATTAAAGTACCAGCTGAGCAGTACACTTTAATATTAAAATGTAAGGAACTGTAAAATTTCACACTTTAATATTAAAAAAATAATTTTCATGGTTCCAATTACTCTGGGAGGCGGGAACTATCGCGATTCTGATAGAAGAATACCAGCACCATAATGAAGAAGCAGATTCAAACCCAGAACTCTCACTAAAGTATCAGCAGAGCATGGTTGAAAGTAAGAAACTGTGAAATTTCACATTTTAATATGAAAAAATATTCAAAAAATTATTTTCGCGGTTCCAATTACTCTACGAGGCGGGAACTATCGCGTTTCTGATAGAAGAGTATAAGCACCATAATATAGAAGCAGAATCAAACCCAGAACTCTCACTAAAGTATCAGCAGAGCATGGTTGAAAGTAAGAAACTGTGAAATTTCACAACTTAATATTGAAAAAATAATTTTCATGGTTCCAATTACTCTGGGAGGCGGGAACTATCGCGTTTCTGATAGAAGAATACCAGCACCATAATATAGAAGCAGATTCAAACCCAGAACTCTCACTAAAGTATCAGCAGAGCATGGTTGAAAGTAAGAAACTGTGAAATTTCACAACTTAATATTGAAAAATTAATTTTCATGGTTCCAATTACTCTGGGAGGCGGGAACTATCGCGTTTCTGATAGAAGAGTATAAGCACCATAATATAGAAGCAGATTCAAACCCAGAACTCTCACTAAAGTATCAGCAGAGCATGGTTGAAAGTAAGAAACTGTGAAATTTCACAACTTAATATTGAAAAAATAATTTTCATGGTTCCAATTACTCTGGGAGACGGGAACTATCGCGTTTCTTATAGAAGAATACTAGCACCGTAATATAGAAGCAGATTCAAACCCAGAACTCTCACTTAAGTATCAGCAGAGCATGGTTGAATGTAAGAAACTGTGAAATTTCAGACTTAAATATTAAAAAAAAAATTTCATGGTTCCTTTTACTCTGGGAGGCGGGAACTATCGCGTTTCTTATAGAAGAATACTAGCACCGTAATATAGAAGCAGATTCAAACCCAGAACTCTCACTAAAGTATCAGCAGAGCATGGTTGAAAGTAAGAAACTGTGAAATTTCACAACTTAATATTGAAAAAATAATTTTCATGGTTCCAATTACTCTGGGAGGCGGGAACTATCGCGTTTCTGATAGAAGAATACTAGCGCCATAATATAGGAGCAGAATCAAACCCAGAACTCTCACTAAAGTATCAGCAGAGCATGGTTGAAAGTAAGAAACTGTGAAATTTCACAACTTAATATTGAAAAAATAATTTTCATGGTTCCAATTACTCTGGGAGGCGGGAACTATCGCGTTTCTGATAGAAGAATACCAGCACCGTAATGTAGAAGCAGATTCAAACCCAGAACTCTCACTAAAGTATCAGCAGAGCATGGTTGAAAGTAAGAAACTGTGAAATTTCACAACTTAATATTGAAAAAATATTCAAAAAATTATTTTCGCGGTTCCAATTACTCTACGAGGCGGGAACTATCGCGTTTCTGATAGAAGAGTATAAGCACCATAATACAGAAGAAGAATCAAACCCAGAACTCTCACTAAAGTATCAGCAGAGCATGGTTGAAAGTAAGAAACTGTGAAATTTCACAACTTAATATTGAAAAAATATTCAAAAAAATATTTTCGCGGTTCCAGTTACTCTAGGAGGCGGGAACTATCGCGTTTCTGATAGAAGAATACTAGCGCCATAATATAGGAGCAGAATCAAACCCAGAACTCTCACTAAAGTATCAGCAGAGCATGGTTGATAGTAAGAAACTGTGAAATTTCACACTTATATATTAAAAAAAATAATTTCATGGTTCCTATTACTCTGGGAGGCGGAAACTATCGCGTTTCTTATGAAAAAATACTAGTACCGTAATATAGAAGCAGATTTAAACCCAGAACTCTCACTAAAGTATCAGCAGAGCATGGTTGAAAGTAAGAAACTGTGAAATTTCACAACTTAATATTGAAAAAATAATTTTCATGGTTCCAATTACTCTGGGAGGCGGGAACTATCGCGTTTCTTATAGAAGAATACTAGTACCGTAATATAGGAGCAGATTCAAACCCAGAACTCTCACTAAAGTATCAGCAGAGCATGGTTGAAAGTAAGAAACTGTAAAATTTCACATTTTAATATGAAAAAATATTCAAAAAAATATTTTCGCGGTTGCAGTTACTCTAGGAGGCGGGAACTATCGCGTTTCTGATAGAAGAATACTAGCGCCATAATATAGGAGCAGAATCAAACCCAGAACTCTCACTAAAGTATCAGCAGAGCATGGTTGAAAGTAAGAAACTGTGAAATTTCACACTTAAATATGAAAAAATATTCAAAAAAATATTTTCGCGGTTCTAGTTACTCTAGGAGGCGGGAACTATCGCGTTTCTGATAGAAGAATACTAGCGCCATAATATAGGAGCAGAATCAAACCCAGAACTCTCACTAAAGTATCAGCAGAGCATGGTTGACAGTAAGAAACTGTGAAATTTCACAACTTAATATTGAAAAAATATTCAAAAAATTATTTTCGCGGTTCCAATTACTCTACGAGGCGGGAACTATCGCGTTTCTGATAGAAGAATACTAGCGCCATAATATAGGAGCAGAATCAAACCCAGAACTCTCACTAAAGTATCAGCAGAGCATGGTTGAAAGTAAGAAACTGTGAAATTTCACAACTTAATATTGAAAAAATATTCAAAAAAATATTTTCGCGGTTCCAGTTACTCTAGGAGGCGGGAACTATCGCGTTTCTGATAGAAGAATACTAGCGCCATAATATAGGAGCAGAATCAAACCCAGAACTCTCACTAAAGTATCAGCAGAGCATGGTTGAAAGTAAGAAACTGTGAAATTTCACAACTTAATATTGAAAAAATAATTTTCATGGTTCCAATTATTCTGGGAGGCGGGAACTATCGCGTTTCTGATAGAAGAATACCAGCACCATAATATAGAAGCAGATTCAAACCCAGAACTCTCACTAAAGTATCAGCAGAGCATGGTTGAAAGTAAGAAACTGTGAAATTTCACACTTAATATTGAAAAAATAATTTTCATGGTTCCAATTACTCTGGGAGGCGGGAACTATCGCGTTTCTGATAGAAGAATACCAGCACCATAATATAGAAGCAGATTCAAACCCAGAACTCTCACTAAAGTATCAGCAGAGCATGGTTGAAAGTAAGAAACTGTGAAATTTTACAACTTAATATTAAAAAATAATTTTCATGGTTCCAATTACTCTGGGAGGCGGGAACTATCGCGTTTCTGATAGAAGAATACTAGCGCCATAATATAGGAGCAGAATCAAACCCAGAACTCTCACTAAAGTATCAGCAGAGCATGGTTGAAAGTAAGAAACTGTGAAATTTCACAACTTAATATTGAAAAAATAATTTTCATGGTTCCAATTACTCTGGGAGGCGGGAACTATCGTGTTTCTGATAGAAGAATACCAGCACTGTAATGTAGAAGCAGATTCAAACCCAGAACTCTCACTAAAGTATCAGCAGAGCATGGTTGAAAGTAAGAAACTGTGAAATTTCACAACTTAATATTGAAAAAATATTCAAAAAATTATTTTCGCGGTTCCAATTACTCTACGAGGCGGGAACTATCGCGTTTCTGATAGAAGAGTATAAGCACCATAATACAGAAGAAGAATCAAACCCAGAACTCTCACTAAAGTATCAGCAGAGCATGGTTGAAAGTAAGAAACTGTGAAATTTCACAACTTAATATTGAAAAAATATTCAAAAAAATATTTTCGCGGTTCCAGTTACTCTAGGAGGCGGGAACTATCGCGTTTCTGATAGAAGAATACTAGCGCCATAATATAGGAGCAGAATCAAACCCAGAACTCTCACTAAAGTATCAGCAGAGCATGGTTGAAAGTAAGAAACTGTGAAATTTCACAACTTAATATTGAAAAAATAATTTTCATGGTTCCAATTACTCTGGGAGGCGGGAACTATCGCGTTTCTGATAGAAGAATACCAGCACCATAATATAGAAGCAGATTCAAACCCAGAACTCTCACTAAAGTATCAGCAGAGCATGGTTGAAAGTAAGAAACTGTGAAATTTCACACTTAAATATGAAAAAATATTCAAAAAAATATTTTCGCGGTTCTAGTTACTCTAGGAGGCGGGAACTATCGCGTTTCTGATAGAAGAATACTAGCGCCATAATATAGGAGCAGAATCAAACCCAGAACTCTCACTAAAGTATCAGCAGAGCATGGTTGACAGTAAGAAACTGTGAAATTTCACAACTTAATATTGAAAAAATATTCAAAAAAATATTTTCGCGGTTCCAATTACTCTACGAGGCGGGAACTATCGCGTTTCTGATAGAAGAATACTAGCGCCATAATATAGGAGCAGAATCAAACCCAGAACTCTCACTAAAGTATCAGCAGAGCATGGTTGAAAGTAAGAAACTGTGAAATTTCACAACTTAATATTGAAAAAATATTCAAAAAAATATTTTCGCGGTTCCAGTTACTCTAGGAGGCGGGAACTATCGCGTTTCTGATAGAAGAATACTAGCGCCATAATATAGGAGCAGAATCAAACCCAGAACTCTCACTAAAGTATCAGCAGAGCATGGTTGAAAGTAAGAAACTGTGAAATTTCACAACTTAATATTGAAAAAATAATTTTCATGGTTCCAATTACTCTGGGAGGCGGGAACTATCGCGTTTCTGATAGAAGAATACCAGCACCATAATATAGAAGCAGATTCAAATCCAGAACTCTCACTAAAGTATCAGCAGAGCATGGTTGAAAGTAAGAAACTGTGTTACAACTTAATATTAAAAAATAATTTTCATGGTTCCAATTACTCTGGGAGGCGGGAACTATCGCGTTTCTGATAGAAGAATACTAGCACCGTAATAAAAAAGCAAAATCAAACCCAGAACTCTCACTAAAGTATCAGCAGAGCATGGTTGAAAGTAAGAAACTGTAAAATATTACATTTTAATATGAAAAAATATTCAAAATAATATTTTTCATGGTTCCAATTACTCTGGGAGGTGAAAACTATCGCGTTTCTGATAGGAGAACACCAGCACCATAAAATAAAAGCAGATTCTCAGATTCCTACCTTCAGCCATGCTCTGCTGATACTTTAGTGAGAGTTCTGGGTTTGAATCTGCTTCTATATTATGGTGCTGGTATTCTTCTATCAGAAACGCGATAGTTGCCGCCTCCCAGAGTAATTGGAACCATGAAAATTATTTTTTCAATATTAAGTTGTGAAATTTCACAGTTTCTTACTTTCAACCATGCTCTGCTGATACTTTCGTGAGAGTTCTGGGTTTGATTCTGCTCCTATATTATGGCGCTAGTATTCTTCTATCAGAAACGCGATAGTTCCCGCCTCCTAGAGTAACTAGAACCGCGAAAATATTTTTTTGAATATTTTTTCATATTTAAGTGTGAAATTTCACAGTTTCTTACTTTCAACCATGCTCTGCTGATACTTTAGTGAGAGTTCTGGGTTTGAATCTGCTTCTATATTATGGTGCTGGAATTCTTCTATCAGAAACGCGATAGTTCCCGCCTCCCAGAGTAATTGGAACCATGAAAATTATTTTTTCAATATTAAGTTGTGAAATTTCACAGTTTCTTACTTTCAACCATGCTCTGCTGACACTTTAGTGAGAGTTCTGGGTTTGATTCTGCTCCTATATTATGGCGCTAGTATTCTTCTATCAGAAACGCGATAGTTCCCGCCTCCTAGTGTAACTGGAACAGCGAAAATATTTTTTTGAATATTTTTTCAATATTAAGTTGTGAAATTTCACAGTTTCTTACTTTCAACCATGCTCTGCTGATACTTTAGTGAGAGTTCTGGGTTTGATTCTTCTTCTGTATTATGGTGCTTATACTCTTCTATCAGAAACGCGATAGTTCCCGCCTCGTAGAGTAATTGGAACCGCGAAAATAATTTTTTGAATATTTTTTCATATTTAAGTGTGAAATTTCACAGTTTCTTACTTTCAACCATGCTCTGCTGATACTTTAGTGAAAGTTCTGGGTTTGAATCTGCTTTTTTATTATGGTGCTGGAATTCTTCTATCAGAAACGCGATAGTTCCCGCCTCCCAGAGTAATTGGAACCATGAAAATTATTTTTTCAATATTAAGTTGTGAAATTTCACAGTTTCTTACTTTCAACCATGCTCTGCTGACACTTTAGTGAGAGTTCTGGGTTTGATTCTGCTCCTATATTATGGCGCTAGTATTCTTCTATCAGAAACGCGATAGTTCCCGCCTCCTAGTGTAACTGGAACCGCGAAAATATTTTTTTGAATATTTTTTCATATTAAAATGTGAAATTTCAGTTTCTTACTTTCAACCATGCTCTGCTGATACTTTAGTGAGAGTTCTGGATTTGAATCTGCTTCTATATTATGGTGCTGGTATTCTTCTATCAGAAACGCGATAGTTCCCGCCTCCTAGTGTAACTGGAACAGCGAAAATATTTTTTTGAATATTTTTTCAATATTAAGTTGTGAAATTTCACAGTTTCTTACTTTCAACCATGCTCTGCTGATACTTTAGTGAGAGTTCTGGGTTTGATTCTTCTTCTAAATTATGGTGCTTATACTCTTCTATCAGAAACGCGATAGTTCCCGCCTCGTAGAGTAATTGGAACCGCGAAAATAATTTTTTGAATATTTTTTCATATTTAAGTGTGAAATTTCACAGTTTCTTACTTTCAACCATGCTCTGCTGATACTTTAGTGAGAGTTCTGGATTTGAGTCTGCTTCTATATTATGGTGCTGGTATTCTTCTATCAGAAACGCGATAGTTCCCGCCTCCCAGAGTAATTGGAACCATGAAAATTATTTTTTCAATATTAAGTTGTGAAATTTCACAGTTTCATACTTTCAACCATGCTCTGCTGATACTTTAGTGAGAGTTCTGGATTTGAATCTGCTTCTATATTATGGTGCTGGTATTCTTCTATCAGAAACGCGATAGTTCCCGCCTCCCAGAGTAATTGGAACCATGAAAATTATTTTTTCAATATTAAGTTGTGAAATTTCACAGTTTCTTACTTTCAACCATGCTCTGCTGATACTTTAGTGAGAGTTCTGGGTTTGATTCTGCTCCTATATTATGGCGCTAGTATTCTTCTATCAGAAACGCGATAGTTCCCGCCTCCTAGTTTAACTGGAACAGCGAAAATATTTTTTTGAATATTTTTTCAATATTAAGTTGTGAAATTTCACAGTTTCTTACTTTCAACCATGCTCTGCTGATACTTTAGTGACAGTTCTGGATTTGAATCTGCTTCTATATTATGGTGCTGGTATTCTTCTATCAGAAACGCGATAGTTCCCGCCTCCTAGTGTAACTGGAACAGCGAAAATATTTTTTTGAATATTTTTTCAATATTAAGTTGTGAAATTTCACAGTTTCTTACTTTCAACCATGCTCTGCTGATACTTTAGTGAGAGTTCTGGGTTTGATTCTTCTTCTGTATTATGGTGCTTATACTCTTCTATCAGAAACGCGATAGTTCCCGCCTCGTAGAGTAATTGGAACCGCGAAAATAATTTTTTGAATATTTTTTCATATTTAAGTGTGAAATTTCACAGTTTCTTACTTTCAACCATGCTCTGCTGATACTTTAGTGAAAGTTCTGGGTTTGAATCTGCTTCTTTATTATGGTGCTGGAATTCTTCTATCAGAAACGCGATAGTTCCCGCCTCCCAGAGTAATTGGAACCATGAAAATTATTTTTTCAATATTAAGTTGTGAAATTTCACAGTTTCTTACTTTCAACCATGCTCTGCTGACACTTTAGTGAGAGTTCTGGGTTTGATTCTGCTCCTATATTATGGCGCTAGTATTCTTCTATCAGAAACGCGATAGTTCCCGCCTCCTAGTGTAACTGGAACCGCGAAAATATTTTTTTGAATATTTTTTCATATTAAAATGTGAAATTTCACAGTTTCTTACTTTCAACCATGCTCTGCTGATACTTTAGTGAGAGTTCTGGATTTGAATCTGCTTCTATATTATGGTGCTGGTATTCTTCTATCAGAAACGCGATAGTTCCCGCCTCCTAGTGTAACTGGAACAGCGAAAATATTTTTTTGAATATTTTTTCAATATTAAGTTGTGAAATTTCACAGTTTCTTACTTTCAACCATGCTCTGCTGATACTTTAGTGAGAGTTCTGGGTTTGATTCTTCTTCTGTATTATGGTGCTTATACTCTTCTATCAGAAACGCGATAGTTCCCGCCTCGTAGAGTAATTGGAACCGCGAAAATAATTTTTTGAATATTTTTTCATATTTAAGTGTGAAATTTCACAGTTTCTTACTTTCAACCATGCTCTGCTGATACTTTAGTGAAAGTTCTGGGTTTGAATCTGCTTTTTTATTATGGTGCTGGAATTCTTCTATCAGAAACGCGATAGTTCCCGCCTCCCAGAGTAATTGGAACCATGAAAATTATTTTTTCAATATTAAGTTGTGAAATTTCACAGTTTCTTACTTTCAACCATGCTCTGCTGACACTTTAGTGAGAGTTCTGGGTTTGATTCTGCTCCTATATTATGGCGCTAGTATTCTTCTATCAGAAACGCGATAGTTCCCGCCTCCTAGTGTAACTGGAACCGCGAAAATATTTTTTTGAATATTTTTTCATATTAAAATGTGAAATTTCACAGTTTCTTACTTTCAACCATGCTCTGCTGATACTTTAGTGAGAGTTCTGGATTTGAATCTGCTTCTATATTATGGTGCTGGTATTCTTCTGTCAGAAACGCGATAGTTCCCGCCTCGTAGAGTAATTGGAACCGCGAAAATAATTTTTTGAATATTTTTTCATATTTAAGTGTGAAATTTCACAGTTTCTTACTTTCAACCATGCTCTGCTGATACTTTAGTGAGAGTTCTGGGTTTGATTCTGCTCCTATATTATGGCGCTAGTATTCTTCTATCAGAAACGCGATAGTTCCCGCCTCCTAGTTTAACTGGAACAGCGAAAATATTTTTTTGAATATTTTTTCAATATTAAGTTGTGAAATTTCACAGTTTCTTACTTTCAACCATGCTCTGCTGATACTTTAGTGACAGTTCTGGATTTGAATCTGCTTCTATATTATGGTGCTGGTATTCTTCTATCAGAAACGCGATAGTTCCCGCCTCCTAGTGTAACTGGAACAGCGAAAATATTTTTTTGAATATTTTTTCAATATTAAGTTGTGAAATTTCACAGTTTCTTACTTTCAACCATGCTCTGCTGATACTTTAGTGAGAGTTCTGGGTTTGATTCTTCTTCTGTATTATGGTGCTTATACTCTTCTATCAGAAACGCGATAGTTCCCGCCTCGTAGAGTAATTGGAACCGCGAAAATAATTTTTTGAATATTTTTTCATATTTAAGTGTGAAATTTCACAGTTTCTTACTTTCAACCATGCTCTGCTGATACTTTAGTGAAAGTTCTGGGTTTGAATCTGCTTCTTTATTATGGTGCTGGAATTCTTCTATCAGAAACGCGATAGTTCCCGCCTCCCAGAGTAATTGGAACCATGAAAATTATTTTTTCAATATTAAGTTGTGAAATTTCACAGTTTCTTACTTTCAACCATGCTCTGCTGACACTTTAGTGAGAGTTCTGGGTTTGATTCTGCTCCTATATTATGGCGCTAGTATTCTTCTATCAGAAACGTGATAGTTCCCGCCTCCTAGAGTAACTGGAACCGCGAAAATATTTTTTTGAATATTTTTTCATATTTAAGTGTGAAATTTCACAGTTTCTTACTTTCAACCATGCTCTGCTGATACTTTAGTGAGAGTTCTGGATTTGAATCTGCTTCTATATTATGGTGCTGGTATTCTTCTATCAGAAACGCGATAGTTCCCGCCTCCCAGAGTAATTGGAACCATGAAAATTATTTTTTCAATATTAAGTTGTGAAATTTCACAGTTTCATACTTTCAACCATGCTCTGCTGATACTTTAGTGAGAGTTCTGGATTTGAATCTGCTTCTATATTATGGTGCTGGTATTCTTCTATCAGAAACGCGATAGTTCCCGCCTCCCAGAGTAATTGGAACCATGAAAATTATTTTTTCAATATTAAGTTGTGAAATTTCACAGTTTCTTACTTTCAACCATGCTCTGCTGATACTTTAGTGAGAGTTCTGGGTTTGATTCTGCTCCTATATTATGGCGCTAGTATTCTTCTATCAGAAACGCGATAGTTCCCGCCTCCTAGTTTAACTGGAACAGCGAAAATATTTTTTTGAATATTTTTTCAATATTAAGTTGTGAAATTTCACAGTTTCTTACTTTCAACCATGCTCTGCTGATACTTTAGTGACAGTTCTGGATTTGAATCTGCTTCTATATTATGGTGCTGGTATTCTTCTATCAGAAACGCGATAGTTCCCGCCTCCTAGTGTAACTGGAACAGCGAAAATATTTTTTTGAATATTTTTTCAATATTAAGTTGTGAAATTTCACAGTTTCTTACTTTCAACCATGCTCTGCTGATACTTTAGTGAGAGTTCTGGGTTTGATTCTTCTTCTGTATTATGGTGCTTATACTCTTCTATCAGAAACGCGATAGTTCCCGCCTCGTAGAGTAATTGGAACCGCGAAAATAATTTTTTGAATATTTTTTCATATTTAAGTGTGAAATTTCACAGTTTCTTACTTTCAACCATGCTCTGCTGATACTTTAGTGAAAGTTCTGGGTTTGAATCTGCTTCTTTATTATGGTGCTGGAATTCTTCTATCAGAAACGCGATAGTTCCCGCCTCCCAGAGTAATTGGAACCATGAAAATTATTTTTTCAATATTAAGTTGTGAAATTTCACAGTTTCTTACTTTCAACCATGCTCTGCTGACACTTTAGTGAGAGTTCTGGGTTTGATTCTGCTCCTATATTATGGCGCTAGTATTCTTCTATCAGAAACGCGATAGTTCCCGCCTCCTAGTGTAACTGGAACCGCGAAAATATTTTTTTGAATATTTTTTCATATTAAAATGTGAAATTTCACAGTTTCTTACTTTCAACCATGCTCTGCTGATACTTTAGTGAGAGTTCTGGATTTGAATCTGCTTCTATATTATGGTGCTGGTATTCTTCTGTCAGAAACGCGATAGTTCCCGCCTCGTAGAGTAATTGGAACCGCGAAAATAATTTTTTGAATATTTTTTCATATTTAAGTGTGAAATTTCACAGTTTCTTACTTTCAACCATGCTCTGCTGATACTTTAGTGAGAGTTCTGGGTTTGATTCTGCTCCTATATTATGGCGCTAGTATTCTTCTATCAGAAACGCGATAGTTCCCGCCTCCTAGTTTAACTGGAACAGCGAAAATATTTTTTTGAATATTTTTTCAATATTAAGTTGTGAAATTTCACAGTTTCTTACTTTCAACCATGCTCTGCTGATACTTTAGTGACAGTTCTGGATTTGAATCTGCTTCTATATTATGGTGCTGGTATTCTTCTATCAGAAACGCGATAGTTCCCGCCTCCTAGTGTAACTGGAACAGCGAAAATATTTTTTTGAATATTTTTTCAATATTAAGTTGTGAAATTTCACAGTTTCTTACTTTCAACCATGCTCTGCTGATACTTTAGTGAGAGTTCTGGGTTTGATTCTTCTTCTGTATTATGGTGCTTATACTCTTCTATCAGAAACGCGATAGTTCCCGCCTCGTAGAGTAATTGGAACCGCGAAAATAATTTTTTGAATATTTTTTCATATTTAAGTGTGAAATTTCACAGTTTCTTACTTTCAACCATGCTCTGCTGATACTTTAGTGAAAGTTCTGGGTTTGAATCTGCTTCTTTATTATGGTGCTGGAATTCTTCTATCAGAAACGCGATAGTTCCCGCCTCCCAGAGTAATTGGAACCATGAAAATTATTTTTTCAATATTAAGTTGTGAAATTTCACAGTTTCTTACTTTCAACCATGCTCTGCTGACACTTTAGTGAGAGTTCTGGGTTTGATTCTGCTCCTATATTATGGCGCTAGTATTCTTCTATCAGAAACGTGATAGTTCCCGCCTCCTAGAGTAACTGGAACCGCGAAAATATTTTTTTGAATATTTTTTCATATTTAAGTGTGAAATTTCACAGTTTCTTACTTTCAACCATGCTCTGCTGATACTTTAGTGAGAGTTCTGGATTTGAATCTGCTTCTATATTATGGTGCTGGTATTCTTCTATCAGAAACGCGATAGTTCCCGCCTCCCAGAGTAATTGGAACCATGAAAATTATTTTTTCAATATTAAGTTGTGAAATTTCACAGTTTCTTACTTTAAACCATGCTCTGCTGATACTTTAGTGAGAGTTCTGGGTTTGATTCTGCTCCTATATTATGGCGCTAGTATTCTTCTATCAGAAACGCGATAGTTCCCGCCTCCTAGTTTAACTGGAACAGCGAAAATATTTTTTTGAATATTTTTTCAATATTAAGTTGTGAAATTTCACAGTTTCTTACTTTCAACCATGCTCTGCTGATACTTTAGTGAGAGTTCTGGGTTTGATTCTGCTCCTACCTCTATATTATGGCGCTAGTATTCTTCTATCAGAAACGCGATAGTTCCCGCCTCCTAGTGTAACTGGAACCGCGAAAATATTTTTTTGAATATTTTTTCATATTAAAATGTGAAATTTCACAGTTTCTTACTTTCAACCATGCTCTGCTGATACTTTAGTGAGAGTTCTGGATTTGAATCTGCTTCTATATTATGGTGCTGGTATTCTTCTATCAGAAACGCGATAGTTCCCGCCTCCTAGTGTAACTGGAACAGCGAAAATATTTTTTTTGAATATTTTTTCAATATTAAGTTGTGAAATTTCACAGTTTCTTACTTTCAACCATGCTCTGCTGATACTTTAGTGAGAGTTCTGGGTTTGATTCTTCTTCTGTATTATGGTGCTTATACTCTTCTATCAGAAACGCGATAGTTCCCGCCTCCTAGAGTAACTGCAACCGCGAAAATATTTTTTTGAATATTTTTTCATATTAAAATGTGAAATTTCACAGTTTCTTACTTTCAACCATGCTCTGCTGATACTTTAGTGAGAGTTCTGGGTTTGATTCTGCTCCTATATTATGTTGCTAGTATTCTTCTATCAGAAACGCGATAGTTCCCGCCTCCTAGAGTAACTGGAACCGCGAAAATATTTTTTTGAATATTTTTTCAATATTAAGTTGTGAAATTTCACAGTTTCTTACTTTCAACCATGCTCTGCTGATACTTTAGTGAGAGTTCTGGGTTTGAATCTGCTTCTATATTATGGTGCTTATACTCTTCTATCAGAAACGCGATAGTTCCCGCCTCCTAGTGTAACTGGAACAGCGAAAATATTTTTTTGAATATTTTTTCATATTATAATGTGAAATTTCACAGTTTCTTACTTTCAACCATGCTCTGCTGATACTTTAGTGAGAGTTCTGGGTTTGATTCTTCTTCTGTATTATGGTGCTTATACTCTTCTATCAGAAACGCGATAGTTCCCGCCTCGTAGAGTAATTGGAACCGCGAAAATATTTTTTTGAATATTTCTTCATATTTAAGTGTGAAATTTCACAGTTTCTTACTTTCAACCATGCTCTGCTGATACTTTAGTGAGAGTTCTGGGTTTGAATCTGCTTCTATATTATGGTGCTGGAATTCTTCTATCAGAAACGCGATAGTTCCCGCCTCCCAGAGTAATAGGAACCATGAAAATTATTTTTTCAATATTAAGTTGTGAAATTTCACAGTTTCTTACTTTCAACCATGCTCTGCTGATACTTTAGTGAGAGTTCTGGGTTTGAATCTGCTTCTATATTATGGTGCTGGTATTCTTCTATCAGAAACGCGATAGTTCCCGCCTCCCAGAGTAATTGGAACCATGAAAATTATTTTTTCAATATTAAGTTGTGAAATTTCACAGTTTCTTACTTTCAACCATGCTCTGCTGATACTTTAGTGAGAGTTCTGGGTTTGATTCTGCTTCTATATTATGGTGCTTATACTCTTCTATCAGAAACGCGATAGTTCCCGCCTCCTAGTGTAACTGGAACAGCGAAATTATTTTTTTGAATATTTTTTCAATATTAAGTTGTGAAATTTCACAGTTTCTTACTTTCAACCATGCTCTGCTGATACTTTAGTGAGAGTTCTGGGTTTGATTCTTCCTCTATATTATGGTGCTTATACTCTTCTATCAGAAACGCGATAGTTCCCGCCTCGTAGAATAATTGGAACCGCGAAAATAATTTTTTGAATATTTTTTCATATTTAAGTGTGAAATTTCACAGTTTCTTACTTTCAACCATGCTCTGCTGATACTTTAGTGAGAGTTCTGGGTTTGAATCTGCTTCTACATTATGGTGCTGGTATTCTTCTATCAGAATCGCGATAGTTCCCGCCTCCCAGAGTAATTGGAACCATGAAAATTATTTTTTTAATATTAAAGTGTGAAATTTTACAGTTCCTTACATTCAACCATGCTCAGCTGGTACTTTAATGATAGTTCTAGATTTGAATTGAAGTCTAGATTACAGTTTCATGAAGCATCTATTAAAAACAAATGAGTTTTTGCCCTTTTATCTGGATCGAACTTTGAAAATAACACTTTAATCTTTATTCATGCTCTGTTCACGCTCAAACGTGAATTGGGAAAAAAAAATATTTTTCAGCTGAAATACGCCAGAACTATTCCTGAAAAGTATGAGGAACTATGGAACTCATCTTTATGCGATAAGATCTCAGTTTTTTTTTAATTTTCTGAAAAATGCTCTGCTACCGGAAGTTAGCAGATCATTTTGTGAACTATCATTTTTCAGCTGAAAATGGCAGAACTATTCCTGAAAACTATCAGGAACTATAGAACTCATCTGCATGCGATAAGAACTCAAAAAAAAAGTTGATCTGCTAGACAATGATCTGCCAGGTTCACTGACATTAGTTGGTCAGGCATAAGGGCGTTATGATTGTGTCGTGTGTCGTTATCAGTATCATGCGTACTTCCCGAGTGGTTCGTATCTGATATGTGTTGGGTTGCAATAATATCATCTGTGTGGCATTGGATTGTATTGTTAGATATATCATCTTGAATTTCTTTGAGTCTCTGTTGAGATATCATGTTGTTATTTAAAATGACTCGAAGTTGATCTGATATCCTCTGTTCAGTCACTCCAGTTAATTCTGGGCATTCTGCAATGACTGCTTGGTGAAGAGGTTGTCTGTAAGCTGTTCTATTTTGCCCTAATTCCGTAATTTGGTAATAATTTCTAACAATACATTCGTTTTGCTCAGTTGTCCATCGTCTTCGTTGACCTCCTACATGTTGAGTATGTGATTGTGTGTTTTGGTAGTCGTGTGTTTGTTGTAGGTAAGTGGTGACGTCGTTTCTTATTTCGTCTAATGTTTGTTGTGGTAGCAATTTACTCCTAACTATCGCTCTACATTGGTCTCCTAATCTTTGTCGAGACGCCTGCATTTCCGGAAATTTTTGAGAGAACTCACTGTGGAGTTGTTGTAAGTATACTTTATTTGTGTTCAACTTAGTTGCTATGAGATACGTGCGCCAGATGAATTTATTCATTTCTTCTGACCATCGTTTGCGCGCACGACTTGTTCCTGAAGCGGGTGCAGGTTCAGTGGCTGGTGCCTCCTGCACAACATCCTCAGGTAACGGAGAGTGGGGTACATTCCCATCGGGTATGAGTGTATTCTCTAAGGTAAAACTGACAATTGAAGGTGATGATGAGAGTGAAGGTACGTATGATATCGTACTTGGGCTATAGGGCTCTATTGGACTACTTATTCTATCTACTTCTGAACTAATTTCGGCTGTAGCATATTGTATGGTGGGAGCCCGCCTGCTCAACTCCTCACCACTGACGGATCGCATGCTGAGACACCCAGCGTCAGCTCCAGGTGTGCCCCGGCGATCGCCCCCGGGCAGCGGCCCTATACGTTTCTTTCTAGATCGAGTTTCCATATTGGAGGGGTTGTTTTGGGACCGTTAGTTGGAAGGGTTTGTCAAGGTGTTAGTGACTGTTATTTTGTACCTCCTGACTTTATTTCAGGGTTGGGTCTAGCTGTTATGACCTCTGATAATTAGTTCATGCCTCCTCTAAGCCCCCCCACCACGTCAAGGTGGCCCCACAGGGGGGGTTATTATTATTATTATAATAAAAAACCGCGAGCGAAGCGAGCGGATTTTTTTTTCAACGTTGAGGAATTAATTTAAGTAATCAGGTAAAAGCAAAAATACAAGAGAGGGGTGACAGATGGACTGAGGGGTGACCCTTTTAGTCCCACCTCGATCATTCTGGTAGTGCAGATATGTGCCGACTGAGATGGCACCCCCCCGGATGTGGTACCCGGGGCGGACCGCCCCCCCCCGCTCCCCCCTTACGCCGCTACTGCCAAAATCACCAAAATAGCAGACCAATCGCACACCAATCAAATGTCAATCGAATACGATTGGTCTTTTATTAGTAGCAGAATGCCCGATATGGTTAAAACTGCTATTGCGATCATATTGCAATTCGATTTCTATTCGATTTTGACATTATTAACTTAGGAGAATCGGGCCCCAGATTGCTTATCCGTCTTGTTAGTTACAAAATCGTATGTTACTAGCTGGTTCACGCGGTTTACACAAATGATATTAGTTTAGATTTGGGAAAATCTGTCAAGCGACAGTTGTAAATTGAACACGTGATAAAGAATTTGGTAATGATCATTTTATTTTTACGATTTATGCGGGGCATAAAGAGAAAGACTAAAATTCTTACCCACCACTATGTAGGTATAACTTTACTTGCATTATATATTTTTATGGACATAGTATGTGTTTGTATGTAGGTATGCAAGCACGCATTAAAAGGGTCCCAGCTACAAATCCGTCTAACTCAATTCGGCGCTGAGATGTAGGTGCACCATGATTTACTATTAGCTAAGGACTCTGCCGAACAGCGTCACTATAAATTAAACAGTGGAGTAAATAAAATCTTCAGTTCCATGAGTAAGGTGGATTTTATATGAATACCGGTTAACTTATAGGTACTGGACATTTTGCAGATGCCAAGTGCCATGCGAATTTGTAGAGTAGCGTGAGTCTAAGCCATCGCATCTTTTAAAATGGATCTTTGAACAAATCATTGGTGGGAACCGTGGAAAGCGGAAATGGACTGAAATACATAATATTCATATGAATGTAAAATGTGACTGAGCAGGCAAATGAATAGGTGTTATTAAGGCGAGGAATTGGTCAACAATAATTCCATAACCGGCACGCGCATCTAAGGCGCCAAAAGGGGTCGGAGCGTCTGAGCGGGGCGAGGATAACAATACGCGCGCTAGCTTATAACTAAAAGTCGTAAGCGACAAAATGGTTTTGTAATTTTATTATTTAGAAATGATAATTTGATAAAAATTCCTTCTACAATTTTAAAGAGTATGTATATACTCAACTACTAAAAAAGTTAGAGGCTTAAATCGGTCCCGTTTGCCCATAATATGTGAATCTCTTTTTAAAAAGAGGTATGTTTGATATATTTTTCTCTGTTATAAAAGTTACCTAATCATGTTTTGACGTCTAACAAAATAAGGTTTATATCATGAACTTTCAGGTAACCAAGTTGTATTTTGGTCCGTTTTGTATTTACTGAGAAAAATTGAGATCCTTGGCGCCAAAAATTCCAATTCGTCCTCTTAAAGTGAGACCGTATACACCAGGATAAATAAAAAGATTTAAAACAGCTATCCTATCTACAACTGCAGTATGGAGCGTTGAGCGATCGGCTGACGACGCCGACCGCCCGTCGCCTTTAATGGACTAAACTGAGAGCCTTTTAGATTAACACTTTTCAAACTAAATGGGTCAACGCTTGCTTATTTACTTAGGATGCTTCATCCCTTTTTGGCATATTTTTTATTGGACGGTTAATCTTATCGGCCCTGATCAATACTTGTTAAATGGCCGCAGGCATATTTTGCCATTACATAGGTACCTACGTTTTTGAAGTACAGAACCCAAAACTTTGTATTTAGGTATTATGTAGGTACAAGAGCCTTTTGTCATAAAGCAGATAAACAAAAAAAAATTACCCTAGGAACTAGATAGCCCGTTGATCGAGGAAGGTTATAGCTTAGCTACACGTCCTTTTTGTCTGGTTGTGAAAAGTAGTCCCCACGGATCGCTTGTAAAACCGCTGACTTTCGTGTGTCTTTTATAAGAATAGAAACCTGCAAATTACCAAAAGAGGGAAAGTAAATAAGTCAGCAAGATCTCCCTTTACCACCACTAGAAATTTTCAAGCAAAAACGCCGATTACTTATTCTCTGAAATAAATCTCATAAAGAACGAATGAGATCTATTACAACCCCCAAAACGTTTGAAGTTTCTCGCAGCCTTTATTTTAAAGGCGTTATAAAACACGCAAGTCTTCTATAATAAAGTGCCTGCTTTATTAGTCTATGAGCGCAAGGTAAAAAGGTGTAGGTAATCGAGGAAATGAAAAAAAAAACGAATTTTCACATATACAAATGAATTGACATAATAATAGGGTTTAAGGCAACGCATTTATAGTCTTGTAGGTAGTTACTGGACATACCATTTAATCTACTGAAGACACCTACTTCAGTTTAAACTAGTAGTACCTACTCTGAGTTAAAGAAAGTCAAAAGGTCCACATAGATCTACGAATTTCCTATGACAGAAGTAAGTAGATACCTACCTATATCCCGAATAAAGCCGCAGTAATCAGTAAAACATATTACAAAACAAACGATTCTCAGCACAGAGTTTATAAACGACGTGACTGGTTTAACGTTGGCATGAAACATAAGCACAGGCTGTATAGTAGTCGTTGCCTTGATATGAATTCAGCGCGCGAAACAAACGCAATATGTCGGCCAAACTTGATTAGACGCCACGAGAAAGGCGGGAAAACCATTGAAGTGGAAAGGCGCGCTTTTTAATTTTGAAACAAATTAAAAATAAAATTTTAGGTTTTTTCTGGACTATATTTGTAAATAATTGTGTAAATACAGTGTAAATAAATAGTTTTAGAATATTAAGTGTAAATATGGGGAAGAAGAGGCGGCGGAAGGATAATCTGATAGATGTCCCTCCAGATGTGAATCGGCCTGAGTCCACAGATTCGGACTCTGAACTTTCGGTGGTGTCGGCATGCTCCAATTTGAAAGTCGAGGAGTCTAAAGATAAATATGCCATTTATAAAGTCAAAGGCTACGCACGGAAGTATCCGGAAGATTGTAAGAAGGCGGAGTTGGTTGTCTTCTTAAACCATTTTGACGAAGGCAAGACATTTACTGACAAAGATCGCATGGCTCTCTCTAAGGGCATACGGGAGCATGGTGTGTCTGGGGTGATGCACTTGCGAAGCATTAATAGATACAAGGTTGGCGTCACTTTCGACTTACCGAACAACGCGAATATGTTCCTGAAGAACAAAAAACTACTGGAGCAATTATCGCTCAGAGCGTCTATTCCTGCTGGTGATACTGAGGTCACTGGGGTACTCACCTCAGTACCAGTTGATATGGCAAATAAAGAAATTTTTTCGTTGATTGGTAGTTCAAAAAATGTCATCCAGGTAAGGCGTTTCATGCGCAGGGTAAGAGGTGATGGAGGTAAGTTCTCTTTCGTTCCTACGCAGGCAGTAGCGGTTACTTTTGCCTCAACCATCTTACCGCAGTACATATATTTGGATTCTTGGCGGCATGAGGTAAATAAATATATCCCTCCTGTTAAGCAATGCCTTAAATGCATGCGATATGGGCATATCGCCAAATTTTGTAAAAACTCGGAGGTCTGCTCGATCTGTTCTGAGCAACACAACTTTAAAAATTGTAACGTTGCTCCGCAGGATGCCAAATGTGCAAATTGCAAGGGCAATCACATTGCAATATCCTCAGCTTGTCCAATTAAAAAACAGCAGGTAGAGGAAAATAAAATAAAATCGCGAAACGCCACTTATTCAGACCTTTTTAATGTAAATTCATTCCCAGCTCTAACGGCACGCAATATTGACACGCAAATAAATAATCTGATGAAATCAGACAAATTTATAAATACATTAGTTGAAACACTTACGAAAATATTAAGCAATAAACAAACACCCATTAATTCAATGTCGATTAAAGAAGCTCTCAAATCAACTTTATGTGATAAATTTTCTTCTGCCTGTTAATGGATATTTCGGAATTAAATATTGTCCAATGGAATGCACAAAGCTTAAATAGTAACAAACATATATTTATTGAATTTCTTTATAGACATAATATTCATCTGGCAATCATTAGTGAAACGTGGTTAAAACCGCAACACGATTTTAAAATTAAACATTATAATATTGAAAGAAATGATATTGGTAACAAACACAATGGTGTTGCAATAATCATTCATAAAAATATTAATTATACTCAAATTAAAACCTTCTGTGATAACTCATTACAAAATATTTGTGTTAAAATAAAAGTAAATAACAAAGAGTTATGTATAGTCAGTCTTTATAGTCCTTTGAATTGTAATCCGCAATTCTCAAAGGAAAAATTGGATCTATTAATAAAATCTATTCCTGAACCTTTCATATTGGCTGGTGATTTTAATGCTCATCACACATCTTGGGGCTGTGGCTCGGACTCTGTGCGTGGGCGCAGTATTCTACAGGTTATTGATGATAATAATTTGGTTCTGCTCAATGATGGCCAACCAACTACTGTTGGCTCCTTGACTTGGCGTCCTAATGCGTTGGATTTGACATTAGTTTCATCATCTTTAGCGCTGAATTGTGAATGGAACGTACATGATTGTCCTCTTGGTAGCAGTTATCACATCCCTGTAATCATAAAAGCAGTGATTAGCAATAATAGTTACATTAACAACAGTCATTATTCTTCTAATGGTGAGCATTTGCCTGTTTATCCAAATTACAAATTGGTAGATTGGAAGAGATATACCAGTAGCGTTGATGAATTGCTATATGATTTTGAAATCGACAGTTTATGTATTACTGACACATATCTTAGATTTTGTAGCATTTTGCGTACAGCAGCCGCCAATTCTATAGTCAGTTCTGCACATTCTTCCAATAGATCTTGTTGCATTAGAAGTAATAAGCGACCTTTGCTTCCTTGGTGGAATCAAAAGTGCGCGGAAGCTGTAATAAACTTCAGAAACGCATATGTGGAATTTAAAAATAATCCATCCGAAGAAACTTATTTGCAATTTAAAAGGTTACGGGCAGTTAAAAAACTGGTTTTAAAAACGGAAAGGCAAAAAAGTTGGTTTTCCCTTTGTGAAACTTTTAATAGATCTACACCGATATCAATAATATGGAAATTTATGCGCAAATACAATAAAACATACAATTTCAGTGGTCATGAAGACGATACATGGATTTTAGATTTTCTTAAAAAATATACACCAGACTTTGTTCCATCAAGTGAAAAAATTTTCACTTCTGGTTGTAATTCTAGTAATTGCTACATGCTTGATCCCTTTACATTACAAGAGTTGATGGCGGCTATAACTTCCAGAAGAGATACCACATGTGGTCTTGACGGAATGCCGTATATACTTTTCAAAAAACTTAATATTTCAGGTTTAAAATTATTTCTACAAATTTTGAATTTGTTATGGGAAAATGATATTATACCCAATAATTGGAAGGTTGATTGCCTAGTACCCATTTTAAAACCTGATAAAACTAAAATGTGTCCCGATTCTTATCGTCCCATAGCTCTTACTTCTTGTGTTGGTAAATTGTTTGAACAACTGTTAAAACAACGCTTAGAATTTTATATAGAAAAAAATAGTATCTTACCATCAAATCAATTTGGTTTTCGTAGGAATCGTTCCGCTCGTGAAAGTATTTGTCAACTGCAGCTTGATATTTATAAATCCATAACAGCAAATGAAAATCTGGTTGGAGTGTTCTTTGATGTTGCAGGTGCATTTAATAGTGTAAATATAGATATTCTATGTGATGAGTTATCACAGATAGGGATTCCGGGAAAAATCATTAATTGGCTATCAAATTTCCTTAATAATAGGGAAGTATTCGTAAAATTTAATAGGCACCTTTATGGTCCTAGACTATCGGCTAAGGGAGTTTGTCAAGGTGGAATATTGTCACCTTTAATATTTATATTGTATATACGTAGATTAAATTTAATTTTAGGGGCTCAAGTAAAAAATCTACAGTTTGCAGATGATCTTGTGGTTTATTCATCTGGGAAGAACATTTCGCAAGTAGTTGAGACAGTCAATGGTGCATTAACACATTTGCACAATTATTTCTCTTACCTTGATCTCACTATCAATCCATTAAAGTCCAAAGTAGTCGTTTTCGGTAAGCAGAATCATAATTTACCCGCTGTGTTGTATCATAATTGTGCATTACCCAGCTCTCTTGAAGTTAGATTTTTGGGAGTTATATTTACACACAATTTGTCCTGGAGTAATTACATTAGGAATATTGTTGCCAAAGCAAATAGAGGTTTTAATGTTTTAAAATCCTTGAGTGGGACTTACTGGGGAGCAGACCCAAAAATATTATTATTATTATATAAATCTTTAGTACGTAGTCACTTTGAATATGGTTTTTATTGCTTTGCTGCAGATTCAAAACATGTAAATAGTTTAAATATTTTGCAAAACAAATGTTTGCGGGTTATTACTGGGGCATTCAGAAGTACTCCTGTGAATGCTTTGCAGATTGAATGTAATGTCGCACCTCTAGCTATTCGTTTTGATTTCTTATTGGAAAGATTCTTTCTGAAGCTTTATAGTGTTTCTGGTAATAGTCTTTTAAACAATCTTGTACATTTAGCTACATATACTACTTTAAAACCTTTTTATATATTACAAAGTCTTAAAAAATTTAAAGCTTTTATTGAAAATATTAACATTCATCAATCAAAACATATCCTGCCTTGTTATGAAGGTTCATTTAGTAGTAAATTTCCAGCTATAACTGTCATTATAAAGAAGAGAAAAGAATTGTCTTCTAAAGAGGATGTGTATAATATGTTGTCAGAGTGGTCAGATCACAAATTTGTTTATACTGATGGTTCCAAGAATGATAGAGCGGCTTCTTTTGCTATTTATGAGCCTACTTCAAATATCGGTATAGGCATGAAAATTGACAAAAATGCCAGTATTTTTACAGCTGAAGCTGTTGCAATCTTGAGTTCACTGAAACATATAAAAAAATCCAATTTAGAGTCTAGTAAATGGGTCATAATAAGTGATAGCATGAGTGTCCTACAAAATATAGCAAATAATAAATTCCATGCTAACACTAACTACATTATTCATTTGATTAAGGAAATGTGGGTACAATTGATTGAGTCAAATATTGAAGTTCAATTTGTATAGGTACCATCTCATATTGGCGTTAAAGGAAACGAAAAAGCAGACTATCTTGCCAAAAAAATTGTCGAATTAGAGGATTCAATTCCCAGCAGCGATAAAAGTGTTTCCATACCTTACACAGATGTAGTTAGTCTCTTAAGGCAACGCATGTGTGTAGCGTGGGGGAGACATTCATATAATTGTGTGCACAATGAAAATGTGGGTTCATGGTTTAATACTCTCGATGTCCAAGTTAATACCGTACCTTGGTTCTGTAAAAATAACATTTTCTTAAATAGGAAATTTTATTCAATTATTTGTCGTATGCGTTTTGGTCATTGCAGATTAAATTATCACCTTCATCGTCTTAAAATGGTCAGCTCAGCATATTGTGATTATTGTCAATTGCAAAAGGTTCAAACACTACATCACATCTTTTTTGAGTGTTCGTCTTTCAACATTCAGCGCCTTGTGTTGTCGGATGAGCTTCTAAAAATTTACAAAAATCCTGAAATGGTCCCGCTTAGCTTACAGGAGTTGCTTATGAATGCTTCAACTTATATATATTTGTACAGATTCATATTGGAAACCGTTAATGACATTTAAATGTTCATAAAAGTTAGCACTACCTTTGTATATATAATTTAGATATAATTTTTTTTTAAATATTCTATTATATTTGTCTAATTTATGGTGTATATAAATAAATAATAGCATATGAATAGGGGAAAAAGGTAAAACCTTAAGAATATCAACTTGACGTAAAAAATATGTTGACACTGTCTAAAAAACATGGATATGATTTAACATGAAATTATGCCTTTAACGGCTGGATTAGGAAAAAAACCTGGATTAATAAAAGAAGACAATGACTTGACAAAAAATTATTGATTTGACATGAATTAAACACGTATGACAAAGTTTTTTATAATAATAATAATAATAAGCCCCGCAGGGCATCTGAGGCGGATGACGGGGAGTAGCGACCCCGCGGGGCTATATATCCGAGTGCTCCAGGGAGAGTATACTGTCCCCCATCTCCGGCTTGCCGGAGTGAAGCATGACGGGGGATAGGTCTCCCGCCTCTTGGCTTGCCTTCATCGGCCGGTCAGAGTGGAGTCGCTAGAGCAAGGTTAGTCCTGCTCGGAGGGTAGGTGCCTCGTGGTAAGTGGCGAGTGGGCCGGTGATGCTGGACCCACAGGGAGCGCGTGATCTGCGTTTAAAGTCCGCCGAGGTATCCTCACCCTTCTCAGCCGCTCATGTCCCTGTTGCCCTCTTGTTGCTTTTCAGTGACTGATTTCCGGGGGCCCAGTAAGTGAGTTGGCGAGTCTCCACCTGCCATTTTAACATGTATTTAATGAGTGTGATACGTGACTTAGAAAAGTGTAACACCGAATATCACGTCCCCGTAAGTTTACGAATACGAAACACTTAACAACGAATGCACGCTACCTCGAAAAACTTAACGCCGTAGCCATGTGAACTCGAATAACGAAATCTCTAATTCACCTAATACGAAACACTTAACAACGAATGCACGCTACCTCGAAAAACTTAACGCCGTAGCCATGTGATCTCGAATAACTAAACCTCTAAAAATCATCGTAAAAAGTCTTTATTCATATAACAATCAACCAAATCAAACATTAAAAAAAATGTGATATTAGGTAAGGGAAAAGCACCTATTTCCGTTAAGGTACCAGTACCCGTTAAAAGTCAGTTTTTTGCTTATTGCATTTTTCTAGCAACAATTAAGTAAAATTTGCATATGGCACTAACTTTTCAGTAATATTTTGTACTATTATAAAGGCAATATTGTCCAATAAGTTTAATATCTTCGAAAATATACGGTGACAAAAGTTTGTTATGTGAAAAATTAAAGTTCAGACAGTGAACTACGAAACTACCACGTCGCATTGATGAGCTAGCCATTCTGAGACGGATAACTTTAAAGTAAGAGTGTTAATTTTTTCAAATATTTGAATATATTATTTTTCGATGTAACCTATAAATTGTGCCGAATCTAACTGAGAAATATTTTTTTTTGCCGTTCACATCTATTGGTACCAACAAACCCCTACTTGACCCAGTACCCGTTAAAATCGTAGTTTTTTTACCGGTTATTGGTACACGATGAACCTGGTAGCAGACGTTGTACCGAAACCCGTTATTGTGTCCTTAATACCTTGAAATAGGTCTCATTTTCCTTTGAAACCGTCGTATATAATGCCGGATATTGGGACTTGCAATATAAGTTGCACGCAAAACCCGACATCGTCCTTATTGCCTTTTGTTAAGTTCTCTTTTCCTTCGATTCACTACAATTTTGTTTGTATGTGTAATTTCTGTCATATAAACTCTTGATTTAGTAATTTATCACTGTTTTTCCGTCATTTGAGGCATTATTTTTTATTATACTGCCCTAACGGACCCTCCGAGCCAGAAATCCATGCCATACCTCACGTTTCTTCAGGTTTTGTAATTCTATAGTGAGTATCTTGTGTATTGTGTAAATATTATACATATATGTATACAAATTTCATATATTTTATTTATTAATTACCTATTTCACCGGTTGTAGTCACAAGAAATATTTTTAAAGTATTTATATGACAGCCTATTGAAGAACTACAGACCCATCACACTTCTAAGTCATGTTTATAAGCTTTTTCAAGGGTTATCACGAACCGTCTCGAACACTGGCTTGATGACTTCCAGCCTCCCGAACAAGGCGGTTTCCGAAGAGGCTATAGTACCATAGACCGCATCCATATGCTGCGGCAAGTTATACAGAAGACCGAGGAGTATAACTTGCTTGTGGACTATGAGAAAGCCTTCGATTCGGTGGAAACATGGGCGGTACTCCAACGATGCCATATTTACTAGCAAGCGCAGCATAGGACGTCCACCAAAAAGGTAGACAGACGACCTTATAAAGGTCGCCGGAAGACGCTGGATGCAGGTCGCCTCCAACAAGTATCTGTAGAGATCTAAGGGGGAGGCCTATGTTCAGCAGTGGACGTCCTATGGCTGAGATGATGATGATGATTTATATGACGCTTCTCCCGGGAGACCATGTCCGAGATCTGCGACATGGCCATGCCCCGAGTCCTGAAAGGAAGCGCCGACGCCAGATGTACTGGTGGTCTAGCGAGCTGGCGTCTCTTCGAGAGGCGTGCGTCGTTCGCATCCGCCCTCCGGATGCGGAGGCCAGGGAAGCAGAGCTGTACGAGGGATATAGAGCTGTACGAGGGATGTAGAGCTGCGAACACCGCCCTCCAACTGGCCATCATCCAGGGCTAAGGAATTGGCCAATGCGGAGTAGCTGGGTATTCTGGACAGAGATCCGTGGGGGCGCCCATACAAAATGGTGCGGGGCAAGCTCCACCCATGGGCCCCCCGCTGACTTAGAGTCTTCGGCCTTAGATGGTGGAGCAGGAGGTTAGCGCTCTGTTCCCATCGCGCGGGGAACACTGGACCACACACCCGAAGACGACGATATCTCCGAGGTGACTGGAGTGGACCTGAGAGTGGCGGTAGCCAGGCTGAAAACCAAAAATATCGCCCCAGGGCCTGATGGCTTGCCTGGTCAGCGCATGTTTGGAGAGGGGCCAGTTCCCACTTAGTTGGAAGACAGGGAAATTGATCTTCATTCGTAAGCCGGGGCGCCCTGCGGACTCTCCGTCCGCATACCGGCCCATTGTGCTGCTCGACGAGATGGGCAAGCTATTTGACAGAGTCGTTGCAATCCGCCTCGTAAAACTTCTTGGGGGGACAGGGTCGAACCTTGCGGACCACCAACATGGTTTCCGCAGGGGGCTCTCAACGATGGACGCCATCATGCACGTGAGCGCTCTTACGACGGGGGACGCTGTTTCCCGGGAGGGGGGATATGGTCGTCTTGGCGGGATCCAGGGATCGGTTCTGGGGCCGCTCTTGTGGAACATCGGCTACGACTGGGTGCTGCGCGCCGACCTCCCAAGCAGCGTCAGTGTAGTATGCTGACGACACGTTGGTACTGGCACAAAAGAGGTCGCACCAGGAGGGGGTCGACAAAATGTCGCGCAGGCTTGCGACAGCCATCGAAAGGATCCAGCTGCTAGGAATGGAGGTGGCCTTGCATAAGTCCGAGGCCATATGCTTTCATGGGTTTCGGGATGGGCCACCTTCCCCTTCACTTTCGTCACGGTGGAAGGGGTTCCCATCGGCGTTCAGCGAGTGATGAAGTACCTGACGTCAGCAAACCCCAGCGGAGCCCAGCAGGGCCAAGGCCTGCCGGGGCTGATTGTTCGAAAGGGTTACCACGGCTCTGGTACATAAAAGGCCTGCGAAGGAACACGATGGTATTTTGGTAAAAGTCACACTGACACTCCCTCGCCGCTGCTAATCCACAGTGGGATTTCCTATTGATATGAATTTAGAAGTTTTTTTTTTCAGACAGTCATAACTGATAGGCAGAAGACCATATCTTCGTGGCCTTTACCACGGAGGCAGTGCGTCTATTTCAGCGACAACCAGGCAGTACGGTATCCCACGGTCGTCGTTAGATGATAAATTACGCGGCCGCTATTCTATAGACTGCTCCATTGTAACGGTTATATCTAAAGGTGAAACCAAAATTATTGTTTTCTTCAAATAGAAACAAATTCGTGATGTCAACTTATAATTTTATTTATCTAATTACAAAAAAAAGTATTTTTCTTATAAGTTTTTTTCTTTGCCCTTCTTTATATATTTTACACAGAAACGCAAAAGTCGTATTTCTATGAACCTTATCGTAAGCCAGTAGAGTTCAAATTTGCGTTGAAAATTACCGGATTCTGGGACAATTTAACGTTTACTAGTACAAATCTACCGGGTACTGGTACAACTAGCCCTTTTTTTATTATTTTTCTATCTTTGTTTAAGAAAATTCAAAATAAAATTAAAAAAGCATATTACAATAAAACTAGCTTAAATTGTCTCTCTAGTCATGTAATTATTTTTTTTGTAAGACTTCTAGTGTTAGCATAGCATATCAGCAAAGTTGGTGAAGTTCAAAACTTAACGGTTACTGGGACGTTTACCTTATGTGTCAATCAACCAAATAATTATATTTTTCATGACAATATAATCAACCAAATTGAACATTAAAAAAAAAACTAAAAAAAACCAGTTAACGTTTAAAATAGCACAAGTATGCAAGACCATCTAAAAATGTGGTTAAGTCCATAGTTTCCTTTTTTTCCAAATGTTTTTTTATTTTTTCTTCCCTATTTTCTTTTTTCTTTGATCTTTTGGTTTCTTGAGACTGCGAATTTAATTTTTCAACTATTAATTCTGTATGTTTTTGTTCCTTGTTTAATTCTTCAATGGTCTTACATAAATTCCATTTCTTTCTGCCCAATAGGGTGTTCCAGCGGTGGTGCCATGATTCCACCTCATTTTGTGTAATTGGAACAGTGGTTCCTATCGAGCTATTTACCGACCAGATGTCAGGCGGAAACAATGGAGGCACTTTGTGCAAGTTTGTTTTTAATGATCCGAGGTTTTGAGTAGTCCTTTTCTTATAAGTACCATTGACGTAGTATTTGGAAAACCAATCAATGACTTTCCTTGCATCCTTGGGTAATACTTTTTCTTTTAGTATTTCAAAAGCCTCAGGTATCTCATCTGGTTTTAAAAAGGCTAACGCGGCCAAATGACGCATTTTGTGAGCGAAAGATGTCGATTCTGAGTATTGTTTGGAGAGACCAGTAGACTGGATATGCTTCCAAATATTTTGAGCCAGATGGAAATAACAACACTTGTGTTTAGTTTTAGGAAACACTTGCTTCACCGCATTTATTGACGCCTTCTCGAAGTCTGTAATTACTATGTCAGGTTGCAAATTGATTCCAAATTGAGATGCTCGCGACTTGAGAAGCTCAAAAAATAAACAATAAATTCTCTTATTTTTGTTCTTCGCTCGTCTTTTCAATCTAGCTCTCAATTTTAAGTCATCTATTACTTCTGGTTCAGGACTGTGACAATGCTCATTATTGTATTTTATTATTTCCTCAACCCCGCTGTTGTTTTCCTGCAATTAATTACTGATATTAATAAAATTACAATACAAAATTATAAAACCGGACTACCTTTACAAAACACTCAATGTATTTTTACTCAAGGTTTGCCAAAGAGTGATGGAGCGTAGCGTGTTGGGTATCAAACTCAGCGACCGAATACGCAACACCACAATACGCTCCAAAACAGGAATCACTGACGTGGGTTATAAGTCTGCTGAGCTTAAGTGGGATTGAGTGGGTCACGTATGTACAAATGCATTAGGACAGATGGACTAGAGTTGTCACGCAGTGGGTGCCGGAAGATGGGCGTCGTCACCGAGGGAGGCCTAGAAAACGCTGGCGGGACGACTTACAGGCTTTTACGGAAGATTGGCAAGAGAAGGCACCACAAAGGGAACTGTGGAAGACTGTGAGGCTTTACCCAGCAGTGGAACAATATAGGTTAGATTAAAAAAAAACTTGAATGTACAATACTTAATAAATAACTTCTTACCTGAGTTATTATTCGCGATCCACAACAGTATGCCCACTTTTTTACACACTGCCAATAACATTTTGTATTTAAACGTCTGTCTAAAGTAAACAAATATCCTTCGTGTAGCAATAGTCTTTTATTCTTTTTAGATATTAGAAATTGTAAGTGCGCCATCATCACTGACCGCAATTCCCATAACAATTATTATAAGAACTGGTTATACAGCTAATATTGTATTCCATGTACCCTCTAAGGAAAAATATAATTGATTGATACGAGACATAATTTGACATTTATTTTTTAATGTTTGATTTGGTTGATTGTTATATGAATAAAGACTTTTTACGATGATTTTTAGAGGTTTAGTTATTCGAGATCACATGGCTACGGCGTTAAGTTTTTCGAGGTAGCGTGCATTCGTTGTTAAGTGTTTCGTATTAGGTGAATTAGAGATTTCGTTATTCGAGTTCACATGGCTACGGCGTTAAGTTTTTCGAGGTAGCGTGCATTCGTTGTTAAGTGTTTCGTATTCGTAAACTTACGGGGACGTGATATTCGGTGTTACACTTTTCTAAGTCACGTATCACACTCGTATTTAATACATTGTCATCGGCAGGTGCCATAGTTCCCGTAGTTTCCCCATTCCTAGTCCATTAGCATCCCATCACAATAGCCTAAGTAGTTTTCATCCATAGTTAGCAATAGTTTAGCACAGAACCGGGGATTGTCCTTGGGTACATTTCTATAGTGTATACAGGGATAATCGTCGGTTTTGTGTCACCATTTCATTAAAGTTGTCTCAAAAGGGCTTCAGCGTGTTGGCTTCGGCCCCACGTTCGCCTCCCAAAAATCCGGGACTCTATAGTCCCGAGGTCTGGAAGAGACATACATATATAATAATAATAATAAATCATTTATTTGCTTATTAAACATGGTATTTTTGGTGTTACATAACATATAAAGGTACAAGCATGTTTAGCTATGTTATAGCATGCAAAAATTTCAAACTTAAATCTAACTCTATCATACAAATAACCTATCTGAGATCAAAATTTCTTTCAAGAAATTCACCAATACTATAAAAGCTACATTTGACTAGCCATTCATGTAGTTGTGCCTTCAGAGCTCTTACATTTAATAATTTTAGACGTCTGGGAATTTTATTATAAATACGTACACACATTGCAAGACAGTTTTTATTATACTTTGTGAGTCTAGGTAGGTCATCAAGGACTAGCGTGTATGGATCACGTCTGCTCCGCTGTAAAACCTCATTTGCTGACTTAAACAATTTTTTGTTTTTTGCTACAAACATACAAATTTCATAGATATAAAGTGATGGTAGTGGTAACAAACCAAGCTTTTTAAATACTGGTCGACATGAGTCGTCAGGTTGCATCCCCCAGATTGATCTTATGCACTTTTTTTGTGCAATAAATGCACGGTTCATGTCGGTACTATTACCCCACACGATAAGTCCATAGCGCAGCAATGATTCAACGTAAGCATGATAAGACATGATTGCCGTTTTGATGTTTGTTACACGTTTCACTATTTTTAAAGCATATACAAATTTATTGATTTTGGTACTTAGATTATCTACGTGTTCTTTCCAGTTTATATTGTTATCTATTATAACGCCTAAGAATCGCGTATGTGTAACTTCTTTGATACTAGGTATGTTAAGATTGATGTTATTTTTGTAATTGTTACATTGGTTAAATTGAATGAAGACGGATTTCTCTAAATTTATTTTCAAGCAGTTTATATTTAGCCAAGTTAGTAATGAGTCTATTGTATTATTAATTTCAACCTCATGGTCTTTAACAGTGTGACATGTTTTGTTGGACGTTACTATTATAGATATATCATCAGCAAATAATATGCACTTATGTATAGTTATTTTAATGATATCATTTACGTAAATTAAAAATAGCACGGGGCCAAGCACACTTCCTTGTGGGACGCCATATTTGTTTAGATTATAGTTTGAACGGTATGAAGCCATGTCTTTATTTTTATTAATTTTGTTTATAACGACGCTTTGTTGCCTATCACTTAAATATGACGATATCCACTGATGCGCAGGGCCTCTAACTCCGATAGAATCTAATTTTTTTAGTAGTAATTCGTGTGAGACTAGATCAAAAGCTTTTGATAAATCGAAGAAAAGACCAGTAGTGAGATAATTGTTATTAACATTAGAGAGTATGGTTTTCATGAGTGTAAATATGGCTAAAGATGTAGATTTGTTTTTTTGAAATCCGAACTGTTCTTCAGCAATAATTTTAAATTTACTGCAATAATCAATTAACCTCTTATGCATACATTTTTCAAAAACTTTCGATAAGATGGGTATAAGAGTTATTGGGCGATAATTATTAACATCAAATTTGTCCCCTTTTTTAAATATCGGTTTTATTATAGAGAGTTTTAATCTGTCGGGGAATATGCCCATTGAAAATGACATATTGATTAGGTACGTTAATATTTCACATAATTCATCACAGCACGCTTTTATGATTTTAGTATTAATTTCATCGTAACCCTCTGAGTGAGTATTGTTTAAGGACATTATTTCCAGCCGCACTTCACTGGGTAGCATAGGTTTTAGGAACATCGAGTTTGGATATCTACTTGGAATATGATGTTGTTTGTTCGTCGGTGCTTTTATCTGTGGTAAGTTGGTGTAGTGATCGTTAAATACAGAGGCTATTTTGACGGGGTCTTTAATGTCTTTACCATTTGACTTTATCGTTTCTATGTTGTTTTTAGAGGGTAATTTATTAATTTCGCTTTTAATAACTGACCAAGTTGCTATGCATTTGTTATCGTGATTGTTGATATATTTTATATTTACGTTCTTTTTTGACAAACTTATACACTTTTTTAGTAGACCAGAGTAACTAGTATATTTATTTCTATTACTAGTATTTTTGTTTTTATAATACTGGTACCGTAGTTTGCGTTTAGTTTTGCAACTTTGTTTTAGTCCTCTGCTTATCCATTTTTGTGTTTTATTATTATTATTTACCTTAACTCTCGTTTTCGGAAAGCAGAGATTATAAAGCAGGCAGAGCCAATCATGGAACTCATTAAATGCGGCATTTAGTTCAGTATTTAGATAAATTAGTTGTTCAGTATTTAAAAATATTACGAAAGAAATAAATACCTACGAAAGACTAGGCAGTATGGTCGAAAGACTTTAGCCTGCCCTATGGGCAAAAAAAAAAAAAAAAAAAAAAAAAATAGACGCCACGATTCCCGCGTTTTTACGTAAAACTGGGAACAGATGCTCACACATATTGTTTTGAAAGTAAAAGCAACGACAATTTTGCAGCTTTTTATTGCTGACAAAACGTGATGGCACTGTAAGTCTGTTAAGAATTCATGCAAAATAAAACATGTAATAACTTTTCGACGTTGTTATTGTTAATGCTTAAATAGGTAGATGCAATGGTAAATATGGTAATGTTGTCTGCTTTATTCAACTGAACCGCACTGCTAAGCTGTAACCGAATTCAATACATCGAGGTTTAAACTATCCTGCCGCCTTAATTCTTTAGATGAGTTCATCCATAATACAGTTAGTAACACTATCGCTACTACTGTCGCTATCGCATAACCCATTATTTTCATGTTAATTTTAGGTACTCTGACCGTGTTTCGAGATATTCAGGTTTCGTTTATTAGCCTATTCAGCTCCGAAGTTTTCAAAAATATTGACCTCCAAGTATTTTGGGTTTACAGAATAGAAACAAAAATAAAATCTATTTCGATAATCATTTTATTTGTTTACAAATTGCTTATTGCCTGTATCTAATGTCATCTAAATCATATTAATTCACCATTGATAATCGTTAAACTGAAATAACCATACTACGCCAGTCAAAAATTATCTCTACAATTTACATACGAGGGCCGTAATCATTCATTTACTATTGCGAAAAACAGACGGCGCTACGAAATGCGTATAGCCCACGGAGTAAGGAAAGATGAACGGAGATGCCATAATGCAGGTAGGTCAGGCGCCTTCTTCTAGGTTAAATAGGTACGGTAGACATGACCAAAATGATCAGTTACAAGCGAACTACCGAGGCGATCGGGTTTTTTTATATAAAAAAAAATGGTCGGGTCCAAAGAAGGCGTATAAGGGCGAAGACAGAATCGTTCCACGTCACCCGCACACATAATTTTCGTTATGGCATCTCTGCAGTCATTTTGTTCTCCATTTTACAGCCGCATCCGTTTCTCGCATTAGCGTATGGATCATTATGTATAGAAGTATGACAGACTTAAAGCCAAGGAATAGAAAGACATAATTAAAATACCCAAGAGGTCTATTCTCAATGCAAAAAAAGCTGACATCATACTTTTTTATTAAATAAAAAATAGGTGCATGATTAAAACCACTTTTCAAGTCTTTTTTATATTTATTACATCTACATTGTTGATTTTGTAGACCTATAAATACACAGTACTAAACTTTTAAGAAACAATAAGGATAGACCCCAGTGTATTAAAATGAAAACGATTATTTTAAAAAGAATAAAACACATAATAAGATTGAGCAGTGTACAATAAATAATGTTTATATAAAACTACTTAACACTAGATGAATTAAAATAAAAAATATTTTTTTGCTAATTTCACCACCTCATTTTTTTTTACTATTTTACGTAAATTATAGGCAGACACTTTTTTTTTCATTAGCTCAAGTTTTTTTTTTATAGAGTAACACTATAAAATTACACGACCTTAAAACTGGCTGACAGAATTCTCATACCACTTTTGAATATAAAAAAATATTATTCGTAAATTGAATTCTGTACCAAAACTGATAAACTAGAAAGGTTTTACACAGAAACAGTATTATTAATTTAAATTGTAAAAAGTAACATTTAGCCGAAATCATAAGAAAAGCCGTGAGTGAAAGGAGAATAGCCTAAAATATTAATTTTAATTTCAGTGAAGACATCGGGAGCAACACAAAATCTGCCTCCCGCTCGCATATATTGAGAACGAGAGTGAGGCTTAAATTAGTGTTGCCATGACAAAAAAATAATTAAAACTGGTAACGATTGGTCACACTACGCATGAAAGCAGTAGTTTTTGGCACCCTCACTTACATCAGTATTTAAAATGCTTTCAAAATATGCTAAAGTTTAAAGGGCCATTCTCCTTTCAAAATTGAATCCTATTCTAATATGCATACGGTTGGATATTGGCTGGCAAGTGAAAACTGTGTCTACAGTTTATCTTCTAAGAAAACAAACAAGAAGCGTACCATTGGATGTTAATCTAAATTATAATAAAAGATAATAATAACTGTTGAATAAATGTGATGGCTAGCTCAGACTAACTTATTGAAGATTTAGTTCTTTTGAGCGTATGCGCAAACTTGGCGAATTCCTGGTCATTTTAGCGATTTTCAATATAGGTCATAGACTCGACATTGGTTCTTGGAGGTATGTGTTGAAGAATGTAATTACCTGCAGGCAAGTTTTCGATTGATAGAGAAATAAATCGAATAGTTCGGTCATAAAACGCCCTCTGGTGGTACGCTCCAATGTCGAGATTACGAACTTAACTTCGATTTTCCGATCCCATATAGTCTGAAATGTGTGCAAAACTGTGCAAGTAACATTTACACAAAAAACCACCGTCCAGGATATGTATTATCAATAAGGGAATGATTACAACAGAAGCGCATTTATTTATAATTTTATATTTATAATATACATTGACAAATTAACATGTCGACCTTGCAAAAAATTAAGGCCAGAATATTACAATAATTATAACAAGTAAAATAATTCTAAGAAAATGTGTGATTCGTTACTGCGTGCTCGTTACTTGCACAATGATAAAGCGACTTATATAGAAGAAATGCTGCAAGATTGGGAGCAGGTTCGAAACTATAGCAAACAATCCTAATACTTTATAATGAAAACATTGATTAGAAGAAATAAAGGCATTAGAAATTATTATGACTGCTTCAACACTGAGTAACTTAAAAACAGCTTCCAAGGCGAACATGTAATATTAATGTACCATGACGCTCTGTGACCTCAATAATTGTATGTTATCAGAGTTCACGCTATGTATTAGAAATGGCCTCACGTACGCTAGACAAATTCTAGGTCAATCAATTTTCAATCTCATTACTTAAGCCATAAAGCTGAAAATTGCTCAACTTAGATGTTTCTGGAGCGTTTATTTTACTGTGTGCACCCCACTCCCCTTATAATTGTACTTAAAAAGTTACATGTGGCGATAAATTGTGTCCAGTCGATATAAACCCGATTCTCTCACTTTCGTGTCTTTTAAAATATTTATAATCTTTTTTTTTACATAAAAATAAATTCCATGCCGATTGACTTAAAATAAATGCGAACGATTCATTTTCAATCGATGAATGTTCAGTCGATTACTCATCATTGTCGTGCAATTAAATATTTACCGATTTTAAATCGATATTTTTTTCGTAATGGTCGTTTGAATCAATTTCATTAATCGACTAAACATTATTCGATTACCTACTTAACGTATCGCATTTCTAACATTTAGTGTTCTCTTTAGCCATTTTTGGTAAACGTTCCACATGTTTTTAAGAATAGTCAAAAATAATCGAATGAATATCGATACTTATACTTAGAAAAACATTCCGGTTCGTGACAGAGGCGGTGTGAAGAGACGATTCACATTGTGCTATTTACTAAGCTTGGCTCCAATAAATAGCGTGGCTATGAGATCTAATGTTTCTATACAAGGAATGCCAATATTACGTGGGTTAAAAGTTTAGTGACTAAAACATTTTTATTTACAAGACATAGTGAATATCGACTAATTCAAGTATAACTCTGTACCTCGATATAACGGTACTTAGTTCAGCATTTTTTGGCGAGCATTACAAGGATGTAATATCGAAATTTAACATTATTAATCTTTATAATGTTCGAGAAAAATGTTAAAAAAAAAAACAAAAGACGGAGAATCCCTATTTAAAAAGTTTCGCTTATAAGAAGGGTTTTTATAATTACAGAGATCGTTGGTGTCTATCACACGCTCTGTCACGAGTGACGCGGTGACGTCACGGATATGACGTCACTGTTCAGTTGGCGGGGACGGTGCTCTGTTGCTGTTTGTGTCGCCGGTGGTCGTAGTTTACGAGGCGTTGGCCCACGAGGTACTTGTCGTTCTTTATGTGCTCGTAGAGTTTGCGGAATTGGCGAATCTGTGGGAGATTTTTGATATTAGTTATACTTGCAAAACAAATTTAATATAGACAGGGGTCCCTGGGCCCAATTTAGGACGATTAAAAAATATTTTTGGAAGGATGGAACTATTTCATTTAAAAAAAAACATTTGTGGTGTCATTTTAATTTATATTTTTGTTTGTCATTATTGTTTCAGGCCACGTCAACTCAAAATGACGCTAGGATTTTTGGAAAGGATGCTCACATGGCATATCAAGTGACTATAGTTCTCGTCGAGCAGCTTTGCTTTTACGAAACTAGTAACTTCTTGCTATTGAATCACTGCGCTTGAGCAAAGCCTTAAATAGCTTAATTCAGAGTGGGAAACATATCCAACAAAAACCGTATATGTATAGTTTCCTAAGTACCTGGAAGACGGTAAGCGCAACGACTAGCGCAGTGAGCAGCAGCGCGGGATACACGCGCCGCGCGAGCAAGTTGCGCTGCGCCGGCGCGCTCACCGCCAGCGGCAGTACCGAGTGCGCTAGTGCGTACGGCACTGCTAGCGCTAGGCCCAGCCAGCAGACGCAAGGTGCTGTGTATACAGTGCTACATACCTGGAAGACGGTAAGCGCAACGACTAGCGCAGTGAGCAGCAGCGCGGGATACACGCGCCGCGCGAGCAAGTTGCGCTGCGCCGGCGCGCTCACCGCCAGCGGCAGTACCGAGTGCGCTAGTGCGTACGGCACTGCTAGCGCTAGGCCCAGCCAGCAGACGCAAGGTGCTGTGTATACAGTGCTACATACCTGGAAGACGGTAAGCGCAACGACTAGCGCAGTGAGCAGCAGCGCGGGATACACGCGCCGCGCGAGCAAGTTGCGCTGCGCCGGCGCGCTCACCGCCAGCGGCAGTACCGAGTGCGCTAGTGCGTACGGCACTGCTAGCGCTAGGCCCAGCCAGCAGACGCAAGGTGCTGTGTATACAGTGCTACATACCTGGAAGACGGTAAGCGCAACGACTAGCGCAGTGAGCAGCAGCGCGGGATACACGCGCCGCGCGAGCAAGTTGCGCTGCGCCGGCGCGCTCACCGCCAGCGGCAGTACCGAGTGCGCTAGTGCGTACGGCACTGCTAGCGCTAGGCCCAGCCAGCAGACGCAAGGTGCTGTGTATACAGTGCTACATACCTGGAAGACGGTAAGCGCAACGACTAGCGCAGTGAGCAGCAGCGCGGGATACACGCGCCGCGCGAGCAAGTTGCGCTGCGCCGGCGCGCTCACCGCCAGCGGCAGTACCGAGTGCGCTAGTGCGTACGGCACTGCTAGCGCTAGGCCCAGCCAGCAGACGCAAGGTGCTGTGTATACAGTGCTACATACCTGGAAGACGGTAAGCGCAACGACTAGCGCAGTGAGCAGCAGCGCGGGATACACGCGCCGCGCGAGCAAGTTGCGCTGCGCCGGCGCGCTCACCGCCAGCGGCAGTACCGAGTGCGCTAGTGCGTACGGCACTGCTAGCGCTAGGCCCAGCCAGCAGACGCAAGGTGCTGTGTATACAGTGCTACATACCTGGAAGACGGTAAGCGCAACGACTAGCGCAGTGAGCAGCAGCGCGGGATACACGCGCCGCGCGAGCAAGTTGCGCTGCGCCGGCGCGCTCACCGCCAGCGGCAGTACCGAGTGCGCTAGTGCGTACGGCACTGCTAGCGCTAGGCCCAGCCAGCAGACGCAAGGTGCTGTGTATACAGTGCTACATACCTGGAAGACGGTAAGCGCAACGACTAGCGCAGTGAGCAGCAGCGCGGGATACACGCGCCGCGCGAGCAAGTTGCGCTGCGCCGGCGCGCTCACCGCCAGCGGCAGTACCGAGTGCGCTAGTGCGTACGGCACTGCTAGCGCTAGGCCCAGCCAGCAGACGCAAGGTGCTGTGTATACAGTGCTACATACCTGGAAGACGGTAAGCGCAACGACTAGCGCAGTGAGCAGCAGCGCGGGATACACGCGCCGCGCGAGCAAGTTGCGCTGCGCCGGCGCGCTCACCGCCAGCGGCAGTACCGAGTGCGCTAGTGCGTACGGCACTGCTAGCGCTAGGCCCAGCCAGCAGACGCAAGGTGCTGTGTATACAGTGCTACATACCTGGAAGACGGTAAGCGCAACGACTAGCGCAGTGAGCAGCAGCGCGGGATACACGCGCCGCGCGAGCAAGTTGCGCTGCGCCGGCGCGCTCACCGCCAGCGGCAGTACCGAGTGCGCTAGTGCGTACGGCACTGCTAGCGCTAGGCCCAGCCAGCAGACGCAAGGTGCTGTGTATACAGTGCTACATACCTGGAAGACGGTAAGCGCAACGACTAGCGCAGTGAGCAGCAGCGCGGGATACACGCGCCGCGCGAGCAAGTTGCGCTGCGCCGGCGCGCTCACCGCCAGCGGCAGTACCGAGTGCGCTAGTGCGTACGGCACTGCTAGCGCTAGGCCCAGCCAGCAGACGCAAGGTGCTGTGTATACAGTGCTACATACCTGGAAGACGGTAAGCGCAACGACTAGCGCAGTGAGCAGCAGCGCGGGATACACGCGCCGCGCGAGCAAGTTGCGCTGCGCCGGCGCGCTCACCGCCAGCGGCAGTACCGAGTGCGCTAGTGCGTACGGCACTGCTAGCGCTAGGCCCAGCCAGCAGACGCAAGGTGCTGCTATCTCACGGAGAATGAACCTGTGTAGTACAACAATATGTACAAGTTAGTCTTAGTATATTGAAGTTAATTATATGATAAAGTTTGGAAGTATAGATGTCTGTTAATTTTTCACTTAAAAACCGGCCAAGTGCGAGTCGGACTCGTGCACGAAGGGTTCCGTAAATTACAGTTAAATCAACCTATCTCAAAAACTATAAGAGATACTTTGATCAAACCAAAAATCGTTGAAAGAGTTAATTAGCATGCATCACCTCTATTTTTTTTAGAATTTTATACCCCGTAGTTATAAAAATAGAGGGGGGGGGACATACTTTTTACGACTTTGAGAGCTGATATCTCAAAAACCGTTCACTTTAAGAAAAATGTTTTTTAGAAAACTTTATATCATTTTAAAAGACCTTTCCATTGATACCCCACACGGGTATGTACATCGAAAAAAAAAATTTCATCCCTCAGTTACATGTATGGGGGGCCCCACCCCCAATTCTTTTTTTTACTATTTAGTGTCATATTTTTGTAGCGGTTCATACAACACATATTCCCATCAAATTTCATCACTGTAGTACTTATAGTTTCCGAGTAAATCGGCTGTGACAGACGGACAGACGGACAGACGGACATGACGAAACTATAAGGGTTCCGTTTTTGCCATTTTGGCTACGGAACCCTAAAAAGACTAAATGGCTTTTGCTGAAATTTAAATATAGCTTATATGTACATCCAAATATTGTAAAAGTAATTCAAAGGGATAAATTTGTATGCGGGTGTGGAAATAGAACGCCCATCTAGACGCGGGTTAAATATGTAATGGTCAACAGGGACTAACGTTAAAATGCAGACGCCAAAAACGAATAACCAAAATATGCATATCTGACAACTTCATTTTTTCATGTACCAAACTATCAAATAAATAAAAAACATAACAAAACATACTTAAGATCCATTTCTCTAATCCCGTCTCTGTAGGCCTTCTCTATAGCTCGTCGCATGGCCCAGTCGGGGCCCATCATCGTCAGAGCACAGACTATCTTAGTGTATAAGACGCCTAACGCCCAGTCCTGCCACACGAATAGTACGGGGGATTGTTCGATCGGCACTCGGAGAGGTATTACTAGTACCTGTGGAATAAAATAAAATATTTATGTAATTTTTGCAAGATAAATGGTAGGTAAAAAGCTATTTCAACTTATATGTTATGGCCTGGTCATGAGTCGTGCAATAAAAGTGTTATGATCCAATTTCTATAGGGTTGTTGTCTAATATTTTTATGTGAAAGGTATGACTCAAAAGTGAATCCGTATTTCTGAAAAGTTTAGTCGTATAGCGTTTAGTTAGAGTATGTTGTCAACAGTCGGCGCTGCGAATGTACTCTATATAGATGACCTGTGTTAAGGCGGTATGCACAAACGTAATCGCGTCTGTCGTTATGTCCTGTAAACTTATCTATGGGAGATGGCAGTAATGCTTGAAGAATGGCAATGATATTTTGAAGATGGCACCGATATTTGAAAGATGGCAGTAATGTTTGGGAAATGGCAGCTTGTTTGAGAGACAGCAACGACGTTTAAGAGATTGCAGCAATATTTGGTAGATTTCAGCTATATTCTATAGTCACGTGTATAAAATTACCAGCTCCAACAACAAGCCGAACATGAGCGGCACCAGCCCCAACAACGCGAGCGCGGCCAGCGCCGCCCGAGCCGCTACTCGGGCCCACAGGGCGGCTCGGGCCGCCAGCAGGGCTCGGCCCCCGCGGGCCCAGCCAGCGGCCAGGGTACCACCACGACCCACCGCCCAGCATACGTACATACCTGCATGACAAAGACACAACTAATCAACAAAACAAATTTCAAGACAAGGCTAATCGGTGACGGTGTCTCAATGCACAGGTATCAGTATAGCGCAATTGGTGCGCAAAATGTTTATCGTATAGATTAATTTTTATGCGCAAAAGTTTTAGTGTATAGCGCAAACGTGTTAGTATAGCGCAAAAGTTGCGCAAAATTCCTAAGAGGGCATTGAGCAGTTCCTCTAACTTAGAGTAGTAACTGAGTAATCAATCAGAAAACATGTTTTATATGAAATCTGTGCTAAACAAAATTTGATAAATAGCGATATGTCATACTCACCACAAGCAGCTGTATAAAGTTCGTGGACGCCATCTGATGCCTTTGGCAGCCACAGTGCCATTACTCGCCTTCCAATAGCGACAGGGATTACCTACAAGCCATAAAAATACATGAAGAATTTTCCTCAAAACCATTGAAACATGAAGAAATTCTTCTAAAAAACTGAATAAATACACATCTAAATAAATAATGGTAAATTCATATAACTTACGAGAGTCAACGCGCTGGCTAGCACCAGAGATATGGAGACGAGGATCAACAAGGCGCCAAGACGAACTGGGAACCACGACACTCGGACATAAGGCTCGAAGCCGGCGGGACCATCGCGTCGCATTAATGCCTGAAACGATTACAGATATTGTAGTTTGGCCCTTTGAACAGGCCACAATTTTTTTTATGGTAGGAGTGTTTCTTTCACAGGCCCCAAAAACTGCAACGGTAATTAGAAGTGTGTGTAAACTAATTTTGGATGGCAAAATTTAATAATACTAATATTCTTAAACACCTGAAAATGACTGAATATAAATACACTGTGACACAAAAAACTACTCTCCGAACAATATTTTACAACATGCATGCCAAATTGCTTAATACAAATATAGACACTGATGTAAAGAAACCTTGTGATAATAATACTGCAGTGCGTTACCGCGGCACTTGTACATAAAAGGCCTACGAAGGAACATGATGGGTTTTAGTCAGTAAGAGTCTGACACTCCCTCAGGCTGCTAACCCACTGCGGGAGGAGTCATTTGATGATTTCCCATAAAAAAGTGCATTTATTCTATTTTAAGATTTTCTTACCTGATGAGCAGCCCCAAGTTGATGCGGCGGTCTTGGCGGATGAGGCATCGGCTGGTCATGTCTCATCTCGCCCAGCAAGTAAGACCGTAGCCCTAGGGCTCCAGCGGCGCAAGCACACCACGCACGGACGCCTGCCTTCAGCCATGTACGAGTGTGGGACTGTTCTAGTAAAGCTGGGAGGATCACCTGTGAACAATGATTGTAGTTTTTACTGGGGGAGTTTGTATTATCACTTCTTCCTGGAAAAAAATATGTAGGAAATGGTAAAAATCGGGCATTTTGGAGGCTGTTTTTCCTATACTTGATCTCCAATTAGTTCATTTTTAATTATGTACCCTTTTACACATAAAAATAAATGCCAAAGAAAATGCTATTTTAACCATCATTTTGAAACAAGGCTAAAATGCATCAAACATGTTTGTGTTCAACGTGCTGATGATAATATTGATTGATTAAGACCCTTTAAGCCGGATGCTTAATCTAGTCTGCACGGTAGACATTGTCGATAAATACAATACTTTTCATTAAAATTAAGGTCAAGTAGTCTGTCTGAAAGAAAAAAATCTGCATTTCTAGCTATCATTTAAGACTCGGGTAGTAAGTATGTAAATGTAAATCGGAAATGCGGGGATGGATGCCTAGTTGACAAATAAATCGAGAAATGGATGTGCCTTGGACGGGTCTTAATCAGTAAATATATGGGACAGTGTGGGTAGGTATTTTGTCAATTTCCCATTCCAGAGAAAGGGCCGGAAATATTATAGCAAGGGCCAATAACTTAAACCAAACCAACAAATTTTGACCGACCTTTATATCGATGACTCAGAATACAATAATTAAATCAACAATATATCCTACAGAACAATACAAGGTACTTTCAATGATACATTAGCATATGCAAATGTTGCAAATCGGTACATGATCGGTACATCGGTACATGTTCGCTTTCATTCTTACACATATTTTGACCCTGTGATGTAGGTAGGCCTATATCATTTAGTTATTATGCAGATTTTTTTTTACATTTCAATTTATATTGAACTAAAGTTGAATAATATAAAACTGAAGAGTTTGTTTGTTTTCTTGTTATCTCAGAAATCTATTGTTACTTAATTGTCCTGGGCAGAGTATGGACATCTTAGCACAGGCATTTTTTATTCGTATCATACGTTTATTGGGATTTTACAGCTAATTAACACAGTTCCTTCATCATTGTTTAAATTAAAGTGTCATTGTCTTACTTTCACCTAAAAAAATATGACGCACGTACATTTTAATGTGGATTTCAGGAATGTTGTTAATTTATTTATAAAAACCGTCTGAATTTTTTTTGGTATTTAACTAAAGAAGTATGTAGACGTTAATTACAATGACCAAAGGCCAAGTATGCATGCCAACTAATTATGTAAAAAACGTCTCACAAATATTCTTCTTAGAACTTATATTCATTAGCAAAATCATGGGTCAGTAGTTTCGCATAAATTTTACTGGCATGTGCCAATCGCGACTTTTTAAATTTATTTTTCTGTAGACAATCTAATTTTTTAAAAGTCGCGTTTAGCCCTTCTTGCCAGTAAAATTGACGCGAATAGACTACTAACCCAAAACATAACAAGAAAATGCAAAAAAAAAAAACATTTATTTACCTGAAGCAACAGCAGTTCCAAGCTGAGTTCATTGACCGGAGCGTCAGTGTGAACGGCGACAGCATAAGGTAGGAATCCAGGGAGTACGTATTTGATCACTCTGATCGGCAACCACAGCATGAAGAGTACTGCTGTGCCGAAGATCATAGCTGACACCACTAGACGACGAATGTGCGACCAAACTGATAGATGAATCATTTCCTAGAGAGAGAAAAAATAGATGATCAAATAAGGACACTGTATGGCTTTCTTTAGGATGTAACTGTATTTGGACTTCGCTGAGAAAGAGATAGATAGAGGCATATCACCAAGTAGCAAGTATTCAAGTACCAGTTAAATAAGTTAAGCTGATATCAGATACTAGCTTCTGCCAGCGGTTTCACCCGCATCCCGTGGGAACCTCGGCACGGACCCGGATAAAAAGTAGCCTATAGCCTTCCTCGATAAATGGGCTATCTAACACTGAAAGAATTTTTCAAATCGGACCAGTAGTTCCTGAGATTAGCGCGTTCAAACAAACTCTTTAGCTTTATAATATTAGTATAGATTTAATTTTCCGTTTCACATACACTTATACACTTTCCATTCGAAATGAAATGGAACACATAAAATGAAACACGAATGCGGAATAAAGCCAGCATGTGAACATGGCGTGAGAGAAAAGTGAAACATTCATTGGCATGAATGTTCACTCTAGTGAAGTGTATGATATCAGCTTAATCACCTGGGTTTTCAAACTATGCTTGTCATGAAGGTTATGACTTCTTTATGCCATTCTAGCTTCCGCCCGCGGTTTCACCCCCGTCACGATATGACTGTTTCCCATGGCCGGATGGTGACAAAAACCATCTTATGTCCTTTTCCCGAGTCTAAGCTACCTCCCCTCTAATTTTCAGCTTAAACAGTCCAGCCATTCTTGAGTTATAAAATGTGTAACTAACACGACTTTTGTATATGTCACCGTAAGATTACAAACATCGTTAGATTACAATCTATCTCGAGAGATTGCCACCCAACCAACAAATTAGTGTTAGTTTCCGAACATAACCTAAATTACATTAATTTCTCGTGTTTTAATATTTTTATATGCGTGGAAACTTACGTGTTCTCATTAAATAATATTAGCCATGTCGGATATTGAGCCTGTCAACAAAATAACTCAGAAAAAAATTATATTGTTAATCCGAACGAATTTACCATAGAGCTACAAAAATATTACAGTGGGCTTTATAAGAGTGATTTTTATATAAGTTTATGTCAAATGTTTTTTCTAAGACTGAAATTTGTAACGTTATTTTAATTTGTATTAGAGGACAAAGTAACCGTTTTTATATTTTTCATTTTCATTTGAATTGCAGGATAAAATGATTGTTTATTATTTTAAAGTTTTTTTTTATAATTGTCCAATTTAAATTGTTTGAGGACAAAATTAAGTACCCTTTTTTATATAAGAGGCTTTTATTTTTTTTTAATATTTGTTTGTGCTTGAAGACAAACTACCTAATTGTTTTGTTTTTTTTTTTTAAAGTTTCTTATAATTTTCCAATTTCAATTTGTGTTTGAAGAATAAATATTTCGTTACAATTTGTTCCCTCCATATGTCAGGAATATTAATTACATACTCGTACTAAATAATAAATACTTTTGAAGAATTTTTGAAGAGCATTTATTTTATTTAACTGACACCTCTATTTCATTCCTAACTCTACGGGAACTCCATGGGAACAGAACGGCTGGTCGTGATTGGTCGATCTTACAAAAAGACTGACCAATCAGGCAGAGCTTTCGGACAGTTGACAATTTGACAATTTCTCATCGATAGATTATAATATTGCGAAAAATAATGCGTTAAATTGCAATCAGATGTTACGGTTCACAATCATTCGACAGTTTACAATCTCTCGAGATAGATTGTAATCCAACGATGTTTGTAATCTTACGGTGACATATACATAGATTACTCAGCATTATAAACTTTTTAATCGTATTCTACCAAAACCAACTCACCTGCACAGGACTAAAGTCAGGATCGTTCAAGTTCTTCAAGAACCATAGCACGCCAGGTCTCAGAACTTCCCTCAACAGAAGAATGAATGACGCGAAGTAGTACACATAGACCATGCCGACCAGCCAGTGAATGAACATGAGAGTCCATGGTGCTGCTTGTAAGCTCGACTCACGGTCCTTCAGGGTGGCATCGAACATTGACAGCGAGCAAAGGTCGAGCCACCAGCCACATACAAGGGGAATTACTCCAATCTGTCAATAAGAAGAAGAGATATTTTTTTATGTTATTTTTGTTATATTATATGCTAATACTAGCTTCTGCCCGCGGTTCCACTCGCGTCCCGAGACATCCCGTAAGCGGATGGTGACAAAAACTATCCTATATTCTTCTCCCGGGTCTAAGCTATGTCCCCTCTAATTTTCTGCTTAAGCGGTAAGAGAATAAGAATGTTTTTTTTTTAATGCTAGTTTGTTTATAATGGATAAACTCAAAAGCTACTGGACCGATTTTAAGAATTCTTTCACTATTGGAAAGCTACACTCTTCCCGAGTAACATATGCTGTATTTATGGTACGGGCAGTAGTTCCCACGGGATGTGGGGAAACCGCGGTAAAACGCCTAGTGTGAGATAAGTCTACCCAGAATTTATTAATTTTTTGTTATGAACTTCCGCCCGCAATTTTCACCCATGTTGCACGAGAGAATAACTCTATGCACGCAAATAGAAAGTAGGTAGTAATAAATATATCGAGTTATTTAACAATGAAAGAATATTTCACATTAGGAGTTTCTAAACTTCAGTTTTATATCATTAGTTTTATAGGTATCGCTGAAGCCAAGTTGTACCCATTAATTAATTTATAAATAGATTTATCCAACTAAAATTATAACGTTTGATGAGTTAATTAGTACATGTTAAGTTTTTCGGTGGTATAGTATAACAAGTTGGCATGAATATAATTATTGGCATACATACAATTATGCAATTTACTACTTTTTAAATTAAAACCAACAATGTATACTTTCACTAAAGAATTCTATCACACACTTTCAGATAGTCTAAATAATGATAAGATTTATTATAATCACTAGGCTATCAACAGTATCAGGCAGGTCATTGACTTCAGATATAAAAGTCACAGGTTTCATTCAACTTTATTGAACTGGGGTTAACAAACTCATTAATATACTGCATATAATTACATTTTTGAAAATGGAACTATCCTTACTAATATTATGAATGCGAAAGTAACTCTGTCTATCTGTCTGTCTGTTATGCTTTCATGTCTAAACTATCTCTATCTCTGTACCAAATTTTATTAAAATTTGGTACAGAGATAGAGTTGACCTCAAGGTCAAAGAACATATACAATAGTTTTTATCCTGGACTTTTGAAGAATTCTCTTGGAAACGCGATATAACCGAACTCTACGCGGGCGAAGCCTCGGGCGGAAGCTAGTTATATGTGATTCGATTTTTGTCAACAATTTTGAGTTTCGTTGAACTGCAGAGTTTTTAATTTTGCCATGAGTACCATGCAAGTTTAATGTCTTATAAAAGATATACATATTAGACATTTTTATGTCATTAATTTTTGTAAACAATATTCAATTGTTTTGATGAGAGACATAGTTTCTTTCAGCAAATGGTTAAATGTTCATCACATATCATCATTGTGACAAGTGATTTCAAAGTTTACAAACAATTATATATGGAAATTTAAGATAATTCTAGATTGTTCTGTAGTTATTTAAATAAGGACATAAGAACATTTTATTTAGAATTCTGAAAGGAAGTTCTCCTTGAACATTGTTTGAATAATAACTTAAAAATCAGTTTTAACCTTCCATTAAATCAAGAGTTATTTAAATAAATTGATACAAAAAAATATATTTGATTTGAAATCTTCCACACACTATAATAGAGGTCATATTTAGTCTATTAGGTATATTATTTTAATACGTTATCTGATAGGACTTTGTAATTGTCCAATTTTATGGAATAATTGTTGGTTTTAAGATTCTATACCTATTAGGTCACTCATATCTTTCCATATCAGCTGAGTACTCATACACTGATCTGTGTACTACACCAGAGAGAACAGCAAGTTATTAAACCTGCTTTACTAAATTGTTTCTTTTTTTTAATTTTAGGGAATAATTATTGTACTCACCTCAACCACAGACAGCAATGCAACCTTCACAACCACGTAACAGAATCCCAGTGCCTTCTTAGCACTTCGCAGACGCAGCAGAGAAGCCATTCCATGCAGCACTGCCAGAATTGCTCCCACCAACACATAGCCCGCCAGAGCTGTCAGGGGCCCAGCAAACGGACCTTCAGCTGTCAATCCTGCCATAGCAGCCCCCAGCCTTCCAATGTGGTACGGACAGAAGGCAAACACCACAATAAACAATGTATTCAGGGACACAACCCAGAATACATGCTCCAGAAACACCATAGAGCCATCCAACCCCAGCAGACGGGCCCACGTCAGCTCCTCAGCAGCAGCTCGGTCCCACTCCATAGGGTTCCAATTCGCTTCATCACCAACTAGAGCATCTTCACCAACTTCTCCATTCACTTCATCTCTGAGCCCAACTTCACCATCCCCAGCCCCGTTATTCACACGATCATTATTATTATCCTGCAGTGGCAAGTCCTCAGGGGGAGGTGCTGGCAAGTTCTCTCTCTCCATCCAGTCAGGACCACCGCCATGCATTATTTGCTCTCTCAGCCATACAAGTCCAATGAAGGAGAATAGTGTGCATGTCACAACAAAACAACCGGAAAACACATCTTTAGCAAGATTCTCAGCTGATACTATGTCAAAAGGTAATGAAATCACTGGGTCTAGGGATCCTGAGAACAGGCAGCGGTAGGTTCTGCAGGCGGTGAGCGGCACGATCCCGAGCCAGGCGAGCGCGACGAGGGTGTAGTGCAGCCAGTCTTTAACGGCAGACGCCACGGACGTCACCAGCCCGCCCACCACGTCGCGGATAGGCAGTCTGCGAGGCATGTCCGGCGAATATATCGGCATAAACGAGAACCGGTGACCACACAACTCGCAAATCTCCTTCCTGGAGTATCGCATCCACTGCACTAAACACTCCTGGTGGATCCATTTTATCGAGCCCGTGCAGATGCATGGATGGAACAGTGGCCTATCGGACGATGCCTCCGAACGACAGAACCGGCAGAAGTCCGCGCCGGACGAGTCCGAATCCATCATTTTCTTCAATCCAGTTTGCCTGGTTGATTATGCGATCTGCGAAAGTTATCACAAGATTATGACTTGTACCAACTGCACACAATATAAACAGCTGGATGGTGTTAACAATAATACACACCTTGACGCGTAAAAATAATAGAAAGCACAAAATACAATAGATTTTTAGGAAAAAAATAGGTATTTTCTCTTTGTTTGACAACCAGACAGCCACAGTATTAAGTGTAGCCAGATTTACATTCGCAAAATTCTACCAAGGACAGTTTGGTGACAGCTGTGTACGAAAACAAACCGGAAATAGATGGTAAGATTTCTTTTATAGGTACCAATAGGTTCCATTTAGTAAACAAATTCAAGAATGATTAGATTAGGTATCGTATGTTTCATCGAATCATTAATTATTCACGATAATGTTAATGACCATGTCAATGGCTCCATGCTCCATATTATATGATTTGGGTGTATGTCTTAATTAGTTCTGTCTTTTTAGATGAAATAAAACTCAAATTTTTGGTATTTGTAGATTTTAGTTGTATATATTTCTAGTACCTATTGGAGACGTATAATTCTTTTCAAATAACTGTGCTACTCCCAATTTAAGAATTACTTCACGATATTATGGCCGTGAAAATACGATACTGCACGATGCTAAGAATATTTGATAAGAACTTTATAATGCTGAACTCGGGCGATATCATATGTACCTACATAATATCTGTGCACTAATGATAAAATAATTCACTCTGAAATCATTGTTTGATTTTCACAAATCACAAACCCACAAAATATAGGTTCGTTGAAGCCCATTTACTCATCAACAGAGATGAGCCAGGAGGAGCTGAGGACAAATTCCTACCATCATCCATGATAGGTGCTGAAATGTTTTGAAACATGTTTGAAACTGACGATTTGTTTCGTGTAACATAAAATATGAGTTGACAGAAGGACTAGTTACCTATAGACAATTTAGCGTTACAATCACATTTAACTTAGAACTTTAAGCAATTATTATTAGGTGTCTTACTCTAACTTAAAGAGATTTAATATTTCATGTCCTGTTGTCATCAGATGTTCAGAAGTCATTTTTTGATTGACAGAAAGGTTTGTTTATCGAATTGACATTCCGAGACTCCGCGAAACGTGTCGTGGTCTTGAAGGATTGGTTGTTATCCCTCAATTTCATAATTTACAGTTCGTTTTACACACGAATTATTAAATATGTAGAGTACAACGTACATACGAGTGAAGTTCCTACGTTCATCTTCTTCCAGGTAGGTGAAATACGTGACGTTGGTGCTTAAATTCTTGTAAACAATATCCATCGGTAAATATTTCTTACATACTCTTTCTGGCCGTATTCTTTAGTATGCTATAGTATATAATTACTGTACAATGTACAAACTTATAAAATTGCAATAAGTAATATAAGAAATGATTATTGTGTTATGTGCACACCAATATATAATCAACAATTTATTAGATTGTGAATCTCATAAATTCGTCGCCGTCCGGTGCACGAATTATTTGATATTTATCAAACATCCAACCAAGCAAACACTGAAAAGTAAAGCGAAATGGAGGCGAAATGTATATTTTATATATTTGTATAAATTGCAATACTGCTTACTTGGTGTCCAACTAGAATCTTATTTGGTTTAAATAGATTTTTTACTTTCATTAAAGCTACATAATTTTTTAATTTATTGACCGAAATCTGAAATAGATAACAACTATTTAACTGAAGCACATTTTAGTATGAAGTTATTTAAAATGGTCACTACAAAGGCACCCTTTAACTTGTGTTTTATAAAAAAATGTATATCATTGATGCATGTATGTGTGTGTCCTTCTGTTAGCAAAATATTACTAGACATTATGGTTGCAAATCATATTATTGCGAGCGTATATGTGAGGGGGGGGGGGATTGCCAGCGTGATATATTCAGTACAACTCACAATGCAGATAAAGCAACACAGTTGGTTCTTTATTTTTTTGAAATTGATACAAGCAGAATCTTAGTCTTCGGTTAAAATTAATTATAGTAAAGAGTGTGATTTTTCATGAGGAATATGTGACAGTATTAAATCATACTGAAAGTTATTATCCCACAATCTGAAGTTATAGTTTAAGTGTTGCGAAGATGACAACGTTGATTCATGGAATGGTGCATGAAAAGATGGTATGTGTTATAGCTACCAAAACACCTTTCTTTGTACCTATATTAAACATACAACTATGTGTCCCAAAATTCCCCACACCCAATTTTGATAGTTATTTGTACATCTTACAAAATTGTTGTTTTCTCTTTCCAGAATAACTCCAAAAATACAGTTCCAGAAAAGTGTGATGAATCTCAAATGGCAGTAACTCAGAAATCTGTGATAAACATGAGTCAACCAAAGGACGCAATAATACGAATAGACGTGCCAAACACCGGTAGAAATGGCACAAAAACCGAAACAGCAGAAATCAACATTCTATGTTTTAATTTAACACCATATAGCCAGTTGACACAGTTCATGTGCTGTTCCATTTTCGTATTTGTATTTTATTTAGCTTATGGATATTTTCTAGAATTAATATTTGCTAAATCTGAAGTTAAACCAGTTAGTTTGTATATAACTTTAGTACAATTTTTAATGACTATGGCATTGAGCTACGTTGAGTCCCTGATAAGGAATCCTATTAAACGGAAGTAAGTATGGTTTATATTACTGTTTTGTACTAGCTGTTATGTTATATACCAAGCCTTGATAAGAGTTTTCTATGTATTTTTGTTTTCATTGCAATGTTTTGTTCATTTTTTCCTGAAAAACTTAAAATAATAAGAAAAAAAACATGACTGCTATCTAGTAGCTAATTCATACAACTTTGCATCTAATATCTCATTTTTACTCTATGATAAACAACATAACGTTGAATCAAATTTTCTAATAGTTTGACATCTAATCTATGGCTCTAGCCAGACAGTAACACAAAAAAGCTGTATACTCAACATACTTTACAACCTTCTTTCAGAGTACCTCTAAAAACATACGCATTATTGGCAGCTCTAACACTTGGAACCATGTCATTCTCAAACCTAGCACTGAGCTACCTCAACTACCCAACACAGCTGATATTCAAGAGCTGCAAGCTGATACCTGTGATGATTGGAAGTATTATTATAATGGGCAAGCGGTATGGCTTCCTGGACTATGTGGCTGCTGTTGTCATGTGTATTGGACTCACCATGTTTACACTGGGTAAGGATTTTATGATGTTGCTAGCTGATCCCGCGAACTTCGTATCGTTTAATTTAAACCTTCCCTTGACCTCTACAAACATTTTAAAACTAAAATAAGCTAAATCGTCCAGCCATTTTCGAGTTTTAGTGAGACTATATAACGAACAGAAATTCGTTTTTATATAGGTATGAATAGAATAAATCAAGACGTATTTAATGCTAAACAAGGACAGAATTAATTACCGCTAAGTAGTGCCAATTCATCCAAAACACTGTGTTAAAAATTTGGAAACCCAGAAACTTTCTTTCAAATCCAATTATAATAGCTCTGTCAGAATTGTACCCTGAAAAAGTTTGAGGGACATGAAAACTCTGGGTGCTTGAAGTGGCACGAAGGCGAAAGTGCCCAAAGCGGAAAGGCAAAAGCTATCAAAGTCATAAATAAATTATATTTGTTTCTATTAAAAAGTTAAATAAAGCACTAAAACCCGTCAAATAAATTATTGTAAATTGTTACTATAAAATTGAATTATATTTTTTCAGCGGATTCCAGCACCTCACCCGACTTCAACTTCGTGGGCATTATAGTGATATCTCTAGCGTTACTTTGCGACGCGATAATCGGCAATGTACAAGAGAAAGCCATGAAACAGCACCATGCTTCCAACAATGAAGTTGTGTTCTACTCGTATGCGATCGGCTGTGTGTATCTTGTGGCTATAACGGGGGTGTCTGGCATACTGACTGCGGGATTCGAATTCTGTTTGCAGGTAATAATTTTTTATATAAAACGACCGATGACCTTCGCTTGTTATGCCCCCCGCGCACTAGGCAGCCACTATTTCCTGGCTGCGGCAGCCAACACAATGCTCCTGATTGCACGCAGCCAGAGCGGGTGTGGGCGGGTGTGTGGCTGCCGTCGCCGTGCCCGCGCACTAGTGTAGCAGCCAGACATACCTATTTCCGAACTTTGATAAGATGACTTTCGACGATTGGCTGCATAACTGGCTGCCCAAATATTCTGGCTGCCGCTGACTGGGGCGAGGCCTTACAGTCACTTACATCTACATAGATCACTTATGAAATTCAGTTGTCTGTGACAATAATAGGGCACCCATTACTAATCCAACTATAAAAATCTTGATACTTGCTTGCTAATAATATTTCAGTTCCTCTAGTTTTTCTTTACCTCTATCATAAAAATATGTCTACAAAACCATTTAAACTGCTTCTGACTAAAATCATTTTACATTAATACCATCATTACTTGTTGCAGAATCCTCTATCAATGTACATGAACATCTTCCTGCTAAGTCTGAGCGGCTACATGGGTTTGCAAGCAGTGCTCACTCTAGTGCGAATATGTGGCGCCACCGTCGCTGTGACGGTAACCACGTTCAGAAAGGCGCTCTCTATTATCATATCGTTCTTGTTGTTCAGCAAACCTTTTGTGTTTCAGTAAGTATTGTTTTTATATATAATAAACTTGTAATGTCCTTACAAATAAAGCTGTATAGTTACTGCTGTGGGACCTCTACGTCTCTTTTTGTTTGTTTTTGTCATGTTGATAGACAGTGAATGCGCTAATAGACCTGTTTATGCCATAATTTTATGAATATTGTATTTGAAAAAACAAGGTCTATTGATTAAAAGAGGAGCATAAAACATCTCTAGAGTTAACGCTGTTATATTAGTCTTTTTCTTGCAGAATATCACACTTAAAAACAGTTTAGGGCATTATGGGGGTTATGTGGTGGTTAAAACTGCTCAAATTATCCCAGATTTAAAAAAAATCGCGCTAACTGTTCTAAGAAAAACCTACATTATGCTACTTATATTAATACTAGCTTCTGCCAGCGGTTTCACCCGCATCCCGTGGGAACTACTTCCCGTACCGGGCCTTCCTTGATAAATGGGCTATCTAACACTGAGAGAATTTTCAAATCGGACCAGTAGTTCCTGAGATTAGCGCGTTCAAACAAACAAACAAACTCTTCAGCTTTATAATATTAGTATAGATTATGTTAATGTTTCTGAAATAATAATCATATAACCTTGTTTTATCTTTCAGGTATGTATGGTCAGGTATGCTGGTTGTATTAGCAATTTACCTGAACCATTACAGCAAGAAACATCCGAACTACGTCCCAGCTGCGATACTTAGATGTTGGCACTACATGGACAATATCTACCGATCCGAATACCGGTACTTGAGGATTAAGAGCAAAATGTATGCAGATACTGTGTAAATATAATTGTTATTAATATCAAATATGTGATTTGGTGTATTTATTTCTGTGATTAAGTATTTGAAAGAAACCGCGCACTAAGGTTGTGCATCATTATTGTGTACGAAATAACAGTTATCGTCAAACAACTCTGCGCTCCTGAAAATAGCCGTTTGACATTTTGCATTGTTACTATAGTAAAATTAGTAGGTATCCAGTTTCGGAGCGGCAGAGTTATTTGATGAAACACAAGTTACACTTAAAATCGGAATGAAGTTCCTTCTCCATGCATAGCACAAATCATACTATGCGTAAAACAAAATTAATGTGTAATCGAATGTATTTTCTGAGATTTTCATAAGGTGATATAAAAATAAATAAGATTTTCATTCCATCATTTTACTAGTGCTAGAAAATAAAATTGAAAAGAATTTGATAAAAGTATAAGTTATATATTAGCATTTTCAGTGACATCCAATATTTCTATAATTCCGTTTTTTATTGATATTATTTTAAATACGTAGAAATTGCAATGAAAGTCAAGTTGGAAAGTTTGATGAGTCCTGAAACGTGATATTTTTCAGCATTTGAAAATAGCCTTTATAATATTATATTATTTAAATCGCGTACATTAGTTGCTAGTATGTATTATATATTCTTTATAACTCGTCCAAAATCTATACTAATATTATAAAGCTGAAGAGTTTGTTTGTTTGAACGCGCTAATCTCAGGAACTACTGGTCCGATTTGAAAATTTATTTCAGTGTTAGATAGCCCATTTAACGAGGAAGGCTATAGGCTTTTTATCCCGGTACGGGAAGTAGTTCCCACGGGATGCGGGTGAAACCGCTGGCAGAAGCTAGTGTTTGAATAAGGCGTAGTAAGGGATATAAAAGTGAGATTTCGAAATGAGTGTCTAAATCTTTGGATGGCAGTGATAGTAATTTATAATATGTAGTTATAATTTATATTATTTTACATTAGCTTTCAGAATTTAATTAGTTCAATTTGTATATGAGTGTAAATACATATCATGTCATGTATTTCTTAGAATTATTTATGTATGTTCCAATCAATGGGAGTATATTGCGATTAACAGGGCACAAACTGCCAGATTTATATGTTATTATAATTCAGTAAACAATGATATATATACAGTAAGCTGTGGTAAATTTTCGTAAAATAATTTTTGTATAGTAATGCATTTGACATTTTAAAAAATGAGATTTGTAATTGTGTATAAAATTATGTAAATAAAAAATACATTATTTATATCAATGACATTTATTTTTCATTGTATGTACAAAATCTTATAAATCTAAACGTTTTCATACAAAAGTGTCCAAATTTAACGTGTTTGAATATTTGGAATGTTATTTAAGACACTATTTTCATTGGCTTTATACATTATCTAGGACGACAAAACGATTAAGTGGTTAAAGCATTTTAATACTTTTAGGCGAAGAAATAAAAAGAATTTTGTGGTTAAATTTCGTGGTTACTTGAATAAACAACGGATCGATGATCAGTCGATATTAGAATCCAATTATATTAACAATTAATATTCTTTAAAGTTTAATACATGCGTCAAAAATGGGAATATTGGTCAAAATAATTAACATTATACAGGTCACAAGGTCTAACTACGCTATAAATTAAATACGCTTCTCTCTACATCTATCATTCGCTCTTAATGTACAATTTACTCTTTGGTATATGGTCCTAAAGCTAGTATTATTTGTCTTTTTACATGAGGGTGTTGGCCCCTTTGCAAGTGTTGTACGGAATTATTGAGCACAGTTTATCACAATCAAGTACTTACTAGTCAATTTTGATTGAGGGAGCTACATGACAACTTAAAGGGATAAACATTTATATATCTTTCTTGTATATCATTTGCATGATATTGCAAAGGAGCCTTATAGAATTTATCAGTTCTGTTTGTCAAAGGGCAGGGAATTTGTACGCAAAACAAGAATAAACAAGGAATTGTGCGTCAACTTTAGAATTACTTGGAGTTACAAAGCGAGTGAAGCATTGGACTCTGAGATCTTACTATACTCCAGTGTCAGGCCTTAAGTGATAAAAAAATATCACATATCACTTTAGAATATGAAAATATCGTGTTACATTTTCGTTTTAAACCTTATTGCTTATGTCATAGTGAACAATTTAGTTTGTACAAAATGCAAAACAACACTACCAGTGCTTATAAGCTACATAAATAATATTGAAAGTGAAATTTGCTCAATACTATAAATACTTAAGTTTATTTTAGTGGACTTAATCGTACATCAGTTTGTGTGTTGTCGTTCACTTAGGCTATGTATTTCGATATTAATTTAGACTCACGAAACAGAAGAGAAAAGCCGTCGACCAATAAAAAAGAAGCTCACACATTCCTGTATTGTTTTAGTTCAATAATGCTTCGAGTATAAAAATACTAAAAGTGGCTTTGTATGTGTGTGTGGACTGGGTATTGCAACGTTCGGTACGTGATCCACACACAGATATAAGCGATATTTGCTAAGAGGACCCTACACTGTCTCTCACGCTGCACATACAAAATTATTTCACTATATCACAGCACTAGTCTTGCACTTCTCTGTACGGTATCTCACTGGTCACTGTGAACGATTCGAAGTAGTGGTTTAGGAATTCGAACGTGGGCCGTTTTTCGGGAATGGCGTCCCAACATTGTAGCATCAGTCTATAGATATCGTCTGGGAGGTAGTGGCCGACCGGCTTGGGCATTCTGTAGCCTCGCTCCACTTGTTCTATTACATCCTTGCCGTGGAGCCCTGGGTACGGTATCTGGCCATACGTGAACAGTTCCATTAACAGTATACCGTACGACCAGACATCGCTCTTAATTGAGAATCGTCCGTAAATTATAGCTTCTGGCGCCGTCCACTTCACAGGGAAGCGGGAGCCTTGTTTGGGGCAATATTCGTTGTCTTCAATGACCCTAGCGAGTCCAAAGTCACATATTTTTGCTACGTTATTTTCACCTATTAACACGTTCCTAGCGGCTAAGTCTCTGTGTATCAACATTTTGGATTCTAAGTACTCCATGCCGGACGCGACTTGCGCGGCGACGTAGACGAGGTCCTCGAACTGTAGGAACTTGCCCTCTCCGTTTCTGAGGAACTCGAGTAAGGAACCCTTGCTCATGTACTCTTGGACGATGTAGACTGGTTCCTGTGTTGAGCAGACGGCGTATAGTGCTACCAGGCGTTTGTGTCTAAACTTCTTCATAATAGCCGCCTCTTGTAAGAAGGCTTGCGTCGACATTGTGCCTTCTCTTAGTGTTTTTACGGCGACCTGTAATTGAAAAAAAAATGTGTAAGCATAATTGATTTTTGTTCAGTAAAACTCATAGTGTTTTTTAAGACGGAGAACAGTTCTTTTATAGCTCCATCCTCCATCCTCCCGAGCCTATTATAGCTTTTATAGTTCTTTTATATTAGTTTTTATAGCGAGTTCTTTTATAGCTATACATATACTAATACGTGTACAATAACTATAAGTACCATTAATTAGGTAAAAAGGCCCGACAAACAAAGGAAAATTCAAAAAGAAATCTAGAAAGTACTCCAACATTACCTCGTGTGTTCATAAGTTTTGAGACAAAATAAAAGTTGCATATCTTTTTAAATAATTAACTTATATTTATAAAAACAATAGTAAACATTAAGTAAATAGTAAATAAAAATTAAATATAATTATTATTCAAAATGACCACCCCTGTTTTTAATACATGCCCTTAGACGATTTGGCCAGTCATCAATGGCGGCACGAATCTTTTCCAGAGGAATTCGCTTCGCTTCTCGAACAAGAGCTCGCTTAAGTGACTCCAAGTTTGGGTGGGACTTTCGGCAGGCTCTGAGCTCTAATTCGGTCCATAGAGAATAATCCAGCGGGTTGAGGTCGGGGCTGGAGGAGGGCCATTCATTCGCCGCAATGAAGGCTGGCACATTTTCCTTCAGCCAAGCTTGAGTGGTTTTAGCCTTATGGGATGGCGCCGAGTCTTGCTGGAAAACCCAATACTTGTTATGGAATAGGGTATTAGACAGGGGTTTCACAACAGTCTCTAGAATGTCACTTTGATAATTTTTGGCTTTCACCTTGACGCCTTGTTGGCAGAAATGAAGCTGAGTCACACCTTCGTACGAAACTCCCCACCATACCATGACACTAGCCGGATGATGAGTACGCGAGACATTCCGTGCTGAAGCTGGGACATCCTTGCTACTTTTGGCATACACTTTATTGTTTTGTCGGTTGAACTTTTCTTCGACAGTAAAGATTTTCTCGTCGGTGAAGAGTATCTTCCTCGCATCGTGTCTCCTAAGCAGTATTGGACAACGTTCGCGTCGCAATTGACGAAGGCGATCGTTTAAAAAGTGTACTTTCCTACGGCTATACGCCTTAACCTTGAGATCATATTTCAGTATTCTGTTGACTGAAACGCGCGAAATATTGGTCTGCAGAGCGAGTTTCTTCTGAGTGCGACATGGATTTCGGCGAAGTCGCTCTCGGATGATTTTAATGTTCGCAGGCGTCCTCACAGAGCGTGGACGACCACTTCTTTGCCGATCTTGTAAAGAACTTGTCTCCTTGTATCGTTTAATATTGTAATACACGAAGTTACGGCTCACACCAAAACTTTTCAGTTCTCGGAAAATGTCCATAGGTTTTCTTCCCACCTTAAATAGTGAAATGACGGTCGCACGTAATTCTTTTGTTCCCTCCATTACGAGAAAATTTAAATAAAATAATCCGAAATCATAGATATTAAAAGTTAACATTCCAAATTCAAAATTAGAAAAAAGAAATATACAGCAGCCAGTAATTTTTATTTTATTTTTATAAGTAAAAAGTTTGTCTCAAAACTTATGAACACACGAGGTATAATGTAGGTATTTGATTTGTATTGTGGTAAATTATTCGTTAAACAAATAAATGGAGGAGGAAAATGATAGTTTTCCTATGTTAAAATTAACCACATTCCTACAATATTGATATCTAACTATGGTAATTAGAGATATTCGCGATAATTCTTGGAAGTGAACTGACGTCAATTAATACGAAACCGCGATAAAGGGAAAATAGGTTTTAAAAGTAAAGAATAACTAGACTAGTGGAAATTAGGAAGAGCACTTAGGAAGAAAATGATTCCTTTTCCTATCTATCTTTCAAAATCCAAGCAAGCAACGAAAAACGCCAAAATTTCAGAAAAAAGTAAAAAATATAATATTACCTCAATATTGTTACGCCATTTCCCATAATAGACTTCTCCAAAGTTGCCTTGTCCCAGTTTCCTTATAAGTTGTATTTCAGACCTCGGTATTTCCCATTTATCCCGTAGTTCGGGGCCAAGGTCCCACATCTGGGGTTCTGGCTTGGGACACGGCCGGGCGAGCACGTGGCACAGACCTAGCGCGTTTTCTGAAACACAATCAGTATCTTTTATTTAAATAGCGTTATGGTAATGTTAGTGGGCTGTATTTGGGATGATAAAAAGTTATGTTATGGGTGTCTATAGTTACTAGTCGCTGTTTTGAGGTGAGTGATAAAAAAGATTTTCTATGTTAGTTGTGGTCGTTTACTGTTAATTGTGGTGGTAAGATAATTTCTACGTATGACTTCTCAAATTGCAAGAAATGGTGTCAAATTGTGTCTGAAGGAAACAGCAACCAGAGTTGCATTCATCATAAACTGTGACAACATTCCGCAAATTTTATAGCGACATGCGATTCACATCCGGCTGAGATCAAATCACGACTCAATTACGATTGAAGCGTATGTGGCATTCCGCATTTTTTCCTCAAAATAGCGGATCTCGTTTTGTGATTCAATAATGAATCATATTGTCCGCGAATGATTTACGATTGCAGTATGATTGTAGAGCAGACTACCGTATAGACCAAATATACATTCTCATTTTATTAGCTTTTTAAGACATTTCATTTCGACACGAAAGAAGAAGATCTGTTAGTGCTGGACCAAACTACTTACTGCAACTATATTTCAATATAATAAAAATAAAAACAAACTTATAACTCACTCGTATACGACATAACAAGGGCCGGCAAGCTCGGGAAGGTCTGATTGGTCGCGATATAAAACCCTCCATTGTCCAGCGGCTTAATCTTGTAATGTTTGACATGGTACCCTCTTCCCTCCTCCCAGTCTTTGACGCTGAGGCTGAACCCATGAGGATTGTGTTCTGCTGGCCTCACGAGGAAGGTGCCTCGAGGATTGCTTTCAGCCAACAGGAGCTTGTCAGCCTCCTTTCTTGAGACGTGGGGGAAGAACCAACTGCAACATGATGACGGCCTTTAGAAAAGTCGTTGATTAATAACACGAAGGGGAGGGTTGTGACCCATCACCGTATTTTGTTGTTACCGCTGATGCTAGAATTAGGAAGCTGTAAAGGATTAGTAGTGTAGAATTTTTAATAAGGATAACTTATTTACAGACTGATCCTGATATAACATCATCTACATATTTCGGTAAATTTTCTAATTGGGTCTTAAATGATGATTACAATGGGAGGGCAATGGAAGAACTTTTTAATGGTTAGAAAAGCAGTATTTACATGTGTGTAAGGAAAGTTGGGAAGTGAGTTTTTCAAGTTTACGTAGGGAGATTTAAGAGGTATCAGGGAAAGGTCTAAGGAGTTTGCACAGTTGAACTTTCAAGATCTTGAACAAAACTTATCTTCTGAAGAGTTTGTTTGTTTGTTTGAACGCGCTAATCTCAGGAACTACTGGTCCGATTTGAAATTGTCTTTCAGTGTTAGATAGCCCATTTATCTAGGAAGGCTATAGGCTACTTTTTATCCCTGTACGGTAAGTAGTTCCCACGGGATGCGAGTGAAACCGCTGGCAGAAGCTAGTATATTATACAAGGTTGAGTATTTTAGTCAACAAGTAAAGAAGCAGTTGCCAATATGTATGTATGTACAGAGAAGCATTTTGATAATTTCATATTTTAATATTAGTGGTTAGTTTACACTTCAAGACGTAGTTGAATGAAGCTAGTAATTATGTAGCATAGTTTACGCAATTTAGATTAATTTTAACTCCATTTACTACACATCTATTAAAACAAAAAACTCACTCTTCACACTCGACAGAGCTTTCTTCGGCTACAAAATTGACTGGTACAAGTCCTTCTCTCCTAGTAGTAAGATGTAGGACCCTCCACCAGTCAGGTTCGGCGTCGCTCAGGACTTCCATACGGTCTCCCTTGCGGAATGAAATGTCTGAGTCTGCGCGAGCTGTGTAAGCACATAGTGCTTTTACCACGCGACGACCTCCGTTTGTTATACCTGGAATTGTGTAAAGGTTGCTGTTATTTGCAGTGTTTGACTGGTAAGATAGATTGAGGTTGCATACATGAATATGGTATGGTGATATACAGGGAGATACAAAAACATTTAAACAAATGGTAAGGTGACTCTACTGTACATCCTAAGAAATGGATAGTTGCAATAGTTCCCGTTCGAAAAAAATCTCGGGTTCGGAAGCCAACCCCAACGTATTTGGGAAAAGGAAATGATAATGATGGTTACACATACTAAACAGTTATCGCCATCATCAGCCTTTTAGAAGAAATTTGATCGTGATAATCAGCTCTCCAATATCGAACGCTCACCATAACATCTTCCACATAACTTCAGAGTTGTGGTGAATATGCTTATGTACATATGCTACTCACATTTGCCAGGATTCCGCGTGCGCACGATATCCGCAGGAGGGCGCGAGAGGACTCGCGTGTTGGGTTCACCTGTGTACCGCGTCTCCAACGATGACGGGCATGCTGTGAACCCCGCCTCGTTCTTGTACGCCGGATATACTGGAAAATATAGAGGATAACAGTAGTTTAATACAAAGTTTAGTTCAATAGATAATTTCATAAAATCCACCAACACAACTACTACAACGATAATTTTCTAAACATGTAGATTTTTGAGGACCTAATTTATTTATAGTTAAGATCTCATGTAAAAATGTACCAAAAGTCACATCAACAAAAGAATTTGAATGACTGTATACGATGTTTTGGTTAAAATACTTTCCGTAATTTATAAGACACAAAAGACAGAGCTTTTATTAATTGAGTAGCTCCCGTTAGAGCAGGATTTATTCAGCAGGAAAGTTATTTCACACTTCTTTGGTTTAAATATTGACGAACCGTTGAAATGTTCTCAGCCTTCCCTTTCGTGACTTTTACGAGTCTCGCAAACAGCTGACGCTTTTTATGTGTTTTTTTAGCACTCAATGTGACTGAGTAATCTCCACATGAGCCAACTCTAGCGAAGGGTTCTTTTAGCAAAACTTTTGGGTTACCAAAAATCACGTTTTCAATTGAACCTATCTACACATTTCCGAAAAGTTATTGTAATCATAGAATCAACATCTGGGTGTTCAAATCACCCTTGACCTCTCGTACAAAAAATAATTAATAACATCGAATCAGTAATTGCGTTTGATTCATATGACCATTGAGGTGCAATTAATATTGTTTCCAAACAATGCACATGACCTCAAACGGGTGTCTAAGTAGAATAGTAACGAATGAACGCGAATTGCGTCTAATGGCCGGTTTTAACATCGTGCGAAAAAATCTAGCACCATTGTTCTTTTCAAGGAAATAGGTTGTGTTCGGCTGTTTAAAAGGAATCCACTCTTGTTGCTCACAGCTTTGTGATAAAAATACACAGTTTTTTTTTTCGAGTCCTTGATGAAAATGGTTTTTGCATAGCGTGGCTATCTTCAAGGAGCATAATCAAGGAGTGTTATTTTGTTGAATTTTGATAGTTGTCTAATCAATTTCAAATTTCAAAAATCAATTAATTCAAAATTGAATTTTTAGTTTTTATCCTGTTTTCATGGATAGAATATCGAATAGTAAAGACTCAGCTTTAGACGACTTTAGAAAACAATTAAGATGTAAAAAGTTGAGTATCTCAAGTCTCAGAACAAAGTCTTGTTAAGTGCTATATAAGTAGTCGAAGTTTTAGTAGTGCTAAGAGAACTTTGCTGAGCGATAGACAAGCGTTAACTTGATACTTATCGACAGATCGAAGAATAATTTCTTGCATCGATTGGTGTTTCATTATTTTGCTAGAAGCTTACAAAGCCTGCTTGAAGTCTTTGTAAGCAGTTCTTTATCATGCTATTTATGTTCTTTTGTATGGAATACAGCCCTAGTAGATGGTAATGTCTTCGGCTATCTTGACAACAACGATATTCGTACCTATTCTATTATGGCTGTTATATTTAAATAGCATATAGCCATAGGTAACTGTAACTATTTATATTTAGGGATAGCTACGCCTTTGACAAAAACTGTGAACGATGCAACGCCAACCAAAGGGCTTTTTTCACCCAAATAAAAGTCTAAAACTGGAGTACAACGTAATAAAACTCACCCAAAGGCCTATCTGGGTCATGTCGGCGGCTGCAACACTTGTTACCCATGGCGCGGCCCGCCGGTTCGCCGCGCCAAGCCGCTCCTGAAATTAAAAGAGTATAATATTAGCGACATAGAAATATGGCGGCCATTACGTCAAGGTGTGTGTGGATTAATAGCAAGGGGTGTGTTTCATTTCATATGATATGGATGACCTGTATGGAGGAGTTTAATGGATGGAGAGGTACCACGTTGATCTATAGGTCATTTGTTTGAATGATCTAAACACAGGCACTATGGAATCGATTTGAAAATTACTTTCGCGGAAGACTATTTTCTTTTTCCTTTTAGGTTCTAGGGACGAACTTGGGCGAATCTGCTTGAGACATTTAGTCCCTAATGAGATTGAGATCCTCTATCTTCCTTAAAAATATATAAAGACTATTTTCTACAAAGACTGCGTAGGAACACATAGAAGGGTACTGAGTTTAAAAATAGCCCCGAAAAAAGATTTGACTTATAATGCGGTTTAGTGGTTCACCTAACCTGGAAGTTCGATTACGAAATAAACTAAGAATAAATATTTCGCTGAGTAATCGGGGACCGTACCCTTTTTGAATGGACAAGTATTGTGAATGAATGGTTTAGGTAACCCCTTCGTATACCTACCCCACTAACTATTGAATACTATGACCCTTTATATTGAGGATTCGTGATTTTATTCATGATCACTTCTTGTATCCCTAAAATAGCAAACTCCAAATATCTTGTAGCCTGGACAACCTGTTTCCAAATGTAACTATTTATGCCTGTGTATGTACTTGTGTTCTTAACTATGACGAATAAAGGGTTTCATAATGTCAGTTAAATATATAACTGTTTGTAATAAAGCTTATGAACTATCATCGTCAAGTAAGTAGGTTACATTAACTGACTGATAACAATTAAAACACTGACACAATTGATGTTAATATTTTGTTATGGACAATTATAATGTTTTTTTAGATAATTTGTGTTTTTATAGACAGTAATTATAATTTAAGAACAAGGTTAGACAGGAAAAAATATAATATGGTTTTAAATTATTTTTAAAAAGCTTAAGTTAAATTGAAACATGGTATAGACTTGAAGCATATTTGTTCGTAGTTAATGAAGTGTAAACGAAACCTAAAGAATTTATTAATTAAAACTTTTTTAATATTTCTACCAAGTCAACAGTTTATACGCGGTAAATATTTGTTCTGTTTCGTATCGTACGAAATAATCATACAATCAAGTAAGAATACTTGTATTGTTTGTTCTTACGAATAATGGCGTACAAGAAAATAATATAATAATTTTATATACTTTGCTACAAGCGTGGGTTCGTACATATTTTATGTAATAGTATTGACTGGTAATAATATTACTACATACGAGCTATTTACTATTTGCTCTGTGCAGGGCTATTATATACACTCTTTTGCAAAAAAACCGGGCACCTACGCGAAATCTTGGTTTTAAGGACTTCACGTGTATTTCAAAGGGTTTTAATGACTGAAATATGTTACTAGCATCAAAAGGGTTATCCAAGCATGCGTGAGAGTGTATTCTAAATTTGAATTTTGTAGAATTGATAAGAAACTGGTTAAACATTATTTTGGACTAACTCTTGGTAGAAAGTTCGTGGGCTTTTTGAAAAGTTTTTGACGTGATTTTCAGAAAACTGATGATGCAGTTTTAATTAATGATTAATGTACCTTTCTGTTACATCAAAACATTTTTGAAAAACTATGCGTATTTGATAAAATTTTCACCTGCTCTAAATGGTCTATGCTGATGATTGAGGGCAAGGAGAGGAGTTTCGGTTTTTTTGTGTAAAGCGTTCTATTGTTTAGATGTTGTACCCACGCGGCTTAAAATATCCCTTTCTCATAAATAAACATAATTTAGAGCAGTATCAGTACTTTGGGCTGCGACAAAACTAATTCAAAATTAGCAGTGCCGTTTCCAACTCGTCTCCTATCACACTTTGACATTCAAAAAATACCAAATTTTGTTATAAGTCTTAAATTAACTTTTTAGAAAATAATGAGGAGGGTTAAAGCTATCCAAAAAGTCAAAATATTGCCGAGTTGAAGCTCTCGATAACTCCATAGGTGTCGGTTTACTAGACGATGATTTAGCTGAAAGGGAATCATGAATTCCAAATTATTGGCCAAACGTATGATTCTGAAAAAATGATCAGGTAGCCAATTATTGTTATGATTTAAGCAGAAAAGTGCTGTAGATACCAGAAAGCCTCGGAGCAGACAGGTTTATTTAATAAAATGTCCGTGGGATGAAAACCCGCTATTTGAACGCTCAGACTCATAGATCTTCAGAGGTCTACGGAGTTTCCCAAGAGTCGGGGTTATTTAAAAATCAGTGATTACGAGACCTTAAGACATCGTGCTCACAGTTTATGCATTATTTTCTGTATTATGTACAATTTCAAAAATTTTCAGAACGTCAAAGTCTGATACGGTTACAGTTGTGAACGGCACTGCTAACTTTAAATTGGTTTTGTCGTAGCCCAAAGTACTGATACTCCTCTAAATTGTGTTTATTTATGAGAAAGGGATATTTTAAACAGCGTGGGTACAATATCTAAACAATAGAACACTTTACACACAAAAACCGAAACTCCTCTCCTTGCCCTCAATCATCAGCATGGACCATTTAGAGTAGGTGAAAATTTTATCAAATACGCATAGTTTTAAAAAAATATTTTGATGTAACAGAAAGGTACATTAATCATTAATTAAAACAGCATTATCAGTTTTCTGAAAATCATGTCAAAAACTTTTCAAAAGTCCCACGAACTTTCTACCAGGAATAAGTCCAAAACAACGTTTAACCAGTTTCTTATCAATTCTACAAAATTCAAATTTAGAATACACTCTCACGCATGCTTGGCTAACCCTTTTGATGTTAATAACATACTACAGTCATTAAAACAATTTGAAATACACGTGAAGTCCTTAAAACCAAGATTTCGCATAGGTGCCCGCTTTTTTTGTAAAAGAGTTTATGTGTTATATGCATCCTATTAAAACCAAACACATTTATACTTATTCGTTGGCCTCTATTCTGTGGTATTATTTAACGGGTCTTGAGGTCAAATGTACGAAAGTGTGTAAAGTGGCCTACAGAAAGAAAATAATTCAATTTTTTTTACCCACACACACCCACAATATAATTTATTTCTAACAAGAAATAGGTTAACAGCTGTACATTTACGTGAATAGTAAGCAAAAAATATATGAGAATAGATTTACGACTAACCATCGCAGCTTTCGAAAACTTTTCGGTTAAAGTAACAGGATCAAAGCGAGTTCATTCATTCGATAGTCGTTAGAACCGCAGGTAAAAACGTTTGGTCAGCACTCAGAAGTATGCCAATGTTTAAGAGCACACTATAAACAAACTTTTAGTCGGCCGATAGTTTGTTTGTCAATATGAAGATGAATATTAGTAAGCACATAACAACGATCAGGTATTTGGCCGACTTAAATCTTTGATTCAATTCAGAATTTTTCTCATAAAAAAATAATCCATCGAGCCAACAACTGTCGGCCGATTTTTATTATTCTGCAGTGTGCTGTTATGGTAAAGGTATGAGTATACTGCCAGATTTTTTTTAATATTGTACTTTGTACGTCATCAAAGGACTAAAATATTAGCTGGTTGAATTTAGTTAACCTATTAATGATAGATGAGCGAATTCTGAATTACAAATTAATGTTAGGTGAGTAAATCATTAAGCATTCTGTTTTTGAAATGATAAATGTTATTGGCTGGTTTCTCAGTAGAGAATTAAGGCTAAGTAAATACTTTCCTACAAATCAAAATTATATTTCACTGAGTACATGGTCGCAGATCAAATCTTACTTATGCTATCCAGTTTTCTTATTGGCGATGAAATCAAAGGACTACATAAGATTGTTGCTTTTCTAAACTACAGTTTGTCTTTGTCTATTGTTAGATTTATAAAGTAGCAAAATATACACATACGTAACCCTTTCCAGCAATTGGTCTAAATCAATTTCTTTAAGTAGATATGTAGAACCTTTCTCAATTACTATAGTGTCTGAATAATAATGAACGATACTGGCATTTCGATTGAAAATTTTGAGTAAATTAAAAAGAACACTATCAACAAAAGCTTGTGTATTCTCCGTAGATTGTTCGTCAACGATTTAGGGTTAAAACGGCCACGTCACGTTATCAGCTGGTGCTAATGAACTTGTGCCGAGCCCCGCTTTGATAAACGGTACCACGATAACTTTCATTGCTGAGACGCAGTTTGATAATAGCAGCGAAGCTTCGTAGAATTCAGACGGGAATATTAATTAAATGCGCATATGGACTGTTCTACGTCTCGTTTAGCTGGGAATTTGATGAGGTAGCAAATACTGTTGATTATTTCTTTTGCACTTTAAATAAATAGTGTAATATTTCTCCTTTTTATTTTACCTGAAATAGGTCACAAAACAATCAAAACATACGCGTCATCGAATTCCAAAGTTATTGAGTTTCACATATCGGACTATTGGAAACTGTCGATAACATTTCGCATCGTCATTGAATAAACGAATAACTGAAAAAAATACCGGTGATATCGGTATGTGTAGCAGACGTTCATTATTAAAAACGGTTTGATTCCATTTTTAATTCAGAGCCAGCTGTTCGCCTTTTGCAGTTTTATAGAAGAATTACATTTATTCAGGTCTGGTTATGCCTTTATCGCGATGCTATAACCAACCTCTAAAAATCAATACAAGTTCGATCGTTAATGTGATACACGAACATAATTTGCATAACATATAGATGTGGTTTCATTATTCATTTGATACTAGGTGTCTGAATTTGTAATATGACATCACTTTTAATGCGAAGTGAATTTGTCCCAATTTGCTGTGTTATTTCAATTGATGGTCCTGTTTAAGTATTTTGTTAAATTAACTAGGGCGGCCAGTGCTAGGATTTCCGGCCCTTTTAGTTTCCGAGACTGTGGGGCACGAAACAGGATTGGCCCTTTGATTCCCATGGGTGTGGTTGAGAGTTTCCCTTCGTTAAAGGGGTCTAAAGAACATAGCAACACTTTACCTGATAGCTACTTGTTCTCAAAGGGAATAAAATTAAGTGTGGTAGTCCTTTGGAATGCGAGAGAGAACAACAGAGCAGACGGGAAATTTCTCAGCAAACGAGTCAGAAAATATGTACATTTTAATAATTTAATTATTAATGGCGATTGCTTGAGTATGTTCGGAGCACGTGAGGAAGCCAGCGTAATTATTGCATTTTCCCCCTTTTGAGCTATTCTCATCAATATTTTGTTCATTGCTGAATCAGGAGCAGTCTTTGCATAAATCAATAAAACCATATATTTTTTTCGGTTACTGTGTGTAGTTAAATTCGGATGACGAGGGTAAGACACATCAGCTAATAGGTGAACCTTAAATAATTTAGTACCTCGTGTGGTACGATAACTATGCTACTTACTGGAGCAGGGTATTACTAAATCTCCAATGTTGGATGGTAGGTCGTATAAGGTAATCTGTGACATAGTGGGCGTTTACGGAATATTTTTAACTAGCTTTTGCCCGCGACTTCGTTCGCGTGGAATAGTGATTTTTGGTTTGACCGATAGATGGCGCTATATGTCCGAAATAAATTTTATTTTTATTTTTATATTTTTTTGTAATAAAAACTATCCTATGTCCTTTCTCAAGTTCCAAACTATGTCTGTACCAAATTTCACACAAATCGGTTCAGTAGTATAGGCGTGAAGAAAAGACAGACAGACAGACAGAAAGACAGACAGACAGACAGAAAGACAGACAGACAGAGTTACTTTCACATTTATAATATTAGTTAGGATTTCAGTAATTTGTTGTGACGTCAAAGTTATCTTGTACACCACATACAGACTAATACCAAAATGTCAGTGACACACTATAAGGGTTTATTTATTTGCTTCTTAATATAAGCGTAATGTTAGGGCTGATTCGTTTCTAATACTCGTAATCGTAATATCGATAAATTGTACGTTGCGATCTTAAACGTGTGCCCGTCCGTGGACAATTCGATTAGGTACGGCACGAGTAGATTTGAGTAATGTAGAAACGCTGATAGAAGTCAAGCAATTCGTCACAAATAACTCAATATTATAAAACGGACAACTCAAATCCTTATAACTTAGCTGACAGAGTATTCCATGATACACTATTCGCACTAAAAGCTGTTGCCTAATAACATGGAAGTTAAGATAATCAGAGCATAGAAGTTCAATCAAGCTGCTATCGATGGCGTATATCTGGCACAGTTGAACCGGTTAAACGTTGTTCCCACGACTTGAAGCTCATGATAACAGGTGATGTATCGGCCCGATAGCTGCGTGTCGATGATAACAACAGTGATTTATAATGCCTAACACTCATATAGACGGGGGAAAGTTGGGTGAAAGATAAGCGTTTGTTGTTAGTTTTTGGAAGCGAAATTAGAATGTAGGTCGTCTAAAACGCAATTTGAATGATTCGTTATGTTTGGTACCACGTATATTTGTAAAAAAGCAAAAGTAGACGTAGGGGGCATATGAAGTGGCAACATAGTGGGATATAATCAGGCTTCGACAAATTACTTCTAACTTAATCATATGTTGCTGGATAACGGTCTGTTATAAACAACCAAAAAACTTTAATAAGACAGAAATGCCGAAGACATCTGTGGTTTCAATACACCTTAGGGTTACGGTTTTTCATCGAAGAATGAAAACGTACGGATGCCACCTGACGAAGTAATCATGTGTCCACGTAAAACGCAAGTGGCAGGTGACGGTTTTGGTATTAGCATAGATTAAATACTTCATTATGGAAAGAGGACCTCCCAGAATAACGGAACTCTAGAAGTCAGATAAAGCTGTCTCTTAAGACGTCAAGATTATAATCAAAGAGAAAGTGCCTTCTGTTCTCGAATCTTTAGGTAATATACCAAACAAACAAGCGATAATCAAAACAAACCTTTAATTGCGACCTCAAAATCGTTCTCTACAAACCGAATAACGGCGAAACCAAATGTTAATTGATGCCGAAACTGCTAATTTAATACTTCGCTGTAACTAACACGAGGCAAGATTCCGCTTTAATTCTCACCGAATAGAAGAAGAATAGAAGGTTCTAGGGACTTATATAAAAAAAACAAAACAGTTCCTAAATTAAAATACACCAGGTTTTCAATGTAGTTACGAAAATATTTTCAATTAACGTGAATAATAAGGAAATGTTTATCAGTTTCTGCAAAACGTGTTTTGATGAAAAAGAAGAATTATGAAGTTGTAACAATTTTATGGTCGTTTTCATAACTATATTTTCGCAAACCTGTAAAGAGATCCAGTTTAACGATGCAATATTTGAATTCGACAAGGATTATAAAGTTTACACATTATTACGTAGTTAGTGTATTTATTGTTTCCTGTTTTACTGAACATATGGCGAATGAGAGCACTTCTATGAATTCCTTATGCAATTCACTTTGATGGCATGAAATGTGGGCCAGGCCACAGTTAACTAGTGCCAACCAGTACTGTAAAATTTTATCGTAATTTAAACGAGGATTGTTCAAGTGGATGTCCACTTTTTTTGTTTGTCAAAGGTGAACAAAGAATCTTTATTTAACTCTCAGGTGTCCCCTCTAGACAAAAATTCTTTGTAATAACAATAAGAACGAGTGTTCACTTTTATCTCTAGTAAAATTGGTTCTTTGATCTCGGGTCTCTTTAGTCTAAGAAAAATATTCCTCGAAAGTTACTCTCCGAAATTGGAACCCAAGTAGTAAAACGTAGGTGTCCTAAACTCAGTCATAAGTTAGATTTCTTTTTGGAGTCATTATTAAAGTCTTCTCTTGCTAGTTCAACACGTGTGTGATATTTGAACCTCTAACAGACTGGCTGCTAGTTTACCGTTTCGTATCCGCACTTCGTAATCAAGATTGGTTGTTATTAAAACGTCTTCCTTATAAGTACGGAATTCGTAGTTAATTCAGAAAGCACTCGACATCGACGTTCGACGTTTTGTCAACACTCCTCGTGTACAGAATACACAATAACATCCGGTGATAGAATGAAAGAGCATTAATGTCTTAAAGTTATCGTACGACTTCAAAATTCCAATCGTACTTATTTTGTGATAATTTCTACATTTACATTTGTTTCCTAGAATTCGGGCCAGCAAATGTGATTACATGCAAACCGCATGCGAGTTATCCTTGCACGAACAAGGGTCTCTTAACTACATTAAGGGTCTCCAGCGTTGTTAAGTAATATAGTTGGAATAAAAGGGAAAATAAGTATAAACCATATAAATAATTCAGGTGTCGGAAAAATTAATTGAAAGAAGACCCGAAATTAATAAACAGACGATACGGAAGAGCAAAGCGTTAACGAACAAGGCGATAAAACTAACTCAGCCATGCTTGAGTGAATTCATATGTTCTGTCCATTAAATAAGCGGAAACTTAAAATAGAATAATGGAAACTACGTATTTAAGTAAAAACCATGACAAAGCTAATCACATAAGCACTTAACGTTGATGTCAAAACACAATTATCCGTAACCTTCACAGATAAATGTGCAGGTGCGGATGGCTCGGGTTTCTACGTTTATAATAATATAGTCCCTAAGCACGATATGCTTTAAATCTACTATCACGTCATAACCATGCTGCTGACAACTGGGGAGGGTAGAGAAGTAAACAATCACAGTTTATCGATAAATTGCAACCAACTAAGGTCGGTCGTAGCGCACAGGAACCGATTTACACACAGCACACCAAACAAATTGACTGGGAGAGATTGATCGCCGGCGGATAAACACGGTTACATTGCTATCGAATACTGGGAACGGCAATAAAGATAATACTTAGTATCAGGAACACGACAGGCTAAGGGCCAGTTATATCATGTTGTTTTAAGTCTAAATGAAACAGTGCTCGATGACATACATATATCCACTGATATAACCAGTAACTAGACTTAATAATAAAGGGCATGTAAATTAACTACCAAAAGTCAACACATCATTAAAAAGCAATGAGGAATTGTCCAAACGCGATTCTCACAGATTTTAATAAAAAAAATCCATTAGCCCACAGCCTACGTATTTATTTTCATTATTAAAATACTTAACGCTAATTGACATTTTTCTTTCCGAGTTTGGAGCTCGTTTATTAGTGGAGGATTGAGAGTCGTTTATCATAAACAAAATTAAGTCGCACATTATCAAACATCTTGCGAAAAACTTTATAATGAAGATTTATACAATTCTAAGAAGCTTTGACAGGAAAAATGTTTTAAGAGAATGGAGGAGACATATATTTTTAGTATTACGTAGTTGTCAATTGTAGATGCCTTAGGTAGGATGTCGGGGTGTTCTCAAAAGCTTTGTTTAGTCTCCGAGAAGAAAGTGAAGGTGATGGTGCGGAGCAGTACGCGGGGGACGAGACGCCCCAGCCACCTGTTGCTACCAATCAATAACATCACCAACGCACCATTGTTCCCTCAAACCGTCGACTAGTCGCCACCATAGCCCAACCGTTTGAAACACTTCCAAACTAACAACAAGTTTTGACTCTTCCGACGAAATTCAAAAAAGCTTTGTGGTCATATCTAATGATGCTAAAATATCCACTAAAACAGTTACACAACAAATATTTAAGCTGTTAAAGTTTTATAACCAGAGAAGCAAAAAGCAAAGCCACAAAACCGGACGCCAACATAAAGATATTATTGTCCAGTTTCAAAACAAAATCAATGTCCCTTACCGATTTTAGTTAAGCAGGGCAAGGCAATAAAAGGGCTTAACGAAGCCTTGTTCAAACACAACCGCTTTAGATAAGAGGATAATCAATACCCCAAAATGTTGAATGAACACAGCTTCGAGCAATAAAAACGACGATGTTCAAAGAAACAAGATCATATTAAATTGGATAATGAAAAGGGACTTGAAAATTTTGAACATTATGTAATGTTGAAACTAGACTAAAAATAGGATGGGTTTTTCGTGAAAATCGTAGAGCAAAGAAAAGTTACCTCGCCCGTCGCGCATGTACCGAGGCCGGTCAATAACCCAGGCGGGTGGAATCTTGAACTTGAACCACAAAGCGAATACGGAAACACCTATATTTTTTATCCGCTATCCAATTTCGAAAGACAAATGTGAAGTCTGATCGTGAATGAATTGGCACGCTCAGGTTCTAATATAAATCACGAACTAGAGCGATCAGTTGAAGCCGACAACAAAGGAACTACAGGATCAGAAATATGGGACCGGAAAATCGCGGCGTAATTGGGATTAGTTTATTACCTGAACAAAGACATGGTATGGGAAATGCTTGGGTAAATCCTACCTACATATTTAATGTTAAATCGTCAGACTTCTAAATACATTAATACAAGATATATTTACCTAAAATACCTTTAGTTTGTAAAAACAAACTCATTTGGCATGCATTCTGATCATTTGAATTATTCATTAATGGTTTCCAGTAGGAGGCAGAATGTGTGTCATTGTAATGATTTTCACACGTTTTAAAAATACGAGTTCAAAGTTTATGTGGTTTTATCCACAATATGAACTTAACTCGGCTGGCAATAAATTCTGCTTGCTAGACCATGAAAATTTTAGATATCCAACACACAGAGCTATTCCAAGGGTTGAGTGAAACCGCAATGTAGGAAGTAACTTGAGATTAGTATGATCACATAGTCTTCAGTTGCTAATGTGTTCAACAACAAGTCAATTTCCTTGATAAGTGTGAATTTGGACTGTTGAGTATTTATCTTATTGAATTTATATAACACATGCACTGTGGGCCACAAGTTGCAAAAGTGACAATAATTGTGGATTTCTGTTCGTAACACGAAGTTGTGCAGTGGTACGAAATAGCTATTATAAAACGATAGATTGTACGCAATATTTCGCCGTATTTCTAGATCTCTTTCGAAATGAACATAATATAGCCAACCTGAAATAAGTATGTGAGTGTCGTGAGTGATGGAAATGTTTTACTGAACAATAATTTGCATTCTGCTAGGTTTTGGAATCGTAAACTTAATGTCGGTATAAATTAATGAATTTAAAAGCTATATATTACAGAGTCTTAACACGTTACTTCTGTTGAACTTGACAATGATTTGTATTTAGAGGACGTCGGGTCGTCAAGCACAGCTGTGGCCCACACAATGGATTGCCTGCCTGCACTGAATGTTGTTATGATTAAACTGCTTACTATCTTTACAGAAACTGACGCTGTCATGTGAAACACGAGGATAACAAAGCCAAGACAACGGCTGAAAATTGTATAAACTGGAATTTCTTAGTGAATAGATAGACTCCATTAAAGGTTTTAAACTGAACTAGAATTATGGAGCAATAGTGAATACTTGCAGGTGTTAATAAATCAGATGCCTATCTTTATGTGGTACGCTACTATTACGCTAAGTAATACGCGAGCATTAATTTTCATTGCATAACGCGAATTCATGGCGTGGATTAATAAATTCTTCATGTAACTAACTACTTTGTTGAATGGTTATTCAATCGAACGAGTTAAAAAAGTGTGACGTTTATGCAACATGAATTTCTAATGCGAAAACTCGAATTCTACTTGAAAACTGGAGCCTTCCTTTGAAATTCCATATAATTGATTCAAGACATCCAAGTCTTCTTAAAGTACCTCTCTTGGGAAAAATCTTGGCGTGAGCCGCTCTTAGTACCTAATTGAGACTTTTTAACAAGCATAAAAGCTTTTAGGTCAAAGAAGTGCTGGAAACGAGCAATTTGTCCGCGAACGGCGTCGCAACTGGCCTAAATTATTTACCAAACTTGGCGCTCACTTTACGCTTTAAAATTGTCATTTTATTCAGCTGTAGATAGAACCATTCCATTTTGTTTTTACGGGTGTAAAGTTTTAAGTGCGTTTCTTAGCGCTAATTTCATGACAAGAATAGAGATGAACATGCTGGTTATCTTGTAAACTTCTCAAGAAATTAATTCAGAACTAAAAACAATTACTCAAGAACTTGCTAATTAGCCGGTAATTCCTTTAACAAAGGCGGACACTGCGAAAGCGGTTAACGAAGATTTCTGAGCATTGTTTACATTTTGTGGTGCTCAAGTAAGTTCTACTAGACAATCGAGTCAGCGAAGCGTGTAAACACAAACTATGGTAGGAAGCCTACGAAGCAGTGGACGAGTTTGATTATGTAGGAAACAATCTGTTGCCGTATGTACTAGTTTATAATAACCGATGCAAATGAGGAAGGATCGTCGAAGATTGCTTGGAGTTGTGAACTTTCTGTTGATTGATATTCTAGTTTGGATTGCAGCATTGTTTAAACATTACCTGCAAGTTACCTACAGGAACAGTTTGTTTACTTCGCTTGATTTGAAGTTCCACCTCTTATGATTCCAAATAATTTTGAAACATCTCTTGACACATGACTTTATACTTTCCATATCACCATGCGTGACACCACCAAAAGCTTCTGATAAGTCGTAATGACCAACCAAATATTTGATAAGGCTGATGGCTTACCAAGGCAAGGGCAATCAGAATCAGATGTCGGTTTTGATATCGGTCATAATATGAGTATCGTATGCATGTATGTTCCTTAAGGTAGAGTCAAACCAGGGTGTGTCGTGCCAATGACGATATGGCAATGAAGTAAGGTAAGGTTTTAAGTACTAAATAGCATATACTTTAGGAGAATTGGTACGATTTTGCAAGAAGTTGCTCTAGTGTTTTATCGAAATTAGACAAGTTTTGGAGTTATAGAAGATAAATTAGTCCTGGGCTTCAAAATAGCAGCTACTTTCCCATATTACTATGGAAATCTGCTATGTACAAAGTTTGTATAAAACATTGAAGTAAACACACAGACAAAGGTAAGAATCTTTGAACGTTTAATGAGCCCTTTTAAAACTCGGCGCACGTTTGAATAAAACAACGAAGAAGGTATTACGAGACGCTATCCGGCGGAAATCTTGGCTGAGACATATAATGCCTTGTACATCGATCATACGATCCAGTCAAGGCAATATTATACAGCTACGTGCTCATTATACAGCTAGTGCAAATAAGCTGGCATTAAAATGATCCTGATTTATAAGTTCTAGTACAGAGCACAGGATAACATGACATAAGGATGTTGTTATCTCAGAAATGATAAATGGAAGATGCATAAATGATGGTCTAGATCTAGGTTGTGGAGTATTTGAAGAAATTAATTAAAACTCAAAGCGGAATGCATCGTTAAGGGAGAACTACTAAAAATTCTGCTAAAACAATTTAGTACAATGCCATTCCGAAGTTGGGTTAATTGCACTTGATTGTTCTATAACTCCAACTTAATAGTCCACACAACGGAGCAAAGTTTAGACAAAATCCCGATGATGTGAGTAACGTTAGGATTTGTGCCGTTAGGCGTTCTGTGATGTTCGACTACAAACACAAATGTACGATATCGTCTGTGACAATAGCTGCACAAACAATAGAACAGATTACCGAGACGAACGTGCGATTACGTACTGAATAGACGAATAGATGAGTTTCCGTACGACGCGTTCTACTGTCACAAACTGAATTCTACTGTGACTTTGGTTTCGATTTTACATCAAAATATGTCTCCTATCGATTCCAATAAAACCGATAAATTAATAGACCAGAGGGTGTTCCTAATGAAATTCTGCGCCCGCACTGGCAAATGCTTCGCCGGAGATCCAATATATCAACGAGCTCCCAACGAAGATAAACACGGAGGTGCCTACTATCTCACGCCCTAAATCTTCGTACCCCTACAAGAAAATATCTCGGATATTTCCCCTTTGCCATAACCCTCTCGGTTTGGGCCATATCCGCTGACCGTCCGGATATACCGTGCTTTGGATTTGTAGATACAGGTAGGCGTTAAACGAACACTTTATCTTGTTTATCCGTTTCGCGGAACCACTAGCTGTAATATCGGGGTACAAACGACGGGATGACACCACAATGCACCCGCATTTAAGCTCGTTGGATAAACAAAGATGAATTCCATTCCGGTATTAACAAGACACTGTTCCGTAACACTTTGACTAACGGATGGTAACACGATAAGGGTGAAGCAATCTGAGCGTGCAGAGTAAATTGAAACAACGTACGATGCAACTTAATCGTAAAGTGATTAAATTATATTTGGTTAACCCACTTCCTTCACTCGCGGGATGTTTGCGTCCGAGCGGCGACGCAATGTTTGTATTGAAAACACTGGATTACAAACTGGGACAAATCTCCGTTTCGTTAGTCGGATACAACTTGTGTTCAAAAGAAACAAACTCCCATTAGGGAGATTACTTTGGAATTATAAATAAACAGTTTGTTATAGGACAAACACAAACAAACAGCAGTACAATAAATTGGACACAGGATTACAGATTGTGATTCTATCTTAAGAATAGGTAATAACCATATACTCGTACTTATCTTACTTCAGACTCCATAGCGAAATACATATTCGCATTTTGGTAGACATGAAATAGTCCGGGAAACGGTTTTGTTTAGTATTCACGTCATTTGATAGCATTACGTCGAGCGCTCCACGATTTGTATGAAATTGTGTTCACATTCAGTACTTTATTCATAGGAGGACAATAAACTTTCAGTGCTCAGGGTCGGCGATTAGGCGCAGGGCTATTAGTACAAAGACCTCAGAGTTCGGGTCGTAGAGGTCGACAAACGGCCGGGCGCCCTACAGACAAGCTTTTATTAAAATACGGCGGCATCTGACTTATATAATTTGTTTTACTACGAGAGCATTAATTATAGCAGTCCAATGATTCCAGCTGTTAATGTAGGTGCAATAACATTTTGTTCATAATTAACTCTGTATAAAAGACCCATATTTCTGAGAAGTCCCGAATTAGCTCGTTGACTGCGTGGAATATTTTTTCTATTACACATGTTGAGCCCATCGGAGTGTTTACGGGAAGCCGGGAGCGCCCTCCTGTCGCCGATGGTCATAACGCGTGGGGCGCGAGCGATCAATACACAGGGCTTTCCTACTGGCATGCCGCCGACTGCGTAGCCCACTTCCGAACGCCGCTCACGCAATTTTGTACACACCAATTACTTGTTTAATTCTTTGAGAAACAATTAGTCCTCTATCTGAAGACTCGAAACTTTGACAACCCCCGAAGTCTTTATGAACGACGCTAATAGACGCCTGAGCTGATCAAAGCTCGCCAAAGTTGTAAAATTAAGCGTCCCGTCAGCATTAATTGTGGATGCGTCTGTAATATGCAAATGAAGAGAAATGGCAGCCCAGGGATAATTATCAGGAAAATAAATGCAGATGAGCTGTAATTGGAACTACCTAAGTCATATAATGGGTGATATCAGAATGAACCAGCATTCAATCGAAAATACGATGAGCATGGATGAGTGGGTTAGGTATGTAACCCTTAGCGCACAGGGTGATATTTATCATCAGTTTTGCGGCAATAGCGTGTGTATACGTGACTCAATGAATTCAGCAGTAAGTGTGGTATGTATGAGGCAGTTTTATTCGTAGTATAGGCAGCTATTTGAGGGTTTATAACGAACCGCACGAGGGAGTGCCACGAGTTAATATTGGCGTCACGGGTATCGACACATTGTGGTTTTCAACCGACTTCAAAAAAAGGAGGAGGTTCTCAATTCGGCTGTATTTTTTTTTTTTTAATGTTTGTTACTCGATTTCTCAAAGACGCCTGGACCGATTTCAAAAAATATTTTTTCATTTGAAAGGGTATGCTTGTCATTTGGTCCCATCGTCATCAGATCAGGATCTGATAGTGGAAACCCTGAGAAATCGAGGGCATCTCTTGAAAATTGTAGGCGAGCATGGGGTAAAAACTTTATATTTATGTGTATATCTGATGAGACTACAATATTATGAAGGTTTAGGGCAGATCTGATGATGGAGACGACAGAGGATCGAGGGAACTCCTAAACGGCACATCTTAACTACCTCGTGTTTGGGCTTATATTATTTGTATTGACGATACCTTTGCAACAGTGAAGGTTTGGAGCTGACCTGATGATGGCGACCAGAAAGGGTCGAGGGAACTCGACAACTTTGTATTGATGAGAACTTTCCACTTATACGGATAGTGACAATTATTCGTATCACTGAAAAGCTGTAAATAAAAAACTTTTTTACAAAAAAATTAAACCGACTTCCAAAAACACTAAAAAGCAAAAAAAAAAAACAAATTTTAGGTGCATCGGCCTAGAAGTCGGTGGCAAAATTAACTTAATAACATACATTAGACACCGACTTCTAGGCCGATGCACCTAAAATTTGTTTTTTTTTTGCTTTTTAGTGTTTTTGGAAGTCGGTTTAATTTTTTTGTAAAAAAGTTTTTTGGGCATAGCAACGACAATAGATAGGCTCCTAATTTTCATAGTAATCAACGATTTAATATATGTAGTACTTTATTTCTACACCAGGACGATCCTCTTTGTTGCTTACTTTGCAGTAAAGAGAGAGCTTCACACAGCGCTTTAATAGCCTCTTCTTAATTTAGGTATACCTACTTGAAGCGCTAAGGAAAGCCGGGGCATAGTTCTTTCATGAAGGTAAGTACTTGTCGTCGTCTGCAATTTATGGTCTCATTCCGGAGAAAATAACCGTCTGCATTGTGGAAACTATACTTAGGTGTTGGCTAAAGTGACTAATATAAGAAGTTACTAAAAATATGATTTCTTTTAGTAAAATATATTAACCACTATCTTTCGCCCGCGGTTTCACCCGCGTCCCATAGCCGGATGGTGACAAAAACTACCCTAAAACCAGCTCCCGGGTCTAAGTTACCTACCCTCTAATTTTCAGCCAAATCGGTCAAGCCGTTTTCATGTTATGTCATGACAACGGAAAGCGGGTTTCATTTTTATATATGTAGATGACAATACAAAAGCTGTTTTGGTACACAAGATCCTATTTAAAACAGATGGGTAGATACGGTATTTTGGTACCAGTTGGCTTTCCAAACTTAATTTGGAATAATCGACGAAGTTTTGCCAGTCCATAAGTTAGATGACTTTATCAAACGATGAGCACAGAGTTCGATCATCTAATTAAACTTTAATTCGAACTTGTGAATGGTGCCAAAAATATAAACGAAATGGCTTTGTCTTCGATTTTTATCACTAGAAAATGGAATAATAATGATATTTACAAGAGCCAGGAGGCCAGGAGATATTTAAATTGTGATTTGTTGAATAATGAGATTTCAGAATTTGTATTAACAGCTTTAAAATCTTCACCGAATAATTTTGCGTGTACATACAAACGACATAGTTCTCAAACTTAACTAATATACCGGCACGTTGATTGTATGAAATTCCGTTTTCATAGTTTCTTTGATCAACCAAAGTTTAATTACCACTTACCAGGCCCATTAAGGAAGTTATAGTTTAATTTGTGAATAATTTTGTACATGCGTAGGAAAGATTCATTCGTAGGTAATAACACTGACGGTTCTTATTGATTAACCAGTAACCATGGTTACCACGCCAAATATTTTGGGAGTTCCAGGAAAATACAATTCTTGATAAACAACCTTCATCCATTTAATGTAGATACATCGTAAATTCGGGAGTACAAATTAATACTGGCGAGAAGATCTAGTGGAACAGTTCCTTCACAAGTTGGGTGGAACAAGCTTTTTATAAAGAGAATAAAAAGGGATGTGCAAAGCCTTTGTCCAATGGTAGGACGGTATATATGTTAAATAGGACACAAAATAGGTTCTAATATAATTGAACAGAGAACTCTATAATTTTCTACTATTTCGGTCTACATATTAGCATAACGCAGTACATGATCCACTTATTTAATTAACAGAAGTATAGTTTAAAGGCCATTTCATAAATTTATTGTTTCCGACCGCACCCAAAGAGCCACTGGCCGGTTCACATCCGTTTCGTGACACCTGCGTCAACCGTCGAATACAAAAAATGACTTGTATTGGTATCTGAACTGAATGCCTAATAATTGTAAATGTAGTATCTAACTATAAATATGCAAATTCTGTTAAAATGGCAAGCCTACAAAATCTTAATAGTGCGAGTCAAAACTCAGTTTTGTGTTGGTGAATACCGTATTATTTTAGCGAAATAATATATGCTTAAAGTTTTAAACCACAGCGCAAATTGAAATCACGAAAATACCACCATTGTGTTTAATTTCGTTATTTCCACCCTAATCACTAATGGGCAAAAGTACCATTGTCCCCGACTTTACGTTCCACAATTTCTACGAACCCTTCGCCCCTCAAAATTCTCAGTGTTTGCATGTTTATACCTCACTCTCCCCTTACGATTTCGCTAGATGTAAATACAATTTATACCGAAAGTGTACTTGTAAGTGTAAAGCAACGGTAGCCTATAATTCGCGCTTGTATGTACTTTTGAACATAAAACACCCTATTGTTGGTCCCCGGAGTGCCTTTGAGAGCATTTTATATGCTCTAGTTGGGAACACCTTTGGAATGTGAAAGAAGGTAAAAAGATACTAATGCATACGCGTATAGAGGTTATGTTTACGACTTTCGCCTGACGTGTACTTGCATAGGTTAAAGCGGCCTTGAGAAAAATCCGTTATATCGCAATATTAACATAATATTTGGAGAAGATACATTACAGCAAGATGTTACATTGCGAATAAGAGAACATCTGGCCACGGGTCTTTGACCTACGCAGAGTTCAATTATGTTTGACAATTGAAGGTCGCGATCGCGACTTTACTGAATCTAGCTCGTTCTATTTTCAGAACATAAAGAAAATTATGGATATTAAATATTAATATTACTTTTTGAAAATATCATACAACTTACACTCAGAATTATAACGATACTGTTAATAGCTATATTAAGATTCGTCAGAAAACGTGAAAAAACGTTAAATTAAACACTTAAATATTCAGAATTGGTACGTAACCAAATCATAGGTATCGAGATTCCAATCAAAATGAACATCCGATTGGGGAAATTGATGACAAAATATGTATGCCAAGAGTATGCTACATCTAACAAGAAAACAAAGCGTTAATACAGAAAATAAATCAACAATATGATAACGACAAATGAAACTGTAGTCAACAAAAGTCAAAACAAAGATTTTATAGTTGAACAAGACGTTGAAAGAACGCATGAAGTTATAACTATTTCTTAACAAGTCGACCCTAAAGAACGTTTCATAAAGGCGAGTTAAAGTGTACAATAGCTATGGAGATTTGAGAGAAACCGTGACGATATGGCCGTTGATTATTTATCGTGAGTAACGTTAAACCGAGGGGCCACGGCCGGACACGACTTGCACGATAATCGCATATGACTTCACACTGTAACCGCTACGGGAAAATTTAATCATGACACATGGAATGAATACACAAAATGAATAGGCCTAAAATATTAGCAATTGTATTAGGGATAGGAAATGTGCGCTAAATCCGTCTATATCATCATGCGTAAGCTGCGAAATATTAAAGTACATCGTATCTATTTGATTTTTTATGACAAATTCTTATTTATTCAGGACCCTTGCACGTACTGAAATACATTTTGAAGCTACGGGTTGTAATTTTCATTGATCCATCCATTAGTTTACCGATTCTGATTTGTTCTTACTTTCAAGCCATATTATCTATCATCGCTTCCATAGTTTTCAACTATCGTTTTATATCTATGTACTAAATAAACTAAATACATAATCTGATTAACAGAATTATCTATATCAATATAGACTTGGGCCATGATATTAATGAAATAAATCAGTTCCAGTAGCTAATTATCTTTTCGATGACTATCAATACGTGGAACACCAGAACTTAGGGATTCTCAGAATAGTTTGATTATGATAGCTGATATGTTCCAATGCCATTATATCTATTGGGGTTCTGTTATTCTAATCAATTTTATTTCAGTGCTCCATTTTTGCGAATGCTCCAAAAGAGTACTCTATCGATGTCATGTTTTTGTCAGTATCGTGTTTTTACAATTGATTGCTACATAGTGAAGTTGTAACTAAATAGAGGTATTAAGAGAAGTGCAGTGTTTACAGAAACTAGTGCTAAGGGAAGCCGACATGACAATGAACAAGTTTTCTATTAGATTCAATGGTGTCCTGGATATAAAAAGGACGATGAAAAAGAAAGAAAGAAAGGGGAGCTTCTTACCAATTTGAAATGTCAGCAGTGATTTTAGCTTCAACCCAAATTACAAAGAAGATACAAATAAAAAAAACAAAAATGAAAAAGAAGTTTAAGAATGAATTCTCATTATGTTTTATATCTTTCTCTCAAAAACCCTCTACAGAATTTGTTACCATAGACGCGGTTGGTCACAAATGTGTAAAGCAGTCTGGCAAGTAGTAAATAATATACTAAGATATGCCACGATGTTGAAGTTCAAAGGCTTTCCGGAGAAGCGTCTAGAATATCTGAAGCGTAAAAAGCCAACACTAGATAATAAAACACCGGGTGTAGACCGTTTGAACGTCGATTTTACTCAACCAACAATCATGTAGATAACGAAGAGAATAAAAAACAGCATTTGCTTGAACATAAATATTCACTGCAGTCCTTACAATGGTAATACGTGGGCGTTGAACCTTTCTACCCACGTATGGTGATTATTTTAGTAAATTCTGATGGGTTAAAACATGTTTATTGTTTACATAATAGCCTGTTCAATCCCATCGGCGTCGTGGCTAATCTCTAAATCTACACAACGGCAATATCCAATGGGTTCCTAGATACTGCTCTTTATTACTTCAGGGATTTGTTTGTTATGGGTTTCTGTCATGTTTCCGTGTTAGGTAATGCCGTGATCGATGTTGCGATACGGGCTTTTCTTTGCTTACATTACTGGCCATTACGCTTTCAACTTATGGTTCTTATCGCCACTTCCATTTACATGAAGCTAAACTTATTGCGGTAAAAGTGAACCAAATTACACTTTATCATCGGAAATGCTATAACGATTAAGTAAACAACATTAAGTTGGGATTAGCGTAATTCTTTCTGCGAAGAAATATCCACGTGATATTTAGAGATACCGTATCTGGTACGATAAAAGTGTTTGTTCTTTATGTAAATAATTGGCCGTGTCGAAGGTTGGGCTCAAGGGCTTTCTCTTGCGGTTTTTATTTGTCCAGGGCTAAGATTCTGATAGCAGAGCCACTTATGGCTTTGTATATTTATGGGAGAGATTGGTACGTGCCTACGTTGCTTCACGTTACGTTGGCGAAATAGACTGAAGGATCTAAAACGTGATCGGTTGCACGTGTTTTGGTATGGTCAGGTATAATTATACAAACAGCGCGTTGGAGGTATGTGTGTATGTTTTATGTACTTTGCGACACAATGCGCAGCTGCAGATTGACCACACGCCTCGGCCCGTCTGATATGTGGTGTGATATGTGGTATATAGCTATTTAGCTGTTTAGAGGAATACTCCAGGGTTACCTCTATCAACGACGTGCACTTGCAATCAATTGTAACACTGTCTAAACATTATTCAACTAAGGAGTGTTTAACACATGTTAATTACGCGTATCGCGTGGATGGCAAGATAAAATTCGATATAATCAATTTAGCACACGATAAGCAGTACTTACATTATTATCACGGTTCCTCATCATCATAATCAATTAGTACTTCGCTGGAATCATTCATCTGTGACAACTGAGATGTTTTGTTTGTTGAGTTACTGACTGACGCATCTATATTTTCTTACTATGCCATCTTGTTAACCTACCTAGCAAACCATTTCTCCATTCTTCTATTATTACTTTGCCTAGGTCAAATTCATTAAACTTAACTTTATTGTTTGCGGGAAAAATAAACACCGTTTTCAAGAGAATTGTGGAAACATTACAAAACCATTTGACTCGGAAATTTGTTTTAATAAACTGATACAACTCAGTTGTTTGTATTCTCCGTTAAAATATACTATTCACGGCAAATATTTCCACAATAGAGGTACATGCGGCTCATTTAATTTTAAGGCTATTAATTACGGGAATAATCTGATAACGCTGGGTGGTAAATAGGTATTTAACGTTAATGTATCGAGTTACTGAGGCCAGCCCTGTGGAGTTCGTTCCCAGAGAATGGCCACAGCCGGTCAGCGCGCCACGTATCATATGCTCAATTACACCGCTCTGCGACGGAGCGCCAGTTTTCAACGACCCTACCTCCTACTTCCATGCTACTTTTACCTTTTTGATACTATACTAGCCCAGTACTCCAAGTGAAATCGACTCAAGAATAAATGTAGGAGCCACTGGGTATCCAAACACAATTTGCGAGCAGTGGCAATGAAGGCATTGTTACCAAAACAAAACCATTTTCTACATTTGTTCGAATAATTCGATAGTTCAATTCGCGTTTTCACGAAACCAAAAATAAATCAATGTCAACGCTATCCCATTCATAAATCCTTTGCGGAACGGAGTGTCAGCATTTCCAGTGTCTGTAATTTAATTTTGCTATATGGGAAAATTATTTTATTGTCTCTATCCAACATTGCAACTTTTGCAACGCCCGAATGGTTTTTAGAACGAAATGTGGCTGCAATACATTCGAACAATGTTTCCTCGCAAAGGAGCATCTGGAATCACTGCAAATAACTAAGAACTCCGTTTATAGCCTTGCACATTCTTGAGATCCGTTTACGAGGAATGTTCGATATGAGAAGTCAGAACCAATGCAGGAACATTTTATGAGCTATCTTCAGATATTGCATTATATGGACAGTATAAATGGATACCGCACAATGCGCGAAGCATATCTTTCCTAGATTTAAAGCTAGAACTAAATATTGGGGTTGCTAGATTCCATAACCGCTACCTAACTAGCACAAAGAAGACAAAACGAGCTCAATCTGTAACATTGAGCGTCTCACAATTATATTAAAAGAGGACTGTGTAATAATAACGTGTTTTACCGACGAATGAAAATTAAAATGTTCAGACAAGCAGTGTTAAACGTGGGGGAAGTTTACTCTGTGAAGGGAGGACGTTTCAGTTTCACGCTGTCAAAGGTTTGAAGTTGCTCGAGGCGCGTTCGCTTAAAGCATGATTATGACATTTATTAATTTTCACACACCCTGCGCCGCTTTCGCACATTGATGTCGGTTATTATATAAAGCGTGAAAAGTAATAAAAGATCCAATTTCATTTTAAAATGATTTCTACGGGTAACTATTACACATCTAGTATTTTTGTGATGCGATAAGATTGATGAAACAGAAAAATGTGGTTATTATTATGTTGGTATTAAAGGATAAAGTTTCTCTAGTTCAACAAACAATGGTTGTTCAAAATCGATTAAAACAAACAATACGGATGTAGTAGGTAATAGCAGTCTTAAAATTAATCTATCTTATCTCAAAGTATCGAAGGAGCAAAAACCTGTACTTCAATGTCAGGAAAAGGAAAAAAAATGTATTGTTTTGTGGTGTTTGACGGCGTTTGCTCCCCGTGCTAGACGGAGCGGCACAGTAAATACATTACCAGGTCCATGAACTTGAGTCTCAATTGCATATTATATTTTTAGCTCGACTCGTACTAAAATTGACCGTACCGCCAGTTATACTGATTTGCGTTGCACGTACAACCACTTATGCCTGCAATATTGATATAACATAATAAGTGATAAGATTGTAAGTGGGTGCAAGCTATTAAACAATATTTAAGTAATCATGATATATTGTTTCCCTGATATAAAGCTTAAAGGAGGCAAAGCAGATATAGCATTAGTGATTGCAGTATTTTAGCTTCTAATACTAAGTAGTAGCTTATGAAAAGATAGAAATTAATACACCTTTCGAATTCTTTGTTGGTACTTGATGAAAGGAGTGTCCAATTTCTGAGGGGTGAGAGGTAAACCAAGAACGATGGAATGAAGAAGTTAACGCTGGCAATGATTTCAAAATAAACAAAAAGATATTGTAAAAGATATTAACCCGTATCGTGCTAAATAATGTGGAATCTAGACTATTACATTACTGCACCTATCGCTACGTTGAAAGAGGTCAAGTTTACAAGCATGCGCGGTCTTAGCCGCAGATGTCCTGCTTGCGTCGTCGAGCGCGGATTCCATGCAACCGCAGACCGCAGCGGTACTGTCACCTGAAGTTGCGGAGGCCGTCACGCTTGGATTCGTATCTTAACATGACGAACATTTATCAGCGGATACAAATATTAGCCAGCTTAGCTATGAGAGATAAAATTTTATATGAACATAAAAGTAAGTTAATATGTATACAAAATTGCATTCACACACGTATGCATATAAAAACATCCAGATCCAATTACAACAGTCGGATAAAAAATGAAGCAAGTAACTAAATTCCAGTAGTTTAAGAATTCCGCTCGTCGTCGTCGCGTAAAGCAGTAAAAATTCATCGTCGACGAAGGAACCGAGTTCCAGCACAATTTGCTTTATGCTGGCTAGACTAAACCCGTTGGCTGTATGAAATTACAAATGAAATGAAATACGTAATATTTCACTTCAACGCGCTCTAAGCGTTCTAGTAGCTAAATAATACTAGTTCTGCTACTTTGTATTAGTTTAACATCTAACTTGTAATGTCTCATTGTCATTGTCTGGAGAATTCCGTTTCTATCGTGGTACTCAGTCACCAGCGGACTGTGTATGACAGTATCAGGCCATCACGTGGGGAAAGCGGGCATCATAATTAGTCATATTTTTTACTCACGCTATAAAGAAACGAAAGAATTCAACAGCTGACTGCATTCTCGTATAAACACGGTGATGTAACAAGGCACTACCTACACAACTGTTAGTTGACACAATGAGGTCTGTTACGACATTACGAGCCTGCAGCTTGTAAACAAATATTCAACAATGCACCGAATCAAGACAGACACGTTCGTTTTCAACAATACTATTAAAATGTGCAGACAAAGTTCATTATATTTATTATGCATTATGTTGTCCTTTCATGCATTTGAATCATCCCAGACAATATATTGATGCTTCTTTCACATTCCAAATAAGACCATCGCAAGTACTCCATCTTGTAAAAGTTACATCTTCAACATGACTCGTGTGACAACATCCAATCAATATAAAATTCACGACTATATTCTAAATATTATTTACTCAATTGCACGAACGTTCGGCGCATGTGCTGCGGTCCTAAAATTCCATCCCATACCGAGTAATAAGGCAGTCAACGTGCCCTCCGCGCTTCGTTTTTCCCCAAACGATCCCCATCGGGCTTTTGGAGACCCTAATGGTGGTCGGATTCGACACAAACCGATCGTTTCTATATAAATTGAAAGCAAGCTTGAAACAAAGAGTTACTACCAATTTCGTTTTGAGCACATTAAGAATTCTGTCCGCTTTATTTTTACTTTAATACGAGTAATATGAAACATGGTAGTAATGGTGAAATATGACAGAATTTCCCGGAATGTAATAAACTTGAAGTTTTTAAGTAGTTGCAAGTATTCCGAGGACAGTTTTTGTTCTGTCGACAAGGCCCTCGTGCTAGCCTCGATGCTCGGAATAAGGACTATCAGCTTGAAATTTTCAGCATTGCTAGTTGAGAATTAGTTGCGTGTTGGAATTAAAATTTGTCATATTATTTTAAGAAAAGAAAATTGAAGTGAAGTCTTTTCTGAATGGGTCATTTTGCAAAGGTAATGAGTTCGTTCAATATTAACTTTAACGAAATCACCGACTCTTCATCTAAAGCCATGAAATACATAGACTGGTGTATATTCCCGTGTATACTCCAATCACGTTGTTAGACAGCTAGGTGAAGTGTAGCAGACGTGAGAATCTTTCTGCGGCGCGTTTCGCGGCCAACCGCTCATTGGTTTGACGACCTAATGGCCGCTCGGTTGCATAATAACTGCAATTAAATCGCAACTGATCCCCGCAGGGTGAACCATTGTCAATCTTGACAACGTTTCATTACATGCAAGGACTGGCTTAGTGGTATTGTTGCTCGCCCTATTTAAATCACTCTTAGAAAGCCATTCCCATACACAGAAACGTGTCATTATTATTATCATGTTTTCTATGAAAATCTCTTGCTAGTTTGGAAATCACAACGTTTTTTTAATTGCAGGTACTGCAAGCGATTTTGTAATTGGGTAACAGCCTACGGCAGGAAAGGTAAAAACAATTAGTTTTTCAATTCATTTAATATTTACACAGTATCGTTCGTTTGAATAAATTCCGGCGCTTTTTTTAGGGTAGGTGAATAAAGATATTGCACGAGTAGGTAATATAAAATTAATTGGGTCAAAATCAGATATAGATAATGACTTAGTACAATATTATCGAATTAAATAATACAGTTCCTGCTTTCGATTTAGGAGCATTTTTCTTCGATAGCAAATAGCTTAAAATTTCCAAATGCCGCAGTTATTAAAAGTATTTTAGTTTTTTTAAGTAAACCTTTAAACTATGGACCTTTTTAAAGTCTAGATAAAATGTAAGTATGTACAAAAAAATTGGTCTGTTCATAAATTAAGGGTCGTTTAAACGTTAACGTGCGTGTTTATTTGCTGTGGATACGGTGGAACACATCGATATTCGTCGGATTTTCCTATCCTGTGGCGGTCAACAAACCACGGTTCAACGATCCGATACACGCAGGGTAACAATGTAAATGAAATTCTATAACCTTTCCACCATGGAGACCATAAAAATGTCCGCGAAAACAATAGGTGTTCGGTAAAATAATAGTGTCTAGGGGTGCCGAGGTTTCTTTAAAATAATCTCTGAGATTACAGCAGGTAATCTATACAATGTTTAGGGGAACTGCTTAACTTAAGAAGGTGCAGTGGTTTTAGCCACACATTTGTTTATCGTAAGCGAAAACTACCTTAAAAGAAAAGCTGTGTAACAAAAGTTATGTTTCCAAAATCACGGATTTCCAAATATCACTAAATAAGTTTATTTTTTTATTCCTCGATATCGATATTATCCATGTCCATTGTAATATGGCCAGTTATCGTAATCGATACTTGTATCAAAACTAATCGTTTCCTTATTTTTTAAACATGCCAAAAGATAACGATTATATGATATGCATTTACTTTTAAATTTATTTTTTTCAGTGGGAATGGTTTCAGATTGACTATTTTCTTCTGAAAAATTAATTCATCTTCTGATTGCTGTAGTGCAGTTATTACGTAATATTTGAGGTGCAGCTAAGAAACGAAAACGAGAATGGTTTTTAACGCCTTTCATTATTTCGTATCACAGGTGGCAGGCTATCATATTTCAATAATTACCTAACGATAATTTGATCTCCTAATAATTAAACATGGAAAAATCCAGACTTAATGTTAGTATTATGTACAAAATTATCAACAATGTCTACTAAGATCGCACAACAGCTAATATAATCCATAACGACATAGTTATCTTTGCAATAACACACATTTACAAATCTCCATGCAACTTGCTTATGTGTGCTTACTTATACTAATATTCTATTCTAAGTACTCTTAATTATATATTCGGGGATTTTACGTCTAATTGTTGAGAAATAATGAACAATACATCATGATGATTTGGGTAAAAACGGCTGTTTTTACAATGATTACGTACCTACGTAAGTAAGTACACAAAAAGATGACCTGTTCTTGTAATTCGTGGTTCTTGTCACACTACACACAGTTTTAACCACAGTTTTTGACTGGTGTGTTCAAGAATATTATGTAGTGTGTAATGTAATATACATTCAGTGGTGAATAGACCTTTCTCTCTACAGTAGTTGGTATATTAAACTCACCACTTTTACCAGGCTTTACATGTCTCGTACCTGAAAAGAAAATAATTATAAAGGCATTAATTAAGTGTATAATAAAAACACGCTTAGTTACTTAACAGCGGATCGTGTGACTCATGAAATTGAAGCAATTAGGCGCTTATGCATAATATTTTGTGTTTAGTTTATCCCTATTATCCAGTTAAAACATTTTATGTGGAGTTTGGGATTAAAGAGAGAGCATTGCCATTAAGTACCGTCTAGACATAGCTGTGTAACTATTTAATCTTTGTATACAACTGTATGAAACATATATTTCTGAGCTTGGAAACAAGAAAGTCTAATATTTGTTGTTTTTCTTATGTTGACATACATACAAAACTCGCATGTACTCGTAGAAGTCTCGAATGGGTGTGTTTTAACGTATGTAAGTAAATAGGTCAAGAAGCAAATGCAAGCAGAGCATAATGCTTGTAAAGGAATTTATATATGAACATGGTTTAATAATAATTTACGGGAAAACGTGTTACTTTACAAGACTAACAATAGAAAAATAAATGTCACAAATACCACAAGTGACTAATTTATAGACATTTAAAATATGTAGAAAGCATACTTAAAACCTGACAAATCAATATTACTTTACGCCTTCCGAAGTAGGCTAACAATCATAATACAATCAGCTCCAAACAGAACGATCGCTTTCTAATATATTCGCTTCCATCCTCAATCTCCGTTTCTAAGAAGACATGGCTGACTAAACATATGATTCGTGATAGTGTTGCGATGCGTTAAAATTTATCTCAATTACTGTTCATCAAAATACTTTCAATGATTTCACCAATCGTAAACGTCGTTTCCTAACGCAATTTACTCAACCGTTTATGAATTTGCATGGTGGTTGCAAAAACGTTCTTGCAAACATTAACTAGGTCTTTAAATATTGAACCAAGTTAACTGAATACTGACCCAATTTCGTGATTAGGTTTCATTTATTAAGCTTCCCATTTTGGGCGGTAAGCAAATTATTGGCTAATTACTGCTGGTGCGTAACGAGGTTTGTTGAAGTAATGTGTAGAAATAACTTATACGTTTATGCGGTTAGGCAATATAAAATAATGTACTAGGTATAATGTTTAAATTGGTGATGGGTTTTTACAATTCGAAGCAGCTGGCGTCTGTAATGAATGGAAAATATTTTCCAAGCAGTATTGTTAGTACCAACTTAAACAAAAGCTCGTAATTTCGAAACGTGTAAGTAATAAAGAACAGTTACAATCAATAGCTATATCTACTGATCACGTTGACCAACACAAAAGATTGTGTAAGTTCGTTTAATAGCTTTGAAGGACCGGCCTATTGTTTGGACTTGGAGCAGCTGAACTGTTTCCGATAATACGTCCCTTTGTGTGACCAACGCGTTCTACTGCAAAGGTTCGTCAGCAGTAGTGTTTTAAATCTAGTCGGGTAAAAAGTACCGAATTGATCGAAACATGATGTCGTTTTCGGTTAACGGCCACTCAAGCGAGGACAGCGCACCACAAACATCGGAGACGCACTGCCATTCCGAGTTTTATGGTGTTTTATCAAGGTACCGTTGAGACAACTCCACTTTTACTACTCGACAACTTTGCTTGCAACAATATTCTACTCCCGAACAAATATTTGTCGGAACATATCATTAGGTTCACTTGGAATACTACCAAGTTCAGTGTTCCCCTAAAAATCTATATTTATCTTTTCTATTTATGTGTCTTCAAAAGGAGTGTTCACATTTCAATCATCAGTGAACGTCAATTATTAAGAAGTTCATTCTATACCGTTCCCTTTTCTAAATGGTTGCATTTACACCCAAGTTCTGCTCACGAACATGATATATGGCAATATGAGCCCCACCACAGCTTTTGCTTCATTCATCAAACAAACTCTGGACACTATATTGTGTTCATAATTAATAGGTCCAATGATCAATCCTCTCGCAACGTTATTTACAATGCATATGATGTGTTTTGATTATCTTATTAATTATCTAGGCAGTTAGATATGTATCTTGATAAGATGATTAATTGCGTGAAGCGACGACGTACGCGAATAGCGTCCAAGTTTATCTTGATAATAGAATTCCAATTATAATTGGATATTATGCTATAAGTATAAGTATAATGTACTTAAATAAGGGCAGCACTTTTATCCCCAGACACTTGGGTCACGCACTGCTAATTACATTACTCCCCGGGGAAAGTACTTCTGTGGGTTATAGCTAATTTGAAAAAATAAACTATGGAACTCGCCCTGATTCGGGTATTCGGTAGATGCATGGGAATTTGGAAATTTAATTGCTGTACATGTATTAAAAGGAAATGTTTTGTTAATTAAGATAACAAAACTAAAATATATCTAAAACGTGTAATAACGATTACCTATACCAAGAATAGAGCTTTGAAAACAACCTAAACATAACAGAGACTCGTTCGAACAATACTTATCTATAAATAAATGTTTTATATCTCGACCCGCATACGTTCACCCATCACTTGGTAATCCCATATAAGCTACGGTTTTATTACCCCGTGATGATGGAGCAGATTAACTAATGGTAATGGTAGTCTGTTGTGTTAATTGGATTTAATTTAGTAGGTACTACCAACACGCCCATCGAGAAATCTGGGCTACAGCCTCTAATCCCACTGTGGATGTCGATACTTTTATGACGATTGATGTCTTGAAAGTTGAATGAAATATTATAAGTAGCGAAAATGGAATTCCAATGTTAATTTGGTGATTAGAGAAATGGGTTGTGGGAATTCAAGTTCATCTGATATCACACTATGGTTGAATGTCTTTGCAATTTGGGAAAGCTGTAACTAAATATTATAATGGTATTAACGAACATAATACTACGATAGGAGAAAACAGCCCACGCAAACTAAAGAATGAACCCACGACATTAGAAGCGAAAGCTGTTAAATGTGGTACAGTTCATACTAACAAGCCTTGATCTTCTTTGGCGAGTATTATCACAATAATTAGATCAATAGAATGAAACAATAGAAAGGCGGATGGCTTTAATGATTTGTTACTGATAAAAGGTACGATCTGGACAACGACTGATACTTCTGCTGTCAAGATAAATAAGTAGATGATAACTACTTGAAACAAAATTATATCTCCAACAAAAACCAACAGTTAATTCGTGATTGCGTTTTTAATGACCCAAAAGCGATTAACCTTTAAATGCTAAAGTATCCCTTCGAAATGCCGAGCATTAAACATGTCACTGATAATGTTTCTGACGCATAATATTCGGTTTGTATAAAGCTATACATACACAGATCTTATCCTGTTATGGTACAAGCAAAAATGCTAATGAAATATTTTTATGTTTGTATTGCATAAAAGTCAGATCTCAGTGTATGTAAATCGAGCTGTTTGGGTAACCAAAGTTTTGAGGCTATTTAAAGAGTCTCTCTTTGTGAATCTTTACAAAAGGATTGGATGTCCACATCCATTTTATTCTAAAATCTTTCTTGATGACTACTACGCCAATTTTTAATCGCAGAGTATGCCAAACAAAAATGCAGTACATTCAACATCAATCCATACATTTAACTACTAACCATAGAATTAATTTATCCTTGAAACAATCGCATAATGACAGGCAGTAAGTATCGTTGATGGAACCGACCTCCGTAACACCGTACTTAGGTACGTAGATTACCGTGCAATAATCACATCGAGTTCCGAAAGTCATCACTAAGCTACCATCAACAAGTGTTTTAATGTTAGTAATCTCCTGAGCCGCTCTCGTGCTCAGTCTATCAACAAACGGCGCTTCCGTTCATATAAACACAAGGAAAAAACTTTTCCTGTACCATGCAACGTGGTCACGACTTGAATTACCGTAATTACATTTGTTCAGTAATATAATGATGTTATAAACATTGGATGTACAGATAAAATCTTGTTTTGGCTTTGTTTCGTTGCTAGCTTTATTTGCTTTTTCATCGCAGTCTTCGATCAACATTGTTCGAGACTGTTTGCAAAAAGCTACAGAAAAGCTGAGGATCAATATTTCGGTTCAAATGTACAAATTTTGCCGTAGTGCTTTTGCATGTTTTTTTGTGTTTGCGAATCTTAAAACGAAGGCATGTTGAGAATAATTTTCCTGTTTTGTTTAAGATCTTGCGAAAATACAAATTGTTTTCGTCACACCTTTTTCCTGCCGATATGCTGTCGATTATAGCGTTGCCAGAAATATTTTTTTACAGTAGCTGGAATGATTACATATGTTTCTGTCTATTACAATTGCTGTTTGCTGAATGCTGTAAGCATAAAATTATGATCGTTATCTTTCAAAGACATTATGATTTATCTGAATATTCTCATCAGTTAGATCATCACCATCAGACAATGTTGTCAAGTTTTATCTTGACGTCTACATCAACTGATTGTCTGAACTATTGTGACCGGTTCTATTAGATTGCAATATTCTTAATGGTGTGTACGTAGTAGAATGACAGCAGATTTCTTATCATAGAGCCTTGACTTAATTTGTAGACTCAAAAGTAGACCCTTAACCTCAAAGTTGATATGCGTAATTGCAAATTCCTTCTAAAAAGTGGTCTCTCTAGTGACTGAGTTCGTAAGTATATTTTTACTCTCTTCGAGAAAATAAAGAATGATGTCTCGGATGTGTAGTGCGTAATTACCTAGTGGGCGTGTTTATTCGTGTAATTGTTCGGATGTATTAGTGTCAAGATTAGCGATGCCGGTGGCGTTCGAGGGTCATGAGTATTCGTGGAAGCTCTCAGTTAATTTCGCAACAACCAGCACGTCGACCCACGTCCGCTCGTCAGTTTTCTTGATTTTATGTTAATGATCTGTTTGTTCGCTAACATATAAGCTACTTAAACTAATGTTAAGTATTTCAAATCAATCACTCCGCTTCAAAGAAACTGGCATCACAATTCTAAAAGAGGATTAAAACACGACTCTACACTTCGTTTGCATGGTGCAACGCCATCCATTTCCATACAAAATTGATGCAAGCCACCGGCAGGAAATGGTGACTGCGATACCAGACACTATCTCGTCGTGAGGTGCATTCGTCAGACTTTGGTTGCATTATATCACGCGGTACGATATTGTTATACGTACCGGCGAGACAGAACAATAAACAGTTTACAGACAGACAATTCTACGTAAACTTGTTTTCTCAGCTCGGAATGACCATATTACACAAGAACAAGGTTACGTACCTATATGGAAAAATGTTCATAGACTTTTCTATGTGTGATTAACTCGTATTCAAGCTAGAAGGCGGATGGTGTAATGGACAAACACACTCAGGTGTCTACTTCCCCGAAGCGCTGGGTGGAAGAGTGCGCAGCCCATAAATATTAATGACAAACACCGATTCAATAGCCAAGCGGCAGACAGGTCAGCGCCCTTTGATCCGATTGTTAGATGCTCATTCTCAGATGTAATTAGAAATGCCTTGTACAGCTAATATACTCTAGAGAAGGAATGTGTAACTTGAATAAAACATGACCTACAGAGGCTTCCCATCGTGTAAAAGAATTCATGGATTTAAATGACCAAATAAAGTGACCTACAATACAAGTAGGTGCGATCAATCACATGAAATGATACTGTATCTATACATATAATAAAATGATAGGAAAGTCAAAACTGTACATTGAATATTTTTTTTAAAGAATACTTGGGGGGTGATCTATTATCGATTCTGAACCCAAATATATAGTTTTTAGAATTTTTGTCTGTTTGTCTGTTTGTCTGTATGTCTGTTTGTCTGTTTGTCTGTATGTTTGGTCTCACTGAACTCGAAAAGTACTGCATAGATTTAAATCAAATTCTGCATGAATATTACCTAGGGGCCGGTTCAACATATCGGATATATATTATCACGCTATCACCTACGGGGGATGAGTAATGAACGATAATTTCTGTTAACGTTTCTGCAACAGCGGGTGCAATAATGACACATATTTGAATGTTGAACTTTGTAAGTTTATCGGCCTATTATCAATCTTTACATAGAAAATAACGCTTTTATAAGTAACATGAGCAAAAAACAGAATTTAAAGAAATAATATCTTAAAATTATAGATTAAGAAAATCATGAAGAAACAGATGTGCCATAAAACTGGTAGTAGGTAAAATAACAATGAAAACAGACTTCACTTTGTCATGGTATGTTCTTACTTTCAAGAAAAAATAATATGACGACGTGTGTATTTCGCAACTATAAAAACACTACAAGAAATATCAGCACATCATCAGGGACATTTTTATAATTCTCTCACCATTAGAAAGCTACATTATCTGCGAGTAACATAGAGTATATTTTATCCCGATGCGGGCAGTAGTTCTCATGGGAAGCGGCACCCGCGTCCCGAAGAAAAAAAAAACATTGTAAGTAATATTCAAACATCCTTAAAAATAAGTTTCTGGTTTTAATATATTTTGAATTCACTTACATATAAGTAGAAGGTCCTTATTAATATACTTTTTGAGTAATGAAGAATGTAGGCAAAATACGAGCGAAAACATTGTGTCTCTTCTACAATTAACATCAATGGGGATGACTACCTGTCACAATACGTCAACAAGATGTCAACAGACGACATAAGAGTTATCTATCGTTAGAATATATGTAAATGTTCTGTTCGCTTTGTGTTCATAAACTATTTTAGTACAGTTCAGTATAAAATATCAAAATGACTAGAAAGCGGTCTAATCTATCACAATCGTCAAAAGTTTCTCGAAGGAGAAGGCTTGCTCGATCCCTTGAAACCGCTGATGAGCGTGAGGCCAGGTTGGCTGCTGCCCGAGAAAGAATTGCAGAGGCTCGAAGCGGTGAATGTAGTACGGCGCGCCAGTCGCGATTAGATACCATGCGTACGCAGAATGCATTGTCACGGTCTCAGAAAAGTACGGAAGCATACGAATTGCGGCTGTTGAATGATCGGAAGCGCCACGCCGAGTCCCGCGCGTCGGAGACATACACGCAGCGAGAAACGAGGTTGAGTTCGCAGCGCACCCGTACTGATGCCGCTCGATCCTGTGAGAGTGCTGAGGCTCGAGAAGCCCGATTAGAGACCGATCGTGAGCGTCACATTGAATCTCGCGCTTCAGAGACATACACGCAGCGTGAAACGAGGTTGAGTTCGCAGCGCACCCGTACTGATGCCGCTCGATCCTGTGAGAGTGCTGAGGCTCGAGAAGCCCGATTAGAGACCGATCGTGAGCGTCACATTGAATCTCGCGCTTTAGAGACATACACGCAGCGTGAAACGAGGTTGAGTTCGCTGCGGGGCCGTACTGCTGCCGCTCGATCTTGCGAGAGTATTGAAGCGCGTGAAGCTAGACTGGAATGTGACCGGGAACGCCACGCTGAGTCTCGCGCATCCGAGACGTATACGCAACGTGAAACGAGGTTGAGTTCGCAACGGGGCCGTACTGCTGCCGCTCGATCTTGCGAGAGTATTGAAGCGCGTGAAGCTAGACTGGAATGTGACCGGGAACGCCACGCTGAGTCTCGCGCATCCGAGACGTATACGCAGAGAGAGGCGAGGTTAGGTTCCCAGCGGAGTTATGCTTCTTTTTCTCGGTCAATCGAAGATCACGAAGAGCGGGAGACCCGCTTAAGAAGAGATCGCTCTCAGCATGCACTGTCACGTTCGTTGGAGACAAATGAGCAGCGAGAAGAACGTCGTGCAGCTGCTCGGCAGCGGTACTACGAAACCCGTGGCGAAGCGTCTGCTCATCTATCCCAAGAACGAGACAGAATTCAAGAGTTTCGGGGAACTTGGTCGGACGAACAGCGTGCCGCACAAGTCGAACAAGAGCGCCTGCGTCGTAATGTAACGCAACTCCCATCATCTGATGACGAATCCACAGTTTACGATATTGAACAACAACCGTGGCAAAATAAAGAGGGAAGTGGATTTATGTACAATGTTGCGATAAACTACGCCGCCCATGGACATATTGGCGCCTTAGACGTAGTGTGTGCTCACTGCCAAGCCCGCAAATGGAAAGGGGAGCCTAATGGTATGTGTTGTGCATCTGGCAAGGTACGCTTGGAGTCCATGCAAGACCCGCCAGACCTGTTAAGAGTCCTACTGAATGGCGAGCATGCCAAGTCCAGCCATTTTCTAAAAAACATTCGTGCTTATAACAGCGCATTCCAAATGACTTCTTTCGGCGCAAATCAAATCGTTGAAACAGGCTTCATGCCAACATTCAAGGTACAGGGGCAGGTTTACCATCAAATTGGTTCATTGCTACCGACTGATGTGCCAAAATTTTTACAAATATATTTTATCAGCGATTTTGATGAACAAGCTAACATTAGAAGCAGATACATTCCCATTTTAGATTCTGGTCTTATCAGGGGGTTGCAAAGTATGCTGCATAGTGTCAATCCACACATTAATAACTTCAAAGCCGCCTTGGCGTCGGTGCCTGGGAACGAGCGCAATCGCTATAAGTTTGTCATCAGCGCAGATAGAAGACCGATCGCAGCCCATCCAGGGCGGTATAATGCACCAACGACGAATGAAGTAGCCGTTCTCTTAGTTGATCAGGAGTGTGATAAAAGAGATATCGTTTTGCGCACGCATGATGACCGGCTTCAAAGGATCAGCGAGACCCACCGCGCGTATGATTCTCTCCAATATCCTCTCATGTTCTGTCGCGGAGAGGATGGTTACCATTTCGCCCACTACAATGTCGACCCCCAGACAGGCTCGCCAAATTACAACAAGAAAACGTCTGCCATGCAGTTCTACAGCTTTTTAATCCAACTTAGGGTAAACAATTGCTCTTATCTCCATCATTACCGTACGCTCTTCAGTCAATTTCTGGTTGATATGTATGCAAAAATTGAGACAGAGCGTTTGGTATTTATAAGGACCAACCAAAGAAAGTTGAGAGCTGAGGACTACGTCCATCTCAGGGATGCCATGCAAAATGATGCGAATGCTCAAGATGTTGGAAGGATGGTCATTCTCCCCTCCACTTTCACAGGAGGTCCGCGGTACATGCACGAAAGGACGCAAGATGCGTTCTGCTACGTGCGTAAGTTTGGTCGCCCGGACCTCTTCATCACCATCACCACAAACCCTAAATGGTCGGAAATCACATCCGAACTCTTTGCAGGACAGGCGTCGTACGACAGACATGACTTGGTTTCTCGCGTTTTCCATCTAAAGTTGAAGTGCCTCATGGATCTTCTCACTAAGTCAAAAGTGTTTGGTGCAGTCCGCTGTTTTATGTATTCCGTGGAATGGCAAAAACGCGGCTTGCCACATGCGCACCTGCTTTTGTGGCTGGAGGAGAAGATCAGGCCCAACCAGATCGACCAAGTCATAAGCGCTGAGCTCCCGGATCCTGACATCGATCCTGTTCTGCATCAGGTTGTGAAAAGTCACATGGTTCATGGCCCCTGTGGCAGTCTAAATCCAAATTCCCCGTGCATGAAAGATGGACGATGCACGAAAAGATTCCCGAAAAAATTTACCAGCGAGACAGTGACTGGTGAGGATGGGTATCCATCATACCGTCGCCGGTCACCAGCTGAGGGTGGGCATTCTACTGAACTGAGCGTGCGTGGTCAGGCGCAGCCGGTCGATAATAGATGGATTGTTCCATACTCACCAGTACTGTCCAGGACCTTCCAGACGCACATAAACGTCGAGTCGTGCACGAGCGTCGAGTCGATTAAATACATCTGCAAATACGTCAACAAAGGGAGCGACCAGGCGACGTTTGCTTTGCAGAGCACTGATCGGGATGAAGTGACCAAGTACCAGTCTGGTCGCTACATCAGCACATCCGAGGCGGTTTGGCGAATACTGGCGTTCTCTATACATGACAGGCATCCGACTGTCATGCATTTAGATGTCCACCTAGAGAACGGCCAGCGCATATATTTTGATCCAGACAACGTGGCTGAGCGCTTAGAAAATCCGCGTCAAACCACTCTCCTGGCGTTTTTCAGGCTCTGTGAAGTAGACCTGTTTGCGAGATCCCTTAGTTATGATGAGGTGCCGTCGTATTATACGTACGATAAGCAAAGGGGTATATTTAACCGACGTCGACGTGGACGTGCTGTGGAAGGTTTTTCGGGAATCTTTAAGGACTCTGCATTGGGGAGAGTTTACACCGTGCACCCGAATAATGGCGAGTGCTATTATCTGCGGTTGTTGCTCCACACGGTCCAAGGCCCAACGTCTTTTGTTTTCCTGAGGACAGTTGATGGAGTTGAGTATCCCACGTACCGCGCAGCCTGCCGTGATTTTGGTGTTCTGTGGAGTCGCAAATCCGATGGCGTTATGGGATAAGTACCGCCATTGTCTGTCCGAAGATTTTCTAAGAAGTTTGAGGCGTGCTACTGAAGACGAAGTCGAAGTGACTGATGTACGCGTACTGAACACCTGTCTCAGTTCACTTCAAGACGTGGTCATTTCTATCGGCGGCAGTCCACTGGCCACATACGGTTTACCATCCCCCCAGTCACAACACCAAGACCGTGGAAATCGGGAATATATCGCCGAGACAAATTACGATCCGGGCGTAATGGCTGCCATAAGAGATGACCACGTCGCTTTGTTCTCTTCAGAACAAAAACATATTTACGACATAGTCTTAGAAAGCGTTGGGCTCAACCAAGGTAAGATGTTTTTCTTGGATGCTCCTGGTGGAACAGGAAAAACCTTCGTTACTACTGGCATTCTTGCTGAGGTCAGGAGGCAAGGCAAAATTGTCATTGCTGTAGCGTCGTCGGGAATCGCTGCCACACTGCTTCCTGGTGGCAAAACAGCACATGCTATGTTCAAGATCCCCATAGATTTAGAGAGCATCGAAACGCCTGTGTGTGGTGTGTCACGGGACAGCGATAAGGGACATGTACTCATGGATTGCTCTCTTATCGTATGGGATGAGTGTACCATGGCTAACAGAAAGGCAGTTGAGGCCGTGGACAGAACCTTGCAGGATATCCGCAGGAATGAACACTTGATGGGTGGTGTCACAGTTCTGTTCAGTGGCGATTTCCGACAAACGCTTCCCGTGGTGACGCGGGGATCCAGGGCTGATGAGGTGAATGCTTCGTTGAAACGGTCATCGTTATGGTCACGAGTCCAGACGTTGCACTTGACCATCAATATGAGAGCTCAGCTTGGCGGCAATGCACGTGCCCAAGAATTCTCCGACGTACTTCTAAGTCTCGGCGAAGGCACTCTACCAGAGGGGAGAGGAGGGCAGGTGGTGCTGCCAGAGTCTCTTGGTAGAGTAGTATCCAGCTTAGAAGAACTCATTCGCTGCGTGTACGGGGACATCAGTCGAATACCGCACCAACATAATTCTTGGGTGTGCGAACGGGCCATTTTGACGCCTAAAAATGATCAAGCTGCAGCAATCAACGAAAGCATTCTCTCGGAAATTGAGGGGAATGAGGTGGTCTACACCTCTATAAATACTGTAGTGGAGCAAGATGACGCCACACATTATCCTGTGGAGTTTTTGAACTCCCTTGCAGCAAGTGGACTTCCAGCGTACAACATCAAGCTGAAGGTCGGCGTCCCGATTATGCTTCTTCGGAATCTATCTCCTCCGAAGTTGTGTAACGGGACCCGCCTTAAAGTCATCTCACTGCACAGAAATATAATTGAGGCAGAAATTCTGACAGGTTGTGGTGTCGGCGAGGCAGTGTTTATACCACGCATTCCCCTCATACCTCATAACTACCCGTTCCAATTCAGGCGCGTACAGTTCCCTGTGAGTGTTTGCTTCGCAATGACCATCAACAAGTCTCAGGGGCAGACACTGAAGGCTGCGGGTGTCGACCTGAGGACGAGTTGCTTCTCACACGGACAGCTGTACGTCGCTTGCTCCCGCGTCACCAGTCCTGACTCTCTGTATATTTTAGCTCCTGGAAATACAACAACAAACGTGGTGTACAGAGAAATTTTATAACTGTTTACTTTGACTTTAATGAATTGTTTGTTTGGGCGTTTGGCTTTGGCTTTGTGTTTTTATGGGCTATCTTTTATAAATTCCTTAAGTTCAAAAAGTGCTGAATATTTGGTCAGTCAGTGGTCCACGAAAGAAGTCATGAGAATGTGCTCGAAAAGACTGTCATTTTGCTGGACGAGGCTTCCAGCATCGTAACTGCAGTGGTGACTGCAATTCAACACGTTGTGAATGCACCAAATGTCACAAAAGCTTATCTCGCAAGAATAAATAGTTCAAAACTTAATAACTTTCTTGCACTGTCCTTCCTTATTGGATATATCTGTTGATTTTCTCATGTCACTATTTTTCTTAAGTGATATTGTTATCAAAGTACGTAGAAACTAATTGTGTTATTACATTTTTAACAGTTAATTTTTTAACTACTATGTTCAATAGCATATTTTTTGTTACCTTTTTAAGAAAATTTTATTAGTTTGATTTCATTTAATAAGTAAAAACACAGCAATTCACCTATTTTATTACTTTTCCCAAGATAGGGTGGGCATTATTCATAATGGCCCGGAAAATTGATTGCCCAATTGAGTTGGGCATTATGAATACAGGCCGGCCATTATTAATAGTGCCCAGACTTTTCCCGTAACATATACACATGTTTAAGGCAAAATAAATGATTCTATCGTATGGGTTAGTTTCCAAAATTTATAGCGCAGGTGTATTACTCATGAATACAAAATAAAGAAATCTTTGCTGTTTTATAGCGTCCACGTGGACGAAGTCGCGGGCAGCAGCTAGTTTACAATAAACATCGTTAACCTGAATACATTCGTTCACTTTAGTCCGTAGCTTAAATTCTCCGACTCGTTGAGTAAGCCTTCAACAAGTCAAGCAACATTTCTTCATCCGATATACCAACTAGATTATTGAAATGCAGCAATAAAAAGAAAAATTGAGAATATCAGGTCAGTAAAAGACCAATGCAAAGCAGAATTTTAATTGGTCAAAAATGTGAACATTACATCAGCCTTGATTTATTGAAATGATTCATTTCAACAGCTCGATGAAACAAAAGAAAAAAGTATTCAACGAGTCGATTTTGTGTGCCACTAATGTGGCGAGAGATTGTCTTCGTCGGAAGTCCTCCTTAGTGACGGTTACATCCCAATAAGTGTATGATTCATCACTTACGCATTTGGAGATCATTTAAATTTTAAATCCAAGTATTTATGTAGGCTATCTGAGAGAGTAACTCTCTCCAAGGTGGCCTTGTAAGCAAAAATGCTATGTAATAAAAACAATTTTTGTTCCACATCCATAAATCATTGTAAGATATACATTGGGTAGATAACTGATGTCAGCAGGACTATAAATCGGTAGTAAGTGATCGAACGGGTCAGTGTCCTCTACATTGATTGTAAGCGAACGTAGCAGACAATAAAGCAAATTATATTCTCGTAGATACGACAAACCGATTTCATCATATCAATATCCCGTTTAAATAACAAGGAACAGTCAGTAGGATTTATTAATCTAGTAAAAGGATCAACATTAACCCTGATTTGTTTAAGAAAATGTATCAAACGCTTATTTTAAGTCGTAGTTTAAATATTATGGGTGAATGGAGTGATAAAAAAATAAATCCAGTGCACAGAGGACTGGTTGATGTTGAATTGGCAGCTTGACCCTTGTTAGGTCACCGGACGTTTGTCTCGTTAAATAAAAGTGTGTGAGCAACAGGGACAGCTATGTCGCAATAAACACTACTTAACATCGCTTCATGACCATATTCGAATTTTGGAACATGAAAATTGCTTAAATAAATACGGCCAGAGCGAATTCATGGAAGGATTGCGATATTATCTCCCGTTTTTGAAATGATCTCCAAAAAATGTTGCTGTCGTTAACAATTTATGCAATGTTCCGAATTATTAATACCTATTTGAGAATTAATGTGTGAGAATAATGTAAGCCTGTTAATTAAACTGTAGTAGAAAGCGTGATCACAGACAATTTATTTTTAGACTCCTCGTAAAAGTGACGAAATTGCATTTTGCACAATGAGCTCTTTTGGATGCAAAGCTAATGTGTGAAAGCAGAGTATTGTTTCGTGTGAAAGTAATCCAATTATGAGAAAATATAGTGAACGTTACGTAAAAATTACATATGATTTGCTATAACGAACACGGGCTGTGAAAGAGAGTATTATCTCCAGAGATAAGCGTGCCTATGCTATATAACCATAAACACACGAAGTCATGTTGGAACTTGTTTGTGATATGGGTCCACAGTTACAATAACTTATTTATAACTTCCAACTTGTGAGTAATAGATTTAGGGCAAAAAAGGAGCAAAAAATGCTGAAGAACCTTGGCGATATTGTAAGGTTGCCGAAACTTAAAGTTCTATAAGGTTTGCCTCAACATTGGAAACCTTTTTAAAACCCAAATGCGTGGCAGTATTCACACGGAAATCCCTATCGTGTCTACTCTACATGGACTTGGCAACCCCTCCATAAAGGAGATATAACACTGTCTCACTCTCGCACGACGAATTCACCCTCCTTCATAGGATCGTGGGATAATTAAATATTTATGTCATCACAGACGGCCTGATCAACTTACATATCGGAAATAAAATTCTAGATAGGTAATTAATAACATTAAATATGTTTTGAAAGGAACATTGAAACAGTAATGTTTCCATCATATCAAACATCATCATAGTAAACTTAGTCAGTAACCAGTTCAAATGAAAAAACAAAATTGAAATTGAGAGAAAAACATACCAACCTTTATATTTATCAAGATCTTATTTCACCAAAAACATCCCATAGATGATAAGCACTGTCACGAACTTAGTTAAAATAAACTATGCCGACACTACCGAATCCGTTTACAAACACTTTACAGCTACGATTGAAACTAATTAATTTACTAACACACAACCCACAACCAACAGCTTAATAGATGGCCGACAATAATACCATATGACAAAACAGAGGACACATAGTTATAAATTTCTACAAAGCTCGAAGTCGTGGAGCTTTTTTCAACGAAAAGACGTGAGGTTCGTACGTACGTTCGATACAGACTGCATCACTCAGAACGGAGACGACTGCGGTCGGGGGACGGAGGGCGGGGGGGAACGCACTAGGGGGCGCGCGCGTCGAACGCTACCTAGCACAGCCGTCGAACTAGCCTATGTCACTGTCGCTGATTTGATAACCAATGTACACAAAGCTAACGATATCCCACTTTACGAACCTGTGGAAGAAAGACATCATGCTCTACAGTCGGAAAATATCAAGGGGCCACCAAAAAGTATTCAAAGGCAAACTGGCGATAGAAACTACGAAAACAGATGTCTTTGACAAAGCGGGTGACAAAAACAAACAAAAACTTGGGATTACACAGAGAACAATAAATCACTCCTAGACGGAGGGTTGAGTTAGAGTATACCATTCGTACAGAAACTACTGCGAGAAAATAAAACACAGCTTAACATAAACAAATATATAAAAGAATTTGGTGTAAAAACAAAGTTTAAATTGTAAAAAAAGGAAGAACATTTACTGCTAATGAATCTTCAAAGTTTTGGGATCATCTCGCTCCTTAAATCTGGGAGCTTTCGAACTAAAATAGATTAAAATAAACTCTACATTTTGTAGCGAGTTAAAAAATTATCTTCACTGCTCTTCACGTCGTGATGCATCTGGGACCAAAATAAATATTGACGAGAAAGTATCCTATCTAAGTTACATTTGGTATTAATTTTGTTACTTGTAGAGTACTGACGAAATGAAAGCTATGATTAAATACCTGAACAAAAATGCAAATGTTCACTTACGTGTTTACTTGGAAAGTAACCTGAAAATAAAGATTGTACATTGTTTTATATTCAGGATTTAATGGGTATTCTAAAACATCCGAATCGTAAAGCTGAAGAAAGCAGTCCTTCCCTCCAGCTGAAGTAACCACGCAAAAATGTGTGACTCGTAAAAAAACGAATTAAGATTCGCAAAATATTGATGGAAAAAGTAGTTTTACAGAATATGAAAATGTGAGTTGAAAAGTTTGATGAATTTCCCCGATGACACTCTAAAACCGATTGCATAAAGTGGCGGAAAAAGTGGACGCTTACGAACACCACGTTTTGATAACTTCTCGCGTACGCTGTTATAAATTATGTTTTGCATTTCGAGTTTGCTGGGTTCCCGAGCGAGTGTAAAAAACAGGCGTATCTTTTTGCCTAAATGCTTGCAGTAGGAAATCTAGAAATATTTTCAGAAACATAATTTTAAATATTGCTATAACTTCAATGTATGTCGAATGTGATCATTTCGTTTTTCTATTTAGTATTGTCACGCAAGCGTCAGGCATTCGAAACTAGAACAATTTCATCTCTAGAAACAGCCGGTATTAATTGATTCTGAGTATTCAAGTATACTGTTGTATTTTTAAACAGAAATGCTGGTGTTAAATGAGACCAAGCCCAACTCTCCTGCAAATGTTTTGTTGGTGATCTATAAATACACAGTAATTGTGTTCTAGTTAGCCCTTCGTAAGCAGCTTGAACGTCGTAATGAACATTGTGAGTAAAATTTAAGTCATAGTAATGTAAAATAATTGCAGTTAATTTTGGCGCTTAAAAATACCATCGTTAACTGTAACTCGAGTTTACAATACCTTAGTCATGAACTCAAAGGAAATAAACGAAAAGTCCTGTTAAACACGTCCACATCCCGTTTTAATGAATGCACTGTCTCTGATTCATACGCATCGTAAAATCAGAGTGCAGTCAACCGGCTGCTATAAGTTCACAGCCAATAAAGAGCTATTGAAGTAGACCCCTTCTAAACGCTACAACTAATACAATATAAACTCTATTTACCAAAGACGCAAAGAGATTGTGAAACAGAGAATGATCATTCTGATAAATAGAACAATTAAGAAACGCCGAACAATGTAAATCATTCAACGATATTGACTCATACATTGGTGAGTAGAAAATCTGGTGCAGATGCTACGAAAACGGTAATAAATTACTTAAGTCACGGCATCTCGCACGCGGCGAACGTTTTGTTGTTCCTCATGAACGTTTAATTTTAACTCGGTGAAAATATCGAGCAAATCGCACCGAAAGGTTTCTGGGGATATAGGGCTTTACTTTTCCGTTTAAATCGACCTAGATGTGGTGAAGAAAACAATAAAGAGGGTCGTTTAGAATTTGATAAGATGGAACAAGAACAAATGGTACACCACGCTGTGCGAAAGTTAAGTGTCCCTTACGCCGACAAAGTGAGGCAATAAAAATATACGAGAGCCACGCCCGAACGCTGCAAGCGTCTCGATCGGCTTCGTCCGAATTTGCTTGTTGTACTTTGTGTTTTCAGGCGACATTTGGTAAGCAAACATAAAGAAGATTTATTGCGTACGGCGTGTGTGGCAGGTCTCTTTAAATTTTGCCGGCACTCCATCATGTGTATTGATTTCTTTTCTAGTTTCCGCTTCTTTTAATTTTCTAAGTTACATCATTATGCACAAAGTCCGAGTTGAAATAGTATGTTAAAGGATTTTATATGACTTGGACATAATTGAGCGTTCTAATGAAGTACAAATATACAATAAACTTTGATTAACAAAAGTAAATTTGACTTTAAAACTTAGACCATATTGCAGAAAGTGAGAGTTTAGAACGTTTTGGCATGTGCTCAGGGAGATAGCCCCTCAAAGTGTATGCAGTGCTGCATTCTATGTAGCAGCAGCTGTGGGTGGGGCATTTGTGTAACGCTCCTGACATTCCGGGACCGAGGGTGAAGAATCGCTTACAGCCCCGCCTTTACCTATCCAACGCAAAACTCTTGAACGAATTATATCCTGCGCAAATAATTTATCATAATTATTCAGTGACACTGACAAGCTACTCCGTTTCTTATAAACAAACAACATTTTATCATCATCACCATTAATAAAAGATTTTCCTTAATCTATTAGTAGTCTTAACTTCAGACCAATGCCGACTTTTTGCTCAAATGACATCACGTTTCATTCACGGTGGTATCCAAAAGTAACAAAGAGAAGAATTCAATGCGATAATACTCCGTGACGGTTTTGTTAAGGCGTTGCCATTATTATCGATTCCACGGAGAGTCAAAATGAATATCGGTAATCTTTATTTCATTGTCAATTAAATAATCGCATTTCGACTTTAGCCGCTTATAATCCAATCTATCGGATGGTATTAAGTGCTAGATGGTCTAAAAGAAGATTCGTTCAATATAAGCGACAATTTAATTGCTTTTATTAATTATAGACCTAAAATTTTGATTAAATGCTAAGATTCAAAGTTCAGTAACTAGGTACTAAGTAGTGAATGAAAAGCGCCCACATTAATATTAAAGCGGGGATGAACCAATGCCTTTCAGAATAATAATTATTTTGAATATCAATAGGTTTATTCGGTCACAGGCATCGTCTCTAGCTTAACTCGTGTGAGGTGAATAACATTAACTTTATGTAGAAATATGTACTGTTCACCTTTTTGTGACACAAAGACCGATTTCAAGTTAGATTTTGGTCTCCAATGAAAACGCTGCCTTAGTTCTTAGAGTTGCTCAGAGATCAAACATCTTTGTGCAAACTCTACTTACAACATTGAAGATGAATGAAAGGACCGTGCTCTTGCGCATGAATGAACATGAACTCATAACAAGTTCAAACCTTTAAACAAACTTGACCCCCTCGCAAAACTCAAACAGATTTAACCCGAATTTTAGTAGGCAACGTTCACTTATTCTTTTTTAATTAAATGAACAAATGAAAGCTCAGACTACACTTAAACTATCACCTTTAGTTAAACTTTTAAATAATAGAGGTCATGAAGAATGGTTGACAGTAATTTTAATACAGATGAACAAATACTCCTAGAAATTGGTAAATATTTATAAAAAAATATGAATTATTTGGCTAGCAGTAAACACCAATAAGTGAATTTCTAGAGGAGACTGGCGGCTCCGTGAGACGCACTGAAGCAAAGGGCAGACGGTGCACTGAACTACCGAATCTTCAAAAGGACGAACATTATTATTAGTCTAGACGATTTACTGAAATTCTAAATTGAGATAAAGTCACAATGGGTATTTGTTTTCAGTGGTCAGCTTATTTATTGGATATCATTAAGTATCTGTGTTATAGTACTTTAAGAATTCGGGCAAATTGTGGGTCAAATACCTAAAATTATAGGTCAGTAAAATCTCAGGTAATACCAGGAAAGAATATTAGAATAATCTGTAACTATGCCAACATAAGTATTAGTTTAGGTATGCATTAAATACAGAGGTTGAATGAACTGGGTCATGATTCATGAGACATTCGCGCAAAGCTTAATGATGTCATATATGGATCTTGTGTATGTCCAATGCTTATTATACGTATGTATGTGTATTTACGTCAGGACACTTGACAGCCTAGATGTAGACTGTTTCGGAGGATAATTCGACCAAGTATTCAGGACTTTTGAAGTTTACTTAGGTATCTATACCTGAAATATGAGGATCAATTTGATCCTTTAATTAATACTTGATGTGTTTCATTACAACTTTAATAAAATAACTAAAAATAATTAGGAACTCAGATTCATCCTAAATCTCAGATATCAGGATCTCAGAATCATCCAAACAGGTTATTGCCGTCAGCCTTTTGGGCGTCAAAACAACATAAAAGCTTTCTGCGGAACGCTAACCTTGACGAACTCGTTGATTGGTGTCATTTCAATCATAGCCATAACCGAACAGTCAGGTCAATAAACTTTCCAAAAACGTTCACAATAGCGAATCAAATCTATTGAATTTGATTCTACGTAAAAAGGGTCGGTGGGCTAGTGAACTTACGCTGTGTCAAGTCCTATTACAGGACTTACATCGTTGGAACTTTTGAGAAATGGAATAATATTAATAAAATTGCCGAAATATAAAGATTTAAAAGTAATCGTCCTGATGGATAATCTATCAGGTCTAGACTAAGTATCACCTTAGTTTGCAAAGGACCATCAGTAAATAGTAGAATAGTAATCAATAAATCATTAGATGCATTTAGTACAACGACCATATTCAACAGTGATCAAGTAGGCGTGAAATGATGATCCCGCACACAGAGTCCGTCATGTTAACAGGGTGATCGATACCTTCCGCCCCTTAAATTACCAAGTAATCTCACTGGGTAATTACTCAATTTACTCAAGACAGGAGGCGATACCATCAAAGTGCCGCTGCGGAGATTAACTCGGCTATAACTCACCTGAGAAGTAAGACTTAATGAAAGCTTCGTTTTAATAACTAGCCAAACAGTGTATTAATTATCATTAAAAGTTACTGGGGCAGTGGTAATTATTCTAAATGGTGCAAAATGATGATTGTGTCGGATTACATTTATCATACTTAGGATTTACTTGATACTAGAACTCACGTAAATACATCATACAGTAGATATAAGATATCAAAAATAAAACATAAACACACAAATATACTGAAAGCCATATCTAAACTACGCGCAAATAGAAAATTAAAGGCATAGCATTCATATACCATGGCGATGCCACGCCTAATCGTGAAATGGCACTTTGTGGGTGATGAAGCGACGCATCAGCAAAGATAATTATAACTGGAACGGACGCGACCTAAATACATGCACACGAGAACGACTATTTCCAGACAACCGAAAGGCAAAACAGGTAGATTTCCAAACAACGTCTTCTAAATTTCCAAGCAGGTATACGCAACATTCCGTTTTGTCGAACTCAATTACAACAAAGACATCATTAACGGAATACTCCTTTAAATATTTACGGCCGTGGTGATTACACTAATTACTTTTCGATGTGATAACAACAACGTCAAACCAGCAGGATTGATAAATCCATTATGAATGAATCATTTGTAGTAAACATCTTTGGGTATTATAGTTATGAAGATTTCTAAGTAAAGTCGAGAGAGCTGTTTGTTTGGTTTTGTGTATTTTAAAGAATATACAGTAAAATCCTATTTAGAAATGGCTTATGTTTAACTGACCACCAGATATAGTAACAAATAGCGGACAAAAATAGTAAATGATCACCAAAATGAAACTCGCATTTTAATGCAAAATGATAACCAAAGTTTTAACACTTTGCTATCCTATTTAAGTAAAATTACTCCAAGTAAATCATGTGTAAGCCAAAAATAGTAAATGATCACCAAAATTAAACCAACATTTTAAAGTAAAATTATAACCAAAATTTCAACACTTTGCTATCCTATTTAAGTAAAATTACTCCAAGTAAATCATAAGTAAGCCAAAAATAGTAAATGATCACCAAAATTAAATTCTGCTATCCTATTTAAGCAAAATGAGTCCAAATAAATCATTTTTATCCCAAACTTGATATACATATATGTTAGCAAGCACGCAGCATGGAAGCAAACACGCAACATGCAGCAAGCATGGCTTCTGTCGGCTCCGTCGCAAAATGTCCACTTCTCAAAATGTCCACTGGTCGCAAAGTGTCGTTTTCTCAGAATGTCTCTTTCGCAAAATGTCCACTTCGCAAAATGTCTCTTTCGCAGAATGTCCATTTCGCAAAATGTCCACTTCGCAAAAAGTCCCTTTCGCATATTGTCCCCTTTTTACTTTCGATTTACTTTAATCATAATTAATTTTAGCAATTAGCTTTCACACATCATGTTCTAGACTTTCCACATTTAATTTCTAGCTAGTGTACTAGATGGCGCTGCATGATGTCCTTGTACTATTTTATTTGTTACATATTATACAATGAATAATTAACAATTTTCAATAAAAATAAACATATATTATTAATAAAATTTTAAAAACTATTATAACACAATGTTTTTCTAAACGTAAAACGGAATATTTCAATAAAGTATAATGAGGGTACTTACTTACAAAATAATTTAAGTTGTGTCATATCAAGTAGAAGGGGTTATGAGAAATTATCGTTCATTTGTGTACGTATCCTATTCTACTATATCGATACAAATAAACACACGTCAAATATGATATGTGTGAAAGCTAATTGCTGAAATGAATTATGATTAAAGATCAGAAATAAAAAGGGGACAATATGCGAAAGGGACTTTTTGCGAAGTGGACATTTTGCGAAGTAGACATTTTGCGAAGTGGACATTCTGCGAAAGAGACATTTTGCAAAGTGGACATTTTGCGAAAGAGACATTCTGAGAAAACGACACTTTGCGACCAGTGGACATTTTGAGAAGTGGACATTTTGCGACGGAGCCCTTCTGTCACGGCTCCGGCGCTGCTCCGCGCCTACGCGGTTTTGAATTGCACTCTAGGGGTAGGGCAAACAAGACTACCTACGTGGAGTCTATATACACATAACTCAATATGGCATCATAATACTTTATTTAATAACTAGCTGTTGCCCGCAACTTCGTCTGCGTGGGCAATATAGAATAGTCAAAATACTACTTATCCCGTAGGTGCATTCTTTCACGTGACAGTATAATTAGGATTAGCACTTAGCAGTCGCATAGATTCACTGATCAAGGTTGTGTTGTGGATGTAACCATTTATCTAAATAAAAGAAGTAAAGTTTGTGACGTTGTGAATATCTCTGGAATCTCTAAGTAATTTTCACAGGAAACAGCTATAATCTATGTCTTTATGTATTTATGCATGCTTTGAGTCTGACAAAGCTGTCATTTGTACATTTTCTGCAGCTGCTGCGACTAATCAGAAGCCAGAAAGTCTGTCAGTCTTACCATGGATATCGTCTTGTGTAGTTGACTGGATTGAAGATAGATAGATAGGTAGTCGCTCCAAGCAAAATATTGGTACTCAAACAGATTCGGTGACTGGAAGCCCACACCAACATAGTTGGGGAATAGCTGGATGGATGATAAAATGAGTCATCATCATCAGCAGGCGCATAGGGTAGGATAGTTTCACTTACTCACTATGGTAAGGCTGACCCCACATTAGGCGTGCGCGATCCTCGGGCGTGTGCGTAGCGCGGGCGTCGCGAGCGCGCTGCGTGAACGTCGCGTTTTGCTGCCCTGCGGCATGTGTGAAGAGTGCAAGCGACGCGCTCGCGGCGAGCACGCGGCGCTCGAGTTGCGTTCTTACCCCTTCGCCCGCTATCCCCGCCGCCCGCTAAACGCCTTAGCAGTTAAACGTCAAGGAGAGCGGCGCGTGCGCGCCGCGAGCGCGCTGCAAATGCCGCAGGGCAGCAAAACGCGACGCTCACGCAACGCGCTCGCGACGCACGCGCGGCGCCCGCGCTACTCACACGCCCGAGGATCGCGCACGCCTAATGTGGTGGCCTAAGCCGGGACTCCACCGAAATGTTTGCATTAGTTCACGAATAGGCAAAATGTACGTATCTGTGAGAGTCCACTTCATGTGTTCGTACTTGAAACCTGCAGTTTTGCCAAGATTTTCAAAATGTACGCTCGCAATTTGTCATTTCTTGGTGGAGCCAGCAAATCAAAAGAAACATAAGTGTTGTATACTGTGCGTCACTACCGCACACCGGGAAAATTTCGCTCTTGCGGAGGACGTTTATATACCATATTTTGTGTCACACGTAAACAGGACGACAGTAAGTATCCACCGAAACACTTTCAAAGATCTGATGAACGAACAAATCAGACCTGACTTCTTCACCTGGGGCCAATCAGAGCTCTATGAAGCGATAATACGCTTTGGTTCCTACTGTTATTGTGGTTTCTGAAAATTTATTCACCTCATTCAACGATGAATGTAATTCTGATGATACTATTAAGAACACTTGCTTAGCGCAGAAGCTGACGTTGGCAGGTCAACTCTTTTGACTTCTCGAATAGGATACCATTGGTTTTTGTGCAATGCACACCTGCAATGCATTCTGGATTAGGATAGGATATAGGTGGATAGGATTTGCAACAGAGAACAATTCTGTCTTTGTGATTAAATGACATCAAACGTAGTTTTATATAAAAGGTGTTTTTTTAGACTTGGCTCGGGTCTTACTGAGACTGTTCGTAATCGTGAACAGTGTATTTGCGATCAGAAGTTGAAAGTAAGCATGTCTCTGGTATGCGGCGCGTAATTTGTACGTTTTCAGACGCATAAAGCATTTTACGTGTGTATGGTATTAAATAGAGAAAGCTCCCATTTCTTATCTCCACTTTGTATCTGGGCTTGTTTTTAAAGCTACAGAATCCTACATTACCTACCTCACGCTTAGCAGCGCTTGCGAGAGATAGATCCTCATTTCTTCTAGGATTAAGTTTACATATTTTGCATCAGAAAAAATAATTAAGGGCTACTTAATACTACTCACTCAAAGTAATTTGTTTTAAGGCCACCACATTAGTGGATGATAAGCTAAACTATGTTTATGAAAAAATCCTGATATGAACTCCATCTGTAACTTTAAATGATAATTAATTGTTCCACTAAAGTCATAATTTTTGACATAATGTTCAAAAAATAATTTAGATGGCAGCGTTTTAAATTTGGCTGAGAACTATTAATTTTCTTTTCATCAAGGTAATAATTATAGTTGGATTTTGATGTGGTACGGCAAACTGACAAACACTATTGAAATGTCTATCGAAAAATTACACTACGTGTTAAAATATGGTGAATTACGGAAAATACACAACTCCATCTGTTGAAATAATAATCCTCTATAAAGAATGTATGGTAATATTGTCATTTACCACCTCGCTCCTTTGATAAAGATGTATTTTATTTACCACAGATGGAGCTACTTTAACCTTGGCTAAACAAAATTTTCATTTTTTTTTTCTTCCGAAGTTACTTATAAAGGTGTGATTTTCTGTGTAAAGATTAATAATAGGCCAATCAACTAATATAAGTACAACATTCAAATGTACAGTTTTGACAAATAGATTGCGTGTCGTAATATTTTACATCTTGAATTCACAAAATTAATCATATCTTTTGATAGAGTGAATCGATTTCGATGAAACAAAAACTAAGTAATACCCCAAGTTACGTTGATTTTTTGTATATAAGCATTGTCTGTATTTAATTCGTAGATTTTACGTGAATCGCGAACATACAAACAGATAAACAGACAAACAGACAAAAATGATGGAAATGGGTTCTGTTAGTTATCCTTTAAAATGCTGGCTATTTTTTTTGTCAATTTCTTCAATGTACAAAAATTACTTTTCTACAGATTTATTATATGTATAGATAAGCCTACATTTTATGGCAATCACAGTGATTTATTTAGGAAAAATAATACATTATTTTGGTCGTCAAGATTTGGTGATCATTTACTAAATTTGGTGGTCGAATACAAATTAAATTGGAGTCGTGACTAAAATAGCTGGTACTATTACATTTTTAGACTTTATTTTTCTGGTGTTAAGTAGATATTTTTGGTTACAAAACTAAGGGTATCAAAGCAGTTTATGGTGGTCAAAATATTTATTCCCTTTAGAAATATCATCGCTTTTGAAATTAAATGACAAGGTAATTAACATGCTATTATTAGGTCGTCCTGTGCGTAACTCATCATCATCCGAGCCTTTTTCCCAATCATGTTGGGGTCGGCTTCCAGTCTAACCGGATTCAGCTGAGCACCAGTGCTTTACAAGAAGCGACTGCCTATCTGACCTCCTCAACCCAGTTACCCGGGCAACCCGATACTCCTTGGTTAGACTGGTGTCAGACTTACTGGCTTCTGACTACCCGTAACGACTGCCAATGATGTTCCATGACAGCCGGGACCTACAGTTTAACGTGCCATCCGAAACACAGTCAATGGTGTCTAAGATATACTTAGAAAGTACATACAAACTTAGAAAAGTTGCATTGGTACTTGCCTGACCTGGGATCGAACCCGCGCCCTCATACTTGAGAGGCTGGTCCTTTACCCACTAGGCCATCACGACTTTCCTGTGCGTAACTATGTAATGGAATCTAAAGTAACTTATTTAACCATCTTCTAAGGATCGTCATGAAAGTTGAAAGTTGAATATAGTTCTACACAATACAATAAAATATTTCTTTCGATCTGATCTAATGATGATGAAGCCGGAAGATGACCTGGAACTTCATAATAGGACATCGTATCATAATTGTGTTTGGACCTGTTAGTAAAGTCTTTTAATAAATACGTGCATTTATTGAAAGCGTGTTTTTCTAGTGTTTTTTAAACTGTTATTTTATATACATAAATAATAAATACAAGATTCTTCATAGCAGATATTGAACACAATGCAAAGTGCAAACAATAGAGCATTCCACTCTAGACGCAAAACAGACTTCAATTCAACGTAATTCTGAATTTATTTTCAACATTGCACAATAATAAACATGACTGAATAACAAACGGTTATGTTAGATTTCGTAAACATAGATGCTATAATAGTTAAACATTGTCCGAAATTGCTCTGTATATTTAAAGGACCCATATAAATGACTATTCGTCCAACAATAGCCGCAGATGTACAAGAGAGCAGACGGGATGCAAATAACAAAAATCAATACGCCGAGCGGGTGAACGCAGCATGCCCAACTTGCATAAAATTATCCTCACAATTTTAACTCACCTCATATTAAACGAATATTGATTCCGGTAACTAACAAACATTTTCAGAGCCAGACATGTGCATCATAGCAATACAACATACAACATATAGAAGTCAAGCATCGAGGTCCAGACAGAATTCTCAGACAGTGTCATATACACAACTAAATAAACAATGGAGCTTCCGTTTTGAGACGTCGACTGCCTAAGAAATAGAGTGCAGTAGCTAGAAATCAAAAGGGCATCATAAATTCATGCGGTTAGGAGCATTCATATAATGGTGTCGCCTAGCTCAATTCAACATTACGTTGTTATGTGTATAGCCCACATGAAACCTCTAAGTAAGTGGCTGAGAGACTTGGCGTCTCAGAGCTGGTACTCGAGCGAACCTGTTGACCCAGTGCGCAACGCTCGCGGCAAAAACTTCGCCTGCACCTGCTTTGGTCTTATAGGCACCCAGTATATCGCAGCCGTGGCTATTCAGGCGAAAACCATTGTTTGCGACCTAAAACCATGGTGGGAATACTCGGATGTTAGAAAAAGAAAAAAGGTTGGAAATATCTTTGTCTTTCAGACCATATGTGATTTTTGGGCAATTAAGGTCATCAGTGACGTCTTAATAGCGTTCGTGAATTGTAGTTAGAAATAGAATGCATATTCATTCAGACAATAAACAATAGCAACGATAAGCGCACTGTGAACTTCATTTTAGATGAAAATGGTTTCAAAGACAAGTACAATAGAAACAAAGGCGTTTCGATTGTAATCAATACCCTACATTCATCATTAGCTCCTTTCTAATACAGGTCTGCGTAGGAGGATCGGTAAGTAGTGTAATACCGTCACATCAGCTTCTAGACGGAACTAGAAAGTTTTCCTTACATTGTAGGATTTGAATCACCAATGAGGTCTTGTTATGCCTTTTGACAAGTAACCAATTAACTATAGATAATCTTTGGTTTTAAGGGGTTCCTCTGCATAGTTCAATTACGACTGAAGAGCTAGTACTATCTGAACATTGCTAACCTGAATCTGTGAAGTGGGTACATTAGAGCTAGAATTAAATGTGACGTCAGAGCAAAGCCACTCATTGTTATTACATACGCCGATGATATTATTAAAGTATTTGAAATTCTATAAGTAGAATATTTTTCGTAGTATCAATGTAATATAAATATGGAAACAAATAGCGTTGATTGAAAAATACCGAAACTCGGCTTGCGGCTGACGTTTCATTTTGGAGACAAAGAGTCGCCAGGAAATTTGACTGTGCCCAAAATGTAATTTGGATTCTGTCATTTAAAGGTTCCGTAGTACTTGTTATCATTACAATCAAAATAAAGAAAAAAAAATATCTTTGACGTCTAGAACAGAGTCTATTGGTATGGGCACTTAGAAATTTGCTTTTAATACCTTCACTTCACTCATTCCTTTGAATACTGCAGAGGCCAAAAATAATTCAATTAAAAGTTCTTATTTCATCACGTCAACGGTTCTCAGGAATTTTGAAACTCCAAAAGGGTCTGTCATCGGGTCATTGACAAGTACAAGAAACGATGTACCTTATCTATACTCCTCGACCTGTGTCAAACTCGTTGACCCACTAGGGAAACACGTCGTCGGTCGATTACTAACCTCTCGAACCTCCAATACGCTGACGAAGAGGGGCAGGTACTATACTAGAAATGTGATGACTAACTACTTTCTAATTTTTACGTTGATGGTTAATATACATATTGAGGTAATAATAACAGGAATGAGGACATGTTGTCTTTGTTTGATAGTAGGAAGAGCTTCGGATATAGATTACGGAACCAAACTTTTGGTCACGTAACTCAATTTTTGGCCTTTGTTTATAAACAGTTTTTTGTATTCAGGCAAGATTCATTTCAGATTCAATGGAATTCTAAACATTATATCAAATATGGTTTTTGAATACACTCATTGGCCAATTTATTATTGCCTTGATAATAAATTGGCCAATAATTCCATGTTAGACGATGTTCAACGGTTACATTATCTTAAAACTCAATTGTCTGGTGAAGCTGAGCAACTCATAAGACATGTTCCTGTCACTCAAGCAAACTATAAAATATGTTGGGACATGATCGAAAGTCGATATAATAATAAAAAGTACATTTCAAATTGTATTTTGCAGCGGTTGTTCAATCAAAAAGTGATAAACGTAGACTCTTCTAGCGCCCTAAAAGAACTTCTTGATGTGACAACTGATTGTTTGCATCAATTGTCAAATCTCGGCATTAATGTAAAAACATGGGATGTTTTGATAATTTATATTATTAGTTTGAAGCTGGACGTAGAATCTAGGAAGCAGTGGGAGCTGCAAGTCAACCAATCATCATCCGTGGATTTTCCGTCTTGGTTACAATTTCAAGAGTTTTTCGAGACTCGATTCCGAGCTCTTGAATTTATTCATCCTACTGGTAAGCCCAAGGTCTTATATAATAACACAACATCTCACCCCAAACAAGTAAATGACATTACAAAGTTGTCATGTCCACATTGTGCTGAAGATCACAGATTATTCAACTGCAAGAAGTTCTGTAAGGAGGAAGTCGAACAGCGCCGTAATATTGCTCAGTCTCTAGGGTTATGTTTCAATTGCTTAGGCAAAAATCACAGGACCCTTTTCTGCAAATCACTCACCAAGTGCCGTTTCTGCCAGCGCAAACATCACACCTTATTACACCTCAGGAACTATAGTATTCCAAGCACGGATGCTGGTTCTAGCGAACCAGCACCACAGCAGACCACTAACATAGCAACTCATCTTTTGAAGGGTATTGCTCCGGGACGAGTCCTGCTAGCCACAGCTCTTATAAGAGCCGAATCAAAGGATGGGTCCACTCAAGTACTACGAGCCTTGCTGGATCAAGGATCGCAGGCGTCATTTATAACTGAAGCAGCAGCGCAGTTACTTCGTCTAAAGAGGATTGGTAGCAAAACCAAGATAGCAGGTATAGGAGGTAATCAGAGCGGCGTTAGTGTTGTCTCCAACTACACTGTAAGTATGAACGTACAATCATTGTACGAACCTTCTTATGCCATCAAAGTATCAGCGCATGTATTAAGCTCACTGACTTCTGTTATGCCTGACGCCAGTTTCGAAATACAGGATTGGCCTGAAATACACAACGTTCAGTTGGCTGATCCCCACCTTAATACCCCTAACAAAATTGATGTTTTGTTAGGAGCTGACATTTACTGTCAGATATTGAAGAACGGTTTGATCAGGAGCCCTAAAGGTTCCCTAGTAGCACAAGACACACGGTTAGGGTGGATTGTGTCAGGGTTTGTTGATAGAGATCATATTTCCCATACTCAGCAGCATTTGATCGTATCAATGCATGCCCAAGGTGATGAAAATGATACATCTAATCGGTTGTGGGAAGTTAAGTCAGATCCCTCGTTAGTCAAAAAGCTACTAACGAGTGAAGAACAAGCATGTGATAAGTATTCTCATGCAACTAGAAAGCATGTAAAATTGAAATCTCACTATTCTGACGTAATAACAGAATATTCATTTCTAGGACGCTTGGGAAAAATCACCGCCGAGTCAGCCAGAAATGGAAATGGCGCAGTTTATCTTCCTCATCATGCTGTGGTCAGAGAAGATAAGCTGGCTACTAAAGCAAGGATGGCCTATGATACATCGTTCAAGGGAACAAATGTAGTTTAATTGAACGACACCTTAATGGTAGGATCCACCCTTCAGGCAGACTTGCGGCAGATTGATAATTTCAAGCATCCAGTTTCAATTCATCATCATTCCTTCATAGTAAAGCCAACTGCAGCAAATGTACTTTATCCCTCCTCATGCGCCTAATTTTGGTGGGCTGTGGGAGGCAGGGGTAAAGAGTCTGAAGCATCACACAAAAAGGAGGAATTGGTGATTCTGCGCTATCCTATGGAGAAATCTCAACGGTTCTCGCAGAAATAGAACTATGGTTAAATTCAAGTCCGTTGTTTCTAGGTACCATGGATCCCAATGACTTATCACCATTGACTACTGGTCATTTTTGGTAGGTCATCCTTTAGTAGTTGCCCCCATTGATAACTTCGAATACTCTGCAGTGAGTACATTGCGCAGGTGGCAACTAACTTAAAGAATGGTACAAGATTTCTGGCGTAGGTGGAACAGGGAGTATCTCATACATTTCTTTCAGAGGCATAAGTGGACATCTAGAATTCCTGATTTAAAGCAAGGCGATGTTGTGTTAGTTAATGAAGATAACTTGCCTCCAGCCAAATGGTTGTACGGTCGAGTTGAACAAGTGCAAGGATGGTATCACGCGCGTCGTCACACTTCGGTGTAAAGACACCTTGATGAAACGTCCAGCTTCAAAGTTATGTTTACTCCCCATTATGGAAATAATCGTAGTTATGTTTAGTTTGAAAACGCAGTTAATTATTTGGCCAATTAATAATAAATTAATTAATAACGCATAGATAAGCCAATTCATTGGCTTGTCTATGCGTTATTAGTGCCGCAAGCACTTTCTTTTATGGCTAAATAAGCCAATAGCTGCACGGCACTTCTTGCCGCATTTGTCGCAGGTGAAGCGCGGGTCGTCCACGGGTGCAGCGTTCTTGATGCGAAGCCTTTTCTGCTTAATGTCGTCGAGCCAGGCTTCGTCATATATTGCAGTCCCGGTGCGCAGGTCGCGTCTCCATAAGAGCCTCTCATTGGCGCGTGCTTCCCAAGAATTAGCGTTGATGTTGAAGCTGTCCATGTCACGTTTGCAACAATCCTTGAAACGTAAGTTTGAGCGGCCCACTCGTCTTTTTGCATCAGCAATCTGCCCGAGCATGACTTCACGTGGCAATCTTTCGGTGTCCATACGATGAACGTGTCCCAGCCAGCGAAGTCTTCTCTGTTTCAGAATTGCTAGGATGCTGTTGCAGTTGGTCTTGCTTAGGACAGTTTCGTTAGTCACCCTGTCCTTCCAGGTGACACCGAGTATCACGCGCAAGCAGCGCATGTGGAAAGCGTTAAGGCGACGTTCTTGCTTGGAGTAAGTGGTCCATGTTTCCGAGCCGTATAGTAGCGTGTTGAGTACGCAGGTTTTGTATACGAGGATCTTGGTAGTAATGGTAAGCTTATTGTTTCTCCAAACACGCGTAGAGAGTTTGCCAAAGTTGGAAGCCGCTCTTCCAATGCGAGTATCAATGTCCTTATTATTGAATACACAGACCGAAAGTAAATACGTACTGTTTACGAATAGATTTTAGAAAGCGCCAGTAGATAAGCGTAGGCGGTGTATCTCTAATAGATTATCTTTAGCACGAATCACGATACAGAATACACATAAAATATACATTTTCAACATCTAACTTTTTCCTCTATGAAGTATTATTTACACAATTTTAAACTTGACACAGTTCAAAGCACAAATACAATAACTAAATAAGTTCATGTCTCTCTCCGTAAAAGAGGTCTATGTAAAAGAGAATAAATGAAATACAGTAGGAAATGTATCAGTTGCACCCTCATCAAAAGGAGGCGTTTTCATGGTAAACGTTATACTTTTCAAGGGTGCAGACAGTTTCAAAAACCATTGTGAGCTAGACACCTCTTTTCACAATGCGCGTATGATTTCATGCGTAGCTTCACTAGCTTGTGGAGGTTTCATAATGTTTTTGAGATAAAAGTGGAAATAGCAGTTATATTTTGACGCAAAAAAATGTAAATTCACCGTATTATTTTTGCATATTAGGTACTTGTATTGTCAGAGTAGACTATAGAATAAATAAGTAATACTTTATCCACCTGTAAAATAAAACATCACTATTGAAAAATAGAATGGTAAAGCGGTACACATATTCAATGATGCATAGGGGAAACAAAACAGGAAAATGTACTGCACAAAAATATCTTCAATTTCACGGTTCGCAGTCCTATTCTTACAGACACATGGATACAATGTACTTCCCTCAACACATTTGTATCCCAAAACTGTTGGTAAGCTCTGCAAGAGTGATGGAATAGTTGCCGAAACTTGTTTTTATCCAGCCCACCTATTCGCGAAGTTATAAGCTCGATTGAAAGACACAGAACTTTGTGGAATCCTTTAATCTCCTGTGTTATACCCAAGCAGGAAGTAGTGTGAATACTGTAAACTAATAACAAACATAGAAATAGAAAAGGCAATAATATGATGATAATATGATGAAAGGCAATTATATGTATAATCGATTCATTCTTGTTGAATGAAGGATTATAGGATTATAAATGACTTGAAATCATCAATAAACCAGTAAATGTTTTAGTTACGTTTAATTAGGTCATATGTTTCCGATTGTCCTGCCAATATTGTCTGTTAATAAATCTATAAAATAACTTCTGTAAATAAAAGATTGGTTACCAAACCCGAAATACCAGAATTTCAAGGTGCGAATGTATGATGTAGGTCCGTCAATTACAGCGAAAATTGGCGCGTTGAACAAAATCAGCATAGAATTTGGGAGTGAATGGAAATACAGTTTCATCGCTCGCCTATATGTAAATGCAGTACCGAAACGTAACGATGTTACTGGAACGTCGGTTAATGGATTATGCTATCTACGGTCGCAATCGCATCTACTATGAACGTAGGGCACCATGTTGCATTCCCGCTGCTACGTTTTTAATATGCTGTAAAATTTAGAACGATCCCCGCAGTTACATTTAAGGAAATGAAGTAGCTCTCTTCCAACTATGTGAAGAAATGAAACTTATGCAGATTTGACTTTGAGTCCGATTGCTACGGATATCTTAACTCCCGGTCAAGTACGTTATCGCTGAACGATCGACTCGAAAGTTCGCTGACGATTAATCACATAGGAAATCAAAGCCAAGTGAATAGACGCTTTCTGACTAAAAGCCTCCCGTTACAGACAGTCGTGATGCTGTCTGCGTAGTGTATCACAACAGTTTATTGACTATCCGTTAGTTCTGTTTGGCTACAGTTACCGTGAACAATGATTGTTCACATTTGGAGTCGGTCACCCTTAAAAGAGTGCATTTCTCCATGCTACGCCCAATAGCCCCGCTGTTACGTTCACCGTTCTGTACACAGATATGTTCCGGTGCTCCTGATGTACTTCCGTCGTAAACAGCGCCTCAGGGCGGACACAAGTCCATGTATGTTTTACAATGGTGTTCTCTTATTTTTGTTACATAAACTTCTGTATAAATGTGGACTATTTCATAATTGAAACTTTATTCCGCTTATCGGTCATCGTCATAAATTCTTTAGAGTTATCCACTCATAACATATTAGCATTAAAATCACTGAACTAGATTGGATTTGCGTAAGTTTTATTGCGTGTTTAATAAGGCAACTAAGTACGTATTTACATCTTACTTCATCGAGTCAACGGCTTTGAATTCATTAAACCCAAAATGGTGGAGCGACGACATTCGTTCGCCCATATTTGGAATACGCAGAACGTTGGCCTATAATCTGTAATCTGTTGTTGTCATGGAATACTTTTTATACATAAATACTTGGCAAGTTGTTTGGGCGTTTTCCAAATAAGAATAAAAGTAGCGGTTCTCAAATAAATTTAAGTATTTTTCTTCTTTTAGTATAATTAATAGGTCTAGTCTGAATAAAACACCACCAGCGTTATTCTGGCCATTAATTTCTGTGGATATTTTGACAGCTTTAACATAATCTCTTATAGGCTCATTATTTAGTTACCACCTTGAATTTCAGAAAGTATTTCTTTAAAATATATTTAGTCCTGTGCTCAGGGAATGTCGTTCCATAATTCTCTCATTTGCGTTGGTTCTTAGCACTAGGTAAGAGATTGAGCCAGCCGCGAACAGTAACTTTGTGGGCAAAGTTTAACTCGCTGAATAATTGCTAAGCTAAATGTTAAACGGTGTGCTGCACAGATGTGCAGATGCCAGGCGAGTTTCACAAAAGATTTTCTTCGTGAGAGGGTATACGCATTGCCTGAATGTGCAGAATGCATTCCGGACATTCCTGCATTCAGTTTTTCACATAAAAGTTTCGGTAAGAAACAGCATATACATTCTTAGTATGAACGTGTTATTCATTCATCTAAGGTTAACCATTTACATCCCATGTAAATTTATAAAGCCTCAGACACCTCTTGCGTAGGACGACTTACCTCATAATGTATAATGACAAGCTACGCTTCTTTTGAAATTCACATTCACAGTAACATCCCTTCGTCCTTCGAAAGCTTTAGAATAAATTATAAATAATAAGGCATACGGCAACACATACTCCATTGTTTGCGAGACATTACGAAACAAAATATCGGATTAAATTAGATGGTAACATGATAAAACTCCGGTCTTATAGCGCCCACGACATCAGTACGCTGCTATAAAGACTCGAACGAGCCTATCTCTTATTTTCTTTTCTTTAACCAGCTCTCATGGTAATTGGAAAGCGTATGTATATTATTTACGGTGACGCATAAACCCATGACGTCATTCCTAAGGAACACGGCAGCTTTCATCGTTCAGAATTAAGGGCGAAGTATAAAAACAGACGTTACGGATTGTGAATAGGGGGAGTCGTTGTTCAGTGAATGCGAACAACTTGCATCGTTCACTAACAAACTCTTATGGGTCGGAATATAATTTTATCCACGCTCCACTTCGCACGCTCTTCCATATTTGGCAATCGGTAACGATTTTCGCTTACTGCCTCGACCCGTGATTGGACTCCACTAAATGCATAATAGATGAGGTCTATAATAAAACCATTCAGTTTCCCGGCCGTTGCTCCATAATGATATTTTCGGAGCTTTACAGTTGGTAACTGAATGAATCGTTCGAAACGCGGAGTTCCGAGTCAGTGCAATATTTATCACGATGCTATTTAAGGACCGAAGGCAGTTTAAAACGAGAAGCTATATTTTGAAGCAATAACTCTCAATAATAATCTGTACTGTTACAACATTTATATTTCAAACGATAACATATGTTTTAACGACTCTAGTAAAACAATAAACGCTCACGTTTTTAGAAACTCACTACAATAACTCAAGCCAGATAAGATAACTAAAAGTGATGAAGAGCATCACTCAAATCTTTCTCACATCAGAGTCTCGTACCTACGATTCTGTAAGTACATAGAAGCTAATTATGGAGCTTTTAGCCGTTACATAAATAACGGATTTCAGTCATTTGTCGTTTTAAGACGTTTTTACGCCGTAAGTATTAATGGTTATTTCTAGGAGCCTAAAGATAAATTAGTTTAAGTAATGGGGTAATTTCTTTGCAGCCTTGCATCCACTGTGTGTTAAAGGACATGTCAGAATCTTTAGAATATCGAACAAACATTGCCCTATATTGAACGTTCGTGTGCACACCGTCATTTATTTTCAGATATTAATGCAAAGATTACACACTGCGCCGATGGAAATAGGTCACCATAAAGCGGGGTTGTGCAAGATAACCCCCTTAACCACGCCATAAATTTTATATTAAAAACCGTACAGCAACGAAGATACCAAAACACATATACTTCCTACAATAAATTTTATTGCTAATTCATATTTCTGTTACACGGTTTACTGCGTACTGTCAGGCCTATTGTTCTGAACCAGAAATATGTACGGCAATTAGAAAACTGGGTTTAATTTCAGAGCAAATAATGAGCCAAGCCCGAACTCTGTAATTAAGAATTTCTGACAGCTTTCCACAACACGATCCGTTAGATATAATGCGAATTTTAGGCAAATTAACATGGCGTGGGGCTGCTGAATCACTTCGCTATAATTAGAACCGGAATCTTGATACCGTTCGGACACTTCTGGTGAACTCATGTAGATGTAACAGTATGCGTTCCGCGAATGCAACATTTAAACGCGATGCGTGAATCAATGACCAATCCGAATGCATTGTGGCGAGAGCTGGCGCTCGTGGAGATTGGTTCCAGTCAATCAAAACTCTATGGTTCTCAATCCACCAGATTCTTGATCATTAACACCTTTCGTAACCTATCCAATTTTTATTGTTCATGGTCACGCCTTTCGTTAATCTCCAGTTTCACGTTTAAACATATTCTCATTCTTAGAACCATTATAATAAGACTCGTATGTCAAAAACCACTACTGCGTATATGCATAAGTGCAAAGGCTAAGTCATATAAAGGCAAAGGCATAAGTTCTATGTTTGCGTAGTTCGAGATTATTTTCCTCATCTATTGAATACGATTTGGAAATAAAATTAAGCCGTCTTCAGAATATTGTGCAAGCAACCTAAAGTTATTTCAGGAGTAAAAAACCGGTTTAGCAATGGGTCAAATATTGCGTTTGATTGAATCTAGGGTCACTAGAGCATTAATATTTCAAGATGTGGGAAGGATTCAAAGAAAATTGCGAATTCTGCGGAAAATATTCTAGGCGAAAATGTTCGGGCAATATGCTTTCTTGGCCCAGATTTGCCGGTTCGTCGACCGATTTCGTGTTGGGAACGCGCGGCTTGCACATCACCAGGTGATGCTCGCCTTAAGCCGCCGTTTCCGATGCGGGAATGGATATATTTTTAGAGAAACTTAAATTCTATTTCTGCGACATGCAGTGTGCCGTCGAAAATCGTTAGAAAATTGTTTTATGACACAGTGCACATGATTTCTTCGTGGACATAAACAAGATACTTTTGACTTCATTCATTTTACAGAATCGATCTGATTTGAACCTTTGAAGTGTACTCGTGAAGGTTTATATCACCTCCAGATTTTCATAATCTTTTGTGAGTAGAATTTAAATTGTTACAGATTATACAGTAAGTTTTATTAAGTTTATCGTAGGTATAGATTCAGTAAAAATATTGAAAAAACAAATACTTACTGTTTACGTGAGGTGAATAACAAATAAGTAATGAGAGAAAGTATTGATAGGTACTAACAATATTTTCATGTAAGTACTTAGATAGTATAGACACGCTCCTATTTATTTCTCCTCGTTTTGTTTCAATTCAGATTGATATTATTGCTTTGATTAACTGGCGCTTCTTATGTATGTAATTTTATATTAAAAGTATTTCTGTTTGCGTGTTCAATAATTTATCCGAATTATATTTTGATTACAAACCACATAAATAAATATTCCAACGAATATAGAAATACTGTAAATTACGAATTTAGAGGATCAAAGAGGTTGCTATCGCAATAAGTAGTGGTTTGCAATAAAAACTGAGATTACAACTGAATGATAGGGTCTCCGCAATTTGCATTCAAAAACATCATCGGTGGAAGGCTACTAGAAAAAGTTGAGCATCTAATTTACTCATAAATAAACGATCAAATGCAGAAACATTTAAATTCGTTTATCAGAGTAGGTACTTATAGTGACTCAACGCTTATAAAACTCGCATTATGCCTGGAATGTTTTCTGATAATAATTAGTTACGCGAATATTACCAACCTATTGGAACGAATATGCTATGCTATTAATTTCAAGGCTTGCCGTTGATATTTTGTGAATTTTTGCATTACCTAAGGTTATTTAAGTGGTAATTAGCTTAAGATTAAGAATAGAACTTAATTAAAACCTTTTAATTTACCAAAAGGAACAAAATATTATTTCCTACAAAAATGATCTACTTTAAAAAAGACGGGCATCTTATCCAAATTTACGCTATTTCTAAGAAGCGTAAATTACATTTTGTTCTCATTATTTTTCTTTGTTTACTTTAGTAAGCCCATCAATATCGTCACGCACGCGGCCCTTTCAAGATGTCCACGTGTTCCCAAAGGAGAGGTGTACCGATATGTTTACCAAACATAAGATGCTTGACCTAATTACCACGATGATACTTAGAAGGGGTCCCGTGATCCCTTCACAGGCGACATGAACTATAGGCCGGGAGACGCGGCGCCGAGTGGCGCCAGCCCGGCGTTGACTATGAATAGGAATGTCTATGTAAGTATAATACAGTACATGAGATTCTACCACATTTTTGGGTATTTTGTTTACATGGTAATATAGGGAACTATAATGGGTATGCATTACTTAATGTTAGTAAATATGATTCATTTACAGCAGGAAAATATGAATAGGGATATAATAATGACGTGATTAGGTCATACTTTCTGACAAATTACTTTCATACTGGACTTTAAACTATAAGGTCATGGTTAGAGTAAATTAATTACGTATCCACTTGAAAAGTTATGGACTGCCCTGTGCCTTGGTGGCCTAGACGTTAAAGCTTTTCAGTACCAATGCACTTTTTTAAAGTTCAATGTACTTTCTAAACAAGAATAGCTTGGAAAAAGCTTAGAAACATCTGGAAAACTGACTAAAGTCTGAAATTGACTGTTTGCTTTGGTCAAGCACGATAAACACTCATTCCTTCCCAGGATATGAAGAGGCCTTGCTGGGAAAATGAAAGGCTGAAGACTTTACACTACAGAAAATTAAAAATCATACCCTGATTTTGATCTTTAGTAATGTAGTATGCGGGAATTAGTGGTGATAATTGGTCCATAACATAAAAAAAATTGTAGAATAGCGATAAACCATCCCAAGATATTTTAAAGGATGTTGTATATCTCAGACCATACTCTGTACGGGTAGTTAAATTACTTAGGTATGTGATTTTCATAACATCATTGGCATAACAATATTATTGCAGTATTAGTTAATGATAGATTTGTTTATAACTTTAATAAGATCATTTATTAATTAAGACATGTTTATCGCAATGGGTTAACCCAAAATGGTAAATGTATGTAGACAAATAAATAAAAACTTTTTATGAAATCAAATAGGTATGTACTCTCTTTAATTTGATGAATACTGAACATGACATCCAAAGTGTAGCAAAGGATGTGAAAAGGATTCAAGATTTAGAATAAAAAATGTATAAAAATAAGAATTATTGTGAGTAGCTAGTTTTTTTTTCATTCTATTGTACTAGAGTGGCTTAAAATCATCAGGTATTTAAAAGGGATGACTGACTAGAATAAAGTAGTACAACTTGCAGAAAAATATGTATTGAAATGAATAAATTGATAGCTGTAATCCTTAATGAAAGGTTTTGTTTTTATCTAACGTGTTAAAATTCTTAATTATTTTATGACGATGCGTTCATTAGTCACACGCGAAGTCTTCTGTTTTCCTATACATTTATATGGTTTTATGCTAGCAATTGAAATGTAATGAAATAAATAAGATAACTAATTACCTATTTTTCTACATCATACAATTTTTATTTTCAGTTAATAAATATTGTACTTACCAGTTAATTATCTTGAACGCCGGTAGCACAACAAATTACTATATAATGCTCGAAACTCTAGGACACTGGATCTATTTAATAAAAACAAAACACTGTAGATTTGATAGGATCACAAACATGAAGGGCCAGCAATTTGTAAATTAGAATAGGTTTTGATTGTTATTATCACAAACGACTATCGCCCATCCGTTCGTTGACCCACTCGGACTCGGAGGAATATCCTTTGTTATTTTCCCGTTCTGACAATATTTTCCCGTAGTTGATACACAATTGAGTGTCTTTTAATTTTGTTTCCTGTTGGTACAAGCTAATTTAAAAAGTCCTACTACTTAGGGACATTATTTCGTCGTTTTTTTAATATTTTAAATAATGGTAAAAAGCTTTGTACAGAATTTAATTTAGTTCGCGTTGTTTTTATTTACGTGTGTGCTAAATTGTCGCGTTCACAATGATAAATAGTGAACATATTTTTGTAAATTGACACCATTTAAAAATCGGAATCCATTATGAAGATTAAATTATGCAATATTATGCATGATTGATTTTCGTACACCAAAAAGTATTGAAAATTATTTACCATAAATTATTTAAATACTCATAACGTAGCAATTTAAAAATATATGTTAATTATGAACGCTGCGTATGGGATACGGGAAAATATATCATGACAGCTGATCAGGACTGTCAGTGTGACGTAATTAAAAAACTTCAAGTTCATTCGTCATTCGTGTTTATTTCATTTCGGCGCCTAAAACTTTTACATTGGTTAATTACTATAAAATCGTTGACTTGTTATTATGCGTGAGCAAAAATAAAATTATAAGAATGGAAGAAGAAAGTAAGTTAATTCATAATTGTACCATTCAACTTTTAAGGTTAGATACGTGTTGTTTAATTGATGAAAATATTTTCAGAACTTATTCGTAGAAAGAAGAAGGCTTTGAACGGTAGCAACAGGCGTGTTTTAGCTGAAGCTTATAATGATTTGGCATCGTTTTACTACAAGCACAATCGGTATAGTGATGCTCTTGACGAGTATAAGAGCGAGGCGGCGATCTGTAAAGAGTTGGGGCTTCGTATGGAATGGGGTACTTGTAACAGGATGATCGGAGAAATGTATATGCTGCTGGCGGAATTTGACAAAGCTCTGAAGTATGAGGAGCGACATTTAGGTAAATATCATATGATTATATTAAAGTTGATGTAAACAATAACAATGATTCATTAGTTGAACTTGCTGCCTAGTAACCTAGATAAACATTGTATTTGCTGTTTTTATGTATCAAGCATCCAGTTGTCACAGAAAACTGTAGAACACAATTGTTTTATTCAACATACAAATTACATGTATTTACAATTTACTTAACCATGAAACACTAGTCTATTTAAACTGGAACCATTATAACAAACAGTCTTAATATTTTAAATCCTCATTTGTCATAACCTCCTTACAGCTGTAGCGAAAGAGTTAAAGAACTTGGTGGAAGAACAAAGAGCTATGGCAACACTAGGCAGAATATATTTATTACAAGGACAAAGTAGCAATGATGAGGATGAAGCTAAAACCTCCTTGAAAGCTGCTGAAAAAGCATTCATGAAAAGTCTTGTGTTGTGTGAGAAGTAAGTATAATATTATTCTATAAAATCTCACTACATACATACATACATCCCTGTATGGAAGAATTGAATTTAGAATAGGAATGCTAAAATTTTGTTGCAAAGGCATTCTATCAATAGAATACCCTTTAAGAAATGCAAATGCATTATTTTTTAAATAATAGGTATCCAAGAATTTCTTTTCTACTATTTGTGGGTTTACAAAGCTGCAATCAACCACTGTATTGTACCTGCAGTATTTGATAGCACAATGTTCTTTTTCTAGCTTAAACGGCAAAATAAACAAACATGAACTGATGGACATGAGAGCAAGACTACTCCTCAACATTGGCGTAGTGCAGGAACACTTAGGAAACTTAGACAAAGCTTTAGATTGCATCAACAAAGCCATTTCAATATGTTCAAGTCAGGATTTGTATGAAGTTCTTCACAATTGTTATACTACGGAGGCTTTATTGCTTTGTAATAAGAAGAAGGATTATGCTAAGGCTTTGAGCTGCTTGAATAAAGCTCTTGAAGTTGCTAGCAGACTCGAAGATAAGGTAAAAAAATATAATCATTTTTCTGTTTAGATATTTTACTGTCTACAACTCATTAAGATAAAGAAGGTAATGTAGAAAAACTGGTGGCCTTATCATACCAATAATGGCCTGTCTATATTGTTCCAATGTAGCCTCTTTTAGTCAAGGCAAACAAGCCCTTTCAAACTTTTAAATCCAGGATTTCTTATGAAGATCTATTTCAACTACTAATTAAAATTCAAAAATAAACAACCATCTATAATGCAGTCTAAATGTTCCAGGTTCTAAAAACATGTGAGACTCTATCATCTAAGGCAGATATCCTGTGCAAGATGTCGGACTATCAGAGTGCTAAACAAGTGCTGCTTAAGGCCTGGAAGATGAAGACGCCTGATGAAGAAGAAAGTGAGAGTATTGAAGCTAATCTTAGAGTTGGTGAGTAGTACATTATTTACAAATCTTCACCTCACAATATGAAGGCAGTCAGTAAACTATAATAAAGGAACAAAAATATATAAATAAAAATATATTCTCTGATTAGTAATTGAACAAACATATATATTCATGACTTTCTCTTTTTTTTTTTTTTTTTGTACTACCTATTTATTTTCTCCCTTTAACCCAATGGTTGACTGGTAGAGAATGCCTTGAGGCATTAAGTCCGCCAATGTACCTTTTTTGTACATAAAGTATAAATAAATAAATAAATATAGGTGAGACAATAGATGGTTCCCTATTCTCCCACCTATATTTTTGTTCAATTAATAACACTGGTCAACAAATTATAATTTTTTTTTGGTGCAAAGGTGAAATATACAATTTCTTGTAGAATATTTGATACGTAATCGAAGTCCAGAACATAAAGTTGCACTTGCACGTAGGGATTTAGAGATATACCCCTCCTAAAGTACCAAAAACGCGTTTTTTTATGAAATTTGATGTAATTTTTTGGGGACAGCAGAATTTTCTAGGAATTTTTAACTAAAGCATCATATAGTACTACTTTCCCCGCATTAACCCCATTTTAATTTATATTTTTGCGAGTTTTATTTCCCAACTAGCTTCTGCCAGCGGTTTCACCCGCATCCCGTGGGAACTACTTCCCGTACCGGGATAAAAAGTAGCCTATAGCCTTCCTCGATAAATGGGCTATCTAACACTGAAAGAAATTTTCAAACAAACAAACAAACAAACTCTTCAGCTTTATAATATTAGTATAGATGAAGTACTCTTAACCAACAACATATTTATTTGAATAAAGATTAATATTATTATGTTGATACAACTTAAACAAATTATTTCGACCAAATTAGGTACCATAAAAACGGTTTTTGTGAGTTAATCTTAAAAGATAGACGTATACTGTCGCGGACTGTTTTTTAGATCATTAAAAGAGCTATTATTCTTTAATACATATTTTTTGTGTATCTTGAACCGTTTTCACGGCGCACGCAACGGAAAGCTTCAAAGATGAAATAATTTCTCCCGTTTTTTACACATTTACCACTTTATCTTTGCTCCTATTGGTCGTAGCGTGATGTTATATAGCCTATAGCCTTCCTCGATAACTGGACTATCCAACACAAAAAGAATTATTCAATTCGAACCAGTAGTTTCGGAGATTATCGCGTTCAAACAAACAAACAAACAAACAAACAAACAAACTCTTCCGCTTTATAATATTAGTATAGATATATACCATTTTATAACTAAAGTGGAGTTGTTTCATACTAACAGGCCAAATAAAATGTAGGGAAGATCGAACTATTGTAGCTGTATACATATTTCATGAAAATTTCAACTCTTAGCGTTCGAAATAAAAATGAATTTCAATCGGGAAGAGTAGTACTATATAATGCTATAGATAGAAACTAAAAAACAATTTTGCTGTCCTTCAAAAAAATCGTCAAATATCGTTAAAAAACGCGTTTTTGGTACTTTAGGAGGGGTATATCTCTAAATCCCTACGTGCTAGTGCAAATTAATGTTCTGGACTTCGATTACGTATCAAATGATCTATAAGAAATAATATATTTCACCTCTGCACCAAAAATGCTGTTGACCAGTGTAATCAGACAATATAATATTATCAATAGGATTGAAACAACAGAGATATCCCTGTCAATCAACCATGTAGGAAAGACTTGTATTACATCTATACATATATAAAAATGAAACCCGCTTTCCGTTGTCACGACATAACATGAAAACGGCTTGACCGATTTGGCTGAAAATTAGAGGGGAGGTAACTTAGTCCCGGAAGAAGGTTTTAGGATAGTTTTTGTCACCATCCGGCTACGGGACGCGGGTGAAACCGCGGGCGAAAGCTAGTAATCAATATGTGTCAAGTGTCAAGTATTCCTATTCAGAACATAAACTCTTATGTACACAACAAACCACATCATCTCCCGGGCCTTTTCCCCAATTATGCTCAGGGTCAGCTTCCAGTCTAACTGGATGCAGCTGAGTACCAGTGTTTTACAAGGAGCTACTGCCTATCTGACCTCCTCAACCCAGTTACACAGTCATTGGTGTCCAGGATATACAAAGAAAGTACATACAAACTTAGAAAAGTTGCATTGGTACTTCGTCTGACTTGGAATCAAAGCCACTCTCATACTTAAGAGGTTCCTTACCCACTAGGCTGCTATACATAGTACAAATCATACAAATTACTGACTTCGTTATTCCTTATCTCCCAAACAGTGGCAGCAATGTGTTACACAGAAGACCTACTAATATCAACGGACCCAACTGACCACATTACATTTAAGAAACACTATGAGAAGCTAGGAGATGGCGCTTGTCACCTACGTAACTATGCGGGCGCGGTTGAGTATTATCTCAAGATGCTGGACCATGCAGAATTGGCGGGGGAGTGTGGGAAAACTCTTATACCTATTTATGTTAGGTAAGTTTGGTATCTATGGTAATATTCAATGGGAATGTAGCTCTGTCTGTCGCCCGCTTTATGACGAAACTACTGAATCGATATAACTGAAGGGTAGATACAGATAGTCCTAGTAGAGGCTGAGAAAAGACGTAGGCTACTTTAGTTAGTAAAATTTACCTTTTAGTACCCATGCTCCTGAGATTGATGATATTCTGAAGAAGAGTTTAGCCTTAGTGATACAAGTTCAAAAAGTTTTTTTTAACATCTCTGTTCCTGGCGGTCACAGCCACGTTCTGGAGTAACTTCGTCCTGCAACCGGATAGAAAGTAGCCTACGTGCTTTCTCAGGCTTTACTAGGACTATCTGTATTTACCCTTCAGTTATATCGATTCAGTAGTTTGTGATACATGTTCTTGTAATCTCGATTACCCACTATAATAGTTGTTCGCATTTACTTTAATTATATTAAATCAATGTCTCACCTATCATCGATGTATCTTTTTCAGCCTCTATCAAACCTACAAAGACATGGGATCTTACAATGAAGCCCTATATTACTACGACAAAGAATATGAATTGATCAAAGATGTGCCAAAGGAGTCTTTCACGACAATGTACAATATTGCAGAAACTTTATTCCTGGCTAAGAAACCGTATGATCAGATTGAAAAGGCATGTTTAGAGGCCAGGAGAGCTGTAAGTACTTAAATTATTTTATGATGTTTCCTTCAGTACATATATTACGATTTTTTGACTAAATATATACCAGGTCCGCCGTAACTTGGCAGGCTTCGTCTCTAAGGGCACCGCTGATTTTGAAAGGTAGTTAGAAGCCAGAAATTCTGACAACTAATGTTACCTAGGGTTTTCCCGGGTAACTGGGTTGAGGAGGTCAGATAGGCAGTCACCCCATGAGCGAGGAAGTCGACCTCAACGTAATTGGAAAACGCTAGGCAAATTATGACTTTTATGTATTTCAGGCCCAAGAATGGAACAAAAGGAAATACGAAATCAGGGTATTAAAAAGTCTCCTGAAATATCAAGAGGAATATTCTGAGACTGACAAAATGGAACAAACTAAGGATGACCTAAGAGCTTTAGGGTATGACAACTTGGATAACCTGGAGAATTCAGAAGATGAGCAGAGCTCTGCCGGTGGAGGGGACGAGGATACCACTCATATTGGTGACGATATATGCCTTGAAGATCTTACTGGTATGTGTTTTATGAATGTTGTGGTCTCTGTATGGTGGTAATTGTTTTTATTGCCCTATAAAAAATTATAAAAGTTATTTACTTAGTGAGAAATCATTGAAATCATTTTAAAACAATGTTCAATAGAATACAGGAGTAGGGGAATTCAGAAATGAAGTCGATGAAATAGCGCTTTCAAAAGTCAAAGTTTTCTTTTAAAATAGGCCTTCGCAGGCTCCTATTAAGACTTGTTGCTCTGTATGTATGCTTTGATTTTTAAACTATCTCAGGAATATCTTGTATGATATTAAACATTTATTATTTACAGATTTATCAGACACAAAATTTATTATTTACAGATTTATCAGACACAAATGAGGAAGAAGTAAAAGAGACCAAACGCGAGTCTCGGAAGCGAGGGAAAGGCTTTACTATCAAGAAGAATATGAAAGGAGAAACACAGTTGCATGTCGTAAGTTTTACTTCGCACTGTGATACTATAATTTTGACAATATTACATGGTTTTACCCTATTACACTTTACTTCTTTTGGTAGTGCATTCACACAAATATAAGTTCTTCTTTCTACCTGTCCATCACGTAATACGGCTGAACCGATTTGGACATTTGGCAAATGTATAGATCCAATACGAGGTTATTTTGGGCACATTAGGAAACACCCCAAAAGGCTCGTAAAGTCGCCAAAGACTGCTACCATAATGTAACTAAGTTTTGTCACCTCCCTCTTTTCTTTTTCTTCTTCTCTATCCCACATAACGAACTGATAACAAAATTACTCCTAATTTCTTTTCAGGCAAGTATATCAGGCAACAAGCTCCTAGTAGAGCGTCTCATAGCTCAAGGTCATCCCGTGAACATAAGAGACAATGCCGGCTGGCTGCCGTTACACGAAGCCTGCATTCACGGCCATGTGGAAGTAGTTAATATACTGATCAATAGTGGTGCTAATGTTAATGATAGAGGAGGCTCCAATTGTGACGGTAAGGATATTTATATTTTGATCAACAACGGAAAAAGGGGGGTGATAAAAGTTTGATGTGTCCGTCTGTCTGATTGTGGCATCATAGTTCCAGAAAGTATAAAGCGATTTCAATTTAGTTTTAAATAATTGTCGCGTTGGGGGAGCGTAATAAAAATATTTTAGCGACTTCGTGTGAAAGTTGTGTGTCTGGGAAAGTTTTAATAGATTCTAGATTCCATTTCAATGAAGAAAATGTCAATATTCTTTTGACATTAAAAATGCTACTTCGCCATTATAATTTATATTCATATCTCCCACTAGGTTTAGACATATCGCCCGATCCTTATCCCGAGCTCCTACAATACATTAATTTCAATATTCCAGGTATAACCCCCCTGTACGACGCGGCAAGTAACGGCCACTTAGACGTAGTACAATTGCTACTAGAAAAAGGCGCGATACCCTCACTAAAGACCGACTTCGGCGAAACACCATTACGCGTCCTACAAAAATGGCGGACAAGCACCATACTAACGAAAGAGGAAGAAATTATGTACAACAACATATGTAACAAAATACATAATCTAATAGATAAGACTAATACTACAGATATATTAATCAGATCAAAATCTAAGACTCCTGTGAAACCAGTCAAAGATGTGACACCGCCAAGTACATCTAAAATGACGAGTCGAATCAAAGAATTAGATACTCCAGTGTTCAAAAGGAGAAATATAATTGATGACGACAGTGACGATGATATGAATTTGTCACAAATTGTTCGAAATGAAGCTGCATTCCCTTCCGATGACTCTGATCTATCATCTAATGATGGTAAAACTACTAAAGATAAAAAGAAATCCACGGGAGTTAAAGAATACAGAAATGCTATAGAAGCGCTCAGAAATAGAAGTATGACTGATTTACCTGAAGTGGATATGAAGAAATCTAAAGTGAAACCTGCTTTGTTAGACCCCGAAGAAGTTGATGATGACTGGCTTGATGACGATCTAGGAATAAACAAAAATAATAAAAAAAGAAAACTCAGTGATCCTCTTACAACAGTTGCTAAAAAACCTTCATACGAAAGCATAAAAGACAAAATAGAAGAAATTAACAAAATATCTGAACCTCTAGTTGAAAGTAATAAGTTTGACGTCAAAAAGAAATCCAGAATCAGTGATGTTATTGACGTTAGCGAAAACAGTTCGGACTCCGATAGTTTTCAAAGAAACGAAAATGTTCGTCCAAAGGTCTCTTGCGCTTCATCTGCTGCTGAATCAATGAGAAATATTGCTAAGGAACTGAATGAGACTAAATCTAGGGATAGTCGGGACAATATGAAAAGGCGATGGAAACGACAGAGTACGTTACTAAAAGCTGGTTTCCAAAGGCAAAGAGAAGATGTTGACCAATCAAGCAACAGTGGAAGTGAAACAGAATATTCCAGAAGGGAGTTAAACAAAAGACTGACGCCTACCGGGTTTACACGAAAGACATCGGGAGAGAACTTTCATTATAATTCAAATGTAGTACATAATGAAGGTTTTAATATAATGCAGAGTATGAACCCTAATATTGTGCAGCCAATGAATGTGATACAGCCTATAAATATTGTTCAGTCTACTAAGAATGGAAGACCAGTACAAACGCAAATTTTGCCGCCCGCAGCTGTGAAAGTCCAAGTTGAAGATAAAGTGCTTCTGATATCGTTGAAGTTAGATACGATTAATAGGTTGACAATCAGCTGGCTGGTTGATGAAGTGAAATCTAGATATTACAAGTAAGTGCCTATAATTTTTCTACATTAGTTTCTTTTTTAATTAGTTTTTTCAAAACACACACACATAGGAGAAAGTGGTGAAGGGCAGGCATTTTTGGGGGCTATCTTTTGAACAATTTACCTGCATAAAGTCCGAGTTCAGCCGACTTTGAATAAATGTTTTTTATCTTACTGTACTTACTTTTTAATCGTATTTTGTGCCCTTAAAAAAACCTGTGAGCTGCAGGTTGTGTTTTTACAATTGTTACAATGTTAAGAGAAAAACCAAAAACAAATTTGTATTTATTTTAGTATCGTATATCATATCTGAAAACGTTTAACGCAAAATGCAATAATTTTTCCCGACTGCGCTAATCAGAGGGTGTTTTGTTTATTATCATTCATGCGTTGTCAAATATTACAATCCCTCATACAATTTTTCAGACTAACAGGAGTCCGTCCCATCTTCAGTCTGATGACGTCAGATGGCGCGATACTTTCAGAAGACGATCCCCTCAGCCTGGTGCTCTCGTCTCCGGAACTCAAGACTTGTATTACAAACTGGAAAGCGTCGCCGGCTGAGGAACGGTATTTGGAGTGCTGTGATGCTTTGAGTATACGTAAGTATACTTTTTTTAACAAGAAGAAGAAGATTTCACAATTCGTTGGGATATTTTTTTGTTACATGAACTTTTACTACTTAGTTACTTTGTAAAAATAATAATGATTTTCGTTTGTGATTTACTGCAAAATCCAACTTGAATGCTGCATTCAATAGTAGAACACGCGTTCTATAGATAGTGGAAAGAAAACTGGATTATGATTAAACCATCATTAAAATTTCTATATACACTGAACACAGCATAGATTTGTATAGATGTATTTTAGAAACGAATTTATTTTATTCTAACAAAAACATGTTATTTCCAGCACCTTCCGAAGAGATCCAACAAGCAGTAGGACGCAGCCATACAACCCGCCGACTAGCACTAGGAGCAAAAACGTTAAATTCAGCACAAATACGACCTCTATTCAGAGCTTTAACCCACCAAACACAAATCACAGCTGTCATGATATCAGACAACAATATAGGAGACGCTGGCGTCAAGTACTTAACCGAATGTTTGTGCACTATGAAGCATTTAACACATCTAGATATAAGCAGAAATAACGTCACAGACGAAGGAATGAAAAGTCTACTCAATATGTTCGAAAGAACGAACCGACCGGCCTGCACGTCTTTAGAGGAACTCGATATTAGCGCAAACCCTATATCGGATAATGGTTTCAGAAATATCGCCAAAATAAGCCAGTATATCCGCCTAAAAATACTAAAACTAAATTATTGCAACATAACAGATAATGCGATCAATGAAACGATTAAATCGAGTATAAATTTCGATAGTTTGGAATCGATTGATTTGAGCAATAATGAACTGAAGAATGGTGTTGTCAGTTGTTTGATGACGTCATTGAATCCGAATGTATTGGTTGATTTGGAGCTGGATAATGTTGGCGTTGAAGGAAGTGTGGTCGGACATGTGGCAAGCTTTATGGATACTGCTAAAGACTTGAAGATCAGAAGATTTGGACTATCTAACTGTAAATTAGTTGATGGACAGTTTATGAGGATATTTAGGTAAAATACTTATTTGTTTTGTTACCAACTAATGGAAAAGATACTTCTTAGTTCTTATTTCATATGTATTCTATAGTAAATAAGCGTTGCAATATTTCTATCTACAGGAGCATCGGCCGAGCAAAACACCTGCAAACTATAACACTGAAGAACAACAACCTAACATTCATAACACTAAAGAAACTGCTTCAGCGGCAACCCCCAGTTCCCCAAATAAACCTCCAGGGTTGCCAGGACATATTTAAATATTCCCCAGATTCGGATTTCCAAGTTTGGTTGCCAGCCATCGACTTTGGAAGATGTATTCCAGAAATAAACGTGACACCGGTGTCGAAAACAGATGAAGAACGAGAAAGTTTTAAATCTTTTTCTAAAACATGGTTGAACTGTTTCAAAGGGAGAGGAATGATTGAGCACTGCGAAGGAGGTGTTATTAAATTCACTGCTAGATAAGAATAGTTTAATAGTACTAAAAATGCTAGAACGTAAATTGGAATACTCTGGATCTGAAATATAAAATGTACAGGGGCCCGATTCCCGATGCCCGAAGTTAATAATGTCAAAATTGAATAGAAATTGAATCACAATAATACTTTTAACCATATCGGGCATTCTGGTACTAATAAAAGACCAATCGTATTCCAATGACATTCGATTGGTCTGCCATTTGGTCTATACGGTAGTTTGCTCTACAATCATATTGCAATCGTAAATAATTTGCAGACAATATGATTCATTATTGAATCACAGAAACGGATAAAAGCGTTTATTTAAAAGAAAAAATAGCGGAATGTCACATACGCTTCAATCGTAATTGAGTCGTGATTGGACCTCAGTCGGATGTGAATCGTATGTCGCTTAAGTAAAATACCAGAATCGTGCCCCAGCTTAATCTTGTCAATGCAACCACCGCTTTATAATCACAAAACTAAGTAAGACTGACTTACACATGAATTTGTTCTAATATAAGTTTAAAATTTATTACCATAGCTTCTAAATAACAATAGTGTTTATGCTTTTGAAATCAGTGCCTTCACAAAGTGCAAAGTATTACAATATGTAAATATTAGGGATTGTATTAATATTTAAGAGTAGTGTAACTAATTTAAACTTTAAATTATGTAGGTTAATGATTGATTAGGTAATTTAGTTTTAATGAAGAGTTGTTAATTTTTTATAGAATTAATTTTAAATCCATATTAACTACTACATAGTAAATAAATATTTTGGAACCTTTGTACTATACTGTTGTGACAATAAAACCAGTGACCCATTTTCATAAATAACAGATTTTTATTTACATCAGTGCTAATAGGAAATATTAGGATATTTTACTGTCGTCATGTCAGCCGAAAGACGTGTACTGCTGGACAAAGGCCTACCACAAGGTTCGCCAGTTTGCTCGATCTTTAGCAACTTGCATCCACTGCTTCCCGGCTACCTTGGGCAGGTCGTATGTCAATTTAGTGGGTGACCTGCCCACGCTGCGTCTTCCGATTAGTGGTTGCCACTGCCCACTACTAGCATTTTATTGATTCTCTCAAAAACTGCTGGATCATAAAAATATGTACCTAAGTATATGATTTAATATCACCATTAGTTCATCACCTAACTGAGATTTTTGAATAGAATGTGGTAGAAAAGCCTTACCATGTCACGTGATGTGAGGAAGATCACGGTGCGGTGCGAAGAGGACCTCATATATTTTACTATTCAGGGGCATAATAGATCTTCGTGCAGCAAGATTCACGATGGCAGACGTTCGTTTCAGAACGACATAACCTTGCTGCACGTTGGACCAATAACAGCCAATCCAGCCATCTTATCAAACTGTCAATGTCACAAAAACATAAATAACATAACCTCAAAGTGTCACGCTTGCTTTGCATTGCACGAACAATCGGTAAAATAAGTTTGATTTGAATTTAAAAGTTTTATAAAAATCATCAAAAATGGCAGAACAAGTAAATCAACGAATCGAGGATATGATCAATGAGTTGGAGCAGATGCGGAGAACACAATTATTTGACGACGAAGAAATTAAGTAAGTTTGTGTTAATTATTTTATTAGTTCATGAACTTGTAGAAAAATTTAGGTTTCTTTAACACTCTGCCTTGAAATCACTGCAGTCCTAAATCATAGAATCACATATAACTTCCTAAATATGAAATTAAAAGTAGCACAGTAACTCAGTACACAGTTACTTGGTCACATCAACTTATAGAGGTAATACACTTTTAAACTGACTTGTCTAAGCTTTGATATAGTTTAATTATGAAAATGTAATCCGCATGTAATTTAAAATCATGTATATTTCATTCATTCATAGAGAAATATCAAGAAAAAGAAAAGAATTTGAATACCACATACAGCGGAGAGTGAAACAAAAGGAGGATTTTGTACAATACATAGCTTATGAACTAGCTTTGTTAGAAGATATAGCACTAAGAAGAAGGAGGGCTAACCTGGGAGAAAAGAAGAAAGACATAGAGTATGCCATAGCCAAGAGACTGAATAAAGTGTTCAAACAGTTTATATATCGGTTCCAGAATGATATTGAAATATACTTTGAGTACATCAAATTTTGTAGGAGTGTTGGATTTGAATATGCTATTTCTGGGATTATTGGGCAAATGTTGCAGGTACTGGATCTTATCTTGTATGACATAAAGTTTGTTTATGAAAGGATACATTATAATTCTTCTCTGAATGTAGAATCAACTTTTGAAATGCTTTTGGATCTTGTTATAGGCTTTAAATGTAATTAATAGAATGTAATAAACAACAAGCCCTTTACAGATACATGGAGACAAACCAAAGGTATGGCAGTTAGCTAGCAAATGGGAAAGCAAGGAGCAGAACAATCTGGATAATGCTAGAAACTTCTTACTGAAGGGAATACAGAGACATCCAGATTCTGAAGTGTTGTACTTGGAACTGTTTGATATCAAACTCATTACTTTCACATTTAAAACTGAGACTGATGAAGATAAGGTAAATATTTTGTTTATTTGTTTTAGTTGATTCTCGATTGTTATTACAATTTACTGCTAGGATAATCAAATGCATGGTCCTAGTGAGTGCAAAGTACCTATGTTAAAATAGAAACATTTAGAGAATCTGCAATTTTATTTATCAGACTGGCTATTATAATATTGATTATGTTTGACAGGAAAAACAAATAAAAAGAGCAGATGTCATTTGGAGAAATGGAGCTAAAACCATTCAGAATGTGAAATTCCTGTTCAGTATTTTAGACCTATGTGCAAAATATGAAATCAAAGACCCATTTGTTGATGATATTAAAAAGGAAATCTGGTCAAGGAGGGATAGCAAAGATGTATGGTCTTACATAGCCTCCAAGGAGTTAAATGTAAGTTGAGACAAGGAAATTGTTAAATTCGTCTTATATTAAGTATGAATGTGGAAGGATGGAGACGCAGAGGTAGACTGAGGAAAAGATGGATTGATTGCCTGAAAGAGGACATGAAGCAGAAGGGAGTGGATGTAAGTATGACGTCTGACAGAGAGGAATGGAAGAAAAAGATATGTTGCACCAACCCCTAATGACTTGGGAACAGGGCAGGAAGATGATGATGTCTTACTTTTATACAACCCACTGTTTTCCCACAGTTTCACTGGTGTCTGGTTTATATCTACTTCTACAGATAAAGTGATGCCTAAATATTGTATAAAAGGTGTTTTTGTTGGCAGGGATGCCATTGGGAAGAAATTGAAGAATATGCAGATGAAGACCCAGCTTTTTCAACAGAAGTTAACTATTTTATAGGAATTTATGAAGAGGCACTGCAAAAGGTTTGTAACTTAATATTATACTGTTTTCCTGCGGATTCACCCTCGCCCTGTGGGAATTAATGCCCAAACTCAGATAAAATGAAGCCTATGTTAGTCGGGGACAGTCTTGCTTTCCCACAGTGAAATAATCTTACAAATGGACCAGTACTTTTGTTTTGTAGAAGCCATTCATGTGCAAACAAAAAAAAATCCTCTTCATTATACATATAGATAGATTATTTTTTCATTTCTTTTGTTCAGTTCCCAGATGAAGCTCTATGCACAAAATACATCCATGAGTTGCTAGGTGCTAATGAGAATGTATGCAGTGACCATCAGAGGATCAAAGCAGTCAAACACGCTTGGAACTATGGTAACGAAAATGGTTTGCTCTCAAATGACATGTTTGCCTTTGGAATTGAAATTTTGAAGCTGGAAAATGAAACATCTAATGATGAGTTGATGCAGGTAATACAAATCCCATATTTGTTGAGGTCAACTACATATCTGTGGTATTTAACCAAACTTGAAATCTTTACTTCAAATGTATATTTTAAGGCTTCCAGAATAAAACACCTAACATTAAAATTTGGTTTTAGAATCAATTGAATCTGGAGCAAAGCATAGCTTGATCTGTGTTTGTAATTTCATCATACATTAATTCCTAAGTGATTGATAACAATATATGATATTTATCTTTTAGATACTAGATTCGGCAGCAAAAAGGAACCCTAAACTCAGGAGTGTCTGGGAAGAAAAAATCCTCCTGAGTAAGCCAGATGAAAAGAAAATGTTGTCTGTTCTGCAAGATGCCGTGAAGGGACTGAAAGCAGATGATTTGTTGCATCTCTATAACTTAGTTCTCGATAACGTACAATCTGATATTGCAGTAAGTTACACTATGTATTTCAATATATGGAAAATTCTATTGTTTCTTTGAAATTATGTTAATTGTTAATTTCTAATTTTTCAGCTAAAGAATCTATACAAAAAGTTCCAGAACTGTGAGAATGCTGTTTTGTTAGCAATCAAACCTAAACTTCTCCAGAAAATGTATGAAAAGAGTGGCATAAAAGCTGCAAGAGATTTGTATGAAGACTTAGTCAGAACCCCACCCACTCAGATTGATGTTCACAAGAATATGATTGACATAGAAATGGCTCAGGATAAGCCAAATGTTAAGAGTATTAGGAAATGTTATGAATGTGCAGTTCAGCATCATGGTACTGACAATGTGGACATCTGGATGAAATACATGGTGTTTGAAACAGAAAACAACCCTCAAGCTACTCCTGCCATCTACAGACGAGCAGTAAGCACATTGAAGAAAGAACTTGTTGATGACTTTATAAAAGCACAGACTCTAGCCAAAATAAAATAAATTTTAATTTCTGAAACAGGGGTTTTATTATGATAAGTTATCTAAGTAGGTACAAGACATAAAGACTGATAAATGTTAAGTCCTTATCACCTTGGTTACTTCAAAACATTACAAGTAAATAATATAATATATAACATGTCATAATGCAAAAAATGATAAAGCAACTGAGAAATAAAATATATTTATTTAATAATAACCACACCTTGACTCAACAATCTAGCAAAACGAATATCCGCATGGTACACCATTTATACTAAATTATTTACACAGTTAATTGTACATATTTTTAATTCTCTACTACGAGGTTGAGACTACTTTGGTGATCATGGAATAACACTTAGCTAATTAACATAAATGCAAATACATTAGTAAAGTGTGACTACTGCATGGCTGCAATAGGAGCAATGTAGTACCTAAAGATTAGGGAGGAACCTCGCTTGTGTTGCTTGTTTCTCAGCAAGTCCCTCCAGCAAGCTTGCCAAGATGGGTACTTGGGCATTGCAGGCGGGTTGCCTGCCTTCAGGCTGCAGCCCGCAACAGCCATGCAAGTAGACACCACAACCAAAGGATAAGTAATAGTGCTAGTCACAAAAGTGAGTAGTGGTACTGTGTAGTATCGTAGATCTTTAGTTTTGACCAGGTATTTGTTCACATAATATGCCAACACACCAGTCACAGCGACACAAGTTAAATCTCCGAGCAGCTTGGGTATAATTCCGTGGAAGAACCCGCGTATTCCATCATCTCTGTAGATAGTTACGACTGCGCCTATCAAAGAGCTGTAATCTTCCTCCTTGCCAATAAAAGAGGCCATCATCCTGACAGACACAACATGGAATGGATAGGACACGATGACAGAAGCAGTGTGCATTATCATATCCCGACGGCCCAGCTTTATATAGTCTTCAACCTTAGGCTCCTCATCAGTGACAATATTAGGAGGATCATTGATTTCGGGCAGGTCGATACCCATCGCGTAGATTACCTTCGAAGTGAGCTGACTGGATGCAATCAGCCCGAGCACTCTCGCCGAGAGGCCTCTGTAGCAGCCAAAGAATCCATCTGATGTCTTGATAAACTTGATGTATTGGAAAACGTTAGGTAATATCATGGCAGGGCGTCCAAATAATGTCGTGGACCGGCGTGGCGGCAGGGGCTCGTAACCAAGTTGTATGAGCACTTTCGCATATTCCATGGGATGGCATACTGTAGTTACAAGCAATTGTGATGGCAGTGCCGCTATTTTCTCTTTTTCAATTTCGTCCATGTTATGACAATACCAAGTTCTTCTGAAATCAAAAATGACCTACCATAGACAACATAATTTCATAAACGTCAAAGTTTTGCACAGTATATTGAGTTGCCAGTTCAAAAATAAAATCATAGTCTTAGAAGTATTTTTATTTTTCAAAACAATTTAAGCCTTCTACATAAGTTAACAAAAAGCTGTCCCGTTTTATTGACTTCGACGTTGTGTCTCGGTTTTAAGAGTCTCTTCTTCCTTAAGGCTCATGGTGGACAACTTACACCTGCGATTTGAGTGATTCCCGAAAACTGGAGACTGATTTATCGCGCGTCGGCCAAACTAAGAGGATAAGCGCGCCAAAGTTAATTAGTGTAGAAGCGCTCTCCTAGACCAAAAAGTTGATTTTATAATTTATTTATGTATTTTAATTATGAATTGGGTACAAAACGCAATTTTAATACATATCTTTTATATATATTTTTTTTATAGAATTGAATAAAAATGCTGCAAAATGGTAAAATTATTACTTTTGCAGATGATACGGCTTTATTATTCGACGGTGATTCATGGAATGAGGTTTATTCTCACGCACAGACCGGATTCAATTTAGTTTACAGATGGCTTTATGATAATCTCTTAACCTTAAATGTAGACAAAACAAAATATATGACTTATACATTAAGAAGTAATGAACAACCAAATCTAAACCTTTACGCACATTACTGTGACTTATACAGCTCATGTGCATGTCCTAAATTAACTAAAACCACTTGTATTAGATACCTTGGAGTTCTCATTGATGACCACCTGAATTTTCAACAACATATCGATGCACTTGTTAAAAGAATCCGCAAGCTAATTTTCATTTTCAAAACCTTACGCCATATCTCAGATACAGCAGTTATCAAGTCAGTATATTATGCACTTTGTCAATCGCTACTTATCTATTGCATTACTTCTTGGGGTGGTACAAGTAAGTCTATACTCATAAACTTGGAACGTGCACAAAGAGCTGTATTAAAAGTCAGTTGTTTTCTACCCAGACTACACCCTACCTTTGAACTGTATCAACATTGCAAAGTTTTGACTGTTAGACAGCTCTTCATTCTAATGACAGTTCTCAAAAAACATTCTTTGACACACAATTCAATTAGTAATTCCCAGAATAAAAGGATCCCCACTGTATGCACAATAAACAGGTACAACACCAGTTTCTCACATAATTTTTTTGGTTTTCTTGGGACATTCCTTTACAATAAAATAAACCAAAAATTACATATCGTTACCAATACTAAATTACAATGTAAGAAAAAACTGACAACATGGCTTCAAAACTTAAATTATGACTCAACAGAAAAATTATTAAAACCTATAACCTAAGCTAAATCAGTAAAAAAAAAAAAATTAGTAATAGACAATAAAAAAAAAAATAATAATAACTTCCATGGATAACCAGTCCAACTAACTCTCTAGAACTAGATAGTTAAATACTTAGATAAAAAAAAAAAAAATTAAACTAAAATATTAAACAAAAATTAGAATTATTAAATACACCACTACTAACTACCTACTAAAATAAATTTATAAAAAATAAAAGTACTTTGCTAACTAAAAAACATTCTAGGACTAATTCATCTGCCCTACCACAAATTTTATATCCTAAACTAATCAAGTCTTTTAGGCCCGTTTTTTTTAAGTCTTGATTAGTAATTGAACTACATTTGATCTCAAAATGACTACGCTTTTAAGTTACTATAAATTAGAAGTTCACCATCGTATGTACTATGTGCATAATTGTGAGTGAATGTAATTGTACCCACGGAAAAGTGGCTCTTAATATTAAGTTAATTTTGTGTTATTATTATTTATTATTTGATAACGCGTATTCATAAGTGGAAAAAACTATAATTATATGATATGTGTTATATATTTAAATGTTTATTTGCAATAATAAGTGCAGTGACTTATGTTTGTTAACGAGTTCCTATTTTCTGTTATTTTAATTTATCTATGGTATAAGCATTACGATAATAAGCATAGATATATTTTAGATTTCTCTTTGCCTCTCTCCTTACAAAATGTACTGTGTAAAATTCAATAGGATTAATGGTGATCTGTAACACAGGGGTAACCTTAAGCAGACACCATTCTCTTAGAAATGCAACTTGTATTGTAATGTACTTTTAACACTGTAATTGAAGAGAAAAATAAAGATTTTTTATTATTTATTATTATATTTGTATGTCTCTACCAGACCTCGGGACTATAGAGTCCCGGATTTTTGGGAGGCGAACGTGGGGCCGAAGCCAACACGCTGAAGCCCCTTTGAGACAACTTCAATGAAATGGCGACACAAAACCGACGATTATCCCTGTATACACTATAGAAATGTACCCAAGGACAATCCCCGGCTCTGTGCTAAACTATTGCTAACTGTGGATGAAAACTACTTGGGCTATTGTGATGGGATGCTAGTGGACTAGGAATGGGGAAACTACGGGAACTATGGCACCTGCCGATGACAATGTATTAAATACATGTAAAAATGGCAGGTGGAGACTCGCCACCTCACTTACTGGGCCCCCGGGAATGAGTCGCTAAATCGCAACAAGGGGGCAACAGGTACATGAGGGGCTGAAGGGTGAGGATACCTCGGCGGACTTTAAACGCAGATCACGCGCTCCCTGTGGGTCCAGCATCACCGGCCCACTCGCCACTTACCACGAGGCACTTACCCTCCGAGTGGGCTGCTAACCCTGCTCTAGCGACTCCACTCTGACCGGCCGATGAAGGCAAGCCAAGAGGCGGGAGACCTATCCCCCGTCATGCTTCACTCCGGCAAGCCGGAGATGGGGGACAGTATACTCTCCCTGGAGCACTCGGATATATAGCCCCGCGGGGTCGCTACTCCCCGTCATCCGCCTCAGATGCCCTGCGGGGCTATTATTATTATTATTTATTATTAATAAAAATAAAAGTACCTACCTAGAGCCTTAATTCATGTGATTATACGAGTAATATTATGTCCGTATGGATTGAGGAGCCACCCTTTTGGTCATATAACTTTTGAACTATTATACTACAATCAGTGGCGGATTTACCAATAGGCCAAGTAGGCCAGTGCCTAGGGCGGCGGATTTAGAGGAGCGGCAAATTTAGCAAAAAAAATTTTCAGATTTTTTTTCTAATTATTCTTATTATAATAAATCGGAAACTAGCACGAGCACCATCTCCACAATTTCGTGTTAATGGTTTGTTACCAAGCCTTGGTCTTTTTGTTTACCTTTAAGTAGTTCTTAGTTAATAAAATTATCTTCCGTTATCTGATTGTTGTGAAGAGAAAATAAATAAAATCGGATAAATAAATAAACTATTTATAGTAACTTTTACCTTCATTATAAAAATGATATTTAACGTGTAATATGTTTCAACATGTACCTAAATACATATTTCTTTTTGCAACGCAAAAAGAGGGGTGTTCTAAGTTTGATGTGTCTGTCTGTGGCATCATAGCACCCGAACGAATGAACCGATTTCAATTTAGTTTTTTTTTGTATTACAGGTGTTTTACGGACGAGTGTTCTTAGACATGTTTGATGAAAATCAATTGAGCCGTTTAAAAGTTATAGAGGTTTTACGCTTTAAATTTGGGTTTTTTTGTTTTGCCGGTCAAATAAACTATTTAGGTCAACATTAAACTCTTCAGTACAGTGGCGTAGCGTGGGGGGGGCAAGGGGGGCAAATTCCCCGGGCGGCAGCTTTTAGGGGGCGGCAAAATTCACCCAATTTAAAAAAAAAAATTGTTCGCAACTAGTATCTGTGCCGCTACATAAAACTGTCTAAAAATAACAAACATTAAAGAAGAAAGTTGAAACTTTTTAAACTTAAAATTAATTATTGTTAAAATTTGGTACTTAAAACACACGTGACACTACATTTTACGTAATTTTGGTTTTGAGTCTTAAATAAAAAATAATTAAAATTTCGCGCTCGCTTTGCTCGCGTATTCAGAAACTGTATGAGCTTAATTTTGCATTTGTCAACAAACAAAAAGTTAAGTGCGTTTGGGCTAAATTTTACGTAATATTTGGTTTAAGTACGATAAAAATTTCGCGCTCGCTTCGCTCGCGTATTCAGAAACTATATTATGGCCCTTATTTTTGCATTTGTTAACAAACAAAACGTTAAGTACGTTTGGGCAAAATTTTACGTAATTTTTGTTTTAATCCGATAAAACGATATGCCCTTATTTTGCATCTGTCAACAAACAAAAAGTTAAGTGCGTTTGGGCTAAATTTTAACGTAATATTTGGTTTAAGTACGACAAAAATTTCGCGCTCGCTTCGCTCGCGCATTTGGAAACTACATAGGCAAGATTTTCTTTATTTGCATTTGCTTACCTACACAACTGCCGACATGCGTTTAGCAGAGTGCTAATTTAGGTAAACCTTTGAGGTGGTCCTCGGCAAGACAAACTTTAGTTAAAGTGGTCCCTCATGACTAAAACGTTAAGAATCACTGGGTTAGATAAACTTGACTGCTATAGCGCTTTTAAAATTATTTCAATTTCATATATACTTATAGGTACCTACTTCGCTAGCCTGCGTACCTAAAAGAATTTTAAAACCTTCAAGAAATCAAGTAACAAAGATATAAAAGAAAAGTCTACTTGAAAACCTCCCCCTTCTGCCGGGGCTGCGGGTTGTTCGAAAGAGTTACCGCGGCTCTGGAACATAAAAGGCCTTCAACGGAACACGACGGTTTTTAGTCAAAAAGAGTCTGACACTCCCTCACCGCTACTAACCCACAGTGGGAAGGGTCATTTGATGATTTTTAACGTCGATACAAAAAAAAACCTTTTTTTGAAGTCGGTTAAAAATGACAAACGGCCTGTAACACTTGTTAAAAAAAATATACGGGAAGGGGCGGCAAAATCGACAACTGCCCCGGGCGGCAGATACCCACGCTACGCCACTGCTTCAGTACATAGCGTAGCGTAGCGTGGGGGGAGCAGAGGGGGCAAATGCCCCGGGCGGAACGATTTAGGGGGCGGCCAAATTAAACCATAATTACATAATAAAACTATTTTTTACTAAAAATAATAAATAAATAAAATATATAATAAAACGTTTTATTGAAAATAGATAAGTAGATTAGCAAAAAAATTCAGAAAAAGCTGCCCTCGCTTTGGTCGTGTCCTGTCAATTTTGACGGGTTCGCCCTTTGCCGACCCAAAAAAATTCGCACTCACTGCGCTCGCGGCTCCAAGTCAGATATAACAATTTATCTTTGTTTTATTGTTGAGGCATTCAATTCCGAAAAAAATATTTTTCGCCCACGTCCATTATGGCTTTTTGTTCACTTTTGCTTTTTATGCTCTGATTACTTCATGGAAACTCTAAGGAAAAAATCGCGCTCGCTTCGCTCGCGGCTTCTTATACGTTTGCACTTTATTTCTTGCATATCTTACTTTTTGAGTTTGCTTTGTTAATTTACAGTGGTTTTTCTTTATTTTGTGTCCTTAGACAGAAAAAAAAAATTTCGCGCTCGCTTCGCTCGCGCTTCCTAACATAAGTGTTACATCTTGTGCGCTATCAACATCTTTTACTGATATTTAAGTTCGTTAGTTTGGTTTACCCATAAACTGTTCTAAGCACTATGATATACATATGTTGGTACATCTTAATCACAATCTTTCAATACATAGGGGCCATTTTGGTAATGATTGCACAAGGCTCATAAGCTCATTTACGGACATTAGCTAGAGACGCCTTTGCCTCCACTCGCGCCTTTTTAATTACCTCCAATGACTTTTTCAGACCATAAACTATAAAAATTTCGCGCTCGCTGCGCTCGCGCTTTTTTACGATTGCTTCTCTCTTCTTGCGTCGCGCCGGGCGCACTAAAATAAAAATCAAAATCTGTTGAGTTCATTGGTTGTAGTGGTATTGGTAATGACAATTGTTAACCTGGAAACCAGATTCCCACTAAATTTTAAGGGCTACATGTGCCAATACATAATACCTAAACTCGGGGCGGCAAAATTGGCTCCTGCCCCGGGCGGCGGATAGCCACGCTACGCCACTATAGCGGGTTGCAAAAATAATCTAGTAACTGACAGAAATATTGTTAAGTTCACAATCATACCTACTAATAACGGGATTAAACTTTCGTATTGAATTTCAAGTCAGTGGGGGCGGCAAAAATTGAATGGCCTACTAGCGGCAAATTTGTAAATCCGCCACTAACTACAATTAATTCCGAGATTGATCCTACAATACTTTTTAACTTACTACTAAATAAGTACAAAATTTCATTGAGATACAAAAAGTGGCTCCTCAATTCTGATGGACATGTAATATTTATGTCATTTGAAATATCTTTAGAAACTGAAAAACTTCCCTTCCCCTACGTCTTCTTCTAAAGGTGCAGTCGAAAATCCATCCATCGATGTCAGGCTTTTTTGAGGGCTGGATCCGCCCCTGAGAAGAACGGCTAGATAAATGAAAAAAATTAAGCAAACATTGAAACAACCGATTTTGATACAAAATATTTATTTGATAGATTCTAAGCAGAAGATGTAAGAAGCTCGCTAGTGTCGTCTTCATCTATCTTATAAGGAAGCTGCGTCGTCAAATTGGTTTGTGTGGGAGGCCCTTCTTTGTTCGAGTCCTTTCGACCATTCATGTGATGTTCTGGGGGAGAGTTCTGAAAAATAAATAGCCACTTCTCAAAATAATTGTCTTTTTATAGGATGCTATTCTGAAATTAAGTTGGGTTGCTCTGTTTGCTACTGGACATTAGTGTAAGATCTTTAAAGACTTTATTTATAGGTAAGTGATTTCAGCTAGCGTCGCTTGCGGGCATCAAACAAAATCAATGAAGGAGGTGGCTTTTCAATGTTCTGTTACGTATGTGAAACCTACAAGATACATAGGATACGTTTTTCATAAAGCGGCACTTAGAAGTGTACAATATTTGGAAGACAAACCTCATCTTCATCAGAAGACGTGGTGGACTCTTCATCAGTGTCAGGATCTCCACAGTTGGCCTCGCGATCATCGCCGTTCACTTGGTTTTTATCATCATCTGTGTCACTTTCCGACATAAGAATCTCGTCTTTTTCCTCAAGCGTTTCCCAAACCTTTTCCTTTTCTAGCATATCTATAAAATTATAAAAATAGGAGTATTCAAAATCAGCGCTTTTTAAACGGTTTTATTATGATTATGCATGCACCAGCTGCCACGTTACATTACATTACTGCCTAGTTTCATCAAAATCCATTCGGTAGTTTTTGCGTGAAAGAGGAACAAACATCTATACCTACCTACATTCAATCTTTCGTATATAAAATATTACTCAGATACATTGCAAAAAACAAATGATCTGGTGTAAAAAATAGTAAGCTATATTTACCTCTATACCGCAAACTACCCTTCCTGCTAATACTACCTTCGCTTGGTATCTCAACTATAACGACTGGAACTGTATCAATAGTAACTCCGTTGGGTTTCTTTTCACCTTCCGCAATTGGTTCATCAGATAACGGGTCTTTGTTCAACTGAAATATATTGTAACATTCAGAGATGTGTGTTATGTGCTTTTATTGCTAAAATCAGGTTCTTCTAAAGTTTTAGGTTTTACTTTTTTACCTGTAAGAAGGATATGGTTGGTTCTTGTAGTTTGGTTGCATGCTCCTTACTCCGCATTATGTTTTCATCTGTCTGTTTCTCCAAGCTTAGCTTGTAAGCTTTGTGTGTTCTCCACATCTGTGATATAAAGTTGGTTATTTTAATATTTAAATTAATACAGCTAGGTCTATTTGCTTGTTGGTCTATATGATCCATTTTCTTTAAACATATTCATAATGGTCTCATCGTCTCCAGGGCACAGTGAGGCGTTACAGCGGCCCTGGTACACAAAAGGCTCCGGAAGGAATAAAGATAGATGGGTTTTTAGTCAGTAGAAGTCCGATACTCCTTCCTGCTGTACCCACAGTGGGAGAGGTCATTTGTTTTCCCATTCCAAAAAGGTCATACTAGGTAGGGCTTGACGTTCTTAAAAAGAGCTTCAGTGATTGAATGTTAAAGGGAAGATTTTTGATTGACTTCTAATTTTCTTAACTTACATGATACCCGCAGTAACACAGGCCCAGTAGGAACACACATATGAGGGCTATGAAGAAGTTATCAGTATTATCTTCTTCAGTATCCGGCTGTTGGTAGAGCGAGTCGTATGGGTTGCGGGACGGCGGGTCTTCCACCCAGGTCTTGTCTACGCTCTGGAAAGAAAAGTTGGTGTGTGTAAAGTAAGTCAGCCAAGTTCAGCCTCGCAAATTATTTAATTATTGCGTAGTGTATGGTTATCGATATAAGTGAAATACGGGTTTAAAATCAATCTTTAAATACTGTTACAATCTCTAATCATAATAATTACTCTTAAGTCATATATGAAAAACTTAAGAATCCAGGAGATCCTTGCTTTTAAAAAATAACTTCATCATCACGTCATTTCCACTGCTCTACAATCGTTCATCTAATCTAAATCAATCAATTTCAAAGCTTACTTTAGCTCATGCATTGCCCCTAAAGAAAAATACCATTTAACTCACAATAAGAAAGCTGCCATTATGTGCAGCCGCTAACTGCGTCTGATCAGGCCAAGCTTCATCGAAGTCAGCTGAACATTGAGCAGATCTGACGCCCTGTGCATTGACCGCGTTCACTTCCGCAGAGTTCAGCCGAGTGAACAGCATGTATTCTTCTAGAGGCTTCATCTCGTATTCGTTTATTTCTACTAGGATGTCTGTTTTGGAAATAAAATGAAGATAGCTAGTCAAAATGAGTTGGTTACTCACATACACAAGTGATGGATAAAGACATAATTAATTGTGCGTTGACGACATGAGTCGTAAACAATATGTAAAAAGTGTATAAATTTCATTAGCATGAAATCTGGGTTTAAACATTTTGGGAAAAATCTTGGTTTTGGTGGAATTAGGACACTGTTCTCTCAGTTTTGTAAACAGTAATAATTTAAATAACGTTATGGCAATTTTAAGGATGACGATGCAAAAATAAGAATAGGTAGGTACAGATTTTTATCAAATCTTATTTTGTTTTTTTAACCGACTTCCCAAAAAGGAGGAGGTTCTCAATTCGGCCGGTATGTTTTTTTTTTTTTTTTTTTTATCTATGTATGTACATCGATTACTCCGAGGTTTCTAGACCGATTTGCGTGATTCTTTTTTTGTTCGACGCGAAATAGCTGCCAGATGGTCCCATAGTCATCAGGTCAGGATCTGATGATGGAAACCCTGAGAAATCGAGGGCAACCTTCGAAAGTTGTAGGCATACATAGTGTAAAAACTTGACACTCAGGTGTATGCCTGAAAGTACTATTCAACAGTGAAGGTTTGGAGCTGACCTGATGATGGAGACCGGAGAGGGTCGAGGGAACTCGACAACTGAATATGTAAACTACCTCGTGTTTGGGCTTATATTATTTGTATTGATGAGACCTTTGCAACAGTGAAGGTTTCGAGCTGACCTGATGATGGAGACCAGAGAGGGTCGAGGGAACTCGACAACTGAATATGTAAACTACCTCGTGTTTGGGCTTATATTATTTGTATTGACGAGACCTTTGCAACAGTGAAGGTTTGGAGCTGACCTGATAATGGAGACCAGAGAAGGTCGAGGGGACTCGACAACTGAATATGTAAAATACCTCGTATTTGGGCTTATATTCTTTGTATTGATGAGAACTTTCCACTTATATGGATAGTGACAACTATTCGTATCACTGAAAAGCAGTAAATAAAAAACTTTTTTACAAAAAAATTAAACCGACTTCCAAAAACACTAAAAAGCAAAAAAAAACTAATTTTAGGTGCATCGGCCTACAAGTCGGTGGCAAAATTAACTTAGTAACATCCATTAGACACCGACTTCTAGGCCGATGCACCTAAAATTAGTTTTTTTTTGCTTTTTAGTGTTTTTGGAAGTCGGTTTAATTTTTTTGTAAAAAAGTTTTTAATTTAAGCATTCTCATGAATAAATGTCTAAACATTATGAAATATTATCCATTGCCTACGTAGCATGACTAACAATAAAACATACTTACTGGACAAACATCCGTTATACCCCTTATAGATCTTAAGTCTGGGGTCCGTAGTATTAAGGCCTCCAACTTGGACCTCATTGGACCCCTGATCGAACACATCCCATACGATTTGTGGAGGAACCTTTTCTAGAGGAACTTCTATCCTGTCTATTAGGAGTTTTGCTTCTTGATTGGTCCGAGTGTAGTATATTGTGTGACGGGCACCTTGATCATAAAAAACGTCTTTATTTGAGGTGATATTAATAATCAAGTAGCTGTTCCTCGTGGTTCTAGCCATGTTCCGAAGGAACTACTACCCGCACCCGGATTAATAGTGGCTCTTGTTCTTTCCCAGGGTCTAGACTACCTTCAGTTCAGTTTGGGCGTGAAAGCCGGACATGTAGATTTACAACCAGAGTTAGGTACTTTCGTATTTATAGTACTAGTAAGAATACAAGGAAATAAGAGTTACTCTTCTAAAGGAAAAGTACCGGAACTCGAAATAAGTAGGTTAAGGAAAACATTGAAATAAATAAAGGAAAGATTAATAAGAAATTGGAAATTCCGAGATATTTCACGACAATCAACTACGTGATTTAGGTGCACCATGACTAAACATGAAAGATTAAACAGGGCATAAAGACACGTTCACACGATGTTTACCGTTTAGGAAGTTTCGGTTTTTCACTTCTGCGCCGTATGCTTCTTCCTCCCGATTTTCTTCAAACTTCAAGTAACCATCTTGAGTTATTGCAACTAGCAAGTAGTAACTGCGCCTAAAATGAGGACATTCGAAAAGTCTGCAGTTCAAAAGCATGAATCTATGAGGTTAGTAGATCTACGAGGTTAGAGAAGAGAATACGTACTTATTTTCTGTCTGAACCAACAGAAGAACTGTGTTCTTTTGGCGCAGATCGTTGCTTGAAAATGCTAATTTTATTTTGACCTGCGAAAGAAAATCACATATTTACAACGATTTATGTTCATGTTTTCAGTCCGTTGCCACCCAAAATAAACCAATGACTGGTATTTGCCTTCTATGGTCTATTAGAAGAAAAATATTCTATGATATCCCAAAAAGCCAGGATGCATGGATTTTGTAAGCCGTTTTCAAATTCAAACTCAAATGATTTAATTTGTCATAGGAGATCTATTGTGTTAGTAGCAAAAATCTTCAATTCTAAAACCAGAAACAAATACCATTTGCTTACGTAAAATTTTAAATACCTTGAAAACAGGTCCTGATAGTAGAAACTTCCTCTGCAGAATGCTTTCTCCATTGAAATCCGCCCCCTTTTCCTCGACACAATATTCTCCGAAGTAGCTGGTAAGCTCACAATCACAGCTGCTTTCCTGGTTGGTAAAGTCTTCGGTACAAATGCCTCCGTTCTTACAAGGTTCCGAATCACACTTCATGTTGCATTCTGGTAACACCCCTGTGAGGTCTGGAAGGTGTGAAAAGAAATTATATTTTTGGACCCTTAGAGAAGTTGGAAAAATAAAATTAAAAGTTCTTAGTATATTGTTTCAGCATCGCCATCATTATCAGCCTATGTATGTATAGCCTTTTTTCTGTCGGTGAAATCATGCGGAAAAATTACACGAACAAACTAAGATTAAATCATTATTAAAAACCAGAATGTAAATTATTCCAAAAAGTAAATTAACGAACTAGTAGATACACCTGTCATGATGATGCCCTTACACCACCAGCGTCAGGATGGGATGGAAGAAAATCATACATGCGAAAGTGACGAAGAGTTCATTACTCTCAGCATCGAGAAATACGACGCAAGGAGGAGGACAATTGTCATGTGTTACCTTGATCAATATTCTGCAAAGCCTTCCTAGATAGGTCGACGACATGGTCAGCGATCTTGAACCCTCTGACGCAGCCGACGTACCCGCCCTGAGGCAGCTGCGTGGCGCGGGGTGCAAGGTTCAGAGAGTAGCGGTCGAACCCACCCAGGTTCATCTGGAAGTAGTCCATAGGAGGCGCTGGCGGTCTTTGTGGGAGGATCACCTCTGGAAATATCGATTAAATACATAAAATAGGTACGAGAAATTGACACAAAAATATGACGTTAGGTAACGGAAACCCGTATTGGGTCATACATGATCAGTGTACATGGAGGTCAAGTCAAAATCAATCTCTAAACTCAAATCAAAGTGTAGTTAGGTTATAGGAATGAACCATTAGACTTAAGAAAATACGCCTGCAATACACTTAAGCTCTGCCATTCTGTGGATCTGCCTGATAGATGAACAAACCACAGTCAACGGGCAAATAGATGGCAGGAAAACCCTTGTCTTTAATATTTTTCAGTAGATATATTTTGATGCTAAACCTTGTAACTTTTCTTATATAAAAGTTATACAAAAGAGAACCATATTTTACAGCCCAGACAATATTGGTATGCATCATGAAAAGTTTAAAGTTCAGATAAATAACGTGGTTTGCAGAACTAGAAATAACTTAGCCTACAAAATGTTGTAGAAATGTTAGAGTATTTGGCAATGACAAAAACCGCTTGTTACCTATATTGTTATAACGGTATTTTAAAGTTTCCCCATTAGTCAGTAGATAAAGTTAAAACAAAATTTAGGTATTTGAGTGCACGAGTATCTGCAATACGGACAGCGTTTTTACTTTATAATATCTGCAGAAAATATATTGATAACTTATGGATTGAAAATATACTAATTTTATTTATGGATTATGGATATTTGACTCACCCATTTCAGGATTACTCCAAGGTTTATTAGTATATTTACTCAACAGCTTAGCAGTTCTATCAATAGTCGCATTATTTTCATTAACATGCAAAGTTGTTGAATTCTCAGTTCTAATGATAGCAATCTGAACACTTTCTCCTTGATTTATTTTAGCATAAGTTACATTCATTTGTATGATTTCATTTTCATCATTGAATAGATAGATTATTTCTGTTCCGTTATGTATGAAGAGATGTATGAAATTATTAAGATTGTCGTTTGCATATAGAACTAAAGCATTATCATCGTATGTTCTTAGGTTCATCAGTACGTTTTCTGTCATCATTTTCTTCAAACGATGTTTTTCAGCGTCGGTTGCGTTGTCTACTAGATAGTTCTTCTTTAGGTAAGCTTCTTTTGTTTGGAATGTTAGAGCTTTTTCGTTTATATCTAGAAATAAAATATTTTTAATAAAGAAAAGATACTCCTAATTTTCTTCAAGTTTTTTTTTAAATCAAGATTAATCGTTTGCCTTTCGCTTTTAACTAATTTAAACATTAAAATTATTTTCTTAGTTCGTGTTACTTACTTTCTTCACAATGAGTACCCAAATGTGCCCAAGGATTCTTACAAATACACTCGTAGCTCGACCAGAGCTCTTTACAAATAGCTTTGTTCTGACAAGGATTGGGCACACACGAAGGCTTACAGTCTTTGATAATCTCTGACAAATGGACCGACATGTAGCTGTAGATGTCCAGAATTTCACCGTTTACGACCAAGCCTCTGAAGCAACCGATCAAGCCTTGGTTGACGGCAGATTTTTTTAGATGTTCCCTGAAATTATTTTACAGTTCATTTAGATTACATAAAACACAACACAGTTACATTAATGAAGGGTTGAGGTTGATCCAATAAACCAGGAAAAAAGAAACGTAACTGAGTTTTTATTATAAGTATGTAGGAAGGCTATGTACCGAGATTATTTAGGGGACTTACTCGGTTACTTTGAGAGTAGACCAAATGAGTTAGGTACTACAAATGCTTTTGTAAATAATTATGAAGAATAGAGTACAACAAATAGAATACTTACGCAGTAGCACCACCAATGAACATAGAACCTTCAAAAGGTCCAAACTCTTCTTCCAACAACAGATTCAGCATCTGATACTCAGTATTAAGCATAAACCGGACGTGATAGAAGTTGTAATCGATCCATATCTTGTGCCATTCGCCTCCGTTCAGCTTACGTTTGGAATTAATCACCAACTTTCTGGTTGTACCAGTGTTTAGGGTAAAGTTGAAGGTTAGCTCATGTTCTGTGTAATAAATAATGCTTGGCTTGAAGTTAGGAAAAATGTGAACATATCAGGTTCTTAAATCAGATCTGGGCTGCTGAGTCATAATAAGTCCAAAAAATGTGGTCTACATTTTTGGTAAAAAGGTGCATGGTATGCAATTTGTTGATTACACGATAACGAGTGAGATAAATTTTAATCTTGGATCTTGAGGTAGTCGAAATTGTTTCTTCTCGGGCGTTTTAATAACTGGGGCTCTGTGTTTATTTATGAACACTGGCTATTAACTAGCACTATGTGTATTTTTATGAGTATTCTCTTTTTTACTACTATCTATTTCCTTATCAGTTTTGTTAATACAAATATGAAGTAATTGTTCTTTCATTATTTTTCAAAGTCCCTGTTCTTCATAAAAATCTTCTATCTCTAAACTTCTAAGGGAATAATACTTACCACTTGTCAAAGCCACCATAAAAGACGGGTAGTTAGGTCTGATCGGAGGTTGGAACAGCAATATGGCGCTGGTGCCAGTTGTTCTGAAACTGAAGGCGATATCTCCCTTCCTCCAGCCGGGCACTTCGATGTAGGATTGTGATGTCGTAAATGTTACTACATAGCGCTGGGTATCTTAAAAAACAGTCAAATTGAGAATCTTCTCCTTTTTTGGAAGTTGGTTACAAAGATAGTTGAGAAAGAAGTAGTTCCGAATAGATAACTAAAACGGACGAAACTTGTGGCAATGTGGGTAATTGAATAATTGTCATAATACGTGACATACCAACAAATTAAGCTTGACTAGACAAATAAGACAATTGTAAGTAAAGAGAAGTTATCAATGAGTAGAGTCAACACACGAAAATAAATGACCATATGAAAACATACTTGTCTCAACACACTCAAGGGGTCCAAGAGTAATTCTTCCTTGAGCGTCTTCAGGCAAATCCTTCTGTTGTAAGAAGAACATGTCAGTAATGCCCAAGCTAGTGGGTTCTACGAAGGTGCCTTCATCGCTGTGCCACTTGCCGTCCTCGTTTGAGTCACAGTTGCAGGACTTGGTGGCGTTCACGCAAGTTGCGTTTACACCACATGGGCAATAGCCTCTGCAAAGAAAAATATAAAAATTGAGTAAACTATGTAAAATTTTGAAAAATTAGGCATATTTAATGTATCAAGGGTCAAAGCTATTCGATTTACAGGGTTATTATAGCAGAAATAGAACTATCATTTTTTTTATCTATTATTTGAAGAGGTTCAACGCTGATGCACTATATCAGCCTAGTTAGGTTTGACAAAGTAATAAAAAAAATAATCACACAACAACTTGAAGAGTAGCTACATCACACCAAAACATTGCGCGTCAAACTACTGACTATCAATCCCGAAAAGGAAGTAATCGCAATTTCATCCTTTTTGTAATTTTCTTTTCTGAATCACTACAAAATCTTCAGTCCTATATTCGCTTAGCTATGACTTCTTTATAGAATGAGCCTGACCAATCTTCAGAAAGTAACCATCATGTTAAAAGTTATCACAAAAAACATACACAAGTAAAAAATAAAACATTACCTTTTAACATTCCCCAAGAAATCCACAGTGTTATTAGACGACGATATAAACCAGGTTGCGCTGTGCAACTCCAAAGGCGCCTTCATACAATCGTACTTGATGTACTGCCGACAGTACAACGAGTGGGAGATCAGCTCTTGTAGCATCTCTGCCGTGAACTCTCTGTACTTGATGTTGAAGCTGAAGTCATTGCCTGATGCGGAGCGAACATCCTAAAGGAAACAAAAATAGAAACGATATCATATGAAGACCAAGTAAAAAATAAGAAAACTGGTATAAATACAAATAAAGTTAAGAATTAATATTGCAAAGATACATAATGCTAAGGACTAAATAAAGGAAAGTACAAAATAGACATACCTGCACTTGCTAATTTCATTAGGAGACTGTCACTTATTTATCTTCTCGTAAGATTTAAAAAGTATTAGGGAGATGGCTGTTAGACCATACATAGCTCATGCACATGCATCAGTAAATTAGCAAGATGATTGTTTTCAGAGTTTTTTTAAGAATTCTGAAATTGTTACATTGGTCAAATAGAGAACGAATCCTGATTCATTTAAGTAAATAAAGATAGAGGTAGATATGGTATTATGTGTTCAGATATGGTATTATGTGTTCATACTTAAACTTACGACTTGACTAGGCAGATTATGTTCGACAACCGTGGTAGAAGAATCAGCTTCTATCTGGAACTCGCATTTGACATGGGCAGGAGGGAACTTGCCATTCCCATCGATATCTATGAGATAAACGTCATTTCTTGTGTAGCCGAGTAGGGCTAGCTCTTCACAAGTCTTGCGAAAAGTCGCAAAGTGACAGTTTTCACCTATGTAACCTTGAAGAAAATATAAGGAGTTTAAGTAAAGGTAAGTAACTAATAAATAAGTAAGTAATCATTTGTTATATTTAAAATACTTTATTAATATCAATATCGCCTTTGATTTACGCAAGAGCAAATGCCCTCAAGGGGCTAAATGTTGCCTTAACTTTAGTAGGCGAAATTTAGAGTTAAGGTTCATCTTAATCGATCGCTAAAATCGTTCATAAGTCATGAGTATTATAGATGTGTTTTTTTTTAGATGGGAAGGATTCGTCAAGGATTTCGTCTAATCGAATACACCTATAATAAAGTTAGAAAGATAGTACATTTTCTTTATATAATTAAGAGTTTACGTACCAGTATTATCACAATTGCAAATGACCCTGTCTTCTCTAACCGAACATATTCCTCCATGTTCACAAGTGTTGGGTCTGGTACACGGGTCTACATATCTACAATCATCTATAGCCACTTCACCGACCACTCGCTCAGTCATTATCACAAGTCTCGGTTCAATTAGCATGCCATTAATCCTTATGTTTCTCATGCATCCAATTAGACCTAAGTTAGCTGATTTCAAACCACTGCCTATAACGATTTTGTCTTGTAGTTCAAAATCTAGACCTGAGAAAATCAATTGATTAGCTGTTTTTGAAAGACGGATAACGGTATATTTTTTAATTTACTTGCATTCAAATTTTGGGTCTTAATGGTTCATTAGCTACCGAAAAATTGACTGAATATTTTTGAACAGTTTCAAAATGGTTTATTTTTATTTAATTAGTGTCTCTAGGTGTTGAGAAAAAACATCTAATGACCAAAAAACGCCTGTGAAACAAAAATGGTGGAAGCTAATTTTGGACACGATTAACCGTGAAGTTTCTGTTCTTATAACGTCAAAATATGGCTGCACGAGTCAAAATTATAATGTTAACAAAAAGTGAGATTGTTGTTCTTATAAGGAAGCTGTCCAAACTCCAGAAAGTAGCACTTCTATGAAAATTAATCATTTTATATCTCATTAGATCTTTGTGTAACATTTCTTTATTCCTTCAAAGGCTTGAAACAAAAGCAAACTCACCAAACATCTGTACGTGCTTATTATGATGATCCACCGTCATTTTGATCCTTCCTTTCCTGTAATCCAACTCGACGTTGTGCCAATCATTGCTTACGTTGAACTTCACCGATTTCAAATTCACGGAGGTCACGTTTTTGCCAACGTCTGATACTAACTCGAATCTTATCTCCTCTTTCACCATCCTTACCTGCATTGTTATGTGATTGTTTAATGGAACATGTAACAATATCTTTCTATCATTACATTCTTCAAGGATTCAATTACTATTAAGACTTCTATGGATATCAAATAATTTCCAGATAAATACTTCTTGGTTGATCAAAATATATTTCATCTATAAAAGGCCCAAACGTAGGCGTGTGTCAATTTATATGTTATCTAATACCACATAGATCACACAAAATCGTGGGTTGTATTGTAATTAAATGGTTTCTTGAATGATTTTTATTAGAAACCTTGTTCTTTGATCTGGAAATTAAGTTAAAGTTCAAGAACCACAGAGTAGTTGCCAAAGCGAGCTCGTTATCAATAAGCCGGTGAAGTAATTTGCAAGCAGATTGGGTAAATTTCGTTGTTGCAACCTGACACAGAAGTCTAGACTGCATTTGCATTTATTTTCAATTAAATTCGTATCTTGTTTTCTTGTGTTGTAATTAAAAAGTTAAATAATCAGGTAAAATTGTTACTTTTGGGAATTTTATAATTGTGGTATAAAACTGAATAATATTGTCGTAGCCTGCTAGAAGTATTCGGTTTTCTATTCATAATTAATGCCTTATTGAATGAGTAGTAAATAACTAGGTAAGGTGCCTCCAAACACCGTATCAAATTAATATTTAAGAAGGTGCCTTATTAATTGTGAAATAACATACTCAAAATGCAATTAAGTGTAATCTAATTAGCATAAAAAACAGAAACTTGTTTGTTGTGTTAGGTATAATTAAACTTACCTCCCAGTAACCTTGTGTTGATGTCTGACTGTAAGCCAATACGGCCATATTCTTGCTGGTTTTAAAATCAAACTTTAAATTGACAGTGTGGCTCTGATTCAGCGGCCACCAAATATGGGACGTCGCGAAAGGATACGTAATCGGAATCACCTCAATATCTATGTCCTCAAACTCAGGATCCAGCACCCCTATGTAGTGGACTTTAGGGTTATTTTGCTTCAACTCGTACAAAATTGACACGTCATTGTAATAAACGTATTTCAAGTTGCCAGCGAAATTGTTGAACGACTTCAATCCTTTCATTTTGTGTAAATCCGGACCGCCGCATATGTAGATTTCTGGATCAATGCACAAGTAACGAGCGTTTCCTGGTACTTCGTAAGTCTCTGTTGTGCTATCAAGATACACGTATATGGTCTGGTCTTGTAGTATGACGGTGAGATTGTGCCACATATTGTTGTTAATTTTCTCCCCTAAATAGTCTTCGACCGGTCCGTCTCCTAAATCTATTTGTATGGCGACTTTTTCATCGTGTATTGATAAGGCTATGTAATGGTGTTTGTCGTCTATTTGTCCGCTAGCGTAGAATAGAGCTGAATCGTCGAATCTAGTCTGTGAAATTGATTCGGTGAATTGTATCATTCATTAGTATCATGTAACGGAATAAGTGGAGCTCCGAAAAAGAGAGCATTTATAATTTTAGTAACGGTCAATGCGTGAGGTATTGTAGACGCATTAAAACAACGTTATATTTTACCGAAATTCCAATTTTGTTTGAAAGATTAATAGTGTTCAACTACTTAGTAAAACTCTGCTATTTTGGCAAACTAATTATAAATAAAAATGTGGTTTAAATAATGTCCACTATAAATTTACTGCTCCAAAATAAACGCATGCAAAACGCCTTTAAGTGGTTTGATCTTTATTTTATTTATTTGCATCTGGTAATGAATTACTTTGTTCAGAAACAAGATTATTATTTTATCTCGACTGGTGTACACGTAAATGTAAATACTTTTTAGATGGATAATAGGATAAGCAGAGAAGGTGATATTAGATTTGGCAATCTTGTCAAAGATTGGTTACTGTCAAAATATTATTATAATTTACGATTACTTAACCCTATTGAAATTAGATTTGTAAACATACATAATGCAATGGATTTAATAATTATTTGATTGTCAGTAACAATCAACAGTTGTTGTGAGTGTGATGAGATTTGATCAGAATATTGCAAGCCGGAATTGTATTGATAGCCATTTATAACAATGTTGTTATCCTCATAATTATAGGTTGCAAATATAATTTATATCTGAACATTTATCTCCCAATAAATCTCAACAATATAATAAGACTAACATAATATGTAGATATAAAAACTAAAGTAAAACAATTACATAATAAACCTGATCAAGTAATACAATCTGTTGTGACAACCAATACTGCATCAGATTTTACATATACATATATGAACATATCCGTAGCAATCTCAATGATAACTGTAAATAATATCCATTAACATTTTGCAATGTTGATTGCGAAGCCGTGACGTCATAGATCCATAAAACGGTTCAAGTGAAAGTCGGTTCAACACAATTGATAAAACTAAAAAAGGAAATTTAAGAAGATTAAGATTCAACTTTAGAAAGATTTTAGGGTATATAGTCATTATTAGTTTGGATTAAAAACGATATAATTATACTGAAATGTATAAAAGGATGTTTTGGTCCAAACCTGAACTATTCAGACAGTAATTAACACGAAATCTAGTGTTTATTAATTTAGATAAATTAGTGTAGGTTTTAAATTAATGGGGTCTGATGATACTATGCAAATGAAGAAACATAAATAAAGAATGTGTCTGCCAAAATTAAACAGAAATAGATGTAGAAAAAAGGATTCTGCTGACATTTTAGATCTTATTGTCAGTTAAAAGGTTCTAAAAGACCAAAGCCATTTTTGTGCAACCATGTAAAATGCAGTTGCATCTGGTCAAAATATACTCTCAAATATGAGTCATCAACTGTTATGACATGTATGTATGTAATTTATTGAAGAGCTCATAATGTCATTTATTGAAGATTTATTTATTGCAGATATCCAATCACCAGTGACTGAACATCAAGTTACGTAACTTACGAAGTAGTGCTAAAGTTTAAGTGAAGTCCTCTTGAATTTTGTGAGAAAGATAATTTAATATTTCTTGTATAAAAAAGATTATTGAATATTAGCTATTTCTTGCAATTTCACCAGTATCCTGGGGTAATTTCTTCTCGTACTAGGATAAAATACAGTCTACGTCGCTATGCGATAGTGTAGCTTCCCAACAATGAAAGAATTTTTCAGATCGTTTTTGAAGGTTCAGAAAAAAATCCTCTATATAAAATAGATTTAGAAGATCACGTAAAGTATTTTCATCCCACAAAATAAAACCCATGTTAATACTACATTACCTTAAAGTGCAAGCTGACCCTCGTGCTAGTAGAATGCACGCGATCCTTCCAGTCGTACACGCGGTACGACACGTAACTCGACCCGCGGAGTGTTAGCACCGTCGCCGCTGGAAATGTGACAGTGAGATTGTGTGATTGTCGTTGGTAAGTACTGCAGATTTATTCAAAGTATTAGGTTAGCCGTTTCCCGCGGTTATATAGCCTATGTTACTCGCAGATAATAAAGCTTTCTGATGGTGAAAGAATATTTAAAATCGGTCCAGTAGTTTTTGAGTTTATCCATTATAACCAAACAAACAAACAAACAAAGTTTTCTTCTTTATGATATTAGTGTAGATATTCGACTTATATGAAGTGGTTTAGATGATAGAGGTAATTTTTGTGAAATCAATAAATAAGGAGAAGGCTATAGATGAGGAGGAACAAAAGGAGTAAGATGGGAAAGGAGACTTGATCATTAACATCTAGATTTAATAATTTGATATTGAATTTGTGGAAGAAACTCAAATTAACTAGGCGAGTGTTATTGATAGAGATGTTTTATCTAAACGAATTATATTTACCATAAATATTCTAATTATAGCTAAAGATCCTTTAACTATTCCTATCTTTGTTCCAACTCTTTGTGCCGAAGCAGCATTCGAATTGTCATATTAAATTGCGGATAGAAAATGATACATGCTATGTTAACAGCGTCATTGAAAATCGTATAATTTGCGTAATTCTGATCAAACAGGAACATAATCAACGACATTAAAGTAACGACTTATAGCTGACGTCAGAAGTCGAAAGGACGCCAATGGCGATTCGGTCAGAGTTCAGATACTTGAAGTATTATAAACAGGTTCTTCAAACTAGTATTAACGTTTATACTAGAATTAGCAACATTACTTTGTTGAAACAGGTCAATTACTTTTTGCTTACAGTTTAAAGGAAATAAGAGATAACATAGATAGGCTAGACATTTTGAAAGTTAAAGAAAGATTAGTATTAAATCTACTAAATGATGAGTGTAATTATGATAGATAGTTAAATGGTGAAGAGGTAGTAACATTAAAACTAATATCGGATTAAATTGTTCATTGGCTTAGTATTGAAGATCAAGTTGTACTGGTGACTAAAGTGCACCAATCCTAATACTAAGTAGATATAGATACTGATAGATTTGTGAAAGCAAACAATCATCTCGTCGTAAATCTTCAATTAACTTATAATAATCCTGATGTATAACAAGCTTGCGTAACTTTTAATTATATTTTACTCGTACTTATATAAGTTCTTGAGATTGAACTGCTTTTGAAAGGATTAATAAACCTAAATAACTTCGTAAAAGTAAATTGTGCAGGGTTGTAAATTTTTTCATTAACCCCAATTAGTTTTTAAATGTCAACGTTAATGGAGAAAGGAAGTCAGAAACAGGTGTTAAAACACTTATGGGTGCTAGACACATTAATATAACTGGTAACTATAAAATAAAATAAAGAAGATGAGTACGACATTAAAAGCAGGTTGGACAACAGTGCAAACCATTTGAACGTTTTGAAAAAGATTTTGTAAACAAAAATATGTAAGTCAAGATTTCGAAAATTAAAATGATCCTGAATTGAAAGTAATACAGTGCACTAAAAAGTGTGAAATACTTACTGAAAACATCACAAAGGTGTTCCTCATACAAAGTTCCGAAGCAATCGCATCTATAGCCATTATACTCATTAATGCACCTAGACCCTTGAAAGCAAAGGTTTTCCATAGTCCTGCACTTATCTATGCAGCCCTCTTTAACATTCTCATGTTTGGTGGCGATTAAAGGCACTATAGGTAGCAAGTCTGAGGCTGCCTTGCCAGATGAAAGAACCATATCGCTGATGCAGCCGACGAAAGATTCGATTATGTATTTAACGCCGTGGAGTTTTTCTTCGGAACTTAAACCTGGGAACATAATAACGGCATTTTAGGGGTTGAATTGAAAATTGGATTTGTTTGTATAAAATTATGGCAGATATAGAAATATGGATAGTAATTTACGGACTCTTGAGTCAACAGAAAAAGTTACGTAACTCAATTAACGTTACAAATTGATGGGGGGATAAAGTTTTGTGACATAAACTTACCTCCGATAAGAATAACGGACGTCAAATTAGCAGTGATGCCGTAATTTGTGTCGAAACTTAAGCCCTGAAACAAGAAGGTAATGAAATAAACATTAAGCTAAATGACGACCTCTCTGGCACTATCTTATAACACAGTCAATGACCTAGTGTAAAGTGATACGTCTACTCCACTGCATATGAAATGCAGTGTGAATCGGAACGTAAAATATTCAAAATAACCAAATTATGACATACCTTTGGTCTCAAATCTTTTACTTGGTAAAGTATATCTAATGATTTTATTGGTCTTCTTTGAAAAGAACATCTGTGACTGTTATATTCCTCTACCTAAATAAATTACTGGAAGCTGAGTATCCTGTATAACAAGTGTTTACTAGGTACAGCACCATGAGTCAAACTGAATATTAACGTCCCTGTCCACCGATAAGGTTTAAAGACATGACACACAAGTTGTGGCAGGTCGTTAACTCGCGCTTATGAAGTGACCCGTTTCCTTTATTTGATGCTGGCAATTTACGCTACATTATGATCTGTATGCTGATTCTACCACATTTTGATTCATTGTTATGAACGCATGAGTTCAAGAATTTCAAATGGTGAGCTTTTTAGTTTTGTTCTAAGTTTGTTTTAGAATATTTACTTTATTAAAATTAAATTGTTGACAGTGTCGAAAAAGGAAACCAAACAGTTTAATTGGGAAATAAATTAAAAAAAAATACATTGCTGGCTCCATTATCGGCAGCGTTTTTGTATTTAATTATGTTATGTAATCATCAATCATCCAAATCTATCTTCTATGTATGTATATTGATCAGAAGTGCTTACCTTCAAATAGACTTCTTCTTTTAGATGGTCCACTTTAGCAATTAGTCTTGCTCCATGCACATCTATGGTTACTACCACGCTGTGCCATTGATCTCTGTTCAACGCTCTGCCAACGGTTACTGAAGTTAGATGTTTGCCGAAAACATGGACCACTGGAAATTTTGGTACATAGGTATAAATCATTTATTCAAATTCGAATACAGTACTTTGATGACGGGTATTAAAAAATATGGTGTTACATATGAAGACAAATAAATAATGAAGAAATATAAAGAACATAGCAAAGCCACCGTAAATTCAAATTGCTGCTTCAAATCAAAAGGAACGATAAATTAAATTGGGACTGACATATCCTAGAAGAAATAAAACAAATGACTTAATGTGATTGTGACGTCCCCCAACCCGCACTGGGATCAAGTGGTAGATAATGGCCCTCTTCGGAAATAAGGACCGAGTCCTTAGATCGCATTGGTACAGACTAGTAATGTATGTAAGGGATACCATAATGGCACAACACATTTTTTTTTTGTTTTAACCATATTTAAAATTGCTAATCCAATAACCATTAAATCTAAAAGTCTAGAAACTAGAATGATAGTATGAATAAATTGTACCTACAATCGTAGTGACCGACTTGAGAGAATACAAAACACTAAGATATTGTAAGGCAGAAAGACAGATCGACAGACAACACGACACACGGATAGACGGACGTTTGAATAGGAAAGTCTTGACACGCTAGAGAAAAAAGTGAAGGCTGGGAAACGATCCCGGAGGTATGGATGATGAGAAATTATTGCGAAGCAAATGATAATAAATGATGATGGCTGTTTGATTGGAATTTGTACAAGTAAACAAGTAGCTATTTTTCATTTTTGATTAATTTGCTTGCGTCATAGATAGACATATCGATTTCACTGAGGTGCTAAGAGTAGGCTACGCAAGAGTAGTTTTTGAATTTCTAGAATCTTAATGGTACTTAGGTAACTTATGTAACTGAAGTCATAAACAGTCAGATGAAGAAGTAATCATTTATTTGGACAGCATTAAAACGCAGTATAAGAAACTCTTTTGTACTCTGGCGTCTCTGGCACAGAGCTCGTAGGTTATATTTACCCTCTAAGTTCATCTAGTAAATACTTTCAAAATATTGTCCCTACCATCATCCTCCAACATAGTTGGGAAAAGGTCCCAACTATGTTGGGGTCGGCTTCCAGTCTAACCGGATTCAGCTGAGTACCAGTGCTTTACAAGAAGCGACTGCCTATCTGACCTCCTCAACCCAGTTACCCGGGCAGCCCAATACCCCTTGGTTAGACTGGTGTCAGACTTACTGGCTTCTGACTACCCGTAACGACTGTCAAGGATGTTCAATGACAGCCGGGACTTACAGTTTAACGTGCCATCCGAAACACAGTCATTGGTGTCTAAGATATACTTAGAAAGTACATACCAACTTAGAAAAGTTGCATTGGTACTTGCCTGACCTGGGATCGAACCCGCGCCCTCATTCTTGAGAGGTTGGTTCTTTACCCACTAGGCCACCACGACTTAAAAAATAAAATATTGTCCCTACCATCCTAATGAATTCTTGTTTTCAAGGTACTGTACTGATCGCAAAACTGAACTTCTTTTGAAATAGAAAAACTAAATGAGAAATAGGTAATTAAGAAAAATATTGACGATCTTCCAAAAATAGAAACACTTAAGTGTACCTAGCAAAGATAGCTTTTTTAGATCATCAGATACAAACTGGATAGATCCAAAATACAGTCTAGCCTATATGATCCATTCAATGTCGCGGCACTTGATAGGCAATGCTTCGCCGCCGACAACGAAGATTTATCGTTTGTGTCCCTGAATTAGCTCTTGTCAACGAGCCACAGCGCACTGTATGCAATTTAGAGAATTCATGCTATGTGTTGCAAATGTGAAATCGTTCATGCAAATTATAGGTAGTGTTGGTTTCAAATTGCCTTCGATTTAGGTAAGAATTTTTTATGGATGAGTTTGATACTATTATCCTGTTCTTTTTCCTTTTTAACTTGAATTTTTTTAGGTACATTACTGAACAGGTAAAAGGTAAATTGTTTCAAGGATAGTCCTAACGTAAAAACCTTCTTCTTACCTTTTAATTCGCCCTTTTCCACGATGACGTATAGAGCATAAGGCTGCATCTTAAAAACTGGATTCTTTACATTATGATACACTAGTAAGCCATGTGGAAGTCGTGTTCGGAACTTGAATGATATTTCTCTGCACAATCTGAAACACAAAAATATCGATGCCAGTCATAATCAGGACAATGATGCATTGTATAAAAGACATTGAGGACACAAAGTAAATGCATATGATTTAGTTAATAATGTTGGTCTACAACCAGTAATTTGTCAGACAACATTTTTAGCATTCCCCAATATGCCCCAGAAATATTCAAACACGGTTAAAATCCAGTACTAACCTCAATTGAAACCTCTGTATAATATCCCCATCCAGCTGTATAAATGTATTATCCTTAGCGAACATGAAGGTCTGATGGTGCCCCGACTCCGCGAAGGTTAGGAACCTGTCCCTATCGCTCGGCGGTATTGGTGGGATGGCTGTTACGTAAGTCGAGGTCGAAATGTTGACTGTGGTCACGCTTGATGATGGCGAAGTTAGTGGTAGGGTTGTTGGAGGTAGCACTGGAACGGTAAATGTGAAATGAAAGATACCAGATAGGGTCATTTTTTGGCATGCATCTGCTTGATTCTTGAGTACAAAAAGTCACTTAAGCATCGTTTATTCTGCGAGTGCCTCTAACTTCCTAAACTTCAGCCGTGTAAATTCTTTAGTTCTTTGGCTCAAGGCCCTGGTTACTTATGACGACACCGCGATCAGGGCTGGGTATTCCCCTACTGTCTTATTATTATTTTTAGAAATCTAGTTTTTCGTATAGAACAAACTCAGCAAGAATTGATAAGTTGCTTTTATAGACTTTAAAATTGTAAAAGATCTTACTGTTGCTCAAATTGCAGTCTATTCAATATTATTTTCAGACTCAATAATACTCCTATTCAGCCTTGTTACCATGTTCTGAGTCCAGCCAATAAAGTGGTTAGGCTGTGTCTAGATCACGTGATAAAGTGTCTGGGTTCAAGGATCTAAATTAAAATCAATAGAGATTTGACTCTAAGTGATCCGTCGTTAGTTAAATTGGTACCGTTTCGTATCATGTACCTACAAAACTGTTTTGTGTTGACCATTATTTTTATTCAGATTTGAGCATGAAAATGTAAGTTTAAATAATTAGTTTTTTTTTTTGTAATGTCTGAAAATTAAATAAAATGAGTTTAGCGGTCAACAAGTTGAATACTAATAAAATAAAATTTAAATATGTGTTTAAAACACCCAGGAGAAAATGTATAATGTTTATTTAAAGATCTGAAACTGACACAGTTCTAATTATTTATTTTTGTAAAAAACAAAACATGCATTTATTTTTCAAACAAAAATATTCAAAATATTCAGTGCAAGAGCTATGCAATACGTTTTCAGATCAGTAGGTAAAAATATATTATTCAATCGATGTGGAAATAGTGGCATAATAGTACTTTCAATTCGACACACTGAAATTGTACCTCTAAGTGTTGGTAATTACTTAAGCAACAACAATAATAAGTGTATCGCGAATATATTTTAAAAGATCACCCGCAATTGTGAGAGCTAAGTGGTAATTGGCTTATAATTATCCGATTATTAATGCATTATCTAAGGTTTATTTAGTAACAACTAAAGACTTCATAGTAACACGGTTGGTTGGATTGATAATGCACTAAAACCTACATAAATTATTGAAATTACATAAAATAAGTACCGAATGTAAACATCTATTTATTTATGAAATAAATTAAAAGAAATAAAGATGTAGGTGTGAATGCAAAAATCAGTAAAGTTCAGATAGTTATTTTGGAAAATTAAAAAATATCGTAACTTATTTATGACTATTGTTTATTGTTAAGTTGTATTCGGGATAAGTATTTTTGGATGTTTTATATTTCTTGTTGCTCACCTTTTTCCTCCCCAGCGAGATCAACCGGTAGACTGCAGTCAACATCAGCTGTTCCATATAAAATTAATAAAACGATAAAATTTATCCTTCTTCTTTGTGATGGTGTAGCCATGTTGCTCTGTACGGGTCATTTATCTGCAAAAATATGGTAAGATATAATGTTTATAATTAATTAGGAATCTCAACATTAGATCACTGTCGTACCCTGTAAACTAAAAGTTTGTCTATGTAGGCGTGGACGCTGGCGAAAACTAGATAAATAAATAAAACAGTCGTGTTTTGATGTTGCAGTCAAAAGATCATTGCATTAAATATTATTCTGTCATTTATTTATTTTACTTCCACAAAGGATCAACTGACCTCTGAATCATCTGCCTTTCACGGTCAATTTCAACATTACAATTATTATTGTAAGGGGACCTTGAAAATAAAATCTCATTGAAGTAAGATAAGAGGATAAGACCAAAATTTATTCAGCTTTGTGTATTCGTAAAAGGAAACTTCATCATCAATTTTTAAGTGGATTTTGAACAACATACATATATTGTAAATTAATCTCTATTTCCACAAGTATAGGGTTTATTTTAAAATATAAGAGAAACAGCATAGGGCATTGGGCGGAAATATGGAATCAGAGTGTTAGTGTGGGATGGCTAAAACACTACCAATGTAACCTGACCCGCAGTACTCTTTACCATTTACAAAATCAAGGAGGAATGAGGAACTGACCGAAAGATGAAGGGTCAAATTATATTGGATTCAGTTGTCAGCCTAAATTGGCTCAAGTAACTACAGTTGTTTAAAGAAGCGGGTTGACACATCGGTTTTCGAGATGGTTTGTGTATGACAAGTTGACTGGTTAAGGATATGTGATTTATATCGAGACTAGCTTTTGCCCGCGACTTCGTTCGCGTGGAATAGTGATTTTTGGTTTGACCAATAGATGGCGCTATATGTCCGAAATAAATTTTATTTTTATTTTTATATTTTTTTGTAATAAAAACTATCCTATGTCCTTTCTCAAGTTCCAAACTATGTCTGTACCAAATTTCACACAAATCGGTTCAGTAGTATAGGCGTGAAGAAAAGACAGACAGACAGACAGACAGAAAGACAGACAGACAGACAGACAGAGTTACTTTCACATTTATAATATTAGTTAGGATTAGGATTTGCAACTCGTTAATGGTTTGTCATAATTTGCGAATGTAGGTCCCGCTCTTGAATTTGTTTTACTTACCTGCCTGTTTTACTACCGTCGAAAAATAGTTTTATTAATGTCAAATATTACCTTCTAGCTTCATTGTAATATTGTGAAAATAATATCACAGAAATAATTTTGTATAAGGGCCAACGAAACAAAAATCTTCAGTTATAAACAAAAGAAAATCATTGAAATAATTTTCAGCAGATCTGACAAATAAAATATCGCAATATCGGCGCAGAAAATAGTCAAGAAAATCTTTGTGCGTATTCAAAAGGAAATGTCTTAATAATATCCAAGATCATGTAAACGTGTCAGCGTATGTAGCGGGAAATCCTGTACTGGACACGGAATTCTTGTTTACACAGTCAATTTTATCTCACAAACGCATGTTCTTTTTAATTTATCATATTGCTTCACTAGACATTTTCCCTACATACTTATCGCGTGTAACATGCGATCCAAGTAAGAACTCACACACATTAGAATATTAAAAATAAACTTACACTATTATTTTAAAATATCACAGTAGAAATACTATTAAAACCATTTGCACTTCTAAATAACACTCGTAAACCAAACTTTTATTCAAATCGATTAAAAAATGGCGCGCATTCCATTTTTAAACTTTCCACTACAGACGCACTCGTTCACTTTTTAAAATGTTTTTTTTTTTACGCAAGCGGCCAGGAGCTCGTCGGTAACGCGCCCCCTTTGGACCGCGGAGTACTTACTGACGCAAACTTTAACAGCACGTAATAACACTGACAAATTGTCCTCGTGGGTCACAGGCGTTCCCAGACGCAGGACTTAGGATGTTAGCGGAGAGATTCAATAAGCGGATTCGAAGTTTAAAAAGAGCTCTGTCTATGTTATTGCTTTCGATAAAGATCTTTGATAATTATTTAAAAAAAATGTAAATAAATACCTACAACAATTTCTAGGAAATTATAGTACATGCAATGAATGGATGCAATGTTTTTTGTTATTAGAAACCATGGTCAAAAGGAAATAATTAAATTCGGAATAGGTACATACCTCTTAAAATATTAATATTGATAGGTATCGAAACGATTACACCGTGACATATCTAGAGTACAGATAAAATATACATTTGCTTGCAAAATGCAACTGCACTCAATCTCGCATGCAGCGCAGTGCATACCGTGATTAATTAAGGTGGCACTCAATTACCTTTGTGCAACCGACACCATTCTGTAATTTAATTTACCTCTTGTTAATCGAAATTAATAATATAATTTAATATCCAACCCGCTTGTATTGGAAATCCGACTTTTGGCTATCTTTGTACAATTATTTAATAAGTATAAGAAAAATATATATCACCGGTGTTGCTGTAAAATGTACTTACATAACTGGTTTTTTTAAGCTCCAATTCATTGTAACTTTATGGACTTCAAAATGATTTTTACTGATCAGGCAGAATTATACGCAAAACGGTCATGGAACTTAACTCTGTAATAGACAACGCAATCGTTAATAATATAATACTTTGTTTCTTTATCTTCTGTCGATATCGACTTTCTTGTCCGCTCTTCCGTTTTATAAGCAATTTTCAACGCTTTCATTTCGATACCCTTGTAATATTTGTTAACAAAGAAAATACGTGTCAATTTTTTCGTCTAGCAACATTTGTTCAAATGTTTGTTTGGTCACGATTGATCGAAATTCAAAAGTTGCTGGTTAGTAGTTGACGTTTTTCGCTTTTTTTATTGTTTAGGATAACGAGAGCTGGGATTAAATGTTAATAAGATACTGAAAAGCAGGGCTTTAGAAACGTTAATAGCTCAAATAACATTTACTGACTACAACATGATACTTTCGACTAGACTTATGGAGCAAGCATTGATAACATACATGAAAATGTCAAACTTAAGGCATAGGTTTCCTCATGGATAAAAAAAACTGAAAGGATATCTATACTAATATTATAAAGCTAAAGAGTTTGTTTGTTTGTTTGAACGCGCTAATCTCAGGAACTACTGGTCCGATTGAAAAAATCTTTCAGTGTTAGATAGCCCATTTATCGAGGAAGGCTATAGGCTACTTTTTATCCCGGTACGGGAAGTAGTTCCCACGGGATGCGGGTGAAACCGCTGGCAGAAGCTAGTCCTCAATATGTACACAATTATCTTCATATTTACTTCAAAACATACTACAGTTTTATATTATAGATCCGCAAACGCTGGAATGCGACTGACCTCTGTCGAAATGGCAATGGTCAAGTCAGTGGCACCCACTCTGTGCATCGAGTTATCATGACACCTACTTCAGTCTAGGCTAGGCATTTAATATGCATATATTAACGTTAAAACTATTGAGAGGCTAAAACTGTGGGCGGTTGTGTTGTGGTTACTGTTTGTATACGTTTAAGTATTTGGATCAGATTTATTAGCATAATCTATACTAATATTATAAAGCTGAAGAGTTTGTTTGTTTGTTTGTTTGTTTGAACGCCTTAATCTCAGGAACTACTGGTCTGATTTGAAAATTTCTTTCAGTGTTAGATAGCCCATTTATCAAGGAAGGCTATAGGCTACTTTTTATCCCGGTACGGGAAGTAGTTCCCACGGGATGCGGGTGAAACCGCTGGCGCTAGCAGAAGCTAGTTAAGTATAAGTGGTGTGGTAACTTTGTGGAATAAATCAATCGATATGCGTATTTTGATTTTGGAATAAAGAAATCTATTTGAAAAGTCTGGTCAGCGAGATTGCTAGCAATGATATACAAATCCGAAGACGAGATACATTTGTTACAATAAAAGCAAAAGTAAATAATCATTACGTACTTACCTAACGAGCATATTATTATATTATGTATATTTGACAAGCCAATTGGCCATCAACTCATCTTTGACGTAACAAAATTACGTATGCAAAAATTGGGTTAATGCAAAGATTCTATTTTTCGATCTATTTCGAAGCAAATGGTACATAATTGCGACTATTTTGAAGATATTTTAATGGTCATTGCGCATGAGTTCGTGATGTTACTTATAGTTTCATGCTTGAAGCTTGTTTTAGTGTTGGTACATGCGCAGGAAATTGACGAAACGACGGTTTGATCCGAGCGATCAATCATCGGTGATGAAGATAAGATGGCGGCCATGAAACTGACTGTGGGAAGGATTGAAAGGAGTTTTTATGTGAAAAAAACCTATGTTCTTTTATATAAAATGGCGAAAGTCCTGTATTCATGATTAGGTATGTACTGATAGCCAAATTTTTGAGTTATTTCAACTTCTAGAAAGAATGTTTTTTATCAAAAATATTTTTTATCTACATACTTTTAATTAAATTGAAAGCTTATGAACATTATTGTGTCGTCAAATGAATTAAATCATTGCCACTGAAAGCTAGAATCAAGAATTCACAATAAGCTTTTTGCTAAAGTTCCAATCCAATCTAAAAACTCTACGAGACCAAATCAAACGATTTGTACCAATGATAAAAGAGCTATTACACCTCTTATCGATATTTTTGATGATGTCAACTAGGTAGGTACAGGTCTTTCTAAATGGTTTGATTCAAATACGATTGTATTTAGCAACGGAAGCAAAACAAGTTAAATATTTTTGTTGTTATGTAAGTAGGAAAAGACTGAGAATCCGATCGGCGGACAGCCAGTGAATGGCTCTGGACCATCACTTATAATAATGTGCGTTTCCATTTTATTACGTGATTATTGACGCGTGAAGTCTATGCAGGAACGATATTTTTAACGACTTAAAACTAATCCGGCCAAGTGCGAGTCGGACTCGCGCACGAAGGGTTCCGTACCAGAGCAAAAATGAGCAAAAAATTCACGTTTATGGGATGTATGGGAGCCCCCCAAAATATTTATTTTATTCTAGTTTTCAGTGTTTCTTGTTATAGCGGCAACAAAAATATATCATTTGTGGAATTTTCAACTCTCTAACTATCACGGTTCATGAGATACAGCCTGGTGACAGACGGACGGACGGACGGACGGACAGAGAAGCGAAAACAATAGGGTCCCGTTTTACCCTTTGGGTACGGAACCCTAAAAAGGTAGACTAGACACTGCATTTGGAAAGTATTCTGAATTTAATATGTATCAGCGATTTATGGGTACAAAATCTTTATGAATTATGTATATTTCATGAGTTTGTATATTGTGTATGATTTACTTGCTATTAAATGATTTGGTCTTAGACGAACCAGCTAGTTCTATCCCGATGATATGCTTCACGTAACCTGGAGAGTTTTGCAAGCAAATATCGTCGAGCTCTATGAACCCATTATACAATACTTACTATAGATGAGTATGTAACCCTTTGATCACAAATATTGTATTTTTGTATCATTCCTAAATTCTTTCGATGACTAAGAAATTGAATATATGTATTTTCAATTACCTATCCTGGAGTATCGTATTCGTGCAACTTCATATTTATATTTTTACTTACAAGATGCGTTATATTTTACTCAAACTTCAGATTACGGGAAGCGCGGCCCTTGTACACAAAGTGCTCCAGAAGGAACATGGTTTTAGTCAGTAAGAGAACGCTGCACCCACAGCGGCAAGGGACATTTGATGATTTCCCACCGAAAAAGGGGTTATATGCATTCTCATCGTTGTAAGTTGTAAAGCTGGAAGAGAGCGAAAATTGTATCCAGTATATACAAATAAAGTAAATATGTGCACGTTTAATTTTTATACCTATCCAAAGAAGCATTCTCTAAAATCAAATTACATACATACCAAAAACCGTACCGTATGAAACAACGCGCCCACACACAAAAGAGCAACGCTCGTCCGGTGGCGGATGCGTTGACGAGCTCTGTTCGTGACTATCGCCTGTTACGATCGACCCACATACACACAATGACGTACCGAGACCACATGAAATATTGCATATGTACCGACTCGGTAGAACAACCTATATCGATTCGAAATCGATGCAAATTTTGTATCGAATAAGTCATGGTAATACACGATTTATCTGACGATCTTTTGGAATAGTTTAAGTAACGTGATGGTATGCGGGAATGAAATGAGGGATTCTCGAAATAGTAACGTTCCTAAAAGTAGACTGTAATGGAAAATCGATATAATTCGTTTTGTCGATCGACATACATTCAATGTCGTTTAGAATGCGGGCTATTAGAAAGAAAAAATCAGAGATATTAGATCACCATTTGTACTGAATTCTATTTATATGGAGGCCTAGCAAACTCAGATATACTTAATACCTATTTTGTTCGTTTTTACCCACCTTCGTTCGCTCTTTTAACCAAGCAACAAAGTATAAGCTAAAACATTTCATTTGTCAAATTTCAATAACAATGCAATTTGTTTATAATGTTATTACTGAAGGAATTTTAGAAATTCAAAATGGACGTCTGTGAATTTGTCTATTGTTCTGGGCAATTCAAAAATAAATTGAACAATGAGTCGATACATGGCAATCTATTCAAGCATTCTTCAAATATCTATCGCTATAGTATGCCACTAGATACTGTTTATAGATGAAAAATATTTAAATAATTTTGAAAATGGAAATACTTCAAATGAAAGATTTTAGAGCTCGCGCAATGTGAACCGATTATGAAACAGAAATGAAGAACCGATTATGAAGAACATATTTACAAATTCGTGTTATAATGCATTAATTTTGTCTAAGCAACTAACTACGTGGCTATTCCACATTTTATATAGCTCTTTATATGTACACGGAAGTCGCTTTGTCTAGTTTTAATTGCCATAAAACACGACTGTCATTTTATTAGCAACGTGCACTGGCAAAAAATAATCGGCGTCAAATCGGTCACGATTCACTATCACCTACAATGTAGCCAATATTCAGTATTGCAATTTTTTCAGGTTGTCATAAAAAATCATATGTTCATGAAGGCTAAATACCTAGTTTATTGTATCCTGCAGGAGGGCACGTCATCGTTTGTGATTCATTTTCTTGTAACATTGCATGAATTTTGATACATTTGGCTTAGGCTTTTATAAAGTTACGAGATTGTTCGGAAGAAATTTTAGTGAAAGTGTGTTACTGGTTACTGCCTTTTGATGTATATAGGGATCATTTGACGGTTTCCTATCTGTAGAAAAGGCTTTTAATAACCTCCTACAGAAGGACTAAACTAGAGCAAACATTGTTAAAACATCAAAAAAATTACCTAGTGTGCTGATCCATGCATTCAGAGCAGTCCAAACAACATTAGACTCAAATAAATCACTGTGAACGCGGAAGCACATAGTTTGAATGACTATTTGTAACTCAATCACGCAAAGCCTGAACTTGAAATTAGTTCAGAGGTCAATGATAGATAGTTGACTCGAGAAATCGGGGTAAGTCAAACGGATCACGCAAACTCGGCTACACTAGGCAATGAAATAGGGGCAGATGCATTTTTACTTTATAGGTACTTATTAGCATAGTAATGTGGTTAGTAGAAAAGAAATATGACTGTTTGGCTTGCCAACCTGCAGCATTAAGGACAACCTTGCGGGGCATACATAGGATCAGGTCATTCGGTCGTTTCAAACTCGTTCTAAGTTCATGATTTTGTTGGGACGCCATGCACGAGTAGTTTGAGTTAGTAGAAAAGTAGGTATAAAGTGTTCACATAAGAATTTATTCTTCTTTGGAAATAACGTGCATTCCCATGTGTTTTTTAACAATTAAAATATGCGCTCAGCTAATAAGATAGTCTGCAAGCGAGTTGCTGTTTTTGTGAGATAATTTGGAATCTAAAATCTAAACGTATCTGATCTGTACTCAGTCGTGCACATTTTCATTGCCGTATCATCGGAGTATGAGGTTGAGTGATTAAAGAGTGCACATATGTTAGAGCAAAAATGGAAGAGGATGACACATTGCGCCGATCCCAAATAAAATTGGGAACAGAGCAGGAGGAAGAAGAAAATGTGTCAGAGCAAAAATGTAGTTATGTGTTTAGTCCGAAGGCCCATAATTCGTTCTGTACGTCATTATGTTTCAATTAATCACCATACCAAACCATTAGATTACTAACAGATCGTTGAACTGCGCAATCATTACCGACAGATTTAATTTAGCACTCTTACATGAAGGATGTAGTACTAGCAGGAACAGGCGCAACGGTAGTCAAAGTGAAACCTCATTTACCATAATATTTATCTACATTCATAATTGGACTATAACGAGGCTCATTTGAATTGCGTTCGCGTGACTATTTCTAAGGCGTGTTATCAGCCGTTGTTACTACCTATCAAGTTTATTATTTCATCACGTTTCTGATTATAATGTCTCAATAATTTTGACTCATTAGGTACTTATGTTTGTCTAATTTTAGTGCAATTTCTTGTTATCTAAGATCGTAAGCAGCCTGCCAGGGCTGCGAGATTATTCGAAAGAGTTACCGCTGCCTTGGTACATAAAGGGCTTAAGAAGGAACATGGTGGATATTAGTTAATAAGATTCTGACACTCCCTCAGGCTGCTCCCACATCGGGAGGGGTCATTTGATAATTTGGCATAAAAAGAAGATTGTTTGAATAGTCAACTATACTGCAATGGCTTTCTTCAGAGCCATCAATTTACCAATTGCTTTTCAACCAGAATATTTACAGGTACTTTTGGGCAATAATACTAATTAATTACGGAATGTACACCCTAAAAAAGAGTTCAACTGTTTGACAGTTTCACAACAAAGCTAATGAAATAGCGTGGTGAATAAGTGAATCGAATTCAATAATGTCTAATGTTTATTGTGATAAAGGCAATTCGTTGAAAGCAATTGAATAAAGTTTTCAATATATTGGCAATAAACTACATACTAATACACCAGTTAGGAGTGTTTGAGATTCAAACAGTTGCAAATAGTTTAGTTTTACATTGTAAATACTCGCTTGGTTTACAAACTGTTTTTGTATCTAAAAGGTTTTACTCTCTATTTACACTAAGCTAGTGGAAATGTTTACAGCTACAAAGCATTTGAGTGTTCATATACATAACCAGTTTTCTGACACAAATAATTTAGAAATTCTCCTGTTCATCGTCATCCTGCCCCCGTGCCTGCTTGGCCTTATAGGCCACAAGACGTATGTCATCTCCTTACACAAAGATGCCATGACCTGTCAAAGATGCCATGTATGCTCAAATCGTATCTATACTAATATTATAAAGCTAAAGAGTTTGTTTGTTTGTTTGAACGCGCTAATCTCAGGAACTACTGGTCCGATTTGAAAATTTCTTTCAGTGTTAGATAGCCCATTTATCGAGGAAGGCTATAGGCTATTTTTTATCCCGGTACGGGAAGTAGTTCCCACGGGATGCGGGTGAAACCGCTGGCAGAAGCTAGTTAGTAATAATCATTATAGCTCTAATTAAAGCTTAACCTAACTTAGTTTTTTACTTGAGTAGGTAATCCCTCTGCACTGCTCCTGCAGTCAGAGTCAGGCTTTTACTGCCTAAAACTACCTATTTTCTTTCTGCTATCCATAAGCTGAAATAATTTTCTCAGGATCGCGCAGCCATAAGGCTTATACTTACGCAAAAGAAACCATTCACCATGGAATGCCAGCATCAACCATTCTTCATAAACGAAAAACTTTTCTTACTTCTTACATAAGACTTATTTTAATACCAAGGGTATAATTTAGTTCCGAGGTAACATCCGCCGTTGGGTCAGATAAGTAGCCGGACATTATTTACTGAAAGTAACGCTTGATGACAACTTGGGTAATCATTTGATGTGACTTGTTTGCGTAAGAGAAATGTTGTGGACGCGGTGACGATTTTATGTTCATTTCAAATGAGGCTCGGAGGTTGTATTCTGATGTTTTCTGTTCACATTGTAAAGAAATGTGTTTTTATCTTAATTTAAGTAAGAAGTTTTGTTTCAGTTCTTTTAGTTGAAGATACAGAAATTACTCATTATAAAAATTTATGGGGTTGAAAAAACTGTCATTATATTGGAACGAAATATTTTGGGGCTGAACAAAATACGGTAGTTTTAAATGTAGAAATAAATAGTGTCAGCTCAATTAAATTTTTCTATATTGATATCTCGAGATACAATGAATTAAAGGAACTCAGAAAGTGTCGATTGGCGATATCACAACCAAAAGATATCACCGCCCACAAGTTACGCGAAGACAATTGAAGTAATGTCTCGATACATTATAATTGTGACACTATAATATGAATAGTGTGAGTACAGTATCGATTTCATCAGCGTTTCACCACATATCGATATATGCTATTTCATAGAATTTAAACAATCAATCGATTTAAAATTGATAGAAAGTTCACGTCCAGTTGTTCGGTCACGTTCGGTTCAATTCTCTTGTAAAATTTTATTATCAGCGCCATTAAGTATTCCGATACTAGTTTTGAAAGCGTAGTAGTCTTTGTTAAGATCAAGAGCAAGACAACCAGTTTGAGTCGGTTCGGGTGGTGCATCTGTCTGCACTCTGCAGTTCCGGGTTCGATTCTCGGTCAAGATTATTTGAGCTTAGTCAACTTTTGAATGCACCTTTCATCTACATTTAGAGTATAAATAGAACGCTATGAAGACTGATGAAAGTGTATAGGAAAAGAGAAATAGCATTTCATATAAAAAGCCCTCGTTACGATGTGCGTGTCTGAGGCTCTGCAAAGATACATCAAGTAAAGCTTCGGGCGAATAACAAATTGTTTGTTTACATTGCGCCCAAACCGCTTACCGCACACAGAATGTTAACGCTTAGCTCAAAACTTAACAACGAAGCAGGTACCTACTTCACTTAAGGAGTGGAGACACAAAAAATATTGGAAAACAATCGATATGGTTGAAAATCGGTTTGTTATTGCGGAGTCATATCGTTTTGAACAGTTGCCATGCAACAAGATATCTGCAAGGAAACCGCTGAGGTTGCGAAACGGGCGGGCGCGCGGCGAAGGTGAAGGAGGCGAGCGCCAGTCGCCGATGCGAGTGAGAGGCGGGCGCACGACCGACGCTTGCGCCGACAGTACGACACCGCGCAACGCGACGCCGCGCGCGCAACACCCTGTGCTTCCCTGCACCAACAACCTACCCACATTACAGTGATCAGTGATAAACCTTTGTGCTAGTGTTGTGTTCAACTCCCTACGTGAGTGCAAACGGAGATTGTGAGAATTTTTCTCGTTATTTGACATACATATGACGTGAATAACGGTGCGGGGATCCGACGCTCGATCGACTCGCTAAAATCGAATAAGTGTTAGTGTATCTTAAAAGCAGTGTGCCGGAATTTTAACGGACTTGCCTAAGCAGAGGTAAGAACGGATGTTTACAGTTATGCTTATTGTATAACTTTAACGGTGGCGGAGAAAGCTTACTTATAAGAATCATGTTCGTCAAAAATAACCAATCATATTTTGGTAGAATACTAGCTGTAAATCAAGAAAATAAAATTTTACATACAAAAGCTTATACATTGAAATCTCAACGTTTTATTGAGAACCTCCCAGCGTCGTTTAATTAATCTTCGACACATAACATCTCTGAGAATTCAAAATAACACCAAATAATGAAATATTCAACAGAAACAAGTTTCTATACAGTCAGTCGAGTAAAAAGCGAGAAATTATAAATTCTAAGCATTCATAATTCATAAAAGGGGTTTATGAATATTCAAAGGTAACGTTTAGACATTTTTTGAGTATCGAAAATGTGAGGGAAAACTTAAGGCCGTGTTTGCGTCCAGAATAAACAATAGGCGGCGGGTGAAAAGGTCCCTGACTCATCTTACGTGCACCACTCGTGGCCGAAGCTTCTGTTTAGAATAAATTTACCTTCGAAACGAGCTTCGCATGTCTCTTTAGTAAACAGTGGACGCAGACCAATTTGTTTATATCTGTTTAATTATTCTTTGCATAAGCCACTAGATCGCCGGTGAAAGAAAATGTTTGCTGAGGAATCTGCGAAAGTTTTCAATACTGCTTACAACCGGTCTCAGAGTTTCTTAATCAGTGATAAGTTGGCGTTCTTTTATTCCAAAGAGTTTCTATTTTCGAATTAAAAACAATGCATTCAATTCTATTTTCAAAAAGTTGCAGTTTGTGAACTCGATGCTTACCAAACTTTGTTTTTTCTAACGATACAAATTACATGTTCAAGTTATGCTTCGTCTAAAAACAATAAAATAACTAGATCACGCATTACATAACGATGCAATTTAGTTTTTTGAAATGTTCCGTCCAGAAACTTTGTAGTACTGCGCAATTTTGCGGTGAAGTTGGATGACGACATCCAAGTCTTGAAAAAGTTTCAAAAGAGTTTAGGAACCGTATTTAGCACAGACTTGAAAATTATGAACTCACCAAATATAAATTCTGTTTCCTAAGTTTTTGCCTAAGTTGTTAAACTTTAAAAATATGGAGTGTCTTTGCCATACTTACATAAGTTATTTCACAAAAATGTTGCTACGGTAATTATTATCTTTGCTTTTTACAAATACTTCAAATTAAGAAATTATTTGATGGTATAGTCTTTGATCTGAGGTATAGTAATAATTTTATTCGCTAAAGGTATTCGTATAACATTTTCAATTTGCCTACCTATTTGAAATAGACAATAATGTCTACCGTTATTTAACGTCAACATTCAAGCAAGCCATTGAGTAAGTGCCGAAGCACGGATGCAACATTTTATTGCTATTGTTCTACCGCTAAGATTTAGTGCAATAAATATTATACTTTATGTTTTAAATGTAGAACAACGCCCATAGTAAATAATAGAAACCCATTCAGCCATTATGATATACGGTGCGGTCTTAGAACTTTCTAAAGATTGCAAGCGTTAGGAACATTTTGATGCAGAATTTTATTGTTATTGTGATAACAGCAGAACAATAAATGTGGTTATAGAATTTTATTTTACAATCTATCTATTTAAGTATCAATAAAATCTTCTAATACAACTTTAAATCATGATAACACAACTTCTCTTTACCACATTGGTGTTGCAATCTCACAAAAACATTACCCGCCTTCTTTCGAATAAAACCTACTTAAAAACAAAAATAGAACGCATAAAATCCTCTTTTTAAAATTTGTTCTATTTTTAAACCACCTAACTGCTTAGGACCTCTATGAATCTCCACAGTATCTTAAGTAAAGAATGACACTAAACAAAGTATCAGGGTGTATAAACAAGACACATTATCATAAACAAAGTTCCCCGATGTTTATGAAAGTGCAAACAAACCATGGTTGTAAAAGCACCCTGTAGCTGATAAGGCTGTAAGAACATATTCCAAGCTTGTATTCTGACCTTGGTTGTTTGACTTTTTCATTTTAGAGAGCATCTTTGTTGACTCAGCTTTGACAGACGACAATGTTAGTATAGGATATAAATACGTAGATAGAACCGTGTTTAATACCATTTTATCAAATGTTAGGAATTTAGGGATTTTTTATGAGAAGGTCAAATAGATAGAGCAGCTTATGTTGGCAAACATGTAGTATTAAGTGCACCCTATCTTAAGAATCTTGAACTAAAAGCAAACAAATTCAAGGCTGCATTTCATTTCATATGGCAGAAGGCCAATTCTAAAACCATGCACGAGTTTGTACAGATAATAAACCATAAATTACTTATCAACTCAATTAACTTCTTTTATATTTTGTAAGTAGCCGCATGATTTATTTCAACGAAAATGAATGTGGCCTTTTAACTTTTTTGATCACAAAAAGGTCAAGACCGTTTGTCTATGATATTTTACGAGACCATTTTAAAATGCCAAAGCTTATTTCAAATACAATTTAAAGAATTATCTTAAATGCACTTGTATTGAACAAGATGCAGAAAAAGGAATATGATTAACAAATGACATTCGAATTGGCGGTCGTACCTATTCGTTATGGAGACAAATAAAACTGTTTCTCATAAAACAGGTACATTTTAGATGACTATTTTTATTTGGAAATTCCATGCTTAAAACCTTCTTCTGTCTTACTTTTATTCCGTCCGTAGTAGCATAAATCAAACACACAGAATTATTATCGGCTACATCATTAGCATTTAATTCCTATTCATCAGCTGCATCATCATTACTCAGATTTCACTGGTACCTCTGCAATAACATGCAATAACTGCACATTACATCTTAAATATACTTGCGTAAATTATATAACGTCGACTTGCATTTGATGCAACGCATAACCCCACAATTATGGACGCAGTGACACACTGCCGTACACACTGGCGGATCTAATGTTCGTCGCTCTTCGCGGCCGTATGTCCGTGTCTTCACACTCAACAGTTTCCTATTTCCGGCTTTCCGCTATTGTTGTTCCAACACCATATTTTATTCTACTAACAACGTAAATTATAAGTTCTCGTTACCAGTTTACTTACAATAGTTCGACTCGGTTTTATGTTACTGTTCGTTGTTTGTCTTTTATTTTTATCTGTCTGTTATTTGATATCCGTCACGTTTAAACAATAAAGGCGTTCGTGTTACTGAATATTTGAAATATTGTATATAATGTTTATTTGTAAAAGTAACGCTATCGTTATTTTTGTTCTTAATTTAATCTGGCTGATTTTATACGCAAGGGTGCAATGACTTCTGACCAGCCAGTTTTATTGCAGTAGCAACCTTTAATAAATATGCAGCTTCTTCTCAATCAGATAGCATAATGCTTGTAAGTACATGTTCTTCGACAAGTATTGCTAAAATATAAGGAGTGAAAGAAAAGATTAATATACCAGTAGCTAATCGAGTTGTATAAGGCTTCGAGGGAAAGTACTTTAGCTGACTTTTACAACTTGCCTTGCCTTATATAATTTATCGAAGTTTTTACATTAAACGAAGTTTTGTAACGAGTTTATTTCTATAAAATCACCATATTTTAATTGTGTAGTTACATAAAAGCTGTGTTTTATGTCTAAGAACTAGTGAAAGTGTAGGCAACATTTATAGGCTATATTTCTAAGCACTTGACTTTTTATTAACATTGTCTTTCATTTTATAGGCTTATGTATAACCGGACTGACTAAATATTTAGTTACTACACAAATGCTACTAAATAAGTATATTAAACTTAAGTACTAAGTCCCTATCTTATAATGAATACAACCTTGCAGAGTTTTGCCAATCAAAAATTCAGCGTTGGTCCCAGAATAGTACCCTGTGGGACTCCTTGTTTTCTGTTGGTTTTAATTACAATAAAATGTAAGTGGTCTCGTTAGGATGTTCGAGTACACATCTAGAGTGGTCGCAAGGCGGGCCAGTCTCACCGTCCACTAAGCAAAGGGCGATGTAATTAGGACAAGGCGACTTTTCATTGTTTTGCATACTGCGTAGCTTCGAGATAGGTTTCATTTTGAGGACTTTTGACTCTGAATGTAAATTAAATGCGTGTGTAGATTAAAGTCAATCTTCTTTTGTAGATTTATCAACATCGTTCTGGCTTCATAAAACATAATAAATTATATGCATTATAACTGTTTTTTGATGTTTCGGCTTAAACAGAAATAAATTGACACTTTTTCATAAACAGTTACCATAATTTAATTTGTTGGTCAAACATACTGTTATAATATCTTCTAATTTATGGCTGCACTAAAGTAATCCCGTTGCACGAGTCTTTCGGATCATTATTTCGTAAAGTCGTAATTTATGATTCCTTCTTTATTAAAATTATTTACAACACTCATTGAATATTCATCTAAGAACAATTGATTGGTTTGCGTGTAAGAAAAGCGATTGAAAAACTTTTCACGAGGCCTAAGCAAAGCCTATAAACATTCGATTTCCAATTATTTCTTGTGACTTTCCTTATGATGATCATCTTCCAATCAGCCGTGATCCATTTTCAAGTCCAACCAATTAAGTTAATGCTGTTGTTAACAGCGTGAGTAATATCGACGACCACTTAGCGCAGTCAAGGTCTCTGTACAACAGGACCTGACAAGTCGTGAGTTCTATAAAAGTTTAAAATCGGTCCAGTGTTGAGTCGGCCGGCCCTCGTGACGACCTCGCCACAACCTCGCTGCCACCGCATTCACCGCTCCTATTGGCGCGAATGCAGCAATCGCCTCCAAATATAGATTTTTTTATATTCCATGTCACGGAATAGTTTCGGCACCAGTTTTTTAAATATCGAATAAGCGAGTCCTTCTTAAGTAGTGCAATACGAATTTTAAATTGCTTTCCGATGGAACTAATGGCTTGATTATTGTTTCGGTACTTTTCATTTGAAGTAAGAGTTTGGAAAGACTCTAATAAAGCAATCGCAAAGTAAATGAAGATTTTACGTTATCTATGAAATTGCTTTTGAAACCGTTTTAATGTTTGACAACAATCGCAATAAACTGCAAACGCTATTTGAGTCACACAATAGTTCAATTTTAATGGTAACAGAATTCTCGCATTCATAATTCTTGATTCAAAACAATGATTTGGTTGACAAAACTTACATAATTTAAGATTATTGTCTCTAATGATGGAACTACACTACACAAATAAATGTCATTGTCTCTTAAAAATGTGGTCGTTAAAAGTATTCACTTTCAATTGTTTGTTAGACAAAGGTCCTAAACGTGTGAATCGCCTTGAATGGAGTGGTTATCAACACAATTACATCGAATTATTGTAATAAATGAAGAGTTTTAATGTCAAGACTATTCTTAAGTAATGATTTTGTTTGTCCTAGTCCATAGTGACGTGTAGTATCATATATTTTTACGGTTACCTTCAAATATTGATAGGATTATAAGTTTTAAAGTCTTTGGAAGACGGATTAAAATTACTCATCCTACTTAAAACTGCATAAAAAGGCTCTTGCGGTCAGCGTTGAGGAAAATGGCCAATCACGATTCAGGTATTATTTGCATTGGCTCATCAAGGAAAGTCCCTCAAACTTTTTATTTATTTTTATTACTATTGGTTTTGTTGCTTTAGGACTTTTTAAAGACATTTTATATTCTACGTCGCGAAAAATGCTTGTATTGGCGTTATTTGTCAAGTAAAAAAGAACCGGGTTTATTTGGCTTTAATTTATTAAAGGGCGATGAATTACGCTCAATGACCTTTGTCAATAAATATAAAACTAAAAAAAGAATTTTACATACATATTTAAAACACAAAAAAAATATAAAAAAAAATAAATATATGTATATTAAAAAAGAAGCAGCAAGCCATCTCATCTTCAAGTGAGGTAGATACGGTTACTGATTCACACTAGCCCTTACAATATCAACCAGTACTAAAACGATGGAAAGCGTTGAATGCAACCATTCAAATCGATTCAGTATTTTACTGCTAAATAACGTAGATACTATAAAGCCATCGTGTGTAGGACAGATCGTATGAATTTCACATGACCATTCACTGCCATCACTCTCACTTGCATATTGTAGGGGAAATAAAAAGTACATCTTAGATTTCATGTGATCTTGGTACTTGCATAATTTTTTTATTTATTTGATCAAGCAGTTCCTTCTTAAACACATTGTTTCTACTGCATTTTTGGCTGTACTACCTATCAAGATGCTTGATTTCATTTTTGTATGCAGCATAATTTACTCTGTTATTAAACAAAGAAATACGAATGCACTGTCATTCAGGTTCTCATTTGATATGTTAATATTATTCTAACTTAAAAAATATTTAATAATATGGTATGCAATTGACACCAAAGAAGGAAGTTTAGACAATAAGTTCATGTAACTTAATTTGAAATATCCGTTTCTATAGCAACCTTCTTTACTTCCTAGTTATTGTTTAAATGTAGCTTCTATTTATGACTAAAATTATTATTAAGTCTCAGTAATTTTAATTTCTATTTTGTCTTTTCCTTTGGCTATTCCTTCACCCATTTTTGCTTCTTTGTTCATTTCTTCAGCGTTAATAGTTTTTTTTAGGATCTTTGTTTGTTTTTGTATATTTGTTTGCTTTGATTTGTTTGATAAGTCATTATTTATGAACAAATCGTCTAATTCACCTCGCGTCTCTGACCGAAGCCAGACGATGACAGATAACTAATACTGTTGACATTTCCATACATAATATCTTTTACTTTTAAGGCATACATCCTTGACTTTTGCTCAGCTGGGGTCAGCTAATATTCAAGTCCTATTTTATATTCCGTACTGGTTTGACATGACATTATGAACAAAATATGGTGTTTCAAATAGATTTAGGTAAGTATAATTATAGTATGGTGCTGAGTTACTTAGCATGGTAGATCTTTACTAAACTTGCGCCAATTGACGTCATTTAGGTTAAGACTAAGTTATTGTGATACAGGAATGATCTCATTTAGTACGGCTTTGAAATAATACATATCTAAATCAATGCTACAATTTTCAACTAGGATAATTAAATTAGGATTATTGCTATATTAACCTACTAAATAAATAAATTACTTGAATGTTCGAATACATTGTACATTGGTTGTTAGCATGGTTATTATAAGAGGGAGCGGTTCTTAATTACCAATGAATATAAATATTTTATAGTATTAATTTGTTTCGGTAATTATTTGATTGGGCATGCTTTCTACTGTGCAGTTACAATCATATTTACCGTCTTTTGCAGAAACGATAGTGTAAGACAACTGCAATTTTTCATTATTTAATGTATTTTGTTGACTTTCGAATCCATTAAATTGATATTCTACAATATTCTGTTCATTAGAACTTCTTGATAATTTAATCTCTTCTAATATGAAAAATTCTTTGTTACGCCCAAACCGGCTTATGGTTCGTTCGTCAACATAATTCCATATTAATGCAAGTAAGTGGCAGCCCAGATAGAATCGTGACTGAATGAAGGTGATGCAACAACAATGTCTTATTATATTTCTCTTGTTCTTCTGAGTTTTGTAATAAAATTCCTTTCTCGCCGCAGATGTGGATAGTATAAAGTTGGATGTAAGCAGTTGTACCTATTTCAGAAGTTATCATTAATTACTTTTGTCCTTTTGTTTATTATTCTACTACCTACTTCTTTACACGTTTCTACATCGAAACTTACACACGCTTAAGACATTTCTTCAAAGCCTTAACAAAACGATCGGGAACCGAACACAATGGCGCGTTAAAATTGTCAGCACAACCGAATTTCAATGCACAATTTCGAAAGTGACCGTAATTTGTATGGAAATTATGCCTTACACGATGTCCCACAGACCTTGTTACAACTATTAACATTTGCGTTTTAAGTGCTAAGATTTTTGGGAAATCTTGCGTTACATGTCGAGGGATTTATTTCAGAAACAAATCGATTATTATCGGCTATCCGATGAGTTAACATCTCGTGTAATATTTTCCTGTTATATAACCTACTTTCTCGTGATTGGGTGAGTTGTCTCATTCATCTTGTCAGTCTTAGCCTTATATGGGACGGCAGATTGAATCGTCACGTCGATGTGACCTCGCGTCTTCGTTAGCATGTAGTATTGACTTTGCATGTAAGCTAAGAAAGTGGAGAGAGCATGGGAAATGTAGGGATTGTTCACATTCGCGGCGATTATCTCCGACAAGGAACGATGGAGCTAGTCCGTTGCTAGATTTACATTGCTATGCATGCCTTCTTCAATGGGGTGAATGTTCTTACTCATTGGTTCTGCTTCATGGAGTTAACAGCAGTAATGTGTCAAGTGTAAATACCAACATCAGTATGAGCATTTATGATGTTCATTAGCTGCATTCTTACAAACATTTGATCATTTAGCTTTTAAATTACTATTCTCAACTGTCAACGCTTTCATCATTAAGTCACAAAGTACATTTTCCTTTTCAAATACGAGTCAAGGTAATGAGCACGAAATTGTCCACTCATGTGTATTTAATGTATTCAGTTGTTCGCCAAAGTGGTACACTTGAGTCGAAATACTGCTTTAGAAGTAGCACTAGAGCCTCCACTGCGAAAGTAAAAACGAAATTCAACTGTTTCTATTCCATTTACAACCTGCCAAGGTTATGTTAATGCACTATTTGAATATGCGGCGCAATGGATTGCGTACATAATTTTTCGTTCTTCTCTGTTCCACCTACGTTACTGCGTTGATATATATTTATTATCTAGCATAACATTTTTGGGCATGCTCTGACCTAGTATAGTGGAATATTATACGACTGGTTGTCGGCTATACATGTTTGAGTAAAACTAGTGTGATGTCAACATTGGCTGTACTTATACGTAACTTTTGATATTATGTCTGTCCTCTGTAGGGCCAAGTAAGAGTCATGTTAAAGTAGGTTGTAGTCTAGATTTTATATCATTATTTGCCTAGCTTTTTCGTAGCTGGCTTATTCATTAGTTTAAGTAGCTATGTTTCTTATGTATTTGTACGAAATAAGTAGGTAGATACTTAGTTCTAAGATAATGTTAATGATTCTGACCCAGTTGCCGCAAGTACAGTTATTATTCATACTGAATGTCAATACTTTTAACTTTTGACCCAAGTTGAGTAACTTGAACTTGAGGAAAGCTAACCTCTTGATACTCGAGGAAAATGAAAGTGGAAAATCGAGGATATGTTATATGATAGGCGTAGAGACGTAGTGATAGTTTCGGGTAATGATATGCGTGGCTATAATCTGTTCTTAGATCTATTTTATCTGCATCATGGTTATTTTCTAAAGATATACTTACGCACTATAGGTCTATGAAATATGGTAAACAATTCTTTTTTGAAAAGAGTGTATTTGGAGTTTGTTGCCGGTTCTTCTCCATATGACCCACTCTTTAGAACCGTGCACCTAGCTATTAACTTTTCTTAAGCACCTGTAATAGGTCTATATGAAATGAAAACCTTCGACATCGAGCCCCATTGTATTAAGACTATAGATAAGACTAGCTTTCCGCCCGCGGTTTCACCCGCGTCCCGAGATAACTGCTACCCGTAGCCGGATGGTGACAAAAACTTCTCCTGGCTTTAATCTACCTCCCTGCCAATTTTCAGCTAAATCGGTTCAGCCGTTCTTGAGTTATAAGTGGAGTAACTAACACGACTTTCTTTTATATACCTCTATATAAGATAGATTTTTTTGTAGTTTACTTTAACGAATGGTTGCATTAAATAATGTTAAAAATTAATTTATATTTTAATTAAACAATAAAACATTACGCACGAATATGCAAAACTAAAAAATTACTAATGACGAGAGAATTATAAATTAGATCTATTATTTTTAATTGCACCAATTTTACAATAGATGCATCTTCAAGCGTTTAGAAATTATTTATTTTTCATGTTTTATGCAAGAAGTTTCACTCTATCTGGCATCATGGCCACACACAATACACGGTTTTCCAACGTTTACAATGCATGTTCGATGTTTGAACATTAACGTTCTACGCTTGAAATCATAAAAAAAAAAAAACAGTTCTATCAAAGAGCTGACTTTAGACAGATGTCAAAATTTGTTTGACAAAGTACTAAGAGTGTCTTTTCATATAAGAGTTGTAAATGTTTTTCTTTAAGTATTTGCTTGTAGCTAATAGACAGGCATCGTGTAGGTAAGAAGTACTTTCAAATACTTGGAGAAAGTTTAAATCTGAATGATGTGTTTTAAAACGGCCAATTATTGTTAAACAGTAAGTATCCATAAACGCACTCACTATGTACCTTCTATCCCGAGATACTTATTATAAACGTAACTCTGAGGTTGTCTCTTAATTTCACAGTAAAAAGAACAATTAAGATCTAAAGAGTTACAAAGAAATATTCAAACCTTGGGTAGGTCAACGCAACCTTACATTAAATTGGATGAATTTGTTCCTTCGTGGTGTGAAAGAACAACCACTAACATAAATGACCTGTTATAAAGTCGTCAAACTAGATATCGTGAGAAGCACTTGAAAACTAATGTCATTGGTAAATTCCTACGCACACCAGTGTTAATGGTGCTACCAAGTTGGCCCTTCGCCTGCGACCGTTAAGTTACCCGTTTACACTCAAGTGTCGACACTTTCGCAAAAAAATTAACCGTTGACAACTTGACGAGTCATTAAGAAAGCGTCAAATCAACGAATAAGCAATTAAAAAGAAAATTTGTACAAAATTGAAGTTTGTTTAAACTCAAATGTGTATTGTTGTAGGTAATATTTGTTGTTTTTTTAGCATCTTCCCTGTTCATCCCTCTGCTTCGTTTATGAATCAAATTGTTTTCAAAATAATAGGTAAGTAATCTAAAAGTAACACAGAGCTAACGAGTTTGTTTGTTTGATTGGCTGAAAGCGCTGATTTCAAAAAAAGTCCGTTTTAAAAATCTTATCTTTCGGTACCATTGACAGCCAATTTTTTTTTTATTTGGTCGCTTGTAATACTTTGCTTAGGACCGTGAGAAGCTATACTAGTAAACTCATTTTAATTTGGAAAGTCTGATTTAGATTTTCAACGTGTTAGACAAATCTAACATCTCATTTGTAACTAACATTTTTGGTATCATCTCAAACCATACAAGTTTACGTGACAGTCAAGTTACGACACGGTAAAAGTCGAAAGTCAATTTGTAATCATTGAATATGGCTTTCTATGTACCATTTTTGTATGATTACCCATAATTACAAAAACGCGTTACGTAGTAATTTGAGCGTCTTAGCAGTTTTTATATACAAATTAAATAGCGATCGCGTTATATAATGTTGTTAATCATATTTCACGGTGTTGTCAAAAGTGAAATGATTTAGGTGTGGAACTAATAGGTAGTTACATTTTCTCGTAAGCTTTTCCTTTAACGCGATAGATTCATGCGTCAGATGATGGCTTGATGGCCGTAAAACTCTCCTAAATGTAATTAAACGCCGTAATGGAAATTAGAAATGCTACGGTGTTGGTTTTACGTGATTGGTTGTTGAAAATTAGGGTCTAGTGTAGTGTTTTCAACAATAATATAAGTTGTTGTTGTCTAAGAAAAGTGGAATTTGGAAGGCCAAAATAGGCAGATTTTATTGAAGGAATATTAAGATAAATAAGTATGTCGATAATCCGTGAGTCAAATAGAAAAAAAATATTTAAGAAGAAATATCTATCTTAATTACAAGAAGACTTTTTATTTCCATTATTTACCCCAGTTATATTTTCCAACAATATTGTTAATATCCATTTTATTTCAAGCGACATCCATTCGTTTGTCAGATACTGCCAGTTCTACACGTGTTTTAAAACAGGTAACTGGCACACTAACAAACTGTATTGGTCAACAAAACACTTGTGTCACTATGATTGATAAATATAAACAGGTAGGTGTTTACGAAAATGGACCTTACCAGATTGTAATAAGAGTCTTTGGAAATGTTGGGGAGTAAGTTTTACGTAGGGTTGTCAGATAGTTGTTTTAAGTATTCTTTTCTCAAATGAAAATGTTTTGAACATGTTACACGTCTCATGCAGTTGTTTGGTCAATGTTTGATATCTGACATACCAGAAAGTCTGTCAACTAATCCTTACCAGTGGCATCAGGCTTCTCAAGTAACTGAGTTGTAAAACTCAGGTAGACAGTCAATTCATGTAAAATACTGATCAGGTTAGACCTGATAATGACCCTTATATAAGTATTTGAAAAAGGCTAGGAAAATGATTAAGATAAACAAAATACAGTTTTCATACAAGTATCAACCCTGAAGCAAAGGAGTGTCAAATGCCAATCATATTGACGTGCATTGTTCAGGCTCGGGTGACCTTAGTGTCACGTCACTTTTATATTGTTAACACAAGTAGGACTACTGTTTCACCTTGCGAAAATATTCGTTTACTTGATTCGTTAGCTTAATAATGCATCGATGAACCGTGACTGAAGATAATGCGCTATATTGGTCAATATCTAAATTATTATCCATGTGAGGTTTGGTCTACGATGATGTTTGACAACTAGATGATCTTTTAAAGTCATGAGCAAGTACCTATTTTGCATATTTTTGTTCAAATGTCAAAAATAATCGGTTAACCGTTACTTGAAATGTCAAAGTCAAGTAAACATGTTCCGTGCCCACGCGCCATCAACTAGACACACATTTCACACACATCGTTCAAACTAAATTATGCTCTAGACTTTGAAACTGCAGGAAGAGACTAATTACCCACATTTATCTATTCGTAAACAGGTGTATATCAAATACTATGTATTCACCTACATAAGACATGTTTAGAACGAGAAAACGTCGCGTGCTCATGCCAGATTTCTTTTGAACATTCAAGGAGAGATACTTACGCTGCGCATGAGTCGATGTCGGAAACAGTTTCCATTAGACGCAGCTGTCTTATATGGTTTTCGCGAAGGAATTGTTGATGGTTTAATGGCTTTAGGAAAGAGTTTTTGTTTCTTTCTAGACTTGAGAGTGTGAAATGCCTTTTATGGCAATTATGTTTCTTCGCCTTGGGAATGCGCTGTCTTGTCTTAAGTGTCTATCAAACAATCAAGGCAGGGTTTAATTTCCGTTTCAACCTTCATTCGACCACTTAAAGGGTAATAAAACCTGAAAACCATAACTTTTCGTGAAAGCAAAACAGTTTTCAAACAGTTCTCAACCGTACCACAGTAATAGCACAATTAAAGCTATCACAGAACTTAGTTAACGACTGCAATTTACGGGAATAGCTCCTCCAATCAAAACTAAAAAGCAGAGGGTACAAATAGTGTGAAGCAATTAACTTCTAACAACTTCACCGCCCATGGGAACACAGGAGACATTATGACAGCCGTGTATATTGCACAAGCGATAATCGCCATGGCACAATTCCAGATTGTTATCACTCCAACACCAGTTTAACATGACCTCTTGGCCATGGCAACTTGTAAACAGCTCCTAGGGTAAGAAGGTCCAACAACACTGGTCAAGTTATAATATTGCGGGTTGTAAGTTTACAGCTAAGTTGATAGTGTTATTTTTTTGCAAATTGTTGTGATTGACATTTCTTAGTCGGGAAGGGACTTAAGACTGGATAACGGGTAAAAACAGTAACCGTATGTATCATAGCTGCTAATGAATGAACTGACTCTCAGATTTCAATTAATGAATAAAATAACTTAATTCAGGTCGAAGTTAATAAGAACAATACAAAAACACACAAACGTTACGTGAATGTTCTTGAACCAATTTAGTCGCCTTTAACTAGCATGCAAAACAGATTTCGTTTTCCTACTACAGATTATGCAAAAACACGTAATGACTTATAAATTTGCGAAACTGATTTAAGCGATAGAGCAACACTTATTGCAAATACTGATAGAACTTGCAAGATGTTTTTGAGTACTCAAATAGTGGTTTTACAAGGAAATATTGAAGAAAATAAAGATAAATATTAAGTCACGATTATTTGTGATGATATCATTTGCTAGTTTCATGATGGACGTGAGTTATGGACAAAAGACCAGACCATTAAATGGCAAGACTATTAAGATACAGACTCCTTATGAATATGTAGTTAAGAATTTAGGAACGTTTTTGGCTATTGTTTTTTGTATTAGTCACTTCTAAAATATTTGTCAAAAAAGGACGTTATATCCTCAAATATATTTGCACCGTTAAACGCAGAACTCATTGCTTAGAAAAAAGAAGATGCAGTAACATTAGTCTCAAAACTAAATGATGTATGATGTAGAAAATTCAATTAAGAAAGCATCAAAATGATCACAGACAAATACGGACTAAACCAACTTACAAACGCAGCGAGTTAAACAAATAGATGCTTAATTATCAGAGCCATAAAGATCGTTAATAATGCAGCTAAAAGAGAAACTATTGTAAAAACTATCGAGGTCTCCCCGTGATGGAATCTAGACTTGGTGTCCGCTCATTCAGATGTGACTGATTATACCGTTAGCTCTCCATCTACGACTCCGTATATTGATGAATGGACCAAACGATATGATTATAACGTCACGGTTACTGGCAAAAATTACATATATGTTCTATGGTTTTTTGATTCAGTCTGGCACAAATTCGAAGTGTGTTAGTTGGTTGAAAGAAAGAATTTTTGAAGACTGCACCTACGCAACATTTATAAAAGGCTCGATGAGTCTTGCTAATAAAAGCGATATGCCAATACGAAACTATGATCAAGAAAAAACTATAAATATAAAAATAAATGCAGTTTTAACTCTAATAGACAAGAATAAGGTTTTTAGTTCACTGTAAATTGATTTGACAAAAATGTTGACGTGGTGAATAGACGCTAAAATTAATTTTATCAAAAGTTTAATAAAAATGAAAGACGGCACGGCAATTTAAAACATAATTGGCGACAAAAAGTGTCGTAGTTAACAACAAAAGCAACAGAAAGTCCAGCACCAGTATTAAAAAATTTCGTTATACAAACGTTTTAACGAATCAGCGAACCAGAGCTATGTTTCAGCAATTTTACTATTGTATTCATTAAAGTGTAAATAGACCTTATTCTTCACGTAATACAACTTTGTAAGTTGGCATACTTAAGTTTTTACTCGGACTAGACGCCAGATGTTTTCGAAATGCCTCTCCGAGTGGAAAATTGTTAGATTTCGTGTTAGGTCGTTGCCCGTTCAGTGTGACCGATCAGTGATTACTTAGATATCCAAGTGCAATCTTAAACTGAAACTGTAAATGCCGTTAACTTACGCTAAATCGTCAGTATTTAAGTAAAGACTGAGTCGAGTATGATCGTTGCTTATGTCCGTGAAAGTAAAGTTGTCAGTAATTATATTGTTATCTCGGTAACAGCATGACGCAAGTTCTTTGTTACAAAGTCAAGGACCCTGTCTTGTTATTTTTAATCGACAACTTCCAGTTTCACGAATTCTAGAGAATTATTATTTTCCTTGAGATTTAATCTCCTTCCTCTACATTTCATAACTCCATAAATAGAGGTTCTGAGATGTACATGCTCGGCCTAGTTTTGTGCGATAAAGTCGAACTTTGAATTCCGTTGGTGGTTTTCCTTTTGGCTTTGTTGTAACAATGTCACTTGTTTATTGTTAGGCCGGGGTCGTATTGATATCACCCGCAGCTTTAATGCAACTAATCCTGCCAGTATCACCTATAATATTACACAGGCCTTTGAACATTGTAACGTATATCTGTCAAAGGCCTTTGAAATTGCAAAGCATATTTCCTTTATCATGTTTCGTGTGGCCATTCTAATATATTGCGAATAAATTGTTTACTGGTGCAGCAGTATAAAAACTTCTTTCAACCTGTCTCGTTTCCGTCAATAGGCAAATTGCAACACGATTGGGTTTTCAATATTCATCGGTAACTGTTATGAGTTTTTATGGACTTTTCAAACTGGCACAAACGGTTCTTGTATGAACATGATTTTGAGGATGATTCACAACATGCTGTGCATGTTTCAATCTGGTTTGTTGATAATCTTTTATTTACTGTATATCCTTTAACTGCTTTTTATGTTATATTAGAACTAAAAACATTTATAATTTATGCGAATGTCGGCAACATCTTGTATCAACCACGTCGTTTAATTAAAAGGACACATGACGATTTCAAAATTCATCAAACTTGATTTTCAAGTTCATTTTTGAAAAGAAAACTTATTATGGAGATTGCCATGAATCAAAAAAATCATTTTAGGTTTGCTAACATCTGCCATTATTCTCACGGTACCAACAAAGCCTATCGAAATTAATAGTTTATTTTAAAGGAATCTGAATAACTGGTTTCCTGATGTTTATAACTGGTATTGGGAATATTCTTTAATGTATCGTGATCAAAACCTGTTTGGAATAAAGGCTTCATATTGTTATTTCTAGACGGTAGAACACTGAACTGACTTGGTGCGGAAAAGTGTGAATCATCAGTCTTGTGGCAGATTTTTGCTGCAAGCTGTTAAATGCAGTTTTATTCACAGTTTTTTTATAACTTTAAGTTAGAATTCTTAATCTGACAGACAATGCTTGCGGCTATGGTGTAAAGTCTAGAAAATTGAGACACTCCATTCTTAGAAGTCTAATGCATTATGTAATAGGGGTTAAAGTATGAAATTGCCGATTTGTACTGAAAATCTAAATTGTAATTTTTTTTAATTTTTAACAAACTTATTTAATCAAAATAGTTGCCATTATTATCTATACATTGCAGCCATCTAATAAGAAGGTCATTTATGCCGTTACGATAGAACTCTGAGGATCTAGACTGCACAAACTGTGTGAAAGAATTTTGATCTGCCTCCTGGAAAGAAACTTCTTGTGACGCAGATAATTGTCCAAATCACAAAAAAAAATGGTCGTCCGTTAGAGCAAGGTCTGGCGAATATGGAGGAAGACGAATAGTTTCCAACTGCAGTTCCTGAAGAGTTAAAACGGTTTCTTTTGCTGTATGAGGCCTCGCGTTGTCATGGAGCAATAACGGTGAAGGTCGATTCATGAGTCGTGGCTGTTTTACTGCTAATTTTTTCAACATTATTCGTCTTCGGCTGGGTATCTGGGTAGTTTGACTAGGATCGGCGTTCACCGTCTCTCTTAATTTCTCGTTAATCACCTGTCAGGCGGTCTTTTTCATGGCTCGTTCTTCAAGTCGAAGTTTCCACCACGAAAGCGTTTAATCCAAAATCGCACGGTGCGTTCATTAGCAGACACCTCTTCAAATGCAGCATTGATATTGCGGGCTGTTTCTGCCGTTTACTTCCGCGTCGGAATTCATATTCAAAAATTACTCAAATTTTCGCAGTGTCCATCTTTCTTGTTTAAGTTGAATAACAAAAACAATTGAACATCGATAATCAAATGTTTCACATTTTTTAAAAGAAGAACATCACAGAAACCACGTGAAAAAAGTTTCATTCGAAAACCTCAAACCATGAAGACTCTATGGCAATTCAAAAACCTACTAGAATAAAACGGCAATTTCATACTTTAACCCCTAATATAAAACGAGTCTATCTTTAGACAATATAGAAATCATATAGAAAGCCGTTGATTGATATCTCGTTAAAAAAAAGGTTGGCTTTCTAAGCTTATAGCAGGCTTGGTAGCAAGGTAAGGTTTACTAGTCCACCTTGTTGACTGCGACAATAAGATCAAGTGATAAGTTCTCGTTAGATCCGGCTCGAGTGTCAATGTCAATCGATTGTTTATTTACCAGTCGCAATTTTATTGTTATTTTTTTATCGTCTGTTAAATTTTATAATTGGAGTTCTAGGTCTTTTTGGTCCGTTTCGTAATATGTTTTGTTTGTTTGCCAGAATTATTTTTGTTTGTCATGTGATCATTACAACCTTGGACGTTTATTTGCATTATTTTCCTGTCTATATAACTGTTAAAATATCAATAAATCAATCTCTAGGTACCCGTCTACAAAAAGTCAAAAAAAATTCGCCTATGTAAACATTTTACAAAAATAGCCGTAGTATTTGCTAACTGTAAGCTCTTTTTATCATAACAATCCTCTTCAATTCAACCTCTCTAGACCTCCCAAACGTGACTTCAAGCCATCCGTTTCGCTTTTTAGGATCTGTTTGAATTTCGTATTTATACGAATTTATTTTTTAAAAATCGTGCGGCTTACCTTACGAGCACTCATCGACGTCATGCCTCACTGACTCCCATAACGAGATCTCGATAGAGTCAACTCGATAGAAATCGTCTCGCACTGACATCGAGTTTAGAATCGAGTTGACGCCTCATTAGAGCGGTGTCCCTGCACTTATCTGAGTATGTGTTGATTTGCATACGCATTTGAATAAATGTCTAATGTTTATGTAATAGTGACATCGCTTCATTCGATTTTCTCATTTTGCATCGTGTTGCGTTTCTTTTGTAACTTTTCTGCCGTGATTGTACGACTGGTTAGCTTCGTAACGAGGCTAATCAATGTAATTATGTATTTTATAATTATGCTATGGAATTTCATGATCGGCTTCTGCAGAATTCTGGAAGTAATGCGCCATTTGTTTGTGTTTACATTATTCACGATTCTTTTTAATTACCTATTTCACTGCCTAATTTTCTTTGATCATTATCGAATTTGTCAAACATAGTTCTATAATTTTAATTCTTATCAAACTGGACGTTGATGTTGAAATTAATTAAAGAATTTAACTTTTGCCAATCAGGTTTCGAATTTCAACAATATGCAAAATACATGCTTATGTTTATATCATGTAATGTAGCCAAGGTCACTAAGTTGTGGTCGTGTCAATTTTTGCAATATGTAGGTATAGTATAAAAGTGGTTGTTGATAGGTCGCAGGTAAAGACTCTAAATGGTCTTATATTAGGTACTAAAAGTTTTTACATTCGTATTCACTATTATTTTATAGAGAGGCCTTCGAATAAAATATATATTTATCAGTATTAATTTCTTACATAAAATCAAATTGCATAAGTAGCTACTAACTACTTACTATTCCTCCAATGCTGTAATACTGAATTGAGGAAAATCTAAAGACGGTCGCAGACGCTGTTCTACCGACCTGTGAACCGTTCCTATCTTCGAACGAAACACGACTTTCCTATATATGGCATAAATGAATTCCAACTTCCAGTCTCAAGCAATGTTTTGGCCGTAATTCAAAGTGTTCGGTGGCTAAATATGCGTACAAACATCCTTAGACCGACTGGCAAACATTGTAATGTTTTTGTGGGATATCGGCGAATATTTTAGTGGTGTATTTTTCCCCGGTTTACATAGTTAGGAACTGTTGGGAATGTGTTCATTAAACTGTAAAAGAAAAATCATACATTATGTAAGTTTTGGATGTGTACAATTTAATTTTTCATCAAATAAGTACATAAGAGTTCTACAAGGATTTTATGAAGACCAACTTATAAAATTAAAATGTTTTTGGTTTAATAACGATTAAATAATATAAGCAAACTATAGCACATATAAACTCAATCCTTGAAATAAACCTTTTCAATTCATAAAAATTCTTGGCAAATAGCAGCCTTTATTTAAATGTAGCAACACCATTATAATCGATATTAAAAGATTGTCGCCACAAAACGATTCAGATCAACATTTTGCAATCGTTTGCTTTGATTTGAAACTGCCGCGTAATTTGCGAAGGCCGTTCAGATACGATAGTCTGCGATTCGAAATTTAAAAGTTTTGTAACAATAATTTTATGTAAATGTTGTGTCAGAATTATGGTAATTTATTTTTAAAACAAAAGAATAGAGTTGAATAAGAATCGGCCATTTTACTTTTGAGAATACGACAGCAAAATCGTTATTTTTTGAGTCGTTAGTGTCTCTCTTTCACCAAAACCTTGATGAGACTTCTTTCTCATGTAATGGCTTTAAGTATATGTATTGCAATAGACAGTTATCCGCCATCTTTAACATGTGCCTACGCAGTTTCCTCCGATGATTAGCCTCTGTGAGAATAGGAAGACACTACTTTCTCCTCCATTTGTGTTTTGTGTAAGTTTTCATGTTCAATGTTTGTTTCTTGTTAGTTGCTCTTTGTTTTAACGTCAACGCCTTTTATGGAATGAAGGTGAAAAAGTTTGTCTTTTGATTAGATTGGAACATGTAGGCACATCATACGTACATGAATGTTAAAACAACGTAGGTAAGTCCTCATCATCATCAGCCTATCGCAGTCCACTGCTGGACATAGGCCTCTCCAAGTGCACGCCACTGAGATCAAAGGTAGGTAGGAGGTAAGTCCATACTTACATATTATTAATTCTGTAAAAATAAACTCTCAACATAACCATAAGGAGATGCGATGTTGTCAAAAATGAAATAAAACTTATTAAGATACGATTTTAAACAAAAAGATTATTCATAAAATCTGCAAATAAAATCTCAAGTTTTTAACCGAGACCTGAATTTATATTTTTATTTATTGTAACTTATATAAGAGATAACGACATTTGACCAGTGTGACCCCTATGCAGTGACATTTAAAACTTTCAATGTCAGTCACTTTCAAATCGCCTTACTTTAAAATTTATGTTCCAATAAATTAGATGGATATGTTTAATTCTTGACAGTTTTGGAGCAGCAATTAATTATTAAATCCTTTAGGTGTTGTTTTTTGTGAAGTTTTTATTAATAGATTTTTTATTGTAGTCAACTGGAGATATACAATACAAATTAAATTATGGTAATTTGTTGGTGCAGCAGAATGGTTCGGCGATATCCGTTCCCCCTGTCATACTATTATGTACAGGAAGGCTTTTAGCCAGGTGGGTTTTGGCCGGTAAGAGTCCGGTACACTCCACCGACCCCAAGGTGCAGGATATACATGAGGGTTTTCCCCTTGACAAAAAGGATCGGTCGAAAAACATGTGAAGGTTGTGAATCAATTGCATATTTTTATAAGACAGTGTTTTATACTTACCCATGCGTTGAAGCTTTACAAAGGCACAGAACTGGCTTTTTTTGGGAAAATAATGGGTTTTAAACTAGGTACATACTACCTATTACAAAATGAAGTAGGCATAAGCTACACATAGATAACTTTTTCTGCACACTTTTGCCATTTTTGTTTGTCGCCTATAGCCGCCTCTCATTTAATCATCGTATAAGCATTTATAATAGGTAGGTTACCTTGCATAATTTCAGATAATATCGGCATTACATGTTCTTTCGTTGCCATATATGAAAAAGGCGTGTGTAATAAAATCATAAACTGTAAATAAACGAGTCTAATGTATGTAAAACGTTATTCAACGAACTTACATTTATGCTGACAACATAATGTTGCACGTGAAATGCTACAATTAGTCTATTACAACTTTTTGTTTACTTACTTACAACTTTTATACGCATTCTGTATGTTTTGTGCTGCCTTGCTTTAAAAAATCATTACTGTACAGCAAAAGATCAAAACATAGAGTACTTTTATTAAAAAAATAAATATCTAAACCTTTAGTTAAGTTGCTCATGATATTATTTATTCCTATAGTTATTTTGGCAGGAGTACCTACACTATTTATGTCATAAATAAAGGACGGACAAATTACATGATTGCAGAAAGTCTGCAAATACCGGTGAAGCGCCATAGATGTGTAATCACATTAGCCTGAAAGTTGACCGCAATACAATTTGGAAAAGGCTAAGCGGACGCAACAATCATTTGATGAACCATAAGAAAACTTCGACATACAAAACAACATTATTTGTGCGAACTCGGACGTAATCACGACTTCCCTGTTACACACAAACTCATAGTAAAACCTTTTTTAATAAGCAATATAATGACTTGCAGGAAAAGTGAAAATAATAATCTTCTAGCATCTAATGATGCGTTAACGCTATGGTACCGACGGATTGCCTTTTTCCGAGGTGTTCGTAAATGTCAAGCATATCATTTGAGCATAAAAAAATGCTATAATTTTCGTAATTTTTTTGCTGGTTAGGCACACGAAACTTGTTCTACTTTAGGTATGGCATTTTAATGGTTATGTGAAACTAGTAAAGTCAGTCATGATATCATGTTGATGTTTTTTAAATTACATAAATGCTGTGAGCAGTGTCCATGTGGCATTTGATTTACGACATCATATATTTATCATTTTATCAATTAAACTTAACAAAGAAGAATTACTTCACACGGACACCTTGTAAGTAATTTAAAATGCAAACATCGAAACAAAAATAATAATAAAAACTTTATATCGAGTCGATTCCCGCAATCGATAACATCGAACAAGAATTGCTTAGCGATAAAACATTATTCGCAGACAATCGTATAACTCCGTAAGTGCACACCTGTCGCGCGTAAAATCGATCGCTATAGTATGCGCAGACGCACTGCAGCCGGGACTAGAATAGAAAGCGCGGGAAAACGACATAATGCGCGAATTAAATTTGGTTAAATAGCCAACGAAAGTTGTTTCGTATCGGTGTGTTAGAAACTTTATTGTTTTAGGAACCATGTGGCTGTTTATACTGAATAGTAAAGGCGGTTATAGCCTTATTTGATGGAACTAAAAGGTCATACGATCATGTACGTATTTATGGCGAATGTGACTTTAAAGTGTGGGTAATGTCATAGAAGTAGAGGTGATGCTAAGTGAGTTTTCGAAGAAAGATGTTTTAGCTGAGACGTGTGAAAAGTGTGACAACATTGCCATGTTTCATTGAGGGCGATAGTAACCAGTCAATATAACCTACTGAGCTGAAACCTCGCTGGGTGACACATAGAGTATAGAATAGACTTTAGGTTTTAGCAAGCAATGCTAACTTCATTTAAATGTTCTGACTTAGTACCTACTGTAGAGGTTTTACCTCATTTATATTTCCATAGTTGTTGGTACCGGTGATAATATTGTCGATATTTTGCTTCTCAGTCTGCCATCGACTGCCCTAAAACAATAAACCAAAAAAGCTAAATCTCTATAGATCCTATCAAAAGAAAAATTTATACGAATGTGTAACTAATAATCAAATCATATACTTACCTAATAATACCAATAAAAGATCGTCATTGGCAGAACATCTTTGTGCCTGACACACGATGGTATAAAACGATAGAATGGTAAACATAAGAAGTTTTATTACAACGTATTAAGTATTAAGATTTAATTGCAGGTTTTTGTTACTGTATGTATTATCTAGAGGTATATATATATAAAAATGAAACCCGCTTTCCGTTGTCACGACATAACATGAAAACGGCTTGACCGATTTGGCTGAAAATTAGAGGGGAGGTAACCTAGACCCGGGAGAAGGTTTTAGGATAGTTTTTGTCATCATCCGGCTACAGGACGCGGGTGAAACCGTGGGCGAAAGCTAGTAAGTGATATTTATGTTTATTTTACGAGAGTTTTTGTAAATGTTACTAGACGTTTTTTTATTATATCTCTTGTAATGTAAAAAATAGTTTTGAAACTCTTATCTTATTATCCTTCAGCGATACTGTAAGTGAATATAAATAGTAGATTGAATTACGCTTCATATATAAGTCGACACTTAAACGGCAAGTTTTTCAAAAGTGCAACTTTTCTTAGAAAGTTTCTAAATGTACAAGTTAATCAGAGTTTTGGTTTTCTGTCTAGCCAAATTCGCATTTATTTATACGGTAAGTTTCCTTATTATTCGTCATTTCTCAAAATGATGTGATTTCTAAGCCGTCTCTTTAGTCAACTCATTTCTCTTCAAAGACGACTCTAACATATAGTTCACCTATGCACTTTAGCTGTCTACTTATTTTTTTCATTTTACTGCAAAGTGAAACCAAAACAAATCCTCCTGGTAACGATTACATTAATTCATTTATTCGCTTGTCTATGTAAGACGAACGTGTAGTAACAATAGACAATTATGAACACGAGTGTTTCTTTGGCGCGTAATTAGAAGTGTTGCCATGTTTGTCAGTCGTTTAAAGGAGGTTCTTGTTGTAGGTGGAAGAAAAACTTTTATGGTTAGATTTTTACTTGAAGGTATCTTATTTTATTATAGGTATTTGTTTGTTAAAGTAATAAGTAGATTAGCATAAAACTGCATTCATTAACGTAGATACCTACCCTGTAGATTTTGTAAATGTCAAAATAAAGTTTTTATTAGGTACAGTTCTTGAAAGTACTAAAACAAAACAAAATAGATTTATCCTTCGCTTTTTGTCTGAATGACTTGCTGTTTTAACGCTTTCAGTTTTATTAGACGAGTTCAGATACTGTAAAAAAGTATGTATATTTCGAGAGCGTTTTATTATTTCATAACCTTTTAAAACAAGTTTGATAGTCGAATACTCAGCTACAGAAAAGTTATTGTTTTTTTATGAACTTGGTAAATATATTTTTACTATTTTTTCCTAACATCTGAGGGGTTTCACCTATTTAATTATTTTAAATCTTTTCAAGCAACAAGGACTCTTTCTAAATCATACACTAGACGCATGGTCACCATATCAAAGATATCCTGAATCGACGTTTAATTTGTGCTCATGCACGGAAACCGATACCTCGCATGCCTTCACGTTATCATATCGCGCGTGATTTTTACGCGTAACGAAACGTATTCTGAAGATAAACGCGACGCCATCTTAGATGCAGCGATATAGATCTACGTGATGTATTTGTAATTAAATAATATCTTCGGATGTTCCTCGGAATGTTAGCATTCGGAACATTTATTGTCAATTACATAGTTTTTCTAGCGATGCAGTAAAATCTAATAACAGCTGAAATGAATTGCAACGGTTAGTTTCACGATTTGATCTACGTTCGTATTTCCCGCGTTTATCTTTGTGTATCTTTGGATTGCGACAACGAAAATAAAAGATTAATGGTTAGTTTGCATGGCAAGGATTTGTTTTATCGTTGTTTTTTGTATTTTTTTGTAGTTGTATATTCCTCAAGAATATTAATACTTACTTTTTTACATACTTAAGTGTTATGTTTGATAAGTCTTAAGTCAAAATAGGAAAATAAAAAGCAACGTTTTCTTGTAAAAGGAACAGTCTATTTAATTACAAATAATACCAAATGAAAATAACATTAATATCACCTACAAATTAAAGCGTTATTCGTTGGAGGAAAATATCAACTTGTACCAAGTGACTTCACCTAATCGCTAATTGATCAGTCTGAGCTCATCTTTGAAATGGCATGTTATCTGACGTCATTACATATTCCGATTTTAAAATCACCTATGACTGACATTTCACATTCAGTTTTATAGTGTTCCTTTTTAGGGTTCCATACCCGAAGGGTACAACGGGACCCTATTGTTTTCGCTTCTTTGTCCGTCCGTCCGTCTGTCATCAGGCTGTATCTCATGAACCTTGATAGTTAGAGAGTTGAAATTTGCACAGATGGTGTATTTCTGTTGCCGCTATAACAACAAATACTAAAAACTAGAATATAATAAATATTTTGGGGAGCTCCCATACAACAAACGTGATTTTTTTGCTCATTTTTGCTCTGGTAGGAACCCTTCGTGCGTGAGTCCGACTCGCACTTGGCCGGTTTTTTGAAATATTTGATTACACGGTTGTCGTTCCATATTCAAACCTAGATAGCTGTCATAAATATTAACCGCCAGATACAGTATTTGTTAGGTGTGGGAATATTGGCTGTCACATGGAGCGTAGCATAGGTATAGCTAATCGTTTCAGCTAAGCATGGCAAGGCAAATGTACGCTTAGTCAAGTTAGATATAAAGGGTTTATTATGATAAGTACCTATCTCATATTAAAGTTAAGAAAAGTTGTAACTTGGAATACTGTTATTGAATGATTGCGGTACAGACTTCTTTTAGGACTAGTTTCCGTCCAGATAAAAACAAATCTATCAAGCCTTTAAATGGATTGAATAAAACCTTATTTTTTATTGGACCTGTAGTTCCTGAGATTCAAACATTGTAGAAGTAGGTACGTTTTTTTTATACGAAGGTTGTATGTATATTACGCTGGTTAACTGGTTCATTTTACGCAATTTAGTGGCTACTATCATAATATCATACATCTGTGTATGTTCAAGTGTTTCCCAATTTCTTTTGGTATGCTTGACGTTGTTTATCGAAACGTGTTTGCTTTACGCAATGTTATATGAATTCCTTGGACATTTCCTAGCTTTTTTGTTATTTAGGAATGTCATACCTAAGTATTTTAATTAATATGATGACTACGAACTCTTTTGTTTTTTGGTAACATAACTTGTCACAAAAAAAAAGAACAAGAAAAAAAAATCCATTTTCAAATAGGTATCTCAAGACTTTTATTTTAAAAAGGTAGTAAGTTCTAAGTTGTGTAAATAAAAATAAAATTGCTATGGTTGACTTCGTGATCTAGTCATCGACAATCTTTTTACATACTTGCTTAGAAAGCTCATATTCCCATATTACAATGGGCTCAGAGAGAAATAGCGTTCACAGCCTTACATAACGGTGGGGAGACAATGAGAGTAGTCCGTTGTAAACCAGCTACATACTTAATTCTACAAAACAATGTCAAGAAAGTGATGGTAAATAAAAAAATAATTGAAAATCTATTGATGTGTCTGTAGCATTCTTTTTTATCTGTGCGCTATGGGTTTAAGGCTTATTGTTCACTAGTGATTGTGCTACATGCAATCGTGTCGTATAAATTCAGTATCTTACTTTTTTTTTGTAATTCTCATTGTAAAATGGTTACTCTATGCAAAAGTCATGATCTGCTTAGCCTTTTTCCAACTTTGTTGGGGCCGTTTCTAGTCAAACCCGATGCAACTGAGTACCAGCGCTTTATAAGGAGCAACTGCTTATCTAATCTCCACAACGCAGTTACCCGGTCAACCCCTTACCCGTTGGTCAGACTGGCTACTTACTGGCTTCTGAATACTCGTAACTACTGCCAAAGATGTTCAAATGAAAATCGGGACTTACAGTTTATCGTGCTTTCCGAAACACGGTTCTCTATGCAGAGTGATTTATTTCAAATTCTTTCTCTCATTGTCACATACCATTCAAACGTGACTTACAGAACAATACACAAACAGGTGGCCATAGGTTAACACGAAGCGATCGGGAAGGCAATACTAATGAAACAAATTATAAATGCATAACAAATGTGTAGTGTGCATCGAGCCTTAGTAGAGTCCGACAGTTTTGTTCGATTTTCAAAAATCCTATGATGTTGTTATAGAAGAACACCAAATATTAAGGGTGCCTAAGTTTCAAATCAGTACCAGTGTGTTTTAGAACCAATAGATGAATTAAAATAGTAATCAACAAACAAAATAAAAACATTATAATTAAATAAACCCCTAAAACTTTGTACAGACTTTTTCAATTACAACAAAATGACAAACAACTTTTTATAAATATTTCTAGAGAAAAAACTATTTGAAATCCGACAAGTAATTAGTACTTCGCTTCAAAACATGTACAACAAGTTTGTTCACATCAATCACCTTTATTGCTTCTAATTAAGGTTCAAAATGCTAAAGTAATTTTAAAAGTATTTGGCGCGGCAATAAATTGTCAAATCACTTTGAGCGTGATGTCACAACTCATTACAGTGAAATAACGGCTAAGGGTGTATTAATTTAGCATCGGAATAACCTGTTGCTTTTCATAACATTCATTACTCTCGAGATCGTAAATGTTGTACGGTAACTAAATGGAAATAGTGTGCATCAATCATGCACTACCTTTACACTACTAAAGCTACGGAAATGTTGTGAAAATTTCGCAGAAAAACTTGAATGTCAGACCGTCAGCAAACCTGGACAGGAATATGACTGGAAACACTAAAGTAAAGCGCTATAGAATATCGTTCGTAATTTGAATTTTAGATTGGAAAGAGGTTTTTATCCAGATATGAACTTAACAGGCCGATTATAAAATGATGACAGTTCTTTTTTCAAATGCTTGCCTTTTTACCACTATCCAAACAGTATGTGCATATATTTTACACGTAGAAACAATAAAAAGTAAATTCTAAGTGCTAAAGAGAATTTGGTTTTTAAAACTTCTTGGTAATATAAAAACTCGTTTCTAGCTTTTGTGTGTAGTGTCAGTCAGAGAATATTAATGCATGACTTGAGACAGACAATAGCTGAAGCGTAATTGTGGGAAATTACTAGGAGCCTATGCATACATTTTACCTGTGTATCTATGCATGTAAGTAATGATTCAAGTAGGTAATGATGGTGTTACTAAATGGTTTGTTTGACGTTGAAAATTAAAACACCCTTCAGCACTCGACTAAAAAGTATTCTACTAAGTACTTATATGTTATTTCGAAGTATAACCTATATTAGTCACGATGTTTCAAGTATCCCACATTGAATATTTCAGCAAACCTTTTCTTTTTCGAGGAAATGCGCTAAATCTAAACAAAACCATATACTGCACTTAATTCATTAAGTTCCCTATTAAAATTCAATAATGGCGTCGTGAGTTCATTGCCGCCATACGTGTCGATCAACGGCCGTCCATCTGCGAGAACACGTTATACACTGAGATATTACTGGCTAACTGGCTATTTATATACCATAATTTGAAAATAGAACCTCCGTGTTGGCTGGTTCGATTAAATTCTTTTTATAGATTTGATTTGTGAGTAAATCCTTCTTTGATATAACGTATGAGAATAGTTATTTTTGTTAACCTTTTTTACCTAATGAAACCTACTTGGATAAAATAAAGCTTTCTACCTAGATTGGATAATATTTGAAATATGTACGCTACGACATTTTATTACCTACATAGTCTAAAAGTTATGCCTCATTTTGATTTAAAATTAATCAACTTTATGCAAGTACACACACTTGCATGAATACTCAGACGAAATCTTCGAAGCAAGTTTTCAAGTTACGCAACGCACGATGTTTTTAACCATCTGTTATGTACCAACATAGTAACACCATCTGTTATATTCAGGTTGTCATGTTGGTAACACGCACATTTATAAGAAAGATTTTCACGCGATATTTTGACGTCAATTAGTAACTCCATTAAATAACATAGTGACAGTTTTCAATTCAATCTTGGCTCTTAACTGAGATTAATAATCGTTAATAAATATGTTTTACAAATATGATTGATGCTCTAACTACGACTTTAATAAGAGATAAAGATCAACGTCCTAACTTCAGATAAAAATAGTGAAGAATTTCGAGTAGTTTTAAAAATTCTAAACACGAATACTACAGTAATACTGGTAATACAGAATTTTCCTCAAAAGGCAACTGGATTTGTAATAGAACCACCATCATTCAACCGCGGAGATCATATTATTTGAGCTTGAAGACAGCTCTACCTTATTTAGCCAGATTCAAGTGTTGATATACACAGCATATATCCAGCTGATGTTAAACCGCTTGACCAGTATAATTTATAACCAACTTAGCGGTATTTCGACACAATGAGGACCTACACCAAAATTGAAACGTGACTTGATTCAAAATGTCGGCATTTTGGAGCTAACAACTTTAGTTCTAACTGGTCTTCAGATTTATACGAATGTCATGGTCCCAAATGATAATAATTTCGGAATAAACAAACAGTGAGTCACATTTAGTACAACAGCTTAGCTTAACAGTCTAAAGGACAATAGATTAACATTACCAGTATCATTACATTGATACTTAGATAGTCCATTGACTTTAAGAAATACAAATCCTGACAATAAAACCGTCGCGCGATGATATCTACTTTTCCAATGCAAACAAAATAATCTTGAGATGACCGCGCAAAAACTTGGGACTATTAAGACGCCCTGAGTGAACAGCGTGAGTCTATTTATTGCAATCGTGTGTAACACACCCACACAAGAACAGGTTCGAAATACGCGCGCATCATTTGTTTCGTCAATATGGCGGCGATCGAGTCGACGGACCTCTTACTTTCGTTATTTTCACTTTCGTTTAAGTAATACGTTGTATAGATAATGTTATTATTAAGTAACTTAATCTTGTTTAGAACTTCCGCATGTGGGCGTAGTTGTTTATAATATTAATTGACGTTTAAATAATTGGTGTATGTTAGATTTGTAATTTTACGATCGATGTTACTTAATGCGTTTTCTAAAAGTCATCTTTTAATTTCAGATTGTGGTACGCGGTTTACGGAGCTTCGCTGTATTTAAGGTGAGGTTCTTCATCAATTTATCAAACGAAGTGATGTTATCAAATTAAAAATAATTTCGATAACATCACCTCCGAGAAAAGCTACGTTGTATTATTAATTCCTAAAATACCTACCATTTATATTATTTGTTTGCTGGATCGCAAGCCTTGATTAGTCCTCTCTGATACCTACACGCAGAGAAATATCTGGCTATCTATACGAGAAAAAATGCTACTGTAACTAGAACTTCTGTTAGCAACCGTGACAGCAAGACTCGTTGTTGACTTTACAAAAACCGTTTTGTTATTATTTTTACCTATCGTTTTATTAAGGACAACTAGACGTTAATTTAACTGACCAACCAACATAGTACTCAATACAGTGCAAATAACGCGCCTGTTACAATACCAATGTAATTAGAACCATACGTCACTAATTTACATTACTAAATCGATCGTAAGGACTACTATGCGATCTTGTATACATAAACACTTTTTTTTTTTGGGTTTACTAAATATTTTGCTGTATCTACTAATCAATTTATGTAACATAACGACCTGAACTGTAATGATAACTATTCGTATTGCAATGCTAGCTTTATGTTTATTGTAACAAGTACAATACATATTGTAATGCTAGCATCCTAGGTATTGTTATAGCTATTATCTCGTATGTAGTACCTACTGGTTTAGATGAAACCTGCAATCTAGTGCACTTATAGTACCTACTAACGGGTCCTCACAGGCTTTTAGTAGACGAAAATCCAATTTTATTTGTCTATAAGTAAATAAAACTGTATTTTCTCCACTGAAAGCCTAAAAGGGATCCGTTGTTGGTGCTGTCAGTCCACTGGATTGCAGGCGCTCCATCAAAACGCAGTTCATATATAGAGCCAGCAGTATGTGTGACGTAGTAAAACAATGCCTTTTTCAATACATTATCTAAAGACTCCGACTATCTTGTATCATAAGTGTCATCAAGTGTTAGATTAGAATCATAGAATTTGAGATTATCGGCATTTTTTACGACGTCCCACGCGCTACGGCTCTATATGTTTAGGATCCCTGGAATCAAAAATAAAAAATATTACGTACAGAGAAAAATGACATTTATTTTAATATAATCATCACAATCATTGGTCCGTAGAAATTACACTTACACATTACGGCCCCTCACATCTGCATTGGTAGCATGATCGCGCGATAAAACATCCGTCCCTATCGCACTTACTAATAGTGCGATAGGGAGATGTTTTATCACTTTTCGCGCGATCATGCTACCCGTTCAGGCGTCTTTTCAGCGTCGACGTCCCTTATACTTATCATTTCTACATTCAACTTGTAAAGTATGGGGCCCTATTAGAGCCTGTTCACACTAGCGATTCTTTTCGGCGATGCGAGATCGCGGCGTGCACGCAACGAGCTCGCCGCGGGTCGTCGCGGTATCGCGGCGATTATTTTATCGCAATAATATCGCCGCGAGCAAACTTTATATGTGTGTGATATCGCAGCTTGCTCGCCGCGTGCTCGCGGCGATATTAATGCTAGTGTGAACAGGCTCTAATAGGGCCCCATACTTTACAAGTTGAATGTAGAAATGATAAGTATAAGGGACGTCGACGCTGAAAAGACGCCTGAACGGGTAGCATGATCGCGCGAAAAGTGATAAAACATCTCCCTATCGCACTATTAGTAAGTGCGATCTCGCATCGCTTAAAAATCGCCGAAAAGAATCGCTAGTGTGAACAGGCTCTTAGAGCAAGAGCCCAGGGCCGTATATTTATTAATGTATGCTCCGATGGTCATTTCTGAAGTCTCTATTTCCTTCAATCTATTTTTGGAAGTTTTTTGCCACTCTATCACTAAATGCCAGGGTTCTGTACAGTTTTGGAGCCACTGGATATCTTCATCTGCACCACCATCTGGAAAGATACATGGACTCATAAAAAAATCATGAAATAAAGACTTCAAAATAATTTAATTTAGTAAAATAAGTTGCAAGTTATTAATGTAATTAACTAGTGTCATGCCAAATCATGGGATTAGGTTGTCAAGCGGACCCCAGGTTCAATTGAACCGTGTCAGAAAGGTGGGCCAAACGTTAGGAGGATGATGAAACTGCAAGTTATTAAAGTTGCTAGAAAGAGGCCAAGGAAAGGCAGTCAGACAAACAACACAGTTGTCCTTTTTTAACCGACTTCCCAAAAAGGAGGAGGTTCTCAATTCGGCCGGTATGTTTTTTTTTTTTTTCTATGTATGTACATCGATTACGCCGAGGTTTATAGACCGATTTACGTGATTCTTTTTTTGTTCGACGTGGAATAGCTGCCAGTTGGTCCCATAGTCATCAGGTCAGGGATCTGAAGATGGAAACCCTGAGAAATCGAGGGCAACTTTCGAAAGTTGTAAGCATACATAGGGTTAAACCTTGACACTCATATGTACGTCTGATAGCACTATTCAACAGTGAAGGTTTGGAGCTGACCTGATGATGGAGACCAAAGAAGGTCGAGGGAACTCGACAACTGAGTCTGTAAACTACCTCGTGTTTGGGCTTATATTATTCGTATTGACGAGACCTTTGCAACAGTGAAGGTTTGGAGCTGACCTGATGATGGAGACCAGAGAAGGTCGAGGGAGCTCGACAACTGAAAATGAAAACTACCTCGTGTTTGGGCTTATATTCTTCGTATCAATGAGAACTTTCCAGTTATGTGGATAGTGACCTTATTCGTTTCACTGAAAAGCTGAAAATAAAAAACTTTTTTACAAAAAAAAAATAACCGACTTCCCAAAACACTAAAAAGCAAAAAAAAAACTAATTTTAGGTGCATCGGCCTAGAAGTCGGTGGCAAAATTAACTCAGGGACATCCATTAGACACCGACTTCTAGGCCGATGCACCTAAAATTAGTTTTTTTTTGCTTTTTAGTGTTTTGGGAAGTCGGTTATTTTTTTTTTGTAAAAAAGTTTTTCCTTTTGAGGTTTGAATACAATTAATAACCTATTTGGGAGATGCTCTAATCCAACAGTGGGATCACATTTGGCTATTAAAAAAAATAAAAACCCAGGTAGATAACTTAAAACTTGCCTTCTTCGACGACTTCTGGCTCGTTGCTGTTATTGTTGATGTTGCTGCCATTTTTCTTTTTAATAACCTTAGCCTCCCTTAATTCGCGGCGCCTGTTTTGTAGACAGTCATATAATTTGCCTTTTGCACATCTTTTTATTTTAAGTTTAGTATCATTAATGTATGGAATAAAGTAAGTACTTATATTTTCCTTTTTGAATACTTCAGTTATTTCTTGTGCTTTTGTAAGAAGTAGAGAACTGTCTATTCTTTTATTTGGGTCTGATTGCATTAGGTCTTTTATTATTATATTGCAAACTTTTCTTCGCCCATTATTTGATAATTTGCCTTGTTCTGAATATAAATTTAGCAGGCCTTGGCAGGCCTTGTCCTTCATTCGATTTTAAGAGTAGATTTTTCAACGGCTGAAATACACAAAAATAAAATTAATTATTAAAATAATTGAGTAGGTTATTATGATATAATATTGTCTTCGGTTAGCGCGATAGTTACTCATGAAATAAAACTATAGAAACGGATTATTATGATAGTTTTTTAAAAGCATATATTTAATTTAGTTCTAACATTTTTTATGTTTTATTTTGAGGTCAAATATTAGGTCTCTACCTATGAAATTGGTGTTTTTAACACTCTTACTGCGTGGCCAAAAACAGCCGGAACAACAATCGATCAAATCGCTTATTTAAATAAAATAGAATACTTTAATGCGAACCAAGCGAACCATGGTAAATGTACAGTTGTTACAATAAAATTCATAGAACACATGGCATCCTGATACTAAGACAATGGTACAACTTACCTTGAAAAGTATGAATATATTGGGGTAAACCCCACTGCTTTAATAACTGAGGGACGTCTTGGTCAATGTCATCATCCATCTCGTCACTGGTTTTGTAATAATAACCCAAAAAGGCGAAAAACACTTCAAATTCAATCTGCAATACTGCGCTCGCTCGCTGGTCAAAAACACAATGGCCGCCAAGCCGGACGCCGGCTCGGGTGCGGGTGGCGGTGGCGGGGCGGGATGCGAGCGCGCGAGTTTGTTTACAAAAACACAGTTTTCGATAAACAGTACAAGATACTTTGCTATGAATACCACCTCGATTGTTATTGTAACATTATTATCCCACCCAAAACAAAAATGTGAAAGACTGCCAAGTTCGATAATATGGGAATGCTTTGCCTATAAAAGAAGTGAGATCTAAATAAGTACCAAGTTCCATACACATACCTCAGTTAAAAATAGTTACTTTTTAATTATGTCACTTGGCAAGTTTTCATACACCTTGTTATAAACCTACTAAACGCAATGAATCAAGTATTTAATTTTCTATTAAAACTTGCCAAGTAACATCATTAAAAAGTAACTATTTTTAACTGAGGTATGTGTATGGAACTTGGTACTTATTTAGATCTCACTTCTTTTATAGGCAAAGCATTCCCATATTATCGAACTTGGCAGTCTTTCACATTTTTGTTTTGGGTGGGATTTCATTTATTTTTGTAAGGTTGTTTATTTTATTTTTTTCTTATGATGAAGTTAGTTAAAGAAATGTCTCATTTATACTATCTTTTAGATTTTTTAATATGCACTATGTTTCTTACAAAGAAATGAACTAGATTAACTAATCATCCTCCGAGCCTTTTTCCCAACAATGTTGGGGTCGGCTTCCAGTCTAACCGGATTCAGCTGAGTACCAGTGCTTTACAAGAAGCGACTGCCTATCTGACCTCCTCAACCCAGTTACCCGGGCAACCCGATACCCCTTGGTTAGACTGGTGTCAGACTTACTGGCTTCTAACTACCCGTAACGACTGCCAAGGATGTTCAATGACAGCCGGGACCTACAGTTTAACGTGCCATCCGAAACACAGCCAATGGTGTCTAAGATATACTTAGAAAGTACATACAAACTTAGAAAAGTTGCATTAGTACTTGCCTGACCTGGGATCGAACCCGCGCCCTTGTACTTGAGAGGTTGGTCCTTTACCCAGTAGGCCACCATGACTTTTTTTTTTTTTACTAGATTAACTAAATGGACTAGATTTACCAACTGACTGACATGACATGTTATCATATATTATGTTCGTGGATCAAAGTTACACATTCGTTATTTTCGAAAGTGACACACTTGGCCGTTTTCAGATTTTTACTTTACTTTGACTAAATACAAACCTTTGTACCATTCGAAGATATATTATATAAATATAGATAAATTTAGGTCGCTTTAGTTCCTTAGGGGTATAAATTTACACCTGGTATAAAACACCTTCATTATTTTGAAACCGACTCACACTTGGCCATTTTCAGATTTTTTCCTTTACCTTGACATAAAGACCTACCTCCATGCCAAATTTCAAGTCAATACGACCATTGGAAGTGGTCTAGGTTTTTGATGAGTGAGTCAGTGAATCAGTGAATCAGTGAATCAGTGTATAGTAAAAATAGCGATTTTCTGACGTCAATATCTCAAGACCTACAATAGGTATTTTAATGAAATTTTGTATTTTAGATAAGTGAGGGGGTCTCAACAGATACTAGAAATTTGATATGCATAAATAAAATAGATTTTGAGTTACAGGGGGGTCGAATTTGGCCCGAAATGGTTCGTGTAATATAACCCACGGCCGGTGTGTCGCTTTTTTTGCTCGAACTTGGCGGACACACTGCCGTGTGTCTAGATTTTATAATATTTTAAAACACACTAACAAATAGCACGGAGTAATACATGCATTGTACCGTTTACTGTTTCCGGTGCGGTTTTTACTATAATAGTCTTGTTAAGGCCTAACACTACATAAAGGGTAAACCAAACTAAACGATTTTTAAGTGACGCTACGAACGATATGTACTGCAAACAATAATGTAGTTGTAATAAAAATATTATTGTTTTGATTACAAACACACTCGTAGTCTACCAGTAACATTGTAAATCATTAACCGTAATTGGATCATTTAGTAATTGCGAATCTCTGTTTCTTATTACTTACAATACATTACATAAATATTAACAGAATTCTTGTTCATGATACATAAATTATTGATGTTTTTGTTCAATTATATTTTTTTGTAAGCTACATTAATCAAATAATATAATGAAACATACGATTAGTAGGAATGAGTAATTAGTCGTAAAGATAACAAGGGTCAAGTATTTCAAACTAGAAACTTTGTAACTTCATTTTACTATTCGATTCAGTACTTCTGTTTGTCACCAATTTCTCTGCGTGTAGTTTCTTTTTCAATCAGCAGCATATAAATGACCTCAAGTTGCATCGCTCTTCCTAAGTAGAAACCGGTCTTGCATTCACTACAATTGTCCGAGTCGTCCGAACTAAACGAACACGGATTAACTTCGTATTATTAATGTTGCAAAACTAACAAAAACAGCCAATCATTTTGTCGTGGATTTCATCAAAATGTCAAGAGCGTTAATATTCATAAAAAAGCGCGGCACGAATGGACGAATCATTAAATACCTACGCCAATGTCTAATGCTGTTTATAAAATACAACATTAATTTCTCGAAAGGTCATATTGTCTTGGCTAGGAAAATTTCCGCGGTTGGAACAAACGTTGCCAATATTTCTTAGGTATCTTTGTTTTCCGTGTATGACTTTTTTTCTGCTATTTTATTATCTTTATTGCCTTGTGGAAGGAAAAAACATGTTTTCATATTTCCAATTAACTCCTTTGATTAATCCGCTTTCTTGTCAGGATCTGTTAGTCCTCCGAAGCCACTTTTTACCTTGATAAATAAAGTAATCTTAGCTGCTATAGGACTTTCAATCTATCTATAAAAATGACTGTGTTTGTCTTTGTCACATAGCTATGAGCTCTAAGTTTTTTTACCCAGACTAATATCGCTTGCCTTGCTTACACTCGTATTATTAAAAGTGCTACATTAACAATCCATACCATATAAAACCGCTGTATAGTCAAGTCATTGTCAGCTGACATAACTACAGCATTTGCACTGAATAATGACAGGCTAAGCAAAGTTCATTGACCTCGTTGTTCTCATATCTGAACCGGTGTTATTGTTTTATCAGTTCCGTGTACCTGTGACTGGTTGGAAATGTTTTTCATTTAATCGGGTAGTAAGTGACGAAAACAGTAGCATTGCAATTTTTGGAGAATCAGCCATATGAAATTAATCTTGTAACTTCATAGATCCTATACCTATAGGGCGTACAGGATATATGCAGTTATGAGATATCTATAGCCTAGTACACAGTACAAAAAGCGACGCGTTTTCTTAATAAATTTTTCACTATAGGTCCTCTCGTAAGCAAAAAAAAAAATTGATCACTCTTTATTCCGCTAAACATTAACTGTAACTTTCATTACCTTTATTAACATTATCAAACAATCAACAATCCGAAAACTCATATTCACTTTCAGGTGTTCGAAAACTAATTGTTCCATAAAGTACTATTCAGACAACTTTTGTGCGCTACCTTACCATTATTCTCTTATCAGCGAAAGATCAGCTACACGAGCCAAGCCCGAGGGTCCAACCAACTAAGATACAAGATACAGAATCAATAATGATCTTACTACAATAGTTCGGCCAACCAAACCGGTTTTGGGAGAAATTGGAAATTAGCCGCCGAACGGTATGACACCTGGCACTTTCGCTCACACAACAATAATATAACACCTTATATAACTCTAGGTCTCGGTCATCTGATGACCCTCAATGGGTGAAATTTTGACTAAGTATTTACATAATATTGGGTGTGTATTTTTCTTTACGGTGTAATAATTATAGTTTCCGCTTTGTTGTGTAGATTTATGATAGTGGGAGAGTCTTTCCTATGGTCCTATGATAAAGTACATACCTACTTAAGTGGGAAAAGATGGGTGATTTCTAAATCCCAAGATCGGGATGGTTATGTTCAGCAGTGGTTGGCTATATACTGATATGATGATGTACCTTCTAGTGGGACAATGAAAAGGCTGATGATGAAGATAGGCTTTCGTTAAGGCTGGTATGATGATGTAAATGGAAAATTTTAAACCTCTTATCTCTATACGCCGCATGTTTCAATAAAACTTCCTAGTCATGTTAAGTTGGAAATCTAAATATAATTTAAAATCTGTTTCATTGATACTCAAACTTGATTCGATTAATTTTCGATCGCGTAGACGTTCACACTCATGGGTGGCCATAGGTCAATGTAGCTTAATGTGTATTCAGATCATCGATCGAGAAAGTTGTTGCTAGAAATAATGGCTAAGTAATGTCTTTAGTGAAAGACACTTTAGAAATCTGAGGAGCCAATGAAGGTTTCTTTTGAAATGTAATTAATTTTCTTCAGTTCAATGTAAATGCGCCTATAAATAAGACAACTTTAAGCTGTGTTGATGTCAATAAAGTTCACATTAAATTGTAGTTTGAATAAATTAAGAATCACTTGTGAGACAATTTTAATCTAAAATAAATTACTAATAAATATTCAATCACTTCAATTTCTGTGAAACACTCAAGTACTACTCAAATTCTTAATTAATTCAAACTGTCTTTTAAAAATCCGTTAGCACCAAATATGTTTTTGAATTTGGAACAAGTATTCGTGAGACAGCCTTATTTTGTTTTGAATAAATAAAACCTATTTATTGCCAAATTACATTATCAGCCAGTCTCATTGATTTTCTTTTTCTTTTCTTTGATAATGAAATGCAGTAATCACCTGTTGAGTTGTTAATCAATAAAAGGCTCTATGTCACTGATTTAAGATGTAATTTATCTTAACAGTATGGCACGATAGATTGTGTAACCAAATCGAGTTGATACAAGTAGTTATGCCATCAAATCTTTGCATGTTTTACGTAGCAGATAGATCTAAAATTAACTATGTTCTAATTGGTAACTTTTATATATTTAGAAGATAGAATATTAACGAATACATACTATCATATCAAAGTTAGCCATACATTTTAATTCCTATTGTACAAGGAATTGCTACACTACTTCTTATTATATGCAGATTTAATCACCTTACAAGCCCTAGTGTCAGATCTTAGAGTCAACTGCTAAGTTACATATAAAATTAAAAAAAAATCTGCTACATGAATATTTATATAATTTTTGAAACTTAATGAGATCTACAGTAAATCAATGAACGGTCTCATGTCAAAAAAAAAAATTAGAACATCAATCAAAGCTTCCGCTGTTTTACAAGTATTGGAGAAATGATCGGAAATGCTCGGCAAAGTTCGGTAGCATTCGGCATCAGTCGGCAACATTCTTTCTGCGTTATCTATAGCAGCGGTTCCCGAATTCTTTTGGCTTCGGAACCCTTTTCGTTTCAACATTTTTCGGCGGAACCTTAGCTTAAATAAGAAGTAAACTCAAGACGTAAATACACTTAGGTACGGCTCGTAGCGTGTGGAAGCGCACCAAATGGTTATATGGTTAGCGACATATTCAGTATGCTCAGGCGTAGCATGGCTATCTGCCGCACGAGCCAGAAAACAATTTAGCCGCCCTTGACTTTGTGTATTATGTGAATAGTTTGAAGACTGACAAAGTAAACGCAAAAAGAAATAGATTGGGTTTGTACAGGTGCGCGGCGAGCGAGTGCGATTTTTATAACTAAAAGAAGAAGTTCCAAGCACCCGCTAGCATTGAAAGACATGCAGCGATAGCCGGTATCGCGAGCGAAGCGAGCGCGAATTTTTTTTAGTACCTACACAAAATAAACAAAAAGAATGTAAATAAATAAGGTCTCAAAAAGTACAATATCCACACAAAAAAGCAAATGCAAATAATAAGAAGCAGCTAGCGAAGACAGCGCTATTGCTTTTTCTGAACCAGAAGAATAAAAAATAAACATCAAAGGAAACCTCGACGGAAGAACGCGAAATTTTTTCGGTGTTGGACACCTGAGAAATTAAACGAACATAAAAGCATCACACGCAACATGGAGTCGCGAGCGAAGCGAGCGCGAAATTTTCGGATTCGCGGAGGTGCAAAAATTGGAAATAATGTCACACTTTGATTCATGTAAAAATAGCCACTAAAAATACACGTATGCCGAGTCATTTCACGTCCTGTCAAATGTATGAAAACGTATATCCTGACGACGAAATAAGCCCAAAAAATGCGGTGATTTTTGATTTTTGCCGACTTGCTAAGTACTTTTGCCGATTGCCGAAAACCGAGGTATTAAGTTAATCTACAATTTGTAAAAAACGGAATTAAATTATCTGCTGCCGTGGCCTTCCCCCGCCACTTGTCGCGAACTCGTACTTCCACTACCGAGTGGTACCCACCCACATGGTGCCTAAATGGAATTTTGGAATGCAATATTTAAAACAATTTAATTGAAAATGAATAATAATTTAATATTGTCAAAAGTGAAAGGATACCATATGGAAATCTTGATTTTTCCACGGAACCCCGGAGTGCCTGTCACGGAACCTCAGGGTTCCGCGGAACCCTATTTGGGAACCGCTGATCTATAGCATTATGCAAGACTTTCTCACGGCAACCATGCATCGCGTAGATATTGTAATTGGATGCATGCCTCACGACTTTGTGAATTAAAATTATATCATCGAAAACGCGTGTGTTACGCACGCGTTATAATAAATAGGGGCATAGATAAATACGTCTACAATTTAGAGAAATTGAAATAAAGGTATATTCATCTGCATTGTAATTAAGTTACAAAAGACTGGAAGTAATCCAGAAGTCAATACTTTTTATTATAGTCTTGACTTTTCTTTGAGCGGTTTGACCCCACACTTTTTCAAGCAGGGAAAATCTGACAAAGAAAGTTTCAAAATTCAGCCTATTTCTTTTATAACCTTTTCAATCGGAGAAAAATAAAACACGGAGGCTGTTTAACAGTTTTGACAATTCATAAAAAAACTACACAGATTTTTTGTTCTCCTGGTGGCATTGGCACGGTTTTTTCAGAGCCGGTTGGTTACATGCAGAGGTCTGAGGTCAATGCTGTAGACTATAGAGGTTTCACTCGGCTGTCCAAAAACAACATGAATATTTTATATTTTTGCAAAATAGCGGTGAGAGTTATTTTTGGAAATTGAATGAGTAGAAATGTTTTAATTTATTTTCGGTTTCATTAGCATATTGATCAAGTCAAAAAATGAAACAAGAGTCACAATAATTTGTAGTTGTCGCTGAACGTATCAGTGGAATAGACGGTTAGTTAAATACATAATAAGATTTATTAACGCTAATTTGCATTAAATGCAAATAATTAATGTGTTAACAAATGGTAATTAATTCATATTTTGATAGAACACAAAATTATGAACGATCGTAAGTCTAAATAAAGTTACGTCTAACAATGTTAAAATATAAAAACAAAAGCGGCTTCATATAATTTCAAAATAAGAACACGTGACCTCCCACTTTCGAACAATGGAATTAACAACAAAAGTGTTTTGCAATAGAATGCAATCGATCACTATAATTGGCATTATTAAAATCACAGAACTTATATTTCAAACTAAACATAGCTACTTCAATTTTAGGCCTTAATCCATTTACATAAAAATCAATTTTCTATGTGAAAAGGAACGCGTCCTACGTTCGTATCGGCGGCAAATTGGTCGGGCGCTTTAAAGATGATGAAAACACGAGACGTGAGTTCGTTTTGAAGTGAGGCCTGAATAATTTCCTCATTATTAAGTTAATAGTGGATCTCGAAATTGGTTGAGTTTTGCGCCCCGCGTAATGGCTGGGTCTACATTACGGAGTAAGGAACGATGAGTGGAGATGCCATAAGTAATGAAGGTAGGTCCGGCGCTTTCTTCTAGGTCAAATCATAGCGTGGGCTTGACCAAAACTATTATTTACGAGGCGCTTGTTTTCTTTGAGACATCTGTCAACGACTTTTGGTATTGCACGAAATGGTCGGGTCCAAAAAAGGCGTATAAGGGCGAAAACAGTCGCGCTCCTCGTCACCCGCTCACCCTAATAACTAAGGTCCCTTTTGTAACCACACTTTTTTTAGACAAGTGTTCAACAGATGTTTAACTGTTTAACTTTTTGTAATAAGACTGTTAGTTTCCAACACAACACTCACATCTAACTAACTTTTTAAAGCGTGTTTTTTTTATCAATGTCTGATTTTTAAACACCACCACAGAGGTGTTATAAAATTAGATGAACAAAAAAGATTAGGTAATCTCTTCATTTCGAAAAAAATTTGATTTTTGTTGAAATTCATGAAAAAAATCTAAGTTATTCATTCTGACTGCTATCGATATTGAGCTCTGAAAAAAATCACAACTATCGCCGTCGACTGTACTTCGTCTGTCTAGTAGAACAAAATTATGTCCCATTGTCCCATTAGTTCTACTGCCAATGTTCAGTAGAACTAGTGGGAATACCAATAAAAACCATAATTCCCACTAGTTCTACTATGTTGTTACATCTCATATAGTAGAACTAGTGGGAAAAAAAGTTCCCATTAGTTCTACGGTAGAACTAAGCAGTAGAACTAGTGGGAACAAACCCTATTTTGGGGCGCTACTTTCTTAGGATATTTCCCGTTATGGCACCTCCACTAGTCATTTTCTTCTCCTTGGTCTACTCGCTTAATAGAATAACCGAGTCTGATAGTTTGAAAGCTAAATAAGAGCCCATTGCACGCGACGGGTACATAAACAAGTTCTCAGATTTATATATCAGCTTGAGTTATACTAATTAGAGTATTTTTAATAGACTGGCTTGTCAGGTGCTCCCTAGGGAACCAGTGTATGTCCTAGCAGGAAACATAAGGTATGGTATTTAGTGTGATAGGATAAGAGGTATGTTCGAAGTGAGTAATGTGTTTAGTGTTAAGTATGTGTTAGGCAGGATACTGATGAAGGTTTAATAGGTGTTTAAAAATTAAACTAAATTACCTGTTATGATTTTCCACTGACATATCCGCAAAAACACGTACTTAAAGTACACTTTCCTCAAACCTTCCAAGCGCAGTCTGGAATAGGTAAATATGTACAAACACTCCCACAGCAACATAAAAATCTCCAAATAAAGGATAGATAAGGGATGCTTACACCCGGGGTGGTTGGTGCTCACTAGCAAGGTATACCTTTAGCAGTAAACGGCAATAGGCTAATTTGATGACGTCAGGGAAACATTAGGTACAGCAGATAGTTTTAACAATAACAAACAACTTAATTAACATACTAATCAAAATCGTGACTATAATTCTAAAAATATTTAAACTGAAACTTCTTCTATGGTTTGTCAATTATTTTCGCATATTTCTACTAAGTATCAAAGGTGCTAAATAAATACGACTTACATGATTCGCGACACGGTTGGCCTTTGACCATTTTATCACATTCACATTAATTGGCGCTACTGTATAGGAGTTGAAAGGTCGTGAGCACACTTAATAGTAGTTATTACATTTATTGGAAGGTTAAAATGTGTACATGGTTGTAAGTGTTATCTGAAAGGATTCAACTATTAGAAGCTTCCTTATGACCCAAGAAGCAGACAAGTTAAAGCAAGCATAGTTTGATTTTAAATACATGCAGTAGATGAAATGGAGATTTCTAAAACTGGGATGAAAGGAAAGGTGTCTTCCATTCAACCACATATTTTCTTTAAAATTCGGAATACTACTTTTGGAGATAGCCCGTAAAAAACTAAAACATACAAATCTTATGTATAAACCCATATAAGCGATTTGAAACAGAATAATTGAATTTCATACATAAGTTATAGTATCTCGGTAAAAACCGCTAAGTTGGATTTTGCAGTCTCAAGTCCCAAACCCTTCGACATAGGTTCATAACTTTATACGTATGTGTAAATGTTACCCCTTCCACAGACACACAAAAACAATTAAAACCGTATCTTAACGAACACTCGTTTAGTTATGATCGGGCACGAAGCCGGACATCCTCAGGGCCTTGTGGTGCACCCAACCGTGGTTCCTAGCTATTGTCCACTATTGTGAACGTACAACTACAATGCTGCTGGTTCGTACAGAGAAATTGAATGGTTTGGTTGCGTACCTATATTGGTTGTAATATTTCGTTTATTTTTTGGGTGACGCAGTCTCTGTAAAAAATCAAACTTGAACAAAATGTTTGGGTATAATAACAATATTATCAAAAAAGTATTTATGTGTGAAAATTCCATAATTTTGATCACATCATCAGTTATCAACAGTTTGGTAAATAGGTAAGATATTTTCTCCAAGGATGCCCAATAAAAAAATATATTTTGAGTTCTTTACCTACTATTTTTGTATAAAACCGTTAACTTGGTGTATAAGAACATACATAGATACATCGCCGTCCCCAACGAATAATATCGTAACCAAAAACTTAAAATTTTACAGGAAAAATAAAAAACCGGTTTTTGCTTATAACTTCTTAACAGATTTACATAGCAACATCGTTGGTATATCAAAAAATGGCTTTTTTTTTCTTAAATATTTATTTGTCATATAAATAAATATTGGATTTATTCTCATTAAGTTATAGCTAAAAATGTATATTACCAGAAATGGAACAAAATTTTGAACCATAATGCACAAAACGATTTTATTCATGTAAATTTTTGACAATGACCAATGACACAGCAATAGTCCATTGCGATTGTCTTGACTGTAAAGTAGCGATGTTCATTATAATGGTAACTTACTATTGCCATAGTATTCACTGCTCAAAACAATCTATTGTGGTAACAGTAAACGCGAATAATATGGTAACATACTTTACCGAAATCAGTTTTATTTTTTCTACTTGAATAAGTTTGTAATAACGGTTTACTGAAATATTTAGAGTAGAATACTATGGGTAAATTCATTACAAAATGTCTAACTCAAAAAGTAATAGCACGAATCACGTGAAAAAAATTCACAGGGTGTACTTAACAGGGTGTACGTTCACAGGGTGGAATTATTGTTCTACAGGTGCGAACCTGTAGAACAATAATTCCCCATAAAAGCACTTCTATCGTAATAATCGATTACGATATTATTCGGTGGGGATGGGGACAGCGACATACATACATAAATACGTACGTGTGCGCATACATACGCATTATAGTACACTAGCTTCTGCCAGCGGTTTCACCCGCATCCCGTGGGAACTAGTTCCCGTACCGGGATAAAAAGTAGCCTATAGCCTTCCTCGATAAATGGGCTATCTAACACTGAAAGAAATTTTCAAATCGGACCAGTAGTTCAAACAAACAAACTCTTCAGCTTTATAATATTAGTATAGACTAGCTTCTGCCAGCGGTTTCACCCGCATCCCGTGGGAACCTCGGCACGGACCCGGATAAAAAGTAGCCTATAGCCTTCCTCGATAAATGGGCTATCTAACACTTAAAGAAATTTTCAAATCGGACCAGTAGTTCCTGATATTAGCGCGTTCAAACAAACAAACAAACAAACAAACTCTTCAGCTTTATAATATTAGTATAGATATTGATTTATAAACAGTACCTACAATTATGTACCTAAATTGTGAAAAAACATCCCTTAACTTAAGGATAACGATACCGACCAGTTAAACCGATCTTATCTGTTCCTAATTATGAAAGTTACTGTTATTTAGCAATAAAACCGGCAAAGTACAATAATAAAGACAATTTAGCATGGTGTAAAGCTATCTTGTTAATCTAGACAGCGTGAATCTAATTTGAAACTCGAAACGGTGTTAAACTCCGTAAGTCACGATACTACAACATTTTCCTTCAAAACTTAGTACCGTTATTATGAAAATGAATTCAGCAAATTAATTATCTAAAATCTAGATTAATTCGCTTTCCTCAGACTACAGGTAATTGAAATTTTGATATTATTTTATGCTAAATCGGTTAGCATTTTGATAAAAAGTGCACTCAATTTTAATAACGGGTTAAGATTTTTTATTTAAATCGAACGAATTTAAACTAGTTTTAGTGATCACAAACGTGTTTAAATATTCACGTAACTAAGTAAATATATATAAAAATACACAAAAATATCCGTTTATTTGGCAAATAATAAAAATCTCAAAGACAACTGGTAACATATTTTTCAAAACATTAACGCAACTCCGCTTATCCTCAAGCAAACCGCGGCAAAAATTTAGAATGTACTGTGCACCCTTTTTTGCTTGATCTAAGATATACGTCACAGCGTCAGTCGGACCGTATAGAAAGCGTTTCTCCACGCTCGAACGACTGCTCAATGGTCTTCGTAAATTGTTAGGACTTCGCTACGAACATTCGTCGCCATCACTTGCTACTTTGTTTTTAATTGTAACTGGTCTGTGTGGAAATGTGGGTGCCTTGTAGTTGTCTTGTATTTATTCTGATTACTATTGTACAAGATTTTCTAAAAGTCTAAATTTCACGAACGAAAGGTTGTGTTTAAATAGAAAGCTCACCTGGAATGCTCATTTTCCTAATTTTCAAGTCTCTGTAGAGAGAAAACGATAAAATGCTTTGCGTCAAAAAATGCTAGAATGCTCCTTTTCTAGCTCTTAATACCCTCATATCTTGCTACAAGTAAAAAAACCATTAGGTTAAGAGTTCTGGATCAAGTTCTGGCTATATTCATTAGATTTTGCTCGAATTTATGACAGCAATCACAAATTGTCGCTCTTACGTGTCCCGATTGCACGCTATGTAGGTAAAAGTTGATTGACATGTTAAGAAAACATATTGAGAAAGTGTTGATTTTAAGTGGTTTTACGAAAATGGCAACTTTATTTTAGAGCTATTGGAAAATAAAAAGTAATGTTGTCTGTATTTGTCTTTCGTTGAGCTATAATCTCAAGTCTAGTTTTCTTTAATAGGCATACCAGTTTCGTTTTCCTTCCAATAGATAAATACCACATTTCTACTGTTACAAATAACAAGATATCTTTGGATCAGTCTTTGCTCTGCACGTATAATAGATGTAAGAAGTTTGAATTTCTCTTAATGTCACAATAATGCTGGTTGTCAATAACTAAGTTTATATTTGGAACAAAAGAAAGTTATGGCTATTTTAGCGAATAAAATTACTTAAAAAAGTCACATAAACCATGACATAACATGATTGATATCTACGAAAATCGTGTAACAATTTTATGGTACGATTTACAGTCATCTAACCAGACGATCGTTTGGTAAAAATAAACGATACCAAGGTTACATATAACATTAAAAGAAATAAAAGCATTACGATTCGTGACTAGAGAGTTTAGGACAAAACGGTCACAAACCTCGTTTTTATACTTACGTATGAATAATGCTAATAACAATGTACCTACGTCAAGGAGAACCGTTATAAATAAACAAATGTTTAAATAAAATGACTTTGAAATGCTAAATAAATACTGACTAAGTTTTGGGGTTTTGACTCTGAAGTGACTCGAGGTGAAAGAGCAAACATTACTCACGAAAAAGGTATGAAGGAATTTATTTGTGAGCCTTTTACCGTTGAATATTACTTACTTGCACCCAATAGAACACATCAGACATCTGTCCTTTCCCCAATTATGTTGGGGTTAGTTTCCAATGTAACTGGATGCACCTGAGTACCAGTATTTTAAACGAAGCGACTGCCTATCTGACCTTCTCTACCCAATTCCAGTGGTAAGATTAGTATTTCGATTTTCAGCTTCCCATAAAACACAATGAAAACAAAAGAAGACTTCTAAATAAATAAACAAAATTATTCATAAATCATCTTGATATCCAATAGAAGCTTTAATCAAAAAATATTTTGATTGAGAGCAACATCTATTTGCCTTTATCAATGTAATTGCTCCACTGGTATTGTTTTCCATTCTTACGAGGGCTATGAAGAGAACAAAAGATGACATTGTTTCGAAACTGATATCGTAAGGATTGCAAAACATCGCGTGACTGGCCCATTTGTGATATATCGCTAATCATTTTGTTTGCTACACGCGGCAAACTACGAAATCTTGCTTATGCAGTAAATAATCTGAGGGGAAACCGTTTACAGTTATACTTGAGAATATTTTTCCACATACTCCTTGTTAGCTTACTCTCAAATTGTAGAGGAATGTTGAAGGTTATTTGTAAAATTAAATAATTACACGCTGACAAGACTCCAAAGAATTCTCGCAATAAGATGAAAGAAAACAACCTAAAATGCCTTTGTCCGAAACGTTAAACATTAAAACAATCTTAAATGTCGCAGTGGTGTCAAGATTTAATTCACCTTCAAATATCATTTGAAAAAATAGGATAAAGTAAATGGAGCAAAAAATCTTATCGCACCACTGATCAATAGCAATGAAACAGAAGAAGTAATTTGACTCTGTTACCTTTCTTCCGCAAAGCGAGGTCAGGCGTGACCGATGCGAATTCCTTAAACTAAATATTCACGACCGTTGTAACCAGAACTTTGTCTTGTGAAACATTATTCCACTCCGGAGATCACCAAGACTGGATATTAGAGAACTCAGTCGTAAAGACACCAGTTTCCAAAGCCATTATTCTAGCAGATGGATCGTTTATCAATGCTTATGAGACCATGAAGACGGTAAATGCTTAAAATGAGGCATCCGATGTTTCTATCAAGCTATTACGCCGCTTTTCCATGTTATCATACAATTACTGTTTTCCATGGTCGACTTCATTCACAGCTGGATTATGAAATGGTCAAAATAAATGATGACGGGTGTAATCCGTGTAATGATACTATCGATCTGTTTTTTCGCATTGGAATTGGATTCCAATATTTTGAAATTGTAGAGGTATTAGTTTATTTATAGTTATGTCATACAGTCTAAGCTTACCTGAAGCCGCAATCAATTTAGATTTATATCGTTCACAGCAAGTTAGATGCACCTAGAAAGCTGAATTTGAAAATGGTTCCTATTTATTACTTCCCACCACAGCGCCATCAATAAGGAGCTTACCAACATATATCTGAAGATAGATAGAAAGCAGTAAATCAGAAACTTGTACTTTATAGCGGAGTTTGCAGGCCACAAGGTGTCATGCAATTTGTGTGTTGTAGCATTCCATAAATCTAATGTTGCAGTACAAGTGCCTCGGTGTTAAAGTTCGACTCCTGATTATCAAAGTCGTGGTGGCCTAGTGGGTAAAGAACTATCCTCTCGAGTATGAGGGCGCGGGTTCGATTCCAGGTCAGGCAAGTACCAATGCAACTTTTCTAAGTTTGTATGTACTTTCTAAGTATATCTTGGACACCAATGGCTGATAAAAAGGTGAAGGAAAACATCTTGAGGAAACCTGGACTATTTAGTCTGAAATCACCAACCCGCATTGAGCAAGCGTGGTGATTAATGCTCAATCCTTCTCCGTGTGAGAGGAGGCCCGTGCCCAGCAGTGGGACGATAAAAAGGCTGTAACAGTAACAGTTATCAAACAACATGGGATTTATTTTCTTTGTTTAGTTGTAAGTAGAATTGCAACGGATTTGAAAGACCATCTCATAAGAATGGCTCGACTGATTCGGATTAAAACTTTTTGACTACTCTTACTCCACTGGTGTTCTAAATCCTACAGATACACATTATCTCCCTCTATCCCACTTGTGAAATCAGGGTCACTTAAATATTCATTATCGCATAACTCCTTTAGCTTGCACTAATTTATGTGCTCGCATGCGTTCAATTACCTCAATAATTGCCATTACCATCCAATTCAGTTCTTCCCCTATGTTCGTTATATGTGGTGGCAGTCAGGTCTCATTTCAACGACCTTGCCTACTTTCCCCTGCACATAATGCTACCATTATAAGCGCATTAGCCAGATAGTTAAGAGTCTTCGCGGTGACTCTGATGTTGCCTACTTCCACTGCAATCTTGAATTAAGGTAAAGTTTGTCGTAAACATTTATATTATTTGACAGAATTGCTGTTTATTCTAGTCTTGCGACATTATAGCTTGAGGAAGAATTGAAACTGTAGGTGGTAATTTCATATTATCAGATTTATTTAGGACATTCACCATGTTAACCTTATTTCCTAACACTAATAAGTGCCTTAGATAATTATGATTTGTTTGTTCGGATACATATAAACTATAATGCAATAATGGGAATAAGGGCCGTGGGAAACGATTAATAGGTCTGTACAAGAATCGCTTGAGATTTAAAGGCGCCGAGTAGTGGGATGGTTGTAAACGCGAATTTATTAAATGATCTCGGTGAATTTACTATGCTCTAGCGCAATTTAATAATTTTATGGTTCTAAATTATACTTATTGATGTAATAATAGTACGAAGTTTAATTATAAATTCATTTTGTTTGTTTCAGGTACCTGCAGTCTTTTGAATATTAAGGTGAATTCGAAAAGTGAATGGTAAATGTGTTAGGAATGAAAATGTTGTAAGTCACAAGCAAATCTTTGACGGTGGTCCAAGGGCTGCAGGGAAAATAGATAACAACGAATATAGCAGAAATGTGATTCATATTATAGGAGTACACCGAAACAGTTGCGAAACATTTCTCGAACAAAAATCACGATTCTGACATTTGAAATATCGTTACGGGCGGAGTGGAGCGTGGCATTTTGCGCTCGCGCATACCTCCCGAGCCTTTCGAGGATACGCACACCAATTTAGATTCTACTTTGTTTCACACAAGGATATCTGATCTTAAACTCTAGCATCAAGGATATAAATGTTAATTTAGATTAGCAAAGCTTCCGTGTGAAGAGCGCAAGTAAGTGAATATGGATGCCGATTTGAATTTTATTACTATAATTTCAATGGACTAGGATTCCCTGAGATTTATATTCGTATCTAATTTGGTATTCGTAGCCTGAATTGCTTCTGTAGCATCTAAATCAAATACAAATTACACAATGTGATTCATATGAATGCTTAATGTATCTTACCTAAAAGAGATAAACAGTGATCACGCAATCGCATTCCATATTTGATTTAGATCGATTCTCAAAGCGTTATTTATTGGTTCACTAACAGGGTGTTCAATCTCATCCCAACATCTCACACATGTTTTAAGCAAACCAAATGTATGAAATTATGACTCACAACAATACTTATCGTTGCAAAATCTTCACCAAAATGGGTAAACAGCCAATACATCTGTTGAACTCCCCATATAGGAGTAACTAAATGTCAGTTTTGCTGGACACGAATCAAGATACGTTAAAACGTGGCCATGTCAAATGTCAGCTGAAACGAGTAGACATATTTATGAGTCGTGATGGGTTGAAAGTGGTTTCGAAATTCGCAATTGTAAGGGATATAAAATTATGTTATTATAAATGAGTTGTATAAATATTTAATTATAGTAAATTTAAGAATAAATTATTGATTGTTAATATAATTTTTGTGCTGGCAACACGACACGTAGACTAGAGCTCGGTGGGGGTGATGACAGCCCGTGTTCATTCTATTCATTCTTTTCTACGGAGCGATAGCTGGCGGTTGTCTGATTGTATACTTATCGTCGACTTATATTGTAAAACCGTGTCAAAGGTGTTACGTTACGGAATAAAGAAGATTTGTGTACCAATCCCGTTGGTTTTATTATACTTCAGAAGTGGTAAGTACCTACAAAAATGTTTATTTTCTTATCTTTCGAAAAATTAAAATTTGAATCCTAAGAAATCAGATGCATCGTCAAGAGAGATGCCCTAAACGCTTGCGAAAGACACTTAGTAACATTAATATTGTCATAAGGTAGTGATATTTTTCAAAAAAAAAAAAAAGTTTTATTTGCCGCCCGCGTGGAAGGTTAGTTTCTAGGTTATGAAAAATATTGTGTATGTATATACAGTAGCAAATTATGAAGTTTATGCGAGAGTAATTTAAACAATTACATAGTCGTCTTGTTTCGAGTTCCAGAACAATGGAGAGATCGAATTCTCGGCGCCTGGAGACTCCTCCAGGTGGCACTGGTTCGCGAGGGCGAGATTATGAAGAAATTAGGCGAAGTCGCAGCCGCATTCGTCGAGACAGCCCACCGGAGCACCGCCGAAGCCACCTGAACGAGAACCGCAGTTCACGCGACGGCGACAGACTACGTGCTCTGGAACGAGAAATGGAACAGGAACGCAGAAGACTTCGAGAATTGCAAGATGATTTGGACAGGGAGCGTACACGGCTGCGGAAAACTGTGAGTAATCAACGAGAATCTATTCAACCACATGTGTGCCTCACGGAACTGGAACATACTACAAATCAGTTTAACAAAAATTCTCGTAAACGACTGCGTACTCCGAGTAAAAATAACGAAGGCCCCGAGCCTCGCAGATCCCACAACGAGCGACATTCTCCTCGGTTAGGTAGATCAGTTAGTCCTTCGTTTACAACAAAGGACCTTATAGGTATTCTAAGTAACTTAAAATATCTACCGCCCCAGCCATCGAGTACATCCGTTACCTATACTTCTAACAATCATAAAAATATTTTGCCTGACTTTGATCCATCAGTAAAATGCCAACGCGTAGATATATGGCTAAACAAAGTGAACGAATGTGCTACGGTTTACGGCTGGGACGATAAAACCACAATCCATTTCGCAATGCAGAAGCTCCAGGGTTTGGCCAAAACCTGGTATGAGAGTTTGCCGTCAATTTTGTATAGTTGGACCGAGTGGCAAATTAAATTAACGAAGGCGTTCCCCTGTGAACAGAATTATGGCCAAATTCTGGAGGATATGCTGAAAAGGAAAAGTAGGATTAACGAACCGATTGAAGTATACTTCTACGAAAAACTGGCTTTACTAAACCAATGCAACATCGATGGAAAACACGCCGTTGATTGTATTATTCATGGACTGACTGACAGGACAATGAAATCTAGTGCTATAACATTACGCTGTTCTCACCCGGAGCAATTGCTACAATTTTTAATGAGCAACAAGGATTCTTCTCAATCGCACTCATACGATAGAACGTTTTACAAAACAAAATATGGAGGTGACAGCACAAGTACTAACAGTAGTTCTACTAGAGCTAAAATACCATTTCCAAATAGCAGTATTTATTGCTACAATTGTAAAGAGAGGGGGCATCCGTTTTTGAAATGCCCAAAGCCTCTTTTGAAGTGTACCGCTTGCAACAGAGTTGGTCACAAGACTGAAAATTGTTTTAGCAATTCAAAAGACGGCAAAACTGACACCCTCCAAAAGACACTGTGTATTTCAAACATAAGCCCTAACTCAAAGTTTTTCAAAGATGTAACCGTGAATAGTATTCCTACAAAATGCTTTATAGACTTTGGTAGCGAGGTAACCTTAATTAGGCAGTCTGATGCGTCACGGTTAGGATTGATGAGTAACGATGAAACAACTGCTTTGAAGGGGTTTGGTAACGAAATAGTACATACTCTTGGTACCGCAACTTTAAATATGGTAGTTGATGGTGTTGTTGCTGATGTAGTTTGTCATATTGTTCAAGATGAATTTTTGGAATACCCGTTATTAATAGGTCAGTCGTTTACCGAGCAATCGCATGTCGCAGTTTATAAGACCGCTGATAAGCTTACTTTTCTTGATTTTGGTAATGAAATGCCCTTTTCTCAAGCGAAAATATACTCCAATGCAACAATTAAGTTACTTGCAGCCTCTAACATAAATGTTTGCGGATTAGCTAGTGTGAAGTCGTTTGTTGAACCCCAGGTAAAAGGCGAAATATTGGTGACCAGTAGGGTTATTGGAAAGCCTTGCCAGCAATTAGCCGTCTTAGGAGGCGTTTATCCAGTAAACAACGGAGCGGTCTATATCTTGGTATCTCCTATATCATCATCCACTTTAGTCAGAGGGGGGATGAATTTATGTCGCGGTACGGAGATTAGGGTAGTAAGTAGCATAGTCATGTCTGTTAGTGAGCTACCAGAAACCTCGATTGATGAGACTCAGATACGTATAGGCGCTACGATTGAGGAACCTCACCGCGAAATGCTTATGGCGTTATTACATAAATATCGACATTGTTTTGCGTCGACTTTAAAGCAGTTAGGATGTACTAGTGCCACGGAAATGTCTATTGAGCTAAACAACACAAAACCGATTGTCTATCGGCCGTACAGACTTTCACATAAGGAACGTGAAAATGTTCGTACGATGATAGACGACATGTTGGAAGCAGGCATTGTGAGAGAAAGTGTGTCAGAATATGCTAGCCCTATAATTTTAGTTCGAAAAAAGGATGGTAAATTACGGATGTGCGTTGACTACAGAATGTTAAATTCTGTCACTGTTAAGGAACGTTATCCGATGCCTAACATAGAAGATGAAATTTCACGTTTATCAGGGCAGGCATACTTCGTCACGCTTGATTTAACATCAGGCTACTACCAAGTACCTTTATCTGAGAAGTCACGGCCTTTAACGTCGTTTGTCACTCCGGATGGCCAGTACGAGTTTAATCGTATGCCATTCGGGTTGGCCAACGCGCCGGCCGTGTTTCAAAGGATGATGCATAAGGTTCTAGGTTCCGCGCGTTACGATGGTGCTACATCCTATATTGATGACGTATTGATATACGGGCGAAATGTTGACGAATGCCTGGTTAGGCTAGAGAAGGTCTTTCGATTACTGGAAAGTGCTAACCTTACGCTTAATTTGGCCAAATGTGAGTTCCTAATGAACAAGATTGATTACTTGGGGTATGAGATCAGTGTCGCCGGTATAAGACCAGGGGATAAGAAAATTCAGTGCGTCATGAATTTTCCATGTCCAACTGATCAACATACTGTTCGACAGTTCCTCGGTCTCGTGGGGTACTTTCGGAAATTTATCCATAATTTCGCTACCTTGGCGCATCCTCTGACAAAACTTCTTACCAAAGAAGCTGTGTGGACCTGGTCACATGAACAGGAGACAGCTTTCGAAGCTCTCAAGGATAAGCTAGTGACTAGACCTATACTGGCAATTTTCAATCCTGATTATCAGACCGAACTGCATACCGACGCTAGCAAATTGGGTGTTGGTGGCGTTTTGCTACAGAAATCGGCTGATGACGACTCATTTAGACCGGTAGCATATTACAGCCGTAAGACTTCTCCCGAGGAGAGAAACTTTCACGCCTACGAACTTGAAACTTTAGCCGTGATCTGTTCTCTGAAGAAGTTTCGGGTGTATTTGTTAGGACTAGATTTTAAAATCGTGACCGACTGTAGTGCCCTCCGGTCTACATTCTCTAAGCGAGATGTTCTCCCAAGAGTTGCGAGATGGTGGCTGCTCATGCAAGAATTCCAATGCACCATCGAATATCGCCCAGGTGTAAAAATGGCCCACGTTGATGCGCTCTCACGCAACCCCATATCAGACGAAGAAACTGCACAAGTTTCGGAACATTATCCCTCTGTCATGAACATTAGTAGTGAAGACTGGTTGCACACATTACAGTTAGGTGACGCGGAGTTGTGTAGGATACGTAACGTGTTAGAGTCAGGTTTAGATGAAAGGGGATTAAAATACATAACGGACAATTACATTATTAAAAACAATAAGTTATATCGATATTTGAACGGAGATAAGGAGAATGTTCGTTGGGTCGTACCAAAAGGTGCAAGGTGGCAACTGTGTCGTAGCAATCACGATGAAATCGGACATTTAGGAGTAGAGAAAACTTTGAATCGTTTAAAAAAATCCTATTGGTTTTCGAAAATGTCCAGGTTTGTAAAGAAATATGTAAATGCTTGTATAGAGTGTGCATATGCCAAAAAGAATAATACTTCGAAGGAAGGTTACCTATATCCGATACCTAAAATCGAAGTACCATTTCATACACTACACATTGACCACCTTGGACCCTTTGTGAAATCAAAACGGGGGAACACTCATCTTTTGGTTATTGTAGATAGCTTCACCAAATTCGTGTTTACTAGACCAGTTCGCAATACGAAGACCCAAAGTGCGGTCAAAGTATTGGAAGACATATTTTATACATTTCGGGTGCCAGATCGTATTGTCAGTGATAGAGGAACGTGTTTCACATCTCACGCATTTAAGAGATTTTGCCTTGATAAAGGAGTGAAACACATCCTTAACGCCGTTGCCTGTCCCCGCTCTAATGGGCAAGTAGAAAGATATAACCGTACTATTCTTAGCTCCTTAACTGCACAAAATTTGAAACAGGATGAAAAAGATTGGGATGTTTCGGTTGGAAAGGTTCAATGGGGACTGAACAACACAAACCATAAGGTCACTGGTAGAACGCCGTCCGAAATGATGTTTGGTACATGTATGGACTCTGAAATTGATCCTAAGCTTAACGAAGTACACAATGAAACTCGTGAAACTTGTGATTTATCTGTTATTAGGGAAGAAGCTAAACGGGCTATAGATGACGCACAAGAAAAACAACGACAGACCTACGATAAAAACAAGAAACCCGCCAGAGCCTATGCCGAAGGTGAACTAGTAAAAATCACAAAAACCGCTTTTACAAATGACGGTAAAAGTAAAAAGTTACACCCCGCTTATATAGGTCCTTATCGTGTTGTTTCAATATTAGGGAATGATAGGTATAGGCTAGCTTCTGTTCCCGGTCTTACGGGCAGTAAGAACAAGCGGCATACCACGGTTGCTGCTGATAGGATGTTGCCTTGGGTTAATATTGCCGCTCTGAACATAAATGAATCGGATGATTCTGACGATGATGAAAGTGATGTAAACGACTCTGACAATAATGATAAATAACGAATGTATTTACATATACTCTAAATATATGATAAATTTATAATTAGGTACCGGTTGATTATAACGTTTATGTATTGGTTGCTATAATATAATACTATTTAATGTAAATATTGTTACTGTCTTTAATGCATTTCAAAGAGATACGCTGTTAATATGATTTACTAAGTGTCCAATAGAACAGTGAGAATGGATGGGTTCACTGTACTATGGAATTTGGATAATTTGGTCACGAGAATGGATGGGTTCGTGACCAAATTTGATTATATTTCTGTTCGCAAGAATGGATGGGTTTGCGAACAGGAGTATTGTGTAATATGAGTGTCCGACAGAACAGTGAGAATGGATGGGTTCACTGCACTGTCGATTAAGGATAGGTTTGATCAGGAGAATCGATGGGTTCGTGATTAAACATGGTTATGTTTCTGTTCACAAGAATGGATGGGTTTGTGAACAGAGCATTTATGTACTATTGTTGTTATTTTGTAGAATGATCTATTGGAAATGTTCATTGCTGATTATTTGTTCTTGTCTATTTTTAGATGTTGTATGTATTCAGTTTTGATTTTATGTTAAACATTATTGTAATGGGAATGCTGACACAAATTGATTCCCCGATGAAGACCTTTTTCTTTTTCTTTCATTTCATATTATTTCTGTCTAAGTTTTACGCGATGATGTCAGTACTCCCAAGTTAGTGCATGAGGACATGCACCATGTCAGGATGGGCGAATGTAAGGGATATAAAATTATGTTATTATAAATGAGTTGTATAAATATTTAATTATAGTAAATTTAAGAATAATTATTGATTGTTAATATAATTTTTGTGCTGGCAACACGACACGTAGACTAGAGCTCGGTGGGGGTGATGACAGCCCGTGTTCATTCTATTCATTCTTTTCTACGGAGCGATAGCTGGCGGTTGTCTGATTGTATACTTATCGTCGACTTATATTGTAAAACCGTGTCAAAGGTGTTACGTTACGGAATAAAGAAGATTTGTGTACCAATCCCGTTGGTTTTATTATACAATAGTTAGTCACTCATTTAATAAAGTAAATAACATAGAAGATATTATATTTGTTAATCTTTTTAATAGTCTCAGCGATGAGCTAGACTTTAAGCACGAAGAACTTTTCCTTCTGGACTGGTTGTAAAAGTTAAATGATTATGTTGCTTTTGAACTTAAGTGTGAAGTGGAGGCCACTTGCAATGAACTACCAAGTTGCCATTCAACTATATGTATACTACATATTATGCTTTCGGACGATACCGTATGCCTTAAAAAAATAATGACACTCAGTGGTGGTTTAAAACAATTGAAGACTGTTTCAACAAATTACAGTGACCAACCAATACAGTTCTGAAAGTGAATAAATAGAACGGACGTGATTAAAACACAGTGTCTAGACCAAACAATGGCTATATAAAAGTAGAACAATAGCCGTATAATATTTGGTCTAAGCACGAAGGCCACTACTAGAGGCAAAAAAATTGTGCCCTGCGGCACTCCTATTATTTCCCATTCGATAAAATTTATCAATTAGTATAATGAGGGCACGAAATTGCTCTGAGGTCAATCTTTGTTGAAACAGAAACTTTAATTAAACGCCACAATAGCTTTCGTTTAGTGACTTATGTTCACGATATGTTCAACGAGGTATGACTTGAAATGTGATTAAATTGTACGAGGTTAGTTATTATATTAATGTTTTGTTTTGTTAACAAAACCATTGAACAAACAGTTCGGTTGTTTGCTTTTAATTTGAGTCGCGTGTCTGGTGATTTATTAACGAAAACAATTGACTGTAGATTAGTTTAGAGTAGGTAAGTGATTTCGTAAATGATTAGCTGAATTCAGCGTGGTAATTAGAATTGGAGATATTTAACCATTTTGACAGTCTCAAAATAAATATTTTAAAGCGAACATACCTATAGCGACTATCAAAGTATACCTAGTCGCTTGAGCTTTGACACAAAATACATTTTACAATTCTGCAACACTGATCTTTCTAACATTATTTTCATCATCTTGAATAAAGCTATCTGCCTCTCTCACAACAGATGCACCAATATCATTAATAACTGTGACTGTACCCACTCAGACCAATTTGCATTATTATAAGGTTAGTTTATTTTACGAGAACACTTTTCAGTACAGTCATTGCCACAAGTCATAGTGACAGGGCGAAAGTGAGTTCATTCAGTGGGTAGCTTGTTATAAGCCTTGCCATTTCAATTTATAGTCCTTTGGACTTTGTGATTTAGTTTTTGTTGTGTAGTGGCGTGAATTGTAATCAATTTGAAACGAACTCATTCTGCTTGATAATTGCTTCCATTATGCTACGACAGCCTTATTTCTCAATTGCAGAAAAAACTGGACGAATTTATTAATAAGCTATTTCATAAAAGGTCACAACTGACATGCTTTTTATGAGAAACAAAAACTATGTTGACTTATTGAAGACTCAGAAAAAACTTATTTTTTTGCGCCATCAATCTCTATGGAACTTCTTAAAAAAGTCGAAAAACTCATCATAAAGTAAACATCAATTTATATTGGAGATTGTGCGAGAATCGAAAGTAGCAGGGCTGCATAATCATTCATCTGGCTGTCGTAATGATGTAAAATGAAGATTTATGTCTTCACGCGGCCACGTCGGAACTAATTCTAGTAAAACTGCCATGACTTTCAATAAACTGATTTATTAAATAAACATTTGCCTACAACCATTCATTAGGCTTGATTTACTTAAAGCCAGTTTTTGTACGATACAAATTACAGCATGCTTGTGTTTCTAGTGTCACTTACTATTATAGTTCCAACAATCACTTTAGCAAAGTTTTTCATTCTCAAAAGGCACGCAATATCTCATTCACACCTAGATCGCTATAGATACACGTTGATGACGAAACGTTCCCACAATTACTTCACGAAGTACGAACTAACACGCCATGATGGTGTCGTTCATCGTGCCTTATTCCTCCGGTTTCATCACCAGGTCTCACGCACACAAAAGCGAAAGCTTACACCTAATTAATCGCTCAAATATAATTCGGAGTGAAGCGATGGCGTAACACTTTCATTCGCTTACGTTTGACAATTACGACTTATAATCTCGTATACACAAACGCCCATTGTAAGTTTCTGGGAACATTTTAAATCGACTTTTGTTCAAGAAAAAACTGTGCGCTTTCATCTTTTTCACTTTTGTTTTTCCCACAAGCGTTTGGATTTTACGTTTCAACGATTGTACTTGTGTACGTATGTACATATTTATACAATAGAAGTCATGTCAAATAGATGTCAATAAAACAGCGTCTATGTCTTCCCGTTTACTGTAAAACATGGACTTGTCATATACATATCAGTTAACGTTATTTCATTGAATATGTTCAGTCGTAAAACTAGCGTTAAAGCTGACATTCCGTGACTGCTCATAAAATATACTTACTATAAGGACACATCAAACCTATACCGTTTACATGTAAAATTATTCTTTTTATTACGTATTGTTATGTTATTATGATCGTAAATGTTTTCATAGATAACAAAGGGACCGTAGTGCCTTTCTTAAAGATTATTAGCTGTTACATCATCGTAAAATCAATTTTATTAACTAGCTACACTACCCATTATTAAACTGTTAACAAATTCTTCTTTGATCCTCATGTCAAAGCATAGCTGAATAAAATCATGGTTCTTCAGTAATTTTCTCTAATGCAGCTAGAAATTCGTGACATAAAAATCGATTTGCTTAAATCAATGCGGAATTTAATTAGACATCAACATTTAGTTAATGGAATGTTTGGATATGATTACAAAGTATGTAGTTATGAACATATTACAATGTGAGCCTCATTATTAGCTTGGTTGTTTAATGTTTTTGCCGTGTAAGTATATGTCGGTGTCCCGACTAACTGACAACTATGTCCTCATACCTCGATTACGGTCAGCATGATTTAGGTGCTTACTAGGACAGATTTGATTTATCTTCGTGTATATTTATAAGGAAATAATTATGGAATAAGGAGGTTATTGTGCAATATGAACGCTTTTAAAAAACATTTTGATGAGTTGATTACAACAAAAGTCAGTGCGGTAACTGACACGGATTTCCATATCATTTTAAACAATAACACAGATTATGAAGAAGATACAAAGTTATTACAGTAAAATAAACGTAAATACTCCTTGAACGGCGGAGATCAGCAATCTACGTGACGTAATAATAGCCAGAGAGAAACTGCAAGTTACGCCGCACGTGATTGTAAAAACAATTTTTTGTATGTTTAAAAATTGCATTAAACTACTGACAGACAATTGTGACATGCACGCAACTTTGACTGGCGTTACACGATACGTTTTATTTTGTTTGTTTTCGAACAAAGTAGGTTACCGAGTTATTTCTGTGTTGAGATTCGGCAACTATTTCTTTTGCAAGTTAGTATTACTGAATGACTACAATGAATCATACAATTAATCAAAATGTATTCTAAATATAATTATTTATACAAATCTCTTTATTAATTAAAATGGGTATCATAAATGTCTGTTTAAACACTTATAAGTACATAAATAAATTATAAAGCCCAATTTTTAAAGGTTTCATTTCATGTACAAATTATGGTCACCGTACAGTGGAACACGTATAAAATTCTATAATCGCGATTGCTGGGCTAATTGCGTCGGAATCTGGCCACTGTGTCAGTGTCGTCTGGCGAAAGTCTCCGCTTAATTATCATTACTTCGGCTAATAAGAAACCTGACACATGTAGGGTATGTCGCGATTGACATAATGTTCCTCCAGTTAAAGCAACCAGTATAAAAATTTCAACTAACAAGATTTTTTGGAAATAAATGGGTAAGCCGTAAGACGCTGGATGCAGGTCGCCTCCAACAGGTATCTGTGGAGATCTAAGGGGGAGGCCTATGTTCAGCAGTGGACGTCCTATGGCTGAGATGATGATGATAATGATGATGAAATGGGTAAGCCAATGGTAAATTAGATTGATCGAATGGTAATCTGCTGTGATGTCTTGACGTTGATTAAAAATATCATGACACTAATAATGTCATTATTTTTTTGCTTATCTACTAACCAGGTAATTTGGCCACCAAAAAAACTTATACCTACCATTAACTACAAAAAAAACAGACACGAAACACAATTGGTTGCATAATTGAAGGAATCAATTCACAGAGCTGTTATTTCAATCACTTAAACGTATGAATAGAGGCATAAGAAATCATTAGTAATGGAGAACCGCCATAATTGGTGTAGCCTTGTCTATGAGAAAAATTAACAAAGACCCGGAGGTGAAAACAGGATGGCCTTACTCGTAGAAAGATTGTTCATAGTGTTAACTTATTGTTTTATGATATATCGGTAATGGAATAAAGATAGATGACTGGACAAGATCGAATTTACCTACTTAAACGCTGAGAGGCCAGTGTGCCATGCTGCGCAACCAAGAGAGTGGTAGTTGCAAGAGGATTTAGAGCCGGAGATGAAACGAAAAGAAGAACATTATTGATGTAGTGAAAAAATAAACTATAATTAAAACCAGGTGTCGATATAAATGACGACTAATTACTCGTATTGAAAATTGTTCTACAATACGGACGCAGAAAAATGTTTACACTACAGACCATAAAAATCTAGTCATCAAAAAAGACAAGTGTAAACTTGATTCCATATCTAAAAATCAGCAATTAATTAATACTGCAAATATCTTCAATGAATTAACAATTAGTATTTGTGCAGATAGCAAAGGATTAGCTATTGATTATGCATTTTTTGTTCCTACATTACTGGAAATACCCGTATGTAACATGTATGGATCTGATGATAAGGATCTTGAACATGGAGAACAAAATGTCTAGCGGAGGTGCCGTAACGGAAAATGGCCTAAGAAAGTAGAGCGAGGGACGAAGAACTTTAATGTTTTCGCCATTATACGCCTTCTTTGGATCCGACCATTTTTTGTAATACCAAAAATTATTGTCGGATTAAAGGACCAGAATGCCTAGTTAGTCCTTGTAGTCATGTTCACCGAACGAATTTGACCTAGAAGAAAGCGCCTGAACTACCTGCATTATAGCATCTCCGCTCATCTTTCCTTACTCCGTGATCTTGATCAAGTCAGCTTATTTATTATAAATTTTATGTGGCGATAGAACTACACATGATTTCAAAGACAGCAACATTGTGGTGTCTTCTATTTAAGGACTGGTTTGAATAAGAAATTATTGGTTAATAAACGTCATAGGTTATGTGAATATTACTTTATTTGTACATTATGCTGACTAGGAAATGTCGAAGAACTTGTTCAGTTCTTGTATCGTGTTCTGATGTTTCTTTGAGAAGGAAATATAAAAGTTCGTTGTATAAGTTTTGTTCCTGTGTTATCTTTATGATGGTAAGAGTATGATAATGTCTTTATAGATTTGGAGGATTCTTTATTTATTGCCTGACAAACGGAAGATACTTTAATTGAGGTCCAAAATTTTAATGATGAATTTGTCGGAAGAGGTACATGCAATCAAAATATTGTATACAAATGCAATGAATACACCAGTCAGGTTAATTATTTTCGTAATGACTCGTTGCATATAATAATCATTATATCTCACCTTGAATTGTATAACATTACTAAATTTGATGCGGCCGGTTAGTACTTCACTCAAACCCATTAATTACAGAATAATTATGAGTTAAAAACCTCATTACCAGTGTTATTTAATAACACTTCCTCATTTAGGGTCGTTTGGGCAGTGAAAAAAATATTATTGTGCATTAATAACTGCATGCAAAAGTATGTAGGGTGAGAGAACAATTTTTTGGACATAAATCGTTACTGGTTCTGTTATGATTGGTGATTTTACAGTATGTTGTAATACTGGAAGTAATATTAATTAACAAGTTTTAAGTAAGACTAATTTATTAGCATGCGTGCTTTGAAATTAAATAAATGAAGACCATCACAGGTGTCTATCATCAATTAAAGATTTTTAATAACATAACATTGCATAAAGGTTGTCTATGTAAATTGTGTGTTCATTCTATTTTGTTGTAGTTACAGAATATTTTTTGGATAAGTAACTGATTATTATAGAAATAATTTTGTAATCCTTATTGAACGTTTGCATAATCTCTGCATTAGAAACGCCTTTATTAGAATTCAGTTCACCCCAATCGTGTTAAGCGTAGGCGCTCTTCAAATTATAATTTAAATGTGAGACCAATAAATGTTACAGCTATTGAATAGCCTAACCATAATCTGTAGGCCATGACTGCAATTGAGACCAAAGACCTAACCCCTATGTGGCTATTGCGGTTGCTCCATTCTTAATATAAACATCAAACAATGGTATAGCATTATGCACTTTGTTTACTCACATATAAGGTTCAATTACACTTACATTGCACATACGACCTTTTTGGTAAGGTAACTTTTTAGTACTAAATTCTGCCTGAATATTGCAATTTGCTAAAATGGTAGTATCATTAATAGCTTGTTTTGCTGTGAAGTGATTGTTTGTTTCCTTTAAAGGAAGTGTGATAACAGTATTGACACCTTGCAAATTAACAGCATAAGTTCTTTCAAACACGTTTTTCTTAGATAATTGTATTTTCTTTTAAAATGTTACTTCTAACTAACAATTTCAGTATAGTGTCCCCCACAGTTATTTTTTCCCATCATTTGATTTTCAGTTGTTTCACCTACCTATTAATTTTCTAGATTCACCAGTACCTATTATGCATATAATACAAAGCTACACGGATACAATCAGTTTGTCCCACCCTACTACACTCGCTGCAATTCACAATAGGAAGTGAATCTAAAAAGCTGCATGTACCAAGGTTGTCAAGTCCAGTCTCTCACTATCAAGAGTAGGTGGCGCACCCAATGCTGGTATTTCTAAGAAAATCATCTTTATTTATAACTCTAGTGTCTAGCTTTTTATGCAATCAAGTGTAGCGATATGAGCTTGATATTCAGTATGGTAAGAATCTGACTCGATTGAAGCTTTGTTGTAAGCTGCAATTAATTCTGCATAATTATGTTTTATGTGTTTTATTTATCGCTTTAGTAAAATCTTGATTTTCTTTGTTACTTCTTGTGTAATATTAGATGACGCTAGTCAATTTTATCAAATGTAATTTTTATTCTAAGGAAATCAACGTGTATTCTAATGAATGAAAACTGATGATGAATATGTATGAATTTTTAAAAAATAGACGATGATTGATGCGGTAATTCAATTATGCATATCTATTAAAATTTATGAAAGGTAAATGAAATAATGAGACTATTAATTTGAAATGACAGTGCTTATTGCAGAACTAAGATTCATAATACGTTCTGATTTTCATGAACTAATTCTCATTTGATAGACGTGCTTAGCAAGCAGAACTTTGTAACTTAATTTGTTCCGCAAGAGACTTTGTAGGCACTCATTGATATGTTAACTAAGAACTAAGTTCATAGCACAGTTGACATAAATTATAATGGGAATTATTTTCACCCTTCAGCATTGGGAATTCATTTTTATAATGGGAATAATTTCACCCTAATTTGGAAACTCATTTTCATAGTATGTGTTCATTTCTTATATACTAGGATACGGTTACTTATCCAGTTTTTATCCAGATGCTTTAGAAATTTCCCTCGAGATCTAGATGAAAATGTGGGATATAGCTAGTAGTGTTGATAAAAGGTAACAAGTTCTGGGAATTTATTTCATTCTTCACAATATTTGTGCGGTACTACAGCCTTTGTCTTTGCTACACCCATTTATACTTTTAAAACAAAACAATTTCTTCAGAATTTCACTCCATTACTATATCACTCTCGCCTTGAACAACCAGTCAAGTCTCGTCAACAAGACTAATGGGCTCTTTAGTCACTAGCAGATCCGTAAGCCTATTGATATGTAAAACTGTTAGAACTAGGTCGTTCCGACTTGGCGCATTTAGTCCAAGTAACGGTCCTTCAGGTACTAAGGTCCATCAGACATTACCTACTGTTGCATGAAAGGACTTAGGAAAGTTCAGTGAAGTGATTTACGTTTTCGTAACGAATGTTATGTATTTATGTGACGAAAAAGGATCCTGAAGATACATTAGCACTGGTTTATTTTTGGAGTGGTAAAAATATACCAGTAATATTTCTGGAAATAAACCGATAATGATGCATATGAAAATAAAGCGAGATAGGTGGTATCGCTGTTTAGCTAAAATAGATTTTCAAAAGATGTTGTCTGAAGACATAAGTTCACCTAATGTGGTCAATGCAACTTCACATTAAAGACTCGTTTTAACAAGGAACGATCATGACAAAAATAACTTTCGTACATAAGCACTGAACTTTGGAAATTTTAATAAAAGAGATGGTAGATAGGTAGAACTAAATATCAGGCTGAATCCATCCAATTATCCAGCCACATCAATAAGTAGTTCCAACTAAGTCTAGTTGAGTTCTTATCCCTCGTGGAAGTGTTGATTGGATGAACTAGATCGAACGCTCGATGTTTTTTCGTTTGAAAAACTTGCACTGTCACCGCTTTCCTGTTTCGATTCGTGTGTGAACGGTTTGATCCTGCTCCGTTCGTTTCTGTGTTAATAACGCGTAAATAGAGCAATCTTGTTAAATTGACTCAAGTTTTTTGCTTGAGATTACTTATGAAATAATTTTTTATTCCAAAAATATCTCATAGTGATGTTACATCATTTCTATTCTTAACCCCTTTGATATCACCTCCTTTCTTTTGTTTTTATAATGCATCATTATCATCACCAACAATTGCAGTCACTGTTACCTTTATCATTTGTCCACCTGCTATTTCATTGAAATCAAAGTCGTTCCACATTGAAAACTCGGTCAGTCCATTGTAAACAAAAATATTTGGTGAAACTCTGCACAAAGATCCGTTTGAAACCGAACCAGTTCAGTTTATTGAGCCGAGACAATATTGAGCTGTAGGCGTCGCCATTTCCTTGCTTTCTACAGTGACTTATTACCTCAAGAGATGGCCCTGGATCTTTGCGAAGTGTGGTGCAAGAGTACAACTGTCGCGGCACGAAATTGTGGTGGCGAGGAATTTTAATAATAAGCTACTGTGATTGCAGTGGCTTCTGGATTTTAACTGTGTTAGTAGGTATTTTGTACACAGGTGCATTATTTGGATTTTACGTGATTAGTTTTCCTTGTTTTTTTTTTTTAATCTAGAAAAAATGCAAATTAATATAATTTGACTGTAGAATGAGTCGTGGGTGTGGTGGAGCTTGGTTCCTACTTAGTTTCTTAAAGTTATAGAGGAGGCCAGAGTTCAATAAAACATAGCCTTATCTTCTTTCTAATCAAAACCTGTAACAGAAATGCTTATTCTAATCTAATAGGCGAGCCATTTCCAATCATAACTTAAATCTTAACAGAAATAAGATCAAAAGCAAGCTCTCTTGTACCATTTCAGTTTCGAAGTGGATAAAGCCCGTTATTGTATTAGATAGAACATTTAGCTGTGAGCGCTTAAGGCGGGTCTACGCTAGACGAACCGAGCACGAGCGAAGCACAAGCGGAGCCGTTCTCGGCTTCGTCGTTCGCGGCGTCAAGTATAGACGTACAACGAACCTACAACGATCACTGTTCTAGAACGTAGTTTTCCGCAGTGAGTTTGCGGCACTTGGCGAATATGGACGATATTAATAATATTGCAGTAGCCGCTGCTGTTGCAGCGATTATTATAGACAACAGGCGGAAAGTAGCCGAGCACGAACGAAATACTCGCAGCGCGCTCGTTAGAGGCTTGTAAGTTGGTCCACGCTAGACGAATTTTGTTCGGCTCGTGCTCCGCTCGTGCTAGGCTCTAGCTACGCTCTCCTAGCGTAGACGCAGCTTTAGAAACCCGGTTGGATTGAATCTAGCGCCGTGATTGCGAATAATAGCATTGAACATTCACTGATATCAGATGCGAAATTTAGATTACAGGGGACTTTATTGATATTAATGTATGTTTGGAACTACGGGAAATTATCAATGGGTGGTCTAAGACCTTGAAAATGTATGAGAAAGGACAATGCTCAAAAAAAACCCAAGCCCGGCGCAAACGAAAAGTAACTCAAATTATAGGTAATAATAAGTAATGAAATACTGCATAGGAGGCATCATCGAAATCAATGGCTATATGTGTGAAATTGCTATTTGATTTTTAAAGGGGTAACATGAGCAGCTGGGGCTTATAGTTTAATTAAAGTGCTATCTGATATAACAAACAAGTAATATGGCAAGTAAGCCCGCCAGATGTTCAAAGGCGGGCCCCGTCAACCTCTGTGGCCGTCACCCAGCGGCCACAGCAAACTCCACTAAGAGAGGCGCGCGCAACACAACGCCACCGTCTCGAGGCCTGTTTCTGATCGGACGACAGACGCCCCTAGTCTGTCGCCCGCAGGCCGCGCCCTATGGTGGCCGGAGATCAGCCACCCTGCGACGCCCACCACGTCTGCTGCGGGCGGGGAGAGAGGAAGCAGTTTCTCTCTCCCTTTCCGCCGCCTCCTTTAAAACCATCACATCCTCACAAAAGGAGGCGACGGCGTTCCACCCTTCTTCGCTGCCGACCATGCAGGACACGACAGCCGGCAGCAAATGCGACGCAAGCCTTGTCCAAACCGGGTTAACTTCACTTTAGCAGTGTTCCTTTACACCTAAATTCTTTATACGAGGGAAAATGGCAGGAATGGCATATCAGGATATTACTGCTCCTGTATTCATGGGTGGAGGACATTGGGCTGCAGCGCCCACGTCATCGCCTCATTTACATTACTTAGGGTGGGCTAGACATGAGGAACAGTTCGCCCATACCGCAACATTTTTGGATCATGTCGTGTTAGAAATAAAGAATCGATGACTTTTAGAAGTTATTATTAAAATGAAAAGTACATTCATATCGTGTTTTAGTTCTATCATCCTATTATCTTGTAAAAGTAAGTAGAATAGTGGAGAAGTTGCCCTAAACATGTCATTATGTACACTCTTAAACCACAACTGTATCTGTTTGCTGTTCCTTTTACTAATACATTATGTTACCTCTAAAATCTCGAGTAGCAATGTACCGCAGATGTTAAAATTCGAACAGCAATTTCACACATATAGCCACTGATTTCGATAATGCCCCCTATGTAATATTTAATTACTTATTTTTACCTATATTTTGAGTTACATTTCTTTTGCGCCGGGCCTGGGTTTTTTTCTCATACTTCATGAGCATTGTCCTTTCTCTAAATTAAGTGATGAAAGACAAGGTTTCAATGTTAGAGAAAGTTGTGAAGGTTTTTTTAGCTGGAAAATATTATTTCATGTTTTATTAGTTGCGCAGTCTAGTCTAGCTTATCATAGTTTTCAATGGTAATCATTGGATAATTGTAAAGGTTTTGAGAAGCAAAAGAGTTTTGAAATGGAAAATATTTATTAAATGATGATTTAATAGAAATTGGTTTAGTAAATAATTCTGATTAAATTATGTAAGTCTGAAATATATTTTGTAATTTTGTTGAATTTGATTTCATTTTATTACGTAACTTTCAAAATATCAAATTATTTTACTAGACGAGCATAAGAAAGTTCTGGTATTTTAAGTTGAATTATTTGAGTTAATACCCACAATTACTTTTACTATGCGTAGTATTGTTGAATACATAACAAAACACGTTATTCTAAGCTTTGTTTTAATTAAAGTGTGAGATGAAAAGTAACGAACATTCTTTTTGATAATTTTAGTGAAAGTGTTACTTGTTTTCTGTTTTAATTTCCGCTGGACCCTCAGCAATTAATGTTAAAGGTAATTAAAGAAATTGAATTTATTACGAAGGTGGAAGAAAATAATTATTTTGTAATTAACTTAACTTGTTTAGCTAGAATTAAATGGTAATAGCCTTGAGATTTATTTCAATGAAAAATGGGAACGTACTAGTGTATTTTGATGAGATTATAATCAATGCACTTCTCCCATATATAAAAACTCGTCGTGCTATGTCAAAATTAGGTAACTTAAGCTAAAAAAATCTATAGAAGTATTAGCAGCTTAAGATACGATAGACAATGCATCGATGTAAGTTTAATATCAAATCTTACTGTGTGCACAAAACTATCAATAATACTTAAGTCGCTCCATGTCGTCGCGAGTTCCTATCAGATGAAGACCCATTTAAGTCTCCTACAGACGATAATCAGCATCAGGATCAGAGGAAGCGTGAATCTTTCAGTCATCTACGAGCAGCATGTCGTTTGTAACAGGCCTTATCTAAACCAGTGCGTTTAATCGCATTCATACGTCAATGTAACTTTGTAATTAGTCATTTAAGAGATGAGGTTGCAGGATTTGCTTTATAATGTTTTCTTTTTACATAACAGCTGTTATCTGATGTAAATTAAACAACCTATAGAGTAACTAAAGATGATTTTCCATGACAACAATGTGATCATACAACATCGGTAATTTTGAAGGCCAAATACAAATTGTATCATACAAAACAATGAAGAAACAGATTTCACAAATAGATCTGATAAAACCTAAGCAGCTAAAAAACAAACTAGAGACCATAGAGCAAATTAGAGACTTCCCAATTAGGCCTAATAAACCGACACTTAACAATCCTACGCTAAATCAATCAGGCCATAACCGAACTCGTTTCATCCAACCTACATGGAACAAAGAGGCAGGAAACAAGAATACTAAACAACAGACAATAGAATTCTTACTTTCGTCAATTTGTAACCTGTCATTACCTGAATGCCTCTTTAATGCTCCAATGAATGGAAGGAGTACTTTCGTTTTGGACACGTATACGTCGCTGATATTGTTGTTCACCGCGAGAAATGTTTGGTAATGCTCGAAATTATGGAAATGGTGACCGAGATTTTGGTTGGATGTTGTTTTGTTTTCGATATTTGAAATTGTTTTTGAATGAGATGTTCTAAGTGTGGGTAATGTGGTTGATTTCCGATTGGCAATTGTTTTTCATAGTTGGCAATCATAGGGTTCTCGTGTAAATTTATTTTTAATTTGATTTTATTATTTCATCATGTTCTGTTTCTTATATCAACATGTCTATTATTTGAATCCTAATCCTTTTATTATTAATGTGTTATGTTCAACCAACTATCAATCTGTTTCTATCGTCTGTTACGTCGAAGATTTGTAGGTTAAAACAATTAGATATTGTTATGTAAGATGTTGTTTATGTGTTACCATTGATTTGTTACGCCCATTCTCTTTATTATCTTTTACTATTTCGTCATGGTACGTATTTTTGTTTCCTGGTCCGGGATCGGAATGTCTTTAAATTGATAGTCTTTAATGATAAGGGAGCTAACAAAACCTTGCACACACATGCCAAGCATAGCATCAAACAATTCCAGATAGGCTAAACATTTTAAACCTTTTGAATTAGAATTTGAACCATTCCTAAAAAGTTTTGAAGAGTATTTTCTGCTCTTTAGTTATCCTAACTCTGCCACATTCATATACAAAGCGAAAACAAACTATTGCCATATTAGCATCAAGTACCATCCCATTGAAGAGATACAATAACGTACTGCATTTGTTTTTTTACTAACTCTTGAACAGTATTTACTGAGAACAATGGACATAGGTGCAAATGGCAAATAAACTCGGTAAGTGTTCGGAGAAAGCAATGGGAACTTAGAAATCGTTTGGCGATATCTGTTTCGTTCAGGGCTGCCTGAAGTCGAAATGTTAATTGAAAGTTGTTCGCTATTAATTGATGCTGTAAATGAAAGTTTGCGAATCTCTCGCAAGGCATTTGGTTTAGTTCGTTTAGTTGCTAGTACTATTGCTATGGGAACAAGAACTTTTGAACGTTCCTTTATAAATAATAATAAAAAACACGATGAACCACTAAAATACAATAGACTTTTCGACTTGAGTAACATTGACTAAACATGATTTGATTAAGAACAAAGAAATTTCTAAATTAGAAAAAAACTAACTTAGAAAGGCAAAAGAGCTCCAATCGTCGACTCAAACAAAGGCAATAAAAACCACTAAGCCTGTACAGGATAGAATAAGATCCGTTGATAAAAAGTCCGCGGCACAAAATGTAAGTAAACCTGCACGGTTGGTTTAGGTTAAGCAAACGGAGACCCGAGGCAAAATGTGGCAATTGCTTGATCACGTTTTCTGTATAACTGTTATCAGTAAAGCAGTTAAAAGTATCAAAGTTGAATGTCCTTACGAATGGTTTTGCATCCTAAATGTTCTATGCCATTAGTGAATTTTTAGAAATTGATTTTATAAACTTTACGAATCACGTTTTTCTACATGTGTACTGAGACATTGACGGCATTCAGAACTTTTGTATCTTATGTAAATTATCAATGTACACTCCACCGCTCCTGTACCTACCTATCTTGTGTGTTGTCTTGTAATTCTTTAACAATAAGAATCTGTTCATATTTCGGGCTACTTTGTTTAAGATTGACAACCCTGAACTCTCAAATTTTACTTCTCCAATCCGAAAATTGGAAGTTTGAAATTTATCAAGTTCAGTAGGGCGTGAAATTTCGTTATTACTATTACTATGAACTGTTGGTCCGATTTAATATAGACGATCATTGGCTACAGTTCGCTGACCGTTCTCAGGCAATTATTTAAATTTATTATTGAATGGCTTGTTTCGTGGGTAAACTGTTGCAATTCAATTATATTGCTTATTTGTATTGGAGATGTAAGATTCGATAGTAACTCTTTTAATTGTATCTTTCTTTTATGGGCTACTGGTGTGATTTCAAAATTGTTGTAGTTTTAATTGTAATCCGTTTGTTTAAATGTTATTGCAACGTTTTGATATGTCACTGTTGTTTTTATGTATTGAAATCAAATATGTTTTAAACATTGTTCGATCTATTACCCTTATACTTTCAAAACAATATAAATTATATCACTGCTATTAAGTTGAACTCAATACAGCCTATGAAAATATGGCTAGAACATTATGAACATGTCCACTGTCCAGTATCGTAAGTAAAGCAACGGTTACTACCTACCGATAGTACAACGGGAACTTAACGATACATCTTGCTACACTGATGCAACAATGTTGCAAACCGGTCACTATTAATATAGCAAAATTAATGATCATGCTCATCTTTAGTATTGCAATCTGTCCAGTAAAATATACCTACAACGCTATTTTGGTTCAGTCTTGCCTACTGATTAACTTCGTTCATGACAGTCATGAGTAGTTAATAAATTAGGGGAATGGTTATAGTTGATTAATTGGCCATCATTGTATGTTTAAGAAAAACTATATTTTATCTGTAGAATTACATCTACCACGAAGTTCTTCTTCATTTCCTTTATTGGAATTTTCAATTGGCAATGTAATGATTTCAGTAATTCTATGCCATATTATTGTCAGTTGAATCTAAGGCCTTCACAAATTAAGCTTCTTAATCATCACATCGACACTAGCATCAACATCATCAAATATTTCCCTTTCATCAACGTCCCGAGTTACGCAGTTGATTTTATTTACTCTCATGGAAAAATTACTTTCAATCTTAGTCGTGTACTGATACAGCAATAAAATGACAGCCTTGTCGGCATCCAACGGCTTTCTCCGTGCGATTATGATAACCCTTATCATCTATCGTCGCCATTTAATTGCCGTCAGCTGTCGTTTGAAAGGAAACTAGTATTAGGAAACTAGTATTCTATTTCAATTAAGGCTTGTTTTCTTGCTATTAAAGTCTGTCAAATGTTAAAGCTTCAATTTTGTTTGATATTTTTATCTTGAGCGGTTAATCTGCTATGTGGGTGGTATCTTTTATTGCTAATTAGCACGCAATTTTAGTAAGGCTTCTTCCTTTAAGTGGTTTTTGATCCTCATATTTAATTACATTAAAAACAAATTTATTTATTTATTTACAATAAAAACATGCTTGATTGAATTTTTTATATTTGCCTAAATTGTTTAATCTGATTCTAAGATCTATATAAAGTTACGAGTTAATTTGGATGTATAAATTAATTCACATAATGAGAAAATGCGAGTGTGTGCAAAAGAAAACGAATCTACGAAGATCGCGCCAATTAGGTATTATTTCAGAAAATACCACATTATGAAAAAGCACATGTACGACTCTTAACCTTGTCATGCGGTTAAATATAAACTTCAAGTATGTTACGGCTCATAAAACATGGAATAAATAATATATATAACTTTTATTACTACAACTTTGGTGGTATTAGCGACTCACAAGATATCAGAACTGAATTATTATGTTGTCGTAAATAATCTGCCTATATTTTTATGTGATATTAAACATTATGTGTTATAGTATCGCTTATATTTTTTCTAAAAAACCTTTTTTGTTTTAAAGGAAAGCGCGGTGATAAAAAATCTAGGCTTTAATTCGCACAGATCTTCATAGCTATTACACTGCCTAAGATGTACATAAAACACAGTTTATTTACAGTTTGTATACCAGCATTAAGTTACTACGATCGAGATAGCGTTGCTCCGGCGTCTGAGGCCCGACCTACATACGGCTTGCATAAGAGGCGGCGCGGGCGCACCGCACGAGTACATTCTATATTCAAATTTTCCGAACAATTGTAAAGAATTTATGGAAAGCTGATGAAGGGTTTTATGATAGTTAAATGGTGAAAGTATTTGTCAAGCAGCTTTAAAATGTGGAGGTATTTTCCGATTTTTCTGACAAAAATGTTGGTATTACCTACTCAAAATTTCAGCAAAATTCTCAGCTATGCTTACATGCACGATATATAACAGTTGTGTTGAATGTGGCAAATATTAAGTCAGTCTTGCAGATTTAACATTTACTTCGTGCGGATGAAAGACAATTACCAACAATCAGTTACCGATTCTCTTTAAATCGAATTCTTTCTTTTGATTTCCAGCAAAATACCGCCAATAGAAATGCAATCGCTGATCATGCGTGATTGATTAATAGCATACAAGATACGATAAATGTTCTCATGTCCACACCAGTCGTGGGCGTAGTGATAAAATTCTCTGCACACAACCTACACAAAGAAAAAACGAACCTCCAACAAGTATGTCATACCTATCTACATAAAAGGAAATACTGTCAAACCAAAAGAATATATACTTCTTGTAATTTTATATCTCTCATTGCGTGGATTCACTCAGTTATACAAATGCTACTATTTTTGCATCGACATCGCGTGAGGGATAGTGTGTCGTTAGCATATTATTATCTCGAATTTTCTTTTTCAACAATACCCTGAAAAGACAGCACCGCCATCCTTATCATATACCATTAAGTTCCATAATAGCTTGGCATAGAAATTTTAAACTGCAGGCGACAGTTGCTTATCTACTTGTCAATGGTAATAAGGTATTCGTGTTTTTTCCTTTGTAACGTTGTAAGTATTCGATAAATTGCCAAAGAAAACTGTCGAGACATTAGACTGAAGTGCCTCTGCTTTTCGTAATTGTTTTGTTTTTATCAATTTCGTTCACCGATATAAGAGTCGTTGTACGGAAGTCATTGAACTTGTACTTTTGAAGATAACGGCTGTGGAATAAATTTCCATATATATTCGAAGTGGAGTAAAAAACAAGAGTACCTAAGTAACCCACATTTATTGTTGGCGTAAGCATCGGAGTGAAACGGATTCTTATCAAGTGTGTAGGCAATAAATGTTACTTATTGTTGCTAATTAATTTGTTCTGTTAGTTTTCCTAAGTTATTTGAAATACAGGTTGTATTTACCTTGTAGGAAAGGAAATTGATGATACATAGCTTATGGGATTTCTTTCCCATAATTAATCAGCTCTGATCGTACTTTGCTAAATATAGTCTAAGATATTATCAGCCGTTGTCTTCAAGTAAGTATGTCATACCATTTACGACCAACCCCTTTGATTGGTACAAAAGTAATACTGCCATATTACTTAATTCTTAATAACAGTCTCACTATAAAATAACTGACATCAAAATTATAAGCTATCACATTTCACCAAATACCGGTCAATTTACATAATAAATACGGATAATAATATTGTGGAGCCATTTCTGTCAGTTTGAAAGAAAAAGTTGCCTTATTAAAGCGTTACATAAGAGTTATAATTGTATGTATTGTGATATGTAATTACGTATTTGTTTAGTTAAATTATGCCTGTGGCTCCGTCTGAGATTTTAAGTGATTATTGTAATTTTATTTGAAGTAGATATGTGTCAATGTGTCATTGGTTTATTGGTCCCTCATGGAGTCATGTTCATTTGTTTTTCGTTTTTTTTTTATATGTTCGTTCGCAATTATTTGTATTTAGAACGTTATTGTTTTATTTATATTTAATGCTGTGAATAAAAATAAGGATTTATGTAATTTCAATACGAAACTTCTACGCATTTGTTTCCTGAGTTTCACCATAAGTCAGTAGTAACTAATAAACTGTTACGCACTAAGAACCTTTAACATTTAGGTCTTAAAAATTACAACAAATTATTCATGTATCAATAAGGCGTGTTAGCAATTAGTGAAATTATCTAATCAATCAGCAGAGCTGTGAAAGTCTAACAATTACTGGCTGTCTTGTAATAAGTTACAAGACAATAATTTGAAAATAATAGCCATGTCTTACGAAATGCTTTGTAAAACAATTTGGTAACACATTTGTTGGTTGTTTCAGGTAAATGCCAAAAGCTGTGGAGATTGCGCAGGGCGGTGCAAAATTTTATTTATAGTAAGTAAATACACATAAAATATCCATGGGGATTCGTAATAACCGACTTCCTAAAAAGGAGGATGATATCAATCGGTAATTCTTCGCATACAAGAAAAGGAGCTTTTTCTGCACAAAGTTGATGTTGCTGCTGTGATATGTTTCTAGTCTTTTAATATAAAAGAAAATAATTGATTTAAAGTAAATCCATATTTATTGAGGGGACCATTTCTTTTTACCAGTTTTATAGACGTCAGGTTGACATGTAGTCACGTCACATTCAAGCTTCAAACAAAACACGATCAGACGCTACAAACCAAAAATATCAACCTTAGCAACATCACGAAAAACCATGCATCTTCTTTTCAAGGTATTTTAGTGCAATTGCACCTATCGTAATATATACAAATGTAAACAGAAGAGGCAGCTCGCTCCAATTGCTATGTAGAGTGAACACGGGAACAATGTTTAATTATGCCTCGGTACGGCTGTACTGCGTTACGTATTGTACAACTATGCTGTAAATTTAAAAAGTAAATACTAATTAAGCCGTTTAAGAAGTCTGGAAATTCATTTACTGGCTGGTAAATATCAACTAATTGATATTGAAGATTGTTATGTGTTTGGAACATGCTATCTTTATTATCTTGTTTTGTGCAACATTTAATCTTTATTTCTTTCTCGTATATTTTAGAGTAAAAACTTTTTACAAAAAATCTAATCGACTTCTATAATTAAGGATAACTTAACTTAACTATAACTTATTAACTTCTTTTGAGTTAAAGTCAAAGTCAAGTCAAAATCATTTATTAAAGTAGGCTAATACGATTAGCACTTTTTAACGTCAAAATTTTACAAGAATGACAGCACCCCCAAAACGCCCCCCTTTCACCACTTCCTAGTGTTATGGCTGGAAAGAAGAAGCGGTGAAGAACAAACTTCCCAGCAACACAGCTGTCTATTACAATTTAATTATTATTAATTTATTTTACAATTATACAATTCAATTTCACACGTTAGACAAATACGATGCTATACTGATTTGAAATCGGTTAAAAGAGAGACAGTTTACATCACGCATTTTAAGTACCGTTCTCACAGACCAATTTGAATCGGTAAACTTACAATTTGTTTGCGAATTTAATGAAGATCTCATGGACGTACCTACTTTCAGTAACAGTTGGTCAATTTCCTCTATGAAACGGCAAAAACTTGATTACCTGTCAATCTGACTGCGTGTGAGTGAGTTTGAGTTCAAATTATGACATCATTCAGAGGATTTAAACTGTGATAATGGCCTATTTAAAATTGCAAATAATTTTGTGCAACATTTTTTTTGCCTTTTTGTTAACTATAAATAATAAGTCACTGATGATAATATTGTGAAAACAGTATAAAAGCTTAAACTTTATACTTAGCAGATGGCCGAATCGTTTCATCAGGTCACCTTTTAAGTCAGCATTTACGAATTACGAAAAATACATTATAGAACAGTATTAAATAAATGATAAAGACTATATTATGTTTTTTAATTGTCTACAAACAGTTTCGCGTCAAGTTACAAAAAAGAGTTCCTTACTTATATTTATAGTTAACCTTCACGGATTAGGAACTTTTTGCTGAACTGAAACAGCGCAGATTACAATTCTACTGTGACGTCGTAAAATGATAATTTTAATTAGTTTTCAAATTAATTTTAAGTTTTTTAAGGAGCAGGAAGCCAGTTGACCTTAGTAATTTTATCGCTATAAAAACTTCATAGTAAAATTAGTTTTTAATAACTGTAAATTCGTCACACAGAATGTAGACGGTATACTGGTAAAGTTAGAAACACTTGTGGAAAATATAAATGTATCTGCAAAAAACAAATGCACCTATAACTGCACTCCACAGTCTAAACTTTTTAACAAATTCTCATTAACCATAGACAAAAAAAGCCAGTACTTTTTTTTGTGCGTTTACGAGTAACTATAAACATATCTATCATACTTTTTTATGTAGATTTGAATGACTTTACCAAAGTGTCGGAGTAATTAACTTAAAACAAACCTTATGGAGTAAGGCACGCCGTAACGTCAGGTGTCACTAGTCAGTCACATTAATTAGAAACTGTGCTGAAGTATAAAATGGTTTAGTAAGTGGTATGAAATAGGAGTGATGAGAGTTTTATGTTTTATTGAGTAGATGTAAGAACGACGACTTGGCCCTGGTGATTTGCCTATTTTATATCAGCAGTCAAAGTAAAAATAATTTTGAAAGAAACAAATGTCAGAAAGAAACAAATATCCATGAAAGAAACAAAATATTGTCTTAAGTTGTTAATATTATAAAAGTTCTGTGTTAGCGATAAAATTGAGAGTCTGTATTTTTGCATTCAAAAATCCATTTTTTATTGAAGTCGAATATGGTCTTGTTGTAGTTATACATGGTACTTGACTATACCTTCCTATGATTTTGATAAAAGATGACGTCAAACTTGCAACCTTGAATTATTTTTCAGATATTCTCCCTACCTCCAAACTCTTCTATATTGCGCCAAGCCCCACAGTTTTTGCTCCCGTCTACCGGTCGCGTACAGTTATCTGTCGCTAATGGGTCCGCTTTGCGTCTATGGATTACGAACACTGACCCAATGCCGCTTCGGGGAAAACAACACCTGACTTACTGTTCACTGTAAGAAAATCGTTCAGACTTTTATATAGTGATAGTTTCTTACGTTTTCTAACTTGACAGTCTTTTGTTTTTACCTCGTGTTTCGATTCGTTTGTTTTTTTTTTTACTTTTTAATGAAAAACGAACGGGATGTTTTGTAAACTGATAATGATGCATGCAAATTGTACTCGTATCTTGGTGGCTTCAAAACTACTGAGTCGATTTGTAAAATCCTTTCACTGCTGGCCAAGCGACACTATGACGATAACACACAGGCTATATTTTATACGGGTCCTAGCAGAAGAGAAGAGAGAAGTTCATCGGTAAACTCGAACTCGGGAGAAAGATAATAATACAAATAAATAGTAAGTCTAATAAATTATGAGTTCCGGCAAAATCAGGATGTCTGGCGACGAATAGGAATGTTATAGCAACGTTAAATAAAATGTTGAGTACGTTAGATAACATTTTTGATTGATTCCTAATTGTATTAAAGCAATTCAAAAGAGCTACATATGTTATAAAATTTGTGTTATGCAATACTTTCTTTATTTGGTGTATCTATTACTTTTCTTATGTCATAGTTACAATTATGTTGTCAATACTGAATTTGGTTGGTTATTAGCAAAAAGCTGTTATTGCCTTATTTGGTGAATTTAAAAAGAATTTATCATTTTTAGATTATGTAAGTCGCGAGTACGGAAAAAATAAATCGTATTATCGAAGTAAACGTGAGTGAATGGAAAAGTCGTTAAAGGATTTGCATGTTTATTGAACCCATCAAGTTATTTTGCTTTGAACAAGGAGCTTATTTTTGTGGTACTTTAAGATCGAATGTTCCAGATACGCTTTTCTTTTGCATAATCTTTATTACAAAGAACGAACAACATTTCAGCCCCACATTATTTATTGGTACAATAATTTCCCAATTTTGCATTCTCATTAAATTACCGAGATATAAATGTGATAATAAATTAATAATTACGAACCGATATATCGTGTTTAATAACACAGAATCGAGTCCAGGTTAACGAGTGCACCGTTACTCGACCGATTAATATCTGATCGATTGGTTATCGATAATAATAATCGGTTTAACATAATGATTACTTGCGTATTGTCCGGGGTTATCGATTCTGCTATTGTTCTACGAATTTGGGCATCATTCATTAATTTGATTTATTGCGTGATTGTATTAAGAGCAATTTTTTTAATGGCTCTACTTACGATGTTTGTGATTTATTTGCGATTTTTTTATATTGTGAGCTTAATAGACTTAATACGTTCAATGACTTGCTTTCACTTGTGTCTTTAAAACTGACTCTATGACACTCTACTGGCACCATTAAAATGCTTGTTTATAAAAATTTATATAAGTCTAAGATAAATTAGGTTAAGTTTTAATCAATCAAACCCAAAACATCGTATTTGAAACTCAAAATTGCCCCAAAGTATCAAGCCCTACAAACTACGTACTTATATACTTAAACAATTACTTAATACGTTAAAACTAAAGGCACCGTGTGTGAACGTCTCAGTCTACTTATTTCGACGATTACGAGTTGCGTCACACATTGTGTCAGCGCAAACGCATCCGATTTGAATGTTAACGTACAAAATATCGCATAATTAATGTACGTAGTAATATGTGTTAAAGTGTGGCAAGAGTTTATTCCTTGCATTGTAATTTTCAGTTCCGGTGCGTTTTGTATGCAAGGCAGTGTATTTGCTTGGGTAGACGTTGAGCGGGTTTATAATTTTGTTACCGGGTGTTGTGATTTATGAGTTGAATATTTTGGTTAAGAATGGTTCATGTATCGTGTTCTTAATGCCTCCTTTTTAAGTGATCGCAAAACTTTTTATTTAAGGAAATAAATCAGTGTTTACTTGGAGTAGTCCGTTTTAGAAATTCTGAGAGCTTATCCACCTAAAGAGGTCCGTATTTTGTTGTTTTAAATATCATAGCCCAGTCAAATACGTGAACAAGGAGGGTTAATTTAGCATTAATTCCCCGAAAGTTGATCATACAATGATCACATTTGGAAATGAAAAAGAACATTATCTGTCATGATGAACCTAGTTCCTTTGATTATATATATCCTAGTTCTTAAATTAGAATAATATGTGAATCATTTTCACAGTTATACAACGCCACACCTTTTCCAAGAACATACATAGTAGGCACGATTCCTTCACCGCTCACGATATAATACTCCAAAAACGTGGGAAAACCATAACGTAATGTTGTAAAAGTGTCGTCTATGAAACGTGGTTGAAATTAAATTTATTTGGCTGTCATTTTGTATGGACCGTCTGTGTTTCTATTATGACATGACAGAGGTACTCTACTGAAAATTATTTTTACAGGATATTTTTTCTCAGACAACTTTCCGAGAATTGAATAACCTTATTTAAACAAATGGCATAGAGCAATTATTATTTTAAGATTTTTATAGATGTATATACCATACCTATTAATATAGATAATTGTATGTATTCGTTTATAAGTATTGTTATGCATGATATATGTGTATTTATATTTTTATAGACCCTAGTTGCCTGAAATAAAGGAATAAATAACATCAATTACCCGGTTCCCAAAAATAAGAACGATGATATATTTTATGCTCAAATTATATTTATTTTATTGGTAGATAAGAATCAGTAGTACTTGACCAAATAAACTGACAAAAAAAGTACTTGGCTTTGAAACTACGGCACAAATCGGAAGCAACGAAATGTTGAGCAACACTGCCAAACGTCAAAACGTGACTTGTAAATGTAAAAAGGGAACATGTCACTATTAACACGTTTTGTTTTGACATGTTCCTACAAAACGCTATCCGTCATAATATCGTTCTGTTTTGTCGGATATCGGGCCGATTTACCGCTAAACTGTGTTAAGTTGTTAAAAGCGGAAATTACTATCGACGAAGTAGTTCAGGCCTTTCAGATCTGTTTAAACAACCTTCGTATAATGGTGTTTTATAATGTCTTAAGTGATACTTTGATCTTAGTCTGTATTATCAACTTTAAAAGTGGAGATTGTATAGTTTGTCAGTTGTCGCTTAAGCAGACTTTGTAAGTAATTTTTTGATATCCATTTTATTTTAAACATAGGTAGGTAAGCTCTGAGTTGTTGTGTTTTGAGCCTGGTGACCATTGCGATTTTCAGTATCTTGATTTTATCATGGAAATACAACGTATAAGTTAGTGTTGTGATTGATAATTTCTAGGGTGCGTCCACATCTGGCGAATGCGCCGCGAATGCGCAGCACGCGAGCCGATCGCGAGCTGTCCGCGAGCTGCGCGCGTGCATTTTTGTTCGTGCGCCGCTTCTGCGCCGCCCGCGCGCAGCTCGCGCGCGACCTAAGCGCCGCACGCGAGCGGCGCGCAGGCGGCGCGCGACGTCTGCCATCTTCGATAGTACTGAGCCAATATATGGAACTGTAAGGGCGAGAACTGATTGCGCGCAGATCGCGCGCCGCTCGCGCGCTCTATACGAGCCTTGCGTGAGTTGCGCTAAAGAGGCGCACCGAACTATTGCAGTGACTGCACGCGCGCAGCTCGCGGACAGCTCGCGATCGGCTCGCGTGCTGCGCATTCGCGGCGCATTCGCCAGATGTGGACGCACCCTTACACATCGTGATTCTAAAAGCGTGTCGTGTAAAAAGTCGTCACTTGTTTTAGTTTACGCTTAGCTAAATGTATTCTAAAGCCTTTGAACGTCAGTTACTCCTTTCAAGCGACATTTCAATTTTGACGGCTACAATTCGCGTGAATTTGTTTTGCATAATGTGACATAGAAAATATTCAGAACTAAGAAAGGCATATTCAAATTAATTAACAAAAGGAAAACCATATTTTTATTTTACTTCAAGTAAATATGAAATTAGCTATGTAATTGTGTGACTAATATTATTATTTTGATGTAAAAATAAATGTGACGCAAAACTCAAGCATTTATTCAGGTTTCAAAGGTATATGCTAAATGTATTTGACCTAAATAAATTTTAACGTCACACCATTAAAATTTAGCTTTTTAAGTGTCACTTAAGTTTTGATTGCTCATAAAATGAAAAGCTTCATAAAATCGAAATAACTTTATAAGTTTAAGTACTCCGTTTTAAAAACCTTTTTGAATTTGCAGTAATATTTTGAACACAGCAGTTAGCTGTAAGACAAGATTCTTTGATACGATTACAAAATAAGCTCTTCATATTTGCCCCGGTAGTACTAAAACTTACAAGAAGTATTGAATATTTTTGGTCTACTTAATCTTTCCAATCAATACTTATTATTTTCATGTTTAAAAAAAAAACACCACCATATTTCTTTATAATCGTTCAAGTCTTACAAGAGTAAAAAAACACAAATGAAAAGTGTTACATAAACCCACGTCACCATTCAAATGAGCTACCATGAGAACTCATTCATTCACAAACATCCCATTCACAAAGTCACTAATCTCAGAAACGCGGCAGAGCTCTCGAGAACGTTTTTCCCCAGATTATCGCGGAAATGACATCTAATCTTGAACATTCACCTTCCTATGTCATGATGATCACGTATGTAGTTTAACTGGAGAGTGATGTGATACATCCGGAGTAATATCGGAATTGATTCTGGAAAGCTGTGACTTACCGTAGTATTTTAGAAAAAAAAATGTACTTGTTGGCATGTATTATAGTTACAATAGGTGTATTATGTTGAGAAGAGATTCAAACAAATATTAGTCTTATCTATTTACTTTTAATTAAGCATTATACACTATATCAATGTTCCTTTCATCCAGAAATCTTTGGTAGAGTAATAACAGTTTAGTAGTTTAGTTTATAAGATGTTCTTTGATCTAGATTGTTCTATAGGGATGATATTGATTGTTTGTTTGGAACACAGAACTGATGCTCGGATTTAAAAATAAAAATGTTAAGGGTGAAATTGCGGGTCAATAAGTGCTATTACCACATAATTTAAAAAAAGTCCTGCGTAACTACCGATGGTGTGGTACCTAACTGTACCATTTTTGTCCTTGTAAAACGTAAAAACAAGCTTTTATTTCGAGTGTTTTAGTTTGCAAATTATTTATAAATCTATATTTACGACTAATGTTTTTTTTTGCAAAAACACAAACATAGTTAATCGTGTAATAAAAAGGTACTTCCTTTACACTGGCATATTAAATGTTAAAACGTTGCATGTTGCACTATAATAATAATAAAAACTCGATTAGGGAAGTGAAGGCACATTTTCTCTCGTAGGAATTATGCTGTAGGTATAAATATTGAATGTAGGCTATATTTTAAATGTTAATGCCAAGAAATAAAAGTTAATTTAAAGCCAGTAGTACCTTTATATTTTGTCTTTTATAGCTCTACTTATTTAACTTTTTTCTAAAAGTAAAGTAGGAAAGCATGTCATTTTCAATTTGCGCTACTTATTTTGAAATTGATAAAAATAAGCAGAAAATGCACAACAAATTATATTTTCCACAGCAATAAGACTAAAATATCAATTTCATTACAATCATGATACGCCATACCCAGATAGTTGAAATAAATAAATCATCGATACAAAATTATATACAGCCGGTTGAGTTCCGCGATGCGTTTTATTTATCGATAAAATTGAATCTCAGCACTATCGCTGATAGAATCATGTAGTAAATTAATATATGAAACCTGCTAGAGAGGCTCGTGGGAATATTCGAACTAGGAACAGACTATGAAAAGCAAGCACACGTGTAGTAGGTACCATTTTCATACAGTTCTTTGCACTTGCAACAATTTGCAATGACAAACTGTACAATAATATGTACCTAATACATACTATAGAGGTGCATAGGTACTATGGCATCTGAAGGATTATTAGCTTAAAACTCTTCTAAACTAGCCTTTAGTTACTAACTAGTCCTGGTTTATCACGAGGTAAGATGCAGGTCGCCTCCAACAGGTATCTGTGGAGATCTAAGGGGGAGGCCTATGTTCAGCAGTGGACGTCCTATGGCTGAGATGATGATGATGATGATGATGATGATGAAGAAATATCTATGAATACTAAAATTATAAAGCTTGTTTATTATTGGTTTGATAGCATTAATTTTGAGAACTAGGATGAACCAATTAAAAAAAATACTTCAGTGTTAGTCAGCTCATTTTTTAAGGAAAGCTTAAGGCTACATTTTATCTGGGTGCGTGGAGCATTTCCCACAGGTTGCGAGCGAAACTGATGGCGAAGCTAGTTCTAAAAATCAGAATGTCAGAGGCCTGGCGTTCTTTAGGAAGTAAGGAGTTTGCCTGCAGGTTGACAGCTAAATTATTTGAATGGTGGTGTTAAAGTACCGTTGGTTTTGTACCGTGGCGTGGTCAATTTCACGCGGGTCCCTTAGGCTTTTGATCGATTCGTTAAACAAATAAGTATTATACTTTGATCTGCGATTTGCTATTATTTACTGGCTGCAAAAAAGTTTATAGTTAAGTTTATCGAGAAATCATTATAACGTCTCAGGAGATTTTTTTTAACACATGCATAATTATTCTGTGTTCAAGGAAATGGATTACACGAGTAAGCAAGTCCGATTACAATTTTATATCGTACCATATAGGTGCGTTATACGAGTAGAAGGAATAAAAAATATTATTAGTCTCCAATGTCGTTTTGCTTTAGTTAGTACCTGTCTTCCAATAGATATACGTCTTGTCTCATTGCGAGAAAAACATGATTGACTGTGGTACTATACTTGGAAGCTTATGCTGCGTTTACATCGAATTACAAGTCGAGTATTCGGAATAGTGACATATTTTATTTCGTCATAAAGTAGGTATAAGTATTTTGAATTAAATGTGAGGGAAGTTAGAGCTTTATAAGGCTAAATGGACTCTTTGTGATTCTAATCATGTTTGTACTTGAGTGGAATAAAAAATGATACCATTGTAGTATTAGCTGTCAAATGTCTCTTCAAAGAAATTCGCGTATTGAATTTGCGAACACCATATCCGTGTTTGCATAATTTGTGTTGAATGACTGGAGAATAATTAAATACCCACGTACAACCATTTTTCAATAATGTTTATTTTCTCATTTTAAATATTATTCACATATTTTTTTTTAGTAAAATTAATTTAGTCGTTTCAGCGTAATGTAATAATAACTTGGTCGGATCAAGAAATATGGGGTTTTAATACATAATAATATGAGATTGATTGTCACTTATACAAACAAGTTTTCAATTTAATACTCAACAATGAAAAATATTAGTCAAGTGTGAGTTACTGGAAGCAAGTTACTAGCTCAAAGTAAACGAGGCAGCCACCATGTCCAATATTGCCTAATAGGCATATGCGTCAACACGCTAAGGCATTAACATGTCTCCCCACGTTTTCTATAGAAAGTAGCACCTGTTGTACATTGACTATTAATGCAGTTTTTAGAAAATATACTCCGCACTGTTCCGGAGTTTAGACCCTTGACTGACCTAGTTAAAGTTTGGCATATTGATTTTCGATGAATGAAGTATTTTGTAGGCGACTGGTGTCAAGGTTTTCAAGGACTTTCCTAAGTTTGTATGTACTTTCTATGTATATCTTGGACATTAATGACTGTGTTTCGGAAGGCACGTTAAAATAGTCATCCCCCTCAAGTCTCTAGTCAAGTCCCTGATGTCATCAAAGCTGTCATCAAACATCTTTGATAGTCGTTACGGATAGTCAGAAGCCAATCAGTCTTACCAAGTGGTATAGGGTTGCTCGGGTAATTGGGTTGAAGAGGTCACATGGCAGTAGCGCCTTTTAAAACACTAGTACTCAGCTGCATCCGATGAGACTAGAAGCCAACCGTAACATTGTTGGGAAAAGGCTCGGGAGATGATGAGGTTAGCGACTGTTGCCAAGGCCGCAAATTGGATGGGGTCGATCCGTGGTCAGTAGAGTAGGTATAGAATTTGTCACTTTCTATGTAATTACCAATTTGAGGTTATTTAAATATTTTGTTCAAATAATGTAAAGTCAATATTTATTTAACGTTTGTTTAGAAACGTGCTTGTTTTACTGCGGTTGAATATTCATATCTTATTTGAATATTTAACCAAAATTATAGTAAAGAGTTTTATGAGATGCTGCAATGAAATGGTGATTAATTAAGGAAGATAGTTAAATAGTAGTATAGTTAAGTTATTTCAAGACTTTAGTAGTCATCTATCAACATTATTTCAATCCTCCTTACGCAGCTTTAATCACTTGTTTCTTGTTAAAATGTATTTAATGTAGTTGGATCGCTACGTTGCGTACGCGTAGGAATTAAAGTCCTGTATTTCTCATGGATCTGAAATGCAAGCCATGTACCATACGTACGAAGATAATTTTACTTATTTTTTCTGTTGTATTTAGTATGAGCCGTTTCCCGCGGTTTTGCCCGTGTCTTGTCGCACCCGGATAAAATGTATGCCTTTGCCCTTTTTCAGGCTATAGATATATTTAATCAGTTCAGTACTTCTACCGTGAAATCTTTCGCATGTATAATATTAGTACGAAATTTTGTTACAACGTCTTCGGTACTTACAAATTAGATTTTGCTTGTAGATGTTGTGTCTTATGATTTGCGACAATATCCGTAATTAATTTTAAGTGTATCTCAATATTCTTAGTAGGTAGACAAGCTTTTTATTATCTGTCGATATTTAAGCTTTACCAGAGCTTTATGTTCGTCCCTCATTCATATAGAACCAGTAATAAAATATCAAGTGGGGAGAAATTGATGTATAGGACATGGCTGCGGACTTATGTCTCATACTTCCAGGTTTCTATTTTCTTCCTTTCTTCCTTCTCTATAAACTGTTGCACGGAAGCCAGGAACATATACAAGAAGGTTTTATACGATGGATAAATTGTTTTAAGAACAGTTTAGAACAATTAACCAGGATAATAAGATAAAAATATAGTTTTTATACTTAATGTGCAAGTAATGAAATGAGGGTATCTATGGTTGATTTATCAAGGGCTAACATACAATAAAATAATCCTTATCCTTTACATCCTTATTTGCTTTTTTCCAACAGTAAAACTGTTTTTGCCATTCCCGTGTACAAAAAAAAAGTATGCATATGTCACGATGAAGCAAACTAGGTATATAAATTAAGTGTACATTAACAAGATTTCTTGCTCCCAACTTAGGCCATAAAACCCGACACTTTCATATAAGGTCGCGACCACATAAGCCGGGCTGTGCTATTAAAGATAGGCTAATTAGCCACGATACTTTGTTCGTAACGAGTAGGAGAAAACGTGGTATTATGTGCGTGTAATCTTCAAGCTATAAAACAGCGATAGTGGTTTTATGGTGTAGGTAGCCTTAAGTGTGTGAAACTAATTCTGATATGTTGGAAAAATGTCTATATAATATGGTAACAAGAAACGATGTGTCATCTCTGTTATTATTTTTAACTCCCGACGCAAAAGGAGGGATGTTATTTTGACCGTTATGTGTGTCTATTGCATTGTAGGTCTTCAAAGGATAAACCGATTTGGATGTGAAATATTTTAGTTGAAAGCTGATTTTTCAGTGTCATCTCTATTGTCATGTGTCATGTCTATGTCGACGCAAAAAGAGGGATGCTATTTGCCCACTTGCTGGCTGGCTTCCCAGTGGCCAGTTCGCCACATTAAAATTTATGACCAGTCTATTAAACTTTGAGTGTTGTTATACACACCCTGATGGAGTAAAAAGCAGTGAATGTAGGTACGGCTTCCGTTTCGTGCCTTCACAAAAGAACATGATCTGACCATGAACATACTAACACAAATACATCGGTTTAGGTCGAACAAATATTTGTTCCCATGCGTGACAAGTAAAGGCGGTAGCTCACTAAATAGTGACGAACATGAGTTTTCACAACAAAAAAAAAAACGAAAGATATGACCTACAGACGTACTGCCAAGTATAAAAGTCTCTGGTTTAATTCTTGAGAGATCGCTTGAATATATCTACGTATTGGTATTATAAAAGTTATGCATATGTATGCAAATTAGCAATCTGATTCACTTCATCGTTTCTAAATATAAAGCTTGGACATAAGATATATAGATTTGAAGAATTATAACGAAGAAATTATTGATGAATATTAAAATTGATTACCTTAATAAAAATAAATAGTATGTATAAAATCGCTCGCTAATACAACGTGTCCGTAGTGCAACATGCAAAGCGCAGTCTTTTGTGCATTTCACTGGTGGGCGCGCCCCCTTATTGGCCGACATTGGTCACTGTGATACACACGGCTAAACAATGTGTCCAATTTGTGCGGTCGTATTTAATTTTCGTCTGAAAAAAAAAAACGAACAACTTTTATTGTATTCACTGTGGTGATTTAGTTTGTCAAGCGTAAAGAATTAAAATTATGGGTAGCCTACTACCTACTCAAATGGTTATTTTGGAAGTGATGATAAAATCTCTTAATATGTCTATGCTTTTAGAAAGAAAGTTTTTATATAGTTTGTACATTAATTTATCTCAATATTACTAAATTCTTTATCAACATAATTATTATCTGCTTTATATAAAATATTTTGCAAGACAAACTACGTGGTCGTATGTAGTATTCGCAACTGTTATGTACGCTGCGCGTGCCTCGATATTGCACGAGATAAAACAATGTGGGCTGCAAGAAAGTGCACCGTTTTAAATGAAAGCGCAGAAGGACTATAGGCTTTGTGATAAGGAACTTGTCGGTTTACTTGCTTAAAATAAACACTCCTTTTTAAAGGAGATTAGAATCTATAATTTGCAGGGTAGTGTACCACTTTTTTGGAGTTCATGAGAAAGAAGGCTGACTGAGAATACTTGGAACTAATTTTTTGCCTCTATACCTAACACTCTAACAGACTTTTTCTCTTTATAAATAACGATTGAATTGCAGATGTCCACTTCACGCAGCTTGAGGCCTGTTATACAGAGGAAATCTTTCTTAGTTTATCCTAGTCTCCGAAACTATTGGACTGATTAGAAAAATTATTTCATAGCTGCGAAAACACATTAGTCCCGGGTAAAAAGATAATATTTTTGAAGTTTCCACTTGACATAAGTGGAACTACGGCAAATAGCTTGTGCCCACATAAAAGTGATAATTTTCTGGCAGTGTTTCTTCTGTAACAACTTTACCGTGGATATTCCTATATTACTTATGGTATACCTACGCAATATTTTACACTTTTTAACCGACTTCCCAAAAAGGAGGAGGTTCTCAATTCGGCCGGTATGTTTTTTTTTTTTTTCTATGTATGTACATCGATTACGCCGAGGTTTATAGACCGATTTACGTGATTCTTTTTTTGTTCGACGCGGAATAGCTGCCAGTTGGTCCCATAGTCATCAGGTCAGAGATCTGATGATGGAAACCCTGAGAAATCGAGGGCAACTTTCGAAAGTTGTAAGCATACATAGGGTTAAACCTTGACACTCATATGTATGTCTGATAGCACTATTCAACAGTGAAGGTTTGGAGCAGACCTGATGATGGAGACCAAAGAAGGTCGAGGGAACTCGACAACTGAGTCTGTAAACTACCTCGTGTTTGGGCTTATATTATTCGTATTGACGAGACCTTTGCAACAGTGAAGGTTTGGAGCTGACCTGATGATGGAGACCAGAGAAGGTCGAGGGAGCTCGACAACTGAAAATGAAAACTACCTCGTGTTTGGGCTTATATTCTTCGTATCAATGAGAACTTTCCAGTTATGTGGATAGTGACCTTATTCGTTTCACTGAAAAGCTGAAAATAAAAAACTTTTTTACAAAAAAATATAACCGACTTCCCAAAACACTAAAAAGCAAAAAAAAACTAATTTTAGGTGCATCGGCCATTAGGTAGGCCATTAGGTGCATTTGGGAAGTCGGTTATATTTTTTTGTAAAAAAGTTTTATTAAACGACTATTGAGTCACCTCAATAAATTGGTTTTGGAACTTCTGTTGCACCCACTTATGCCTTATTAGGGATCAGTTTTATGGCTCAATCCAAAGTTTCTTTTGTCATTCCAAGATGATTTCATATAGGCACAATAACCATATAAAACTGATTGATATCAATATCCCTCTAGTTACGAAACATGGCTAAATTGTTATTAGACTTATTTATAAACTATATTGGTACTATAAGACCATAAAAATGTTCAAATCTGTTACCCATAACCAAACGATTTCACTCGTTTCTGTAACAATTTCCCCACAATTTGGGAACTGTCAGTAGGACAATGTCATTAACTTCGATAGTATGTCAATAGCCACTGGTCGTTAGTACAATAGAAAACGAGGTGCATCGAAAAGTAACACAATGGAGGTGATGTGGTGACGTCAGTAACTGTGCCTAGAGGCTTGGAAACGAATGCACGTTTTTGGCCTTTCTGGTAGGCAATCTTAATGACTTTGCGGTAGGTCTAGAATGAGAGCATTGTAATTACCTTTCAAAGATGTGAATGAAAGAATCATCATCTACCTTGGCTTTTCCTATCTATGTTGAGGTCGTCTTCCAGCCTAACCAATACAGCTGAGTATCGGAGTTTTAAATGCAGTGACTGATCATCTAGACTCCTGAATCGAGTTACCCGGGCTACCCGATGACGAGTGCAGCCAGACAGCCGAATGCAAAATAATGAGAGAATACCAGTGTGATATGATATGAAAGCTTCTAGAAATAAAACTGCAAATTCATTTTGACTAACATTGTAAAAATGATGAAAAGTGGTGTAACACCGATATTGGAAATGCAAACAGATAATGATTCACATGAATGTCACGTTCAATGTGCTCATGATTTATCGTGACGATGTAGTTAGAAACGGACGAAAGAAATACTTTGATAAAAGTGACCAAGGCCGACAAGGTATGCATCTAATGTACGATGTTCTTCATGCCATCGTCATGAAGTTCAGAAACAAAGTGAATCATGACCCCATAAAGTTCCTATTCATGCCCGTCTCCGCAGTTGAAAGGAAAGTCGAATGGAGATAGAGTACTTCCAAAAAAATAAAATTGAATTCAAGATGATTTCTACCTAGCCTTTTCAGGTCAGCGTTTAGTCTAACTGGATGCAGCTGAGAATAGTCTTTTATCTAGAGCGACTGCCTATCTGACCTCCACACTCCCGACTCAAAGGATCAAGAATCTGTTTTATATATTATATATATGCTCAAACTCTCCTTTCTTTTTAGACATGCTTATGTGTGATTATACGTTTTTCTTTAATGAAATATTCTGCAATTTCGTAACTCCACAGCGAAATGTTCCAAAGCCATTGCGATTACCATGGTGTAGGTCACACCAGCCTACAATTACGTGAAGTGGCCATATCTCGAACTCGTCACGTCTCGATAAGGTCATGTTCTAGAAAACACCATTTGGCAACATGGCAACCGCTTGCAAAACAATATCGCTCCACATCAGAAACATGGAAAAGATAATTATATTAATGTCGCAAGTATAAAAATGTTTGTATAATATTTCACCTTGGAAATGTAACGCTATGGGTTTTTGTACATTTTGGTACGTTCTGCTTTGTGAATTATCATCTGGTCCATGGATAAATTAAGAAATATTACCTCAAAATGATTTATGTATTTTGTTATTAATAAATCTCATTTTTCCGTTCAGTAGAAGCATAATGTTATAAGTGTTAAGCCAAAAAAGAGCAAGGTGCTAACTTAAGCAAAACTTCATGTAAGATATAACTTAGAGTAACAGGATCTATTTCTTTTGGTAATAGAAAAAATACACTTATTAAAGCAAACAAACGATGTGTGTAGAATAGGTTCTCATCTATTCGATGGCGATACACCTAGACCGTGTGATAAACAATGAAAAGTGGTGGTCAACAATGCATGCATTTTTTGCTGAAACTTCCCATCATTTGAAACAACCAGCCGACATAAATAAGCAACAGAAAAAGATACATAGGGCTGTAGTGAACTACCCAAGGTTATTTAAAAAAAATAATAATGTCAGGACACCTTTTCACACACGGTCGGTTAGCCCCATGCTAAGTTATTAATTAACTTGGGTTATGGGTGCTAACACAACTGATAAACTACATATATACATATTTATAAATACATATTGTAACACCCAGACCACGGCCAACAAGCATGCTCATCAAATCACAAATGTCGACCGAACCGGGAATCGAACCCGGGACCTCAGGTTCGGCAGTCCGGCATGGTGACCATTGCGCCATCGAGGTCGTCGAAAAGGTTATAAAGTACGTTTTTTATCAAACTGGCTTATGAATCTGCATAATGTACCTATATTTTTTTGTTTACAGAGTTTCTATATGGTTTACGTAACACGAACCTACACGTACCTTCTCAAAAGTACATAGACATAGACTTTCGTTTAAATATTCCTTAAGATTGAAATGAATCCCAATTTTTTATATATATAGTTAGTAGTAGCCATAAAGCCCTATGAAGCAGCTTTCAGCTTTTGTTTACTTTGACAACCTTAAACTACTGTTGAACTCCCCAAGCAATCAAGTTGACTCATAGTATTGTGATTGTGCCAAAATTTTTGCACTTTTGGTTTCAAATAATGACGCATAAGTGCGACTTTCGCTAGCCACATCTTTATGTCATTGGGGCATTTCTTTCGAGGTCATAATTATGTCATTAGCCTCAAATTGTGACTGTGCGTTGTTGATTTTTTTCAATGCTACTGTTTGACAATAGATTTAAGGTGTGTGGTTTTTTGTAGTACATTATTTTCATGTTCTGTTTCTCATAAAATTTAGGCTGTGGATTGCTTTTGATTTTGTTTAAGTTTAGTGTGTCAGTTTGGTTTCGAAAGTCTTATGGTTTTCGAAAAATAACTACAAAATTGAAACAGTTACAGATCCTAGAAAAATATCATCGAGAATATATAAGTGGAATTCAGTGCCTATTTAAAATAATGATCAGCCATTATTATTAATAATGATATCCTTGACTAATCATAACAAGGAAGAAATAACCACATATGTCGAGGCTAGGTACTCAATTATGCGTAAAAAATAAGCAAAGCTCGAGTTTAAAGACTAAGTCGTTATATATTTTTAATACCACATCCTGAATTTTTCGTGAAAAGTAGGCTTTTACTCAAATGACTCATTAAGTTGAATGATATTTTGTCACTGAGGACTGACATTTTCAAAACTCTGTAAATTAATAGAACGTGATATATACATTTTGGAGAGGACGTAACACGAAAACTTATAAATATTTACAATACCTCAAAAAGCATTAAAAGATAATGGATAAAGTCTTCAGAGATGCCAATTTTCTGGGAAAAAGAACCATTCCAGACGGAACCCTAACAAACAAGAATAATAAGCAAGAAAGACAATAGCAAGGTGATACTAAAATTCAAACTACTTATTCCTGACCTCTGTATAATAACATACCTATATCATATGTTCCAAGTGTATGCATTTTTGCACGCTTCACTGAAACTGACGTAACGACGGCTAGGTGCGGTCACTTAAACTAGCGTGTCTGATTATGTATCGTAATTGTACGAACGATAATTATGTTAAACTTAACCTAGGTAAACGATATAAGCGAAACTGTGTAAAGGTATCAATTAATGTTGTGGTGCAAATGAAATTGACGGTTGGCGTTATTTTTGCAAAGAGAGAACAATTAAAAAGGCATGAACTTGAAATTTTGCTATGCACTGCACTTTTGTCACATGGAACTTTATGCAAATGTAATGTTTATAAATGAAAAGTGCGTTAGCAATTTAATGACAAAATTATATTGATCAGACTTCAAACCAGAGTAATTAAGTTAACGAGAAAAAATTGCTACAATTTCAAACATTTCCGCAGAAATTAATTTCTGCAAACGGATACATGGTAACTAGAAATCAGCGTTAACTAGTAATTTTATTGTAGCGATAAACTTCTGAATATTGGACTGGAACTTTCTAGAAACATTTCTAGCCAATAAATAACTCCCTACGATAATTTAAGGCTGTTTAAATGTCTCCATTGTGGGTTATACTAATTCCTTTGTGTAGCATTTACCATTACACCTTAGATAGTGTTGTATTGTGTTTCTAGGTTTCCGGGGTCGGGAATACCCTATCTGATATCGATGTTCTATGTCGATATTTAAGCTCACCTTTTCTAATAGAATTTGAAATTAATTCATTTCAAATACTATTGCAATATGTTTCATTATTCTATCAAACTCTTCTTTCTTTTACTTGACCAAATCACTTTTTAATAAAATATCCAGAATACTGAAATGTACTTTAATAATTAACAACTAAATTGTATGTAGTGACTATCTTTCGGCATATAAACCTTCTGTAAAATACTGTGATCATAATTCTGAAATTCTATCATCTAGAGGAAGGAAGTTTGAATTTCTATAGTTTAGGGGAATTGCGTATGAACTCTGAACCGCAAACGATTAGAAATTCTGCATGTACCTATCTAATAATTTGTACTTCCGTATTTTCCATTGCAATATTATCTAATATTGGTCGGCAGTCTTATGTAAATGATAAACAATACTCATTACTCTTTATTGTTTCTGTTAATCAAACCTGCGATTGCGTAATGGAATTTATTTTCATTCGGATTGTGATTCCGGATTATGCGAATAGTTTTCTTGTACCTATAGCTTTAAGTCATAAATAAGAAATATGTTTTATAAGCTAGTCCGGGGGACGGGATTTATTTTTATTATCGATAAAAATTCCCGTGCTAAATGTAACATCACTAGTTAGTACTGACACACTCATTACCGCGACCTGTGTGGGAATTGTCTCTGCTAGGAAGCAGGGTCGCTGACCCCGAGTGCACTGACGCGGCGCGTCATACGGATGCGCTTGCGATGCACAATCGTGGCTTGAAGTTGTGACTTTTTTGTACTTAAGTTCGTTTATTGAACTTTGAGTGCGGATTGATTATAGGGAACATTGTTTTGTAGGCGTTATAAATTACAAGTTGTAGTACCTATTGTTTTTCTTTTATTTAATAGTGTGTGACCAGTCAATGGCAATGTATCATGTTGGATATAGAGGCAGATTTATTCAACAACGTAAAGCTACAAAATGAAATTAAGTTTAACTGCGACTGTTTTTAAGTGCAAACTACTAAAATAAATTCTAAAGTTATATTTAGGTACAGTACTGTACATCTTCATCATTCCTCCTACTCTGTATTTTATTGGATAATTATTGATTTATAGATATTGTGACAGTTACCTACAGCAACAGAACCAGCACAAAGTTTAATATAAAACTTTCATACTAATCCCAATTTCGTCATCTATAAGCCCTTTAAGGTCATTGTCTGCGTTTCCGATCAGGCCAGTTCATGAGTCACACTTCCCGTTGTACGCGCTACTAATTTACCGGTGGGCAGAAACTGTCGTTGTGCACAAAACGGGTTGCAGTCCAACGTGCGATTTGTATGGAAATGCGTGGGATTTATGGTCAAATTGTTATCGTTGGGGCTAGTATTTTCTTCTTCTTAGACGCAAAACTATGTTGCAGTAATGCAGGCTTCGATATTATTCGCACGATCTCTCGCCACTTTTCCTAGTACATTTGAAAGTTTGACGATATTTTCTTCAAACTAGGTTAAGTTCTGGTTTGTCTGAAATTGGCTACTAGTAAGTTTATTATAGTCACTTTATGAAAGATACACTACTACGCATGCAAGAGGCATCAAATGGTTAACTTCGGAGAGGCTAAGTTAGGTTTGATAAGAAATGGACTACCTGGCCATGTTGGTCTACATAATAGTCTAACTCTACATTTTACATAGATACGTTAGGATATACCCACTATGTATGTAGGTATCTCGTGTAATCCTATACTTCATCCTCACAACAACAATGAGTCAGGAGTCTACCATCATACCGGTGGCATCTAGTACTAAGCTAATAACACGACCTCCTTACTCAAACTAGGTTCTATTGTTTCAGAGCGATGTCGCGGTGGAAGGGTATACTGAGGTAGCCGGCAGATGGCAGCAGTCAGCGCGGCGATGTTCCGACCCGGGGGCGGTCTCGACCCCTCCTGCTATGCTACGCAACGGGTAAGTTCTGACTAGCAATCATAGATGGCGCTGTTTTCAAGTTTGAATTATTAGAACTTTTTAGCGGGAAAATTTTACATAGGTTGGAAAACTCGCGGAATCAAAAAGATAAGGTTTTGACTGAAGCGAATAGTTTTTATTGTTATTTTAAAACAGAGGTTCTGTATTAGTTAGAAGAAAAATATAACGACGTAGATGCCGTAGGTATTTTATGTATTTCAACTACTACGATTAGGCATCCTTTAGCGTTATGAATTATAAAAATAATGGTAGGACATCAAGTTGAAATGATATCCGGCTTCCGAATAGTTTAATGTTATTAAAATACATGCCTATATAGGAATAAAAATAATCACAGTTTAAGTGGCTAGAATGAGGATTAAAATTTTTCGTCCATAAACGTTGTACACATGTTTATTTTTCTGTTGTTTCTTCATCTTGAGCAATGTAATTACATAATTTGTACCTTCGGGATTGTTCACACCAAACGTATTGTCCGCCGCTGACTGTGAGTATACTCACTGTCTGCCCCAGTGTGAACGTCGACTCAATCTGCAGTACGCGTACTCACCAAGCCGACAATAGGCTATAGCGTACGATGCGCTACATGTGTGAACAAAAGAATAGGCTCTTGTAGGTTCACACTAGATGCGTACGCTGAGCGGCTGACTATTCTACACATAAAAGGGCTCAGTATTTGAAGTTGCTCGTAGTATTTTATAAACGATAAAACTAGCGTAATTTATTTTTTTCAAATCAGAAGTTTTACTGATATTTCAATTAAATGATGCGCATTCAGATAGTTGCCATTTGCGAAGCTCTAGAGGAAGACGAAAATAATAAAAAGAAGAGATTGTGGGTACATCCCTTAAATTTGAAGAGATGTTTTCTTGGTCAATTTCATACTTTATATTTCGAATATAGACTATCCAAATAAGTTCAAGAAATATTTTCGTATGACAGTCAGTAAAACATTCGATGAGTTACTATCTTTAATACGTTTAAGTTTATATAAAAGGGACACGGCGGAGCGGCGCTATTCGGCAACTGCGTCCGCGTAGCCAATCCGTGTCCGCCGTGCATAGTCGCGTAGTAAAATAATCGGCCACTGAGAGTCAGCTACAACAAACGACGTAACAGCGTATAGTCGGTTCGGTGTGAACGACAATTTCAATATATATGGAAAAGCAATAAACTGCGTAACGCGCGCTCACAGTCAGCGGCCGACAATACGTCTGGTCTGAACGATGCCTTCACCTTCCCATATTTTTCAAAAGCCTATTGTTTTTTTAAATGGCTCTTCTGTTCATCATCTGACATAACCTTTCTGCATAAGTAAACAGAGGTGCCTAAAACAACGCTCTTTGTTTGCTTATTGCGTAAATATAAAGATCCTTTGCTTTAGAAAGTTTGTAGGTAAGTTCCGTTTAGTGCATTTTTGGTTGTCTTTCAAATATTTACATATACCTATGTAATAAATTGTTGTGATGAATCACTGCATGGTTCTTATTTTTATTTAGTCAACACGCAATTAGCTAAACTTTAAAGACCTTTTTATGTTTTCTATGATAGAGGAGAATGTGAAATTGAAAGAATCTTCTTGATTGAATCATTAGTGTTACAAAAAATCTATCATGTTAATAGGTATATATTGGTAAGTTAGAATGTTATAGTCTTTGAAAGGTTTGAATTTTGAGCTACCTTGACCTAAACTTAGACCACTTTAGAAAAAACTAAGACGTACTAGAATCCAATAGCCTCATAATAGCAACCTCAAGTTTCAGTTTCTCAAGGATTGTTTATGTTGATCATGACTTGTATAGTTTTTTGTCCAGACGGTTATAGTGACGTTAGTGTATCGATATTTGATCTATCGAAAATATTTGGATATTATTTCTGTGGAATCTGATCTCTGCATCATTGATTAATAAAATTTTATTTTACTCCTTACGTGAACTTATACGGTCGGCACATTTTAGGCCCCATTGGATCTTCTTTTGTTAAACCCTCTGACGTTTCACTCATCCAATATGGCGGATGTTTGTCCCGCCATAACGTTCGTATAATGAGCTGTTTGAGAAACAATTACCGTTGCTTCGGTCAAGTCGTGTGTTAACAGAAACCGCTTTACAACGTTTGAACACCTTTCGAGTATTGACGGATTTCGTATCCATTTACTTCTCAAGTTGGCTCTCAAGTCAAAAGGTAGTATTATTGTCGGTTTGTGGAAAATCTTTACTGGAACACATAATGAATGATTAAATATAGAATAATGATTGGATACTGCTGGATAAATCATTTTGCTACCATTTATGAAGAGCATTCTGAATTAGGGCCAAGGGTCATAGGTCCTAGAAGACCTTATATTCAACGCAGGCTTGGGAATAGAATACGTACTAGATGGTTCCAAAGCAAGCAATAACTCAGATAAATAAACACAGCTCGAACAAGATATAGGTATGTAGGTACGTCAAACCAGCAAAAGGCGAAAGCTAGTCAGCAATAAATAAAATCATACCACGCAAAGAAACGCGTCATAAACGCCGCTTACGACAGCTCCATTGTAACTGCAATTATCTAGTTGAAGACTTAGATAGATCTCGCAGATAAACATATAATATCGTGCGAACATCTGTAATGAATGCAAAAATTTTCAATTGAAAGAAAAGTGAAAATTTTCTTATCGTAAGTGAAATGGGCACAGAAAAAGCGGTGGAGTATGTGTTGTGTTATCGCTGACTTTCCCCTTTTGTAAGTGATTTTGTGATAGAAGACGACAATTAGAAGTCTATTAGCAGTACGTTTAGTCATAAATAGGTATTTGATTTCTTAGATACGAGTACCGTGATGGCTTAAGCCCTAAAGCCTGACCAAAGCCCTACTCTCAGAGCCTTTTAATTGTCTTCTTATATAAAACTGCAAGTAGATACTAAAGTGCCCTGATTCACACATAATATTACCAATAAAGGTAAGATTTCAGATGGTCCCTATTATCAAAACACAAACAGTACCTACACAAGAGTCCTAATCTTGCACACCACGACTATCTACATAGAGTAGTTTATACCGCACATTCTGGTAGGTCCGTGTATTCAAACACTTGAACAAGGGACAATTTCCACGCGAACACTCTTTAAGCTGTGCAAACTGCACTTTGAGGAGCGTACTCTCCACTCCGCTAGTGTCCTGTCCAATCCTCTTAAGCATTACCAAATTCGCCATTGGCTAGCAAAACAATGTAGGTAGGTGCTAACTAGTAAAGACGAGTTCCATGATTTGATATGTAACGAACGTATTGTTTTTCAGTTTAATGTAGTTAACTGTGGTAATGTGATTTAAAAAAAATGTATCTTTATTCTTTCACTATTTATATTTTTCCCAATATTTGAATTTGAATGAGCATAAATTATGATCCGTTATCCAGGATCTACTATGCTTACCATGATGGAAATGAACCAGATGAAACCGTAATTTATGAAAATAAATTTCGAAATAATACAGAAAGTATAATAAAATACGAATTTCAAAGCAAATCCGAATGCACTCATATCTGTTGACGTTTCCTCGCATTAAAGTCACGCTTGAAACGTTTAAATTTTAATAATGGCGGTCGAATATATTTAATTTGCAACGTTTAAACTTTATGACGTCACGTTTTGAGAATAAATATTTTATGCATGCATTTATGGCGAGGTGGGTTTATTTCAGACTGAATTTGATAATATCTCTCTCATGTGCTATATTTTTGGGACATTCGCCTTCACAAAGGCGAAAAAAATTGCCTTTACAAAATTTGCACCAAGCACCAAAATTATTTCTAGCATTCGCTTATCCTTCTCTTACGAATACATATTAGGTCATCGCCAATTCAAGAATCAAATCAGAATACACTTTCAAAAATCGATAACATACTTGAACATCAACTTAAGCATTAAATAAACCCAGTCGATCATCTAATCGGCTATATACTCGCAAATCGATTATCAGCTGAACTAATGTAAGTAACCATCGGTATGCATCGATACACATACCTTTATAACAAGAATACGATTACCTCATGACCTTACTTTCGATTAGATCTCAATACCGTTTCTTAGTGTTCAATCGTTTATTTTAACATCACGACTTGTCTAGATTAAAATGAGGTCAGAGCTACAAAGGATTCTCGATACAAAATCGCAATTACTTATCATTGAAATGGATTTTCGGAACAGCGATTCAAGGTAATATTATCTGTTCCGTTTTGTTGTGTTCGGTTTTCGAATGTTTCAATACTTCGTCTGTTATTAGTAAAGTTAATAATTTAGATTGCTTTTCTTTGATACTCCTTGGTAGAAGAGAGAAATAGAAGAAGATCGGGTACTGCTTAAACTGTTATTGCTCATACTGAATGATAGATTCGATTTTTACTATGCTGTAAAACAAGTAGGTAATCATGCCATTTTACGTCCATTATCATTACAAAACTTGTAACTAGTATAGACGATTGTAAGTCAAGACCAACCTCCATAATAAAACTCGATTTTTCTACTAAAATCATAACCGCGATCTCATATTTCCAGTATCCACAACCAGTAGTAGAGCCTAGGGTCACTTGGCAAATTAACTGCATACTTGCATAACAAACTGGCATGCAATACGGAATTCACTTTCCTCTTGGAATGCTGTACTTGGTATGTACCTACTTAGCTGTTCTGAAATCTGATCCGTTAATGAGCATTTGAGTGGTAGTTAGCGATTCAATGAAAGCAGAAGTGGTTTAATGACTGATAAAGGCGATTCGATAATCATATCTGTTCTAAGAGATAATTGCTCAATTTGTTCGCTGTAATAATTGTTTCTTGCTTCTTTATGATATTATCTTGTAAAAGATAAGCTCATTATCGGTCGTTCCGGGATTTCTCGATTTTCTTGGTACACTTAGAAGTACCCATCAAGTATGTTTACTTTAATATGAATTTAGACTTTCTTGCCCGTAAAACCACAATAATATTTGTAGTTGATTCAATCGTTTCTAGAGTCCCCTTTTGTCTCTTGTTTCTAGTTTTTCATTTATCATCATTAAGTCTAAGCTAAGAAAGTGCTTTCTCCTTTGTTTTTGAACTCTTGTTACAATGCTCTGATGATTGGTTCTTCTGCCAAAAGGAACTAGCTCAATAGCTCTTTATAGCTTTCTTAGTGTTTTCTCATGCCCGAGTTGTGTCTTTACTAAGTTTCACTGACGGTAGGTAAGTATAGATCAGCTGCTTGCCAATTATTAGAGATATCTGAACATCTGTGAGGACGGTGTGATATCTAGGAGCACAAGTAGGTATAAGCGATTTTTTTTTGTTATATTTGGCCTATTATGGATCTTTTTTTCACACACATGTGATCACACATACAAGAACAACTTATAAATAGATTAATATACTGCTGTTATTTTTAACACACATAAATTTCCAATAAACTAATTAAAACAATATTTCGCTCATTAATAAAATCAGTAAATCTGTAAATAAAACTTAATTGCCACCAAAATATACCACAATGTATCGAATTACTGATAATTAAAATCATAATGATCTATTTTGCTTCGATACACGTACGCCCTGCTACTACAGACGATACGTTCGATAATTAATTTTAATTCGATATAATTGGAACTGTTCAATTACAACCAGTATTATTGATCCGATAGATATTACGCGCATCACTAAATTGATGTCAGGTTCAGTAACGATTTCAATTTTTTGTAACCTGAAAAGCGGTTTACCTACTGATTTGAATTGCGATTCATATTCGGTTTAGAATTTATGTGGGCTTTTTTTCTGTTTGTATTTGCAATTCGCATCGATAACGGTTCAATTGTCTATGTTCTAACTAAAATTCATATCATAATTACGCAGAAATTCCGTTTCAAAGCCATAAAAAGTTAGGTATTTCTTGCGTAATACATTTCATTCACCGTAAACCGACACTTCAGTAACAGCATAAGTAGTAGACCCTCTAAAACTTGCAAAACAAAACAATAAACACATATTACACAAAAGTCTACAAATCAATAGTTTGACGTAACAGAAGACACACATGTATTCTATAGATACCCACCCAGTATTAAATATCAATAAATACAAAACACAAAAGCGCATACCACGGTTACGCAATAGATGGCGTGAAAGGCGCAGGTGCGCGCGCGCCGTTTATCGCCCAATCGCTTTCCAATTTTAAACGAGACATAAGCTCAGAAGGTTTGTTTGATGTATTATGATAAACGCCTTCTTGGATTATGTGGGCGTATATACGTAACGTGATGAAGTATTGTAAGTGAATTGTTATGTCTAGTAATGAGACTATCATGTCAAATGTTATGTATTTCGAAGTTGACGGATTTTTTTATGCATTTCTAGTTACCATGTAGGTATGTATTTTTGTGAAGATGCTATAATATTCAATATTTCTATAATAACTAAATCTGTATCTTTTTACAAGTGACATATATATTTTTTCTCTTAACGACTAAGTAGAGAATGTCAGTGACAATTTGAAGATATATTTCTGTGACTTATTTTGTTGTGGTTCAACTTTTGATCATTGTCCGATGATTTTCGTATAAACTGGTTTGTAGGGCTTGTCCATTAAAATTCGGCTAATGCACCTGTTTTGTAACATTATGCAGGACACATGTCGACCACATGTCGAGTAATATTTTTAACGGTCAACACGGCCATTAATTTTGGGTACGCACCTTGAATTCGATATTTGAAATATTGCAGGTCTTTACTAAGCAATCTTATTACCAATGATATTTTTGTCAGAAATAATAAAATCAATTTTTAACGAAACAAAAAATATTTTCAACATAAAAAAATATAAATAAAGCACCTTCGTATAAACTTTTGGCTTCAAGCGTTTTATTTGCATAAAATGCTATGGGACCACTTAAGCAATACACTCAAAGCTGATTACTATATTGCCTAGAAAATACCGATTTGCCAATGCACAATTTGCATGCTACCAGCCAGTTAGAGGCAGTTTTAAAGTTGCAGACACAATGTTGAGAGAAGTCAATGAACTTTTGACACGTTACTTATAATGACAGTTGACAGTTACACTGACACGTCATGCGGTAATTGTTGCATGAGTGCGGTGTCGAGGTGCGGAGTTTGTATGTAATTCCTTTTCGATAAGAGCTCGAAATTCGAAGCATTTCAGACCTTTTACTTAACTTAATTTTCTTGTTATTGGATGTTCTTATGTAAGAACTGACTTTATCTTTGCGTTGTTTATTATTTTTGAAGCAGCTCTCGGTTTTATTGCCATTGCCCAGAATTTTCTTCAAAAACAATTCCAGGAAGGTTCCTTAATTACATGTGCACCTACCTACACAGAAGCGCCTATTTTTCTCTGTGGCAACACGAATCAATTTGGCCCAAGATTAATTACAGTGTATAGAAATTGGAACGGCCGACTCATTCCGTCGCGAAGAGGAAGTTATAGGGAAAGAATGATAAGTTGTTCCAACATCAAAAAGATAAGAATTGATTACATTTGCGCGTAATTATTGTGATTAGGGGACAGTTTTGGGGTCCTTTTCTGGTATTGTTTTGTTGTTATTTGTTAATGGGATTTATTTGTTACACAATGTTTGACCAGGATACTGGTGGTTCTCCATTTCCTACAAGTCCCTGGTTTCTTAGTTGTTGAATACAAAAAAATATATTTAAAAAAAAGCGTGGGGTGCATGGTGTCAATAGTTATAAATATTTTATTGACAGATATGAGTAGGAGTGATTTTCATTTCGATAATATCTTAAAAAGCACCCCACGCTTTTTTTAAATATTTTTTTTTGTATTCACACTATTATTAATTTATATTCATTGAAATTTTTAACACTGTTTTCTTAATTTAAATTCATTAAAATTTATTTTCTATTTTTTAGTTCGTTTTTCTATAAAAAGCGTGTTTTTTAGTTTTTTTAAACTAATATTTATTTTCTACTTTTTAGTTTGTTTTAAAACTATTATTTGTTTTGTAGAATTAAAATTCTCTTTACTATACAAAAAATTGTCAATATTAGAGAAAACGGCTAAAGATAATTATTGGAAATAAAAATTAACATCGAGTCCTGCCTTATCGACTGTAGAGAAAAATTCTAGAAAATTTTAATTAATTTTCTTACCTTATCGACTATAGATGAAAATTATATAAATTAACAAAAATCATATTTTGCAAATTGAAAAGCCTAGAAGTCGGTGTCTAATGGATGTTACTAAGTTAATTTTGCCACCGACTTCTAGGCCGATGCACCTAAAATTAGTTTTCTTTTTTGCTTTTTAGTGTTTTGGGAAGTCGGTTTAATTTTGTTGTTATTTGTTAATGGGATTTATTTGTTACACAATGTTTGACCAGGATACTGGTGGTTCTCCATTTCCTACAAGTCCCTGGTTTCTTAGTTGTTGAATACAAAAAAATATATTTAAAAAAAAGCGTGGGGTGCATGGTGTCAATAGTTATAAATATTTTATTGACAGATATGAGTAGGAGTGATTTTCATTTCGATAATATCTTAAAAAGCACCCCACGCTTTTTTTAAATATTTTTTTTTGTATTCACACTATTATTAATGTATATTCATTGAAATTTTTAACACTGTTTTCTTAATTTAAATTCATTAAAATTTATTTTCTATTTTTTAGTTCGTTTTTCTATAAAAAGCGTGTTTTTTAGTTTTTTTAAACTAATATTTATTTTCTACTTTTTAGTTTGTTTTAAAACTATTATTTGTTTTGTAGAATTAAAATTCTCTTTACTATACAAAAAATTGTCAATATTAGAGAAAACGGCTAAAGATAATTATTGGAAATAAAAATTAACATCGAGTCCTGCCTTATCGACTGTAGAGAAAAATTCTAGAAAATTTTAATTAATTTTCTTACCTTATCGACTATAGATGAAAATTATATAAATTAACAAAAATCATATTTTGCAAATTGAAAAGCCTAGAAGTCGGTGTCTAATGGATGTTACTAAGTTAATTTTGCCACCGACTTCTAGGCCGATGCACCTAAAATTAGTTTTCTTTTTTGCTTTTTAGTGTTTTGGGAAGTCGGTTTAATTTTGTTGTTATTTGTTAATGGGATTTATTTGTTACACAATGTTTGACCAGGATACTGGTGGTTCTCCATTTCCTACAAGTCCCTGGTTTCTTAGTTGTTGAATACAAAAAAATATATTTAAAAAAAAGCGTGGGGTGCATGGTGTCAATAGTTATAAATATTTTATTGACAGATATGAGTAGGAGTGATTTTCATTTCGATAATATCTTAAAAAGCACCCCACGCTTTTTTTAAATATTTTTTTTTGTATTCACACTATTATTAATTTATATTCATTGAAATTTTTAACACTGTTTTCTTAATTTAAATTCATTAAAATTTATTTTCTATTTTTTAGTTCGTTTTTCTATAAAAAGCGTGTTTTTTAGTTTTTTTAAACTAATATTTATTTTCTACTTTTTAGTTTGTTTTAAAACTATTATTTGTTTTGTAGAATTAAAATTCTCTTTACTATACAAAAAATTGTCAACATTAGAGAAAACGGCTAAAGATAATTATTGGAAATAAAAATTAACATCGAGTCCTGCCTTATCGACTGTAGAGAAAAATTCTAGAAAATTTTAATTAATTTTCTTACCTTATCGACTATAGATGAAAATTATATAAATTAACAAAAATCATATTTTGCAAATTGAAAAGCCTAGAAGTCGGTGTCTAATGGATGTTACTAAGTTAATTTTGCCACCGACTTCTAGGCCGATGCACCTAAAATTAGTTTTCTTTTTTGCTTTTTAGTGTTTTGGGAAGTCGGTTTAATTTTTTTGTAAAAAGGTTATTTATTTAAAGCTTTTCAGTGATACGAATAGTTGTCACTATCCATACAAGTGGGAAGTTCTCATCAATACAAAGAATATAAGTCCAAACGAGGTATTTTACATATTCAGTTGTCGAGTTCCCTCGACTTTCTCTGGTCTCCATCATCAGGTCAGCTCCAAACCTTCACTGTTGCAAAGGTCTTGTCAATACAAATAATTTAAGCCCAAACACGAGGTAGTTTACATATTCAGTTGTCGAGTTCCCTCGACCCTCTCTGGTCTCCATCATCAGGTCAGCTCCAAATCTTCACAGTTGAATACTGCTTTTAGGCGTACACCTGAGTGTCAAGTTTTTGCCCTATGTGTGCCTACAACTTTTGAAGGTTGACCTCAATTTCTCAGGGTTTCCATCATCAGATCCTGACCTGATGACTATGGGACCAACTGGCAGCTATTCCGAGTCGAACAAAAAAAGAATCACGTAAATCGGTCTATAAACCTCGGAGTAATCGATGTGTATGTGTAACCTCCACCTTTTTGGGAAGTCGGTTAAAAATGGAATAATTTTATCAAATTAGTGTATTGTCATCGGTCCTCAATAAATCTACAAAGTTTGAATGAAATCTGGCCGTTTAAAGTTGGTCAAAATCGCGCCCAAAGAAGTCGGTTACAAACATACAGGTGAAGCTAATAAAAAGCGTGTAAAAAAGCCCATAAGTATGAGAAACGCCGCAAATATTAATTAAATACAAAGAATTTTGAAGATAATTCTAATTTTTTGTTACTTAGGTACCTATCCAATCACTGAGTAAAATAGTGTAGGTATTAATTAATTTCACCACTATTGAAACAGAATCACTTAGTTCAGTTTAGGTAATAGGTATATACTTGAGGCGTTTTACGTGAAAAACCAATTACCTTAAAGGCTTTGTGTGTAAATAGTTTCTTTGCTTAAGTTACCTACTTTACAACGGCCGGAGGCAAAGGTAGAAGTAATTAGTACACAAAACGAATAAGATTAAATAGTAGATATACCTACACATATTTTTATATTTAATCTTTGATTTAAGCTCCTTTAAAAAAAACAAACCTAACACCTACATACGTATTACATAAAATTAGATAACAAGCAACAAACGCAAAACATAATTGTCAAACTTTCAGATCCGCACAATTTCCTACAAAAGTATTCATTCTAATATCAGTTACCTAATTTCACATAACATTTATTGTATAATAGACGTATAACCGCAGAATGCCTGAGGCTTCTTTAATTATTTTACAAATCGCTGCGATCTATAAAAGCCGCCATTTGCAATCAGGTGGGCTTCACTAATGCTGCTGTTAAAATAATGTGATCGCGTTCCAATACGCCACGGGCCTTTCGTGGGCTATTGATTCTATTTTTAATTTGTGATTTTAAAATATTAAAAAATATATTTTTATTCATGTGATTTATGTACGTGACCGGACTGCATGTAGTGTTTTGTTTCGCTTTATTTGCATTTAGCACCTTTTTTCTTTTAACTTTTAACAGGCATCGAAAAATTGTGCATACCTATAAATTTTTAATGATGATGATTTTCATACGCATTTCCTACATTAAACAGACAGTATACATAATATAAGATTGTAAATAAATTCATTGAAGCTCAATCACATCATAATATTACGAAACCAATATAAACCAGTTTGGTGATGAATTTAAAACATTAAATTGTCGGTTATGACATTCGTAGAGAGTAAGCGACGAAAGTGTAATTTCCGAGTTGTATGGTCAAAATAATAAAGTTTGGTTTCGTTTCAAATTACCTACCCGGTGTGGAATAGGTTTCGGTTTTGGTATCTGTGGCCAATGCGGTTATTGAGACCTATTCCTAGGAGAGTGTAGAATTTAGAAATGCTTGTAGGGTTTTACATGGTGACATTTTGTATATCATCATGGATGTCAAACATCCAAAAGAAATAAAATAAAGGTTTTGTTCTTGTGTGCGTTTAGATTTAAAATGTTTACCTAAATAAGATCGGACAATGTCCCGGTACTCACATAAGAACTAAAACAAATAAATTATTGAGGAGCAAAACGGTTTCGAAAGCAAGGAAATACCATAAAGCTCCTTCTGGAGCATTAAAACTTATTGGATGATAAATCGGACGGTTAAATTTCTAAAGTATCAATACAAAAGTTTACCGTTTCGCCATAAATATCGTGTTTATTATATAAAGAAACAACTTATTAAATGTAGACATATCCGCTGTTCTCGTTTAAATGATGTGCTAAAGAGTAGTCATTATGTTCGTCCCGTTGAATACCGCAGCATTCCCGCCAATACCGCAAGATGGCGGGTTTCTTGTAATAGCGCCATCTATCGGTGCCACATGATAATCATGTACCTGTTCATGGAATAACGTTTAGTTTGTTGATGTTTTTAAACAAATAACCATCTATTTGCATATATATTTTTAAAACACATTAAAAGAGCTTTTTGTTAACTATCTTAGGATTTTCATAATTTCTTAACACCAAAATAAATATTTTTTAAGTCGGAGAAAAATAACGTATGTACGCAAACTCTAAAGAATTTTAAATTCACGTTAATTATAAAATAAGGTGTAATTGTAGTCTCTTAATACGACCAGTGCTAAAATATCCCAGGATTTCACAAAACAAACAAAAGCATAACGTTGTTATTTAAACACTGCCAACAAAGACCATTTTTTTGCTAAAAGCATGTAAATGTCAAAAATAAATGTGTGTTTAAACTTTTCTTTTTCCACAATTAAAAGTGGGACACACCTTTTTTTTTTTTTTTTTTTTAGCGACGTAAAATCATCAAATGACCCCTCCCGCTGTGGGTTAGCAGCGGTGAGGGAGTGTCAGACTCTTACTGACTAAAATCGTCGTGTTCCGTCATAGGCCTTTTATGTACCAGGGCCGCGGTATCTTGTACCAGGGCCGCGGTATCTGTACCAGGGCCGCGGTATCTAGTGGGACACACCTTGAGTTGAGTTAATACGTTTTACAGTAATGAGGTATTCCGTCTGTATGTCTGAAGTTTTAATTATCCAGAACTCACAATTAGCGTAGTCTGAGCAAAGTCTAAAAAAGATAAACGTAGTAAATACAACCTTGTTATTATGACCTATAATCGTAAAATAAATTGTGAGCTTGTCAATTTTCATTACGGTGTATTATCATAATGAGGAGCAAATATGTATCTGTCTTGGAGCCGGTTGGAAAGCAGATGATGGTAGTACTTTGAAATAACCGTATCCGCTGTAGTTTGAAATTAGATCATAAAAATGGAGCTCAAACTTTTTTACGCAATTAGGCTTGAGTATAAGGTCTTTGCCTGCCTATATATAACAGTAATTTTAATAATCCTTGTATTCCTACTAGTTTAGCTTAAAGCCGTGCAATTATTTTGAATAAAATAGTATGATTCCCTGTAACCGTGCCTTAGGCTTACCTAGATAAATAGGTACAGTTAGGAAAAAGTAAAGTTGAGATTAATAGGAAAATGAGATCGACACATACATATTTAGGTATAACCTATTAGGGATAATTCAAAGAAGCATGGATCCTGGTCTAAGCCATCATTTGTTTCAACAGTTTCATGAAAATATTCTAAAGCGCATAAAATTTCTGATCCCATTTCTGATTTAATTTTCAACTGATATTTAATTCACAAACTATGCGGAACACAAAATAAAACAACCTAGCAGACACGTGGATGAAATATTGTGAAATAATATTTAAATACATCTCAATGGACATTTTCTTAGATATCAAGTTACAGTATGGACAAGCAAAAAAATGTACATGGACATATTATTGATATTACTGTACCGACGAATGCGGATGAAAAAAACGTGATCAAAGTATTATTTATTTGTTTTAAACATTTCTAAGCTATTTTAAAAACAAGGAAGTGTTGGCTTGGTTTTTATAGACTGTGATAATTACTATTATTATCAGTCATTTATTTGTTTGTGCGAAATTGTATTTTGGAATGAATTTGTAATGAGAGTTTGATAAAACGTAGAGACTATCATTCAGGCAGCGCAGCCTAAGTTTTGAAAATATTTGTCAATTTGTAAAAGCCATCCAAGTCAAGTCTAGTAAGTTTAATACGAATAATATTTTCTATGACAACAAACATATTACCATAATGAATAAATCATAACGAACCATTTCCTAGACATTTGGTGCTAATATTTTATCAATTGGAACAAACTTCGGCCATTAATTCGTACAACAGCTGACTAGACAACCGTGTACCGTGGTGAAACTGATTTCGAAAGCGAACGCTTTGAGAATAGCCCTCCCGTTATAAGTATTTAGAAGTTCCTTTAAATTACTTAGATTTTTTAGTCCAACCTTGATTTTTATCATCAAATTTAAATCGTAAAAATGTTTGTTATAAAAAAGTTTTTATATTTATATTAAACTAGCTGTTGCCCGCAACTTCGTCTGCGTGGGCAATATAGAATAGTCAAAATACTACTTATCCCGTAGGTGCATTCTTTCACGTGACAGTATAATTAGGATTAGCACTTAGCAGTCGCATAGATTCAATGATCAAGGTTGTGTTGTGGATGTGACCATTTATCTAAACAAAAGAAGTAAAGTTTGTGACGTTGTGAATATCTCTGGATCTAGTCAGCCAATTTGGAAAATTATTACGTATAGTGCGTAAGTAATTTTCACAGGAAACAGCTATAATCTATGTCTATATGCTTTGAGTCTGACAAAGCTGTCATTTGTACATTTTCTGCAGCTGCTGTGACTAATCAGAAGCCAGAAAGTCTGTCAGTCTTACCATGGATAATGTCTTGTAATGTGACTGGATTGAAGAGAACAGATAGGTAGTCGCTCCAAGCAAAACATTGGTACTCGAACAGATTCGGCGACTGGAAGCCAACACCAACATAGTTGGGGAATAGCTGGATGGATGATGAAATGAGTCATCATCATCAGCAGGCGCATAGGGTAGGATAGTTTCACTTACTCACTATGGTAAGGCTGACCCCAAATTAGGCGTGCGCGATCCTCGGGCGTGTGAGTAGCGCGGGCGTCGCGAGCGCGCTGCGTGAACATCGCGTTTTGCTGCCCTGCGGCATGTGTGAAGAGTGCAAGCGACGCGCTCGCGGCGAGCACGCGGCGCTCGAGTTGCGTTCTTACCCCTTCGCCCGCTATCCCCACCGCCCGCTAAACGCCTTAGCAGTTAAACGTCAAGGAGAGCGGCGCGTGCGCGCCGCGAGCGCGCTACAAATGCCGCAGGGCAGCAAAACGCGACGCTCACTCAACGCGCTCGCGACGCACGCGCGGCGCCCGCGCTACTCACACGCCCGAGGATCGCGCACGCCTAATGTGGTGGCCTAAGCCGGGACTCCACCGAAATGTTTGCATTAGTTCACGAATAGGCAAAATGTACGTATCTGAGAGAGTCCACTTCATGTGTTCGTACTTGAAACCTGCAGTTTTGCCAAGATTTTCAAAATGTACGCTCGCAATTTGTCATTTCTTGGTGGAGCCAGCAAATCAAAAGAAACATAAGTGTTGTAGGTATACTGTGCGTCACTACCGCACACTGCGAAAATTTCGCTCTTGCGGAGGACGTTTATATACCATATTTTGTGTCACACGTAAACAGGACGACAGTAAGTATCCACCGAAACACTTTCAAAGATCTGATGAACGAACAAATCAGACCTGACTTGGTCACCTGGGGCCAATCAGAGCTCTATGAAGCGATAATACGCTTTGGCTCCTACTGTTATTGTGGTTTCTGAAAATTTATTCACCTCATTCAACGATGAATGTAATTCTGATGGTACTATTAAGAACACTTGCTTAGCGCAGAAGCTGACGTTGGCAGGTCAACTCTTTTGACTTCTCGAATAGGATACCATTGGTTTTTGTGCAATGCACACCTGCAATGCATTCTGGATTAGGATAGGATATAGGTGGATAGGATTTGCAACAGAGAACAATTCTGTCTTTGTAATTGAATGATATCAAATGTCGTGGTGGCCTAGTGGGCAAAGAACCAACCTCTCGAGTATGAGGGCGCGGGTTCGATTCCAGGTCAGGCAAGTACCAATGCAACTTTTCTAAGTTTGTATGTACTTTCTAAGTATATCTTAGGCACCAATGACTGTGTTTCGGATAGCACGTTAAACTGTAGGTCCCGGCTGTCATTGAACATCCTTGGCAGTCGTCACGGGTAGTCAGAAGCCAGCTAGTCTGACACCAGTCTAACCAAGGGGTATTGGGTTGCCCGGGTAACTGGGTTGAGGAGGTCAGATAGGCAGTCGCTTCTTGTAAAGCACTGGTACTCAGCTGAATCCGGTTAGACTGGAAGCCGACCCCAACATAGTTTGGGAAAAAGGCTCGGAGGATGATGATGATATCAAACGTAGTTTTATATAAAAGGTTTTTTTTTAGACTTGGCTCGGGTCTAACTGAGACTGTTCGTAATCGTGAACAGTGTATTAATTGCGATCGGAAGTTGAAAGTAAGCATGTCTCTGGTATGCGACGCGTATTTTGTACGTTTTCAGACGCGATAAGGCAGCTCCCATTTCTTATCTGCACTTTGTATCTGGGCTGGTTTTTAAAGCTACAGAAGCCTACATTATCTCACGCTTAGCAGCGCTTGCGAGAGATAGATCCTGATTTCTTCTAGGATTAAGTTTTCATATTTTGCATCAGAAAAAATAATACTACTCACTCAAAGTAATTTGTTTAAGGCCACCACATTAGTGGAAGATAAGCTAAACTATGTTTATGAAAAAATCCTGATATGAACTCCATCTGTAACTTTAAATTATAATTAATTGTTATACTAAAGTCATCATTTTTGACATAATGTTCAAAAAATAATTTAGATGGCACCGTTTTAAATTTGGCTGAGATCTATTAATTTTCCTTTCATCAAGGTAATAATTATAGTTGGATTTTGATGTGGCACGGCAAACTGACAAACACTATTGAAATGTCTATCGAAAAATTACACTACGTGTTAAAATATGGTGAATTACGGAAAATACACAACTCCATCTATTGAAATAATAGTATATAAAGAATGTAAATGGTAATTCATTGTTATTTACCACCTCGCTTCTTGATGTATTTTATTTACCACAGATGGAGCTACTTTAACCTGTACTGTTTTGTCAAACAGGTTGCGTGTCGTAATATTTTACATCTTGAATTCACTAAATTAATCATATCTTTTGATAGAGTGAACCGATTTCGATGAAACAAAGCCTAAGTAATACCCCAAGTTACGTAGAACTTTTGTATATAAGCATTGTCTGCATTAAATTCGTAGATTTTACGTGAATCCCGAACAAACAATCACTTTCTACAGATTTATTACATGTATAGATAGGCAATTCCGCCTTTACTATGGTTTTCATATAGGCAAGATACAGGCCTATACATACCTCCATGTTCTCTTTAGAAAAAAATGTACCAAGTTGAGTAACTTACAATTAAACGCTCATTTACATAATAGGTACTTACTTGGTTACCTATCCATAAGGTCAGTTTTAATCTCACTGATATTATGCAGTTTGTAGCACTCTCACAGTACGTAGATAATACGTTACATGCTCAATATGAATTCGGAGTAACCTATGAGCATTAGAGAGATAATGATCTATTTCGTCATGGAAAAATGCGTGAGCGCAGTGTTCGAAAATTTTAAACGCAAGTAATGGTCGAGGAACTGCCTTGAAACCAAGGATTTTATAATCTTTTAGGGCACGATTATTATACTTATCTCTTATTTTTTTAGTAGTGAACTTTAATAAAAGTAATGCAGTCTAGTGCTTTTATGCATTCAAAGTTTCAATTTGCACTTCCTTCTTTTTTTCATAAAAGATAAAACCTACCATTTTATATATAAACACAATTTGTTTAAGTAACTGTCTCATCAAAGATACGAGTATTACGCCATCTGCAGCAGATGATATCACGTACAAAGTTGCACAAATTTTGACAGAAGGAAACCCCAAAAGCTGAGCGTTTTAATCTTACCAACAAAGTTCAGCTCCACCGCATCGTGATAGAAGATATATTTGTGAAGAACTACACGAATGGTGGCTCAAACAATTCCGGTACAGCTCTTAGCTCGAGCGAGGAAACATCCCACATTTTATTGTTGCTATAAATTTCCCGCCGAGATTGTCTGTGGATTTTTATACTCCTTTAGCTAAGCAACCCGGCTTGCTATGGAAGAATTATCGCGACAGCAATCTGACTGGCTTCAATTCTACCTTCTAGAATATCTGGAAGACAACATAAAATTTTATTGCTTTAATCTAGATGGACGAACATGGTTCATAGTGGCGAAAGCTATATTAAATGCTCGCGGTTTGAGATACAAACTTGTGTAAACAAACGGAGGGGTTTTTATTTAAATGATGTAGTGATAATTGAAGGGTGGGTGAATGTTTTGAATATTTTTCTTTATTATTCAAGACCATAAGACGGCTGTATACAAAGTAATGAGGATTTGTAACTGCAATTTTAATGATTTAGTAGTCCGTTTGAATGTTTGCGAATGTTTTAGAGATGTTTAAGTGTGTTTTTGGTACCTTTGTTATGTTTCTTTTCAATTGTTTAATTCATGTTTTTGTTTGTTTTTTGTTGAACCTTTTTATTTCGAGAATTAATTTTGTGAGGAACTTTACGACCAGTCTAAAACCGTCGTCTTATAGCTAATGAAATATTTTTTTTTGCTTAGAGACGCAAACTTCTTTCGACAATCTAAGATATTCTATGAAAACTACTAGGATATATAAATGTAAGTTACATGACACCAGTATAAGCAAAATACTACGATAACACAGTTTATGAATGGCATAAAGTAGAAAGTATTTCTCGTAGATAGTTACCAGTTTAAACTAATCATCATTATTGATTATGCAACTAAGTTGTAAGTTATTTGTAGATATTATCAGATATTTATTACCTTGTTGATTGACAATTTGTATTCATGACTTTTAAAATAATATTTAGTACGGAAAGTTTATTTAGCTTGTGGGGCTCATAGTTACTACATGATATTCTTGAGATCGTCCATTATGTCACCTACCTTAATTAGTTCTAAGACTTTGTGATTAGATTGAATTAAAAATTAAAGTTTATAATGATTGAGTTGTGATGTGGTTATCAGGTCCCTTGATAAGTTAATGATAGCATTTATCATCTCTGAAACCTCTTTTGTTAAAACTACAAAGTTAAGAATGGAATAGAAACCGTTTTATTGTTATTTGACATTATTAAGTTATAAGTCTACCGTTGAATTTCCCGCTTTAGAAGTTTCCGCCAAAAACAACCAAGGGGATGAATTCTAATTGTTACAATTCAATTAAATGGGTTAATTGAATTGAAACGTTGCTATACAATGGAATTTCATTAGTACAGTGTACCTATGTAATTACCTACTAATTATTTTGTTACATTTAAGGTGAACGTTTCAAAATAAAATAACGTTTATTAATAACTAGCTTCTGCCAGCGGTTTCACCCGCATCCCGTGGGAACTACTTCCCGTAGCGGGATAAAAAGTAGCCTATAGCCTTCCTCGATAAATGGGCTATCTAACACTGAAAAAAATTTTCAAATCGGACCAGTAGTTCCCGAGATTAGCGCGTTCAAACAAACAAACTCTTCAGCTTTATAATATTAGTATAGATATTATTAACACATTTGGAATTAGTGAAACATTCTTGGAAGACACGTTTTTCCTCATAAATATACCTAACTTATTTTTTTTTTCCTCACCTTTGTGTATATTTGTGCTTACCTACACGAAACACTTTTCGGTTCTTTACAATCACGAATAACTTAATTAATTAAAGAAATAGTTGTCACCTTAGCATTCTTGGTAATTTAATTATAACAACCTTTTTAACAAGATAATTCGCTATAATTATGAATATTAATGATTTTCGGTGTAACCTTTCAATATATTACTGTTGCCCTTTGACCTCAACGTCTCTTATATTATTTTGAATATTAAATTGATGATTTTGCGAATTGCGAAATGCTCAATCGTAAAGTTTACTTGTGTTTAAAATCAACTGAGTTTGTAGCTCAGTTCATTAGTGAGCCTTTGAATTCAAAGATCCGTTTTAATAGAATCAAGGGTCAGTTGCATAAAATATTGCGCCTCATTTTATACTAGTCGTTTTCCCGCGGTTTCACCCGCGTCCCGTGGGAACTACTGTCCGTACCGGAATATAATATAGCCTATGTTACTTGGGATGAGTGTAGCTTTCCAGAGTAAAGAATTTATCAAATCGGTTCAGTAGTTTCGGAGCCATTATGGTACAAGCAAACAAAAAAATCTTTTCTCTTTATTGCATTAATATATATAGGTACTAGCTTTTGCCCGCGACTTCGTTCGCGTGGAATAGTGATTTTTGGTTTGACCAATAGATGGCGCTATATGTCCGAAATAAATTTTATTTTTATTTTTATATTTTTTTGTAATAAAAACTATCCTATGTCCTTTCTCAAGTTCCAAACTATGTCTGTACCAAATTTCACACAAATCGGTTCAGTAGTATAGGCGTGAAGAAAAGACAGACAGACAGACAGAAAGACAGACAGACAGACAGAAAGACAGACAGACAGACAGACAGAGTTACTTTCACATTTATAATATTAGTTAGGATGGATAAAGTTGTAAAATAATAACTAAATATAACACAGTTTTCCCCAAGTTTTGTGAAGATATGTATTTACCTATTTTTGAGATTATATCATAGATGTCTAACTAAAGGATTTATTTTTCTTAGAAAGTCCCGGGTGCGTTATTTTGTGATTTAATAAAATCTGTCGATGTTTTGTTTTATGCTACTTGTTTTTACATTCAGCTACTCATTAGGTATATTGGTAGTTTAAGTCGTTTTGTACCTCATCAACCTAAAATCACACAACTTTCAAAAAAAAAAAAAAAACAAATGCAACACAAAAAGTTTTTATTAAATCCGTTCTACCTTATAAACTTACCTTATGTTGACAAAAAAATGCCGAAACGGTTAAAATGTATGAAATTCAAGCTAAGTTTTTCGAGATAAAACTGTTTTGAACAAAGCGTTAACCTGTGTCCCTGTTTCTGTGTGCTTTATCCGGTTATTCGCATGTCTGGATTTCTCTTCGCCTGAATTTCATCCTAGAAATTAAAGTTGGGCTACATTCATTTGTAGGTTTGTCGCTGGAAACTTGTTTGTGTACGCTATGTTGAGAGAAATTAAATTAAAGGTTGATGAGTGTTAGAGTAAATTGTATATATTGTATATAGTGTTTAAAAGTATTTTTTTTTTAATAAATCGTGATTTTAAGTTATCTGTTCTACTTCACTGCATTTTATTTTACATTGTCTATAAGTTCGTATTTTATTTCTTACCGGTGGACCAAAATCTGGTATTATCACTTCACCAATCTTTGCCAAAGTCTTCATTTATTTTTCCCATTTCTTAGGAAACCATCCCTTTCCTGTAAGAATAGAAATCTGAACTACTACTACTTACCCATTCAAAGTAACTACAAACAAAAGAAAACCACAACTTCGCAACTGTTTAAGTCTATGAACCTAACTGGGGGATTAAATTGCAACTATTCAACGTATTAATCTTAAGAGAGTTAGATAATACGGTATTCAGGCCCGGCTGTACTTGAGCGAAATTTAATAAGTGATGTAGCTTACTTAGTACGTATCTGAGTAACTTTAACGAACTCGCGTGAACTTCACTTGTGATGTAAATACGGATTAAGGGGTACAGAAGTGCAAGGTATTCATTTGAATGGTACTTTTAAATAGCATAAAATAAAGTCAGCTAGGTGACTTGTTGCTTTAGCTGAAACTAGCTTCTGCCAGCGGTTTCACCCGCATCCCGTGGAAACCTCGACACGGACCCGGATAAAAAGTAGCCTATAGCCTTCCTCGATAAATGGGCTATCTAACACTGAAAGAATTTTTCAAATCGGACCAGTAGTTCCTGAGATTAGCGCGTTCAAACAAACAAACTCTTTAGCTTTATAATATTACTAGCTTCTGCCAGCGGTTTCACCCGCATCCCGTGGGAACTACTTCCCGTACCGGGATAAAAAGTAGCCTATAGCCTTCCTCGATAAATGGGCTATCTAACACTGAAAGAAATTTTCAAATCGGACCAGTAGTTCCTGAGATTAGCGCGTTCAAACAAACAAACAAACAAACTCTACAACTTTATAATATTAGTATAGATATAGTATAGATTATGTTGACGACTTAATTAATTGAGCAAAATATTGTTTAAAAGTTTCTAAATTATCTATTTGTTCTGAGAAAGGTAGGAAATCTCCTGTGACTATCTCTTTTTCTACACCCAGGTTTGCAACAGTTTTTCAGAGTAATGTTTCTGATTTTTCTACTCTGTGGTGTTCAAGTCCTAATGTAACTTAACTCCTCTTTGTGGAAGTCGTGTTAATAATGCTTCTCTTCGAAATTAACTGCAGAATTGTTCGCACTTTACTTTGTTTGGTTACCTGGTTGGGCAACGAATCTTTTTGGGGTTGTGGTCAATTTGTAACTTTGTTTATTATGGGGAGAGGAATAAGTAGTTTTATTAGAAAGGGGCCTTTCCGTCTTTGGGGAGTTCATGTGATCTCGTGCTATTTTTTTCGCCTTCTTGTATTTTTACCAAAATAAGCCCATACGAGATGATGCTAAAAGTTACTCAAAGAGAGAACGACTTGGAGAGAGCAAAATACGTATGGAAGTTTATAAACGGCTTTAGCTTTTCTGGTTGTAACCACCTCCTATAAGACCTTGTACTACAGAACTCTGTAACAAAAAACAAAGAATTTCTTTCACCATTACAATTCCAAGTACAAACGACACCTTGATAGTTCATAACGTGTGCAATCTTACTTTAGATGCTGCGATAGTACCAAGCAGGAATTAGTACTGGGATCACGTACACTATAGTTAGATAACCCCCGCTGCACTGTCCAACCTTATCTCTAATTAAAACTAAACTACCTTCTATATGCTTAGTTTTTTTTTTGGGTGCTATGTAAAGCTACCAAAGATATTTTGTATGCTCAGCACTTTTCCTCACCCCTTCCCCAGAAACAGATTTCATTGTACACTATATTCATGACTTCTACTATTGTAAAACTCCACCCCTGTGAGTCGGGACTACCATGAATATAGTCCATAGACATAATGAATGTTGCTATGTTGCTATTTTTGGACAGGACTCCTTGTCGGGTCATATCTAAGGGGCTATTTAATCATGACCAGGAAACCCTTTTGATGGTCTTAGCTTCAAGGAAACTTGCTTAATCATCTAACCTGGTTCCTCAATACTAAAGATTGTCTTTGTTTATACTCATACACCTTTATCTATCCTAAATCCGTGCATACATTGTGATCGATGTAAATAAACCGTATCAACCCCATACCAAAATAATTAATCCTCACGTTGCCATTGTCTTCGCAAGGAAGATTACGTTTTCCCCAAAATCCCCTTTATTTGGGACAAAAACTTATTTGAAACTCAAAGTCTCCCTGATAAGATGGATTCCGTTGAGAGCTCCAACAAATTGACGTGTGATGAGGAAGTCGATGTATACAATGTATGTGTATGTACCTACACAACTGTTTTGCATAGATCGTATCGAAAGCTATAATGTTGAATAATTGAATGATAGCTAAGTATGGGATTTACGCAATATTTCCTATATTATAAGTGGACTTGAAGTACATAAAGTACTTGATTTTAAATATTGGAATGTTGCTGTTGTATCACCTACGTTTTAAGAAGATGCTATTAGACACTGATTATGTACAGATTATGTAAGAACAATTGTGATTAATGATTGATCGAACGATCGGTAGCGGCGAGTTTTTAGGCCACAATCCGAAACTAACCGAATGGCATCAAATGTACATTAAAGCTTATGACTTACGAATAAAGATTTATACTTGAATCAAATTTTATAACACTAATTTTAAAACCGTGACTAAAGAAACCGAATTTGTAGTTTTACCTTTCAAAACTGTAATGTTTATGGTACTGCTTTCGACAACTATTTTCGTAATTTTGCAACAACGCGCGTAGAAATCCCATCCAGACTTTTTGTGCCGTTGGTAATAATTAATCAAGGTATAGGATATTCACGTATGTATCAATACATACAGTATGTATCAATACATACAAACTGTAATACCTATTATTTTTAAAAGAGTAACCATGGAGTTTCTTGTCCGTTCTTCTCCATAGGAAGCTACTTTTGGAATGGGCAACTAGAATCAACTTTATTTATATTTTTTGACGTTCATAAGTGCTTGTGAAAGCCTAAATGAAATAAATGATTTGACTTTTTTTTTTTTTGACTTTCACTGGTCAAACTCATCACAACATGCATAGTACTCCTAATAACCTACTATTACCCAATACGTGTTTACAGAGCATCAAGCGGTACTTTTATACCTAAGTATTTCATTTCTGTGGCACCCATCAAAGGATATCCTACCCCAGTTCACGAGGCTCGTATAAGATGACAAAGAGATTTCGTCAAAGGAATACACAGTAATGCTCTCCTGTTTTCTAACTAAAACAAACGACTATCGGAGGCCATTCCTCTTTTAACTGTTTCTGTAGTTTTTTAGCCCGTATAGTGGATGAGTGAATAGTGTCACGTAGGGTCAGTTGAGCTATTTTACTTTTGCTCGTCAATGATTTTGCTATCTCAGGAACTATAAGTCCGATATCAAAAATTAAATAGTGTAGAATAATTCTTTTATGAAGAGAGGCTAATAGTTACCTACTTCTGGGCCAGGTGCGTGAAGTATGGTTTCCTGATGCGAGAAAAAACAAAAAATACTTCAGAACCATGATTGAATATGTATTTGCCAATATGATGTTTAATTATTATAAGGATTACATGATCAATTAACATGCCATGAAAATAACATTATCGTCCAATGTTACCGGAAAAATCGTTATTCACGACAAACGTCATGTTTTCGCTTCATTTCAATTTCAAATTCTAGAATGCCGACTTATACTCATAAGTGTGCAATGCTCGTTATGAAGCACGAGCCATGGCTTGTATTAATAGGATAATTGTTACTTGGCACGAATTTATCGAAATTTATTTCAAAATTGAATATGTTTTTTTTTAATAATCTTGTTGTATTTCCTAGTATTCAAATCAACAACAAAATAATATTCCAATTAAAAAGCTTTTAACTACAATAATAGTTATTTGTTATACAAGAGTGCAAAGTTGCTTTTTAACCGCGGGCTCAATTTTGATGACTGAGCAAGCGAAGGATTCTAAAATTGAAACACGAGCGTAGCGAGTGTTTCAATAATTAGAATCCTGAGCGATAGCGAGGGAATCAAAAGAGCACAAGGTGAAAAATCTTTGCACTCGAGTGCAACACGTAACTTTTCATCCCACCTCATCGAGGAAATTTCTAAACTCAAAAAAAGAAAATGGCACGCACGTCACATATGGCAAATTAAAAAGATGTACCTATTAAAATTTATTTATGCAAAAACTCAGTTTAAAAATGTAATGAGGTTTAAAATCAACCTCAAAACAATAAAAAATAATAATTTCATCCCACTTCATCGAACAAATTACTAAATGCAAAAAAACAAAATGGCGCGCACATATGAGTATCAAATTAAAAAGAAGTACCTATTAAAGTTCATTTATTTGAAAACTCAGTTTAAAAATTAAACGAGGTTAAAAATCTATGTAAAAACAATAATAAAAATCACTTAATTAATTGAATCATTATTTTAAGCAGTATTTTATTTGTTTAATATGTATTTGTTTGAAAAGTCTTATCAAGATTGTCACAAATGGAGTATTGCACACGATGTTCTAAATTCAAATCACTTTGCCGCTCTAGAGGATAAAAACGGCTTTTGCGCTCAGATATCAAAGGGTAAAACTACTCTTTCCGAGATGGTGGGATGAAAAAACATTTTGTTCGTCGACCTATCTTGGACAGCTTGAATACGTATGTGAACTATGAAGAAAAGAAACAAGGTGGCGGTGGATGGTCACTACCCGTCACCATCCACCGTGCAGCAAGACATGAGATGACCCAAATTTTCTATAGAAGGTGCTATAAAATTTGAATAGAGCATCCTTCGGTAAAGATAATCCCTTTCGAAATTGCTTTCAGTTTAAGAGATTTCACTTACCTACGATACAAAACCTTCAATTTTATTTGTTTCACAAATAAAAGTCAACGACCTCTCTAAACTGGAACTGGAAGTAATTACACGAACTTCCCATTGTAATAACTCTAGTCACTTTCTTTATATAACTTTAGAGTAAAAGTTCCGTTTTTAATAAACAATGACGTGATCTTTTTATTGGTTGTTTCCTTTCGTGAACGTTTCGTTAAGAGGTTCGATGGCCGTTGTGCATTGGCGGCTCTGTTTCATTGATGGTTGTCTATTTTTTTAAATTAGAAGTTCTTTTTTTTCTTTAATAATGAACGCAAGTTTGCTGTAAACTTCTTAGAAATACTACGAATTAATCGGAACATAATGTCGTAACCAGCCTTGCATTTAAAAAAATAAATGTTAATATTTAGACACAGTATAGGTAAGCTCTAGTACGAGTATCAGTGTTCTACTCTGGAATGTAATTTGCGGACATACCGAGAGGTCCTCATTGAACATCCTTGGCAGTCGTTACGGGTAGTCAGAAGCCAGTAAGTCTGACAACAGTCTAACCAAGGGGTAATGGGTTGCCCGAGTAACTGGGTTGAGGGGGTCAGATAGGGCAGTCGCTCCTTGTAAAGCACTGGTACTCAGCTACATCCGGTTAGACTGGAAGCCGACCTCAACATAGTTGGGAATAAGGCTCGGAGGATGATGATCAGTGTTCTACTCTGGAATGTAATTTACGGACATACCGAGAGGTCCTCCTGGCTAACTATCATCCACATTGGTCGATTTATTTATTAGAATCTTTATATTAAAAAAAACGTTTGCGGGGCCAGTGATGACACACAACAATAGCCGACAGGGTTTAGAACAAAACAATATTATTATGATATCAAGCCAACATCCGGTACTATCAAACAGCATAGCACGCCCTTAATGTCCCTTAGAAAGCCTTAAGAGTACCCACACACTGCAAACTTTGAGTCAGCTAACAGTTTCAATCAGCTCATCAATCAGAGTGCTGGATTCCGAGTTTTGTGTGCGTTCGCAACTCGATACGTAATTATAAGTCTATTGAAATAAAGAGTCGTATGCTACGTCACATGATTTAGATATTACATGTTCATTTATTTTGCCGGTTAATAATGCTTACACTCGCAAAAGAGAGCGGGAGTGTTATACGACCAAGTACCGATGACGGACTTTATTAAATAAACAATTCTATGATGAATGCTACGTGATTCAATGGTATGATAATATGGAAATTAATGGTAGTACACACATAACAACGATCAGGTATTGGTCGGTATCAGACCGACTAAAAACTTTGATTGAATTCTAAATTTTCTTTTCCAACTATCTCGCCGACTATCGGCTGACATTTTAGTCTGTAGTGTGTGTATGTGTGTGTTTGTGGAAACTCCTAATGTACCTTAGGAAGCCGTAACTCTCGCACTTGGCTCCACATCTCAACATGTCTACATGTCACATGAGACTATAGGAAAGCGGGCTAGTAATGCTTGCTGTACCGGTTGTGTGGTATACAGGTTCAATTACTATACCGTAACTTATTGACAGCTTGTATTTATAGAATTTAGTATTGTTTATTTAAAAACAAATGCATTAAGTTAAACGTTCTTATATCACAAACTATTGGTCGGTTTCGAAAATTACTCTATTGTGTGAAGTAATTCACAGATGAAAACCTACTAGTACCTTTGTTTGTATTAGAATATATGGACACCAGGAACACAGGACAGAAAAAATGGCTAAGATAACGTTGTTAAGCCGAAAAAATTTTATTTCACTATCCGCAATTTCTGTAGAGGTACTTACATATTACATCTTTCTTTCTATTTTCATGTAAACAAGTTGGTAAACTAAATTCTTCATTCTATTTACACATAACTATTATTTTGTCCCTTAATAAGTGGAAATGCCTTAAAAATATTACATAATAACATTACACTAACGAATCCTAAATTAAACTCAGATTTCTTGCGTACATTTAATTAATTTCGTAGCTTCAGTTTTGTTTCTAGTTCTTTAATTAAATATTTAAACTTGCAGACACCGACTTTGTGTCACATAATCTATGCTTTCTTATTATTTTGTGCTAATTCTAAGATAGTTTTCTCGTTAGTTTTATAAAGAAAATAGGAGGGAATAATGAGAGTGTTATTTATACTAATGATTTTAGAGACTATTTTTCTGTGACAAATTTTATTTTACTTAGTCTAGTTAGTTTAAAATTAGCATATATATACTTAATATAATATTATAAAACAGAGCTAACATTTTAAAGAACTAAAAGAACGAATATTTTAACGTATCAAGATATCTTCTAAATAGCAGGTATAATAATGTATGGACAATAATAATTACATTATTTCTTCATTACACCTACTAATGCTGATAAGATTTGAACAACTCAACAGTGCCTATCGTTACTGAATAACCCAATTATTTTCATACTAGCTTCTGCCAGTGGTTTCACCCGCATCCCGTGGGAACTACTTCCCATACCGGGATAAAAAGTAGCCTATAGCCTTCCTCGATAAATGGGCTATCTAACACTGAAATAAATTTTCAAATCGGACCAGTAGTCCCTGAGATTAGCGCGTTCAAACAAACAAACTCTTCAGCTTTATATAATATTAGTATATATTACTATTTTATCACCATTTCCTATACAATCTCTTTAGCAAAATGTAGGTATTACCTGAGACATTAACATCACGTGGGAATATTAACATACCTCTAGAAAGTAAAGGAAGCTATGATGTGGAAATGAACCGCATACACGTAATTTATTATCTCAGCTCATATGTTGTTCTGTATGATTTTCTATCAGTGATTTGTAAGAGTAAATTGCTTATAAATGATTGTGTGAATAAATAGGAAAAGCACCAATCGAGAGTTAGGTAAAATAACTACGTATAAAAAGAACTGTAAAAAAAGGTCGAGAATTTTCAAGATGATTTGTTAGTTTGTATGTTGGATGAATCTCCGCAGCTGCTGAAGCAATTGCAATTCTAAATATGGTTTTACCTTCATGATGTAAACTTGTAAAAAGCACGTCATATAAAACCACTGTACTTATGTAACTTAGAACAGAAAGTTAAAAATATACTCACATAACTTTTCAAAAATTTACACAAAATTCTCAACCGTGGAAATGGCACTATCATAAACCGACAACGATTAATCAAAACATTTCCGTTCTACAATTTACGAGCTGCAAACTGCCAGATAATGTGCACTTAGTAGTCACATGTAAAATTGTGTTTACAGCTTAATAAGTGGAACGAAGTTAATGTGGACTTTTGGGCATATCACGATTAGTGATTTTTTAAGATTTGCGTGGTAAGTGGAAACTATTCTTGCGGAAACTGAGATTGCATGTTGACACTAAAATGTATGTTCCATGTTTTTTAATACCTACCTACGTCATTCTTTTGAGCAGAATTTAAGATTGATTTAATAAAACTTGAAAGCAATAATTCTGCAATCCTTACATGCTGAAAATAATTTTGTAAATAAGCCGCTATATTTGCAAAATATATATTTTTTTGGAAATCGGATAAAAGTAACAACAACAAAATAATGGATGGAGTACGATATCGCAGAAGTAAGTTTCCTGTTAAACGTGTCTATCAAAGAACCATTAACTACAAAATTAATCGCGTCTGTAATAATCTTTTGAATCAAAATGTTTCGCGTAAAGAGTTTAACATTTTAATTCCTTTTTCAAAAGGCATTTTAAATCACAAATAACGACGTACAAAGGGTAGTGAGCCTATAAACGAAATCCATCCATATTCGACTGTATAATGAACGATAGAAGGTCCAGTTTTCATTACTTATTGGTAGTCAAGGAATAATTTAGGAGGTTTTAATAGTATTCATTCTGATGTTTGAGGAATGTTACAGTAGTCCGAGAAAACAATAATTATATCCTCTTTCATATTCAAAACTTAGTGGATTTGGTATATTGAAACTAAGCGCAACAAACAGGACGAATCATGTAATCAGTCTATAGAAGTTTATTAGAATGGTCATTTAAATACCAACTTAATCCTGGCACTTCTGCAAAATTTTTGGAGGTAACCTCGTCGATGTAATTAAGGGCGAGGGTGGGCCCTACGGGAATACAGATAATTGTAAGCCCTGACAACCTTTACGGCTCAATACATCTCCGTGAAAGTCTGTCAGTTTTCCTTATGCAATCCTGATTTATTGCTTATTACCTATTTTTTTGTTTACCTCACTTTTTTATTGCGTGAATGAAATATTTCCATGAATCAAATTTTCAGGTTCGCACGTTGCGATGTCATGTTTCCGAATTGAATTGAATTTTAATGAAAGTTGTGCTGTATTTTTTTTTTGGTTTTACTATAAAATAAAGAAAGTTCGTATTATTTGTATTCCGTTTGGATTTTTAAATATATTTTTGCTCTGTTTGCTTTTTTAAAATAATGTTTGTATTCGATTTCCACTACGACGCGTCGTTAATTTTATTCTTGTATATTTTTATTTTGAAAGTTGATTCTCAGAATCAGGAAAAAATATTTTGAGAACTTTCATGTTTTTTCCGTACCTATCTGTGTGAAATCTTTATTTGTATGTATATTTATTGACCTTTACTTATTCGAATATTTATTTATCCCAATAAATATTCAATTAAAGTATCTGAAAATTTATTCAATAAAGTCAAGTAAAGGAAACTTTTTTAATCATATCAAGGAAATTATCGAAAGAATCATATTTATCGATTTATTTATAAATATATGGAACTCGTGATGATACACAATTAATTCCTTATCCACGTGTTTCGGCTATTTAAAGAAGTTCTACGATAAAGTAATGGAAATCTCATGCCAATTAAACATCTTGTTATTTCTCAATTCATATTGATAGTTTTTTAATTGAACGCTAACGCAATTTATTTCCTACAAACCAATTATTGTTTGTTTAAAAACAAACCAAATTAAAACATTTCGGATGTTAAATAAATAAAGAACTATAAAATTATAAACAATTTATTTTGTTTTTATTAATCGCATAGTATTTGCAATATGTAAATAATAGTGAATGAATGGTAAATTATTTTTATTCTGCAATAGGTTTTAAAAACACTTTAACGTCAAAAGTATTTTAAAACTTGAATTAAAAGGTTGATTTAATTATTTATACAAATATCAGTAGTAGTCACTCTATATCTAATTTATTTAGTTTTTCTTAAACAGAAAAGAAAAATCAAAACACGAACATAATCTATACTAATATTATAAAGCTGAAGAGTTTGTTTGTTTGTTTGTTTGAACGCGCTAATCTCAGGAACTACTGGTCCGGTTTGAAAATTTCTTTCAGTGTTAGATAGCCCATTTATCGAGGAAGGCTATAGGCTACTTTTTATCCCGGTACGGGAAGTAGTTCCCACGGGATGTGGGTGAAACCGCTGGCAGAAGCTAGTCTATTATAAACCTCCCAAACAAAGGAAAAATCCAGCTAATTCATCCTCTTACTATTTAATTAAAATAAGAACAATTTTAAACACAGTTTATTATTAAATACTTTTACCAGCTATATCAAAAACAAAGGAACAGCGCAGATGCTATTGAGCACAAGTTGGAATTACTGAAGCGGAACTAATGGGTTTTCAGTAAGTATGAAATTGTGAAATGTACAGTCGTGGATACTTCTTTATTAAATGTTTTCTTTAGCCTGTGAAGTTATTGTTTCTTATTTGTAATTGAACCTAGTCGTTTTTTATCCGACTTTTAGGAGAGAGATTTTTAGTTTGCGGCTTTGTTGGAAGTAGGTGTATCTCATATTTTTGCCATTTTTATTTTCATGAATTTATGCTACTTTTTATATAGGCTATCATTTAACTTTGCCATTCGTTTCGGGTAGTCAGAAGATAGTAAGTCTTACCAAGGGGTATTAAGGGGGTATTGAGTTGCCCGGATAACTGGGTTGAGGAGGTCAGATAGGCAGTCACTTTTTATGAAACACGGGTACCTACTAAACATAGTTGGTAAAAGGCTCGGGAGATGATGAAATTACTTTGTATATAAGTCCGCTCAAGAAAATCTACCAGAAATACATCCTAACTTCCTTTCTATTTTTGACCCACGATTAATTCACCTCTCACACACGGAATTAGCTCACAAAACTTATTAAGATACATGATAACTAGACCAACGTACTTAATCTATACTAATATTATAAAGCTGAAGAGTTTGTTTGTTTGAACGCGCTAATCTCAGGAACTACTAGTCCGATTTGAAAATTTCTTTCAGTGTTAGATAGCCCATTTATCGAGGAAGGCTATAGGCTACTTTTATCCCGGTACGGGAAGTAGTTCCCACGGGATGCGGGTGAAACCGCTGGCAGAAGCTAGTATCGTATATATTTGATGTTAATTTGCCAGGAGCACTTGTGGCCTGATGGATGGGCAGGCTGACCTGTTTTTTCCTAAATATAGGTCCGTGAAAGGTTGGTACGAAAATACTCGTATATCTTAATTATGGAGTTCAGTATTTGTTTGGTTATTTTGGTAGGAGGGTTGAACAGCTGGTTCTTTAATAGTTTGTGTGGTTAAGCTTATACTTAATCATATATAGATGGTAAATCAGTAATCATACTACGAGTCTATTTTGTCTCACAGGACTGAACTGAATATTCTTCATAAATCAACAAAACCAAGTTGACCAAGTTGGTAGGTAATAATTTGTCTAAAGTAGTAAAATGGCCAGTTTTATTACAGTTAGATAAATACTGATATTAGACTGGAAGCCGACCCCAACATAGTTGGGAAAAGGGCTCGGAGGATGATGATAAATACTGATATTTATTCTTATTAAGCTAATCAACGGAGAGTTCTTCCATAAAACCATCGTCACATATCACAATAGTCCAAGAACGTCATAGGTATTATTATAATTAAATACTAACAATATGAAATCTACATAAAATAATAAAACCCAACGTGTTTCGCTTCTATAAGTAATAATAATGTTGCACATGAATTTAATGCGCATACTTTGTGACGGTGCAGTAAAGTATACAATTTATTTTTACGACTTTCTTATACTTGAAATGTTGTGTTTACTGCACATGTGCATAATTGGTAAAGCACTTGATATAAGTAATTGTTTATTGAAATGAGGTTACGAATAGTGTTAGTACTCATATGATTTCTATCTTTGGTTCTTATTTATTTTATAACGATATACTTACCTACCTGAGGTAAAACGTACCTACGTATTACACGAGCATATCTTATATATATAAAAGAAAGTCGTGTTAGTTTCTCCACTTATAACTCAAGAACGGCTGAACTGATTTAGCTGAAAACTGGCAGGGAGGAAGTTTAGAGCCAGGAGAAGGACACAGGATAGTTTTTATTACAAGAAAATGAAAATAAAAAATACAATTTATTCCGGACATACAGCGCCATCTATCTATCTATGTTCAAACCAAAAATCTGCCGGGTGCCCTATTCCACGCGAACGAAGTCGCGGGCAAAAGCTAGTTATTATTAAAAATCTAAGCAAGAAAATGCCATAAGCTTTTTCTGATATTGTTTTAGACGTAAGTAATTAGTAAAATAGGCTAGTAAATAATATAACATACACGTGGAACGTTATTAATATAACTTATCCTTGAGATATCGCAAAACAAACTAGACGGTTGTTATTTACTTATGAGTCCTACAAAATTCAAAGCTTTTGTTTCAATTACACTAGAGTATTTACAGCCACTTTATACATGAATTATTACGATTAATGAATACGCCACTTTGACAAACAACTGATGGCAAAAGTCAAAGCGTTAATAATACAGAAAAAGGCATAGGTATAATATAACTTCGTAGCATCCTACAAATTTTCAAAAACTTCTACAGAACCTTAAAGTGATTTCCGGGTCGTAAGAAGATGGACAAATGCGTTTTTCTTTCAAAACATAAATGGAGTAACGACGAGTACCTACACTAGAAACTATCAAAAAAAAACTATAACAAGTACGTATCTATTGTACGAAAAAAAACGATATATATTCACAAGCATTCTCTCATTGCAACCTTTAACCGTTCACGTTTAACATGACCTCACTCTCACTTAAACCGAATTTTGCAATAACAATCGGAGAATTACAATAATACTGAACCAATATCCTTAATTGGATGAACGTTTTATGACGTCAATGTACAAAAACTACAAAAACTTTTTATATGGTCTGCCCGTTTTTTGGTGCAGTTGACAATTCTGTCAGTCAGCACAGAAAATGCTATTTTCACAAGAAAATTGACATCTGTCAACTGCCCTTCAGTACCCCTAGGCCCGCCGCTGATTGCAACTTTTAGTCACCGTGACCTTTTGTCACTGTCACCTGCTGTCACCCACGATGCGCTCACTGAATCTGTTCTTCGGTGACAAATCGCGTTCATTTTTGTATGCCGGCTGAGTGACAAAAAGTCACCAATGAGCGGTCTCCCATTGTAATGGGCGAGTGACAGTCACGTCACTCCGGCATTGCCTGCTGCTGCAACTATTTGTCACCGTATTGTCACGTCACCATAATGAGCGCACTCAGTATAGTTTTCATTGCACTTGACTAAGTGACAAAAAGTTGCAATCAGCGGCTAGCCTAAAGGTACAGGTATTGACTGTGTATAAATCATTCTTATTTTGATTTTCATTTGTTTCAGGTAAGTTGGTGAAGACGATTGTCATCGACATTATATCCGCAGATACATCTGTAACTGAAAGGATTAAACATAATATACGGAAGTACATATATAGGAAAAAATACATCTTAATAGATTTCAAAAGCAAAGAGACTCTTCTTTTCTAAAAGTCAAAAAGGGCAAAAATATACTCACTAGGGGACAGGCAACCAACGAACCTTTTAACTAAGCTACCGCATTATTTAACAAAAAATATACCACATCATTTTCGCCATTATTTAATTTGTGTCTAAGCATTGTTTAAAACTCATAACAATCTTAATTATATTCATCAAGCCTTTGTCTCGGATTATGTAAGGCAAAAAAGGTCTCAATATTTTAATGGAACCTCCCCCTAATTATAGGGAAAAACCTTTTATTTTTGCGTCATACAGGATAATTTTGTCACCAAACATAACTCGATTTGCAAGGTTTTGTGAAGGGCCGTTTTGTTGTTATGTAAATAAATAACTGAATAGATTTAAAGCAATTTGCCTTAATTTACATAGTAAAATTGTTTAACAGCTGAAAAATATAGCGGGCAGTTTATTGTGGGTAGGTATTCATTTGAAATATTCACTTGCAAAAATCAATTACCTATATAGAAATGTGCTCATATTTGCTAATTACTATCTTATATTAAACAAATAAATGTATCTATTAATTTAACCTCACCATCAATCATATCTATCAGTATAATAAATTGGATTAGGATGGTCAAGCATGTATTAATTTAGTATTAATTACACAATGATTAATTAATGACTGGCCATTCTATATGATTGCTCATGTTCAATATGTTATGTCATAACCATGTAGGTTTCGAAATCACTCCTCAAGGTAATTTCATCTGGACATCAATCGATTAAATGAGCACTAATCTGTTTAACTAGATTGTCGACTAGCTAGAATATCTACTTAATCGATATCTCGAGCTAATGATACCTGAGTTATCGAGGTTTTCCCAGAAACAAATTTAGGGTGGTTAAAATGTTTGAAACAGGTTTTATAAAAACAGAATGAATCATGTTCCTCTGTCAAAAGTTGGAAGATGAAAATATTGCGGCTGCAAATTAAGTTTGTTTCCATTTAATAAAATTGTACCAAATAGTCACTTATCTTTTTACCATATTACGCCATTTTTACCAAGCAATAAAAAAGCTTTTAATGCGGTCACAACGCGAGCCAATAAATAAAAACAAAACGACTTTAAGTACGTTCCGTATCGAGGTATTTGGAACACACTTTATGCCCCATCAATGTCTAAATACGAAAGTTAAGAAGTAAACATAAAATGGAATTCGTTACTTACAAATAGCAACTCAACGTTTTATGCGAAACGTAAAAAAAAATCTGCGAAAAGTACGCACTACGCTGCGTAACATTTCGAAAAATGTCGCACAAATAAAAATCCAGTCGCACTTATACGACTTTTGGGAGCGTAAAAATAGACCGATTTTACACCTCACGAGGACCAATAGTCGATTTTATATGTTCGCATAAAAAAGGCATTCGATAAAAAATTTAACAGCCCGTGACAAGAAATCGTTGGATCATCTTAAGCATGTGTGTCGGTTATAAGCGATCGCGTGTTTCTAAAACGTTAAATGCTAACTGTTTTAATTTCATAGAAAACTTGGTAAACTGGGACCATTTTATATAAGAACAGTTATGTATATTACATGACCGTTAAAAGTTGAAGTAGTTAGAAAATATGCTTCGCAAAATTCTACGAAATCTAAAATATTTTGTTATCAATTATGAAGCTTCAATTTCGCCAATAGTTTTTAGGGTACGGAAAAACGGGTAAAACGGCACCCTATTGTTTTCGCTCCTCTGTCCGTCCGTCCGTCTGTCACCAGGCTGTATCTCATGAACCGTAATAGTTAGAGATTTGAAATTTTCACAGATGGTGTATTTCTGTTGTCGCTATAACAACAAATACTTAAAACTAGAATAAAATAAATATTTTGGGAGGCTCCCATACAACAAACGTGGTTTTTGTCGTTCGTGCGCGAGTCCGACTCGCACTTAGCTGGTTTTTTAATAGGTAATATCGCAAATATTCGAGCGATTCGACTAGTTCTTTCCTTGTTTTTTATTCAGGTGCGCGGAGTAGTTCCAAACTTAAACCGGTGGTGGTAGCAACCTATAACGCTCCTTACTTTTCACTTGCATCCTGCAAGATATTGCAAATTCAGTTGTTCGCATCCGCGAGTGAAGTTTTGGTTACTTATCCAATAATATCACTTTATGCTTTTTTGACCCTTACAACTAGTTTGCCCACTCGTGATTCTTGAGGTCCGAAGGTTTGTTTTGAATTCAATATAGGGGTCAGATTTTATTGCGAAAGGCTCTTAACTGTGAAGGTTTCAGTAGAAATAATGGTTTCGGTCGCTTTTAAAATGGTCATATTTATATTTTTGAATTCATGTTCATACCAGGCAGTTCAATCTATATAAGTAAAAATGAATTGTTGTTCGTTAGTCTGATTAAAACTCGAGAACGGCTGGGCCGATTGAGCTGATTTTGGTTTTAAAATGTTTGTAGAGGTCCAGGGAAGGTTTGAACGATACGAAGTTCGCGGGATCAGCTAGTATATAATATATTTATTTACATTTTCAGAAAATATATTAATTTATGAAAACATCTTCAATTCTATCAAACTCCTACAAATTCACCATAATTTTCAATTCTGTTATATCAAATTGAAAACGATCAATCTAAAAGGTTTTTTCACAAAAATAATGAAGAAAACCCTACTAGGCTCAACTTTGTATCGAAAAAAAACTATTTACCTAGTTCTATTATACAGTTTATTTCTACATAAGTCTAGTAATATAATAAATGGTATGAAGGAATCTCTTGAAATGGAATATCGTGAACGTGACTGGAAAGTTTCATATTTATCCGACAACTTGGCCTTAGTCATATTGTTATTTAAATATAAAGCCAAGTTACACTGGCGGAGTAGCTTACGGCTAGCATATAGAGTGGACGTGCTGTGAGCGGTTTTAAAAGGATATGCCAGTGATTTTTGTAAGTCTTGGTAGACTTAAGTGTTGGCCAGTAAGTAGGCCGATAGTTGAAATTGAATTGTTTCTTGTAAATATGTGTGAAAAAATGTAATGACATCTGTGAAGCCTGAGCTTAACAAAAGTCATCTATAGGTTATATCTAATCACAAGGTTTTCATGAAATACAATATTCTTAACCGAATTTTCTTTACGTCAAATATAAAACGTGGGCAGATTGAAAGCAGAAATGATTATATTATTTGAAGTTCTTCCATTCATTCCGTACAACTGAAATGTTTTATTTTTTGCACGAGTGTCTATGGATAAAAAGAGATTTCATGTTCATTGCTGAGCTATGAGGATTAGAACATTTTTGTTTACAATATTTTGCAAAGCGGAAAACATTTTGAAAGCTAATGAAAACACTGGCTAGTTCGCCGCCGAGTATTTAACAAAGTACATTTTATCAGCATCCGTAACAAAGCTTTGGGTAACGCATACAATTTTCGCCTTTATCTCTTTTGCGTAGTGTCGGAAATGGTGTGCACGTAACTGTATTGATATAACAAACTGTGTAGGTGATTGTACAAAAAGCGGCCAGAGTCCGTTCATGCGAGTCCGCTTCACTTTTTGTCGAACAAAACCGCGCCGGGCGAAATAGCACGAAAAATATCAACAGCGTTTCCGACGTCACACAAAGATAAAGGTTTAAAAAAAAAGTGCTCGTCTGTTTTTAATTTAAAAGGGCGGTTTATTTAAATCAGACACCTACTTAATCGTCTTTTATGTCCTTTGGGCTATTTATAGCACGTGCTGCAAAATGGGACTGGTTTTTGTCGTGTCTTCATTAAGTTTTTAAGTGCACCAGTTTTGAAAACTACATTGAACTAGCTCGCAATTTTTTTTTAATAGTGCAATATTGACTATAGAGAATTAAGCATTGAAGTTTAGAAGAGCGAGTATAGACTATATGTTCATGATTAGCAAATATGTATAGCACGCAAAACACTATCTCTATATCCTTTTTTAATATTCGTACTTGTGTATTAGGTGCATCTTTTAATTACCGAGCTCTTAACCTTATCTAGTAGCTTAACTCAGATCCCAGATTTAATATCAACTATCATTTGGGATTACATCTAAAACAACAATCAACAGCCTACCCAAAAACCTAGGCTTATTCAAACAATGAAATACTGCAAAAATTCTGCACAAAATAAATTAAAAAAACAAAACCGTAGCTGAACCTGCGGTGAGATCTGTGTTATCGTTTCACCTACGCGTGACTGGAAGGGACCACAGCACAGTCCACACAACTGATTGCCACTATCTAGTTTTTATTGCTCCGTGGTGATGAATCGTGTAAGCGAGGGCAGATGTCGAGGTTTGCGTGGATTTCTAGAATTTTGAGCCCACCACTGTTATTGTTTATTTTTGTATAAATGTATGTAATATGTGTGTCTGTTACTGTAAAAGTTCTAACAGCTTGTTAGTTTTGGAAATAATTTTCAAAAAAAAATCGCCAAAATATTTGCGTTAGGTATGTATTCTGAAAACGCGTTAAGTTAAAGTAGTATTCTTTAATTTAACCTTTTGTTTTATCTGTTAGTCATTACTCACGCAAATGCATACAAAAGAAAAAATAGTCCTGCATATAAAATACTGCAACACAAACCAATGTAATTTGAACATAACCCTTCACAAAATAAGATGCATATTCCCATAACATTTCATTTCTGATGATATTTTGTGCGTGTCAGATGTGATCTCCATTAAAATTTTCGCTTGCTAATGTCTAGTGGTGTGACAAATTCATGCGGTGAAACCCTAGAGAACTAGAAATATGGGTTAGCCGCAAATCCGCACAAAAATCATCGAAAATTCTGTTTTTACTTGTGGCATCAATTTTGGTTTTACATCGTCGTGTTCAATTAAAGACACAATATAGAATAAGAAACCCTTTTCTGACCTCCAATCCTTGTCAAATGGACCACCGAATTTAAAATTTTTACATTTACTAGTACAAGTCTAACCTTGTTTGAGTCGGCTTCCAGTCTTGCCAAATGCAGCTGACCGGCTGACCGGTGTTTTATCTTTAAAAGTAAAGGCAAACAATACTCCTGAAAAAGTTAGATAAGCTGTTTCATAAATCTATACTAATATTATAAAGCTGAAGAGTTTGTTTGTTTGTTTGAACGCGCTAATCTCGGGAACTACTGGTCCGATTTGAAAAATTCTTTCAGTGTTAGATAGCCCATTTATCGAGGAAGGCTATAAGCTACTTTAATCTAGGTCCGTGCCGAGGTTCCCACGGGATGCGGGTGAAACCGCTGGCAGAAGCTAGTTAAGAATAATTAGGTAATACTTACCCCTACATAACATAAATGCTATAGCTAGAAAAAAAATATGTCATACAAGCGAACACGATACGAGTACTTGAACCGGCTCACCTAACGCTATCTATAGGGTTACAGTAACGCGACGCCGGGAAATCGCATTCGAAAGTAAGGGGAATGAGACTGGAAACTGTGCTTTGTTTATTTATAGACTAGCTGGTTTGCGTTTCGATTGCAAGTCTATTGTTCGAGTTTTCTGTTTGCTGGTCAGTTTATAGACCGTTTAAATGATGAAGGACTTTTTGAAAGGCGGTCGTGTGTTGTGTTGGCTTTTGTTTTTTCTTTTTTTGTTTGGATGTGCTGAGTTATAACGGACTAGGGGCGTGCTGGTAGGCATATTAAGTTTCTGAAAGTTGCTAACTTACAAAAGGCTGAAAGACTGCAATACTCTAGTCTTCTCCTTAAAAAATACGGCTTTATTAGAATAATGTCAAACAATCAACTTTTATTTACAAAAAACGTAACGTCAGGATATATTCTGCATATGTGCTGCAAGTTTTACATAGCCTGTCCCAAACTTTAAAATACATATCAGATATTTTATTTACAAAAAACGTAACTTCAGGATATATTCTGCATATGTGCTGCAAGTTTTACATAGCCTGTTTCCAAACTTTAAAATACATATCAGATATTTACAACATTTTTGATCGCGCGCTCAACAACAAAATCAATGTTAACCTTAGGCCAAACTACTGTAAAACAGATACAACACGGTTCACGCAAGCATCGGCTAACCTTTTACCAAAGTTCCCGAGTACCCTGTTATCGAGTTTCAAACAAAAATACTGATACATTTTCTTGGTAAAGATGAATAAAAGTTGCTCCAACAGTTTCGCGGTGTTGTGGCGAAGTCTTCAAGTATGTTATAATTGATATTTTGTTGTACTTCGGTAAATTATTTCTAGCTATCTGTAATGGGTTTTCAGTTTGTTTTAGAGATCATGTTCGATGTTTGTGTAGACTTACTAGAATAATTTAAAATGTTATGAAGAAAGGTTTGGTAAAGGTAGATACTTTTTTGATCTTGAAATGGAACTTACGCTAGCAATTATTGTTCTGAGCTGAAAATAGGTTTTAAATAACACTTTTACACATCAAAACAATTTTTGAAAGACATCTTAAAAAAATCAGGTAAGTTTTCTTCACCTATTTTATTTCTAAACTAGCTTCTGCCCACGACTTCGTTCGCGTGGAATAGTGACTTCCGGCAGATTTTTGGTTTGACCAATATATGGCGCTATATGTCCGGAATACATTTTATTTTTATTTTCAATTTTTTTGTAATAAAAACTATCCTATGTCCTTTCTCAAGCTCCAAACTATGTCTGTACCAAATTTCACACAAATCGGTTCAGTAGTTTAAGCGTGAAGAAAAGACAGACAGACAGACAGAGTTACTTTCGCATTTATAATATTAGTAGGGATAAAGAAATTATCACAAAATGGTGCCAAAAATGTTTCCTAAGAAAATCATTTCATCACCGTCTAACATAATATTTTTCCTTATAATTCTATTTGTAAGGACAGCCCGACGAGCAAGTTGTTAACGAGTTATTGAGTACTGAACTTATTAATTGGACGACCAATAGATGTAATTAAAAGTTTTTTTTGGTCCTAAGTTTCCTTATCTTACGCTTGATAGAATGGGAGCACGTGGTTAGTTGTTAGGTAGAAAAGAGTTAGATAATTAGGTTCTGTAATACGTAATAGATTAGTTTGGAAAGAAATATTAATGGATGGAATACCTAATTCTTGTTGGTTTAATTAATATACCTACTAAGTAATATTATGAGTTTGTTTTTGTTTGAACCTACTAATCTTAGTCATTACTGATTCGATTTCAACATTTATTTCTGTCTAATATGCCAGTTTTCGAAGAAGGCTATAGCATTTTTTTTATGCGAGTGTATGAAGTAAGGAGTTCCTAAAGGGCGCAGGTAAAACTGCTGGCGGAAGCTAGTGTTTTGATATTTAGGCTTCATTTTCTCAACCAAAGCAGAGAGAGCCATTCATAGATTACCCTTCTACCGTCAGTTAATTATGTCCAACAAAAATTGTAAGACCGGATCACCTTACAAATAATCCTCAATAAGCCATTACATTCAAATAAGCAAAATTAAAAATTTTGAAAAAACCCCCGACGGTAAAAATCTTATTGAAAAATAATAAAATAACTCAAAACCCCCGACTTAACCCAATTATATAGGAATATCCGTCGGGAGCTGCCATTAAACCAGCTAAAGGATTCTAGTGTCGTGAATACAATTATTGAAGAATTGTAGATGTTTAACGATGACATAAAATACACTCAATTAATTGTTGAAATTTCATATAGAAAAGGCAGCCCCCGACGGTTATTCCTATATAATTGGGTTAAGTCGGGGGTTTTGAGTTATTTTATTATTTTTCAATAAGATTTTTACCGTCGGGGGTTTTTTCAAAATTTTTAATTTTGCTTAATTTTATTTCAGACTTTTTAGAGAACATATACGAATTATAGTCTATATAATATGTTATTGCAATATTATTTTGCACCGATATTGTAGCGCCCTCTAGTGAGTTACAGGCGTAATTTTTATTATTTGGGAACATGCATTAAGCACGTACACATTGCTGTTGAAAACAGAATTGTAATCGGACGTTTTGATTATATTGTAACATTGTTTGGCACTAATATTGTGGCGCCCCCTAGTGATTAATAGCTATGACACCTATCTAAGAACATGAACTCATCGAACACAAAACCGTTATTGAAAACCGCATCAAAATCGGATCATTAGTTTAGAAGGTAGGTGGGAACATTACTTTGCTCTTTTGCACTAATATTGTGGCGCCCCCTAGTGAGTTACAGCCATGACACCTATCTAAGAACATGAACTCATTGAACACAAAAACGTTATTGAAAACCGCATCAAAATCGGATCATTAGCTTAGAAGGTAGGTGGGAACATTACTTTGCTGTTTGGACTAATATTGTGGCGCCCCCTAGTGAGTTACAGCCATGACACCTATCTAAGAACATGAACTCATCGAACACAAACCCTTTATTGAAAATCGCATCAAAATCAGATCATTAGTTTAGAAGATATGTGGGAACATTACTTTGCACAAACGCACACACAAACACACAAACACACAAACACACAAACACACAAACGCACATCTCTCACCCTAAACGCATATACCTGCTCCGTTCCGTCGTGGGTAAAAAACTATACAGCAATTGTCCTCAAATGCAAACAAGATTGATTTTCCAGCAAATTCTTCGCATGACATTCTCTCAGTTACTTGGAAACCCTACACCGGCCAGTGTTAGGTCTCCGTACTAACTGGGTTACGTAGGAAGGCCGAGTGTTGAGTGTCTGTGCCGATTGTCACACGATCTCTTCAGTTTCCAATTACAAACCGCACTTGTGTAAGAATTAAACCGATTATGTGTGTGTGCGTGATTGACGTTGTTTCTATGTTAGGTTTTTGAATTCAGAATGTTCATGATTGGTCCTATAGTTTTTGGGCTATAGAATTTTGTAAATCATTTAAATTACTTGTGTTTGTGTGCGAGGTTGGCGTCTGGTTTCCATGTTCGGAGGTTTTTGAATTCAGAACGTCAAGAATCAAATAGGTCTGATAATGCAAATTCGTGTGTATATGCAAATTCTGAAAGGGCAATAAATTAATTTATGAAATTAAAAGTATAGGTATATGAAGCGAAGGTATTTGAGGTTCCTTGGGTACTTACTCCTTGTTAAAAAAAAAACAGGATAAATTGCGGCAAACAAATTAGTGTTCATTATTTCTGAAAACCATTGTGTTACAATATAAACTGCGGTATTGCTTAAGAAAATTGAAACAACGGATTGGTTTAATTAATTAAAAACAATCCTTCATTACTTTTCTCCAAACTTCACAACTCGTATTACGACCCCACGACAGTTCGAGTCATTTCTAGGAACTGACAGGATTAAGCCCGCTAGTCGACCAAATTAGGGTGCCCACGCTTCAGATTCGCAAACCCGATTGTCTGCTCCTAATTACGAGTCCCGGGCTAAGCCGACGCATGCTTTGTGGGGTGACCACACGGGACGTTGTTCAGGACAGTTTGATTACGCATACCTCTGGCGTCTGGCTTTTGATTTGTCAATTTCCAGCATTGGTCGATGAGACCGCTCATGGCTTTTAATTTGGTCACTGAATCGTACTGATGGTGGTTTAATCTGGTCCGTTTGTAGTGGCTGTATTAATGTCTGTTGTTCTTAGATGTATTTTCATGTGGTCGTAAAGCAAAAAAAAAACTAGTGTGCAGTGATGATAACGATTTTATTTTAACAACTTTACGTGCCTATATCTTTTTATACTTAAACAACTGTTTACAATTAACCTAATCAAAATCATTGTTACATAAATATAATTTTCATTCATCTCGACATTTAGTACCGTAGTAGTATTACTAAAGAACATGAAAGAAAAAAAAAACTAGAAAGCAGTTGACATAACTTCAACAACGTCCTTTCCTAACCTGTCTCACACTACGTAGAAATCAGAGCCCACCTTTAATAAATTAACCCGTTATCTGTCACACAGTGTAATAGCTACCCGCATCGCTTACATCGAAAGGGTTCCACCCGGATTATCGTAAACAAGCTATATTGTTAGTCTAAATACTGCAGTTAGGGGCGTTACGCGGTTTTCAATTTACTACAACAATAGCCTAAACGGATACTCTCTTGATTTGAATAATCGATCGCCGGGATCGCGTGGTTAGGCCCGGAGATACGGTATAGAATTTATCTATTTTGAAACTATTAGAGATAGAAGATTGGTTCAGTTCGGGGAAATTGCATGGAAATTACCTATCATAGTGAAAGTTTTTTTTTGGTTTTCTGTTATTATTAAACAAAGAACAAATAAAGAACTTCCCGTCGCAACCGAAAGACGTCCACTGCTGGACAAAGGCCTTCCACAAGCCTCGCCACTTTGCTCGATCTTCAGCAACCCGCATCCACAGCTTCCCGGCGACCTTGGAAAGATTGTCCGTCCATCTAGTGGGGGATCTGCTCACACGCTATAGGCATACTTATAAAATAAACTAGCTGTTGCCCGCAACTTCGTTCGCGTGGAATAGTGACTTCCGGCAGATTTTTGGTTTGACCAATAGATGGCGCTATATGTCCGGAATACATTTTATTTTTTATTTTCAATTTTTTTGTAATAAAAACTATCCTATGTCCTTTCTCAAGCTCCAAACTATGTCTGTACCAAATTTCACACAAATCTGTTCAGTAGTTTAAGCGTGAAGAAAAAACAGACAGACAGACAGACAGACAGACAGAGTTACTTTCGCATTTATAATATTAGTAGGGATAGGAAAGATGCTTCTGTTTCTCATTGAAGAAACTTGTTCTCAAAGATATCACGCCACTAATAGGTACATTAAGAAATATTACAAGAAATAAAATAGCCGAAACTATAATTAAATTATTTCGTACTCCCAAATAATGACGAAACTAACACAGATAAATAAAAGTAGTAAAATAATTAACACGACAAGTATCGCAATGCGACATTTACGGTCTATTCAGTACTTAGGTGCGTTTGCGCAAATCGCAGTCACGATCAATTACTTATTGTTCGGGTAAGAGCAACAGTTGCTGTTTGTTGCTGTGCAACTGTTGGTCTGGCTTTCTATAATAAGAGTAAAAGGAACGTTATGGTTGCTACGTTAAGCTTAAGGGATTATTATACCAAATGACGCTGTGTAACATGTCTATGTCTTTTAGTATTGCAATATCTGAATATAATAATGTTTGTATATGTTTTGATACATTTCTTATTCCAGAAAAATACTCTGTCTATGGTGTCTCATACAACGGTTTTTTTTATTCGTAGGTATTGTTTTTATAATATCTGGACAAACCCGTCAAGCTTTCAAGTTGTCTGCAACTAGTGGAATATGGAAATATAATAATTTATTTTTAAATGCATTTAAAAAGAGATCTATGATTTTAGCCTTCAACTAAATATCAAAAGTTATCGGAGGTCAACAATAACCTACAAATGAACTACACAATTCAAAAGGTTAAGATGCAAACGATATTCAATATTCTCAAACGAATGAATATTCTTAACGAATTATGTTAAATGGAATCCAATTAAGAGCAAATTGATTATTTTATCTTTGAAATCGTAGCAAAAGGGTTCTCAAACAAAATTAATAATTATCAAATTCCATAGAAATATAAAGTTTTCAAGAAGCCCGTTGTTGGTAATGAGAGACAGATTTTCAACTCAATTAATTTTTTAAGTATAAAAACTTGATGCTGAAAACCTTTCATAATTGCGGATACTTAACATTTTTTATATGAAATAAATACCAACAATATTAGGTAGCTGTGGATACAAAAATGTAATTCCTCCTCCGAGCCTTTTCCCAATCATGTTGGGGTCGGCTTCCAGTCTAACCGGATTCAGCTGAGTACCAGTGCTTTACAAGAAGCGACTGCCTATCTGACCTCCTCAACCCAGTTACCCGGGCAACCCGATACAAAAATGTAATTATCCGGATACAAATGGTTCATTATGATATAACATAGGTATTAAATATTTTGTATTTCAAATTATGCCAGTAAATTAAACTAAGAATAGTGAATTAAATAATCATATGACACATCGTGTTAATATAACATGCTCTAGCTAGCTAGACGAATTCTTAAAATATTCAAAACTTGAATTAACTCGAAAATCTTCTAGAAATGTATTTGACTTATGTTTACCTCTATTTGAGCTAGAACCTTATTTAACATTTCATGAACATAAGTAAGTTTTCTGTTACACACAAAATTGTATCAGTATTTTAAATAAGATATGTTATTTGTCCCTGAAGTATTTTTTAAAAATCGCGTTCAGCTTTCTCGGCATGATAAATTACAAAATCTAGAACTAGCTATATACTTTAATGTGAGAAAAAATACTTTAAATGGAATAAATAGCCCAGCTTATATCATTGAGCTCAACAGTTAAACCAAAAACCCAAAAATACCAACTTATAAATAAAAACCCTTACCCCACTTTTCCAAACGTAGGTACTTTATAGTAAAAATAAACAAATCCCGAACAATGTTTAACAAGAAGGCAGAAAACAGAATGAGCAATCAGAACGTCACAGCGAATTCATCTAAGTCATGGAGAACAAAATACTAGCAGAGGTGCCATAGCGGTAAATCTCCTAAGAAAGAGGAACGAGGAACGTTACTGACCTTGCCTTTATACGCCTTCTTTGGACCCGATCATTTTTTGTAATACCAAAATTCGTTGACAGATGTCTCGAAGAACCCGAACTCCTTGTTGGTCCACTCGTAACTGATAGTTTTGGTCATGCCCACCGTACGTATTTGACCTAGTAGAAGGCGCCTGAATTACCTGCATTATGGCATCTCCGCTCATCTTGTTCTCCATGGTCTAAGTAAACTTACGTGTCTAAGTGGCCAATTAACCTTCCAGCATCGGGTCATTTAAACAAGTAATGAAAACATTCTCCTAGAACGGCTACAGATTTTTTTTCTTAATTAGCTTCTGATTCTAAATTTAAAGCTTAATTTGGATTTTAGGATAGAATTTTGTGAGGCCGAGGTCATAACGGAGATAACGATGCTTATTGGATATAGGTTTCGTTTTATGAGTACCTGGTTTTAAAAGCTTAACTTTCTCGTAATTTATTTTGAGAGCATGAAAGTGGTTTTCCTTCACTTATTTTTTTTTTAATTAAGACAAGTTTACAATAAAGAATTATAAAACTTTGTCATTTTATGGAATGATTTTGCTGATATTCTTAAATGGGTTGAGAATAGTTTGAAATTTTATTCCTGAAATCCACGAGAAAGTGACGAATTTAACCACTTTAACAGTATACGTAAAAAATATATCAAAAAAATATTTAATGAGTAAATACTCCACAACAGAAGATTTTACACAAATATTTTCAGCTTGCTAAGAAAGTTACATGACAAATTGTAATGGTTCTATCTATAACAGGCTTTAACTGTCAAGTATCGATTCGACTTTGTAAATAGGCTAAAAATATTTGCATGAAAAAGCTCTTAGCTTTAGAGAGTTAGTAAACAAAGTGCCTTCGGATGAAGACCATATTATTTATGAGCAAAAGTTTCGTGAAAACGTGCTCAGTGAACAACTAGTTGCTATGCTAAAAGAGCTAGGTGATGAATCTAGGATTAATAAACGTTAATATAAAAAACAGCCTACCGGCGTAGAAGTTTTATTAAAATCCGTACCAAAAGTTAGGCAACAAAGATTTTACGAAGCAGAAAAATTGTCTCTTAATATTCGACAAAGAAATAAAGTTGAATTCTTATTTAATAACGGACGAAAGTATAGCGCAAAAAGGATATTCATATTACCATTTTGTCACGCAATTCATGTAGTATTGTTGTAAAATAATTACGTGTTTGTTACTTTAACAATAACTCTGCCCTTTTGTGAAGTGGGACTTACCATTCATTGTTTAGCAATCGTCGGTATGAATTTTCATTTCTATTCAATATACTTATAATATTATATGGTACCATAATATATTCATTTATTATATTAAAAGAAAGGGTTCTTTGTTTTTGTGCAGTTAGATTTAATAAATTATACGAAAACAAGTTCTATCCAATGAATAGTTTGGTTACTGATTCTGATTTGGTATTTGGCCTACAAATAAAAGTGAACATATTTTAATCATTTATTTTTTTCTATTTCAGATATACGACACGACAGAAAATACACGGCCGAAGAAATGGTCGTCGAAGTTAAAGTTGAACACATCAGGAAGCTCGAAGACATCAGAAAAGTCTCCAGAAAGCCCGTACATGTACGGAACCATCAGTGGGCCGGGTGGATCAGCTCTGTCCAAATCAATGAAGTATGCTGAGACCTGGCTCTACGGGTCCGTTAGGACCCAAACCCCACCTATGCGACCTAGCGTCTTCTCTGCTTATCCAGAAGTCTCTGGTCCTGTTCTCATAAGCACGCCACAAAAACCTACACCACACAACTATGCTGTCATACTATGTTCCTGTCCTGAGTACCTGAATGGTACAAAGAAAACCAGCTCAACCAAAGTCAGTATTTGTAAGAAATGCAAGGGATCTCGTTTGCCATTAACTATAGCTGATAGCCCGCAATTATTAGTCGGGGGTACGGTAAGAGGTCATCAGGTAAGCCGCGAATCTGGTTTGTTGAGAGCTGGGACAGTAAGAGTACAAGGATCAAAGGCGAGACCGAGCATACTAAAATCTAATGGAGATACGGACCCTTACGATTTGATGAGACGGAACAGATTGGCACCTCCACATGAAGCTCGTATAGGAAGTCAGTTCTCAACAACGAGATTACGAGCTAAAAGTATAAGTCCGTGCAGAGTAAAGACTAAAAAGCCCACTAGCCCAGAAACACTTCGCAAGAACAGAAGTAAATCTGTCAGTCGAGTTAATGAAATATGGGTTGAAGAGGATACTAACACAAACAATGACTCGAAGAAGTCTATTTTGTCATGTGACATCAATCCTTATGACTTAGTCAAATCAAATGGCACTTCAAAATCTTTAGTTGATGTTGAATTTGATGACGATTTTGGACATGTTTTTCAAGAATCGATGAAAAATAAAAACAAAAGCTCCAGTAAATCTAAATCAGATTCTAGTGTAAAAGCTATAGGTGGACAAAGAATAAGAGTATCCGATGAATCAAAAGGAAATAATTTAGATGAAGTATCAGTTTATGATCCCGTCGACTATGATCTCAAATCCTACGAATTAAAGTCTCAAGAGGCATCTCCAACTTTGTCATTACCTAATATTAAGAATGAAAACAAAAAATCTGGATCATTGAGTAAAAATACCAGTAAAAAAATACTGAATATCTCTTCTTCAAATCGTACTAAACAGAAAAGTGTTTCTCCTAAAAGACCACCTAGAAGAATACGAAATAATAAAACCGACGATGATAGCGAGAGTGATAATCAAAGATTAACAGAGAGAAATATAAATAGAAAATCAGATAACAATCACTCTCGTAGCTCTAAGCTGAAAAATCAAAATACAGATACTATAAAATCGATTCTGAAAAAGCCAAGAAATTATGACTCGAATGACTCAACCCCAAAATTGGAAATATCCAACGAATCTTTTGAGAATAAGAGAGTGAATTCATCTTTATTTTATCTTCCGAAACCTAAAGACAAAGTGGCTGTAAATTCTCATAATATTCTTCAAAGAAAACGTGTACAGTTCTTGGTTGAAAATGAAGAAACGAAAGTAATTTATACTGCTGAATTCAACCTTGACCAAAATATTACAAAAGAAGTTCCATTTGAATCGCCTGTCTCAAATATTGAAACCGAGGAAGACGTTGTGGCTGAAGGTGACATTGTTAGCCACAGTTTAGATGAATCTAGCGAGAAGTTATCGGAACTAATAAGCCAAACGGTAACACAAAATGATAGTGAGATTTTCGACAATTCTCAAATATCGAATAGTACGTTCGAGACTGTTGCTGAAGAAGTAAACGAGTCAGTGTCGGAAACTACGCAACAAACAGCAGACGTTGAAATTGTGAAAAATGTAAACAAAGAAGGTAAGCCGCTTTTTCTTATCATTTTGTCTGAGTCACAGTATTTATAGTTCAAAAGAGTTATTAAAAAAATATGGTAGGTTTTTGTTCTTTAATTTCATCATATTTATATAAATATTCTATTTTCAGATAACAACATCCCAAGAATACCAGTATTACGTCGATCAGAATCCGAACGTATACCACCAACAATGGCGATAGATCCACCGAAGTTTCTAGATACAATGGCGTTGCGACCCAGAAGTAAACATGGCCACACCAGTCAAGTCTTTCTTACTTCTGTCATAGAAAATGAAATATCTGGTCCAAATCACTACATTCTTAGCCAACCTGACGTGATTCCAGAACCAACTACACCACCGACAAAAGTGCAGTACAACGATAATATGGAGTCTGGAAATCTCAGCGACAGCAGTGATATTACACGGACGATTTTAACTAATTTACGCCGTGGAATATCAGAGTCACCTGAGCCACCACCTCGACTGAAGTCAAAGGAACGTACAAAATCTAAAAAGCACAATTATGTCAAAACCCGATTTGTTCGGAATAATTCTTCTAGCTCAACCAGTGACGAATGGTCAGATGCAAATGATTACGAACAGAAAACTATTTTACGAGTAAAGCAATTTGATTCTGATACAGATGAACCAAAAACTGCTTCAGGAATATTAAGATCTTCAGAAAATGAGCCAAGAAAAACTTCGATACAAATTAATGGGAACGAATGCTACTCAACTATGAATGTCAGTAGTGATACACCAATCTATTTATCTTCCGTCGTTGTAAATGATGACTATGGAAACACGTGCAATACCTATCAAACAGGCACTACTGTAACAATAAGTGTTGGGACTCCACAAAAGGAAATCAAAAAATCTAAAAGTCAAATATACATAGGCGCTGTACTTTCACAGCAACCTGAAAATCATTTGGAAGCAAATACTTACGAGGAATATTATGCGGATAGAAACAAAGATAATAGCTATGGCTCCCGAGATCAGAATACTTCAAATGATCTATCTTCAATTCTAAACGATCCTGTCGAAGCTATAAAACGTAACTTAATTCCACACGTTTGTGGTAAAAAGGATGATAAATTTTATTCAGATTGCCATAACAACAGCGATGTTCAACCAAATAATGGCAATTTTGTTACAAAACTTTTTGATGATCCTTTCTTCGCTCATCTCGCAGATGGTTTAGATTCAGATTTGGTTAAAAAACTGATAGAAAACTCATTAATAAAACTCCAAGAAACTAAGAATACAGAAGGGACAGACAGCAGTGAAATGACCATAGAAAAGCTTATTGAAAGTTCGTTGAAAAATTTGAAAGAAGAGAGTGCAAAAGAAGTAGATAAGAAAGGGGAAGTAAAGCCAAAGAACGAGAATAGTGCCAAAGACGATGCGTCGAATAAACAAAATACAATCGACTCTTCCGTCTGCCAAGAGAATGAAGATAATAGCTGCTCTGCTCCCTATGAAAGTATGGAGTATGAGAGCGGTGCTATGGGAGTTTTTTCTGATCTCGAGCCAATGTCGGACTGCTATAATGCTTCAGCGAGCGAATTGTCCACCGAAGACGATACGAATTCAACGAGGTCGAAATTTTATCAAATGTTGGTCGACGCCGCGTTGTGTGATATTGAAATATCTAATAACACCGACGATGATCATCATTACGAATCGATTCGTTTGAACAGTGATCCTATATATGAAGAGATTGGAGATATGCCACCGCCTCTACCCATCAACCCACCTCCCAATTCCCTAATGATTTTAGATGACGAAAAACGTAGTGGATCACGTTCAATATTTGAAGGTGCGTCGAAGTATGATATTTTGTCGTACTTAGTAGATGCTAAAGAAAGAGGTATTGATGATGAGGAAACATACATAACTAGTTATGCTACCCACAATGATTCATCAAATATGTTAGAGGAATCCAAAGAAAAAAGTAACAACAGCGAAATAATTGATACACATCTTAGTAGCAACACGAGTCAGTTATCAAACGCATCAGATTCCAGCGAAGATAATTCACTGGTAATCAACCATGAAACTTTAGAAAAGGCTGTTGTGTGCAAAAAGACTTCAGCTGAAATCGAAAGAAATGACTCGGGAGTTGGCTCTGAAACAAGTAAGTCTTCAAGAAGTAGACTGCAGGGCAAAACTTCACCTTGCAGCATGATAACTGATAAGGATACTCCTATACATCTCTGCGAAGATTGTGACACTGCCGTGGAAACTCAATTGACAGAGCAAGGTAAGGGATCATTCTTTAAAATATTTATGAGTTTTATAAAAAGTATATAATTTATACATTTTGATTTTACTTAATTTTTAGGTTCATTATACGCTCCACTAGTGTGCAGAAAGTGTGCCAAGAAACGAGCAGAGAGGAAGGAAATAATAACAGAAATTGTAGAGACTGAAGAAAAATATGGCAGGGATTTGCAAATCATCCTTGAAGAGTTTTATAAGCCGATGTTAGTAGCTGGCCTACTTAACCAGGAACAACTCAGCGCCATATTCCTGAATGTTGAAGAGCTCATTGAAAATAACCAAGTTTTATCTGAGAAGTTACGAGATGGACTTGAAATTGCTGTGGAACAAGGAGACGAGGTATTTCTTACACAATTTTTACACAATATTCTAAAAAGCCATAATAAGTTCATGTAATGATATTATTTACTCGTCTTTATTTCAGGATCTTTTGACTGTAAATGTTGGGAAGATCCTGCTGGAGTGTTCAGGCATGCTGACAGCATTCCAGTCGTACTGCGTGAAGCAAGCTGGTGCTGCCCTCCTCCTGGCTGGTCTCGAGAAGGAGAAGGAACTCCTGAGGATATTCTTGCGCGTCTCGCAGATGGAAAACACCGTCTTGAGGAGGATGAATCTAAACTCATTTCTCATGGTAATTGGTTATTTACATTACTTTTATGAATATCGCGTGGGGCACAAGATACATACTATTTACTTAATAAAACTCAGTGATAAAAAATTTTAGGTATCTTCAATTATAATTACAATGTTGGCATTAAATATGACCGTTGGACTTCCAGATAGGAAGCAGATTGTAACATCGCTGACAAATACACATAGATATAGAATGAACTAGCAAAAGACTAATCAATATTTAATAAAAAATATTCCAGGTGCCAGTACAACGCGTGACAAAATATCCCCTCCTTCTCTCTCGGCTGTATCGTGCCACTGCCGCGTGCGCAACTGAACGGGACGACGTAAAGTCGGCCCAGCGTTGCGTAGAATGCCGACTTGAAGAAATCAACGCGGCAGCTGCAGCCGCTGCCGCTGCGGCAAGAGACGTACCTCTGTGGAGACGACTTGCAGCCGCTCGAAGAACTGCACACGATCTCCATGTGGCTGATATCAAGCTGAGGAAAATGGCTGTCGATGTACTTGATTGGAACCATGATGACGCCAGGTGGGTTGTTGTTTGTCAGTAACTTGTATTGTGTGTTACGGATAATTATGACAATTATCTAAAATATTGTTACTAGTTTAATGATAACACAACTTTCTATAAAAAAAAAATTGCAACAATTCTGTGTGTACTTACCAAAATTTCATGTATCACAATGCAAAATTACGAATCTAAATCCGCATCCATATCTTTATGTATTTACTATATTTACATTATCCCCCATTTCTTGTAATACCGCTCACATAACAATGAAAACGTCTGTTAATGTCTAAGAAAGCGCCAAAGATTTTGAAGGCGATCTTTTTCATAGAGAAAAACATTAGCCTTAGTTAGCTCTTTGTATAATTGGAGATGTTTCGGCAAATTGTAGCCGGCACATTCAGTTCTATTGGTGGATGGTACAAATGATCCCATTACTAGATCCATTGCGGCTCGCAGGTCCGTTTGATGGTGTAAGTTGTGAACTTTGATTAAATTTTGGATGCTTCTTTTTTGTTCGAAGTAGAATGAGGTCGATTACGGTTTGCATGTTAGTTATTACACTGTGTAAACGCGATACGTTCAAGGAAGAATAGTTTAGATAATGATACTTTCGTTGAACTGATTAAGGAGAATTTTGATGTTGAAATCAGGATAGGAAATATGCTAACTTACAACTAAGTATGTAGTTGAAACTATATAACTCCTAAAAAGGGTCAAAGAACCTGAACATTTTTAATACCACTAAAATTAAAGTATGATTCGAAAAATTTATCAATTTAACGCCAAGCCGTTAAATCCGAAAGAAGTCTCTCATAACTCCCTATTATAAATAAAATTCTAGCTTAAAATCACTTTCAAACTTTTGTTATTGCCTCGTAACTCTTATTACTTGTACCATAAAGCTGATAATCGTTGCTTTAGTGGCAGTAACAGCGACAAGTGCTATTCAACAGGGCTTTTACTTTCACAAATACGTGTAATTATACACGCAAATAGATGTAACGTTTTAACGAATTTCACTGTCCATTGAAAAATATGTTATTAGGCGATTTAAGGTAGAGAATTCCTTCGAGTTGCGAAAATTAAAGTTTTACGAGGTCTAAACGGTTATGGAGACTGGGAGAGCATTATTGGAAGGATTTTATTAGCCACGCAACTCGTTTTATTCGATCTAAAATGTTTATAGGGGAATGCGCATGAATTCGCTAAATTCAAATAGGGGTCGGAACGGTGATCATTGTTGTCATTTCAATTGATTCTGGGTGATTTGATTTTAAGTAGATTGATTCTTTCAGCTGTAAAAAGTAATCTCTTTTTGAATTAGGGTAAGTAGTAAATGTTGGATACAAATACAAAGACTATTTATCAGTGCTGTATACAAAATACTTTGTATTGCTGTTCAGACGTTAACTTTAGTTTGGGAGAACGCTAGAGGTTGTGCGAGAGTCAATTTCAGGTGCTATTCAAAATCACTTCCAAGTAAACGTTTTTGCAATTTTGTTGTGAGGAACTTGGAAACTACTGAACGTAGTTTAATGGGTGTTGCATTGTAGCTTGTATCTAGAGTGCACTGAATGGTTTATTTTATGGATGTCATCAAAATAAGGTCGTGCGAGATTGGGGATTTGTGGCAACAAATGTAAAACTAATCTAAATCCATTTTGATGGAGACATTCTGAAGGATTCATAAAAGAGAAAATAAAAATCGATTATTCTTATCGATTGACATATCCGAGTTAAATAATCGCCACCATATCATCAAATAAGCTAATTAAAATAAGACGAATGCCAGAGATATATCTCATTTACCATGTAATACACAGGAGAGAAATTAATGTTTTAGCTGGCGTGGAATTTATCACGACCGTGGAATATGAAACGCGCTGTTGTGACGTCACATGCCATAATACATTGCGATGTTGCCAACAGCTCGTGAATTAAGCCCGAGATGAAATAATTTTAGTCGTGTAGTGTTGCCGTGTTGGTTTTGATGAGAGGAAAATGTAAAGTTAATAATGGCTCATGAAAGTTTCCGCTTTAAAATGAATGTCGGTTTTAATGGTAATTTTTGTGAACTTAAAGTTGATGGGGATAGAAAATGTATTCGTAGGCACAACCATTTTGCAAAAGACCGCTTCAAAAAGCTGAAAGGACAATTTATTTTTAGACAAATTCAACATCATGCTTTATACTTGACAGGGGTCAAATGTCATCTAAGGGGAAAAAAGGTTGAACCTCGTGTTCACTTAAAAAATAAAATACTCGTGTAAAGTACGGCATCTCGGTAAGGTAGGCTATATATTGTACACCCGACTTAACCTTTAATAAGGCGAGATTTTTACGCACCCATAACACAGGTTGAGTCAGTCTGAAGTGACGCGGAGCCCAATCGACCTTATTCCAACAAATTGACGTACCTTCCTACAAATAAAATGACGACAAAATCCTACCAACACTTGAGTGGGCTATTGATCAATTTTGGACTTTATTTTCTTGTCGATAAGGTTCGCAATGGAGGGTAAGCTGCTGTTCACTCAGCCCAACGACAACAACTGGCGGAAAGGACGCACCATCAAGTTGACGCCAATCAACGCTCTTTTGGTAACTAACGGAAAGGTGAGTTTTGCTGATTTTTATTTTCAGTGCGGTTTGTGAAATCTTGACTAGGTACTTGCTAGAGTTCTATGCGGCTTTAGTGAAAGTTCGGACCTGATTATTGAATAAAATATAGGCAACAATAGAGTTTAAAGCTGTAAAAAATATGAATAAAATAATGAAATGTCATCTTTATGTAATATTACAAATATGTACCTATACCTATAAACTTGTTTTGCAAAAAAAAATAGAAACATGACCTAACATAATTTAGTGACCATCTCCACTCATTCTTATCGTAAAGTAATTAGAAGCCAACATTGACTATCTAATTCCCCAACCTCCCACAGCCAACGATCACCCACAAAACGAACGAGATCCGAGAGACGCGGGAAGCAAGAGACAGAGAAGCAAGAGAGAAGGAAGGCGAGGCACTGTTCGCACGCAGTGGAGTGAGAGAGGCGGCTCTCTTGCTGGTGAGGGAGAAGGCGGGAAGGTACACGCTGCAGAGGGAACCACTGTTCCTTGACCGCTGTGTGGTCGCGGCAGACCATGAGCCCGAACACTTCTTCGAAGTACACGAAATTACTACAAAAGATTCTTATATTTTTAAGGTGAGATTTAGAAGCACACTTCATAGGTTCTTTACCAATTTTTATCATGCGTATGACGTGGAAAATTGAATATCGTGGGTTTGAATTAGTAATGGGACAACTTTAGTTCTCTTGATATTTTACGTACATGCCTACATATGCACCCACGAATTCCACGATATAGGTGAAATTATCTATGTGGGCTAATTAGCAAAATATTTTTTTTTTGGTGAATTGCAGAATTTTTGGAGTTTTTTTGTATGGGTCTTTATTTTCTGTTAATTGACCACTGTGCAAAATATGTTATGGACGGAAAAAAGCCAAAGCATGTTGATCTATAAATAATTTCTTTTCTAATTCCAGGCGGAAGAAAATACGCGCACACGCACCTGGTACCGGCAGCTGCAATACCACGCGCAAGGCGCCGGCGCCTGGCGCAAGCGACGCAACGCGCTCGCCAACATCATGATCAATCCTATGTTGACCAGGAATTGATACCCATAGAGAACAACATAACCAGTGGAGGTGCCATAACGGCAAAACGCCTAACAAAGTCTTCTTTAAGAGCTCAACTCTTGTTGGTGTAGCTCCTTCCATTTACGCCTGTCTAGCGCCAACTCCTGAACTTCTTCCTACGTGACAACCTTTACCTTCTTTTTTTTTCTTGACGACCCCTTCCCCTCTTTCCTTCGACCTTCCCTTCGACGATGTTTTTGAAAAGTTTAAAAAGCCTTAGAAAGTAGCACGCCAAAATGCGGGTTAGCGGGGGACGAGGAATGTTACTGTTTTCGCCCTTATACGCCTTCTTTGGACCCGGCCATTTTTTGTAATACCAAAAATCGTTGACAGATGTCTCAAAGAACCCGAACACCCCCATAGTTCACTGGTAACTGATTGTTTTGGTCAAGCTCACCGTACTTATTCGACCTAGAAGAAGGCGCCTGACTTGCATTATGGCATCTCCGCTCTTCTGCCCTTACTCCGTGGGGATACCGAATGTTTTGTGCCGTTGACAGCTGTCATGTTTGTACTGACAGCAGCTGTCAACTGCATTAAAAAATGGTCAGACTGTACTGATATGTTTTGGAACGATAGTGAGGGTTACGTAAAATGGAATGTGACGTCATATTTTAGAGGTGAGATGTATCGATATGATTTTGAATGACTTTTTTCAGCTTTTTTATAATTTTCTTTAAATATTTTTCAATGAATTATTCTTAATTCTCTGAGTCTTTTTTGTAACTATATGCTATTTCAAGATTATATCGATAACTTAAACAAGATATTTGCAATTTATAGGGCTTGTAAAGATCTAATAGGATTGCTGTATTATTTATTAACTATGTGTAATAGATGGCTCTATGGGTGTTAAGTCTGGTTTTTGCGTGAGTCGAACCCTCTAAATGCCGTAAAATATATATTTTGTAACGAATTATTACTGAAAAATAATATTGTTAAATAAAAGAGAATAACGAAATGAGTGCATTTTAAAATAAACTTAATAATAATAGAAATATAGTTAAACATTCCTGGTATTTGTTTATATTTTGTTTAATTGTAAATATCCAACAACAGTTTGCCACTAGTTTTAATATTAGCTTTACACCAAAATTTAGATGTTTTAACATTTTATGTGCCCTATAACGAACTATTCTATTAACAAAACCATAACATAAGAAGTATTGTATATAATTTAATTTTAATAGCTGTGATATCCTGTCGAAGAAAAATGAAAAAAAAAACTTAATAAAAAAAAGCTTTGTTATCGTTCGGAAACCTTGTAATTATTATAATTTTAACATTAACCATTGTTCAAAAAATATAATAACATTAATAACTTCCTGACTAGTCTTAAGGGAAATTGTGTGTAATATTATTAAATATTTATAAGATAAAAATATACATATTGCGTTGTATTTATTGTATGTAATAGATTAAATAGATTTAGTTTTAAAATTAAATAGGTATTAGACAAAAGTGTTTCGCCTTGGGAATATATTGTATCTGTTATATCATTAGAGAAGACAGGAAATAAATAAATTAATGAATATACCAGTATTATTATTTAAAAATCTTTTCAATCTTCATTTCCATGACGATTAGCCTTTTATATCGGGTGTGTTGTATCTTAAGCACATTAAATCCTATCACATATACTTTTTAAAGGTATTCTATTTCGAATTTCAAAACCAAAACCAGTTCAGCGGTTTAGCCACAGGAATTATTTTTCGTTTTCATATTTAGAACAGTGTAAAGCAGAGATGAAGGTTGCCATTCTTAACAAAACTTTTAACTAAAAGAAGAAAGAAGATTTGACAAGGCCAAATTAAACTTATATATATAGTACTAATAAACCAACCAAACTCTTTAAATATTGAATTTGGCATTATTTTTGTTTTAATTTTGGCTTTTTTCTTCTCATTAATAATTGCAATAAAATACTATGATAAATGTTTTATTCTACAGAGATGAATAAGGTGTAATAATTACATTTTTATTATAATAATTAAAAATGTAATTATTATTATTGTATAATTATTTCTAGCCGTGCGTAACGACGCGCACGTCTACGTTACGCAAGCGGTGTGGCCTGTGTCATACATATCCATACATTACAACTCAGTGGTATGTGCGCGTCTACGCTTACGTCTACGCATACGCATCCGGTCTGCTCGAGCCTTAAGACAATTGAGATGTTATGTTTGCCGCGTTTGATTCGCCGACATATTCTTGCGACGCGACGACGTTGCCGCTCCTACAACACAGGTTAGTGAATCATGCAATGTACTTACCTATTAAAGTAGTGTTCTAATTCTCGACATTTTATTCTATTTACTTTTTTTTTATTTTTGCTTATTTTTTTTTTGGTTTGTGTAAATTAATATAGAATTATAACGTAGGTAAGTATTTGATTTAGTGTGATTAGGTATGACACACTTTGCATAATTCTATCACACTTGCAATAGGGACAGCAAGACATTATCATAGTTGTCTATCAACAAACTATCAGCAAACTTATCTATTTACACTGAAAAATAACTTAGATCAAAGTAACCACCAACTAATTGTCTTAAAGAAAACATGCCAACGATTCCTTCCTAGAATATTAGCCAAAACCAAGCCTAATTCCGAGAAACGTTCGCGAATAGATAAACACAATATCAGAGGTCTGAAATGAAAGTTCTAACTAAATGTGATACGGCACAGAAGCTCATTTCCTGAGCTTGAAGCAAATAACGATATAATTATAACATCTTTCGCGTGCGTTCGTTTATACCCAACGATTTGTGATGAATTTGAGGTAACTTCTATGCGTTAGTATATTCCAAATCCATCATATATCAATTCTTACTAATGTTACAACTTTACAAGAATAAGTGCGAAAGTCTAACTTTCCGTACCGATTTAAATGAAAGGCCTTTGAAGTGCAGATGGAATAGCTAGTTCATAATAAGCAGTTTCCATGACATACTACCTTAATAGACAACGGGTTAGCAAATACATACAATGGACACCATATAAAGCATGTGTTCAAAGTTATGATCGACATAACACCAGGGGAAAGGTGATCGAAAGAAGGATATAAATCTCGTGTCGAATACGTGTCGTGAGGCTAAAACCTGCCACTGATTCCGCGCACACATTCCTTCACCAATGTTACGGCATGTGATGAACGTCGAATGTGTTGACGACGTTATTATTAATATCTGTAACATACAGACACAAAGACGGAATCACTAGCGTCACTTCCATCAATATTTTGATTAGGAATACGCTGGATTTGGATAAAGTTGTGATTACGATTTTATTATATATTTTTTTCTATGGGAATTATATTAAGAGTGTTTTTAGTCTATCGATGTTTTGCATAATGTAGGTATTTGTTATACATATAATTAAATTGTAATAGACAGCTGTGTTGCTGGGAAGTTTGTTCTTCACCGCTTCTTCTTTCCAGCCATAACACTAGGAAGTGGTGAAAGGGGGGCGTTTTGGGGGTGCTGTAATTCTTGTAATTTTGAAGTTAAAAAGTGCTAATCGTATTAGCCTACTTTAATAAATGATTTTGACTTTGACATATTTTTTAAAGTAATGGCATCTTGCAGGTCATGCTACCTATTTTTGTATTCAAGAAAGTGTTGGAATATGGAATTCTTAGTCTTCAATAGCTGTCGTTGTAGAAGCTATAATTTATTAAGTCTGAAATGTCGCGCAATGACCTAGGAATATACAGTAACATTAATGCTAAGAATAAACACACTTGCATTCAAATTCATTTATTTGCATCTATACACTAAGCCTATCTAAATCAAACTACTATAGCCATCAACAGCTCCAAAGTACCTAAGCTCCTTACCAGATTGATCGGCGCCTATCCACAGCTTGACCGAGACCTAAGGCCTAAACCTCTTACACTGCCTTAACTATAAGCCGACCAAAGCCTAACAAATACACAACCTATTTACAAGATCAAAATTTTCCATCCATTATAAGCAGCCGTCAGTAAAAACAAAATATGATAAAACAATCACCTTCGAGTGATCCAAGCTCGATGTTTAGAACTCCCAGCGTGTGAATTAGTTAGTAACTCCATTAAAATAATGGATGTCTTAAGGGATCGAGAAAGTTTTTTGTGAAATCTTTATAAAAATAAAATTAGTGAATGCTCCGTCGCTCGATAGGTCGCTGGAATTTGATTTTGAACGTAAATAGATAGGTGTTGGAACTTTTTTGGAGAAAATTGGATTTATGGTTCACGTAACAGGTGACATAGACTTTTGGTTGTTGTTGAGCGTCGTTAAAGGTCAAATTAGCTATTTTATTATTGCAGACAGAAAGTTCAACTATTGAATGTTAGATTAGACCCCAATTTCAAGCGTACGTACCAAGAGAAATACTTCATGCGCCAGGATAAAAAATAGTTTATACGTTACTTTGACACAATATAGGTAAATATGTACGTAGGTCGTATTGCTGTCGAGTCTTATCAAAATCCTTGCAGTAGTTTTTCGTGATAGAGTAACAAACAAACTTACATACAGAATATAAGTACCTAAGCTTATTCATAAAGAGTAAACTTATTTCTACACTACATAAATATAAAACACTGAAACATGGTTCTTTCGATACTGTACTAGAATATGCTCAAAGAATTCTTCATCATAACACCCTCTACTAAATCCATTTTCAAAATTATACACTTATGGCCTTACTACAAAAACTTAACCACCTGTTTTACACTTGTCTAAAAAAATTGTGGCTGCAAAATGAACCATATGTCAACGTCATAATTTGACATTTTTTTAGTCAAGTCTTAAACTGACGTTTAAAAGTTTTTGTGGTAAGATAGCTATAGTTTAACAAACCCACATTCCGGCCGCAGGGAGACGAAATTCGTATATTAAAGTAAGGATTTACCTGTGAAGGTACTTCATAATGGTATCTGAAGATGGTAACTGAGGTTTATACTGTCAGAACTGTGTAAGCAAGTTTGTAACAAGAAGCAGTGGTGGTCGCTTAGTGTCGAGTAAGTTAGGGATTATTGTGGGTGGCGGTTGGATTGTAATGTGTTTGGTATATACCGTTTATTTTTGTACTAAAGAATCTATACTAATATTATAAAGCTGAAGAGTTTGTTTGTTTGTTTGAACGCGCTAATCTCAGGAACTACTGGTCCGATTTGAAAATTTCTTTCAGTGTTAGATAGCCCATTTATCGAGGAAGGCTATAGGCTACTTTTTATCCCGGTACGGGAAGTAGTTCCCACGGGATGCGGGTGAAACCGCTGGCAGAAGCTAGTATATTGCTTAAATGTTGTCGTCGTCATTTTAGTAGAAAGACAGCTCGACCAAGACGATTTTCAGCGACCCGTATCCACTGCTTCCCGGCGATCTTGGCTAGATCGTCCATTTATCTAATCTAAGTACTTCTATTTGGGAAAAAACGTCAGTAAAAATGGATTTCATTTGTGGAAAACTTCGAAATGTAGAAAATCAAGCCGTACACGTAGTTGTGGTGATGGTTATAAATAAATGTTGTAAATGATTACATATCTACTAAGCTAAACTAATCTAATCTATTTCGGTATGCACATTAAACAAACTATAATTATTTTCTAAACCAGCGTTTGTTATCTCACAAGATATTATGTATATTCAATTCAGGCCTGAATTAATTTGCATTAATACTTTATCGAGTGTTATCTTAAAGTATCGAACTTCGTACAGTTATCGAGACAATGCTAATTTATTGACTTTGTTTATTGATTTCATGCCTTTTAGTTTAATGAATATAATTCTTGTTGTTGCTTAGTTTTATTTGTTAGAATCATTTATACAAAAGAGAAGTTTAATCCTTTTTTAAGAAGAAGGCTTTTGGATACATTCCTTATTCCAAATCTTCACACTTTTATACGTCATCGCATAATCGCCTAGCGCCATCTGTCCAACTCAAGTAACAATGTCAGTTCGAACGAAAGTAATGGCCGGCCGGCATCAATAACCGCGCGCGCGGTAAAAACATAAATATACCGTGAAATTATACGACTATCAGTGATGTGTTGTGGTGATCCCCTGGTACTCAGCATTCAATGAGTATCTAGCAATCTACTTAATCTGTTTGTCTGCTTCTGATAAGACAACTTATCGACGTGTATCCGGCTGGATGCAAATCAAAACTAAAACTCAGTTACCCCTGGGCCGATTAATTTTGAATAGGATCAAAACACGCTTTGAAAACCCTGAAACTATTGATTTAAAACTGAACCTCCTAGACCTTGTCTAGACACACACCTACATACTTTTCGATTTATAAAGTTCAGATTTTCCTACAGACTATCTTTTATTTCATGTAAGCGGGTGAGCCATACTTGATTGTGTAAATGTTACCTACATTTACAATGTCTTTGTATGACTTGGCAACTGGACCACTGCTTAGAGAGCGCTTAACCTCGGTAGCGACCGGGATAACGCAAATACATAAAATGTGCTTGTACATTTATAAACATAAAAAATATTTGTCTGGCGCGTTGTTCTGAAGTATTTATTTATTACACACACATTAAAAGGTAAATGGATTCCGATACAAAGTAGTCCTGCGCAATAATTGTTACAGAGCTAATCAAAATTAAGTGAAAAGTCAATAGACTCAGGTGAGAGGATCGATTAAAACTCCCCACCGAACACTCTAACTAATAAACTTTGAGAAACGTGTAATTTCAGACTTGTCTCTTCCGCTTGTTTTTACCAACTACACTTTACATATGACAGTGACAACAGTCAAGCAGAATGAACCTTTACCGTAACGAGATAAGGGATGATAGAAATTTGGTTGGCTACAAAAGTATCTTGGTTTTGGTTAACAAAATTTGTAGAATAAGTTAAGCATTATAATTATTAAATAGATCACTGCTGAAACTGTACAGCAAGTGAAGAGGAAGTTTAATGGTATTGTAAATTTATTGCAGGAACGAACTTAGGTGGATAATTTCACAAGTTTCATAAGATGCCCGTGAATTAGCATTTAGGTTACGTTATTAGAGACCTTTGGAAAAGGTTGCGAACTTATTAGGAGTGTTTAGAAAGAACAGTTTGTGGACGACCTAGAATGTTCAAAGCCTTTTTTATAGTTATCACAAAGAACTTAAAACTTTATACGAAATACGTTTGGATAATTCAAGTAATTACGAAAAACTTCTTTTATTTAATGGCTAATTATCATTTTATCCCAATTTTCATAACTAATGTTACAGAAGTGAGAGTTATTATGCTTGTTACGTCTTTTCGCAAAAACGATTGAACGGATTTTGATGAAACTTGGCAGTCATACAGCACATTATATTATCTAAGTGCGAGAAGTAGTTCCCCCAAACTACAAGGACACGTTATACCTACTTTTACCTCCAAACATAGTGCACAAAATGTTTCACATAATATTACTACTGAGAGACAAAATGCCAGCGATGCTCCACATTGCTCAAATGACCGACCAAGAATTCGGGCCTCATAAAGCAAGAGAAACATCTTCATTACCCTACATTCATAGAAAACAAATGAATGTTGTATGTTTAGTGGGCTTTATGTAGCCTTAGCGAATTACATTCCTGGTGAAAAAAAGTGTAAATATATAAAGCTGCGTTAATTTTAGGAACTAAGTAGTCCACCGATTTAAAAATTCCTTCAGTGGTGGACAGCCCATGTATCGGGTAAGACTACTTTTTATATGGGCAGTAGAAGTAGTTCTCCTGGGACATGGTTGGAACCACGAAGAACGGCTATCATATTAATATAATAGAAAGCAGTTTATATATTAGCAAAAAAATATGTTTTTTTTATAAACCTGTAAGATAAACCATTTACGACTTGAAGGTTACACACAAAACAAATGCAAAACAAGAAAAAGTAAAAAGTTCCCTAATCATAAAAACCATTGCCACCACTACCATAGCTCAAGCAATTTCACACACTACACAACGATATTGAGACAGTCCACTAGCAAGAATTCAAACATTAACCCTTCTGATGGTCAAACAACCCTCTCGTTAAACGGCGAATGTTTCAGTAACAAATAGCAGTGGCAAACAGCTGTATCCACTGAGGAAGGAAAGATAGCGGAGATGCCATAAGGAAGTAGGTCTGACGCCTTCTAGTAGGTCAAATAATGTACGGTAGGAGTAGGCATGATCAGTTACTAGAACTAATGAGGCGTTCCTTCTCAAATCAAAACCTATCTGATCTGTGATTTCCAAAAAAATAGGGGTTCTAAGTATATAGAAAGCTTGTAAGGGCGTAACTAGTACCGTTCGTTGACCCCCAAACATCCGCATTTTGACGCGCTGCTTTCTTAGAAGATTTTGCGTTATGACATCTCCGCCAGTCATTGCGTTCTCCATGGTTACATCCCTAAAGAGATACGTTTAATTAATGCCTTGTGTCTTATCTCGTGTGAGGCCGCTAACCGACGGATTCTAAGATAGCAGAACATTAACCATAGATTATGTTAACCTTGCAGGTGTATTCTGCCTAAGGGTTAGGCTTGAGGATAAATGGGGTAAAGTTTTTTTGTTTCTCTGTTTTTTGAGGAGCAGCATAGTTATTTATGTAGTCATATTTTATTTTGTTGTTTATGTTCATAAATAAAACTGTTTTATTATTTACAGTCAGAAATAAGCTTTTAACAAATATCTAGGAAAAATAAATAGCTGATTGTTATTTGTGGTTGAGAGCAGTGTTGACATAAATAACTTGACATTGTCTGCTCAGATGAAGTTCGATCTTTTTACAGCTATACGTTCAAAATAAGTTCTAAGAATTTGGTGTACGTTAGTTCTACACAGACTGGCATAGTCAGAAAATGTATAGGGTACAATAAATAAGAAATCAAGTTACTACATTTTCTTAACAATAAACTTCCGCCTCATTAACGAATTTTCCTCAATTAAAATAAAATTTTATAACAACATCAATATCGTAAGAAAATCTGTTGTACTAGGGAGATTTGGTGATCGTCTTACAATGGTAATACCATAATATTGTCTCAGTCTTCTTACTAATCTCCAGAAAGCCCCAGTTTCGGGAGTTTCCCAGCTAATCCTGTAAAGTCAGTCGACTATTAATTGAAGTGTTTGTTTCGGGATTAAGGAAATATTTTAAATAATTAATGTAGGATTAACATTTTGTAAGGGTGCGATGAATACTGCGGAATAAAGATGAAAAATTCCATGTTTAAATACTGGCTGTTTTGGTAAAATTATGAAGGGATTAATTTTGGTTTTGTATAAAAAGTTTTTTGCTGTAATTTTCAAACTTGATATAAAGTAATGGGTAAGCAAGCACTATACCTAATAGTATATTTTATGTAATAGCTTTTCTTTTTCGCATTAAGTCGTAAGTAGTAGGTAATTAGATTCTCTAGTATTTTTAATTTTTTTGTGTGGTGGTGAATATTTATTTCTCGGTCCCCTGGTTACTTATTTTATCATGTAAGAGTTGTAATATTACAAACTTATCAATTTAAAATAACATTTTTTTCACCTTCCTGTGCTTACTACTTAAAAAAATTAAATTATAAATTTAAAAAAACCCCCGACCCAAAGAAAGTACGCAATAATTATGACAAAAGGTTAAAAACGCTAAACCCTATAAAAAGCAAAAAATAACTTTTAACACTACGTAAACTAAATTTTGTCGTGTCGGGGGACCGCTCTAATCACGGAGGAGAAAAGTTTCTCCTCCGTGGCTCTAATTCATTACTTTAGATACGTGTTTTTTTTTAAACGAATGTTGTAATTAGGTAGGTATCATTTGATTCATGTAAGTATTTATGAAGGTAAAAAGCGGTCCCCCGACACGTCAAAATTTAGTTTACGTAGTGTTAAAAGTTATTTTTTGCTTTTTATAGGATTTAGCGTTTTTAACCTTTTGTCATAATTATTGCGTACTTTCTTTGGGTCGGGGGTTTTTTTAAATTTATAATTTAATTTTATTTCATGTTTTTTAAAGGAGCTCCTTAATTTTTCCTTCTTTCATTTAATTTATTTTATCTTAAGATGGGGTCGCTATATGCGATCTCGGCCAAAGGAAGCTGTTTAACAATCCTCATGACAAACTGGCTCTGGGAGAATTGCACAGATTGAGAAACAATAAAGATTAACCTTTGGACATTCTAGATTTTCAGCAAAAATATAAATCGGTTTATCCATTTCATTCCGGCATTCCAGGGTTTCATCCGCCACATCCCATTTCCAGCATCAGGTTCTCGTCAATCAGAAACATGAAGAGAACTCGTCAAGACAAATTCAACGAGCCCAAACTCGATGGGTTTACTAAAAGGCAATTCAGGGTTACGTCTCCTACCTTCGTGCCCTAACAGCAGACCAGCTCAGTGGTTCCAAAAGACATTAGTGTTTCAAATTTCAGATCCCACATATACTTGCAAGTAAACTGAGCGTGTAACATTCCTATCACATCTAGCAAACGAGCTGATGACCTTGAAGACCTGAACCGATTTCCACCAAACATAGCTAAGAACACTCCCGACTGACATACCTTTTAAACAAAAAAAACCGCATTACAATCGGATCATCCGTTTGGGAGCTACGATGCCACATACACACACACACACACACACACACACACACACACACACACACACACACAGACACGTCAAACTTATAACACCCCGTCGTTTTTGCGTCGGGGGTTAAAAAGATAAGAAGCCACACCCATTTCAACGAACTAAAAACCGACTAAAGGCTTGTGATACTTTTTACCCCGACCCACAAAATCTCACAGGACTTGAATGAAATAGCGAATTCCAGCCAACAAGTATAATAATGATTATTTACACGCCTCAATTAAGTTGGCAGAGCTTAGTAAAGTCTGCGAAACTATTTGTAGCGAAATTCACTCATCTTCGAGTCTCCGGAGAGTACTGTTTAATTAAAAGATGAATGGAGTCGTTTGTTTTAGTTTTTAACCGACTTCCCAAAAAGGAGGAGGTTCTCAATTCGGCCGGTATGTTTTTTTTTTTTTTTTTTTTTTTTTTTTTTTTTTTTTTCTATGTATGTACATCGATTACGCCGAGGTTTATAGACCGATTTACGTGATTCTTTTTTTGTTCGACGCGGAATAGCTGCCAGTTGGTCCCATGGTCATCAGGTCAGGATCTGATGATGGAAACCCTGAGAAATCGAGGGCAACTTTCGAAAGTTGTAGGCATACATAGGGTTAAACCTTGACACTCATATGTATGCCTGATAGCACTATTCAACAGTGAAGGTTTGGAGCTGACCTGATGATGGAGACCAAAGAAGATCGAGGGAACTCGACAGCTGAATCTGTAAACTACCTCGTGTTTGGGTTTATATTATTCGTATTGACGAGACCTTTGCAACAGTGAAGGTTTGGAGCTGACCTGATGATGGAGACCAGAGAAGGTCAAGGGAGCTCGACAACTGAATATGTAAACTACTTCGTGTTTGGGCTTATATTATTCGTATTGACGAGACCTTTGCAATAGTGAAGGTTTGGAGCTGACCTGATGATGGAGACCAGAGAAGGTCGATGGAACTCGACAACTGAATATGTAAAATACCTCGTATTTGGGCTTATATTCTTTGTATTGATGAGAACTTTCCACTTGTATGTATAGTGACCTATTCGTATCACTAAAAAGCTGAAAATAAAAACTTTTTTACAAAAAAATATAACCGACTTCCAAAAACACTAAAAAGCAAAAACACTAAAAAGCAAAAAAAAACTAATTTTAGGAGCATCGGCCTAGAAGTCGGTGGCAAAATTAACATAGGGACATCCATTAGACACCGACTTCTAGGCCGATGCTCCTAAAATTAGTTTTTTTTTTGCTTTTTAGTGTTTTTGCTTTTTAGTGTTTTTGGAAGTCGGTTATATTTTTTTGTAAAAAAGTTTTTTTTGAACAAACCTTTTGGTTGAAATTTTAAGTTTTGTGATGATGTTGAAGATTTGTTTGATGTTCATTTAGTTTTTAAGACTTTTTACAAAATTGGCGACTTAGGACCTAGTTACCTTCGTGAATTAAAATAATGATGATAGATGACACAGGTACAGTCAACTTCAGGTCAGTGGTAACAGTTTTATAGGAAAATCGTACTTATTACTATTGAGTTAAGGTGCATGACAGTTACCACTGATGTGCAGTCTACCGTACGTCAGGTACCTAATGATAACTTTATTCCTTTTTAAAGTCTGTTAAGTTAGCTTATAGCATAAATAGGTACGTTATAACATAACCAGTCATATTTAATACCTACATCCATAGAGTTACAATTAACAGAGTCGTTAGAAGTTAATCCGCCTGTCATATGCTTCAGCGAACATTCTAGATGAAATATCGCTCGGATGGGTCCGCCTGATTTTGAATGTTGCTTCTATTATATGAACATTTAGGAAATAATGAATAGGATATAGCAGTATATTAGGGAAAATACTTTGAATATTAATTTTGAATTTAGTTTATTTGTTGAATTTTAAACAAAGATTTCCTTAGATCTCCACAGATACTATCTGTGGAGATCCACTTTTACTCTTCTTTTACCAGTATAGTCATACCAGTAAGATTAATTCTTCTTCTTCCTCACCTAACATTTATTAATTTTCTATTGTCACCAGAGACAAAAATACCCTCTATTCTGTATCCTCTTGTGCTGTAGATATGAAATAAACACGAGGATAACACAAATGCTTCAGACAAGTCTCACTTGTGGGGAACATTTTGTTCTAAGTTAGAACATTTAGTACACAACATGACTGTGGGAAGGTACTCGTGTATACAGATATTGTGCCCTTGGTAGTGAGAAATTGTTGAAACCTTGAGTTTTTGGGCTTAATTTAACGTGGATAGGGTATTTGTCGATAGCCTGTGTGATTACTGTCGTAATCATTTTGTATCAAGGAGTTTAAAACGATATACAGCTATGATACGATTTTGTATCATGAAGATACAGTCCAAATCTTCAGGATCAATCATCAGATCAGTTCGACAGTACCATATTATAGTATTGTCATCAGAACTATGTACTACCGCGAATTTTCATAATGCTACAATCTTTGGAAGATGGATTCCACTACTCTGGATGGATCTAATAGAAGCATGCCAAAAATTTTATGAATTTCTGAACAAAGGTGCAGTTGATAAATAATTCTGTGATGTCATAATGTCCATTCTGTGGCTTTTGAGTGACACTTGACAGGTTTTTCTGTGCCATTGGATTTCGGGAGCTCACTTCAAATTATAATTATTTTTTTAAATAAAATAAGTAATTGTTAAATTACAGACATAATAAAAATTTAAATTAGGCCAAAATTAAATATTACTTTATAATCCGATTAAAATAATTTTAATTTTATTTTATTAAAACTGAGCGGCCTAATTGTATAAATTATAATGAGATTTAATACAAAAATAGTATTCGTAGCATCTGGTAAATGGTCTTATTGTAAGGAGATTAGTTAGGACATCTGCGTCTCTTATATTATTTGAAATTCTGAATTATACTTAACTAAGTTTTCAGCTTCAGTTGATTTTGTAGAATTTATCTTCTGCGTAATGTAAGATCAAGAAATTGTTCTAATTAGGTAATCAGTTACTATTGTAATATTTTTATATAAAACTAGCTTCTGCCAGCGGTTTCACCCGCATCCCGTGGGAACTACTTCCCGTACCGGGATAAAAAGTAGCCTTTAGCCTTTCTCGATAAATGGGCTATCTAACACTGAAAGAAATTTTCAAATCGGACCAGTAGTTCCTGAGATTAGCGCGTTCAAACAAACAAACAAACTCTTCAGCTTTATAATATTAGTATAGATGTATTATATTAGTCTACGATTCATTTCTACAAAAGCATGTAAGTAAATATGTATAGACAAATATGATTTCAAATAGATAACTCTAACACAAAAATGTTGCACAGAAACGCGAAACATTTTGCTGTGTTGCATTCACTGTACTGAACCGGCGATTTCCCAGCAGTGGGACCGTCATTAAGCAAAACAAACAAAATCCTACCTGCGCTACAAAACAGCTTTATTAACTTTGATAAAATCCTTCGACAAGCACACCCACACCATACCATAGCACTATAACTATCAAGTGTAAATAAAACTCAAAACGAATCGTGCGTATCTATCCAAACACCTAAAGTCAATCCTAACGAACGAAAACCCTTATATTTTCGAAAAACCTCAAACAAAAAATCAACCTTAACCTCTTTAACATAGAGTGCAAAATTTTCTGCAGTATAATTTCTAAGACCTCATTTCTATGTGCCAAATGGGAGCAAGGAAAGAGATCGGTCATTTGGTTGGAGTTAGAATCGTTTGTAATGTAATCGGGATCGGTTGGGTAACATGTAGGTATTAAGTAGGCTTACAGTTTGAGTTATTGTTATGCGATATGAATTTTGAGATGCTGGGTTTATTGTTGTTGAGGAAAAGCTGCACGTGTGTGTGATTTACAGGTGAGAATGAGGTGTTGGTACGGTTTTAATAAAAGTTAATGTTAAAGTGCTCAGATCAAAGAAATATTCTTTGATCTGAGTTAAAGTGTATGTCAATATTAATTTGACGAACTCGCAAAGCGTGTAAAATAGGACTCCAGATTCCATAGAAATGTAAAGTTGTGACTTAATGAGGTTACCGGTATCTTTGGATCTGCTGAACTGAATTTGATTTTTTTTTAACAACTAGAAAGCTATAGGTATTGTTCTAAAGAAAGAAGATGCTATAGAGGCTACTCAAGACCGGGATAGTTGTTGCTCATTGAGGGACGGTCTTCATTCAACAGTAGACGGCAATTTACCCGCATGAAATGGGTGATGATGTTTAAGAAATGTAGGTACTTACCTAATAATTTTCCAAAAGCGGAGAAACCGTAAAACAGCTAGTTAGTAATGTAATATTTTTATACTAGCAGAGAATATTACGTGCATAAATATCTGATTCCTTGTTTCAAAGTGAGATTCAACGAACGTTTTATAGGTAATGTAAACAGTATTTATTTATAGGATTTAACATTATGAAGTCATCAAAGTTTGACTCCTTAATAATCTTGCCTTCCTTTAGCGAATTACTTTATACATACATTTAAACTAGGTCTAAAATCTGTGGGCGTTGTTTCATAACTAGTTCTGTACCTAGATTCTATTCATGGAGGTGAAACCGTAGTGGCATTTAAGCGGTATTTAACTGAAGATTAGAAAGTCCAGTAGGCAGTTTTAGAGACAAATAATTGTGGTATTAATAGGGACTAGTGATTTAGATAGTCGGCTTATATAATGTACCTACATTTATTATATACTCATATTAATATTATAAGGCTGAAGAGTCTACAGAGGTCTGATTTGAGAAATTCTTTCAGTGTTTGAGTGTCTATTCGTCAAGGAAGACTGTAGGAGCCAGAAGTGCCTGTGGGATGCTATATACTAAACTAGCTTCTGCCAGCGGTTTCACCCGCATCCCGTGGGAACTACTTCCCGTACCGGGATAAATAGCCTATAGCTTTCCTCGATAAATGGGCTATCTAACACTGAAAGAATTTTTCAAATCGGACCAGTAGTTCCTGAGATTAGAGCGTTCAAACAAACAAACAAACGAACAAACTCTTCAGCTTTATAATATTAGTATATGTAGATTTACTAACTGTTCATACAAATAGTACTTTTATATGAAAGCCTTAAATTGTTTTTTTTTTAATCAGTATGCCTTAAGCCAGCGAGAAACCCTTGATGGATTGGTCACCCATTCGAGTGTTGCTATCCACTGAAAACGTGTAAATTCACGACCTCTCTTACAAAAACCTTCATATTTCGGCCCAAAAATCTCTCGCCTGCAGAGTACTAAAAGCACAATACAAAAAACATATCAACAGCCTTTTCCGTTTCACACTTTTCACGAGTGCCTTGTGACCAAAAAGAATGGAGATCTCTTAACTCATACAAAACACGTCCGATATTACACGAATGGTTTCCATCTCTGAGTGTTGACTTTGTGTCATAATTACGTAAAGCTTGACCATTCGACTGACATCACCTTCACTTGTAGCATTCGCAACTAAGCTAAACTAAGCTAATGTAGCAGGATGCGAATTCAAATAAAACTGAGTGAAAGTAAAAGGTACATGTAAAAAATATTTTATTCCTATGCTGATCTGTCTAACTGGATATTTTTTATTCTTGGGTTTTTTATCACAACTAACGCTGGAAGCATCTGTAAGATTGCACTTAGGGCTGCCATCCGTTCGGGTTTCCCCGGATTTGTCCTCGTTTGGAGCCCGTCCAGGGGCCGTCCGGGCGGGGTTTCAAAAAGTGTCCGGGGAAAACCCGGACACTTTTAATGTAAGGAATTAAAGTATATGGGAATAGTAAATGGATCAAAAATTAGGTCTTGTTTTGTTTTAATTTTTTTTCGGCTTCGTCCGGGAAAATATGCGGTTTACGCCAAATGTCCGGGTTTTTTGAATTTTTTTCCGGGTTATGCGAAATTCGAGATGGCAGCCCTAATTGCACTTGAAATGTAAATGCTAATGCTAATGCATTATATTCGATAGCGCTGGGCAGTTAGCATTCATAAGTATGAGCAATCATCATTTTTACTAGGGGTAAACCACAAGTAATGTGTACAAAACTTGTTAATAAAACCAAAGGCCATATAATATCCACAGCTCACGTCATAAGGATCCCACTACATCCAATCAGTAATCGAGTTACAAAGAAAACGGTACAGTGCGCCTGTAATCTGGCGTCAAACGTTCTCGTGCAGCCAACATGCCAGTGGCAAATGAACTCGACCTTTTTAGAGCCGTCAGAAGGGTAAGTGCGAAATGAGCACTATGGTAGCTTTGATTTAGAGTTGCTAGAAACGGCTGTTCTGGCTTGCCTTAGAAAATATCGTCTGTTCACTGTTTCCAGCTAGGTAACTGATCCGAACGTAGTTGATGTAGGGGTCGGTTTCAAGTATAACCATATGCAGCTAAATTCATCCGATCTTTGTAACCTAAGTTACATGAGCAACCTTTCTATAAAACAGGTTCTCGAAAATGCCAATTTTGCGTAAAATGTCTAAAGCATATTACAATGCTAGCTGTAACAAATAATCACTATCTTACTAATCGTAATAAACTATTTATTTAATTAAAAAAAAAAATCTTACTGATGATTTATCAAAAATACTTGTCTAATTGCTATTTTTTTCGCTTCAACCATTGCTTGAAGTAGAATACCTGTAGCCAAAAACAAACATTATCCTACATAAACATCCCACCACCTGTTCTGTACGTTATTCTTTTTAATATATTATACTGGGCGTCGGTTTACCATTTATTAAGCTACCTAGCTATATATAAATAGTGCGGTGCTGGTACAAGACCAGCAACTTGCCACTTGTCATCATTATTTTAGCTGGAGATGTTGAGTGTTGGGCGTTTGCCAAACCCGTATGGAAATGATTCTCCAATAGACTTCACACTTGGCCAGCCAGTTAAATGATTGTTATATAATGTTATCTACTCCTCTGTTGTCCTATGAAGCTAGTGACATGAGAGGCAAGGTTTTTGCTTAAAAGAATGAAATGAAATACATTTTTATAATTAAGTTAAGAATTTACGCTTTTACTTTGTAACTGAATAAATATTTATAATTAGGCAAAGAAATTACCAAACATCCGTAAATTCACGTATAGGTATGTAATATTTATCATTATTCAGTTTAATATCAGGAATTTTATGAATTAATGGGTCCTTTATCTGATAATAAATTCATACTTGCTTGCAAAACTGCTCTTTCTGAACATTGACATTTATAACAGAAATTATGTACTTTTACCGAGGAGAAGTGGCGCAACACACACATCAGCAACATAATATGTCTTTATCTTTTTTTTATACATATGAAAAATCTTACCTCTGCTATTTAAAATAATACAAATCCTAGTCACTTCCAGCCACTCTATTCTAACGTATTACAATTGTTACGTATTAGCAGGAGCGGCTAACAGCGTCGTGTTGTGAGCGTTACAATCAGAGGCCTAGGAAGACTCGCCAAACTCAGCTCATTCGTCATTTGTATGAACTTCATTTGTCTATCGAGTCGTAAACAGACCCAATTGGTAGTGTAACATTCATGAATATTTTAATACGGTATAGTGTTTTATTTGAGCAGTGATTGTTCGGTGGTAGTGGTCACAGGACCATTTGTGTATGACTGGATTAATTTATTAATTAACTTTAGAATGATATTATAATGACTTGGCAGTCGTTACGGGTAGTCAGAAGCCAGTAAGTCTGACACCAGTATACCAAGGGGTATAGGGTTGCCCAGGTAACTGGGTTGAGGGGGTCAGATAGGGCAGTCGCTCCTTGTAAAGCACTGGTACTCAGCTACATCCGGTTAGACTGGAAGCCGACCCCAACATAGTTTGGGAAAAAGGCTCGGAGGATGATGAACTTTAGAATGATATGGAAGAAGCTTGCCTGTTCTTCGCTCGCTTTCCATGAGAACTACCTTACGCAGATGGATAAAAACCCCAAAGCATTCCTTAATGAATAGACTAACACTGAAAGATTTTTTCAAATAAAATTCTTTTCCTGAGATAAGCGCTATCGGCCACTATGGTTTATTTAAATTTAAACAAAAACTACGCTTCCAGAATCGCCAATCAAATATGCTTAAACTTTTATAACTATTGCCTTTATTCTGTACCTACAAATAAATATCTTGAAAAAAATGGAATTTTAAAACAAGAAATAAAAACATTTTTCTCCAAGCATAGGCTTGTTTAAAAGGGTTGCGAGAATGCTCCACAAAGTTTAAGATCTTCAAGTAGGGTAGTTTGAAGAACTAATGGCCAAGTTTTTACATAACAGAACTTTCACATCGATTTTAATATATTTACATAATATTATGTATCAAGCCTTTTAAGGCAAAAGTTTAAGCGCTAATAAAATGTAAACTGTATACTTTTCCTGAGAAGATTGTGTTTACACTGACATAATATGCTTCCAAATAATTGAAGCTTCTACACCAAAACTGCTAAACCGATGTATAGTCTAGGAACACTAAAATGTTGCAAAAAGTGGTTTCTTCGGGATAGGATGAGACCACGAGGAACACAGTGATTGGCAAACCAAAAATATACTTTGATAAATTAAGAACAACCCAAAGAGAGCCAGCACTTGGTTGGTAAATATGAAAATGAAAAAAACTAAGCACCTATTTCAGAAAAGGGCATTAAATAATTCCGGTCTGATGGCCCCGCCAAAAAAATTCTCGCTATATAAAATTAAATTCTTACAAAAAAATACTTATTTTTCCAACCATCTTGAACCCTTATCGGATAACCTGCTTACAAATCTAAAACGTTTTTAATAAATATTAAGGATTAAAACCGGGAGGTCAAAACAAGACATCAAAAGCCCGTCTTAATTTCCCTCTAAACTCTTTTATAAGGGCGTTAGGATAGAAATTAACTCGAGACGAGATAACCCGGTGTTTTTAAGATCAGTGTTGATTTTGTGGGTCAAACTAAGTGGAATAAAGACGTATTAACAGCCTAACTTCGTCGCAAATACAAATCATTCGTAAATATATTTTAGGTACACCTTCCCGCTTGTTTATTTTTGCAAAAATAACCATTCAAAATTTTATTGGACAACGGAGCGCCTTTCGATTTATAATAACTTGTAATACTGTGATTACCGCTCACGGGACGGTAGCCTGTTTTCTCTCACACAAGTAGATAGAAGCTTGAATTACTGAAAGGACAGTATTATAATTAATTAAAAATATTTTTTATAATATTGTCCACGATGAAAGTCGCACCGGGGCTCGGCGTCTCTTTCGCCTAGTCGGTGGCGGCACCAGCCTATTTTCTTGGCACCCTTGTGTGTCGCACACTTCGCACACAGGGATGGCTCGGCCCTTTCATTAGCTAAAAATATATTAGAACATTATATTTCGAAATTTCTTCCCTCAAGGTTCTGACGAATACAATGTTCGATCTCATATTTGATACCCAAAGCATCAGTCTTTATTATAATTCAAATTCAAAAACGTTTATTCAAATTAGGCTGATAAATCAGCACTTTTCGAACGTCAAAAACAAAAGACAGCCCCCAAAACGCCCGCCCCTCACCACTTCCTCTGTGTTTTTGCTGGGAAGAAGAAGTGGCGCAACAAACTCCCCAGCAACACATGTCTGTCTGTTAGGTTGGAAGAACCATATATATGCTGTCATAACTCTTAAGTCCTGGTTTTAAATAAAGCAGAAGTTCCCTGGATTCGAGGAATTTATTCCGGGTTTCACTTTGATCCTTTTTAAAGGTGTCTATTAATTGTTAGTCGTACCTTGGAATGTAATATTTAGTTCCTTCTTTGTGAGTACGTACAAACGACACTACTAGATTAATCTTCTGTCGGATGGCAGTGCTTTTACGTGCTGGGTTTCCAAAGGAATTAAAATGCATTTCAGCTTTCTTTGATTACAAAGTGAACGAAAGAATTTAATATAAGAATAAATTGCTTTTTTTTGCTCCGCAGTGGAGTCGCGAGTTGCATTTGTAAAAGATCTGTTTATACGATGCTCTTGAATCAGATAGTTAAAGAATATCTATAAGGATAATATTTTGTATTTAACAATTTTATTTTTAATTGAGAAGATTAAAAAAAATATGTAAACGGTAGTTATTATTTTGAGAGAGAAGAGAATTTTTTGTGTCGTTTGTACCTTCAAGTCTCCGAAATTACTGAACCGATGAAAAATTATTTCTCTCTTTATTAATTACTAGCTTCTGCCCGCGACTTCGTACGCGGATCCTGTCCCTTATGCCAGCGACTACGGGGTCAGCAAAATCAATGGTCTGAATCGTCTCATATTGAATTTTAAGGGCCCGTTGACGGGAAAAAAACGGAATACGCATAACCATTAGAAACCTTCCATATATTTAATTTTTTGTACGTCAACGGCAAAAGCACAGATTCTAATTAGTCTAAGTTGTGTGTGGCAAATATTGCACGTATTATTACGTAAAAAAACATTAAATATTACTAAGATAACAAAGTAGTGGTGACCTAGTGGAAGTCGTTTTGGTTTAGTGGGTAGAGAACCGATCTCTCAAGTATGACTTTGATTCCAGGTCTGGCAAGTACCTGCCAATGCAACTTTTCTAAGTTCGTATGTGCTTTCTATGTATATTTTGGATACCAATAGGGGACGTTAAACTGTAGGTTCCGGCTGTCATTGAACATTCTTGGCAGTCGTTATGAGTAGTCAGAAGCCAGTAAGTCTGACCAGTTTTACCAAGGGGTGTTGGGTTGAGCGGGTAACCGGTTGTAAAACACTGGTACTCAGTTGCATCGTGACTGGAAGTCGATCCTAACATAATTGGGACAAAGGCTCTTGAGATAATAACGACAATAATAATGAGATATAAGCCCCGCAGGACATCTGAGGCAGATGACGGGGAGTAGCAACCCCGCGGAGCTATATATACCGAGTGCTCCAGGGAGAGTATACTGTCCCCCATCTCCGGCCGGCCGGAGTGAACCATGACGGGGTTAGGTCTCACGCCTCTGGCTTGCTTTCATTGGCCGTCCAGAGTGGAGTCGCTAGAGCAGGGTTAGTAGCCCTGCTCGGAGGGTAGGTGCCTCGTGGTAAGTGGCAAGTGGGCCGGTGATCTGCGTTTAAAGTCCACCGAGGTATCCTCACTTCAGCCGCTCATGTAGTTGTTGCCCTCTGGTTTCTATTCAGTGACTGATTCCCGGGGGCCCAGTAAGTGAGGTGGCGAGTCTCCACCTGCCATTTTTACATGTATAAATAATACATTGTCATCGGGAGGTGCCATAGTTCCCATAGTTTCCTATGTCCTAATCCACTAACATCCCATCACAATTATAGCCCAAGTAGTTTTCCTTCATAGTCAGCAATAGTTTATCACAGAACCGGGGACTGTCTTTTTTTTTTAACGACGTCTACCGGGGATTGTCTTTGGGTTCATTTCTATAGTGTATAAAGGGATAATCGTCGGTTTTGTGTCACCATGTCATTAAAGTTGATTCAGCGTGTTGGCTTCGGCCCCACGTTTGCCTCCCAAAAATTCGGGACTCTGTAGTTCCGAGGTCTGGAAGAGACATACATACAAAATAAAAATGAGATGTAAAATTTATACTAATAAGTGACTTAACACAAAATTCAAGCGTGTTGTATCTACGTTATTATTTGTATGTGAGAGAAAGAAAAGAAAAAATACGTGTTCATTATTTTAGGGTTATCTATGTAAAAGGCGGACTAATTACTTTTTTTGATTCACCATACCTATTTTGTAACATTCATTTCTATACATTTAAAGTAGTGGAGCTCTTGAAGTTTCACATCAGGTGTTCCAGATCTTCGATTTTGATACGTCAATAGAGAGTGCTTATCAGATTGAACAACTTTTACTAAAACGTCATACCTTTATATGCTGTAGTCTAGCTGGTCTCCTGGAATTCCACATCAGGTGTTTTAGATCTTCAATTTTTATAAGGCAATAGAAAGTGCTTATCAGATTGAACAACTTTTACTAAAACGTCATACCTTTATATGCTACAGTCTAGCTGGGCTCCTGGAATTCCACATCAGGTGTTTTAGATCTTCAATTTTTATAAGTCAGCAGAAAGTGCTTATCAGATTGATCAACTTTTGCTAAAACGTCATACCTGTATATGGTACAGAGTAGCTGGGCTCTTGGGGTTCCACATAAGGTGTTCCAGATCTTCAAATTTATTATCTCAGCAGAAAATGCTCATAACATGAAACAATTTTTGCTATGGCACCATTTTTGTATCTCTTATAGTTTTGTTTGTCTGTTGGAGTTCTGCATCAGGTCTTCAAGTTTCGAAAATAAATTATAGCCTATATGTTGACCCGGCTTAATACCAATATAACAAAGAAAAAATCATTGAAATCCGTTTAGTAGTTCGGAAGATTAGCGTGTACAAACAAACAGACATACAGACATACAGACAAACAGACAGATTTTTTTTTTTGGATTTGTGTTCCATTACTGTTTCTAAACCCCACCCAATTATTATTTTTTTAATATATTCAATGTACAGACACAGTTTTTTTACAGATTTATTATATGTATAGATAGATTTATCTGGATGACAAAAGCTATATTTAATACCGGTTAGGGTAAATAATTTCCCCAAGACCCGGGTGAAACCGCGGCGAACAGCTAAATAAAGACAACATTTCTTTAACCTTTTACTCAAGCAAACACAAAGTAATTTCTAGTTAAACAACACACTACCTTATCTAGAAAAGATAAAGGATAATACAACCGATTTTCCATACAGTTTCCTAATAGGAATTCTTTAAAAGATAAAGATAAAGCTAAATTGTATAATGTTATCTGGAAACTAAGCGGCTAGCTTGTAAGCGAAACCTTAAGGATATTCTAGTGAGTGTGTAAGACAGGTCTTTAGATAGAGAATAATGTAGGGACCATTGCTTGGAAATGTCATGGTGGTTTGAGCTTAGATTGCAAAATTAAATTGTCGTGATTAATACTTAATAGTATAAACAGAAACTTTTGAGCTTAATGATTAACAAAACGTACCTAACTCTAAGCCAGTCTGTCGCACTTTCGTGCAAAAACTACGTTAAGCCTGGTTCCCACGGTGCGCGATTCTGCGGATCGTCACGCACCACAGCCGACGCTCACAGACGGCAACAGACGGCAACGCACACGGACAGGGCTCTTCCAACGGTGCGTGTTGGTCGGTGTCGGTCTGTGCAGATCTTTTATAACTTCATTTCAAAATGCAAAGTGAAAGAGAACTTGTCGTCGCTGCAGCAGCGGCTGTGATATTAATGAACAATTACCAAATTATGCGATCTACGAGTAGTTAAATAAATAAATAAAAGTAAAAAGAAACCACGGCACTGGTGGATATCAGCATACAACAAAAGTCGTTTAACGACTTAATATGTCTATATACACTTACATTAACATTTGAATTAGATATATTATATCTAGTTTTATTTATTTTGTGTTATGTCACACATAGCAGTGGGATCACGGTAAAAATTAACGAATGACATAAAATCCCTGTCCGCACCTTTGAAGTTACCGCCTCGCGACGGATACCGGCGCACCGCTGCAGACGTCGGCAGACGACCACGCACGAGGCCATTCCCACGGTGCGTCGTCTGTGCTGGTCGGCGTCCGTCGGCGTGCATCCGCGATAACACGCACCGTTCCCTTAACTTCAAAGGTGCGGACAGGGATTTTATGTCATTCGTTAATTTTCTACCGTGATCCCACTTTTTATCTGACTGCGCATAATGGTTCTCCCAGGACGTGGGTGACAATGCTATTAGAATATAATATGTTTAGAAGATTTTATTATATTTTTGTATTGATTTTCAATGTTAAATAGCTAGATACTTTAGAGCTCGAGAAAGTACATAGCTCATTTTTTACCAGGTTGCGGGAAATGATTCTCGAGGAACGTGGATGAAACTTCAGGGAACAGCTAATGAATTAAAGTGTGACTAGAAAGACATTATTATAATCCTCTAATGATTCTATTTTTATCGTTAAACAGCTGAAATTCTAATAACGTCTCTCTTCTTTTGTTATTTCAAAGCTGCACCGACGTAGAAGCTGAATTCGTAACCAGCTACTACATTTTGTACTCAAACAAATACAAGACTAATGCATACATTGGGCGCAGTCTCTACGTTGCTAAATACTTGGCAAATTGGAAAGGAAAAGTGGGCAAATTAGATGGAATTATGTTTTTTATTTTAAAAAGGTTTTTTAGGTTTGAGAACCGATATAAGGGGGTATGATAAACATTACCACTAACCTTCGCTTAATGTCCTAACAAGTAATGTTACATTTGCTTCTAATGTATATCTACTAATATTGCCTATAGATAACTTATTTGCTTGCTTAAACGAGCTGCAGGTAATTCTTATTTCTGCCGGGGCTGCGGGTTGTTCGAAAGAGATACCGCGACGCTGGCACATAAAAGACCTACGTCGGAACACGACGGTTTTTAGTCAGTAAGAGTCTGACTCTCCCTCACCGCTGCTAACCCACAGCGGGAGGGGTCATTTGATGATTTTTGACGTCGTTAAAAAAAAGGTAATTCTTATTTTTTAAGCAATTATGTTGCGTCAGAAATAGGAATTGTGTACAAAAAGGAGGAATTATTTTTTTTTAAATTCTTGTTTAGTAAATGAGTAGTCCTTTTATCTGTAGACTGTTTTTATCCGAGTGTATGGAGTACTTCCTACGAGACTCGGGTAAAACCGCTGGCAAAAGCTAGTTAAGAGATATGCAAATGTAATCTCATTTTTGGTAGCATGCTATCCTTTCATATAATAGGCTTTTGCAACCATTTTGTGAGCATTGAAACTGATTCCCATTTGAGATCCTCTTATCCCTGGCTACAGTCTGGTTTTACTCGGCTGTTAACTCGAAGGTGCAAATTACCTTGATAAGGAAATGCATTTTTCGATAAAACATTTTTGGTAATAGCAAATTGTTTGTTTGTGTAATGATGATTACTGTGGTAGTTTTGGAATATGCCATGCATTTGAACTAATATACAAAACACTACTATTTATTACCGAACTAATTTGTCGAATAACTTCACTGGAATTATTGAACACAATAAAACCTACTGAAAAAGGTGGTTTTGCTTATAATCCCGTTTTGCTAAATTGGACGGTTCTCCACTAGAGGTACCGCAAAATTACCGTAGTGTTTTTCCTCTTCTATAGATTTATATAAATTTTTCGTCAAAATCACGTTCACATACTCTTTAAATTATATTAAGACTTCAGTGCAATAAAGATTGAGAACTGGCCTGGACTGCGAAGTTTTACAGCACTCTAAAGCTATCAAATAAGAAATATTTCACCCAAACCATTGGAATGAGCATTGAGCGAAATTCAATTCAGGTCTAAAAGATTAACGATAATGGTGTATGTGGCAAAATTTGTTTCTAACAAATTGTCTTGCCAACAGAGTGATTAGGACTCGGCCCGAGGAGATTGCTTTGATTAAATAGATCTATCGACCGAACAGAAACTAAATTGTGTTTGTTACGACCTACTTTTGGATCTCATTATTGTAATGATTGTTTTGGTAATGATAGGATTAGGGGATGTAATAATAGGGCTTCAAATAAATTGAATGGAATACGTCATCGTAAAATGATTAGGAGTTTAACTATACGAACTAAACTGAATACTGGACTATGTTTATAGTGTCTATATTTGGAGTGTTATACACACCTCTATAAATATGATATTACTTTAGAAAAATAGACAATAGGTATTATTATATATTGTAGGTAATTGACACTTACCTAGCATACCTACACATAAATTCATGTTTCTAGAATATTCTATATTAACAAGAAATCTTAACCACATTTTGAATACCGATCCCCGAAGTCCCAAAATTATAAATAGACGTTAATCCAAAATAAATCAAAGACAGCACCGAAACGGATGCCGTCAAAATCTAAAATACTGCTCGAAGGCAAAATGTGGAAGCAAATAAGGTAGCAAATTTTAAAAATAGCATTTTCAGAATTTATCTCATGAAATTGTCCGTGAAATTGCCCGTTGGGGTATGAAGCAGGGCTAAACGCTCTGCTTCGTGTATCGTAGATCCTCAGCTGAGATTGTAAGAGATATTAGGGAGCCAAGAAATGAAATATCATGGTTGACAGCTAAGAATGACGGGAACTGAGCTGAAGTGCCTTTTATGAGTATGAATTTATCGTTTCAGAAGTTTTCTTGGAGAAGAAGAATTAGGTATGCAGTTTTGAAGTGATGACGGAACTAATTCTTGAACATGAATTAAGAATTGTCTAATAGCTGTGTTTCTGTAAATTTTCATAAAAATCCATCCCAGCATTTTTACAGTGAAAGAGTTTTCACATTCCTCATTAAACCGAAAGTATGTATGAAGGACGAGGTGGTAGGCAGGTGTAAATATAGGTGGATATTGCTTAGCACGAAATAAATAAATAATTATTTTAAACAACTAAAATGCAGCTAAATCTTATAACCCCAGAAACAAAAAAACTGGGTTAAGGCGAGATTTGCAGATCCCAAATAAGAAGCCATTCGGATCCCAAAGTAATGAGAACTGGGCTCGTTGCTCTTTATCTAACGTTTGCTTCTAGTGTTCGGTAGGTCTTTCTAATTCCAACTGTTTGTTCTGAAAGGTAGGGTAAACTGTTTTACGTAGATGGTGATACTTCGTCAAATAAAAGTTTATGGACATCTACCTCTAATATCTTCTGGTAGGTGTATTGGAGTTCATAATGGCCATTATAGAACTCAGCGGAGCAAGTGGAAATAACCATTCAGCTACTAAATGAAACTCCGAATTCTTAGAGAATTAATTATTTAGGTGCCTACTACATATTTTATATCATCAAACAATTCTAGGAAATAATTCTTAATCAGTGACATTACCAATACACAAATAACATTATTTCTTAGAAGATACCAGAATTGTAATCCTATTTATTAAACAAGAAAATAAAATGTCTGAGATGATATAAAATACATTTTCTGATGTTGAAAAATGTGTAGCCATTTTTGTAATGAAACGATGTATTTTTAATTTTAATAAAGCCGAAATGCGCTAGTTAGTCGGCAACAAGGGTATCTGGCAACAAATAGAACAGGGTGAGCGGTGGCTTATTCACAAATCCTGCTGACTGCAGGCACTGGACTGATGTAGGGTAACGTCATTAAAACGGTATGGAAACGTTATCGTTGATTTGTGTATCGTAATTTAACAATCATTCTGAATAATAATTGGTGTCGTCGCGTTTTAGAATTATGTTAAAGTAAATCTAGTATATGTGGTATACGTACTCAAGGATGATATGCAAAGCAATCAAATTAATATAGGAACATTCATAGATTTTTTTTAAACAATACTTCAGCGACAAAATACCCACGTTTGAATTAAGAACTTTTAACATCATTGGCAGTAGTTACGGGTTATCAAAAGCCAGAAGGTTTGACAACCAGTCATTCCATGCTGTAACCGGTATTCCGGCTGTCATTGAATATCCTTGGCATTCGTTACGGGTAGTCAGAAGCCAGTAAGTCTGACACCAGTCTAACCAAGGGGTATCGGGTTGCCCGGGTAACTGGGTTGAGGAGGTCAGATAGGCAGTCGCTTCTTGTAAAGCACTGGTACTCAGCTGAATCCGGTTAGACTGGAAGCCGACCCCAACATAGTTGGGAAAAGGCTCGGAGGATGATGAACCGGTAATAACAGTAGTCTAGGTAACTGGGTTGAGGAGGCAAGATAGACTACCTATCCATACCACCATATAAAATACTGATACTCAGCTATATCCAGTTAGGCTGAAACCCTACCTAACATAGTAAGGAAAAGGTTAATCAAAAGCTTAAAAATAAAAATAAAATAGAATTACATAATATCGAATAGAGATCGTTAGTCACAATAACAGCTTTGAGAGCCAGCACCGCAATGCACCACGACGGATTATCAGACTCGACTTTTTTCAATTAACATGCCAAATGAGCCTCGCTAAGAATTATAATCCGAATACTAAACATTTGTAAACTTTTTCAATTGAATTTACGACCGCTTTTTAAAGGAATTAGCCGTGGAATGGAATATGAGATAAATGGTTTACTGATATGAGTACGAGTAGTTGTGTTTTGTTTTTTGCTTGCATTTGTTTTTATTCTATGCTTTTCATTGGGGTTTGTACTGTGAATTATTTTTGTTAAAGAAAGTGTGATAGAAATGTTGTTGGAATAGCTATAAGTAGCCGTATTGAGTAGTTATCTAGTTTTGAATCTAAGGCTTAAAGACATGACTACACACAAGAACTGTTTCTTACGTAGAAAAAAATATGTACTAAGTATAATATAGGTATTTTTAATTTTAAACTACATTTAAAGAATGCCTAAATTCTGAAATTTGAAATAGTTCAATTATTTTTTAAACGACCACATTAAAGAATAAATTAAATCCATACCTAATTTAAAAGGAAAAATAAATTGTACTTGAAGTATTTTAATAACATTTCTGAATTAAATTAATTTGTTGACTCGCGGCTTTCAGTCTTTGAATAATTGTAACATTAATCTACTCTAATTTTTATCTTCGCTATAGAATTCATCTTCAGAATTAAGAGTTAGGGGAGATGTTCCTAAAACGGGTACCCCTCCTAAAACGGGTAGGCTTTTCCATTCGTATATTATAGGTCTTAGTGTGAACCTGTGAGTGTAGAGCGGTGCACTATCTCCCCGCCGATCACGGTCAATTGGCTCGCGCGCCTAGAGCGAGCGTTTTCGAGGTAAGACGTAAAAAAAGTTTTTTGCAGAGTTTACTAAAAAAAATCGGATTATGCTAGTGCTGACTACTCAAATATGGTGCAAGATACGATTTTCGTAGTTTTGTATTATCATTTTGCATGTTATATGCTTATTAATTGTGAATACTTAGAGGTCTCCTTGTTTACTATTTTAAGGTTAAGGTAGTTGAAATTTAAAACGTGCTTTTGGGCAAAACGGGTAGGGGCATAACGGGTGACTACCCGATTTGAAATAAGGGGTCACTTTCTCAATTGATCCCACAGAAAGCTAATCGAAGACAAAGGAAGCCACAGAGAGCTGAAGAAGTACAGGAACAGCGTGAAAAAGAAATTAAAATATGTTTTCTCTGATTTTTAACAAAATTATCTGCTGGTAGAATTATAATTTCAAATGTAACATTTAATAAAGTAAAAAAGTGATCTAGACTGATCAAAATAAGAAAACTGTTTAACATAATTAAGGAGACTAATTAACGATAAAGGTTTCCTGGATAATAGGAGGCTAAGATATGTTTTCTAATTCATTTATCACATATATTCATTCATTACCTGCTTTGCCCAAAGGCGCTACCCGTTTTAGGACCCCCCCGAGGGCAAAGCGGGTATTTCGAAAGGGGTTTAGTTTTTTGATTTTTTTCTGAATTTTGAAGAAGATTACTAAGACTATCTTATGTTTTCCAAAGTTTATTATATAAACAACCCTATGAGTACAAATACAAGTCGCATGTAATGTTCTTGGTTATTTTATTTAAACATCTCCCTTAGCTTACCCGTTTTAGGAACATCTCCCCTACGTTATGAATTTAAAAAATATAAATCTTGAACTTTTACTTAAATTGTAGGTAATACTAAGGTCGTCTGCCATTGGTGTCCAAGATATACTTATGCAAGCTACAAGCAAGCACACAATACAAGCTATGATAGGTTGGCTATCATTTGATACAAATATACATAAACTTGCATATTTTTGTAACGGATATTTAAGCTTTAAAATGTAAGTCAAATGATAAACACACTATCTAAAAGTTCAATAATCGCTATACAAAACTTAATTGAGTAATTGCTAACAAGGCTTCCAGCCAAACTTCGAACCGACTTTAATTATACGAGAACTTTCCCCACCCAATTCCATAAAAACACACGCGAAAATTTCATACAAACTGCAAGCTGTTAACGAAGACAGTGCAAGCAGAGTTCTAATTAATTGTACCCAACAGATGTTTCCCTGCTTTAAACTTTTGAACTGGCTGGAAACGTTTGCCGTTTGTTAGATAATGTACCGCCTTGGCTACGCGCCTTTTTTGTTTTATGTGTTCGAAATATGAAATGATTCGAAATGCATTCTAAGTATTTTTTTTTATATGGATTAATCGAATTAAAAAAAAGGAGATTCTCTCAATGCGCATGTTTTTTAAATATTTTGTTTAAGGAATAGAAAGTGTTTATATCTATATATTTTTGCGTTATTTTGATGAGTTGCAACATTTAACTATATTTTAGCGATAACCGCATACCATTTGAAGTTGTCAAGTCATCGATTTGACCAATGGGCGGCAAGTAAACGGCTGGTAATGGATAGGTTATGGTTGCAGTTGAATGGTGCAACTGGGTCTTAAACTAAGATAGTAGATAATACCTACCTCATCATCATCCTCCGAGCCTTTTTCCAACTATTTTGGGGTCGGCTTCCAGTCTAACCGGATTCAGCTGAGTACCAGTGCTTTACAAGGAGCGACTGCCTATCTGACCTCCTCAACCCAGTTACCCGGGCAACCCAATACCCCTTGGTTAGACTGGTGTCAGACTTACTGGCTTCTGACCACCCGTAACGACTGCCAAGGATGTTCAATGACAGCCGGGACCTACAGTTTAACGTGCCATCCGAAACACAGTCATTGGTGTCTAAGATATACTTAGAAAGTACATACAAACTTAGAAAAGTTGCATTGGTACAGTCAGCACCAAAAGTCGATGAACAGAATCAACATGACAAAACACCTGTTCACAATAAAATGCCATAAGTTATAGTCGCAACTAGGAAACAAAACAGCCTGTACACCAGAAATTTACAAAAGTCGTTAAACACGAGTATTTCAAAAGTGTCTGTGCACTAGTATTCCTAAAGTCGCTGTACACCATAAATCCAAATGTCGCTGAACATCATTGTATCAAAAGTCACTAAACAGTAGTAAATACAAAATTAGGTTAACAAAGTATATTTTTAATGTTGCCGTGTGTTAATATACTTTTGACGCTTATGTTGTTCAGCTACTTTTGGGACAGTGCTTGCTTGACCTTAACAATGTATGTTAACACGTTAGTATCTATTTCAATACTTATTTACAAAGCAACTATATTTTTAATCGACTTCCCAAAAAGGAGGGGGTTCTCAATTCGTTGGGATCTTTATTTTTTATTTTTTATGTGTTCACCGATTACTCGGAGACGCCAGGACCGATTTGCAATTTTTTTTTGTTTGATAGTGTTTACCTCCCAGGTGGTCCCATAATCATACGGTCAGGATCTGATGATGGAAACGCTGAGAAATCGAGGGCAACTTTCGAAAACTTTTTTACAAAAAAATATAACCGACTTCCCAAAACACTAAAAAGCAAAAAAAAACTAATTTTAGGTGCATCGGCCTAGAAGTCGGTGTCTAATGAATGTCCCTGAGTTAATTTTGCCACCGACTTCTAGGCCGATGCACCTAAAATTAGTTTTTTTTTGCTTTTTAGTGTTTTGGGAAGTCGGTTATATTTTTTTGTAAAAAAGTTTTTTATTTTCAGCTTTTCAGTGAAACGAATAGGTCACTATCCACATAACTGGAAAGTTCTCATTGATACGAAGAATATAAGCCCAAACACGAGGTAGTTTTCATTTTCAGTTGTCGAGCTCCCTCGACCTTCTCTGGTCTCCATCATCAGGTCAGCTCCAAACCTTCACTGTTGCAAAGGTCTCGTCAATACGAATAATATAAGCCCAAACACAAGGTAGTTTACAGACTCAGTTGTCGAGTTCCCTCGACCTTCTTTGGTCTCCATCATCAGGTCAGCTCCAAACCTTCACTGTTGAATAGTGCTATCAGACATACATATGAGTGTCAAGGTTTAACCCTATGTATGCTTACAACTTTCGAAAGTTGCCCTCGATTTCTCAGGGTTTCCATCATCAGATCCCTGACCTGATGACTATGGGACCAACTGGCAGCTATTTCGCGTCGAACAAAAAAAGAATCACGTAAATCGGTCTATAAACCTCGGCGTAATCGATGTACATACATAGAAAAAAAAAAAACATACCGGCCGAATTGAGAACCTCCTCCTTTTTGGGAAGTTGGTTAAAAATTGTAGGAATACGCAGGGTAAAAACTTGACACTAAAGCTTATGTCTGATAACACTATGCAATGGTGAAGGTTTAGAGCTGACCTGGTGATGGAGACCAGAGAAGGTCGAGGGAACTATAAAACTGAACATGTAAACTACTTCGTGTTTGGGCTTGTATTGTTCGTATTGATGAGAACTTTCCACTTATGCGGATAGTGACAACTATGCTTGTCACTGAAAAGCTAAAAATAAAAAACTTTTTACAAAAAAATAAAACCGACTCCCAAAAACAATGTAAAGCAAAAAAAAACTATTCTTAGGTGCATCGGCCTAGAAGTCGGTGGCGAAATAAACTTAGTTACATCCATTAGACACTGTCTTCTAGGCCGATGCACCTAAAAATAGTTTTTTTTTTGCTTTACAGTGTTTTTTTATTGTCAGTAATCATACTAATCTATAATATGAAATAACATAAACATAACTCTTTTCATTAACATAACGCTTTTAGAAATAACTTCTTGGCTTTCGGATGAAAAAACATTTCATTCTACTGAAAATGGTCGTATGTCTCTCTGGCGCATAAATAATACTCGATATGCAGAACGTAATATAATCGATAACCGTGCAAGTGGCAGAATATCTGTTGGGTTTTGGGGGTTGGATGTGCTCTGGTGGCCCTGGAGAACTAATCGAGATAGGAGACTTCTGTGACGTTCATGCTCTGTAATATGCACATTATACGGTATTATTGTGATATTTATCGATTGATGTATCTCAATAATATAAATAAACAACTATGCACTTACACAACATTTCAATTAGTTCAGACTATGACAATCATACGCTTGACTAAAATTATCACAAGTCATGTGAATCTATACTTTCTATACTAATATTATAAAGCTAAAGAGTTTGTTTGTTTGAACGCGCTAATCTCAGGAACTACTGGTCCGATTTGAAAATTTCTTTCAGTGTTCGATAGCCCATTTATCGAGGAAGGCTATAGGCTACTTTTTATCCCGGTACGGGAAGTAGTTCCCATGGTATGCGGGTGAAACCGCTGGCAGAAGCTAGTAGAAATAATAAATTAAAAATTAAATGAAGGTAGGTTTTGTAAGATTCGCGCAAAGTAATTACAAGTACCATCACAATAATCGCTTCGTAGATCATGACAGTTATGTTTATGTTATTTCATATTATAGATTAGTAAGATTACTGACAATAAAATATAATTTCTTTGTAAATTAGTATTGAAATAGATACTAACGTGTTAACATACATTGTTAAGGTCAAGCAAGCACTGTCCCAAAAGTAGCTGAACAACATAAGCGTCAAAAGTATATTAACACACGGCAACATTAAAAATATACTTTGTTAACCTAATTTTGTATTTACTACTGTTTAGTGACTTTTGATACAATGATGTTCAGCGACATTTGGATTTATGGTGTACAGCGACTTTAGGAATACTAGTGCACAGATACTTTTGAAATACTCGTGTTTAACGACTTTTGTAAATTTCTGGTGTACAGGCTGTTTTGTTTCCTAGTTGCGACTATAACTTATGGCATTTTATTGTGAACAGGTGTTTTGTCATGTTGATTCTGTTCATCGACTTTTGGTGCTGACCTTGCCTGACCTGGGATCAGGCAAGTACCAATGCAACAGATAATACCTACCTATTGCTGCGAATCTATTAAATATCAAACTTATGAAAATTCAAAATAGGTACAACTAAAATCTTAATTGCCCGCCATATTATCCTTATGTGCACAGAATAATATCGTTAATTGTTTGAAAATATATTATTGTTGGCAGTAAATTCAGCCCCAAGCTACAACCCTCTGTATTAAACTGGTGCGCCTAGTGTAAACTATGCATAAGTCAGTTTTTAAGCCTTTCATGATGCAAAAATATTATATAAGAGAAATTAAACTTATCAATTGATTTTGTCATTATCATCATCATTATCAGCCAAATAGGCAGGTCCAACTTCGAGAAAGAGGTAACCCGCCGAATCCAACTCGTCTGGGCAGCGTTCGGGAAACTACGCAATATCTTTTCGTCCGACATACCTCAGTGCCTCAAGACGAAAGAAAGTCTTCAACCAATGTGTGTTACCAATGATGACTTACGGCACCGAAACGTGGTCTCTCACTATCGGCCTCATCTCAAAGCTCAAAGTCGCTTAACGAGCTATGGAGAGGGCTATGCTCGGTGTTGCTCTACGTGATCGAATCCGAAACGAGGAGATCCGTAGACGAACCAAAGTCACCGATATAGCCCACCGGATTAGCAAGTTGGAGTGGCAATGGGCAGGCCATATTGCTCGCAGAGCAGATGGCCGATGGGGCCGAAAAGTGCTGGAGTGGAGACCACGGACTAGCAAGCGCAGCGTAGGACGTCCACCAACAAGGTGGACAGACGACCTTATAAAGGTCGCCGGAAGACGCTGGATGCAGGTTGCCTCCAACAGGTATCTGTGGAGATCTAAGGGGGAGGCCTATGTTCAGCAGTGGACGTCCTATGGCTGAGATGATGATGATGATGATGAAAGAAAATACTCCTTATTTTCTATGTGAAAAATTGCTAGATTTTTTCACATAGTTAAGCACGGGTTTAATTATCATAATTACTGAGAAACTAAAATGAAATGGTAATTTTTATGTAAACAAAAATATGTTCTTTTCGAGAATATTTTATTTATCAGTAACCTTGAAAAATTCAAACTGATACATTTTTGCTTAAAAAAAATTGTTTAACAAAAGCTAATTATTTAAAAAAGGATCGAAATAGTCTGAAACATAATATATTTTAAGTTTTTTGGGTTATCTCAGTTTACTTTCCAACTAGTTCCGTGGCAACGTACAAAATTCCCTCCCGGGAACAAAAGCGGGTGCATTTTGTTTGTTCTCTACTTATTTCGTTTAGTAATGAATAAGTGGGTATTAAATTGACCACGTTTGTTCTAAATTATGTGCTTCGGCAACTTTTGTACGGGGAAATCGGAATGCAAGTTATTAGTAGTATTTTATTAATAGAGTTATTTGAATAAGTTTTTTGCTTGGATGCAGTATTCAAATGACTAACATTGATTCCTAAACTGCATGCCACTTGAAAAAATAAGGAATTTTGGGTCAACAACTTAGGTACCTAAAATACATATTTGAAGGTAATGTAGATTTTTTCATATTTTTTACATTTTTTTATTGTATGCCTTTCCCATTCATTGTTTCTAGACACGACTCAACTATGTTTTTCATCAAACAGATCCTTAAATAAAAATGATAAAAATAAACAAGTCTAAGAAAAAATAAGCAACATCCCCTTAACAGTTCTCAATTTGAATTTGACTGACTTTTAATGATCGAAGCAAAATTGTCTAACAATGTTGTATTTGTTACATCCAATACACTGGGCGTACAGCATTTTAATGGAGTGAAGATTTCACAGTGTCTGCCGCTTGGGGGTTGACAAAGATAAATTGAACTCGCCTTTTGGCATTTTAGGGTTCTTTGGAAACAACGTTAAAACGCGTTTACGAGTTTCGACTTTGTTTCAAGAAACTTGTCTATTGTTCCCGTGATAAATTTGAGTGTTTCCTCAATTGGAGCTCATTAAGTTTTTAGGATGCTGATGGGTGGGAAAAGGTAAAATAATTTAAGTGGACTATTTTGGAGACTTTTTTGCATTGTTTATATTTTCCTAGATTAATTACTAGATTTATTACTGCCTGTAAGGAATATACAAATACATTCGGAGATAGAATGTACGGGTTTTATATTTTTGAAGATATATTCATTTGTGGTTTCGATCTTCAGTATTGTATTAAAACCTCCAAAATAGAAGAAGATTAATTTAATTGAACGGAACCAAGACATAACGCCACATTATACTTGGTATAGATGCTTTCGCTTTTTGATTTGAAACAAATATATTACTCATCGTGCGAAAAAAAAAATACTTTGTTCAATAAGAAGCAGATATATGTTATACACATTATTATATTTGAGAACTAATTTGAAGACCTTTATGGGAAAAAGCCCTAGAGGTAAATCTGTGAGAACACAAACCATTGCGCATTTACACAACTTTTTATATAAGATAACTTTCATCCTTAGAAAATACAGCAACAAATCTAAACCAGGTATATCTTATTCTCTTGGTCTCGTTTGATGAACGTCATATAAATAGAGATAAAATCGTTTCTATGTAGTAAAGTTCTACCTATATCAAAATTATGAGCAAAAATAAAAACTCGTTCTTACTCGTATATTAACTTTTTATACTTTTTGTGAGGACCATATTATGCATACATTTATTTATTTAAGTAATAGTAAGAAAATACTTTTATAAGGCACATAAAAATCATTGAGCTTTTTCTAAAAATTCCAAACACAGTTATGATACAACTTTCCTTCTTGAGGTTCTCGTCCCTTCTGGACTTCATTATCAGATCAGTTCGACAGCAGTACATATACTATCGTATGTCATAACAACTACATGCTGCTGCCAATTTTCATGAAGCTACGATCCTTGGAAGATAGTTTAATTAGTTACCTTAGCTTCCGTTACATGCTAGGTCGACCTGAAAGCGTAATAAAAATACAACTTCTATGATTTTCAACCATTTATATACAAACTGTCTATCTTCGTAGCGTAAATATGTCTCAAATAATTTCGCGTAGGCACGTGTGTGCTACGAGAATCTTTCTCGTAGCAAAGCGAAGATGCCTACGCGTTCGTAGCACAAACAAGAATTCTGTTATGTAATACGATTTCTATTTTTATACAATTTTGCTATTGTGCTTGTATTTCAAAGTGTGAAGGCAAAAGATTTACTACTGCACTACTATTGATTTTCTGCTCCGTTGGTTTCGGAGTTGTATAGCGTAACTATTGTGTTGGTCTTTGGTGGCTCGGGTTCCATTCTCCGATCGTGCCAAAATCTCTTTATGGTTTTAAAACCTACCATACAGCAGCTCAGAATACCGGAGCCGATAGAAACATATTTATAAATTTGATATGTTTCTGAGCTATTTTTGAAAATTGCCTGCTTTAAGATAAAATTTCAAATTATACAAATCGTTTACAAAAGTTTTTCTCGACCTTGAAATCCCTTGTAACAAACAATCAATTGGACAAAACTATTTGTACTACAAACATTCTAAACACGAACAAAATCTACAAAGATAACAACAAAATTCTTGTTACTCACAACCCTTTAAAATTCCATTCAAACTGAACAATAGAACCTTCAACATAGGGCTGGCAGGAAATGATTCAACAAAAGAGGTTGTAAACATGGAGAACAAAATGACTAGCGGAGGTGCCATAACAGAAAATCTTCTAAGAAAATAGCGCGTCAAAATGCGGGTGTACGGGGGACGAGGAACGTTACTGTCTTCTCCCCTATACGCCTTCATTGGACTCGGCCATTTTGTGTAATACCAAAAATCGTTGACAGATGTCTCAAAGAACCCTAACGACTAGTTAGTTCACTCGTAATTGATCGTTTTGCTCATGTTTTACTGTAGAAGAACGGGCCTGACCTCCCTGCACTATGGCATCTCCGCTCATCTTTCCTTACTCTGTGGTTGTACCCGAATATTTCTCAGAAACAAACATTCTTATTAGCCAAAAAGGTTTGTGTAATGAAAAACAAGAAACCCTTCCTTTCAATAACATTTATCGAATTTAAGATGAGAATGTTTTGTTAAACTGAGAGTATTTTATCTTTTGGTTAATAAATTCCAGCTGTTTATTAAAATACTTGACATAAATTAATTGATTTATTTTGACTACTAGCTTGCGCTCGTGGTTTCACTCGCGTCCTTATAATCTTTATTTTAGGTACATCCATATAACATTTTATACCGAAACTATATCTATATCAAGCTTATTGTCGCCCAGCGTGTGACCGTTCCCATCCATCAATGTCAAAGAGTTTTGTCGACCGATATCCACTAGCTTACCTGCCTTATAAATGAGATGATAGCATTCCTTTCACCATGGCAACGATGAGGATTGTGTGGGAATAGGGTGCCAATTTACTATATCAGTTTGCTGATAAGTCTGGGTACTTTTTCATATATGAGAGAGTTAGGTAGAGCGAGTAGGTATATACCTTAATTTGCATTTTTTATGGAAATCAGTGAATAATTTATGAATCTGAGATACCTTTGTACCACTTTTCTATACTAATATTATAAAGTGGAAAACTTTGTTTGTTTGTTTGTTTGGTTGTAATGAATAGGCTCAAAAACTACTGGACCGTTCTTAAAAATTCTTTCTCCTTTCGAAAGCTACATTATCCACGAGTAACATAGGCTATATTTTATCCCGGTACAGGCAGTAGTAACTACGGGACGCGGGTAAAACCGCGGGAAAACGGCCAGTGTTACATATAACAATAGTTTTAGATGAAATAATGATGATGGTTTTCAGTGACCATGGTTCGACAATGGGTAGTCACAAATATGTGGATAAAAGTCTTTAAAAATAACGATATATCGCCTACTCGCATTATGACATGGATAATGACAGTTTGTGTAAATATTATACACGTGTTAGGTGTTAAGATTCGCTGTCTAAAGTTATCTTTATACCCCACAATTTGAGTTGGGTCATAAAGGTCGTTGACCGCACTAAATGGAGAAGATCCACTTTATTTATAAACCTATTATAACTAATCTAATATCATAAGCCTCCCAACTTTATTGAAATGTCACGAACAGATTAATTGTAAATAGAATAAAATTAAATTATTTTGTCTGCGGTTATTTTGTAGTATATTTCAGTACTGGAAATATTTATCTAAAACACGTTTATGTGGCTTTCAGTGCTGTGAACAATTCGAGTCCTAAAACTGTGGTCTAGTATGTGAATAGGAACTAGTTAAGGCAAAATAGGAGATAGAGAAAATTGACAACTTAATAAAAAGAACTGAGCTCATATACCTACAGTAAAAAAACCTATATTGGTTCACCTGAACGGGCAAAACATTTTTCACCGTCGCGAAACAATTAAAATTAAATATTTCCACGAGGCAGCGTTACGCTCGGCCTCGTGTCCCTTCACAAAATAAACAATGTTCGGATTACATACTTTGCTTATTTCATTGTTCCCGCCTCGCCCGAAATATGTTGATTGATTTTCTGAATATTAAATACAGTTTTTGTTTATATTGAAATTATCCTTTTATTCCTTTTGTTTTGAGTGGCGGTCATTAAGTATTCAGTATTTGTGGAAATTACAAATGCTGTAAGCCTTTTAAACAGGCCTATTGTTTTGTTTTAAAACAATAAACGTTTATTTTGTTTGCTCTATTTTCAATCTTGTATCTTTGTAATTCGAAAACCTGTAGCAACTGAAATGAAAATAAATAGAAATGTTATAATTATTTAAGAGCTTTTCACTTTGTTAGTTTAGTTATTAAACATGAAATTACGCCTTTTGGGTAGAGGAATCTACTTACAGTTTTCTATGTATAATGTTTGGATGTTTTAAGTTATTTTTAACAGGACTAATTGGGATTAAGCTTAGGATAGGTACATTTGAAAGTAGAAGAATAAGAAAGGGTCAAGGTTTTTAGGGGTCCAAAAGGATGTAATGACCACAGGACATTACTACTACATAGGTAGAAATTAGACAGTTCCGTTGGTAGCATAGTGACTTATAAGCTTATGGAATATCTGATTAAATTAATTTTGTCACATACACAAGAGTAAAATATGTATCAGATCCGTACACACTTTTACGAACAAACAACACAACAACATTAATCGCACCTAATTTCCTAAATAACGTAATTAAGTGGCCATATCGGGAATTATTCTGACAATCTCTTCGAAAATAATTCGATAATAAAAAGGGTACTTTGCTACTAATTGTTCGAATCTCACTTGTGTCGAACAATTTGATACGCCAATCTAAAGGTGTGATTCACACACAGCAAAGTGCACGAACACATGCTGGTAATCAACTGACATCGATTCGTAAACACTTTTTTTGATGGACACGATAATAAAGATTATGATATTATAACTAAAGGTAACTAAACTGAAGCTGTAGGATAAAAGTTCGAAAGAGTTACCGCGGCTCAGGTACATATAAGACCATAGTGGGTTTTATTCAGTAAGAGTCTGACGCTCTCTCGCGCTGCACCCACAACGGGAAGGGCTATTTGATGTTTTTCCACCAAAAAAAGAAAGTAGCCGACGGGCTGCGGGATTGTTCGTGTAAGAACATAATTAAGTAGGTTTTGGTCAATAACGGTCTGAGAATGCCTTTTTCTACACCCACAGCCGGATAGATTTTCAAAAAAGAGGAGCTAATCACAAAGGTATGACCGATCTAGTATGATGCTCACCTTTTGTACATTTTATGCCGAGGTACTTGTATTGGAGTATTGGTGGTTGCTATTTGTGGGGATTGAAAGGTGACCGATTCAATGGGTAAGCTCTAGCTTTAATAGCCTAAACATTAGCACAGAAATTACAAGGGACTAACCCTCTAAAGCCATTAGCACTACACGGTGGGCCTTAAAATGCTGCTTTCTTGTTCAGTTGACAAAATTGTAATGGGATGGTGAGGAATATGAATGAATTGCCGATTCTGTTAATACTTAATATAAAAATGGCATAATTACGACGCATCCTAGTTGATACACTATTGTACCTGACACCTGAACAATATTAGCTGTTTTGAACATCATAAAATTGAACTGACAAATTCAAGTAATTTTTATGAGACTTAATTTGTTCTCGGAAACATTAAAATAATCACAATAGTTTTAACATCAATATAACTCTTCGAATAGGTATCAGAACTTTACTAACTACTGATACTTTTACTAACTAATTCATTGAATATTTTCATTACAAAATTTAATCGAAAACAAACGCAGACAATAGACTGTATTTGTTTAGAATAAATGTAGAGGTAAAACTGGATAAATCTATACTAATATTATAAAGCTGAAGAGTTTGTTTGTTTGTTTGTTTGAACGCGCTAATCTCAGGAACTACTGGTCCGATTTGAAAATTTCTTTCAGTGTTAGATAGCCCATTTATCGAGGAAGGCTATAGGCTACTTTTTATCCCGGTGCGGGAAGTAGTTCCCACGGGATGCGGGTGAAACCGCTGGCAGAAGCTAGTATTTGATATTTGTTTTGTGTTGTCAGCTGAATCTGGTTAGACTGGAAGCCGACCCCAACATAGTTGGAAAAAGGCTCGGAGGATGATGATGACAGTCTGTGTTTCAGGATTTTGCCAACAAACTCCTATTTCATAAATGCAAGTAGTAACCTATCATAAAAAAGGTAAAAGGTTCTGAAAAGGAATGAGGTGTAAGACTTAATACATTTGGTAACATATGGTGAGGTCCATTGCAATTATTGTCAGTAATATACATTTTATACAGGTTTTCTTCCAATGTCAAGCAATGATCGGTAGGTACTAGGTACGAGTAACGTAACATGCCATTTAAATTTTTATTGGCACAGTAAGGATTCAGTCTTCGGTTTCAAAATCTATACTAATATTATAAAGCTGAAGAGTTTGTTTGTTTGTTTGTTTGAACTAATCTCAGGAACTACTGGTCCGATTTGAAAATTTCTTTCAGTGTTAGATAGCCCATTTATTGAGGAAGGCTAAAAGCTACTTTATCTCGGTACGGGAAGTAGTTCCCACGGGATGCGGGTGAAACCGCTGGCAGAAGCTAGTGAATTATAAGGTAGCCAAAAACATGGTTTATCTTTACCTTAGACCTTAAACAGTTTGGAAGTTTTTTCATCTAACTGTTCTACATTATTACATCTCAGTCCTGTGTCCAGCGGCATTTTAGCGTGTCGACGTGTTACTAAGTACGGTCGTCCGTCAGGCCGTCCGCTGTTAATGATGTGTCCACATGGATGGATGTCGATAGCGCAGATATTTTTGTTGTTTGCAAGCCTTGACTAATATCCCCTTAATTATTTTCTTAATTGACACTCTTTGTTTTGGAGTGCACTGAGTACTGATAAGTGTAGTGAGTGTTGTGTCTAGTCATGATAGAATTATAGATTAATCTGATATTAGGTAGAATATAGGGTCTCATCAAAATTACAAAGGGATGGATAGCCAGCCAACTTCCCAGCGACACAACTGTGAATCAAAACATTATTATTGCATTATAGGTAATCTCTTAATTTTACAATACTTTTAAAATCGTGTATCCTTACATACTTATCATAAGTCCTGTACGAATCACCAACGTTTTGTGTTACTGATTAATGCCTTTGATATTATTTGTGTGTGTAGCCTAGTGGGAGGCATTGTTTATCTTTTAAAAGTAAAAGAAAACTCTACTTTGTAAGCCTTATTTGTAAATCCTAAATACTCCAATATTTCTTTTTAAAGTCTCTAAAGACCCCAACTTACCAAAAATGTTTTGTTCTCTATTCAAAAACACATCGAAATAAACATACAACTACGTTCAAAAACCTTTTTCAATCGTTTAATATCTAAACATTCTGATTCATGAATAATCCCGATAAATAATAGTGGAAACAATGTTTCCAGACGATTCAACTTTCTCTAGACATAACTTAGGCTCCAGTACATTTGATTATCATATATTTTTTGTTCCTCCCATCCTTTTATTTTCCTCTTGTGATTCTGGGTATGGTCTATTTGCATATTGGATACCAATGTAGCAAAATTTATTACATATACGTATTGTACTGCATAATGCTTGGAGTCTTATAAATTTTATTTACCATCCCCCTCTGTAACTTTTGGGAATTATAGTTTCAATATTTTATTTAGTTTATTCGTTTTTATTTGTATGAGCAAATTGGGTTTGCTTTCTTGTGCCAGGTCAATGGCTTCTCGATACCCAACGAAGATATATAATCCCTCGCGATAAGGGTACGAATAGGGTTGTCAGTTTTACTTTAGAAGGATATAAAGCATACAGAACTACGATACCCGAAGAATGTACGCAGAAAATCGGTTGAGTACCTTCCAGTTTATTTGGTAACCGATTTGGGAAAGATATATTGTTGAGACATTGAGTAGGTTATGAATCGAGGGCTTAGGATTTTTTTAGATTAAACTGTTCTTCTCGCAGGTTAATGTTTATTAATTTAGTTCTTGCAAAACTTTTTGTAGTCACGTAACATTGTCCGTCGCTACGGAAACGCATGACACGTAATGCTTGTAGGTGTTTGGAATGGAGTTGCAGAGTGCCACTTAGTCTATTAATGAACTTTACCTAGAAAATAGCTGCTTAGGTAATAGGCATATCTTTGACAGAGGGGGAATACACACAAACCCTTACAATTTGCAAAGAAAATAGCGTGCTTCCTTCGGCTTAAAATGCATTACTACATGTAATATTTATCTATCTATCTGTCAAAGAAACTGCAAGATTCAAAGACGGCATCCAAATCCAACACGCTCCAATACGTAACAGATATTTCACCGTAACGTTACATATTTCTCCAAGAATGCACTATGTCTAAAGGATTCTCAAGGAACCTATGATTCCCAAACGCTACCCGGGGCCATATATCAGAGTATACTCGACAGCACTGAGCGATGTCCTAATATCCGCCATGAAATGGTATCGTCTGTTATGCTCCCGACTCCCGGCCTAGACGAAGATGAGATCCGTAGTTCCGCGTGAACTCCGCGACCGTAACGCGGATTTCAGATAGACGCGAACGTCAGATCTAAGCGCAGGAAAGAATTTATTACGAGACGTCGAAATAGCTCGAATCAATTCGAATTGAAATATTCAGTGGATACGAAGCGTTACTAAATATTTTAAAGTTACACTGTCGAGATGAAATATTACGATGTAGAACGATTTAAATCGGTTGCGAACGGAGTTCGTAAAGGTATTATAGTTTTGACTTGTTGAGAAATTCAATGTATTGTATTGTCAGCCTATTTATATGATTCTCATATCTACCAAATGTTGTATTTAGTAACATTGGCATCTAGTATATGAAAGCATATAACGTTTTGTATTCACACACTTGTAGCCAGACGAAAACGATGACAAACTATTTCTACCTTCGCTCCTTTTAACCTGAGACTTTAATCTTCAGAAAGGACAAACTACCAAATAACAGCACAGTTGGTGCGCTCAAATCGCCAGTTTCAAGTGCATCTGTAGCAACTAAATGCCTCAAGGAAGCTCACGTTAGTAAATCAACACCGGAATCCTGTATAGTTAGTGAGGTGCCTTAGGCCATGTGTTGGCACTATTACACGCAAATCAAATGAACAAATATTTGTGTGCAGATGGAGTGTTTCAGTGTTTGTTGAAGTTGAAGTTTGTTCTTGTTGTTTGTATGATTGATGTACTTCATTGATTTCATCGTCTTAGTTATGCATTGTTGCTGCTCCCATGACTTAGGATCGAAGATCCTTTAAAGACGTTTCGTAAATTACCTACAGCTGTGGTGCGTATGTCATCCTGCGTATAGACGTTCACTTGTTTTGGCTTGGTTGCGATTACGGTGTTATACCTATGTCATTCTAATTTTGAAAACGTGTGTATTTGGATTTGAATTGAAATATTATTAGATACAATCGTTTTATTCATCTTATTAGATACGAGTAATACCCACACTTGTAACAATGGGTCTAAAGTGCCTGTTAACTCAAAATAATCCGCGAAAACAAACAACGAAATTTTAATGTAAGAAATGTCCATTATTTATCTCACTTAGCGATTGCTGGCAACGTTTATATTCGCTTTGGTGTAGCGGTTGCAATGACACTAATTGCGATGCCGTTTGTCCTAAGTGAATGTACATTTGCTCAAGTCTTGTTGAGCAGTGTCGTCTGTCGTTTGTTCTACTGTGGTAATATTTTTGGAAGAGAATTTAATGAAAAGTCTGTGAATTAATTATTGCTGTGAACTACAAATTCGTCGCGTCAAAATCTGCATAGTGTATCTATCTCTGCAAAAATTAGTTTTCTTTGTAGGAGATACATTACTGCGTGAAAAGTGAGACATAAATATATGCCACTCAATTAAGAGTGTAGGTTTCATATGGAAATAGAACCAACAAAAATACAGCCTAATCACTCGCAGCTACTCTAACAAAAAAGCTTGTAGGAAAAAACAGTAGATATCTTAGATTTCAATAGACCATTAAAAACATAATAACTCAAACCAAATAATATTTTATTCCAAACCTAAATGAGAACACTTTATTTTTCCACTCCAACTCAAAATCAACAAACAACAGAACTACATCATCCCAGAGAGAACATAATAATAAAAAAACAATGTTCAAATAAAACAAACGGTCGGTTGGTGTGAACGATGAATTTTCTTCTGACAGTACAAGAGAAATAGTGGTACAAATGTACTTGCCCATTATTTATTATAGTTCGCTCATCCTTTACTGCGGAACCTTCAGTTTTCTTCGCTTTAATCTGTATCTATTTTGTGGTTATAAGATATGATGCTGCTTTTGAGGAAGGTTTTTTTAATTTATAGGTCCGTGATCTTTGTTTCAAGCATGCACAAAATTGTTGTCACAAGCATGTGGTTAGGTATTCAATATTGATGGTAATGATCTCTCTCCGGTTGTGTTGGATTGCCGTCCCATCGGGTTATGAGAGTGAAGGAGTAGTGCACCTGTGTCTGCGCAAACACTTGTGCACTATAATATGCCCAGCGCAGTTGGCTTATCTCCTTACATGAGTTATCATTATTAATGTTAGCTTTTTCATGATGCATGATGTGTGCCTACTGCTGTACAAGTGTATTTGTTCTAGAAATACTGTTTACATCATGCACACATATTTACGTTACGAGTGAAAAAATACGTCGGGAAAAGACGAAATAAAATCCAAGATTTGATGATTTTTCCGCCTGACGCAGGTGCGGAGAAAACTAGTTTCCTTGTATAACAACAGGCATTTCCTCAGTAAATAACTACGCATATAACTGATACCTATATAAAACAATATTGATCCTGGTAACTTGGAAGCGATGACCTAGAACACCGGTCTAAATAATCTACATGAGTGCTTTCCACTCGGGGGAATTGTCCTCAATTTGTCAACGAATTCCTGTATGTTTCGTAAAATAGAAGATGCGTAAAATTGTGACGTCACGACGACCGTCAATTGTGACAATGTTGAGAAACTGTAGATATTTGAAGCATATTTGGGGAACTAGAAATATTTTAGGGCCTACTATTATTATGGATCACCAATTAAGGCTCTGAAAAACAAGGTTCGCCTGTTACAGTTAGAACAAGAACAGACTGCATTATGTTGTGATATTTCTAAAATAATGACTATGAGTCTGTTAACACCTGTGGTTAACAAGTTATTTGATAAGTTATTTAACACACTTTGTCTAGAATTTAATAAATCATGTCCTATTAAGAAACTAAAAATCAACAATAAATTAAAATTTAACGAATGGAGTACAAAAGGGATTAGGATAAGCAGAGATGTATTGTATAATCTGTATCGAGAAAAATCAATGACATCTGATAAATCTTTTCATGATCATGTACGGAACTACTCTAAGGTATTCAAAAGTGTATGTATTCTTGCAAAGTCAAAATCAATTAGTAACAGAATAACTAAATCGGATAATAAAATAAAAACCGTTTGGAAAATAATAAATGCGGAAACGGGTCAAATTAAAGTCCGGGACACTGAACTATCGTTAACGATAAATGATACAACTGTGTCGGATAATGTGCAGGTTGCAAACGCGTTTGACAATTTTTTCTCTAATGTACCAGTAGAGGTTACTAAAACACTTAACTCGTCCTCTTCACTCGCAGAGTCATTACTAAAACAAAATTTTTCTAAAGAAGTACCGGATTTCGGATTCAATTACATAACTTTTAATACAGTAAAAAAAGCTTTCAAAAACCTTAATTTAAAAAAAACGGAAGACTTATGGGGCATCTCTGTTAAAGCCCTGAGCTCCGTGATTGACAATATTGCACCAATACTCAGTCAAATCTTTAACTCATGTATAGATGAAGGCACCTTTCCTGATTTGATGAAACACAGTAAGGTCATTCCAATATTTAAGTCAGGTTGTAAGAAAAATCCGTCAAACTACAGACCCATTTCTATTCTCCCGGCTCTAAGTAAAATATTCGAAAGGATCATGCTCGATCAGATGTTAAACCATTTCAACTTAAACGATATACTGCACGACCGTCAATTCGGCTTTACAAAGGGTAGGTCCACTACGGACGCAAGTGCGCGGTTAGTCACTCAAATTTTGGAAGCCTGGGAGAGTTCGCAGGATGCCGTCGGTATATTCTGTGATCTCTCCAAGGCGTTTGATTGCGTGGACCACGATACACTCATTTCTAAGCTGAGACACTACGGCATTCGTGGAAAATCTCTTGAACTTGTCCGGTCTTATTTATCCAACAGACAGCAAAAAGTGGATGTCTGCGGCTCAACATCTTCGGGGACAGTTGTAAAAATGGGCGTGCCTCAAGGGTCTATACTGGGTCCATTTCTGTTCCTAGCTTATATAAATGACCTTCCATTTGTGTTGTCTGATATTTCGGATGTTATTTTGTTTGCGGATGACACTTCCCTTGTTTTTAAAGTTAAGCGTAAGAACCCCAATGTTAGTCACATTAATGAAAGCCTAGAAATTCTCTCCAAATGGTTCGCAGCCAACAATTTATTATTAAACGCTTCCAAGACTAAATGTCTTAAGTTCTGTTTGCCTAACGTCACTGCGGTGGAAACAAATATAATGCTCGATAAGAGCAAATTAGAGTTAATTAACAGTACAGTATTTCTGGGCATTACCATTGACAGTAAATTGCAATGGGGTCCCCATATATCCTCCCTATCAGGGCGACTTGGTTCTGCTGCTTTTGCAGTCAGAAAAATCAGACAACTGACCGATGTAGCTACGGCCAGGCTTGTATACTTCGCCTATTTCCATTGCGTGATGTCATATGGCATTTTGCTATGGGGGGCAGCGGCTGATGTCCAATCAATTTTTGTTTTGCAAAAAAGGGCGATCCGAGCGATCTATGGCATGGGCTCTCGCGAATCTCTTAGAGAATTCTTTAAGGAAATTAATATACTTACATTACCTTCCTTGTATATTTTTGAAAATATTATGTTTGTTCGCAAAAACATCCATAAATTCACAGTTAAAAGTGACATTCACCAGATAAATACACGTAACAAACATAAATTAGTGGTTCCCAAGTTTAGGCTAACAAAAACAAATAAGTCGTTCTTAGGGAATTGTGTACGTTTTTATAACAAGCTACCTAAATGTATCCTTGATCTCACTGATAAAAAGTTTAAGAATGTAGTTAAAAACATTTTGATTAAAAAGGCGTATTATAAAATTCAGGATTACATTAATGACAGTGATGCCTGGCGTTAAATTAATATTGTTTTTTCTTTTTCTCTGCACATGTGGCTTCCCCGGCGAACACTGGCACGGGAGTGCCTCCGCCCAGACCAGCCAAGCCCAAGCCAGCAAGACCCCAAATTGCATTATATAAGAACTTGGTTACCCAATATATTTTTTCTTTGAATTGTATAAATTATTTTTCCAGTAACGATTGCACTAAAATTATTTTGTATAATTTATTAATACATTTTAGCTCAATTTGGATTGTATAACATTCTCAGGACTAGATAGAAAACTGTATGTTTGTAATTATTTTTATTTTCTTTTAAAAGAGTGTCCATGGAGTTTCTTGCCGGTTCTTCTCCATGAGACCAACTCTTTGGAACCGTGCACCTAACTTTGACGTTTCGAAAGAGCTTTCATAGGCCTATTTGAAATAAAAAATTTTGAGTTTGAGTTTGAACACGCATGGCTTAACACTTTCTATTCTCGACCTAAAAGTAATAAAGTTACGAGGTTCTCACAAAACAATACCACATAGTACCAATTTAGTTATTACGAACTGTACTGCGATTCTATAAAACTCGATCAACAACTCGCATTTCACTTCGATTCGAAATGTCATTTCATACTTTAGGGGAGGTAGGGGAGGGATGGGCACTTTTTCACAATTTATTGCATAAAAAATCAGATTTTACAGATCATTATCAACTTTTATTGCCATTTCTTATATTCGGCTAGATATAATGAAAGAGCTTTCCTAAAAATTACAATCAGTTTCAACATTACGAGATATTTAAACGTAACATATTAGACTAAAATAAAAACGTGGGGCCCATTAACTATTGCTGTAGTACTCTCTTCTAAAGGTATAATAGGTGTGGATTGCATCGACTTACTATAATTGTAACTGGAGATTTTGACAATCAATAATTAATAATAGAAAATACACATACCTTTCATTAGTTTTCTATTTATAACGATCCGAAACCGCAACAAAATATTTAAGTACTTTTACGAGTGTTTGTTCTTGACAACTCACAGAAATGACAGATAGTCTATGGATGAACACCGTTACCAGTCGGTAACGTAAACTACCCAATAAAAAAAAAACAAAACTATGATCAGAAATCAGAATAAAAGGACCCCCCTTTTATTCTGATTTGATCATGTCTCCCAACTGCCCATCTCTCCCCTACCTCCCCTATAGATAGACAGATTTTGACAGATCTGTCAAAATCTCGACTTTAATTTAGTTCAACTTGTCAACACGCTCGATAGTGTAGCGCTAGTGTAGTTTGACATTGTCAATCACGAAACTTTAAGGTAGAATTCCGTGGGTCGCGATTGTCGCAGCCGCGCGCGACAAAAGTCAACCTATGAAAATGTATGGCACCGCTGCCGAGGGCCGCGACAGTCGCGCGCGGACGACGAATTTCGTGAGCCGCTCGCGGCCGTATGCTTCTCAACATGGTCTAGCGCTTAATAACATCTATAGAATTTTAGTAAAACCAGAATTAAATTGTTGACAATGCCGCGAGCAGCTTACGAAATTCGTCGGCCGCGCGCGACTGTCACGGGCCTCGGCAACGGTGCCATACATTTTCATAGGTTGACTATTGTCGCGTCCACGGAATTCTACCTTTAGAACGAAGTCGAAGTGAGAGTGATGTCGAAGTGACTCGTGATATTTTATAGAATCGACATGCTGACGAGAGAAAATAATCTGTTCTATAAATAATTTATGAAATTATTAGAAAACATTTTAAGCGTATAACAAAACTATATAATAACTAGCATCCGCCCGCGGCTTTCGTAGAATTCGGTTATATCGCGTTTCCAATAGAATTCTTCGAAAATCCGGGATAAAAACTATCCTATGTTCTTTCTCAAGGTCAACTCTACCTCTGTACCAAATTTTATTAAAATCAGTTCAGTGGTTTAGACGTGAAAGTGTAACAGACAGACAGAGTTACTTTCGCATTTATAAAATTAGTAGGGATAGGATGTAGGACTTTGTTCTATACATATGTGGGTAGAACAAAGCATTAATAACATCACTATTACGAGCTTTTGTACTACAAAATATGGACAAAAAGCTTTTGGTTTTTGTCCCTTCAGTAATTAAGCGGTGGTTGGGAGCGCGCCAAATTCAGCCGCACTTCCTATGTCGCTTATAACTTAACTATCAACCGCTTTCAAATGTCTTAGTGTTAATGGTTGCACGTTGTTTTAGTGACGAAAATATGCCTGGCTATTCAACCTTCGCAATCTCGAAGAACAAATTAAAATTATAAACTTAATGAAAATAAAATATTTCAAGAAAACAGTGATTATACTATTTAAGTAAATGAATGACTGGTAGATTCATCTATGAACTGGATTAAACTAAAATCCGATGACACGAGGAAACGCATTATATATGTAATCTCTAGCCTTCTTGTTATACAAAATTTTGCTTGAAAAAGTCATGTAGCAAAACTTAAACCATATAAAACCTATATACCTAGTGTGCTGTGATTAAACCCAGTCCAGTACAATTTTAGCTCAAAGTACGTAACTGTAGGGAACATTTCAAACTTGTTTATAATTTAAACACCAGGCGATTGTAGTTTCCAATGTTTTGAGTACCACCCTGCTCTGAATGAGCTCAAATTTAGGTTAGACCTAGCGCCTTAAACACCTTTTCGGCTTTTAGCAACTTGATATTGTTGGGCACTTTACTTTAGGACTTATTAGATTGATATTATGAAGCGTTCGAGTGTTTTATTTGTAGCGTATCTGACTTAGAAAAATAAAATAATTTGCACAAAGTTAGGTATAAAAATAAAATACATATTATGTCGTTTTAAATAATAAATTAAAAATACTTTTATATGGTACTAGCTTCTGCCAGCGGTTTCACCCGCATCCCGTGGGAACTACTTCCCGTACCCTATAGCCTTCCTCGATAAATGGGCTATCTAACACTGAAAGAATTTTTCAAATCGGACCAGTAGTTCCTGAGATTAGCGCGTTCAAACAAACAAACAAACAAACTCTTTAGCTTTATAATATTAGTATAGATGCCATTTAATTATTGGCTACGATATCAGGACACCTGCAAGTGAACATAGGTGTAATTATTAGTAATAATATAAGTAGAAAGATATTTTTGTAAATTATTTCACATTTTAGGTGCGTTCTGGTTTTAAGTCATTTTGTCTTGACTCAAAAAGTGTAGAATATACATTACTATCAAATTAATTTAAAATCAATTTTCTTATCTGCCAAAAAAGATGAACCTAAATTATTACCCTCTTGGCCAGTGGGCAGGAACTCAAAAAGCAATAAATACTGCCAAGAGGGCAGTCAAAAACATCCCCATTTTTTGTCCGAACGTTTACCTGGCATTCAGCCAAGATCTGCTTTCATTAAAATAACTGATCGGGTCTTTAATATCAAGTGCATGGTCACCCAGTACTTCTTCGTGTTAGTACGGCGAATCTAAATAGCTTTGTGAAAGTTCAAAATCTGGAACTGTCTTTTGTTTTTGTTGTGATGAGCGTCAACTTTATTTGTTGTAGTGAGTTCCAATCACTGTATAATTGATTAACCTAAAATTAGTTTTATTTTATTTCATCCTCCGAGCCTTTTTCCCAACTATGTTGGGGTCGGCTTCCAGTCTAACCGGATTCAGCTGAGTACCAGTGCTTTACAAGAAGCGACTGCCTATCTGACCTCCTCAACCCAGTTACCCGGGCAACCCAATACCCCTTGGTTAGACTGGTGTCAGACTTACTGGCTTCTGACTACCCGTAACGACTGCCAAGGATGTTCAATGACAGCCGGGACCTACGGTTTAACGTGCCATCCGAAACACAGCCAATGGTGTCTAAGATATACTTAGAAAGTACATACAAACCTAGAAAAGTTGCATTGGTACTTGCCTGACCTGGGATCGAACCCGCGCCCTCATACTTGAGAGGCTGGTCCTTTACCCACTAGGCCACCACGACTTTTTTTTTGAAAACTATTATTTTACAATTATATTTACATTTACATATTAAAAATAAAAAAGGGGGAATAATTAAAACTAAGTATCAAAATATTCATCCGCATCGCTGTCAGCGGGGATCGTGCCTAATAGGCTGGCTGCATTGCCGCGCTGGATGGCAATGCATATGCATTGTAAAATACTAATTGATTAACTTAGTATCAGGGTAATAAATCTGGCGGTACGTAAGTAATAGGATAGATGTAGAATAAGTATGTAGGTATATCACTATGTTTTATCACTGTGAAAAAAATATATTCAGGGAACAAATGCACTTACTAACAGATATTTATTTCAGGATTAGTATTTTTATTTTATCTATACTAATATTATAAAGCTGAAGAGTTTGTTTGTTTGAACGCGCTAATCTCAGGAACTACTGGTCCGATTTGAAAATTTCTTTCAGTGTTAGATAGCCCATTTATCGAGGAAGGCTATAGGCTACTTTTTATCCCGGTACGGGAAGCAGTTCCCACGGGATGCGGGTGAAACCGCTGGCAGAAGCTAGTTAAAACTAAGTATCAAAATATTCATCCGCATCGCTGTCAGCGGGGATCGTGCCCAATAGGCTGGCTGCATTGCCACGCTGGATGGCAATGCATATGCATTGTAAAATACTAATTGATTTACTTAGTATCAGGTTAATAAATCTGGCGGTACGTAAGTAATAGGATAGATGTAGAATATGTAGGTATATCACTATGTTTTATCACTGTGAAAAAAATATATGAATGCACTTACTAACAGATATTTACAACAAATGAACTTACTAACAGATATTTATAACAAATGCACTTACTAACAGATATTTATAACAAATGCACTTACTAACAGATATTTATAACAAATGCACTTACTAACAGATATTTATAACAAATGCACTTACTAACAGATATTTATAACAAATGCACTTACTAACAGATATTTATAACAAATGCACTTACTAACAGATATTTATAACAAATGCACTTACTAACAGATATTTATAACAAATGCACTTACTAACATATATTTATAACAAATGCACTTACTAACATATATTTATAACAAATGCACTTACTAACATATATTTATAACAAATGCACTTACTAACAGATATTTATAACAAATGCACTTACTAACAGATATTTATAACAAATGCACTTACTAACAGATATTTATTTCTGGATTAGTATTTTTTATTTTATCTATACTAATATTATAAAGCTGAAGAGTTTGTTTGTTTGTTTGTTTGAACGCGCTAATCTCAGGAACTACTGGTCCGATTTGAAAATTTCTTTCAGTGTTAGATAGCCCATTTATCGAGGAAGGCTATAGGCTACTTTTTATCCGGGTGCGTGTCGAGGTTCCCACGGGATGCGGGTGAAATCGCTGGCAGAAGCTAGTGTCAAATAAATGTGTTCAAAATGGTTACAAAACATTCACAGTACGGATTAAAAACACTTCTCATGTTATTATGAGACACGAATGCATGTCAAATTATATCTCGTGGCGTTATTAAAAAACTTTTGGGCTCGAGTCGAGAGCTGTATTATTAATTTATATTGCGACCAACACTTGATATTAATAAAGTGCTGAAAAGTTTTTAATCGCTGCTAATCGTTTTCAGCGGCATCTAGCGTTTAATTAGAGTAACTGCTCTCTGCGCTGTTTTGGAACAGTTTTAAGTAACTAGCATGAATAAATAGGTGATTGTTTTAAAGAGTTGTTTTACATTTTAAGGGAAATACTGTATCTGTAGGCTACATGCTGACGTTCTTTTCATGATCTAACTTCATTGAAATATATAATAATATATAATAATAGTAATAAAAAATCTGTGATACATAATCTAAATAAAATTAGCGTCCTCCTCTCTTCTACGTTGCCGTGCCCTACAGGGTCCATACTGTACTATATTATTATGTAACACCTTTTAAACATATGGAGTGCAATAAACGTATTGAGTATTGAGTAAAAATACGGTGAATAACAGTACCTATGATAAATATAAAATACTAGATTCTGCCAGCGGTTTCACCCGCATCCCGTGGGAACTACTTCCCGTACCGGGATAAAAAGTAGCCTATAGCCTTCCTCGATAAATGGGCTATCTAACACTGAAAGAAATTTTCAAATCGGACCAGTAGTTCCTGAGATTAGCGCGTTCAAACAAACAAACAAACTCTTCAGCTTTATAGTATTAGTATAGATAGGCATCAAGTATAACAGCCAATTTCTTCATCAAAAGTAAAATCCAAAGTAAAAATCGAAGTAATGTCTAAAGTAAAAGTAACGGTTAAATTCGCTTTTTCTATTAGTTTTGCTGTCACTTTAGCCTTGAAAAAACGAATTTGACCGTTACTTTTACTTTAGACATTACTTTGACTTTTATGTTTGATGAAGAAACTGGCCGTAAGAATGTAAAAAGTAAAACCAAAACAATAAGTACACAACCATTTCTTTGCTAATTAACCGTAAAACAATCACGCCTTTTATAATAGCAAGTTTCATCAGCGATTAATAATAATATTCAATTACCAACTGCTACCCAAGACCCGAAACAGAGCAAGGGTGCCAACAGAACTTCAAGACTTACATTATCACAGGAGCAGACAGTTAGCAACTTTATATTTATGTTTTGTACTGCAATAATAGAGAACTGGGGATATTGCGCTAAGGAGATTGGTGGTTGGAATACGGCCAAATCTGGGACCGCTAACCCCTACTAGGCTAGCTAAAGTCATTCTGCCTGATTTTATTTGTGAAATATTCCAAGAATATTGAGTGAAGAAACTTTTATACACAGGTTCCATAATTTTTAACACAGATAGTTATCATAAGTAAGAAGTCGTGGTGGCCTAGTGGGTAAAGGACCAACTCTCAAGTATGAGAGCGCGGGTTCGATCCCAAGTCAGGCAAGTACCAATGCAACTTTTCTAAGATTGTATGTACTTTCTAAGTATATCTTAGACACCATTGACTGTGTTTCGGATGGCACGTTAAACTGTAGGTCCCGGCTGTCATTGAACATCCTTGGCAGTCGTTACGGGTAGTCAGAAGCCAGTAAGTCTGACGCCAGTCTAACCAAGAGGTATCGGGTTGCCCGGGTAACTGGGTTGAGGAGGTCAGATAGGCAGTCGCTTCTTGTAAAGCACTGGTACTCAGCTGAATCCGGTTAGACTGGAAGCCGACCCCAACATGCTTGGGAAAAAGGCTCGGAGGATGAGTTATCATAAGTAGCAACCAGAAAATATGTATGTATAATAATCAAGTTTGTAACTATTTACTATTGCACTAGGTACTCGCAACAACACCCTTATGAATCCCTCATACTAGAGAGACTGGTCCTTTACCCACTAGGCCACCACGACTTTTTTTTTGAAAACTATTATTTTACAATTATATTTACATTTACATATTAAAAATAAAAAAGGGGGAATAATTAAAACTAAGTATCAAAATATTCATCCGCATCGCTGTTAGCGGGGATCGTGCCTAAAAGGCTGGCTGCATTGCCACGCTGGATGGCAATGCATATGCATTGTAAAATACTAATTGATTAACTTAGTATCAGGTTAATAAATCTGGCGGTACGTAAGTAATAGGAGGTATATCACTATATTTTATCACTGTGAAAAAAATATATTAATGCACTTACTAACAGATATTTATTTCTGGATTAGTATTTTTTATTTTATCTATACTAATATTATAAAGCTGAAGAGTTTGTTTGTTTGTTTGTTTGAACGCGCTAATCTCAGGAACTACTGGTCCGATTTGAAAATTTATTTCAGTGTTAGATAGCCCATTTATCGAGGAAGGCTATAGGCTACTTTTTATCCCGGTACGGGAAGCAGTTCCCACGGAATGCGGGTGAAACCGCTGGCAGAAGCTAGTGTCAAATAAATGTGTTCAAAATGGCTACAAAATCGAGCGTTGCGGCGCGAAAATTCCGAGTGAAATCGGCTAGCGTGAAATCATTGTAAGAGGGGTAAAAAGTTTTTGACGAGAATTGTACTTTCTATAACGTCTTCCTGAAGTTTTAGGGTTTTAGGTGTTTTCATTATATTGGAAGCCAGGCCTGGCTTTGAAAAAAAGCTCATAAATATGTTCTTCACCTGGTATCTTCCTTAGCTTCGAGATTCTAAACCTTAGGCAATATATGCGTCCAATAAATATCAACAATAGAGAACCAGTAGTAATTCAAGGAGTGCAATCTAGTCGACCTGTGGATTTTCAGCTTCAGGAAGCATATTAACTGTTCAGTTATTTTTTACTGGCTTTATCATTAGTTAGTGACTTGCATTATAATGTTGCCTCGAGTTAATGTCTAAAACGAATGTTGTGGAGAGCTTGTTCGTGTTTTAACCGTTTACTTAGTACGGTTGATTTTCTGAAGGTACAGTTAAGATTATTTCTTTGAAAAAGAAAGGTCTTATTTCGCACAAAGATTGAGCATGCCATCCAATGTGGCAATACTGCCAGCCTTTTGGGTACATTACCCAGTGACAGCGACGAGGACCATTTTTTTTATGCTCTTCATTATTTTTGAGATATACATACATACATACATACATACTGAATATATATACGAGATTATTTTTGTTTTATGTAAATAACTTATTTAAATAATTAAAAGAGGAATATAGTTTTTCCAAAACATGAAATACAGATGATATAATATAAGTTCAAAATACTTTGATGAAAGTCTGTTAGGTTGACGTGGGACACAACAAGAGTAAAAAAAACACCCAAACTTTTTGTTTATTATAAAAACAATTAACACATAAGAAACTAATTACACAATCCCATTTCAGGTGGTCGAAATTAATACGAAACTGCGCGCAACCATTTTGGCAACAAAACCCCCGTTTTCGAACATTCGTATCTCGTATCCGATCTAAAAATAGCAATTGGAACCAATATCAATCGTAGCATAACCTCAACGTGGTTCCCGTATGATTGGCCTGTGTTTTCATGGCGATGTATCCATTAACGTGCTGTGATAGGTGGCAGAATCGAATGTTTCGGGCCAAAAGTTTTATTGAAAATAGAAAGAGGTTTGGGAACAGTTGTTTGGGAAGGAAATTCTAGGGGCTAGAATGAATATGAGCTTTAGAAGGAATATGTGTATTGGCTTCTTAGGTGTAGTAATTGTAAGCGGTTCCAGAATGAAGTTGTGGGTTTGTTTACAAAGACGGACAAATTGTTGATGGGTCATTTTTGGTAGAACTCAGAAGTCTTGTCTTGTGCTCCGCGGACGAATCGCATATGTAAGTGTATTTGTGAGTTATTTTCTTAACCTGGCAACCTTGTAATATGTACGCCCAAAAATTCCACAGTCTTCAAACAAAAAACAATCACCGACTGACAAAAAAAGAACGCTAACTCATAACCCAAAGATTTGTACAAACGCCTACAGCCAGCAAAACACAAAAGAACCTTTGTGCAATCGAAGAAATTCGTAAGTCCGTTTTAAAAATGAGCACCTAGCAAATTTTCAGTGGGAGACGACGGGAGGTTATTGCAATCTTGTGGTAAATGCAGCCGAGGTAACTCCGGCCAAGTCGCATTATGCCTCTCATTCCGACCGCTCTTATTGCAAATGAGCTCTGTGGCACTTCTAGAAATGCATCGGTATGAATGTGGAAATGGCGACGGGATTGGAGACCTAATTTCGGAATGAGATTATTGTAATAACAGTTTTAAGGAAGTTATAATGTCGGCCGTTGTCTGTTCTTTTTGGTTGCTTCTTTTTCAAATTCATTTGAGGTTTTTTTATCGTAGATAGCGTGTAATAATGTTCTAATAGGTACAATTTGTTTTTTTTACCAAACAAAGATACGCAACATCTCTGAGACGAAAAAATATAAAATACTTACCTATTTTAGGTGTACTGCTTGAATGTTCTAAGCTCGGCTTTATACAAAGTTTATTTATTTATAACGGTATTTAATAAGACTAAAGTGGGGTTTAGAACATCAATGAAACCACAGTACCTTATATAAAATTTTTAACAGTTTTATTTTTGTTAATTATTTTCTTGTATAACAACGACATTATTATGGCACAGATTAAAATTAAACATAAATAATAATGACTACAATTGGAAAAGTAATTGCTTATTTTATGGAAAGTCTAAAATTTTACGTATTTCTTTTTCATTTGATCCAAAATATTTTTGGCAATTAACTACGCCTAAATTAAATTAGTCTAATATTTAATTTTGTGGGAAATAATTGATACATTTTTGGTGACTATCAATAGCACTTTATTTCTTTCATTGGACTTCAAAAACAATCGCTTGTCTTTCCTCTAGATATAGGGGAATCATGTTTAGTCCCAACTCTGTGAAATTTCAATGAGCAACTACGACCAATTAATAAATCAATTAGGATTACATTCTTATTATAAGAATACTCGCTCCTTATATACTAAGTTTTCTTACAATATCATGAAATTAAATGCTTAATTTTGTTCAAACTGCTCTCGAAATAAGATGTGCTACCTAAACCTACTATTTACAAATCGGTGAAAATACATTACAGAGAAGAATTTTCAATCTTATTTTAATTGAGTATTATTTTTTAAACAATACTTTTTGTAAGTAATTGGTGGTCTGATATTTGTAACTACAATATAAATAACGTGATATTAATTTTGCAACCCAATCGAAGTGATCTAACAAGAATTATTGTATTCATACTTAAAACTAAAAGGCCTTCCTAATATGTCAATCAAATAAACTATGCCGCCGGCGTCGGTGACGTCTGCAAGTAAAAACAATACAAAATTAAATATATGGCTGCAAAAGTTTTTTAATAAGTAAGTTTTAAGTAAGTTATTTGTCAGATTATTATACTTACAGCCTCCGTCTTCGTCGAGTATCTGCTGATATACCTCTATACGCTTCTACTTCTATACAAAGTACTATAAATTTACTATCACAGGGATATCTGAAACAAATACATAATATGTTTAAGGGCTAAGTAAATAGTGCTGTCGATCCATGCATAGAGTGGCCATCCTGTTATAATGAGTGGCTCCGTCTTTCGGAAGACACGTTTTTGGGTGAACCAGTAGCTTCATTTGAACAGGCCTGGGGATTCCTATTCCTAGGTAATTGGTTTAGGGGGTCAGATAGGCAGTCGCTCAAAGTAGAACATTATCGTTGACAGCACATCGACACCAACATACTTCACTTCAAAAGGTTCAGTGACAAAAATTGAAATCGTAAATGCTGTAAGTGTATCATTGTATATATCTATACTAATATTATAAAGCTGAAGAGTTTGTTTGTTTGTTTGTTTGAACGCGCTAATCACAGGAACTACTGGTCCGATTTGAAAATATCTTTCAGTGTTAGATAGCCCATTTATCGAGGAAGGCTATAGGCTACTTTTTATCCCGGTACGGGAAGTAGTTCCCACGGGATGCGGGTGAAACCGCTGGCAGAAGCTAGTAAAAAAATATTTTCAACCAAATTATATCCATACTTACACTTCTTGATTAAGTATTTTACTATTGCTTAGATGCGATGCGTGTCCGTAGTAATATTTGGACCCGCTGTGCCAGTTGTTACAATTTCTGGTCAGGTTCGCTGACCCCTGACCATTGTTCACGCTGCCATGCCATACCGTTTTATTTGGCCTGAAATTACAAAAATAAGGATCAGTAATATTATAACAATATTTTAAGATAAGTTGACACATATAAAGATGTATTTACTTAGTCCTAAAATAATATACGCCATTAAAACACACATTTACGACAAACGTTACTAAATGACAGAAATATTCAAGAAAATGATATAATTATGGAATCCTGTCTCTGATATTTAATAGACCGAAGAACACCAGTGACATCATCATACCAGAAAGGAGTTTACAATAGCCTGAGTTGATCAAAGAGTTCTCAACCAATGAAACCAGGTTCCATTAAAGCCAACAAAAGTTTTTTTCCACTGCTGGGCAAAGGTCTCCCCATATTGTCTCCACATCTCTCGATCCTTTGATTGTTCCCACCAATCAGGGTTGTAGGCGTCCAAGTCCTCTCGCCATTTTTAACACGCTTATTTCATTTTGACTCCCCTAACATAAGTAAACAGGTAAAATGATAAAACATACCAATTTGAATCTATTAGAACACTCTTCCAATTGAAGCTGTAGATTGCTGCTAGACTATCGAATTCTGCTCCTCTCCCGTCGAAAATACTCTCCCAAGATTTAAACAGCAGATATTTGTTTAGGTTAACCACTGGCACTTTCCAATCGGCTTTGCTAACTAAGCTTTTGAGGTTTTGGTCACTGTGGAAGAATGGTTAATGTTAATTTTACGATGACTTACGTACATATATTAATAGATTTAAGAACCTTATTATCGCCTGTTTTGACCCACTAAAGGGCACAGATCTCTTCTCATGCAGAGAAACACATAAAACCGTTTAAAAATAGGCTAAATCGCCAAGGTTGCTTAAGATGGATTCACGATTTCAGACTTAAAAGAACAAGTTTCAAAAAGGACCTATTTCATATTATTTCTGATTTTGTATTCTATTTTGCAAACAAGTCTGGAAGAAGTTTTTTGAATGACCATCAACGATGTGGCGAGTACATAAAGTTACGGTATAGTGTTTTTAATTTCTGCTTTCTTACTGACCTTGAAGCCAAGAATGCTCTGAAGGTTGCATTATGACTGAATAAGATTCCTTGTTCATAACAAAGCTGGTCGGCAGCTTCCCGCCCCTCTTTCTTATTATTACGCTTATTGTAGGATATCTTTCCTGAATAAGGCTCATTTAGTGCCGCCAATCGGATCTGAAATTGAAACACGTAAGTGCTTATTGACGTATACAAAAAAGTTAAATATGGCAATGAAAGTACGAACGGTCGAAAAAAGAGAAATATTTACGACCCCTGCGTACAACAGATAACTGTCTGGTAATGGTTAGTTGACAGTATTTCTCGTAAATCCAATCAAACTTTTTAGTCGGTCTGATACCAAATAGATACCTGGTTGTTTTTATGTTCGCACAACAGTTTCATCATCTTACCGATCAAATATCGGCCGACTAAAACTTTGCAGTATACGGGGACATTGAAGAACATCAGTCTCCTTAATATTATTCTATTCAGTTCCACACAAATATTTTTAAACCAAAAATAGATACTTACAAACTTTTTAACATGCTTCTTTCGAGGTGGCTTATGAATTTTATTATCTGGAGGAAGTCTGTACGGGGCTGTGGGTGATGGCAATGGTTTGTATGTGGTAGTAGGGTACGATGAAGGTGGCACGTGTGTACCGGCCGATGAAAGAGGCGGCAAATACGTAGTGGTGGGCGAGTCCAATTGTAAGTTCGGTGTTGGTAAACTCGTGTCCATGAATGATGACATCTGGAAAAGTTTAAATTCATATTAGCATTAAATAACAATTTGGTATGATTACAATATCGTCGTTTTAAAAACAAGAAAAGTTGTTCAGATCGTCCGTACCTACACGACAGTCATGGGTGACCAAAAAAAAACGAAAAATCGTTCAAATTGAGATACACCTCCTTTTTGAGAAGTTGGTTATAAATACGTTACTCCCTTGCACACGTACTAAACATTTTAGTTGAAGGGAGAAAACATTGCAAATTCAGAATCAATAAAGATATTTACCATAATATGTTTCCATCCAGTTTCCACCCTGAGCAATAACAATTCTTCCTGTAAAACATACGCTAGCGTACCCACTGCAGTTTCTTCAGTTCTCTGCAAAAGGAAACCAATTATGTACATATATTTACCTATTGTTTAACTTAATGGAACTGTTCGAGTATAGAAATATTTCGCTTTGAATAGTTTCTGTTTTCTTATTTTGTTAGAGTTGGTTTGGTTTGATGTTTATTTTCGTGTTTCTAAGTTACAAATATGGAACCGATTTATTGATTGATAAAGGAAGCATAGTTTGAAATATCATAACTGAGTGGTTTGCATTTTTTTGGGTTATCATAATTAGTAATAATAAGACAATCTAAGCACGGAGGTGTAATAACCGCAAAATTGTGATTCTTTCAACAGGTTTTATCATCAAGTCATGCATACTATTAAGTACCTATATTTGAGTATGCAAAAAGAAATTACCTTTATTAAAGCTCGCCTCGTTCTGTAAATAACAGTTTGGGCTGGAAAACCGTGGTCATCATCTCCCAGATCAGCTGGAACTAATATAACCATTTTAGTAAAAAACATATATTTCAGCTTTCGGACATAATAGTTTACAAAACCACTTAATTCCCTTATTATGTCATTGCCACACAAAGAACAACACACCTTCATTTTACATAATGAGACGATTTAAAATAAAATCTTTACCTGGATTTATGAAAGAAACACCAGGTTCGCCTTTGGGTCCACGAAATGATAAACCAGGTGGTCCTGGGGGCCCGGGAGGTCCAGGGGGTCCCATTATCGGAGCATGAGTCGAAGTTTCTATACACGTTCCAGGTGGCCCTTGAGGGCCAATTGGCCCTTGCTTACCAGGATCTCCTGGAAGACCTCTATCTCCTTTGTCACCTTTTAACTATGTAAAAAAATATTTTCGTAAATCAGTGTAATACTTGATACCAATATGACTTTTTAGATATTCATTAATAACATACCTTGTACAAATCTATTTTTGGAGCGCTCTCTCCTTTTTCACCCTTTTCACCGATTGTGCCGTTGTATCCCGATGGTCCCATAGGTCCCTAAAACAATTATTTTAAGTAACAAACAAGAAAAATAACTAACAAGCGAGAAAACTTCATATCATGTTGAAATAATGAGACATGAGGTCTAGTCTACATAATGTCACTATTGAAAACATTAGAAAAGAAGGATGATAAAATAAGTTTTTACCACTGGGCCTGCAGGGCCACGATCCCCTTTTGGTCCTCTAGGTCCAGCTGGGCCCCTTGCACCAAGTTGTCCTTTTTTTCCTGTCGGTCCATGTGCACCCCTTATTCCTGGATGACCTCTATCTCCTTTTGCACCCTGCATTGTATAAATATTATTGTTTTACTGTTATATATCATGGCTGATAATGTACTATTTTATGTTGTTTTTTTAAAAAAGAAGGTATACCTTGAGTAATGCTATTTGCGATGCAGGCACTTGTCCCGCTGGGCCCGGTTCACCCCTGTCTCCTTTACGTCCAGTCTTTCCCTCGGGACCAATGTCCCCTTTGATCCCTGGTGGACCATCTCTGCCGTCTTTCCCTGTTGGTCCTTGTAGTCCTGTATCTCCTTTGTCCCCCTTTTCACCCTACACAATAAATATAAAAAAAACAGATTTGTACCATGCATGAAGTATTAGTATATTTCAAGTAATAAGATTGGTTGATTTTGGTGATTGGTTTAAAAATCCGAAGACTACGTGCTTCCCTGATTTCAATTAGGGTATTGAAATACCTTGTCACCTCTTTCACCTCTGTCTCCTTTGTCGCCTCTCAGTTTTTCTGCTACGGCGGCGTCTGAAATAAGTCATATAAATAGGAACTGTATGTATGTTAACATCAGACTCAAAATGTGTAAGTTTGTTATAAGGTTGCCTGTTATATGTTTCTATGGCAGCGTAGCTCTTGCTTAAATGAATGAATTAATATGATTTTTTTTAGATGATAGCCAATTTTAAATCTTATTTTCCAGTTTTTAGTTACGTTTTATCAAAAACGGCTCAGCCTTTTTAAAGTTCGGTCATTTTACTTTCAAACAATTTTACAAAATGCAACATAAAAATCCCAATCGCACAACTGTGTGCACTTCACATTTGAAATCTCTATCCAGACACATGCATTCACCGTGTCTCTTTATTTCTACTAGCGATGAAAAAATATGCAATATGAACATAACCAATACAATACAACGCCGACTCAGGATCAAAGCCAATAGAGCCGATAGTAGCAAAAAAATTTAGGGATTCAATCTACTTACGTTATTACATTTACGTGATCAGAATTTGTTTGATATTGAAATTTATTCAGGTTATCTAGTATGTCTGTAGAATGGAGAGGTCTAAATAAGCAGAAAATTGTTCATATTTGAGAAGATTTGTATGTTTGTACTTACTCTTGGCATCTAGGACTTCAGTTAGCGAAGCTGGTAGGCCGGCTAGACCAGGCGCGCCTTTATCTCCTCTTTCGCCTGAAACCAGATATTAATTTAAAACAAAAATTAATGTCCGCAAAAAAATTTGACATGGTGTCCTTTATTTCAAGTTTTGATGACAATAGAATACCATACAATACCTACTTCTACTTGTTCAGTTCATTCTAAAAATGTATAGTTTATGAACTCACCCTTTTCTCCATCCCTTCCTGGTCGGCCATGTTGTCCAGATTTGCCTGGCAATCCATCTATTCCTGCTTCTCCAATATCGCCTTTTTCACCTCGAGGACCTTGAATTCCTCTGTGTCCCTAAAAGTAAAAATACATGGAGTATTTAAAGTTTATTGTTTTTATACACACAGCGGAAGTGAGTTCTTGTGTATTTTTTTAAATCTTACCTCATCACCTTTTGGTCCCCGCTCACCTACTTCTCCTTTAGGTCCAACCTCCCCCCGATCACCCTTTGGCCCTATAACACCAGGTGGTCCAATAGGCCCGACCTCACCCCTTTCTCCAGGTATTATGACGGTTCTTGATTTTATCTCATCTTCTGTTTCCTGTCAAAGTTACTTCTGAGATTTTTGTAAGGTAATACTACACTACGAATTATGATAATATTATGAACAGATTTGATTGTTGCTTGGCATACCTTAGCATACCGTTAGAGGACAGGAAAATTATTAACTAAATTGGTTTTTAATATGTTGATGATAAATATAAGCAAAGTTAAAAATCACCATACGAATTTCACCCGGTGGTCCCCTCTCTCCTTTTGGCCCCCTTTCACCCGGAGCTCCTTTCATGCCTTCATTTCCTGGTTCTCCTTTTTGCCCAACGGCTCCATCACTTCCTGGTACTCCGTCATCACCTCTCTCTCCTCTATCACCTTTTAAACCCTCAGGTCCCCTTTTGCCTTCAGGTCCCATTTTACCCTGATACAAAATCATGATGTTTGATTTTATTACTATCCAAACCTTAAATACCTATTTTATCATTTATTTTGTTGTCATGCAATAGAACATATTAAGCTGTTTTCTTCGTAAATATAGTATACTTACAGTTTCACCTGGTGGGCCAGCTCTGCCATCGTAACCTGGCGGGCCTCTTTCACCAATGGGGCCTTTCATTTCAGGCATTTTAAGAAGCAGAGTTGATACAACTTCTTCAGAACATTGGCATACCTAATAAAATATCTGTAGTTAGTTTCAAGACAGTAAAATACGCCTATTTTTACACAGTGGAATGTAAATTTATTTCATTCTTACGCCTTTGTCTCCTTTTAATCCAAACGCTCCTTCCAAACCACGTAGTCCTTGCGGTCCAAGATTACCCTGCGAAAAGCCGTAAATAAAATATATATGTACCTGCTATTACAAACCAAAATACACTTTAAAAAAACTTATAAGTGGCAAAATTAAACGTACAATTAGAGAAAGTCGGTCTTACAGCTTTATGAATTGATTAAAAAACTCTATAATCTTATACCAAGTAACCGATTATGACTAAAATTACAAGTGAAAATGTATACTCACTTTAGGTCCAATTTCGCCTTTGTCACCTTTAGCTCCTTTTGGTCCCTGTATTCCATCCTCACCCATGTCTCCACGCAACCCATCTTTGCCACTCAAGCCTTCTATTCCTTTTTCACCGTCTATACCCTTTTGTCCCACCTCTCCTTTTTGCCCCACCTCTCCTTTCTGTCCCATTTCCCCTTTTTGACCGACTTCCCCTTTTTGCCCAACCTCGCCTTTTGGTCCCACTTCACCCTTCTGGCCTAATTCCCCTTTTTGACCTACTTCACCCTTTTGTCCTACTGCTCCTTTTTGTCCCACTTCACCCTTATCTCCTTTTTCAGGAAATATGTCTGTAATATAAATTAAACACATGTATTTTTAAAGTTCTTGTATGTTCTGAACTTGTTAGAGATTTTCGTATTATGCCAAACAAAGCCGTTTATGACATTAACAATATATATAAAGGATTTTCGTTTTATAGACGTAAGGTTAAATCTATACTAATATTATAAAGAGAAAAACTTTGTTTGTTTGTTTGGTTATAACGGATAAACTCAAAAACTACTGGACCGATTTTAAATATTCCTTCACCATTAGAAAGATGTATTATCTGCGAGTAACATAGGTTATATTTTATCCCGGTCCGGGCAGTAGCTCCCACGGGACGCGGGTGTAACCGCGGGAAAACGGCTAGTATTCTAATAAAGTGGTTTACCTGGTATATCAGGAGGTGTCGTAGTCGGCGGTTCTGACTCTCCTAGCTGTTAAACATAGTAATAAAACTTTAAAATTAGGTTGATGTAAAAAAAAAAATTAAGGTCTTACAAAATTTGTTGGAATGTTTTCAAAAGAGAAAAATTTAAAGACACATAGTCTAATATGAATGATGAAAAGTTAACGCTAATAAGTCTATAAGTATATAATTTTATTTTGAGTTTGGATCTCCTTATATCTTGCCAAAAATTGTAAGACCTCATAAAATTTTCGGTTATTGGTTATTATTATTTCCGTACAAATGTTTAACAAGAACATTGCAATAAGCACAAAGACTAATTTAATTACAAGACTAAAAGCCAAAACAATTTGTGTTAGAATTTTGAGTTATTAGACAGACTTGGTTAATTTTCTTTTAAAAATAAATTATTCTATTATTTACATATTGGAACGAAAACAGGAATTAAAGTTATCTTACTAGCTATTAAACATTAATGGAAAATATGTACCTAAATCTTTTTGGAGTATACGCGTATTTTCTATATACAAAATTTCCTATTTACCTCCTTACCTAGATAACCCGTCGTCGGGGTATATTCAAACTTTTCAAAAATATTAGCATCGTATCAAAGCATTCTAAATTGTAATCTACAATATTTAATAACAGCCCTCTTGTATCTCAAAGTGTTTCGGCCATATTTCAAGCAAAACATAGCTGAACAAAACTAAAGCTGCACTAAATGTTGCCATCCACCTTCACATGATTTAATATTATAGAAAACCATGCTCAGCACCTCATTCAAACACCATTTTGAAATCTAATTCAAAAATCAAAAATTTTCATTCACTACAAAAAAATCAAAACAGGCAACAAACTTACTGAATCAATGTCAGACGTTATCTAGGAAAGAAATAAATTAATTTTATTTAATGAATATTACTTATTAATAACCATTATCGGAATATAGTGACCTTAAGTATTAATGATAGTGTGCAAAATAGATGATGACGTGAATGATTCGAGTATCACAAAAAAACCTGGTAACATTCTAAACCATACTTTAGTTAACACACAGTACGAACATTAATATTAAATTAATAATTTTTGATATTACCGATGACTCGTTTTAATACGCTATTTACATTAGGGGTCGGTTGTTATATAAGGATCCTAAAAGCCAAGTTGAAATTACACCCCAATTTTATGAAATACGGAAACGAAAATAAAATTTGGAAAAAGTAGTGTTGAATCTTTTTAACGCTCTGTAAATAAATATATATAGGGATAAAATATAGAGAAGAGTCACCGCACACTAAACACTAAAATGTCGGCCAATAGTTGACCCGATGATTTACAGTTTACTTTGAAGGTTATTGTGAACCCAATCGAACTTGTTGGTCTGACATCGGCTGGATTAAGTAATCGTATAATGTGCGCTTTGCCCTTCAAGCAATATTTGCAGTGTGCGGGCTCTATATTTCAAGGTATTATACTTGTTTACAAATCGCTTTAAAAAGATTCCAAAAGTTAGAACAACGAGTATATCCAAGAATAGCAGCAGAAAGCGACAAGAATCTAAATGAATTCAAATAAAATACTAACTATCTCGAAAATACTTCTACCCTGGAACGTAAAATAAATATTAAAATGGGCACAAAATGACAAATGAAATTGAATTAAATGCTTTTTCGAATTATTTGAATACTTACCTTATAGCAAACGTTTTTTAAAGAATCATCGTTAACATCTGTATACAAACTTATCTCTTCTATGAGGCCCTGAAACAATAAAAAATCCAAATTAATGCACGTTAAAAATACCTGTTACAAAAGTAAAATAATAATCCAGAAACATAATCCAGACGTAAGTAATTTGTGGGTCTGTGGGCGGTGAGTTCGGGTGGCTCGTGTCTATTTTTAGACAACAGACCCGTGTCGGCGGCGCGCGTTGTTCCACGCGCTCCTCAAAGAGATGTCAGCAACCCCAGCGGGGTCCAATAGGGCCAAGGCCTGCCGGGGCTGCGGGTTGTTCGAAAGAGATACCGCGGCCCTAGCACATAAAAAGGCCTACGACGGAACACGACGGTTTTTAGTCAGTAAGAGTCTGACACTCCCTCACCGCTGCTAACCCACAGCGGGAGGGGTCATTTGATGATTTTTGACGTCGGAAAAAAAAAAAAAAAAAAAAGACGTAAGTAATTTCTAATAAGACTACTTGTAAGTCACACAAAAATCACATTTTGTGCAGACCATAAAAATGGAGCCTAGCTTAAAAATCGAGAATTCATACGAAAATTCCCCATGAATTTTGATACATTTTGGCCTAAAAGCGAAAGTGAAATCTCACGTTAAGGATTTTTCTATGCAACGCTTGACGTATTGTTCTGAGAAAGATTAAAAATATGATGGGAGGCCGTACGCTTTTGTGAACGAAGGGAGGTTTTAATGAAACTGACGTTGGATGGTGTTCAGTCCCCATCGACACCACTCAGACTATATGAGATTGCATACTTTTCACCGTACATTTTTGTATGGTGAATTTTAAAGCTACGTGGAAGTTTTTCGGCTCGGCGTTGGTGCATTATTTTTGAGGATAATGTGAATGGTTGACACACTGGCTTTTGTTGCGTGTTTCATTTGTTATTAACAACAAGGATAAAAGAAAGACCATGTTTTGAGTTCACTGACCTCGAATAAGTTTGCACCCCTACTAATATTATAAATGCGAAAGTAACTATGTCTGTCTGACTGTTTCTCTGTCTGTTACGCCTTCACGTCTAAACCACTGAACTGATTTCAATAAAATTTGGTACAGAGATAGAGTTGACCTTGAGAAAGAACATAGAATACTTTTTATCCCGGACTTTTGAAGAATTCTCTTGGAAACGCGATATAACCGAACTCTACGCGGGCGAAGCCGCGGGTGGAAGCTATTAAATATACAAGGTTATTTGTAAGTAGTGCGCATCCTTTTTTATACGTGTACCTAGACGACTTTTTAAGAAAAGATCTTGAAATTCGATTATCTTGAAACGGGTTAACTTTTGCCCAGTGTATCCCATGGTCAAATTTGTCCGTATTGACCTATACTATCACCTCATGAAAGGATGCGGTCTACTAACAAGTAACCCTGTATATGTAGTTATTTTACAATTTCAAGTAATTTGAGTGTTAATCACGTAATTTTTTGTTCCATGGTTATTTATGTTAAAAACATTTCCATATAAAGGTATAAAAGTCCTCCTGACCACAGAATATCGTTCTTCTGACTCAACACGAAAAGTACTCTCTGCTCTAAAAATATAAGTTTGTCTTTTCAGAAAATTAAATATGGAAGGCAAACTGAAAACCAAGATGGCAAACTGTGGTGGACACTATTCCTAAGTTTTCCATGTGATCTTATGTCAAAGTGCAATTCAACTTTAGAACCCTGTTTTTCTTGAACATTTTGAATTTTGAACTTTTCGAAGAAATTGTGTAAACGTCGCTGGTTTTCGTTTGAACATTCAGTGCGGTTATACTTTTATAGGACACTCTTTTACTGACTGGGATGAAAAATATGTTTTTCTTCATATGCCGAAATAAGTACTGTGGAGGTTAAATAGATAAGTCGCAATACATATTTTTTACACTAAGTGTAGACACTTACACTCAGACAGTCAAGTTTCAGTTATCCATTCAAGCCTTTGAATACATTTTTATCATGTCGATGCATGTACATTTTTTTTGTTTTAACCCTCTAATTATATAATATCCTGGTTCCAGTTGGACGCATTTCCTTAGTTTATTTTAGTCGACGTGTATGTTTTAATCCAAGCAATGATTCAAATACACCAGTATTATCTGACTAATGCGCCGTAATAGGCAATAAGTTGCAAATATTATTACTAAGTTCACCATCAGTGACTGTTATGACTTGAGCAAGATGATTTGTTTAAAGACCTTAAGAACTTAGTTTATGCTTAGGTAGAATGGCTTCATTAGTGCGTCTAATTTAGTGTCTGCTAAGGTCTTTGTGTAAAATTACCTCTGGAAAGGACGTAATATACCACCAAGCAGAATTTGATGATTAGATACCTAACAAAGTCTGACAACCTGCTCGGTTGCCCGGGGAATTGGATGGAGGAGATCAGATAGGCAGTCGCTTATTGTAAAACACTGGTACTCAGCTGCACCTGGTTAGACTGGAAGCCCAACCCAGCGTAGTTGGGAAAAGGATGTTAGTCCTTTCATCAAGCTTCTTTTTAGAATTTTTTTCACGTGATTCGTGCTATTACTTTTTGAGTTAGACAATTTGTAATGAATTTACCCATAGTATTCTACTCGAAATTTACTCTAAATATTTCAGTAAACCGTTATTACAAACTTATTCAAGTAGAAAAAATAAAACTGATTTCGGTAAAGTATGTTACCATATTATTCGCGTTTACTGTTACCACAATAGATTGTTTTGAGCAGTGAATACTATGGCAATAATAAGTTACCATTATAATGAACATCGCTACTTCACAGTCAAGACAATCGCAATGGACTATTGCTGTGTCATTGGTCATTGTCAACAATTTACATGAATAAAATCGTTTTGTGCATTATGGTTCAAAATTTTGTTCCATTTCTGGTAATATACATTTTTAGCTATAACTTAATGAGAATAAATCCAATATTTATTTATATGACAAATAAATATTTAAGAAAAAAAAAGCCATTTTTTGATATACCAACGATGTTGCTATGTAAATCTGTTAAGAAGTTATAAGCAAAAAACGGTTTTTTATTTTTCCTGTAAAATTTTAAGTTTTTGGTTACGATATTATTCGTTGGGGACGGCATAAATAGGATTTTCCGCGGGAAAAGTAGGGAACTTTGTACTTCCCGCACTCAGTAAAAAATAGCTTAGGTACATGTTAATCTGATGAAGCTCAGTTTTACCAAAATCTATTCAGCCGTTTGCACAAAAAAAATTACCGCCACCTTTACCATAACTGTTATAATCATCGGCAGGGATATTGAGCCCTGACCTTCACCTGCGCAGAAGCGATTTATTGGTTTATTGCCTTATGTGTACAGTGCGCAAAGCGATCCCCACTCTTCCGCCGAGAGCTCAATATCCGTGCCGATAACTATATGAATAGTACCTTACTATTAAAGTTTTTTTAGTTATGTTTCTTAGGATAAATCCTTAAACACAATAGTTTGTTGATACAATAGATGAATAATAACTCAGTCCAGGCTATTCAATCTTCAAATTCTAGCCTTAGCGACAGACTAATAGTTACATAAAACCCTTTATTTAGGCCTAAAATTAATCTTGAGCTAAGCTAAGTCTATTTTCTCAAACTAACGTACTGTGAGGGACGATAATGTTTTGATAACCTTAACAAGTACTGACTAACATTAATTTGATTTAAAGTAATAATGTATTCACAAGGTTAAGTTTTCTTAAGTAATTTGGTTATGTGAGCAAAGTTATTCTGAACTGTTATGCGAATATGAGTTAGATTTTCGCATAGCAGTTTAGAATAACTTTGTTTACATACAAGTAGATTTAACTTTCATGGAAAAAGTGAGCCGTTTTTATGAAATAGGTACCTATTTGTATATAACACTAGCTTCTGCCAGCGGTTTCACCCGCATCCCGTGGGAACCTCTGCACGAACCCAAATAAAAAGCCTATAGCCTTCCTCGATAAATGGGATATCTAACACTGAAAGAATTTTTCAAATCGGACAAGCAGTTCCTGAGATTAGCGCGTTCAAGCAAACAAACAAACAAACTCTTTAGCTTTATAATATACTTGCCGTTTTCCCGCGGTTTCACCCGCGTCCCGTGGGAGCTACTGCCCGCACCGCGATAAAATATAGCCTATGTTACTCGCAGATAATGTAGCTTTCTAATGGTGAAAGAATATTTAAAATCGGTCCAGTAGTTTTTGAGTTTATCCATTATAACCAAACAAACAAAGTTTTCCTCTTTATAATATTCTCCCACGGGACGCGGGTGAAACTGCGGGAAAACGGCTAGTATTCCATATAGCAAACAAATTTTTCGAACCAGTCCAGTGGTTCCTGAGACCCCGGGCCGCGCGATTGTTTGAAAGAGTTACCTGATGGGCTTTAGTCAGTAAGAGTCTGATACTCCCTCACGCTGCATCCACGTTTAAACAAACAAACTAGTAAATAAGCAGAATACATTAGCTTTCCCACCACGCATCTCCCTCATTACACTAACGCAGTGATGTGAACTTCGTACCAAAGTTAGCGTCATCTATACACTAATTTTATCAGTTCAAACAAACTTGCACCTCTATTTACGTAGGAACAGCCTGCGACATAGCTAAATCTGTCTAAATACATTAGCAGCGAACCACAGAATAAGCAAAGATGAGCGGAGATGCCATAATGCAGGTAGGTCAGGCGCCTTCTTCTAGGTCTAACACGTACGGTAGGCATGACGAAATCAGTTACGATTGAATTAACGAGGCGTTCGGGTTCTTTGCGACATCTGTGAACGCTTTTTGGTATTAAAACAATGGCCGGGTGCAAAAAATGCGTATAAGTGCTTAAACGGTAACGTTCCTCGTCCTCCGCTCATCCTCATTTTAGTACGCTACTTTCTTAGGAGATATTCAGTTATGGCACCTCCGCTAGTTATACTGTTCTCGATGGAGCGAACTCACTACGCCTCAGAACAGTTTCACCGCAGTCTGATTTCGAACGGATTCTAGCGCACCTCACTTTAGGCAAGGGATGTTACTAGGCATGGAGTCGCGAAATTTTGTGTGCACAGTTCTTAGTTGATGTTAGTAATGTAATCTATTCTGACAGAATTAAGGAAAGAATACTCCTCAAAAGTTACCGTTCGGAAACAAATCCAATAGTTGATTCATATAAAGCAACTGGCAATAAAGCGATTACAATAATAGACATTGAAAGCCTTGTTCTCGGTGACTATGCGAATCGTCAATTCGATGTTTTATGTAAAACATAATTTAAAGTTAACTTCTGCACAGTTGAGATTTGAACTGAAAAATTTCATTTGGGTAGATAATATTATATTGGTCATTAATTTTGCGTGACTGTGTGATACTTAAATTATCACCAGTACCTACTGTAATTACGTTCGTATTTAATATGAATAAAACAAAATCCATTTTCATTTCAAAGCAAGCCAATATTCATACAGTATTTTAATAACAGACTGATTATGTGGATCAGCCAAAATTACAGTTCAAAAGCATCCGCGCTAATGATCCTCAATGATAGCACATTTGATCAAATTAGTAAGTATTTAAAGCTCCATTTATATGCAAGCATTATTATAACGGCTGCAACAAAGCCCATGTATTTTAATACTAAAGTAATAAATGTCAACATTTACATGTTTTCTAACCAAAAAGCGGTCGTATTTTGCGGTGATTGTAAATGACGTCAGAACACAGTTTTCGGCTTTATGTCACTCGGTGTCAGATATAAATGTCAAATGTATGTGACGAATTACTATGGTTAGTGAAAGATGAACTTTACTTATTTAAAGTATTTTTTATGGTATGTTCTACGTTGTTTTTTGTGTTCCAACAGGAAATATGGTCGGAATGGATGTTACGTTCTTTTTATTATTTGAAATAAATCAACCAGCTCTCACTTTTTTACTCATTTATTTTCAAAAAATGTGTTTTACTTTACTTTTTTTTAACATCGTCTGGAACCAACTTTTGCATTACATTACAAGGACCTAAATACCCATAATAAGTTTGAAACTATGAAATTGAGTACCTTCAAAATGTAGCACAAACAAAATAAATCATTTCCAAAGCTTCCTAATTCCACGTTCTAAGGAAGCGAGATCCGTAGCAGCTGTGAAGTTATGACGTGGCGGATATTACCTAACCGAACGGGGGGGCACTGTGGCCCATTCATCTTTCTATATCTTTTAGCGTGCTTTCAAACTTTGTAGCATTTTAGTAGGATTGTCGTATGTCACTTTCTAGGTTACCTATGAATTATTATTTCTTGTGTGTTTTGTTTTTTCAGTTAAAATCTACCCGAATATCTGGGAAAAAGTCTCTGATGACCGTGATAGTTGGAGGAAAAAATTATCCGATGGAGTGGTCGCGCATGACAGTGCCTGGTTCGATCTGCTATCCAAAAAACGCGATCTACGTCACCAACGAATGGCACAACCTCCAACATCACCAGGAACTCAATTTGTCTGGGGACGTTGCGACCGGCGATGTCGCTCCCGTAAAGGCCTTGTTAGCTATCAGCGCAAGTGCAAAAGTCAAACCACCTGAAACGGATGCAGCTTTAATCATCTTTTATAGATGTTATCAGGCCTTAGTTAGTTAGTTGTTTTTCAGTTAATATGTTACTGTTTCATTTAATTCCACATTTATAAGCGTGGTGGATATTACCTAACCGAACGGGGGGCACTGTGGCCCATTCATTTTTCTATATCTTTTAGCGTGCTTTCAAACTTTGCAGCATTTTAGTACGAGTGTCGTATGTGTTACCTATCAATATTTTTTTCAAAAGAACTTTACCACTTATAATTCTCAAGCTCAATATGGTTTAGCAGTTTATAGATAAAAAATTACATAGACTAGAAAATTTCACACCAGAAGCGACACTCAAGTAAAAAAACGCAACAACCACATAATTCATCCGACTCACGACTATCCAAGCCAATTAGGTACAAACCTTTAACACCCAATCTCATAGATACAAAGATTAATAACAGACGCGTTACTCTGTTCATGTTAAATATTAGATTACATTGAACAATTACTGTGTTATTGATGAAGCAACTCAGTAACTTTTGAGCCGTCAGTAACAATCAATAGTCTAGCGTTGGGTATAGACTTTGTATAAGGGATGATGTTTTAAGATAGATAGTTTCATAGAAGAGACTTGAAGTGAGAGTGAAAAATGGTTAGGAGAGTCTGTTGTATCGATTGCAATTATGCTGTTAGTTTAATGTCGTTGAACAAAATGCCTATAAAAGCCCATTTATTGATTTTACTCGCACATTGCATATTATTGAAAAAACAAATTATTTTGATTTTTGTAGACTTTCGAGTTTAATTTAGTTTGGAGAAGAAACATAAGGAAAGCCAACCCCACCACCATGTGGGACACTTAGCAGGAAAGAGAGACTTTCGAGTTAACAATGTCAAACATTATTTACTTAATTGATTTCTGACACTTACGCGAATATTAGACATTTAAATAAAACTACTTTTACGGATTTTATCGCGGTTATATTAATATTATTTAATCCAGACGTTTCTCTCTAGACGTTCTTAGTCTGCCCGTGACTATGGATGCTGTAAAGGATCCGAAACGTCGGGATTAAATAATATTAATATAACCGCGATAAAATCCGTAAAAGTAGTTTTATTTAAATTATTTACTTATCTTAAAATTATCTTTTGTAATTTAATTTGAAAATGATTTACGATAAGGCTAAGCCATAGTAAATAATAGGCTTTGAAAGTACGGTAACTGAAGGGTTGGTACACAATGGACGGTTGAGGAAGGAAATTGAGTCGAGGCAGCATGGTGGCACGATGATCGTAGACGCTTTTCATAGATAAGCTAGAATGGTAGGATTATTGGAAGATAAAGTGAGCAAGCAGTCTGTAAATATAATGCAACTTGCATTATATTTACAGACTGCTTTCGAATTTCATGTATTAATATGTAAAGTGGTAAGATTTGATTGTTTGTTTGAATCGAAGATGCTCCGGAATTACTGAACCGATTTGAATAATTCTTTCAGTGTTAGGAAGCTACATTATCTGCGCTGAGTAGGTATGGATTACATTTTATTCGAGTAGAAAGTAGGTGGAACAGCTAGTACATAATAATATGGCTTAATTGCGATGTAAGCATTATGTATTGCACTGACTATAAAAACCAAATTGACACAAATTTTATTATGTACTAGCTTCTGCCAGCGGTTTCACCCGCATCCCGTGGGAACTACTTCCCGTACCGGGATAAAAAGTAGCCTATAGCCTTCCTCGATAAATGGGCTATCTAACACTGAAAGAAATTTTCAAATCGGACCAGTAGTTCCTGAGATTAGCGCGTTCAAACAAACAAACAAACTCTTCAGCTTTATAATATTAGTACCTAGAGATTTCGAAAAATCCAAATTAAATCCAAGAGTATTCAACAAAAACAAACATAAGGCGACATACCGATCATTCGAAATCCATCAATTGGCAACACGCACCCCTTTACGCGTCTTATATTCGTGCCACAGATAAGCAAATGCATTACAATATCTTCGAACCTCGTGAATAATACTGAAAGCATTCTCGGTTCACTGAACAGAGTAAATTCGAAAGACAAAAGAGATTAATACGTACGTGAAAAGCTGAAACCGAGTTAAAAGCATGGAAGCCTATCTGAAATTTTGCATTTTCATTGTATGAAATTTGCGGTAGGTATGTCCGTTTTTCTCGAGGCTAAAGAGGATGGAGGAGGGGATGGTGAACCTTTTTAGATGTGTAATCTTCACTTTACATTTTGTGGGTGTGATGTCGTGTCGATATTTGAGGGTATATTTTGTGATCATGATATTTTGTTCAATGTGGAGACTTGTGATTAAAAAGAAAATAAGCACATTACAATAAACTATACAATTAGTATTTAAAATGTGGAAAGACTGAGATTTATCTTAATTTTATAGAAATATTATGCTTACAATTTCATTGTGTTGTTGTGAATTCATAAATTAATTTATTTTAAAAAATTCTGAGTCATTAAATACTTAATTTATTTTTGCATAAGTAGTTAAAATTCCGAAAGACTATATTTTTTTGCTGAATTCTCGAAAGATTAAAGATTTTCTTTTTCTTACTTCATGTATTTTTTTATATATTTGTGTACCCAAAATCGAGGGATTAATACCCCACACTTTCCCACGTGCACCACAATCATTGTTCACGATCCCTGCAAAGCTTCAGCTAATTTGTAAGTGAGCCCCCACAGCCGTAAATTTCACGCGTGGAGTTGTAAACTTTTACAAAAAGAACTGCCATATATTTAAGATATACATCACGTTGGCTGACGTTTGGATACCTCGTTTCTCAAGTGTTGCTTTTCTCGTCCCTTCTCTATAAGGCCAGGTCTGAATGCAAGCGGGTGTTTTTTTATTTACTTTTTTTGTTATTGGAGTTTCGGCTTTTGATTAGGGGATATGATAACCTATTTTAAAAGAAAGGAGGTAGGTATATTTTATTCCAGAATATAAATTAAATTATGGTTTAATTCTTGTAAGCTTTTCTGAGTTATTATTCTCCGTTACTTATTTAACATGTTTTACTGCGGTTCCAACCGCGAGGAAACTACTTTCCATACCTATAAAAAATGGTCTACGTTTTGCCTCAATTAGTAAAGATGAATTAATAAACAGTATTGCTTACGCCGAAAATCGATCTCACTGGCGTGCACTTGGAGAGGCCTATGTCCAGCAGTGGACTGCGATAGATCAGCCTATCGCAGTCCACTGCTGGATGATGATGATGATGATGATGATGATTGCTTACGTATATTGCTTATACATAGTTTGGATAGTACCAAAAACTAATTAACTTAAAAAATAACTTCTGAGAATAGTCCACGCTAATTATTTGGACTATATTTAAATAATCGTTTCGATCATTTGATGTTTGTTTTATGCCGCCGATAAAGAATTCAAATGTGTTGGAATTAATTTGTACATTAATTTATTTTAAATCTTAATTTAATATATAACACGGTTTTAATTATGTTATGGTAATCATGAAAGCCGAAACAAGTTTAGTTATTGATCTACTGGAATTTTAACAGTGCGTCGGTCACACAATTAACAACATAAGTAAATAAATTAAAGCCTTATCGATCTCAGATATAATTAGAAACCTCGTACAGATTATTCAAGCTAAAAAATGATATTAAGTAAAGTAGGAAATGAGCAACATCTCCGAAATATCCCACACGGTCAGTGTGGGGCAATCCCTCCTTGTTGGGGAGGCCTTTGTCCAACACTGGACATTCATTGGCGATGACGAAGTTAAGTAATATTTTTTATAGGAAATTTTCAGTCTTCCGTCATTTGGAGTTTTCTATTTAATAAATTGCAATATATTTTTGAGTTTTTTACCTAATAAAAACAAACAACAGAATCTTATATAAAACTAGCCGTTTTCCCGCGGTTTCACCCGCGTCCCGTGGGAGCTACTGCCTGCATCGGTATAAAATATAGCCTATGTTACTTGCAGATAATATAGCTTTCTAATGGTGAAAGAATATTTAAAATCGGTCCAGTAGTTTTTGAGTTTATCCATTACAACCAAACAAACAAACAAACAAAGTTTTCCTCTTTATAATATTAGTATAGATAACAAGTAAAGCTGCAAGAAAATCTGGTTTGATATATATATATATACAACGTTATTTTTAGTATATGCGAAACCTGAATATAGTTTGTTCAGAATCAGTAACTGAATCGATTCCAATAGTTTTTACGCCAAGTTATATTTTTTTCAAAAACTATTTAAAAAAGTTTAAAGTTGGACATCGCCGCCATTAAGTACAACACAGGTCATGGCAGGTCATATCGAGTATTAGGAAACAGTAAACAACTAGTCGCAAGTGCAAAAAAACCCCTCAGTCCCCTTGAAGACCCGGTGACCTTGAATTTTTGCTGACTTTACAAGCTTATAACTTTGTGTTTTTTTATGATACAGTCGTGAAATTTTGTAAATAGATTCTTTACACAAAAATACTAGACAGGTGTATCAAGTTTCGCATTAACAAAAAATAAGGTTGTATATTTTAACAGTAGCTTATTTAAAACTTAATTAGCATTTCACGCCTATTTTCCAAGAAGCTCTTAAAGTTGATTTAAATGTGTGAGATAACATCCATTATAATAAATCAGACAAGTTTTTTTTAAGTAATTAATTTAACATTAATGTAATATTCTATTTAATGAATTAGTAAACATGTTTTACCGACTTAAAAAAAGATGTTTCTCATTGTGACCTGTAGGTACCTACGTATGTTTCTTTGTACGCGATTATCTCATGTTTAGCTGAATCGATTTTGATGTGGTTTTCAGGATAATAGTTGTCAAACTAAGGATAAACTTTGGGGTACCTATATTATTGAAGTCCTTTAATTTTTTTTTGTAAACATGTTTTATAATTATTATCTAAGCGGACCAAATCGCTCGTTTTATTACCTCGCTTCTCACCTACATTTCATGGGGTACGTTTAAAAAGTTGTTTTTGTCATAACGGAACTTTTGTTTATGACCGCCCTTTTTATTTGCATATTTTTCTGCAAAAAGAAATGATATTAATATAAAAGAAGCCGGAAGCCTTTTGTTTTCTTCGCATTTATAATTAAAATGTTTTATATCAACACTGTTTGGGAACAGCGAATGAAATGTCCCAAGTATTTAAGAGAAGGAAAATGATCAACAGGGAATTATCTTGAGGCTACTGCATTTTCATTGAATGGAAAAATACATCTCTTATTACTACATTATTTACTGTAGCAAGCCCTTATGGAATTAATTTTACTTAGGTATCTGTTCTCGAAAATGAAATTAAAATTCACAACCATTCTCAACTTCACAACAAGACTTTCGTAATTTTCCTTAAAAACTCAAGTAAAAATAAAAAGTACACTAGAGCTAAAAAGTTACTCTATTTATTTATATAGCAATGTTCTACCGACTGCGAAACACTTTGGCAACAGTGTAATGTTGGTGTATTTTTCGTGACGTCACTATTTCATACACGGTCTCTTAACCCTGTAGTGTCATCCGTCTAGACAGACGAATGGTGTGGCTTATAATACCGCAAGTTTGTTACAGCGTTCTAGGGTTGGACTGTTCATTGCATATTTAGGTACTGTGGAAATTAGGTAGGTGATATGAAAATTTATATGACGTTTGAAGCGGTTGACGCCATTTTGTTATTTTACTTTAGAGTCGCTGTATTATTGAACTTACATATATTTTTGAACTTACTATTTTAATTTTATTTATTAAGTTAGATTTTTTAAATTTCAATCTTTACGTACGTTTATTTTTATATGTTCGGAGGTTCATTGGATTACAACGATCTATATAGGTATCTACCTAAGTAAAAGTAATTAGGTAAATACAAGTAAATTTTTGTTCATAATTCGATGTCGAAATTTCCAAGAACAGGACACATCACTGGCAGAAGTTATACACAACAATAATCCTATCTTTATTTGTTGTTCACAACTGCGTGCTTTGAAAACTTTTTGTCGTTTTCCCGTCCTAACTTTCATGATCTCTCACGACCTTCGAGCCTTATAAACAAACAGAAATCGTCGCAGACACTTTATTAATATGTGAGACACGAGTTTCTATAGTTTATATAAGCGCTTACTCGATAACAAACGTAGAATTAATGAGAAATTTTAGCCCAACGATGTGCTTTGATAAAATATTCAAACATTTCACAAACTAGAACGGTGGTTAAAATGTGCTTGGAATTCGTGCTTAGTACATTTTAAATGCTTGTTTGTTTTGAGACGTTATTTCTGATGCTGGCTCTTTGAATAGTCACCCAAGTTTGCATCCAAGGGAACATTTTCCGCAAAATAGTACAAAGTTTCACCAAAAGCTGAACGATTTGAAATAGTCCTTCGTTTTGTGTCTTGAATGTAACAAATACATGAGTTGTTCTTAAAAATATTAAGATGGGTTTCACAACTTTTTTGTTTTTCAAAGGTTAGAAATTGATGCAGTGGTTAGGTATGTATATGTCGTGGTGGCCTAGTGGCCAAAGAACCAACCTCTCGAGTATGAGGGCGCGGGTTCGATTCCAGGTCAGGCAAGTACCAATGCAACTTTTCTAAGTTTGTATGTACTTTCTAAGTCAATCTTAGACATCAATGACTGTGTTTCGGATGGCACGTTAAACTGTAGGTCCCGGCTGTCATCGAACATCCTTGGCAGTCGTTACGGGTAGTCAGAAGCCAGTAAGTCTGACACCAGTCTAACCAAGGGGTATCGGGTTGCCCGGGTTACTGGGTTGAGGAGGTCAGATAGGCAGTCGCTTCTTGTAAAGCTCTGGTACTCAGCTGAATCCGGTTAGACTGGAAGCCGACCCCAACATAGTTGGGAAAAGGCTCGGAGGATGGTTAGGTATGTATATGTAAGTAATTTATTTTGGTTTATCGAAAAAGCACTCGTACAAGCCTAACAATACACTCTTCTTTCAGCATCAAAACAGACAAAAGACAGTCTAGCCTACCTCAAACTAAAACCTACATCCTAATAACCATTTGAATAGTGAAAATAGTGTGCGAGTGAGACTGGCAGTAACTCACCGTGAAATATGAGAGACGTGGAAGATTATGATAAGGCCTTAACCCAGTAAATCATTGGATTTTCCGCTTCTGAATTGAGGCAAATTTAAGGAGAATCCAGTTTGAATGCGTACCGTTGAAACTCAAATTGTTACGTGATGTGGGAATGAATGTGTGTTTGATTTTCAGGTATTTAGGACTTGGTATGGCTGTTTGAATTTGTTAATGTTAACTTTTCCAGAAACCGACCGGTTTCTGGAAAAGTCGGGTGCTGAAATATTGAAGAATGTTATTGGGAAAGCGTTTTGGTGTTTAGTGATATGTTTGAAGTGGAGAATGTTGATACCTATAAAATGTATATTTTAGAAGTCAGTGAAATTGACTTTAGAATTTCCGTATCTTATACAGACCTTTTTGTTTTCAATTGTAGCAGCGAAACGCTAATAATGAGTTTAATTTATGTAATAACTTAAATCGGTCAAACCAGTACCGACCCAGTAAATAATCGGGTGTCCATGTCCAACCAAAACAACAGCGATCTAGAACATTCTATAACTACGTTACAGAACAAATGGACAAAAAACCACCTTCAACATAACCTTTTTAGTAAACACAATACTAAAAATTTTACGTTGCTCTTATTACACAATAATTTATGACCATCGGAACAAGATAAGTGCCAAACTATAAACGCCCACAATTAATACGTTTAGCTCCTACTAAATCATAAAAGAAGCTAAACATAACCCTTTATTACCGCGTCTCACGACATCAAAGAAACGTCTCATTTTTTGTCCCATAAATCTTTATTCGTCGTATCAAATTTAAAAACGGAATGAGGTCACGTATGGCGACTGTTTGAAAAAGGACGTATTTTTTCGACACCACTAATGGTACTACAGTTCGTCTATTATTATGATTTATGTGTACATTACATGTGTTTTGTAATTGGTCGTTTTTACTGCATGAGAGTGCATGTAACAGAAATGAGAATGCTGAGATGGATGTGTGGTGTTACAAGAATGGATAAAGTGAGGAATGATTACATTAGAGGAAGTCTGAAAGTAGCGCCAGTTACAGAAAAGATGAGAAGTAGAAGATTGTCGTGGTATGGACATGTAATGAGGAGGGATGATACGCATGCAACAAAGTGTGTGCTAAGTATGAATGTAGATGGATGGAGAGGAAGAGGAAGACCTAAGAAAAGATGGATGGATTGCCTGAAAGATGATATGAATAGGAAGGGAGTGAGTGTCAGTATGACGAGTGACAGGGGAGAATGGAAGAAAATGACATATTGCGCCGACCCCAAATAAAATTTGGGAACAGGGCAGGAGAAAGAAAGAAGACTGCAAGTTTTGTTTTTAGAGTGCCACGCCGACTTTTTAGGGTTAAGACTAAAATTTTCACGTGTGAATAACGCTAAGCTTTGAAAATGGCAACATAAGTTTTACGAGCCCACTAAAAAGTTAATTTAAATATTGTACTTCTTAGCTCCATTTTCAAAACGTTGCCTTATTCTTTTAAAAAGACATCAAAAAATATTATTTGCATATGCTGTATTGTTGTACCTAAGAGTATGCTATACATATATATTTATATATTGCAGATTCATCTTCTAATAAGCTTACACTATTTAAACTGCAGTGTACAAAAACATGAAGACCTTGTTCACCATCTATTGAAAGAACCATTTTTTACAATCAGTCTAGATGTTTCTAATTTAGCTACACACAAAGAAATTCGATACGTGTTTCTGATTTATGTATTGTGTCCACTATTGACATTAACTAATGCATTCATGTCTAGACATGCAATGCTTTGTTTCTAAATATGAAGACACTAACCGATTTCCTGCGGTTTCACCCGCGTTCAATGAGAACTTCTACCCGTACTGGGATAAAATGTAGCCTGTGTTACTAAAGAAAAGTTGAGCTTTCCAGCAGTGAAAGAATTTTTCAAATCGGTAGCTTCGGAACCTTGAGGCAAGCAAAAAAACCAAAGAAAAATATGTTAGATAGATACTTGTCAATGGACATTAACTAATGTATTCTTGTCTAGTCTTGAAATGCTTCGTGTCTAATTCATCATCATCCTCCGAGCCTTTTCCCAACTATGTTGGGGTCGGCTTCCAGTCTAACCGGATTCAGCTAAGTACCAGTGCTTTACAAGAAGCGACTGCCTATCTGACCTCCTCAACCCAGTTACCCAGGCAACCCGATACCCCTTGGTTAGACTGGTGTCAGACTTACTGGCTTCTGACTACCCGTAACGACTCGTGTCTAATTATGAAGACATTTGCGATATCGTACCTATGTGCAATTTGTTAATGTATATCTTTTGTAATCTTGGCAAGAATAACGACTAGGTATGACGAGTGTGGCGCCTGTTGTATTGAATCATTATGTTTTATAACAGGAAAATACGCTGATTTTATTGGTAATAGAATTAATAGATATATCGTTTTGTTATTAAAATAATAAGACCTTACGTAAGTACATATTTATTTCAACGTAGGCGGATATTTAATTTAATTGCAATTGTGACATTCAATAAATAAATGGCAATTGGTTCGTTCTCAAAATTCCGTGGGATGACTTGTTAAGAGGTAACTTAATTCGGTTTTTACCTTTATTGTAAGTTTCAATGGACACCCACAGTAGACAAAAAACCCAAAAACATTTAATGTAAAAATAAAACGATACAACTTTATAACTTAGAATTCCAGTAAAACACTGCAAAAGAAAACAATACTTCGCAAACGAAACGCTAAAGGAACTAAATAGTTTCCGTAGAATTGTATATAAAATCAATTGTTGGTCTTTGTTTAAAGTTTTTTTTAAAGAAAGTTTGACACAAAAACTAGGAGGACCTCGAGAAGAAACCCACTCAAATTCTTAGCGAAGAGTCCCAAACCGCGGTTTGGTATCTTACTTTTGTTGTGTGGTCTAATTCAAAGACGCAAATGACTGTCATTTTTAAATGATGTAAGAATTTCAGTTTTAATTGATATGGGATAGGATGATGACGAATAGGGTGAAACTGATAGTGTTAATGGTTCGATTCGGAGACTTCTTAGTAGATTTCTTTAATTATGTGGATTCGTAGAACAAATAAGATAGTTACACATTTTAGTGGTAAAAAAGCCCAATGGTCGGGACCTGTGTTAAGCAATTAATTCAACAGTAAAAATAAATTAAATAGTAAAACAAACTAATAATGATTATAATACCCCCACACATAACATAGTAATTATTTTAAATGGCATCCGAAATTTTATTTAAAGAATAATTTTGATTGACTAATAATATAACAAACGATCAGATTTCTCAGTAAGTTCAACTTTCCTAGAAAAAGCGTTGCTCAAAGGCCTCTTTGATAGACTTTTCCTTGAATATAAGTGGGATAAAATAACTGATTCAAAGAAGTTTTAATATATATTTATTTAAAAAAATCACTGACATATATTTTTAATACTGACTCTTATTCCTGATTTCTGGAATAATTCGGCATTCTAAGGGTACACGGCTCATCGTGGTATGTTAACTTTCTATTTCTGTTGCTTTTTATTTTAAATAGGTATATTATTATACTAGCTTCCGCCAGCGGCTTCGCCCGCGTGGTGTGTTGATAAAAAGTAGCCTATGTGTTAATCCAGGGTATCACCTATCAACATACCAAATTTCAATCAAATCGGTCCAGCCGTTTTTGCGTGATTGAATAACAAACATACATCCATACATTCTCACAAACTTTCGCATTTATAATATAAGTAGGATTATTTAAAATAAAGATATTTCCCATAAAGATTTGAATCATAAGCTGTATTTAAATGTATGCTCGAGCAAGGGACATATTTTTCAGGACACTAATAGTTGACGTCACAACTGTGACGTAAAACGCTATAATCTTCCATCTTACACCATAAGCAAACAGTTGAAAGTTTGTAGCTATGTGCGCATTGTTCAGACAGGTAGCGGTCCAAGTTTTTCTGTGTCCTCAGTACGTGAGAGAAAGACTTTGGTCTCAATTTGTTAAGTTCAAGATGTTGGCTATAAACCATTCAAGCTGCACCTTCTAGTTTACTCTGTGGGTGATGAACATTATTATCTATGTTAATTTGCTGGGGAGTTTGTTGCACCACTTCTTCTTCCCAGCAAAAACACATAGGAAGCGATGAAGAGTGGACGTTTTGTGGGCTGTCTTTTGTAAATTTATGACGTTCAAAAAGTGCTGGCAAAAATTACTAGAATATGTTTATTTCAAATCGTGGTTTTCATAGTACATATTGGTTAAAGTATAAAAGCCAATCGTGTTTTGTTTGTAGTTTTTCTGTAGAGATCATCAGTTTGTATAGAAAATTTTCCACTATTGAACATAGCGGAAAAAGTACCTAAAAAAAAATAACTAACCTGTTGATAAAATCTGAAAGGGTATACATAGTTATTTTATCAATAGAAAATCTCTTCGTTAAAATAATAATAGCGCTTTCTATAATTCTATATTTTTTCTTTTTCCTCCCTTTTCCTTTAAAGATGCAAAACAAATGTTATTCGAATGAAATAGTCAATTTTATCCTTTGTTCGTCAGAATAAAAATATAAATAAATTGATAACTATTGTAATATCTGGGTATCTTTTACCATTTTTCTTTCGTTATCCTTGTTATTTTGTTTATATTGGCGTGAATATTACATCTTTGTATCAAAACAAGCATTTGTTATAATAAAAGACAAAATATGTTTTTCTGTGAAAAGGTGTAATAATATTTGTCCAATTACGCTACCTACATATATAGAGGTACACAGTTCAACTTAGAGGGTTACGACTCTATTATTTCACTAAAATATGGTCAACAGAATATATGTAATCGAAGTCATCAACGCTGCTTCGTGCTGGTACAAAATTTGTCATTCTTCTTAATCTACTTAGATTAATCCAAATCAAGAAGGTGCAAACTGACTAAACAGAATAAACGTCCTGAAAATAATATCAGCTGCCAACCAGAACCAAACCATTTTTATATTGGACTATTTACCCTCATTACTTTTGACCCATATTGTCACGTCTCGACCTTAACATTGTTCTTCTTTGTAAGCCGCTTTATCAAAATACGCAACAAAAAGATAAAATCTGGTATAGTGTTGAGTGATATGGGTTAAGGTTGTAACATACATATCAAGTCGAAAACGGATAGTGATCGTCGTGATCTATTGTCCCTAGACAAAACGATGACTTTACGATTTCGATTAGTGTGTTTTAAAGTAGACAGAGAGTCTGTTGCAGTCGTGAGTCATGCGATGCTTATATGCGTGATATAATCGCAAGAAAGACGAAAGACAGCCCCTAAAACTCCCACCCTTCACCACTTCCCACAATTTTCCCACGGTCCGCATAACATAAACTTTCCTCAAAAGCAGGTTGTACTCATAAGTATTTTCGTCTTTAGTAAAAAAAACAAAAGGGAGTTTCACCCAAATGATACGCTGACGATCCCTTTCCGAGTTGATATGTGTGCTCCAACCCTTAGTTATCCAGTGAATCGCTAGTCTCAGATTGTGTGTAATATCGTCCCATTGAAGGCAAGCCACAAATAAGAGGTGGATCTTACGAAGAAGGGAAAATTGGATTTTCTTTGAGACGGCTGCGCTATAAAATTGAAACTTATATGGTTTATGTATTTAATTGTGTGCTACAGTTTGTTCTAGTGTGTGTGATTGGAAATCGATACTTATTGTTAGAGGATTAAGGCACATTGTACGACTTAGAGTTGGGTCTTTATAAGACTTTTTTGAAGTAATGGTGAGTGCGGCAAATAAGCTACATCTACTTATCGTGAAAAAATTTAATGTGTCCACTTTTTATTGAATCATAACAATAGCATTTATTTATGACAATTTTTACTGAAACTTTACAGTCAAATAATTGAAAATTACAACTGGAATATTGAATGACAAGTATTAGGTACCCTTACCATAAGTGTCGAATAATTACAATTTGACATAACGAAATATTATTGCATAAACTAAACGTGTTAAAAACATAACACTTCTAAAATGGTTTTAATGGTTATTCAAATGTTTTTATAGCTTAGTTTCAGCGGTACTAAAACTCCAAAGCTTTATGCAGTGCACTAATGCTGTAAAATTTTTATGTCAGTCTATCTGGCCTATCTTTCATATAGTCAAACTGCATTTTTGATGACTGCGATTTTATGGCTTTTCATATTAACGACTGTTTCACCTTTTTGGGCACAGGTATGAAAAACTGTTTTAGAACTTTCAATGTTTTATTGTTATGGAGCCATTTCTACATATTAACTGGTGAAAGTGATAAAAATGTATGAAACTTTTCATGGTCTGATTGAATGTGGATAAAATTAAATGGTAAATTACCGACTGACTTTGATGGATTATTATATAGACAAAAACTATACTTATCACGCTTTATTAACAAAATAAATTAAGTAAAATTTTTAAAAGTGCAAACTAAAAATATTAAAATACTGGCCGTTTTAACCATAAATAGACAAGTGAGACCTTATCTCACAAACCTTTTTAGTGGACATTCTTTTTTCAAAATTGAAAACAAAAGCCCAATGTCACGCGTCCTCCGTCCACAGGAGCGTACTACATAATTTCTAATTTTAAACTTTGTTGTATCATTCCGTGGCAGTGTTTATAATTAATTTTGGAATTTTTATATTCGTTATTAAAATTTTAAAGCTGTACACGTGTCTGGCATGAAAAGGAGTTAGAACCTTTTTGGTTCTGAACATTTATTTTTTTAATCTATCGTCTGTTGTTTTATTGGTTCATTAGAGTCTGTCTTCTAGATCAATAAGTATAAGTAGTAAAAAACGACTATGACGATTCTTTTTTTTTCGACAAAAAGAAGTAGGTTCTCAATTCAAAAGATTTGTTCATCAATATGAAAAACTAACATTTCAGTTTTACCACTCGCAGAACATGTAGTCGCAACAATCTCTCAGAACTCGCAACCAAAACAAACCATAAACAAACAATAACAGTGAAAACATCATCCCTCACATGACTAACAAACTTAAAATCTAATTACACTTACCTAAATCCTAGTAAATTGAATGCGAATTGTACAAACTGTATAAACAATAATTCAGAAACATATGTTGCGGACTTAGAGAATCGATCCAACTGGAGACGATATTGCCGTACTTTCTCCTCTGCCAAAGCTACGAGAACATCGATAATTTGTGAGCCTCAAGTTTACGCTGCTCGGCCACGTCAGATATCGGTGACCAGTGAGAAAAATAAAACACATTGGTAGCAGTAGCATAACGCACACGTCCTACAAAAAGCCAGAAGCAAAAAGTTGGCCAGATAACCTTAGTTAGTTAGTCCTACCAAAAATAGGCCAGATTATCTGGCCTACAAAAAGCCTGATGTGGATGGATAGCCGTACGCTTACGTTTATTGGGAGTGTGCGCAACGATTTGATTTAAAATGCATAAGTAAGTCAGCTATCATTATTGCTTCAACATTTGTGCGTTATTTGGCAAACTTTTTTTGCATATAATTTGAGTTCATGGCGATTGCGGTTCCTGTTGTTTCGATGCTCTAAAGTTACGGAGGAAACGCGGCTTAATTAAGTAATAACGCCTGATTTAACATTTAGGTTTTGGCCGCATTAGTAATGGAACTCTGTTTAGGATACACGGACGGTTCGTGTATGTTCTGCTGTTTTGGAAACTGTTGTAGAAACATCTCTCTGAATGAACGAGTTTTGTTTTGCGCGGCTGGGTTAAAATAGGAACACTTCTTTCAGTTATAAAGCACTAGATTACACCCGCAACGTCGCGACCATGATCGAACTCGGATAAAAAGTAGAAATCTCTGTCTGTTCTCCATCTGGCCTCCATGGGACGCCCTTGGAGTATAACTGTCAAAAAATTCCAGGGGCATGGTTTCAAAGCCTGAAGGGTATTTATAAAATATAATATAAGTTTGATCTGTATTCTGCCAGTCCCTGACACCTAACGAACGAAACGATTTAGATGCGGTTTATTGAGAAAATAACGTGCTATGCTTGTAATCCCCAAACTAAGAGGTACCACACCTCTATTTCCATACACTGTCGGTAGGAACAACATCGTACGGTACATATTTATGCAACTGTGTGTATGTTTGAGATTTAACAGATGTTTAACGAACTAAGCTGTCGTATGTATCACAGGATTTGAACCGGAGTTAGAGGGGATTCGGCTTACAATCAATGTTATTTAGCCTTAACTAGAACATTGTACCGACGAGATGTCATTTAGATACGTAATTGTAAATGCAGAGAATTTATTAGTATTCGTATGAATAGTCGTAAATTTTATTTATGTTATATTTTATGATGATAATAGAATATAGTAAAATACCAGCGTTCTCACACAAGCAGAGCTTTTTCGCAAAACATTCCGCGCGGCAAAAAACAACAAGAAATAAATTAAAAGTATCTATTTAAAACTATCTCAACTTGAACATAATACTCGGGTACATAATACATACAACATAATAACGGGTGAACGATTTGTAACCTTGGTTAAGTATTCAAATAGGGACAAAATAAAATAGTTATTTGTGAATGAATTTGCAAAGCTATACAATGTATTATTACTTAGGTACTTATTGAATTATCACGTACTCATGAGCTTCTAATAGGCAAAAAGATAAGGCTGTCCGATAAGGGATGTTTATAATAACTATTATCTGTCTAATATAGGTACTTGTATTTCATTCATGATTTTATCACGCATATGACGCGGGCAAAACCGTTAGAATCTAATGTAGACATTAATTGCTAAAATATGTATATATTTTTATATTATTTTTTATGTAACCTTTAAGCCTTGCCATACTTTGGCTCAGAGATACGAATAAGATGTCGTAGGTCATCTAACATAGCGTTAGATTAAATTGTTGTCTTTCTAGTGGAGAAACGTGAGTGTAATCGTCGTCACGTGGTTCCCCAAATACCTAACCATCATATGCTTAGTCAGTCTAACCAGGGGTCAGCTTCCAGTCTAACCGGATGCGGCTGGGTACCAGTCTTTTACATACCCGAGCAATCTGATAACAATTGATTTACCAGAATTTTCCTAATACGTAACCACGGACAGTTGTTTAAAAGTACAACATGTAAGAGCTTACCTATATTTTTTTAAAGAGAAGTTGTATGTCTCTCGAGCTAAGTAAAAACAAATGAATGTAGCCTTATACCGTCGAAGCTCATATACTTAAAGGCTCTAGACAGACGGACTGCATTTCGACTGCAATCCAACTGCAATTTGCAGTTCAAGGGCAGTTTGAATGCAGTTGACACGACTGCAATAGAACTGCAAATCAAACGTGCAGTCCGATTGCAGTTGGGATGCAGTCGGCGTGCAGTCGTGTTCTGAAGTTGAACTGCCCTTGAACTGCAAATTGCAGTTGGATTGCAGTCGAAATGCAGTCCGTCTGTCTAGAGCCTACGAGTAACCGCAGAATATAACTTGTATGCGAACAGACCGTGTTTGCAAATCACTAAATACAAATACTAATTCGACCTATTTGACTTATCTAGTCCCACATACATCATTACTATCAGGAATCTGAACTTTCCCGTCGTGTGAGTCATAGTTATTTATGCAGCATAATTACTATGATGGCAACGAAACTCTGACCCCATTGATAGTGTGAAGACGAATATAACTTATTCATAATTAAACAGCTTAGCAATAAATGTTTGTCTAAATAATACCAAATTAAGGTCGTAATCCTAGAACAAAATGTATGTAACTATCAATTAGTTAAAATCATTAAAAATGTTTAACAATATTTCGTGATAGAAGTCTTAGAGTCACCGCACACTGCAAACTTTTTGTCAGCTGTTGGTTTGATCGGGCTCATAAATCAATATGGTGATTCTAGTGTGCATATTACAATGATCAGGTATAAGACCGATATCAGACCTGCTAAAAAGTATGATTGGATTTACAGTATACTGTCAGCTAACCGTCAGACGACTGTTTAGTTTGCAGTTTGCAGGGGCTCTTATAGATTTTCGAATAGGTACATAAATTAACAGTAGAAACTTACCTTAAACTGATTCCGACTTTCTGCCGGGTAAGCCAATTTTATATTTATATTGTCCAGAATAAATTCATTGTGTTCCTTATTTCTAACCAACCCAAACTTTTCTGGTTGTTGACTACAATTCACTAACAGCAATGCTGAATTATCTTTCACGTACACGACAATTTTGATCCATTTATCTACGAAATTGTCATTAAATAGGAAATATACTGAATCTTTCGGCGTGAATAAATCTGTGGTTAGACTCAATCTTGAGACGCTTTTGTCTGCCGGTCGAAGGCACAAGTTCAAGACTATACTGTTATTCTGATTAATGGAAAAAAGACATGATGATTTTCCGTGGAACATTTTGAAGATTGCTGTGACTATGAATGGTGGCGCTAGTTTTGTTCCAAGAAGGCCTGTGTCTGTGTCTTTGACCTCCACGCCAGTTTTCGTGACGAATCTAGTGGAATATGTGTCGCCATTGTAAGATTCTCCTACGAGGTCCGCTTTGTCGGCTGGTGGTTGGAGTAAGTTGAATTTTGTTTCTGAAAAAGAAGTAACAATCATAAATATAATTGTACTATTTTTTTTTATTTCAATGTATTAGTTATAGTCTGGCAAGCTCTATAAGGACACTCTCATGGTCTACGCGGGACGTAGGCAGTGGGGTTGATTACGGAGGCCCGCGGGACGGTCTTGTCAGCTGTCGTCATCCCGCGCACGCTTGTAGTCACCACTTTTTGACTTTTTGTTGACTACGTCCCGCTCCCCGCGTGGATCATAGAAGTGTTCTTAACGGCTTGCCAGGCTGTAATATTTCCTACCAATTGAAAAAATCAATGAAACTATTCTTACACTAATGGTCTTACTACAAAAACTTAACCACCTGTTTTACACTTGTCTAAAAAAATTGTGACTGCAAAATGAACCATATGTCAATGTCATAATTTGACATTTTTTAGACAAGTCTTAAACTGACGTTTAAAAGTTTTTGTGGTAAGACGGTAAATGTTTAAGTATTTAGGTACATTTCTTATCAGACTCCATCCAAATGTTTAACAATGTCACCAAAAAGACTTTATTCTGTAGTCTGTCGACCTAGCAAATGAAAGAATACTTTAGGTTAAATCGGTGTTATATATTGGTATTTTATACCAATTGGCGCCAAAAAGCTCCCGTGACGGTCACCATTAGGGCGTGATCAAGATAAGTGTAAACACCAGCCTGTGAGGAACGTCTTTGTGCTTCGTTCAAACGATTGGATTTATTGGGCTAGTTGACTTGAATTGTTTACTAATTTATTAATGGCTCTTTGTAACAAATATCACAAAAGAAAGTGCTTGCGGCACTAATAACCGCATAGACAAGCACTGCCACAATTATCTGACCAAGATTCTCTGTGGCCAATGATGTAACATATACTATATAAATTAAAAAAATATAAATGAAAAACAAACTTTTTCATTATAATTTCAATTATGTCAGAAAAAAAAATAGATAAATAAAATATGTTCAAAAAAAAACATATAAAAAAAACTGTATAATTTTTAGGTATCAAGACAACAATAAGTTACCCAACAAACATGTAATAAATAACTTTCAATGTAACGTAGAAATAGAACAATGTCGTTATTTTTTTCTAGATTAAGGTAGGACTTTTGGGACCATTTCAAACGAAGCACGACTGGTAGATGGGGTGTTACTAATTCAGCTATTTGTTTGCTTCCACTTTGACAAATAGCTATAGATAAGAAATTCGTGTTAACTAAGATGTTTATGCTTTCAAACCCACCTTAAATGTAACTATTGATCCAAGAATAATATTGAAAAAAAAAAAAACATATTTTCTTAGAAAAAATGCCAATGACTGACATTAAGATCTGACAGCGTTTTCACACCAGCAGATTTTTGATTAGAGCTTTTTACGAGCGATACATTCTGATCAACAAAAAGTAGGACTTTAAGTAGGTGGTAAAGTGTCGTCGTTTGAACCGGTCGTGTGACATCAGTTCAATACTTTCGGTAAAACCAGACGAAAATTATTCCGGTATGGAAGCGCCATTATGGCCATAGTTCGAAGTAAAATAAATGTCTGCTGCGCTGTTATTGGATGCCTATCCAAGAAGATGTAAAGCGTCTTTTGTAAATTGTGAAAGAACTTACCAAATGCATCTGTTGCCCTGTACACGACGAATACAGCACAGAGAATATAACTGAAACAAAAGAAAAACACATTGTTACTAAATATATTAATAAAATATATTTTCAGCCTGTTTCAAATAAAAAAATAATATTTTCTAATATTTTTTTCAGGTAAATTCGACCGACACCAACATAGTTGGGAAAAGGCTCAGAGGATGATGATTTTTCAGGTAAATACAGGTACAGGCAGGTACAGATATGCAACACCGGAAAATATAGGTACTTTTTTACACAATTACTTTCGAAATCAATATTTACTCCACTCATATTGTTCAATATCTATACCTATGTATGTACCCAAACCTTCAAATTTTTTTTTTTTCTAAATTCCCAAGAAAAATATCTAGTTTAAAGTTTTCCCAATTAAACGATGTCCCAAATACCTATAAAATTAGCTCCCATCTATCAAGGAACTAACTCTAAGCGTTTACTTTCACACTGTTAACCTCTTAGTACGACAGTTGACACTTACTAAAGCACCTAATCCCTGAAGGAATGAAAAATGGCGTGTGAAAACTTGTGGAATTGAAATAGTTTGTGGTTCCAAAGCGATTGTTTGGTACACTCGATGTCACCGCTGTTTGGGCGTATGTAGTTTGGGATGGTGATATTTTAAATTTTAGTTTTTATTCGACACATAAATATTTTAGGAATGGAAATCTTCATTTTAAAATAAATATTGTAAGCGGCATGGTTTTATCAAATGCAAGCTATCCAATTATGTCAAGCTATCAAATGTGCCAATATCTATAAAATGATTTCCCAATTCTCATGACGATCGATTTTACAATTATGAATTCTGTGTAAACTGGTATACCTACGCAAAAATACCATTAGACATAAAGTATAACATTCAAGATCTCGGCTATTTTAAATCTATTTGGACGAAACTATAGCGCTGGTCCAAATTCTACAACTAAAAAGTCATATCCCAACTTCTTAAAAAACCCTTCCTTCTTCACATACCCCGTAAGTGTCCGGAACAGTACTATAAAGGACATTACATACCAGCTATAAATACACGTCAGAACACAGCTGACGTGGCCGCATAGCTACTCGCCTAGCACGTCACGCAAAGGGTTTCGGGCTTAGACCAAGACAAATGTGTTTATTTCGCCTAAGTACTGGAACAACGCCTTTGTTTGTTAAGACGGACACTACTTGGAAGGGACAGGAGATAAATATTTGGAGATTGTATGAAGTTGGTAGGTTGGGGTTTTAATTGTTTTATTAATGTTGACAATGTGTATAAGAAAGTTGTCGCTGACTGTCCCTTTGGTCGTAGTGGTCATGAGCACGCGGGTTCAATTCCTAGGTCAGGCTGAAACCGCTTTGTAGATTTTATAAACATTTAGACACCAGCTTTTCGTCAGAAAATGTACAGTGTCACACCCCCGTACCTAGGAGTACACTTGCCGTGTATAACCACTGCCCTCCAAAGCTTCTCAATAGCATTCGTTGTTACAATTCCACGTCAGAGGCTATCAGTAACCCACAACTCTCTTCTCGTATCGTCATTAATCCATTAAATTATTCTGATGTCGACATTTTTTCAAAGAACCAAACTAAATGCTACTAATTGTTTTGAAGACAAATAAAAACAACTTCTATTTCAAGATCTAAGATGACCTAATTCAAAACTATAGTCGTTTATTATTATTTGTATTATTTCAAATCAATTGAACAGGTGGGTGCTCGGCACATTTATTGAGTGACTTATTGATACAAGGTGGCAAGTGAATGTTTTGCAATACTGATATAAATCTTGATTTAGTTTATTAGGTTTACAAAGTTTTGCACCATTAATGTGACTTAAAATGTCAGGCTTAATAAGGAGCTAAGAATAAAACTATTCAATCGATGATTTAGCCAGTGCCCTGCACTGGGACAGTTAAAAAGGTTAATTCAAAACTATTCGCAAAATGGCTAGTTTCAAAATAAAGCGGAAGATTTGTTGATTTAATACAGATTAGAAAGAAAGAGACACATAGAGAAAGATTATTAATACGGGACTGAAGAATTTATTGCTGTAAGTTTTCATCGTCTATCTAGACTAGTCTATTCTAAAAAAATAAAACACCACTTCAGCTGTCAAAATGAAAGATTACTTTCATACTGAATGGAAAAATCCGGTCTACTCAATGGAATTTCACGTAGAAAATATTTTTACAATGCTAATTTATATTTATTAGCTAAAGAATTTTGACGCATCACCTACTTATCTTCAAGACTACTGTTATTAAGATTCCTCGTAATGTGTTTATTTATAGTCACTTAATTATATAATTATTTTGTAATTTCAATATCTTGAACAATTCGGTTTCCTAAAATCATTTTATATTTAGGATGACATTTCATTTCCAGAAATTGTAATTATTAAACTCTCGACTTTTATCATTCCAGAAAATCTTATTTTAGAAATGTTATAAGGACCCACCTGACGATGATAACGAGGCTACAGTACCTCTATATTTACCAGCTCTGATAATCCATTCATAGGCAAATTCTTAATAATCTTAATACCGGGAATAACTATTAATATTATAAATAGGCGAAAATGAAAATCGCTACCATTTCCAACCACAGCCGCATTCAATGAAAGCGTGGTACGAATGTCAAAATTAGTAACACCCTCAACTGTCTTATCTTCAACGGACTCGTTAGCTTTCAATTTACTTAACAGTGTAATATCATATCTCTTGACACAGACTAAAATTACTCCCTCAATGCATCTTGTCACACTGAACATTTTCCCAGAAAACTCTTTGTGAAATTCTACGCTGTGACACGCTGTCAGTCGATCGTTGCAAACGCGTATTGACTCATACATGTGTGTGCTTTAATTTTACTTGTACATGAAATTGCTTTCTGGTTTAAATTAAATTAGATATTCGTATGAGGTTTGATGAGGGCTGCGTCAGGGCAGGTATTAATTGAGCCGTGTGTAAGTATTTCTATGGATGACGTCACAACGTGCGGTGTTCATTCCGTTTCACGTGCCTTCATAATTAATACAACCGCCGTGGATTGGATTTTGGATGGTCGTATTTTGGAAGTTATAAGAGTTAGGTGTATTTTTTGTTGGATTACGTCTAGGGATATTTTCACGCTTTCATATTAAAATAAAGGGGGTTCCTTGATCGTTTGGTGTTACGTAAGTTACGTTACATCAGTTTGAAGTTTTCTAGGAACTAGTAATCTGATTTCGATGTTTCATCTAGTTTTCAAATAAACGTAGTATAAAATTACATTTAATAACAAATCAGTTTAAAATAAGAATATGAGAAAAATGTTTTTACCATTTTAGATACAAAACTAAAACAAACAGATGCTATTGCAGATGCGTTGTTCAGATTTTTAAAATAGGGCATTTTAAAAATCTGAACAACGCCAGTTCCATTCTTTATTCAATTTGAAATTAGCTTTGAAATCAGTCTAAAAAGGGCCATTAGTGTTCGTCAAAATAAACTAGAACAGAGAACGAGATTTAAATCAGAGCCTACCTGATTTTTATTAACCGACTTCCCAAAAAGGAGGAGGTTCTCAATTCGGCCGGTATTTTTTTTTTTTTTTTCTATGTATGTACATCGATTACGCCGAGGTTTATAGAACGATTTACGTGATTCTTTTTTTGTTCGACGTGGAATAGCTGCCAGTTGGTCCCATAGTCATCAGGTCAGGGATCTGATGGTGGAAACCCTAAGAAATCGAGGGCAACTTTCGAAAGTTGTAAGCATACATAGGGTTAAACCTTGACACTCATATGTATGTCTGATAGCACTATTTAACAGTGAAGGTTTGGAGCTGACCTGGTGATGGAGACCAAAGAAGGTCGAGGGAACTCGACAACTGAGTCTGTAAACTACCTCGTGTTTGGGCTTATATTATTCGTATTGACGAGACCTTTGCAACAGTGAAGGTTTGGAGCTGACCTGATGATGGAGACCAGAGAAGGTCGAGGGAGCTCGACAACTGAAAATGAAAACTACCTCGTGTTTGGGCTTATATTCTTCGTATCAATGAGAACTTTCCAGTTATGTGTATAGTGACCTTATTCGTTTCACTGAAAAGCTGAAAATAAAAAACTTTTTTACAAAAAAATATAACCGACTTCCCAAAACACTAAAAAGCAAAAAAAAACTAATTCTAGGTGCATCGGCCTAGAAGTCGGTGGCAAAATTACCTCAGGTACATCCATTAGACACCGACTTCTAGGCCGATGCACCTAAAATTAGTTTTTTTTTGCTTTTTAGTGTTTTTTACTTTCAATTTCGTCTGTATTCAAATATTTACAAACAGATAAATTTTCTTTCAAAGCAATCAAACAATTTTAGAAACTCCAGAACACAAATCTAGAAAATCTATTTGCGAAAACTGTGTCAAGTGTTCAAATTCTTCCTCTGGTTATTTGTGCAATGAACGATTTATTTCTAGTAGTATTACATTTTGATGAGTTTTGCGTAAATACTGCATAAATAGTACCAAATACGACAGGCAGGTTATTTCAGGAACCTGTTGTCACAGTTTTGTCACGGTACCATAAAAATCAATAGACATTTTCTTGGTGGGAAATCATTATGAGCCCACTATACGTTATAAGCGTGAGGGAGTGTCAGACTCTGACTGACTAAAACCCATCACGTACCTTCTTAAGCCTTTTATGTACCATGGTCGAGGTAACTCTTTCGAAAACGTCATAGACCTCAATCAAAATATTGTCGTAAATTATATCATTGTCACGTCACAATGAATTCTGAGAAAAGCTGATGTTAAAATTTTACTTGCTGAAAATAATTAAATAGATAATATAAATAAAGGTATTTTACATACACGTTTCCACCTTTATGTAACTAGTTATTTTCACTTGACATAATCAAACCAAATCTTTTTTTTTGTCATACATTCACCAGGTAGGAACACCTTGGGGTGTTTCAGAAACACTCAGGCAAGTAGGTTCTCAGTAACCTCTATGTCAATCAAATGTCAATAGCGTTGCCCTCGGACCCCGCTCAGTTGCGCGGCTTCGCAATTAGTTCACTCTACAAGCTGTTGATTTGCATCTGTGCCATATTCAAGGACGTAATAATGCTAATGATTCTCGATCCAACTCAACAGAAAAATTGGTACGTAATTTTTTTTTTTTTTTCGGAATTCCGTCAATGTCATCTAGCCGTATTTAAACTTGGCAAGTGTGTTACTAGCCTTAAAACCGTGCTGCGCCCTCACACAAACGTAAACACAAAGCATACGCAACGATCATTCATAAATTTCATTCATAAAATTGGATTATTTCTGAAATACTACGACAATACAATGATAAAAAAAGCAGTGCATATTAGCTATTTCCCGTCTACTGTAATTCCAATCGATTATTTACGTATTTTGTGTCCTCCTCCTGAAATATGGCACAAATGCAAATCAACACCTTGTATAGGTAAGTAGCCTTCCTCGATAAATGGCCTATCTAACACTAAAACAAAAAACAACAAAGTCAAACACATAGACAAACTCTTCAGCTTTATAATATTAGTATAGATTATTATCTTCTCTTGACATAATCAGACCAGATCCATATATTCTATCAAATATCGAGAACATTCGGCCAAAATGCCATAAAAGGTACTTCTTACTTTTATCTGGTACTTACATACAGAAACACTCAGGTTAGTAGGTTCTCAGTGGGAACCTCTATGTCAATAGCGTTGCCCTCGGACCCCGCTCAGTTGCGCGGCTTCGCAATTAGTTCACTCGAGTTTGTGCGGACTTAACCGTGGAGACAATACATGCAGTTTTAGTGGGTAATGCTTTACAAGCTTTCATAAGGTTACTAGCAAACCTGGCGAACTCCGTTTCGCCACGAGATGGCTTCGTTTTATGTAACATTTTGTTTGGTGATTAAAAGATAAAGTTTTTTTTTTCTGCTATAAACCTCACGGAGATTGAGACCTTTCTAACGAATGCAATACCGTGAAAATCGGTTCGTGCATTTTGGAGTTATAGCGTCAGGATGGAAAACCCGACTTATTTTTATATAGTAGATTAAGTGGTGTGTTAACTTTGATATAGTGTTAGTTGTGAGCGAATTATGTCACGGCTATAATTGCAAAAATATGCAGCCTATTGCTCCTTACTTGATAATAGATCTAAGGATGGGGAAGAAGTCGTTTAATCTGCTTCTGAGTACTTAGTAACTTTACAAATAAATGTACTTCAATAACATACTGCTTTAAGAAAAAAAAATACAAAAAGCATAGTATTATTCTTATTTTGGTAACAGGTGACACCGTTAGCAGTAACCAGTAGCTGTATCACTCACAGTCTTACCACAAAAACTTTTAAACGTCAGTTTAAGACTTGTCCAAAAAAATGACAAATTATGACGTTGACATATGGTTCATTTTGCAGCCACAATTTTTTTTGACAAGTGTAATACAGGTGGTTAAGTTTTTGTAGTAAGGCCATATAAGTTTATTGCATTTCGTATCACATTTAGGTATCTATCGCTTTTTCACCTCTGAAAAGTTTAGTCGTCATTCGAGTCGTATAGCTGCCTCAAACCAAATGCTTGCATCGCGACCTTTGATATCCCATTCATAAAGACAAGTCAAAACAAACAAAACTTCTTTCGGTTTTAGTTCAAAGAGAATTTCAAACTGTATTAAAAAACAAGTCAATATTGAGTGCAGATCATTCTAATCGTGATTGATCTGCGATAAGTTTTTAACATTATGTCTCCTTATAACTTATTAAATACGTCTAGAAACAAAATTAGTCACATCGTCAGCTAAGCGGCAACTTTTGCAAATACACCAAAGTCCGAAGAAATTGATCACAATAAAAAAAAACCGGCCAAGTGCGAGTCGGACTCGCGCACGTAGGGTTCCGTACCATTCAAACTAATATTCAATTTATGGATATTGAGCAAAACTGAGCAAAAAAATCACGTTAGTTGTATGGGAGCCCCCCGAAATATTTATTTTATTCTAGTTTTCAGTATTTGTTGTTCTAGCGGCAACAGAAATACATCATCTGTGAAAATTTCAACTCTCTAACTATCACGGTTCATGAGATACAGCCTGGTGACAGATGGACGGACGGACGGACGGACAGAGGAGCGAAAACAATAGGGTCCCGTTTTACCCTTTGGGTACGGAACCCTAAAAAAGCTAAAATAAAAACAAGCTACATAACTGGTTAATACCACTGTTGATTAGCTTACGTAGCGCCATTCCCTAAAGCTTTTACAACAACAGTTTCCATACTCCTTACTCAGACCTCAAATTAACCAAGTGACGGAAAACGTAAAGTGTTCACGACTGTACTCATTAGGGTGTCGCATAAAAGCAGCCAATAAAAGTAACTACACCTTGAATGTACATACGCGTACAACAGTGTTCGTTTACGAGGGCGACTTTATGCGACCGAAAGTACTGCGGCATTCTCCGTGGTTCTAATATTGAAAAACGCATCGGTATTTTACGACTAGGTATACTAAAATGACCTTTTGGTTAAAAGGTCGGTCGAATGAGTACTTAAAGGCGAGAGCTTTTGTTCAAATGTTGTTATTCTACCTCTATGGGTGATTTCAAAGCAAATAAGAAGTATGATACGTTCTATAAAGCACATGAATTGATTGACGTGATGATGATGACAGTAAAGCATGATTCATACACATATCTGACGATAAAGAACATCGGAGCGATGATGGTTTAAATGAATTCTCGGCACACCATAATATTATGTATGAATCGATCTCGACAAGGCACTCAAATAGACAGAAAATCTTCGAGCTCACACTAGGTAAAGGGCAAGTTTACAAGAAGCTTACTATTCGATATTGTATGACAAATCATCTATTTTTTATTGCTTTTTTTAGAAGTCATGGTCTAACCAAAAGCTAGCTATTAAATCACCGACAAAGGACCATCTAACAAAGACGACACTGTCCATTATGAACATCACTATAGCCGTTGAAGTGTGACCAGTAACGGAAGGTAACATATAGGAACCGGTACTTGGTGTGTTTTATTCTGGTTAGCTTACGAGTGGCAGTGCTGCCAGATCATTTGTAACTGGGTCAGTTTTATTCGCGACTAGGGTTACCAGATCAAAAAGTCCGGAGAAAAGTCCGGACAAAAGTCAGAGAAAAATCGTATTTTTTACGGTTTTAGTTTTTTTTCAAACATAATTAATTATTTTTTATTTTAGATTTACCATTCTATACATTGGACCTCGCTGAAATGTTGCAGATTGCACTTATACTTACTTAAACAGGTATCTTTACGAAATAAGTACGACAAAAAAAGAACGACTATAAGCGAGGACTTCTAATTGGCTCTTTGTCGTCTATGACTTCTCTCTATTGTTAAGTTTTTATATAGCTGTAAGTTTTCCATAGGTATCAAATAAATAAATAAAACTGACTTAGCTTTAAAGTGATCTTTTTAAAAAAAATTAGTATAACCTGTTTTTATTGACCTGAGGAGAATCCAAAAATCCAGAGATCTCAGGACAAATTCTCATATGGTAACCCTATTCGCGATCTAGAATAGTTTTCCACTGTCAGCCATTCGGCCAAGCGCTGAACCCAACGAGTTTGTGCGACACGAATGAATGAATGGCTTTTTTTTATTTTTAGAAGGCTTTTCTGTTTATTTTAACTAATGGTTTATGAACTTACGCGTCGTGTTTTACAAGTCGATTGTATAGTGTGAAGTTGGGTGTTTGTATTTATTTTTTAGCGTGTTTTTGCAGTGTGTGAACAAATTGGCTATTTTGTGACCCCTAATGTTAAAGTTTCTCAGAGGCTATTTGTTTAATAGACTTTTGAATTATATTTGTTTACCTCAACCTCAATAAATTCGCTCTGTCACGTATGCTTAAGTTTACTGCGACAAAAACATAATGTATTTGTATTTCATCTGCCTACCCTTTTCCCAACTATGTTGAGGTCAACTTGCAGTTTGACCAGATGCAGCTGAGTACCAGTGTTTTACAAGGAGTGACTGCCTATCTGACCTCCTCAATAAAGTTATGCCTATGTGACGACCCGTGAAGACTACCAAAGATGTTCAACTGACAGTCGGGACCTAGGGTTCATGTAATATAAAAACACAATATATTTGTAAACAATATAAATAGCACAGATGACATAAGATAAGTACAATATAAAGCCGTTCCACTTACATAGTAAATAGCCCGATGACTAAGTTAATTTATGCAAGCCTAAGCACTGATGCAATTTGTTAATTAAATAAATACTTCTTACACACTTTTGAAATACTTACGTCAACGGGCTTTTTCTCTGCAATTGTTTTTGCGGGCTTAAATAAAATACAGTATGTTGCAAAATATCCGTGTCTTGAAAAGGGGTTAGAATAATGGTCCTTCATTTACAACATTTGGAAACCAGTAGCAATTATGTGAGTTTACTGACTAAAAACCAAAAAAATAAAGTTAAATGTTAAAGAATATTACTATGATGACTGATAGACCGACAGTGAATAACATATACAAAATAAATATAATTGGGAACAGGAAGGAAGAAAAAAAAAGAAAGTTTAAAGTACCTATTTCAGTCAAATAAAACTATGCAAGATAGTTAGTTATATGCTTCAAATTGTAATCTGTAGAATAACAAGGAGTCATAATAACAATTTTGTCCTTACTAACAGAACTCTCGAAGATTTATTTTTACGAGTACTTTTGTAACACCCTGTTAAAATAGCACTTGTGGCTTAAAAAACTGGAATGCTTAACTATCAACAGTAGTTTTAGTATAGTAATAACTTTTATGAGATTTATTTGTGTTTATGTGTTGCAGTCACGATATGTTTGAAAGATAAGCTTTTGATAAAGGATTCAGAATAATGTTGAGCATTTTATAACTGTCACGCGCGATTATAAATATTTTTCGTAACAAAGAAATCTAAGCGAAACTACATATTTATGGTATATGGTTCATAAACTTTTCATCAAAACTATAACGCTGAAGTAAGAAAGGTTTAAACAACTGCACTCCTAAGTGTAAACTTTAAATACATTGGTAATTTTACTAGTACAATATGGCCCTTTAAAATTACGCAACCCAATGAGGTCAAAAATTCAAATTCAAATCATTTATTTGTGATACACAGGTACAATAATAGGTCTTAAATATAATAATATGTTCATGCCGTGATTTGCCACACAGGGCATACAAATAGAAAAAGGAAAAAAAAATATAAACACAACTAATATTACACAATAACAAAAACAAAAGAGATGAGGACCGAGTTTAATGTTGCAAATTATTGCCTAGTTTGACAAAAAATCATTAACACAGTAATAACAATTATCCATCAAAAAATTACATAATTTATGTTTAAAAATGTTTACATTCTCAATTTCTTTAATATTTTTTGCAATGTTGTTATAAATTTTAGTGGCCATGTTGAAAACACTTTTTTCATACAATGTGGTTTTAAATCTTCTGCTAACGTTATTATATATTCTACTTCTATTACGAGTTCCAGATTCTAACGTAAATAATTTTGGATTTTGTTTTATGAATAGAGCCGATTCTAGTATATAAATTGATGGAACTGTAAGTAAACCAAGTTTTTTGAAGTGTTCTCTGCAACTGTCAGTTTTTTTCAGACCACACATAGCACGGACGCATTTCTTTTGGCATTTAAAAACCTTGTCCCAATTAGTAGCATTGCCCCAAAAGATTATTGCATATCTTAACCTAGAAACTACATAACCATGGTATGCGACAAGTAGTGAGGGGAGGCTCACTTTTTTGGATAGTAGGTAGAGGCTGTAAGACGATTGGGATATATATTTATATTAAGAAAAATGTCATTGAGTAAATAAATAACCATAATCTATATAAAAAATGTCGTGTTAGTTACACATTTAATAACTCAAGAATAGCTGAAGCGTTTAAGCTGAAAATTAGAGGGGAGATAGCTTAGACGCGAGAGAAAGACATAGAATAGTTTTTGTCACCATCCGGGACGCGAGGTGAAACCGCGAACCAGAAGCTAGTTCAAAATAAAGACAAAAATCCCTTAACAACAAAATCCCACAGCATAAAATTACACTTCAACTTACACACACGATTAAAAAACAAAAAACACACGATGCATTTTCATTATGCGCTTTAGAACACCTACCTAACTACTCCGGGTTTAGCTCGAGCGTTTCAAAGGAGCTTCTCCAAAGGATTACGTAATTATATGACTTAACGCGTCATACAGTTACTGGCTGCACTAAACAGGTTCAACTAAACGTAGTTACCTGCTATGGTTACACTTATAAGCTGGGAAATGCGAATTATCTTCTAGGAAGGTGTGAAGTTGATTAGAGTTTGATTACAGATTGGGATTATGGAAAATGACAGTTTTATATAGATTCTATGAGCTATAGAAAGTTAGTTTAGGACAATCGAGATTTATTTTTGAGAATTTAATGATGATTCTTTGTTTGGCAGTCGTTACGGGTAGTCAGACGCCAGGAAGTCTGACAACCAGTCTTACCAAGGGAAATTGGTTTGCCCGATTGAGGAGGTCAGATAGGTACATTTCATGTCATGTTCAGACGATGCATGGGCTGTAACGAACGTCAACGGTAGTACTTAGTGCACTTACAACACACTATCTATTTAAATCTATACTAATATTATAAAGCTGAAGAGTTTGTTTGTTTGTTTGAACGCGCTAATCTCAGAAACTACTGGTCCGATTTGAAAATTTCTTTCAGTGATAGATAGCCCATTTATCGAGGAAGGCTATAGGCTACTTTTTATCCCGGTACGGGAAGTAGTTCCCACGGGATGCGGGTGAAACCGCTGGCAGAAGCTAGTACCATTATAATGTCAAAAACTGCTTCGCATATCTAATAAATCTTAGATCAACGAACCAACAATCTATCAAATTAACTAAATACGGGACAATTTATGATCTTTCAGACCAATCATGTTACCTCTACACTCGCTCCGAGCGACACTTAGGTTCTCGTTAAGGTAAATTAGTTTCAACCGCAACGAGTTTTTAGCATAAAATGCAATGACAGATGAGTGGTAGTTACACCCTTTCATTAACGCGTCATCCAAGTATCTTGGAAGCAATCAGGCTAGTAATGACAGCGTCTGTCGGCGACATGAAATTTAATCGAATGGAAATCAGGTGTTTTTCATAAATGGACTTACAATACCTGTATGCAACTTTAAACTAACAAACTGAATTCAACTTTAAAGTTACTGACAGAAGGCGTATAATCAAATGGTAATTTCATCACATTTTGTACAGAGACGTATTAGGTTAGGGTCAATTATTAAAAATATTTAACGACTAGCTTTTGCCCACGACTTCGTTCGCGTGGAATAGTGACTTCCGGCAGATTTTTGGTTTGACCAATAGATGGCGCTATATGTCCGGAATACATTTTATTTTTTATTTTCAATTTTTTTGTAATAAAAACTATCCTATGTCCTTTCTCAAGCTCCAAACTATGTCTGTACCAAATTTCACACAAATCGGTTCAGTAGTTTAAGCGTGAAGAAAAGACAGACAGACAGACAGAGTTACTTTCGCATTTATAATATTAGTAGGGATTCACAGGAGTGTTACTTTCTCTTCAAACCATATTGAAAATAACTGTAATCAAAGAGCCAAGATTAAAGTTATGATTTAAAATTCTTAACGGCATTTATGATGCTTGATTATGGTGATTTTGAGCGCGATTTGGTATATTTTAATCAAGTCATACGTTAAGACCTTTTGGGAAGAAATTATCTTAATTAGTTCAACAACGTGGGTGGCTTACGTAGGTTTTAAAAGTAGTGTAACTACACTCTTTTCTATTGTTTTCGATACATAATTTCTATAATAGAATGCTGTGCCTCAATTTAGGTCAATGTATGTAATAACATATACAACATGTAACGTAATTAACGCACACCCTCAAACACCCTAATTAGAATATTATGTTATAATCATAATACATACACTGATTTTTTAATTTAACATGTATATGCATTGTTATTTACTAAATTAGTTATACCAATTCTTGGAGAACTTTTTGGTCATACTACTACGCATGCAAATATCGCGCCGCGCGCCGCTCGACTCGACACAACATAACGAAACTACGGAAAAAGCCGACAATACACGAAGTCTTATTACTTTGAGTTACGGTCTATTTGAATTTGTTTTGACTGTATAGGGTTAATATGACAATAATTTCCGTAGTTTTAATTATTTTTGGGGTAAAAATTACCTATATTAAAAATTATATAAATCGATTCAGTAAACGATTCTGAACAAACTAATTTCAGGATGTGCGTTAATTAAGTTACATGTTGTATATGTATACGTAATAATTAATTTAAACAAAATTTATTTTTTTATTTTAATGTGTAAAGAAAGCACCTAAATAATTTAGTTGATTTTTGAAGTTGGTTATGATTATACAATGGTATATTCGACACAAATAACAAATACGTCACTACATAAAATCAGACAGACAGAATCAATCTATGTTAAAACAATATAACTACTTCCATATTATATTGAAATTTATGCTTGTTCATCAGTAACATCATTGTCTGACATTGTAATGTCACCTGATTCTCAATGTCAAGTAAATTTTATAATTGACTTAATTTCAATAGTTACACCCACACACCCATTGTTTGTTGACACTCTATTAATTCTATTGATTACTCACGGTCTAAAAATAACAGTTATTTTTGAACAACGTACTAAATTCGAACCGTATTTGGAACTAATGACTACTTTTGTCTGGGTTTAGTTTATAAGTGCAATTAAAAGCCATATTTGTTAGAGAGTAAATTGACGTTATTGTGAAAACCCACATTAATGGTGTTTTAATGATATAGCTAAAGTATTAGGTATTCTTTTGTTTTTATTGTCGAGCATTGTGCTTGCGGCACGTATCGATGACAAAACTTATTTGAAAATGGTGGCCATTAAAAATATTCCTTATAATTAGAAATCATCATCATCATCATCTCAGCCATAGGACGTCCACTGCTGAACATAGGCCTCCCCCTTAGATCTCCACAGATACCTGTTGGAGGCGACCTGCATTAGAAATAAATTATAGTTTCTAATCTATAACTTGGTATCTGTTATTGACCAAAAATATATAATACAGATAAAGATAACTAAAAATGTGAACGAAAACGGCAGCAAAAGCTAGTTCCCAAAAATTACACTGTCGTTCATTCATCTCAACATCCCATTCGCTTTGATTACTCATACGACACAAGTCATGTTCATTACCAAGTTAATTCTACATAGAATGTGTCTTTCGGGAAGCTTATTATGAAACAAAAGAGAGTGCTCATTAATTTGAGAAATGCTTCATATTCACATAACGCCACTTCAATTTTGCCTTCGTACGTAATTTAATTAATTGCCCACGCTCCAAGTACGGCCCTGGGACGATCGCGTATTAGCAATTTAATATATCAACTTGAACGTGCATTATTAAAAATAATAGTCTTTATAATACACCTCTTTAGAGGAGCAGTAGCATTTTTGATAAAAAAATAATTGTAGGCAACTTTTTTGAAACCATAAAAAACTTGGCTTTTGTTTTGGCCAGTTCTAGAATCTACCTACGAATGTCTATTGTCTGGAAGAGTCAAATGTTTTTATTTCAAATAGACCTTTGCAGTTACATTCAAAAACACGTCATTGGTAGGAAGTAGGTACATTTTTAACTTGATCTCTTATTCACTAAAACAAAACATTAGGAATTTACATTAAACTAACCTTTTTATGTGTTTACTTATGTTTTTTTTTTAGATCGGCGGGACTCCCCTCTGCTGTGTGAATGGGTGAGGATCCACACAAATTATCGCTTTCAATAATGAATTATTAGCACTAGTCTTTAAGTTACTTTGTATACTAACACTATCGACATATGTCTGAAATAAATTATTTGAATTGAATTATGAACAGCCTAAAACTAATAAAGTTCATCAATGTTGGGTACATTACCGAGTTAAAGACTGTGCCAACATGCATCTAGTTGAAGCTGTAATAATTATTTATCAACTACTCAATAAATCGCGTCATTTCAATTAAATACCAAACATATTGTGGACTATTAATAAATTCTCGTAGGTACTCAAAGCCACTGAATTAGATCCCAATATAAAATCCTAATAAGGTACAACTGCCTTATAAGGTATTTTATCGGCTTGTCAACGTATAACTTTTATGCAATTATAACATTGATTGACAGTATAGAAGTAAGGTTGACGCTTATAGAGGAAATAAATAGAACTTTTCAAAGAAAACCAGAGCAAGTAAATCAATCAAACCTTTGTTGATGGAAATAAACTTGTCTGAAATAAAATAAATCTGTCACTTTCGTCAAAATGCTTTAACTCTTTGCAGTAAAGTTAAATATAGGTGAAGGCGTTCAGTAACGAAAAACAACTAAATTAATTAAGCATTGCCTTTAGAGAATGAGAATTTTGACCATCAAAGTTATGTATTCAGCGATTTAAAAAAAACACTGCCAATTTGACCTCCTTAATCCATATATGACAACCTTTTGTAAGACCAGTTCACATATATACTGGCTCCTAACTATTATGATAGCCAAAGTTATTCAAATGAAATCCAAAACCCAACAATATAATGTGCCTTCTAAAAATCTGAATAAAAAATGAGACAGCCCTAACAATCTCTGATAAATCCATATGGTATGACAGTAATGAGTTGCTAAAGATTTTTTTAATTACATAACACGGCGCCAATTGAAATAATTTATGATTGAATCATTTCCGTACCTTAATCGACCAATTAAAAGATTGTTTTCGATTTTCACAAGATAAACATAGACAGCATGATTGATTAAGATAATGAAATAAATGTGATCCACAAAAAATCTCATCTTCGGAATGCTCTCATTTTAATATAGGACAAGCTATTACTATTAATCAGGTTTTCAATCAATAATAATATTTTAAAAATAATGCCTATAATTTGTTTAATTTAGTTAACATAATAATGCCAAGATAATGTAGACCAAAGACACTGTAATTTCATAATATTTTAAAGCCACGAAAACTATATTTACATAACCCACGTGCACTCTAGTACACTATGATTAATACGCTCTACAGACTTAAAAATATCATAATTTTGGAGACGGCTATAAAACGGCTATAAACATTTTCTTCACTCCAAAATTGCGTGGGAAAATAAATAATTAACACACATTATTGACTTTCACTTATTTTCGTATAAGATATATTTTGTGAAACAGTTATTATAATTGACTTGTTTGACTCGTGAGAACTACAAATCGATGTTGATATATTATGTGAATGGGTGATTATGGAATTAATATTTGAATAATGATTCATAAAATTGAATCATTAGAAGAAAAAAAAATATTGTCTAATTTTTTCTCCAAGATAACTCAGAGATGAAGCTATGCACTAGGGACGTTCTATTTTTATTGAACTGATACAGGTGGGCAAAGGTACTTTCTCAAATGAATTTTTCGAAAACGATTCCCACAAATTCGAAAACATTTTCGTCCACGAACAAATCCACTCCATCCGATCCGAAAACCCATTATTATAAGAAGTCAGCTATAAAACCGAATAAGATACCTCAAACGAGAACTGCAGAATCAAAATCCGGAACTCTTCGGTATAAAACATCGGGAGTTCTTTATACGTAAAACGAAATGCACTTAAGCGCGAACGCATACTACAAACTAAACCGTCGACTGACTGTAGGCCCGGTGGGTGGTAGGAAATAAGAGGCTGAATGGACCCAAAACACGTTGACGCGACGTTCGTAACGTTCGTAAATAGCTTTAAAATGAGTTGAGTAATCAAAAATAAAAATTAACCAAGTTCTATATTTACGTATGGCCTCGTTAATGTTACAGATTTTATCAATGTACCTACGTTGTAAGAAGTAATATACATATTTTAAAAGGTAAGTTTATTTTTTTTTGTATCGAGAAAACTTTTCGAGAACGTGTTTTGAAATTAACAGGGTTCTCAGAAATTGTTAACGTATATTTTTTTCGCCGTCAAAAACTGTATAGATTTGGCTTAAAAATTGTTTGAGACAAGCCAATTTGAGCATTCAGCGCCTTAATCTGACTGATACCGGACAAATACCTGATCGTTTTTACGTGTATACTTCCATTCATTTTCTTTCTGATTTATGAGCCCAAACCAACTATCGGCCGACTAAAAGTTTGTAGTGAGCGCGCTCTTAAAGTACAGTGATATCGGAAAAACATTAGTCTTGGATGAAAAGAGAGATATGACAATGGAGCCGCTTTTCAGAACCATCTTTATAGTGATTCAGTTCTAGTATTTGAATTATTTGTGTGCAACAAGTTATTGTTATTTGATGCATAGAACTTTGTAAGGTTGCATGGAGTGAATGGACTTGAAAATATAGTAGGTAGGTTAGGTGGCTGCACCAGGTCTTTCAGACGGTGCCAAGTATATTATGTTACAACATATTATTGGAAGGTGGAAGGCGGTCGTGGTGGCCTAGTGGGTAAAGGACCAACCTCTCAAGTATGAGGGCGCGGGTTCCCAGGTCAGGCAAGTACCAATGCAACTTTTCTAAGTTTGTATGTACTTTCTAAGTATATCTTAGACACCATTGACTGTGTTTCGGATGGCACGTTAAACTGTAGGTCCCGGCTGTCATTGAACATCCTTGACAGTCGTTACGGGTAGTCAGAAGCCAGTAAGTCTGACACCAGTCTAACCAAGGGGTATCGGGTTGCCCGGGTAACTGGGTTGAGGAGGTCAGATAGGCAGTCGCTTCTTGTAAAGCACTGGTACTCAGCTGAATCCGGTTAGACTGGAAGCCGACCCCAACAGGATTGGGAAAAAGGCTCGGAGGAGGATATTATTGGAAGGTAAATTGGTGATATCAAAAACTTGAAATTGGTATTTCATTAATTAAGAATATTTGTTATATTTTTTTTTATTAATTAAATTTTGTTTTGTTAAATTTTATAAATTTTGTTTTGTTAAATTTTATAAACTTTTATTAAATTTTGTTATAAAATTTTTATATCTATACATATATTATAAAGAGGAAAACTTTGTTTGTTTGTTTGGTTGTAATGGATAAACTCAAAAACTACTGGACCAATTTTAAATATTCTTTCACCATGAGAAAGCTATATTATCTGCGAGTAACATAGGCTATATTTTATCCCGGTGCGGGCAGTAGCTCCCACGGGACGCGGGTGAAACCGCGGGAAAACGGCTAGTATTATATATAACATAATGTGGCAGTTCTTCATCAAACTGTTTTATAAATACACTAGCTTCTGCCAGCGGTTTCACCCGCATCCCGTGGGAACTACTTCCCGTACCGGGATAAAAAGTAGACTATAGCCTTCCTAACAATGAAAGAAATTTTCAAATCGGACCAGTAGTTCCTGAGATTAGCGCGTTCAAACAAACAAACAAACAAACAAACTCTTCAGCTTAATAATATTAGTATAGATACATACTCTCTTTGAAGACAACATTGAACATACTACTTTATAAAATATTGCCTTATGAGAGAAAAGACTATGTAACCACCGGACGTAAGATTATTACTTACATAATGTATTTCGATTCCTCACCGTTTGTTCCTTATCGTCTAATGCAAATGTGTAAATGTAATTAAAAAGATAAAATATGGACGTGTCTATTCACATCCTTTTGCAAATTAACTTGGGTATTAATCATTTTGATTTATTCAAATGGAAATTCTTTTCAATTCAGGGTTTATAGAGTTTCAAAGGATTGGTACTTGTATAAAGGTTTGGGAAACATTTCTGTCTTTTATTGAAATAATATAATTAGATTTTATAATGTAGATTTATCGTGGTTACCTTTTGATACCTTTGCCTTTGTGTGTATTTAAACTCAATTATTTCATTTAAGAACCATTTAAGACCAAGCTTGAGAAGATAAATACTATTTATCTTAAGCTAATCATCAATTCAAGTATGTTTCAACGAGGTCACCTTACTTTCATACTCGACTATTATTTCTTTGCAATATGAAACTAGGTAAGAGAATTACCATTTTACGGTGACTAAAATATCGCTCAAATCGGTTTAATATTTCAGTTAATCTCAAAGACGATTTTTTTTTTCAAATATCTGCTCTGATCTGATGAATCTCTTTGGAAACGTCAAACTGGTTCTCTTCTAAAGATAGAGAGAGAACAGAACTATGCTAACCTACTTTCAACGAATCTTTAGAAACTTTCCCAGATCCTAAATTAATTGGCGTAGGTGAAACCACAACTGCCCACGCGACCCTTCACTCGAATTTAGAACGAGTACCTGTCATAAGGAATTTAAACCCCACTCATGTAGGTTTCTACACATTGACACTTAAATTTCGATATCCACTAGTAAATACCTACGTAAACCTAGTTTATTTCATGCTAGCTGTTTTCTCGTGGTTTCACCCGCGTCCTGGGAAAATTTCTTCCCGTATCTGGATAAAAATAGCTCATAATTTGCGCAGATAGTGAAGCTATCTTACAGTGAAAGCATTATTGAAATCGGTTCAGTGGTTTCGGAGCCTTTGGGGTACAAACAGACATTCAAATCTTTCCTCTTTATATCTTAGTATGGACTGAACGGATTATAATCACAAACTAAATGCAAGAACGATTTGTACCACGGTTGTTAGTGGCAAAAGCATGATCATTAGGTGTTGCCAGTTAGAAAATCATTACATGCAGTATGCAATTACTAAGTGAGTTACGAGATAAAAGTTGTGCCGGTTTCAAACGGGACGTTCAGAACATTAGTTCAAATTAGCAGTGCATTCAGCTTAGGATTAGTGAGTAAGTTAGTCTGAAATGGCACGTGAGTGAGATTACTGAGTGAGTAAAGTAGGTATGGTCGAGTTTAAATGATGTTCTATGTAAAGCTAAATTATTGTCGCATAGTGTTTTAGACCAAAGCCAATTAAGATACAAGTATTTTCATGGCACTTTTTTGCGATAGTATGATCGAGTTATGTGTATGGAACAAAAGAAATATGGACGAGTAGGTTTTCATGAAATAATCTGAAATTCTTTAAACGATTTTTGTACCATCTGATTGACTAAAGTAAAGTAGTTTATATACTGTCTTCTAAATACCAAATTCCATTTCAATTATTTCAGTAGTTCTGGCTCAAACAAAAACTGAGATAGACACACAGAGTTATTTTCGCATTTATAATATTGGTAAAGATAACATAAAGTTGCATCAGAGAAAGGCATTTTGTCACTCTCAGTTGCATATATGAAGCAACTTTCAATAGACAACCGATTGCACATACAAATAGGTACTAAGAGTATACGCACACTACAGATTAAACAGTCGGCGAACAGTTGACTTGGCGTGCACTTGGAGAGGCCTATGTCCAGCCGTGGACTGCGATAGGCTGATGGTGGTGGTGGTGGAACAATTGACACGATGGTAGGCAAAAATATTTTTAAGAAAATCTATATTCTAATGAAAGTTTTCAGTCGGTCTGATACCGGCTACATACCTGATTTGTAACGTGCGTACATACATCGTCTTCATACTGATTTATGAGTCCAAACAAACTCATCGTCATCTTCCGAGCCTTTTCCCAACTATGTTGGGGTCGGCTTCCAGTCTAACCGGATTCAGCTGAGTACCAGTGCTTTACAAAAAGCGACTGCCTATCTGATCTCCTCAACCCAGTTACCCGGTCAACGCAATATCCCTTGCTTAGACTGGTTGTCAGACTTACTGGCTTCTGACTATCCGTAACGACTGCCAAAGATGTTCAATGACAGCCAAACAAACTATCGGCCGACTAAAAGTTTGCATGTGTACTGTAAGATTACATCCGCTCACTAGGATAATTATCCTCCTGACTATCCAACTTTACCAGTGCATGTGTTAAATTGGAGTACCTACTTAGTAATATGGATAGTTGTTTGAGCGGCTCTAATTTAGTCTGGATAGGAAAACTAGATACTATTGCTACTGTATTTTAGAGTTGATATGGAGCTTTGCTTCTCTGGGTTTTGAACTGTGTAATCGGAATTGGGGTGACAATAAGTTTTTTGTGATTATCCTCATCTTAATCATCCATCATGTGATGTGAAGTTTTTATATATTCTTAGTGGTTTACTGGTTAAAGGACAAGCCTCTCAAGTACAAGTTTTTAGTTAAATTGCAGGTCAGGTACGTACCAATGTAACTTTTTGCTGTATACGAAGGGGCTTGTGACCTGCAGTTTAACGATAGAAAAGCTGATTATTATGAACGTTTTGAACCAATATATTATGAAAGATGGTTTTCTGAATTATTTAGCTACCGAAGATTACAAGACTTAAAACGTTTTATTATCAATATGGAAAAAAGAAACGTTTTGACTTTATCATTGTAACAATAATTTTCTTACACATCAACCTATTTCAATACACAAGTAGATGCCAACTATACCTTTTGATTACAACTCACACATACACAAAACCATACGTACACACACATATGTAGATGCTATAGTAAGAAAAAATTACATTAATATTTCAAAGGCAGTTTCACACAAATGAACAATCATGGTCGCCCTACGCACGCATTTGCATAACTACGGGCCTATCGCGTAATTATCGCATTTCACTTCACCTGGAGTGCTAACAAGGTAGATGGGGCGATTTTTAATAGTGCGTTTTATTTGTCGTTCGTGTTTTTGTGGTTGATCTGTAAGCTACTTTACATTGGAGCATTCTAATTGATAGACTACATTTGACTATCGATTAATAAAAAAATATTCCCCTACGTTTATTAGTAAAGTATATTTCTTTTGGCATTTATTTCAAGATTTCGTGTTAATATGAAGTATTATGTTTTTTTAACCGTTCTAGATTACAGCTTTCACAAAAAGTTTCTTAGAAAATAAACTGCGACTTAAATTCGTATAGTGTGTGGTGTTTCTTATTCCTTCACTAGGTATATTTCATCATAAAGCTTTGACGAATTTCCCGTGTTCAAGACTTATGCGAAACATTTAATAACACTTTTAAAATTGAAAATTAATGATTTCTACGTATTTTGTATTGTACCCAATAAATGTTGTAACGTGATATTACTTTATTGCTAAGTAAATAAAATTTTCAATGTATGATTATAACAGTGGCGGCAGTGATGTGAAATCTGTTACTATTCTTCTATTTTGTTTATTTTAACATCTATTCCATATTTTTTATTATTTAATAACAAACACAATACTTAGAAACCGATAGATCATGAATCTATTTTTGTAAAAACAAATCTTTTTCGATACTCGAAAACACTTTCCGTCTTACCACAAAAACTTTTAAACGTCAGTTTAAGACTTGTCTAAAAAAATGACAAATTATGACGTTGACATATGGTTCATTTTGCAGCCACAATTTTTTTAGACAAGTGTAAAACAGGTGGTTAAGTTTTTGTGGTAAGGCCATTTATGTCTTACATTTATGTATAATAGTAATCATTTTCTAACTGGGACATGATTGAGATGCGTAATAAAATGTATACTTATAAACCTTATTACCGTCGTATGACTTATTCGATAAAGTTATAACATTAATAAAATAATTGCTTAATTGTAGACATGATTGTTGTTACCAAATAGGAATACTTAAGTATTTGTTACGGTAATTCAATACAGTAGGTTTTCAATAATTAGGCATTGCCTACAATATCTGATTAACATACAGTGATGTTAATTTGTACATACATTTTATGCTCGATTCATAACTAAATCGCAGGAACTCCTGGATATGAATGGCCTTACTACAAAAACTTAACCACCTGTTTTACAATTGTCTAAAATAATTGTGGCTGCAAAATGAACCATATATCAACGTCATAATTTGAAATTTTTTAGACAAGTCTTAAACTGACGTTTAAAAGTTTTTGTGGTAAGACGGGAAATGTCTTAATTAGTCACATTGGTTCCTTTTAAAACTTTAAGCATCAATTAGGAGTGATTGCTATATAATTTGCAAAAGGCACTAATGTTGTAGTACATTTATCTAAGTTCTTTTTTTTGTTTTTTTTCTATGTGCATACCTTTAATTTAAGTTAGATTTGTCGTGAAACAGACAGACAACTAAGTTTATTCATATTTATTTACATAGACATTTACACAAATATTTATTTTTTATGTAAGTACTATCTAACTAGTAAAAGAATAATATCATATTCCCTGATCTGTTTTCAAAACTTAGTTTTGATTTACCAATTCCTTTTCTCAGTAGAATCGTTTGCAAGTTTTGGAAAGAGTTTAACGAAGGAGCGTAGGAGCTCGTCGGTCCACCACCTATGATGTCAAATTCTCCGAGTTCCTAATTAAGGATTTACCATACCTGAATATAATCAGCTTTGCCTTAATCCTCTAATGATAGATCAGATAATACCAACTCATAATAATATACTTACCTACCTATTGCCTTATTATTTTAACGATTCATAACGTTTAATAAAAATAGCTTCACGTCCGATTCCCCTACAAACCGCGGTAAGAAAATAAACGGTATGAAAGAAAATCGCGGTTTGCGGTCAAATCGCTGCGGTACCGTACTGCCAAACGGTGAAAAGTTCATTTTGTGAGAATATTTTTTTTATATCTGGACCAAAAAAGGTAGATATCTTCATTTGCAAGCTGTATTAATTGAACAATGTCTGGAAATCGAACCCATTCTATGAAGCCTCAAATACACTTGAAGATATTTAATCAGAGTAAGCCCAAGTCCGATATCTTTAAATTAAAATGAAATTGTCTATACTAATATTATAAAGCTAAAGAGTTTGTTTGTTTGTTTGATTGTTTGTTTGTTTGTTTGAACGCGCTAATCTCAGGAACTACTGGTCCGATTTGAAAAATTCTTTCAGTGTTAGATAGCCCATTTATCGCGGAAGGCTATAGGCTACTTTTTACCGGTACGGGAAGTAGTTCCCACGGGATGCGGGTGAAACCGCTAGCAGAAGCTAGTAATTAATATGAACTTTAAAAAAATGTGAAAAACTTCAACGGATTCCTCAATTGGTATCTTCTGAATTCGAAAATAGGCATAGAACCAGAGTTGTTACTCATTTATATATTTTTTTATCAACATTAACATACAGTAAACCTATTTCTCTTATGTAGGTAGAATATAGTTACTACAAAGCTTAGTTATTACTAATCCATGCTTACCTTGAAGAAGGCTAGACACGTTTAAGATAGAACAATTAATCGCTGTCATAAAATTAATTGTAGACACTTGCATTTTCCAGACAATAATTTTTGTTGAAGTTTTGTTGGCAAGAGAACACCGGAGACAGAACTCAAGGATCATTTATTTTAGAAATCATACTTGTAACGCTGCATTACACAGCGAAATGCAATTTATTTTGATTATTATTTGTTAAAAGAATTATTAATTATAATCAATGTCCTCGATTTGAAAATAATTTTGTATAAATGTATCATTATTTTTAGTACAATTAATATACAAGGTGTTGATTTGCATTTGTGCCATAGTACAGGAGGAGGACATAAAATACGTAAATAATCGATTAGAATTATAGTAGAAGGGAAATAGCTAATATGCACTGCTTTTTTTGTCATTGTAATGTCTTAGTATTTCAGAAGTAATCCAATTTTATGAATGAAATTTATGAATGATCGTTGCGTATTCTTTGTGTTTGCGTTTGTGTGAGTGCGCAGCACGGTTTTAAGGCTAGTAACATACGCGCCAAGTTTAAATACGGCTAGATGACTATTACGGAATTCGGAAAAAAAAATAAAAAAAAATATATGTACCAATTTTTTTGTTGATTTAGGTCGGGAATCATTAGCATAATTACGTCCTTGAATATGGCACGGATGCAAATCAACAGCTTGTATATAGTTTTAAAGCTGGGAAAGGACATACCGTACTTCTATACTAATATTTATAACTAATATTATAAAGAGGAAAACTTTGTTTGTTTGGTTGTAATGGATAAACTCAAAAACTACTGGACCGATTTTAAATCTTCTTGCACCATTAGAAAGCTATATTATTTGCGAGTAACATAGGCTATATTTTATCCCGGTGCGGGCAGTAGCTCCCACGAGACGCGGGTGAAACCGCGGAAAAAGGGCTAGTTTATAATAAAGAGGAAACATTTTTTGTTTGTGTCTACCCTAAAGACTCCGAAGCTAATGAACTGATTTAAACAATTCTTTCACTCTTAGAAAGCTTCACTCTTCCCGAGTAAAATTGGCTATATTTTATCACGGTACGTCCTAGTCCGAACGGGATGTGTGTGACACCGCGGGAAAACGGCTAGTTTTTTTTTTAAGTTTAAACTGTGGGAAATAGCTACTTCTTCATTAAAGTCTTCTCTAATAATCTAAATTGCGTAAATATGTAAATAAGAAATATTTTATTACTCTTTTATTTCAATTTATCTATGAGTTAAAGTCATAAAAAAAATCAATTACTTCTTTGCTTAGGCCACATTAACACTTAGAAGATGATAAGAATAGTAAAAAATATACTTTATCAGTTAATTAAAATAGTAACTACCGACGTACTTTATTATTAATTATGATAATAATTATTATATTTATTGGAAAAAATGATAATACCGGCGGAACTGTGGCGCCCTTATGACATCTATTTTTATAATAAAACAAACGCCGAGATAAGCTATTTGTCGATAGGCAATAATATAATTTTGCATAAATAGTGTTTCTATTAGACTATGTTTGCATGCAAAAACCATCAAATGACCCCTCATGCTGTGGGTGAGCAGCGGTGAGGGAGTGTCAGACTTTTACTGACTAAAAATCCACCGTGTTCCTTCGTAGGCCTTTTATGCACCAGGTCCGGGATAACTCTTTCGGACAATCCCGCAGCCCGGCAGGCCTTGGCCCTGACACTATCTAATACCCTCGTTTTAGTTTGAGATGGTTAACGTCAATGAAGTCCAATGGTTTGGTATTGAACTTGCGATCTTATCATTATTATGAACTATCTTCCACTAGCAGTTTTACGGGCGTCTCCCGTGAGACAGTGGTGCCTAACCACTGCGCTCACCTGGATATAAGCAACGCCTTCCTCGATAAATAGCCTATCTAACACTGAAATAGGTTTAGTAGTTCCTGAGATTATCATGTTTAAGCATACAAACTCTTCACTTTTAATATATGTATGTTGTAATGTTGTTGATACGGGAATAATACTCGCATATAAATCTTGTATTTCCTCACAATAATATCGATAACTATGTCATTGTTCTGATTTAAATTTATTAAGTAGACTGGGATTCCCACGGTGATATATTTTATCTTGTTACGACCAGCTGAACTTGTATTGATCATATTTACAAATTAAAACGTGACAGACACTACTCGTACGTACGAGATAAAAACACAGTTGCCAAGTGATTTCACCGGTCTGAGCTCAGTTTCTTGAAGAGATTTTGATTTGCTTTTGTTTTTTAACTGCGGATTTTTATATTCGATCTATCCTTGGCTTTCGGAGATCGAAATTTTACATTATTTATATGAAGCAATTAATAAAAACCGGCCAAGTGAGAGTCGGACTCGCGCACGAAGGGTTCCGTACCATTATTTAAAAGGATAAAAAAAACACGTTTGTTGTATGGGAGCCCCCCAAAATATTTATTTTATTTTAGTTTTCAGTATTTGTTGTTATAGCGGCAACAGAAATACATTATCTGTGAAAATTTCAACTCTGTAACTATCACGGTTCATGAGATACAGCCTGGTGACAGACGGACGGACGGACGGACGGACGGATGGACGGACGGACAGAGGAGCGAAAACAATAGGGTACCGTTTTACCCTTTGGGTACGGAACCCTAAAAATTAGGAATCCACCATAAATGGCTAGCTGATTCTTGTGGTTTCTGCAAATGATCACTAATCAACTGCAGCGTTTTTTTTTTTTTTTTTATGTTCATTTTTTGTCCCTTATTTATTTATTTGTTGCTTCTTGCGTCATTTGTGTGCTGAAATAAATGGATTTTCTTTCTTTCTTCTTCTAATAGGAAATCCTAAGCCCTTCGAGCATATGCATACAATACTTACGCCATGAAAAACTTTAGCGTTGACCAACAGCCCAGATTAATATTTACTTTAACTAGGTACCTATGTTTTTTTGACCCTATATTTGATAGGTTATCATATTTTAAAACATATTTGGCAAATATTTAATTATTAAAATTTATAAGACGTAGTTTGAACTGGTCACTGTAAATTAGAAATGATTGTTACATAATGATTACGTTGGCAGTAGTTACGGGTAGTTAGAAGCCAGTAAGTCTGACACCAGTCTAACCAAGGGGTATCGGGTTGCCCGGGTAACTGGGTTGAGGAGGTCAGATAGGTAGTCGCTTCTTGTAAAGCACTGGTACTCAGCTGAATCCGGTTAGACTGGAAGCCGACCCCAACATAGTTGGGAAAAAGGCTCGGAGGATGATGATGTTTCATAATGATTATTATGTACAGTCAGCATGAAAAGTTGTGAGTACATAAATAATGTAGGTAGAGTACATTCTAAGTTCTTAAACGTATATATGATTGGTTTGCAAAAGGCAAACGCTTATAAAAACATTTTTATTTTTCTAGCAGAAATATTTTTAAAAGTCCACAAAAATTAAATAGGGATTCAATTTGATGATTACTAAAAAGACAAATTACTTCACTCCTATGACATAGGCAGGTATTATACGTAAATTGGTAAAATATAAAATATTTTATATCATAGGAGAAAAAAAATCATAACTATCGAAGCCTTTTGAAATTGAATATTTTTCTATAACTATTTTATCTTAGGCAAAACAAACTTGTGACCTTACCACAGGTTATCATAATTGGCGCCAGCCCAATTTTTTTTTGCTCTAACATAGATAAAAACTTTGTTAATTAATCCTATTTGGTACTGTTACTATTAGAATTTCAACTATTCGTAGAAGTGAGCTACCGATAAGGATTATTAGAATTTGGAATCGTTACCTCTATAGTTCATATTTTTTTTTTTTTAACCTGGAAATAAAGCTCCATTTCACCATCTGCCTAGCTTTTTCCCAACTATGTTAGGGTCAACTGCCTGTCTCACCTCCTCAACCCAGTTACCCAGGCAACCCAATACCTCTTGGACAGACCGGTTGGCTGACTTTCTGGTGTCTGACTACACCTTGCTTAATTATCCTTAACCTTATGGTCAATCGATCCGCATGGCTTTGTGTTAGCCATGAGCCACATTTAAATGGAAAAAACTCCCTTTAAAAGTACTTATATCAAATCATTTGATTTGATATATAAGTACTTATATCAAATCAAAAATCATTTATTCAAACTTGGCTGCAAGACAGCACTTTTTGAACGTCAGGAATTTACAATAGACAGCCCCCAAAACGCCCACCCTTCACCACTTCCTATGTGTTTTTGCTGGGAAGAAGAAGTGGCGCAACAAACTCCCCAGCAACACATGTATGTCTTTAGGTTAGAAGAACCTTAAACATTGTTTGATATGTACATTTGTATACAATGTAATTTGTATATTACAATAGAGGACAATATGCAATATTGACATAAAATTACAGTAAAAAATATGAAACAAAAGAAAATCATTTGCTTACTGTTCCTATTTCAAACATAACCTCGGTTAGTTGACTGTGTTGCGACGACTCAAGAAATGCAAGCTCATATAATGGTCTCTGCACACAGCGGGCGCGGCGCGACGGGACGGGACGGCGACGCGACACAATGTACTAGATCGTCGCGTCGCGTCGCGTCGAGCGGGACGGCTCTGTGTGGCGGCCTCCGTAATATCTAGTACATTACAACTGCTCAGCGTCGCGTCGCCGTCCCGTCCCGCCACGCCACGCCCGCTGTGTGCAGAGACCTTAAACATGAAACGAACCTCGACTTGTACCGGCGACATAAATTAAACGTCATGCGTTGCGCTCATTTGTTTGTTTGTGTGACAGGTCTGTGTATGTGTGTGTGTGTGTGATAATGTAACACGTATGCGTTCCTGTTTTGTTGGCTAGCGTGTCAAGTTTACTAGGGAATTAGGTCGATATTTTTGTGTTGATATAGCTGTAGGTATATCTAGGACAATAGTAAGTAAATGTTGATATAGGTCTGTAAACTAAAATTAAGGTATTTTACACGACATATCACCAGTTGAAACTGAGTTACATAAATATAATAAGAATATTTAACATAAAAGCATGTCTTTCTGGATGAGTATTCAACAACTACGTCAAAAGGAATTTTCATGCAAGAATAGACATTTGCAATTGCATAGCAGCTATAAAATATAACATCCATCGAAATTATCGTGAAACTTAGCGCATTTCTGTAATAGGTAATAGGTATCCCAAACTAAATAATTCGTTCACGCACAGTCAAATAAACTAAGCTACAATAAACACAATAACTCTGAACCTGTGTGAGTATAAAACATTTATCTCAAGTTATACGATTATCGGAGCGAATAATCGTAATGGCTCCCAATAGAGATTAGCCATACAACCGCTCTTGCGTACCTACCGGTTGGATCTTATGATAATATCTATTGGATAATATTTAGTAGTGTTTTCAAAATATCTTATTGGTTATTAGATCATTTCAAGTTTCAGAAACAAGACACTTTAGGAACAGAGAAAATCGAATTGATAATAATTATAATTTTAGTCTAATCTATACTAATATTAATAAACTGTAGAACGCGACGTCCACTAGAATTAGCCTACACCTAAAATGCGTAGTAGCCTCCACGGGAAGCATGTAAAACCGCTGGTGATTTTTAGACTGTGCCGCTGTGGACGCCAGTATATTTCTTTGAAAAAAAAGCATGCATCTTTATTTTGTTGATCCACGATTAATATTTTGGATAAACCATAATAAAGGAGCCGTTTCTGATTTCTTTTACCTACATAAAATCGCAAATAGAGATTTCCTTCAACTTCAAATTAAAATAACAGATTGTGTGTACTGACTGACTGACTGTGACTCGGTAGTATTGGTTTTACCTGCAGGATCAGACTTCGTAAAACAATAAATTATGTTCCAGACAAATAAATTAACTGTTCTAAAACTGCACCTTTTGTTCTAGGAAATGGCCTTTATTTCAATCTTTTTTGGGTTTGGTCACGATCTTAAAACAATATAACGATTTATAATAGTGTGAAGTTCAAAGCTTTTAATAAAACTTTTTGAATGGAGTGATTTATTGTACCTCGTTAGGTTTTTTATATCACATACTTAAACAAACACTAACACGAAAGGGCAAAGAACCAACCTCTCGAGTATGAGGGCGCGGGTTCGATTCCAAGTCAGGCAAAGTACCAATGCAACTTTTCTAAGTTTGTATGTACTTTCTAAGTATATTTTAGACACCAATGACCGTGTTTCGGATGGCACGTTAAACTGTAGGTCCCGGCTGTCATTGAACATCCTTAGCAGTCGTTACGGGTAGTCAGAAGCCAGTAAGTCTGACACCAGTCTAACCAAGGGTATTGGGTTGCCCGGGTAACTGGGTTGAGGGTCAGATAGGGCAGTCGCTCCTTGTAAAGTACTGGTATTCAGCTACATCCGGTTGGACTGGAAGCCGACCCTAACATAATTGGGAAAAAAAAGGCTCTGAGGATGACTTAAACAAACACATAACGGTCGAACTATATCATTATATGTTTAAAAGTAATCTTAAAACATATACTCAGCTTCTTCTATGCTTAACTTTAATAAACCAATGCCTTCTGGTAGCCAGAAAGACCCTTCTGGTAGCCAGGAACAACAAGTCTTGGTATTTAGTGGTATCGGGTTGCCCAGGTAGACTGGGTTGTGGAGGTGAGATAGGCAGTCGCTCCATGTAAATCAATGGTCTTAGCTGAATCACTAAAGTTAGGAAATGAATATACAGATGATGACCGACGCCTTCCAGTGCAGCTACACATTAATTAATCCAAAAAGTTTCGTAAATATTTAAACCAATTACTCACAATTAATAGCTTGTAATTCGTTTGCTATTTTATTTTTATCGAAGGTCATTTTGTGAATGATAAAAAATAATGAGAAAAAGTGATACCTACGTAACATTTATCTTTTTGATGACTAGGTATCAAATTCCTCAATTTATAAACAAATTAGGTACATCTTCGGAACAGCGTATACTTAAGTCTATCTATTTTGATCAAGTGATTTATTATTTCTATAACGACGCTTCACGGTTTTAATTAATTTTGTTGATCAATGGTTTGTTTATTTATGTGTACTTGTCTAATGTATGGGACATTAAGCTCATGATCCGGTCAGCCATGGCCCAATATTGGCCTTCAGTTTAAAGGGCCACTTTCATTAGTAATGTTGGTACCAAATATTTGTTATTGGTCATTTGCATAATGTATGCTTGTAACACGTATTTGATATCGTGAGAGTACATGCTTTCTCTATTTAGAAATGCAAACTATATTGTTACTTGAATGTTAGGATGCTTATGTACATTTCGTTTTAGCTAGATTTTGTACTCATGTAATCTAGACTAGCTTTTCCAAATGCTATAGTCTGTCATTAAAAACGAAACGAAATGCCATAGATAGATATATAAATGACTGGGAACCACAATTTGACACGCCCTCAGAAACACGAAAGAACTTGTTGTAGCATATGGTCACCAATCCAAAGACCAACAATACTCATGTGCTATTACTTAACCACGAACCCTTACAAGTAACAACAGGCTTCTATAGGAAGTTAAAAAATCAAACATACATTTGCAGGTAATAATGATTTTCAAACGGAAATATTTACCAAAATATATGTAGTTTTATCTACCTAAATGAGAATTCTGAAATCTACTAACCATTAAGATAATTCAATGAATTTCCTAACAAGGCGACAATCTCGAATGGCTTAGCAACGAAACGGGTAACGGTAGTATTCAATACTCCATAGATTTAATGAGTTTCTGTCTTGTCGAGATAGGCATTCTATCAATTGACATTTCAATAAAACGATACATACCGTTAGGCAATTCCTTTGTATTTGTTTTCTATGCCTATCTATTTATTTTTTATAGATAAGATTACAAATGAGTTGGTTTAACAAAATCCGGCTAAGTGCAAGTAGAACTCGTGGAAGAAGGGTTCCGTTATCATCTTAGTATAGCGGCTACAGAAATAATCATCTGTGAAACAACATGTCTGTCTATCGCGTATTATAAGGTGCAACCTAGTGAAATACGGACGGGCAGACGAACATAGAGGTCTCAGTAACAGGGTCCCGTTTTTACTACTTGGCTAAGGAACTCTAAAAAGCTTCTTATAAATCCTTGATCAATATTTTAACGTCTACAAAAACGTCAATTCTACAGAACTAATTAGGTTCCCGTTATTTTTATTGTTTTCGATTCAGAACGGATATATTAAGTTTCTAGCTTATTCATTAAGCCCAACCTTCGGTTATGTTGAGGTAGGCAGGTTTCATACTATAAATATTAGCACTACATCGACGAGATTTGATTCAAATTCAATAGTCCTTATTTCTGAGTAATAAGGTTTAAAATTGATTAATATAATTTGGCTACGTTCACTCTTTGAGACCGGTCATCATAAATTGCGATGAACTTTATTATTGACATGTTTATAATTAAATGTTACGGAGAACTTTTCGCTTTTATGTTATTATTAGAGTTAGAACGAGTTTATTTTTGAGTTATTTATATAAATAGGTCGGATCGGAAACTTCATAATTTCATCCGGGAACTTAGAAATTTTGAAGCAAATATTTATAATATTACTAGCTTTTGCCCGCGACTTCGTTCGCGTGGAATAGTGGCATTCGGCAGATTTTTGGTTTGAACAATAGATGGCGCTGGTTGCCCGGAATAAATTGTATTTTTTATTTTTATTTTTGTAATAAAAACTATCCTATGTCCTTTTCCTGGCTCTAAGCTACCTCCCTGTCAATTTTCAGCTAAATCGGTTCAGCCGTTCTTGAGTTATAAGTGGAGTAACTAACACGACTTTCTTTTATATATATAGATTATTAAAAGTTCTATGAAAACCATATTACAGCCTATGGCTAAATAAATAAACAGCCACTCAAACTGAGAGACCATGAATTCCCTTTGAACTGTTTGCAGCCAGTCCTTGGGTGAAGGGTACATAACACGTTTAAATCGTTGCGAAATGAAGAGTTTTTAATGTTGAGCTAATTTACTATTTCTACAAGCTTATATAATTTTAAATAACCTACAGCTAATTTAACATCCATTCATGCCCTCTTCATCTATTCCTCGGGGGGTCACGTCTTCTTATAAAAAATATTATATGTTTCACAAATATTATTTTTTTCAGTCAAGATGTAAGCTCACTACCATTAATATAGTGATACAATACACATATCTCGATCAAAATATAGGCCGATCTACAAAAGTTTGCAATGTCCATCATAAGCTCTAAAACTTCTCACGATTGGTGCTGTATCAACCAAAATTCCTTACTGTGTATTTAAAAGAAGGAGCTTTATTCTATCAATATTAGTCTTAACATCTACAGATTTCTTTGTTCTAATAAATTAAACATTGAAAAACAAATCGCAATTTTTCATTGTTAGGCTCCATTTTTCACAACTCAATCCTAGGATTGAAATTGCGAAAGATTGCTAGATATCTCAGTACAATCATGTTGATGAACAAAGATTTGCATTGTAAAGAAAATATTGACTTTTATTTCGGCACGGTAGATTTCTCAAAGAGGTAGATATTATAATATAGAGGTAACAAGATCATAAATACTGGATTGATTTTTTTTACTTCAGTTCTCTATAGCATAAGCAACGATGTTTGCTCCTAAAAAGCCTCATTTTTGAATTGCATTCTTAGTAACACTATATCCAAATGCTATTTAGGTAACGCAGGTGCTCCCAAATATACCTACCTAGTTTAATAAACCATTTTATTTATTTTTCCACCACCATCGCAAGTCTATTTCAAAAAGTTTATTGCTTGCAAAAAAAAAGAGGTCACCGACATTCTATAAAGTTCGCCAGTACCTATTTAAATATTTAGTCTGAAACGTATTTAATTGTTCACATCTGGTAACTGTCGATCGACATCCGTGATCAGTTTCCGTTCAATTTCTTTACATAGTTTAGTATTTTGTTTAGCACAAAATTTTGTTCTAGGTTACAGTTCGCTGACCTCCTTTTTTATAGGTTAATGAAAATCGCACTAGGGAATTTAGTTTCTTAAAAATACAATTGGGAAATCTCTAGTTTTTGGGACGTACACTATACTCAACATTTTATATTCAGTATCTGCATTAAAATGTATCGATAAACCACCGAATTCTTATTTTAGTTTAGAGCTCATAAAAATGTGATATCATAATTTTAAACAACACTCTATTCCAACCGAAGTATCAATTAATTTATTGGTCACATTGACATCACGGAATAAATTAATTGTTAGTTGAAACAGATGACAACGACTTTTGGAACGGAATCAAACGGATATACGTTTGAAAGCAAATAATTTGACCCAAAATATAACACCTAACTACACAGTTATTAATGAACCTGTAGTTTAAATGTAATTGTATGTAAATATTAATTAGCTTGGTTACAGTTTTTATCAGAATTTAAAATTTTAAATAATTTTCATTTAACACTATAAACAACTCATAGTTTCGAGTCAATAATAAACTTTTTATGACTAAGCCAGATTTATTGTCATCAAGTGTATGTTTAGTCCACTGTGTAACACGATGTTTTGGCTCAAAAGCAAATGTGTTTTTAGAGAAATGATATTCAAATGTGTGATTTTACGATGAGAAATGTCTAGACGCGTTGTGTGGTCTTTTCCTAAGAATAGGCACCATTTCCTTAGTTTCAGCTATTTTAGCAATATTTTGACAGTGATGGATTGTCGTGTAAATATTACCAACAATGTCAGTTTAGTGATGAATTTTCTCCTAAATGAGCTAGCTTATATTAGGAGTTTTTATAATGAAATCATCAATGTGTTTTTTTTTTCTGTTGAACATGTGTAAAATATTATACCTAGTACTTATTTTGATTTCTACATTGGTAAGTTCGTTTCAAATGTAACCTCAAAAAAAGATCCAAAGAAAGTAAAAATCGAGATAAAATAAATGTTCAAATCGAGATATAAAGTTAAGCAAGTATTTGATATATTGGAAACAGATTATATAAATCGAAGTTCTTTTTAATGCTTTTTATTTGATCTGTGTAATAAATAAAATTAAACGTCGAGGTTCTCTTTTCTTTCGACAATATTACGAGTATTAAAAATATGTTATCAATTTATTTGATAAATCATAAATCTGATTACTACTTTGAAAGATTGCGATCTTAATATTTAGAAAATATTTGGCTATTAATAAAAAATAAATTTATTTTGAACAGCCTGTTAATAAATAGTTGAAATGTTGAAAATGAATAGTCTATCTCATTGATAATATTTTTAGTTCTGAATCCAATTATATTGCGAACAGTCTTATTCTTGACATGTCTATGGGCTCAGCTATTTATGATCTACTAAACTATTTTATTATTCAAATAATGACACAACTTTTGTGGGTTGTTGATATTTTTTTATAAATAGAAATTACACCAATTTGTGTTATGAATGGATACTATAAATATGCTACATTGTTGCTACGTTATTGGCAGCTGAAGAAAAAAACCCTCATACACCGTCTCAAAATATCTTTCATTTAATCTTTATTCACATAAGAAAGAGGATTTTTCTGTTCGTTTGTTTGTACCCTAAACGCTTAAAAACTACTGAACCGATAAAAAAAATCTCTGTTATGCACTCACTCTTGCCAAGTAACATAGGATATATTTTATTCTGGTAGGTACGGGCAGTAGTTCCCACGGTATGCGGGTGAAACCGCGGGCAGACGGCTAGTCTCGTATATTAGTGACCTTAATTACCGAGTTGAACTGTAATACTCTCTTTACTTTATTGCAGTTACCTATATCATTTCTATATCTCATACTAGCTTCTGCCAGCGGTTTCACCCGCATCCCGTGGTAACTACTTCCCGTACCGGGATAAAAAGTAGCCTATAGCCTTCCTCGATAAATGGGCTATCTAACACTGAAAGAAATTTTCAAATCGGACCAGTAGTTCCTGAGATTAGCGCGTTCAAACAAACAAACAAACAAACAAACTCTTCAGCTTTATAATATTAGTATAGATTTGTAGTATTGGAGGTACGCAATACCGATTCGAGTTCGATTAAATTAATCGCAGAATATCGATATCATGATCTGAATAAACATGATTTAATGTTGCCTATTAGATAAGACTGGAATAGAACCAATCCAATAAGTTATTAACACAGTAACGACGACTTCGTCTAGCATACTAATAATATTATAACGTCTTACAAATAGAATTATAACCATGGAATTATTCTTCAAAGAAACTTGATACTCGATACCTTTACCTCATCTCTATTGATTTCAAGCCAATATAATAAAAATACCTACACAAAATCGGCGGCATTTTTTCTGAAGGCGTTCTAATTTATAAAAATAAACTTGATGAAAATTCTAAAAATAACCCATTTCAAGGAAATCCTATAGATATTGGCGCTAGACAAAAATTATTGCAAAGAATCGGTGACATATCGAATGAACCGTTGGATTCGGGCCAACACTCTCATAAATAGGTAAGTAAATAGAAAAAACTTAACTACTTATTTTATTTATAAAACGGTTCATTTGACGTAACTAGTCGGATCAAATTGTAATAAATGTGCGAGGATCTTCTTACTAATCATATTCTGCACGTTTGTAACTCTAGAACTAGTTCTCTGGGGAATGTGAGCACTATTTGAAAATAACATATCGATTCCTATAAATCTGATTCATTTTTCGAATAGTTTGCGAATGATGTAATATAAGATTACTATATTATGTACATATATGTAGTGAATATATTAGCTATAATGTCATCATTATTATAACTATGTTTCGAATCCATTTATAAATCTTTATCAAATACGTTGTTCGTCCGAGTTCACTACCAAAGACAACCGAATCGAAAATCACAACCCTTTCATAACCTGTCGTACCAACCTGTGTTACATGAAAAGTCTCAGGAGGTTTTATATCGAGGGCCGATCACCCGTCCTAATCTCGTACGATATCGTGATCGGATTTAGTTCGGCTACGGGCCGCACATGGAGAACAAAATAACTTTATAGCGGAGGGAGTCACCGTAACAGAAAATCTGAGGAACGTTACTGTTTTCACTCTAATACGCCTTCTTTAGGCCCGACAACTTTTTGTAACACAAAAAATCGTTAACAGATGTCTCAAACAACGCAAGCTCGTTAATTCACTCGTAGCTGATCGTTTTGGTTATGCCCATCATACGAATTTGACCTAGAAGAAGGCGCCTGACCTACCTGCATTGTGATGATAGGTATGCATGCATCTCCGTTCATGTTTCCTTACTCTGTGGGCCCGCATTACCGTACACAACGCAAGCTGCTCCACCTCTTGTATTTTACCTCGCGAATTCATTGCAAGCATTCTATAAGGCTTACTTTGTTCCGAATCCAATTTAGGAAATAGCCTTCAGGGGAAAGATATAAATGTAGAATTTATTCGCGAAAGTGAGAATTCACAATTGAGACTAAAATTCCAGCTAAATGAAATAAGGCGCCAAAGGGTGATGCAGGCATGGTCAGAATTGTGATCACCTGATTATTGTGAGTACTATTTATACGCGGCGGTTGCCAGTACCAGTTTACAAGGTGGGAAATACTGGAATATATTAGTTTATAGATTGAGGTAAAATAGGTGACGATTGTATTATTGTTCTGTTGGCTGCAGTTGTAGAAGGAAAAATACGTCCATTTAAAATCAGATATCAAAGCGAACATCCAAGGACATTAAACAATGATAATAATTTCTGATTCAATGTAAATGAAGTAAGCATTAATAATAATTAAGACCAACTTTCACTCAAAGGTCGAAACAAAAACGAGACACACGTGCAAATTATTGTTCGAAATTTAAAAGCTGTGAACAAAAAAGAAACTGATGAGTTTGACAGCATAATTTGCAAGTAAGCCCACACTAACAAGCGTAGAGTTATTTATAACAAGAAACCTGCACCCCGGTTTGATTGATGACTCAGTGAATGCAGAAACAGTTGGCACTGAGTCAAGTAAGGTGAACCTCCATCAAATGCTATAAAGGACGAATATGACTGTGTAGTATTCAAGCAAAATAGCGAACGAAACAGACTAAATACGTGTACAAAAAATGGTTCAAATTTAAACAGTATTTAAAAAAAAAACAGATAAATAGGAATCTAAAGCTTTGATAGGATTGATTTAAGATTTAGCAGTCTTTATCTTCAGCTATGATATTTACGTTTACAATCTGAAAGCTTAACCAACAATAAACTAAACAAAAACCGTAAGCATTTCAAAAGATTCTCTCAATTCTTTTGAACAGCTATAAATAAATCTCAAATATTCATGATTCATCTTTAATACCAGTTGCCTTAAAATTCAATGTTAAAAAATCTTTCGCTCCGACTCGACTGGTCGACGGAATTGCTCATGTTATTGAATGATAAAATTTATGTAACTTTGCTGTTATCTGTAGCATCGTGTTCCATTCAATTAACCTTACTCACTGAATTAATTTCTGTCAATATAAATTCTTTGACCGTCGCCTGTGGAATATCATTTAACTTTATGTTAATAGTTTCTTTAAATGTTTTCCGTGGCTTGTGTCTCCCGTTATATCCTGGATTAGAATTTCTGGTGATGTAATGCTAAGAAGAATTACCTAACATTGACATGCATTCACAAACAAGTGTAGATACAAGTGTAGTCTGCAATGTTCGCCGATTCATGACATTAACGGTATCTTAAAGCGATTGAAAGCTCGTTAAGTAATGGTTTTATTTTGAGCTATGGATAAGCTGGATCATTTAACATGAATTCAAAGTTAAGCTGTTCAGGCTGTTAAGTGAATATTAGATTATTATAATAAACAAGGTTTTTGACTTGTGACTTGTGATATGTAAGAACTGGTTTGGACACATTTTTGGAATTGATAACGCTGCCGGTGGTCCTTGCTGTTGCCAGGTACCACAAAGCGATTTCAATAATGTCATATTTGATATCATCCGTAGTGTCCTGTCCTAAGTGACATTATGACTTGCTAATACGAAAGTTAAGCGTCTTAACTTTTTTGAAATAAAAAAAAATGTACGCCGATACCAAGATTCAAGGTAATGATATGCCAACCCTACTCAGAGTTAAAGAACGTGCGTAAGTGTGTGAGATAAAAATGTAACTTTAATGCAAGGTAAAAGAGCAACCACTCCTTCAGCGTCCTCCTACATAAACATGATAGGCGAGATAAGACGAGAATAATAAAAACGTTATAATAAGAAACCAAAACGTGTCGCTTTTGTTTACAATTTTTTCTCTAGTTACAGTCATCGTATTTAAAACAACTGAAGATCGAGTAAAGCAATGAGCTGACTCGATTTTACTCTCTAATGAATTGGTAACAAGAGTCACTAATTAGCATAGGTACATTGACTTTTCATTGGAAGTCTTAATCCTGTTTTCAACTAAAAGTCTGGAAACCAGTCTTACCAAGGTATCGGGTTGGCAGAGTATCTGGGCTGAGTAGGCCAGATAAGCAGTCGCTCCATGTAAACCACTGGAACTCAACTACGTCGGGTTAAATTGGAAGCCAACCTCAACATGTTGGGAAAGAGCTAGGCAGATGAATCAAAAGTAGTAAGCTGAATACCTGACCAGAAATATGCACGATTTGATTGCTCTATGCAAGCCACTAAATCTGGCAAATAAAAAGTGTTCTCATTTCGGCATACACTATGATTCGAATGAAGATAGTAACTTATATTCTACTTGCTTCAAAATTGAAGCGTAGAATATACCTGCCCGTAACCTATTTGCATGGTTAACTTTTGCTTTAACAATTAAATTGCACGATACAAGTGAGTCGCGGCAGCTATGATAGTGAAGGGAACGCCTTTCTGAGTGCACGCAACTATTATTAACACTTGACTTGCTAGATTGTTGCTTAATTTTATTAACATTGCATTGATAATAAAAGATGTGCCTTATGTGTTCTTAAATAAGATTTATATATATAGGTACCAAATCTTTGCTTGAATGAATTATTTTTTTACCACCTTTTTTCAATTTGTAATAACCTTTACCCATTTTACAATATCTTGCTGTTGCCTGTGAGCCCGAATTTGGTTCTTCTGCTCAATCAGTGGTTTTTTGTTCGGTAACGTAGCGTTTAGACAATAAAAATATACCTTTCATATAGGACTGAAAATATAACTTGCGTAATGTAGGTGTAGGTACTACTACAGATATTATTTTCGTCTGACCTTTTAGTCAATAGCAGGCAAAGTAACATTAAATGTAAAAAATATTGGCACAAAGTGCGTCGCCCATTTTACACTACCTACCCTTTTAATGAAGGCTCTCGATAACGTTTTAAAACTGCCGACTACTTCGATTTCATTTAGATGGCATTTAGATAACTTTTCTTAAATTTGGATAATGACCATACCATTATTTTTAAATACTTTAATGCAATAATTTGGTAGCCTTTTTTGCAAAAATTTAAGGCGCCCGTCGTTTTCTAAACACCAGTTATCGTCTTTGAAAGGACTGTTGCATAACTGATCCTTTTAATAGACATCAGTAATGAGACAAGTTTATGTTCTTCTAAGAGGCCTCTAATCAATAGTGTTCTGTATATTATGCTGTATTTAGTAGGTATTTTTAAATAACTTAACTCGTATCAAAAAACAATTACAATATCTACCTCAGTCCCAAGTAAAAATAATTCTTTATGCCAGTTTCTTCATCTACAAAGTCAATTATTTATGAGATTCCATTATTTTATCATTCAGTTAAACTAGCGAAGTTATAAGCGGCATCAGTGTATAAGTTTTCTTGACACTATCTGATGCAGTGGCTATATTTTATTTAAAGAGATTCATGCTCGTGTATAAATGGTAACAGGTTGTAAACCTGATTGGAATCTATTTTCATGATATTCATTGCTCTTTGTTGATGACTTTGTAATGATATTTCAGGTCATCTATACTTCCCAACAGTTTATATTGGGTGCTAATTAAACAGGCTTCTTTTTAATATCATTATTCGCCCCCAAAAATTTATGTTGCCTTCTAAATTATTAAGTCAGCCACAATTTATTTATTTATAGAAACAATTAACGAGCATCTAAATAATACTATTTTAGCCACTAGTTATCTTCTAAGTAAGCCACTCTAAATACAACTCGGCTTGATGGTTATTTTTTAGCATCTAAATTTGTAGCATGCATTCTAACAGTAACCTTCTAAAATACTATTAAATGACATCATAAAATATATTTAATTAGCTTCTAATTTTTTAACTCAGTACGTTTAAAATGTAAGCAAGCAACATGCAGCAAGCATCGCTTCTCTCACGGCTCCGGTGCTCCGTGGCTCCGGCGGTCCCATGCGAGCTTATCGTCGCAGATGGTTTTCACGCTCACCGCCGCAGCTTCGGCTTGCTGGCCGGCTCGGCCGGCCAGCCTCAGCCGCGGCGGCGAGCGTTAAAACTACCTGCGCCTCAGCTCGCAGGCCGCCTCGCCCCTCCGCACCTACGCGGTTTTGAATTGCACTCTAGGGGTAGGGCAGACAAGACTACGTGGAGTCAGTTTTGCAGCGATTCGTTTTCGTCACTAACTTCAATTTTTAATACAATGTTTTTAATTGAAGGTTATAAATGGCAATATACTAAAAACGTGGCCGAGTTAGTAAATTAGATGACAATGTATAAATAGGAAGGACAAGTCACAATAATTGATGATCTTTACTTGAAGCTTTCTATAGAATATTTAGTTGGCGTTGTAAAAAAGACGAATTAGTTTATTAGAGGCTATGTCATTTCCCCGTTGCTTAGTTATAAAATTAGAAGTTTAATCATGTGTCCAATAAATATTTTTGTGGCTGCACTTATAATTTCCCGTTTATATTTAGGTCTGGCCAGAGTTCTCAGATATAAAATTTCCTCCTTTTCTCATATGCATTTCCCTCCTCGTAAAACCAACAATAAAAACTTCGCCAAAATGGTCAAATCAAAGCCATTATTCAAACGACGCTTTCATTTGTCTACTTCGAAGACGCTCCAAGATATATTAGGAATGGTTCCAGTTCAAACGGTTAGGAAGAGTTACTAAGGTATTCAAACTCCAAATCTAGAAAAGCGAACAATGACAATGACCCCTCGAAAAAGTACACGGGAAAGGAAAATTTGCACGAAATTGGTTCTTAAGGGGCTGAGAATAAAATTGGTATTGGAGTAGCGAGATGTAAAATAAATGTTGGTATAGCACTCGACGCTGAAGATTGATAGACTAGCCCGTGAATGAACTTAGCAAATATTACACTGCTGATATTTAGTGAGAGATAAATTTGTAGGAAATGTTTGCTTTACATGTCGACAATGGCAACAATTTTATAGTTTTCAGTTTTAGAGTTCCGTGTTTTCAAAACAATGGATTAAATTCTTCGTGACCTGCTTCTTGGATATAATAAGATCATTTATCTTTGGAACAGGTATACGTCTATGACAAAAAAAATCTAGTCTTTGTAACCTACTTCGACGAAGGAATCTTGTGCAAAATACGAGTGATTGGAGTGAGTATTATAAAATAAACATGTTAATTTATTTTTTGATTGTTTAGACCGGGTATAAAAGCTGTTATAAAACAGGCTGACCATATTCGTCACCCAAAATTCCTCATGTATAGAGCCCTTCCCCACTAACTCGACTCGCACTTGACCGATATTTTTATTAGTTTATCACGGTGTGTGCCAGTTAGTGGATCGATTACCAATTTCCCCGAAGTATGTTCTGTAGATATATTGCTTCCATGGCATTGTGCCAGTTTTTTTTCAGCTTCACTAGTTCTGAATTTCACTTTTAGTTTTTTTTTTTACTTTTATACTGCTTATTTTCAATTGCTGTATTATTGCATATCATGTTATGATTGGCAATTTGCTTCGGAAGATTTTGACTAAACTTTCACTCATTCAAAACAATAATAAACACATTCCAAAATCCTAGTTCGAAAATGATTTTGAGAAACCAACATGTCAATTAACGCAATGTTATTACGACAAACACGTTTTGTAATCCTGTACATACATTTACTAAGAGACTTCCTCATATTCTGTGATAATGAGATAAGACATGAATCACATAGTACATACTGTTAATCTTATGCCTACAGAATAATACTCATATTCTGCAGAGTCAAAAGTTATTTTTATCCACTAGTCCTCATTAAGTGTATGGTTCTGAAATGTGACTCTATGGAGGATTTAAATACATAGATCCATTTAAATTGAAATATCAATTAGGCCTTTACTTAATTTTTGCCAGTACGTTCCATGATAAGATCTATTAGCAATCTCACACAATGCTTCTCAATTTCTACTAATACGGTTCCTATCTATACTTACTTAATACTATACTATACTTAACGTGTTGAGTGATGAGCTCCCAATCTCATACGGTGTGCCTCAAGGCAGCGTGTTGGGGCCCACACTTTTTCTGGTGTTTATAAATGAGCTCTGTGATCTTGCTTTACCTAATGGTAACATTACCTCTTTTGCCGATGACACGGCAATCACTTTTACAGACACCAATCGGCTCAACCTTCAAACCACAGCTCAAGCTGGATTTAACCGGATTTACGATTGGCTCATTTGCAATGGACTCACTCTTAACACCTCCAAAACAAAATTTATGACCTTCTCGATGCGATCCCTATCCCATCAAAATGACCAGATTGAATTAAAAGCTCACACCTGTCCGAACAGTACTCAATATTGTCAATGTCCCCACATATCTTCTACTGACACCATTAAATACCTAGGCATTACTGTAGATAAGCATCTAACCTTCAATCCACACATCCAACATCTTACTGGAAGAATTCGCAAGCTTATTTATGTGTTCAAGACCTTAAGACACGTCGCTAATGCCACTATAATACGCACTGTATATTTTGCCTTGTGTCAGTCTATTATATCTTACTGCATCACCACCTGGGGTGGTGCTGCAAAAACTCACCTCAAACAATTAGAAATAGCCCAAAGAGCCGTTCTTAAGGTATCCACTTTTAAGCCAATACTTTTCCCCACATCAGAATTATATAAAGAGTGCAATGTGCTTACAGTGAGACAACTTTTCATTTTAAATATTATTCTCCACCAACATAAAATAACACCACCAATTCAACCCACACACAGAAGGCAGAATAAAATTTGTAACGGCCCCGCTCCTCATTTTACTTTCACTAAACGCTTATTTTATTACCTAGGTCCTTTCTTATACAATAAAATTAATAAATTTCTTCCGATACATATGAATACTTATAATAAATGTAGAAAATTAATTCATGAATTTATTACTACCAAAAATTACAAAGAAACTGAACTATTTCTTAAGTCACCACACTAAGTAAGTCTAACACACATTAAAACGCTCTCATATTCACATACCTACCATCACACACACACTCACATAACACACACCCTTTCTCACACACAAACCCTCACAAACAAACACACATAACACAAACATCAGAATTATCCTTCTTTTGTAATATAAGTTAGTAATAAGTAAGCTTCACCACTGACAGTCTCTGTAAAAAACTGTAATCTTTATTACTATAAAGATACCTGTTGGGATAATGAAGGCCTGAACATTCTTAACACAGGTTATTGCCATAACCTAGCTAGAATGTCAGAACTCACCTGTTTGTTGCAAACTGTAATACTGATTAATGCTACTTGTACACCTCAACTTTATTGTAACAAGACTGTACCATTTTATGCACAATAAACTTATTAAATATTATTAAAAAAATATATTATTAAATCTGATCTTCCGATAGACTGTGTGTGTAATGCGATATCGATTGGCAAACTGTATGCAGACTAGTAGCCAGAATTTTTGACTTTTGATTTGATCGATCGATCCGTTAGAATAATACTAGCTTCCTCTACTATACACTTATATCAGATGTTTCGTTCAATTGAATAGATAAGATTCAATATTCGATATTAAGCCCATTCTTGCATTGCTATCCAACAATCGCATATCTCATACAGAAATCAGATGTCTCCATAGATGACCTAAGCCATTTTGCAAATGTTAGACATGGAATTATTATTGTTACTAGATACCTACGTTTGGCAGACATAAGTAGGCGCGACTTCTACGCACGAATTCCTGGGTTTGATTTCCATGTTAGATAAAAAGCTGTGGATATATATGGCAGTTTTTGTTTTAATCTGATGTAAAGATTTGTGCCTATTCTTTAAGATATTTAATTTTAAAATGAGTAGAATAAACATTCGAGTTTTTTTATGTTTAAAATTAGTATAACAACGCGGCAACGTTACAGTCGTAGGAACATAGTAGGTATAGTTATTTGCTGTTTTGTGGATTGGCGTGATGTTGTCTCATAAAACTGTAAATGCTTAGTATAATTAATCCACACTATGTAATTTTACAGAAGTAAAGACTTAATTGTAGACCCAAAGTAGACCAATTAGGCAAACAAAAGACAAACAAGCACGAAGAATTAAAACAGTTTGCAAATGCTTTCATTTTTCAAATTAAGTGTTGTTTTATCATTAAAAACAACTTTGTTTTGCAACATTGTAGTTTTAAATACACATACTAGACTTTTGTTTTATGCTTACTCTATTGGGATTGAAGTTATATCAGTTTGTGTCTACTTATCTGACACTATTTCACAATAATGTTTTGATTAATGCGGCTATGATAGCCACATCTATCCGCACTAACAATCCCACACATTTTCCCACCAAAAATCTATCCTACACATGTCCTGATTCCGGTGTTACCAGAAAATGATCACGTCTTGGTCGTAGCCCAGGTACAAGTTTTGACGTCCACGGCCGATTTCGGCCACGGCGGCTGTTCTCAATTAAGGAAATCAGCCAGCTGCGCAGGACATATTATAGTGCACGAGCATTTGCGCAGACACAGGTGCACTCCCTATTCCTTCACTCTCATAACCCGATGGGACGGCAGTCCGACACGACCAGAAAGAGATCAGGCGCAGGACCGACATTTACGTGCTCTCCGATGCACGGGTGAATCAATCACCAACTTCCAGACTACGGACTGCTTTGTAAAAGTTTAAGAAAACCCACAAAGCGATTTCGGTGCGACCCGGGAATCGAACCCGAGACCTCGAGCACAGCAGCCGCGCTTGCGACCACTAGACCAACGAGGCAGTCCGGGAACAAGTAAGAAGTAACCAGTCGTCAAGCCTCCGACACAAAAATCGTGACGCATTTCTCAATGTTTACTTACATTATAACAATGTCCAACGATTAATCAGATAGGGCATATTTTCGTGGCGAATCTAGGACAATATCGTCATTCAGGGTCATTGAACTCAGATTATCGTGACTGATAACGTTGATATTGCTACTTGGAACGTCTGCCATTGATTAAATATTAGACATTAATTTCGGTAGTGCGATTTTTTTTCTGTTTTGCTGACTGTTTGTGTGATATATTTGATTGGACTACATATTTTATGCAATGGCGTAACTTGAAAAGTTTTGTATAAAAAATAAAGACATAAAAAATCTTTATCACAGTCGAAGTAAAAAAGCAAAAAATTGAAAGTACCTCAAAACTGGTCAGTGCTAACTATTTATGGTATAACAGGTCCAATTATTTTACCTACATTTACATAAAACAGTATGGTATAGTCACCTTTTTTTTTGACAACTTAAAATGAAACTCGTTAAGAAAGTTCTGTCTGACATTTCTCTTTACCTATAACAAGCTGTACTTAATATATTTATTAATTTCTTATAAAATTGTGTTTCTTTTATTACCGGCCTAAGGTGTATACAATACATGAATATTGAGGAAATCGCCGTGAATGTTTAGGCTTGTATTTAGAAACCATGTTTTGTATCGTTGACCTCTCTAACCGTTGACATCTTATACTAGAAACATAACAATTTATGGGCGAGGTATTTATATAATACCGTAGTACTAGGACCTAAAAGTTCTCTTCATGTGAATATTGATATACCGATATCGTAAAGTATACAAATAAATATAAAAAAAGAACTAGAACAAGAGTAGCTCTATTTATTTGTTCGTTGCGTCTAAGCATAATCGAAGATTATTTAAACTTGTTATAAATCATATTTAAATAAATAAAAGGAACTTATCACTCAACACCATGAAGCTAGAATAGATACCTACGGCTAAAATGCTGACCAAATTGCTGTCCATAACATCAAAGTAATATATATTCAAAGTAAATAAAAACAATGTATCGATTTCCAAACAAAAGAAAAACAATAAAATTGTATAACCATTTCCCTTCCTTTAGGTAACAATAACAATATTATGTAAATATGAATGGAAGAAGATAATATATCAATTTCTACGTTCCTTCCCAAGTATAATAGGTCCCAAGGGCACGATTGCGTATACGCAACGATCCGTGTTCACTAGATCAGAATATACTTATACTTACTTACATACATCTGGATATGTATTTTTGGGTATTGAAATGTACAGTTAGGATTCATTTTGAATTATTGAGGTTAACCAATATTTAGTCAGTATTCAGTACATGTTTACCTATCAGTTAATTTTAAGCGAAGTTTTGGGTCTTTTGTTGTCTATGTTAAATCGAGCTTGAAATTGACAAAATATGTTATTTAATTATTTTCTTAGCTGTTTAATTGGTGACTAAAGTTTGTTACTGTTACTGTTACAGCCTTTTTATCGTCCCACTGCTGGGCACAGGCCTCCTCTCACACGGAGAAGGATTAAGCGTTAGTCACCACGCTTGCTCAATGCGTGTTGGTGGTTTATCAGCCATTGGTGTCTAAGATTTACCTAGAAAGTACATACGAACTTAGAAAAGCTGCATTGGTACTTGCCTGACCTGGAATCGAACCCACACCCTCATACTCGAGAGGTTGGTTCTTTACCCACTAGGCCACCACGACTTTTTTTTACAAATAAAGTTTGGTAGTCAGATTCTTTTTGACCATCCACCATTTCATCATTCATCATCATTGAATATTTCACTTTACCTGACTTCCACGTATAAAAGGCAAGCAATTTAAACAATCTGCATATACAGGTATACTTCTAGAAGTATGTATAGAATTATGACTAAGCAGCATTACTTCGAAAATAATCTAAACCAACAGTAAATAAATATTAATAAGATTTAAAAAACCGGCCAAGTGCGAGTCGGACTCGCGCACGTAGGGTTCCGTACCATCCAAACTAATATTCTATATATATATATATTTATGGATATCGAGCAAAAAAATAACGTTAGTTGTATGGGAGCCTCCCGAAATATTTATTTTATTCTAATTTTCAGTATTTGTTATTCTAGAAATACATCATCTGTGAAAATTTCAACTCTCTAACTATCACGGTTCATGAGATACAGCCTGGTGACAGACGGACGGACGGACGGACGGACAGAGGAGCGAAAACAATAGGGTCCCTAAAAACTGGGTTAGTCACCAATTTTTCATACTCATGATGAATTTTCCTATCTTGAAGTTAACTATGACGAAAAAGATACCAGGCGTGCAGATAAAGAAGGAGGTTAACATTTACAATACAGCAGATTAAGAACCGATTATATTATTGTAGTGATTACCATGTTTTAAAGGTACTTGTACTGAAATAACCTGTTTCTTACAGACGATGACGTATTTACACGATATAGTATTTATTTGCATTTTGTTTGAAGACAAATTAGTTATAAATAAATTCATAATATTTACGATTATGCACGACATTTATGTAAAGGTTAAATTTATCGAACAGATGTTCAGAGAGTTTTAAATAACATGAATGTTTACAATGTTGCTAAAAGTGGTTATGATAATTGTCCTGACTTACTTTAAACATTTTTACGATACACCGGATTTGACACAGTTCTATTTTTTTTTATAAGTAACTGACATTTATAATGTGTACACTACCACTCACCTTCATACTGATTTATGAGCCCAAAGAAACTATCGGCCAACTAAAAGTTTGCAGGGTCTCTTAATTTCTCAGTCCAATCATTTTTTTTTTTGACAAAACTATCTGAGAATTATCTATTGTGTTCATGATAAAACCCTATCATTACCTAAGAAACTTTCTATGTTTGTCCTCAAAAACTTCACAAAGTAAAGATAAAGAATACACCATCTAGCAGTAAAATTGAGACATCAATAGTTTGTATGACAAACAACAACACTGTTGTCTAACTGTTGTTCACAATGTGTTTATAGGGCTCTAATTGACAATGCACGCAGCTTTTACTGGCGAATGATTCACACTTTCAAAAGCAAATCTTTATGACTTATTTTGAGGTAATTTCTATGCGGATTTAAAAATTATAAAATGAGGAAAATACATGATTAAATCATAATAAACAAATGAAGGTTTACAGCCACAATAGAAAACATGTTGTTCCAGAATTTTGAATTATTTATCTATTTTTGAAAACGCTCAACTTTTCAAAATCAATGAACTAAGTAAAATTCGCGTTAATAAAACAAATATTTAACTTAAAACCTTTCTTACACTCAATTATGATGACTTTGCAGGTATAACAATTGTGCCGACTGACTCGAATTCATTGCACTCAAGTATAGTGTTTGACGGTTCCGAGAATGCACGCAAGTTAGATTACTCTATTGAATTCGCACTATGCACAATCTGAATTTATTGACAGCTGTGAGCGTGCCTACCATAGATTTACATATTGAAAGACGATCTGCTTAATCATCTGGACTCGGATACATAAAATCAACCAATAAGAGATCTGCGTTTTGAGAAGATGCGAAAATAAAGACACCCTATTGGTGGATATTCAGGGCTTCCTTGTGGCTATAGGTGCGTTCAGAGATGTAACGAAACAGGTTAAATGGTTTTAGTGGACGTAAAATCTAGTGGTCCTTTTAGTACTTGAACTATTGCTATCTTATACTTGACACGTTCAGATTTACGTTGACCACATTTCTAGTAGCATTTATATGCAACTGGTTTCAATTTATTTCTCGTTACTTTGAACTGAGTATGATAAATCAAAATAGAAGGCGTTTACTTTATGCGCTGACATTCAACAGCATTGTCGAAATGTTTGATTTATATACGTATATTTTACAAGTCATTTACATTTAAAGCAAAAAATGTCTAAAGAAAGAAAAAAAGAAATCAACCCTAGATTTATAACATAGTTGAACGGGGTCAAAATGAATCAGATCTCACATTGTCGTTCCAATTTCTCAAGGGTTTACATTGGCATCAGACGCCGAGTTTTAGTCACGTTTCATACAGGTTACATTCATAGGTGTCAACACGGGCGATATTGAAAATCTACGTTGGGACGGGAAAAACTAGACTTGAGACACAGTGCTGAAAAATAACGTCAACATTAGAAAATAATATACAAAAAGAAATATGTGAAAAATGTTGTTTTTTCTGTATGTTCCTGTTTTTGAATTTTTTTCCTATGTGGGTAAAGTTGACCAATCTTATTATTTTTTTACCTCAAGTGTCATCATCCTCGCTAGGCTTTTTATCGTCCCTCGGCTGGGCACAGGCCTCCTCTCACACGGAGAAGGATTGAGCGTTAATCACCACACTTGCTCAATGTGGGTTGGAAATTATAAAATTGGACTCAAGAGTGCATTTTCATAATTCATTTAGGTGATGATCTAAATAGTGCATTTAACAAAATTCCTTTACCATCATCATCATCACCTATTTTGAGATAACAACCCCGGGCTGAAATAATTTTAGCTACTTAGATCTTTGGTAGTAAAGATACATGTCATCAGATCCACAATAATGTGCAAGAATGTGTCCGACTATAAACTCCGGGATTCCCATATGGTTGATACTAAAAGTAAATCAACTGCCGGGTATTTCTGTAGCGCAAATGTTAAGAATTAAATTATCTCAACTAGCCGTAAGATCGGTAACTATATAAAGACTCGTTAATATATTGAACAATTCTCGCAGTAATTTAAAAGAAGATTGTTTTTTTTTTTACGTAAGAATGTTGGTAATGTGCATATATGATGTTGTTTATCTCATTAGTCTCAAGTTGTTGTCATAATGAGAAAAAAATATATATTTGTATTACTTATCTTAGAGGTATAAATGCGAAAATCCGTTTGTTACGCTCTCACGCAAAAACTACTAAGCCCATCGTCATGAAACTTTGTACGCATATTCTTGGTGGTAAGTATTAGAATGAACATAGGATAGGACTTTTTATCAACACACCAGACGGGCAAAGCCGCGGGTGGAAGCTAGTAACAAATAAATCTGTTACTATATCTATATTTGTATATGTGTAACAGACATAATTTTGACCGTTTATGACAATGGTACTGAACTTCACGTGATTTAGTTGGTTTTGCACTTGGACGGGTATATTTAAAAGCGCGAAGAAAATTCCACGGACGGAAACTAGTGTCGTAATAGATATGTTCATAATGCAGTTTATATCAATAAACACCAATTAGTTAGGTATCTATTGGCCAGTAATTATGCACTTATATTAATACGCTAACCGATCCCCTGATCATATATCTTCCTAAGTCGTTTAAGTTTACCGTCCAATTATAATCTAAGATTTCATAATCATATACATAAATACCATCTATAATTATAAAAATTTCCAAGAAATATACGTGACGAAGTTTATTAACTAGAACAGCTTTCCTCGTGTTTTCCTATTATCAGTTTTTCCGCGGAATACCTATTTGTTGGAAGGTTTTCCTCTATGAAGTGTATGTAAACTGCTTTTGTCTCTGGCTTCCATAAAGCATGTAAAATTATTGATAACCTTTTTTTCTTGCTTTTGTATCAATTTTCTACATTTTGGAAGTTGTTATATTATAATCTTGTGAGCTTGCAAATATAGTAGTCGTAATACATACATAGTAATGACTAAATAAGCAGTTAATAAATGGATGACAATTAATTTTGTTCTAAGAAGATTTTAACATCTGGCTTCCTCATAGAGGTAGTTCCTATAGTAATACGTATGACGTAACTATACCCGACAAGGAACAATTGAATACAAAACAAACGACTGCTATTCAGTACCCAAATACATAATAGTTGGATTCGGATTTTACGAGTCTTCCAAGTCAGGAAAGGTGATTTGAAAACACTTAAAGCCTAAACGGGTTTTAGTTTACGTCCTTTAGAATTGCGTGAACGACTAGACTAGGTAATATAAAGTCCTGAAACTGCCTAGTCTGAATTTAAAGGAATTCATTTTTTTTCGGCCAATTTTTAACTCCCTTTTTTTAGGTCCACCTGTTTGTAACTATGTAATGGAATCTTAGGTTACAGATTTACCCATCGTTCAAGGACAGTAGCATCATGAAAATTTCCAGCTGTACCTATTAAGTTCTGATAACACTTCAATATTAAGGTACATTCAAACTAATTTGATGATGGAGCAGGAAGATATGAACTGCATTTTTTGTTTTTACGTGCATTTATAAAAGGCGTTTTTTATTTAGCAGCTAGTTCGCTATTTGGTTGGCGAAAAATAATTATTAATTACTTTAAAAATAGGTGCAAAGCAAGTCCTTCTACATCGAAATTGTAACAATGACTAAAAAATTCAGAACCATCTTCCCGAGATAAAATCGTTGCACAAAGTTCATCGACCTACAAGCCCGTGTGTCCGGCATAACTTTAAGCCCTCTATTGCACGTTGTCACGTAACTTCACGAGATTTTAATGTAACACAAACAGTTTTAGCTTTTACATACATTAATGTTGGCGGTCTTACAAAATTTGGCAAGTATCGCGAAAATTATGTGTAAAAGTGTTTAAAAGAAGAATTCTGACGTCAGCGTGTTGTGATACGTATTTTATTATAAGGTTGATTTGCTTTCGTGATTAATTATTGGGTGTGTTCAAAATAGATATTTTTTTAACAATTTTCAATTTCTTTTTTTCAAACTTATTTCTTTTAACATTATTGTTAAATTGTAACCATATTTATCTAAAACGCATTTTTTATTTAAAGTTACAGTAGCAATATTTATGACAACCATCGAGGGACGTTTTACTAAAAGATTTACAGTTACGATGCATTTTTATAAAAGACTAGCTGTTGCCCGCAACTTCGTCTGCGTGGGCAATATAGAATAGTCAATTATTACGTATGGTGCGTAAGTAATTTTCACAGGAAATAGCTATAATCTATGTCTATATGCTTTGAGTCTGACAAAGCTGTCATTTGTACATTTTCTGCAGCTGCTGCGACTAAGCAGAAGCCAGAAAGTCTGTCAGTCTTACCATGGATATCGTCTTGTGTAGTTGACTGGATTGAAGATAGATAGATAGGTAGTCGCTCCAAGCAAAATATTGGTACTCAAACAGATTCGGTGACTGGAAGCCCAACACCAACATAGTTGGGGAATAGCTGGATGGATGATAAAATGAGTCGTCATCATCAGCAGGCGCATAGGGTAGGCTAGTTTCACTACTGGGGAGAAACACTTGTATGACTTGTATGAATTGGGGATTTTCTGTGCACTTACTTACTATGGTAAGGCTGACCCCGCATTAGGCGTGCGCGATCCTCGGGCGTGTGAGTAGCGCGGGCGTCGCGAACGCGCTGCGTGAAAGTCGCGTTTTGCTGCCCTGCGGCATGTGTGAAGAGTGCAAGCGACGCGCTCGCGGCGAGCACGCGGCGCTCGAGTTGCGTTCTTACCCCTTCGCCCGCTATCCCCGCCGCCCGCTAAACGCCTTAGCAGTAAAACGTCAAGTCGAGCGCGCTGCAAATGCCGCAGGGCAGCAAAACGCGACGCTCACGCAGCGTGCTCGCGACGCACGCGCTACTCACACGCCCGAGGATCGCGCACGCCTAATGTGGGGTTAGGTCTAAACCGGGAGGGACTCCACCGAAATGATTGCATTAGTTCACGAATAGGCAAAATGTACGTATCTGTGAGAGTCCACTTCATGTGTTCGTACTTGAAACCTGCAGTTTTGCCAAGATTTTCAAAATGTACGCTCGCAATTTGTCATTTCTTGGTGGAGCCAGCAAATCAAAAGAAACAGAAGTGTTGTATACTGTGCGTCACTACCGCTCACCGGGAAAATTTCGCTCTTGCGGGGGACGTTTATATACCATATTTTGTGTCACACGTAAACAGGACGACAGTAAGTATCCACCGAAACACTTTCAAAGATCTGATGAACGAACAAATCAGATCTGAGTTGGTCACCTGGGGCCAATCAGAGCTCTATGAAGCGATCATACGCTTTGGCTCCTACTGTTATTGTGGTTTCTGAAAATGTATTCACCTCATTCAACGATGAATGTAATTCTGATGGTACTATTAAGAACACTTGCTTAGCGCAAAAGCTGACGTTGGCAGGCCGACTCTTTTGACTTCTCGAATAGGATACCATTGGTTTTTGTGCAATGCACACCTGCAATGCATGCTGGATTAGGATAGGATATAGGTGGATAGGATTTGCAGCAGAGAACAATTCTGTCTTGTAATTGAATGACATTAAACGTAGTTTTATATAAAAGGTGTTTTTTTAGACTTGGCTCGGGTCTTACTGAGACTGTTCGTAATCGTGAACAGTGTATTTGCGATCAGAAGTTGAAAGTAAGCATGTCTCTGGTATGCGACGCGTAATTTGTACGTTTCCAGATGCATAAAGCATTTTACGTGTGTATGGTATTAAATCGAGAAAGCTCCCATTTCTTATCTGCACTTTGTATCTGGGCTTGTTTTTAAAGCTACAGAAGCCTACATTACCTACCTCACGCTTAGCAGCGCTTGCGAGAGATAGATCTTCCTTTCTTCTAGGATTAAGTTTACATATTTTGCATCAGAAAAAATAATTAAGGTCTACTTAATACTACTCACTCAAAGTAATTTGTTTTAAGGCCACCACATTAGTGGAAGATAAGCTAAACTATGTTTATGAAAAAATCCTGATATGAACTCCATCTGTAACTTTAAATGATAATTAATTGTTCCACTAAAGTCATCATTTTTGACATAATGTTCAAAAAATAATTTAGATGGCACCGTTTTAAATTTGGCTGAGAACTATTAATTTTCCTTTCATCAAGGTAATAATTATAGTTGGATTTTGATGTGGTACGGCAAACTGACAAACACTATTGAAATGTCTATCGAAAAATTACACTACGTGTTAAAATATGGTGAATTACGGAAAATACACAACTCCATCTGTTGAAATAATAATCCTCTATAAAGAATGTATGGTAATTAATTGTCATTTACCACCTCGCTCTTTTAACAAATTTGATGTATTTTTACCACAGATGGAGCTACTTTAACCTTGGCTAAACAAAATTTTCATATTTTTTTTTCTTCCGAAGTTACTTATAAAGGTGTGATTTTCTGTGTAAAGATTAATAATAGGCCGAACAACTAATATAAGTACAACATTCAAATGTACAGTTTTGACAAACAGATTGCGTGTCGTAATATTTTACATCTTGAATTCACAAAATTAATCATATCTTTTGATTGAGTGAATCGATTTCGATGAAACAAAAACTAAATAATACCCCAAGTTACGTAGAATTTTTGTATATAAGCATTGTCTGCATTAAATTCGTAGATTTTACGTGAATCCCGAACAAACAAACAGATAAACAGACAAACAGACAAACAGACAAACAGACAAACAGACAAAAATGACAAAAATGATGGAAATGGGTTCTGTTAGTTATCCTTTAACATGCCGGCTATTTTTTTTGTCAATTTCTTCAATGTACAAAAATTACTTTTCTACAGATTTATTATATGTATAGACTATATACAATAACTTACTATATAATGTGTTTTACTTCTGAATTACCATAGAAATCAGCTTTGCAATTAAAATTGAAAAAGTACTTTATTTTTCTGCGAGTTAATATAAAATTACCAATGTACGCGTAACTACACGAGACATGTCCTATGACATGCAAATAAAAAAATAACGCAATATGTATTCAAAATACGATTTTTATGCAAATATCATAATTGTGTTTTGTACTGGCGAATAATAATTAGTATTGAATGCAAATTGTTCATCTTGTAATGCATTTATATCGTATGATTGACGCTTCAATAGTTAGCGAAATTGTTTTACTTTTTATAGGCATCAGATATTAATGTATTGTCATGGATAAGTGGTATGGTTACAATATTAATTGTATCAAAATGTCAGATACAATTTCATGGGTGGCGAGTGCGTATGATGATGAAAAAAATCTAGATCGGTGACTAAGAATGCCTGGAGGGTCATTGTCGTGACTTCTAAAAGTTTTAGGTCTCAACGATCACTAAACTTGTAGGCAGGAGTATTAATACCAATTACGTAAGTTACCTTACCTGCATCTCTGCAATACCTACTTACAGATTATAAACAGAAATACAACATAATAATAGGGCTTTTTTTTAACGACGTCAAAAATCATCAAATGACCCCTCCCTGTGGGTTAGCAGCGGCGAGGGAGTGTCAGACTCTTACTGACTAAAAACCGTCGTGTTCCGTCGTAGGCCTTTTATGTGCCAGGGCCACGGTATCACTTTCGAACAACCCGCAGCCCCGGCAGACATAATATTAGGGCTAACAACACAAAAGGATATGTATGTCCTGGTGCCGTCACTTCATGAATGACTCTCGATTTTCATGTTCATCATATCATGCTAGTTCTTTTAACACACAACTACTAATCTTCTTGTGTTTGATAATGTTACATAACATTAAAAATAATATGCTGAGGTCAATGACAGGTTTCTTTAGATAAGGAAAGTTTTCAGTCACATTTTTTCCACTGACCGTGGTCATGAGTTCCATATGGGTACATGGCTAGTTAATATGGCTGGGCGGTCGCAAAAATACTCAAAAGTTTTTATTGCATAGTTATTTCAGTATCTCAATAAAATAAGAAGCATTTATTGATGAAGATCAATGGAATAGATAAAAGTATATTGATCGTTCAACGGCTTGATTTTTCTGAAGTGGAATGATTCATATTGTTTATTTATATTTAGGATTTGGTCATGATCATGGCTAAATAAAACGTTCGTATATTCTTTTTACATATTGTTATATCATTGCGTGTTGATTGAAGCTTATACCTAAGTTTTTTGTTCCCGGCGTCTCGCTCACGTGGGACAGTAATGTCTCATGATTTTTTGTGGGACAAAAAGTAGGTCACTTGTCGGCCAATCAACTCTTAATGTAAAAACAATTGAATCTATCGATTTTTGCTTTTAAAGAACACATTTGAATACATCAACCAATTATTCCTTACTTAACTGAGATATAAAGAAGCTGTATATGCCTAATTAAATTATTATGGTTTATTTTATTGATGTTGATAATCTAAAGTAATAGCAAAAGGAGCTTAAATCGCAAGTGCCTCTGTATCAATATGCTTGTTAATTTAATTACTAATCGAAGAATTGGGAACCTACTCTGAAAAAAGACAGTCGGTTTGAAAGTGAAATATGGATACTATTTATGTAAGTTGTATCGTTTTAGTCTACTTTAAGTGTATGAAGCCGATTCAGTAGAGCCAAATAAATACATTTAAATTGATGCAGTGATTTCATCGATACACGTGAGCTCGATACCATAGTCCCGTATTCATGCTAAATACTAGGCAATAAGGTTCAATGTGCTACGAAAAAATCTGTTGCTGAAATCTATGTCAATAAATCGCGTACTAGACGCGAACAGAGATAGTAAAGAATAATTCATTGAGAAAATCAGGATTTCTAATCTTAACATCAACACGTCAGGTTTTCTACTAAGTTTTATCGCTGGCTTAGAATTTAAATGATAAAGGAGTTGTGTAGCTATATGTAGTATGTATATATTATTATAATGTTACTAGCTCTTTTCCCGCGGTTTCACCCTCGTTTCGTGGGAGCTACAGCCAATCATCAGTGTTTTACAAGGAGCGACTGCCTATCTGATCCCCTAAGTAAGAGTGAGAACTACTGCCCATACCCAGATAAAATAATGCGTATTTTAGTCGGGAATAGTGTAGCTACCCAACAGTGAAAGAATTTTTCAGATCGGATCAATAGTTTCGGAGCCTATTCATGCCAAACAAACAAACAATCGAATCTTTCCTCTTTATAATGTTATTGTAGATATATTGAAAACCTCAGCGTAATTCTATCCTAGAGCGCTGCAACCAGTAGGAAGCGCTTTTTTATTCGCTTCAGTTGCATAAATAATGTATTATCTCCGAGTAAATGGTTTTATCAACTCTTTTAATATACAGCTGATTGATGAATGGTTTTGAAGTATTGATATTCTTTTGTTTGCATGACTTTGTTGCATTACAAAAACATACAAAATGCAGACAGACTAATAAAAACTGACATTGTATTTCGAACTTGAACTTAATGGAAACAAAGTATGGAATACAAAAACTCAAATAAAGATAAACCTCGTCTTTGTATCGAAACTGCTAATTCAAATAGACGCATGAGACACGTAACCTATTTTAGAGCTGATATAGAATATTTCTAGGACTTCGAGGTATTTGTTTTTGTTTGTGTGTGCTCTAGGCTCCTAAATTACTGCACCGATTTGAAAAAGCATTATTGCTGGGTGACAAAGGCTATGTATTAGCCAGCTATTAGCTAGTAGGTATTATATACAACTAGCTTCCGCCCGCGGCTTCGCTCGCGTTGTGTGTTGATAAAAAGTAGCCTATGTGTTAATCCACGGTATCACCTATCTACATACTAAACAACCAAATCGGTCCAGCCGTTTTCGCGTGAAAGAATAACAAACATACATCCATACATTCTCACAAACTTTCACATTTATGATATTAGTAGGATATAATATTAGTAGGAGGACTACTTAGTAGGATATAGGTTATAGGTAATAAATAATAATTACCAATCTCAATCTAATTAATGAACATTTATGAACTTTTAAGATAACGCCACTCATTTGTTTATTTTAAAATGCAGATTATAGACAAGTTTTAACTAAACATTATGAGATAGTGAAACAATTTAAATTGCCTAAAAAGGCGTCGGGAAGTCCTACACTATTGTTGTGTAATGAAATTGTACATACTTACAGCTATGTGCAAATATTTTTATTATAACATTCTGAGTCACATGTTTATCTTAGTGTTTTATCCATCTGTTTCTATGGTACATACTTATAGGAAGACATTTAATATAGACTGTATTATGAATACTAAAACTACATTTTATTAAGAAAAAATATCTTGTGTATTAGAAGTGGAGGAGATTAGGTACAGATAATATTGGACACTATAATTTTATAGTCCATAAAATCAAATTAGTAAGATTATCTAAAAACCAGTCAAATAAAATAAAAGTCGACCTCTTTGGAATCCGTAAAATTGTAGAATTAATAACATCTGTAAAACGTGTTCTTTATAAAAAAATCCTATGTATAACGAGAAAATAAAATAAAAATACTCACAATACAATATTCATGTTGAACTATACAAAATCCAATTTATCACAAAACAAAAGAAAAAACACAGCACTAATTATTTTGATAAAAAAAACATTATCACCATCACCGAATTATGATAGCAAAATGAATTCAAACTTCGAATCACATTTTTTCATTCAATAAAGATCGTATTTTCGGAATATTCGCACTTTTGGATGCGTGCGCGCATGTATACGTTGGCGCGGAAAGTCTGAGACTGGCTTAGCGCCTGCGCCTGAGTTCGGTGGTCGGCGTGACAATGCGAAATGGAAATATGGAGAAGGCCCACTCCGAACAGTGATAACAAATCGCATATAAAATTCTTTGATCTGTAGGTCGAAAGAATTTTCTCGAACATAAAGAGCAGTGAACATGTTCTTATTGTGTTTGCTACATGCCCATGTGGAAAAGTGAAGGCAGTGTGCACCTATATATTTTCTCAATATTCTTGAATCTATGTGTTATTCTTCTTTACGATTTTTTGATCGCGTTGGAACTTTTGTTTTTTTTTTTTTTTTTAATTAGTATTTGAGTCTCCCTTAAATAAAATGGATAGACGTAGTTAAATCTCTTTATGCTGTAAAAGAAACAAAACGCTTAAAAGAGAAATTATGTTAAAGAATAGGAAAAGTACGGTTTCAAACGATAGGTCAACGGCTCATGAATCAAGACCCTTGAACTTACCTATATATGGCAATATTTATTTCCATAATCTTTGCATAAAAATTCCATTGGCCGAATGGTTGTAAACTAAAGTCATAGAAATTCGATACATCAAAATATATTGATTGGAACTGTCCCCAATATGGATTATTACTTTTTAGTAATCAAGTAGCAACTGAGTAGGCAACCCACTTTAATTAGACAGTCATGACCAAATATATAGACAGTTAATTTTGTTTAATATTTTGTGTTATGTTTATTTTATGCATGAATTATAATTGGTGAGAGACGACTGTCATCGGATGTCATCGCTATAGTAAATGTTTAGTTTCATCCTATTGCTTGCTTCTATCTCACATGCTCACGTGCAAAGTAAACCTATTTATGATTTCTATAGACAGTCCCTGGGGTCCCTGTCATCATACCTACATATTTCTTACCATTTTACTGGAACAAATGGACATATATAAAAATAAAGCGTTCGCAAACTACAGACTAAACTATCAGAAAACTAGCCGAGTAACTACAGGCCAATAATCCCCTTTTGCAGGCAGCCTATTCCTGGTCGTTCCGAATTGCTTGTTACCATAATTATACTTCATACTGATGAAGCTCCTCTAAAAACTAACTTTGCTGTGCCCGACAGGGTCCATAATTGTTTCTTTTAATTTTACCCACCAGCCTGTATACATTATGGTATGCAATAAAGTTATTGAAGTGTCCGATCAAACTATCGGCCGACTAAAAGTTGAAAGTCTACCACGGGTGTCTACAGTAAAACTGTTCTTTTTTGTTCTTTTTTGGGTGTTTAATGAATTTCACTTTCGTTTATTTGTTTAAGCGTGGACCTTTTGTCTGTTTTCTATAGATATAGTGTCGTGAGCTTATGACTAAGAAGTTGCGGTAGATAACAGTCGTATGTGCCGACTAGTATTCTAATTTGGTTCTGTAGGCTTTACTATATTTAAGTTGGAGCCGTTTTGATGTGAAAGCAGAAATAATTGGACTGATTCATATGATACAAAAGGCATTGTAGACTTATCATAATAGTTAGACAGATATACATATATGATTTTTTTCTCTGGAAGGATGATTGCACGTTTTTGAAATTGTGTTATCAAATAATTTTAGTTAGGTATGGTTTCCCTAAAGTTAAGTGTGCTGGAAACAAGTTACTGGTAATGAGTAGGTAGCAACTACTGTGGGTGTTAATGGATCAGGACAGGATAAATTCCAATAAGCACAATGCAATTTAATTTTGGATATGACTTATAAGAGTTTAATCCTAAATTTAACCCATGACTATACTTAGAATTATTAATTATCTCCGTACGACTTTATTCTATAAATAATTTTCACGGTAGACTTAAATTAATTATTTCCTTCCTCCGTTGACGTCTTTGAAATTATTAGAGCAAAATGATGTACAATTAACAATTCGGATTATTAAGACTAATGAGTTCAAGGAAAAAGGATTATAAAATAGGTATGACATAAGTGGCTATATGTGAGTCAATGACATTTATGGTGATCAATGCTGAGCATTCGGGAACCTTCGTTTTTTATGAGAAATTTACTTCTTTCGATTCATTTATTTAATTTTATTTTATTCATTTTGTGATGTTAAAAATACATTTTGGTAAAGTATTTTTGCCCCTATTGCTGTTATTTTGCAATTTTAAGACATCGAAATAGAATCTGGAGTTGTTTGACAAAAGGTTCAAAAAATATATCAGACAAAGATTATTCATGAATGATGCAAAAAAAAAACGCGTGTAAAAAAAACATAACTATTGAATTTGAATATTTCTACGGATCTCCAAAACTAATCTAAAATTGAATACTGCACATGCGACCATCTGTAACATGTGTCAAAGCTAACGAGGAATATGTTAGACAATGATTTATAATTATTGGCAAATCGCGTGAACTTATTCGACCGCCTTAGGGCTTAAACATCATTATCATCATCCTCCGAGCCTCGTTCCCAACTATGTTGGGGTCGGCTTCCAGTCTAACCGGATGTAGCTGAGTACCAGTGCTTTACAAGGAGCGACTGCCCTATCTGACCCCCTCAACCCAGTTACCCGGGCAACCCAGTACCCCTTGGTTAGACTGGTGTCAGACTTACTGGCTTCTGACTACCCGTAACGACTGCCAAGGGTGTTCAATGACAGCCGGGACCTACAGTTTAACGTGCCATCCGAAACACAGTCATTGGTGTCTAAGATATACTTAGAAAGTACATACAAACTTAGAAAAGTTGTATTGGTACTTGCCTGACCTGGGATCGAACCCACGCCCTCATACTTGAGAGGTTGGTCCTTTACCCGCTATGCCACCACGACTAGCTTAAACATAGGTAGGTATATCTGACCGTGGTTCATTCATAAAACATTATCATCACGCATGTTTTTATGTTTCTATTATTCTATATATGGATTTAGAACTTAATGTTAATTTTCGTTGTAATTGAATAACTCAAAGACGGGCCTATCCGAACCAAATGTTTAGGCTTTGTTCAGACTGACTTTGTTTGGCCGATTAAGCTAAAAATTAGAGGAGAGGTAGCCTAGACCCATATTATATATAGACCGGGGGAAGGACATAGGATTTGGATTTTTACTATCATCCAGCAACGGGAAGCAGTTATCTCAGGACGCGGCTAAAACCACGGGAAAAACAGCTTTTTTGAAATAGAGGTATGGATTACCATGCTGCGGGTTGTTCGAGCTAAGGGTTGTTCGAAAGAGATACCGCGGCCCTGGTACATGAAAGGCCTATGACGGAACACGACGGTTTTTAGTCAGTAAAAGTCTGACACTCCCTCACCGCTGCTAACCCACAGCGGGAGGGGTCATTTGATGATTTTTGACGTCGGAAAAAAAAATGTATTATGGATTACCATTTTCCCTGAAATAGAAGTTACAAAGGTTAATGCTTACATCACTACCACGAATATTCGTATATACCTATACCAAAAATATATTCCCCGCAGATTATTTAAGAAACAAATCGTCACCCACTTATGCGTGTTTACATAATAAAAGCATTACTCCGGCGCAGATTTATCGCAACGGGTGACAGATTTTACGAACATTGGAGATTTTCATTCAACGGAATATTTTGTAAAATAAAAATAGGAACACTTTGCTTTGTTTTTGTTGTATTTATTTATCCCTGTTATCGTATTTTAATTATGTTTTTGTTTTTGTACGAAACATGTCGGAATTTAAACTGATATATGCTTAGATTAATAAAATCTAGTAATAAAGTGAATAATTTAATTATGTAACCCATTTAAACTGACGACTTTACTGAATTTGTCTGACTCAAAGGCACTTAAGATTAAAAGAAAAATCATGATGTGCGAACATGTTATCTCAAAGATAGTAAACATTGTTGGTTAGGTGGCTTACGGCAGATTGTTTTAAATCCTGAATAAAATAATGGTAACTGGTCAATTAATGTTTTTGTGGGAAAAATATTTAGAGCTCGCACTGTATACGTTATCATGTAAAATACTATTAATGTAAATAAAACCAAACGGTCGCTGCATTTCAAATAGCCGCCAAACGTGTCATAGGTCAATGCGACCGATACCACCTATCGAAAACCTGTCGTTTATATCGAAAGCTTTATTAGTTCGATAAACTTAGATAATAATAAAAATATAGGTAAGTATTCCGTTGATATGGAAATATTCCGGAGTATCATATTGCGTCATATTTATAATGTTAAATATTTTCTAATGTTATCCCGCAAAGGTCATCAGATTACTAGGATCCCTACATTTTTGCTTAAGAGAAGTTTCCAATACTTTCATGACCACAAAAGCGATACCATTATACCTTCTAATATGGTTTTTTTATTATTATCTTCAGACACCAATGACTGTGTTTCGGATGGCACGTTAAACTGTAGGTCCCGGCTGTCATTGAACATCCTTGACAGTCGTTACGGGTAGTCAGAAGCAAGAAGTCTGACACCAGTCTAACCAAGGGGTATTGGATTGCCCGGGTAACTGGGTTGAGGAGGTCAGATAGGCAGTCGCTTCTTGTAAAGCACTGGTACTCAGCTGAATCCGGTTAGACTGGAAGCCGACCCCAACATAGTTGGGAAAACGCTCGGGGGATGATGATGATGGTTTTTTTTCATGCAGGCCCATCGTGAAGAGAGATACCACAAGATGCCAGAAGTAGGACCCCATAAATATAGCTGGATGAATTGGACGCCTACTACCATCATTGATGAGAAGAACGCGAAGGATGTACGAAGAGGTACGGAGAAACTTTTTACTCTGGAATTCAAACATACACAATTATGCTTTGCTCATTCAAATCAGCAAATGAACTTCGCAGTTGTGTGCTGCTAAATAACAAAAGATAAACCCCAGATTCCACTGTTTTTTTCAATGTATTGATTTGTGACTTTTGATTTAAAATTAAGATATTATATACCTAATGAAATTTTATTCATAACTAGCTGTTGCCCGCAACTTCGTCTGCGTGGGCAATATAGAAAAGTCAATTATTACGTATGGTGCGTAAGTAATTTTCACAGGAAATAGCTATAATCTATGTCTATATGCTTTGAGTCTGACAAAGCTGTCATTTGTACATTTTCTGCAGCTGCTGAGACTAAGCAGAAGCCAGAAAGTCTGTCAGTCTTACCATGGATATCGTCTTGTGTAGTTGACTGGATTGAAGATAGATAGATAGGTAGTCGCTCCAAGCAAAATATTGGTACTCAAACAGATTCGGTGACTGGAAGCCCAACACCAACATAGTTGGGGAATAGCTGGATGGATGATAAAATGAGTCATCATCATCAGCAAGCGCATAGGGTAGGATAGTTTCACTACTGGGGAGAAACACTTGTATGACTTGTATGAATTGGGGATTTTCTGTGCACTTACTTACTATGGTAAGGCTGACCCCACATTAGGCGTGCGCGATCCTCGGGCGTGTGAGTAGCGCGGGCGTCGCGAGCGCGCTGCGTGAAAGTCGCGTTTTGCTACCCTGCGGCATGTGTAAAGACTGCAAGCGACGCGCTCGCGGCAAGCACGCGGCGCTCGAGTTGCGTTCTTACCCCTACGCCCGCTATCCCCGCCGCCCGCTAAACGCCTTAGCAGTTAAACATCAAGTCGAGCGCGCTGCAAATGCCGCAGGGCAGCAAAACGCGACGCTCACGCAGCGTGCTCGCGACGCACGCGCTACTCACACGCCCGAGGATCGCGCACGCCTAATGAGGGGTTAGGTCTAAACCGGGAGGGACTCCACCGAAATGTTTGCATTAGTTCACGAATAGGCAAAATGTAGGTACGTATCTGTGAGAGTCCACTTCATGTGTTCGTACTTGAAACCTGCAGTTTTGCCAAGATTTTCAAAATGTACGCTCGCAATTTGTCATTTCTTGGTGGAGCCAGCAAATCAAAAGAAACAGAAGTATTGTATAATGTGCGTCACTACCGCTCACCGGGAAAATTTCGCTCTTGCGGAGGACGTTTATATACCATATTTTGTGTCACACGTCGACGAACAGGACGACAGTAAGTATCCACCGAAACACTTTCAAAGATCTGATGAACGAACAAATCAGACCTGAGTTGGTCACCTGGGGCCAATCAGAGCTCTATGAAGCGATCATACGCTTTGGCTCCTACTGTTATTGTGGTTTCTGAAAATGTATTCACCTCATTCAACGATGAATGTAATTCTGATGGTACTATTAAGAACACTTGCTTAGAGCAAAAGCTGACGTTGGCAGGCCGACTCTTTTGACTTCTCGAATAGGATACCATTGGTTTTTGTGCAATGCACACCTGCAATGCATGCTGGATTAGGATAGGATATAGGTGGATAGGATTTGCAGCAGAGAACAATTCTGTCTTTGTAATTGAATGACATCAAACGTAGTTTTATATAAAAGGTGTTTTTTTAGACTTGGCTCGGGTCTTACTGAGACTGTTCGTAATCGTGAACAGTGTATTTGCGATCAGAAGTTGAAAGTAAGCATGTCTCTGGTATGCGACGCGTAATTTGTACGTTTCCAGACGCATAAAGCATTTTACGTGTGTATGGTATTAAATCGAGAAAGCTCCCATTTCTTATCTGCACTTTGTATCTGGGCTTGTTTTTAAAGCTACAGAAGCCTACATTACCTACCTCACGCTTAGCAGTGCTTGCGAGAGATAGATCTTCCTTTCTTCTAGGATTAAGTTTACATATTTTGCATCAAAAAAAATAATTAAGGTCTACTTAATAATATATATACTTAAAAATAATTAAGGTCTACTTAATAATACTCACTCAAAGTAATTTGTTTTAAGGCCACCACATTAGGTGATCTTCACACTGCCCCGCATCACGCTGCATCTTGCGTGTCGACGCACCTACGCGCGTTCCTGCGGGAGTGCAGATCTGCATAATCGTGCGGGTTTTTCGCGCACTCACGCGCGTAGTTGCGTTTTGTTAATTCACGCACGGCGGCTCTCATCGAGTTCCATTTTCAAACATACACGTCACGCCCATTCAAAATCACGCGCGTCACTGCGGGATTCAGTGTGCCATACCTTGCGTCTCGCCCCGCACCTACGCGCGGGGGTGCGTTTTCCTCCGCATGTATGTGCGTGATCCGCATGAACGCGCGTGGATGCATTTTCAGTGTGTTGGACTATGCGTGTTTTCCATACAAACGGAGATATTTCCATACAACGGAAAAACACGCATCCACGCACTACGCTGCATCATGCGGGGCAGTGTGATAATCGCCTTAGTGGAAGATAAGCTAAACTATGTTTATGAAAAAATCCTGATATGAACTCCATCTGTAACTTTAAATGATAATTAATTGTTCCATTAAAGTCATAATTTTTGACATAATGTTCAAAAAATAATTTAGATGGCACCGTTTTAAATTTGGCTGAGAACTATTAATTTTCCTTTCATCAAGGTAATAATTAGGGGATCTTCACACTGCCCCGCATCACGCTGCATCTTGCGTGTCGACGCACCTACGCGCGTTCCTGCGGGAGTGCAGATCTGCATCATCGTGCGGGTTTTTCGCGCACTCACGCGCGTAGTTGCGTTTTGTTAATTCACGCACGGCGGCTCTCATCGAGTTCCATTTTCAAACATACACGTCACGCCCATTCAAAATCACGCGCGTCACTGCGGGATTCAGTGTGCCATACCTTGCTGATTGAGTTTGGCGTCCAGCCGGGGACGCCTTGATTTAGGTATTTTGCTAGAAACAGGCTGTGAGATGTAATGAATGAATGATAATGTACTTACAGGATGCCAGGAACACGGGGATCACAACACCAGAGCACTTTTAGTCGTATTCACAGGTTTTATTTGAGTTTTTACACCGCGCGCGCAGTTATCGATGCCGGCCGGCCATTGCTGAGTTTGAAACTGAACTTTGTCCACGAGTTCAATAGGTGGCGCTTGATGCGCAGTTATGGTTGCGTTCGGTGCTTTGTGACGATGTAGAATAGGGAGGAAAAGGATGGGAAAGGAAGTATCCCAAAGCCTGTTCATATCCCCCCACTTGAAATCACCCAGGGATTTCATAAGATAAGGTTTGATAATTTAAGATTTGAGATTAGAATCGAGGGCCTATGCAGATTCATATGTCATCATTATAAGATTTTTAGTTAATATATTAATAATAAGATAATAGATAAGTATAAGTTTTAAGATAGGTGAGTAATAATACAAAATGTAATAATATAATTAAGATAATGTAATAATAAAAATGTGTGTAGTTAAATTAATTGTTTTGTTCAATTGGAAGAGGACAAATTTTGACAGCAGGTCTTGTAAGTAAGCCTTTTGATGTTTTGACTGTTACCACACGAGTAATGTTATCTTTACCCGGATGGAGCTGTACGACACGGCCCAACCTCCATTCGTTGGCAGGTAAGTTGGGTTCGTAAATGGTTACAAGATCATTCAAGTTTGGCTGACGGTTGCCATGTTTAAACCATTTTATTCGCTGTTGCAAGGTATGTAAATAGTCCTTTTGCCAAGTGCGCCAAAAACTCTGAGATAGGCGCTGTAAGAGCTGCCAACGAGTACGTAAAGTTTCGTTTTCCGAATGTACCGGTTCGGGAAGAGATATTAAAGGTCGACCGATGAGGAAGTGACCAGCTGTAAGAGCGTCAACCTCGTCGGGATCGGAAGATAATTCCACTAAAGGTCTAGAGTTTAACATGGCTTCTACTTTTGTTAAGATCGTATAAAATTCTTCAAAGGTAAGAACCTGCGATCCGATTATACGTTTGAGATGGTATTTGGTAGATTTTATACCGCTCTCGAATATGCCTCCGAAGTGAGGGCCCGAAGGAGGATTGAGCTTCCACGTAATTCCTCGAGAAGCGAGCTGATTGGAAATACTGTTGCTATCGCGGTTGAGCATTTTGTTGACTTCCGATAAATAACGTCTGGCACCCACGAAGTTAGTACCACCATCTGTGACTATAGAGTGACAAAGTCCTCTGCGTGATACAAAACGATCCAAGGCCGCTATAAACGCTTCAGATGTGAGCTCGGTGACGAGCTCGAGATGAACTGCCTTGGTAGCGTGGCATACTATGAGGCAAAGATATGCTTTGTAAGTTTTTGCGTTACGGCGTCTACTTTCTTTTATGATAAACGGACCTCCGAAGTCGATACCGATTGTTTGAAAACAATGACCCGGTTGTAGTCGGGAAGGTGGAAGATCACCTTGAAAAGGTTGAAGTGGAATTGGTTTGATTTTGAAACAAATCACGCATTTTGATAAACGCGATCTGATGAGATTCCTGACGCCGAGTATCCAATATCGACGCATAATTAAAGATTGGAGTAGACGAGGCCCACAATGAAGGTAAGTTGTATGAAAGTGGTCGATAAGAAGAGTACTCAGTCGGGAAGTTTTAGGTAACAGATATGGATGTTTGACGCGACAAGGTAACGACGCGTGCTTAAGACGTCCCCCCACTCGCAAGATTCCGCGAGTGTCCAGAAAAGGAGAGAGTTTAGATAAATGTTTAGGTAAAGGTTTATTGGATGCAATCAAAGATATGACATCATTAAAACTTTGATATTGAACATATTTTGTTAGATGGTCCAGAGACTGGCTTAGTTCAGCGGCTGTGAGGTAAGGTAGTAAGTTACGGTCAGAACGTTTTGCTTTCACGTTATTGATGAAACGGTAGATCCATGCAACCACTCTTTCCACGTGGGAAAGAGAGGAGTGGCGTTCCATGATGGAATCCAGTAAGCCAGCTTCACGCGTCACAGTTGTGTGACACGCGCGTGATGAGGGCTTAAGTTCTGGCACGTTATCTGACACTTCAACTGCTGATACAGGCCAGTTAAAAGGTTCATACTGCAACCACTGAGGACCAGACCACCAAATTTGAGCTGAAGATAGAGATAGGCATGATAAGCCACGACTACAGACGTCGGCTGGGTTGTCATGGGTGGACACATGTCGCCACTCAGTTGGCACAGGACTGTCGTTAATAAGGACCACTCTGTGAGCAACGAAGGTCTTAAGTTTGTGTGGCTCAGTATTCAACCACGACAATACAGTCGAGCTGTCTGTAAACAAGATAGATTTATTTAAGATGATTTTAGAACTAAGCAAGGAGTGAATGCGATTTACTACTTTGACCAGTAATACAGCACTGCACAACTCTAAACGGTTAACAGTCAACACTTTCAGGGGTGCAACCTTGGACTTAGCAATTAAAAGATAAACTTGAACACCGTGAGAGGTGACGACACGAAGATAAACACAACAGCCATATGCTTTCGTGGATCCATCACAAAATCCGATGAGTTGAAATGTTTTAGATTCAGAAGGTATAATCCTACGAGGGATTTGTATTAGATTTAGGTTATGGAGATCAGCTATAAAGGTTTGCCATTCTACAGTTACATCTCTAGGCACAGGTTCGTCCCATGAAACATTAAGACGCCACAAATCTTGAAGGAGCAATTTGGCTTTTAGGATACAAGGTGTAAGCCACCCTAGAGGATCGAAAATACGCGCGATGCTAGATAAGATTGAACGCTTGGTACATTCACTGTCCTCGATAGGGGAGTGTGAATAACTGAAGTTGTCACTCACAGGGTCATATTGGACTCCTAAGATTTTTAAAGTTGATTTATCGCTTTCATCAGAAAAAAGTTTAGGTTTTTGACAATGATCTACTGGCAAAGTATTAAGAACAGATTGCGAATTACTACTCCATTTTCGGAGCTCAAGTTGAGCACAACCTAGCAAAGTGATAAGTTGATTTTTTAGTTCTATAGCGTCACGTACAGAGGGCGCGCCACTAGTTATATCGTCGACATATGTCTCATGAAGAAGAGCTTCAGCTGCGCGTGGATACGCGGCGCCATGATCGACAACTAATTGGTGGAGGGTGCGGATGGCCAGATAAGGTGAACTACTAACTCCGTAGGTGACAGTCGCGAGTTCGTACTCTTTTACTGGATCACTGGGAGATTCTCGCCATAGTATGTGTTGATAATTCCGATCCTCCGGTCTTATTAAGATCCCTCTATACATCTTGGATATGTCACACGTTAAAACTACTGTGTGTAATCTGAAGCCAGTTATGATGTCTACAATATCTACTTGAAGCTTTGGGCCAGTATAAACAATGTCATTTAAAGAAAGACCGTTAGTAGTTTTAGAGCTAGCATCGAATACTACTCTCAATTTAGTGGTCGTGCTCTCTGGGCGAACGACGCAACTGTGAGGGATGAGATAACGATTGAGAGTAGGTACTGCAGGGTCAGTTGCAGGATACATATGATTTAAATTCTCGTACTCGCGCATAAAGTTTACATAATCGGATTTAAGTTCAGTCTGACGATTAAGTTTCTTTTCAAGATTAGTAAAACGCGAGAGTGTATTATTGTAAGATTCACCCAATGAACGATCGCCTTCCTTTAAGAGGATAGGTACGACATATCGGCCGTTAGGTTCGCGATAGGTTAGATCTGTGTACATGCGTTCGCAGGTATCATTCTCGGGTACGGTGATAATAGCGCGTGGTGGTTCCTCCACTTCCCAAAATTTTTGAATTTGTTCCTCTAATTTAAATGTGGTGGCTACTAAAGAGCACGCTGTGTTCAAGGGTACAGAATTAGAATTGACTGCCCCTGTCAAAATCCACCCAAAAACGCTATGCAGAGCGGTAGGTAAACCGGGCCCCAGATTGATACGTTGACCGTCATAAATATCGTGGAATAGCTCCGCCCCTATTAATAAATCAATTTTGGCGGGAACATCATAGTCGCGATCAGCTAACACGAGATGTTTGGAGCGTTCTCGAACGACTGATGGTACTTTAACGCTAGGTATTAGAGCTGTGATGTTATCTAATACGACTGGTTTGATATTAAATTGCGGAGCATCACCATGTACAGGTAGTATAGTGCAGTCTGTCACCCCCTTTACGTGTGTAACTGAGTTTTGTCCCAGTCCGGCTATGGTAAGATTACACCGGCGGAGTTTCAACCCAAGTGTTTTTGCGCATGCAGAGGTAATAAAACAATCCTGCGCCCCACTGTCAACGAGTGCGCGCACGGTACATTGCGTGCCGGCGGCGGTGTTGAGCGCGCGCACCTGACAGGTTCCTAGTAAAACCATATCACGATTGGGAACTGCAGCGTGAGAATGAGCTGTAACGTTCGCTTCAGCGCTGGTGGATGGCGCTGGGTCTATATGCAGCAGGGTATGATGACGTAAACCACACACCGTACAAGTCATTTTTGATAAGCATTTTTCTATGACGTGATTTGTACGTAAACAGTTTGTACACATATTATTTTTAGTTTTTATTAATGCGAGTCTAGCACGAGAGTCTAAAGATTGAAAGGTAGGGCACTGATAAATTGAGTGCGCATTATTGCAATGAGCACAAGCCACATTTGCAAGTGAGTTAGATTTAGCGAGATAATATGAGCGTTTTTGTCCGCTGCTATTTGGCCCGCGCGGTGCGGGTGCGATCGGAAATTTTGTATACGCGAGTTTACGCGGGGAACTAAAATTATTATTAGATTTAGAAGATAGCTGATTAGTTTCTAAGATTTTAACATAATCTTGAAGAAACTTTAACAATTCACAAAAGGTAGGTATTTGCGAAATGTTTGTTTGAGTTTCGAATCGAATGCGCGTGTCCGGATCGAGTGAACGCGATGTTAAATAAAACAAAACAAAATCACCTAAGTTTTCGATTTTCATTGATTGGAGAGCATGGTAAGCCTCATAAGCCTCGGCTGTTAACTTTTGCAGATCTTGGAAGTTGCCTGATTTTACAGCTGGCAAGTTGAAGAATTTATCAAGATAGGATAAAGCTATAAGACGCTTGTTTTGATAACGCTCGATTAAACTATTAAAAACGACTTCGTAATTATCGGCAGTCATCGGAACTCCTTTGACAATAGACAAAGCGGGGCCTTGTAAACAAGACGCTAAATAATGAAATTTTTCTATTTCCGAAATCGACTTATTATCGTGAATCAAACTTTTGTAAATATCATAAAATGTTTGCCAGTTTTCTATTTTGCTATCGAATTTAGGCAACTCAAGTTTAGGTAGCCGCGCATTACGTCCCGAGTTTGATTTTACTTCCGCTCGCTCTAGAAGCGACGACGTATGCGAGGACGTTCCGTCGACGTTGCCGCTCTTCTCGGTAGTAGGCAAGTTAGCCGCTGCACTGATTACGGCATAGTACAAATCATCAAACGAACTCAAAGATTTTTGGGACACTTGCGCATCAGGTTTTATAGCTAACTCCAATGCTTGTATTTTACTACATAACGAAACATATTCTTCGCGAATTGAATGTATCCGAGTATATCTCGCCTTGAACGACGATACCTTTGAATGATCTTGAATCATAGATATTGATAAGTCATAAAGGATTTGAATATCACGATAGACATATTCGCGTTGAGATTGAAGAAGTTTTAGTTTGCCCTCCTCCATTTTGTTATTGTTTCGTAAAGTATGTAGGTATTAAGAAATCACGTATGAAATGCGAACCTAAGTTGAGATTGTATTAGGTGTAAATCAATACGTTTAGGTGAAATAGTTTTAATTGTGAATAGTTATATTCATATAAAAAGATAGTAAACAATTTACTTTGTAAATAGTTACGAAAATTATTGTAATATAAGTAACCCGACTAAATGAAGATGACCTGTGAATCCGCATAGGTTACTCACGGCGAGTATGAACAATATTTAGTAGGATAATACTTTTAAAATTGAAAAATCTAGATAATCTCAGAGTTTTCGATAGAAATTGAACCTGAGAATGCTTGAATAAACTGTAATCTACAGGTATCCGGCTCGAAGGACCACAAATATGATTGAGTTTGGCGTCCAGCCGGGGACGCCTTGATTTAGGTATTTTGCTAGAAACAGGCTGTGAGATGTAATGAATGAATGATAATGTACTTACAGGATGCCAGGAACACGGGGATCACAACACCAGAGCACTTTTAGTCGTATTCACAGGTTTTATTTGAGTTTTTACACCGCGCGCGCAGTTATCGATGCCGGCCGGCCATTGCTGAGTTTGAAACTGAACTTTGTCCACGAGTTCAATAGGTGGCGCTTGATGCGCAGTTATGGTTGCGTTCGGTGCTTTGTGACGATGTAGAATAGGGAGGAAAAGGATGGGAAAGGAAGTATCCCAAAGCCTGTTCACTTGCGTCTCGCCCCGCACCTACGCGCGGGGGTGCGTTTTTCTCCGCATGTATGTGCGTGATCCGCATGAACGCGCGTGGATGCATTTTCAGTGTGTTGGACTATGCGTGTTTTCCATACAAACGGAGATATTTCCATACAACGGAAAAAAACGCATCCACGCACTACGCTGCATCATGCGGGGCAGTGTGATAATCGCCTTATAGTTGGATTTTGATGTGGTACGGCAAACTGACAAACACTATTGAAATGTCTATCGAAAAATTACACTACGTGTTAAAATATGGTGTATTACGGAAAATACACAACTCCATCTGTTGAAATAATAATCCTCTGTAAATAATGTATGGTAATTAATTGTCATTTACCACCTCGCTCTTTTGCCAAATTTGATGTATTTTTACCACAGATGGAGCTACTTTAACCTTGGCTAAACAAAATTTTCATATTTTTTTTTCTTCCGAAGTTACTTATAAAGGTGTGATTTTCTGTGTAAAGATTAATAATAGGCCGAACAGCTAATATAAGTACAACATTCAAATGTACAGTTTTGACAAACAGATTGCGTGTCGTAATATTTTACATCTTGAATTCACAAAATTAATCATATCTTTTGATAGAGTGAATCGATTTCGATGAAACAAAAACTAAGTAATACCCCAAGTTACGTAGAATTTTTGTATATAAGCATTGTCTGCATTGAATTCGTAGATTTTACGTGAATCCCGAACAAACAAACAGATAAACAGACAAACAGACAAACAGACAAACAGACAAACAGACAAAAATGACAAAAATGATGGAAATGGGTTCTGTTAGTTATCCTTTAACATGCCGGCTATTTTTTTTGTCAATTTCTTCAATGTACAAAAATTACTTTTCTACAGATTTATTATATGTATAGATAACCGACAACCTTGTTTGTCGAGATTAGGAAACTACACTGGTTTTTAACCGGTACCAACATAAATTACCTCGGAGCGGCTTCCCGCTGTTTTCCTATGACAAATTGACCTCCTAATGTTAGCACATTAGTTTACCAAACTTTCCATGTCATTTTTTAGAAAACAATCATAACCTACATAAAGTAGGTACCTAGGGGTACCTAATAGGGTTTTGTAAATTTCTTTAGAGTTTCTAAGAAATTAAAAGGAGCTACTTTTACTGACTACTTAAAAAGGGACTTGATACTTTCTTTCTATAATGCACAATTCAGTTGTTATTAAAACTCTCATTTGATTTAAGCGTAACATATCCTTATATCTCATTGGAATTCGCTCCTTAGATAACTACTCTTATTGTTATTTTGTTCCCTGAATTAATGTAGAAACTCCAACGATCCTTTGATTGTATTTTGTTTTTTTTAAGTCACATCCCAAAATAAGGCATAGAGATCATGGCTGTGTCATGGCGCTAAAATAAAGATAACATCGGTATCCAAAAATCGTGACCGTCCATTCACTAATGTAGAGGTATAGCACGACCTAATTTGTAGGCAAATCTGGTTCCAGTTGGTTCCAGTTACAAAAATAGAAGACCAAGATGTTTATCTATCTTCATCATGAAATACATGGAAATGTTGTCCAGAACCCTTATTTTAAAATTCTACTCATAATAGTAGGAAAAGGCTCGGGAGATGATGTCTCTCCATAGTAGAATTAAACATTATTTATAATTCTCTTATACTTATGTGGTTATAACGATCCAAATTGGATCCAAGTGTATCGTATGAAATGTCTTGTTATTCAAAATTTGATGTGTAAAGACGTAAGTCGTGATGTACCTCTATAATATTAAAGCAAGCTTAAGGAAGACTAAGCAGGATAGTTCTTATATTTTGGTCACTTATAAGTAAGTAGAAGAGACATTCTCACCAATCACTTAATTAGCTTTAAACCATCAGCAAATTCCCTTGAGAAACATTTATCAGTTTTGACTATACCAGCTGTAGCTTAAAATATAAACCACGTAAACACGAAGTGAACTTTCTCCATATGTTTATAGCAAACACAACCTATTTATAGCCACAGGCAACACGCAACTACCCTCATTTTAATAACGTATCGAACTCCAGTCGACGATTCAATTTGCCGATATAATTGCCTACATTGATACCGAAGACTTATACTTACATTCAATTACCACACGCTTAGATTTGAGTTCCGTCATGACATTTTAATTAAGTGTGACAAAGTCATAAATAACAAACATGATGTGAAAATTTCGTAAACAAGCGATAATTTCCGAGGTTTATTTTATTAATTAATGTTGTAATAATAGTCAGTTGATGTGGGAATATTGTCATCCAGTAATTTAATTGCATGAATTATGTGCGTTACTGTACATGACGGGCTTGGGAGTTATTCTCGTTATTACGTTGGCCAATAAAATTGGTGACCCAATACTATAGAATTTTCTAGTGTAATTTTCGTGTTAACGATGTTATAAAATCACATAAATGTAGTATTTCGCTTCGGGATTCTTAAACTAATATTGTCTGACAATCGATTGTAAAACTTTTAACACTTTCACTGTTCGCGACACAAACACATTTGTGAAACAATCGCCAACTCTCCGTGACCCATATGTGATACTTTGACCTTTAAAGGGTTAAATTTATAATCTAAAACTAAATGAACAAGGAAAGGGACATTGTAGTGTCCCATCCAAACCCTTACAACACCCATAGTAAAGTTCTATCCTTAAATAGATCGAGCTTAAGAGCACACTGAGTACTTTTAGTCGGCCGATAGCTTTTGGGCTCGTTTATTAATATGAAGATGAATGGTATGCCCATTACAAAGAGCAAGAATTCAGCCGGTATCAAACCGACTGAAAACTTTGACTGAAATCAAGATTAAAAAAAGAAACTTAAAACTAATAAAAGGACATCGAAAAATTGGTCCTCATCGCTGTCAACCGGGAATGTATCCAATAGGCTGGCTGCATTGCCACATTGAATTTTAAGTTCCTTTTTTATGTAAATATAGATTTCGGTTACTTTAAAATAAAGTTCAGATTGCTTTGATGTTAAATAAAAAAATATAAAAAAATACAACCTTCCGCTGAACAGTCTGCCGACTGTTTAGTGTTCAGTGTGTGAATGCTCTTACCCTACAATAGTCACACAAACGTCACGCGAGGATTCGTCTATAACCTCAATTCTGAGAGCATTAATCGGACCCAATGAGCCTTAGTTCCGTACCTAGTTTACGAACGTTTCCGACTCGGTCTACCAAATCTAGTTAGTGATAATAGTGTCGTATTAATTTTGAATAGATTAAGGTGTGTTGTTAAATGGTTACGGCGATTGTTAGTAATGAGGGCGTTGACCTTATTGGGTTTGAACAATAAGGATATTAGCGGTTCGTCTTGACATGTCGTTTATTTTTAGGCCTCGTTAAAGATCAAGCGCAACGGAATTCTATTTGTTCACAAATAATCAACTGTATGAAATAGCGAATTTAGTTTTTGTGTCAACATCAAAAGTTGACAAAATAGAGATCTGACGACCGGAATGATTGTAATAGAATTTCAGAATTATGTTAATCAACATCAAGAAGGCGTGCTATTTTCATAAAAATAAATTAAAACGAAATTAACAAAATGAAAATCAATTACCCGTCAATCAAATCCTTAAATAGGTATTTATAACGCGCAAATAAATAAATAACGCACCTACCGCATAAAAATCAGCTTGCAATATGACCCTTTTAATTAAATAACGGCTTCCCACTAACACGATACGCCAATTAATAGAAAACAGTGATCCCGTCCCATGTTTTATTGGGCCTTGACCTGATTCTGTTAAAAAATAATAATTAATCAAGTGTCGAGTTCTAATTTACAGATGCAATCAACGTCAAAAAAATTGGGCCAAATAAATGGTTTGACATGTCTTCATTACAATTTTGCACATACGACTATAGACCAGCGGCGAGTCTAGGGCTGTCGACTCTTTTGTTTTTTTTTTTTATGAGCTATAAAAAATGGGTCAAGAGTAGACGTCAAAGTTCTTGTTTAGATTTGTTTTTGTTTTTTTATTCATGTATGGTAAATGTACACTTGACGTTATAAAATGTGCGCGAAGAGTGCTTGGTGGTTTTTCTTCTTGTATACCTACAACAAAAAAAAAAAAACAACAATCAATGTTTTTATGAATCGTAAATATGTAGCTTCTTAAGTTAAGCTTAGTTTAAGTAATAATATATTATATACTCCAAAAAAATATTCTTGTTAAAGAAAAAAGTTTTTCTTTAAAATTTTTGCCCTGTAGGTTTTATTCATGAGACGGACCTCTTTTGAAAATGTCTATTAAAATTAATTCTGTTACGTGGACGGCATCAGGATATTGTTTCTTGGTAAGCACGGTCTCATTGCGATGAGGGGTGACACCTCATTAAAGTATTCTTGTTTATATACCCTGTTGATCTTGTTAGGGTTGCCCTTGCCTCGCTTGAAGAGTATACTTTATTTTTTAATTTAAATTTATTCGGTATGAAATTTACATGTTATTATAGTAAGGATATGATGCCCAGTTGAGTGTTTGCTCGTTAGGGATCATCTAAGCAGTTTGTTAAGTTAATATTATGGTTAGAGTTAGAGGAACTTATGTGACTAAAAAACAACTAAACGGGATTATTGATCAAAGCTTACTGGCCTTAAAATTGCTTAACGTAGATGAGTTACTATAAAAAAAGTGATCACATTACTTTATATATACATATGTAGTTGTCATTTGGATGATCACAATTCTACCTAGAAGTAAATAGTGTCTTACATAAGAATTGGGTTGAAGATAGGCAGTCGCTCATTGCTCATTGCGCTATATGCGAGTCCTTAGATGTCTCTGGTTAGACCAGAAGCTGACCCCAACATAGTTGGGAAAAGGCAAATGATCACGAAATGGTAAACTCGTGTTTAATATTGATATTGTACCGTACTGTAGAAGACTGAGAGTTCGTTTTAAGATAATTTAGAAGAACCAAAGCACTTAAACATTTTTAAGAATAAGTAGAGGAAGATAAAAACAATGAATCCATTATGATTTTAGCCAAACATGTTTACGAGTCAAACGTTTTGTCGCGTCTGGATTACGTAATTGTCGGCTATTGTGATGTTCCAGTATTTGTCTATTTTGGTTTTACGACCATATTAATGAATGATTGTTCTTCGAAACTACAGTTTGGTTATTGAATAAAGCCGAAACGTAACCTCGTAAAACTTATGAGCTGTTTAGTATTCAGCAATGTGAGTTGTGATTATTCTTGAATTTTAAATGGGCATTGTAATAGTATGAGTAAATGATTATTATTAGGATATCCGCGGCCCAAAGGAGCAACTTTTTGCACCCGGTTAAATACCTTCCTAGATACCGGAGAAAAAGCTGAAAGTCGAGGTACCTAATATGTGACATTTAAAAGGTTAGATGTTACTATCACATTTATAACACTACTAAGGATTACTGTTAAGATTTCAGTTCGAAATACCTTGACTTAATCGTATACCTAGAACTTTAGATTGTCTAAAGATTAAAGGAGAACTGAAGCATAATTAAAATTTGATAAGATCGATGGATTGCTAAAAATGTATAGGTACGAACTTAAAGGCAACCAGATTTTGCAAAACTGTTAGATTTTGGGACAACCATAGTCTAGAGATCACAAGATAAGTCTTGGAACAATAATTACGATGTTTGTGCTGTATAACGGACAAGCGATTATGCCAATTAACCAATTTGTGGGCGGTAACTTTTAATAACAGTTCTTTTATTTCTGTGTTAGCACTTTAACGAGATATTAATTAATCAAAGAAAACTCGGCTGTGCTAAATATGACACATTTTTTTTGTGGGAGGTCTTCTCGAATTTGACTCTATTGGTAAAATGCTTGAATCATATAGCGTGTTTCCTCGACCTGTCCAAGGCCTTCGATCTGGTCGCTTACGACGTTCTATGGAAAAAGCTTGAGGACATTAACTTACCACACGAACTTGTGTCGATTTTTAAGTATTGGTATACGAACCAGGTTAACAGTGTAAGATGGGTCGGGGCTATGTCTGAGTCATATAAGTTAGAGTGCGGTGTGAGGCAAGGTGGATTGTCATCACCGACCCTGTTCAACCTCTACATGGATGCGCTTATCGGTGCGCTCAGCGGCTCCCATATCGGCTGCCATATTGATGATATTTGCGTCAATAACCTTAGTTATGCTGACGATATGGTGCTGCTGAGCGCATCGGTTTGTGGCTTGAGAAAGCTAATACAGATCTGTGAGGAGTACGTGAGTGGACACGGCCTGAAATATAATGTAACCAAAAGCCAGTGCATGGTCTTTGAGTCGAGTAATGCAAAATGCCCGCATAGAATACCACCAGTTTTCCTTAATGGTGTTCCCCTAGACTGGGTGAAACAATTTAAGTACTTAGGGCATTTTGTCACGACAGACCTCAGGGACCATGCTGACATCGAACGGGAACGGAGGGCTTTGTCAAAAAGAGCGAATATGTTGGCACGCAGGTTTGCACGCTGTTCTGATCAAGTTAAGATCACACTTTTTAAAGCATATTGCACATCTTTATACACGTGCAGCCTGTGGGCTAGCTACACGCAGGCGAGTTACAATGCCCTCCGCGTCCAGTACAATAACGCATTCAGAGCGGTGTTGGGGCTGCCCCGCTACTGCAGTGCCTCGGGCATGTTTGCGGAAGCGCGCACCGACTGTTTTCACAGCACCATGCGCAAGCGGTGCGCGTCCTTGGTGCGCAGGGTGCGGGCAAGCTCCAACACTGTCCTGGCAATGATTGCAGGACGATTGGACTGTCCTTATATTAGAAAGTGTTGCAGTAGGCATTTAGTTGTAGCGTGTTAGCGACTTTGTCTTATTATGTTAATTATTTATTTATTACTTTATTATTTTTCAAAATTTAATTTTATTTGACATTGTATTTATTATTCAATTTTGTATTTAACTTGTATTTTTCATATTTTGTAATGTTGTTTCTGTATTTCGTGTTTTGTAATCTTATATGGGGAAACCTGAAATAAATGTATTTTATTTTATTTATTTTATTATAATATAGAATCAAAGTAGTTCGTAAAATGACTTGAATGTAGGTTTTTTTTTTTTTTATAACCACTTAATTTTTTATTAAAACTCTTCCATGACTTACCCATAAAATATGAGAAATAAATAAGCCGATTATACATTTCTGTGCCAAAATATTAATACCAATCTAATAATCTTGCACTAATCCGCTAATCTACCAATCATAGAGCATTTTTAACCGACTTCCCAAAAAGGAGGAGGTTCTCAATTCGGCCGGTATGTTTTTTTTTTTTTTCTATGTATGTACATCGATTACTCCGAGGTTTATAGACCGATTTGCGTGATTATTTTTTTGTTCGACGCGAAATAGCTGCCAGATGGTCCCATAGTCATCAGGTCAGGATCTGATGATGGAAACCCTGAGAAATCGAGGGCAACCTTCGAAAGATGTAGGCATACATAGTGTAAAAACTTGACACTCAGGTGTATGCCTGAAAGTACTATTCAACAGTGAAGGTTTGGAGCTGACCTGATGATGGAGACCAGAGAGGGTCGAGGGAACTCGACAACTGAATATGTAAACTACCTCGTGTTTGGGCTTATATTATTTGTATTGACGAGACCTTTGCAACAGTGAAGGTTTGGAGCTGACCTGATGATGGAGACCAGAGAAGGTCGAGGGGACTCGACAACTGAATATGTAAAATACCTCGTATTTGGGCTTATATTCTTTGTATTGATGAGAACTTTCCACTTATATGGATAGTGACAACTATTCGTATCACTGAAAAGCAGTAAATAAAAAACTTTTTTACAAAAAAATTAAACCGACTTCCAAAAACACTAAAAAGCAAAAAAAAACTAATTTTAGGTGCATCGGCCTACAAGTCGGTGGCAAAATTAACTTAGTAACATCCATTAGACACCGACTTCTAGGCCGATGCACCTAAAATTAGTTTTTTTTTGCTTTTTAGTGTTTTTGGAAGTCGGTTTTTAGGGCAACCGTTCTTACAATTTTGTATTAAGTAGTAGCAACCAGTTATGAATTGATTCTATCTATCATTTTCAAACCTTTACCTACGTGAGAAACTTTCATCGGATGTGATAAATCGTATGATTACCACCTTTATATCTTTACAAATAGGGCTATCGTAAATATAAACAACTTTGTAGGGTCCAATTAATTACTTATGGGCGTTATTATATCGTTATTGCATCAAGTTTATTTGTGCTTATTTAAATCATGATTCAGCCAATTACATTAAGGTAATAAATTTTAATTAAATATATTCAACAGTAAAATAATAAGAAGTAAACAGATTTTGATGGGCCATCAATATCGGTACGGTTTAGAGGGTTAAACAAATTTCTATTACAAAATTAGTGAGTAAACTTCATATGTATTGGACATATTTTTCGCACTTCCTAGCACTCTTGAAGCGAAAATACCAAACAAAAAGTCGGTATCTTTAGAAATAAAACAGCGATTATTTTTCATTGTTCCAATTTTGCGGTTGTCAACGGAAATTAAAATTAATATCGTTTCAAATTACTAACTATTAAGACCTAATTACCTTTTTTTCTAAGAATTTCCAGCTTTAACTAAGGTTGACAGCCGATTCGGTCTAAAAGCTCTGTGGGACCTAGATATCTCGAAAACTGGCTGTCAAACGCCATTTAAAAAATAATAAATTTTAGTTTTTGTTCCATTAAAATGTCGGTTTCAGTGGCAAAATTACTTCAATTACAGGAACGTTATGCTTAATAGATTTTTGTCAGTGTCATCTAGACAATATTTTATAGGTAATAGAGGTAGATAGATAGATAGATATTCTTTATTGCGCACACCAATTAAATCAACAAGAACAAACATATTTTTTTAAGTCGGAGACACAATAGAGGTAGTTATAATAAAATTATTAATGCATTTTTGATTTTACGAATTGCAATTATATACCTCTATTTGACATGTGCATTTTATATTTTTTCATTATTTGTATTCATCAGAATTGTGAGATTTTATTAAAAAATAAAACTGCTCATGAATAAAGTAGTTTGAATGAATGAATGAATAAAGCTCAGCGAGTATTAAGTTAACTTTAGATCAAACGTATTTTAAAACGTTGGAGATTTATATTCACTAAATACAGCTAATTTAAATGATATATGCCAATTTATGCTAAACGTATACTTAATAATACATTTGTTTTATAGTTTGAGAATGCTCGGAATCGTAAATTATTAAGTTTTGTATTGGCTATGAATAAAGGTTTTTTTTCTGTACAATGTAAAAACTTTTATGATTTAAATATGATGTGAATAACAAATAGGTACTTAAAATAGATGAAGACTAAGGAATAAAATACTTACATTTATCGTAGAGAAAATATTGCATTTAAAACTATGTTTTAATCATTTTAAAACAAAATCAGGAAAATTACTAATTTACAAAAAAATAAAATGAAGTTGAAAAATAAATAAAAAAATCGCAACTTGAAGTTTTACTACTCATAACTTTAACATATAGACAATTGATTTTATGTGTTTTTCACACTTTTATTTAAGTATATTATATTTTCCTGATATATTATGTCCGGGTTAGCTGTGATTTATATATCAACTTAAATAAGTCTTTTTATACGGTGACATTATAAAAATCTAAATAAAAATGCAATAAATACTTAGTGCTCTTATCACAACGATCTTTAATTTGTTACGTTAAAATTTTAGTGGATTTTTACTAATATTTATTCTACGATTTGATATTTATTATCTAATTTGATGACCCTGAAAAAGTGTTCGCATTTTTTTGTCAAAGTCCTGTAGACTTCCTTCTACTCTTTTACTGTGGATATACATTACATCCATATTTATACCTACATAATGTACATACTATAATACATAACATTGATATTTAATACACATAAAATATTGATAAGGAGGGTACATGTAAAACAATACTGGCCATTTGAAACTCAATTAAAAAACCGGCCAAGTGCGAGTTGGACTCACGCACGAAGGATTCCGTACCAGTTCCGTTCCGTAAAATCACGTTTGTTGTATGGGAGGCCCCCCAAAATACATCATCGGTGAAAATTTCAACTCTCTAACTATCACGGTTCATGAGATACATCCTAGTGACAGACGGACGGATGGACGGACGGACGGACAGAGGAGCGAAAGAAAACAATAGGAACCCTAAAAACGAATTTTCAAAGAGTAGTAGCCACAATTTGTCATTCTGTCAATTGAAATCACGTATAATCTGTGTGCCAGCTACATATTGAACATGGAACGCGTAATACAGGCAAGCTATCCCATTACTGAAGTGATTTCCCCCAGCTAACAAAGCGTAGGCACGTTACGTCTATCGCAAGTGATCTAGCTGACACTGTTGCGTGACTCGAACCTAAATATGATGGGTGAAAATGGATAGAAGGTCCACTGATTTTCTATATTTTTTTAATTTTACGCGAGGTGTGTAAAATATGATGGATATATTTTCGAAAAAAATAACTATTTTACAGCAATTTCTTTATGCAATATCTTTAGAAGCTATTTAATGTTTTTTTTTTTTGTATTGAGTTTTTTTATAAAGGTGGCTTTATCTGTCATTGATTGACATCCTACGAAATTGAGTCTTATTCATTATATGAGATGTTTGGCGGGTCAAAATTAATGAAAATTTCTCTCAGTGCACCCGATGTTTTGCCAACTAAATACCTATAGATCTTTTAAGATTTTTGGGTAACCTTATCATGTCAGAGAGATCCTAACATTTGGTAGCAGTAAACCTTCTACATATTCTTTGCGTTGCGGCAAAACATAAGTAAACAGATAGAGCTGTTTAGTTGCGTGTGAGATTTGCGAGGGAAAATAATTGTTAGGAGCAGAAGATTAATACGTGGGATAGTGATTTGGTTTTCCTAGTTGATTGTGCAGTAATTAAGTGAAGGCAAATGTTTTAGGGGAGGGGATGGCTTCGAAAGTTGCGCAATCTTTTTGAGTATACGTGGAAAAAACCACGAAGGAAGATAGGTCAGGCGCCTTCTTGTAGGCCAAGTGGCGTACGGTAGGCGTGATCAGTTAGTAGAACTAACGAGACGTCCGGGTTTCATGACAAATCAAAACCTATCCGTCAAAGATTGATTTTAATTGATTAGTGTTTTTATTTTGAAAATTGTGGCCCATAGAAGGGTTCAGCTAGTAACGTTCGTCCCCCGAACACCCGCATTTTGGCTCGCTACTTTATAATGATTTTTATGACATCGCTAGCCATTTTATACTCTATGAAAAACCAGAAGTCGCTCTGTCGACAGTGTTTTGTTTCATTTTTTTAACTTCTTGATTCAAATTAAAAAAGAATTTATTTGACTTATCGTCATTATACTGACATTTCAATAGTCTGATGCTGAAAACCACGCTGAAAATGCTGACAAAAATATCTTGTATAACTTTTTTCGTAACTGGGTTATTTGATATAAATATAGGAAAGTTCATTGGTACTATAAAATTTTGATAACAAGTCATAATTTTCCTCTTAAAAACAACGCAAGTATTTAATTAATGTTCTTTGAGAACGTGCCAGCAATGCGTTTAAATTACGTCTCGCTGTTTATTTTCATTGCATTTTTATACGAACACTAGATAGTCCGGCGAACCTAAAGTTTTGCTCTAAAAACGTCATTTTATGTCAATTTTACTGACAAAAATGTTTTACGCTCTGACGTCTTGGTCACATCTGCATTCATCCTAACTAATATTATAAATGTGAAAGTAACTCTGTCTGTCTTTCTGTCTGTCTGTCTTATCTTCACGCCTAAACTACTGAACCGATTTGTGTGAAATTTGTTACAGACATAGTTTGGAACTTGAGAAAGGACATAGGATAGCCTTTATTACAAAAAAATAAAATTAATTCCGGACTTATAGCGCCATCTATTGGTCAAACCAAAAATCTGCCGAAAGTCACTCTTCCACGCGAACGATGTCGCGGGCAAAAGCTAGTACATAATATTTAGTCTTACCTACTTCTCTTGTATGTAAAAGAATTATTCGAACAGTTCTGATATCTAGTAAATTAATATGTAGCAAACAATTGGTACCTACCATACCACAAGGTTGCTATTTGTAATCGTTGCAAAATTGCAATAAATGTTTTGAATTCGTTTGCCTTATTTTGGGTACCTATTTAAAATACCGTTATCGTAAGGAAAACTCTATCAGAGATGCTTTTCTTATTAATTAACATAATTAAACGCAAAAGACTTAATTAAAAAGCCATTAAAGTACGTATATTAATTACTCTGCTATAAAGTTCCTAAGGCAACTATTTTCAATAATATTTTCTTACCTATCAAGGAATAACCAATCAACCTCATATTTGTATTGCTTAACTAGCTGCTTTCCTGCACATTCACCCGCTTTCCGCAGGAACTTCTTTCCAAAACTGTACTAAACATAGCCCATGTTACTAGATAGTTTATACATACGTATAATAGTCTATATACGATAGTCTAGTTTCCCAACAGTGAAAAAAAATTCAAATCGTTTCAGTAGTTTCGGAGTTTATAAGTAGGGTACAAAATAAACAAACAAAAAGGTAGTCTTTTATTACACTAGTAAAGATTGTTATCAACAGAATAATTTTACGATCACCAACTGGCTTGACATTTGCATTAAGCAGGACAAATAATCTGCAGAAGCAGGAAATAATTCCTATCTGTAATAAGACGTCATCGTAAAATGAAACGTTGTCACTCAGGATTTTCTTGTTGCGTACTCCTTGTATAATGTACATAATTGGACTTTATGTTGGATATACAAGCTGATTTGCATCCGTGCCATAGTCAAGGACGTAATTATACTAATGATTCTCAACCCAAATCAACAAAAAAATTGGTACAAAAATTTTTGATTTTAATTTTTTTTCGGAAATCCGTCAATGTCATCTAGCCGTATTTAAACTTGGCGCGTGTGTTACTGGCCTTAAAACCGTGCTGCGCCCTCACACAAACGCAAACACAAAGCATACGCAACGATTATTCATAAATTTCATTCATAAAATTGGATTACTTCTGAAATACTATGACATTACAATGACAAAAAAAGAAGTGCATATTAGCTATTTCCCGTCTACTGTAATTCCAATCGATTATTTACGTATTTTATGTCCTCCTCCTGAAGTATGGCACAAATGCAAATCAACACCTTGTATTATAGTTATTTAGATACCTATGTACCTACCTATTACCTATCTTGAATTTGAAGGTTGTTCAATAATTCGATATTCCATTTTAATATATCCACCATTGATTTCGAAAAGGACCGATCTGAAGTGGCCTGTACTCATTTTAACCTACTTCATAAAAAGAGGAGATCTGCAATTCGGATGTTCGTTATTTATGTTTGTCCAATGCGATGTCATAAAAATTCCTTAAGAACTTACTCTATGTATTAACCGTTAATTTTAGGCATCCTTTTAGACTACTTAGCAAAAATTACACAAATTGACATCAATTACATATTTATTTTTAGGTCTATATACATCATGTTATTTCATTATAATAGACCCGAAGTCGTCATACATTTTAATAGTATATGACATCCATCCCGAATGGCATCATCTTTATGGCTTTCAATAAAAACATGACCAAATACTTTGTTGCAAAATAAATCTATTTGCCTATAAATTAATTCCATGTAATCGTTACAATAGCACGGAATAGTCACGCGACCACAAATATTTAATTAAAATCTGTTGGATTAGCAAAATGGCTGTCATACGCCATGGCCTCATTCAGTAGCTTACTTACTTATAAACAAGGTTTTTTTTTTTCCGACGTAAAATCATCAAATGACCCCTCCCGCTGTGGGTTAGCAGCGGTGAGGGAGTGTCAGACTTTTACTGACTAAAAACCGTCGTGTTTCGTCATAGGCCTTTCATGTACCAGGGCCGCGGTATCTCTTTCGAACAACCCGCAGCCCCGGCAGGCCTTAGCCCTGCTGGGCCCCGCTGGGGTTGCTGACATCTCTTTGAGGAGCGCGTGGAACAAAGCGTGCCGTCGACACGGGTCTGTCGTCTAAGCAGACAGAGGGACGATGAGCCACCCGAACTCACCGCCCACAGACCCACGCCTACGGTGGCTGGGAGTCATCTCGCGACACCCGGCGCCCATGGTGTCTACCTGGTCCAGAGCGGCGGCCGGGATGAGAGGTGCGAACTCTCTGGCGTTCCGCCTCCTCCTTCTCGAGCATGACCACTTCGCAGAAGGAGGCGACGGCATCCCATTCCCTCTCGCCCCGGACCATGGCCTGGATCAGGGCCGGACGCGAGAGGTCGCCGCCGCCCAAAGCCTCGACGAGGACCCGGCGGTGCCCTTCCCACGCAGGGCACTCCTGGACTGTGTGGTCCACCGTGTCCTCGGGGATAAACAAGGTACCTGTAAACTAGCTTCTGCTCGTGGTTTCACCCATGTCCTGAGGGAACAACTTCCAGTTCACGGATAGGAAGTGACCTGTAGATTATCCATAGGTACATACAAACTATAGCTTTTATAATATTTTAAATAGTAGGAAATTGAGATCATTCATATTTCCTCTATGTCGCAACATTGTTTCCATTCAGCAATGATAGTGGGTTGATTCATAACTTCTTGTACCTACAAATAGTACATATCTACATAGTAATAGTTGTTATTTATTTATAGTAATAAAATGAGTAAGATATAGCCTGCACTTAATTGGCTTGTTAAACGATTTTGCTTTACAATGTTATTTATATTCAGAGATTGCGTAAACATGCATTTGATGAGAGAGAGAGATCATTATGATTACCAGGTGCGACTGCCTATGTAACTCAATCTAGTTAATTAATCGAACACAGACTCATACTTGAGAGGTTGGTTCTTTTTAACCGACTTCCCAAAAAGGAGGAGGTTCTCAATTCGGCCGGTATGTTTTTTTTTTTTTTTTTTTTTTTCTATGTATGTACATCGATTACTCCGAGGTTTATAAACCGATTTGCGTGATTCTTTTTTTGTTCGACGCGAAATAGCTGCCAGATGGTCCCATAGTCATCAGGTCAGGATCTGATGATGGAAACCCTGAGAAATCGAGGGCAACCTTCGAAAGTTGTAGGCATATATAGTGTAAAAACTTGACACTCAGGTGTATGCCTGAAAGTACTATTCAACAGTGAAGGTTTGGAGCTGACCTGATGATGGAGACCAGAGAGGGTCGAGGGAACTCGACAACTGAATATGTAAACTACCTAGTGTTTGGGCTTATATTATTTGTATTGACGAGACCTTTGCAACAGTGAAGGTTTCGAGCTGACCTGATGATGGAGACCAGAGAGGGTCGAGGGAACTCGACAACTGAATAAGTATGTAAACTACCTCGTGTTTGGGCTTATATTATTTGTATTGACGAGACCTTTGCAACAGTGAAGGTTTGGAGCTGACCTGATGATGGAGACCAGAGAAGGTCGAGGGGACTCGACAACTGAATATGTAAAATACCTCGCATTTGGGCTTATATTCTTTGTATTGATGAGAACTTTCCACTTATATGGATAGTGACAACTATTCGTATCACTGAAAAGCAGTAAATAAAAAACAAACATTAATTAGAAGCGTATAATATAAAGGTAGGTCGTGGTGGCATAAATTATTGGGTAAAAATTTAACCGACTTCCAAAAACACTAAAAAGCAAAAAAAAACTAATTTTAGGTGCATCGGCCTACAAGTCGGTGGCAAAATTAACTTAGTAACATCCATTAGACACCGACTTCTAGGCCGATGCACCTAAAATTAGTTTTTTTTTGCTTTTTAGTGTTTTTGGAAGTCGGTTAAATTTTTACCCAATAATTTATGCCACCACGACCTACCTTTATATTATACGCTTCTAATTAATGTTTGTAATTCAATACTTGTTTGCGTAATACAATTATAGCATTGACATACACTTAATATCTGCAGTCACAGCATATCATTGCCATTGAGCTTAATCCGTTTGTAGATTAGCTATTAAAACATCCATAATATGTAGGTAATTGAATTACTGTTAAACAAATTATGTAAATATGCGGTTGTTATACATAGGTTTACATTCATACAATGTCTGTTAGATGATCATTTATTAATTTACTGCCTATGTTTAAAATTAATTGATCGCAATTAATATTTGTGTTTTCAGTAGAATCAATTAATAATTGAACTATCAATTAATTACATGTTACGTGGGAAGTATTGCGATTCTAAAACAATAGCAATTAAAATGCAAAGTTTCGGTATGTGTATCCTGAACTGCCTTTATGTCATTATCCAAGTTCAAAGAATTTTCTATACTAATACCCATAACAAAAAGGAAACATTTGTACAGATCCGATTTGAAAAATTATGTCATTGTTCATTTATAAAGGTAGAGGAAATCTAAGTTATAATTTTATCCCATTACCTGTGATAGTTCCTAAGGGTCATTCGTCATCTCGACACACTTAACTCACCACGAATGTGTCCACATGGTGAAACTCAAAATTTTAACATTTATTATTTCGTCAACTCGACACGTTAAGATTTTGATGCATGTCCAGTTAGTGAAACTTAAATTATACACTTTTATGTTTTCACCAACTGGACACGTTTTAGGACTTAACCCGATTTCAAGCAAAAAGTACAGTCAACTACATTAATTGTCTGTGTCACAAACATCATCGGCCACTGAACGTCCGCTTAGCAAACGCTTGAAACGCGAACATGGATTCCCAAACTACTTACTACAAGTACTAGGAAATCATAAGTGCATTGAAGCCAGATAAAAGTGTATAATTTAAGTTTCACTAACTGGACACGCATCAAAATCTTAACGTGTCGAGTTGACGACATAATAAATGTTAAAATTTTGAGTTTCACCAAGTGGACACATTCGTGGTGAGTTAAGTGTGTCGAGATGACGAATGACCCGTTCCTAAGGGACGTGGGTGAAACCACTAGCGAAGCTATTTATAGATAAGCTCAATAATTCAAGGTAAGTCGGTGAATTGTGTCATTAAAATAGTAGAATTAAGTACATAATAAGTGGTTCAATTAATTTGATAACTGACAACCTGACAAATAGTGAATACATTTTAGCAATATTATACCAACTGTTAAACGATTATAGTATACATGCTTAGATAAGACCTATTTTGATCTAGGTATACAAATCTATCGATTAATAACACGTGCAATAATAAAGCCAATGTTCATTAATGAAGCGATTAACAGAGATTAGGGTAATAATATTAAGCTGGTTACTAAGATCAACTTAGTAGGTGTTATGACATAGGATTACAAAGTATATTTAACATCAATTTTCGCATTTAATTTGAAGATCACAAGGCTTAATTTGCTTTGTGTTAAAAAGCGAATTCAAGTTTGGGATGTCACTTTGTGTAGGTGCAATAATCTAAGCTAAACATTTCAATATACCTTTGATTCGAGTTGTAGGTATCATTTTAATTATTTTGAGATTTAATTGCAAGCTCTATTGTTTGGTAAGATCTCTCCTATCCTCCTCTCTCTACAAATATTAAGTTGATTTCTAGCCTAACACAATACATCTTAATCACTATCAATAATTTAAGGTCTGCTTACTAACCTTCAATCTCTCCTTGATCGCATGATTCCTCTCTTGGTAAGATTGGCCGCGTACTTTCCAGTTATTGAATTCAAACAGCAGTTGTTATAGATCTACAAATTACAATTGTGTATAAGCAGCCTAAAATGCTTGTAAATAGGGATAGGAATCTCAGTTACCAATGTAAATTCAGATTAACCTTTAGGCCTCTGCCTCGAATTTTGCGGGCAGCGGGGCGGCAGCGGCGGCGGCGCGGGAGCGGCAGGATCTTACGCGTATAATCAAATGGACCGGCCCTCGAATACAGCGGCGCGGGAGCGGGCAACGAGCGGTGAGCTCCAGTCAAAACGGTGACCGCCCGCGCCGCCGCCGCTGCCGCCCCGCTGCCCGCAAAATTCGAGGCAGAGGCCTGATCGTTCTGCTCGTGTGATTATAACCAAGCCACGACCTGTAAGTGCTTCTAAGCATACAGGAAATATTAAACATCAACTCATTTATTTTACGATGAAACAGTAGTAAAATTGCACGAGTTTACTTAAGATCTGAATACGTTTGAGTAAGAATGATTTATTTTGAGTCTTAAATGTTAAGGAGGTCTTAAAACGTTTATGTCTTGTCAGTTATCGAGTGTAAGACCATGGAAATGGCGCCAGACGTGTCGCACTATTAAAATAGCCGTCACAAAAAGATGAATGGTTTGTGTTAGATGGATTGGTCAGCCATCTTTTATTGTTTTAACCTTATAGGTGGTATTAAGTGATGGGTAAATAAACATTTATTATCTGCTTGGCTTTTACCAAACCATATTAGGGTCGGCTTCCAGTACTTATTGGATGCAGAGAAATACCAGTGTTTTACATATAACCTGTTGATTTGCATCCGTGCCATATTCAAGGACGTAATTATGCTAATGATTCTCGACCCAAATCAACAAAAAAATTGGTACGTTATTTTTTTTTTTTTTTCGGGATTCCGTCAATGTCATCTAGCCGTATTTAAACTTGGCGCGTGTGTTACCAGACTTAAAACCGTGCTGCGCCCTCACACAAACGCAAACACAAAGCAAACGCAACGATTATTCATAAATTTCATTCATAAAATTGGATTACTTCTGAAATACTACGACATTACAATGACAAAAAAAGCAGTGCATATTAGCTATTTTCCGTGTACTGTAATTCCAATCGATTATTTACGTGTTTCATGTCCTCCTCCTAAAATGTGGCACAAATGCAAATCAACATCTTGTAGAAATACTGCCTATCTGATCTCCTCAAGCTATTTACAAGCAACCCAATTCCCATTGGTAAGACTGGTCGTCTGACTTACACGTCATCAAGTCCGTCAATGGACCTCGCCAAGCGTTATACAAACTTACTAGCTTCTGCCAGCAGTTTCACCCGCATCCCGTGGGAACCTCGGCACGGACCCGGATAAAGTAGCCTATAGCCTTCCTCGATAAATGGGCGATCTAACACTGAAAGAATTTTTCAAATCGGACCAGTAGTTCCTGAGATTAGCGCGTTCAAACAAACAAACAAACAAACTCTTTAGCTTTATAATATTAGTATAGATAATATGTCTGCTATAAGTGAAGACTTGTCATTGGCTCCCTGATAATTAATCTTGTGTTATTCGTAGTTATTTTAGCTGTAAGTCTTCCATGTTACGTAAATAAATAATTATATCAATCGATTCGTGCGGCTGTTAATTAGCAGTAAGGTCCTCAAAATCATCATTCTGCCTATTACAATAAATAAGTAGTACAGATTAATTCAACCATGATACAAAACATGTTTTTCAATGCTTTACCTCACCTACTCATTATTACCTGTGATCTTAACAGCTTCTTATCTAGTTGACCGTAATATTTTTCCTTATAAGTAACCTGCTTAATGTGTCTCTTAATAATACTGAACTATTAATGTGTCCATTAGTAATAGTTCAACATTTTACAGTAGAAATACCAGTTATATTAAATCTATGTAAAATATATGTTACATGTACTCTTATCCGTTTGAAATTCCTAGTTAAAGTAAATGCTTGCGCCATTTTTCGCACCGACTTGTCCTTTAGTTTATATAAATTGTATGTATATAAGTCGTGGTGGCCTAGTGGGTAAAGAGCCAACCTCTCAAGTATGAGGGTGTGGGTTCGATTCCAGGTCAGGCAAGTACCAATGCAACTTTTCTAAGTTTGTATGTACTTTCTAAGTATATCTTGGACACCAATGGCTGATTAAAAAGGTGAAGGAAAACATCTTGAGGAAACCTGGACTATATAGTCTGAAATCACCAACCCGCATTGAGCAAGCGTGGTGATTAATGCTCAATCCTTCTCCACGTGAGAGGAGGCCTGTGCCCAGCAGTGGGACGATACAAAGGCTGTAACAGTAACAACAGTATGTATATAAATAGGTAGCAGTTTAGAATATCTAAAAGGGCATTATATTATATGCCTTCACATAATAATAAATGTAATTACAATTAAAGTGACCTATGAATGGACTCCAAAATAGAAAACAGCCTATCCTTTTATAGACATAGTGCGAGGTTAGGTTTTCGTAATGTTGTCTGTTACAGCCTTTTTATCGTCCCACTGCTGGGCACAGGCCTCCTCTCACACGGAGATGGATTGAGCATTAATCACCACGCTTGCTCAATGCGGGTTGATGATTTCACACTGTATAAGTCCGGTTTTCCTCAAGATGTTTTCCTTCACCTTTTTTATCAGCCTTTGGTGTCCAAGATATACTTAGAAAGTACATACAAACTTTAAAAATTGCATTGGTACTTGCCAGAACTGGGATCGAACGCACACCTTCATACTCGAGAGGTTGGTTCTTTACCCACTAGGCCACCACGACTTTTTTGGCCACCACGACTTTTTGGTTTTCGTAATAGCGCGTTTGATATTTCATATTACTATCTTGATGGGAGACGGTATAACTCAGTAATATTCAAATACCTTCCTTCACTTTTTATGGCCAGATTCTGAATATCCTACAGCCAGTTGTCGGTACTAACTACAAAAAAATACAAGCCTATATCCCGCATTAATTTTCGATCCTACCAGTACCAGAGAACTTAACCATAGTATAAAGAAAATCTCGACCCGTTTCTCAGTGCGCCAACGGGTCGAGATTTTGTTAAAGTGTACGTGCGTCGACGCATAGATACTATGGCGCACACATAAGCCGCGCGCGGTGCATTTGTATGAAGATAACCTACTTCCCTTTTCTTTATACTATGACTTAACAGCATAAATCTGATATTCAGTAACTAGTTCTGGTTTAAACACCCACGTGAGAACATTTAGTCTTAACGAGACCAGTGCACGGTAGTAAATTATCGCATTTACTAAAACACCGCTAAAATGTTTATGGACCTGCCGTCGATTTGCTGTCGAATTGCTTAGGAACTAATAACTTCCGAGAATTTTTATAAACTTGTTAAAATTATTGGAAGTTTCCCCTTTGATTAGAAATTGCTCATATTACGTAATCTTATTTTTTTTTGGTGTGGAAATTCCTTCGCTTGTTGTCAGAGTATCAAAAATCGTTTTTTTTTTTAATCAAACAAAAAAGTTGCTGTAAAATAGACGGTTTATATAAAATACATAGAGCCTGTCTCATTGAGGTTTCTGTCAATTTCACTTCGAAATAGGTAAGTAATAAAGCAATGTCCTAGTTGCAAATAAATATAAAGACTTTAATAAAATGTGCAAAAGATGTCTATGGAAAAATCAACAAGAATTTATAAGGACTCATAAAAAAATCATGAAAACATTATGTCTAATTAAGAATCTTTGAAGAGAAAATTCGCCTTAAAACCAACAATTTTGCCTTAAAATGCAAACATAATTTGTCCATTTTCTGTTTAACGTCCCTAAATCAAGTAGAAGTGAGTCATTTCAGAGACCTCTATCTCCCAAAGGTATTAAATATGAATGAATCTTCTTTAGGTCAGGTCAACGACTCGGAACAGCTGTTACTCATGTTTTGGCGCCACCATACATTTGAAAATCGACTTTATTTATACAGCATAAGGTTGTATGTCCAGTGGGGTGGTTTCTCAGGTAAATGTTTAGGTTGAAATCAGTACTTCTTCTCTAGATTATAGCAAAGTTTAGTGTTCCGGAAGATTGCGTGCGTATGCTATGACTTATTGAATGCATTTTTTTATTTCTTCTAGTGTTTTTTTGATGCTATGAAAGAAATCATTGCATTGTATTTGCATAGTTAAACACATTAGTTACGTTCTTGCTTCTGTATTAAAACGATTTTAAACAAACATAATTTTGTCAATATTAGTAGAAAACCACTAATGTAATCGCTATAAATCTCTGTATCGAAGAACCATTTATAAACAAAATCAAACTTGTTTAAATCTAAATCAAATCAATGAATAATTTAATTAAAACGTCTGATAATATATTGACGTAACGAAAATAACTGTGTGGAAAATTTTATACATATAAGGTTTTAATAAGCAAGGCCAACTACTTTCAAAGTATGTTCCGCTATTAACTCATTTACCTACTTACAATTTATTATTGTATTACAAATAGGCAATTTTTTCAGAAGAGCTCCCACTAAGTAAGTTTGCAAAATTTTAGATAATCGCCTGCCATGATACAATGAAAAAAATCTTGATCAATAGTAGACTGTGCTCTCAGTAGAAATTAGACATCACTAACGAGTTATTTGAAGATTCCTCGTCACGACTGTTAATGTGATAAAAAGGATTTTATTTAGCTTTACATTACATATTTATCTACAATTTCGTCAGTCATAGCTGGCTGTGGGAATAAGATCGGTACGCTAGTGATAGTTAATACCTATTAGTTTCAATGTGGTCAACACTAATTTAAATGCAGTCAAGTCTAAAAAGGGGTTAACTGCATTTCGCCAAAACGACAAACAAATCTCTATCAGAATTACGAAGACAAATTGTCTCGTACTAGAATCATTAATATCAATATGCCATAAGTTGTAAGTCATCTGTCCGCCCATTCGTTTGTGAAGAAATGGTTTCAAATACTATGTAGTATTTTTTTTTCTCCATTTGTTTTTATTTGTTTGAAAATTTTAAGGAGTTCGTATGGATGGATTCGTAGGAGTGTAATAGAATGTTTGTAGGGGTGTATTTACTTTAGGTACTTTTTAAAAAATACTTAGTGTCTATGGAGTTTCTTGCCGGCTCTTCTCCTTGAAAACAACTTTTTGGAACCGTTGCAACTAGTGTGACGTTTCATAGGAGCCTGCTAAGGACTATTTGAAATTAAAAACGTTTGACTTTGACTTTGTTTCTTTTTATTTCCATATCAACAATTAGACAATTACGATTAGAACTGAATAGTTTTTTTTTTGTAAATTACCTATGTAAACTGAATTTTTTTTTAATCATTTTAATATCGTTTTTTTTTTATATAATTCAACCCATGGCTCTTTGACTGAAAGAGCTAGGAGTTTGATTTAGGACCTACTACTGGTCATCAACAATTCATAGACATTCAACAGCTTATAAATCAGAGACTACAGGTACTATATCAAGATCAAACGCTTAGCTAGTACCTACCACGTGTATTAATGAATTATGGCTAAACTACTAGTGTGGTCTGTTATCTTATGTAGCTGAATCTGTACTGACAAGTAGTAAGGAGGTTTGTAAACTTTGGCTCATGTTATGACTTTTTAGGAGAGAAGAGAGGGAGTAAGTACCCGCACTACTCCAAACTAAATAGTCGGCCGACAGTTGGCCCAATCATAATCATCATCATCATCTCAGCTGTAGGACGTCCACTGCTGAACATAGGCCTCCCCCTTAGATCTCCACAGATACCTGTTGGAGGCGACCTGCATCCAGCGTCTTCCGGCGACCTGTATAATGTCGTCTGTCCACCTTGTTGGTGGACGTCTCACGCTGCGCTTGCTAGACCGTGGTCTCCACTCCAGCACTTTTCGGCCCCATCGGCCATCTGGTTGGCAAAAAAAAAACGTGAATTGAATCAGTTGGAACCGGCCAAATATCTCTATAGGTATATACTAGTCTTTGATTTTGGCCGGTTTTTAAGAAATAATTGATACATATAACAGTACTCCGGTATAGATAACATTGTTTTTGAATTTTGGTTCCGCAAAAAACTAATTACGGATGTTACCAAACCACTTCCCGTGGCTAATGAGATCAAAGGTGAAACGTTTACTAAACAAAATTTTATCCTGCTTGGATAAAATGAATGAAACGAATGGTGATGTCATGTTTACAATGATAAAGTACAAATATTTCTGGATGCTATCTTCCCCCGACCTTACAGTAGTAGGTAAGTTGCTTCAGTGAAAAAATCGTAAGTACCTAATCTAATTTCCACAAGTTGTAAGAAGTTCTAAGAAATTACTATAAGCTACAAAAGGGTACAATTGTCTTATCGTAAGTTAATTGCGTAAGCTACACTCATGAGAAAAATTTGCAAGTGTAAGGCCAGCCCATGGAGAACAAAATGACTAACGGAGATGTCATGACGCAAAATCGCCTAAGAAACAAATGCGAATGTTTGAAGGAAGGAGGAAATGAGGAGAAACGTTACTGGCTTCGATCTCATACGCCATCTTCAAAACCCATCCATTCTAGGAGTGAAAACTGAATTAGTGGTTCTGAGCACTTTTTGTGACAGGAGAAAAATCTCTCTAAACTCGCGACGTAATATGACCATCAGATTTGCTAAATATAGCCTACTCCATAAACGTTACAGTACTTTCGGAGACTTAATACATATAAACAGTCAAGAAATGTTTCCTCTAAATTCCTTTGTGTAATTAAAAAAAAAAAAACAGTGTACCAAAATTACCCCCTCGAATTCCTCCTAAATTTCAAACAACCACACAATCGAAGTTCAATCTACAATTCCAGCAGGTAAGAGAAACCGTATAATATATCACATTAACAGCCGGTTGCTAATAGCAACCGCCATTAATGCATTATCACTTCCAGTGCGCTGGAGTTCCACGTTATTTGCTTCGCCCGCACATTTAATTTTGCTAACTAAAGTTTGTTTGAAAATAGGATCAATATGCTATTGTTACGTTTCTAGAAGTACTTGATGATTTTGGGTGGACGTATAGTTTGTTGAGATTTGAATGACAATTATTGCGAATATTATACATACCTATATCGGGTGTGTCGTTCACAATCACATTAAATGAAATGCGTTAATATACTGGTTAATATATGTGGATTAACATAAAGAAAAAAGAAAAATACGTAAAAATAAAAAGAAGAATTTTTCAAACAAAGTAAAATGGAATAAAAATGTGCGAAAATTAGAACACCATATAAAAGTCAGTCATTACAAACAACTGAAATTCTCCCTTGAAAACTGACAGCTGTCAACTGATCAAAACATTCGATACTCCTAACTTTATCTCTGCTTTACACATGATGTTGTAAATTATAAAAAACGAAAAATGACTCCTGTGGTTAAACCACTGAATGAATTAGGTTATTTTTTTTACAATTCGCCTTAGAATATCGTAAAGTATATGCGATAGGATTTAATGTGATTGTGAACGACACATCCTGTATATTATTCAAAGAGTATTTTCCTAGTATTGACACTACAGGTATAAGTGAAGTTTATTAGGTATATGTGTTTAATAAATGGTTATTCCTTCAGGTATATGTAGGCTAAAATACAGGTATTTTTATTTAGGTATTTTATTTTATATTTCTTCTAATCGGATGAGTGAGAGAGATTACTATAGTTTTTAGTTATTAGCAGACACACAATGAAGACTTAGTTAATACCAAAAAAAAAAATGTACTTAGGTACTATTTTCAATTAACTATTAAACTGTTATTTGAATTCATGATTTTAATTAGCATTAAATAAATGAAAATGAAGGCTTCAAGCATTCCATATATTCAATTTAAGAATTACAGTAGCTATTACAACGTGTGAACTATATACTTGTAGCTACACTATGAAAAACTCTGACTCACTGTACAAATCCAAAACAATTGGGGGTAATTGTCAAAGAAATTAAAAACCCTATTTTGGCAATTGCTGAACCGTTAAACAAATATACGGCTGATTGCCAATGTAAACTTTGATATAAAAATCTTTGGATGACCTTAGGGTTAATAAAGTAAATTACAAAGTTTATGTATTGACCAACAACTGATGTCATGGTACCAATCATAGTGTAAATAACTGTTTAGTGTCCTTTGATATTGATGCGGTCATCAATTATTTAATCGTACAAGTAATTTAGGTTTGTATTACAGAAGTTGCTGTTGCTAGATCAATTTATTGAATAAAAATAGCTTATTAATTTAGGTGCATTTATGTAGGTACGTGTTTTTATAATAAATCATTTACAAAATATCATTTTTTGGCTTTATTTAAATTGTAACTATTCGTGCTAAAAACACTTGTAGCCCCAAGTCAAATTAAATTTCGCGTTCAAAAACATCAAACTGCAGGACATTTACGAAATTATTTATTCGAATCAAAATGCAAAATGTTCGGCTTTAAAAGTAAAATTTGGGTCAATTAAAAACCAATGAACCGCATGAAAAATCATAAAGTACATTTCTTAATGAAGGTAAATTAATTAAAATATAATTATTCATTTTCTATTACTTGGAACTTCAATCAGCCAATCACAGTTCTTATGAATGTTATGACATGTTCTGTCTTAGATATATCTTTTAACAGTAATCGAATCTAAGTATGTGACCTAAATGTTTTGATATGTTTATTTATAAATGCAATGACAGACAGATACTAGATTATTCTTAAAATTGGTGACGTCATAGGAGTTGTACCTCTAGATTGTTTCTTTGTTAATAAATAATCTTAATAGAGGAGGTTTCTGTCTCTGGGACCTGTTTTGATCGTGTGATCGATATTTTAAAATGTAAATAGTGTGTTTAAGAATTAATAAAATTTATAGAAATAATATTCTTAACTTATGTATTTCGGATTTCGTTGTTTACCAATGTATCTACAATATTTTTCCGAAATATATTCACGTAAGGCATTAAAAATGTCTTCAGCCATAACATATGCAATAGGATGAGGGAGCACCGAAAATTTCACAAACATAACAATGGCGACTCTTACCATATTCTACCAAAATATTCCACGTTATCCTGCCTTATGTTTCAACATAAAGTTTTATTGCTTATGCTAATTTTCAGGTGTTGGGTACTCCAGTAAAACACTTCGTATATTCGTTAAGTGCTAACATGTAGGTAAATTTATATGGATTTCTAGAATTCCAGCGTAAAACATAAATTGTGTGACGTCAGAAGGCGACGGTCACTGTAATTTAGTGTATAGGATTAGGTCAGACCCGTTTGTAACGTACCTAGGTAGTTTCACAAATTAGGTGCAATATAATATATCATGAGTAATAATATTTTACATGTTTACTGAAAATAATACAAGGAGCAAGGAGCGTACCTTGAGCTCGAAATAAGGTTCATTAATGTTGATTTTAAATGGATTCGACGACTACTCCGCAGTACCTACTTTTGTGCTATTGTTGATGAACCAAAACTGTTTGCTCAATTTTTCACTGATGAATTGAATTCGTACTTTTTTCTTTTACTAGAAATTAACCAATAATCATGTATTTATTGTGCCTCAAATTGTTGGATATGGGTGCAGGTGAGACAAAGAAAACACATGTATCCTGAACGACTGTTATATTTCGAATGTAAGAATGTACGATTGAAGTGAACATTGAATGATTGAATGTTTGACGAATGATTGAAGTAGATATGCTTTATATAATCTTGGATATTTGTAAAGGAGGTATTATACGTACATCATGCGTATATTCCAACAGTCCCCCTCAAATGTACAAGCATTTTATACAATCATAAGTCAAAAATCGTTTATTCAAACTTGGCTGCAAAACAGCACCTTTTGAACGTCAGGAATTTATAAAAAACAGCCCCCAAAACGCCCACCTTTCACCACTTCCTATGTGTTTTTACTGGGAAGAAGAAGTGGCGCAACAAACTCCCCAGCAACACATGTCTGTCTGTAGGTTAGAAGAACCTTAAACATTGTTTGATATATACAGTATAATTCAATTTGTATATTACAGTATAGGACAATATGCTATATTGACATACAATTTATATACAATCATAAATAGTACCTACTGCATATCAAATTTCAATAACTTAGATTATTTGTTGTAGCCAAAACATAATAGCATTCTAAATAAAATCATTTAACTGAAATTACATTACATTAAGTTCAACTTAATTCTAAAAACTTTGCATCATGTACCATTTTCAAAGTCAAATCATTTACTTCATTTAGGCCTTTACAGTCAAAAACATAAATAAGTTTGATTCTAGTTGCTCATTCCAACAGTAGCTTCCTATGGAGAAGAAGAGGCAAGTAACTCCATGGTTACTTTTTTTTTTTTTTTTTTTTTTTTTTTTTTTTTTTTTTTTTTTTTTTTTTTAAATACATAGTATGGGATTACTGTTTATATGTATTGATACATACAATAAAAGCATGCGAAGGTCATGTAGAATCACAAACAAAAACATATGAGAATGAAATGACCATTAAAATGCTTCATGCTTCAAATTTTCATGTTTCATGAAAATGCATGAGACAAATACCATTTATAAAGATAATTATATTATTAAATGTGATATGAATATTTTAATGTACTTTGTAACTTATCTTGTAATAAGTATAAACATTCACATTCATTAATCCTTTTATATGTATTTTGTCACCAGACAAATAGTTAAAGGAAAAATACAATTTTACTAGCTGGTGTAATTTTAATTTGGTTATTAATTAGATATTGTTATGTCCTATGGAGCAGGACCGCCACATTTCTAAGCATTTTTTATCTTGAACTTAATGTTCTAATTAATAATATGCTTTCTTACAAAGTGTGGCTTTTATATATATGAGTTTTAAACCTCATGTCATTCAGTTCCAGACTGTTGCCTGGTAGTCTGGTATTTTGTTATTACATTTACTTATTTATTTACATATACAATCTTACATCTACCCTTACAGGACGTGCCTAATGCGGCAGATGGGTTCTTATTAATTCTAAACTAAACTAAAAACACATAAATAACACATCACATCACATAAATCAACACATACAAACTTTACTAAATTCGTCACAATATCGTTTGTGATTTGTAGGATTATTATAATGCTAATACAACTGTTATTAACTTTATATATCATCATTGGCTGTTTTATCAGAATAGAACTATGTTATAATGATTTTATCCAAAAAGCTTCTCTTATAGCTTCAAATAAGCATATATTCAGCTTCTGTTGAGGAACCGGGGACTATTTTGTTTCCGTGTATTCCACGAAATTGTACAATTATCAAACACTTTAAATATGTGATCTGTTGTACTTTTGCGGTCAATAACGTCGCCTCAACCAATCAGAATCTGCATACCCTGCCATCAGTTGTTTGTAATCACATTTCACATAGGTCAGCTTTAATTTAACAGTTCCTTTTATCTCAAAAGATGCTTTAACCATTTCCTTAACTCTTCATTATTTTACTTTGATACCGACTTAAAATACCTCTAGCAGCACAAATATCCGGTCTAATATTTACTAAGCATTACGTACATAAGGCACTTCCATATACTTAGATATATCTTCCTTAAGAATGCCTTTCAAAACGGCGGTTTTTTACGTCCATAAGATGGGCATGTAAATCAAACTGATTTGCAAGAGTTATATAAATTGGAAAATATTTGAGCTACTGAAGTAAACGTTTCGTTATAATAATCTTACTGTTGTTAAGTATTGTTGAGTGAAACCACGAGCTACTAATCGGGCTTTATACCGTGTAGGTTAACCCAACTCGTTATTTTTAATTGTAGAGGTACATACCCATTTTGAGCTTTTTATGTCTCATTTAGGTATTTTACGTATTTTTAGGTCTTGCTACGATAGTCCAAGTATTATTTCTATGATTAGACTCTATTTCACTTTTTGTGGTTTTCAACATAAACTAGAATCATCCCTATTAAAAATGTCACAATAGGTGCATGGTAGTGATTGAACAGTTGTGAGCGATAAGCCAAAATCAGGGGAATGATTATAATATAATGATAAAACATAATTATGTTTGTGTTTGTTGCCTATTAACTTTGCCGATTATCGTTGTTATCGGGCTTGTTAATTTTGGCGGGAATTTGAACAGATAAAATAGAAATTCAACTCCTCAAATACAACATCCCTCGCAATAAGGAAGTGATTATTTTCTGTATTAAATAATTTGTAACCATTTTGGTCGTAACCAACTAATATGGCTTTAAATGACTCTTCGTCAAATTTCGAGTCTTTGGTTTTATCATGAATATGTCGAACCGAATCATCATCATTATTTTAAATGTCTTGAATGACTTATTTTCGGTTTCATATTTTTAGTATTGATTGTGTGTATGGTGTTTTATTATTCGAGAGCGCTTTTGTGGGTAGTCTATTTGTTAAATTTGTATATTAATATTAATATAGCTTCACCCCAGAATATTTTATATAATTTCGCACTTGTAACCAATGGTCGGGCCATTTCAGTTAACGTACGATTCATACGCTCCTCGACACCATTTTGTTGTGGCCATAGGGTACCGTTAAACAGTAAGTTATTCCTTACAAACACAATAATCTTTAAATTCATTAGAAAGATATTCTCGCCCACTATCGCAATATAAATTAGTTTACTTTATCTATACTAATATTATAAAGCTGATGAGTTTGTTTGTTTGTTTGAACGCGCTAATCTCAGGAACTACTGGTCCGATTTGAAAATTTCTTTCAGTGTTAGATCGCCCATTTATCGAGGAAGGCTATAGGCTACTTTTTATCCCGGTACGGGAAGTAGTTCCCACGGAATGCGGGTGAAACCGCTGGCAGAAGCTAGTGGTTAAATAAGTTTTCACTTTTAGCAACAAATTTTTTGAAAACATTTCACAGCACTTCTGACTTGGCGTACATCAAATATGTAGCAGTCAATATTACACTGTAATGTATAAAATTGTCTATAAAAGTAACAAAATAGAACAGTTCTTATCATCTACAGTACATGGTTTTTACCAAGTAGGTATACAAGGTTCAGATAATTCATCAGAATTACCAAATTATCAAATAAAAACATTATTTTCATCAACTACATATTTGAACATTTAATTTTTCTGTTTATTTAAGTGATCTAGTGTACAATGCCGTAATATATACTCTATTGCACAGTCTTGGTGATTCTCTTAAACTAAATTTAAATTACTCAGAGAATTATTACTGTTTAAAAGTAATCATAAAAACATTATTGATTGATGTTCTCACCTGTCATAAAACATTTATTATTTTTACCATAAATATTGAAAAATTTACCGACATACCAGTCTTTTGGCATATTATAACGTACCTCCGGTGAATATAAAACATCATCAATTGATCCTTGAATTTAAAATTTGTTGTTACCTCGATTTACCCTTTACCAAACTCCAGGATTGAAACTCCTTTCCTAGCAACACCGATCTTCAATGGTGTGGATAATTCGACGTACGAGGTTAAAACCTTTTTACATTGTCAATCTTTTAATTTTTTTTTTTTTTTTTTTTTTTTTTTTTTTTTTTTTTTTTTTGATTTGTCAATATGATATGTCATCAAGATCTGTCACACCAGAATCTAAAAGAAAATAAACAGTATTATTTTCTACATAATTAGCAGACAATTTACATTATGAAATCATAAAAATGCAACCGTCCTGGTCATTGTTGCAGTATTCAATGTTATTGGCAGACTTTTGAAGTTCACCCATTGATTATTTTGCTGCAGTTCCTTTAAGTAACGGCAGTCCTTTTTGAAATTATCCCGACGTCCGCAATGATCACAATACATTTTTGATATTTTATGCATTGAATTTCCAGATTGATAATTATTTTTCCTTTTGAGTGTGGGTCTCATTATTATTATAAAATTCATAACCGAGTAGGCGTAGTCTTCACAGAAACCATATTGAGTTGCTCATCACCTAGCAACACAGTAATAACACTGTCATAATATGTGATATTTTGTTCATTGTTAATGCAATTTTTATTTACACTCTTTCACTGAATTTAAAATTTAGTTGTATTACTTTTAACTACAGAAAACGGCCTGGGCCCATAACCTGTTGGATATGGGTGCAGGTGAGACAAAGAAAACACATGTATCCTGAACGACTGTTATATTTCGAATGTAAGAATGTACGATTGAAGTGAACATTGAATGATTGAATGTTTGACGAATGATTGAAGTAGATATGCTTTATATAATCTTGGATATTTGTAAAGGAGGTATTATACGTACATCATGCGTATATTCCAACACAAATAATTTAATCCAAGTGTTCACGTACACAAAGCACGATTTTTAAATGCAATAAATTAACAATTAGTTTCTAGACTTATTGCAAAGTTTATTGATATTTCCAAATTGAATGTTTGAAGTACGTAATTGTTTACTTAAGAGGAAAATAATGTATTTTCAAGTGGCCATTGAAGAATCAGAAATCAATAGTGTTCAAATAGATTTTATAGGTATTTTACGACTGCAATTGACATAAAAGTAAAATTAGGATTAGTGTAAGTTTAAATCATAAAAATAACAATTATTTGTATTCTAAATTGAAATCAATTACAATGCGAAGCTGCAAAGAAAAAGCAGACGGTAGTTTTATTACCAAAACATTAAAAAAAATTCTAGGATAGAGCTCAATGGTTAGCCGAAAAATACATTTCTAAGTAAATGTAAGCTTTTAGGTTTCAAATAAACAATTTAAGAGTAAACCTGAGAAGACATACATATCTTACGCATCAAATGATATCCTTATACCTAATCTTGGAAAAGACTGAAGATTATGATGACGTAGTTTGCACTCGTACATGATGATGTCCTCCTGGAGATTAGCCAACGGCGCAGGACATATTATAGTGCACAAGCATTTGCGCAGACACAAGTGCACTCACTATTCCTTCACTCTTATAGCCCGATGGGACGGCAATCCGACACGACCGGACAGAGATCAGGCGCAGGACCGACATTTACGTGCACTTCGATGCACGGGTGTATCAATCACCAACTTCCAGGCTCCGGGCTGCTTTGTAAAAGTCGTCTGAAACCCACAAAGCGATTTCGGCCCGACTCGGGAATCGAACCCGAGTGCTCAGCAGCCGCACTTAGACAACGAGGCAGTTAACTCATACATTACGAGTATATTACAGTGCTAAATGGTTTCTAAGCTGTTCTAGATTAGTAATCGAGTCGCTACCTCTTTGATAGTTCTTCTTTATAATTGCCAACCGCTCTAGTAGGTATAACAAAGGTTATATTGATGGTGTAAAATAGTGGTATTGGTGCACTTGTAAGATTCGGAATTGAAAAAAAGAATGCTTGAATTGACTTTGACAGTGAAACAATAGCTTTTAAAGGAATTGTTATTAATGGGTTTGGTATCGTTAATTGGTCTAGATAAAAACATAGATAAATAGATGGGCTAATTGTTGTAAGAAGCAGGAAGGAACGTTAAATTGGTGAATCCTGGATATCATTTGAACATAAATTTGGCAGTCGCAACGAGTAGTCAGAAGGCAATTTTTATGGTTTAAAAACTTAATTATTATTGGTATTGTAAAACTTTAAATAAAAATAGCCAATAAAAAGTTTTCTACCAAAAACTGAGGCTAGATTTATATTTCAAACGTTTAATGTAACAAAAAAATTCAACATTAAAACAAGACGTATTTTAGTCCTAAAGAAAGATAACCCTCCAAAAACTTGGGTTTTTATCGCTCAATTTGAAATTTTATTTCAAGGATTTCTTTTGAGTGATAACGTTTACGTAGCGCAAATAGGTGTAAATTATTACTTATTTAGATACAAAAATTCATAGCAATATCTGTAAAAAAGTGGTATAGCTATTTTTCTTAGATTATTGTTTAAAGATTTTGTAAAACGGTTAATGTTTATTATGTTATATTTCGTTACATCGTTTGTATTTTTGAAACATTTATTTGTCATAATATTTTTTTTTTTACCAAACACTGTTGAACCATAGTACCCACTTACATTTGTTTTTCTTCGCATTCCGTCTGGTCACATATGGGCACCAAACGGTACTAATTTCTACAATAAACAGGCTGATTTATGTGAGAATCGTCCAGTTATAGACTTAGACGAATTAGTTAGGATTGTATTACGCAATGTATCACTGAATACTTATAAATGTGTCATCGTTTAACTTTTTGTTATTACCGAAATGTTTACTGCCTAATGTTTATTTTTATTAAATTACTATCAATCAGGAGTGTTAAGCCGTAAATATTTTTTGAGTATTGATACCTATCAATTTCTTGACTAAAATTACGTACTACTGCTACGGTTTTCTTTTAGTAAACTTTATGCAAAACGAAAAATCGAATAAACTCTTCTGGCCTTACTACAAAAACTTAAACATCTGTTTTACACTTGTCTAAAAAAATTGTGGCTGCAAAATGAACCATAAGTCAACGTCATAATCTGTCATTTTTTTAGACAAGTCTTAAACTGACGTTTAAAAGTTTTTGTGGTAAGACGGTTCAAGTACACCACACCCATCGAAGTAAATACTATACTCATACAAAAAAAACGCATACCTTGGGTGGGCCTAATTTAGGCCTATGAATTAATCATGTTTCGCTACCGATTTGTGTTAGAACTCACCTACAGTCAAAACGCTATCGTAAACAATATGAACTGAGGAAGCCTATAATTTGAATTAGTACGTGATTCGACTTTAAGTCTAGACCTCAGCCAAGGCGGTTGATTTACTAAAACAAAAATGTAGATTCTTTTTTCGAAAAAAAAGTGCAACATTATTCAAATGCAGTACAAATGGGCAATAAAAATGCGTGTACTACAATAGTGATGTAACCCTCACGCGTGTGGCATATGTATCGATAAAATTGTATAAAACACACGTTGTTTTATTATTATTTTACTATTTAAACGTCTTGCTCAACACACGATGGAACTGTGGGATTTCGCGACACGTGCTCAGAATATGGAAATAAAGAATGCCATATTAATCATTTCGAGTGAATTGATGGCGCCACATACATACATTAGAGGCGATTCAAGATGTTCAATTCTGTAACATTGATAACGGTTTGTTTTGCAGCTAAATTATTAAAACATTCTACATTGCTGAAATTCAACAAATTCCAAAGACTAGAGATTATTAAAGCATGTTGTATTTTTTACAAAATCACTACACAATTTTACACTTTTAATATCTTATTTCCTATAAAAATATAAAACCTAACAAGTATCGAGTTAGAAAAATAGAGCTACCCAGTCAAGTGTCAATCACAATTTCCAACTGACATTTTTGACGTGATAGTCGGAAAGCTGTCTATCGAAAATTATGCCATCGATATTTTGCGCAAATGTTCATTCTAACTATGCAATACCGATAACTATTAGGGGTTTGTTTTCAATATGCGTTTCAATTTTAATGGGAATAGCAATTGAATATTACTAGCTAATCTTCATCTATTGTCGTGCATGTATAAATAGGTACTAATAGGGTAATTTTCATAGCTTTCTATTCACATTTACCATACAGACTGCAAACTTTAACTGTTTTCTGTGCATTTGTTTATGATATAAGAGATGTATTGAGCAGGCATCGATACCTAATCTTCGCACTATGTATTGTATGCTTTACTCTAACAATTTTGCTATTGTCTATGTCACCGTAAGATTACAAACATCGTTAGATTACAATCTATCTCGAGAGATTGTAAACTGTCGAATTATTGTGAACCATAACATCTGATTGCAATTTAACGCATTATTTTTCGCTATATTATAATCTATCGATGAGAAATTGTCAAATTGTCAACTGTCCGAAAGCTCTCCCTGATTGGTCAGTCTTTTTGTAAGATCGACCAATCACGACCAGCCGTTCTGTTCCCATGGAGTTCCCGTAGAGTTAGGAATGAAATAGAGGTGTCAGTTAAATAAAATAAATGCTCTTCAAAAATTCTTCAAAAGTATTTATTATTTAGTACGAGTATGTAATTAATATTCCTGACATATGGAGGGAACAAATTGTATCGAAATATTTATTCTTCAAACACAAATTGAAATTGGAAAATTATAAGAAACTTTTATAAAAAAAAAAAAACAAAACAATTAGGTAGTTTGTCTTCAAACACAAACAAATATTAAAAAAAAAATAAAAGCCTCTTATATAAAAAAGGGTACTTAATTTTGTCCTCAAACAATTTAAATTGGACAATTATAAAAAAAAACTTTTAAATAATAAACAATCATTTTATCCTGCAATTCAAATGAAAATGAAAAATAAAAAAACGGTTACTTTGTCCTCTAATACAAATTAAAATAACGTTACAAATTTCAGTCTTAGAAAAAACATTTGACATAAACTTTAATAAAAATCACTCTTATAAAGCCCACTGTAATATTTTTGTAGCTCAATGGTAAATTCGTTCGGATTAACAATATAATTTTTTTCTGAGTTATTTTGTTGACCAGGCTCAATATCCGACATGGCTAATATTATTTAATGAGAACACGTAAGTTTCCACGCATATAAAAATATTAAAACACGAGAAATTAATGTAATTTAGGTTATGTTCGGAAACTAACACTAATTTGTTGGTTTATCGTTCAAACTGCTTTTCTATGGTTAATCACAGATAAATTTTACATCCTCAACACTTTTATATAACTAATTCTAAAGATATAAGTTATTTTCAACAGGAAATCAATTTATAATCACGAAAACACAGTTGTTTACACAATCGACAACAAACGAAATAAACAAACAAAATGGCGAATGCCGGAGCGGCGGGGGCACATTACGTTCTACCAATCAGCGCGCAAGATGCATTCCGTTCTACGCCAGTTGACAATTTGACCGCTTTACATTGATAGATTATAATATAGCGAAAAATAATACGTTAAATTGCAATCAGATGTTACGGTTCACAATAATTCGACAGTTTACAATCTCTCGAGATAGATTGTAATCTAACGATGTTTGTAATCTTACGGTGACATCTATACTAAATTAAATGAGGTAACATTTTTTGTTTGTTTGTAACCTAAAGACTCCGAAACTACTGAACCGATTTGAAAAATTCCTTCACTTTTGGAAAGCTATTACGACTGTAGCTATATTGTACTAAGAAGTACGGGTAGTAGTTTCTACGGGACGCGGTTGAAACCGTGGCAGAACAGCTAGTAAAATATGTAGTGAATGTTATGTATTGTTATCCTAACTAATATTATAAATGTGAAAGTAACTCTGTCTGTCTGTCTGTCTGTCTGCCCTTTCTTCACGCCTAAACTACTGAACCGATTTGTGTGGAATTTGGTACAGACATAAAATTTATTCCGGACATATAGCGCCATCTATTGGTCAAACCAAAAGTCTGCCGGAAGTCACTATTCCACGCGAACGAAGTCGCGTGCAAGTGCTAATCTACCTACGTACACAAAATCTCACCTAAAACCTTACCTAATTTACGTTTCGGGAGTTTATTAATTAAAAAAACATCAACACGCCATTTTCTGTATATTCAATAAACCTACACAGTTGGGAACAGCTTGCAGCTGTTACGAATACTAATTAGTATTACTAACTAATAACAATTCGTTAATAGCTAGCGTTTACGTAATTTTGCCTCAGCGAGTTTCGAAATTTTGCTGCGGCTGAATAAAGTTACATTACATGGGTATTCTTTTGGAAATTAGACCGGGAACTTTATTTAGGGTTATATATTTTCTTTATCAATATCTATACTAATATTATAAAGCTGAAGAGTTTGTTTGTTTGTTTGTTTGAACGCGCTAATCTCAGGAACTACTGGTCCGATTTGAAAATTTCTTTCAGTGTTAGATAGCCCATTTATCGAGGAAGGCTATAGGCTACTTTTTATCCCGGTACGGGAAGCAGTTCCCACGGGATGCGAGTGAAACCGCTGGCAGAAGCTAGTGAGGATTATAAAATACTATTCGATTGTTATACATTTCTTTGTGTGCCATATTTCCTGAGATTCTTTCTTCCTCTTGCTCCTTTTATTGATATAAAGTCATACAAGATAATTGTGACAAAAAGTCAAGCACGATAAAATTACAGTCACTTTATAAATTAAAGGGTCTTATTACCTGTCATCTTAGGTAGAAGTTAAGGGAATCTAATATTAAACTAAAAAACAAGACAATTCGCTCGCATTTACGTACTTCTATTGTTACAGCCTTTTTAGCGTCCCACTGCTGGGCACAGGCCTCCTCTCACACGGAGAAGGATTGAGCATCAATCGCCACGCTTGCTCAATGCGGGTTGGTGATTTCAGACTTTATAGTCCAGGTTTCCTCAAGATGTTTTCCTTCACCTTTTTATCAGCCATTGATGTCCAAGATATACTTAGAAAGTACATACAAACTTAGAAAAGTTGCATTGGTACTTGCTTGACCTGGAATCGAACCCACACCCTCATACTCGAGAGGTTACTTACGTACTTCTATTAAAAAAAAAATTAAAATGCCGCTGCCCCTCTTTTATTCAGCCACACATACACCAAACTCTTGTCCTATTATTAATTAGACGAGGAGTTTCCTCAACGGCTTCCAGTTTCATTACACGGCCTTATTAATACGGGCAAGTTATGCACCTCTGGCAACTAAGTTTTGACGATATTACACTGTGATACCTCGTCGGACAAGCAGAGGGACCGACAGAAACGTAGAGTAATGGCCTGTTCGTGTATTACCTACATACTTGGCAGATGTACCTACCTTGATGTTTCAGTACAGGTTTATTTCCTTAACAGGAGTATTCTTGAATTTCTTTTGTGTTTAAGCTATTGCATAGCTTCTATCGCAGGCCTTGAGCGCGGGGACCAAATCCAGAAATTCCGTAACGAAAAAACCTCACGCTCCCCACTCCGACGGGCACGGAGGTGTGGCTTGAAGGCCGTGCATCGTCTAACGTCGTGTCAGTTCGGCAGTCTTCGACACGGCGCTGTGTGTCGTGCGATTAGACGTATTGTACGCTATGCAATAGCTTTACCGCGGCAGTCCCCGAGTGCCACACGTATTTTTTTAAGGGTCGAGTCTATGGATCTAGTAAAAAGCAATAATCGTGACCAAAAATAAAGTTTTTTTTTTTATATACAGCTGTTCCTAAGCTAATTTAAATATATAGAGTACGTTCATTAACAAGCAAATGGATTTTACTCTGCAAAACACAATATGAAAGTGTAAATTCGTTTAACACTTTAGTAAAACAGAAAACGTGTTTGTTTTTTACCATAAATTGAATTTTAAAGCAATTTTGGTTTCTAAGAATAAGATTACTTTCAAGAGGCTTAATTTCACACAAGATATTTGAAAAGCAAAGACAATTATATTATTTTAGGGTTCATAGTTTGGCCTTTACTTTAAGTAAACATGAAAATCGCAACGAAATTGCAAAATCAAATTTTTAATTATTAATATAACAATGCATTATAGAGATAACTCGGTATCTCTTTTATCAGACAGTTGGATCTCTCTACTCTTAACTTAAATTTTTCGATTCACCGATCGATTAAAAAATAATAACGGTTAGGTAGCCCATACTTTTCTAAGGTATTGAGGGTAACAATTTCCCACAAAACTAATACACCCCCAAATGTACGTCAAACAAGTCCAACTCGCTACCCCAAAAAAGAACCCAACGGTCCTTAAAACCGCAGCAAAACCTCTTTAACAAAACATACAAATAAATTCCACGTCGGTTTGTCCTCTGCACAAGTACAAGTAAGTTCCCAACTTCACAACTTGAAGAAACTGACCGCATACGCGTGCATCCTGAAACTCCTTTTGGGAATCCACGGAAAAAGGAAAATGTACGGAGATGCCAAAGGCCTAGGTCAGGCGCCTTCTTGTAGGTCAAGTAACGTGCGCTTGGCGTGACCAAAATGATCAGTTACTATTGAACCAACCTCTGTCAAAGATTGGTGAGTTGGTTTTAAAATAAAATGGGCGGGTTCCAAAAGGCGTATGAAGGCGGAGTTATTAACGTTCCTCGTCCCCCGAACACCCATTTGGCGCTCTACTTTCTTAGGTGGTTAACGACAATCCTTCTCCGTATGAGAGGAGGCCTATGCAAAGCAGTGTTACGATAAAAAAGCTATGACGATGACGCGTTTCTTAGGTGATTTTGCGTTATGCCATCTCTGCTAGTAATTTTGTTCTCCATGTAACTCTTAGGACAAAGGGTAGGATTAAACTTGGCCGGGCCTGGTTTATATTGTGTAATTAGAGGATTAGAAGCACCGGACTTAGTATCGATGTGTCTGAAGAGTTTGTTTAGCTGTGATTCTCTAGAAACTGCACTTTGTAATGGCCGTTAGAGGTAGTTCGAGAGTTCAAGGCAATTTTGAACATGCAAGTAGAGGCTTAGACTGCGTTGTGCTGCATAGTTTTGCCTGTACATTTGAAGGAATTAAAAACATTTGAATTTGTTTATCTTGAAGGTAGACTTAAAATCCTTAGAAAAGCCCTGTATATCTTTTAAGATTTACTCATTTACTTCATCAATATTGATTTCAGATTTCAACACTATAAATGTATATACCTTTATTCTACACCCTCGTCAAGCTACAATTTCTTCGAAAACCAACTCGCTGGTTTCCTAAAATTGCCAATTAAGTATATCTAGAACATTGTTCTTCAAAACACGTAACCAGGACTACCTAATGGGAATTATTCATGACACGTCATATATCTTGAGGAATAAATTCCTTTCAGAAACAATAGTCCTCATCTGTCTTGATTCCTGAAGACATTAATGGCTTAATTCAAAGTTCATTGGCATTAATACACGAATAAGTTTCTGTTTCGATCTTGAAAATGGATACATCTGATGTTGATTAAGCGATGCATTGACTTTCAGTATTTGGCAAGCGTGTTTTAATTTAGACACGGTTTTGATTTATTTATGGAAATTGAAAAAGGACGAGAGGTTCATGCTTTCAGCCAATGACCGTGAGACTTCAAAAAATATATAGAAACCAGCTTCTGCCCGCGGATTCTCACGCATCCCAAAGATACTACTTCGCGAACCCCAATCAAAAGTAACATATAGCCTTCCTCAATAAATAACCTACCTAAGATTGAAGAATATTTCCAAATTCGACCAGTATTCTCTGAGTTTAGCACTTGCAAACAAACAATTTCACCAGCTTTTTGATACTAGTATGGATTATATTTTCACGAACAGAAAAGTTCAAACGATGTGATGTCTAGTTGAAATAAAAGATTTTGTACTCCTTCGTTTTTCTAGATGTGTTAGTGACTTTTAATGTAGCTGTTTAAATGCATTTGATTTTTAATTTTATCGTTATTCTGCTTTGTTTATTTTTTGATCTGCATATAAAATAGTCGTGTGAACGATTATTATATGCAGAACCAACGAAGTTAAATCTCTGGAGTACAATTTTACTTTATAGACTATATTGTTTTAACGTTTGCTGTGATTCTTTTCTTTTATTATATTTACTTAAATTAAAATTGGTACTTCAACACAAAAATAATTTGAGGTTTACTTACTTCTGAGAAAATTGGTACTTATAATTATTGTGATGAGCACTCAAAGACTTGGAAATAATTGAAAACCGACTCATCCAAGCTTTTAAGTCATTTGAGAAATATTTTAAAACAAGCCATGCATAAATCGTTTCGAGCACTGGAATTCTTTGAAAAGTAATTTAAAATAGCAGTTGATTTTCTTTTCATTATAAAAATAAACAAATGATTAATTAATTTCAGTCTATTTTGTTTTATGAAAACCGTCTCATTTCACAATAAAAATTTTAAAGACTGAAAATTAAAGACGTAATATCAGATTTGCTTTTGATTTGAGTAAAAAAAACTCTACTTGTGTAAACTGGCTAATGTGTACAATTTATCTGAAATTCCTTTTTAATCTTAACAGCAAAGATACACGAGGGGCGCTCGTGATTTATAATAGTGTTATTCCAAGATAAACTGGCTTTTCTTTAAAACAATTTAAATATCAAATAGAAATTAGATTCGACTTTTATTTTTAATTCACACTCTAAATTCCTTTGCTGCTTCAAATTTAAAATTGTTTATTTTAAATTTTTAAACGGTGAAAATTATTACTCATGAATTAATTTACTCATGAAGGATTCAAATGAAGGCAAATCTTCTGCAATAAGCAAGAATCATCATCCTCCGAGCCTTTTTCCCAACTATGTTGGGGTCGGCTTCCAGTCTAACCGGATTCAGCTGAGTACCAGTGCTTTACAAGAAGCGACTGCCTATCTGACCTCCTCAACCCAGTTACCCGGGCAACCCGATAACTGAAAGTTCTTTGATAAGCAAGAATATTGAATTAATTATTAAGAATGTTTACTAATAATTAGTAACAGCCATTAGATATAATTATTATATCTAATGGCTGTTATTTTTTTATTTTGAGAATCAAAATTTTTCTTACGCATGTTTTATTATAACTCATGTTTCTATTGAAGATTTTTCTATTATAACTCAAATAAAACAATCGTAGGCAGCAATGGCTGAACGACCGACAATCATCATACAATTATTACCGTGCGAAAAACTAAAATCTTTTTAGTGCATTCTTTAATTAATTCGCTCCGTTAAAAGTTTAACTTTGGACTACGAAGAACTGTTCGGAAGCGATGGAAATGCTGCTAAAAACTTGTATTATTTACGTTGATAAAAAAACAGGTTTCTTAGTACCTAAAATTATTTTGTAATTTTTCAGTTGGTCAGTTTAGTTAGAGTTTCTTCTATTACCTTCCTAAACAATATTTATGAGTCTTGGACTAAGTATAAGATAGTTGAAGATATTCTGTTAGTACTGAGTCTTATTCTTAAAGCAATGCACGATCTGTTTATTCATCTTTTAGCATTTTAAATAACTCACTTAGGAACTTCTTATATTTCAACACAGTAATTCTACCAACACACATAGTATTACTTACTTACTTACTTTTCACCCGGTTGCGTAGAAAAGCTTTTACCGGGACATAACTACTACGCAGAAAACTACTATAATATATTATTTATACTAATATTATAAAGCTGAAGAGTTTGTTTGTTTGTTTGAACGCGCTAATCTCAGGAACTACTGGTCCGATTTGAAAATTTCTTTCAGTGTTAGATAGCCCATTTAACGAAGAAGGGTATACTTTTTATCCCGGTACGGGAAGTAGTTCCCACGGGATGCGGGTGAAACCGCTGGCAGAAGCTAGTATGCAATATTTACAATTTAAGTTACAGTTCGAAATCAAATCTGAAGCATCATATATTAAACTATTAAACAGTTATCATCAAAAAAGTTTACTCAATAAAAAAGCTAGGTATTTCGAAAAAAAACTCCTGCTATCAACATTCCCGCAGCGAGCCAACACAAGATCGGAACAAGTTCGGCTAACTAGCGCCACTCTTTGGTTGTCTTTAGCACTAATTAACATTACTAATAATATAAATGTGAAAGAAACCTTTAAACCGGTTGCGGGAAGGAATTCTCTCGGAACGTAAGTAGTGAATCTTTGGGGAACAGCCAGTATAATACTTATCCACAATATTCAAGTACCACCTCTCTGTGATCTGTTTAAAAAACCTTATCTGAACCATCATACTTAGGTATTACTATCAAAAAAGTTTAATCGATAAAAAAGCTAGGTATTTCGAAAAAACTCCTGCCATCAACATTCCCGGAGCGTACGGACCACGGAGTAAGGAAAGATTAGCGGAGATGGCACACTGCAGGTAGGCGAAGCGCCTTCTTCTAGGTCAAATACGTACGGTGGGGATGGCCAAAACGATCAGTCACGAGTGAACTAACGAGGCGTTCGGAATCGAGACATATCTGTCAACGATTTTTGGTATTACAAAGAATTATCGGGTCCAAAGAAGGGGTGTATAAGGGCGGAGACAGTAAAGTTCCTCGCCCCCTGCTCAGCCGCATTTTAGTGCGCTACTTTCTTAGGCGATTTTCGGTTATCGGCACCTCCTCTAGTCATTTTGTTCTCGATGGTACCGACACAAGAACAGAGCAAGTTCGGCTAACTAGCGCCACTCGTTGGTTGTCTTTAGCACTAATTAACAAACAAAAAACAAACTTCTGGAAGTTTCTGTTCTACCTTGGGCTCTGGCTAGTTAGTGACCGCGGACGGGATTAATGAAATAAGTAGCATCCGTTACTGTTAGAAGGGAAACTGTGATACTGGGAGGTTTTGTACTTGAGTGATTTGTGTGGTTTCGGTGGCTCAATGAGTTTGCTTTTTAATGAAACATAACTTTTATGGAGTTTTTATTTGCACTGCATATGCTCTTAAAATGTAGGTACGCAAGGTATTGATTAAATTTTTTTTTTGCAGGATCGAAAAAAATGAAATTTTACAAAGTCACCATCTAAACTGTCTTCGTTTATAGCACTATTTTAAGAGTGCGAAATCCTTTTATTCTTCTCTTTGCCATGTTTTCTTCGCAGAAGTTGTACAGAGTATTAAACTTCCTAAAAAATATCCCTAATTCATATTTATGTCTTAATCTAAAATGGTTTCACAACACGAATATCTTACTAATTGAGCGTATAAAATATTACTATATAACATGGTAAAGTAATAATGTTAATTAAAGCAATTGTTTCTAGTTGTACTAATTACTTCTGTGTTACAAACGACATAGGTCTGAGTGGAATTTAATAGACTGATATGTGAATTTAATTTATTATAGGGTACAGAGTATTTTATGATACTTACTCATTGTTGCGTAAAAAGAATTACTGCTTTATTAAACCAACAATTTATTTGCGGTGTTATGCCATTGATTATCCTGTAAAGTTTTTATCAGGATGACCAATAAGTACAAGTTTAATTGAAGATGTAAGCTCTTGCAACTAATTTATAAGTACAACCACAATTAAGTACCAGTAACAGTGTACATTATGTGTATTCCCCAAAGGCATTTTCGATACACCGACGTCATTTTTCTGCTCCAATTCCAATTTTTCTAGTGATCAACGTAGCATGTTTTCTTCTTCCATAAGTCTCCTTTTGACGTCATCTCTCAATATTTTGTGCCTATAAGTATTTATCAATATATCACACAGTGAATACGTGTCAAGCCAAAACCATTTTCACAAAAGTATACTGGACTCAATAATGTACTAAGAACTCGATAGTAAGCATGAATTTTATTTCGAAAATGAAAGTAGTAAAGTGCATACTTTGTATGAAACAAGGACTTAAAAGTTTTACTGAATTCAAAAGCCTTTGATATCCAAAGTCATAACTAGACACTTCAATAGCCGAAATCTCATAAAAGCATTTCATTGTTACCGATAAAAGTATTTTAAGACTAAAACATTAATATATCGTAGAATCAAAGCCTAGCATATTATGTGGAGAGTCAGGTTTAAAAGTATTTTATTTTTCAGTCAGTTTTAGACTAGAGTAAAAAAGTAATTGTAATCTTTTTGACACACAGTTCATACGATTGACCTTAGTAGACTCTTAGACTACTCTCGGCTTCAAAATCCGGTCTCCAAAACCTTTTCAAAATTTTACAGATTTTATCTATTGTGAACCCCCATATTTTTCATAATACTCTATGAAAAATCTCGATGATGAAAAAATGGACTACTCTTTGACATCCTATGTATTATTTATTAAGGACAATATGACTCCAAAATACAACATAAATGAAGTACTTACATACGTAATTAACATTTCAATGGCAGGGCTTATCGGATTACCACACATACATAATCGTATACACTAGGCATTATTATATCTATGAGCTGACAATTCATTGTAGAAGCAGTCTCTAATCAGGTATAAGCACTAGATCAGGGATAGTGAACCTTTCCGTGACGTGACTTACTTAACGTGACAAATTCATAGAAAAGCACAATTTTCATTTTATGACAAAAAAAGTGTAACAATCGGCTGGAATTATATTAATCCCTTACGTACTAAATTACCCTAAACTATAACTTTTGTAAAATGATAGCTCATTGCTTTCAACTGAAAGAAACATCCAAGTATGGGGTATTCAATTTTTTCAATGAGCGCTCTATGCATCACCATTATTAAAACTAACTTTGCTAAGGACAACAGGGCTATAGTAAAAAATCATTCAAGTAAGTTAAACACAACTTTTGCAATTGCAACATATAGGTGCAAAATGTATACCTACCTACGGTGTGAATGGTTGACCATCCCTGCACTAGGTCACGGGTTGCGCCAGTCAATAGAGGTATTGTGGCAAACTGTCCCTAACAAAGGCTTATTGAGTACCTTTGTTTAGTTAATATTGTGTCTGTGTTGACGTTGTGATCATAATTACTGATTTAGCTTATGATCTTGTAAGCTGATTATGAGTTTATCGATTATGCCAGCGGTTTCACCCGCATCCCGTGGGAACTACTTCCCGTGCCGGGATAAAAAGTAGCCTATAGCCTTCCTCGATAAATGGGCTATCTAACACTGAAAGAAATTTTCAAATCGGACCAGTAGTTCCTGAGATTAGCGCGTTCAAACAAACAAACAAACTCTTCAGCTTTATAATATTAGTAAGTATAGATGCCAGTTTTTCGTCTCATATCTCTCACTCAAAAATGTTTCTGTAATAGCAAAATTGACGTAGGCAGGCATACTACCTCGCACCGCTAATGTCGTAACGGATATCACCTCAAAAACCATCACAAAGGCAAAACTACAGTCTTAGTCTCTTAACAAACGAAACGTAAATCTAAAATAAACCGCATTCCCTTGCGATCCACGTTTGCAAGTTGGTCACAAAATAAGCAATTAAAGAAATGAACCTCGTTACTCCACTACTATAGTTTTATTGAGCCATTAATAGCTGAAGTACTCACGTGTGAACCCTTGTTTTCATGTCAACTATTAGCATTTAGTGATGTCCATACAACCTATCGATAGTTTGACCAATCGATTTTTTTGTGTGCCTATTAATGATCGAGTATCGAGAGACTGTTGAAGTAAAGGTTACGCATGTAACATCTATTACTAAGGAACACATAAATAATAATGATGAAGGTAATACAATTTATGTATTTCAAGAAAAGTTGTTACATTTATTTTAATATTTATAACTTTGGAGCAAAGTTTTTAATAAGTATCTTTTTATTTTAGCCTCCAAGTTGCTATTAATAAAATATGAATCTGTTTCAGACGTATTTCAGTCAGTATCATAAAATCCTTGTTCTTATCTTTATACAGGTAGGTGGACCTAAAGTGCTAAATATAATAACATTTTTATGACCAAAATTATACAGCAGACGCTTCATTTGAATTTCACACGTAGCCCTTATCGATAGATCGCCACATCACTATCGCATGTGTTCAGTGGCACATATTGCGTCAGGGTTGCCACGTAGGAAAATGCGCCGGCGACACCGAAATTGCAATATGGCTCGCACCGTAAGCATGTGATTACATACAGCTTGTAACAAAGAGGTAATGTTTTACTGGAAATGTTCCATATTTGTGTCGCGCCACCCCTAGGGAACATTTAGAAGGAAAATGTATGTGTGTGAATAAAGGTGAGTGTACATATGTAACTTTTTCCCGTTTCTCCGTTCAGTTGAAGTGTACGACATGAATGTAATTTCGAGGGTGAATTCTTATCACCCAATGTATTTTACATGATGTTCAGTGTTCGTAATTGCGTTTATTTGTCTTGTACATTTTTAGAATCTTCGTATTTATGATGTAGAAACCACAATATATCATTCAATTTGTGTGTAGGTTTGTTTTGCTAAAACAAAGTATCAATTTATCGGCAAGTTATAAAGATATAGGTACCTTTTTTACAGCTGGTGACCTAAACAAGATAAAACGGTCAGACCAATCTAGATAAATTGAGACTAATTGGATTCGTCTGATTGCCTAAATGTTTTTCTATTGTCTAGGTAAGAGAATAAAAGCAACAAATAGCTTTTAGTTCAGCTACAAAGTATTGAATTAAAAGAAAACGAAATACGAAGAAGTATCCTAATTAAGTATTGTCTTATCTTACGAGGTTCAATGTTTTATAAGATTTTCTTTTTAGAGGTGAATTCTAGACTTATTCTATTATTAATTAATGCAATATTAAATAGGTACGTAATATCCATCAACTTTCAGCTTGATTGACATATTCATAGTTAAAGAATCTTTACTCAAATATTTTGACTAAAGATATGAAAAATTTGCCTTCTGATCAAACTTACTGGCATACATTTTGATATGTACAACCTTTTAAGCAAAATGAGATGAGGCGATGGATAAGAAAGCTTTTGCTCTTGATTGGGCAAGAGATATATTACAACAGTTGACGGAGTACACAGAGGAGGTATATCGTGAACTCAGAATGAGATATAAAGCCCATACTGTGGAAACGGGGTCCCTAAATATTTATAGACTTTTTGTTAGACTGGGAAAAAAAGGTTTAAGCCAAATTGAAGTGACGTATTTTTGTAAAAGATATTACGTACTGTTTTGGTGTTGTGAAGCTCAATCAATTGTATAGTTTAACTTTGTCTGTGGCTGCTAAACGAAATTATATTACATAATATTCTGTAAATTATTATTGGTTTTGGAGCAAAGTGTAAGTATTTCATTGATTGCTCTTAATTCTACTTTTCTTGTAATAGAAATTCCTAGAATTGGTGCTTTAAATCACAAAAACATACGCCTACATTGTCTGTTATTATTTTAAAAATATTTTTTTATTGAACTTTCAGGTATTTTTAGGGTTCCGAACGGTTTAACACAGAACTTGTTTTCATTTTCTTAAAACTAACACAAAAATACATTAACAAAACATTTTTCACATTTGTGGTCCAATATGCGAAATTTCCAGCTATGCTTGGCGCAGGCAAAGGCTTTACGTTACCATTTCTAGTAATAAACACACAAGCCAAGGGTTTAAACTTATGACTTTCATATGTAAATTTATAGCAGTCGACGCTAGGCTAATTTGTGCCATAAATTTCTCTATACTTGTCTCTATGGATATTTGAAGCCATGTTTAAAGGGAAATGTTGTAATAACCGGAGAAAATTATAATAACATTTTGTTAACATTTTATTAAAATTAATTGTTTTTTTTTAAAGGTGTTTCGTACCTAATCTATTCAAGACTGTGTATCTGTCAATGTTTTTTTTTTAAGTTGCCTAATAAGTCGGTACTTAACATACTCTTTTTTACATTAAATTAAAATTTTCCTTCCACAACAGAAGTATGAAAAAGTCAGTTAAGTTTTTATTAACTAGTACAGAAGAATTAGTCAAAGTAATAAAAAGATAAGATAAAATAATAAGAAGATTTTTTATTTTATTATTTTCATTTATTTATTCTTGCACATATTTATTACATTTTTAAATATTAAATATAAAAATAAAAAACATTTATTTATTTTATTTTTATCACATTTATTTATAACATCGGCCATTATTTATGGTCTCACTGCAGACTCTAGGCCTCTTCTCGCACAGAGAAGGAAGAGTAATGAGTGTTAAATACAAAGGCGATTAAGTTCAAGGCGGATTACTTACAATAGTTTGTACCTATACCTACAATGGAATATTGCTACTTAGTAAAGGATAAGAGACAATGTTCCTCAAATAAGTCGAAGGATCGGCTTTAAGTCCTAAAACTAATAATTTCAATCTAGATAAGCTTCTTACTAAACTTCAAGTTGTTTTCGTAGGAGCTATCTAAAGTCTATACATAAACAAGTTAGAAGGTATGTAATAGGTACTAAATATGTATAGTGTAAAATATTTTACGTATTTGTACCACCCTTGGGTACTCCCCTTATACACCGTGACATTTTAGTCGTCTTACAACGGCAGCCCACTTCATGTATCCAATGACTAGTAAACGTTCACACAAAAAAAATGTTATTTATGAGATTTGAATAATTTCAAAATAAAAATAAATTCATTATTATGACGCATGCCGTAGATTATAAAAACACTCTGTTGTGAGCGCGGCCCGAGTACAGTTTAATAGTTATTTGTTATACAAGAGTGCAAAGTTGCTTTTTAACCGCAGGCTCAATTTTGATGACCGAGCAAGCGAAGGATTCTAAAATTGAAACACGAGCGTAGCGAGTGTTTCAATAATTAGAATCCTGAGCGATAGCGAGGGAATCAAAAGAGCACAAGGTGAAAAATCTTTGCACTCGAGTGCAACACGTAACTTTTCATCCCACCTCATCGAGGAAATTTCTAAACTCAAAAATAGAAAATGGCACGCACGTCACACATGGCAAATTGAAAATATGTACCTATTAAAATTTATTTATGCAAAAACTCAGTTTAAAAATATAATGAGGTTTAAAATCGACCTCAAAACAATAAAAAATAATTATTTCATCCCACTTCATCGAGGAAATTACTAAATGCAAAAAAACAAAATGGCGCGCACATATGAGTATCAAATTAAAAAGAAGTACCTATTAAAGTTCATTTATTTGAAAACTCAGTTTAAAAATGAAATAAGGTTAAAAATCTATGTAAAAACAATAATAAAAATTACTTAATTAATTGAATAATTATTTTAAGCAGTATTTTATTTGTTTAATGTGTATTTGTTTGAAAAGTCTTATCAAGATTGTCACAAATGGAGTATTGCACACGATGTTCTAAATTCAAATCACTTTGCCGCTCTAGAGGATAAAAACGGCTTTTGCGCTCAGATATCAAAGGGTAAAACTACTCTTTCCGAGATGGTGGGATGAATAGTTATTTGTTATACAAGAGTGCAAAGTTGCTTTTTAACCGCGGGCTCAATTTTGATGACCGAGCAAGCGAAGGATTCTAAAATTGAAACACGAGCGTAGCGAGTGTTTCAATAATTAGAATCCTGAGCGATAGCGAGGGAATCAAAAGAGCACAAGGTGAAAAATCTTTGCACTCGAGTGCAACACGTAACTTTTCATTCCACCTCATCGAGGAAATTTCAAAACTCAAAAAAAGAAAATGGCACGCACGTCACACATGGCAAATTAAAAAGATGTACCTATTAAAATTTATTTATGCAAAACTCAGTTTAAAAATGTAATGGGGTTTAAAATCGACCTCAAAACAATACAAAATAATAATTTCATCCCACTTCATCGAGGAAATTACTAAATGCAAAATAAAACAAAATGGCGCGCACATATGAGTATCAAATTAAAAAGAAGTACCTATTAAAGTTCATTTATTTGAAAACTCAGTTTAAAAATGAAACGAGGTTAAAATTCTATGTAAAAACAATAATAAAAATTACTTAATTAATTGAATAATTATTTTAAGCAGTATTTTATTTGTTTAATGTGTATTTGTTTGAAAAGTCTTATCAAGATTAGCACAAATGGAGTATTGAACACGATGTTCTAATTTCAAATCACTTTGCCGCTCTAGAGAATAAAAATGGATTTTGCGCTCAGATATCAAAGGGTAAAACTACACTTTCCGAGATGGTGGGATGAAAAATATCTTTACCGTGGCGCTGGGAAGGTACCTACTTTCTACCGTTTGATACGTAAACATTATTTACAGGATGTTTCTTATTTCTAATGTATTAATTATTTTTCTTTGCACCTATTATCTTATTTAATGTTATAAAACTAATAATCGTGCCTAGTGGTATTTTATGTCGGATACATTGAGTGGACCACCTTTGTAAGACGACTAAAAAGTCACGGTGTATACTTTCCTTATGTACTTACTTCTTTATACACTTCCCTATGTACTCCCCTTATGTAATTCCTTATACGGGGTGTGTCGTACCTAATCACAATAAATTGAATACGCTAATATTATACTGGTTAAATATATGTCTATTAGCACAAAGAAGCATAACATACAACATTACACTAGCATAGGTAAACTAATAATAAATAATCAAAGGCTCCTGTTAAAAAATAAATAAGAACATGCATACATAATAATTTTTAAAAAAGGTTCTTTAAGAAAAATCTGTCATGACAGAAATATGAACTAATTATAATTTTTGTAATGCTCGCTTTGTTACAATATAAACAGAACAATTTGATGTTAAATGTTAATAATTTTCCACTGATTAGTAAACCATAATAACGTGGAATATTGTCTGTAATAATGTTTATCCCAAATTAATTAACACATACTTCATAATCAATGTTTTGATTGTAGATTAACATTTGCGCAGGTACATAAAATAATTAGGTACTGTACTAAAATTACGTATAAATAGAATATATCTAGCGTGATTAAACCTTTTTAAATTACACGAAATGAAAATACTCAAAATATAAAATAAAAGCCACTTAATATGATTAAAGTTTACACAGTCGTAAATATTAATTATATTTGGATAATCTCATACATTCAAAAATAATTGTCATAGATATTTGTTGTAACATCACTAATTAGTAATACTAATTAGTACGTCACTAATATAATAACTTCCGCTATGATCTGTCATCTGTCTTTTTCCATATCATTCGTATGGGTCGACTATGTAACTGTGGTACAGTGAATGTGTGTTGTGAAATAAAACTCAAGTAACCCAAGATCAAGGACTTTCATTTATATTACATGGTGTCAGAAGTCAAGAAGAACTCAAGTCAAAAAAGTCGAAGTCTGGAAGACAGTCGGTCGCGAAAATGGACCAGTCGAGTTCCGAGCCATGCGGCGTGGGCGACCATAATGGCGTCCAAGGCCTTAACAGCAAAATAAAATCACTGCAAATTTCGTCAGATTCCACAAATAATAATGCGGAGGCGTGGAAACGCTGGTGGCAGCAGTTGGAGCTGTATCTGTTGGCCACGGGTTTGGATAGGGCACCCGAAAAGCGTAAGATAGCTATCTTGTTGCATCTCATAGGTGAAAAGGGCTTAAATATATTCAATACTTTCAACCTCACCATTGAGAAGACCACGCTTGCCGAAGTCAAGTCCAAATTTCAGAATTTTTTTGAGCCCAGAAGGAACATAACCATGTGCCGTCACATGTTCTTCACCAGAAAGCAACAGAAATCCGAGTCGATCGAAGGATTCCTAGCAGATCTGGAGAACAAAAGCCAAGATTGTGAATTTGGAACACTCAGGGAATCGCTCATCAGGGATATTTTCATTGCAAATCTGCATATGGATTTAGCGCATGTACGTCAGAGATTACTCCAGGAACCTGATCTGACATATCAGAAGATGCGAGAACTGGCAACAACACTGATCGTCGCACAGCAGGATGCTGAAAAAATTGTCAGTAGTTCCAACGTTGAAAAGTCAGAAAATGTCATGCATCTACGTCGGAGGAGCCGTAGTCGAGGGGATCGTCGACAGCGAGCTTCACCAGTCGGTCAGCAGGGTTCTGGCGCAGGGAAGTCTCCCAACCCTGAAAGGCGCTCGAGGACGTGTAGCCGCTGTGGGCAATCTCACCGCTACAAGTGCCCAGCGCAAGGAGTCAAATGCAGGTCATGTAAATCATTTGGTCATTTTGCTAAATATTGCTTCAAAAATAAAAATATCAGTCATTTAGAGTTGTTTAATTCAAGTCATAGTCATAATAATAATCAAGATTATTTTGTTGGAATTTTGAATAGTCATAGCTCCAGTCAAAGTCATAAGTCTAATTGTCATTTAAAGTCATATAACAGTCACTATAAACATGTCAAGTCAGCAAGCACACATTCACTGTACAACTTGTCTCCACCACCACAATTTACACACATACATAGTCAGTCACAGTCAGGGAATGATTCCGGTGATGACATTGGTGTCATTCCTGAGAGATCTCACCGAGACTCATATTGTCAGTCTGAGAAATTAATTCTCAAGTCATATTTCAAAGATGATAAGGGTGATAATGTCATGTCTGAGAGGTCTGAAAAGTACCTCGGTGATGAAAGCAGTCACCAGTCAGAGAAATCAATTCTCAAGTCATATTGTCATAATTCAAATAAAAGTTGTGATAGTCAAAGTGGGTATCTTAATGATGAGTACAGACACATGTCTGAGGAATCACCTCACACAATCACAACAGTCACATCACCATATCACAGTCAACAAGTCACATCATCATTTAGTCAGGTCAATACAGTCGAGTCAAAACATAAACATAACATTAACAATAGTAAACAGTCTTGGAACATAAATGTTAAAGTAGGTGATTCACAATTTAATTGTATCATTGATTCAGGAGCTGATCTTAACATAATGTCAAAACAAACTTTTAATTCTTTAAAACGTCAACAAAGTCAAATGTCACTTGTCAAATGTCACATAAATGTCACAGGATTTTGTGGCAAGTCAATACCCATTATGGGAAAAGTCAATATTAAATGCAATTTAATATTAAATAATAACACTGTCAGTGAAAATATAGTGTTCATAGTCGCAAATTTAGTATGTCCCAATGTCCTAGGTCTTCCTACTTGTGAAAGGTTAGGAATAATTAAAAGAGTTTTTTCAGTATCTAAACAAAATTTTTGTCAACAAATTCTAACACAATATAATGATGTTTTTCAGGGTCTTGGCTGTCTACCTCCTGTCTGTCACCTGAAACTCAAACCTGATGCAGTACCATGCGTGGATCCTCCCAGGAGAGTACCATTTGCGATGCTTGGAAAGCTACGCGAGGAGTTGGATCGCATGGAGAGCATGCAAGTCATTGAAAAAGTCACTAAGCCTACAGAATGGGTGAATAGCATAGTAATTACGGTCAAAAGTTCAGATTATTACTCTAAATACATAGAGATAGCTTTGTTAAATAAAAATAGTACAGCTAAAAATGTAATTACACATTTAAAGTCTATTTTTGCCCGTCATGGTATACCTTTGTCATTAGTGTCTGACGGTGGACCTCCTTTCCAATCTTTAGAATTCAAGAATTTTTTACATGAATGGGACATAGAACATATTATTACTAGCCCATATCATGCACAGTCAAATGGTCAAGCAGAAAGTTCAGTCAAAATTGTAAAAAATATGTTGAAAAAATGTAAAGAAAATTCGTCTGATCCTTATATAGCCTTATTACAATATACAAATACACCTAAAAATAATTTACCATCCCCAGCACAACTGTTAATGTCTAGGAATTTAAGAGATAATGTTCCAAAGTCATATAAAAAATTAAAACCAAAGGTTGTAAAATTTAAAGATTACAAAGAATGTGTAAACAAGAATAATGTCAATAAGTCAAAATATTATAATAGAAATTCTAAGCCTTTGTCATTGTTGTATCCTAATGATCATGTCTACTTTAAAAGAAAACCAAATTATAATTGGGAACATGCCATTGTCAAGCAAAGGCTGGCAAATAATAGGTCATATGTCATTGAGGATGTCAATGGAGTTAGGTATAGGAGAAATAGAATTCACTTAAGGCATAAGTACTCTCCTATGCTATCCAACTCGTCGTCGTCGTCATCGTCGCAGGGGAGAGAGGATGGTGACAGTCAGAAGGCTGGACCTCAAGAACTCTCATCTCAATCCTCAAGTAGTCAAATTGTCACACGTTCAGGTCGATTTGTAAAGCCTTCTCGTAGGCTAATAGAAGAAATAGATTAAGTATATAATTGTAATCTAAATTAAGTCATAATTAAGTAAAAACCTTTGTCTATCATAACTATGTATAATAAAGTCAATTTTTGTCAAGTCAGTCCATAGTCTTAAGTCTATTGTTTGTCAAGGGTTAATTTAAACTTAACAGGGGGGATGTTGTAACATCACTAATTAGTAATACTAATTAGTACGTCACTAATATAATAACTTCCGCTATGATCTGTCATCTGTCTTTTTCCTTATCCTTCGTATGGGTTGACTATGCAACTGTGGTACAGTGAATGTGTGTTGTGAAATAAAACTCAAGTAACCCAAGATCAAGGACTTTCATTTATAATACAATATTAAATAATCATTAATTCGCTCAACACTATTTACAAAAGCTATTTAACAATCATAAACAATTTTGAATCATATTGCTGACAAATTAGAGTTGCTTTTGCAATGGAATGTTTTTAGAATTATTTGGCAATACATATAATCAAAATTACATAACAATTATTTTCAGATTGCGTTAAATGTGAGATAGTGCACAGTGGAGGGTTTCCCTAATGGATTAGTATCCTCGGCTAAGCGCATTAGTAGGATTACAACTAATATCATTAAAAGCCCATCTATCCCTGAAATGTTCGCCTTCAAGTATACCAATAGTTTTGCGTTGAGTTGCGTTAAGAGGCTGAATGCACACAAAACACTCTATTTCTCTCTCTCTCTCTCTCTCTCTCTCTCGTACGTATTTACATAGAAAGAAGAGAGAGAATGAGAGAGAAGCCGGTTGACGTGACGTTCGTAAAGTTCGTAACATACATATGAAACCTTTAAAATGAGTTGGATAGTAAAAAATATAAATTAACCAAGTTCTGTATTTACATATGGACTCGTTAATGTTACAAATTTTATCAATATACGTTGATAAGTAATACAGATATTTTTGTTGGAAGATCATTTTAAGAAGTAAGTTTTAAATTTTTTTGTATCGAGAAAACTTTTCGAGAACGTGTTTTAAAATTAACAGGGTTCTCAGAAATATGTTCAAGATTAATATATATTTTTTTCGCCGTCAAAAACTGTATATATTTGGCCAAAAAATTGTTTGAGACAAGCCAATTTGGGCATTCAGCGCCTTAAGTTGCGTTTCATACAATGTGCTCCTTCGCCATTGCGCTTAGGTATTGTTTAGGAATTCTTGTTGTGTTACTAGCTTAGCCGTATTGTGTGTTAGTTGGTGTACTTAGAACTAAACCACTGGGTAACTAAGGAACTTGATGTTGTAGCCTCGATTTTGATATAGTGATCTTGTGTTTTAGGTATCATAATCCTTATAAAATTATAGGTTCAAGAAAGACATCGTTGTGACTTATTCAGGATAGAAAGAGAATTCGTTTCAAATATACAATAAATATACACTCTTTTGCAAAAAAAACGGGCACCTATGCGAAATCTTAGTTTTAAGGACTTTACGTGTATTTCAAAGGGTTTTAATGATTGTAGTATATTTCAAGCATCAAAAGAGTTAGCCGAGCATGCGTGAGAGTGTATTCTAAATTTCAATTTCGTACAATTGCTAAGAAATTGGTTAAACCTTGTTTTGGACTAATTGCTGGCAGAAAGTTCGTCGGTGTTTTGAAAAGTTTTTGAAGTGATTTTCAGGAAAATGATAATGCAGTTTTAATTAATGATTAATGTACTTTTTTTGTTAGATCAAAACATTTTTGAAAAACTATGAGTATTTGATAAAATTTTCACCTGCTCTAAATGGGCTATACTGATGATTGATGGCAATGTTAAGAGTTTGGCATTTTAATGTAAAGCGTTCTATTGTTTAGATATTGTACCCACGTATTTTAAAATATCGCTTTTTCATAAATAAACACTATTTAGAAGAGTATCAGTACTTTTGGCTGCGACAAAACCAATTTAAAGTAAGCAGTGCCCATCACAACTCGTCTCCTATAGGACTTTGACATTTTTAAAAGTCTTGAAATTCTACAGAATACAGAAAATAGCGCATAGACTGTAAGCAAGAGGTCTTAAGGTCTCGTAATTACTGATTTTTAAACAACCTCGTCTCTTGGGAAACCCCGTAGACCTCTGAAGATCTATGAGTCTGAGCGTTCCAATAGCGTGTTTTCATCCCACGGATATTTTATTAAATAAACTTGCTTACACCGAGATTTTCTGGCATCTGTAGCACTTTCCTGCTTAAATCATAACAATAATTGGCTAGCTGCTCATTTCTTAAGAAACATACGTTTGGCCAATAATTTTGAATTCTTGACTCCCTTTCAGCTAAATCGTTGTTTAGTAACCCGATACCTATGGAGTTATCGAGAGCTTCAACGAGGCAATAATTTGACTTTTTAGATAGCTTTAACCCTCCTCAACATTTTTCATGTGGTTAATTTTAACATTTATCACAAAATTTGGTATTTTTTAAATGTCAAAGTCCGATAGGAGACGGGTTGTGATCGGCACTGCTTACTTTAATTTTGTTTTGTCGCAGCCAAAGGTACTGATACTCTTCTAAATAGTGTTTATTTATGAAAAAGCGATATTTTAAAACACGTGGGTACAATATCTAAACAATAGAACGCTTTACACTAAAATACCGAAACTCTTAACATTGCCATCAATCATCAGTATAGCCCATTTAGAGCAGGTGAAAATTTTATCAAATACTCATAGTTTTTCAAAAATGTTTTGATCTAACAAAAAAGTACATTAATCACTAATTAAAACTGCATTATCATTTTCCTGAAAATCACTTCAAAAACTTTTCAAAACACCGACGAACTTTCTGCCAGCAATTAGTCCAAAACAAGGTTTAACCAATTTCTTAGCAATTGTACAAAATTCAATTTTAGAATACACTCTCACGCATGCCTGGCTAACTCTTTTGATGCTAGAAACATACTACAATCATTAAACCCCTTTGAAATACACGTAAAGTCCTTAAAACTAAGATTTCGCATAGGTGCCCGTTTTTTTTGCAAAAGAGTTTATTATTTTAGTTTTTGCTATCTATTTGAACAACATTATTTTGTAATTCTCTTTCACATTATGTTTCATTTAAATGAATTCTTGGTAATTTCATTATTAATTTATTGTTATATTAATACGTTAAACTTAGCCTTCTGTTCAACAAATCGGCTTATTTGCTAAGCTTACAGGGCAAAAAATATTTCTCCTTTTTAAAAGCTTTGACTGTTTAACTGCAAAAAACGGGTTCAGCACAGTCAAGTCATAAAATCTAGCAAAACACTAAAACTAATAATCCAGATAAAACACACAGAAATCCTGGACCTACCCATATATCTAGGTCCTGGTAAAATCATAAAATGATTTTATAGTTCAGTATTGGGCCTTTGTTTTATCGAAAACACTAAATATAACCTTTTTGTAGCATGAAGCCTGATATAAAGTGAGATTGAAGGGCATCAAATTCTTCCACGTTGAATGATTTACGACGGGACCCTCATTTAAAGTGATTGGAAATTAAAAGGGACCTACTAGATATACGTACCTAGTTTGTAGCAGGATTGAAGTTTAGTAAATGCCAATTGGACTAAACAATTTTATTTTTGAACAGTAAATTGAATGCTGTAATTTCAGTCTAGTTTCAACTTTTTTTAAATTGTTGTACCTACCCAAATCTGTAGGTTGTAAACTCTTTTTTACAAATGATGTTTACTTTGTACAAGAGCCAATATTTTCCAATAATATAAATACAATTTTCGTTTAGTCGTATTTCAATAAAAATGAACTCAACCTATTCACAGTGCTCTTACAAAAATATAGATTAATGATCCGACGTTTTGGAAAGAAAAAACTTGAGGGATCGCAAACATAATTTAATATCTCGTAAAAGGCAACTATTTAGGAATAGGAGTCTTATTATTTTCACAAGGGGAAAAATTATGTTTCCTTTTTTAGCTTTCTTGAAAGGTTATTTTATTAATTTTTGTATTTGGTTTCTTTATTTAAATACCCAGAATGTTCCGATTTAATATATGAGGGATAAAAATAAAACATTCTTCTCTTCAATAGAATTCTCAATTCTGGTAAGAATTTACACACATCTGCAAAAATTTTTGATGCCTTATCTCACAATTTGATTTCAATCAAATCCAAAACATGATTATTTTATCAGCATAGTGTTGAACCAAGAGAACATTTCTCACCTATATTATTGCTTTTGATTTTAAAAGAAGCTCCCAGCAGATTGCAAGCAAATTTTCAACGTTGTTGAAATTCAGTCCGTGCCATGGTACGGCCATGTTTTTTCCCAGGAGTACTGCAATCTTTAGTGCAGTTGTTCTTGTTTATTTACTGCAAATATATAGCGGGATTATTCGGGGAATCGGAGAGTAATTTTCAAAATATTTGTATTCATATTCGTCGTGTATATTTTGGTAGGGTGTGTTTCGGAAATTGATGGAACCCTACTGTTTGGATTTTTATATGTATATATTGTTTGCGTACTGGTACCTACTCATTTTTTTTTCAGAGAAAAATTAAACAAGCTACAGTAAATTGTACCTATAGCATTTTTTAATAATTATTAATCTTCTTTTACATATTTACCATTTAAAACTATGTGAATAATGTGCAAACAAGAAGAGTCCCCATCACCATCAAATGGTTATTAGGCCATTTAGATTTTAAATGACTGAGATGAACAATCATTTGTATCGTATGTAACACCAAAAAGAATATTTAAATAAAACTACTTTTACGGATTTTATCGCGGTTATATTAATATTAGACGTTTCGGATCCTTTACAGCATCCATGGTCACGGGCAGACAAGCTGTAAAGGATCCGAAACGTCTAATATTAATATAACCGCGATAAAATCCGTAAAGATCCAGAAATACTGTCACAATTTCAACCGCAAAAGAAAATTCAAGGTAACAAACACAGTACAAAGAACACTAGGTATTTTAACTCTTTTTTGCAGAATAACGCTGCCATTTCCCAGAAACACACTGAAAAAAATGCAGTACACAATTGCCAAGTAATTTATATGTGCCTCAGCGGGAATTCCTTCAATTAAAGAAACTAGTGAAGATTCGTTCGATCCTGTCTTTGATGATTAAGTTCTGAAGTAAGTTGGGGTTACGTCTTCAACGGGTTTGTGGGTCACCTGTTAATTACTGTACATTGTTGATACTCATTTATTTATATGTACATATAGTTTCTTGTGCTAATTATTAGTTTGACAATTCTAGGCACAACAAATTCTAACACATCATGAAGAAACACCTTAAGTCCTAAAGAACATATAGCTATGGTCATATTGTTTGCACTATGTAAAATTTCTACAGAAAATAATAAGAACCGTAAACTTATTATTTTTCTAGAAAAATTATAAACTTAAGCAACATTCTAAGCAAGAGAATTATTGTATTATTTTACGCCCACATCTTCTCAAAATCTATTTGCAGCGTCTGGGATACGTGCATCAGGTTTTGTGACGTTATACTTATAGCTAAGTGTCCAAACTTCGAATTTGCAAATAAACTAAGTATTCATTACAACTCAAAACTGTTACAACAACGAAATTCTATTTTAAACTTCAAATAAATTCAGTTTCCACATTAATATTCATTGATTTGGATCTTAAATATCCAACGTTACCTCCGTCGAGGCTTTTCGTTTATTATTTCACCGTCGCCCAGTTTTGGACCGTACACTGCAAACTACGTACAAACTCCGTGTTGTTTTGCATAATTAGATAAACCTTCAGTTAGCGATGAACTCGGGGCATCAATGTATACGAACAATTCCGGGGCAAAGGGTAAGACTAACCCTGATTAACTATTGCCTCAAATTGAATAATTTGCATGAATTGTTTATTGTTTCATGGCGTATTTTGTGTAATGTTGACTGCTGGTTGTTGCTTTTAAGCCGTCAGTAGGACTTCGTTTACTGTACCTGGTCCAGAACTATTCTGCATTTCTGTAATTCTTCACACCTTTCCTTCTCTACGTATAGATTGCAGTGTATGTCTGATACAGCTGAGTATATCATGCAGTTTTATCATGCTCTGACAAAACAACAAAATTTCCATTAGTAAGACAATAAAGAGTAGGTATATCCGTTTATAACCTTGCCTGTCCTATTGGACCACCATTAAGTGAATGTTTTCAGTAACTACGAATTTAAAACAGTTTCCAACATCATCAACCAATTTCTGCGCATTTTCCCGAAACTCCCCACACAAACATACTTCAAACCTTGCATATCAAAAGTGCTTACATACTTAACAGTTCACTGAAATTCGTAAACAGAACGTTCTCGGCTTTTGAGCATCGAAGCACAGATTACGTAAGTACACAGACGAACGCGAGTTTTTGACACAGATAAACACACACTCGCACACACACACACTTACACATACACTCACACACACACTCATACACACAAACACACGCAGACCCATACCAGTATCTAGTAACGTTTTATTTACTTGTAAATACATAAAATAGTTTATTACCTAGTTAAGTACTCCAGCAATGAGCATTGTTCCTAAGGAGGAGTGGAACGACCCAATACAAGTATTACTACATGCTGCAAGAAATAAATAATATTGTAAAAACTTGTTGAAGAAATAAACTATATTTTTTTTTAACTTCAACTGTTATCGACCTAAATGAAACGTATAAACATAATGCAACCCAGGTGTGGTGCACATGTGGCGTACTGTATGACAAAGTTAGTGGGTACTGCGTTGCTTGAAATTCCATCGTGTTATTGCAAAGAATAGTTAGTGCGCAGAAGATCCATAGCGAAAGTAAATGTGCATAAAAATATCATCCTCCGAGCCTTTTTCCCAAACTATGTTGGGGTCGGCTTCCAGTCTAACCGGATGTAGCTGAGTACCAGTGCTTTACAAGGAGCGACTGCCCTATCTGACCCCCTCAACCCAGTTACCCGGGCAACCCAATACCCCTTGGTTAGACTGGTGTCAGACTTACTGGCTTCTGACTACCCGTAACGACTGCCAAGGATGTTCAATGAGAGCCGGGACCTACAGTTTAACGTGCCATCCGAAACACAGTCATTGGTGTCTAAGATATACTTAGAAAGTACATACAAACTTAGAAAAGTTGCATTGGTACTTGCCTGACCTGGAATCGAACCCGCGCCCTCATACTCGAGAGGTTGGTTCTTTGCCCACTAAGCCACCACGACTCTCTTGTGAAAAATAAACATTTTTAATATTAATGAAGGAAACCATAATTATAAAATATTTACGTTGATATAGAATCATAAAATAAAATGATTACTTTTTTGAAATTTATTACTTTACTTTCTTACTAAAATTTAATCTGTCTGCAAAAAATATTCTTGGTAAGTTCGCAAAAAAATTACATAGGTAATACCTCAAGAACGTAAAGATCAAACTATTGATTGAAATTCAACTCAAAACATATTATTTACCATCGGGACTACACATTACAGACATGATATTACGCCATTTAGAAAATAAAACAAGCTCAAAACAGCGAGCGATTCGCTTCATTAAACAAACTTCAATGTTCAAATACGATATAACAAAATGCTGTTACATTTGTTTCGATCTTCAACTGTTTGTACAAGCAAATATTTATAGTTCACGCATTTGAACCTTCTGCATACATATTTACTGAATGGTTCAAACCCTGCGTTGAAAAGTATCATACGCTTTTGTTATGAGTCAGTTTTCGCCAGAAATTCGAAAATTTGGGTGCATATAACCGTAATTTATTATAGAGGAAAATAAACTCGGCCAAAACTATTTAGTGGAATGGAGCTTAAACGTGTCCTGTTTGATTCAAAGGAAATTTTCGTGTAGTTTTTGTCATTGTTGTTTGGTAAAAAATAAGCTGACATTAGGCCTTGTACATACTATGAAGGTATACATGTGTTGATATGTGTATGTAGAGGTTAAGCATAAGTGTGTGTGTACTTGGAATAAGAGGTGGCTGTGACCACCATGTAGGTAAGTTTAGTAGCAATTAAATATGCAGTTTGAACAAGCACGTATCTTCGTCATTACATTTTCTAGTAAATAACCTCTTTACTAACATCTCGAGTAAATATTTCATAGAAGCCTTAGTTAATTTTAAAAAAATCTTTAGGTACGAACTACTAATTCAGCAGCTTTTCAATATTGCTTACTACAAATACGAACGATTTATCAAAGGTTTTCCTTTATTCAGAAAATACACCAATACAGTTACCCAATAAAACAGGAAAACTTCAAGCAAATTCTAGAATATTCAAGAGTAAAGATCGTTCGGCGCCTCCGGGTTTGACTGCTTTCAACGCTCCTCCATTACTCTCTGTCTTTTACGCGTTGCTTGCAGTTTGTCATTCCATATATTAACACGTACGTACATACATTTACTGACGACGTTTAGTAGGTATATAAGATAAGAAGCCGTGAAAGAATGGGATGAAAGGTGTGAAGTTTCGCATGTATTAAAATTTTATGTAATCATAATGAAAAAAAAAAACTGAAGAAATTTTGATAAAATTACATATATTCGGCAGAAACTTTATTGATATAAATATGATTTATCTGAATCATTAATTCAGATAAATCATTGTTATTAGACATTATTGATGAAATCTATATATTAAATCTATTTAATCTATTTAATAATGGTCCTTTTTGAGCCTGAGGTCTTAGAACCCCAGCAATAGTCATTAAATGATGCATATAAATAAATCTATCTCTACTGCTAAGTAGCTACCACCCAAAAGATTCTATCAAAACAAAATTACCCTAATCCTCCAATTTGCACACCACTTTTATGAACCCAAATATTCGATACACCCGAGGAAATAAAAGGCGCAGATGTTAAATATTAATAACGAATGCGTGGTCCTATTTTATCACGTACCGACACTTTATCAGTCATATCTGACAAGTGCCCCGGCTAATAAGATCAAACGCTTACTACATAACAGATATAGAAAGTGATCATAGATCATCGGTTTTTGGAAAGCTGGAAGTTGTTCATAAATTTGATTTATGTGTGTGTAAAAATATTTTTATAAGAGCTATTAGACTACCCGCACATTACAAACTTCTAGTAGGCAGATAGATCGTTTGGGCTAAAAAATCTGTTTAGGAATATAAATGGTAGTACGCAGATTACCAAGACCATATTTATCCGGTATCAGACCGAGTGAAAAGTGATTAGAATCAAAATTTTCTTTAAACATGTCGCCCGAAACCAAACCACCAAACAAAACTAAACGTCTGCAGTGTGCTCTTATGGACATGCATGCAAAACAAAACATTATGCAACATAATGTTTTGTTTCATCAAAATAATGTACGTTAAGTTTGCTTTTATTGAGATTAGATAAGTCGTCTCGAAAGTTCCCATAAAACCATAGAGGAAGTGTTACTTGTACCTTATACCTTAGTACAGGTGATAAAGTTCATCGATATTATCTACCGAGGTATAAATGATACAGATTGCTTACATTTTGATCTTAATATAAAGGCAAATTTTGATCTATTAATGGCAAGTGGAACACAATTACCTTATACGTCAATATTCTCAAAATTCTAAACCTCAAATAACTGGTTTTTACCAGTTATGTCTTTACATTTTTACAGTAGCTAGTACTGAAACCAACGTAACACAGTTGGTGATATTTCTTGGACATTGAAAATTCAACACTGGCGAAAACTTCCGAGCTGTAGTGAGACCATTTGTAAAGTAGTATTACTGTGTGTTCATCAGATATACAGTAGCATAAATTGTTCCTGACTAGGACATAGATAAGAGCATTAACATACATCGATAACATCCCGTTTACAAGCTTTCACTTATTTGTTTAGTTGTGTGAGACAAACCATGTTTTAGTGTGACGCTCATAATGATACCTACACGAGTTGTAAAAGAAATAACTAGAAATTTAAAAAAACGATTGTCACTTATTTTACCATACCTACCGTACACGTGTTTGGCTTTTGTACGCAATTTTTCTTATTCTCACACAAGGTTGAAAATCAGTTTTCTTTATGCAATTTCCTGTATGCAGGAAAGCAACTTTTGATTTCAAAGTGGGTAGCTATCTAACTTGGAATATACTTACTTTGTCTTCCATTTTGTTCCGTTTTTGTAGACACCGAACAATCTGTCTGCACCAGACATCCTTCCATTTTTAACTCGCACTTCGTTTGCTATTCGACGTTCAAAAAAGTTTAAGGAGTCTAGTCTTAAAGTCGGGAACAGAAATAGCAGCATAGTTCTTGAGTTAGCCTGGCAATCTATTCACATGCTCCATTTTTTATATTGTTTACAATCGATTTAAAAGTAGAACTGCAATACCTATCTCGATCTAAGCTTTTCTTCATCATCGTCATCAGCCTTGTTTCTGACCCACCTTTGAGCAAGCAGGCCTCCACAGAGTAGAATAATGTGCTAATCACCAAGCTTGCTACGCGGGGTAGTGATTTTAGACTTTGCTGTACAGGTGTCCTCGAGATGTTTTCTTTTTCATTTTATTAATCACTAGCTTCTGCCAGCGACTTCGTCCGCGTTAGATTCGGACTTTGTGCAAAGAGAGGAAGTAATAATAATCACCAGCCTATCCAATTATCTAAATCTATGCGTACCTAGCCTATTACTACTTAGCTTTAACCACTAAGGCTGCACACGTGACGAAAGCTTAAAAAATGGAGTAACTTCTCCCGTTTTCCCAACATTTCCCATCACTGCTCTGCTCCTATTGATCGTAGCGTGATGAAAAGTATCCTATAACCTGCCCAGGAGTATGAAGAATATTTATGCTAAGTTTCATTAAAATCCGTCCAGTAGTTTTTGTTTCCATAACGAACATACAGACAGACAGACAGACAGACAGACAGACAGACAGACAGACAGACAGACAGACAGACAGACAGACAGACAAAATTTTTACTGATTGCATTTTTGGCATCAGTATCGATCACTAATCACCCTCTGATAGATATTTTGGAAATATATTTAATGTACAGAATTGACCTCTCTACAGATTTATTATAAGTATAGATTAATCTAAGCATTTACTACTCCTAAACGGCTTGCATATTCCTTATGAATAGATACAGATAGGTACGTACACCTTGTATCTAAGAAGCTAAGCCACCACAATCCCATACAAAGTCCACAGCCCAGTAACCAGAAATTCCCGGATTGATTTCGTCATCATACGTTCCCGTACAAAGCCTGCAGTCCGTCATTCAATATTACCAGTCAACAATACGGCTAAGCTGATGTCATTGTGCCCGTCGGTCCCCGATACGTCCAGCTGTCTGCATTTCGATGTATGCCACGTGAAGCCTGTCCAACCCCAATTTGATTTACACTGACATGTAGTGCTAGATTGTATCTCCAATGATGAATTGGAGTGAATTTGTAAGTATGAAGGAGTGATTAATGTATCAGATCGCAGATAGGGTGTTGAAAGTGGTTTTTGTTTGGTGGAGTGCCCTATTGTGGTATAAAATAGTCACGATACTTAGAAATGCTATTATGTAAAACAACTCAGTTTTATTGATGTTTAAGTGTGAATATGGTATTAGATGGTTTATGGTATGATGGTGGAAAATAAACAAAATCAGAGGACGTTGTAAAGCGTATTTACATTATGTACATAGCCAAAACGCATCCATAGGAAACTGCTCGCTGATATTTTGTAATGCTGTTTTTTAAATTGTGATTTCAAAGTATACACGAATTTTGCGTACTGCTCGCGTATAATTCGGAGCTTAGACGTGCACATGCATCTTTCCAATTTATACACGGTCAAATTTAACTATACAAAATTAATATTAGGTAAAGTATTAAATAAAAATGGCTTTTGAATCTGAGTTTGTTTATTAAAAATGCTAATTAAACAGGCATCTTTTTAATATCATTATTCGCCCCCAAAAATGTATGTTGCCTTCTAAATTACTAAGTCAGCCACAATTAACGAGCATCTAAATAATACTATCTTAGCCACTAGTTATCTTCTAAGTAAACCACTCTAAATACAACTCAGCATGATGGTTATTTTTTAGCATCTTAGTTTGTAGCAGGCATTCTAACAGTAAACTTCTAAAATACTATTAAATGACATCATAAAATATATTTAATTAGCTTCTAATTTTTTAACTCAGTACGTTTAAAATATAAGCAAGCAACATGCAGCAAGCATCGCTTCTGTCACGGCTCCGGTGCTGCGGGGCTCCGGCGGTCCCATGCGAGCTTATCGTCGCAGATGGTTTTCACGCTCACCACCGCAGCTTCGGCTTGCTGCGCCTCAGCTCGCAGGCCGCCTCGCCCCTCCGCGCCTACGCGGTTTTGAATTGCACTCTAGGGGTAGGGCAGACAAGACTACGTGGAGTCGGTTTTGCAGCCATTCGTTTTCGTCACTAACTTCAATTTTTAATACAATGTTTTTTAATTGAACAAGCATTATTAATATTTAAATTAACATTAAATGCTAGGTCATGTTTTAATCAAAATGGCGAGCATGCAACTGCTCGCAAATAGATTGGAATCGTAAAGTTTTTCGCGCCTATTCCAATGTATACACGATTAGTTTGCATGCGGACTAGCACTGTATATTATGGAATAAAGCAAGTTACTTTGGCCACTACAAAATATATGCGAGTATTTGCGTACTGCTGCTGTATACATCAGAAGACTTTGTATAAAAAGTGAATTCCAATCTATTCGCGACTAGTTTCACACGCTTGCGTATTAGCCATGTACATACTGCAAATACGCCGTTGTAAACTATATCAAACACGAATATTTCAACAGTTATTAGTAGACTTCTGGTTGCTAGTCGTTTGACTGGGACTTATGGCCTTCTGGGACTTTTTTTAAACTAACCTAATCCGGGAATCGAACAACTCATTCTAGGAACACATTCAACCACACCACTAACGGAGCGGTTGGTAGATTTTTTTTTCATATACACGACACAAACCACTTCAATTCTCAACAGTCTCCAAATACGCCATCATAACTCCAAATAGTCCTTTAATTACATTAACATTAGACTTTCTAAGTAAACATGGCTTGTTAATTGCTGAACGTATTTTCAGCCACTTGAATTCTTATCACGTCGTCTATAAACTACCTCCAACGGTTAGAAGAACGCGGTGCGCTTTATAAGCAGAATGTAGGAAACAAATTGTAAGACGATACCGTATTGTTTTGTTATTGGGAAGCAAGTTTTGTTTGTGTTATTGGAATTACCTGTTATCTGGCTGCTTGCTGCTATGTTTGTTTTAGGTGAAAATATAGTGTTATTCTCTATAGGTTAGTTAACATTTCCTGTATATAATATTGTTGAGATCCTGTTTACAAGCTGTCAAGTATAGTAGTTTCTAACTGTTTGTTCATTGTATGTCAGCGTTAGACAATAGTAAAGTAAAGTGAAGTAAAAAGTAAAGTAATCTTTATTGTGTTATTTTCAGGTGTTAGGTATAGTGGTACAACAATCAGCCCGTTTGGGTATACAATAATTAGGACCTACCTAATAATTAGTAGTTGTAAATTACTTATATAATTAGTAATACTTACCTGTATAATTAGTATTATAATAATCTATACTAATATTATAAAGCTGAAGAGTTTGTTTGTTTGAACGCGCTAATTTCAGGAACTACTGGTCCGATTTGAAAATTTCTTTCAGTGTTAGATAGCCCATTTATCGAGAAAGGCTATAGGCTACTTTTTATCCCGGTACGGGAAGTAGTTCCCACGGGATGCGGGTGAAACCGCTGGCAGAAGCTAGTTATTTCATATGCAGCTAAGTGATCTGGTTTTGGGGCGCTTCGATAGTTGCAAACCACTTAAAGATGCCTCACAGGAGCTTCGCGTATTAATACGCCAAGGTATATAATATGGTTGGTAAATAGTTCATAATTTTAATTACACAAGCATCCACAAAAAGCCAAACAATACCTCCTATAACATTAATACAATAGCAACACAAACTTCTAAGCGACCGCCATCACCAAAAGCCATTGACTTGCTTTACGTTGACAGGTCTTGTGGTCGTTCGGTAGCTTACACGAAAGAGTTACAGCGGCCCTGGTACATAAAAGGCCTAGAACGAACATGATGGGTTTTAGTCAGTAAGACTCTGACACTCCCTCACGCTGCTAACCCACTGCGGGAGGGATCATTTGATGATTTCCCATAAAAAAGAAAAAGACCCTGTTCACAAGCGGTCAAGTTCACTGGTTTTGAACTGTTTGATTTTTTATTTATTTATTTATATGTATATTACATTTGTACATAACACATAAGCTGCTTTTGAGTTTTCAAGTTATTACTATTTAATAAGCAGCTCCATGATCTAGCGTTGTCCAGTTGCAAAGAAATAAAAGGTGCCTCTTGTATTAACAGATATTCGATTAAAATTACACAAATAGATATGTAAAATAGGTTCAATACCTCCTATAACATTAATATAATAGCAACACAAACTCCTAAGCGACCGCCATCACCAAAAGCCATTGACTTGCTTTACGTTGACAGGTCTTGTGGTCGTTCGGTAGCTAGGCATTTGGTTGCGAGCTCCTAACTCCTGTGGTCAGTCTGAAACAGGCTTTAGATTTGGCAGTTCGGTTGCTTAGATCGGTCGTTAGGAATGTTAAGCCAATTTCCGAAATTTAATACTGTTTACACCTCAGTATTGGTGAATTTATTATTCTGACCAAATACATTTGACAGAGTTTGGTTCAAAACTTGAAATTGGAAGCAGATTCTAGAACAAAATATAATATATAATAATAATAACTCTAAGTTAACTTGTAGGTCTATTTTGGAACAGAGAGGCGCGTTATTTTGCGGAAAAAAATTCAAAGTTGGAATGCATCTTTATAATCTTGATTCCAATCAAAGTTTTCAGTCGGTCTGATACTGGCTAAATACCTGATCTTTGTAATGTGCTTACTACCATTCATCCTCATACTGATTTATGAGCCCAAACGAACTATAGACCGGCAAAATGTTTGCAGCGTGCAAACTCTTAGTATTATGTAACGTCAAAACATACATCTCTGCTTTTATCATCATTCAATTTCAAGGTTCTTTACATACATTTCTTTTAAAAGAATAATTGTCTTGTCACTTTATAAGACGTTGTTTTGCACGAAATAGAAAATAACATTTGCACAGCGCACGACTTGCACTGCGAGTGTATTTTAATTTATTTCTCCGTCACGTGAGTTGTGGTACGAAATTGTGTGATTCGGATAAAGTTAAGTAGGTAACTCTATTAAAATGTAGGTTAAGAAATATGTGAAATGGTAATGTAGTTAGGTAAGTTTACTTATAATGAGGTTTTGATAATTTAATAAAGGGGTATCAGATTGCCCAGGTAACTGGGTTGAGGAAGTCAGAAAGGCAGTCGCTCCTTGTCAAGCACTGGTACTCAGCTACATCCGGTTAGACTGGAAGCCGACCCCAACATAGTTGGGAAAAAGGCTTGGAGGATGATGATGATGATAATGTCTTTTAGATAGTATTTGAAAATAAGTTTAAAACATGTATATACCTGCCCGAAGTATTTAGGAACCACTACATTTCTCAAATCCTAAAAAAAAACACTGAGGTTCACTTATTTTTAGCTTAGTTAACCCCTATAAAAAAACTACACTAAAGAAGAAAACTACATGCATAAACTGCCAATCTTCACTCACCTATGACATTATCCAACAGTATAATGTTAAAACTACTTTCTGTATGTAAACATGTATCTTGGGAGCACAACGAACTTTGAGTATCGAAGCTTAAACTTGGTCAATTTATCCGTTACAAGTAGGAAACTAGATATTATAGGTAATTTAACCGAACATCCAGGTAAAGCGCTTCGTTGAAGAACAAAGTTTTAGCGATAACTTAGAAAGAAGTATGATATTATAGCCTAATATAAGACGGGTTATGTGTGTGGTTGCCTCGTTGGTCTAGTGGTCGCAAGCGCGGCTGCTGTGCTCGAGGTCTCGGGTTCGATTCCCGGGTCGGGCCGAAATCGCTTTGTGGGTTTTCTTAAACTTTCACAAAGCAGCCCGTAGTCTGGAAGTTGGTGATTGATTCACCCGTGCATCGGAGAGCACGTAAATGTCGGTCCTGCGCCTGATCTCTTTCCATCTGCGGCTGATCTCCTTAAATGGAAACAGCCGCCGTGGCCGAAATCGGCCGTGGACGCCATTAATTATAGGGAAATTATTGTTTTCAATGTTTCTGTACACTAAGATTTCATTTAGTTTTTTAAGTTAGTTAACACAAGCGCAAAAGTGCGTTCTTAAAACAAATAAGAAACCCAGTTAACTCACCAGTCATCGCGCGAAATATCTTATATCGATCCAAGAGTATATTTTTTATCTTCAACATTTCACTTACAAAGAATAAACTGCACAAATACTAAGGCAAAAAATACCAATTTCTAAGTCTTTTAATGTCCAATACTTTATCCCCACCTGCTTTTAAAACCACACAAAAAGATTCAAAAACGCTGATATTCCTATATAAACTACGTATAATAAACCATCCTTTGCCAAACTAGGTTTTGCCGGACCGCCAGCAAACAGTAAGAGCTGGCTATTTCAACAGTCAGATGGACAAATGCTTCGCAAGAATGGTCTACAAATTTATGGCTACAATTCGTTAACTCTACAAGGGAGACGTGAAGAATGCGTCTTTATGCGTCTTCTAACTCACGACTATTACGGGACCTCGTCTTATTTTAATGTATGGCTTTGGAGGGAAATTGAAAAAGTTTGGTAACGAGAATCTCGTGTTGGAGGTCAAATCGTGTGTGTGGTTTGGTAATAGTTTATACGTGGTTTAATGGTTATCGTTTAATATGAATTGATTTTGTACATTCTATTTTTAGTATTTATTATTTTTAATTAAATAACTTCAACATTTTAGTTTTACTGTTGAATAACTTTTACGAGTATAATGTCTCAAATACAAATATTATTTTTTCCGAAACTTTATCTTTATGATCCGAATGGCCTTTAAGTATAGGTATTCAAAATACTCAATAACTTCCAAATACCCGATTCCAAGGTCCACAAAAACAACTAAATTATGTACGGTCAGATTGCCTATCCAAATATAGGTACTCCTTACTTCCAACCTTTTACGACCAGCCAGGCATGATAAACGGACAATAAATTCTATGTTTTTCTTTTACTGCTAGACCCGGCGAAAAAATCTGATACAACATACCTGAGGAACGAAAAGGTATGTAATAAGACAAAGACGTAAATGTACTTACTGCTGGAATTGAAAACAATAAGATAGTTTTATTTTTAGAAGTTTTTAGCTTTTGTATATATGTATAAATAAGTTTATTTTTATGTAAATATGTATATATCCTTTCGACCAAATAAACCTGTTAATTAAAAAAAAAAAAAAAAAAAAAATTTTTAGAAGTGACTTTTCAAAGGTAAGGGGGGAACATTGAGGATATGATTGTATCGTATTGACTGATTAGCTCAAAAGAAGGAGAAACATTAAAATGTATAAACAATAAATAATTAGGAACTTAGTTTCACAATAGGTAATTATAAAATAGCCTTTTGCCTGCTTTTGCTGTATGGTTTGAATTTTCTAAACATACCTACTCGTATTTAATTTGATCGGTTTTTCGTTATCATAAAATCTTATTAAAATAACTTCTATTAGACTGGCCTAACTAAGAATCGAAACTACCATGATATCTCGCTCATTCCAAGACTTGTTTTCCTCTGAAGTAATAGAAAGAGAATCTAATGTTCACACCTTTTCGAGAGATTACGATCTCTTATCACTAGCACCCATCTGAACCTTATCGATTCCTTATTGAAACTTCTTACATACGATCTTAATTAATTCCCAAAACGGTCCACATAAAAATCGAAAAAAAAAAGTTTTTCTGAGAATCTTATAAAGTTCAGCAGTAAAATGTTCGTACAAAGCAAGGAGCGTTCGGAATTCCAAAGTATTAAAGCATGAAAGGAAACTGTCCGGAACTTATTGAAGCAATCAGATTGTGCAGATTCCGCTTAACATTAGCGAAATTCTTGCCGGAACCCAATCGCATTAAGAGCCCATTTAGAGGTAAAGTTTTTGCCACGAAAGGATTCTGTAATTCCTTCGTTCCTGAAAAATAAATAGGCTTAGCAATTTAGAATCCGAATCTACTTGGATTGTATTCTTTTTTTGTACGCCATTTTGCCAAGTGTAATGAAAAAAGTTTTTTTTTTCAATGTTTATGTTGTAGTTTTCGAAACCGAAGGTGCGCTACTGATTGTGTTTCGCACCGTAATGTGAATGTTGAATTTTACATTAATTGGTATTTATTTGATTGTGGGTGTTGCACGTTTTGTTTGGTTGCATCTTTGTGGTGTGTTATGGGTCTAGGATGCTATTACGTAAGTTAGACTATTTTATAAAAAAATGCATTCAACTCCCCCCGTCTCTTACCGATAGGCCACTAGAGATAAAACGTGTGTCTATCATCAATATAAATTGAAGATCTATTTCGAAACTAAACGCCTGGGTACTGAATATTTAATTGTTTTTGCATTTATTTCTATTGGACCTTACTCTAAGCAGAACGCTTCAGTACTAAAATTAATTTAATTTCATCCTTATGTAACTAGACAAGTTATTACACCGAAGAAGAGCCTTGTAAAAATGAAATTGTTTCTCTTACATCCAGAAAAATGGAGGCATTCAACTCGACAAATCTCAACGTTAAGTGACGGGAATTACACAAGATGTTTTACTTTTAAAGTAAATTGTCGCCATATCTGTCATGTCCGCTCATATAAACGCTGCGTGCTATTTATTTTCTTGGTTTGGGATTTTTTTTTTTAATTTTTTTCGGTCACGGTGTGGGGCGGGACTTCGTAACACATTCAACTCACGTCGGCCCTTTTCATAAATTCCTTTCTTAAAACATTGTGGTGCGTCAACATAGAATGAATAAAAACGACAAAAGCCGCGATTTCCTCATGAATCGCATCATTTTTTATTATTCTAGATTTTTTCCCAACAACTAGAATGTTTTTACTACCTCATTAAATACGGTAACTGGCGTTTTATGTTTAAAAGGTTTCTTTGCTGCAAGCTTACAACAGAATACTCAGTTAACAGCCAGTTAAGGCTGGTTATCAAATTTTTAATGCCAAGTTTGCTGTGCTTTCACTTGAGTTCGCCAACAAAGTTTTTATGACGTACTTTCGCTTACTCTTCATTGCTATTAACCCGTTCATTCACCTATTTGTACCCATGGTTCTCAATTTTGTAAACCAACTTTTAAAATACCAATAACGAATCTAACAAAATTAAAACAACGCTAATCTCGCCCTAAAACAGAATAAAAAAACAAGCTGTGAACAAAACTAAAACAAAATAAAATAAAATCAAAACTAAAGTGGCGCCAAAGATCAATGTTATCAAATCAAAAACATTCAATTTAACATCGAAATTGGCGCGTCCACAATTTACAACGGAACACAACCCGTGAATAAATGTGAAACAGTTGTAACGCGCAACTGAATAAATTCAATACAGATCGTAACTCCAGGAATTTTAATGGAAATAAGCGAAAAACTGCAAAAGCAAATTCGAATTCCAAAAGATATTGGCACTGAGCATTTGGACAATATTTCCCGAGGCCCATTGGGTAAGTCCCAGATTCATAAAGAACGATGAGATGTAGGAATTCCTGGACCGTAACTTAGGTCCGGTGATAAAAGTTTTGTCAAATTCTTTTTGGAGATAAGGTTTTGAACGAACGAAAATTTAGTTTCTAAAATATTACGAAAAGAAATTGCTGTGGCGAAAGATTTTCAGATTTGCAATCATGTAAAAACAAGATCAAAGTTTTAGGTAGTTTGAACCAGTTTTTTTAATGAGATAGCCTGGATTATTTTCCAGTCTTGCGTCCAATCCTTATCTACTTAACTTTCAAACGCTAAAATGATAGCAGACTGACTTACTTTTATTCCATTTGCGAAATCTTGAAAGCCATTTTAAATACATTTAAAAGCTTTCAAAATACTTGAACAACTACTATTTGAAGTTCAATTGAAATATTCCCAATATAAATCCTGAAAACCCCATTTGAGAATACTGTAAGTAAGAATTCGTAGTTTATTCTATAAGAATTTACAATGTATATAGAACATTCACCGTCTTACCACAAAAACTTTTAAACGTCAGTTTAAGACTTGTCTAAAAAAATGTCAGATTATGACGTTGACATATGGTTCATTTTACAGCCACAATTTTTTTAGACAAGTGTAAAACAGATGTTTAAGTTTTTGTAGTAAGGCCATCATAGTTTACTTCATTGTAAGCGGTGAAACACTTAGAATCAAGTAGGTAATGTAATTTAATCATTTTCTGTCAATTTACTAATACTTTACTTTCAAAAGCTTCTAATCTTTTTTAAATATACTTCCACTTACCCAAATCTTCCAACACATTGTTTTTATTTGTATCTTACACATTTTAATGAGTTGTTTCTACAGAAATAATTATATTGAAGAAACATCATAATTTTCCTTATCATTAACCTCCTTAATTCATAATTTTCCTCCTTCAAGAATAAAGGAAGTCAAAGCGTTATAAATACACATTTCACCTGTCTAGTCTTTCATAAGTCGCAAAATCTCAACGCCCATTGAGAACGAGAACACCATCTTAAAGAAACGTTAGTACGCATTTCACATGATCCATACAGGTTTCACATCTTTTCCAACGCCTCTAGCGCACTTCAAAGTGCCTTCAAGTGCCAGACGACTCTTGAAAGGTCGACCGTCAGTCAGTACCGTGTCATTCTTCTTTTTTTTTTCTTTCCACTTTTTTCGTACAACCTTCTTTTGTTTCAGTTATAACGTTCAAAACTGTTATTCTATGCAAATAGTGGATGTGTTTAAAAATGTAAAGGGTTCGAATTTTTTAAATGTGTTCGTAAATGGAACATCTGATATTTTAGTCGTGAATTTTTGTCTGTTATTTTTGGTACCAATAATACTTTATTATTAAATTAAATTTAGGTTTAAAATAATATACTCTTTTTAATAAAAATGCTTTTATGTAGAAACTACGATGAATTTACACAATAGAAATATGAGTCATATTGTGTTCCAATAATATCGGGACAGGGTCTAGGACCAGATTTCTAATGTCTATTGTAAAAAAATGCTATTGTGATGAAAACTACCTTTATGAGTAAGTTTTGGAAATTGATATTCCATCACATAAAATGGTGATTAAAAAATAGGGTGAGTTACTAAAATCATTTTTCAAAAATTTTACATCTCATTATAATTTTGACAAAAGACCCCTAAAAAGGACAGCACAACAAAAAAAGAACAAGCAAGTTCCTTTTCATAAATAGACATAATAAATTCGCTTTTCTCGATAAGAAACGTTAATGACGTACCGTGTTTTAAGAAAATAACTAAGGCACGCCCCCTCCTAAACAAGTTTACGATTTTTATGTCAGGTCGAATAAAAAAGGAATTATGCTAAACCCTGATTTACTACGTTTCCCCTAAACGACCGCCTGTCACACCGGAATGTAACAAAGACAGTTTCAACGAAAAGTTTTTAATAGAAACGTTAAACTTAAAACTTAACTTACTCTTTTCACGGAACAATTTTCAAGAATTATAGTGAACCATTAAATAATGTAGTACAAAACATTTTGAAACCTTTCTACTTGGCACGAAAAAAAAGATATACCTAAGATAGTTACTATTCTTATTCAAATATCCTACTAATATTGTAAAAAGTTTTTATTCATTTATATATGTGTTACAGCCAAAGTGATAAGTCTGCATATTATATATATTATCTAGATATTATTTATAATATCTTCTCAATTTGGATAAAGTGATAAAGGACACAGAATTCATCATATTAACTAGCAATTTTATATAATATCTTTAACTACTTGGATAATGTAATAAAAGAAGTGGGTTAAGATTATAAAATTATATTTCAACTTGCTTCAAGCATAACTAACTACATGTGTAGTAATATTATAGATGATATTTGAAATGTTACAATTTTAAAGTTTATTTTAAGAATTAGAATAACATTTCCATAGTTAATCATTCTATGTTAATTGACAATATTATAAAGTTATTTAACTTTTCATTTAAAAAGCAAGTTTAAAGCTCACTAGCTATAAAACAAAATTAAAAAAGAAACATAAAGTAAAAAGGCTCACTAGCCATAAAACAAAATTTAAAAAACTGAGATCAAAACAATTTAACAATGTTTTACAGTTATTTAACTGTAATTTATGAAGTAAAAAGGCTCACTAGCCATAAAACAAAATTAAAAAAACTAAGATCAATACAAGTTAACAATGTTTTACAGTTATTTAACTGTAATTTATGAAGTAAAAAGGCTCACTAGCCATAAAACAAAATTAAAAAAACTAAGATCAATACAAGTTAACAATGTTTTACAGTTATTTAACTGTAATTTATAAAGTAAAAAAGCTCACTAGCCATAAAACAAAATTAAAAAAGAAACAGATCAATACAAGTACCTATTTGGTATCATTTTTGTAAGACTAAACTAATAAAATAAGTGACATTAAAATATAACTGGGTCATAAATATTATTTATTCTTACAAGTAAGGCTCTTGTGACATTTAGAGTTACATAAAACGTTGGTCCTTCTACATTTACACCTGTTTGAAACACATCCTCCAGTACAGTAGCAATACTGAAATCCCTGGCCACCAAGATGTGATTCTTTTTTTGCACATTCTCTTATGGTTACTTCGTGTTGGGGAACCATATCGGTTGTAAGAAACGTTTCTTTGCAGACAGTGAACTGATTCCTTGTGTAAAGTTGATTTAGAATCCCATGTTTAGTGCCCAACTTGTACATACCTTCTGTCTCCTGAGAAATTATAACAGCCATAATGTTTCTATCATCGGCTTTGGCACGGTCTACATCAGGAATTCTTACCACAACATTGTCACCTCTATTAGCAGCAGGATATTTTTGCGAAGATAGAGTTAACATTTTATCTGCTTGCTTTTTCAGAGATTGTCCAACCAATGTTCTGATGTTTCCAATGTCTTGTTTCTTTTTATCAAGAGCAATTACTATTTCTTGGTCACTTACACACTGCGTTATATTTGACGGATCTGACGTATTTCCTTGGTTTTTGATCTCGTTATCAGGTTTTCCTGTTACACTGTCTGGAATTTTATTTTGCGAATCAGATTTTAAAACTGTAGTATCGCTCTCTATTTCAATTTTAAACACTGTGTTAGTAATAATTGGTTCGGTTTCCCTCTCCTCACCCAACTGGGTTTCGTCTTCATTCAGGGTAGATTCTAGCTCTTCTTCTGTTGTCAGTTCAAGTAGCACGTCTTTAGGAAGATTGTTTAATCCGACTTTAGGTTTACAGCCAAACATTGCTTCGTAGGGACTACGATTTATCCCCGCGTGATACGCTCTGTTCTTCATAAATTGAATAAAGCGTAATCCTTCAGACCATTTCGTCGTCTTGTAAGATTCTAGCCAAGTACAAAGCATCTTCTCTACGTCTTGGTTAGCCCTTTCAACAGACCCTTGTGATTGAGAGTGTCGGGGCTTGCCATGCACGATTTTTAATTCCGGCCACATCGCACAGACTTCTTTGACCACATTGTTAGCAAATTCCTTACCATTATCACTTTGCAATATACTAGGCGCTCCGAATGTAGTAAAAATATCTAATAAATGATACGCTACCTCTTCTGCTCGCTTGCTTTTCAAAGACCGCAGCTGCACGAATTTTGTTAGGTGATCCTGATAGACCATGATGAATTTAAATTCACCATCACTTTGAGATTGCATGTCGATAAGATCAACTTGGCACCTTGAATTAAGCTCGTTGCTGATAATCGGTTTTACAACAAGACCTTTCTTTGGCAAACTTTTTTTTTTCTGACATGATTCACACAGATCCAAATACGCAGTGACGAGTTCAGCAGTTACATTTTTATATCTTAATTTTAACTCTTTCATCATTCTGACTCGACCGCCGTGTCCAATACTAATATGACAGTCGTGGATTATTTGAAAAGTTTCGTCTAAGTGAGCATAGTATATAATGGGATGACCTTCGTTTTTCACTGGAATTATTAGCTTTTCTGATGCTCCAACTTTTACTACATCGTATCTTGCTAGGCGCTGGTAGTCTTCAGGTGTTTTCTTAGTAATCTTGTTCTTTGATTCTTTTACTTTTAAAATTAAAGACAAATATTGATAAATTGTAAACAACTGATTATTTTTTGCCTTTTTTGCAACAAGTACAGTGATAGTTTCATAGAAACGTTTTTTCATTTCATCTGCCATCATCAGACACTGACAACTCTAGGTAAAAACTCGCAGATAATCCTTTGCACAAGGCGGCACGGCTTCCCGCTACAAAGCGATAACGAACACTAGCGACGTGGAAGGGATCGCTGCGCGTATTTGTACTGTCGCGCACGCAATATGTTTATTAGCAAAATAACGTTTATGACATTATTTTAATTTCAAGCCAAATAATAGGTCTAGTGCTAAACGAAATATGTTTATAGTAAATACCTAACAAATAGTTTTAAGTTTTGTGGGGAGTACAAAATAAAAACATTATTTGTCAATTTATCAATTTTTATTCTACATTAATCTGAATCTGACAATGGTGTCACACCTGCAATGGTGTCTTGTCTTGGTGTTTTAATTTGTTTCAGAGAATCAATTATTTCGATAGATTCCCTTTTCAGAAAACAATTAACGTCGTAAACCATTTTCTTTGCCTGTCTTTTCAACAGGCAAAGAAAATGGTTTACGACGTTAATAAAAAATAAAACAGGATATATCTTTATTCACTTTTAAGTCACTGCACAACAGAAACAAACTTAACTAATTTTTAACAAACAAATTCAAACTTTAACAAACAAAAATTAAAAGCAATATCAAAACACTTTATGACGCGACTGTACACGCTATGTGTGCGGCGCTTCGGATTGGCTCGGGGAACCGAATGAGCCAACCGCGGAGAGCCAATCGGCGCCCTTCATCCCGCGGGCCCCCAGATAACGGTCAGCGCTTAGTTACGTGCCGCATTTATTACTTTGGCTAACTGTGACCAGCTATAATTTATAATATCTGCATAAAGTGATTAATATTTCATATTATCTACTCAATTTGGGTATTATATACGATGACCAGTCATTATGAATAATATTTATTTAATCACTTTGGCTGTAACATATGTACCAAACCATGTAACTCTTTCACTCAAAAACTACTGAATGGAATTAGATGAAACCTATACAGCAGAATACCAAATAGGCTACTTTGTGACCTATGTGTTGAAAGCACCTTCATCGGATCGCGGGTAATACGCGCCCGGAAGCTAGTAATAAATGATATTTTTAATTTATTTATTTATTTCTTTTTTTCAGGCAACTAGTACTTATATAATACATAAAAATTCTCCATAATATCTATAAAAAACTTAAACATACTGTAAATATATAACAAATATTCTTAAAACTACTGCACACGATGTGTCGGCGGTACACAACACCCTTCGGAAAAAAATCTTAGGACTTTTTCAAGCGCTTGTGTCAGAACACGCACACAAACGAGTTAAAATTCGTTCGTTGAGTTAAAATTTTGTTCGGTGTAACAGCATCCTGTCTTCACCTCCCTCTACCAAGCATCACAGCGCTCCATCATCATGTTAATAGCGAAAGAAGACCAATTTGCGTCGAGCACAATCTCATTGTTTTTGATTAAAATTATTATTGTTCCCTTTTATTCCCCATCTCTCCACTGGAGGCAAGACATGAATCTAGAATGTTTTTCAGGCTACTCATATACGTAAATTTTATTAAATTGCGCGCACCCGGTAATGAAATGAAAATTAAATTAATTTTATTGTTTGGAAACTGGATACTTTTTTTTTGCAAGTAATTTCATTGCCGTGTCAGTTTGTTTTAGGAGTTTGTTAATAGGACCGGATTAATGGAGTTGGTTATTTGAAAATTTAATGCTAAATATTTATCAATCCAGAAGACTTTTTTTTCATTGGTTTAGTCTGAAATCATTCGCCCAAATATGTGTGTCAAATGGCATATGATATCAAAATGGCGTATTTGTACGATGATTGGAGAAGTTTAGGCTTATTAAGTTATTTCATATTGACATATTCTTTGGGAAAGAAATAAAGCCTTAAATAAATTGATCTCACCTTATCTACAAATATTAAAACTTACCCAATATTAATATATATATATATATTGATCCTGGCCGATTTCGGCCACAGCGACTTGGATCTGCGCTTAATTTTGAGAGCTTCGCTGGTGTGCTCTCCAGTGACTGACAAAGCCAATTTTTGCAGTGAATGTCCGTCCACATTCACTGCAAGTCAGCACTCCTCCGATATAGGTGTATTGTATGGCCGCGGGTGGTCGGGCCTTCAGCTCATCTCGCTTAGCGTCGAGCTGTTCTCTCCGCCGGCTCTCAAACTCGCACACCTTGTCCATAATAGTCCGCCTCCATTTGGTCCTATCTGCCGCCATAGCCTCCCAGTGTGACGGATCTAAGTCACATCTCTTCATGTGGCGTTTCAGCACATCTTTGTACCGCAGACGCTGACCACCCTGCTTACGCTTGCCAGTCTCCAGCTCTGAGTAGAAGACGCGCTTTGCTACTCGGGCATCTGACATCCGGGAGACATGACCAGCCCAGCGCAGCTGTCGACGCATTAGATAGGCCTCAATACCGCTGACATTAGCGCGTCTAAGTACTTCCGTGTTACGAACACGGTCCGACCACTGGATGCACATAATGTCACGTAGGCATTTTAGATGGAATCTATCTAATGTCCGAATATGCTCGCGGTATAGACACCAAGTCTCAGAGGCATATAGGAGATTTGGCAGAACTATTGCCATGTACACAGCTACTTTTGTAGAGAGCTTTATGTCATGTGAGCGGAACACCTTGGCACGAAGTCTACCAAAAGCTGCAGCAGCTGCTCCTATTCGGCTGTTGACTTCGTTATCAAGGAGACACCTGGATGTTATGGTGCTGCCAAGATATTTGAATTGGTTTACTTGCTTAAGCGAGACATCTCCGAGTCTAATGTCAACTGGGGCACTGTTCACAGTATCAAGTGCCATGACTTCGGTTTTCTTGACATTTATCTTCAGGCCAAATCTGCTGCATGCCTGCAGTAGTCTCGACATAAGCCTCTGCAGCCCATCTGGGGATTCCGCCACAAAACATAAGTCATCTGCATACATCATCTCAGTGACAGTCGCGCGAGACACTCTTGTGCGAGCCTTGAGTCTATTTAGGTTGAAGACACCACCGCCATCGGTACGAAAACAAATACGGATACCTTCGGACAGAGTCTGCAAGGCTTCCCGAACGACAACTGCAAAGTACAGGGCAAAGAGAGTTGGAGCGAGCACGCAGCCCTGTTTCACACCGCAGCTCACTTTAAAGAACTCCGAGTCCTCGCCCTGCACACTGACACCAATATTAATAACAAACAGATAAACATTTAAAATACAAATAACCGCAAGCTGTTACAAATTAATAATCTAATTAGCATCGCCATTTAAATGTCTTTCATAGCAATTTATATTATAACACATACATAGACCCTACAATCTCTAGAGCAGTGCAGTCCAATATTTGTGGAAATGGACTCCCCGGGGCGTTCTATGTTTGTACGTGGTCGAAATTCTGAACGCAAACGCATCTTGCCTTTTGTAGAAGCTGCTTGTGAATATCAAGTACTTGGTCACGTCCCAATTCTAATTTCTTCATAAATCTATGTGCGGGCAGCGAGGGGAATCCGATCGTATTGAGATTCACTAGATTCAATGTTCGCTAGAGTTTTTATTTGAGATTTTTCATATATTTCAAGATGGGTTTCGTTTTCTATTGGTTCCAGTAAAAGTTTTATAGATTTTTCTTTCATATGTTTAGTTTAGTTTATATTCCAGATTTTTTTTGTATTTTCGTTTTCAGTTACTAGAAATTGCTTTTATCAACTTTTGTTATTTATATAGTTTTATTTCACAACATTTACAATATGAAGTCTATCCTTAGGTCTAGTGAATCGGATCAAAAGCTTTTAGCCTGGCTACAAGCCTCAACTATAATTACGTACTTCTCGCCAATACAACAGCGAATCCTCTATTAGCCTGTAACATGTTGATAAAGAAATCCCTCAAAATATTATTTCTTCTCTCCCTTACAAAACATTTATCTCAAGAGCCAGCAATTTCGCTTGAAGTACAAGTAACAGTACAACAGAGGTCACGAGTCTATCACTAAGAATAAAAAACGCGTCAGCAGTGTGCTGAAAAAACGCCTCAAAGAACTTCACTAACCCTTTCAGATTTCTTACACTTCAAATTAGGATGGCTACACAATTGGTGTCAGGAATTTGTAAATTATACTGTTCAGTAATGATTTCTTTTACATAGTTATTCATTTGGCTCGACAACCGATATGTCATCATCCACATAAACTCTTTTATACAAAAAAACGGGCACCGAAATCTTGATTTTAAGGACTATACGTGTGTTCAAAGGGTTTTTATGGGTGGGAATGTGTTACTAGCATCAAAAGGGCTAGCCAAACAAGCGCCAGAGTTTATTCTTAATTTCTTGTGGCATTTCCGCTTCGATATCACACAAAAATCAAATTGCTGAATGATTGTGTTATGCAGACGAAATTATGTAGTGCATGTTGAGTGTAATAAGTATTTTAAATCCAGACTTTAGGAAACTTACATTAAGCTTGGTGTAGATAGTGAAAAAAGCGTCAAAGAGACCAGTATGAAACAGACCTTATCAGTAAGGTTTCTCAAAGGACACAGTTCCTTTTTAACTTCATCTTACACTGTGCAGTACTAAGATGAAGTAAAATAATTTTCTTTGTACAAATGGAAAAGCTTACTCCATTACTTAATATTTATAACCATTTTAAAAATTGAAACTTTTCTTTCGATACTTATTTCCCTCAAAATGAAGCTTATAAGCTTATTAGCAATTTAATGTATCCTGAAATTCTTATATGTATAATTCTTCCATTATATAATCACTAGCTTTTGCCCGCGACTTCGTTCGTGTTGAATAGTGGCATCCGGCAGATTTTTGGTTTGAACAATAGGTGGCGCTGTATGTCCGGAATAAATTATATTTTTTATTTTTATTTTTTGTAATAAAAAAAATTATCCTATGTCCTTCTCCTGGCTCTAAACTACCTCCCTGACAGTTTTCAGCTTAATCGGTTCAGCCGTTCTTGATTTATACTTAAGTGGAGTAACTAACACGACTTTCTAGATAGATAACTAGCTTTCCGCCCGCGGTTTCACCCGCGTCCCGAGCTAACTGCTTCCCGTAGCCGGATGGTGCCAAAAACTATCCTATGTCTTTCTCCTGGATTTAAACTCCCTCCCTGCCAATTTTCAGCTAAATCGGTTCAGCCGTTCTTGAGTTATAAGTGGAGTAACTAACACGACTTTCTTATAATATATATAGATGATACTTTATGAACTTGTATATTTTTTTTCTTAAATAAAAATATATTTCCAAATATTTTATGGTAGCATGGTTGAAAATAAATTTTAACATTAAAATAATTATGTTAAAAAGATTTTTATCGAACATTTACTCTAATTACAATTTATTTTATTTTCTTTCAAAATCGGCATCGCATGACTGCTTCTATAATTTCTTTATTAAAAGTTTAGGGGAATTTATAATTATCGTTCCAATTAGAGGTTGTTTTGCCATATAACTCATTTTAAATGGAAATCTAAAGAGGCTAATTATACTAGTTTTTAAAGGGGTGTTTCCTTTCCCTTAGGGCATAATTTGTATTAACATTTTTTCCTATAGGAAAGTTTTGAATAATACTACTTTTTTAGTACAGTTACGTAAAGTACAAAAAATATTTTTATAGTATTAAGGTTTTGAGGCCAATTCTTTTGCATTTTCTTCATTGAAGTACTTAAAATAAAACAGTCAAAAAACTTTAAGTATACCACAATTTATTTAGCACTATTATAATCGGAAACAATAACAAAACAAATAAAACGTAGCCGCTGGTATGAAACAAAACGGATTTAATTTAGAGAAATATTACACTCTAAAATAAAAATGAAATTACCGCTATTAATTTCAATAATATTTCCGTTCTACAAAAGAATCGTTAAGTTAGTTTAATCCCTAAAATAAATATATTGAAAAATGCATGCCTGCATTACAATATATGAAAAACGCAATCCAGCTTTAATGTTACTTACCATTAATTTAAGATTTTATTGCTCTATAAATTATCAAAGTTTCCCACCCATTGGAACGTAAAAATAACCGAGCATTTTTTTTTTCAAAGTTTTCTCCCTTTATATTTCCTTTCGCTCATGAGACTGTATTTTTTGTAATTAGAAAAGTACGAGCAATTAAAAGTTTTATAATTGTCGGGATGGGGGGAATTGTAGAATTTACTTCGTCTTGAACAATGGCCAGCCGGCATAGACAATAAAAAAGGGGATATTAAAAACTTTCCTAATTAGGAATGGGAATAGAGTGACGTGAGTTCAATGCATCGTTTAAGACTGATCTTTGTTGTATGGGGCAATTTAAAGGATTTATCGTCCCAGTTGGAAGTTTCTTGTTTATTTTTGGGACTTTACTTCTTTTATGGTAAAGTTTTAAAGGGGGAGTGACCTTTACTTGTACTTGATAGCATCGTTCCCTTGCTTTTTCGTTTTCCTTAAACTCTTATAGAAAGCCAACCCATATTATAATAAACTTTGTTTAGTATAATATATCTGTTCTGTTACAGCCTTTTTTTATCGTCCCACTGCTGGGCACAGGCCTCCTCTCACACGGAGAAGGATTGAGCATTAATTACCGCGCTTGCTCAATGCGGGTTGGAGATTTCAGACTAAATAGTCCCGGTTTCCTCAAGATGTTTTCCTTCACCTTTTTATCAGCCATTGGTGTCCAAGATATACTTAGAAAGTACATACAAACTTAGAAAAGTTGCATTGGTACTTGCCTGAACTGGAATCGAAGCCACGCCCTCATACTCGACAGGTTGTAATATATTAGGTACTAGCTGTTGCCCGCAACTTCGTCTGCGTGGGCAATATAGAATAGTCAAAATACTACTTATCCCGTAGGTGCATTCTTTCACGTGACAGTATAATTAGGATTACCACTTCGCAGTCGCATAGATTCAATGATCAAGGTTGTAGTTGTGGATGTGACCATTTATCTAAACAAAAGAAGTAAAGTTTGTGACGTTGTGGAAATCTCTGGATCTAGTCAGCCAATTTGGAAAATTATTACGTATGGTGCGTAAGTAATTTTCACAGGAAATTGCTAAAATCTATGTCTATATGCTTTGAGTCTGACAAAGCTGTCATTTGCACATTTTCTGCAGCTGTTGCGACTAATCAGAAGCCAGAAAGTCTGTCAGTCTTACCATGGATATCGTCTTGTGTAGTTGACTGGATTGAAGATAGGTAGATAGGTAGTCGCTCCAAGCAAAATATTGGTACTCAAACAGATTCGGTGACTGGAAGCCCAACACCAACATAGTTGGGGAATAGCTGGATGGATGATAAAATGAGTCATCATCATCAGCAGGCGCATAGGGTAGGATAGTTTCACTACTGGGAAGAAACACTTGTATGACTTGTATGAATTGGGGATTTTCTGTGCACTTACTCACTATGGTAAGGCTGACCCCACATTAGGCGTGCGCGATCCTCGGGCGTGTGAGTAGCGCGGGCGTCGCGAGCGCGCTGCGTGAAAGGGTGAAAGTCGCGTTTTGCTGCCCTGCGGCATGTGTGAAGAGTGCAAGCGACGCGAGCACGCGGCGCTCGAGTTGCGTTCTTACCCCTTCGCCCGCTATCCCCGCCGCCCGCTAAACGCCTTAGCAGTTAAACGTCAAGTCGAGCGCGCTGCAAATGCCGCAGGGCAAATGTGGGGTAAGGTCTAAACCGGGAGGGACTCCACCGAAATGTTTGCATTAGTTCACGAATAGGCAAAATGTACGTATCTGTGAGAGTCCACTTCATGTGTTCGTACTTGAAACCTGCAGTTTTGCCAAGATTTTCAAAATGTACGCTCGCAATTTGTGGTGGAGCCAGCAAATCAAAAGAAACAGAAGTGTTGTATACTGTGCGTCACTACCGCACACCGGGAAAATTTCGCTCTTGAGGAGGACGTTTATATACCATATTTTGTGTCACACGTAAACAGGACGACAGTAAGTATCCACCGAAACACTTTCAAAGATCTGATGAACGAACAAATCAGACCTGAGTTGGTCACCTGGGGGTTGGTCAATCAGAGCTCTATAAAGCGATCATACGCTTTGGCTCCTACTGTTATTGTGGTTTCTGAAAATGTATTCACCTCATACAACGATGAATGTAATTCTGATGGTACTATTAAGAACACTTGCTTAGCGCAAAAGCTGACGTTGGCAGGCCGACTCTTTTGACTTCTCTAATAGGATACCATTGGTTTTTGTGCAATGCACACCTGCAATGCATGCTGGATTAGGATAGGATATAGGTGGATAGGATTTGCAGCAGAGAACAATTCTGTCTTTGTAATTGAATGACATCAAACGTAGTTTTATATAAAAGGTGTTTTTTTAGACTTGGCTCGGGTCTTACTGAGACTGTTCGTAATCGTGAACAGTGTATTTGCGATCAGAAGTTGAAAGTAAGCATGTCTCTGGTATGCGACGCGTAATTTGTACGTTTCCAGACGCATAGCATTTTACGTGTGTATGGTATTAAATCGAGAAAGCTCCCATTTCTTATCTGCACTTTGTATCTGGGCTTGTTTTTAAAGCTACAGAAGCCTACATTACCTACCTCACGCTTAGCAGCGCTTGCGAGAGATAGATCTTCCTTTCTTCTAGGATTAAGTTTACATATTTTGCATCAGAAAATATAATTAAGGTCTACTTAATACTACTCACTCAAAGTAATTTGTTTTAAGGCCACCAGGCCACCACATTAGTGGAAGATAAGCTAAACTATGTTTATGAAAAAATCCTGATATAAACTCCATCTGTAACTTTAAATGATAATTAATTGTTCCACTAAAGTCATCATTTTTGACATAATGTTCAAAAAATAATTTAGATGGCACCGTTTTAAATTTGGCTGAGAACTATTAATTTTCCTTTCATCAAGGTAATAATTATAGTTGGATTTTGATGTGGTACGGCAAACTGACAAACACTATTGAAATGTCTATCGAAAAATTACACTACGTGTTAAAATATGGTGAATTACGGAAAATACACAACTCCATCTGTTGAAATAATAATCCTCTATAAAGAATGTATGGTAATTAATTGTCATTTACCACCTCGCTCTTTTGACAAATTTGATGTATTTTTACCACAGATGGAGCTACTTTAACCTTGGCTAAACAAAACTTTCATATTTTTTTTTCTTCCGAAGTTACTTATAAAGGTGTGATTTTCTGTGTAAAGATTAATAATAGGCCGAACAACTAATATAAGTACAACATTCAAATGTACAGTTTTGACAAACAGATTGCGTGTCGTAATATTTTACATCTTGAATTCACAAAATTAATCAATATCTTTTGATAGAGTGAATCGATTTCGATGAAACAAAAACTAAGTAATACCCCAAGTTACGTAGAATTTTTGTATATAAGCATTGTCTGCATTGAATCCGTAGATTTTACGTGAATCGCGAACGAACAAACAGATAAACAGACAAACAGACAAACAGACAAAAATGACAAAAATGATGGAAATGGGTTCTGTTAGTTATCCTTTAACATGCCGGCTATTTTTTTTGTCAATTTCTTCAATGTACAAAAATTACTTTTCTACAGATTTATTATATGTATAGATTGTAAAAAGCTGAGCCTAAACAAGTTTGGAAGGCTACAAAAGATAATGACGCAAAATTTAACTTCCCAAGTAATATGTCACAGAGTAAGTGTAAACCCTTTAATAGCCCAAAGTTCCTAAAATACTTTCGTATTTAACGTTAATACATGACATCATTATTTCTACCCTCCATACATATCAGATGGCTTCATTAACTTTCCCTTAACATTTGCGTTCCTACCCACATTTTTCCACCTTAATCTCAATGAGAAAACGTTTCTCGGAAATCGTAAAATTGACTGATATCAAGTATAAATCAAACAAGCAAATGAGAAGAAAGGTAAAAAATCAGCTATTAAGCCAGTCAGTTGGAAGATCAAGACAATGTGTTGATTCATGGCGCTCATTTGTTTTTTTTTTTTTGCTTGAACTTAGCTTTAGATTTCAGCAGTCACTAAAGGAGGTTTGTAAACCTAGATTTTATTGCAGTATTGACAGGTTTTTATACTGTGAGAAAAATAAGGCCATTGGGTTCAGTGTGTCAGATTTAGTTCGTCGCGCCATCCCATAAAATAAATCCCTACACTACATACTTTTAATCATTTCTTTTGTATCTTTAGTTTGCGTGAAGTTGACCAGAAATAATAAACTATGTAAAAGAGTTACTTTCTTTACTAAGCACTACCTTTGATTAAAAAATTGCTCCTATAAATGCCTTACAAAATAAAATCGTAACATCCTTTAACGTTTTCGTATTGCCACTTACAACACCCTTTTGATAATTCAACCTTCTTACACAATTCCCCTTGGCATGAATTTACATAATTGTTTAAATAACACATTTAATTACATTATCTTGAGAGCGACAAATCCTTGAGTTTACCTGTCTTAAACGTAAATACTTAATTAGATGGATTTTTGGCTGAAAATTCCTCGTTTCGAAGGGATTTATAAAATGTATTTGGTGAAAGGAATTTATTGTTTATTTTCGGTCGAGTTTGTTGGCGATGTAAATACATTTTGGTAAGAGGTTTTATAAAGTAAGACGTGAACGTGAATTCTCTCGTTTAAGTGTTGAACGTGTGGTTTGGATGTAAAATAGATATATATTGAATTTATCGTTTCGTCAACGCTACGTTGTATTTTGAATTCGCATTGCTTGTCTTTGGCCATGATTGTAATAAATAAGGAACTGTAACATTAGTGTTTAAAATAAATATTTATAAATAAAAAGAACAACATCCTTCCGCAATTACAAATAACAATAACGCTTACTAGGGCAGCAGAAACAGCAGAACATCGTTGATCTCATTTCTTTTCAACTGAGAAAAACTCAGGGGGTAAAAAACGACTTCTTTCGGACGACCCCAAAACAAAAGAGATTCTTTCATTTGCAGCCCACTTCTTACACGGTGGGACAATGCTTCTTTGTTCTGGTCGTGATTATTAACATGAAAATACTATGATTCTGTACTCGGTTCCGCTCGTGTGGTTTATTAGCGTTGTTCATTTGTTACTGGGTGGATTTTTTTTCCTGTAGTATTTTATTTAGGGGCTGTTAATATGTAGGAATAACTACTGTATATGCCATGAGCTTTTCCTTAAGTTATATAGCAACAACTTATACGTATATTTAATTGTATAAACATGTTTAACCTTCATTTAGATATGTTGAATAAACGAAGATTAAATTGTGTCATTAGAACCCGAATTGATGACATTGAAATCTGCTTTAGGAGTTTTAAAATGCATAGACTGCGTTGTTATCTCATAAATAATACTACACCATCAAGTTCCCACCTCAAACAAACATAGAACCTCTAAACACATCTAAAACTGTTCTAATAAAACACGAAGATAACAAGATATTCCTTTGTTCCGACAGTATTTATTTCCGCACAACTTTTATCGCTCGCTTTAAAGAGACAGACAAACAGACCTGCCTCACAATATTATTAGATAAAGCCTTGCAAATTATACGTGAGAGTTATTATAGTTAGTAACAAATGTTTAGTGGCTGGCACTCCATTCAGTACAAGGGTTTATGAATGGAGCTTTGTTTATTTATATTATTGCGTTTAGATCAGGAAGTTTACGTAAATAAGTGTTCTTTTAGACTGAATGACAAAGAAATAAGTATTTGCAAATTCCATGGTGCTTACGTAAGATTTAAGACACATATATACATAGTATCAATATAACATAGACACTCTTTCGTTTATTTTTTCTGTGTCTATGTTATATTGATACTATCACAAAATCACAATAAGAATCGTCATGTTTTATTCAAAATTTTTGTATACTATTTCAGTGTTTATATTCAGTACACTAAATAAATATTCTATTCATAATGTATGTTCGAGATGAATAAAAAATAAAGTTAACTCAAATTCAGTTTCAGTTTTCCAAGCAGTTGGTTTTACTATGATTTTTTTTTAGAATAAAAGAAAGGCTTGCCAATTATACGTGAGAGTAATTATAGTTAGTAACAATGTTTAATGGTTGGCACTCAATTCAGTACAAGGGTTTATGAATGGAGCTTTGTTTATTTATATTACGTTCAGATCAGGAAGTCTATTTAAATAAAAGTGTATAAAGTATAAAGCTGAGATGCTTCTTCTAGAATAAGAGTTAGATCAGACAGAAAACAGAGAGGAACTGACATGGTGACACTTTCTCTTAACACTAGCTTCTGCCAGCGGTTTCACCCGCATCCCGTGGGAACTACTTCCCGTACCGAGATAAAAAGTAGCCTATAGCCTTCCTCGATAAATGGGCTATCTAACACTGAAAGAAATTTTCAAATCGGACCAGTAGTTCCTGAGATTAGCGCGTTCAAACAAACAAACTCTTCAGCTTTATAATATTAGAGGTAGTATAGACAAGCTTCTGCCAGCGGTTTCACCCGCATTCCGTGGGAACTACTTCCCGTACCGGGATAAAAAGTAGCCTATAGCCTTCCTCGATAAATGGGCTATCTAACACTGAAAGAAATTTTCAAATCGGACCAGTAGTTCCTGAGATTAGCGCGTTCAAACAAACAAACAAACTCTTTAGCTTTATAATATTAGTATAGATAAGAATAAGGATGTTTTGTTATTACTTAGTTTTACTAACTTACAAAAATGGCAATTAGCAGTAAATTAATTATCCAATTAGGTAAATAAATTCAGGTTCCGTTTGCGAAATGGAATTGATTTAATAACTCATCCAGAATTTTTTGAATCGATAACTTCAACTCAACAAAAAAAACCAGCATTTCAATTCAACAACAACAAACCAGTAAAAACCGACTCAAAAGGCCAACATTTAAAACAAAAATATTCTTTTAAAGCGTAAATTTACAAAATGAACAGCGAACATCGAGCAGAGAACGGCAAACATATCGATTCATTACCAACGATAAATAGCTCCGTAAAATCACGGGTCGCTTCCTTCCCAACATCAATATTAAAACGAATCGGTTCGGTATGCGGAAATCGGTGCATTTTACACTGATTATTGTATTAATGGAGTGATGAAAGGATTGGATATTTTGTAGAAGTAAGTACGTCCTCTTGACTTGCTAAACTTGCTTGCTTGAAGTTAAAACTTTGTCATGTGATATTGATATCTCGATCAGTAATTTACAAGATAATTTCCGAAATATCTCAAAAAAGAATAACACTGCGATCATAGCTTGCGTAAAAGCTGAGATAACCGCAGAGACATACAACATTAGCTCGCATAACGGAAATGTAAACCTTGAATAGCGGCTGCAATGAACACTTCATTTGCTCATTATTCTGTAACCAATTCAAAGTATTACAGAACTACTAACACAGCGATCATGCGTCGCTTATTCATATTTTGAATAGTTTGGATTTAACCTCGAAACATATTCCACCAGTTCTCTTTGTCGGAATAACCGTGAAAGCTATATTAAGGATTCCGTGTAGGTGTACCTACTAAATATTTGAGTTTAATGTCGACATCATTCAATGTACCGTAATTTAGTCACAACTACCCAAAATAATTGAAATAAACATTATAATATTAGCATTGAAATTTAATACCTAAGCCTTTATAGTCGACCTCATTTCAATAGCATTAGCAAAATGATCTGTCCTTCAAATTATTTATATTCAGAATTTATTTGCAAGCATTGAAGCAACGAAAAGAGGATAACTGCAAGTTTATTGCCAATTTATTTTCATGATTGAACCAATTTAAACATAACAAGGGTACTAGTCATATCAAGATGAACACACAATACCTGATCCACCAGCACACCATCGAAATGAGCAATTCAAAAGGATTTACAAATTGCCGAACATCGAATTTTTAATCGTTCGGCCCATACAATTCACTTCGAAAGGGGTCTGTCCAATCATGAAAAAATGATTTCGTAAAAGAGCGTCGGGATCACCCACACAATAAGTGCTTAATGGAAGAGGATTATAGGCTTTCATCAGGTTATTTCGCAAAAACGTCACTTGAATAATATACGGGTGTGGTAGAATACGTCCATTTAGATTGTGGTCGTGATAAAATGGACTGAAACGTCCCGCATGTGACTGATGCATGGATTATTACTTGATTTAAGTTTTTTACTTTAAAACAGTTTTTATTTTGAGTGCTTTGCTTGTAATTACTGCGGATGGTAGCGTAACTGAGCTTAAAGTGATGTGAAGGTAATTCGATTTCGATATATTTTGGTTGTTTGAAGGTATTTTATAAAATTTGTTACTTTTCGGTTAAATAAAAAAATTAAAAATCAAACACCAAGTATTACACTTAAAGTAGTTTTAAATACTATAGTTTCTCAATGCATGCAATAAAACGCTGCTCTATACTGTTCTATAAAATTAAATTCATTATGAAGTCATCAATGATCCTTATTGTCGGTTGACCTAAAAGCTAAACAAAAAAAAAGAAAGCACATTTTCATACAGATTGATCATCACGTTCGCCCTCGGCGATCGAAATACAAGATATTTCTTACAAAATTTTAAACAAGCACACAGTTACGAACAAAGGCTCAAACAAAACCTGCTTTTGTTAAGTATCAATGAAAGAAAATGCTAACAGTAGCAAGTATTCCGGTCTTCAATCAATACTTAAATCGTATTACAAATTAGAAGCTCCAGTTCAGTACTTCGAACAAGGGAACTGGCTACTTTATATACTTTTCACTGACAGATCTAATTTGCAATTCAATGGGATAAAGGGCGTAACTCGTATTTATTGGATCCTTTAGATATTTTCGTTCTATTGACCGTCTATTTCTGCGGACGTAAAAGAATACTATTTTCACATGTGAAAGGTCGTTCTGAGACTGGATAAAGAGTTCTTAGGTTCTTTTGTAACGTCTTGAAATGAGGCTTTGTAATTTCTTATAGTTTTGTAATTCAAATATTCCAGTTTTTTACTCTTCTCAAATACATTCTGTAGATAGACGGGTATATCAAATACAATTATGTGACTGAGTATACCTTACGCTAGCTACATTCGTTGAATTATTTTCTTCTCAGTCAATGTTGTAATGACACCTTATAAATACCAATTTATTGCTACAAAACATAATTGGGTTATTCTACAAAAATACGAGAGCAGAAACAATGCTATGGTAAGTTCCCTTCATAGATATAAAATTAGGAAAAAAGTAACATTAAAAACCGGATTGTAACACCAATGAAGCGGTTATAAGCGGCGATTCTTTCCCAAGTTTCAGGTGACTACAGGTAATAAAACGAAGTACTACGACGCCATTTTCCTCAATTCAAATGAAAAAAAAATAACTAAGGTAAAGTGGCCAAGCGTAATCGTAAAAGTGTTCTAGCCATAAAATTCCCGTCAGTTAATTTGTACCATCGAAGTAACAACTCAACATACCTTCGTTTTGTCGGTAACGTTGTGGTCCAAGGTAATAGCGATGCGCGATATAGAAACTTATATTTATGCTTTACTAGCGACCCGCCCCGGCTTCGTACGGAATAACATTACTATATATTTATAATAACATTACTTTTTTTCGTCGTTGACTGTCGCTAGAAGTGGACGTGTCGAAGCTTTGTCATTTAAAAGTATTTTAAAGTTCAAGCCATAATAGTGCCTAATTGCTTGTAAACAATAGTTACTTTTGCGCGAAACTTGTGCCAAATAATTCCATAAAACGCAGTGAATAGTGGTGACTTGGTGATCGACTGCGGCGGCGGGGCGCCCGCGCACCTCACCGCTACGATAAGAGATAGTTGTCATAATTGCTGTCTCTGTCTAATGCAGCTGCGTTTGTGTTTGCATTGCGCTAAAGTGCATCTGTACCGAATATATCGACATGGTGTCCTGTGCGGCTTGTAACACGGCTATTGCAGACAATAACTTTATAAAATGTGTTCGCTGCATTAAAAGCTACCATTTGCTTTGTGTTAATTTCTCACATGCAGACATAAAGGATCAAGAACCGGCGAATAACTGGATATGCCCGCAGTGTTTGAGTAAACAGCCAAAAAGCGATAATTCCAATTTACCCGTGCGGCCATCGACGCCTACATCCATGGCTGATATGACTTTCAATGACACGCGTCGTAAACCACCGTCAATCACACTTAGGCCTGATGCCCTGCAGTCACCGTGTCAATCAACAGAATCTCTGCGCTCGGAGATAAAAGATATCATACGTGAGGAAATGCGTAATGCGCTGCGGGAGACTTGCGAATTTAAAGCATCAATTTCTGCAAGCTTAAAGGAAATTACTGATCACATAACGGCTTTTAAGGATTCTATGAATTTCTTAAGTGAAGAGTTTGACCAATTAAAGCGTGATAACGTCACTTACCGAAATGAAATTAACCAATTGAGGAAGGAGAACGAGTTATTGCGCCAGGATATGTTCGAGATTAAGGGAAAATTCGTACAAATTGATCAACTGTCGCGGGCTTCTAACATAGAAATCCAGTGCGTCCCGGAATATAAGTCGGAAAACGTAATAAGCATCGTAAAGCAAATTGCTCGAACGGTGAGCGTATCGATTAACGACAATGAAATACATTATTGTGCAAGAATTGCGAAACAGAATGCGGAGAGTACCCGTCCACGGTCTATTCTTACTAAATTTAATTCGCCCCGTACCCGTGATTCATTTTTAGCTGCTGTCCTAACGTATAATAAAATGAATGTTCAGGACAAATTAAATACTCATGACCTGGGATTCGGTACAAGTCAAAAAAATCCTGTGTATGTTGTGGAGAACCTATCGCCGGAAAATAAACACTTGCATGCTGCCACTCGTAAACGGGCAAAGGAGCTAAAGTATAAGTTTGTGTGGGTGCGTGGTGGACGAATCTTTGTGAGAAAGACTGAAACCAGTGAGTCAATGTTTATCCGCAACATTGATATGTTACATAAACTCACTTGAAGCCTAATAATCTTCCGTGCTTTTTCTTTTTTAATCATACTTTAATGATTTTGTTTGATACTGTAATGATGTGTCATATAAACTTTTTATATTCATATCCTACCTACATTGGTTTGGGTAAACTTCGGTCACCTGTGCTTTCTTGCTTAGTTAATGTGTATCTACATAATATTAGCACTGTAAAGTTGTTTGTGATTACAAACATTGATTCATTCCGATATCATTTATTTTATATTTTTTCTAGTTGTACATGTAACATGACCACATTAATGAGATATGGCACAATGGTCACGAGTTGGTTCTTGTCTTATTTTTCCCTACCTGCCCACAGTATGTGTCCTATTGGCAAAATTGTTGTCTTTAATCGATCTGGAATATTTTTTTACCGCTCTCATATTGCAATATTACATGGTTCTATGATAGAGATTGTTGATATTTGTTCTTCTTGGACTGCGTTTGCCGTACTTGCACGCTACCTACTGTCCTCATTGATGCTTTTCATCGCCTATTACCCTCCTGCGTTATTTTATTTTATTTTATTGCGAGTAATCTCTCTTATAACTAATTATGGCTAACAACCAGTTACGTTTTTATTACCAAAATGCTCGAGGCATGAGAACTAAGGTATTAGATTTGTACAACAGCATTTTAGTTTGTAAATATGATATCTTAATCTTTACGGAAACGTGGTTGCAGGATGATATTTTTGACAATGAATTATGTGATAATAGATACCAGATTTTCCGTCAAGACCGTGATCTTATTTCAACGGGTAAAAAGACTGGTGGTGGTGTTATGCTCTGCGTCAACCGTAAATTTGACACTAGACGACTTTGCAACCTCCAGTGCGCTGGCGTTGAGATGTTGCATGTTTCACTCTCTTCTCGCAGCGTTGGAACTCGCGAAGACTTGCATATTATTCTTGTCTATATGCCCCCCGATGTATCTAGTACACCTGAGCGTTTCAATAATGTAAAGCAGGCTTTAATAGACACGATGGCAGTCGATGGCAATCATAATTTTATTCTTATAGGTGATTTTAATTTACCTTGTTTAACATGGAGTGGTGATGGCTGTTCTGTATTGAACAACTATCCGTTGCAAAATAGAACTGCTGCTACTTCCTTTGTAGATGAAATTAGTGTTCTCGGTTTATCTCAGCATAATCTTATCACAAATACCAATAATAAAATCTTGGATCTATGCTTTTCCACTGTACCGCTCCTTGTTAGTAAAAGCGATGATCCCTTGCTCCGTGAGGATTCTCATCATCCTGCTCTTGTCATAACGGCTACTGATCTATTTTTTACACCTCTAGAGGAAATGCACATACCACGTCGTAATTACTTTAAGGGACAATATGAGGAACTGAATAATTACTTCAACACAATAGATTGGGATGTTAAACTAGCAGTTGAATCGGTTGATACTGCATTAAATGTGTTTTATACTGAGGTCAGACTCGGCGTGGAGCGTTTCATTCCCTTGGTTAAAATACCTAAAAATCCTAAATATCCAGTTTGGTATAGTCGTGCACTAATAAAGATCATACACGAGAAGAACAAGCTACACAAGAAATGGAAAAAATATAGTAACCCTAGGGACTACTATGAGTTTGCATTGTTACGATCTAGGCAACACGAGGTGGAAGCATCCTGTTTTAAATACTATATGACTCAAACAGAAAAAGCCATTAGTCACTCTCCGAAGACTTTCTGGGCCTACGTTAAGAGTAAACGGGGTGGCAGTCAATACCCAAAAACCATGACCTTAAATGAGGAAACATGTGTGTCTGGAAACGACATTTGTACAGCGTTCAATAAATATTTTCACAGTGTTTTCATCAGCCCATCCACGCCCTTAGCGACAGCTATTCCTAATGTAGTGACCGGCTCAGATAATCTGTCTGACATCTGTATTACCAAGGACACCGTACTTAAAGCCTTACGTGCGTTAGATACAACAAAAGGTCCCGGTAACGACGGATTGCCTCCTATTTTCTTGCGTAGGTGCGCTGATGGATTAGCACATCCTGTAGCTTTGCTATTTCATCGGTCCTTAGCTGAATGTGTCTGTCCCTCTTTATGGAAAACAGCTCATATAGTGCCAGTTTATAAGAAAGGTCCCAAGATGGATATAAAGAACTATCGACCTATATCGATCCTTAATACTCTTAGCAAAGTTTTAGAGAGGTTTGTCTATAGGAGTATATACCCAATCATCTCAAATGGTATAGGCCAGAACCAACACGGATTCGTTAGGCAACGGTCTACAGCTTCTAACTTAGCCACGTTTTGTGACTATGTCTTGAATAAAATGGAAAATGGTGGCCAGGTTGACGTGATCTACACGGATTTCGAAAAAGCTTTTGACCGTGTCGATCACGCAACCCTGCTATCAAAGCTGCAAGAGCTTGGGATTCGGGGAGATCTACTGAGATGGATCATGTCTTACTTATCTAATCGTTCGCAGGCTGTGGTTATGGGCGGTTACAAATCTGACTTTGTCAACATCCCCTCCGGTGTTCCCCAGGGATCTTTATTGGGTCCTCTTTTCTACTGTGCTTACCTGTACGACATTCAGTCTTGTTTCAGGTTCGCGAAGCATCTTATGTACGCCGACGACATGAAAATATACATGTCTATAATATCAGAACTTGATTGTGAACTGATACAGCGTGATCTTGATGCGTTATTCAGGTATTATCAGCAAAATAATATCACTGTCAACATCTCGAAATGCCAATGTATCAGCTTCAGCCGTTCTAAATATCCGAGAAAGTATATTTATGGTTTTAATGGTAATGCGATCGAAAGAGTGGACTTAGTCCGAGATCTTGGTATAATGCTGGACTCTAAATTGCTCTTTGACCAACACATCAACACCATCACCAGTAGAGCCTCTCGTAGCCTCGGTTTTGTAATGCGCACCTGTAGGCCTTTCAGTAACTCTCACAGTATAAAAATTGTATACTTTGCATATGTGCGTAGCCTCTTGGAGTACTGTAGTCAAATCTGGTCACCCCAGTACGAGGTATATACTAAAAGAATCGAGAATCTTCAGAAAAAGTTCGTGAAATTCCTAAACTTTACATCCCGTAAACGTCATGAGTCTTATGCCCGAGACTGCAATCACTACAATATACTTCCCCTTGTAGATAGGCGTAAGATGTTGGATATGCTTTTCCTCTTTGATATTCTACGGGGTCGATTGGACAGTAGCGATCTCCTTTCATCTATATATTTTTGTACTCCAAAAAAACGTACCAGACATACAAAATTATTCAGTATCCCTGGCCATCGCACAAACTACGGGAGAAATGCTATAATGACCCGTCTGCCTCGCATTTACTCCGAGAGTTTCGAAGGCATTGACATATTCCACTTATCCAAGTCGTCGTTTAGAAAGCAAGTGAAGAAAATTCTTTTTAATAAATAAATAAATTGTGCCGTCTCTCACTCACTTTATGAACTACTAGCGACCCGCCCCGGCTTCGCACGGGATAACAGTATTTCCCCACTATTTAACGGATGTTATTATACATACAAACCTTCCTTAAGAATCACTCTATCTATTAAAAAAAACCGCATCAAAATCCGTTGCGTAGTTTTAAAGATCTAAGCATACATACGGACATACAGCGAAAGCGACTTTGTTTTATACTATGTATTGATGGATTAAATTTATTAAAATTTAAAATTTATCGTAATAATCGTGTTAGTTAAGGTAAAAATAAGATTTGTTTAAAAAGATTTGTTAACAAGCAATGAATCATAAATGCCACATTTCCTTGCTGTTAATGTTTGTCCATATATATATATTTTTTTTTTTTGTTGTTTCTTTTCAACATTTACACTGTTAACGCGCACACTGTGCAGGCGCGCCAAACCGATCCACCGTGCATCACGAGAAGGGGATGCGGGACGCGCGGGAGGAGGGCCGCTGGCCGCGTCGCTACGCCGGGGCCGCGCGCCGGTCTTTTTTCGCCACCGGCACCGGACGAGTGCACACGTCGTGATTAACCTAATATTTTTGTATAACGCCAATCGCCACACGTCGTAACTATGAAACCTATGTAACTAATTACTTTCTTAAGAATATAAGCAGTTTGTACCAGAGGCAAGCGTCGTTTCATTCATTTGGCGACCGTCTATGACAATATTTTCTAACTCGAAGAACCTACAATCTACGCCGAGCGGCGCGCAGCGGGCTAAGTGAGGACGGCGGCAACACGTGCAGCCAACGTGTCTCCGCGGACCACGCCGTACCACCACCACGAGTTCTACGAAGACGCAGACTACAACAGCAGGCGTCATCAGACGGCGGAGGTCTAACCCGAGGGAAGTTGCTCGTTTCCTATTATTTCCTATCCTTTTCCTAGTGTTTATTTGTGTGAATAGCCTAGCGGGCTTAGGTACTATTCGTTAATTAGCTTGCCTATATTCAAAATGGTACAAATTTTGCTTTTCTAGCCTACGACGCTATAGTGGGCGAGTCCATTATTTTTGTGCCGCGTTTTCTAACCTACGACGCTATAGTGGGCGAGTCCATTTTGTGCCGCGTGTGTGAAATTGCATAGCCTAAACTTAATTTCATTTAAATCGTGCATCCTAAACTACGTGTACGCCTAATTAATCTAAAAGCATCTATATTAATGCACCTAATAATTATTTATTGTACACACTAAAAGTGTACCTACGCCTAATGCACTATAAGCATATCTACCTAAGCATATTAATTTTGCAAATTGAGGTTTTGGTTCTAAGTATTTACCAAAATACATGCCTATTGCCTAGTAAAAGTAAATTCCTAACTAGCGCAACAATTAATACAGTTATTATACCAAAGCTTGCCGACTATTTCAGTTGCGGTGAATGTGCATGTGCTTCGCTCAACCAACTGCTAGCTACCTGCAGCCTGTCTACTAATCGCAGCGCAGGTGCCTGGTGAGTGCTGCCTACTTCGTGCTGTCACAGCTTCAAAAGGTTACCGTGAGTTAGCGGCTTTGAGTTTCTATTGTAATCTGTGCCTACCCATTCATTGTTGCCTCTAAAGTGTTAGGTAGTTTATTCTTTTAACTAAATTTGTACCTAATTACAAAAAATATTGTGTTAGTGAGTTATTCAAAATGAGTGAAAGTGAAAAGTCAGAGATTCAAGTTCCTATTAGAAAACGTAGTGCCATCAAAGGCCAAGTTACAAAATTCTACAACTATTTACAAGAGATATCTAAAAATACTCCAATTAGTAGCTTGCAGTCTAAAGAAATTGTTTTAAAAATAGAGAAATTTCAAACTTTATTAAGTACATTTGATACCTTGCAAACTGAAATTGAATTGAATTGCTCAGATTTAGAGGAACAGTTAGCTGAGAGAGAATTAATTGAAGAAAATTTTCATAAGTGTATCGCATTGGCTCAAGAAATAAATGAATCAGCGAGTGTTTCAAAAACTGAACATCAAAAGCATGAGTCAGAATATGGTAGTGTAAATAATAGTCAATGTAGTCATAGGTTTAGTTCAGTAAAATTGCCCACAATAAAATTGCCATCTTTTGATGGAAATTACCTTAAATGGCTGGAATTTAGAGACACTTTTGACAGTTTAATTAATAGTAATGAAAATATTCCTAACATAAACAAGTTTCATTATTTAAGGTCATCCTTAGAAGGAGGAGCACTAGTAGTTATCAAATCAATAGAATTCACATCTAACAATTATAAAGTAGCATGGGATTTAGTTTGTCAAAGATATAATAATAAAAATTTACTTATAAATAATCATTTAAAAGCATTATTTAATATAGAAGCCTTAACAAGAGAATCTCACAAAGCTTTAAGATTCTTAATTGATTTAGTTTCAAAAAACTTAAGAGCACTAAATACTTTAGGGCAGCCAACAGATAAATGGGATGCTTTAATTATTTATATGGTGTCCACAAAGCTAGATAGCACCACTAGTAGAAAGTGGGAAGAATTAAAAAATGGGTTACCAGAATTACCTACTTTAGAGCAATTCAATGATTTCTTGCGTAACAGGGCAGATGTTTTAGAAACAACACAAGTTCAAAATATAAGTAGGAATGATAATTATAAATCACAAGGTCCTAGGGAGCAAAAGTATTCTAATTCTAAGTCTTTTGTTAGTTCAATGAGTAACAACAATTCTTACAAAAAGTCATGTGATATTTGTCATGAAAGTCATCATTTGCATGCATGTTCAAAGTTTAATGATATGTCAACTGAAGCTAGGTTAGATACAGCCTTAAAGTTGAAATTATGTCTCAACTGTTTGCGAAGTGGACATACTGCAAAACATTGCTTCCTAAAAGGTTCCTGTAAATATTGTAATAAGAAACATAACTCTTTGTTGCATAAAGATTCTACTGTAGGATGTAGTAGTAGTAGTTCAAATACAAATAATAATAACTTACCTTCAAATACTTTACCCACAACACTTTCAGCAGTCTCTGCAAGTCAGGTACTATTATGTACAGCTATAGTGGAAATTGTAAATCCTGAAAATAATATTTCTTACCGTGCTCGAGCTCTCCTTGACACAGGTAGTCAATCATCGTTTATTACAAATAAATTCAAAATAAAGCTAGGTCTACAGACACAATGTTCAAACCCAATACGTATCGCTGGCATTGGTAATGTGCAGTGTGACATTACAGAGAGGTGTAGTTTGAAATTATTTTCATGTATTGATAAATCATTTAACTTAGAAATGATGTGTTTAGTAGTACCACAAATAACTAGTAGTTTACCAACACTAAAAGTTGATGTTAAAAGTTTAGGGCTGCCGGCTAACATAATCCTTGCAGACCCTGAGTTCCATTGTCCCTCCGATATTGATATGTTATTAGGGGCAGACGTTTTTTGGGAAATAGTAGGTACCCAACAAATAGGATTGGGTAGACATCGGCCTATATTACAAAGCTCTAAGTTAGGCTGGCTAGTAACTGGCCCTATAGGAATAGGACAGTCTAATTTGTCACATGAAAATTCATATATTAATGTTTTAAATTGTAGTATTATAAAGGATGATATTCATGATTCATTACAAAGATTTTGGGAGGTAGAAGAATTGCCTTCAAATAAAATATCTTACACGCTTGAAGAACAAGCATGTGAAAACAGTTTTAAACAAAATACAAGTCGCTTGCCAAGTGGTAGGTTTTTAGTTAAAATGCCACTGAAAGAATCACCAGAGGAAGCATTAGGTGATTCATATAATATTGCCAAAAGGCGTTTTTTTAGTTTAGAAAACAAGTTAGATAAGAATCCTAATATTAAGAAACAATATGTAGATTTTATTAAAGAATATTTAGATTTAGGTCATTTGGAAGATACATTTCTACCACTTAAAGTTTTACAATTAAACACTGTAACATATGGTACAGCTTCAGCACCTTTCCTAAGTACTAGATGTCTATTGCAATTAGCTGAAGAATGTACAGATATGTCTATTGCTAATATAATTAAGAATGATTTTTATTATGATGACCTAAGTACTGGAGCATCTACAGAAGATGAACTATTGAAAATCTATAACTCTGTGACTGAAATATTAAGTTCAGCATCATTCCCATTACGCAAAATACGCACTAATTGTCCAAAAATATTTGAAAATGATGTAAATAATAATACATTAAATCTAACTAAACAGTCATGTGTACTAGGGTTGAATTGGTCACCTACAGTAGATTTGTTTACATTTCCTATAGACATAAATATAGATTCATTAAATATTACTAAGAGAACAATAATATCTACAACTTGTAAAATCTTTGACCCTTTAGGTGTCTTGTGTGCATGTATCATTACTGCCAAAATAATATTACAACAATTATGGAGCGCTAAGATAGACTGGGATGATTCAGTACCTGATGATATTAAGAATTCTTGGATTAAATTTACACAAAACCTTTCAGATCTATCAAACATAAAATTGGAAAGAAATGTTATCTGTGACTTGCCAATATCAGTAGAGCTGCATTGTTTTGTAGATGCATCACAGAATGCATATAGTGCTTGTGTTTATTTAAGGACAACTAATAATAATAATCAAATTACAGTTAAGCTGTTATGTGCCAAGGCTCGAGTGGCTCCATTGAAGCCAACCACCATACCTCGCTTGGAGCTGTGTGGTGCCTTACTCGGAGCAAGGTTATGTGCAAAAGTTTTAGAGTCACTACGTTGTAATATTATCAGTAAAACTATTTGGACCGATTCAATGGTAGTACTTGGTTGGCTAAAGGTTCAATATAAGCATCTAAAACCTTTTGTTCGTAATAGAGTAAATGAGATCAATGAAATTACAGCAGACTATTCATGGCGACATGTGCCTACTGACTGTAACCCTGCTGACCTAGCCTCAAGAGGTGTAACTCCACAACAGTTGCAGTCCTCATCCTTGTGGTGGGAGGGACCTTCATTTCTTAGAAGGGACCCAAGTGAGTGGCCTCAGCAAGGTGTACCAAATTTAGAATTACCAGAACTTAAAGTAATGGTTACTAGTACAGACACTAATTTCTTAGATTTTACTAGATATTCAAATTTTACTAAACTTAAAAGAATTATGGCCTATGTTCATAGATTTGTTAATAATTTTATTTGCAAATATAGTAAAAATAAAAACTTTAATAAGCTAACAGGTTGTCTTAGCACAGATGAACTTTGTAATTCCCTAAAAACATTAATTAGGTGTTGCCAAGTGCAATCATTTTCTTGCGAATTAAACACAATTAAAACGAATAAAGAACTGCATCACAAATCCAAAATGCTACCACTAAAACCATTCATAGATGAAGATGGTATACTTAGAGTGGGTGGTCGTATACAAAATACAAATTACAATTTTGAAAAAAGACATCCAATTATACTTGATGCCAAACATAGTTTTACTAAATTACTTATGAGACATGAGCATTTAAGGTTATTTCATGCCGGACCACAACTACTTTTATCTTCTATAAGAGAAGAATATTGGCCTATAGGTGGTAGGAACTTAGCTCGTAGTATTTTAAGAAAATGTGTAGTATGTATACGATTTAAAGGTAAAACACTTCAACCTATAATGGGTAACCTTCCTAATGTAAGGACAAATCCTAGTTTCCCTTTTTATTCATGTGGAACAGATTTTGCAGGTCCGTTCATGATTTCAAGTAGAAAAGGTAGAGGTAGTCGAGTATCAAAATGTTACCTTTGTTTATTTGTTTGTCTTACAACTAAAGCTGTTCACTTGGAGCTCGTTAGTGACCTTACTACTCAAGGTTTTTTAATGTGCCTTAGGAGATTTGTTTCGAGAAGGGGAAAACCTTACGAAATTTATTCAGATAATGGAAAAACATTTGTAGGGGCTAACAATGAATTGGGTAGAGTGCTTAAGTCTAGTCGCGAGGCTGTGACAGAGTATGGCAGTACTGAAGGCATTAGATTTAAATTTAGCCCTGCATATTCACCTCATTTTGGGGGTATTTGGGAAGCTGGGGTTAAATCATCCAAACATCATCTTAAGAGAATAGCTGGCAACGCAGCCTTAACATTTGAGGAACTTGCAACGTTGTTCACACAAATAGAGGCTATCCTAAATTCCCGTCCCCTATCTCCTCTCTCATCCGACCCAACCGATCTCCTACCCTTAACCCCTGGGCACTTCCTAATCGGGCGGCCACTCAAGTCGGTGCCGTCCTTGCTAATTGAAAAGTCTAGAGCTAACAGATACGAGCGTATAGAGCAGCTGCGGCAACAGTTTTGGGAGCGATGGCGCCGAGAGTACCTCGCCGAACTCCAACAGAGGACCAAGTGGCGGAGACCAGACCGGGAACTCAAAGTAGGCGACTTGGTCATCCTCAAAGAAGACAACCTACCTCCATTATGCTGGCGACTAGGCCGCATAACCAAACTTTACCAAGGACCTGATGGCGTCAGCAGAGTCGCCGACGTCCTCACATCGAGAGGGACTGTCAAGAGGGCAGTCCACAAGTTTTGCATCATACCTGGAGATGACATCGACCCAAATTCAACTGCTTGATAGCTGTGCTATCAAGGCCCGGGAGGATGTTAACGCGCACACTGTGCAGGCGCGCCAAACCGATCCACCGTGCATCACGAGAAGGGGATGCGGGACGCGCGGGAGGAGGGCCGCTGGCCGCGTCGCTACGCCGGGGCCGCGCGCCGGTCTTTTTTCGCCACCGGCACCGGACGAGTGCACACGTCGTGATTAACCTAATATTTTTGTATAACGCCAATCGCCACACGTCGTAACTATGAAACCTATGTAACTAATTACTTTCTTAAGAATATAAGCAGTTTGTACCAGAGGCAAGCGTCGTTTCATTCATACACACTTTCTAGCTAACCTAGCTTTATAAATGCCGTGAAACTCTGTTATTGGCTTAAGAGATTATTGTCATCATCACACCGTCAATGATCAGCGTATACGTAAGATCCCAGTTACCGTTTGGTTATAAAGTCCTCGCCATCTGCAACTGCATTGCGCTGGTCATAAACAGTGGGGTGAAATTTCACAAAAAATGTCACATTAGTAATAAGCTGTTGAGTTTCCAATAAATAAATAAATAAAATAAATTAATGGATGTCATTATACATATAAACCAAACAACTTGAAACACTCTATCTGATAAAAAAACCGCATGAAAATCGGTTGCGTAGTTTTTAAGATTTAAGCGTACAAAGGGACATAGGGACAGAAAAAGCGACTTTGTTTTATACTATGTAGTGACGTAATAGGTACTTTATAATCGTGCTGTAGACAATACTACTACCTAAAAAAATAATACTTACCTACTACCACACTAGGAGTCAAATTACATTACATAATAAATATAAATGCACAATTTATGTGTTTCTAGATAGTTTTTAAAATGCCTTACTTAAGTAAAACATGAAACAATATATCATAAAATAACCTCTCAAAAATACATATATAACAAAAATATTCATTACATAAGCCCTTAAAAAGCCCTTTGTTTGCATACATTAGGATGTTTGTGATTTAATAGCGGTAACTATTGTATCATTGTTTAGTTTTTAGGAAAAAAGCTGCAAGACTTGTTTAATTTAGTTAACTACAGCGTTTTGACATGGTAAATTATTACCTACCAGCGCTGTTTACGTACCTTCACCATAACTTATGAGGAACTTTTGTACACACCAAGATAGAAGAAAGATGAAAGTTCCTTGTAAGTTGCATTTATACTTATACTAACGTAAAGCAAAAAATTCTAACCCGTATTTTAAATCATCGCAAAAAGCCGCTATCCGCTATAACTTGGACCAACTTCTCCGAGAAGGAGGAAAACAAGTGACACCCGCGTTTCCTTGCCCGAAACGAGATGACACTTTGAGTAATAGTCCCAGTATTCGTATCACATCAGACCTCCACATAATTTTTCTTCTTCTTTAAAAATAATTTTCGACGAAGAAGGTGAGTCCCGTATTCCGATGAAATTGGTTTTTGTTATGTAATTTTTATTGGTATTTTGATTGAAGATGTTTTATGGTATTTTGCATTGGTATGGGTACAAAGAAGGAAAGGAAATTTTTATCAAAAAAAAATCTAAAGCCCTAATATTTATATTAAAACGTAACATGATTGTTTTCATCAATCTGTGATTTTTTAAGCACTGATAAAAAAATGATTTTTATAAGCTTACCGTCGTTATAAGTACGAAGGCTATTTGCTGATGTTACAGAACACCAGACTATACAATAACGCTTTTACACACGAGAGGAAAAAACTTGGTAACTTCCTCACAGGTCACTAAACTTGTATTCCGGACCTTATTTAAAATTATTGGAAATTCAAAAGCCAACTGAGTTTACATTTCATACGGTTCATATAAAGCTGCGGCTACATTTAATATTATGGTCGAAGATTTTGTTCGGTTGACTTTCTAGAATATAGGTACCTAATATTTATATAAAACTAAAATATTGTAATATCGAACTATTATAATATGTCATGTAGAAAGAGTGAATCCCGATATCGTCAAAAATATTTTTTTTAATACATACTTTTAAGTTATTCTACTTTTGAGGGAGAAAATTATTATCTTGCTGCTTCTCTTTAGTAAAAAATAAATCAAATCAAATCGAAGCGTTTTTTCGCGTTTATGATGCATGTAGGATGCAAACAGAAGCAAATATACATAGAAACAAGACGAAACAGGAAAACCAAAATAATAAGGTAAGAACAAAATATGCGTCACAGGCACGCAAATTGGCCCTCGCTTACAAATATTTACAGGTACTACCAGTATATTATATTCTGTGTATCACATAGTGAAAACGCGACTTAAGAAAACTCTGAACTAATTTTACGGTCCACTGGTGCTATTTGCGCGCATCTAACTTCATTGCAAAGTGATTTTCTCTTTTCCAACACACGATGGCACGGGTTGCGCAAACGTGACGACACGGTGCTTCGAAAATTAAAAACTTATTGTTTTGTCGTTATAAAATTGGTACGTGAGAACACTGTGTGGTGTAGCTGGAAATGCAATTGTGTTACTAAAGTGCTGTATTTGATGTTGGGATTGAAAATTAGAGTGTTCTCACACGTGTTGGTATTGTCGCTTGATATTTTGTCTTTTATTAAGTGATAGTTTTGATATTGGATTTGATGTGATGAAAGCTTTGGATATTTTTTTTTATTTAAGATATAGCTAGACAGGTAACGACAGTTAAAAAAAAACCATTTAAAACATCCTCGGCAAATTGCGAAGATGCTTGAGTACAATAGATAAGCAACTGCCATTTTTAGGGTTCCGTAGCCAAAATGGCAAAAACGGAACCCTTATAGTTTCGTCATGTCCGTCTGTCCGTCTGTCCGTCTGTCCGTCTGTCACAGCCGATTTACTCGGAAACTATAAGTACTACAGTGATGAAATTTGATGGGAATATGTGTTGTATGAACCGCTACAAAAATATGACACTAAATAGTAAAAAAAAGAATTGGGGGTGGGGCCCCCCATACATGTAACTGAGGGATGAAATTTTTTTTTTCGATGTACATACCCGTGTGGGGTATCAATGGAAAGGTCTTTTAAAATGATATAAAGTTTTCTAAAAAACATTTTTCTTAAAGTGAACGGTTTTTGAGATATCAGCTCTCAAAGTCGTAAAAAGTATGTCCCCCCCCCTCTATTTTTATAACTACGGGGTATAAAATTCTAAAAAAAATAGAGGTGATGCATGCTAATTAACTCTTTCAACGATTTTTGGTTTGATCAAAGTATCTCTTATAGTTTTTGAGATAGGTTGATTTAACTGTAATTTACGGAACCCTTCGTGCACGAGTCCGACTCGCACTTGGCCGGTTTTTGTATTACAACTTTACCTATAAAATAACACAAAAGAAAATAAGCGACTAACAAACAGCAGAATTAAAATCACATGTCTTAAGGAAATCACGACTCAAAATAATCATTAATAACCAAAACCAGAATGAAAAAGCAACAACATTTCCCAAGAAAATTGTACAGCAAGAAAGAGAGCGTCTAAATTGACTTTATCATCGAGAGCAGTCGTGAGCGTGTGCAAGAAGAAATAATATTCTTACATTATGAGACAGGCACCTGTCACGCCTTACTATGGAGATTGCAACGTTGCGGTTCTAAAATATAAAATCTAGATGCTGTCCAGGGGTGTAATAAAAATTTCTTGAATGACGTTCGATTTGAAACTGCATAAATTTTAATAAGCTTAGAAAAAATATAAAATCAAAGTCAAAAATCAGTTATTCAAACTTGGCTGCAAGACAGCACTTTTTGAACGTCAGGAATTTACAATAGACAGCCCCCAAAACGCCCACCCTTCACCACTTCCTATATGTTTTTGCTGGGAAGAAGAAGTGGCGCAACAAACTCCCCAGCAACACATGTCTGTCTGTAGGTTAGAAGAACCTTAAACATTGTTTGATATGTACATTTGTATACAATGTAATTTGTATATTACAATAGAGGACAATATGCAATATATTGACATAAAATTACAGTAAAAATGATTTATACACCACATGCTAGCTAGCACTCACCCTACATACCTTACAAGTTGATGTACAGACGTCAGCACATCAGTCTATCTCACTTTGTCACTTCAATAGTTTTCAGCCTTATCACGAAAGTGGAAGGTTTATGTTCGATTGGTGAAATTTCATTCAGGTAGGTTGACCTGCTGGAGTACGTACTTTTTACAGAACTATAATATATTGAAATTGCTTCAAATATTTTTGACTTTCAATTTATAAATGCCATTTCTTGTGAAAAAAAAATCTTTACATATTCTTTGTATCAAAATGTATACTGAGAAAAGCATCGTGTACTGAAAATAAATTGAACCTGATATTGACAAAATCCCTACTATCCCTACTAATATTATAAATGCGAAAGTAACTCTGTCTGTCTGTCTGTCTGTCTGTCTGTCTGTCTGTCTGTCTGTCTTTTCTTCACGCTTAAACTATTGAACCGATTTGTGTGAAATTTGGTACAGACATAGTTTGGAGCTTGAGAAAGGACATAGGATAGTTTTTATTACAAAAAAAAATAAAAATAATAGATACAATTTATTCCGGACATACAGCGCCATCTATTGTTCAAAACCAAAAATCTGCCGGATGCCACTATTCCACGCGAACGAAGTCGCGGGCAAAAGCTAGTATAAACATAAATATACGGAATAAACATGAAGATTGGCAGCCATGAAGTAACGTCCACAGAAGTGTATTGTCTATTTATAAATAAGCACACCCTTTTTTCCCACGGGTGTAGGCTGTAACTACGGTGTGCTATCTGCTGCAATTACGCATACAAAATATATGTTACTATATATATACTATACACCTACGTGTGTTATTTCCTGTATTGTCTAAAGAGGTTTATTTTAGGAATATGGGTAACGTTATTTTTGTCTCGGCCATGTAACAATGGGAAAAACATCTTTATAATTCAGCGCTACTATTGTACAAACCCCTAAACATTAATCGAATGTATATTATGACATTACTCTTACATTAAACCCACCGCATTCGCTCTACACTAACAAAAGTTAGTTTTTATTTCCAGATTCACGAACGAAACTAGATTTGCGAGTAATTTACGAAATCAAAATATAAGCAGTTCTGTACTAACGAGAAATTATAGGGGGTTGAAGTTTAAACTATAATTATGGGCGCTTATTCGGAATTTTGAAACGGCCAATTTTCCTCTGTTCCGAACGTCATAATAGCATAAAATGCTTTCATAAAACGCTATAGTTGGCTTTGTTTGTGTTTGTTAACTAGTGTTTTGTTGACTAGGGACTTGTTACAGCCTACAAAGTTTTGATTAATCAAGCAATTGTTCTAAAGATACAATTGTTTGCAACTTTTGTTTGTGTATTTAAATCTGCTAGCGTAACATATTATTTATGTTAACTGGAAAATTATGTGATTGTAACAGAATATTGTATTTAGGGTTTAACAAAAAAACAGTCCTATTTTTTCCGTAGTCAAGGCAACACATAAATAATTACGTATAAAAAATGGTCAGGAAAATAATTAAAACGGCCTGCTTTATATTCGCGGCGCGTAGCACTTTTTGTCCGCAAATTGCAAAGATCTCTTGGTTTATTCAGAGTGTGCCATGCGCTCTCTGGCCCCATTCGTCGGTCTAATTTATAATTTCCGCGATTAGACCAAAAGTTTTTTTTTATGAAAATAAAAAAGGTGTTATATATTTTCAAACATATTATTTAAACTGTATGCATCTTAAAAAATTATTAAATTAATAAATGAGTTCGAAAAATAGGTACTCATCGCTAACACACGGTAATGTACCAAATAGGCTGGTGGTATTAGGCGGCTTTTAAAAAAAAATTACGTTTTCACATGATACCGTTTTTAATACGTTGAGAGCTATTGAATGAAATAAATTAAAACGTTTTTGAACCTTCGTCATATTTAGAATATTACGTCTCGTCTCTCTAATATTCTATTTCATGTTTTAATTACTCATGTTCTATTTTTATATATATTTTATAAAAAAATATTACGTTGAATCATATTATTTGTGCGTGCGTCGTTTATTTGAACTACGAGATAGAAATATTTTTTATGAATTTGAAATGAAAATTATCAAGATACTTTTTATGGCCTTGTATAAATGTAAAGTAGGACAAGCTTTCATCAAAAAAATACTTCATTATAAAAACCATGTAAGTCAATACTAATATTATAAAACTGAAGAGTTTTCTTGTGTGAACGCTCTAATCTCAGAAACTACCACATAAATCTTATTTGAAAATGTATTTCAGTTCTAGATAGTCCATTTACTGAAGAAGGCTGTAGCATCTAAGAAAGATGCTCACAAGCATACTACACTAATAGGACTGTGTTTAATAAAAATGCTTCAACAAGATTGTAAAAGTATTGTAATCTGTCAGACCATTTTTTGAAGTAGAAAAATTAATAAAATATAAAACAAAATACACACACAAAAAGTTCCGACTATACAGGTTTTAGTCCGCCACATGTTCCCCCCGGCCAGACCGTGACTACGGTCGATAAAAATCGGGGAACTTTACTCGACGCCCGCTTCTCGTTATTTTCGCCCCAGATGTCGTATTGGTGTTAGTAGTGTCAGCTCTTGTGATTTCGTGCTGCGCCTCATCACGTGCTATGAAAGCTGGTTTGAGGCGGTCGACTGACACGTTGCTTGGCTTTCCCCGTATCTCAATCGTGAAATATTTTTCATGCCTCTGTAGAACCTTGTAGGGCCCCGCGTACGGTGGTTCCAGTGAACGTCGTACATGGTCTCGACGGAGGAAGACGTGGGAGCAGGAATGAAGATCTCGCGGCACGTAGAAGGGCGACGTGCTATGCCATGCTGCAGGTTTTGGAGTGAGGCTGGCCATGTGACGTCGTAAACGATTTGCGTACTCGGTGACGTCAGCTGTGGTGAAGTCTGCTTGCATAGATATGAACTGACCGGGAAGCTGTAGTGCTTCCCCGTAGACGAGCTCGGCTGGCGTAGCTTGGATGTCTTCTTTCCACGAGTTACGCATGCCGAGTAGTACCAGTGGAAGAGCTTCCGTCCACTGCGAAGAGGTGTGGCACATGATGGCGGCTTTCAGCTGCCGATGCAGTCGTTCCACCATGCCATTCGCTGCTGGATGGTAGGCAGTGGTGCGAAGATGCTCTGCCCCCAGCAAGGCAGAGAGAGCCTTGAACAGGTGACTCTCGAATTGGCGGCCACGGTCAGTGGTCACCCGTGCCGGACAGCCGAAGCGGGCCACCCAATTGGCCACCAGCGCCTCTGCGCAGGCCTCCGCCGTGATGTCCTTCAAGGGGTAAGCCTCGGGCCATCGAGTGAATCTATCGATGACGGTAAGGCAATACCTGTAATCAGACGAAGGGGTTAACGGCCCTACGATATCGAGGTGGATGTGAGCGAAGCGAGAGGATGGGGTTAGGTAAGAGGAAGGTGGGGATTTGGTATGGCGAGTGACTTTAGAAGTCTGACATGGCAAACACTGCCTCGCCCACTCTCTACAGTCTTTGCGGATCCCTGGCCACACATAGCTTTTCGTCACCAGTCGCACTGTAGCTGAACATCCAGGGTGATGCAAATTGTGCAACGATTCAAAGGCTTGCTTCCGGAGTTGTGGTGTCAAATACGGTCGGGGCGTAGCCGAGGTAGTGTCACATAGAACTTGTGCGTTGCCAGTTGGTGTAGCAACCTTTTCCAGCTTCAGTGAGGACCCATTTCGAATGAGGTCTTGCAGTTCTGGATCTGTTTCCTGGAATTTTGCAAGATCTTCAAAGTTTATTGTCGGTGACACTTCCTCGATTCGTGACAATGCATCAGCAACCACATTTTCCTTGCCCGGGATATACCTTATATCGGTAGTAAATTGCCCTATAAAGTCTAAGTATCTGAATTGCCTTGGTGAATGGCTATCTCTGTTCGACTTGAAAGCAAACATCAGTGGTTTATGGTCGGTGAAGATCGCGAAGTCTCTTGCCTCGACCATATGTCGAAAGTACTTCACTGCTTCATATACCGCTAACAACTCGCGGTCGTACGGGCTGTATTTTCTTTGAGCACCATTTAGTTTGTGCGAATAAAAGGCTAGAGGTTCCCAGTTAGCTTCTCTTCGCTGTTGCAGGACAGCGCCGATAGCAGTATCAGACGCGTCAGTGACGATGGCCAACTCAGCTAAAGGATCCGGATGAGCGAGTAGGGTTGCGTTGGATAATGAAGTCTTAATGTCTTCGAATGCTTTGAGGAGTTCTGGAGTCATATTGACTGGATGTGCTCCTTTAATTTTGGGACCGGCTAGTATTGCGTTCAATGGGGCTTGTAATTTGGCCGCGTTTGGGACGAATCGACGGTAAAAATTAATGACACCTAAAAATCTACGAAGGTCCTTGACCGTCTTGGGAACTGGATACTCTTGGATAGCCTGTATCTTGGTACTTAGAGGTTTTGTTCCTGCAGCTGACACATGGTATCCTAGAAACGTTACCTCTGACTGTCCGAGGTGACACTTTGAAGTGTTTACCACTACCCCGTATTCTCTTAAACGGGCGAATAACTGCCGTAAATGCCGCTCGTGCTGTTCATGGGTCTGCGAGAATACTAGGATATCGTCGATATACCCATAACAAAACTCTAAACCGAGCAGCACTTCATCGATGAACCTTTGGAATGTCTGAGCGGCGTTCCTTAAACCAAAGGTCATAAATGGAAACTCGTAAAGACCGAAAGGCGTAGTGATGGCGGTCTTCGGAATGTCGTCTGGATTTGTTCTTATCTGATTATAGGCTTTGACAAGATCTATGGTGGAGAATACTGTGCAGCCTGATAGCTGGTAGGAGAAATCGTGAATGTGGCGTATAGGATACCTGTCTGGTATCGTCCTGGCATTTAGTGCCCTGTAGTCGCCACATGGTCTCCATCCGTCGTCTTTTTTCTTCACCAGGTGAAGAGGAGCGGACCAGGCGCTCTCCGACCGTCTGGCCACACCACTTGCTAGCATCTCTTCGAATTCCTTCTTGGCGATTAATGTTCGAGCTGGATCGAGACGTCGAGGTTTGCTTGCTACCGGTGGGCCTGGAGTGGTTCTTATGTGGTGCACCGTGTTGTGCTTACCCAGTACATGTGTTCCTGGTGGTCGGGTGATTTCTGGATACTCACGAAGTATTTTATGGTAATCTGTATCACCGACTACTGCCTTCACGGATGCAATGTCGTCCGATGACTTGCAATGGGCTCCTGGAACCGATAGTGTCGTAGTGTTATCTATCAATCTCTGATTTCGGCAGTCGACAAGTAAATTATAAAAACTTAGGAAGTCGACCCCTATGATAGGTCGAGAAACGTCAGCTACCGTGAACTTCCATGTGAAGTCCCTTCTGAGCCCCAAGTTGAGTCGTAGCTGCGTTGGCCCGTATGTGTGTATCATCGTATTATTAGCTGCAACCAAATCGAATTTTGACTGTTTCACCGGCGTTTTTACTGCCGACCGAGGGAAAACACACAAGTCTGAGCCAGTATCCACCAGGAATTGCATTTTCGTATTTCGGTCGGTTACAAACAAACGGCCTGTTGAAGAGGGGCAGTCGTTGGCCGCTACTAGCGACCGCCCTTTGCGTTTTCCGACGTAAATGTGCATGGTTGTCTACACTTGTTTGCCTTGTCTCCAAAGGTGTAATGGTAGTAGCAATGCGGGTGGTTCGGTGGTGGCTGTGGAGTCCTAGAGTAATTAGAGCGACTGCGATAATACCTTCTTTGGCTGTGCCGAGACTGTGAGCGAGAGCGAGAGCGCCCTCTCCACTTGCTGTTCATTTGCGATGACAGCCGGGCAACTTGTTTTGTAAGTTCGCTTACTTCTTTGACCAAGTCCGGCGCGGTGCTGGTAGACGCGGAGGTGGCAGCGACTTGCGGGGTGCATGGTACAATTTCGTACACCCGGTCAGCAATCTCTGCTAGCTTTTCTACCGGCAGGTCGGCAATCTGTGAAGCAATCACTGTCTGTATATTTTGCGGCAAGCGGTTAGTCCACAGACTTTTCACAAAATCCGAAGCTCCAGCGGGTCCAGCTAAATTTTGTAGATGCCGTAGAAACTGAGAAGGCCGGCGATCACCTAGCTCCTCATGGATTAATAATTGCTGGATCCGCTTTTCCTGTGACGCAGAAAGACGATTAATTAATTCAGTTTTTAATTTTTCATACTTATTTGTCTCTGGCGGCTTTGTGATAATGTCTTTAACCTGCATTGCGTACTTCGTTTCTAGTTGAGTAACCACGGTATAGAATTTTGTCGTATCGCTACTTATTCTTCCTAGGACAAACTGGCCCTCTATTTGGGCGAACCATACAGCTGGTTCTTCCGGACAAAAGGGCGGACAACGCATTGGAAGTCCGACTTTCGATACTTCGCAAGAGACGGGAGTCCCCATCTCCTTACTGTCAGCGTCGGAAAAATTTTCTGGATCCGACATTTTTGCAAAATCGCTCACCGCTTGTGTTTAAATAGATCACGTCGGGGTCACCAATGTAGCATCTAAGAAAGATGCTCACAAGCATACTACACTAATAGGACTGTGTTTAATAAAAATGCTTCAACAAGATTGTAAAAGTATTGTAATCTGTCAGACCATTTTTTGAAGTAGAAAAATTAATAAAATATAAAACAAAATACACACACAAAAAGTTCCGACTATACAGGTTTTAGTCCGCCACAAGGCCATAGGCCATTTTATCCGGGTGTTCTTAGTACTTTTCACCAAACGCGAGTGAAACCGCTGACATAAGCTAGTAATCGCATAACAAAAAAATCTCCAACACTCAAACACGTGCCCAAAATACATTTCTATAGGACCCGGATCAACAGAAGTGAAATCTTCAAGAACTTTGATGTTCAGCAAATCAAAAGGCCGAAACTAAATTGGTTTGCTGATGAGTCCTTTGGCTCACGTCTTTGTTCAAGCTTTTCCGACTGTTGACACACATTTACTTCAACGTAATCGCCTGCCTGTCTCAACTCTCAGTTTGTAAAGGTCGGACCACATTTGTGAAGTGTTGCAAACGGCACGTGTGGGTACTGCAGTCGATTGTGGAATCGTGAGTGTAATTGGTAAATGAATGGGCTATTTTTGGTGACGAGAGATTAAGTTTGGTTGATATTTAAATAAAGGAATAGAGGTCTTTATGGACATGATTTTATGTATTTTAAAATGTTCAGTATTAAGCGAGTTAATATATTAATTATACCAGGATGGTAAAGGTATTATGCTGCTATGGGTAGTTATTGCAGATTACGAGATTCAAGCCAATTGAAAACTATAATAAGCCGTAAAACTATTAATGATAAAAATGTCCCTAACAGTATTTTAACACATTTACAACAATCATGTTAAAATCACCCACAAAACTTTGAACCAAGAAAATTATTCGCAGTCTCACCGAACGCCAATATCTCCTAGAAAATTCTAGAATAATAACCCTAAAAAAACTATCGGAGCTACATGATTCATGTGGACGTACCTTTAAAGGAAATTGACCCAGGTCCTCGACGCTGCTCCGTGACAGTACGTGAGCGCCATACTGATATAATAAGAATAGATTCAGTAATATAATGGCCGGGGAGAATAATTTGTGCCGTGATTGACTTTAGAGGAAAATGTGGATGTGGAAGTGCAGAGTTGCATTCTTTTTTGGGTGAGAGAAGACCTATGCCCAGCAGTGGGATTATAATGAGTTACAGTAAACTCAGACAGACATGGTGTTCTTTTCCGCGCCTGGTACAAAATGTTAAATAATGTACTAGATATAGTAGTTAAAATTACGTAATGGTAACAATAAATGGTCAACTGAAGAATAATATTCATCATCATCAATAGCCTATCGCAGTCCACTGCTGGACATAGGCCTCTCCAAGTGCACGCCACTGAGAATGATATTAATATTCCATACCTATCAGGATATTCTTGTTTCAAAGTTTACCAATCGACTATCCCAGTGACAACAAATCAACGAACACATCAAAACAATAACTTGACGAACAAAACAACCACAATATTACCACCGAACAAAATACGCCTCAAACAAAAAATCTACATAAAAAGAAAGAAACAGCATACGCAGACGAAAAATATACTTTCCCCTACTAAGTTATATTGGAAGAAACTCGAAAAACTTATAAAATATGGGTGAAGTTGTTGATACGACGGTTGAAGGTGTAATGTATTGCGGGAACCAGAAATGGCAAAGAAAGGAGAATATTATTATAAACTGTTGGGATCTGTGCCCATGTTTCAAAGTTTTTTCGAAGAAGTTCATAAAAATGTATATTCCAATGCAACCAATGTTTGTATGTACTTTCTAGGTAAATCTTAGACACCAATGGCTGATAAAAAGGTGAAGGAAAACATCTTGAGGAAACCTGGACTATAAAGTCTGAAATCACCAACCCGCATTGATCAAGCGTGGTGATTAACGCTTAACCCTTCTCCGTGTGAGAGGAGGCCTGTGCCCAGCAGTGGGACGATAAAAAGGCTGTAACAGTAACAGTATATTCCAATACCTACTGAACATGTGGAGATCACAATATTTTAAAAAATGAAACCATAGCTTATAAATGCATACATGTAGTCATGATTATGATAGTGTTTTCTCCCAATTGTCAAAATAACATCTCACATAATAGGCTACATTTTTGCCACTTCAGCATATAGTTACATAAGTCAGCATGTATCGAGATATCCCAAAAAGAATTACGGTCTTCCCAATCATAACGGATCTTATTTCCTCCCAATAATTGTTGCATCCGCATTTATCCTTTATTAACCAGTTCCCGCTGATTGTACACTTTCCTTACCTTGAAAGAACAAAGGGAACATGTGATATGGTCCATTTGTGTTTCGGCTATCTTCGTCACAGATCGGCAATTGTCCCAAAAGGCTCGGGGGACTGGTAAGCGGAATCGTGGCAAATGCAAGAATTGTCCCGATAATGGGCCCTATAAATTGTGACCTCTATCAACGGTGTTTTGTTCAATGTCATTTTTAGAATGTTTAACATGTGGTGGTAATGGATTTTAGGGGTAATTGAATATGAAAATGGGTCTTGGGAAAAGGTTCTAGTCTAAAAGGTTATTTCGAGGGTATTGGGTAAAGCGACCTTGAATTGCCAACAACTTTATTTAGTTGTGCAGTTCTTTTGTATTTCACAATTATAAGGACTATAAAATACTAGCTTCCGCCCGCGGCTTCGCCCGCGTAGAGTTCGGTTATATCGCGTTTCCAAGAGAATTCTTCAAAAGTCCGGGATAAAAACTATCCTATGTTCTTTCTCAAGGTCAACTCTATCTCTGTACCAAATTTTATTAAAATCAGTTTAGTGGTTTAGACATGAAAGCGTAACAGACAGACAGACAGAGCTACTTTCGCATTTATAATATTAGTAGAGATAACTTATACAAGTCGCGATAGCTTAAAAACTTGTAAAAAAGTTCATTGCAGTGACTAAATAAATATATTTTTTCTTTAGGAAATAGCAAAAACTCCAAAAAACTCGTCCTGAAAATAATAAGCAGAGTACGTAGCTCAAAATACGTATAATTACTTGCGAAGAAGCCGCTGGCAGATGGCGCCACAAGTTTGTTATGCAGCTTGCGGCTTCCGAACGAAAAACTTTGGTGTTCAGATGAGACTCATAGAATAATGAGTTAGGCTATTTCTGAACGGCCAACTTTGTGACAAAAAATTGTTTGTACGCTTTTGAATTGATTTGATGGATTTATATTTTCGGATTTATGTAGGTATATCCATTCTGTTCTAACTCGCTATCAGCAATGTGATGATTGAGAATGTTGTACTAAATTAAAAGTTCATCATTTAAGAATGACTCATATCTAAAGTACTGCAGTCACCATACTTACTCGTTACTCGTCCATGATCAGAATAAGTGTAATGAAATCTAAGCGATGTTTATATCTATTTGACGCCAAAACTACTGAACGGATTTTTATGAAACTTTACACTAATATAGCTTAAAGTACATCTTTTCTATGGATGTGGGAGTTAGGTACTTTGGTTAACCGCTAATTTGTACATGACCTTTAACTAGGCAGTTTAACTAGCCAAGAGAAACCTTTGAACAGCAAAAAAAGGTACGTAAACTTGTCCAACATGCTGCAAAAACGCCACTTCTCCATACATATCATTTAATAGGAATGTCAAGTCTAATAGTGCAGCTTTTGTTTTTAACCGAAGCGGAGGCAGCCCAGGAAGTATCGCGGATACGTCGCGAAGTGTCATGGCGGCGGCAAGAACATTGATGGTACTAGGCTTATGTCATTGGTGGTACTTAATGGACCGGTACTTAATGAACTTTTGTGAATGTTTTGGAGTGATGGGGCTATGAATTAGGTGCTAAAATTAATTTTGAGATTGTGTGAAGTCATTTTGATAGGTTATGATCGTCGATAAGATAAAAAATGATTTTTTGTTTTGTTATTTTTATATGAGTCAATGCAATAATAATTTGACGACACAAAAATGAAGAATCAAATTTAAAGAAAACACATTTTTAGACTTTAGTTGAATATCTACTTTATTTTAAAAAACTTCATAACCAGACATTACTTCAAAAATACACCTCGACTCAGTCGGAAATACTAGAACATTACCAGGTTACATGAAACACGGATTTATTCAAAATGGCTTCATTACCACGCCAAGGGGATTATAAGCTTCCAAAACTAAGCATTAAGACCACAATCGGTACGCGAACAAAGTGATCCACTACCAAAACACGGAAACAATAAATTAAATCTCCATACGTTGTTCATTGCGCCATGTCTTTAACACACCTTAACAAATGCACTTCAAAAACCGCAATGGAAAGAAAATATAAATTTTAAATTTCGAACGTCCGTCTCGGGGTAGGGGTGCAGGCGTTTGTTTCTCAACTGTTTATTTTTAAGCTATTACATAAGATTTATAACCAGTAGTACCATTATCTTCGCCGAAACAACGAAGTTCGGTCGTGTAAAAGAATGTAACAAAAGCACTGGCCATTTGTTCGCCGAGATCCTTTCCACTAATACTGCTTGAATGTTGACTGGATTTTTCGAGTGGAAATAAATAAAGTTTAAAGCTCAGCTTCTAGGTGAATGTTGACTTTAATAATTTATTTTTATTCTCAAGTTTTCTTCCGTTCACTTTATTTCAGAACGAGTAAATAAAAATACAAAGATTGTAAATCCCAAGTCTTCAAACTATTTAGAAAGTATAGATGTGTGTGCTTATCATTTACTTATATGTTCTCATTAGACTCGACACTCAGTCCATAGATTTGACATCCTTAGCTAAGCATCTACATGCTTTTAGGACGTGATAAAACACTCCCAACCCGAAATTCCTTGTAAACCCGTGTACACAAGCCATAGTTCCATTATAAAGCGCTGTAAAACACCGCCAAAGCAGCGTCAATAGCGAACGAATACAGCGCTGTAGCGCCACATAGAACATAGAATTGAACCTTTCTGAACCAGGCATTAACGTAAACAGAGTGTCGAGATGTACAGTTGAACAAAGGATTTAATTCTCGACCCTCTTTTCTAGGTACACTGTCTAATTACGAGACTGTCGCCGGCACACGGCTTTTACCCTAAACTTTTGCTTTTGCACTAACACCCAGGCCAGCTGTGGTGCTGCGCCGAGTAAATTTACTTGAATTTTCCCCAAAAGCATACACCCTCTTTTGAATACAGGTGGAAAGGGATGGGTGGTCCGGTAAGAATCGGTACGGAGTGCAGGGTAACAGTTTGAATTGAAAATGCTACCGTGCAGCAGTGGACATGATTGGTTTGCTACGCAAATTGTTTTTTGTTTATACGTTTCTAAGTAATTCTGTGAAATGCACACCTGTTTCTGTTTTCTTGTATTGCTAAATGAAAATGGATTTTAGAATTCATGTCTGGTAAATTCGCGGAATGTTTATTTGATAAGTTTTCTAAATTTTTTATTTGTGTCTGGCAAAATGTTTTTGAACTTGTGAATTTTGTTTCTTTTTATTGACTTTTGCAGAATCGAAATGATAAAAGTCCACCAAAAGGCAACGTATTATAGCTAAGTATAAAATAATGTAAAATCGTAGTTAGATGATTTGCTGTTAAACCTGCAAAGGATTATTTGCCCTTTCCCAATGGTGCATCACAAAAGTGCAAACTTCATAATTTAATCAAAATAAGAAAGAATTCTGCAAAAGTTTTTCAGAAAAATAAATTCTGCCATAAAAAATATATTTAAAGCTCACTTGCAAGTAAGCATGCTAATGAAAAAAGCAGTGTACAGTAATTTTAACTTCACATAAGTAAAAGAGGGGCAACTTGTTAACATTGGAGAGGCTGAACCTCCATACATGTTAGTACCAGTACTAATTAGCAAACTTACTATCTGGGTCGTAGTGGACAAAGCGAATGAGTTTTAAGGAGTAACTTTTTAATGTATTTTTTTTTCGCTTCACTAGTGACAGAACTTTGTAACAGAATGGCATACTCGCATTATGAATTATTGCAACAGTGAAGTCGTATATGAAAACTTTTTTAAGACAGACTCTTTCAAAGTTTCTGTTTTTTTTTTTGTATTCAGCCAGTGTTCTCTCTGCGGATAGAAGCATGTTCTAAGTTCACGTATTACTAATGTTTTCCTTGAAATGTAATATGAAATGTGACGTTACGAAATCCTTTGGGAAATCAACTTTACACGGTATATGCTACTTCAAGGTTGACATCTAGCAATCTTGGTAAAAATCCAGTATTATTGTTGAAAGCGAAGATGATGTTATTAATAACGGAATGTGTTATTTATGTCCAAAGTAAAACTTATCTCATGAGGTCATGTTTTTATTTATTGAAATTGCATTCTTTGTAAAACAATTTATTAAACTGAAACCAATGTTAGTGTATTTTAAATTCTTCCTCTACGTGTTACAAATGTAAATCATGGTCAACTTTAAGTGCTGGTCCTAAAACTGTGCATTTTATATTTCACTTTATTTTATGGGAGCGCGGGATTTCTGTCTGTGCAAACATAAAATGGGGTGAACTGTATGTGAATAATGCGATGTCAAAGAATAATGATTATTTATGGATGCCATTGGTGTTCTTCTATGTCTATTTTGAACAAAACCATAATTATTTAAATTGTTGACCGTAAAGTAACTAATACTTCAAACGATACACGTGCTCTCAATTAAGCTACTTTAAGAATGAAGGAAAATAAAAAAAAAAAAAAACAATATCCTCCTATTTCTTGGGCTTGAATACGTAAGATATATCTTTTGTAAGGAAAAATTAAACTGAAATTAAAAAAAAAAAACTCACTTTCATTTACATTACATTATGTTACCTACATCAACTAAAAGAAACAAAACAAAAATATAACCAACCCATGAAGGAAGAAAAGATAAGCAAACCCCATTCTCAAATTGAACTACCCCACTAAATCTCCCGCTAAATAATAAAATAAAATGTAATTCACAACGCATGTACATTTCCAATGATTACCAAAGTATTAGAATATTCAATAAACCAATGGCAGCGTTCCAATGGCTCTGATAACTGAGTTGCTCCTAATCTGTAAACCAGAACACGATTTTCTCATCACAACTATAGATAAACCTTGGGATAGAATAATCTGGTTGTGGTGGAAGCTTATAGTTAGTTCCTGTTTAGTGTTGGGTTCTGTTTTGTACTTGTGTTTTGACCCTCCAACATCTGTGTTACCCTTTTTCAACTATATTGGCGTGATCGGCTTCTAGTATAATGAGTGCAGTTTACAATCAGGTGTTTTGGTCTTGCTACAGATTCACTTTCATTTTTACATTCTACACACTCAATCTATACTTGTTTACGTATTATAGGAAAAATGAAGAGGAGACATTTTTTTGGTTCGTGTGTAAAGGTTCTAAAACTATTGAACCCATTTGAAAAATTCTCACTGATGGAAAGCTAGACTAACCCCGAGAAACATAAAAAAGAAATATTTCGTCCAGATCCGGGTCGTTTTATTTAAATGGACTTAAATCAGCGTTCATAGTCCCATAATTAGAGGTTACAGTAAACATTTTTTCTATACTGTAATACAGACTTAAAATACATCTGTATACAAGGTTAAAGAATCATATAACTGCTTTAAGAAAGAGTTCAGACCTTCGGGAATTGAGTTCAAAAGGAAAAAAAAAATGCCTTACGGAGCTATTATTCTTTTAGTCTGTCAGTCTCCTTTCCACTTAAATTCCCGTAGGTAAGAAGCCAAAGTTTTCGTATAAAAACGTTAGTATACATACACACTTTGTTCTTGAAAACTTAATTTTTCTATTAAGAGAACAATAGCTTCTAACTTTCTGGACGAAATTTTATAAAACTATTTTAAGATACATACCTATTCAGTGCTTTAAAAAGATGGAATTTTTCAATTCATTTAAAATAAGATATAAGTACTTTGTAAAATAAAATTCTGTCTTTAAGGTAAGTTTTTTTCTTCATAAATAATTGCGTTTTATAACTAACTTTTTGCAAAAGAGGGGCGATTAATGAATTCGTATTGTAAAGGCGCAGTATGGAATAAGCCACCTGAATTCGTATCGCAAGTAAGCAGTTTGACGGGCTGCGGGTTGTTCGAAAGAGATACCGCGGCCCTGGTACATAAAAGGCCTATGACGGAACACGACGATTTTAGTCAGTAAGAGTCTGACACTCCCTCACCGCTGCTAACCCACAGCGGGAGGGGTCATTTGATGATTTTACGTCGATAAAAAAAGTAAGCAGTTTGACAGTTGAACATAAATGTTGAACAGTTACGAACTGTTCAGTTCTGAATAAAAACAAGGCGCCTTAGTTAGCTGTTGTAAACAGCTGAATGACTTGGTTTGGATAGAAGGGAAGAAATTCGATGTGCTTTGTGTGAGAAGTTTTTTTGACACACGTAAACAACTACTCACTATGTATGCTTTTTCAAAAGTGATTGGCTTAAGGTTGAGATTTTCAGAAAGGTCCTTCGAATCTAAAACGTTTACTTTATTATTATTTACAATTAACAAAAAAATGCAATCTCCTGCTTGATTTGTAAGATTCAAAAAATCCTTACATTTCCGATATTGTGACGTCATTGTCAAAAAAAAAACTTCCTTTCTCATAATAACTGCAGTTTTACCTGAAAATAAAACATTTTCAGACCTTCAGCCAGTCAGCAAATAAGAAATACGGCAAATACTGTACAGGAAGCGATGTAAAAGCGCTTAGTATCGTCATTCAGAGAAAACGTCTTCATCTCTATCCATTAATACAATTGCCAATAGTTAGATAATCCATTACTGTAACTATCACAAATTATTCTACCGTTCCTTATTTGGTGTCATTTACTCCCACACTTGATCATTAATGCTTCTGTTTTCTTCCATTATTTTTTTGTCATTCCAACCTCGTGTTCCTGTTGCAAAGTCGTCCAAAATTGATTATTTTCACTTAGTGATGATGATCTTTGATCTATCTGCGCCTTTTACGGATGTCACCGATTTTTCTTGCATCTCTCCCATTCTTTTTATATAATCCAAAACTATATTTAGAACCTCAATTTCTTAGGTACATAAAAAATATTTACCCAATACACAAAACCTAACAACGTTATTTTGTACAGCAATTCTTTCACAAAGTCTGCGTTCTTAATGCGATTCAAACGACCCCTTTTAAAGTCTTATTACCTACTCCAGCTAGACTATTTTACACGGACTAATAAACCTGTTCACGGTAAAGCTAGTCTAGTGTTAGGTAGACATAAAGTAAATGTCAGACATCGCGGTGTCTCGTCGCGTGACACCGCAGTAGCTGTTAAAAAGAACAATTTTAAAGTCATGGACTTCTAAGGTACAATGATTTTGTTTGTGATAAAGAGTGAAGGTGCTTTCTGTAGATGAGTTTGTCTGCATAAAGGTTTAGCTGCCTTTTATACCTTCTTGCTCAGACATTGTAATTGTTATTTTAGTGAAGTATCTTAGTACATCTAAGGTACAACTTGATTTTTACTGAGAGTGCAAACAGTTTGTCTACGGTAGTCCATAGTTAGACGGCAAACTATAGTATACAGATTGAACTCTTGGAAGGATTGTAAGATACTTTTAAAATGGCTCACTACTCTACTAATTTTATAGCCTCAGTAAATAGTGACAAAATCATGATTTTGAAATCAAGTATTAATCACATTATCGTATAGACTTAACAGTACTCAAAACTGAAATGACCCTAGAAGCAGGTTATTTATTTAAAGACACGTAACTCAAGCAACATTGTGTATTGAAGTCACATACTTAGCAACAGTAGTTAGTGAGGCTTAAACTGAGATTAACAGTTGCTGGGATTGCTAACCTACTGCGTTGCAGTTCTCGAGTTTAATTTACAACTTCATACATGTGTTGCTTTGTACGGAGTTCCTTGTTTGTATGTTATATTAATGGGGCAATGTAAATGTTAACTTGTAATTATGTCGGTATAGTCAATCATTTTGTTGTTTGGCTTTAGAATTTTTCATAAAGTTGTTATTATGAATACGTTGTTGACTTTTTAATATACCTTATATACATATTTTTGACACCTCATATCTTAATTTTCGAGAAAATCTTGATAAACTAAGATATGAGGAGTAAAAATAATTTATATCTAGGTATATCTCTTATTATTTTCTACAAGAGACTGGAAAACTGATCACCTTATCCCGCAGTGGCTTTTTGTCAATAACCTGAAGATGTTATGACAACGCTGTAGAAAAGTAGAACGCCGTATTTTCTCTGAGAACATACGGTATCTGCCGAGAGCACAAATATTGGCTCCTAGACTATATGCTTGCAAAAACATCTATGGAACTATATGTGAATAATGGTTTGAATAATAAATGGAAAACTAGTTTGCAATTTAGATAAAATGTTCAAGTTTTTTTTCAGAGTATTTTTATATTTTATTTACAATAAAAATATATAGGTGCAGTTATTTACCTATAAGGTATTCAACTAGGTAATGCTGCCAGCCTCTTGGGTACGCTCCCAGTGGACAGCGATGGGGATGATTTCTTTGACGCGTTCTAGTGGTTTTTTTTTTAACTTGGATAGTTTTTTATATGCATTGTAAATACCTATAAGGTTATAAAAAAGTTTTGGTGTCGTTTTCAAAGAAGATAAATACTGTCCAAGGACCAAAAAAATGCAAGTCATTTTTTTTTACAGAAGAGAAAATACTTTTTCTACTTTTGCTACAGAAGACTACTGCCAAAAAGAGTGAAACAGAATACCACTAACAAAATATTCCCACTACGAAAAAAAAAGCATAGAAATAATCTCACGACCACCGTGATTGATGCTATCACTTTTAGGGAGCACATAAAATGTATCAGGTGCTTCCAAAATGTTCGGCATCGGCTGTTCAAAAAGATACGTGAGGTTGCAAACGCATCAAAAAATGCTTACGGCAAAGGTATAGGTTTGCCTCCCATTCTATTTATAAACTAGCCCCGGGTTTGTTTACCTTTTTTGAAGAGATGGGTATTGTATAATCTGGAGATAAGTAAATAGGACAGAAGATCAGTGTGCAATTTTGATAAGAATATGACTAGAGAAGATATAAGACTTTCGATCTTTTTTCTGATAATCTATTTCACCATTATTATTCGCTACTAGCCGTTTTCCCGCGGTTTCACCCGCGTACCGTGAGAGCTGCTGCCCGCACCGGGATAAAATATAGCCTATGTTACTCGCAGATAATATAACTTTCTAATGGTGAAATAATATTTAAAATCGGTCCAGTAGTTTTTGAGTTTATCCATTACAACCAAACAAACAAACAAACAAACAAACAAAGTTTTCCTCCTTATAATATTAGTATGGATGAAAGAAAGAGGTCAAAAACCACCTCTTGAAGATGCCATTTGTTTTTTTTTGTGTTAATTAAATCCTGTTAAAATTTAAAAATACGAGTAATATTGGTCAAAGATACGATCAGGATTTTTTGCAAATTCAGAAGTTAGTTTAGATTTTGATAAATAGTTCAGGGATAGGATAAAAATAGTTAATAATCGCACACTTAGCTATTATAAATTACATACATACTTACATAAACATGCAATTAACCCACTCTTGATAAGACTGCGGAACCAACCCTGAAATGAAGATGTAACAGAAATGCCGCAAGATAATATTTAGCAACGCAATCAAATAAGCTGTGACGTCGTTAGCCGGGTTCATCTGTAATTACTTGGAATTGTGCTATGTTATCATATTTAGGTATTGGTACATTGGGGATATGAAATATGATGGAATATCTATATATGTATCATCCTCCGAGCCTTTTTCCCATCTATGTTGGGGTCGGCTTCCAGTCTAACCGGATGTAGCTGAGTACCAGTGCTTTACAAGAAGCGACTGCCCTGCCTGACCTCCTCAACCCAGTTACCCGGGCGACCCAATACCCCTTGGTTAGACTGGTGTCAGACTTACTGGCTTCTGACTACCCGTAACGACTGCCAAGGATGTTCAATGACAGCCGGGACCTACAGTTTAACGTGCCATCCGAAACACAGTCAATGGTGTCTAAGATATACTTAGAAAGTACATACAAACTTAGAAAAGTTGCATTGGTACTTGCCTGACCTGGGATCGAACCCGCGCCCTCATACTTGAGATGCTGGTCCTTTACCCACTAGGCCACCACGACTACTATCTATATATGTATATAAAAATGAAACCCGCTTTCCGTTGTCACGACATAACATGAAAACGGCTTGACCGATTTGGCTGAAAATTAGAGGGGAGGTAACTTAGACCCGTGAGAAGGTTTTAGGATATTTTTGTCACCATCCGGCTACGGGTCGCGGGTGAAACCGCGGGCGAAAGCAAGTAGGTGATGTTATTAAAAAAGTCTTCTTTAAAATGAGGTCATGGATGTATTGCCAGATCAATAAATATGGATATAAATGAAGAAAATCAGTTCTGCAGTTTTTATAAATCAGTTTTATTACACAAGCTTTGATTAATTTGGAAGTCAGTAGGCTCATTTAAAGCTCAGGTATATCAAGCGAACAAAAACTTCCCATGTCCCAAAAAATACAATTAAGACTGAAAGCTAAACCTTAAAAAAATAGTTCGAGTCACAATACTTAACAATTTAACTCCTTACACTAACTGGAGCGAGATAATCCTTGTATAGCTTGTCTAACGGCCAATTTCTTCATCAAAAGTAAAAGCCAAAGTAAAAGTCAAAGTAATGTCTAAAGTAAAAGTAACGGTCAAATTCGTTTTTTCTATTAGTTTTGCTGTTACTTTAGCCTTGAAAAAACGAATTTGACCGTTACTTTTACTTTAGACATTACTTTGACTTTTACTTTTGATGAAGAAACTGGCTGTAAGAAACGAATTGCTTCAGAAACGCACAATGTTCTAGCGACCTGTCAATTCTCTATTGTGTCCTGACAGGTGTTAATTATTGCTATACGCCGAACAGCAGGCGTTGAGTGGTTCCGATACAGTTTGATTTGGAGTAACTTGATTCAGTCATACAGTAAACGTGTGGTTATAGGCACTATATTCGTTGTTTTTCTGGGGTAATTTTTTGTTTCATCAAGTATAATATTTGCGCCCGTGACAATAAATTAGTAAACCGCAGATTGTGTTGAAAAAAATGCCTTATCAGAATAAAGACACAAAGTTTTATTGACAAATCCATTATAAATATTTTAAGCAGTGTCAAACGTCAAAATAACTTACGATTAGACTTACGTATCAATCATCGAAAATAGACATGTATTGTTGTATATTGTATACCTACTAATTACACCCCCAAAAAGAAATCCAACCAATAGAAATCAAGACCCCAACATAATTACAACACCCTCATTATACACAATTAGACGATCTAATCACGGACTTTGATAAATTACCAAAAAATAATTTGGACGTTAATTTCACACCTACGTCAGGCATCCATCTCAATTTCGTATCCCTTGTAACGCGACATGAATACAACATAATTATACGAACAAAACAGGGTTATCTTTACTAGCTTGTGGCCCGGAGATGGTTGGGGCAACCATTTTGTTTTCAGTGCACAGTTTTGTGCTTACGCCGACCCAAATTTGAATATGTCTGAAAAAAGGTACAGTAATGTTAGAGATATATTATGGCCGTGCTGTTTGGGTTTGTATATTCCTTTTGGATAAAATCAAACTGCTGAAGTAAATCGAATTTGTTGTAATTTAAGATTATCTAGGAATATTTGATTTGGATGATGTTAATGTTAATATATTTACCCTTCCTGCAAAATATTACCAAGTATGTTGAGATCAGCCTGATCCTTAGACAATACCTATATAGCCCTTGTTAGGACAGATTAATAAGTCCCTGATATCAGTACTTACCGTAACAACTGCCAAATAAGGGTCCGTTCAGATAGACCGGGTCAGAGAGCAGAGCAAATTCTTAGCACGTTGAAAATTGAGTACTTAGTATTTGAAGTAAGGTTTATTTTTGCATACGCACTGCTTTTGTCCTTTTGTCAATGACAATTGACAAATTGTCAATGACAATTTGCTCTGCTCTCCAACCCGGTCTATCTGAACGGACCATTAATGAACAAATGACAATCATGCATTCCGAAACACGGAAGAGCTCAAGAGGTCTCACCAATCCACTGACCAACCGCGTCCAACACTGCTTAACCTTTCCCCAGTCATTACTAAGCTCTAGCTTAACATTACGTTGGACAAACAGACAGCCCCACACTCGAACAATACGTAAAGGTTAATTTATCCCGGGGCATCCCTTCATCGTGGCCCGGACGTTAATTTTAATATATACGTCTTGCACGACGGTACAGTTTCCGTCATTATATCGTTATTGCGCGATAAATTTTGAATGTAGTAATTGCGCGTGAGAAATATGCTTTGGGGGTAAGTAACATGTTTCCGTTAGATTGTATGTTGTGTTATTGGATGAGTTTTGTTGCTGACTGTACTTGGAATTGGTTATGTGAAAGTTGGTTTGCAGATTCGTTAAATTCGATTCGGTTTTGAAAAACTGTACGATTTAAAACATTTTCCGTTTTTGAACATAAATTTTTAAGTCAAGTTGAATTTAGATTTTCAAAAAGTTCTACAATAAATCTTATGTATTCAATGTACTTATTGAGTATCTTTAAATTTTAATTCCGTGTTCAATCCTTTCAATAATATTAAAAGGATTTATCTTTAAACATAAAAAGGCACCCCAGCCCCTTTTATATCCTCGAAGCGGATCCCTCGTTAAATTTTAAATCAGAAACGTTAAAATAAAGCACAAATAAAGTTGCAGCAAAAACACTCTTAAAAACAGCAAATAATCCTGAAAGATACAACATTTTACACAAACGAAATATAAGTTACATGCACTCAAAAATAGATTTGCGAGTTCTCGGCCAATAAAACATTCATATCCTCCTCTACACTCGCTTTTATGGACCTTAATATATTTTTTATTTTATCTTCTTTTTATTCATCGTTTTCGAGTCAAGTTTGCTATAATAATGGGCCTTGAAAATTTGCATCCACCCTTCTTTATACCTAATTGCCGATTTAGGAAAAACTGTTTCTTTTTTATGAGGATATTATGTTTCGGATTTCTCCGTTTATTTTATGTTTGAGAGTTTTGTAAAACTCATTTGAAAATTCGTGTATAGTAGAAGTTGGAATCTTAATGGTTCCTGTATACGAAAATGATTGAATATCTGGCACAATATTATACACAACAGTTCCTGTTAAATAAATAAGCACAAGAATGATTCGAATTTTAAAAAGAACGACTCATACTCCTCACATCTTTGAATGTCTTTACCAAAAAAAGTTTACTATGCCAGACCATTCATTGTGCAAACAATCCCCTTTCACATTCACAATACACACGACATTTTCACTTTACCCACCAATCGGCACATTAATCATTGTCTCTAAAGACAAGTCATTCAAAAACTTTCAAAGCACACATTCACCTATCTGTCGATGATTTTCCCTTCAATCATACTCCTCAAAACTGTGATTGATAACGTTCCAGAAGTTTCCATGGCAGAATAAATTGGTACGTACCGTTGCGTTTTGTACTCGATATAGAAAAGCTTGGAGAAAATTGTGATTGATATTCTGCTTGGGTAAGACAGATTTGATATCTTTATTTACGTAGCAATCTATTCTTTAGGTGAAAATACTGAAATATTAATAATAAGGTACCATTTCTTCTCGTCGGTATTCCATTAAAATTGGTTCAGTGCTGTGCAAATTAACTCTGAACCAGAAATCTAAAACAGAAAGGTAAGGAAAAGCTCTTAAAAAGAATATAAGAACTCCGATCAATTCTAACAGAAAGAAAAAACTGTACAACAAAGTATTCCAAAAAATCAGATTGATGGATACAAAAATAATTCATGAAATTAAGCAGTTACTTACACTGCTTAAAATTCATTTGTACCCAAAAAAGTTGGGTTGAATTCAGTTCAGAAAAGAAATACAAGTTCACAAGAAACGCGAACTCGAAACGCTTATAACAAATTTAATAAGACGCCTCTTAAAGAGGATTTCTTTAAATATTTCAGTCAAATATGCAAATGACTAAAAGGAAGTTATAATCTTTTCTTGAATAATGAAATTTTAATTAATTCTGCGTTCAATAAGGGTGGAAAAATGTGGTTTGCGGTGGTATTATGCTACCTTAGCAAATTGGTTTCTGGATAGTCTTCGATGCTTTTATAAATAAATTGATTTACTGCTTCATTATTTGTTTTGTACTCTTCTTCTTCACCCTTTTCCTTGTTTCCTCTTGATTTCAAATAAGCATCTTATTGTTGTTTATTTTTTGTTGTCAATTTTAATATGAATGATCAATATATTTAGTAGATATTTTATGATATTAATAGTTTTGGGGACGCTATTTCTCCTATGAATAACTGCAGAAAGAGTCCAACATCTTGGGAACTGATCCAAACCTAAATGCTCAAAAATAAGTCCATATTTATTTCTGTTAACGTTGTATATCTTTAGTTTGAGTAAAATTAAAATGGATGTTACAACTATATCATTTCCAGTACTACCATTAACTTCAATCGACACCACACTGCAATCAAAATATCATCAACCGCAAAATGAGATAGGATACCTATCTAAAAGCTTAAACTCCAAAAGTAACAAAAAGATACAAATGAAACCGTCGTCATACAAACCAAACACGTTATAAAACTAACATCTACGTTGATATTACAAAGATTTCATACTTCATTTCAAGTGCTCTCAAGCCCGCAAGTTCTCCATTACATTTGCTTAGGGATTAATAAAATCCCTTGATTAAGTAACTAACTGTACCGTGCAGCTCATATCGCGATGAGTTAGAGCTCCTGCACACTGCAAACTTTTAGTCGGCCGACAGTTTGCTTGGACTCATGAATCAGTATGAAGATGAATGATATCACGCACATTATAAAGTGTTCACAACATTGAGTTCTAGAATGGAGACCACGCCTCGGCAAACGTAGTGTAGGACGTCCTCAGGCACGGTGGAGTGATGACTTGCGCAAGACGGCTGGCAGGAGCTGGATGCGAGAAGCCGAAAATCGATTTCAGTGACATGCACTTGGAGAGGCCTATGTCCAGCAGTGGACTGCGATAGGCTGATGATGATGATGATGATGACATTATAAAGACTATAGCATCCAGCCGGTATCAGACCGACGAAAACGTTTGATTAGAATCAAGAATTTCTTTAAAAACAATATTGCTTGTCATTGGGCCAACTGTTGGCCGACTGTTTAGTCTGAAGTTTGTGTGTTATTAAAGGTTCATAAAATGTTAAACGTAAGTAGAACATTTTGTGGGAAATCGTTGGAAAGGTTAGAGTAATAAAAAAGTTGGTTATACTGTATTTTATAAGAAACGTGAATGCATTACGTTTATTAATCAGGATTAAGTGCTTATGACCGTAAATAAGTGGATCGGATGTGTTTTTGAATGAGTTTTTTATATGTCAAAGAAAACAAATGTAGGTACCTATAATTACCAACCTACCGTGTTTAGTTCTTGGTTTTCAAAGACATTTAAACTATGCTTAAGATAAGCCATCAAATACTTAATAAGGTATAAACACTCTCACACTCAAAATATATTTATGTTGTACTTTGTTTAAAGTTTTCTTAAATGAAACCTAAAACCCTGTATAACATAATTTACATTCCCTATTTTATTACCTTTCAATAGTCTTTGAGATTAGCATAGCAACACGATGTTACAGTACTACATTTAATATGAACAAACCTAAACCAGTTTATTCCTGATTCCAATACTAAGAAAAGCTTAATACGACCCCTTTTCAGGCTTATAACACTACGTAGTTGAATCGATACTCCTTATCCCTCCCCTGCTCATCTAATCTCCATACGAACATTTTAACTATTCAACAGGCTTCTTATTTGTTGTTAATTATAAAAGGGAAGACCGGATTATTTCAGAAGCCTTACTGCTGGTTTCTATAACCAATCTTTTCGTTGTTTTGCGATTAGAGATTGAGATTTGTCAAAATTCAATCTCTAATCGCAAAAAAAAACTAATAGATGGGTTATAGAAATTCGCCGATAATAGAGCAAAAACAAGTGAATAACAGTTACCTTTTGGTACTTGAGTATTGCTTTTCAGTGCACTCTTTGTTTATAAATGGTACTGGCATGTAGAAGGTACTGGTATGTGACTCCCGAGTGACGTTCTTCGAGGTTTTCATCATCAATAATTTTGTAAACATCCTGAAACTTAACAAACAATGCGAATTTAACATATGCGATTCCGCGGGAGGCTACGCGACACCACGCAGTGCAACACGACACCGCCTTTTCGTGTCAACAAATAGACCTGATGATTGTTTTTATTTTTGTATGTATTAGTTCATAATTATTTTAATGTTTATTGTTATTTGTGTATTGTATTTTCTATGGACCCTAGTTACCTGAATTAAAGGAATAAATAAACAAATTAACTTTTTGTCCTTTTTACTGCTTTTGAGTTCGTTGACTTATGTTCTCTTTGTTACTCTCTCAATGTCATTTATTATATTTTAAAGACAAATTGGTTCTAAAATTGACATTTTTGATCAGGGTCTAATTCTTGTTGCGGATGAGACCAAAACCTAACTAAAAAGCTATGTAGACTTTACAAAATAAAACTTTAACATGACAAATTAATATCTGACACCGTTACTTACAATTTCATGCACGGAAAAAAATGTTCATACAGCGACTATAATTCCCGTGAAGCGAAATGAAAGTGAAGTTAAGTAAATAAGCTGTACTTACTTACTTACTTGGACTTTTTACGTAATTACAGCAAAAAGTTTTTACTTCATTTGTTTATTAGCTGCTCTAGAGGTTAGGTTAGTGATGTGTGTGGGTGTTTTTTTTTTCTTTTGTATTGATTGCAAAATAACTTTTAAAAATCTCATTGGCTGTCATTCCCGGTTCTAAATGTCTCTTACAAGTGAATTTGCATTTAGGATAGAGCGGCACATGAACATTATTTTTTCAAAGTAGTTTAACGATTATTAAAATCATTGGTTTGTAATATATTATTAATGCTTTTGTGTACATTATTTGTTTTACTCAGAAAAAACTCTATACTCTATTATCAGCCTATTAATAAATAATATTTATACCCTGGTGGGAATAAAAACTCATACAGGGTAAACTCGGGTGATGCAATATGCATACCTCATACCTCAGACGCTTGTGCAATATCAATCAATTTTCACACACATTTTGATGCACCAATGAAACGTTCTTACTTACGTATCACAACCACTAATAAAGAACTGCATTTAACAAAGACCCCATTACTTTACCCTCTACCATGCTAATACTGAGCTCAAAAAATACCCCTCACAGTGTCGGATGCAAACGCGTATAGATCCATTCGTACGTCGAACAGATTCAATTATGCAGAAGATCAAAGCCGGAACTTAATTGGCGGCGGTCTGCGGTCTTGTTAAATCTTCATTAATAGCTGGATTCCGACGGTGTCTCCTTAGATACGGGCGACGGCTATTTTATAACGTTCACTTGTTTTTTTGTGATTCGATTTTTAAATAGTGTGTGGCTGTTTTAAAAGTTTTTTTTAAGGTGTTTTTAACTATCAGTCATGATTATTGGAGACGATGGTTATACCTACCTAGTATCAATGCAATTAACAACCACTATTATTGTTGTTTGTTATATAGGATGTGTATGAATCATCACGCCACTCAAGACATTATTGATATCCATAGATGTGTGCAAAATATATAAAAACATATTTTGGATATCCATATAGATACAGTGGCATGTTAAGCCATGTCTTAATGTTAAATACCTTCAAAACTGTGATTTTTTTATTAAGCTCTAGCTAGACCTAACTGCGCATTAGTTGATAATAAAATTGTGAACCACTGTCGATCAAATTAATTTTACGTGTCAGATTTTCTTATCTTCTGATTAATTGTCGTCTAATCATTGAATATGCATTAATTGAAAATTTAATTTAATGTAAAGTTCAGTGCGATAGATAAAGTGTCGATTTATTGATGGAGTGATAAGTTGATTTATTGGGGCGAGTCCGTTTAGGAATGATTTATGCTCGAGTGCGCTGGGACCGAACGGGGACCGTATGAAACGGTCAAGGCACGGATTCAAGAGTCAATAAAATATATGTACCCTAGCTACTTAGAGGGTCGGTTATACTTACCATAATAATGTATTGTTATATAATACCTTTTCTTAATGCATAATATTTTTGTAAAGCGTAAAGTATAAGTAAAAGGCTTGTGACTTGTCTGTCAAGGCCTTTATGTTGCATAAGGTAGCATAAACCTGCCTACGTATGCTTATTGAAATTAGGCAAAAAATTCTAATCCTATTATTTTTCATGGAACGTATTTAAATAATTGTTCGGCCACTACCAAAATATAATAAATAAAACCTTACAATGAAAAAGTTTCTAACTACGTACTCTACATGAGCTACGCCCTTAGGATACAAAAAAATACAGAAATACAAAAAAAAAAATACAAAATGGCGTATTGCTTCAAAAAGTTTACATTCTTAATTTTTGTGTTTGGAGCTCCCCTGTAAGCAAGTAATGCCTGTGTTGGGGAATAAAGGGGAATAAAGGATAAAGTATCAGTTGAAACTTTATCTCAAAAGCGCAGCTTCTTGCCTTTGCTCATCTTTCAATCTGACTACCTCTATCTTATATAAGTGCATACCATCTTCTTGCATATCACCTATCGTTTCTTTACCGCTATCCTCCTGACATAATGGATTCCTACTCAAAAAATCCGCGATTACATTCTCTTTCCCTGCACAATGTACAATATCAAACTCATACGATTGAATGCATCAAGTCCGTCTCCAGCTCTTGCTTGAAGATTGTTGAATCCGCTATGGTCAATATAATATTGGATTCCTATCTTTTCAAGAACGAACTCATCATCATTAAAGACATAAGTCAAGATGTGATACTCGGACAAGACTTTCTATATAAGAACAACGCGTTGATAGATTTTAATAATGAACGCTTAGTTCTAATGAATCGCATACATGTTTCCGGCCACTACCAAAATATCTATACTAATATTATAAAGCTGAAGAGTTTGTTTGTTTGTTTGTTTGAACGCGCTAATCTCAGGAACTACTGGTCCGATTTGAAAAATTCTTTCAGTGTTAGATAGCCCATTTATCGAGGAAGGCTATAGGCTACTTTTTATCCGGGTCCGTGCCGAGGTTCCCACGGGATGCGGGTGAAACCGCTGGCAGAAGCTAGTATTAAATAAAACCTTACAATGAAAAAGTTTCTAACTAAGTACTCTACAGTACACAAGACATATTGTTTTTATTCAATACAGTGTTTCCTTGAACAAGTTATTAAAGCGCAAATATATTATTTGTCGAGGAAAGACTTTCTGTTATTTTGGAATAATGTTTATGATATTAAATTCTGTCCCCAGGGAGGGAACGCAATTCGCCTCACCCGGCCTACATCTCTCCTTCTCTAACATATGTATGTTTGTATATATCTGTCTTTTTCCTACTTGTTTGTTGGAACTGATTTCATGGACCACAAGGGGCAATTTATTGAAGACGTGCTATTTTAGTAAAATATATATATTTCTGTATAACTATGTCACTAGTTGCTTCATTTTGTTATGTTTCATTCACTTTACTTAGTGACACAGAAATGGACATATTATTATAGATATAGGTCACATTAACACATTGTATACTGGCAATGCACACACACACAGTCTATCTACCTACTTCTCTTCATTCTAACTCTCCTACTACGGGTCTGCTGGAAGAGATTTCGATTTAGAAATAAGCAGTACCTTTGTACTATTTCTATGCCATGTCAGTTTATTTTATATGTTCACTGTGTACATAAATTGTTAAATAAATAAATAAATAAATAAATAAATGCGGCTCTATGCGAGATACAATTGATTACACATATTATTATAGGTATATGTGACTGCCCTATATACTAACAGTTTTGTTCTTAACTTCCTTTGCATGAGCTTTGGGTATGCCTGTGCTCATTCATATTTATAGCTCACAGGAACGAACCAGGGCAAGCGGTTAATTTTAAAACTAACTGATATTTAATAGAAAGTTTAATTTGAGAGTTTGGAATCTGCAGGTTGTTCGAAAGAGATGCCGCGGCCCTTGCGGCCCGCGGTCGTTAAAAAAAAGAGTTTGGAATCGATGTCTTTAGAATAAAAATAACATGCATCACGACATAATAATATTATGTCGATTAACCTTTGATTTTAAGAATAATTAATTCTTAAAATCAAAGGTTTTTGTAAAACTCACACCATCACAGGTTCTTACGAAAAGTTTGTTGCTAGTTGCACAGTTCCAAACAGTGGGTCTTATGAAGAATAACAGGCACGGAACTCCATTTTTTTCATTTAAATAACTAGAATTGTAAAGTCCTATTCGTTTAGGATCACTTACTCCAAACCCTCAAACGTAATACAAACCCATATTTACCCCTCCTTGACTAAGTGACGTCCATGCATCACATTACCGGTGCAATCATTAATTAACCCAGTATGCACTTAATATGGATATGTTTACATCCCACCCGCGGAGTAAGGAAAGATGAGCGGAGATGCCATAATGCAGGTAGGTCAGACGCCTTCATCATCATCATCATCATCATCAGCCTATCGCAGTCCACTGCTGGACATAGGCCTCTCCAAGTGCACGCCTCTGAGATCGATTTTCGGCTTGGACGCCTTCCTGTAGGCCAAATTCGTACGATGGGCATGACCAAAACGACCACTTACGAGTTGAACTAATTTTTTTTTTTTTAATACTTCTTGCACATACAGTACAATGGCGGACATAACGCCTTAGGCGTTCTCTACCAGTCTACTTTTAACTAAGGTTCCTTCAGACATCTGTCAACGTATTTTTTGGTATAAAATAAATGGTAATTTCTTAGGCCATTTTCCGTTATGGCACCTCCGCTAGTCATTTTGTTCTCCATGATCCCACTACTGTCAGCTTGCATCAATATGCTAGTAGAACCGGTCACTGTCAACAAGCTGCTTGAATAATTGAATTTGGAACTAATCTAGTTGAATTTGTATCTTTAGTAACAAATGCGATTTGTTATGGATACAAAATTCGAAATTAGTACGATTTCGCTTCAGGTTATATTAAAGCACTAGCTACTTTCCCGCGGTTTCCACGTAAAAAGTACTTAATACCTGATGTTATTTGGTAATAATGTAGCTTCCTAACAGTGAAATATTTTTTACAAGCTTTTAACTTGCAATGTATGTATGTATGTATGTAACTATGTGTGTTTGGGTGGAATTTTACAACTCAATTTTAAGGCACTTGCCTTCAACCGATTGAGCTGAAATTTTGCGTACATGTTTAGTTTGGACGACAATGCATTTAAGCTATGTGACGTCATCCTAAATCCAACATGGCTAAATATACAAGATGGCGGACTAGTTATTTTTAAGGTACCTATACAATATGGGTATCAAATGAAAGGGATTGACAAGTAGAACACATTGCACTTTACGAAATAAAAATCCAAGATGGCCGCCGCTACAAAATGGTGATTAACCTATTTTTTTCAATCCCATCCATATGGGTATCCAATGACAGGGCTTGACAAGTAGAATAAAGTGCAAACATACTTAGGAACTTACCAGGTGAAATCTCAAAAGTATAAAATAAATTGAGGTAAAAAAATCTTTAAAAATAAGCTTTTATTTAAATGCGCTAAAAAGTAAAAATAAACTTTTACTGTAACTTTACTGCCAACTTATAACGACAACTTGAACGAAAAGCTTGTTTTTAAAGATTTTTTTTTTAAATCAGTTCAATAGTTTCGGAGCCTTTAAGGTACAAATGAAAGAAATAAATATTTTCTTTATAATATTAGCATTGACAGATTATTGTCACTGGGCTATTTTTATACATAGGGGGGTTACTCTTGGGTACATCCAGACTGCTCACAAACTGTATTTAAAAATGTATTTTTTGACAATAATAAAAGTCGTGGTGGCCTAGTGGGTAAAGAGCCAACCTCTCAAGTATGAGGGTGTGGGTTCGATTCCAGGTCAGGCAAGTACCAATGCAACTTTTCTAAGTTTGTATGTACTTTCTAAGTATATCTTGGACACCAATGGCTGATTAAAAGGTGAAGGACAACATCTTGAGGAAACCTGGACTATATAGTCTGAAATCACCAACCCGCATTGAGCAAGCGTGGTGATTAATGCTCAATCCTTCTCCACGTGAGTGGAGGCCTGTGCCCAGCAGTGGGACGATACAAAGGCTGTAACAGTAACAGTTGACAATAATGATGGTAACATTTATTGAACTTTTCATTAGTTTAGATTCTAAAACATGCTCTTGATATCTTCTAAACTTTAGAAGATATCAAGAGCATGTTTCCTTAGGGTCCGTTCAGACAGACCGGCTCGGAGAGCAGAGCAAATTCTTAACACGTTGAAAATTGAGTACTTAGTATTTGAAGTAAGGTTTATTTTAGCATGCGCACTGCTTTTGTCATTGAGAATGCTCGAATGCGCTCGGTGTGAAATAATAAGAGGAGCCGACCGGCTCCGATCGTGTATTTTTTTCTTGACGTTTGGCTCCGTTTGCATGCTCTTTAATGCTCGCGCAGCCGATCGGCTCCGGTCTGTGTGAAAAGAAAAATGCGCGCCGATGCTCTCCGACCCGGTCTATCTGAACGGACCCTTATACGTTTGTTTCCTTGAAGCGTTTGCCTTAAAAGTATTCCTTAAGAGTTTCTAAAACGATGTTCAAGATAAAAATAACGTGTTTTTTTTCCTTTTACATGTTAAGTTTGTTCGAACGAGTTTGTTTTTAGAATACCAGATTTTTTTTTGTTAAAAATATTCTATTACGTTATTGTGTCTTATTTATTGAATGGATAAAGTTTTTTTCCTTGATAGTACCTGCCGCCTTTTAAAGTTACTGTGGAATAATATGGCCCTAAAATTTAAACCTGTGATTCCACCAACCAAGCCCCGAGAAAATCATTTCTCGCATAAAAAGCCTCTATCCTCTTGAGGTGTTAGACTACTGTTACAGCCTTTTTATCGTCCCACTGCTGGGCACAGGCCTTCTTTCACATGGAGAAGGATTGAGCGTTAATCACCACGCTTGCTCAATGCGGGTTGGTGATTTCGGACTGTATAGTCCAGGTTTCCTCAAGATGTTTTCCTTCACCTTTTTATCAGCCATTGGTGTCCAAGTAATACTTAGAAAGTACATACAAACTTAGAAAAGTTGCATTGGTACTTGCCTGACCTGGAATCGAACCCACGCCCTCATACTCGAGAGGTTGGTTCTTTACCCACTCGGCCACCACGACTATAATTATACGGTGTTAGACTATTCTAGAACATATAATAGTAGGCTACTCGGTTCCTCATTTGAGTTGGTTCAGTTTTATTGGTGCGATAGTGAGGCATTGTTATCGCATTTGTAATATAAAGTATGTAAGTTGCCTATGGCATTAAGACCGCCTTTGTAGTGTTTCGTAGCATAAAGTTTGAATAAAGTAAGGATATTGAAGAAGCTCACAAAACCTTCTAGCACCTTAATCCGTTTAGCCCAGTCAGATACTACACTATGTCTATGTCTAGGGTCAGGCCATTAGCCAATCTTGCAAGTGTTACATAACCCTTTTCGCTCTGCCGAATTTAACGCACGCTCGCATAGATAACACATTGATGTATTTCTGTAATGGTTACTGTTATGCCCTTAAATTGGTCATAAAATATTAAATTCTGTGAAGTTTTTTATATTTATTTAAAAAACATTAGGATGAAAAGGTTATAGAGGCTAAAGCCAGCTTTTGAATATGGGATATAGCATAATATATATTACATCCTGAGATATAATATTGTATCGCTCGTCATAAATTTTACCCCGTGTTATAATATATATTACATCCCAAAAATATTTAGTCTGTATGAAATCTTCAAAACAATGATCTTGACAAAATTAACGATTGTGATGATAATTTTCAAAACATAAAAAAATATAACATCATAGAATATTATGCTTCTCTTATCCCACTCAAAACACAATACTGCCCTTAGGTACAGTATTTTGTAATGTGTAGGCGTTAAATAGGTACTCATATCATCTTAGCACCCACATGAAAATGTTCTGATCATAGGTTATTCTCCTATCACCACCTTTGATTTTATTCATTGAAAAATATTGTATATCTTGCAAAAGGCACCTATAAAAACTTTTAAAGGTTACTAAATAAGTACCTAGTTGTTATTATGCATGAGAAGTATGATATCATTTGGTCTTTTACTGGGAATTTTAGTTTCAGGCGAAATGTATATTTTTTTTAGTCTATAGATTGATGACACCCACTTGTGTCGTGGGTGGAGTATAAAATGTGACTAATCTGTTGTAGGGCATCATACATTTAGGTGTGGTACATATATTTTCTTTCTATATATTTTTCTGCAGTTTGCTAGGAGGAATTCCTAGTAAAAAAACACAATTATCTAGAAATCTATCAATTTATATTATCTATCTAACAATATCGGGCTGAAGAGTTTGTTTGTTTACTGGTCAGCTGGTCTGATCCGAAAATTCTTCCATTGTGGGCAGCTTATATATCAAGAAACGGTAAGGTTTTTATATCCCGGTGCTCGAAGTAACTGCTAAGCCGTGCGGGCAACAACGTGGGCGAAAGTTAGTATTCTATGAAAATAATTAATCTATGAACCAGGATATTATTGGGTTTTATAGTTCAAGTCAGTGTTTTGTCTAAGTCGCGTAAAAACATTTTATTCGAACATTAATTGCTGTGCATACCCATGAGCGCACAGAGAATACCGTATATCTTATGTACCTACCATTGAGTGTTTAAGAAATATTTATACATAAAAAAGTCGTGGTGGCCTAGTGGGCAAAGAACCAACTCTCGAGTGTGAGGGCGTGGGTTCGATTACAGGTCAGGCAAGTACCAATGCAACTTTTCTAAGTTTGTATGTACTTTCTAAGTATATCTTAGACATCAATGAATGTGTTTCGGAGGGCACGTTAAACTGTAGGTCCCGGCTGTCATTGAACATCCTTGGCAGTCGTTACGGGTAGTCAGAAGCCAGTAAGTCTGACACCAGTCTAACGAAGGGTATTGGGTTGCCCGGGTAACTGGGTTGAGAAGGTCAGATAGGCAGTCGCTTCTTGTAAAGCACTGGTACTCAGCTGAATCCGGTTAAACTGGAAGCCGACCCCAACATAGTTGGGAAAAGGCTCGGAGGATGATGATGATACATAAACCAGCAAAAAAAAAAAAAAACACTTCAAATTTTCAATCTTACCATTAAACAATGAATAAGTATAATTCTTAAGCATCGCAAAACTTTGCGAAACGGATTTCACTTAAATAGCCACCGAAACCTATTTTGAATCGTCCGCTCCAAAACTTGGGACCGTTTTAAAGTTTGATGCAGTCGCTTCGCATTTAGCGGGAAGCTCTAATTGTTTTTGGGAACCGATTTTACTGTACAACTTCCATGTTGGAGTTTATCCTTGTATTATTATATTACAGGTGGATATTCGTGGATTAAGTTGGTCTCTGTATGTTAGTTGGTGGACCTGTGTAATGTGTTCGTGTATTACTGTTCATGGTGAAGGAGTGTCTTCGTGTCAATGAGGTTGTTTTACTTAAATCAGCATCTGCCTTTTTCCAAACTGTGATAGGTTCGGCTGCAGTTCGACCCTGTAACCTGGGCTAACCTCGGTAAGACTTTAGACTGTTTGTCGGACAAACAGTCTGACTTTCTGACTTCTGATTATTGCACTTAGCTAGCCTCATACTATGTATAATTGGTCTCAACGACTATCTACGTACACGAGAGATGTTCTATATTATATTCACATTTTCAAAAAAAGAAGAGAGGTTATTGAACCATAATAAGAAGTCCTTGTACTCATATACCCCCAAAGTGTAAAGCCATAAAAGCAAATGTTTTGTCTAACCCATAAATAGTTGACCCATACATCAACAGGAAAAAATAAATCTCTTCGGTTGGGTCAACCCGAAAATTGGAGGTAAAAAAACGGTTTTCAAAAAAATAATTTTCCCTGAAACACGATGGGAACGGTCAGCCGTTACTCCGTGAAAATTGTTTTTCACCAGCAATGTATTTCTTTTGAGGGCTTGTCACGTCATTTATACTCAGGATATATCTATACTAATATTATAAAGCTGAAGAGTTTGTTTGTTTGTTTGTTTGAACGCGCTAATCTCAGGAACTACTGGTCCGATTTGAAAATTTCTTTCAGTGTTAGATAGCCCATTTATCGAGAAAGGCTATAGGTTACTTTTTATCCCGGTACGGGAAGTAGTTCCCACGGGATGCGGGTGAAACCGCTGGCAGAAGCTAGTTCAAAATAAATACTCAACTAGCAACTACCCGCGGTTTTACCCGAGTCCCGATGAAAATAGTTTCCACACATAAATGAAAAGTAGCTTGTATATATTATTGTGGTATAATAATAAGCAGTATTAATGTATTCTTACACTGTCGAATTTACAATGTTTTGAATAGGATCAGTGGTAACTAAGCATCTAAATAATATTTCTATATCGATAATATCCAATAGGTATGTATTTTTGTAATCCTTTTCCGTTGTACATACATACTCAGAAGAAAATACTTCACGAACACGAATAAAAATTGCTAATATTCAGAGTCTTCACGTATATCTATACTAATATTATAAAGCTGAAGAGTTTGTTTGTTTGTTTGTTTGAACGCGCTAATCTCAGGAACTACTGGTTCGATTTGAAAATTTCTTTCAGTGTTAGATAGCCCATTTATCGTGGAAGGCTATAGGCTACTTTTTATCCCGGTACGGGAAGTAGTTCCCACGGGATGCGGGTGAAACCGCTGGCAGAAGCTAGTTTAAATATATTTCTTCGAGCTATCATCAAATTAACAAAAACTATTCGAATAAATTAACATACGATAGTACTGAATACAAGATTACTTGGCACGATGTCACTTAGAACACTTTTGTCAGGAAAAGACAAGTGACAGTCTAGATAGGTCATTCACCTATCTTCCAAAGGTCAGTCTTTTGTGGTAGCAGGTGGGGTACCGATGCGTTTCTTCAAAAATATTGCCAGTCGTAAAAGTAATTCGTCAATGTCGTAAATTATAGATATTTGAGTAATGATGACACTGTCAATTCTAGATTTAAACGTATTTTTTAAGCGACCTCGAATCACGCATTTTTAGGATAAAAATGAAAATGTCATGAATATCATCAGTCCATAAAATTTTATATATCATAATGATGAGTAGGTGAGACATTGTATACTTATTCAGTATCCTACGAAATACAGAAATATTTACACGAAAACGTTTAATCATTTAACATTAAAAGCAATAAGAGCTCTGACGTTTAGACCGTTTACGTGATTATTAAAACATGAAATGAAAATGATTTTTAATAAAATGAATACACTATTTTATCTAAAGCTATCGATTGTAGAATCTGTGCTACGAGCAATAATCCGAACTGTATAACTCGAGGATCGTAGCGCGCCCGCGTAGCCGCGTAGCCAGTGCCGCCGCGACGTTGCTCTGCGTCGGACGTGTAGCGCTACGACGCTACGACTCGGAACTCGGGCCTAGTCGGGACCGACTCGCACCGACTTAGTGTAGTGACTAAACTGTGACCGTGTTTGTGTATATTCTCGTGATCATTTAATGTTTTCCCGATAATTATAATTGATTCGTTTAAAAGGTAAAATCTTTTACTTGGTAATAAAATAGGTTTAAGTTGTACCACTTTTGGTACTAGGTTTTATTTTAGACGGGGAACGTTAAACGTTAAGCGCCGGTAACTAATGGACCGTTGAGATAAGAACGCTTTGTGGAAGTACAGTTATTAGCCGTTTTAAAGAGCTGGTCATTGATAACAGTGGGGAAAAGCCTTTCGCTGTTACTTATCTTCAAGAGAATGAGTATTTCTATTACCATTATTTTAAAGTATTCGTACAATTTTCAGGCGTTAATATTTATGTAAAAACGGTTGTTATAGTAAAAATCGTTACACATGAATGGTTTTGTACATACAACGACCATTTTTGGCAAACAAAATGAAAGCAATAAAACCATTTTGGAAATAGAATTTTTATTTGTGTTTTATATTTATTGCAATTTTATTTCAGTTTTGAACTATTTTTTTTTGTTTGGCACACCGGGTAGTTGGTAACTTATATTTGAACCATTGACATGAAAATATACTCGTCGACTCTATAGTCGTTGAATATGTTACATGTGTTTTACTGTTCCCATATTCAGAGTAATAATATATTAATATCTATATATATATATGTATAGGTATCTCATACGAATTGTAGAGATATGTAAAACAAGATTGAACACCAAAGATTTTATTTACAATCTTATGGATATGTACCTACCAATTAAATTCAAACTTGGAACGTCATGGGTTTAATCATAAGGTTAATAAGTCCAATTGGTATAAGACTGGCCGTAAAGGATATATAAGATGTTTGGCACAAAACCTCCTTTCATAGAATTGTGTAAGTCTTTGACATGCGGTAACGAATTTTGCGCATAGTACCGGTAGCATAAAGACTCATAGAGATGAATATGGCCTCATTATTTTTAATTGCATTGATCAAATAAAAAATCTGTTCTTTATTTGAATTACCGTGTTTCACGATCTTCGCTTATTTTAATATTCGAACAGATTTGAAATATGAATACGTTTATTTTTAATTGCATTATATCAATTAGTAAGGTTTATCTTTACAGGTTTGTTTTATTGAAATCGCGATTCTTTTTTAAACAATCATGTTTATAAGTAGGTCACGTCATATAATATTTTATATGAATGACGGGATGGAAAAATATAAACAAAATTCATGTATTGAATTATTGTTTGTATTGAAAATACCTAGCGGGGATGATAATAAATGCGATATGTCTTTCATGGCACAATATTTTTGTTTCTTCATAGCATTTTGTTATCCGTTCTGTACTTTTCATACTCGAAAAAAAAACTGTTTTTATAGAGACAGCTACGTAGACTTAATTATGTATAGATGAAATCGGTCTTATAGAGGCAGTAGATACCTTAAAAATATTTATAAAAATGATCACCATAGCAAATTGAATAGAATAGAATACCTACATAGAATCTAAAAGTACAACAAAAATGGGTTTGTGGAAAAAAAATATCTTTATCGATTTCAATAGAAGTCAATGAATAATAACAATTTTATAGCTTAAAGAGCTTAGAAATATAGAATAAATACTTCAAATTAAATCCCGAGAGCGAAGAGGAATTCTTGAAATTTGAAAAATTGATTCGGTTTTCATGGTGAAGAACAGAAAGTATAAAAACCTGACCAATAACAATATTTCACAAATGAAAATGTACCTGCGTTTCAATACACCTGATGAATGGCATGCATCATAAACTACCATAAATTATTTCAACTTTTTGAAAACTTTCTTCAAACTTTTGGTGGTGTATTTTCTTTTCTTTCTGTAGCCTATTTCAAAACAATGGATCTATTAGTTGTTCTGCTGTTTAGGTATACATAGATGGATTCATCTGGCTACAATTACAAAGCCTTTTCTCAACTATACAGGGGTTGGCTTCCATTCAAACCGCATGAAGCTGAATACCAGTGTTACACATGGAATTTACTCCCTATCTTACCTCATGAACTCAGTTACCTGGGTGAACCGATATTTTTTAATAGTAAAATATTTCGAGGTAACTTTATTAAATCAGTTAGTGCTTAAAATCTTTAGCATAAAAATTAAATCATAAACCTATTTTAATACATAGACTTACTCGTTTAAAAACAATGTGACCCATTCTTCATCATACCACGAATAGCTTAGCAAAATATTCATAGACCCAGTAATTTATATTGCCCTACCATTTCTAACTAACACGGCCACGCAGAACAATACACAAATACCGTGAACAACTTTATAATAACGTTTACTACTTCATGACGTCACCACCCTAAGTGGGTTAATAGCATTTTATTATCCAGCTATTTGAATAATAATTAATTTTAGTTATAGTGATGAAAGCTGTTATGAATACTAGAATCATAAATGGATGGAAATCTATATACTTATATAAAAGAAAGTCGTTTTAGTTACTTACACATTTTATAACTCAAGAATGGCTGAACCGTTTGAACTGAAAATTAGAGGGGAGATAGCTTAAACCCGGGGAAAGGACGTTTTGTTACCACCCGGCTACAGAAATATGTAGTTATGTCGGGACGCGGGTGAAACCGCGGGTGAAAGCTAGTAATATAACAAGAAATTGTAATAATACATAAATGAATGGATTATTTGTTTTTTTTTTTTTTTTTTTTTTAGTGAAAGATTTAATATGATTTTGTTCGGTTATAAAAAGTAGTCTCTCAGTAGATTTGACCAATGTTACCCTTATTATAGTGATGTGGGTTGAGCTGTCAACTTGTCAGATCATGTTTCATTTTTAAGTACCCAAGACTTTACATTTAGAAGGCATTATTAAAATACATTTGTATTGTGTAGCGATAAAACTGGAGTTCCTTTAAAAGTTTTATTTTTTCGCAGAAAAATCGTCTAAGAGGAAACTCTGAAGATTGTTCCATTTTTAAATACGGACCGCTCGTACGGAAAAAATATGAAAAATGAAAAAAAAAGTTCCACAATTGCGACGTAATTTACGCACCGATCCCAAAGTTATTTTTATGGCTCAAAAATTCACTCGTTAAAGCTTATTTTAATTTGCTTAACAGCCGTCTGGGGGCCAATTCTGTGCTATAGGAAGCATACATTTCAAATTCATGTTTCCTGCCTTATGAATTACTGATTACGTCATTCCAGCTTAGAATTTTTAGCACGTGAGCAGTGTAGGGTTGGCCGGTTTTTATACCCTTGAAATGAATACACAACGACAAATACTTTGAGTGGACTGTCACGATGGTTTTATGGTTGCAAGAGGTGAGTAGCAAGGTACAATTCTCAGGTCGAGTAATTCTGAGTTTTACCATTATTTTTATAAGTAATTTTAAGGGTGTACCGCCCTTACATAGAATTTCAACCTACTAGCATAATATACCTGTTTCTTGGATATGAATGAGTATTTTTCTTTATAATGGTAATATATTTATTAATACCATGCAGTTTCCAAAAAATACTGAGCCGTCAGCTTAACAAATCTAATTTTGACCTTAAATAAAATATATTTTAACCGCTCGTATTCCCATATTATTATTTCGTTACACAAAAACTAAATAAACACACGCTACAATCCAAAAACGTAACAAACAAGCCCCTATTTACCTTACGTCAATTAAATGTACCGAGATCAGGTTAACCATAATACAGGCCAAACGTTGCGATGTTTCATTGAATTAACAACCTGTATTTGATATGTCAAACGCATTGTTATTATATTATACCTTCCCTTTCCTTGGCAATTCGATTGTGTACGTACAATTAATATTTATTGGGAAGGGTCTGTGTGGTCCTTCGTCAATTTGTACTAAACGTACGGTTGTTAGTAGAAAGGGGCAGTAGGTAACCTTTACATTTATCACTGTAATATTTGTAATAGAAATCATATACCTCATCATCATCCTCCTTTATCCCAATTTTTTTATTTGGAGTTGGCGCTGTTTTCTTCGTCCATAGTCTTCTGTCTGCCGTCATCTCTTATTTCTATCTATGACGACTTTCATAGAATTAAAGCGCTACACCGCAAAAAAGACATTTAATAATTAAATAACTTGTATTGATCTTCAGTGCGTCCTACCTGTCATGACTTACGGAGCCGAAACGTGGACACTGTCGGTACGGCTGGTTCACAAGTTTAAAGTCGCTCAGCGGGCTATGGAAAGGGCTATGCTCGGCATTTCTCTGAGGGATCGCATCAGAAATGAGGTAATCCGTCAGAGAACCAAGGTCATCGACATAGCCCACCGAATCAGCAAGCTGAAGTGGCAGTGGGCTGGCCATATTAGCCGAAGAACCGATAACCGTTGGGGTAAACGAGTTCTAGAGTGGAGACCGCGCCTCGGCAAGCGTAGTGTAGGACGTCCTCAGGCACGGTGGAGTGATGACTTGCGCAAGACGGCTGGTAGGAGCTGGATGCGAGAAGCCGAAAATCGATCTCAGTGGCGTGCACTTGGAGAGGCCTATGTCCAGCAGTGGACTGCGATAGGCTGATGATGATGATGACAAGTTATTCATACGTCTACACGTACGTTTAATGCCTAATCGAATACACTGATACAAAGACAAAAGTCACTTAATAATATATTTTTTCCTCACGTGATGATGCGACCTAAACAAGCCCATAACTTCTAAAATATTTTTTCCACGTTTCATTCCGCTTCCTACTTAATGAGGCAATAAAAGAAAAAAATGTAAGATACCCACAAACGTACAAATTCATACCTCACGTAAAATCCATTATGAATCGCATCTGGTTCCACCATGAAAACATTCACACACGAGTGTAAAAAAAAACATCTTTCCTTCTGAAAAAAACGGAATAAAGCTCTGAATAAACTAAAATATTTTACAAAAAAAAATACATGCAACCTTAGGAAGTGTTTTCGTTCCTTCAATTTTTCTTGTTTTTACAAGCTTTTTTCACCACTTCGCTTGTATTTCCATAGAATTAATATTTGCACTTCTTTCATATTTTTGGAAGAAGGGCCCTAGTATATAGGATATTATAAACGCACATTTTCTATAAAATATGTTTTGATACGATTAAAAATAGCACAAACAAGCAAGTTATAAAGCCTGTCACCAAAAATCACTTAATTGCGTACCTACTTCCAGCAAAATATTTAAAAGTAGGTAGTTTTTAAATTTTACTCAACTGCTGACAAATGCTAATTCTAAATCTAGGTGGAGGGGTCAACAACCCCTGTGATGTGTATGAATGACGCGACGTGCATATATGTTTGAATTTTAGTCGACCGTCTATTTGGTCTACGGCTGAAAATACAGATTTGAATTTAGAAGCCATATTCTCTTTACGTGTTAAATCGAAATAGCTAGGCGATTGTAATGGGGATTGATATGTCATAACTAAAATGTTCATATAGTTTTTCTATGTATACAGTACCTAGGCTTAAAAAAAAATTAATAACACACGTTTATGTACGTCCTAGATGAAACTTTTATAAGTAAGTATGATTTTCTGCATGATGTTTGCTACATTATATCAATTCAAAATTGACACAAAATACTGATAAATCATTAAAGTGATCGTGTGCTTTTATTTAGTAGACAAGATATTCATTTAATTGTCCTTCCAAGTATTAAGAAAAGTACCGTCAGCATTGATCTACCAGCAATAGTCTTCGATTCAAAAGAAAATGGCTGTTAGTTAATCCTAGATAATGAAATTGGATCCACCTTAACAGAAAACAAAAGAAATCAAGTCAAACAGGCCTGCGATTGAAACAAACCTGATTTTGAAAAACAATTAACCAGAGCAATCGTAAGAATTAAGAAAAAAATCCATTGTCTAGACTTTAAATAGAATAAATATACTTAAGGATGTATATATTCTGCCTCAAGAAAGTTTAAAAGAGGATGGTAATCAGTTTTTGAGACGAAAACCGCATAAAGGGCTATCTTAATCAAACATCTCAAGTTGATAGACTTGTCATCTATTTAGTTGAAGATGCCTTTTCAAAAGTGGGTCTCATACGTAACGCTGCGAGGGATTCTAAGGATTTAAAAGGTTTAGATAAAATGGCTTGAGACTTGTAATTTATGCAGACAATTCTGACGTATATTTTCAAGTATAATACTAACAGTCTTGAGACAAAAAGCATTTGATTAACTTCGCCTTTCATGTGATTTAGATTTAAAATTAATTCATTCTTAGAAATGTTTTGAAGATGTTTTTCAAAGAACTGAGGTAGACAGAGACGACGAAATATTAACTAAAAAGTCTACAAACTTGTAATTGAGAAGTAAGTAAGTTATTGCCGATCTAAGTCCAATAAGTGTTTGGAAATCTTTTAATTTTAATTTCTCTTCGGTTTGGTTAGGAATCGGTATTGGATTACACCATTTTTTAAACTGCAAATGAAAAAATCTTAAATAAATTCAATGATATGGGAAAATATATAATAATTCGTTTATTAAAGACAACAGAACGGTCCACTTGGTTAGTAACAAAATACTTAAAAACTAACTAAAAGGCTACGTTTATTTGTTGGTGTATTATGTAAGTTTTCAGATACGAGCCCTCTTCTATTTGTTTTGCTGTATTTATAAGTAATAAAAAACAGCAGATAAAAAACTACTAACTAACGACTAAAGTTATCGAGATAAATATTTTAAGATTTCTTAAAAATATATACCAACTGTACTACAGTCTAACTGCCAAGAACTAGTAAGTCTATCTAAACAATTTAAGTACCAGCAATCTATTCTGAACGAAATACGGTAGAAGCATTTGTTCGTAACGAAATAGTGCTGACATTTTAGGACAGAATTTTATTGGGCTGCCTGGTTTCGAGGCCTTAGCATTTGAAATACGGGACTAGCCTAACAATGCCTGCTTAGCTAGAACGGCTATGCGGTACTTTTTGCCTAAGTAGGAATTTAGCTGAAGTGTTGTCGCCGTAAATTAAAAAGATACGCAATTGCGTTAGTTTAATCACATTAAGTTTCTTAGCAAAAATCTTTAAGAATGAATTCTACATTTTGCCAAGTGCGCAAATATTTGACATTTGCGCGTTTAACTTACCTAATTCTAACGTCTAACTAATTTACTGAAATAATCAAATAATAGAATCGAATAAACTTATACTTTAAAGAGAGAAGACATTTTGATCTAGACATGCTTACAATTTCAAAAATTTGTCTTCACCGTCCCGAAAAAATAACGTACGATGTCTTCAAGCCAAGCATATCTTATTCAAAACTTTACCATACCGAAAGCCACAGCCCAATAAATATGCAGACAAGCTCGTGCTTACACTTAGAGTCGTTGAAGTAAATAACACCTCCGAAATTAGGACTACCGGCACAATACACGGTTAAGTTGCCAAGAACTTGCCCATAGCGTGCCCAAAGACGCTTGATTTAGTATCCGTGGTACATTTATCGGATGCACCTATATTATGTACAAATTGTTTGAGGAAACTAAAGGAAACAGTTACAACACTGCATATGAAAATATTGTTATTGGATTATGTCGGTTCTGTTTTACCAAAATAGAAGAGATTTTCGTGAATATGTTTCGAGAAATGTTATGTTTCGTTCTTAAAATAGAATTTTGCAACACAGCTAAAGATTCCTACAAATTAATAGACCAATAGGTAAGTATGTAACGATAAATCAATCAAGGTTACGGTATGATAACGTTGCTGTTGAGATGTAACTGAAAAAATCCAAAATATTCGTATACAAACCCACAAAACATCCAACAAATAAAATGCTTCCTAGCATTTTATCTAAACATACAACCAAAATATTTGCATTAACCAATCCCTTTTGAAATCTTATATCTAGAAATAGCGCAATATCTTCGGCGTTCGGACGTCGAATAGGATCGGGTTTGACTCAGCGGATTGGCGATTCGATAAGAAACTAAATTATTGCTCAATGTTGACCGTAACGATAGTCGATGACAATCGATTTGTGCCCGCATGGTGTAAATCGGCCTTACGAATGCGAGATGCGTTGTGTTGGCTTTTGTTTTGAGCGTTCTCGAATTTTCGATAGAATAACCGTGTTTTGTTTAGAGCAATTCAAGCGCTTGTGGTGTATTATTTTTGATTGTGTCTTAAAGAACGGTTTTAAAGAAACACAATATTCAATATTGTGGTCTTGATGTTTCTAATCTGAAATACATTGGACATAAAGTAGGTAGGTAACTTAATCAATGTATTATTATGATCTAAATTATTATGTACGTTGGAGGTGGCTTATGCCAAGAAACCGAATTGAGAGACATACTTACTTTATTGAATATGTACTGTCAAACTTGTTACAAATTCATAATAAAAGGGCTTCATTATTATGATTATATGATTATCTTCCTACTAACAAAAAGCAAACTATTACCAAACATTTTAAACTATTTGGACCAAACCCAGGACCAGTAGTATATTACAATAACGAAAGCTTTAAATCATTTACAGTCGACTCTCGTTAATTCGAAACTGGAGGGACTCCTAAAATATTACGAATTATCGAGTTTTTGAAATATTAAATGGTTCGAAATTTGTGAGAGAAAATAAATAAAACTTCGAATTATTAAGTGTTGATCAATTATTATTTATTAATGTTATGTTTATTATTGTTATATTCTATAACAATGTCAAAAGTTTCAAGACACATTTGTGTAGGTAGGTACATAACTACATGTATTCATAATGTGAATTAATTAATCTTTCGAAACAACTCTGTCATACTGATTGGCGTCAAAGCAGATTGCTGCTACTCAGACTGCTCTCTGACTCCTGACTAAGAATCTTTCCGCCTCTTTCTCTCTGCAACTTTGAATTGTCGAGTGTTGGACGCCTAGGAATTCGAAATAACGCGTAATTTTGTTATATAGCAATGATTTTTTTGTTTGAATTACCAAGAGCATAAAAATGTATTGATTTAGTTCGAAATATTAAGAGATTTTGTAGGGAACTCGTGATAACTTTGAATTAAAGAGAGGTTCGAATTATCGCAGGTTTGAATTAACGAGAGTCGACTGTAAATGCATCTTCATATCTCTTGGCCTATTGTTAGCCCAGGTATGAATAGCTAAAATGTCAACCTGGTTTGTAGGCTAAAATTATTCTTCCTGTCTTTGTTTATCTTTGAGAGGAGCTCGTGACTAAGTTACAACCGCGAGGATCAGTTGATCATGAGGTTAAGCAACGCTTGACGCGGTCGGTCCGTTGATGGGTGACTATCTTGTCATGACATAATTTTTAACGACCTTGATGGCGCAATGGTCACCATGCCGGACTGCCGAACCTGAGGTCCTGGGTTCGATTCTCGGTTCGGTCGACATTTGTGTGATGAGCATGCGTAACACCCCGACCACGGCCACGTGGTCGGGGTGTTACAAAATGTATTTTTAAATATGTATATATGTAGCTATATGTAATTTATCAGTTGTGTTAGCCATAACACAAGTTAATTAATAACTTACCATGGGGCTAACCGACTGTGTGTGAAGAAGGTATCCCGACATAATTCCTGTGGTAATTTAAATATCTTTGGCCAGTTGTACGGGCAGTCACAAGTAAAATTGCAATATAACCATATACTTAACTTTCTGTAACTTTAACGTAAGTTACCCAAAGAAGTACCTATATAGCATTATGAATTTGGGTTTTCAACACTCTTCGTCACACACATTAAATTATGCTATGCTTAATTTCAGACTCCTCCGTGCATGAAATATTCTCGTAAAGTAGTACGAAGTAGTTCTCTTCGACGTAAATAGACTAGTGGCGTGTATTATTCAGAGGATCATGCTTATGTTATACTAGTGTAGTAGTGCGGTTCGTCCTATATAAAAAGCTCTCTTTTATATCTCTCGTATAAAAAATATCAGTGTTAATTTAGGATAAGATCAGTGTGGCTGATTTTGTGCAAATTCGAGTTTGTTTTTGTGGTAAAAACAACCTCGAATTTGCACAAAATTTTTTACTTGGTTGAAAGACCAATGTCTATTAGGCTTCATAAATATGCACATGGTATATGCACGAGTGCAAAAATTAAACTTAGTCTATATCACTCTAGAATAATATACATACTTTGCTAGATCCTATTTTCCTCTCTTTATAAGAATTATCGGAATACATATTTTTATCTCTATATAACAAACTGCAGATGAGGGATTCTATTGTCACTTTAAATGAATACCTGTATTGATTTATAATAGACACTAGCCGTTTTCCCGTGTCCCGTGGGAGCTACTGCCCGCACCGGGATAAAATATAGCCTATGTTACTCGCAGATAATATACTTAGCTTTCTAATGGTGAAAGAATATTTAAAATCGGTCCAGTAGTTTTTGAGTTTATCCATTACAACCAAACAAACAAACAAACAAAGTTTTCCTCTTTATAATATTAGTATAGATTAATTATACATGGCAACGTCGCATTAGTTAATCGTTAAACCAACAACGTAAAATTAGGTCAACAATTGCAGGCGCTGTTGCCGTTTCGTTAATACTTGTTGAACATTAATCCAATTTATTAAAACACGCGGTTTTATCCCTTTGTTTAAAAATTAGGGTAATACCTGTCGTTTAATTTTGAATATAATATTATTGTTTGTTAAAAGAGGTACTCATTATGGATGGTAATGATGTTGCTGTACTGTCCTTACAAATATTACAAACTAGCCTTCGCTCGCGGTTTCACCCGCATCCCGTAGCCAGATGGTGACAAAAACTATCCTAAAACCTTCTCCCGGGTCTAAGTTACCTCTCCTCTAATTTTCAGGCAAATCGGTCAAGCCGTTTTCATGTTATGTCGTGACAACGGAAAGCGGGTTTCATTTTTATATATATAGATAAGTAAATAAGGAAGCAGCTGTTTCTCGCGTACCGGGGAACTATTTCCCTCACCTGTATAAAAAAAAGCTTATGACTTTGTCAGGTTCTAGTCTAGACTAGATATCATGCACCATCAAATATATTTATCATTTTAGATTTTAGCAAGAAAACCTTATAGACGAAAGTTAAATGTAAATGTTGTTAGAGCGGGACCAACATCGTAAACATAGCTATTTTATTCCAAAACCTAGTTTCGAATAAACGTGAAAAGTAATTCCTTCATCATCACAACAGCGGCAACTTCCATCGAAAAGCACTCATAAAATAAAAACAAAGGCACAACTATTATTTTCTTTCTTATTTCGTATTTCCAACGAAATTACAGCATCACATTTCGGAGCAATTAACTGTTTTCTTGAACAGACAATTCGAGAGAAACGCATCGCAATTAGGTTTTTCAAGCTGGCTCACTGAAAGAAAGCCTATTAGACTTGTCAGTCTGTCTGTCAGTATGTACATTTTGAGAAAATGGAAACGGAGAGCGTTTTCTCCGAGCAACGTTTTTGTTAAAAGGAATCGTAATTAAAAATGTAAAGAGGATTACGTTTGCAATAGAGACGGTGTGAGCATAGTCGCTGCTGTGTTCTGTTGTCCTGGTACTTTATGTAGTTTTGTGTGATAGTTTATGATTGTTGTAGTTTATTTTGGGAACTACGTATCTTGGCTACTTATTTCTATGAAATACAAGGTGTTGATTTGCATTTGTGCCATATTTCAGGAGGAGTACATAAAATACGTAAATAATCGATTGGAATTACAGTAGACGGGAAATAGCTAATATGCACTGCTTTTTTTGTCATTGTAATGTCGTAGTATTTCAGAAGTTATCCAATTTTATGAATGAAACTAGCTGTTGCCCGCAACTTCGTCTGCGTGGGCAATATAGAATCGTCAAAATATTACTTAAGTGCATTTTTGCACGTGGCAATATAATTAGGATTACCACTTTCAGATTCATTGATCAAGGTTGTGTTGTGGATGTGTGAGCATTTATCTAAACAAAAGAAGTAAAGTTTGTGAAGTTGTGGAAATCCCTGGATCTAGTCAGCCAATTTGGAAAATTATTACGTATGGTGCGTAAGTAATTCTCACAGGAAACAGCTATAATCTATGTATGTGCTGTGAGTCAGACAAAGCTGTCATTTGTACATTTTCTGCAGCTGCTGCGACTAATCAGAATCCAGAAAGTCTGTCAGTGTTTTCATGGATAACGTCTTGTGTAGTTGACTGGAGTGAAGAGATCAGATAGGTAGTCACTCCAAGCAAAATATTGGTACTCGGACAGATTCGGAGACTGGAAGTATACACCAACATAGTTGGGGAATAGCTGGATGGATGATGACATGAGTCATCATAGGCGCGTCATCATAGCGCATAGGGTAGGATAGTTTCACTACAGGGAAGAAACACTTGTATGACGGGGATTTTCTGTGCACTCACTCACTATGGTAAGAAGGGACTCCACCGAAATGTTTGCATTGGTTCACGAATAGGCAAAATATACGTGTATCTGAGAGAGTCCACTTCATGTGTTCGCACTTGAAACCCGCAGTTTTGTCAAGATTTTCAAAATAAATAAATAAATAAATAAATAAATAATAAATAATGTCGGGACACCTTGTCACACACGGTCGGTTAGCCCCATGGTAAGTTATTAATTAACTTGTGTTATGGGTGCTAACACAACTGATAAACTACATATAGCTACATATATACATATTTATAAATACATATTGTAACACCCAGACCACGGCCAACATGCATGCTCATCACACAAATGTCGACCGAACCGGGAATCGAACCCGGGACCTCAGGTCCGGCAGTCCGGCATGGTGACCATTGCGCCATCGAGGTCGTCAATGTGTCACTTCTTGGTGGAGCCAGCAAATCAAAAGAAACATAAGTGTTGTATAATGTGCGTCACTACCGCACACCGGGAAATTTTCGCCTTTATGCATACCACAAACGATAGCTCTCTTGCGGAGGCCGTTTAAATACCATATTTTGTGTCACACGTAAACAGGACGACAGTAAGTATATCAAAGATCTGATGAACGAACTAATCAGATCTGACTTGGTCACCTCGGGCCAATCAGAGCTTTATGAAGCGATCATTCGCTTTGGCTCCTACTGTTATTGTGGTTTCTGAAAATGTATTCACTCATTCAACGATGAATGTAATTCTGAAGGTGCTATTAAGAACACTTGCTTAGCGCAAAAGCTGTCGTTGGCAGGCCGACACTTTTGACTTCTCGAATAGGATAACATTGGTTGCATGCTGGATTTCGATAGGATATAGGTGGATAGGATTTGCAACAGAGAACAATTCTGTCTTTATAATTGAATGATATCAAACGTAGTTTTACATAAAAGGTGTTTTTTTTAGATTTGGCTCGGGTCTTACTGAGACTTTTCGTAATCGTGAACAGTAAGTAAGTACCTACCTATGTCTCTGGTATGCGACGCGTAATTTGTACGTTTTCAGAAGCGATAAAGCATTGTACGTGCGCATGGTTTTACATCGAGAAAGCTCCCATTTCTTATCTGCACTTTGTATCTGGGCTCGTTTTTAAAGCTACAGAAGCCTACATTACCTCACGCTTAGCAGCGCTTGCGAGAGATAGACCCTCCTTTCTTCTAGGATTCTTTCTTCTTCAATTTAAGAGCCCAGCTCTTGTCGGTGCAGCTCCTATCTAGCGCCAACTCCTGAACTTCCTTATACGTCACAACATTCACCTTCTCTTTAATTTGCTTGATGTAGCTGTACCTTGGACGACCCCTTCCCCTCTTTCCTTCGACTTTCCCTTCCACGATGTTTTTTATAAAATCGTCGTGACGTATAAGGTGTCCTATCATTTTTCCTCTCCTGTTCTCTATGCTATGCAATAGTTGTCTTCTACTCCCTATTCTATTTAGTACTTCTTCATTGCTAATTCTTTCCGTCCAACTAATTCTCTCCAACCTCCTCCAGCACCACATCTCAAAAGCCTCCAGTCTGCTTATATTCTGCTTATATACCTCTAGGATTAAGTGTACATATTTTGCATCACAAAAAAATAATTAAGGTCTTCTTAATACGCTGCGGGTTGTTCGAAAGAGAACCGCGGCCCTGGTACATAAAAGGCCTATGACGGAACACGACGGTTTTTAGTCAGTAAGAGTCTGACACTCCCTCACCGCTGCTAACCCACAGCGGGAGGGGTCATTTGATGATTTTTGACGTCGTTAAAAAAAAGCTCTACTTAATATTACTCATTCAAAGTAATTTGTTGGAAGATAAACTAAACTATGTTTATGAAAAAATGCACAACAGACTCCATCTTTGACTTTAAATGATAATTAATTGGTCCACTAATGTCATCATTTTTACATTAATGTTGAAAAAACAATTTAGATGGCACCGTTTTAAATTTGGCTAAGAACTATTAATTTTCCTTGCATCAAGGTAATAATTATAGTTGGATTTTGATGTGGCACGAAACTGACAAACACTATTGAAATGTCTATCGAAAAATTACACCCCTGTTTAAAATAAGTAAATTACGGAAAATGCACAACTCCATCTATGGTAAATGGTAATTAATTGTTATTTACCACCTCGCTCATTTCGCAAATTCAATGTATTTTATTTACCACAGATGGAGCTACTTTAACCTTGGCTAAACGCAATTTTCATAAAATTTTATTTTTCTTTCGAAGTTACTTGTAAAGGTGTGATTTTCTGAGTAAAGATTGATAAAAGGCCGATCAACTAATATAAGTACAACATTCAAATGTACAGTTTTCAAATTTTCAAAAGTGAACAGATTGCGTGTCGTAATATTTTACTTCTTGAATACTAATATAATCATATCTTTTGATAGACTGAATCAATTTCGATGAAACAAAAACTAAGTAATACCTCAAGTTACGTAGAATTTTTGTATATAAGCATTGTCTGCATTGAATTCGTAGATTTTACGTGAATCGCGAACGAACAAACAGACAAACAGACAAAAATGTCAAAAATGATGGAAATGGGTTCTGTTAGTTATCCTTTAACATGCTGGCTATTTTTTTTCTCAATTTCTGCAATGTACAAAAATTACTCCTCTACAGATTTATTATATGTATAGATAAGCATTGTCTGCATCGAATTCGTAGATTTTACGTGAATCGCGAACGAACAAACAGACAAACAGACAAAAATGTCAAAAATGATGGAAATGGGTTCTGTTAGTTATCCTTTAACATGCTGGCTATTTTTTTTCTCAATTTCTGCAATGTACAAAAATTACTCCTCTACAGATTTATTATATGTATAGATTTATGAATGATCGTTGCGTATGCTTTGTGTTTGCGTTTGTGTGAGGGCGCAGCTCGGTTTTAAGGCCAGTAACACACGCGCCAAGTTTAAATACGGCTAGATGACATTGACGGAATTCCGAAAAAAAAAATATACGTACCAATTTTTTTGTTGATTTGGGTCGAGAATCATTAGCATAATTACGTCCTTGAATATGGCACAGATGCAAATCAACAGCTTGTATTTATTTTTAACTTTGCTCATAAAAGGTGTTCGTGTCGATATTTTGATATCTCAAATTAACGTAGTGTCAAATCAGTATGTAAAAGCTTTAATAAATATTTCATTACTATTCGTAATATTTCCGTACAATGCGAACTAAAAACAAACACAGTTTTTTTAATACTTGAATTTAATCCGATTTCATAAAAACTAGCATACACTACCAAAATAACATCAATTTAATTTAAACAAAAATTCCGTCGACAAAAAAAAAATACATAAAATATTTACCAACACCTCGTCGATGTAAAACTGATACGGAATCAGAAAACAGACACCCAACCACTCTGGTATAAATGGGAAAGGTTATTTCAAAGTTCAAGCCCGAACATAGTGAGTGCGCGTTGAGCCGAGAGCAAAAAAAAATCGCCACAGAAGCACGCTTTAAAAATGCTTCGTAGTTTCATGTATATGGCCGAGTTCACGTCTAAAGTTTGGACGGTAACTTGAACACAAAAATACACAAACTTGAAACGAGCACAAGTTTTGTATGTATGTGCATATTAGTTTTATAATCGGTTGGATGTATGAGAATCTCTGTTAAGACGGAGAGTGATTTAGAAAAGTAAGCTGTATTTGAAAGTCTTGCCTTAATGATAAAAGATGAGATTCTATAAACAGTGATCAATAAAATAAATGCTTGTCAATTATAGCCGCCAGAAAATATTGTTTTTCAAATACTCGACACCAATAGACAGACACTGGAAGGAGATGAATAGTCAACTTTGCTCTCCAGAAAATATTGTTTTTCAAATCCATAACAATAGACAAACAAAGTACATAAACGTATGTGTTTTCAACTTAATTATGACATATTTATCATGATCCTTTATATTATGACACAAAACTCAATACTTCACCAATCTTAAAAGTAATATAGACTAGAATCGAATTATAACATACTCAGATAAAAGCCACATAACAACAGAAGCGAACAGTGTTAACTATTCTCGTCCCCAACATCCCTTTCCTAGTTAGGTACAAATAAACTGTGTCAGCTGTTTACGATACGGGTAACAACGGGAGATGATAAGAGGGTGCAGTTGTTGTAGAGGGGGTCCTTATTGTTGTGCACTTTGAGCATCGCTTGCAGCTTAGCTGGAACAAGCTTGTAATGAGTTTGATTGTTTAAAATAACATACTGTATAAATGTATGTTGGTGTTTTTGCCAAAGTATCGTGATTCTATAGAAGGTGGTTTGAAGGCTTTTGCATAAGGCCAGCAAGACTGTCTAAAAATAAATTTGGTCAACGTTTGACGATTTTTTGCATGGCTAGAAGAAGAAAGAGATGCACAAAACCTTAACAGTAGCAGTGTTAACTATTCTCGTCCACACAGCGCCCCTTTCCTAGTTAAGCATATATAAACTGTGTCAGCTGTTTACGATACGGGTAACAACTGGAGATGATAAGAGGGTGCAGTTGTTGTAGAGGGGGTCCTTATTGTTGTGCACTTTGAGCATCACTTGCAGCTTAGCTGGAACACGCTTGTAATGAGTTTCATTGTTTTAGATTAATATTTTTGTAACAAACTGTTGTTATGTACATACGTTGCCATTTTTTGAAAGTATCCTGAGTTTGAAACCTAATAATAAGTAAGGCCAGCTCTCTAAAAATAAATTCGGTCAACGCTTGACAGTTTTGTTTGCGACTACTAGAAGAAGGAGGTACCAAGGCATACAAAACCTTCAGTATTTCAATCGTCCAATAAAACCTTCCAAGATCAAAGTTATCGAACATAAAATTGAATGGCACCCCTAGTTTCAGTTTAAATTCTCGACAAAGGGACAAAACAAGAAATACATGTGGGCGAAATAAAAAAAAGGGAAGTCGACAAAATACACGGCCGTTGTGTACGCGATAAAAAGAACAAAGTTCTGTAAGTGGGTTCCGTGAAAAGAAACAAAACGGTCCTCTCACCCTTGCAAATATTGCCATCGCCAGCAATCGGAATCTTACAGAGTGTGTTTGGCTATATTTGAGCTTTCACACAACATAGACCCGTCCTTTTTTAGACAGAAATTATGCAAACCTCGCCCAAAATGTGTGACAGTCACTTTGAAATTTAAATGCTGTATTTTTCGGTCCCCAATTTTTTGGATCCCCTTTTCTTTGCGTTTTTGCTGAAGAGATTATACGTACGTATTTTGATTTTGTCCAATTCTTTTTCTGTTTACTCTCTATGCATTCTTCTCTCTTGAAACACGTACATACGTAGTTTTCTTATTGTGGCGTCTTTTAATTTCTTTATTAAGATATCTAGATTGTACTTAGTATCTTACTTGTATAACACCAGATGGGTCTTCTTTCAAACTTTAAAAAGAAAACCTATTGACTCAAAAAACTTTGCGCGCCTTTCTGGTAACATTTTCGTTTTGTAAGTACTTCATTAAGTCAAATAAAGTAATGTTTCCAAATGAAATGAAGTTCCCTAATTTTCTTTTGAAACTTATAATGTCCGTTTAACATTTCCTATTTGAGACCTACCACGGCAAACGCAATTATCTTACCTCAAACTTTTGATAGCCTCACTTAATTTTACTTTAGGAAATCGCCTTTTGAACGAATCAACTTTGAGAAAATTGTTTGTTTGGTTAGCTAGGGCAGAATAAATGTCAGTTTGAATTGAAAATTAGAAGGTACTTTTGTAACAAACTTGACATTTACTTCTAATTTATTTGACTCGTATCATATCTAACAAGTGGGTGTCCCTACTTAATTTAGAATTTTGAGATAAATTAGGTAAGTTCTTCTCCTAACTTTTAGGTACTATGTAGTAATACTCTTTAACATTTATAGAGGTATATCAAATTATCTAAAAGTCACTATAAGAAACAAATGAACAAAACGTTTCAACCCCACAAAACCCACGCTTTCGCTACCGTGCAACCACTTTCGCAAACCCCTGACCTGTACCAGATTACACATGTCGTTTGACAAGATAGGGTTACTTGAGTGATAACTTATCCGCCTCAATCTAAGGAAGGTTGCTCGAACATTCCGTATACATAAAAACAAAGAGGTTGTATACGAGAGAAGATATTTTATTTTTTCTTTTTTTCGGGCGTTCTTTTTTTAAACTATCTATCATTCACGCACGTACGATTGACATTTCATGGACTATGGAGTGATGGACGATGCATTGACTTAAATGTTTTTTTTTCGTACTATGTCGTTTGTCTGCAATTTTTGGAGTTTGCAAGTTTTGACAGTTTTGTAGAATTGAATTTTTAAACGAAGCTTTAGTAGGTGCTGTGATAAGTCATTAAACGTCTTGGTCGAAAAGGTCAATTGCCAACGTGATCGAAAAGTATTTTAATACTAAAAATTATGAGCTTTTTAAGTATCTATTTTCTTTAATTGTGCTTTTATTTCTTAATTGGTCTCGGTTTCTTAATGGTTCGGATTATAATAAAAAAAACTTTTTGCAAGCATGTATGAACTTAACAATAAAAATCAAATTATTCGCAATGATAATATCTTCGCATAACGCAACAAACAATTGAAAGGCAACAGTAAATGACAGAAATTGTTTCAGAGTAATCGAGTGACCACGGCATTATAAATCGATTGGCCGCACTCGATTCTAATAATTCACTCGGAACAGACAGTTGCCAGATACTGCGTGCAAATTATATCGATTTAAATTTTTTATAGTCATTGATAAAATAACTTAGGTACAACATGAACAAAGACATTAATTTTTATAGAAGGTAAAACAATTTTATTATACAACTTTGCCTAAAAATAAATCCTTGTAAAACGCTGGTACTCAGCTAAATCTGGTTAGTCTGGAACCGACCGTTAGTCCGACCCCAACATAGTTGGGAAAAGGCTGGGGAGATGATGATGACTAAAAGTATACAAATGTTTTGATTTCGTTGCTTCTCTTACAAATACAACAACTTATAACCACCTTTAATGTTAAATCGTACATATTTTTTTACTATACTGAATAAATTAATAATTTAGAAACATAAAAATCAAGAACAAGACCATTATCACGAAACAGAACAAAAAACTAGAAGATTAAACTAAAGTAAGAAAATTCCTTCTGTAATAACAATTTTCTTTGTAGACGTCTTAATAATAAAAAAAGTAATACCTAATTGCTAATAATTACGTTAATTGGATTGTCTGCTAGTGATTAAAATAATGTTGTGATGTCCTTGAAAATTACTTTTGCTTACTGTTTTCAATTCATTCAAAGGCGCTGGTATTTATTTTTAAGTGTAATTTATTTTCGTAACTTTCGTTCGACAAAGTTTGGGTTTCAAAGAATAAAAAAAACATAATAAGTTTATAATGATAGGCTGAACAATTTAATTTTTCTGTGCTCTTGACAATGACTTGAAAGCTGTCAATTTTCAAAGGATGATAGCATTTTTTGTCCTGACTGCCAGAATTGTCAACTCCTTGTGAAATAGCTAAAAAAAAACAATTCCATTTCATTTTACGGTGCCATATTAAACTCTAGTCTTTAAAACCACCACTTATAAACATAGCATCGTTTCTTCTATTGTCTTTTTACAGCTGCGTATAAAAGAGACACAAAAACGTTTCATTACACGAAATACTTCATACTCATAAACGGGTAACTCATTTTACGCTCATTACGTCATCCGCGGCGGTATTCATTGTATATTGTGTTACATTGGCAGAATACGTAATTAGCCTTTGGGATTTTAATGTTGAAATACTGCGGTATTTTATTATTCGATCCTTTTTATTACCACATAGCTATAGAAGCTTCGTTATCTATTTATTTGAGCGAATGTTCAGATATTGGCAACCATTTTCTAAGTCATCTTGTAGAAAGATATCAAGAACAGTTATCTAATTAAAACTTCCGATCAAACGTCCCTAAATTAAGCCAGAATACACAATAAAAAGAAACGGACATAAAAAAAAAGAAAAAAACTCTCAATGGCACTTAAAAAAGAAACAGGAAAAACTTCAATTAAAAAAACTGACGGAGATCCCTTCGATCCACTTGAACCGTCGACAGATAAGAGGTTGGGGTGTAACTGTGTGTCTGACACTTTACACCGACACTTTAGAGTGACACTTAGAGCCCTAGACACATTATACACCCCGAGGTGTCGCTTTGACATTGAATACCGCACTATTTACGGGTTGAAAGTGAGCTCAAATATTCAATTTTTATTTCGAAGGTAAGAAAAATAATGAGGGTGTATTTCTATCCCAATTTTCTCAATGGGTTGGGTTTCTAAAATTTACTCCAACCAGCCCTGGGGTGTAAATATAATCCTGAAAACAAAATTAAAAGAATTCAAAAATAAATAGTAACATGCTCTTCATAAGCTCTTGAAATGTAAACTATGTCATAAGATTACTGGCATAGCGAAAGGATTGCACTGCCAGTACAGTTTTTAATAAAATCAATCTCCAATTTTGATTTCAATGGGAAGTAATATTTCACACGTTCACATATCCACGAATATTTTTCTTTATTTACCAACGTAAATGCGTGTAGGCTCCAGTTTTGTGGCTGGACATTACAGAAATAAAACATTTGTATGCGTACGTGCATAAAAATGTTCGATAAATCAAACGGTTGTGCAATATTTCAGTGAAAAATATTTTGTGTGCGATACATTTGTAAAGCGCGGTGAGGTCACAGGGTTCGCTTTCATGACAAAGCATATATCTTCATTTTGTCGTATCATATAGCTAGTATACTTTACTAGGTCATTGTATGCCTCAGCTCGAATCTATAGAACCGACGTAATAGAATGTGGCAAAATTTAAAATGTAGTCCACCTTCATGGAACGGGAGTCATTTTGGCGCTCCTTCGATGAACTAGGTGAGGTAATTCATTTTGTACGGATATGGAAGTTCGGTTGATATGGTCAGCACTAAAATTCGATGAAGAATGTGAAATGTTAAGATATGGACGGTTCGCTGTTCAACAGTTATGGAAGCTCCAAGCCCACTCAGTATAAAAATAGTACGATCCTAGGCGTCAAGAGCGACCTAGTCTTTAAAAAGTAGTTAATAGTTTTGAAGAATATTGGCAACTTTCTGCTTTACCCTCGAGGTATGTATAACATTCCATCCAAAACTATTTGACTAGCCAAAGATTATTTACCTTATTTACAAACCCTAGAACAGCCAACGTTCTCACGAAGTGATTCACTAGTGATTTATTCGCAGTAGGGGCGAGGGTTCGCCGGATTACGCAGCACGTCCAACCATTTACACCATTAATATTAAACATGCAAAAACATTCAGTATTGACCATTCACATTGTTTTCTCTGTTTGTTTTCCTACCCTTTCGGTATAAGCATTTTCATACATATCTTATGTAACGGTATTGACAAAACTGCTCGAGTTACGAACGCTTTTTCGGCGTACGTAGTTTACGTACCCTTTTCTAACTACATATTGATTCTCGTTTCCAATATACACAATGTGGGCAGATACTAAATTATTAATGGTTTTATGTTGACATTGAATAGTTTTATTCTGTGTAATCATAGTTTTGTAACGACTAGACAGCTAAATGTTCCTTTTAAAGCGCTGGGGAAATTTTGGTGAGTACTCAAATATGTCTGTGATTACATTCAATCAGACTAAAGTAACACAAATATGGACATAAGTAACGGGATTTGAATTCAGAAATAGATACCATGTAACAATGAAAAAGTAATCAAAAACCATTGTAAGGTTTACTTGCGACAATTTTATTCATGGATATTTCCTGTCATTTATTTCTGGTGAAAACATGACTATGGAAACATACTTGCTATTGAAACTACTACTACAATCCACGGGACTGTTTCCTAATCCCATAATCGGCTTAGCCAAGGACCGTAAAGAAATGGGGTCTATTAATAGAATGGGAAAATAAAAAAAATGCCAACTGCCAAGTGCGTAGGCGTATTGCGGAAAACAACGTAATGAAGGTTTCGCCAAGTTTATGAGAAAACTTCCTATTTAAGCCCTTTGTGATTCTACAGTGTAGTATCACGTCTTATTATATTTCCATCTGTAGTCTGTATTAAGAGCTGCTAAACTAATTTGACAATGACACCTTTGACATCATGATTTGGTTTTGTAGAGGTAATTCACATAACAGCTTGTTTCTTTATGTATGTATGTATATAATGCTTCTTGCATATAATGGACATTGGCAGACTTAGGCTCCGTTCAGATAGGCCGGGTCGGAGAGCATCGGCGCGCATTTTTCTTTTCACACAGACCGGAGCCGCATCTTTAATGCTCGTGCAGCGGAGCGAACCGTCAAGAAAAAATACACGATCGGATCTTATTATTTCACACCGAGCGCATTCGAGCATTCTCAATGACAAAAGCAGTGCGCATGCAAAAATAAACCTTACTTCAAATACTAAGTACTCAATTTTCAACGTGTTAAGAATTTGCTCTGCTCTCCGACCCAGTCTATCTGAACGCACCCTTAACGCGTCTATGTATTCTTACAATGCAATGGCGATAAATCAATTCATCTTGTTCTTTTCTTTGTACTATGTACCACGTTTTTCCATGTTAAATGATGTTTAGGTATTCAACAAGTAATTTACTCATAATAACTCACATACTAAATTGCGCACTACATCAAGATTACGTGAGCAAGAAATATAGAAATATTTCCTTGATTTTATGGCCTATACGGAAACGAAAATGAGAATTGATGTGTGCTCAATATGCGAATTTATGTTTGGCCTAAATACTAAATACTACCTTTAACAATCCTTACATATGATACAAAATGTGAAACTTAATCTATTTGTTATCTTGTACATACTGGTCTGATTAAGACAAAAAACTGCTTACAGTGATATCAATAGTTTAATCTGTGTAAATAGTTCTTTGCAAGCGATTGAGCATATAGGCTTATCGAACAATCGCAACTCATAGCAATAGCTCAACAACTACAACAGCTTCACAACACAATTCAAACAACCGCAATCAAAACTATCAATATCAGTGTGCGAAAATGATAATCGTTCATACAATGTCCATCATAATGCGCTAACATAATAGAAATTACGGAGGAACGAAAGATAGCGGAGGTACCATAAGGAAGGCAGGCGCCTTCTTGTAGATCAAGCAACGTATGGTAGCATTGATCAGTTACTAGAACTAATAAGATGTTCGGGTCCCTTGTCAAAACAAAATATTTATTTTGAAATAAAGAGTGGATTCCATAGAAAGCGTGAAAGGTCGGAGCTAGTAACGTTTGTCGTCCCCCGAACACCCGCATTTTGCGTTACGACATCTTCACCAGTCATTTTGTTCTCCGTCGATTGAGCATAACAGAGCGTATCGAACAATCACAATCACAATACAATTCAAACAACCGCAATCCTATCAATATCAGTGTACAAAAATGATAATCGTTCATACATGCAGCATAATGCTCTAACATAATTGAAATGCAAAGTGCGATGTTGCGCGCTACGTAATTACAACGTGCCGTGCGAACGGACGCTTTGACAAACTGTTACGCAATTAGTAGCGGTCGCGCATTACGTAATAAGCCTTCGGGCTTCCGCAAGGGAATGCTGATTGTAAGGCTACTGACTTTTGTAGAAGATTTTGTGATAGTTTTGAGGAATTATATTTATGAAGACATATTTTATGGCTGCTTATCTTTGATTTATGTCTTTGAGAATTTTCTTGAAAGATAAATAATATGCACAGAAGCGTTATCACCCCATTTTTGTTACGAACAAATATTATAAAGATCATGTTATTTTGAAGTTAAATTAGATATAAATGCACTGACGATGGTAGAGGAACATTAGTGTTAAACTGCGATGAAAACAAAGTGAGTCATAAAATATTTTCAAAAATTGGAAACCCGAGCTAGATCAAGAAGAAAAGGCTTTTCCTATAATACCCTAATTCTCTAAGGGTCCGTTCAGATAGACGGGGCCGGAGAGCATCGGCGCGCATTTTTCTTTTCACACAGACCGGAGCCGATCGGCTGCGCGAGCATTAAAGAGCATGCAAACGGAGCCAACCGTCAAAAAAAAATACACGTTCGGAGCCGGTCGGCTCCTCTTATTATTTCACACCGAGCGCATTCGAGCATTCTCAATGACAAAAGTAGTGCGCATGCAAAAATAAACCTTACTTCAAATACTAAGTACTCAATTTTCAACGTGTTAAGAATTTGCTCTGCTCTCCGAGCCGGTCTGTCTGAACGGACCCTAAGTCCACAACTTAAAAAAAAATTCAGGTGACCTTTAAAACTCGCCGCACACATCCCAGCAATATGAAACAAATACTCTCTAAAGGTCCATAACACAAAGCTTTATAATCACCGAAACCTAAAGGCAGTCCAGGTACGAGCTAAGTCTCTTTCACCCCATTTTTGTCACGGACAGTAAACGGTAACACGCTTCCAAATTACACATGGGCTTTGCGACGCAGTAATACCGCCCGTCCAGAAATTGAAGCATGTAGCTGTTATATTTACACAAAATTGGGGCGAATAGGGGCGAAACGGACCAATTTACGGTGGGGCATGTTGGTCAAGCTTGTTTTTAACCCCCGACGCAAAAACGACGGGGTGTTATAAGTTTGACGTGTGTGTGTGTGTGTGTGTGTGTGTGTGTATGTGGCATCGTAGCTCCCAAACGGATGATCCGATTGTAATGCGGTTTTTTTTGTTTAAAAGGTATGTCAGTCGGGAGTGTTCTTAGCTATGTTTGGTGGAAATTGGTTCAGGTCTTCAAGGTCATCAGCTCGTTTGCTAGATGTGATAGGAATGTTACACGCTCAGTTTACTTGCAAGTATATGTGAGATCTGAAATTTGAAACACTAATGTCTTTTGGAACCACTGAGCTGGTCTGCTGTTAGGGCACGAAGGTAGGAGACGTAACCCTGAACTGCCTTTTAGTAAACCCATCGAGTTTGGGCTCGTTGAATTTGTCTTGACGAGTTCTCTTCATGTTTCTGATTGACGAGAACCTGATGCTGGAAATGGGATGTGGCGGATGAAACCCTGGAATGCCGGAATGAAATGGATAAACCGATTTATATTTTTGCTGAAAATCTAGAATGTCCAAAGGTTAATCTTTATTGTTTCTCAATCTGTGCAATTCTCCCAGAGCCAGTTTGTCATGAGGATTGTTAAACAGCTTCCTTTGGCCGAGATCGCATATAGCGACCCCATCTTAAGATAAAATAAATTAAATGAAAGAAGGAAAAATTAAGGAGCTCCTTTAAAAAGCATGAAATAAAATTAAATTATAAATTTAAATAAACCCCCGACCCAAAAAAAGTACGCAATAATTATGACAAAAGGTTAAAAACGCTAAACCCTATAAAAAGCAAAAAATAACTTTTAACACTACGTAAACTAAATTTTGACGTGTCGGGGGACCGCTTTTTACCTTCATAAATACTTACATAAATCAAATGATACCTACCTAATTACAACATTCGTTTAAAAAAAAAAACACGTATCTAAAGTAATGAATTAGAGCGGTCCCCCGACACGACAAAATTTAGTTTACGTAGTGTTAAAAGTTATTTTTTGCTTTTTATAGAGTTTAGCGTTTTTAACCTTTTGTCATAATTATTGCGTACTTTTTTTGGGTCGGGGGTTTTTTTTTGAATTTGAGGTGATATTTCGGGAGCTTGGGATTTGTTTGTAGTTGTTTAAGATCGAAAATGAGGATTATAAGCTAACTGTTTAAAAGCCAACATTTTTAAAATTGGGCAATTCTTTTGGCTGAAAGGTAATAATAATAGCGTCGGCAGCGATTGTTGCTTTCATATAGAGAGATCCGCTAGCTGCGCGGGTATATTGTAGTGCACAAGTATTTGCGCAGACACAGTAGCACTTCGTAATTCTTCGCTCTCTTAGCCCGATGGGACGGTAATCCGACACGACCGGAGAAAGATCAGGCGCAGTACCGACGTTAACGTGCTCTCTGATGCACGGTTGTATGGTCAGGCAAGTGCCAATGCAACTTTTCTAAGATTGTATGTACTTTCTAAGTATATCTTAGACACCATTGACTGTGTTTCGGATGGCACGTTAAACTGTAGGTCCCGGCTGTCATTGAACATCCTTGGCAGTCGTTACGGGTAGTCAGAAGCCAGTAAGTCTGACACCAGTCTAACCAAGGGGTATCGGGTTGCCCGGGTAACTGGGTTGAGGAGGTCAGATAGGCAGTCGCTTCTTGTAAAGCACTGGTACTCAGCTGAATCCGGTTAGACTGGAAGCCGACCCCAACATAGTTGGGAAAAAGGCTCGGAGGATGAGGATGATGATGCACGGTTGTATCATCCAACTTCCAGATTCCGGGATGTTCTAAAAGTTTCTAAAAGCTATTTCAGCCCGACTCAGGAATCAAACCCGAGACTTCGTGCATAGCAGTCTTGCTATACGACAACTAGGCCAATGAGGTAACTACGTTACTTATTAAGGAGAGGATGCTTTGACCCCGCATTCCTATCATCCTTTCATGAAAATGAGCACGTGCGCAGGGGCTAGTAATATCTATAAATAAGTTTTATCTCATACAGTGTTGCAAGCAATAAAAATATACGTCAGCTACGCCGTAGCAGCAGTGTTGCTACGACATAGGTGACGCAATGGTGTCACGGCTACACGTGCTACGCTGTCGTAGCAAATATCCGATATTATAATATTATGCATAGCTGTCCTTTCTATTTACTTTTCATACGCAAAGTTTATCAATTTATATGTGTATTGTTTATTTAATTTTATGGATAGCGTATTTTGTTAGTTTAATAACTTAAATACACAGACCTCACGTAAATGGTTTTTATTACATATTCAATAACAAACAGCCTTCGCAGTTCAAACCGAAATTATTCCTGGAAATTCCCCAATCGAAACTTACAGAACATACGCTGGAATTTTAAGTAAAGATAATTAAATTCAGGCATACATTAATTTCATAATGAACTACTTTAAATGATAAAAATAAATTACTATTTTCTGGTGAAATGTATGATGAAATCTTTTTGGTGTAATGAAATGGTATAATTACAATAAGTTTCCTGTACTTGACGTATTAATTTTGGGTCCTCAGAACATTTACAAGGAAAAATACGAGTAACATTTGAGGCTTTTACGGTGTAGCAACATTTCCCAACATTTTGTTTCAAGTTCCCGATGGTTTAATGAGTTTTCTGAGGTTCGAAAAGTTACTTCAACCTGAGAAGTTTATACAAGTTGAAACATGTATTTGTATTGAATGTTAGTAGGTTTAACTTTGGGGGAAATGTGTGGTGATTTTAACTACTTTCTTAACCGACTTCAAAAAGTGAAGTTCTGAATTTATTCCTTTATTCATGTTTGTGATTTTTACCGATGATAGTAAGATGTTTTTTGAAGTAGAATCGTGAGTCGGATTTCCTTAACTTTTTATCAAAAAAATTTTTCATCAGTTTCACAAAATACACGGGCACATTTATTTCAATTACGAACGTGCTCAAAATCTTGCCTACAACTCTGAAGTCTAGAACGTCACTGCAGCTACACCATTCAGCCGCTTCAGCTAAGAGTACTCACACTGTAAACTTTTAGTTGGCCGACAGTTTTCTCGGGCTCATGAACACTAAATAAATCACAATAGAAATAACGCATATAATAACAATCAAGTATTTGGCCGGTATCAGACCGATTAAAAACTTTGATTGAATTCCAGTCTGCCCGTGACCGTGGATGCCGTAAAGGATCCGAAACGGCAGGATAAATAAATAAATAATATTATATAAATAAATAGGTAATATTTGTTAATATAACCACGATAAAAATCAGTAAAAGTAGTTTTATTTTAACGATTTTTTTAAAACAAATATTTTTGTCCAACCATCGGGCCAACTGTCGGCCGACTAAAAGTTTGCAGTCTGCTTGTAAAAGTTTGAAATTCAAAGTGACGCCACATTCCGGGTGTTATTCCCCGGGTATTGCTGCTCCAACGTGTTGGAAAAGATCACAGGGAACAGGTTTCTAGGCCATCGCATGGAAACAACACAATATCGCCGCAGTTGACTTTTACTAGAAGCGCTGACAAGCGCTTTACGCTTTACGATTTTGTTTTATTCAAGTAGGTGAGGTGACGACTTGCTTTTGGTAAATTATACGAAGTGAATGCAGCTGTAGGTAGCGCAAGGTTCAATAAAGAAGATTGTGTTATACTGTAGACTATACTTATGAAAATCAAATCCCTTCTTAGACATTTTCAATCGTCAATAATATGTGCAGCTTCAAAAACGTGCACCTTTCATCATTTCTGAAAAGAAGAAATAGGTAAACTCTTAGCAACACCCAATTCCACAATGATCCTTGTAGTAATTTTAACAATCTTTATGAAAATATCATTATCATCATCATCATCATCATCAGCCTATCGCAGTCCATTGCTGGACATAGGCCTCTCCAAGTGCATGTCATTGATGAAAATATCAGTTCACATAATTTTCATCACTTGAGTGATGATTTTGATTTCCTATTTCAGTGTATTCCTTATTTTAAAATTGTTTTCATACCTCTAACTAGCTTATACGTTTTCCTCAGCTGTTTTCAAATCTGTTTGGGATTGTAATGAGCCTTCTCATTCATTTTCATGCAGCACACCCACTTAGTTTGCAACAACGCTGTTGCAGGATATTAGGATTGTCACAAGACGGGAAGGGAAATTGTTTATGTGCATACTGCTATGTTATATTAGCCGAAGAACCGATAACCGTTGGGGTAAACGAGTTCTAGAGTGGAGACCACGCCTCGGCAAACGTAGTGTAGGACGTCCTCAGGCACGGTGGAGTGATGACTTGCGCAAGACGGCTGGCAGGAGCTGGATGCGAGAAGCCGAAAATCGATCTCAGTGGCGTGCACTTGGAGAGGCCTATGTTCAGCAGTGGACTGCAATAGGCTGATGATGATGATGATGCATACTGCTAACGACGTATGCAAAGGAATACATTTATATAAAGTAATAAATAAATCAACTGAGAATAGAATAGAATATCGTTTATTTGCATAAAACATGGTACAAGATGGTAACTTAAAATGTAATTGACGAACATACATGTTCTGGTTAATACTTAAGCGTGCAAAACACGAGCAAACCATATACACGACTTAGCTCTTTTCTATTAAGTATTGTGCCGAATCATCAGGAAAGCGTGCTATGGACAGGTAGTTGTCGTTTAGTTCCTTTTGAAGATAACACTTTTTCTTTGGAACTTTAGTAACATTTCATCCCATACATGCCAACACACAGCCCACCTATAAAAACCAATAGATAGATAATCCGTAATAAGTCACGCATTCTATACAAAAAGTTACTAACTTCGATACGATACGCGAATATCTTTTCACGAAAATTCCTAAACGTTCACACACGATTAGGTGCCTCCCGAACCTAACAATGACCCATATCATTTGTATTATATAAACACACAATTACTAGCACAGTTTCTTTGTTACGTTAGAACTATTTACCCTAGTATCTGGGTTATCGAGCTCCTTGCCTACAACACAATGTCAGACTGTCCCCTCCCTTCCGATCCCGTAGCTTTGTATCGACAACAGGTACATTGAATATTATGTTCAGACACAATTTGCATAAAGCAATTTATAGTGGCATTGTATTGGTTACGATTAATATCGGTCGTGTAGTGTAACGATTTATTACGTTTTCTTTGTACATAAGTGTAATAAAATACTTATGCCTGTCTTAGTTATATGTTTTTGGCTGTCTCGCCAAGTTTTTCGTTCCGGCTAAGTTCTACAGTAACGTATTGATTGCTCGTATAAAAGTATTTTAGTACCATACGCGGAGAGGATTGACAATCAATGTTGTTTTACTGCAACGATAAAATAAAAATATACGTTCTAAACATTGGATGGCACTTGCGAAAGGTATTCGTATTTTTGCCGAGTAAGGTCAGAAAGTGCTGTTTGCACAAACATTTTGTACTCGCCTCCAAAAACAATAAACATTTATGAATAATAAACAGATTGAACCAGACAGTGTTAGACTTAATACCTAGGTTTAGAACCTCGGAGTGCAGTAACAGGATTACCATTAAATTTTCATGAATCCCAACACAAACGAAGGTAGAACATTTTTGGCAGTAAAAAGAACTTGCACTTTTACAGCTGGAATTTTGTTTTTCTTTATGAATTTATAAAGTTTTTTTATTTTCACTTTGCCAAGAGTACTCCATAAATATGTGAGTAGGGTTCATACCATCAGAAAATAGGATTGACGAGTCTAACTCACCTAATATCCAGCAAACATATATATTAACATTTTGTGTAATTATTGCAATTGCAAAAGATTAAATCAACTATTCTTTGTTCCAGATGAAAACCAACAACCCTAAAATAAAATGAGAGGTGCACAAAACCGAACTCTCAAACCTCGGACTCAGTGAAGTGTCGCCAGTGACAATCGAGCATGAGGTGATAAGTGCCAAAAACAAAATGGCGATGGTAATATCGCAGACGACGAAGGCAGCTATTGGTGGGTTCCTGGCTCTCATGATCTTGGGAGCTGTCCTTGTGGTTGGCGCAGCTGTCGGCTGGTTCGACCCGAGGAGAGAAGATGAGGATACGCCAGCGAAAGTCAGTGCTAGACTGCAAGGCAGAACTTCTTTTGTTACACATCGTGCTGTAAGTAATTTTGTCTTTAATTTTTTTAAACTGGATCAAGCATAATTTTGTAGGTAATATGTATAATTATGCCTTGTGTTGAGCTAATTATTAACATATATCTAACTTTACGAGGCATTCAAAACCGACAATGATCCCCTCTCCCAACTAACAATCACAGACCAAAACCTACCCCTGTACAAAGTAGTTAATTCCTCTAATTTATTATCCTAATTAGACCCACAATACTATCCGCAAACTCGGCATCATTATTATTTTAGTTTTCAAAACTCGGCAGCGCCATCTCTATTTTCATTACGAACTCACATTTCTGACAATTTGCGTTGCACTGGGATTTATCTAAAAACTTTTCCAATTATCTCAGTTTTCCATTTATTTAGATAAAAGGTTTCATTTCACGAATGTTGACGTGGGAAAAATGTAATGTTTCAGTTTAAAAAAGTTTATAATTATTATAAAGCGCTGTCTAGCTTTGTTTGACGCTAGACTCCGAATGATGGGTGGAGCGAAATGAATTTTACGGATGTTTTGACTCAGACAATGTGGGTTAACGTGATGAAGTTTGTATTGTATTTTCTGCTTTTATTCTCAACTGCTCGGTTTAAATATTCCGCTTATCTTTGGGGTTTTGTGACAAAATTTTATTTCAAAGTTTTATTTCTCTTGGTAAAGTGGGATTTCAGCATAAATGGTGTTATACTCGAAATGAATGTAATTTGCAAAAGTTTTAATATAATGCATACTCATTATTTATAACATAAAAAACCTTATTTTTTCACCGTAATCACACATCAAGCATACATTTTCGTTCTTAACATAATAGAAAAGCTAAAAGCATATAAGGCAAGAGTTTGTTTTGAAGAAGAAGTCTGTTTTCACCTTTACTAGAGTCAACACATTCGCGTCTCCTACTAAAACGCGTCAAACGATTATTCTTCCCCAAGGTTGGAGAAAAACAAAAACAATGAGCTCAGACGGAGGAAAAATGTAAAAAGTAAAAATAGCTGCCCAAGGTTGGAGAAAAACAAAAACAATGAGCTCAGACGGAGGAAAAATGTAAAAAGTAAAAATAGCTGCAAAGGAGTGACGGATGCGTACTCATTTACAAGTAAACCCTCAAAATCCTCAAACAAAAACATGTTTGAGCATTCCCCAGATTTTATCAAAACATTGTGTTGGTTTAAAATTTTCCCTTTTTTTTACTTAGCACTGTTGGTTTTACATAAAAACGTGTGGTCGTGAGGTTGTAAACCACAGGCGGAATAAGTGGAATATTTTTAGGTACAAAGCGCTGAAAATTCTCGCTTGAAAATAATATATTATTCGGTTATGTTTCCTTAGGTAAGCCTCTGCTAAATGGTTGTATTTTTTGTCTACTTAGTTTTTTTGGCAGATAATATCTCAGTTGTACCCTAACATACTCACCACATGAACAAGTCTAATTTACATACATAATTATACATGCATGACGACTTACCGAGGGAACAATATCCCATGATCCTCAAAAGTAGATTTCCGGGGACGCGTAATCCTAAAAGAGGTGATTAACCCTCTTGTCCATCCAACAAGGTCCTGAATTGAACGAACTCAATTTCATACAAAAACACTTAGCAAAACCCTTAGGTACAGACGTCACCTAATTACGAGCACACAACATATTAAAATTGCTCTTGTAAGTACTTACGAACCTCCCTTAATAGGAGTGCGAGATCGCTTGTACAGACGCCGACAAAATTCATAGATAAAGGTACTGTAAGCGAAAACTCCTTTCTCCAACTTCCACATTCAAAAAGTAAAATACCCGCCACACAAAATGGCCGACCGTTTTCAAATAAAAACAAACGTTAATTACATAAAACACAAGAGTTTAAATTTGGTACCGCAACCTGTATCGACGATGGCACAATTTGATTTTATTTTTGTTAAATAAGAGATTTGAGGTTTAGGTAAATTTTGAATGAAATTGGATGGGATTATGCGTGTCGGAAATTGTAATTAGAATTTTACATTTAAGGACAATAATCCGATGCTTTAATTTATTGTTATGAAGACTGATTTTGTATACAAATGTAATGTATGTGTTTAAAGGAAAGTGTTAGTTACAGTTATAACTTAAGAACGGCCGAAACGAATTATCTGATAATTGGTGGGGAGGTACTTAGCTTAGAACCCGGATATAGGATTAACATTTTATATCCTCATCAGGGCACGGAAAGAAGTTTGTCTGGGATGCGGGTGAAACTGTGTTTGGAAGCTAGTATTGTATAAAACAATGTGATTCAAGCAAACGTACATTATTGTTTAACGGTAATATTTATGTTGAATACGCATTACGCAACTCCATTACATTGATCCAGCACAAATACCGTACTTAATAATCTACTCCAATAGACTAAAAATCGTTGTTCCGTTAGAAGTTCGTGTGGATTCCTTTATAGCTTCTACGGCATAACACTTCCCATATAATTTTATAGTTTGATCCGCATTTTGCACAACCATTCCACTGTTTCCAATATAACAGGGTTATATTCTGGCGCATTCAACGTACGCACACTTAAATATGTATGTATCGCTCAACCTATTTTCCTTAAGGGCTCGCTTTCCTTGATTTATCGAAAATTCCTTTGATGCGAGCCACTTCAAGCATCTTCACCTAAAATGCAAAAACGCTTCCATTTTTCAAGATCCCGAATAGGAGTTGGGTAACAAACTTTTTATCCCGAATCCCTCACTTGGAGTGAAAGCTGATACAACTCAAAACTCATACAAATTGTATCGAAATGAGATCTGTAAGAGTGTATATTGCAAGAAAAGGTTCAGCTGATAAAACAGCGGGTGTATTGGTATTGTCCGTCAGGGTTCTGAGTCTGGAGTCCGTTCAATAGATTTCTGAAGGAACCCTTCTGTAGAAGAGTCAAGTCACGCCCAGGAGTGCTCGATTCGCGCATAGAAAGGTACAGTCGCAACGATACATATAAATAATTCATACGAATAGTAACGAGTAAACATTGAAACAATCCGCTCTTGTATATACCTCTAGTTTTTCGGAAGCATCCCTTTAAGGCGGAGTCGGAATAGTGTATCGTTCGTAATCATGCAAATAAGATTTGGGTGGATTTTAAAATTATGTTGCTTTTATACGTAAATGGTTTTGGTACGAGTAATAGAGCTAAGTAAATTGCCCGGAGCTTAATCCGGGAATTATATAAAAACATGTAGATTTTGCGCTTGTTATCCCGTGTTATTTAGTGTTATTGAGGGTGTAACTGAAAACAAATAAAGGAAATGTTTATAAGAATTTCGGATTTGTTTCAATGCTGCAATTACGATCGAGTTTTTAATATTGAATTCTTAAATGTTTGAGCTCCGAGAAATAATACTTTTTAATATATAATTTTAAAGTATAATACGAAAAAACATTAATTGGGCATTCATTAATTTTATACTGAATTGAGCCATTGAATAACATTAGTTTCATGATTAAAAAACGTAATATGTTTTTCAACTCGTTATCCTAAATCAAAAGAATAACAATAAATAACACAAAATAAGCTTTCCAAACAAAACGCAGATAAAATATTAACCAATAAATGTATCGGTGGAAATTCGGTAGTAAACAACATGAAAATTGACCCCAGGCTTGTCCTAACACAGAAATTACGATAATTGTTGACACAAAGTATTATCCACGCTACACAAAATACGACCAAGGCCCTTTTAATTAAAAATGACCATCGGAAAATTATCATTCACATAAAATTTTAGAACAACACTAACTTTCGTCCATTATTATATCGATTTGTTTGGAAATTATCAATATTATCGATCTTATAAAACAAGCTGGATAACCCAATTTCATTCACATCACAAGGGTATGCAACTACATAAAAAGTTAACTTAGCATTTTTGCATAAATGGGTTAACTGATACTAAAATAACTTATCAAAATGTACAAAGCAGTTCTTGAGATTAGCCCGCTCAACCAAATATGAAAAACTCTTCAGCCTTATACTATACATGTATTACACGTAATGTATAGTTTTTCTTTGCAATGGATCAACATTATTGTTCCTAATAAAAAAAAATATTGCCTTACTAAAATAATACGGCGGTGTTTGTCAATTTATTAATTGTTCAATGTTTAGTGCCATTGAACTTAGGTGCGAAGGAAATTAAAATCGTTTGTTCACGTACACGCGATCCGATGATTAAGACAATATAACGATCTCAGTTCATAATTCTCGTTTACGTAATTATTATATTGTTAGAACTAGGCAGGAGTGGAATAAGTGGAAAAATTGTTTGTCACTGATTATAGGAAAAAAACTCTGCCTAACATATCACGCTATTTCAGATTAGGTGTCAAAAATCACGTTGGAATTGTGTCTCAATTAAATAAATATTTTTATGGGAGCTACAAAGCTTGAAATGCTTAAACGACTGTATATGTTGTATAAAGGATGAAATGAAAATGTAAAATATAAGGAAATATGGTTATATACGAAGTCATGTTGTTAAAAAGAGCAACGGTAAAAAACTGCAGGTTGTTAGCCCAGAAAGGAAAGCATACCAAATTATACAGCGGCGCTTGTTAACGAAAAACCCATTAAAAAGCAGACACATGGAAAATATGCAAACACCACTTGACTCCCATTAAATTCTCCTTCATAGTAAGCCCGGTTCTTCTGCTCCCCTTAATAAAGAGGAAAGGTATTACTTCGTAGAAGTGGAGCCAGGATTTAGAGGAATTGCACACTGCATACTTTTTAGTCGGGCGATATTTTGATCGGGCGCTCGTATGGAAATAAATGGTATGCACATAACTACGATATTGTATTTTACTGGTATGAGACCGACTAAAAACTTTGATTGAATTCACTATTTTATTTGAAAAATGTTATTCCAACCATCGATCGGGCCAAGTGTCGGCCGACTGTTTAGTTTTTAGTGTGTGGATACTCTTAACCAACACATTTTCACGTTTTCTTCTATCAACAACTTTACACGGAATTACATAATCCAACGTTCTACGTTCTTTGTTTTTTTATTATTTCGAAAAACTCTTCCTTTTTTCGAGAATATTCTTTCTTTTTGCTTAAAGAAAGATCTGAAAGCTTTCCTGACTAAAAGGCGGAGAGTGGCTTAATGACTGCTGAGCTCATGTGTAGAGATGTACACTGGTCTTGCTTTTCTTTTATTGCAAGTTAATATACTTTTCACTAGCAAATATTGGTATTTTATTTAATGACCTTTTGCTTTCAAATATTTGAAACACGAATAACATATGAGAGTAAAATTGACATAACATTTTTTTTTTGTATTGCTATTTCACGGTTTTTACAGCTATTGAAAATTTAACTTACGCTAGCTTTTCTCTAACAAATATAGTATTTTATTTTAATTTTTAATATTGCATTTCTACTAACAATTTGGCATAGTTTTTTTTTCATTAGGTTACTGTGTTTATTCATAACAAAAATATATAGAGAGTTATTTAAAAGTTTATAAAAAAATATATATTTTGTATAATTATATGTTATATGATTATAATTATATGTTTAAAAAAAATGTTAACCAGATTAACAAAGATTTCATTACGAACAGGCAGAAACTTTCACGTTAACAACATTAGCGAGGATTTTACAACTTTCTTTATTACAATGAACTGGTTAACAGCTGCTTCTGACTCACTCGATGCTAGATAGTGTCTGTCGCCACAATGCAAGAACTTCCGACTGAAAAACTTGTGTCTTTGTCGAAGTTGAGCACAATCAGACGCTGCGGAAAACTACTCATTCAGCTCGTTCCATGGCTGTTGTAAATTTATGTCAAGCACGTTTATGGGAGAACCTGTTCCGTGTTACACACGCATTTTTGAGCGAAGTTAAATGTAACCTGCCTATCCTTTTAACACAGAACTGTATAGCTTAGTTCGGCCATTTATAAAAATAAAACATCAAGAATAATTGATACTGACATTAATCAATTCTGGCTGAAAAACTCGTTAGAGACACTCGTAAGGTCCACGCGTGAATGCGGGGGATGTCACTGACAATAGCGACGATACAAAGAGTTTTTTTCAGTGCCTACATAAAACTATTTCCGATATGAGCAAAAATAAAAAGATTATAATTAAATTAGTAGTTAAAATATTCAAATTCCTATTCACGACCCAACAATAACCCACTTCAAAACGTTAAATACGTTATTACAAACGTATTATCCAACCAAGCTTAAAACTGAAACAAAAATCCATTTGAACCAAGGTCTGTTACGGAATATCTACCAAACTACTCATTGGAACGCCACGCTAAATGATTTTTGGATCGTATGACCCTGACCTCAGTAGCTCCCTCGAATAACGTACCCAATCAATTATTTAGTGTAGTCTAGTGTTTGTATTCTAACTGGTAATTTACATTGGAATATGTAGTAGCCATTATATCGTGAATTCAATTTGTTAGTCTTCGTAGTTATTGGGGAGTTATAGGTTTAAATTATGTGTTTGTAATGGTAATGTATATTGTGTGTGTCGTCTGAATTTTGGCTGGATATTTTCTTTTATGGGTTCAAAAAGAATCAGCGATGGGAAACAAAAGTTTTATTAGGAGCAATGTACTGATATTTTAAACCTACTGAATTTGTTTTTTTGGTTGATTATGTAAGCTAAAATGCGGAAATAGTTGAAAAAATCTCTCAGTTTTAGGTAGACCATTTCTGAGAAAGGCTATAAGTAAACTACGTTTTATTTGGGTGTAAAAATTAGTTTCTACAAGGTAAGACACATGTGGAAGCTTATGTTTAATTTATTCTAATAATTAATTTGAGGAGTAATTGCATGGATTTGAACAAGAATAGGGAAAACATTAAACAAAAATAGTCTGGAAATTAAAAATTAAATAATCTTCTTTTAATTTAGCGCCAGAAAGCCACTCTAATCCATAAATAATAAAGAGATTAATTGGGGCCTATTTTTTCGTTGAAAATATTAATGGTCTAAATATTCTCGCCAGTTTATTATCCCGCCCAGGAAGGTATGTTTTTGTTTAATTAAACCTTTTGCCTGAGTTAAGAAATTCTGAGAGAAACAAAAAGTTGTTTTTAACTGAAATAAAAATAGAAAATCTTCTTAGTTCGGCTGGGTAATCGCTTAAAAACAAGCGATTACTGGATTACTTAAATAAAAAATAATAGAGCACAAATCACAATGTTTGTTGAGAATCATATAATTAAACGGAGAAGCATCAATTCATCTATTCTATATACACTCCACAGCGTCGAGTGGTACCTTACCTTGCCAAAGGCCCCAATCTACGAATCCACGGCCATCAATTGTATTGTCCCAATAAGTCAAGATTCCGATAATAGGGTCTACCTACAAGATTTAAATAGCTTACACGTGTACAGAATTATCGGGACAGTCTGGCTGTGACAAGATAAAGCTTTATATAAATAGTCAAACGAATAGGTACCGTTATATAAACAACTGCCAAATATCCAATTACCAATTTATATTAAAAGGCAATGTCCACGCCTCTGCCGTTTCCAATTTCACAAAAAAAAACTCATCATAGATATGAAAAAAATATATTTATATTTTATTTCAGTAGAAATTCATTATTCATCACTATGACGACCGCTTTCAGCGGAAAGCGTTCGTGACTGAAATCATTAATTTTTCATGCATTTTGATAATATAACAGCGAGTCAAAGTCACGGGTCATTCTAGACGAATATTTTATGTATTTTATTTAAACATGGTTAAGTTGAGTTTGTCATTGGTGGCGACAGTTGCGTTATGAAATTGTTAATGGGTCAGTGGGGTCACATATGTACTTACATATTATAAAGTATATATCACCTTGCTGATATCACAATAAGTTTAAACTTCAGAATACCTATGTGGGGAAGATAGAACAAGAAGATTTTTCTATACTAATATTATAAAGAGGAAAACTTTGTTTGTTTGTTTGTTTGGTTGTAATGAATAAATTCAAAAACTACTGGACCGACTTTAAATATTCTTTCACCATTAGAAAGCTATATTATTTGCGAGTGACATAGGCTATATTTTATCCCGGTGCGGGCAGTAGCTCCCACGGGACGCGGGTGAAACCGCGGAAAAACGGCTAGTTTGTTATAAATATACGTAAATATAAGTAAATATACCGATATAGTTTAGTCTTACCATGCCCGATACCTTCCCTGTTTGTTGACTGGTAACGTATAGGTGAAGAGTGACTTCACTTGTCCCGGGTTCAATGTTACGTTAAGCTGGTACCCCCAAACTGTTATGCAGTAGTTACATTAGTTATATATCTATCTTAGACTCCCAACCACTTTATGTATTAGAAAACCTGCAAACTTTAACTTTCCCAGCAATAATTCGTTTTTAAATACCTCAATTTACAATAGCTAACACTCGTAACAGAATTCTTACACCTCGTATCGTGAACACAACTGGTGATTGATTACGTTGATCGCGATAGGGTCGGCCAGGTTTAAGTAATAATTTATTAAAAGGTCAAAAGTGTCACTTTATGTTATTTGAACTGTACGTGACATGCCGTGTGTGTAAGCATTAGGCTGTAAAATGTGATGTATTATTGGTATTTTTTTGTATATTTGTAATTACTTTTTGAAGTTTGTGAAGTTGTGTTGTTGGTGATTCAATAGGTAGTTATTGAAACCAATTTATTATAATATTTAATAATTCAAATTATTTATTCAACAAAATTGAAATTATCGTGATACACATAACTAACTTGAAACACCGAAATGTTATTTACCTAGAATAATTAAAATGTAAGACCTAATTAAGATATTGTGTACTAAAGATAAATAAATAAATTTGAAATTTTAATTTGAATTTGAACTGTGTTTAGGTATGTACCTCATCGACCTCATCAGATGGGTTATTCAATAAAATACAGTTTAAGTAGTTATGAAATCGGTTTCGAATTTTATTTCAACATTATCTTTTTACTAGATAACGGAAAATTTTAAACATCTTAAAACAAGAAAAAATATGATTAATCCTCGCACAAGAACAACAAAAACTTGCACAAAGATAGCATAAAAGGAAGGCACAAATGATACGGTTTGATGTACAAAACCCCGACTGCACTGTCAATGTAACACAGTCACGATACCTGCCGTTTTTCGCGAAACATTTCTGAGTCATGAACCTCACTTAACGGTTCTGGAACTTTCCAAATGCTATCGGAAATTAAACTTTGGATTGTGTAACGGTTTTTGTTTATTGTTAGTCGTAATTTTGAATGGTATTTTTGTGATAAATAGGCTAAGTTTGAGAACACTTTTTTTTGTAAGAAATGTTTGTTTAGAAGTTGGATGTTAAAGTAACCTTTGTTTCTCTTTAACGGCCAGTTTCTTCATCAAAAGTTAAAGTTAAAGTAATGTCTAAAGTTAAAGTAACGGTCAAATTCGTTTTTTCAAGGCTAAAGTGACAGCAAAATTCATAGAAAATTTGAATTTAACCGTTACTTTTACTTTAGACATTACTTTAACTTTTACTTTGGCTTTAACTTTTGATGAAGAAACTGGCTGTAAGTGTCGCAAAAATATAAAAATACTAGCTTCTGCCAGCGGTTTCACCCGCATCCCGTGGGAACTACTTCCCGTACCGGGATAAGAAGTAGCCTATAGCCTTCCTCGATAAATGGGCTATCTAACACTGAAATAAATTTTCAAATCGGACCAGTAATTCCTGAGATTAGCGCGTTCAAACAAACAAACAAACAAACAAACATACAAACAAACAAACTCTTCAGCTTTATAATATTAGTATAGATGACAGGAAAATTTTCGACGCATAAGCTAATAAATAAAAAGAGCATAAAATTGTGAATCCCCATCTTTTTAGCAGCGTGGTTAAATTACAGTTAATAATTTATAACTGTCTAAAATTCCAGTTCTTATTAGGAATTCCATGCCAGGAAAGTAAATTCAATTTTTACTGCATAAAAACTGGCCGGACTGAATTTTTCACCTCTTGTATAGGATATTAAAAATGGCTTGCAGCCAAAATTTTATATTTCTTTATGAAGCTCATCTCTGCGTTGAGCATAAAGGATTTTCCGATAATACGTCGCTCGAAATTCTGTAGGACTTTTTAATAAACCTGCTATGGATTTGTAACCTGTCTATCCTAACTAATATTATACTTAAATGTGAAAGTAACTCTGTCTGTCTGTCTTTCTGTCCGTCCGCCTGTCTGTCTGTCTGTCTTTTCTTCACGCCTAAACTACTGAACCGATTTGTGTGAAATTTGGTACAGACATAGTATGGAACTTGAGAAAGGATATAGGATAGTTTTTATTACAAAAAATATAAAAATAATAAAATTTAATCCGGACATATAGCGCCATCTATTGGTCAAACCAAAAATCTGCCGGAAGTCGCTATTCCACACGAACGAAGTCGCGGGCAAAAGCTAGTACTAATATAATTAATATGAAAAAAATATGTTTGTACCCCAAAGGTTCCGAAAAAACTGCACCGATTTAAAAAAATCTTTCACTGTTGAGAAGATTTTATTCCGGGTACGGGAAAGACTTCCCCCTGGACGCGGGTGCCAAAATGTAGGTAACTATTTATACATAGGAAAAGTTTGAAAATGTTAAGCTATTTGCATGCCATATCTATAAACTAGCTTCTGCCAGCGGTTTCACCCACATCCCGTGGGAACTACTTCCCGTACCGGGATAAAAAATAGCCTATAGCCTTCCTCGATAAATGGGCTATCTAACACTGAAAGAAATTTTCAAATCGGACCAGTAGTTCCTGAGATTAGCGCGTTCAAACAAACAAACTCTTCAGCTTTATAATATTATAGTATAGATTATTAAAAAAAGTGTTACATCTAACAAAATCTGCTTCCATATTTTACACCACTTAAATCTTTAACCCTTTCTTTTACTATTTTACTTTTAAAACAAAATGCAACGGATGATATTTGCGACCACAATCACACAACGGTTACCAGCCAAAGTTACGATCGTAGTACAATGTTTCACCCGAGGACGCTGTGACCACGAGTGCAGCGAACGACGGGTTAACCCGTACAAGTTTTGCAAAATAAAAACCCTAGTTATATTCCGAATTTATGTTTAGTTTTGTTCTGTTCTTTTTAGAATTATTCAAATGTAGATTGTTTTTTTCTTCGTTTTTATCAGAAACGAGTGTTTAAAAATATGTTTGGTTTTAAATATTTTTTTGTTTGTTTTGTTCGTGCGATAAACTGTTGTTGTAGGTAAATAAAAATATGTTTTACGATATTCATTTTGGAACATTCTGATTATTATTTTTCAAATAACATTGCTTTAAAATAATTGCATTTCATAAATTCTGATAACAAAATATTTCAGAGAAATCTTGTGAACTATTCCCGTAATTGTCTTTATTTAATTCCCTTTAACACAGACAATTACCAAAAACAATATAAGTCAATACAATCAAAAAAATCAAATACTTTTCAATATTCCATAGACATCACGCACTACCTTCCATTTTAACGTGAAAAATACAAAAAGAAAAAACTATAAGAGCCAAATTTCACCGTTTTTTGACACGGAAAATAGTCATTAACAGTCGTTGTTAGCCACGAATTTGATTGGAAATTAAAAGACTCTTTGATTGTGATTTATTGTTGTAGAAAAATATTATTGTTTGTCTTTAGAAATTATAACAGATAATGGATCGAATTCTACTGGACATTGAAACTATATAATAATGGTGCCTCATACACAATTGCATTCTGTAGATATTAATATCAAAGTTATCATAATCAACAGTGTTATTTTATACTATGTAGCTTTAACCCGTCTGCGCTTGCATTGAAGCCAAAAAAAAAATTAAATTGAAAGTATCCTATGTTCATTCTAGTACCACCAAGAATATGCGTACAAAGTTTCATGATGATCGGTTAAGTAGTTTTTGTGTGAAAGCATAGAAAACAAACGGACTTTCCCATTTATACAAGCTGTTAATTTGCATCCGTGCCATATTCAAGGACGTCATTATGCTAATGATTCTCGACCCAAATCAACAAAAAAATTGGTACGTATTTTTTTTTTTCCGAATTCCGTCAATGTCATCTAGTCGTATTTAAACTTGGCGCGTGTGTTACTGGCCTTAAAACCGTGCTGCGCCCTCACACAAACGCAAGCACAAAGCATACGCAACGATTATTCATAAATTTCATTCATAAAATTGGATTACTTCTGAAATACTACGACTTTACAATGACAAAAAAAGCAGTGTATATTAGCTATTTCCCGTCTACTGTAATTCCAATCGATTATTTACGTATTTTATGTCCTCCTCCTGACAATCAACACCTTGTGTATTAGTAGGATTAATAAAAGTATTCCACTCACTCATATTGCGCATTGAAAATGAAAATCATCATTCCATATTTTACTTACAAACTTGGTATGTGTTGTAGATATACGTTATTTTCATTGCGATTTATTTGCCAACTTATTCAGTATTTTCTTTCCTAGCTATATTTATTTAAGTGAACGTTTTTCAACCACTCCCTTCGCAGTCGGTTGCATGTTTGATTAAGGAGACAATAACTATGACAGGAAGATTTATAGTGCGTTCATGAATTTCAATAAATTAGGCCGCTTTTGTTTTCCAAGCATTTGTTCTAATAGTTTAATGACATGCAACGTTTAAGATCCTATTTTAGATACAACGTTTATTAATCAGGTTTTTTATTAATATTTTTTTATGATTTATGCGTGTTTGTATGAAATGTGAGGAAAAGTATTTATTTTGGTTAGAAAGAGTAATTTTATACATTCGTACTCATAAGTACATGATTATTTATTTTTGAATTACATGATATACCAGCTTCTGCCAGCGGTTTCGCCCGCATCCCGTAGGAACTACTTCCCGAAGCGGGATAAAAAGTAGCCTTCCTCGATAAATGGGCTGTCTAACACTGAAAGAAATTTTCAAATCGGACCAGTAGTTCCTGAGATTAGCGCGTTCAAACAAACAAACAAACTCTTCATGAAATAATAATAAAATTATTTACATACTAATACTACATGTAATTAATTGTAAACTTAATAGCTATAGTTAATACCAATGTACCTAAGTCAATAGTTTAAAAAATCTGATCCAACAGACAAACTGTGGTATACAGTTTTGTTGGACACTTTGTACCTTTTAGAACATATAATGTACCTGTAATAAGCAATAAATAAATAAATAAATAATACATTATAATATTAAGTATAGATTCTAATCCACAGCGCTCGTTTATAACAAAATAAGAACAATGACTAGTTAAAAGTAACGTAAACAGTAGTACCTAACCATAGTTTCTATTAACCTTAACCCTAGACAGCATAAAGCCTCCCTAGTGCAACCCAAACCAAAGGCCCAAAAAATTTCAAAATCCATTCAAAGAATTTTCTAGAACAAAATCCCCTGGTAGGTACGAATTTAAGCACTTTTTCTGTGGAAGCTGAATGCCAAACAAAACAAATCCGACGTCCATTAGTAAAGATTAGGCGCAGCGGTGACAGGTCGGTAGGCCCAGGCTTATAAGCACCATTAAGTTCTGTTTTTCCCATCTGACTTAAAGTGAGACATGCCTAAGTAAATCTATGTAAATGTTCGTCAAGAAAAAGTCATTGACTTAATGACTGGTTGACAAATTACGTGGTTTGAGTTAACAGGAAAATATAAAAATAGACAGTTCCTTTTTTAAGGGTCAACAATATTTTTTGGCTAACAAGTAAGACGTACGGAAAGAGCTATGCTCGGCATTTCTCTGAGGGATCGCATCAGAAATGAGGTAATCCGTCAGAGAACCAAGGTCATCGACATAGCCCACCGAATCAGCAAGCTGAAGTGGCATATTAGCCGAAGAACCAATAACCGTTGGGGTAAACGAGTTCTAGAGTGGAGACCACGCCTCGGCAAACGTAGTGTAGGACGTCCTCAGGCACGGTGGAGTGATGACTTGCGCAAGACGGCTGGCAGGAGCTGGATGCGAGAAGCCGAAAATCGATCTCAGTGGCGTGCACTTGGAGAGGCCTATGTCCAGCAGTGGACTGCGATAGGCTGATGATGATGATGATGATGATGAAGACGTACAAAAATAAGAATAATACACAAACATAAAAAAAGGAAGAACAAAATATTATTATCACCATCTGCAACACATTTTTTTGTAGGTAAAAAGTTTGTTTTAGTTGTTACTCTTTGGCACTGAAACGAATAAACCAATTTAGATGAAAATTGATTCAGCAATAGACAGTTATAACTTCGTTAGGTATTCATTCAGTTACAGGTAAAACCGCAGAAAGCGCAAACCGCTTTTATTGTACCTATATCTTTTAACCAACCAATTCACAGTACCTATAACTATAGGTACCAAGCGGACGAAGTCGCAGACGAAATTTAGTTTTCTTGTACGAATGTTAATATCACCATGTTTGCTCTTACAAGCTAATCGCTTTACGCATAGACGCGTACGCAATTAGGTACAAAAGGCTCCTAAATGATTCTTGACGTCTAAAGAGTCAAAGCTTTACTTTAGAGACTAAATTACAGTCTAGATTAATATGAAATGAGATTACATTTTTAAATGTCATGATAGACACTAGACATTTATATTAATTTTTGACTAGCTTCCTCCCGCGGTTTCACCCGCGTCCCGAGATAGCTGTTTACCGTAACTGAATGGTGACAAAAATCCTATCCATCTATCCTATGTAAGGACATAGGATTTTTGTACAGGGTCAGGGTCTAAGCTACCTCCCCTCTAATTTTCAGATTAATCGGTCCAGCCATTCACGCGTGATGGTGTGACCAAAGATATAGGGATTCATATTTATATATATCTTAACAGAGGTTTCACACTATAGCACAAAAGTTTATTTTTTTCTAAAGCGACACATCCTATGTGGCAAAAACCTGTCACACAATTTCAGGTGTCATCGTCTGTACCGTCAGTTGTCAATTATTTTTTGTCGGTCGTATACGTCTGACAGGCCTGTATCAACCGACCGAAGAATTCACTAGTCCAAAAGAGCTCTAATCCTGATATAGGTACTGTGATATTCTTACTGAAATCCTGGACAAGACACAAATACAAAATACGAAAAAGATTAATATATCCCTTCATTACAACAGTTTCAATAGAACTACTCATAAATTAAGTAAACTTGACTTCATGCACTTGACATCAAGTGCAGATCGATATGCACTTAAATCACTAATTAGAGTGGAAAGAAAATATGTCTTCTATAAAATTAATTGAAACTTCAAACAGGTTGACCAGTACTTCTAGGAAGCAACTGCTAATTTAATATTCACTATTAAAAGCTATTGATCACAAAAGAAATGTAAGCCTGAATGACTTGCAAAACTTCATGTGTAGCTATTTAAATTTCAAAAATAATTTTCAATATCGAATCAAATGCCTTTTTTTTTTTTTTTTGTCGCTGGGCTAAAAATGCTATTACGCATCCCCTTCCCGTCGGGGGACGAGAGAGGGGTATGTGGGACTCCCCGGTAAAGACGTTCCCGGTATACCCACCAAAAAGGCCCAGCGGCACTCCGACCTCGCCTGAGTGGAAGGGGTCTGGGAATCTATGGCGTCCAGTCCCCCTCCGGCGATTGCCCGCCTCACGGCAGGCCCCTCATGCCTCCCCCCAGTGAGGAGGGGTCCCTATGATGGCCGGAGCACAAGGGGCGATCCTTGTAATGCAGGCGGTGGCACCCCCGCGCCTGTCGCCCGCTGATCACCCCCCAGGGCGGATGGGGACGGGCGTTGTGTTCGCCGTCTTCCACCCCTTCTTCGTCTGCGGTGCGGCGCCGCGAGAGGGTCGCTCTCCCGCACTCGCTCCGCTGACTCCTTCTGTGACATGACGTCCTCACAGAAGGAGGCCACCGCTTCCCATGCTTCCTCACTTCGCAGCATGGCAGAAATCACGCTGGGGAGCGAGAGGTCGTCCCCGACTACTGCCACCAGGGTGCGGCGGGGTTCCGTCCACGATGGGCACACCTCGAGTGTGTGCTCTGCCGTATCCACCTCGGCTTCGCAGTGATGGCACTGTGGAGTCTCCTCCCTCCCAATCCGGTGCAAGTACGATCCGAAGCAGCCATGCCCGGACAGCACCTGCACCAGACGCATCGAGAGGCACCCATGCCGCCGATCGAGCCAGCCGTTCAGGACAGGCCCGATGGCATCCAACGTCCGGCGACCGAACGTTGCGGAGGCAAGATCCTCGGCCCAGTGGCCAGTTATTGCCTCCCTCGCTTCCTCCCGAACTTCTTCCCGTTCTATTGGGTCCGGGTGCCGGTCTAGTGCCCTCTGCGCCGCCTTCCAGTCGTACACTCTGGCGAGCACCCAAGCCTCGAGCTCCCAAGGAGGGGTTCCCACCAGAACGCACGCCGCCGCAAAGCTCACTGTACGGTACGCCCTCGCCACCCGCTGCGCAATGACCCTCTGTGGCCTTCGGATGGCAGCGGCGTTTCTCCGTCTGCACAGTGAGTCTGCCCAGATTGGGGCCCCGTACAGGGCCATACTCTTGAGTATGCCGGCGTATAGACGACGGCATTGGTCGCCGGGCCTCCCGATGTTCGGGAGGAGCCATGAGAGGGCGCCCGCGGTCTTCATTAAGCGCGTCGACAGCCCGCTGAAGTGGGCGCTGAAGTGCTACTTGCTGTCGAGGACTATGCCCAGATATTTCATCTGGAGCTGCACCCCAATGCGGACACCCTCCACATGGATATGAGCGTCGGGCGGTTGGTGCTGGCCACGAGGCCCGTGGAAGAACACGGCTTCGGTCTTTTGCAGCGCCACCGTCAGCCCTAGGCGGGAGATTCTGTCCACCACTAGTGAACCGCCCGCCGAGGCCAAGCTGGCCGCCTCTACAAAACTTCTCCCCCGGGCAGTCAGAAGGGTGTCGTCTGCATAGCAGATGACAGATGTGCCACGGGGGAGGTTTTCCCGCAGGAGCCAGTCGAATCCGATGTTCCACAGGAGTGGCCCCATCGAATCAAATGCCTAGTTATTGAAAACACAAACACAAACCAAACTCATTATATCAAAGCTATAATTTCCATTCGTCAATCCATTTACTTATTACCTTAATAGTTACGATATTAGTTTCAAATTACCTTCACGAAATCTACTCTACAATCCAAAGGTTCCATTATTTAGATTACGAATAGTTTTCTGATACGAATCCAATTTCAATCTTTGTTGTACCGACTTATGATATAATGCAAATCGATTTTTTTGCTCTAGTAACAATATTCGGGCACAAATACGGGTTTGTATGCTGATTTTTGGATGAAGGTATATAATAATATGTTCGTTCGTCAGCTGTTCGCTATTTCTGATATATTGTGAAGCTGAAAGGACTAATATCTAATATACTTAGTCTAGAGTTGTATTGATACATCTGTGTCAACAGATTTTGTTTGCGTGGGCTGTTTTTGTTTATTTTTCCGAAATAAATGGTTGATTTATCTGTTCTACTAGTATTGGAATCTGAGGGCACGGCAGTGCCCCAGCCAAGACTCGAGCAAAGCGGGCACGGCCGTACCATCTTTTCTCGAAGCATTTCGCGGCTATTTCAGCCCCCTGTATCTTCCATGTAAACAAAGCTAGGAGTTTAGGTTTTCGATGACCAAGAGTAAGTATTAGAACAAGCTCAGTCTCAAAATTACAAGACATTTGAATAAATAGTTTACGACTTATGAGCGATCAAAGTTACACCATTTTGTCACTGACTCACTGACCGATCATCAAAAGTCTAAGGTACTTCTAGCAAACTTAGAACCTTCAAATTTGGCACCAAGATAGGTTATTAGCTACATATAAAGGGAAAATTATAAAAACCTTAAAACTTAATAAAAAATAGGAAACAGATTTATATTTGCGGTTTTTTAAGAACATTGTGTATGAATTTTGACTGCATTGATAACTTTGTTATTTATTTATGTACAAAATGTGACTATTTGTTTTATTGTTACGTAGTGTGGTATATTGTTATTATGTATTAAATATACATACATATGAATAAAAAAGCTAGGTTAAAATGAAATTAATAATGATAAAATCTTTCATATTAATGCAGTGCGATAAATACTGCATGCTCGCTCGATAGATGGCGTTGTCCTGGTCTAAATCGCGCTATGGTTTCGTTACATAGCTTAATATAAGTAGTACTTTTAAAAAAATCCTATAATTTCATGTGATAGCGCCATCTACCTCTGAAATAAATCTCTTTTATTCTAAAAGATATTCGATTCAAAAATTCGTCAATTTTGAATTTTTTTAGTTTATTTATAAAAATGTTGTTTACGTGCTGCTTTAGGTGTACATATTTAGTTTGTTATATATTTAGTTAGTTGCATGTAAGTTAATTTAATTTGTTATATACTTAGAGAAGAAAGAGACCTACAAAAAATAAATGAGATCCCACCAAAAACATTAAATGTAAAAAAAAGCCAATCCTCTACGCAATTCCTCCACCGTAAAAAGTTTTGAGATCGCATAGAAGCCAAGTCCTGTACAACTTTATTTGTAATAATAAATCAATATTTTGTGACTATATCAATAGTTTTATTCACATTACAATAATATTGTCTTGGCCATGAGCACAAGTTAAAAGTCGCACCTTGAAATAATGTGTAAATACCATTGAATTGATAAATTCTATATGGACATAATTTTACGATTGGACTGATTGGAATTTGAGATCACCATGGACTAAACATGCGCCATAGTACATGTGCAGTTCATTGATGTTGGATGATACTGACTGTCGGTCATTTAGTAACAATTGAATAAACTAAAAGTAATTAATTCTGTGATATTAAACTTCATGTTTGACTTTCACCTCTCCAAGATATGCTGTATTATATTTGTAGTTTATTGTGCTCATGGCCAAGTCAATATTATTGTAATGTGAATAAAACTATTGATATAGTCACAAAATATTGATTTATTATTACAAATAAAGTTGTACAGGACTTGGCTTCTATGCGATCTCAAAACTTTTTACGGTGGAGGAATTGCGTAGAGGATTGGCTTTTTTTTACATTTAATGTTTTTGGTGGGATCTTTTTAAGAGATGACAGCTACAGACATATACATATTTGAAGACTGTTACTTTCATCAATAGGATTTTCAATAAATAATGACAATTTCTGAAAATGCCTAGTTTTTCATTTCCATCGTGTAGAATACCTAAAAATAAGACGAAAACCATCTGGGCACATTTTGCCTAGGACCAACGGTTCGCCTGAAAATGAGAACAAAGGTAAAGTCGACGGAGCCCCGCTACGCGGGGCTCCTTGGTCCTAGGCAAAAAATGCCTAGATGGTTTTCGTCTTATTTTAAGGTATTCTATACGATGGAAATAAAAAACTAGGCATTTCAGAAATTAACATTTTTTATGAAAAAATTTCTGAGTCCCAAAAGCCTTGCACACCCTTTGCTGCACTCCAACCTGTTTCTTTTTATTTATACATTACAAATACAAAAGCTTTCTGACTACTAATTAAGGTTTATCAAACTTCTAGAAAACAAACATCCGAAATAAATTCCTATCTAAAAAGATAAAATAAACTCGATAATGATTTCAGATCGTCGATTCTGAACAAATAAAATAATTAATAACAGAAAATTCCGTTTCGCATAACAATCAAAGCTGGGACATTCATTTACAAAACACAATTTATTCGCAGTCTCAGACTCTAATTGGAGTAACGGTTCGGTAGCGTAAATCACAAATTAATTAATTATTGTAATTATGAAATGATATTCGTATTTTAGTCGTTTAGTCTTTTATATGCCAAGATTCGACAGCACTTAAATTTTTATTTAATGCTTATATGATTAACGCTTAATCCTTCTCCGTGTGAGAGGAGGCCTGTGCCCAGCAGTGGGACGATAAAAAGACTGTAACAGTAACAGTAATGCTTATATAAAAGGTTCAAAACCAAACCAATATACAGAATGAAATAATGGTTTTTATATACGGCACCATTCTGCCGACCAATCCACGGTACAGTTTGAGAGCAAGAAAAGTTCAAAACTTTTGCACTAATCATAGTCCGAGTTCTAAACTCAAACTCCTCCTGCATTCACGATCCACGCTGACCTTATTACAGGCCGTTGTAAAAACCTAACGTAGTAACCCGATTACGTGCTAATGCTCCTATTTATTTCGCAAAGTTTCAAACTTCTGCGGTTTTCCAACAAAGACGTAGTGTGTTAAAGGTTGATAGTTATCGCTCACGATTTTCACAACGCGTCCTCGTAAAATGCTAAAAAATTTCATTATGAACGACCGTATAAAACTGCTCGCCTTATAAAAGATAGGTAGGTACCTATTCCTATCTTGACCCAAAAAGTTACAAAAAATGTACAAGTACTCGAATAATCTTTCTAAGAGTCCTTTTAGTATTTTCTGAGCACAACGGAAAACCTTTTTATGATTAAAACGTCTGAAATACGAAACTTTTGTTGTCATATCAAATTCCAAAACCGAGGGAATTCATTAAACTTATTGCGTAATTTCTATGGAAATGTTCGAACGAATTGGTGGATGGCAAAAAATAAATAAATTGGAATCTGAATGCTTTAGGCAGCTAAGCAATAAGATCTAAGTGGCCCTCACAATGCCACCATTACGACACTGCCCTAAAAATGTAATTAACAAACACATACTTACTATAGGTTTGTGTAGAGCTACATTCACAATTGATGCTCAAGCGATTATCGACCTTTTATCTAAGGCTATAAAACACATTTAACGATAGCTGGCCATTTTTACATCAATCAAGGAACTTTTTTTGCGTATAAGCCATCGATATTAAGCGTCGATGATTAATCTACGTTGTGTCAAAAAAGATCCACTATTATTTTGGTATTCTGAATACGCTCTAAAAACTTATTCATACAGTGAGCTGTAATTTTTTAAGTCTAAACTACCGCATGCAAGTTGGTACGTTTCAGAGCAAAGTGGACTGTGAACTATGTAGTTAACCCGACCTCTTTTTGCGAGAACATTTGTATTCTAATCTCGTATAAGCTTTTCGAGAAAAACACGGTACGTTGTCTATTGACTCAGGGGCCTTTGTATATTTTAGACTTAGTAAGCAGTAAAGAACCTAGTTTAGGTCCAGAGTGTGCCAAAAATTTTAATAATATACAGGTCTGTACGTTAATAAAATGCGCCGTTTCATTATTTTTTTTTATCTTTCATCTGTTTTTTCACGTACCTAACAAATTAAAATTATTTTAGGTAATTCACAAAGTTCTTGAGGTAATAAGTACTTCAACAATATACCCCAGTAAAAATATTTTTTATTTATTTATTTATTCGACTTACACGGCTATAACAGCCAATTACATAAATCGTAAACTTAAAATTAAATTTAAAATAAAAGCTTAAAAATACAGTTAAATACAACTAAAGTGTAAAATAATATAAAAAAATCACATATAAAAAAAAATTAACAAATAATAAAATTAGGAATTGTTTTCACAAAACTTCAGGCATACGCCCATTATATGGACAAAATCATCTTCGAATATATCGCATTTATCTAGTATAATATAGTATTTATCTAGTACTAGCTTCTGCCAGCGGTTTCACCCGCATCCCGTGGGAACTACTTCCCGTACCGGGATAAAAAGTAGCCTATAGCCTTCCTCGATAAATGGACCATCTAACACTGAAAGAAATTTTCTAATCGGACCAGTAGTTCCTGAGATTAGCGCGTTCAAACAAACAAACAAACAAACTCTTCAGCTTTATAATATTAGTATAGATAGTATAGTAACACAGGAGGGAGGTTCTTTATTTTGCAAAGGAATAAAAGCAGACACGAGAATTGGGTCACTGATCTGTCCGCAGGCTATGATTGAGCATCCTTTCTTATACCATTATATTCATTGTAACAATCACACCAAAGTACACCAATTTATTTATTCAAATCATTACTCAACTTGCTTTTATCTCCAAAAGGAATCATAAACATACAAATTGTAGTCTATAAAATCTGTCATCCTCCTTTGATGTTCGTCTTTCTCAAGGAAAGTCTCTATGAAAGAATAAGTGGGTTTATTTAGTATATAAATAAACGTTTTTTCTTTGCAGGTAAACCCAGATGAGAACCGACTGGCTGTCGTGTCACACACATCGCCATGTAAGTGGATTTTATTTCCCACAATACATCAATCACACTTGACATATTTTCGTAAGTCTTTGCTTTGGCTCCAAGGCGATAGGTTCATTTCTTTCATGTTATATTTTATACTTAGATTTTTCAAAAGCAGTTTTTCTCCGAACTGGATTTTATACTTAGCTGTTTTACTTTCTTCGTATCACTTAACTTTCTTTTTTTCTTTCTGACGATAATGGTAAGACTAAGTACGCATGTCATTATTGTAAATATACTGTTACTGTGTTGTTGTCACAATATTTTTTTACTTGGACATGTTCAAAGTAAATACGATAAGTGAAGCTTCAGGAATATTCCTTAATCAATATTAATGTGTAACATGTCTAAATATTTAGACAGACATATTGTATCGAATATCTACCTCGTGTATCTAGGTATTGATATTATTGTAGTAAGCTTCCAAGAAGTCAATACTCATATGACCATGAAACGGAAAAATAATAACGTTCCATTTTTTCGATTCAGTTTTCATTGGTGACAAAGGCGAGAAAGGAGAAAACGTAAGTACCTACAAAACAACATGAAACAAAACAAAACTACGTATAAAGTAGTCGCTTGATACAAATACTTTTGTTACGGGCAATCCGAAGGCTTTCCAAAGTTCCTGGACAAGCCTTACTGAACTTGGCCAAGATTTCACTAATCCGGTGGATCTCTGTCACCCTACCTTTCTCAAGTTTGACGAAAGTTATAACTCAGGTCACGTACCTCGTTACATCGATATTATTGTGTAGTAAAATTCGCGTGTTTTGCACAATCGTGAACAGAAATTCTTAGTGGAATTGGGTCAGTAAAAGAGATGCTATTTAGCATTACAACAAACGGTAATGTTTAAACAGGGTACGTACTTTCGTAGACAGAGTGAATGATGTGCCTTTCCGACGAAGAAGGGGCTAAGAAATGTTACGACCTCATTCTATTTAGTACATTCAAGTGTGTTGTTGAAAATTTGAATGATATAAGAGGAACATTGAGATGATGCTTTCAGAATCTTCGTCCCTTTTAATTTGATAATGATATAGAAGTTCTATCAAATTAGCCTGTTACTTATGAATCTTCTTTTACTATTCAGATAGACTATTACTTGCTATATACGTGATGCTATACGATATTGGTTCACTAAGGACTTTACACAAAAATAATCTAAATCATGCAGGCATAAAAAGCAGACAGTTTCTTCATGTTCTCTAACTTCAATAAAGTACAGTGCTCATAAATCATCTTGCTAACTTCTCGCAAAAATGATGGTCTATGTATTTGGCAGGCCCTTGGACAATGCAGATGCAGTTTGAACGATATCTCACAAATACTGGAGGTGATGCCAGAACTGAAAGGTCCCCCTGGACCTCAGGGACCTACGGGAGCTGATGGAACCACTGGCGCTCCTGGAAAAACGGTAACAGCTTATTATTATTAACTATAGGTACATCTGATGTCAAAGAGCTATTGAATGTAAAAAATCCAAATAGTCAGTTTAGCTATTAATGTTTTCTAGTATTTTTACTTAGACAATTTCCTATCTCTTTATTCAGAATACCTTTTTCATTATCATATAAAATGAATGACAAGCAAGTAAAAACCGAATAACTAAAATTATATGCAAAAGACTAGGTATTCATACGTACTTCAAAGCTATTTATTGGTTGACATTAAGGTTGGAGATTATCAAGGGAAATCTAGCGCTCTAAGACGTCTTGGGAACTTTGTGGATTAAAATACAAGGTTAATAAAAGATATGATTACACTCAAGGCGTAGACTTGTAAGGCGATGAGCTTAGTGAGGACGGTGGCGGATTATGTTTTTCAACGTTTATTAAAATCGTGAATAGGCGGATTTGTAAATCTGACTCGGATAACTTTACCTGTTTTTTAAGTTAAGACGATGTCAAAAATGTTCTTAATTTTCAACAAAGCCGTCGAGCTTCTTTCTGAATCAAAATTGGAGCAAAATATTTTTTTGCTTCTACAAAATTAATTTATTATATGAAAGCTGGGTACTAAAACTCAATGAACATTTTCGGTATATATTTACACTGTTATAATTCAACGAGTCTCGGATAGCAATATGGATTCATCGTGGATCCCGTTTAGCCTTGGTACGTTATATCTTTATTTGGATATACACATAATACACAGTGGAGTCAAAATGAGAATAATATTTTATACACGCGTCCGTATATGAATGTGTGAGGCTTTCGGCTCGGTTTATATTTTAATCTTCTAAATCGATTAAACTAGGTAGAATTTATGACCGGATAATGCTTTGTGAATTCTTTATCATGTTAGTTTTGTGTATTTTGTCAGATTGTAATCCTATTTTGTGATAAAATATATTTCAAGAATTATTTGTTTTAAATTGGACCTAAGAAGCTTCCTAGCGGGAACCTCATTATAAAGTACTTTTATGGCTATTGAAAACTTTTTCTTTGTATATTAAGTTATAAAAAGTTTTTCTGATATTAATTTTCTGGATCAATTAATTGATTCAGTGAAGAAAATACAAAAATAAATTGGGAAAGAAAATTGAAATGTTTAATATACTGTACAGAATGCCTCTGCAGGATTTTTTAATAATTATTTCTTTACAAAAGATTGTGTGTAATAAGATATTCCGCTGCCGCTCCTTACTATATCTTTCCCTTTCATAAACTTTATAAACTTCTAAGTCTCAACTGTAATGAATACCATTATACTAATATTACATACGTTATTAAGATTTAGTTGTATGCCACGCTGTTTTCACTAATGATGTAAATTACACTATTTTGTGAAAATAATAAGTTTGTTGCTATCAAAGATTGTTATTATGTTTGAGCTTTATTTACCTACTTTTTGCCACCGTGGCTTGAGTAGTTAAAATTGAAAAGCTTCTATGAATGATTTAAGACAAGGATATAATAAACGCTAGCTAGAAAATTCAGCACCGTTAAAATAAATAGTACCTCCTTCAATGATAGCGCGTTATGGTTATGTACAAAGGTTGGTTTTCACATTTCATGAAAAAAAGAATATACTCAAATAACGTTTTCAAAATAGTGAATTGGTTCCAGTATCTAACATGTGTGTTGAATTTTCAGTCTTCTCCAAACTGATAAAAACTTTTATTATCTAAATGATAATTTTCTTAAAACTGTGTGTCGTGTCGATATTTATGAAGTTCGTCTTTTCAGGGTCAAATGGGCGAAGCAGGCCCGCCAGGACCTGTGGGGCCTAAAGGTGATAGAGGAGAGAGGGGTGAGACTGGAACACCAGGGCCTGAAGGCCAGTTAGGGCCTAAAGGGGACCCTGGTGCAGATGGGTCTCCTGGACTGCAAGGGCCTCCGGGCCCACCAGGCCCACCAGGACCGATCACATCAGCTTTAATAGTGAGTACAATTTATTTAGTTACTTACTTGTGGCTACATGGGTAATGGTAGTAATATTTAACAGGAGTATCACTACCACAATTATAATTGAAAATGTATGGTATTTTTGACACTTTTTTTAAAGCAAACCCTAATCATGGCATCAAGAAAATAAGTATCCATTCAATATTTATCCAAAAAAGATAATCCAAAGGACTATGCAAACATTCATTATAATTTGGAATTTTCTTAAACCTAAATAGAGCTTGCTTAATTGTAGAGTACCTATTCCAATTTACCTAAAATTAATTACATCATTACCTAAATAAATCGACTTCGCTGAGATAGATTTTTTTGTAAGAAACGAAATCTTTCCCAAGCAACAAGGTTTATTGGAGGAATTAATTAAGGTTAGACGTTTTTGGTTAGATATATTTTGTAGTATTTTGTATACAGTAAATGACGAGGTAGAAACATTATCAATGTATGAATAAATAAATATATATTTTCTTCTTTGAAAATAATATCAAAAACTGCTCCTATTTCTCCACCACTCAAAAGTAGACTGGGAGAAAACGCCTAAGGCGTTAAGTCCACCATTTTGCAAAATGTGCAAAAAGTGTTATAAATAAATAAGTAGGATAATAATTATGTTCACTGTTTAGGGCTCTCAAAATTGAGAAGATTGGAGTTTTTGGTTGGAGATATTTTGTAATATTTCGTAAACAGTAAATGACGAGCTAAAACATTATCATAACATTATTTAAATAAATAGGATAATCATTTTAATATTTTCAATGCTTAAGGCTCCCACAATTTAAAACACTTTTGTAGGAATATAGAAAATAAAAATTATTTAGCCACACCAAATTTTAAAAATCAAATAACTTAGAAAAAGAATACGATAAGTATTTTCCAATCGGCAAATTAAATTATCTTCCTATCAATTACTTAGCCGCAGTAAGGTTTCATTCTATTTATCTAGGCTTAAACAGGAACAAATGACTGCAGCGGGCTATCCAACGAGTTGCGTGTTAAATGCAGGCAGACTTCGCCCACAGAAATTAGTTCTAACCACGGCGGAAGGAAAGATAGTGGAGATGCCATGAGGAGGGTAGGTCGGGCGCCTTTTGTAGGTCAAGCAACGTATGGTAGGCGTGATCATGTTTCTAAAATTCGTCAATCAAAACCAATTTGTCAAAGATTGGTCTTGATTGATTGGTGATTTTATTTTGGAAATAATGGTCTGGTTCCAAAGTAGGCGTGTTAGGGTAGTAACGTTCCTCGTTCCCCGACCACCCGCATTTTAGCGCGTTTCTTTGAGGTTTTGCGTTATGACATCTACGCTAGTCATTTTGTTCTCCATGGTCCTAACTGACCTTTCGCTTCCAACTCGAGTTTCCAGCTTATAATATATTTTCTGTGGAGTGTTTCTTTTTACAAGCGTGCGTGGTTTTTATTAAAGTAAAGTAGTTTTAAAAGAAAAAGGTGGTAACATTATAAGCTAGCTTAACTAATTTACTTGTCGTGGGAGTGGTCGCGCTATGGTAGTTTAGATTGGATTTAAAAGCGTGCACTTGAAAGCCTAAGCACGCAGATTGCTTCTGAGTATTTTTGCATAACATTTAGTTTTGAACGCAGTTTCTTAAAAATCTTGAGATTTACTAGGTACTAGGAATCTAAATATTCACCAGCATACATACTCGTTGGTAGTGAGAAGAGAAACAGACTTAAAAAATATATTGAGAAAACATAAAGCTTTTTCATGCGTGACGTGTTCCTACACCGGCCAATCCCCACGGTAAGTCACATTTCCAGGCTTTCCTTCCAACAAGAAAAGCCATAAAACACGTCACACTACTGTTGTATTTTATTATAGAACTTACATACATTACTAGTCCGGCTTCCACGACACGACAAATAAATCGCACTAAGAAATACGTACGTACCATTACGCTGCTATTATCTCGACATACAATATCGCGACCATGTAAATATAAGCCAGCCATCTATCAGTGTGTGTGCTTCTCATATATCAACTTCAAGTCTGATATGTAATTAGAACCTCTCGAAGCTTCGATAAGTTATTGTTGTTCAAGCCCAATATACTTGTGTATCGATGCTGTTCAGCATTAGCAGTATTAAGTGTAAACACAAAGTTTGGTGATTTCTCATCGCTGTTCATAGACTGGTACATAAATAGCAATATCAGAACTCCATTAATTTCCAACTTACTTTATTATTTATGTAATTACAAAGAAGTAAAGCCAAATATGTACCAGGCGAAATGATGCGTTTAATATTAAAGCGGGAGGGAAAACATTAAAATATTAGTCCGCATTGCTGACGACGGGTTACGTGCCCAAAATTCAGGCTACAATACCACGTTAGGTAGCAATGTTGATTTTTTGCTCTAAAACAAGTCTGTCCTCGGACTACGTGTTTAGGTAAGCCGTGAAAAGAAAGGGTTCATTTGAATGTCACCAATATTTCCTCTTTAAACACTTAAACACTGGCAGAAATTCACTAAATGTGTAGGATGAAGGATACTTATAATGGCGTCCACGGCTGATTTCGGCCACGGCGGCTGTTCTCATTTAAGGAGATCTGCCAGCTGCGCAGGACATATTATAGTGCACAAGCATTTGCGCAGACACAGGTGCACTCCCTATTCCTTCACTCTCATAACCCGATGGGACGGCAATCCGACACGACCGGAAAGAGATCAGGCGCAGGACCGACATTTACGTGCTCTCCGATGCACGGGTGAATCAATCACCAACTTCCAGACTACGGGCTGCTTTGTGAAAGTTTAAGAAAACCCACAAAGCGATTTCAGCCCGACCCGGGAATCGAACCCGAGATCTCGAGCACAGCAGCCGCGCTTGCGACCACTAGACCAACGAGAATTACCTAAGCCAGAGGATTTTTGTATTAATTTACTTAACTACTAAATGCAAAAAGATGATTAAAATTTGGTTTTCATAACGTTTTAACTTGAATTTCCACTTTAAACACTGGCAGAAATTCACTAAATGTGTATGATGAAGACGACTTCTATAAGTATAGGATTTAATTATATTATTTAATTTAACGTGAAAAGTTTATTCAGTTTTAATATTATTTCAACTTGATAAATCTCCGTCAAGGCCCGCTTGACACAATTGTAAAAACTTTTAACCATAAGAATTAGGCAGCCATGCCACACCTATTTTGTTCTTACAAGTTTTGCATACATTCCTAATGACCCTGTGTTACGCAGGAATCAACTGGATTATACGGGTCCAGTAATCCTGGGGTTCTTGGACCTCCTGGAGAGAGGGGCCCAATGGGCCTCCCGGGTCCTCAAGGAGAAAGAGGATATCAAGGGAATAAGGGCGAGAGAGGATTACACGGCCCTAAGGGTGACAAAGGCGAGAGGGTGAGTCTTATCTAAATATGATATGCTAAATACTTTACGCTTTGTCATTTTCTTAGTAACGTAACATTTGAAAGGTGATTGTAACGATCATTTTGAAAAGTTTTTTTTATAGTGAAGATTATAAGTCATGGTTGAAGATGTATTAGGTAAAACTATACTATCAAAAATCAATAAAAAGAAGTTATGTTTTTTAAACTTCCGTAGTGAAATAAAATTAGATGACCTTGCTACTGTACTCCAACAACATGGGCAGTACATGGCAATATTACCAGGGGACACGTGTAAGCGGCGCGTGTAAGTTCTATAAATCTACTGATAAAGTGGAGATGATCCCTCTTATTTACATCACTCTGACTCTAGTAGTTTATTTAAAAAGAGATATCTTTATTTGTTTTCATGTTAGCACAAATATGCGATATTGTTGTCTATCAATTACGATTATTCTTTTTCCTTCATTGTGTTGAATGTATTGACAATCTTTCACAATAAAATTCATGAATACATTAAGAATACTTTATTACCACGTAATAAAAGTTAAGACTATAATTTGAATGTTAAGTCTAAAGACTCACCAAACCATATTTTAGTCGACATTACCCCTCAGTTTATTTCGTGTTTAATGTTGAGAAACTAGGGAAATAGGTTATTAGTCACGCTAAACTTCGGCGGACTATCAATCAAAACTTTTGCGGTTTTTACAAAACTGTAAATACAGGAATAAAGCTGATATATTTTTTTAAAATGTCACCTGGGAGTGGTAACTTGCTCAGGAGTAACGTACATGATTTCCGAGCTGTTATTTTCGCAAATTGCATTTTCGCCCCTTTCTTGTTCAGAAAATATTATTGTAAGTACACTGTGTACCGTAGTTTCAGTTTCCCTGATATATTTAACGAAGGGTTCCTTTATACCCATGCTACTAAAGAGAACAACAGCTTCAGCTGTAGAACTTTACGAGTGTAACTTAATCAAAATAAAATCACACGTGCCCTGTCGCCAAATTAGTAGATATTCGGATAATAAACTTGGGTTTAACGCAATAAGTGACGGTTTGACCCTCGTAACGTCACGTTATGTTACCTTCGACCCGTGAGCTCATAACTGTGTTACAGGGCTATGTGGGCCTGAGAGGGCCACATGGCGCGAAGGGAGAGCGGGGCCAACCCGGTCGCGATGGTACTCCGGGCCTGCCGGGCCCACACGGACGCCCCGCCGAAAAAGGGGAAAAAGGTACAAACTAACTCAACCATCAAATTTTATGTTACTCTATGACCCATATTTATACTCGGGTAAAGCGTTCGCGAGATTTTTAGGGGTTTATAGTAACGATTTGGAAAATCTTTATTTCTTCGCGCAGTGAACCCTTTGGATTGGTTTTCGAGTGCTTGCACGCAGTTTATTTATTATTGCTGTTACTTTTTACGATCGTCTTGAGAGTTTTGTTTTATTTCTGTATCGGATGTTTTCACGGTTTTTTTGGGGTTGTTCGTAAAGTCGAGATTAACATATTGAAATAAATGTTTGCGGTAACGGACGTTGTTTTATGCGGTCGGTTTGAGTAAATTTAAATAACTGCCACTGAGAGAGAATCAAATGGTTTCTGTTCTTTGAATTTCCGAGAGGGTTCCCAGAGGTTTTTATTTTCCGTTTTGGCTGACTGTAACTAATATGCAACATTTAATCCGAACTCAGGTGCCCGAGGTCTGCCGGGCCCCCCGGGTCCAGCCGTCTCAGTTGTATCCGAAAACGCTATCTCAACTGACGTCACAAGAACTGGTAAGACATTAGAACATTGTGTTACAAGTATTTAGAGAATAATATTACTTAAGTTACGCACAATTATATTACTTCCTATTATTACTACCTATTCTACTATCCTACTATTATTACATTAATCCCTTTCTATTTCTCGTTCCTTGAAAAATCTATTAGTTAATCAAATGATAGACAATTGTCCAATTCTTATAAGACCCACCACACCTTAATGGCTATTCACACAACAATCTCACAGTCACAACTATCAATTTTGTAAAACAACCTACCTAACTTATTTCAGATAATTGTCCAATCAATATTTCATGATTTGTTATTGATTTTTTAATTTATGTATTCATAAATAGTCTATACTTACCTCTTTCTAAATCGATTTTGTGGGACGGTAAAACTTTTAATAACCCACTTATAATCCTTCTAAAATCTTTTAACTCACGTATGTGTTCTTACAAACATTATTTTATGAAGATACCCGATGCTTATTAACAATATTTGACAAGCAAACTTGCAGTACTAGTATATAGTTTAAACTAATTAATAGCTAACGACACCAGATAATTATCAATCAATCTATCACCCGATTAGATCCATTTAATTAATTAATTATTCGACAGTCCTTCTAACCAGTACATATTGAACTATTTTGGGTGATTATGTTGTAATTTAATACTTGGCTGGTTCAGTCTATTATATGGTTTGCAGCTAGTTGTATTGCCACTTATTTTTCAGGCCTACTTCACTGATTAATTAATATTGAAAACTGCGAAATTAGCTCTGTCTTATTGTTGCGTTTACACGGCAAAACTACGGAATCGATTTAAATGGAAGGTACAAAGACGGTCTAAGGCATGGATATAAGTTCATCCCCTGTGGGAAGGTGTTCCCTCTGGACATAGGTGAAACCGCGGGGAATAGGTAGTATTGTAGTTGAAGAGCTGCCTTTGCCGAGCTGAAACAAAATAGATAGTTAGTTAGTCATCACAATAATTAAGATAAAGTAAACTTTTCTCATGAAGTACATAAACAAATACAACTAACGGCCAGTTTCTTCATCAAAAGTTAAAGTTAAAGTAATGTCTAAAGTAAAAGTAACTGTCAAATTCGTTTTTTCAAGGCTAAACTGACAGCAAAATTCATAGAAAAATTTAATTTAACCGTTACTTTTACTTTAGACATTACTTTAGCCATAACTTTAACTTTAACTTTTGATGAAGAAACTGGCCGTAAATATCATAAAACAAAAACAACCAATACATTAATCACTTTCAACACTCAATTGACAGATATTTCATTAAAAACAAACTCATCGATAAAACCATAGATTCACCCAAGATAAACAGCGAGAAAACGAACAAAATGCAATTGATAACGTTACATCATCCCTTCTATCCTAGGGATAAGCTAATCTATTACGATAGTCTGTTAGTCATTAATCATCTTCGTACGAGCATCAGTTTATACTGAATAGCTGGTATTAGGCATCTATAACATCATGCTATCTATTTCTATGTGACGATGGAGCAGCTTAGGGATCAATTTCCAGTATTGAACGGGTAGCTGGAAATAAGGGAGTGTGCCAGACAGTATTTTGATATGTTATGAGGTATCAAAATATTGACCAAACAATCATTCTATTTCTACAATATATTAATTTAAGATGATGATTTATTTTAATGACCAAGTTTTTAACATCAAACCTAAGTTCAATCATTTATTTATTCAGCGCATTTTATCATCGCTAAAATGGTAATCTCAAAAACTATACAAAATTTTAGATACTTGGTGGGTCGCACCATCTTACTTCTTACTTATATTATAAACGTGAAAGTTTGTGAGAATGTATGGATGTATCTATGTTTGTCATTCAATCACGCAATAACGGCTGGACCGATTTGGTTGAAATTTGGTATGTACCTCTAGATAAGTGATACCCTGGATTAACACATAGGCTACTTTTTATCAACACACCACGCGGGCGAAGCCGCTGGCGGAAGCTAGTTTAGCTATAACGATAACCGACCCATTTTCAGTTGTCAAATTGCTTCTACCAATGTGCGGCAAGTACACGGCTGGGCACAGTTTGGTTATCTTTATTTTTAGTTAAATTGTGCAACACGCCCTTACAATGAGGGCAAAAGCAAAAATCTATTAAATTATAACAAAATCTGAATATTAGATTAAAACTAACACAACCAATAGATAGGACAACGAATAATAAAAAAACTAGCTCCGCTAAATTGCCAGTGGTCTCAGCAGTACAGTTTTAATTAACATAAATACTGTCTAGTGTCATTCGTACTGACACAATTGGTTTCTAGTTAATACTGAATGAATTAAAAGCGGGGCGTGACAGGCTTCGCTGCGTCGTGAAAATTGCTCGACTCGGCAAAATGTTTGTCGGTGTTTCTGTTACGAGAAGACGAAAGCTGAGAAAATACAAGTAGATATTTTCGAAATAAAGATAGATAAAGTGCAGTTTTCTTAAAAACTTTTATTTCTGTTTTGTACCTATTTTAAAATTAATGCAGTGAAAACCACTTCAGGGAATTGAAAAAAAAAACAGTGCCTTCGCAAATGCTACCTTTATATTGCCGAAAAAGCTACCGAAACTTAATTCATGTAATTTTAATTAGGCATGTCTCAAAGCTAACTTAACTAAATCAAAAACATTTTTACCCTTCACGTACCTAAATTTAATTGCCTGTCATGTAATATGACGTAAAACTTAAACAATTTTCTGCTATTGTCACGCACACACATAAACGTTCCATTCTGCAGTAATTATGTAAAATATACGATACTTCACTCCATCATAACTTGGCATGAAAGCCATGAAAAATAATGACTGTTGAAAACTCATATGAGCAGACAAACGTATTAACATTCATTTACTAAATAAATTCCCCTAATTAAGCCAAAAGTAATAATAAGGGTTGGATCTAACTCTAATTATAATATTATTATATAATCAATATACTATTGTGTGTACATAAATATAATTCAAAACAATAAAATTTCCATAAAAGAAAACCGAAACCATTTTTAATTGAACATCAACAAACACAAGTGTTTTGTTTATTTATAAAACATCGCCGCAACTGAATTTTATATCAACACAAAAACTTTTATTATATAAACATAATACCAAAACAGGTAAACAGATAAATAAATTAATTAACATTAAAATATATCAAATCCTGTATATACACAAATGAACAAAACTTATACATCAAACGTTAACTCTCATTTATTTACAAAATGAGTTTGTATTTGAATAAGTATATATAGAGGTATATTTATTATACTAACATAAGTTCCTATTTCATATATTTTGTAACATTCAGGAAAATAATATTTTCACAGAAGCTGCTCTCTTGAAAGGAGGAAAAGGCGACACGGGGGAAAAAGGAGACAAGGTAATTATACAGCCAAATAAAAACATATTTTCTGTGTAAATACAATAATTTGTATTCATATTCAGTAACAGTTGAACATCTTTTGGGCCTTGTTTCACAGAAATAATGTTTTAATGAAGCTTAGAATTATAATTGCGTATGGAAATTATGAATCCCTTCTTAGTTACACAAAAATACAATTTTAAGGCTGAAGCGTATGTATTTTGTAACAACAGTTTTAGTCTGGTTTACCAAATCCTAAACTAACACTGTATACAAAATCTGATGAACCTATATTAAACACCATAATATTGAAATATAAAAAAAAAAACTAAACACCACAATTTCCTTTTAAACATACTAAAAAGCTAACATAAATATTTTATTCAGGGTGAAAAGGGGCTCAGAGGCATGGAAGGTCCCCAAGGATTTCCTGGCACTGATGGAAAGCCAGGCGAAAGAGGGGATATAGGGCCTTCTGGCCTACCTGGTACTCAAGGACCTCCGGGCTTGATAGGTCCTAAGGGAGACAAAGGTGACGCGGGCCCACCAGGGCCTGTCGCCATATCGAGGGACGAAGCATTAGTTTTGACGAAGGTAAGTGCTTTGAATAGATAAAATAATACTTCAATTTGGACGAAACTTAAGATTTAATTTGTAAAAAAGACAGCAAGAAAATCAGACAGAACTTGTAAAGTTGGTTAATGTATGTAATTTATATTGTTTAACTCCATTTTGAAACTAACAACAAACTCGACTGACATCGTTACTCATTCACATGATGTGTCTAAGATTTCCTCCATTACACATATTGTTTGAAATAGTAATTTACACCACGGATGATTAATGTTCAAAGCTAAGTGCACAGTCTCGTACGTGTTGATTACATAACCAAAGTTTGCGAAGTCTTTTGAGCGTGTATTTTTTATCAGGGTGATAAAGGGGAATCAGGTCCAAGGGGCAAAAGAGGACATCCGGGACCTCCCGGACCCAGAGGACCTCCGGGCGTACCCGGGCCACCAGGGACTCCGGGCAACAATGGAGTATCTGGTGATATAGGACTACCCGGATGGACGGTGAGAAATAACTTCTTTCAAACTATCCCTTTACTTTTTTCCAACATTTTCGTCGGGTTCAAAACGGTCATTTTAGACAGTAAATGAACGATCGGCGGTGTTGAAAAAATTGCAGCTTTTGATAGATAAAGCAAAGTAGATCTGTGAAAATATTTGGAACTCAACCCCCAATAGAACGAAAAAAACCTTTCGAGTATTCTAGTGAGTATTTCGAGTAATATATATAGGCTTTTGACCTGACGCAACTCTTGAAAAAATGCTTTATTCACATTTTTCGAATTGCAACCAGTATTAATGGTTTTAAATAAAAGACTAGAATTTTGGATATACCATAATTACAGTTATACATTTGACAGGGTCCACCGGGCGCCGCTGGGCAGCCAGGTGCTCCCGGACCGAAAGGGGAGAAAGGAGATCCTGGTGGTGCACCAATTGACTTAGAAAAGGTATTTTAGCATCGTCATCATCTACCTCATTGTTCCACTGCAGCTGAATCGTCTTCTCATAAGATACTATAGCTAGCTATATGTGAATTTATCATTCGGATTCCTTCATATATTTTTTAAAATTCGTCAGATGATAAGATTCACGTATAAAAAGTTATACTACCACTGGGACCTTTAGTTCGAACCTGCACATTCGTAATTAATGCCTTGGTCTAGTCCACGGCGACTTTCTAGGTTAATTGGACGGTTGAATATGTATGTATTCTGTTGCATCCTATACATATAAAGAGTGCGACTGAATAAAAGTGTGACAGTACAAAATAAAAGTGCAAATGAAACATACTAACTGGATCAAGTTCGGTCCGTTTAGAAATGACTCGACTTTTTTCTTTGCAAACGGTTCTTCGGTTGAACCATGCCTTGGAGAACTGTCTCTTCTTATTACTGCTACTTCGCCACATTAAGTAAATGTAGGAGATTTTAAAATCTGTGACGTATTTGTAAAGTACAAAGATATCGATTTTTCATCGATAATTTATTCGGCTAAAGAACTTGAGAGCCGATCCCGAATTTTTTTACCAAAACTACGTACGGTTTAGAGTATGCCGTGTACGCTAAGCCCGCGTGTGGCCTACAATCCGCTTTTGTTCCCCATTGACTAATATGAACGAGGCTTTGACTTTACCAGCGTACTCCCGTTGCCACTCACTTTTTTATAGTGGACGAATTAGTAGACCGAAATCCTGCCATGTGCATTTTATTCTATATATTTTTGTACTAGCTGTTGCCCGCAACTTCGTCTGCGTGGGCAATATAGAATAGTCAATTATTACGTATGGTGCGTAAGTAATTTTCACAGGAAATAGCTATAATCTATGTCTATATGCTTTGAGTCTGACAAAGCTGTCATTTGTACATTTTCTGCAGTTGCTGCGACTAAGCAGAAGCCAGAAAGTCTGTCAGTCTTACTATGGATATCGTCTTGTGTAGTTGACTGGATTGAAGATAGATAGATAGGTAGTCGCTCCAAGCAAAATATTGGTACTCAAACAGATTCGGTGACTGGAAGCCCAACACCAACATAGTTGGGGAATAGCTGGATGGATGATAAAATGAGTCGTCATCATCAGCAGGCGCATAGGGTAGGATAGTTTCACTACTGGGGAGAAACACTTATATGACTTGTATGAATTGGGGATTTTCTGTGCACTTACTTACTATGGTAAGGCTGACCCCACATTAGGCGTGCGCGATCCTCGGGCGTGTGAGTAGCGCGGGCGTCGCGAGCGCGCTGCGTGAAAGTCGCGTTTTGCTGCCCCGGCAATGTGTGAAGAGTGCAAGCGACGCGCTCGCGGCGAGCACGCGGCGCTCGAGTTGCGTTCTTACCCCTACGCCTGCTATCCCCGCCGCCCGCTAAACGCCTTAGCAGTTAAACGTCAAGTCGAGCGCGCTGCAAATGCCGCAGGGCAGCAAAACGCGACGCTCACGCAGCGTGCTCGCGACGCACGCGCTACTCACACGCCCGAGGATCGCGCACGCCTAATGTGGGGTTAGGTCTAAACCGGGAGGGACTCCACCGAAATGTTTGCATTAGTTCACGAATAGGTAAAATGTACGTATCTGTGAGAGTCCACTTCATGTGTTCGTACTTGAAACCTGCAGTTTTGCCAAGATTTTCAAAATGTACGCTCGCAATTTGTCATTTCTTGGTGGAGCCAGCAAATCAAAAGAAACAGAAGTGTTGTATACTGTGCGTCACTACCGCTCACCGGGAAAATTTCGCTCTTGCGGAGGACGTTTATATACCATATTTTGTGTCACACGTAAACAGGACGACAGTAAGTATCCACAGAAACACTTTCAAAGATCTGATGAACGAACAAATCAGACCTGAGTTGGTCACCTGGGGCCAATCAGAGCTCTATGAAGCGATCATACGCTTTGGCTCCTACTGTTATTGTGGTTTCTGAAAATGTATTCACCTCATTCAACGATGAATGTGATTCTGATGGTACTATTAAGAACACTTGCTTAGCGCAAAAGCTGACGTTGGCAGGCCGACTTTTTGACTTCTCGAATAGGATACCATTAATTTTTGTGCAATGCACACCTGCAAAGCATGCTGGATTAGGATAGGATATAGGTGGATAGGATTTGCAACAGAGAACAATTCTGTCTTTGTAATTGAATGACATCAAACGTAGTTTTATATAAAAGGTGTTTTTTTAGACTTGGCTCGGGTCTTACTGAGACTGTTCGTAATCGTGAACAGTGTATTTGCGATCAGAAGTTGAAAGTAAGCATGTCTCTGGTATGCGACGCGTAATTTGTACGTTTCCAGACGCATAAAGCATTTTACGTGTGTATGGTATTAAATCGAGAAAGCTCCCATTTCTTATCTGCACTTTGTATCTGGGCTTGTTTTTAAAGCTACAGAAGCCTACATTACCTACCTCACGCTTAGCAGCGCTTGCGAGAGATAGATCTTCCTTTCTTCTAGGATTAAGTTTACATATTTTGCATCAGAAAAAATAATTAAGGTCTACTTAATACTACTCACTCAAAGTAATTTGTTTTAAGGCCACCACATTAGTGGAAGATAAGCTAAACTATGTTTATGAAAAAATCCTGATATGAACTCCATCTGTAACTTTAAATGATAATTAATTGTTCCACTAAAGTCATCATTTTTGACATAATGTTCAAAAAATAATTTAGATGGCACCGTTTTAAATTTGGCTGAGAACTATTAATTTTCCTTTCATCAAGGTAATAATTATAGCTGGATTTTGATGTGGTACGGCAAACTGACAAACACTATTGAAATGTCTATCGAAAAATTACACTACGTGTTAAAATATGGTGAATTACGGAAAATACACAACTCCATCTGTTGAAATAATAATCTTCTATAAAGAATGTATGGTAATTAATTGTCATTTACCACCTCGCTCTTTTGACAAATTTGATGTATTTTTACCACAGATGGAGCTACTTTAACCTTGGCTAAACAAAATTTTCATTTTTTTTTTCTTCCGAAGTTACTTATAAGGGTGTGATTTTCTGTGTAAAGATTAATAATAGGCCGAACAACTAATATAAGTACAACATTCAAATGTACAGTTTTGACAAACAGATTGCGTGTCGTAATATTTTACATCTTGAATTCACAAAATTAATCATATCTTTTGATAGAGTGAATCGATTTCGATGAAACAAAAACTAAGTAATACCCCAAGTTACGTAGAATTTTTGTATATAAGCATTGTCTGCATTGAATTCGTAGATTTTACGTGAATCCCGAACAAACAAACAGATAAACAGACAAACAGACAAACAGACAAACAGACAAACAGACAAAAATGACAAAAATGATGGAAATGGGTTCTGTTAGTTATCCTTTAACATGCCGGCTATTTTTTTTGTCAATTTCTTCAATGTACAAAAATTACTTTTCTACAGATTTATTATATGTATAGATGTACTGGTGCCTTAAATTAAGTACTTATAGTTATCATTATCTGTTTGATGGTATGCATCTTTGAAATTAAAATATTTCCGGTTGGTTTCTGCTCTGTTTAAAAGTGGAACGAATGAAGTATTGCTTTTTATTATTTACCAAACATCCCTGACCTACCAAAGTTGGGATAAGCAAAAAAACAAAACTCGCAAGTTTCGCCTTAAGCATTTTTGCGTTTTCTGCAAACTAAAAATGAAGTTTAAACAAATTCAAATAGTTTTTAAGTTGCAAATATTTTTATTTAAGGTAAAAGGGGAGAAAGGCGATCGAGGGTACGACGGTGCGCCAGGTCCGCCTGGTAAGGATGGGCCCAGAGGCCCTCCGGGTCCCCCGGGAACACCGGCCACTAACATCCAATACATGACCGTACCGGGGCCCCCGGGACCGCCCGGGCCGCCCGGACCCCCCGGTGTTTATCCCAACGAAGTGCCAGATACATTGACCGATAGCCCCGGGATTAATCGTCTCGAGCCTACAGGAGGTGAGTTACAAAGTGGTTTGGGATAAAACGTAAAAATAACGACTATGGCTTTGAAATAGACTCTCAAAATAATGTTAAAACCATTTATTTATCAAAAAAAAAAGAATAATGTTCAACAATTGTTTATTTAAATTCCGAAAATATAACGCTATGCAAAAGAATCAAAATAAAAAGAAGCTCTGCTTTTTCGCAGGAAAACAACGCGATCCACTACAAATTATAAGAAACTTGAACCATCTTGTACAATACCGGCAGGAACCTTTTGGTACGCAATAGTTTTTACAAACACTTTTACCAAGAACTAAGTCAGGATTGTTTTTCTTATACACAGGAAACTTTCAAACCCGCTGAGTTGAAAAATTCCTATTTACATTTTAATGTTGCAAAAAATTGGTTAAAAGTTGTGCAGAGTGAAGAACTTTTACGTTGAAGATAGTTTGTTGATAGAATATTGTTTTGTTATGTTTTCCCAGCATACCGTGATCCTTTGGATCCTTTGGGTGATAATGCAGATTTCGAAGACGACGAAGATGGAAGAGCTATCGTAGGCACTATACTATTTAAAACTACAGATTCATTGATACGCGTAAGTTCTACTCCAAAAATAAACTGTGAACTTTGTGAACTACAAATAATAAATTCCGTGTATTTTCTCCAACAGCTCGGCACAAACAGCCCCCTGGGCACGTTGGCGTACGTCATTCAAGAACAAGCGTTACTTGTCCGTGTCAACAATGGCTGGCAGTACGTAGCTGTGAGTAAAAATATTACTTATAATTACTTGTAAATTTTACTCAAAATAAGCATCACTTTTTGCTACATTTTTATATTAACAATGCTCGGTAATATTGTATTCAATTTTAAACAAAGAACTTACAAATTGTTTCGACCAGCTTCTAAGTCCTTATAATTCAGTGTATCCCACCGTGCATGAATACACTTACACCTCTGACGATCTATAGAAATCAGACAATATCGGTATCACTATGGTATTGATAGGCAAAACAGAGGTAAATCTAGAGGTATGCAGGTTCGATAGGGGAATCTATTGGCCGGGAATATACGCCTTATCATGTGACGTGTTCGTAGAAACACGGGTGTGCTCCCATAGTTCATCGGAGGAATTATGGCCCTATAGTTCTACGGTGTACCGGTAAGCTGCCCATTGATACGGGATGGAACACTTAAACATCTTGTTTATAGTGTTACATATTTGTTGTTATTGGACTAGGACTTAGATTAATATGTTGTTGGAGGTTGAATTAAATGCGGGCCGAAAAAAATATTTACTCCATTTCCAGGGACTGGCGAATCTCTCACGGTCGCAGATCAATTCATGTCTATATGTTATAACGAGCTGACATAATTTATTGAAATCAAAAACAGTATAACCCATGTTTTACCAAATACAATAAACAAAGTACAAAGCTTTTAGAATATGTTATATTAAAATGGGGTTAATTTTAGTAATTACCTCTGCCAATACTCTGAAGTGGTGTGCGTGGTAGTTAATGTACGGTTGCGGTTAGATAATTTCAAACACCCGGTTTTAACACGACACGTAATGGAATATGAAATGAAATATGGAATTATTAACAAGCTGAATAATTTACTTTGTAGCCATTACAAGGTTTAAGTAATTAAAACTGACGAAGATAAAGTTCAAGTTATTAAAACTATGGGAAAGTCCATATTTTTCTTCTGATCTAAATGGAAATATCTAGATACTTTGTTTATAGAAACAATTGTCTGATGAATATACAATCAAAATTGTTTCATAACTCCCGAAGCCCTTTTGACCCCAGTTGCCTGTTCATTTGGATTAAAACACTCCCCGTCATCGACAAAAGAAACTTGATTTCTAAATATTATTACCACGAGATTTCAAGCTTTAAATATTCATGAATAATAAAGAAAATTTTCTTTTCCTTAGACTGTTGGGAATACGGAACTCCGCCTTTATTCGGGTCTTGTTATTTGAACGAAACTTATTCCTATTCCCAATGGGTAACATCTGAATGAGTTAACAATTTTGCAAATTGCGAATCATTTAAATTTGTCTCTTAAACTCGGGGCCTAAAGTTCAGAATTAATTGTACAGAATGTCAACAAGGATGCTTATTTTCTCGTACTGTGAGGAAATTTAGAATATCTACAGTTGAAATATATCAATCAATGTTTTGTGCCAACATCTAATTTCTCATTTTCTTTGCTGACAAAATAAATTGTGTGAGGAAATTGTGTTTTGAAAAACTTCTTGGTGATTGGCAGTTTTATAAAATATTAAGCTGTTTATTTCTTTATTTAGATGGGGTCATTGTTAGCTATCCAAACGCCGCCAGCGGGAGGGCCAACACGGTCACCTTTACAGAATATTCTGGAAACTTCCAGCTTAGTGCATCACAAGAATCCTGCTATAGAAGGCCCTGTGGTAAGTTTTTGGAAAAAGTATTCATTATATTTCCTAGAAGATATTCCGTGCCTGTGTTTACCGTTTTATTATGTCATCGTTCCCGACACACTTTATTAGCATTGCATTAAGAAAGCTTTGCTAAAACCCCGGTTTGAGCATGCCGAAGGAAATTGATGATTCAGCACTTTAATAACCTTGAACTTTCATAGCTGACATTTAAGCAATAGGTAATAGAGTAAAACGACTTGATACTTGCAAAATATTACGTACACGGTAAATTAACTTTAAAACTTGAATTATTTCGACATGAAAAGATTGAAATGACAGAATGGAATTTCAAGACGAATTGATGCAAACCAGTCTCAGTATAAAATAAACAATGTTTTAGGGCAAAATGAAAGCAAATTTTGCTAAAGTAAGAACGCTCTTAAGTCCTGTCAAGTTTCCTTCTGCGAAAACTAGACTAGACTTTACACTAATGGAATTGCTTTTGATTCAGGACAGAAGTATATTTTATTCATTTGCTTGTCAAATAATGAAAAATAATGTTACAAAGGTATACACGTTTTGAGACAGTATTTTTACGAATATTTTGCTGTTGTAATAACTGTCGTAATACATTGTACTTAAGGTATAATTTCATTTAACAGTTGCGATTAGCTGCTCTCAACGAGCCCCATACTGGTGATATGCATGGAGTCAGCAGTAGCAACTATGAGTGCCGAAGACAATCTCAGAGAGCCAATATGGATGGCACTTTTAGGGCTTTCATATCATCAAGGTAAGAAAAAATAGTACACACCTTTTGTAAAAGAAAGAGTAAAGAACTAAGATAACAAAAAAAACTCAAGTCTGTTTTGTGAACAAAAATTTTTATTTAGTGCTCCTATATTTCTGGAAACAAAAAGTTTTTAATAGATATTCTTTATAGTAGGTACAGCAATAAAGAAAATTACTAGTTTCGAAGTTAAGTCGCCCATTTAATGTCCATTAAGGACGTCCTTTTAGAAACTTACAGTACGTACCTACATTGAAAAATTTATAAAATGTAGTTTCTTTGCAGCCTTTGATGTATTTTTCTTGTCATCAGGGTCCAAACGATAGACTCCATTGTAAGTTGGGTGGACAGAGAGATACCAGTGGTGAACACTAGGGGAGATGTGCTCTTTAACTCTTGGGGCGAAATGTTCGATGGGTCTGGAGCTCTCTTCGCCCATGCACCCAGGATCTACAGTTTCAGTGGAAAAAACGTCCTCATGGATCCTGGATGGTAATTATGCTTTAAAAACAAAATATTTTTACTATTACAGGCAATGGAAAAATCGTAATAGACTTATTTTATCAACGGACACGTAGTAACAAAATGAAAGTAGAATTTACACGTGTCTCTAAATCCAGGTTAACGATAAAACATTTAGTAATTTGAATACATAAAACCACGTTGACATTTGTTTATTATGTAACGCAAATTACTAGATGACAGATTGTCTGGAAACGCTATGACAAATTGAACATGAAAGGGAAGTCGAGAAAGCAGAACAGACGTTATCAGATTTATTTTGATAACCTAGAAATAAGCTACCTTATTTTCTGTGGAAATTCGGAACGACTGGCGGTATGACTTCATAACGTATTTCAATCTTAGAAGCCAATACACTCAAGATGCCCAAGGCTGGAATATTGTATTGCTTTTGCTTCAGAAATGAAAGTGTAAACGGTACAGGTTTCTTGGAATTGGGTATCCTTCGATTGGCATTATTGCTATCTTATTCGTTCTTTGACCTTCGTTCGATTTATTTATTTTTTCTACGGTCATTTGTTTGTCTGATGAGAAATGAAGTGTTTTTGTAACTGTATACATTAATTTATCAACAAACTTAAGTATCGTGACTGTCGCAGATCTATAAATTAGCGTTTGGGCTGAAGAAAGGCGCGTCTCAAAACACAATCTCTGGGACGCTAATCTTAGTAATCCTACCAAAGACTTACGTACCTAAGAAGTAGGTATGATTAGAGTTTCCAGACAATGTTTTGCTGACAGAGGCAGTTCATTGTGAAATAGTTGTATTGTACGCGGTGAAATTGACATTTAATTTACCCAAAACACAGAGGTATTTATTTATAACCTAAACAAAGCCTGGGATCCAGGCCACAAGAGACAATTAATGGGGTCTATTTAATTAATTGTTCTGTACTGCTTATGAGGATAATTTGTAACGAGTTTTGTAATTTGTCTAGGTATAGCACTCACCTATTTATTTTCATTACGTTAACACCTGTTCTTTTTACTTCTAAATGATATCGTCCGTGTAATTAGGATTATGTCAATTTGGGAACAATAGTAATGTGACAACTTTAGGACAATACTTTATTTATGTCATGTTTTTTTAAAGTTCATATAAACAAACAATCTTCCCAAGTGTGTTCCACCACCTATAATATTTACCTTCTTTCACATCAGACCCAATAAAGCCAATATCTGGCGAAATTGCGACCAAATTCCAATCTTCGAGGTTAAATGGTAACAAAATCTAATATACGTTATCCATTGCGTTTAGGCCTACTAAAGCCGTGTGGCACGGCGCTAATCCTAATGGTGAGCCAGCAATGGACGCCTACTGCGATGCCTGGCACAGCAGTAGTCCGGACAAATTCGGGCTCGCGTCATCGCTTCGCTCCAATAAGCTTTTAGACCAAGAAACGTAAGTGGTTTTGAATTTTTATACACTGTTTTTACAAAAAAAAAAATACAGTAAAGATTAAAAACTATCCTAGTAGAGAAGAAAAAAACTAAAATTAAAAAGTATTAAAACTTTAATCTCCATTGTTGTCATTATACACTTCAGTTTTATATTGGTGTTCTGTTCAGAAAGGACTGGTATGGTTATTTGTCAAAGTTTTTTCATTTTCCAAATAATTTCACCCTGCTTTAATTCCTACAAAGAAAAATAAATTGTTCCGAATTTAAGAATATGTGCACGATTATACCAAAGCCATGCCTAGTAAAAATAATCATAACTTCTGTCGCACCTATTATCGCGAAAAATAAAATCCTCTATAACTTCGTCCGTTGTGCTGAAAAGATTTTTCAAAAACATTTTCTTTTCCCAGATATTCGTGCAGCAGTAGACTAATAGTGTTATGTGTGGAAGCAACGCCAGTAGATACAGTTAGAAGAAAAAAACGATCCAAGTAAGTAAACTTTAACGTATTAAAACTCCTACGTACTCTCTTCCTACTATTTTTACAAGATCTCCATAATTTTTGCAGCAATGGCAATGTAAACATCTAGTGCAGACTTGAATTAAAATATTATTCACTTTATAAAAATTCTTTAGACTTTAAGGAATTTCTCTATAGCAAACATTGCGTCATCATCTTTTAGTTTTTTAGCGAAAAACTTGCTCTTGTTTGTTTTTTGCGTTTTCCACTGTGCGAAAGTAATTGGATCCTCCTTCTTAACTTATTTATATAAAGTAGGTGCTTTCCCGGTACGGTCAACACTTTGTGCGATGAACATGTTTGTTGACTGTGGTCTGTGTATTATAAATAGCTTCCGCCAGCGGCTTCGCCCGCGTGGGGTATTGATAAAAAGTAGCCTATGTGTTAATCCAGGGTATCACCTATCTACATACCAAATTTCAATCAAATCGGTCCAGCCATTTTTGCGTGATTGAATAACAAACATACATCCATACATTCTCACAAACTTTCACATTTATAATATAAGTAGGATACATTCTATACAAGCATTATTATGAAGTTTATCAGTTATGTTAGCAGCAATAATACACCCTAATCAATAGCTCCGACGCTCTTTCCTACAAATGGTCTAGTCCTATATTATCTTTAGAAGCATTGTCACAAATAAACACCCTCTACGGAAGACTATCCAACAAATAGATTCATTGGTCACGTTTTTCTCGCAGGTACCACAACGTGTCAGAAAAATTGCAATTTTTAAACGATATCGAAGAAAGAAACGAAACTAGGCGAAAATTATAGACATTGACTAGCTATTTTTACTAGACATTAAGAGAATTTTGTGAAGACTGTAAATAAATTGTATGTAGATAAATACGTTTTCGTAAAGCAATGATTCCGGTGGAACATATCGACAATATTTACTGAAATAAATAAACGATGCTGTAAATGGTTTCTCTAAAAGCAGTGGAGCGATGTGATTCCGAACTTGTGTACGGCAAAAAAATATTTCAACCCTTTTAGTGCTTTTCGATTGACATTTTATTCATTTCAATTCTGTTTATAAGTAGACATTACAAAATACCTACGTAAAAACTGAAATTATTGACGTTCATAATTAATTTAGGTACCTAAAAAAAGTAAAAACTGCGCCAAGGTCAAACAAAAGCCTATCGGGCTGGTATGAAACAAAACGTCTTGAGCAAATGACAAGAAAAGACAGCCGTATTTATTTATGTTGAAATAAAATGCCAAGTTTTTGTTCTTAAATCATATTTTCCCTTGAAAATATTACGTTCAAAGAACTTGTCAAAAAGGTCTTCGCTCTGGAAAAAATTCTCGGCACAAACTTTTTGTAGTTAAAATTCTAAAATGCTTTGTTCTGTTAGTAGGACGAATGTTTCTTATATTATTTTCTACGTCGTCATTATAATGTGCTCAACGTGTAACTATCTATATATGATAAATGCCAATATTATCGTTATCACTGAATTTAGAAAAGCGTGAATTACCTTTATGAGTTACATTTCCGTATATTTGTAAATAGCAGATTTTAGTCACTGTATGTAATAATTTATTATTGTAAATAACTTTCTATACTTCTGATTACTTTGACTTAGAGCGAGCGCTTTTATTTTTAAGCAATTTTAAAATTATAATTGTTTCAACGTTGACATTGTATGAAAAAAAAATCTAAATGTATTATTTCTAAATTAATACGTTCTACGGCCTCCATCTTTGAAGCCTAATTATTAATGTAATTAAAATGGAATGTTAATATTAAAATAGCTACAATTAGTGTTGTATTTTCTCTGTATATATTTATTGTATATTTATATTGGGACTGTTCTCATACTATGTTTTTAGTGTTTGTAAATATAATTATAACTATTCCCTAAGATCCGTCCGTCAAATAATATCAAAATTGACGAGTAAAGAATCCTACAAAATTACGGAAATTTCCTCCATGCTTGATCCCTAATTATGAAACAATATAAAAATGTTATTTGACCAAATAAGGCATCCTCATACCACATATCATTTTACCCAATATTTTGTACAAAGTTATACTTTTGCGTTTTAACTTTCGGATGCCATTGCCAACGAGAAGTCAGTGTAGCGTGAGAACAGTCTACCTGTGATAAGTCAATATAAAATAAATGTCGACTCTATTGTTTAGCTGGTAAAGTTTAATTTACTTTAATTCATAGACGCATCAATTGTAAGTGTCAAGTGAAATGATATAACTAATAAATCGTAAGGACCTTGTAATTTTTCATTGTTAAAAAAAGAACGAATGCTAGGTAAAATTTTATTGTACTTAATAAGTACAGATTGTTTTGAAAATAAAAAAGAAGGTTTTTTATTAATATTGTAGTTTGTTTTATCACCTTAACTGTCATTTATGATAGGTAATCGTTTAAAAAAGTTTAAACTGTACTTAAACAGAATACTGGCAATGGCTAAGCTCCTGAAACATTTGCATACGCAGTTTCGTAGTAAGTAATTGGGTTTTCATCTGATGCTTCCTACACACATACATTTACATATTGCATTGAGCGTAGGTGTATCTAAAAGGTCATTACTACACAGTTGGTAATGTTTAGGATCTTGATTCTAATATGGATAATCGTTACTGAATAATATTTTTGTTCAAATATCGTCAAAAGCTAAAACAAAGCATGATACGAATCATATACCTAATACCTACTTTACTTCTAGGAAATTATTTAAAGAAAGTAAATAGGTACTGGGAAAATACACCATAACTGCGAAACCTATATTCCCATAACTTTTAACACAAACCATAAATAATTTACTTTGCGAAAGAAATATGACGGCAACACAACTAAAGAATAATAAAATTATACCAGCAGAATATAAAAGCCGAACAATAATTCGCGGTAACTAAGTTAGTGGTTTATTTCAATGCGTTTATGCAAATATTCATATTCATATTCATATTATTTATTTGCATTCCACAATGTATAAAATAGGTGTAACAATATGGCTTAGAGCTAAGTACAATTGTGGACCCTGTAGGGCACAGCAAAATAAAATAAAAATTAAACTTACAACTAACATAATAATTAATAAATCTATAGAGAGAAAAAAAAAGAAAAAATATATATATAAATCCAACAATTGACCTTATTATTAAACATAAAAAATTTCGTGTAGGAACAAGCATAAGACTAGACAACTTAACTATAAAACTATAGGTTAAACAATTAAATAACAGGTATTCACTAAAAATACTAAACAACAAAATACTGCAAGATCGGAAAGTGTGATGTGTTATGTACTGTGTTGTGTGTAGACAATATTGTTATCATTAATGTATTCGTTTATTGAGTAGTAGGCTTTGTTAGTAAGGATGTTTTTGAGTGCGCGTATGGATTTAGTGTCGCTTGTTTCATTTTTTAAAGATTCTGGTAATTTATTGTATAGTTACAACACGCGTGCGGTTTCTGCTTTAGTTAAGCTAGACATGCGATGATTAGGCCTACTTGCAGAATCTACGATTTATTGTGATATAATGAGACATAGTTGTATTGGGTGGGTAGTTAAAACATAATAGTAAAAAAAAACACGCTTTTGATTTTGAATCCAAACAGCTAGTCCGCCATCTTGAGGAGTCCGCCATATTGGAATTGTAATGACGTTTCTTAGCTAGTCATGTATTGTCATCAGGGCTCAGAGCGTGCGCAAATTTTCAAAATTAAGATTTTCTTAGATATTTAGTTACAAGTGAAGCTAAATAAGCGTGTTAATTAACAAAAGAATTTTGAACAGTGGAAGATTGAATGTAGTGCTACTTTTACCTAAGATGGAACAGGACGTTTTTATTCGAAAAATGGTAAGTTTTTAAATCTCACTTCAGTACCTATACAGCTGTTGTCTTTATCAACAACAACAATTGAACAATTTTATGTATAGTAAGTATGTATGTAAGTTTGCAGTAAAAGGTCAACCAGTGCCAAAAATAATAAAACATTTTTTGAACCTTACGTTAAACTCCAAAATCAAGGAGATTTTTCACATTCCATATTTTAATATATCAGCAAAGTTTCCACATACTTACGGCACATAACTTCAGCCACTTTGCATAGATTTCAGTGGAGTTTCAAAAAACTACAAAAACTACGGGAGCTGGCATGCATTGCCTACCAAAGCGAGCCATTGACCCCAATTGACTTTTTCTGCAACGAATTTGCATGTGATAGGGTTTTTGTTTTCTATTCTTCTCTAGTTATCTAGAATATTCTGGGACATTTTACTCTAAAATTTTATAGGCATTCATACAAGTGTTGTGGCTATTTTTAGCGGGCCATAATCCTGTAAATTAGATTGTAGAACGAAGCTTATTGTGTACGAGTAAAAAATAAATATAATAAAAATCGATATCAGACAAAAAATCCGGCTTACCCCAGACTTTTCATTAATACCTAAACTTTCTAACCCCACCCTGACCTTACAACTCAACACGAGGCAGTTGAAGTATTCCGCAAAAAGTTGAATAAAAGATTTTAAGTAATCCAAAACATGGAACGTGGGTAGCTAGTTCAAAAAATTGCTTTACTTTTCCCAGAAACCTTTTGATGAAATGTAGGTTATCGACCGTCGCGTATAGGCGTCACAGCTCATTTATACGCGACCAATGTAATAAATGGGTAAAAAAACAGAAGTGCCATGTCACTGTCGAAACATTAATTAGGGAGAGTCATAGCTTGTAATTTTGTAAAACAAATTATTGGGAAATTGCTTTTGGACGTTGACACTGCCTGGCGTGCAAAGTTTCCAAGGTAAAAATTTTAAATCATATTAAAAGCCTTGTGAAAAATATTTGTAGCACCTACACCTTATTAGAATTCATAAAATATTAGTTTTATTAGGAAACTCACAATACTGTAAGGGGGTTTTATTTAACGTAAAAAGCTCAGTCAAGTCAATTACTGAACCTAAAACTCAACATGAATTTTAGCGGTACTCTCGCGTCACCCTCGCCAATTTTGCGAATTAAATTAACAATCTTAAATATGCATGGGATCCACATCTTACATATTCCTCATATATATTAAAGTAACCCATTTTATCTTATAATTTCCCTATCTACCCCTCTTAATGCCGTAAACGATCCATGCATACATTCGGTCGTGCGGAATAGGGATCGTAACGTCTGAATTTCGCCAAAATTTATGGCTGACATAGGGCATAACCCTAATCCCAAATATGAATGAAAATGTTCTGATCTTTATTCTCCTTAGTCTTGAATGTTATACAGAGATGCAGGTGGAAATAGAGCGTTCGTTGAAAATTAGGTCTTGGCTATTCATACCGGATTTGCGTCGGAATCCGAGGTGCTTTAATCCGATTTCATTTCAGAAGTCAGAAGTCGTTTGAATCCACACTGTGAGTAGCACTTGTGATTTTTGAACAGGAATTCCTTTGCGATGTTCGCGTTCAGTTCATTGGAGGTTGTCGCTTTTATGCTCATATTCAACCGTGTGAGGATTGGTTAAGAATTTTGCACGGACAGAATTTTTTTATAAATTTGTTTTTGTAGGAACCTCATTTGACCAATTGACGAAAGTTGATACGGCGAGATTATTATACCTAATGCTTAGGTACCTAGAAATAAGCCCAAAGTGGATTATTTAAATGATATGAAAAGTTCCGACTATACATACTATTACAACTATATATATTTACCGCTGTTACCAAGGTTAAAATACTTAACTTAATATATCTATACTCGGAATTAAGCCAGGACGGTATTTTATTTCTTTGGGAATTTCTAAAATTTAATGAAATCAGCACATGAATGATCTCGAGGTTAATAACCTTTTTATATAACTTGTCTATAAACATGTCCCGACTAACAACAGAATCTTTTTCATATACAAAGCGGATTTTACACTAAAACCGTAATAACACTAAGAAGAAATGGAATACTAAAAACACGCAGTACCATGCAAACCCGCACTAAACAAGATAAAAACGTCAAAACACATATACGAGGTGCCTGCAACATCCATTGTACCAAGTTACACTTTACCGTCAGATATACAAAACGTAATCCTATCTCCTAGACAATAAGACAGAAAATATAAATTGTGTGCAATCATTATCTGTGCGGATAAAACTTTAATATGACAGGAACAATGGAGCAGCTGGCATGAAGTGAGGTAACGCTCATTATATCATTTCGAATAAAGTTGTCACTTTTTGGACACGAACATGTGTTAAAATAATCTGTCTAATAAAACAGGGTCATGGGAATGTATGGGAGGAACGTGCCTTTGTTAAATTAGAGGGGATTTGGACTAAATTAAAGGTGTTAGATTTCCGTCCAAAGTGGCCTGGAGCAAGGGTCATTCTGTAATGGAAATGTGAATTTTAATACACCGAAGAGGTATTATTGCGTATCGTTTATCCAAAGGTCCACTTCGCCTGTGTCCGCTTATTATCCTTTGTGTACAATTTAAAATTACCATAAGTAACGATAATGGAATTACATTTTGTAAAATCTTGCTCCTATAAAACGTTTGCTTTGGTTAAATGGGTTTTACTATATTTTTTGTTGCTCATTTTGTGGGTGCACCTTGAAAACATATTTGGGAAAATACCTATTTATATTTTTAGCTAGGATTGCATAGTAGAAGTCGTTCTTTTTGGGTCTATTGTATTAAAACAAAAATGTTGTTCCAATTAAATTCATTTCATCCTCCGACGCTTTTTCCCAACTATGTTGGGGTCGGGTTCCAGTCTAACCAGATGTAGCTGAGTACCAGTTCCAAGTACTTCAGTTAAATTATGGTAGGTTTAATTTCAATTAGTATTTATTACATAAATCAAATTATACAATTACTAAATGACTAATCCTATAATTGACGTCTCGTCTAAAACTTACGTGAGTGGTTTCAGACGTATTTCTAGGAAGAGCTTTATAAAGTTTCCTTTGAAAATTGTAACATAAAGGAAACAAAGGAGAACGATATATAAATCCGTAGATCAAAGTCGAAAGCTCGCCCGTAAATGATCACAATATTCACATTCATTTTTATTTGCAATCATGAAAGGAGCAATGTATTTGTAATTAAAATGGAATTGATTTTCAAATGTTTTTTTATTTTTATTAGACACTGAAGTAGGGAAATGATCAGTGAATTAAGAAGTATTTATTTATTCTCTTTAAGTGAAACGTATTTTTAGTTATCATAATATAATAAGCAAAAGAAAACGCAGTCTATATTGTTATATTAAAAAAATTCTCAAAATTAAAAAAAAAAAAACAGCATTCCGTTTTTCCCAGAGCAACTGATTACAATGAATTTTCGCGTTCAATTTTCACAGTAAACAACTGTTTTAAGAAAACTGACAAATAAATTTCTACTTTAATACCTAGTAATAAAAAAGGGTTTTTCGTTCAATATTTCTAGTACCAGTAACACCGAGACATAACCAAACAACAAAGACTCACACAGTAACACTAGTACATTTGCAATGCAGTCGCCATAAGTTAAAGGGTGTTTCCATTAACAGCCGTGACGCGGTCGCCGCTGTCGCATCGCTCGTGTTACACTGTCATTATTTAGCTGTTATAACTGTATGTGTGGTTTGTTGTACGATGTTTTATAGACAATCATTTTTAGAGGTAACTTTTGAGTATTCTGTATTAGGTATGGAAGTATTAGCTACAGGTAAAAAGTCGATTGAATATGTGATCAGTCCTCTGCAACATATTGAAATTTTCCAATGAAAAACCAAAACCAAAATACAAACCGAAAAATCAAACCGAAAAACCAAACCAAAAAAAAAAACAAACCAAAAAACCAAAACGTCCTGCTTTCTTTGTAGTTTGCTCACTCGGTCATTATATAGCAAGTTTTAACCTGATGTAAGAAACGCTACTAATTTAACTACGCTAATAAAAACCTCTAGTAGTGTAATAAAAGGATAAGGTGCTTTACCACCAAAAAAAGTTAAAAAGACCACTCAAATGCACCAGACACCTTTTGTTACTAAATAGCATAATAAATAGTTTTTAATCTGATGCTAAATCCAAAGAAACGGTTGCTCTAGCGTGACTTGTAATACGTCTGTTACCGACCGTGGTCTGCTATAGATTGAAATTGATAGTCAGACTATGTAACTTGTTTCTCCAACGTTAGACGTTTCTGGGCGTGTCAGCGCGTTGCGTGTTTCTTTAACACTCCAGATATGCAGTTTTATGACGAAAATGTGAGCTCGTAAACGGATTTAATGTGTGAATGCGAACTTAAATAAGGCCTTAGTTAGGTATGGAAATAAACAATTCCTTATCAAGTTCAGTAAACATAAAGGGCTTTTTATGAATTTTGTTGCGTGTTGTCATCATTTTTCTGGTCGTTGACCAAGCTGGTCAGTGTTCATATTAAAAATCTATGTATGGAATGGAAAATTGGTGTTGTTGTTATTTGTAAATGCTTTTTACTTAAAAATAAAAGTAACCAGCCATTGGCGAAGTTTTTGTCGTTAAATAAAAAAATACTAGTAGATACTATGGAGTATTTTAAAAATTACAGATGTCACTGGCGATAGACTACAGAAATGCCTAAGGAAAAGCACAAGTAAATGTGAGTATATTTTCACAATTATCTTTTTTTTATAAAGGGTTCTTCAAGACCCAATAATTAGCAGTGGAAATAAACAAATGACGCAATCAAATAGCCCTTAACAGAGGCCAAACTTTAAGCCCTCATCCACGAACCGTAGTGAACGCATACAGCGTTTCAGTAGTTTGTCGTACATGCAAATGTTTGTAAGCGATGTATCCACGGAATAAGGAAAGATAGCGGAGATGCGATAGGGAAGGTATGTCACGCACTCCTTGTAGGTCAATTGGGTGTAATCAGTTACTAGAACTAACAAAGCGTTCGGGTGCCTTGTCAAAATAAAACCAATCTCTCAACGATTAGTCTTGATTGTTTGGTAATTTTATTTGGAAAATAATATGCGGGTTTTATAGAAGGCGTGCAAGGGTGGAACGGGCTGCTAACGTTCCACGTCCCCCGAACACCCGCATTTTGACGCGCTACTTTCTTAAAAGATTTGGCGTTATGACATCTCCGCAAGTAATTTCGTTCTGCGTGGACATGTGTGACGTTTCCATCACTAAGGTCACACGCACAGTTGTATTTCACGGGACGATCCAACGAGAATTGTTATTGGCGTATATATGTTGCATACTGAGGGCTTTCGTGTTTGCGAATTTGTGTGTCATCTGTATTTTTGAGGGGGAAAAGTCGTTAAAGATATAATTTAATTAGTGCTGTAGGGGATGGAATGGATGGAATGAATGAATGGCAAAAAATCCTGAAAACGTTGAATGCTGTATTATAATTAAGTCAGATTGATACTCAGACGAATCTAAGATCTACTTAGCGTAGATAGAAAATACATTTGTTCAGCACAAACAATAATAGACACAAAGAAATTGACCAAAAATAAAAAAGTAAGTACACAATACAAATTAGCACGACATTAAAGACAAAAAAAATATTATAAAACTAGCTGATCCCGCAAACTTCGTATCGTTTAAACCTTCCCTGGACCTCTACAAACATTTTAAAACCAAAATCAGCCCAATCGGCCCAGCCGTTCTCGAGTTTTAATCAGACTTACGAACAACAATTAATTTTTATTTATATAGATTACATATAAGAGGGTAGTACGGTAGAAGGAACACAAAGAAAGAGGAAAAAAAACGGCGCGGTTCAGTGTGTCTTAAGTTTGCACCGAATGGGAGTCCAGTTCAGCATGTGTCACTGTCAGGTAGAATATCTGACGCTGGTATTCTGCTGGATCCCTATAATGACGTACCTACGGACATCGAGTAGACCGAACAATGAGTGTGTCCTGTGCTCAGTGTTGTGTGTATTTGAAAAAAGGTAAGTGTTACTGAATAAGTATTTTGTGTTCTTGTGTGTATGCATATTAGCTTTGTCATGACTTTATTCAAAGGTTTTTTTTTTGTTAGTAAATAGGCCTATGATCTTTAAAATATTGTGATCTTGTTTGATTTCTGTTAAGAAAATAAAGAAACGGCTCCAACTTTAAAGATAGCACTTTTCATGAAAACTGTAGGTACCTACATGATTTATGGACATAAAAATTGACGTAAAAATCTTAAGATTTTTCACTAAAACAGTAGGAACATAAAACTTTAGTATCACTCGCATACAAATGTTAGACTATTCTATGCATACTAATTTTATTGGTCGGAATTTACGATTCGACGCGGCATAGGTAAGACAATAATAATAATTTATATTTCTCGTAATGTCTGTCTGTCGTAAAATGTCTAGGCTGTGGTATTATGTCACAATTTTAATGGACGATGTAAAATAATGTGTAATACCTGCCGATTTTTAATCTTATAAGCGTTTTGGATGTGTCATCTGTTAGCTTGTAAGATGAAACGAAATTAAAAAATAAAATAAAAAGCCTATGTAAATAAATGCTATTTGTTATTACTATTAACATAATATATCAGTCTATTGACTTCTGCAGCTGAACTTGAGCGCCAATCATCCTATTCTTAGGGAGTCATAACCAAAAAACCTTGGAAATAAATGTACCTACAGTCATCATCCCCCGAGCCTTTTCCCAACTATGTTGGGGTCGGCTTCCAGTCTAACCGGATTTAGCTGAGTACCAGTGCTTTACAAGAAGCGACTGCCTATCTGACCTCCTCAACCCAGTTACCCGGGTAAATGTACCTACAGTACAAGTGAAAAATACACTGTTCGATTTTACGCTTTCAGTTTACGAACGGTTTCAGAGAAACCACAAATAATTTCTTTTTTTTTTCGTTACGCGCAGCGTACCGTTACATTTATTTTACCACACCTTTTAGTACAGAAAGCAGTTTTATTTACGCCTCACCACGTATTTTTTAAATTTTAAAGTGAATATAAAACAAACCCATATATATTACGTACATATTCAACAAAGAGTTGCTTTTTCGTGAATGCGTAATTCTGATACAAAACTACTTCCAATAAACATTGCTATAGGGTTGTCCAAATTTTACTATTACCACACGATCGAAATCGTAACCACAATCTACCGACTTATCATTCGCGTGTTTCCCTTTCCATTTTAATCCACAACCCTAAAATGAAACGCTACGAAAGGTACTCTACTTTCATAGATTTTATTATGCCTTTACTAAGGTAGTAGAGCACGTTTCCACGTGGCGTGTTTTCTTAGTACACCTATTACATGTCTGACACAGGCTATTTTGTGCAAGGCTTGAAGTTAAATCGTTTACATGGCCGCTCACTTAGATGCATGTTCGTGACCTGAAACGCTCTTAAAGGACTAGATTTTGTGTGTTATACAATGAATATGTAATGTGGGTAGATTGAAAGACAGTGTAGTTCGGAATAATGGTGCGTTTTTATATTCAGGAGGGTTTTCACCTATGGCCGGAGAATAGTAAAAAGAGGGTACATAGTATCTTACCTGGACGTAGGTTTATTATGGAAAACGGAAAAATCTACCTTTTTCTCCTTTTTTTACATAGAGTATTTTTTTATTAACTGAATCACTAACCTCCCCACTCAGAGACATTTAATGGTTACTTAAGCCATTCCTTAGTGAAGGATTTGTATGACATTCCGTCACTAAGGAGTGACTTAAGTAATCATTAAATGTCTCTGAGTGGGGAGGTAAAACAGGATTCTTCCGATATAGTGTTCAGTTGTTATAAATTAATTCAATTCATCATATGTAATTTACAAATAAGAATATCATAATGAAATAGAGTACTACCATTATGATATTTGAATTGGAAAATGTGTCTCGTGGGTTTTTAAAAGCAATCATTACTCACATACATTCAAGATAATATTTAAGTAAATATCAATAGGTTTATATCATAGTCTGTCATAGGCTTTCAGATGAGCTAATTTAATTTCTATATACCTACTATTTATATGGGATAATTAGCGTTCATTGGTGGAGACCTACTTGAGCAGAGGATAGCAATTGGCTGATATTATGATGATAAATGTATAGCTTCATTGATGAATAAGCTCAATTTTGGGATAAGATTTATAGTATTTTTTCACCGACCCACCTTCCAATATCTCAATCTAAAGTCAACCTCATAACCATCGTTCCTCATTTAACGTAACTTACACGACTCTCTATTACCAAAATAATCAGATTTCTACAAGCGATTATTAGGTACTAGCTTCTGCCAGCGGTTTCACCCGCATCCCGTGGGAACTACTTCCCGTACCGGACAAATCGGACTAGTAGTTCCTGAGATTACCGCGTTCAAACAAACAAACTCTTCAGCTTTATAATATTAAGTATAGATATGCATAAAGTTTCTGTAATCACTTAGAAATTGCAGATGCCCAAACACAATGATCTCTCTAAACAAGAGTCACGTTTTAAAAACATCAGCGTTTTACACTAAACCAAAAACACAATAATTTTCCGTCTAACAACATTCCTATCACAGCACAACCAACAAAGCTTGCTCCGTTACGTGCATAACATTTACTCAAGCCTTTAATAGGCAAGGAAATTGATTGTAAATAACTTCAGGCTAAGTCGAGTAGATTATCTAAAATTGTTGGGGTTGGGGTCTGCGATAAAATAGCCCCAAGAACGTGACCATTTTTAAAAGGGCTGACTGGTAACCAAGTTTGACTTTTAAGTGATTTGAATGGTGCCGGGATATTTTTGGGGTAAATTAAAAATATGGAGGGAGTTTTATTGTATGATTTGAGGACTTGGTGGCTTTTTTTTTTTTTTTTTGGAGTACGATAGGAATCAGTTTGTATGGTGTAATGGTGCTTTGAAAAATTACGTACCTTAATATCTTGTGATGGATGTATTATTTTAAGTAAAGTCTAAGTTATTGAATAACATTTTAGTACTTAAATAGAATTTACTTTAAAGCCTATTAAGGTAAAATGTATTGAAAATTCATTTTAACCTCGATAATATCTCCATCGAACCAATTCTACGAATAAAGGTTAAGTAGCCAAAATCCCAAGTTAATGCTTAAATTAAATCCTAAATATACATTAAACTCCTGCGTAAAACCAAAGTAATATAAGCCGATAAGTTTGTTTCCTCATCATTAAGTAAAATGAAGCATGAGGAAAAACTTACTTATTGTGTAACATTGTAATAGGTAAGTTAATAATAATATTTCATTTTTATGGGTAAGCTACATTCATAGATTAGAAATTATCGATCAAAAGACTAGGAAGATGATGATATTTGCCCATTCTCTACGCCTAAACTAATCTATACTATAAACAACAAAGAGAAAGCATTTTATACTGTTGTAAGGCTCCTAAACTACTGAACCGATTTAAAAAAATATCATTGTTGGAAAGCCATACAGTAGTTCCCACGAGACGCGGGTTAAACAGCAGGAAAATGGCTTGTAGGCAAATAAAGTTGACGACTCTATAGTTATCGGCACGGATATTGAGCCCTGACCTTCACCTGCGCAGAAGCGATTTATTGGTTTATTGCCTTATGTGTACAGTGCGCAAAGCGATCCCCACTCTTCCGCTGAGAGCTCAATATCCGTGCCGATAACTATACTGAATCTTAAAACTGCATTCATTCGTCAAACTCGGAACACTATTTAATACTCACACTACTATGACCTAAAGGAGTCAACTCACTTTGAATTCCTGGATTCCTAATAAAATCTTTGTGAACCTTTGTAAAGTGGATACGAAATCGACGGAAGAAGCTGTCGACTGCCAAAAGGATTGAAGTAAAGGAATTGTGTCAAACTTTATTGAAACGTAGGTGCTTTTGCGATGTCAATACAGTTGAGATACAAAATTGGTAGTAAACAGTGTCTTGTTTTGTGTATTTGAAGAAGCATAAAGTCTTTAAATTATTATAATTATCATCGGACTAAAAAGAAGATCGATCTCAGTGGCGTGCACTTGGAGAGGCCTATGTCCAGCAGTGGACTGCGATAGGCTGATGATGATGATGATGATGAAAAAGAAGATCAGAATATTACTATACCCCGGGCGTTAAATTTATATAGAGATCTTAGGATATCACCAATGCCATGATAGTTAAGTACATAACCAAACATCATATTTTTACCCATTTAATAATTATTAATCTATACTAATATTATAAAGCTGAAGAGTTTGTTTGTTTGTTTGTTTGTTTGTTTGTTTGAACGCGCTAATCTCAGGAACTACTGGTCCGATTTGAAAATTTCTTTCAGTGTTAAATAGCCCATTTATCGGGGAAGGCTACAGGCTACTTTTTATCCCGGTACGGGAAGTAGTTCCCACGGGATGCGGGTGAAACCGCTGGCAGAAGCTAGTCTGTTTATAGATAGAGATCATGCACGTTACGTAACATCCTTTACGCATCTCCAAAGCAAACATCCCACTCTCCACCAACAGCAAAAAAAAAATACACTCAAAAAACGTTCCTAAACGGAATCAAATCAAAAACCCGGCTCGGTCGACGTGCAAATCGTTGAGTTACGCCCGGTGAGACACGGCCATTACGCGTGCCGACACATGCAGATTGAATTACATGGAACTACTGGCTGTTTCCCGCGGTTGCACCCGCGAAATGGTGAAACAACTACAGCTGGATAAAACGTATAATTATAAATTATTATAAGTTTTTTTTTGGTAGATTCCCATCTCCCAATTTTTATTACGTCAGGAAATTTAAATCGTTTTATTTCATTAAGGCCTTTACAAGCACTTATGAATGTCAAAAGCAGCACTTATGAATGTCAAAAGCAGCACTTATGAACGTCAGTAGTTTCAAAGATGAGCCCATATGAACGAACAAACTACCTCTTCATCTTTCAAAATGAGGTACCAGCTGTTTCCCGCTGTTCATGTACTCAGCACACTAGGCTAAGAAGTATCCCAAAGCATCCCTTGAGAAATTTTCCATTTTTTATCGGTTCACTAGTATCTTAGAGGTAAATTAGTGCGTTCTTACAAGCAGTCACCCTAAACATCCCTTGAGATATACACTTTCTAAGTATTTTTGGTCCATATAAGCGCGTTCAAACAACCAAACACACCAGCTTTACAATATAGTAACTTTAAAATTGAAGGGACTAAAATGTTGTCCGAGAACAAATTGCTTGCGTTTCGATAATAGGGAGCCAGAATAAAAATGCAGTAGGCATTTGTGTTATGAGAGCAAACACTTGCACACTCGGTGCAAGTGTTTGCTCTATTTCCAATCGATTAGTTTTGTTTGTGGGTTTAATGGAATGCTTTGTTTAAAACGGAGCTTTATAAAAATGCTGATTGCTGTGTGGAAAACAATCTCCGTTGAGTAGTGTTTAAAGCTGCGTCTACGCTAGGAGAGCCGAGCACGAGCGGAGAACGAGCCGAACACAATTCGTCTAGTGTGGACCAACTTACAAGCCTCTAACGAGCGCGCTGCGAGCATTTCGTTCGTGCTCGGCTGCGTTCCGCCTGTTGTCGGTTTTGCCCTTGTGACGCCCTTTATAAAAAGAGCTTGGTTGGCTGACAGCAACGGCTACTGCAATATTATTAATATCGTCCATATTCGCCAAGAGCCGCGAACTCACTGCGAAAAACTACGTTCGAGAACAGTGATCGTTGTAGGTTCGTTGTACGTCCACACTTGACACACGCCGACACACGCCGCGAACGACGAAGCCGAGAACGGCTCCGCTTGTGCTTCGCTCGTGCTCGGTTCGTCTAGCGTAGCCTTAATATTGAGTTTTTTGATTGAAACAATACAGACTTACTAAATTATTATATTTTCAGTACCCACTTATTCAAGTAAAAATATTGATAAAATATTTATTTATTCCAAAAAAATATATATTTGTAATTTTTATCTGTATAAAATTAAAACGCTCACCAACACGCATGTCCAGCGAGATAATTATGGCGAAATCCCCCAACTTAGAGTAGACTTATGTTTAGCAGTGGACTCTTGTAATCTGTAACGATAGAATAGATACTAAAAATAAAGAAAATACGTAACTTATACCGTCAACTGCACCACATAATAAACACAAAGAATGCACAAAGCAATATTGCAATTCCTGTAACAGTTTTTAAAATCCATATTTATACGACGATGTTTAAAATTCCTTTTTGAAAGTGAACTAAGAACGAGTTAGTACATCATATTTCATATGGTAACCTTGCTATGGCATTATAAGAATGCAAAATAGAAAGGGATGGATGACGGTGACGAGAGATGCCTGAAATTCCTTTGTCGTTCAGCGGAGTGATTCAAAATCGGTATGCCTTTGAGTATGGTAGCTGCATTATCGTGTTATATTATTTGTCATTATAAAGCTGAGCACTAGAAATTACTTGTGTTCTATCACTTCTCTGTAGCGGTGAATGAACATCTATCATTTTTTTGTTCCCTTCAATATGTTGGGTTACTTTTTGACAGTTTATTTCCTAGTGAATGTGCTACAAATCGAGCTTATGAATCATGAAATGTTGAGAATTTAATTAAAAGATCTTAATTAAAACATAAATTTATCCATCGATACATTTTTCCATTACATTTTAATAAGGAAGGACAATATCATGAAATTGCCCAAACTCTCGCACAAAGTGAACCCACGCTTTTGAACCCTAAATATCAAAATGTGTCGGCCCTTAATGCTTAAATATTTATAAGTTAATATGAGTAATATTCTCAGTTTTTGACCGGACCGAAGGTATTGACCCAAATGTAAATGTTTCATCGAGATTGAATAGACCAAAACAAATTACAATAGAGATTATTTTGATAGCCATTTGTAAGGAAATCAGATTATTTTGACATTATGCTCATCATTTTCTATGCGTATGTATAGAATACTAGCTTCTGCCAGCGGTTTCACCCGCATCCCGTGGGAACCTCGGCACGGACCCGGATAAAAAGTAGCCTATAGCCTTCCTCGATAAATGGGCTATCAAACACTGAAAGAATTTTTCAAATCGGATCAGTAGTTCCTGAGATTAGCGCGTTCAAACAAACAAACAAACAAACTCTTCAGCTTTATTCGATTCAGTCCATGTTATAGACTTTTTATAATTTGGCTCAAATTACCAAAAACTATTGTATATAGATCGTAATATGAGGATACAAAGTACAAAGGTACTCCTTAATTGAACAATCAAACTAGCTTACCTGTAAGCGCCGTTCGATTGAGATTATTCCTGTTGTTGTCTCGTCCGAAGATGATGATAATTACTAAGGTAGTATATTTCCATGTTACATGAGGGCGTCACATAAAGTTTAAATCCTATAAAATAAAAAATATCCGAACGCTCCCATTTCCAGTTCACCGTTCTATTATCTGTGGACTTCATTTAGTTATCAGCCAAAAAATATCTGATTGTCACAACCAAATAAGGGGTTATAAGGGTGGGCGGGACTCATCATCTTCGGACGAGACAACAACAGGAATAATCTCAATCGAACGGCGCTTACAGGTAAGCTAGTTTGATTGTTCAATTATTCATTGTTGTCTCGTCCGAAGATGATGATATTACTAAGGTAGATGTTCAAAGACTGTTGTACAATCAGATCTTTTTAATAAATTTCTGTTAAGTTATGAGTATTACTTAACTTAATGGACAATATTAATCCCTGTTCAAGAGTGAAGAATTGCTTCTGTGAAGCTTTCAATACGTATAGGTCTGTTATAGAACCTAGCAAAGTTGAGCTGTCAGTCCAGCCAGCCGATCTTCGGATCTCGTCGATAGAGACACCCCTCTGAAGTGCTGCAGAGGTAGACGCATGTCGAGTGCTGTGTGCAGAAAATGTGTTAGTATCTATACCGCTTTCAAGCAACACAGACTTTATCCAACGGCTGATTGAACTGACAGTTACAGGTTTATAAGGTTTTTTAAATGATAAGAATAGGTTTTTAAAATTACCTCTAATATTTTTAGTTATATTTAAATAATCAATAACAGCCTTAGCCGGGGTCTGTGAAAAATGGTAACTTAATAAAAGGTTGCATTCTATTAGGTGCAGGTGTTTTAAGAATCTTATCTACTTGTATGAACACAAAATCAGTTTCAATTTTAATATTATCTATATCAATGGCACATATTGTTTGGGCCCTATGACCTGTAACTAAAAACTAAAAGAGTTACAGTCTTTTTTGAACATAATTCTAAATTATCACAGGTTGTATATTTGTTTTTCATGTAATTTAATACTTTAGTTAGACACATCCCATGTGTAATCATATTTAGGCTGACTTGGCCTTAACTTAAAGAAAACCTCTAAACAGTCTTTTAATATTGCAATTTGTACCAATATGAGAGCCTAAAAATAGTGATAGGGCAGACCGGGTAGAGTTCAAGCTGCCATATGACAAACCATATCTAAATTTACTAGTTAGATAAGATATAATTTCTGGTGTACTAGGTTTTAATGTATTTAGCTAATTTGCATAGCAGTATGTTATCCAATCCTTTATATAAGGAGAATATTGCTTCAGAGTATTATTAGATATTGAATTGAGCATTATGTCTGTAGCTTCTTGTTCTAAACCTGCTTCTAGAAAACTGCGCCGCAGAGCTGTCCTATCATCAATGTTAGGCTCCCATGAAGTGGATCAACTTAAGTAAACTTTTGTTTGGTTTGAATAATAATGGCTTACTCGTTAAGAGTTTTTGAAAAATAGGGTACCATGGTTGTGTAGGCCAATCTAGTACTACCATGATACCTTTGGCTTTATCCACTATAATTTTTTCAATAGTTTTAGAAATCATTGAAAAAAGGGGGAAAAGCATAAAAATACATTTTTGACCAAGAAAATGTAAACGTATCAACTTTAAATGCATCAGGATCAGGGTGCCGAGACACATATTTTTCGCATTTTGTGTTTGTGCGTGAAGCAAACAAATCTATATCGGGGTTTCCAAAAGTGTTAACTATTATTTTAAAATATTTTTTACCAAGTTCCCATTCTGTATGACCTAATTTCTTTCGGGACTCAAAATCTGCAATTAAGTTATTCTTAGTATTTATGTAAGAGGCGTAAATCCAGATGTTTTTTGATTCACATCACTGCCATATAGATTTTGAAATATTATGCAAAAGTTGGTGTTGGATCCCCCCTAAGCGATTTATATATGATATTGCAGTGGTGTTGTCAATTCTCAATAGTATTTCACAATTATGCTTGTCTTTAGCAAAGCTTTTTAATCCTAAGAATGCTGCGTGAAGTTCTAGCATATGAATATGATGCTTTGCCTCTTCTTGTGTCCATGGACCACTAGCAGTTTTGTTATTGCATCTTGCACCCCATCCTGTGAGAGATGCGTCAGTCTCGATTTCTAAACAAAATTTATTTTTCCTTATAGGACACAGCTGTTTTTATATTAGTAAACCACCATGTTATATCTTCTTGGCAACTATTAGGTAATGTTATAATAGTTTCAAAATTATCATTACTTGACAAAAGTGATAAATATTTAATTCTTTCTAAATGTTTGGTATATAACATGCCATATCTAATGGCAGGACAAACAGAAACTAGTGTTCCTAAAACTTGAGCTAAGAACGTAATTGAAATTCTATGTTTAAGTTTTGAAAGTAACTCTAAACATCTCTTCTTTTTTTTTTTTTTTTTTTGGTCAATTGAAATTATCATATCTTCACTGTTGAAAATAAACCCCAAGAATTTGCATTCTGTTTTGGGTATAATATTACATTTTTTACAATTTACTAAAAAACCCAGGTTTTCAAAAAAATTAAGAATGTAATTTACTTGATTTTTGCATTCTGAATATGATTTTGCAATGATGCAGAAAGGTATTGTACCACTCTTATTCCTCTTTTTCTTATCACAGAGAGTACCAGCACCTTTTCTGTTTAAACATTTTTGTAAACAGAAAAGGTGCTGGACAGAGACCAAATGGTAGGACAGTAAACTGGTATAATTTGCCATCAAAATAAAATCTGAGGTATTTTCTGTATTTAAGGTTTATGTTTATCATATAATAAGCATTTTTTAAATCAATTCTTGCCATATAATCATCTTTCTGTATTAACTTGCAAACTGTACGGTAATCTTCTAATTTGAAATGTTCAGGCAGCATAAATTGGTTTAGTTTTTTAAGGTTTAAAATAAAATGGTATTCTCCATTTGGTTTCTGTACTAAAAATATGGGTGAGCAAAACTGGTCCTTTGCCGGTATGCAACTTTCAACAGCCTTAATTCTAAGTAATTCGTCAATTTCTTTTTTAATAAGAATTGTTTCAGATTGAGAAAAAATTGTTATTAAGTGGGGTATCTCCTTGACAAGGAGTTTTGATAAAATTAAGTGAATATCCAGACACCCATTTAAGAATTACAAGGTCATCTGTAATTGTTTCCCATATTTCTTTAAAATAGGGTAATCTTCCTACCTCTTTGTGCAGGTTCATCTGCGTGGGTTGTAACTCCGTTCGCGCTGGTGTCGGGGTGGCGGCAGTGGTCGTCGCGTTTTCTTTTGAGAATAAGTTTTCTTCCCCCCTCCACTCTGTTGGTTCTCGGTCTTCGTCTTGTTGAACCGCAAGCGCCTGTTTCCTGGTTGAGGAGGGACCCGCGAGTTTAAAGGTTGTTGATTACGGTTGGTGTTGTTTTGTTTAACAACAGCTGCTGTAGTGTCCAGATTCTGAGCAGACTTCTGGACTGCTTTGGCCACCTTGATCCTTTCAGTGAGACCTACACAGAATAGGAAAGCATCGGGACTATCCTGTAAGGAGTCCTTCAACTCCTTGTTAATGACATTTCCGATAAGAGCTCTTCTGCTCTGAGTCTCACTATGCAGTAGATCACATAGAATCTTCGCAGCATCCTTAAATCTTTTTATTCCCTCAACTTTATTATAAAACATAAAGCTCTCCAAACCACGGCCAAGGGCTGCTAGGGCAGCAGCTACATTTTTCTGCCTATATTCTATAATTATATCTCTTTTCTTTACGGGCTCCGACACAGCAGCTGACAACTCTGGATTCAATTTTGGGGGTACCATTGCAGGTATGTTATGAAAAGGAGCATATTCTTTTTGCAACATAGTCTTGTTTTATTTTTTCAGACCTTTACTTAGAATAGGTGCCCAGCGCTGCACAATCTCATTGTGAGCTGAAGGGCCATTTACAGGCTTCTCTTCCACAGCGCCCATGGCAGATATAATATCAGAATTAATTTCCATAAGTCCAGTCTCTTATCCATTGTCCATTCACCTCCGTCTCATCTGGTACTGTCTCAGCAGGACTGCCTTCGTCTACCATCACTTGAGACATTTCTATGTTTTGCATATTTGAAGGATGTTGTATTGCACCAGGAGGTGAAATGTGGAACGACTCCTTGGTGACAGGTGTCGCGATCGGGAACGGGTCCTTGGTGACAGACGAGCACTTGTAGACCGGTGTCGTGATCGAGGACGAATACTTGATGACCGGCTTCGTGAAGGCCCTGTATCCAGAACAATTGTGGATATTACACTTTTGCCTTGTTGTCCGATACTCTGACAGTATAGCGACAACAGGAAAAAATGATTAAATTGCAAGATCACTCAATACGCATTGGGTAACGTCGTTCGATACTCTGACAGTATAGCAACAACACCTGCCATGTGGGGCTTGCGTGTAAACATTTATATTTAAGGTTGTTCGATACTCTGACAGTATAGCAACAACACCTGCCATGTGGGGCTTGCGTGTAAACATTTATATTTAAGGTTGTTCGATACTCTGACAGTATAGCAACAACACCTGCCATGTGGGGCTTGCGTGTAAACATTTATATTTAAGGTTGTTCGATACTCTGACAGTATAGCAACAACACCTGCCATGTGGGGCTTGCGTGTAAACATTTATATTTAAGGTTGTTCGATACTCTGACAGTATAGCAACAACACCTGCCATGTGGGGCTTGCGTGTAAACATTTATATTTAAGGTTGTTCGATACTCTGACAGTATAGCAACAACACCTGCCATGTGGGGCTTGCGTGTAAACATTTATATTTAAGGTTGTTCGATACTCTGACAGTATAGCAACAACACCTGCCATGTGGGGCTTGCGTGTAAACATTTATATTTAAGGTTGTTCGATACTCTGACAGTATAGCAACAACACCTGCCATGTGGGGCTTGCGTGTAAACATTTATATTTAAGGTTGTTCGATACTCTGACAGTATAGCAACAACACCTGCCATGTGGGGCTTGCGTGTAAACATTTATATTTAAGGTTGTTCGATACTCTGACAGTATAGCAACAACACCTGCCATGTGGGGCTTGCGTGTAAACATTTATATTTAAGGTTGTTCGATACTCTGACAGTATAGCAACAACACCTGCCATGTGGGGCTTGCGTGTAAACATTTATATTTAAGGTTGTTCGATACTCTGACAGTATAGCAACAACACCTGCCATGTGGGGCTTGCGTGTAAACATTTATATTTAAGGTTGTTCGATACTCTGACAGTATAGCAACAACACCTGCCATGTGGGGCTTGCGTGTAAACATTTATATTTAAGGTTGTTCGATACTCTGACAGTATAGCAACAACACCTGCCATGTGGGGCTTGCGTGTAAACATTTATATTTAAGGTTGTTCGATACTCTGACAGTATAGCAACAACACCTGCCATGTGGGGCTTGCGTGTAAACATTTATATTTAAGGTTGTTCGATACTCTGACAGTATAGCAACAACACCTGCCATGTGGGGCTTGCGTGTAAACATTTATATTTAAGGTTGTTCGATACTCTGACAGTATAGCAACAACACCTGCCATGTGGGGCTTGCGTGTAAACATTTATATTTAAGGTTGTTCGATACTCTGACAGTATAGCAACAACACCTGCCATGTGGGGCTTGCGTGTAAACATTTATATTTAAGGTTGTTCGATACTCTGACAGTATAGCAACAACAATCAGTGACTTGGTCAGTGGGTCGTCTTAGGGGTGTAGAATTGAGCTAAGTTGATCGATACTCTGCTAGTATAGCAACAACTTTTTTGTCAGTTTGCAGTTTTTGCCGCCAACCTACCACTCGAATAAAAAAAGTTGTTCGGTACTCGTATCAATACAGCAACAACTATCGAGTTATGTAAGTATTCATTTTATGGAAAAATTCACTTCACTTCTCAATTTTACCAATCATATAGGGCAAAAATGTGTGCAAAACTACATAATTACAAAGTTTTGTAAGGTAAATTGGCGCCATTGTTTGGCGTCGGTAACTAACCTTTGGTTTTTTCCTCCAATTTTTGAAGTTTTTTCCTCAATCTCCTTAATTCTTTGTCCACGTCTTTGTGTTTTCCCATTTTCTTCCTAAAATAACTGAAAAGAACACTAATAAAAACTTATTTAAAGAAATATTTTAACGGGAGCGGTGACGCCTCGTAGTGACATAAGAAAAGAATGAAGTCCACAGATAATAGAACGGTGAACTGGAAATGGGAGCGTTCGGATATTTTTTATTTTATAGGATTTAAACTTTATGTGACGCCCTCATGTAACATGGAAATATACTACCTTAGTAATTATCATCATCTTCGGACGAGACAACAATGAATAATTGACAAGGACATTTACAATCATCTGTATAAGCAAATTCAATATGATTAGAAAAACTAAGAACAAAGTACACTTTCCCCATTTACATTATTATTGGTCCACCAACTATTGTGGGTAGTTGTCACATTTGCACGGAAGTAGAAACACAGTGAGAGAGCGTTAGATAATATCATTAACATCTGGGACGCGGAAGAGAGCGGACGTACGCTGTAACTGTAGTTCTGTGTTTGTTTTGCTAAGCTTGTAACACCTGGTGAATGTAGGTAGTGTTGGGTTATTAATTTACACGTTCGTGTTTTATGCTTATGAGGTCGTACGTAAATAAAGGTGGAACAATTAACAGACTGCATTATATTCATATGGTAGTTAAACTTTGAGGACTGCTGCTTATTTAGCTACTACTAAAGACTCGTTGAAAGAAATTTTGAAGTCCTTTCCAGTCAATTCGTATATATACATATATATAGTCGTACATCAATCAACTCTGGTCACCGTTGTATGAACGCCAACCGCAACATTTGATCGGAAAAGGCTGCAGATTAAGAACCAGAGCTTCGAACGACACAGGTAAGTGGCTTACTTTTAAAAATGTTTAAATTGAATATAGGTAGCTATAGATATACTTGAATCATAGTGTTACGTACAAACACAGAATTGCTACTCACAAAACAATAAACACACAGTTAATTCCGACATGCGGTGAGCTAATGGCTGATTTTGCGACCAAACTGTATGGCGGATTGAAATGAGTCCGTCATGCGGTCTCAGGTGACCCCGTTAATGATATACGCACGTTACCGTCAGTATAATTGAATTTTGTTATGTGAGATTATGGTTATTATGGTTAGATTTATTATTGTGAGGGTTAAAATTACCATGAGAGGACCGACATTTACGTGTTCTCCGATGCACAGGTGTCCCAATTAATAACTTCCGGTTTCCGCGCATCTTTGTGAAAGTTTCTGAAACCCACGAGGCGAATTCGACAAAACCCGGGAATCGAATCCGAGACCTCGAGCACAGCAGCCGCGCTTGCAACAGCTAGACTAACGGGACAGTTATTGCAATGCGTATAGGTATCTACTAAGGTATACTATTATATCTTTAATATTGAAGATAGAAAAAATATACAGCGTCTGGTAAGTTTCATTTCATAAATTCAGCTTATGGCAGGCTTCATACGCCGGACAAAGGCCGTCGCTTAGCTTCACCACAAAAGCAATATCGCTGCACTAAAATATCAGAAAAGCAATGTTGAATTTCACACAACTAATACTAGGTTTCGAAGCCGATACAAATCTAATTTAGTCCATAAAAAATATCGGAAAAAATAACAACAACATTTTGGAGCGGTCACCTAACGATATTGGAAATATTGACGCCACAATGTTTTATAGTGAGTTTATTTAAAAAAATAAAAGCCAGGACAGCGTTATGTAATCAGTAATATTGTGGCTAAATGGAGCAACTGACCATCACCGAAAATGAACTCGACCCAGTCAACCCTATTAACAAAAAAATTTTGAAAAAACCCCCGACGGTAAAAATCTTATTGAAAAATAATAAAATAACTCAAAACCCCCGACTTAACCCAATTATATAGGAATATCCGTCGGGAGCTGCCATTAAACCAGCTAAAGGATTCTAGTGTCGTGAATACAATTATTGAAGAATTGTAGATGTTTAACGATGACATAAAATACACTCAATTAATTGTTGAAATTTCATATAGAAAAGGCAGCCCCCGACGGTTATTCCTATATAATTGGGTTAAGTCGGGGGTTTTGAGTTATTTTATTATTTTTCAATAAGATTTTTACCGTCGGGGGTTTTTTCAAAATTTTTAATTTTGCTTAATTTTATTTCAGACTTTTTAGAGAACATATACGAATTATAGTCTATATAATATGTTATTGCAATATTATTTTGCACCGATATTGTAGCGACCTCTAGTGAGTTACAGGCGTAATTTTTATTATTTGGGAACATGCATTAAGCACGTACACATTGCTGATAAAAACAGAATTGTAATCGGACGTTTTGATTATATTGTAACATTGTTTGGCACTAATATTGTGGCGCCCCCTAGTGATTAATAGCCATGACACCTATCTAAGAACATGAACACGTTGAACGCAAATCTGTTATTGAAAACCACATCAAAATCGGATCATTAGTTTAGAAGGTAGGTGGGAACATTACTTTGCTGTTTTGCACTAATATTGTGGCGCCCCCTAGTGAGTTACAGCCATGACACCTATCTAAGAACATGAACACGTTGAACGCAAATCTGTTATTGAAAACCACATCAAAATCGGATCATTAGTTTAGAAGGTAGGTGGGAACATTACTTTGCTGTTTGCACTAATATTGTGGCGCCCCCTAGTGAGTTACAGCCATGACACCTATCTAAGAACATGAACACGTTGAACGCAAATCTGTTATTGAAAACCACATCAAAATCGGATCATTAGTTTAGAAGGTAGGTGGGAACATTACTTTGCTGTTTGCACTAATATTGTGGCGCCCCCTAGTGAGTTACAGCCATGACACCTATCTAAGAACATGAACACGTTGAACGCAAATCTGTTATTGAAAACCACATCAAAATCGGATCATTAGTTTAGAAGGTAGGTGGGAACATTACTTTGCTGTTTGCACTAATATTGTGGCGCCCCCTAGTGAGTTACAGCCATGACACCTATCTAAGAACATGAACACGTTGAACGCAAATCTGTTATTGAAAACCGCATCAAAATCAGATCATTAGTTTAGAAGATAGGTGGGAACATTACTTTGCACAAACGCACACACAAACACACAAACACACAAACACACAAACACACAAACGCACATCTCTCACCCCAAACGCATATACCTGCTCCGTTCCGTCGTGGGTAAAAAAACACGCCCACTAATCATCCTTTTGGCTAAGGCCACAGCAAAAAAGCTTCAATCCCCTCAGTGGTCTTCCAATCGCGAGTCAAGCCCGATTGGTTTCCAGTCACAAAGTCTTAGCCACACATCGGATACGGGCATTCTAACCCCCTAATACTCATTACGAGTAACACCGCAGCCTGCGAGGGGCCGTAAAAGCCAAGAACTTAATTAACGTCCCGGAGGTTTTACTTCACATTTATTTGGGCGTGAATTTGGTACCGGCAATAAAAATAAACAATGAAAGTACAGGTGTAGGTCACGTGTTTTTGTCTCTGTGTGCCGTGTAATTGGGTCTTGCCAAGTGTGTGTGTATGATGATTAAACTGATTAATTAAGATCGTGTGTGCGATATTTTTTGGAATCGCTGCTTAGGTTATATATTTTTGTTTGTTATGATTTTGTTTATGGTTTTTAATTATTGCTGGCGATTTTATAGTAGATGATGGATGATCATTATCAAAGAGAAAAAGTATTTTTTTTATTACGGTGTCTGGCGAAATAGTACAATATAATTTGGTGAATAAAAACACAGTACGGCACATACCTTCTTCATCATCTCAGCCATAGGACGTCCACTGCTGAACATAGGCCTCCCCCTTAGATCTCCACAGATACCTGTTGGAGGCGACCTGCATCCAGCGTCTTCCGGCGACCTTTATAAAGTCGTCTGTCCACCTTGTTGGTGGACGTCCTACGCTGCGCTTGCTAGTCCGTGGTCTCCACTCCAGCACTTTTCGATCTTCTTAGCTTGCAAATTATTTACAGCCTTTAGCATTTCACCCCATTAGCCTCGCTATCGAGTAGTCAAATTAATTCCCCAATGATTTTCACGGTTACACATATGTATGCCTCCCGGATTTTTTTGTCTCCCCATTTATTTACCTGCCTAAACCCTCGCTTAGGTATCCAAAATCACAAAAATCTACTCCTAGTTTATAAACTGCAACGTTCTGATTCTGACGTACGTGACGCGATCACGTTGTCACTCGTAGCTTTTGTTTGACCAACATCACGGTGGACGAACGGACGAACTGACGGAATGACGGAATTCAATTGGTAGTACCGATACGTCAACTAAACTAGTGAGTTTTTGGAAAATAGACGATTAGAATCGCAAGTTTGGTGCGTTTATAAGTCCTTGTCGTCTGTGAGTCGTCATTTGTTTCGACTTTAAGCAATTCTATGTATATTGGATTTCGAACAGCTTTTTGTAAGACAGAATCGAGCTGATTTTTTGTGGCTATCTGATTAGAATTTTTGGATCGACAAAATCGGTCACCGATTTATCGGATGAGGGCAGATATAGGGATAGATCTGACGTTAGTTAAAGCCAATAGTCAAAATTTTACAAATACTTTGCGGTACTTAGGACCGATGTCACTTACATTTCAAAATTACAGTTCTCTTTTTTTTAAAGTCAATTTTTGAACTTAGATCTTAACCAACACTCATTCAATATTTCCAGAATCTAATTTAAAACCAAAAGCTATTATCATTACCTACCAGTACTTACAGTTGCGATAAAATACTAGCTTTTACCGCGGCTTTACTCGCAGTATTCGATGGTGCAATATCGCCATGGCTTATTCAGGCGTAACAGAATAATCCTAGTGCTTCTAGACCGTGGTAGCTGAAAGGTTTCATCGTCATTCGTTGTGTTACAATGTTATTAAGGTTCGAATTTGAACCTTATTTACTTTACTTTAAGTTTTAAAATCCAAACGAACGCGTACTTTTATTGTAATGACTGATTGAAGAATGGTACGACGATATCATCAGACCTGATCAATGAACCTGTTTTAAGTTATAAAACTTGCCAGAATTTTCTTTTTTTTTAGGTAGATAAATGAATTTGTATCTCAATTTAAATATTAATTAGGTAATTTGACGGTTTATCAAATCCCAATTAAAAAAAAAAAAACAAAAACACTTTTAAACGTAATTAATTTTCATATTTTTGACATCATAATTTTAATTATTTTCTTTCATATTATAAAATTAACATAATTAAGCCACCTGAGTAAAATGACAAAACAAGATAGTACAAACACATTAAGTTAAACAATAGTCCTTACTTCAAAGGTTCTCACCATTGTTTATGATTTCTTAAATATATTGTTCTGAACTGACCTCTGTAAGTGAAGTTATCTCAATTGTACTAAATGGGTTTCTTATCTTCAAAGCGGTTGAGGTTTTGTCTCTTGCACTGAAATATATATACTTTATAGTTTTGTATTGCACGTAAATCTTATTAATTACGTTTTGTTTTAGATGAACGTTACGGTGTGTTTAATTGTTTGAATAATAAACACTTTAAAGAAATAAAATATTGTCTTATTTTTTTTAGGTTTTCTTACTTTTTATCTTTGCTGTAGAAAATATTTTCACTTTTATTAGTTTTACAATGTTAAAATATTTTTAAGAGAGAAAAATAAATCGCAGTTTTAAAAGAAAACGGCTATAACAAGATGTAAACAGATTTGCCCGAAGTAGGTATTGATATCATAAAAGAACTATTTAATCGCTAGTTACTTTATTCACCACATAAATTAGGTATTTATACCAAATAACCAAGTACATAGGTGCATGAAAGAGAAGTCGCTCCAAAACACGCCTCATCATCATCCTCCGAGCCTTTTTCCCAACTATGTTAGGGTCGGCTTCCAGTCTTACCGGATTCAGCTGAGTACCAGTGCTTTACAAGAAGCGACTGCCTATCTGACCTCCTCAACCCAGTTACCCGGGCAACCCGATACCCCTTGGTTAGACTGGCGTCAGACTTACTGGCTTCTGACTACCCGTAACGACTGCCAAGGATGTTCAATGACAGCCGGGACCTACAGTTTAACGTGCCATCCGAAACACAGTCAATGGTGTCTAAGATATACTTAGAAAGTACATACAAACTTAGAAAAGTTGCTTTGGTACTTGCCTGACCTGGGATCGAACCCGCGCCCTCATACTTGAGAGGTTGGTCCTTTACCCACTAGGCCACCACGACACTAAATAACTAAAAAGCTCCAAAACACGCCTAAATATTTAAAATACGCTAGCAGATACAATAAAAATTCAACCCTCAAATTCCTGTTGAATATTTTCTCTTTTGATTTGCGACCACATTAGCTAATTGTACAGCCACATCACTGATTGCAATTCACGCTTCGATTCGTATCGGTATCATTAATATAGATATATAATATGTTTAATAGGTTATAGCACGTCATTTGTTTTTGTAAAATGGCTCCATTTTAATGTTCTGTTGAGCTGTTTTGGACGGTAATTAAAATGGTGAACTGTTTTGTGATGGTTATTTTATTTTTGTTAAAAATATGTATTTTTGAGTAGGTACCTAGTAATACAATTTAAATTTTTGCACATAATTAGACGAATATGTAAAGAATCACTGCTTAATCTATAGTAACAAACCTCGATAAGGTCTGTTGGTAGCTTCAATTTCAATAGGAGCCTATACTAAGCAATTGACGTCATACTCCCGAGAGGATGATGACGATTCATTGGAAAAAACAATCAGTCAAAAACAAACGCAACCATAAACGTTCCTACCGCTATCATTAAATGAAACATTTCCACTTTGATAAATAAAATCGCATTCAGGGTTTTTAAACTGCAATACAGCTAGTGAACGTCACAATACAAAAGCGGTTCTTTTGCCACATCGCATGGTGCCTCGATGGTACGACCGCAATCGCTCTTCGCAGCGACCACGCAGCGACCACGCGGCGGCCACGCACCGCTAATTACATTTAACGCTTCAGTACCCATTGACCACTAATTGGTTAATTTTTATTTCCAGTCTCAATTTCCCTCGACGTTGATGAGTTCGCAAAAAATTGAATACATTAAAACCCGTTACCGACAAAGTATGTATTTGTTTCAATGTAATTAACGGGGTAAAGCAATATGAACCGTACATTTGCATATATTGCATACATTTGTGTGACAAAGGATTTCGCTTACCTACGTTTTTTTGTCATCTTTTTTTTCACACGAATTTAATATTACCAAAAGCTTTTATTTTATGATACATCTGAAAGTAAAGTTTCTGTAAAAATGAATGTACTTTTATTAAAAAATCATGGAATAAATTTTAAAGGTTAAACAAAGTTATTTTGAGCAAATATTTAATCCAGTTCCTTCAGGGCTCAGAAATTTCCCGATGCTTAGTAAATTCTTCACGGAACTTATTACTTCCAATGTCCAGGGTTTTATTCAATAAAGTTATTTTGGTTCGCTTTTACGTTTAAACTGAAACAACGTTTATTTTCCAATATTTTTTTATGTGCATCTATTTTATTTTTACAGTTTTATAGAAAAGATATAGCAATTATTTTACAAATTATGACCACAAAGATGATAGTGAAAGTAAAAATAAGTAAACACTTTTCACAGAAAAATAAAATAAATATGAATATTGTATGTCGATACGAACAGCAATTTTTAGTGTACGTGTTATAAGAGTATAATGCTACGCGCGTAGATTTGTTCTACAAATAAGCGTAGCCCACGCTACGAGATGCTACGATGTAATACTGCAAAATGGAAGCCAATTATTTTGTTGATAAGTAGCAGACTGAATATTCCAAGCATTGAATGGTAGTTTGAAAAAAAACACAGAGAAACTCTTTGCATTGTCATGATATTTCAATACACACTACTACAAAGGTACTCCATTCGATATGAAGATCCAGTGATAACTCTACTCAAAGCAATTTCAAAGAACTTCCTTCCAATAATGCAACAATAACTACCCTTACTCTTAAGATTTACGACATAAGTTATTTCAGTACTGAAACCTTTCATTCATTATCATACAGTCAACGTACCATCCTCGCATGCCTGTAAGCCGTTGGTATTCAATATCCGTGACTGCCTATGTTTACATAGGGCTTACAAGAAACTATTAAACTTTGATTGTGGAGGCACACACAATTTATGAAGTTGAAATATGAATACATGTAGGTAGGTATTCGAATTGAAGGTACCGGTATTGGAGGCAATAAAGTTGTGGTAGGTAAGACTGAATGTCGAAGTAAATGGCTTCTGACTGCCAGACGTTCAAATGACAGCTGGGACCTATTACCAGTGTACGTTGTCCTCCGAAATTGTAGTTATTATTGACTAGCTTCTGCCAGCGGTTTCACCCGCATCCCGTGGGAACTACTTCCCGTACCGGGATAAAAAGCCTAGCCTATAGCCTTCCTCAATAAATGGGCTATCTAACACTGAAAGAAATTTTCAAATCGGACCAGTAGTTCCTGAGATTAGCGCGTTCAAACAAACAAACAAACTCTTCAGCTTTATAATATTAGTATAGATGATAGATACCTAAATATTTGTGTCCAATACAGCCTAAAAATATATTTTCAAATACGATGAGCTAGAAAAGCAGTCCATTATTATATTTAAGGCTGGATGGAAAGAATGAGGAAAAAATGAGATAACGACTTCAGTTTTTGTTGACGTTCATTTGCAATTCCTCCTAATTTGCATGGCGTGAGCCTGATTATGGCGATTTATAATTTATTTTAAGAACATCTTGTATACTTACCCATATTCTGCAAATAAAGAATTTGAATTTGAATTTGCGTTTTGTGGGCTATTAAAAAACGTACGACAATATTTTTGAACGTTCCAGAACTCTTAAAAGTTCCGCAGTATAGTGAAAGGGATACATAATACTAGGTGGCTTTTGACCCAAAATTAAGCATTTGTACGTAAGTTGAGTAAGAACATATATTTTTGATACTATTGTAAATTATAAAACAATAAAATTAATGTTAAATACTGCATTTTCAAAAATAAATGAACCGTAAAATTACGAAATACTTTTGCATAAATTAATTTCACAAAATTATTAAATTACATACTTTCAAAGAAAAATGGTAATTTTAAAATATTTGCATTAAATGGTTCTTAAACGTCATTAAATAAACAGTAAATTATTTATAATAATGAATTACTTAAAACAATTTCAGATGTATGCAAATGTAATTGTGGGCAGATCTAATTTCTGTCTCATTATTCAGTTAAGTGTACTTAATTGTATACATTGAAAGATCTTCTAGATTTTTTTATTCTAATTAATTATTTAAAAACTCAGCGTTTTCGTGAAATGTTACGACAAAAATGATTTTTCTATCACATTGCCAACTATACACACTGCAGACTGAACAGTCACCCGACAGTTGGTCAATGAAAGGTTTTAGTCAGTCTGATACCGGCCAAATACCTGATCGTTGTTATGTGCGTACTACCGTTATACAAGCTGTTGATTTGCATCTGTGCCATATTCAAGGACGTAATTATGCTAATGATTCTCGACCCAAATGAACAAAAAAATTGGTACGTAACGAAAAAAATTTTTTTTTTTTTTTCGGAATTCCGTCAGTGTCATCTAGCCGTATTTAAACTTGGCGCGTGTGTTACTGGCCTTAAAACCGTGCTGCGCCCTCACAAAAACGCAAACACAAAGCATACGTAACGATCATTCATAAATTTCATTTATAAAATTGGATTACTTCTGAAATACTATGACATTACAATGACAAAAAAGCAGTGCATATTAGCTTTTTCCCGTCTACTGTAATTCCAATCGATTAATTACGTATTTTATGTGCTCCTCCTGAAATATGGCACAAATGCAAATCAACACCTTGTATATTCATTTGCATACTGATTAATGAGCCCGAACAAACCGTCAGCCGTCTAAAGGCTTGTAGTGTGCGGTTGTCTTACAGTTAACGTTTTCAAGACATCATTTAAATATACCTATTTAAAATTTTCTTCTTCAATACAATATGCAAAATCAATGTCTCCTTGTCAAAATCACGCATTTCTCTTATTCTTTGCTCGAGAAACAAATTTCCCGTAAGACGATAGGTCAGGAAATGAACTCTAACCGGTCAACATCAAAGGGTACTAAACTATAACACAGGAAATTGATTGTTAATACTGGAACATCACATGATATCAAAGTTAAATTACAATTTAACTATACCCTTTGTAGTCGGGAAGCTCGTGTACAAGAAAATATACTTATGTTTTAAAATGCAGTGATTTTGAACTGTATTTTGGATATTTTACAATTATAGACTGTTAGTCTATACTAATATTATAAAGAGGAAAACTTTGTTTGTTTGTTTGTTTGGTTGTAATGGATAAACTCAAAAACTACTGGACCGATTTTAAATATTCTTTCACCATTAGAAAGCTATATTATCTGCGAGTAACATAGGCTATATTTTATCCCGGTGCGGGCAGTAGCTCTCACGGGACGCGTATCATGTATAAAAAAACCACAGTATAAGTGAGCCCTTCTGAATTTCATTAAGTCTCTCTCTCATCTTTATCATTTCAGTTTGATCTCTAAAATGATTAACCGACTTTTTCTAAAGGTTTTGACTTTCCAAAAGGTTTTTAATTCGTCAGAATCCTTTTTATTTACTTTTTATATGTCATGGATTTTTTTTTATTCTATTTTAATTCATCATCATCATCAGCCTATCGCAGTCCACTGCTGGACATAGGCCTCTCCAAGTGCACGCCACTGAGATCGATTTTCGGCTTCTCGCATCCAGCTCCTGCCAGCCGTCTTGCGCAAGTCATCACTCCACCGTGCCTGAGGACGTCCTACACTACGCTTGCCGAGGCGCGGTCTCCACTCTAGAACTCGTTTACCCCAACGGTTATCGGTTCTTCGGCTAATATGGCCAGCCCACTGCCACTTCAGCTTGCTGATTCGGTGGGCTATGTCGATGACCTTGGTTCTCTAACGGATTACCTCATTGCTGATGCGATCCCTCAGAGAAATGCCGAGCATAGCCCTTTCCATAGCCCGCTGAGCGACTTTAAACTTGTGAACCAGCCGTACCGACAGTGTCCACGTTTCGGCTCCGTAAGTCATGACAGGTAGGACGCACTGATTGAAGACTTTTGTCTTTAGGCACTGTGGGATCGACGATGTTAGGACTCGACGTAGCTTCCCAAATGCAGCCCAACCCAACTGAATTCTCCTATTCACCTCGTCCTCAAAGTTGTTTCTACCTAACTGCAATGTCTGCCCGAGGTATACATATTTCCGAACAACTTCGAGAACGGCGCCGTGTATCGCAATCGGTTCCGGTAGAACATGTTCGTTGAACATGACCTTGGTTTTGTCCAAGTTCATCCGTAGGCCGATGCGTAGAGAAGATTCAGCCAGGTCGTTCAGCATCTGTTGTAGGTCCTGCAGCGTTTCCGCCATGATGACGATATCGTCAGCAAATCGCAAGTGAGAGATGTGTTCGCCATTGATGTTGATGCCTCGCCCTTTCCAGTTCAGCGTCTTGAACATATCCTCCATTGCATTAGTGAACAGTTTCGGGGAAATAACATCCCCTTGTCTCACTCCTCGATGCAACGGTATGGGCCTTGTTTGCTGATTCTGTACTTGGACGGACATTGTAGCGGCTTCGTAGAGACATCTCATCACTTGGATGTATCGCCAATCTACTTGACAACGCTGCAGGGACTCCAGAACAGACCAGATTTTAACCGAGTCAAAGGCCTTCTCATAGTCCACAAATGCTAGTCACAGGGGCTGATTATACTCTTCGGTCTTCTGTATAATCTGCCGCACTGTGTGGATGTGGTCTATGGTGCCGTATCCGCTCCGAAACCCGGCCTGCTCCGGTGGTTGGAATTCGTCGAGTCTTCGCGCAAGTCGGTTCGTGATCACTCTTGAGAACAGCTTATAGACGTGGCTTAGGAGGGAAATGGGTCGATAGTTCTTCAGCTGGGTTTTGTCTCCCTTCTTGAAGAACAGGACGACAACACTCCTACTCCACGCCTCTGGAGTTCTCCCTTCAAAAGGTGTCTATTTTAATTAGGGGTTTTTATCCACACGGATACGTCAACCCCATTGTACCTTATACTCTATTTCCTCAAAACAAATATTTCTATTCTTACTATGAGTCTAAGTATCTATAAACTATGATATAGGAAAGGGAATTATTGTCATGTCATGGATGACGCAATGATATTTAAAATTATTTTTTAGTTCGGGTATGTTATAAAACAAGAAAAGGAGCATAAAATACAAAATGTAGTATTTTCTCCGTACAAACTCTCTGTCTATGTTCATAAATGGGCTATAAATAAATGGGGGCAAGTCAACCAATAATGATCCTATGTAGGTAGTTTAAATTGTTCTGTATCACTTAAGGGTCGGTTCATATCTAACGGAATATCCGTCGCGTATCATCGGTCGCGTAACGCCAGAACTGACAAATATACGGTAAAACATTCAATCATTCACACCTAACCGATGATGCGTTAGTGCGTCGATCATACATTTACGATACGCTCGACGCATTTTCCGTCAGATATGAACCGACCCTTACTCATCAAAAGCGAAGCACATTTTACTCAAACTATACTTTATTGATTTTCAGTTTTATTTTGAAAATGCTCGACAAGAATTAATTAACTTATAGCCTTTCGATGAATATAAAAAAAAAAAATTAAAGGCCACTGTTTATTCAATAAGCTTGGATCTTGATCGCCGAAAATTGTCCGATTTAAGTGTAAAAAATATAACCACATATTAAAAATCATAGTTATTATAACCGACCTAACTAATCGGTTACTCGTAACTTTATAACTGGCTACTCTAGACATCGCTTTCAGAGAATTGACTAATTAAAACTGAAGTTACGGCAGAATCCCATGATAGTTGTATCGGTAAGTTAAGCAACTGTTCTTGGCGGCAACTTTAAATAGATGTTTTGTTTAGACTGTAGGGTTGGGGCTAAGTTATTTTTTATCTTAATCCTTTTTTTACTTAACCCTACATTACTACTCTTGTTGCGACGCACAAAGAAACTACCTATTCATACGCTTGCGAGGCGCATCATATTTACTAATGATTTTATTAAAAACCTATTAGTATGATTGATATGTTTTGACTGTTTATGTAATTGTGTAGATTACTAAAAAAAGAAAAACACAATTTTAATTAATATTTATATATTTTTATTCTAAAATCTTTAATCAAATAAATCTTAGAAACAAATTTTAGGAACTTAGGCAATTTAACAGTGCTCTCATTAAAAATAAAAAAATAAAAACTTAAAGTATACAATTCTCTTGAAAAATAGTAAATTATGAAGTAATCAACTAAAAAAAACTAACAATGTAACAAAAAAAATATTTTAGATGCATCTGATACATATATGAACTTGATGTATAGATTTTTGGCACTTGGCGTACGTCATTTTGGACATCCTCTCCATTTTTAAATGTACAATAAGAGCAATATCTTCTTTGTTTTGGCGGTGGTGGACCCTCATTTTCTCCAGAATAGTCATCGGAAGGTTTTTTTAGGATGACTTCAATTATATCCCGGATATTGCGCTTCAACGTAGGTGCTTTTTTGCATCCATTCAGTAGTAACTGCGTGCTAAGTTTTTTCATAAATTGTCTTCGACTTAGGGGTTTTTAATTTTTTGTTGATATTTTATGACAATATATAACATGAATTTACAAAAGATATATAGAGTAATCAATAATGAACAAAAAAACACTAACAAAATAATTTGATTAATAGCGTAAAACTTACATACAAACTACTCATACGTCTTTGGAGCGCCAAGGGTAGTAATATCAAAAAAACTATTACACTTACCGTAACGCAACCACCGTCCTGCGATACGTGCTGGCATGGACTGAGATGTCCTAGAACGTGAATGCCGTACGCGTAAAGGATAAAAAGATAAAGCAATATATCAAAAACGCGGGCGCCTCTGCGACGTAGAGTAGTAATCTAGGGTTAAATAAGTGTTCGTTCCTCTGTTAAAGTGTCAATATTAATATTACCTTAATATCAAAACAATTAACACAAAAAAAAAAAAAAAAAAATTACCAATATTTTTCTTCTTAAAGCTTAAAATATGAATAAATGAATTTTGAGACTACCATATTCCAAACGGCCTATTTAACACCAAACACAAATACTTCCATACCTTCTCATTAGACACACAAAACCGCGTACTTTCTTAATCCTACTTCTACTTATATTATAAATGTGAAAGTTTGTGAGAATGTATGGATGTATGTTTGTTATTCAATCACGCAAAAACGGCTGGACCGATTTGATTGAAATTTGGTATGTAGATAGGTGATACCCTGGATTAACACATAGGCTACTTTTTATCAACACACCACGCAGGCGAAGCCGCTGGCGGAAGCTAGTTTTCAATAATTACGCGCAAGTACCTACATCTGTTGACGAAATTATTTATGCTAACAGCAGGAGGGCCCTCAATACAAATGAATGGCTCTTTGTGTGACCCCGGGCCCTGTCTACTCAAAGTAAGGACATCAGAATTCCTCGGAATTAATAAGCCCTTTAGTTGGCAGGATTCCGGAATATTTACCAAAGGAATACTTCGTGAGGTGACTTAATCCGAGGTAAGCTGAGGTATGTAACTTCGGATGGATGGGACCCTTTGTTCAGTGTGACCCGTGCTACTTAATGTTTGAAAAGTTTTGAGGACAAACCGCCATGAATTTTAAAGTTTTGAACGAAATTAATATGGTATTGGGTCGGATCGTTCTGAATAAATTATGAAGCAACGATTACCTATTATGTAATAATTGCTATGGTATTTAAATCAGAAATCAATATAAAGCTACCAAATTGTCCTGTAATATTTTCGTTTCAAAAACTAACTCATAGTTTCCAATTTTGATCATATGTACAAGGGCCAACAAATGTTTACCATTAATAAAAGTAAAAAAAAAACAACTCGGCTAGAATTTAATTATCATTCCTCTACAGTAGAATCATTCATTATTCCGGAAAAATAAAACACTTTCAAGTCGTTTCGCTTAGCAACATTTGTTTAGTCGACAATTGAAACTTCGAATGCATTTAATTGAAAATCTTTTTATTTCTTTCTTCGGTCTCAAAATTGATTCCAGTTTAATCTTTCTTGTTAAATCAGCTAATAGAACCGCTCTTGATATTTAAACTTTAATTACTTGAGTATTTGTGTAACCAGCCTTATGTTTAAAAAGGTACAAAACAGTTTACAACCTAAGAAAACTTTTAATGATACCCAATAAATGTTTACGTAAAAGAGAGAATTTTTAAATATTTTTCTTTCCAGCCGCCACTGTGAGGGGATTAAGAGCCGGTGTTATGTAATTAACGATTAGAATAAAGTAGGGCCTTAAAATTTGTGCAAAAAGTTTTAATTTTACATTAAAGCATTTGTTCTAGAAACGGAAATTTCCTCACACCAATTACTTCGTTGGTAGAAAAAAGTTTTTTAATAGAACTCAACAAATTTTATCGGAGTCGGCGGAATTACTCGAATGAAGAAAGTTGCGGATACCCCTTATGATATTCGACACTAGATCCATTATTTAAAATTGGAACAAAGTTCTTGAAAAGTAAGAAAAATATCTCAAAGTTTTTCAATTTTAGGCGGTTATGTAATTGAATATCCGCAATCGTTGTATTGAGTACAAAGGCCTAGGGTATTTCTTTAGTTCCGCTTAAACACCATTAAAACCCCACCAATAATAGAATATAAGAATGGGTCTTCATTCGTTCTTAGACTAGAAATAAACAACCAAGACCTCTATAATATTTATCACAATTTAACAAGCGCCAGAAATCTCCCCATCAGAAAAGATTAGGGGAAACAATCTCCCACCATTAAGTTAATTACTAGAATTTTACGGGCGTTAAGTTTGTTTTAAGGAAGTAAAGTTTACTCAGAGTCGGGACAGTTTGTCAAGGCAGTGAATAATGTTATTATACAGAAGTGTGGTTTCGAAGAATTCGAGCCATAAGTAGGACCGAGATTATTATGTTAACCAAATATTTTGTGGTATAATGTAACTTGTAATTTTTTAATAGAACAGTTTGGTATTTCCTCTTCAGTATTTTTTTCAGAGATTTTAAATGAACGTTACATATAGGAATCAAGTGTTTGCTTAAACAAAGCATAATATTTTCAATGTCAAAGTCACTATGAGAAAGCAGTACCTAAATTAATCATCATCATCCTCCGAGCCTTTTTCCCAACTATGTTGGGGTCGGCTTCCAGTCTAAACGGATTCAGCTGAGTACCAGTGCTTTACAAGAAGCGACTGCCTATCTGACCTCCTCAACCCAGTTACCCGGGCAACCCGATACCCCTTGGTCAATTGAAAATAAGATTCTAAACAATAAAAAATACACAAAAGATTTTTTATCACAATTTACAAAAATGTAATCTGATAAAAACGCCTCTTAAAAACAAAGCCTTAAATATAACACAAAAAGGAACACGTATTTCCATATCCATTACGCGTTGTTCCTCATTAATCCCCACCTAGTGCCTGCTACCATGTATCTGATGGCCATCTCTTTAAACCTTTAATCGCCCTCCACCCATGGGCTTTAGACTTAGAGTATTTTATCAACTGGAACCGCCATGTGTACAAACATTGACAGTAAGAATCTTTATTTGAAGAGACACGTTATTACAGGTTACACACTTTTACACTGTAGGATAATGAAACTTGACTAAAAACTTGAAGTCAAGTTCAACCGGTATGCTGAGTAATTACTCGTAGATACACTACATAAGGCAAAACTATTTTTTTTTTAAATAAATGCACAAACCTTCATATGAAAGAAAAGAAGTCGTACTCGAAGGCAGAAGAAAACTCACACGTTAAATCCACCGTTCTACAATGCGCAAAACGTATTTAATTAATATACGAGGTGTTGATTTGCATTTGTGCCATATTTCAGGAGGAGTACATAAAATACGTAAATAATCGATTGGAATTACAATAGACGGGAAATAGCTAATATGCACTGTTTTTTTTGTCGTTGTAATGTCGTAGTATAACAGAAGTTATCCAATTTTATGAATGAAATTTATGAATTATCGTTGCGTACCTATGCTTTGTGTTTGCGTTTGTGTAAGGGCGCAGCACGGTTTTAAGGCCAGTAACACACGCGCCAAGCTTAAATACGGCTAGATGACATTGACGGAATTCCGAAAAAAAAAAATTACGTACCAATTTTTTTGTTGATTTGGGTCGAGTATCATTAGCATAATTACGTCCTTGAATATGGCACGGATGCAAATCAACAGCTTGTATAAAAGTCTGTCAATAATTTTGGCATGGGTAGAGGCAATAAAGATTTAAGGTTCACTCATGCATTGGTTGTTTGGTATGATTATCAGATACTTGACGCGCATATTAATAGCGAGTATGACCGGCGATCTCGTATCTTTGACCGAGGAGAAGGTACGGCAATAGTGTGTCCAGTATGTTATATGGTCTAGGGTTTTAGGGGATTAAAAGATTATATCAGAGGTTTCTATTCATCACACGAGCTCACACATTTTGCGGCGAGTTGATGCGAACACAAATTGTTTTTTTAGACTCATTAAAGTAGGCACGTTTAATTTAGAAGGGCAACACTGTGTAAATAGGTATTTATTCTATGGTAAACATCGACTGGATATTTTCCTAACTTTTATTGCGGAGATTGTGCGCCATGACCTTTTGTACATTTAAGTAGATTATAGTGTATTAAGATTATAAGTGGTAGCTATTCCTTGAAAATCCTCAATGTATAATTTTATTGAATAATACATGACATGAATAATAATTACAAAGTGTCTTGTTAAATGTGGCTGTACCTATTTTCAGTAGAAATAAAGCTGTAGATATCTTTGTCAGCGTTTTCAAAAACTTAGCAACAAATATTAGGTACTTACTAGATTTGTTCTTTTTAAACCATACAACTGCTTCTACAATGTAATTCTTGTTGTTCACAAATATTTTTACATTTACACCTAAAACCTATATCCATCCGCTGAAATAGCTGAAAATTATAGTCCACCGAAACATGGAACACAAAAACGGCGAAATTATACAACGAAAATCGGTTTTATGCACGAGAAAATCGTAAACTTCTAGCTACATATTTGTAATGTCTCATTCAGAGGGAAAATGGCCGACGATTAACTTAATGAGCACATTGTTAGGAGACCACGGTACGTTCGTCACAGCATAAGAGTGTAATTAGGGAAGTGGGCAAGAAATTGAGGTGTGCTGTACCAGATAAAGATTTTTCTTTGTTGAATATTTTTGCTTGAATTGCCTGAAGTGCTTAGATTTTTTTATACAATTAAGGGCCTGTACGCACTGTCGATTAGTCGCTGGTGACCAAGTCGCCAGAGACTGTTACTTTCATTAGTTTAAATAAGTTGTTACGCACTTGGTCGCTGGTTGTTGCCTATGTTTTGGTCGCCGAGGGACTGAGTCGCCGCCGACTAGTCGACAGTGCGTAATAGCCCTAAGGTAACAAGGTGTGGTTAGGACGGCACGTATAATTTTACTTTATCCCCGTCGTCATTTATACGTACCTACATCTTAACAGGTGCTACGGGTAGGTTAAACTTAACCAAACTGAAAACCAGTTATATCAAAGGGTAGCCAAAATATCTCCCTATATCTCCCTTTCCATCACATCTAAAGAGAACATGATATCCTTGTACAGATAACGATAAGCTGTGGTCATTATTCTAGTACTTATGTATTTACTTCCTCATGTGAAGCATTTTATACAGCTCAAACAGAACCAAGTGCCAAAGGTAAATTTCGATTTGACCCATATACCAAGTGCTGAATCCTAATCGATTAAAGTTCTTTTTATATATCTTTTTTTTTTAACTGGAGCATACATGATAAATAACAGGATCAGCTAAAACACATGCTGTTAGATTTTCTCCATACTCAGGAATTTGGCCGTAATCAGTACGGGCCAGCAAATAGGTCCGCATTACGATACCCAAGGGAAGTCGGACGGTAGTCTCATAATCAGACAACACCACCTAATACGGTTGACGGAATTTGTTAAAAAATGTTACTGCGGCAAAAGCAGAGGGTCATTTTAATACGATATTATTTTGGAAAATGTCATGGGAATGTGGTGCCATAGATTGTTACGTGGATGGTGTAAAAAGTATATACCTACGTACGTGCGTACTTCAGTCCCCTGCCCTAGTATATGTAGGTAGCTGTAAGTTTAAAATAAATTATTGCTTTTCAGAGTTATTAAGGAACTTAAGTATCGTATTTATTTATAGTGTAAATAATAAAGTGTAGGTTTTTTAAACACCCATATTAGGTGCCTAACTGATGGGCTTGCAAAATATTTTTTCCTCTTGTAGGCAGAATCCAATTCCGTCAGCAAACTTTGATCTTCAGATCATTACCACGAAGTCATTCTTTAGGGACTTCCAAAAACAATGGAAAACTACTCACCAATAAATTCAAGCCAAAAGGAAATAAATCATGTTACTAACTCTTTTCTAAGGGAGAAAGGAAAAATTTTGCTATTCACCTCAATGTTTTCGACAACTAGAAATAAAAAAAAACTTGCCGGCTTCTCCAAACTTTGACAATAGTTTTATGAGTTTCCAAGCCTTTGTTCTCTCCAACTCCAACTTTGTTTTTCAAGTATAACAGTAGAAATATACGTAGCTTTTATTTAAAACATAATTTCAAATAAGTATTTACATTAATTTTAAAAATTAAAAATAAACTTATATATACAACTTAAAACTAATACAGTGCATCAAAAAATTGCTCCTCATCGCTGTCACCGGGTAATGTACCCAAAAGGCTGGCGGCATTGCCACGTTGGATGGCAATGCTCAACCTCTGTGCGAAATAAAAGCCAGCCCTTGGGTCACGAGAAGTGTCAACAAGGCGCTTAGAAATTTCCTTCGCAAGCGCGTGAGCACTCGGACCCCACGGCCCGAGAGTTTCAACCCCAAACGGCTCAAACATGTAATTCCCGATAAGGCTACTATATTTGCGCCGTTTGAGGTCCTCTGCTTGTGAAGCGGCGGAGCCAACACAACACGCAGTTCTAGGAAGATGGGATGGCGCAAGAGTGTCGACGCAGGTCGCGTCCCACACTAAAGTCCTACCCATCTTCCACGGAAATAGCGACATGCCGTCTGGTCTCTTGCCATCGTCGCGTGCCAAACCATTTGGTTCAAGTACGGCTGGCACGCCGACGGCAACAAGAGCCCGACGGATCACGTCGTTGATATTCGCATGTCGTGGTATGCGGCCCGCACTCCGACTGCACGACAGGCCGTGGTGACCGAGGCTGTTGACAGCTTCCCCGCAGTGGCAGCGGTGAGGAGTGCAGCACGAAGCACCCAGACGCAGGCAGACAGCGAGTCTGAAAGTGGTGTCGTCAAACATGGTGCCTATGTTTGCCGACGGAAATGCGTGAAGCCAAAGACCTGACTCCCATTCACCCACAGCCAGTAGGCGTGCTCGCTCTGCAGAAGTAATTGACGTATCAATGAGATTTTTCCGTATTACTCTGCAGAGCGGCTCATCCCACTGTCTCTGGGAGGATGGGTTGGCGGGTGGATCGGTATTCGGGCATGTGACTTTCCAAGCATTAATAGCCTCCGCCAGGCATGGCACCTCAAAATTGATCAGTGTAATAGGTAGGATTTTCCTGATCAATTTGTCAGTGCCATGGACGGAGGAAATAAATGCCGGTAAACTAATACTGGAAATTTTGCGGACGCCAAGCCCTCCCATACGGATGGGAAGTGTAGCTTGAGACCAAGCTTTGTCGTCCAAGGCCACATTTAAAATTGATGAAAGTGTAAAAGGTTGATGTGCTTCCATAAATGAGAAGCACACGACAGTAGAAATTGGAATAATAAAAAGTTATTTAAACGTCATATTCTCAAGAAAAAGTAGATAAAAAATACTCGTTTGAAATGAAGTACTTACACGAATGAGTTTTTATTCAGTTCCATAAAACGTTTCTGTCCAGCTAAGAAACAGAACATCCCCCCCTTACCTTACTTCGAGAAAAAGATAAAACTGTCCCGAACAATTCATAGATAAATTACACTTACCTTAAAAACGCAGCTGTGAACGGGACAGCGTGTAAGAGAGACTTTACATTAAGCGTTTTTTTTTCTCATTTCCAATAGAAGTTTCTTTACTGTGTTCGATAGTTTAACTTTACATTATTGGAACATGGATTTTGTGGGCGGTATAGATTAACCTTTTATTTCGATTCTATTGTGTTTTCGTTATATAAATGAAATAGTGGTCAACTAGTGGAAGTTTATTCTTTTAATGAAGACATTGGTATCGGTCTTGAGAATAAATTAGTGGCACAGTTAACTGCAGCTTAACCCACGACTGTCACGTCTCATCACCGCTTAATGTGTGCATCCCCTAAAAAGTAGGGAGGTTCCGTACCCGACATTTATCATTAAGGGTAACAATGCTTTTTGCGGGATTTCCTTCAAGAATCCAAGAGATTAATGAAGGTGGCAATAACGCCCGACCATCCGATAAATAACAAAATAACGCACGCGGCCCTTAACGACTGAGATTAATAAGAAACATTAGGACGACGGATAAAATACGGAGAATATTTTCATTGCTACTCAATGAAACGATGTGAAAAAGAGAGGCTTAATATTGTTGCGGTTTTATTTTTGAGAAATTCCGAACATTATTCACTGGAAGAACTTTTAGGGCCGACAGCCGGGGAAATTACAGAAACATTTGGGATTGTGGTTACCCTACTAAATTATTTGAGTGCATTGAGTAATTAAATACCTCGTTTACTAAATTGTACGTACTTTTGCCTTGAAACTATGAGTGATTTTGTTTATTGCAAACATAAGAATTTATTGTTTTGTTGGTAAATTAACTCTAGTGTACCTACAAATCCAAAAAAAAAACGACTGTTAAAAGCTTTCGGTACCCTTATAAATACTAAGAACATGCTTCAATTCTGCTGAGCCTTGTAAAACAAAATAAAACCCGTTACAAGTAATTACAATAATCGTCCTATAACTAATTATGCGTAGCGGACATAGCGTGACTCGCACCTCCCCGCAAGCATGCGACCTCTTTCATGAATACGGTAAAAACAAAACAAAAAAAACAAATTTCATCTTCCTAAACATTGTTTCATCTTCCCTGGATAAAAATATATCAAGGTGTCAAGAAACTTGGCGAAAAACACCTATAAATAAGACCAACATCCTAATTACGTGAGACAAGGCAATTATATTGGCGTCACTTTTCTGATTACATATATTCAAAATGTTTTTATTACTATTAGGTATATGGACCATATCGTTTTTCGGGATTGAGAAGTTGCTGATTTTAGAGATGTCCTTTTTTCGCAAGGGAATTGTCACATTACAACCTTCATAATAGCATGTACAATGTACTGTCTTGTAAGTCAAAATACCGTATTTAAAAAAATCTACTAAAAAGGTCGTCTAACAGCCAGTTTCTTCATCAAAAGTAAAAGTCAAAGTAATGTCTGAAGTAAAAGTAACGGTCAAATTCGTTTTTTCAAGGCTAAAGTAACAGCAAAACTAATAGAAAAAAAAACGAATTTGACCGTTACTTTTACTTTAGACATTACTTTGACTTTTACTTTGGCTTTTACTTTTGATGAAGAAACTGGCCGTAAGAAGGGTCAAATTAGTTGAAGTACCTAAAGTATCTTACTGATAGCAACATCATAATCAACTTCAAAAAATATCAAAATGAATGATGTTCCAGAATAAGGCTGTGTAAGAAAAGAGTTGTAACTCTATATACTTACAGCTGTTGTTTGTAATAAATCATCTTATACATATCCATGATTGATTACTTTAGCCGCGTGCACGAAATTAGTTTTTACATTTTTATTATTTACGGCGAAATCCTTTGTGATCGCCGTAAAGGTATTTACATAATTGGTGTTATTTCGAAGCCCTTTGTTAAAATGTTAGGAAAATTTGGGTGACGTTGACGTATAAAAGCCATTATTTGATATAGTTACAGTCAAGATAAATGCACTGTTAGTTCCTTTCGCGCCTTTTCGTCATAAATATTTTTCACAGCTATTGTTTTTTTTTCACCACATAAAATTCTCACTTAATCTTGGTTCTGGTTAGAGCAATGAAAAATATGAAATATATTTTTTTAATGGTAGACAGACAGAATACTGTGTACCTACGTAATACTCAATATACCTAGATAATTATATTGAAGCTTTTCTTAATATTGGTTTATGAAACAATGGATAAATCACAATTATTTTATGCATGAGACACATAAAACTTAAAAATGTTTAAAGGATCCAAATCAAGACCAAAAGACCAAACGGTACCCAAACGCAATCGGTAACTGCAATCCAGTATTTCCAAACTCAATACATAAAGCAGCAGACGTCGAGATAAAAATTAAAGCAAATATGTTACAATTCGTACCCAAGAATATTTCACCTACGGCTGGGTATGTAAAGTTTATGAGGCTTGCCCTCGCTTTCCCGCCAACTGGCTTCGAACGCAGTGACTCATGCATTTTTCACACTGATGCGCCCGTCTGACTGGGAGTCACAGGAATTTTCTGAATTTAAAAAACTGCAAATTCCTATTTTGCATACCACTATGCTGCTTGCTACAGAATATTAAACCTTATTGCTATAAAATATGAGACTTTAAATACTTTAGGGAGTGCTTTTGTAGCGTGGTAGCCGAAATCGTTGTGTAGGTAACTGAGTGCTCTTGTTGGTAGTAGTGACACTAAACTGGCCCCTGTTTAAATTGCAGCGATGCGGTTTTGATTTCATACTTAAAAGCGCTTTAAAATAAATTACAGAGTTCTGTCATCATGTTAAATATCATTTGGTCCCCACTTATTTTATAGTTAAGGATGAATATATGAGTGGCTTCATGATTTGAGAGCAAGAGACTGTTAATATTTACATTTTACTAGTAGTTACTATAATACCTATTGCAGCTGCTAAGTCTCTATTTTAGAACAATCAGGTATATGCAGGGATATTTTTTTAACGTCTCAATCAAGAATCTTGGTAGGTTCTTATTTGAAACTTCTGGTTTAATTCCATAAAAATATACGGTAGAAAAATTAACAACCTAGCTATTATTTTATCTCGAAGTTCGCGTTCATCTATTGTCTCGATTATTACAGGAAAAACATTTTATGGTCATCAAAAGTAAATTCAATGCACGTTGAATATTTGTTATTGAAAACAAACTATTAATTGGTTTCTGTTCCATTTTACAGTTTTGCAGTGAACACCGAAATTGTTTCAAAATACTGGCGAGATTTTTTTTTTGAAAGCCTAGTTCGGTGACAGAATAGTAATGGAATTTTATCGATAAAAAGAAATGATGAGGCTGTGCGGGCTCCAAAATTGGTTATAGAAAAAATATCATGTTGATGTTTGCTAACAGCCAAATTACCATCGCGGGTGGATCAGATTTGTTCCACCAAACTTTTTTTTTTTTTTTTTTTTTTATGAGAAATCAAATGATTCCGATGAGCGTTAGCAGTATGAGGTAGTGTCAGACACTTACTGACTAAAACCCATCACGTTCCTTCTTGGCCTTTTATGTACCAGGGCCGCGGTAACTCGTTCGATCAATCGCGCAGTCCAACATATACACAACTAGCTTTTGCCCGCGACTTCGTTCGCGTGGAATAGTGATTTTTGGTTTGACCAATAGATGGCGCTATATGTCCGAAATAAATTTTATTTTTATTTTTATATTTTTTTGTAATAAAAACTATCCTATGTCCTTTCTCAAGTTCCAAACTATGTCTGTACCAAATTTCACACAAATCGGTTCAGTAGTATAGGCGTGAAGAAAAGACAGACAGACAGACAGAAAGACAGACAGACAGACAGACAGACAGAGTTACTTTCACATTTATAATATTAGTTAGGATTACACACAATATTTGACCTAAGGTTATATTAATTACTAGATCAAACCTCTATTTACAGCACTTATAACAACTATTCAAAGTGTACTTCAAATTTTCGACAACAATGTCAAAATTTCAGTAAAAAAAGCTTTGCAACATTCAATTTTATCTACAGTTGCAATTGAAACGAAAAATATGATTTGGTACGACATCTCTTCATATGCCACTCGCTTGTGAATCGACGATTCGTGAATTTTTAGATCACTCAAAGACCAGTTTGTGATCGGTTGAAACTTTTATATAGTACTAACTCCTGTTCGCTGTATTCCGTTTGTTGGTGGATCCAGCTATAACCGGTTAAATGCCTCGGTGTTGGGAAAAACAAATGTGATGTACACAACTGTTGAATTTGACATCCTTTCTAGTTTAATTTTTAATTAAATAGGTAAGTAGTTGGTCGATTTCATTGTTTTAAGTAAGACAAATCTACAGAATATTTATGGGAAGATGGTGTTTTCGTTAAAACTGACACCATATTTAAATGTGCATATTATGGATGATCATTGGCAAATTCTAAAACGAAACAACATCACGTGAAAACCGTCAGCTTATATTTCATGCTTTTCATGTCCATTTAAATAATGTTTGGTAATGGTTTGGTAGGGATCGAACTCACAACCTCCCTATTGCCAAAACTTCAAAACTTATTTATCATTTATCGGCCTTTTCAGATACATGCAAGAAATGAGTGGCAATTACAAAGCTTGCTCAAACGACTACGATCCAATCCCGTCTCGATTACGATTGAAGCGTATGTAGCATTCCGCTATGTTTTCTTTGAAATAAACGTTTTTATCCTTTTCTGTCATTCAATAATGAATCATTTTGTCTGCAAATGATTTACGATTTTAATATAATTGTAGAGCAAACTACCGTATAGACCAAAATCACCAAAATAGCAGACCAATCGCAAACCAATCAAATGTCGTTGGAATACGATTGGTCTTATATTAGTAGCAGAATGCCCGATATGGTTAAAACTGCTATAATATTGCCATCATATTTCGATTCGATTTCTATTTATTTTTGACATTATTAACTTAGGAGAATCGGGCCCCAGCTTTCTTCGAAATATTTTCCTTCACCTTTACTTGGTTATTGGTGTTCAATATAAATATAGGTACTTAGAAAGTCTACAGGTCTCTTGACTGTGTTGATGTCTAAACACACCCTTACATTATACCTCTACAGGCTTGGACATAATCTTTAGCCCGCATTGTACCTAAGAGTGAAAGTCAGACGTTTTCTTATCCGTAGTAACTCCACATATAAATCTGTTTTATCGAAATTCTACATTACCGTTTTATATGCTTCTATAGCATCATCATCCTCCTGCTCTTATCCCAATTTTATTTGGGGTCGGCGCAGCATGTTTTCTCCTTCCATACTCTTCTATCTGCCGTCATCTCACAAGTAACATTCTTTCTTATGCTTCTATAGCACTTTTGTTTTTATATAAGAGAAATAAATTTGCTCGGTGAATACACCAAAGTATATTTTAATATGTCTTTATATTGTCAAGGTAACTGTGGTTACAATCAAATCGCAAAAAGAACAAACAGTCCTCAGTGACTGATGATGCATTCACAAATTCAAGTTAAAACACTCTGTTCATAAAAATTCGCGAATTTTCATAAAAACCATTTCCATGGAATGGCCTTTTCTGAGTTTGCAAACCCAACGCTTTGCTATAAAATAATCCCATTGAAGTAGGTATGTGTTCTGAGAATCAGTCATTTGGCTTCCGTGGAAATAAAGTTTTAATCCGAATAGTTCTTGCAAACACAGTGGTGGTCCGCAACTAAATTCAAAGCATTAAGTAAGTACCTTCGCCACAGTAACTCGCGCGATGTTCCGAGAAGACAAGAAGTTTGGTGGGGCATAAACAGACACATTGCACGTATCTAGAGTGAAGTCATAGTATGAACTAGTGAAAACATATTTCTACTACTACTTAAGTCTCATCCTTATCATACAAGGTCTTCTCCTACATTAATTGTTTTTTTAAAGGAATTCATAAAGGATGGTTTTGTAAACGACAAAGCTACGAATATTCTAACAAAGCTTATGACCTAAAAGGCAGAAAAAACAAAGAACGATTCGCTTTATCTCTTAAGCCATTTATTCCAAGTATTTTATTCAGATTCTGATTTATTGAATTGCCATTTATATACCTTCTAGACAGCATAACTAGAAAAATGAATACACAACGAACCACGAAGAGAACGGTCGCAATTTTACTGCGTTAGGAAAATGCTACTGAATATTGCCTTCTTGTTCTAGTAGTCACAAGTGGGACTGAGGTGCACGAGGTCTCGGGTTTGAATCCCGGGTTTGGCCGAAATCGCTTTGTGGAGTTTAGAAACTTCCACATAGTAGCCCGGAGCCTGGAAGTTGGTGATTGATACACCCGTGCGTCGGAGAGCATGTTAATGTCGATCATGCCTCTCTCCGGTTGTGTAGGATAACCGTCCCATCGGGTTATGAGAGTGAAGGAAGGAGTCTGCGCAAATGCTTGTCAGTATATGTCCTGCGCAGCTGGCTGATCTCCTTATATAAGAAAAGCCGTCGTGACCGACGATAGGCTAATCGGAGAATTATATTTACTAGAACGTAGTAAGCCTCATGAAAATATACAATTTTCATGAGGCAACTTAGCAAAACATCTCAAACAAAATATTATAGCTAGCCTCTGATATAAGTTGTCGTAAGTTGTGCATACCAAACGGGTGCGTTACGAAGTTTGGGCACTGCGGTTGCATGAGTAATCTCTCGCATATGCCGCTTATCATAAATTGTAGCGTGAAAATAGAGTTTGATCTTACTTTGATGACATTTACGAAATATAGAAAATTAAGCTTTGTTTTAATGAAATTAACCACTCATATGACTTCAAAATGGTTAGTCCTTGAATCTCTGACATGAAAATTCCTATAAAACTTTGTGGTTCAATTCATTTATGATGAACTAGCTTCTGCCAGCGGTTTCACCCGCATCCCGTGGGAACTACTTCCCGTACCGGGATAAAAAGTAGCCTATAGCCTTCCTCGATAAATGGGCTATCTAACACTGAAAGAAATTTTCAAATCGGACCAGTAGTTCCTGAGATTAGCGCGTTCAAACAAACAAACAAACAATCAAACAAACAAACAAACTCTTCAGCTTTATAATATTAGTATAGATTAACTTCGAAAAAAATATATATACTTATACCGAAAAATGGTAAATTAATAACGTTTAAATCAAGCACGTTTTTATGAGGGTTCTTTTACAATCTTTAAACAATATACGTCATTTTTAAACTACCAATAAATTCAATCCTAAACTAACAAAATCTGAGGAAGTTTAATATAATTTCAATATTTTATTACAAAATTTCCTAGGCATCATCCATCATAAGTTTTTTTTTGTGAGCTTACCTAAGCTTTTTTACGTGATATGAAGAGATATTATAAAGTAATCGCTGACGAATGATACCCACATACTTACATCAAAAAGTCTTTATTGCGATTTATTATCCAGTCTGAAAAACAGATAGAAACCTCAAAATTGCAAAAAAAAAGACAACCAAAGACACAAAATTTGAAAATGGAATTAAAATTCAACAATGACAAATAAACCAGCCAACATCACACAGAAAGCCTTGGTCCCGGTTAAACCTTGGTCCTCACTTATTTATCTAACAAGTACCCAGCCTTATAAATGTGTGCACAAAGTTTATTAATCGCGGCTCTAAGTAACAGGCCAACACATAACTGGGTTTAGTTCTGAGGAACTTAGGAAACGTAGGACCTAATATATTTATGTACTTGGAGGCTTGTTCATAAAGGACTAGGCTTAGTTTGTTAGGGGCTAAACAATAGAGACCAATACACAGTCGTGAAATGTATAACGATGTATGTAGAAAGTAGAATTTTCTCAATTTCATAAAGTACATATGGTCATATACAGAATGTGTCGTTCACAATCACCTTAAATCCTATCGCATATACTTTATGATATTCTATGGCAAATTGTAAAAAAAAATAACCTAATCCATTCAGTGGTTTAACCACAGGAGTCATTTTTCGTTTTTATAATTTACAACATCATTTGTAAAGCAGAGATAAAGTTAGGAGTATCGAATGTATTGATCAGTTGACAGCTGTCAGTTTTCAAGGGAGAATTTTAATTGTTTGTAATGACTGAATTTTATATGGTGTTCTAATTTTCGCATATTTTTAGTCTATTTACTCTGTTTGAAAAAAACATTTTTTTATGTTTACGTATTTTTCTTTTTTCTTTTATGTTAATCGACATATATTAACGAGTATATTAACGCATTTCATTTAATGTGATTGTGAACGACACACCCGATATATGCCTCCGAATAGTAGTTATATCGGTAGGATTTTGAATTAAAATAACATATGTGATATAGAAAATAATAAATTTAAACACAATCAAACTTCAATCAGAATCACTGCCAACTTAAATGCGAAAATGGCTGAAGATTACGACGCAACGATGTCACCTCTGGAGTTTTTTAATAAAAATAACACAAAATCGACTAAAATATAAAAAAAAAACATAACATAATAAAAAAAATGAGCTTTTAATCTCAAAATACTAGCTCGAACCACTACACACCTCTGTAAAACTAAGATTACAGCCCCAAAATATGGAATGTTTGCAAAAAACTCTTCACGTCACATAACTTTGTCCGAAAGCAATTGTAAACCTTTCAAATCCGGTGAACGAGCACGAGTCGAGAAAGTGACCTTTATGAAACCTGTACAAACAGTGATAAACCAATATGACGTACTTAATGTTCGGTGGACAGATATATTTTACTTTCGACCCTAAGTACTTCTTTGTGAGTTTTTTTTTTTTGACCCGAAGCCCTTAAAGTTTGGCGAAATTGAATACGTCATTGATCATGATTGATTTTTTGTGTATCTTTTGCTTTCTTTTTGATGTGATATAAATCATTATTACTAGTATTTTATTTATAAGTCGTGGTGGCCTAGTGGGTAAAACACCAACCTCTCAAGCATGAGTGTGTGGGTTCAATTCCAGGCTAGTACCAATGCAACTTTTCTAAGTTTTTGCCTATACACTTTCTAAGTATATCTTGGACCAATGACTGTGTTTCGGAGGACACGTTAAACTGTACGTACTGGCTATCATGCTACTGTTACTAATAAAAGTTGATATTTATGTACGATTTTAACTGTTAAAATAATATCTGTATTCTTTATTCCACGGATTAAAAAATATTGAAACATTTAAATATCACAAACGGTTCAATGCATCAATATAGAGAAAACTGACACAGTTCTGACATGATATGATTAAAAATTCTTTGGAACTGCTACGGGGAATTGAATAGGAATAAAACGCTTGTAGTTGCAAAATCTGAATCATTGAAACGATAGTCTTTTGACGTGGAATCCAATTTATCGGCGCAATTGAAACAAGAGAATGGCGAATGATTGGGTGGACCGGTGGTCTAACTGAGTCCATTTCAGTAAATATTCGCTCGGATTGCTTTTATTATTGAACTCCCCCGCATAACTTCGTTAGTAATATTTATAGGTTTAGAAACTCAACCGAAATACTTCTGACGTTTTTAATTTTTGTTTGAAATTTATTCCAGCTGCTTCTTTTTCTATGTCATTGGGAAGGCTATTTCTGCGAAATGGATGTCGTTCGTTTTCTTCCTTGAAAGGTGACGAGCTTTGCTGCTGGCTTAAGTTTAATTTTAGATAGGAAACTGACGTCGACATTAAGTCCTTATTATTTTAAGGCCACAATTAGTGAGACATATTGTACATAATTCAGTCAGTAGTAAGAAAATGACATAAAGAGCTAGTCATTTCATACATGATTCAACAATAACTACTGATTTTCCGTAGAACTGTTTATACTTTGTGTATTTATCAAAACTATGGCTCACCATTTACATAAGCTTACTTGCATTGCTTCCAGGAAGTGTGACGTTTTGAAATTGTATAGGTACCCAAGTTTAAGTTGGTTCACTTCCCCACTTTAAAGTTTTATTAGATGCAAGCTTTTGCCATCGATTCCACCGATGTGGAAATGGTGTCACGAGTAATGGAGATTTGTTCCTTCAAAATTGTGATTGCTTGGCTATTTGTCGATCCCCTTGCAAAGCGGAGTTTTTTCTTTTTATCTGCGATGAGTAAACTTCAGGAGTAAAAAGAGTATCAATATTAGAGATAGCAATTTATAGCTAATACATGTAAATTGAATAGATAATGACAATAGAAATTTAACAATGGTCTTTAATTAATCCAATGATGACTATAATGTTATTAAATTAAATAATGTTGAACATTTTGAACAGGATTCGGATTTGAATAATCATTGTTCATGATAATTATGGTTCATCTAACTAGTCCATTTTGTACGTTGTAGTAATAATTTAGATACATTACATACTAGTATCTGCCCCAAAATTACTAATAAACGAATAAATATTAGTCATACCAAAACCTCTCTTAAAATACCATTACAGGATTTAAGTAGGTACAGTACACTTTGTTAGTTGTTTAGCACTGTTACTGTTACAGCATTTTTATCGTCCCACTGCTGGGCTGCGGCCTCCTCTCACACGGAGAAGGATTGAGCACTAATCACCACGCTTGCTCAATGCGGGTTGGTGATTTCAGACTGAGTCCAGGTTTCCTCAAGATGTTTTCCTTCACCTTTTTTATCAGCCTTTGGTGTCCAATATATACTTAGAAAGTACATACAAACTTAGAAAAGTTGCATTGGTACTTGCCTGAACTGGAATCGAACCCACACCCTCCTACTCGAGAGGTTGGTTCTTTACCCACTAGGCCACCACGACTTTTTTTAGCACTGTAGGTATCATATTACCTCTATATAGACTATATTATACACAATAATACATATACACTCAATACACACTATATTTTGACAAGTAATTATATTAGCAAAGCATATACAGAACGGTAAAATATTTAAAATATAGTGCGCCAATAATTCTCCTCTATCTAAGACCTCGATAGCATTCAAACAGCGTACCTTGAAAATTTTATGCATAATATATTTTAGACCAAAACCAAGACCCACATTGGACGTAGCACTAACCATAAGGTATATTGTTCCTTTGTATAGCGAAATGTATCCATATCCTCTGCTAACAAAATGTGTTATACATTACAACGTGATGGTGACTTGAACAAAGTAAACAAAGGACAAGGAAGTCGTGGCGGCCTAGTGGGTAAAGAACCAACCTCTCGAGTAGGAGGGTGTGGGTTCGATTCCAGTTCAGGCAAGTACCAATGCAACTTTTCTAAGTTTGTATGTACTTTCTAAGTATATCTTGGACACCAATGGCTGATAAAAAGGTGAAGGAAAACATCTTGAGGAAACCTGGACTATATAGTCTGAAATCACCAACCCGCATTGAGCAAGCGTGGTGTGCTCAATCCTTCTCCGTGTGAGAGGAGGCCTGTGCCCAGCAGTGGGACGATAAAAAGGCTGTAACAGTAACAGTAGCAGTAAACAAAGGACCATGTAAAGGGTATGTAGGTACGTTTTCGGAATTAGACCGTGTGTAATTTTTTTGGCTTATTTACAGTTGTTCTTGGGAAGTTTGATTTAAGGGCCATTTTTTTGAGGCTTGATTAGAAAAACAGTTATATAGCAATTGAAGATGCCAAATAAATTATTGGGTATAGTGAGAAGCTAATTTGTTTTATATTTAAGAAAGCCTCTGCCGATTTCAATAACTTGATGTATCATCTATATATTAGGTGCATCACGCCGAATAACAATCCTAAATAGTAGGTAATGTTAACATTAGGTACATACGCATCATTGTAAAATATTATGCAGAACGCTTATCTAAAATACCTTCACTTGGAAAATCTAGCGGGATAGTGGAAGGAATGCTATTATTACTTTACGGTGTTACGAAAATTAAAAACGCTCTTATACTTCACAGCTCATCATACGAATTATTAAAATATTTTACAGCATCTAATACTCATTCCTTCACCAAAAACTTTATTACAACAGGAAAAAACATTTTCACTTGTACAACAAAAACAAACGTACACAAAAAATGACTCCAATAAGTCGTATTTTTAAAGGTCCAATTTACTAAGGTACCTGTATTGAGTCGTCTGGGGACGCTAGTGGAGGCAGCGATTTTATTTTCTCGAACCCCTTGGCTCGTATTCCGATCCCCCTAAGGGCTTTCTCTACGTGATGCCAATATTCAGAACGAATGATGTAGCGAATCTGTTTCGGCGCCAATTTAAACGCTCGTTTAGTTCGAAAGTTTTCGTGCGCGCGAAATGCGAAATTCGTTTGGATTTTCAATTTAGAGTGTTGGTAGTTGCGTGGTGTTGTGATGGACTTTATTATGTGCTGTTTAGTGTGTGATGTTGTTCGAAGTTTGAAATTAGAATTCGTGCTGGCATGTTCAATTTTATTTCAATAGTAAAGAGCCTATTTCTATTTGTAAATGTCAAATTTGAACATTTGAATAATTCAATACGATGTCTTTTGGAAACAACGATGTTATCCAATTTAAGGAAAATACAAACAAAGTAAAGAGATTACAATCGTAATGACTGCAGGCTAAAAATAAAACAAAAAGGTAAATAACCCAATACGAAACTGCCTACCAATACAAATAACGAGTTTGAGTTTGCCAATAAACTTGCAATTTATTAAAAAGTTATTTATCTACGGGCACAGGTCAAAAACAATTTCCAAATTCAAATTGAAGATAAACAAACGCACAAATGAGAAGTACCCGCAGGACCGTTCGAATTCTAATTTCAAAGAAAGTTTTATAATTTTGACTCCTTTGTATTTGTGTAGACGTTCCGTTTTCTGTTGATTTTCAAAACTGGCGGGAGTCAAACGTTCACGTTGGGCAATGAATTATTCAGGTCAGAACGGAAACTGCGTATTTACATAAGCAAATTGGGTGCGACGACTGAGTACAAGCGACACGGCGACATCGGCAAGGAAACATTGGGACGCGGTCACAGTGCATCAGGCTTCACACCTGGACGCTTTGCCAATGTCCACGATAATCCTTTGGGCTAAAATCATATAGAATTTCATGTAGCTTCAGCTGGGGTGTTTGTGTGGCAGTTTAGCCGATATTCTCGCTTATGCCATTGCGTCCCTATGTGAGCGTGGGCGTTTACATACATCTTCGTGTGTGGGTGCGGGCTGTCTGTGACTTTCAATATGTCAGATGTGCCAAAGGCGACTGTATTTTTCTTCTTTCTCTACAAGTTTAACCGTCGGTTGTTTTATTGCTGCAGCTTGTAGTTTATTTCATAAAAATATAAAATATTTAGTAACCGAAACATTTACATTCAAACTTCAAAACAGTTTGTCAGAAATGTAGCAACGTTATTCACTAAGTAAACGAGTACTGTTTTCTCAAATTGTGTCGTCTGCCTTTCGTATTTACACTCTATCGTTTTAGAAGCAGCCGGAGTTACGTTCCTGGGCTTGGAGATAACACAATTTTATTGTAATTTTAATTAAGTTTCCATGCTAAGTAAAGGAAATATACAGCAGTTTGGATTCTCACGTAATTTGTGAGATTCGTTTAGGGAAAATCTAATCTTTTGTTAGAAATCTGGTGGCTAGAAAGGCAATGAGATAAGCTCATACTTGCATAAATACATATGTTTAATTTTTCCATAGTTATAAATGTCATAAATTGTACTAGAAACATCTTTTTTTTGTCTCTCTTATCTCAAGGAATTCTACGACTATATTCCAAAAAGTTTTACAAAAAAATATTTGTCTCCCTGTCCTTAATTTGTATGCAAGTTTATAGAAGCTATGCCTCTCATTTCTTATTCAGGTTTAGTTAAATAATTTAAACCTACTTTTTTCTTTTCTAACCAATGATGGGTATTTCCTTGTGTATGTCTGCACAACCCCTAACATCCAACACAAACGTTCGTCCGACCTTCTAAAAAAATGTTGCAGTACAAATTCAGTGGAACATAACACAATAATAAAGACAATTGACGATTTGAAAACTCCTAGCGATTTCCAACGGCAACCGACCAATTACGATGGTTCATTGTATAAACCACTTATAAATTCATAAGAGTAGCTTCGTCTATGAACATCAAAATTCGTTCATCACCTAATTCAATTGCCGTGTCGACTAGACCTGACCAGCCTTAAAATTCGCATAACTCCATCACGTCATATTAAAAATTCCTCGTACTACATGAAATTTCACTTGAAAACTCGTTTTTATGCTGTTGGTCATATTTTTGCAAATATTGCGTAGGTATTGTTTATGACATTTTAGAATGTTGGTAACTCGACTATCTGTGAAAGCTTTCTGCAAACTGTAATTAACACCTCAAGTTATTTAAATATGTGCAATGCAGTTTTTAATGTCTATTATATATTTATTAATACTCCTTGCGCAATGTACAACGGTGGACTCAACTCCTTGGACATTCTCTACATTATTAACTAGCTTCTGCCAGCGGTTTCACCCGCATCCCGTGGGAACCTCGGCACGGACCCGGATAAAAAGTAGCCTATAGCCTTCCTCGATAAATGGGCTATCTAACACTGAAAGAATTTTTCAAATCGGACCAGTAGTTCCTGAGATTAGCGCGTTCAAACAAACAAACAAACTCTTCAGCTTTATAATATTAGTATAGATTTCAAGTAACAATATATTTATTTTCTTACATACTGAAATTTTACCTGCAGTTTAAGTTTGAATACTGTGCTCCTCTTTGGGAATTTGGCCCTTGGGGGTATTTGTCTTTGGGGGTATTATTACTAGATATATTGCTAGCCTATTGGTCACTATCAACTCAACTCAGTGTAGGATGCAAGTGGTGAAAATCAATAGAGCTTTTCTATTTGTATATTTTAGAAGCTTAATAATTGAGTTACAATGTAGTTTTTCCTAAAGTTTTTACATTTCTGCAATGCAACATTATTCATCTAAAAAATTGTTGCAGAAATGAAAGTGCTACAATTCTGACTAATCCCCCAAAGAAAACAGGTGTGATATTTTTTCCTATTCAGTGAGCCATCGATTCTGCTAACGATACTGTTAATGATACACCTTTTTCCCCACACCATGTAGGTATCTAGCTATGAGTACATCTGTGTTACTACACCGGGCTACCATTAATCATTCACACACGACTGTGAAGAGTGACGCAGTAAGTTTATATGTAACCCATTTACGGGAACAAAAACGTAATTTGAGAACGGTAATGCAAAGCGGTGTAAGTATAGTTTTGGTTGTTTGCGGTGTGTATTGTAACGTAATTCGTAACAGTTAATTAAATGCATATTAATTAAAATAAAAATAATGTATTTTTGCATATTATGCTTTTATAGAAATTTAATAAAATTGTAATGTCGTCTTTGTTAAACTGTACTATAAGTACAGAATTGTAACAGTTATAATAAACATAATTATTTTTTTTGTCAAATAAAAACAAAATCAAATGTTTATTTTTCAGTCAAAGACTTAACATTTTTCTCAGTAAAACTTCTAATAGTGAAAAAAAGGTAAAATATAGGTTAGGCCTCTTGCTTGGCAGGCGTAACCAACAATTGGATACATTCAAAAGAATGTTATAATTATCTTTGAAACTAGTTATTAGGTGTAGAAAGTTTTTCTATTTGTGTTTTACTTCTGTAAGTATATGGTTGTTAGGGATGATGACAGTCCTTAAATAAGGATCCAAGGCAATTTTTGTGTACCTATATGATAATAATAATTATGTAGAAGGACACTCATGGAACATAAAAACCTAATTATTAAGTGGAGAAGTTAAACCTTCTTATTTGAAACTTTTTCGTTCTGATAAAGATTTTTTTTTTCTTTCAACAAAAAGTATATAAATTTCTGCCAGCCAGGCTACGACAAGATAATGCAAAGGATTTTAATTTTAATTCTCAAGTTAATTAAAGAAGCATTTTGATCCCGGTACTTTTCCGACTACAGCTATTAATGCCTTCCTAAACGATTGATAATAATGGGTATCGAAACTGGGCTTAATAGTTCACGGGCCAATTTAATTACTTATCGTAACTTTTTCTATGTCCATTACGGTATTTTCATTTGAGCGGAGTGTTTTAAATATTTACAAACAAAATTATTACGATGAACCTAGAATTACGCGTAATTAAAAGTCTAGCAATTTTTAATCATACGCATTATTAAATTTGGACCCTAATCTCATTACTGTTTTAAACGACCACTAAAACCCAGTAATTTTATAAATAGTATGTGACCTAAGTATTCTATACATTTCCGAAAAAATATTTCTCCAGAAATATTGCGTAAATTCCCAGTTGTGCGCTTTAGCACAAAAGTCACAGTTGGTAATAAATTCTTACCATAGAGGTTGGTACGTAAATGGCTCGTATGTAGGTAGGCCCATTCGTCACGTGGAGCATAAAGTACGGCAACATCGAGTGCCAAGCGGTCACGGCGGCCAGTCCGTGGCTCCGGTTCAAAATTCAAATTAGATTGGTTCCAAATTCGAATATGTTAGTTGGGGAGGTTTGATTTAATTTCTTTTTTTATTAGAACCAGAAAAATATATGACTTGCTCATATTGACAATTGTTTGTGCTCTCTCGTAAACATATCGTATACATCTCGGTAAACATAGATTGGTTTCAAGTAGAAACTTATTAAAAGTAGGCTAAATAAGTTATAAATAAATCTGTAATTTTACGCTGGGTGAATAATAATACTGTACTTTTTACACTACTAATAATAATATAGTACTCACGTTGCTAAGTTCCTTTAATAGTCTTAATAGAGTTTTAGTTCCAGATACTTCTTTACATGTAGAACAAAGAAAGTGATTAGTTTCCTTGACGATAAACTTGAACACTTGCTGAACATGAACAGCGCAGTAAACAAGTTAAGTTTCTATATAAAACGAATTATCAAATGGCCCGTACTATGTGACTGTGTGTGTGAGTTTTTTTATTACGATAGTATCTAGAGAAAGTCTACATTTGATTGAAAGCCTTAAAGATTAGGTAAATGTGAAATACCTCTTTTTACTTAGGACCGAAATCATCAAATGATCCCCGAAAGCTGAAGCAAAAGTCAGAACCGCCTTAGTATTTCAGGGCCGTTATCCAATCTTTAATAATCTATAAGCACGACCACTTACTATAAAGTTTTGGATTCAATATTCCAGTCAAGAAAAGGCGCTAATATGTTATTTCCTTTAGGTATGTATCAGCCTCTTGATTCTTGCCCTTGGCAGCGGGCTTAACCTCCTATTATATGAGGCTCAAAAATATGCCATTTAAAAGCATCTCTGAATAATTCTTTCATGAAAACAAGTGCGTTGTTATGTTAGCAGAAAACGATCTCCTTCAGCCATTTCCAGCTTGTTCACTAGAGTACCCCATTACACAAACAAACACGCATTTCCATGAACATTGTTATATTCGGAAAAACATCCAATCATTAAATTCAATAGTACTATAAAGCCATAATGCCATCGACATTCTCTCACGTAACAAAGGCCTTTGAAGTATTTGAAGGCATTTCCAAATCAATACCATCTTACAAAGGGTCTATATCTTGGCAAAATAAAACGGATCACAATATTATTGTAATGTGAAGTAAACAAATTGTAACATACATAGGTTTGTTCATCCATATTGAATGCTTTCTTTAGGGTATTAATAATATAATGTACCTCTAGAGGTTTTTATTGTGTAAAGGAAATCTTTATCTTCCTCGTTAGAGTATCCCTTCTTGAAGACATAAGCGGTTTTCTTTGATGTCTCGAGGAGACTCGAGTTGTTCTGAGAAGTGCTGTAAATGCTATAAATAATTCGTTGTGATATGGTTTTAATAAAGAAAGTCATACTTGTGAAGAAGTGAAATGTTATTGTGAACGTCGGCAAGAAATTCAGAGTGATCAAGTGGCGAAAAGTTGTTTTCTTAAAATTGATTTTGATGACCTTCATTCAGACAATGTGACAAGTTGAGATACTACCTAGATGAACAGTAATTTTTACTGCATTTTTTGTTACGCAGCGACATATAATATTCCTTGACTAATTCCTCGTTTTATTAATACTCTTCGAAGAAGTCTTTTTAAACGGTTTTATTTAGCTCACCCCGTTTGTTTTATTTATTCATTCTTGGGTCAAATTTAGTAATTCAAATTTCACCCTCTTCCTGTCAACCGATTAATCTGAAATTTTGTATACACCTTTAATTCCGATGACAATACAATATATTAATATCAATAACATTGTAAATCCAATATGGCCGCCGGCACAAAATGGCGGTTAACGTAGATTTTATCAATCCCATCAATATGGGTATCAAATGAAAGTTCTCAACCAGTAGAATACAATGTACTATATAAAATTAAAATCCAAGATGGCGGCCTCTACAAAATGGCGGATAACTTAGGTTTTATAAATCCTATCAACATGGGTATCAAATGATAGGTCTCAACAAGTAGAATACAATTTACTATGCAAAATTGAAATCTAAGATGGCGGATAGCGTAGGTTTTATCAATCCCATCAATATGGGTATGGGTATCAAATGAAAGGGCTCAACAAGCAGAATACAATATACTATAAAAAATTGAAATCCAAGATGGCGGCCGCTACAAAATGGCGGATAACGTAGGTTTTATCAATCCCATCAATATGGGTATCAAATGAAAGTTCTCAACCAGTAGAATACAATGTACTATATAAAATTAAAATCCAAGATGGCGGCCTCTACAAAATGGCGGATAACTTAGGTTTTATAAATCCCATCAACATGGGTATCAAATGAAAGGTCTCAACAAGTAGAATACAATTTACTATGCAAAAAATTGAAATCTAAGATGGCCGCCGCTACCAAATGGCTGATAACAATTTTTTATCAATCCCACCAATATGGGTATCAAATGAAAGAGCTTCACAAGTAGAAAACTGTCAGTAACTCCAGCGGGGCCCAACAGGGCCAAGGCCTGCCTGGGCTGCGAGATTGTTCGAAAGAGTTACCGCGGCCCTGGTACATAAAAGGCCTACGACGGAACAAAACGGTTTTTAGTCAAGAGTCTGGCACTCCCTCACCGCTGCTGACCCACAGCTGGAGAGGTCATGTGATGATTTTTGGGGTCGTTAAAAAAAAAGTATCTGGAAGGGCTATGTATTGAGGAATTAGATTGTAATAAATTGTCAGGTAAGAGACCGTGTAATAATGATGCACAAAATGAATTAGATAGAATGAGGAATATTCGGTAGGCATTTTCATTAAATACTAAAAACTAGAAAATAAAAAATCGGTAAAAAAACTTTTAAGTTAAACGGTTTTATCTTATGTGCACTGAAAACTAGAAAATAAAAAAATAGTTACTTACCTGTCAACCTACGTAGGTGGTCCCGGTCATATTAGACTAAAATAAAAACGTGGGGCCCCTGTGAAATCCTACCTATGGTAAAGCATATCTTTATACTTTGGTAGATCATGAGCTCGGCAAAGTCTTCAATCAGTGCGTCCTACCTGTCATGACTTACGGAGCCGAAACGTGGACACTGTCGGTACGGCTGGTTCACAAGTTTAAAGTCGCTCAGCGGGCTATGGAAAGGGCTATGCTCGGCATTTCTCTGAGGGATCGCATCAGAAATGAGGTAATCCGTCAGAGAACCAAGGTCATCGACATAGCCCACCGAATCAGCAAGCTGAAGTGGCAGTGGGCTGGCCATATTAGCCGAAGAACCGATAACCGTTGGGGTAAACGAGTTCTAGAGTGGAGACCACGCCTCGGTAAACGTAGTGTAGGACGTCCTCAGGCACGGTGGAGTGATGACTTGCGCAAGACGGCTGGCAGGAGCTGGATGCGAGAAGCCGAAAATCGATCTCAGTGGCGTGCACTTGGAGAGGCCTATGTCCAGCAGTGGACTGCGATAGGCTGATGATGATGATGATGAGCTCGGCGTTCGCTGGTGAAGCCGCTACGGCTGATTATTGATTGTCAAAATCTCCAGTTACGATTATAGTAAGTCGATGCAATCCACACCTATTATACCTCTAGAAGAAAGTACTACAGCAATAGTTAATGGGCCCCACGTTTTTATTTTAGTCTAATATGACCGGGACCACCTACGTAGGTTGACAGGTAAGTAACTATTTTTTTATTTTCTAGTTTTCAGTGCACATAAGATAAAACCGTTTAACTTAAAAGTTTTTTTACCGATTTTTTTTTACTAACCAATTCGTTCCAAAATTACTGATGCCCATTATGGTAATTGGGTGAGAGTGTTTTCAGTACATGCCGGGTTATTTTTGTTAATAATAATATTTAATTTCCCATGTGTTCTTTTTCGGGTTCTTATGAAAACAGTGCAGTGTACTCCAATATCCTAAGTAAATAGCTGCTTGTTTACGATGTTATTTTCTTGAATGAAATGTGGGGGTCCCTGTCATATCGTCATTTTCCTTGAATGTACCTTATATTTTTAAGTATTTTTACATTATTATGCTTACTGGCTTTTGACTGAGGGATAAATATCTAAACACATAATTTTAAAAACCTTTACATTTTCGCAGTGATATGATGACATAGGATTTAAAACAACAATTTTAGAAACGTGTCAGTGTTACAATGATTTATGTGGAAGATAAAATTATATTTAACAGAAATATATTGTATTAACATAAAATATTGCTGCAACTAGTCTACACTAGGTACTATTTGACTTCTTAAAATTACCTAAAAGCTTTTTAACCACTAGCATTTCAATCTTACCACAAGTCTACAAAATCCACACAACATCACCATACAAACTGTATGATTTAATCAATACGTAATTCCCTCGTTTCATCCCTGCAACGGCAAGTACTTAAAGCGCTAAGACCTCACTCACTACGGCTATATAATCCCGGGAGGCAAAAGGCCGACCTAATATGAAGGGACCGACCATTGTATAGGTGTTACGTACATTTTGCCCTACTACCAGATTACGTGCCACCCAGTTTAACATTAATTTTAGAATTTCCATCTCAAACATGGAGAACGAAATGACTAGCGGAGGTGCATAACGAAAAATCGCCTTAGAAAGTAGCAGGGGGACGAGGAACGTTACTGTTTTTGACCCGACCATTTTTGTATTACCAAAACTCGTTGACGATGATGATGTCTCGAAGAACCCGAACACATCGTTGGTTCACTCGTAACTGATCTTTTTGGTCATGCCCTCAGTACGAATTTGACCTAGAAGAAGGCGCCTGACCTACCCGCACTATGGCATCTCCGTACATCTTTCCTTTCTCTGTGATCTCAACTCTGAGAAACCTCCGTAGATCAATTTTCGTCAACGACACTGGCTTTCTAAGCCTTTAAGAGGGTGCGTTAGTACGTTGTTATCGCGTGATTTTTGAGTAAAAATATTGCGTATGAAGTGCTTATTTTTGACGAGATTACAGGGGTTTATTATAGGAGACAAATTGTTTGGCTGTTCGCAGCTACGCTACGTTGTAAATATTACTTGAGTGTATTAAAATGTCTTTATGTATAGAGAATTTTGAAATATTTAGGGAGATTTTTGACTGCGGTATTATTGTTTATTCTATTTTCTTTTTTCGATTTCTATTTTCAAAATCAAATGTTTATTTTTCAGTCAAAGACTAAACATTTTTCTCAGTAAAACTAATTCTAATAGTGAAAAAAAGGTAAATTATAAGTTAGGCCTCATGCTTGGCAGGCGTAACCAACAATTGGATACATTCAAAAGAATGTTATAATTATCTTTGAAACTAGTTATTAGGTGTGGAAAGTTTTTCTATTTGTGTTTTACTTCTGTAAGTATATGTTGTTAGGGATGATGACAGTCCTTAAATAAGGATCCAAGTCAATTTTTGTGTACCTATATGATAATAATAATTATGTAGAAGGACACTCACGGAACATAAAAACCGTATATTATTAAGTGGAGAAGTTAAACCTTCTTATTTGAAACTTTTTCGTTCCGATGAAGATTTTTTTTTTCTTTCAACAAAAAGTATATAAATTTCTGCCAGCCAGGCTACGGCAAGATAATGCAAAGGATTTTAATTTTAATTCTCAAGTTAATTAAAGAAGCATTTTGATCCCCTGTACTTTTCCGACTACAGCTATTATAATAATGCCTTCCTAAACGATTGATAATGGGTATCGAAACTGGGCTTAATAGTTCACGGGCCAATTTAATTACTTATCGTAACTTTTTCTATGTCCATTACGGTATTTTCATTTGAGCGGAGTGTTTTAAATATTTACAAACAAAATTATTACGATGAACCTAGATTTACGCGTAATTAAAAGTCTAGCAATTTTTAATCATACGCATTATTAAATTTGGACCCTAATCTCATTACTGTTTTAAACGACCACTAAAACCCAGTAATTTTATAAATAGTATGTGACCTAAGTATTCTATACATTTCCGAAAAAATATTTCTCCAGAAATATTGCGTAAATTCCCAGTTGTGCGCTTTAGCACAAAAGTCACAGTTGGTAATAAATTCTTACCATAGAGGTTGGTACGTAAATGGCTCGTATGTAGGTAGGCCCATTCGTCACGTGGAGCATAAAGTACGGCAACATCGAGTGCCAAGCGGTCACGGCGGCCAGTCCGTGGCTCCGGTTCAAAATTCAAATTAGATTGGTTCCAAATTCGAATATGTTAGTTTTTTTTTTTAATCTTTTATGAATATGTTAGTTGGGGAGGTTTGATTTAATTTCTTTTTTTTATTAGAACCAGAATAATATATGACTTGCTCATATTGACAATTGTTTGTGCTGCCATGGTACCTACAATAGACATCTCGGTAAACATAGATTGGTTTCAAGTTGAAACTTATTAAAAGTAGGCTAAATAAGTTATAAATAAATCTGTAATTTTACGCTGGGTGAATAATAATACTGTACTTACTACACTACTAATAATAATATAGTACTCACGTTGCTAAGTTCCTTTAATAGTCTTAATAGAGTTTTAGTTCCAGATACTTCTTTACATGTAGAACAAAGAAAGTGATTAGTTTCCTTGACGATAAACTTGAACACTTGCTGAACATGAACAGCGCAGTAAACAAGTTAAGTTTCTATATAAAACGAATTATCAAATGGCCCGTACTATGTGACTGTGTGTGTGAGTTTTTTTATTACGATAGTATCTAGAGAAAGTCTACATTTGATTGAAAGCCATTAAAAGCCTGCCATCATTAGTGATTAGGTAAATGTGAAATACCTCTTTTTACTTAGGACCGAAATCATCAAATGATCCCCGAAAGCTGAAGCAAAAGTCAGACAGGCTGATTAAAACCGCCTTAGTATTTCAGGGCCGTTATCCAATCTTTAATAATCTATAAGCACGACCACTTACTATACAGTTTTGGATTCAATATTCCAGTCAAGAAAAGGCGCTAATATGTTATTTCCTTTAGGTATGTATCAGCCTCTTGATTCTTGCCCTTGGCAGCGGGCTTAACCTCCTATTATATGAGGCTCAAAAATATGCCATTTAAAAGCATCTCTGAATAATTCTTTCATGAAAACAAGTGCGTTGTTATGTTAGCAGAAAACGATCTCCTTCAGCCATTTCCAGCTTGTTCACTAGAGTACCCCATTACACAAACAAACACGCATTTCCATGAACATTGTTATATTCGGAAAAACATTCAATCATTAAATTCAATAGTACTATAAAGCCATAATGCCATCGACATTCTCTCACGTAACAAAGGCCTTTGAAGTATTTGAAGGCATTTCCAAATCAATACCATCTTACAAAGGGTCTATATCTTGGCAAAATAAAACGGATCACAATATTATTGTAATGTGAAGTAAACAAATTGTAACATACATAGGTTTGTTCATCCATATTGAATGCTTTCTTTGGGGTATTAATAATATAATGTACCTCTAGAGGTTTTTATTGTGTAAAGGAAATCTTTATCTTCCTCGTTAGAGTATCCCTTCTTGAAGACATAAGCGGTTTTCTTTGATGTCTCGAGGAGACTCGAGTTGTTCTGAGAAGTGCTGTAAATGCTATAAATAATTCGTTGTGATATGGTTTTAATAAAGAAAGTCATACTTGTGAAGAAGTGAAATGTTATTGTGAACGTCGGCAAGAAATTCAGAGTGATCAAGTGGCGAAAAGTTGTTTTCTTAAAATTGATTTTGATGACCTTCATTCAAACAATGTGACAGGTTGAGATACTACCTATGTGAACAGTGATTTTTACTGCATTTTTTGCTACGTAGCGACTTGACTAATTCCTCGTTTTATTAATCATCATCATCATCATCTCAGCCATAGGACGTCCACTGCTGAACATAGGCCTCCCCCTTTGATCTCCACAGATACCTGTTGGAAGCGACCTGCATCCAGCGTATTCCGGCGACCTATATAAGGTCGTCTGTCCACCTCCTTGGTGGACGTCCTACGCTGCGCTTGCTAGTCCGTGGTCTCCACTCCAGCACTTTTCGGCCCCATCGGCCATCTGCTCTGCGAGCAATATGGCCTGCCCATTGCCACTTCAACTTGCTAATCCGGTGGGCTATATCGGTGACTTTGGTTTGTCTACGGATCTCCTCGTTTCGGATTCGATCACGTAGAGAAACACCGAGCATAGCCCTCTCCATAGCTCGTTGAGCGACGTTTTATTAATACTCTTCGAAGAAGTCTTTTTTACTAACATTCGTCCCAAAATTACTGATGCCCATTATGGTAATTGGGTGAGAGTGTTTTCAGTAAATGCCGGGTTATTTTTGTTAATAATAATATTTAATTTCCCATGTGTTCTTTTTCGGGTTCTTATGAAAACAGTGCAGTGTACTCCAAAATCCTAAGTAAATAGCTGCTTGTTTACGATGTTATTTTCTTGAATGAAATGTGGAGGTCGCTGTCATATCGTCATTTTCCTTGAATGTACCTTATATTTTTAAGTATTGTTGCATTGTTATGCTTACTGGCTTTTGACTGAGGGATAAATTTCTAAACACATAATTTTAAAAACCTTTACATTTTCGCAGTGATATGATGACATAGGATTTAAAACAACAATTTTAGAAACGTGTCAGTGTTACAATGATTTATGTGGAAGATAAAATTATATTTAACAGAAATATCATGTACTTACATAAAATATTGCTGCAACTAGTCTACACTACTATTTGACTTCTTAAAATTACCTAAAAGCTTTTTAACCACTAGCATTTCAATCTTACCACAAGTCTACAAAATCCACACAACATCACCATACAAACTGTATAATTTAATCAATACGTAATTCCCTCGTTTCATCCCTGCAACGGCAAGTACTTAAAGCGCTAAGACCTCACTCACTACGGCTATATAATCCCGGGAGGCAAAAGGCCGACCTAATATGAAGGGACCGACCATTGTATAGGTGTTACGTACATTTTGCCCTACTACCAGATTACGTGCCACCCAGTTTAACATTAATTTTAGAATTTCCATCTCAAACATGGAGAACGAAATGACTAGCGGAGGTGCATAACGAAAAATCGCCTTAGAAAGTAGCAGGGGGACGAGGAACGTTACTGTTTTTGACCCGACCATTTTTGTATTACCAAAACTCGTTGACGATGATAATGTCTCGAAGAACCCGAACACATCGTTGGTTCACTCGTAACTGATCTTTTTGGTCATGCCCTCAGTACGAATTTGACCTAGAAGAAGGGGGTCGTTCGTCGTTTCGCCCCACAAGCGATTGGCACCGCGGTGCCAATCGACGAAACACAATTTTTGAATGGGTCGATTCGCACCACAGATTTTGTTTTTGTTATTCGGGGCGAATGGCCCAAGGTATCTTAAGCATAGGTCGATTGGCACCACTTAGCAAAACATTTGGTTAACTCATTTCGAATATTGTCAATTCCAATTATTTATTTGTACTGTCGCTACGAAAATTGACATCATATACCAGGAGAACAGAAGTGTAAATGTGAGTAAATTGTGTTGAAAAGGATTAGGGAGGGAAACCAAGGGAAGGTTCATTAACAGTTGGCTAGTAAACTCAGCCTAAAATGCATGGGCCAGATTACCATGAGAAGAAAGTAACGTTGGTAAATCGACCCATTTTAATTAATTTCCTGAAATCTGGTAGTTGTAAAAATTTTCACAGCTCAAAATCATCAGGAGGCCAAAAGACTTAGATCTTTTTCATAATTTTCATCCGAAATATTATAAGTAAAATTATTCTTATCCATTACCTATTCTAGACCAAGTAGGTCTTACTAGACCACTACTACTGGTCCACTGGTACTGGTACTGGTGGTGGTGGTTACACTGGTACTGGTCGTACTAGGAGTCCATTAAGCATAATGGACTCCTAGTACAAACCTAACCTAATACAAACTTTGTTATTACTGTACTTATATATTTTTTTTATTTACGTTTTGCTTCAAAATTGAGATTATTTTAACGTGTCATGGGTACTAGGAGTTCAGCATTTTAGACAAAGTCATCCTCATCCTCCGTTTCAATTTATATGTTTTAAAAGCTTGTCGCGATTTTACTAAGAAAGTAAATACGAGTACTTAAATCTCGCGACAAGCTTTTAAAACATATAAATTGTGTCCAATATGTTTTTGAAATGTCGTTATAAGTTGACAGTAAAGTTACAGTAAAAGTTTATTTTTTTCTTTTTAGCGCATTTAAATAAAAGCTTGTTTTTAAAGATTTTTTTACCTCAATTTTTATTGTGTATTTTACGTGCTGATTTTTTAGTTATTGAACATAAATAAGTGCACGAAATGTGTTGCAACGGATTGAAAATGTTAATGTTAATGAAAATATGACGTTTGTGTTGTGTTTGAGAAAGTGATGCGATTATTTATTGGTAAGTTTTCACCAAATTTGAAATGCCTAACTTTTCGATAGACTTTGAAACACCGTAATTATTATCTTTTTCTGAATTAACTGACCCCATTTGACCTTCGCACGGTGTTGTCAAAAAAGTGAGTTCTAAAGTTATAGTTAAAATACTTCTGATTAGGCATTACGGACTTAGAATTCATGTGTTGAAAGTTAGTAAGTACAAATTTTTGACTTCCATGTCGCGATTCAAAATATCCCGCCGAATCAACGGTAAAGTCATATGTCAAAACCTTGTCGAGCAGAGGGGTTAAAGATTCTACGTCGGTAAAATTATGGTCTCCGAGTAATGGTAAGCACAGTAAGTTTCCAGTTGACTGAGTTGTAATGTTGATTGTTGCATTCAACAAGTCGTTTTATATTACCGACTTATTAACTGAGTTTTTTTTTATGAAAATTATGAAAAAGATCTAAGTCTTTTTGCCTCCTGACAATTTTGAGCTGTGAAAAATTTCACAACTACCAGATTTCATGAAATTAAGTAATGGGTGCTTATGGTAACTTCGAAAATATTCTGAATATTATTATATTATATTTAGCTATTCCACGCGGTTTCACAGACGCCCCGAGGGATTTACTTCAGGTATTTTATGCTGCCCTAGTACATTGTAAGTTAACACTGGGTACTAGAAAAGTTCAAAAGTTCAGATACAATAATGCATTTTTTCGGTTTTTGAAGTACACCACTTGGATAAAACTTCAGTAGGTGATGATACTGCACTGAAAAATTTATAATAAAAACTGCTTATCTCCTTTGCTGCAATCACCCTTTCAAAAAAAGAACTGTTCCATATTGTGGGGCGAATCGACCCATTCCAAATGGGTAGTTCGTCGATTGGCACCGCGGGGCGAATCGACCCATTCAAAAATTGTACTTCGTCGATTGGCACCGCGGTGCCAATCGCTTGTGGGGCGAAACGACGAACGACCCGAAGAAGGCGCCTGACCTACCCGCACTATGGCATCTCCGCACATCTTTCCTTTCTCTGTGATCTCAACTCTGAGAAACCTCCGTAGATCAATTTTCGTCAACGACACTGGCTTTCTAAGCCTTTAAGAGGGTGCGTAAGTACGTTGTTATCGCGTGATTTTTGAGTAAAAATATTGCGTATGAAGTGCTTATTTTTGACGAGATTGCAGGGGTTTGATAAAGGAGACAAATTGTTTGGCTGTTCGCAGCTACGTTGTAAATATTACTTGAGTGTTTTAAAATGTCTTTATGTATAGAGAATTTTGAAATATTTAGGGAGATTTTTGACTGCGGTATTATTGTTTATATACTGTGATATTTCAAAAACACAACTTAAGTAATCTTATGCTAGACTTTGACACTTTTGAGTTTAAAACATAGCTTAATTAATGAACGTACATAACTCTTTTAATATACTTTAACTAAAATAGATATAAATTATTGTCAATAGCAATCAATAACGTAAACAATAAACATCATTTCTGATTTCCCCTCTTTTGAAGTCACAAGAAAAGTAATAGAAATGTTCCCCTAACATAGATACGTGCCCAAGTTATGTATCTTTCAATATTCACTTACAGAATTCACGGATTCCACACGTTTCCTACGTAATACGGTAAGAATATTTTTACCGAGTTGAATTTCAGTATTCAAAGCGTTCAGATATTCAATGTCTATTTCAGGTTTTTTAGTGTTGTCAAACACTGGATGTAGGAATGTGGTTTTCGTAAATATCGTATCAGCATTGCATGGTACTGTTTTTTCCTTTGCGTCACACTTAATTATGTAAATAAATAAATGTTCCGCTTACTGTGTTTTTTCCACATCGCAAACCTATTAAAAGCATGGTAATTGGTCATCTTAAGTACTATTGAGTGTAAACGTAGCTCAATATTTTCCAAATCATTAAAAAAAAATGTTTTCAGTCCAAACAGGTCAGAACGTTATACGTATGTGGACATACCAAAGCATTTTTCGAATATTAACAATACTGAAAGCACAATGCACGCTTCACAGTACCTGTAGATGAGAAATTCCTGTATAATCGAAAAATACCTAACGTGACCCCTTTAGCAATTTATCGTTGCGTTCTTTGTCAACTTGGGTGGGGATGCAAAAATAAAATCCGCGATAAATTTTGCAAGTCACCTTTAAATCGTTTGTCAAATAATGAAGAGCAACTTTAACATGTGCAGTCACTATAACTCTTAAAACCAACAAAATAAGGATGATATTCATTTGTTTCGGGTTAGTATAATTTTGCTTGAGAGCAGGAACCTTGTGCCAGTGTGGCTAGGAAATACGGCGTTGAATACAAGCACAAAATTTAGTGTCAGAATAATGCATAGTTGTGCCATTCCAATTTTTGCTCTGTCATGAAACTCTTCTAGGCACAATTGACTAGATTCTCAGCTGGTAAATTGTGCGGAACTACACCACAAACGTAAAACCTTATTTGTATGACCTTAAGATAAAAAAAAAAAAACAAATAAAAATCTGCAATTACATTATTATACATATTCTACAGAACTGATACCCTTACTTTAGAAATATTAGGCATAACGGTTGACAAAAACAATTCTATATCCGCTAATTAACCCCATATATACCCGTGGTTTTACTCGCGTACAAGTGTAAAAGCGTATTTTATACTCGCTATATAATCGCATTTGTTTATCAAAATCCGTTCAGTATTTTTTACGTTACAAAAAAAGACATTCCTAGATAGCATCAATCATTGTTTAGTTATTTCATGCCATGCATATTTCTAACTGTATCTGCCTTCAAATGGACTCCATACTTCAAACTCAATATCACACTGATTACTTTAGCCCGGAGGACAAAACTCCTAAGAATTCATTATTTCAAATACCAACGAAGATTGAAATCAAAGTACGCAGTTCAGAAGCGTGATTAGTAAGATTCTCATTTCTATTGAAATTAGAGAGTCGAAAATTGTAAACAGCCTTTAAATTATACATCTTTGTATATTTTATTGAAGCTTGAAACTGATATTTCAAAGGAAATGTCAAAGACCCCTATGTATAGAAAGTGTGACAAACAACGATATTAAGTTCTAATTTGGTCGCCTTTGGAAGTTCGTTCTTTGATAATATTATTATGTATTCGTCAAACGTTTCGACATATCATTGCTCATACATATTATTTTATAATTACTTGACGATACACAAAGCTAATTCATTACAATATTTACAAAAGAAGAAATTAAAAACGAACTTCCTCCAGTTTTTATCTTTCTCTGCATTATTTGCTTATCCCCATAATTACCTACATAAGAGGTCCTTTAATTGAAATTGGTACTAATTGCTTTGCTTTTTAGTTCATAAAGATGTACTTAATGGTGTCACGTAAAACTGCATGACCCTAATAAAATAAGCTTCAATATTTATCGCAATAATAAAACAAAAGAAAGTCACCGATTTTCTAAAGCCCTAAGGCAAAATGTTCCGCGGCGACGAAAAAAACCAGGACCGAGTGCTATTTTTCTATATTAAAGTCATCATCCATTACGTCAACTCAAGAAACTAAAGAAAGTTAATAAAACAGATACCGAATTTCACCCCAAGCCCGGACTCTGCGGAGTATGAAATAGGAAATTTTCTTAAAACACTCGTTTTAAGAGAGAAATTCTTACAAAGACTGCAGAAATATGAATTACGGACGGTGACTTTGAAAAGTCGGGCGCGCCAGAGCAGATTTGAATGCTCCCCGGTTCAAGTTTTATAAATTGTTTCCCGTTTATTATAACTGGCTTATTGTTTTTTGATTTCGCTCACTTAGCATAGAAGTAGTTTTTGATGAGAATCTTTTAACAGTTTGCGAAGTGAATTTGTTACAAGACTGAATGGTTTTTGCGGATTTTAAATTAAGCTTCGATGATGGAGTTGGTATTTTCTCGCTTTTAAATGTTGCTTTGTGCAATGTGATTCGTATTTTTATTATTATGTTTTTCGCAGTGCTGTGGCAATTTAAAACTTAAAAAAACACTTCAAAATTTCGTCAACGATCATAACATTTTTAAATCATCATTCTCAGGATTAATAGGAGGCTTAGGAGGCTGGAGTCTAAAGTGGATAGCAAATAAGTTTCATGTATAAAAAAATCTTCTGTGTCTATTCTGCGTCCTCATACAAAATCCTCTACAAAAAGTTCAATTCATCTTACGTCGACACTCAGAATGTGCGCACACATCAACACATTCAAGTCAAATGTACAAGAAAATGACTTGAAAAATTCATTATTAACAGCAACGCTCCTTACTCTTTTCATACGAATTTTCTCGTGAATTTCCTATACATAAACAGGTACTCAAAGTATTTCAGAACGCCCATAAATTACCCCTTACCCCATTACTGTGTCGCTAACATTTAAAAATCCATCATTGAGTATAGCAAGTCACCTTCAGTTCATTTATATGGCGTCACCAGGAATGACAGTTCGGTTATGCGAACTCAAAATAAAATTACGTAAATGGATTACCATGCTTTGTGCTTACCCCATTTTAATATTCAGCTTAAAAGCGGCAATTCGGGTCGTGTTTTCTTTTTTACTTGCTTTTATGTTCAATTTTTTTATTTCGCTACGTATTTTTTAATTTGTGTCGAGTGCTTTAAATATGGTGAAGTTGTGATTGCTTGCGTTTCGTATGTAATTTAAATTAAATTTAAATCCTAACTTAATATTATTGCTTTTCCAATTCAGGCTAAGTTTTGTTCTTTTACATGGAAAGGCTGCATTTTTATAGCCCGCGTACTTGAGCCAATTTTGAGTTTTAGGTCAGCCATGCTATGCCTAAACTTTTAGCCTGAAAAGTTATCGAGCTAAAATCAACGAGCAATTTTCAAAGTAGACAATGTGCAATTTTTATCAAAGTTAATGTTTGTCTACTTCTGTCATTAAGGTCTAAGGCCGGCTCCACACGTTGGCCCCAACGCTCGTTCCAACGTTGGACCGTAAACTCGGTGAGGCGTCCACACGTTGGCGCATAACTTAGTTCTGTCCCGTCAGGGCCAATGTAAAGATGTCCGATACAGAAATCGAAACTGCTCTCAGCGCGTTTGTAGTGATGAGTGCAAATTTATATTTGTTACTGAGAAAAAATAAAAAACCACGTCAAAGAAGATGGTGGATGACGACACATCATAAAACACGGAATCGTCCATGCCGGTGGCGATTTGCTAGACGAGGAAGCCATTTTTACTCGACGTACGCACTCGCTGCGTGTTGTGGCAGAACTGAGCAACGCGCCAACGTGTGGACGGAACGCCAACGTTGGCGCGCAGATTCCTTTGATGAAACCGACACAAGACGGCCAACTACCAACGCTCGCCCCAACGTTGGGACGAATGCCATTTTCTCGATCCACACGTTGGACGAATAGCGTTGGGACGAGCGTTGGGGCCAACGTGTGGAGCCGGCGTAACGGGATGCTTCTCCTTTTCTTTCGCACAAAAAATACAGTGATTATGAAAATTCCATACTTGATAACTACCTACCAGTGATAGTTCTGTGAAAGAACAAATAATAAACCAGCATTTGTTCACATACATGTGCATCACAAAACTGGGTGATATCTGTCCGCATATGCAAATATGGTAGAAACGAATTTGCAGCTGCGGTCATAATATTGAATGTATCGCATCGCGGTCTGGCAATCGATGTCACTCTGGCCATTTAATCCATTGCAGTTTTGTCCATCTGGCCTAAATATAAACTGCAAAAATCAGGGTTTATTGTATTGTGCCTGTGTTCTGAAAATTGTGTAGTACTATTTCAAAAAAACCTCGAAAACTGGACACATTAAAATTCTCATCATTTTGAGGCACTTATACGGTTCCAAAATCTCTTATCTCATAAAACCTTGTTGGGTTAATTTAAACAAACAAAAAAGTCTAACACGGAACAAAATCCGGCTGTCAGTTTCACAAACACCCAAAAGACAAGAGAAAATACCTAAGAATCCAACATTATTATAAATAAACAAAGCACCTCTTAGAAGTTTGATCCCTTTATAATCAGCGAACAAACAAATAGAAACAACGTCAGTACAATCCCATACATATTCAGTGAAGGTTTCAACGAATTAGAACTTTGATCACGTACTTTAAACCAGCATAATTTCTGTAGTATTAACATAAAAGTACCCACTTCAGAACAAAGTTCTTAATTACTCGTCAAGTGAAATAAATTATTCAAAACAATTAGCAGATCAAACAACAAGTATTGAATATGGACGCACAGATATGATGACTTCGGGGTTTTCTCTTAGAAATTAAATGCTTGCGTTTCTTTGCGGAAAACCATAACATGAAATGTTAGGAGAACCATAACATGAGATACATTTAGCGGACTTTAGCTTAAATATTTTTCTTAAACCTATTTTCCCAGAACATTTAATGTCTTAGAAATTATTAACAAATCATCTAAAAGACTGACACTCAAGTACATTTAAGGTAGTCAAATAATATTTCTTGAAAACAGAACATTTACAAAATCTGTATAAAACCGTAACTAAACACCTAAGAGCAACAAAAAGCATTGCAAACGCGAAATTGAAAATCCCCCTGTCAAAACTTACCACTCCAAAACTTTTGGAACACCTAAAAATGTAATTTAAAACGAAACAGAGAAATGTCAAACATTCACTTAACTCTTACTGCGAACTACCCGCAAAACCAATTACAAAGACGGATTACGCTAACTGCCTACAGAATTGAAGCCCAATTTGTGGGCCGATATATTTTAATCCCGAATTACGCATGTCCAATGAATGAATGGTTGAAATTTTGGAAGCTATCGCGATTAACGAAAGCCAATTTGATTGTTGCTCTGAAGATTGTGCTCCATTGTTGTCAATATTGAACAATATGATGTTTCTTTGTTATGAAAGTCACGAATATTGGTCCGCTAAAAGTAATTTAAAAAAAAAATATTTTCTTTGCGTAGTAAACTCGTAAATTGGTTGACATAGGTACTGATTAAATACTTGCGAGCTTATATTTAAATCTCATATCAAATTTTAATTCATTTTCAACTCTTTAACAAGAATTCAAATTTTCTATTTTAAGCGCCATTTTTGTTTAAAAGACCGGTCCACTTAGTCTCCTTAATATTTTAATCTTCCTAGTATCTTTAGATACAAAGAAGATTTTCTTAACAAAGGACTTTCTTTTATGCTCCACAGTTTATAAGTACAGGAATTAAATGCACTTTCAACCAATAGATTAAAACTAAGCCTTTCTAGGCGAGGTATTAAAACTACTTAAACCCCTTGGGATAATGAAGTATGTGCGTTAAACAATTAATTGAGTTTAGTACGTAATATGAAGGACCGTTGGCCTAAATTCCTCAACGTCCATCATCGTACATGTTCGCTCTTTGGGCGAATGTAATTAAATCAAGTGTCTAATACCTATCACAGTGGATGGCATGTAGGTCGCTAGCAATATTACTACAGAACTGATGCTAAGCAATTTTTGGTCTGACCAGTGCTCTGTCATTGCTAAATTGTATTGTGAAGTTACATGAATTGTTAAATAATGATGAATGTATTTGAAAAGAAATGGTTTTCAGTGTATTTTTATCTGAAAATTTTACATTGAGTGATTGTTTTTCTACCGTCCTTTACGAGGTAAAGGAGGATGGAGAACTTATGATCGACCAACCCGTATGGTAGTTACTTAGCCACGAGCGTCTCAAAATAACTGCATACCTACTGCAGACCCATAAATCGTCAGAACCACTTATTGACAGCCAAAACACCTTCCAGAACCCCTATATTTGTCTACTTGCTAGTCTACCGTACCGCCAATATGTGACTCGACTGCAAAAACGTAGCGTGTCACCGCGACGCAGAAAAAAACAGTATTGGAACGCACATATGTACGTACATGCGCTATGCAAGTTACAAGACTTGTATCCACTTGAAAACTTGGAACTAACGAGAAAACTTTTGTTATAAAATCTTCGTATTGAATATTAACATGTCCTTTATTGGCTATAAAAGACGTAGGACCGTTATGGCGTATAATCGAGTTTGTGAAATGTTTTGAAGCTTTTAATGAAGTTATGGATATTGTGTCCGCGCTTGATTTGTTGGGGAACTATTTAATGGGAAGACATCTTGGTGATGTCGTTTTATGAGTGTTGGCGTGTTTGTGGATGTATGGACATCGTCGAGTGCTTTAAGTGCTTCTCTTGTCGTGTTAATAGGGTCATAACCGCTTTTGAAATTCGTCAAAGTTTATTTGTTGTTGTTGTTAACAATATTACTGATTTTGGCTAGAAATTAGGTAACGCAAAGTCATTTTTGAAACATTGAATCTATCACCCAACCATAACACTACGGTTCCACTATCATTACCTACTTACTGATAACAAGAAACATCTATCCATAAAAAGATCCTTATTAAGCTAATGCAATCCGCAAAAATACATACAGAAAACATACTCATACACAGACGAATCACATAAAGAATTCCATTGAATACAAAACACGACACTGAACGTCGGAATGATAGTTGATATCGGAAAAACATCGGAACAATTTTTTTGTTACAAGTATAAGGGCCTCTTTCACCATCTCAAAGTAAAGCGTTGATTAGTTACTTGCCAATTAACGTTAACTGGCAAGTAACACTTACGAGTATCTTCTATCAATTTCACAAGCGAAAATAAAGCTTCGAGTAACTACTTGCCGGTTAAGTGAATGACATAACAAATTATACGTTACATTCGTTCAAAATTACGTCAAAGTTACTCGTCAAACGTCATTGACAGGTTAGCTGTCATTTGTCATTTCATTTCGTGTGGTGTTTTTGTTGTGTTTTTTTGGTTTGTCACTTCTTAAGTAGGATCCAGTTGCGAGATACCTCAATGTTAACAGTATGCTTGTTTTTGTTGAAACTGCTAGATTCTTGTAAACAAGACTTGTTTGTTAGAAAAGTACTTAGGTACCTACTAATGTAGGTTATTGAGAGAACATCGTATTAAATTTTTATATGTAAGGTGTAGAATTAATAATTACGATTTGATAGGTTATCTGTTAGTAAAATCATTTAACTTATTTTATTTTTATGAAAAAAATGATACTCACCTTTGCGTTTTAGAAACTATTTTATGTTTTATTACGTTATGCACTTGGTTCACTGCAACCTTCGACAGACGAAATCTAGCCAAAAAATCAGTTTCATCTAAGTCCGTAAAATAATCAACACGGATTTTAAATACACGAATCCTCGGTATCCGTTGCAAAGTTAAATAATCAAATTCATCCGATTGATGATCAATTAAATCAAATAAATCCATTTTCAAACAACAAATATACAAAATTTCAATAATCTAAACGCTGCGATATTTAACTGTCAAGTAAACACGCTAATCAGTAGAAGACGCGGCAAGTAAGTTACGAGTCAGTTTAATCATTGATTAGCGCTACTCGAACATCGTGAAATTGACACGTGCAGTTACGGGTGACTTTAACCGGCGATTAGTCTACTCAATACTTTACTCGAGGGTGGTGAAAGAGGCCCTAAGAGATTCAGTTCGGAAAAAATGTAAGTAATATTTCGTATTGCTAAGGTTTCTTTTTCTTGAGTATGAATTGAATAGCTCCGAGGAAATGGTTTTGTTGTGCCGATGAAAGCACTGTTTCTAGCTGGATTTATCCTGCTGTCGCTTAGATTCAATTGATTTTACGTAGCGTATGTACTTGATTGTGACATAAGTAAGTTTCATAACTTTTGAAATACACATAAGTAAATTGAGTAGGTACTGAATTTTTTACCATAGTGCAGATTTGCTTAGACGAAAATTTGAATTGCTTCTAAATCTTCTTAATTATTTCATTTTGGTTCCGTATTCCAAGGGTGTTGTCAGTACAGGTATACTGGATCAATTCTGGGATCAATCTTTATTAGTTACAAGTGGAATATATTCAATTTTGTCTCCACAATTTCATCCACACTCACAAGTGACTCCGATGCAAACTATTGTACAGTTTCCAAAATAAACTATTGATCTTCCTTCTGTCTTCGCTACAAGATTTCTCACTCCCATTCAATTGAATTAATATAAATCAATTATACACATATAGGATAATACTTGCCCATACTAGAAGGTCTAAGTTAATACAATTTGACTATAGAAATCCCAAGTGCTAAATTAGATTAATTTTAAATACAATAATACTGTTCAAGTTCAGTATTAAATAGATTTTGGTTACTAGGTATGATAATATTCGCGGTTATAGTATCTAAGCACAAAATATAATATGGAAATTGAATTTGATATGGATGTTGATTTACAAACAAAGTTGTATCAAAATCGATTGCTTCATTCTGATTTAATATTTCAGGCTATTTAGTGCAATTCATCATGAAAAACGTTTTTATTACAAGAAAAAAATATTTGCTTCAAAAATTATTCTCTGTACTTTATGTAAACATAAGATAAATAACTGTTCTGCGTGTAATGTCTTTAAATATGAACAGTGAAGTGTGAATTTATAATAAGGTATTGTTTTCTGTTTTTTAGAAGCTTATATTTCTTTTTTCAGATGCCTGGCGGTGAGAAAGTAGGTAAGTTTTTTTTTATTTAAATTTTCTATACTAATATTATAAAGAGGAAAACTTTGTTTGTTTGTTTGGTTGTAATGGATAAACTCAAAAACTACTGGACCGATTTTAAATATTCTTTCACCATTAGAAAGCTATATTATCTGCGAGTAACATAGGCTATATTTTATCCCGGTGCGGGCAGTAGCTCTCACGGGACGCGGGTGAAACCGCGGGAAAACGGCTAGTATTTAATATTGCCACAACAATGACTTTTTACATTTACAAAAATAATAAAGGGGGGAAATTTTATTTAAATACAAAAAACAGTACCTAAAAACGTAATATAAAATCTATACTGATTGGGGTTAACGTCACATAACTCGTCGGGGCCTCATTAGTCTATTTGCCAAACGGGTTTTCCACTAAAACAACACAGATCCGAGCCAAATTTGGATCATACTCACGTAATTAGTACTTACGTTTTAGTATTATATTATTTATGTACTTCGTTTTCAATATTGTGTGTAAAATAAAGCCAAAATGGGGTGTTGACGCGACATTTTGTACTAACCGCCTGCGAGTAATGGAATAGCAAAGTTTGGTGCGGCGGCAATGTATGCGCGGCGCCTGATAGTTTTTTGTCACTCGTTATGATAAAGTTGTTGATGAAGTTATTTTTAAGTAGGTAGCTCTTTTTCATGAATGTATTGTATAGATTCTTCGTTATTATGGTACATACTTGCTTGAAGAAAACTCGTGCCTTAGTAGTGTTAAGGCTCGAGTTGTCTTAAAACAACTTTTTACCTAATTGCTATGAATTTTCAGTTTCAGGTTCATTTTACAAGCTTTTATTTAACTTGCAATGTATGTAACTATGTGTGTTCGGGTGAAATTTTACAACTCAATTTTAAGGCACTTGCCCTCCACCGATTGAGCTGAAATTTTGCATACATGTTAAGTTTGGATGACAATGCATGTTAAGCTATGTGACGTTATCCTAAATCCAACATGGCTAAATATACAAGATGGCGGACTAGTTATTTTTAAGGTACCTATACAATATGGGTATCAAATGAAAGGGATTGACAAGTAGAACACATTGCACTTTACGAAATAAAAATCCAAGATGGCCGCCGCTACAAAATGGTGAATAACCTATTTTTTTCAATCCCATCCATATGGGTATCCAATGACAGGGCTTGACAAGTAGAATAAAGTGCACTTTACCAAATCAAAATCTAAGATGACCGCCGCTACAGAATTTAGACTTAGGAACTTACCAGGTGAAAACTAAAAAGTATAAAATAAATTGAGGTAAAAAAATCTTTAAAAACAAGCTTTTATTTAAATGCGCTAAAAAGAAAAAAATAAACTTTTACTGTAACTTTACTGTCAACTTATAACGACATTTCAAATTTAACATATTTCACACAATTTATACGTTTTAAAAGCTTGTCGCGAGATTTAAGTACTCGTATTTACTTTCTTAGTAAAATCGCGACAAGCTTTTAAAACATATAAATTGTGTGAAATATGTTAAATTTGAAATGTCGTTATAAGTTGACAGTAAAGTTACAGTAAAAGTTTATTTTTTTCTTTTTAGCGCATTTAAATAAAAGCTTGTTTTTAAAGATTTTTTTACCTCAATTTTTTATTTAAAATTTTATTGCGTTCTCGGTGGGATTGGCCCTTAGTAGTCCATTTATTAAGTAGTTTACTGACAGTAGGTACAGGACAGCTTGTGTACGCATGGATATCTATTCAACTGAAAAAGCCCACAACGAATCATAACTCATCTTCCAATTTCAAACTAACAAAACCTTTTAAAAGAGATGGGATATACCAATCCTGTACCGAAAGATTGTAAGTCCCCCAGAGTAACACATTTCCGAAGTACCGCCAAGGAAACTAAGCATGGATCTTTACGACACCGCAGGGTTTTCACCTAAGCAATTTGTTCCACTTTCTTGTCCTAGAAAATGTTCAAAGCTATAAAGTTTATTGTCCCTGTCAGTGTTTTAAGGATTTATGAGATTATAACTTGTTGATCGGGAGTTTTGTTTGATAGATTGTTTTACGTCACGATACTAAATTAACGGATAGTGAGTTCCGTGTCATAATTCGTTGTTGTATAAAGATTTATTGTTTAAGAAGTTTCGGGAAATGGGGAAAAAACGGAAAGTTTGTGTTTTGTTTGGGGAGCTATTTGGTATTTTTAGAAAGAATAAAGTTTCCTGTATCATGATAATGGTTCTGGTCATGATAATGTTGCTAGTTCTTCTTAAACAAAATAGAATATTCCGTTATAAACCAAATATTAATTACAGAAAAAAAAATGTAGATATAGTGCTGTGCCTAAGTATATAATTTGTTGACGGCTGCTGCAAAATTGCCCACACAATTAAAACGTTGACGCGCATTGAAATACCTTAGCAGGTACGAAACATTAATATGCCTTAATGAGGTAATAAATAACTATTTACCCCAAAAGCCATTCGGTTTAAATTGGGCCAGCGAACATGCCACACAACTTTTGTAATGAATTAATTAAGTTCATCAGAAAACGTGGACATTGGCATAAATTTTCTGGCTATTTTATTAAAATTTTTTAACGAGATTGTAAGAGTTAATTTTGATCGGTTATAGGCCAGAATTCGGGTAAAATTCGTAATTTAGGTGTGTCATTTGTGCTAATGTTGTCATTACTGGCCGGTAGATGTCGTGACGTTATTGCCGAAGTTGGGCCATGATAAATTTATAGCAACACTTGTACGGGATTGCTCGTTAATTATTGTTCAGGTTGCGGCCAGCGTGATAAAGATTAAATTGTTATCTTAAGATTTAATAGGAGTTGGAGGACAGCTTTTCAGATTGCTTTAAAAGTTACCCAAAGTTGTTTGAAGAAAGGTGCTTAGCAATTATAATTTATCTTTAAGACCCTGTTATCTAAAAAGGAGTACCTATTTTCATGTTCGTGTTTGTGCCAAAAAAATACATGTCGATGATATTTTGCGACCCTCCCGAAATAAGTTTTGAACAACATTTTCAGGACATAAATAAAGTATTTTTTACTCTCACGTCCAAAGCATAAATTCGGAACGTTTTTGTGTTTGACATTTTCACCTTCTTATAAGGAAACATCGTTATGAAATCGAGTATCCTGAAATAACACGGGTCTTTGATATTTTATCGATTTATTATATCGTCTGTTTTAGTTGGAGATGTCGATAACATTTTCTTTTGATGATATGTATACGGATTCTACTCTCTATGTACGCACAAAAATTCCTCATATTTGTATACTTTGTATTGCGTTTTTCTGAAGAAAGATATTAAAAATGTCGTAAGGTAAACGTCCCAGTAACCGTTAAGTTTTGAACTTCACCAACTTTGCTGGTATGCCATGCTAACACTAGAAGTCTTACAAAAAAAATAATTACATGACTAGAGAGACAATTTAAGCTAGTTTTATTGTAATATGCTTTTTTAATTTTATTTTGAATTTTCTTTAACAAAGATAGAAAAATAATAAAAAAAGGGCTAGTTGTACCAGTACCCGGTAGATTTGTACTAGTAAACGTTAAATTGTCCCAGAATCCGGTAATTTTCAACGCAAATTTGAACTCTACTGGCTTACGATAAGGTTCATAGAAATACGACTTTTGCGTTTCTGTGTAAAATATATAAAGAAGGGCAAAGAAAAAAACTTATAAGAAAAATACTTTTTTTATGTAATTAGATAAATAAAATTATAAGGTGACATCACGAATTTGTTTCTATTTGAAGAAAACAATAATTTTGGTTTCACCTTTAGATGTAACCGTTACACTGGAGCATTCTATAGAATAGCGGCCGCGTAATTTATCATCTAACGACCGTGGGATACCGTACTGCCTGGTAGTCGCTGAAATGGACGCACTGCCTCCGTGGTAAAGGCCACGAAGATATGGTCTTCTGCCTATCAGTTATGACTGTCTGAAAAAAAAAACTTCTAAATTCATATCAATAGGAAATCCCACTGTGGATTAGCAGCGACGAGGGAGTGTCAGTGTGACTTTTACCAAAATACCATCGTGTTCCTTCGCAGGCCTTTTATGTACCAGAGCCGCGGTAACCCTTTCGAACAATCAGCCCCGGCAGGCCTTGGCCCTGCTGGGCCCCGCTGGGGTTTGCTGACGTCAGGTACTTCATCACTCGCTGAACGCCGATGGGAACCCCTTCCACCGTGACGAAAGTGAAGGGGAAGGTGGCCCATCCCGAAACCCATGAAAGCATAAGGCCTCGGACTTGTGCAAGGCCACCTCCATTCCCAGCAGCTGGATCCTTTCGATGGCTGTCGCAAGCCCGCGCGACATTTTGTCGACCGCCTCCTGGCGCGACCTCTTTTGTGCCAGTACCAACGTGTCGTCAGCATACTACACTGACGCTGCTTGGGAGGTCGGCGCGCAGCACCCAGTCGTAGCCGATGTTCCACAAGAGCGGCCCCAGAACCGATCCCTGGATCCCGCCAAGACGACCATTCCCCCCTTCCCGGGAAACAGCGTCCCCTGTCGTAAGAGCGCTCACGTGCATGATGGCGTCCATCGTTGAGAGCCCCCTGCGGAAACCATGTTGGTGGTCCGCAAGGTTCGTCCCCCCAAGAAGTTTTACGAGGCGGATTGCAACGACTCTGTCAAATAGCTTGCCCATCTCGTCGAGCAGCACAATGGGCCGGTATGCGGACGGAGAGTCCGCAGGGCGCCCCGGCTTCCGAATAAAGACCAATTTCCCTGTCTTCCAACTAAGTGGGAACTGGCCCCTCTCCAAACATGCGCTGACCAGGCAAGCTATCAGGCCCTGGGGCGATATTTTTGGTTTTCAGCCTGGCTACCGCCACTCTCAGGTCCACCCCAGTCACCTCGAGGATATCGTCGTCTTCGGGTGTGTGGTCCAGTGTTCCCCGCGCGATGGGAACAGAGCGCTAACCTCCTGCTCCACCATCTAAGGCCGAAGACTCTAAGTCAGCGGGGGGCCCATGGGTGGAGCTTGCCCCGCACCATTTTGTATAGGCGCCCCCACGGATCTCTGTCCAGAATACCCAGCTACTCCGCATTGGCCAACTCCTTAGCCCGGGATGATGGCCAGTTGGCGGGCGATGTTCGCAGCTCTACATCCCCCCCCTATCGGCCATCCGCTCTGCGAGCAATATGGCCTGCCCATTGCCACTTCAACTTGCTAATTCGGTGGGCTATATCGGTGACTTTAGTTCGTCTACTGATCTCCTCATTTCGGATTCGATCACGTAGAGAAACCCCGAGCATAGCCGTCTCCATAGCTCGTTGAGCGACTTTGAGCTTTGAGATGAGGCCGATAGTGAGAGACCACGTTTCGGTGCCGTAAGTCATCACTGGTAACACACACTGATTGAAGACTTTCCTCTTGAGGCACTGAGGTATGTCGGACGAAAAGATATTGCGTAGTTTCCGAACGCTGCCCAGCCGAGTTGGATTCGGCGGTTGACCTCTTTCTCGAAGTTGGACCTACCTATTTGGACTACTTGTCCTAGGTAGATATATAAGTCAACAACTTCGAGTACCAAGCTTCCAACAGAGACTGGGGTGAGCTCCATCTACTTGGCCATGACTACGATGTCATCGGCAAACCGAAGGCTTTCCATTCCAGGAGCTTGAAGGCGTCTTCCATTGCGGCGGTAAACAGTTTCGGGGAGATAACGTCCCCCTGTCTTACGCCTCTTCTCAATGGAATCGGCTTCGTGCTATGCTCCTGTACTCGGACTGACATGGTGGCGCTATTATACAAACACTTCAACACCTCGATGTACCGATAGTCAATATGGCATCGTTGGAGTGACTCAAGTACCGCCCATGTTTCCACCGAATCGAAGGCTTTCTCATAGTCCACAAACGCTAAGTATAATGGCAAGTTATACTCCTCGGTCTTCTGTATAACTTGCCGCAGCATATGGATGCGGTCTATGGTACTATAGCCTCTTCGGAAACCGCCTTATTCGGGAGGCTGGAAGTCATCAAGCCAGTGTTCGAGACGGTTCGTGATAACCCTTGAAAAAGCTTATAAACATGGCTTAGAAGTGTGATGGGTCTGTAGTTCTTCAATAGGCTGTCATATAAATACTTTAAAAATATTTCTTGTGACTACAACCGGTGAAATAGGTAATTAATAAATAAAATATAATAATGAAATTTGTATACATATATGTATAATATTTACACAATACACAAGATACTCACTATAGAATTACAATTGAATTACATTCAATTAAAGAAATTGACAACTTTTGATTTCAATGTTTTGTCGCCTGAAACCTGAAGAAACGTGAGGTATGGCATGGATTTCTGGCTTGGAGGGTCCGTTAGGGCAGTATAATTAAAATAATGCCACAAATGTCGGAAAAACAGTGATAAATTACTAAATCAAGAGTTTGTATGACAGAAATTACACATACAAACAAAATTGTAGTGAATCGAAGGAAAAGCGAACTTAACAAAAGGCAATAAGGACGATGTCGGGTTTTGCGTGCAACTTATATTGCAAGTCCCAATATCCGGCATTATATTCGACGGTTTCAAAGGAAAATGAGACCTATTTCAAGGTATTAAGGACACAATAACGGGTTTCGGTACAACGTCTGCTACCGGGTTCATCGTGTACCAATAACCGGTAAAAAAACTACGATTTTAACGGGTACTGGGTCAAGTAGGGGTTTGTTGGTACCAATAGATGTGAACGGCAAAAAAAAATATTTCTCAGTTAGATTCGGCACAATTTATAGGTTACATCGAAAAATAATATATTCAAATATTTGAAAAAATTAACACTCTTACGTTAAAGTTATCCGTCTCAGAATGGCTAGCTCATCAATGCGACGTGGTAGTTTCGGAGTTCACTGTCTGAACTTTAATTTTTCACATAGCAAACTTTTGTCACCGTATATTTTCGAAGATATTAAACTTATTGGACAATATTGCCTTTATAATAGTACAAAATATTACTGAAAAGGTATCGCCATACGCCAACTTTACTTAATTGTTGCTAGAAAAATGCAATAAGCAAAAAACTGACTTTTAACGGGTACTGGTACCTTAACGGAAATAGGTGCTTTTCCCTTATAGGATCGTCAACTCCACATACCATATCGAATTTAAGATGTATTTCCTCCTCCTAGAACTCAATCATGCATAGGAAAGAAAGTGTTAAACGTAAAGGATTTTTCATTCGAAAAATTAGAGCCAATCAAAAGTCATTACTTTTCGTCCAAGCAAATCAACGACCATCAAATAAAATCACCCCTAAACAGTAACCAAATCTTAAAACCATTAAACACGTATTCAATTGAAGAATGTAGCGAATCAACCCTTCAGTGTTTGCAATTGACTGTTAATGGCTCAACTTTGACGATTAGCTAAAGATAGATTAAAATTAATGGCTCCCTCTCCTCTCCTTCGGGGAACCGGTGATTATCCATAAGGGTTAGCACTGCGGTTTCCTTGAGCCCCTTATTAATCTTGTCTGCATGTGGACTGAACATGCTGAGATCTTTATTGGCGTTCTCAATTTGGACCGAGAGACGATACGATTGGCTTCGAATTTCGGACATATTGCAACTGGTTTTGGATTATGAGGCTTCAATTGTCAACGTGGTTATCCAATTTCAATCTCTCTATACATTTGGATTATCAAGCCGCGTAAAGTTTTTTTTGTCAGCGAAGTATCAGCCGCGAGAGAATACCTACGTCTTTGTCATGCCCACTTGCTTCCCTAAGTTATCCGTTTTGACCTACTCAATACATCCTTACTCATTTATAGTCCATATTTCGGGCTACTCAAAAATAAATTGATTTCAACCAAAAGTACATAGATAATAACTTTTCAACGACATAGAAACATAAAATCTTTTAAGGTACAAGAGAATCCACGTGAAACAGCTAACCATAAATCTCCTGAACCCTTGACTGCCAGTTTGTGTGAACACGCTGACGTTATCGCACGTGCGAAACGTCTTAATAAAACGCGCGATGTCGTATGAACGCTTTATGGAAACAGGTGTTCGTATAAACGGCTGTCATATGAACTTTAACAGCCTAAATGTACCACTGAATATACTCGTAGATCTACTGAATGTAAGGCAATGTCGCGTAACCAAACTGGTCTTTGTCATGGATGTGTGAATGCAGGATGCGAGTTGCTGAAACAATTTTAAGTCCTTGTAATTGTGGGGGTTTGCACAGGGTTTTATGGCGTATCTCACTATGTTATAAGGGCAAGTTAGAGTAATAACTGTGCCCTACACTATTGCTCGGTTCTTTTTACTACACTTCTCTTCTTCTAGTTTCTTTAGCCTCATACAAAACGACCAAAAATTACCGGCCGTAAGCAAAACAAAAGTCGATAATGACATAATATTAACCTGCGCAACAGGGCAAAATGATATGTACTGGTACCTCTTCCAGTACACAACTAATCCACGACTCCCACTATTCCCAAAAATATTACCCACCGATATTCCTCCAAAGAAACCGTAACTTTTGCCAAAGATGCCACTTGGGACCAAAGATTTTCCAAGTAAGAGCTTGGCGTTGTCACACGTGACTTTTAATTACTAATTTCACGCTCGTTGTGGTTCCCTTGGGGGATATTCGTATGGCTCTCGGAGCCAGGAGTTACGATATCGTGACGTCATGGAACATAAATCATATTTAATCGGTAGGTTTATATGGGCTACGTAAATGTGGAGCGCCGAAATGATAAAGTTATGGTGTTTTTGCAAGTGTAATAATGACGGATGGTTGCATTTGGTGAAACGGTTGTTATATTTTTTTGGGTTACTTTTTTGGGATTCGTGGGATTGAGTGGATTTAAATGTTGTTGAAGCTTAGTTATAATTTGTTCCTTCAAGCGGTTCCAACCATGTCTTTTGTAACTATTCTTCACTGACGATTCTCTACATTACATACATGCTTATTTTCCTCTGTATCTTTTTTCTGCGGTGCCCTTTTTGCGTTCTTGAAAAATTTTGATAGCTGTGTGTTCATAAAAATGATCTTCAACAGTTTTCCATCTTCCGATCAGATCACGTACTTAAAATACGTATTAAATCTGGGTTATGTATTACCTCTAGCTTCAGGCCTAGTCATTACGAGTACCTTCGACCTTTACTTTAACTGCTAATATCAGTGCCGACATAATTTACAGCTCGTTCTAACACTTAATAGATTTGCAACACTATCATTATCCCACGCCGATTGAAGCCGTCTATTTCCTTAAAAGTTAATACGAGACATTTTCTATAGTTAGATATTACCAATGTTATGATTTACGTTCACTTCGATTTGACATTTTAAATCAACACCACCTCTTACTATGTGGCAATTGGAGAACTAAGTCTTAATAACGTGTATTATAAATCGGAAAGTGAGTTGGTATGTTTGTTACGCTTTAACTGTAAAATAGATGAACATAATGAGAAGTATGGTGAGGAGAAAGGTGGTAGGAATACCGGGAAGGTTACTTATGATTTCTGATTTTTTATACGGGTTTGGGATAGTTCTCTCGTAGGGTGGGTGAAATCGCGAAAAACAGCTAGTCGACTTAAGGCGAGGAATTGGTCAACAATAATTCCATAACCGGCACGCGCATCTAAGGCGCCAAAAGGGGTCGGAGCGTCTGAGCGGGGCGAGGATAACAATACGCGCGCTAGCTTATAACTAAAAGTCGTAAGCGACAAAATGGTTTTGTAATTTTATTATTTAGAAATGATAATTTGATAAAAATTCCTTCTACAATTTTAAAGAGTATGTATATACTCAACTACTAAAAAAGTTAAGAGGCTTAAGTCGGTCCCGTTTGCCCATAATATGTGAATCTCTTTTTAAAAAGAGGTATGTTTGATATATTTTTCTCTGTTATAAAAGTTACCTAATCATGTTTTGACGTCTAACAAAATAAGGTTTATATCATGAACTTTCAGGTAACCAAGTTGTATTTTGATCCGTTTTGTATTTACTGAGAAAAATTGAGATCCTTGGCGCCAAAAATTCCAATTCGTCCTCTTAAGTAAACTGGCATAACCAATCATTTCATTCTAAGTCTTACAAAGTAGGTCAAGTTGTCATAAAGATTGGCTTGAAACTACGGATTAATTCGGTACATGTCCGGCTGAGTGGATTTGCAAATTATCTTAGCACTAAATTAATCAACATTAGTAATACATACCTAGTAATCTGGGAGGTTAATCTTATGGTTTTAAGGTCGAAACAATTTATTTTGAAACTTGGAAATATTAACTAGAACTACACATATTGTGACCGCACATATTACAATGTCAGTACGCTTCATCATGAACAGTACTTGAATCTATGCGAACCTTTGATGCGAACAGACTGACCACTGACAGTCATTTTTAGGGTTCCGTACCCAAAGGATAAAACTGGACCCTATTGTTTTCGCTCCTCTGTCCGTCAGTCCGTCCGTCCGTCCGTCTGTCACCAGGCTGTGTCTCATGAACCGTGATACTTAGAGAGCTGAAATTTTCACAGATGATGTATTTCTGTTGCCGCTATAACAACAAATACTGAAAACTAGAATTGAAATAAATATTTTGGGGGCCTCCCATACAACAAACGTGATTTTTTTGCTCATTTTCTAAATAATAGTACGGAACACTTCGTGCGCGATGCCGACTCGCACATAGCCGGTTTTTTTTAATACGTACTTCGTTACGTAGGCAGTTCTTAGTATGTTTGTTCAATTAAATGATAATAAGTTCAAAAACTTTAATTCTCATACAAAGAAAACAATTAATATCAAGTAAATTAACTTTACAGAATCTAATTAGCGTGTCTAGAAATACTCTTGGCATTTCTTATCTTTAATCTTTCTTTCTTTTAAAGGTTAACGAAAGCTTTGCGAAACTTCTAGGTAAATGTTTTGTATGTATGAGGTTTATTTTAAGGAACCACATGACATTTTGGTCTTTAACGTCTTTATAAATGGGCTTAATTAAACTTGTGCGAAGAAAATGAAAGAAAATACTTACCTAAATTAAGGAATTTAAGAATTAGATGTCTTTGGGCAAGTTGTTTTATAACAGATCACTTTTTACTGTAATTAAACAATTAAATGACCCCTCCTGTGGGTGTAACGAGAGGGAGAGTCAGACTTCACTGACTGAAACCCACCATGTTCCTTCTGGAACCCCTTTGTATACCAAGGCCGAGGTAACTCTTTCGAATAATTCCGCAGCCCCAGCACACTTTGGCTCTAAGGGTCCTCTCTTTGTAGAACATTAGATAACACAAACTTTTGTCAAAACTGGTAGGCCGACTGTACCAATCAATGAGACTACCTAATACCTATGTACTGTCACTGACATTGACTGCCTCGTTGGTCTAGTGGTCGCAAGCGCGGCTGCTGTGCTCGAGGTCTCGGGTTCGATTCCCGGGCTGGGCCGAAATCGCTTTATGGGTTTTTCCTTAAACTTTCACAAAGCAGCCCGTAGTCTGGAAGTTGGTGATTGATTCACCCGTGCATCGGAGAGCACGTAAATGTCGGTCCTGCGCCTGATCTCTTTCCGGTCGTGTCGGATTGCCGTCCCATCGGGCTATGAGAGTGAAGAAATTTGCTTGTGCATGTCCTGCGCAGCTGGCTGATCTCCTTAAGTGAGAACAGCCGCCGTGGCCGAAATCGGCCGTGGACGCCAATTACTGTCACATTGATAATCTCTATCATCGTAATCCAACTTGATTGTACAGCATTATCCTATATAACTTTTCTAGACAAAACACAAGTGAATCCGTCTGTCAACGCTAGTATTTTCATAAAGCTCTCTGTAAAATCCTTAGTAAGAAGTAAAGAATAGGCTTAGAAGCCAAGCCCTTGTTAAATGTGGCTTTATTTCTTTGTATACTTAGTTACTGTTAGTATACCTATAATATTACGGACAGGATTTTATTTTGCTAAGAATAAAAGTAGACCTATTTATCAAAATAAGACTCGAAGATTTAATAATGTAATGTTAAGGAAGGTCGATATTCAGTTTTATTTTATTGATATACATACCTACATATATTTATCGATATTGTGGTTCGTCATATGCCTTTAATTAAATCTGTTTATCAGAATAGGAATTGTTTAGAACTCGTTATTTTATAAACAATTTAGCATAATAGTTTGTCGGTGTTATATTTATTTTGCGTTAATAATGAAATTCATAGGAATAGGTAGTTGTGGTTCCATGGAATATAGTAATTTCTGTTCAATTAATTATGAAACTATCTTGTCGATGTGAACTACCCAATGTTTACTTAGCAGCGATTATTTATATTTCGTTACAATAATATTTATTAATAAATAAATAAAATAAATAAAAAAATAAAAAAAATAAAAATAGCCTTTATTCTCTGACCTTATGAAGTAAAATAACAATTCTTCTTAACAAAACTTATAAGCTTATCTAAATACTTATTAATATATATGATACTATTAATATATAATACTTATTACCTAAAGTTAAATAAAATACAAAAGAACCTATTTCATAAAGTGTTTTCAGTTTATTTATTTATTAATAATACTATCACCTATTAAACTTTATTTATTTTTGCTCAAAAGGACCAATTGAAACGCGTTTGGCACTAAACTACAATTCAAATATGAATAAAACTACATTATCTAGCTTCTTGCCTACTCTCATTCAGATTATGAACAAAAGTTTCAACTGATAGGTAAGTTATTTACCGTCGTGTTATGATCATATATAAAAGACAAATTCATTCATTAAATAATAGCCTTTTCACATTGGCGGATTGTGTGAGCGGAAAAACCGAGCGCCATTATTTCATTCAAGGAACAAAAGCTTAGTAGTAACATCATACAGCGCCATCTGTCGCAAGCCGTGTGAACTAATACGTATTGTCTTGCGGGCGCTTTACGTGGGTGTAAGTTTCTTTCCTTGAGTAACTTTATTTCTTAAATCCTTAGGTACGTAAATATGCAATGTTGTTTAGATAGCAACAACAAGGTTTCTGTAAGATAGTGTGTTTCATGCCTACGTTCTAAGAACTAAGTAACTAGTATTGAGGTAAAACTTTTTTAAGGAACATTTCGACGACAGTTTTGAAACTGAAAAAAACTGGAGGTGTCATTTATTTAGGTACCTGTAAACACTGTCTGTTTTCCACGAAGGTGTTTTTTTCAGGCACATTAACAAAACATGGCTTAGGTAGATATTTCCGTTATTCGTACGTATTTAATAATGCCTAAAAAGATTACACATTTCGAAATCAAATCAATAAAATACCATAGCACTAATAAAACTGTCATTATTTACTATCAGTTCCGCAGATAAATTGAAACAAAGGTGCTCACAAATTCCTTAACGGCGAGATATGATCATATGGGTAAGCGAATCGTGTGTAATTTTAGCACGAGCTCCCATAAATAACCACTCTCTATTATTACAGGCGCCTTAATCAAAAGATTATAATCTTAACATTGTCGGATGCGACTTAATCGGGCCCTTCGACCCTACCATTGGCTTACGATCAGTTTTCACGCGAAGCGATCGAGATTTCACGCGATAAACGAGTGATAAATTTGTTTCGGAGGGTGGGTGTCGTGATTCTTACATATTAATCAGCTGCTTTAAATAGGCAGCGAAATGGTGGCGTTTAAAGTGATGAAGAATGAAATGAAGTTATTAATTACTGGTTTAGAATTTTTAATGAATGGAAAATACCAACGTATCTTTTGAGCATGTTTACTGTACTTTACTCGTATACATATCGCAGGGATATGATAAAAACGGGGATTTGATCAATTCCCTAAGGGATTTGATCAAATCACGGAGGATGTTAAAATAACAACACGATTTTATCTTTTTCCTAAACAAATCTAGTGAATTGAACAAATCCCTAAACTGGTTCAGTGAAATGACCAAAATAATTTTGCTTTGATATTTTAAAGGTTTATTGGGTAAGATATACCTACATAATTATGATAATCAGGTGTGTGCAATACAAGGAAATATTGATATAAAAAATCACCATTACTCAGAACAATATTTTTTTTTTTGAAAAAATGAACAAATTTTCTTTAAAAAATATTTTAGTTGCTTATGATGTGCCTATTTGTAATAATCACTTATTAAAACATGTAGCTGATTTGTGGCATCGTGAATTACATAAAACATTATTTTTCTTACAGGCACGTCTATTCGTTTTGCATCGTGCGTGACAGACACCTACGGCTTGCCTAGTGTTTGCAAGCGCGACACAAATAAGAACTGACATGTTTTTTGTCATTTCACTAAACCAGTTTAGGGATTTGTTCAATTCACTAGATTTGTTTAGGGAAAAGATAAAATCGTGTTGTTATTTTAACATCCTCCGTGATTTGATCAAATCCCTTAGGGAATTGATCAAATCCCCGTTTTTATCATATCCCTGCGACATACATACCCTTTATCCTTACAATATCTATGAATTTTAAATAATATGAGTAGGTTAAGTTAATCCTACTTAAAACTTAGCCTAAAACATAATTATGTTTTATAGCTCAGAATATTTAACAAACCCGAAAATCAACATTTTATTTTCACCAAACTTTGTAACCAAAACAATTTTTCCCGTACAATAAATAAATCTTACTCAACCAAACCCACGCTCAAAATAAGCTAAGCTACCACATAAACATGATACCTCGACTATTAATATCTCTAAATCCTCTAATCCTACACGTTAGTATGGCTTTGTACTCTCACCCTCACACCCTGATGAGAAGGACGTGAGTCAAATAAACAAACACTTAGCAACTAGTAGTTTGGGCAAACGATGAGCCAACTGGAAAAGGTAACTCTTGATATAACAGACATTTGGATGCCGTGAAGTTGAAGAATTTAGAGAATACACCTTTGTTAAGATATAGAAAAACTGCATGAATCTTTCAACTTTTGCCCGTTTTAGTTTAGATCACGATTAGCTCCGCTCCGTGCATCCGGATAAAGTTTTATAATAAGCCTGTTTATAATATAAGTTCCTGGCAAAAATCAATACTTCAGCATTGTAATAGAAGTATAAATATGTTAGTAGGATTTAAGTCTCAAATCGAAAATGTATTTAGTTGGTAATTCAAGTAAGTTTATAGCGGGTAATGGTTAGTTAAATAATATTTGTTCGAAAAATGAATTTCTATGTTTATTATAAGTCTCGTAGTAAGGGATAACTGTCAGTTAAAAATAACTCTAGCCTGACCATAAAATGAAGCACTGTGAAAGGTTTCAGTAATGCACAATATAGATAAACTGATATAAGAAAATTATCAGTAGTTGTAATCGTAAACTTGATAGAAATGGAATATCTGGTGAGCGAGCGAGCAATGAATTTAAAAACTGTAAATATTTTTATTACATAGGTAGGTGAGATAATAGAAGCTTAACTTATTACACAAAAATTATATTTTTGTATAGTTTGTTCTAAAAACCTGTTCTGCTATGATGCAGTTATGCACGTTCTCAATTATAGTAATTAGGAACACGCAGTTTTCTGACCCTTTTTCAACACCAAATGGGATAATTTCATTTTTAATATTATAGTATTAACTAGCTTCTGCCAGCGGTTTCACCCGCATCCCGTGGGAACTACTTCCCGTACCGGGATAAAAAGTAGCCTATAGCCTTCCTCGATAAATGGGCTATCTAACACTGAAAGAAATTTTCTAATCGGACCAGTAGTTCCTGAGATTAGCGCGTTCAAACAAACAAACAAACTCTTCAGCTTTATAATATTAGTATAGATTCGACCTTACCTGAATTGAGTAAGTACGTGTCTATAAGCTATAAGTTATAAATAAATAATAAATTTCTTTATTCGAGTAACCAAGACTCAATAACGTTAGTATAACTTAAAACTATGTTAGTAACATTACAAAAATTATCTAATTAGGTTTAACATTATTATTACTCGGACCACTCACACGGGTCACCGTTGCTTCATCCCATATAAGTCAGCATTCAAACAAATGTAAATTCCTGCTGATAAAGTGGAAAGTTCACCTACTAATCTATTTTTAGAACATTACATTTACACGGATAAAAAAAATATATTTACACCGTAAATATTAATAGCCCAACAGAAACATAGTTAGAACCTTCAAAACAATAGCTTAAACTTTTTCAACTGAAAAAATGAACCAATCTATTTTCAGCCTTCTAATATCTAAATTAAGATTTTCATACTTTATTTTCGAACGGTCCAAATATTTACAAAATAATTTATGAATATAGACTACAGTTAAACGATTATTATAGTCAGCAGATTTTAATCAAAAGTAATTACTGTAATCTGTGCTACTTTATCTACTGCATGCACGTGTAGACCAATTAAATGGCTTGTTTGTGAACACGGTAACATTAATCAATTTGTTGTAATAAAATCATTGAGTGCTTTCGCTTAAAACAAACAGAGCGACATGTTAGGTTATTTTTTTGCCAGTGTTAGAAAGAAAAATTAACCTATTATAATATTTTATCATTAGATAAATGAAAATTATTACCTACATATTGTTGTACATTCCATAAACAAATATTAGGATAGAGAACCAACCTCTCAAGTATGCGATTTGAGTGAACTTTTCAAAGTTTGTATGCACTTTCTAAGTATATCTTGGACACCAATGAGCGTAAGCGGAGGGCACAATGTTTTTTTTTTTCAAAATTAATGAAAATATATATTTTTTGTATGTGTGTAATAATTTGTATCTTTAATTTTAAAACTTAATTCTGGAACATTATTGCTCATACCAAAAACGTGGTAGCCAGTATTCTAAAAAACCTTTATGTCAGCCAAAAGTCACGTTCAACATTAATTTTGTTTTACATTAATTCTGCGAGTACATGTTCGACCTACGTGTTATTCTAATACACCTAGTTGTGAATATAATTAATGGCTCAGATATTTAGTTATGAGTCACATCATTAACTAGCGGTCTAAGTTTAATAGCTCGAAATATTAAAGATGAACATTTAAGTAAATTTATTTCATCTGTTATATTTATTTAGGTATATTACAGAAGAAATACCTTTTATATTTTTTTGTATTTTATTTATTTTTATATTTCCGTTTTTAACTGATTAAAAAAAAAGCTTTCATTGTTGATAATCTACACTATCTCGTGGTGGTAAGGCTATATTTTTTTCAGGAACGAGAAGTACCTACTTAGTTTTCAAAGGATGCAGTCGAAACCGCGGAAAAAGGTAGAATATTATAAACGGTTAATGTGTATCAATATCGTTTTGTTTAGTTTTGTTAAAAAAGGGCGACAAAGAGAGAAGAGGGATACCTGTAGGAACTATCCATATACACATTGAATTGTTTTAGTCCCCACACATATATAGCGTCAACCTTCCGAAACTGTCACTACGCTAATTATTTCAAATATTTACACCAAGTCAATTTAACTTATGGAAACTGTAACTAAAGCGGCTACAACCGTCGCCCAGGTAACAATATAATTTAATTTACCGAACAAGTGGCTACGATTAAATTACTATTCCTGAGTGCTTTCAGAGTTAAATATAACTCTGTACCGATGGGTTTTCGGATTTGCTCGATGACATAATACTGTGAAAGTAATAAAAGTCGCTGATCTCAATTTTCTCGACAGTTCTTTAAAATTCACCACGAAGAACTGGATCGAGTGTAGTTTAAGGTACCGTAGGTTTAAATTTGTTAATTTGAATAGTTTCATTAATGCGTTTTGTTGATTTGAGATAGCTGTTGACTGAGTTTGTCACGTTATTTTGTAAAGTAATTTTTTATGAAAAAATTGATTGGAAAAATGTGGATAAGGTTACCCATAGAATATTACGTTGATGAAAATGTAAAAGATAAATATTAAGATGCAAAAAATTTAACTCAAAGTTTCTGAAATAATATTTTTAAATAGCACAAATAATTTTACATAGCTTACAATCATTTTCAGATTATTTTAAAATATTTTATTAATTGATTTAGGTAATGTTTTCATTTCTTACGGTACCCTAAAACAAAGTTAACCGTTCAGCTGGCAGAATTAATTTGTAAGGGCGCCAACAAATTATAAAAAGCTATATTTCATCATTATTATCAATGAAAACAGCATTTTTAATAACAACACTACAAGATGTTTGTAGTTTTATGATTTAAGCTCGGATTCTGTATGTAGGTCGCTTTAATAGGTCACTGGTTGTACCAATATTGTGGGTTTCATAACTGAGTGAATCTTTGAAATAAAAGTGATATATTACTCAGTACATAGAGATTGTGTGGTTTGGATCATTATTGCCAATACAATATGAATAAGACCTTTTGGGGCAAAGGGTTTTATGTCAGGTCTTCGGGGCAAAAGTTGTGCCCAAAAAGGATGAATTCATTCACGTATCAACAGTTATTAAACCCAAATATTCTAGCTACCTCAAAATGAATAATCCCATTTTATACCTGAATACTGTTTTGTATAAACTTTTTACGGCATAATAATATAAAACCAAAAGCTAATAAAGTATGTGCGGCCAGTTATCAGAAATAACCCATAAATTTAATTACCTGTTTCCGAACGAAGCAAATACCTATTAAACATATCCGGAGTTTTTCAGTACTTTACAGAAGAGTCCAACAATTTTTACGCTTTTCTATTGGAATTTTGTCGAAAACTTTTTTATTGGGAAATATTTTTATGGCAGGCACTAGGTATTTTTTTATGACCAAACTTTTTAGACCAGACCGTTTCAGTTAGATACGGCGACCCGGCCGCAACACTTTGAAATGTTGAAAACATTTTTTTTATGTATTTTAATGTCGTGTTGGTTTAAAGGTTTATCGACGCCGCTGTAAAAACTGTACGATCTTGAAATATTTAATTTCTTTTGAAAAAACAAAAGCAATTGTATACTGGCAGCCGGGATGACTAGGTACGTAGTAAATATACTAAATCTACGTAATACATAAAATACAAATTGTAAATTCGATCTATTTTGAAATAGTTAATAGTCATAGGAAGATTATTTTTAATCGATTCAGCAAAAATAACCAGTTGAATTCAGTCCAGATTATGTTAGTGAATTTTTATAGTTATTCTACCGAACAGAATTGGATAGGCATTTAATATGCATAAAAATATCGACACTAGAAATTCCGATGGGCAATCTATCTAAAATTCACGCGAAAAAAAATCCTACATTCATCATTTTTAGCAACACGTTGTCAACCCGTCGACGTCCGTTAGCCGTGCGCGGCCAAAAATAAATATTTATTAAAATATGTGAATAATTATTGGCGATGCAGCCAATCACGAGGCGCGATTTATAACCCGCCACTGCTCTTGTTTATTTTTGTACTGACAGCGAAATTGAGCTTGCTCTGGATTTATCAACGGGCAACACCGTAGTAAATAATGTTGCCTCACTGCCTCAGGTTTAACAGTTCAGTGGTACTGAAATTGCTTTATGATTTAATCTGGTAATAAATTGTATGTCAATTATGGTCCTTTCTACCCCGATTGTGTGGACGTTAAACCACAGCTCCTGGCGGCATTACCGGGTTGGATTCGATGCCAGTGTAAAATTTCCCTGACGAGTTTATTTTTAAAGCAATTATGCAAAATGGTGGTTCTTACATCGCTATCGAGCGTGCTTTACTTCCACAATAATGATAGGCTTTCTATCTACCTATATCTGGCTGTATTTATCGATATTGTTTCAATTATGCAAATATAGTAAATAAATATTTCCCTAGACAGTGTTATCGTCTTATATTATTTACATAAAGGCAATAAACATGTTTCTGGACCTCCTGTGGTGGTTAGCTACCTTTTACGGAAGTCTAAATTCCAATTTACCTGAGACTGCTTTAAACTACAGATGCCAATGTAATATAAGGGTCGTTTTCAAAAAAATTGTAAAAAACAGATATGAATCAGATAGGAAAGCTATATTATTATAACGGAAAAGTAACAGAGACGAATTATTAGGGTCAGTATATAACGACGTACTTTTAAAAGAAAATAAGTAGATAGTAGTATTCGAATTGTTCTCTATAATTTCGCTGTCGTTCACCTGGTGTTAGTGGCATATTGCCTGTGAAGAAAAGAAAACCTTAATACATAAATATTCTAAAACGAACCCCACAGCAATTCTTATATCCGAACTAAAGCCATCCGTAGGTAGGTAAGTAGGTATAATTATTTTTCTCAACTATCCCAAACTTATCCCATTATAATACATGATGTTACCTGCAAATATCGATTGTATAAATGTATATTGATAGAAAACATTTTCACGTTTTATATTTTATTAGTGGATTGATTTTTATTTAATCTGTTCATGTCGACTTTTCGTAAAGATACCTTTATAAAATTATAAAATAAAAAGAAAAGTGGTAGGTTTGATTAAATACGTTTTTATCTCGGTACGTACACTGTGAACAAACCTTAACCGTTCATATCTGTTACGTCACACAAAAAAGTAATCGATATGATAACCGATATGAATAAATTGCTTGTGTCTAATCTAAAAAAATCTCTTTTTCAATGCTAATTCTTACTTTATACGAAACTTGTATAGTACAGTGATAGTGTCAATATACATTTATTCTAAGCTGAGTTATAAAACAGTAAAAGTACTTACCGATACTTTAAAAGTCTCACAGTAATAAGTAACTTTTAATTGTCGAATAATCACTGCACCACAATATTTCGTACTTGTTGCGCTTAACAAAATTACCGAACATTTTTGATTCGTCGATTCTTATGACAGTTCAGTTGCTAATATTTTAGGTAAAATAATTTTGATAACTACTACAAAAATATTAAAATTACTAATGTAACAGACAGGAATAACAGAAATGAAGTGAAATCAAGACATGTTTTAATTAATTATTCCTGAATTCTGCGTGTTATATTTCATGATAATTTTAGCAAATTCCTTCAGGTTCCACAATGCTCTGCTAAGAAATAAATTATTTGTCAGTTAAAATACTAATATTGAATAATAAAATGTTTTTTAAATGTCACGCCAAGAATGTGGACACGTATTGCTTATATGAAAACAAATGTTCTACGTTGTAGTTTTCTTTTAAAATTAATCATTCATTGAGGATTATGGAGCGTTATTTTTGTTTTTCATAGTGCTGAAATAAATGTTTATTCTGTTTTAAGAGTAATTAGCCAGTAGCTATTCTTTAAAAAAGAATAACTCTGTTGGACGTTTTAATATACAATTTTTTTGAATATGACCCATAAATGAAAGTCCTTGATCTTGGGTTACTTGAGTTTTATTTCACAACACACATTCACTGTACCCAGTTACATAGTCAACCCATACGAAGGATATGGAAAAAGACAGATGACAGATCATAGCGGAAGTTATTATATTAGTGACGTACTAATTAGTATTACTAATTAGTGATGTTACAACATCCCCCCTGTTAAGTTTAAATTAACCCTTGACAAACAATAGACTTAAGACTATGGACTGACTTGACAAAAATTGACTTTATTATACATAGTTATGATAGACAAAGGTTTTTACTTAATTATGACTTAATTTAGATTACAATTATATACTTAATCTATTTCTTCTATTAGCCTACGAGAAGGCTTTACAAATCGACCTGAACGTGTGACAATTTGACTACTTGAGGATTGAGATGAGAGTTCTTGAGGTCCAGCCTTCTGACTGTCACCATCCTCTCTCCCCTGCGACGATGACGACGACGACGAGTTGGATAGCATAGGAGAGTACTTATGCCTTAAGTGAATTCTATTTCTCCTATACCTAACTCCATTGACATCCTCAATGACATATGACCTATTATTTGCCAGCCTTTGCTTGACAATGGCATGTTCCCAATTATAATTTGGTTTTCTTTTAAAGTAGACATGATCATTAGGATACAACAATGACAAAGGCTTAGAATTTCTATTATAATATTTTGACTTATTGACATTATTCTTGTTTACACATTTTTTGTAATCTTTAAATTTTACAACCTTTGGTTTTAATTTTTTATATGACTTTGGAACATTATCTCTTAAATTCCTAGACATTTATTATGATTTTCATCCCAAGACCAGACTGCATCTTTTTTCAAAAGATTTCTTAAAATTTGAGTTTTTTCTGACAAATTGCTAATAAAGGGACCTAAATAATTGATCATACCTAATATTCTTTGCAATTCTTTGACATTTTGTGGTGTAGGCATATTGACAATTGCTTTTACTTTTTCTTGGTCAACCCTTGCACCATCTTTACTAAAGACATAACCTAAAAAACAGACTTCAGAAACTAGAAATTTACATTTGGACTTGTTAAATTTTAAATTAACTTGACGAGCTCTTTGCATTACTTTATGTAATCTCTCATTATGTATAGACTCACTTGGACCATAGACTAGAATGTCATCGATGAATATCAAGACTCCTTCTAAATCACCAAACAAATTCATCATAACTCTTTGAAATATTTCTGATGATGCATTTATGCCAAAAGGTAATCTTAAATATTTATATCTGCCAAATGGTGTTTGAAAGGTACATAAATTAGAACTATATTCATCTAATCTTAACATCCAAAAACCTGAAAATGCATCTAAATGAGAAAAACAAACAGCTCCTACTAATTGAGATCTTATCTCATCAATTGACTTTATTGGATAAATTTCCCTTATGATATTCTTATTCAAATTTCTAGGATCCAAACAAATTCGTAACTGACCTGAACTTTTGACCGTAATTACTATGCTATTCACCCATTCTGTAGGCTTAGTGACTTTTTCAATGACTTGCATGCTCTCCATGCGATCCAACTCCTCGCGTAGCTTTCCAAGCATCGCAAATGGTACTCTCCTGGGAGGATCCACGCATGGTACTGCATCAGGTTTGAGTTTCAGGTGACAGACAGGAGGTAGACAGCCAAGACCCTGAAAAACATCATTATATTGTGTTAGAATTTGTTGACAAAAATTTTGTTCAGATACTGAAAAAACTCTTTTAATTATTCCTAACCTTTCACAAGTAGGAAGACCTAGGACATTGGGACATACTAAATTTGCGACTATGAACACTATATTTTCACTGACAGTGTTATTATTTAATATTAAATTGCATTTAATATTGACTTTTCCCATAATGGGTATTGACTTGCCACAAAATCCTGTGACATTTATGTGACATTTGACAAGTGACATTTGACTTTGTTGACGTTTTAAAGAATTAAAAGTTTGTTTTGACATTATGTTAAGATCAGCTCCTGAATCAATGATACAATTAAATTGTGAATGACCTACTTTAACATTTATGTTCCAAGACTGTTTACTATTGTTAATGTTATGTTTATGTTTTGACTCGACTATATTGACCTGACTAAATGATGATGTGACTTGTTGACTGTGATATGGTGATGTGACTGTTGTGATTGTGTGAGGTGATTCCTCAGACATGTGTCTGTACTCATCATTAAGATACCCACTTTGACTATCACAACTTTTATTTGAATTATGACAATATGACTTGAGAATTGATTTCTCTGACTGGTGACTGCTTTCATCACCGAGGTACTTTTCAGACCTCTCAGACATGACATTATCACCCTTATCATCTTTGAAATATGACTTGAGAATTAATTTCTCAGACTGGTGACTGCTTTCATCACCGAGGTACTTTTCAGACCTCTCAGACATGACATTATCACCATTATCATCATTGAAATACGACTTGAGAATTAATTTCTCAGACTGACAATATGAGTCTCGGTGAGATCTCTCAGGAATGACACCAATGTCATCACCGGAATCATTCCCTGACTGTGACTGACTATGTATGTGTGTAAATTGTGGTGGTGGAGACAAGTGGTACAGTGAATGTGTGCTTGCTGACTTGACATGTTTATAGTGACTGTTATATGACTTTAAATGACAATTAGACTTATGACTTTGACTGGAGCTATGACTATTCAAAATTCCAACAAAATAATCTTGATTATTATTATGACTATGACTTGAATTAAACGACTCTAAATGACTGATATTTTTATTTTTGAAGCAATATTTAGCAAAATGACCAAATGATTTACATGACCTGCATTTGACTCCTTGCGCTGGGCACTTGTAGCGGTGAGATTGCCCACAGCGGCTACACGTCCTCGAGCGCCTTTCAGGGTTGGGAGACTTCCCTGCGCCAGAACCCTGCTGACCGACTGGTGAAGCTCGCTGTCGACGATCCCCTCGACTACGGCTCCTCCGACGTAGATGCATGACATTTTCTGACTTTTCAACGTTGGAACTACTGACAATTTTTTCAGCATCCTGCTGTGCGACGATCAGTGTTGTTGCCAGTTCTCGCATCTTCTGATATGTCAGATCAGGTTCCTGGAGTAATCTCTGACGTACATGCGCTAAATCCATATGCAGATTTGCAATGAAAATATCCCTGATGAGCGATTCCCTGAGTGTTCCAAATTCACAATCTTGGCTTTTGTTCTCCAGATCTGCTAGGAATCCTTCGATCGACTCGGATTTCTGTTGCTTTCTGGTGAAGAACATGTGACGGCACATGGTTATGTTCCTTCTGGGCTCAAAAAAATTTTGAAATTTGGACTTGACTTCGGCAAGCGTGGTCTTCTCAATGGTGAGGTTAAAAGTATTGAATATATTTAAGCCCTTTTCACCTATGAGATGCAACAAGATAGCTATCTTACGCTTTTCGGGTGCCTTATCCAAACCCGTGGCCAACAGATACAGCTCCAACTGCTGCCACCAGCGTTTCCACGCCTCCGCATTATTATTTGTGGAATCTGACGAAATTTGCAGTGATTTTATTTTGCTGTTAAGGCCTTGGACGCCATTATGGTCGCCCACGCCGCATGGCTCGGAACTCGACTGGTCCATTTTCGCGACCGACTGTCTTCCAGACTTCGACTTTTTTGACTTGAGTTCTTCTTGACTTCTGACACCATGTAATATAAATGAAAGTCCTTGATCTTGGGTTACTTGAGTTTTATTTCACAACACACATTCACTGTACCCAGTTACATAGTCAACCCATACGAAGGATATGGAAAAAGACAGATGACAGATCATAGCGGAAGTTATTATATTAGTGACGTACTAATTAGTATTACTAATTAGTGATGTTACAACAGCCAATAACACACACTTGTATAGTAGTTTACTGAAATCTATTTACGTAAGTTTATCTATAACTTATAAACGCAGATTTTCTCAGCGTTTCTACCGCTCCCGGTGTTTAAGTCAAACGCTATCATACTATCCTAATTACTTGTGTTACTACTGCGTGCATCGAGGATACAATTAGCAAGGTAAAGACCGCAAAAGTCACAATCAAATAATAATAAATCTTCATGACAAAATCTCCTTAAAACATTCCTCAAACCTTGACAATACAGAGGTACATAACACATATGTACCGTATCATAGTCAAACAAAACACAATCGGCGATCTCAAACGAAAGTCATTCATCGAATAAATTAATTAAGATCAATTCGAACGATCGGCGAGGGCTAACTAGTAATTAAAGTGCTTCCGCGCTTGAATATAATAGAAGGTGCGCCAGCGACGCATGCAGTAGTCTCATAATCATGGAGTATGGAAAGATGAGAGATGTCAAAATGCAAGTAGGTCAAGGGCCTTCCTCTAGGTCAAATTCGCATGAAAAATAACGATCACTTACGAGTGAATTAACGGGTTGTTCGGGTTCTTGGAAACTTTTGTCAACGATTTGTGGTATAACAAAAATTAATGGTCGGGTCCGAAGAAAGCGTGTACCAGTAACGTTCTTCGTACCGCTCACCCGCATTTTGGAGCGCTACTTTCTTAGGCGATTTTCCGTTATGGCACCTCCGCTAGTCATTTTGTTCTCTATGCTCAAAATGTATGGAGTGTCCTGTTTGCAATGCAATTGGAACATCCAGTCAGACGGTAGACAAATAATAGGGTGTCTCAATGTGTTGTTTCAGTCATAAAGGAAAGTGTTCTTGGATGCATTGGGGTGTGACATACTTATTCTCCGACGGAGTGTAGTATTTTGAAAAATTAACGACCCAATTATAGCACATTAAATATTGATTTTACACCAAATCATAATATGTTACATAAAATAAAGATTTTAGGCATAAAGTGCGAAATCAATATTCGCTCTTGTGTCTAACAACCAACGAGAAGTATTGCCCCTGAACAATGAACTTGAACAATGTAATTTTTATTTTTATTTTCACAATTCGATTTTCAAGATCGACGTTTATTAGAGAGGGCAATACACGAACAATAATACTATTTTTATAAACGAAATTCAACCCTTCCCAAATGTTGAGAAGATTTTAAGCAAAATCTGTCTACAAAACTTAGCAGTAATACCAGTTACACACCTGATCCAAAATCCTAACAGCTCATTAAAACTTGGAACTAAATTAATTTAGTTGCGAATTTCTCGAACGTTCTAAACTATGTGCGCCCAGCCTAACCTACAGGTCATTGAATATGTAAATACTTAAACTTAAGTGTGTATGTATGTGAGATCTTGTCTCAGCAAATAAGCGTTTAGTAATTAATAATTAATAGGTTCATCTATAATCTTAGCTAATTACAAAATATTGTAAACCTGAAGGATTTTTTGTTTATGCGTGTTAATCCCAGAAAATACTGATTATATCTTTTTAATAGCAAACCCGCTAACCGCATGGTTATATAGCTCGTCAAAAACGCGAGTGAACTCAAAAACTTCTGAAAGGATTTACATCCAGTTCTTATCTGGCTGAACATTTCATGACAAAAGTTATCGTCAAAATATAAGTAAAACTGCATGCAAAACCTGGGCTAGTTCTTAGTACACAATTGAAGTGAGCTTTTCTTTTTACTTTTAAAAAACGTATTCTACTTCTTGACATTATGCTTGAGCCGTAAAACTTCTGCACTGATTGAAAATAAGCTGGACATGGGGATTAATACTTTGAAGAAGGGTATAGGTTTATCTAATCTAAGAAGTAGCCCACGGACATGAGTGAAACCGCGAAAAACAGCAAGTATTTAATTACTAAACGGATTAATACCCTCATGATGATTATGCAAGTACAGCATGATTTAATGAAGTGCGTAACACTTTTGGTTTCATTATATGTATTTATTTATGGCGTCGACTATTATCGTGAGTTGTTTTAATTACTCGTGTAATTATGCAGTCGTTATAATTACATGGCTAGAATTCTGTGGTAAAATTATTGTTGGAACTATTTTATTATAATGCGAAGAGTTTATAATAACTAGCTAGCTAACTAAAATATATATTATAATCTAATTACTTTATAATAACACTTTTCATAAAGCTGATATTGAATTGTTGCATATTAATTTCATTAACCAAATATTGAACAAATACGTTGTTGCTGCACAGAACACCTTACCCTACTGTATTTACTACAAATGGTCATTACTTCAAGGGATACTCCTTAATCCTAAATTACTTACTTTAATTTCACCAATAATTGAAAAATATTGGCCGACTTAATGATTTCTATTTTACAATAGACAACCAAAACCACCTACACAAACGCACCAAAATACGAACAGACAACAACTTTACCCATACATCAAAATAAAAACAGTTACAACTATACAGACATTAATCTCCTCTACCTCTAGACTAAAATCCCTCGTGATAAGAAACATGCCTCGCATACAGAGTGTTATCAAATCATAATTCATAACGCTTAAATGTATGCACAGGGAGCCTAATGTTATTTTAATGCGAAAATTTATAACTCCGAGGTTGATTTTTAAAGCACTCGCTATCGTTAATGTTGAGAGTGATTTTGAATGAAAGGGTTGTAATAATAATACTTGTTCGTTTATTGTAGGGGTTAGGTATGAATAATCTTATTTATGGAAGAAACGAATAAGAAAGTAAATATATCTTTGTTCGCTTTCTACATAGATATATGGGGATCTATAGGTACATATTCTGGGAGTAGTTCACATCCACAGGGCCCAAACACATCATCCTCCGAGCCTTTTTCCCAATCACGTTGGGGTCGGCTTCCAGTCTAACCGGATTCAGCTAAGTACCAGTGCTTTACAAGAAGCGACTGCCTATCTGACCTCCTCAACCCAGTTGCCCGGGCAACCCGATACCCCTTGGTTAGACTAGTGTCAGACTTATTGGCTTGTGACTACCCGTAACGACTGCCAAGGATGTTCAATGACAGTCGGGACCTACAGTTTAACGTGCCATCCAAAACACAGTCAATGGTACCTTAGATTTACTTAGAAAGTACATACAAACTTAGAAAAGTTGCATTGGTACTTGCCTGACCTGGGATCGAACCTGCGCCCTCATACTTAAGAGGTTGGTCCTTTACCCACTAGGCCACCACGACTAGGCCACGACAGGGCCCAAACACATAATAAATAAAATAACTGAACATTTACATATTTACCAAAAGAATATCCTTAAACAACTCGTGCGCTTCAAGAATATCCTACCAGGTCAACTTAAACACTATTATACTGATGCATAACAGGCTACTTACAGTTTCATAATAATAGTTGTGGAGACATGTGCGCAGTGTCTAGCCGTCGTTTTGTTCCTTTTGCACTTCCGTAGACAATAGAACTTCGTGTGGGTACACCGGCTGATTGTGTAGGTACAATTGTTGTTACTTAAATCTTTCTTACATACTCGTATGTCATTCAACAGACTGAAGAGTTCTTTTGGGCTGTTTTGAAAAAATGTCGGTGCTAGATAGTCCATTTGTCGAGGAAGATTATAGGTTTTTCTATCCGGTCGTGTCCCACGAAGCGTGGGCAAAACCACTGGCGGAAGCTTGAAATGGATTTGTATGAATTTTATACCTTAGAAAATAATAAACACTATAAATATACAACCAATAATTTAAGCCAACATCTTAAAAAAACCTGGGCGATACTTTTTTAGAACCACGTTAATACATCATTCATTCAGTCACGATAAAAGATTTTGCTTTAGAAGTAGATAAGTGTGCATACATATTTATAGATAAACAGCTGACACACAGCTGACGTTTAATATGGCAATAAAAGAGAATGTGCAACGATTGTCATATAAAATGACTAGTGCATTACCAAGCCCGGTCACAAATCGTCGATTAAATGCAACCGAATGATGCATAGAACGTGACACATTACGTCCTATGGCTGCATAAAATGATTTCAATTTAACTAGATTAGAATGACTGAGAGCAAGTTGGAATTAATTCGGAATAATACCAGAACTAATATTAAATGTGAAAGTTACTCTAAGAGTCAGTCTGTTGCGAATTCAAGCCTAAAGTACTGAACTGATTTAAAATAAAGGTACTTTGGACTTTGAGAAAGGGCATGAGCAAATTTTTGTTCCGTGGAAAGAACCTAGTTCCCTTAAAACAAGGGTGAAATCAAATTTCTATACACCGTGACTTTTTAGTCGTCTTACAACGGCAGCCTACTTTATGTATCCAATGACTAGTAAACGTTCACACAAAAAAAAATGTTATTTATGAGATTTGAATAATTTAAAAATAATAAATTCATTATTATGACGCATGACGTAGATTATAAAAACACTCTGTTGTGAGCGCGGCCCAAGCACAGTTTAAATATCTTTTTCCGTGGCGCTGGGAAGGTACCTACTTTCTACCGTTTGATACGTAAACATTATTAACAGGACGTTTCTTATTTCTAATGTATTAATTATTTCTCTTTGCACCTATTATCTTAATTAATGCTATAAAATTAATAATCGTGCCTAGTGGTATTTTATGTCGGATACATTGAGTGGACCACTTTTGTAAGACGACTAAAAAGTCACGGTGTATATATATGAAACTGTAACAATTATCTAAGAATCTAAGCACCTACTTATGCTGTCACTTTATATAAGTTGAATGGCAAATATTATTTTATTTTCAACGTGTATAATAATTTCGTAAAAGTAGCACAACTTTTTTTTATTAACAAGACAAGCTATACCATGCAATAAAAGCAATTACTTCATAATTCAAATGCAATAAAAAAATAACCTGTAAATATACACAAAGTGCAGTCAAAAGTCGTAACATTTTTATACGATATTCAAATATCAACCTCGGTCCACTAATTTAATTATTCTCCACTGACATAAAACAAATGCATAAGCAATAACATGGATAAGACCCTGAGAATTCAATTGTTTTCTCACATCGAATCTTAAAGTGAAGAATTTATGTTTTATTAATGTGGTAACTTTGATCGAACCATGGAGAATAAAAGGACTAGCGGAGGTGCCATGATGGAAAATCTAAGAAAGAAGCTAAAATGCGGGTGTGCGGAGGACGAGGAATGTTACTGTCTTTACCCTTATACGTCTTTTTTGGACCCGCCCATTTTCTGTAATACCAAAAATCGTTGACAGATGTCTCAAAGAACCCAAACGCCTTATTAATTCACTCGTAACTGATCATTTTGGTCTTGCCCACTGTACATATTTGACCTAGAAAAAGGCGCCTGACTTACCTTTCTTATAGCATCTCCGCTATATTTCCTTCGTCCGTGGATCGAATGGACATAATAGTAAAATGCAGGTGTACATGACGTAATGTTTTTGAATATTAACGTTCGGTTTCACTGAATATACCTTTGAATACAAAGGTATATTTGTGCTAGACTTGATTAACGTACAAGCTTTGTGTGTTGGAACTGTGTTGATTCGGATAATGATCACGATTCTAGCCGATTATGCGTGTATTTTAGGTTGTAAATGATAAAGATAATTCGTAGTACGTGCTTGAGACGTGGAGTGGCAGCGGTGTTTGCAGTAAATAAGTTGTTAATTTAAACGTTGTACTTTATGATTTAGTATCTATGTCCATTATCAAATATCCTTATCTCCATTCTATGTAAACTATAATGATACTAAACGTGTCGTTAGTTTTCTAAAACATTATTTTTATTCTAAGAAGCACCCGTTTCCTCAGACGCTGTAATAGGTCTATAATAAATCTAGAACCTTTGATTTTTACTTTGACCTACAACGCCTTTACTCTTCCCAATATTATAGTAGCTATATACATTATTCAGATCATTTAAAGATTAGCTACACCATAAGAATTACCATCAACCAATGACATCACTCCACCACTAGCCGACTCTATGTGCAGAATAAGCAACTGGTATTTGGCGCAACACGTGATATTGATTTTGTATACAAATCTTATTAATAGTAATGAGGTATGCATTCTATGTTATGGGACACTGAGATCCGGGTGGCGTTTGACATATAATCAATTATATTTGAATACTGGAATGGCAATAAAGCTATGTTAAGCTACTGTATTGCAAAGTCTTGACCAGTGTTTCCATCAACACACCTAAGATTATAAGGAATTCAATTGAAAAGGGGTTACGTTCTTGAGCCATGCGGCCGAATAAATACAAAATGTCCATTAATCTTCTATACTTATAATAAATCTGTAGAGAGGTCAATTCTGTACATTGAATATTTTTCCAAAATAACTATTGGGGGGTAATTAGTGATCGATACTGATGCCAAAAATGCAATCAGTAAAATTTTTGTCTGTCTGTCTGTCTGTCTGTCTGTCTGTCTGTCTGTCTGTCTGTCTGTATGTTCGTTATGGAAACAAAAACTACTTGACGGATTTCAACGAAACTTGGTACAATGATTCTTCATACTCCTGGGCAGGTTATAGGATACTTTTCATCACGCTACGATCAATAGGAGCAGAGCAGTGAAGGTAAATGTAGGGAAAACGGGAGAAGTTACTCCATTTTTTTTGCTTCCGTCGCGTGTGCAGCCTTAATGGTTAAAGCTACACAGAAACCATGTAGGTCGGAAATGTTCTCCTTAAAATTATGTAAAAAATATACCTTGACAGTATATGTCCATCTTTTATGGTTGGCTCACAATGACACGTTTAACTATCGGTAGCTTAGCAGTTCGGAGCTTTCTGATTATATTTGTCTACTATTACGTATAATACTCTCACTCACACTAACTAAAAAAAGTTGACATTATTACGTATTCAATAAAGAAATAATAATATAAATCGGTCAAGAAATACCAAAGTTATACATAAAATACGGTAGCCATCGCGAGTAAAACTGAATCATGCTATAAGGATCATTTTTGTGCAACGGTCGCTGCGCTCGACGCGACTCGCGACGCGGTGGCTGCGCGAGCTTCATACAATATTTGGCTGTTGATGCGATAGATGCGAATAGACGTTCGGAGTGTTCAACCTTATTGACCGACAATAATTTTATTGACGACTTTAAATAATTTATTTTTACTTATCTTTTGTTGTTATTTTATAAAATAGGTAAATATTAGTTATTTTGGTATGGTTTAAAAATTCGTTCAAATTACAAATTATTAATAGTTTATATTTTATTTCTATTTAGGTAAAGTAGTAGTAGATAAGCATAGATTTAGATATTGGATAGGCTGGTGTTTATTAGGTATTTCTTCCTCTCTTTTTGCACAAAGTCCGAATCTAACGCGGACGAAGTCGCTGGCAGAAGCTAGTTCATAATAAAATGTAATTAATATTTTTATTTTGATGATATCATATTTTTATAATAATTAACTCATGTCATTTAGCAAGCTCAATGAGTTGCAGATTTCAATGACTAGTCATATCCATACAAATCCAACACAAAGTTTTTTACGCACACAATAAAAGACCAAGAGTCATTCACACATAACATCAATCAATCTTTTAAACGTACAGTGACGTTGAGAAATAATAAATTAACTTTAATAGATAACTACAATATAGGGCACATTAAAGACCGATCCCAATATTCGATCCATCTGTTCTTTCGCTTACTAAAGATAGGAATTTAAAATTACTTGTACGGGGCTTGTATTAAGAGGCTGACAGCACCCAAAACAAAATACGTACGATGACGGGACGTCCGTAACGTTCGTAACATAATATAAATTAATAGCTTTAAAATGAGTTGAGTAGTCAAAAATAAAAATCAACCAAGTTCTGTATATACATATGGACTCGTTAATGTTACAAATTTTATCAATGTACGTTGATAGGTAATACAGATATTTTTGTTGGAAGATAATTTTAAGAGGTAAGTTTTCAATTTTTTTTGTATACAAAAAAAACTTTTCGAAAACCTGTTTTGAAATTAACAGGGTTCTCAGAAAGGGTGCTGTCATCCCCTTAAGTCACTATCGAATAGTAAGCGAGTTAACAGAGGGATTGCATATTGGGACTGGCCATAAGATGAATAAACTGAATTAATTTTTATGTTGATTCGACGAGAAAGTTCATAAACAATAACAAGACGTGGGAGCGACTGTTTATGTTTCATACAACTGACTGTTTTTGATGATTTTGTTCGTAACAATAACGTCGTAACTTTACAATATTATTTATTTTTGTGTTAAATCGTTTCCGATTCAAGTAACTTTGTGTGTCAATATTTTAACTTGTGTTGCAAGTAAATTGTAAAAAAGTTACTGTTAGGTATCTATAGATGTTTGGTTTTGAGGCATGCTTAGTAAAATATATTACCTACATCGGACAATATCGGATGAAATAGGTCATGTTAGGAGCTGATTTTGTCAACAGCTACGATATTCATGACAAAATCATATTTTTAGTAGTTTTGTTTATGAATTTTATTATCACATTCATCTGTTACATGCAAACAAAATAAATCATTTTACCTCATAGCTTTAGGAGTTTGTTTGAAATTAAATGTTAAACGCAAAATTAAGACAAACTTGCTTATAATGTAGAAAATGTGGGAATTGACTTCTTGGAATTCAAATTAGGGACTAAATTATTAACAAGCCTTCCCCTAATGATGATATCATATGCGTGGTTTTAACCAAATTAAATATTTAGGATTCAAGGAAAATAGGACTATATTATTCAGTACCGTACCGTATTATATCTGCTCTAAATCCCTACTAATATTATAAATGCGAAAGTAACTCTGTCTGTCTGTCTGTCTTTTCTTCACGCTTAAACTACTGAACCGATTTGTGTGAAATTTGGTACAGACATAGTTTGGAGCTTGAGAAAGGATATAGGATAGTTTTTATTACAAAAAAATTGAAAATAAAAAAATAAAATGTATTCCGGACATATAGCGCCATCTATTGGTCAAACCAAAAATCTGCCGGAAGTCACTATTCCACGCGAACGAAGTCGTGGGCAAAAGCTTGTACCAAAATAAAAATGTCTGTCCCAAAAATGCTTATAATGTAATTTTTCAGCAAGATTATTACTTTTTAATAGGTTTGCTGTTGCCGATGATGATTTTGTATCTATCCTTCTGGCTTTCAAAGATTATTGTTAAATCTATCACTATAATTCTACTTATTTCACACAACCAATAACTTTTATAATATGCATCACAAGTTACCAAAACGAGATGAGCTACGTTCACTATAAACATTCATTAATGGTTTCCACTCAAACCTATATTTATCCTTCTAGTCTGACACCAAAAACAAACAAAAAAAAAATAATGACAACAGAACAAACATAGGCCTGTGCAAATAGGTTGTAACACTATTAAATAAAACCTCTTACCAGCCAGCAATAAATAACTGTAAACAAATAACGTGCACTTAATTGACATCCCTTTCGGTCGCCGCCCATTCGAATGTAATTCGGAACGGACGGCGTAATGGCGGTCCATCGGCGGATCGGGCGCAACATTAGTTCCCACCTACTAATCATTTGGGCCGTCATTAATAACTGGAGTCCACTAAAATACGTAGCCGTAATTGTTGACGGGATATGAAAATGTAATTGTATATTGGGCAGTGGGCACTCTGTATGCTCTGTGTTTAATACTCTTTGGTAGACTTTTGTTTTATGTGTAGTCTTGCGTGACCTTAAATTTTATAGAACTAATTAATAGACCCGTGCTTGTCCGTTAGCTCAACCTTTATCACTGATGTTAGACTGGGGGACAGCAACTTGAAGTTTTTGAGATACAAATTAAATACTACAAATAAGTATATAAAATATCCTTTTAAAATACTTATCATATTTTATGAATTTCTTTACTAAGTAGGTATAATAAAACTACTTCAAGTACGTGTTCCATTGACGAGCTTTCCTTACGCATTGTAATTATTGACATAAAACTCATATAATAAACGTCGAAAGATACCGTCTTCAGTCCGTAAGCAAAACGAGACGCATCTTATTTATAGGAACCGATCATAATACCACCGATCTCGAAAAACTCAGTAAATATCATAGTCAATCAAAATACCACATACTGTAATAAACGTATGCAATAAGTATTGTCAATACATTCAAAACCAGTTATAACCAATACTGAATGGTTACCGAACACATTAAAACAGATATTCACATACCCACAATATTGATTAGCTTTACAGTTATCTATTCAGCAATTTGTTTTGGGTTATGTTAACAAACAGGATTGCAAAATGTTGATCATGTAATTGCTCTAACGTGCGTACTGGATACTAAGCGCTGTTTAAGCAAAATCAATAATGATACCAATAACTGTACCCCGCAAACAGGAAACTTTTAGTCGGCCGACAGTTTTTTCGAGCTCATATCCATCAGTCATATCCATCTCCCGAGCCTTTTCCCAATTATGTTGGGATCGGCTTCCAGTCTCACCGGATGCAGCTGAGTACCAGTGTTTTACAAGGAGCAACTGCCTATATGACCTCCTCAACCCAGTTATCAATAACCCTTGGTAAGGCTGGTGTCAGACTTACTGGCTTCTGACTACCCATCAATCAACATCAATAAAGAATCATATTGTCTGCAAATGATTTACGATTGCAATATGATTGTAGAGCAGACTACCCTATAGACGAAATGGCAGACCAATCCCAAACCAATCGAATGACATTGGAATACGATTGGTCTTATATCATTAGTATAGTTATCGGCACGAATCTTGAGCTCTGACCTACATCTGCGCAGAAGTGATTTATTAGCAAAGAACCAATCCCGAGTGACTGCTATGACGGGATGCACTGCGCGCATTAGCCCGCCCCCGCGCCTTACTTCATACCACAAAAGGGACCCAATAAATGACTTCTGCGCAGTTGAAGGTCAGAGCTCAAGATTCGTGCCGATAACTATAGTAAAATGCCCGCTACGGTTAAATCTGCTATTGCTATTCAATTTTCACATTATTAACTTAGCAGAATCGGGCCCCATCATGTATCCGACCGATTAAAAATTTTGACTGAAATCAAGATAAAAAAAGCTTTGCCAACTATCGGGCCAACTGTTGGCCGACTGTTTAGTCTACAGTGTGCGGGTACTCTAAAGCTAATACTGACGTTTTCAATCAGTAGCTTATTTCAATTTCGATATAGTACACATAGTTAATAGATTGCTTGGATAGTAGACTAGTTTAGAGCTAGAAGTAAAATGTTTTGTCAATCAATTGCAATATAAGGCGAATTTAATAGGTGTCGTGTTTTAGGCGCCCTTAGATAAATATACCTACAGGTTTATGTTTTTCTTTTAAGCCAATTATTTTTGTGTCTACATAGTCATAAATCTTTTCTTGGCAGTTCTGATAAAGAAATAAATGGCCTAATCCAAGAAAGTGTCCATTTATTGCCAGTCTTTTTAAGCAATCATTTTGAAATTGGAAGCAAGACTAATAAGGAATTAAGGTACCTACCAAAAGTAAAAAGACTAGTTATTCTATTAAAGCATGAGTTCTTCAAAAGCCAACGTAAATCCGAAACAATCTAAAAATAAACCTAAAAGCTGCCACAAAATTAAACAAAGAACATAAAAATTATTCGCAGACACGACACCAGATTAATTTATGCATTGTCAAGCACACGTCCTGACTATCAGACTCTACGAAGATCTCCGCTTTGTCAGTTTTCTCATTCCGTCAGATTATATCCTCCAGTTTCATAATACGAGGTATTATTGCAGTGTTTTCATGAAATAAGGCCTGAAATAATCTAGGCAAACAATACGAGCTGAGGTAATATCCTACATCATTTATAACATGGTTCTGACTCAGTGAGGGAACGAAGCAGTTTATTTCACGATTACAGTTCAACGGTTTGTTGAATTGTCAGTTTTTAAGGTCGTTAGTGATACTGGTATTTGAATTTGAATATGGATTTGTCATTCGATATTGGAACGTTGTTCAACTGTTTTATGGATTGACAGTTCAAGTGTTGTTGGTGCAGTTCGGCGTTGTTCTGAGTGTCAGTTCGTTGTACGTTTTATTGCATTTGTGTAACAATTTGTTCTGTTAAGTGGTCAGTGAAATCTATGCATTATGGTACTTAGCCGTGTATTGATTTTGAATATGAATACGTATAAGTGATTCTAATGTTTCAGGTGTAGAAAGAGTAAAAATTAATTTCGAATGAAATGAAAAATCGGTTTCATGATGTACCAATTAAGATTCACTGGCTTTGTTATGTTCATTTTGTAATTTTGTGTACAGATACGATTCTTATAGTATTACTGGTATTGTCAAAAATACTTTTAGTACAACATTTTTAGTATCCTCAATAGACGATGAAACTAAAACATCTTACCTTATTTCTTCATATTTCCGTTAAATTGACCATGATATGGATCAATCACAGTTGGCTGCCCCTTGAGGAAAAATTCAAGATGGCTGGCAAACGATGATTATATTGTACCAATATTGGGTAACAGAACCAATATTTATATTTTTATTGAGATCTTTTAGTTACAATTTCATCCAAATTATTTTTTAGTTTTAATGTTTTTTTTTTTACATTCCTTCTAAATAAATCACGGTTTTATTAATTAACGTTATCTGTAAATATGATGACTATATTATGTACTAGAGAAACGGTCTTACCATCTACATACATTGTTAAACACAACTACTATAGATAGGTACTTATGACGAGTTCGTCATCGTTATTTTAGAATGCAGCTGCCAATTAATTCCTTTAAGTAAAAGCCCTAAAAACCACGGTATCATCCAAACGGCTGCTGTAAGTTTAAATTTCATTGGCCTAGATTATTTCAGAGATAAAGTAATGAAAACGTTTTAGACTCCGCACAAGTTTTAACAACAGGCCTTTTAAAATGAAATTAGTTCTTAGGATCGTTAATCAACGTTATTGTTGCCTTAGTTCAGTGACAGTTATTAGAATTTAGCACCAGTTAATGACTTTTATTTCTATAATAATTACTTAGTTGTTTTTGGAAGTGTAGACTGTCATTTGTTTGTGATTTGTTTGTGGAGTTGGGACTGTCTTTCTTATTTATTTATACACAAGTCTGCATTCCCGTCTGTCAGCAAAGTATATCGCATGAACCAAGATGACTTGAAGCCAAGAAGTCATGTTTGGCTCGTTATAGATCCTATGTAAAACTTTTACACGTACAAATAACAAGTAGTTCTTTACCTAAACTCAAACTCAAGAAAAAATATCTGCATGTATGGTAGTTTTTTGACCATTGAATAATTATAATTACGTCCACGGCCGATTTCGGCCACGGCGGCTGTTCTCATTTAAGGAGATCAGCCAGCTGCGCAGGACATATTATAGTGCACAAGCATTTCCGCAGACATAGGTGCACTCCCTATTCCTTCACTCTCATAACCCGACGGGACGGCAATCCGACACGACCGGAAAGAGATCAGGCTCAGGACCGACATTTACGTGCTCTCCGATGCACGGGATAATATATTGAACGGAATAATTATATTGACTAGCAATTTGGTGAACCCGTTTTCATGTTTCAAGTTTTTTTACCAAACAAGTATTGAAATCAGAATCCAAAGAAATGCAAGTAATAGGAGTGAAAAAAAATTACGAAACCAACAATCTCCGTCGTCAGAAATAGTGCGCGAGTGACAATTTGAAACTGATTTACGATTACGTACGGACGGCTTGAAACACCCATAATCTATTAGTCATCTCAGTTTCATTTATTAAGAAGATAATTTATTGTACGCACATAAAGCATCTAATTGTTTATCAACTTAATCAATCATTTTAATTGATTACGAGTTGATTGTTACATAAGTTGTTAAAAAATCTAGTCTCTATTATTATTTAAGTACATATTGATTGTATTTAATACTTACCTATCTAGGAAAATAAAAAAATAAATTCTGCGTTTTTCTCGAATTACCAAGTATATTTTTACTTTCTTTATCCTAGAAGGATTTTTTTTCAATACTATGCTACGAAGATAAGACAACTGCATACCATCAGTTAGACAAGCTATTGAAACCTCTTTAAGGACGCCAGTACCAGTCATGGGAATTATGCCCACAATATCGTGATGAGCTTACAAACAATACATCAAAGAATTTAGTTGCATATTAAGGTCTCTGCACACAGCGGGCGCGGCGCGGCGGGACGCTCTGTGTGGCGTCGTCCGTAATATCTAGTACATTACAACTGTTCAGTGTCGCGTCGCCGTCCCGTCCTGCCGCGCCGCGTCCGCTGTGTGCAGAGACCTTTAGGCACCGTAATTTCGCATTAGTCAACAACAAATGTCACATAGACCACAAATTTAGAGTATAGTCCCACACTAGGCATCATAATTTCGCATTCCCGTCAACAATTCATAGACCACCAATTTAGTATTCAAGTACCAGGGCACCAATATATCAACAAGGTAACGCAAATTTAACAACGATAAGAATAACAAGCGTATATTACTTAGTTACTAAGTTGAAAGGTTTAAAATCAAAAGCGATAGAACCGACGATCTTCCGGAAATAATAAAACGATGGCAATACGTGAAACTGTTGGCAATTGTCGCCTAACGTTATAATGTAACGGGCTGTTTGTAATTTGGTACTTCAAATAAGTTGTTGCGGGTGTTTAGATTTTATTTACGGCGATACGGATATATCGTAGTGATTGAAAATATCGATTGATTTTATTGTGTTAAAATAAAGAATTGAAGAAATTTCATCATTGATTGTGCTATTTACCATTTTACTAATATCAAGCTGATATAGGGTTATTCTCAAGCTTGAAAATATAAATGCTCTTAACATTCCCATAACCGGAATAGTGTTAATACTGGCTAATATCAAAATATGGTAACAATATGTTAAAATGCGTGTATTCAAGTAACAAAACCTGTAACAGCCTTTTTATCGTCCCACTGCTGGGCACAGCCTCCTCTCACACGGAGAAGGATTGAGCGTTAATCACCACGCTTGCTCAATCCGGCTCGATAGTTTAGGTTTCCTCGAGATGTTTTTCTTCACCTTTTTATCAGACATTGGTGGCCAGGGGATATACTTAGAAACTACATACAAACTTAGAAAAGTTGCATTGGTACTTGCCTGACCTGGAATCGAACCCACACCCTCATACTCAAGAGGTTGGTTCTTTACCCACTAAGCCACCACCACTATAACAAAAACTATTATATTATTATTATATAACTATATTAAGTTATTAGTATAACAAAAACTATTTCTACGAATTTCAAATCACATACTAATCGAAATAAAAAAACAGTAGTATTATGTCATCAGGAATACAAAGTATCATGCTAATACCCCTAATCCATGGTATTTCCATGCTGTATCGCACAAAACTCGCATAATTATGTCATCACCATTTCTAAGAAGAGGCCTATACCGGCAATGATAGGCTTACTGATGACCCAAACATCTATAACTGTAAATCCGTTAATCCATCTAATATTTATCACCTCTGTACATACATGATTTCCATATGATACACTAGGTCTGGCCAGTGGTGTTACCCGAATCACAAGAGAATTCCTTTACACTTTCAAGAATTAAAGATTTCATATTTTTTTTTAAATTTTAGGTCAGTTTCTTTAGACTTCTTCTTCTTTTTATTGAGTAGGTACTAAAAATTTTCTCAAATCCGCATGAAGCCCTATAAGGTTACTACAAGCCCTCCCAAGCGCAGGTTATAATTGCCAACTTCCTAACCTATTTCAAGCAGCTGATGTGCGAAAGTTTCTGTAAAGTTATCAGTCAGCTCAGGAATCTGTCCTGAAAACCCATGCACAGCAAGTTTATCAGTGTATTTTTTCTTTAGATCCGAAGATTACCTACAAACAAACCTTTCTATAATACGAGTATTACATAGATATGCAAAAATACACGTCACTGAGTACAATACGGTGTCGTCATCATGATAAAACGATGCTTAATAAGCGCAGTCCACAGTATAAATTTTACGAGCAGAATTAATCCGTTGGCACGAACGAACGTCCGTCAGTAATTGTGTCAACCATTCGCTTCTCATGATAATAAATTAATTTCGTCATCCGAACATATTCCTGGAATTCGGTTTTCAATTCATAATTTTGGATTTCTGGTCTTAATTTGACGATTGATATTAGAAATTAAGGTTCTTATCGAAATCTTAATTCATGTTGATACTAATATTGATGTAGAAAAATATCAGTGACTACCATGTCTAACATTTTATTAACCATCTGCTTACATAAGTTTGAAAGACTACATATTATCAAGAACAAAACAAAAATCCAGTAAAGACGTCTTGGTGGGTACTATTTTCGTCGTAGATATGCGAGGTACTCACCAAACCCTACGTTTCCACAATTTATCTGAACAATACGAAGACAATGAATCAGTGAGCTAAATTCCTCATAAGTACCTACGTACACAAATAAGACCAAAAGCTGCACTAACTCCCTAGGAAAAACATACATAAATACATAACACTTCGAAAGCTACCACAGTAAGTACGAAATAACAATGCAATTCGTTACATCCACGTAACATACCAAACACTGCATTCAACAATAGGTGACAATGGGTTGTTCTAAATCAGCTATTGAAACTCAACAAAGAGCATGCAGTCAAATCGTTATTTACGTAGTTTAGCGTTGACTGACAGAGTAATATGTGCGAAAACGTCATTTGTTCTGTTGTTCTCTGCAGAAAGAGCGTTGTCAGCTTCAACTCGGATATCATCGTGTCAATTTACATGACGTCAGGCGAATATGAAATGTAGAGATGATTTTTTATTGTCAAAGCGAGATTTTTAGTTTTTCAATATCTATTTTTAACCGACTTTACAAAAAAGCAGGAGGTTCTCAGTTCAGCGGGATCTACTTTTTTACTACATCTGGTTAGACTCGAAGCCGACCCCAACATACTTGGGAAAAGGTAGGTATGTACTCAATGTGCATTTTGAAACTTTTACTTAATTATTGTCAAACCGTCTTCACCTAGGATAGTACGTAACGCTGTGATGGATGTCACCATCTCTTCAAACGTCACAGTTCTCTCTTCAATTACATGATGACTAATAAATTGATATCACCATAAAATACACTTTAATATTAATAGATGCATTCATACCTCTCTGATTGCTATTAATAAATTAGCTAGACCACTATATTTATACCTTTCAATCTCCGATTAGTAGAATCCCACAACACATTTGTTATGTCCTCGTAATTACAGTAATAAATGTTCTGGCAACTTCCACCGTGGCATTTAATATCTGGATCTTAAAACCGGGTACATGACGGCCTATCTGTTTAGTAATTAAGTCTATATTTCCAGTCTGGGCTGGGCTATACCTCTATACCCTTTACGATCTACTGATAGAAAGCGATTCATTTTCTGGACGAAAAATTCTCCTTGCTATTTGTGTATCCATTGAAAATTTATAAATAAACACATTTAATATTTTCATATTTATGGAGTAATTTCGTAAAATATGACAACCATTATGACATAACAGAAATACATTATCAAAACAATAAATAATATTTGGACTGAATTAAAATCTGTAATACAGGATATAAAACAAAAGCGACAATATTAAAAACAGCCACTAAATTATCCTCGAATATAAAATTCGGATCTTTAATTTGGATGAATACAATTTTCTGATTAAATCGTAACCAAATAATCAACTTGCCATGTTAAAGCATTTTATTCTGCACAGCTTATTGTAATTGCGATAAACGGATTATCGATAACTCCACATTCAATTTAAATGTTCGCTTCCATTAAATCCTGTCGCTGTCATTATTTGTGTTTTAACATGTTTTATTATTTCTTACTCGTGCTACTAATTAAATTGTCACTTTACGGCTCAATTGGGCGCTGAATTTATATTTTGTATTTTTGAAAGTACATGCAGCATAGGTACGTTACGTGAACACCGCAGTCCGTAGGGAAATCAGAGTAACGTTGTATGTTCTCGGTGTCTATGTCGATAACGTCTTCATCAACCATGCTGTTCAATCTCTTAGCAGTTCAGTACGAAGCTAATAAATCACCTTCTATACACGAACAGTCTCATTTCATTAGCTAAAAGTGTCGGTTCGGTCGGTTAAAATGCCTTGCTAAAGTGTAGACCCCTTATAAACGCATCGCAAATAAATTAATAGCTTACAAAGTCGGGTGTTGTGTAAAATCGGGCAACGACTATGTGTCGACGATGCGGTCACAGTGGCTGCTATAAAGCTGCGATTCCTTAGCACGAGCTTTGGAGTAACCTAGTTCAGTTGACCTGCAATCAGTGGCTTTATCTACCTTGTGACTTAGAACATAGGATTCGATTTTGTTTGGTGGTGGGTCAAGTTATTCTGGCAGGGATGCCGTGTAGTGTTTGGTAACAGCGTGCGAAATAAACTATGATAACACTAAGGTATGTGGTCTTTGGTGTTAAATTTCCTCTTGCTTGTACAGAGTATGAGGCTGTTCTGGACATAGATTGTGTCAGCACAATAGATTGGTTTCCGATACAGCAAGCCTCGTACATCCAGATCAGTTTCAATTTTCTCGCGGTTATCTTAATCGTTTTATTAATTGACGCCCTTTATATTTGTTGGGCATTAATCGATTAATTTATGATGGTATAATGTTTGATACAAGTAAATTACTTGAGAGAATTGATCGGGAATTTTCAGTATTGGTGGAATGAAGGAATTTATCGCGGTTTTGTAGCATAGGAATTTATAACAATGAAAGCTCGTGAAATTGTTGCTAAAACCTTTACAGAATGTTTTTTGTTATGTTTAATAAATTATATAATTTTAACCTCATGTATAAAATATGAGAAGAGAAGTTGATTACCAAGGAATAAACTTCCCATTTTACGGAGTTGCATGTTGTGAAACATTTTATAATAATAATAATAAGCCCCGCAGGGCATCTGAGGCGGATGACGGGGAGTAGCGACCCCGCGGGGCTATATATCCGAGTGCTCCAGGGAGAGTATACTGTCCCCCATCTCCGGCCTGCCGGAGTGAAGCATGACGGGGGATAGGTCTCCCGCCTCTTGGCTTGCCTTCATCGGCCGGTCAGAGTGGAGTCGCTAGAGCAGGGTTAGCAGCCCACTCGGAGGGTAGGTGCCTCGTGGTAAGTGGCGAGTGGGCCGGTGATGCTGGACCCACAGGGAGCGCGTGATCTGCGTTTAAAGTCCGCCGAGGTATCCTCACCCTTCAGCCCCTCATGTACCTGTTGCCCCCTTGTTGCGATTTAGCGACTGATTCCCGGGGGTCCAGTAAGTGAGGTGGCGAGTCTCCACCTGCCATTTTTACATGTATTTAATACATTGTCATCGGCAGGTGCCATAGTTCCCGTAGTTTACCCATTCCTAGTCCACTAACATCCCATCACAATAGCCCAAGTAGTTTTCATCCATAGTTAGCAATAGTTTAGCACAGAACCGGGGATTGTCCTTGGGTACATTTCTATAGTGTATACAGGGATAATCGTCGGTTTTGTGTCACCATTTCATTAAAGTTGTCTCAAAAGGGCTTCAGCGTGTTGGCTTCGGCCCCACGTTCGCCTCCCAAAAATCCGGGACTCTATAGTCCCGAGGTCTGGAAGAGACATACATTTATAATAATAATAAGCCCCGCAGGGCATCTGAGGCGGATGACGGGGCGTAGCGACCCCGCGGGGCTATATATCCGAGTGCTCCAGGGAGAGTATATTGTCCCCCATCTCCGGCTTGCCGGAGTGAAGCATGACGGGGGATAGGTCTCCCGCCTCTTGGCTTGCCTTCATCGGCCGGTCAGAGTGGAGTCGCTAGAGCAGGGTTAGCAGCCCACTCGGAGGGTAGGTGCCTCGTGGTAAGTGGCGAGTGGGCCGGTGATGCTGGACCCACAGGGAGCGCGTGATCTGCGTTTAAAGTCCGCCGAGGTATCCTCACCCTTCAGCCCCTCATGTACCTGTTGCCCCCTTGTTGCGATTTAGCGACTGATTCCCGGGGGCCCAGTAAGTGAGGTGGCGAGTCTCCACCTGCCATTTTTACATGTATTTAATACATTGTCATCGGCAGGTGCCATAGTTCCCGTAGTTTCCCCATTCCTAGTCCACTAACATCCCATCACAATAGCCCAAGTAGTTTTCATCCACAGTTAGCAATAGTTTAGCACAGAACCGGGGATTGTCCTTGGGTACATTCCTATAGTGTATACAGGGATAATCGTCGGTTTTGTGTCACCATTTCATTAAAGTTGTCTCAAAAGGGCTTCAGCGTGTTGGCTTCGGCCCCACGTTCGCCTCCCAAAAATCCGGGACTCTATAGTCCCGAGGTCTGGAAGAGACATACATTTATAATAATAATAATAATAAGCCCCGCAGGGCATCTGAGGCGGATGACGGGGAGTAGCGACCCCGCGGGGCTATATATCCGAGTGCTCCAGGGAGAGTATACTGTCCCCCATCTCCGGCTTGTCGGAGTGAAGCATGACGGGGGATAGGTCTCCCGCCTCTTGGCTTGCCTTCATCGGCCGGTCAGAGTGGAGTCGCTAGAGCAGGGTTAGCAGCCCACTCGGAGGGTAGGTGCCTCGTGGTAAGTGGCGAGTGGGCCGGTGATGCTGGACCCACAGGGAGCGCGTGATCTGCGTTTAAAGTCCGCCGAGGTATCCTCACCCTTCAGCCCCTCATGTACCTGTTGCTCCCTTGTTGCGATTTAGCGACTCATTCCCGGGGGCCCAGTAAGTGAGGTGGCGAGTCTCCACCTGCCATTTTTACATGTATTTAATACATTTCCCCATTCCTAGTCCACTAACATCCCATCACAATAGCCCAAGTAGTTTTCATCCATAGTTAGCAATAGTTTAGCACAGAACCGGGGATTGTCCTTGGGTACATTTCTATAGTGTATACAGGGATAATCGTCGGTTTTGTGTCACCATTTCATTAAAGTTGTCTCAAAAGGGCTTCAGCGTGTTGGCTTCGGCCCCACGTTCGCCTCCCAAAAATCCGGGACTCTATAGTCCCGAGGTCTGGAAGAGACATACAGGTATAATAATAATAAACTTCTTTTATTCAGATAACTGAGATCCATACATTAGGTACACAAACAATACAATTAATATATAATAGTTAGCAGGGACTTAGTCCTCTGCACTAATTTCCACATAAGCGGGCAGTCGTGTGTTTATGACGCATTAACTTTGTTTTAATTAAAAATAAAATTTTCAAGCAGACAGGCACAAAAGAAAAAAAATGTTCCAAAAAGTTTTCACCTTCTGTGAAAAGGTCGCAACCTGACACGCACACATGAAAAAGGTAATACGTGTTAATAGGAACAAAGAACGACAAGTATGTACATTCCATCATCATCGGGTTAAAAGAAAGGCATAATTATCTCATAAAGCCCGAATCATCTACCAGCTGTCTTTTGATAAAACGACGTGTTACGTAAAAGTGACGCGAAATTGCGCTGGTTTGTTCAAGGAAGTTATGTACGTAGTACGAGTTTCGCACTCGTACATATGTTATCGCGGGAGTTAAGGCTTGGTACAAGATTTGAAGAAGACCTGGTAAAGAGAACAAGGGTAAAAGTACCATAAAATATATGGAAAAATAATGGGTAGCACCTATGACTATTGAAGTTAATTGAAATGATCAAGTATTGTGTATTTAGCTGTAGGACATAAACTTCAATCTAGTCAAAATGTTCAATATCTGAAAACGTGATAGACTTCTAGATTGCCAAGCGGAATAAAATCGGAATTATTGTAACGAAAATATTATCTTCCTTACTTACTTCTTTTTCATCCTGCCGTGTTCCCAATTTTATTTGACGTCGCGTCGGCGCAATATGTTTTCCACTTCTATGTATTTCTCCGCGTCACTTGCCATATGAAAATATTTTCTTACAAACCGCCAAATCTTCTAACTTGTACCACGGCCGGCATCTTACGCGCTGTTTCCATTACACTGCGACATGCCATTTCTGATGCGTCTTTATAATAAAAATAAAATGTCGTTGAAGTAGCAATTTGCTCTCGCTTCCTGACGAAGTGTCGGAACATACTTAACATGAAACAACTCTTCTTAGAATTTACAAATAAAATCACTTTTATTTTACTTTGGTACTCGAGTTGATACAGTGTTGTTAAGTGCGAATTGAATTTGCACAAAGTACTTGACAAAAGTGAATATAAAATGTGTTGTTATTTAGTATTTAGTGTTTTTTATTTAGTGAGACACTATTAAAACTCAACTTTACAGCAGTAACAGTACTTGACTAAGTTCCTTAAATTCTGATCAAAATTTTGATCTTAAGTGTGTTGCAGTCCTAAAACATCTCTTTAGTGCATTAAAATGTAACTTAAATGTTTTTAAAATGTAACCTAAAGGTACACATTTAAATCACTCAAAAATATATACAACAAAAACATAAATAAGATACATAATTAACATTTAAGCCAATCATCCCTCAAAATTGTCATCCCTCTCCATCCAAATAAAATTATAGTCAAGCTGTATTAAGAAATCCATTACGGCAACACAAATTGTAAAAGATCTTCCGAACAAAAATCAAATTCAACGTAATTGAAACATGAAGGAGATTAGATTCAGAATCATTGGTTTTGATTTAACATAGGAACATTTTATTGAGTTATTTGAAAGGAAAGGTCGGTGCAAAAATGAAAAGCAATATGCTTCAGTGGCTTGGATATTACATGGATAGAATATTGAAGGAAATTATGATGGAAACGATATTTTTGTAGCATGAGTAGAAACACAGAAAGGGAACCAACAATGCATGACTAAGTTATTGCTGAAAAACGACGCAATAGGAGATAGGTATGGATAAAAATCAGGAGTAATAGATACTTTACTTGTATGACTAACATCATTATAATAGAGTCTATATCGTATGAACATACTATTTTTTCGGCAATGATAACTGTTCTCGAAGGAGATACCTATAAACCGACATTTTATAGTGCACAAGCGTAAGCGCAAACACAGGTGCACTCACTGTTCTCTCATTCTCTTGCTCCGGTAGACCTGTTATCCAATGCAATCAGGAGAGATCAGTAGGTATTAAAAGGTACAATTTTTTATGTAAGTACAGTAAATCCTTCTCCGTGTGAGAGGAGGCCTATGCCCAGCAGTGGGACGATAAAAAAAAAGGCTGTAACAACAACAGTAAATTTTATTGTCAATAACGTCGCCTGAAACAGGTTGTTGTTCATCGATTTACAACAAAACATTATTTTTACTTATGCCATTAATAAGTATGGGTATGTAAGGGTCATACTAAGCTGAAGCAATGAAGAAACAATAATAAAACACCAGTATTTTACGAAGTTAAGTTAGGATTTGTTTAGATTTCCTATTTTATTTTATTTCTTCTAGTACTAATAAAATAAGATTCGCACAATACGATTAAGCATTTACGATTGTTATAACTCATTCTATACGTTGGACATAAAATTGTGCAAATGACGGTTGCAAAAATACTATCTCTTATTATCTTATTTATAACTACTTGTACTTATGTTGAAATGTGGTAGGGTCGCGAAAGTTTAAGGTCGTGCAATTTATTTCACGGTCTTATAGTGAATTCTTTGCTATGGTACATACTGCAATTAAATGTGACCAACTAAATGTACTCACTTTTAATAATAATATTACTAACGGTGAATATTTGCACAGGCATAACCAAGTGGCCAAGATCATCCACCAGCAGCTTGCTCTACAATACAAACTTGTAGATCTTGAGGTACCGTACTACAAGTATGCGCCCGACCCAGTTCTCGAAAAGGACCATATCACGTTGTACTGGGATCGATCTATCATCACTGACAGGACTATTGCAGCCAATAAGCCTGATATAGTGGTGATAGATCGATTAGCGCGCCGCGCGATGATAATCGATGTCACCGTTCCGCATGACGAGAACCTCGTGAAAGCTGAGAAAGAGAAACAAATAAAGTATCTTGACTTAGCGCACGAGGTTGTCGCCATGTGGGATGTCGACACGGCTGTTATTGTGCCGATTGTCGTTACGGCCAATGGTCTAATAGCCAATAGCCTCGACCAACACCTCAGGAGGCTCTCGTTGGGCGGCTGGATCAAGGGACTGATTCAGAAGGCAGTACTTCTTGATACGGCGCGTATTGTGGGGAGGTTTCTGTCTCTGGGACCCTAACCACCGGTACCTTGGACCCTGTGCCCGATATCGGTGGCCATCTATTTTTTATATTTTTAAATGTTTTTTTATTTATTTTTATAATCGAATATTTAAAAATATAAATAATATGTTGTAAGATAAATAAATGACAAAAAATATTACTTCATGTTTTTTTCTTGATTGATCCTTGGCTTAAATGATAAACAAGATCAAACCGGTTTCAGTGAAAGGCGATTTAACGTGCTATGTTGATAAGAAGTAAATATGCAGGGGACACATTTTTCACAATGATATAAACAGTACTAGATACCAAGCAAATAAAAGTTTAGCTACCATAATAAAATAACCTTCTTTTATCACATACTCAAATTCTATTTTCCTTAGTTTAAGTAAACTCATATCAACAAAACAATGTAGTACTCTTATCAGTCACATTATCACTGCTTTAAGCCCATCATAAGACCACAAACGAAAATATTACATTTACCAAACCACTTGAAAGTGTTAGATAATAGTATTTATTCGAACAAACGTTTGCTTAAGTGCAGTAAAAGAAACTTATCTTGAAGAGATATACGTATCTTTAACTCAACATGACATTGGGCATGATAGTTCCACACTTAATAAAGAAAATCGTGAACTCTATCACAGTTCAGTCGCAGTCAGTCTGAACTCAGTCTGAAGTTCAGACAGTCTGAAGCTCTAAAAGATACATGTGTCTTTAACTCAACATGACATTGGTCGTGATAGTCGACACTTCATGGCTTAAGTGCGTCCTGATTGAGCTTCCATGTCAGATATAAATAGCAAATAGTTCCTGTAGTATAAATAGTTAAGATCTGACGACGATAAACTATTTGAAGAACGATTTTTTTTGACATCAGTTTGTGAATGGGTTTTTTGATGTATTTGTCTTTTGGGAATGTTCAGGAATTTAATATTGAAATTAAATGTTTGTTTGGTTTTTATGTGTTTGTATGCCATTTATCCCATAGTGAGATGGCATTATACTTTTGTCCGGATAATCTTACCATCTTGTGTCTTTTAAAACGCCTTCGGTTTTCAATAGCCTGTGAAATAGGGTTTGTCATGCACCTTAATTATTAATCTTAAAAAACTATAAAGTGTTAAAAACTAAAAAAACACGCTAGCCCTGTATAGTCATTAGAACTGAGAGCGAGTGCAAAAATTCATTCTAATCGAAGACCGGGAAGTGGGTCAAATTAAGATTCCAAGATTTTCTAAAACACATAGTTACGAGTGAAGCTTATATAAGCGTGTTAATAAAAGTAATATTTAAGCGTTACAATATAAGAAGACAAAAGGAAACATCTGCACACAAAAGAAAATTAAATGAAGCTCAAAATATAAATTAAAATTATGGCACTACGCCAGAAATATGTTGCAGTAATTATTTTCCTAGAATATAAGATTATGCATTTTATACCCACACAGCATGACACAAAATAAAAATAAAATATGAAGCGTAGTAATTTTTTTCTATTAAACTAAATTCTAGATCCTAAAAATATCATACAAGTTTATAGGAACTTGGTTCAGCTTACCAATATTTTTTTATTTATTCTAGGTATGTACTTATAACTTCTTATTTTGTGCGTGTAGATATTTTAATAAGTTGTGTAAGCAGTTTGACTTCAACATATTTAAAACAAGTGTGACTTCGGTGAAAAAGAGTTTAGCATTGAATTTCTTTAAAAGTTAAATTATTTTTTCCCATTTTTCAATACAATTTGTAAGACTTAACATTTCTCTCACAAAATTCTGTAGCAAAGTTATTGGTTTTGCGTTTTTAATTATTGTTTTTTGTTTTTGCTCAGGCGTTATAAGCAGTGTGTTGAGTTTGTTCCACTGTCTTTTTTTATGTTAAACTAGTTTTAGAAGTGAAGACTTGTAATTGGCTGTCAGTTAGTCACACAATCACCTATTACATTGTACTTAGCTGTAAGTCTTCCATCATCATCATCATCATCATCAGCCTATCGCAGTCCACTGCTGGACATAGGCCTCTCCAAGTGCACGCCACTGAGATCGATTTTCGGCTTCTCGCATCCAGCTCCTGCCAGCCGTCTTGCGCAAGTCATCACTCCACCGTGCCTGAGGACGTCCTACACTACGTTTGCCGAGGCGTGGTCTCCACTCTAGAACTCGTTTACCCCAACGGTTATCGGTTCTTCGGCTAATATGGCCAGCCCACTGCCACTTCAGCTTGCTGATTCGGTCTTCCATACTCATAAATAAATAAATAAAATTTCTGAAAAATAATAAATACTATACGTTATGTACTAAGATAATACTAAGAACCTCAAATTTTTCTTTGAGACAGATAAATCACTGAGAACCGTTATTATATTTCTTTCATACAAATGTTTGTATATTAACTTTATTAAATCCTTAAAGTACGGTTTTAAATTTATGCAATACTAGCTTCTGCCAGCGACTTCGTCCGCGTTAGATTCGGACTTTGTGCAAAAAGAGAGGAAGAAATACCTAATAAACACCAGCCTATCCAATATCTAAATCTATGCTTATCTACTACTACTTTACCTAAATAGAAATAAAATATAAACTATTCATAATTTGTAATTTGAACGAATTTTTAAACCATACCAAAATAACTAATATTTACCTATTTTATAAAATAACAACAAAAGATAAGTAAAAATAAATTATTTAAAGTCGTCAATAAAATTATTGTCGGTCAATAAGGTTGAACACTCCGAACGTCTATTCGCATCTATCGCATCAACAGCCAAATATTGTATGAAGCTCGCGCAGCAACCGCGCCGCGAGCCGCGTCGAGCGCAGCGACCGTTGCACAAAAATGATCCTTATAGCATGATTCAGTTTCACTCGCGATGGCTACCGTATTTTATGTATAACTTTGGTATTTCTTGACCGATTTATATTATTCTTTCTTTATTGAATACGTAATAATGTCAACTTTTTTTAGTTAGTGTGAGTGAGAGTATTATACGTAATAGTAGACAAATATAATCAGAAAGCTCCGAACTGCTAAGCTACCGAGAGTTAAACGTGTCATTGTGAGCCAACCATAAAAGATGGACATATACTGTCAAGGTATATTTTTTACATAATTTTAAGGAGAACATTTCCGACCTACATGGTTTCTGTGTAGCTTTAACCATTAAGGCTGCACACGCGACGGAAGCAAAAAAAATGGAGTAACTTCTCCCGTTTTTCCTACATTTACCTTCACTGCTCTGCTCCTATTGATCGTAGCGTGATGAAAAGTATCCTATAACCTGCCCAGGAGTATGAAGAATCATTGTACCAAGTTTCGTTGAAATCCGTCAAGTAGTTTTTGTTTCCATAACGAACATACAGACAGACAGACAGACAGACAGACAGACAGACAGACAGACAGACAGACAGACAGACAAAAATTTTACTGATTGCATTTTTGGCATCAGTATCGATCACTAATCACCCCCCAATAGTTATTTTGGAAAAATATTCAATGTACAGAATTGACCTCTCTACAGATTTATTATAAGTATAGATGATTGCCAATGTTGGCCATAGATTTTGTCTGTGTGTCAGAAGCGTAATTCTCGGTTTACGCAGCTTTCATTATGCGCTGTTGCCAGCCAGCATTTTATTAACGTGTTTTGTTCAACTATTTTTACGTCAACGGTCATCGCACTAAACCGTCTTTTCTCGAAGCCCGCGGTAATATTTCGACATTTTTAATATAAATCTGACTGATTATAAGACATTCTATAATGTACAAATCATAATAGAATTAACACAAGTTAGAAATATTAGCCTCGCAATTCATTTCTTTCTTTATTTATTATGACTTACAAAGTTTCGCCTGCGGCGTTGCCTTTGGTTAAGAAAACAACGGTTTTTTCGTCGACTTGGATTACGAAAGTGGTTGCAGCTCAGATATCTTTGGTTCCAATTAAATAAAACATAACCCATGTCACTTTAGGTTAGTGTAGCTATCAATTTGAATTTAGTTGGTTGATCTAGTGAATGCTCTTACTTAATAGGTTACGTCGACTCTCAGTCGCCAGTAACATATTGTATGAACTCGATACTACTTTCAACAACGTTTTGAATTTATTTTATATCTATAGAAAACTTTGACAAATATCTATATCTGTCAAGCCTTTTCAAAAAATGTTTTCGGCTTCCAGTCTAACTGGATGCCGCTGAGTACCCATGTTTTACTTGGAGCGGCTGCCTATCTGTTCTTCTCAATCCAGTTACCAGGGAAACCCAATACCCCTAGCTAATAACCCCTGGTTTTACGACCTTTGGCTTTAAAAACTCAAAAAACTATGAGAAACATTATTTTATGTATTCCAACATCTGCTATAATTTAAGAAAGCATCAACAGTTCTCTCACTGGCAAAGTTACAGTTATAAAAAAAAACAATTTAAATTCGTGTTTTAAGCCGCAAAGCTCATAAATATGTCTAAAAGTACAGAGGATGGCAATACGGCAGATTGACGAATCGATAAAATCTAAAACTACACCATGTTTAACGATTAATCGCTTCCGAATATCGATATTCAATTATAAACATCGATTACATTGATTGATACCAATACGATATAAATTGACTTTCATTTACTTACAGTGTCTTCTTTTGTTTCGAAATAATGAAAAACAACGCCCACTACAGTTTCAGTTTCAAAAACAGAAGACAGAAATTACTCCGAACTACCTATCTTCCAATCACAGGATTTATTTACAAAAGGAATTCCAAAGGATTTATACCAAACCAGAGAGGACAGAGTAATTGCTGGAAATACTCAGAGTACCCGCACACGGCAAACTTTTAGTCGGCCGACATTGTGTTCGGGCTCATAAATCAGTATGAAGATGAATGGTAGTACGCACACAGTAACGATCAGGTATTTAGCCGGTATCAGACAGCCTGAAAACTTTGATTGGAAGCAAGATTTTCTTAACAAAAAATTGCCAGCAACTGGGTCTTGCGTAGTGGGTCTACAATACCGTCATACGCTCCAAAACAGGAATCTTCGATGTGGGCCAAAAAACAGCTAAATTAAAATGGGACTGGGCTGGGCACATCAGCCGAAGGCATCCAGGCAAGTGGGCTAATATCGTCACTCAGTGGATACCACAGGATGGCCACCGCAGACGGGGTAGACCCCGGAAGAGGCGGCCTACATCCTGGACTGGTGGGAGCACTTTAAGGATCGAGAGGTGTAGAGACGGGATGGGGAGATCTTTGCCCAGTAGTGTGACAAAACCATGTTCAATGTCGGCCGACTGTTCAGTCTTCAGTGTGCAGGTACTCTCATTTACTTGCCGTCGACTCGAGATATCTATATCTGAGATCTTTGAAACTCGATCGTAATCATTTTATTTACTAGGAAAGTGTTTCTTAATATCTTTATGAGATCGTTAATACAGTTTTATTAATTGCTTTGAATTAATCTTTCCTTCCGTTTGCTGTTTTGCTGCCGACTCGTTTTAAATTTTAAGATACGGTGATTTTGTTTTGATATATTTCTGATTCGTTTAACAAATTGCTGCTTAGTATTCGTTTTATTACCTTTGGAAGTAAAACCTTTTAACTTGCTTACTTTATCAAAAAGCATTGGACGAATAAAAATAAAAAAACTTTTTGGGATAAATTTTTATTTGCAATCAAATCATTGGACTCCTTGTTTAATCCATGAAATCTCTTAGATAAAAATGAGTCCTTTAATAGATTAGGTAATGAATATATCTACGTTTTATCAAAATTCAAAAGTAGAGCCTAAATTCTCCCCCTCCTTTGATCCAAAAACAACCACAAAATTCGGTCAATCCTCATTACCCCAAACCTTCGTTATAGGCAAGCTAATCAAAATTTCAGCGACAAAAGACGCATCAATCGATACACAGAGCGTTCTGTCCATGACACGTTTCACTATGACCACGGCAATCAAAGTTGTAATTAGCAACTACTGAAACAGCAAATTAAACGTCCTTTCACGTGACAAATTTACGTGAGCCGATCGGGAGCTGTGTCACAGAATAAAGACATACAGTTGGGAAGGTACTCTAGCGCGCTCGGGACCGGGATCTTCGATTTATTTACGAGTAAATAAAAATCTGCTTAGACTTAACTTGTGCAATATAAAAACTTAATCTTCTATTTTAGCTCAAGGCATATCATTAGCAAATTGTTATCCGACCGGTATTAAATAATATTAAATTACTTATTGTAAAACCTCTACTGCAGTACCTACTAACGTTCGTAAGGGTCTACACGGTGCGTGTAGCTGGAGCAAGTTAACATGGGCAAGTGACAAGAGCACGCGGGTGGGTATTTTGCTTTGGCACATACGAGTCGCTGGACCCGCACATTATTAACATGCATGTAGCCTGCGCATGTGCCTCAACATGCACCGCACTCGCAACTCTCGCACTCACTCGCACTCGCAAGCTACTTGCACCGTGTAGGTGCACCCTAAAAATGGCACTCACACATCATGTGCATCGACGAGCTTTTAGCGGTGCAGTCAGTACTGAGTGTCGTGTACCGAGCACTTGCGTGTGTGAGTGACATTGTGACGAACGTTAGTACGTAGCTTCACAACTGTTTACAAGAGAATATATTTAAACTGTGGCTGTATTTTTCCGGGATATGAGGGAACATTTTTTTTTTGTATCTGTACTTTTTTGTACGGGAAATTGATGTGCTCAAAAGCTTTTGAGTGCGAATGTATTGACACTGTATTAATGTAGTGTTTTAATAAATAATTTGGCGCTATACAATTTGTGAAATTGTTATTTTAAAAATTTTATCAACGTCGTATTTATTAAGCGAAACGTGAAACGTGTTGGACGATAAACAAAATTTAATCTGTAGAAAAATATTGTATTTAAATAAATATGTAGCTTTAAAAAAGTATAACAGTGTTCTTAATTAAATTGTGTGATGAAGTTGTATGTATTTGAAACACATGTTTTTTTTTAGTTTTACGCATAAGACCTAATTTGAAAATAGGTAAGGCAAGCAATATACAGGGGTGTCGTTCACAATCACATTAAATCCTATCGCATATACTTCATGATATTCTATGGCGAATTGTAAAAAAAATAACCTAATCCATTCAGTGGTTTAACCACAGGAGTAATTTTTCGTTTTTATAATTTACAATATCATGTGTAAAGCAGAGATAAAGTAAGGAGTATCAAATGTTTTGATCAGTTGACAGCTGTCAGTTTTCAAGGGAGAATTTCAGTTGTTTGTAATGACTGACATTTATATGTTGTTCTAATTTTCGCACATTTTTATTCTATTTTCTTTGTTTGAAAAATGCATTTTTTTATTCTTACGTATTTTTCTTTTGTCTTTGTGTTAATCGCCATATATTAACCAGTATATTAACGCATTTCATTTAATGTGATTGTGAACGACACACCCGATATATAAACAATATATAAAAACAGTAACTTTACAGATCACACATTTTCGGATGGCGATATTTGTGATATTCTTAATATATTTCAAAAACATTACAAAATATTAATTTTACAACTCAAAGCAACACAAGTGCTCTATAGCAATAAAAATCCCATTTAATGAAAGTTTCATATTGAACCGAGTGTTCATAAAGGAGAGTTTTTGTGACACTTTCCACGTGACGCGCGCGAACGTACACCGTAATAGGTCCTTTGATAATATGTCACTGTCACTTCTCATTTAGTAAAACGGGAATGAGAATAAAAAGGGCTGTACAACGATAAAAAGTTTCTATATTTAGTAATTGGAATGTTATTTGACATAAAAGTTTGTCATCAAATGTCTTTGGCACTCTGAAGATGTGATGGCCCCGCCCTTACTTTAGCCCGGGCTCGGGCATTTTTGCACATACCATGGGTTCGATTCCAGGTCAGGCAAGTACCAATGCTGCGGGTTGTTCGAAAGAGATACCGCGGCCCTGGTACATAAAAGACCTGTGACGGAACACGACGGTTTTTAGTCAGTAAGAGTCTGACACTCCCTCTCCGCTGCTAACCCACAGCGGAAGGGGTCATTTGATGATTTTTGACGTCGTTAAAAAAAAAAAAAAAAAAAAGGCAAGTACCAATGTAACTTCTTTTCGATACCAATGATTGAGTAAAAATGAAAGAAAACGTCTTGAAGAAGCTGGATTTATTTATTTAATCGATATCGAAATCTGAAATCGCCAATCCACCTTGAGCTAGCGTAGTGATTTATGCTCATTCTTTTTCTGTATGACTAGAAGTGATCTACAGTGAAAAAGTAAGATGGTTAATGATGACATTAAAATCAGCCATTTAAGGCGCGTCCCCGAGCAAAACGCAGCGGAAGCCGTTTATTGTACTGTTTTTTTTGAAGTCAACTTCTCTTTGTCTAAAACAAATACCGACTAATAAAAAATACATAGAATTTGTAGACAGTCTTGACTCTTGAATGTTATTTTTTTTTTTAGTTTTAAGCAGAATAATGTCTAATTATAGGGTCACAACAAAACCACAGAAATGAGAAATAATCACTAATAAGATGCATCTCTTCGTAAAGTAACTATTATTTTTATTTGCTACCTAAACTAATAGATATACCTAACCGTTTCGTATTCATTTTAAGAAGCAGTTTTAAAAAAGAATGAGATAAATAAAAATAAACTTCTTTTGAATAACAAAGGCAGCTCCCCAAATATATTATTAGCAAATTTACCTAAATATGAAGATTGTGGACCACCGGATGTTATATATGACGTATACTCTTTAATGTTTTTATTTTGAGTCATAAATTGTAGAGCGTTGATTTAATCAACATCATTAAAAACGAGATAACCATCTTTATTCCCTCACCTCTTCATAAATAATACTTTCTTCACAACTCCCAAAAAATATAATCAACATCTGTATACCCATATCTTTAACAAATCAGTACTAATTATGACAGTTATAAATGACGTCACGGGTCTTTGTTAATGTCAACAAAAGACAGCTGTAGTACATTAATAAAGGCGTAGAACTAGAGCAGTATAAAACGATTTCAACCTATATAACTGATTCTCACGAGATGCTTGATTAGACGACTTACGATGTTTCCTATTTGAGACAAAGGAAGTCAAGTACCTTGTTGATGTCCTTATAGTAAAACTATACTAATAGAATAAATAAAGATGATTTTTTTGTTCGTTTGTCCCTTAAGGCTCGGAAACTACTTAACCAATTTTAAAAAATCTTTCACTATTGGAAAGCTAGACTCTTCCCAAGTAATATAGAAATAGGCTATATTCACCTGGTACGGGCAGTAGTTCTCACGGGACGCGGGTACAGCTACGGGAAATCGGCTAGTATGACATAATATACTGCGAATAGGTGTTTGTTTGTCATGTTTTTACAGTAAAATTGCTCACCTAGGAGATAACATGTTAAATATCTATAAACTTCTATTTAGTGCGGGAATAAGCTCCATAAATTCGTGGGAAAGAGCAAGCAAGGATAAAAGCTTGTAAATAAAAAATGTCGTTGCCCTTTCTCGTAGTTAATTATTATAAAAACTATCTCATTGGAAGCAGTCCAAGCTCAGAGCATAAAAGGACACAAAAAGACAAGAATTCTGCAATGCAATTAATTTCAATTACATTGATATATGGCTTCTGATGATGTGTTTACTGAATTTAATTGCGGATATTAAATAGTCTACTTGATTATTTTTACTGTAGATTTCTCATTTCTCAGTATCATCGGGAACTTAGTTGCTTAATACAGTTTTCTAGACATTTTTATTAGTTTGACATACACAAATAACCATAAGAAGGTGGACGAACATAACTGTTATTAGTTACATGTTCTTCTTTTTCTGTTCGTTATATCGGGTGTGTCGTTCACAATCACATTAAATGAAATGCGTTAATATACTGGTTAATATATGTTGGTTAATACAAAGAAAAAAGAAAAATACGTAAAAATAAAAAAATGATTTTTACAAACAAAATAAATAGAATAAAAATGTGCGAAAATTAGAACACCATATAAAAGTCAGTCATTACAAACAACTGAAATTCTCGCTTGAAAACTGACAGCTGTCAACTGATCAAAACATTCGATACTCCTAACTTTATCTCTGCTTTACACATGATGTTGTAAATTATAAAAACGAAAACTGACTCCTGTGGTTAAACCGCTGAATGGATTAGGTTATTTTTTTTTACAATTCGCCATAGAATATCATAAAGTATATGCGATAGGATTTAATGTGATTGTGAACGACACACCCTGTATATTGACATCAGTTCATCAAAAGTAGGTATGTGCATATGTTTTTCTTATTGGCGATAGATCCTCATTAGACCACTATCTCAAGGGCCTCCTATGCGGCTGCGGTTGCAGCGGCACCCCCACCCAGAAGGGGAGCGCCAAGCAAGCCCCCTGTCGCGGCGCCGAACGGACCGACCAGGAGGGCGGCCGCTCAGCCAAAGCCCAAGACCGCAACGGCGGTCCAGGCGCAGAGGCCCCCGGTGCCAACGTCAGCACCGGTCCCGTCGTCGGCACCAGTGGCGAAACGCCCTCCGAAGCCGACACCGTCAGCGGCCCCTACCTCTTCTGCCACTGAGCCCGAGTGGCAGGTGGTGGGGGAGAAGAAACAGAAACGGAGGGCGGCCAAAGCGGCCAAAAAGAAGGCCCAGAAACGGCGGCGCAGGGAGCGAGCCGCCGCGGCGCAACTCCGCGCCCCCAAGACCGCGGCTGTAGTAGTCACACTACAGCCGGACGCGGTCAAAAGGGGCGTGTCGTACCGCGACGTGCTCGCCCAAGCAAAGGGGGCGGTGAACCTGCAGGAGCTGGGTATCACCGAGGGCCTCCGGCTCAGGGTGACCGCAACGGGCGCCCGAATGCTGGAGGTCCCAGGAGCGGCCAGTGGGCCCGCCGCGGACGCTCTAGCCGAGAGGCTCAGAGCGTCCATAAGTGCGGACGACGCTCGAGTCTCCAGGCCTTGCAAGTGCGCGGATCTGCGCATTATGGGCCTGGACGACTCAGTCACTGCGGAGGAGGTGGTGGCCGCCGTCGCTAGGACGGGTGGGTGCTCTGCCGATGAAGTGAAGGCGGGCACCATACGTCCCGACTTCAGGGGCACGAGCACCGTCACGGTGAGCTGCCCCGTGGTGGCGGCCAAGACCATAGTGGACGGCCGTAGGCTACTGGTTGGTTGGGTGTCGGCACAGGTCAAGTTGCTGGACCCTAGACCCCTGAGGTGCTTCCGATGCCACGTCGGGCATCATGTGGGTGTTCGCTGCACCTCAGAGGTCGACCGCAGCGCCCTCTGCTTCCGCTGCGGTCAGCCCGGACACAAGGCCGTGGCTTGTAGCGCCGCGCCGCACTGCACTGCATGCGCGGCTGCTGGCAAGCCGGCCGAACACCGGGCAGGGAGCAAATCCTGTGCCCCACCCGCCAAGACCAAGGGTAAGGGCAAGGGCCGGCCGTCTGTCGCCGCCACCGCCACCACCTCCGCAGTGGCCACCATCGCAGCTCCTGCAGCCTCCGCCGCCTCCAATGCTGCCGCCGCTGTTGGCGCCGTCGCCGCTGCTGCTGCCGCAGCGCCCGTCTCTGGGTCCCAAGAGGAGGAAGACGTGATGGAGTGCTAGTCTGGCTCCATTACGCTTCCTCCAGGCGAACATCAACCACTGCGCCCGTGCCCAGGATCTGTTGCTCCAAAGCATGGCGCAGTGGTCGATCAACATCGCCGTGGTCGCTGAGCCGTACTTTGTCCTTCCCAGGGATGACTGGGTTAAGGACCTTAGCGGCTCAGTGACCATCATATCGTCGGCCGCCGCTGGTACTCCTTCCCTCGAAGGGGTGAAGAGTGGAAGGGGTTGCGTCGCAGCACGGTTCGGGGAGATAGTCGTCGTGGGGGTGTACTTCTCCCCGAGCCGAACTCTCGCCGAGTTCCACAACTCCCTTCTGGAGTTGTCCGTCGTCGTCGGAAGTTATTCCCTCCCCGTGATAGTGTTAGGGGACTTCAACGCCAAGAACTTGGCCTGGGGTTCCCGACGCACAGATGCACGGGGTAGGATGGTGGAGGACTGGGCGCTGGAAGCAGGCCTGGTCGTCCTCAATCGGGGTTCTGTCCCCACGTGTGTACGGATGCGGGGCGAGTCAGTGGTGGATATCTCGTTCGCCAGCCCCGCTCTGCTGCCGCGTGTCTTTGACTGGCGCGTGGAGGAGGGGGTGGAGACCTACTCCGATCACCGGTACATCCGGTTTGACGTCTCCGCCCAGAACCCTAACGCGCCGGTCCTGCAGACCCCGAGTGGTCCACGTTGGGCGCTGAGGCACCTTGACCGGGAGCTTCTCCTGGAAGCCTCAGTCGTGCAGGCCTGGGTGTCATCACCGGACAGGCCCGCCGACGTCAACGACGAGGCGGAGTGGTTCCGGGAGACCATGTCCGAGATTTGTGACGTGGCCATGCCCCGAGTCCCGCCAGGACGCGCCCGACGCCAGGTGTACTGGTGGTCTTGCGAGATCGCGGCCCTTCGAGAGGCGTGCGTCGCTGCGAGGCACCTGTACACCAGACACCGCAGGCTGCGCATCCGCCCTCCGGATGCAGAAGCCAGGGAAGCAGAGCTGTACGAGGGTTACAGAGCTGCGAAGACCGCCCTCCAATTGGCCATCGTCCAGGCCAAGGAGGTGGCCAATGCGGAGCTGCTGGGGTCTCTGGACAGGGACCCGTGGGGGCGCCCATACAAAATGGTGCGGGGCAAGCTCCGCCCATGGGCCCCCCCGCTGACCCAGAGTCTCCGGCCTCAGCTGGTGGAGGAGGTGGTGAGCGCTCTGTTCCCTTCGCGCGGGGAACACTCTCCCCCGCCCATGGCTCTGCAACCCGCGGTGTCAACTACGGACCACACTTCCGACGACGACGATGTCCCCGAGGTGACTGGGGTGGACCTGAGAGTGGCGGTGGCTAGGCTGAAAGCCAAAAACACCGCCCCAGGGCCTGACGGCCTGCCTGGCAAGGCCTGGGTCCTGGCCCTTGATGCTCTCGGGCCTCGACTTAGGGGGCTTCTCAGCGCATGTTTGGAGAGGGGCCAGTTCCCACTTCGTTGGAAGACGGGGAAACTGGTCCTCATTCGGAAGCCGGGGCGCCCTGCGGACTCTCCGTCCGCATACCGGCCCATCGTGTTGCTCGACGAGGTGGGCAAGCTCTTTGAGCGAGTTGTCGCACACCGCCTCGTCGCGCACCTTGGGGGGATAGGGCCGGACCTTGCGGACCACCAGTTCGGTTTCCGCAAGGGGCGCTCAACGGTGGACGCCATCATGCGCGTGAGAGCTCTCACGACGGGGGATGCTGTGTCCCGGGGGGGGGTCGTCTTGGCGGTGTCTCTTGACATCGCCAACGCCTTCAACACCCTTCCCTGGAGTTGCATCAGGGAGGCACTCCGGTATCACCGGGTGCCGACCTACCTTCGTCGCGTGGTCGAGGCCTATCTGTCGGATAGGTCCATCATTTACCCTGGTCACAACGGGGAATGGAACCGGCGAGAGATGTCGTGCGGTGTTCCGCAGGGGTCGGTACTGGGGCCGCTCTTGTGGAACATCGGCTACGACTGGGTGCTGCGCGCCGACCTCCCTAGCGGCGTCAGCGTGGTCTGCTACGCTGACGACACGCTGGTTCTGGCACAAGGGAGGTCGCACCAGGAGGCGGCCGACTTAATGACGCGCGGGGTTGCGATAGTCATCGAGAGGATCCAGCTGCTGGGACTGGAGGTGGCCTTGCACAAATCCGAGGCCATGTGCTTTCATGGGCTTCGGAACGCGCCACCTTCAGGCTCCCAAGTCACGGTGGGGGGGTTACCATCGGCGTCGAGAGGGCGATGAAGTACCTGGGACTCGTCCTCGACGGCCGGTGGAACTTCGTCGAGCATTTCCGACGTTTGGGCCCCAAACTGGAGAAGGCAGGTGCTGCATTCAAGCGGCTCCTGCCCAACCTGGGCGGCCCAAACGCCCCCTGCCGCAGACTCTACGCGGGGGTCATGCGGTCCATGGCCCTTTACGGGGCCCCGGTATGGGCACGTTCGGTACGGCCGCGGGCTGTACAATACCTGAACGTGCCCCAAAGGGTGATAGCCATCAGGCTAATCCGGGGGTACCGCACGATCTCCCGCGAAGCAGCTGGCCTACTTGCTGGACTGCCACCGTGGGATCTGGAGGCGAGGGTCTTCTTGCGCCTGTACGACTGGCGCGAGGAGGCTCAGCGCCGGGGGGAAACTCCGCTACCGCGGCAAGTTGTCGCGCAGCGGGCGGAGCTCCGGCGCGATCTCATGGTGGCCTGGAGGGAGCGACTATCGCAACCCAGTGCAGGGCACGCCACCATCGTGGCGGTAAGTCCCCTCTTTGAGGAGTGGCTCGGGAGGAGTCACGGCGCCCTCACGTACCGCATGACGCAGGTCCTCACCGGACACGGTTGTTTCGGGAGGTACCTGCACCGCATCGGTCGTGAGGAGGCGCCCGGGTGTCACCACTGTGCGGACAGCCCCGAGGACACGGTGGACCACACAGTCCAGGTGTGCCCCGCATGGGAGGGGCACCGCCGGGTCCTCGTCGAGGCTTTGGGCGGCGGCGACCTCTCGCGTCCGGCCCTGGTTCAGGCCATGGTCCGGGGCGAGAGGGAATGGGATGCCGTCGCCTCCTTCTGCGAAGCGGTCATGCTCGAGAAGGAGGAGGCGGAACGCCAGAGAGTTCGCACCTCTCATCCCGGCCGCCGCGCTGGACCAGGTAGACACCATGGGCGCCGGGTGTCGCGAGATGACTCCCGGCCACCGTAGGCGTGGGTCTGTGGGCGGTGAGTTCGGGTGGCTCATCGTCCCTCTGTCTTCCTAGACGACAGACCCGTGTCGACGGCGCGCGTTGTTCCACGCGCTCCTCAAAGAGATGTCAGCAACCCCAGCGGGGCCCAGCAGGGCCAAGGCCTGCCGGGGCTGCGGGTTGTTCGAAAGAGATACCGCGGCCCTGGTACATAAAAGGCCTATGACGGAACACGACGATTTTAGTCAGTAAGAGTCTGACACTCCCTCACCGCTGCTAACCCACAGCGGGAGGGGTCATTTGATGATTTTACGTCGATAAAAAAAAAAAAAAAAAAAAGACCACTATCTCACGTGACGGTAACCGATACTCCGACGATCGATGGAGGTACAAGCTTGTCTAGAAGTAATCTATTATATTGTTTTCTTAAGTTCTAGCATCTTCGTACACAAAAATTATTACTTTCACACCAACCAATTTTTCGCTCGGTTTTACGTTCCATACATTCCGAGTAAAGGCGTACGTGTTACATCCCCGATCTGCTCGGAAAATCCACTAGTGTGAAAGCGCTATAAGTTTTGAAATCTCATAGACATACTCAAGTTATTAACATGAGTAACAACTAGGTCGGAACGCCGAAATCTTCCCAACGATTACAACAACAACAATAATTATACCTCTAGTTGGTAACAGGATTGCCTGAAGACAGTTCACAGTTCTCGAACTTCCAAAGTAGTTTCCTCACAATCAGGGTTACTAGTAGAACGTCCGTCTAACATCATGAAGGCAGTTTCTATGCCACAATTATATCACAATGGCGTTTCAATGCTTGATTGCATCGTTCTATGGGTACTGGAATTTGGAACTAAATATATGAGAAGAAGAATGAAGATTTGAATGAAGATTTCTCTCAAACTAAAATTCACAAATCCTTTTATCTTACACTAACTTCGGATCACGGGCAACCGGATGAAAAGAAGCCTTCCTTCAATAAGCACTATCTCACTCTAAAATATTTTTTCAAACCGGGCCAGTAAAGTTTTCAGCTTCATAATTTTAGATAGGACAAATCTGCACTGTGTGCATTATAACCACATTCAATAGTAACTAGACTGGACATTAACAATGAGACTATAGGTTTCACAAGGAATGGTAGGTTCTGTTTCGGAAATAGGTAACCATCCATCCTCATCCTCCGAGCCTTTTCCCAATTATGTTGGGGTCGGCTTCCAGTCTAACCGGATTCAGCTGAGTACCAGTGCTTTACAAGAAGCGACTGCCTATCTGACCTCCTCAACCCAGTTACCCGGGCAACCCGATACCCCTTGGTTAGACTGGTGTCAGACTTACTGGCTTCTGACTACCCGTAACGACTGCCAAGGATGTTCAATGACAGCCGAGACCTACAGTGTAACGTGCAAATAGGTAACCACGCAACAAAAATAAATCTACCCACGATCATTGAATTCATGTTTTCCATCTGTTAAATACCTACAAAGAGTTGTCCTATTTCTCAAACAGTGTTTTGTAAAGCAGCCGCAAATTAAAGCAATTATATTTATGTGAACCGTTTTAGTGGAATTTGTCGTCGGAATTTCTAATCTGTAGTCTAAATATAACACAAAAGAACACCGATGGTTACAGGATAGGCATTCTGGGAGAAATAATAATTATTATTTCGCAAGAAGTATTAGCGGTAAGGTAATCCTTTTTCATAATCCTAAGTACCTATTTAGTTTTTTAAATTGAATGAAAATTTTATTTCATTTTCTCTAAAACCACTCACTCTTCACTTCTTCATAGTTCAACGACAAACCAGTGAGAACAAACTCATATTTTACACCGCCCCAAAAAGTCATAAAAACAGGTTACATACGTAACAAATGAAAACCAATATATCTTTCACACACAATAAAGCAAAACCACAACACAAAGCTTTTCACCTAATAATAATTTATTTCGGTAAAATATACTGTTTTCCAGAATACTGGCCGGTTGGTTAATCGGCGGTCAAAAAGCAATTTTAGATCCAAAATTAGAGTAACCAACCTATTTCATAGTGTGACGTAGTATGGAGTCTGTGTTCTGTGTGGTCACCTATTTAACGCTTAATTGAACAGCAAACATTAATTGGTTCACAATAATTTTGTGTGTATTTAGCTGGATTACTAATTAGCGTGCTGTTTTGTCGATTTGAATTTTGTATTGTTATCGTGATCGGTTTCATGTACCTCTGTTTTGATTATTTGGTAATGGCGAGATCGATTGTATGTGTATTATCTGTTTAACATACCTGCTTATATTTACAGTTCTATATTATTTCCCTGGTGTGGTCAAATTATTTTGAATAGGTATGACATAAAGATATGTAAGAAGTGTCTCGATGATAAAAGTACAAATACATAGATACCGTAAATAGCAATAGGTAAAATCCCATCCCATAAGAAAGCGCTATAGGTACAGGCGCCATAGCTCACCCTATAGGGAAAAGCGGGGATGGTAGATCGTAAATACTTTTTGGGTAAATACTCTTGAGATATTACTTTTATACAAAGTTTTTTATGGCAACATTTTGGGACCTATGGGAGGTCTTTGCCTTGCAGTGTCACCGTAGATTAAACAAAATAAAAAATGAATGGACCCTGAACAGTTATCATTTATTTACTCTTCCAATTACAACAAAATAAATATCCGTTCTGATTGTTATATCCTTGTTATTGTAACATATTTCAAGAAATCAATAAATAAATAATAAATCTTATTCCATGTTTATTGTTATCAGTATTGAACTGTAGCTGAGAGGAACATTAATTAAATATCCGCGATGATGCATCTCTTTTGCTATTTATATCCTGCATTCTTTTGTTTCTTTTTAAGTGTAAAGTACCTATATTTATTTTTAATCATCTCTTTCGGCTATAAAATGTTTTTGTAAATGACTTTAGGTTGTGAAGCTATGTTTGAGAAATTATGTCTTAAGAATTTTATTTTATTTTATTTAACTAGCTGTTGCCCGCAACTTCGTCTGCGTGGGCAATATAGAATAGTCAATTATTACGTATGGTGCGTAAGTAATTTTCACAGGAAATAGCTATAATCTATGTCTATATGCTTTGAGTCTGACAAAGCTGTCATTTGTACATTTTCTGCAGCTGCTGCGACTAAGCAGAAGCCAGAAAGTCTGTCAGTCTTACCATGGATATCGGGTTGTGTAGTTGACTGGATTGAAGATAGATAGATAGGTAGTCGCTCCAAGCAAAATATTGGTACTCAAACAGATTCGGTGACTGGAAGCCCAACACCAACATAGTTGGGAAATAGCTGGATGGATGATAAAATGAGTCATCATCATCAGCAGGCGCATAGGGTAGGATAGTTTCACTACTGGGGAGAAACACTTGTATGACTTGTATGAATTGGGGATTTTCTGTGCACTTACTTACTATGGTAAGGCTGACCCCACATTAGGCGTGCGCGATCCTCGGGCGTGTGAGTAGCGCGGGCGTTGCGAGCGCGCTGCGTGAAAGTCGCGTTTTGCTGCCCTGCGGCATGTGTGAAGAGTGCAAGCGACGCGCTCGCGGCGAGCACGCGGCGCTCGAGTTGCGTTCTTACCCCTACGCCCGCTATCCCCGCCGCCCGCTAAACGCCTTAGCAGTTAAACGTCAAGTCGAGCGCGCTGCAAATGCCGCAGGGCAGCAAAACGCGACGCTCACGCAGCGTGCTCGCGACGCACGCGCTACTCACACGCCCGAGGATCGCGCACGCCTAATGAGGGGTTAGGTCTAAACCGGGAGGGACTCCACCGAAATGTTTGCATTAGTTCACGAATAGGCAAAATGTAGGTACGTATCTGTGAGAGTCCACTTCATGTGTTCGTACTTGAAACCTGCAGTTTTGCCAAGATTTTCAAAATGAACGCTCGCAATTTGTCATTTCTTGGTGGAGCCAGCAAATCAAAAGATACAGAAGTGTTGTATACCGCTCACCGGGAAAATTTCGCTCTTGCGGAGGACGTTTATATACCATATTTTGTGTCACACGTAAACAGGACGACAGTAAGTATCCACCGAAACACTTTCAAAGATCTGATGAACGAACAAATCAGACCTGAGTTGGTCACCTGGGGCCAATCAGAGCTCTATGAAGCGATCATACGGTTTGGCTCCTACTGTTATTGTGGTTTCTGAAAATGTATTCACCTCATTCAACGATGAATGTAATTCTGATGGTACTATTAAGAACACTTGCTCAGCGCAAAAGCTGACGTTGGCAGGCCGACTCTTTTGACTTCTCGAATAGGATACCATTGGTTTTTGTGCAATGCACACCTGCAATGCATGCTGGATTAGGATAGGATATAGGTGGATAGGATTTGCAGCAGAGAACAATTCTGTCTTTGTAATTGAATGACATCAAACGTAGTTTTATATAAAAGGTGTTTTTTTAGACTTGGCTCGGGTCTTACTGAGACTGTTCGTAATCGTGAACAGTGTATTTGCGATCAGAAGTTGAAAGTAAGCATGTCTCTGGTATGCGACGCGTAATTTGTACGTTTCCAGATGCATAAAGCATTTTACGTGTGTATGGTATTAAATCGAGAAAGCTCCCATTTCTTATCTGCACTTTGTATCTGGGCTTGTTTTTAAAGCTACAGAAGCCTACATTACCTACCTCACGCTTAGCAGCGCTTGCGAGAGATAGATCTTCCTTTCTTCTAGGATTAAGTTTACATATTTTGCATCAGAAACAATAATTAAGGTCTACTTAATACTACTCACTCAAAGTAATTTGTTTTAAGGCCACCACATTAGTGGAAGATAAGCTAAACTATGTTTATGAAAAAATCCTGATATGAACTCCATCTGTAACTTTAAATGATAATTAATTGTTCCATTAAAGTCATCATTTTTGACATAGTGTTCAAAAAATAATTTAGATGGCACCGTTTTAAATTTGGCTGAGAACTATTAATTTTCCTTTCATCAAGGTAAGGGGATCTTCACACTGCCCCGCATCACGCTGCATCTTGCGTGTCGACGCACCTACGCGCGTTCCTGCGGGAGTGCAGATCTGCATCATCGTGCGGGTTTTTCACGCACTCACGCGCGTAGGTGCGTTTTGTTATTTCACGCACGACGGCTCTCATCGAGTTCCATTTTCAAACATACACGTCACGCCCATTCGAAATCACGCGCGTCACTGCGGGATTCAGTGTGCCATACCTTGCGTCTCGCCCCGCACCTACGCGCGGGGGTGCGTTTTTCTCCGCATGTATGGGGATCTTCACACTGCCCCGCATCACGCTGCATCTTGCGTGTCGACGCACCTACGCGCGTTCCTGCGGAAGTGCAGATCTGCATCATCGTGCGGGTTTTTCACGCACTCACGCGCGTAGGTGCGTTTTGTTAATTCACGCACGACGGCTCTCATCGAGTTCCATTTTCAAACATACACGTCACGCCCATTCAAAATCACGCGCGTCACTGCGGGATTCAGTGTGCCATACCTTGCGTCTCACCCCGCACCTACGCGCGGGGGTGCGTGTTTCTCCGCATGTATGTGCGTGATCCGCATGAACGCGCGTGGATGCATTTTCAGTGTGTTGGACTATGCGTGTTTTCCATACAAACGGAGATATTTCCATACAACGGAAAAAAAACGCATCCACGCACTACGCTGCATCATGCGGGGCAGTGTGATAATCGCCTTAGTGCGTGATCCGCATGAACGCGCGTGGATGCATTTTCAGTGTGTTGGACTATGCGTGTTTTCCATACAAACGGAGATATTTCCATACAACGGAAAAAAAACGCATCCACGCACTACGCTGCATCATGCGGGGCAGTGTGATAATCGCCTAATAATTATAGTTGGATTTTGATGTGGTACGGCAAACTGAAAAACACTATTGAAATGTCTATCGAAAAATTACACTATGGCGATTATCACACTGCCCCGCATGATGCAGCGTAGTGCGTGGATGCGTTTTTTTCCGTTGTATGGAAACATCTCCGTTTGTATGGAAAACACGCATAGTCCAACACACTGAAAATGCATCCACGCGCGTTCATGCGGATCACGCACATACATGCGGAGAAAAACGCACCCCCGCGCGTAGGTGCGGGGCGAGACGCAAGGTATGGCACACTGAATCCCGCAGTGACGCGCGTGATTTTGAATGGGCGTGACGTGTATGTTTGAAAATGGAACTCGATGAGAGCCGTCGTGCGTGAAATAACAAAACGCACCTACGCGCGTGAGTGCGTGAAAAACCCGCACGATGATGCAGATCTGCACTCCCGCAGGAACGCGCGTAGGTGCGTCGACACGCAAGATGCAGCGTGATGCGGGGCAGTGTGAAGATCCCCTACGTGTTAAAATATGGTGAATTACGGAAAATACACAACTCCATCTGTTGAAATAATAATCCTCTGTAAAGAATGTATGGTAATTAATTGTCATTTACCACCTCGCTCTTTTGACAAATTTGATGTATTTTTACCACAGATGGAGCTACTTTAACCTTGGCTAAACAAAATTTTCATATTTTTTTTTCTTCCGAAGTTACTTATAAAGGTGTGATTTTCTGTGTAAAGATTAATAATAGGCCGAACAACTAATATAAGTACAACATTCAAATGTACAGTTTTGACAAACAGATTGCGTGTCGTAATATTTTACATCTTGAATTCACAAAATTAATCATATCTTTTGATAGAGTGAATCGATTTCGATGATACAAAAACTAAGTAATATCCCAAGTTACGTAGAATTTTTGTATATAAGCATTTTCTGCATTGAATTCGTAGATTTTACGTGAATCCCGAACAAACAAACAGATAAACAGACAAACAGACAAACAGACAAACAGACAAACAGACAAACAGACAAACAGACAAACAGACAAACAGACAAAAATGACAAAAATGATGGAAATGGGTTCTGTTAGTTATCCTTTAACATGCCGGCTATTTTTTTTGTCAATTTCTTCAATGTACAAAAATTACTTTTCTACAGATTTATTATATGTATAGATTTTGAGCTTATCAGCTACTAAATTGATTGATCATGGATTTGGTCAAATCATAGTTCTTATTTAAATTTGAACTTTCTTCCTAATATGTATAGAATAGTTCTTATTTATTTAGAATAGAGCTCAGAATAGAGCATTCGAGGAAGAAAGATTTTATTTTTGAACCATATCCTATACCTTAATTTTGCACACAGTCTGGTCACTTACATAAGTTTGAGTTCAATTTACAAATTAAATAATAAATACAGCAAATTCAAACTCAACTTCCATAACCAATCATTAAGTGACAGTTATAATTACAGTCGCCATTTTGAATTATGTATGCGATAAACCAACATTACACAACATACCATTTAAGTAATTAACTGAAAGTGATCTCATAATTCTAAACGTTACAAATATATTAGAGAATGTCAATAAATATAGGAACTCAACAGCAACTGTCATGAGAACGAGTTGTAGGGGAAATTATGGTATAATTTTCAAAGTAAATATGAGAAGTTGTGGCTACTAAATCAGCGGGATGACCTCCACACGAAAAAAAATACGACAATAATAATATCATAAAATTTAAGTTTTATTTAACCTTAATTAAATATTAAAAAATTCAACTTTTAAATGTATTATACAATTGTATGAATTAGTATGCATAACATCGACGTCATTATAATAATTCGTGACTAATTAATTTAGGCATAACATTTCTTTTTAACCGCGACGAAAGAGTTTTTCTAAGAATTTATCTACGCACTAAAACAAATTCTTCATTAGTTCTTTTAAATATTAATTATTTAAATTCTAATCAAACATGTAAAGTTCTAAGTTTACTATCAATATTTGTGACCAATTTTACGACCGATAAAATGTATTTGTTCAAATAATCACTTGTAAAGGTGATAAATCTACATTTCAACTTAGTGTTATCTTAACATAAAAAAATCGTTAACATTGTCAAATGTTCAATTTAATTAGGAGTTTATGCTAATTTGTGTTATAAATCTTTAAGCAAGTTATTTTTAACATTTTATGGCAGCCTACATAAGCATGTGAAATTCTCTTATCGCTACCGGTTTGAGGCGATTATCGCTGCACTCGTGGCTCCACACTGACGTCACTGTCACAAACGCAAGTAAATATTTAAACACTTTCAATCAATAGAACCCGATTGGTATACTCCATGCATCCGGAAGTAGCAAAGGGCCGATTAAGTAACACGTAAAAGTGCTGAAGATAAAATTGATTATAACACGAAACGTTATAATCGTCAATGGCCTGTATTGACAGGTAAGACCGCTTGGCTTACTAACCCACGGGTCACACACGCTTAATATTATGTGTATGTTTTCCAATACATTCACATGTGACGAGTTACGTCAATATTTACTTTAAAACTTTTCTATTCGGCGCTCGCTTGTACTCGTATACAATAAAAGAACGAAAGCGAAAAGAAATTCGAATAACAAAACACGGGATCGTTTAAAAAGATCAAGTCATGTCCCAACAAAAGCGGGAGATTAAACGGACTGCCCACTAAGTTTCATATAATCCTTTAAAAACAAGACAAAAGGAAGCCCTCGTTACTCCAACTAGAAACATTTTCAATATCTGGCTCGACAACAATGGCTGGAGCTTTTTTTCTCTATCCGCTAGCGGAATAAATTCCGTATCAAATTTCTCCCCGGATAACCATAACGATTTATCTGCCGGCTTAAACCCAATCGAATTATTCACAAAAGAATACCCACGATTCGGGGTTTGCGAAAATAAAAAATACAATGCACTTTTCTCTTCCGTTGTACATGTACGCAACGTACGCACACTGTTAACGATAGTACGGAAATACTCTGTGTGTAACGTCCCATATTCTGGCTCATCTCGTCGGCTCGTGCCGTTTTTGGGCGAAATGGTGTCGTCTACCGTTCGAGCGAAAGTCGATTTTCGTAGTGTGTGGACGCCGCTTTGGAAGGGCGGCCGTCGCGTAAGCTACGGACCACGTGCACCTCGACTGCTTGCGCTTAGTTCTTCACGAACTGTGTGGGAGGTTAGTTCGCTACATGAATATAATGTTCCTTGAATGTCATGCGCTAAGCGTTCGCCGCGAAAAAGCGTATTCCGCTTGCGCCCAGCAGTGATGCGTGTGTGAGTGTTGTCTCTCCACGTGATTTTGACAGTCGAATCGTTCACAAAAGCCGGCTCGGTTTTTTTTTCTTTTATCAACAGTGCGATGTGTGCGAACTGAAGCGACAGGGAAAGTGTATTTGATAACAGTTTACGTGAATGAACGGCCGATACATAGAGATGTTGTAAGATCAAGGGAGCCACATCAAGGATGATTATTAAATATTGCTTGGCCCAATTTCTGCCGGCTATGGAGTGTTTTCGGTAAGTCGCTAATGAGATTTTTGATTGAGGATCGGTATCTTTGAATTAATTTAATTTTGAAGTTGGGTGCCAAATATTTGTTTCATATTATTTTGTTGGGAGTAAATAGGTTCAATCGAAGTTGAGAGTAATGTAGTCGTTCTGAGTGGATGATTGATGACTGAGAGTGAATGACTCGCCCTTATTTGAGGAAGTAATGACCCGTATCGGTCATCCCTCTCGGTTCGAGGTATCGATATACAGGGTGCCGTGGAAAGGTGCCATCAAAATTCACGATAGCGTTCTAACCTACATAACATATATAGTGCGAAAGGGACTCGTAACTTAAATTGCTTTCAGCGAAGGGGTTCTAGAATGGAGTTTCAAATTCAGTTACCAGATTAATTGTCCTGTCATGTCCTTAGGTAGGGCTCCGCATAGGTTGGCCTGCGACAAATTAAATTCATTGTTTATGTATAGCGTCACCTCTGCGCATGCTCGTCACTATGTCAACAAACTATGTACATATACAGAGAGCTTGTCTATGTGTGCACTTGAATATTAACGAGTCTGCGGAACCGCGTTGCTAATAGATATTTTGTGAAACAGTTAAGTTTTTGCATTGTTTTATCTTGACTAACTATTTTTGTAGGCATGTGTCAGCTCTAGAAATGCTAGAGCGTTCAACTGTGACATCATCTTTTGTTATATTAAGACCAAAGTCTTTGAACCTAATTGTTAGTACTTGTTTTTGAGTGACGTTGATTTAGTTTTCGTCATTTACTTTGTTTTTGAGTAATAAGAAAAGGATTTGAGCTTGTGGCTAAGTAACAGGCACACGGGTCGATCGATTATAAGGTTAAGCATCGCTTTGTGCTTTCGGTGCGTGGATGGGTGACCATCATGTTATGACGAGAACGTCGACTGAATAGGTGAGCAATGAAGGTTCTACATTTACTTAGATGTGGTTTAGTATAGTGGATGTGGTATACTTAGTAAACCTATAAGTACCTATCTACTTACGACTGTTAAGCTTATAATCCCCAAAGGGTTTGGCAGCCCTGTGTTATTGATCCCACGGTTTATCAATTTATCATCACAGATTACCTACAGATTGTAACTACAATTCGCTAAAATAAGACCTACTTTTAATATGAATTATCACCCTTTACATGCAATCTATTTTAGTAATAAACCTTTTTTATATTTTAACAAAGGGCTTCATTTAAATGGTTTAACGAATTTAAAATATGTGAACACACGTCTGGATACGGTTCTGGATTAGATACACAGAAAAGATTAATGTTTATTTTCGGTTTAAGAACATTCTTATTTAGTTTTAGTAATTTTGTGTTCATATATCTAGGGTGCTATAAAAAGGTAAATTCATACATATCTTAGCAAAATACAAAAATAAATATATTTGCATTTTGCTTTTTTTGCCAAAGCAAGCCTTTTTATAGATGATTTTGACATTTCTATTCAAGCACGTATATGTATAAGGTACTTTGGTCTTGCGCCAGTTCTCTTCATAGTTGTTCCTTATCGGTCTACAAGATCATAGAAAGAACACCTGTGCCTGCGCACACTCTTAGGTAATAATGATAATATTTTCTTTATAACATGGAACTATCTAATGAGCCTTTTTATAAACTTGTCAATACACCAAAAGGAATTAAAAATAATTATATTATCAACCTTCAACGTTCCTTGAAACCAATCAATCATTATTTTTAAACGATTTTTAAACCTTAACGGCAATTATAACTATTTTATCATCTCTTTTGAAGATATGCCAATTATTCTTAGAAGAAATACTCTCAAAGAATTTTATCTTAACTTGCAAAAACTATTCTTAGTTTTTGAGTATTAATTATAAAAGAAATAGAACCACCTACATATAAAATCAAAACACCAGCCTAATTGTGTACTTATGGAAATTAACGTATAAAATTAAAATACTAAGATCATTAACAAACAAAGATATCACCAAAGCTTCTTAAGTTTCAATGTCACTTCCAGTCAAACAACATGTTATCTCGCAAACTATCTCTTTAATAATAGTTCTAATAATTCTATTAACTTATAACGAATTCCTACAATTATACTGCATTCCAATTTTATCACAACTTGTCAATCTGATAAGATAGGAATGCTGCAAAACAGTAGGCATTTGGTACAAAGCTGCGATTTCCAAGTGATAATTGGACTAGGTTTATATTCAATGTAAAGTAATAAATATTTTATAGAAATATACCTGTTTGTATGTCGGGTGGTCTTAGACTTTCTTATGACTTGTTAACTGAATTCAGTGGCCTGCCAGTGCTGCGGAATTGTTCAAAAGACCGCGGCCCTAGTACACAAAGGGCTTGAGATGATGGATTGGTATATGATGGGTTTCAGTCAGTAAGAGTCTGACACTCCCTCACTCTGCAGCCACAGGGAGGGATCATTTGACGATTTTCATCAAAAAAAAGTCAGTGGCGAAATAAACCTAACGGTATATAACTTCTTGACATTGACTTCTGTCTGGATGGGAGCGAAAGTATTTTTTTTTTTGCTTTAAGCTTTTCTTCTTTGGAAAGTGATGCAAGATGTAGGTATATTTAACTATCTATAACAGAATAGATTTTTAATCCTACTTTAAGAGAAAGTCCTGTTACACGGAAGGCATGATATGATGATCATGCTTACGGGATTATTATTTGGAAACCTCTAATAATATTCTCACGATCTGTGGTAAGCGTGCTGATCGGCTGCTGTAATCCTTGGTGAGACCACCAAGAAAAAACCCTGTCCTGGATTTATAGAGGTCCTATACATTTCTCGTCAATTTACTTTGCCGATGTAAAGTTGATCCCACCCAAAACAAAAATGTGAAAGACTGCCAAGTTCGATAATATGGGAATGCTTCGCCTATAAAAGAAGTGAGATCTGAATAAGTACCAAGTTCCATACACATACCTCAGTTAAAAATAGTTACTTTTTAATGATGTCACTTGGCATGGTTCGTGTCCCACGGCCGGTGTGTCGCTTTTTTTGCTCGAACTTGGCGGACACACTGCCGTGTGTCTAGATTTTAGTACGCACAACACACAACTGCGTATGCGCGAGATATTAAATGACTTCAGAGGCGCAAAGTTATTTGACGACAATTTTACAAAATGTTATTATCTTAGTTAGCTGCTGTTACCAACATCTATGAGATAAGGTATATTTGACAAACAGCTGATTTAGGGCTTTAATTTTCTAAATTGGCATTTCCAATTGCTAATTATTTTTTAACTAACACTAAAATTATTTTATTGCTAAACCACCTAAGTTTTCATAAATAAAACATGTTGCTTATCTTTGCCTTACCGCTTTAAGAACGTGCGTGCGTATGCGCATACTTGGTATCATCATCGTGCAATAAACTAGCTCCTTTTCATACAACGGGAAGAAATCATAGTAAGTAGTTAAATATGTTAAATGTTTCCTAGTTTTCTTGAATTACTGTCAACGTGGGTGGCTTGAGATCTTGGAGATTCCTGTTTATATCTTGCATTAAGTTAATATGCGTAGCTTGTTTGTACTTGTACTAAGAGATAGAGGATTTGAATCAACGCGCAACGGTGAAAATTATAAAGATGTTTGACTGTAAGTAAATACACACATGTATGTTGTTGAATTTTGCGCAATAAATTATAACACGGATTTTTATGATGTAGACCAATTACTGCCTAAAAAATTTTTAAATAGTCCCTAACCAGTATCATTTACATCAGTGAGAAATGTGTAATTACGTTATACATTTGCATTCTTAATATTTTTAGCTGAAAGTTACTTAATGTTACCGCAAATAAGACTGTTTGTTAGATATTTGTTACTTTGTTAAAAACTCCTTTGTAGCTTTACGCCCATTTATTTTTAGCTATGCAAGCTCAAACGACAATACCTGCATTTACGTTATAAAATGACAAACTAGAATAAGGAAGGATATGTTCGAGAACCAATAGTATCGATTATTTTTCACCTGCTGTAATTCTCACGTCAGATATTTTATTCATAACACAAAGGGGCCGGTACTAAAATAATGGAGCGTTTTACTTTCTTTTGTTTTCAAAGTGGTGTCGCGTCTCGAAAGAAAGATGGGTATTGTAGTGGCTTTTTTTCTCTTCAGATGTTCGGCACTTTTAGGCACAATCGTTTAGAGTATTCTTTGATTTTTCCTCCAATATTTTTGCAAAGAATTTGTGGGAATTGAGCTTTTGTTTTTTTTTAAGGATTTGAGAAGTATGGGAGGTCTTTGATGGTGAAATGTCGTGCATTATTCTCTCGATCATGGACGCGGTAATCGATATGGGTTTCGCGCGTGCATTCGATTTATTCGATTCTCGTCGCGCTTGGGCTGACTTCGAGTAAGTATTGATTGGTATTCCATTATGATCACGATTATAACACAGAGGTAAATAATAAAGGTTTATGATTAAGATTAACAGCTTATACTTGTAACTATTTCTTTCATTTAGATAAATTGATTCTAAAAGTGTTACCTACCATAATTCATTAAGATCCGATGCTGTAGCACCTTTAATGGTTTATAATACAAAAATAGTTAGTCTAACAAACAGGCAAGTTAAGCGCGATTAAACAAGGCAAGTGCGGCTTCCTCGCGAAATCGATACACTCCTTAGTGGCCTCCTTGGGGAGTCACTAACACAACCACTAATAACCCTCCAGTACTTGTTATTCGATACTCTGAAGAGGACTCGTGTAGCGCATCGATTAGTCGAGTTTAGTCATTGTCTTTAGTCGATTTTAAAATGTTTTGATAAATTGAAATATTGAAGTGGATTGTCAATTTTTTAAATGCCTATTTAACTGTTTCACAACATATGTTACATTTTTAAATATAAAATAAAAACATAGATATAAGATGGATGTATTTAAAGATATACAAAATAATTTTTGATTTCGTTGGTTTTGGGTATATTTTAGGTACCTACATAGGTAGGTAAACCTTAGCTAAAATAATTTTTGGTCGGTTTAGGTCAACAGGACAGATCTAATTTTTAGAGGTGTGTCAAAAGGTTTTACTTCGGCGCGAAAAGCGTGTTATGGTGTGTAAACCTGTAACCGTGAAACGTCACGCAAAGTTTAGTGTGTATACAAAATGTACTCAAAATATTCTTAGACACACTTCCTACTTATATTTTTAATAAATATATTAAGATATGGAAATATTAACGGCCAGTTTCTTCATCAAAAGCAAAAGTCAAAGTAATGTCTAAAGTAAAAGTAACGGTCAAATTCGTTTTTTCAAAGCTAAACTAACAGCAAAACTAATAGAAAAAATGAATTTGACCGTTACTTTTACTTTAGACATTACTTTGACTTTTACTTTGGCTTTTACTTTTGATGAAGAAACTGGTTGTTAATGATTAAAAAACTCATTGCCTTGGCGCTCCCGCATACAGCAGACTAAGCTATCAGTCAATTGTTGGCCTGATGCATGGTTGGTTCACAGAGGTAATCGTAGATGCCATCAAACTTTTTAGTCGGTCGCTACCGTGATATCATAGTATATTCACGAGTCTGATCAAACTGTCGGCCGATGCATCTTCAGATTGATTCGAAATCTCTCTAAAAAAACTTTCATCTCGAAATTGATTTTAAATTATTCGGGTTACTATTTCAGAATAGGTACATAGTCGAATACCGTAGCGTACGAATAGCATAGGTACTTAGCGATGTTTGTCGATTCGTCAAAAATTGTTTATACTTACACTCTTCTATTCGTAAGTGGTTCCTAAAAATGATAGGTATCAGCTACTGTTAATGTCAGTAAACATTCATTTTTAGCTAGGATTTGGATACAATGTGACGTTTATTGCGTCTGTCGTGAAACTGGGCTTAACATTAAGATGGGTAATTGAAGTAACATAATCCTATCAAAGCCGAAAATCGATCTCAGTGGCGTGCACTTGGAGAGGCCTATGTCCAGCAGTGGACTGCGATAGGCTGATGATGATGACGATCAATGTCTTAGTACCCAATTATTTAAAAAGATTACTTATTTCAAAACACAATTTAAATAAACAGTATTAGAAATTATTATTTTGCGAATTAATTTTCATACCAAACCGCTCTTTCATATCTCTTAGCACAAAAATATTTTAATATACAATATTATATTTATGCTGACGTACCTACTATAGATACATACGATTATAAAATTGATATTAATAATTTATTTAGACGTAAATATCACATCTCAAGAGCATTCCAAATATGAGTATTCAAGTGCAATAAACATCAAACGTTGTACGTGCAAATCATAAGGTATCGAAATAACTTCAATGTGAATGGCCTTCTGACCTTGCTGAACCTTGATTCTTACTCCATTGATATGATTTAATAATCATTTATATCAATTTCTATACACTACACTATATGATACAGTTCAAAATTAAATGTCGGGATGAATGAGATTGATTCGACATATTCGGTTCAATGATAAAAAGTGTAAAATAATTGAAGAGAAGCGTGAATATAGAGAGTAATGTCATTCCCACTAAATTCCACATATTTATAAGCCATCGTATTTTTTTTTGTCATTAATTCAATATTACTTATTACAAAAGATTGTGCCGTTATTTAACATCAATGAATGATCAAAGTAAAATCTTGTTAAAATAATAAAACAAATATCAGTGAAGAAACATACTGTTTACGAACGAACTTTGCCAACTATTTAATTAATTTTCTGATTTATAGCCCGTATAGTAGTAAAACGGTCTAATAACTAATATCTAAAACCATGCGCTGCAAGTATTAAAACTTTGACATTTCGGTAAAGTCACGCATTTGTTGCGAAAGCGCTGCCACGCCCGTTTGTGTTGCGTCGCGTCGTGCCAATATATCGGATATTTAATTTATTACCGTGTCTAATTGGTCGTATTAAACTGTGAAATACGTGTCTTGCTTCCTACAGACGTATCATCAGTAGTTTATGTACGCCCACTGTCTTTTTATATGCTATCTTAACCACTTCTTAACGGTGTCGGATTTCACCTTTTACTGCGATTTGGACGTAAATAATCGGGTTAGTTTAATTTACAGTCGGTAAACAGTTAGTAAATTTTGGGTAGTGTTAATTATTAGTTTCGTTTTGAACTTAATTATAGAAAAAAGTCTTCTAAGCTCACCATAAAAATTTGACAGGTAATTAAATAAGTACATCGAGATTGTAGGTACCTCGTAACACCTTTACGGTATATCAATGACAGGACAAAATTTAATCCCTCACCCCGCTTTTAAAGGCCCTCACTAAAAAGCAAGAAAAAGAAATAAATTACACACTTTATTAGCCGCACTAATTAGTAGGCCCTTATAAATTAAAGTGTGAAATTAACGTTCTACTGTCTCATTTGGTGCACCTAATTAAGTGACAATATATCAACTGCATAGTTTAGGGAGAGCTGATAAGGTAAAACTGGGTTTTGGGCTCAGTTCACACGTATTAAGAGGCGTTGACACACGATCGGAGATAATGAGAGTTCTAAGGATGAACGTCTTGACGCGCATGCTTGAATACTCGACAGTAAGAGTCAACAGGGACGTTAAATAGGTACAAAAAGATGGGAGTCAACGCGCATAGAAACTATTATGTAAAATGTTAGTTAACGTGAGTCAAACGGCTGTCAATGAACATCTTAGGCAGTCGTTACGGGTAGTCAGAAGCCAGTTAGTCTGATAACCAGTCTTACCTAGGGGAACTGTGTTTCCCGCGAAACTTTTGAGGAGGTTAGATTGGCGGTCACTCCTTGAAAAACACTGGTACTCAGCTGCATTCAGTTAGACTGGACACCACCCCAACATAGACGAGACAGGCTAGCCAGATGATGATGATGATGATGATGTTAACGTGCATCAAAAGTTATCCGAACATATAATTACTATCATATCAGCTGCTTATCACTAGAGAAACGTTTTAAACGTTACCTAAATGTGAATGAGGGCAATGTGCTACCGACCGTCTGCGATACGTAGTGACAATAATAGACGCTCGCTGCAGTGTTTAGATTGATCTTCAGTACAACAACGCTAATAGATTGTGTCATGAGAAAATCGTGTGAGGAAAGCTTAAGTGTGAATTTTATTGTTATCGATTGTTGTATCGGGTACGAATGGTATTGGGAACTCGTTGAAAGTAAATAGGTGTTATTTGTTTAGAGTTTGCGGAATTTATTGGTTTTATGACACAATGAACTATTAAATTTCAAAACAGTTAATGGCTATTCGCTACCCGTTTGATGACTATAAAAAGAAGGTCCTTGCAATGATGAATTTGTAAAAAGAGTTAAAATATTTGTAAGCATCATCGTAACTATATATTTACATAAGTACTTATATGTGACCTATTTTTTCATTCCTCTTATATTACTATTGTCATCATATTTCCAGACGGTCGTCATAACAAACCAGACAGTTTTTGGATGAATTCACAGTAAAAACTTGTCATAATTACGTCACGTTCTTTAGAATTCTTTGTGGAACTTGTATGAGGAAACGCGGACCCGTCACAGACGGGAAACATCGTCTCCCGGTGTGAATCAATGGAACTATTTTCAATCATCTTTTTAGTATGGAACCATTATTATTCACGAAGGCATCTTATTTGTAAGTATGTCTTGAAGAAAATTTAATTAAGTATATCAAAGAACAAACCATTAAAAAATATTTGAAAAATAAATTCCTGTCACCTCTATTCTTGACTGTAAAACTTTGGATATGACCTGTCCAATTTCAATAGTTGAGTTGATCCATTCTTCGAAATCGGATCAAATAGGATAAATATTGCATAAAGTGAATAATATACATACTCGAAAGACACGTATATAGGTCATTGACATTCTCAAAAGACGTTTATAGTAAAGCAGAGAAAGCTTTTCTCCACATATTTCTCTGATAACAATCGAACTAATGAGACAGTTTCTATTTATCACCATCAGAATCAGATATCATTCATAATTTCGTGCTGAGTTTGCTAATCCAAATAAAATATTTGAATATTATACTTAAACATCCACTACTTTTTCTTAACAATGAATAAATAAACCACCGACAGTTATACTTAGGTATGTAACTAAACATAAGTTTATACTTAGAAAACTACAACGTATAAATATGTATTAGGCCCATTAAAAGTCCTTCAGAAGGCCATACCATAGGTGGCAATACCCCCTCACTTGCCATTCACACAATGTTACAACCCGTCATATCTAAACTATATTAGTCCCATACAAATCATTGTGTGACGCATAACACTGTCTCCGCATAAAACTTGCGTCTGCGCATAGCCAGACGATGACATTAAGTACTGCGTTAGAATAAATGAAATGGTGCACTTTAATTTAGCGATATTGTCAAAGACGGTTTCTGAGTATCGTAGTTCAGCTCAAAGTGACAATAAAGTGTAGTTGATGTAAAAGTCGTGTCAAATACAATGTTTGTATGATATTTTCTGTACAAAGTTATATGTTGATTTAATAACGTAATAAAATGTGTTTAGAACATACTATAATTATGTCACACTTTGTAGATAATGTTGTATTTACAACTAGCAAGTTGCTCTTTGATCATCAATGTGGTGTTGCTCAAATGCTCAGATCATACTTTTTAAGTAAAAAATTCAAAAATATCTGTAGATCAAGTTATCTGCAAAATTATCGTCCATTAAGCCTACACTGTCTTTTCCCAAGAAAATATTTATCTAAAACCGCATCGTAGGTAAAATCAACAGTTCTTTAAAATTTAACGGTTTCCCATGCGCCCGCGCAGCTCCGATAAAAGCTTTGCTAATGATTCACGCCCACAATACATTTTGTGACACGTGTTAAATAGGAAATAACTGCACTCGAGTGAAAACTATTGATTAGGTGTTGAGCTAGCGAAATATTTTGTAAAACAAACTTTATTTTGGAATGCGGCAGAAATGTCTATGGAGTTCCACTTGTTATTTAGAAGATCTTGTTCCAATATTGTGACAGAGATGTCAGACAAATTGGCTTCAGACTATTGTTGAGACTTCAACATATCTTTTACGACGCATTAATTTTATTTATGATTCAAAACTTTATTCTGTATAAGCGAAAATTCTTACTGGCAGTTTTCAATGATAAAACGAAGATATTGCAATAATAAATTTGATGATGCATGGCACTATAATATTACAACACTTTGAAAAGAGCTTTCACTCTAAACACTCCTTAAGCAAGACAAGATTTATCAAAAAAGCGATCCCACCAATAAATAACGAACAAGAAATCCAATAGTGAAAACGGTAAATCACTAATTCATTGATATTCAATATATCACTGACCATTTAAAAATTATGAATGAAGCGAGCGGATGTGTAATCAAATATAATATATTAAATGAACTTTTTATATGTAAGAAGGTCAAGTAGAACATTAAACGAAAGATGGAACGTACAGAAATTCGAAATGGTCTTTGTACATGTCTTCCCGTTTCCCAAGGTTAGATTTGAACTGTATGTAAGTGCTGTTACAAATTTAAAATTCTTCTTATACCAACGATTTTTTTAAAACATGATTTGGTAAACGTGGGTTACATTACAATAACTTACTTACAAAATGTTGTTTTCCTATTCAACTTTTATATAACACTATTTGAACAATGAATTGGATACATAATATGGTAATATTCTTAGTCGCTTTTTTACATGTCCGGTCGGAAAAAATATTGAATAGGTTTGTATGTTTTTTATTTCTTCATATTATTTATGCTAGAACTGTAAAAGTGAAATAGCAAAACGGATCATAAGGTAGTGAGTAAAGAATGTGATGGAATAAAAACCAGAGCACAAAAATATTGAATTTTAAACCTGGCTATACTTAATTCAAAGTCCATAAGCAGACTATTCCTCGGGCAAAAGCCGGTACCTACTAGGTAAAGAAGTAAATAGAACAATTCAATTTTTACTCGAAGCTATTTTTATTGACTTATTGTTAGAAGAAGATGCACTTGTAATATCAACAAGATTGTAGATCCAGTTATTGTTTTATTGTGGGCAATGATGCCGTACATATTTATTGCTTTATTAAAATCGTATTGAATGGAGTAGTTTTTTTACGGCTTTATTATACTTTTGTTTGTTTTATACGTTGGTCTTATTTTTATTTTGTTTTAGAGCTTCAAATAGTCATCATCTGCCAAGCCTTTTCTGAATTATGTTGGGGTCGGCTTCCAGTCTAACTGGATGCGGCTGAGTACCAGTGTTTTGCAAGGAAGGACTGCCTTATTGACCTCCTCAACCCAGGCAACCCTATACCGCTTGGAAGGACTTGTTGTTAGACTGATTACGGTTTTTTACTACCCGTAACGACTGCTGATGATGTTCAAATGTAAACCTAAAATAGTGAATGAGAGCCTAAGCGAATGTAAGTCTCAGGAATAAAAATTAATGCTTTGTTCTTTTTCAATATGAGTAACATGACTAATGTTCTCTGTCATGATTTGGTCGTCAATATAATAAAATTATTACACCCATATTACGTTGTTACGCAATAAAGTATACCTAATTTTACTGTTTTTCACAGTTACAATAAAACGTCGTCTTGGCAGTTAGTTTCGGTATTATTAATTTCTTTGTGACTCAAACTTATGACTAGTGGGGCAGGAACTAAAATAAATGTTGAGACATCGCAAATATCAAGGGTCATTAATATTATTTTATAGTCTAGGCTAGACTTGTGACGCTATATAACCGACATTTATTGATCTTCAAACAGTATTAACAGGAAATGAAATGACACCCTAAGAATAATGGAATAATTTTATTTTTGTATTTTATATTGACCTGTTTATATCTACTAATGTTCACCCTTTTCATAGCAACGCTTATCTCAAATTTCGCTTAAATTAATTTACTCTAGATCTTTGCTTGTAAAATTCAAAGTATGGTCAGCAGCAAAAGTTGTATGAATTTTTTTACATTAAAATTGCGTTCCAGATGATACATGATAAAATAAAAATTGAGCCTCTTTTTCATTTAAATTTTACATAGGTTTAGTTTACATACTACAAAAGTTATCTTAACAAAACTTCTTTGCGGACTTTACCATCTCACCTGCTTGGATTTAAGGCTTAACCTGATCCGTGACAGGCAGGCGACACCTCCCAACTAAATCCTAGACTTACCTTCACAGCCCCCGAGTGATCTATGCGAAAACTGCTAAGCCCTCTCTCCTACGTACTTCATTTTCCAGAAAATTCCATCTTAAGTGTTCAAATTTATCGTGCGTTGAGGATGAGTCAAGCGGTATAGGTATAGAGAACTTTCGAGAAATTTGATGTATGAGCCAAGGCTGTGAATGCGGAAGTTTTTAAGTGTATTACAAAAGAGCAAGGTTAAATGGCCGTTAATCAATTTCTTTTCATTGTGAATTCTCTTTGTGATATGTAAGTGATAATTTATAACACATATCTGTTACTTGCTTTGGGTTGTAGGATTTCTGTTTGGGGTTTAGCGTATTCATAAGGACTTGATTTATTAAGCATCTTCACTTCACGGTTGGATACAGTAATGCAAAAGTAAATTAATTTTGCACAAAAATGCGGATGAGAAGTTTTTGGTTATGAATAAATTATACGTGTTAAACGTCAACTGCTTAACGATAACCGTTTTAATTTTGAGAAAATAATAAAAATGCATACATTGCTTTCATATTTTGCATAAACAATTAGCCGGTGTATGACCTGGTGATGGGTAGACAATTAAAGGAATTGGCTTACAATATTTCTCAATATTTATTGTTAGATAAACGTGATATTGAAAATATCTTAAACCTTTAAGGGGTCATCTTTAAGCTCTCCTTTATCAAACTCGGTCATAAGCTTCACTTAACTTGAACGTAAATTCCATAAATAAAACTAGCTCTTAAACCTGTTGAATAATGTTTAAAGTTGCTATTCAAGGTTCTAGTGGTCTTATTGCTTGCATCTCGAATCTCTGGCAATGAGTGATGAGCGCAGCTGAATCGCTTTGTTTCGACTGGACGCACTACATTTAAAACTGAACTTGAAAGTAAATGGTAAGTATTGTGGTCCCTTTTTTCTTTTTAGGGTGCATCTACACGGTGCAAGTGGCTTGCGCATGTTGAGGCACATGCGCAGGTTACATGCATTTTAAAAACGTGCAGATCTAGCGACTGGACAAAGCAAGATACACACCCGCGTGCTCAGTTGCGTGCGCGCGGGTCGCTTGTGCATGTTAACTTGCTCCAGCTACATGCACTGTGTGGAAACACCCTTACTTATAAGCTTTTTTGTGATATTCTTAATTGTTACCTATGTAATTTTGGAGGGCTTGTTATCTTATCGGCGGTTCTATTGGTACCTACTTTGATTTTGTTCTTATGTTATCTGTGCCATCTTTCGTTAGTGATTGTGATTGTCTAGTTCTTTATTACTAATGAAACTTTATATGCACATTTAAGTTGCTCTAGACGACGAGAACCCAACAAGAAGATATAGGTAAGTTATTACGAAGACGAAATATCATGCTATCTCTCTTCATTTACAGTTGCATTAAAACAAATGATTACAATTTGACGAAGCGTAACAAATCTATAAATCAGTACATTACGTTTTCATCGGCATCAGTCAAGTATAAATCTTTAATTTACTTCTAAACTAAATCGTCTCAACGATTTCATCAAATCAAGTCGCTTAACTTATCAATTCACTAACATCACTTAAGAAAATCTTGAATAATTCTTAACGCGTGATTACACACGGTCTTGGCTGGCGCTCAGATATTCATATCTGGAGTAATATTCATCCCTGAATCATTTATATTCAGTTAATTTAAATTCCGTGCACTCAGGAGACACGTAAAGTTATAACAAGCAAAGTTAACGATGTGAATCGGTTCTCTAACAAACGAGGCATCGCGTCACCGCGCACGTGTCTAAGATAGGTCCAACTATTCCCTTCAGAACGGAAGTAATAAGTCCTTGATATAAATCGGACTTCTCATTATAATTATCGCGTTTTGCATAATTTTCCCGTGTGTGTTTTCTTTCCCGTTTGATAAGGGTCTCTGTTTAATTAGAGGTTTTTATAAATAGGCCCCATTAATGGAGTTTGTTCTAATTTTGGATCGTAAGAACCCTTTTATCTTTTTGAAATGTTAACTGAGGCTGATATAATAATGTGTGGTTTTTGGCAAAAAGGTTGTGGTAGATTGGTGTAATCTTCTTACACCGCTTGTTTTTTGGGATTAAAATGAGTTGGAAAGCTTTTGTATCGACTGATATTTTGGTAACTAAAATAGGACTTATTTATCAACTCGACCGTGATAATCTCATCCAGTTGGCCGAGTGGGGAATTCAAATGGTCAAACATTTTTTTTAAGATTGTTGTGAAATATATTAAATTTCAAACTTTTTGCTGACTAGCTTCTTATTTCATACTTCGTATTCTTGTCAATTTGCTTTTTATCTTCAAGACTCGTTCTTTTTAGGGACGTGCAAAATGACATGACAGATAATTAAATATGAAATGGAAAGTAACATGCATAAAATGAGTTATTTTATTCAAAGTACGGTGCTGTCTTTATTTATAAAATAAGGGATGTTTCATAATACGATGAATAGGACACAAAAACCTTTATACAGAGAGTTATTTATTGAGTACTGTAGGATGACGATAGCCATGTTTTTGATCGCACACCAGAAGATATTTTAAGTAGTGAAAAAATTATGGCTAAAAAAAACTTTAAATTAAATAATCTATGTTTCTTTTTTTTTAATTTTACTTCTTTACGACATTAATAAAATTATTTTATGAAAATAACTTCTTGCTGAATTTGATACAGTGTGTACGTACTTGTAAAACTAGAAAAGCCAGTGCAAGAGTACCGTTCCAATTGTCATAGAAAAAGGGTGTCGGGAACTGCGAAGGCACATTATTTCCGAGTCGTCCCTTGCGGAAATTATACTACAAAGTTACAAAGAACGGGATATACAGACTCGACAATAGGATGTACAAACAAACAAAGACGTTGCCTATCTAGATTGGTTGAGTTTTTTTGCGCTGGTGTTTGGGACATGAGGAGCTTTGAGGGGTACATTTATGAATGATGCGTATAAAGATAATTGTCACCTACAAAAAGCCGGCTGTACACTTGTAAGTTTACACTTTCAAGATTGCGTCATTAAATTACGATAGATGTACAAATGTAAAACCCCACCGTATAGCTCTTATAGTAATTTCTTTGAACTTTTCACAACTTCTTAATCTACTTAGGTAGGTATGTCATTTTTACGAAAGCAACTTACAAGTAGAAGGCCGGTGTAGTTCCAATTGGGTAAAACTTTTTTTCATCATCAAGCAATTTTTGGTGTCTGCGTAATTCCATACAATACATACCTACAAAAAAGTTCAATTTCAAGACAAATAAAATCCGCGCAATATTTGGCGCCGCAGTTAACATTTTCCCAGTACAGAACTACTGTTTGTTTATTTAACAACTTTTTCGGTGATCATCAATTTCGTTTTTACAAACAAAATCCGTGAACGAACAAATATACTGTGAAACGGTTTTATGGCGGCCATCAATGTGACCACGAACTGAGGTATGACGCGAATGCATCGATGACTTTTTAATTACTAGACAGTTCAATGACTTGGTGGATTATATACAGCTAAGCTTTTCATGATTTTGCGTCATGGTATAATATCTATTTGCGTGACTGGTAAATATAATCTCTATTTGCGTGACTGGTTTAATAGAAAATTTTGTTTGAAGCTAAACTGAAAAAGTGAGCATTTTGTGTTTTCAAATATTAGAAAAAAAAATAATTTTATTTCTTTAAGTAGCTCGTGTATCACTGGCGTGAAAAAAGACGAGCGAACTTTTTAATGAAATACCTGAAAACTACGACAAGTTTACTCGTAAAGTATTCGTATTAATTCAAACAGGATTTTCATATAATCTTCTAAAGCTACACTTTTTAAAGAAAATACTATGGAATTTAAGTGAAGCTAAATACACTTCTTGACAGTAAAAATGACATTTCGTCCAAAAACGCGAATGGTAATATTGGAAGTGTGTCAAATGAGTGATCCCACGCGTCTTATCGAGCTGAGTCGAATTTGATGTCCGTAAGTGTAATTGAATGGGTGAATTAATATTTTCAACGTTACGTCAGGTCTTTGTGGGCGAGATAGTTAGATGACTTTCTGCTCAGCTTAACCAATGAAATAGCTTGAAAGGTTAATTATATACATTATTGCAAGTTCTACTAATAGGTATTATGAACATAACAAATGAGAAGAATTTAGTATAATAACCCGCAGAAGATATCCTTTGTTTTATCTTCTTTAGATTTAAAAATAGAACGTGATAAGAAATAGATTTGTTTTAAATTAAATAAGGTAAGATAAACACCTAAGATAGACACCTAAAATTACTTTCCCAACAAAATTTTATCTACTACAAACCATGTCTACCTACAATTACAAACCGTACGAAAACTTTTACATAAATTAAAACCGATGTAGATAGTTCTGCCTTCACGTTATTTGAACCGCAAACTCGTCATTACTCCAAATATAATCCCTGGCTCATCCGAACCGAAACACGGAGTTCTAAATCAAACGCAGACGACGTCGCCAGCAAAAACTAGTACGTAAATATAATGAAAACGATATTTCTGCCTTTGATGTTGTTAAGCTCCTATTTTATTCCCTGATTCATATAAATGTTATGGTTTTTGTTTAATGTAATGGGCTGTTTATGTGAGCTAGTTTATGTATTCACTTATTGCTGTAGTTGTTGTTTTTGACGAATAGAATTGTTGAATTATGGTAGAATATCGCTGTTTTACAAGTAGAATAAAAAGTCGGCATTCATCATCATCATCATCAGCTTATCGCAGTCCACTGCTGGGCATAGGCCTCTCCAAGTGCACGCCACTGAGATCGATTTTCGGTTGGCAAATATTTTTTTAAGGAAAATCTTGATTCTAGTCAAAGTTTTCAGTCGGTCTAATATCAGCTAAATACCTGATCTTCGTAATGTGCTCACTACCATTCATCTTCATACTGATTTATGAGCCTAAACAGACTATCGGCCGACTAAAAGTTTGTAGTATTCTAATATCAAATACTTCTTATTATTCGTCATGGAAATCTGTACTAATATTATAAAGCTGAAGAGTTTGTTTGTTTGTTTGTTTGAACGCGCTAATCTGGAACTACTGGTCCGATTTGAAAATTTATTTCAGTGGTAGATAGCCCATTTATCGAGGAAGGCTATAGGCTACTTTTTATCCCGGTACGGGAAGTAGTTTCCACGGGATGCGGGTGAAACCGCTGGCAGAAGCTATTCTCTATAAAATGTTTCAGATATGTGTGTGGCTTTTTACCCACGACGGAACGGAGCAGGTATATGCGTTTAGGGTGAGAGATGTGCGTTTGTGCGTTTGTGTGTTTGTGTGTGCGTTTGTGCAAAGTAATGTTCCCACATATCTTCTAAACTAATGATCTGATTTTGATGCGGTTTTCAATAAAGGGTTTGTGTTTGATGAGTTCATGTTCTTAGACAGGTGTCATGGCTGTAACTCACTAGGGGGCGCCACAATATTAGTCCAAACAGCAAAGGAATGTTCCCACCTACCTTCTAAGCTAATGATCCGATTTTGATGCGGTTTTCAATAACGTTTTTGTGTTCAATGAGTTCATGTTCTTAGATAGGTGTCATGGCTGTAACTTACTAGGGGGCGCCACAATATTAGTGCAAAAGAGCAAAGTAATGTTCCCACCTACCTTCTAAACTAATGATCCGATTTTGATGCGGTTTTCAATAACGGTTTTGTGTTCGTTGAGTTCATGGTCTTAGATAGGTGTCATGGCTATTAATCTCTAGGGGCGCCACAATATTAGTGCCAAACAATGTTACAATATAATCAAAACGTCCGATTACAATTCTGTTTTCATCAGCAATGTGTACGTGCTTAATGCATGTTCCCAAATAATAAAAATTACGCCTGTAACTCACTAGAGGGCGCTACAATATCGGTGCAAAATAATATTACAATAACATATTATATAGACTATAATTCGTATAGGTTCTCTAAAAAGTCTGAAATAAAATTAAGCAAAATTAAAAATTTTGAAAAAACCCCCGACGGTAAAAATCTTATTGAAAAATAATAAAATAACTCAAAACCCCCGACTTAACCCAATTATATAGGAATAACCGTCGGGGGCTGCCTTTTCTATATGAAATTTCAACAATTAATTGAGTGTATTTTATGTCATCGTTAAACATCTACAATTCTTCAATAATTATATTCACGACACTAGAATCCTTTAGCTGGTTTAATGGCAGCTCCCGACGGATATTCCTATATAATTGGGTTAAGTCGGGGGTTTTGAGTTATTTTATTATTTTTCAATAAGATTTTTACCGTCGGGGGTTTTTTCAAAATTTTTAATTTTTATCCCTTTGATTGATAAATTCAAGATCAGAGATATGTTGTGGAGTCGTTTATATTTTTTCTTTTATAATCACATTTAGGAAGTTGAGCATTCTTTATTAGAAATGTTTTCTTTTGTCTTCATTCAATTAGTCATGCATTCTTGTGTAGATGAATTTAGGAACATGGAAATCAAAGCAAAGTATTCAATTTTAATCTCCACCGAAGGTTTGGCCTGTTTCTCGAAGGAAAAATTTTACGTACCTACTTAGTACTTCAATATGAAGTAACCTTCCTCGATAGAACCTTCTCCTTTTTGGGAAGTTTTTAAAAATTAGGCTATTAAATTTTACCACAGAAACTTACAACATCTCGAGAGATATATTTTTAGAACACCTAGATTAAAATAACTTATTAAAACAATACAATCTAACAAAGCAGCATAAAAACATTTCACATTTTTTTTTTAAGTAAGTTCGGGACACCTTTTCACACACGGTCGGTTAGCCCTATGCTAGGTTATTAATTAACTTATGTTATGGGTGCTAACACAACTGATAAACTACATATAGCTACATATAACTACATATAACTACATATAATTATATAAATACATATCATAACACTTTGTTGGCCGTGGTTTGGTATTCTCTTCACACAAATTTCGACCGAACTGGGAATGGAACCCGGGACTTCATGTTGGGCAGTCCGGCATGGTGACCATTGCGCCATCGAGGTCGTCAAACAGTGTAATTTGCCAGTCAACATCAAATTCCACGAAGGTGAGTGCACGAAAGTCGTTAATAGCTACAGAACGAGATTGTCAAGATCGTACCTCTCTGCTTACCCACATAATTAGCCAGGGAAAACGTTTAGATAAGAACCTATAAAACCAAATGGTTATCTTCATTTTAATCGAATCCCTAATTAGGAACATGTTTTGCTATCAATGTATTTTTATTATCGAAAATTTTGTTTCAAGATTTTGCGACCGGATTATGATTGCAAATTGGTTTGTTCCTTGAAATAATCTTCTATCTTAAGAAAAAAAGTATATATTTTAAATAGTACATTGAGGCACATTCCAATGCTACAACTAAGAATTTCGAAAATAAGCAAATATTGGACACAAAATTCAGTTCTGTTTTTTGTGCGCAAACTAGAATTTGAAATTAAAATCTCTTAAACATATTCACTAATATAAATTCTACAGTGCCATGGTAGCGTAAAACGGAATTATTTTAAGTTTTCAGGGAATTTTAGCACTCGCTGCAAAAGCTTTTAATTTTAAGTCTCTCATGGTATGTTATTTAAAGCCAAAAATAAGTGTGTAAGATAATCTAAAATAATGCTGTTTTAGTTAAAGTAACACACGGCAAAAACTTTTTTTATACTACTTTAAGTACTCTCATTATAAATATTTACTTTTTTGGAAATATACTAAGAACGATATGAATTTAGGTACATGACTCATATCCACGATTGTTCTATTATTAAGCCATTTATAATCCTAGTTTGAATGCTCAACCTCTTAGCTTCCTCTCTTCATTCAATTCTTCTTAGAACACAAACATGACCATCAAAAAACATCATCCCTTAAACCCTCACCTCTAACTAAGCATTTTAAACTAAGTTCCAACACCAAACTCCTCAAATCATTTACAAAGCTTTCGTGTAACACAAACCACAAGCGTATAGTCCCACTGAGTTTCACTTTGAAAATTGTGCATCTAATTAGATGGGACTAGGTTACTCTGTTAGTTTAGTTCGTATGTTAGTTGCGTAAGTAACCTTTGCAATTTACATAGGGACACTGACACAGATTTGCCCTTTGGTGACACACAGATTTGAGATTCACAATATCATGAGAGTTTAGAAATGTAGGTACGGGCAAAGGTTTTGTTGAGCGTTTGTGGTGTTGTCGTAATCGGATTGAGTAAAGTAAATAATGCATCAATAGAAATGGGATGCAAGGATGAGAACAAAATAGTTAAGACTTAATAAATAATCATCTAGAAGAATGTTGCTATTTTAAAAGTTGAAATCATTCAAAAACCAAATGAAGAACCAGATGCAACGGATCAATCTAAATACCAAACAAACGAAATGTGTGGTCAAGAATTTTATTTTCACAATAAAAAACCACAAAGCAAATCACTTTCAAATCTTATGCCAGCAAACGTCAGCATTGTTGACTGACAGAAGTTCAGACAAGATATTAATTACAAAGAACGCAATCAAACGTACTGTTAATGAGAAAAGTTTTTAATTCTGTATTGCTCGTTCCGTATGATGTCACACTATGTGTTTCAAGTAAACAACGCGCTGTTTGTTCAATTTTAATTATAGATAGGTGAAATTTATTACAGAGCCAATGTCTTGTCTCTCACCCATAATTAATTTTGACGATCGTTATTGGAAATTGTTGTCAACTACTTGAGAGTATCTGATCTTAATCGATTCTCGGACACATCATTGCTCATATTTAACAGTAAATCGTGATTGTGGTTTCATTACAAATTCAAATTACTTCTCAAGATGATGACTGCTCGGATGACAAGACAAATCGTCTGTCTTCAGAGATGTGCTTAATGAAATTTCGCCAACTGCTTTAATTCTGGACACGTCTTGTATTGCCAAATGTTTAATGTTATTGGGAGGGTTATTAGTTTTCGAAACAGGTACCGTGACAGCCTTTGTGGCTACTTTAATATCCGGACCTACACTATTAGCCGCCGGAATACCGAAAGCTTCACAACCGTTTGTAGTGTAAATCATTCCGCAAGGATATCTGCAGATTACATAAACAGCCCTGCGGCTAAACTTGCATAATAATAGTGTATTTACAACTGAAATCTGTGCACTATGTTCAAAAATATAGTGCTGTATTCTAGACTTAATTTACATGAATAGCGAACGAGCGGCCGTTCTTTGTCTTTTAAGTTGCAATTAATTATTCCACTTTATGTAAATAAGCCTACAGACGCGTCAGACTCGGACCTTCCTACCCTTTTTGCGGGCGACTAAAGCATGTGCCAGCTAAAAACTTAATATTTTATGCTAAGAGAAGCGAGTAAATAAAACATGGCGAGCTTCAGCACGCTCAGCTCAATTTAATCCTGCAGCGAGATGCCGCCTATATCTACATTCACTTGAGATTATATTATTATCAATGAATCCGACATCGAACGCGCGTTGAATAGTGATGCACTTACTCGTACTTCGTCGCCAATATCGATATTATCGATCCGCGCCACTGACATAATGCGAAGGTCAGTGACTCCACCGATAAACTTCCCGACACCAACAAATTACGAATAACCGTAATTATTGAATTGTGATATCGATTTGAGTTATTGCAGGAAACTGAACAACTGACGCCGATTAGCGAACCAAGTTAATATTCGTCACACGGATAAATCGATTATGTATTATGATCGGTCCGATGTATTGATGAATAATTCAGTGGCTACATCGATTAATCTTAATAACGGCGATAAAATTAGGTACGTCAGGTAGTTTATCTTTATCTGACCAAGACAATAAATTAAATAGCTGTTAAGGCGACCACCCGTAAGCCGATTTCGGAGAATAGGACCACGAATAATAAAACAACATAGAGTGAGAGTGAAGTGTGTCATTAGGATTTCACCGATCTATTTTTGTTTGACTTCCTCGCTCGATGATGTTATTTTTGGATCATTGTGAGTTAGTGGACGGATCATCGTAGATCAAAGTTTATTGCTCGCTGAAGATAGTGCGTGTTTATACGGATATAAATGTAAAAAACCAAACATGGAGGCGATACTCGTTATGTTCCAAATGAATGAACTCGTAAAAGCAAGAATATGTACAACAACATATTTTATGTACGCCAGAGAATTTTAACTATTAAGATAATGGATTTTCAAAATAGAACTGAAATAAAATACGTAATCCTTATAGCGGTTTTATGAAAACACGTCCTTCCTGAATGACGGTCATCAAAATATTTATCACTTAGGGAGATTAAACGGGCGACGATCGACAGAGAGTATAATCTTTGAAAGACATCTGCATAAAAATCTTTTATATTGCTATCAAAGCGTGAGTCCACTAAAATGCTTTTAGGGCTCCATTGAAGTATGAATAGGATTAAAACTATAACAAATACAACTATAAAATCGCGTTATCAATTTCATTGCGCAAACCGATCGTAAATAGTCAACAGCAAGTGCGGTGGGTGGTCGTGTACCCAACGCTAGATAAAAAGCGCCTTAAAACAAAACATAACCATTGCCGTGCGAAAGAAGCAAACATGGTAAACGCGTGAAAGATTAAAATTCTTTTCTTAGCAATTCTCCTATAAAGGAAGGACGCAAAAACTTGGCCGATTGCCAACAGGTTCTTTCTCTGAATCGAAGACGAGACGGACTTGAATTTATTTATTGAGGTTACCAGGCACATATGAAACGGAGCTAGTGGTACGCTAAAACCGTTTAAGGTTATGTCTTGTGTCTTTCACTGTTCGTCGTGCACAAGAAATGTCAGGGTTAACCTTATCTGTCAATACTGCGAGGCCCTTATAAACAATCTTTGGAATATCGCCTGTTGATTTATTGCCTATCATGATTTATTGATGTAGTTGAAGCTTTTATATCGTCTAGACGTCTTTATTTTAGTTAAATCATATGTGTGTTTTTTTATAATATGAAATATGGATATCAGCTGTTTCGATGAAAACAAAGACGTGATTGTACAGAAAAAAATATATAACAGCTATAGCGCAACTGATAATAAAATAATAGACGACATATTACTATTATTTTGATACCACAAGGTGGTTTTTGGTAAGACATTAGGTACATACGTTGTGCCCATCAAATCGCAAGCAATTTCAGATTTGCGATTAATTAATCGATATTACTCTATTTTAGTGACAAAGGACACCAATTCGCTGCCTGCAATATTGGATATTATTAATCGATTACGCAAGAAGCTGTTAATCCAACAGAAGCCACATTAATGGATTCCATCGACAGCTCCTAGTTTATCGTAGGTATCGATAGAATATCATCAGACAAAGGAAGGAAGGGAAACTAGGATGGAAACGCACAGGAAAGATTTACCTAATTATTTGCAGCCGAAATTAAATGTTGTCAAACATAGCTCTAAAGTACAGTCTGTTAAAATTTACAATAAAAAAATATAATATCTATACATATATATAAAAATGAAACCTACTTTCCGTTGTCACGACATAACATGAAAACGGCGTGACCGATTTGGCTGAAAATTAGAGGGGAGGTAACTTAGACCCAGGAGAAGGTTTTAGGATAGTTTTTGTCACCATCCGGCTATGGGACGCAGGCGAAAGCTAGTATACAATAAATTGCCATTAGAGCTAAAAACTATTGATAGTCCAAGAATGTTTAAAATTCAAATTAAACTTATTCCTGTTGTCGAAGTGCTACTATAGTATAGAAGAGTTTTTCAGCGACAAAAGTAATGCCACAGTGTAACTTGTTTCTTTTTAAGTGAACTTAATTGATTTTTGACATGTTTATTTTGGTTGAGTTGAATGTTTGTTTTTTTTTTCCTTAACATTACCTATTTATTTTCATTATTGACTGTCTGGATTTTTATTGATTACCATTGTTATTATTGTACCATTATTATAAGTTGTCTTAATCCTGTATTCGACACAAATGTATTTTTGTTCAGAATAAATAAATAAATATCGAGTCACATTGTTGCGAGCATGGATTGTAATAACACACGATTTAATGTTCTTACGAACTGGATGTTCGATATCAAATTCCATTTACTTCTCTCGAACTACTTTTATACAGTCGGCGAAGCAAACGTGAAGGAATCTTAAAGGAAAATGGATGGCATTTGAAAAATGATTTCAAAGAGTTCTGTATGATATTTAAGATTTTTATTATGTTTCACGTGATAATATTGTAGAGGTTGAAACGGAATTTTAGAAGTAGGTTATCTGAACTATTGTATTTATTGAACACAATATTAATTATAATCCCTCCGCATTAACTACTACGCGTGATTATAATATTGTATAATGAGTTAATTACGCCTTTCAAACTAAAGAATTAATTAACAATTTCCGCACTAAAGAGAACTGAATAAAAATATCGGAATAAAACCTTTATCCTTGCAGCATAAAATGCAAGCTTTTAATATGGAATCAAAAGCAAAAAGTAAAGGTAATCATTATTTACCAGGCTCGAAAAATAGCTACATAAGTATAGATCACTAGAACACAAAAGGCTATAATACCGAACTCGTATATTGAAATCAGCAATTTTCTTCCATTTTATCTTTTTTGATCGCTCCGATGCCTCCCCACATTTTCATTATTCTGTACTTAGGCTAAAAAGCCAACAGGAGCTTTGTTCGAGCCGTCTTCCAACCGTTATGGCAAAGCTTCTTCATCCTAATTTACATGAATAGTGCGCGTACAAGGTTTGTTTAATGCGCTATTTATTATTACGTGACGTAACGGGTTTGTTTACTGAATACATATTTTGTTTTTGTTTGGGAAAGTTGTCAAATAAAGTTTTTGGTAAATAGCCAGCAAATTAGGTCGAATCTTGCCGAGTTTTCATTAAATTTCTAATTTAATATTATCTATTTATTGTATAGTCATGACTTTTCTCTTAACAAACTCACGATTATGATTTTCATCCCGAATAAAAAAAAAATTTCGTGTTTATCAAAAATCAATTAACACAAATAAGAATGAGCACTTACGATACAAAACATTTTGTGTGAAGGAGACTTTAATTCCCCACAGAATGTCCTCAAAATTTGATTAAAGTGAATGTAACGTCGCGTAAATTATTGTTCACGTAGCCGTATTTGATACGCAGAATACAGATCGGGCCCAAAATTAGTTTACGTACGAACATAATAAGCCCACAACTGGCTTTAAACATTAACCTTTCCTCGAAAACAATTACAGTTTTAACCCGAATCTCTTTTTAATTTCACTAACTGACATTTAATGGATGAAAGGAATACGCCATTTTGTGTATTGCCAATATCTTCATTATTTATCGCTCAGCTTCGTGGATCCATTAATGCACAGGATACGAACAGCTTAAAGTTTGAATCGAATACAGAATATACGCGTGAAAATGAATGTTCACTGCGCCTGTCATTCTAAAGTGAAACGTTAAGCAGAGGCAAGCTTCGAAATAATAAAAACAAATGACAGTACTCTTTATCCCATAGTGGATTTACCTAAGTCCATACGGGAGAAACGTTGTTATATAAATGAATTGTTTGTGTTATACACCTACTAAGAAAACTATTATTAATAGATTTCCTTTATTTTCACAAATATTGCCGACGCGTGTCCTGTGATTATATTTCCACGCTCAGCTATCGTTGAAGTAATACCGAGGTATAATGAATCTACACTTTACCTTAATTTCCTTGAAAAGTGTTAGCACTAGAGCAGTTTTCTTAAAAGAGGTTTAAATATTCCACTTTATTTAAACTAGTTTCGTAGTTAGATGCTAAGTAATGCTCACTTTGAAATACAGTTTCATAATGTAAGCAATTTTAAACGAGTTGCTTGGAATCTTTTTCTTTTCCTACCATCTAAGTAAGTTTACTTTGGATCCAGAGGAATATTTTATAAGGTATGATTAATTAATTAAATACTAAGGAAAACTAAGGAACATAATCCATCGTACCACAAAAACTTTTAAACGTCAGTTTATCACTTGTCTAAAAAAATGTCAAATTATGACGTTGAAATAAGGTCCATTTTGCAGCCATACTTTTTTTAGACAAGTGTTTGGCACATGTTTAAGTTTTTGTAGTAAGACCGATAATGTTTAGTGTTGATATTAAAAAAAAAAATACATATATTTAAACAAGCTGTATCAAGTTTAAACATTCGTCTTAAATTTCAATGACATAATACTATACATTAAGAGGCTGAATACTCCCAAAACACTCTCTCTCGCATACGTAAATACGTACGAGAGAGAAAGAGAGAGAAGCCGGCTGACGCGACGTTCGTAACGTTCGTAACATACATATAAATTAATAGCTTTCAAATGAGTTGAGTAATCAAAAATAAAAATTAATCAAGTTCTGTATTTACATATGGACTCGTTATTGGTACAAATTTTATCAATGTACGTTGATAAGTAGTACTAATATTTTTGTTAGAAGATCATTTTAGAGGTAAGTTTACTATTTTCGAGAAGTACTATTAAGTTTACTATCGAGAAAACTTGTCGAAAATGTGTTTTGAAATTAACAGGGTTCTCAGAAATATGTTCAAGATTAATATATATTTTTTTCGCCGTCAAAAACTGTATAGATTTGGCCAAAAAATTGTTTGAGACAAGCCAATTTCGGCATTCAGCCCCTTAATTTTAAATATGTCTTATGAAACAGTCTATTATACTGTTAGTAAAAATGTTAACCCAAACATTGATACAAACCACAGACAGTTTTGATCCCAATACAATAAAAAATGTACGCCACCACTCGAACGGTCACCAAACTGTCATCCATATAGTCTGGATTGCAGTTCATAACCAAACGTACTATAGAATCATCATTATTGCTACCAACACATACACAAATGCACTTACTTACTTCAATGGCAGTGACATACATTATTCAAACTTCAGACAGGGGTCGATAACCAGACGTACCATGCAGGAAGGCATTATGACCAAGAAATTCCGAATCGAAAATAACCTCTGAAAGCCTTACTTGTTTTAGAGCTCTGCCTCACTAGGACGCCAATGGCGACGTCGCCGGCTACGTATCCAAGCAGTTAGTATTGAAATGTATGGAACCTAACTCACTTGGCGACGGTTTGGCAACGTCGCCAAATTGGAAGCGTGGCCACGATCTACATTTCGCTACGCGGCTTCTGGCTACTCTGGCAGCTTGGCGACGTTGGCGCGGTTGCCACTATAATGTACGCGATAAAGTGCACCTCCCTCACTCAGTCGCCAGTGAGGTCGCCAGTCAGCGTGCAATTTCTTCAGCGACGACGTAAACAATTGACTGCCGAGACGCCATGGCCACTCGAATTGGCGACCTTTAGATGCCAAAAGTAGCCAGGCCTGCGCCGCTGGCGACGTCGCCATGGCGTCCTAGTGAGGCAGGGCTCTTAGAGTACCGACACTCTGCAGGCTAAACAGTCGGCCGACAGTCGGCCCACCAGTTATATTTCTTTTAAGAATATCGTGGATTCAATCAAAGTTTTTAGTCGGTCTGCCGGCTAAATACCTGATCGTTGTAATGTGCGTACAACCATTCATCTTCAAACAGATTTAGGTATGAGCCCAAACAAACTATCGGCTGACTAAAAGTTTGCTGTGTGAGGGGACTCTTAGTAGATCAAACTTGCTAAGATTGGCGTAGAAATGCATAAATTTAGATTGTGAGCCCGTTTTTAAAATCTAAAAGCTTTTCGAATATCTAAGTGAGATAAGCCGGGTCCCACTCGAGCTTCTATCCTGATAGTGATGCGAAGTGAATGGGTTTTAGTCGAGTTCCACGTTCCAGAATAGTCGATTATGCTGTGAAGGTAATTGAATTCCTTGAAGACCTTGCTTTGAAAAAATACTTTTTTTCGAAAAAGACTAAGAGCTTAATATGTTGATCATAATCAAATAACAACCGACTACTCAAATAGTGAAGGTTCTCAATTTGAACGATATATTTTTATATAAATGTTTATGGAGTAAAGCTGTGCTTTATTAATCATTTTACTACCAAATTCGTCTATCATTCAGCAACGTAATGATTAACTAAGTAATCACTGAAATCAGACTCAGATCGCATAAAGTTCGCTCTATGCTTACTAGATCGCATTTTATGATGTTAGGACTTTAAAACTTGTTAGTGCATGACCAAAAAAACATCTTATAGTTATACTCTTTCGTAATGTGTGATGACATACATAGGTACCTACTCCATTTTAGCAGTTATTCTAATTAGTAACGGTAAAACCTCCAGGAAAATTCCCAAGAAAATCAATCAGATACGCACAAATCCTTTATTCATTCAACCGCTACTTCTATTTAAAATATAATCTCCGACTGATTCAATTATACATTTTGTTAAACTGAGAACCGATGGTAGGACGTTATCATGCCGCTATCAATCTATTTTAAAGTAAGAGAAGGGACAGTATGCTAATGAATGGTACATTGATGAACGGGATAATTGAGTAGGCTGCTTTATTTTATTTTATAAAGGTATACGGTTCATGCGAAGTACCTTAATATACAAAACTTTTTACAAAAAAATAAAACCGACTCCCAAAAACACTGAAAAGCAAAAAAAAACTATTCTTAGGTGCATCGGCCTAGAATTCGGTGTCTAGTGGATGATGATATGTTTATTTCGCCACCGACTTCTAGGCCGATGCACCTAAGAATAGTTTTTTTTTTTGCTTTTCAGTGTTTTTGGGAGTCGGTTTTATTTTTTTGTAAAAAGTTTTTTATTTTTGGCTTTTCAGTGACAAGCATAGTTGTCTCTATCCACATTTGTGGAAAGTTCTTATCAATACGAATAATATAAGCCCAAACACAAGGTAGTTTACATATTTAGTTGACGAGTTCCCTCGACCTTCTCTGGTCTCCATCATCAGGTCAGCTCCAAACCTTCACTGTTACAAAGGTCTCGTCAATACAAAGAATATACCTAAGCCCAAACACGAGGTAGTTTACATATTCAGTTGTCGAGTTCCCTCGACATTCTCTCGTCTCCATCATCAGGTCAGCTCCAAACCTTCACTGTTGCATAGTGCTATCAGAGGTATACCTCATTGTCAAGTTTTTAACCTATGTATGCCTACAATTTTCGAAAGTTGCTCTCGATTTCTCAGGGTTCCCATCATCAGATCCTGACCTGATGATTATGGGACCACCTGTGAGGTATACCCTATCAGAAAAAAAAGAATTTTGCAAATCGGTCCAGGCGTCTTCGAGTAATCGGTGAACATACATAAAAAAAAAAAATAAATAAAAAAAAAAGATCCCGACGAATTGAGAACCTCCTCCTTTTTGGGAAGTCGGTTAAAAATCTGAGAACTTAAGCTAAAACAGAGTTATAATAATTCTCAATAGATTCCTCTAATAGTATCCGCACATACGAAACAGACGGCTGACAGATGGCCATAGACCGGCCAATACCAAATCATTGCTATGTGCGTACCATTCACTTCCATACTTATCAAGCTCCCAATCAAACTATTCTGCAGTGTGTGAGTACGCTAAAAGTAGGTACAATTTTTCACTCCCATTGGTCATTATTCATTATTTAACAAATCCGAATGAGTTGCCTCGGCAAACGTAGTGTAGGACGTCCTCAGGCACGGTGGAGTGATGACTTGCGCAAGACGGCTGGCAGGAGCTGGATGCGAGAAGCCGAAAATCGATCTCAGTGGAGCGCACTTGGAGAGGCCTATGTCCAGCAGTGGACTGCGATAGGCTGATGATGATGATGATGAATGAGTTGCAAATTCATTGCATTTTTATCTTATCTTTATTATTTAGGAGCATATTTTCCCATCTGTATAGGAAATATTTGTGTTTATTACCTATAAAACAACCCATTATACATAATTACTGAATTTAAAAAAATACCACGCTATATTTTGATTCATACATGAAAGTTAAATTCCGAGTATCTGTGTGGGCTTTATGTAAATATTTAACATACCAAGCAGATATGATAGAATTCTCATGAAGTGCATTACAATCGATTCTTGATTTTATCGATATTACTTGGCTGTGTATCGAGTAATCGTTATGTTCCGATACAATTCTATTTGTTTTGGTATGTTTTGCTTATCTTGAGCAAACATGACTGGAATTTAGTATATTTTACATAGAATATTTGTGTATTTAAGAAATATGTAATTTAAATGCGATAAGACAGATAAGCGAAATACCTACCTGTTTTTAAATATTTTGTAGATATTACCATGCATTTTTGTGTTCTGTAATACTACTTATTTATTCAGTAACAACGGTATTATAACAATTAAAGTAGTCGTTAAAGATAAATTAGATTATATGCAAGAAAAAAATGTTAAACAGATAACCAATTTATTGGCAATGTCACTTGCCACTCACTGTAATAAATGCATAAGTTTTAATGCTGTCATACATACCTAAGTGTTACCATTATACAAAAAAAAACATGCATATTCCAAACAAATACTGATTTACGACAAAGTTCACAAAAAAAATTACAAAGCTTTTTTAAAGAGAGACATTTTCTATTCTTCAGACTAACTGTCAACTCAGCGGTTATTTACACCGGCTAATCTATTTTTCCGGTATCCATTAGTTCACATCGCTTCCTAGTATGTCATTTGTGAGTGTATAATTGACGTTTTAAAAATATAGCCACGTCATGCATGGAGGTTGACAATTTATTTTAGGGATTTAAAAGTCTTTTCTGCTGTGCGAAATATTAGTGGTAATTAAAATTGCACTTTTTATAAGGTTATATGTATATTTTGTAAACATTCTGTTGGATAAGTTTTTGCCTGGAAATACTATACTATACTGAAAAATGTTTAGTGGGGCAGGGGTCAACAAATCTGGTTGTATGTATGTTTAATTAGCATCATTGCAAGGAATTTAATACAACATTCTGATTGTTTCCATACTGTGGTTGATTGACACAGGTCCCATTTCCAAGTACTAAATTCAACCATTCCTAAGACTTTGTAATCGTAATCCTAAACCAACAAACGTTTTGTCCACCAACAGTCGTGCCATTAATACGTAGTAAAGTCCATTATTGTTCATTCTACAGTGACACAAAACAGGACAATGCATTACAAGTAGCCGATAACTTAGAGCATTTAACCAACCGGATCCTCCACGAGCATAAATCTCTATGCCATAAAAACCTACCAATGCTCACGCTGAGGTAACGTAACAAATAAATAGTCATAATGATGATGATGATGTCCTCCCAGCCGATTAATCGGCCACGGCTGCTATTCTCATATAAGGGGATCGGCCAACAGCGTAGGGCATATTATAGTGCACAAACATTTATGCAGACACAAGTGCACTCACTATTCCGTCACTCTCATGGCCCGAGACCTCGTGGACAGTAGCCGAGTTTGCAACAGCAAGACCAAGGAAACAGGCATATAATGCAATGGACAAAGGTGACAAACACAAGCATAAACTTGAAGTACACTTATACCATTATGAATGGTGCCTCTCGTGCCTTTGGCAGAAGTGAAGGTACGACAATGACGTCTCCAGTTAGTCCGTAGTTAGTAATTCTCTGTAACCGATATACATACAAGAAGTCAATCCCTCTAATCTTTTTACTATCGGCCCCAATCGAAACCATGTTTGTTTTGTTTACAAACGGTTTGTCTCAGTGAATCAAATCTTTATTTATGTAGAGCGCTCGATTGACTTGTTTCGGAAGATATAAACTTTACGGTTTACGATTTACTTATTTTTACATTTCCCCGAAGTAGTTTGGAGCGCTGTTACTCAATGTTACTGCTTTGCTGGTTGGTGAAGATGATGCAATGAGTGTAAGATGTATTTCTTTTTTTACAAATGCTCGTTCGTATATGTTTAAATGTAATTTGGCCAAATTAGTAATACCTATAACAGACTTCAAGAAAGTAGCTTCTTAGTTCGACCTGTATGTATGCATATGAGTATCTCAAGTTTGGTTTGTGCTTTTCAGCATAGTAGTTTTCAGACTTAGGAGAAGGTTTTAGGTTTTTATATTATTAAAGTAGTTTTTTTATTGTTACTTTTTCACATTTAAATCCCTGTACGAATGATACAAATGATGTAGGTTTAGGATCGTAGAGGCGCTTTACTTTAGGTAACTTATTATTCAGACACGCCAAATAATGAACGAAATTATCTCAAGAGGCAGGTAAAGCCGCGAGAACTAACTAAGCTGATAACAACAAAGCGGTAGTATGCAGTAAGTTTCGAGATAACAGAATGTTAAGATAAGATAACTGAAGCTGTTAGTTGCAACACTGATCTCGAACACTACTTATCTGTAGTTGTTATTGTTTCCAAGCTACATTAAGAAGCTCTCGTAAATAACTTATAGTAGCTTGATACCGGTTTTAGTGCTGAAATATAACTTGATCAGACCTGTGCGAAGGGGATTATAGTAACTTACGTATTAGGTAATACTCGTGATTTGTAGTTTTTTTATTCGAGGATGTAAAGTAAAAAAGTACCTAAAAGTAAAGTAAAGTGAGGATAAAGCAAAATTAGCTTTGTTTTTTTTTTAATTTCAAAGTTGCCATAGTTCTGTTGGAGCCACGCCACGTTGGACCATTTAAAACATTTAAGTGTACATATGTCTATATCGAAAAGTTATATTATCATCAATCACAATTAAGCAACCAGCATTTCAGTCATATGTGGGAAAATATTATTAAATTTTTTACAGTACCTACAACACACAAACTTGTTTGATTATTATAAAAAAAATGAATATCTCTAAAACCATTTAAATTAAACCATGTCCAAAATGTTACAAAAACGTTGTCCCCAAAGCAATTGCTTCGTTCAAATGAAACGTTTAGTTGTTACAAATTCAAAACGCATGCCACAGTTAAAATAATAATCGTTAGTATGTAAATTAAGTAAGTTCCACTTAACGTGACCCTTTCGGTATCATCCATTCATTCAATTGTAATACAAATAAACGAGATTATAAAGGATTCTAATTTTATTAACATTTTGAACTATCACTTCGGAGTTTATTGTTGTTTTATTAATGTGTTTGTAGATAAGTAAATTGTTTCGTTTTATTTATTTACTAGCTTCCGCTCGCGGCTTCGGCTGCGATGAGTTCGGTTATATCGCGTTTCCAAGAGAACTCTTCAAAGTCCGGAATAAGAACAATCCTATGTTCTTTCTCAAAGTCAACTCTATCTCTGTACCAGATTTTATTAAAATCAGTTTAGTGGTTTAGACGTGAAAGCGTAACAGACACAGACAGAGTTACTTTCGCATTTATATAATACTAGCTTTTGCCCGCAACTTCGTTCGCGTGGAATAGTGACTACCAGCAGATTTTTGATTTGACCAATAGATGGCGCTATATGTCCGGAATAATTTTATTTTATTTTTTTTTGTAATAAAAACTATCCTATGTCCTTTCTCAAGTTTCAAACTATGTCTGTACCAAATTTCACACAAATCGGTTCAGTAGTTTAGGCGTGAAGAAAAGACAGACAGACAGACAGACAGACAGACAGACAGACAGAGTTACTTTCGCATTTATAATATTAGTAAGGATTAGTAGGGATTGGAATATAACACGCAAACAGATTAAAATACTCGATGGACTACATCATTTCATAATTAAAAATAAATAAGTAAAGGTATACCAACATAATTTGCACGTAGGTAGTGTATAATATAACGTCCAAATAATATTTTTTCTCGCATTAAAAGAAAACATCTTTGCCACAAACGTCAAAAGGCGGTAAAACACGGTGTTCGTTGACAAAAAACCTTATCTCTTTATGAAATTCACATTTTCTTTACCGCAGCAAACAAACAATCCTGTAATGTCTTTGAAATATTTCCTTTACAACGATAAAGTATGTACCTCTATATAAAAAAAAAATAATGGAATTTCGTATCCGTGTCTTAGAGAGTACTCCTACACTACAGACTAAACAGTCGGCCGAAAGTGGCCCGATGGTCGGCAATTTAAAAAAAATTGATTCCAATCAAAGTTTTCGGTCGGTCTGAGACCCACTATACACTTGATCATTGTAATGTGCGTACCACCATTCATCTTCATACTAATTTACGAGCCCAAACATACTACCGGCCGACTAAAACTTTGCAGAATGATGGTACTCTAAAAGATGTGTTTATCTTCCGCAACACAATACTTAACTGTCTATTAATAATCATCCTCTGCTATAGAATAAAGGAGTAAATAAAGATGATATGCCTCTTCATATGTAGTTTATAGTCCAAGTGATCCGGTAATAAATTATTTTCGGAGCTCCTTATTAAAAATTAGAGATATAATCCTTTTTGATATTTTAAATTTTTATGTTACCACGTTCTTAATTGAAACCGACAGTTTCAGGGCCGTAAAATTAAAATTTCTTCTAGTCTTCGCTGGCCTTTTAACTTTATTTCTTTTACGCTTCTTTTACTGTTTTATTGGGCAGAACTTTTAGAAGGAAGTTTCTTTTACATAAACTGAAATATTTCTAAACACAATTTTATATTCCTTTTTTTATTTGTGTTTGATTAATTAAAAATACAAACACACTTTTGAAGAAAAAAAATTGACATTTGATTATAAACGCGAAGTTCAATAAACGCGCTAACTGCAGTCCACATACCTACTGAAGAAATACTTTATGTCAATCAACACGATACGATATTAAAAGAATTACGCACAGAAATCTGGTATCGAAATTGTCTTTATTATTTAGACTGAAAGTAACCATAACCATATGGGACGTCTATATATCTATATCTACATATATTTTTACGATACTAGCACACAGAATAGAGGTTGTATACAGAAAAGGACTAGACTACTGAGACCTCTAGAAAAAGGTAAAGCCCCAGCAAACAGCTATCTAAAAATAAAACTTGGTATATTGCACTATCAATTTTTATTGGCTTATTTCTGTGGACCACTTTCTCAGAACCTGTTGTGCTCTGTTCACCATCATTCAATGTTAAAAATATATGAAATAAAAACGCTATGAATTATTGAGTAGCGAAGCATGGTAAAGGTGTAGGCGACATGGTTCTAATTAGCATTTTTTTGTCACAGTGTATGTAGTACAATACTTTTTATGGATTGGCGTTGCATTTTTGTGGCGTTGCACATGATAGTGCTTTTTACAACCGACTTAAGAAAGGAGGTTCACAGTTTTACCTGTATGCATGTACATATGTATGTTTTTGTGTGTTTTTCTCGCATTAATGTGCACAGATTTTTCTCCATATTATGGTCTGATAAATTATTTGATAGCACAAGTGCTGATCTTTGGCCACTGCTGGTCAAAGGGAGGCTTTGACGTCTTTCGGCTTTACTTTGTACAGTTTACAGTTCTGGTACAACCGAAAATATGTGTTAATCCTAACTATACAAAAGACCGAACAATATGCCACTACCATTCATTTAATCATCATCCTCCGAGCCTTTTTCCCAACTATGTTGGGGTCGGCTTCCAGTCTAACCGGATTCAGCTGAGTACCAGTGCTTTACAAGAAGAGACTGCCTATCTGACCTCCTCAACCCAGTTACCCGGGCAACCCGATACCCCTTGGTTAGACTGGTGTCAGACTTACTGGCTTCTGACTACCCGTAACGACTGCCAAGGATGTTCAATGACAGCCGGGACCTATAGTTTAACGTGCCATCCGAAACACAGTCAACGGTGTCTAAGATATACTTAGAAAGTACATATCAACTTAGAAAAGTTGCATTGGTACTTGCCTGACCTGGGATCGAACCGGCGCCCTCATATTTGAGAGGCTGGTCCTTTACCCACTAGGCCACCACGACTTAGATTACCGTTCAAACGTAATTTATAAATTAAACTCGGGCATTATGTTATTTTTGTTACAACACTCAACTTTATAGACTGAGTAAACAAATATACTGAGATATTATCACAATTTAAAGTTTCGTATATTCCGTTCATTGCTTAGTTTTCATCATTTTTGAACAATAATCTACACCAAAAATAGAACGGAACAATCTAATTTTAAACTTGCAATTACTCAGAAGCAATCACACAATGGTGAACTCGCACTTGGCCGCTTCGATAGTTAAACCAAGCAAATGTGGACTTGCACTTCCTATGACTAACTGGGTTTAATTTAATCAAGCTTCCGAATTTGCGTTGCATTTTGTGTTACGTGGCTGAAGTAATTTTTTTTGTGGAGTTTTAGGATTATTGATAGATAAGATGTAAATCATGAAATCATTTACCATACCTCCTTTTACTTATTTTTACTTTAACGAGACGTCAAAAGTCATCGTGAGGGAAGTGTCAGACTTTTACTAACTAAAAAACCGTCGTGTTCTGCCGTGGGCCTTTTATGTACCAGGGCCGCGGTAAGTCTTTCGAATATCCCGCAGCCCCGGCAGACAATCCCCAAGCCCGGGTAGTGGTATCTACCTACTTGTGGCGAATTAATTTTACTAAATACAGTTCAAGTTAGTTGTCATATAAATAGTGGTTTTACCTTCTATTTGGTAATGAGTACACAACTACATGTGTTTTTTACATTATGCCGTATCTATACTAATATTATAAAGCTGAAGAGTTTGTTTGTTTGATTGTTTGTTTGTTTGTTTGTTTGAACGCGCTAATCTCAGGAACTACTGGTCCGATTTGAAAATTTCTTTCAGTGTTAGATAGCCCATTTATCGAGGAAGGCTATAGGCTACTTTTTATCCCGGTACGGGAAGTAGTTCCCACGGGATGCGGGTGAACCGCTGGCAGAAGCTAGTAACTATATAAATTAACTGTACAACAAACTCTTTAGCTTTATAATATTAGTATAGAAGTATAGATAAATTAGTGATCAGCCTCCCTGACCTGATCAGCATCTACTTTGTGTACGTTAATTTCCCAAATAATATTTTTAGGTCGGTACCTATATTGATAATTTTTAATCGAGTCAGTATTCTACATATCACACTCTTCAATATTGATATAACACGCAATGCATATCAATCACTCGAATCGCTTTAAATACGAAATGTGTGGGTAGTTCTCGATAGCCAAGTGTCTCGACTAGAAATTGGCTTTATCGCGACAATCGGTCTGCGAGGATATTTATGTGTAACAACAACAAATAGCAAAACAAATGCAAGTAGATCACTCTTCTTATTGTTTGAGGAATGTTCTAGATTTTTTTAAAAACTTATATTTCAATCGCCAGAGACTTATTAGTAACTAGCCGTTTTCCCGCGGCTTAACCCGCGTCCCGTGGGAGCTACTGCCCGCACCGGGATAAAATATAGCCTATGTTACTCGCAGATAATATAGCTTTTTAATGGTGAAAGAATATTTAAAATCGGTCCAGTAGTTTTTGAGTTTATCCATCACAACCAAACAAACAAACAAATAAAGTTTTCCTCTTTATAAAATATGTAAATGTAAATGTAAAAGTATAGATAGTATAGATGAAAATGGCCTGTATTGAGTCAAAACCAGCTCAGCTTGCTTATCTTACATTACTTAGATAAATTGGAAGTCAGTCAAAGTACATCGTTATATAAACAAAAAAAAAACGAAAATTCAAATACTATTGCTAAACATTGTAGTTCATCTATAGAGTTCTTATTTAATTCACGAATGAGTAGTATTATAGTGAGATCGAACAATGAGCATTTTTTGTAGATAAAGAAATCTCGATGATTGCATTTTCAGGAAAGGAAAGCATTGTTTATTCTTCACGATTGGCAATTATTCCCTTAGCTAAAGCAAGTACCTGATGGATATTTCCTAGAATAGCTTACGAGTTACCCCTAGCAGCTCTTGTTCAAAGAATAATGCTTATTTATGCCTCTTCAATATAAAGCCCAGTGTTTAACGGAAATACCAGGTATTGATGGAAAGTTCTGTTGAAATTAGAGTATTTTGCTTAGTTTCCCCTATGTATAGGTACTTAAGACTTAAGTTTTACAAGAGAGATTAAAGTAGATTAAAAACAATCATTTATCTATATACCTATATAAAAATGAAACCCGTTTTTCGTTGTCACGACATAACATGAAAACAGCTTGACCGATTTGGGCTGTAAATTAGAGGGAAGGTAACTTAGACCCGGGAGAAGGTTTTAGGATAGTTTTTGGTCACCATCCGGCTACGGGACGCGGGTGAAACCGCGGGCGAAAGCTAGTTGTTTATAAAAACATAGGTATAAAAATGTAAATCATCTTATAAATAGATGTGTTTTGTAAACAAAAATAATCTTTAAGTTCACTGACCTTGCAAACGTCTTGCAATACACCATAATATGGGTGACCAAAAAGCACAAACAAATGACACAAAACATATAATTTAACACAGAAAATTTCACAATACATGTATTACCGAATGTTGAATATAAGACTCGTATATTTGGTATTTTGAGTTCTAAATATATTCACACGCTAGGCGTCAATTAGGTGAAAATCAGTGATTTGTGGCTAAAACTAAATTTATAGTTTACCACTGTCAACGCATGCAGTTAAATACTTACTGCTGTGTTTAAATTATTTGATTAAATTCACTCAAATATAAAATCACTAGCTTCTGTCAGCGGTTTCACCCGCATCCCGTGGGAACCTCGGCACGGACCCAGATAAAAAGTAGCCTATAGCCTTCCTCGATAAATGGGCTATCTAACATTGAAAGAAATTTTCAAATCGGACCAGTAGTTCCTGAGATTAGCGCGTTCAAACAAACAAACAAACAAACAAACTCTTCAGCTTTATAATATTAGTATAGATAATGTTTGAATACATTTTGTTACATTTTTCACCGTCAGAGGCCGTCGAGACGAATTTGAAACAAAACTGATTCTAGGTACATAATTATCTGACATGTTAGGTGATCAAAATCTACAGCTGACTGGATAACAAGAAGAAGAAAATAGACATTAATGGTCTTACTACAAAAACTTAGACATCTGTTGAACACTTGTCTTAAAAAAATTGTGGCTGCAAAATGAACCATATGTCAACGTCATAATTTGACATTTTTTTAGACAAGTGTTAAACTGACGTTTAAAAGTTTTTTTTTTTTTTACAAATTTTTGTACACACATAATAAAGAAAGATGACAGGAAAGAAAGAATTTATAAAGGTAATGCTTATTTCTAAAGAAATCTCTTCCAGCATACCTGCGAAAGGAAAAAGAGAATAAAAGAGATGTAGGTAGATGTTTTTGTGGTACGACGGTAAATGTTTTAAACTTTAATTGCAGGTAACAAATTAGCATCTATTAAAAGACCTTTTTAACAACCAGTATAACAGTTAATTCATGATCCCCCATCAGATTTACGACGACTTATAATTTTCTAAATCATTCCACTAATACGCAGTAAAACCACCCAGGATGCAGCTAGTACAAGTAAAGTTATTACGCCATAGGCTGTGGTTTTTGCATTACCCATTAAAACCTGCTAAGGAATTAAAATCGGAAGTTTGCGGTTTTGCCACCAAGGGAACGGCAGTTAGCCGACTTCTCGAAGTGGGTTATATTTCAATCTTTAGGAACGTATTTTTGCGAAGGATTTGTATTTCAAGGGTATTGGAGGGAGTGGGGAATGAAGGGGTGGTTGTCTTTTAAGGCTTTTTTTTTAATTATTGTTTTTTATTCATTAAAAAAATATTATCATTATATGTATAAAAATATAATAGTTTCTAAGTGTATTCTTCAATGTGTAGACAATTTATGCTATATATACGATTACTTATAATTTCACGTCGTCTGACGAACAATGCTTACTTTAACATTTTTCCTGAGCCCATCAAAATACTTAGTTCTAATAAAACAGAACATATTTTGAAGTTCCACTTGTCAGTTTCATGAACAGAAGGTTTAGGAACGTATGTTTAGTACTGAAACATATTTTGCAATACCTAAACTAAGCCAGGAAGTGAAGACCTAATAAATTAGGAACATGCAAGACTTACAGGTACATTTCGATAGTTTGCTTACTAAAACTGGCCTACTGCTAGCATAAATATTTTGAAGCAATCCCCACTAATAAATTGATATATTATGTACCTTGCCATAATATTGAGAACTTCGCTTAAGGCGAAGCTCGACTTCGATCTTACTGATATGTCGTTAAACTAAAATAGGACTAGTGAAAATTATAATTAATTTCCAAGGTTTTATTTAGCCATCTTCTATCTCAAGAACGATATGGAAAGGTCTATGAATAATATAAAGGTATACAATAATATATTTTTTATATTTTATATTATACTAGCTTTCGCCCGCGGTTTCACCCGCGTCCCGTAGCCAGATGATGACAAAAACTATCCTAAAACCTTCTCCCGGGTCCCAAATCGGTCAAGCCGTTTTCATGTTATGTCGTGACAACGGAAAGCGGGTTTCATTTTTATATATATAGATTTGTAATATATATATTTTTTAACTCCATATAAATTGTTTCATCCGTTTAAGAACTACGATACCACAGTAGCTGTCAAACCTACAGCAACCTTCATTGCGCGTCGGGTGTTAAAAAAACATATCACATTCAGTAAACTTCTAAACATAGAACACTCCATATAGGTACCTATTCCTCATTTATATCGGTCATAAATTTCCCAATTACCCGCCAACAAATTTGGCGTTGTAAAAATAAAATGTTGGAAGGCAGGAAAGAGATGCTAGCTGTAATTGGTCGCGTCCGGCGGATAGTATGCTTTTAACCGGCGCGTACGCACCGCATTAACAAATAGGCAATAATTTGTCGGCACAGTGCAAAGTGATAAGTACTTAGAAGATAGATGTATCGTAAAACGTTAGGTAGATCTAGTTGATACTGGTTTTTTGGAAGACATGTTGACTAGGTTCCTACCTAATAAGGTGACTTTTGGTAACAATGCGACAAGATATTAGTTAGATATCGTTGAGACGCTAAGCTAATCATCATTAATCTGGAAAAAAAAAATGGTGAGTGAAAAAAATTAATATCAAAATATTTCAAATAATTTGAAGAAAATTATGTACCTACAAATAAAAACTCGAAGGCGTGGTGGCTTAGTGGGTAAAGAACCAACCTCTCGAGTATGAGGGCGCGGGTTCGATTCCAGGTCAGGCAAGTACCAATGCAACTTTTCTAAGTTTGTATGTACTTTCTAAGTATATCTTGGACACCAATGGCTGATAAAAAGGTGAAGGAAAACATCTTGAGGAAACCTGGACTATAAAGTCTGAAATCACCAACCCGCATTGAGCAAGCGTGGTGATTAATGCTCAATCCTTCTCCGTGTGAGAGGAGGCCTGTGCCCAGCAGTGGGACGATAAAAAAAGGCTGGAACAACAGTAACAAATAAAAACTCAACCAGTTATATTATAACACCATAATTAAGAGCAAAACGTTCTAAGAATCATTTAATTACGAGAGAAGTGCGAGTACGAGATATGCGAAACGAAATTCACATACCGAAAGTGTTAATGGAATTACTGGGCCTTAAATAAAATATTAGCCAGACGGGCGGAAACGTATGAAATTCTAATTGCCCTACACCGATGATTCACGTGCCGAATCCAATCTAATTTTGGTTCTAAATCCGATGGTACATGGTTAGCATCAGCACTCTAGAGTTTGTTAGGAGAACTGGTCAAACTGTGTAGTATTTCAGACATATTTAGTTTAAGCAAAATGTTTGCGGAAATCTCTATTGTATTGTTTGTACATCGAATAAAAGAAATCAAACCTTCATTTTACTTCAGAAATATTTTTCATCAGAAAATATTAACAGCGAATTCCCAAAACATTTTCCTGGCCATTTAATTTCAAAACAAAACCTCAAGACGGCCATTTAAAATTCGAACAAAAGGGAAACGTCCTTCAAATTAAGGACAAAGAATTCCACTCTTTAAACAAAACGATTGCTAAACAAAAACAAAGAAAGCTGTAAAATCAAACTTCAGTATAAATAAGGCTTATTCGGTTTCGACCCGTGAACGAACAAATAGTGCCCTCGTGAGTACTTTATAGGCCGTTAAATGTCAGTAAAAGGTTTTAATGAGATTATTAAACCGCGCCTTTTGTTGTACCGTTATCAATCCTTAAAGTTCATTTGCTATCTTTTATGATGGATAGCTGCATTGTTTATTCATGTTGGCACTTTGTTTAGGTCTAAGGCGGCCAACCGTCCCGCATTCTGCGGGACCGTCCCGTAATGACAGTTGCAATCCCGCATTGCAATATTTAATAAAATAGTCCCGCAAATCGTCTAACGCGTCCCGCATGTCCCGCATTCCTCGTTTCCCATCGCTTTGCTCGCATAAAGGTGATGATTCGCATCAAAATACGAATGACGAGATGCGGCGCGGCGCCGTTGCTACCGCAGGCAGTGTATCATCAAGCGTGTGTGTGTGTGTGTGTGTGTGTACGGCTGCGCGCGTGCGTCCGTGTGTTCATGCCGCATGCGTTTACGTGAGTTTCCCGGAGTTTTCATTGTTTTGTTTCGCGCGCCAAGTGCAAGAGAGACAGAGACAAAAAAGGCTCAAGTTCAAAGAGCGCTAGTGTATGCAATAGTCTTTGATTATATAAATGTCTAGATGGAGTGTCGCCCTACAATCACAACATAATAGACAATGAGGTAAACATTTTATGCATGTGTGCGTGTAGGCGCAGTTTGACACTGCGCGTCGACGTAAATAATGTTACCCGCTTCTACGGTTCTCCCAAAGTAATATAAACAAAATAGACTAATTAAATCAGTTTGTATACATAGTGTTATTTAATTCGGTAGTGATGTTGTTTGTTTCTAATTTAAGTACTTACACCATTAACAATTCCAACAAATCCTAATTCTTATTGTGGATAGGGGTGGGTGTCCCGCATTGACTTACTATAAAGTTGGCCGCCTTATTTAGGTCATTAAATGTGTTAGGATGTGAACAAAGTGTCTTGCGCAATAAAGGATGTGTGTAAAATTAGGGTGTCATGAATGAAACAAAGAGAATTTACAGCATTTTTTTTATATTTTTATGCCGGCACCTTAGGTACCAACTACTTAAAAAAATCATACAGATCACTCAATGCAATAGTGATTTATTTAATTAGAATTTTTAATGTACGATAATTATCAATACAAACATAATCCGTCGCAATCATTAATTTGCTCAACCCGTCACAAAGAAAGAAACACGACCACAACTAATTAATTTACTATAATAAATCTTTGTGGGAAACTTACTGTCCTTACACGTAACCCTATAATCATGCCACCTGGCACATAACTACACGTTCTATACATTAATCAAGGTGTCCCGTATCAAACTGAGTAACTGGAGCAACTCATCCTCTACCCGACCACGGAGGAGATAATGTTCAGAACGCCCACTTTGTTTAATGTGTTAGAAAAGGCTCACGTGTAAAAGTGCATACTTATAGGAGTGAGTTTTAAACGTCGTTTCCAACCTTCTGCCACCATGTTAATTTTATATGATGCAGCATTGCTTCTTCCTGTTCCTCAACATTCTTTTAAATCAGGATTTTTTTATTGTTGATGTTTTATATTGGTCAATATAGTTTGTTCCATAATGTCAGGTATACGTAACATAAGCTATAGGTACTTAGTATAAAAATATCAAATACGAAATACCAAAGATTTAGTTGCCATTGCCCAAGCAGAAATGAAAAGAAAATAAAACGATGATCACAACAGTAGGTATTCAAAGTTCACGACAGTCAAATACCAGTAACGAGATGCATTTACTCCGTCCTTGTTGTACCAACTCGGCCTTCTGAACTTTCTTATCTACTTTGTAGCTCAACTGTGACACACCACAGATAACCCAAATAACTTTCAGAGATTGTTCACGCGCACATAATAATTTATTGCCGGAATAGTGTGGAAATCTTCGCAGATTAGGATTTTATTGAGGAAGTTTGATATTCTTTTTCCACTTTGAATGAATGGGCAGTTTTTTCATTCATATTTTTTATTTAATATTTTTGTTTGTTTGATAGAATTATTTATATAGCGTGACATTATTTGTAAATATTAATAGCAATCGGCTGTTTCGTCCGCGTCCCGTCGGAACTACTCCGCTCACCTATATTAAAAGTATCCAATTCTTTTTATAACCTCATTCAATAGGCTAGCTTACACTAAAACTTCAAATCTCCATCATTATAGAGTTTCATTAACTCAAGCTTCCTCAATTTACTAGTAGACTCCAACGTTATAAATTAAGTTGAAAACTTTTTACAATGTATCTCTTACCTCAGAACCGTTTTTCATTATTAGAATAAACCTGCATGAAACCCATCTCATAAACCTTGATCTTTTCAATCCAGTTTACAAAGTAACCACATTTTACGTAGATGAATCAATATAGCAATTTTCCTTGCAACGCCAATTTTATTTATTCTCCTAAGACAAATTACACATGACTGTCAGTCTCCGAATAGATGATCGTTAATCATCTATCAAATAAGGATAAGCTTTTAATCAGCCAGTTTTTATCTACGTAACTAGATTCTATAATGATGTTAGCTAGAATTTACACATGTTTTATCCTTTTAAGGTTTTATGTGGCGCCAACGTAAATTCTGCTTAGGCTGTTTATGAACGCAAAAAATGCTGTATATTTACTAACGAGTGCGGTAAATGAAGTGTTTATTTATGCATTAGTTCAACATTAATATGATGAAACAAGATTATACCTATGCGTCATTCACTCTGTGATTTGTAGAAGTTGCAAAATCAGTAAAGATCTTTGGGTATTTTTGTGCCTTAAATTAATAATAAAATTATCAGTACCTAAATATCTTGATTTTAAGACGTGGCATCAACACGTTATCACACTACGAACTGAATAAATGCAACACAACTTTCAGTTATAGACTTTAAAATCCAAGTTGCTACTAAAAATATTCAACTTAATATAAAGCCGAGTACACATGCCCAAATAATAAAAAATACACGTGAAAGCAAAAGTACGGTGAAAAGGCAATCGCAAATTCAACTTGCACGGTTTCGCTTCAAGTAGTTTGAACGAGCGTTGTAAACTGTGTAAATATTTGTTTTGTTCGTTCAAACGCAACGAAAGTAGGTATCGATCACGGAGAAAGAAAATATAGTGGAGATGCCATAAGGAAGGTTGGTCACGCGCCTTCTTGTAGATCAAGCAACGTACGAAAAGCGTGATGAGATACTAAAACTTACGAGGCGTTCGGGTTCCTCGTCAAATCAAAACCATTAATTCATAAGCAATCTAATTTTGAAAATAATGGTCGGGTTCCATGGAAGGCCTGTAAGGGCTTAGCTAATAACGCTTAGGAGATTTTGCACTATGACATCTCCTCTCATGTTGTTCTCCATGGTATCGGTCTATCGGAGTCATTCGGCTATTTTCGGCTGTTGTCGGGTCGTAATCGGAAGTGGTTTTTTTTTTTTTTTTTTTTTTTTTTTGGTATGGCATCTCGCAGTTCAGCCTAGGAGGCCGTGTACTGCTTAACCGGACTTTTCCCTGTGGATGCCTAGAATTTAAGGCCTCCAGCCAGGGGCGTAAAACAACTTATAAACTAAGCGACTGCGCTAAGGGTACCCCCTGTGGGGTCGAACCTCGGCTTAGGGCGTCGCTGGGGAGGCAGCAAGAGGACAGGCTGGATCATATGATCATTATTATTAAATGGGGAATTTAAAGCTACTGGCTCAGCTCGCGGGCTGGCTCGATGAGCAAGGGTCGGGAGGACAAAGAACGGGACGTCGCGGCGGACCTCGGCGGCGAGGTTTGTACGAACGCGGTTTGTGTTTGTGTAGAGTGCTAGTGAGTTTACTACTCTCTTGGAGGACAGTTATCTCATCGTCAGGTTCTAGGAGGGCATGCCTAGGGCGGCGAATCCTACTGATGCGGGAGGGAGTATAGTTACTGGCTGACACGATAAGTGAGTTATCGTGTTTCTCAGCGCGTTCGAAGTACCGTATGGCGGCACGCTTCATATACTGGCGGATGGTAGGGATTTTTAAGTCGAGATGAAGAATCTCATTTCGAACATAATAGGGAGCTCCTGTGATTTTCCGTAAAGCACGGTTTTGAAGGGCCTGCATTCTGTGAAGGCGGCGATGACTTGCTTGTGCGAACACAGGGCAAGCATACATCATGATGGGGCGTATGCACGATACGTAGAGGCGTAACTTGCATTTGAGAGATAATTTGCTCTTTGAATTGAGCAAGAAGTGCAATCTGCCGTACACAAAGGCTGCTCTAGAGCGCACCTTACTTATGTGCTCGGCGAATGAGAGGCGCTGGTCTAAGATTACACCTAGATATTTGGCATGCTCCTTCCAAGGAATCGGCCTACCAAACATGGTGACTGACGGGGGCGCGGGAGGAAGCCTACGGCGAGGGCTCGAAAAGAGTATGGCCTGGCTTTTGTCGGGGTGGAGTTCGATTCTCCATAGCCTAGTCCAGACACCTAGGGTGTTGCAATAGGCTTGGAGATGTCTCACTATGGCGGCTGGGCTGCGGCCTGAGCAGTAGATTGCCGTGTCGTCGGCGAATAGGGCTAATTGAACATGCTTGTTCTTAGGAATATCGCTAGTGTATAGCGTGAAGAGGATGGGGGAGAGTACCGAGCCTTGTGGGACGCCAGCTTTTATAGGGTGGGCCGAAGAAAGAGTGCCGTCTATGCGATAGCGAAAGGTGCGGTTCGACAAAAAGTCTCGTAAGATGACGACGAGACGGTCTGGGACACCGAGTTGGTAAAGCTTGTAAATCAAGCCTTTGTGCCAGACTTTGTCGAATGCCTTTGCTATATCGAAGAGAATCGTACCGGTGAGTTGGCCACGTTGGAATCCGTGGCTCACACCTTCCACGATGCGGTGGACTTGTTGGACACAAGAGTGATGGGTTCGAAAACCAAACTGTTCTAATGGAATAAGACTCTTTGCTTCGACGTAATCTTTGAGACGCTTATAGATAAGTATCTCGTAGATCTTGCCGAACACATTGAGTAAACTGATAGGGCGATAGCTGGACGGGTCTGATTTTGGTTTACCGGGTTTGGGAATACCGATTACGGTTGCCTCTTTCCATGCCTGTGGGAACAGGTTATGGGTCATGGCGCAATTGAAGATCGCGGTCATGAGCATTACGAGGGAAGCGGGTAGGATTTTGAAAACTTTATTGGTTATTCTATCTGGGCCCGGAGCTTTACGGGGTTTGAGACGTTTGATGATCTCTGCCACTTCGTCTGGAGTGACGGGAGGCAAGGGATCGTCGGGGTCTTCTTGCGGTGGTAGGGAGGATCTGCGCTCGACCTCGGCTTCGACCTTTAGTAGGTGAGCCGGGTCGACCGGTTGGGTACTAGGCGAGCATTGAGCCTCGAGGCTGTCGGCCAGACATTCCGCTTTTTCATCGTCCTCGAAGGCGAGGGAATTGTCGGGGCGTTTAATCGGCGGGGTGGAAGCTACTTCATCGGATTTGAGTTTCCTTTGAAGCTGCCAGAAGGCTTGATGAGTCGGCTCGAGTTCGCTCAGCGTCTTGTCCCAGCGCGTTTGACGCATCTCAGCAAGGCGTTCCTTTACAGCACGCTGTAAGTTACGCATGTGAGACTTGTTAGCGTCGCAGGGAAAAGTACTGTAGGCACGGACAGCCGCGTTCTTCTCGGTCACTAGAGCACGCACGTCATCCGGGAGCTTGAAGCGATGAAAGCTTGTCGCTTCAACTCTACGTGAACACTTGTCCACGGTGGATTGTACGTGCTCGGTGAACGAGCCGATCGCGCCCGTCATGTCAGCGACTGAGTTGATTTCATCGGGAATTGATTCTAACTGGGCGGAGGAGGATTTCAAGCTTTCGCTTAGCATTCTCCAGTCCGTGACAATCTGGGTGGGAGGAGGGCGATCCGGGTCGAGTGGGCCTGAGCGCGAGGCTAGTTCCACTAGAACCGGTCTGTGGTCGGAGGTGAGCTCGTGTAATACCTCGATCGAATGTAAACGTAGGTTTACGTTCTTGAGGAGCGCTACATCGAGAACGTCGGGAAGGTGGTCGATTATATTAGGAAAGTGAGTGGGATGCATCGGAGCGATGACATCGAAGTTGAGGGATTCACACTGATTGAATAGCAACCTGCCTCTTGGAGAAGTAGTGTTGCTATTCCAGGCGGGATGTTTGGCGTTTAGATCGCCTGCTATTATTACAGAGTCGCTCAGGCCTAGTAAGGCTCTGAGATCGTTCGTGAAAAGGATCGGGTCGTAGGACTGAAAGGATGAGGACGTGGGAGGGCAGTAGGCCGATACGAGAGTGATCGACTGGTGATGGGACATGGCTAGTCGACAGATCGAGGCTTCAATGCAGCTTAAGTCGGGGGGAGTGATCTCTACACAATGTAGCGATCTTTTATAATAGATAAGCGTGCCGCCTTTGTGGCGTGTGATCCTGTCATTTCTAATTAACTTATAGTTAGCTATATTAGGGCCGCGTACGCGCGGCTTTAGGAAGGTCTCTTGTACGAGAAGAATGTCTATCTTATGGGATTGTAGGAAGGCGGAAATCTCGTCGCGTTGGCCGAGAATACCGTTGGCATTATAATAGCCAAGCCTAAGGGAATGGGGTTTAATTTTGGATGTATTATCCATTTCTATTTCCTAAAGTGAGGCAGGTTTTGAACTTCCTGGGCGACGTCTGAATACTCCTGCATAACGGAGTAGAGTTTGATAAGGTCGCCGTTGCTGGCGACTATCTCCCTCGAAAGTTGTTGAGCTCTGTCGCTCGTGAATACACTGAACGTGCTCAGTATAACGTTCATAGAACTGAGCGCTGATACTGGGCTAGAAGAGGGCGCGATCGCTTGCGCTTGCGCGGGCTTGGCGGCTATAGGAGCCGCGGAGGGCGCGGAGGGCGCGGAGGGAAGGACGGGAGGGACGCGAGGTAAGCTCGCGGGCGCCGCGGTGGAATTATTCACCGGGGCGGGAGTTGGATGGGGCTGAGTTGGCCTCAGGGTTGGAAAGGCTCTCTGATGGTTGAGAGGGTTCCATGGGGAGGGCCGTTGTGGGCTGAGACGCTCGGGAAGTTGAGCGGTAGGTAGCCTCGCTGATGGGCTTTCCCTTAGCTGGCGGGCGTTTGCACGCTTGGCCAGCTTGGGAGACGTTTTTGGGGCCTTTGGGCAGCCGCGGTAGTTGGCGGGATGGCCTGAGGCGCCGCAGAGTACACAGCTCGGAGGCTCGGTGCACAGAGTGCGGTCCTTGGGTCTCGGGCAGTCGGAGGTGCCATGTTGGCCTAGGCATTTCACGCACCTAGGCTGGGCGAAACAGTTGCGCTGTGAGTGACCCCACAGTTGGCAACGGTGGCATTGGGATACAATGCCAGATCTATTTGGCTTCTCGATTGAGATGCCGGTTAAATTACACACCGATTTGATGTTAAAAATCGGGTGGATTTTAGAAGGGGATGGCTCGCATACTACGAGCACCATGTCGAAGGCGTGGCCGCTGCGGGCGCGGTGCATCCTATGGACTTGCGTCGCAGGGACGTTTTGTGACTTAAGGTCACTTAAAATGTCATCCGAAGGGATTTCCTTCGGAATTCGGGTAATGACGACCCGGAGAGGTTTTTCCTCAGGGAGGGAGTATGTATGGAACGAAATGTTCCTCGCTCTTAGCGCTTTAGTTATCTCCCTATAGTCGTCTGACGTAGGGAGGACGATTTTTATACCGTTGCCGGTATTGGAGGCCGATCTATAGTTGATCTTACGATCAACACACAGCTTGGACACTTCGGTCCATTTCGCCTTGTCCTGTAAGTATACAGGCGGCGGAGGTTTGCTTTTAGGTGCGCTTTTGGGCTTAGCGGCACCTTGGGAGGAAGCGACCTGCGAGGTCGAGGGTGACGGGGCGGGGGATGCTGTAGACACAGCGGGCGGGCTAGGGAGAGGGGATGCGGCAAGGGCGATGGTTTTGCGCGCCTTGTCGTTGTTTTTAATCTTTTTCCTCTTACCTCCCTGTACGACGGTGAAGTCGTCTTCGGAGGAAGAGGAGTCAGAGGGCTCGGAGGATTGAGCCTCCTCTGGGACGGGTGAGGCAGAGCGGGAGGACGAGGTGTCCATGCATTCGGCGTCGACGTTTGACGCAGGTGCACTCGCCTGAGTTATTTCCATTGTCTGTGAGACAATGGGATTAGGAACAATGGTCGAGTGCAGCTGGGCATCGACCATTGTATTGGGGATTACCGTTTCCGCTAATGCGGCGGTTTTCCCCGAAGAGACGATTATTGGCTCAACAATGGGGCGCGACACAGCTGCGCCGGCCTCCTTTGTTGAGCCGTTATCGGTAATAACACAATAGCGCGATAGGCGCGGGTCCTTGATATCAAGGTTACTAATAATGTCGCCATATTTGGCGACAATGTCTTGGTCCTTGAGGAGGACCTCGAAGAAGAATTTAATAACTTCGGTAGTCATTTTCCCGTGAGGGAAGAGGGCTACCGAGCTAAAAGAGGTGGGGGCCTAATTATAAAAACCTAAGACCTATCTCCTATCTCCCCGGGTGGATGGGCCCGGGGATGTGTAACCCTCCCTGCCGGGTATAGGCAGGGAGGTGAGTACCTATTGGTGAGCCCTAAGCTTGTAAACCGTTCGCCAGTCTTATTGTGCGAACGGGCCCTAGCCAGTCTAGTGCGAAGGGTATAGAGATACCCAACCGACACCAGGTGAGTAGCTGTGAAAGCAAACCAGATGCAAGGCACGACTAGGAGATCCCCCAAGGCCGAAATCCGAGCTCCCGTCCAATTGACTGCCTTGCCCTGAAGGGGTTCGGCGGGTGTGATTGGGTCAACACCCTCTCGGCTTCGTTGGCACCGTATGGTTTCAACCGAGAACCACGAAACTGTGGCTTTTACCCAGAAGGGGTCAAGTGAATTTACTTGACACAAACGTTTTAGAAACAGGATAATCGTCCGCCGCTTTGAAAAAAGCAGCTTTGGATTGATATATTTGTAGTCGGCAGAGCGACTACGGTGAGCGTTACGTCGGGCGTAACAAAGACAAAAGTCGTAAACGGGCGAGCGCAGAGCGACACGTCCGTACACGACGAGAGTCAGAAGTGGAGTCCCTGATCGGAAGTGGCAGCGCGACTTTGTTTTTATACGCCATGTTTGGTTAGGGACCTTACTGAAGTTTGGACATCGGGAAAAGTTTGCGAAGAGTATGCCGTAAGTTTGATGACAGCTTGTGCGTGAATTTTTAATTTGGGTAAATATTATTTATGCTGCTTGTGTTTCGAACTCGACTTTTTTACGTATCTGCGTTGGAAACCAACTGTACAGTGTATATCAATACTTATAAGAATACTAATTTACAAAAAAATTGTCCTCAAAGTCTTATATGATCTTTCAAAAATGTAGATACTTTTCCTGAATTGATTTTACAAGAAAATTAAATTTTGAACGGCTTCCACAACCTTACTACATACAGCATTCAAACCAATCTTAGATTCAATACATTACTGGAAGTGCATTAATAAATTGCGAGGCAATTTTATTGGCTCCGTTCGAACGTTTACACCTTTGGGGTTTTCTTCGCCGCTACTTATCCGGTGGACTGCATCTGGCGCGAGGTATAGCATCCATCGATCACTATCCGTAGAGAATAAGGTTTTCTCCGGTTCCATCAATATTTTCTATAATGCAATTTTTTTGCTTCAGTTTTTTCTTCAGTTGAGTAAAAGCAACGTAAACGTTCTTTTACCGTGTAATGGTTGGGTAAATACTTCGCTTCGGAATGACTGACAATCGACGTTTGTGGATAAAATAATGACCTATTATATATACGCTTTTACCGCTTTTAACAATTAAGTATAATTTATCCAGAAAATATTGAATGGGTTATAATAATATGAAACAAGATTTTATTTCGTGGAGCTACACCGGATCAAACTAAGATCTCAGAAACCCCTAATTTCTACAGCTTTACAAGACTCAGATGCCGAATGAATTAATGAATGCAAAAGATCACTAGACTACTTTTTACCAATACTACACCTGTTATTGCAATACTATCAATCCTACTTATATTTATAAATGTGAAAGTTTGTGAGAATGTATGGATGTATGTTTGTTATTCAATCACGCAAAAACGGCTGGACCGATTTGATTGAAATTTGGTATGTAGATAGGTGATACCCTGGATTAACACATAGGCTACTTTTTATCAACACACCACGCGGGCGAAGCCGCTGGCGGAAGCTAGTAAGAAATATAGTTGCTATACCACGATATTTTCTCCTAACAACCTCAGCGTGTTTACAACCCTAAACCCGCGAATTAACATAGAAGTGCGCTGGCGTTGATTGCAATTGCAGGTACCATATACAATGACGACCAAATACAGTAAATGTTTGAGCAAATATTTGCTCACGTTGCTCGTTTTCAATCTCATTTGCAGTGTAACGAGCTATTTGTAAGTACCCGTTTATTGCTCGCCGTGCCGTCAGCGTTTGCAGGGTTAGAGGCTGAATATTATTTTAATGCTTCGAGTGCTTGTTTTTACCGGTTTTTATAACTGGGACGTTTAAATTGACGAGTTTATGAAAGATTTGTGAGTTATGACCTAAAAAATGGATTTTAAAAAATCTTTTAGGTACATGATTACCTTCGTGCAATTATTTGGACTATATTTGCAATAATTAGATACATAAATTGTATTTCAATAACGTGGCATTTACGAGCTTCAATTTATTATTATTCAATGTATCTAATATTGTTTTCTTTCTTTTTCAGAATGACTAGAACTCCAGCCAGCTACACTTATTTGTAAGTACTTTTACAATTTGAAAACTTACTTAAAACTAACAAGGAGCTAAACTCTAATTTTCAATCATAACACAGAGCAGGTAGATAATATCATAACACTTATCGAATTAGGAAAAGCAAAGACAACACAAGTAATAAAAATAAAACACAGTTAGAAACTCATTCCTTGTCCCCGCTCTAAATCTTCAATTTAAAGCAATACTTAACGATACTGTACGATTTCAAACGACGTTCTCCCCGATACTAGTGTGGGGAAAGTTTTGCAATAACAATATCGATATTGTGTTCCTCGAACACTGTTTTTTGCAACAAGGACCGATACAATCGAGATGAGAGGTGTCCCAAGTACGTTTGTTATAACCTTACGATAGAAATTGTGTCGAGAATTTTAAAGAAAGTCGGTAAAGTGTTTTGTTATATAGCGTCTGCTTGGGGATTTGTTCCGACTTTATAGCTAAGTCCAAACATGGAGTGGAGGTATAAAGTATTGAGGTTATTCGATTTCCGTAGTGAGCTGCCGTGATTGTAAGAGGTGCATTCTTACGTGAAAAGGATTTCGGAAGCTTCGCGAAAACAGTCCTTACATTTTGCTAAGATACTTCAGTCTAAGTACTGTTATGGCAATAGCTTCGAGGTAAATATAGGCTAATGTTAGGGTAATTATTAATATCAGTTTTGAGGGCCTCTTGTTGTAACAGATATCATCTCAATGCCAACAAACATTTCCGCGTTTGCTTTAAATGAAATATCACACAATTTTACAACAGAAAGGTAAAATTCATGCATACGCCTGAACCAAGAAAATACAATCACACGGAGTGCAACAATAGCATCCAAATAAAAGTGTAAAAATTTAAAACCCATTTGTAAACGCCAAGAGCACTAAAATCCACAGTGTTAAGAATCAGGAACACGCGGAAAATCCTAAAGGATTCCAGGAATTGCTTTCAAAATTTACTGTTACCAATATATCTAGAGATTCGATCCGCTAGCCTGCATTCAATAGCGGCGAAGGCCGGATCACAAGTTGCTCCACTCTTCCTGCTTTCGATCTCACAAAAGCTTTTAAACACTCTCACATGAATTCACACAACGCATCCGATACGTTTAACCTCGAAGTACCATAATTTTCTTTTACAGTTTCCTTACTGCGGTGCACAATATAAATAATTTGAAAAACGAACAAGGGGAGGGCCCTTGATTTTCGAGGACGCCTTCTAAAGGCGAAACCGTTCTTGATGTAAAGCACTTTTCACACAATGCTTAACGCGTGCTTCAGTGACCCACTTTGAGGTTTTAAAAAGAAGCAAACAATAGACATTATGGACGAGAATGTGTACTCTGGCCTGAATGTAAAGTTGAAAAATTATGTCAGCCAATTAAGTCACTTTGTTGTCGTCTATATTTAGATATAGCGCATGTAGAACATTGGTGCAACTGGCATAATACAAACATTCCGTTTTTTTTAGCACTTGTGTACTGGACAACATACATATATACCTACACCAATCATAATTATTACCTAAAACTAGGCTAGGTTTAAAATAAACAATCAAAACAGTTGTCACTACAACGTTACCTACTATAATTGCCTACTAATAAGAAGAATGATTATTGTATTACAAAAGTATTAACAAGAAGTAAGTGCGTGTCTATAAATAATATTTAGTTCGATGGGTTTTTAATATAACTCAATAAAGGTTTACGTCACAGCTCCCAGAGGGCAGCACCGTTCGAACCATTCTCGTTTAGAAAATATTTTCTATACCATCCGCCAGGCATTGAAGTTTCTCAGTGATAGAGTAAAATTTTATATTTATTTTATGAAAAAAAAATCAACATTAAATTCATATTTAGCTATAATATAAGGACATTAAAACAGTGTTGCTTTTATGTGTTGACTGTAGAAACTTACGACATAAGACGAATTAATAAGGGGTCAGTAGATACACAATGTTGCAAATTCTTTGACATAATTATGCTTTGTTATTAATTAATTAAGCATTGATGTTTGCCGCTTGGCGCTTCTAGTTTTGCCAACCCATTTCTTAGGAATTTGATAAGAGTATTATTAGGTCATGCGTATTTTAGATAGCCATGACTAGTTCCTTATCGACTAATTGTTTGTTCGCACAAACAGAACATACCTTTTTGATTAAGGGTGAAGTGTACCTGCTCAAACATATTTATGAGTTCAGTAAGATGGATTAATTACACGAGAGATTAGCCTAAAGTGAAATGATGAGGTGATTAAAACAATTCAATTTATTTTTATAGCAAACTAGCTTTCGCCCGCGGTTTCACCCGCGTCCCGTAGCCGGATGGTTACAAATCCTAAAACCTTCTACCGGGTCTAAGTTACCTCCCCTCTAATTTTCAGCCAAATCGGTCAAGCCGTTTTCATGTTATGTCGTGACAACGGAAAGCGGGTTTCATTTTTATATATATAGATTATCTTATGGGCTCTCCATTAATTTTACATAACTTATCTCGCACTTTTAATTACCTACCTATGTACTTTTGATTAAGTATGCTGAATTATCTATAATCTATACGAATCTATACTAATATTATAAAGCTGAAGAGTTTGTTTGTTTGTTTGTTTGAACACGCTAATCTCAGGAACTACTGGTCCGATTTGAAATTCTTTCAGTGTTAGATAGCCCATTTATCGAGGAAGGCTATAGGCTACTTTTTATCCGGGTCCGTGCCGAGGTTCCCACGGGATGCGGGTGAAACCGCTGGCAGAAGCTAGTCTATACTAATATTATAAAGCTGTAGAGTTTGTTTGTTTGTTTGAACGCGCTAATCTCAGGAACTACTGGTCCAATTTGAAAATTTCTTTCAGTGTTAGATAGCCCATTTATCGAGGAAGGCTATAGGCTACTTTTTATCCCGGTACGGGAAGTAGTTCCCACGGGATGCGGGTGAAACCACTGGCAGATGCTAGTATTTACTAAAGATAGTTTAAAGCTGAGTTCAGACTAGGGGTACTGAAATTAAATGATGTTATTACCCCATAATATATGTAATGTATTATATTACTAGACATTGCGTCGTTAATAGAGTCCTTATAACCCGCAAAACACTGCGTATGACTCGCTATAATTACGCAAGTTGCCGTGCAAACGTTGGCTTAATGTATAGAGTTTATGGGGATATAATTTCTTGAAGAAAATCTGGTGTACGTGCTAATTTATTGAAGGCGTTATTATGCTTGGCAGATGTTTTATTTATAAATATGTATAAGTAGACCGGGAGTAGCTGTTTATTTGGTGTTTATCTGTATACTTTTTAACCATCCCATGAATTGAACAAGTTTTGTGTTTCGTTCAAAATATTACGCAATGAAAATTTTGCCAATACTCAATATTTTTATGGTTTTTAAAGGGGTTACATAATATTATAATATAGTACAATATGGACCCTGTCGGCCACGGAAACGTAAAACTACCAAATCAATGTAATCAATGTACCAAAAATATTTCGTTGTTTTAATACTGTAGGTACCTAATTTCAACTTTCAATCCCATCCGTTTTTTGAACAGATGTTTCCATTTCTTTCTACTCATTTGTTTTATATAAATAAATAAAAGTCAATAGTTATCCACACGAGAGTAATCATTGCGTTGATTACAGTCAGAATCATTATAATTTTCCGCTCAATACTTAATCAGCGAGACATCAAAATAAAGCCGTTAATGAATACCAAATATTACACAAAATGTTTATAAATGCCACCATATTTTTCATTATTTTTCCTTGATTAAAAACAGAATTGAATAGTTCGTTTGGTAAGCGGAAAGCTTTCTTGTTAAGCCCAATCGATATTTTGCTTTTGCCATTAAGTTTATAAAACCGAAATATTCGAAGATTACAGTGCCTGGTATTTAAATGTAGATGACTTTTTTAGGCATAATAAAATTAAGAGTTTATGCAGGTAAATTGTGTTTTTTTTTTAGAAGTGCATCAATGACATTCACATCAATATTGAATGTTAATTTTTTGTTGTTCTTCATTTATTATTATTTATACAAGTATCCACTTGAAATAAAGAAATAAAATAATGAGTTCTTTATACCGGTAGCGTTGATTAAAAATTTAATAATGAAAGCAAAGAGGCAACAGATTTTGGTTACGGTATAGATAAGTAAAGAACGATCAGATGTTCCGATGTACCAATTTCAAACGGAGATGACGCAGCGAAGTTTGTTTTACTACAAATAATTTCCCTGAAGATTGTCATTGATATTGTAGCTTGGTATCTGAATCAGCTTTTTGTAATTACGACTCAAAATTATTATGTTTTTTTTTTAATCTCAATTTACGACAGCTGTAAATAAAAAACTGATCATAAAAAACTCTCAAGCCTTTTAAGGATTACGACAAAAGCTTGGAGTTTCTTAAATTAGAATTTGATGATGGGAATATGCATAGACTTTAATTATTCAATTTAAAAACATATTTGAGAGTTAATATCTACAGAAATTCAATTTACTTCAAATTAATTTCAAAGATCTTAACGATACAAATATTAAATGTTTCTTTTCCCTCATTACTTAACTGTGCATCTATTTATATCAAATAAAAATATCTGACACAATTCGTAACGCCATGATTGTTTTAGTGTGCAATGAAATCGGATACACCGACTTCACAACACAAGATGATGCTTCTTGTTATTTTAAAAGAAAAAAAAAAACAGTAGCTGTGGTTAAGAATATCTTAGAAGTCGATTTTGTAACGAATTAATGTCCTATTTCATAAGTGTCGTTTTACTGTTGGTTTGGTTTTAATCGCATCAATAAAATATAAATTAAGAACATTTGAGTTCGATTGAGTTGCAAAATATATTGAAGGGAAATTATTAACTGTCATCATACATTGAAATGGTTGTAGGTACATACATATAAGTTAACTCTGGTATTAATAGTATCGTGAAGATTTTAAGCTATGGCTACTGATTATAAAAACAATTGAAAAGACTTTCTAAGTATAGGTACTAATATTATAAAGGGATTTTAGTCGAGTGTTGGTAACCCTTGAAGCGCAGAAACTATTCCAATTATTTTTACATTTTATTAAATAATCGTCGCAAAGTAATTTTCACAGAGAACTTCTTCCATACGCAAAACAATTTTCAAAGACGCAAACGTTAAGGTGTATCAAAGATACCCCGATGTCCCATCGATTTCAATGGAATTTTTATTTAAAGGATGTTTGTACGGAGCAAAACGTTTTGTGATACCGTTCGAGACTCCACTACATTGCGTTTCGTTCATTGCTTCTGGCTTGCTTAATGGAGTATACAGGACATAGCTGCCGTTTGGACTCAGGAATAAACTGCTGCAATGCAACTAAAAAGGTTGTGTTGTTTAAAAGACTTGTTTTAAAAAATGCATGGAATAGTTTTTATTTTTCATTTTTATTTTTGGATTTCTGAGATATTCTATGATCATTCCTATAATATTTTGATTGCAACATCTCCCTACACTTAACGATCCTGAACGATCATCATTTAACTCTTAAATCCTACCTACCTTAAATCTTCAAATTCCAAATTCACCTGGTATACTAATTGTACCAGGATTCTCGAAACATGACATGTTCAAATCACTGTATTTACCATTCACTTAGAACATCATGATATCTTGTCATTGTACCTAATTAGCCTGCCTCGGAGCTCCCAAATCGCTTCAGGCATCAATTCCTAAACCAATATCATTGACACACGCCTCGTGAAGCCCGAGATTACTGATTATCTTATTAAACCCACTTCCCGCAGTATTATTAATTATTATCTTAGAAATCTTATCACGCTTGCATATCAAGTAGCTTTTAAATCAATCACTTTATCTACCTCACTTAAAATTCCTTGTACTTCATTACGCTCATTACGTATTGCATAATGTATAAGACGATGACATTAGAAAGCTAAGAAAATCGTTTGATCAGCTACAATCGATATAAAGCTCGGTTACAATCGAATGATTTAATGCTCACTCCTCGATAATCTTGTCGGTAATTTTTCAATCAGCGCCTCTATGCATCGAATATGCTATAATCGATAATCGGTTCTACACTGTAACGTTAGAACGTGTTTGTTTGAACAAATATTTGGTTGATTTATAGATACTAACTGTGTAATCGATACTATCGATAATGATGCGCATGAGCCTAAATAAATACAGACACGATAAAAATCAGTGAATGAGAAATATTTAAAAAGGTGTGGGTGTCTATATTTGTTATGTTAATATAAAAGTTTTTTCTAACAATTCAATTTAATGTCGAAGATTAGGTCGTAGTCGGTAACAAATCGATAATTTCGAATTCCATTAGGTTTAGAACCAGTGATTACCCTACAAATTGCCTCGTTATTGTACCCAAATGGGGTCTGCTTAAACGAATTCTAAATCTTATGTTAGTCTTCAAATAAAAAGAGAGCTCTTTTTTATATGTATGTCAATGCTGATGTATCAAAGGCGTTCCAAAGCATTTTTTATTATCGTTATATCATATTGATTCTTTGATACCAGCATATTATAGTTATGAAAAGAATGTCGAAAATTTTATTGGAACAAATAATGTGTCTGAGTAAATGTGCCATGGCACCTATCTATTCCTGAACAGGATACTTTTATATGTTTGAGCATCTATCCAGACAAAATGAAAATAGAGTCTAAAAACCTGTAAGTACTAGGAAAACAGCTCTATGAGCCATGTCGCCCAGATTATTGGATTGTCCACCAATTACTTAAGTCAGTGTTCCAATCACGTTGACAAGTTTTATGCAAGCCATATTACTAGAAGTGTCATATAAACGCTACCGCTACACGACGCCCGTATAAGCAATAAGAATAAAACCTCCACGATATTTACGATGACATATCCAGCGCAACTCTAAGGCTACCAACACATTAATGTCCAATACCTTCTGACTTCTTATTTGCATAATAGAATTCAGAGGGTGGATGTCAATGGTAAGAGGTCTTCTGGATCTACGGTCACCATGGGGGTTCCACAGGGTTCAATTCTAGGCCCTTTTTTGTTTCTTATTTATATTAATGACCTCCCTTATCACGTAGGGGATAATCACAAGATTGTGTTGTTTGCCGATGATACTTCACTTGTTTTTAAAATCAAGCGCCAACTCGACAATTTTGACGAAGTTAACAATGCACTCTCAAAGGTTGTTCATTGGTTTAATGTCAATAATCTTCTTTTAAATGAATCTAAAACGAAGTTAATTAAATTCTCAACGCCTAACGTAAGGCAGTTACACACCAATGTACAACTAAATGGAGTAGAGTTGAAGCCTGTTCAGTCAACGGTATTTCTTGGTTTGACCGTTGATTCCAAACTCCAATGGGGCCCACATATAGTTAAATTATCAGGAAAGCTTAGTTCAGCCGCCTATGCTATTAAAAAGATCCGACTTATCACCGATGTGGACACAGCCAGAATAGTTTATTTTAGTTACTTTCATAGTTCAATGACGTATGGGATTCTCCTTTGGGGAAACTGTGCGGATGTTGAAACTATATTTATTTTACAGAAAAGAGCTGTTCGAGCCATTTATAATCTGGGTCCAAAAGTTTCTCTCAGAGAGAAATTCAAAGAAATAAACATTCTGACTGTTGCCTCTCAATATATTTTTGAAAATTTAATGTACGTTCGTAAAAACATTTCTAACTTTGTTCAAATGTCTGATGTTCATAGCATAAATACTAGGAATAAACATAATCTTGCTGTACATGCTACTCGCCTCCACAGAGTAAGCAACTCGTTCATGGGTCAATGTATACGCTTTTACAATAAACTTCCCAAAGCGGTTCGTGACTTACCTATCAGGAAATTTAAAAATCATATAAAATCCAAACTTTTGAAAAAAGGATATTACAAAATATCTGATTATTTAAATGATAAAAAAGCTTGGGAATGAGCTGCTCGCTTAGTGAGTGATATCTTTTTAAATGCCTGTGTATTGTTACTTTTGACATTTAAATATTATTATCATCAGATAACATTTTATTAATGACATTCTTTTTATTGACATTTATATGTTATAATTGTATTTTTTTTTTAATTTATTATTATTATTGTGAATGTGAGTATCGTGTATGCGAGCAACATTATATATTCTTATAACATAAATACTGTCTGGCGGGTTTGAGTATTTTTGATTGGCCTACACAAATGTTCTGCAGATCTGGTATCGTCGTGTGACAGGTTGTTGAGCTCCCTAAGATATGGTTGAGCTACACGACGACTGATGCATGCGTGCCGTCTGTTGGGACCGGTCAGCTCCAGCCTGATGTGGCTCTTTCCTCAAAAGGCCATTCCAGACCGCGTACATGGTGACACTCACACATAATTATTTCATTTATAACATGTTTGGACTTTAAAAGAGACTATGACCCTTGAGTTTGTTTCGGCGTTTCTTCTCAGGGATCAGTCAGTTAGGAAATGCCGGCCTCAGCGTTCTTAAAATGACGTGTAAAAGTGATGTAATGTCCAACTTGCAAAATAAACAATTTCATTTCATTTCATTTCATTTCATTTCATTTCATTTCAATAAAATTTCCGAACGAATCGTCCCCATAATTGATACAACATACAATAAAGGTGTTGCCACACACAATGATTTATGCATCGCGCGTTTCCGGCTGAGTGCGACAAAGCGTGCCGCGTTTTGGTTACTAAAAGAGTATTGTTACAGATTAAAAGAAAAAAAAATCTTCTCTGGTGTTCTCTTTTTGAAAACAAAGTGGACAGCTTACACGTGTTTTTGGAGCTTACGTGGTGTAAAGTTACGAGTATAATGGAATTTGTATCTTTAAACGCACGTATATTATGTCACTTTAATTTGGTTTGGATCTAAATAAAATACACAAGCTATGAAATATTATAGCTTTATATTTTTTTGTGATTTTGTTATTAAATTAAATTTTGTTAAATGGGACACTGTTTTCAAAATTTTGAAGTCTGCAAAACGAAAACCAATGGAATAGTCAAAATACAAGTCCTTTACCAACAACTGATACTCCGATACATAAACAACGTACACTGCAACGGAAACTAAGCATAATTGATGAGGCTGCCCTCAAACGCTACTAACAGAGAGTGTCCCAAAATCTATACACTGAGTGTCACTCCCACGGTATACGGTTGACACTTCATTCATTAATATCGATCGATTCACCGTGGGATGAGACGATCGAATAGAACCCACATTTCTTTGAGAACCAAAATATTATTAAGCTATGATGCTGCCTTATAAATAGCAAAACCAGTTTTAATCTGAATTCCTTCTAATACGTTAGAATAGTGTTTCAATCCTTTAGTCTAAATTGTCCGTATTTATGCAAAATGGAACCACTCGACAAATTTCGTTTTTTACTTTTTTTGAAGAATACTAATGTAAAAGTGGTTTAAATTCTTTTACAAAAAAGAACCACATGATTTTCCCCTTGGAAAGAAGGTATATTAAAAGCAGAACAGAACCAACAGCAATAACAAACGTTACTTGTAAAGCAAAACGGAACCACGGCACAATATGACTCTATTGATCAAACAAATAAACGATAGTACTATCATGTAATTTTATACAAAAAAGATCCACGCATATTTGGTACCGTTATACATCAAACATATTTCTATTATTAACGATTATTTTTAATACACAAAATAGAACCAAATTTCTGTGGTATCGTTATGCGTAAAATATTTTTTTATTATTTAGTTGCTAGTATTGTTTTGCAGAAGGGAACCACAAACATTCGGTTCTATCATGTATAAATAAATATTGTTAAACAGTAGAACCACTAGCATGTGATTCCACTCAAAGGTACAAAAATGACATGATTGATTTAATATTTCTCGTTTTAAACAACGAAATATTTTCTTTATTTCATTGATGGTATGACTCAAAGTGCAGTTTCAAAGTAAAACGTCAAACGTCATCTGTAAAAATAGGCCACATTCAAACGATATAAATCTTCTGGACACATCTATTGGCCCACCTTGTATTTTCAGTTTCGTTTGTTCTTAGCTAAAATTTTATATTAGGTCGAGCAAAACGTTTTTATGCAGTTTTGAACCTGGCACATTCACAATTACATTCAATAGTCTTTTTTTTAATTTAGAACACAGAATTTAAAGAAACAAAAGACAATTTGGAGCCTGTTTGTTGATATCAAACAAACGAACACTAAGAAAACTTGGTTTTATTTGTTTACTTGGCTTTAATTCTTGAAAAAAGTTATTGATATCTTTGGTTTTGCAACATACATTACTTATTCTTAACATTAAGGTGAGGTTCTATCAATAATCTATGGATACTTCACCTGAAGTCGCCGCCCAAGCTGTGGCGCTTATTCAGGCCGGACACAGCCAAAGAAACGTGAGTGCTCAACTTAATTTAAGTCGATCTGCGGTCCGAAATGTTTATCGGAGGTACCTAGAGACTGGCGGCTTTGTTCGTCGCCAAGGAAGGCCATGATCTCTGGTCACAACTGAAAGGCAGGATCGATTCATCGTGACGACCAGCTTGAGAAATCGTCATCTTACCTCCATTGAGATACAAAACCAACTTCCACGGAGTATCTGTGTGTTAAAAGAACGCGATATGGTACCACACAAGCCAGCTAATGGGCCCAAACTAACGCGAGCCCACCGAACAGCGCGCTTTCATTTCGCACGCCATCATTTAAATTGGACACAGCAAGATTGGAGCCGTGTACTCTTTTCCGATGAGTCTAAAATTGTGTTACATGGCAATGATGGAAGGAAGAAGGTCTACCGACGTAAGGGAGAGCGTTTCGCACAATGCTGCTTTGAAGAGAGGGTTCCTTATGGCGGTGGCTCATGGACTGTCTGGGGCGGTATATCCGCAAGCGGCAAAACTCAACTTGAGGTTGTTACAAGACCACGGCTGCCAACATTAAATGCTGAAAGGTATATTCGTGAGTGCTTAGAACCTCACGTGATACCATACGCGGACTATATGGGCAAAAATTACCTTTTTATGCATGATAATGCAAGAGCCCATGCGGCCGGCATCGTCAGGGAATATCTTCGGGATGCGAACATCACAGTTATGGACTGGCCTGCCAGAAGCCCAGACATGAACCCCATTGAGCACATGTGGGACGAGCTAAAAAGACGTGTTAGGGCTCGTCAGCCAGTTGCCCAGACGATGCAGGAGTTGAAAACTGCCATAGAGGAGGAATGGGAGATGATCCCTCAAAATTTCATAGAGCGGTTGATAAACTCTATGCCTGCTGTGGTAGATGCCCATGGAGGCAACACGCGTTATTAAATTAAACCTTTATTTGATAAAACATGTTTTTTATTAAAAAATCAATTGCCTTTAACAAGGCGCATATCCGATTTGTTAGGCGTAGCTCCATGTCGTATGGTACCTATTCTGAATTCAAATTTAAAACAATACGATCGAAAAGTAAGGTAAAATGTATCAGGGTTAAAAATGCATCAACTATACTAAGTAACCATATATAACTGCGGGAAATATACATAGAAAGAGACTCACCAAACTCAATTTATTTTAAAACAGACTTCTTTGGTAATGCTGTAGACGTTAATATAGGGAGAGCACGTTTATCCCGATTATATATCACATTGTTTCATTTATATCAACAAATCCATAGATTATGGTTCTTTTTTGTATATGAGAAAACCTATTAATTACTTAATGTTTAAAGGAACCACATGCACGATTTCTTAATTATTTTGAAGGTTTACCAGTAATCAACAAAAAATTATATACACATACTAAATTTAGTAATTTATCAACATATTTAAATAAAATAAATAGTAATTTTACTTCATTTAACAGTGCTGCACATGTTTTTGTAAACCCTTTGATATCTCAAAAGTGTGTGTTTGCTGTGTGGTTCCATTTTGCATAAATACGGACAATTAAACGATCAATTTAATTTCCAATGCGATTGACATGACGGTCGAAAATGTGAGTTCCCAAAACGGAGCGGTCGCCACGGAACTTCGTGGCGACCGCTCGGTAAACTCGAGTCTAACGCCATTCTACCTTCAGTAGATCGGTTTCTTGTCCATTAATTTATTCAAAAGGATGTACAGATAGGATGATGCTAATAAATGAAAATAATTGATCAAATGTTTATCTAAATCTTCTGTTCTATTTGGTTTTATATCTTTCCTTGCTGTTATGTTAGCAATTCATTTTAAATGGTAGGTTCTTACTTCTAAGTGAGTTTAGAATTAAGTCCCGATCTACGACTAATTAACGTGCATTGTGGTTTCCGTTTTGCCGAGGTAAAATACAATCACTCGATTTAAAGCTTCCTTTGAGCAAATTACCCAGAGTTGATTTTAATCAGGCAGGACTTAAATGACTTGAGAACTAAAAGGTTACCTAGGAATATTAATTCTAATATAATCTATATATATAAAAATGAAACCCGCTTTCCGTTGTCACGACATAACATGAAAACGGCTTAACCGATTTGGCTGAAATTAGAGGGGAGGTAACTTAGACCCGGGAGAAGGTTTTAGGATAGTTTTTGTCATCATCCGGCTACGGGAGGCGGGTGAAACCGCGGGCGAAAGCTAGTGGTAATATAAATCATATAAAACATATGACGTGACATACCTATACAAAAAAAAAAAAAAAAACGAAACATTAATTTTAAATTAAATTCATAGAAAATTTAAAGTTAAATTGCAATATAGTTTTGATACAATTTTTATACTGCATAATAAAAAAAAAACAACGGACTTCATAAATCGAGTATAGCGAGCAAATACCTAGGTATAGCCAAAGCTAGTAAACATTTACACACAAAACCCAAAACAGAAACAAGTTAATTTAACAATGATTCTCCATAATCAACAGCCGAACCGCAAACAAAGCCCATGATATCAAAACCAGGAAATCACAGACCAAACGTTTAATAAATGATAAATCGTTACAAAATTCAGTACCGCAAATAGACGAAGCAGACCAACATTGTATAATTAGCGCTATTCCCTACACAGGAGAATTTCCAAACCATGGAAAACAAAATACCTAGTGGAGATACCATAATGAAAAATCTCCTAAGTACCTTGCCAGAGTGCGGGCGTGTGGAGGACGAGGAACGTCAGTCTCTTCGCCATTTTACTCCTTTGGAATCCGCCCATTTTTTGACATACCAAAAATCGTTGAGAAATGTCTCAAAAAACCCAAACACCACGTCAGTTCACTCGTAACTGATTGTTTTGGTCAAGCCCACCGTGCGTTTTTGACCTAGAAGAAGGCGCCTGACATATCTGCATTATGGCTCCGCTGATTTCCTACTCCGTGTTCCAAACTGAGTGTGACTTATTAATTCGGCTAACAAAAGGGACTATATTAACCAGGTATACGGAACTAGGGACAAACCTTGGGGTATTCTCGTTCTATGTAATTATTAATTCGCGATACATTGATTCCAGGATCAGGGGACAAAGCGTTCCATCGATTGATTCTGTTCGGTTGATGGATTCGCAGCAATTACTCGATTAATCGTTAGAATCTGTGTCTAGTTGAGATTGCCTTTTTATTCATTTGAAAAAGTGATTGACCTTATTATTTATAATGCTTAGAACTTCGGAACGTCTAATTTTAACTATAGTTATGATTGCTATCATCAAAACCGTGGAAGGCATTTTGTTAAAAGAAATATGCTATAGGAAAATTGATTACTACAAAATAACAGTACCATATAGGTACATAGGTATTATAGTGATTGATTCTTCGATTATCACATCCAATTCGTAGGCTATGTAAATAATATTTCGTAATCGTAATACGTTAGCAATCATTGAACCTCTGGTCAAGTGGCCATCCCGCATAATCAGTCAATTAACACGAGACACGTATGCTTGTCAGCTCGTCTCAAACGTTCTCGTCTGCGTAGTACAAGATCGATTACAAGTACTTAACACTGCTATCTTTCGGTCTGTATAATGAGTATAATTAAAGCTCGTTCACTTGCTATACTATCTATTATAGAAGTTATAACTAAGAGAATGTTAAAACTCTGAATAAAATAAGAGAAAACAGATACTAAGTTAAAGCCGAAACAAAGCATAATTGATGATTTCCCGTGATCCGTTCTAAATCTAACAGAACAATATTGCACCACCCAGATGGTTAGTAATGTGACAATAATATTAAATTCAGACAGAAGTATAAAAGTATACATAATATCATTGAGGACATTCATGTTTCATTAACCGATAATAAGTACGGATGTTTTTATATCCGGATTAATGTCAATTGCTCAGTGAATCGAGCAGAATCGCTTCAAACAAGAGGTTCATATTTATTGGAGTGCGACATGTAAAGCCACCTACACATTTGTGTCATCTACTAACACAAAGACATGTTAGGATACTGATACCTAATGGTCGCTGCACACAGCGGGCGGGACGGGACGGCGACGGGACGGCGACGCGACGCTGAGCAGTTGTAATGTACTAGATATTACGGACGACATCACACAGAGCCGTCCCGCTCGGCGCGACGCGACGCGACGATCTAGTACATTGCGTCGCGTCGCCGTCCCGTCCCGTCGCGCCCCGCCCGCTGTGTGCAGCGACCATAAGTCTTTTGATTTAGTTGACTTTATAACTATAGAAGAAAAATATATTGACATTTCTAAAAATATTGTAAATATTTCTACAATTCTAGATGATATTGTCAAAGAAGTTAGAGGACATCCAAGAGAAAGTACGTAGACTAAAGCTGACAGACGAACAGCTTAAAGAAATTCTTCTGAATCGTGACCTTTTGGCTATAAACTCGACTGACCCGTAGTTTGTCGCTATTTTTACGAAGATGGAAAACATAATCCGGCTTTTTGATAAAAGGCTTTTGACGACAATCAAGAAGACAGCTTAAATAAATTCCATGAATATGTGTCCGTTTGTTGTTTTGTGGTATAGGCAAATAGTGTAGGGGCATAAAAGAAAGCGAATAATGATGATAAATATTAGGGAGGATAAAACTACATTTGTAATGAAGTAACATTAAAAACGGTACTCATAGGAAATGGAAAAATGAAGAAACAAGCACGAAAATACAAAATAAAAAGGTGACGGCCTAACATTGGTAATGATTTGGGACTTAAGATGTAGTCATATTTGAGCAAAATGAGATATATTTATAAATTGAAAGTTGACTGATGGTACCAATATATAAATAAAGAATGAATTACCTACTGGCTCAATGAACAAAATTATTCGATCAAAACTTTTCTTTCTCAAAATAAAACCCTGTTAGATACCTTAATTTAACTTAACATTACTAAGCTTTAAGATTAAAGGTGTACCAACGTACATCGAAAGGAAACATAAAATTGGAAACAAATAAGAAAACGTAATAAAATTGAAAAGAATACGTTCATTACCAAAGGTTGAGTAGTTAATCGATAACAAATAGCAGGAAACGATTCACATTTACAAGTTTACGAGCGTAACGGATTAGAATTAAGAAGAACTTTATCATTGGCCTTAGATCGAACCGATTCTCGGTATATGTTTGAAATAAAGTATTACTACTATTCATTCATATCTAATGATATCCTCTATCCATTTATAACGACCTATATTTTTATGTGTGGGTGCTTCTAAAGATTTTATTTTATGTTTATTATGAACCAATAACAATAGTCTGATATTATATTTCCTTTTGTATCATTTTTATGAATTCCCACTTGACTTAGATCTTATCGTTTGAAAGCCTTATTGGTTTTAGCTTTAGCATAATTATTAGCTGAGCTAGATATGATTCAAAATTAACACTAACTCAAAACAGGTTGAGTCATATTACCAAAACTGTTCTTGAAGTAGGTGTAGGACTGGATACGTCCTTATTTTTAAACTTCAAACAAAATATACACGCAAGCAGATAGATAGCCAATTATGAATCGAAATAACGTTGATCCAAACAAAACCACAATAACCATAGCCCAACCAAAACTAAATAAAACAAACAAACAAATAATAGATCGAATTACAAATAGATAGAAAGAACATTTAATTTTACAATGTAATACATTAAAGAGAAAGATTGAAAAGCAATTAATTACAGGTACTCTTTGAAATAATGGCGTCGATAAATGTCTGCCCACGTGACGCCCACGCCAACAATACAATAAGTATAACATGAACGAAGAATAGAAATGCAATAAATATACTCTTTATGAGGTCAATAAAGGTTCTGTGATATCCGATGATTGGGTAAGTACGATAAAAAGAGTATTTGGTCGTGCTTGCACATAACATTATACTTTTTATGTTACTGTTGGTGAATATTAGGTGCATCTGGTATGATAGAAAAGAAACAAAAGACACTCTTAAAAGTATTTTGTAAATTGTCTAGGCAGGTATAAGCAGGTACCCAAGTGAAAGTCCTCTAATCATGGAAGAAGTTGATGTTAAAGGCTTCTTGTGGGTTAATTCGACAGACCACTGTAGCTTGTCCCTTAAATCAATATAATTTATGTGTAAATTGTATTTCTAATTTTAAACAATGAAACGTTATTTAACTCAAAAGCACAAAGCAGTTCTCACTAAACGAACAAATGAACGCGCAAGCTTAATCATAATAATGTACGCAAGCCGATCCGCGCAAGTTGAGTAAGACAAACAGGGTTATGGGTCATTAAGGTGCCTGCAGGCAACGCAAGTCCCTCAACTTGAACTACAGTGTAACGCTGCCATATCAACGTTCTTTACATTTAGAAGGATATTTGACGTGTTAAATTAGGTAGAATTTAAACTTTGACTTTGTATTCTCGAAAGACTTGGGTAATTTAATCGGAGTTTTCTGTTCGATAATGATGTTGACGAAAAGCTTTTTTGGGAATAATAATATCTAATAGATGTAATTCATAATATGTATGGAGAACATTTAAAAGGTGGGAAGTACTTTACATTATATACTCAAACCTCCATTGTTCAGCGTCCTGTAATTTCGAGATTCGTTCGTTATCCTAGACGAAACCAAATCCGTTTTATAACAGAAAAGCTACCAAAGAAAGCTGTTCCATAAAAATGTAAAGCACTGATATAGAACCTCCAAAAATAAATTGGTATGTTTTGATAGCGCGTCGCTCGTTTCTTCAATTAACCTTGATAAATTAATTTATGGCATAGAAATATTTCTTTTATACATTGAGAAAATGTGATGACAGCATAAAGATAAGTAAAGAGCCTCTTAGAGCCCAATAGTTAAATTATGAACCGCAATTTGTCGAATCGTTTACCTACCACATACATACATAATATATTAAGTAAAAGTTTTTGTAAAGTATAGTCGATAGCACATTATCAAATGTTGGCCAATTTACAGTTTTGACCGATGCTCAAAAACGTTCATTTCAGTGATAAGATTGCATAGTGGAATTTTCTTAATGCATCTGTCAAAGAATTGCTTACACGAGAATGTACAAGTTTTTCTGCTGTTTTAACTATATCTATTTATATATTTTCTCTAGATGTTTTTATTTACGCTAGATTGTAGAAATCATACGGAAGGATTACTAAAGGAACGGAAGATTAGGATGACACCCTCAAATTTTGTGCTAATTCTACGAGCATTTTTATTGCTTCCTTGTATAAAATGTGTGTCGTTAAGTAGTTATCTCATAATTATTTATCGTTTATTCTATGTATCTCATTGTGAATTAAAGAGAAAAAACCGGCCAAGTGCGAGTCGGACTCGCGCACGAAGGATTCCGTACCATTATTGAAAACCACGTATTTTGTATGGGAAGCCCCAAAATACTTAATTTTATTCTAGTATTCAGTGTTTGTTGTTATAGTGGCAACAGAAATACATCATCTGTGAAAACTTCAACTCTCTAACTATCACGGTTCATGAGATATCCTGGTGACAGACGGACGGACGGACAGAGGAGCGAAAACAATAGGGTCCCATTTTACCCTTTGGGTACGGAACCCTAAAAAAAGGAATTAAAAAAGAATAAATTGTCCCTAGACAGAGTCCCTAGATTGGGTAAAGAACCAACCTCTCGAGTATGAGGGTGTGGGTTCGATTCCAGGTCAGGCAAGTACCAATGCAACTTTTCTAAGTTTGTATGTACTTTCTAAGTAATCTTAGACACCAATGGCTGATAAAAAGGTGAAGGAAAACATCTTGAGGAAACCTGGACTATATATATAGTCTGAAATCACCAACCCGCATTGAGCAAGCGTGGTGATTAATGCTCAATCCTTCTCCGTGTGAGAGGAGGCCTGTGCCCAGCAGTGGGACGATAAAAAGGCTGTAACAGTAACAGTAACAGTAAATTGTCCCTATAACATATTACCGTAAATGCTTCCTAAAACTTCCAAATAGTTCATGTTCGAAGATCAGAAGTTACGTTTGTTCGATGAAGTGTTAATTGTGGAGTCAGTCCCTAACACTATCATAACAACTTATAATCGAAAATTAAGTGTCCGTTAACTGTAGTACTAACTCCCGGGTAAGAGTCAATTATACTACAGAGGTTAATAGCGTAATAAAATGTTCCATCAACCTTCTTCGATACTGTTTAGCGTGATATGATACGTTGGAAGATTAAATTTGTCTATTCCACGTAAAATCACCAATCATGTTGGGTTAAAAATAAATAAATTGCAAGTCCAATAATTATTTGGTAAATAATTGGTGATAATTAAGGGTAACTGGGTTAAGGAGGTCAGATAGACAGTCATTCCTTGTAAAACACTAGTAATCAGCTGCACCCGGAAAGACTGGAGCCGACTTGATAGTTGGGAAAAGGGTAGGTAGATGATGATGATGGCAATTCTTATATTTAAAGCTTATCAATGATTATTATATTTGCTGTTTATTTGTAAGGACTCTTGCAAACCTACACCTAAAAAATAATTTTAGCATAGTACCTGCAAAATGTTTTCGATACCTACTCCAGTGGGTCAAAATTGTTTATTATATTTTTAAAGGTAGTGCTACCTTTTTAAATAAACATGGGCCAGAGCCAACGCTGACGCAACTTTTGTGAGATATTTCTGCAAAATATAATTTGCATAGTAATCCTCTGCTCTATAAAATCCAGCCATAAAAATTCTAGCCAGACATAAAACTAATCTTCGGTCGTATATCAAGGAGTTTTTTCGTCATAATTTTGTAAAATAAATAGCAAGGAGGATTACAGTGAGTTCAAATCTCGAAGGAACTCTAGTTAGCAAGTTGACGAGCTTTTAACCTACAAACCTATTTACTTTAGTGCACGTACCTGTCATTACGGCAATGGTTTAACGATCACATAAACATACAATAAAGCAAAGTTAACACCGGTGGTTCAACCGTCGAACTTCGCCAGTTGTCATCCATTAATTCAAGTGCTCGTGACGAAGTTGTCACTTTATATAAACGTCTGTGGGCCATTTATCTTGGTGTGACAACGTAACCAATGTCGGCAGCCAAGTAAGCGTATTAAAACTAAGCCTGCATCGTAATATGTTGTATTAACTTAATTTATGACTGCGATATTGAACTTTATGACGGTGTAATAAGGGCTAGAGATTCAAGGGTGCTCTGTAGTTTGTACGAGGCATAAATCTTCGAGGATGTCTTAAGTAGTGTACTTGGAATGTTTGTTACAAGTGTACAATATCGCAAATAAATTGTATTAAGAATCTCTTGCGTGTTTAATGAATCACTTATTTGTGAGCTGCGTTTAGTTTCTAGTAGTAATTTGTTATCAGATGGTTTGAGCCCTTAAAAGGCGTATCTGTACACCGTGACCGCGTTTGAAACTTTATAACTCAATCAGAGACAAGGTAATGACTTTAATTGAATGTTATTAAAACGCAAACGGTTATGGTCTTAGCAATAAATGAACGTGACTTAAACCAATGAGTTTGTGGTAATCGCATAAAGTAGTTGTAGACTTGAATAAATTTCATAATGGTCACAATAACGTATTCTATAACATGAATAATTTTATTAGTGCGTTTGATTTAGTGGATAGCGTGGTCATAAGATTTAGGCACAATTGCGTGATATTGTCAAACAAATGAACAATATAGACAATGATTTTGAGTTGTGGGTGCAATACAATATGAAAAATATATAAAGTATCGATATAATAAACTACTGCTTACAGATTTGTGGAAAGCAGGTGTAACAGTGTATCGAAATAGAATAATCCCATACATTACGACGCTGTCACTAAAGTTAAAACTAGTGGAGCGAATAAGCGTAGAACATTAAATACTCATAAACATTAAACCGAAACTGGTCACTTTTGAGTCAACTACTTACCGTTCATAAGCTGTGATTTACAGACAAACAGGTGAAGAGAATTGTGTAATAAGGCTTTATAGCCAGACGCTTGAAGTCATAGAAGCCTTGAGGTAAAGCAAGACATTAAGTAAACTATGACTAATCTTATAGATAAAGTATCAACTGTCCAACTTTGATGTTCTGTAAACACTACTAACACTAAAAAGAATATAGTGAACTTGGCTAGTATGGAGACAAAAAGGTACCTAAAACCGCAATACCTCAAGAAAAATTTCTTCTCAAGTCTGCTTTCCAATTAAGTTGGTACATTAAAAGGCAATGATGAGCTACAACAGACCAATCATTTCAATAGCCATATGAGGTAAACATAAACAGTAACACATAACACAAATGTCAAAAACGCAATAAAAACTTCAACAAACCTATTATTAGATCATGTAAGAACTTTGAGCGTTGGATGCGCGAGCGTCGCGGTGAGTGAAGTATTTCGTACCGTGACTCCGCTTAGCACTCGGTTTGAACATACGTTTGTTTAAGATGAACTGACTAAACAATCGAGAAATGTTAAGTGACACATCGATGATATATTGAAGGGAGACGTAGGTCATTATTGAAGTACTGAGGAGAGAATCAAATTGCGAGGATTAGTTTGAACGGTAGATTGAAATAAATGGGGTGATTAAAATGATTTGTATGCAGAAAGGTAAAGAGCCATAGAATTGCTGAATAAGTATAGAAAAAATATATTTTAAAATTATTTGATGTTCTTGCTATTCTGTCTGTATGTTTTTGATCAAATATTCAGTTAGAGGCTTCAATATAAGTCAGTATAAAACTTTAATTTATCAACAGGTCTTTCAGTCTTCATAAAATTAAATGCTGCTGTACGAGCATAAATAAAAGTTTGAGCAGCAAAACTACAAACTTTGGCATGATTAATTAGGTCAACACCACCAAATTATTCGCCAGCTTAATGTCTAAACTTTGATTGGGTATTTTATTTTACAGTTTTTCCTAAATAAAGTCTGGTTTCTACTTTAATTACAAAAAAACACACACTAAAATAAAAAGACGAAGCGAAGCTGTTCCCGGATTAACACAAATCTTCACGCGCCTCGACAAAATGATCTACCTATCTAGCATTTTTGTTTTTTTTTGCAAACAGACTAGAAAATGCAGCCTGAAATAATCACATTTTATCAAGAAAAAACTCTTGAGCTTTAAAAGATTACTATAGATTCTTCATCGCCTAACACTTGACTACCTAAACCCAAACACGACTTCATCCAGCTAAAAGAGACAAGTACACAATAGGCCATACAAATTGAGCCCGCATCGGCATCACTATCTACCCACAGGTCAGCCTGGCAGTTGTCTTGTGGCCCTTGTCAACGTTTCCGCCTCGTGGTCCCGTATCACGAAGTTTTTTTCGTGTCGTCATTGTTTTACTGTTAAAACGGTTTGGAATATTGCCAATCGTGATGTTTGGGCTGCAAACAACAGTGTCACATTGAAATTCGTGTGCTTAAATGGATTGTGTTAGTTAGTCATGAGAAAGCTTTTTTAGAGAATATGACGCAGATTTTTGTTATTACATAGAATGATTAAGTATTTAAGTAACAATCATAAGCAAGCAGACCAGTTTTGCTTATGTTGGACACCCTTTAAGACACAAATGAGACTGATTGCCTCTTAAAAAACACACTCTTAGATGTTCCTTCATTATTGCCCGTATCTGTCCAGAGTCTTCCAAACATTCTCTCAATTTTACTTAGATATCTATTGGCATTAGGTGTTCCAAAAAATTGGTAATTGTTTAAAATAACAAGTTTTATCAGCACCAAACCACTCATTTCAAACTATTTATTCCACGTGGCCTATGAGTAAGTTCTTTCAACACCGAGCCGGTAAATTAGCGGAACTAACTGGAGAGGAAGCACGCATTCGTAATGAAATTAAACGCGACTGCAAAGCTACGGCAACAGAGGAAAGTAACTCCACCTGTGACCATACAGTTGTTTGAGTTGTTTGTTATGCCTTATTTGCATAATCATTGTTAACTTATGTGACCATATTTTTATTTAAAAATAAAATTTGTAATGGCAGAAGCTGTAGTAGAGATGCTTAAAGATTCTTAGTATTTTAAATAAAGGGAACATAACAAGAAAATCTAAATTATCATTCAGAAAAGAAATGAATAAAATCTTAGCGGTAGCTTTTTTAATGTTTTATAAGAATAAAAATTTGGAAACTTGTTAATAGTAAAAAAAGATTATGTAAAAAATATAAGTAAGTGGTTAAATAGAATACTGTATTCAAATAACTTCCGTCCAAAAACAAACCTTACGCTGCTAGTATTTAGAATCAAAACCACTCTCATTCAAATATACTACTTCTATTTAAGATTCCAACAAAATGAACGAGTCTTATTACCCGAAAAACGTCCCAAGCTGGTGTTAAATCCAAAATAATAGAAAAGGTGTTCGTTTTAATCACTCAAAGTTGGCATATCAATTACAAAGTGCCAGATGTCCTAGAAACCCAAGTTTGTTCCACAGAGTTCTAGAAAATACGTGACCATAACGCTTCCAAACTTTGAGTCTGCAGAATTACGTAATTTCCTAACTGGAATAGTTTTATACGGAGAGCTTCCTCTAGCCACGTTGTTTGGAAATGTGAGAGCTATCTTTCAGGCTAATTTGAGTAGTATACGCTTGGATTATGAACTGGGATTTGTGATATGATTATGATTTCTACGGCACAAGAACGAGTGCATATATAATACCTCGATTAATCAATTCTTTACCTACTGATACTCGTGATGCCATAACAAAAAATAACATAAAATATAAATTAAGAACACACTTCTTCTCAAATCTGTAACAGAACACTGTCGAATGTATTCTAAGTAGTGGGTACTTAGAAAATATTCGGCAGTGTTGATTAATTGTTTGTGTTTGTTATAAAATGTGTAACGTAACGTTTACCTATGTATAATTTATTGTGTGAGACGAATAGAATTGTGAAGTATCACATACAAACCTGAGAGGTTTAAGTGATGCTGAATCAGTGAAAAAAAATGTAAACATTATTTTTGATAATTAAATTAAAAAAAAAAAAAAAAAAATCAGATTTTATGTTTTTAACATGGTTTTTTCTCCTACTCCGATTAATTTAAAACTGTTTGTATGCACTGACTCTATTAAAGGCAGGAGGGCATTATGATGAATTATTGATATTTTTCAAACATTCTCTTATGTTGCGGCAGCAATGATTTCGAAACAAGACTATCTTGTCATTAACAAGTTAGACAATGCTTTTAACACATTCTTTTGTTTATCAGCTACCTTTACGTAACCCACAGCTACTTAAACGGTGTGAACAAAACTATCGAAAGATTATTAAATGTCACCAAGACCATTGCGTTTGACCCTTTGCTTAACCCTTCAAAGGTTACCAAGATAATACCATTGTTTATGACCAACCTATCTTAATTACGTAACAAAAGCAAAGTCGCGTGCTTAGGTGACATAACCTAGGATCAAAAGGTGAGCAAACTTAGACTACTGTACAAATATAAGCGAAGACAATTTATTTTTCATCCCACCATCTCGGAAAGAGTAGTTTTACCCTTTGATATCTGAGCGCAAAAGCCGTTTTTATTCTCTAGAGCGGCAAAGTGATTTGAATTTAGAACATCGTGTGCAATACTCCATTTGTGACAATCTTGATAAGACTTTTCAAACAAATACATATTAAACAAATAAAATACTGCTTAAAATAATTATTCAATTAATTAAGTAATTTTTATTTTTGTTTTTACATAGATTTTTAACCTCGTTTCATTTTTAAACTGAGTTTTCATTAAATAAACTTCAATAGGTACTTCTTTTCAATTCGATAGGTATTCATATGTGCGCGCCATTTTGTTTTTTGGCATTTAGTAATTTCCTCGATGAAATGGGATAAAATTATTATATTTTATTGTATTGAGGTCGATTTTAAACCTCATTACATTCTTAAACTGAGTTTTTGCATAATTAAATTTTAATAGGTACATCTTTTTAATTTGCCATGTGTGACGTGCGTGCCATTTTCTTTTTTTGAGTTTAAAAATTTCCTCGATGAGGTGGGATGAAAAGTTACGTGTTGCACTCGAGTGCAAAGATTTTTCACCTTGTGCTCTTTTGATTCCCTCGCTATCGCTCAGGATTCTAATTATTGAAACACTCGCTACGCTCGTGTTTCAATTTTAGAATCCTTCGCTTGCTCGGTCATCAAAATTGAGCCCGCGGTTAAAAAGCAACTTTGCACTCTTGTATAACAAATAACTATGGTATTCTCATTTAATTGGCGATGTAGCTGTTATTCTAATTAGCACTGAGGAACGAGTCTGTTACGGAGATTTCAAGAACTAATTAACGGGCGTCCAATTAGCTGGTACTAGAATCAGCAGTTAGGTACGACTAAGTAATTAGGAACGTTTCCGAATGGAACGTATCGGCCGAAAATGTTTTTAATGAACTAAGGCCTTCTTTTTCGTTGATGATGTCTTCAGTGGCTGTAAGGGATTTAAGGTCGTTTTTAATTGAGTTATTAACGTAATGAATGGTTTGAACGCTGAAGCAGTATAATTATAAATACATTACAAAAACGTTTTACTTATTTTATTTTTTATAAGTCCGAAAGATGATGAAGAAATATTTGAGTAGACAAGTCATTATGAATGCAATGATTGTCATGTTTTGATCTTATATTGAAAGTAAATATAAACTGCAAAAGCAAATTGAAAGCAATAAATAAGAATAAACAGTCCCAAACAAATAGTAAGAGCCATCAATGAAAAATGAATCGTCGAACCTCGCTGCTAGTTATGACAAAGCCATTTATTGTACATGTTTTCTTGGAACATTTACACAAGCAAAGAGAAAAATAAAGCTTAGAAGTAGGAGGTATTACTCTCGTTTAGAAAATGATGTGATCTTTTTCAAAGAACTTACCTCACACACACACACACACTAATCAATATACGTGTACCAGTAAACGAACCGTCGAAAGTAGTTCCGAGATAATTCTACCGAAGTCTATTTGCACCGAAATTAACTAAGAACTCCATTCAGGAGTTTGGGAACTTTGAAAATGTAACGTAATAGACTCAAGCTCTGCCCTTCGAAGACAAAGAGCTATTGTATCAAGATCTTTCCAGAACAATTCTATTGATATTAGCTATGTTTAATTATGTATTGTACCTTATCCAAAAAATACTAACTTCGTTTTTCGAGGACCGATTAAGTATTGTTCAATGAGGTAAAGTGTCCTTAGATATTAAAATTCGCTTCAATAATGGATTGGATTATTTGTATTGAATTTACAATAGAGTGATTTCATATTGTAATACAATTTAAATATCTATGATCCATTTTGAACGACATTGTATTCAACGATGCTTAGATAATTGAGATTGATATTATAATAAATACAATAATTAGGATTTTATTACATAAATCTTAGCTATAAGTTTTTAGGCAGATCATATTTATTTTAATAAAATATTGTTTAACATTACGTCAAATACAAATATAGTCAATAGTGCACCGAACGAACAAAACTATCAAGCAAAGTTGAGAGCGTTAGACAAAAGACGATCGTATCATCTGGCCGGCGCTAGGCCAATAGAAATATTTAGATCCACTGATAATGACAATGGACTAGAAACCTAAATCTCTTAGTAGCACTTTATATTGCGAAGTATGCAATTAATTTGTGACTCGTTCAGGATAAGTATATCTGTTGGACTGGCGCCATTCATCACGTACTAAGCTAAGTCAACACCAGTAGGTACCTAATTACGCATAGCATGCCACAAGGGTGTGTCTTAGGTCCACTGTATTTTCAGGATGTGTCTTAGTCATTTTGATAGTGATAAATAATATGTAATGGTACCGAAATGATACGAAATTTCACTGGACCATTAATGGTTAGTTAGAGTTTAATATGATGTCTCTATCTGATTCAGATGTATCCTACTAATATTATAAACGCGACAGTTTTTATGTATGGATGTTTGTTCCTTTTTCACACAAAAACTACTGTATGGATTTTAATGAAACTTGGCAATAATACCTTACGTACAAGTTATTATTTTTCCATGTGCGAGAAGTAAGTCCCCCTTGACGCAGGTAAAACTGCGAGCGAAATCTACATCATATCAAAAATAAGAAAAACTGCCCTCTAAAGCATGACATTCAAAACGAAATTTCAAAACAACCCTTTATCCGAAGCATGATTTATAAAGACTAATGCGGCGTTAGTGACCGTTGCAGATTCCGATAACCCCTCGTACACCCACTTCGATCGTCTATGTTTTATTGTCTTAAGTTGATAAATGACCTGCCAAAGGTTCGCGGCGACAATTCTGACTGGCCTTCGTGAGCACGCTTTGTACTCATACATCATGATGTACTGGCTCGATAGATCATGGTGCTTACTTCGTTGCGATTTCTGTCTGTCGTTCAGCTTGTTTGGTGGTAATGAAGGTATAAGGGGATGTAGGACAATGTTAGATGACCGCGAGATTCGTTAAGTATGAAGATTAGGTTTGATGACTGGGTAAACCAAGAACAGACTAATGTAATATCTATGTAAATTATTACTGGTTATTAGTGTGAATTAAATAATTGTAAAAATATATATCCAAATAAATACACATCCAAATATAATAAAATAACAAGCAAATAGTCTGAAATAGGTACATATGTATATACGAACTTGTCAAATATAAGTACTGGTCAGGTTACAAGTAATTTTGCATGATATTAACCAAAAAATAATTCAGAACAAAGTTTAAAATAGCGCATTCATCTCTCATTTAACTAGATTACCTTTCATACGTAATTCATAAATTAAACTCGGACAGTATGTTATTTTTGTTACAACACTGAACTTTATAGACAGAGTAAACAAATATACTGAAATATTATTACAGTTTAAAGTTTCATATATTCAGTGCATTGCTTAGTTTTCATCTATGAACTATAAATAGTTTTATTTATATTGCTAGTAAGAAATTAGATTGGACCATTAGCGTTTTGATCTTATCTCGGAAGTAATGCAGACCCAATGATTTATTATCTTTTAATTGCATTACATCATTTACAGATGCGTTTGCTGGCGGTACAAAAAAGGAATAAGTTTTAACGTTTGACCGAGTCATCTAAAAATAGACCAAGTCATTTTTAAGAGCAAGTGCTATAAAAAGTGCATTAAAATGATAAATGATCAAAGTTGTATTGGCTGATTCGAGATACTGGCAACGAAATTATAATAAGATCGTCATAAAATTGTTGTAAGTATAGAATTTTAATTCAGACAATAATAATTTGTCACCTGGTGACAGCCCGCAAAGAGCGATTCAAACGATGTAAATGCAACAATACCAATAAAAGGCTTAAAACAAGCGTAGGCAAACATTTGACATTTCATGAACGAACAAATACTCGATACCAAATACGGTTACAAAGGTTTCCAACATTTAGCAAAAGGAAATTTCACCTAAGATTTACAATGGTCTAATGTCCTGTAAATTCTAAGAACTGATAAATCGGTGTCAGCTGCGTTCACGCAGAATGTCTCCAAATCTGCACGGTAGCACGGTAAGGAAAGTACAGTTCGCACCATATAACTTTGCATTTCTAAAGTAAGCTATAAAATACATTACATTTTCATTCGCACTAATCTCGTCAAGGAACTTTGATTCCCTGGATTGTCTTTTTGACTTCCTAAATAATAAAAATAATGAGAACATAAAAAAAAACATGCGTCTCAATTCATTTTGGGAAGTCGGTTAAAAACGCTACTGTATACGTGAGGCATCAAATGGCTAACTTCAGAAACATAAAAGTTATTTGATTCTGACTGTACAGTGTACACGATTTTAAGTTGGACAGCAACAATATTAATGGATATGGTAACGCTTCATTAATAATGACTTTGTGAATTAAATTCAGCGTAAGATTTATGTTAGTAGCAAATGTGACAGGAAAATAAAATAAAAGTAGTGTGGGATTTAAACCGGTGTTTGCAGAATGCTAAATTCAGTGCTAAAGGGCTGGTGTTCATTAGGGACAATCTTTTCGTAGCATGTGTCACCGGAGACGGGAGACAGTGTGCCAACATATTTACAAATGTGTCCGGTCCTGTTTTATCTTATTTAGACGTATAAAACAACATAGTAAAAATACGGTGTAAAAAATGTATCGAAAATAAAATTGATCCAAATTTTATCAAAAAACCAACTCAATTTGTAATTTAACGCGATCTCAACAGACAATTTATTATGTATGTCTCTCCATTCAAAATTAGAACCTCGAAACGCCTGACATCGTTTCAGAATAGCAAACTAGAACAACTCAGCAGAAAATCTTGGGAATAATTTAGTAGTACAAACATAAATCTGGGAGATATTGCTCCTAACTTTCACAAAAGGGGGTAAACAGAACTATTTAAGGCAACATCTTTCATTTCAACTAGAGTTGAAGTGTCTTTTGAAATCACACCTAATTGGTATGCCCTCTCTGCGCTTGGTACAACAACTGCAATTTATTTTCATACTCTATGACTCAAGTGTGATTCATGTTGCACTATTGACTCCACAAGAGTATAAAACAAAGGGCCATGTACTGAACATTTCCATTTTAAGAGGATCAGTTCAGTTAGGTTACAAATCAGTGTCGCTTCTGATCTTTGTTATTGTAAATTGTTTTCAGATTTTGGCATTGTGTTCCGTTACGTGGTTGTTTATTGTCTTCATGACTAGGTATTGCGTTATAACTGCTCATTGTTTTACAATTGGGTTGTTTAGTGTCATTGGTGACTGTCGTGTCATTAAGTAATTAGAGTATGATAAAACCTCTAATCTAAGCTATTGTGCGGTACTTAGTAGGCAGTCAATGGACTTAATGATTGTAGCTTACGCATAGAAAATGCCGTACTTATATTATTGCGTTGGATAATAATCTAAAATACAACCATTCATTGTGAAATATTTCGATGTGCTGATAAACGACCACAAACTTCCACATCCTTTGTCCATGTCACTCAACGAATAAAATTACAGAAATTGAATGAAACTCGTATTACTCAAAAGGTCAAACTGTTAACTATGATTAATATCCTCTGTGATCACATTAAACTAATCCCACAAACTGACGTAAACAAACAAATTAATTCCCCGCGTAATTGTAAACATCAAAATCAAAGGGAACCACAAACGTCAGTTGGCTGCTACCCGCAGTACAAAATTCAGGACCCTTTGTGACATAAGCATTGTTTTCGCGTAATTTATAATATGTCACTGTTCTCCGTATGAAAGACAGGTAATTTCATGTGTCGCTATTATTCGTAGACAATAGGGGAGTGTACGTGACAGTCCATTAGGCGGGGCATCACACCACAATAGAACGTCTATCTATATCACTTTATTAATGATTAATATCGAAAAACATTGATAGTGTTCGCTTTCGGTTATAATTGTTTGCGTCGTTTGTCTTTTTAGTGTTGTAGCTATCGTGTTTCATATAATTGGATGTCTTTTTGCGTTATTGAGAGAGAAAACCTTTTGAGAGATTTTGTACGTAGGTTTCTGAATATGAACTAGAGGTCTTTGCATAATTGAAATTGATTCTCATACGATAAATGGATCAAATAGTGCAAGTTGGTCGAATGTGGTGACGCATTAATTAGGAGTACGAATTAATTGGATTAAATTGGTGGGTGAGTTTTACCTACTAAGTCCTTATATGAGCAACGTTTAATTCAAAGCATCACTTGAGGGAAAAGCAATTGAAATAATGACTAAACGTGAAAGGTAAATAAGAAATAAAATCACGCCAGCATCCCAAAAGTGTCATGAAGACCTATTGATACCTTTTCAAAGCTTTCAACGTAACCCTTCAAGTAAAGGATTCGTTCAACGAACCAATAAGAACTATAGAATAAAATCCATTCAAATCCGACACTATTCCAAAACTGGAAACAAATAAGATGGAAAGAACATGTTCTTAACAACATAGATTTTACTATGGCACGCAATGTCTCAGGAGGGAAAGAGGAAATACAAGCGACCTAACTTAAAAGGACGTAAGTTCTTAACATAAGCCATTTCTTTACGCCCTTTTGACATTTACTTAAAACAATTTTCGCAACTATTACCAAAATTTTGTGAATTGACTATAGAATTGTCTCCATAATCTGCATTCTTATTTAAATTTGCTATTTAATCACAGAGATTAAAGTTCAAAATCGCATTTTCTTCGAGATTATCCGAAAGCAACTTACGCCCTTTTAGGTCGCGGTGTCAGAATAGTGCTGTTACAATAGAAACACGGTGACGGGCGTTACAAAGGAACATTGATTTACATCTCAATCCTACGCCTTCTTAGAATTTTTGCGTGTATTTTCTTTCCTAATTCGGTTCATGCACATTGTGTTACTGGAAAATGTTGGGGGAATACTGATTTTATATGCATTATGTTGAACGATTTTATTAGCATTTGGTAGTAAACGTCTCTCTATTACTTGATTCGATTTGTTGTTTTACAACTGTTCTTAGAATTTAATGTATCGTCATCTGTTTCGGAATTTCAAGCTTGTAGTTTGATTGGGTCGTTTAGAGCAGTTAAAGTAATTTGGTAAATGGGCATTTCACACGAGAAGGTGTATATTAAAAGCTACTCTGCATCTATGTACACACTGTCAACGAAGGTCCCACGATTTTATGTGGACTGAGCCTGTAACCTAAGGGTTCAATATTCAGAACATGGTCGCCCATTCATGGACAGACCACGGCTTTTATCGAATTATGTTTATTTATTTTATGACACATGAAGACTTTCGTTTTATGTAGTTTCAAAATAAAACAAAATCAAAAGATACACTAATTCAGCGAGCTACTACGCAACATGCAGATGCACTTATAAACAGAGAGGTCAATTTACACTGGTGTTTAAAAATACAACTAAACAACACAACATTGACTGCAAACAACACAATCTAACAGCAGCCACAAAAAGATTACAAAAAAGGTTTAATAAAAGATGATCTAAAGGGAGCTTCAGACCATATTACTCACACACTTTAATCATAAATCTAAATGTGCACTCGCCAATCACGCGAACACTTTGCAGCTGCCTTTAATTTGTCTCGACATTTCACACTGCGTACACACAGTGCACTCTTTGTAAAGCCCCTTTTAGATCTAATCTGGAATCGCTGCGTAAAAACATCAAATGAGTTTATGGTTTGTCTGCCTACACAGATGGTGGTCTGTTATTAGTTTTTGGTTTTCTTTTACTTAGAAAAAGTATACTTGTTCTTGTATTTTAAGTACTGAGCAAAAGTTGCTTTAACACAGGCGGTATGTCTGTTCCATTACGTTTATTTCTCTTTGACATATTTTAGTAATAGTGGGTAAACGTCTACTCTCATTATGAAGATGGGAGAGCATTAATCACCAGGTGTCAAGGTGAACACGCTTTTTCATGTTTTCAAATATGCTTCTTAATACTTCAAACTTTAGAGTAACATTTTCATCAATAAGCCTTGCTATTGATGCTACTAGACAATGTGAGTCGTAGCGTAGTCTTGAACAGTTAATAAATATTGCGTTTCATTACCGTCTACGCAACAATTAGACATGATCCTTAACAATATCAGTGTGGCGTCTATCTCCTTATTTGTTCCTTTTGCTAATCAACAAGTGAGAATTGTTCTCTTGAGGATTTTTCATTGAGTCAATTATTTAAACCAAGACTCGTTGTTTATGCAGATTAAAATAAATGTGTGTGCGGATTTAGAAGTTTAATTAGTGCGTAGATAGATTGATGTGCGCCATTAATTACTGCGAGTAATTGCGACGATGTGATCTTTAGGAGTCGGTGAACTAGTTATGGGATGCACACCTGGCTTGTGTAAATGTGTATCTAGTTTACTATCTCGAGCAGTGGTGAACAATTTTCAAGACATCGTCCTCCTGTCTATATTTCAACTTCATTTGGCGTCTCGGCGCGGTATGTTTTCTTCTTTGATACTCTTCTATCTGCCGTCATCTAACAATTAATATTTTTCTAATCGTATATCAACGTAAACAGTATTCGGGTATAGCTTATTAATTCAATGATCTGCATTTATTGAAGTAGAAAAGAAGGCATTTTGTTTGTATTGTGATTTGCATATTTGATGCCAGTAGTTCTGCTTGTCGCGGGTTCAATTCCCGCACCGGACAGGAAAACGTTATACTTATGGTGCGAGTCGGGGTGTTTTGTCAATGTGTCATTAATGTTTCTAAACGATAAAGGATAAACTTATGTTCGCTATTGTTTTTTTTTTTTCAAAATATTTTCTGTTGAGCTTTCAAAGCTGAATAGCTTTAGATACTTAGTATGAAATAAAATGACCTTGAACTTTTTTGGGGCTTTTCGAATTCATACTGTAGTCTAAAGACATGACGTATGACGTGGCGTGGCAAGAAGCTTATTAGAATTCTAATGAGGTGAAACGATGTACATCAATACATAGTATAAAACAAAGTCGCTTTCGCTGTATGTCCGTATGTATGCTTAGATCTTTAAAACTCCGCAACGGATTTTGATGCGGTTTTTTTTTAATAGATAGAGTGATTCTTAAGGAAGGTTTGTATGTATAATACATGTAAGTACCACGGGCGAAGCCGGGGCGGGCAGCTAGTAAATAATAAGAAAATAAGCTCAGAGATACCGTCTACAGATTGTACAAACTATTTATTTAAATTACTTCATAAATTTTGTTTGCTATGGGTGATGAGTAAATAATAGCCGCTAATCAAAGTATGTTTAAAGCGAAACATTATTTGTATAGTTTGTAATCATGCAAGCAATTTGAATTACTACTGTATGTTTACGGTTTTATAATAGAATATGGGCCATGGTTTGTAGTTATTACTGCCTAATATAAACCGTGGCCCAAATAGATGCAATTCTCATTACATTTTCACAGTATGTTCTGGGGTAGGGACGGCCATAGGCCATAACTTCATCTTTTTTCTTTTGTTTTTTGTATATTTGAAGACATTTTTATTTATCTTAACTACAAGCTTTTTTCTTACATAATGGAATAAAATGATTTTGGTGTCACACTATCTTCATAAAATATTTCCCCAAGACACACTATTTCATAGATAATATTACGTAAATCAATAAAACACGTAAGTACATCTAATGAGGCTTCACATTAATTGTGAAATTGTAAGTGATCTCGCGATGTTTTCCTGCGATCAATCTTAGTCATCGATAGATCATATAGTCGCTATTACTACTTGTATGCAATGTAAGCTTCCTTTCATTTCCAGTCACATTTACGTAATGAGGTTTCCGTAATCCCGTGATGACTATCCTACTTGAACAGTTGAATATTTAAATAAAAAGGATTGATAGAGTGCGCTGCTACATAATCATCTCAAGATGGTTCTTCTGACATCGAGTCAGTCAAATAGTATTTTTTACTTTATTTTAATTTGCTGATCTTGTATTTTAAGGTCAATTTTACCTACAGTCCTATATTCTATTATTTTTTTCCATCTCCTATTTTTTCTGTACTTTCGCTTATAAAATCTTTAGACTTCCCTTTAACTTTATATTATATTCGAGATCTTTAACCTAACGTTATAATATACTATGAACCAGGACCGGCTGAATCAAAGGCAACAAAAACATTCCAGCAAACCATATAATTGAAATGTACGTGACTGAATTGAGGAACCAAATTCATGCGAGTAGGTACACTTATGCCACCAAATCACATGCGGGGCTCTAAATGTTCACAATTATGCATTCAGTGCCTCATGTGCGATTTGCACCCACTTAGCTTGTGATTACAGATGTTATGACCGTCAAACAATGCCCCAAGTTGTTGTACATGACAATCTGAAGGATTATCGTCGTAGTTGATAATGTGTTATAAATAAAAGGGTTTTTAAACCATCTTCAAAATGAGGTTCTTAGTTTAACCTGTATGTATGTTTGTATGTGCGCCATTATTTCACGTTTAGCTGAAGCGATTTTGATGGGGTTTTCAGAGTAGTAATTTTCATACCTAGGAGGTTTTAGTTGTACCTACTGAAGTCTGTTTTTTTTTTAAGTTTTTAATGAAAAAGTTTACTAGGTATTAGTAACCTTTTTTATCCGGACTAAGAAAGTCTTTCCGCGAGATCACGACTGCTATCACTAAAAGAGTATACATTAAAAAAATGCTTCCGAGAATACAAGAAACAATCATAACAGCCTCTAATAAAAATCTGCAGCATAAATTAAAGAACATTTTTAAAATGATTCTCAGTAATCCCCGTTCTATATTTAAATAAAAAAACGGCCAGTTTTAATTTCAATTCAAAAGCTTTTTTAATTTCATTGTTTTCTGTTTATTAAGAGCGGTAAAGTTTTCATAAAAGGAACGAAAAATTAAATGCAGGAAAAATATCAGTATCTAAATCAAGCCACTCATGCATTTGTTTATGAAGTGAAATTATTATTCTAAGAAAACGCGTTGTTGGAATAATTTCAAGAAGAAATTAAGCTTAGGTACATAAATAATGGAGCAGTAAGATTTAAAGTGTCATGCACTTTGTGTTAAAATGTTTGTACTTATCATACACTAGCTTCTGCCAGCGGTTTCACCCGCATCCCGTGGGAACTACTTCCCGTACCGGGATAAAAAGTAGCCTATAGCCTTCCTCGATAAATGGGCTATCTAACACTGAAAGAAATTTTTAAATCGGACCAGTAGTTCCTGAGATTAGCGCGTTCAAACAAACAAACTCTTCAGCTTTATAATATTAGTATAGATGCTACTGTAAATCGTGGGTTAAGAACTAAAGTAGCGTAAGGCCAAAATGACAACTTCTCGGGAGAGCCCGAAAACAACTCAAATTTACCTACTGTTATCTTATAGCCCTTTTTGTGGCAAAATCTATAGTAGTTAGATATCTGATTTTTACTAATAATAAAACTTTATTTATCGGCTACAGAATAATGTAACTTTTTGGTTAATCAAAATACGGTTTCATTTTAATAAAATTTATTTTTCAAAAACTGGTTGACATACGTCATTTTGGCTGTTACATAAATTCAATATGTATGGAATGTAACGGAACTTCCGTTAAAATGGCTTTAAAAATAATAACTTTACGTTTATTTGGCACGAAACAAACTAAGCCTACATAATCAAACTTTCTGCGTTAATAACGTATGGCAAGATACGTTATTTAAGCGATTACATTGAAGGCATATTTGGTGTCTTATTCGCTCTGTAAATCGAGTTACGATCGTAGTGCTCGTAATTTTTTTGAGAAAATAATGTCAAGATTATTGTAAGTAGAAATACTTCATTTTGGCAATAAACAAATATCTTTATTTTTTATACGTTATTGTTGTACTAAGCAATCAACACACTACATCGTTCCAGTTTTTCGGCACATAAAAATATGGGGATTAAATAAACGAATGGTGAAAAAAAATGTTTTTTGTATTTTTGCCCTTACGCTACTCTAGTTCTTAACCCACGAAATGCTGGACTCAGAATAAACCTTACTGCTGCTACCTTATTTGTTAAAGAAGTTCATTTTGTCATACAAAAATAGAATATAAAGACTGTCTTAAATTATCACAACTTTTTTGTGTTTATTTGGTTACTGGGTGATCGGATACAAATCAATTGTAACCGACACATCAGTATTTAAATCTAAACATCAAAACTGATAATTAACATGAGCAAACAAATTCTACATCTCACAATACTACAACCAATAAACAAAAGTCTATGATCAATGAAACAGATGAATGGCCTCAATGAAGATTGGGAGGTCAACTTAAATTGGTCACCATGTTCAAATGTACCATCACAATGGAACGATTATTGCCTTCGAGCTATTGAACCGTGAATATCAAACCCTTAATTATGCATCTGATACGGTTTTTATTATTGGAGTTCAATGACCTTTTGCAGTCTTTGAAATCAATATTATAGTTGATGAGATGTAAGAACAATCTCTATAGATCAATGTAATATGTATAGCATCATTTCTTTATTTATCCAAAGATCATATTGTATTCTTTTAAAGACACATAATAGAATAACTTAATTTGTTTATCTATCAACATAATATATTATCACTACCAAAATCGCATAAAAAATGACTATTACCTAACTCAGATTATATTTAAATACTTAAAATCTATCATTACAACCTGTTACCCCTTTCAAAGACCTTTTCATTGATTATACAAAGTCTTAAGTCCCTTGATACCCGAAGATTTAAGAATAGTTATAAAAAAATTGTAGGTGAAAAGAAAATTTTGGGCTGTAAGCTCGTTAATTGCTTTGGAAAAAGTATTACCAAAATTGATGCACATATACTTTGATAGATCGAAGGCCCGAAGAATATAAAACAGAGTCTACGAAGCAAACTGTCAACCAAACTTGTCTTACAAATGCACCAGCAAACGGGACCAAACTCATTGAAAAACACATTAAACTTTGTAAAACAATGAAAACGCTTCCGAAGTCGAACCATTGCCTTACATTATGCTCCTAACCGCTACCTATTACCATTGCCGTCCTAATTTACATCGCAATTAGTTGTAAATCACTCATAGGAAACAACGTACCGGCTACTGTTACTTTCTTCCCAAGCACCCGAACGTGCTCCGAACGGAATTTCTAAACCTTATTTTGCGTTTAAAATAAACTCAGTGTACAACTAGGTATGTGAAAATGTAATTAAATTTTAACTAGCTTTCACCTACTTCGTTTGCGGAATGTTAATCGATTTTGATCCGAATCGATTGGTTTAATTTAATTTTATGTTAAGTGACCGCATTTGACAGATAGTGGTCGGGTGATTTGATCTTGAGTTGTGATGGGTCTATTTGAAATCTCTGTTGAATACGCTGTTCACGGATAAGAACCAGATATGATGAAGATAGGGTGAGCATCATAAAATAATATGTTTTGCAGGTGAATGAGTCTTATTCAGGACTGAAATTAAACCCTGACGAAAAAAGGGCCAAAAACACCTTCCAGAGCTTTTAAGACATAAACGAAACAATTAGTATTCAAAAGACTTTAAACATTTCACATTTTGTACTCGACGCGTCAACCATCACGAAATCGAGACAAGGCGACGTTAAAAGAACAATGGTAAACATGACTTTTTATTCTTTATTTAAAAATGTCGTACGCAATCGCTACTTGCATTTTAAAATGAGTTCGTTACTCCAAAAAGTTTTGTTAGTCTTAAATGAATAAGGTGCTTGAAAACAATATTGTTTGAGGTAAACTGTCAGTTCAAATTTGCAGTCAAATATTTTTCATTTTATTTACATGTTTTTTGTACATTTACAAGTTTCACGTTGTTATAAATAAATTGAATAAAAGAGAGAGTGGAAGTTAGTATGACGAGTGTCAGAGAGGAATCAAAAGAAAAACATGTTTTACCGAACCCGAATAAAATTGGGAACGGGGCAAAAAGAAGGAATACATCTTAATAGGTATAGCAATAACGAGTATGTACTTCTGTTTCATATAAACATGGTAAAAAGCTGTATAAGTAACAAGAAAAACAGACTTCCAATTATTTATTTTCATCCTCAAAGGATACATCGGCTTCAATTTCCAGAAAAATATAAATTAACTCCTTTACCTCGAATATACTACGAAACCGCAGAACTCATTTAACAGCGTGTAAAAGAATAATTATTGGAATGCAATCACATTCATTATTCGCTTCACATTATTTTATTTCAGCAAATAAATAAAATTTCACTTTCAAATCAAATTACCAATCATTTTTGTTGGAAACGTATTAACATCGACATTATTTCCTTTGTTGGGTGGCATAAAAATTAACATACAAGTCGGACCACCATTTTCCCGAGAGGCACTCGTCACGTCACAATTGCTGGTTTTCCATTACCTATCTCATGATAAAAAACCACTGTTGAAATGACCACACCCGTTTTACAAAATTATGTTTTATGTAACGTAGTGATGTTGTCATTGTCATAATATTTATTGATTGGTTACTGTTTATTGAGTACTGTATGAATGAAGCTAGTGCATTGGCTCCCCCTTTCAGACATGGTACCAAAGTTATATAAAAGAGTCTTTATTTTCGTCTTTTGATTTCAATATGGCTATACTAACTGTCCCTGTGGTTTTACCCTCGTCAGGTGAACCACTTTTACCAATCGGCTAAGTTTAGTGGACTTTGTCCTTTTCAAGATCTGGACTAACCATCTACCAAATTTCATTTAAATTGATTCAGTAGTTTTGGCGTAAAAGTGCAACAAACAGAGTTACTTTCGCATATAACTTAAAAGTTTTAAGAAAGCCAACAGATATAACATATCTGACATTTGTTGATAGAAATAGCGTCATTGTCCTTAAAAACACAATCGAAAAAATGCTTTAAAAACCATAAAAATAATTAACATAAGTAAAGCGACATTCCAGCTTCAACACTCACTTCAATACATCATTACCATTATTTAAAATCAGTAATAAACGCAATCAACTTCTGTGCAAAAATTAAACGGATTAAACTCTTCAGTATTTAAGTTGACAAAAGATTTCAATCAACGGTACAATGTTTCAGGCCGTATTTCACGTCATTCACGTGGAAATCGCTTTCAGTAAGCTCTCGGTGGGAGATGAGCGAGTAATCATGGGATTGGCAGGAGTTCACTTCTTTAGGGGAATTAGTCATCTGTTTTGATTTAATTAATATTAGCTCTAGTGGGTATTTGTACGAGTATCTTTGTAATCAGGACAGTCAAATGTAATACCAGCAGCTTTTGTTGCTAATAAATATTAAACCTATCCTAAGTTTTACGTAGAAAACTCAATGTGTATATAGAATATATTTTAGTGTAAGTACATAAAACCTTCTGATGGCTGTCTAGGTATTTACTAACTAAATTGGTAGGATTTGACCTCTTCGAACCAAAAAAAAACGGCCAAGTGCGTGTCGGACTCGCGCACAAAGGGTTCCGTACCATTATTTATAAAATGGACAAAAAAAAAATACGTTTGTTGTATGGGAGCCCCCGAAAATATTTATTTAATTCTAATTTCAGTATTTGTTGTTATAGCGGCAACAGAAATACATCATCTGTGAAAATTCTATCTATCACGGTTCATGATATTATACAGCCTGGTGACAGACGGACGGTCGGACAGAGGAGAGAAAACAATAGGGTCCCGTTTTACCCTTTGGGTACGGAACCTTAAAAAAAACAAAACACATCAAAATTCAAAACAGAAACAAACAAATGTCATCGCACCGCTCAGTTTATTTCGCACAGACACAGCCCATTATGAAAAGCACAAATTAAGGAGCTCATAGTGTGACCAGTCATCTGACAGAAGATTGCAGGTACACGTTGAAATTCCATTTTCTCTTTGTGAATTATTCTGTCGCTCCTCGACGTGGTCAATTACACGCAAAAGGACAATGACAGAGTCATAATGTGAATTTTGTGAATGTTAATGTTAACACCCCGTATTTTGTTTTTTTTGTCGGTTTGTGCGTTTATTGAGGTTTATCTTTAAGAGTAATATCTACAGATTGAAATAAAACTGTTATTCTGTGACTTTGGCGGTTAACTGTATTATGAAGTTTTTGGGAACCAACGTTTAAGAACCAAACCATATTCGATATTGGCATTACAAGTTACGTACACAGAGTGACACACACAGAGTGTATTGTATGTGCAACCATTTTAATGTGAATAAGAGAAGCCTAACTAACTAACCTTGGTTGAGATAAGTATCGTAAAATGTCTGGGTTCGAAAAGAGTTTACAATAAACAAACTTCTCTGTAAATCAATTGAAAACTAAAGCCATCTACAGCAATTTATTAACTATGCACAACCAAAAAACGACACTAAACAACCGACAATCTCGAAAACCGCACACTTAATTTCAGTTCGATACAGTCGCCAACTTTACGACTGCCGTCTAAAAAACATCGTATTGAATTACTCTTTTTTATGGTTACAGCGTATTTTAGGCAAATGTCTTGAGACTGTGGTAGGGAACAGTCTATTGGTCCCAAGGGCCCCACAGAGAGGTGACATTTTCTTTTTTTTTTGTTACCCAGCCGGGAAATGTCTTGTTTTTAATAATTCATGAAGCTGCCGATAGTTTGTTTTGACGTTCGGGTCTTGGCACGCGAGTCTTTTGTTTTGTCGGTGTCAATTGTTTTTTAATGAGGCGTCTTGATTTACATAAGCGAGGGCGCTTTGCTGATAAGTTAAGTGTTGTTCATAGTTGTTATGGTTGTACCTATCAACCTGTAGAAAAATATTATCTAATTGCTGTTAAGTCTGATATGTATCTGATCTAAATGGGAGCAATATACTTAAGTACGTTTATTTTTTTAGTAAATTACTTTTACGTTACGTTTTACCCCTTTGCCAAAGAACTAGGAAGGTAATTTATATTAAATTGCTATGATTGATAAACACAAATAAATAGCATTTATACTCAAAACCCCTGTGGGATCAAACTTCTTATAAGCACGTAACAAAAATATATTTCTTATGTTACATTAAATCGAAAAATATAACGTTATCTTACTCTATTATCTTTTTTCAAACATTGGAATTACTTAAGTTAGCGTGTGAAATAATATTTCGTCATTGCCACTCAATTATAGATACCATCAAATATTGGAAAGTGATGCGTCATCAACTTATTTGAGATGAAACAGTCTAACAATAAAATTGAACCAATAAAGATTTAATCTTTATGAAGTGTTACAAAGCACACTTTATAATTACGAAATTCGTAATTAAATGTTCCCTCTAATTTCACATAGAAGCCGCAAAGTCATTGACATCTCTGCTATTTTGCCTATTTTAAGGATTGAAGCCACAATCCTTCACTCAATAGTCATATTTGATCACTAGACCACCGAAGCAGTGAATAACTAAAGTAATTATTATAATGAAAAGCCTCACTATTACATCGAACGCCCACGAAGAACAGTGAGCACAAAAAATACCATCAATGGACATTAACTACAAAATAATCGCCTTTTCATATTTATATAGCCTTTTAAAAGCTCCTATTACTCTCTTTAATGTTATGTTTCCATGTAAAAAGTTTTTTGTAGCTTCGTACCAAACCTACGCACTAAAGTTCACTAAACGAAAGTGACAACAGATTACACACACAAAGTATTTACGATATGGATATAAAACCTACCTACACACACATACGTGATAATTGATCTCTTTTGTTTTTCCCACGGCCTTACAAACGCATGAAAGTGAATTAACAAAATATCTCCGAAAAAACATTGTGAAATGATCTTCAAACCTTAATGAACAGCTGAGAAAAACAAACAAATGAGCTTCATTCGAATTTCAAATAACAAAACTAGCTTCAATTATTTAAGTAAACGAAACACTTATTAAGACGTTTCAAGTCTTCGGGAAAAATTATTTTATAATGAGCACTATTCAGCAGCCAATTAACTTCGATTCCTATACTGCTGCAATGTAAAATATACTTTATTTCGTAATGGTAAGGTTATTTTATGCAATTGTTGTACAACGATCTGATTTGTACAATGTTTGGTTAGAGCAGTATTGCTCTACTATTACTGGTGTGGCCATAAAAACAGCATAAATAGAGATAATTTTATATAGTCCGAGTATTTCCTACTTTCGACCATAAAATCATAGTATTTCTCATTGGTAGTGCAGGAATATCTGGATTTCAAGTAAGTTCAGCTTACATAATCCTAATAGCATGTTATATTTATACAGAACTACGAAATTGATATCAAAGAGGAAATCATTTTCAGTCGCGTTATGTTAATAGGAACTTAATAAGGTATTGGACTAATAAACAGATAGTTTTCCATTCCTCCATATTGCAATTATGAAAGTCGCAGGAGGCTACCCTTGTCTGCCGGGTCTGAGGCACTTGAGAAGAGTCACTACAAGCCCTAGTAAACATAGGATGCCAAAAGGAACAGAGATAGTATTTAAGTACCTAAGTAAGTCTGACACTCCCATCTCACAAATCGTCCATTCCATTCCACAAAAGAGGGGCTTTTCTTGGCTAAAATTATTTTTAATTAAATATTTTAATTGCTCGATATTGTTACTTTCAAATTATGCCTCTTTGGCCATCTTCACGAAAAAGTAACACGTATAAAACACATTCGTACCAACGAATCTATACTTCGAGAACTAGGCATCAAGCAACGTCTATCGTCTTTGGTACAGTCTCGTATCCTCAGCTATTTTGGTCACGTATGCCGCCGAGGTGGCTATTGAGCGACTTGTGGTTCAGGGCAGGGTTGAGGGTACCAGGCCACGAGGAAGATCGCCTATGAGGTGGACTGACCAGATAAAAGCGGCAGTAAATGGCTCATCGTCACTCTACGAATGCACGAGGAAGGCGGCCATCAGAGAGGAGTGGCGGCGGGTTGTAAAGCTTGCCACCAACACCTGAAGTGATGACCACGACCACTCTGTCAAGAGTGATAACGACAAAGAAAGAAGATTAAACACAAGATACATTATAAACCATATCAATACACTTCAATGGCCCTATCCCCAAATATGCACCAGTTGCATATAGCAGTAATTCAATCAATCTACGCGAGTACGTACTTGGAATGCCAAGCAGTATCGTTGTAGGTACTACTAAGTACATATAACAGCACCGATCAATCCTTCGGTAATTGACAACGGCAGACTGTTTATTGGCTCAAGTAGACACGAATTAGACTTAGTTTTGTTTGCCGAATAAGGAGGTAGTTAAGTAGTTTGTATTATGATTAGTATCAGGCCTCTGTCACTCGACGTACTTGCGCGCGATAAATGCCTACCGCTCGCTGGGTTACCGGTAACCCCACGCGGCTCAGGGCTTTCAATAGTCACACGCGCCGCGCGCGTTCCAATATTATTATTTTTATTTCGTGGCATGTTATGCTGTTGGTTTTTATTAGTTTTTTAAGCTACCTAACAAACTGATGGATTATTTTGAGTTGTGTTGGTTTATATGCGACTATTGTGAGATTTAGAAACATTTTTTTATGTATGAACTTATCTAGTAATTCATTTTTTTTTTAATATATTAATACTTATCTACTTTATGATTTTAACAACAGAGATCATTAGGTACTTATTTTACTTTAGATACCTACTTAGTTATATGAACTGTATTGTGAGTTTTGTAGCTCAAAACATATCTCGAGTGTAAGTAGGTATAGTTCTGGTCCAACTTAATGACGACTCGGAACATTACGCGTGTCGCTACGCAGAAACCAATTTTAGGTATGTATCAACACTCGGAGTTGTACCATATGGGGTATGGCACTTGTGCTCGAAAAATAGTTGGAAACCGCCTTTGATTTTGACGAAAGCTTTACTTAAGTACTTACATATGCTTACGTATTAGTTAATATTTAGTAATATGTACCCGTACTCCATTTTAGTAGGCAATACAATAGTTAACAAAAGAAAAAAAATCTTGATATTACTTTTTATTTAAAAACTCAGTTTTAAAAAAGGCTATCTTAAAAGAAGCGTAACTTTGTTTTCCTACTTAAATATTAATAAATTGTAAGAAGCAACCCTAAGCACGGCCACGGCACGGTTGCGGTCACTGAACTGTGCGCTATCGCATTGGAATAACAATCAAGCGCTCGAGCTTTTAAGGTTCATTTTATAACGCAGCTAGGAATTTGTAGGTAGTTGGGGAACTTGTAGGTGCTTATAACAGTAGGTATGGACTTTTTTGTATGGAGTGATTTATCTGTTACGTAGTAACTATTATATAATCTGTGTTAGTATTCTTATTTTATGGTGGGAATGGAGGTTGAATCAATAAAATCGCTTATTTGACGTTTATCAGTAGATCATAAGGGAACCATCCCAAGCTGAAACTAAAATAAAAGGGAAATTATAAGTGTAGCCACAAAATTATTTATTGGACACATGATTAAACTTCTAATTTTATAACTAGGCGACGGGAAAATGACATAGCCTCTAATAAAATATAGCCTATTAGACTCATTAGTCACTTCGCTGTATATTCCAAATCTTCAAAACTGAAATTCATTATGTTATCAGCACAGAATTATAGAGTATACTTGTATCTACGTATGTACATTTAATATAAATGTTATGTCTCTTAAGAGGTAAAGGGACCTTTTGGGGTTAAAAAGCAGAAAGCAACAAAAAATGTTTGCAAGAAGAATGTCAACTTCCGTACTACACAACGTTTTTTACAAATAATAATTATACCGTCCTAAATTCTTTTTAAATAAATATTGAGCCTCAAAACTAATACAAGTAAAGGAAATGCTACTATTGTGTCGAAAACTTCAAATATAGCGAGTCAATAAAAAAATGTTCCCATTTCGCTTTGACATCGTAATATTACAAACCATGGAGAACAAAATGACTATCAGAGGTGCCATAACGGAAAATGTCTTAAGAACCGCGCCACAAAATGCGTTTGTACAGGGGACGAAGAACGTTACTGTCTTCGCCCTTATACGCCTTTTTTTTGGACCTGATAATTTTTTGTACTACCAAAAATCGTTGACGAAGGCGTCATCAGTTTACTCGATAACTGATCGTATTGGTCATGTAACAACCATGTGCCAACGTACGTATTTGACCTAGGAGAAAGTGCCTGACCTAGCTGCATTATGGCATCTCCACTCATCTTTCTGTACTCCGTTTTACAAACATACCCACATGTTTGTCAAGAAAACTATCGCCCTACATTCTGCTGCTAATTAGAGTAGAGTTAAAATAAACTTTGCGAGTAATTTACGAGTGCAACAAATTAGTCGCATTTACTCTCTTTCACAGTACAATTGTTGAAGTTTTGTTAAATCATTATACATAATTTTTAAGTAAGATACTTAATCATTTCTAACAGTTATTTTATATTAATTACTAGCTTCGCCCGCAACAGAATTCTTCAAAAGTCCGGGGTTATAACTATCCTATGTTCTTTCTCAAGGTCAACTCTATCTCTGTACCAAAATTTAATTAAAATCAGTTCAGTGGTTTAGACGTGAAAACGTAACAGACAGACAGACAAAGTTACTTTCGGATTTATAATATTAGTAGGGATTGTATTAAAGGTTTTTTCTTCATCGCAGGCATCAAAATTTCAATTTGTTTTTTTTAGACATCAACTATTAGCCTAGGTATTCATATCACGTTCATTAAACAATAGTAATTAATTTGATAAATAATTTATTTGACTGACATTCACTTGGCACTTGGACAAAAATACCAATTAAAACGAGCTCTCACCTCCAAATAATTTCACAAGAGGCTCTCAGACTGAAAGGCCATTGACAAAGAAACAATTAATACAAAACGTTATTATTATCTTTATCTTTAAAGTTTAAATAAAGCTAGGTGTTCTTAACTAACTTTAGAATCGTTAAGAACTTTATTTATATTACCTATCAATAAATATCTTTTGTGAATCAAGGCTATTATTTTTCAAGCACCCTTAAAACAAGACTGTTTTATTTAACTTTGAGCTAGGTATTTATATTTGGTGTGTAGGTCATGATAATAGGAGTGTCGAATTTAATTAGGTAATATCTGGTAAAATATAATGATTGATGTTTTAACATAATGTATTAACCTCGTCCCTATGTCAAATATATATTACTATATACTGTCGAATATATGTATATAACCTGTTAGGTTTTGACTTATTAATAAGTAACGAGAATATCATAAAATCTTCCTTAATAGCGCAAGGATATTTAGGTACTAATAGTATAAATATAAACCTGTCATATTGAGGAATTGATACACTTTGAAATTAACAAATCAACAAAAAACCAAAATTAATATGAACAACCAAAATAGGTACTCGTATATTTGAAGTAAAACCGACACACAATAATAATGATCATGTCAGCGGCATTTAGTTTCGATAACAATGCGAAAGCTTCACAATTTAATTAACGTTCCAAACTTACCACGAGCATTATATTCCTAATGTTATTCGATACAAATCAGATACACAAATATTCTTAGAGCATTGAAACAATTGGAGCCGCTATGAGCAGAAATCTTCATACGAAAATGGCTGCCAATTTACGCGAGGGTAGAGGCAGCGTATTAAATATAATAGATACTAGCCGTTTTCCCGCGGTTTCACCCCCCGTCCCGTACTTGCAGATAATGTAGCTTTCTAATGGTGAAATAATATTTTAAATCGGTCCAGTAGTTTTTGAGTTTATCCATTACAACCAAACAAACAAAGTTTTCCTCTTTATAATATTAGTATAGATAAGTACCGTCAGTTGCACAAAGCTCCATTAAAGTTAAAGCTTCTTTAAATCTATTGCTGACTCTTTCTTTGTCAACAGTATAAAAAGTGTTAGCAATAGATTTAATGAAGCTTTAACTTTAATGGAGCTTTGTGCAACTGACTGATAACTCACTTATGTCACACTCAAAATTCACAAACTTAAACTTGACCCATGTAGCAAAAGGTGTACAAAGAACTCATAACTTAATATTTTTTTCATCCAGATTCATCAAAACTAATTCTTTTAAATGGTGGGTTTTTTATTTATATCATACTAGCCGTTTTCCCGCGGTTTCACCCGCGTCCCGTGAAAGCTACTGCGGGCATATACATATGTTACTCGCAAATAATATAGCTTTCTAATGGTGAAAGAATATTTAAAATCGGTCTAGTAGTTTTTGAGTTTATCCATTACAACCAAACAAACAAAGTTTTCCTCTTTATAATATTAGTATAGATAAAATACATCAGTAGCTGAAAAACGCTATGTATAAGTAGGACCGGCTAAGCGGACTCGTACCTTTGGCGTCTCCGGTTGGTTGAATGCTCATAGCAAAGATTGTAATACTGGGAACACTGATATTTACAATAGGTAGATACTATCAATCCTGAAAGCTATGTCGGTCAGTTTGTAAAAATGTTAGTTTTGGCGGGAAAGTGAAGACAGGTTACGTAGAAAATATGTATTATTGAAGTAATAGGAAATTGCAGATAGTGTGTATGATATATTTTACGACATTTACAATAGATAGGGTGCTCCAATGGAATCGAAGGACACGAAGGGTAATGTGAATATTTTTAGTATTAAATAAACTACTTAAACAAACTGATTTCACGCACGTACCAGGAAAATCACTTTCCGTAAAGAAAAAGTAGCCTACGTAATTTCTGAGGCTATCATTTAAATCGGTTCATAAGTTTTGACGTAACTATGTGACAGACAGAGTTACTGCCGCATTATAATAATTCATTAGTATGGATTTGAGGTTCATAAAGTACACCCTACATGGTTGACAATTTTCACTCCAATATCTTCCTGGAACAAGAAATCCCACACATGTACCAGTTTAACAAAATCAAACGCATGCATTCTAAGTGCTTGTTAATGCTAAAGAGACATTGTCTCGTGTCAAATATTTCCATAATGGACTCTAATAAGTGTTGAACAGAAATATTCCGAGTTATGGTGCTAGAGAAAGATTCGAAAGAAACGAAAAACGTATGTAAAGTAAAAAGAGGTATGAAAATTCTTAGGTTTACTGACGCTTGATATTCATATCGTCGGGGATAGTGCAAATCCGCGTAACTAGCATTGGATAATATCGCGTATCTGCAATAGATCCCGATTTACAGGGGATGGTTAAAACTTAATAAATTTCTTATTTCAACAGATAATGGGCTCATTTTTTAATATAAAGTAATTATTTACACACCGTAAATAACTACTTAATATTCAAAAATGTCTAATGTATGACGAATGTTGAATGATGATAAGTTATAACCTTCCCCTGTAAAACGAGATCTATTGCAGATACGCGATGTTATCCAATGCTAGTTACGCGGATTTGCACTATCCCCGACGATATTAACATTACACTATGTTTGGGTGGACGTGCTTATCTCAAAAAATTACTGACTGCTCGTAGTTGGTCATTTGCGAATTTTGATAATTTCGTTCACTTTTCCTTATTTTATATGAACTTAAAATAACTCATCTTTGAAGTATGTTATTCATTACCTACTAAATCTCTTGTCTATCCACTACATAGGCTAACAAAACTATCGAATTTACTTGAACCCCATAAAATTTTAAAGTCAATAAGTTCACAGTTATTTGCACTGACACGAAGATAAATAACTTGATGCCGAAGAAGCAATATAAAGGTTAAATGTTACCTATTAACATCACACGAGCCGCGTATTGTCTCTTCTATTGTAATTTAATTTATGAAAATATATTTTAATGGATCGTTAATATGGAAATCGTAGGACCACCAGCCGCTGCATGCCTCTCATAATATTTACAACGACATGACTTCGAAATTCAAAACATCGTTTCATGGTTGCTTCTAATTCAATCAAATTAAGAATTCTACACTATAAAGCCTAAAGGATGAGGATCTACTTAAAAAAACTGATTTGTACAGTTATAAACACAGAATTATTTGTCGCATATCCAACCTCAGTTCTCTCGCTTTTTTAATACTGGTCACTTAAAAACAAATTCTTTATTCAAAATTGAATCTTGATTGCGCGCGCAAGCATGAACTACAACGTTTATTCACACGATACATCATGGAAGCGCCCACTCAGGTAGATATTATAACATGAAGTCTCGACGAGTTGTTCCAAATGTAAATTAGACATTGTCTCTTGTCAATCGACGTGTTGTGACTGGTTGTTACGACTGAATTTATTGAGTGTATCTTATAGTTGTATTGATAGTGAGGAATCTTGAGACGTTTTGGTTCATCTTAAAAAAGTGTTTTGTAGTACCTAAATTATTTTCAAAATTAACAGGTATATTTTGGATAGCCTTACGCCTTCTAACGGGCGACTTCATAGACTAATACCTATATATTTTCTTTTCTTTTTCATACAAGTATTTCGTTTTTGTTGTCGGTCAGCCCTCAAACCGTTGTCCTACAGTCTTACTTTACCCTTTTAGAAATATTCTGTTAGGTAATAGACACCACCTTTATTGCAAAGAATAAAAACTGCAATAATGGACGATTCCCGAGATAGGAAATCAGTTCACATTACTACTAATTCCTCGATCCAGGCACTCCTTTTTCATTCATCCGTTACTTCATTTCAATGGTTCCATGAACCAAGCGGTCGATAAAATCAATCCGTGACTATGAATACGATTGGAGGTAGCGGCTTGTCTCGAGTGAATTTATAGTTAACGTGTGTACGCAAATGATTAGTTAAATCGCTGTAAATCAATCGGATAAGTTTATTCTGTATTGCTATGTTAATTGGATGGGTTGTCTTTGAGAATTTGTGTTGAAGTCGCGTTTCTGGTTAAATGGATAAAGGTTGTGGGCGATGTGTCGGATTAGACTCGTGAAAACTACTGCGGATGCAGATTATGGAATGACATTTAGCTGTAGGTACGTACAAACTTATGATAAAGCAAGACTGCTGTCAAGTTTTTCAAGAAATTAACATTTGTTTTGCTTTCCTAGGAAGCTTCCTAGATTCTTAAAATAGCAGCCAAAATAGGCTAATAAACAATATACACGCAATAATATTTTTTTTTAATGTCAAAAAATGCATACAAATAGCCAGTATCAACGAGGCTCCCAGTTCTATTATACTAAAGAGGTTTTAAAAAAAGTCTAGAACGTGATCCATTTTTGAATTCAGTCCAAATTGAAACATGTTTCGCATTGTTTATCACGCAGCATAACATTGGAGACAATTTAGTATCACGAAGACATTAGAAAGGGTCAACTATCTGGAACAATCGGACGATTAATTATCAAGACAGGGTTATCGTTAGATAGGTGTAGCAACACAGTAGGTAATTAACATAGATAATGCTGTAACTACACGTCATTATAACATGTGTTCGATCCTCTATGGTCCAGCTTTGTTTACGTTGTTAAAGGAGGTTGCATTTATTTTGTGTTTGTTGTTGAAAATGAATTGTGCTCGGAGGATAGAGACTTTTGTCTATAAGCAAATTAATTGAGAATTATGTTTATGTGTGGAGTATAGCTTCAAGTTTAGTTAAGATTGTTTTAAACATTATAGTGTATAGGTGTATACCTACAATCTACATGTTACTTGGTAAAATTATAACTTGACTTGCAGCAATATTAAAAATAAAGCTATATAATCACGGAGAATGAACTATTGCATTATTTACGTGGAGGTACAACAATTGAGAGAATAAAGTTATTATTTCATCAAAACAGAACACAAAATACCATTGACTGCCCTAATTACAGTCAAAACACAAAGAACCGAATTCTTTTCACCATAAGGTCCATAATTACATATCTGTCAAAGGTCAATATGAATTAGGGTCATAATCCACAATGGTTACACTGAATGCCTAATAACAATAAATAATACTAAGGTGTGTTCGAAATTATGAACTTTCACCTTAAGGGCTATTAATACTTTGTTTGGGTGATTTGTTACGGGATTTACAATGTATGAATGCGATTATGATTATTTTTTTATTTTCTATGACGTCATGCTGTGATGAAAGTCTTGGGAAATGACGAATCTATCTTTGTAGGTATGTAGGTACCTAAATATCTAGAGAAGAAAATGACTAGTGCAGATGTCTGTCGATTGTCCTAAGAAAGCAGCGTGTTAAAATGCGGGTGTTCGGGAGACGAGGGACATTACCAGCTCCGTTCTAACGCCTTCTTTGGAACCTGCCCATTTATTTTAAATATAAAATTACCAACCTTAAGACCAGTCTTTGACAGGTTAATCTTGATTTGACAAGGAATCCGAATGTCTCGTTAGTTCCAGTAACTAATGACGCCTAAAGTAGGTACGTTACTTGACCTACATGAAGGCGCCTGACCTTCCCTACCTTCCTTATGGCATCTTCGTCATCTTTCCTTCCTCCGTGGTACCTATGCATATCATTGTATGCAATGAAATCGTAAATTTTAATACGCAAAGGTGAGAGGTTCTGAGATCGCCTTTATGAATGTGTTGCCATCATTTCCAAGTCAGATTTTATCAAATTTAATCAGTGTTTACGATTCGACAAACGTAATTTATTTCAAGATTTATAGGCTTAGTTTATGGTCGAATAAAAATTGAGTTACCAATCTATCATATTTTGTTGTTATTGATGAAGGTTCCTAATTTGCATTTAAGCTACCGTTTAAGATATATAAATTAACTTACTATTTCAAGATTATTATTTTTCACACAAGGTTAAGGCTTATCCATTTTCTCTCTCCAACAAGTAAACTGCTACTACATAATATTATAAAAATTAAATAGAACTTAATTCTCAGTACTGCTAGGTTAGTTTTAAATCGGCAAAATCGAGTTTGAGAGCTCAAAGCTACCGCGTCACTACTTATTACAGAAAGAAAGGCGTAATATAACTTCGGAAATTACAATTCATATCAATAATAGACACATCCCACCCAAAGACACAATGATTCAATATTCCGATGCAAATCGTTGCTACATCACGTACAATCATAGATAGTGTATTGTACGTCCATATCACACACAGATGATTTACTGACTATGCAATTGACATAATACGTTACTGGAAAATGTACGCTTAAACATATAAGTTTAACTGTAGAATATCGACTGAAATACATTCACCAATTTTCGTGAAATAATTTTCAATTGTATTGGCTCGTTAATAGCTGTAGATTTTATAGAATTTTGGTCGATTTTAAAATCGTTTGTTTGGTGATTTCGTATTCCAATAAATACAAATTAAACGATCAAATTAAATTAAAATGGTTGCAAGGACATATTATTTAACTAGCTTACAATGTACTTACAATTACTTAGATAACACTTTAACGCTACTTTAAGTCGTCTAAATTAATCTATATAGGTAATTCAAACATATAGAGCGGAACAAAACGACCACATTATTTTTATCGAGAACACTTGTACCGACAATTTAACACTATTAACCTACTATAGAGCGATACACTCATACAAAATGTGTATCCTTTGGACTTCAGGCGTCAATGTATCGATAAATTAATTAAGAATACTCTTATCTATATTGTAGACCGGCAGAGTTTCAAAGGGTCTTATTATGAGCATCGATTTAATTACTAAATTCCACTTATCGATACAAGGGTTCTCTCGATAGATTGTTGACAGTACGTCCCCATTGGTTGACCAGATGGCCAAGTATCCATTCAGGAGAGTAAATCAATTGCAATAAGTAGGTATTATGCAACATTAAATGCTTAGAGCTTGATATAAAGTGACTATATGATGAAACGGTGATAATAAATCTTAACTATGAAATGTCAAAGTTATAATTTAATCTTTCTTATCTTACTTTTGATTTAATTTTACAAGATATTTCTGCAGTGTCTCCTATATGAAACAGTTACGAGATTATTAAATGCAGATTGACTTCTCCCACGTAATAATGAAGGGACCAATTTACAAACAATTTATTGTTACTATCGTTTATCACATTATCATCAAAATCGCATCAACTCTGTGGGTGGGTTCAGTCTGACCTTTAAATACGTTGACTTTAATTAGTAAGACTTGTAACTGCATGATGCAATTTGTATTTATTCATCTATACTAATATTATAAAGCTGAAGAGTTTGTTTGTTTGTTTGCTTGTTTGTTTGTTTGTTTGTTTAAACGCGATAATCTCAGGAACTACTGGTCTGATTTGAAAATTTCTTTCAGTGTTAGATAGCCCATTTATCGAGGAAGGCTATAGGCTACTTTTTATCTCGGTACGGGAAGTAGTTCCCACGGGATGCGGGTGAAACCGCTGGTAGAAGCTAGTTTATTATAAATCTATAAGTATTGCAAGTAAGCCTTAATGCAGGCACAAGTTGATGGCAATAGGACCAGTCTGTTTGGTCCTTATGTAATCGTTCCTAAAACGCTCATATTTTATGAAAATTATAATTTAATAATGGCGTCCACGGCCGATTTCGGCCACGGCGGCTATTCTCATTTAAGGAGATCAGCCAGCTGCGCAGGACATATTATAGTGCACAAGCATTTGCGCAGACACAGGTGCACTCCCTATTCCTTCACTCTCATAACCCGATGGGACGGCAATCCAACACGACCGGAAAGAGATCAGGCGCAGGACCGACATTTACGTGCTCTCTGATGCACGGGTGAATCAATCACCAACTTCCAGACTACGGGTTGCTTTGTGAAAGTTTAAGAAAACCCACCGCGATTTCGGCCCGACCCGGGAATCGAACCCGAGACCTCGAGCACAGCAGCCGCGCTTGCGACCACTAGACCAACGAGGCAGTCAAAGAATAAAAATAATTTAACACATTACTAACAAAGAAAATGCAAGTGCAATTAACTACAAATATTAATATACCGACTGTCCCAATTACTTACTACAATACAAACTAAAAAACTCATCTCGATTCATTAAAATACTATCACTTTTTAAGTGCTTAATGAACAAGTTAACTTTTACCCAACAGCCTAATTAAATAATTACACGAGCCGTAACAAATAAAGCTACCAATTCACGTCTTCACTCGAAAATTCCACAAACGCCTTCCATCACTTTGAATAGTGCACAAATTGGACCGTTGTCTGTCCTTCTTCACCGTGATGGATTGGTCCTTGAGACTTTTGTACCCCTCGCGATAATTAATTTCGACCGTTTCCGTAATCCAAGGTCCATTCATGACAGAATAGACCCCTATCTCAGATGTTAGCTGAACAATACCACGATAACGATATTATGCGAATTGTGTTGTATTATAAACGTCTCGTCATTGTTTCGTAAAAGGGTTGTGGGTTGCCGTGACAACCCTCAGGTTCGGACGAGGATTTTATTATGTTTTTCGTATGTGGGTCAACTATAATTGGTCCAAGATTACAATACAATAAAATTCGCTTGACCCTTCATTTTCCGTTTTAAGGGAATTATTTGATAAGGAAAACCAAACAGGAAAAAACCATACAAACCTGTTTTTTTTTTTGTTCGGTCTTTTAGCTATTGAAATTATCACTTACAAAATGTGTTGGTACCCTTTGGGGAATCAATCATGATGGCTATGTGAATAAATGAGTAATGATGTTACTGTTATAATATGCCTTGTTAGTCATTCATTAATAACACAAACATGTTTGTCAGTTCAAAATCCCTATTATGTTATCTAAATGTTTCTGCCCTAGTCTCGCAAATACTCAAACGTGAGAACATTATGAATGTAGTGTTCGATTCCAAACAAACCAGTATCGAATTAAACTTAATCAAGATTAATTAAAATCTGTGTTAATACGTATTTAAGTGCAGTCATTAATACGGAACTTTACGTAAATCCATATAACCGAATTGATTTCCATATGCAACACGATAATTTAACGTAGGTAATAAACTCAATCTTGTAATTATCCCTTCGATACCAAATTATCAATTCCTATTAATATTGAAAGATCAATATAAACTGTTATTATGAATTATTATGTACGGAATTCATTAATTGAGGTTGTAAATGCAATAATTGTTATTAAATTACTGTTATTTACGTAGACTTCCTTTATGTTTATTAAGTCTATTAATTTAATGAGTTATTATCTTTAGTATGATGAAAGTGACCAGTAAAAGGTTATGTTAGATCAGGCGCACATTATACGATAGAAATGTAAGAAAATTGCGCGTTATTCACGCTGTCCCCACAGATGATAAATAGAACCGCACTTCCATTCATTGAAGTTGTATGCATATTCATTCAATTAGTGAATGCAGAGAGGAGACCTATTCCACCGTACTTTGTAAATATTCACTGGCATCGTACGTATAAAGTATAGCCGATCATTAACATACATTAAATGTGCACCGCAGGACAATGGCCAACTTAAGTACTTAGTTTCGTTATTATTATGTAACAGGAGCCTTTAGCGCCCAAAACACGTACATTGGTCACATCGTTATCATATTTGCCATTGTAGTTGACCAGACATTATTGTGCGACAAAATTGTCTGGGCAAAAGGTAAATATGCGACCGCTCTTACCGGTTGGGTAATAAATCTTAGCTGTGATCGCCTACGTACAAATGACTTGTGAGCAATTACTTCAAGTGAGATTCACACGTCCTCATAATAATATACGCTTTAATAGAATCAAGGCTTCCCACACACTTGTTTATTAATAGAACCTCTCTACAGAAATACCTATTGTTTCCAAGTAAACTGTTGCCTATGAAAGATGTTTTCTTTGAACTTAAAGATAGCTACAGTAGCTACTTCAGATGTTTTTGTTTGTCTTTCCAAGTCTAAGGATAGAGCAGTAATTAAACATTCTTTGATAGGAATAACAATTTGTTTCACGTCGTCGAACGAAGAACTACAAAGGACTTGTAAGGCCGTATTAGTTTTTGAACTCGTTTAAAGATTGTTTTAAGAACGATTGATCAAAACAACATAGAAGAATTACTTTTATTGATTAAATGGATGCTTCCATATACGTCCTAGGAGAACCTATTTAGAAAAACCAAAATAGAATACTGTGAATTAATAAAGGTGTGAATAATGAGGAAGACCTTTAAACAAAAGGAAAACGTACATTTTAGGAGTTCAATTTCAACGAAAATCTTTTGCTAACGTATTAAATTCCAAGCGAACGATGCAGCTTGTGCGACGAATAAAATTTAGACTTTATTAGAAAGTGCGGAGCTTCGAATCAAGTGACGAACTCCCGTTTATTAGAATAAACGCATAGTTGAGTCTCAATAGAAGTCCTGTTTGAAACTTTAGACTAAAATCCTCGCCTTCTTTTGTTTTAGATTTAATATGAGCATTGAAACGCTGTGTTAAACGCTTTGAGAACAAGTTGAGCTTCAGTGGAAACTCAGTTTCATTAGATTGGTATGAAATTTTGAGAAACGAGTTTGCTAGGGTGTTTCCTCACGTTTATTGTTTACGCAAATTTTTATTTTTAGCCCATGTCTGTGATACCGCCCACATTTTGCTATAACAATAAGACGCGTCAGCCGGAAATAGGAATCTTACTGCAAAGATGAAAATTGTCGTGACAAAAAGGAGCATTTTCCCCTATTGCTGTTTCATATCTTATCGTTGTTTTTGTATCATTTGTTCATAAACAATAGAGATAGGTAAATGTGATGTGAATATGCCCTTTGAATTCTATAAATCCTTGTGTTCTTTGTAACGACTACTCGCAATTAAAATGATTTATACCAATGTACAGTCAGCACCAAAAGTCGATGAACAGAATCAACATGACAAAACACCTGTTCATAATAAAATGCCATAAATTATAGTCGCAACTAGGAAACAAAATAGCCTGTATACCAGAAATTTACAAAAGTCGTTAAACACGAGTATTTCAAAAGTATCTGTGCACTAGTATTCCTAAAGTCGCTGTACACCATAAATCCAAATGTCGCTGAACATCATTGTATCAAAAGTCACTAAACAGCAGTAAATACAAAATTAGGTTAACAAAGTATATTTTTAATGTTGCCGTGTGTTAATATACTTTTGACGCTTATGTTGTTCAGCTACTTTTGGGACAGTGCTTGCTTGACCTTAATAATGTATGTTAACACGTTAGTATCTTGCATTTGACATACTTTTGGTGCTCAGTAGATTATATATAATCAAGTCGTGAATCTTACCATCGCGATGCATCGTCGTAATTCCCATGTGAATGATTAAAATTATCCTTACAGTTAATTTAATTTTTTATTTCGAAATATGTTTAAAAAACAAACCTTTTACCTAAAACAAGCAATTAATAACATCCTAACTAGGTACTATACCTGTAACTTTATGTTAATAAATCTGGAACAAAACTTAATTTCAAGTGAACAATTTTAATAGTCCATATAATAGTCCATCGTAGAATTGCACCATTTCACTTAAATGACAGCAAAATCAAAACCAGCCGTGAAATGGTAGCCCATTGGTCAACTTAACGATTTGACAACTGAAAATGGTTCGGTTATCGTTATAGTTAAATGGTAAAACTTACTCTAAGTCAAAAATTAGCATAATCTCGTTCACATAGAAATTCGTCCGTACCAATCAAATGGAGAATTCCATTTACCGTATTTAGACTTCTTTATTCATAGAAGGTTGTAAATCTGAGTAACTGACCATTGAATCGAAGGCAGATTGACATTATAAAAGTTACAGTTGTAATTGGCTTACGAAGGATTGACCAATGCTAGCTTATTACATGGAAATTGGAATTGTAATGGATAAAACCCAACAGCAAGAGCATTATATGTTCGAGTAAATAAAACTCCTCTTAATGTTACTTTTCATTAAAATAGCTTAAAGATCGACTGCCATTAATATCGATCATGTCAGGTAATACGCCAATAATGTACGTAGATATTTAGAGTATAGACTATAATTTACTACATATACTTATTATTTAATAACTTATTTGGGCAAAAAATCATGCATATAAATAAGGGAATCAGCACTGTTATAATAATGGCGTCCACGGCCGATTTCGGCCACGGCGGCTGTTCTCATTTAAGGAGATCTGCCAGCTGCACAGGACATATTATAGTGCACGAGCATTTGTGCAGACACAGGTGCACTCCCTATTCCTTCACTCTCATAACCCGATGGGACGGCAATCCGACACGACCGGAAAGAGATCAGGCGCAGGACCGACATTTAAGTACGTGCTCTCCGATGCACGGGTGAATCAATCACCAACTTCCAGACTACGGGCTGCATTGTGAAAGTTTAAGAAAACCCACAAAGCGATTTCGGCCCGACCCGGGAATCGAACCCGAGACCTCGAGCACAGCAGCCGCGCTTGCGACCACTAGACCAACGAGGCAGTCAACTGCTAAAAACTGCTAAAAACGTGCGACTGTTATAAAGAAACTGAGTGATCACTGTTAGGTCCCTAGAAACATTAAAGAGTTAAGTATTTATAATGTGGGAACAGGTATTAGCTAATTCATGTCTTATTCCAAATGTCTTGTACTCACGACTTGATAAGTATTGATTATAAAATTAATGATAGGTTAAAGTTTACAATCGTGTAATTGAAATGCAAATGTTCATCTTATAATATTGTTCGTTGCGAAATTTTGCAGGCTTTGATTGAAAATCTATTATCATTATAGACTTGTGTGAACTCTTGAGTTATGATGATTGGTACTTGTATGAAAGATACTTCCTACGCAAATTATAAGACCAACCTAAGAAAGGGCGAGGCTCCTTAAGCAATAAGTTGTCCATAACTTTTTAAGTATTATTAATATTGCGACTATTAAATGTACTTCTTATGTAGAACTTTAGAAATAAACGCAGAATTTCGTGTTGAAATGTTAGTATTCATTTATTTGATGTAGAAACGCAAACACAACATTAAATAATGGGAGAAGGAAGCAGTTATTTTGAACGGTCAAAATATATGGTTTATGAAACACAAGTAGGTAAATATGACTTGATACAGGAAGCTCAGATATAAGAATAAATAAATACCTCTGTTCCTTTCCGGTCTCGATCGATTAAGCATTTGAAACAGTTTTCAGCATTTTGCAAGTGAATAAGTCTATTTGTTCAAATCACTTTGACTTTGTCGCAAACCTCGTCTAAAGTTTACGCAGACAAAAATAACGATAGCAATAAATTTCAAAAACGTAAACTACATTCGACAGCGACGCCAATATTCGTATCAATTAAGCTCTCTTCAGCCGAACGGTTTCAAACACGATCTGAATTGCAAATACACACTTTTTCTTCTCATTCCCAATGTACGTCTAAATGGATCTAATTGGAAATTCGACGCCTCTTAAATCGTCCAAGTTTGTTTCCACGGACGAAAGGACCAATTGGTCCTTTTGACGAATTGCTTATTGCATTGGATAAATCAAAGTGTACAAACACTCTGTTTGTGATTCAGCCGTTTATGTTAGCTAATGATCGGATTTGTGTTGAAAACGACCGCCAAAAAAATAAAATGGCGAATTTTGACAGGTTTATTTATGGAGCGTGAATATTGCCTGAATAGAAAATTGGGCACGTATTGAAATGAATGGTGACGATTGCAAATATAAGCCTTGTGAAACGAAAAATATAATACAGTTTTCCCTTTGTATGAATGAAAAGTTTTTTTGTGATGTTACTTTAAAAAAACATTGTTACGAACAGTTGCATCGAATTCTATTTTTGAAAAATGCCATCAGGTCGTGATGGCTTATACCTAGTCATTGAGGCACATAGAAAGCGGCAATATAGCCTCCGCTTCCACTTCTAACTAATTTTAAACAAAGGGGTAGAAATTAATATAGCCATAAAAAATTAAAATTAAATTATTATTCAATGTATTATAACAAAATACTTTCTTTCCAGATATCACTGGTTCCTGATCTTGCTGCTATCTTCAACGTGCTCCGCTAACGATGGACTATTCGGCTCCAAATTCCAGACTGGTAAACAAATTCTCTTTGGTAATTATTTTATTTTCTTTTTATTTGTGTTTGGAGTTTTTAATGACTATGAACTTTATCTATGTAGTGTTATAGGTATTTTCATAAAAAAAACGTTCCTTCACCACGAATGCTCTAACCGCACTCTGTGATAAACTCAACAATTACATACTTAGCTGATATGCTTACATGCGGTTTCCAGCAATCGATAAAAAAATACATATTGATTTCTTATAACCAAAACAAATATCCACATTAACAGTTCATCAGCTTGCACCCATTTCCAAATACACAAAAAAAAAAACAATAACTCAACTCAACTCATCGCTAAAAAACTCATAAATATCTAATAGGCACTTTATTCAAAGCGGCTAATTCGTTCATAAATCATAAGAGGCGATAACGTGCCTACAGTAAATACCTCGTAACATGAATTAACAAGTTTATTAGATCGTTTATTATTCATTACGATTGTAAATGTCGTTTCTGAATCAGAAGTCAGATAAAGCTGACTTAAACTAATATACGGTGTGAGTCTTACTTTGATTGCGACATAAGCTTTGACTTAAAAGTTGGTAATTTTATGTTAATTAATCATGTGACTAATATGACTATTAATATTTGTACACTGTTTTTTTTTTTTTTCCGACGTTAAAAATCATCAAATGACCCCTCCCGCTGTAGGTTAGCAGCGGTGAGGGAGTGTCAGACTCTTACTGACTAAAAACCGTCGTGTTCCGTCATAGGCCTTTTATGTACCAGGGCCGCGGTATCTCTTTCGAACAACCCGCAGCCCCGGCAGGCCTTGGCCCTGCTGGGCCCCGCTGGGGTTGCTGACATCTCTTTGAGGAGCGCGTGGAACAACGCGCGCCGTCGACACGGGTCTGTCGTCTAAGCAGACAGAGGGACGATGAGCCACCCGAACTCACCGCCCACAGACCCACGCAATATTTGTACACTTCAGTAGGATTATAGAAGAGATTAAAGAGCCCTCTTCTATTCCAATAGTGTTAAAACGGTACAAATCATAAATGCATCGATAACGTCATTTATAGCATCGGCAAATTTAAACATAACATTCAAAGATACAAATATTGAAGAAATTGATGAAATTAAGTTTTTGGGTCGTGGTGGCCTAGTGGGCAAAGAATCAACCTCTCGAGTATGAGGGCGCGGGTTCGAATCCAGGTCTGGCAAGTACCAATGCAACTTTTCTAAGTTTGTATGTACTTTCTAAGTATATCTTAGACACCAATGGCTGATAAAAAGGTGAAGGAAAACATCTTGAGGAAACCTGGACTAATATAGTCTGAAATCACCAACCCGCATTGAGCAAGCGTGGTGATTAATGCTCAATCCTTCTCCGTGTGAGAGGAGGCCTGTGCCCAGCAGTGGGACGATAAAAAAAAAAAAAAAAAAAAAAAAAAAAAAAAAGGCTGTAACTGTAACTGTAACTGTAAGTTTTTGGGGCTACATATTGACAGGAGACTTAACTGGAAAAATCACATAGACTATGTTTGCAAGCGCTTGAATCAGCAGTCATATGCCCTCTACAAACTGAATAAAATAGCAGATAGATCTGCTGTTCTTAGTGCGTATCATGGCTATGTTTCTTCCATTTTAAGATATGGGCTTATTTTCTGGGGTAATTCAACCAACAAAGACCTGGCTTTTAAAGCGCAAAAGCGATGCATCCGATCAATTGTAAATATAGATTCAACTGACTCCTGTGTTCCACATTTTAAGAAATTGAAAATACTACCACTTCCTTGTATGTTTATCTACGAATGTGCCATCTTCGCTAAATTAAATATCCACCATTTTAAATTTAGTAATAGAACCAGACGTAAAGACAAAATGACACGTGAACCCCACAAAACTGCTCTTTTCCACAAAAGTGTTTTTTATCTTATACCCGACATTTATAATAAATTGCCAAAAACAATTAGAGATTTAGAGTTACATAATTTTAAAAAGAAATTATTTAAATTGTTAATAGACAAATGTTACTATACTCTAAAAGATTATTTGGATGATGTTATTTAATTTTGATTGAGTTTATAATTTGTGTTTATGCTTATAAATTTAATTGTAGCCTTGATATTATTATGTGAATTAATCTATAATCTAATTGAAAGTTTATAAAATGTTACCTTAAAATTATTGTATGCCATTATGGCGGGTCATAGCTGTGTACAATTTTAAAACCATGTAACAACTCACTGTTTACCTATGTACCACAATAAAGAATATTTGTATTTGTATTTGTATTTGTCATGTATGTATGAAAATCAACAATGATACCAGTGAAATGAATTTTGACACAATTGAGTACCTGCAACGATTCAGAGTACCCGCACACTAAAAACTTTTAGTCGGCCGATAGTTAATTTGGGCTCATAAATCAGTCTGAACATGAATGGAAGTACACACGTAACAACGATTAGGTAGGTATTTGTTCGGTATCAAACCTTATCAGACCTTCTAAAAACTTAAGGGTCGACTAAATAGTCTGCAGTGCGCTCTTACTCTTGCTGTTGCATAAACGTATGAATGAGTATGACATGTTAATTTAATAACCAAAATTAAAACTAGAAGTAACAAATCAGTCTTTGAAAACATGAACAGCGACACAATATACAGCTACACTCCACAATAACACGCCGATGATAAACCTACATTGCGTCGTTTGAAATGCTTATCCCTATTCCACGAACCGCAATCGTTTTAACTACGCCATTTACAAAGCGAGGAAAACCGAGGGGCGTTAATTGTCTCAGAGCTGCAAACAATCTGTATGAAAAGTTCGCTCCACGGAATACAGTATTTAATTTTATGTTTTAGTATACACTACGCGGCTGTTAAGGGACTCGTGTGAACACAGCTTTAGGACCGCCTTGCCAATTGCTGACGGTTTTATTTGTATAGAGATTTCTGTTAATTGGATGCGAAGAGGTAATTACTAGGAAATCGTTTAGATTTTATATTTCTAGGAAGGTTAGTGCCATTAGTTTGTGTAATTGGACCTACAGCGGATACTAAATCGGTATCGATAATCGAATGTGCGATGATAAGCAAAAACGTAAAAGTTTGCTTGAAATCTGTGGATCTGTGGAACATTTTTGGAAATTAAAAACTATCGATGATAACAGTGCTTTGCCGTTGATGAGCTTTTTAATTAAGAATTTTGGAAATCTGATTAAAAGTAAATTGAACCATAGAATGCATTAGTCTTGTAACCAAACATCACACAAAAAGTTCCATGCCAAGACAAAAAAGAAAACATAAACTTTGTGGTCACATCTTCCTCCCCTATTGGTAAACTCTAACAATCACGTCAAGGTTACATAACAGCGTCAAAATTGCTTCGTATCGAGCCAAAATAGAGAAAATTCTTACGTTATTTCATCAAGCTACGTTATCTGAAATAGAAATCGTAAGTATTTTCACAAAGAAGCTTCAAAGCTGACTATCACATATTGACTCGGAGTTGTTCAGGAAATTAAATAAAAAAACCGGCCAAGTGCGAGTCGGAATCGCACACGAAGGGTTCCGTACCATTATTTAGAAAATTAGCAAAAAAATTACGTTTGTTGTATGGGAGTCCCCCAAAATATTTATTGTATTCTAGTTTTCAGTATTTGTTGTTATAGCGGCAACAGAAATACATTGTCTATGAAAATTTCAACTCTCTAACTATCACGGTTCATGAGATACAGCCTGGTGACAGACGGACCGACGGACAAAGTGGCGAAAACAATAGGGTCCCGTTTTACCCTTTGGGTACGGAACCCTAAAAATGTACGTATTGGAAGCTATCTTCTAACATACGAGAAATTGGAAGCATTCTATTTGACGCGGTTCTAGTGCAAAGCTCTTTATGTTTGACCTTACCTGAGAATAAATGTCTTTCTTCTGAAGGTCGACAGTAAAGTGAGACGGAATTAAAAGATACGAATGCGAGTATTTCGTAAAAGAAAGTATTATTTTGTGTTGGAACAAAATAGTTGCGTAGTTAGGTTAGGGTGTTTTTACAAGCATCCTGCTTTGGAAACAGAGAATGACGTAAACGTTTAATACGTAGATTAAGTTTAATGTGGCTATACGACATCAACGTTAAAACCCCATGTTAAAACCCCAAAAACAAATGTGTATTTTATCAGACTTTACGTCATGCTTCTACAGTTATGATAGTTAACTTTTCACCCTAAAAGTTTGTTTAGAGTATTAATTGCTCATAGTAGCGCAGTCACTAAATCGATTAATATCATACCAGCTACCATCAGTACCTAGGTCTTGACAGACAAACAGCACCTGAATTGAAACCAGACTCCAAAGTCACAGCTTTAATTTATTCAATGTGTTTACAGCTAAACTCCATACGAATATTACCAAAGACACTGTTTAAACCATACTGGCCAATTTACCAAGTGCACATAACCCAAGGAACAAGATTCCCTTGGGAAAATGTAGTACAGGAGCCGCAGGAAACGTTAAAGGCATGCAAATATATGGACCTATGTATACAAGTAACGTGCATAGCATGCATTTGTGGCTCATTAATCGTGCAGTTTGCGCCGGACTCTTGTATTTTAAATTCTTGACATTTGTCTTTTTATTGTTATGTTATGAGAAATAGCGGGAGTTTTATGTAATAAGCTTGATATTGTTCACGATGTACAATGGCCAAGTTATTGTAGGCATAGCTAAAAGATGAGGAGATATTTTGGTCTGCATTCCAAATTATAGTACGCAATAAATGATTGCCTATCTTATATGCATTGCATATATTACGGAATATAGACCGGACAATCATTAAGCAGCTTCCCATGTTTGCAAACATGACACATATGCCTCTCAAGGCAGCATTCTTCAGGCTCTGTCTGCACAAAAGCCGAAAGGATAACAACCGCATTCAACCGCTAGGAAGATACGGAAAGCTAAGCTACGGGCTACTAGCCGCGCTTTAACCTAAGACATACCCACAATACTAGCATAAGAGCAGCGGTTACTTATTACGTTATCCATAAAGTCAGCCAAAGTATTCCAGCTATGTCTTCCGACAAGTGTATACAAACATTTTGTTGTTCTCAGTTCTGTGAAGTAGACTTGAAAATTCCGGAAAATATTTCGCATGCATGAAGAACACTACAGCAACGTTTGTAGAAACATCTGAATTATTTAGGTTCACGTTCGTAAGGGCTTCATTATTCCCCTCGCAAGCGAAGGCATTTTAAAGTTTGTTGTTTCAAAATATACTGGGAAATATACGGCATTTCGTCATCAAACAAATATGTTTGAAAATATCACGTTTATTGGCAATTTCTGTGTTTATGTGGTGGCGCTAGTAAGAAATCCTGACATAAATACAGGAATGACGCTATATTTCACGCACTATTAATCGCAATTTATTAAAAGCATTATGTCAAAGCACTAAAGTTTAATTTCCTGTATCGAATATAAGGACATAAATGACCTATTTCCTTTCTCGAAATAAGAATGGTAACGTATTGAAGTAAATCAATTTTGTAATTAACAAGATACTTAAAAAGTCATTTTTGCAATTTTATAAGGCCATACCGTTGCCATCCAAAATAAACCTGTCGAGGATTTCATAAATCCTGCTACTTTCCATTCCACATTCTAAGCAAATAACACTACCCGAATGTACTTCCGTCAACAAATAATTTCCCCATATGGACAGATTCCAAAACTAGCATCACTTTAAAGTTTTTTTTCTTACCGCTTACTAATGCAATTTTAATTCCAAGTACCTAGTTTCTTATTCAGGACGTTTACCGTAGACTTTTTAAATGTTGCTAGAATAACGTTTATAGTCCAACACCACTAATACCACTCAGACCGACTCTTACCAAGTTGCATTTTCCACTGCCTTCCAACTGAATTAAATAGTACTTAGAAAAGGCTCTTATTTAGAAGATTTTTTTATTGTAAGAAGAATTGGAGCTGTTGAATAATTATTGAGTTCTAATTTTGAGCAGTTTTAAGTTGCAATCATTATTTTTGGACTCGTATTTTTTTATTTAGTAGTTGTGATCGTAATATTTCTATTATTTTAATTGCTGCAAGATTGCAGTATTTTTTATAAATTCCTTTTTTTTTTCAACCATCTTTGTTAGTCAATCAAAACCGATTCCAAATTCGTTTGTGTTTATTCCAGATATACCCGAATACGACCTCCTGCACGCAATCGGAGTTCCGTTCAGCAATCCGAAAACACAATACTTCGACGAAGGCCTCGATGGGTTCCCTGCCTACGGCCTCATGCCGGGATCGGATATAAAATCCCCCTACCGCCTGTTCATGCCAGAGAAACTGTACGCCGAGTTCTCAATAACAGCCACCGTCAGGCCGGCGAACAAAGATGGCGGATTCCTATTCTCAGTTGTAAACCCTTTAGAAACGGTAGTACAATTGGGAGTGCAATTAATCCCTTCGGGCCCCGGACTAACAAATATTTCGCTGCTATACACTGACGCTAATATCTACGCTTTGTCCCAAACCATTGCGTCATTCGTTGTACCTTCGTTTGCTAAGAAATGGAGCAGATTTGCTTTGAGAGTTACAACTGATAATGTGACGCTGTTCCTGAATTGTCATGAGTTTGATACTGTAGTGGTGAAGAGGAACCCGCTGGAGTTGGTCTTCGACTCCGCTTCAACTCTGTATGTTGGACAAGCTGGACCATTGATAAGAGGCGCTTTTCACGTAAGTACCATTCTATTTTTAAATAATTAACTACAAAAAGCCCTGAAATTATTACTTATATAATACATTACTATAAGATGTTTTTTTTTTCGTACTGACAACGTATCGACCGTTCGTATTTACGCCAGCTTTAATCGGTACTTGACTTTTTGTTCAAAAATAATACTGGCACTTTGCATCCAATGAAAAGTTTTAATGCGTTTAAAAACCCGTTTGAAACAACCCTCACTTTGCAACAGTTGGGTATAAAGATTCCCCCAGTGGCGTTGCTTGCAAACTTTTCTATTAAGTTGAAGACACCGAGTTAGACAGTATCCTAATCTCAATGCAGCAACTTGTTTATGGATTAAACAATCTTAAAAGTAGGACATATCAAATCAACGTTTAGAAAAAAAACCTGTCTTATAAATATTACAGGTTAAGACCCTAAGTTACAAGACATCTAAGATTGAAGGGTCACACAAAAGTCACAGCAAGACAAATTAATCTAAGACACAATATTTCAAAGATCATTACAATCCCAAACTTGCTACAAACAGCAATTATTCATAAACTTAAACATTATAACGTTAATGATACTAATTCCGAACTAAGATTACGGCAAAGGCTTTTCATCAAGAAATATTAAACGAAGCAGACGATACAAAACTACTTCAATTATCTATACTAATATTATAAAGCTGAAGAGTTTGTTTGTTTGAACGCGCTAATCTCAGGAACTACTGGTCCGATTTGAAAAATTCTTTCAGGAAGGCTATAGGCTACTTTTTATCCCGGTACGGGAAGTAGCTCCCACGGGATGCGGGTGAAACCGCTGGCAGAAGCTAGTATACCTCTAAAGATAAAGGCGTTTTGATAAACAATAGAATTGCAATTCTAAAAACGCTATTTGTGTGACAAAAGACGGTGAGAGACAATTTGTCTTGGCTTCAATGAAAGCTCTAAATAATTATGAGGATAAACTACTGAATAAGCTAACGAGACATCACGAATCTGTGAATTGCAAATATTCGTTTTGTACCGTCGATTTAAAAGGGAACTTTTCTTCTGTGGCCACAAACTTGTTCAAAAGAATTGAATGAATTTATCATTGTGTGCTTTAAAGGCTAGATGATTGGGTTATCCCGTAAAAGCATTATTTATTACTCTAACGAGTAAATACTCCGTTTTTCACACGCAATTTATTTCTTCAAGCTATTAACTCATGCATAACATTCCCGTCTTAATTATTACCAGGGATAATACAAATCGTAAGAACTAATAATCGAGACTATAAGCCTACCATAAACAAGAGTAATTTTAAGTAACAGGCTTGTGTTCCTTTATCTGCATGCAGTAAACAAAACAGCATCAACTGAAGGCAGGTAAACAACATTTTGTCGCTAAGGTCTGGCTTAACAATGTTTGAGACACACTGTTATATAATTTGGACAATAAAGGTTAAGAAGTTTGTAGTTGATACTTCATACTTCGGTAATGATGTCTTATGTGCAAAAAGAAATGATCATGAAAAAGTGAGCCTTGGCTATTGACGGTGAAGATGAAGAGTTATCTCTACTACGTTAGGGTTTTAAATAATATAGTATCTACAGATTTTGTTCCTGAAAGACAAAAGTTTTTTTTTTTTAAATTACACAGCTTAATTTTAATTTTCTAATCCTACATGGAAATCCTAGTTGGATGAACACAAGATTACTGAGTTATCCATTTAAGCTATCGTATTTTGTCTAAAATATGAACTCTGCTGTACCCCTGAATATTTGAAATCCCTATCGTGCACAATGGGATTACATATTTTTCAACACAAATCATGCGTGGTTGTTTGTCTTAATTTGAAGGAAACGAACCAAATAAATGTTGTTTTCAGTGGCTTGATTTCTCCTTATTTTTGTTTTTAACCTTAGCTGTATTATAAAGTTGTATGAGGATCATAAATTGATACATCATTTTTCTATGTGTTAAAAATAATAAGTTAAGTGTATAATATACTTACCTACATATGAATTATAATTTCCATAGCAAATGTTTATCTTATAAAAGATATTTCCTAAAAGTTATAATTGTTTTTAGTTGTATATATGTATAAATAAGTTTATTTTCACGTCATGTAAATATGTACATAAAAGGAACTAATAGATAGGTAATTTAATAAAGTTATAATTAAATTTCTGAGTACCACAAGCTATGCAAGTGCATGCGGTTATTTTAGATAAAACTTTTGAAATTGTTGTATAACTTTTTGTTTTTCTTAAACTTCGTCTTGGCCATAATCCTCCGAGCTAATGTCTCGACAGGGTTGTCACAGATAACTCGTTTTTCTAATAACTTAAGGATAATTTTCAAAAGTTCATGTACATATGTATACTACGTAAATTACTTTATATTCACTGAAAGGTTGCGACTCAAACCACGATTTTACTTTTTATTGCAGTAGGTATCGTTTTGTGTAATGCTTTTCATAATTAATTCAAAATTTCTTCAGTTTGATAAACCGCCCATTGTATCACCGACTTTTAAATCTGTAGATTAGTGTTTTGTTGTTGTTGGTTTTTTCTTTTTATTATTATTAATTGGTGTACATAATAAAGAGTATATCTATCTATCTATCTTATGCCGCTAAAATACAATAGGAAGAAAAATAACAATTCTTTTTCGTGGTAAAATGAAATGTAGGTCTTATAGACTGCGGATCTCATGTTGCATTGGAAATCCGCTCAAATCTTTCACAGAAGAATTTTACCTTTAAGTATTGTTTGCTGACACTGTCCCTTGGGGCACAGGAAAGCGAGGTATCGCGTGATTATCGCCAAACATGCCCAAAAAAGATTTTTATACTAAAACTTAAAAGAAGCAGCCCTGCCTCCTCACTCAGGTACCTAAAGTTTGTGACAAAGTTTGCCGATGCGAGGCCACGTTTGCATATCAAATGTAGCAGTTAAGTTTACAGATGTCGCTGGCAACGTACAAGTTTCATAAGTTACTACTTACCGTTATAGTATGCAAGCGGATTTGCAAATTATCGCGGAAATATTTTGGACGAAACTTTTAGTGGCACTTGAGATGAAGTTTTGGGAGAAACTCTTACTATTGAAAGTCGTATTTTTTTTTTGTAAATAAAGTAAAGTTTTTTATTTTATGTAATGTACACACTATATATACAAACTTAAACTACTTATCTTTATATTATACAAATCTAAAAATAAAATACTATAATACGTAAAGTTAGAAACTTTTTTTATATTTTATTTATATTAGGAGCTAAAGAGTTTGTTCGGTTAATTGGTTGGTTCAACGCGTCATCTCAGTATCGAATTCCTATTTCGATTGGAAAAAATCGTAGTTTTAGATATGGATCTTATTTGTAAAAATATGCCGTAGGTTTAATCGGGAGCGCAATGATGAATGCCATGGTACGAGGGCAAAACCGCTAACTTTTAAATTAACATATTCCTTCCCTTTAGATTCAAAATTTTTAGCACCACTCTATTATTATAGTTCAAAATTGAAGACTGATCATATCTAGAAATAATTTATTCCTGAAATCAAAACTAAATGCAAATCAAAGTTATTCGTAGTCCAACAGTTATTTCAGTTTGGTCCAAAAATAACTAGTGCAGTGTACCAAAGTTTGCACAATGTAGTAACTTCTTGTTTGTACAATTGGTAATTGGTAAAATATCGAGTGTGAACACATTTGATAGCTCGCATATGAAAGTTAGTTTCGAAAAGTTTAAGGACCACCGAATATTATTACTTTATCCAAACTCAACTTGCAATGATCTACTTAATATGTTATTAAAATAATACCATTTACAATTTAATCTGGTAAATAACGTATGTCGACAAATAATTCTGTCACATGCCAAAAATTACCAACCAAAATTGAATTTACACCAAGAAACACCAATGTAAAAGTCGACGCAAAATAAATAGTTAACTGAAAAATCGACGCGAAATTCTTTTAAATAAATATTGCAACGGTACTGCCATCAAAATCTCTCACTACTTTAAAAACCTGGACTGAAAAGTTCCTTTGGAAATCCTCTCAGAGATTAATTCAGCGTACATAAGGCTAGTACCTACCCATGTACAGTCAACTTCAGGTCAGTGGTAACAGTTTTATAGGAAAATCGTACTTATTACTATTGAGTTAAAGTGCATGACAGTCACCACTGATGTGCAGTCTACTGTACGTCCAGCTACCTCGGGTGACTTTCGCACGCGCCAACGCCTTTATTTCGGTTGAATGCCTTCGTAAAACGGGCACGACTTATTTTTAATATTTTTCCGGGTTAGTTTTGTATATTTTGGAGGTGTGCTATATGTTTGATAAATTTGATTTATGATATACACCAAAGTAAACCTTAAAAAAAAAAATATTTAGGTAAGTATACAAGTTAATTCGATTAAGATTTCGCAATCAATACATTCCTTCTCCGCATAAGAAGACACATTTTTGATCCAAAACACAAACTATGAGTGTAGTTTTGTTGGACATTATGTAGGTTATAAAACTTAAAATGTACCTTTTGATCAATAAATAATAATAAAACGGTGACAAAGTAAGTAATATGCAGAAATATCTTTGCAAAAGACCAGAAAAAAATACAGAGAACCAAATATTTGAAAGAGAAAAAGAGAGCTACAAAACCTAAAGTTTAGATTTCTATGATCCTATAAAACTAGGACACCAACTAGTGCGCTCCAATTATTAACGAGTTTCGGTAGTTTATTCCCACGTTAGTCTGAATTAAATAGACATTGAGTGCATTAGTTGCTAGCTGAAAGTCGTAGGAGTCAATTAAGGAACATACTTTACTACCATCCTGACTCTCTGAGTTATTATCTATCAGTCCGTTGGTTTATTTAAACGAGTTTAGTAATTCTATACGGCTGCCTGTTTTATTGACAAATTGTGTTTTAATGCAGGATATATTAGGTGTCTTATTGCAAATAGGTGCAGCTTAAATGCTAATCTCTGCTGCGCGATTGTGCAATACGCTTTTGTTCTGTTATGTGATAATCTTCTAAGTTTTGTAGTAAACTAGCTGTTTTCGCAACAAAACATCTGGATACCCAGCCAAATATCACTACATAGTCGTTTTCTCTGTCTAGGGATATATTCTCTACGTATGCTTAAATCTTTTAAACTAGGCAACGGATTTTGACGAGTGCGAAGCCGTAATGGGTCGGGTTATAATTTAATGCATTCCCTATTTATTTATGTAATAACATTCTCCGTACTGGTAAACGGGTTCTATAAAATCTACAACAATTTCCCTAAAATAGAATAAAAAGTTGAGAGCGCGCCAAGAAATTCATTCAGGACATCTCAGTGGTTTGACTAGTCAAATATGTACTGCAAGTGAATGTGGGAGAGGTGCCCGCTAACCGCCTAGAGCTAAGCCACTCAGTATCCATTGGAAATAGAAGACAGAAGGCTTACAACTCTTTATATGTCTCCATGTAATCTCTTGCCAGCTCTTCTCCAGTAAACCTATTTTTTTAGAACCGAACCGAAGCCTACTTAGAAGAAAAGGTTTTGCTTTTTCGATTTTCTAATTTTTGTTTCTAAATAGACAAAAGATAGAGAATGTCTAAATAATTAGGTATATAAAAATTGTGAGAGCATTGATGTGATGGGATCAATATCTATTTTTTGAAAATATTTTGAATGCTAAAACTTAGTGTTTTTTTTTCTCCTATATTTTACAAAGTTCTCTAGATTCGAAGTTGTTAAAAGTTAGTCTTTTGCTATTTATTTATCTCGTGGGCTCAACCTGCATTTGGGGTAAAACTGAAAAGCTTTAGTCTTTTACATAGTCATGAGGACGGTTTTAAGCGTAAAAATATGTTTGAGAAGATTATTAGCTCAGTCTAGAGTAAAAGAAAAATAAGTACTTAGTAGTTATACGAATACTTACGTAATTTGACTGGACAGCGCACTTCACACAAAAATTACCCATAGATTAGATTTTAGATACATTATAAATATAAAGAAAAATGTTGTAACCGCAACTGACTTGTTTTAAGCAACTGTTTTATATGATTACAAGTAGGTATTTTCAATATGAAGACTCAGTGTGAGATCTTTAATCGGCTAAAGCAGTTATCGGCAAATTGCTTAGTTTATTAAGTATAAATTTTAGAATTTACTATTTACAACCAACGCCGCCGATTTTTTAGCCCATATAAAGACACCACCCACGTAAATAGTAAAACTTCTACATAATTTATCAGATAAACGCCCATAAAAAGATTAACCAAAGCTTATTAGAATACTAAAATAATAACGTTAGGTCAAACTTTTGTACAAAAAATATTTTTTCACCCATTTTTTCAGTTATTAAACTCTTGCATATTCTATGTGTTACGGTATTATAAATTCAACCACTATGCTGTGCATGTTTGAATTTTAAATTGCTAAATAAAATATTCGCTTTTAGATATGATCGTTTTTTTTCAGCATAGTAGCGCTATCTATAGATTACCGCTCGAAACACGACGGTCAAAGTGGCGCCATCTCTGAGTTGACAACTGTGTTAACTCTAACCAAAGAATCGATTTTTAATTCTCAGTTCATTTGTTTAACAACCCAAAAAGAGAGGTTTTATTCAACCACGTATATATTTTTTATTTCCTTTAACATTCGGAATCATTTTTATCTCTGAAATTTAAATACTCGTGAACTTCAAAGCGAAATCCTGGTAGTCAAGAGCACGTTGTGGATGATCCGGAAAACCTTTTAACACCACAGGAGTGGGTTCCGCACTTCGTTATAACACCAGTCTGAATCAAACATTCGATCCTGCGGTGTATCTTTCAAACGAACGCTGGGAGTTCCCTCGGTGCAACTGTGTACACTTGCGATTAGTCGCAAATATTTTTGTTTTACTTTCGTGATACATAAACTAAATGGGTTTTGGCACTCAGAAAAAGGTATTGCCAGCCCTTTAATACCTTATGTATTTACCATGGTCTAGATCAGCGGTTCCCAAATGGGGTTCCGCGGAACCCTGAGGTTCCGTGACAGGTCCTCAGGGGTTCCGCGGAAAATTTAAGATTTCCATATAGTTAATCGTGTCACTTTTGACAATATTAAATTATTATTTATTTTCAATTAAATTATTTTAAAATATTGCATTCCAAAATTCCATTTAGGCACCATGTAGGTGCCACTCGCGAGTGTAAGTACGAGTTCGCGACAAGTGGCGGGGGAAGGCCACGGCAGCAGATAATTTAATTCCGTGTTTTGAAAATTGTAGATTTACTCAATACCCCCAGGTCTTCGGCAATCGGCAAAAGAAGGTAGCAAGTCGGCCAAAAATCACCGCACTTTTTGGTTTTTGACAGGACGTGACATGACATACGAGTATGTCCAGTGGTTATTTTTACCATGAATCAAAGTGTGACATTATTTACAATTTTTGCACCTCCAAACTAAGAAAATTTCGCGCTCGCTTCGCTCGCGCCTCCGTGTTACGTGATGCTTTTATGTTCGTTTAATTGCTCAGGTATCCAACTCCTAAAAAATTTCGCGCTCTTCCGTCGAGGTTTATTCATTTTTCATTTTTCCTTTGATATGTTTATTTTTAATTCCTCTGGTTCAGAAAAAGCAATAGCGCTTTCTTCGCTAGCAGCTCCTTATTCACACAAAAAAGCAAATGCAAATATTTGCTTTTTTGTGTGAATATTGTACTTTTTGAGACCTTATTAATTTACAGTGGTTCTATTTATTTTGTGTAGGTGTGTTAAACTAACAAAAATTCGCGCTCGCTTCGCTCGCGATAACAGCTACTACTGCATGTCTTTCTATACTAGCGGGTGCTTGGAACTTCTCTTTTTAGTTAAGAAAAAATCGCGCTTGCTCGCCTCGCACCTTTACAATACCCAAACTATTTCTTTTTACGTTTACTTTGTCTGTCTTCAAGCTGAAAATTATTTACATACATAATACATAAAGTCAAGGGCGGCTAAATTGTTTTCTGGCCCGTACCTAAGTGTATTTACGTCTTCAGTTTACTTCTTACTTAAGCTAGGGTTCCGCCGAAAAATGGTGAAACGGAAAGGGTTCCGAAGCCAAAAGAATTCGGGAACCGCTGGTCTAGATAATAATATTATGAGTACCATTATTTGTTGTCATTAACAGACCACACGATCCGACATGTTTCGTGTATAATGTATTTTCCGTAAGTACATGAAACTAAAAATAATCTTATATATACATATTATGCGGTATAAAACTAAAAAAGAGCATCAATAAATTAGTGCTCGTCGCTCTCACATACCTATATTTCATATACTTATATAATTTTGACGACACGACACAGTCTCAATATTTAAAATGGCCTTAGATTTTGATTTAGCAAACCCAAAGATTTAAACTAATTTAATGTTGTGTATAATATTAAATTAGTTTCAACTATAATCAGCTTAATTATCCATTTTGATTTGAAAGTGATTATAAATTCTGAACAATTAACATTACAATTCTAATCGTTGCGACAAACGCAATCTTTTAGTCGCACGTCTAGGACTCACATTTCGCACACAGAACTAGAACTGGAACACTAAGACGCACTCAATACAGCAGTACATAACGACAGCCCGTGCAGACTTATTGAATGCAGTTGCCAAAACACTTGTCAATCGAATTAGCACTTTAACACAACGGGTTTAGGTAGTAATTCGTCTCGTAGATAGAGAGAATGTATTTGTTGACTCGTAAAGAGCTGTTGACGTGTTGAGTTAACGCAGTGAATGAGTGAGTGAATGGAGTATTTATTTCTTTTCAATAGCATTATTTTTATATATATAAAAAATCTTAGCCACAACGTTATTCGAAGAAATCACGAACTTTCTGATGTGATATGTTTTTAACAATCTAGAAATCGGAAACATAGTTTTTAAGGCAGACTCCTAAGCACCTATAACTACGTAAATGCTGTGTTTAGTTCGAAAATTCCCAGAGGAAATAAGAACAGTTTTGTGACATTTAAATGCAGTGTCAAATATATGGCACTCCATTTACAACTTATCCGTGGCTATACCGCAAAAGCTCCTGTAACGTTTCAGGGTAGAGTGGGATGTTTGCCTCGTATCGTCAGCCGTTTATAGACTCAATATCAATGCTGAAGCACATGCGTTTGGAATGCTTTTATTGATATTTAAGTCAGTATTTTGAGGTATTTTGTAGGTGTTTTAGTTGCCAGGTATGCTGAATATTTTAACTTTTTTTATATGGGACAGGTGGAAAAGTTTCTCTAACAATGTACGGCGGAAGGGTAATAAAAGAACCGATGGGTCACAAAGAGTCTGATTCTCCCGGTCTACTACCTCAACGTAGGATTTCATATTTATGCCCAGGCCTATCTATACTAATATTATAAAGCTGAAGAGTTTGTTTGTTTGTTTGTTTGAACGCGCTAATCTCAGGAACTACTGGTCCGATTTGAAAATTTCTTTCAGTGTTAGATAGCCCATTTATCGAGGAAGGCTATAGGCTACTTTTTATTGGTACCGGTACCGGTACGGGAAGTAGTTCCCACGGGATGCGGGTGAAACCGCTGGCAGAAGCTAGTACAAAATAAACGTATTTATTTTACTTCTCTTTTGGTTGCTACTATTTCTATGCCTGTTCATATCGTCGGCTGTCAACTTGGCAAGAAGAAGACGAAGAAAAACGTAGTCTCAGGTCCTATTGATTCCTAAAGTAAAGCAAAAGTCATCAAGAATCAACAATGCCTTCCTCATGTTTACACTGCAATACTTGCGTCATTACGAACAAATCATAAACTGGTGATTGTATTCAACACTACCTTTGATGTAGGTAAACGAAAATACGGTAACCGCCCATTCATACAAACAAACAAACAAACAAAAAAGCGAGCACACACGTCGAGTGATGGTTTCCAATTGGCACGTACTCCCAGCTCATAATTCGTAGCTCGACCGTACTACGATCACGTAGACGACTGGCGGTTTATAAAACGTCAAAACTGTAGCAAAAGACAATAGAAATGTTAAAGGAATGTTGTTTTTAAATCAGTATACAATTTTGGCATTTTTGAACAAAAATGTGTAACATGTGACTTGCATTTCTAAAGATATACAGGCTACAGTCCCTCATATACTTACTGCCTCATTGTTGTAATAGTAATTAGGTGCCTAGTTTTTCATACCTTTGGAATCAAGAGTTTCCATGCATCTTCACAAACTTTTTAAATTTTTTATTTCTACAAAATGTAAAATTACGGCAAAAACCTAATAAAACCTTGGAAAACCTAATAAAAAGACACATAGGAAACACGACCACTACCCTAATTTTGCTCAAATCGTTCGAAGCAATACATTTCTCATTAAAACACCCATCTTCACTGAAGTAATCAAGTACACCGTAGCTTTAGTACAAGTTGTTCTAGTTTGGTAACTCCGCTACAAACACCTTTAAGTTGGCCGGTGTCCCTAACAATGTAATAAACTTGCACATGCTCTAAGCACAATATAGCTTGCAGGCGTGCATGCTAACTTAGGACGCACACTTATTTGTGAACGAGCGTTGAACGTTACACTATGAAGTCACTGATACTAAGCATTTTCCGTACATACGCAATAGAAAAATATTTTTCTTCTTTGCAAAGCATATCTTTACTTAATTGTTTTAAAGAAAAACTCACATTCTGTCCTTAATCTTATGTTTTGACATTACGAAATTATTTCCAGCAGCCAAATAGAAAGTAGCCAATATAGTTACTTTTTCAGGCTGCCTGTGTCCTTTCCATGTAAATTGATTCAGTAGTTTTGTCATGAAAAACAGACAGACATAGAGACAGACTAACATCAATATTGGTAAGGATTTGTATAGTTCCTTTACAGCGATAAATTCCAAGCATTCCACCCGCTCAACAGTTCTTAGTGACGCATTCCAATAGATCGATACATCAAATTGAAAGAGGTTCAAGTGACCAAAATAGTATACTCGTAGGCGCTATAAAGGTGAGATCTAAAGGAGTTTGTAAACATTAAAAATAAACTACTGTTAATGTTCGTAGTTCCTTCAGGATTAAGTAATCGTTACTGAGATACAAACAAACAAAGAGTAATTATCTCATGTTAGTCTCGACAAAATTTAATTTTAGATTCTAGAGTAGATAATCGAGCTTTCCTGAAAATATATGACGTAGCGTAGACATTTTTTACTTATTTTTATTTCCACCTGCTTATTCCACGTGCCATTTTCCTTTTATTTTCGAGGTGACTTGTCTTTCCTAATGTACTGGATAAAATTCTTATTTCAATGAAGTCACTAAAATAGATTTTATTTTAGGTACTTAATTTACTTCTAACATAAAAAACAAATTCACTCGTATACCAGGACACGTCTTTCTACCAATAACAAATGCCGTCTAAAAAGCGAGGTTTTTCGAAAAAAGAACGCCGACATTACTCAGATTACCGCAAAAGAGGTCCGGTGCAAACGCTATAAAAATTTCAGGGGACAATCAGCCAGTCCTTCACGGGGCGATGACGTGTTTACTTTAATCATTCGGGTTCGCCCCTCGTTGTGTATTCAGCCAGCTATGTGTATTCAAGATAGCTTTATCTAGGTAAAATATTTCTAGAAGTGTTTCCACGAAAAATTCAACTGGTGCGGTGGTGTGAACTAAGTCAACTAAGACGGTTTTAAAATTTATTTCTGATTTTACTAGCTAAGTAAGTTTGTTTAAGTTTCCTGGAGTTGTTGTAAACTTTTAATTTAAAAACACGTAAGAGAGGTTTCAAGAAATAATATCTATTAAACATTATATAAATAGTAACAAATAGACCCGGAGACAACATAGTATCCTTGATAAAAGGTTTCTTTCTCTGGAGACTTTGACTTTGATTTGTGCCTTTTCTTGACACTGTGACTTGATAAGTGTTATGTATAGGTACAGAATTTTATTCAAAATAAATATTAAACTTGATTATATTTTGAAGATTTCAAGACAAATTGAAATAAAAAAATAAACAGTAAAAAAGTTTGAGGTGAAACATTTAAATAAAATTACTACATCTACCTACACTAATCAAACTTGTCTCGTCTCAAAAGTTGATTTTATAAAAGTTTTTGTTGAAATCATCGTCTCACATATTATATATATGTTCATGAAAGTTTTGTCACAACTCAATGCAATAACTAGAAAAGTTTGTCTGTCTAGTCAAGTATAAAGTTCATAGACGGTTGGTTCAGATATCAACTTGATTTGAACTAACACCGACTGCGAGTAACTTTTGGGCACAACTTTTAGATTCAAAATCTAGTCGCTAGTATGAATCTCAATGTTTGATTGATTGGAAAACGAGTCAGACAGACAGTCTTGTGTACCTAGAACTTTTGTTACATAAAATAAATCACGATTTACGAAGGGCAGTTACTCGAATTTCAATAATAGATCAAACATCTGGCCTCTCAGACAGTGCTTGTTAGTTGTTGTAGCTGATAGAGTGAATATTAAAATTAATACTATGTCAATATTTAGACTCGAATAATAAACAAAACAATAACTAATTGTAATTCCATCCAATAATCAACTTGAGCTAAGTGATAACAAGAAAATGGATGAGCAGTTTGTTTACATAACCGAGTTTGACCGAGGTAAAGACCACCCTCCACCCAAGGATAGTTTATTCCATTATCGGGCATACCACTACCGCATCGGCCCATAATCAAACGAACTAGGTACTTTTCCCGCCCAAAAATAGAGACAACGCACCAAAACTTGTTACCTTAACAAGTCCATCCTCGTTCGAACTTCGTCCTAATTTAATGTACCGTAGTTTGTGATACAATGGCGTTTTTATCCTTCACGTATATTTTGGCAAGTGTATAGCGAGAGAAGTGGATTACATCTCAGTCTAGATCGGTCGGTTGCGGGGCGCGCACGTAATATACATAGTTATAGTGTCATACCACACGTGTCATATTGACGTGAGAGTGACGTGAAGTGACGTTAACCGAATGCGCGTGACACGCCGATGCGATCCGCCATGATGGTCACGTGACTCGCGCAAAATGAATGACAGTTACGAACGTATTTTGAATTTCAAATTAGGAGTGCATTAATTAGCCGCGTTTATGTAACCCAATATTGGGACTGTGGACTTAATGATGTTAGTGAAACTGTAACTTTGTTAATGTCAACACTGCCAAGTGATTATAACCTATAAACTTTATGTTAACCGTTAAAGTTGGGTATAAAACCAATGATACTGTTAAATGTTGATTGAAAAGCGCGTGTTTGTAAAATTCCGTTCATATTTGGATGAAAACGTGAAGGGTACTTACTTAAAAATGTCCAACTGTCACTGAATAAAACAAAAGTTATGGAGAGGCAATCGCAATGGTATCGATTTGAGCTTAAAATAGCTCATAGTCTCACTTGACGGTACTTGTAGAGATTCTCTTCATAACTAATTCAATACTCTATTGACTATCGATATAATTATGTAGGTATAATTCTAAGTAACATTACAAAATATTATTCATTAACATTTCTAAAGGTGACAGGTAATTAGGTAAATTAAGAATGAAAATAAGTCTTAGTCACAATATAAAAAAGTACTCGTGCTCAACACGTAAGCACTAAAACCTAAGTACACACAAATAAAACTTTACAACGTTAACCGACGTAAGAAGAATTTTATGGCAAAAAAGCAGTATATCACTTTGAAACTTTTAATTTGCGGCGGATAAATAAACGTGAATGTACTCTGGGGACGATGTAAAAACGTCGTTTAGCGGGTAGTCGACTCACTGCGGTATTCCGAGATAACTGGGTCAGTTCTGCAGACTGAGAGGCGCCTGGACTATTGACTAGTCTCCGCACAGGGAATACGAGAAACGGGGGAAAATAAACAATAAACGAAAGTTACATCGCTGTAAAATTTCCAGAATTTTCCTTAAGATTCTTCAAGATGTTTGACGTTGATTGAAGTTGCATTTGTTTTAAATGTTAACGTTGATTCATCAATCGTTCGAAATGTAAAAAGTAGCAATTCTAACCGTTTGTAAACTAAACGAAGAAAAATACTTACTTGTTTGGAGTCATAGATGGCGCCACCTGTTGCTTAAGCACATGTTTAAAGATTTCATTGGACGTACGTATTTGAATACCTGGCCGTTATTTATGTCTGAATTAAGTTTTCCCCTAATTAACAGCTATACATGTTCAGCACATAAATAACAGTAAATAAGTATATTTAAATGAAGTCTCAAAAAAAACCTCAATAAAACCGATCTTAATAAAAAAATCTTTGAATAAAAGAAAAAAATCCTCCAATAATTTGATTTATGACATCCCACGTACATTTAGGTTTATTATAACAAAGCAGAAACAATGCAGCTAAGAAGACATTTTAATGATATTGGCTTCGTAGACTTGCCGGCGCCGCGATTATTGAGCGATAGATAAAATTGATGGCACCGGTTTCATAATAACAGAACAAAGAATTTATAAAGCAAACAATAGCAGGATTTTCGACGAATATTACAGTGTTGTTGTTCATGTATTATTTTAATAAAACCCTGTAGGCTATAAGTCAGCCGTGATGGAAAAATATGGAACGATATTTTTATTTCAAGTTTCAGAGCGTGGCTCAAAATAGTTTTTATAAGAGTCGTTCAAATTGTTTATATTAAAACCTCCCTTAATTTCTTCATTCATCCATTTTTTGCGAATGGCGCTCTTGTCTACCAACCCTAATATAGATTTTTATTCACCGTCCCTCACTATTTTCTTTCTGCTCTTCAGGAGTCGAACCATCTTCTACTCTTCTTTATCTCTCATTACCCTATCATTTTCAAAAATCGATCGAACATCATCATTATTTTTCCGATCGGTATCCATCACAATCTATCCATGTTTTATCAGACCCATCTCCATTCCCTATGGTCAGACCACCAAAATTGGTTTTTGAAACAGTGTTTCAATCACTTCGTGGATCCTGTATCTACGTTTGAGCAAATTTGCAAATTTCCGACGAGCACTAGTTTGCTTGCGACTTTGGTGCAAACCGGAGTGGTACCAACTGAATACAATGTATTTCAATTAACTTGTTTTGAGTGCAAGTTGCGAATGAATTTTGTACCTGTAGATTTTTATTTAGGGTATTCTATTTTATTTTATACTTAAGTAACCAGATTACTTTGAATACATTCAAAATATCCAGGAATCCTGTTACCCTTTTAAAGTACCTTATATGACTGCTCGTGACAAGTTTCGTACGAACAAATTTTCTCAACATTTAGACCCTTCGGAAATTATATTATCAATCCCTTGGAAAATTCTTGCCATAGTATTAGGCATAGTGAAGTTTCATTGAGAAATTAAGCTCCGTCAACTAAGCGACCACTACTGTCGCCGAGAGATAAGCTGTAGTACTGTGAACTGTCCTAGGTATACCTCTAATTTCTGGAGAATACAACAAAAAAAAAGCTTGTCTTTGTTATAGTCTATTCTATTTTGACCGTTATTTTGTTACATAATAGTACCAGCTAATCCTTTTGATGTAACATATGATTGACATAGGTAAGCTTCTGTATAACAAGATAATATAGAAAATGAAAGTCATATTGTCTTGTACACAATGTATTGTAGACACATCAATAACTTGTTCTACATATCGTTCAAACAATCCTTAGAGTTCCTGTTCTTCATATTTTCCGCTAGAAATATGAAATATTAAAGTTAATAGAGCATGACTTATTGAAGTAGGTATATGAACGGTGTAGACAGGCTGACGGCGCCCCTACTATTGAATTCTTGGAATCTCATCACTTAGAATTGGTAAACAGGTTTCATTGTGCTATTCCTGTCCTAGGACTTATTATGCACGTGGTAACTGAAGAAGGTGTAAATTGAAGTCAGATATCGGCCAATCTTAAAAATATTATCCCTATAACTAAGTCTGTCAGATAAATAGCCATTTTTGTTGGTAACCAGAAATGGTTAGCTGGTCACTTTCAAGCATCTCAACTTTGAATGTCTGCGAATGCTCGTGACGAATGAGGGGATAGCGAAACTTAGTTATATCTATGAGTCAGAAAGAACTATGAAAATGTTCAAATAAAGAATGATACTACCCAGACGCGGCTATAGATTTCTAAAAAGTGCATGTTAGTACTAACAGCGCGATAAAAGAGCATAAAATTACGAGCTGCTAACAGCCTCCCACATACCGAAACGGTTACATTCTTTGTAAACTAGTTTTCCTATAAACTAGGAAAACTACAAATTGCAAAGAGAATCTAGTAGACAAAAAACAAAACTTTGTTGACCATAGTACCGGGAAAACAAGCCTTCAATATAATGCAATTCCACCTTCACAGTTTGCCTCATTTACCCTCAATGTCGCGTAAATTGTAAAAAAATGCAAAAAAAAATTAGTAAGCAGTTAATCCATTTTATGTACCAGCACCCCTTCTTACATAACAGCAACTGCGCCATGTCGGCCACGGGAACTACGGAACTAGGCAACCAGACATCGGGGTCAGATTGGGAGACGAGACGACGCCACTGATATCGACTTGAACAGCTGATGTTCCAAGATTTTAGTAGCATGAGAGCAGAGCCGGGACGTGTGCACGCGAATTCCGGACAAGTTACGCGTAATTCTTTTTTCAAAAGTGTTAAAGAATTCTCTGATACCGTTTTACCAATTCTAAGTTACGCGCTGGCAAACCGAAAATAGTTATTCTTTTTTCAAAAGTGTTAAACAATTCTCTGAGACCATTTTACCAATTCTAAGCTACGCGCTGGCAAACCGAAAATAGTCATTCTTTTTTCAAAAGTGTTAGTCAATTGTTTGAGACTGTTCTAACAATTTTTGTTACTGGCTGATCTTCTACGGCCTTTTGCGTCGCGTGTGTTTTTAAAATAATTATGATCGAGTTAATTCTTTGTATTCCGTTAATTATAATTATTCTTCTTATTTTATGTTATGTTTAATTTCATTTCTAAAAGTTTTAGAATGTAAACATATTTGCGTTCGGTCTTTGTGTGCGTATTGTGTTTAGACTGTGTTAGAGCATAAGAAAGTGGTTTTATGTCATTGGCATCGAGTGTATTTTAATATGAAAAGATGGTAAATAAAAGTATTTTACATATAAAATGATTAAAAAATTGAAAAATAACGCAGCAATTACATTGAATATACGTAGGTAGTTCTACTTGTAAGTTTCCTTGGCATAAGATTTGTTTTTAGCATTATGTAACAGAATATTAATGTATTTCGGTTTAATCCTTCAATAATTTTAACGTGTGGCAATCTTTTGTGATTTTCTCCTCAATAGAAGAGGTCGTGAAGGTGATGATAATATTTTCTCATTGTAATTTCTACCCTATGCTTAAAAGGTTTTGGATGAATTTTGCTTGGAGGATTCTGGCTCAATTTTCTTACGAAGAAGTTACTGTGGTTCACACGCTTACCCAGTTTACTTTGAATTTAATTTAATAACTAGCTTCTTGTGTAGCAACAAACATCAAAGAATTAAATCTTCTAACAATATAGTAACCTAGCTGTTATATGTCTATCGAATTAAAGGACTCTTTAGAAGAAAGGCTTAATATTTTGATAATTATCATATCAAAAGGGGTACTTAGGTATACCTAGTTGTGGCAAATTGGGGCAAATCCCCCCAATTTTATCACTATTGAACGTTTTTAGGCTGTGACGACGACGACATATGGTCGAAGAACTTAAGAGAAACTGAACATCTAGTGTAATCGAAAATTTTTGGAAACAGCCTACTAAGAATAGAAAACTTTCAGATAACCAACATCCCTCTCCATTAATACTGTTACTAATCCATCAACCCATTGCTAGATACAGCTTTACTAACACTCACTTTTGAACATTACCTTCTATCAAGTAAAAACTGTATACCCACTTCACTTTTCTTTTCAATGTTCTTGATTCCAGCAAGTCTTAAAATAGTCATCCCTATACGTCAAACGTTGAGTGCAAATCAATCACCTCGCCAAATCTCGGTGTATTCGGGTCACGATACTTTTAATGTATCGATACCTGCGTAATAAAATCGATAAACAGACTGAAATACCACTTGCGATTGAAAACGAGTTGTATTTTAAAACTGTTATTGTATTTAGTGTGAATTTAATTTGGATCTTGTTACAAATTGACTTTTAATTAGAGGTTTTGAAGTGAAGTGGTTTTGTTTTTTTAATGGTATTTGCCTGCTTTTATCTCTTATTTGGTTATACCTCCTTGCACAAAATCATAATTTTACAAGAGACTACTTAGAAATCTGTTTGATATCAGAGCTACTCTTCAAAATTGGCCAAACGATCTAGTAACTCGTAATAACTTCGCGGATCTTTTGTCATTGAAAAATATAATAATCCTTGCTGTTATAAAAAACGGAATTTTCACAAATAATAAAGTAAAACTCTAAAACTTTTTACGGTATAAACAGCAATAAACGGGAGCCGTACCGTTATTAATTTGATTCGATTTAGAACCGAGTAGAACGATAAGGAATCGATTACTTCCAGTGGCAGATCGAGAAGATTAAAAGATTGGCACAGATAAATATAGCCTTACGTAGCCTATCTATGTTGATTGTCCATACAAAATGATTATTTTGTTAGCAGGCAAGCTTTTTACGAAGAATGTGCGAACTAATTTGTACTGCCACTCTTATCTGTCAGCTCTGACAAGGATAGAATGTACCTATTAGTAATTCAAGAAACCTGCCCCAATATTTGTCAGGATAAAAGTTTGCGAAAAAAAACGACTAAGTTCGACAAATGAAGGTTAGCTTTCGCAATTAGGGCTATGAATAAGTATCTATTATCTACGTACCGCTAAAATAATTCAAAATGCATTGATACTTCTCATTTCCTCTTATTTACCCATCAAGCAATCCCATCGGTTTTTCTGAGAGCGTCATAAATAAACCATAGATTTAATGTCTAACTACACTGAACGGGAAATTGTGATTACCTAGATATACTAAAAACCGTTTACTAGGTATCATCTTCGGGTTAAGATGGCAAATTGAATATTAAACTACGTTGTCAATTTGTTATGCAGCGTTATAAACAAGGGCTAAGCGCCTTACACTTTCTATGTAACACTGATGGAATACTAAATTGCCTTTCACATTTTAGTAGGCGCTTGGTGATTTAAGCGGCAAAGTCGCCAGTGTCGAATATCCGAAGTTAATTTAGAATTTAATGGGCCATTAATAGTGAAAAATGTTAATTGAATTATAAATTTTGTGGTAGGTTCCTGTAAATAGGTTCTTTATAGGGGTTTTACAAATTGGACAAGACGATATTTAAAGTTTATTGTAGGTTGCGCTTACTTAAGGTTGCTCCGTTACTACAGTAGGAGCTTACTTACTTAAACTATTTAGTTACTAGCTTTCTGGTAATCTATAACAACATAATTTACCATAGGTGTTTTATGTATTGGTAGGCTTGAGACAATCTAGAAATATCTATTTAAAGATCAATTTATATAAGATAGTGATGAGGACCAATTTTTCGATGCCTTTTAAAGATTAGTTTTAAGTTTATTTTTTTTTTGTAGGTTTCATCTATTTTACCGTTCAAAGTACTAAGGTATTAATCAAAATTATCTCAACTGTCTCAACTCCCACGTTTACTCAAAGACACAAATACCTACTAGTCTATTCTGGACCATAGAAACCTTACAAACCCTTATCAAACCTATGCCTCCTTTCGCCTTCATTCATAGCTTCACTATTGATTCTCATAGCTTTGACATTGAAATGCAACTTGCGACTGAATGCCTGAGTAGTCCGCACTTGAATGCCTGTCACTGACTGAAATAGGACATGTTCATAGAGAACTAAATGATGAGCGGAGATGGCATAACGGAAGGAAAGGAAAGTAGCCTCGCCAAAATGTGGCTGTTTGGGGGACGAGGAACGTTACTGGCTACGCCCTTAAACGCCTTTGTAACTCGCCCAATTTTTGTAAAACCAAAAGTCTGTTTCTTAGTTCAATCGTAACCGCGTTCTAGACACGCCCGCCGTACTTATTTGACCCAGAGGAAGATGCATAACCTACCTGCCTTATAGCATCTCCGCTCATCTTTCCTTCATCCGTGGATATTATGTTTTGTGCTAGTATTATCAGTTGGTATTCTATTTGCATTTGAAGGGCAAAGATGGAGATGTGCTGTGAGTGTATTGTTGAGGTAGTTTATGTTTACTTTTTATTATTTATCTGTAAAGTACTTAGGTACACTTAAAAGCAAGAAAATTGATACAGTTGTTAAAGTGTAAGCGCCAAAACTGTAAAAATTGGTTGGGAGCTGAATTCTCTGCTCCCTGTAATGAATGTCATAAGCGAAAAATCTTACTTTTTGGTAGGGCAAAAAAAAATCAAATAATTAGGTCACGAACTAAGTGGGCGTGATGACACTGAAAAAGTATCTTCTTTTGCAGGTATTTAAGATTAGTTCTTATCATTAGTTAGATTAGTTTTATTATTCTTGTGAACATAAAAAATAATCAAATCAAGCTCATGTAGTTTTCACGTATCGCCGATTAATAGGTACTTACTTATGCCTATGTAAGCTCCTGCCCCACTTATGACAAGACTTCATCCAAATTCAAAACCTCTTTTGCGATCTCTAATTAGAATTTGTCAGTTCGAATCCTATCTTACTGATGTGGTAATAATCCTACATCTAGCCGGCGAAGCTTATGTAGTTTAAAGGGATTATCAAGGGAATTAGTACGGCGAAACAGGAATGTCGGTAATGCATCGATCTGTCGTTACTAATCAGTAGATACGTTGGGTGCCCAATATATTTGGCCCGCAGTGTACAGGTGAATATAGGTTAGGATTGTAAGCTTGACTTATTACGGTGTCAGCAGAAATGTACCCTTAATTATTTTGATGTAAATTGCATTGTAGAATGAAAGGAAATATACCTACCTACGAGTATTTTAAGACAGTGATAAGTAACAGTCGCAATTATTTTCTATGAGTATGTAGTTAAGCATATTATCATTTCATCCCTATATCATAATTATAAAGAAGCATTTAATGCATCAAACAATAACCTTTTTTACTACAAACTAAACCAAATAGTGCTACAAATAAAAGACTGAAACGTGCCAAAGAGACTTCGTACTAAAAGTGCAGTAAAAAAAAAACGAAATCCAAAATGGCGATGGTAGTGTCAAGAAAGTCAAAGTGTTGTATATGCTCGCTGTTTCTGTTAGTGGCTCTGGGCATAGTGTTGGCTGTGATATCGACGTTGGGACTGTTCGATAAGAAGGAACATCACTACGCTTTGGCTGAAAAGTACAGTCAGACTTCAGCGCCGCAGATCGTGGAAATTGGTGGTGTAAGTAACGTAGTTTAAGTGAAATTTAGATACTTTTAGACAAAAAATATCTTATTTTTTGCACATATCTTGAAAATTGTACATATATATATATTTTATTAAAAAATAACTTTTTTTTACAAATGCCTCAAAGATGTTGAAGGAACAGGTATTCATATTATCATCCAGTAGCAGGTAAGGGTTATTTCGTAGGGTTTGAAACATGTTTTGTATTTTTCTACTTCTTTTCTACTTTCACTCGAAGAAGAAAGAAACTATTTTTTTCCCATCTCAAAATACTCTCATTCAATTAGAGCCCCATATTTCATCAAAATCGGTTCAAAACCAAATTCACATGCATCATAATAATTAGTATTTATTTAACATCAGTAAATACGCGAAATTCCAAATCAAATTCCAAATTACACACCCATTGGTTTTTATAGGCTTCATTAATTTCACTACTACAATGGCGCGATCTAAATCGATTAGCAGCAAATCACCCAACTAATAGTTCATTCATCCTAATAATAGTTAAGTTCTATTAAACCAAATAAACGGTAATAGTTACGATAAATCGGTACAATCAAAACCGGAAAAGCCTTCCGTAAAACCGGCTCTTACCGGAATGGCCGCACTTTTACGTTACAACGTTATTACATTTCACCAAATTACTTTGACCTATCTAAGTTTAGTGTTAAAGAGGATTTATAGGTCTGGATTTATTGGCTACCTGTGACGTCACGCTCCTGAAGTGCCAACGACCTATAAAATTAATGGGGTTCGCATGTCTTCCAAAATGGTTTAGAAAAGATAGCCTATTCAATCTTTGTCCTGCTTTCCTTCGCTTTACCTGCTGAATGTGCACAGATAATGGGATTTTTATTTTTAGATCCTTGAGGTTGAGGAAGTAGCAAACTATTGTCATTTGTTTGAATGTAGATTTCAACCTTTTGTGTACCTAATCTATACATATAATAAATCTGTAGAAAAGTAATTTTTGTACATTGAAGAAATTGACAAAAAAAATAGCCAGCAAGTTAAAGGATAACTAACAGAACCCATTTCCATCATTTTTGTCATTTTTGTCTGTTTGTCTGTTTGTCTGTTTCTCTGTTTGTTTGTTCGAGATTCACGTAAAAACTACGAATTAAATGCAGACAATGCTTATATACAAAAATTCTACGTAACTTGGGGTATTACTTAGTTTTTGTTTCATCGAAATCGATTCACTCTATCAAAAGATATGATTAATTTTGTGAATTCAAGATGTAAAATATTACGACACGCAATCTATTTGTCAAAACTGTACATTTGAATATTGTACTTATATTAGTTGATCGGCCTATTATTAATCTTTACACAGAAAATCACACCTTTATAAGTAACTTCGGAAGAAAAAAAAATGTAAATTTTGTTTAGCCAAGGTTAAAGTAGCTCCATCTGTGGTAAATAAAATACATCCAATTTGTCAAAGGAGCGAGGTGGTAAATGACAATACTACCATACATTCTTTATAGAGGATTACTATTTCAACAGATGGAGTTGTGTATTTTCCGTAATTCACCATATTTTAACACGTAGTGTAATTTTTCGATAGACATTTCAATAGTGTTTGTCAGTTTGCCGTGCCACATCAAAATCCAACTATAATTATTACCTTGATAAAAAGAAAATTAATAGTTCTCAGCCAAATTTAAAACGGTGCCATCTAAATTATTTTTTGAACATTATGTCAAAAATGATGACTTTAGTGGAACAATTAATTATCGTTTAAAGTTACAGATGGAGTTCATATCAGGATTTTTTCATAAACATAGTTTAGCTTATCTTCCACTAATGTGGTGGCCTTAAAACAAATTACTTTGAGTGAGAAGTATTAAGTAGACCTTAATTATTTTTTTTGATGCAAAATATGTAAACTTAATCCTAGAAGAAATGAAGATCTATCTCTCGCAAGCGCTGCTAAGCGTGAGGTAGGTAATGTAGGATTCTGTAGCTTTAAAAACAAGCCCAGGTACAAAGTGCAGATAAGAAATGGGAGCTTTCTCGATTTAATACCATACACACGTAAAATGCTTTATGCGTCTGAAAACGTACAAATTACGCGCCGCATACCAGAGACATGCTTACTTTCAACTTCTGATCGCAAATACACTGTTCACGATTACGAACAGTCTCAGTAAGACCCGAGCCAAGTCTAAAAAAACACCTTTTATATAAAACTACGTTTGATGTCATTTAATTACAAAGACAGAATTGTTCTCTGTTGCAAATCCTATCCACCTATATCCTATCCTAATCCAGAATGCATTGCACAAAAACCAATGGTATCCTATTCGAGAAGTCAAAAGACTTGACCTGCCAACGTCAGCTTCTGCGCTAAGCAAGTGTTCTTAATAGTACCATCAGAATTACATTCATCGTTGAATGAGGTGATTAAATTTTCAGAAACCACAATAACAGTAGGGGCCAAAGCGTATGATCGCTATATAGAGCTCTGATTGGCCCCAGGTGATCAAGTCAGGTCTGATTTGTTTGTTCATCAGATCTTTGAAAGTGTTTCGGTGGATACTTACTGTCGTCCTGTTTACGTGTGACACAAAATATGGTATATAAACGTCCTCCGCAAAATTTTCCCGGTGTGCGGTAGTGACGCACAGTATACAACACTTATGTTTCTTTTGATTGATGGCTCCACCAAGAAATGACAAATTGCGAGCGTACATTTTGAAAATCTTGGCAAAACTGCAGGTTTCAAGTACGAAAACATGAAGTGGACTCGCACAGATACGTACATTTTGCCTATTCGTGAACTAATGCAAACATTTCGGTGGAGTCCCGGCTTAGGCCACCACATTAGGCGTGCGCGATCCTCGGGCGTGTGAGTAGCGCGGGCGTCGCGCGTGCGTCGCGAGCGCGTTGCGTGAGCGTCGCGTTTTGCTGCCCTGCGGCATTTGAAGCGCGCTCGCGGCGCGCACGCGCCGCTCTCCTTGACGTTTAACTGCTAAGGCGTTTAGCGGGCGGCGGGGATAGCGGGCGAAGGGGTAAGAACGCAACTCGAGCGCCGCGTGCTCGCCGCGAGCGCGTCGCTTGCACTCTTCACACATGCCGCAGGGCAGCAAAACGCGACGTTCACGCAGCGCGTTCGCGACGCCCGCGCTACTCACACGCCCGAGGATCGCGCACGCCTAATGTGGGGTCAGCCTTACCATAGTGAGTAAGTGCACAGAAAATTCCCGTCATACAACAAGCTCCGACTATACAGGTTTTAGTGTTGGTGGTCTAAGTGACGTTCCGCCACAAGTGTTTCTCCCCAGTAGTGAAACTATCCTACCCTATGCGCCTGCTGATGATGATGACTCATTTTATCATCCATCCAGCTATTCCCCAACTATGTTGGTGTTGGCTTCCAGTCACCGAATCTGTTTGAGTACCAATATTTTGCTTGGAGCGACTACCTATCTACCTATCTTCAATCCAGTCAACTACACAAGACGATATCCATGGTAAGACTGACAGACTTTCTGGCTTCTGATTAGTCGCAGCAGTTGCAGAAAATGTACAAATGACAGCTTTGTCAGACTCAAAGCATATAGACATAGATTATAGCTGTTTCCTGTGAAAATTACTTACGCACCATACGTAATAATTTTCCAAATTGGCTGACTAGAGATATTCACAACGTCACAAACTTTACTTCTTTTGTTTAGATAAATGGTCACATCCACAACGCAACCTTGATCAATGAATCTATGCGACTGCTAAGTGCTAATCCTAATTATACTGTCACGTGAAAGAATGCACCTACGGGATAAGTAGTATTTTGACTATTCTATATTGCCCACGCAGACGAAGTTGCGGGCAACAGCTAGTATATATATATATTCAGACTGTTAATTTCGGCGTCTCTTTTAAATGACGCATTATTACGAGCCTTTTACCTACTACTTACAGTTATCGGCACGGATATTGGGCTATGACCTTCACCTGCGCAGAAGCGATTTATTGGTTTATTGCCTTATGTGTACAGTGCGCAGAGCAATCCCCACTCTTCCGCCGAGAGCCCAATATCCGTGCCGATAACTATACATATTTTTTCAATTAATCTCCTAATATGACAGGATGGATTAGGCCTGACTTATGATCAGTACACTCTAAATTTTCTTGTAAGTATATATAATATCTATATAAAAAAGTTTTCTTGTATATTTTAAATCAGACAATGATAAAACAGTTTGAAAATAAACATCACCCTTCCTTATGTAACAACTTATACTCACACCCTAAATACATACAACACACATGTACGAACTAAAGTGAAACATACACTTTTATGATTTCTAGCACTGAAGTCTTTATTACATCCCTTCTAGAACAATCCCTAGCGATATGAAGTGTCATTACTGGGAATTGTCTCACATCGCCGAAATCGCCTAGTTCAACAGTAACTGCCCGTTATCGCATGTCCACATTCCGGCAATAACAATTTGTAGCTATGTGTGCTAGGAAAAACTTGGAAGCTGTTAACTAAAAGAGCTCTTGTGGGCTGCTTGCGGTCTCTAAAGGGCTTTTGTATATCGGTAGTGTGGTACTGGCCTTTTTTTTACGTAGACTCGTTTGTGAACTGGGTAATTTGTAAGATATGGTTTTATAGGATCTGGGCTTATTGTACTGTACTTTCTTTGAATAAATTCAAAATATAATTTGTACACCAACCATGTTTAAACAACCATGTTTGTTGAGTTAAAGATGATTATGTAACACCTGTAATAAGCATCACACTATAAGTTGTATTTTTTTGGGTTAAAAACCTTCATGCATAATAAGAGCAAAAGTGTGTATTCAAGTGCTTAAAACATAATGATGTTGAACTAGGATTACACTAAGTAAGTAAAGTCACAGCAAAATTCAAATGACCCAAGTCATATTTCAAAACTGAGCACAAAAACGCGTTTAGTTAGATGAGTACCAAAGTTCATTATTTACAACCAGTATTTGCGATGATATATGAACCCCGACACAGCTTAATGTACACAGCGCAGCCATAACATGCCAAAAGCAAGATTACACTTTCAACTTTTATTTTACTACATTACAGTTACAACTACATAAATCAAAAGCGAATTTTTCTTTTACGAATTTCCACCTGCGTCATTCCAACTTAAAAATACATTTTTCAACTAGAAAATGGTTCATGTAAGGCTATCAATTTTATTTACACGGCCTGCCTATTGTGTGATTTCGTACGTGTCCTAAATCCGTTTAAGCTGTAATAAATCTTGGTGATGAAAGAATTAGCGTTATTTTTGCGTGGCAGGCCACTCGTCATTATTCGGGGTGTTCTATTATCGCCTCGGCTGAATCGACCAGTAGGGTCGTTTTTCATTAGAAGCCAAATGTGCGATAAAAGGGTTAACGTTTTGACCTAACGTAATAGAAAGAGGGCTTGGAAGCACGGCTTGTTAGCTTAAATCTATTGTGAAAATCTGTTTAAATTTTCTCGGTGCATTAATCTGTTATTTAATTTTATTAATAGGATATTTATAAATAAAGAGATTTTTGTATCTTAAATAAAATCATAGGTACATGTACTGTTTTAATTTTCCAAATAAAATAAACTATAGCTTAGATAGTTCCTATATTATTGATATAGAGACGCTCCTAGACAAATATTTGGGGTGAGCTAAAAAACCGTTTATAATATAAAACAATTTTTATTTTGGTATTTTGCCCCTATTATCGAAGTACGCGAGATGTCATCGTTATCCGATTTGACGACCGTTTTCCAATGTGAGCCGTCGAAAAAAATATTGTTACCTACATGTACAAAAAATAAAATTCCTGCAGACCGGAATTACTTTTAGTCCCGGCTTTCGATGTCATGAAAATGGAGGTGAGTCGGCCAAACTCACTTTTGAACCCGCAGTATTTTTAATTAAAAACATTATGTGGATCGAAATTTTTGCCTGCTTTAATTGTATAGCTTTTGCCGGACACTTTAGTTGCGATGTGGGACTTTGGATACATTTATTTTCGAGCTTTCCCGCACTAGATTCAATTAATATTGCGTAGGAGTCAAGGAATTCTCTTTACCTGTTAATATCAATTTGTGTCTCAACAAATATTTTTTCAACAGAGTTTTCTGTAACTTGAGACGTCAGTTGTTTCAACTTGAAAAGGTCGCGTCTGATCCAATTTTATTTTAAGTTACGTCAGCAGTTTATTTACATAAATAAAAATAATTTAACTGTTTACAGGCAGTTTTGAGTTGTTAAGAAAGAGAGTCCATCAGAGAAAAGTTGAAACTTTGTTATCGGTTTTCAAAAATGTTGATTGCTAAGAGAAGCGAGATTTAAAATCTTCATGTTCTTAGTGCAAAAAAGTTCAACAAACATTTATCACGTGTTTTAAAAAAAAGGCGTCAAGAATTATCTTAAACACGTGATGAACGGTAACTTTTTTGCAGTGAGAACGATTAAGTCTTAAAGTTGTTACGAACGAATTACGAACACAAAAACCAGAAAACAAAGCAATGTAAAGATAATTTTAATTAAAAGTTTTTCATAATATTTCCATACTGCAAGAGAGCTACTTTGATCGCGAACAATTTGCGAGCATTTAATTAACGCCGTCAGACACAATATCTAGATAGAACTCTAGTAGCACAAAGCTTTAATGTTCTATTAGCTAACGAATGCCGGCGTCCTATTCTCAAAGTGCTAGAGAAATGTTCCATAAAGTCGTATGCGGTATTCAGAGTAAGAAATGTGCTGAGCATTACTCGCTTTATTGTGTGTTAAAGCCTAGTTTATTGCCCAGTGCCGTCTTGCAGTGCTGCTTCGTGCCTATTTATTTTATTTTATGAAAAAGTAGACAGTTATGTTATTTAATTGGACGTTCAGATTTATAGTTTGTGTTATGATTTGGAGTATATTTTTTGTCATTTTTAGTGAATTGACTTATTCAAGTTTAGTTTATTGACATGTAATTAAGCAGACATAACAATAATGTAGTTCGATATATTGTTCTTCTAACTATCAACTGATTGAGGTATGCGAGTTGGAATATAGGAACGATGACTGGAGGTGGAAGAGAGCTAGTAGTACTATTTTGTTTGATGGGAAATTATCAAATGACCCCTCCCGCTGTAGATTAGCAGCGTGAGGGAGTGTCAGAGTCTTACTGACTACAACCCATAATGTTTCTTCTTAAGCCCTTTATGTATTAGGGCCGCGATAACTCTTTCAAACAAGCCTGTAGCCCAATATTATTGACCTATAGATAGAAGTTAACACTTTCCAACTTACAGTACTAACTACTCACAGTAACAGCCGTCGACACTGATTATCCAAAGCCAGTCACTCGCATTATATCGAGTGGCATCACAATAGCTCCCCAACACTTCAATTCTGACAAGCAGTAGTAATTAGATCGCGCTTCCCCTGAATAGAACTTAGTGCGACAAAGAGATGTGCAACTCAATGGAACTACAGTTCTACCGTAATGAATTTTGGCACCTAGGTGATGTCACTGTCCAATCTATTCAGTATTATTTTGGACAACCTGTACAGAGAGATAAAAAAAAGGTCGAGGACTGTTTTTCCTTTTTTTATGTAATGGCAAGGATTCAAGTCCGATTGAAATTAATCCAGAGAGATTAGTAATTAATGAAATGTGTGTGTTTTTTTATGTATAATGTAAAAAAAGTAGAAACAAAACATTTAATTAATAAACCGATGTTCAATTGTTACTGTGTTTAGTTTGGGAGTGTTATTTGATTAAAACTCAAAGTTGAGTTTTGGTTTGAAATACAGAAGTTTATTTGTAAAATAATATTAGCAGCAACACAAAATACTCGGCTTAATGTTTTTATGTTATCAAGTCATTATGACTAACTTATTCATTACTCGACTTTTAATTTAATGTTAACGGTAAGTATATAATTATTTTCGTTTCTTTCTATTTATCATGTTTTGACCGATTTTAACCGAACCGCAGTTTTCCAGAACTCACATAAACAATGCTAACTGTATAAAGGTCAAGTTTAACTGGACGTTTAACCTCATCCTTTGACTTGCTCCGGTTAAATTTAGTGCATCGCGGCGCATCGACCGAGTGCATGCGTGTACGCACGTTGACATACCGGTTTGACATTTATTTTTTTCAATTAAAGGTCAACGAACTGTGAGTCAAAGTGTGATAGTTGATTAAACAAAATAAATTTTAAAGTTCATTGAACTTATAAAAAAATCAAATCTAAAAAGTTTTTATTGGTGTGAATTTTAATTATCAATGGGTTGATAAAGGCGATCTTCCAAATAGATCATTTGTATTACTAACTTTTTTCAAGTCTTAAGTAAAATACGAAGTTTAAATTACTAGTTAAAAGTTTAAATTATATAACATCTAAGCGCGCTAATTAAGAATTAATTAGTTTGTCTTTCCAAGAATCATCTAGGCCGCAAAGCCGCAAAAATTATTAAAGTAAATAAAGCTGCAAAGATTTTTCTAAAATTATTATATACCTACCTGTGTATAATTTATATTAATTAAGAAGTAAATATGCTTATGGCTATCATTTATATAGACACCGTATAATTAGTTTCATAGTTGTACAAACAAATCTAAGAAAACGTTCATTTCGGGGAATACTCGTTTTCTCACTATCCTGAAACCGTACCTACCTAATAGATTGTTCTTTAAATTACGTCTCACGTATCACATTTCACTTCTGTGAAATTAAATTATTTTTGAACCTAATTTCAGAAATAAACATCTTCATTTCTAGCGACTTATTTAATCTACAAATAATTATGTAACAAACAAAAGCTAGGAACAAATTGTAAAGGAAATATTTTTAACCACACCTAACTTTTTTCTATTGTCTGACATGCAACTAGGAACACTTGTTCCAACAATTTTTCTTCCCATATTTACTTATCGATTTGAAAGACGGTAACCCTACAAAGTGCCAGTATTATGATGTGTATTACCGGATAAAGTGAGCGCTCGATACGTTGTCAATCGAAATGGAATCGATATTATATCGATTGCTAATTACAATCGTGATACAGGGTGCGTTTCAAGAGCTCAAGTTGTATGGATCTCCGACGCAGGCTGAAGTGCAATGTGTCAACACTTTTGAGGTAAGATTTTTAATTAATTATACTCTAAATACACAAGATGACAAAGTCCCTTTTAACTTACTATATCGGCATTATAAGCTGTAGTAACCACATATTAAGTGAAGTTGTGGAGGTTTAAAGATGCAGATCATAAAACTTTCAAAATACAGTCCCAATTCATTTGTTTTACTTATAAAATCATATCATGATGCTCTCATAGCATTTCTCACTACAAACGTTAAATATTCCACCTCTGCATTAAAACTATTACAAAATTTACTTAGTTAAACTTGTCAGTAGTACCTACATTGAATTTCTAAATTGTACAAAATTGAAGCTGCAATCGTGGCTACTCTATTCCACAGAATTCACACAAATGTACAATTTTCAACGTTTTGACAGGAATCCGGAGATGGAGACGAGATAGACATTGACAATTACTTGGTGATTACAAAGCAAATATAATTGATCGCTTTTCACTGAAATGCTGTATCTAACACGGTTTTTGTGGTGTCCTAACTAATTTATTAAATGTTTTCGCAGTACTAACAAAATTCGATACCTGAATTTATACTTGGATATAGCGAAAAATACCGGCCATACCTGTGGCTATCGTTCCATTATGCAATTATTTAATTATAAGCATTCGATATTAAAATTGCACAACACTAGCACAGCAATCACTAAAAGGTCTTTGAAAAAAACTTAAATATTGCTTATACATTTGGCATAGAACATTTGTTAAAATATCCATACTTATGTATTTTTGAATAAGCAAAAAATAAAAAGGAACTCAGTCCGAAATAAATATCACCTATTTAATAATATAATTTACCTCTATTCAAAACTTATCTGCAAAATGAAGTCAATGCACTTACTTATAGAGGTAAAAAAATCGGAAGCGCAATATTATGCGATAATAGTACGATATTTAAAAATATATAATAATATTATCTTCAAGAGTCATCGACTCCATTAACAGAGATGATCTTTATTACGAGAACAAAGATAATAACAGTAGTCCACTACCGCGGTATGCAGTGCAATAAAATAAATTGCTTGCAAAATTAAACTTGTTTACTTAACTAAATGGGCACAAATAGACGCTCAAGGATTTATTTTATTGGCTCTTAACGCTTTTGGTGGGGTTAGGGCTAAATTTAATTTGGACAGTGGAAAAAAATACATTAACGATTAACTTAATTTTTAATGCTGAAAATCTAGGATATTATTACATTAAAAGAACTTTTTCAAACCACAAGATTGTCGCTAAATATCAGTAAAAATACTTCCTATTAGAATCCCTAAAATCGAAATAGCAAACGTCCTCAAAACAAAGATTGAAAAAAGCCTGCTCAAAAATGCACCGCTTCATAAATTCCCCAGTATCGGGGAACTACATAAAACTATCCGACAACATGGACTCAACCGGCAGTAGTAGATCTACTTGACATGCCAGCGATCCACATCTGATGATTTCTAACCTCTCTGTTGTTCGTTGACACTGCCAAGCACAAACAGTAATATCGTAAACAAACTCGGTAGCGGAACATCGGATTGCAATCATGTAGGGTGTGGACTGAGTGTGGGCAGCGGAAATTAATTAAAAGTTATTTTTCAACTACATATAGTGGTAGATGTCTATGTCATTTTACAGGGGAACTGGATGTTTAAACAAGAGCTAAGATAACGGTGTAATTAAGTTTATTTATCAGAAATCGGTTCCTCGAACTATTTCAGAAATAAAAACAGAAAATACCAGTCCGAGGCTGTACCTAAAGAATCGTCTGTTTAAAAGAAGATTATTGAGCTATCAGACTTAAATAAAAAAATATATTAAGTATACAGCAGTCAAAACAATATCTCAAAATATTAGTAAAAACTATTCATATTTATATAATCCAACTTTTCATGCACATGTCAAAGCTTTAAATCTTGTCAAACATTTTTTTATATTTAATCACAAAAAGTTTTCAAAGGCCTCGTCCAATTTTAAGAGTCGTGCAATAAAATAACTTGTGTAATAAAAATTACTGCTATAGACCGTGATCGCATAAAGCCAAGAGTAATGTCTCTTTTTAGACTTTTAAAACATTTGAAAGTCAAAGAGAATAGAACTTTTTAAGTATATTTTTTTGCCATCGAGAGTTACTTTTACGACAAGGAATGAATCACAAAAAAACATTTGACAGGCGACAATAAACTGTGTCATCATATTTCCACACCCGAATTAAATCCAAATGTGGCATGATTTACTCATGAATCTACATTATTCATCCCCGCTACCGCTCTCTGATGCACCCAAACCACTCCCAAATCATAGGTATCGATGTCACATTGTCAAGTGGAACTGCATCATGGCGTCGTGTTTACATTCGGCATTAGATATCAACTTCAGATAAAGCTCCGCACTGATGCTGAGCTCTGCGAAATTCGAATAACAATTCCAGTGCTCCGTAAAAAATCGCTCGGATTTCCAAACACGTTTTTGAGGATGAAATATCCTGAAGTTTTCTGAACCGCACAGGTTCTTTCAATTATTTTTAATTCCGCTTCATGTCGTGTTTGCAAACGAGAATGCTTTTCCAAGATCAAAAAGTGCCATTGAGTTTTAGAATCAGACTTTTTTGTTCGGTGTCTCATCATTGTAGTAAGTAAAACTGCGTAATAAAAATACACCTTTCGCGAAAAGTTCATATCTCTAAACCCATTTCCAATCTAAATACCCACCCTGTTCACACAAATCACAGAAAGACCCCAAAATTATTCCACCATTTCCAGTCAAAAGATCGCCAAGAACCCGAGACACGAGTCTTCCCATTTTCAACTGTGATTCGGTAATCAAAGCCTACATATCCAGTAACATTGATAAGCAGAAACTTCCTCAGACCTTTGTTCGTAGCACTCGTGTACCGCTATCGTGCGCTAACGACTCTCGTGTTTGCAGAATAAGTAACTACGTACTCCGGAACACAATAGTCAAAGCGGAATTCGCGTAATTCGCGTAATTCGCGTAACAAGATGGCAGTTGGTTCATAATGGATTTTTAGTGGGTTTAAATGATGACAGTTTTTTGTTATGGTGTAGGATTACGTAGTCTACATGCAATTTTTTTTAAGCATATTTGAGGGACGTCATAATATAGTATTCATTGCCCAACGGCGTAAAGAATACAAACATTGTCACCAATTACCAATTAAAAATGAAAATATATTCTGTAAACACTCTGTAGATCACTTTAGAACCCCCAGCACTATGGTGCCCAAATTAAAACAAAATTCAAAATTACACAAACGAATAGATTTAATAGGATTCACTAAAGTTTAGTCTACACTTTCACAATAATTAATAGTTTGTCACTTCACCCGACGCTTAAACCTAACAATAACATCCTACCAATAACAGCTATTCACTTGCTCACCATTTTGCAACAACACGCCTTAATCAAAGAGGTTAGGATTGCATATTAATCATACAGTATTTACTAACATCTTAACCCTAGGAAATCCTACTGCATTAATGCTAAGACAAATCTTCTTGTTTACTCGGAACACCCGTCTAATTGCGGGTTACATGGTGAATATTTGAACATGCCCGGTCCTACGTAATCAGAGGATTACTGAAAGGAGGTGTCCTGTTTACAGAACCTTTTTGGTGTACTCTGTATTAGCTGACCTGATTTTAGTGAGATTAGAATTTTAAATTTTTCAGTGCCTAAAAAGGTTAAATTTAAATCTGTAGTAAAAAAAGTAATCATTAAATATTTAATTTCAATAGATTGCATGCTTTGAAATGATTGCTTTTTGGTGAAACCTGCAGGTCAAAGCAATGCAAGTTACTAATAACCAATGAAAAGAACTTAATTTACCATAACATATTCGCTCGAGTATGTTTCGAGCCTTTCTATCTATCTATCCTTTGTCACTGACCATTGACCAATTGTCATGACTAACACCAGGTCCTATATGTGGTAACAAACCTCTATAGAGGTCACGTTCACTATATTATGCTATTACCTCTAGGTGGACCAAGAAGAAGGTGACGCGGAAGGTTCTGGAAGGTATGGTACAATCCCACCGTTCCCGCCACCACCGCCCGGCTTAGATGGAGGTAAGGATCCAACTGGACCCAACCTTTTTATTACGCAAAGTGCATAATGTTTGGGCACTTGAAAGAAATCATTTAAAATAATAAGTTTTGTTATTTCGTCAATCATTTTAGAAGTAATTTTGATATTTTTTTATCTTTCTTGGATTAATTGTTTCGATTATCATAATTATGACTAGATAAATTAATTAGCTGTTGAATTTAAAACATTTTCACCAAAAAATATTAACCGGGTTTAAATTTATACCTATAGTGAAAATGAAGAACTGTGCAGATTATGTATAAAACTTGTATAAATAAGCATGTTACTATTAGGTATTTCTCTTTTTTATTTTCAGGCTACTCGTTGCGACTAAAAGGCGAGAAAGGAGAACGCGGACCAAGGGCAAGATTTTTAAATAATTACATTTAGTAAATTACAAGAAAAACATATTATTGAGCAGATAATAATTTGATTGTTGACGATATAAGATTAGACTTAAGTCGTCCCTAGAATAATATATTTGCTTTAAGAATTTTAGGCAGAAATTCAAATATATAGCATTGCTATAAAATAGGTCATAAATATAAGCTCTAGAATTCGAGACACAATAAATAACAATAAAGAAGATGGATCAAAATTGCCCCACGTCCTATAACAATGTGAGGTATCTCAAAAAAAAGATAAAAATGTAGAAAAAAATATGGCATACTCTCTAATTCATTTTTTTTACACCTTCATACGAAAAAAATGCTTTAAAAATTGTTCAGGCGCTGTTATGGAAACATCGTTCGCAGGACTATTTTATTAAATTATTTTTTTGTTTGATAGGGTATACCTCACAGGTGGTCCCATAACCATCAGGTCAGGATCTGATGATGAAAACCCTGAGAAATTCAGGGCAACTTTTGAAAGTTGTAGGCATGCGCAGGATGAAAACTTGACTGTAAGGTGTTTGTTAGTTTACATATTTTGTTGTCGAGTTCCCACAACCTTCTCTGGTCTCCATCATCGGGTCAGCTCCAAACCTTCACTGTTGCAAAGGTCTATTCAATACAAAAAATATAAGCCCAAACACGATGTCGTTTACACATTCAGTTGTTGAGTTCCCTCGACCTTCTTTCGTCTCCATCATCAGGTCAGCTCAAAATCTTCACTGTCGCATAGTGTTATAAGACATACACCTAATAGTCAAGTTTTTATCCTGCGCGTGCCTACAACTTTCAAAAGTTGCCCTGAATTTCTCAGGGTTTCCATCATCAGATCCTGACCTGATGGTTATGGGACCACCTGTGAGGTATACCCTATCAAACAAAAAAATAATTTAATAAAATAGTCCTATGAACGATGTTTCCATAACAGCGCCTGAACAATTTTTAAAGCATTTTTTTCGTATGAAGGTGTAAAAAAAATGAATTAGAGAGTATGCCATATTTTTTTCTACATTTTTATCTTTTTTTTTAGATACGTCACATTGTTATAGGACGTGGGGCAATTTTGTATGGATTGTGATCCGTCTTCTTTATTCATAGTCAAACTTTGAATGGGAAAATGAAAATCCCGAAACGACATTTTTCGAAGCGATTAACATTTTTCAAACAATACACGTATAGATTTAAAACGCCATTTAAATTCCAAAATGCTTTGGAATAACCATTTATTATAAACAAATATGTGATCGGTAACACATACCAGGTCGTTTTCATACAAAAGGTGGTCGTCCATTGTTTTGGCTTTCGATTTATAGCCCGGTTCGCCTATAGGAATTGTGTTTAGATGCATTGGACATGTGTATGAATATATGGCTTTATTATAGACCGATCTACATTACGTTATTGCTCAAATAATTTATGGGACATGAGATACTTTGGAAATGTCAATTGTCAATACGTTTGCAACCAGAGTGCTTGAATCAGGGAAAAATATGCATAGCTCTTTCTGTTTATGCTGGGCATTTAAGTAGGTAACGTAAGGAATTTCCTAAAGTAGCAGTTTTCCAAATGATTAATTATACAGTTCTACATTTAGAAATGCACCCTATTTTTATTAAAATAGATCCAAGCATCATTGTAAATGAATGATATTCGATTCCCAAAAAAAAAAAAGCTTGTTGATAACTGTCTATTCAATATTCCCGTCAAAAAAGTATGCAAGTTGAAAGATATCCGTACTCTTTTATTTACCTGTCATTAATGTCCTGTTCTTTTTTTTTTTTTTTTTTTTAATTTCTTTTATTTTTAAGATCTTTTTTTTAACTTCGCAATGAGATCGGGATACACGTTAATTACGCCATAGTAGATTTTGTCATTTTCCATTCAACAAACTGTTATTTCCCCTTAAATAAAGCTCGTCACTTTTATAGAACCATAAGAATTTATCGACTGTACAATTTTATAACCTGGTAACCAAAATTACATATCCGACGAAGCTACGAAACTTCACTAACAACATGATATAAGGCCATTACGGCATACTTAACACGATGTTTGCTGATCGTCACAACCCTGTGTGTGCTCGAAACTGTTGCTCCACCCTAACTGAGGGAGGGTTAGGTAGATAGTAGGGGTAAATATTTTATGACGTTTCATTCTTGCTTTTATAATGGTATTGGTGTAGCTAGGTATAGCTATAGGTAGCAAGGTAAGGAGAGAGACTCTTATGTCCAACATAATCCATTGTCCATGATATGATTCACATATTAAGGTTTTAAGCCGTTCTCAATCAACTTTATGGATGAAATAGTGAGGGTATGTTAGCATTTGAACTGAAATAAATTCTTAAAATGTTTTAGAATACCTATTTCTTCAACATCAACATCAAAAAAAGGCAGCATATAATGTCAGAAATATCTTACTCTGTTACTGACTATTGTTTCTATACAGGGTGCTCCAGGAGAATCAATAAGAGGTCCGCCGGGTCCACCCGGCCCTCCAGGCCCTCCTGGCATTTCTGGAACACCTGGAGTTATAGCTGAAATATCTGGCTCGGGAGATGATGTAAGTATATAATTTGTTCAATAACGAAGTGGAGGTTTTGTTCTCGTAAAATATATCAATGTATAACTAGCTGTTCCCTGAAATATTACCTGTCTCGATTGAACTACTTCTCATATCAAATAAGTATAGCCTATCACACGCACAAATATCGCAGTCATCTATTGATAATCATTTTCACAATCAGTTCAGTACATCAAGCGATTATCCATCATAACCTCACAAACTCACAAACAATTACACTAACCTCAGCACATTATATTAGTGCAAATTTTAAACATGGATCACAGAAATAACGCTGTTGTAACCAAGTACGTAGGTCCCTAAAAATCTGTCCTACAATACCTGCCACACAAGCCAACGGAGACAAAATTAATGACAAAACACTATCATATTTCGGTATGAATACAGCTCATTTGAAGGTTCGTTACGAGGACGTCTAAACAAGACCTCGTTACCGTCCATACGTACTGGACTGGTCTGCCCCTACCATGGAGAACAAAATGACTAGCGGAGGTGCCATAACAGAAAATCACCTAAGAAAGTAGTGTGCCAAAATGCGGTTGGGCGGGGACGAGGAATGTTACTTCTTTGGGCCCGACCACTTTTTGTCATACCATAAATCGTTGACATATGTATGTCTCAAAGACCCCGAACGCCTCGTTAGTTCGATCGCTTTGATCATGCCCATGTACGAATTTGACCGAGAAGTTCGCGCCTGACCTACCTACATCTCTATGCGTCTCCGCTCATCTTTCCTTCCTCCTTGGCTCCTGCCCGTATCAAAGTCTAGACCGCAGAGTTCTCATTTAGCCTGCGGATATCACCTGCCTCCCCTGTAAGTAAGCATGCGAGTACCTTATGCATGGCTGAAGTTGTGGGCAGTCGCGACCCGTTACAATTAGAAATGAACGCTGATTGGCTAAAAATTGTCACTGGTGTTCTTTGAATTTTGACGCTTTCATGAAGCTTAGTTCTATGTTGACAGTTTGCTATGTAGAAACTCTACACATAGTTTAACCTTTTTTAAAAAAAATATTGAGTTTAGGTTTCCATATAACGTAAATAACTTGGGAAAATATTTTATCCTCTCACTTTCATTATTGCACTACACACACAATTTGGAAAAAGCCATTTTTAAAGATTTCGTACGGCAATGGAAATGAATATTTTGTTAAATACCTACTTAGTTTTTCGTCCCTTGTACCATACGATATAAGCATAATAGCGCTATCTCTGCCTACTGCGTTGGTCACAATACGCGTAGTTATATCTAACATGAACTTGAATAGGCTATTGAAAACCAACTTTTTACATTATTCTCGGCCACTTGAAACTCGCTGTGTAAAATAAACAGTTTTTGCTATTTCATTTATTTTGTTTCGCTTTGATAGTGGTTTCAAATGAGTTGTTTTTGTATAATATGTTTATGTCTAGTTAAAATGGTAGTTTTTAGGTCCATTCGTTACTGTTATCATTTTCAGTCTGTATTGTTATTTGTGTGATTTATAAACTTTAATCAGTCTGTTCAGCGTTCATGTTTTATCATTGTTTAAAAGAAAAATGAAATAGTATTTTTATTATTATAATCGTATACAGAAAGAGATTCAAAATATATCAAAATAATATGAAGCCATTTGAATAGATTTTCACCAAAAAACAAACCCCACCGCCCAATTATATCCTGCGTTATAATAAGAATATGTTTCTTTTATTAGTGGACCTATAGTGAGAACATTCAATATTGGCGACTAAATTGGACCATTCTGCCTGTTACAGTCGTAACAAAGTTTATTATGCTCTTGGCGCCCGTCCTACATTCGATTTGACAATATCGATTCAATTGATTCCCTCTCCAAGAGGTTTTGAGTCGATTCGACGGTGTAACGAAGTTAACAAATCGAATTCGCCAATCTCTACAGTCATTTGTTTCTATTCATTTAGTTCTTAAGAACTAATTTCATTTTTGTTTTCAAGTACTATTAATCGTCTGGAGTTCTTTTAATCGTCAGCTTATACTTTACTTAATTGAATGTAATTACAAATTCTATTGATAGTAATTAATGTTTCAAAGTTTGTACAACCTTTTTTCTAAGCCCTTCGTGAATCACAAGACTTTTCATAGACTAAGTATCTGGTAAATATGTAGTATATATATACATACTTACATATTCAAATTGTTATCTGTATTTATTTAAATTGTTATTTCTTTTTTCTTGCACCTCTGGCACCGACACAGAAGAGTACAGTCAAGGTTAGTATAGTCTGTATCTAATATTATTTTATCTTTCTTACTGAAATTACTGCTTTAATAATTATTTCCGTGGATATACCACGGAAATCATCAATTTATTCTGCTTTACACATTGTTCACTCCAAATCAAAAACAAACTTACTTTTTTTCTTCTTGCATACGAGATACAACTACATTTTAACTCTACCTCTCCAAATTCAATAATTAGTACAAAAATACAAACACTGCAAAATTAAACTTAAACGAAAAAACAAACCATCTTCTAGTTTCCTCCAAACCCCACTTACTTTTTAATATAATTTTATGGAATAAAATCAGCAGAACAAACTACACCGTAATATGAACCCCCTATTATGTGAAAATGTTTCCGCCTGAATGTGTTTTGCATAATACGAGATAATACTTGACAACCTTAATGACGCTCGGATCCTTTGCAAACCTCAACACGACTCGAGGAACAATCACTACACAATGACCGGGGGTTGTTATTCGATAAAAGTAATCAGTATCATTACACTCCACTTCCACTTGGTCGTTAGCACAATTAGACCTACAAAAGTAGGTTTAGTAATTAATTTAATTCAATTGAAACCACATTCCTGTAGTGCAGAATTTGGCAGTGTGCCTATTTGGTCGACCACCCTATTCGAAAGCCACATTAGAGTGTGCCTTGATCAATACAACGGCATATTCCTAATTGGTGTTTTGTTAGTGCTTCTGCCAAACCGGTAACAGTTTATTTTAGCTTCTAAATAATAGGATTCTCTAATAATGTGGTTATTTGGAACTAATCTTAGAGAGAGGTCATAAGAGGTTCGTATGAAATACTCGATTAGTTTGTACGATATCTATTTACCTCATACGACCTTTGTATTTAAAAAGCTTACGGTCCGAGACTAAAGATCAAGTGTAATTCATCCCTTAATGCTTGACTGTATATTGAGTATCTATACAGACCTTTTTTTATCTTTACAAACCCTTATATTTCCGATAAAGGTACTTGTAACAACTTTTCGTCGTCTTCACAATGGAATCCTAAATTAAAAGTACTTGATCCAAAAACGGTTCATGGTAACTAACTTCGATAAGAATCGGGAATTTTTGCTTGATTTCACGTTCTAGACTAATCCCTTAACGAGATATTTTCAATTTTGTTTGAGTGGATAAATCCGAGGCTTCTTAATCAACCGTGAAATGTTTGTAGTATATTCGTTTCGCTTTCCTCAGCAGCAGATCTTCGGAGAAAACTACGTGTCTATGGGTCAATGTGGGTGCAATTCCAGTACAATCCTTGCACTTCTGCAAACGGCGCCTGAGTTAAAGGGACCTCCCGGTCCTCCGGGAATTACTGGTGCTGATGGACGCACTGGGTCACCTGGACTACCAGTAAGTATTGTATTATTAAGGGTTTTTTGTTATGTCGAGTACTTATGTTTAAGTTATACTTACTGTTACTTACATAAATATATCTAGAGTATTTAATATGACCCCACGTGCTAATTCAAAACCTATTTTATTGGTTACAAAGTATAGTTAAAGTTCATTTTTTTACTAAAAATATTTTTTTACGTACGAGGAATACAAGTGAATTTCAGAATTCTGATCATCTATACTAATATTATAAAGCTGAAGACTTTGTTTGTTTGTTTGAACGCGCTAATCTCAGGAACTACTGGTCCGATTTGAAAAATTCTTCAGGAACTACGGGTCCGTGCCGAGGTTCCCACGGGATGCGGTTGAAACCGCTGGCAGAAGCTAGTAGTTCAATCAAATTCATCATTTTACAGGGTCAACCAGGGTCACCAGGTGAACGCGGTCCTATAGGACCACGAGGAGATAAAGGAGACAGAGGTGACAGCGGCCCAAGGGGGCCCGAAGGACCAGCGGGTGCTAAAGGAGAGGCGGGAGTAGACGGGAGACCTGGTGCTGTTGGTCCTCCGGGCCCACCTGGACCACCGGGAGCATCAGATTACAGTAACTTTGATGTAAGAACAGATCTGTATTGATGTTCGCTTTAATCAGCTATTTGAGCTTCAATATAGCCAACATATTTGTGGTGTATCGCTAAAATAAAGATTGGTAAAGTTGCAGATAGATAACCAAAATAAATGCCAGCCAGCATTTATCATGTGAACATGTTTTATCACTTTTCATAAAGTAAATCCGAAATAAAAAAAAACAGAGGACATTCTACCATCTTTTCAGATGAGAAGTAATAAAATAAACGCTGTTTTATGTTAGCTGAAAATAGATTGAATTTGAGTTTAAATTATGCTATAGCCAAAATAGACTCATTGCCTAAATTCTAATGCGAGTGTGACTTTTTATCATTTTCATGCCATCCATTTCTATTAATTTAGTCAAATTGGAAGCCTAGACAAATATACAAGGTAAGTTCTAGGAAAGATTAACTATGTATCGTTGCTTTATTAAGCTAAGAAATCTTTTGTTCATCATTAGTGTATCTATAAAGTGTTGCTTGAGCAAGAAGCTCTATTTATAGAACGACAAAACTAGATTTATAAATCGAATTATGTAGTCATTTATCTAAGCCAGTCTTTTTAATAACTGGTATAGTTATTGGCACGGATATTGAGCTCTCGGCGGAAGAGTGGGGATCGCTTTGCGCACTGTACCTACACATAAGGCAATAAACCAATAAATCGCTTCTGCGCAGGTGAAGGTCAGGGCTCAATATCCGTGCCGATTACTGCCGTACAATTAGAATTTATGAAGATTATTATTACCCAACAAAAAAAAATATCAGCTCAACTGCCAAAACGACAAACATCATTAACGAGGAGTCTACTAAAAGAATCGATCTTCAGTACCCGATCACCTTCATTGTCAAGTCATTTTGTTTGTGACTGAAACGAATTGCTTTTCGGAGGCAACGATTGTGCCCGCTTTAGCAAACAAACCACTCCGAATAACTTGGGCAGAAGTGTGAAAGTAGCTTGTTCACTGTTGATTTATACCGACGACAGGCCCAGATAAGGGAATTTATTTGAAAAGCCTCTCCCAAAGTTTTGTCATGTGTATCGTCTGTATAAAAAATAATTTGGATCTTCCCGTAGGCTTCTTTGTTCGAAGTTCTGTTATTTTCTCCGGTTTGTTTACTTTCTGAATAAAAAATCTGACAGTATTGGGAATAAATTGATGTTTTTTAACAATTTAAACTGAATTTAATGTGTTTTTATTAGAGTTAGAAAAGTGAAAACTGGGCCACAATGACTTTTAAGAGCTCGAATAAAAATTGGTACAAAATTAGATAATTGACAATATTATCAACCTTAAATTAAAAATATTTTTAAATAATAATAAAAAATGGATATGTAACAGGAATCCCTTCTTGGCTCTTATGGAGGAGCCATTGGAAGACCAGGGGCTCCTGGACCTAAGGGTGATGCTGGACAACCAGGACCAATAGGACCACAAGGCGAACGTGGCTTCCCAGGACATAAAGGAGAGAGGGGACAATCGGGCGTAGGTGGAACTAAAGGAGATAGGGTAAGTCAAGTTGTAAAGAATACAGTTTGTAGTGATAATATAGATAATATTATTGCTAAGTCATGATTACAATGCATACCTATATAAATTTAAATGATCGTTAAGCGTCTTATTTATTACCGACAAAAAAATTGATTATCAAGAAAATACTAGACTTCGACCCCTTCCAAAAATAAAACACTTTTGAAGATCTTACATATCTCGTACTTACTTTAAACGCCTCAGATTCAACAATGGGTTTTTATCACATTTCGGAATCTGAGATAGTATCTGATACAAACGATACGATCTTATTGTTTAGTTTATTTTTTCGTATATAAAATATAAGTAAAAATAAACTAAACAAACCCTTTATGCAATTCAAATGTACCCAGGGTCACCCGGGACCTCAAGGAGAGAGAGGTTACAAAGGAGATCGTGGCAGCCCAGGGTTGGATGGAAGACCAGGTATACCAGGCGCTAGTGGAAGACCAGCTGATAAAGGAGAAAAAGGTAACAACAGACGTCTTGTTGTAAGTTTATTCTATAGGCACTTATATAGTCAATGTCGAAACTATGGTAAATAGAGTTAATATGTCCTGTCTTTCTTGTTTTTCTTGTTTAGCATATTAGTGAGTTACATTTATATTTAAATTGCCATCGTATAGGTGAACGTGGCGAACCGGGTCCACCAGGACCTCCAATCGTCGGTTCGCTCAGTCCTGATGATGCTGAGTTTCTAACAGCAGGTACTATTTCGCACTCTATCTGATTACCACATCATTTGGTACCTTCATAATCGTAATATAATTTTTAAAGAACATAATGAATAAAATATATTTTTTTAGAAGTATTTCGATAAAATTATGTACTCTTTGTAGAATTCCATCTCATTCACATGGTCAAATATGGAACGAATGATCACTTAACATGATTTATAATTAGCAAATATTATGTTCCAAACATTACCATTAAATCCACATAGTCTTACTAAAAACACGATTTTTATCAAAAATATTTGTTTTAAGTATACAGTAGAATAATTTTAATCCATAATTATAGACCATTATAATGGACGTTACGTGCATCACATTTTAAAAAATTGTCTGATTTTGTTTTGCCAGTCACAAAAATGCTGTAAAAAATTCATTCGCATGTTTACTAACAAATAGAAATTCATATTTAAAGGACAAAGGCAGGCAGGGGCTGCCTTGAAAGGAGACAAAGGTGAAAAGGTGAGGTTTTGAATTTATTATTCAAACACCAATTAGGTTGGGGCGAATTCGTGAACGCTTGAGAATCCTCCCATCTTGTATTCATTGATGGCATTATTATGAGATGTGAGGTGACTTTTAATTGGATGAATACCAAAGCCTGTAATTGATGTCGATGTTGTTGATGATTCTATTTATAACTTATTCAATTAACCATTCATTGGGACTTGGAAGCATGTCATGTTCTCCCATACCTATAGAACTTTGCTATTCTAGTCACGTCATACTTTTGTTTCTTTTAATATATTGGTATGCAACAGGGCGAAAAAGGCGGTCGAGGTAATGACGGCCCACCTGGGTTTCCGGGCAAAGATGGCAATGCGGGTGAACGTGGCGACATTGGACCATCGGGCATGCCCGGAACTCCTGGCCCGCCGGGAACACCTGGATTGAAAGGAGAGAGGGGAGAGAGAGGCCCACCTGGACCTATCAGTGTTACCATGGCTGGATCTGACATTGTTACTATAAAGGTATGGTTTACACCACTTGACACATGCAATAAAATATTTTCTCAAGTCTCCGAATTTCATAGCTACTTAATAATAACAGGGTGACAAAGGTGACGCAGGCTTGCGAGGAAGAAGGGGTAGGCCTGGGCCTGCTGGACCTAAAGGATCTTCGGGCAATCCCGGACCTCCTGGACCTCCTGGCAGGCCTGGGGATAAAGGAGACATCGGTTTACCTGGATGGATTGTAAGTTATAGTTCACGTGCTAATGTACAGAACCGCTTGAATATACGTTACAGTGACTAATTTATAAGGGTAGTACGGAACTTTTATTATGAATGGGCTTAAGATGCACATTGGAAAATAAATCATTCATTTCCAACTCAAGTTTAGTTCTTTATAAAAAAAAAAAATACGTGTGGCTCTCGAGGACTGCCGCGGTAAAGCTATTGCATAGCGTACAATACGTCTAATCGCACGACACACAGCGCCGTGTCGAAGACTGCCGAACTGACACGACGTTAGACGATGCACGGCCTTCAAGCCACACCTCCGTGCCCGTCGGAGTGGGGAGCGTGAGGTTTTTTCGTTACGGAATTTCTGGAATTGGTCCCCGCGCTCAAGGCCTGCGATAGAAGCTATGCAATAGCTTAAAAAAAATGTAGTAAAGAAAATTCTCTTCCTGGACTATTTATTATAATACTAGCTTTTGCCCGCGACTTCGTTCGCGTGGAATAGGGACTTCGGCAGATTTTTGGTTTGACCAATAGATGGCGCTATATGTCCGGAATAATTTTTTGTTTTTTATATTTTTTGTAATAAAAACTATCCTATGTCCTTTCTCAAGTTCCAAACTATGTCTGTACCAAATTTCACATAAATCGGTTCAGTAGTTTAGGCGTGAAGAATAGACAGACAGACAGACAGAAAGACAGACAGACAGAGTTACTTTCACATTTATAATATTAGTTAGGATAATGACGTAAGGAATCCAACCAACTTATACTTAACGATATATTACACTTGTCCGGGTTTTTATGCTTACGACTGTTAGTTGCAATAATTACACAGCTTTTAGTATACATTCATAAACATCGAACGTCACAGAAGTCACCCTTGACATTCAAATAATAGAAGTGACGTCTTTCTGTCTGTCGGTTAAGTCTAAAGTTAAGAATTTAATAAATTAACTCTTAATTCACATTACAATACGACAGCAAAAAATAGAGCTCGTGAGAGGGTGTGATAAATATTCATTATATTTTTTACCTACTTAATAATTTACTTGAGCTCGTTTGTTAAGATTGATGTTTAAGATTTAAAACGTTTTATTAAGTCATTGTTATTTCTTTCTCATGCTGCATAGAATGCGAAGGTAAAAACGTGTTTACAATACATTTTACTTTTCTTCCTTTACAGTAATAGTTACTCCTTAAAAATAAATTCCAGTGAATCACTATTATCAGCAAACTGAAAATGGGCGTTTTAAATTACTTTTGATTACAGGGTCGTCCAGGCACATTAGGGCCACCGGGGCATCAAGGACCAGCAGGGCCAAAAGGGGAGAAAGGGGATCCAGGAGTAAACATCTTAGACGTTTCAATGGTAAAAATATTTTATTATATCACCAACACATATTACTTCTTGTATTACGCAAAGTAATAAAAATAGTAGCACCACAAATTGGTGGCATGTATGATAATAATGCTGTTCATATAAGCTACTTGACCAGAAACTTACATTTATTTAAAACTAGCTGACCCGGCGAACTTCGTACCGCCTTTTCCTTATTTGCTCACCGTTTAGACCTACCCTGGACTACGACAAACATTTTAAAACCAAAATCAGCTCAATCGGCCCAGCCGTCCTCGAGTTTTAATCAGACTAACGAACAACAATTCATTTTTATTTATATAGATAGATAGATATATATAGGCACCGGAATTAAAACTAGTTTTCATCACATTTAAATTATATCACATTACATTCACTGTATTCCAAAAGGTTACACTCAAACTCTTTTTTTAAAGACAGTCTAGTTTTTTTCTCGTCTTCTTATTTTGAGAGGTAGCCCTCCTACAAAACCTTCGGAAACGATTCCTGTTGGTTCAGGCAATGGGTCTCGTACAGTGCAGGCAGCGGGTTCCACTGAGTACTTGTGTAATACTGCAGCAAGTCCAGCCATTGACTGCATCTGTCCTAGTCTGGCACCTGTAGAACGAAAAATACACTTAAAATACCACTAAGCAAATATTTCGTAAAATTACATAATCAATGTTTTCAAGTATTCGAGGTATTTATGTCTGTATTTGTTTATTCAATATTATGTCTGGTGCTAATAACGAATTCTTGTTTTTTGTTCTATTAACATGTTGAGATATTTCGTCGGGACTGTTGGTATTTAGTTTCGTTTTCTCCAATGACAATGTTATTTTGAATATTAAAATATAAATCAAATGTAGGTAAACATATTTGTAGAGGTAGTAATTGAGGAGTAACTTACCAACACAAGAGCGGGGTCCCTCTCCAAAGGGCAAATATACAAAGTTCTTTATATCTTCCTTTGTGCCTTCATTAAATCTCTCAGGGTCAAACTTGTGTGGTTCTCTAAAGTATTTCTCATCTCTATGTATAGCTTGAATCGGTATCATCAGTTTAACATCCTGATTTATTGTTAAATTAATCTCTGGGATGGTATATTCAGGAACACAACACATTCTCACTAAATAAGCTACAGAGGGATACATTCTCATGGATTCGTAAAATGCCATTTCTAAATAGTGCATCTCTTTGACAGCATCATACGTTAGTTTATTGTTATGTTTAGCCAGCACTGTGTCAATTTCTTCTTGCACTTTCTTCTGATACTCGGGGTGGAATGCTAGTTGATGTAGCGTGTAACTTGAAGCCGTAGAGGAAGTTTCAAAACCAGCTCCAAAGAAAACAAACGCTTGAGCAGTCATCAATAAATCGTCCATTTCTAATTCAACTATTTTAGATGTACCATCTTCGTTCTTCTTTTCAATAGACTCTCCAATAATTTTTCCTTTTTGTCTGAGCTCTAACATTAAGTCTATGAAATCATTTCGACCAGATGGTTTATAATTTCTATTTTTTAGCACCGTTTCAACTAAATGTCTCATGTTTGCTTCTAGTTCCGGTGATAGGAAATGCATATTTTTACACAATTCGGGAAACATAATTTTGAGAGCCCCCGCAACTGCGTCTCTGAATCTTCGTTCAAAAATTCTTTTGCCCAGTTTTCTAAAATGAGAGTTTTCGTCGTTCAAGGAATCCATGTTGATACCAAACGCACATACACCAATGAAATCTGTAGTATATCTTGCCATTAGTTCTCTGACGTCGTAGTATTCTTTGTTTACAACTTCTTCTGTAATGATCTGAAGTTTCTCTGCTCTATCTGTGATAATATGGAACATAGCCTTAAGCTTGCCAGTGCTGAAAGCCGGTGTGAATCTCTGTCTGATCAAACGCCATAAATCTCCATCGGCAAAGAAAATGTTCTTTAATAGGGGTTCTACGACTGTCTTGTGTGGATTGAACCCTCTCGAATGAAAATATTGGAAGTCTGTTACAAGGATTCGCTTGATAATTTCTGGATCTCTTACAACTAATTCTGGTGCCGTTCCTCTGAAGAATCCCACAACTTTTTCTTCTGGGTATTTGTTGTACACTTCAGTTGCCATCATAGCCATGCTCGCCTGTTGCAGAAACTGTCGCAAGTTTGTACCAAAAATAGGTATTGGTTTGTCATGTTTGATGCCTCGTTTCTTCCAGTAATCGAATGTCCGAGTTCCATATAAATAGAGAGACACTAGAGCAACTATCACTAATATAAAGAACATTTTGTTTGAGTTAATTCACATAAGTTCACGATGCTTGTCCACACAACGCGATGGAATGTCAACTACTGACGACTCGAGTCTGCGTACACATATAAAGATATAATAGTGAACACAGTACAATAGGAATCCGTTAGCGATCTGTTTCGCGTTATCTGGTTGTTTATCAACATAAAAAAATAATCGCTGCTGATAATAATATGCACAAAAAATATTACAGTCCATTTGGTATAAATTATTTTGTTTTGATAATTTTCATGGGACGCATAATCTTAAGATAATTTACATTTAAATAATCTGAAATAATTTCAATAAATGTTATGTCATCGATTGCATAATGAACATCATTTTTAAGAAAATTTCACCCAATATAGGGTAAAGTAATCAGAAAAAGTCGTGTTGGCCTAGTGGGTACAGAACCAACCTCTCGAGTATGAGGGTGTGGGTTCGGTGGGACTTTTCTAAGTTTGTATGTACTTTCTAGGTAAATCTTAGACACCAATGGCTGATAAAAAGGTGAAGGAAAACATCTTGAGGAAACCTGGACTATAAAGTCTGAAATCACCAACCCGCATTGAGCAAGCGTGGTGATTAGCGCTTAATCCTTCTCCGTGTGAGAGGAGGCCTGTGCCCAGCAGTGGGACGATAAAAAGGCTTTAACAGTAATCAGAAAATACCGAAACGTCGTTATTAATCTTGTCGTAAAGATAAGATCTATTCATGATGACTCATCATTTTGATAAGTCATTGTATTTTTGTAGGTGTATACTCTTAACTTTTCCAAATTCGTGAAAAAAAAAACTTAAAGTTAAAGGTACCATGCTCTAGTAGTCAAAATATATATTCTGCAAGTCACATGTGTGTACTAATATTATACGCAGGCCAAATATATAATATTGTTTCAAGGCCATCTTGATCATTATCATTGTAATGTATGTAGTTGTTTGACCGGTTGTTGTTAAAAATAAACTTTTAGGCTTAAAATTGGTGATGCGATATTCAAACTAGGTTTTATTGAAGGAGCATTCAATAATGCAGCACACATCATTATTACAATAGAAGATCTAACGAACAGAGATAATACCCACTCTATCTTGGTGGAAGATAATTTTATTATTGTTAAGAGTGAATGCTACGATATCAGTAAACTCATAGAGACGAAAAAAATAAATCAATATGTTCCCAGTGACCATGCACAATTAAAAACCCTTGCTTAAGTTATAATATGCACCAAATATTAATATTAAAAACCAAGCCATTGTATTGGAAAAAAAAAAAAATTTCGTCCACGAAAAAGCGTAACTTCCTGTGACCCTCAACCTCTTTATAGGAAAATTATCCCGACGGGAGAACGCCATAAAACAAAGTTCCCCACCGCCAGTAAACTGAGATTTTCTGTGTCATCCGTAAGCTTACAACTTTGGAGTTTATAGGGAACTCGCTTTATCGTGTTTATGTGGCTATATCTCATGACTTATGAATTGTAAGGAAGAAACGCACATTTTCTTTTGATACTTTTCAGATTGTGACACGTACTTAAGCAAATTAAGTTTACTCACCTTCTTGTTTCTGTACCTTTGGTATTCTTCGTTTGTTTTGTCTATAGATATACGTAGGTATTAGATACGTGAAAATACAATTCGCGTTCCGTCAAATGTCTTTTTAACTTTTTTGTTACAATACTATTTAAATTTATTCCACCCAGTGGTAGATCTACCGTAATCGATACTGTTTAATGCCCACAATCCTTTATATATTATATATTTTTTCCTTATATACTTCCTTGTGTACGCTTCCTTTGTACTTCAAAACATGATTTCTTATTTTTCTTTTTAATCTTTGTTTTTTCAAACAGTTCAAAGGCGAAAAGGGTGAGCGAGGCTTCGATGGTCTCCCCGGCTTACCCGGAGTACCTGGTCCTGCCGGTCCCCCCGGTCCCTCAGGGTCTCTGTCTGAAGCTATTCAGTACCTCCCAGGACCCCCTGGCCCTCCTGGCCCGCCTGGACCTCCGGGACCTCCTGGGGTATCCGTAGTTGGCCCAAAAGGAGAACCAGGATTCAGCCATTATGAAGAACACCCTGTTCATGGAAATACTAAGTTCTATGGAAGACCAAGTAAGTTATTTCAAGCGAATTAGACATATTTGGTTTGGTGGTAGGTAGATAGGATATCATTATTTAATTTTCATTATGATAGTTACTCTACTGGTTTTGTGCCTATATTAAGAAGAGAGAGAATTAGAGAGAATCTTAGAGAATCTATAATATATCTATGTTATGGACCATGTGATTAATTCGGGCATTATTTATAATGCCCGAGCATTATGAATAATGTCTAGCTTTATCGGGCCAAGTGATTAATAACTATCTTAACTTCATTATTTATCACATTGCACGGGCATTATTATATTGCTACATGACAGTTGGGCAATTTGATAATAAAGCTATATTTTATGCGGTGCGAGGGTGGCAGTTGTTCTAATAAATAAATTCTGTTACTTGCTACATATTTTATGATTATTGTTTCGAAAATTATATGTTCTTTTTTAATGGGAAATTTTAAGTCTAACCACAAAATTATTTATTGGACAATTGTCATCTAATTTACTTACTCGGCATCGTTTTTCTTGATCTCATTTTTCTTGGCTCGGTTTTTTTTTATGGTAGAATTTAATTTGGATTCAAAACATTGTATTAAAAATTGAAGTCAGTGACGAAAACGAATCGCTGCAAACCCGACTCCACATAGTCTTGTCTGCCCTACCCCTAGAGTGCAATTCAAAACCGCGTAGGCGCGGAGGGTCAAGGCGGCTTGCGAGCTGAGGCGCAGGTAGTTTTAACGCTCGCCGCCGCGGCTGAGGCAGCAAGCCGAAGCTGCGGTGGTGAGCGTGAAAACCATCTGCGACGATAAGCTCGCATGGTACCGCCGGAGCCCCGCAGCGCCGGAGCCGTGACAGAAGCCATGCTTGCTGCATGTTGCATGCTATTAATATTTAGTTTAAGTTAAATGTCAATAACAATAAAAAAAATGAAATTAAATATGTTTATATTACTTTGCCCAAAAGGTCGCGGGCAATATGTATAGTGCCCGGTCAATTTGATTATTTGAACAATTATTATCAAATTGCACTCTCATATTGGGCATTTTTCATAATGACCGGGCATTATGTATAATGCCCAATTTATCACTTGGTCCATAACATCTATATCTATAATATATATAATATCTTAATATTATTAAGAACATATTTTGACAAATAGTGATACTTCCTGTTTCTTTTTATAAAACCTACTTACATAAACAAAAAAAAATACAAAAATGAAGGTTTATCGTAATCTGTAGACTTATAATTCCTGATTGTTTTTGGCTAAGAGATAATAAGTACACGTCATCTATTCATGCCATTTCGTATAAGTAAATGTCATTTCTTGAACAAAATTCAATCTAATTCTTCTTAATAATTATATCTTATTCTGTGTTTGTACACGCTGCATTCCAAAAGTTATAAAGAGCCCTCTTGACGAACTTAAGGCTCTAAAGGAACTGAAAGACCTAAAAGAGAGGGACAGAGATCGACATGGTAAGTATAACAGCATTTCAGACACGCGGATTTAACGCTTTGCTTTTCTGAGCGACTAGCGAATTAGGACTTTCCTACATTAACAGATTTTTGCCGCTCAGTATCTGCCTAAGCGCGACAAAAATCCGCCAGTGTGACATTTCTGTAAGAAATAAAGGGAACAAATATAATGACCACCATAAAATGCTTTGATAGCCTTAGTTTTGTAACCAGAAATATCTACCTCTACTGAACACCAGAAAAATAAAGTCTAAAAATGTAATAGTACCAGCTATTTTAGCCACGACTTCACTTTAAATTGTATTCGACCACCAAATTTAGTAAATGATCACCAACTCTTGACGACCAAATTAATGTATTATTTTTGCCTAAATAAGTCACTGTAATTGCCATAAAATGTAGGCTTATTACAAAACCATTAAGTTATGTGTCCGGCTTGCAATGCATGCGTGAGTGTCAGTATGACGAGTGACAGGGGAAAATGGAAGAAAATGACATATTGCGCCGACCCCAAGTAAAATTGGGAACAGGGCAGGAGAAAGAAGAAGAAGAATGTGTTTCTCAATACACTCCCTCGAAAACACACTCTGATCGCACTGTTTAGAGGCATGCAATAGACAATTTTCCATCCTAGTGCAGGAAAAGGGTCCCCATAATGTTATTACATTTATTGTATCAGGCCGAACTTATTTTTTTGGAGTCAGTTTACTTAAACAGGATAGCAAGATGTAAAAACTTTGATTATCATTTTATATTAAAACGCTGGTATAATTTTGATGATCATTTACTACTTTTGGTGATCATTTACTACTTTTGGGATAACAATGATTTATTTGGACTCATTTTGCTTAAATAGGATAGCAGAATTTAAAAACTTTGGTTATAATCTTACTTTAAAATGGTGGTTTAATTTTGGTGATCATTTACTATTTTTGGCTTACGCATGATTTATTTTGGAGTAATTTCGCTTAAATAGGATAGCAAAGTGTTAAAATTTTGGTTATAATTTTACATTAAAATGCGAGTTTCATTTTGGTGATCATTTACTATTTTTGTCTGCTATTTGTTACTATATCTGGTGATTACTTAAACATAAGCTAAATAAATAAATATGCAACAAAATAACATAATCTGTATTCGGCTGTAGGCTATTTTTAAGCAGTTCCTATAAATAAATCCTAATCAATTAATAATATAATGATACAAAGATAGATTTGCGTCACCGAGTCTTATAAAAACTGGTTCTCCTCTGTTTTTCTATATAAAGTCAAAGTTTGTTTGTTTGTTTGTTTATTGCACTTTGACGTTTAAATAGATGGACCAATTGTGGTTTTTGGCTTAAAGAAAAGTTGTAACTTGGAGACGGAAATACCTCTTGTCGAAGTTGTGGTAAAATATAGTAAAAATTTGTTACCATGACAACCCGATAAAAATACGATTAAACATCCTTAGCTACCAATCTCTCTGTACCTATTTCAATTAATTCTGTGTAATGTTTGTAAGTAAACAATCAATTTAATATGTACGTAGGTTAGGCATCCATAATCTTACTTAATTAACCAAATCCGTTATAATCTGTCAAACTTAATGATAAAGGTATCACGAAGATATGGCAGGTAAATTATTGTAATTTTGTTGTACCAGAAGTTGCAATTTTATCAGTTTGACGTCATTTCAATTGTTTCAATCAAAATAACTGTCACTATCCGTAAATTAAATGAACATATAATTCTTTCTAGACGTCTTTTATGCCTAAGAAGAAGTAGAACTGTGTATATTATAGAAAACATGATTGTAGGAAACTGGTCATTTGTAGGGTAATTCCGGGGGAGATGGCCGTACGGGAGAGATGGCCAATTGAAAAAAGTTCAAGTAATAATTCATAGATGGCACTAATTTCATTTAGTTCGGAGTCGTTTTGGCACGCGCAACAAGTGTGAGTGAATTTTTTTGCGAATAAATTATGGAAAGGTGAGTAATTTGACTTTGTTTTTTAATGACGCGTTTGATTTAAACTAAGGGGTTGACGTATTAGATGGTCACAAAAAAGTTTTCAAAGTTTTGTCCGTTTTCGAATTTTTTTTTGGAAAGTAAGATACTTTCTCGTGTTCTAACCTCAAAATCAACTACAAAATCGAGACGTTGCTTTTATTAAGTTATGTGGCCATCTCACCCGGGCAATCGAGAGAGATAGCCATAGAACTTACGGGAGAGATAGCCATACAATTTAATGTGCTAATTTAAATTTATTTAAAAAATTAAATATTTTCTACAGATGTCTAATCAATATTTGTGAAAGGTGGATGCTGGACGAGGTGCCTGGACCGAAGAAGGCTTAAAAAATGCTATGACAGAAGTGCAAAGTGGAGGGAGGGATGACCGTATATAGGGCGTCTTTAATTTACCATATTTCAAGAAAAACCTTAGAAAGAAGGTTAAAAGGTGTGGACCAACCAACACCGACTAGATTACTGAACGAAATATCTCCACTGCCTGTAAAACTAAACGAATGATCTGAAGAGCATATTGAAAAACGAAAATTAAAAGAAAATTAAAAAGAAAAGAGGAAGAAAAGTTAAAAAAAAAAAAAACAAAAATAGTAAAAAAAAGAAACTGAGACTGATAGACCTAAGAAAAAAAACACTGTTAAGAAACGAAAGGCAATTCGTAGATTGTCTGATAGCAGTTGCGAAGAAATTCCCATCGTTTTCAATGATACGTCTAAAAGTGAATCTGAAGATAGAGAGAAAGATAAACGCAGAGGTTGTGGTGATAATTATTACAGGACACAACTAGTCGAAGACTGGATCCAATGCCGTATTGGCATGTTCTGGGCGCACGAAAATTGCATCGAATTTGAGGACATGTGTTCCTTCTGCGCCAATATGGAAAAAAGGAGAAAGGAAAAGATTTCAAGGGGAAAGGAAAAGGCAAAAAGAGTACTGGCCATCTCTCCCCGACCACTATGGCCATCACCCCCGGACACTCTGGGAGAGATGGCCAGTCCTAGTTTTTTTTTAAGTTTAAATTTAAATTGTTCACGTTCTTTAAAGTCATTTATCATTTACGTTTTAGAAGATTAATAAATAAAGTTTAAGTTCTTTACTAATTCAATGTTTTATTCATCATAATTCTTTCACAATAGAGTCTTTAAGTTAGTAGGGCCATCTCCCCCGGACTTACCCTACAACTTTTAAAGCGGTAACTAACATTATACCTACATTCTGTCTCAGTAAGTTTAACGAAAATATAATATAGTTCGTCCTTGAAAAAATCTTGCGTATTCTTAGACTTGACTTCATTCCCAGGACCAATCCAGTCACATCCAGCCACTCATCACCATACTGAGGAGCCGAACAAATCTGTACCTGGTGCCGCTGTGTTCCAGACAACTGAGGAAATGTTAAAGGTAAAAAACAAATAAATCTGTAAACATTTATCTTTAAAATAGATGTAACGTCTTATAAGAAGTTTTAGGTACTCTGCCAATCTGCCATCAGGGATGTGTCTTTTTTTGTGGTATTCACTACATCCTGACAGTGGCATTTGTGTCGTAAGCATATTGATATTCAATTAAAGTTGAATACCAAAATTTTTGCAAATAATCTTTCATCTAGAAATTGCTTTATTATACACTAGCTTCTGCCAGCGGTTTCACCCGCATCCCGTGGGAACTAGTTTCCGTACCGGGATAAAAAGTAGCCTATAGCCTTCCTCGATAAATGGGCTATCTAACACTGAAAGAAATTTTCAAATCGGACCAGTAGTAAAATACATTGACAAAAAAAAATCTAAAGCTAGTTTGTTCATCAAACATTCTGATTTCAGCTCGCATCATCGAGCCCAGTGGGCGCACTGGGTTACGTTGTCGAAGAGCAGGCTTTGTTCGTCAAAGTTAATTCCGGATGGCAATACGTACTGGTGAGTTTTGTACTAACAACTGCATAGTGCATAAGCTACGGATTTTCACTAAATCGAATGGTACGATCGAATAGTGGCAATTCGAATGCGCTGTCTACTCAACTAATCTCGGTTTCCTGCTCAAATGGTAGATAAATGTTTGATAAAATGCTATTTGTATGTGGACGGTTCGATTTACTTTTGAATGGGTTTAAAAAAATGTAGATACAGTAAAACGACATTTTGGTGATGCAGTGGAAATATCTTTTACATTGACACAAATTAAAAATAAAAAAAAATACATCGCAATAGACGTTGTGGCCACTTTACAGAAACTTTGAATGGAGGAATGGAGCTAAGTAGGCTCTCCAAAAAAGCAAGAAATAAATTCAAAACCATAGGATGATAAGAGTAATCACAATAAAACAGTTATTGGAAAATAAGGGAAAATATACGTCACACCCACACAAGACATTCCCTCATTCGGTATAATGCTGAGACTGTTTTTGCTTTCGCTCTTCATGATAAAGTTATGATATTATTTTATGCAATATGATGCACTGATCAAAATCGAATATGTTTTCTTTCCAACAGTTAGGGTCCCTGGTAACGCAAGCTGCACCATCGCACCCGACGCCTGCGCCGGTACCTCCTCCAATGCAAGCTGCTAGCTTAGTTCATGTACCCCCAATATCGAATCTGGTTGAAAATTCACCCGTCGTTGGACCAAGCGTAAGTGTTCCAAACTCAAACTATTTTTTTTGTTAATTTTAATTTAGTCTATTAAGCTTTTTCGAAACGCCAAGCTATTTGAATGGTTGCAAGGAGTCGGTCTCATGTAGAAGAACTATTCAGAAACTCCATAAAGACTCTTCAAAGGAGTATTTTTAATTAGTTGGTACTTTGTAACAATTATCTGAAGATATGTATTTCCTTGTAAAGAACTAATTTTGCGATACTTATCTTTGAAGTTAAAGACTGTCATGGTAATAAATTGTCACCGCCGATACTTGTTTGTTTTCTTTATGTTCGTGTCACTTTTTGTCTAGTCATGTCAAATAGCTGTAGAGTATGAAGTATCGTATACGTTATACTAGCTTCTGCCAGCGGTTTCACCCGCATCCCGTGGGAACCTCGGCACGGACCCGGATAAAAAGTAGCCTATAGCCTTCCTCGATAAATGGGCTATCTAACACTGAAAGAAATAGGCTTTTCAAATCGGACCAGTAGTTCCTGAGATTAGCGCGTTCAAACAAACAAACAAACTCTTCAGCTTTATAATATTAGTATAGATAGATACGAGCAATAATCCACCACCTGCACCTATGACATTCTTATAATACTTATTTGTAAACAGGTACAAATGGTGTTCCAAAGAGCAAAATTTTCTTTAACATGAAAATTCTTAAATAATTAAATATTTCACCAGCTCCACCTAGCGGCACTGAATGAGCCCTTACCAGGGAACATGCATGGTATACGCAGAGCTGACTACGCATGCTATCGTCAAGGAAGGCGGGCTGGATTAAGAGGGACCTTCAGAGCTTTGCTGACGAGCAAGTAAGTAACAAACACTTTATAATGTATATTACCTGATATGGAATAACATCAAATTAATTGAAATGATAATCTTAATTCAAACTTGCATTATTTATTTAGATAACTTATCACGGTCACCTGCTGTAATTTGAATAAAATGAATACGTTTAAAATAAAATATGTTTATTTAAACCGCACTCATTGCAGAAATAGTTTCATCCAAACCACAAAACATCCACTAATTCGAAAAACATGTAATTAACTGTTTTAAATTTCGAACCGCAACACGGGTCAAAGTACCACATTTTAACGCTTTTTTCGTTCCTAGGATCCAGAATCTAGATTCGATAGTACGGTACTCAGACCGACATCTGCCAGTTGTGAATACTCAAGGAGAAGTGCTGTTCAAGTCATTCTCTGATATGTTTGATGGCAATGGCGCCTTGGCTTCTGATGCCAGGATCTACAGCTTCAATGGAAGGAATGTTCTGACAGATCCGCTTTGGTAAGTATCCTACAGGCTAGTTTTGATGTTTGAAAGAACGCCTCTTGCAGATTTGAATGAACATGAACGAAATAAATCGGAATCGCCAGACAAAATCCCGTTCAAAAATGAAAAGCGTACTCTTGGTAAAACTGTACGTGGTAACGTATCACATAGCATTTGACTCTTGCATAATCTTAAGAAAATCGTTCCACATCCGTGTCTCTATTATTTTGTAACACATGCAAGATATCAGAAACATAGACGTAATCAATATCATATCAACATCATTATCATATCAGCTACCCTGCGGATAAAGTGGTACATATCTAAAATCGTTGATATGGTTCCTATCGCGAAATTCTATTTGGTACAAATATCATTAGATATCGAATCGCTACGGCTAAACGATTGACATTTCAGTCTACTCTATGAAATTGTGTTTGGGATTATACAGATTTAGATAACATCTGTATTATTCATATTATTTGTCGGTAAATTATTTCACTGCTCACAATGACTAGTAACTATTATATTGCACATTTCTCGTTATATCTAGGCCTCAAAAAATAATCTGGCATGGCTCTCGAGCGAACGGTGAGCGTGCTTTGGACAGCTACTGCCACGAGTGGCAAAATGGAGACCCCGCCAACCGAGGCCTTGGATCTTCATTGTACTCACACAAACTACTTGCACAGGAGAGGTAAAGTATTCCACCAGCCAGTCTAAAATACCTATTCATAAATCTGGAATTCGACACAGAAATACGTATACAATAGGAAGGTGCCGTAATTACTACTATCCCTTAGGACTTGAGACGGAAAGCGTCATTTGGATGAATTAGCGTTCCATCCAACTTGATATCGACTCCCTGTAATTGTAAATTTTCTTTTGCTCAACGAAATAAAACCTTGGATCAAAGGACCAAAGTTCAAAATCCCGTTTTTATCGTAGTGGCAAAACTTGGAGACCTCCCGTTCATTTTGATAATTCAATTTAAACCAGGAGTGTGTCTTGTCAGAAGGGTTCGGGGAATTAGGAAAGTTTTTCGTTGCTAATTTTCTGTTGCTTGACGGAAATATTATAAAGTTTTAGAAGAGACTAGTTTTAATAGTAGGCAATTATATTTGCAGATATCCATGCAGTAGTCATTTCATCGTGCTTTGCGTCGAAGTAGCGTCAGAAATAAATTCTAGAAGAAAACGAGAGACTCCAAGGTAAGAACATTGTAGGCCGAACACCAAACACCAAGAATAGCTTGCTGATGAAAAGACCACAAAGGATAAAGATACTTCTCACATTTTCAATCCAAAACTAATCTATTATAATAAAATAAAAACCACTAACAAAATCTATTACAGATATAATGCGACCGGCACACTCGATGACGACGACTATCTTTACAATGCGGAGGAATATCAACAACTACTGAACGAAATATTTGCTCAACCGTTTAGAGAGAATTAGGTTATGACGTCATCGTTCATGTGTTACGTCAGAATGCACCAACGGCTCGTGAGTTTGAAATCGTATGATTTGTATTGACGTTGTTTGCTGTCTATAATGTGCATTATTGTAATGAAAATTCCAAAATATTTAAGACCTTCCCAAGAGATATTTAAATGTTACCTTTGGCATAAAAGATTGGCAATTTAAAGAAAATCTCTTCTTAGATGATTATATCAAAATCTTTCGAAGCAGAACATCAATGGTGCCATTGATAGCTAATGGATTAGCAACTCTTTCGTTGTACGAAAATTTCGAACGGCAAAGACCGTCTTTTGTCGATGTATTCTGATTCGGAATTCAAACGCCCATCATATAAAAGTGTTTAGTCAAATTCTGAAATTTCGGGCGAAATGAGATTAAAGTATCAAGTCTCGGAGCTTGGTGTTCATGATATGAGATTCCTATTAAACTAAGCGTATAAGCTTAAGCCAGTGAAAGTTACTACAGACCTACATTTGTATTACTGTATGTATAGTGAAATGTAATTAGTTCGCGCTTCATTCTACGTTTAGAATGTTTGTAAATAAATTTTGTAAAATTATTTTACGGATTGGATTGGTTTGTATAGTTGGTGAAGTTACTAGTCATCTTACGAAGGTGGAAAACTTACCTACGTAATATCTAATAATAATTGATAATCTTACAATTTAGGTGACAAATAAATAAAATATTGCTCTGATAAAATGAAAAGGATTATGATTAAATGTTGCAGATCTGTTGTTAACCCACCTAGTACAAGTAAGTTAAGTATAGTTGGAAGACGAAAGAGCAATTTCGGGTGATGATTGAGAAAGGAATACCTAAGCATTAGGTTCACTCTATAAGGCCATTTTTTCTGTCCTCATGTGTAAATCACATTTGCCTTCGTAGGACGATTAGTAAGTCTGCAACTAAAATATTTCTAGTTTTTAATACAATACCAATGTTTGTGATTATTTCGAGATATTAATTCGAGACTGTATATACTATTATTATTATTCGAGAAGTAACTATTTATGAGTTTAAGACAATTGAAGTATTTACAATTATTTAGTAAATTTTAATTATTTAAATTCTATCAGTATCAAAATAATTACTTAACGCTATGTTTTACTGAAATGTAATTGACTGATTTTTACTTAAGTACTTTTGTAATTTGATTTCTGCAGACATGACAATACTTAAAACACTAGATTTTATTAAGAATAAAAATCGCCAATTAGCCCTTTCATATAAATATCATAAATAACTGTTACCTAATAGAACTTTCTGATCCATCCAATTCTAAATTCTAACCATCATATTCTAACTTGATCTATAAATACACTAAAAAATAAAAATAAACTACAGTTCGACTACGCATCGTCAGCAAATAAAACTCGTTGAAATTTCGAACTAGCATCGCAACAAAACTATAAACGATACACAAATAAAAACAATTAGTTTTTATCTGTGTTCGTCTAACAATCAAATACTCGTATATTTTTTTAAACACAACTCACATGTTTTAAATCTCTATCTCATTCCCATCTCTTGTCATGTCTGCATTTACTCCCAAATTCGACAATAACAACATTTGCACTGAATATGATTACTATAATTGAAATATACATCTTGTAACACAATATTCTATACTCTATTGTATTTAATGTTTTAACGTAATATAATATTTAATTACTCTTGTAAGCAAGACTTGGTCCATATACTTGACTTTTAGAAAAATAGTACTTATCTCTCTAACACTTAGTAACTTGTATGCAATTTTGTAGCTTTTTTTACCAAGCTAAAGGACACAAAAATATTTACTGCATGCATACTTGTATGTTTTTAAATAAATGCAGTAACTTACGTCTGTGACTTCCGAATAGATTTATTTAAAGTTCAGTACTGCCAATATATTGTGACTTCATTATTTGTAATCCCATATATCGTGTGTAATCTTTCGCGTAATCACGGGACGTAAGGACCAAAATATTTTTTGGTCCTTCCACCTCCTTTGGTCCTTTTCAAAACTCGTGCCATTCGAAATGATACAATGAAAGTCTGATTTATTTTGCTATCTAAACATACTTTGTATTTATATTAGAAGTAGATGTAGTGACGTACCTATCTGTAATTTTTTACCAGTAATTTGTAATTTTAATTGACTAGTCTCGTGCTGTTTTACTGGTTTTGTTAATGGAAAATACTATTAAAAAAAGTAGAAAATAATTTAAAAAATATGTAGCCATAATTTTTCAACTTACACAAGCTTTTAGGTGAGCACAAAAACTAATGTTTTTTCTCGACATCAACTTAGTGTGTGGTAGGTATAATGTTTATTCTTTACATATAGAATTTTAAGTTTTCCCGTTCAACAACTATAGAGGAAATAATACGGAATGTATTTACTATTTCATTTTGCATCACAAAAGCAGTAAAGCAGTACAATTGATATACAACATGACATACCGACAAGCATTTACGAGATATTCGTTCATAGCATCGCTTTACATCGATTTGATGTTACTATTCGTATATTATATTACGAACGACTGTATTTATATTGATAAGTAAATAAATAAATGTTTTCACGACACTGTAGGAAAAATTGTTTTATTTTTTACAAGTAAACTTCACGTCTTTAACGCACAATAATTGCTAATAAATATTTAGATATGTAACCAATAAAAGTTCCATTAATTGAAACACGTAAAATCACAAAAAATCATGTACAAAAATAACGCAACATTTTTTCTCTTAAATAAAATAAAATTAACATCATCATTACTTCAACTATTTCCAATAACAAACCATTCATTCACCAGACAAAAATCAACGTTAAACTAAAACACCAAAATCCAGACACAGTAATTCCAGACAGTATTGACGGGTCTGGCTATTGAATCGCTCTCCTTGATTTGTGGGGGGGAGTGCTGTTAGCAACACCCTACCTACGAGTCTGCGATTGGCAGACTAATTGATTTCAACTCAAACGCAGTCAGGTAAGGCGAATTTTAGGTTCGAAATTGTAAGGACTGCACTGCATTGGAACGGGTACACGAAGTATATTTCATTCACAGTTAAGGTTTTAGTTAACTGGGTTGGGGAGTTAGGGTGTGCTTGATTTTTGGATATTTGAGTTTTTTCCAGGAATTTATTTTAGTCTCAATTACTTCACTCGTTTGTTAATAATATTACTCTAAAGTGGATATCAAAAGATAAAATACGTACGAGACGATTTTATAGTTTACTTTCCGTAAGAAAATCTTTCTTACTTACGGACTTATTATTAGGTATGTATATTGTATAGGTAGGTATATTCATTTTCTACTACACTATAACTATTGTAGGTGCAGTTTTTTTCGATTAGAACGCAACTTGTTAGGCAGTGCAGTTAATCGTAAAACGCATAACAAAATGTTGTTGAGTGCATTCGCGTTCGTGCCGACTACAATATTTTTTTGAAAACGCTAACAACATTTGGAACTCCATTTTTTTGGTTAGCTTCCCGTGTAGAATGTGGCACGCATAATCGCACTCGTAGATTTTTTTCCCGCCGTTATTGGTTTTGTAGGCAAAAACTGCATTTCTTTTAATATTTGCAAGGGACTTTAACACGTAAGTATATTTTACTTCTCTGCCTCGTTGGTCTAGTGGTCGCAAGCGCGGCTGCTGGGCTAGAGGTCTCGGGTTCGATTCCCGGGTCGGGCCGAAATCGCTTTGTGGGTTTTCTTAAACTATCACAAAGCAGCCCGTAGTCTGGAACTTGGTGATTGATTCACCCGTGCATCGGAGAGCACGTAAATGTCGGTCCTGCGCCTGATCTCTTTCCGGTCGTGTCGGATTGCCGTCCCATCGGGTTATGAGAGGGAAGGAATAGGAAGTGCACCTGTGTCTGCGCAAATGCTCGTGCACTATAATATGTCCTGCGCAGCTGGCTGATCTCCTTAAATGAGAACAACCGCCGTGGCCGAAATCGGCCGTGGACGCCATTATATTTTACTTAGAGAAATCTTAAGACCCAGTCTTAGGAAAGGAGACTTGTAGAAATTTATTTAGAAACTTAATTAATTTTATGTCCGTTTAGTCCAAAGCCAAATATATACCTACGTTAAGTTAATACATACCTAGTGTTGTGTACCAAAATACAAAGGTACTAAATGATTATTAGAAATAATTTAAAGGTTTGTTTATAATTTTTTATACATCTAAGTTTACATTTGGTTGAAATTGAAAAATCATTGATGAAACAAAGATTTGTTTTTGCGTTAGTCTATCCCCTGCTTTAGTTCTGTTATGCAGATGAACTGCAACCGCCTATCTTGCTCACTTTATAAGGGGGAAGAATGACGTCGCATAAAGCGGTATAAAAATGAGGAATTTTCTTAATAAAGCAGTGCATAGTGATTATCATAAATCTTCCTTACTACAGCATCGCCTAAGACGATTAATTTCTTATTATTATTTTTGTTCTATTTTTCATAAATTTAATGAACATAAAATTAAATGGTTTATAAAAAAAAACTTATGAATAAACTCATCAATTAATATGATAATTAAGATTCACTGTGTGAACTTCTCCTAATTATGCCCAATAATTATAAAAATGTAAAATGCATTTTGTCATCTTTTAATTACTTTAAAGTTATTCTACTTAAACTTTGACTCCTGGCATTTCTAGCGACATCTGTCGCCTCTCTTATTTATTACACCAGTTTTTCACAAGACAGTACGTTTAACAAATCAAATCGTGTTATTAAGTCCAATGAGTTTGACGCTGCAGCCCACACATCAAGATATACATAGGTACAAAAAAATCTGAAAAACAATGATTCCCAAGTATCTCATAAAAGTATCAGTATGTTACAAGACCAATTTTTCAATTAAAACACATTTCTCATAACAGCAATATGAGATGAGAACACTCCAGGTGTTTATGTAGGTCGTAATTTTTTCTCGTTGACAAACTTCGTCAATCGAAGAGAAAAAGTTTTCTTATTAAAGTAGAGACGAGGCTGTCTGAACTGTGAGGTATTCCATCTTGCGATTCCATTAATGTTGCAACGACTCTGTGACAAAATGGAGTTTTTTTTTTCTACTACTAATTCCACAAAATAAAGGCAGAGTGAAGACAGTCTAATGTGCAGTTTCAAAGTACCTAACTAAATCTGGAAGCCGACTATAAGGATTGTTAGGATAAGTTAGCCTTATAAGTTAGCACATAAATACTAGATACCTTAACATTATTAATTAACTAGCTGTTACCTGGGGTTTTACCCCCTTCCCATGGGAACGACTCCGCCCACCGAGATGAAAATTTGACGATAGCTTGCTAATATGCATTGATAGTGTTAAATGTTAAATATTAATGCAATTTAATATTTAACATTTAACACTACTAATTAATTTTATTGTTTTATTAAAATTGACTATTAAGTATTTTTCAATTCGATCCAGTAGCTTTTGAAATAAGCACCTTTAACTAACACACTTTTAAGCGCTTTAAGTCATAAGAATAGATAAGTAAAGAAATCTAGGCTAAATATAAAAAATAAAATGTCTACTGAAAACAACAAAAGTTTTTTTTTATAATGAGAAGGTAGTGTTTTTAATTTCCGTAAACTCATCCAAGTTAAAATGTTTCTGTGCTCTATTCAAAATTCTAGATGAAGTGCTCCTACATAAAACATTTTTACTTTGAGACTAATATTTTTTATAATATATTTTCGCTAGACTAAAGTACTTAATAAGTTATTTAGTATTCTCAAAAAAGGATGGGAACATTTTTGAATTACACGTTTTTACAGTAGAATCACGTGAATGTTAAGTTTTTTAAGAAAAAAAGTCTTAATTAGTTTGTAAAATAAAAAAAAAACACCTGAACGTTAAGTTTTTTGACTAAAAAACGAGGTAATAAAAATATTTATTGCAATAGTTTCTAAAACATTTGATTCAAATTATCGTCAACTGAAACACATTTGAGCTCTAAACAAAAAAGCGGGGCAATAACCAAAAGCATACCATTAACAAGAGACAAAACCCTGTTCATCATCAGAATAAACAGCTTGTTGTGGACACAAAGAACTATGCTTTAAATTCCTCAAAACTCCCCACAAAGCCGGGACTACACTGGGGAAACAAAAATAGTCAAAATTGAAAACCAACAAAGTTACTGCGAACATCACAGTACAGAATTTACTTCGTTAAACTATGAAATTCAATTGTTACGACAAAAAAGTGGAGAAAACATTTTGGCGGGGCGACTGTGTATTTTTGCGACACACCGGTGCCCGAAGACTCACCATGGTTTTGTAACAAAATCCTCTTATAGAAGTTTTGAACGGTCGGTGAAATTAAACCGCTTTGCCAACTTGTCCGCGAGTGACTTAGGGTGGACAGGCTTTATTGTTAGAGCAGGACATGGCGTTTTACGTGTGTGAACGACTTTAAAATTATTTTGATTGCATGTTCTAATATGGGAAGTGGTCAATTTCTCGACACGATACTGCACTATTGTGACCAGATCAGTGACTCATTAATCTACAAAATCTTTGCAGTGACCTACGGACGTACACTAGACAAATATAAAAAGACATAACAGTATTCAATGGTTATGCAATTGATACAAGTACCTAGTAAAGTATTATTATCCTATTAACTAAAAAACGATGGTCAACCTTCCCTTCACAAATCTGTTACAAAGTCGATTTTCAACAAGAACTCAGTAACAGGAGTACGACTGACCACTTCAAATACTCCTCAATGCATGATAGGTACCAAATATTAATCAAAACATTACAGGGATCACTAAACTTTGTACAGTTTCTATGAAATACCCATTGAATAATTGAATAATACACGGTACCGTGTAAGGATGGCCCGTTCAATTTGTGGGTCCCGGCTGTCATTAGTTGTCATGTCAGTAATTACGGGTAGTAGGATGCCAGAAAGTCTGACAACCAGTTTTACCAAGGGCGTATCAGGTTGCCTAGGAAACTGGGTTGAAGAAGTCAGATAGGCAGTCGCTCCGTGAAAAACACTGGTGCTCAGCAGCATCTGGGTAGTCTAGAAGCGGACTCCAATATAATTAGGAAACATTTATATTTTTATTTTTGTATTGTGGAATTAAATATTTTAGTAGATACCTAAGCTAGATAGGTAGCTTAGGACGTCCTCAGGCACGGTGGAGTGATGACTTGCGCAAGACGGCTGGCAGGAGCTGGATGCGAGAAGCCGAAAATCGATCTCAGTGGCGTGCACTTGGAGAGGCCTTTGTCCAGCAGTGGACTGCGATAGGCTGATGATGATGATGATGAAGCTAGGTAGGTAGCTTAATCCGTAGGCGAAAAAATATAGAAAATAAATGAAAAATAATTAAATGAATGAAAATATAGATTTTTTTTTTATATTTCTTAATTAGCCTTTAAGATGACAAAAAAAAATCTGTTCGTGCTGCAATGAGAGTCAATAAAACAATATATTTCTAAACAGGTTTTTGTTTTTGAAATTGAGGCGTTTCTATTCCCATGGATCTTACTAATTGACAAGACTTTATTTACTTGTTACGGCTTTTTTTACTATTTTATATTATTGTTGCACTTTCTGCACTGCACTTTCCTTTGATACGTGCAATAAATAGCATAATTTCGAAGTAAGACCTAAAATATAATTCTTCCTGATATAACAACTGCGAACATAACTCTGTCTGTACGGCTTTGACAGGCTTTCAGGCCAAAACTCCCGACCCGATTTAAATGCAATTTGATGAACATCTAGTTCAGAAACTGAGAAGAACGTTGACTACCTTCTAACCGAGAAGTTGTTGCATTGGGACGTGGATGGAAATGCGGGGAACGGCTAGTTTTTAATGACAGAATGTCCTAAAAATGGTTGGTGTCCTAAGAATTAAATCAGTCTGCAACATTATAAATTCCATTCCAATGCAACAAATTCATCCATACTAATACAGTAACAACAAACCAATGTTTATCAATAACTAAACACAAGTTAGATCCTTTATTGCAGTTGAAAATTCTGTTACAACAATGAAGAATTATGTGAACTCGCCAACTTTGAGTTGTTGTCATAACGAACTGGTTTATTAACAGTAGGTACTGTTCGTGTATGGCAATGTTGAGATTTGCTGTAGGGAAACTGTAATTATAAATCGTTAATTTCACAAAACTAAACTAAGTAAGTAAGTAAACTAAGTAAAATATTAAACATGAAATATTCGCTCAAAAATTCTTTCCATCTGGTATCAACCGAACAGTATACTTTATTTTATTTCATGTTTATTTTATTTCAGCAGCTTAGAATTTATAGTACATGGTTGAAGGCTGTTTTGATTCGTCAAAAAGCATGAAAGCAAATTGCCAATTGAATAGCTTTAGGCGCTAAGTCTCTCTTTAATAATACAGCAGGTATGGTAATTGTTAGACCTATAATATTGAATCGCAATTGCTCTAATTCATATTGTTTTGCTGATGCCAAAGTACAGCACATACTCTTGTAGTTAACAGACTATAATTGATCGGGAAGCGAAACTTGGCTCTTTTAAGAATCGGATATACAAACCGTGATTAACACTGAAAGTACGTACCTACATTTTATTGACTACAAACCTTACTAAAAGCCCATGCTCATACCTACCAAAAGCCAAATTATTCGTAGTGCAATATTAAAATATGCAGACGCATAAATCACGCAGCGTTGGACTGTAATACACTCGTTACAATACAATGTGTAATAAATTAGTGCGGAACCATTTTTATTCGAAAATCACACTGTTTAAAATCCCATTTTCGAAATGCTTCGGTAATATTTCGCAGTGAATTTGCGTTTTTTGATATTATTATGAGGTCAACGGCTTATTATGCCGCCTTTAAAATAATGGGAAGTTTTGGGATGATATGTTAATATGGTATTAATGTATTATGTGAAGAATTAAAATGTTTTTTTTTCTCTAAATTTGCATTAATCAGATCGGCCAATTTTTTAGCGTAAAATAATGACAGTCGCGTGCTGCACTGGTCATTAAAAAAATAAGGAAACTGAAAACAGTTACGGTTGTATGCACAGATATGTATTTCGTACAAGAGAGCGATAAATCTATATAGATGTACCTATAATATTCTCCCTTTTTGCACTGGCTTCTCCCAATTTTTATATTATTTCAAGAGAGCCCTTGATGTAACAGGGTTTTCATTGCCTCTTACCTCGATGCCTACTCACACGTTGCAAGCGTATCTTAATATACTTTACAAAGAAATATTTCACGTATGTAATATTTATTTCTTAGCAAATATTTCTTTGCTCCGACCTTTATGTCCTCGATAGAAAATGTTTATTTCCCAGAAATCGAAAGCTTTTTAAAGTTATTTTGATCTCAATTGTATCTAGAGGTTATTTTTATTTCACAATAATAAAAGTCATTAGCAAGAAAAAAAGATGGAGCATCTAGCCAGTATATTCTTAAGATTTACGTAGATGATAATAGCAGGTAAGTCGGTATTTGTGCGGAAGAATGCCTTGGCGATACCCGTGCCCTCGACCATAGGTAATTGAAGGCAACACTGGGTGGGTTTTTAGCCGGTAAGGTCCGGCACACCCCCTCCACCGACCCCAGGTGGAGGGAAGTCCATGAGAATTTTCCCCTTGCCAAAAAAAAAAAGTTTAGTCTGTATTTGCCATAACCTGATACCAATAAAACTTGTAGACTTGTAAGTTGTAGGATTTTAACAAGGCACCTCACCTTTAGATGGAATACCTGATCTACACCTTTCTATTAAAGCTTATGGTATCTTTCTATTAAAGCTGGTGGTGAAAAAATCATTTATTAAAGAAAGAAGCTACCCAATCACTACATAATATAAAATAAAGTCGTTTTTTCTGTCCCTATAACCCGGTGTCCCTTTGTACGCTTAAATCTTCAAAACTACGCAACCGATTTTCATGCGGTTTCTTTTATTAGATATAATGTTTCAAGAGGAAAGTTTATATGTATAATAACATCCATTAAATAGTGGGGAAATATTGTTTTGTCATGCGAAGCTTGGGCGGGTCGTTAGTACATCAATAATTAAAAAAACCGTCCGCAACCGACAGCATTCACAACTTATTGCTAGTATTCGTATATAAGGCGATATTTTTTTTTTACTGTTAAACCTACCAGTGAATTAGTGCGTATGAGACATATCATACGAGTGTATTAATATTCAACTTGAACCAGTACAAATAAAAATATTGTTTCAGACCTTATTTTTTTAAATCTTTTGGATAATACAAAGATGTATACAGAACTAGCTTAGCTTAAAGAAAACCCTTTTAAACAATAAACCGTTTTCTCCTCCTTAAAGTTTTTACCAGCTTCAACAATAAGAGAAGTTAATATTTTTACTCGAACACAACAAGATAGTGTTGTTCCGAACGTAATAATGTCGATACATGGTAGCGTACGATAGAAAATGCCCTCTTCAGTAATTGAAAATGTAAGAGACGCTCTTAGATAAATACAGCTTTTATTATTTCTAGTTTCCTTTCCCTGCTTTATAGTATAAAATTGTTTAATACTTTTTGCTATCGATAATGGACCTTTTAGTGCTGCATATTTGTAAAAGAAAAATATTGTTGCTGGTAGCACAAGCGAGGAAAAAATATATTAAAATACGTTCCTACTATATTATGCATAGCTGAAAGTTTCATATATAAAGTCATATATAGTCATCAGCACGGATAATGAGCTCTCGGCGGAAGAGTGGGGATCGCTTTGCGCACTGTACACTTAAGGCAATAAACCAATAAATAACTTCTGCGCAGGTGAAGGTCAGGGCTCAATATCCTTGCCGATGATTATACTCATAGAAAATAATTTTCTTATACAAGGGCCGTGGTAATGCAACAAATTCGTTAAATACAAAAGTACGACATAACATCTAAAGACTAATTTTCTTTCCCCATATTAAAATAAGAGTCTTTGAAATCAAAAATATTACGTATCAATAAAATATACGATACTAAGGGCCACAAATCTAACCTCACGCACAACCAATGCATGCCATTAATCGCCCCATATCTGCATTCGAAAAGGTTCGACGCCGGCGATGTCAATTTATGAGACTTCCTCACTTATGTGGGATTAGGTATCACAAAATCACAACTGCCTGCGGTTGATTTCCCAGGAGTCTACACAATACTGCGTCCCAACGTTTACTTTAATTGCGAAAGTATTTCACTGGGAGGGTTTTCATTAGGGTAATGCGAGGTAACATTAGCTGGGAACTTTTGACACGTGTAAGGCGATGTGTACATTGGGTGTTTGCTGATGACATTGTGTCTTTGTAGAGTCAAAGTCATAGTCAAAAACGTTTGTTGAAAGTAGGCTAGTTTTTAGCAGTTTTTCACGTCAAAATTACAAAAGGACAGCACCCCCATTTCACCACTTCCTAGTGTTATGGTTGGGAAGAAGAAGCGGTGAAAACCCAACTTCCCAGCAACACAGCTGTCTATTACAACTTAATTATAATTTAAAGAAATGTAGGAATACCTACAGTGTACACCTGTATACCTAATGCTCTTTTTCGGTATTTAATGCTACTTCCTAATTTCAATGTCTGATAAAAATGCTAATTACATTTTATATTTTTATACCTTAAATTATATGTGTATCTAATTAAAAATATCTATGTATAACAAAGATGCATGAATGATTTTGGTTTTTCAATCGATGGCTTTCAAATTGTGTTCCAGATCACCAAACAAGCTCTTATTCTCCTTACTTCAAAAATATGCGTTTGGCACAAACAGTAGACAGATGGTAGAAACAGTAGATTAGCAATCTACTGTTTCTAAGCCAGGTACAGGTAAAAATAAAAAGTTAATTAAGCTCTTCTTTCTAAACTAACTTGGCTGATGTAAAGAAGCCCTAAGGACCGCTACGGATTTTATGGGTGATTAAAAATGTATGGCTGGCAGGTTAGAAGGGTACTGGATTGGGTAGAGAATCCGTTTCTGTTTCAAATCGCTTTTGCATATCTTGATTTGATTTTATTAGCTACTCGGAATACTGGGATAAAACGAATTTGCTTATTTTCATTATTTACAAAAGAAGTTATGTGATTGATATGACTCGATTAGAAAGTCGTCGTCGTGCTGGGTACAGGCCTTCTCTCGCACGGAGAAGGATTGAACGTTAAAATTAGAAAGTGCCTACAAAGAAATAAGTAGCAACACCATAACCTTGCAGTTTTTCATCCTTTATATTACAATTGATATAAAATAATTAATTTAAGCCATGTACCTCATAAATAAAACTGATTCTATTTTCGTTAGTATTGTATCTATCTAGCTAGAGGTTTAGTTAGTATCTACTAAATTAATTACGCCAAGACTTTTCACCTTCACATAAAGAGAAGTCGTAAAATGTAACAAAAATGGCACCCAATATACTTTGTACAAAGAATCCGAGGGAACTGTCGGAATCCTACCACTAATTCCAAAGGATTTGGCGTTTCAATTAAGTTTGAATCGCCTGTGGTTGCTCGGTTGCTCGATAGAATGTGCCTCGCTTAGTATAGGCACACTACAAACTAAACAGTCGGCCAACAGTCGGGAAATATTTTTTTCTCAACCAGAGTGAAAGTAGGATACATATTTTTTGAAGAGAATCGAGAATTTAATCAAAGTTGCAGATAGATAGCATTACACAGTACGCACACTGATTTATGAGCCCGAACAAATTATTGGTCGACTAAAAGTGTGTAGTGTGCGCGTACTCTTAGCCTGTGCCGTGGTTACCCCAGTGGGGTATTCAGACACCTAGGCTATGTATTGTATTCTGTTTGGCTGTTTACAGTTGACTTTGTGAGCGGAACTTATTGTTTCAAAATTGTACTGTTAGGTACACAACGTAGAAACGAAATTATACTTTCTTGTAACTTTAAGGGTCATGAGAAAAAGATTGGAATAATACTTTTTACTTGGAATACATAATATTCCTACAGGTAGAGTAATAATATAATAGAGTAATACAAGTATTTCGAAGAATTTCGTCTCTTACATGATCTTATACAAGCAATAAATTCTACTTTAAATTGTATAAAATTAAACGAAAATCTACACGGCTCTAGGAAATAATATTGCTTAATCTGTGCAGCCTCTCAAAATCGGATTACCAGAGGCGACGAAGTGTGACGCTTCAGAATGACTGAGCTGACTAACTTTCAGTCAGGGTGTACTGATTAGTACACAGTCGACTAATCTCTGCCCTTCTAAAGATCTGCCCTTCTTTTCATTTAGGTATATCTGTGGTACTGACGAGAAGGATAAATCTGGTATTCTGGTCGAAACTATTTAGGCACCCTGAAAGAACTGTTCCATATTGTGTGATTATGTACGAAATTTACACAGTTGTTATAAAAAAGCCGGCGTTTTTCCGCATAGGTAAAATAAACTTAAATTCTATTCCGATCATTAGTACCATTTGCGTGAAAAAATGACAAGTATCCTAACATCTAGACAGCTGAATTTAACTTTTCCAATAATAGTATGATTTAGAAGGATGAAAAGGATAAATTAAAAAAAAAATACAAGAAAATCTTTACCTATTCAGGCACCCTGTATTGTGAAAACTGATGAAATCTTTTTTTATCAGTGGTCTAGTAATTATTCTCTGTTCAAGAGCTTTTAATACCTACTCAATGGTTTGACGTCAATTATAATGTAAACTGAAATGATTCACGTTCAAAGTACACCTACATATACATAGATACATGCATTTTTATGTAGGATTATTTGATTGGGAGTTAGGTGTTTTACATCGAGATAGCAACGTTATATCTTGCTCGATCAATACTTTTGATAAACAGGTATTACCTTAACGTAAAATATCTTAGCTAGAGGTTTGTATGATGAACAGTTTCAGACTTTTACAGACCAGCTACATATGTTTACTAGCGCCCAACGTGTACCAAGGTTATACTACTGCTCATAGGCTTACTGTACATCAGGACTGCGGACTTCACAAATAAAAAACAAATGAGCATCAAATATTATTTTAAATAAAGAACATAAACAGACGCGTGAAAGGTAACACATCGCTTAAAGGCTCGAGCAGACCGGATGCGTATGCGTAGACGTGCGCGTTGTTACGCAAGCGGTGTGGCCTGTCTCATACATTTCCATACATTACAACTCAGTGGTACGTGCACGTCTACGCTTACGTCTACGCATACGCATCCGGTCTGATCCTGCCTTAAATAGTTCACAGTAAAATAAAGTAAGTACAATCAAGAAATGAATTTAAAATTTCCTACAATTTTAAAATGCCCGGGGCATGTCGTTCCGTTTTATAACCAAACACCGTGTTTCATTGTAACCGTTTTGTTCAGTCCTTGTATTACCTTGTCATACAGTTTTCCTTGTTTTGCTATTTCATTTTGCTTCCCACCACTATATTTCCCAGCAGAACTATTAAATGTTTTTCTAGTTTGCAAACGCTTACGGTACAAATATTTTGACAGCTTAGGTAAGCGTTCGCGGCGTAACCGATCGCAGTTCTGTTTTTTTTGTTGATATATGTGTAGCGAGTTTCATTTATCTTGTATACTCTTTCGTACGCAGTTTTTTTTTTCCTATTAATAAATGTCCTTTTGATGATATACCTAATTGGTCTAGTATATGGATAGGTATACTGAGCTCGGACTAATTGATAAATATAGGCACAGCCTGGATTAATGAACTGGCCACTTGAGAAGTAGTGACAAAATTAATCTTAAAAAAAAAAAACTTTATAATCAAAACAAAACATATCACGAACACTAAATTCAAATTTTAAACGCGAAATTCCAAATTTTAATTCCATAACGTTATTCAAATTCATAGTCGGTCCGCGGGACACCGAGTCCTTTCAATTAGAGTACCAAATCCCGACTAATTAAACCGAAAGCCGCTATCTCGAAACGTAAATTATTATACAGAATGAAGAGAACATCAAAAATGATTTTAAATTATAACTAAAATGGGAAAGACGTTTGAATTGTGATCCATTCGGCTCTCATAATTGTAAAAGTAATTGGTCAATTAAAATGATAAAGCTCTGAATGGGTAATTTTGATAATTGATGACAATGACAAATATGCCTTTGGTGATGATATTAGTCTTTTGATTTGAAGTAAGGTGATTGTTGGTAGTCTGAAATAGATAATTTGTTTCAGATTAAAGTGTATTTGGATTAACTAGAAATATTAAATAATATAAAAATTGTGTAATAAGTACTAAAAGTAAATAAAGGTTACATAGGCAGATACATACTATGACCGAATTAAATAGAGCTCTACTGCCATTCTGACTACATCTTATTTTATTTAATCATTCAACTACAAAAATAATGAGACACAGAAGTTAATTAAAACAAATACTTTATGTTTAATGTATCATATGGCAACTGGAACAACAATACATCCAAATAATCAATCGTCGTAATGTATTTGTTATACTTATCTTTAATCGGATGATTATAAAGACACAAAGTGAATTTATGAGTCATTGAAAATAATCATCTTCTTACTATCTTAACACAAAATCTAAAATATCAGTCACCACAAAACGATTATTCGTCTACGACACTAAACATTTATATTGATTAAAAACTTATGACGAGAAAATAAAAGACGAAAGTTATTACCGAAAAGTCCAAACCGTCCCCGAATATCGGCGATCCAATCAAAATAAACCACGTATCGTTTCAATCTAAACATAAAATTAAGGAGGAAAAATTGCTAACACAGAGAAAGTCCTCTTGACGAAATATATCAGGAGGACATCTGCACTCTTTCGTCCAATCCGTAATAAAAGTGGATAGCGGTCATAAATTTTGAGTCGAAGACATCCTAATACCGCAGGGTCCGCGCCACCAAGCGGATCCTCGGATGCAATCAAATTGTGATCATGGCGCATGAGACGAATTTTTATGCGCACCCTTCAAAGCCTACAAGATAAATCCAGCCTATGAATACGGGACGCTGTTCAAAGTTATTTGTTTTGATTGAATAAGTGATAAAATTTTACGTATCAATACGGCCACCTGATTTTAGTTTTATAGTTTGCTGGTTAGGTTAGCAAACATATGGGCCGTTTTTAGATAGAACAAGGACAATAGAGTCGGCAATTGGACTTCTAGAATGTAAAAATACTATTCAAATCATCCATTGAAAGTACATAACAAAGTAAAGCAGTACTTTTACCAAAACAAAACAAAAACAAGAACCAGGAATCTCGCAAAATTCCCGAAGATCAAAAGGCGAAACGAAAAACAAATGAAATACGATTGAAATCCTTACACGATCCGTTTACAAAAGGAGTCGCATTAATTTAATAAGAAAGTCTTAACCCTTGTGTTTGGCACAGTCCGGATATTGCATGCCATATGGATCTGGCACAATATCGCACACATTCTTATTCATACAACTTTTCGCCCTTTTTTGTTTCGATAACAATGAGTGTAGATACTCAATATTATGAATATGTAAGATAAATTTTAATATACTTTTACCGATTTTTTTAATAAGCCTACGCTGTCCCAATGCTGGGCAAAGGCCTTCCCCCAGTATTCTTTCACCCATTTCTGTCGTAAGCAGAAAAAAATTGCTTCGGATTCCACTATTTAAGACAAAAATAAGTCAGTTTATGACGAGAATCTCCAAAATGACTGTATTCTTCAAATACAGTTTTTTTACTCACTTTTGAAACAGTTACTTTTACAAGAAAAAATAAACTCCACCACTGTTTTTGCTGAAATAATATAGCAGAAATCATAAAAAGATAAGTCGATTTGCCTATAAAGGTCAAGATGCAAATCTAACGGCGACCCTAGTTTATCTATCATCTTCAATATCTTTTTAATCTTTTCTAGTTTATCTTTATCGTTATGCTTTCTCTGCATTTTTGTTTATTTTAGCTTAGAGACGTGATTCGATTTTCAAAAGAGGATTGATTCAGTTTTTTTTTTTATTCAAGACTTAAGTACTTTTTATTTCACTGTCGAAATAAAGTCGCATTTATGTAATGTTATGGGATTCAAGCAATGTAATTTTTTTAGTATTTCTGTTCTGCCACTTACATTTTTTTTTACTGTTCATATCTGCATGAAAGTTGATATTAAATCAGTTATGTAAAACCTATGTAGGTACATTACTGGACTGAGAACTGAACATAGGTGGACTTAATCGTGACCAATCGTGACCAACATATTAAAAGACTCAGCTTCGGATGGACCATAGACATAAATAACAAAGAAGTTTCATCCATAAAACCTAGAAAAGAGACATCAAGATTTTTTTCAAATTATATTCACGGCTGAAGTTCTCGAAACAAGTTTGCCTGGATCCCTGAATGTGAATGGGCAAGTTCGATGAAACTTTACTCTTTACTCAGAACTCGAAAGTTTTGCTTCCGATCCGATGGAACCACATCAAAAGATATAACAAATATAATACGAATTCAAATGGATTAGCTGTTTGTTGAGTTGGCGCGAAGTATTTATGTTTTGAATTTCGAATTTGTAATGTCTTGTTTATACCTGGCCGTGTTTGTTTTATTTATCTTTTTGACTTTTCTTTCTGGCGAGTGAAATGAGTTTAAAACCTTCATAGTGATTCATTTAATTTTAGGTGTAGCTAGAATATTACCTCATAATTCTTACAACGAAGTAGAAGTAGTAAGAAGAAACATGACTCCTGTTGACAAATAGTGAACAATCTCCTTACTCATCTCTTACATAGAGAAGAATTCAAATTAAAAATTATACAAAAGCCTCAATTAAATATTCACACAAACAAAAGTAGGTAACATTTAAATAATAATAGTGAGCTGCAAGTTGATGACGTCATTACTCTCGGGGCAGCATGCACCTCTGCTCATAACTTAGTCGTGACGTGACAAACCGGCAGCCTGGCGCCCCACATTACCATCATTTAGCACAACACTCCTCTGTAGTTTCATAGACTTTCTTCAGTTTTATACTGTTATAGTATGAGTTTGCTGGCTTATTTTGTGTTCAGTCTTCCCCTTATTTTAGCAGCATACGTGGCTTACAAAGTCAAAGTCCTATTTTTAATTTCAAATGGACCAGCCCAAACGTCAAGCTAGTTGCATGGTCTAAAGAGTTGGTCTCATGGAGAAGAACCGGCAAGAAACTCCGCACACGTTTAAATCATATATTTTATCATCTTCACAGCCTTTTCCCAACTATTGTAGAATCGAGGTCCAATGTGTCCAAAACCGCAGTGTGTGCAGTTCTTCACGTACAATAAAAACAATACTTACAACAATAGCACATAAATCTTTCTTCCTACATTTTAGTGGAATATCATAAAATAAATTATCATAAAAAAATATCGAAACAACTTAATAAACTACAATATAATAGGATCAACCAAAACAATCTCTATTGTAAGATCTGTCATAAATATTAGTCACAATAATTGAACTTGTCAAGGCAGTGTCTAATTACATCAGATTACCAATTAAAATTCAACCTACATTCGTGATCTTCACCTCTTTATTAACCGACTGCACCAGAAAGAATAATGTTTTTGTAACTTACAAGTTTTGGGGTTTTGAAACCCTCGGGTCATGGAGTCCGAATACCCACGTTCTTTTTAAGGAGGATTCCAGACTGCTGGTTGATGCCTTGGACAAAGGATAAGCATTGCCGTCCAACGTGGCAATGCTGCCAGCCTTTGAGCGGGCAAGCTCCCGGTCGACAGCGATGAGGAGTTTTTATATTCCTCTTAGAGACCTCTTATATTATTTAATTCCCATTTTTTTATGTTTACCCGTGGATAGCGTTGTGGGTTACATTATGACCACAATAAGACACTGTTATAACTGTTTGCTGTTCCTTAAAATAAAAAAAATATGTAAAAACTTGTAAATAACCCTGTACTAAGGTACTACGAAAGATGATTTCATGATTCATATCCTCTTGTTATCTCACTCCAATATCTATTATCAATGCATTATCTTCAATGCGTTAAATATAGGTTTTCCAAAAGGATTTCTTTCATTCATATGGATTATAAAATTATCTTTATGATACAGTTTTAATGCTTTTGAGGATTTGTAACAGACAATACCTAAGATAAATAGTGAATAATGTCTCACAAGGAAGGTTCCAATTACAAAATATTAATATGAAACCCTTAAATTCCTTTGATGATATGACTAGGAAGCCTCGGGCAGTCATTGTCGGCCCCTATCGGATTAGGTACCAAATAACCTGGCTAGTATTTTTTCTACAATATGATACCTACTTATTTAGCTCTGCACTAATTTTAATGTAGCCACAATGGATTACCACCTTCATTTTGTTAATTAAAACAGCTACATTAAAATAAGTACTTCATCATCCCCCGAGCCTTTTTTCCCAAACCATGTTGGGGTCGGCTTCCAGTCTAACCGGATTCAGCTGAGTACCAGTGCTTTACAAGAAGCGACTGCCTATCTGACCTCCTCAACCCAGTTAGTTACCCGGGCAACCCGATACCCCTTGGTTAGACTGATGTCAGACTTACTGACTACCCGTAACGACTGCCAAGGATGTTCAATGACAGCCGGGACCTACAGTTTAACGTGCCATCCGAAACACAGTCATTGGTGTCTAAAATATACTTAGAAAGTACATACAAACTTAGAAAAGTTGCATTGGTACTTGCCTGACCTGGAATCGAACCCACGCCCTCATACTCGAGAGGTTGGTTCTTTGCCCACTAGGCCACCACGACTTAAAATTAGTACTCAAAATGTGAATTATCTAAAAGCAGGCATTCTGAAACCACCTACAATCAACACCAATCTATTTTATTATGATTGCAAATTCCATAAATTCCAACGACAAGATTGACATCTTTTTGTTCATTTTATAATAACGTCGGCCATTATAATTGGCGTTCGAGCCTTCGTCACCTAGACCTCGATAGTTAATCACTGGTCAAGATGCCTCCATTACGGAGTTCGTTACACTATGTTGCAATAATCAAGAGTTAAATAACTGCTATTGTTTTTTTTTTTTTGTTACTAAGTATTACTTAAGAATATTATGAAACGGTTGTTTTGTTGTTTGAACTATTTATTTAGTAATGTTTTGTGAGTAGTCATATTTTTTACTGGGATAGTTGACGTTTTGTAATTTTAATTTTGTGATGTTAATATGGATATATATATTTTTTTAATGTAATTATTAAAGAGTTGAGCAAATATAATACAATTTTAATGCTTATGTTTACTGGACGAATGAAATAGGGACCTGTTTATAACGAAACTAACAACTAGATAAATAAATCTAAAATAACGACCCCAAAATGTTACAAAAACAAACTTCCATCCACACATCCTTATACACTTAATATAAATTATTGAACCCACAACACCATTTAATTCAGCACTCATATCAAAGGGTCAAAAGTACCTACCCAACAATTGTGCCCAACTGGCCCACAGAACCTTAAAGTTCGCGTCCATTTGACTCCCAGAAAGTTCCAGAATCGTTGCTTCCTCCTTTAATTCAGTCGGACTTATTCGAGTTTGTTCGTCTTGTTAGTTCGCTGGAGTTGGTTAACCAACCAGCTTTATTATAAGGTTTTATATAGTAAAGAACTTCGCATAATTAGGAGCAAAATGTTTGGTTGCCTCGGTTTATTTGAAAGTAAGTTTAGGGTTGTAGTTTTTGAAACGTATACAACTTTTGAATTTATGTTTTGCTACTATAATTATTTTGGCTACTGTATAGACTGTTTTAATATGATTTGTGTGTATAAAAAAAATATCCCGACGAATTGAGAACCTCCTCCTTTTTGGGAAGTCGGTTAAAAATATTAACTAAGTACTAGGCAAAATTGGTGTATAAAAACTATTGGTAAGTATCATAAATTTTCTTTTCAGGGTGCAGACGGGAAATCCCCTTCTTAATCTTTCAGAATACATTTATGGGTTAAGATTGCTAATATCTATACTAATATTATAAAGCTGTAGAGTTTGTTTGTTTGTTTGTTTGTTTGAACGCGCTAATCTCAGGAACTACTGGTCCGATTTGAAAATTTCTTTCAGTGTTAGATAGCCCATTTATCGAGGAAGGCTATAGGCTACTTTTTATTCCGGTATGGGAAGTAGTTCCCACGGGATGCGGGTGAAACCGCTGGCAGAAGCTAGTATTTTATAATTATCGTGCTTGGGTAATCCACTTGCTTCCATTTTGTGTATTCTATGTAGATGTAACTCTTTGGAGTTATACAGTAAATGACAAATAGCCACTCCTTCGTACTTTAATGATTAAATTCCTAGCCTCATACATAAGTTGCTGTTAATAGATTATTTGAAGATCTCTTCAAGTGAAGATACTTAATTTGTTCTAAGAATGATACATTCTGTTCTTAGTTACCTTTCTATTAGTCATTTCTGTTAGTAGTTTAAATATGGGTAACATTATTTTAGAAGACATTTTACGGTACACACAAAATATGACTCAACTCATTCCAAAATTATCCCGCATCGTAAAGATTTATTCAAATCACATAATAAGATAAAAACTTATAATTTAGATCCTTAATCCTTCATTAACTTGTGTAAAATGTAGTATGATTCGTCACAGTCATAATATTACAGGCGTTCACCTTTGATAACTAAACCTATCATTATTATTATCAATGAAACATTTAATTCATTCGATCTTACGATTATCGTTTTGTTTATCGGGAAATACATAAGCAAAATTTATATAAACAGCAGAACTGAAAATATAAAGAGCTCTTGAGTCACATTTCTTACCCTCTCACACATTTAAACATCGTTTTCCTCAAATAACTTCTGATAATGATGATATTCTCCTAACCGATTATCGACGGATGTTTCCATATAAGGAGACTAGCTTCTGCCAGCGGTTTCACCCGCATCCCGTGGGAACTACTTCCCGTACCGGGATAAAAAGTAGCCTATATCCTTCCTCGATAAATGGGCTATCTAACACTGAAAGAAATTTTCAAATCGGACCAGTAGTTCCTGAGATTAGCGCGTTCAAACAAACAAACAAACTCTTTAGCTTTATAATATTACTAGCTTCTGCCAGCGGTTTCACCCGCATCCCGTGGGAACCTCTGCACGAACCCGGATAAAAAGTAGCCTATAGCCTTCCTCGATAAATGGGCTATCTAACACTGAAAGAATTTTTCAAATCGGACCAGTAGTTCCTGAGATTAGCGCGTTCAAACAAACAAACAAACAAACTCTTCAGCTTTATAATATTAGTATAGATTATAGATTAGCCAACTGCGACACATTATAGTGCAAAAGCACTTGCGGAGACACAAGTGCACTCACTATTCCTTCACGCTCATAGCGCGATGGGACGGTTTTCCAACAAATTAAAATTATGCATCAAAAGTGTCTAGGACAAAAATAACGAGCTGTTTTAAGAATTTTATGTACCATTTACGAATCCCACAGTAGAATTAAATCATTTTCGAAAATATTTTCCTTAGATTTCCGATTTCGATACCTAGTTCTTACCCTCTCACTACTATTTATACTAATAATATCCGAGTTGTTCTACAAAGAAGTTGAAATGTACTCGAAAGTTCGAAAACCACAATTACAAGGCAATATAAGGAAGCGTCTTTGTATGATAACATACAACTTGAAGTGATAACAGTAATACTATGACGTGTTATCTATTATCATAACAAGCATTAACGTTATGCTATCATAGATTACGACCGTAGATACCAAGAGGATACGAAAATCAATTTAGCATTGGTGTATTATACATTCATATATCTCTTTACATAATTTAAGAACTAATATTTTAAAGCGGTTGTGTTGGATTACTGTCCCATCGGGCTATGAGAGTGAAGGAATAGTGAGTGCACCTGTGTCTGCGCAAATGCTCGTGCACTATAATATGTCCTGAGCAGTTGGCTAATCTCCTTTCATGAGAACAGAAGCCTTAGCCGATAATCAGCTAGGAGGACATCATAAAGCTCTGTATGTGCATATATCTGACCGCGCTAAACTCAAGTCTGATTGAGAAAAAAATGTCTTAGTTGGGTATTCAGAAATAATTTTATCCCAAATGGGGGAAAATAAATTAAGGCTTACTACGATTGCGATTCTCGAAAGTAATTTTCAGAAAAGGTTAAACCTAACATTGTGGACGCATTTGTTTCGCTTCCAGCAATTGTTGTATCCATGGTTGTTTTTATCAAGCTTCGACATGATACAATACTAACAAAGTAGATTGGAAATAAATCAATCGATATTATTTTCTATATTCACTTAGTAAATAAAAAGAAACGTATATTTAGTACTAGCTTCTGCCAGCGGTTTCACCCGCATCCCGTGGGAACTACTTCCCGTACCGGGATAAAAAGTAGCCTATAGCCTTCCTCGATAAATAGGCTATCTAACACTGAAAGAAATTTTCAAATCGGACCAGTAGTTCCTGAGATTAGCGCGTTCAAACAAACAAACAAACAAACTCTTCAGCTTTATCTAGTATAGATTTGAAATTTTACAGCTCATGACAAGAAAGATGACAAAGTCAGAGTGGATAGGAGGAAAAAGTAACAAACACATAACATGTATACTTGGTCTTAAACAATTACATTGAGGCATCCAAGCCCCATAGATTTAAGTTCTTGCTTCCTTCCTATCCTTAACATATAAGTTTTTGAAAATCGATAAATGTTTAGAACAACCATGCCTTTTCTTTTAAAACTAAACCAGACATACATAAATATTTATTTAATCTGCTAACCTGGATTAACATATTTAGAACTTTCGCGAGCATGACAAAATTTGTATGAAAACATAACCCGTCTAGACAGTCGTGTTTATCACTATATTCGGTATAAGTAATTAAATAGGTATACAAACTCTGGAGATACTAAAATGACAGCTTATTAAAAGATGGCTAATCTATAGGTGCCTAACTTTATGATAAGTACAACTACGGGTACCTAACTTTATTACCTAACGTTAGTACACTACAAGGAAAAAATACAATTTTATGATGCAATATCAGTAACCGTGGAAAAGTTCGATATCGTGGTTGTCAATACTGAATGCTGTGTTACTTTGGTGCAGTGGGTCCGTGGATGTGTCTATCTTGACATGAGGAGTTCTTCCGAGTTTCGGAAAGCACGTTATACTGATGGGACCCGGATTTCATGTGGACACCTATCGTTACGGGTAACCAGAAACCAGAGAGTTTGTGAAGTAATATTACCAAGGGGTATCGGGTCGCCAAGTTGAATGGGTCGAGGTGATCACACAGTTTCTTTGTTTATTGGACTAGAAGACGACCACGTAGGGAAAGTCTAGGCAGATGATGCGGTCTTATTATATTTTTGTCAAAATTCTTCACCTGAAACTTTATATACTAAACCACTGTCATTGTTGTTTTCTGCGATATTATCTTCTAATTTTTATATCATATTGATTGAACGCGTGTTAGTTTATCTTCACATAACGCACTTGGCTGATTACTCATCAACTCAATCTGATAAGCTTTATCAGTACATAACAGCACTAGCCTTATTTTAATTTCTGTCATGTTTGAACCAGCTCTCATATCCCTTCGACCATCGACGTACTCGCACCTGTGCAAAAACCCCCGCATAACTAAAAATACCTCAAAGATAATAGATTAGTCAAAATAATCAATACCTCGACTGATAAGGTTATCTATACTCAACACGCAGAAAAATGATTTGCCAATGTTAACGTATCGTTCACGTGAACATCATTTTACGTCTTTTTTGTGTGAAAAATATTTATAGTGCTTAAACTAAATGGAGGAAGTGCGTGGAAACGGCGATGTGCTCAAAAAAAGTCATTTCGCGAGACTCCATGAAAGGATACAAAACAAATATGAGGAGATGCAAAGAAAACTTGATAAATCTAGATCCGTTGATTCGCTGTCATCACTCAAAGAAGATTACGTCTACAAGGAACCCAAATACGCGAGCTGTGCTGATATTAATAATATTGATACCACGATGAAAAGACAAGACGTGCCCTTCGAAAGACAAAGTGTTAAATACAGTGTTATAGTTGAGGAAATTGCAAAAAATGATGCCTCCTTACAGTATATTAGTGCAAGGCAGGCCAGTATATCTGAATCTGAGCCTACGCCTACTATTAAGTGTGGAAACGAGAATGACAGTGATTCAAACAACTTCTTCGGTGAATTCTCCAAGTTGAGTCTCGAATCGTAAGTCCCTCTTATTTTGTATTTTAAGGATAAGTTAAGACCTAAAACAGAAACCAGGTAGGTAGATCTATATTGGATTTAAGAAAAACGACAACTTTCTTTTTTGTATTAAGAGTCACGACAACAACAACACCAAAATTTAAAAGTAATAAGGAATTCCTGCAATATTTCAGATTAAATGAAGTGGCTAAAGAAAGCGACGAGTATCAAACGCCAACTCCCACTCCACCCCCGCCATTATCGATACGAAACAAAATTGGCTCGCGAATATCAGCTGTTAAAGACAAACGACGAAAGGAGAAAGAAAAGGCTGAAAACGAGAAGAAATCAGCTCGGGAGAAAGTCGAAAAGGTCCTTTTTATTTACATTTCAACAGAATCACATCACGATTACGATTGCTAAACTCTTTCTTTAATGCTTACAAATTCCCGACAGTGACATTTCACAAAGCATCGCCTGTTACGATTTATTGGAATTTCTTTGAGCAAAATAAAAAAAGTTTATTTTTTTAAGAGTGACAAGTAAATAAAAGAGTTCTTTGTTTTCAGTTTATTTTGAGCAATACTAAAGAAGAAAGAGTAAAAACGTTGAAAAGGACAAAAGTGGCTACGGTGACCATTGCTTTAATTGAAGCCACTGGTTTGGAAACTGATGTTTTAGAGGATAAACCCCGGTTATTGTTTTGTCGATTTAGGTGAGATTTATTAATTTTGACAACGCCTTTTATTATTTCTTTGTTTGTGCATTTTCGTTTCGTGTTTAGGAAGCAAAGTTGCCTTATTGTTATCTTGTAGTTTATCACGATTACTTGTCTACATAAGTGGTTTAATTGCATACGATTAATTTATATTCCTTTTTAAGTATTTTGAAGTCTAAACATCCTGTTCAAAGTATGTCTTTAAAGCGTAAGTGTACGTTATCGTACCTATTTATACTTCATATTAATATTTTAAGGGAAAAATCGTACTTTTTATCCATTTTAATTAGAGCGATATCAAACGTTCTTACATTAAAGATGTACTTAATTTATTACAGGTTGGGCACGGAGAAATATAAGTCGAAAGTAATCAAAACGAACACATCTAAAGCTAAATGGCAAGAATTGTTCAATTTTAATTTGTACGAAGACAACATTGTGGAAATACAACTATTGGAAAAAGATTTTTGTGTTGGCAGGTATATTGAGTTCCATTTTGTACCATATTTTATTTAATACTAATATTTGAAAGGAAAAACATAATTTTAATGCCGAGGATTTTCATTAAGTACGCTATAGTACCTACAAATATTAATAATGGATAACAATATTATGTTATTCGTAATTTGTTGTTTAATATGTTCTATGAAGATTGAATGTGAGTTTTGTTAGAAATTTTCCTTCTGCCTATTAAAACAAACCTATCTAAAATCAGTTTACAAAAGAATATTTATTTTATCTTCTCTAACTGAATAAAACTTTGATGTACTGTAAGAAATTTTACCTTTGTTTATAAATTAATTTTACACATATTTTTTCCTTCTTTGGTGCTTTTTAAACAAAACTCAAAACTTAATAATGTACTTCCATTGACGTTTTCAGAGCACAAATCGATCTAACAGAATTGGAGAAAGAGAAAACTCACAAATTACGAATCAAGTTAGAAGGCGATCTAGAGAAGGTTGAAATGTTCATGTTGCTAACAGTCACTGGGTTTTCTCTCATAAGCCTTGATGAGTATCAGGAGACGCAGAGAAAGCTTGCTATGGTCACTAAGAATTCTGTAAGTTCCGCTATGTACTTACTTTATGTATGAGATAATGAGATCTTTAGATTTCAATATATTTGAAATTATAACGTAAAACAGTTATCCTCATACTTGAAAGTTCAATTTCCTGTTATATTACCACAAAAAAAAATAACAACATCAAAAGTATTGGCCCTCGTACACTAAAGTTTCATTCATTTCTAGAGAAAAGATTAACTAAATACGTCATTCCGGTTAGACTGCAAGCCGAACCAAACATAGTCTATCTATCTATCTATATAAATAAAAATGAATTCTTGTTCGTTAGTCTGATTAAAACTCGAGAACGGCTGGGCCGATTGAGCTGATTTTGGTTTTAAAATGTTTGTCGTAGTCCAGGGTAGGTCTAAACGGTGAGCAAATAAGGAAAAATTGCGAGTAAGATTCCCGGGACGGGAGTGATTAGACAAAAACCAACTTATGGAATGCCGCAGAACTACAAAAGTAAAGTACTAGGACAGCATAATTCACCGGAGTATAAGTATACCAATAACGACATTTCGATGCAACTACTCACCATGTACCAGGGTAGCATAACATATATGAGTATACCAATACCAAGTGTAGACGCTACTGCTCACCATGTACCAGGGCGGCAAAAAATACAGCGGGACGCGGGTAAAACCGCGGGGAACGGCTCTGAGGAAAGATCATGTACTAAAAAATATGGAAAAGAATGGCATGGCAATTAATACTCATATACTCTTTTACAGCCCTGGTACAAATACAAAGGCAAATCAAATGAGGTTGGCAGTCTGACAGTAATAGTCTATGGCGCCAAAGGACTGGCTTGCAATGAGTGTTACTGCGTTCTAGAACTAGATAACGAAAGACTGCAGACTCAGACTGAGTTCAAAACATATGACCCTAACTGGATGAAGATATTTACTTTGTAAGTTAAGTTTTGAATTGTAAAAAAATATATGGTAATGAGGTTCAGAAATATTGTCGGCCACGGTGGCAATTCAGTCTATGAAGATCAGCCAGCTGCCGAGACTCATTATTATAGCGCACAATCATTTGAGCACACACTGGTCTCTCTGTATTCCTTCACACTCATAGCCCTAGGGACGGCAATCCGATGTCACTGAAAAGAACACAAACTTCCATATTCCTGGAATGCAACATTCATGTTTCCAAAGATTTAGGTTTAGTACCTTTTCTGTAACATCAGTAGGCCTCTAATTAAATCCTACTTTTTTCTCTAATTACAGTGAAGTATCTGACGTTACCTCGATCCTTAACATTGTAATCATGGACGAGAAAAAAACAGAAGAAGTAGCATGTCTCTCAATACCTTTGCTTAACTTCAAAAGTGGCGAGAAGAAGTGGTACGCGCTCAAAGACTCCAGTCTAAGAGAAAGAGCTAAAGGAAATAATCCCAGGATACTGCTTGAAATGAATCTCACTTGGAAACTTGTAAGTAGAAGTTTGATAAGAAATAGAACTCCGAATCTAAAAAAAATTATATATTAGGTATAGTTATCGGCACGGATATTGAGCTCGCGGCGGAAGAGTGGGGATCGCTTTGCGCACTGTACACATAAGGCAATAAACCAATAAATCGCTTCTGCGCAGGTGAAGGTCAGGGCTCAATATCCGTGCCGATAACTATAAAGTCCTTAGGTATTTTTTTTTAAACTAGTCATAGCGGTCTTTACAATTCTTGATAAAAGGAAAGCTGATCCGTTGTTTATCGACTAAACGTATTCAGTTACAGTTCCACTGCATTACCTAAATGTACATACCAATTTAAGTTATTTTTGTAATAAAGTCTATCGCGAAGTCACTACTCATCAATTGCATGGCAGCAAAGTCATTTGACGAAAACTCATCAAAGTTTCGTATAGGGACTTAACCGACTGAGAAGTCCCGTATTTAACTACTTATAACAAAAATGAACTAGAAATAGTTATCTTATTTACGTAGGTAGGTACTCATCAATCCAAATACTCAATGACTGAAAAGCAAACCAAAATACCAGATAACGGTGTTCCAAAGATGACTCAAAGTATATTTTTCTTAGAACAATAGGAGTAGCCAGTAGTAAAATACACACGTATAGAACCGTAGTTATTTTCCTTATAATATTATCTGTCTGCCACTTGTCAGAAGAAAATAAGACCAACAGGAAAAGACAACATGGGTGACAGATAATGAGAAATCGCGTCTCCGAGAAACTAATTTCTGAATATCACTTTCATGATAAATCGTATTGCTATGTGAATAAATGAATACGTCTTTTATAAATACTATGAGGTTACTGACCTTTTCAATCTCTGTTCTGTACCTACATTTTCTTTTGCAGCTTACTTTGCTCAATCTCTTACAAAAAAACTTCTTTATACAAAGCTTTATACTTCCTTTATCATCGCGGGTTACCTAATAAATATCAGCAAGTCTTTTACATTTAACTTACATTAGTTACATTAAATTGGTACTCACCTGACCTGAAATTGAACCCACATCTTCCTAATTTAGAAGCTGGAGCTTTAACCACTAAGCAGCCACGACAACTACCTACATATGATTTCAAAAAAAAAAACAAATTGAACAAGTATATACTCGTATATGTATTTAAGACGAGTGAGAGGGAAAAATGGAAGCGGAAGACATTGCGCCGACCCCAAATAAAATTGGGAACAGGGCAGGAGGAAGAAGAAGCGATTAGATTAGGATTTAAGTTATTATAATATTTATAATTTTAATCCTCAGCTAAAAGCATCAGTCCGCGTAGTAAACCCGAAAGAGGCCAAATATCTTGAGACCAAGCAGAAGCTGGACCGACACACATTTACGAGGAACCTCGCGCGAGCTAAAGTCGTGCTAAATTGGACGCTGGACGCTTTTGGAGTTATGAAGTAAGTTTCACATAGACTAGAATATTTAAAGGAACTCTATTTTGGTTTTACTGGCCATCTGAGGGAAGTTTTAAAAGCACACGTATAAAAATAATCATCTTTTGGTACCAAATTATATCAAATTGGATTTGGAATAATTGTGCATAGGTATGCAGTAGGATTAAAAGATAATTAAATAAACACTCAGGAACTTCCTAAGTGAAAAGAGGTTATTTATTATTTATTTATTTATTGCTTATTAGAAGGTACATTATATATTCTAAAAAGTACAAAATGTCCAACAAAACTGTATACAACAGTTTGTCTGTTGGATCAGATTTTTTTAAACTATTGACTTACTATACTATTAGGTATTAACTATAGCTATTAAGTTTACAATTACATGTAGTATTAGTATATAGATAATTTTGTTATTATTTCTAAATATAATATATTAGTATTATAACCTAAATGTAAATAGTCACAATTCTGAAATGTTTCATCAAAAGATCCTACGTCCCATAGAGTATAATTCCACCTCTTTACTCCGGTAAAATTTAAGAAAGTCCTCACCAAGGAAAATAAGAACATACTGAACCTAAAAGAGCCTTAACTAAAAACTTTTTACTGCGCAAGTGTTGGGAAATTCAAGTAAAGTTTGCACTTTCCAGTAGAATTTCCTTCAACACTAAGTGGGCCACTTATCGGCTTTGATCAGCTCGTTTCAAGTAATTAGGGCCTTAGGAGTACAACTGAGAATTAAATTATAAGTTTGAATTACTTGCGAAGATTTTATGTTGTGTTTAGGAATTTGAATTTAATTTTCATTTACCTTCACAAGTTGAACAATGGATTAGCTCGTATTTTCACTCACGTCCTTTGAAACCAGCTACCAGTTTACAAAATTTTATCAAAAATGGTTAGCTGTTTTAACATAAAATAAATGCAACTCACGTAAAAAATAAATAAAACAAGTCTAATAGATAATTGTAGTTTGAATTCACTAATCACTAGTTTTTTTTTCTTCTTTTGATGCATTTTTTACGAATTTTCATAATACAATTTTCTTTCAGAACATGTTTTGAATGGGAGTCAAGAAAAGCCAATGTAATAGCATTGATGATATGGATGGTATTCTGCTGGTTCTTCAAAATATGGATGTTACCACTGATCCTGCTTATACCATTCTTTTGGTACCGACCTCCTAAATACTTCCTTCTTAGATGTAAGCGATTTAATTAAGTAACTACCTATTATTAAATTATTTGTCCTGTTAGGTATTACAAACTACTATGAAAGTTGCAAGGCACTTTATTTCAAACTAGCCCTTTTCCCGCGGTTTCACCCGCGTCCCGTGGGAGCTACTGCCCGCACCAGGATAAAATATAGCCTATGTTACTCGCAGATAATATAGCTTTCTAATGGTGAAAGAATATTTAAAATCGGTCCAGTAGTTTTTGACTTTATCCATTACAACCAAACAAACAAAGTTTCCCTCTTTATAATATTAGTATAGAAAATATTTAAATCCTGGGTCGCCATAACGTTACTTATTATAAACTTTTTTGAGCAGTAAAAACAAACATACCTACATATATAGTTTAATTACATTGAGTACTTAATTATTTCTGTAATTTTGTTTTACAGGGAAAGACTACTTTTTAAAGAAAATTCCTGTCGAAGATGATGTTAAAAAAGAGAAGGTAACATATTTTCATATTTTTCATTTTCTTTTCAAATATATATTAATGTTAGATGTGACATTAAAAACAAGTTTTATTATTTGCAGGAAGAGAAAAATCAATCCCTAAGACAAAAAATAAACAGTTTCCAAGAAATGGTGCAATCTGTGCAAAACTTTATTGGTACCTTTGCAAATCTCGGAGAAAGCATTAAAAAGTAAGACTTGAACTTCTAAATCGTAGGTACTTATACCAAGTGTGTCATACCTAATCACAGTAAATTGAATACGTTAAAATACTGGTTAATATATGTATGTCGATTAACACAAAGAAAAAATAAAAATACGCAAAAATAAAAATATGCATTTTTCAAACAAAGTAAATATGTAGATATAAAATGTGCAAAAATTAAAAAAAAACTATTTTTATAAGTACTTACACACATTGCATAATTCACTAACCTGTGTTGTAACGTCGCATCGCAACAATAAGGCGGTGAATCAAACGCGGCAAACTTCAACATTTCAATCGTCTTAAAATCACTTCATATCACTTTTATCTTGATTATTCATTATGATTTTTATGAATCACTAGATCAATATTCACTTTTATTGTACTGTTCTTACAAAGATTCGGGAATGTGTAGGACAAACGCGACTGGTTCCATATCGCTCACGATATGTCCGCAAAGCTAGCGTAGAGCAGCGTTTTGATGGCATTCGCCGTAAAGAAGCACCATGTCGGTGTACTCCGCCGCTGTGTAATTCACTCGAGGCATTGTTTATTTACACTAATAACAAATCACAAACAAAAGCAAAACATGGCGTTCACTTTCGCATACTTACTTACACGATATACCGTTCACGAAAACTTAATATTATTTAATTCCGACGTTTCGGATCCTTTACAGCATCCATGGTCACGGGCACACTAAGATGTTAGTCGTTTTGATATTTTAGTTACACACAGCTACCCTACATTTTGTTGATTATCTATTATTGACGATCCGACTCTCGCAAAACGAGCCTCACTGATCACATGATCGTGATGAAAACGAAAAATAATTCCTGTAGCTAAACCACTGAATGGGTTTGGTATTTTTTTTTTGTAATTCGTTGTAGAATGCCCTAAAGTACCTATATGTGATGGGATTTTATGTTATTAAGTATGACACACCCGATATATGTTCATAAATCGGGCCCATTTTGTACCGGCTATTAAAACTGACTTCGACGATATTTTTTTTCAACAAAATATTTTCTAAATATCTGCTACTTAACTCCCTTTGAATACAATTCCATAACGACATGAATAATTATTTCTTATTTTCTTTTGCAGCTTATTCAACTTCACAGTACCATTCCTCAGTCTTCTGGCAATTTTCCTGATACTAGTGATTGCATTCGTGATGTTTATGATACCAACTAAATACATTTTTATTATTTGGGGTAAGTTCTAACATGATTATTATTACATCCATATTATCAAGAAAATAAACTAATCATTTCAATACTTAAAACTTAAATTCTTTATTTCGTAATTTTTATCAGTAGGTTCTACTTATATAAGGCTTATGTTTAACTGACCACCAGATATAGTAACAAATAGCGGACAAAAATAGTAAATGATCACCAAAATGAAACTCGCATTTTAATGCAAAATGATAACCAAAGTTTTAACACTTTGCTATCCTATTTAAGTAAAATTACTCCAAGTAAATCATGTGTAAGCCAAAAATAGTAAATGATCACCAAAATTAAACCAACATTTTAATGCAAAATGATAACCAAAGTTTTAACACTTTGCTATCCTATTTAAGTAAAATTACTCCAAGTACCTAAATCATAAGTAAGCCAAAAATAGTAAATGATCACCAAAATTAGTAAATGATCACCAACATTAAATTCTGCTATCCTATTTTAGCAAAATGAGTCCAAATAAATCATTTTTATCCCAAACTTGATAAACATATATGTTAGCAAGCATGCAACATGCAGCAAGCATGGCTTCTGTCACGGCTCCGGCGCTGCGGGGCTCCGGCGGTCCCATGCGAGCTTATCGTCGCAGATGGTTTTCACGCTCACCACCGCAGCTTCGGCTTGCTGGCCGGCTCTGCCGGCCAGCCTCAGCCGCGGCGGCGAGCCTTAAAACTACCTGCGCCTCAGCTCGCAGGCCGCCTCGCCCCTCCACGCCTACGCGGTTTTGAATTGCACTCTAGGGGTACGTGGAGTCTATACGTGGTGTCTCTACGTGGAGTCTATATACACATAACTCAATATGGCATCATAATACTTTATTTAATAATAAGCCTACATTTTAAGGCAACCACAGTGATTTATTTAGGAAAAATAATACATTATTTTGGTCGTCAAGATTTGGTGGTCGAATACAAATTAAAGTGGAGTCGTGACTAAAATAGCTGGTACTATTATATTTTTAGACTTTATTTTTCTGGTGTTCAGTAGATATTTTTGGTTACAAAACTAAGGGTATCAAAACATTTTATGGTGGTCAAAATATTTATTCCCCTTATATAAATGTTATTGTTTCATTGATTTACCCTTTTTAGTAACGTTAATAATTTACTCGTATTTTGCAATTTGTTACAGGAATTCACAAGTTCACGAGAAAAATATTGCGACCAAACAGAATACCAAATAATGAGATAATGGATCTGTTGTCTAGAGTACCTAACGATGAAATATTGGTAAGGAATTAATATTACAATATCGTTCATTAAACTACGATCACCGTCCAATCTAATTGAACGCTCTTTAGAGATAATCTTTTTAAAACAAAAAGCTATCTTATAGGTTGTTCAATTCAACACTCAGCGAATTATTAAAGTTCTTTTACGATATTTAGAATTTAAAATATGCTCAATACAAAAAAAAAGTATTCAAGTTAAGCGAGCCTTATAACACGTAATGGATATTTAACTTTTCACTATTAACACGGAAAATGATTTTTTAAATGGGATTTCACAAAAAATCATTTTATCCAATATTTAATGATTACAAATATTAATCCATTATCCGACAGTTATCATTTTAACTTTCGACGAAACTGAAGTTAATAAATATTATTTCTGTGAATAGCGCTAATCGACGATTATTTATAAATAAGTAAAAATGGAACAAGCAGTTTCAATTAATTTTGATAACTGGAAGCCAAAAAAGAAATAAATCGTAATCATTATTGCAGTTTCGATGCTCTAGTAACTAGTAGGTACTAATGAAGTACCTCATTTTAATTCTGAATGTGTTCGACCCAATGTCCTAGTTAACGTTTAGAGGAATCCACTCCGTAATTACGTAACTCGATTTTCTACCATTTCAATTGGATCACTATCAATAATATCCATTACAGCATTTGTGCTGTGAGCAATTTGTACTTTCAAACATGGGAAGCAATGTATAACTACCTACTAATGATTTTGATACGCAATTAGAGCACCCGCACACTGCAGTCTAAATAGTCGGCCGACGGTTGATCCGATGGTTAGTTTTTTTTAAAGAAAATCGTGAATTCAATAAAAGTTTTAAGCGGTTTGATACCGGCCAAATACCCAATCGTTTAACTGATTTAAAGGTAGAATTCCGTGCATCGCGCGCGCTGCTCACGCCATTCGTCGGCCGCGCGGGTCTGTCGCGGGCCTCGGCAGCGGTGCCATACATTGCCATATATCGACATTGTCGCGAACGATCGACGACTGTCGTAGGCCGCGCGCGGCTGCGACAGTCGCGATGCACGGAATTCTACCTTTAATACTGATTTATGAGTTTAAACAAACTATCAGCCGACTAAAAGTTTGCAATGTGCACATACCCTTAGGCTGCGGACCAGCGAGCAATTCATTTGTTTAATTAGTCATTTCTTTTTCAGCTGAATTGCGAAGAAATCCCCTTGGAAGAAGTTCCGGATGAAGATGTGATAAGATAATGATCTGATAATTAATTGTAATTTTTATTTTTACTTTAATGACTGGCTCGTTTAAGTCTAGTGCCCGTTTGGAGTAAATGAGCTTGGTTAGGATGGCCTAAGTGAGACTGTTAAGAGGTGTTCTAAGGAGAACTACTCATTAACAGCTCTAGGACTATGTGCCTTCTATTGAAACTTTATAGGCGTGAAGTGGAGTGAGGGCCTGTGATTTGATAGATTATTATAAAAAAGTACTGCTATAATAGTGTAAATAGAAACGTGAATAATTGTTCACTTTAGTTTAATTTTGTCGACTTCCCATGATACAGGGTGTTAACATGTATTATTATCTAATAATAGATATTGGGTGAATGTAATTTATTTCTGAGCTAATATTGACACTAATTTATAAGCACTAATTAATAAAAAATAATAATAATTTATTAAGGGCTGATTTTTCAATCATCAATTAACTTCTATCTGAGGAATAAATATGGCGGGTTGACATATTTTCCATACAAAAACTGTCAACTCGTCGAAAATATTCTTCAGATAAAAGTTATCTGGCGATTGAAAAATCAGCCCTAAGCTATATTCCGTTTTCTTGCCCAAAAATCTCTCTGTGTGAAAGTGTCTGTATTTACAGATTTTACAGTTTTACACTTATCAAAAAATTAAGGTCCTTTCTCATTCAGGCTGGATTATAATTATGTACTTATTACATAGTCATCAGTAAAATAATTCATAATTATTTTACCAACCTAAGTAAGTAAGTGTGTGGTGGCCTAGTGGGCAAAGAACCAACCTCTCGAGTATGAGGGCGCGGGTTCGATTCCAGGTCAGGCAAGTACCAATGCAACTTTTCTAAAGTTTGTAGGTATGTACTTTCTAAGTATATCTTAGACACTAATGACTGTGTTTCGGATGGCACGTTAAACTGTAGGTCCCGGCTGTCATTGAACATCCTTGTCACCACAAGTCTGACACCAGTCTAACCAAGGGGTATTGGGTTGCCCGGGTAACTGGGTTGAGGAGGTCAGGCAGGGCAGTCGCTTCTTGTAACGATTTTGACAGCTACATCCGGTTAGACTGGAAGCCGAAGGATCATGAGGAGATGAGGCTGGAAGGCTCGGAGGATGAATTATTTTACCAACCTTTTACATTTATTACTTGCCCGAACTCTGTATAATTGTTGTGTGTTCGGTGTTTATAAATGTTTTTAATTATTTGTTTTTGTATGTGATGATGAGCATGATGACTTTGTTCCGTACCCGAAGGGTAAAACGGGACCCTATTGTTTTTGCTCCTCTGTCCGTCCGTCCTTCTGTCACCAGGCTGTATCTCATGAACCGTGATAGTTAGAGAATTGAAATTTTCACAGATGATGTATTTCTGTTGCCGCTATAACAACAAATACTGAAAACTAGAATAAAATAAATAAAAAATTTAGGGGGCTCCCATACAACAAACGTGATTTTTTTGCTCATTTTTGCTCTGGTACGGAACCCTTCGTGCGCGAGTCCGACTCGCACTTGGCCGGTTTTTTTATAGTAGCCCAAATATCAACTGACACTCGAAAAAAATATCCGTTAGATTTCACGGAGTTTTAGATGTAGTGAACGCCTGAATCACAGAAATATTCAGAGGTAATATAGCAAAGATTTCTGTGGCCTGAATCTATTATTTCTCCTGTGATCATCCTCTGAGCCTTTTTCCCAACTATGTTGGGGTCGGCTTCCAGTCTAACCGGATTCAGCTGAGTACCAGTGCTTTACAAGAAGCGACTGCCTATCTGACCTCCTCAACCCAGTTACCCGGGCAACCCGATACCCCTTGGTTAGACTGGTGTCAGACTTACTGGCTTCTGACTACCCGTAACGACTGCCAAGGATGTTCAATGACAGCCGGGACCTACAGTTTAACGTGCCATCCGAAACACAGTCAATAGTGTCTAAGATATACTTAGAAAGTACATACAAACTTAGAAAAGTTGCATTGGTAATTGCCTGACCTGGGATCGAACCCGCGCCCTCATACTTGAGAGGTTGGTCCTTTACCCACTAGGCCACCACGACTTTTTCCATTTATTTTTATTATTTCTCCTGTGAAAATACTGACTATTTATCCACATCCACTGTAATAAGAACCAATGCCCATAGACAAAACAAAAAACTTCTTGAGTTAAATAAATATTAGTCCAATGATTCATTTTGTTTGGACTATCTAATGAGACCCAAGGGATGCTTCAGGGGTTGATATTCGGTCCAAATCATAGGTGACCACATATCTACCGTAAATGTTGACAAATGATCTATGTAAATAGGGTATTAACTCGATCGTGGCTAATTTGCAACCGGTCAAATTACCCAGGGATACATCTGTCAATGTATTCAGAACTAGCTCATTGGGCAGGTAATATTCAATGGATCAATATGACCTTTTGTAATTTAAATTTAGAATTCAAAGCATTTAACAAATATAATATTATAAAAGCGAAAGTAACTCTGTCCGTCGATGTGTTGCGCTTTCACGCTAAAACTACTGAACAGCATCTAAGTTATAATTGGTTTCAATATTATATTCTATCTCAGTTAAATTTTTAAGCTGGTAATTCTCTGAATAACGACAGGTGGTATTATGTTATTTTACAATATTTAGAATCCTAGTATGAGGGATATTTATAATATTTACTGCACGTAAAGCCCTACAACGCAAACCATATTCATCTTTATTAAAATATATTTATGTAAATGCTGAACATGCAAAAGTGCCCTTGAAAAATAGTGTGCTTACAACACAAAACACTGCTGCTGAAAAACTGAAAATTATTTTCAGTGTGCTTGACAAATGTTTATTCAAGCGTCATATTGCACGGACCATCACAATAATGCCTGCTCCGTACTTTTATTACATCCATTACTTATGACGAGGCGAGTGCAAAAAAACAGTCCATAACTCTAAATAACATATAATTTATTTACAGTACATTTACATTAATCACATGAATTTCTCTAAATCTAAATAAATCGAATAATATATTATAATTCTTTAAAAATAATCACAGGTCAACTAACATTTGTACAGCTTTATGCTTAGTTTATTTAAATATTAATTGTAATATTATTTAAACTACCATGTCTTTGCCGAGTCTATCGATCTCGTTCGCGAAGTAGACCATATCCTTGTGGTCTAGAGAGGAGTTTTGGAAAACGATCCGGAAGAAATTGACGAGGTCACCTTGCGGCTGGTAGGTCACCATCATGCTTCCTTCCTTTATCATGCGCTCTTTTATTTTCGGCGCGACCTTGTGCAGCCTTTCTTTATAATCAGGCTCATTCTCTTGACCGCGTAGACAGCGGGGTATATACCAAAACATGATGTTGGTGCACTCTGGCTTGTCTAACACTAGTTGGAAACCTTCCCGCTGTCGTATGTGCTCCGTGAAGAACACTGCATTATCGAAAAGCACGTCGATATGTTTCTCGAATCCTTCATTACCTTTAGCCTTCCACATGAACCAGTACTTCAGTACGTCTGCCCTTCTACCACACTGTATATGCTTGTCTCCAGTATCATATGTAGTGTCGTAGAATTTGTCCTTCTGGAAGAGGTACTTGGCGTGGCTCGAATGACAGTCTTTGAGGACATTCTTGTGTCTAATTAGGAAGGTGGAGCACTGTTGCGGCGCCGCTAAGAGCTTGTGAGGGTTCCACGTCACCGAGTCCGCCCTGCGAAATTGTTTGTTATATTAATGCTTTTGTTTTGTTTTTAAAAACTATGAAAGAAGTATGGAAGACAGTTCGTTATAACTACAGTTTTTTATGCAAGATACTACTAGGTTTAAAATATTTTAATCGATTTGAATGTCAATATTTTTAAAATCAATACTTACAATTCAATACCATTCAGGAGATGCCTGTGCTTCTTAGACATTAGGGCACCACCTCCCCAAGCAGCATCCACATGGAGCCACAGGTTGTACTTTTTGCAGATCGCAGAAATTTCCACCAAAGGATCAAAAGCCCCATAGACAGTTGTACCCGCTGTTGCCGTGACCAAGAAGGGAGAAGCACCATCTTCGATAGCAGTAGCAATCTTAGTTTCCAAATCTTCAGGTATTATTTTTCCGTTTACATCAGTTTTCACCAATATGCAGTTGTCACCACCAATGCCCATGAATGTGGCGAGTTTTTTGGTAGAATAATGGGCCAGCTCTGACGTAAAGAGAACCAGTCTTGGCACTGCGTAAACGCCTTTGCTCTGAAAAGAAAAACGTGATGTTAAGCACATCTAAAAAGTTTGCATAGGTACGTTTGAATATAAACTACTTTTTCAGAACTGTTTTGTTTTAAATTAATTATTTGTTTGTGGAATAAAAACTGATACAAACATTTTAACATACAATAATTGTGTTTTTGCTTGTAATAAGTTCTATGAATTAATTATAAGTTTTGATATCGAATAAATACAATGCTATTTTAATTAAAACTGACAAGTTTCATAAGTTTACTATCTTGTCTGGAATAGTTTGTCTTTGAGGTTATTTGATCATATTGAATATTAAGATTTTTCTCATTAATATTTGTTTACTTGAATTCATCATACAACTCATTAAGAAATTATTTGAATATTCTACTACATTTATTTAATCTTTTCTTTTATGTAATCTAGACGCTATCATTAGATAAACAACACTTGGTCGACATTGCATTTTGAAGGCACCCCATTCACGATTATGTACCTACTTATGCCAATACTCAATCGGAAAATATTGTAGTATCTTTTAACAAAAAATTTGCACTACAAAATATTCTCAAATAATTTTTCGAGTATCTTATAGTAATTGTGCAAACTAGAATAATGACCTCAAAGTACGCGGCTAGCCGCGAAGAATTGCAGATACATATAAAATCCTTACGACTACGCGTACGTACGCATATGTATTAGCAAAGCGGAAATTACTTATTTAACACAATATAAAAACAAGAAAATATATATAATATGCATGTAGAGATAGTAAGTGTTGGTTGATGAATAAAGGATATTTACATATGGATTTAAATACTCATATAATTACTTGTCACAACTGATTGATTGCGATTTCAACGTATTAGCCGAAGCTGTTTTGTAGATTAGTTTTTAAGACGACAGTTTTCATCAAGAAAGTTCTACTTCTTCTTAATCTTCTCACAGAAAATGGTTTAATTAACTTACTGTTAGAGAAGAATCATAATTGAATAGCATTTTTTTGACATGACTTTCTATCTCTATCATGTCATAATTAAGATTAATTTCATTCAAGTACCCACATGATTTGACAAACCAGTATGTTATCTTAAAATAGATTATTAAACATAGGCAGTGCTAAAATAAATCAATAGTCAAATTGACCGTGAAATTACAGTTAATATCCAACATCTAATGTATCCCAAGCAACCCATTGTAAAGACCAGACACAAACTAAGTACAAGGAATCTGACCTTCGTTCCCCAATTCCGCAAATTCTCCACAAGTCCCTAAATACAGATCTAATATCTTGCGAGTAACAATTTGGGTATGTTAATATTAGTAACGAGTTGGAAAGCCTAATTACAAAGGCAATCCACGGGCAGTATATTAGACATACAGTCCTTGGTACTTAGACGAATAAACAATTTGTGTTAAATATCTCAAGTGGGCTATGAAAATGGATGACATTTGATAAAAATGGCCAATAAGCTTTTGTTAAATCGAACATTTATGTGAAGGGAAAAAAAAAAGCATATTTTATTTACAAAACTTCTTGAGTATAACAGGAATATGTTAGTATACAAAATGAACACTACTATGTGGAAATATTAATATAAACATATAATATTTTATTGATAGCAATCAATACATTGACATTGTTTGATTGGTTTTATGTATTTTAGCTTGAAGCCAATATTGATATGTCTCACTCGGTTCTGCTATTAGATACTCTTTAAAAATATATATGTATGTGTCCCACTCAATTCTACATTGCAAATGGCACCAGCCATTTGTGTGATTTTGACAGCAGAAGAAGTAGAAACTTAGGCTAGTCGCTGATTGCAACTTTTCGTCACCGTGACTTTTTGTCACTGTCACCTGCTGTCACCCATGATGCGCTCACTGAATCTGTTCTTGGGTGACAAATCGCGTTCATTTTTGTATGCCCGTTGAGTGACATAAAGTCACCAGTGAGCGGACTCCCATTGTAATGTACAGGGCGAGTGACAGTCACGTCACTCCGGCATTGCCTGCTGCTGCAACTATTTGTCACCGTATTATCACGTCACCAAAATGAACGCACTCAGTATAGTTTTCATAGCACTTGACTAAGTGACAAAAAGTCACGGTGACGAAAAGTTGCAATCAGCGGCGGGCCTTACTGTAAATGCGACACTGATTTGATATAAGTATTTTTAGCCAGTAAATTCTATAACAATTACTTATTTAATCAATAAATAAGCAGAAGGTTTAGAAATGACCTACGAACATTTGTATAGCAATAAAACTTTAATGCATTGTCACAGCTCATTAGTTACAGACAAAATTGTCACGTATTAAATTGAGTACTTTCAATATTAAGTTCGCGAATTGTTCCACATTTGCAAGTTTGACCTTAGTTCAAGTAACGGGAAAGGTAACACCTTTCAACATGTTCATTCACCCTAAAATCGTTTTTGGCCCCTTTTTCCTGCAAGCTGTAATTTTTTGTTTTTGTTTTGAAGCAATAGGTACGCTTTAAGATTTGCTCAAAATTATCTTCACTAATTTACTTCGTTACAATTAAAAAAATATAAAAAAAAATATATTATCCTTCGATAACCATGATGATTATAAATAAGTCCTGGTATTTCCTTTGCTGACCTTTTGCCTTCTTACATATACGAATGAGTCCTAACTACTTATGTCTTAATATTGTTGGGCAAAGAATTCTGAACTATATTTTGCACTACAACTACTAAAAACATATGTTACTTTCTTTAATTGTAGGTCAAGGTCATCATAAATATCTTTATTAATTCTAGCATTGTAAACATTATTACAGCAATAAAAAACGTTCATTCATTACGTTTACCTATTTACGTTGTGCTTCTTGCCCTTGCATTTTAACTGATTAACATCAATAATTAAATAACACTAGTCTAGATTTGTACTTAATAAATAGTCAATGTTTAATTACAAAATAATCTTCGACTGAAATAATGACTTCATTCTTTGCGAACTGTTTTAATATCTGTGATTAGATGGTTCCTATTATAAGAATATTAGCTTCGGCTAAGTCATCAGCTTCATAACTGTTGATGCCACAAAGCCATTAATCAATCAGTATTAATTTAACAACTCTAGGTACCCTTGTCAACTCAAATAGATCTATAAATAGTTCCTAGTCCTATTTAATGGAGTACGGAAATATTTCTGAAACGGATCAATAAAGAAGCTAAATATTTATGAATCTCTTGACCCAATAATCAATGAATATTGACAAATCGCTCGATTGATAAGAGCGTCTATCGTTTGCGAATTCAAATATTGACAAGCTTTTATTACGATAAGCTGCCGAAGTTGTTACTATCAATGAACGATTGAATGAACCTAAGGATAACGCAGAAGATGTTAAAGATTTTAATGCTAGTTTTGATTGCTCCATTTCTCAAAGTGATAGAATAACTTAGAGCAGATAAAACACTAAACAGTTTTTTTATAACACAAAATACCAAGGTTTACACAAACTACTGCACGCGATAATAATGATCGGTGTATCGGGGTTAAGGTAACTACCGAACGGTATGCTTCCTGCAAAACTAGCAATCTATATAATGAACGACTGCAATACGAGATAAAATAATTAGTCTAACAACCTGTTATAAATATTGGACGTTTATAAATTAATAAAACGCATTTAAAAAGCGATTGCAGGAGATAGATATTCCAACTACCTAATTGTAAAATTGCGTGAATCGAATATTGTACTGTTAAAGTTCACCGGCATAGTTTTTGTAAGGATTAAAAAAAAATTGGACCTAACAATGAACTTAAGTTCATTGCAAAATGAAGGTCCCAATAATTCCTAAACTGTAATTTTTTATCAAACACTACACGATTAAAAAACTACAAGTAAAGAATAAAAATCAACTTACCTTAATTTCTGGGTAGAAGTAATACCGAGCGCAGCTGATTGCATAGCCATTAGAAATGGATCCTCCAGGAGAGAAGATGCCATCGCCATCACCTTCTGGCCATCCAACGATGGCCCTCATTTCTCGAAGAACCTCTTCTTCCATCAGAGTGAACACTGGTGCCACTTCAAAGGTATAAACGCTGGGGTTTAAAGCATCGGTCAGCCATTGACCGATCAGACCGTAAGGGTCGACTGAAGAAAATAATTGGTTCACGAAGTATGGGTGTCCTGTGTTAACGGAATAGCGAGCGACCTGAAATATTGAACTAATTAATATCTTGCCAATAAGGAATGTAGAAATATAAGTTCACTTGGGAAATAAAATGGTTTTCATTGAAGATTCTGCTTCGTTTAATTATTTGGATGGACGGTATGAGATATTTGAAACGAAAAAAAAACTATCGACAAATAAGTAGGGCTAAGACTACTCTTTTCTAAAAATGATTGCAGCATATTTACCTTAGCCTGTCAGTTTAGCCCTAATATGCACTACTTAATCCTATCAAATAAACACACAAAATCGAAACTCACATCAGCCATAAGTGCCAGAAGTTCATCCTGCGACACTGGCGAATCCCTCGGCTTCAAATCGATCGCCTTCTTGATATCATCAGGGGACGCCCACTCTACCACCTTCGAAGTCCTAGAAACTCTTGCGAAGACCACCCGTTCCACCAACAAATCCACAGCCCGCCTCATAAAATCTTCATGTTTCGATCTTTCAGCAAGACTCTTGAAAAGATCCTTGTCTACTCCTCGGTCTTCCCCATCGGGTACAATAAGATCTGAATCGGCAGGCATTTTGATTTTATCTTCTTTCACTCAACACGTGGTTTTATTCAAAGAAAATAAAGTTTTCAATTGTGCATTTGTTTTGTATTGTGAATGGCTGCTGCGGCCGGCCGCGAGCCTCTGAACCGAAGGTTTGACTCGTCAGTAATTGCGTAGCCTTCTTAAATACTACTGCGCGACGTCAATTCACTTCGTAAGGTTACTCCAGTAAAATATAAACAAATGTGTAATTTGCCAAGTCACAAACTTTGTCAAAGCGTGTCAACTGATATATTTAAATAAATTGCTTGAATTATATTATGCTAATATATTTTTTTGAACGGAAGTTCTCTTCCGAGATCCCTCAGATCAGTTCCGTTCTGCAAAAATTGCAACAACTCATAGTAATTAATGAGATTCATAAAACAGAAGTAGGTAAATATTACTATTTTCACCCTTATTAGCCCTAGATGACCTGATCTTATTAAATGAGTCAAACTCTTTGACCAATTGTTTTCGAAAATAGCTGCTAATTGTTAATCAATTTAAATATTCAAGGGTGCTAGAATAAGTTACACTAGAAATAATCAAAGATGCCGCACTTGGCACTCTATAGTTTAAGGTATAAGTATGTACCTGAATTTAGATTGATATAATTACTGCCTAATTTCTCAAGGCTATCAGTAATAGGTACTTATTTAAAAATAATATATCTTTAATCAACATTTGAAGTGAACGGTAGACCGTAAATTAAAGATAATCAATTACTGAACAAATTACGGTCTAATACACACAGCTTACAAGTGTAATTATTTACAGTTAAGTATTATAACTAAATCTGGCTCGTGAGGCATGGTAATAAGGATGAGATCTGAAGAAGTTAGCAAACCTCCGAATCAAAATCCTTCAAAGATATCCTGAGTATTCCACAGAGGTATCAAAGGATATGTTAAACTAAAAGATATGATGGGCTCAGATAGGAGGTAAACGATTAACATTATGAATGCTGAGGAAAGGTCATTTTTGATCTATAGAAAGTTACTCACTTTACTTACACCCAAATTCTTGACACATTCGCCCCTAAAAGGTCGACTCGCTGAAGTTAATTGTGATCTGTGCAGCTAGCTGTACTGTGCCTGCTTACACGTGTTCTCATTCTCGTAACCAAACCGCTAAAGGAAGGAAGCAGAAACCATACCTACGTACATTAGACCATTTATGTACAAAACGGGTTTCCGAACAAATCTGATTCCTTAATTTTTACATTTCCTTTTTTATTTGCCTTGACTGTTACTTTTTGTATAACTACGCTAATTAGTCTTATGGAGGTCGACACTGACCTTTATTACATGGCTAATCAACTGCGAACAAATTGCAATAAAAAGTTTTAAAGTCATAATGTTTCTATTGTTTTAGTTATCAGAAATTATCGTAATTGCTGATCCAAATTTCTTGTCTTCTGAAGCGTATTTCGTGTTTAATTCATCTTCATTGTTAGTGTTTGTTGTCCTTGCTTCTTTTAAATTGAGAGCAATGCCTGCAACAGACTTTATATCTTCTACTCTTTCATTTTGTTTAATCTCAATTATATCACCATGGCCCATGTAACATCGTAAAACACCTTAGTGCCTTTCCATTATATTTTTACAGGACGAACCTATTTTTATATTTAATGGTATTTTATCCAGTTCGATGGATTCAAACAAAACAATTAATCTATATGTAAAGAAAAACTATACGCACATGAACCATGGAGGAAATATTTATATTCGTAAATGGAAAAACATCTGAGCTACATTCTTAGATACCTAATGCCTATCTACCGATTCTACTACATAGGTTACTGCAGCCAGGATGTCTAAGTCTTAGACTTAGTAGTTTCAAGTCACACACTGATTCATTTGTTAAACTTTTGTTTTTATTGCAATTTATAATATTAGTTCCAAGGTATACCTTGGTATATGAGCAGAGCACAACCTTCACGAAATGGTGCCTTGCAAATTAGGCGTTTGTATGAAAATTATTAGGTTTTAAAGGCCATACTTTATTAAAGTGGTGCCTAAAACACAGAGGTAAGCGATAGTTTATAAAACACAGACTAAAAGAAAAGGAAATACCCAACTTCTAATACTTGGAATGTTAGGAGGAATAAAATTTCTTTACTAATTTTTATCCATCTTTACTTTTCCTTCATCGATCTCGTGCGTCATACATTCTTTTTCCACCAGCATCCATATCGTCAATAATAATCTCAGATATTTTCCATGACGTCTATTCATCTAAAAATCACAAAACATGCTAGATTTTTTATTAAAAAAAAATATATATTTTATTGATAACAGATATTTCACAGAAATAACATAGCAACTGGGTTAAGTATGCAGCCAATGTTAACAATGTTTATAAATCCACTTGAAAATATATAAGTAAGGATCAGAGCAAATAAAAATGTTACTATGAACACATAATAATCTCTCTTACTTATTAATTGATGCTTTTCAACCTAGCCCCACATTTTCTGAACAACTTAATAAACATCTAAACATCGACCCAATTTAAAATAATTCCATGATCTCTTTCTTGGTAGCTGCAAAACTGGGGTTTTACCATACTTACCATTCATTAAGAGGAAACTGCATGAGACAGATTGTGAACAGGTACTTCCCTAATGCAGCTTTAAGTGTTAATTTATTGTGACTCAGTAAAACTTTATTGATGACGACAAAGGTACTGGTTTCAATAAAATTGCGATAGTAAGATTTTTTCCTGGTTCATTGAATTTTAGAGGATATTGAACTGAAGTGACACTTTCATCATTTAGGCATCAAATAATACAGAAAAATTTTCAACGTGTTACCTACGTGGGTGCCGGTTATTCAAAGGATTCTGTATATTAAGAGATAGGTGGTATCTTTCTTATTGCATTTAGGTCACCACTTCGGTCGGTTGCTGTGATTTTGCTTCATTTTTATACCTCTAATGTACTTAAATAGTAATTTACAGTTAGGCACTCACGCACACGTGCATTATATACCTTCAAAGTCGATAAGGGAATTTTCCATCAAATAATTTAAAAAAACATTTGGAGGACTAATAATAGGATCCTAGTAAAATCTTAATGGTCTTATTTTTCAGCTCCTATTTGCTGATTCCTTACCAAAAAAACTGATGCGAATTTTCCCTAAGTGCCCCTAGCATGACATGCCTACAGACTGCAAATTTGTTTGATTGCAACCAATTAGACTCAACCAAAACAAAAAAATCTGTGTTCAAATTAAAATACGGCAGTCTTCAGGGACAACAAAGTCCACCGGTAGTTATCAATCCGAGTACCTACAGGGGATTGTCCAATTAATCCGATAGATCAAATATTTATAAAACAAAACGTCGCAATTTTTCCAATTGACATTGAATTGGCTCATTACTCAATCAAGCCTCCCCTGTCCACGGACATACGTTGTGCTTGTATTCCCCTAAGGATTAGGCAGAGTCAAAGGACAATAAGTAAATGCCTAGGTTTTTATGACTACTACCTAATGATTTTTACAAATCAAATTATCTGCAATTATACATTTTTGCCAATGAGCGACACTTTTGAAGATTTATCTCTAGACATAGGTGCTTATGACTTTGTAACCGATTAACCGATTAACCGAGGAACCGATTAGTTCATTCGCAATATAATTATCTATTATTACTGAATATTAAAATACTCGACAAAATAAATCGTCTTATGCTGAAGCAATCAATGATATCCTATACAGCCTAACTGAATATTGACTCGAATCGAAAAAAAGAAAGTTTGAATTAGTTAAATAATTTTAAAAAATGTTCGTGGAATAGAGCAAGAACAACTATATCGTGGAACAGAGGTATTTTACGCACTGTCAATGAAGTGCCATTTTGTCGTTCATGTCACTGTCAAAAATATAACAACAAAAGTTCACGATCCACATGGACTAAGAGGTTGTTTTGAACTTTTATTACAAAAGCAGCTATTATATTTATCATAACTGTTCATAATTTAAGCTGACTACTTTTATTAAGCATTCTTGTCACGATGGCGGAAGGCCAGTTTAGTGATTACGAGGAAGATATAACTGTTAAGGTTAAGAGTGTTCGGGTGAGTTTAAGACGTATTTCTGTGCTTCATACACATTTATTCACCAGGCAAGAATCTAATAAATTATTTGAGTTCTAATACATGGATATGTTCCACAGTTTTCAGATGTTCCACAAATCAAAAACCTAAGCAGTGAATCTGAGGATGATGACGATTTCAATTCAGACGAATACTTTCACGATTCTGATGATCCCAGTCAGAACAAGAAGAAAAACAACATCAACTCTCAAGCACCATCTAATAAAGTCAGTTCCTACCAGCCGAGCGAAAAGTTATTCAAAAAATATGTTCACAAAATCAATGTTGACAAATACGAGCCAATGTCGAGGAAAACTGAAAAATTCATGGACATTAACGATAGAAAGGCCGATAATGAGAGGATTAGGATTAAGGACAAACATGACAGAGCCACTGCTGAGCAGGTCATGGACCCTCGCACCAAAATGATCTTATTCAAACTCCTGAATAGAGGCATTATCAATGAAATCAACGGTTGCATCTCTACTGGTAAAGAGGCCAACGTGTATCATGCAACCTCCAAAGATGGAAAGGATTATGCTGTTAAAATATTCAAAACATCTATTTTAGTCTTCAAGGACAGAGATAAGTATGTGTCAGGAGAATACAGATTCAGAAATGGCTACTGTAGGTCTAATCCACGTAAGATGGTACGAACATGGGCAGAGAAAGAAATGAGAAATCTTGTACGAATGTTCAATGCTCAACTAACTGTCCCTGAACCAGTGATTCTACGCAGCCATGTACTAGTTATGTCTTTTATGGGTGAAGACGGTTGGCCATCACCGAAATTGAAAGATGTTGAAATATCACAATCTACTGCTCGATCTTTGTACAGAGATATTGTTATGATGATGTGGAAAATGTTCAATATATGCAAGTTGGTGCACGCTGACCTATCAGAATTCAATCTTTTGTATCACCAAGGGAACATAGTCATCATAGATGTATCACAATCAGTGGAACATGATCATCCACATGCGTTCGAGTTCTTACGTAAAGATTGCACAAATATTTCTGACTTCTTCAGAAAGAAAGGTGTAGCGACGTTAACAGTTAAGGAATTGTTTGATTTTATTACCGATTCTACAATTAATGAGAATAATTTAGAGGAATGTCTTGAGAAACTGTCTGAAAAGGCTGCGGCAAGGAACTTTGAGGAGATGACAGCTCAAGAACAAGTTGAGGAGGAAGCCTTCAAAAATATCTACATTCCAAAAAGGCTAACTGAGGTAAGACCTATTTGTTCACGTTTAAAACAAGAGCTATAATGAGAAAAGCTTTTGTAAGCACACTTGATCTAATCTGACAAAGTTACTACTTTTACTGACTAGTCATAAAGAATTCATTTTTTATGTGATTTTAAGATCAGATGAATGAAAAATAGGTTTTTAGATTGATAAATATTTTATAACCACCTCAATAATAATTATGTCTTGTATATATCAATTACTATGTAAATTAGTCCCATATACATATATTTTTTCAGGTCATAAACTATGAAAGAGACATAACAAAAGCAAAGAAGGGTGACACTGAAGATCTAGCATACAAGAAAATAGCTGGCTTCAACGAGGACCTGACCGCAGCAGAGAAACCTGACATTCTACAGGAAGATGAGATTTCTGACAGTGGATCTGACAGTGGTTCTGAGGGGTCGGATGATGATGAGCGTAAGTATTTATTTATTACCATACATAATTGTAATAGGAATAGGTCTGTAATTTGTTTGTGTTGCCATTGTTATGTCAGACAAAAACATGTGAAATCACTCATTTCATTGAGGTCTTTAGAAGCACTTATTCATGTCATTAATATAAATAAGGTTGATTCTAGTCAACAGAAAATAAAGTCTAGTTTCAAATTGACACCAACATTAATTAAGCTTCATATTTCTTATATTCAACTAGCTTCCGCCCGCGGCTTCGCCCGCGTGAGGTTCGGTTATATCGCGTTTCTAAGAGAACTCTTCAAAAGTCCGGTATAAAAACTATCCTATGTTCTTTCTCAAGATCAACTCTATATCTGTATCAAATTTTATTAAAATGACGTGAAAGCGTAACAGACAGACAGACCGACAGACAGAGTTTCTTTCGCATTTATGATATTAGTAGGGATACTGCTACACCACCTAAAAACCCAACACCTGCTGTAAATATTCCTAAACCATTGTAAAAAACCCCAGAAAATTCTACACCAAAAAAAACTAATTAAGCGAAAAATTCCTTAATCACACAGACTAATGACTAAACACCTTTTTTTCAGAAACAACAAAGCAATTCAAAAACAGCGCTCGACCCAGAGATGAATCACCCAACAGCAAAAAATTAAGGAAAAAAGCTGTCAAGGAAGAAAAAGCTGAAAAAAGGAAAACAAAAACAAAGAAACACGTCAAAAAACGACGTGACAAGGGTGCCGGGAAGAGATAGAAATATTATTTTACTTTATAGGTAAAGATTTCTATATAAAATGTTGTATTTAATATTTCTTTAGCTACAGAGTAATTAACTGTACTGTACTTTCGTAAGTGCCCTATAAAAATGTAGGAATTTTTATACAATAGCAACTAAATATCTTGTCTAACTTCTTGTATGTCGCTAATTATAACACAATAGAAAATCAATTGGGTCTTACGTATAGCTGCACTCCGACATACAATGGGTTAATGCTGAGATTGCAAACAAATATGTCTATGTATGGAGTCATATTATTTGATCATTTATTTTTTTGGTTTGATTTAGATAGCTCATCATAGTCATAGTAGTAATTGGGCTACAGTTCCAAACCTTATTTCATTTGTATCACTGTTTTCAAAGATAGAACAGAGAAACATTGTTTTGTTGGTAATTAGTTAGAAAATGTAGCCACTAATTTAAAATAGTCATAGATGTTTTGTTTTTATACACACAAAGCGAGTTGTTGTTGCCAACTTTCTCCTGCTATGTGATTATTTTCACCACATCTGCTAAGTACCAGTGCTAAATCATTTCACACGTAATTACTTCATTTATAAATTCATCCTGCATTTTTTGGTTTACAATACTTATGTGTCAAATAGGTGCCTTATTGCAATAATGTAACTGCCGTACATAAGAGGGATAAATAAAACTATTATTTACTTGTCAATTTATATTTTGTTTTGATTTCATATAAAAGTACAAAAAGATACCTTATTCACAGATTAGGCGAATGAAACCCGTCATTTGTTTTAAATCAAATTAATAATATCACTGTTTTAAACATTACTATTTTTATCACGGCTTTCACTTACCCTTGCAACTTGCAACCAACCAAGGTGTGATAGCTGAAGAAAAATGAACCTTATACTTACCATCTGATCAAAATACCAAATTAGTATAAGTTGTAAGTCTCGTCAATAGAGTCTATTTTGCCTTGTTAGCGCTGAGAAGATGTCATTTCTACCACAGTATTTATAAATCAGAACACAACTTTGTTAACAGCTATTTACAAATCTGAACCTTATTAATGGTATTTATAACAGCATATTTAACTCCACTAAGGGCTTATACAATTTCTGTTTGATGTCTTTAAAATAGTCCAGGAAAGTACATAATTAGCTGCATATAAAGTGGTATTTTGTAGACATGGACTTTATTTAATGTCAAATATATTTTACATACACTAAAAGCTATAATATATTTACTATAAATTAAAGATATCACGTTTATTTAACGCTGTGTGACAGCCTTTAAATCTAAATTACCGTTTACCATTACTTATTGTTATTTCTATCATTTAATAGGAATGAGTGACAGAAAGTTTAATTTTACGTCTGAATTGTCACAACGACAAAATTCTTGCGTATACCGTAAACCGTAACATAGTTATACATTTTCATATAAATTTAGTTTTTAAGAAGAGTAAAGTGTAGGTTTTCGACATACTTGCGAATACAAATAATACCCAAAATAATAACTAATAACATTCTTACAGAGCATTTCAACCTACCTCTCATCTGTCAAATTTCTTCAATAGATTTGCAACCTTATCACAATCATCTCAGCCATAGGACGTCCACTGCTGAACATAGGCCTCCCCCTTAGATCTCCACAGATACCTGTTGGAGGCGACCTGCATCCAGCGTCATCTATATCATCTTATCACAATAGTGGAAGGTTAATTTTCCAATAGTAAAATATGACTGATTCGGGTAGGTTGACCTACTAGCGTCTGTATCACGCGAAACGCGTCTTCTGCACTTGATTATAATTTTCCATTACACAGTAATCAAATGCCAACACCAAAGGTGATTAAAATAACATACATTTTATTAAAGTACTGGGCTGCATAGTTACAAATATCACACAAAAAAATGGTCCCAAAATTAACATGTTTTAACCAAATCATATCTAAGACGAGCATTCTTATTTCTAGTATTTACAGAACACTAACTTAACATGAACCAACTAATATAACATGTTTCAAAGAAATGGTGTCTTAAATGTGTTACTTTTTATTCTCTTACTCCTGATATATCCATGATAGTATGATGATATGATTAAATCTATATATTTATACTTATGTAGTTTCAATTAACGGCAAGAGAAATGAGCATACTGCCTTGTTAAAACTCTAACAATCAGTCACAGATGTGTGTATAGTAGGTATCTTTGGTTGTAAAACCCAAAATTATATACCATTACCCATATATTTTAATGATAAGGTGTAAAGGTCCCACAAAGACACTTATTGTGATTTCTATTCAACGTTTTACAATAATTTAAATAACATAACTTAGTACAAAATTCGAGACAAACACCCGATCGGAGTAAATGTGAATACAAACTAACTATAATTAAAAATATTACGTGACATAAATACCTAAATCTTAAAAAATAATTTAACAAACTGATCACAAGAACATAATAATTTTGTACTAACAGAAACGTGTAATGCTTATATCACAATTTAAAGGGACGCGTACAAGGCTCTATATAGTTATAAATCATGTAGCGAATCGCCATCTCAGGCCGATGTAACACATAGATCGGAACACCAACATGATACCCAACATTGTAGCTATTTCTAGCCAAACCGAACTATTTTCTATATCTAAGTATTTGATTAAAACCTCTGGTTTGGCGAAGTGGCAATACATGTCTTCACAATCTAATGGTTGTCTGTCAAAGCCGAAGATTGTAAGAACCATGGCGACTATACCGCATCTGATGAAAGAGGTTTTCATGAGGATGTTCATAAGAAGTGGGATCTCGTGTGCGAAGTCGAATCCGTAGATGGCGAGGCCGAGGAATGGGGCGATGGCTGAAGGACCGATGGCGCAGCCATTCTGGAAGAAAAAGAAAGCAATGATTAATTTATAAACTCATTAGGTGAAGAACACACACCAATAGTATTATCAGTGAAGTGTAACGCGAGCTGTTTAGCATTGAGTAGTTTCAATTTTTTTTTTGCTGGTTCTTCAGAAAAATGATACCCCATTGGTCTCCGGGTAAACTACTAAAGTTCAGTCCTGGATTTATGAATAGGCCGTATAAGCCGCGGCCTAGGGGCGGCAGCGTCACAGGGGCGGCAGATTTCAGAAGAAGGAAATGAAGTACCTAGCCTACATTCATTAAAAGTATAAATCCGGCACTGCTAAAGTTACATTCTTTGGACTCTAAAAAATAATAGGCCTCATGATCCTACAAGCAAGAGCTCCTAATGATTTTCCCAAAGCGGGATAGGCTTCTCACAAAATATAAATAGACAAATAAATATCACACAACTCACCGTAACATTAAACACAGAGCCAATAGCCATGCCCATGCCCTCAGCTGCCAAAGACACAACGTTCCCCACGAGGCAGAAAGCAAGAAATCTCATTACTGAGAACGGTACTCCAGCCATGAAATACACGATGGTAGAGAATATGATGTTGAACGTCACTTGTACGGGGAGCTTGGACACTGTCAATGCAGCGTAGTATGGAGTTAAGCTGTACCAGCAGTTGAAGTGCTCTTTCTTTACTAGCTTCACTTCTTGAGGATCTGGAATGATGGATAATTCGTTTACTTAGTTTGTTGAAAAGGCGTCAGACCACAAAATTCTCCCTACAACAATATTCCCGTCGCAGATGTAAGTGGAACAGAATGGTGTTTAAAATTGAGTGCAGATTCAGTATCCAGGCGTGAAGCCCTTATCATTTTAGTACAAGTGTCTCATCTATATTCGAAATTACTTTGATCATTGTGCCTACACGATTTCATGCCAGTTTTAATGAATTTACTCCTTAGGATATATCCGATATTCGTTGATATATGGTTGAAGTAATTATACCATAGTTACTCCAAAGTTTTAAATTCTTTTCTTTTGTTGCCTAACATGGAGATATAAAAAGTTTAACATAAAATACTTACACACAAGAACAGGAACCATAATCTGCGTATACGCAAAGAATATGACGAGCCCCACACACAGCTTGAGGTGGTTGAACATCTGCGTGCCATCGTTCGCCATGTTGAAGAAGCAGATCCCCACTAGTAAGCCACACATCACGTGGTGAATGAACTGGATGCAGAGACCTGGAGTTGTGGAACAAATTAATTAAAAACTTACTAAAAACTTTATCTTAAGGTTTGAGAATCGAGGTCCTTGTAATGAAGAGGTTTCGCTTTGTAATCGGTATTACCATGAGCTCTCTAAGGTCTTATTTTCCACATAGTAGGTGTGTTTTAAGAAAGTTTCTCGTTAAGCTTCTCACTGTCGGATGAGCAAAAAGTATTCGGTAAATACGGAACTTTCTCAAAAATCATCTTTATCTATCTTGTCAAAGAAGTCTACCATTTATAAGATTTGAGTCTCACCTGGTCTATTCCTAAAAATCTGTGTCAACATCCTCTGCAGCAGAATCGAAAACTGTTCGAAGAACGTCGCCGAGTACTTATTCGCGTCTGGTTTCTGCATCCTCATCCAAGCTATCGAAGAATTTCCATTCGACAGCTGACTGGACAGCGAACTTACGGAGCCACTCGATCCTTCGTATTTCTGCACTTTGTAGGAGCACTTTTCATTTGATAGGATTATTTCTGTCTCGTTAGCATCCTCTGTTTCGTAGCTGATCTTCAACTGCATCTGTGTTGTGTTTGGTGCAGCCTGCTCTTGGTCCAGTTTGATTGATTTGTAAACTTTTCCGTTCATAATCTCTTTGGATAGTAGGTTTATAAATTCTGGGGTTTCTGTTAGCTCTATAACTGTAAGAAAAAAAAATGCTTATCAAATACCTTTGTAAAATTTTGATAGATGTTTGTGATTGGAATTGAAAGGAAGCCAAAGGCTTATAAATAAGATATCGTACATCTAATCAATTTATTACTACTTCCTTTACATCTTTATAAGATACCTATGGAAAGTTTATTAAACTTTTAATTCTAATATTAGACTTGTATATAGAATAGGTACTATATAAGTAGATGTTAGTCGATGGCGCTAATATGAAATAACCCTCCTCCTACGTAATATGTTATGATCTATAGTTATGAATTGCATAGTTTTGAAAAGTATCTAAGAACTGACATTATAAAACAAAGTGATTTTAAACAGGAATTTTAGTAACGTAAATAAAATTATGTCAGCAGACAATAACATATGAGTTAAGAGGGACAGTAGGTAGGTATCACAATGGAATATTTAAAATTCTGTAACACTGCGTAAGTAAATGGATTGGTGCTGATTTGAATAACAAATGGCTTCAGCTTTGTTTTCCTTCAGCGGCGCTCTTTACCCTTGCAGATTAGGTAGACCGTTGAACTGTCAAACGGGACGGGAAATCACGTAAAGTTAACAAAGAAAGATCCTTCCTTGACAAAAACTACATGAAAAACTTGTCAGCTTAAAGAAAACTGCAATTTTAGGGTCGAAGATTAATAGGTGGAAATAAAGATTCTTTGCATTGAGTTCGGCTGTCAACACACACATACTCGTAGTCTTCTGGAGTCATTGAAAGGACACAAGTTAATAGGCTATTATTAATCTTGGTACGGCAAGTAGTGCCTTCGGGGAACAGTCATAGTTATCGGCACGGATATTGAGCTCTCGGCGGAAGAGTGGGGATCGCTTTGTGCACTGTACACATAAGGCAATAAACCAATAAATCGCTTTTGCGTAGGTGGAGGTCAGGGCTCAATATCCGTGCCGATAACTAAGTATACTGCCTGTACTGTGTACCTACTCGTACCTACATAAAAGTATTGTCTTCCTGTTATGCCAACCTGTCATGTTACTAGAAGTATTGTTGCTACGAAAAAGACTTTGAATTGGCACGATGCTTGATTAAACAATCAATAGATTATGCAAAGTGCATGCATTTATTAAGACAAGTGTGCCTATAACCTGTAGAATGATTAATTCTAAAAATATTTTAGAAGAAGCTGTAGACTTATCTAATTTAAAAAAAAATATGGATGTCATCACTACATTTTTTCAATCAACTAATTTACTTCTTAGTAATCAGTTTTATTGTTGCATCAGACAGGTATATAATCAGTCCAGACAAAACAGTTATTTGATTTACAAATTATGCTATGTACAGGTAAAGAAACCAACAAGATACTTACTAAAATCAGCTGGGTTATAATGCCTCGGACAGGGCAAGCCAACGGTCTGTAGGAAGGGAACCATCGCTTTTGTGTCGCCCTGGTATATGCAGTAGCCATCAGCTATCACGTAAACCTGGAAAGTGATCATAAATCATAAATAACAGCAATTGCATTGTTAACTTCAACTGAGTCAGGTAGGTACTTAATGTGTTGAACTTGGTTATTCTGATCTAATCATTAATACTCGGTCAATGTGACCTATCATCGTCATCATCTCAGCCATGGAACGTCCAATGCTCTGCACATAGACCTCTAACATTGTTTAAAAATCTGAGCAATAAACTATATCGATGCTTATGTCTTACTATTTGTTTAGAAACATGAATATGGCTTCATACTGTTTCCTCCAAACCCTGAAAACCTGCATATTATGTTACGACTAAAGAAACTTGCAAAGCTTCTAATGAGATGTAGCAACAACTCGCATCGCTTAATCAAGCCAAATCTGGCCTTTAGCAACATAGTTCTGTCCTAATCGTCTACTTACACGTGTGATCTTGATAAAAATAATCAGCAACATTGTATTCTTTGATACATTATGACTATTCGTCACGAAAATATATGACGGCAAAGTTGTTGGCATGGCTAATGGCCAATCCCAATAATCCATATATTTGTTGGTTGTGCTAACTAGAGATAGGAATTTGACGTGCCTTGTATGGAGCTTACGTCAAATAAAGGTCAAAACTTTAGTGGGCAAAATAATAGATAAATCGAATATTGGGATCGGCCGTAACGGTGCTACTGTGGAAGAATCTATTGTCATCACAATTTGGTGAAAGGTCGTTAGTAGCGAATCTGTATCATTCGCGATTTGATTGGTTTGTGTTAGACTTTCATTAATAGCATGCGTCAATGGAATATTTTTAGTGCGAATTATCTGGTGAAAGTTACGGATACAGATAGTCTACGATATCAGCATAAAATCAGCATCGAACCTAGAACTTCTCTAGAGAATAGTTTTTTTTTGAAACGCTTGAGAGCTTTGATTGCTCGATTCGTTCAAATATAGGTATGTGTAGGGCTGCCATCTCGAATTTTGCCAAACCCGGACAAACATTAAAAAAACCCGGACATTTGGCGTAAATCGCATTTTTTCCCCGAACGAGTACGATTTTTTTTAAACAAAATAATACCTTATTTGTAATCCATTTACTATTAACGTTTACTTAAATTCAATGAGGTGCTTCCTTACATGAAAAGTGTCCGGGTTTTCCCCGGACACTTGTTGAAACCCCGCCCGGACGGCCCCCGGACGGCCTCCAAACGAGGACAAATCCGGGGAAACCCGGACGGATGGCAGCCCTAGGTATGTGTCACCTTTACATAGGTAGATTGGTATCGAGTAAACGCTAACATTTTTATTTATCTAACCATTCACTAAATATAAAGAAAATTCAATACCTATCGCGTTTCATGCGAAATGTATGAAAACCAACTCATTAACACGTCCATAAGAATTGTTAACACTTGTTCAATCATTGAATCATGTAGACAAGGATTTTGTTATTAAACTTTTGAAGGTATTTTAAAGTAAAATAAGAAGAAGAAAACGTCAAAGTAAATCACAGAGTATTGTATAATAATGGTGATTACGGTTATTATGTAAATAATCACTAAGCTAATGAAACAATGGGAGTCACACGCAAACCGCTGTGATCGTCACGAACTTATTAAATGTAACCTCTCGTTGATTCATATAATTATAACTGGAATTATTTAAAATACCTACGTGATATATAACGTCAGAGCAACTCGACTGTTTTCTACAACGGGATGGACAGAGTTGTAAATAATTAAGTTCACATTTGGATGTGCCCGGTACGCCTAGAGCTAGTCTAGGTACCTAATAATAGCAATAAACCACTGATTACGGAAAGCACCTAACTGTAAAACTGCTGGTGAGAAACACCTGCAGCAAAACCGAACCTCAAACTTCAAAACTTGGCTGTAAAACAGAGTTGGGCTTAGCTTGGCAACAATTTGTAAAAAAAATGTTACCATAGAAAGCAAATGACTAACCGTCAGTTGCACAAAGCTCTATTAAAGTTAAAACTTCTTTAAATCTATTGCTGGCTCTTTCAACGAGATAAAAAGTGTCAGCAATATATTTATTGAAGCTTTAACTTTAATGGAGCTTTGTGCAACTGACGGTAATAAATGAGACATGTTTTGTATAACAGAAGATCTGTAGAGGTAATACTCTCAGCAATGCTACAAAACACGCTGATACCAAATTCAAATTAAGGCTTAAGCTTACTTAACCAGTAATCTGTGTGTCTCTACATAATTATAATTACATATTATTAGTACGATTCCTAGCAACACTAAAATACATAAATTCATAATACCTCCAACAATAACTCACGATTGTGGTGTGGACGAGTTAATAACTTCATAATAATTCCGACTAATAATGATATGATAATAATACGGTAGGTATGTTACTCGAACATAAAATGAACACTGCAATCTTTAATGTATTCTAATATTTATCTATTGTAATAATAGTCCTTAGTTTTTCTTTATAACACTTAGATATATTTTTCGATCTTTTTAAAAAATAATAAATCTTGATATATTTAAGGATCTGGTGGTGACATAAAAATGCTCTTAATACACCTACCATTCACCTAAAACAAATGGGTAATAATAAAAAGAACAAGGTTCGGGACAGCTAAATTCGAAATGTTTCATTTAAATTCTTGCTTTCTGTCCTTCTGTCCAAGTCTAGCCTGGTACAAATAAGTTACGAATAAATCTTGTTTTTCTTAATAATTATAAATAAAGTACGTCGTTATACAGGGTGTTAGTGTGAACACCGTTATGCTTGAAACCATAGGTAGTTGACTTGATTATAATTTTATTTATCCGAATTAATTAAAAATAAATGAACGTTTCTTTCATTAAAATTTTTAATAAGTTTCTTTCCGACACTGTCCGTAAATTTGTGGATACTATGCGCGCGAGTTAAAAGGCGGTGACCTGCAGCACTGGCCGTCCGTATAAAACACATACAAATAACCTGTGATGTATTGTAACTTCCCTTCATACTTTTCCTGCCTTAGGACAGGCAAAAATACCTACTACTGTAGCTTGACGAGTGAAAATTTAAGTTATTTTTTTGCCGAATTTACGTTCTATAAGTGAAACCAAACCTCTGGTTTCAAGGATAACGGTGTTCACACTAACACCCTGTATACCTAATTTCTTACTCTATTAGCTTCATATAAATTAGTCAAAAAATCTCTGATCTAAAAACAACGAATGGATCGGTTATTGTAATCCGCAGTTAGGTCTACCTGTTACAGCCTTTTTATCGTCCCACTGCTGGGCACAGGCCTCCTCTCACACGGAGAAGGATTGAGCGTTAATCACCACACTTGCTCAATGCGGGTTGGTGATTTCAGACTTTATAGTTCAGGTTTCCTCAAGATGTTTTCCTTCACCATTTTATCAGCCATTGGTATCTAAGTTATACTTAGAAAGTATATAAAAATTGCATTGGTACTTGCCTGACCTAGAATCGAACCCACATCCTTATACTCGAGGTTGGTTCTTTGCACACTAGGCCACCACGACTTTTTAGGTTAGGTATAGAACGTTAGGTATACGACATGAGGAAAATAGCCAGTGCTTTAATACTGAATGTGAAAACCAAGCAAGTTCGTTAAATGTTTTATTTATATTTTTGTGCAGGTAAATGCATTTTGTACCCATATAATAAATTGCTGGTAACATACACTATAAGGAAAGCCGCGAAAATCTCAAAGCTTAATATGCAAAGCTGACGCTGATTAATCTTGGAAGGTATGGTTTGCTTAAGCTGTGTTTATGTACCTGCACATACCTACATCAAATACCCTTTTATAAAATTAAATGTATGTCCCTGTGTCGAGGTCTAAAAGCAGAGTCGTATCTCTTATGCCTTCATGCAGAGTTTCCAATTTCCAAACTAAAATTTCCAATAGATAATGATTCTTTATGTAAAAGGTTCCGTTCGCCTTCCCAAAGTCCGGAAAGTCTCGTGTACATGACAGATATATAACTAAAAAATATAGAAATATCCCCGAGTCTCACCTGGTCAAACATCTCCAACAACGAAGCCGCGGGCTGATGTATAGTACACACGACGGTCCTGCCTTGCCTTGCCAATTGCTTCAGCACTTTCACACACTGTGTTGTTGTGACTGTGTCCAGTCCACTTGTAGGCTCGTCCAGGAAGAATATTGGGGGGTTGTTCACTAATTCTAATGCTATAGATAACCTGGAACAGAAAAAAGATATCATTAGATACTCAGCTATGCTTGCTTATATAAAATAACGTGACAATTATATCAAAAATTAATAAATAATCCTTAGCAGTTGGAACGAAGTTCCTTATCGCGCGTTGTGAAAGGGGGCTAGACGGAAAAAATTCTTACGAAAAGTTGTCACGACACTTTTTGCTATAGTTAGCTATTGTAAGCTGTGCGGCGTCGCATGTTTCTCTGTCTCCGTCGCCACTCCGTCCATCGTCCGTCTACGTTAACATCCTACCGGACAAGATTTAGGGGCAATTAAGTTTCTTTCTATGGGTGAATATTTGTGAAATCTATTCTATCAGTTCCTGTGATTAGTAGTCATAAAATCCTTTACTATGTTGCAGCCATTTGTTTTTTCTGGTCCTCCGGATCCATATTTGAAAGGAAGCTAAGCTTTTATGAGTTTCAGAAAGTCTGTTGATTTATTAATCAGTTGAATATACAAAGTAAAAACCTACTACAAAGTAAACGAAAATTGAGAAACCTAAACGATCATTATCATAATGGTAATAAAATGTTGCTAAAATATGAGTTTGCGATGTATCTATAATTGCAGAGCATGATGCATGGAGCTATAATTTTAACATTCGAAGTTTGCACAAGGCTGTCAATTGCTAGAAAACCATAAAATCATAAGCACCATTTTTGCATCCTTGTGGATTCTGTGTAATATATTTTGGTATGCCATGACTACCTCAAAAACACAATGAATAAAAACACAAGCGAGTCACAATAGTACCTACTAAAGCTCCCAGTTTTATGCAGTTTTATTGGGGTTTTACACATTTAGTCCGTTCCAATTGTTTAATAACAGCAGTATCTTTAAATACTCTATGCGATACCTGCAGAATGCAATGTTTCCCAAGTCAGTTTTATTTAAAACAAAGGTGGGAAATTTTCTTCCAACAACATTGGGACACTTTGTTCCGACAATAATTAATAGTTGCGAAACTATTGTAATGTTGATTTCCATATAATCGGCATTCGAATTCAATAATAAGAAACACAACACAATTTCATTTAAAAAGGCGATCGGAAGCATAATTTCTGAATATATACGTTTATGCCTTAGAAATTCTTAGTGGCAACGCAAGGCTGGATTTGTGATCTGTTGATGGTCCTTCTCCTTGTGAGAGGAGGCCTGTGCCCAGCAGTGGGACGATAAAAAAGGCTGTAACAGTAACAGTATGATGGCCATAGACATAGACTCATCTTACACAGGACCTCCGAAATGTATTGTTGCTCAAAGACTTTAGCAAATTATGTTAATTTAACGGGTAATCCGAAGGTGACAAAGCTAATGCTTAATAACAATTTCAAAGAGCCTCTAAAAAGATCTCGAATTTTCCTTAATATGAATATTAGGACAACTTTCTTAATCGAGATCTGTTGCCAATCCCATTATTAGTAGGTCATTGGCAGACTTTATAGCAGTTAGAAGATTTTGAAGTTAACTTGATTACACAGTTTAAAAATTAGTAAGCTTCGAGAATTTTAAATTTCGAAATATAAACACTACCAGCCAGCATAACCTAAAAGGTTACAAAACAAACCAACCTCTTTTTCTGTCCTCCCGATAACATATCAGTTCTTGTGTGCTGATGTTCCAAAAGGCCCATTTCTTGCAAGATCTCTTCCGAAGGTGCTTTAGATCCTTTGGGTGCTTTCAACCTGGCTGCCACATCCATGGCTTCGCGTACTGTCAGCAATGGCTGGAGTAAATCCTCTTGGGTTATGTAACAGGAAGATCTCTGGAAATGATGCTCGTCTCTTGGCTGCCCATTTACCAGAAGTTCTCCTGATACACCTGCAGATCTGTGAAGTGGAGGATTAAAATTTGACGAACCGTAACAAGTTAATAAATTACGTCTACTCAATTCAGGATAGTTTCAGCGATTTTTTATATTTTTCTTGAACGATTGCAGTACCAATTTGGTTTTAAATACATATATTATGTTTGTTATTTTTCCGTTCTCACCTGTATCCAGACAAAGCATTGAGTAGCGAGCTCTTGCCAGCTCCCGAAGGTCCCATGATGGCTATCAGCTGGCCTGACGTAAACCTGCCGTCCACACCCTTAACAACCACCTTCCGCGGTCCTGAAACGAAAGAAAGTTCTCCATAAAGTAAATCCAATTAGTTCTTTTATCCCAGATGATGACAATATTACTATAGTCATCTAGGTGCTACATAAATCGTCAATATCTAAAACTCACAGTAAAGTTTAATAAAGTTAAACTTTAGGAAGTTTGGAAAATGTTAATTCTTGTTAATGTTAATGTCCAATTTATTTTAGAAGTAAGTGCCTAATCGGTGCGTATTTTTAATTATCTTTTTATTTAACTGAAACAAATGGTACGTAATATCATTCTTAAATCGATTTTACTTTAAAGTTAACAACTTTATTGCGGTTTAAGCAAGAAAAAGGTAATTGCAATGGTATTGTGTCTATTAGTTGTCTATTAGCAGATATAATATAAATTGCGACACTATTCTGCAAGAATTATGAAGCAAGATTTAGTTTTTCACAGCCAGTTTCTTCATCCAAAGTAAAAGCCAAAGTAATGTCACAAAGTAAAAGTAACGGTCAAATTCGTTTTTTCAAGGCTAAAGTAACAACAAAACTAATAGAAAAAACGAATTTGACCGTTACTTTTACTTTATGACATTACTTTGGCTTTTACTTTTGATGAAGAAACTGGCTGTTAGTCATTAATGTAAGACAAAACAATGTTATATTTTTTTAGCTTTTAAATATGTCTTATAGTATGTAGTTACAGGGATACCTTTTTCCACTAGGGGGAGGAATGAGGGGCCTGCCGTGAGGCGGGCAATCGCCGGTGGGGGATGGATGCCATAGATTCCCAGACCCCCTCCACTCAGGCGAGGTCGGAGTGCCGCTGGGCCTTTTTAGTGGGTATACCGGGGAGTCCCACATACCCCTCTCCCGTCCCCCGACGGGAAGGGGATGCGTAATAGCATTTTTAGCCCAGCGACAAAAAAAAAAAAAAAAAAGGCCTGTTTAACTCATTTTAATTTTTGAAATCGTTTGTCAACGTCAAAAAATTCAGTCGACAAAGTTCAATAAAGTTTCCATTCAAAGACAGTATACGCAAAAGTAAAAGAGATTCATACGTGCACACAGAGTTCATTGACCTAGACATTGCAGTACAGTACGTATAATAGTGCATCGTATAAGGCTATATCTATGTAGGATTTGAGCGCAGAAATTCCCCAGTGCAGTTATTTGATTACCAAGAAGCCATTCAAGTGCAATATGGTGATTTTTTTTAAGGATTACGTACGCTATTTCAATGTCAATGTTAGTTAGATTTAGTTTATTTTTTGTCATTATTATTTTAAAATCTGAAAAGTTTTTAGTGTTATATAAAACTATGGGTAATCATTTTCTACTTATATAAACATATTATAATTATCCAATTAAATGAAAAATAGTGACACCGTGAATGACACCAATGACGTAAAATTACTTATAATTTATGTTATTTTACGTGATAATGTTTAATAAACTATAATAATTGGTTTAAACACAAAGCTTATTGTGTTTAATTCTAATGATTACTTTCAATAGAAGATTAATTGAATGTAGGTAATTATGAGAAAATAAAATAAATTCACATTTTTCAGCAAATTACATGAAATAATTGTTTTAAAACAATTGCATACAAATATAATTATTATGTACTTTCAGTTGCTACCTCGCTCTTCATAATAACCTTTTACTGATAGCTTGGCAACACAAAAATATAGACCTATCATAGCTACACTGTATTTTTTATCATTTATGAAACATATACTTATGTAAATGTATTTTTTAATATTAATTAGAAGAAATAACACCAAACTACATATATAAAAATAACATTGAATATTTTAATATTTTTGTCACAATTATCAGAACATAAAACAAACATGTACCTACCTAACATAATACTGGAATTCAAGAATCATTGAATATTCGTTAATATCCAAATTTATTTGCTGACCTACTCAACTGCTCCAAATAAAGAACATAAGCATTCAAGCGGGAAAATCTTAGACCTATTTTCAAAAATAGAACGGCAGATTTCTCATACTAAACGAATGGATAGGAAAGGAAAGTGGAAAAGCCCCACGGCCCTTGGCGGGCTTCGGCTGAGAAACAGTTATGTGACCCGACTAGTGCATCGCACCTTGCCACTAGAATCCTGGGGCCCGATTCTCCTAAGTTAATAATGTCAAAATCGAATAGAAATCGAGTCGCAATATGATCGCAATAGCAGTTTTAACCATATCGGGCAGTCTGCTAGTAACATAAGACCAATCGTATTCCAACGACATTCGATTGGTTTGCGATTGGTCTGCTATTTTGGTGATTTTGGTCTATACGGTAGTTTGATCTAGGTTCATTTTGCAATCGTAAATCATTTGCAGACAAAATGATTCATTATTGAATGACATAAAAAGGATAAAAACGTTTATTTCAAAGAAAAAATAGCGGAATGCCACATACGCTTCAATCGTAATCGAGTCGGGATTGGATCTCAGTCGAACCGAGTCGAACGTGAATCGTATGCGCTTAAGTAAAATTAGGAGAATCGGGCCCCTGGACATACAACCGAGAATCGATAAGACTTTTGCAGTAATCGATATACAGTAGAACGCTGATTAACCGAATTGCCAATTATCTGAATCGGTTCTAAGCTACTCTGCATCTCTATACTTATATACTTTGTATTTTTGTTAAGGCCTGAGGAGGCAACTTATTACGCTGATCGAGATTTGAGAACTGTGTTTGTTAAACTATATGAAGGTTTGTTCTATATGTGACAGTTCGTTTTTCTTTTTTACCAGTCTATGTGTGGTTATCCGAATCGGCACCGGTCCCAGTAAATTCCGATAATCGGCGTTCTACTGTAATCGTTTAACTACCAGAAACAAGGAAATATCTTTCCCAGAAATGGTAAATAGGAGGATAACTGTGAAACAAGTTTCAATGAGCGAAACATGAAAGGCATAGTAATCGATTTGCACGTCTAATTAAAGAAACAGTTACCGTATTCGCACCTTGAACTTGTGTGTCGAAAACATTCGAGTAGTGTGCCATTCGAGGCGGGAATTGATTAAATATCTATTGATTATTAAAATTGGTTGGTTTGCTGGGAATATTTCTGCATGTAATGTAGTCAGTAGGTACTAAGAACAGTTGGAGACCTGTGTGAAGTTGAAATGGTAGACAGAAGAATAAATTAACAATTGTTTCCATTGACTAGTGGTTCCATCCATAGCTGTAAAATTCTGCTGATCTTATCCTACTCACCTGTCTTTAAATTATCCTGATCGCAATCTTTAGTCATAAAATCATAATGGCCCAATGTATATTAAAACTTCCTCTTGGATATATACCTACTTATAACTATATGCAAGTAGGTAAGTTGTCCCGCATTGTTATACCTTCTGCAATATGCAATGCGATAAGATCTCGTATGCGTGTCATATATGGGCTGACGCAAACTGCACTAAAGAATATAATGATGCAGAAATACTTGGTGACCGGCCAATAGACACGTGTCTATGGCGCACAGTTTATTGACTCTTGCACTAAGACGTGATAAGAATAATAATTATAATTAATGGCTTAAAGATTAACTTAATACCTACTTCTAACTTGACTTTCTTTTTAGCATGTTGTGGATTTGTGATGGAATATGAATGTAACTTTTTCAATATTGTAGCCTAAACTTTATCAAGTACTTAGAGATGTAGGACACGGTTTTGAAGGTCTAAAATTGTCGATGTCTGTAGAGTGTAGAATATAAAAAAATCATGAATTTTATTGACAACTGCAGTTTCTTGATTGATAATTCCGGCTTGGTTCAATAAAAATCTAAGAATCGATTTGAATCTTTTCCTTAATTCTATAGCTTCTTGGTAGCCATTAAAAGGGTTTGATGATGACAAAAAGGTTAACAAACCTATTTCTGTTTCGCTACGAGATTTAAGGACCATAAACAAAGACTGAGCTGATGCAAATATAATAAGCACCTTGCCTATAAAGCCCCATTTCCTCTTCACGAGAAATTGCCTCGCGACAACCTGACGACATTATAATTTTAACTTAACGATGTAAAATTACTATAATGGCTATGTGGCTGTGTACTGTTTGCTTTATTTGGGGTATCTCCAATTTAGGCCGTCTTTCAGTACTACAGTGCGAATAATGGAATTCTTGCTTGCTTGTAACATTTGTAACCCAGTTCTGTGAGGTATTCTAGTGGCTATCAATTATTATAGTCACTATATATACTAGGTACTATACATGTACAGGGTGTGTCGTTCACAATCTCATTAAATCCTTTCTGATATTCTATGGCGAATTGTAGAAAAAATAACCTAATCCATTCAGTGGTTTAACCACAGGAGTCATTTTTAGTTTTTACAATTTACAACATCATTGTGTAAAGCAGAGATAAAGTTATAAATCGAATGTTTTGATCAGTTGACAGCTGTCAGTTTTCAAGGGAGAATCAGTTGTTTGTATTGACTGACTTTTATATGGTGTTCTAATTTTCGCACATTTTTACTTTGTTTGAAAAATTCATTTTTTTAATTTTTACGTATCTTTCTTTTTTCTTTGTGTTAATCGACATAAATTAACCAGTATATTAACGCTTTTCATTTAATGTGAACGACACACCCGATATAGGTAGATTAATAAACCTCAACAAGCTTATGCTCGTGTACCTATACTTACGTTATAGAGCTAAAAAATTGTTTGGTAAAATTTAAATCATGGGTAGGAGAGAGAGAGAGAGTGCGCGAAATACAAAGATCTTCCAATAAATAACTGCCTAATTTAAATAAAGTGATAATATAAACTTCACCGTTTCACAAAGCATATCAATCAAAACAATTAGTGCATAGAGCCAGTACATTTGTCTTCATTTATTGAATAGCGCTGTTAATGGCTTCCCTTTCTTATTGGACGTAAAAAATCAAAGTCTACGATTTATGTAGGTATTTGGTGGTTTGTGATTTATCGATTGCTGTAATTAAGTATTTATTCATTTTCTTAAACTTTATGTCGTTACTTGTGCAATACCTTCATTTGTTCATCCGTTCGATTTAGCTACTGCAGCCTTTTACAAGAAGCGACTATCTAGCCCTATCTGACCTCCTCAACCCAGTTACCCGGGCAACCCAATACCCCTTGGTTAGACTGGTGTCAGACTTACTGGCTTCTGAGTACCCGTAACGACTGCCAAGGATGTTCAATGACAGCCGGGACCTACAGTTTAACGTGCCATTTTGAAGTTGCCATTACTTGTTTGGTTGTAATGTCAAAATTCTATCTATAGATAGAATATTGGGGCTGCCGTTAATCGATTTCCGAATGCACGCCTCATCGCGTACATGTCTGCATTCGTACAAAATTTCCACGTGTGTCTTCATATAAAATTATCTCATTAGAAACGTCTCGTGTGTGCAATTGGTGTGCATGCTGAAAATAGAACAATTTCAGTTTCATGAGTTCACGACACAATGTAACGTGAAATCAGTGCCAAAATTCTCTAAATTCGGTGAAAGTTGCAATACTATTTTAAGAGTGCGAGTGTGACAAGGTTAATATGGACATAAATATGTGGTAAAAACTTATCTATTCAATAAAATAGATACATTGTTACATATCTTTTTCCCCGTGCGGATATAATATGACTAATGTTATGTTTTACTTCAAGAAAACCGTACCCACCCAAAACAAAAATGTGAAAGACTGCCAAGTTCGATAATATGGGAATGCTTCGCCTATAAAAGAAGTGAGATCTGAATAAGTACCAAGTTCCATACACATACCTCAGTTAAAAATAGTTACTTTTTAATGATGTTACTTGGCAAGTTTTAATAGAAAATTAAATACTTGATTCATTGCGTTTAGTAGGTTTATAACAAGGTGTATTAAAACTTGCCAAGTGACATCATTAAAAAGTAACTATTTTTAACTGAGGTATGTGTATGGAACTTGGTACTTATTCAGATCTCACTTCTTTTATAGGCGAAGCATTCCCATATTATCGAACTTGGCAGTCTTTCACATTTTTGTTTTGGGTGGGATTTCATTTATTTTTGTAAGGTTGTTTATTTTATTTTTTTCTTATGATGAAGTTAGTTAAAGAAATGTCTCATTTATACTATCTTTTAGATTTTTTGATATGCACTATGTTTCTTACAAAGAAATGAACTAGATAACTAATCATCCTCCGAGCCTTTTTCCCAACAATGTTGGGGTCGGCTTCCAGTCTAACCGGATTCAGCTGAGTACCAGTGCTTTACAAGAAGCGACTGCCTATCTGACCTCCTCAACCCAGTTACCCGGGCAACCCGATACCCCTTGGTTAGACTGGTGTCAGACTTACTGGCTTCTAACTACCCGTAACGACTGCCAAGGATGTTCAATGACAGCCGGGACCTACAGTTTAACGTGCCATCCGAAACACAGCCAATGGTGTCTAAGATATACTTAGAAAGTACATACAAACTTAGAAAAGTTGCATTAGTACTTGCCTGACCTGGGATCGAACCCGCGCCCTTGTACTTGAGAGGTTGGTCCTTTACCCAGTAGGCCACCATGACTTTTTTTTTTTTTTACTAGATTAACTAAATGGACTAGATTTACCAACTGACTGACATGACATGTTATCATATATTATGTTCGTGGATCAAAGTTACACATTCGTTATTTTCGAAAGTGACACACTTGGCCGTTTTCAGATTTTTACTTTACTTTGACTAAATACAAACCTTTGTACCATTCGAAGATATATTATATAAATATAGATAAATTTAGGTCGCTTTAGTTCCTTAGGGGTATAAATTTACACCTGGTATAAAACACCTTCATTATTTTGAAACCGACTCACACTTGGCCATTTTCAGATTTTTTCCTTTACCTTGACATAAAGACCTACCTCCATGCCAAATTTCAAGTCAATACGACCATTGGAAGTGGTCTAGGTTTTTGATGAGTGAGTCAGTGAATCAGTGAATCAGTGTATAGTAAAAATAGCGATTTTCTGACGTCAATATCTCAAGACCTACAATAGGTATTTTAATGAAATTTTGTATTTTAGATAAGTGAGGGGGTCTCAACAGATACTAGAAATTTGATATGCGTAAATAAAAGAGATTTTGAGTTACAGGGGGGTCGAATTTGGCCCGAAATGGTTCGTGTAATATAACCCACGGCCGGTGTGTCGCTTTTTTTGCTCGAACTTGGCGGACACACTGCCGTGTGTCTAGATCGACCTTTAGCATTTACTTATTAATTATTTAAGTCTTACTAATTAAATTATTATATTGTTATCTCCCGCAACTATGTTGCAATTCCAGTTATTTGAGATAAACATCACAAAATGTCCGCAATACTGGTATTTTGGCGGGAGAATGCTGATCTGCCTACGTCGACTCTTGCGCATGATACATAAACCGCGGCCGGTCACGGTCCCTTTGCGAGGTAGTGGCCAGTGTTACACTAGTAATTAACTCCAAACTTAATGATTAATAAAACTGTAGGTGGATATTTTATGGATGTAATATTGTAATTTGAGTAAAAACAACTGTTTTGGGTGATTTATAATTGTGTATACCCTGATCGTAAAGACTGACTGATATTATCTGCATAAGATACTTCGGAACCTACCTACATCTACGTACGGTTAGGGCTGCCATCCGTCCGGGTTTCCCCGGATTGGTCCTCGTTTGGAGGCCGTCCGGGGTCCGTCCGGGCGGGGTTTTAAGAAGTGTCCGCGGAAAACCCGGACACTTTTCATGTAAGAAAGCACCTCATTGAATTTAAGTATACATTAATAGTAAATGGATAACAAATTAGGTATTATTTTGTTTAAAAAAAATCGTACTCGTTCGGGGAAAAAATGCGATTTACACCAAATGTCCGGGTTTTTTTAATGTTTGTCCGGGTTTGGCGAAATTCGAGATGGCAGCCCTACGTACAGTCGATCTATAAAGTATACTAAGTATACCATATAAGTATAAGATCTATACAGTTATCTTATTTCGAAATAAATTAGTAATCAATAAAAATAAATTGCAAATAATCTTCCTGAAGTTTATTTTTAGACGCCCAGCTTTTTAGAAGTGGTGCTGAATTTTTTGTGAAAAGTTTTTAATATTTATTTTTTCCTCTGTACAATTATATTTTAAATAATGAGGTAAAACTAACAATTAAATTATAAATAACGAAAGTTCAAAGATCGCTAAATTGTCACGCACCGCATGACGAACACCGAATGGATTTGTCCGACTTCCGCTGACCGGAGTGCACAATAGTATTGTTTACCATTGCATGTAAGTACGTAACACGCAGCTGCATTTGATTGATGACATAGGTATTGGCGACTCATTACTATTTACAAAATTTTCCTTTTATTCTAATTAATCGTACCTATGTGTTTGAGCGGCTAGAGAAACAATGACAAAAAAATAAAACCTTTATTCGTAGGAACCTTTTTGAAGGCTTTGCCGATTTCATGCTAAATCAACAATGTACGCAGTTTTGGATACATTAAATTTTCCCTTTAAGATCTACTGTTGAAAGGTGGAACTAGCCATATCAACTTAATTAATTACTAGACCACTAATTTTATAATAATTGTCTTTCGACAAGACGCTCTTTCGGAAACATGTAGACGACACGGTCGATCGACGACCCGAAGAGAAATTCAAATAAGTGGCTTTAAAAAGCAGTGAAATCCATTGCCATATTTATGCTAATTAACATCCATATTGTTTTATAAAATTCCCCATACATAACCGGTTTACTTTATGCCGCGGATGTTCTTCCGGCGTCTGGGTAAATGGTTCGTGTATTGGATTATGAGGTAGCTGTCCTCATTGTAAATACTCGCTTTATGTAATGCTTGCGGTACAAAAAACTTCGATAAATGAAGAAAAAACTGCGGTTTGAATTAATTTATTAACTAATTGCTTATTAACATATCATACATAATTTACATCTATAATATAAAAATGAATCGCAAAATGTGTTGGTAAGCGCATAACTCAACAACGCCTGGACCTATTTGGCTAATTCTTTTTTTGTTGTGTTTGTTATTGTCAGGAGAAGGTTCTTATGAAAAAAAAATAGGGTAAAGTAGAGAAGTCAGTTGACGGGAGCGAAGCCGCGGGCAAAAGCTAGTTTAGAATAAAAAATGGTTTGTTGCCATTGTAAAAAATAAGTTATCGTGTTTTTCTTTTTCACAGTTTATTTGAAATTGGGATGATTTTTTCAGCGCACACGCCGTTTTTAAATTATAATGATAATTGATGACAGGCTACTTAATATCAATAAAGACTTAAACGTTTTTCTTTATTTTTCAAATAAAAGCTTTGATTTATTGTTTTGTTTCTATACATCTCATCATGTTGCATTTCAAATAATCACAGTGCAATTAAAAGACCGACGGAACCCTATTAAAAATTATATTCCTATCACATTTAAAATATTCCAAGTTTCTAGAACCATAGACTGATGGTGACCTTACCCATGACATATCCTTACACTTTCAATATGATGACTAACAGTAAAACCCAGTGTTCACTAACCATCGATACATATCTTAATGTATTCCGACCTTCCATTGTTTCGTGCTCAGCATTGTAACGAGCTGTTATTGGTAATTTCTGCGATTTTCGAACGGTAAGGGAAGCTATTGTCATTCAGACTGGGAACAAATGACGAACATCATATTTATAATGAATTGATGAATATTTAACTTTTGTGGGAAATTGAGTATGTAGGTAAGTAACACTCGATAAAGGGGAGATAATATTTTTGAGATGACAGGAAAGGTTCTCAATGAATTGGATAAGACTACATATACCTACCTATAACTAAGCAGTAGGTATACATAGGCACCTACTTTGAAATGACAGGCAAGGTTCCTAAACCCTTGACTGCGTTTCGTTAGAAAAATATATAAGGAAATAAACATAGCTTCTTCAGATTTCACAGGATTATTCCATTATTGTGAAAACTTCAAATTGTCAGTAACAGAGTTTTTGCAAAAAATAAAAAACATGCATCTAACTGTGGCACCCCCTATAATAGACTGACCCAATTAGGTCAATCAATAGGAATCGAAAAAAGTTTCAATTACTCTGCTGCTGATGACTAGAAAGCAAAACGTCAGAACTGCATAGGCACACGCACATAAGTAGCGCACGCGTAACATTGGCCGGTCAGTTCAAGGCCAATGTCAATGCATTCGCTTCTATACGATCGTAGTGTTGTTTTCACACTTTAGATTAGGTATTTCTATTAAATTATTTTCAAGCGATGTCTTATTGTTGAAAAGATTATTTTGAATTACTAAGTGAGTTTCGAGGGGGACTGAACCCCTTGTTATATTTTAACTTTTTGATTTACTTTTAAAAGTGCAGAATAATTGATGAACTTTTGCTAGTAGTTTCACCCGCATTCTGTGGGAACGGGATCTCCTTCGCGGTCCTCGATAATGGGCTAACAATAAAAATAAATGTAATCGGACCAGTGAGAGAGATAGCCCGCCCAAGCAAACAAACAGGCAAACTCTTTAGCTTTGTGATATAAACACCCGTAGAAGCATAGAAAGCCCATAATCATTAACCTCGACATAATACCCATAACCTACTCTGCTCGCTACTAAACGTCAAGGCAGTCACTTTTTTCACAAAACATTATCATAAAAGAGAACATCTGTTGTGACAGCTGTCTATCTCATCTCATCATTAGGAACGTCTCCTAAAGGCTGTGCCCGTGTCTCAGCTGACTAGTCTATCGATCATGGTGTATTTTACCTTCAGCAGTCACGAAACTCCTCAGGCAAACAATACCAAGGATGGGTTGCACCATTTAACTATAACGATAACCCAACCATAACCAGGTGTCAAATCGCCAATATGACTGGGCGGTCATTTCACGTCGGATTATAATTTAGTTGTCGTTCATTTAAACTCATTTAAATGGTACAACCTACCCTAAATGCAACGCTAAACAGTTTTGTTTTGTAGAATAATAGCATCTGCAATCCGTCATCCAGCCTAGCTTTTTCTCAACTATGTTGGGATCGGTTTCCAGTCTAATGGGATGCGGATGGAGTACTAGTGTTCTACATAGAGCAGCTGCCTCTGTGACATGCTTAACCTAGTAGGTAATAGATTTAGGAATAGCTTTATCTTTTGTAAGTTTTCAATTTATGATAAACAGCAATTCTCCTTAATCGGAAGGTTAACTTAATGGCGTAACTGGGCCTAAGATGTTTGTCAATATAATGTAATGTCCCTTCAAATACTTTGTTTATCTTAATATGCAATTACGAACGCTAATTACTTCGTAAATGCAGTAGAAATCAATCAACAAAGGAACAAGGTTAAGGATACCCTTATTAACCGATAACCTATTAGTTAGACCTTATTATGACACGCATTACGGCTCCTGATTGAAAACGTTACGTCATAATGTGAAGGAGATCGATTTGTCTTAGAGTATTTAACCATCTGGAGGTACTGGTACCTCAGATGGTTAAATACTTTAAGACAAATCGAAAAAAACCAATAGAAAAAAAAAATGAGTAATATTCTAATAAATAATGAGCTCTAGTAATGTGATAGCTCGATAGCTCACACATGCATTTTCACTCACAGCCTAATAAAGTAAATAAATAATTTGCATGCCATAAAGGTAAAATATATCGGGACTCTCCATAAATTAACACCATATCTGTTACCTACCTGCATTACTTTCAAACAAATTATATACATGTCGGCGTCAGGATCCGACATCGTTAAATAAAACAAAGAGGTCTTCACACAGTCACTTGGTTTATTCCAATTAACACAATATTAGTCACTACAATTAATATTAACGAAATAAATGATCACGTGGGAGGTGTGCACTCCGCAACGGTCGGTGAACGAATGACCCGAGTCGTGCGCGCGCGCCGCTTTATATAAGGTCCACCGTTGACAGATCGACGGTTGACACATCGACGGTTGACACATCGACGGTGGCGCCGTCACGGCCATGCTGACATACGCTCGTCCTCGAGCGTCTTCTGAAAACAAGACAGCAAACTGCTCGATCATCCTGACATACTCAGTCACATCAAGTCAAGTCAAATCAGTCAGTCAAATCTTTAAGTTGCGAGGTCAATCACAACAGATTTAAATGTGCTGGTCCGGCAAGCCCTTTTTTACAACCAGAGACTGTTAAACCCTTCTCATCAGTTTTACAACCGGAGACTGTTAAACCCTTCTCATCAGTTTTACAACCGGAGACTGTTAAACCATTCTTTTTTTTTTTCTCTCATCTTTTTTCTTTTTTTTTTTTTAGCTTACTTTTTTTTTCTTACTTTCCCCCCCCTTTTTTCCCCTTTTTCTTTTTTTTTTTATAAAACCTCACAGTCTACACAAAATAGTCAGTCACCAGAACCTACGACCCGTTAAGGCCAGCTCTTAACAAGACTCATTTTGTCACACGTCGTGGAACATTGACCCAGAGAGCCAGTACCTAAAATCAGTTACACCAGTCACGTGTCAGGGCAGTCCCCAAGGTTTGTCACACTTGTCACATGTCATGGAATACGGCCCCGCGAGCCAGTTCAGTTAAGTTAGTTACGTTAAGTTAGCCACCAATCATAACTTTCTGAAGTCATGTCAGTCGATCATCATGATCATTTCTGAAGTCGTGTCCTACAAGTACAGGTCAAAGAACATTAATTGAAATTCGTCACTGTCACCGTCATTATCAGATGACACCTTATACCTTCCATGATCGTGAGCCGCCGTCTCGGCCTCCTCAGTCCTTAGTTGGAATACAAGACACTTCAAGTAAGCCTGCACGGGCACTAGGTATGTTACTACAGCACTTTTCGAGTGCTCTTACTAGTACTCGAATTCAATATAAGATGGTTTCAAATGAACCTTAGCGATTTCTTATAAAATTTCACGACACTAGTTGCACGGGACCATACAGTTGTTTACATGGAGAATAATCGGCAAGAAACCCCATAGAAGATAGCTATCATATTGTTCGTACTCATCATTATCTACGTCTATTACAATTAAAGCAAAAGCCCTAGAAATTCCTATGCAATTGAGTTTCGGTTTCTTCCGCTCAAATTAGACGAACAAAATCATCTTCAAGAGGAATCTCACTGCTGTCACTCCAAGATTAAAACGCTCTGTTTTGTCGAAGCTATTTTCCTCCTAAATCATTCCGTTTGCTGTATCTCGAATTTCTACCTACGACTAAGCAGAGTGATCCTCGCTAGATCTGAAGACATCGTTCTCTTCTCGTAGAAATAAAATATAAGCTCGATTGGTATATGGTACGTTGCACTGAACCTGGTACTATTTGCTACTCAATCAACATGAACAACAACGATCTGAAGAGAGTGACAGGTAGTGGATAGACGCGGGCTGCCCAAGACCTGGATGGATGACGTTCACTGGAAGAGACCTACGTTCAACAGGGGACGGCCATAGACCGGTATGATGATGATTATAATGAACTTTTATGAGCTCGTCGCGCAACGTTCGAATCATTCTCTACAATCGCAAATAGACCTACTCCCCTGACACATCCTTCCTACGCAATCACGAGCTGCACTACCACCAGTTACGGATTTCATGAACAGCAACACCTTTCAAACGAAGAAACCGGTCACATCAGCTGCCAAGCATGAAATAAAAGAAAGATCCAACAGTTAGTCCGACTTTCAAATTGTAAATTACAATTACGATTGTCACTCACACGAACGCCTTCTACTCAACACGCTTTACATGACCTTTGTGTCCCTTAGCCGACTTATCAGCCCATCCTGGTTTTCTAGGAACCACAGTAACACGACACTAACTGTACTCACACAGATTTACACGAGTCTCTTCCTGATCACCACGCTGCTATCGCACAGGCCAACGGGTCTTTTTCAAGTCACCCCGATACCCATCATAGGTACAGCATAACACAAAAAAAATCACTAAGTAGGCGTAAGAAGTAACAACACCTTGCCAACAAATCTATAGTCTGACGTATAATTGAATTATTCTATGTAACTGAAAGATATTAATCAGAACCCGTGGACCTAGTTCCAGTCCACTAGTTAACTACTACTGACAATAATGGTGTGCTAGCTGATTGTTGACCACGACGGTCGTATAATTAGCCCTTATTACAAGATCAGCCAGCCGCGCACATATTATAGTGCGCAGGCATCCGCGCAGACACAGATGTACCCCATTCCCTCAATCTCATAGCGACAGCCCAACACAACTAGAGAAAAACCACAAGGAGGACCGACATCAATGTGCTCTCCGATGAAGGGTGCGTCAATCAGCATCTTCCAGGCTCCGGGTTGCCTTGTGAAAATTTCCAAAACCAGCAAAGCGAATTCGTCCCGACCAGAGACCCCGCGCACAACAGTCGCACTACGTGACAACTAAACCAACGACGCAGTTCATATCCACCAATACCACTAGTCAACGAGGCAGTTCCACGTTTAATAACCTCGTGTGAAAAATAACCTCAACATAAAACGATGGATTGAACAATGGCATATACCCACGTCCTCGTGGGTTTAATCTGCAACAACAAAAACACAGCACAGTACGTTTGCCTCGGCCACTCCTGACCACAACAGTAACTCTCGATCTTTGTTCTACTCTCTTACTTCTCTCAAGGAAATTAAACAAACTTCAACTGTCTCAGAATAAAAAGGCGTGTGTCCTTTCGACCAGCCACACGTGCATGGCCCGGACGACACTGTCCCTTCGACCAAATGAACACTCAAGGTTGGACCGGATGAATGTCTCCCTTCGACCACCTTCCACGCACGACATTACTCAATGACTCTTTTTACTCAATGTGCCAACATAGTTAAGTAGACGTCATGTCCTTTGTCACCCTATCGTCAAAGTCTGTCTCTTGTTGTCAGTCGTCAAACTCTGTCCACGCCGCCACGCGGCCAAGTCACAACGCCAACTCTCATGGCTCCACACGCCACCTCGTGGCCAACTCACAACGCCAACTCACATGGCCACACACGCCACCTCGTGGCCAAGTCAAATAGTCAAGTCCCACTGGACTGTGCTAAGCGACATGGGGAGAGTCACCAGAACCTACGACCAGTTAAGGCCAGCTCTTAATATGACCCCCATGCCGTGCTACAGCGTCCCAGCGAGCACACACGAAAGTCAGTCACAGTTAAAATACGTCGTGGAACATCGTCCTTGAGGGCCAGTCCCTGTCATTCAATCAGTCATTCACCAGTCACACTAGTCATGTCATCGGCCCTACGAGTCAGTCCCCACAGTCCACCTAACCCGTAACGGTCAAGTTAGTCGCCAATCAGATTTGTCAACGTAAATGTCATCACATGATACTTTCTAAATTCCATGGTCGTGAACCACCCTCTCCTAAGCCCTTAGTTCCTAGTTACATTAGAAGTCGCAGTAGTAAAGTGAACCCACAAGTTCTCAAGTTTAAAAATGTCGTAAGACAAATAACCTCAACATAAAGCAAAAATGGATCGGTCTCACCGGGTTTCCACTCAACGCGCATGATGATGCGCACATCGCTATGGCGCGCAGTTCAGCAAGGCTTTCGCGGACGTGAAGCCACGGAGATGCACGAGCACCAACACTCCGACCTCGCGATGACACGTCGGGCTCCTGGCAGGCAGCTGGGATGCTCCGTTCAACGTCGTAATTTTCTCGCCAAATTGCACAATCACCGTCATTTTTTGAAACATGAAAAAAAAAAAGACAAATTCGGTTAATTTTCTAGCATACCTTCAATAACTAGTTTGACATGTCACAATGGAAATCGATACCATTACCATAACCATGGTTACCATACTTGTACCTTCGCTGAAGTTCTTAATCAATTTTCTACCATCAAAATTCTGATGTTTCCTTATTTTGTTTTCTGTCTACTGGAAAACTCAGAAATCCAGAAAGTTTGTCTTCACGTGGCGAATTCTCTCGAAACTAATCCACCAACGGCCGCCACACGTCATTCCAAACGAGCACATCACTTTTTCACTTTTTGAACAATGGCATGGCAATCCTTAACACATGTGGGCATTTGGATTGCATCCCACTTCTGATGTCGGCGTCAGGATCCGACATCGTTAAATAAAACAAAGAGGTCTTCACACAGTCACTTGGTTTATTCCAATTAACACAATATTAGTCACTACAATTAATATTAACGAAATAAATGATCACGTGGGAGGTGTGCACTCCGCAACGGTCGGTGAACGAATGACCCGAGTCGTGCGCGCGCGCCGCTTTATATAAGGTCCACCGTTGACAGATCGACGGTTGACACATCGACGGTTGACACATCGACGGTGGCGCCGTCATACATTTAGCTCGCCAATATTTTTTAAGCAAGAGCGTAAACTTGATGCTCATTGTATGTACATAAGAATATGGAGGTGATGGCAGTATCCGGTGCCTGGGAAAGGAAAATTCATGTCAATGCAATGGTGTTCCTGTTGATTAAATACTCTAAGTGCATTATACAGCATTAATTGCAAGCATTAAATAAATCACCGTGCTAGGGCGATATTTATCAACGACAGCTAGGTCAGCGAGACGAGTGCTAATAGGGTAAAGGCGGGATAGATGCCGCAGTGGGATAGATGCCCCATTTTTAAAAAACCTAACTTCCCATGCTCGCGATTAAGAAACAACCGTTTAACTAGAAGCCACAAGCACCCCGCACCTAAATTAGCCACGCGCCATCGAGGGGTGAGGTCGCGTTTCGCTCGTGTGTGAATTCATCTCCGCGGCGAACTTACGGCGAGCGTAAAATTTTTAAAGGTGAATATTTGCTGTTGTATAACTTTATAAGTAGATATTAATTCCATCAAATTTTTTATTACGTATGTATATTGTTTCATGAAGTATACATTTTGATGTAAATAGTTGCTCTATTGTATTTATTTATTTAAAAAAATATTAAGGCATCTAACCCTGTCAAAAAGGATAGTTGCTCTGATTTTTTACGGTATAGGTGCCCCTAGGGGCATCTATCCCTCCATACACCACGTGTACCCTGAATGTATTATAAGTGCTTTGAATATATATTTTTCATGTGTTTATGTATAGGTATTTACACTTTTTATTGATTACGAATGATTTACAGTTCAAACAGTGAAGATGAAGACAATTCACCTAAGAACAAAGTTAAGGAATAGAAAACTAAAGGTTTGCCGGTGAAGAAGACTAAAAGAGATGGACAGGATGAGCCTAAAGATACAAATAAAAATAACTGCATAGAATGCTTTGAAAACTATGAACAAACAAAGTCTAAATCCGACTGGATTCAATGTGTAATGTGTCAGTGCTGGTTACATGAAACCTGTACACTTTTCAGAAATGTTTGCTCGAGATGTAGAAAACTTAAAGTACTGTCCGGTTAAATATTATGATGCTATGTGTTATTTTGGTTTTTAAGAAAGAATGATTTTTATGATTTTGCATGTTGAAACTAAATAATTAATATTTTGTAATAAGGGTTTAAAATATAAAATACATTATTTTTGTTGAACAAAGACTTTTAGAATTTTATTGTGTTAATTTTAATTAATCTGATAATGAATATAAAAAGATTTTAAAATCTGCAAAGCACTTTTCATTTCAAATAAATTAAAGTAAAAAATATATAAATATTATTAATATAATATACTTAAACAGTATGAAGGGCATCTATCCCGCACCGTAGGCATCTATCCTCGCTAGTATTTTCAAGGTGGGGCAACTATCCATAGGGGTAGGCATCTATCCCCAAAAATGGAGGTCTACGAAAAGCTAAAATCTGCAAAACGTGTAGTATATAGGTCCAAAAAGGTAAATCACAAATAAACATAAAGGATTAAACTAGTTACATTCATAGGTGTTATTAATGTAGAACCAATATTTATTAAATTATAAGCATATTTCAAAAAGTGGGGCATCTATCCCGCCTTTACCCTAAATGGTAGCTTGTTCTACAAGATTGATAGAAGTGTTAAGATAGTTTGATTTGTTAGTCAGTCTAGAGGTCTGTTAAAGGATATGTAATGTTTGTATAATGTTTCATAATTTACATACCGTGTAACGTTGTACGTTATATTTTACTACTTTTTATATTAAATAGTACTAGATTTACACTATATCTCGGCCGCGCGCCGCGAGCCGTGCGCCGTTGACGGGTGACGGAAACCGGTTCGGCAAACTATCCCTCCTATGAGGCGACGCGAGCAGAGCCGGCGGACAATCGCCAGACGGTCACTAGCACGACACCGCGAGCCGATACAGACTGGTCTATGTTGGTTTTTAACTCGCTGGTATATCGCATTTAATTTTGTCCTAAATTAACTATTGTGCTTTTAAAATTACTATTAGAGTCAGTGTATACCCCAGATCGGGTGAGTGTTGCAAAATATTGCTTATGATGTGCATCTAGAAAAGTTATACGTGAGTACGTGACGTGTCGTAGAATGACTTGCTAATTTCATTGTGCGCTCAGTCTTTTATTTCATGCTACGATCACGCCTTTGTTGCTGTTCTTGTGGAATATTACAGCCTGTGTATTGCCATAACGCTTTTAAAAAAATATCATGTGGTATTTGACCTTACATGACCGGTGCACTTAGGCCGTGTCATGAGGGCCACGCCCTACAATTATTTTTCCATATTCTTCCTTTTAAATAATTTCTTATAGTGTCTACCTATTTATTAATTTAATTACCTTCATTTAAACTAGTGCTTTGCTTTTTAAATCATGCAAATACTTCCATCCTCATCACTTGCATTCAGATAACATTTTGTTAGCTGTATTATAATTTGTCACGCTGCCTAGGCTGCCTCATCTCGATGCTATCTAGTGCTTGATCACTGCTTTCCATTTAGTTAGGTAGTGAGTAAGTGGAAATCGGGATGTTGCAGTCGTGGCTGGAATATTACCGGACCGTAACTAAGACGGAACATAACGGACATTCCAGGGTTCAAGTACCTGACTACCTCCAGTGCACCTACCGTAGTGCACCTACCCTAAGTGCGCTTACCTACGAGCCTGTGTCTACCTACGTGCCTGTGCCTACCTACGTGCCGCGCCTATCTACGTGTCCTGCATCTACCTGCGCGTCCGGCATCTACTAGCGCGCTGCACACCTACCCCGCCTGACCGCTGCCGAGCTGCCTGACTATACAGGATAGTGGTTTTCTATAGCGGGCCAGAACTTAACGCGAACACGATTATTCTAAACCCACTCCCGGCTCTGCCGATCTTTTGTAGAATATAGTACTAGGATCTTTTGTAATATATAACTTATACCAAATTCACTAACTTCTTTTTTTCTACACCTACTAGTCTACCTACCACTAAACCTAAACGTTACAGTGGCGCCCAATAATGGTAGAATATATCGAGCCGTGTTTAGTTCTTGTTTGCTAAGCATTTTGTAGTTGTCCTGGTGTTGGTTGTCTGTCAGTTGTGTTGAATTTGATCACAGCCTACCAAATGTGAATCTACCCACATCTTTTTAATAATTATTTTTTTCTCTAATATTTAAATTCAACCGTCCATTTTTTTTTTTACTTGACCTACCGTCAATATTTTTCTACCCCCAAATTTTTATTTTTACATTTACCTTCAAAATTAACATACCTTAAATATATTTTCACATATGGTTAGACTGACCACAACGTGCTGATTTTGCATCTTTATTTTTTTTTTTGTCTTTATTTTGCAACACACTCCTAACTGCGGTTTTAATTTTTTATCATGTCTTACCCTATTAAGTTTTTATCGCTACAAAAAGCTGCACTAGATTATGAAGTTACTGTTCGTGATGGTACTGGGGGAGATTCGGTTAGCGAACTTCGGAAACAGATAGTTAATTTACCTCCTATAGTACAAATAACAAACTTATAATTTTAATCGTAACTATTCCAAACACTATAATCACTACACTAAACCTAAAATTACTTCTAATGGAACCCTACAAGTAGGCCCAATTTACACACTAATTAAATGAACTATTAATATAAATAAACTATTAAATTAATTACCTAAGTATAAAGAATAACTTCAACTAATTTTAACAGAATGTTACTACGGCTAGGTAAAGTAAATTAGATATGTAAAGTATTTACAATTTTTATACTTAAACTTCGTTGATTATAGCTAAACATATTTAATTTTAAACAAAGTTAAAACCAAAACTAAATGCACTAAATGTAACTAAAACAAATACATAATATAAACTAAACTAAATAATTTAAACTAAAAAACTAAACTAAATAATTTAAACTAAAAAACTAAACTAAATAATGTAAACTATACCCGCTTACTACTACTACCCATAACTATTCCCTTTCTATTTTTCACCTATTGGTCTACCCCAATAGTTTGTATGATGATGGTCTACCCCATACATCGTATTCCTACCATATTAAATATATTATGACTATCGGCCCTACACCGATGGTTATAAACGAAACTTGATCGTGGTTCTACCCCATAGATCCCTTCCTACTGCTAAAGGCCCTACACCTTTGGTATTCTTCGGAGCGGTGCAACTCCTTAAATAAGCCTTTGCAAGAGCGGTTGATTACTCTATAAGTAAGCCTTAAAATCACAAATATAACTTATGTATTTATCCTTTCTAATATTCAATCTATCAATTAATAGTTATGTGTAGTTAGTAATCGCTCGATTTCAGCCTTATCCTCTTCCAGCCATGACTGAACTGGGTGAGTGTTCTGTGCACTATAGGCAGAATACTCAGGTCGAAAGGACGCTCACGCACAGATGTCTAGTGTGATGTCGGCTATTTAATGTAAGGAAGAATGAAAGGTGAGGGATGATTACATTATGAATGAAGACGAATGAAAGAGAAACTCAGATCAGTTGTTTGCAAGAGCGAAAGCAGCGGATTTTTCCTAGGAAAAATCCTACGCTAAAAAGGGGGGTACTGTAACGTTGTACGTTATATTTTACTACTTTTTATATTAAATAGTACTAGATTTACACTATATCTCGGCCGCGCGCCGCGAGCCGTGCGCCGTTGACGGGTGACGGAAACCGGTTCGGCAAACTATCCCTCCTATGAGGCGATGCGAGCAGAGCCGGCGGACAATCGCCAGACGGTCACTAGCACGACACCGCGAGCCGATACAGACTGGTCTATGTTGGTTTTTAACTCGCTGGTATATCGCATTTAATTTTGTCCTAAATTAACTATTGTGCTTTTAAAATTACTATTAGAGTCAGTGTATACCCCAGATCGGGTGAGTGTTGCAAAATATTGCTTATGATGTGCATCTAGAAAAGTTATACGTGAGTACGTGACGTGTCGTAGAATGACTTGCTAATTTCATTGTGCGCTCAGTCTTTTATTTCATGCTACGATCACGCCTTTGTTGCTGTTCTTGTGGAATATTACAGCCTGTGTATTGCCATAACGCTTTTAAAAAAATATCATGTGGTATTTGACCTTACATGACCGGTGCACTTAGGCCGTGTCATGAGGGCCACGCCCTACAATTATTTTTCCATATTCTTCCTTTTAAATAATTTCTTATAGTGTCTACCTATTTATTAATTTAATTACCTTCATTTAAACTAGTGCTTTGCTTTTTAAATCATGCAAATACTTCCATCCTCATCACTTGCATTCAGATAACATTTTGTTAGCTGTATTATAATTTGTCACGCTGCCTAGGCTGCCTCATCTCGATGCTATCTAGTGCTTGATCACTGCTTTCCATTTAGTTAGGTAGTGAGTAAGTGGAAATCGGGATGTTGCAGTCGTGGCTGGAATATTACCGGACCGTAACTAAGACGGAACATAACGGACATTCCAGGGTTCAAGTACCTGACTACCTCCAGTGCACCTACCGTAGTGCACCTACCCTAAGTGCGCTTACCTACGAGCCTGTGTCTACCTACGTGCCTGTGCCTACCTACGTGCCGCGCCTATCTACGTGTCCTGCATCTACCTGCGCGTCCGGCATCTACTAGCGCGCTGCACACCTACCCCGCCTGACCGCTGCCGAGCTGCCTGACTATACAGGATAGTGGTTTTCTATAGCGGGCCAGAACTTAACGCGAACTCGATTATTCTAAACCCACTCCCGGCTCTGCCGATCCTTTCATAGAATATAGACTTGTATAATCTTTTACTAAATTTCTTTTATTTTTCTACCTACTAGTCTACCTACAAATAAACCTAAACGTTACAACCGATTTAAATAATGTTAAAAGCTAGGTACAGTCGTTGAAGTAAACTGTGAGTTGCATCACTTAATTATAACGATAACCAAACCATAGCCAGCCGTGAAATTGCCGTCCTTTGGCCAAATGGATGATTTGACAACTGAAAATGGTTCCGATATCTTTATAGTGAAATGGTGAAATTCACTGTAACTCAATTTGTGCAGACTATAATTGGCTGTTTCAGCCATAGTTGGTGTAATATCTTAGTTTCCTTAGCTAAACTCTACAAAATAATATATACTTACTAATATTATAAAGAAGAAAGAAAGAAAGAAAGAAAAACCATTTATTTGACACACAAATGACGCAAGAAACAAACACACACAGATACAAACAAATAATTCTAGGGGCAATACAAAAAGAAGAACAAAAAGAAGAGTGCTGCAGCTGCTGAAGCTGAAAGCTGAAGAGTTTGTTTGTTTGAACGCGCTAATCTCAGGAACTACTGGTCCGATTTGAAAATTTCTTTCAGTGTTAGATAGCCCATTTATCGAGGAAGGCTATAGGCTACTTTTTATCCCGGTACGGGAAGTAGTTCCCACGGGATGCGGGTGAAACCGCTCGCAGAAGCTAGTAAGATATACTTATTCCTTTTTTAGAACCAGTTCCCATAGTAATTTGAGTAACTATAACCCAGAATTTACTTCCCTGGGAATTATTATCACGCAAGTATTTCGGAATAAACAATATTATATGGAACAATGAATCACTATCGGATGTACTTATCCAATTGTTTCAATGCAAATTAATAATTGAATCATAGTGAACTTTCACATTCTATAAACGCAACGACACATATTTCATTTCCTGCGATAGCATTTCGGTTCTACACTATTAGAATTTGATTCATTTTCCAAATGAAGAAAAGACAGACACTTGTTTTTGCATACCATAAGGTTCTAGAATTTTATTTATTAAAAAAAAAAATAAGACGAAAGTACCTTTGCATAGTTTCAAATGTTTGGAATCATCTATTATATTTTAGTCATCATTTCTCGAGCCTTTTCCCAACTATGTTGAGGTCGGCTTCCAGCCAAACGGGAGTTGAGGACCAGTGTTTTACAATAAATTAGCGACTGCCTATCTGACCTCCTCAGCCCAGTTACCCGGGCTACCCAATACCCTTTGGTTATACTGGTGTCAGACTCACTGGTTACTGACTACCCGTAAAAACTGCCAAGGATGTTCAATGACAGCTGGGACTTGCAGTTAACGTGCCATCCGAAACATAGTCATCTAATATATTTTAGTATTTATTTATTTTCCATTATCCTTTAATAATGCGATAATCAAAGTAGTCGAATTACTTATAGAGTGCCTTATGTAATAAACATAATAATAATGGGTTCCATCACACGTCACAACAATAAAGGTAAGCAGATGCTCGTACTTAAAATAATGAAATGGAAATAAAATTTAAATAATGATCATAACAAAGGATAATTTAATACGTAATGAACTGCCACGATTATCTTCAAGTAATTCTTTAGAGTTCTACCTTTCATTTGTTTATTAATAAGCGCTTTAACTATTTTACTACCTTTTGCAAGCTCTATCTGTGTGCCTTACTCAAATCGATTCAGTAATTTTGTAATGTGGGCATGAACGCCTGGCAAAAAGACAGGACATAGGTACTCGCCCGTGTTTTATTTAAAACACATCCTTATTACTCATCGGTACAATCAATAGAGTACATAATTATGTTAATGTAACGATTCCAATGATGCCTAGTGATTCAATAAAGGTGCATTCTTCAGCATAGTGTTTGTAATGCATTTGCATATGATGAGTGCGTCTTGATTTATTGCTGGCATATCACGAACATTTGTTTAATTAATAGAATGTTTAATATTGTTTTATTCTAACTAAAGCACATAATACTTGGTAGTTACAAGTTACTATGTATTAGTGATGTAACGAATGTTGGATTTTTCACATTCGCGAATGCGAATGCGAATGCGAATATTTAACTTCAACATTCGCGAATGCGAATGCGAATGCGAATATTGTAAAATTTCAAAAAAGCGCGCGTAAAGTGTTTGACAGGTTTGACGTTTCGTGTCAGCCATGTTTAAATTGAACATAACCGAGCCGTTTTTGGTTAATTGAATGAATTTAGTCACAGAAAGTTCATTCTACAAGTTTTGTTTTGTTTTGAGGTTAGTTTTATGTTACTTTTAAAATTTAGCTGAGATTTAAGTGACAAAGTGGCATAAAAACATGAGTAAGGCACACGTCAGCGAAGTTTGGACTTATTTTACAATATGTGATACTGAAAATGTTAATTGCAAGTTGTGTGATAAAAAGTACTCGCGCAAAGGTAGGACCACCAGTGCTATGAGAAATCACCTGGAAGCTAAACACAAGAATGAGTATGAAGAACTGAAAAAAAGAGAACTTGAAAAGCAAGTTGCTGCTAAAATTAATTCTTCGGCGTCCTCCTCGCGACAATGTACAAAAACTGACCTTAAGCAAATGTGTTTGAGTGAATGCGTTGAAAAAAATAAAAAGTGGGATAATAACAACACCAAGTCTTTGGTGCTGGATAATTTGATTGGCGAAATGATAGCTCTGGAAGACTTACCATTTAGTTTTGTTGAATCACTTGGATTTGTGAGATTGATTAACCACGCATGCCCTTCATATAATTTAAAAAGTCGGCAATATTCTACTTCTTTCATCTGTGAGAAATTATACGGCAAGGTAAAAGACAAAATTCTGGAATTAATCAAATCATTTCAAAAATTAGCATTAACCACTGATATCTGGTCTGACTCTTGCTCTGGAGTGTCGCTGATAAGTTTCACTTGTCACGGAATTACCAATAATTTTGAACGAAAAATGATTGTATTGAAAGCAGAAGTATTCAATGATGGGCGACATACAGGAGAAAATATAGCGGGAAAGTTAGAAACTATGTTGTCATCATGGGGAATTCCCAAAGAAAACGTTTTATGTATTGTTAGAGATGGTGGCACTAACATGAAAAAAACCGGCCAAGTGCGAGTCGGACTCGTGCACGAAGGGTTCCGTAAATTACAGTTAAATCAACCTATCTCAAAAACTATAAGAGATACTTTGATCAAACCAAAAATCGTTGAAAGAGTTAATTAGCATGCATCACCTCTATTTTTTTTTAGAATTTTATACCCCGTAGTTATAAAAATAGAGGGGGGGGGACATACTTTTTACGACTTTGAGAGCTGATATCTCAAAAACCGTTCACTTTAAGAAAAATGTTTTTTAGAAAACTTTATATCATTTTAAAAGACCTTTCCATTGATACCCCACACGGGTATGTACATCGAAAAAAAAATTTCATCCCTCAGTTACATGTATGGGGGGCCCCACCCCCAATTCTTTTTTTTACTATTTAGTGTCATATTTTTGTAGCGGTTCATACAACACATATTCCCATCAAATTTCATCACTGTAGTACTTATAGTTTCCGAGTAAATCGGCTGTGACAGACGGACAGACGGACAGACGGACAGACGGACAGACGGACATGACGAAACTATAAGGGTTCCGTTTTTGCCATTTTGGCTACGGAACCCTAAAAAGGTATTTCTTTATTGAGTATTAAAAACATTGATTGTTTATCGCACCAAATCCAACTTGTTGTTAAAGAAGGGCTTAAGTCACAAGTATCTATCACTGAAGTCATTAATAAATGTAAAAAGATAGCAGGTCATTTTCACCACTCTAATGTAGCTCAAGATTAAAAAAAAAAAAAAATAAAATAAAATGTGTTTATTGACAAAAAGTTTTACAATTTAGTTGCCGGGGCTTCCCAAAAAGTAATCCGAAGATACTTGTGTTGGGATAAACCTCGCTCTTCCTCGTTATAAAAATGTATCGTTGTGCTAATTATAACTACACATTTTATATAATAAAAGAAAGACAATACACAGAAAAGTACAAATTACATTTTTGAGTGTGTGTTTATGTCTGAGGTTTTGTGTGTGTGTGTGTGTGTGTGTGTGTGTGTGTGTGTGGGTGTGTGTGTGGGTGTGTGGGTGTGGGTTTGTGGGTGTGCGTGCGTGTATGTTTGTATGTATGCTTAAGGGTATGAATGGGTTTCGTGAATATCAACATAGGTTTGTAATTAATTTAGTATCGGCGTGGGTGAATTTAGTTTATCCTTGTGTAACCAAGAAATCTTCAACGTCATCGTACTTTAGTGTGAGGAGCCAATTAGACAGGATCCTCTTACACTCGTACAACTGCATAGGGTAAATATTAAGTATGCGATTCAATTGGTTATAAACGCGAGGGGCCTGAGCTATATTTTGTCGCTTAGCAAATGTTGAGCGGGCAGAGTATGTAGGGGCTACTATATCACATCGTCTTTTATTAAGTTTGGCACGGTCAAAAGGTAGTATTTTGTGATATCTGAGTACCATGTGTAAAATATATAGTTTCCTAATCGAGAGCAGCCTTGAGTTTGCGTATAAAGTTTCCGTAGGAAACCTGAAGGGCTTGCAGTACATTACCTTAATTAAGGATATTTGTGCCCTCTCTAGATCTAAGAAGTATGTCTTAGCAGCCCCACCCCATACAGAAATACAGTAAATGATCACAGATTGGGCTAATGCGATGTAAATTTTATTCTGTAGCTCTGTACTCATTATGTATCTCAGAGATTTAAAAACCCATATGAGTTTTCTTACCCTACCCATAGTTAGTTCAAGGTGTGGGTACCAACTCAATCTCTGATCAACAACAATACCAAGGTACCTGATAGATTCAACTTTCTGAATTATAGGGCAACTGCAAGTTGCATGGGTCGGAGTAAGACAGGAATGGATTCTAATAACAAAGTGGGGCGTTGGTTGAGAGTTTTTATATTTGGTGAAGCAGATGTAGTTTGTTTTTAGGGTGTTTAGCGTAAGAAGATTCTCACTTAGCCAGTGACTAACTCGGGCCAATCCACTCTCAGCCTCCAGCCTCACCCTATCCCAGGTCTTTGCAGAGAATATAATAGCGGTGTCATCCGCATAGGACAGTATCCTCGCCCCATCAATATTAAGATTGCAAAGTTCATTAATATATATTAAAAAGAGTGTGGGTCCGAGAACACTGCCCTGTGGGACGCCAAACGTTACATTCTCCTCGTCACTAACCTCGTTTTCGATTTTTACCATCTGTTTTCTGCATTGGAGGTAACTGCTAAGAAGAGAGAGAGCAGAACCCCTAAATCCCAGGTTCTCCAGCCTATGTATAAGTTTAGAGACAGAAACGGTATCAAAGGCTTTCTTGAGGTCAAGAAAAGCCACTAGGCATTTGTTCCCCCTATCTACTTCCCTGGCTATAATTTTTGCAAGTTCTTCAGTAGCATCCTGAGCCGACAATCCCTTCCTAAAACCATATTGGAAGGGGGACAGAATGTTGTATTTATTTAAATAGTTTATTATCCTAGAATTCAAGAGTCTCTCAATGATTTTAGAAATGGAGGTCAGCACAGAAATTGGCCTATAGTTGCAAACGTCGTCTCTATCTCCACTCTTATACACAGGGGTAACCACGGCGCGCTTAAGAAGGTAAGGGAAAATTCCAGTGTTAAAACATAGGTTGGCCAAGTCGCAGATCAGAGGGACTATAATCTCTTTTGCTTGTTTTAGGAAAAAGGTAGGAATTCCATCCCAACCTGGAGCACTCCCAGAGTCTAAGGAAATCAATATATTATTTACTTCTTCCTCAGTGGTATCTAATAAGACGAAACAGGACGAGTTAGAGCTAACAGCGCTACATGATAGTGAGGGTACAAACCTATTTAAGATTTTGTGTGCTAGAGTTTGTCCTATGTTACTAAAATAATTATTAACATAGTTAACTGAGTCTTGAGGACTTGATTTTAGCTTTAGTAGGTCTCCATTTGAACTCCTAGGTGGCTTATAATTTGTAATTTCGTTAATGGTTGCCCACAGTGCACGAGGGGTTTTAGCGGATTCTTTGATTTTATTTCTATTGTATTTATTTTTTAACTTCCTTATAAGGTTCCCACAGAAAGTCCGATATCGTCTATAGGTTATCGATAGAATTTGGTTATGGGGGTCAGATTTAGTTTTAAGGTAGATAGCATTTCTTAGTCTAATACACCGCAGGACGCCTACAGTTATCCAGGGTTTAATAGTCCTTTTGCTATTTGTAATAATTTTAGTTTTACTATTTGAAAGTATAGCAGTCTTGACCATTTCTATCAAAGCAAATGCAAAAGTATCAGGGTCTTTAAAATTATTAAAAAAGGATGTATCAATTTTTATTAAGCTATTATAAGCATTTTCGTAGTTAACAACTGTTTTGTGCCTTTTAGATTTGTCATAATAATAATTATTCTTAATAGATAACAGAATCATACAGTGGTCTGTTACTGTAGTATTTAAGACTGCAGTAAATGCTATATTTTTTTGATTGTCAAGGCTCAAAAAGACGTGGTCCAGGCATCCGTTGCCCCTAGTAGGTAAGTTGTGAGATGGTAAAAGTCCATGCGTTGATAGTGCATTTAGGTAATGTAATCTATTATTTCTTTCATGACTGGTTTCATTTGGAGAAACAATAAGGTCAATATTTATGTCCCCTAGAATCAGAACATTTTTGCTAGGGGTAATATTATCAAGGTGATTGCTAAGGGATGTTATAAAATTACCTGCATATAAAAATGATGGAGAGCGGTAGATACCAAGTAATGTGTAGTTCGATATTTTTAACTCCAGTCCCGTGGCATCCATAAGGTTAAGTTCTTTATATTTTACAGTAAATTTATTATTAGTATATACAACTACCCCGTCACTTTGGTTAATATGACGTTTAGTATGGAAAGATGTGTAATTGACTAATTGAGGTATGTTTTTATTAGGGTTTAACCAGCATTCTGTGAGTATCAATATATCTATATCATATTTAAGTTGTTGTAAAGTGAGTTGCAAATCATCGAAATTTTTGTAAATACTTCTGATGTTTTGATTTAAAATGATTAAATTATGTGATAAATTTCCTGTATTTAATTTGATCAAGATGAACTTGTTAATCTACAAGAAAAGCTTAATCAACCAAAGCTCAAGATAATCCAAGAGTGTGTTACGAGGTGGAATAGCACCTTTTACATGCTAGAACGCATTTTAAAAAACAAAGATTCGCTGTGCCTTTATGCTTCCACCAGCAACAAAATTTCACAACTAACTTTAGAAGAATGGATACTTGTGGAAAAATTGATAACATTGCTTCAACCTTTTGAAGAAATAACTCGAGAACTAAGTGCAGCCAATGTTTCCATATCATCTGTGATTCCGTTATTGGCCACTCTGGAAAAGGTGATTGATGAATATGATGCATCTGACGAGTGTATTAGGAACACTATACTTGTTTTAAAACAAGAAATGAGACACAGATTTTTTCACATAGAAAACGACATATTATTTGCTACAGCAACGTTTATTGATCCTAGATACAAAACGAAATTCTTCAAAAACCCTTCAACAAAAAATCAAGTCATGAAAAATATTTTAGATTCACTTGGAGATGAGGACTTAAATTTGCCGTCATGTTCAAAGCCAAAGCGTCGTAAAATGAGGAATCAGGATAATGAAAACTTGGGCTCCAGTACCAGTCTTTCAGAAAAATCTGTGACATTAAAAGAAACTATGAAAATGATGATGGACTCAAGTGAAAGCGAGGAAGAACTAGATAATGATATTCCAAATCCTTTAGAAGTATTAATAAAAAAAAATATTAATGAATATGTTTTGGATAAACGTATTGTAAACGAAGAAGACCCACTTCTTTGGTGGAAAGTAAATAGCAACAAATATGGCATTCTTTCTCCAGTAGCCAGAGAATATTTGGTAACTCCGCCCACAAGTGTCCCCAGTGAAAGAGTTTTCAGTGGTGCTGGACTACTTTACACACCTCATCGAAACAGGCTGGATGGAGAAAGAGCCTCCAAACTTTTATTTTTAAAATTTAACATTCCATTGCTTCAATTTAATTATTAAGAATAAAAAAATATAACTTTAATAATTAAATAGTCAACATGTTATTAGAAAAACTATATTTTGTGTACCTTCTTACTTACTCATATATCATTATTTTTATACATAGATAAATAACTTGCAATTTAAACCAAATGTTAACATAAAAAGTATTGAAGTTTACTTTAGTTTAAAATAATAAAAGTATGTTTTTGAAAAAACGTTGATTTACGAATAGTTAATTATTCGTTGTTTTTTTTTTAGTTTATATTTCATTCATTATAAATACATTTAAAGCCAAAGGTTATAAATACTTTGTTTCAAGTAATTGTTTAGTTTTTTAGTAAATATAAATTGTAAACTTTATTTAAAAATGGTAGTAAAAAAGTAAAACAAGGCTGATTAATATTAGATTTGATAAGATCTCTGAAGTTCTATTCTCATAATAATAACTTTCATTTAGAATGTAAGTAAGTATGATTTAATAAAAATATCTAAATGTTATCTATTGTGCTATTATTTCATATGCATGCATATATTAATTTCCTTTTTGATTATTAAAAACATTCGCTAAATATTCGCATAATTTTTGCGAATGCGAATGCGAATGCGAATATTGAAAAATATGCGGATATTCGCGAATGCGAATGCGAATGCGAATATTCGTTACATCACTACTATGTATATCTATGAACTTATTGAGAAAAAGCTTGTTGAATAAACAAAAAGTAATGAATCTGTCATATAAATCGGGTATTTTTTTTTAATAATAGGTCGCTGAATGCTTGTGTTCTAAATCGTGTACTTTTAGATACCTAAATGTTTTTATTCGTTGCAGTTTCTAGTCCAGTTCATATGTATCCAGTACCTGCACATGCATACAAAATTAAATAAATTGCAGTCATTAGTAAACATACTTAACCTTTAATTTTATACCACTATTGTCTTACTGCAGTTATATAATTAATTACGTCTATACATATAATAAATCTGTAGAAAAGTAATTTTTGTACATTGAAGAAATTGACAAAAAAAATAGCCGGCATGTTAAAGGATAACTAACAGAACCCATTTCCATCATTTTTGTCATTTTTGTCTGTTTGTCTGTTTGTCTGTTTATCTGTTTATCTGTTTGTTTGTTCGGGATTCACGTAAAATCTACGAATTCAATGCAGACAATGCTTATATACAAAAATTCTACGTAACTTGGGGTATTACTTAGTTTTTGTTTCATCGAAATCGATTCACTCTATCAAAAGATATGATTAATTTTGTGAATTCAAGATGTAAAATATTACGACACGCAATCTGTTTGTCAAAACTGTACATTTGAATGTTGTACTTATATTAGTTTTTCGGCCTATTATTAATCTTTACACAGAAAATCAAACCTTTATAAGTAACTTCGGAAGAAAAAAAAATATGAAAATTTTGTTTAGCCAAGGTTAAAGTAGCTCCATCTGTGGTAAAAATACATCAAATTTGTCAAAAGAGCGAGGTGGTAAATGACAATTAATTACCATACATTCTTTATAGAGGATTATTATTTTAACAGATGGAGTTGTGTATTTTCCGTAATTCACCATATTTTAACACGTAGTGTAATTTTTCGATAGACATTTCAATAGTGTTTGTCAGTTTGCCGTACCACATCAAAATCCAACTATAATTATTACCTTGATGAAAGGAAAATTAATAGTTCTCAGCCAAATTTAAAGCGGTGCCATCTAAATTATTTTTTGAACATTATGTCAAAAATGATGACTTTAGTGGAACAATTAATTATCATTTAAAGTTACAGATGGAGTTCATATCAGGATTTTTTCATAAACATAGTTTAGCTTATCTTCCACTAATGTGGTGGCCTTAAAACAAATTACTTTGAGTGAGTAGTATTAAGTAGACCTTAATTATTTTTTCTGATGCAAAATATGTAAACTTAATCCTAAAAGAAAGGAAGATCTATCTCTCGCAAGCGCTGCTAAGCGTGAGGTAGGTAATGTAGGCTTCTGTAGCTTTAAAAACAAGCCCAGATACAAATTGCAGATAAGAAATGGGAGCTTTCTCGATTTAATACCATACACACGTAAAATGCTTTATGCGTCTGGAAACGTACAAATTACGCGTCACATACCAGAGACATGCTTACTTTCAACTTCTGATCGCAAATACACTGTTAACGATTACGAACAGTCTCAGTAAGACCCGAGCCAAGTCTAAATAAACACCAAACCGAGCGGAGCCAAACCGTATGATCGCTTCATAGAGCTCTGATTGGCCCCAGGTGACCAACTCAGGTCTGATTTGTTCGTTCATCAGATCTTTGAAAGTGTTTCGGTGGATACTTACTGTCGTCCTGTTTACGTGTGACACAAAATATGGTATATAAACGTCCTCCGCAAGAGCGAAATTTTCCCGGTGAGCGGTAGTGACGCACAGTATACAACACTTCTGTTTCTTTTGATTTACTGGCTCCACCAAGAAATGACAAATTGCGAGCGTACATTTTGAAAATCTTGGCAAAACTGCAGGTTTCAAGTACGAACACATGAAGTGGACTCTCACAGATACGTACATTTTGCCTATTCGTGAACTAATGCAAACATTTCTGTGGAGTCCCTCCCGGTTTAGACCTAACCCCACATTAGGCGTGCGCGATCCTCGGGCGTGTGAGTAGCGCGTGCGTCGCGAGCACGCTGCGTGAGCGTCGCGTTTTGCTGCCCTGCGGCATTTGCAGCGCGCTCGACTTGACGTTTAACTGCTAAGGCGTTTAGCGGGCGGCGGGGATAGCGGGCGTAGGGGTATCGAGCGCCGCGTGCTCGCCGCGAGCGCGTCGCTTGCACTCTTGACACATGCCGCAGGGCAGCAAAACGCGACTTTCACGCAGCGCGCTCGCGACGCCCGCGCTACTCACACGCCCGAGGATCGCGCACGCCTAATGTGGGGTCAGCCTTACCATAGTAAGTAAGTGCACAGAAAATCCCCAATTCATACAAGTCATACAAGTGTTTCTCCCCAGTAGTGAAACTATCCTACCCTATGCGCCTGCTGATGATGATGACTCATTTTATCATCCATCCATGTTGGTGTTGGGCTTCCAGTCACCGAATCTGTTTGAGTACCAATATTTTGCTTGGAGCGACTACCTATCTACCTTCAATCCAGTCAACTACACAAGTCGATATCCATGGTAAGACTGACAGACTTTCTGGCTTCTGCTTAGTCGCAGCAGCTGCAGAAAATGTACAAATGACAGCTTTGTCAGACTCAAAGCAAATAGACATAGATTATAGCTATTTCCTGTGAAAATTACTTACGCACCATACGTAATAATTGACTATTCTATATTGCCCACGCAAACGAAGTTGCGGGCAACAGCTAGTTATATCATAAATCCAATAAAAAGCTGGTTAATATGGGGTTAAGGATATAAACTGCTACCATCTAAGTACTTAGTATCTAGCCAGAAAATTCATTGTAAAATAAATAAAAACTTAATACTGGATTGAATGCAATAATATTTTATCAGGATACGGGAAGTTGTTCCACAGTATACATACCTACATACTTTATTACACTATGGTAGTTTCAGTCGTGGTGGCCTAGTGGGTAAAGAACCAACCTCTCGAGTATGAGGGTATGGGTTCGATTCCAGGTCAGGCAAGTACCAATGCAACTTTTCTAAGTTTGTATGTACTTTCTAGGTAAATCTTAGACACCAATGGCTGATAAAAAGGTGAAGGAAAACATCTTGAGGAAACCTGGACTATAAAGTCAGAAATCACCAACCCGCATTGAGCAAGCGTGGTGATTAACGCTTAATCCTTCTCCGTGTGAGAGGAGGCCTGTGCCCAGCAGTGGGACGATAAAAAAGGCTGCAACAGTAACAGTATGGTAGTTTCCCTGGAACGAGGGTGTCGCCACAAGAAACAGTTACCAACTATCACAAAATATTCGACTCGACTTAGGTAAAAACCTTTAAAGCTTCCAATGTGATGAAGGTTCACTAATTAGGTTATCAATCCCTCTTTAAGGTCAGTGTGACACCCGGTCTGGTAAAGTACCAAACACGTGCATCTGATAACTTGGGAATAACAATATTTCCACAATAAAACGTAGTAGACCACGCAAGCAACTTCACATGGCAGCCTAGTGGTTTAAAGCATCAGCCGCTCAAGTACGGGTATCTAGTACCTACAGTTCTCGCAATGTCAATAGCGGTCTCTTAGTAAGTCCCATACAGCTCCCTCATATCCGCCACCTGTTACTGTTACTGTTACAGCCTTTTTTTATCGCCCCACTGCTGGGCTGCGGCCTCCTCTCACACGGAGAAGGATTGAGCAGTAATCACCACGCTTGCTCAATGCGGGTTGGTGATTTCAGACTATATAGTCCAGGTTTCCTCAAGATGTTTTCCTTCACCTTTTTATCAGCCATTGGTGTCTAAGATTACTTAGAAAGTACATACAAACTTAGAAAAGTTGCATTGGTACTTGCCTGACCTGGAATCGAACCCACACCCTCATACTCGAGAGGTTGGTTCTTTACCCACTACGCCACCACGACTTTTTCCGCCACCTGCTTGGACCTTTTTATGGTGGGAAATGATCATCCCGCTATGGGTGCTGCTTAAAGGAGTGTCAGCCTCTTACTGACTAAAGCCCACCATGTTCCTTCTGGAGCCCTTCATGTACCAGGGGTGCGGTAATTCTTTCGAATAATTCCGCAGGTCCGTCTGACTCCTAATTCATTTCTGCAGTGCCTTTGACCTACTTATTTTGTTAAAAACTTTACCGTTATAAAGTAAGAATAGCCAAAACGTGACTAAAGTAAAGACTGTCATTTGTCTTTACAGGCGTTGTCGTTTTTGTTCTCTTTCAAACTGTAACGGGATTGTTGTAACATATTAGGTATTCTTTTTATATAACATACTAGCTTTTTCCCGCGACTTCGCGTGGAATAGGGACTTCGGCAGATTTTTGGTTTGACCAATAGATGGCGCTATATGTCCGGAATATTTTTTTGTTTTTATATTTTTTGTAATAAAAACTATCTTATGACCTTTCTCAAGTTCCAAACTATGTCTGTACCAAATTTCACACAAATCGGTTCAGTAGTTTAGGCGTGAAGAATAGACAGACAGACAGACAGACAGACAGACAGAAAGACAGATAGACAGAGTTACTTTCACATTTATAATATTAGTTAGGATTTTGTACTCAAACCGGAGTAGGGATAGCAATAGCAATGAAATAAACTATTGAACTGATGCTCGTACTTATAACTTACCCTTAGGAAACCGGTTTTGAACGGTGTATGTTAAATTCCGAAACTCCAAATCCATCTTGGATTAGCTGAAACAATAAAAAAAACATCGTTATTTTAGGAGAAAGTTTCTAAGACTAGCATCGAATATGAAGCACGGAAGCCTTAATTTTTCAGCTTGTCAAAGATTTCCTTCCATAATTATCGTATTACAGAAAGAATTCATTCACTCGTAAACAAATATACGGTACGTTTACTTAATCTATACTTATAATAAATCTGTAGAGAGGTCAATTCTGTACATTAAATATATTTCCAAAATATCTATCAGGGGGTGATTAGTGATCGATACCTACTGATGCCAAAAATGCAATCAGTAAAAATTTTGTCTGTCTGTCTGTCTGTCTGTCTGTATGTTCGTTATGGAAACAAAAACTACTCGACGGATTTTAATGAAACTTAGCACAAATATTCTTCATACTCCTGGGCAGGTTATAGGATATGAGCTTTTCATCACGCTACGATCAATAGGAGCAGAGCAGTGAAGGTAAATGTTGAGAAAACGGGAGAAGTTACTCCATTTTTTAAGCTTTCGTCACGTGTGCAGCCTTAGTGGTTAAAGCTAAGTAGTAATAGGCTAGGTACGCATAGATTTAGATAATTGTATAGGCTGGTGATTATTATTTCTTCGTCTCTTTGCACAAAGTCCGAATCTAACGCGGACGAAGTCGCTGGCAGAAGCTAGTAAAAAATAATAAAGCACTCGTATCCTCTTTTAAATGAACAATGTTTATTGTAGTAAAATGTCCATCAAGTATAAAAATCAAATGAAAAAACAATGCCGGATCTAGGTGTATACTTCGATCGAGGAAAATGTCAACAAGGAGTACTTCCTCATAAAAGAAGTTCATTGTCGTTCAATGCACTGAATATATATTTTACACCATACTTAATGTAGGTAGGTATGTCATTAAACATCATCACACTTGATCATTCATTCTAGAAAATTAGAATCTATACTAAAATTAACAATAATTTCCATGTTAGTTATATCTCATTAAAATTATCATTATTTTGTTTTTCTATCTTAACAACATAACTTATGTCAGTAGAACGTTGCGTTGTTTATTGTGTAAGCTGTGTAGGTACAGTTCTCTTATTGTGACAGGGCTCAGGTTCATTTATTGTGTTTTTCTTAATATTTTCTATACCTTTGTCCCTGTTACCTGTATCTGTACCTAATAAATAAAAAAATAAAAAATAGACTAATATTTTAAAGCTGAACAATTTGTTTGTTTGTTTGCTTAAATACGCAACTTGCAAGAACTACTGGTCCGATTAGAAAAATTATTTCAGTGTTACAAAGCTCATTTATCGAGGAAGGTGCATTGCTTTCATTTTATCCGGGTTCGTGCAGAGGTTCCCACGGGTTGCGGGTGAAACCGCAGGCAGAAGCTAGCACGTAATTAAAATTGAATTGTACATAGAAATAGATTTTACAAAAACAATAATTGTTTATTACGATGGATATGCCATCGTAAATAATGTTTGACTGACGTTTATGGCTTTACTAAGAATGTAAATAGAACCTATAAAATGGTCTTAGAATATAAAAGATCTTCGAAAATAAATGTAGGTAACTGGTTTATTTTCACATTTGAATTGCTTTTTTAATAGAAGCTATTTTTAGCGTAGTTAAAATATTATAAGACCTACTTACTGTTTTCTTTTTATATAACTAGCTTTCGCCCGCGGTTTCACCCGCGTCCCGTAGCCGGATGGTGACAAAAACTATCCTAAGACCTTCTCCCGGGTCTAAGTTACCTCCCGTCTAATTTTCAGCCAAATCGGTCAAGCCGTTTTCATGTTATGTTGTGACAACGGAAAGCGGGTTTCATTTATATATATATATATATTTATGGTACTTAATCGTATTTGTGACGCATAGAGATTCCGCCGAAAATGACGATCTACGCAAGTAGGTACCTACTTTCTTCAAGTAGGCTCGCCTATTCTTAGAAACTAGTGAAAGTAATGTTGGCAAGTTTATCTACGTAAACCATCAATTTCTTTGTCTTTTTTCGTAAGGTTTAGAAGTGTTCCTAAATCATGCCTCTTTTTGTATTAATTTTCTTCACCTAGTTAACTTTCTATTTCGTATCACAAAGCATTAGATAGATAGGATGCATTCAATTTTTTAGTCATCATCATCATCATCATCTCAGCAATAGGACGTCCACTGCTGAACATAGGCCTCCCCCTTAGATCTCCACAGATACCTGTTCGAGGCGACAATTTTATAGTGAAATCATAAAAATAGTAGACTCATGGAAAAAAGGCAATACTAAAATTATTTGCTAAGAACAATAACAATAATACAATGCTAATTTGTTCTAGAGTAATCTTACCAAAATAAGAAAAAGTAAGTTTAATGCCTTGTCTAAGGGTTTGTGTACGCAAAAACTTATTTGTAATATTATTTCTATCTACTTTTAAACACATTACATAAGCTTGACCTTAAATATTGACATCTGCCAGAAGTTAGAAATAAGTGATCAGGATACTGCTGTCTCTATTTAAGTTAACCTTTAACTTAAAGTACAAAAACTATGTATAATTGTGGTGTACTAAAAACATGGTTTATTCCATAACACAGCTTACTGCTAGTACGAGCTCACGGTTTAATTTTATTAACCCGGATAACATCTTCATGTCAATTATAACTTGAAACAAACTAATGATCTTGCTTCAATGTATTGTTTGTACAACAACAACCAAGTTTTCATTTTCTTAAACAAACTGAATTGAGAGCCTCTAATTTTCTGAATTTGTCAAAAAAGGTTCCCAAACAAAATATAAATAAGTTAGTATTCTTCAAACTCCGCTTCAGTTATTTTTGAGAGTAAAAAAAAGTTCCAGTGCAAATATAGAATGTAAACAAAAGAGCATCGTATTTACGAAATGCAGTTCAACACAAACACTTAATGTGACCCACTTGGCACTCTCCGGAATGTTTTTATAGCCAGTGCAGTCATAAAAAGTTCCAGTGCGCGTAAGTACAGGACTAATGAATCAACAGATTGCGATGCGACACACAGGATAAATTAGTAAAAGGCTGTATAAGGGTAACAAAACAATATAGACATGTTATTGTTCTGAAAATCTTTCTTTAAGTAGATATTTATGATATTTCCCGGTCCCGGCTGTCATTGAACATCCTTGACAGTCGTTACGGCTAGTCAGAAGCCAGTAAGTCTGACACCAGTCTAAACATGGGGTACTGGGTTGCCCGGGTAACTGGGTTGAGGAGGTCAGATAGGCAGTCGATTCTTGTAAAGCACTGGTACTCAGCTCAATCCGGTTAGACTGGAAGCCGACCCCAACATAGTTGAGAAAAAGGCTCAGAGGATGATACCTATTTATAATATTTATTTTATTGTTAAACGCTTTTATTTTAACCTAGCTTCTGCCAGCGGTTTCACTCGCATCCCGTGGGAACTTCTGCACGAACTCGGATACAAAGTAGTCTATAGCCTTCCTCGATAAATAAGCTATCTAACACTAAAATATTTTTTCAAATCGGACTAATAGTTAATGAGACTGAATGTTCACGTTTTTGAATATCCGATGTCAATGTAGGTACTTGTAATAACCTCTAATTTTTTCATTATCATTAAAGTAAATAAATATGTTACGATAACATTACTTGAAGTTACATAATTAATGTCCAAAATGTTTATTTTTGTTTTTGAATGCTATCTGTAAAAAATATCTAAGTACTAGGTATTTAAAGATTAAAGGTTAGTCCTGATATCCAAAAATGTTCTCAACGGATTAATTAGATTAGATAGTATCGGACTAGCAAGCGCAGCGTAGGACGTCCACCAAGGTGGACAGACAACCTTATAAAGGTCGCCGAAAGACGCTGGATGCAGGTCGCCTCCAACAGGTATCTGTGGAGATCTAAGGGGGAGGCCTATGTTCAGCAGTAGACGTCCTATGGCAGAGATGATGATGATGATGATGATGAGACAGTATCGAATGCAGTCACATTAATGTATTTTAAGTGTAAACTGTGGCCAAAATGACGAGGTCTAGCAAACCACGTGTCACCTACACTGAAATGTACTTACAGCTTCAGCACTTTTTACATCAGTATCCCAATATAGTTAATTAGCGACACGCCTCGGCTTCGTACAGGATAACAGTATTTCCCCACTACTTAATTAATTTTATTATACATATAAACCTTCATCTTGAAATACTCTATCTGTTATAAAAAACCGCATGAAAATCGGTTGCGTAGTTTTTAAGATTTAATCGTACAAAGGGACGCAGGGACAGGAAAAGCGGACTTTGTTTAATATTTATTTTTAAATCCATAATAGGCATGTTATAAATTGCATATTGTTTAATCATGATCAGAAAATAAAAGAACAGTTACGAATAAAATTCAATAAATTCACGGTTGAATTTTTTTTTATCAGCCAGTACCTATTTATTTTCATAAGGATGTTAACCTATTTCAAATAAAGGTTGAAACCTACTTTTGTTTTATAAAAACGTTTTTATTCTAAAAATATACACAGGTACCTACCTATTAATTGGGTAATTGATTCGTAATTCTGAAGTTTACGGCTCCTCTAAATTTTAAAATTTGGGACTACCTGTCACTGAAGATTTTAATTGTAGGTCAATGACCCAATTGCCCATGGATTTCAGATTTAGAAAAAGATCAAAGACTATAGTAAAACACTGGCAAAAAACCTCGAACTTCGATCGTGAATATAAAGAAAAAAAACGCCCAACTAAGTTAGTGAAAGTAGTTGCGAACGACACACAGTTTTCTCATACTTACGCATGGCCTCGAATCAATGCTTCACGCCTTAGCAACTACATAACAATACATCGGCGAACCGAGTCGTTTATAGGTATTAAGATGATATTACACTTTTCAAATATCTTATTAAAATTCAGTGCTCACAAATCTCAAATCTGTAGGGAACGAGTAAATGTCCGTTATTTGAAGTAATTCGTTAAACTACGGTTTCTTACAAAAGAGGTTAGGTTATTTGGTTTAAAAGATGTAAAAAAAACCTCAATGACTTGTTTTTACAATGACACAGGTATGGCTGGATAATCCAAGGGAATGGCGAAAAATATGTAAAATCGTTACATTGAGGAGCGCATATTCGACACTGTTCTTAAAACACCGAGGTTTCAATAGGTATTAATACAATTCAAAAGAAAATTTCTGCAAGCAAAATATCTTGGATAAATTCAGTCACTACACTTTTAAAATTAGAAAAAGCAAAATTGGAGCAAGATATTTGATAACTATACCACCTTATAAGATTTGCTAATGGTACACAATACATTTATAAACTCAATCCTTTTATACCAAACGGAGTATGCTAATATCACAATGATAGCTCAATAAATCACATTTGCACATGCAAATGATCGTCAAGAAAGACTACAGTGAAGCATAATATTAAAAACAGAACACATTAACAAATGTAGACATATCTAATCTATCAGTCTGAAATCAACAGATTGTGATATCCGAATTGAGAACCTCCACCTTTTTTGAAGTCGTTTGTAAATATTCCATGGTGATAGCAAAAATGCGTCATAAGTTTACTATGAGGCCCTATGAGTCTGGTGGCATAACAATAAAGTTTATAGCTATTAATAAACTTGATACGTGAATAAACCGTGTTTCTGACTTTTACCGGTCAAGAGCGGTCAATGATCCCACATCTGTTATTAACGAAATCTCACTACGGAAACTTTTACTTCCTAATTTCTGTACAGGTATTCTGACATTTGGTTTTAATGGCTTCCATTTTATGATGAACTTTATCGCGTTTCCAATAATGACTTTTAAACTTGATGTTTTATAAGATTTTAAAATTGCAGTTTCATGTCGTGTGGTTCCTTCGATGAAAATTAAGGAGTTGTTAATAGAAACCAAATAATATAAAAGATATAAATGGCTGGTATAAGTAGGTCGACCACGCTTTATACTTACATTAAAGTCATGGATATATGAAATGATATAATGAATCTGGTTTGTAAGACACAAAAAAAGTATTTAATAAACTATTTAAAATAAAAAATACATATATACAGTCATTTATAACATTTAAAATTCGCAATGAAACAAAGATCAAAGTTGGAAATTCAAATTCAAATATTTATTCAAGCGACAATTCGAAGCCATCTTTCAAGCGACAATTTCGTACGTAGGTACTTTCTTATGATAGTGATCTTGAAGTGCAAGCGGAATCATTGCCAATGAATTGGTACTTTCACTTGTCAGTGATCTCGACCGGTCCAAGGCGACACTACGAACGAAAGCTTGTAGTAAAGTTAACTTCAGGTCAATGGTAATAGTTTTATAGGAAAATCGTACTTATTACTATTGAGTTAAGGTGCATGACAGTTACCACTTATGTGCAGTTTACTGTACGCAATTTATACTTTATTTATGTCGCTATAAAACCCAATTTAGAATAAAACTTTTTTGCATAAGGTTACAGATTTGGACAAATGTTATTGCCTTTAGACCTATTTAAGTTCTAAGAATGGTTTGCTTTTGTTTATTTTTCAGGAACGAGTTTGTAGGTAGAACATAAACATGCATTTTTGACCTAAATTATAGCAAGGTTGCAACAGTGCAACGTCCTAATGATGTTCCAAAAAATCCAACGTCCAACACAATATGAACATGTTCATTACCTATATTTTTTATTATAGGCGCAATTATGTGTATACTTACTTACATCTGTGTAAAAACATGACTAATAGGTACCTAAATGTAGATATTTTTAAATATTATATACCAGAATTCCACAACCAAGTTATCGGTAAAAACATACCTACCTACCTATTACCGAACTGTCTTCTAGCTTCCATTTGACTATTCACAAACAGGGCGGCTGTTACTTCGTCATAAACTAAATAAATCGGTTGAAAATCTCTCAGGAGAAACTTGAGAGTACCTCTCTGAGGAGTACCTATGTCCGGGGCTGCGGGTTGTTCGAAAGAGATACCGCGACCCTGGTACATAAAAGGCCTATGACGGAACACGACTGTTTTTAGTCAGTAAGAGTCTGACACTCCCTCACCGCTGCTAACCCACAGCGGGAGGGGTCATTTGATGATTTTTGACGTCGTTAAAAAAAAAAAAAAAAGGAGTACCTATGTATGTACTTTACTTATAAGTTAAATGTTTGAAGTGAGGTATGGGCCTCAAAAACTGCATTGGTTTCTTACCATATTTGCCGAGGTCAAACAAATACGTAACGCAAGTCATCAAACTACCACAAATTATTGTTTGTGGTTGCACATACCGAGACGCTGAACTGGTACAAGATGTGCTTACATATGTAAGTAGCTATGCCATGGTTTCATACCCTCAAAATGACATTGATTTCCTATGCTATACATATAGGACCACGATTGATAAGATACGTATCAGGTTTTTCCGAACTCCTTTGCGTGGGAAAAGTTATAGGTGCCTACCAAAATCTGAAGCTGAAATCAGTCTTTATCAGGATAGTAAAAAGCTGACTTGCTTGGTGCACTATGTGGATACATATTACCTACATAGGTAGAATATGACAAACAATTAAGTTTTGCAAATTCGTTACCTATACATACAAGCTGTTGATTTGCATCCGTGCCATATTCAATGACGTAATTATGCTAATGATTCTCGACACAAATCAACAAAAAAATTGGTAAGTACGTCATTTTTGTTTTTTAATTTTTTTTCGGAATTCTTTACATGCCATCTAGCCGTATTTAAACTTGGTGCGTATGTTACTGGCCTTAAAACCGTGCTGCGCCCTCACACAAATGCAAACACGACTATTATTCATAAATTTCATTCATAAATTGGATTACTTCTGAAATACTACGACATTACAATGACAAAAAAAGCAGTGCATAGTAGCTATTTCCCGTCTACTGTAATTCCAATCGATTATTTACGTATTTTATGTCCTCCTCCTGAAGTATGGGACAAATGCAAATCAACACCTTGTATAATGCGTACCGAAGTATGTATTTATTTTAACTTATTTTATTCTAATTTAATCGTGAGCACGGCCCACGGTGAAACTCTTTGAAGAATGAATCAGACAATGTAAACATATCTAATGCTATTTTCTAGGAAAAGAAAAGAAAGCTGAAGCATGACTGTGTTCAGTTTTTGTATGCATTCAGTTAGTCGCGAGTATGGGAAAAAATGTTGAATGATTTAGTAGGTGTAATGTTTAAAAATAATCTCTTGTCAAAAAAATATACGATAGCGCTGATATTGGGATACCTTGGTGCATTACTGTTTAAAATAGATATTAAGGTGATTGATAAGTTGATTCATTTTTATAATGCTATATTTATTCATACATATATTTTGGTATTGCGCTCTGCATGTTAATTTTTACTTATGGTACACATTTTTTGCTAATCATTATCATCAACATTATAGCTTTTACAAAATGCAACAAAAAACAATACAAACAGACAATTAATTTGCATAACTACACTTTAACAGGAAAAAACACATGTCGATCATCTGTCTAAAGTTTTTATCGGAGTACTTAACTGTATTTTTTCTAATTTTCAACACAATTGTCATGTCATGCATGCGTTTAATTAATCACTGGTATCATTTGATTGTAGTATTGTAGGTAATTAGTTTTTTAATGGAAGAAAAAAAACGTAGCTATTCAAATGAATACCTACTTACGCTTCCACTAACCAATTGAAGATTGTTGAGTGCTCCTATGATTGGTATCTGATTACATATACTTAGATAGGTTCGTTTAACGCTCGCAATTATTCTATCTATGTACCTCTATAACACTACTTGTATTAATGCCGAAATTCTATCTCCAGTAAACAAGTCAACAGGAAGATCGAATATTAGGAGCGACCTTACTGAAATGGGTATATGATCTGTGAGTATGAAACGTGAGCAAACAAAAGACAGGCAGTCTTACGGATAGGTAATTTGTATCACGGGCCCGATTCTCCTAATTTAACTTAAGCGTATGTCGATTCACATTCGACTGCGATCCAATCACGACTCAATTACGATTGAAGCGTATGTGGCATTCCGCTATTTTTTCTTTGAAATAAACGTTTTTATCCTTTTCTGTCATTCAATAAATGAATCATTTTGTCTGCAAATGATTTACGATTGCAATATGATTGAAGAGCAAACTACCGTATAGACCAAAATCACCAAAATAGCAGACCAATCGCAAACCAATCGAATGTCGTTGGAATACGATTGGTCTTATATTAGTAGCAGAATGCCCGATATGGTTAAAACTGCTATTGCGATCATATTGCGATTCGATTTCTATTCAATTTTGACATTATTATCTTAGGAGAATCGGGCCCCAGATTAAGAGCACCCGCATACTGTAGACTAAACTGAAGGGCTACATTTAGCCCGATGTTGGTTGGAAGAAAATATTTCTTTGAAAAAATCGTGAATTCAACCAAAGTTTGTCGTCGGTCTGATACCGGCCAACCAGATCGCTGCTATATGCGTACTACCATTCATTTCCACACTGATTTATGATAAGCCCTAACAAATTGTCAGTCAACTAAGAGTTTGTACTGTGCTGTACTAGGTATAAAAAAACACTGCCCGCACCTATTATAGTAGCCGTTATAAAAGCCAACAGTAACACAGGTATCATTTTTTGTGTTACTTATTGACGTCATGAAACCAAAGCCTATAATTCAAACGAATTATTATATTTATTACTAGCTTCTGCCCGCGACTTCGTACGCGGATCCTGTCCCTTATGCCAGCGACTACGGGGTCAGCAAAATCAAAGATCTGAATCGTCTGATATGTTGACTTGAAAACAACGGAATACGCATAGCCATTAGAAACGTTCCATAATTTAATTTTTGTACTTCAACGGCAAAAGCACAGCAGACTAAACAAAACGCTGAGAACTGAACCGCAACAGACGTGACCATAGGGATAAAAGTAGTGATTCTAATTAGTCCGCATTTAAGTTGTGTGTGGCAAAAATATTACACGTATTATTACGTTAAAAAACATTAAATGTTACTGAGATGACAAAGTCGTGATGACTTAGTGGAAGTCGTGGTGGTTTAGTGGGTAGAGAACCAATCTCTCAAGTATGAGCGTACGTCCTGCCAATGCAACTTTTCTAAGTTCGTATGTACTTTCTACGTATATTTTGGATACCAATGACCGTTATTTGGAGGGGATGTTAAACTGTAGGTTCCGGCTGTCATTGAACATTCTTGGCAGTCAGATGCCAGTAAGTCTGACCAGTTTTACCAAGGGGTGTTGGGTTGAGCGGGTAACCGGGTTGTGGAGGTCAGATAGGCAGTCGCTCCTTGTAAAACACTTTTTTAACGACGTCCACCGGGGATTGTCCTTGGGTTCATTTCTATAGTGTATAAAGGGATAATCGTCGGTTTTGTGTCACCATTTCATTAAAGTTGTCTCAAAAGGGCTTCAGCGTGTTGGCTTCGGCCCCACGTTTGCCTCCCAAAAATTCGGAACTCTGTAGTCCCGAGGTCTGGAAGAGACATACAAAATAATAATGAGATATAACGCAACAAATTCGAAGAGTGGGGGCTCGTGCCGCCACGTCTAGGTATGTAAAATTTGTACTAAGCAGTGACTTAACACAAAATTCAAGCGTGTTATATCTTCGTTATTATTTGTTTGTGAGAAGGAGAAAAGAAAAAATACGTGTCCATTATTTTAGGGTTATCTAAAAGACGGACTAATTACTTTTTTTTGATTCACCATACCTATTTCATAACATTCATTTCTATACATTTCAAGTGTAGTATTGCTCTTGAAGTTCCACATCAGGTGTTCCAGATCTTCGATGTATATACGTCAATAGAGAGTGCTTATCAGATTGAACCACTTTTGCTAAAACGTCACACCTCTATATGCTATAGTCTAGCTGGGCCCCTGGAGTTCCACATCAGGTGTTTTAGATCTTCAATTTATATAAGTCAATAGAAAGTGCTAATCAAATTGAACAACTTTTGCTAAAACGTCATACCTGTATATGGTACAGAGAAGCTGGGCTCTTGGGGTTCCACATCAGGTGTTCCAGATCTTAAAATTTATTATCTCAGCTGAAAATGCTCATCACATGAAACAATTTTTGCCATGGTACCATTTTTGTATCTCTTATAGTTTTGTTGGTCTGTTGGTGTTCTGCATCAGGTCTTCAAGTTTAGAAGATAAATTATAGCCTATATGTTGACCAGGCTTAATACTGATACAACAAAGAAAAAATCATTGAAATCCGTTCAGTAGTTCGGAAGATTAGCGTGTACAAACAAACAGACATACAGACATACAGACAAACAGACAGAATTTTTTTTTTGGATTTGTGCTCCATTACTGTTTCTAAACCCCACCCAATTATTATTTTTTTAATATATTCAATGTACAGACACAGTTTTTTTACAGATTTATTATATGTATAGATTCATGAAACTGTAACGTTTCTTTCACGTTCTGGTAACTTAGCCTTCAAAACAATAAAAAACAAATCTTGGTTGATCTAAGAAAGCAAGCATAGCGGAGCGTATGTACGCTAGGAATCTTATTGTTATTAAGATAAATATAATTACAATGACCGAGCTATCGTTATCATTGTTGTACATAAAAGAATTCGTAATTAAGGCTCCATTTTAGATTTGTCAGGATAACAATGAGTCATGAAACAAATACGCTACTGATTTCGTTTTTCAGAAATCGTGAGAGTTTTCAAGACAGTGTAACATATGTTTCAGACTGTCACTGATTAAATTCCGCCACGTCCCTTCTTAAGCCCAGGGCCGCGGTAACTATTTCAAGCAATCCCGCAGCCCCGATAGGATACCAAAAAGGCCCACGTAATGCGCTAAAATATGCAGAATTCTCGGCTTGTGATTCGTACCTAAGATGTATAAGCTGCATTGAGATAACATATTATGCTTATAAAAAACTAACAAAGCTTACAAGCTACCATTCATCACCATATCTTTCTCGAACATCCAACGCTTTCACAAGCTAGCTAAACATGAAATACATACTAACTTGCTTGCACACTTATCCAAACAATATGTGGTAACCATGGCAACGGTGATTGCTATACGTACCCACATCGACCACACCTCAAGGGCATGTCAGCTATAATTCTTACAAGCAATTACTTAGAGAATGTAATAAATGTAATGTAATAATGTTATGTTTTTATTATTTTTTATTAATATTAAGTAAGTAATTTCTTATCGAAATCGAGGTATAAGTTTCATAAGCTTATTCTAACTACATTATACTTACTTTACTGTTCGCGATTGAGATAGAATAGTTAAACAATTACTTAGTGTTTAAAGGCAAAACCTTTATTAATGACTTAAATTAAAATATTAATTAATTAAGAAAGCTACTAACAGCTTTCCTAGGTATTTGTGCTGCAGAGAAAGTTAGAGTAAAAATCGATCTGTGAATAAGCTCACAAAATTATAATACCATAATACTAGAATCCAGATTCCAAGAGTAGGTATTGACTCAGACATATAGGTAGGTATGTATAACCTTCATACATTGGTTTATAAACCGAGGCTGTATGGATGTCCATGATTTCGATTGCAAATTGCCGAGTTGTTAGAAATACGAAAAAATTGTGACATCCTTAGAGAATCCTAAATCCATTTAATTGGTTATTAATCACTTATGTATGTTGCAACTTTAAGGTCGTGGTGGCCTAGTGGGTAAAGGACCAGTCTCTCAAGTATGAGGGCGCGGGTTCGATCCCAGGTCAGGCAAGTACCAATGCAACTTTTCTAAGTTTGTATGTACTTTCTAAGTATATCTTAGACACCATTGACTGTGTTTCGGATGGCACGTTAAACTGTAGGTCCCGGCTGTCATTGAACATCCTTGGCAGTCGTTACGGGTAGTCAGAAGCCAGTAAGTCTGACACCAGTCTAACCAAGGGGTATCGGGTTGCCCGGGTAACTGGGTTGAGGAGGTCAGATAGGCAGTCGCTTCTTGTAAAGCACTGGTACTCAGCTGAATCCGGTTAGACTGGAAGCCGACCCCAACATGGTTGGGAAAAAGGCTCGGAGGATGATGATGTATGTTGCAACTTTACGTCATAAAATAATAGAAACATTAGAGTTTAGTAACTCATAAATCTTCAGTAACAACCATCATATATTTTAAATATTAGTTACAATTTTAGATATAGTGTATATATATATATATATTTTTTTATTGTTCTACTAGGATAGTTTTTTTTTGTAAATATCTATGTATATAACTATGTAAATAAATAAAATGTTTCAGTTACAATTTTCGTAAGCAAAATGTCCCAATTTTCAGTGATTTACAACAGGAAGCGAATTAAAATCTTCGAGTTTAAAACTGCAAGTCAGCATTAGACAGTAAATTATAAAATCTAATAATAATTATGTATCTTATGTCAGTCAGTCATTACATTACATATTGTAAAAGATTGACCTTGTCAGCTGTTGCTCAAGCACAGATTTCGTGAAACAAGATATTTTATAACTTCTCTTATGTATGCCTTAAAGTATAGTGATAGGAGCTCTTTTCAGTGTATAAAACCTATTACTTTTAATCGTTTCACACACTTTCATAACATACCACTTCTAAGGTGTAGACAGAAAGTTAGACAGCCTAATAAAGTGTAAAATCTGAAAACACTTTGGTTTTTTTAGAAAAATTAAAAAATCATTTAAACACTTTCATGTGTTGTTTTCGTTAATCTTCATTAAAATTATGCCTATTTATTGACAAATCATCATGTGCACACAAACTGAAAGAAGAAAGCGAACTTTTAATGATTTTTTTCTCTCTGAATTTGGTCAATTGAATCAAAAATCGTTTGGGGATTCTGAGATTTCACAAAGTCTGTTACACGTTGCAAATTAAATAAACACACGAGTCGAGAAATATTTGTACCTACTTATACCAATATATGAGCAGTTATAACTAATTTATTTATAAATAAAACACTACATACCTACTTAAGTACATAAATAACTCGTGATTAAAAATAGATAAACAAATGCTTTTAAATTGAATTGAAAATTATTCACGACATTATTCAAATGCGTATTTAATTGTTTGTTATGGTATAAGACCGCACTTAACTTCCTTAAATGCTCATCATAAAGAAATATGACCCGCCCTTTGACACGAAACAAGTTTTTTTTTTATCTTATTTACATTTTACGTACCTACCTATTACCATGATAAATGATCCATTATATAAAAAGTGCAAAGATGTTACTATAAAAACAGTGACGTGAAGTCGAAACGATATAAAAAGTTAATCAGTAATGTTATGTTATTATTTTCTGCACGTCAATATCGTGAAGACAATTTAATTATGATGATAAGTCTTGAAGGTAGCCCGTGTCAGTTAATCTTTATAGCATCAAGAGTAACTACATAGGTATAAAGAAAATGTTTATTTTCCCCTGAAAATTTGGCAACCTTTTTCAGAACACCAATGTAAAAACTAACAAAGAAACCTATTTTGTTATCAGTCAACATACAAACAAAAAAGTAGGTACCCCTTTTTTTTCCGACGTCAAAAATCATCAAATGACCCCTCCCGCTGTGGGTTAGCAGCGGTGAGGGAGTGTCAGACTCTTACTGACTAAAAACCGTCGTGTTCCGTCATAGGCCTTTTATGCACCAGGGCCGCGGTATCTCTTTCGAACAACCCGCAGCCCCGGCAGGCCTTGGCCCTGCTGGGCCCCGCTGGGGTTGCTGACATCTCTTTGAGGAGCGCGTGGAACAACGCGCGCCGTCGACACGGGTCTGTCGTCTAAAAAGACAGAGGGACGATGAGCCACCCGAACTCACCACCCACAGACCCAAGTAGGTACCCCTGGACTCAACAAAGAATTAATATAACAACGTAAAACCAACAAATCAAACAAAAAAAATAATTACAACAAGAGATCGTTGAAATTCATTTAGGTACATAATAGAATTAAGGACACAAAAATTCATTAGCAATCATTACTTAAATGTTTTCGACTTTCTTCACAACTCACAATTGTTTATCGCCAGGCTTGTAATCTTTTGTATCTTCATTTTATCATACAACCGATTGCAAACGAAGGTTGAAGCAAGAAGTTTTTAAGTAATTCCATACAAATATTGCTCAAGTACCCACAATGAGTGAATTCGGACGCAATCTAACAGCCAATGTTACGAAAACTTATAGATACTGCGATTTACGCACAAGTTATTGCAATTAGCTTTGGCTTATCGTGGGAAAGGGCCTTATGAAAATTAGTTTCAGGAATTCCTTATTTGATTATCTAATATCGTGCTACTGATACATGTAGAAGTGTTTTGTTTTGAATACCTACCTACATAGTAGGTATAGGTGCTAATAATGGGTTGAAATTGCAATACCTAATATGACAATTATCTTAGCATATACGACATCATTGGTGCATAAGTAGAAACATAAATAAAAGCTCAAGAGCTCGTCTCAATCTTAAGTAAAGCTTTACATATTACATTAATTCAATTGATTAAACTACTAGCCGTTTTCCCGCGGTTTCACCCGCGTCTCGTGGGAGCTACTGCCCGCACCAGAATAAAATATAGCCTATGTTACTCGCAGATAATATAGCTTTCTAATGGTGAAAGAATATTTAAAATCGGTCCAGTAGTTTTTAAATTTATCCATTACAACCAAACAAACAAAGTTTTCCTCTTTATAATATTACTATAGATGAAGATTCCTACTTCAAAATTAAACATAATGACGAGCAAAAAATACGGATATTTGAGCAGGACACATAAACAACATGTGCTCTACTGATCTACCATTGAGTACATACAAGCTTAGGATTATTATAAAAAGGGCTATGACATCACCACGGATTCCAAAGAAACTAACTACAACACTACGTACTACGTAGAATACTATTCGTGAAACAACACAGTTAAGAGGTGATAGATCACATAAATACATTCAGTGTTTTGTAATAGTACTTTATCAGTGTCACAATATGCCTGTATTACGATATTGAACCGTCTAACGTTTGAATAGAGATACGCAAAAAACAGCCTTGAACCAAAATCTGATTGAAACGTAAATACATCATCATCATCCTCCGAGCCTTTTCCCAACTATGTTGGGGTCGGCTTCCAGTCTAACCGGATTCAGCTGAGTACCAGTGCTTTACAAGAAGCGACTGCCTATCTGACCTCCTCAACCCAGTTACCCGGGCAACCCGATACCCCTTGGTTAGACTGGTGTCAGACTTACTGGCTTCTGACTACCCGTAACGACTGCCAAGGATGTTCAATGACAGCCGGGACCTACAGTTTAACGTGCCATCCGAAACACAGTCATTGGTGTCTAAGAAATACTTAGAAAGTACATACAAACTTAGAAAAGTTGCATTGGTACTTGCCTGACCTGGGATCGAACCCGCGCCCTCATACTCGAGAGGTTGGTTCTTTGCCCACTAGGCCACCACGACTGAAACATAAATACGTAAATATTTATTTAAATGTTCCTGCAGCTGCCTTAATACGCCGGGGCTGCGGGATTATTCGGAAGAGTTACCGCGGTCCTGGTACATAAGGGGCTTAAGAAGGAACCTGGTGGATTGGTAAGAGTCCGAGACTCTCTCACGCTGCACCCACAGCGGAAGGAGTCACTTGATGATTACCCATAATTTAAAAAAAAAAAACATCGACTGAAACCTGAAACTGCCCAGTTAATCTCAAGAGACACTGTTGTGTACAAGATCCTCTGTTCGATTCGTGAGTTCACATTCACACAGCCCGGATTCTGGAAGTTTGTTAAGTTATACCAAATATCGGAATTATCAATTGCAGCTCACTGTTTCTTAACATGTCGAAACTTTCTAAACACGTGACTGTCTTTCTACATGTTTTAACATCTTGGGAAAGAAGGCAGATTTGTCTTTAAACGTACGTGAAGTAATCCAGTTATCGCAACACCACATAAGTAAAGCAATATTGTGCACTTCATCCTATTACAACAAAACTTTTTACTAATCATCGATATTACTAATTGCATTAATTGCAGCTGCAAATAGGCATTTGAATCACGGCTTATAATAAATTATCGTAAATACGAATAAAACTGTTATCATGTGGGGACTTTTATTATTGTTTAAACATTATTATTAGCTACTTTGCGATTACAATAGGTACAATCTAAACGGGACTTCGGTCGATGATTCAATTAATGAGACCCACATAATTCTGAAATAAGTATAAAGAACATACTATATTGATCATGTCACAACAGTGTATTGTTCAAGCTAGAAGCTATGCAAAGTATAGAAAATCCTAGGTATGTTGTGCCTAGATATGCTTAAAGCAATTTTAATTGCTCTTTGTGTCGAAATTTTAAGTACACGGACTAACAACTCTTACATCTTTTTACCTAACTACTCCCATTTTCAACATATAGTTTATTAACTACTAGCTTCTGCCAGCGGTTTCACCCGCATCCGGTGGGAACTACTTCCCGTACCGGGATAAAAAGTAGCCTATAGCCTTCCTCGATAAATGGGCTAACTAACACTGAAAGAAATTTTCAAATCGGACCAGTAGTTCCTGAGATTTATTGAAACTCCAAACTACTTTAGTTCATTTCAAAAGAAAAACTAGGACTGACTAACGTATGTATATGCCTTCATAGGGCGTAGCGTAGGTAATCTTTAAAGTACCTATAACTATGTTATATATGTACCTACATATGTGTGTGTAAAGGTCGCGATTAAGGAAGGGACTATGGAAACACGTAACAACAATATAGATCTATCCATTACTACGCGTTTAGAATATTTACAATAGAAAATGTAATCAGAATGTACCGCGGAAACAAAGCCCGCCTCGTAACCTTTAAAATGGAATAAAATAATCGTTGAAATCAATTACTGTGGCGAAGAAATTATAAACAAATACAAACTTAGTTTTTCCTATCCACTCGAACAAACTTAAAAGTATGTCCTATTCATTTTTTCCATACTTGCATGTCGTGAAATAATGTAAATAGGAGATCTACTAAAGAACAGAGCACAAATCATAAACAACTGCACGTTAAGATTTAAAAACATAATGGTAATAAGTTTAGTGACACTAATTAGTAGTTCTAAGAAGCAATCTTCATATTTTTATTACTTTGTGTACATTTAACGAATAATAAATTATACCTATACCTCTTGTAGACAAAACATTAAATACCATTTTGTTCTTGCATTAAAATTCTTATTTATCATAAGGTCTGAAATAGTCTGTTCTATTTTAATTCTGTAAATAGATGTCTGTATTTCCAGCTGTAATAAACTTAACAAATCTTATGGTCCTTCATATTTTAAGTCTAAGTATATAGAATGACTCGAAACTTTCGCAAACTTTCTTTATACCGGATTCATATTGAGATGAAGTTCCTAGGCTAAGCCAGTTCCTAAATATTTCACCATCTTGTGCAATATTAAATGTGCTGCAAACCTTCGTTTCCTACGCTAATTATAGGGTCAGATCCGATAAAATTGCAAAACGTTGAGCAACGTTCTAAAATCGGAAGTAGAAAAAAGTAGGCCAGTTGTCCTCAGCCGGATTTCTGATAGGAAGGTGTGTATAAAAATAAATTGGAACTGCATAGGTGCATAAATTTTGCTAGCAGCCAACCTTCCGTTCAGACCTTAAAGCGCTAAACCGTTAGGTATAGACATTCGAAGGTGTCACGATCGATCACTTGATTGCAACAGGATAAAAAATGGTACGATTCGTAGGCAGGTACACAATGTACAGAAAAAACGCTAAAGGCGAATAGATCGTATTTAGGTTTCTTCTGAAGCAGTGAATCTGAGCTCATCAGATTATTATCCTTGGTCTAACTGTTTGAATCTTATTCTATAAGGTATTATATATTTGGGCTGCACTTAACACGTATTTTGCTTCATCCCCTATGGTCCATCAGTTCATATTGTTCCCATTTCTGGAAAACATAGTGTTTTGACGGGTTTCTTTTTTTGTTTTGGATAGGGGTTTTAAAACCTCACTTAAAGTGCCTTGGCGCAAAATATAAGTATCGAAAATCTACATGTACCTAAGTTTAACACTGAAAATGATCATGAAAATCCTTTTTTTCCTCCCCTGACGATCATAATTTCTAAGGTATTAGCAAAGTTCTAAACAACAAAGGAAGGTCTTCACCATTAGTCGGCTCAATGTCTGCTTGTAAAAAAACTGCGTTCAGTTCAATTTGGAATTCCCATACGAATTGAATAAAAACTATGGTAAGTACAATGTACGTGAAAAAACGTTGGTATCATAACGAAGATCTAATAAATTCTGTAAGTAATATCCTGATGACTTGAGTTGAACCAACTGCCAAATATGTAGTTCGTTCATTTAGCTGAAATAAAAATTACCTACATAGCTGAACTGATTGGTAAAATAAAAAAATCAAGTGTAATTTTGGTTACTTATCTAAATTAATAATCTTTCGTTCATTTCAATGTCAGTGTGTGGCTAATTTCCGTATTCAGATATTAATCCTACTATAAACTTAGCCTTGAGTATTTTTGTCATCAAAATACTTAATTAATTAAAATACTTACTAAGTTTGTTGGAATGTATTCCAATCTAGGCTTACTAACAATAGCGAGATAATTACTGTCTTGTTAAAATGATTGATAGTTAAATACATTGAACAATATTAATACACGCATTTCTTTTTTTACGTACTTTTTCCCCTTTCTTTATTCTTTCTAATCTATACTAATATTATAAAGCTGAAGAGTTTGTTTGTTTGTTTGTTTGAACGCGCTAATCTCAGGAACTACTGGTCCGATTTGAAAATTTCTTTCAGTGTTAGATAGCCCATTTATCTAGGAAGGCTATAGGTATATATATATACTTTTTATCCCGGTACGGGAAGTAGTTCCCACGGGATGCGGGTGAAACCGCTGGCAGAAGCTAGTAATTCTATAAAAATACTCCAAACCACGCCACGGTGCAGTTTCTTTCCTAAACAACAGTCAGGGAATACAGTATGTTTACATTACGTGATTCTGTTATTCTATAAATAATATCTCACACCAAATCAAAAACGTGTTTCTTATTTTACACCAAATTTTTTTTAAAAATTGTAATGAATTCAAATAAATTATAATTTTATATTACAAAAAATATCATCCTAACTAATATTATAAATGTGAAAGTAACTCTGTCTGTCTGTCTTTCTGTCTGTCTGTCTGTCTGTCTGTCTTTTCTTCACGCCTAAACTACTGAACCGATTTGTGTGAAATTTGGTACAGACATAGTTTGGGACTTGAGAAAGGACATAGGATAGTTTTTATTACAAAGAAATAAAAAAATAAAATTTATTCCGGACATATAGCGCCATCTATTGGTCAAACCAAAAATCTGCTGGAAGTCACTATTCCACGCGAACGAAGTCGCGGGCAAAAGCTAGTAACAAATAATAATAATTTTATCCTTGGCCTTAATTTTCGTGTGGCTCTTGACCGATACGCGCTAGAGTCAATGACCTTTCCATAACGCGTTTCTTACGAGCGAACTTATGCAGCTGCTTCTAGGTAGACACTACTGACAGATTGCACGCGGTAACTGGATTTTATTTTCACCGGTTTTATTGGACTGCCAATAAATATTTAGGTTAGGTTAGTTATATTCCGCGTGTTATAAAAACTTAAACTTTAAAAGCAATTGTGATAAAGTTATCTGTAAAAAAAACATGTTAATTATTCTATTAATTGGAAAATATATTTGTTTGTTTATTTTGTCGTTTGATTGGAGTAAAACTTATTATTTACTCAGTTACTCGCTTTTTCTTACATCTGACAAGCACCGTGTATTTGATAAGAGGATAAATCGTATGCGATATTATTTTGGCAAAAGAGATCGCTTCGAAACTTTCTGAATTTACGCGTGAACCAGTATTTACAGTTGAATTTGCATTCTTGTTCTCATTTTATCTCGATGACTTTAAGTGTGAAAATACCTTGTTTACGTCCTACTTTCCGTTTTTAATGAGAATATTTTAACTGCCCTATTTTTATAAAACAGAGCCAATGTAAAATTTTTCGATAGAGTTACAAAATATCCATCTATGTATTTATATACTTTACAAATATTTATCACAGATGTACAAAACATATTAAGCATATATACATCCAAAATATATGAAAAGGACTGAGTTTCTCTATTGTCTGCTAATGACAAGTTGAGCAATCCCTCCTACGGCTTCAACTATTCGATTATGGAGTAAGTACATCAATACTGGTAAAAAGGTCAAGATACGTTATCAATTCCAAGTAAAACCAATGAACTCACATAAAGTTCGAGGCACTCACGTGTTCGTATACAAATCAACACAAGCGTCACTCGCCTAGACACCTCTATAATCAACAAATGTAGGCCTAAATACTTGCACGTCCGCGACGATCGCTTCCTTTAATTAGATAACATTATCAACAAGCCTTGGCCCATATGTGTCGCATTAAAATAAATATAATACAAAATAATAATACATTTGCGAGCAAAGTTCAATTCACATGATTCAAACGTGATTATCATTCGTAGTTGGTTACTTCTTCCTTGTTTACAACAGTGTATCCTTCATAATATCAAGTGCCAAAATTATAAGGCCGAGCATCTTTAATCTGTCAAATGTATCTGGCTTAATCCCCGAGTGATTTTGATATAATTTATATGAAGCAAATGTCTTTCAATCTCTAGTCGGAAAACATCGAATGGATCGGTTATTGTAATCCGCGATTCGCCTATATATAATTTAGATAGGATAGAATAAACTTATAATCTTTAATATACGTCCTAATAAAATCGACGCACCAGTGTTTACTAAGTAAAATGCGGTCGACAATGCGTCCATGTCTATGAACGTTAGAAGTTCATGCACAGGACGATGGACTCGTTCTAACATCGCAGCTCATTGACTATAATTGATGCAACATATGGTTTGCATCGCAATCTATTGCTTTTCATTAAGACAATCTATGTGGGTTATTAACAATTGCATTTATAGAAGAAAAATAATTTTCGGAAGTAAATAGGATGGTGTTAAGAATTTATCAAGTGTTAAGTACAGTCCTTCTAGAATTTAAAATATCATTAATGTGACTCAGACTATGTGCAATGGATATTAATTCTGTGTCGATCTATCGAAATTCGTTCGTGTACCTACTGTCAAACAAAAGTTAATTTTCCTTATAAAATTACGTCAGCTACGACATATGCACCTGTGCATATATATTCTTTGACTCATTTTCCCCAAAATAATTGAAGCTAAATATAGACATTTTGAGGTCACCCGAGTTCAAAATTCAAATGAAGATCGCTAAAAATAAACTCGTAAAGTTTATTTCTGGCCCATCTTACCATTTTCATAATGATGATTGAGAGAGCCTCTTTCAATCATAAATCATGTTACTGTTACTGTTACAACCTTTTTTTTTTATCGTCCCACTGCTGGGCACAGGCCTCCTCTCACACGGAGAAGGATTGAGCATTAATCACCACACTTGCTCAATGCGGGTTGGTGATTTCAGACTAAATAGTCCAGGTTTCCTCAAGATGTTTTCCTTCACCTTTTTATCAGCCATTGGTGTCCAAGATATACTTAGAAAGTACATACAAACTTAGAAAAGTTGCATTGGTACTTGCCTGAACTGGAATCGAACCCACGCCCTCATACTCGAGAGGTTGGTTCTTTACCCACTAGGCCACCACGACTTTTATCATGATCACGACATAAATCATGATCGGCAGCATTTTTTTTTTTTGGTTCAGTACCTTTGTTTTTTAACAGCCTGAGGGAGTGTCAGACTCTGACTAAGATGCACCATGTTCCTCCCTAACCTTCCTTTATGTACCAGGGCCGCGGTACGCAATACCTTAATTATCTTATTTAAATAACATAAGAATCTAGTACTATTCTGCGGCTGCTCTACTCACTCTCTCTGACGTATCAGTCATCCTACGATAAAATCAATCAGATCTCGTTCACGAGCCGATTTGCAATTAATTAGCTATACAGTAGAAAGTTATGGCCTATGTTCAGCAGTGGACGTCCTATGGCTGAGGTGATGGTGATGATGATGATGACAGTAGAAAGTCAGTAGTCCTCAATGGGGAACCAACCAATAAAATAAAAAAAAATAACTTTATTGATACATAAAAACCTTTCTTACATTTTATCTTGTTGCCATATTATAAAAATCTTAACTATACGAGGATTTGAAATAGGTATACAAGGAAATACAATACAGTTGTTTAAAGGTAGCATAATTATAGTGAAAAACCCTGCCTCCCAAACTAGGGAAACCCTGTGACCTAGGAGACAGTGTTCTGCTTATTACTAGTGCACAATCATAAATTAGTGTGGTTTTAGCAGTTACCTATTTCTTTTGTTTGTGGATGTGTGTGTGTATGGATGCGGCTGTGTGTGCGTGTGTGTGTGTGTGTGTGTGTGTGTGTGTGTGTGTGTGTGTGTGTGTGTGTGTGTGTGTGTGTGTGTGTGTGTGTGTATGTGTGTGTGTGTATGTGTGTGTGTGTGTGTTAGAGCTCTTGTTTTGTAGGTTTAACATTGGTAGATCAATAGATTTTCTGTACTGAGATCTCAATTTTCAAATACATACACACAGTGTCCACAGTTATATATAGGTATGATTGGTCATATTAGGACGCTACCAACAATATAATCATTGTGATCACGCAATACTCTAATCAGACCCAATCAGTTCCGAAAAGTCGTAACAGCTAATCCCAAAATATCTCCTTTTTAAAGCAATCATCATTACTTTACGGTTGAAAATAAACAAATTATATAACAAAATAATATCTATACTAATATTATAAAGAGGAAAACTTTGTTTATTTGTTTGTTAAACTCAAAAACTACTGGACCGATTTTAAATATTCTTTCACCATTAGAAAGCTATATTATCTGCGAGTAACATAGGCTATATTTTATCCCGGTGCGGGCAGTAGCTCCCACGGGACGCGGGTGAAACCGCGGGAAAACGGCTAGTATAGCTTATACAGTCATGGTCACATAATTAAAGACACCCCCAACTCGAAGTGAAATAAATAGTTATGGTACTGACATGAGCTTAAGCACAGTATAAAATGTAATGTTATTATTATTAAAACAAACATTACATTGTGTTCTTTAAATTAAGGACAAAAAATATTTACTTTCTTTAATACTTTAGACATAACGCTCTATGGGAACTGAACACTAACTTTTGTAGCTGATACTTAGCTGGTCAACTAATTAAAGACAGTTAAAGCCCAGTTAAGAAAAAAAAACGCAAGATAAAAATAGTTGCTATACTTTTTTTAGAAGTGAGTAAAACACTTATAATAACTCGAATTAGGTAATAATTTAGGTTTCTTTCATTAACAATTTTCATTTTAGTCCTATCAATAAGACTAGAACAAAAATTCTGGTAAGTAAAATGTTTTGGGCTTTTTTAAATTAAGTTTTGACATGCGGATTTATTCATACCACTTGATCTGTAGTAAGAACATGGTAATAAATTTATTATTAAAGATTCCTTATCAAGGGCACTAAAAAAGGCAAGGTTTGAGAACAACTGAAAACCGACCCCAAGGAAAACTTGTCCGCAAACAGACTTTAAGGCGGTGCTATAGGCAAATAGTGAACCATTTACATGATTCGGTACTGGTTTTTTTGGGAGTCATCTAATGCTAAAAGGACGACAATTGTGTCTGCAGAACTTTTAGACTACAACCGGGTCGGGAAAAGCTGTAAGGCATGGGTATCGGAAGATGTTACTTTTGGAAAAGCACCGCGTGTCCATACTGTAGTTGGTGTTTTCTATCAAAGGTGAAAGTTGCTCTGAACAAGTATTGAAAAATCAATTTTTTATCTGATAAAACAAAGGGATTTGATGAATTCTAAAAAACATAATTGATTTTAGTCACCTCCAAAACATGTTATGGAACCAAAGTACACCAAGAAAGTTCTCAAGCATAGGAGGCGAAAAAGTAATAGTGTGGGGCTTCTCTCCACTACTTGGTGTGGTGATCCTTTAGAAAGATATTATTAAAAAGAGGCGAATTCAAGTACTATAATATTTTAAAAATAAGCATCTAGTTATATGCTAAGCATAATTTACCGGTCCTTAACGCTTTCCAAATTAGCAATGTTCTGAAAAACACTGTAAGAGTAGTAAAAAGGACTCTTTGATTGAGCAACTTATGACGGTTTTGGTTTGGCCCATTGCAAATTTAATAGAAAAAAACTGGTAATCGGCCAGAAAACACAATGGCGATAAGTCATACATGAAACATTGATCAATTTTACAAACATTTTTATGAAGCATGGAAGAAAATTCCCGTAGCGACTTAAAACAAAACTGACCGCTTGCACTTTTAGGGATGCCGTGCTGTCATTGAGGTAAAACGAAATAAACCAAATATTTGTACTCATTAGTATGCTTAGTTATAGTGTAGGGAATGTTGTTATAGAAAAGTACCATCAATAATATTAATAATTTGCATTTCTTCCTCTGAGCAAATTGAGTGTCTTTAATTATATGGCCAGGCCACGTTATGGTTCATACTGCTCGAGATTCGGATAAAGCGAAAAAAAACTTGTCGCGGAGGATCACTGAAGATAGTTTTTAGTTTTAATATTTCACAATGCCCTCTTAAATATTTTAAAATAGAAAAAAAAGTTCCAATAGCAATCAGAAAAAAGAAATACAGATAAAATGCGGCGGCAATTTAAGATTCCAACAGTGTCTTTAATTATGTGACCACGACTGTATGTATATTATGATCGTATCCTATGAATACGCTTCCTATTATAATGAACCCTTCAGGACAGGATAGTTTCACGGTTATTTTTTTGGGTGTGGTTGGAGATATTCGAATACCCAAAAATAGGAAATTCGAATCCATGCGTGTTTTCATAAACAAGCAAGCCTAAATCAATTTATGTACCTCTACTTTCTTATCGAATACATTGTAACGCTGATTCAAATTTTATCATTAGCATAATACCGTATTCGCAAAGGAATGGAATAAATGGCAATCTATATTTCTATAGGTACTGATACAATGATGAGGAAACATATGTTTGTTTGTACCCTAGAGGCTCCGAAACTACTGAACCGAAACTATTCAAGGGTATTCTTATGGGATATTATATATTATATAGCATGTTATAAAAATATCAATAAATTATTACCCGCATTTACCATTGTATAGCAACTGGAAAAACAGTACGCTTTCAATTAAATGTTTTGAATAAAATAAAACTATAGGTCACCTTATGTCAACCGTAATGTTTATTCAAAGCTTTGATTCATGTCCGTGGAACTATTGCAACGTTATTGAAAAAAATAATTATATCTAATGATTACAATAACATTCTTATTATCTAACTATAATACTGATTATTTTATTGAAGATTCCATTACGTGTATGTTTTCAAAGAATGTAATCTAAACGATTTACTTGAAGTGCGAATATGTATTCGGCGTTGAAACATTTTTGGCCGAATACCGAATTTGAATCGCGCTTCCCTAATTTGAATAGCCGAATATTGACCACTAATACACACGTGACAACATAATTGCTTTCGTTTTATTTAAGTACAATATATTTTTTGTTGCTTCAGTATTATCTGAATAAAATCATGATAAAAATAAATTCATGGTTAAAAAAATACATCCTTTTATAAATGCACGTAAAAATAACTGCGATATGATTTTCAATCATAAAGTTTCAGTCCATATCTTCCGGTTCTATCATTAGATCTACAGTACCATAGATTTGTACTGTCATCAAAACAAAATAGGTACAGCTGTACTGTAAATTTTGGAGGATGATTAAATTAGTTAAGTACCTTAGATCCATTACATTTGTAGTTACATACAGGTCGACCTAATAGAAGCGTGTTAAAAAGGAAAATATGTAGGTAAAACTTCCAACAAAATCTTTCTAGAAAAGCAAGTCTGCTTAAGATTAGAAAGGAACGAAATATATGAACATTTTACTACATATTATTCGTGTATTCTCATCTTTAAGCTATGTTCCGTCCGTGACCTCGATGTTACACGCCGAGATTACTCTTACGTCCTTTTGCAGTTAAACGCGAATACTTTCTAATAGTAGATGTCAACAGAACACACTTGCGATCTATTCTTTAGCTGCGAATTTCTATAATCTACCTATCCATTATTTTTCGATTATACCTATATTTGTCATAATAAAACATCTGTCTGCAAGTCAAGGGATAGATAGGATCACGGATAGGACACAGAAATCCATTGTTAGAATGACGCTCGGGTTTGTTTAAGTGCAGCTATTGGCAAAATTAAATCCTATTCAGGAAATAATAACTTTCATTTTTATTTGAAACTGACTCCACAGTTATAAAGGGTCGTGAATCAATTTACGACTACTTCCATAATTGGATCAGAGCGGATAAAACTGTTGAAGGCTTGGAGTTTTTAAATATTAGATTAGCTTGGAATATTTTCCAGAGATAAATAATCTATTTCCATATAAATATCAACGTAAATGCTAGTAATTAACGTTATTGTTGTGAGATAATAGAGTGATAGTACTAATATACCTACTATTTAGGTACGTGTTGTGAAAAGTATTAATCGAATTTTTAGATACTTGCGATAAGATATCCTTTTTATTAATTTTATTAACACATTTCCAAATCGCATTCCGAAGTAAAATAATACTCATAAAATAACGTTAGCCACGTGTAATGTAATATCTAATTAGGCATAAAGAAATTAAGTCCCTGACCTTCCATGCTCTATGAACAGATTAAGACTACCCATACATTAATTATTCTATTTAAAATTAACCTAACTTCACTATAGACTCCAACTCGATAAATGGTCTATCTAACACTGAAATATTTTTTCAAATCGGACCAGTAGTTCCTGACATTAGTGAGTTTAAACAAACGAACGTTTCAACTTTACGTTTTTAAAAATAATATGGTAGTGTAACTAAGTAATTTTAAGATAATTAATTTGTGAGCATAAATCACATAGGCTCGAACATCCTACACATGCTTGAGAAGCCAAAACCTCACATTAACGTACTTATGTACCAAAAAAAGATTAGAAAGCGAAATAAAGCAGTAATGCATGGCATAAGTACCCTTTATTGCCATCACAGAGGACCATAGAAAGCTGTAACCACGGTTCAAAACATGCAGAAATTACCTACTATAGCCAACAAACAAAAATTGTACACAAAAGTCACGCAACACGATTTGGGTTTTCGTCAGTCGACCGCAAAATTAGTATCAATGATTCTACGCCGGATAGTCACGATTTTAGAGAAATGATAGCTTAAAAATGGTTACCAAGTCATATTTTTTTTATGATTTAAAAATAATAAAGAATAAAATATTTTTTTGTTGTTTTAGAAAATACGTATTTATTTAGGTATATTTTACGTGTAACTTAATGTAATTTTCACTGGTTAATGTAAGTAGGTAAAGTTCCGTAACTCTATCGTCTCCTCTATTAATTTATACAGCATGATCGTTATAATGTCACCCTTGTCTAATTATAAAAGATAGGTACCTAATCGTGCAATTCAGACGCAAACATTATTTTAAATTTTACTTAGGCGAATTTTCATGAATAAAAACCTAACAAAAATAATAATTTTATTCATTCAAAAAAAAATCGACTCTAGTTGAATTTCTATACGGTGTGTAAGTTCCTACTTTCTTCGAAAACATACGGTTTACTTTAATTTATGAACAATACATAATTTCAATGACATGACAAAGCATTAACTACTCCACACTGAAAACTTCCGTCAGTCAATTGTAAAGTACTCTATTTTATAATTATTAGAAAAAACAATAGAACTCTTACCTTTCTTTGTGTAACTCACAAAACAATCACTAACAGTAAATCTCGCACAAAACAAAAAAAACACAATACTGCACAAAATACCACTACGATTACATTCGTATTTGGAACAAAAAAATATTTTTTGAATCGCTCAAAGCAATGACATTCATAAACGTTCGATGGATCTTATTTTGAATTTTCATTGACTTTTGCGTTCGATGGCGTGTGTTGTGCCAGTACGCGCGCAGCCGGCGCTTGTTGGCGCGCAGCGATGTACTGAGACTGGCCGAACGCAACACAAACACCGAATATAACAACGGAGTCGGGAGCGCCTGCCGTCAGCTGTCTGCACTGAAACATTTTTAGGGATCCGTCAGTATGGAAAAGACTTGATACCGTAATGGTGAGATGGTATTCCATTCATGTTCATATTTATCTTGATTTTTTCTATATAATTCCACTTTCAATAATTTTAATTGAACACATGTTTTTTTCATTCACAGATAGTAGTATCTAGCGAAGCGCCTAAAAGTTAAGTTTCTGCAATTTCTGTGTTACATTCAAAAACATAGAAACTAGTCAATACCATACTTTCAAGCAATTTGTATAATTAATATTTTTACACTTTCTGACAGTTGACCTTAACTTAGCTGTGAGGTGCTCGAAATTTTGATAATATGCGTTATCTGGTATTATATATATTAAGGTTACGGTAAATTTTTAACTATGAAAACAAACATTATTCTTTTTTGCACGATATTTTGCTTAGGTAACACCTATCTTAAATCGTTTTTTTTTTAAGATATAAGTAGATATATGCACCAACCCCACATAACTTGACAACAGGGCAGAAAGAAACAAAGAGAAAAGGAAATAATTCTAATAAAAACAGGGAAGTCTTATTTCAGCACGATTCTTTTCTACAGAACCACTGGCACTGCAGAATGACGTACTTGGCAAGGGTGTTGACTCATGCGCGGGAACGACGCATAAAGGGCGCATGCGTTCCCCTACGTTCTAAACATAGAACGATTACAAACATTCAAACTACGATGTATTACGGTTACCATGGTTACGCCAAAACAAAATCGTCAGCTTATATCGAAAATATCGTGTAATCGATGTGGAATCGAATAGTTGTCGATTGTAGATTCTGATGTATTCGAAAATGTTGTAATACGATTGGTACACATTGTTTGTCACGTAACAACTAAGAATTGAATTGAATTATTAAATGTAGGTGCCTAGTGCTTGCTTTAACTTTACCTAAGTTGATTAATCCCACAACCATTCGTAAATGTTAAATGGTAAAAAATTTTGACAAACCTACTGCAGCAACTGTTTATTACGTTATTATAATAAAATGTTAGAAATAATTGCTGTTGTAGAAGCGGAGAAAACCACGGGGAGAATATAGTTTCACACTCTTCCTATAAATTATCTCTGTCCTATTATCTGAAATCATGTTATAACATTTAATCGGATGAACAAGAGTATAATGTTATGTATTTTCGGTAAAAAGAGGATTAACTACTTATAACATCCTTATTTTTAAGAAACAAGAAACGGTTATGAAACAAACAGCATTTTACAGGATGGATGAAGACCTGATTAATATGGAAACATTTGGGTAATAATAAGGAATCATCATGAATCTGTCAACATCCTTTAAAATTTGAAAAAAAAAATACCATTTCAGGATTTCCTTTCACGAAAAAAATCGTGAACTCAATTTTTTTTTTTTTCATTTTGGAAAAGAATTTTATATTATTTATATATAAAAAAATACATCAACACAAAATAGCTCTACGATTTCCACGCTGCAAGAAACAATGCTGAAATCATTATTTTTAGTTTTGCTGTAGTTATAAAAAATAAAATGAAAAAAAAAACAATACTAGTTGTTTAGGTTCAATAATATTGTTGAACTTTAAAACCATAGCTACCGACCATGTCATAAAATATTAATTTACATAAAACATTGCAGATAAGGAATGGCAATTGTAAAACAAACTCTCATATGTGCAAACCTGCATTTTAACAACTCTTCAAAATAAATTATAGTAAGATCATAATACATACTTATTAATAAGTAAATGTTTATGATTATACCTTCGGTTAACCTTTATTTAACCATTCAAAAAAAGGCAAAATAATAACCTTTTTTTAAAACCTAATTATAGTCAAAATGTGTTAGTTAGTACCTACCTGAATCAATGGCATTCAATGACAAAAATAACTGCTTTAGGCAATGAGCACCGTTTCCCAAAACTTAGTTAATACTATAATTCACTTCATAGCACTTCTTAAAATATTTTTAAAAAATTGCAGAAAAAATGCCAGAACGAATTCCTCCGTGTTTCGGAAGGCTCGTGTACTCTGGCTGTCGTTTCAGAATCCAGAATGCTCGGCTAACTGGGTTGACCGATGCCAGATGTGACCAATCTATACTAATATTATAAAGCTGTAAAGTTTGTTTGTTTGTTTGTTTGAACGCGCTAATCTCAGGAACTACTGGTCCGATTTGAAAATTTCTTTCAGTGTTAGATAGCCCATTTATCGAGGAAGGCTATAGGCTACTTTTTATCCCGGTACGGGAAGTAGTTCTCACGGGATGCGGGTGAAACCGCTGGCAGAAGCTAGTGACCAATATACACAGTACTCAGCTGCATCCTGTTACATTGAAACCCGACCCCAACGTTCTTGAAAAGGATTTGCAGATGATAAGCATATCTTTAATTTTTAAAAATCAGAATGTCAAACCAGTAGATTATTCTCTGTATAAATTAACTACATATTACTATGCGTCGCAGCGTTGACTTCGTTTACCAGTCATTAGGATCAGCGGCGGCCCTAGCCATTGCGAGGCTACGTGCGGCAGGTCTATGCGAGGCCCTTCGACTTACGTGAAAAGTATGTGTTGCGAGAGTAAGCTGGTGTTTTGATTTAGCTAATCGTCATGTTTGAGGAGAAATGCTCAAGTTAAACAAATTAATAAAATTTTATTTTTACTACAGTTTATATTAAAAGAATCACAAAATTAACAAATATTAAAATGATCTGATGCTTGCGACTTTTCTTAAGACTAAAATCTTTAATTAAAGCAGAATAATCGAATGAATGAGCAACGTCATTTTCGGTCAAAAGAATAGCAAGGGCTGAAAGTCGATCTTGTGTCATCGAATTCCTTATACATGTTTGAATAATTTTAAGCCTCGAAAAACTGCTTTTCGATATTATTATTTTATTATTCGAATTCTCAAGACTATTTCGGTAGTGGGATTTTCAGTTAAATTATTTTCTAATATATATTTTAGCACCGAGATAATATGCAGCTTTTCGTAGGTATAACTGATTCAGGGCCGTCTCTAGCTCATGTAGCGCCCGGGTGCAATCATGACCCAAGCGCCCCCTAAGTATTGAAAGATTGTGACTTAAGTAAATCGAACATCGTAAATAAGAAAGTTCGTACGGAAGCTAGGAGTTTTTTTCTTGTTACTAAAAGGACTTAAAAGCGGTGCTACCTTCTTGGTTCGGCTAAAAAAGGATGAAAAAAATAAAACAAGTGAAAAGTAAAGCACCCGCGAGCGTAGCGAGCGCAAAAAATTTTGGGTCACTAAAGAACCTAAACTTGTGTAATAAACAACAGTGCAAGGTAAAATCGCGAGTGTAGGGTACGCCACCATAGTGGCGGTAAGTCCCCTCTTTGAGGAGTGGCTCGAGAGGAGTCACGGCGCCCTCACGTACCGCATGACGCAGTTCCTCACCGGACATGGTTGTTTCGGGAGGTACCTGCACCGAATCGGTCGTGAGGAGGCGCCCGGGTGTCACCATTGTTGTGAACAGCCCCGAGGACACGGTGGACCACACAGTCCAGGTGTGCCCCGCATGGGAAGGGCACCGCCGGGTCCTCGTAGAGGCTTTAGGCGGCGGCGACCTCGCGCGTCCGGCCCTGATCCAGGCCATAGTCCGGGGCGAGAGGGAATGGGATGCCGTCGCCTCCTTCTGCGAAGCAGTCATGCTCGAGAAGGAGGAGGCGGAACGCCAGAGAGTTCGCACCTCTCATCCCGGCCGCCGTGCTGGTCCAGGTAGACACCACGGGCGCCGGATGTCGCGAGATGACTCCCGGCCACCGTAGGCGTGGGTCTGTGGGCGGTGAGTTCGGGTGGCTCATCGTCCCTCTGTCTTCTTAAACGACAGACCCGAGTCGACGGCGCGCGTTGTTCCAAGCGCTCCCCAAGAAGATGTCAGCAACCCCAGCGGGGCCCAGTAGGGCCAGGGCCTGCCGGGGCTGCGGGTTGTTCGAAAGAGATACCGCGGCCCTGGTACATAATAGGCCTACGACGGAACACGACGATTTTTAGTCAGTAAGAGTCTGACACTCCCTCACCGCTGCTAACCCACAGCGGGAGGGGTCATTTGATGATTTTTAACGTCGCTAAAAAAAGTCGCGAGTGTAGCGAGCGCGAAATTTTTTTAAGTTTTGGGACATAAAAGTACTCTAATCAAGTTAGAAGGAAAGGTACCTGTCAAGTGAACAGCCGCTAGCGTAGCGAGCGCGAATTTTTTAAAATTGTTTTTTTAAGGACTCTCTAATTAAACTCAGAATTGAGCACAAATATAAAGAATCCGTGACTGGATCGAGAGCCAGTTGTTTTTGTTACATTGGTGTTCTAACTTTTTGTTAAATTGAGGACTCAAAAAGTAAACGCAGAATTAATTAGATTAGAAAAATGCTCAATTTTTTTTTTTTTTCTTGGACCAGATATATATTTTTTAATTATTTTTTTATATTAGTTTGGGTTGTAGCGCGAGGCCCCCCCAAGCGCGAGGCCCTGTGCGATGGCACAGTTCGCACACCCCTAGGGCCGCCACTGATTAGGATTTGTACTGAAGATAAAAATGTGCTGAAATCGTTCTCTTACTGCATTCACAATGCATTAATGTTGTAAGCATGATGGATCGGTAAAATGTGGCAATCTACACTAATATTATAAAGCTGAAGAATTTGTTTCAACACTCTAATATCCGGAACTGCTGGGCAGATTTGAAAAATTCTTTCAGTGTTAGATAGCCCATATTTATTGAGGAGGGATTATTTTAAGATTTAAACCTTGACCTATTAAAATTGTAAAAAGCATGAGTTACCTTTTATCCCTGTAAAAGCCATACTTCTGTAGAATTGCCGTACCTATTACAGTTTTTTTTCCAGTGAACAGTATACCTCAATTCAATAAGAGGATTTTTTGGGAGATTGTTTCTGAGGATTTTTTGGGAGACGCAATTCATCTTACATGTAGGTATGGCACTTATTTACTCTCTCTGTGTTCTGTACCCGTATAAACATTGTTTTATCACTAGGTGAATTGCCATGTTTAATACCATAACTTACCATGTTTGGAACTCACTTAAATTATAAATTGAGGAAGCATTGTTTTCCTTTCTTACTTGGTCTTAAATGTTAATGTAGCATTACATAGTCTTCAAGAAACGTTTAAAGAGTTGTCGACAACAATGATTGTGAGGAAATGCCAAGGCGATAAATATCGACGATATACTGTAAATGTTTAATTAACGTAGGTATCAACTACTCTATGGAGGTGTCATATTGATTATTACGGTAGTATGAACTAGCCTATGGATTCTACTATAAGCTTAAGGCTAAAAATATTGTTGGTTGGTTGAACGTGTTGCTTCAATTTGAAAAAAATAATCAGCGTCTACTTATTGTTCAGGTACGCTCAGTAGCTCCTACAGCTGCCGGGGCTGCGGGATTGTACGAAAGAGTTACCGCGGCCCTGGTACATAAAAGGCCTATGACGGAACACGACGGTTTTTAGTCAGTAAGAGTCTGACACTCCCTCACCGCTGCTAACCCACAGCGGGAGGGGTCATTTGATGATTTTTGACGTCGTTAAAAAAAAAGTTGCTCCTACGGAGCGCTAGCTAAACCACGGGCGGAAACTATAAATTTATAAATTAAGAAAAGTTAAACTATATTATATTATTATTCTGTTAAAATATGATCATACTTAAAAGGTAAGCAAATGAGTACTGCATTGAAACAAGGAAGGACAAAAGACACCTTTTATCCGCTTGCGTGAGAAACCCCGGGAAATAGATAGTAATTAGATATAATCTACAGGTGCAAGTAAAGTTAGTATCTGTAAAAGCAACCGGTCGTGGAAATTACTAAGACTAGTCTGAGAATACTAGCTTTTACTTGGCTATTGACCTGCAGGCATATCAAGTTTAAACCAAGGTATGTAATACAGGTTTCTAAGCGGTATAATCAATTCTAAGTATAGTTATAGATTTGTAAGGCCGTGACATGAGAAAATCGAGTGAAACTCAATAGAAGTATGAACGAGTTTCTTAAGTTCACAGGCAATGAACGCTTTGGTCCCACGATCATGAACACAAAAGTCTTTTTCCCGAATGTAAACAAAAATCACGGAGTGTTCAAAGTTGGTATGGTCATATTATATGTGAGTATTAAAAAAGGTGTTATTCAATGTTCCTAAAATTATAAATTGTATTTTTTTTTTGTGGGAAAAATCTAACTGTATAAAAACGAATGCCATAAATCTTTTGTCTTAAGTAATAGGGAGATAATCGAGTTCATTAACCTTTCATCTGTATGTAATATAACTATCTTAAGTACCTCATTAATGTTACCTAAATAACATAGGCGGGTATCTAATATGGGAACAATTTATGGAAATAAACGATTTATTATTATAAGTACGTTACGATTTATTATTGTAAGTCGTGGTGGCCTAGTGGGTAAAGAACCAACCTCTCGAGTATGAGGGTGTGGGTTCGATTCCAGGTCAGGCAAGTACCAATGCAACTTTTCTAAGTTTGTATGTACTTTCTAAGTAATCTTAGACACCAATGGCTGATAAAAAGGTGAAGGAAAACATCTTGAGGAAACCTGGACTATATATATAGTCTGAAATTACCAACCCGCATTGAGCAAGCGTGGTGATTAATGCTCAATCCTTCTCCGTGTGAGAGGAGGCCTGTGCCCAGCAGTGGGACGATAAAAAAAAAAGGTTGTAACAGTAACAGTATTATAAGTACATTGACCTTTTATATCATGTCTGCACTCTGCCCGGAGTTGAGTAAAAGTTAGTCAAATAGATAGTTTGTCCCCATACAAATGAGCCATAATTGCAAATTATAATATTATAATAGCCATATTTTACAAAGAGATAGGTACGTAATAATTACGATATGTCAAGAGTAAGTTACAATAAATCTTTAACGATTGTAGGTATCCGTCAGTTGCACAAAGCTCCATTAAAGTTAAAGCTTCTTTAAATCTATTGCTGGCTCTTTCTTTGTCAACCAGATAAAAAGTGTTAGCAATAGATTTAATGAAGCTTTAATTTTAATGGAGCTTTGTGCAACTGACGGTAAATCATGCAAATAGGGTTTTTATTCACACTTCTATAATTATTGTGGTTATTATTGTCATGCAACAAGCTATAATGATAGCTATTACATACTTATGTTTTATTAATAATTGTTCTTCAACCAATACACCATGGAAGACTCCTAGCTACAATACCTGTAGCAAAAAAGCAATGAAAATTCAACAATAGCACACATTTTCGTGGGAAACCTTGCGCGATTGGGCTCTATGTTGAATTCATACTCGCAGATACATCCGATGACAACGTGAACGTTGTTTATTATTTTGATACCGAAATAAACGGTTGTTTTATAACCAGTAAAATGTTTGTTTTGACTAAAAAAGACGGATTCTTGTATCATTTTAAATACCTCTCTTGTATACCTGATACCGTCTTGGATATCAGAATAACATTTTATACTATACTTACATATGCTACTCTTCCGAAGTAGCATAGTTCCCTCGGGACACAGGTGAAACCGCAGCGGAATCTAGTAGAAGATATAAAAGTCGGTTTCCAGAAAAAACTGTTTGTTATGCCTACGTAAAGTTTTTATTGACTATGTTGGGATCGCCTTCCAGTCTAACTGAAAGCAGCTGAGTATCGCATCTGCCTATCTGATCTCAAACCTGGGCAAGTCGATTCCCCTTGGTCGTGAACATCTTTGGCAGCCGTTACGTCGAGTCAAAAGCCAGACTTATCGGATTTCCCGGATAACTGGATTGAGGACTGAGGAGGTCAGATTGACAGTCGCTCCGTGTAAGACACTGCATGGTTACATAGTTCGTGCCCACGTTAATGGCTGTTATCAATCCTACATTCAAATGTGCGTGTGACTGCATTCTAAGCTTTAGATTAGACAATCGTGGCTAGTAACCGCATAAGATCTAAAATAATTAATCACGAACAATCCGAACAATGCATAAAATAATAATAATTAATTGCGTAATTAAAATAACTATTTTAAATTTATTATGGTGCTATTCAACTGCCACTGTAACATATCTTGTATTCTTGTATTAATGCAAATTTATGTGACCAAAGTGTTATGATCTTGTTCAATTAATTTAATGTGTATTTTATTTAATTAACTTAAACAATCATTGTTTTATTTACTCAGTTTAATCGTAATGTGAAGAATTGTGATAGATTAGTTAGGTATTTCTAAGGTATTATTGTTTTAACTTATTTTCCATAGAGCTTCTACGAGTATATTCGTAGATAATATGTGACCTTAGAAAAGCGTGCCCAATACATAACTACTAACAAATTTTTCCCTCATCAAGACGATTATTATTGCAAAAAATGAGGTCTAGTGGACATCAGGGTGCAACGGCCCGGAAGACACAGGTGCTCTTAATGACACACATGACACACATGTGCACTTTCATAATACTTACATTACTTACATCTTATAATATTAATAAATACCTACACGTTTATTTCTTAGGTACATCAAGTTATCGTAATCTTGTCTAGGGAGTTGCTTAATGTATTTGCAATTTCTCTAATTACAAATCAGACTTCGTCACCGTTAGAAATTAATTACGAATATCTTTTTTTTTATGGAGCATGAATGATAGGTGGACTATCTGAGAGAAGATTAAAAGAGCATGGAAGACATGCTGTGTCGATTCCAAATCAAATTGTAATAAGGCCAGGAGGATTCTGATGATGCAGGATCGGGCTCCGAACTTAACCTTAACCAGATAGAAAAGAAATGGTCTGTAGAATGAATTAATTTTCAATTTTACAAGGAGATACAGGTACCCACGTGACTTGTCAATAAACACTGAAAGGAAAATCTATACTAATATTATAAAGCTAAAGAGTTTGTTTGTTTGTTTGATTGATTGTTTGTTTGTTTGAACGCGCTAATCTCAGGAACTACTGGTCCGATTTGAAAATTTCTTTCAGTGTTACATAGCCCATTTATCGAGGAAGGCTATAGGCTACTTTTTATCCCGGTACGGGAAGTAGTTCCCACGGGATGCGGGTGAAACCGCTGGCAGAAGCTAGTTAATTATAAAAGGCGCTACAAATAAATTAATGCTATAGACTTTTCTAGAAATAATTAGTAATCTTTGGACTATCAGGAAATACAAATAAACACAGGTAGGTATCGGAAGCCCAAAGATTATCTACTTACCTAGTTGGTGTTGGAAAAATTTACAATTAACTAATCAGAACTAGGAATAGAGATGATAAGATTTATTTCCTTAGGTATTCACGTCCTTAGACTTTGTTTGTTACCTTGATTTTGATTGGATAAAGTTTATCATAATAATATTACTTGTTATTTGAAATCATAACATCTATATACATATATATATATGCTATACTTACCTACATTCCTATACGTATTATGTCAATCCGATAGTTTGATTATATTATTTGGCTAATTTAAGCAATCACAACATGACATCTATACTAATATTATAAAGCTGAAGAGTTTGTTTGTTTGTTTGAACGCGCTAATCTCAGGAACTACTGGTCCGATTTGAAAATTTCTTTCAGTGTTAGATAGCCCATTTATCGAGGAAGGCTATAGGCTACTTTTTATCTCGGTACAGGAAGTAGTTCCCACGGGATGCGGGTGAAACCGCTGGCAGAATAAATAGATACATACCTAAGTGCATGGTTAACTCTTACCTACTATGAAGTAGTTTAAACTGTTGGATGCAACCCAGTAGTTCCCTAGCGGGTGTAACCGTAGGAAATAGTAGACAATATTATAAAAATGTCAAACAATTTCACATCAATTTATCTATGGTAGGAAGTTCTACTCTGAAATCTGCGCCTCAAGGAAAATATTAAATTCTTTAAATTATTATCAAAATAAAGTAGCAAAAATAACTAATGTAGGCAGGCAGCTGTTTGTATTATCAGCCGGTGTCCATGACAACAATCCAATGCTATGTCTATCGCAAATAATAAATGTATCCTAATTACGACCAGTAGTCATTCTTCGTATCAAATACCTACTGATAGTCTACACCAGGGATGGTGAACCTTTATTGACTTACGTGCTAAATTAAATAGAAATCACAGTCATAATTATAGAGGCGTGCCTTTATGGCAAATAGTTAACATGAAAGGTAAAAGATTATGACGAAGGGACTTGTTTTTGATTCTCAAATTTACATTAATGCTTAGATCTCTTAATGAAATAGGCTCTATTCTGAATATGGGAAGAATCCACGAAAAACATTGAATACCTAAGTACCTAGTTCGTGGTTGTAGTAGGTACATAATTTCAATTGAAAACTTGCAAAATAATGGCGTGCCCAAATTATTTAGCTGCGTGCCACCACGGGCACGCGTGCCATTGGTTCGCCATCCCTGGTCTACACGCTTCTATTCCCTGCTATGTACTAGTATTACCCGCGGCTTCGGTTAAGTTAGATCCTATTGAATTCTTGATCTGCAGGTTTAATCACCTACTAGGCTAGGTAACAATCCAGGGTACCAGGCAAGAAGGTGTAACATCTCCAAAATCTAGACTCCGGGCTGCTTAGCGAGTTTTATTTTTAATCTTTAATTTTAAACAAACATTTAGAATTTAATTTCAAAGCGCAACAGTCAAAGGGCCCAGGTAAGAGAATACTTCTGAAGTTACAGGTAAATTTTTTAGTAGTTTTATTATTTTTTTCTATAGAGCATAAATCAGTTCATACCGATGGACACCCGCAACTCCGCATAGGTCCAGTTGAAAACCAGCGTCAGACACTATCTGTCTGGCATAAAGCTGAACTGGACCTATTTGACGCAACCTTTTGTTACTTTATTTTGTTTTTTTTTTCTATGTGTATGTATGGCTTGTGTCAATAAATAATTTTTCTTTCTTTCTTTTCTTTAAATAAAATATAATATCTACAACTGATAATTTTAATTTATGTCTAGGTAATGAATCTTTTGTAGTTTTTTTTTTGCCACAACATAACACTACTAATGAGTAATAATTACAGTAATAAATGGCATTCTTTTCACATTTTCAAGCACAGACTCACTGCGTGTTCAAAGTGAGTTATTCCCAATTTGTCATTAGTACCGATTGGTCACCAACTATTTTTTCCATACACCAAGTCCCAATTGGTCATTCGAGCAAAATAAATAATTTAATATTTAATTTTTGAGTTTCGTTTCGTCACCCGCATAAAATTTCACGTAGCAAAGTACCGTCAGAAATAAAAGTGTTAGAAGAAATTTTATATGAAAAACTTCGATGTAGGTAAAGGTTTTAATAGCTCTCATATAAACATAATAAAATAATAAAATTTACATTAAAACACAGGTGAAGACAACATGGGCATTTTATAAACCCGAAAATGTGACTCGATACTTTTTGTACCGGTAACAAAAGTACCAGGAGCCCATAACTAACAAAGAGATTGCTAATCATAAAATTTTTTTTACTCATGGATAAAATCCCCCTGAATATAGTTAATTGAAAACATTTTTCAATTCAGGTCCCTATCTTTCAGAAAAAAATACTTTAACAATGTCAAATATTGTGAATTTCAAATGCTTTTTTCACCTGCCTATCTTACTTAATTTAATATAACAATTATTTACTATAGTAATATAACTCTTTCTTTAAAACATAAACTTAATTTTATAATTTAATCTCTCGTTTTTATTTTTTTATTAATTATTTAAAAACTACTATAAAACGCTGCACGCGAGTCAACTCAAACCAGACCGCCGCGCGGCTTTACAGAGAGAGGACGTGTCGCTCCGTAGCATCGCGTAGGGTGAATGACCTTTGCCGTGGATACCGAGAATAGTGGATATTTTGAGCGCGACCGATACATCTTGATACGTTGGGGAGTATATTTTTTTTATAGTTTAGTTTTTTTTATATATTTATTTTTTTGTGTTTGATTTAGGTTTGCGTGTATGTATGTATCATAGGTATGTAAGTAATATGTGGGTTAATCTTACGTTTCAATTTTGAAGAATATTTCTTTAACCGATTGATCTAAAATTTTGTATGCACGTTCAGTTTGGATGGATGGATTCACTATGTAACTTCCTTCTTAAAATCCAATATGGCGGAATATCCAAGATGGAGGAGCAATTGTTTTTAATATGCATTCCACAATAAGGGTATCAAATGAAAGAACTTGTATTGAATAACTCGAAAAAAATGTAAGATCACTCTCATTCAAATATGGCAGACTTTTTAAGCTTGAAATTAATTTTGAAGCAAATATACTTAAGCAATCAAAACATAATTTTGTTTCGATGTTCGGTTTGGGTGACAATGCACGATTATCTTTGGCAAGGCCAAATGCAAACTCGTCTGGTAAATTACTATAACCTGTGTCTGCTGCCTGAGATAGTAGACCCACGCAAATCCAGGTCAATGGCACTAAGAGACACTAGGTACTAATTTTTAAGATTCCGAACTTTTTTATTTTATTTTTCTTTTTATATAATTTCAAAATAAATTTATACATTTAAAACAACGTGGTTTCATAAAAAAATTAAAACTGTCATTTATTTACTTAATTTTTGTAACAATTTATAAATAAATAAATAAGTGCACTCGAAAGGACTAAAATTGGTTGCTTGACTACATACATACATATATACGTGAAGTATGACACGCACGCACACAACCAAGATGCTAATGTACCGCATTTCTTGCGTTGAATTACCTATACTTGACATCGCGCGCCGAACGTACACGCTCTTAACAACTTATTTTCATGCTTTCATATTTAAGTCGTCCATAGATTTACACTATTTTCTCGCTTATAACTATTTACTAAATAATATATTTTTTGCTGTACTAATTTCACTCGAAAGGATCAAAATGGTTTGTGTGACTATACGTGAAGTATGATAGGCACGCACACAGCCGCGAGTGGCCGCGATGCTAGTCTGCGTGATTTTTTGCGTTGAATTACCTAAAGTTGACATCGCGCGGCGAGCGTATACGCTCTTAATAGCGTCTTGCCATATTCGGAAAAAACATAACCAACATAAATAAAAAAAAAAACATATTACAATATTGTAAAGCTTTTCTTGTTGACAGTACTTTTTGCTAAATAAAGTACGGATGACGAATCGCGACTAAGCAAAATAAAATATTTTATCGAATGACAAATCGGGACACGTTTTTTATGGATTCCAAATCACTAAAATGACGAATTGGGCATAACTCTTCAAAGTTATCTCCGCTTTGCTGTGTTCGCACACCTAAAATAAGCAATCATTGGATAACCAAAGAACCCAAGTTTCTAGAAGACTCTTCAAAGAAGAAAGGTCTAAAAATTCAAGCAATACGTGTGACACAAAATTTTGCCATCTGACCAAAAAACGGAATGGTCTAAATGTGATATGCAATGCCAAGCAATCATTGCCCATCTTTTAGGTACAGCCATATGGAGATATATCAACTGTATACCAAGAATAGATAACAATAACGGCCCAAAATTTCATATCGGTTATGAAAGAAAAAAAGTGTTCTGTACTCTATGTTGACTCTTTTATGTAGAGCAACGACTTGCACGGAGACCGAACATCCGCAAACATAGCCCACATTGCGAGCTAAAAATAATGTGTTATACTGTTTGAAATGACCTATTACTTATATAGTTTATGTATAAAATTCCACAGTTACAGATAATTAATTATTTACTGAATAATAGTTACAGCACGCTTTGTTTGTTACGGAAAATATAGTTGGACGTAGGTACCTACTTATATGAATTGACGCAATTAGATGCTTGTTTCCTCTCTAAATAAATAATAGAAATTACATGAAATAAAACGACAGGTAAAGCCTACATTATTTTTTCAGGCGAGGGACATCCTGACACCGATGAATGGAATGTTCCGAAATATAGTTACCTAACAACTTGTTTTTCAAACTACAGTACCGAATAATGAGGTTACGATTAACTTAATTTGTCAACATCGTTACTCATTAAAACGTAATCAGTATCAGTAACAGTAGGCTGACTAGATGCAGACGTGCAAAACATTCAAGCACGAAACTTCCAGCAGAGCTTACGATCCGCGGTGCCTAAATGAGATGCCAATGAAGGTCGATGATAGGCAAACTAGAAGAAAGTTATCAAAAGATTGTCTGATAATTTATTTATTAGCTTTTATATTACTTTTTAAACTACTAAAAAGATCTGAAAACACGGAAGGGTGTCGAGGGTGGTCTCCCACAGACGATCGTGACTATAATAAAAACCTTTGAGCTGAACAAGTTTTTAAATATATACTTAAGAGACATGGGTCATTTATTTAGTTTGATAAAATGTAGTTACCGATAAACTATGTTCGGGTTATTTATAACAACATGTTTACGTTGAAATTTTGGTGCTAGCCAACGGGCTCATTCAAGTTTTGTACGCGATCACCCCGCGACAAAAATACGAGTTACGCGCGGAATTTAATGAGTTTGTTTTATGTGAAAAATATAATTAGTTACAAAAGTTTTTACTGAGAAAATTGTTTACGCACCTAGAATTTTATTAGGGACTTGTTTACCGGCACAGGGTCGAGTATAAAAAGACTGGAGCTATTTATTTTCCAACCATTAGATGAGGGAACAGCTACGGAGTGTTATATTTATTTAAGTTTCTCCGAGGTTCTTCAGTGATAAATCGGTGAGTAATTTTTTAAAACCATAATTTTCTTTCGTTCATTTTCACTCGAGCTTTTCAAAGATGGTTTTTATGTTTGGAGATTCCAGTAAAAAAATCACGCGTCGGGTTCTAAAACTGTTTAAGTGAAGATCGAACCAGGCAGTTACTCATTTGGTTGTAGTAATATATCTAACTACTAATGTGACCCTAAAATAAGTTTGGCGCCGCTAAACAAGGACAAACCTCACATTGATAAATTGTCTTAGCACAAACAGAAATTATCACAACTCGCGTGCGTTGATCCAATTTTAGAATATTAATCTCCTTGTTCATTGTTCCTAAGTAAAGCAAAAACATCCTACATAAAAAGGTATATTTTATTATTACTTAACCTACCATTTTTCCCTGAGTAGGGTCTCCTTGGACTCCTCGATATAATTGTCCTGTCATTTCTAAGCATGAAATTAAACCAGGTTTTACTCGGCACGAACTTGTTATATCCCTTTAGAATGCACTACAGAGCTAGTTTTTTATAAAAATAAATTACGAGCGAGCAGAACTAGCCTTCTAATTATATGTCTAGGTCCCTGCGGTAAAGGCCTAGCAATAACGATTGATCTATGCATCGTCAGCTACTCTTTTAAAAATACTCTAGCAGCTCTTAAAAATACTCTGAACAAAATTGTTTCCTTCACAGAGTACTTTATTTAGTTTAATTACATGATACGTGACGTCACAGATCAGATATCAATGTTATAGAAACTATTTAATTTACTTTAGACTGGCCTAACATGATTGTGTTTTGTTTCAGCGTACCTTCCAACAAGATGCAAGGCAAATACTTTCTTGTAGTGCTAATGATATCGTTGAACCACCACATTGCTTCATCGCACATCTTAACGTCGGCGTACATGGACATGTCTCTACCAACTTGTATGAGAATACTAACGTACACTGTGATGAACGATTTGTGCCCCACATACGGAGCTTATGGCGACTACTCTTCCGGTAATTATCTTATGTAACACAATATAAGGGTGCTAATGTGGTATGTAGAAAGATATTGATCATGATGCAATGGACCTAGTTTGTCAGTGGAGATTACCAACATTTATAGAGTAGGCAATAAACATCTTTTTGTTTGTGGTCCTCCCCTGAGCACACGAAAGCAATATTGGACCACTATAACATTCAAACAACAGTATTGTTTTTGCTAACTGTAGTCGACATTTTAAAATTACTGCTTATTTAAATATGACACGTATTTTATCTACTTTTCCTCTATGTTTATCAAATTCTATTAATTCAAGATTTTAGGTGCCTCTTATTAACTGCAAAGCAACACTCGCTACTTATTGAAATTAGAAGGACATCTAATCCATCAGGCGCTTAAAAAAGCACTATACAGCCCCAAAATTGAAACCATTACAATTTCAAATGCCTTAGAAGGTAAAATCATATACTTAGGTACTTAAAGCATTTATAATCTTTAATCAATAACTGTTATGACACAGCAAATATTTGTGACAAATGATACGCTAATAGCACCTGTTTGACATTGATCTCAAATCAGTAATGTTCTAAGTAAAAATTCTTACATTTATATTGTTGTTAGTAGGACAGTACCTTGAATGATGATATAATCTAGATTCGCTTCGAATAGCGCAGATATGAGCGTTGTTATTAGTTGTCAGTCATTTCATAAAGCTATCAAAGCCAATATTTTAATATAGGTACACCTGATAACAATTACTTGGCATTCAGTAGCATGAATATAAAAGCAAACTAGGTTTTATTGGATACTATGTGAGCTCTATTTTTTCTAGTACCTACCTTTCCTTGACTGATAATAACTTTAGGTTTCTGGTGATTCTGATTTATCAAGATATAATTTACAGAATGGTAACCTGTTTTACCATTCTGTACATGACGTACCAAACCGTAAAAACTACCGTGAATACCTATGCATAGGAATATATATTTTTGGTTTAATTTAAATTTTTGTTGGACCACCCGATATAGAAATCCTTTGTATATATGTAGATAGCAAGACAGCAAAGTTAAAAACTCGTAGCTTTCCTGGTGAATTTAATTTAATAATTAAAGTTGTATCTTTATCTTTTCAGAAGAAGTCAACATGCAGCCAATCCCCAAAGAACTGACAGTCAGACAATGGGAGCATAGAGAAAGCGTCATCAAAAAGTGCTGTACAAAGCCTTGTTCTTTGCCGGATCTATTGTCGGCTTGCTAATGCATTCGATCTGTTTAGTAACAAAATACCGCGATTATCACGACCTAGGTTAATTAAATTATTTTATGTTTGATGTTTAAGGACTACTTAGTAGGCTAGAAGAAAACTTTCAATGTTGAACTTGCCAACCTTTTTATGGCTGAAATGTTAATTTTCTATTGAGAAGTAGATATCTCACAGATCAGTTTGACGGAAATTCCAGCAGAGGTCGCCACTAATCGGTTTAACTTACTATGCATAGCACACCCACATGTTAACATATAAATATTTGTGCTATAATTGTGTTTAATAAATATAAGCTTTCACTTAAGGAACTCCTTGAGAAAGAAGTTAATGTGAAAGAAATCTGTTATTTGGAGGAATCTATGGATATTGATTGACATTCGTGTATTATAAGCTTTATTTACTGTGTCTGACAACGCTGCTTTAAATCACATTGCCCACCTATTTAATATTTATTTTAATTAGAATAACTAGTTGCGTACCTAATTTTCAATTTTAGTTTTTAAGTTTTAATCAATATGTTTATTTTTAGTTTCAATGACTGTTGTAAATTATATTATACTGAAAGAAGATTGTATTTTATTTCAACTTCCGCTTACAAGTGAACAGTAAATGCGCCTTAAAAGGGAACATAAAGTGAGTTATTTCTTCAGGTAAACAGAATTGTCCAGATCCTACAACCTGCGAAAATTCTTTGATCTTTTTTCACATTAGGTATAATATCCATAACGTATAAAGTACTTACATTGCAAGAAAATTAGGATGACATATTAATTACTAGCTTCTGCCAGCGGTTTCACCCGCATCCCGTGGGAACTACTTCCCGTACCGGGATAAAAAGTAGCCTATAGCCTTCCTCGATAAATGGGCTATCTAACACTGAAAGAAATTTTCAAATCGGACCAGTAGTTCCTGAGATTAGCGCGTTCAAACAAACAAACAAACTTTTCAGCTCTATAATATTAGTATAGATGGCGTCCACGGCCGATTTCGGCCACGGCGGCTGTTCTCATTTAAGGAGATCAGCCAGCTGCGCAGGACATATTATAGTGCACAAGCATTTGCGCAGACACAGGTGCACTCCCTATTCCTTCACTCTCATAACCCGATGGGACGGCAATCCGACACGACCGGAGAGAGATCAGGCGCAGGACCGACATTTACGTGCTCTCCGATGCACGGGTGAATAATCACCAACTTCCAGACTACGGGCTGCTTTGTGAAGGTTCAAGAAAACCCACTAAGCGATTTCGGCCCGACCCGGGAATCGAACCCGAGACCTCGAGAACAGCAGCCGCGCTTGCGACCACTAGACCAACGAGGCAGTCAGGATGACATATTGTTACCTATGCATCTATTGATTGGTCTAATAAATGAATCGGAATCAGGACACATATCGTGATGAGCATGTTAGGTATGGGTAAGACATACACAGATAATTATAGTAGGTATACAGAAATGTGCCTACATTGCAGTTGGAACAAGAACACCAGCAAACTGTAAAAAACAAACTAATAATATTCTTATCTGTTGTTCACGTAAATTGTTACAAAACTTTTAGGTAGCTATTAATTCTTTATCTTTACAATTTATGTAATAATAGCTCTGAGATTATCAAGTAGTACTGCGCACAATTCTGATTTTCCCTAATTGTTAAGGATCCATAAAGGTTATTTTAACTTTTAAGCTTTTTCCTTGGTTAACCTCCTTGTTGAACAACTTGGGTCTAGTCATATTCTCTACCTACAGCTTTAATAGAAATATATCTGGAGATGGGTCTTAGATGCTCGAATGTTTTTTGTTCAAAACTATGGTAAGCTATTCCCAATTACCCAGACTTAACGGGGACTCAGAACAAGTAGAACATAAACACATAAATTGTGACACTGTGTTATCGTGCGACTTCGTGACAGGAAAACAAATAAGTTTCTAATAACTACCATAAACACTGACTCATCACAACTTTCGTTTTTTTAAAGTTATTATAGTAGAAAACAATAAAACAATAGTATGAATAAACCAAACATATGTAGGTACCGTAATTTTCAAGAACGGGTGACAATCTGTTCAAATTTTGCATCTCATTGTATGGCTGCAACAGAGTCGTCTATGCTAAATGATTAAGAGGAATTTTTTTTTGTTTGTTTGAACCCTAAAGGCTCCGAAACTACTAAACCAACTTGAAAAGTTATTTAACTTTTGGAAAGCTAGACTACGCTATATTATGTCCTGCTACGGGGAGAATCTCACCCGGGACGCGAGTGAAACCGCGGGAAAACAGCTAGTTAGAAATATGAACAAATAAGAATTTATTTGACACGTGATTCCTTAGTTTACGTGACAAGCATACATGAATCTTATTTTTCTAGTTGATGATAAAATGATAACCCATACTACGACGGGTGGCAATTTTCATTGATATATTTTGACGTCTTTAATAGTTGTAGATATCAATTTGTTTCTAGGGACAAGATACAGTTGAAGTGTATCGGAATTTTTCCTAAGCTTAGAAGCACCAAGATACTGTTAGGTACTGTTACAGCCTTTTTTTTTATCGTCCCACTGCTGGGCACAGGCTTCCACTCACACGGAGAAGGATTGAGCATTAATCACCACGCTTGCTCAATGCGGACCAAGATACACTACACATTTAATGGCCTATGTACGATCCCGGACATTAGATAATGGCATACATTCTAACCTTCGCAATTTTGTAGTGTAATTGTTGTAAACATTGTTTAAAAACAACGCCCGGTGCGCCTTATTTTATTATACAGCTAAAATAGAAACAGTGGCAAGTTCCTAGTGCATAATTAGTAGTCATTATTTAATTATTTCCATATCCTATTACACATGTCGTTTTCTTCTATAAATACGTTAGCCAGTTTGGTAATAATTAAGTTTAGGTACTGTTTTTATTTTCCGGTATCCAAACTAAATATGGATTTTACGGGTCATTTGCATACTCATTTAAACACAAGATAATGTAAGAATTAACGTCTTGTTTTTTATAAACATTCCAGTATTTGTTATTTTCAATTCTGAGTAACTCAGAAGCTTTTCAAAATAATTTTGATAATGCAACTTGCGATTACACAACTACGTCACTTCGATATACTTAGGCAGTACAAAATTAAATTGTTTCGTTTTTTGAACTTATGTAATAACGATTAAAAAAAAAGAAAAACAAAAGATTCTAATACTTCCTTTTTTTGGAATATAGAGCAAGTGTGATGCTAGTTTTGGATTTTAAACAAAACAGCATCAAAACGTTAAAATCATTTTATTATTCCATACTTATAACCTAAACACAGTATTTACAAAATTAGATCGTAGGCTAAAACGTTCTTATGACTTTTGGGCATGCTGTGGCTTTCCAAAACCATTTTGAAAATCAATTGTAAAGAGAAAATAATATTCAGTCTATGGTCTTGGTTTAAAACAGTTGAATGTATATCGACGATATTGTTACCGTATCGTATTAAATAATAGAAACATATGTTACCGTGTCATATTCATAAGAAATATTTCCGTATCTTTATGTCAGAAGTACTATTGTGTACAAAAGTAGATATAATCTGTGAAAGACGTTGAGTTTTATAGTGGAGTCAAAAGTACGACTAGGGCAGATCGAAGTACTCTGCCATCTAATAAACGGGTTATTCGTAGTTCCTTTGTTTTTTTACTCACGGCCAAGCCCCACAAAATCAAAATTGAACCTTATGTCTTTTACTAAAAGTTGAAAATCGTATGACCTAATGAAACATTCACCTACAGTCTTATAACTCGCTACAAAAGTCCTTCCATTTCCTTCATGAACTGCATATAAGCGTCGTCCTTGCTCGGCACTTGTTTAGGTATGTCAGCCGGCCTCTGTATGGCCCCGGATTTGATTCCCGGCTTAGCCTTTTTGTCTTCGCGTTTGACTCTTAGAGCTGACGGCACGAATCTGGTAACGTCGGCTGATAGATTCCTTATCTGTGGTTTGGCACTAATTGTTGCACCTGGAAGAAATATTTTTAGAAACTCAACGAGGGGATTTAAAAATTTGCCCTTATAAAACCAGGTGAACAGGCTGGCATTTTTATGAAATAATATAACAATAAGTTTAGCCGCGGACTAGTGTTTCGAAAAACTGTAAAACCAAAAAAGATGGAATTTGGCGTGGAACGTTTACTACTCTATCGGGGCAGTGTTGGATCAAAGGACTTGCGTCGATAACGTGAGTTAATAAGATTCAACTAGAACATTATAATAATATAAATGGACCTTATTGTATGCAGTGCACAGAGTTATTGTCTAACAGCATTCTCTAACGCTCATCCATATTCCGTATCCTTACGTATTGTGAGTAGGTTTCTGTCTCTGGGGTCCTAACCCTGTACCCTGGACCCTGTGCTTTATACCGGTGGCCACTTATTAAATTATACGTATATTTTTTTAATTCAATATTCAAACGTGTTTTAGAATAAATAAAAAGAAAAGTAAAACGATCAATAACCTTGCTGAGCATCCTTCTTAGTTATAAGCTGCGGTGCTGCACTGAGCACGGAGAGCTGTGGATGCGGTTTGGGCGGCGGCGGCGGCGCCAGCGGCCGAAGCAGGCGGGGCGGAGCACCCGGCGGCGGGCCCGGCGGCCGTAACATGCCGCGGGGGAGACCTGGAAGTGGAAGAGTGAGGCACGATATGTTCATATGTTTATTAGGCGTTTTCCTACTGCAGGACACAGTTGCAGCTAATTTGCTGTGTCATAGCAGTCGTATGTATTGCATCGAAAACATTTAAATAATTGAGAAAGACAACAAAAAGATACCATAATAGCGTGTCGTCGAATTCGTTTAAAAAATTTGGTGTACATAGGCCCTAAAACATGGATGTCTTTACAACGATTGTATAGAAGATTTGGATTATGTATAATTATTACATGCATAATTTTTTCTATCTCATCCCTCTTATTATTGTCGTACATATCAAATAAATAATCCATACTTATAAGTTCACAACACAAAGTGTTTACCTGTAGGCGGAGGTCCTGGGGGCCCAGGCGGAGGTCCAGGTGGGCCAGGAGGAGGGCCGGGCGGACCTAAGCGCAGCGGCGGCGCTAGTGGCGCACGAAGAGGCGGCGGTCGGAGACCTGTAGTCATATTGGTTACTAATTTATCTTGATAACAAATGGTAGTGACTTTTGAACATCTTTGGCAGTATTTACGGGTAGAAGCCAGAAAGTCTGACAATCAATCTTGCTAAGAGGTATTTCTCCAGCTCGCTTATATATGATCACTCACCAGGAGGTAAGAGCGGCGGCGGCATCTGTCTGAGCTCGGCGCCGGGCGGCTCGAGCGTGAAGTCTGGCGGCGCGACGTGGGGCACGTGGGGCCCTCCCTCCGGCTCGCTGTCCGAGTCACTGTCGCGACCACCACCCGAGCGTTTGAGGGCACTTAATCTGCCGAAAAAGAAAATATATCATATCATTCTATCACACTTGGGATGCCTGCAGCATTCTTTTACTACACACACATCATGTTGCATAAAATATTGCATTTCAGCTTGACAAAAAATTGCATTAACTCCTTCATCAAATAATGCATAAGGTAGGGTGCAAAAGGCACCATACGAAAAAAAATTATCGATATTTGACCAAAACCCCATCAAGGTCAAACCAAATACCTCAAAGAATCCTTACCTAGCATTCAAATCCGCAGCCCGATCCCTCTCCCTCTTCCGATGCACCTCTTCCATTTCCTTCATAAAATCATCGATGTTTTGTCCAGACAGCGCTAACATGCGTTGCTGTAAGGACGTCGGTTTGGGTGCTTGAGTCGCGGCGTTCGCTTGCGGATTTACTGAATCATCTTCAACGACTTCGCCGTCGATGTTTTCGGGAACTGGTTTAGCTTGAACTTGAACCTTTGGTAATGGTGCCTGAAAAATCGGGTTTTATTTTAATTTTTCTGTGTTTCTTCATTTAAGAGAGATTGAGAATGGTCTATGGCTATGTCAGTCAAAATAGGAATTTTATAAGCTTATTATTAATAGCTATATTTTGATAAACAGTGATAAAAACATACGTACTACCGGTTTACAAAACAAATCAAGAGTCAAAATTGTGTAATTTAAAGATTTGATTGATTGTTATCGGAAAAAGATAATTATTACGCGGAATAAAAAATATTTGGATACATAACAAACTAGCTGATTCCCGCTGTTTCTATTAAACTCCAGAAGACCAACTCTTTTTACCCATGCAACTATGCAGCTTTCATAGGTTTTTTTTTTAATAAAAAAAAAATACTTTGACTTTAACACCCTGTCTAGTAAAACTAAAAGTATTTTTCATCGCAACAGTAGTTCCTGAGAATAGCAACTCCACCAAACAACAACCTTTATATTAACTACGTAACTACATATAGATATACTTACACACTCCCCAGGTGGACCTTCATCCGGTATATCAGAGAAGCGCAGTACTTTCGCATGCTTTTCCTTCTCCAGTACTAAAATCTCGAAGTCACACGGCGGGCCCGGAGGTACGCCAGGCGGTTCTACGCCGACCGGCCGTTCCTAGAATATCATGGTACTATACAAGCGTAAACTGTTGTCAGGGGCGTATTTACCCTAGGGCTAAAGGGGCTACAGCCCGGGGCGGCAGGCGGCGAAGGGCGGCCCAGGGGCGGCCGGCAGGCCGCCCTTGGGCTTTAGGTTGGAGGATTAAAAAAGTACAGAACAATATTTTAGGACGTAGGCCTAGAACGGCCCTGAGCCATCTTTCCACATGTTGATTTCATGTCTTAAGGATTTAAAGTATGAAAGCCGGCCTTTGTTCTTTTCTGAACCGGTGGAATAGTCTAATTTTTTTCCGCCTCAGTATTTTTTTGAAGGAAATCTAAAGAAAAAAAAAACCGGCCAAGTGCGAGTCGGGCTCGCGCACCGAGGGTTCCGTACAAATCCTGTATAAATAAAAAGTGACTTTCGCGCAAACCGTTCAGTTAAGAACAATCATAGTTATGGTAATTTCGTGAGAGTCAAAATAGTTAATATTTTTTATTTTATAATGTAAAACCAGAATAGTAGGCCAGTACCTTGTAAAAGTTTTTTTATTAAAGTTATTTATTTACAACATTTTATAGTCATCATTCAGAAATCTGATTGAAAATAACTAATTATGCCTTAAAGGTCATTGGGCACATCTGACCCGCTTTGCAAAAAGTGGCGGACATGAATTAAAGTAGTTTTAAATTGTGGAGTAGTAAAACAAGTAGTTTTAAATAGTATGACGTTTCTTTGAATATAAATATTTAATTAAAATTCCATGGAGACGAATGTCCAGGATAGTTAAAAAAATATAAAAGACAAGCAGTTTCAGAGGATTGTACAATGTACAGGTTGCAATGCTAGTTTTTATTGTTAAAGACTTTTCATAAAGAAGGAAGATGCCAATTCGGATGACCAGGATCTGATGAGGATCTGGAAACCCAGATAAAGAGGGCAGCTCTTGAATACTGTAGGCACGCATCAAGTCAAAACCAGACATGTGAATGTATTTTTGAGGGTACTGGTAAACAGTGAAGGTTTGGAGCTGATTTGATTATGGAGACCACATAGAGTCGAGGCAACTCCTGAACGGTATGTTGCAACTACCACGTGTTTGGGCTTATTTAATTCGTATTGGCGAAGACTTTCCACATAGATAGGTTTGACTGCCATTGCGGGATCGATAGCAAAGATCAGATATAGTTATGGGAACTCCTTTACAATTTATAGCAGTAAACTTGTGTCCAACACAAGCTTATTTTATTTTAGGTGATGAGAATTTACTACTAACTTGGGTTAAAGCAGCCGTTGCAGGAATGGGATCTTTTATTTTCGAGGGATTAATCACCTAACGAGCCCCAGTATCAGGTTTTTTTCGAAACCGCCTGACGACTTGTAACTGTCGAATTGTAACGACTGCTAGAGAGTAGGATTCGGGGCTGCTGGCTTTACGTTTCTAGAGCCTTGACAAAAGTGTAATTCTGTCCCTTCCTTTGTCTTATAAAGTCGGCTTTATTTTATTTTGTAAATAGTTCTCATTTAGTTTATATATCTCAATACCCATTCAAATTCAAATTCAAACATTCCCAGTCATAACTTTTAATGGTGGGTCGTAATGGTCATAATGGTCTTTATCAAAATGAATTTAAAAAGCATTTTACAAACAAACTCAACTTCAAACATATAAAAAAGTAACAAGAAAGAAAGGAAGAAGATGTTAGGTGCATCGGTCTAGAAGTCGTAACACGACGTAACTAAAACATACCGTTGAAGAGTTCTCTCGACTTTCTCACGTCCATCATCAGGTAAGCTCTAAACCTTCACTGTTTGATAGTATCATCAGACATACATCTGAGAATCAAGTTTTAACCCTATGCATGCCTACAATTTCTGATAGCGTGTGACGGAAATTCGTCTAAGGTGTCGGTATAAACTGCTGTATCTTTTGATCGCCTTGACTTAGAAGTTTCATTTTTCCACTGCTTAAAGGGACAATGGACCTGAGTATTTCATGTGAATTTCATGCTTGATACGTCCTCGCGTTCTTGAGATAAAGGGTCTTGACAGACAGACAGACAGACGGACAACAAAGTGAACCTATAAGAGTTCCGTTTTTTCCTTATGAGGTACGGAACCCTAAAAATGATTTAAATGTGGCATTTCCTTATAAGTATCCAAATTGCGATGCGTATATTTCTTAGTACTGCAGTGACAAACTGTAGTGCAGAACGCTCATTTTCAGTTTTAAAAAGAATAAAAAACTTTTTAAGATCGAGTCTTATCGAAGAAAGGCTGAATGATTTGGCAATTTTGAACATTGAAGCTGATTTAAGTAATAAAATTGATTACGATGATGTAATAAACAAGTTTGTTACGAATTTTGTACACAGAAAAAAAATTTAAAATATATATATTTTTTGTTTTCTTTCATACCTTGATGGGGCGGAAAACTACAAGAGCCCAGGGCGCGCAATCTTTAAATACGCCCCTGACTGTTGTATTCTAGTGTAAGATATAAAAGAAATTGTTAAATAGGTTATTTTTTTTTTCTTGTCTCACCAACTGTTTACATAAACAAGAAACTGCTCTAGAGAATGACAAGATATACCAACAATTTGTAACGTCAACTGCTGCACCAACCATTTTAATTTTCACACAAGGTTCATCTTAATCAATTTTCGAATATTGAAGAGTTTTCAACTAAATTCTTTGGAATTAACTTCAATTGAATTCTAGCAATATTTCAGACATTTTTTGGGGCTATAAGAATCCAGTATATGAATACAAAAACCAACTTACTTTGTATGCAGAATCTTTCTTCAGTATAGGTTTGACAACCACAGGGTGCACTGCGTCAATAGGTAGAGGTATTTGTGAGGGTACATTGCTAAATATGAGGTTATCTGGTACCTGAAAGCAACAATTTCACTTGAAGAAACTATCTCAGAAATATGTAATTACTAAGAAATTCACAAAACAGCAACATCATTTAAAAAACTTCGCATTTTTTTGTGGTAATTGCTGGCCATCTAACTGGAAAGAACTTTGAACACAGAAATAAAAGAAAATGTGGAATTAACCATAGACAACTGTATAGTAGAAGCAGATTTAAAATATGAAACTTACTTGTAAAGTAGGCAAAGGAATATCATCCACTTGTACTGACTGGGCATGCTTCACAGACTCATAATAGGATATCAAATGGGCCCTTCTTTTCTCATATTCCATTTCCTGACGTTTGAGGTCCACCCATTTTTCTGGATCATCTTTATCCTAGAATATTGATTAAAAATGTTATTGCAAGGGAATAACCTTGAAATAATTCACTCATCTCTTTTTCTGACAATTTTTTTAATATAGGCATGACGGTAGGTTTTAAGTGGTTTCCCACATATTAGGTTACATACCCTATTGCCCTATTTATCACAGGCTGCTGTGAAATTTATTGTAGAAAACACATTAAAACAGTACCACATAGTGATAACTTTGATGATGTCCTCCTATCCGATTGTCGGCTACGGTGGCTGTTCTCATGTAAGGAGATAAGCCAATTGCGCAGGACATTTATTATAGTGCACTAGCATTTGCGCAGACAGAGGTGCACTCACTATTCCATAACTCTCAAAGCCCCACACTATATTGTATGTTTCATTTTTGCTATTCACTTTAACAACCAAGAAGAGTTATGTTTTCACTCATATCTTGTTTAACATAATGTCATACTTATAATACAGATAGAAAAATGCAAAGTCATCATAGCACTGTAAAATTCTGATAATCATATTACCATACACTTTAATCTATTTTGTTATTCTATACAGTTTCAACACTTTGGGAAATATTGTGCAACACCATAGTTTGCAATCTATACTAATATTATAAAGCTGAAGAGTTTGTTTGTTTGAACGCGCTAATCTCAGGAACTACTGGTCCGATTTGAAAATTTCTGTTAGTGTTAAGTGTTAGATAGCCCATTTATCGAGGAAGGCTATAGGCTACTTTTTATCCCGGTACGGGAAGTAGTTCCCACGGGATGCGGGTGAAAGCGCTGGCAGAAGCTAGTCTCTACATATAATCCTATAGAGATAATATGGTAAAAGTTAATTTGTGAAAGATATTATACTTACATACATCTTGAGAACTCTATCAAAAGTCTCTCTTAATTTTTTTCTTTTCTCTTTTAAAACTTTTTCGTTCAGTGGTGAAGGTTGTAAGACATTGTACTCTGGGCAAACATGAGAATAAAGAATTTAGTATCATTATTCACTTTGTATACATTCAATTACAGATGAATGTTAAGTCTTATTTTTTTGTATAATTTTGGCAAGCATTGCTTTGGTGTTCTGAATATAATTGAGTGATTATTTTATTAAATGCGAGTCGACAGTGTATTTAATTGTAACTAGAATAGTCACGCAACATAATCTGTACTAGCATTATAAACCTGAAGATTATGTTCCTTTGCTTGAATGTGCTAAACAATATAAAAAAAAAATCATTGTTAAATATTCCAATTATCACTGAAGGTGTATAAACTATATTGGTGCACTAAGTAGATCCCAAGGAACATAGGCAGAGGGGGAAGTTAATTAGTCTCCTCAACAGGAAGGGTAACTAAAAGGTTTTGGATGCAAATTAAAAACTTTAAATAAATAAAAACAAAACCTACCCATTTCATCAATTTTCTGTAGCTCCTCCAAGATCTGAGTAGGATCTTTCATCTTCAGTACAGCAGCTCTCACCATTTGCCGCTGCCGTTTATTCTTCTTCAATTCCTTTTTCCTTGCTTCTTTTCCTGATGGCAGAAAGAAATATAAATAGTTGGATTCAGGAATGATCAATAAAAAATAATTCTGCTGTCTTGTACTCTGGACGTCTTACTCTTTAATGTTAAAACTATAGGCTGGAATCTGATTAATCTAACTAGCAGTAATGTAGCTTATAGGTCAGGTAGCGTATAGCAGAATAACAAACAAGCATCTTTCTTTTTATCCAAGTGTGCGAAGTAGTTCCCTACGGACAAAGCTAACACCACAGGAAGCTAGTAAAACTCCGCCCCTAAGACGACCCACTGACCCATAATTTTCATCATAAAATGCAGCTACCATTAGGGCAGTCAGTATATTCAAACAATCCCATGAGTGGGATGAATATGGAGGAATGAAAGACCGAGCTGAGTGGTTAGGCCATTTTTATAACAACATGGAAACCCAACTATGTGTTAGCTTTTCTCTATTTACGTTGTTCCACAAAAATAATATGTCGTGAATATATAAACGAGTTTCCATAAAAATATAACCAATACTTACTTGCTTGATCTGTAGGATTCATGTATTTACCACTTTTAGTGGTATTTATGGAACGGCGCCCCATCTTGGATGATTTTAGCTAACCTAAAACTAAATAATTATTTACTAGCAGTTACTTCAGTGAGAAATCGATCTCAAAATTCACAAATGAAAACTATTCCAAGCCAACAAGCGTTCGTTTGGTTATTTTGTTTGACATAAGGTCATCTTTTGTCAAATCTGACAACAAATTGACAAATGACATTGACTGAATTGAAAGGTTAATAATGTTGCAAGATTTATCATTATTACCCATCACCCTATCTAAACTCAATAAAAAATACATATTTTTAAGTTTTAAAACTATTTGTAGATTTAAAAATAAAAATAGCCTTTTTCTATTTTTACATAAAAGTCATGTGTTTATTTTTTTATTCTGTTCACAAAATGCTACACTTCATGTGAAAGATTGTTCTGTGCATGCATTATATGGGATAAAGTAAAGTAAAGTACTAGTGTTTTGCCCCCTTTCACTTTTCTAAAGTCCAGGGATGAGTCAACTTTAAAAAATTATCCTAGAAAACTAGAATTAAAGTATTCAAAGTAGACGTGACTTGTATTATCTTTTTATATTCACAAAATAGTAATTATGAATGTCGACAAGTCCGAATATTATGAAAAATACCAACGTAGAATTACAAAAATAAATTTTATTACTTACTTAAAAGTTAGATAAACTTAAGGCTTTAAAAAATCTTAAGTACAGGTACTAAGATAGTAATTTGATAGGTCTATCAAATTACTTTGCTATCGTCTCTACGTAGAGAAAGTAAAACTCTTTAGGTAAGTTTAAAAAGAATTCTGGGCTGCGTTGCACGTCGTGAAATGATTTAGTTTCCAAAATCAATAAGAAATGGTGTTATAATATTATTATTCGTTGATATCCACATTCATTTTCTCATAATTTACACTATTTATTACCCCTAGGTAGTTATGACCTTTCTGAAAAGAAATAAAATAGTGCTCAAACGGTTATTAGGTCGGTATTTATTACAAAATGGTATACACATAATAACTACCTACAGTTTCACTCACACATAAAGGGCTTATCGCCAAGACTCTATCTATCGCCATCAAATAAAAAAAAACAATTACTGCTGATACAATTTAGGTCTTAACGAAATTCATCTCATCATAGCATATTTCATCAAATCTTTGTACCTACATAACCGTTATTTAAAGGTTTTATGCAGAGATAATTTGGAAAAATCTAATGAGTCGGTAAGAATAAGTCAACAAATAGACTTCCAAACTTACTTACCTACATCGAAAAACCATGCCTCGAATTTTAAATTACTAGTAATAACTAATTTTAATTTATATTTCTAAATATACCTACTTAGATCTAACGTGATCCAACCGGAAATTATGCGGCATACCTACCTATCTAACCATTCACATTATCGTCTTGAATGGTGCCTATCTATTTATGCAATATACTTAGGTACTATACAAATCGTTAAAGAATGGAAGTGCATTTTAATTATCAATACTATCTGGCCGACTCTCAAAGCATTGACCGACCAGCATAATGACGGCTACGTTACGAGTACCGTAGCGTACCTTCCTATTTAGTTATGCGAAGAGTAATAATTTATAGACAGAGTTGTATTACCTAGATGCCTACCCAGTATTTACACGTATTTACGCGAGACGGGGCGCTTGCTTGGATTCGTGTCGCATGATCGCATCACGTACCTACTACGCTACACACACACACAAATAAATTTTACGAGCATCCACTACCATCCACTACACACTGGTTTCATTCATATACCGAAACTAGACATCTCTTTCTATCTCATTCATGCTAACCGAACGTAAATGGGTGTGAATGCAATGGCATTCCTCACCTACGAAATGGCGTTTGTTGAACCGATTCGCGTCGCGTCGCTCGGCCGAAGTCTCGCTCGCTCCCTCGCGCAGTGGTAGAGAACGCGTTCGTTCGAGGCGTTCGACTTTCGAGCGGCGACGTACGCTAGCGTGTATGTCTTCATTATTGATGCAAAAGTTCCACGATGGTAGATCATAACCAGAAATTGTTACAGGAGTTGCAAAAGAAAAGTGGAAATAATGTTTGTGCCGATTGTGGAAACCCGGGTATGTTGTTATAAGTGATTCTTAACGATTTTAGTGATAGTGTTTTCCTTGTGCGTGGTATTTTCATGGGGTGGTGAATAGGCGGGGGGCGTAAATGCGTCCATGCTTTGGAGTTCAGTGACCTCGACGTAAAATGCATTCAATGAAAACAAATCATCGACCAGCACATTTTACGATGATTCAAAACATGCAGCTAAGTCAGTAGTAAAGATACTTCCATACATCAGTGATGTTTGTGCGATTATGTCTATCACAAACGTATGAAATGTATCGTGTTAATTGAAATTTAATTTCAATCAATGTGACAACTGCAAACATTCGGTTTTTTCGCAAAACCAAAGTTGGCTCTATCAGAGGTTAAAAGAATTTCAGTTTATAATCATAAATTAATAAATATCTACATTAGCTATCGTATTTATTGCAAAATAATAATATCTAACTAAATCATGTGAATCATTGTTGATAATGAACTCACGCTCATTTGTTTTTGGAAACAACAATTTTTAATTTATTTTACGAACCTAAAAATAACCCGCCTATTTACAGACGTGTTTTATCATAAATACCTAAGCAGGTACATAACTGGTTGCCTAGCATGAGTCATAGGTTCTGCCCTCCGTAGGTCTGCTGTGGGTAATCTGTATCCTTGACATGTATGCCATAATTTCTCCGTATTTTGCACACTTTTGCATGGAGTTGGTAGTTCTAACTGTATGATAATCTGTAAACCGCAAAGATTTCTCTGTAATCGCTTGTTTATCGTTGTTGTATACCTATAAATCTATCATAAGAAATTAGGATGTGAGCGGCGCGTTCGTGTGAGTGTGACCTAATTTTACATTTCAATGTCTGTCTATAGTGCGCGGCGAATGTCCAAACTCTATTATACGAACTTGTGAATTCGCTCTGAGATCGTGTAGGGTTTATGCAAAATGTTGTTGAGATAAATTACATTTTGTTAGTGATTTCGTCGTTGGTATGAGATATTGATCGACTTTTATGTTTTAATAAGATTAGATTACATTAAAACAAATTCTAATTTGAAATACAAACAATGTCGTTTGCATAAACAAAAAAAAACTTAAAGTTCATGCGAATGGTAGAGTTCCTTCTTCGACGTTTTATTGCTCTTTTATAATTTCCAATAATAGCTTACAAGGACAAATTATCATTCATTCCTCATTGATATCAAAATACATAATAATAAAAAAGCAAGAATAATAATTAATTATTTGTCTATTAAATTGTTAGTGAATGCATAAATAATTTCTTTGCTTTATTTATTTTGCAGACCTATTTTTTAAAAACTAGTTCTATAATCTATATAAAAATAAGCAAATGTTAAGCTTCCTACACCTAGATAAAAGCCTATACGTGTGTTCTTTTTATTTTTATTTATTTAAATCTAATCTTTCCGATGCATAATATATATTAGAGTATCCAACATATATCCTTTTAAATATTTTACATGAGTAGAATATGGATCTCGTGGCTAAGTAGGTAACAGCTGCAGAAGTCGATCGTTCGACCTGATGAAGAGGCTGACCAACACTTACCCATAGAGACTATCACCCCATGCAAAATACTCCAACTTAGCTAGACCCAAGTGTTTCAGTGACCCAAAGGTATTTTGTAATCTGTGTTTAAAGTAAAAGTGTGCAATCGATAATTGATAATACAAAGCTATGATATCGATAAAGATTCACGTGATCGGAAGCGTAGTAAAGAAATCAAAAGAGTCATAGGTATATGGATACACTGCTACCATAAATATTGAAAGAAAATAATATCCGTTAGTAAAAAAAAGCTATATATTTATTTATTTGTCGCATATTTAATTGAAATATCCTGGTCCCTGTGTTCTAGAACCTAGTTCACCTGGACGAAGGGGCTCAAATTCATTATTATTACCCAAAAGCTCAATTAATGAAACCGGTTTAACCTGACTTATTAGAAGGTAGGGGAATATTAAATTATCGCCAGTAATGACTAATTCTTCGAGCTGGAGAAATGCTACTAAACAAACAGAATAACAGATTATATGCCAAAAACTTTCAGTTTGACTTGTTTCAAGTAAGTATGCGCAAGTTAACAGTAGTTCATAAATATGCGCCCTTCAAGTAGGCTTAAACGTTATGACAAAAAAACAGTTACTAAATGGATAAATAACACTAAACAAGTAGATATGCGCTTATTTTAACATAATTATAAACTTAAGTAATAAACGATAACCTTGATTGATCAATGAGCGTTGAGAAGTCCACCGGCTGTAAATAGATAGCACATGAGTATCTTTACGCGTCGCTACTTTACAGGATAAGCAGATTAACCGTGTGTTACTGATTATTCGCTCCAAGTAGAGGGTGTAAACCTTAATTTCAAGTTTTGAAACAAAGGTAGGTAATTCGTATCTAACAGGTATCCCAAGAGTTGTGACATAGCGTTATGTTATTTACGAGTGGCGCAGAGGCCAAATGTTGATGTGTGAGTGTGGCGGCGTGACGTCGTGTCGGTGTGTTTTGTATGCTTATAAACACGGATGTGATGCGAAACGAAAACGTGGAAACGCCTATTTCCACAAAAAAGCTTTTCAACAATTAACAATCGAAGCTCAAGTTTTATAGCGGCCACACTGACGAACTTTGCGGGGATCAAGTTCTATTTTAAGTTCGACCATCGCGAAGTACGTTTTTAGTTGAACTTCGCTGAGGTACGACACGTAATCAACTTATTCATAGGTGTAACGAACATTATTGTTATCAAATATCAATAAATTAAGAGTAATTTGCACAATTTCACCCTGAAAACAGTCATTGATTTATGGCTGCAACTTTTCTAGATTTCACGTCACTCATGCACCTGCATAACAGCTTGTTATGCACAGTAATACCTACGTCATTTAGGGCATCTAATCGAATCTGTGACGATTTGCAGAATTCTTATCGTAAATCACGTACGTATTTCGAACCTATTGTTTTGATAGCTATGGAAATATATTCTAGAAAAAGGTACAGGTTATAATTATATACATTCTACCAAAATGTTGTAAACACTAACTCGGAAATCACACCTCCCTCATGAACGGACAGTATTTTCCTTATAAATAATTACCGCGGTTTCACTCTGAAATAATGTAGTTTTCCATCAGTGAAATAATATTTAAAACAGGTGCATTAGTTTTTGAGTTTATCCATTACAATGTTACAAAAAAAATACAAAATCCTCTTTATATTATTTTCCTCGAAAAAGGTGAAACCCATATAGGTGATCAGCAGATCAAATTTTGTTCTAAAAAACGCTACAATTCCTGAATTTTCCTCCAAAAGGGTCGTACCTACATAAGAAAAGATTGAGAGACACTGTTCTAGATAAATACTGGACTCAAAATATTTAACCTATAAAGTTTCTCTTATTACAACGTAGTCAAAACATAAACATAATGTTGTAGGTACCTACCTACGCATATATACCTACCTACCTTGTTTGTTTACCCACAAGAACTGTAACAGTGAAAGTCATTCACCTACAGAAATTTAAAGAGTGACGCTTACAAACAATGCTTTATGTATTCAGGCGAATAACACTAATGTTATTAAGGAAATCAATAGAAATAAACAAGTTGTTTACCAGGAATTTGAAGAGGAACTAAACTCTGAATCGACAGCTAGATTTTATTGTCTTGGTTCATTACTGAGTTTGATTAAATTTAGTTGACGAGTAACGTAAACGTAGTTGTAGAGTGGTGGCTAGATTAGCACATATTTTTAATTTTCCCTAAAACACATGATTTGAAGCTCTGCGCGATCGGTCCGTGGATGACCGCCTCGTTTTGACGAGTCCCTCCGTTTTTCGGAAGGTACGTCAAATTGGTGTGTCCTGGCTATCATTTTAAAAACTTTTGCTGTTGTTAAGGAGTGTCAGAAGCGAGAAAGTATGACTAAAAGTTTAAGGGTATAGAGTTGTCCAGGTAACTGGCTTGAGGAGTCAGATAGACAGTGACACCCTGCAAAACAGTTCGCTCTATGTTAGTCTGGATTTCTGGAAGCCAATCCCAATATAGCTGGGGAAAAAGCTGGGTAGACGAAACGATCAGGAGGTGTAAACCCTGCTCTGTAGTATGTAGTAAAAATCTAAAAATCGCTCTGTATAAAAAAAAAATAGGGAAACTCTATAACTATTAACTTGTGTATTTTAAAGGAACGAATAATCCGTAAATCGAATTGTACATTAAATAAGAACACCCAATTCGTATTTTGATTTTGTTATTGTTTGTATTACATTACATACATAATAAATAATTAATGCTATCTAATCTCGCTCTGTTTTATCTTGTTTTTAGCAGGTGGACGTAAATGTCCTTAGGTGGTAAACATTATGTTAATGTTTACCACCTAAGGACTTTTTTTTCGATCTTATAACAAGAAGTGGCATCTTATACCTATTTATGTTTCTTTTTCCAGACCCTGACTGGGCTTCCTACAACCTTGGCATATTTATATGCATGCGCTGTGCCAGCATCCACCGTGGCATGGGCGCGCATATCAGCAAAGTAAAACACCTGAAGCTCGACCGCTGGGAGGACTCTCAAGTACAGCGGATGAAGGAGGTCGGTAACAACGCCGCCAAGAATAAATACGAGGAAAGAGTCCTGCCGTGCTATAGACGACCTAACAGGAACGATCCACAGTAAGTGACGTCAATACACAAAAATATTCTAATCTAGCTGCTGTTTTTGAAAACCACGCTGGCATTTTATCTGTTAATAACTCCATATCTGCGTATTTTTTTTGAGTTCTTGACCTTAAAGGTCTGATTTTATTCGATCTTCTATCACCATACCGTAATAAGTATTATTTATCAAATTAAATTAAATCATGTAACCCACATTAGCTAGAAGGATTCTATTGCGGTTCGGCTAAAAATAGCCTGTACTCAGATTTCTTACGTCTCGTCAGTACTAACCGATGTATTTATTTGTTTCGAAACAAACTGACCACATTGACGACATATTTTTGCCTTAATTATGTGGTTACGTATAGCGATGGGCGTTGAATCAACGAACTAGTTGAATCAACGTTGATGTCACTTCAACGGGATTAACGTTGACCGTTTTCAAATCAACGCGTTGAATCCGTCAACGCGTTGAATTTGTCAACGAGTAAAAATTACAACGACGTTTACGAATTCAACTAGGTTGACGAACGAAACGAGCAACTGAACTCAAACCAAAATAATGTAAAATTATAAAAAATAAAATAATGTATAAAGCCAAAATAATATAAAAAAAAAATAAGGAACTTCGTTCCAATTGTAAATAATAATTAATTAATGTACATAAAAATCAATCAATCAGATGATCTTTTAAATACGCCTAAAATTTGTATTTTATAGCAAATTATTTAGTCAGTCCTAAGCCTGAAAAAAGTATAAAGGGAAGATCATCTAGAAAGTTTAAAAAAATGATATATTAACAAAAACGTTTTGGCGTTTATCGTTGGCGTTGGCGTGTATCGTTGAAAGTTAATGATCGTTGATGCAAGTTGACGTTTGTAACACGTCAACTCGTTGACGAAATTAACTAGTTGATCAACTAGTTGACAAATGGAAATCAACGTTAACGTTTCGTTGACGGAAAAACCTTCAAGGACCCATCGCTAGTTACGTACCACAGTAATTTTTATTATAATTAAAAGCTGGCACAAGTAATAAACAAAATGAATAATAGTATAGGTAGTGAAGCGATATTTTTAGTGTATAGCTTGTTATACCTAAAACACACTACCTAATTAGGCTGTGGTAGTCCGTCCCATGAGACCCTAGCCTTGGAAACTTACATTAATAACATTCAGGTAGGCATCCTATAACCATCATCAGACTAGGTAATACTAGTACATAACTATTAAATAATCTGTGGTAATAAGTCTATAGGTACATATAATAAAATCGTAGGAAAGTCATTGAATATTTTTTCAAAGAATACTTGGGGGGTGATCTATAATCGATTCTTAACCCAAATATGTAGTTTTTAGAATTTTTGTCTGTTAGTCTGTTTGTCTGTAAGTATGTCCGGGGTAAACTCAAAAGGTACTGCACGGATTTACTTCAAATTTTGCATGAATATTACTTATAAGTAGGGTCAGGACATAGGCTACATATTATCACGCTATAACCTACAGGGGATGAGCAATGAACCAATATATCTGTTAATCGTTCTGTAGACGCGTGAGATATTACAATGCATATTTGAAAGTTGCCTATTATTTAGTTGGGTTGTCATCAATGTTTACATTGAAAAATTGCGCTTTACCTTTGAGTTACTTGAGCAGAAAAATAAAATTTTAAGCAAACTAGGTTCAGTCCAGGTTAAAGTGGTGCTATCTATTGCATATAAAAAAACATACAAAGATAGTGAATGAATATTATTTAGAAGAAGGGCAGGGCAAAGCTTTATATATTTTAATCATGGTAACATCAATAGGGGATAGGAAATAAAGCTTTACGTTTAACCGTTTTCTAAAATCACGTTATATTCAGATTAAATTTGTAAAAAAAAGTCATAACCCATGTTTAAAGTTGCTCCTTTTAAAAAAAAAAAAATTTCGGACAATCGGAGTATTAGGGTCATTTCGCCTGTTCGCGACCATTTAGTGCAGTTGGCAAGTTTGACGGCGATAATAAAAATGCTCCAGCACTCATTTCTATGTCAAATTTGTGTAATGTATTCCTTATATACTCTATTTTAAGACTAACTTTCAGTTGTATTAGAAATATCTTTCGTTTTCTATTTAAATCGATAAACCTCAGAATTAGGCGTTTTACCCAGTTTGCGTCCACAAAATCCAATTCGCGTCCACCCATGGTCCAGTTCGCGTCCAGCAGCATAGAAAAGGAATATATGGGTGAAATTTTTAAGAATTAATAAAGAAAGATTGTATTTGAACCATTTATTTATTTAACAATAAACTTAATTATTAAAAATCAACATTATCATCATTTAAAATTCACTTTAAAAATAAAAATAATTCTGCTCAACATTGGTTTAAGTAACTTAAAATAAGATTAAACAGTACATTTTTTTATTAAGATATATACGTGGTTATAATTAAATTATAATTTAATTTTAATTATAATTTAAATATAATTTAGTTTTAATTATAATTTAAATATAATTTAATTAAATATATAATTTAAATATTTAATTATAACCACGTATATATCTTAATAAAAAAATATAATTTAATTATAACCACATATATATCTTAATAAAAAAATGTACTGTTTAATCTTAATATATTAAGTAATTTCATTTAAGGTAAGTTCTTCGGATACAGGAAAAAAGAAGGAAAAGACAACATACACAGAAGAAGATTTAAAGAAAGCATTAAATGATATTCGAGAGAAGAATAAATCGATAAAAAAAATATGCAAAGAATATGCTACCTTGTCTGATAATTTATTGACTCAACAATTCTTTTAGTTGTATGTTGACACAAAATTGTTATATTGTTTTGTTAATTTAATGTGGCCAAAAACTTACTATAATCAACGCGGGTCTTTCCCTGTGATTTTAGGGTAAAATTAACAGAACTGATTACTGTTTATTTTTCAAGTTGCAAAATTAATTGCCTAATTTTAAGTTACTTAAACCAATGTTGAGAAGAATTATTTTTATTTTTTAAAGTGAATTTTAAATGATGATAATGTTGATTTTTAATTTAAAATAATAAAAAAATGTACTGTTTAATCTTAATATATTAAACAGTACCTATGTTTTAATTATTTTTTATAAGCAAGTATTTAACGAAAACAGTGGACGCAATTTGGTTTATTATTATAGAGGATAGTTTTAGTTCGCGTCCATTGTGGACGCAAAGTGGAAGTTTTGTAAAATTCGATGTAGTAATTCGCGTCCACCTTATTTTATTCGTTAAAAATAAAAAACATTACCAAATTCATAAAAAACATTATACCTTTATTCATCATTAAACCGTAGAGATAGCTATCTATCCTAAAATTCACATAAAACAATATAAAACTTACCATCAAACACGCCGCTGCACACTAATTTTTATCTAAAATTCAGCGTGTTTGCGCTTTCTTGTTGAAGAGCCTAGACTAATTATTTTTTCTAAAAGGATTGGTTGGACGCACAGAACTTTTGTCTATCTGTGCGTGCCTCTTATACATTAACGTATTAGCGGTAATGATCTTTCGTTTGATTGGTGTGTTAATTATCTTGTTTTCGAAGTTTTTTAAAAGGAGATCGGCAAAATGGACGCGAACTGGGCGATGGTCGCGAACAGGCGAAATGACCCTATTAATGTTATTGCATTACTTACCGATATTAATTTTAGTAAGAATTATACAAGATATTTGACTGTTAATACTTTCTTATGTTTTCGTGTGCTTAGTCGAATCTGAGGTGGAAAAATTTCGTAGATATTCATCTAACTTGGCATTCAATTCAACTGAACTTCTGGTTATCGTATCGATAAAGTGAATCGGTTTGTAGATCTTACTTGGCAAAACTGCAGGCTTTAAGTACGAACACATGAATTGGACTCTCACAGATTACGTAAACTTTGCCTGTTCATGAACTAATGCAAACATTTCGGTGGAATCCCAACTTAACGTAGTGAGTGTGTGCACAGAAAATCCCCGTAATACAAGTGAATCTGTTTGAGTACTAATATTTTACTTAGAGTGCCTATCTGATCTCCTTAACCCAGTGAACTGGACACCATGTTATCCATGGTAAGACTGTTTGACAGACTTTCTGGCTTCTGATTAGTCGCAGCTGCTGCAGAAAATGTACAAATGACAGCTTTGTCAGACCTTTGCTTCCTGTGAGAATTACTTACGCCCGTACACAATACGTAATAATTTTCCAAATCGGTTGACTAGATCCAGAGATTTCCACAACGTCACAAACTTTACTTCGTTAGATAAATAGTCACACATCGTCGACACAACCTTGATCGATCAACCCGTGCGGCTGCTAAGTAGTAGGTAATCCTAACTACATATACTGTCATGTGAAAGAATACACCTGCGGGATAAGTAGTATTTTGACAATTCTATATTGCCCACGCAGACGAAGTCGCGGGTAACAGCTAGTACCTTATAAGTAGGGTAGCTCTCGTTTATCAAAAACATGAACTTTTAAATTAGAAACTTAATCACCACATCATATTTTTTCTCTGTAAAAGAAAACACTGAAATCGATTCGCAGTTCATAATGTTCTGAGTCATGTGTATGATTCACGCTAGCCTGAAAGAAGTGGCGTTTGTAAATCCACCCTGGCGGCTAGCTCCCTTCGGAAAAACCTCTTAGAAAGTATATTTTGTGAAATTCAGAGATGTACCTTTCAAGCCGTGTTGGCCTATGTACCTTTGTACCTATGTACCTTTGAAGTCTTGGTGGCCTAGTGGGTAAAGAACCATCCTCTCGAGTATGAGGGCGCGGGTTCGATTCCAGGTCAGGCAAGTACCAATGCAACTTTTCTAAGTTTGTATGTACTTTCTAAGTATATCTTGGACACCAATGGCTGATAAAAAGGTGAAGGAAAACATCTTGAGGGGAAACCTGGACTATAAAGTCTGAAATCACCAACCCGCATTGAGCAAGCGCGGTGATTAATGCTCAATCCTTCTCCGTGGGAGAGGAGGCCTGTGCCCAGCAGTGGGACGATAAAAAGGCTGTAACAGTAACAGTAACCTTTCAAGCGATGGTTCACGGCGTCTATGCTTGAAAATGACTGGGTGCGTAATAATACACATTTGGGCTTTGGGGGTACATGCCGTAAGGCCAAAGGCCAGTAAGTAAATGTGTCTTTAACTAAATGGAAATTTGAATTAGGATTATAAATTCTTTTGCGTATTACTTGGACGCAAGTCGAATAAAAACGCACTTTTCAAGACCGTTTCCTGACTCCATAAAATATCTATGGCAGTAATAGGCAACATGTACCTAGATAACATTCCTATATTTTTGTTGTTACTTCTCTACATAGTAAGACCTTCCTATTACCATGAATCGTAAGTCATAACATGATTTATCTATTATATCAAAACTTGACCCACATAGTTTTATCTTCCTTTCATAACAGAAAATGTGATAGGCAGGAAACAAAGATAGTTGACTAAAAACATAAGTAGTTCTTTTTTTCTAAAGTTGAAATTGACTCCTTTTTTAAAATTATGCATTCTATGTCAGTAGATGTGTACAAGGAAAATCTATTTTCCCTAAAATATTTATAAATAACTAAACTATAACCATTCTAAATCGGGGCTTTCCGAAAACGGGTATAATGTAAGTGCATAGGTACACTCTAATACCTATGTTTAGATAGCATGAAATCATGCAGTGAGCGTAATTCTATTAAACATATTGTTATGCACGGTATTACAAGGTACCATTAATATTATTGTACACCCATCTTTCTAAGTTATAACGATAAAAAGTATTGGCTTATCAGGAAAAATTTGACTAAAAAATACTGCCAATTTATTTCAGAGTACTGATTGAGCAGTGGATTCGAGCAAAATATGAACGCGAAGAATTTTGCCACCCAGAACGTCAGAGCTATTTATCTGGCACTATGGAAGGATTCCTCATGAAGCGAGGGAAAGAAGACAGCCGTTACCAGCTAAGGAAGTTCGTGTTAAGTGAGAACGAGGACACCCTTAAGTGAGTCAAAATGTATCGTTAACTGAACATAATGACACAATTACATTTGGTCGTTGGCCGCATTCGAACATCAATTCGCCGAAACACTTAACCCTGCTCGTGCTAACGCAGTTGTTCGCGTACACTGCCGTCAAATAAGGACGCGTTTAAAAATGTGAGTTGTCGATAGAATGCGGTCAAAATTACCAAGTGCAATCCCTATGAAAGCTTTATGTAAAAGATAACCATTTGTCGCATTTCGTTACTAATAACGCTCGTGATCGTCACTTATTCAGTTATCATGCTAGTCACATTTATGTTAGAATTATTGTCTGCCTGTTTATATTTCTTTAAAAAATATTTGTCATGCATTAGCTTACACATTGGCTTATCATCATGGCCAGATTTGAGATCTTTAATCACACTTGAACGTTCAAAGCTATCACATGTCAATCTTCATGATCATAATCATTTAACGGTCAAAATTACACTTTAATTACATACCTATTATGTTGTAAATATAGCATACAGTATTCTGACTGGAAAATAAAGCAGGATAACGAACGCCAGTTAGGCGGGGTCACTAAATTATAAACATAATATGTACTTATGCGGTAGCAGCTCGTGCGTTATAAAAACAATTTTTAATTAGTCAAACAAGGTTCATCAGTCTTCCTCTTTCTCCTACTATCAAAGTGTTGTTAGTCAATGCTTATAAAACATTTCTGCAAAGCAAAACTTGCTGTTATACGTTTACTTAGACGGTAATTCATTGAAACAGTGCAGTTAAACCATTCCCAAATAACGTTATTTTAGGACAATACTTAATTACTTTCATAAATAGACATGAGCCTCAACTCTCTAATGACGCAAAATCTAATTACTGTGTAATGAAATAATGAGCTATTTTTGAACTTGTTATGCACAGTACGTTATTTGTAAATGTGTTAACTTGTTACATATCAAACAGCATAATAAAACTGTCACTGGTTGATGAAATACTTAAAGAAAATGTCCCAACTCAGTGACGGCGCGCTCCGTTTATCTCCAGATATAAGATAACCACGATAAAATCGGTTTCGTTGAAAAATAGTTGGTAAATTTGTGACGTACATCACACGAAAACTTCCACACCTCTTTTGCAATCCTACGTCAAGTCAAATGTTGACCTACTACGTAATTATGAACTCATAAAATTGTTTGCCACGGCGACTACTCTCCTGTTTTTCACACTCTTTGTGTAATTTCCAAGACAAACACTCTTGAATTATGTTATAATTTTTACAAAACTTCAAATTCTATGACGTAGTTTATTTATAAAGCTGTGTATTATTGTTATTTAATGGACAGTTACTATGTCATGATCAGTCTACGTCACTGAACATTGACATTGTGATGAAAGATATCCTTCACCTTGCGTTGTTGGATAGTTCCACTTCGCTGTACTGTTTGTGAGTGTCCGTTTGCTAATACGATTTGCACATAATTATGATGATAATCAATATAGATATCATTTAACATAGTTTCATAATAAAACAACTTGTCATGATTGTATATCTAAGAGCTGAAAACATTTTATCTACAAGACTTATGGAAAAGCAGTGATGATTAGAGACTAAAAAGAGACAGATATTTAAACAAATATGTCACAATATATCTATTTGGTCGTAAAAGGAAAAACATTTATCAAAATAAATTTTAAGTCCGTCATTATACCTAACATCGTGTTATTTACCTCGTTACTCGATTTATACGTACCTAATGCTGACATATCGCATTCTTTACCGCAATCGGGCGGCGGGCAATTCCCTGATTGTTTACATTACATACAAAAACTTTATTTACTGCAACACTAGGAATCTAATTAGTAAATGTAAGTTCAAATAATAACAGTTTCGGGATAACCCATAACATATCCCGTTCCGAAAATAACATATCGTAGTACCTACGATGAAATATCACTTTGAGGTTTGAAATTAGGTAATCAAAAAGCCGGGGATCAATTTTCCGTGTTTGATGCAGGCTATCCCTTATAATTAGGAATGCTAAAGCTAGTTGTTTTCGAAGTAGTTTAGCTTAAACATATCCGGACTGGTTCTTAGGTATCATCCCGCTACCGACGGCTGCGGCCGTACAACTGGTTGTCTCGATCGGTTAATCGATCGTCTCCGCGTCAAAAACTTTGGTCCTTTGAGGTAAGAACGAAAGCAGAATTTGAACGAAAATTCCAAATTCAAACGATTATGTTAGTCTCGAATGTAGGTAAGAGCTGTTGAATAAACGTCAACCTCTATCACCCCATGTTAAGGTCATTCTCATGCGCAGTTTACCATCAAAATCAGTACCATCTATGTTGCATGTAGTCATATTCTGGTTTTCATGGTTGGGTATGCTGTACTTTATTCAAATACGGCGGCAAAACTTATTTTTCTATGAAATTGTGATACGTCTATATGCACGTGGATAGTATCTTTTTGATATTATTGTTTGTGATTAATGCCTGCAATTTATGTGTCATAACAATATTGTGTGCTTTTGCAAAACATTCGTGTCTGATTTTTTCGTCGACTTTGATTTTTTTGTAAGTATGTATTTTTCGTCGCCGACTATTCGGCCGCAGCAGTTACAGGGTTGAAACGGAGAGTTCAAGACGCGAACATATTTGGCCTATATTGCGTCACATTGTGATAACTTACTGTATAGAAGTGAAGTACCTATTTTGGTTTGGTTTTTTTGCTAAAAAAACCTTGTGTGGGACATTCACATTTACCGAATGACGTCGCACTAATTTAAATGTTCGCGAAACAAATGTATAGCTAGTGGATTAGCGTAAGTAGTAGGCTTGGGTGTAGGTAGATGTTTAGCAGTAAACATGTTGAACAAACAAACGTCACGATACGTCATTTGGTTACAAAGTTCATTAGGTTGATTTGAATGCCGTTATATTGTAAACAATTAATTGATTATTTATTCAATTAATGTTTAGATGAGCACCTTTAGATAACTGGAATGTAGGATTACCACAAGAGATTTTTCACCGAAGAATACAATTATTCCAGTTTGATCAAAGACCTAATAATTCTTCGTTAGGTTGTGGTGATATAGACTCTTGCATGCCAAATCTCTTCCCCGTCTTTAGAATATTTCAGTGTTCAAGTGAAAGTTTCACAGATGAATGGAAATCTCTGATTCATTTTGTGACTAAACTTCGATCGAACTTTCTACTTGTGTAACTTTATTCAAAACAGTTTTATGCACTCTTTATCTTTGTAAAGGAGACCAAATTATGAATTTCTCTAATATTGAATGGGTCTAGGTAGCTGAGGAACTCTAGACTAGGGGAAGATTCTTCTAATTAAGCACTTTAAGCACCCGTGTGTTTACTTAGAAAAGGAAATGAACTCTTATCATTGTTATAAACTGTAACTAATAAAGCACTTTTCTATCTCCAGATATCACGTGAGGGAAAATAAGGAACCTAAGGGTGTGCTCAAACTGTCCGAACTTAACGTTGCGTTTGCGCCGTCCAAAATCGGGCACATGAACTCAATGCAACTGACGTTCATGAAAGACGGGTCCACCAGACACATCTACGTGTACCACGAAGACCCTGAAGTTATTAGCAATTGGTGAGTATTTTGGCTAGAACATTATCTGTCTATGACGTCACGGCGATTTGATAAGTTTGTTTTAAATAAAAATTGGCCTCTGTGCCAAAATGTTGTTGATATCGATATTTCGATGCACCTGTAGTGTGATTATGTAATTGTAATCTGTACCTAACTGCAAATCTGGACACACTCTGAATTATTAATTCTTTGGTAAAAAAAAAAACAAAAACAAATCTATAAATTTTAAGCTAATCTATACATATAATAAATCTGTAAAAAAACTGTGTCTGTACATTGAATATATTAAAAAAATAATAATTGGGTGGGGTTTAGAAAGAGTAATGGAGCACAAATCCAAAAAAAAAATTCTGTCTGTTTGTCTGTATGTCTGTATGTCTGTTTGTTTGTACACGCTAATCTTCCGAACTAATGAACGGATTTCAATGATGTTTTCTTTGTTGTATAAGTATTAAGCCTGGTCAACATATAGGCTATAATTTATCTTCGAAACTTGAAGACCTGATGCAGAACACCAACAGACCAACAAAACTATAAGAGATACAAAAATGGTGCCATGGCAAAAATTGTTTCATGTGATAAGCATTTTCAGCTGAGATAATAAATTTTAAGATCTGGAATACCTGATGTGGAACCCCAAGAGCCCAGCTTCTCTGTACCATATACAGGTATGACGTTTTAGCAAAAGTTGTTCAATTTGATTAGCACTTTCTATTGACTTATACAAATTGAAGATCTAAAACACCTGATGTGGAACTCCAGGAGCCCAGCTAGACTATAGCATATAGAGGTGTGACGTTTTAGCAAAAGTTGTTCAATCTGATAAGCACTCTCTGTTGACTTATAAAAATTGAAGATGTAAAACACCTGATGTGGAACCCCAGGAGCCCAGCTAGACTATAGCATATAGAGGTGTGACGTTTTAGCAAAAGTGGTTCAATCTGATAAGCACTCTCTATTGACGTATAAACATCGAAGATCTGGAACACCTGATGTGGAACTTCAAGAGCAATACTACACTTGAAATGTATAGAAATGAATGTTATGAAATAGGTATGGTGAATCAAAAAAGTAATTAGTCCGTCTTTTAGATAACCCTGAAATAATGGACACGTATTTTTTCTTTTCTCCTTCTCACAAACAAATAATAGCGAAGATATAACACGCTTGAATTTTGTGTTAAGTCACTGCTTAGTACAAATTTTACATACCTAGACGTGGCGGCAAGAGCCCCCACTCTCCGAATTTGTTGCGTTATATCTCATTATTATTTTGTATGTCTCTTCCAGACCTCGGGACTACAGAGTTCCGAATTTTTGGGAGGCAAACGTGGGGCCGAAGCCAACACGCTGAAGCCCTTTTGAGACAACTTTAATGAAATTGTGACACAAAACCAACGATTACCCCTTTATACACTATAGAAATGAACCCAAGGACAATCCCCGGTGGACGTCGTTAAAAAAAGACAATCCCCGGTTCTGTGCTATACCATTGCTAACTGTCGATGAAAACTACTTGGGCTATTGTGATGGGATGCTAATGGACTAGGAATGGGGAAACTACGGGAACTATGGCACCTGCCGATGACAATGTATTAGATAGGTACATGTAAAAATGGCAGGTGGAGACTCGCCAGCTCACTTACTGGGCCCCCGGGAATCAGTCACTGAATAGCAACAAGAGGGCAACAGGGACATGAGCGGCTGAAGTGTGAGGATACCTCGGCGGATTTTAAACGCAGATTACGCTCTCCCTGTGGGTCACTTACCACGAGGCACCTATCCTCCGAGCAGAGCTACTAACCCTGCTCTAACGACTCCACTCTGGACGGCCAAACCAAGCCAGAGGCGTGAGACCTACCCCCGTCATGGTTCACTCCGACCGGCCGGAGATGGGGGACAGTATACTCTCCCTGGAGAACTCAGTATATATAGCCCCGCGGGGTCGCTACTCCCCGTCATCAGCCTCAGATGTCCTGCGGTGCTTATATCTCATTATTATTGTCGTTAATATCTCAAGAGCCTTTGTCCCAATTATGTGTAGAGTCGACTTCCAGTCACGATGCAACTGAGTACCAGTGTTTTACAAGGAGCGACTGCCTATCTGACCTCCACAACCCGGTTACCCGCTCAACCCAACACCCCTTGGTAAAACTGGTCAGACTTACTGGCATCTGACTGCCAAGAATGTTCAATGACAGCCGGAACCTACAGTTTAACATCCCCTCCAAATAACGGTCATTGGTATCCAAAATATACGTAGAAAGTACATACGAACTTAGAAAAGTTGCATTGGCAGGACGTACGCTCATACTTGAGAGATTGGTTCTCTACCCACTAAACCACCACGACTTCCACTAAGTCATCACGACTTTGTCATCTCAGTAACATTTAATGTTTTTTAACGTAATAATACGTGTGTAATATTTTTGCCACACACAACTTAAATGCGGACTAATTAGAATCACTACTTTTATCCCTATGGTCACGTCTTTTGCGGTTCAGTTCTCAGCGTTTTATTTAGTCTGCTGTGCTTTTGCCGCACAAAAATTAAATTATAGAACATTTCTAATGGCTCTGCGTATTCCGTTGTTTTCAAGTCAACATATCAGACGATTCAGATCTTTGATTTTGCTGACCCCGTAGTCGCTGGCATACGGGACAGGATCCGCGTACGAAGTCGCGGGCAGAAGCTAGTTATATTAATATTTATGTTAATTCCTTAAATGATAGCGTAAATTAACACTTAGCGTGACCATTTAGGACACTAATACCAAAATAAATATATAAAAGAGACATCTATAGTACCATAAAACAAAAAACGAAATCTAATTCCATAATTATTTAAATATTCTGTTAAATAATTATGGAAATTCGTCCCAGCCTTGAGAGAGTACTTCAAGGAATTCCCATAAATTTTTATGATCTTGATATGTTAATATCGTAAACGTAACAAATAGTTACCATAAATTACCCTTTTTTTGCGACTAGCAACTGGGGAAGGATGCGCAAATACGTGTTTTTTTTGTAATGGTAACCACAAGTAGCTATAGTAAAGCACTTACAAGGAGAAACCTATTTTAAAATGTTAACATTGAAACTTCGCTTCGATAAAATTTGCTGTTTGGAGATCTTCTAAGGCTTTTCATTCATTTTTTTTTCGATGCATGGATGTTATGAAAGGATCTCTATCTTTAAAATTTTTGGGATGTACTCTACTTATAAGACCCCAAAGAGGAACTCTACTTTTCCTTCATGAATAAGAACACCTTCTAACTCTTTAAAACCACAAAATCTTCCATAATCTCCCAAATCATGAACCTCTTTTATACAAGATCAAACATTTACTCCTAAACTACATTCATCACAGGTACACAGCAATCCGTTGCGCTCAACTGCACCTACTCCAAGTGGCGTTCCCATCTATGCCCCAATCCGACCTCGTGCTCCGTCTACCCAAAGACTTTGCCCGTGAAGGATGGCTGTGGAAGACTGGTCCGAGACCTTCTGATGCTCATCGACGACGCTGGTTCACCTTGGACAATAGGAAGCTTATGTACCATGATGAGCCGCTTGATGCTTATCCGAAAGGCGAGATTTTTGTTGGTGAGTGTGCGAAATTTATTTATGTGAGTCTGAGACCACCGATCTTTACTATTTCTTCATATAAAATGCCTTCTGCATTTATCCTTATTTCACTTTTTCCGCCATCTCGGTTGAAATCATAGTAACAGCCATGTCAGTATTCTAAATTCTCTTATCTACTCCAAAATCTTATGCAGACTAATGTTATGTACTTACCTATACCTTCAAAAGAAACGTGTTAACACATGCGTACAATGACATGATAAAAACGACAGATTAGAGCGAACCTGTCCAAACAGACAGCCTATGACTCAGCAATTTTACCACCAAAACAAATTACGCAACAACTGTATTTGCATGACCCATGGAGAACTAAATTACTAGCGGAGATGTTATAACGCAAAATCTCCTAAGAAAGTAACGAAAGCAGTGCGCCAAAATGCGGATGTTCGGGGAAGGAGGAGGAACGTTACTAGCTCTGCGCTCATACGCCTTCTTTGGAACCGTCCTTTTATTTTAAAACCAAATCACCAATCTATCAAGGCCAATCTGTTGATAGATGTGTCAAGATACCCGAACCCCTCGTTAGTTATTAGTAACTGATCATTTTGGTCACACCTACTATCATTACTTGACCTACAAGAGGCGTCCGACCTACCTGCTGTACGACATCTCCGCTCATCTTTCCTTCCTCAGTGTCATGACTCTTTCAATTTATTCTTCAGGGCACGAGTCAAACGGCTACTGTATTAAAGTGACGAACACTGGTAACGGGTGCAAGGACGCGCGGTTCCCCTTCCAGTTGGTCACTCCTGACAGGACATACTGTCTTGCCGCCACTACACATGAAGACCGTGGTGGCTGGCTCGCTGTCATACAGCAGACCATCAAGAGGCCGCTCACGCCGCAGGATTCTACCAGTGAGTTGCATTTTAGTCTTTATTATAATGTTTTTAGGGTTCCTTTTTTGGTATGAGAAACACGGTGAAAACAATTGACGATCGCCCATGTAGGCCATTTACAAAAACATTTGAATATCAAAAGGGTTGAAAGTAGTTACTATAGAAATGGGAAAGAATAACTTCGCTCTATGAGCCATCCAGTTTAGGTACTTGGTAAGAAATGTAGAGACAGCCAGAATTGAGACTAATAATTTAGTGGAAATCCTTGTATCTTGAGTTGAAAAACCTTCATATGGATGAAGAATCATGTAACAAAACAAAAACAAACTCCAAGTGCAAAGAGACTGAAAGTAAAAAGTGGGTTTTCCATGCAAAAAGAAAATAACTGTTATGCTTTATACTTTTGAGTACTTTGAACCTTAAGTAGGAAAATAAGATTAAAATAACGTAAACCGCAGTCCGCAGTAATATACTTAGTTTTAATATGACCCACGAATAAGTGCAAAAAGATTAACTTATCCAACATGAGTCATGATGAGCCTGTTACAATTCTGAGCAGGGGCCCGATTCTCCTAATTTTACTTAAGCAACATACGATTCACATTCGACTGCGATCCAATCACGACTCGATTACGATTGAAGCGTATGTGGCATTCCGTTATTTTTTCTGTCGTAAAAGTTTTTATCCTTTTCTGTCATTCAATAATGAATCATTTTTCCTGCAAATGATTTACGATTGCAATATGATTGTAGAGCAAACTACCGTATAGACCAAAATCACCAAAATAGCAGACCAATCGCAAACCAATCGAATGTCGTTGGAATACGATTGGTCTTATTTTAAGTAGTAGCAGAATGCCCGATATGGTTAAAACTGCTATTGCAATCATATTGCGATTCGATTTCTATTCAATTTTGACATTATTAACTTAGGAGAATCGGGCCCCTGATTGTAAGTAGGAATGTTTGATGGTTAGAGATCAATAACTCTAACAGTACCAACACAGGTAAAGTCAAGGTTTTTCTAGTTCCCAGATGATGACAAATGTGTAACTAGTTGTGAAATATTGTGTTATATTTGTCATAGATAATAGACGTCATTGTTACGTGACGTAGCGCACACGCACTGTTTTGAACAATTTGGTCTTTTTTTAGTACAAAATATTTGTTTGTACTATTAAAATTAATTGGGAAGTAGGTAACTCCGGAAAAACAGTTGAAGACACATTACATTATTGTAAACAGATGATATTTGGAATGCGTTTGTGAGAAGATTGTGGCCAATTAATTACCTTAGGGTAGATTTTAACCCAAGGGCAAGACCCAACCACATTATACGATGAATCTTATAGTAGTTAGACGTGGTAAGACACACTGGTGTTTCCGTAGACCGTGAATGTTTTGCAAAAAAATGAAACTGGTTTGGTCCCCTTAGATATTAATTTTCAAGGCCACATTTAATGGCCTATAACGAAACCCTTGGCATATAAGTAGCATGTACTTAGATTCAAAACTCTGGGCTGCTTGTATTGTTAAGAAATATAATTTTGGAGAGTCAAGAGAATTTCTAGAAAGTAGTTTTATTTTTTTGTGTATAAAATGCTGTACAAAATACAATTTTGTAAAGAATCTATTCTGCTTTTCGACTAATGAGAAATTATCCTCTGGGGACACATTTTTATGAAACACGGCCTATTAATCATACCAATCTCTGCGCTCCTCAAGCAACTGTTTTCATAGCTTGTTTATCATCTAAAATAACTAATAAGAAACAAGCTGTTGAGGTAGCCTGGTAACAATTTTATAACTACGTCATATTGCACGTCATTGATCGTGACCTACAATCGTGATAGACCGTCTTCAGTCTATTAACCTTAAAGTGCTGTTAACTTATTTTGATAGACAAAGCAAACAGACAGATTCTTTTTACGTCACTAACGACGTTCCATCCTAATCACCTCAAAATTCCGTAAACATGATTTGTCTAGACTATCCTTAAATTGCGTTGGCGCCTCTGACCGTACATTCTATAACTAGTTGTGACGCAAGGCTGTCAAGAAAATTTTTTATGGCCTCCTTTCAGCTATTCTTAAAAGACCCCTCTTCACTATTCATTTACAGGGAAGTTAACTGCATGCAAGCAATTGCTTAACGAGGGTATCTTAACAGCTTATCCAATGCTCGAAAGGGATTAAAAAGATTTGTAACCTGCTCTCCCAACAAAATTAAGCTTCGCAGACCAAACGTAGGTACACTGAACTCATCAGTGCTTAAAATTGTTTAACCCTCACCAAGGCATGACGCGGTCCTAGAAAAATTAAATCCATAGGTTAATTAATACATCAGTGCTTTGGCTAGATGCGATCGGCATTCGTCTCAAAATTCCATACCTAGGTAACATCAGATTAAATTCTGCAGGCCCAATGGTGATGGCGAGGCGTACCCTCTGGTCCAAGCATTTGTCAACAACACCTAGACGCTTATTACAGCCTCCTCAAGAAACACTGGATGCATATTTTTAGCCAGGATTTACTTAGTAAGTTGGGGTTTAACAATTGGATGGGTTAGGTTAAGTCGGATGGGTGGGGTGCGTTTTGTTAAGAGTTGTGGCGAGCCTACGTAGGTAAAGATTGTGGAGTCCTCAGTTACAACACCTTGTGGTATTCAAAAACATGTTTAAATAGCAATCGGTTCTCCCCTATTGCAAGGGATATAAAAGTGGCGAAAGAATGGCGTAGTTATAGGTTCGTTCATGTCCTGTTCCTGTCTCTAAAATAGATAAAGCTGCAATTTTATGGTTTCATCATATTTTTATTTTGTTTATTCCAGTCGAAGCCACGCTGGTCCGCAAACGTACGGCGTCGAACTCCATCAGCATATTCTCAGGAAGGTAGTCTGTGTCCGTGACACGCGCAAGCAACTTGTAATGCTTACACAAGAGCAAGTCCGATGATATCGCCGGGAGTCGCCCGCTTACGGACACGACTGCTAAATAATTAAAATTAAATTATTATTATTAAAAACAACCTTATAGAATTATTTTAATAATTAGGATCTTATTTTATGACGACTCTTGTAAATACAACTATGATTTTTGATTAAATGATTTTAATCGGTTTATTATCCATTATTTAATAACGTAATGCTGATGCAACGTTTTAATTTTACTATTAATGGACTTATTATCTAAAATGTATACATTTTTGTTTTAATTTATTGTATTTAATGCAATGAAGGATTTGAATCGATAATTTAAGTCATATTAAATTATATAATTAATTTATGTTTGTTTTGTAAGTGAATAAAGTGTGTTATTTCATTCGATGTTCTTTTATATCATGGCGGTACGCACAAAATATCAATGTAATAACCGATAGTGTAGTTATGATAACATGTAGCCTGTAAAATAAGTAAATATATCAATACATTTGTAATTCACTTTAGTGTATGTTAAAAATCACAACAAAGCTCTCTTAATCATGGTAAAAGACATTCTACAGGGACTTTCTATTTGGTGATAAGTCTAAACGACTACTGTAATGGGATACCACAGAAAACCCACCAAAACTCTACAACCTGAAAAACTAAATAAAATAAAAGCTGAATTAGCAGCAATCAAATACTTTTTGAATAAAAAAAACCACCGATAATTATTTAATTGGTTCTCGGATTATCTGTGGTATCACCAAAGCATAGACTTAATAAGAAACGTATATGACCTGTATCGTATATTGCATTTTTGTATAAGTTTGTAACTTGGTACTTGTAAGTACCCAATATTTGTTCGCCTTGAAAACGAAACTGTTTTCGGCGCGCAAAAATTATGTAGGTATTTATACAATTTTGCGACACAAACGATGGACGAAGACTGTATATTGTGAAAATAGACAAGCGAAATGTACGAATGTACGAAATATTGAGCGTGGCGAAGGAAAACTCCTTTAAAAAAAAGGTAATGGGATACTACTATAAAGGTAGGTTCCTAACAAGAGTGCTGTTTTAACCGAAGCCAATAGGATTCCTCACTCCTCTAAAGTTGATGATGACCATAACAAAAGATTTTGTAGCAATGCACAGAAGGTTCCATCTCGGTTTTGTGTCGCAAAATTGAACATTATTAATATTTATTCACACTGGTTTTGTGACTATATTGTATCAATGAAAATCTCGCAATCACAGTAATATTAACCATTATATTATAATCTTATATCGAGGTCCTAAGTTCGATTCCATTTGGAATAGTGTTGTGCCCGATATAATAGAAATAGGTTGATCCCTATTACACTTGGGACCTCTCTAAATGTTGGTTTTCTATTACACTTCTGACTATCCGATTGGGAAAGAAGCGTAATGTTACGTTAATATAAGTATATGTAATGCAACAAGCAATGCAATAACGTGAGAAAGTATAGCGTTTAGGCTTAACGAATACTCTGATGTATGTTCTTATATTTATATATTTTTCTATAACGGTAGTCTCGGAAACGACGGGCTTTGAGCGAAGTTGTGCATGTGTTAGTTCAGTTTGTATTTGTGTGTGTAATCAGTGTAATAACGTGTAAGCAAAGCTGTTTCAAAAACATTTCTCGTTTGTATGTTTCATAATGAAATGACTCGATGTCGACAGTTTGACTTAAATATAGGTGTGGATGTGGACATATCTCAATAGAAGAATTAGATAATTTCAGCCGCTTAGACAAAGGTAAAGGTTGGTTTACCGATAAAATATTATTTCTAGAAGAGAAAGAAAAATGTTTGGCATAGGTAAATGTAGTGTTTGGGTGTGAAACTGATGAAATGTAATTTTAAACAGTTTTAGGTTAGTTTAAATCATGATAAAGTCCCGAAGCAGAATCTAGTGTGGATCACGTACCCTTTGGATATAAAACGACTTTTTTAGAAAACTTTAAATAAATATAATTTCAAAAAAAGTAGTCACATACTCATATTGATTAGGGACCCTTTCCAAAGTCTAGCTACCTGCTTTAGATTAAAATTTTAAAAATAAAATTAATATTTTTAGTGAAAATTAGACATAGATTGTGTATGAGGGATCGGATTGCTTCGGCAGTAGAGTAAAGGAACTTGAAAAGTTTATGTTTAGTAAATGAATGGAATGGAGTGGATACAAAGCTAGGAGGCTACCAAAAATATGGTAGAGATAATATTTTATTGTAATGTATACTATAACTGACTTACAGGCAAAATGCTTTAGTATAGTAAGTGTGAGGAATGAATTAAATTCGTCTTCATGCGTGTGGCGTGCGAGTGTAGTGCGAGTGACAGACTTCGACTAAACTTTAGAGTTAGGATACAGAATCACTATCATGTAATCGTGTTCTACCATTTATTGACACGTAAGCTAATGTCCAAAACATTAATTTAATGAGCAAATAACTTAGACTACGTTCGATACTGAACCGTATGTAATTTATACTATCGTATAACATTTTCTTATCAGGATAGCCGTAGGTTTAGTTATAATTTATAGAAAATGGAAAGCGTTAAAATGAATTAGAAAATAATAAGCCACAAAAAGCAATTTGAATGTTTCCTAGATAATGTACAATTTTTATTTTTAATATGATTTAGCTGTGTAAGCTATTCGATGTGTTAAGTACTGCCGCTTACCCACGTGTACGTAAGTTATTATTTTATACATCATTTGAAATCAATTAACATATTCGCTTTAGTTGTAAATTTTAGTGTAATTATTTCAACAAATTTTACCAAAACATGCCTCGCTTAAGATTTACATTTATTTTGTTGTAAATATGTAAAACGATAATTTTTGTAGTGTGCTCTGGCATAATACAATATACCTATGAATACTTACAAAATAAACTTTTCACCTGCTAACATTGAGTTTTCGTTAATCCACATTAATTGAGTACCTTTAAAAAACAAAATAGGTACCACAGTAGTATCTAGTCCTATCCTTTTGTGGTTCTGAAGTGTATTTGAAGTTCCAAAGTAATTAGGTGTGTGCACTGAATTACTACTTGGTCCATTTATGCATTTTCTTCACGATAGTGAAAATGAAAATGCATGAAAAGCCACCGCCTGGCGTTAGCGTTAAGTTAGTAATTTGCAAGCAAAGTAAATGAACTTTGATGCAAAGAAAAGACTGAACCAGCATATACTACTGCATCTTCCAACATTGGCCATATTGTGCCAAACACATACCTACAACTTTACAAACCATTCCTAAAGTGGGATGATTATTTTTGTTAAAAAAAACCTATTTTTTCTTAGTCAGGCAGCAACCCTACTAAGCCTACATTTAAAACCAAACACTCAATTCATTGTATATACTTTTCGAATATACTGCACCACTAACTTTAAAAAAATCAAAGCAAATCTTAAAGCGGTTTCCGCATAAATATATTTTTTCTGTCAGCGGCAACTATTTTCGTGTTTGTTTTGTCAGGCTCGAAGCGATGTCGCTTCTTGACGTCTACTTAGTTTAAGTATCGAGTTACCACTTTACCTCAAATGAGCAGCGTTCCGGATTCGTACCAATGTAACTGATGCATTTATTTCCGAAAAACTATTTAAAGTTTTCTTCAGTAATCCTGTATTGCTATCCTGATTGTTTCATGAGCTTTGGTTTGTACCTACCTACGTGACTTTAGATAGATGCTCAGGATAAACCTAATGGGAACCTTTAAAACATCTTGATTGTGTGAACTGTCCACCCAATTTTGAAACAGGAACATTGGCCGATGAAAAAAGGGTGCTAGAATAGCCAGTAGCACTGGTTAAAGCTTCAAAAGCATCTAGATCAGACTGGATCCTTACCTACCGAGATTCTTTTGAAGTTTTGATCGTGAAAGCTCCGTCGCTCGGTATGTAAGTACCTACCGCCAATGCGTTGGAAATATTTGGTATTTGGTTATTAATTTTTGGGAACTATATTTTTTGTCACCAAAATTTATATTTGTCATCAAGTTGTATCACCTAATAAATAGATCTATCCCCACGAAATATTTTCGTTCTCAGATAAACAAAGAGTGTTCCCAGGTATGAATTACCAAATTATTGTTAATATAATGTGTAAAATATGAGATGGATTACCAATAAAATTGTAGTGCATTACATGAATATAAACTTCGTTCTTATAATAATAGTTTTATTACTTAAATAATAGCTTGGTGCTCAAAATGGTAGATCTGTCACCAAATAAATCGATTAATCGATCCCTGACTGCGACTCCTTTTTATTTGTTATTTTGTCACCAATACAGTAGTTACATTTTATTTCGTTCAGTTATTAAAATCATGTATTCGTTACCAATTTAATACATCAGTTTTTAATTTTAATGAAAATATGTTCAAAGGGAAGAGGAAGGGAAAGGAGACAAATTGGCGCGCTTTCGGGCCTCAACGAATGGGTTGTAGGTTGGTTGTAGGTACGATCATACGATGCGCGGCGCGGGCAGCGAGATGCAAGTTTACTTCATTCGCGACGATTACGTTCATTGTTGTGGGTGCATTTTATTAGCCCCCCACCAGAAGCAAAAAAATTACTTATCGACCAGAAAAGAAAAAGGGGGCGCCCTTCAAAATCCAAACCAGCGCTGATTATTCAGTGATTGTTATTTTTAACAATATATTGATTATTTTGACTTTAATTAAGTGTTTTATTTACTATTCAGCTAGAAATTTAATTTAAATATATTTATACTACCTGTGGAAATTAAGACCCTTGGGGGAGGCACATGGCCAGTTAAGTAGTAGACTCTTTTGGTTGAAAGGATGATGACGACTACCCTACATTTTTAGACCTTCATGAAATTTTCTAGTGATATAATATATGATTTATTGGTGATCTATTTAAATTAGTTTGCTTAAATACTATTAGGACAAACCTATTATAATACATACAAAACCATTTATTTGGTACTTGACCCCATATCTCCATGATTTTCGGTAATTTATTGTGGAATTGATTTTATATTGTTTGGTGACTACATTTTGGTGACAAATCTACTATTTTGAGGGCAAACCCTATTATTTAAGAAACACAAAATGAATTAAATTGGTGACAGCTTAAATCATACCCTTAATTTTTCTAAGAATGAGTTAGCTACAGCACTTTCTAAACTTTAATATTGTGCAGAAATGTAAGCTGATATGCCTGTGACACTTCATCCTTTGAAGTTCGCAGAATGTTGAATTTCTTAATTTAACGTCGTTAATTAATTTTAACGTTTTTAAGAACATGATTTACTGCCACATTTGATATGACAAATCGTGATTCGTTGATGGACTGGTTGATGGATCACATCATGGCTTTGAAGGTCACCTAGTTATAAAAATATTTGAACTTCTTTCCCTGGGCGGAAGGCTTATTAAAAATAATAAGTGGCAACTCAGTGAATTGACCTTTCTAATACTTACTATAAATACGAAAGGAAATCGCTATCGTCATCTTCAAAAACGATAATACTAAAAAGTTACACACACAGACAGTCTAGAGGCAGAAAAAGGACGCACACACATAGGCTACTTTATATTCAAGGACAGGATAATATAGTTCCATCGGGATGCGAGTCGGCGAATGCAACCTAGTAAAAACATAAATATAAATTGAATACATTTTATTTCAATAATATTAATTGTAGACCCAATCACTCCTATTTTTACACTTTACTTAAATATCATAAATCTTTGGTCACCACATCAATTCATCATACTATCTGAACCGTAGTTCCTCACATCATTTCTCATATCGTAGTAATTATCCTTGTACCCATAATTGCAATACTGCATGGGGGTACATTCGTTCGTGTTCATATCTTCATAGCAGCGGTCTTCATACTCATTGTCAGGATACTCTTGGTAACTTTCGCAGTTGTTCTGAGTGTCGTGGCCGGTGTCTCTGGGAGGTTGGGTGTTGCGGCAGTTTGAAGAGTCGTTGGTTGAAGGAGTCACGTTCCATCGTTGGGATATCGCGCAGCTGAGCGATCCTCCGTGCTGGAAGGCGAAGGGCCACGCCTGGAAATAATGGGGAATTGTTAGTTTTGCTTTATTAGAGGATTAAAAGAACAGAGATTAAAAGAACTTAATCACGAGTTACTGTTAATTAATGACACTTGAACATCATTTTAAAATAATGAGCCCTTATTTAAAAATGTCCACGATCCATGTGAAGTTTATTATACTCTTCTATTTTCAAGGCGCCAAGACGCTATCAACTCGTGTTTAATCGAACCGCTCTGGTCGAATTGGCAAGTAAGTGTACCTATACATAGTTACATTATGACGAATAGCTTCTTCTAATAAATTAATGTCGTATAAAGTCAGACCACCCAACAAGCAAAATGTATTTATCAAGTTATGATGATCCGTTTATTGCGACTTGACCGCGCTTTTTATGTTCAAACAAACAAAGTTGGTTTTTTGACGAACATGTGTAGGTTTAAAACAAAACAGAGAAACTATAAGGATGAGGATTGGAATGTCAAAGGCAATTTTTGAAAGGGTAGAATTCAAATTTATCTCAGTTTATCAAATAGGGTTCCACTCCTATGCAATCACATTCACAATAGACGTTCGTTAGCTTAAAAGGTAAAATTTGGAGGCAGAACTTGAGAAAAGCATAATATTTCAATGGCGCAGAGAAGGCAATGGCGCAATACGCACTTAATAGGGTGAAAGAAAAAAAGCATTTTAAAGTGAGAATGTAAAACACAACCTTCTTAATGGTCGTAATGAAGCAGTAAATAAGACAAAGGAACCAAAGAACAATAAAACTGGAGCATCTCTTTAACGTCCGGAGATAAACGTTATTTATACTCGGAACAGCTGCAAACTTTTGGTCAGCTCGTGTACGCAGCGTAAAACTCTCCTGTTTATTGTTTTAACTTTTTGTTTCTATGTATCTCCACCACTTGTACCGATATACTTTTTTGTTTGTTATTAGGAAGAAGGGTCGGAAAAGTGACTCTCATTTGAAGAAAAAATCTCCATGTATTTATTTATTCCTCAAGTCTACAGGGAACACACACGAAGTTCATAACCCTATGGTACAAACCGTGGTATGCTAAAAAATGTAAACAAAACAAGATGCTTTTTGCAAAAAAAGCGATCCTAGGCTTTAGTTTACCGAACCGTTTTACGATCCAGTTTTAGTCACAGCTAGTTCATTATTATCTAAAAACTGTTTGAAATCAGAAATGTCCTATGCATATCTTCATGCTCCAGAAAAATTGCTTAACCACCAAATGAAAGCAGTGTTGTTCCAACAATAATTCCAATTTTGAAAAATGTTTCATCTTTAACGATGCGTTCACAAACAGTTAATCCGGCTATCAATCAATTATGCGACCTTCGTGGAACGTGTTCACTAATCCTGCGACGACAGCGTTCGCGCTTCGGCGTTTAGCAAATGTCTTTTAGGCCTGCCACTAATTCATTACGGGCGAGACTCGTGCCCGCACGATTAAGGGGATGACAGCCATGACAGGGAATATATCGTGAACAATTATACGATTCACGCCTCCCTGATATATGGACGGGTGCTAACTTTTTGTAGTGGTAAACTTGTCGCCACAACAACATTGATAAATATTCGATGTGGTTTTTTTGTTTGGGTCTTCTAGTCTGTGATGCAAGTATAACAAAGAAATAATGGCATTGTGTTCTCCATAACTGGTCCTGGACTTAATCGGACCAGGTCTTAAAGATTCTCTAAGTCAAGACACAAGGAGATATCGTGCAAAGTAAATAGAACTTTTGAAGTAGGTCATCCAAAGAGGAGAAACATACGTATAATACGATTTAATACTACTAACTGCAAAGAACAGGTGGGATATGTACACGACCGATATTTATCGCCAAACACTTTTTGTTCTTTAATAATCTGTTCTAAATAGCGTAAGTATTGTTAGACTATGCAAATCTATTGGCTATGTGCAAAGCGAGTAGTGGCAGACAGATAACGACCGCAGCGCATAACACGGCAGAAATTGGAAACAAATGCGGATGATCAGCTGTCAAATGTGTTGATTGCAGTACAAAATCAAAGGAAAGAAATGGGCCATGACTGTTGTTGCGTTGTTAACTGCAAAAATAACGGCCTCAATAGCAAATGTAAATTTTATATTTTCCCAAGAGCGTCCTACAAAATAGAACAACGAAAAAAATGGATTGCTGCTGTGAAAAGAAAGAAGTAAGTGTCATTCAGGGCTCATGATATAACCTTAAATTACAATATTACTGGAACAGTGTGTATTTATAATATTTTTAGTGACCACTAACATGCTTTATTATCATTTTAGTGTTGATGGTACAGAATGGTCTCCAAAACCTCACGACAGAATTTGTAGTGAACATTTTATTGGAGGAAAAAAATCAGAGGAACAATTAAGTCCAGTATACAGTAGGGAATATCGTAGGAACGTAGCTTACGTTCCTACGATATTCCCTACTGTATATCGGAAAAAGAAAGTTAACCAATCCCAGGTGTTAGCAAGGTATACTCGTTTCATAGCCTCAAGAACCACACAAATCTTAAAAAATACTACAACACCCCAAATGGTTAAAGAAGATAATGAATTTATTCAACCCCAACAGCTTGTGACCCATCAAGGATGCCAAGCCAATATATTTTCTGAGTTGATATTAAAAGAAACCACATTTACATGCAATCGATACACCTATGATGATCACAGTGATGCTGAAATCCAAGTAGATATTGCAACTATTTTGAGAGTCATAGCAACAAATACTTCAAAGAATAAAGACAAATGCTGTTGCATGGACGAAAAAACATTTAAGGATCAATCAACATCAACACATGGTCAAGAATTTGTTGGTATATCATCAATAAAAGAAGAACTGGAGATGTAGTTTTGGCCGATAAAGGTTTTCCCGAAATTAAAAGTTTCAGATGACAGTGGCCGAGAAGTTAAAATTGTTATGCCACCATTTTTAACGAAGAAACACGAGTTTTCTAAAGAAGAAACACAAAATACCTACGAAGTTGCTCGAGTAAGAATTCACATAGAAAGGATCATGCAAAGATTAAGAGTGTATCGTGTTCTCGATAAAATTCCTCATAATTTATTTTCTTGTATTGATGATATTGTGCACATGTGCTGTGTTCTAGTTAATTTACAACCTCCAATATTCTAAGTAACTAGTAAGTAATTTTTAAAATTGGTAAATAAAAACAGGCTTTGTAAAATTTTTGGTTTTATTATTTAACAAATAACCTTACCTATCTATACTAATATTATAAAGCTGAAGAGTTTGTTTGTTTGTTTGTTTGAACGCGCTAATCTCAGGAACTACTGATCCGATTTGAAAATTTCTTTCAGTGTTAGATAGCCCATTTATCGAGGAAGGCTATAGGCTACTTTTTATCCCGGTACGGGAAGTAGTTCCCACGGGATGCGGGTGAAACCGCTGGCAGAAGCTAGTCTTATTAAAATTTAAGAGTTTCTTCAACATAAATATAATTTACTTTACTTTCAGTTACATATTTTACTTATTAATAGTAGGTAAGGCTAAAATCACATTAATTTCTCGACTAATTAACATTAAAATTATTGACTTTTTTGATAATCAAGGTATAGTAGTTTTATATAGTTTTGTATAGTTATTTTATACATAAAATTAACTATCATTTTCAAAATGAAACAAGTTTAAAAAAAAATCTCCAGTAAATGAACGGTTCTTGTACAAATCTTTGCAATTTTACTGATAAGTTCTGCATACAATGCTGGTAGACAGTTTTTAAAATAAAATAATTCACTTTTTAATATTATTTCTTCAATAAAATTATAATCACAGTGAACATCTACAGATACGCTACCATTTATGACTGGTGAATAGATAAAGAGCAAACCCGGTTTTTATTATTATATTCGTTTTGTAGTAAAACTATTGAATAAATTGCACTTAAATAATGTCAACAATACTATATTAAATCTTTGGTTTTATTTATATTTGCAAAGAAAATTATAATGTTTACATCCAGTGGCGGATTTACAAATTTGCCGCTAGTAGGCCATTTAATTTTTGCCGCCCCTACTGACTTTTGAAATTCAATACGTTAGTTACGTTATGTTATAACATAAATACGTTAAAATATAAATAGTTTTTTCCTTAGAGTTTTCATATCATAAAACGCCAAAGTGAACAAAAAGCCATAACGGACGTGCGCGAAAAAGGTTTTTTTCGGAATTGAATGCCTCAACAATTAAACAAAAATAAATTGTGATATCTGACATGCAGTGGCGTAGCGTGGCTATCTGCCCGGGGCAGGAGTCGATTTTGTCGCCCCCGACTTTAGATAATATGTAAATAAAAGGTTGTTAGAATGTGGTTTTTGGGTTAACAAATAATTGTTGTTGTTAATATCACTACAACCGATGAACTGAACAAATTTTAGTGCGCTTGGTGCGATGCAAAAGAGAGAAGTTATCGTAAAAAGGCGCGAGCGAAGCGAGCGCGAATTTTTTTTTAGTTTAAGGGCTGAAAAGTAATTGGAGGTAACTGAAATGGCGCGAGGGGAGCCAAAGGCGTCTCTAGCTAATGTCCGTAAATGTGCTAATGTAGCGCGCTTGTGTACCAATACCCAAGTGCCTCCTATGTATTGAGAGATTGTTAGTAAGTAGTACCAAAATAGGGTCAGTGGGTCGTCTTAATAGATCGAAGTACTTAACGCAGTTCACGGGATATTATGTATTTTCAGTAAGTTAACGAATTTACAAATGTTTAAATTCAATAAAAGTCGTTGATAGTGTCAACCTTTTTGCTTGGCTTAACTTTTAAGAAGCCAATTCACAAGAAACGTGAAGCATTGAAAGAAGCGCGAGCAAAGCGAGCGCGAAAATTTTTTTTGCTTTAAGACGCAAAATAAATTAAAACCTCCGTAAATTAACACAAGTAAACTCAAAAATAAGATATGCACAGAAATAAAGTGCAAATGTATAAGCCAAGGGCGATTTTTTCCTTCGAGTAGTCATGAAGTAAACATATCATAAAAAGAAAAAGTGAACAAAAAACCACGACTACGGAGGTTTAAACAAAAATAGCTAGAGGAATCTAGGCGGCATGGAGCCGCGAGCGTAGCGAGCGCGAGTTTTTTTTATTTCGTGGATGCAAAGGGTGAAACCGTCAAAATTGACAGGCCACGAGGGCGATTTTTTCAGATTTTTTATGGCTAACCTATTATGTTTAGTCAAAATATTTTTATTTGGTAATTATGGTGAAATTTCGCCGTCCCCTAAAACGTGCCGCCCGGGGCATTTGCCGATTTTTTTGGGGATGCAAAGGGTGAACAAGTCAAAATTGACATTGGTTTTTAAAGAAATTTTATTGCTATTTCATAATTCAGTAATCAGTAATTATGGTTTAATTTTGCCGCCCCCTAAATCGTGCCGCCCGGGGCATTTGCTCTCCCCCCCCCCCACGCTACGCTACTGAGCTAAGATAAACAGAAAGACCAAGGCTTGGTAATAAAACAATATACACGAAGTTGTGGAGTGATGGTGCTCGTGCTAGGCTCCGAAGGTCCTGTGTTACGAGTTTTATATTTTACTAGCTTCTGCCAGCGGTTTCACCCGCATCCCGTGGGAACTACTTCCCGTACTGGGATAAAAAGCCTAGCCTATAGCCTTCCTCGATAAATGTGCTATCTAACATTGAAAGAATTTTCCAAATCGGACCAGTAGTTCCTGAGATTAGCGCGTTCAAACAAACAAACAAACAAACTCTTCAGCTTTATAATATTAGTATAGATTTTTATTGAAACGCTATTGGAATATTTTAAATTTCATGATCATATAAGTACCTCTGTTGGATATGGGTGCAGGTGAGACAAAGAAAAGACATGTATCCTGAACGACTGTTATATTTCGAATGATAGAATGTACGATTGAAGTGAACATTGAATGAATGAATGTTTGACGAATGATTGAAGTAGATATGCTTTATATAATCTTGGATATTTGTAAAGGAGGTATTATACGTACATCATGCGTATATTCCAACAGCCCCCCTCAAATGTACAAGCATTTTATACAATCATAAGTCAAAAATCGTTTATTCAAACTTGGCTGCAAAACAGCACCTTTTGAACGTCAGGAATTTATAAAAGACAGCCCCCAAAACGCCCACCTTTCACCACTTCCTATGTGTTTTTACTGGGAAGAAGAAGTGGCGCAACAAACTCCCCAGCAACACATGTCTGTCTGTAGGTTAGAAGAACCTTAAACATTGTTTGATATATACAGTATAATTCAATTTGTAGGTAGGTATATTACAGTATAGGACAATATGCTATATTGACATACAATTTATACAATCATAAATAGTACCTACTGCATATCAAATTTCAATAACTTAGATTATTTGTTGTAGCCAAAACATACCTAATAGCATTCTAAATAAAATCATTTAACTGAAATTATTGAAAGGTTTACATTAAGTTCAACTTAATTCTAAAAACTTTGCATCATGTACTATTTTCAAAGTCAAATCATTTACTTCATTTAGGCCTTTACAAGCACTTATGAAAGACAAAAACATAAATAAGTTTGATTCTAGTTGCTCATTCCAACAGTAGCTTCCTATGGAGAAGAAGAGGCAAGTAACTCCATGGTTACTCTTTTTTTTAAAAATACATAGTATGGTATTACTGTTTATATGTATTGATACATACAATAACAGCATGCGAAGGTCATGTAGAATCACAAACAAAAACATATGAGAATGAAATGACCATTAAAATGCTTCATGCTTCAAATTTTCATGTTTCATGAAAAAATGCATGAGTCAAATACCATTTATAAAGATAATTATTAAACGTGATATGAATATTTTAATGTACTTTGTAACTTATCTTGTAATAAGTATAAACATTCACATTCATTAATCTATACTAATCTATACTAATATTATAAAGCTGAAGAGTTTGTTTGTTTGATTGCTTGTTTGTTTGTTTGTTTGTTTGAACGCGCTAATCTCAGGAACTACTGGGCCCATAACCTGTTGGATATGGGTGCAGGTGAGACAAAGAAAAGACATGTATCCTGAACGACTGTTATATTTCGAATGATAGAATGTACGATTGAAGTGAACATTGAATGAATGAATGTTTGACGAATGATTGAAGTAGATATGCTTTATATAATCTTGGATATTTGTAAAGGAGGTATTATACGTACATCATGCGTATATTCCAACAACCTCTAAGTATATATTACAGTGCGTTTATTAATCGTTAATTTATATATGGATTGTGTACACGTATAATTATAAAAAAAAAATTGTAAAAAAAATAGCTAAATTTGCCGCCCCTCTAAATCTGCCGCTCTAGGCACCGGCCTACTTGGCCTATTGGTAAATCCGCCACTGTTTACATCGTTATTATTTGACAGCTTCCGCAAATGTTGTAAACGCTACGCGTCGCCACCGTCGCGTAGGTACATAGCTAATACTGAATGTATATATCTATAACTAGCCGTTTTTCCGCGGTTTTACCTGCGTCCCGTGGTAACTACTGCCCGTACCGGGATAAAATATAGCCTATGTTACTCGTGGATAATGTAGCTTTCGAATGGTGAAAGAATTTTTAAAAACGGCCCAGTAAGTAGTTTTTGAGCGTATTCATTAAAACCAAACAAACAAACAAAGTTTTCCTCTTTATAATATTATTATTAGTATAGATGTTCCTATATTATGACATCTGGTGTTATTATTATAATTGTTTTCACTAAGCAAGTGTTTTTGAAGAGTGATTTAGCGATTTTTTTAGTTTTTGGCTAAAGTGAGGTTTTATATCTTGCATTTTAGACGAAAAAACATGCTGTCTTTAAAGGATCTACAGAATATGTTCTATACGTTTTCATGGTTTTCATATAAATATTTAAAAATACCTAACTATTTCTATGTAGTCTATGTCATCGTTAATCTATGTTATATATATATTTTTAAAGTTGTAAGAAAACTTTTTTCAAAAAAATAATCTAGATGATGAAACCAGCACTTACGAATATTTCCGCAGCAATCACGATCCCCGCTTTTTCAGCAGATTTGCTACGAATATTCATTGCAGTTTAGCAGGGACCGATTTTTTGCATCCCATTGTTATCCATGTAGCCAAACGTTTTTGTTATCAGGATATCTCTAAATAAATTATGTTTCAGTATCAACCCTCCTACAGAAGTATCCCATTGTGGCACAAAATTGTAAGTCAATTATCCTCCATTACCTACATAGTTTATAAAAAAATTAAATGTATTTTGCGATTTTTTCCTCTTTTTGACAACCAATTAATTCTCTAATCAACACCAACAATTGTATTACTATTATATACTTACCAAGCTAAGTGGGTGCGGCGGCGTATGCGCAGAGCGGGGCTCGTGCAGCAAGGCTCGGAGGTGCGCTATATAGGAGGCTGCCAGACGTAGCGTGTCCAGTTTAGACAACTTCGTGTCTGCCGGCACCCAGGGTAGCGTGGTTTTCAGTCTGGAGGACAAATTGCTGTTAGTAAACATTTCCAATCTTGAAAGGTGTAGGAAGGTAGGTAATATTAATACTATTAAAATAAAACTTAAAAGTTTGCGGGTTTGGCCATTTAAATGTTTGTTTATCAATCACCCTTTGACGGCCTAACAAAATGAGCTGAATTTTAGAACACATAAGCTTATAGATTGCAGTTGAACATAAATCATGGGTTACCTACTTTGTATCAGGGTGTGGAAAATATTCTTTCAGGACGCGAGTGTAACTGCGTGGGTAAGAAAAAAAATTCTACTACTGTTGCACTGATTAATAATGCACAGTTACATTCAATACCCGGATAATCTGTCTATACCTAATGTCTATGGTAAGTATGTAGAGAAAATCTTCAGGCGATTTCTCTTTCAAGCATAGGTATCCCACTGTTTTCAGTTACGAAAATTACTTGTTCATCAGTATTACTAACGAATAATAATGCACTTCAACAGCCTAAGCCTATCTGGCCCCCGAACAAATCAATATTCCGACATGCTACCTTATTTTGGTGAGAAAGCTTAGCTTAAGCTTAGTTAATGTTTGCATGCCGAATGGTAAAATGTGGCTGAGCTTTATTATTTTAAGACCTTTGTGTATAGGTACCCATATTTGCTACACTCTCTCTTATTATTATTAGACTAGTGCGAATTCATTAGCAACCTACTAATTGAAGTAGGTAATTACCTGCAAAATGCTTTAGAAAGAACTCTCATCCTAGCTCTCTCCCGTGCGTTAGCGGCATTTCTGTGTTGAGGCTCTTGTGAACTCCGACCTAGAGGAAATGGATAACGGTTTTAGTTTCAGTAGGTAGGAGGCTACTCGGCGACACTGTAAAACTAAGGTTTACCAAAGCCCGAGTCGGGTAAAAAAGAGAACTCCTTGATTTTAATTCGCAAAACACAAAATGTTAGTTATTTATTAGGTCTTTCATATTTTGTTTGCCTTCCATTATATTTCTTCTACGAGTATCTAATTAAAAAATAACGTTTCTAAATAAACGAAATTTTAAAATCTTCAAAAAAGCAATTAATGAAGTTGAATATCTTACCTGAATTTGATTGAGTATCATCAAAAAAGAAGTCATCATCATCACCATCTTCTGATCTTTTCTCGACCGGTGGGGATCGATTCACTCGTTTTCTAGGCATTTTCAATATTGCACTAATTATATCACTGTCACCACACTACCACATATTTAAAATTTCGAACCGAAGAATTTTAGGGGTGGGTGCCCTCTTGTCTACCGGCGTGACGTTTATCGTTTGAGCGGCGCGAGCGCAAGGCGGGCGGCATGGCTCGTTGGGCGGCGCCAAAACTCGCCCCTCCCGGACAAGAACTCAGGATTACTGGCCGACTAATGAACGATGGTTTACGCCAGATACATAGCACATCGTTTTGGTATGTTTTTGTATAGGTACTCCTAATGGCCCATGGTTGTGAAACACTAGCTTTATTAAGCGGGTCAATTTCTATTTATTTAATTCCAGGAAGCTTATATGATATGATATCTACTAGATTAGATCTTAACAGACAAATATAACTAAGCAGGTAAACAATGTCCGTAACTTGATCACAGATAGTTAAGTTTCGACATAGTAAAAACACCTATGCTGTGTAGGTCCCAGTTGGGTGGCAAGATTTTTTGAAAGACTTGGGTAGGTACCACGGTCAAGGAAAGTATAAAGCGATTAAAAATATATGTATGGATTTTAGTCAGTTATTTTTCACAACTCCCCCTAAAAAATAAAGCTTTTTGTTTTATTTTTAATTTAATTCCTAAAACAACGAATGTAATCAAAACCCACAAAAGTGTGAAGCAATTAGCGCCGTCGAAGAGTTCTCACAAAAAGTTTGTATGACAGAAAGCCGCGCGGGTCACACTTCCGTGACACTCAATACTTTTCGAATAACTCCACCCCGACACACACGTGCTATGCAGACGAACCCTTGCGTCACCATGACGCTCTACGGAATCTTTGGTAAATTCCTATTAAAAGTAAAAAAAAATACCTAGGTGAGCAATATAGGTACATGTAAAGCTGATAGAGCGGTCAATAATCTTTGCGGCAAAAACTTGGTAAAATGTAGGTAGGTACAGCTTTCTTTAAATAAATAAGGTAGGCGTATGTACCTTCCCTTCTTACAAATAAATTCAGTTTACAGATTAGGTACTCTGCTGAAAACTTCTAGTTAGGCCAAGTTTTAGAAAAGTTACAGGGCTTGGCAGAGAACAGTCTCTTCATTCCTATTTTGATGCTTATATCCAAAGCATCCAAAATCAGACAACAGAAGACCTGAAATAAATTCAGCGTGCAATTGACCATTCGCTAATAAAAAACCAGAATCGCACAAGTACTGCATGGTGGTGATATCAATAATTAAAAACAAAATTATAATTGTTTCGTGTAATTTAAAGTTCATTATTAATTTGGTGGTCGTCAGTCAGCCCTATTGTGGAGATGATCGGCGGGGAACTCCAACTGTGAGGTGTTAGACGAATTGCTGCAAATAGGATGCAGTTATGGTTGCTACAAATTATTTTAGTAATTAAAAAATATACCTATTAAGTAGTTTTTGATTGTTTATATTTATGTACTAGCTTCTGCCAGCAGTTTCGCCCGCATCCCGTGGGAACTACTTCCCGTACCGGGATAAAAAGCCTATAGCCTTCCTCGATAAATGGGCTATCTAACACTGAAATAATTTTTCAAATCGGACCAGTAGTTCCTGAGATTAGCGCGTTCAAACAAACAAACTCTTCAGCTTTATAATATTAGTATAGATTTATGTTGGCCAGTCATCATTACCTATGTATACGTAGGTACTCTGTAGTTATTAGTTTCTTTACTTAATTTATGGCATTAATTAACGTATAATTTCATATTTAAAACATCAAGGATCATGGTAAATGAAGTTAACTTAAATTGAAAATTATTTAGACTAAAATAAATGAAAGAAATAAAGCCGAATACAAAGTACTACTTACGCTTTTTGGCAGTCTTTTAAAAAAATAAATTAAAAGAACAAAAAATACTTCTTTATCTTCTAGCAGGCAGGTATGCAGATCTAAGACTATTTCTACTAAAAAACTCATTGTCGAAAACTAATTTTCTTACCAACATTTGGCAGCAACCCTACATAGTCCAGGTGGCGTATATCAAAGCATTGAATTTAACCGCTCCGACGAAAAGTGATTCGTTTTAAGCGCAGTACAGTGTGACTTACGATGCTACTGTTTACTCAACTAATATTATTCTTTGTTCCACTTACACGCATTCAATTAATAACGATATCTCTAAAACAAAATATGAAGAATTTATGGATTTTTGAATAAATATGATTAAGTATATCTTATCGCATCTACTAGACGGGTACCTATTTCTATTGCGTAGATTTATTACGGCTTAAGCCTGAATCGCGGTTACATCTATGTCTAACCGGCTAAAGCTAGGTGTAACCAACCATTTGTGGCTAAACATAATAGTATCCTCTTATCTTCGGTTAGAACTAAATGAAGCCTTCAATATAGCGGCTTCACCTAGGTGCGGCCGCAGACCCGTGGCTAAAGTTAGATGTAACCTATTTTTCATCAGTTACGCACGAAAGCACGTTAAAGTGGGTCCTGTCCTGGCTGTATTTTGAACAAAATTTTGGCAGTCGCTACGGTTAGTTTGAAGTCAGAAAGTCCGACATCAGGTTTTATCAAGGCCAGATATGAGTTTATGAGGTCAGATAGGCAGTCGCTCCGTGCTTAACACTGTGGTATCCAGCTACATTTGATCAGACTGGAAGCCGACCGTAACTTAGTACCTATAGTACCTAGTTACCATCTAATACAGGAAGAATAGGCTTCAGAAAATCGGCGATCCTATACACTCCTTTGATCCATCACACCGGGATATTTCGTAGCCATTTATTAATTCATCAAGCACGTAATGGGAGGTTTTCTTTTTGAGAATTAAAAAACAATTGTTCCCAAGAGCTAGACAGATGGAGTTGTACCTACTACTTTACTGGGCCTTTTTCAAAGTGCGAAAGTTAAATCTCTAATTTATTTTAAAATCTCTCGGGACATTGGGATAAGAATTTTACCGACTGCTTTTCTCCTATAATTTCCTATTTTTCGTTATAAAACCGCAAAATTATATTAAATTGATAAGGTATGACGCTCCATTCCCTGCAGTAACGTACCAAGATCAGTGAGTGTCACCTACCTAGGCATCAGCAAAGAAAATAAAGAATAAAAAAAACCTCATTCCATTGAAACAACTCATTATTAATTGCCAAACAGAAAAACATTATTTTTTTATAATTGTGTAGTGCATGGCAACATGCAGCTTGAAACGCCAAATCTATGACAGCGGATTCTGACGTTTATAGGGTTGTACATATTCGAAATGATACCGATGTCGACATAAATATATAACACTAATTTAAGTGTTCGAGTTTTCTTTCCAGAAGTAGTGAAGTGTATTTAAAGTTACCAAAAAACGAAATATTGTGTGTTTATAATTTTTACTATAAAAGTGAAGATTCTTTATCGTGTGTCTTTTTGTGTGCGTTCTGTGAAATAAACTTATACATAAATGGACTTTAAAATGTCTTGTAACGATTATTTCGTCATTATCATCACTAGACTTTTTATTTATAAACGCTCTGATCACACTTTTAACCCTTTAGAATTTATTTACCTGGGTAGGGACACGGTATCGAAGCAAAAGTATCGATATCGTACTCATGAGTAGAATCGATAACAAAGTATCGTACTCATTAAAGTATCGAAACAAAAGTATCGATACTTCAAGGTATCGAGTACTTTTTTTTTTTAAGATTATTTATAATTTTTTATTTTATGTAATGTACACACTATATATACAAACTTAAACTACTTATCTTTATACAAATCTAAAAATAAAATACTATATACAAAATATATATAAACATAAAACATATATAAAAGAACATCGATCAGGCGTCGAAGTATTCCTCCGCATCACTGTCCTCCGGAAACGTGCCCAGAAGACTGGCTGCATTGCCACGTTGAATGGCAATGCTAATTCTTTGTCCAAAGAATAAGCCAGCACTCTGGTCACGCGAAGCGTCGACGAGTACTTTTTTAGATCAAAATTTGCTAGGTCAATATCAGTCAGTAAATAATGTCAGTTTTACTTCAGGGGCCCGATTCTCCTAATTTTACTTAAGCGACGATCGATCGACGTTCGACTCGATTTGACTGAGATCCAATCCCGACTCGATTACGATTGAAGCGTATGTGGCATTCCGCTATTTTTTCTTTGAAATAAACGTTTTTATCCTTTTCTTTCATTCAATAATGAATCATTTTGTCTGCAAATGATTTACGATTGCAAAATGATTGTACAGCAAACTACCGTATAGACCAAAATCACCAAAATAGCAGACCAATCGCACACCAATCAAATGTCAATCGAATACGATTGGTCTTTTATTAGTAGCAGAATGCCCGATATGGTTAAAACTGCTATTGCGATCATATTGCAATTCGATTTCTATTCGATTTTGACATTATTAACTTAGGAGAATCGGGCCCCAGTTCAGTAGGACATAAAAAACAAATGGTATTGGTACACAAATTTAATAGAATAATAGAAAAATGGAATTAATGAAACAAATCGAAAATGTAGCAAAAGGAAACAATATTAAGTTATTTGAGGTATACTAAAAACTAGCAGTGTCCCACAGTTTCACCCGCGTAGTCGATTAAAGATCCCATTCCTCCTCCGTATTCGTACCGTATTTAAACAACAACAAACTGAACAAGTAAGTGAACGAGTGTACAGACTGTACAGAGTGAAGAATGATTGATTAGGAATTGAACTACGAACGACCGGCCGTTAAGAATGAGTTAAGACAGAATGTCTTAAAAAGTTTTCAACGAGTGAGCTAGAAAGCGCTGTTAAATTAAATTCTTCATTCGATACGATACCAGGGAAAAAGTACTTATTGAGTAAAAGTATCGAATGCAAAGTATCGAGTACAAAAGTATCGGTATCGAACTGGAATGTACTCGATACCACAAAGCATCGATACTTTTTTCGTGTCCCTATACCTGGGATTTATTTATCTTCATTGTGTGCAGGATACATGCATTCGTTTTGATTGGTTTCGATATCGATTTTATCGATAGCTTAAAACATTTTGAGGAAACCTTACGAAATCGAACTAAAGTTGATGTGCTAAAAATATTGTTTGTGGATCCTAAATAAAATAATATATTTTTCTTTTGAATACGACGAGTTTGTGATAGGTATCAAAAAAATAATTATGTTTCAAAAATAAATAACTGTTCAGCTATTTCGCAAGCTAGTGCCGTAATAAGAAACTTGCGTGAGAAATAAAAAATGTTACCGGGAATTGGGGTTTTTGGAACTGGGGCTATTGCAAAGGTTTTGGTGCCATTTTTAAGAGAAAAGGGATTTCCAGTCGAAGCCATATGGGGAGTGACTCTACAGGAAGCAGAATTAGCTGCTAAAGAGCTTAAGATCCCATTTTTTACCAATAAAATCGATGATGTTTTGTTGAAGAAGAATGTCAGCCTCGTATTTATTGTTTGTGCACCGAATTTACACGCCCAAATATCAGTAAAGGCACTGGGAATAGGCAAGCATGTTGTTTGCGACAAACCAGCGGGGCTGTGCCAGGCAGAGGCCCTCAAAATGGTGCGAGCCGCTCAGTACTATCCTACACTGATATCCATAGTCAATCATTCCTTGCGGTTCTTGCCCGCATTTAGTCACATGAAGAAGTCTATTCAAGATGGCTATTTGGGGAACCCTGATGAACTCACCTTGATTGATGTGAGAGTGCAGATGGGTCCGCTTATAAGTGACACCTACAACTGGTTGTGTGATGATACTATGGGAGGAGGTACACTAACATTAGTTGGTAGTCATGTTATAGATCTAGTATCGTACCTGACTGGCCAGAAAGTAGTCAAAGTACATGGAGTTTTGAGGACTTTTGTAGAAGAAACTAGTAAAGTGAACGGTATAAGGAAGATAACCGCTCCAGATTTTTGTACATTCCAATTACAAATGGATAAAGGTTTGTTAGTTACTGCTACTTTGAATAATCACCTACCTGGGCCTTGCTTCAATCAGGAAATTTATGTGTGTAGCCAGAAAGGGTACCTGGTTGTGAAAGGTGGAGACCTCCATGGTAAATTACATAAATCTAATGGAAAGACCACAGAGGATGAAGGCAAGAGGCCTCATGATAAGGAAGAGGTCATATATGTTGATGTTGAAGATCTGAGCTGCGCTTCTAGTGTGGTACCGAAGCCTTACATTAAAGGGTTGTGTAAGATGATAAGTGCTTTAAAAGAGGCGTTCCTACCTGTGAAGGAACAGATGGACTGGGTAAAAGAACCTGTGAAGTCTGCAGCAACATTTGAAGATGGACAAAGAGTACAAGCAACCATGGAGGCTTTACGTCAATCTAATGAGGATGGATGTTGGACATCAGTACAACTCCTCACAGAGCCTCCAGACCCAAATCCGGCATTGTCAGCCGCTGTGAGACGCACTGCCATATCTCTACAATAGATTATGCATTTTAATGTATTGATATGCCATTATAATGTACCTTTTTTGTTGTTAGCATGCTTTGTTGCATATAATTGTAAGTCAAATAAGTACCTAGATAATAAGGTTTGATATCTGAAATTAACTCAGTATTACCTTTAAACGTTATCCACAGTGTTTAGTCACAACAAGTGATTAATGTGCTTAGCAATGTACTTATTAACATGTTATTTCAAGCTTGCCATGATTATGTAAATCTATTCATTCATTGTTCTTGTGCTGCACTTGGATTTAGTCTAAACTCACAAATAAGTCTGAAATTGAAATCTATACTAATATTATAAAGCTGAAGAGTTGTTTGTTTGAACGCGCTAATCTCAGGAACTACTGGTCCGATTTGAAAATTTCTTTCAGTGTTAGATAGCCCATTTATCGAGGAAGGCTATAGGCTACTTTTTATCCCGGTACGGGAAGTAGTTCCCACGGGATGCGGGTGAAACCGCTGGCAGAAGCTATACCTATTATAAAAGCAGATGTGTATCAGTGTATATCTTTCTGTAAAAAGGTTGATCCAATTGAGATTTAAATGGCGTATGGAGTAAGATGCAACTCTAGAGATGGCTCATATCTGTAACCAACCATTCAGATCCTACTTTTATTAGGGGTGTTTATTTAGGGGATACCTACAGCAGAAAAAGCTAGATTTGTTTTTATTTGAAAATGTAAAATATGTAATTGTTTTCTAATAAACAATGCATGTCTACTTCTGTACAGATTGTATTCACTGTGATTTAAATTAAAAATGTATTTCGGTTGTACAAAAGATGACTTGTGTGAAATACAATATTTTATATTACTACTTGATATTTTATTATTTTTGTGTGGTGTGTGAGAATGGTGGTTCTGCCAAATTATGCAATTGCTGTTTTAAAGTTACATAATAAAAGAAATAGAAGATAACATAGGTGTGGCTATTTATTTAGTCACATTTGTTTCTCTGTTACTTTTTGGGTGTGGTATGTTGTTCAAGTGACTACTACACTAGAGAATAAAGTATAGGCAGTCAAAAGGACATGGTGTAAATTGCAGTCTTTATAATTATAAATTGTGTAGAACTTTACTATCAAACAAACAAGAGGGTGAACGCTTTGGAATATGAACTTAGTTCAGTGCTTTAACATCATTATTATATAGCTAAGCTTATCAGTTTCTGATAAGGTTTGGTCAGTGGGTCGGTTTTTCATTTAGAAATCAATATGCACTTTGTTCCAGGTGAAATACTGTCGCAAATAGCATGATGTAGATTATCACTTGGTGCAAGTATAGGTTATGTCAAACTAATGAGAATGGCATTGGCAGCAAAAATTTGAGGTTATGTTGAATGATGAAATACTGAATTCAGGAGTTAAATGAATTAAGACATTACTTCCGTAACAAATTTATAATAAGAAATGCAAAGGAGATAACATTAATACCCCTCACAACAGTAGTAGCATATTACACAATCACAATGTTCATTCACTACATGTACTAAATTTTAACTAATATTAAACAGAATCAGAATCATAAACTAAAACTAGCACTAAATTCAGTTGTCGATCTTCGCCAAGATGTCGCTCTCTCTGAAGAGGTGGTATTCCTTGTCATCATTTTCAAGAGAAACTTTGGTGCCGCCGTATTCTGGTAGGAGAACTTTGTCGCCAACCTTGACTAGCACTGGAATGAAGTCGCCGTTCTCTTTTCTGGAACCAGGACCAACCGCCACAACTTCTCCATGCAGGACTTTGGTCTGCGCCTTCTCGGGGATGACGATACCGCCCGCGGTTTTTGTAACTGCTTCGGCCCTTTTAATAAGGACACGGTCGAGCAGAGGAATCAGGCGCTTTACTACGTTGCCGCTCATGTTGTCTGTTGTCAAGTTTTTCAGGGAAACAATTGAATCTGACTGTGAGCCTGCTCACCGATTCTAATCTAGAATATTCGAGCTCGTACACCGACCGGCGATCGTACAATTTTGACAATAGTTCATTCATCTCATTTTCTCCCCATGTGTCCGAGGTGTTGCCACTTGCCAGTTTGATTTTTGAAAATTTGAATTTCGATTGATTTTCTGAATTAAAAACTTTCTTATGTTAATCTGAACAAAAAGTAATTAATATTTTCTTTTATGAAAATACAAATTTTTTTATCTAAAATGACTAATAACTGAACATGTTTAATATTGTTTTAAGGGTACGCACTTACGACCTCTAGTGTCGAGTAGCAAACAGAATTTACACGTGTATATCAAGTACACAAAATAAAGATAGATGGCGCTCATTTTAACAATTCAGAAAAATAAATATTTAGAATGGAAATAAATTCCCCATTGAAATCTATCCGGAATTAGTAACAAATGCTAATTAACTAATTGAAAATAAATCTGTACTTAGTTCCTATTAAAGACAGGAGTCTCATCAGTTATAGTAAGGTTGCTTGCAACAGTATGGGAACTACATTTAGTTGATAAAATAATTACCTACGCTCCATTGGATTAATAGCACTTGTTTGTTATTTCATATATTTTCTGGTGGTATAATTAATAAGCTTCGGTTAATCTTTGAATCCTCTGTATCTTATGTAGTGATTTTTAGTACCTACTATATTACACTTTTTATTCTGTTAACGTTTGCACAACTGTTTTGTAAATCTTACACTCTTAGGGGATCTTCACACTGCCCCGCATCACGCTGCATCTTGCGTGTCGACGCACCTACGCGCGTTCCTGCGGGAGTGCAGATCTGCATCATCGTGCGGGTTTTTCGTGCAGCCGCCGTGCGTGAATTAACAAAACGCAACTACGCGCGTGAGTGCGCGAAAAACCCGCACGATGATGCAGATCTGCACTCCCGCAGGAACGCGCGTAGGTGCGTCGACACGCAAGATGCAGCGTGATGCGGGGCAGTGTGAAGATCACCGTAGTTGCGTTTTGTTAATTCACGCACGGCGGCTCTCATCGAGTTCCATTTTCAAACATACACGTCACGCCCATTCAAAGTCACGCGCGTCACTGCGGGATTCAGTGTGCCATACCTTGCGTCTCGCCCCGCACCTACGCGCGTGGGTGCGTTTTTCTCCGCATGTATGTGCGTGATCCGCATGAACGCGCGTGGATGCATTTTCAGTGTGTTGAACTATGCGTGTTTTCCATACAAACGGAGATATTTCCATACAACGGAAAAAAACGCATCCACGCACTACGCTGCATCATGCGGGGCAGTGTGATAATCGCCTTAGAGTATGGGTAAAAAAAATACATACTTCTAGCTCACCATTATCACATGAGTAATAAAACGTTACGTTATAAATACCAAAAACTTTTCTCGCATTTCGCATAGCGCCATCTATGTTTGTTAAGTGTACCTAAAACTTGTGTAGTTTTGTGTTATGTACATAGATGGTAGTGCTACATGCTTTATTGTCAGGTTTTCTTGACAAGGCAAAAGCCCGAACTCCAGCGTTGCACTGAAAATATAAGAATTATAATAACAGTAATTAATTAATAAAATGTACCTTCGATTTGTATTATTTGGTTGGTTAAGAAATATTCGTCTATTCATTTCATTCATTTAGATTGATCTAAATATTCCCATGCTTAGCTGTGCACCTATAATATACCTAATTGTTTTATTAATTCATAACTTCCAATTAGGTACTTCCCATAAGATTTAAGATCAAGCGAAGCTTATCGGAACATCAGACAAACAAATCAAAGCAGATTGTTTATGAATGTTTATATTATACTGACTAATTAAATATGATTAACAATAAGCTTCATTGATTACGCACAGAGTTTATATCGAATACTTTAGACGTTAGTGTCATTTGGGAACGCGCATGAGTCGTGTCCGCAATCATCAAGTACGCACTCAGTCCGCGGCGCCGTGACCGCCGGAGGAATGCGCGCCGGCGCCGGCCAGTCTCGGACACACCTGCGCGCGCACCAATTGTACACACAATCACGCCGCAACACCCACACACGTCTGCCATGCCCTGTACGGACGGCGAATAAACTCACTCCACACAAAAGAAGCTGAGCTGAACTCGCGCATCGCGATTTATGGCCGCCTCCGCGCTTGCGCGGTCACATGAAAGCACAGACCGGCCCCGCCGCCATTGTCCAATGCGAATACACTTTGACGGCTCTTGAATACTTAATTGACACTTAATCACGCAACACGTACACGATACAGTATGAATTACTGAGGAAAACGCCAGCGTAGACACCTGAGAAACAATACTGACGTTTTATGGAGACTGGCATAAAGGCGGCAAGACTAGGCTTTCATTTAGCTCTATTATTATACTGAACTTTATACCAATACAATACGTACTCAGGACATATGCACTTATGTAAGGAATATAAGAATACTTAAGTTTTACATAAAATTTATCTTGTAACTAGCTTCTGCCAGCGGTTTCACCCGCATCCCGTGGGAACTACTTCCCGTACCGGGATAAAAAGCCTATAACCTAAAGCCTAAAACCTTCCTCGATAAATGGGCTAGGTATCTAACACTGAAAGAATTTTTCAAATCGGACCAGTAGTTCCTGAGATTAGCGCGTTCAAACAAACAAACAAACAAACTCTTCAGCTTTATAATATTAGTATAGATATACTTAATATGTTACATGAATTAAGATTGATTACCCGTAACATAGGCTCCTGTATCTATTTATTCTATTTCTATAGTATGCACCAAAACTAGATGCTTAATATGTACAAGAGTAAAAAAACAAAATAATAAAAACCAAGCACCACAACATAGACCAAATGAAAACCTTAAAGGCGCCGAATGTTCACACGCATTAATTGTATTGGTACGTCCAATAAATAGATAAAATTGCCTCAATGGAATCCGGGTATCTATAGAAGGCTGATTCAATGAATTATAATTCAAACACTTTTTGCCGGTCTGGAAAACCTTAAAAAGAAAAGATCGTGATCGGGTTCACACACAGCACACGGGATTTCGCAAACTATTCACGTGTGCAGTGTAGGGTGTCCGTTTTGTATTGCCGAAAATACAAGATTGAGAAATAAGGCTTTTTTTTCATATGTTTTCGGTTCACTTAATCTGTTTTTGTATCGTGTTTGATGTTTATACAGGTATTTTTATACAAATATGTCTTGGTTTTTAATAATGTTGTTATTCCTGGTCGTGGTTAGAAAAGTACTCGTTGTTAAGAACTGTTTCATTTTCAATATTTTTTTGAAAATTATCATACAACAATAAACAGCATCAATGAAACCTAAGGAAAGTGAAAAAACACTTTTTTCAATACATACCTAGCTGAATTACAACTTGGCGGAAACGCTCAATACTTTATTAGCTAACTCTGAAAAATGGTTATAATGTAAAGAATAAGAATGAAAAAAATTACTCGATACCAAAATTTCGATATGCTTCCTCAAACATGGTTAAACTACGATAAAAAGTTGCTATAATAGCGCGGATGTTAAAAGCGTACAAAATAACACAACAAACATGGCATAACAGGGAACTCTGTATGGCCTTATATGAAATTGACCACGATACATTTGCGGATAAGAGAAATCTGGAGTTCCTTATGACGAGAAGATAAGGTGTAAAATCGTTTAATATGATTGAGATGAGGATGATGAAGGGGTTTGTGTTAAAGATCGTGGTCGGTTCTCACGACAGAACGACGGAACACAGGTGCGCATCCGGCTATCTCGGCTGCGCGGGATTCGAATCAGTTTAGTGAAGCCTTCTAATTGTGGTGCCGAAACAAAGATCAATGATTTGAGTCAATGTTTGTTCGAAGTATTTGGTAACTGGCTGGACTCATTAGTTTCAGATGCACTGTTAGTGAATGGTCAAATTAATGGCTATTTCTATTTGTTATAGTAGTTAAAAATATTATTATACATGATTATTTTCAAAGATCCGGTTGCTTTCTTAAATAAAATGTTAATCATTAACTAATTCACAATGTTTACTAATTGAAAAAAAAAGGATTGGCCATTGCTATTTGTCATTACAGCTGAAAATTATACAAGAATATTTTAAAAATATTATTATCCAATTGTTTTCTTTAGATATATTTTAATCAGTCTACAATACTGTATTGTAAAATTATAAAATTAAGACTTTAACAAACTTAATAAAGCGCCATCTAGTTCCAATGTCACGAACTTCGTTCAATGTTAGAAAGGAGCTAGTGCACTGCCTTGATGCTGCCTTGCACTAGCACAAACCCCAGACAGATTTGAGGTTATACTAATGTCGAAAACAGCTGTGCAGTGCAAAGTGTTGATAAAATAATTCTTTTTATTTACCCACTAGTAAATATGTCATCACAAGTGCTGGTAAACACCGACCAGGGTCAAATAACAGGGAAGGTGTTGAAGAATTTCGATGATTTTGAGTATTGTAGCTTCAAAGGCATTCCGTATGCAAAACCACCTATTGGCGAATTGAGATTCTCTGTAAGTGAATGATTGCACTATTTATGACATTGTAATAGCTACTTATTTCACTATAAATTTTGTAATTGCTCTAGGTAACCAATCCATTTAATTTTTTTTTCTGTTATGTGTTGTTAAAATGTATTGAAAGACTGTTTTATTTTATTTTCCTTTACAAACATTCCACTTCCTTGTCATTTAAGAGCGAGGCAAAGTGAATGTAGGTGTAGCTACTTGTCTACTGTACTTGAATCGGTACAACAAACCTACCTTGATATTATGTAGGTACCTAAGATAGTTTTATTCTTTGTTAATTGTAAAAAGATAAACATGTTCCGCTTATTTAAATAGAGCAAAAAATACGAGGATTTGCTTATCATGACAGAGATTGGTACCGTTTGGTTTAAGATAAATACACAAACGTTTTGAGCAACTGAACTGGGGCCCGATTCTCCTAAGTTAATAATGTCAAAATCGAATAGAAATCGAATCGCAATATGATCATAATAGCCGTTTTAACCATATCGGGCATTCTGCTACTAATAAAAGACCAATCGTATTCGATTGACATTTGATTGGTGTGCGATTGGTCTGCTATTTTGGTGATTTTGGTCTATACGGTAGTTTGCTGTACAATCATTTTACAATCGTTAATCATTTGCTGACAAAATGATTCATTATTGAATGATAGAAAAGGATAAAAACGTTTATTTCTAAGAAAAAATAGCGGAATGCCACATACGCTTCAATCGTAATCGAGTCGGGATTGGATCTCAGTCGAATCGAGTCGAACGTGAATCGAAGTAAAATTAGGAGAATCGGGCCCCAGCTATCTGAATTATTAACTTGAACATAAACTTCGTGCCTGTAGTTAGGTAGTTACTTAATTAGCAATTCAAAGCATCTTATTTTCTAATTACTTACATTAGAAGCATGGTTGTCGTAATGTTAACATTCGTTTAGATACAAATAGACAATTATTATGAAACTTGTAAATTATACATGGTAAATCGAATTAATGTAGGTACCTAGTAGGGTTCTATTGACGTCATTATACCTAGTTGTGCAGTCGAATAGTGATAAACTATGAACAGACAATGTATTCTACGTTTATACTTGTCAAACATCTTATACCTAGATATGTATATCATTTGCGTAATTATTAAGAGCATGTTTAGTTTGCGAGTTACAAAGATATTCTTCTTGTTTGCTTCTAGGCACCCCAGCCACCAGATCCATGGGTTGGAATCAGAGATGGCACCAAAGACTGCAATATATGTGCACAATTCGACAAAGAAGAAAAAGCAGTCAAAGGAGATGAGGACTGCTTGTATTTAAATGTTTATACACCGATTTCCTTCATGAAAGGAGATAAATTATACCCCGTCATGGTATTTCTTCACGGAGGCGGGTTCCTCTTTGGGAATGGTACGGACGACTCGGCGCACGGACCTGATTATTTGATTCATAAAAAAGTAGTAATCGTCAGTATCAACTATAGACTCGGGATTCTTGGTTTTCTGTCTTTAAACCATAAGGAGGCGCCAGGAAATATGGGCTTGAGAGACCAAGTTCAAGCACTGAAATGGGTACAGAAAAATATTTCGCGTTTCGGTGGTGATCCAAAAAATGTGACCATTTTTGGAATCAGCGCTGGTGCTGCGAGCGTCGAGTACCTCCTTCTGTCACCTATGGCTAAAGGTCTTTTCCACAAAGCTATTGCCCAGTCTGGGTCATCTCTATTGCATTGGGCTCACAACACAAACGTCCAACAGTTAGCTTATAAAATACCGATTCTCCATGGTAAAGTAATTACAGACGATGATCAGCTATTAAAATACTTAAAAAGTTTATCGACACATGATTTAATAACTGCGTCTATGATGGTTGTGTCGGCTGAAAAAGCGAAAGGAGGTCTTTACTTTGGTTTTGTGCCGACTATCGAACAACCCGGTAATTGGGAACCGTTTTTGAGCAAGTCTCCATACGACTTGTTAGCTAAGGGCGAGTTTCATAAAGTGCCGTACATGACAGGATTCTGTTCACGAGAGGGACTTCTAATGATATCACATAATACACCAACATTAGAGAAGTTTATAAACGATAAAGTTTTTGTGGATTATTTCCCATTTGACCTGGATGTGCCGGAGAAAATAGATACAGAATTGAGACTAAAGGGTAATTATATGGAAGGCGAGAAATTATACCCTGATGAAGATGCATATGCGATTGATTTCTTTTCGGATGTCGACTTCATTGGTGGTATTTATGTGGCTGCAACTTTAATAGCTAAACACAACTCTCCTGTGTTTATGTATGAGTTTGCTTATGATGGGGGCTTAAATTATATCAAGAAATGTTACAACATTGACCGCAAGGGAGCGTGTCACGGAGATGATGGTGGTTATATAGTCAAGAGTGCTAAATTAACAGGGCCCGTCACGGACCGAGACACATTCGTGAGAAATACTATGAACCAAATGTGGGTGAACTTTGCTCGTTGCGGGTGAGTTTCTTGAAATCTTAGATCTTCTTATCTCGAATAAGGCATTATCTCTAGCTCTAAAAATAATGTCAGCTGTGTGATTTTCTAAAATGATTTCTATAGATGATACGAAATATGGAATATTTGAATTTAATCTATAGTGAAGTGTTTTCAATACTTTATTTTTCGTTTTCAGAGACCCATCACCAAGACTAGACTTTCTGATAACAACGAAATGGGAACCCATAGCTGACACTGGGGTAGCTTGTCTAGTGATTGACAAGACCATGACGATGAAGTATGAAGTCTACCCAGAGAGGATGAAACTCTTTGAAGAGCTCTATGAAAAGAAATGTAAAACCAGCAGTTAATCGATAACTGTCTCTCTGTAATATATTTTTAAACGTAGGAACCTACTATGCATTAAGTGGTCACTATAATATATACGTACATACAAAACTGAATCTATGTAATTTTTATACTTAAAATATAAATATGAAATGTATAGAAGTTGTTGTTTCATTAGGGGGTGTTAGCTACATTTGTAGGTCATTAATATATTTACGTTCACCGATACTCGCTTTTTAGAGACCATTCCTGGTGATTATTGCTTTGGATAACGAGTTTTTTCGGGAATTGGGATGTAGCTAGATTTCTTAATCCAAATCTAGTAACATAAGCCTATATTTTGTCTGGGCACAGGAAGAAGTCCCCCGGGTTGCGGATTGAAACTGCGGGGAAACCAGTGGCGTAGCGTGGGGGGGGCAGGGGGGGCAAATTCCCCGGGCGGCAGCTTTTAGGGGGCGGCAAAATTCACCCAATTTAAAAAAAAAATTGTTCGCAACTAGTATCTGTGCCGCTACATAAAACTGTCTAACAATAACAAAACATTAAAGAAGAAAGTTGAAGCTTTTTAAATTTAAAATTAGGTAATTATTGTTAAAATTTGGTCCTTAAAACACACGTGACACTACATTTTACGTAATTTTGGTTTTGAGTCTTAAATAAAAAATAATTAAAAATTCGCGCTCGCTTCGCTCGCGTATTCAGAAACTGTATGCGCTTAATTTTGCATTTGTCAACAAACAAAAAGTTAAGTACGTTTGGGTAAAATTTTACGTAATATTTGGTTTAACTCCGATAAAAATTTCGCGCGCGCTTCGCTCGCGTATTCAGAACCTATATTATGGCCCTTATTTTGCATCTGTCAACAAACAAAAAGTTAAGTGCGTTTGGGCTAAATTTTACGTAATATTTGGTTTAAGTACGATAAAAATTTCGCGCTCGCTTTGCTTGCGTATTCAGAAACTATATTATGGCCCTTATTTTTGCATTTGTCAACAAACAACACGTTAAGTACGTTTGGGCAAAATTTTACGTAATTTTTGTTTTAATCCGATAAAAATTTCGCGCTCGCTTCGCTCGCATATTCAAAAACCTTCGCCCTTATTTTGCATCTGTCAACAAACAAAAGGTTAAGTGCGTTTGGGCTAAATTTTAACGTAATATTTGTTTAAGTACGATAAAAATTTCGCGCTCGCTTCGCTCGCGCATTTGGAAACTACATAGGCAAGATTTTCTTTATTTGCATTTGCTTACCTACACAACTGCCGACATGCGTTTAGCAGAGTGCTAATTTAGGTAAACCTTTGAGGTGGTCCCCGGCAAGACAAACTTTAGTTAAAGTGGTCCCTCATGACTAAAACGTTAAGAATCACTGGGTTAGATAAACTTGACTGCTATAGCGCTTTTAAAATTATTTCAATTTCATATAAGTATACTTATAGGTACCTACTTCGCTAGCCTGCGTACCTAAAAGAATTTTAAAACCTTCAAGAAATCAAGTAACAAAGATATAGAGGTAAAAGAAAAGTCTACTTGAAAACCTCCCCCTTCTGCCGGGGCTGCGGGTTGTTCGAAAGAGTTACCGCGGCTCTGGAACATAAAACGACGGAACACGACGGTTTTTAGTCAAAAAGAGTCTGACACTCCCTCACCGCTACTAACCCACAGCGGGAAGGGTCATTTGATGATTTTTAACGTCGATACAAAAAAAAAACCTTTTTTTGAAGTCGGTTAAAAATGACAAACGGCCTGTAACACTTGTTAAAAAAAATACACGGGAAGGGGCGGCAAAATCGACAACTGCCCCGGGCGGCAGATACCCACGCTACGCCACTGGGGGAAACAGCTAGTAATTTATATCAATTAACTTACTATCTATTTATTTCAGTCTGTAAAAGGGCCTTGTGATGCAACACCAAAGGCAAATCATTTCAGTATCCATTTGGTACAGTGGATGTAATGTTGGTTGCGGGGGCGCAGTGGCCCGACCAGCATTCAACCGAGTCGCAGTGTTCGGAATGCACTAATACCATTATGGACCACAGTACACTCGGAGCGAGTGGGTGGCAATACTTAACAATCTATAGACAGGACAATAGAGAAAAACAAAAATGGCCGATGATGTTAATGTTGGAAAAATTTGGTATTTTTATTGACATTGAGACTATTATCTTAGAATTGCAAGTGCAATTAAGACAACAATTAAGTTGTTTGTGTAGCTAAACAACCTTGTATTTTAATGTTTGCTAAGGCTTGTTTGACCTCAAAATTGAGCAGTTCATATTTTGACCCTCGCTGCACTACAAAAAGTAGAACAGTTAATACATGACTATATCGAGAGGGTAACCTTCATCAACGTTCAATATATAAAAAAGACAATTTACTTCCGCTGGTATTTATTTATGCACGGAGGTAAGTAATTTCATTACAGTACCAATGCAACTTTTCTAAGTTTGTATGTACTTTCTTAGTATATCTTAGACACCAATGAATGTGTATCGGATGGCACGTTAAACTGTAGGTCCCGGCTGTCATTGAACATCCTTGGCAGTCGTTACGGGTAGTCAGAAGCCAGTAAGTCTGACACCAGTCTAACCAAGGGGTATCGGGTTGCCCGGCTAACTGGGTTGAGGAGGTCAGATAGGCAGTCGCTTCTTGTAAAGCACTGGTACTCAGCTGAATCCGGTTAGACTGGAAGCCGACCCCAACATAGTTGGGAAAAAGGCTCGGAGGATGATGAGGATGAGGATGAGGTAAGTAATTTCATTAACATCTAGTGTTTCCGTTCGATCTGATCTACCTCCTGAAGTAGCTATTGTAACTGTGTAGGAAGATTTGTATTAATATTTAATCTAAATCATTGTATGAATGATCCCAATTTCAAGCTCTCAACCAAATCTCTCTCTAACATTTGTTTCTTCCTTCCCAATTTCACCAGCTTCAATCTACCCATACAGTTCTAAATATTCTTGAGTCTACATAACCGGGTCACAGACTATAGTAGACTGGCCGTCGGCGCCAACGAGTCGCGGTGTGAAATACTCAGGTGCATCCGAACCTGCCCACAGTGCCCACGGATTTTGTACAGCGTGTTCTTTTTACGTTCTAAATAGGCCGACTGTAATTTATTGGATAGAACACTAGGAGAGTGCAAAGTAACTTGTTATGCTTTATTTTCTTTCTGTAGTATTTTTTTCTGCTCTTTTCATTTTCTTGTGCAGTTTCGAATGCGTTTGCGTTTAATGTATTTTTTATGTTTTTTTAATAGTTATAGATAGGTCTTTCAGAAACAGCGTGTTTTGTATTGGTGAAATTGGAAATTATTTTTCAATTACAAGGCGATAGACGTCATTTACTACGAATTCTAATCATCTCAGTATTGCCTTTAAGTCTTTTTCTCAAAAATCGGTTTATTTAGTTTTCATGTCTCCCATTACCTACTTTCTATTTATTTTCTTCACTGTTTCATTCAAGCTTTTTAGCTTTACCTTCTTAGTTTATTCCTTTAAAAGTGGTTTTCCAATTTCTTCCTAATGATGGACTTATACACAAATTCTTCCCTCATTATCATTTCTTCCGTGTACTTCCATCCCGCTGTATCACCGCTCAGTCGTTCCAGTATCCTTTCACAGCGGTGCGCGTGAGTCGTGATTTGATTCCCACAGAGCGAGACTAACATTAGCTCTTTTTATTTTTGGCCGGCGTTTTACTCATTGTTGTCTTCTCTGTCAATATCATTTGTCTAGAGACCACGATTTCTGAAAAAAAAAATGTTCAAGCTCAGATATATTTTTTTAATTTTTCGAACCATAGTTTTGTTAAAATTATCAAAGTCAAAGTCAAAGTCAAAGCTCTTTATTCTATATATATTTATATATATTGGCGATATTAATAACTATGATAGGCCTCTGACGGTCTATGAACTTAAATTAAGGTCAAATAAGCTGCATTTTCATAAGGAGGCTCAAGAGGTTGTGGACCTTTTTCTACTCTTAAGAAGTTGACGAATGTCAGAATGTCAGACCGTAATTATGAACTCACGATCCAGCAGCTATTTACAATTTACATTCCATTCATGATTTGGCGAGCAGTTGATGTTGATGCCCAGAGCTATTAAAAGGATTCCTAGGATAACGCAATCAAAGAACTAAAACGTAGATACACGTAAACAATACGTAAGTTAAGGAAATTGACAACAAACTCAAACTTCTTGTAATCATTTTTTGCTAAAGATAACGAGTGTGCAAATCACGCCGACCGTGTGGAAAAGCGAAAGTTTGTGTGCAAACGCTACAAGTTGTGTGCAAAATAGGTACAAAGGTTTTTTGTGCAATTTTGCACCCGATTGTAGGTAGTTGATTATGATCGAACATGAACATGATTATGTCATCATCAAAATTAAATAACAAAGGACCTAAGTAAGTATTACACAGGTACCTAAGAACTCAAAAATAACGCGGACATCCAATGGTCTTTACTATTTAACTTTATTATTTGCATGCCTAAGTTAAGGTAGAATGTACATGGATCGCCAATTGCATTTTTGTAACATCTGTATTTATATTGTACCTACATTCCGTTGCAAATAAACTATTATTCTATTCTATTCTATTCTATTCTATTAATTATGGTAGGTTTGACCTTCTCGACTTTATGTCGGTTTTAATAGGTATCCCGTTCCGCAGCCCGCGGAAAAAAAGATATCTATGTCCCCCTTAGTCTGTTATTAAGTATTTTGTATGTATTATTTATTATATAGTGTATATGTATTATGTAGTTGATGTGTTTGTTTGCGTTGTTCTTATCCTTCTACTCCCTCTTCTAGGTTGTGATGATGACGAATGTTCGGTGTTAGATGATTGCTGTGTGTTCTGTTCCTGGATGGCTGGTCCCGCTTGCGTGCTTGGTGATGGATGCGTGTTTTGAGTGTCTGGTGTTTGTGTGTCAGTGTGTGAGTGTTGTTCTTCTACTGTTCGTACGAATACTGTGTCTCCTAATACTTTGCTGAGTATGATTGATGAATGTATGGCTGCTTGTTTTTGGAGAATATGAATGTTAATTGAAGCGTCTAATTGGTCTATGTACTTTTTAATGCTTTTTGCAACGATGCCCGTCACGCCTACTACTATCGGAATGACAGCCGTTTGTGTATTCCACAGCCGGCTGATTTCAGTTTTCAGAAGATGGTATTTGCTTAGTTTTTCTATTTCTTTGGCTCCTATGTTGTAATCTGACGGTACGGTAATATCTATTAAATATGTTTTGTTACTAGTTTTATCTGTGTATATAAGGTCTGGTCTATTGTGTGTAACAGTGACATCGGTTTGGACGGGCATTTCCCACATGATTTTGGCTGTTTCGTTTTCTTTTACTTGTGGTTGCACTAGTGTTTCCTTCCACCAGAGGTTGGCAACTTCTATTTTATGTTTTCTAGCAAGACACCAGTAGACGTATTGGACAAGATTATTATGTCGTCGGACATAGTAGGTCCCCGCTAATTTTTCGCAACCAGATATAATATGCTGCGTAGTTTCGTCTTTAGTGACGCAAAGGCGGCATTTTCCGTCTACTGGTTCCTTCAGTATATCGCGCTGATGTTGTTTGGTCATAACGGCTTGATCCTGTATTGCAAAAATGGATGACTCTATAGTTGGTGGAAGTTGTTGTTTTTTAATCCATTTAAACGAAAGTTCTCTGTCAATATTAGCTTGATCTAGCACTTTTTTGGGAAACTGTCCGTGTAATTGCTTACTTCGCCATACTGTATTTTGTTGTTTAATTATTGCGTCTTTGATTTCTTTGTCTGTGTGTTGGTTTCCTTGTGTTAAGTGTAGCTGTGTTTCTATTTCCTCTGCTTCTTTTATTATTGAGTACTTAACCCTATTTTTATCGTGTTTCGTTATTGTTTTAATGAGATGGTCCCTATTTGTATTGAGGTATTGTTTATATTTAAGTATTTGTGTTTTGTACATATATTCTACATTTAAAAGTCCTCTCCCTCCTTGTGCTATTGGCAAGTAAAGCCTCTGTACGTCTGCTTTCTGTTGGTGTGCCTTATTTATTGCTAATAATTTTCTAGTTTTTATGTCTATTGCTCTAAGATCGCTGTTTTTGTAGTTTATTATTGCGAAAGAGTATAGTAATACTGGAATTGCGTAAGTATTGATACCTTTAATAAGATAACGGGATGTGAGTTGCGTGTCTAGTAATTTTTTAACTCTTCTATAATACTCTTTGGTTATTTGATCCCTAATAACACTATGTTCTATTTTTCCTGATTCATGGACTCCTAAATATTTATAGCTATCACCTATGGCAAGTTGTTTGAATGTATCCCCACTTAATAAAATATGGCCCTCTCCTATTGTGCTGCTTCTCTGTCCTGAGTCTATATGTAATATATTGCATTTATCAAGCCCAAATCTCATCCCTATGTCATTTGTAAATATCTCTACACTGTCTAATAAAACTTTCAGGTTATTTCTACTGTTTGTGTAAATCTTTAAATCGTCCATGTATAGTAAATGATTGATCCAGTAACTATCTCTAAGTTTGTACCCTTTTAATTCGTATTTGTTAAGTATGTATGAAAGAGGGTTAATTGCCAAACAAAATAGTAAAGGAGAGAGGGAGTCACCCTGAAATATTCCGCGTCTGATGTAAATCGGATCCGTGGTTATGGAGTTTTGGGAGCCTCGCGCTGTCATCACTACTCTCCACGAAGGCATTGATAGTTTAAGAAATTTCTTGACTACAGCAGGACATTTGTAAATGTCCAGGATCTTAAGGAGCCATTCGTGAGAAACGCTATCGAAAGCCTTTTGGTAGTCAATCCACGCCATGCTCAGGTTCTTGTGTGAGCGACTTGCGTCTTCTAAAATGGCTTTGTTAACCATAAGGTGGTCTTTGCATCCCCTGGCACCGCGCCGGCAACCCCTTTGTTCTACTGCCATTATGTTGTTCTCATGGCAGTGATGGTAAAGTGTATTAGCTAAGATGGAGGTTAACACTTTGTATATATTTGATAGACAAGCGATAGGCCTCCAATTTTTGGGATCTTCAGTGTTTTCATTTTTGGGTATCAATATTACCTGACCCGTCGTAAACCATTCCTCTAACGCTTCCCCCCCTGTAATTAAATTCGTGAATAATTGTGCTAAATATTTATGCGCGCTAGTGAAATATTTTAAATAATAATTTTGTATTTTATCTATTCCCGGTGTTTTCCAATTAAGTAACTTCTTAACTGCAATTTTAACTTGGTCTTCTGTAATCTCTTCTTCATTTATTGTGGTAACCTCATTTGATGAAATTTCTATTTCCGCAATCCAATTAGCCTCCCTATTATATTGTACAGGTTGTGATAATATTGATTCCCAAAATTGTTGGACACTTTCTTTACTAGGTATTTTTACATCAGCGTTGCTTTTAGCTCCTAAGCTTCTATATAACCTATGTTCATTTTCTTTAAATAATTTATTTTGTTCTTGTTTTGTATTTATAACGTCGTATCTTTTTATTCTACCTGCAAGTGCTTTTACTTTTTGTTTGATGATTTCTGTTGTGTTGTCGTGGTCGTTTTCGTTTTGAATATTGTATTTAGTGTATAGTTTGTCTTTTATTTTCTGCATTCTACGTGTATTGATTTCGCGTTTAATTTCTATTAGTTGTCCTAATTCTTTCCTAAGCTTTTCTATTTTAGTTCTTATTCTTCTTTTCCAAGGTGGGTCTGATTTTTGTTTAATCGTGTCTTTCGGTTTAAAAGGAGTTTGATTATTGTTAATTACTAGAGTTTTGGCAGCTGCATAAATGACATTATTAATTTCGCGAAGACTACTGTGGGTAACTAATATATTAGGCAAGTAATTATTTAAAGTATCTAAGTTTCCTATAAATTTCCTATTTATTTGTGCTTTGGGAAGAATTAAGCGTTCTGCTAGTGGTGTTTCTTTCGTTTCTGCTAAAACTTGTAAGAAATGTAAAATGAGTGTATCCTGATCCTCATTTACTTCTACACTACCGGTCAGCTGGTCTATTGTTTCTACTTGTTCGAGTGTGTGTTGTGTGTGAGGGTGATGTAGTATGTTTTCTGTTGTTGAGTGCATTGATGTGTGTGGCGTGTCTTGGTCGTTATGTGTGTCTTCTGGGGTTTCTACTGTTAGTGTTCCTTCTGCTTGTTTCTGTATTCTATCGATCAACTCCTGGGAAATAAGCCTTTGTTTAATTACGCTACGAGCCTGATTTGAGAGTGTGTTTCCTGTGAATCTGTGTATTTTTGGGTTGTTGGGATTTCTCTCAACAAACAGTGTCTTAAGCCTCTCTATATACCCTGAACCTCCTGAACGTGCCTTAAAGTAGCAAAACATCAACTCGTGCAGTTCCTCTGTCGACCACTTCCTTCGTCTGTCATTATTATTTACGGTATTTGTGGTCGCTGCCGATGAGCCGGCAGAGTATGTGAGCTCAGCTCTACTCTGCAAAGCTTCACCAGCCCCCTCCCCGCCCCGATGGTCGGCTGTAGTATTTTCGGGTCCCCCGACTCTCGCCCGCCTGTTCAGCGAAGAGCCGCTGACGGTCCGTATGCTGTCACGTCCAGCGTCAGCTCCAGACGTGCCCCGACGATCACCCTCGGGCAGCGGCCCTATACGTTCTACATTATTGTTTCTCTCCATATTACTGGGTTACCTGACCTTGTTAGCCACGTAAGTTTCTGTTGTACGTGTGTCCGCCCCCCACGTGGCTCGGTGTTCAGCTCGGACGTAAGGCAGGATTTTGGGGGGCCTATTCTATTATATTATATTATATTAATTATGGTAGGTTTGACCTTCTCGACTTTATGTCGGTTTTAATAGGTATCCCGTTCCGCAGCCCGCGGAAAAAAAGATATCTATGTCCCCCTTAGTCTGTTATTAAGTATTTTGTATGTATTATTTATTATATAGTGTATATGTATTATGTAGTTGATGTGTTTGTTTGCGTTGTTCTTATCCTTCTACTCCCTCTTCTAGGTTGTGATGATGACGAATGTTCGGTGTTAGATGATTGCTGTGTGTTCTGTTCCTGGATGGCTGGTCCCGCTTGCGTGCTTGGTGATGGATGCGTGTTTTGAGTGTCTGGTGTTTGTGTGTCAGTGTGTGAGTGTTGTTCTTCTACTGTTCGTACGAATACTGTGTCTCCTAATACTTTGCTGAGTATGATTGATGAATGTATGGCTGCTTGTTTTTGGAGAATATGAATGTTAATTGAAGCGTCTAATTGGTCTATGTACTTTTTAATGCTTTTTGCAACGATGCCCGTCACGCCTACTACTATCGGAATGACAGCCGTTTGTGTATTCCACAGCCGGCTGATTTCAGTTTTCAGAAGATGGTATTTGCTTAGTTTTTCTATTTCTTTGGCTCCTATGTTGTAATCTGACGGTACGGTAATATCTATTAAATATGTTTTGTTACTAGTTTTATCTGTGTATATAAGGTCTGGTCTATTGTGTGTAACAGTGACATCGGTTTGGACGGGCATTTCCCACATGATTTTGGCTGTTTCGTTTTCTTTTACTTGTGGTTGCACTAGTGTTTCCTTCCACCAGAGGTTGGCAACTTCTATTTTATGTTTTCTAGCAAGACACCAGTAGACGTATTGGACAAGATTATTATGTCGTCGGACATAGTAGGTCCCCGCTAATTTTTCGCAACCAGATATAATATGCTGCGTAGTTTCGTCTTTAGTGACGCAAAGGCGGCATTTTCCGTCTACTGGTTCCTTCAGTATATCGCGCTGATGTTGTTTGGTCATAACGGCTTGATCCTGTATTGCAAAAATGGATGACTCTATAGTTGGTGGAAGTTGTTGTTTTTTAATCCATTTAAACGAAAGTTCTCTGTCAATATTAGCTTGATCTAGCACTTTTTTGGGAAACTGTCCGTGTAATTGCTTACTTCGCCATACTGTATTTTGTTGTTTAATTATTGCGTCTTTGATTTCTTTGTCTGTGTGTTGGTTTCCTTGTGTTAAGTGTAGCTGTGTTTCTATTTCCTCTGCTTCTTTTATTATTGAGTACTTAACCCTATTTTTATCGTGTTTCGTTATTGTTTTAATGAGATGGTCCCTATTTGTATTGAGGTATTGTTTATATTTAAGTATTTGTGTTTTGTACATATATTCTACATTTAAAAGTCCTCTCCCTCCTTGTGCTATTGGCAAGTAAAGCCTCTGTACGTCTGCTTTCTGTTGGTGTGCCTTATTTATTGCTAATAATTTTCTAGTTTTTATGTCTATTGCTCTAAGATCGCTGTTTTTGTAGTTTATTATTGCGAAAGAGTATAGTAATACTGGAATTGCGTAAGTATTGATACCTTTAATAAGATAACGGGATGTGAGTTGCGTGTCTAGTAATTTTTTAACTCTTCTATAATACTCTTTGGTTATTTGATCCCTAATAACACTATGTTCTATTTTTCCTGATTCATGGACTCCTAAATATTTATAGCTATCACCTATGGCAAGTTGTTTGAATGTATCCCCACTTAATAAAATATGGCCCTCTCCTATTGTGCTGCTTCTCTGTCCTGAGTCTATATGTAATATATTGCATTTATCAAGCCCAAATCTCATCCCTATGTCATTTGTAAATATCTCTACACTGTCTAATAAAACTTTCAGGTTATTTCTACTGTTTGTGTAAATCTTTAAATCGTCCATGTATAGTAAATGATTGATCCAGTAACTATCTCTAAGTTTGTACCCTTTTAATTCGTATTTGTTAAGTATGTATGAAAGAGGGTTAATTGCCAAACAAAATAGTAAAGGAGAGAGGGAGTCACCCTGAAATATTCCGCGTCTGATGTAAATCGGATCCGTGGTTATGGAGTTTTGGGAGCCTCGCGCTGTCATCACTACTCTCCACGAAGGCATTGATAGTTTAAGAAATTTCTTGACTACAGCAGGACATTTGTAAATGTCCAGGATCTTAAGGAGCCATTCGTGAGAAACGCTATCGAAAGCCTTTTGGTAGTCAATCCACGCCATGCTCAGGTTCTTGTGTGAGCGACTTGCGTCTTCTAAAATGGCTTTGTTAACCATAAGGTGGTCTTTGCATCCCCTGGCACCGCGCCGGCAACCCCTTTGTTCTACTGCCATTATGTTGTTCTCATGGCAGTGATGGTAAAGTGTATTAGCTAAGATGGAGGTTAACACTTTGTATATATTTGATAGACAAGCGATAGGCCTCCAATTTTTGGGATCTTCAGTGTTTTCATTTTTGGGTATCAATATTACCTGACCCGTCGTAAACCATTCCTCTAACGCTTCCCCCCCTGTAATTAAATTCGTGAATAATTGTGCTAAATATTTATGCGCGCTAGTGAAATATTTTAAATAATAATTTTGTATTTTATCTATTCCCGGTGTTTTCCAATTAAGTAACTTCTTAACTGCAATTTTAACTTGGTCTTCTGTAATCTCTTCTTCATTTATTGTGGTAACCTCATTTGATGAAATTTCTATTTCCGCAATCCAATTAGCCTCCCTATTATATTGTACAGGTTGTGATAATATTGATTCCCAAAATTGTTGGACACTTTCTTTACTAGGTATTTTTACATCAGCGTTGCTTTTAGCTCCTAAGCTTCTATATAACCTATGTTCATTTTCTTTAAATAATTTATTTTGTTCTTGTTTTGTATTTATAACGTCGTATCTTTTTATTCTACCTGCAAGTGCTTTTACTTTTTGTTTGATGATTTCTGTTGTGTTGTCGTGGTCGTTTTCGTTTTGAATATTGTATTTAGTGTATAGTTTGTCTTTTATTTTCTGCATTCTACGTGTATTGATTTCGCGTTTAATTTCTATTAGTTGTCCTAATTCTTTCCTAAGCTTTTCTATTTTAGTTCTTATTCTTCTTTTCCAAGGTGGGTCTGATTTTTGTTTAATCGTGTCTTTCGGTTTAAAAGGAGTTTGATTATTGTTAATTACTAGAGTTTTGGCAGCTGCATAAATGACATTATTAATTTCGCGAAGACTACTGTGGGTAACTAATATATTAGGCAAGTAATTATTTAAAGTATCTAAGTTTCCTATAAATTTCCTATTTATTTGTGCTTTGGGAAGAATTAAGCGTTCTGCTAGTGGTGTTTCTTTCGTTTCTGCTAAAACTTGTAAGAAATGTAAAATGAGTGTATCCTGATCCTCATTTACTTCTACACTACCGGTCAGCTGGTCTATTGTTTCTACTTGTTCGAGTGTGTGTTGTGTGTGAGGGTGATGTAGTATGTTTTCTGTTGTTGAGTGCATTGATGTGTGTGGCGTGTCTTGGTCGTTATGTGTGTCTTCTGGGGTTTCTACTGTTAGTGTTCCTTCTGCTTGTTTCTGTATTCTATCGATCAACTCCTGGGAAATAAGCCTTTGTTTAATTACGCTACGAGCCTGATTTGAGAGTGTGTTTCCTGTGAATCTGTGTATTTTTGGGTTGTTGGGATTTCTCTCAACAAACAGTGTCTTAAGCCTCTCTATATACCCTGAACCTCCTGAACGTGCCTTAAAGTAGCAAAACATCAACTCGTGCAGTTCCTCTGTCGACCACTTCCTTCGTCTGTCATTATTATTTACGGTATTTGTGGTCGCTGCCGATGAGCCGGCAGAGTATGTGAGCTCAGCTCTACTCTGCAAAGCTTCACCAGCCCCCTCCCCGCCCCGATGGTCGGCTGTAGTATTTTCGGGTCCCCCGACTCTCGCCCGCCTGTTCAGCGAAGAGCCGCTGACGGTCCGTATGCTGTCACGTCCAGCGTCAGCTCCAGACGTGCCCCGACGATCACCCTCGGGCAGCGGCCCTATACGTTCTACATTATTGTTTCTCTCCATATTACTGGGTTACCTGACCTTGTTAGCCACGTAAGTTTCTGTTGTACGTGTGTCCGCCCCCCACGTGGCTCGGTGTTCAGCTCGGACGTAAGGCAGGATTTTGGGGGGCCTATTCTATTATATTATATTATATTAATTATGGTAGGTTTGACCTTCTCGACTTTATGTCGGTTTTAATAGGTATCCCGTTCCGCAGCCCGCGGAAAAAAAGATATCTATGTCCCCCTTAGTCTGTTATTAAGTATTTTGTATGTATTATTTATTATATAGTGTATATGTATTATGTAGTTGATGTGTTTGTTTGCGTTGTTCTTATCCTTCTACTCCCTCTTCTAGGTTGTGATGATGACGAATGTTCGGTGTTAGATGATTGCTGTGTGTTCTGTTCCTGGATGGCTGGTCCCGCTTGCGTGCTTGGTGATGGATGCGTGTTTTGAGTGTCTGGTGTTTGTGTGTCAGTGTGTGAGTGTTGTTCTTCTACTGTTCGTACGAATACTGTGTCTCCTAATACTTTGCTGAGTATGATTGATGAATGTATGGCTGCTTGTTTTTGGAGAATATGAATGTTAATTGAAGCGTCTAATTGGTCTATGTACTTTTTAATGCTTTTTGCAACGATGCCCGTCACGCCTACTACTATCGGAATGACAGCCGTTTGTGTATTCCACAGCCGGCTGATTTCAGTTTTCAGAAGATGGTATTTGCTTAGTTTTTCTATTTCTTTGGCTCCTATGTTGTAATCTGACGGTACGGTAATATCTATTAAATATGTTTTGTTACTAGTTTTATCTGTGTATATAAGGTCTGGTCTATTGTGTGTAACAGTGACATCGGTTTGGACGGGCATTTCCCACATGATTTTGGCTGTTTCGTTTTCTTTTACTTGTGGTTGCACTAGTGTTTCCTTCCACCAGAGGTTGGCAACTTCTATTTTATGTTTTCTAGCAAGACACCAGTAGACGTATTGGACAAGATTATTATGTCGTCGGACATAGTAGGTCCCCGCTAATTTTTCGCAACCAGATATAATATGCTGCGTAGTTTCGTCTTTAGTGACGCAAAGGCGGCATTTTCCGTCTACTGGTTCCTTCAGTATATCGCGCTGATGTTGTTTGGTCATAACGGCTTGATCCTGTATTGCAAAAATGGATGACTCTATAGTTGGTGGAAGTTGTTGTTTTTTAATCCATTTAAACGAAAGTTCTCTGTCAATATTAGCTTTATTATAATGTGTGGTAGGTTTGACCTTCTCGACTTTATGTCGGTTTTAATAGGTATCCCGTTCCGCAGCCCGCGGAAAAAAAGATATCTATGTCCCCCTTAGTCTGTTATTAAGTATTTTGTATGTATTATTTATTATATAATGTATATGTATTATGTAGTTGATGTGTTTGTTTGCGTTGTTCTTATCCTTCTTCTCCCTCTTCTAGGTTGTGATGATGACGAATGTTCGGTGTTAGATGATTGCTGCGTGTTCTGTTCCTGGATGGCTGGTCCCGCTTGCGTGCTTGGTGATGGATGCGTGTTTTGAGTGTCTGGTGTTTGTGTGTCAGTGTGTGAGTGTTGTTCTTCTACTGTTCGTACGAATACTGTGTCTCCTAATACTTTGCTGAGTATGATTGATGAATGTATGGCTGCTTGTTTTTGGAGAATATGAATATTAATTGATGCGTCTAATTGGTCTATGTACTTTTTAATGCTTTTTGCAACGATGCCTGTCACGCCTACTACTATCGGAATGACAGCCGTTTGTGTGTTCCACAGCCGGCTGATTTCAGTTTTCAGAAGATGGTATTTGCTTAGTTTTTCTATTTCTTTGGCTCCTATGTTGTAATCTGACGGTACGGTAATATCTATTAAATATGTTTTGTTACTAGTTTTATCTGTGTATATAAGGTCTGGTCTATTGTGTGTAACAGTGACATCGGTTTGGACGGGCATTTCCCACATGATTTTGGCTGTTTCGTTTTCTTTTACTTGTGGTTGCACTAGTGTTTCCTTCCACCAGAGGTTGGCAACTTCTATTTTATGTTTTCTAGCAAGACACCAGTAGACGTATTGGACAAGATTATTATGTCGTCGGACATAGTAGGTCCCCGCTAATTTTTCGCAACCAGATATAATATGCTGCGTAGTTTCGTCTTTAGTGACGCAAAGGCGGCATTTTCCGTCTACTGGTTCCTTCAGTATATCGCGCTGATGTTGTTTGGTCATAACGGCTTGATCCTGTATTGCAAAAATGGATGACTCTATAGTTGGTGGAAGTTGTTGTTTTTTAATCCATTTAAACGAAAGTTCTCTGTCAATATTAGCTTTATTATAATGTGTGGTAGGTTTGACCTTCTCGACTTTATGTCGGTTTTAATAGGTATCCCGTTCCGCAGCCCGCGGAAAAAAAGATATCTATGTCCCCCTTAGTCTGTTATTAAGTATTTTGTATGTATTATTTATTATATAATGTATATGTATTATGTAGTTGATGTGTTTGTTTGCGTTGTTCTTATCCTTCTTCTCCCTCTTCTAGGTTGTGATGATGACGAATGTTCGGTGTTAGATGATTGCTGCGTGTTCTGTTCCTGGATGGCTGGTCCCGCTTGCGTGCTTGGTGATGGATGCGTGTTTTGAGTGTCTGGTGTTTGTGTGTCAGTGTGTGAGTGTTGTTCTTCTACTGTTCGTACGAATACTGTGTCTCCTAATACTTTGCTGAGTATGATTGATGAATGTATGGCTGCTTGTTTTTGGAGAATATGAATATTAATTGATGCGTCTAATTGGTCTATGTACTTTTTAATGCTTTTTGCAACGATGCCTGTCACGCCTACTACTATCGGAATGACAGCCGTTTGTGTGTTCCACAGCCGGCTGATTTCAGTTTTCAGAAGATGGTATTTGCTTAGTTTTTCTATTTCTTTGGCTCCTATGTTGTAATCTGACGGTACGGTAATATCTATTAAATATGTTTTGTTACTAGTTTTATCTGTGTATATAAGGTCTGGTCTATTGTGTGTAACAGTGACATCGGTTTGGACGGGCATTTCCCACATGATTTTGGCTGTTTCGTTTTCTTTTACTTGTGGTTGCACTAGTGTTTCCTTCCACCAGAGGTTGGCAACTTCTATTTTATGTTTTCTAGCAAGACACCAGTAGACGTATTGGACAAGATTATTATGTCGTCGGACATAGTAGGTCCCCGCTAATTTTTCGCAACCAGATATAATATGCTGCGTAGTTTCGTCTTTAGTGACGCAAAGGCGGCATTTTCCGTCTACTGGTTCCTTCAGTATATCGCGCTGATGTTGTTTGGTCATAACGGCTTGATCCTGTATTGCAAAAATGGATGACTCTATAGTTGGTGGAAGTTGTTGTTTTTTAATCCATTTAAACGAAAGTTCTCTGTCAATATTAGCTTGATCTAGCACTTTTTTGGGAAACTGTCCGTGTAATTGCTTACTTCGCCATACTGTATTTTGTTGTTTAATTATTGCGTCTTTGATTTCTTTGTCTGTGTGTTGGTTTCCTTGTGTTAAGTGTAGCTGTGTTTCTATTTCCTCTGCTTCTTTTATTATTGAGTACTTAACCCTATTTTTATCGTGTTTCGTTATTGTTTCAATGAGATGGTCCCTATTTGTATTGAGGTATTGTTTATATTTAAGTATTTGTGTTTTGTACATATATTCTACATTTAAAAGTCCTCTCCCTCCTTGTGCTATTGGCAAGTAAAGCCTCTGTACGTCTGCTTTCTGTTGGTGTGCCTTATTTATTGCTAATAATTTTCTAGTTTTTATGTCTATTGCTCTAAGATCGCTGCTTTTGTAGTTTATTATTGCGAAAGAGTATAGTAATACTGGAATTGCGTAAGTATTGATACCTTTTATAAGATAACGGGATGTGAGTTGCGTGTCTAGTAATTTTTTAACTCTTCTATAATACTCTTTGGTTATTTGATCCCTAATAACACTATGTTCTATTTTTCCTGATTCATGGACTCCTAAATATTTATAGCTATCACCTATGGCAAGTTGTTTGAATGTATCCCCACTTAATAAAATATGGCCCTCTCCTATTGTGCTGCTTCTCTGTCCTGAGTCTATATGTAATATATTGCATTTATCAAGCCCAAATCTCATCCCTATGTCATTTGTAAATATCTCTACACTGTCTAATAAAACTTTCAGGTTATTTCTACTGTTTGTGTAAATCTTTAAATCGTCCATGTATAGTAAATGATTGATCCAGTAACTATCTCTAAGTTTGTACCCTTTTAATTCGTATTTGTTAAGTATGTATGAAAGAGGATTAATTGCCAAACAAAATAGTAAAGGAGAGAGGGAGTCGCCCTGAAATATTCCGCGTCTGATGTAAATCGGATCCGTGGTTATTGAGTTTTGGGAGCCTCGCGCTGTCATCACTACTCTCCACGAAGGCATTGATAGTTTAAGAAATTTCTTGACTACAGCAGGACATTTGTAAATGTCCAGGATCTTAAGGAGCCATTCGTGAGAAACGCTATCGAAAGCCTTTTGGTAGTCAATCCACGCCATGCTCAGGTTCTTGTGTGAGCGACTTGCGTCTTCTAAAATGGCTTTGTTAACCATAAGGTGGTCTTTGCATCCCCTGGCACCGCGCCGGCAACCCCTTTGTTCTACTGCCATTATGTTGTTCTCATGGCAGTGATGGTAAAGTGTATTAGCTAAGATGGAGGTTAACACTTTGTATATACTTGATAGACAAGCGATAGGCCTCCAATTTTTGGGATCTTCAGTGTTTTCATTTTTGGGTATCAATATTACCTGACCCGTCGTAAACCATTCCTCTAACGCTTCCCCCCCTGTAATTAAATTCGTGAATAATTGTGCTAAATATCTATGCGCGCTAGTGAAATATTTTAAATAATAATTTTGTATTTTATCTATTCCCGGTGTTTTCCAATTAAGTAACTTCTTAACTGCAATTTTAACTTGGTCTTCTGTAATCTCTTCTTCATTTATTGTGGTAACCTCATTTGATGAAATTTCTATTTCCGCAATCCAATTAGCCTCCCTATTATATTGTACAGGTTGTGATAATATTGATTCCCAAAATTGTTGGACACTTTCTTTACTAGGTATTTTTACATCAGCGTTGCTTTTAGCTCCTAAGCTTCTATATAACCTATGTTCATTTTCTTTAAATAATTTGTTTTGTTCTTGTTTTGTATTTATAACGTCGTATCTTTTTATTCTACCTGCAAGTGCTTTTACTTTTTGTTTGATGATTTCTGTTGTGTTGTCGTGGTCGTTTTCGTTTTGAATATTGTATTTAGTGTATAGTTTGTCTTTTATTTTCTGCATTCTACGTGTATTGATTTCGCGTTTAATTTCTATTAGTTGTCCTAATTCTTTCCTAAGCTTTTCTATTTTAGTTCTTATTCTTCTTTTCCAAGGTGGGTCTGATTTTTGTTTAATCGTGTCTTTCGGTTTAAAAGGAGTTTGATTATTGTTAATTACTAGAGTTTTGGCAGCTGCATAAATGACATTATTAATTTCGCGAAGACTACTGTGGGTAACTAATATATTAGGCAAGTAATTATTTAAAGTATCTAAGTTTCCTATAAATTTCCTATTTATTTGTGCTTTGGGAAGAATTAAGCGTTCTGCTAGTGGTGTTTCTTTCGTTTCTGCTAAAACTTGTAAGAAATGTAAAATGAGTGTATCCTGATCCTCATTTACTTCTACACTACCGGTCAGCTGGTCTATTGTTTCTACTTGTTCGAGTGTGTGTTGTGTGTGAGGGTCATGTAGTATGTTTTCTGTTGTTGAGTGTATTGATGTGTGTGGCGTGTCTTGGTCGTTATGTGTGTCTTCTGGGGTTTCTACTGTTAGTGTTCCTTCTGCTTGTTTCTGTATCCTATCGATCAACTCCTGGGAAATAAGCCTTTGTTTAATTACGCTACGAGCCTGATTTGAGAGTGTGTTTCCTGTGAATCTGTGTATTTTTGGGTTGTTGGGATTTCTCTCAACAAACAGTGTCTTAAGCCTCTCTATATACCCTGAACCTCCTGAACGTGCCTTAAAGTAGCAAAACATCAACTCGTGCAGTTCCTCTGTCGACCACTTCCTTCGTCTGTCATTATTATTTACGGTATTTGTGGTCGCTGCCGATGAGCCGGCAGAGTATGTGAGCTCAGCTCTACTCTGCAAAGCTTCACCAGCCCCCTCCCCGCCCCGATGGTCGGCTGTAGTATTTTCGGGTCCCCCGACTCTCGCCCGCCTGTTCAGCGAAGAGCCGCTGACGGTCCGTATGCTGTCACGTCCAGCGTCAGCTCCAGACGTGCCCCGACGATCACCCTCGGGCAGCGGCCCTATACGTTCTACATTATTGTTTCTCTCCATATTACTGGGTTACCTGACCTTGTTAGCCACGTAAGTTTCTGTTGTACGTGTGTCCGCCCCCCACGTGGCTCGGTGTTCAGCTCGGACGTAAGGCAGGATTTTGGGGGGCCTATTCTATTATATTATATTATATTAATTATGGTAGGTTTGACCTTCTCGACTTTATGTCGGTTTTAATAGGTATCCCGTTCCGCAGCCCGCGGAAAAAAAGATATCTATGTCCCCCTTAGTCTGTTATTAAGTATTTTGTATGTATTATTTATTATATAGTGTATATGTATTATGTAGTTGATGTGTTTGTTTGCGTTGTTCTTATCCTTCTACTCCCTCTTCTAGGTTGTGATGATGACGAATGTTCGGTGTTAGATGATTGCTGTGTGTTCTGTTCCTGGATGGCTGGTCCCGCTTGCGTGCTTGGTGATGGATGCGTGTTTTGAGTGTCTGGTGTTTGTGTGTCAGTGTGTGAGTGTTGTTCTTCTACTGTTCGTACGAATACTGTGTCTCCTAATACTTTGCTGAGTATGATTGATGAATGTATGGCTGCTTGTTTTTGGAGAATATGAATGTTAATTGAAGCGTCTAATTGGTCTATGTACTTTTTAATGCTTTTTGCAACGATGCCCGTCACGCCTACTACTATCGGAATGACAGCCGTTTGTGTATTCCACAGCCGGCTGATTTCAGTTTTCAGAAGATGGTATTTGCTTAGTTTTTCTATTTCTTTGGCTCCTATGTTGTAATCTGACGGTACGGTAATATCTATTAAATATGTTTTGTTACTAGTTTTATCTGTGTATATAAGGTCTGGTCTATTGTGTGTAACAGTGACATCGGTTTGGACGGGCATTTCCCACATGATTTTGGCTGTTTCGTTTTCTTTTACTTGTGGTTGCACTAGTGTTTCCTTCCACCAGAGGTTGGCAACTTCTATTTTATGTTTTCTAGCAAGACACCAGTAGACGTATTGGACAAGATTATTATGTCGTCGGACATAGTAGGTCCCCGCTAATTTTTCGCAACCAGATATAATATGCTGCGTAGTTTCGTCTTTAGTGACGCAAAGGCGGCATTTTCCGTCTACTGGTTCCTTCAGTATATCGCGCTGATGTTGTTTGGTCATAACGGCTTGATCCTGTATTGCAAAAATGGATGACTCTATAGTTGGTGGAAGTTGTTGTTTTTTAATCCATTTAAACGAAAGTTCTCTGTCAATATTAGCTTTATTATAATGTGTGGTAGGTTTGACCTTCTCGACTTTATGTCGGTTTTAATAGGTATCCCGTTCCGCAGCCCGCGGAAAAAAAGATATCTATGTCCCCCTTAGTCTGTTATTAAGTATTTTGTATGTATTATTTATTATATAATGTATATGTATTATGTAGTTGATGTGTTTGTTTGCGTTGTTCTTATCCTTCTTCTCCCTCTTCTAGGTTGTGATGATGACGAATGTTCGGTGTTAGATGATTGCTGCGTGTTCTGTTCCTGGATGGCTGGTCCCGCTTGCGTGCTTGGTGATGGATGCGTGTTTTGAGTGTCTGGTGTTTGTGTGTCAGTGTGTGAGTGTTGTTCTTCTACTGTTCGTACGAATACTGTGTCTCCTAATACTTTGCTGAGTATGATTGATGAATGTATGGCTGCTTGTTTTTGGAGAATATGAATATTAATTGATGCGTCTAATTGGTCTATGTACTTTTTAATGCTTTTTGCAACGATGCCTGTCACGCCTACTACTATCGGAATGACAGCCGTTTGTGTGTTCCACAGCCGGCTGATTTCAGTTTTCAGAAGATGGTATTTGCTTAGTTTTTCTATTTCTTTGGCTCCTATGTTGTAATCTGACGGTACGGTAATATCTATTAAATATGTTTTGTTACTAGTTTTATCTGTGTATATAAGGTCTGGTCTATTGTGTGTAACAGTGACATCGGTTTGGACGGGCATTTCCCACATGATTTTGGCTGTTTCGTTTTCTTTTACTTGTGGTTGCACTAGTGTTTCCTTCCACCAGAGGTTGGCAACTTCTATTTTATGTTTTCTAGCAAGACACCAGTAGACGTATTGGACAAGATTATTATGTCGTCGGACATAGTAGGTCCCCGCTAATTTTTCGCAACCAGATATAATATGCTGCGTAGTTTCGTCTTTAGTGACGCAAAGGCGGCATTTTCCGTCTACTGGTTCCTTCAGTATATCGCGCTGATGTTGTTTGGTCATAACGGCTTGATCCTGTATTGCAAAAATGGATGACTCTATAGTTGGTGGAAGTTGTTGTTTTTTAATCCATTTAAACGAAAGTTCTCTGTCAATATTAGCTTGATCTAGCACTTTTTTGGGAAACTGTCCGTGTAATTGCTTACTTCGCCATACTGTATTTTGTTGTTTAATTATTGCGTCTTTGATTTCTTTGTCTGTGTGTTGGTTTCCTTGTGTTAAGTGTAGCTGTGTTTCTATTTCCTCTGCTTCTTTTATTATTGAGTACTTAACCCTATTTTTATCGTGTTTCGTTATTGTTTCAATGAGATGGTCCCTATTTGTATTGAGGTATTGTTTATATTTAAGTATTTGTGTTTTGTACATATATTCTACATTTAAAAGTCCTCTCCCTCCTTGTGCTATTGGCAAGTAAAGCCTCTGTACGTCTGCTTTCTGTTGGTGTGCCTTATTTATTGCTAATAATTTTCTAGTTTTTATGTCTATTGCTCTAAGATCGCTGCTTTTGTAGTTTATTATTGCGAAAGAGTATAGTAATACTGGAATTGCGTAAGTATTGATACCTTTTATAAGATAACGGGATGTGAGTTGCGTGTCTAGTAATTTTTTAACTCTTCTATAATACTCTTTGGTTATTTGATCCCTAATAACACTATGTTCTATTTTTCCTGATTCATGGACTCCTAAATATTTATAGCTATCACCTATGGCAAGTTGTTTGAATGTATCCCCACTTAATAAAATATGGCCCTCTCCTATTGTGCTGCTTCTCTGTCCTGAGTCTATATGTAATATATTGCATTTATCAAGCCCAAATCTCATCCCTATGTCATTTGTAAATATCTCTACACTGTCTAATAAAACTTTCAGGTTATTTCTACTGTTTGTGTAAATCTTTAAATCGTCCATGTATAGTAAATGATTGATCCAGTAACTATCTCTAAGTTTGTACCCTTTTAATTCGTATTTGTTAAGTATGTATGAAAGAGGGTTAATTGCCAAACAAAATAGTAAAGGAGAGAGGGAGTCACCCTGAAATATTCCGCGTCTGATGTAAATCGGATCCGTGGTTATGGAGTTTTGGGAGCCTCGCGCTGTCATCACTACTCTCCACGAAGGCATTGATAGTTTAAGAAATTTCTTGACTACAGCAGGACATTTGTAAATGTCCAGGATCTTAAGGAGCCATTCGTGAGAAACGCTATCGAAAGCCTTTTGGTAGTCAATCCACGCCATGCTCAGGTTCTTGTGTGAGCGACTTGCGTCTTCTAAAATGGCTTTGTTAACCATAAGGTGGTCTTTGCATCCCCTGGCACCGCGCCGGCAACCCCTTTGTTCTACTGCCATTATGTTGTTCTCATGGCAGTGATGGTAAAGTGTATTAGCTAAGATGGAGGTTAACACTTTGTATATATTTGATAGACAAGCGATAGGCCTCCAATTTTTGGGATCTTCAGTGTTTTCATTTTTGGGTATCAATATTACCTGACCCGTCGTAAACCATTCCTCTAACGCTTCCCCCCCTGTAATTAAATTCGTGAATAATTGTGCTAAATATTTATGCGCGCTAGTGAAATATTTTAAATAATAATTTTGTATTTTATCTATTCCCGGTGTTTTCCAATTAAGTAACTTCTTAACTGCAATTTTAACTTGGTCTTCTGTAATCTCTTCTTCATTTATTGTGGTAACCTCATTTGATGAAATTTCTATTTCCGCAATCCAATTAGCCTCCCTATTATATTGTACAGGTTGTGATAATATTGATTCCCAAAATTGTTGGACACTTTCTTTACTAGGTATTTTTACATCAGCGTTGCTTTTAGCTCCTAAGCTTCTATATAACCTATGTTCATTTTCTTTAAATAATTTATTTTGTTCTTGTTTTGTATTTATAACGTCGTATCTTTTTATTCTACCTGCAAGTGCTTTTACTTTTTGTTTGATGATTTCTGTTGTGTTGTCGTGGTCGTTTTCGTTTTGAATATTGTATTTAGTGTATAGTTTGTCTTTTATTTTCTGCATTCTACGTGTATTGATTTCGCGTTTAATTTCTATTAGTTGTCCTAATTCTTTCCTAAGCTTTTCTATTTTAGTTCTTATTCTTCTTTTCCAAGGTGGGTCTGATTTTTGTTTAATCGTGTCTTTCGGTTTAAAAGGAGTTTGATTATTGTTAATTACTAGAGTTTTGGCAGCTGCATAAATGACATTATTAATTTCGCGAAGACTACTGTGGGTAACTAATATATTAGGCAAGTAATTATTTAAAGTATCTAAGTTTCCTATAAATTTCCTATTTATTTGTGCTTTGGGAAGAATTAAGCGTTCTGCTAGTGGTGTTTCTTTCGTTTCTGCTAAAACTTGTAAGAAATGTAAAATGAGTGTATCCTGATCCTCATTTACTTCTACACTACCGGTCAGCTGGTCTATTGTTTCTACTTGTTCGAGTGTGTGTTGTGTGTGAGGGTGATGTAGTATGTTTTCTGTTGTTGAGTGCATTGATGTGTGTGGCGTGTCTTGGTCGTTATGTGTGTCTTCTGGGGTTTCTACTGTTAGTGTTCCTTCTGCTTGTTTCTGTATTCTATCGATCAACTCCTGGGAAATAAGCCTTTGTTTAATTACGCTACGAGCCTGATTTGAGAGTGTGTTTCCTGTGAATCTGTGTATTTTTGGGTTGTTGGGATTTCTCTCAACAAACAGTGTCTTAAGCCTCTCTATATACCCTGAACCTCCTGAACGTGCCTTAAAGTAGCAAAACATCAACTCGTGCAGTTCCTCTGTCGACCACTTCCTTCGTCTGTCATTATTATTTACGGTATTTGTGGTCGCTGCCGATGAGCCGGCAGAGTATGTGAGCTCAGCTCTACTCTGCAAAGCTTCACCAGCCCCCTCCCCGCCCCGATGGTCGGCTGTAGTATTTTCGGGTCCCCCGACTCTCGCCCGCCTGTTCAGCGAAGAGCCGCTGACGGTCCGTATGCTGTCACGTCCAGCGTCAGCTCCAGACGTGCCCCGACGATCACCCTCGGGCAGCGGCCCTATACGTTCTACATTATTGTTTCTCTCCATATTACTGGGTTACCTGACCTTGTTAGCCACGTAAGTTTCTGTTGTACGTGTGTCCGCCCCCCACGTGGCTCGGTGTTCAGCTCGGACGTAAGGCAGGATTTTGGGGGGCCTATTCTATTATATTATATTATATTAATTATGGTAGGTTTGACCTTCTCGACTTTATGTCGGTTTTAATAGGTATCCCGTTCCGCAGCCCGCGGAAAAAAAGATATCTATGTCCCCCTTAGTCTGTTATTAAGTATTTTGTATGTATTATTTATTATATAGTGTATATGTATTATGTAGTTGATGTGTTTGTTTGCGTTGTTCTTATCCTTCTACTCCCTCTTCTAGGTTGTGATGATGACGAATGTTCGGTGTTAGATGATTGCTGTGTGTTCTGTTCCTGGATGGCTGGTCCCGCTTGCGTGCTTGGTGATGGATGCGTGTTTTGAGTGTCTGGTGTTTGTGTGTCAGTGTGTGAGTGTTGTTCTTCTACTGTTCGTACGAATACTGTGTCTCCTAATACTTTGCTGAGTATGATTGATGAATGTATGGCTGCTTGTTTTTGGAGAATATGAATGTTAATTGAAGCGTCTAATTGGTCTATGTACTTTTTAATGCTTTTTGCAACGATGCCCGTCACGCCTACTACTATCGGAATGACAGCCGTTTGTGTATTCCACAGCCGGCTGATTTCAGTTTTCAGAAGATGGTATTTGCTTAGTTTTTCTATTTCTTTGGCTCCTATGTTGTAATCTGACGGTACGGTAATATCTATTAAATATGTTTTGTTACTAGTTTTATCTGTGTATATAAGGTCTGGTCTATTGTGTGTAACAGTGACATCGGTTTGGACGGGCATTTCCCACATGATTTTGGCTGTTTCGTTTTCTTTTACTTGTGGTTGCACTAGTGTTTCCTTCCACCAGAGGTTGGCAACTTCTATTTTATGTTTTCTAGCAAGACACCAGTAGACGTATTGGACAAGATTATTATGTCGTCGGACATAGTAGGTCCCCGCTAATTTTTCGCAACCAGATATAATATGCTGCGTAGTTTCGTCTTTAGTGACGCAAAGGCGGCATTTTCCGTCTACTGGTTCCTTCAGTATATCGCGCTGATGTTGTTTGGTCATAACGGCTTGATCCTGTATTGCAAAAATGGATGACTCTATAGTTGGTGGAAGTTGTTGTTTTTTAATCCATTTAAACGAAAGTTCTCTGTCAATATTAGCTTGATCTAGCACTTTTTTGGGAAACTGTCCGTGTAATTGCTTACTTCGCCATACTGTATTTTGTTGTTTAATTATTGCGTCTTTGATTTCTTTGTCTGTGTGTTGGTTTCCTTGTGTTAAGTGTAGCTGTGTTTCTATTTCCTCTGCTTCTTTTATTATTGAGTACTTAACCCTATTTTTATCGTGTTTCGTTATTGTTTTAATGAGATGGTCCCTATTTGTATTGAGGTATTGTTTATATTTAAGTATTTGTGTTTTGTACATATATTCTACATTTAAAAGTCCTCTCCCTCCTTGTGCTATTGGCAAGTAAAGCCTCTGTACGTCTGCTTTCTGTTGGTGTGCCTTATTTATTGCTAATAATTTTCTAGTTTTTATGTCTATTGCTCTAAGATCGCTGTTTTTGTAGTTTATTATTGCGAAAGAGTATAGTAATACTGGAATTGCGTAAGTATTGATACCTTTAATAAGATAACGGGATGTGAGTTGCGTGTCTAGTAATTTTTTAACTCTTCTATAATACTCTTTGGTTATTTGATCCCTAATAACACTATGTTCTATTTTTCCTGATTCATGGACTCCTAAATATTTATAGCTATCACCTATGGCAAGTTGTTTGAATGTATCCCCACTTAATAAAATATGGCCCTCTCCTATTGTGCTGCTTCTCTGTCCTGAGTCTATATGTAATATATTGCATTTATCAAGCCCAAATCTCATCCCTATGTCATTTGTAAATATCTCTACACTGTCTAATAAAACTTTCAGGTTATTTCTACTGTTTGTGTAAATCTTTAAATCGTCCATGTATAGTAAATGATTGATCCAGTAACTATCTCTAAGTTTGTACCCTTTTAATTCGTATTTGTTAAGTATGTATGAAAGAGGGTTAATTGCCAAACAAAATAGTAAAGGAGAGAGGGAGTCACCCTGAAATATTCCGCGTCTGATGTAAATCGGATCCGTGGTTATGGAGTTTTGGGAGCCTCGCGCTGTCATCACTACTCTCCACGAAGGCATTGATAGTTTAAGAAATTTCTTGACTACAGCAGGACATTTGTAAATGTCCAGGATCTTAAGGAGCCATTCGTGAGAAACGCTATCGAAAGCCTTTTGGTAGTCAATCCACGCCATGCTCAGGTTCTTGTGTGAGCGACTTGCGTCTTCTAAAATGGCTTTGTTAACCATAAGGTGGTCTTTGCATCCCCTGGCACCGCGCCGGCAACCCCTTTGTTCTACTGCCATTATGTTGTTCTCATGGCAGTGATGGTAAAGTGTATTAGCTAAGATGGAGGTTAACACTTTGTATATATTTGATAGACAAGCGATAGGCCTCCAATTTTTGGGATCTTCAGTGTTTTCATTTTTGGGTATCAATATTACCTGACCCGTCGTAAACCATTCCTCTAACGCTTCCCCCCCTGTAATTAAATTCGTGAATAATTGTGCTAAATATTTATGCGCGCTAGTGAAATATTTTAAATAATAATTTTGTATTTTATCTATTCCCGGTGTTTTCCAATTAAGTAACTTCTTAACTGCAATTTTAACTTGGTCTTCTGTAATCTCTTCTTCATTTATTGTGGTAACCTCATTTGATGAAATTTCTATTTCCGCAATCCAATTAGCCTCCCTATTATATTGTACAGGTTGTGATAATATTGATTCCCAAAATTGTTGGACACTTTCTTTACTAGGTATTTTTACATCAGCGTTGCTTTTAGCTCCTAAGCTTCTATATAACCTATGTTCATTTTCTTTAAATAATTTATTTTGTTCTTGTTTTGTATTTATAACGTCGTATCTTTTTATTCTACCTGCAAGTGCTTTTACTTTTTGTTTGATGATTTCTGTTGTGTTGTCGTGGTCGTTTTCGTTTTGAATATTGTATTTAGTGTATAGTTTGTCTTTTATTTTCTGCATTCTACGTGTATTGATTTCGCGTTTAATTTCTATTAGTTGTCCTAATTCTTTCCTAAGCTTTTCTATTTTAGTTCTTATTCTTCTTTTCCAAGGTGGGTCTGATTTTTGTTTAATCGTGTCTTTCGGTTTAAAAGGAGTTTGATTATTGTTAATTACTAGAGTTTTGGCAGCTGCATAAATGACATTATTAATTTCGCGAAGACTACTGTGGGTAACTAATATATTAGGCAAGTAATTATTTAAAGTATCTAAGTTTCCTATAAATTTCCTATTTATTTGTGCTTTGGGAAGAATTAAGCGTTCTGCTAGTGGTGTTTCTTTCGTTTCTGCTAAAACTTGTAAGAAATGTAAAATGAGTGTATCCTGATCCTCATTTACTTCTACACTACCGGTCAGCTGGTCTATTGTTTCTACTTGTTCGAGTGTGTGTTGTGTGTGAGGGTGATGTAGTATGTTTTCTGTTGTTGAGTGCATTGATGTGTGTGGCGTGTCTTGGTCGTTATGTGTGTCTTCTGGGGTTTCTACTGTTAGTGTTCCTTCTGCTTGTTTCTGTATTCTATCGATCAACTCCTGGGAAATAAGCCTTTGTTTAATTACGCTACGAGCCTGATTTGAGAGTGTGTTTCCTGTGAATCTGTGTATTTTTGGGTTGTTGGGATTTCTCTCAACAAACAGTGTCTTAAGCCTCTCTATATACCCTGAACCTCCTGAACGTGCCTTAAAGTAGCAAAACATCAACTCGTGCAGTTCCTCTGTCGACCACTTCCTTCGTCTGTCATTATTATTTACGGTATTTGTGGTCGCTGCCGATGAGCCGGCAGAGTATGTGAGCTCAGCTCTACTCTGCAAAGCTTCACCAGCCCCCTCCCCGCCCCGATGGTCGGCTGTAGTATTTTCGGGTCCCCCGACTCTCGCCCGCCTGTTCAGCGAAGAGCCGCTGACGGTCCGTATGCTGTCACGTCCAGCGTCAGCTCCAGACGTGCCCCGACGATCACCCTCGGGCAGCGGCCCTATACGTTCTACATTATTGTTTCTCTCCATATTACTGGGTTACCTGACCTTGTTAGCCACGTAAGTTTCTGTTGTACGTGTGTCCGCCCCCCACGTGGCTCGGTGTTCAGCTCGGACGTAAGGCAGGATTTTGGGGGGCCTATTCTATTATATTATATTATATTAATTATGGTAGGTTTGACCTTCTCGACTTTATGTCGGTTTTAATAGGTATCCCGTTCCGCAGCCCGCGGAAAAAAAGATATCTATGTCCCCCTTAGTCTGTTATTAAGTATTTTGTATGTATTATTTATTATATAGTGTATATGTATTATGTAGTTGATGTGTTTGTTTGCGTTGTTCTTATCCTTCTACTCCCTCTTCTAGGTTGTGATGATGACGAATGTTCGGTGTTAGATGATTGCTGTGTGTTCTGTTCCTGGATGGCTGGTCCCGCTTGCGTGCTTGGTGATGGATGCGTGTTTTGAGTGTCTGGTGTTTGTGTGTCAGTGTGTGAGTGTTGTTCTTCTACTGTTCGTACGAATACTGTGTCTCCTAATACTTTGCTGAGTATGATTGATGAATGTATGGCTGCTTGTTTTTGGAGAATATGAATGTTAATTGAAGCGTCTAATTGGTCTATGTACTTTTTAATGCTTTTTGCAACGATGCCCGTCACGCCTACTACTATCGGAATGACAGCCGTTTGTGTATTCCACAGCCGGCTGATTTCAGTTTTCAGAAGATGGTATTTGCTTAGTTTTTCTATTTCTTTGGCTCCTATGTTGTAATCTGACGGTACGGTAATATCTATTAAATATGTTTTGTTACTAGTTTTATCTGTGTATATAAGGTCTGGTCTATTGTGTGTAACAGTGACATCGGTTTGGACGGGCATTTCCCACATGATTTTGGCTGTTTCGTTTTCTTTTACTTGTGGTTGCACTAGTGTTTCCTTCCACCAGAGGTTGGCAACTTCTATTTTATGTTTTCTAGCAAGACACCAGTAGACGTATTGGACAAGATTATTATGTCGTCGGACATAGTAGGTCCCCGCTAATTTTTCGCAACCAGATATAATATGCTGCGTAGTTTCGTCTTTAGTGACGCAAAGGCGGCATTTTCCGTCTACTGGTTCCTTCAGTATATCGCGCTGATGTTGTTTGGTCATAACGGCTTGATCCTGTATTGCAAAAATGGATGACTCTATAGTTGGTGGAAGTTGTTGTTTTTTAATCCATTTAAACGAAAGTTCTCTGTCAATATTAGCTTTATTATAATGTGTGGTAGGTTTGACCTTCTCGACTTTATGTCGGTTTTAATAGGTATCCCGTTCCGCAGCCCGCGGAAAAAAAGATATCTATGTCCCCCTTAGTCTGTTATTAAGTATTTTGTATGTATTATTTATTATATAATGTATATGTATTATGTAGTTGATGTGTTTGTTTGCGTTGTTCTTATCCTTCTTCTCCCTCTTCTAGGTTGTGATGATGACGAATGTTCGGTGTTAGATGATTGCTGCGTGTTCTGTTCCTGGATGGCTGGTCCCGCTTGCGTGCTTGGTGATGGATGCGTGTTTTGAGTGTCTGGTGTTTGTGTGTCAGTGTGTGAGTGTTGTTCTTCTACTGTTCGTACGAATACTGTGTCTCCTAATACTTTGCTGAGTATGATTGATGAATGTATGGCTGCTTGTTTTTGGAGAATATGAATATTAATTGATGCGTCTAATTGGTCTATGTACTTTTTAATGCTTTTTGCAACGATGCCTGTCACGCCTACTACTATCGGAATGACAGCCGTTTGTGTGTTCCACAGCCGGCTGATTTCAGTTTTCAGAAGATGGTATTTGCTTAGTTTTTCTATTTCTTTGGCTCCTATGTTGTAATCTGACGGTACGGTAATATCTATTAAATATGTTTTGTTACTAGTTTTATCTGTGTATATAAGGTCTGGTCTATTGTGTGTAACAGTGACATCGGTTTGGACGGGCATTTCCCACATGATTTTGGCTGTTTCGTTTTCTTTTACTTGTGGTTGCACTAGTGTTTCCTTCCACCAGAGGTTGGCAACTTCTATTTTATGTTTTCTAGCAAGACACCAGTAGACGTATTGGACAAGATTATTATGTCGTCGGACATAGTAGGTCCCCGCTAATTTTTCGCAACCAGATATAATATGCTGCGTAGTTTCGTCTTTAGTGACGCAAAGGCGGCATTTTCCGTCTACTGGTTCCTTCAGTATATCGCGCTGATGTTGTTTGGTCATAACGGCTTGATCCTGTATTGCAAAAATGGATGACTCTATAGTTGGTGGAAGTTGTTGTTTTTTAATCCATTTAAACGAAAGTTCTCTGTCAATATTAGCTTGATCTAGCACTTTTTTGGGAAACTGTCCGTGTAATTGCTTACTTCGCCATACTGTATTTTGTTGTTTAATTATTGCGTCTTTGATTTCTTTGTCTGTGTGTTGGTTTCCTTGTGTTAAGTGTAGCTGTGTTTCTATTTCCTCTGCTTCTTTTATTATTGAGTACTTAACCCTATTTTTATCGTGTTTCGTTATTGTTTCAATGAGATGGTCCCTATTTGTATTGAGGTATTGTTTATATTTAAGTATTTGTGTTTTGTACATATATTCTACATTTAAAAGTCCTCTCCCTCCTTGTGCTATTGGCAAGTAAAGCCTCTGTACGTCTGCTTTCTGTTGGTGTGCCTTATTTATTGCTAATAATTTTCTAGTTTTTATGTCTATTGCTCTAAGATCGCTGCTTTTGTAGTTTATTATTGCGAAAGAGTATAGTAATACTGGAATTGCGTAAGTATTGATACCTTTTATAAGATAACGGGATGTGAGTTGCGTGTCTAGTAATTTTTTAACTCTTCTATAATACTCTTTGGTTATTTGATCCCTAATAACACTATGTTCTATTTTTCCTGATTCATGGACTCCTAAATATTTATAGCTATCACCTATGGCAAGTTGTTTGAATGTATCCCCACTTAATAAAATATGGCCCTCTCCTATTGTGCTGCTTCTCTGTCCTGAGTCTATATGTAATATATTGCATTTATCAAGCCCAAATCTCATTCCTATGTCATTTGTAAATATCTCTACACTGTCTAATAAAACTTTCAGGTTATTTCTACTGTTTGTGTAAATCTTTAAATCGTCCATGTATAGTAAATGATTGATCCAGTAACTATCTCTAAGTTTGTACCCTTTTAATTCGTATTTGTTAAGTATGTATGAAAGAGGATTAATTGCCAAACAAAATAGTAAAGGAGAGAGGGAGTCGCCCTGAAATATTCCGCGTCTGATGTAAATCGGATCCGTGGTTATTGAGTTTTGGGAGCCTCGCGCTGTCATCACTACTCTCCACGAAGGCATTGATAGTTTAAGAAATTTCTTGACTACAGCAGGACATTTGTAAATGTCCAGGATCTTAAGGAGCCATTCGTGAGAAACGCTATCGAAAGCCTTTTGGTAGTCAATCCACGCCATGCTCAGGTTCTTGTGTGAGCGACTTGCGTCTTCTAAAATGGCTTTGTTAACCATAAGGTGGTCTTTGCATCCCCTGGCACCGCGCCGGCAACCCCTTTGTTCTACTGCCATTATGTTGTTCTCATGGCAGTGATGGTAAAGTGTATTAGCTAAGATGGAGGTTAACACTTTGTATATACTTGATAGACAAGCGATAGGCCTCCAATTTTTGGGATCTTCAGTGTTTTCATTTTTGGGTATCAATATTACCTGACCCGTCGTAAACCATTCCTCTAACGCTTCCCCCCCTGTAATTAAATTCGTGAATAATTGTGCTAAATATCTATGCGCGCTAGTGAAATATTTTAAATAATAATTTTGTATTTTATCTATTCCCGGTGTTTTCCAATTAAGTTACTTCTTAACTGCAATTTTAACTTGGTCTTCTGTAATCTCTTCTTCATTTATTGTGGTAACCTCATTTGATGAAATTTCTATTTCCGCAATCCAATTAGCCTCCCTATTATATTGTACAGGTTGTGATAATATTGATTCCCAAAATTGTTGGACACTTTCTTTACTAGGTATTTTTACATCAGCGTTGCTTTTAGCTCCTAAGCTTCTATATAACCTATGTTCATTTTCTTTAAATAATTTGTTTTGTTCTTGTTTTGTATTTATAACGTCGTATCTTTTTATTCTACCTGCAAGTGCTTTTACTTTTTGTTTGATGATTTCTGTTGTGTTGTCGTGGTCGTTTTCGTTTTGAATATTGTATTTAGTGTATAGTTTGTCTTTTATTTTCTGCATTCTACGTGTATTGATTTCGCGTTTAATTTCTATTAGTTGTCCTAATTCTTTCCTAAGCTTTTCTATTTTAGTTCTTATTCTTCTTTTCCAAGGTGGGTCTGATTTTTGTTTAATCGTGTCTTTCGGTTTAAAAGGAGTTTGATTATTGTTAATTACTAGAGTTTTGGCAGCTGCATAAATGACATTATTAATTTCGCGAAGACTACTGTGGGTAACTAATATATTAGGCAAGTAATTATTTAAAGTATCTAAGTTTCCTATAAATTTCCTATTTATTTGTGCTTTGGGAAGAATTAAGCGTTCTGCTAGTGGTGTTTCTTTCGTTTCTGCTAAAACTTGTAAGAAATGTAAAATGAGTGTATCCTGATCCTCATTTACTTCTACACTACCGGTCAGCTGGTCTATTGTTTCTACTTGTTCGAGTGTGTGTTGTGTGTGAGGGTCATGTAGTATGTTTTCTGTTGTTGAGTGTATTGATGTGTGTGGCGTGTCTTGGTCGTTATGTGTGTCTTCTGGGGTTTCTACTGTTAGTGTTCCTTCTGCTTGTTTCTGTATCCTATCGATCAACTCCTGGGAAATAAGCCTTTGTTTAATTACGCTACGAGCCTGATTTGAGAGTGTGTTTCCTGTGAATCTGTGTATTTTTGGGTTGTTGGGATTTCTCTCAACAAACAGTGTCTTAAGCCTCTCTATATACCCTGAACCTCCTGAACGTGCCTTAAAGTAGCAAAACATCAACTCGTGCAGTTCCTCTGTCGACCACTTCCTTCGTCTGTCATTATTATTTACGGTATTTGTGGTCGCTGCCGATGAGCCGGCAGAGTATGTGAGCTCAGCTCTACTCTGCAAAGCTTCACCAGCCCCCTCCCCGCCCCGATGGTCGGCTGTAGTATTTTCGGGTCCCCCGACTCTCGCCCGCCTGTTCAGCGAAGAGCCGCTGACGGTCCGTATGCTGTCACGTCCAGCGTCAGCTCCAGACGTGCCCCGACGATCACCCTCGGGCAGCGGCCCTATACGTTCTACATTATTGTTTCTCTCCATATTACTGGGTTACCTGACCTTGTTAGCCACGTAAGTTTCTGTTGTACGTGTGTCCGCCCCCCACGTGGCTCGGTGTTCAGCTCGGACGTAAGGCAGGATTTTGGGGGGCCTATTCTATTATATTATATTATATTAATTATGGTAGGTTTGACCTTCTCGACTTTATGTCGGTTTTAATAGGTATCCCGTTCCGCAGCCCGCGGAAAAAAAGATATCTATGTCCCCCTTAGTCTGTTATTAAGTATTTTGTATGTATTATTTATTATATAGTGTATATGTATTATGTAGTTGATGTGTTTGTTTGCGTTGTTCTTATCCTTCTACTCCCTCTTCTAGGTTGTGATGATGACGAATGTTCGGTGTTAGATGATTGCTGTGTGTTCTGTTCCTGGATGGCTGGTCCCGCTTGCGTGCTTGGTGATGGATGCGTGTTTTGAGTGTCTGGTGTTTGTGTGTCAGTGTGTGAGTGTTGTTCTTCTACTGTTCGTACGAATACTGTGTCTCCTAATACTTTGCTGAGTATGATTGATGAATGTATGGCTGCTTGTTTTTGGAGAATATGAATGTTAATTGAAGCGTCTAATTGGTCTATGTACTTTTTAATGCTTTTTGCAACGATGCCCGTCACGCCTACTACTATCGGAATGACAGCCGTTTGTGTATTCCACAGCCGGCTGATTTCAGTTTTCAGAAGATGGTATTTGCTTAGTTTTTCTATTTCTTTGGCTCCTATGTTGTAATCTGACGGTACGGTAATATCTATTAAATATGTTTTGTTACTAGTTTTATCTGTGTATATAAGGTCTGGTCTATTGTGTGTAACAGTGACATCGGTTTGGACGGGCATTTCCCACATGATTTTGGCTGTTTCGTTTTCTTTTACTTGTGGTTGCACTAGTGTTTCCTTCCACCAGAGGTTGGCAACTTCTATTTTATGTTTTCTAGCAAGACACCAGTAGACGTATTGGACAAGATTATTATGTCGTCGGACATAGTAGGTCCCCGCTAATTTTTCGCAACCAGATATAATATGCTGCGTAGTTTCGTCTTTAGTGACGCAAAGGCGGCATTTTCCGTCTACTGGTTCCTTCAGTATATCGCGCTGATGTTGTTTGGTCATAACGGCTTGATCCTGTATTGCAAAAATGGATGACTCTATAGTTGGTGGAAGTTGTTGTTTTTTAATCCATTTAAACGAAAGTTCTCTGTCAATATTAGCTTTATTATAATGTGTGGTAGGTTTGACCTTCTCGACTTTATGTCGGTTTTAATAGGTATCCCGTTCCGCAGCCCGCGGAAAAAAAGATATCTATGTCCCCCTTAGTCTGTTATTAAGTATTTTGTATGTATTATTTATTATATAATGTATATGTATTATGTAGTTGATGTGTTTGTTTGCGTTGTTCTTATCCTTCTTCTCCCTCTTCTAGGTTGTGATGATGACGAATGTTCGGTGTTAGATGATTGCTGCGTGTTCTGTTCCTGGATGGCTGGTCCCGCTTGCGTGCTTGGTGATGGATGCGTGTTTTGAGTGTCTGGTGTTTGTGTGTCAGTGTGTGAGTGTTGTTCTTCTACTGTTCGTACGAATACTGTGTCTCCTAATACTTTGCTGAGTATGATTGATGAATGTATGGCTGCTTGTTTTTGGAGAATATGAATATTAATTGATGCGTCTAATTGGTCTATGTACTTTTTAATGCTTTTTGCAACGATGCCTGTCACGCCTACTACTATCGGAATGACAGCCGTTTGTGTGTTCCACAGCCGGCTGATTTCAGTTTTCAGAAGATGGTATTTGCTTAGTTTTTCTATTTCTTTGGCTCCTATGTTGTAATCTGACGGTACGGTAATATCTATTAAATATGTTTTGTTACTAGTTTTATCTGTGTATATAAGGTCTGGTCTATTGTGTGTAACAGTGACATCGGTTTGGACGGGCATTTCCCACATGATTTTGGCTGTTTCGTTTTCTTTTACTTGTGGTTGCACTAGTGTTTCCTTCCACCAGAGGTTGGCAACTTCTATTTTATGTTTTCTAGCAAGACACCAGTAGACGTATTGGACAAGATTATTATGTCGTCGGACATAGTAGGTCCCCGCTAATTTTTCGCAACCAGATATAATATGCTGCGTAGTTTCGTCTTTAGTGACGCAAAGGCGGCATTTTCCGTCTACTGGTTCCTTCAGTATATCGCGCTGATGTTGTTTGGTCATAACGGCTTGATCCTGTATTGCAAAAATGGATGACTCTATAGTTGGTGGAAGTTGTTGTTTTTTAATCCATTTAAACGAAAGTTCTCTGTCAATATTAGCTTGATCTAGCACTTTTTTGGGAAACTGTCCGTGTAATTGCTTACTTCGCCATACTGTATTTTGTTGTTTAATTATTGCGTCTTTGATTTCTTTGTCTGTGTGTTGGTTTCCTTGTGTTAAGTGTAGCTGTGTTTCTATTTCCTCTGCTTCTTTTATTATTGAGTACTTAACCCTATTTTTATCGTGTTTCGTTATTGTTTCAATGAGATGGTCCCTATTTGTATTGAGGTATTGTTTATATTTAAGTATTTGTGTTTTGTACATATATTCTACATTTAAAAGTCCTCTCCCTCCTTGTGCTATTGGCAAGTAAAGCCTCTGTACGTCTGCTTTCTGTTGGTGTGCCTTATTTATTGCTAATAATTTTCTAGTTTTTATGTCTATTGCTCTAAGATCGCTGCTTTTGTAGTTTATTATTGCGAAAGAGTATAGTAATACTGGAATTGCGTAAGTATTGATACCTTTTATAAGATAACGGGATGTGAGTTGCGTGTCTAGTAATTTTTTAACTCTTCTATAATACTCTTTGGTTATTTGATCCCTAATAACACTATGTTCTATTTTTCCTGATTCATGGACTCCTAAATATTTATAGCTATCACCTATGGCAAGTTGTTTGAATGTATCCCCACTTAATAAAATATGGCCCTCTCCTATTGTGCTGCTTCTCTGTCCTGAGTCTATATGTAATATATTGCATTTATCAAGCCCAAATCTCATCCCTATGTCATTTGTAAATATCTCTACACTGTCTAATAAAACTTTCAGGTTATTTCTACTGTTTGTGTAAATCTTTAAATCGTCCATGTATAGTAAATGATTGATCCAGTAACTATCTCTAAGTTTGTACCCTTTTAATTCGTATTTGTTAAGTATGTATGAAAGAGGGTTAATTGCCAAACAAAATAGTAAAGGAGAGAGGGAGTCACCCTGAAATATTCCGCGTCTGATGTAAATCGGATCCGTGGTTATGGAGTTTTGGGAGCCTCGCGCTGTCATCACTACTCTCCACGAAGGCATTGATAGTTTAAGAAATTTCTTGACTACAGCAGGACATTTGTAAATGTCCAGGATCTTAAGGAGCCATTCGTGAGAAACGCTATCGAAAGCCTTTTGGTAGTCAATCCACGCCATGCTCAGGTTCTTGTGTGAGCGACTTGCGTCTTCTAAAATGGCTTTGTTAACCATAAGGTGGTCTTTGCATCCCCTGGCACCGCGCCGGCAACCCCTTTGTTCTACTGCCATTATGTTGTTCTCATGGCAGTGATGGTAAAGTGTATTAGCTAAGATGGAGGTTAACACTTTGTATATATTTGATAGACAAGCGATAGGCCTCCAATTTTTGGGATCTTCAGTGTTTTCATTTTTGGGTATCAATATTACCTGACCCGTCGTAAACCATTCCTCTAACGCTTCCCCCCCTGTAATTAAATTCGTGAATAATTGTGCTAAATATTTATGCGCGCTAGTGAAATATTTTAAATAATAATTTTGTATTTTATCTATTCCCGGTGTTTTCCAATTAAGTAACTTCTTAACTGCAATTTTAACTTGGTCTTCTGTAATCTCTTCTTCATTTATTGTGGTAACCTCATTTGATGAAATTTCTATTTCCGCAATCCAATTAGCCTCCCTATTATATTGTACAGGTTGTGATAATATTGATTCCCAAAATTGTTGGACACTTTCTTTACTAGGTATTTTTACATCAGCGTTGCTTTTAGCTCCTAAGCTTCTATATAACCTATGTTCATTTTCTTTAAATAATTTATTTTGTTCTTGTTTTGTATTTATAACGTCGTATCTTTTTATTCTACCTGCAAGTGCTTTTACTTTTTGTTTGATGATTTCTGTTGTGTTGTCGTGGTCGTTTTCGTTTTGAATATTGTATTTAGTGTATAGTTTGTCTTTTATTTTCTGCATTCTACGTGTATTGATTTCGCGTTTAATTTCTATTAGTTGTCCTAATTCTTTCCTAAGCTTTTCTATTTTAGTTCTTATTCTTCTTTTCCAAGGTGGGTCTGATTTTTGTTTAATCGTGTCTTTCGGTTTAAAAGGAGTTTGATTATTGTTAATTACTAGAGTTTTGGCAGCTGCATAAATGACATTATTAATTTCGCGAAGACTACTGTGGGTAACTAATATATTAGGCAAGTAATTATTTAAAGTATCTAAGTTTCCTATAAATTTCCTATTTATTTGTGCTTTGGGAAGAATTAAGCGTTCTGCTAGTGGTGTTTCTTTCGTTTCTGCTAAAACTTGTAAGAAATGTAAAATGAGTGTATCCTGATCCTCATTTACTTCTACACTACCGGTCAGCTGGTCTATTGTTTCTACTTGTTCGAGTGTGTGTTGTGTGTGAGGGTGATGTAGTATGTTTTCTGTTGTTGAGTGCATTGATGTGTGTGGCGTGTCTTGGTCGTTATGTGTGTCTTCTGGGGTTTCTACTGTTAGTGTTCCTTCTGCTTGTTTCTGTATTCTATCGATCAACTCCTGGGAAATAAGCCTTTGTTTAATTACGCTACGAGCCTGATTTGAGAGTGTGTTTCCTGTGAATCTGTGTATTTTTGGGTTGTTGGGATTTCTCTCAACAAACAGTGTCTTAAGCCTCTCTATATACCCTGAACCTCCTGAACGTGCCTTAAAGTAGCAAAACATCAACTCGTGCAGTTCCTCTGTCGACCACTTCCTTCGTCTGTCATTATTATTTACGGTATTTGTGGTCGCTGCCGATGAGCCGGCAGAGTATGTGAGCTCAGCTCTACTCTGCAAAGCTTCACCAGCCCCCTCCCCGCCCCGATGGTCGGCTGTAGTATTTTCGGGTCCCCCGACTCTCGCCCGCCTGTTCAGCGAAGAGCCGCTGACGGTCCGTATGCTGTCACGTCCAGCGTCAGCTCCAGACGTGCCCCGACGATCACCCTCGGGCAGCGGCCCTATACGTTCTACATTATTGTTTCTCTCCATATTACTGGGTTACCTGACCTTGTTAGCCACGTAAGTTTCTGTTGTACGTGTGTCCGCCCCCCACGTGGCTCGGTGTTCAGCTCGGACGTAAGGCAGGATTTTGGGGGGCCTATTCTATTATATTATATTATATTAATTATGGTAGGTTTGACCTTCTCGACTTTATGTCGGTTTTAATAGGTATCCCGTTCCGCAGCCCGCGGAAAAAAAGATATCTATGTCCCCCTTAGTCTGTTATTAAGTATTTTGTATGTATTATTTATTATATAGTGTATATGTATTATGTAGTTGATGTGTTTGTTTGCGTTGTTCTTATCCTTCTACTCCCTCTTCTAGGTTGTGATGATGACGAATGTTCGGTGTTAGATGATTGCTGTGTGTTCTGTTCCTGGATGGCTGGTCCCGCTTGCGTGCTTGGTGATGGATGCGTGTTTTGAGTGTCTGGTGTTTGTGTGTCAGTGTGTGAGTGTTGTTCTTCTACTGTTCGTACGAATACTGTGTCTCCTAATACTTTGCTGAGTATGATTGATGAATGTATGGCTGCTTGTTTTTGGAGAATATGAATGTTAATTGAAGCGTCTAATTGGTCTATGTACTTTTTAATGCTTTTTGCAACGATGCCCGTCACGCCTACTACTATCGGAATGACAGCCGTTTGTGTATTCCACAGCCGGCTGATTTCAGTTTTCAGAAGATGGTATTTGCTTAGTTTTTCTATTTCTTTGGCTCCTATGTTGTAATCTGACGGTACGGTAATATCTATTAAATATGTTTTGTTACTAGTTTTATCTGTGTATATAAGGTCTGGTCTATTGTGTGTAACAGTGACATCGGTTTGGACGGGCATTTCCCACATGATTTTGGCTGTTTCGTTTTCTTTTACTTGTGGTTGCACTAGTGTTTCCTTCCACCAGAGGTTGGCAACTTCTATTTTATGTTTTCTAGCAAGACACCAGTAGACGTATTGGACAAGATTATTATGTCGTCGGACATAGTAGGTCCCCGCTAATTTTTCGCAACCAGATATAATATGCTGCGTAGTTTCGTCTTTAGTGACGCAAAGGCGGCATTTTCCGTCTACTGGTTCCTTCAGTATATCGCGCTGATGTTGTTTGGTCATAACGGCTTGATCCTGTATTGCAAAAATGGATGACTCTATAGTTGGTGGAAGTTGTTGTTTTTTAATCCATTTAAACGAAAGTTCTCTGTCAATATTAGCTTTATTATATTATAATGTGTGGTAGGTTTGACCTTCTCGACTTTATGTCGGTTTTAATAGGTATCCCGTTCCGCAGCCCGCGGAAAAAAAGATATCTATGTCCCCCTTAGTCTGTTATTAAGTATTTTGTATGTATTATTTATTATATAATGTATATGTATTATGTAGTTGATGTGTTTGTTTGCGTTGTTCTTATCCTTCTTCTCCCTCTTCTAGGTTGTGATGATGACGAATGTTCGGTGTTAGATGATTGCTGCGTGTTCTGTTCCTGGATGGCTGGTCCCGCTTGCGTGCTTGGTGATGGATGCGTGTTTTGAGTGTCTGGTGTTTGTGTGTCAGTGTGTGAGTGTTGTTCTTCTACTGTTCGTACGAATACTGTGTCTCCTAATACTTTGCTGAGTATGATTGATGAATGTATGGCTGCTTGTTTTTGGAGAATATGAATATTAATTGATGCGTCTAATTGGTCTATGTACTTTTTAATGCTTTTTGCAACGATGCCTGTCACGCCTACTACTATCGGAATGACAGCCGTTTGTGTGTTCCACAGCCGGCTGATTTCAGTTTTCAGAAGATGGTATTTGCTTAGTTTTTCTATTTCTTTGGCTCCTATGTTGTAATCTGACGGTACGGTAATATCTATTAAATATGTTTTGTTACTAGTTTTATCTGTGTATATAAGGTCTGGTCTATTGTGTGTAACAGTGACATCGGTTTGGACGGGCATTTCCCACATGATTTTGGCTGTTTCGTTTTCTTTTACTTGTGGTTGCACTAGTGTTTCCTTCCACCAGAGGTTGGCAACTTCTATTTTATGTTTTCTAGCAAGACACCAGTAGACGTATTGGACAAGATTATTATGTCGTCGGACATAGTAGGTCCCCGCTAATTTTTCGCAACCAGATATAATATGCTGCGTAGTTTCGTCTTTAGTGACGCAAAGGCGGCATTTTCCGTCTACTGGTTCCTTCAGTATATCGCGCTGATGTTGTTTGGTCATAACGGCTTGATCCTGTATTGCAAAAATGGATGACTCTATAGTTGGTGGAAGTTGTTGTTTTTTAATCCATTTAAACGAAAGTTCTCTGTCAATATTAGCTTGATCTAGCACTTTTTTGGGAAACTGTCCGTGTAATTGCTTACTTCGCCATACTGTATTTTGTTGTTTAATTATTGCGTCTTTGATTTCTTTGTCTGTGTGTTGGTTTCCTTGTGTTAAGTGTAGCTGTGTTTCTATTTCCTCTGCTTCTTTTATTATTGAGTACTTAACCCTATTTTTATCGTGTTTCGTTATTGTTTCAATGAGATGGTCCCTATTTGTATTGAGGTATTGTTTATATTTAAGTATTTGTGTTTTGTACATATATTCTACATTTAAAAGTCCTCTCCCTCCTTGTGCTATTGGCAAGTAAAGCCTCTGTACGTCTGCTTTCTGTTGGTGTGCCTTATTTATTGCTAATAATTTTCTAGTTTTTATGTCTATTGCTCTAAGATCGCTGCTTTTGTAGTTTATTATTGCGAAAGAGTATAGTAATACTGGAATTGCGTAAGTATTGATACCTTTTATAAGATAACGGGATGTGAGTTGCGTGTCTAGTAATTTTTTAACTCTTCTATAATACTCTTTGGTTATTTGATCCCTAATAACACTATGTTCTATTTTTCCTGATTCATGGACTCCTAAATATTTATAGCTATCACCTATGGCAAGTTGTTTGAATGTATCCCCACTTAATAAAATATGGCCCTCTCCTATTGTGCTGCTTCTCTGTCCTGAGTCTATATGTAATATATTGCATTTATCAAGCCCAAATCTCATTCCTATGTCATTTGTAAATATCTCTACACTGTCTAATAAAACTTTCAGGTTATTTCTACTGTTTGTGTAAATCTTTAAATCGTCCATGTATAGTAAATGATTGATCCAGTAACTATCTCTAAGTTTGTACCCTTTTAATTCGTATTTGTTAAGTATGTATGAAAGAGGATTAATTGCCAAACAAAATAGTAAAGGAGAGAGGGAGTCGCCCTGAAATATTCCGCGTCTGATGTAAATCGGATCCGTGGTTATTGAGTTTTGGGAGCCTCGCGCTGTCATCACTACTCTCCACGAAGGCATTGATAGTTTAAGAAATTTCTTGACTACAGCAGGACATTTGTAAATGTCCAGGATCTTAAGGAGCCATTCGTGAGAAACGCTATCGAAAGCCTTTTGGTAGTCAATCCACGCCATGCTCAGGTTCTTGTGTGAGCGACTTGCGTCTTCTAAAATGGCTTTGTTAACCATAAGGTGGTCTTTGCATCCCCTGGCACCGCGCCGGCAACCCCTTTGTTCTACTGCCATTATGTTGTTCTCATGGCAGTGATGGTAAAGTGTATTAGCTAAGATGGAGGTTAACACTTTGTATATACTTGATAGACAAGCGATAGGCCTCCAATTTTTGGGATCTTCAGTGTTTTCATTTTTGGGTATCAATATTACCTGACCCGTCGTAAACCATTCCTCTAACGCTTCCCCCCCTGTAATTAAATTCGTGAATAATTGTGCTAAATATCTATGCGCGCTAGTGAAATATTTTAAATAATAATTTTGTATTTTATCTATTCCCGGTGTTTTCCAATTAAGTAACTTCTTAACTGCAATTTTAACTTGGTCTTCTGTAATCTCTTCTTCATTTATTGTGGTAACCTCATTTGATGAAATTTCTATTTCCGCAATCCAATTAGCCTCCCTATTATATTGTACAGGTTGTGATAATATTGATTCCCAAAATTGTTGGACACTTTCTTTACTAGGTATTTTTACATCAGCGTTGCTTTTAGCTCCTAAGCTTCTATATAACCTATGTTCATTTTCTTTAAATAATTTGTTTTGTTCTTGTTTTGTATTTATAACGTCGTATCTTTTTATTCTACCTGCAAGTGCTTTTACTTTTTGTTTGATGATTTCTGTTGTGTTGTCGTGGTCGTTTTCGTTTTGAATATTGTATTTAGTGTATAGTTTGTCTTTTATTTTCTGCATTCTACGTGTATTGATTTCGCGTTTAATTTCTATTAGTTGTCCTAATTCTTTCCTAAGCTTTTCTATTTTAGTTCTTATTCTTCTTTTCCAAGGTGGGTCTGATTTTTGTTTAATCGTGTCTTTCGGTTTAAAAGGAGTTTGATTATTGTTAATTACTAGAGTTTTGGCAGCTGCATAAATGACATTATTAATTTCGCGAAGACTACTGTGGGTAACTAATATATTAGGCAAGTAATTATTTAAAGTATCTAAGTTTCCTATAAATTTCCTATTTATTTGTGCTTTGGGAAGAATTAAGCGTTCTGCTAGTGGTGTTTCTTTCGTTTCTGCTAAAACTTGTAAGAAATGTAAAATGAGTGTATCCTGATCCTCATTTACTTCTACACTACCGGTCAGCTGGTCTATTGTTTCTACTTGTTCGAGTGTGTGTTGTGTGTGAGGGTCATGTAGTATGTTTTCTGTTGTTGAGTGTATTGATGTGTGTGGCGTGTCTTGGTCGTTATGTGTGTCTTCTGGGGTTTCTACTGTTAGTGTTCCTTCTGCTTGTTTCTGTATCCTATCGATCAACTCCTGGGAAATAAGCCTTTGTTTAATTACGCTACGAGCCTGATTTGAGAGTGTGTTTCCTGTGAATCTGTGTATTTTTGGGTTGTTGGGATTTCTCTCAACAAACAGTGTCTTAAGCCTCTCTATATACCCTGAACCTCCTGAACGTGCCTTAAAGTAGCAAAACATCAACTCGTGCAGTTCCTCTGTCGACCACTTCCTTCGTCTGTCATTATTATTTACGGTATTTGTGGTCGCTGCCGATGAGCCGGCAGAGTATGTGAGCTCAGCTCTACTCTGCAAAGCTTCACCAGCCCCCTCCCCGCCCCGATGGTCGGCTGTAGTATTTTCGGGTCCCCCGACTCTCGCCCGCCTGTTCAGCGAAGAGCCGCTGACGGTCCGTATGCTGTCACGTCCAGCGTCAGCTCCAGACGTGCCCCGACGATCACCCTCGGGCAGCGGCCCTATACGTTCTACATTATTGTTTCTCTCCATATTACTGGGTTACCTGACCTTGTTAGCCACGTAAGTTTCTGTTGTACGTGTGTCCGCCCCCCACGTGGCTCGGTGTTCAGCTCGGACGTAAGGCAGGATTTTGGGGGGCTTATTATATTATATTATATTATATTATATTATATTATATTATATTATATTATATTATATTATATTATATTATATTATAATGTGTGGTAGGTTTGACCTTCTCGACTTTATGTCGGTTTTAATAGGTATCCCGTTCCGCAGCCCGCGGAAAAAAAGATATCTATGTCCCCCTTAGTCTGTTATTAAGTATTTTGTATGTATTATTTATTATATAATGTATATGTATTATGTAGTTGATGTGTTTGTTTGCGTTGTTCTTATCCTTCTTCTCCCTCTTCTAGGTTGTGATGATGACGAATGTTCGGTGTTAGATGATTGCTGCGTGTTCTGTTCCTGGATGGCTGGTCCCGCTTGCGTGCTTGGTGATGGATGCGTGTTTTGAGTGTCTGGTGTTTGTGTGTCAGTGTGTGAGTGTTGTTCTTCTACTGTTCGTACGAATACTGTGTCTCCTAATACTTTGCTGAGTATGATTGATGAATGTATGGCTGCTTGTTTTTGGAGAATATGAATATTAATTGATGCGTCTAATTGGTCTATGTACTTTTTAATGCTTTTTGCAACGATGCCTGTCACGCCTACTACTATCGGAATGACAGCCGTTTGTGTGTTCCACAGCCGGCTGATTTCAGTTTTCAGAAGATGGTATTTGCTTAGTTTTTCTATTTCTTTGGCTCCTATGTTGTAATCTGACGGTACGGTAATATCTATTAAATATGTTTTGTTACTAGTTTTATCTGTGTATATAAGGTCTGGTCTATTGTGTGTAACAGTGACATCGGTTTGGACGGGCATTTCCCACATGATTTTGGCTGTTTCGTTTTCTTTTACTTGTGGTTGCACTAGTGTTTCCTTCCACCAGAGGTTGGCAACTTCTATTTTATGTTTTCTAGCAAGACACCAGTAGACGTATTGGACAAGATTATTATGTCGTCGGACATAGTAGGTCCCCGCTAATTTTTCGCAACCAGATATAATATGCTGCGTAGTTTCGTCTTTAGTGACGCAAAGGCGGCATTTTCCGTCTACTGGTTCCTTCAGTATATCGCGCTGATGTTGTTTGGTCATAACGGCTTGATCCTGTATTGCAAAAATGGATGACTCTATAGTTGGTGGAAGTTGTTGTTTTTTAATCCATTTAAACGAAAGTTCTCTGTCAATATTAGCTTGATCTAGCACTTTTTTGGGAAACTGTCCGTGTAATTGCTTACTTCGCCATACTGTATTTTGTTGTTTAATTATTGCGTCTTTGATTTCTTTGTCTGTGTGTTGGTTTCCTTGTGTTAAGTGTAGCTGTGTTTCTATTTCCTCTGCTTCTTTTATTATTGAGTACTTAACCCTATTTTTATCGTGTTTCGTTATTGTTTCAATGAGATGGTCCCTATTTGTATTGAGGTATTGTTTATATTTAAGTATTTGTGTTTTGTACATATATTCTACATTTAAAAGTCCTCTCCCTCCTTGTGCTATTGGCAAGTAAAGCCTCTGTACGTCTGCTTTCTGTTGGTGTGCCTTATTTATTGCTAATAATTTTCTAGTTTTTATGTCTATTGCTCTAAGATCGCTGCTTTTGTAGTTTATTATTGCGAAAGAGTATAGTAATACTGGAATTGCGTAAGTATTGATACCTTTTATAAGATAACGGGATGTGAGTTGCGTGTCTAGTAATTTTTTAACTCTTCTATAATACTCTTTGGTTATTTGATCCCTAATAACACTATGTTCTATTTTTCCTGATTCATGGACTCCTAAATATTTATAGCTATCACCTATGGCAAGTTGTTTGAATGTATCCCCACTTAATAAAATATGGCCCTCTCCTATTGTGCTGCTTCTCTGTCCTGAGTCTATATGTAATATATTGCATTTATCAAGCCCAAATCTCATCCCTATGTCATTTGTAAATATCTCTACACTGTCTAATAAAACTTTCAGGTTATTTCTACTGTTTGTGTAAATCTTTAAATCGTCCATGTATAGTAAATGATTGATCCAGTAACTATCTCTAAGTTTGTACCCTTTTAATTCGTATTTGTTAAGTATGTATGAAAGAGGGTTAATTGCCAAACAAAATAGTAAAGGAGAGAGGGAGTCACCCTGAAATATTCCGCGTCTGATGTAAATCGGATCCGTGGTTATGGAGTTTTGGGAGCCTCGCGCTGTCATCACTACTCTCCACGAAGGCATTGATAGTTTAAGAAATTTCTTGACTACAGCAGGACATTTGTAAATGTCCAGGATCTTAAGGAGCCATTCGTGAGAAACGCTATCGAAAGCCTTTTGGTAGTCAATCCACGCCATGCTCAGGTTCTTGTGTGAGCGACTTGCGTCTTCTAAAATGGCTTTGTTAACCATAAGGTGGTCTTTGCATCCCCTGGCACCGCGCCGGCAACCCCTTTGTTCTACTGCCATTATGTTGTTCTCATGGCAGTGATGGTAAAGTGTATTAGCTAAGATGGAGGTTAACACTTTGTATATATTTGATAGACAAGCGATAGGCCTCCAATTTTTGGGATCTTCAGTGTTTTCATTTTTGGGTATCAATATTACCTGACCCGTCGTAAACCATTCCTCTAACGCTTCCCCCCCTGTAATTAAATTCGTGAATAATTGTGCTAAATATTTATGCGCGCTAGTGAAATATTTTAAATAATAATTTTGTATTTTATCTATTCCCGGTGTTTTCCAATTAAGTAACTTCTTAACTGCAATTTTAACTTGGTCTTCTGTAATCTCTTCTTCATTTATTGTGGTAACCTCATTTGATGAAATTTCTATTTCCGCAATCCAATTAGCCTCCCTATTATATTGTACAGGTTGTGATAATATTGATTCCCAAAATTGTTGGACACTTTCTTTACTAGGTATTTTTACATCAGCGTTGCTTTTAGCTCCTAAGCTTCTATATAACCTATGTTCATTTTCTTTAAATAATTTATTTTGTTCTTGTTTTGTATTTATAACGTCGTATCTTTTTATTCTACCTGCAAGTGCTTTTACTTTTTGTTTGATGATTTCTGTTGTGTTGTCGTGGTCGTTTTCGTTTTGAATATTGTATTTAGTGTATAGTTTGTCTTTTATTTTCTGCATTCTACGTGTATTGATTTCGCGTTTAATTTCTATTAGTTGTCCTAATTCTTTCCTAAGCTTTTCTATTTTAGTTCTTATTCTTCTTTTCCAAGGTGGGTCTGATTTTTGTTTAATCGTGTCTTTCGGTTTAAAAGGAGTTTGATTATTGTTAATTACTAGAGTTTTGGCAGCTGCATAAATGACATTATTAATTTCGCGAAGACTACTGTGGGTAACTAATATATTAGGCAAGTAATTATTTAAAGTATCTAAGTTTCCTATAAATTTCCTATTTATTTGTGCTTTGGGAAGAATTAAGCGTTCTGCTAGTGGTGTTTCTTTCGTTTCTGCTAAAACTTGTAAGAAATGTAAAATGAGTGTATCCTGATCCTCATTTACTTCTACACTACCGGTCAGCTGGTCTATTGTTTCTACTTGTTCGAGTGTGTGTTGTGTGTGAGGGTGATGTAGTATGTTTTCTGTTGTTGAGTGCATTGATGTGTGTGGCGTGTCTTGGTCGTTATGTGTGTCTTCTGGGGTTTCTACTGTTAGTGTTCCTTCTGCTTGTTTCTGTATTCTATCGATCAACTCCTGGGAAATAAGCCTTTGTTTAATTACGCTACGAGCCTGATTTGAGAGTGTGTTTCCTGTGAATCTGTGTATTTTTGGGTTGTTGGGATTTCTCTCAACAAACAGTGTCTTAAGCCTCTCTATATACCCTGAACCTCCTGAACGTGCCTTAAAGTAGCAAAACATCAACTCGTGCAGTTCCTCTGTCGACCACTTCCTTCGTCTGTCATTATTATTTACGGTATTTGTGGTCGCTGCCGATGAGCCGGCAGAGTATGTGAGCTCAGCTCTACTCTGCAAAGCTTCACCAGCCCCCTCCCCGCCCCGATGGTCGGCTGTAGTATTTTCGGGTCCCCCGACTCTCGCCCGCCTGTTCAGCGAAGAGCCGCTGACGGTCCGTATGCTGTCACGTCCAGCGTCAGCTCCAGACGTGCCCCGACGATCACCCTCGGGCAGCGGCCCTATACGTTCTACATTATTGTTTCTCTCCATATTACTGGGTTACCTGACCTTGTTAGCCACGTAAGTTTCTGTTGTACGTGTGTCCGCCCCCCACGTGGCTCGGTGTTCAGCTCGGACGTAAGGCAGGATTTTGGGGGGCATATTATATTATATTATATTATATTATATTATATTATATTATATTATATTATATTCTATTATATTCTATTCTATTCTATTCTATTCTATTCTATTCTATTCTATTCTATTCTATTCTATTCTATTCTATTCTATTCTATTCTATTCTATTCTATTCTATTCTATTCTATTCTATTCTATTCTATTCTATTCTATTCTATTCTATTCTATTCTATTCTATTCTATTCTATTCTATTCTATTCTATTCTATTCTATTCTATTCTATTCTATTCTATTCTATTCTATTCTATTCTATTCTATTCTATTCTATTCTATTCTATTCTATTCTATTCTATTCTATTCTATTCTATTCTATTCTATTCTATTCTATTCTATTCTATTCTATTCTATTCTATTCTATTCTATTCTATTCTATTCTATTCTATTCTATTCTATTCTATTCTATTCTATTCTATTCTATTCTATTCTATTCTATTCTATTCTATTCTATTCTATTCTATTCTATTATTTATGGCTTTGTAGCCTTGCTCTTAGAAGTCTGTGAACTGTATGTAGGTACATAAGACTTAAATATCGCTCCTCCCACCGAATAATATCGTTATCAATAAATTCAAATTTTACAGGAAAAATAAAACAGTGTTTTTTTACGATTATTGGAAAAAATGTGCAACCTAAGAGAATGATTTATATATCAAATAAAAGCTATTTAATTATAGAATCATTCTAAACAAATTTATTTACTGTTTATTTTATTAGAACGAAGTTATTTACGAAAATATATTTTACTGGAAACGCTAGAAAAACATTATTTCGCAAAACAACATTACGATATTATTCATCATCATCATCATCATCATCATCATCAGCCTATCGCAGTCCACTGCTGGATATTATTATGGTTGTCTTTGTTTAATGAATACCATTGTAGTATACTATTATTGTGCACGCTGTCTGTTTGTTCTTACTCGAATAATATCGTTATTGTAACATATTGAAAATCTTATTTGCAGCGCATAGTAGTAATCACTACTAGTGATGTTATTCACGTAAATAAGCACAATAAATCTGTAACAGAATAATAATGCTATGGTTATTATAAAAAATCTAGTTTGTAATATACTTATAGGAAAAATGTGACAAAAATTTACAAGGTGTAAAAGAGTATGTACATGACGAATATGCAATAAAACGAAAAGCATCGCTATATCACATTACGATATTATTCGGTGGGAGGAGCGATATTTATTTTACTGTGACTGATATTGAATTCTTCCTATCCCATTTTCTTAAAACTGTTAAAATGTACTGTAAAAATGTTGTCAAGAAATTAAAGGTGCGACGGCCACGGGTGCAAAATTACCTATTAGGTACCTACATTGTATTATCTACACGATACACATAATCTTCGGTCTAGGAGCTAACTTTGCGATACAAATCTGATTAGATTAGGTAGGTACCTCGTAGTAACTATTAAGTAATCTGTGGTACATACAACGCAATATAATTACGACACATATGTAGGTATTGGTGCTATTTATAAGAATTATGAAATTTTGTAATCAATCGGAATTTAAACGCAATATTGGTATCTTAGCCATTTTTAATCTAATCATTTTTCTCTAGCACTACCTACTTAATCCATATTGTTGCATTGCAATCATGTTCAAGTATTGTTGATGAATGGTTACGAAATATAAATGGTTGAAGGTCACACAACAGAGGAGATTATGCGAGGTTGTTAGCCCGGTCACCTACCATATTGTCAACAGGATAACCTGTCACCTTCAATTGAGAGTAATAATACAATGATCGTTGTTGTTCTAAGAGATGCAGCTATAATTACCTACAGTAAACTAAAATGGTTCCCAATTCTTTCTCGTTAAGTATGTATATCAGAAACTGCTGATATTTTCCTTTTAGGAAAGCGAGGTTTCAACGCTGGGTATCTCGTGATAAAAACCACAAATACCACAGTAAAAAATGTAGAAACATTTCATAGTAGGTAATATGTTTTTAGAAACAGAAAGACTGAACGTTTGTAGTATTGATGTGAAAATATTGGAAAGTTCATAGGACATTTTAGTAATCATTTCATAACACAGCTCCCATGGTCCATGTAAAATACTAGTACTAAGCTGCAACTACGGTAAGTTAGACTTTAATTGTCTGAATTGTCTGACAAGTCTGACTAGTTGGGGAAAGGAACTGGAAAAGGCTAGGCAAATTATGAAAACTCTCACGCTCAACCCTTTCGCCCTCAACTGAAAAAAAATTGTCTATGTATATTATATAATATGGATTATTTTCTCCGCTTCTGTTGTCATTTGCTCGCATATCACGACACTAAAGCTAAAATGGTATTGCCAGCTACTGTGGCATTTGTCGCTGCACCATATAAGTGTGCCACTGATTAACACCGACTCGAACTTTGCTCAATAACACGTTACGATATTTGGTGTAACTATTTACTTGATTTACGAAACGGTTTCCTTATTACGGCAATATAGTATTTGCCTATAAACTTTGGAGTGCGGAAGATTTGAGATTTATTTGGAGCTGAAAGATTTTGATTTAAAAGGTATTCGATATTTTATTGAGTAGGTACTTATCTATCTGGATAGGAGGTATTGGCCATGAAAGGCTGACGAGTAATTTTGGCACTCATTCTCAATATTTCTCGTGTCTGCCATCAGTTCTTCGTTTAATCCTGTACCTCAGAACACTCGCCCTCAATCGTTTTCATATTTTGAGCGTCTTGAGAGTTTGCTAGGTCATCAATAGTTTCACTAAAAATACATCTTTAACAGACCATAGATGTTTTGATACAAATATTAAGTTATGCCTAAATCTGTGTCCGTATCATTTAATGTAGCATGTAATACAAGTCACGATCTTTGCTGCGTCGGTGCGCGCGAGTCGCTTGGAATGCGAGCGCGCTCCGCATTGTATGCGCAAGAGCTCCTGCACCTGCGCCCGTGGGAATCCGACATTTTCGGACTCGGATAAGACTTGTATAATAATTGGGTGTGCCTTGCAATGCTATTGAAGGATTGTGATTTGTAGTTGTATTGCGTAATAGAGACGTTGCTGGTGGTCGGTGTAAATAGATAAATGTTTGAAGGAAGGTTTTACATTTGAATTTTCCGTATTTCATTTGTTTGGTGTTGTATCATTGTATGAATAAATAGGGGTTCAATATAAAGGTAGTGATGCTGATTCTTCACTTTACCAAAACTTACTCATTACGTTATTGATTTAAAAAATAAAAGCTTATAATAACGGTTGGCGGTTGAGTTTTCCTTGGGTGTCAGTGAAACAAATGAAATACGGAAATCAGTAAACTGTAGATATCATAGAGGTACATGTCTGTGGAATCTTGAAATGTCAAACAATGTATCTATTTAGCCAACACCATAATGTAAGTACTATTTGTTCACATCTGTAACTGTAATGTTTTAGAGACAGTACTATTATGTATGTATCTCTATATGATTGTACATAATTATATGATGACCCTTCCTCTAAATACCTACAGAGCAAGCGTAGTGCGGAGGTCAGGTTTGTGATAAAGTTAAACTTGTACTGTGATAAGGAATTCGATAGAGGTCTTGTCATGATAGGGACATCGTTTTTACGTAAAATGTTATGTTTGCACGTCATTTGTTTTATGAAGTGCGTTCAAAAATAACCATGGAAAAACTAGAAACGTGAGTAGGGTGATGATCTCCCCACTGGGGGGAGGCATGAGGGGCCTGCCGTGAGGCGGGCAATCGCCGGTGGGGGACTGGACGCCATAGATTCCCAGACCCCCTCCACTCAGGCGAGGTCGGAGTGCCGCTGGGCCTTTTTAGTGGGTATACCGGGAACGTGTTTACCGGGGAGTCCCACATACCCCTCTCCCGTCCCCCGACGGGAAGGGGATGCGTAATAGCATTTTTAGCCCAGCGACAACAAAAAAAAAAAAAAAAAGGGTGATCTTCTTGTACAAGAATGATTCCATTACCTTGACATTTTTTTTAGTTTGCTGATATGGGTGTGGTATGAAAATATATATGTTTTAAAAACAGAATAATAAAACTCAGCGTTACAAGTCAATAAACATTTTTTTATCGACAGTATGAGTTCAACTGGTTTAGTTCAACTGGTTTTACACAAACCAAAAGGCCAGAATATCTACTATCTATTATAGTCTAATCTAAGTACCTATTTTTTTATTTTAAAAATAGCTATCAGTAACAATTTGTAAGCTAAAAAGTTATTAAAACATTTTATCAACCCGTTTTTTGTTTAATACAGATGATGTGACAGACTTTAGCAAACATTGATAAAGTCGACAGACTTTGTTACTAACGCGCCATTTGGTCACCAAACTCGACATATTTTTCAAAATATCCTCGATTGATGTCTCAATTAGCTAACAGCTGACATTTGGCGTTACTTGCCTCCGCCAAATAAAATAATGCATTGCATTGTTCGCAATTGTACCCGTATTTGTTAACAATAGACCCTATTTGAGCGACATCTGCACATAACAATGACACATATTTGTAATACAACCATATTTTAAAGCTGTTAAGAGCTATTTTTCTCTAGCCTTAGATATTTTTGATTGAATCAGTGAAGAAATGCAAAATGCACCCAAGCTGTTAAATTTTATGGTTGATTTTTATTTAAATGATTTCCAAAATAGTCGAGTGTCCCCGGATTGCCACTCGTAAGTTAATCGCTTGTTCAGCAAAGGCTAACAGCTATTTGTACTTTTTGTTAGTTTTGCCAGTTGGCGCAATATTATGTAAGATCGGCGTCTGCGCAGGCAACCGCATGCAATGTTTATAGCTAATTAAGCACGTGCTTGTAAACTGATTACAAAAACGACATAGTCAAAGCAAAAGTCAATTAGATACTTGGGTAAAATAGTTTCTAATAGGCATATAAAATGATTGAATGAAAATAGCCAACAGTTTCATATAATTATGTAGCTAGGTCGATCTATAACTGAGTTTCACTACATAATATAGTCACACTTCCCTGATTTTCAAGAAAAACTGTTCACTTTTCTTCAGTTTCAAAGTAGATATTTTACACACCAACAACAACTACTATATTAGTTATTTTTTCGACAGGTTACCTAAGTATGAATGATTGTGCAATAAACAAAAGACGATTCACTACCTATATTGCAACAAAACAGGTAAATTCAGGAAAATAGACGCGCGTTACGTAAGTATCCTCATTTCACTCGCACTTGGATTAGTCAATCGTCCTGAAGTGAGGTCAGCATGCTGCCAACGTAACCGGAACATATAAAATTAAAATAGAAGTTTGAACGGTCAATTGCGAGATACCGCGCCTAATATCATATACATGTAAGTATATCATAACTAGTAATTATCGTCACTTGTTAATGAACATGTAAATAAACGGTTCGAGCCTTGAATTTAAAGTACAGGAGTCAGTCGGAATATCAATCGCGTCTCGTCAGTGCTCTGCACGCGAGCGATAGCTTTGCGCTCGTCTCGACACAGCGGCCGCGTGTGCACACGAGTCGCGCTCTGCTCGAGCGCTTATAACAACGCTACCGCAGCCGAACAATTCAGTATCCAACCGATATCTGAATACTACATTCAAAGTAAACTTTCAACGAGCTTCATAACAACAATCAACTGTGCAACATGGCTCCCATCGAAAAGCACCAGCAACTGAAATACGAAGCAAACGAAATCAAATCATCTGCGCTGGAATTAATTGGTAACACACCTATCGTCGCATTGGATCGTATCTACTCCGGACCTGGACGCTTGCTGGTAAAATGTGAATTCATGAATCCTGGTGCATCGTTGAAATGTCGCTCATCCTTGAGCATGATCAATCGTGCTCTTAAATCTGGCGAGCTGAAGCCCGGTGCACCCGTGGTGGAAGTGACATCTGGCAACCAAGGCTGCGGACTGGCTGTAGTGTGCGCTGTGCTGGGCCACCCACTCACACTCACCATGTCGAAAGGTAACAGTGCTCAGAGGGCTATTCACATGGAGGCGCTGGGCGCTAAGTGTGTGCGAGTAGATCAAGTGGAGGGAACGTACGGCAACGTAACACTCGCTGATGTGAAAGCCGTTGAAGAAGTGGGCTTGAAGATCGTCGAAGAACAAAATGCTTACTACGTCAATCAGTTCAATAACCCAGCAAACGCCGAAGCTCACTACGAGAGCACGGGGCCTGAAATCTGGAAGCAGACTGGACATCACGTGGACGCTTTCGTAGCAACAGTGGGCACTGCTGGCACATTTGTGGGCACATCAAAATATTTGAAGGAACAGAATCCTAATATAAAAACATTTGTCGTGGAGCCTGCAGGCGCAGAGCCGATCAAAGGCGACAAGATAACGAAGCCCCTTCACTTGCTGCAGGGTTCGGGGTACGGGTGTGTCCCGAACTTGTTCAAGTACGACTATATGGACGGCACATTAAGCGTGACTGATGAGGAGGCAGTCAAGTACAAGGATTTAATTGGTGAGAAGGAGGGTCTGTACGTTGGTTACACGAGTGGAGCCAACGTTGCGGCGGCTGTCAAACTGTTAGAGTCAGGACTTGTGCCTGAAGACGCGTGGGTCGTCACCCTCCTGTGTGATACCGGCCTTAAGTACACACCAGTGCCCGAAGAGTTGTCTAAGTAACAGTATTGCTTGTAATTATTGAAGAAATGATAGCTATTTATAGTTGAAATGTTAGTTAATTTTATTGACAATTGTGATTATTGATGACAGTCGAAGAGCGTAGGTAAGCGAAAATGTGATTTTAATGAGTCTTAGTTACAAGTTACATAAGTATGAAATTATGTGTATTTTAAGGCTAGAAAAGAATTTCATTGATATTATACCCAATATGTTACTAAGCGTTATTTATAATAATCATAAGTTCTTGAATATTATAATGTTATTAAATAAGTCATTTATATTTTGATATTTAAGATAATAAATAATAAATTATTTATGATAACTTTAAAATTTTCTTTTTTCTTTACACATTTAGGATTCACAATCAATACACAATCAAAATCAATACTTCAATCAATCCATGAATCCTTTTTACTGACCATTCTGACTTCTATTAGGCCAACAATAGATCGTTCTATTTTTAACCGACTTCCCAAAAAGGAGGAGGTTCTCAATTCGGCCGGTATGTTTTTTTTTTTTTTCTATGTATGTACATCGATTACTCCGAGGTTTATAGACCGATTTGCGTGATTCTTTTTTTGTTCGACGCAAAATAGCTGCCAGATGGTCCCATAGTCATCAGGTCAGGATCTGATGATGGAAACCCTGAGAAATCGAGGGCAACCTTCGAAAGTTGTAGGCATACATAGTGTAAAAACTTGACACTCAGGTGTATGCCTGAAAGTAATATTCAACAGTGAAGGTTTGGAGCTGACCTGATGATGGAGACCAGAGAGGGTCGAGGGAACTCGACAACTGAATATGTAAACTACCTCGTGTTTGGGCTTATATTATTTGTATTGACGAGACCTTTGCAACAGTGAAGGTTTGGAGCTGACCTGATGATGGAGACCAGAGAGGGTCGAGGGAACTCGACAACTGAATATGTAAACTACCTCGTGTTTGGGCTTATATTATTTGTATTGACGAGACCTTTGCAACAGTGAAGGTTTGGAGCTGACCTGATGATGGAGACCAGAGAAGGTCGAGGGGACTCGACAACTGAATATGTAAAATACCTCGTATTTGGGCTTATATTCTTTGTATTGATGAGAACTTTCCACTTATATGGATAGTGACAACTATTCGTATCACTGAAAAGCAGTAAATAAAAAACTTTTTTACAAAAAAATTAAACCGACTTCCAAAAACACTAAAAAGCAAAAAAAAAACTAATTTTAGGTGCATCGGCCTACAAGTCGGTGGCAAAATTAACTTAGTAACATCCATTAGACACCGACTTCTAGGCCGATGCACCTAAAATTAGTTTTTTTTTGCTTTTTAGTGTTTTTGGAAGTCGGTTTAATTTTTTTTTAAATTACACATCAACTAAATCTGAATAGTACTGGCCACTATATAAATCTTATTTGAAATAGGAATTGTTCCACAAACGAGAGTCTTATCGGTCGTTAATGGATGTCAAGGTCTGTTCATTGAAAAGGTCATTGCACACAATACAAACTTCTTGGTCTTGGCAAACAGGTTTCCATTGTGTTCCTGATAAACTAGTTAATCTGTCATTCATTACTTTTCCTAATAGTCAATTTATCATCAACCTCTAGAGCGACAATTTCCGCAAGCGTGATTATAATTATTTACTAGCATTTAGTTCATTCGTAAAACTATTTAAACTATTAGCGTCCCTTTCAATTAATATCTCAGTGGAGTGTTTAGTAGTTGCGATATCAATAATGAGTTCTCAGTAATAAATGTATCTATCAATGACTGCATATCGTTGGAGTGCATTCATCTTTGGTATTTATTTACATGTTCAACATCTATCTCATTTTGGATAGCTATTGAGACTTATGATGTGACTTTAAGGCGATTAACACACGGCACCGCGCACCGCCGCGGAGGGCGGTGGCGCTCGAACAAAAGAGCATCGCTCGAACGCGCGGTCAGGCGGTGTACGTGTGTTAGGCATCAACGGATTTAATACAGGTCAATGCGACATGAGATCCGCTTCACCGTCTCCCGCGGCGGTGCGCGGTGCCGTGTGTTAATCGCCTAAAAAAATCTCTTGATTATAAAGTCTTGAAACACATACACACAGCACTACCTACATGTTGAAGAATATTAACGTCTCCACAACGCGGGTAAAAACACAAGCAAAACCTCCTTGCCTTAAAGTTGGTAAAAAAGATGAGTGTTTGCACAGTACTCTAGTCCGGAGTAGAATGTAAATTGAACTTACGATGTCAACCTAAATAGTATTAATATACATATCTAAGTAAATACATAATGTATGTGTATGGGTTGGTACTGGCAACCAGTGGTCTCTCAGTGGATATGCATATTCCAAAACATTTGTAGCATTTTATTTTAAGGTGCAGTCATTGACAACCTCTAGAGACGTTCAAAGACCTGTTTATTTTCTGCTTCATTCATTTGCAGACGATGAAAAATGGATGGAGTAACCTTCATTATAAAAAGCGCTGCATACTTATTTGTTTGATACACATTGAATTATCACATTTGGCAATCTCTACCCAATTATCACATTTGGCATATACAGTAACTATATTATTGTCTTAAAATACCTGATTTGTATTTTGCATAGACAAACTGTACTTCTTAGACATTAATTTTCATGCTTCGTCTAGGTACATGATTAGGAAACGGTTTGTTTCGTCAACTTATCATCGTCGTCAGCGTTTTTATTGTCCCACTGCAGATCCAGGTTTCCTCAAAATATTTCCCAACACCAAAATTCAGTTTAGTAGATGTCTAAGATAAACAAAGGAAGTACACATTCGCATGTGTAACTTAGAGCAGTTGCCTACATTGGCCTGACCTGGAATCGAACAAACACCCTCGTGTTTGAGAGACTGGTGGTTTAACTACTAGGCCACCACGGCTTCCTCTAACTACTTAAGTATATTGTATGGAATCTTGAAGATAGAGTTTTTCTTTGTCGGTGCCTTTGAATTTGACAGTAGGAACTAAAAGTTAAGCGTTCTAAGCCAATACAAGTGTTTTACCACTGTTAGGTATAGTCTCAAGATAATACTGTTTTATATCGCGTTTGTCAAGTGGTTAGCATAACTTGGAATATGTTGTTTCATGGTTAATCAGTCTCGTAAACACCTTCAGAGAGTTGGATTCACAAACGATGGTTCTGCATATTTTTTACTCCGAAATATGTACCTATGGAGCTCTGTGTCCTGCCAAAGAATTTGGTATGCATAAAAATAATATAGAACTTTGTAAGAATATATACCTATGAAAATGGAACACAGTTTACAAACGTTAAGTAAACGTTAAGTTTTAATTTATCAAGTGTTAGGCAAAAATACGAAAATGCAAATTGAGAACCTCCTCCTTTTCGGGAAGTCAGTTACATGTGGATAACAATGTAATACAAATATATTATCTATCATTCTTATCTCTGATGCTATCAGTTTTATTATTCACTAGCTTCTGCCAGCGACTTCGTCCGCGTTAGATTCGGACTTTGTGCAAAGAGAGGAAGTAATAATAATCACCAGCCTATCCAATTATCTAAATCTATGCGTACTTAGCCTATTACTACTTAGCTTTAACCACTAAGGCTGCACACGTGACGAAAGCTTAAAAAATGGAGTAACTTCTCCCGTTTTCCCAATATTTCCCATCACTGCTCTGCTCCTATTGATAGTAGCGTGATGAAAAGTATCCTTTAACCTGCCCAGGAGTATGAAGAATATTTGTGCTAAGTTTCATTAAAATCCGTCGAGTAGTTTTTGTTTCCATAACGAACATACAGACAGACAGACAGACAGACAGACAGACAGAAAGACAGACAGACAGACAGACAAAATTTTTACTGATTGCATTTTTGGCATCAGTATCGATCACTAATCACCCCCTGATAGATATTTTGGAAATATATTTAATGTACAGAATTGCCCTCTCTACAGATTTATTATAAGTATAGATGTGCAGGTTTCTCCCAAACGTTCATAGGTAATTGATCATGAGCATCTATGAATATTCAAAAGCAATTTATCATTCAAAGTCTTCATTTCATTCATCAAATCTACCGTTTTGGTTGGCACAAAATAAAATGTATGTGAAAATAGGGAACATAAAATTCACGTGTTACATAGACGAAGACTGTCGTAACTTCTAGAAGTGCTGTTATTTTTTTTACGTACCTATGAATAGAGTACCTGCTGTCAATGGGTTCCTGTATACTTAATCATAGACACGGAACCTTTTACGAGATGTCAAATCAAGTGTCTGACGAGATTCAATAGAATATGAATATTAATGTTTAGTACATGATGTGTATATAAATGTATCTACACAAGTACTGTTTGATTAAGTTAAACAATAATGGTATTGGTATCTGTTACTCTGTTACAGCCTTTTTATCGTCCCACTGCTAGGCACAGGCCTCCTCTCACACGGAGAAGGATTAAGCGTTTATCACCACGCTTGCTCAATGCGGGTTGGTGATTTCAGACTATATAGTCCAGGTTTCCTTAAGATGTTTTCCTTCACCTTTTTATCAGCGACTTCGTTCGCGTGGAATAGTGGCTTCCGGCAGATTTTTGGTTTGAACAATAGAAGGCGCTGTATGTCTGGAATAAATTTTATGTATTATTTTTTGTAATAAAAACTGTCCTATGTTCTTTCTCAAGATCCAAACTATGTCTGTGTCAAATTTCACACAAATCGGTTCAGTAGTTTAGGCGTGAAGAAAAGACAGACAGACAGAAAGACAGACAGACAGAGTTACTTTTGCATTTATAATATTAGGTAGTTAGGACTAGTTAGGATCACACCAGACTACATACGTATGAGTATGTACATAAACTGTTGTAAATGCCATATGGACAATTAAATAAACGGAAGACGGAAGAGAATCGAGTCCATGATTGCTATTGACCATCGATTTCCTTTGCTCCATTCACGATACAGGTGTTGCTTTGTATCCCATAAATGGCGGACCTGTTTAATTTCTACGAACAATAACCATCAGTCAGTTATCGGCGTGTCTTTGTAGCAAGTTTTAACACCATAATTTAGAGTCGTTGATCTTCACAACAATATATTAAAAATATAATGTCTGTCTGTCTGTGCATGTGATCCGTCTTGGCAGTCTGCTAAAACGTCTGAGCTTGTTATGTGGGCGTTATTCAACCGTTTTTTTTACGTCTAAATGCCGTTCGGTGTTTTTGGTAAACGGTGCCAAATCGTATAATTTTTACATCGGGTCTAGGCGAGGGATTTAAAATTGGCTTCTTTTTTACACTAATGATGATACATTTTGAAATGTGGAAAACAAACATAAATCAAAATACTTTGTACATAATTAAACAGCTGGGATTTCGTCCTCTAGGGTCGCTCTAGTGGTCCGCTTTGTCTACGCTGTTACAAAAACAACTTTGGTAATTTATGGCCAATTCTTTCTCCTCCTATTTTTTAACAAAGTAGTAGTTTCCAACTTTTCATATATTTTCCATATAGGTACCTTAATTCTAATTTTGCACTAAAAACTCGTAAGTCATTACTACCACAATTGCTCTAAAAGTTAATAAATCGCACCAATGGATTATTAGCAAAAAAGGCCAGTTCTCCCTGATACTATTTGTATACAGCTCAATATTTGTTTTGGCCGCATATCTGTTAGCCAGTGATATACAATGGGTATTTTCCTCGATTGAACAAATGTTTGTGATCGTGCCCCGAGCTCCTCTCTAGAGTTTAGCAAAGACACCATCATCACGTTAAGATGTTCGCAAACATATTATTCGCTATTTTATTTTTACTGCTTTTGTTGTTTTCCTAGCTTATAGTAGATACAATAATTAGCACGATTAGCACGCTTGAGTTTTATTAGCGTGTTCACACATAGATATAAATAGGTACGTATCAGTCAAGTCAGTTCTAAGAATCGTATGCATTATTGAAATGGCATTGGCTGTTATAGGTATGTATATCCGTACATAATGGTGTTGAGAAATATTTTGCAAACTTAAAACCGTATTCAGTGTTTAAAAAATTCGGCAAGAATTTGAACCTGTGGAAACCTTTTTAGACTGTAATTTTCTTGTATCATAGAATATCTTAATCCATGCAAGCATTCCGTCTTCAAAACCAATATTTTAATGCCTATTTTAGCGAATCGCACTCAGGTTTCCCCACAGTGAAGTTATTGCAAATTATGTGTGGTGTCATGCGGGTGACCTACTTTGAATTGATACCATTTTCACAACACTTACATTTTCCTGAAGTTCATATCAGTACTTGCACAATTGTTATTGTAATTAAATGATGCAGCAAAACTCGGTTAATTGGTTTATCTTACTATGTAGTTAGCAAGTTTATTTAATTGTCGATTTATTAAGTCAAGTCACGGATGACGTTGTGTATGTTTTCTCCCTACAAAAGGGTTGCTGAATAATGTTGTATATGCCTTGTCATCTTGGGATAGCTGTTTAAAGAGTTTTAAATAGAACATAAAGCTTAGAAGCTTTATTCATTTGTGTTAACTAATATGTGGATATGTAAGTGAATTTTAATTTATTTTCTCTATTGTAAATTGGATACCTATATTTAGGTAACCTGACGCATTTTAGAGACTTGTTCTTCTAGCGCTGTCAATGGTTACAATCCAACAACCCAACCTATCTGTCACACGTTTTTCTAACATTCATTCCCTTTCACTATTTATTAGATAGGACTAGGGACAAGTTTAAAAAAGCTTGCTTTCAAATGGTGACAGAAATACATTTTCTCATTTCACATTCTTCCTGATGAAGACATAAAGTCGCATAAACACCTTTGTGATCTCCAGTCCTTTGTTCAGACTTAAAAAGCCCTAAAAGCCTTAAAATGGCCAATATGTTAAATTATGTTCTTTACCTAATACTTGAGACTTGAACAAGTACGAGAGAGGTTGCCGCTGCGCCCGCGCCGGTTGACGTAAGATAGCGCGCATCCACGGAATTGATTTAATCTGTGTCAATATTGACGCGCGGGCGTTGTGGGAACCGCACAGTGTGCACAGGTGGGCTTTCTTAGAGCGTGTACAGGATGTTTGTAAAATTAATTCTAAAAAAGTTCTATCAACAACGTCTGCGTTTTTACAACGTTAATTTGAAATCAACCTGAAAAACAGCAGGCTGTGTTTGTTAATTATGTAACTGAGTATCAATTAGCACAGAACCAAATCTGGTTGATTATGTGCATTGCCATTGAAGTATAGTATCTAAGCATGTTAGGGGAAGAAATATGCTGCTTGCGTTCAGCATGTAAAAATATGACGATACCTTTTCGCATAAATAATTTACAATATCTTTACCCGAATTCTGTTCATAGTAATTTAACTGTAGTAATTCTTATGTACTTTATTTACCTCTAACTAAATATACTCCTGTCGGATAGCTCAAGCCTCCAATCAAAAATAGGGCACCCTGTAACTATGCTCGCCGTTAAAAAGGTTAAAAATAAAATAAACACGTAATGTACACGAAATACCTGAATTTAAAGTTTATTGGCCACTTGCAGGAAACACCTGCGAACATTTTGAATTATTTCCAAAGATTTTGAGATCTTAACTGAGATTCTAAGTCGAGAATTAACATTTTAAAACCATTTTACATGAAATAATTAGTCCACTAGTGTCGATTTGATCTTGATAATGACGTTAATCTAGGTATCATTTTACATGATCATAATAATAATCTACCTACTTTAAATTTTTGAGTGGTTTTGGAGCTTCAAATAAAAAAAAAGGATGCAATTAATTTAAATTGAATGCGTTTTACAGCTTACTGTATCGAGTCGTGAACTAGTTTATGTAAAACTAGTCAAAATATACAGTAGTGCCATCACTTATCAAATAAATGATTAATTAATACCAGCAGCCAGAATAGCAATGGCGAAATTGTTACACAGATTTCTTGTTTCCCATACCGGGGTAAATTACCCAGTATTTAATTGTTCATCCTACCAGGATTTACGGACATAATCCACACGATTGAGCTTTCACGTATTTTAAACGCTGTCGGCCGCGCCTGTGGGCGGCGCGGGCGCATAGCTCGAGAAAATTGTCATTTTCCTGCCGGCAGGTGGCGTACGCTGCAAATTTTCTACGTCTAATGAGCACACCTGCCCAGTTTATTACAAACTAAGCCCCACGTACTGATTTTACAAGAGTTTTTGCTTCATAATAACATCGAGGATTTCCTGCCGCTAACAAAGTTAATCACTTGCGTATACGCAATACGATACTTCGTAGATACGACCGTTTTGATATTTCAATATCTTTTGTTTTTGACCGTGATTTCAGTATTATCGATTTGTAAATACTTGCTATCTGTCAGAAGATACGCTGATTTAAATTAAATTTATATTTAGTTAGCTAAAGACCAATTACTGTTAATCTATATCTATACTTATAATAAATCTGTAGAGAGGTCAATTCTGTACATTGAATATATTTCCAAAATAACTATTAGGGGGTGATTAGTGATCGATACTGATGCCAAAATGTCTGTCTGTCTGTCTGTCTGTATGTTCGTTATGGAAACGAAAACTACTTGACGGATTTCAATGAAACTTGGTACAATTATTCTTTATACTCCTGGGCAGGTTATAGGATACTTTTCATCACGCTACGATCAATAGGAGCAGAGCAGTGAAGGTAAATGTTGGGAAAACGGGAGAAGTTACTCCATTTTTTATACTTCCGTCCCGTGTGCAGCCTTAATGGTTAAAGCTACACAGAAACAATGTATGACGGAAATGTTCTCCTTAAAATTATGTAAAAAATATACCTTGACAGTATATGTCTATCTTTTATGGTTGGCTCACAATAACACGTTTAACTCTCGATAGTCTCTCTTTACACAAAGTCCAAATCTAACGCGGACGAAGTCGCTGGCAGAAGCTAGTATAATATAATTGATTGATTAATAAATCAAAGCATAATACACAGTCGGGTGATGCCTGAAATAATGAAGGAATCATTTCCTCTATTGGTATTATTTTTATGTGGAACTTTAAACAAAATGAGATGCTGAAAGATGTTAAAAGATTTATTTTTTATTAACTAGAGCTTTATACCTATTCATGAAACAGCTGCAAATGTACATACTTAAAATTTAATAACATTTCGACCAACACATAAAACATTAGACAACTTAATTTCAAATCGACAAGCTCTCAAATTCCAAATTCAAAAGTGACACATGTATCCTATATGTTATTACTTTACTGTATGAAGGTATGATCGTGATTGGAGAAGCAAGGCAGGTGGCTAGCGAAGCACGTTGGAGTCCACATTTCCTATTAGAATCGTGTTAGAGACTCCATTCCGTAATTATTGGACGGCAGGTGCTGGCCACTTTCTTATCTACCGCCGCACAGTGGTCCGGATTTTCAAAAAGGTGGACATAGGATCGAAAATGCATATTTAACTCAACTAAAAATTGTTCCGTATAGGAAATTTAGCACTGATTAATACTTATTACTACAACTTTTCAAAAAAACTGCTCCTTCACCTAAAAAAAAAATATCGAAAATAAAAATGTATGGGAGAAAATCTATTTTATTTTTTTTCTCCGTTCAGTATCAAAGTATAGCAACCAAATCGTATATTCTGGTAAGTACCTATTGCTCTTAATACGACAAAATATAAATTGCTTGCGTATCCCTGCGGCCTTGGCGCCTACGATGCTTCAAAGTTTACAATTTTAAAGTTGAATTGTCTTAACATTATTAACGAGTTTTTCCGAGTTTTTCTACTGAAATTAATACAAAATATCATTTTTAATAAAAAAAGCCCCCCGCGTGCACCAACTTTGTATTAGGCTTACCCCTACTACTTGGAACTTAAATATACTACTGGCGAAATGACAGTATACTTTTGTGTAGTATACAACTTTGCCGAACCCTTCGGGGAATACCTATAAAGCGTGATATTATGACAAAATAACATATTTATTATATTACAAGAAATATATTACATTTTTATATAACAATCATCAGCCTTTTCCCAACTATGTTGGGGTCGGCTTCCAGTCTAAACGGATATAGCACAGTACCAGTGTTTGTTTTATAAGGAGCGACTGCCCCAATTGACCTCCTCAACCCAGTTACCCGGGCAACACAATATCCCTTGGTAAGACTGGTGTCAGACTTACTGGCTTCTGACTACCCGTAACGAAGTTCACAAAGGAGTGAAGATGTAGACTTCAGTGATTCATCGGTTTTCATGTCAAGTCTTGTCCCTCTTAAATTAGTTTCTAATAATAGCACCATATGGAAAAACCCAGTACCTTCTTCAACACATTATTCCAGGCCCATTAAGTCCGAGTTTTGTAAAGAGACAGCAGAATACATCAAGCAAGAAGAAGCTGCATTGGAGAAAGAAATAATTAAAACCGGCCAAGTGCGTGTCGGACTCGCGCACGAAGGGTTCCGTACCATCCAAACTAATATACGTTTGTTGTATGAGAGTCCCCCAAAATATTTATTTGATTCTAGGTTTCATATTTGTTGTTATAGCGGCAACAGAAGTACATCATCTGTGAGAATGTCAACTCTCCAACTATCACGGTTCATGAGATACAGCCTGGTGATAGACGGACGGACGGACAGAGTAGCGAAAACAATAGGGTCCCGTTTTACTCTTTGGGTACGGAACTACGGAACCCTAAAAACATCGATTCTACAAAATGGGCAGGGCTAGAGATTAGTCACGAGCTTCATCTGACAATGATCTACGGAAAAGTGGCCACTATTATAACGGATACTTCGTCTGCATCTGCCTGCAATATTTGCCAAGCTGTCAGAAGTATATTCAAGACCTGTTCGAGTAGATGTTTATAAATATGGACTTTCTACTCTTCATATGTGGATTCGTTGTATGGGGTGTATTCTACACATATCTTACAACATGGACTTTGGGTTGTGGACTGCACGAGGTGCTAACAAGCAACTAAAAGCTGCGAAGAAACATTTGACACAAGAAGAATTCGAACAGCAAATGGGAATACTTATGGATTTTCTGAAGCAAGGCTTTGGAACCACAAACGACGGAAACACAGCCAGAAGGTTTTTAAGAGATTATGATAAATTTGCCGAAATAACTAAAATTGACAAAGGCCTACTAAAGCATATTGCGGTTATTCTTCAAACAGCTGAGATCTTTGTGCATTTACACAAGCTACTCATACACGGTGCAGACATTTGTCATCACTTTGGCCTCCTACCAATTAGCATTCTTTCCGAAGAAGCGGGCGAAGCAAGAAATAAAGAATTTCGAAGAGTTCGTGAATATCATACAAGCAATATCAATCATGCAAGCACGTTAAACTGTAGGTCGCAGCTGTTATTGAACATCTTTGGCAGTCGTTACGGGTAGTCAGAAGCCAGTAAGTCTGACACCAGTCTTACCAAGGGGTATTGTGTTGCCCGGGTAACTGGGTTGAGGAGGTCAATTGGGGCAGTCGCTCCTTATAAAACAAACACTGGTACTGTGCTATATCCGTTTAGACTGGAAGCCGACCCCAACATAGTTGGGAAAAGGCTGATGATTGTTATATAAAAATGTAATATATTTCTTGTAATATAATAAATATGTTATTTTGTCATAATATCACGCTTTATAGGTATTCCCCGAAGGGTTCGGCAAAGTTGTATACTACACATAAGTATACTGTCATTTCACCAGTAGTATATTTAAGTCCCAAGTAGTAGGGGCGAGCCTAAAACACGGTTGGTGCGCGCGGGGGACTATTTTTATTAAAAATGATATTCTGTATTAATTTCAATAGAAAAATTCAGAAAAACTCGTTAATAATGTTAAGATAATTCAACTTTAAAATTGTAAACTTTGAAGCATCGTAGGCGCCAAGGCCGCAGGGATACGCAAGCAATTTATATTTTGTCGTATTAAGAACAATAGGTACTTACCAGAATATAAGATTTGGTTGCTATACTTTGATACTGAACGGAGAAAAAAAATAAAATAGATTTTCTCCCATACATTTTTATTTTCAATAATTTTTTTTTAGGTGAAGGAGCAGTTTTTTTGAAAAGTTGTAGTAATAAGTATTAATCAGTGTTAAATTTCCTATACGAAACAATTTTTAGTTGAGTTAAATATGCATTTTCGATCCTATGTCCACCTTTTTGGAAATCCGGACCACTGTGCGCCGCTGAGATAACGGATACCAATATATTTTTGTTTAGCTGTCATTTACAATCGGTTCCGCGTTTAAACGATTTTGAAGCGATTAGATAAGATTTTTGGATGATAGTTTAGTTGCCGTAATGGAAAATGTTTTCCAGATCGAGTTAAGTATGTAACACGTAATGAGAATAACGATGGCAATAAAAATGATAGGACGCTAAAAACGTTTTGCTTTGTAGAAGGCTAAAATGTATACATTAACTTTTCAGTATCTCAAAAAATAAGCTTGATGGATGGATTTTCAAAAATTATCTCAGGTTTCCTTATTTTTTTCAAAATACCAAAGCTCATAAATTCCTTTTGCTTTCCGCATTAATAAAAGTGCCTTTTGCAATCATTACTGCAGAACGTAGCGAGACGTGTGTTTGCTCCATGCATATTAAGTTTTTGTAATGAAGAAAATGTTTAATTATTCATATTTTTCTGTTCATTAGTACTTATCATTAATGACGAATTAACTTCATCACACTTGGAATTACTCAAACTATTTTTTAACTACGTTGATTTCTCTAATGCAGTAGAATACCTAATCTAAAAATCATTACCTACTGCTTATACCGTAATATCCAATCAACGTAATATTAAAGCCCTCTCCAGTTGGTAACTTAAGTATATTTATTAGACGTCACATAGTTGCTCCGGCGCAGGTGTGAGATGTAACACTCAAGTACTCGAGAGGTTTGATACTGGACGGTGTTGCCTCACAAATCTTACGCACAGTTGTAGTTAGATAAATATTATAGCAATTTATTAGACGTGTTGATTGTAAAGGATTTTGTATTTAGAAGGTGTCTTAATATAAACTTTATTATAAAACAGGTATTTTAACTTAATTAGGAATATTATTTTTAGGATTTTAAAGATTGCGGCATGTGAAAATTCTTGAACAACAATGAAAATGTGTGAGGCTGCTGATAACAATATACTCACCGTAGTTTTCGACGTGGATTTAAAGTTATTACCTACTTGATGGGAGTTGATCATTTTTGATACAATTGGAAGGTTTCAGAGATGTGTAGATTTTGCAGCACTTACATCTTACACCTGATGAGCGGAAAAGTGTACTATCATCTGCCTAGCTTTTATGGTGGACTTTACTATGTATCTAGACACACGGCAGTGTGTCCGCCAAGTTCGAGCAAAAAAAGCGACACACCGGCCGTGGGTTATATTACACGAACCATTTCGGGCCAAATTCGACCCCCCTGTAACTCAAAATCTATTTTATTTACGCATATCAAATTTCTAGTATCTGTTGAGACCCCCTCACTTATCTAAAATACAAAATTTCATTAAAATACCTATTGTAGGTCTTGAGATATTGACGTCAGAAAATCGCTATTTTTACTATACACTGATTCACTGATTCACTTATTCACTGACTCACTCATCAAAAACCTAGACCACTTCCAATGGTCGTATTGACTTGAAATTTGGCATGGAGGTAGGTCTTTATGTCAAGGTAAAGAGAAAAATCTGAAAATGGCCAAGTGTGAGTCGGTTTCAAAATAATGAAGGTGTTTTATACCCGGTGTAAATTTATACCCCTAAGGAACTAAAACGAACTAAATTTATCTATATTTATATAATATATCTTCGAATGGTACAAAGGTTTGTATTTAGTCAAAGTAAAGTAAAAATCTGAAAACGGCCAAGTGTGAATCACTTTCGAAAATAACGAATGTGTAACTTTGATTCACGAACATAATATATGATAACATGTCATGTCAGTCAGTTGGTAAATCTAGTCCATTTAGTTAATCTAGTTCATTTCTTTGTAAGAAACATAGTGCAAATTAAAAAATAGTATAAATGAGACATTTCTTTAACTAACTTCATCATAAGAAAAAAATAAAATAAACAACCTTACAAAAATAAATGAAATCCCACCCAAAACAAAAATGTGAAAGACTGCCAAGTTCGATACTATGGGAATGCTTCGCCTATAAAAGAAGTGAGATCTGAATAAGTACCAAGTTCCATACACATACCTCAGTTAAAAATAGTTACTTTTTAATGATGATTACTTGGCAAGTTTTAATAGAAAATTAAATACTTGATTCATTGCGTTTAGTAGATATATAACAAGGTGTATGAAAACTTGCCAAGTAACATCATTAAAAAGTAACTATTTTTAACTGAGGTATGTGTATGGAACTTGGTACTTATTCAGATCTCACTTCTTTTATAGGCGAAGCATTCCCATAGTATCGAACTTGGCAGTCTTTCACATTTTTGTTTTGGGTGGGATATTGTATATTGGAATCGTCATATAGATTACGAAAGGACTTATTCTTTGCGAATACTTCGCATCCAACGTCTTGAATTTCTCCAATCCCGTCCTACATGGAATCGCGAAGAATTTCAAGCACGCAGCGTCTCCTTACACTCGAGAATCGTATCGAAGCGGGTACAAGTAATATGATTAGTGCATGAAGCCTGTAGCTAACGCGGTTCTAACGCCAGGTGTCAGACGCGCAGCTTTTTAATCTTGTTACTCACTATACCTTATATGCGTCCGTCTAGAATTACGCTATTACACCCACTGTAGAGTTGGTGAGGTTTAGAGGGGGATTTTCTTTTAATTGGTGTAATAACTTCTGAAAAGTATGAGTTATGAACAACATCCGTGGGTTATTCGTAGATATGTGAAGTCAGTTTTCACAATTCGGAATCTGAATAATCAGTATTAGGTACTGTAAATAGGTTTTTCAGGCACATATCGTGCGTATAGGTACATGAGTTATATTGCATGATTCAAATCAGTCTAGAGAAAATTAATACTTGTATTTTTCTTGGCAACATGCGATTGCGCTGAAAGAGGCTTTCACTTTTTCATAGCAGATCATCAAATTCATCAATACAGACCAACGTAATCAAATATAATTGGTTACGAGAGCTAATGTAGGTTATTTATATCCTTCTTTTAAAGATGTCGAGTCTAACATCTTCATACGCATATGGTCGGTCATAGTCCTGTGGTTAATGGACGTGATTTGAGCGCTCTAACGCTGCGGGCATAGAACATAGAGCGGTGTGCGAGTACGTACGTGAAACACGGCCGTCCTGTCACCTGCCTTCTGCATTCCTAGCACTGATTACCGCGCACCTGTACGTCTAATACTCGTGTTTACTTTGAATTTTATCACAGGAAAAGGATCGCTTACAAATACATGTGTTCCTTTTGAGAACAGATAAAAATTTGAATTTTGTCTACGGTTTACACTCCTTCTTTCGAATTTGGAATGTGATAAATGTTTTTTTTTTAAAAGAATACGTTTTGAGGTTTTAGTTTTTTTTTAAGTATTAGTCATCTTGATCACGTAATATTTTATCGGTTAATATGTTGAATGTCCCATCGAATGTTCGACGGAATGTAATGAATCTATACCTAATATATTTCGATTGGGCGCTACTCACGAGTTGGTTCGTGTGATTGGGGATTATTTTAATTGCTTAAGTGAGATGTTATTTTTTCTCGGGATTCTCGTAATGACCGACGCGATTGGAATATATGATGCTCCAACATTGGATTGAATCTGATTCGTACAAGTATTTCGAAACAACAGCAAAACTTTATTATTATTATTCGCTTATTAAAAGGCTTTCATCGTAATTTTATGCGATTTGCAGTAAACATTTGAATATCTAAAAGATACACACTTAATTATTGGTGAATTTAAAAGTTCATGGTTCACCTCTTCATCCTAAAGATGGAACAGGGAGTGCCTTCTCTTATCGATGTCCAAGTGATTAAAACGATATTTGCCAGGCCATATCAACAAGTCAATATTTGCATTATGCCTATTCAAAGAAATATCAAATGGATAAACATCGTGTAACTTATCAGAAGATTCCACCATTTTATTTTAAATTCCTCATTTTATTCGAAAAATTTTATTTTTAACCGAGGTATTGATCATGCTCCTTTCGGATGTTTGGTGTTTTATTTTTATTCGATTTTTTAATTAATGTCACCTCAAAGTTGAAATTATGTATTGCAAAAATTGCACGTAATAGTAGCAAGTAATTACAAGTCACAGATAAGTGTCGGGTAGGTAGCAACGCGACACCACGCCACATCCTGGCGTCGCTGCCCAAGCGCCGCGCACTGAATCTAATTAGCCGTTAATACGCGCAGATCTACATAGAGTTGCATTCATGCATTGTAATGGAGTACTGGTGACATTTTCCTCATTTTTGCTTCGTCTGTAGGATTAATAAATTAATATTGATGATATAATTAACATGCTTGCAAACATCTCAGGTATCCATTCTTAGTAATGATGTTTCTTTGATTAAGAAAAAAAATGTCCTAGGATTAAAGGAGACATGGATGATTATTTCTTTTAAAGAATTCGATTAAAGGAAATGTTTGCAGGCCAGATCTTACTTATAAGAATTTTGGACGTAATGGCCAGACCCGACCAGAATAGTTCGAATTAATTTCGAAGAATCAGCGGGGACAATAGGAAAGGTATGCTGCAGTTTTTCTTTGTAAATCTTACTATCAGCTCAATATATATCCTCATATCTAAATCTTAGCTAATGGCTGAGCTGCCGTCGATTACAGCTTCATTTGAATATTATCGTTATGGTGGCAACACTGGCAAGTTTTGCTGGCTCGCTGGTTTCCACGACTTCCATTAAGGAGGTTTGTCACGGTGACTGTATATCAGTTTATGGTTAAGTGTCCTTTTGATTGAGACACGAGAGAACTGGGGCTTGGAGGATATCGTTCCATCTGTTTAAATGTGTGGGCGGACTACTTCACTGTTGCTGGTTAAGCCTAAAGTAGTTGGTTCTATGCATTACCGAAATAATTGTAGACTGAGTTTTGTTCACTAATTCTAATAGGGCTAAACAGTAATTTAAGAGGCCAGAGGATAAGAGTGTCGAGTTGTCTTTAAGTATTTTCAGCGTTTAAATATCGCAGAAGGATTTAAAGCAGTTGTGTCGATGGACAATAGCTCATTTGAATTCTGGGTACCTCCTAATCTAGAAAAATATTGAAAATCTGATATCTCAGTACCCAATGACTAATAAAACAAACCTCATACACAATTACTCAGATATACCAGTAGGAATCACACCTGTTATATTATTAGACGAGCCCAGTTTTTGCAACACTCACCGGCAATAATTGCATCTTCAGAGACTGCAGACATATCATACATAGGTATGTGTTACAATTACACCAGGAATGGCCAATTAGATTTTTAAATATTCACAAATCATAGACTAAGTATACATATTAGCAAACCACGCAGTTTCTAATAGATTATTAGAGATGCATTACGCGGTTTTAAATGAGATCTATAATGATTGTTGAAGAAAATACATAAAAATTCTGTCACAGAAATTATTTACAAATAACTAAGACGCAGCTTTAACTAGACTTACATATAAATTGATAAAGCTAATATGACGTTTACTCGTTACTCGTAATAAATTCCGAGTCAACCTTAATTTAATCGATATTCGATAGTCGGAGTATCGAGTTAAGTCATCTGTAATGTGACGTAGGCACGCTAACCACTTCGAAGTTATAGGCTGTTACGAGTATGATACCTACGTATCTAGAGAATGAATGAGAATTTATTCTACCACTGTACAGTCTCTGCCAATAGGTACGAAAAACTCCGTTGCCCGGGTAACTGGGTTGAGGAGGTCAGATAGGCAGTAGTTCCTTGCAAAACACTGGTACTCAGTTGCATCCGTTAGGTTGGAAGCTGACCCCAACATAGTACTTAGGGAAAACGCTCAATAGACGATGATGTACAGTCTCCGCTAAATATCTTTGCTTCTCTGAACTTTGTCTCAACGATTTACACTTGATGAATTTTTAAATCACGTAGCAATTAACTAAAAGCACACAAAGAGCGGTAATATCAAAGATAAATCGAGCCTAATGTGAGAATTTCTAACGTGTTTAACATTGAGGCTTTATTTCTTAGAACGGCAGAGTCAAAGGGCGGGATGTGCGCACACGCAGCTTCGCTGGATTACAGCGCCAACATATCACACGTAATAACGCCTGATTATAGACCAATTTGTGTTATGTTATTACAGAGTGGCTTAAATTATATTAGCTGTAGATATTTAATGGGAGTGTTGTGTTTTTTTTTATGTTGAAGAGACTGTTAAATTAAGTTGCACTATTCATTATAAAATTGTTTACACGTCTACACCTAACAGTTATGATTTGAAGTACTGAAAAGGGATAATTCATTGCCTTTTATTTATATTCATTGATAAAATTAATGTGGCCTTAAAAAGTTCTACCGGATATTCATAAATAAGTTAAGGAATATGTAATGCTTTCATAATTATTGGCTACGTAAATTACCTAAGAATAGCCGCTGAATCATATACTATGACTCTATTTCAAATAGCACAATTATTTTAAACGAACCACAATTCACACGATTTCCTCTGCTTTTACTCGCAATAAAATAGCGATTTAATACTGTAAGATTGCTCTGTACAGTCGGGACAATAATTCAGGGGACGCGTAAAATAAATTAAAATGTTTTACGACGTGCGGCCTCGGTGTCATTTCCCACCTGCGACAAGTAATTTGTCGTGTCGGTCCACACGCGATGCACTAACTACGCGTCGCTTTGAAATAAAGATGCGTTACTTTAAGAGGCATCACTGATCTCACATGTTTCGTTTTGTAATTCGGCTTTAAAAGGCTTTGGAATGGTGCACTTAGTTCTGGCGAACGATTAAGATTGTGCCTTTAAATCGTCTGTCAGAGCTTTAGGGTTTCGATGCCTTTAATTGGGAGAGGCATTATTTTTCATCTTTGAGAAGAGATAGCTAGAAAATGTTGAAAATAAGTTTATTCAGGTGCAGTTTAATAATGGCGTCCACGGCCGATTTCGGCCACGGCGGCTGTTCTCATTTAAGGAGATCAGCTAGCTGCGCAGGACATATTATAGTGCACGAGCATTGGCGCAGACACAGGTGCACTTTCTATTCGTTCACTCTCATAGCCCGATGGGACGGCAATCCAACACGACCGGAAAGAGAAAGGCGCAGGACCGACATTTACGTGCTCTCCGATGCACGGGTGAATCAATCACCAACTTCCAGACTACGGGCTGCTTTGTGAAAGTTGAAGAAAACCCACAAAGCGATTTCGGCCCGACCCGGGAATCGAACCCGAGACCTCGAGCTCAGCAGCCGCGCTTGCGACGACTAGACCAACGAGGCAGTAAACAGCGTACAACGGTCCTCTGATGAAGTGCAAGAATCGTTTACTTAGTTTAATACCATGATTAGACGAACCGGTCAAGCGTGTACTTCTAATGAACATGCGACAGGTTCCTTTGCCTAAGCAGAGACCATGATCCGGGAAAACGACAGGATGAAGAAAAAGGCAATAAAACATCATGTTAAAAGGTATAAATACTAACTTCGGGCCGTTTATCTCCTATAATTAAACCAGGGGAAGGAAAAAACAATTTATGTATACCGTACATTATTGATTAAGCAAATTAGTATTCCATGAGCGTGGTTTCCATTCAGTCAGACGTTGTTTTAAAAGCACTTAGCGCTCGGTTGTATGTGATCTGTGAACGTTTACATACTATTTGACTTCGACTGTACAAATTATTTGAATGGTGACGTAGGACTCAGAAACAAGAAAGTCATTGTGGAATTCTTTTCAATCATTTTTAATTAGCTGTGTTCCAATGAAATTACAGTAGATAATAGGTGTATCCTATACCAAATTATCATTTTATTAGGTATTAAATAAAATCTGTATACCTACTATAAAATCTCAACGATTTCAGAATTATAAGTAGGTGTGTGAACAAAATTGGGCAGGTATTGTTATTTTGTATCACACTTTTTTGCCTGTCTGTCTTCTGTATCAACTAGGAATCTGGTATGTAAATTTTGAACCAGTTCTATAACAGTTCCTGTTTTAGAACGAACTGAAATTTTGTTCCAGTCTAGTGAAAATTCATTACATAATGAAATAAGTATATTAGAAAATAATTGTGAACTTCTTAGTTTGCAGTTGCCCAATTTCTACAAAACCAAAACTTTTTTGAGTGCCACTAGTGGTGCAACCAACAAAATTTTTGCCCTATGTCAGAATTATTACTATTGAATCGATACAGTTTTTCTTGACACACGAAACACTGGACATCCACACTTATCGATATCCCACAGGTTTTAACGACTTTCGTGCCGTCTCCTAATTTAATGATGAAAGGGGGTTATTTAATGGTGGCAGCCATTACCTCTCTACGTGCAGTGACACCCGTGGCCGAGTTATGATCTTGTTCGATTCTCGATTCCTACTCGATCCTTACTATATTTGTTATGGTGTAGTTTAGTTGCTGAAGAAAGCCTTGTCGCTATACATATAAGAAAGCAGGTGTTCTGCGTAAAAGCAATTTGAATTAGTCATCATAAAGCTGATCGATTATGTTGGCTGAAAATATTTGTCAAATACTTATGTCCATGTCTAATATTTAGGGTCATTTTTAATGTTACTTTATTTGGTTCAGATTTCAGTAACAGTGAATTTGGTGTCTTATTATATAATGTTTTAAACAAATGTCTCAGGCCTGGAAAATTTAGAGATTTAGAATCCTTCAGCTTTTGTGATTTTCATGTTTGTTAACTTGCTTTTTACACCTACCTTTTAAGGGAAACCTAGACTAGTTTCTTTATCAGAAAATTGTCTTTACCATACAGCTACCGAAACCAGCATAAGATAGCTTTTTCATTTGATAATAACTGTCATCAGCTCAGTTCCCCCCCCCCCTTTTTTTCCTTGTAAACACTGCATCTCCTTTTGGATAAATTAACAAAGTCAAGATATTCGGAGAGAGCCCTGGCACTCATAACACAAGTTTACTCTTAGCTTGAGTGCTAGTGGTCACAACTCAGAGATCACTTACAATTTATTTCTTGTCATTCTTGTTTATCATTAGTGTTTAAAAACCTGTAAAACCTTAGAAATTGTAAAACCAGTGAATAAAGAATTATTATTAGTTACTAAATCAACTTTCAAGTTAATGGTAAACGCCGCCCCCATCCTTTATTTAACCTGTCCCGTGAGCATGTAACTCAGTTATCTATAATTTGTTGTTGTCAAAAAACCGATACGGGAGACTGCTTATCGATTTGGTTATCGCAAAAAACCTGGTTACGAAATGTTTTATGTTTGTACGTGAGTTGGCAACCTGTTCCTGTATAGGTGGAAAAGTAGGTGTCACGTTTAGCGTGTGGACGGTTTAGATTTTTAAATTAAACCCCACATTGTGAACATAAAAATTTATTTCAAGGTCGCGATTCGAATGCCCGTCAGCAAAATTAATTTCGTTATATGGAGGTAAAGCGCTCTAGCACTGTCCTGGCTTCACGTGGAGAGAAGTCCGTTGATGACGCTCAGCCGAGGAGGCGCTTCAGGGTGGACGACCCGCAGATGGTGATGCAGTATGGTAGAGGGTAATCGGTGCACGGTGCCTCTCGGTGCCTGTCGACGTTCGGCCAACGGATCAGCCGTGGCCCGGAGTTTAAGCCGAACTTTGAACCCGAACTTTGGACCCTGGAATTTACGTCCATTCAAATAAATGTCCATTTCTGATTGTCCTCCTCTGACTGTGTTTGCCGCGGAAGCAGGAAGCAGAAGCTCAGTGCGCTTAAGGCGAATGTGTGCAAATTCACAGTCAGAATCGGAGTTTACAGAGAACAGCTGAAATGTAATTTTATATAAAAATGTATAAAACATAAAAAAAAAATAAGATGCAGGGATAAGCAAATGAAAAGAATAACCCTGACTGCTTATGATGATAAAAAAAAAGGCTACTAATGATGCTTCAATGTGCAAAGCAAGAAAAGATGAAATCTGCAAGTCATTTGCCAACGGTCACCCAATAGGTGGGTGGTAGCAATTACACGAATTGTTCAACACTTACCCAATACGGGGAGATGCACTGATTCTACAATATAGAGAATAAGTTAAACGAAGTTTGAAAAATATGTTTTCAAAATTATAAAATAAAACCGTTAAGACCACGTTTAACGTCACGCACTAAGGACTGGCAAAAGTGAGTACTTGTAAGGAGCGCGTGAACGTGTGTCTTCTGTGATGATATTTTAAAAATGCTCGGTTCGCTAAAGCAGCTAACCAAACTCACGGAACACGCCCGTGAATGAGTAGCGAACGAATCCGACTTGCATTGGTACAGCAGTTCAGGTAAAAGAATCGAAACCATATCACAATGACGTGAAGTCCAATTTGGCTCAACTTGCCGTTGCACCGATACAGATAATGACTACGTACTGTTTGTTTTTAAGTTTTGACTAAGTTACAATTTTTTATTTCTAGACCAAAGTTGTTATAATAAATATGAATTTGAAAATACGTTAATCAGTTTAGTAAAAGAAATAAATAATACTTAATTAACGAAACAAATAATTGTACGCGTTTCTAAACGCAACCGAAGGTAGACATTACATTTATTTATTTATTTTTCTACCCACCTTGTATTAATATTTTGATTAAAAACAAAAAGCAAGTATTTTAAAACGTTGACATTAACGTACAACGTTACAATACCCCCGCGCACAGTCAAGGATTTTGTTATTTCTCTAAAAAAAATGACAAAATCCGCATGTTCTCGAACTATGTTGCTAAACTATTTGTTTATTCTTCCAAAATACACTCATTCATACATCTCTCAAACACACTCCAGCAGCAGTTACTCTTAGTATCTATTAAAATAGGTAACTGACGCACAATTGCATACTGTTATAAGTGGCAGTATTCTTATTTACTGGACACTTTACAAATAGAAGTTCCAAGTGAAGGTGGAAAAGTAAGCGAGAGGGAATAGAAATAGTTAAAATTGATGAACAAAAAAAAAAATATTATCTATTGCAGACAAATAATTTTAAGTCTTTTATGTGCCAAGATCCTAAGTTTTTACCTGACATGTCCTGAAGCACATAAACTAAGGGAGACTTCTTTTCAACTATTTTAGCTTTAATAAATTTCGGTGCTAACTTTTTCGAAAACCGATTTGCCTTATCACTTAAAAAGTAAGCGCGCTTCATGACTACGTCTCCAACGTTAAATTCGGCAAACTTGCGTCTCAGATTGAAGGGTCATTTAGGCAACCGTGGTAAATACTTTTGTACCAAGGGTCTTTAGTGTCCACAAAAGTGGAAGAACCAATGGCACTAACTGGTACGCTCCTAGACAAAGCGTCGGGAATGACGTTGTCTACGCCACGTCGCCGCGTCGGTGCTTAATAACAAAGTTGAAGGCTGATAAACGTACGCCCCATCGTGCCAGTCGACCAGTAGGGTTCCGAAGGAAACAATGGTCCACACTTAGCAATTTGTTTGCGCAACTCCTGCACTGTAGTAGCTGGAGATTCACCCCTAATAGAGACTTCGTACTCAAGCTCAGCCTTTTGAAGCGACATAAACTTAACTGGATAAGCCATAGCGAAGAAAGATTGAAAAAAAAAAATTATGCGAAAAGTGATTGGGTGAATGTTGAACAACTCAATAACGTGAAAAAACAATTAGAAATTAAAAAAAAACTACTCCGTCTGTTACAATTTTTAAATTAACTAAGTAACGTCTTGGTTGTTTTTCCACGGAGAAGAATGTTAATGAAAATAAGCGTGAGACAAAAACAAAAAAAAAAAATTTGCAACCAAAAAAAAAAATTGCAACAAAAAAAATAAAAAAATAAAAGCAAATTTCGTAACTAATGTGTACGCACATTAAATACACAACAAATTAATTATTAATAAAAGCGACAAATAATGTTGCCGACTGTAATTATAATTTGCAATACATACATTTATGATTGAACCGTTTATATAAAATAAAATAATGTGTTAAAAAAAATTTTTTTTTTTTTTAAAAAAAACAATAATGAAGTATTAATTTACACTGTCAACTGTACTGAAGATGTAATAAAATTAAATTGTAGTAACCAAAAAAAAAAAAATATAAAAATTAAGTGTCCACCAAATTATGCCGTTGATAGTACTTTATGCAAGACATTCTACCAAGCAAAATTTTATTTAAGAAACAGTGGGTAATTTACAACAACTATAATGACGGCTAAAAAAAAAATTTGAAAAAACAAAATTAACGGCCAATTGTACTAGTGTGTGTCAAGTTTAGGACTGTGACTGCACTTTGATAATATCAATCATTGATTAATATTTAAAATGTTACATATTACAAAACAAATGTGACGTACACCTTAGTTACTATGCAACCAAAAGAAAAAAACGTTTCACAAAACTAAAAAACATAAAGAACGCACACAAAACACCAAAAAACACTACTACCTCCATAGAACAAAAAAAAAAAATACTGACCATATATAAACCACGAAAAGGGCGCCAATGTCACGTTTAGCGTGTGGACGGTTTAGATTTTTAAATTAAACCCCACATTGTGAACATAAAAATTTATTTCAAGGTCGCGATTCGAATGCCCGTCAGCAAAATTAATTTCGTTATATGGAGGTAAAGCGCTCTAGCACTGTCCTGGCTTCACGTGGAGAGAAGTCCGTTGATGACGCTCAGCCGAGGAGGCGCTTCAGGGTGGACGACCCGCAGATGGTGATGCAGTATGGTAGAGGGTAATCGGTGCACGGTGCCTCTCGGTGCCTGTCGACGTTCGGCCAACGGATCAGCCGTGGCCCGGAGTTTAAGCCGAACTTTGAACCCGAACTTTGGACCCTGGAATTTACGTCCATTCAAATAAATGTCCATTTCTGATTGTCCTCCTCTGACTGTGTTTGCCGCGGAAGCAGGAAGCAGAAGCTCAGTGCGCTTAAGGCGAATGTGTGCAAATTCACAGTCAGAATCGGAGTTTACAGAGAACAGCTGAAATGTAATTTTATATAAAAATGTATAAAACATATAAAAAAAAATAAGATGCAGGGATAAGCAAATGAAAAGAATAACCCTGACTGCTTATGATGATAAAAAAAAAAGGCTACTAATGATGCTTCAATGTGCAAAGCAAGAAAAGATGAAATCTGCAAGTCATTTGCCAACGGTCACCCAATAGGTGGGTGGTAGCAATTACACGAATTGTTCAACACTTACCCAATACGGGGAGATGCACTGATTCTACAATATAGAGAATAAGTTAAACGAAGTTTGAAAAATATGTTTTCAAAATTATAAAATAAAACCGTTAAGACCACGTTTAACGTCACGCACTAAGGACTGGCAAAAGTGAGTACTTGTAAGGAGCGCGTGAACGTGTGTCTTCTGTGATGATATTTTAAAAATGCTCGGTTCGCTAAAGCAGCTAACCAAACTCACGGAACACGCCCGTGAATGAGTAGCGAACGAATCCGACTTGCATTGGTACAGCAGTTCAGGTAAAAGAATCGAAACCATATCACAATGACGTGAAGTCCAATTTGGCTCAACTTGCCGTTGCACCGATACAGATAATGACTACGTACTGTTTGTTTTTAAGTTTTGACTAAGTTACAATTTTTTATTTCTAGACCAAAGTTGTTATAATAAATATGAATTTGAAAATACGTTAATCAGTTTAGTAAAAGAAATAAATAATACTTAATTAACGAAACAAATAATTGTACGCGTTTCTAAACGCAACCGAAGGTAGACATTACATTTATTTATTTATTTTTCTACCCACCTTGTATTAATATTTTGATTAAAAACAAAAAGCAAGTATTTTAAAACGTTGACATTAACGTACAACGTTAACGTAACGTAAACGTTTAACTTATTCTCTATATTGTAGAATCAGTGCATCTCCCCGTATTGGGTAAGTGTTGAACAATTCGTGTAATTGCTACCACCCACCTATTGGGTGACCGTTGGCAAATGACTTGCAGATTTCATCTTTTCTTGCTTTGCACATTGAAGCATCATTAGTAGCCTTTTTTTTTATCATCATAAGCAGTCAGGGTTATTCTTTTCATTTGCTTATCCCTGCATCTTATTTTTTTTATATGTTTTATACATTTTTATATAAAATTACATTTCAGCTGTTCTCTGTAAACTCCGATTCTGACTGTGAATTTGCACACATTCGCCTTAAGCGCACTGAGCTTCTGCTTCCTGCTTCCGCGGCAAACACAGTCAGAGGAGGACAATCAGAAATGGACATTTATTTGAATGGACGTAAATTCCAGGGTCCAAAGTTCGGGTTCAAAGTTCGGCTTAAACTCCGGGCCACGGCTGATCCGTTGGCCGAACGTCGACAGGCACCGAGAGGCACCGTGCACCGATTACCCTCTACCATACTGCATCACCATCTGCGGGTCGTCCACCCTGAAGCGCCTCCTCGGCTGAGCGTCATCAACGGACTTCTCTCCACGTGAAGCCAGGACAGTGCTAGCGCGCTTTACCTCCATATAACGAAATTAATTTTGCTGACGGGCATTCGAATCGCGACCTTGAAATAAATTTTTATGTTCACAATGTGGGGTTTAATTTAAAATCTAAACCGTCCACACGCTAAACGTGACATTGGCGTGTAACGTTGTACGTTAATGTCAACGTTTTAAAATACTTGCTTTTTGTTTTTAATCAAAATATTAATACATGGTGGGTAGAAAAATAAATAAATAAATGTAATGTCTACCTTCGGTTGCGTTTAGAAACGCGTACAATTATTTGTTTCGTTAATTAAGTATTATTTATTTCTTTTACTAAACTGATTAACGTATTTTCAAATTCATATTTATTATAACAACTTTGGTCTAGAAATAAAAAATTGTAACTTAGTCAAAACTTAAAAACAAACAGTACGTAGTCATTATCTGTATCGGTGCAACGGCAAGTTGAGCCAAATTGGACTTAACGTCATTGTGATATGGTTTCGATTCTTTTACCTGAACTGCTGTACCAATGCAAATCGGATTCGTTCGCTACTCATTCACGGGCGTGTTCCGTGAGTTTGGTTAGCTGCTTTAGCGAACCGACCATTTTTAAAATATCATCACAGAAGACACACGTTCACGCGCTCCTTACAAGTACTCACTTTTGCCAGTCCTTAGTGCGTGACGTTAATCGTGGTCTTAACGGTTTTATTTTATAATTTTGAAAACATATTTTTCAAACTTCGTTTAACTTATTCTCTATATTGTAGAATCAGTGCATCTCCCCGTATTGGGGTCCAAAGTTCGGGTTCAAAGTTCGGCTTAAACTCCGGGCCACGGCTGATCCGTTGGCCGAACGTCGACAGGCACCGAGAGGCACCGTGCACCGATTACCCTCTACCATACTGCATCACCATCTGCGGGTCGTCCACCCTGAAGCGCCTCCTCGGCTGAGCGTCATCAACGGACTTCTCTCCACGTGAAGCCAGGACAGTGCTAGCGCGCTTTACCTCCATATAACGAAATTAATTTTGCTGACGGGCATTCGAATCGCGTGACATTGAAATATGTATATGTTGTACATTGTAAATGCTCAGTCGGTAGAGCATGAGACTCTTAATCTCAGGGTCGTGGGTTCGGGCCCCACGTTGGGCGCCAATGTCACGTTTAGCGTGTGGTCGGTTTAGATTTTAAATTAAACCCCACATTGTGAACATAAAAATTTATTTCAAGGTCGCGATTCGAATGCCCGTCAGCAAAATTAATTTCGTTATATGGAGGTAAAGCGCGCTAGCACTGTCCTGGCTTCACGTGGAGAGAAGTCCGTTGATGACGCTCAGCCGAGGAGGCGCTTCAGGGTGGACGACCCGCAGATGGTGATGCAGTATGGTAGAGGGTAATCGGTGCACGGTGCCTCTCGGTGCCTGTCGACGTTCGGCCAACGGATCAGCCGTGGCCCGGAGTTTAAGCCGAACTTTGAACCCGAACTTTGGACCCTGGAATTTACGTCCATTCAAATAAATGTCCATTTCTGATTGTCCTCCTCTGACTGTGTTTGCCGCGGAAGCAGGAAGCAGAAGCTCAGTGCGCTTAAGGCGAATGTGTGCAAATTCACAGTCAGAATCGGAGTTTACAGAGAACAGCTGAAATGTAATTTTATATAACAATGTATAAAACATATAAAAAAAAATAAGATGCAGGGATAAGCAAATGAAAAGAATAACCCTGACTGCTTATGATGATAAAAAAAAGGCTACTAATGATGCTTCAATGTGCAAAGCAAGAAAAGATGAAATCTGCAAGTCATTTGCCAACGGTCACCCAATAGGTGGGTGGTAGCAATTACACGAATTGTTCAACACTTACCCAATACGGGGAGATGCACTGATTCTACAATATAGAGAATAAGTTAAACGAAGTTTGAAAAATATGTTTTCAAAATTATAAAATAAAACCGTTAAGACCACGATTAACGTCACGCACTAAGGACTGGCAAAAGTGAGTACTTGTAAGGAGCGCGTGAACGTGTGTCTTCTGTGATGATATTTTAAAAATGGTCGGTTCGCTAAAGCAGCTAACCAAACTCACGGAACACGCCCGTGAATGAGTAGCGAACGAATCCGATTTGCATTGGTACAGCAGTTCAGGTAAAAGAATCGAAACCATATCACAATGACGTGAAGTCCAATTTGGCTCAACTTGCCGTTGCACCGATACAGATAATGACTACGTACTGTTTGTTTTTAAGTTTTGACTAAGTTACAATTTTTTATTTCTAGACCAAAGTTGTTATAATAAATATGAATTTGAAAATACGTTAATCAGTTTAGTAAAAGAAATAAATAATACTAAATTAACGAAACAAATAATTGTACGCGTTTCTAAACGCAACCGTAGGTAGACATTACATTTATTTATTTATTTTTCTACCCACCTTGTATTAATATTTTGATTAAAAACAAAACGCAAGTATTTTAAAACGTTGACATTAACGTACAACGTTACAATACCCCCGCGCACAGTCAAGGATTTTGTTATTTGTCTAAAAAAAATGACAAAATCCGCATGTTCTCGAACTGTGTTGCTAAACTATTTGTTTATTCTTCCAAAATACACTCATTCATACATCTCTCAAACACACTCCAGCAGCAGTTACTCTTAGTATCTATTAAAATAGGTAACTGACGCACAATTGCATACTGTTATAAGTGGCAGTATTCTTATTTACTTGACACTTTACAAATAGAAGTTCCAAGTGAAGGTGGAAAAGTAAGCGAGAGGGAACTAAAATTTAAGATAAAAGATAACTTGAAGAAAGAAAAAAATTGCTGAACAAAAAAAAATATTATCTATTGCAGACAAATAATTTTAAGTCTTTTATGTGCCAAGATCCTAAGTTTTTACCTGACATGTCCTGAAGCACATAAACTAAGGGAGACTTCTTTTCAACTATTTTAGCTTTAATAAATTTCGGTGCTAACTTTTTCGAAAACCGATTTGCCTTATCACTTAAAAAGTAAGCGCGCTTCATGACTACGTCTCCAACGTTAAATTCGGCAAACTTGCGTCTCAGATTGAAGGGTCATTTAGGCAACCGTGGTAAATACTTTTGTACCAAGGGTCTTTAGTGTCCACATAAGTGGAAGAACCAATGGCACTAACTGGTACGCTCCTAGACAAAGCGTCGGGAATGACGTTGTCTACGCCACGTCGTCGGTGCTTAATAACAAAGTTGAAGGCTGATAAACGTACGCCCCATCGTGCCAGTCGACCAGTAGGGTTCCGAAGGAAACAATGGTCCACACTTAGCAATTTGTTTGCGCAACTCCTGCACTGTAGTAGCTGGAGATTCACCCCTAATAGAGACTTCGTACTCAAGCTCAGCCTTTTGAAGCGACATAAACTTAACTGGATAAGCCATAGCGAAGAAAGGTTGAATAAGAAAAAAAAATTATGCGAAAAGTGATTGGGTGAATGTTGAACAACCCAATAACGTGAAAAAACAATTAGAAATTAAAAAAAACTACTCCGTCTGTTACAATTTTTAAATTAACTAAGTAACGTCTTGGTTGTTTTTCCACGGAGAAGAATGTTAATGAAAATAAGCGTGAGACAAAAACAAAAAAAAAATTTTGCAACCAAAAAAAAATTGCAACAAAAAAAATAAAAAAATAAAAGCAAATTTCGTAACTAATGTGTACGCACATTAAATACACAACAAATTTATTATTAATAAAAGCGACAAATAATGTTGCCGACTGTAATTGTAATTTGCAATACATACATTTATGATTGAACCGTTTATATAAAAAAAATAATGTGTTAAAAAATTTTTTTTTTTAAAAAAACAATAATGAAGTATTAATTTACACTGTCAACTGTACTGAAGATGTAATAAAATTAAATTGTAGTAACCAAAAAAAAAAATTATAAAAATTAAGTGTCCACCAAATTATGCCGTTGATAGTACTTTATGCAAGACATTCTACCAAGCAAAATTTTATTTAAGAAACAGTGGGTAATTTACAACAACTATAATGACGGCTAAAAAAAATTTGAAAAAACAAAATTAACGGCCAATTGTACTAGTGTGTGTCAAGTTTAGGACTGTGACTGCACTTTGATAATATCAATCATTGATTAATATTTAAAATGTTACATTAAAGCATTTAGCGTCACGTAAGACTGAGCATTTACATTGATTAATTTTTAAAATGTTACTAACGTTAATACTTTTGGAAAAGCTTATTGGTTAAATACGACCGCGTAGGTACCTACATATATTTTACTCATTCAAATGAAATTTTTCTTCCCTTTTTACTTCTGAAGGACTTTGTCAAAAAAAACTTTTCCGCGTATACTTATTACCAGGTGCGTGTATAAACTTTATCAGGCTATTTACATAAATAGATACTTGTGTTTATCTTCGGGCTAGACGTCTAGACATGAAAATTAATTATGCAATTTACAGTTTTTACACATTTTTTGAAGGTTTATATATAATTAAATTAACTTAATTCATATTATTATACTTATAACTAATGGTACCAACAATGTCTGTTGGTTTGTCCTAAGAAAAAGATAATAGCACTAGGAATAGGTATCTTGAAAGAAAAAATAAGAACAAAATCTTATTAAATATTTTTCATGTGGCTCATAAATATTTAATTAATGAGGACGAGCCAAAAGTGATTTATGTCTGTAATATGTCAAATCAACCGTGACCAACTACACGTGAACAAGCTAGTTTCTTATGATACATTAATTAACTATTTACATGAATAATTGTATATGAATTAGAATTGTCAATAAGCACTTTTTTGTTAACTTTATCACTATTCATTATTCGCCACATATACGGAACAATATATTTATAATTAGATTCTGGCGCCACTATGTATTAAATAATCGATTTATTTTGGTTGTATAAATATATTTCGGCGGTCTCGACGGCGCGGGTTTTTCCGTGGCAACAGGTTTGAGCAAAAACAACGCTTTGGAATTCATTCAAAGGCTTTTAGTTCCGTGTTTGTAGAAGACTGTTGCTAGGGATAAAGTTATGTGAGGAATGTCCTGCTTTCTAAGATATGTGGAGTTGAGAGTCCTGTGTAGATCAGGGAGTGGAATGCCTACGTTGGACTACTTATAGACCTACAAGATCTACGAGGATTTAGGATGTTCGGCAAAAATTTGGATTTTTGTGATCATCTGTTGTGAATCCATGCTTAACGTATTTCCTTACGAAAGCAACTCTGACTAACTAAGTAACTATCTGTCGCGTTTTTATGTCTATCTGTCATAGACAGTCTAGAGTCTAAAAGGACGTAAGCTTTTTATCAAGTTGCGGGAAATAATTTCCTCAGGATGCGGGTGGCTCCATGGGGAACAGCTAGTGATCCTCAAGTTGTTTTTGGGGTCACCACTTTATGTTTTCAGCTTCGTTTTGCACATTAATTCATTCATGTCATCGTTTATGCAAAAACTGGCTGCACGACATAAAGAATGCAGTTTGCCTTTCTCTTCCATTTGCAGCCTTCTAGGATATAACGGTTTTACAAGAAGACAGGCCTATTTTCTTAATAATCATAGTAAAATAGAAAGATGTATAATAGGTAATATGTTTATAAATATTGAGAAACTTAACGGTATACTTAACAGCAGCGGCCTTCACACATAAGCGGAAAGCTTGATTTCAATTTATTTTGGGACTTTTCGACCACAAAGTATTTCCCTGTAAGAGGAAAATTCTGTAGGAAATTCCACATCAAAAGCTCATTACATCATACCCATCCGAAATAAAATCCGGCTTCATTCTTATTTTCCAGTCCATTTTGAACTTCAAAATCTTGCTGAATTCACCAAAACGTGTATCTCAATCGTAAAAACTTCCCGTTCAACTTACCGCTACTAGTATTACTGTAAAAGACATCCGGATCCCAAATTCAGCATCATAATAGTTGGCATAACTACCTCGGGACCGGCCGGCCGGCACAGGAATGCAGCTAGCCTGCATTAATTCACTCAATGATTTATGTGTACCCAGCCTTATCCACAATTTACTCAGACAAAACGCTCCGCTATCGACGGCTTTATTTATATTGCAAATTAAACACCTAATGGCTGTTTGGCATTCCAGTCTTTTATTCGGTTTCAGGTTTGTTTATGGGTATCGATCGCCGGATTACATTCTTTTGTCGTTTTTGTTTTGAGCTTGGTTAGCAACGAGGTATTTGTCATTTTGTAATATTTGTTTATAGGTATATGTATTACCTGAGTAAATGATGGCTATTGCTGAAAACCTACGAAGCAGCTAAAAATATAACATATATGAAATTGAGTAGGTAATTATAGACGGTAGGTACATTATGGTGTAGTAGGTACACTGTACTGTCGTTGAGTAATCATTGGATGACATTGACTCTGTCAAATTATTTGTTTAAAACAAAAAACATGTCTACATACCTAAGTTATAAAGTAAATAACATTGCTTTACATAAGTATTTTTTGTTAGCATTTAACGCCTACAACGTTAGTGTGAGCAATTGTCATTATTTGCTTATTTGTCCGCGGAGTTTACATAAGAGATAATTTGTCAAATTGGTTTTGTTGTGTAAATACGTTGGTGTTTATCTTTCTGGGGACTCAAGTATGTATGTAATTTTGGCTGACAAGTATCTAGTTTTCACATAGCCTACAAGCAGGTACGAGCATAATGATTACGTTTCAAAAGAGAACAAACTATTCTTTTATTTTTATGTACAACATTAATGGTGCCTTTTTGAGCTAAAAGAATCGCTTGATCACCGAAATCACGGAACTAAATTAGAGAGTGGGAATTAATAATGTAAATTTCAGTTTTTTGCCTCCGGCTATTTATCTGAAACTGATAAGTTTTTAAGTTACAAAAAAGTATGTAAGCACAATGGACGTCTAAACTAAATGAATTGGCGCGTCGGTCAACGCAAGCAAATTAATAAATGAATACCATATCCGAGAGCAGTAGCCGCGGCGACGACCAGGCGGCCGCACACCTGCGTCTGCGCATCTCAACCAACACAAGCCAATAACCACCTTATGCTCTAGGCTCAGGTTTCAAAATCCAACGGCACGACTAAAATCCCTCATTACGAATCACGGATGTAACAAACAAACTATACAAAACACTGTAGTATCTACCTTTACAGCAAAGTTGGATTTTACGGTCAACGCATGACTATAAAGATTCCTTTGCCGAAGAAATATGGTCATTTTTTATTTCAAGTAAAAGTTAACGAGAAACCTACCAACTTAAACAAAGAAGCCTTTATTCTTTTTGAGGCCTCATTAACTGACAAGCGCATGAAAGTCTGAACAATATACATACATAGTAAGTTTAGTATGTGTAAGGAAACAATAGAATTCATTGTTTTTAATTCATAAACAACTTTTTTGTGGGCTTTAGTTTCAGGCGCATCAACTAGATGGCGCTGTCAGCTGCAACGCTAATTTCAAAAGTAATTTAATTGCATTGCTGGTAATTGTGAACTTGAATAAATTCCATAAGTTGATATATAGAATAGTTACATTAATTACATATTTTTTAAATGAATTTTACATACTATTACAAATGTAATTATTATTTTTTAACGAAAAGTTCTAAATCGCACTATTAAAGTTTTTTCTAAAATAAGGAGTGATACGAAAATTCGTGTATTATATTGAGGGTTCCGACCAGTTCAGTCATCGGGGTTACTTACAGAGTTCCTGTAACTCATCTCACCCTGTGGAAAGTCCCCGGAGATAGGGCGGAAAGCGTCGCACCGTGATGGTGGAGGCCGGGTCGGCCTCGCAGGGGAGGTCACCTGTGCGAGGCCGTTCTCGTAGCGTTGCTCAGAGCAAAGAGAATATTGAAAGGCTGTCAGCCTAACCAAATGGGGCTTACTCGGTCCGGAACCTCCTCTTTTACCATACTCACTATTTCTATGAATCTACCTCTATAAATGAAATAAATGTCTAATTCTACATGAATTTTCAGTGTTTTTTTTTAGTATGTAAGACGAAAATAATTTTGCAGTTTTAAGAAATATTTTCAAAAAGAATGACTGTTAGAATGTCTACACCGTTTATTGCCAGATAAGAATTAATTAGCATAATAAGATGTGGTTATTACCATAATCGCGTGTTAATGAGTTTTTTAGTGGAAATAATTAAATCTCGCACAAATATAAAAATGCCCCCAGAGAGATTTGAACTCTCGACCCCTGGTTTACAAGACCAGTGCTCTAACCCCTGAGCTATGGAGGCTACGGCGAGGAGCTCGTAATTTGCGTTTTGTTGCAAACGAGCTGCGGGTACAGTTGGGTACACAATGGTTGTTCTTCCACATTATTATTTTAAACAATAAAATTGTTAGCCACTTATGAAACTTGTGTAAATACAGCTGTAATTGGCATTGTGGGCAATTAAAACGTAACTAAAGTAAGGTTGTTGATATAGGTAATGTCTGTATACTTGAATAAATAAAATATAATTTATACAATAACAGTCCACAACCGTATTCTATATTCTTACATAGGTTACTTAGGCAACACGAGTGACCTATGATGTAGTTTAGACATTGGGTTTGTCTCAAAACGACGCGCTTACGCATGCCGTTACAAATTCAAATGTATACATATGTAGGTACCTACAGGACGCACTGTCGCATAATAATGTATCTAATTGGAATTCTGCTTAGTTATTAGTAAATCCTATAACGAGTATTAGCATAGAGGTTAAGCCGGTCGATAATTACTCGTAATTTGCCATAAACTGTATTGTTTAAAGCCTTGTTTAACAATTCATTGGAACCAATCAGAAATTATTTGCATAATATGGCTAATCGTGACTGTACCCTTTATGTAGAATTGTAGATATGATATCAGATGCATGGATTTTAATGGGACGATAACAATCTTAGGCGATTTGATTTTACATCGTCTTTTATTATGTCGAATTAATTACGTGTGACGAATAACTATTTCATAGTAAATGAAACTGCAATTTTAATTTTATTCAGTTTTCTTTTTATTTTCCCTTTTTACACGGAAAGCCAGCACAACATTATGCATAAGCTAAACTTACCTAATTAACTTATGCTTATCTTGCTTAAAAGCCTCTCCCAGACGTCACGCCATATGTCCAATATTAAACCTTTATTAAGTAGCCAGCAGCAGTTTAAAAGCTTAATTAATACTCTTTCCGTAAACTATCGTATTACCAGAGGAAGTTTTACAAAAAAGTAGCGAAACTGTGTTAAATCCGTTGAGGTGAGGTCGGAACACATGTGACTGTCACCGGTGTCGATAAGGCTGAGGACACATGAGGCACAGGAAGGCTGAGTAAGAAGAAAAGTAAAATGAAATAAGGTAAATTGGAAGAGTATTTTTTAAGCTTTTTTATAATAACTTCATAACCATATGAATGTTCTTCTCAAGAGGTAAATGCTTTTTATTGTGGGGTGGCATCTCATGTCAATAGGTACTATTGTATTTCACAGAGGTGTACATAACCAAAAACGTACCTATGTACAACTGTAACTTCTGGTTCTGACTGTCCGTTTAGGAATGCTTACTTGTATAGTCATTGGTTAATGACTTTCTGTTTCTGGTTGTCCTCCCGATTTACTAATATATTAATAAATAATTGCGTTTTATAGAGCCCACACTAAATTGCAGGTTACTTTATACCTTCTTGTATCCCTAGCTTTACCAGTGGGCCAGATGTCAGGCGGATCAGCGTGCACGGGCCAAATGCGGTGAAGTAGAGCAAGCGACGCCGCGCGGAGGATATAATCACTTTGCATACCGTCACCTAAAGCGGCAAGTACTACTGTCCCCTACTACTGAATTCGAACGAGGTGGCATAGGAAAATCCATTTTGTACAAGTTTTGTACTGAAATTCACTGGAATGAATTTTCCTTTAACATCTGAGTTTTCTTCAGAATAAAATGCAGATTTTCCTTTTTAGACGATTGCAAAACATAAACAAGGGTAAGCGTTCGAACTTTGTGGATTCCTCAACACTAAGGAGGATATGAAAGCGTCAACATGACGTGGTTTCTTATACGAAAACAATGTATCTTTACTCATCTAAGCTTGTGGCTGTAGCTAGCTAGGTACCATTTGATAGAAACATGCAGGACTCGAACTAAGGGGGAATTATGGGGCAGCACTATGCTTGTTGCAGTAAGTGGGTACCTACATTTGGTCCACAGTCAGGTTTACAGGGCACTTTACAGGGTACCAATTATTGCTCAAAGAATAAATCAGCTTTCTACCCAGTTGATGAGACACCTCATTTAGTATGCAGACCGCACACTGATGACGTTATACTGGGAACAGAAGGCGCAGTAATCTGATATTAAGACATTACGTACGGCAGACCACGACAGCATGACAGATTAAAGGATCCTGTTTTGTGTAGCTAACTTAAAACAATAAAAATAAAATTACCTAACTAATATTAAAATGTTATACTGACCCGGACATGAGAAGCCAACACAACAAAATAAAGTAAAAAGTACCTACCTAATAGGTAGTGTTTAGATATCAAGATTTGTAGGTGCAAAATTAATGAGAATCTTGCAAATGCGGATCTTACGATTGCGGATCTAACGAAGCTTATGTCGTGCGTCATTGAATAACGAACGAAAGGAAAACATCCTGTGGAAACTTTGCTAGAACAATTTTGGAACAGGTAACAACACCTATATTGTTGTACCGCTTCGAAAACCACTAAAGTCTGATATTACTAGAACGTATACCTCCAGAATTAAATAACAAGTCTGTCATAAAGGGAATATCTCCTGTGAGATCCCGATTCCTCGAGATCTCACAAAGCGTACTAAGACTAAAGCGTAGCATGAAGAGATAACGTATGGGATTGACGAGATTAAGACTCATATAAATGAGTTGGATCTTTTTGATTGCAAGGGAGGAAAGGTTTCTAAATCGAGATCTCGAAAATCTTATCCTGAGATTTTAAATAATCTCGACTCACGATGACAGTCCCCAGCATATCATACACACGCAGTTTGTACCTACGAGTTAACGTAGTACGTTACGTTAGCTTAGTCACTCATCAAGCGACAGGAAAATCGTATTACAGCCATTAGTTCAATTTTCATCAATCTTACCTAACATGGGTAGCAGCAAATCACTGATTAGCGGTTGTTTACAATATAAAAAGAATTAATAGTACATTAACAACATCTGTGGTCCTGAAGCGAGACCATTATATTGATTATAGCTTGCCTTACATGGGAATAAGCAATGTCGAACAGTTTTTCATTTGTCAAGCTTTGAAAGGTAATATATGTACTGAGTTTATGGGCACGACGAAATCGGAAATAGTGTGCGGTTGTTTTTTAACTGTACTTGGATTTGGATTAATTATGTACCTAGGTCGTTATTAGTTAATCATGAGAGCCATTACAGGGAACAGATTCATTAGAATTTGGAAGTTTTTGTTATATTGTCATCATAATAATCATCGACTTTAGACATTTTCCTGGAGTAATCTAAACCGATTTTAATGGCGTTCTCGGAATATACGAAAAGGTTCTAATTCGATATAAATGTAATGATCATACAAAAAAACATTTGAGCCAACCAAATTATTAAAAGTTACGGTAAATTGCGTGCACCTCGACACCTGAGTTGCGCGGGCGCCGCTACCAACATCTATTTAATTGCAAAATTGTTCTCATCTTTCACAATCTAACTTAATTATGATGCCAGCTGAAATTGTGCGTGTAATCGCAAATTGTTAATAAAAATAAAAGAAACTTGTTCCGAAACGAGGAAATAAAAAGTTTTTTACTAACTGGTGAGAGGTCAACGCTACTTCAGAAGTCGATTTATATTCGGATATACCGAATTGAGAATGCATAGTGTTATGTAGCTGCGATTCTTTAATTGAATTTATTTTATCAGACGATTTACTAAAATGATTTTTTTGTATAGTAAAACATGCACCTCAGCCGCACCAAACCGTTTTATTATGTTTCGGATCATTTTCTATACAATAAAACGAGCTTACTACACTGATTCCATTATAGTATCGTTAAATGGAACTGCCTCGTTTACTACAGCCTTATCTAAACGACAAATATTTACGTGACCACATAAAATTATCAATTTAGTTTATTGCATATTTTACGGCGCAGTCTAAGTATTTCCACTAAGGTATCTTTAAATGAGGTCCATCTAAAATAAATAAAAAATACCGTAAAGGGTTTATGAAAATCGGTATAAAACGGAACTTTCTCCGGACTTATAAAACACCTATAGTTGAATTGCGTCGGTTCGGAAATTGGCCATCATTACGTGGTCCGCTTATGGTTGCGTCCGCGCCGGCGGCACGTCCACTGTACCGCAAACTAATAATTTACTATAACGCACCGGTAATGTTCTCGGTGCTCTTGATTTTTAAGGTTCAGTGGCCTGGACAATACTGTTTTTATCTGAAGTCTGTGCCCATAGGCGGACAAGCCGGACAGCCAGCGTGAGGCCAATTATTGGGCTTTTTTGGCAGTGATCGCAGTACCTTTTTGGGTCATATGTTTTGTAAACGTATCTTTAATCAATGTAGACAATGAACATATACCTTAGGCATCATCAATTCATTGTTTTCTATGACACTGACGCTTAGGGTTTAAAGATCGTAACGTCACCCAAATTATGAATATTACCTATTTTTAAAACTTACATAATATACAACGACTTAATCATATTTTTTACTTCATCGCATAAAAACAAAAGAAAAACAGTTAAAATCAACATGATTAATGTGAAACACAAAAAGATTTTCGTAACAGATTCATTGGTACCGAGCGTATTTGCTCAGGTAGCCACTAATTGGACCGGCGGCGTAGGTTTTTGAACCCAGCTTCCAGTTACCCGATTAACTGTAATGTCGCCATCTCGTAATGTATCTCCAATAACTTGAAATTGAAAGTTAATACCGATACTCTTAGCTCGCAGTATTATCTTTCATACTATTTAAATGCAGTCGAGTGTACGCTCGCATCTGACCGACTTTTGTTAGACAGTGTCCATAAGTTTATATGTCTAGACTAGACTCTTAATATCGTGCTACTTTCAGAGGATGTTAAGGAAAGCCGTAGCATTTATAGGCAGACATATACATACCTACATATAAAAGTATATTATTTACATTTACTTGTTCAGCAATTATCTGATATATGGAATCTTTTTGAGATGCTATAAGTAATTCTAGAAAGTGGTCCTGTGGTCCACCAAGCGGATACAATATGGATTATTAAACGTAATTTCATAGATTTCTACGCAATTATTGTTATTAAGCTGTTATAGATAATCTTCTACATTTTTATAATAATTTTAAACCACAAAAAATGTCAGAAGTCACTGTTTTTTTCTACATTTATCTTCATTATTTCAAGATTGTCTAAATAAATATATGTTTCCTCGCTTAATCAACTGGAGGAAAGCAAAAAGTCTCATTAAGTGAAGGATAAAAAACTATGGAGAAAAAACACTACATATTAGGTACGTAGTTACTTGCTAGGTAGTTAGATAAATTCTGATTATATGAGACCGGCTAACTAAACACAGGAAATGCCCTGTTTAATAAGGAAGCACTTAATGTCGTTAAGTTGAAACATTTACTACTGTTAATGTGTCTATCATTATCCACGACAATTTTGTAACTACATAATATCCGCCATATGAATAAGTGGGTTTCCAAACTTCTACAATCTACAATTTAATTGAAATAGTTAACAGCTGAGAACCATTTAGTTTTCATATTGACTATAAAATTCAACTTTTTTATAAAAAAGGTTTTATGACATCTGAACAGACTTAGATGGCCATAGATAGACCAATGTAGTGATTTCGAACTAACTTTTCCTCAGTCTACATACCAACGTTTCTTTATATACCAGGATAAATGTGTCCAAGCTTGCTGTCGCTTACACAAGGAAGTAATATCTTACACGGGTTGACGTGTAACTAAATACGTAAGCGATTGTATACTTAGCGTGCTGGGTAACTGACGGAATCGATAGGCCGATGTGATCGACAATTAATTTAGTACCAATCGCGCTCCGTGGCTACCGTGCCCTAATCTGTTCCGATAAATCGATGACAGAGAAATATTGAAGGATTTATAACGTTGCTGTATGTTTTTGTACCTTATTTATGTATTTTATTTTGACAGAAACGAAGAAAATGTGGTAGACTTTTTTCATTAAGTTCACTCATAAACATAAGTAGAATGGAATAAATTAAGTAGACAACCTACAATATCATGCAATCAAAGCTGTCAAGACATTCCTAGTTTGTTACTCGCCAAATTGAAACTTGGAAAGGCACATTATTGGTGACGAAGTCTGCGTCTAGACGGGCGCCCGTCATAATTTATTTAAATGCTAGTATTTGCATCAATAAAGCCACTATAAAGCTGTACCTATATATCTGCTGGTTTATGTTGTAAGATAAATCGAATTAAATGATTGCGAACATGTGTTATTATCATTTGACTGCCAAAGACATGTAAACGCCAAAAACTTGTCCTCCTCTCGTTTGTTCGTGACAAACGGGTATTTATGTAAATAGTGAGTGTCAATAAAGAGAATATGTGAGCTCATGTTGGCTGAACTGAGTTCATAAGGTGTAGAATTAACGGAGATTAATGTCACATTCGTTTGCATCGAGTTATTGTAGCGTTGACTCCTGAACGCTGGGAGTGAAGAAATACGGAGAAAGTACAAAATCGAATATTTGAATAAGATGGATGTTGTAATCTAACCTCATTTAATTATGAAGCAGATAATCTGCTTAATGATTGTTTCCTGGCAGTTGATAGTGCCTAAAAGTGGAGAAACAGCGAAGGATCAGAATATTATTCTTAATAAATGAGATCATCACTAAGATAACGAAGACTTCGGTATTTCCATCAGTTTTCCAGGTTGAGCACAACCTTATGGGAGAATGGGAATTGACACTACGACAACAGGCCTTAAGGCCTGACTGACCATTCAGCATTACTTGACACCAAGTCCCTCGTGTGTGGAGGTCACGGCGGGCTGTCCGTCTGTCCAGCAGAGCGCAGCGCGCGCCAAGACGTGTGCTTCGTGCCGTGAGACCGCGGTTCGGTTACCGTCTGACGCCATATCGGCTTACCCGCTCTCTTTGTGTGGTTCCCAACCTAGTCGAACATGTTATTCTGAAGATTTCGGCTCAGGAAACCTCTTCTTTAAGTGAGTTTTGAATGTTGGGTCATGCTCCACGCTCAGTTTCCAATCTGTGTTGTTCATGAAACTACAGTTCTGACTTAGAGTTTTTTAGGTCCATTATACATTTGGTGCGTGCATTAGTCAGTCTATAGCCTTTCAGTCTGTCCGAATAACTTCTCGAATGTGAGTTGGTTGTTCGTTACACACGAGTAGTTTTCTTTTTACCTTGACTTTTCTGCTTTATTATTATTTACCAGTACCAATTTTACCCCCACACTATGTAGTTCCAGGTTAGGAACCGCTGTCTCTACAGCCTACACTTGATATAACCCGACGCATGCCGTGATAATGTCGTGACGCATCGCGAAACAATACTGCTCGACTGCTTTGTAGTTGCATGCGATGCCGCTTCATCATTTCGCACTTGTTTTTCTTGTTTGACACTCCACTCTTTTGTTTATAAGTCCTTGAAACTTTCTCGTAAATCAATTTGATATGCTTATGTACTTGTCTACGAGTGAGAAGTGAGTAAAACTAAACTAACTAAAGATGAATAGTTGTTTAGGTTTCCACAACTCTAAATTGGATATGAATTGCGTTAAACTGCGTTAACATTACTAGGAACAAAGCTACAAACGCCGTATAAAAGCAAATAGGTCAGATCAGACATAACTTGGAATTGACTATAAAATATCAATCAACCTCAAAACATAAGACAATTTGCAGGCGAAGGCAGTTCCACATATCAAACGAAACTCGTAACCAATTAAACGATTCGATGCAATGATTGTTTCGAAGATTGCGTCTGTGCATCGTTGGGCTTAATCGATTTAGCCTACCTGAGCCTATGTGATTTCAATAAAATAGTGAGCTAAGTAGGTACTTACTGTGTACTTAAATTAAGATTAAGCTGCAATAATGTTGATAGAAATGACTAGAGTAATTTTTAGTAATCGTGAGTCGTGGTATATGGTAAGGGATTTCCCATTGAGGTCGGCAACGCATCGTGCACATAAGACAAAGGCCGTGCTGCACTATTTTGGATTTGGAATAGTTTTCACGCATGAGCGCCGAGCACGGCATCCGGCCGGCCATTCACACGGCGACACCCCCGCTACAAACAATTGCCGGCCGTGGGACTGATTTTATGGTAATTTCCGTGTTAAACAGGGGTGACTTTGTTTCATTATTGATTTGACTTTGTAATTGCAATCAAAAGCCCGGACACGCTTCCTCTATCACGTGCAATTAAAATTCCATTACATTCGGATCCCAAATTCGATTGCAGATGTGGCTGTAAATCTTTTATGGTAATGATCGTAAGTGTCAATAGCAGTTTGATAGTCTGTATATTTAACTTCGATATCACTGCTCATTTTAACCATCAGAAGATTTAACTTTTATGTTTCCTCAACGGGTCCTTTATGATAATGTGGGTGCAAACATTAAGCCTATCAGTTAAGCCTGTTCAAATGATCTGTAAGCATGGTTCGATCAGGTCCGCTAAAACAGGCATGCAGTTACTTTAACGGCACTTTTAATGGAGGAACTGGTTTCGCGATTGTCGTCCTGCGGAGGCGTGAGAATGGCAAGTCGCGGGATATTCTCATGGGCAGTGACGTCACGTGCACCTGCACTGCATCAACGCGACTCGACAACAGGACAATGTCGTTAAAGTGCTTATCCAATTGCGGGCTCAAGTTCGAACAAGTTGAGCTGTCTGCGTCTCAAGGTTGCGCTGTTTATCCACCGCCTGTCAGCCGGCACTTAATTGTTGACTCTCAACTGTCCAATGAAATTGTGTACCACAGTGTCACGTCGTAAATTAAATATTCATGAAGGTTTAAGAAACACTAAGACCCTACAATAAAGAAAGGGCAGCTTTGCAATGTCGATCTTTACATAAAAATCCGGGTGGTTAACTGTGCTCTACTTTCACAGATTTAAATGATTGGCGTATTAAGAAATAAAATCAGAGCGCATTTGCAAGTTTAACCAGTCCGTTCAGTGTCAAATCGGTCGGTAGCTTTCTGAGATTTCTGAAAGTAATAAAATCTCCATTTGCACGTAATAACAGCTCTCTTTCGCTGGAACCAGTCACATTTACAACACTTTCAAGATGACAAGATATTTGTAAAAAATGAACATTACGTTTGCAGGTACTCATTACATTTTACAGGTTCGCGGCCGCCTTAAGAAAAAATATAGTAAAATTAAGTATAATTTACATTTGCGACCGTAAGAAAATATATGGTTAGTACTCGAAGCGGGCATAATCAGATTATTCTCATGAAGTGTAGGTAATTAACTTTTAAGTGAGCTTCACGCATTGATAGCGTCGCAAAAACTCATTTGCGACGAGTCGAGCAAATAACGGGCGAGCGAGCCTTTAATTATGTCGTGCTGAGCCACATTGTAGTGGACCATGAAAATCAATTATAATGTACTCCGTCTAGCCGACACAGCAAATTAGTCTATGGAGGCTTTGATAATAAATCCGCTTGTTACAGCTGAATGCATTATTGAGTATTTGATACCTTGTTGACTTAACGATCCGGTCGACTAAGTGATTGTTTAGATATTATTCTGGTTTAGATAATGTGAATATGATAGAGTTTCCTGTACTGCAGCTACCTACGTCTATGACAAGTGACTCATTTATAGCTGCTCGTGTATTTATATTTTATCATTATATACCGGCGCAATAGATGTAGGTACCAATGCACCTGTATCTAAGAAACTTAAATTGCGGAAGTCTACAACCGCGTTTCCTATTAAATGGTTGAATTTCTCAAAATTGTTTGCATACATAAGCTTAAGAATGTTATTAAGTGTATAGGATATTTCATTTCAACAAACACATACTGTACATAAACTTCGTAGTTACAGACAAATTGTAAAAGGAACGCGATCACATAACCTGCCACGATTACATTAAAAGTGGTTAGCATGGACTCACCAGGCCATAATCTCCGGATCAGAACGTGAGAATCTTGGACAGGTGTAAGGAACAACCTCCTGAATCATTGAGAGACCACTGACGGAATCCAATCACAATTACATCTATAATCATTTGTGTACTAGGCCTCCATAATTATATAGCTACTAGATCATTTTACTGGTCAAGAATATTAATGGTAGACGCCAATGAATTCTAGGCTTTTAGCTAATAACTTTATTATGATTTTGCAATTAGTTTCTTTGGGTTTTCATTTAATTGATCCTCTGGATTACCTAGCATTTTCTGTAATTATTATTTAATAGTTATATTGTGGAAAATTGCTGGTATTTCTAGTAATGGAGTCTGATTTAACTCTTATTAGGAGGATATTTGAATTTCTAATTAAACTCTCTCATTTAAACTTTGTTTTGACAATCACACACACAGTCATCGGGACAAATCAACAGCCAGTTTCAAAACCTTCTGTCAAATAACATAAAAATTATATTAAAAAGTGAGTAATAAACACTAAGCTCACTGCACACAACAAAACAAGAACAAAACACGACCACAGCAATGAAATTGACTTGCAGCCATAATTCCGACATGGTAGTCATTACTCGGTGACTGTCATGCGCCTCAATATCAGCCGCATCCTCACTTCGCTATAAAAACATCGCGGACGGATAAAAAACTCGCTCATTGTGTAACAGACGTGTGGGAACGGCAGACAGGTGCGAACTTAGCCTCAGGAAATCACTACCAGCTCCTGTACTTGTGCTAGAAGCCAGTTATTTATTGAGAACGTATTATTTCTATGTATAGTGGACAGGACATTATCGTGGGCAGTGAGCCTGAAGATTATACATACCTTCTTCGTTATGTATATAGATTTGTTGATGAGATATAAACTGACCTGTATAAATTGGGTACACATACTACAAGAATAGGTAATTAATTATGTTTTGTACAAATTTACTCGAAGACGTTTTTTTTCAGGATGTTCCGTAACTTAACTTTATGATGAGTCACACACGAATAATACCTACAATGAAGAAAATTTTGTCTCTGCCTACGTGCGAATATTGTCAGTTGCATCATCGTTCACTTACGCGTATGTAATCTTCAACCGTTACGCATTTGGCATTCCTATATCGTACCGATTGCGTATCGACTTACAATTCCAGACGCTGTGAAACAATACACCCTTAAATCACTTACACATGTCTTGCTATGATTTACTTATAGCGCACATAGTGACGCAACTTGCAATCTTTGCTCCCGACTTCTTTTATTAACGGCGTAAATTGGTGGCAAAACATCAGATTTATTGCAAAAACACCTCATTGTCTTCACAAATCAATGCCTATGTAAAGAAGAAAATAGATAATTCCCATGATTATCAATGAAACAGAAGACACCGTGGGAACAGTAGGCAGGTGTATCATGTATGCGGGGAATTATAAAATAATACTTTTTGTTTATCTCCATCTTATGTGATGTACGCTAAGTGACACGTCTACTTAGTACATTCTTACTGTCTATGCTGTTCCGATTAATGACGAGTAATTAAGTGCTAATTTGCACGATCAACTGACAAAATAATTGTGCTATTGGAAATGTCGTGAAGCTGCGATCTGTTGAAGTTGTTTGACTTTTCTCGGACAGAGCCCACAACAAACAGTTAAATTGTTTGAGAAGAATTCTTAACTTTAAATACTGGATACCAGTTGTAGCACTGAAAACGCTAATAATTTTCTTGGGCAAAATCTGATATCAATGTTTTAAAAAGTACACAGTTAAGTAGCAAATGAATTTGGCAAACAAAAAAATACGTACCGATTGATACTTTTCAACTAGCCTGAAATTATACTAAAGATTTGTAACAAAGAAAACTATTAAAACCTTAATTATTAAAATTAAAACATTAAGGTACCAACACACCAACTTATCGCACGAAATTACAAAACAAGCACAAACAATTATCATGATTTCACAAGTGAATCCGTTGAAAAACCGCAGGCGAGACCGCGGGAGGAAGGATAGTGTGCAGACCGCAAGGATGTAGTGAGTCACCGTGGGAAGCTGCGCAGGTGACGGCGCTTGCGCACCTTATGTATCTACACCTAGATTGCAATCACGACGGTGACCATAATCAAAGAAAAAATTACAACTACATAAATGTATCTGCCAAGACTTTTTCAACTATGATGGGGTCAGCTTCCAGTGTAACGGATGCAGCTGAGTACCAGTGTTTTACAAGGAGCGACGGCCTATGTGTCATCCTTAACTCAGTTGCCCTGGCAACCTCTAGGTAGGACTGGTTGTTTATCTTTCTGGCTTCTCGTAACGTCTGCCAAAGATGTTTAAATAACAACTTCAAAAAAATATTGTGAAATAAAGGATAGTGACAGTCAAGAATGCAAGAATAATGATTAACGCTTAATCCTTCTCCGTGTGAGAGGAGGCCTGTGCCCAGCAGTGGGACGATAAAAAGGCTGTAACAGACAGTCAAGAATGTGGCAACGGTCAGTTAAGTTGCGTAGGAGAGACGGCGCCTATGATCCGGCGCTTGCGCAGATTTGAACATAATTTATTATATAGTTCTACATATTTTTGGTAGAAAGGATTGTTGCAAAAAATAAAGACATAAATGGGGCAATAGTGGAAATAAGATATAGAATATGTAGCTGATTCTTTATTAAGTCCCCATGATAATGTTGGTTACCCTACCTACACTCATAAGAAAGTAACTAACATATCAAGTCCGGCAGGAATCGTCATAACTTCTTTTTACAGTGATTCATATCGTTAAAATATCCGCTAAGTACTGGAGCCATTAAATACCTATACTGCCATCATGACTAATAGAATTTATTGCAAGAAGTTTTTTATAATTATTATCGATCTTATTTAAAGAATTTTATTAGTTTCCCACGTATAAGGGTTTTCTAAGAATAATATTACACGAGAATCTTTACATTAATATCATTGTATCTAGGATTGCAGAATCAGACCATATAGGTACAGTCAACAATCCATAGAGCTTTATCGCTGATTAAAAATCACGTTGTCTTAGTTTTTTCTAATTGATTTGGCGCCAATGTTAATGACGCCGTAGCATGATAATGTATGCCGAATAATTGCCGTCATTTATCATCATGATCAAAAAACTTAAGTGGACTCGCAAAAAATACTGAGGTAGGTACGATAAATTAGAGGTCAGTGTCATTGTCAATTCGGGAAAGTATTTGTACGTAAGTATTACGGTACCAATTTACATTTCCTAGGGACGATCGGTAACGGGCAATGAAAATGGGTAAACACTTTTTAATGAAATAGTTAGCAATGGGTGCCTATTGAGCTTAATACGTATTTATTGGTGCCCAACTAAAAGGTAATTAGGAACACATCTCCGCACTGATTAATATGTTTCACACCGCAGTTTCCCAAAGTTTTGCAACAAGATGTATGGCATCACAAACTAATTCAACCACATACCAACACACGAGTAATTACCTTATAACGTGATTTTAATGGACGACGCTAAATGACTTAAATAATATGCACCTGACACTAGTTAGGAAATTTTGAACTCGCCAGATTGACGCACCGACGTTTTACCTGAAATTCGCGTAAACGATTATAAAGTAATCAAATTATTCTTACAAGTTTATTCGCAGGGGATATAATAACTGCCTTGAGCCAACTTTCGTAAGTTCAAGATAAATCAATTTTAAAAGCGCGTAAGCGGTCAATATTTTTCAATAATGTCCATTCCGTGCGTTACATACTGCATTTCAAAGAGTAAGAACAATAGGAAATTCTTGAACATCACGAGCATTCACAATAGCCTTTGGTCTTCATCTGAAGAATAAAGCTCGGCCCACACGCAGCGCTCGCGGCCACGATCTGTGTATTGTTACCTCAACTATTAATACTTGCTTAAAACTTAGTACAAACGATTTTCACGGCGCAGACGCAGTCCGCGTGCGTCCACGCTTAATTTCCATAGCTTCACAGTTAAACACTATTTATTTGTTCTGAAAATACATTTACTCGGTCTGACGTCTGATCGAACAGTTTTAACTGCGGAAAAACATGTGTGTTACGAATTACATCGCTTCATGTTTAACTTTTTGTGTGCGTTTCACTTTTATGTGGCTTGATTGTAACTGTTACGATGTTTGAACAGGCATTTGAAGTATCTTTCTGGTATTGTATCAAAGCAGAACCTTTCCACCACACTTTCGGCAACTGTAAAAAACGTTTTTAAACGGAAACTTCTATCATTAAAAACTTTCTTTCATTTTCTAAATAACAGTAAAAAAATGGAAAATAAAGTATGCTTTTTATTTAATTGAAAAATAATACAAATAGCATCACTTTTGTGGGATAATTTATGAACAACAAGGCAATTTGCCGGTTGAATGGTGCCACAAATCGAGCGTTTTGAGGAGTCACTGTTATGGTCAGGTGGGTCAGGATATCCTTCTAATTTGTAACCCTTAACAAGGTCATGGGAATGCTAATGTGTATTCATGCGTGGGATATGGGATATAGTTTCGTTTTACGTGAGTAATCGAATAGGTTCCAATAAAAAAATATCTTACAATAAAAAATAATGTCAACACATCGAAGTCTATATGCCCAGTCAATCTCTGTGGCTTTATATCTTTTCGGTTGATATGACTCGAATAAATATATGGCTAGTTTGTAACATTGTTTGCCAGTAACAAGTATCCGATAAGATTCTTATTAAATCTGCTTGAAAAGAATATTTTAACAGTAAAAACTAACTATAACATTGGAAAGTAAAACCAAACCAGTAACCACCATTAATAACAAGGCCAATCAAATCATCGTCAGTTACAATCTGTACTCAGTTCCGTCTGCTAGCTGTTCACCGAAGCATGACTGCGCAGGAGTGCAAGGAGCATAGCAATCACTGTGCTCACCCCGTGACCGGCTTCCAAGAGGGTGCGTTATGCTTTTTGCTTACAAGTCGTTGTAGCTAGTGACCGGAGTTCCTTATGGTGATTCTTTCTTTATTATAGGTGTAGTTAGATCGTTTTTTGTTTCATGATACATGGTGACTACTGAAGGGTAATTGTCTTAACCTTAACAGTAAATGTATGCAGCATGGTATTGCTTTAGTACTATGATGGGAATAGGTGATATGGCGGTTAGAAAATAATAGCGGTTTTGCAAAAAAAGTAATGCAGTTCAGCTCCGATAGATAGGCAGTGAACTTCAGTTCGTTTTCACTTTTACTTTTTATTATACATGTTTTACTTTACTGTAGGTATATTGCATGTAAAGGTGAATTCAGAGCGATATAATTCATTCCAAATCTGTCATGGAACGTCATCAATCATATTTCAAATTAATTGTGAAGGGAATTCATTCTATGAAATTGAAAATCAATTATTTTGAATTGTTGCTACTCCTATGAGGTCACTTGCGTAATTGTCTTAATGATAATCCCGAATGATTGTTAAGAATGTAACATCTGAAGCCTATGTCAACAGGTGTGCTTACTTAAAAACAGGTGAACCGTCTTAAAATAACTCAATAACCAACCATACACAGAACAATTTCTTAAAATTAAATTACCCGAGTAACAATGACATGTAATGTGCACTTACGAGGCACAGTAAATCTCGCTCACGACATCAGTACCAGTAATCACACAAATTGGACTTCCTGCGAGGGTGACCACACGGTACCCACCGTCTTCGCCCAATTGCAGAGTGCATTACCAACCGTCTCCTCACTGTGATTATCTCCGTTTCCTTCGACTAGGGTGTGTATACAGCGTGATTCCTCGCCGCACCTTTTTATTCACAATTCTTCGTTTTGCTCTGATGCCTTTTGGTGAATGACCGGCGAGAGTTGAAAAAGTGAATCACAGGAATCACGGTGTCTAAACACGGTACAACGGCTAACTGATTCTCTCCAACTGTCAGATTTAAGGGTGCTATTATAAATCGATTATAAAAGTCCCTAAAGTGTTTTTTAATAAAATTGTAGCTTACAAAGCCAGATCACAGCTTTGAATATTAATTTCTCAACGGCAAGTGTGGAGGTTCACATGACATTTATATCTACCAATCAGCGAACAATTTCTGTAAATGACGTCCAATTACACGAAGGCGTCTCGGTATGCGCCAATTAGGTGTCGCTGCGCGCGCACCTGGCTCACGATTCCTATGGTCACGCGCGTACTTTGATCGTAAATCGTTTCGATGTAAAAGCACATTGTTGTTGTTATTACGTAAATTTCTATCGATTGAGGTCATTTTAATAGCGTATTACAAAATATGGCCGTCGACTCATATGTATACAAATTTATATAACGGTATGTAACGTATATGGTCACCGGACAGCTTGATTGATTTTGCAAAACTGTAAACAAATTAACTCATTCCGAATATGAACTTGATAGATTTAAAGCCCACATGCAAATGACTTATTTTGTTTTGATTGTTCAAGGCGTCGGTATTTAATACATAAGAAACTGTGTCTGTGCCTAGCAGTGGCGCTGTCTTTGTTTCTGATTGATATCTTTTTGTCAGAACAGAATGCCAATTTGTCGTTGTGAAATATTTGAAACGCAATCTTACATGTCATTCCATACATTCATAGGGGCAAGTAAACTACGTAAAATGAGTTATTCGTCGTCGGATGTTAACGGAAGCGGCGATTACTGGCTGCTAATGAGGAAGTAGTAGTTGCGAGTACTTTGTGCCGACTGATGGTAATCCTGCGCAGGATATGTGTCGTTGTGCCGACTGCCGCCTGACTTCTATTGTCATCGTATTAGACTAACAGGGAGACAAATTGTAGAAAATTGACGCATATTGTTCCTTGGTAGAAGATTGTAGAGCTCATAGATTTGACTTCCAATATAATTTTGTACTTCCTTCATTGTTAACTAAGCAACGAGCTAATATTTTGTCTGAGTTCGACAGTTCACTTTTAGATATCACACTATGTTTTTAAGTTTAAAATGGAATTCAGAAGGCAATAAAATGAATAATGTACATAAGTAAATAAGTAAGCCTGATTGCCTGAAAATAAGATATGTAAGGGAATAAGAATGGTTTAAACCTTTATCAAAATATAGCTTACGTAAATATTACTCAGTGAAGGGTATGAGAGTCAAATATTTATCTTCCTATTTTAAATACAGAGCGAAAAAAATCCTACGCATATTGAATAGCAACGGTCATCCATGGTCTGACGATCTAAGACGTGACCACTGACCCATAGCTCTGGGAACACCTTGACCTTCCTCAATGAGCACCTGTGCGAGGGTTCCTTAGGGAATCTTAAGCATGGGAACCGTGCCACTCAGCTTAGGGGACATTGTACAACCGTTTACTTGAAATTTCAAATTAGCATTGTGGGGTTGAAGTTTTGTGGGCAAAAGAGTGTGTTTATGATTTATTCTCATCTTACACATATGTTTAAGATGTGTTATTTACTTTACTATTCAATCTTTCTTAAATAGTTTCATATATTGTGTATAAAAAATTGTACTTTTATAGCGTGGCTTAACTTTACACCACTAATAAACTCGTTGTGCGATTCAACAAAATGAGCTACTATTATTGTTTATTGGAAAAACCGAGTTGCCCATCACCCTCAAAGAGACAGTCAAGAGCCCAAAAGTGGCAGTCCAAACTTGTAACCAAATCTCCATTCACGAGCGTCAGCCAACAAACTCGCAGACTCGTCAGTACAAACAACCCTTTTGTCAGCTCCATAATCCCGCCAAAATTACGCGCCAAATGGCAAACATTTGTCAATGGAGTGGCCAACAATGGTTCATTGATGGCGGGCACCTGTGCAGGGGTTCCCCACACGTGGCTAGAACATTTGCCGAACATTTGGTAACTCACCTGGTGGTGGAAGTCTCGCCCCTCGAACAGGGGTAGTTCGGAGTGGAGTCACACATGTCACGGCGGCTGCTACTGACAGATGCTAAAATACGTTGGTGCTGACATCGATTGTGTTTGCTAGAGATTTTTGTTAGTTAGTTTTAGTTTTACTCGCCGTTTTTAATGGGTAGAGTACTTTTGTATTATCTTGCTGTGTGTAAAGAATTGAAGTTATGCTGACATGACAACCTTCTTTAATGTAAATGACAAGTAATATAAAATACTTACTCAATCCATTTTATAACAAGTCTGCAACTTCAAAGCTACCAATAAGTAAACAGCACTATGATCTCTCATAAGGTTATCAGGTACATTGAAAAACTATTTAGCATCATTTAATTCAATAATCACCCACGTCAGCAGTATTTATCTAAGTACTGTTGTTCAAAATATTAATAATAACTGAATGAATATATCAAAATTAACCCAGATTGACCTCCAGGTGTAGTTGGGTGCGCTCGTGACATCTGCGCGCGCGCAGTCGCGCAATCTCTATTGTTACTGTTTACTGTTATTGTTAGTTATTGTATTGTATTTATCATAATAGCTTTGGCTAACTGTTCATGTCATATTATGAAAGTGCTGTTTAATAGTTAATAATAATCTGAAGATAATTTTCAGAAGTTGAAAGAAAAATTGCATGAAAGAAAAGAAGAGGCAAAACTCTAAAATGGACTTCAGTGACACACCTAGGATTAGGTATAAGTATATCTATCAATGTGTTAGGTATGAAGTTACCATTGTCTATTAAATACATACCTTAGTCTTGCAGTAAATCACTCCCCCACAGCCATTCATAATGAAACACGTCATAGCATGTTTCGCTATTATCTATCTTTGCTACATAACTTTACTTTTCTATGCATGTTCTGTACTTATTACATATCGTATTGTGTACTCCTTTGTTGCTTTACTGTCTCTAATAACCTGACTTAATACTTCTAATTAAACTTGATGTAAAATTGTATCGTTATGTAGAATTGTATACAAGAGATAAATAAAACAAACACAAGTAAACTTACACAATAATTTATTCACTGAACATTAACACTAAATAAATTTGACCGCTTGTTGCGCAGCCGCCGCTGCCTCCACTTCTCTCTGTATTTCATTCTGAATGTATCTGATACACTGTCTTCTCAACTGCCTCAGAAGATATATCCCAGTCAAGAACAAAAGAACCAGAAATACGGTAATCACGATAATGTCTGATATCGAAAATCCTTCCATAATTTCGTCATGAGCGTGGCCACCCATTGTGGCGTCGAACTCGTGTTTAAAATCACAATTTCTGTATATTATGAAATATTCAATAGCAAGCGTGCTGCACTAAATAAAACACGAGTTGTCATCAAAATATGCAGAAACAATTGCATTACTACGTAATACCCAAAGATATGCGATAGCGATGGAATAATACGTAACGTGGTTGAAACTTTAACACATTTTCAAATATTTCATTCCTTCATTGTTTGGTTTGGTCATCATAAGTTACGACAGCTTCTACAAAAGTTCAATGGAAATGAAAATTCAAACTACATATTCGGACCTGTTGGTAGCTGTAATCAGGGCCGGCCCGCCCATATAGGCAAACTAGGCAACTGCCTAGGGCGCTCGTATTTGGGGGGCGGCATAGCAATGCGAGCGGCATCACCAGTCACCACTGAGCACGCGGATCGATCAAAAATGGTTCAATCAATCGTACGTACGCGCGACAGACGTGCGAAGCGACGCGCATCGCAACTCGCGGAGCGCGCCGCCGCCGTCCCGTTCCCTGCCGCCCCCCACGCATGCCATCGCCGCCGCGCCGCCCGCGCACTCTTAACTATCTCATGTGTTCTCCGTCAACTCTATGCGCTGAGGCGATCTTCACACTGCCCTGCATCACGCTGCATGTTGCGTGTCGACGTACCTACGCGCGTTCCTGCGGGAATGCAGATCTGCATCATCGTGCGGGTTTTTTGCGCACTCACGCGCGTACGTGCGATTTGTAGATTCACGCACGGCGGCCCTCATCGAGATCCATTTTCAAACACATACGTCACTTACCATTCAAAATCACGCGCGGCACTGCGGGATTCGGTGTGCCATACCTTGCGTCTCGCCCCGCACCTACGCGCGGGGGTGCATGTTTCTCCGTGTGTATGCGCGTGATCCGCATTAACGCGCGTGGATGCATTTTCAGTGTGTTGGACTGTGCGTGTTTTCCATACAAACGGAGATACTTACAAACAACGGAAGAACACGCATCCACGCGCTACGCTGCATCATGCGGGGCAGTGTGAGAATCACCTAAGTGAATTCCTCGGACTCTCATTGTCAGGGCTGCCATCCGTCCGGGTTTCCCCGGATTTGTCCTCGTTTGGAGGCCGTCCGGGGGCCGTCCGGGCGGGGTTTCAAGAAGTGTCCGGAGAAAACCCGGACATTTTTCACAGGGCCGTCTTAACCTATGGTGCAGGGTATGCGAATAACCCGGGCGCCGCGGGCTCAGAGGCACCGCAGAGCGCCCACGGCACCGCCATGCAGGCCTAGGGCCAGCAGATTTCAGAGAACGATCACTCGATTTGAGAGGATAAGAAGTCAAAAAGGTTTTTCAATAAGAATCATTAAATCCACCAACCAAGCCAATTCCTAGCCTGCCTCGTCGTCAACTACGAGTTGAAAACATAATATACATGAGATTGCTTGCCTTGTATGGAAGTTTAACCTTTTAAAATTACAAATAGACAAGCATTTGCTGCCGACGTCGAAGTGTCCCAAAACTCAAAAATTTCCGCGCTCGCTTCGCTCGCGGCTTCTTCACTTTAGGGATTTTTTTATTATACAAGTTTAGGTGCTTTAGTGACCCAAAACTCAAAAATTTTCGCGCTCGCTACGCTCGCGGCAACTTCACTTTTCAGTTTTTTGAATTTTCAACATTTTTTTATCTAACCTATCAAAAAGGTAGCGCCGTTGTCCTATTACAAACAAGAAGATAACTCCTAGTTTCCATACTTATGAGCTTTCTTATTTATGACATTTGAAATACATTAAGTCACAATCTTTCAATACTTCTACTACATGAGCTAGAGACGGCCCTGACTTTTCATGTAAGGAAGCACCTCATTGAATTTCATCATCAGCCTATCGCAGTCCACTGCTGGACATAGGCCTCTCCAAGTGCACGCCACTGAGATCGATTTTCGGCTTCTCGCATCCAGCTCCTGCCAGCCGTCTTGCGCAAGTCATCACTCCACCGTGCCTGAGGACGTCCTACACTACGTTTACCGAGGCGTGGTCTCCACTCTAGAACTCGTTTACCCCAACGGTTATCGGTTCTTCGGCTAATATGGCCAGCCCACTGCCACTTCAGCTTGCTGATTCGGTGGGCTATGTCGATGACCTTGGTTCTCTGACGGATTACCTCATTTCTGATGCGATCCCTCAGAGAAATGCCGAGCATAGCCCTTTCCATAGCCCGCTGAGCGACTTTAAACTTGTGAACCAGCCGTACCGACAGTGTCCACGTTTCGGCTCCGTAAGTCATGACAGGTAGGACGCACTGATTGAAGACTTTTGTCTTTAGGCACTGTGGGATCGACGATGTTAGGACTCGACGTAGCTTCCCAAATGCAGCCCAACCCAACTGAATTCTCCTATTCACCTCGTCCTCAAAGTTGTTTCTACCTAACTGCAATGTCTGCCCGAGGTATACATATTTCCGAACAACTTCGAGAACGGCGCCGTGTATCGCAATCGGTTCCGGTAGAACATGTTCATTAAACATGACCTTGGTTTTGTCCAAGTTCATCCGTAGGCCGATGCGTAGAGAAGATTCAGCCAGGTCGTTCAGCATCTGTTGTAGGTCCTGCAGCGTTTCCGCCATGATGACGATATCGTCAGCAAATCGCAAGTGAGAGATGTGTTCGCCATTGATGTTGATGCCGCGTCCTTTCCAGTTCAGCGTCTTGAACATATCCTCCATTGCATTAGTGAATAGTTTCGGGGAAATAACATCCCCTTGTCTCACTCCTCGATGCAACGGTATGGGCCTTGTTTGCTGATTCTGTACTTGGACGGACATTGTAGCGGCTTCGTAGAGACATCTCATCACTTGGATGTATCGCCAATCTACTTGACAACGCTGCAGGGACTCCAGAACAGACCAGATTTCAACCGAGTCAAAGGCCTTCTCATAGTCCACAAATGCTAGACACAGGGGCTGATTATACTCTTCGGTCTTCTGTATAATCTGCCGCACTGTGTGGATGTGGTCTATGGTGCCGTATCCGCTCCGAAACCCAGCCTGCTCCGGTGGTTGGAATTCGTCGAGTCTTCGCGCAAGTCGGTTCGTGATCACTCTTGAGAACAGCTTATAGACGTGGCTTAGGAGGGAAATGGGTCGATAGTTCTTCAGCTGGGTTTTGAATTTTGGCTCATTGAATTTAAGTATATGGAATATTAAAAATTAGATCTTGTTTTGTTTTTAAAAAAAAATTGGACTCGTCCGGGGAAAAAATGCTATTTACTCCAAATGTCCGGGTTTTTTTAATGTTTGTCCGGGTTTGGCGAAATTCGAAATGGCAGCCCTACTCAGTGTGAACAATAATAATTGCAATCACCTACTGTACCTAGTATTTTTTTGTTATGTTTTTTATGGGCGTCGTTCCAATGTTTTGCCTAGGGCGCCAAGTTTCGTTGAGCCGGCGCTGGCTGTAATCCATGAAATTATGTGAGCGTTATGTATTTTTACATAAACTGGGTAGTCTTTCTAGTCCTCTAAATATACGTAATTATAAAGCAGCGGCCTAAGTCTATGGGTTGACAGTGTAAATTGCTTCAAGATCAACATGTTAGTACTGAACAGTAAACTAAGCTATTCTGTGCTATATGTAAAGAATTACTAACTAGGACATAATGCTTGTTCATAAAGATCGGGTGTCATATTCGTAGATGATTAAACATTACATGTTCGCTTTACATAGGAGCTGTTATTAATTCAAAGTGGTCAGCGATTGCTGCAAGAATTATAACTTACGCAGCATTGCTATCGGGTCAGGTCGCGACGCCGGCGCCGGCGACGACGCGATGCAACTCATGCGCATACAGAAATGTGAAACCGCGCTTCAAACAACATTCAATTGTTTAAATTGACATATTAAGCGAGTACGTGCAGCGAATTATATTTTATATCGTTTTTATTCAATGTCAGCAGTATGCACTTGTGCTGACTGCTCAAGTACCTACTGATTTTCATAATGATGCAATCATATTGACAATAGCTATATAGTCGAGATGCATACTGCACTAAACGAGAGTGATGTCACCAGACTTATCTCTTAAGCAGATCCTGTTATTATCTTTGGACCATGTGAACAACAGGAAGCCACTATCGAGTGTACAGTTAACTGACAAATAGATATCAATGGAATATTAGCGAGTGTGTTGTGCAAAGCCAGCTGCGGTCCATTGATCGCGGCGTGCGCAGCTGTGCTGACCCGCGATAACCCGCGAGGCGCCAGGCAGCCACGTCCGCGACTGCGCTACGCTCCCCATTCATCTCACATTATTGCGATACCTAATAACAGCTGTTGGCTGCGCTTGCGACGCGATTACTCTTAATTGTGCGCTATCACGCGTTTCTATGACCGCTCGCTTATGCAATAAGACCTTAATAAAGATAGTGTTACTGTTAGCGCGGAGTTTAATTGCTTGCGCGAATGACAATAACATTAATTGTTGTAAATCTACGGCTCAGTGTGTAGAATTATAATGAATTTCTTGTATAAATTATTCTTACAGTTTCACAATTGAATCTATGAATATTCTCGGTAATTATCATAAATATAAAGCCTGGCTTGATTAGTCACATCGCAATTAACTCCAGTTCACCGTTTCGTTAAATCGTTTATTTATATTTATGTAGAATTATGTTAAACGTCCACTATTCTCAATTATCTCTAGTAGGTCAAAGAACATTAATATTATAGATAGAATTAAGTTGAGAGAGCAAAAATAATATTTCTGCTACATAATCGTTCTGAATGGACTACATAAATATATTTCGATTCTCAAAACAATTAACAGAATTTAGCAAGAAAAAATAAAATAGTAATAAATCGATAAATAACCTTAATCGTTAACAAAATAAACCCTACGCAAGTTCAAATACCACATTTAAATTAGTATCGGTACTAAAATTCGGAATTAAAAAGTTTAATTGCACATTTCAATTCGAAACTATAAACTTTATTCCCAAGCTTCTCTTTAGTAGCTAACGAAAATAAAACCCGATCCAATGCTCGTTGAGGCATTAAGAGATCGTATTCGCAGTCAAAGACTAAACAAACATTTAGAATTCAAGTTACGAAACTTCTAATCAAAGCGAGTCCAGACCAATAAAGCATACACGCGCTAATCAGATTTCACCAAACAATCCATTCGATTGGTTATAGAATTCCGCAACACAACACCGCGGCCGGGATACGTGGAACACAACAAAGGCTTTTGTTTCCACGGCAGCCGCAGACCCTGTAGTTTATAATTCTTTTTCACTGGTAAAGGCGGCTTCACATAAGCCACTTCTTGTCGGCATAGTCTCTTACCACGCAATCATTATGCATCTACGCTTCATTATGTTCCAAAGTTCACGCGACAGACGTCTCCGCAGAAGATTGCTCCACGCTACAAATGACCGCTACTTCTACACGTGTGACCCAAAACAGAGACAATCTAAAATGTCAGGTGATGTTGCTTCAGTGTAAAGCCAACCTAAGACCAACCATTTTTTCTCTTGTTGCATTCCCAAAGTGCTGACCGAAGCGCTTAGACTTTAAAAAACTGGTTTCCAGACTGCCTCGGCCTTAAATGGAACGACTTTGTAAAATTGTGTGACTCACAAAATGCTTCTAATAAAGGAGCTCGGGAATTCGCCATCAATGCCGTAAAAGAAAATGTATAACATACAGAGTGTATTAAAGAAACGGCCAAAAATAGATTTCACAATTACATGAACGAAGCGCTTCTGTCAGTTTGACATTTGATCTCCATTCGACTCACCGTCAATTTAAAGGCTAGACTTGTTTGTCGTAGGAGTTACATAAAATGAATGAATTTATTGGTAGCTCGGCTAGATTGTGTGTTACATAGGTGCACGTTCTAGCACAATAAGCAGGTCAAGTTTCTCGACAGGATGGCGCCAAAACAAGAGCACAGCTGCGCTAGCGCAACTATTTGCGGAAACGAATATCGGATCGCGTAAACACCCGGGCACTGGACATCATTTGTGCAATACGTGCTACCGTTAAACACTCCTCTTGACCGAGTTCGCAGATCAGATATAGGTATCTCTAACGAGTATGTAGCTCACTTGAGATACATTTACCTAAAGATATAGGGAATGCAGACGCAATCAGTGCGAATATAATTTAGTGTTGTTAACACTCAAATATCAGACCTCATCCTCATCCTCCGAGCCTTTTTCCTATCTATGTTGGGGTCGGCTTCCAGTCTAACCGGATGTAGCTGAGTACCAGTGCTTTGCAAGGAGCGACTGCCCTATCTGACCCCCTCAACCCAGTTACCCGGGCAAACCGATGCCCCTTGGTTAGACTGGTGTCAGACTTACTGGCTCACTCAAATATCAGATGGTTGACATTAAAATAACGATGTATGTAATCAACATTCCCCACCAAAAAGTATTGCTTCCAGCTAATCAGTCGAGCACAGTTTGCTTATCTGAACAACAGGAAGTGTTGGTTATTATAATTTAACTACAATGCCTGTCAACCGGCAGGGATCAAGAGACAGCGGCGACCACAGATCGGCGCCTACGCAACCAGTAAGGAGACAGACAAAAGCTTTATTAATCTACGAGAAACATAGGACCAATATTGCATGGAGACCAAAATAATGCTGGCCAATTTTTTTCCAAAACTTGCATGGCGATATGTATTTTGAAGATATAAACTTTGTAATTAAGATCCCATATTTTACGATTCAGAGCCTTTTGATTGAAATATATCCCAATTTCAGAAAATATTGTTAAAATTTAATTCAAGAAACAAACCCTTTAGTGTAGAATTCAGGGAGAAAGTAAAGACAATGTGAGTAGTGGGTATTCTGCCTATTTATTCTCTTGCTTGTCTACATCAAAGCGAATTGTTTACTGGAACGCTGCACGTGTTCTGTTCGCAGACACTAGTTAATAATTGTGGGATATTTATTCCGTGCATTCCGCTTATTGTGACTCTAAATAAGTGATAAATACCTTCTGAACGGCTCAAGATATTATTCACGATGGTAATAATGTATCTTAGTTAGACATTTGATTTGAATAGGAATTATCTCAATAGCAATTAGCTGATTGCCTTTGTGTAGAACGTTGGGTTATGTTAAGATATGACTGCGATATTGCTGATTGAGGAAAATGGTTGACTAATATTTGTACATGATTACAAAAACAATAAGTTTCATCAGTTTCATGAAGCACCTTGCATACTTTTTGCTACATCATCGCAAAAACGAATACTTAGGTATCCCAATCATAACAAATATCACAACGGAAAATACTCGTGAATAGCTCGCCATGTTCACAATATTATGTTTTTGTACACATTCCTGCTTTATTAACTAATTACGGAATTATTCGGCCTTGCAAGGCTGGTTAAACCACATCGCTAGTACAGTTTGCCTAACGACGTTCTAACTTCTTACCTACAGCCGAGGGCCCGATAACGAGTTTCTAATTTCAAACATTATTTAAATCGATAACTTTAAATCGAATAAGTTCAATTAAAAATCGCATTTATGTTTCCGTAGCTGATATCGACTTAATGGAGTCGGTTACTATGTTGTTACTATTGTAATTGCTTTTAGAAATGCTGACTTATTTTGCCACCAACTATATTATGACTAAGGACTATCAACTAGGTATTTGGAGTTAATAAATATGCAAATAATAAGCATTAAATATGAATAAATTACAAAAAACATTGGCTGAATATCTTCTGATTAGAAATTTAAATTATATCTACAACGTCATACTTACTTGTATTATCCAAACTATTTTCGGATATTTTTTTCTGTTTAAAAAGCACTCATATTGCTTGCAAGCTAAAAGATTCTCACGGAACTCCATAAAAATGTAAAAACAGTAAACACACACTAATTTAAGTAAAAGCGTCTCGGATTTATCAGACAATGATAATTTCAATAATCATTTGAATAGATAAGACTATAATGCGTTTATGAGATAATGATGTTTTAGCGATAATGCACCACCTGCGAACTTACATTAGATACCTATTCAGATACCAATCTCAGAGAAACTGATAACTATAGTTATAGAGATTCTGCAACGTTGTGCAACATCCGTGCACGTGCGCGTTTAAAAAAGACGAAAAGATGACGAAATAGAAAATCTTGTTTAAAATAAGTTAAAATAAGTTATACCTATATCCTGCTGTTTTTGACAGAATTATAAAAAATAGATTTATTTGTACGTACTTATCTATTTCTGACATCGATTTATTTTCTAATATTATTTTTGACTAATCTCTGATTATTTATTGAATTGTTTTTCAGTCGCTACAAGGTGTCATCAGGGTTCCTCACGGCAGATAAAATTTAAGAATACGATTAGAGATTTTTCGTTTAGAGGCTTTTTTCTACTGAGAGAAGTTTGTAGTTTAATATTCGGTTATAAACAACATAGCATGTTTAATAAAAAGTATGCGCGTTAATCGTAAAGTTGACTGCAACTTTAGCCTTAAATGTCAAAAGACTTCAGGGCATCAACATTTAATTCTATAAATAAGTCACATAAACAAAACTTAGGTGTTTAAAACCGCCTTAGCAACTACAAAAATGAAATCAATTAAATTGTTTAAGACGTAACAAATAAGAGAACAGTTCGTGAACGGCCTTGTCGCGTAACTGTTCCACAGATTCGGAATAACCCGTGCCATTATGTAAATCGTAGTAGGTACGAAAATTTCTTGAATCTCATCTACGGCACAGCTGTTCCGTTCATTTTGTTTATCAATAAAAATATTTTTAATATGTTTTTCTAGATACCTCAGCTGGGGATAGGCATGTCCAATTTGTACACGGATGTTATCGACAAAACTTGTCTTATGACGTATAAGTGTTTTTACGATGTACTTAGCGCACTCGGCAACGACTGCGTCTAGAGGATGCGCTTACAAATGACACAATGATTAGGCCTGCTGTTGAATATCTCGGTATTATGAGCCAAGTACTGTAAATTTATATGCTGGTACTTAAAATACTTTGAAGAAATCTTTTCTCGGTGGTTTTAACATCAGATTGCGATGTCTTATCATAAAGTAATTTCATTAGTGTTACTGGCATTATAAAGTAGAATTTTAAGTATTTATTGCACAAAAGTGACGTCTTTCATACGTCATATGTTAAATTTTATTTTAATAAGCCTAGGTATAAGCTTACGTAAATTAAAACATTTTACCATATAATAGCCTAACATTCAAGATTAATTTAATATCTTAATTTATTGCGTAAGGTCAAACGACAATGAATAATAAAGAACGCGGACCCAGGTGTTTAATCTTTGTTAAAAATCTGCAACAATAATAGCTGCTCTAAATATGTGGGCACACCTACTATTGTTTAAAAAAAACATAAATGTATTTATGCGAAGCTTTTGAAGGTTCTTCTTTATGTTCAAACATGAAGACGAAATTTAAGTGGATCTATTCAGAAGCTTCAACCTCGTTCTGAATAAATACGGTAGCAAATTACATTCGAGTCATTCGATCAAAGAGAGTTTAAGCAAACCGAAAAGCTAGTCCAAAATTCATTATCAGATGCTAATTTAAATTCACATTAAACAGGTCGGATTGTCGGGCAGATATCACGAATACTCAGGTGTGATGATTTCAAGCGAAGCCATATCGCCAGGATCATAATAAGTTTAAATTATAGTCATCTGAGCGGAATTCGTCTAATGAATAATGTAAATATGTCTAATGAGGTCGCATTTTCGTTCTTCGTGGCCTTGCACCTGGCGTCGCGATGGCGCTATCTCGGTCAAACTGTCGATATCGGTTCTATTACCCGGAACTCGCGACATCACTAGAGCTTAAGTTCTTACAGCCTTCGTTCGCGCGAAATTTTGCCGTCTTTTCACCGTATAGGTCTTTAATGTAAACGCTTAGAAAGTTTTTTTTTTCGTTTAACAGTATCAAAATTCCAGCATGGAAGTTTGTTTTTAGTTCTATTTGTGTAAATTAATACTTAAAACAATAATTATGCGCACTTTACACAGGAATGCTTTAAAAGTCACCTACCTACTTGGAAATCGAAGTCTATTTAAATACCAGTTTAAGATTTCCAAGTGAAAGAATTTACCTAGGAAATCCCCAAAATCACAGCAATTAAATGATGTCATGCTATCCGATTATTTATTCAAACAACATTTAAATCAAAGAGCTCAGAATTAATGCAAACTGCTTAGTAATCTCTGATGCAGCTGCTAAAGAAAACATTACATAGAATAATAATCCCGCTTGCTCATCTTATACTAATATTATAAAGCTGAAGTGTTTGTTTGTTTGTTTGTTTGAACGCGCTAATCTCAGGAACTACTGGTCCGATTTGAAAATTTCTTTCAGTGTTAGATAGCCCATTTATCGAGGAAGGCTATAGGCTATATAACATCACGCTACGACCAATAGGAGCAAAGATATAGTGGTAAATGTGTAAAAAACGGGAGAAATTATTTCATCTTTGAAGCCTTCCGTTGCGTGCGCCGTGAAAACGGTTCAAGATACACAAAAAATATGTATTAAAGAATAATAGCTCTTTTAATGATCTAAAAAACAGTCCGCGACAGTGTATGTCTATCTTTTAAGATTAACTCACAAAAACCGTTTTTATGGTACCTAATTTGGTCGAAATAATTTGTTTAAGTTGTATCAACATAATAATATTAATCTTTATTCAAATAAATATGTTGTTGGTTAAGAGTACTAAATTGTGAATAAAATTGTCTTTGACATAACTTAATTTCAACAAAAAACTTTAAAGATTACAATGATAAATAACTCCGAAACAAAACCAACTCGCTCTCTGCGCTGGCCGGCGCGGCGGGAGAGAGGCGGTGCTTACGGGCAAGCCGGGAGGGGGGTGTAGCTCAACGAGATACCATGCCGCGCGGCTAGGGACACGGTATCGAAGCAAAAGTATCGATATCGTACTCATGAGTAGAATCGATAACAAAGTATCGTACTCATTAAAGTATCGAAACAAAAGTATCGATACTTCAAGGTATCGAGTACTTTTTTAGATCAAAATTTGCTAGGTCAATATCAGTCAGTAAATAATGTCAGTTTTACTTCAGTTCAGCAGGACATAAAAAACAAATGGTATTGGTACACAAATTTAATAGAATAATAGAAAATGGAATGAATGAAACAAATCGAAAATGTAGCAAAAGGAAGCAATATTAAGTTATTTGAGGTATACTAAAAACTAGCAGTGTCCCACAGTTTCACCCGCGTAGTAGATTAAAGATCTCATTCCTCCTCCGTACAGTCACTTAAAAATAGAAGTTTGTTGAGCCTTTTTGGAGATAAGCGGTTTCGAATTTTTGTGATGGTACTTCCTGCTTTAGAAAATAATCGTTCTGAAAGTACTGACGTCGCAGGGATTGATATATATTCTCGTGCCAATTTATATAATTTTGGGAATACTACTATCATATCTTCCCATTGTTTTAAGGGATCTACTGAAAGTGGCAAAACCTGTGCCGATAAGTAGTAGATTAATTCATCCTTCATTTCAGGCTTACACTTACTTATAAACTTTAAGAAATCAAATACTAGTAATTAAACAAAATAATGATCAATCGTACCGTATTTAAACAACAACAAACTGAAGAAGTAAATGAACGAGTGCACAGAGTGAAGAATGGTTGATTAGGAATTGAACTACGAACGACCGGCCGTTAAGAATGAGTTAAGACAGAATGTCTTAAAAAGTTTTCAACGAGTGAGCTAGAAAGCGCTGTTAAATTAAATTCTTCATTCGATACGATACCTGGGAAAAAGCACTTATTGAGTAAAAGTATCGAATGCACAGTATCGAGTACAAAAGTATCGGTATCGAACTGGAATGTACTCGATACCACAAAGCATCGATACTTTTTTCGTGTCCCTACGCGCGGCCCACTCGCGCGGTCGGCTCCCTACTGAACGGTTGAATGCAGCGTTAATTTGTTTATGCGGTATAATTATCATCGTAATATTACTTTTTAAACACAGTTTCATTTTGTAGTTGTTTTCTATATAGTAGGTACTTTGTTTGTTTTAGGATAGTATTTAGTTACACAATAATAACACTTTTTTGTTTTCATGTACCTACATTATCTAAATATATAAAAGAAAGTCGTGTTAGTTACTCCACTTATAACTCAAGAACGGCTGAACCGATTTAGCTGAAAACTGGCAGGGAGGTAGTTTAGAGCCAGGAAAAGGACATAGGATAGTTTTTATTACAAAAAATAAAAAATACAATTTATTCCGGACATACAGCGCCATCTATTGTTTAAACCAAAAATCTGCCGGATGCCACTATTCCACGCGAACGAAGTCGCGGGCAAAAGCTAGTCTCAAATAAGCAAAGATAAACTTACCTAATAGACTATAGATTCATATTATTGTCTATAATCATGATCTAAAGTTCCACTTAATAGAGGGCCTATTGCCATTAATCAGGCGCAAATTGAATAATTTAAATACTAGTAAATCGATTATTCATGTTTAATCATTACACTGTTTCATTTGAGATGAACACTAAATATTCATGCGCTATTAGTCTTTTTTATTTCTTAGGCAGACCTTGCTTGGGATAAAGTATGAATGAACAAAATAATTTACATGAAGTAGTTCCTGATTGACCGGCTTTAGCACTAGAATAACCTGAACTATAAAAAAATCATTAATCAATATTAAGGTACCTTCAGGCGTCTGAATGGAATTGGTGTACAATGCCACGTCACTTACCGATAACTCCCAAACAATATTATTTGCATTTTGTTTGAAGAGAAAATCCCGAAGGCAGTTCTTTAAATCGTTTTTGGATCATTCAATATATTACTGAATAACTTTTGCTGTTTGCTTTTGCTCATCAGTTCCTTTAGAAATAATATGGTCTCACTCTCAAGTTCCAAAAAACTCTAGACTAGACCCATGAATAGTACGAGCTACGCCAAAATAAGCTTTATTTTCAAATAGAAGTGTGTGAATTTAAAGTCTCAGAAACCTCAAGTTCTTCTCTTCGCCTAATTCCGTCTTCAACAAGTACTCGAGTTTTATGACTACCTTGACGGGTATCATAAAATAAATACATACCAAGGATACAATTACGAGAGCAGTTAAGTACCTGACCTTACATATGACTAAGTTAATCCCACCGCCGATGTTTCCGATCGTAAAAACTTGCAACAACGCGCTCTGTCATACACAACCTAATTTATGGAGCTCGCGGTCCGGGCAACCTCTCATATACCGCCAATATGGTAGGTTAAGTAGGATTTTCACTCTTAAAGATACTGTAGCAAAGTCCAGAATAATATTTAGACCAGCAGAACGGTTGGCAAGGATTTAACAGCGACACACTCCTCTCAAATAAGTTTGATGGTTATTTTACTACCCTGTTCTAATTACGAGGTTTCCTCTCACTCAAATACTAGGACACGACAAGCCGATTGTTTGTGGCCACATTAAAATGGTGTTCATACAAAAACTTTATGGGTGTTCCTTGTACAAGTCTTTGTTGTGGAATTAGTTTCGCGACCGCATGTCAGCTTGTTGGAGCAGTAAAATAGTTCCTATAATACCGAACTGATATATAAACATACTATTCTTATTTACATATCTGTATATAGGTAGCTCTTGTTGTCCGTTGTTGTTGTGGGTTTATCCAGCGTCTATGAATCACGAGTGTCACCTATATTATATTTAAATGACAACTAATTACATTTTTATGATAAGGCAAACCAGCAGAACATTTTTAGGAAAAAGGATTTTCCCAGGAAATGCCATGGTTATGATGACCACTACTGTATGCAAGACGGAATAACCAACCAGACAAACCGCAAAATAAACTAAAAATAACAGCAAGCAAGACATAATTTGACCAAGGTATCTTGTATGTTGAACTAATTTAATTTGTGTAGTTAAACTAATTTCGACAGTAAATAAACGTCTCTGTTCCATTATTACAATCAGTGTTCGTCATTTGTCGTAACCTAATCTGTCAGTCCTTGTCGCCAATTAATTAGTTTTCGAACTAATTATGCTAACGGGTCTTCTAATCTGTGGCGATAATTCGGCAGGCAACTGCATGCCGTTTAAAATTCAATATATTTTGCCATAAATAACCAATTTTACGAGCCATAATCCCGGCACATGTCAAACAAATTGTTGACACATTGAAAATGTGACGAAAACACTTAAATAAAAGATTACTTTTACACGAATGTTTGGTGTGAGAACTTCTTGGCCAAACAAACTTAACTGACTCGCTTTTTGTTACTATTTATTGGAACTGCTTTTTTGCCTCGAGAAGTTCCAGATACTTGAAGAGAAATCTCGTATGGCAAATATTCAGTGCGTAAACAGGTCAGGTTTTTCGAGCCGCATATAGAGCACGTTACCTGTTGAATCGCAAGTAAATCAATCAAGGTTCTCAATTTAAATAAATCAATACTTCCAGATTCCCAGTAAGTAGGTAGCCGTATTTAAATTTCAATGACAATAAATTGGATCAGCAGTGGGCAGTGCAGCTGCTGGCCACGTGCGATGGTCACGACCACCGAGACATGGGTCCCTCACGGATTTCTGATATCACGACAAGGAACACTCGTTAATATTCAGCAGTTGCTTTACTTTTTTTAAACGAATCGTGCATTCAGATCGTGCGCGGGAAAAAAGGCGCGATTATCTTGTGCTGGCTACTGGAATAATATTGAGTAAGTGCAAATCACCAAAGGCTACCAAAACGCTTTTAAAGAAAGCGTTAAATTCAAAGTCTTATTTCGTTTACATGACGGTAATGTCAGCCCTAACAGTTACATAATCCCTTTACTCAGGAACCTATACTTAATGATTACTTATTTTTTTTCTAGACAAAACAACAGCTTGGCAAGAATATTCCACAGCATTATCATTAGGTAGCACGTTTACCCGCGCCGGCGCAGGTCGGAGGTTGGGGCCGCGCGGCGCCTGCGTCACTCTATCAACTTGGTAATTCATTCCGCTGTGACCAGCTGGCCGCTCGCAAAACAACCGTGGCCCTTTTTTATCCGGAATAATATCCACATTTGAATTTCACACCTATTCATATACGGTACATTTACATACATTTACCACCTGACGAAAAATTTATGTATTATATTCTATCTGATTATGTGATCAGATCGAAAAACATTCTTAAAATATTCAAATCGGATGCTGGAAATTATAATGAAGGGAGAAAATAAAAGGTATATTGCATGAAAATTAATGATTAAAATGACACATGTAAACATCCGCCAGAAATCTATATTCCAGCAAACACAAAAGAATCTACTAGATTTTAGGATGGACATGTACGCAGGTTCAGGACAAACAGTAAAGATCCAAAACATGAACTAGTCAACAACCAAGAATATTTCAGTGCGCAAAACAAGTAAAGTAAGTGCAGCAGATGTTTACAAACACTGACAGAGCACCCGAGGGCTGCGTCTGCGCTGCTTCAGGGCACGTGTGGCTGACACCCTAACAGAAACCAGAAGGACTATTTATATTCAGCGCTTGTCATACCCTGATGTTGTGCAGCGATTTGTTGCTTTGCTACGTGATGATAACTGGCATGTGTTAAACAGAGCATTGATAAGACATTAAATTGCCACACATAAGCTGCTTCGTTGAAGGATCGTGCTAATTTCTGGTGTGTGGTCTCCTGTCTGATGTTACAATGCGAAATTTCTAAGTATCTTTAGTCTGAACCTGTGCTGACTGATGGCAACAGTAGCCTTCTTCTCCTTCGTTGTTTTATCCTTTATTCTATCAACAAAAAAGTCTATTAAAATATCATAAGGTTTAACGCAAATGCTGTTACCGCCGCAGGGCAATTCTGGCCATGAACTCCAAATACTTCAACGCCTTATAAAAAGTGGCTACCTAGTTAATTTGCACGCCATCAGACCGTGGTCCCGGAAGCGTGTTTCCTCCTTTGCATACAACAATGGTGGATCATTGTCCAGTTGGCGGGTTGCGTCATCAACACCCAGGTGTATAAGACTTACAGCTTTATACCTTCAACGCAATTCATTTTTATACTGCGCAGAATGTATTAAAACCTCCTTATCTCGTAAAATTGTAGCATAGGCCGAATTTGGCTCAAAACAGCGAGTAATAACCGGAAAAGATTATTGATAAAAAATTGCAGCCTCACTGCGTTTTGCCAAAAATTTATGCACTTTACTAATTCCACCTTATCTAGACGACCTATTCTCTAGTACCATTGTTGTGCTTTCCACTGATAAATCTGGAAGAAGAAAGTGTAACAGGAGGTGACGTCATTTCTTATCACTTCAAGTTTTATCAATGCGTGGGTTGTGATTGGGTACTTCGCCTATCTTAACTATGACGCTAAACTCTGGGTCTGCTTTGAAATTTTCGAGCCACGAAACCGCCTCTAGATGGTGTCTCTATTGAATAATATGTGCAAATATTCTAGTGTACAATTGAATCCGTCTATTGTTAGCATCTGTTAGATTCGCCAGTTTACAGTCGGCGAGTACAAAGGGCCAGTATCGCGGCATCAAGCGACGCCATTGTCTCAGTACGCGACGCGCGTGCGCTATCTGCGATAGCTTGTTAAACGTGACGTAGATCGCGAGATTATAGTAGTGACGTCACTATTGTCCGTGCTGAATTTTACAAAGCTGGATATATGGGGAATGAAGAAATGGACATGTGGTGGCCTTATCGTAGACTTGACCACTTCATGAAAAGACTCGACCATTTCATGAAATGGTTGCGTTTCATGAAATGTCTCACTGTCTATTGGCCACATCATGATGTGGCTTGGGCAAATCAATGATAAAAAATCGTTTCTCGATATGTGCAACTGAAAGTTCGGCTTCTTCATGAAATGGTCAAAATTAATTGATCACATCGTAAAATAGTTATCTAAATTGCCCCTAGGGGCGCTGCCAGCTCTTTGTTTATGTTTGAAGATGGCGGCCGTTGACTGCAATGAAAATTCTCGCAGCGAAAAAATTTGAATAACATCATCATTTACTTGGTATATTTAAAAATCCATACTAGCAAACATCATCGTGTTTTTATGTAACTGATATAATTCTACATTGGAGAATTATAATAACGTTTTATTATTTATTAGGTTATAAAACAAATCAAGAACAGTAGGGTGACCACGCGAAAGAAGTCCATGGACTATTACTGACTGTCAAAATATAACGTTATGGAAACTGCAGACGAGGAATATCTTATATTTAAGAAAAAAATTGTCGACGATCCTACTATCCGTATAATTCCAATGAAGAAGTACCTATTTTGAAATATTAAAGGAAGTTCATAATACTGTTGGACATGGTGGACGACTAAAAATGATTCAATACATTAAAAATAGGCTTTTTATAGTGGCGTCTACGGCCGATTACGGCCACGGCGGCTGTTTCCATTTTAAGGAGATCAGCCAGCTGCGCAGGACATATTATAGTGCACAAGCATTTTCGCAGACACAGGTGCACACCCTATTCCTTCACCCTCATAACCCGATGGGACGGCAATCCGACACGACAAAGAGATCAGGCGCAGGACCGACATTTACGTGCTCTCCGATGCACGGGTGAATCAACCACCAACTTCCAGACTACGGGCTGTTTTGTGAAAGTTTAAGAAAACCCACAAAGCGATTTCGGCCCGACCCAGGAATCTAACCAGAGACCTCGAGTACAACATCGGCGCTTGCGACCACTAGACCAACGAGGATCTATTAGGTACGAGGATAGATTTTAGATTACGTGTGTTATATTTTAAGATTCCTAAAATGTTACAAAAGTTCCGGACTTAAAGGACAATGAACAAGTTCTTACTCTTAATATTTGCAATTGAAGTTGTGAAAAATACCTAAGTTTTTTTGCCTCCTGACAATTTTGAGCTGTGAAAAATTTCACAACTACCAGATTTCATGAAATTAAACTTCAATGCGTTGACTTACAGACCTACGCTACGCGAGTTTCCCCCAACCCAAAATATTCTGGATTTATATTAAATACTTTATGCATACCCTATTATACCATAAGGCCAGACGTGGATGACAAAATCGAGAAATGGTGACGATTTAACGATCTGGTCAAATTAACATGAACATTTCATGAAACGCGACCATTTCATGAAATGCTCGAGCTTTTCATGAACTGGTCAAATCTACGATATGGCTACGACAGACACACATTGATTATCGAGGGTTATATGATTTGAAAATATGTTACATAACTTTCGGAGATATTTTCGGACTTCAAATCGATTTTAGTCTCCTATTTTCTTCTCGATCTCTTTAAGGCTTGTAAAATACTTTTAAAGATAAATATCATGGAAGAATTTTTCTCTTAAAATCATCTAGACCCTTCGAATTATTTCAGACGATTAATTATTTCAATATACTGCGCACTCCATATTGCCGACTCATAATTAAGTAGAGCTTTATTACTCACATGACCTGAAACAACATAATAGATAGCGAATCAAAGCAAACACTAGACAGTGGTGGTATGTTCTGCGCTTGCACATGTGGCCAGAAATCTGTACAGCACGTGGCCCGGTGTCGCTGTCGCCGCCTGCGCCTGCGATGCTCAATGCGCCCTTGTCTTCAGCGCACATGCGATGCCCACATGCGCCAATATTTTGGTACTTCGAAATTATATGGAGACTAGCTGTTTCTTGCGGTTTTGCCCGCGTTTTTTATGCGACTGGATAAAAAGTATTATATTCTCTTTTGAAGTTTTGGGTCTCATCTAGATTGCATCTAAATAGGTCAGCTACTTAACCATACAAAACAAACAAAACCACATTCGTATTTCTAATTTAGTTAGAACTAGAATCCTTGTCATCTGTATTTTTCTTGGTCTGTAACAGATGACACGAAAATATTATTTATGACCCCTATTTGGATGGCATGTGATAATTCTAGGATATAAATCTGAAGAAACATAAACTTTTTAAATGCATGCTGAATCATAGAGCCGTCAAACAATTGCTTGGAAGTACTTGGGTGGTTTAGTCACAGCAGTGTTAAATAACTTGAGTGCGTACTAAAACAAGGATGTACGCACATTAAATAAAGAAATACGACCTGACATTTGCATGATTAGTGTTTGGGTACGCCAAACAATGATGTCAGATGATACATAGAAGAAAAAACGAATGTGCGAATCACGAACGTCTTATGCAAACTGGACACGCACCAGACATTCACGGTTTCGTCCGGCCGGATGTTAATGAATATTATTGTATATTAAATGATTATTTTTAACGACAATAGCTGCCTATAAATATGCTTGACATTTCCATATAAATGTCGTACTTTATAACGAAGTGTTCGCGAAAACAGATAGACGTATATCTAATAAAAATTCCAATCTGAACAATTATCTCAGATTACTAATTTATTGTTATTGGCTTTTTTGCATTCAATAAATCTATATTTATCAATATAACTTTAATAAACCTATTGACATTTAAATTCATAGGCGTCGATCAAAACGAATAGTCACAAGTAGAAGTTTTCAAATTCTGAAAATGAAAATCAAAAGTGATTTCTTAATCTTGCAAAAGAAGAAAGTATCAGGATATTTTGTTATTTCAGCAGGCTATTTAAAAAGTGTAAAATCTGTCCACTTTGTCACCGCGATACGTCCAGTTCGGGCGGTATAAAGTTTCGCCTTGTCGCTCAGTCACCGTCTCCACAAAGATCCGACGTTTTTAGGTGAACTCAAAATATGATTGGAAGTATTTATAGGCGGCCAGTGTCCCCAGATATTCTTCATAATTAGGCGGAATATTTATTGGCTGAAAAGCGTCTTACATTTAAATAGATTGTAAGGAATTCCACGAATTTTCATCAATTTATTTTTTCGTAATAGATTGTTCTACATTTTTCATATTTGGAATGTTTGGTTAACGAAGTGTCGTTCTTTATTCAAATAACAAAAAACAAAAGCTATTCAGACTTCAGACAGACTGATTAGTCATATGAGAACAATTTGAAGTACATTTAATTTGGAAATTACTGGAAGTCAAACTTTTAACGAGCCGCCCCCCGTCACCATGTGCAAAGCAGATTCTACGTATACCATGACGATTGCCCAAAATCCTGCAGTCCACATGGACGTGAGAACCGGAGAAACATTTGTTGGTGAAAGAAACACTCGTTTATATATTTTTACGATAGGCACCTACTTCGGAAACATATGGAGATTTGTAGCGGGCTTTACTGGGCATTTCCATTGTTTTACAAATTAGAGCTTATAAAGTCAGATGGCTTTATGGTTTCACATCTGCTTTCTCGAAATGGAAAACATTTGGGAGTTAGAGAAAAATATGTTCTTGTTGATGCCATCTGCACAATATCATAAACATAATACTTAAAAAAAAACCTTTTTTCTCCTTACAGAGAAAATAAGTCTATAATTATGTCGTACAGTTTAGTCTGCAACAAATACATATAGAATCACAAAGCCACCTGGGTAGATGCGTAGGATTCACCAGATGAGACAGCACACGTGCTTGCAGCTGTACGCACTGATGATCGCACGTGTGGCACACATATCCTTGAATTTGTGCGCTCCTAGTACAAGAATGCCTTATTGTTCCAATGTTTTATTGTTTACCGAAATAGTAGGTTTTTTAATCCCGGTCTACAAAACACGAGTTTTTCAGGTAAGTATAGGTAATGGAATTAATTATAAAGAATAAGCTTATTTTGATTTTGTTATTGTACATTCGCCACAGCGAGATTCGTCTCATTTTGTAATTTCCTTAAATATTCTTTAAAAAAACTTAATACTTATAAGAAAAAAAAATAACAATATCCAATTCTACGATTTAATGCTAGGTACATAAAATATATCAAATACATTCCAACTCCACATCTAAATCTTATCGATAGCTGTTCACAATTTAGTACATTATGCAGTTGTGTCCGCAATCTAGCGCATTTCCTTATTATACTCAATAAACTATCTGAAATCCACATTCATGTAGTTACGTAATGTCACAAGCTCAATTGTTACGGTCTCATAACATTCTAATCAATACTTTCCGGGATTAAGCGAACATAATTAGCTTTGGAAGCACAGCCATGTTGGCCATGCGCTGATTGATAACGTTTCAAGTACTGATACTGCACTATGGTATACCAATTACGGCAGTATCGCGACAGTTGCGATTCTTATTACGTAGATATGATATCGGTGCACATCTGTCGACACTGCTCATGGTTACATAGGATAAAGGCGATGCGATTTATGCGTCATCCTACTGTGGGCTAAGTCTGATGTTTGTATAGAGCTAGGTACTTAGGTAGTATGCCGTTCAATGACCTCTGCACCACTCACGTACATCAATTTGTGATTACTATTTATTAGTCAGTAATAAATGAGTAATCGTAGATACTGTGCGTCTATTCGAATTCTTGCGATTTACATAAGCTATACCTACTTAATTCATCTTTACTCAATGCAGAACCAACCTAATAAGTATACGACACATAGGTAAGTTATAATTATTTACATAACACACACGTTATCCAGAACACAACGAAATTTGTAAGCTCTGAAGCTTTTTAAGCAGCACTAAAAATATCGTTTTTAGGGTTCCGTACCCAAAGGGTAAAACGGGACCCTATTGTTTTCGCTCCTCTGTCCGTCCGTCCGTCCGTCCGTCTGTCACCAGGCTGTATCTCATGAACCGTGATAGTTAGGGAGTTGAAATTTTCATAGATGATGTATTTATGTTGCCGCTAGAACAACAAATACTGAAAACTAGAATAAAATAAATATTTCGGGGGGCTCCCATACAACTAACGTGATTTTCTTGCTCAGTTTTGCTCGATATCCATAAATATAAGTATATATATATAGAATATTAGTTTGGATAGTACGGAACCCTACGTGCGCGAGTCCGACTCGCACTTGGCCGTTTTTTTTGTATTTTCAACTGTAATTATGCACTAAATTAACAGTAAGACTAGCACATTCCTTATCATGCGGCAAAATTCATTAAACCTATTTACTTCGCGGAAATAATACCTACGTATAATTAGGCAGGTGCAGTTGATGACACATTTGGCACCTAATTCGTACCCAGTATCGCACGTGTTTTACTAGATAAGATAAATTCGTTAAATTAGCTAATGATGTTAATCCTGATAGCACACAATACGGTGCACCTGAATGTACTGACGAATTCGGGTCACATGGTGAGAAGGCGAGCTCGGTACATTCTGATAAAAATAATTAGATAAGGCTGTTGTTTAATAATACATTAATTAACAGACCGTTATGATACTTAATATCATATTTTCTAGTGGCTGTTTTTGCCATATTTTAAACCTAGAGGAAAACTTCTCTGGGCTCCAAATAAAACCGAGAAGCAGTCCAGATGACACTGAAAATATTTCCTTGAAACGATTAGAACCATCATAACAAAGATACGGGCGCAAGCTCGAGCTACCAATAAGCCCATAATGTTATCAGTTCCCCATGTGCGACTGTAGCTGATAAGTGCGCCAATGTGTCGCACAGATTTGCGAGCTAGCTTCCTTACACGTGCACCGGTATGGGAACCACCGCCTGCAGTTGCAGCGCACATGGCGAGATAACGACTGTTTTATGAAATGTTTTACTACTAGCGCTTATAGCTTTCTAAAGAAAGGTGATCGCCAAATGTGGGCAGCGTTTCCGTCAAACGGAACGCGCGGGCGGCCACCAATAAACTGGAGTAATAAATGTCTTATTGTTTCCTTATTCCTCATAATTGTAGGTGTTGGTAATTATTCGCATCTGTAGTAATGCACGTGTGCAGCTAGTATATTTTACATGCCTGTCTTTGTGACCAACCGTGGGTAAAATCTGGCTTGCATAGAATTCTGCTCCAGGTGTTCAATGAGAGAAATCGTTTGCTTCATCCTTTTCATTGTTTAAAATTCGTTGAATTAATGTTTTGGCAATAAATTCCAAGATTTACTTATTCATATAAATTAGTTCGTTTTCAGGAAATATCGACTAATGGAGTAAATTAGTACTAAACCACCATTAATTTCAGAACACTTGTCATCAACCCGCTATTTAACGAAAGAGGCTAATTTATAAATCCATCCAGAAATCTTTTGGGCGGCATAAAAACTTCTTCAGGTTACTCAATCATTTAGACTTGTTATTGAACTGAAAGAGAAAAACTTATAATAGATTTGATATGTGGAGCGCGTGTAAGACGAGCTGGTCAAAAATAACAGGCGTTTGACGCGAACAAATGAGTGGAGGGACAGGCTGGAGGCTGCGGCCAGACACCTGCGCGGGAGTCGGTCAAATCATACGCGGTGACGAATGTTCGCGACGTCATCACGCTTCCACCAGCTTATTAGTGACTCAATACTAAATGACCGCGCGACGCTAATCGTTTGAGCTGCTCGCTAAGTATCAATCTTCCGTAATATCATGACTTACGGAACTCTTTCGAAAACATTCTTAAAGTTTATTTCGTAAAAATGTCCTCAATAAGAGAACACTGTATTAACATACAAGAAGTCATTGACCAAGCCAATGAATGACATTAACGAAATGACACCTAAAAATAAGACGCAGATAAATGACAATCTTTTGAAACATCATAAACGGAAAGTAAAGGTGATCTCCCTAATCAAGTGTTGTACAAAAGGCATACAAAGTGTTCCCGCGGTCCGGTCCGTATCGCACGTATTAAATTATGCAAGTAATAAAATCCTCTTCTGTGTCCGCAACAAAGCTGTCCCTCTCAAGCACGCAATTTCTCAAAACATTGTCGCGTCATTTTTCATTGCATCAATCAGCCCGCTTTATATGAACCGCTCTTGGACCTAGGGTTGTCAAGGGATCTTAGTAGGAACTTCAATTTACGGTTTAAAATCTTTGCACCGAGAATGCACTAGGATCTTGCTTTGCCATTGAATTATTTCAGTATCATAAACAAATAAGATAATATTGATGAATCACGCTATTTATTACGTGTAACAGGTAGGTAATGATAACTCGAACGAGGTACTGATGACAGAGATAAAGCCTAATACTTTAACGACCAAGTTTTATGTGTACTGCATCCTCCTTGAAATGTTAGAAAGGACAAATGAAACACTAAAGTTATTTCTGAGTGACTTGTTATGCAAACAAGGCACGCTGTACAGTTAGATAACATCTTCACGTAGACCAGTAAAACTGTATGTACGTGTTTTGTATTGTGAGTTTCAAGAAACACTATCTGGCACATCCTTGATAAATCTCGCAGGGTTGTCTCATCAACTGTTAAATAGAGTGTGAGCCAATGAATATTTTTATTGACGCGCCTGACGAGTTTACATCGGATCTTGACGTCTGCGTCGCATCTTTGGCTGTGAAACACTTAATCTAATTTGATTCTTATTGCACTAACTTAAGATTAACTTTAAAACAGAGGTGTAAAATTTAAAGTGTGCAAATAAAATTGGGACTTACAAGGGGTGAAATAGAACTCAAAGTACAAATAAATTGATAAAATTAAACGTTATTCAGCAGGAAAGTGATCAAATGTACGCAAGCCAGATCTGCGGGATGATAAGTTCCTTTCTTGTCCGTTTCTTATGCAAATATTGACACAGTGTTGCTATCATTAATCAGGCGAAATGCCGGGGGTCCGACAATGAGCACTGAATGTGCCCAGATGTGAAATGTCTCACGTGCTTACTTTGTTAGGTGATATCAATCAAGCCAGTTATAGTTCAACTTCTTGGCCTTCTGGCCCATTAAAATATTATTGTTCAGGAACATTATATGAGGGAGCAATGATGAAACCCTTTTGAACTTAGTTTTCAAAAGTGAAAATGTAAAAAAATACTGAATTTAAAGTCATAAATAACACAATATTTTTACATTTTTAGTTGTAAGTAAATGGCCAGTAAAACACCGTTCAAGTAGATATTTTACCATAATTCATGCAAGTTTTCCTGCGGTAATAAAACGTTATCAGATTTGCACCTGACGTATATATTATGTATTTATATATGAAATAACATTTATGAAAATGGCCCTATGTTTTTCAGGAAAGGTTTATGAAATGAAGCTCTGTAATGTTCCACAAAATACTTGCTACAAAATTGTTGGTAAAAACAAATGCTACCGTAACTAACAAGCCATACTTTACTGAAAGAATCACAATATTTACGGATTGTGTGGATATAAAAAAACATCGAAGAGAGCGCATGTGTGTCGCAGATTTACATTAGTTAAGTCGCTTCACTATTCTGCTGAGTTATCTTTAGTCAAATCTCCATTCTAAGCAGAGACCAAATGTTCCAGGAGACATTTTCACAGAATTTATTCTGTTGTTTTTTTAAAATCAGATCTGAGAATTTGCATACCTACGCTAATGGAGACGGACGAATTGATTTCGAGGAATCGCCCAATAGCTTTTTTTACCAGGTATCATGTGAGCACTTTAATTAATATTGAAAACCTGAACCTCATTACAACATACCTCCACCGTAAAAAATAACACCGTTAAATACTGGCCAGCTTTAATAACATTTGAAATTAGAATCTATTTTTGTTATGTTTTAAAGCAAAGGCAACAACTCGTAGATACGCCATAAAATTATATGATCACGATCACCTTTACGACATTGTCTGGAAGTGCATTATGGCGCAATATAAACTTTTGGATATAACATATTGTGAACCATGTACAATAAAATTAAGCAAAGGAGAATAAGTACAAAATAAGCCACTTATCCAGTAGTTACTAGAAATACCTAAACCAGAGTTGTTAGAAATAAATCATTCCAATCTTATCATAAAATCGATATTTACTTAATCGTCAACCTTACAAATAAAATTATTCGATTATTCGCCATTCATATAATTTACTGCACAATATCATAATTGCCTTAACCACATTTTCACAGACAGCATAAGAGTCCGTTTTGCTTAAAACAACAGTTGACTCTGGGAATCGAACGTGAAAATTCCTAGTAAAATGTCGTTTTAACAAAACTCACCTTTACGTTGTCGGTGTGTTAAGGCCTTACGGTCGTTTCTTATATTCTATCGAGAATTTATAAACAGATGGATAGAATATTGGGAACAGCCGTCACTGAACGATGGACAAAAGTCAAAACTGTTCGAGTATCTGTTGTACGTAAGGGCGGGCCGCCCTGCGCCCGCGTCGCCACGTGCGCGCACAGATATAGCTCAACAAGGAGCTCTGTCATCTGCACCAGCCATGTGGACCTGGACAGCACATGCCCCGCAGATGGAAACACACGCTTGTACACTGTTTATGTGATCAATACTGATTCTGCATTGTTTAAAGTTAAACATGTTCAATGTGACGGCAATGTTAGGAGACAATCTTCTTTTACGAAATACATATTTGGTTAAGGAACAGATATGAGCAAAATCTTTAAGATATTTTCTGTATTTGTAAACTGTTTCCTGAAATAGTATAACAGATGTGGCATAGATTGAACTTAACCGCCAAATTCATTCTACCAGCACGTAATAAATAGGCGAACACAATGGTTCCATGAGAATAATTTCATAAGAAACTACTTTTATAGCATCTTCCATTCTCGAAGTACAGGAGGTCTTATCTATCGGGATTAAGTTTGTAATCTACGAGGTCATAATACGCCCATATTGCACAAAGTAATAAAAAGTGTTAGTTTATTAGGGCGTTTGCATACAACGCGACGGCAGCTGTAGTCGCGATGTCCGTCGCAGCTGCGATTTGCCGCACGGTGTGAAAAGCAACGCACCGCGATTCACATACAGACCAACTGGGCTGATGATTTTATAGGGGAACTAAGAACACCTTTACTAACAGTATACATCTGACTAATATTTGAACTTTTCTACAATCGTAAAAATATGTAATTCTTGATCATCAAGGTGTAAGTTATTTCAACAACATTTTCTTGCAAGACCGAACCATCTTACATCTACGGCCTTCATCAATATCTTGGCTTGCTAAAGACTTCTCAAACTTCTGTATAAAATAAATTGTTATAAAGGCCGCGGTAAAGATAAAAGGCTTATGTCATACAATTACAATGATAGCTAATTGTTGCCAAAACTGGGATAAATTGATGACTCATACCACAAGTAAGACAATTAATGAATAGAGCCGTATACTATTTTTAGTTCACATCTTCAGCTGGCCAATTTATTATTATAGGCTCAATGATTTTCAAGTACCTATGATGTCATTCATAACAAACCAAACGATGGCCACAATGATGTGAATTTCAGTCATTCCCAAAGACAGGATGCGAGCTGTGTTACGTTGTAGTAAAAGAAAATATAAGCGGGAATTATTTAAACAGAAAATGCCTTCAAAAGCCAATACGACATTTCGGCAAAACAAGAAAGGTTGTTGCTCAAAATTATTTCCCAAAAGCGGTTACAAGGCCGCTTTTTAGAAGCCAACATCTGTTCAATAGACCAACATGAGAAAACAACGTTATTACAATGTGGGTAATGTCTAAAAAGTCAACAATAGCAAACAAACTTTAAAAACCCCAAACAACTGCTTTATACAGCAGCCGAGGGATGAAAAAACTTCTCAAATAAAGCAATAGCGCCGTCAACTGCATCACAATACGGTCATATCGCATCATCTGCAATTAGGGTCACGAATAATTGACGCCAAAGGTTTAAGGGCGTTTCTTTCACCAAAAAACCGACATTCATAAAGCCCTCATAAGTGAATCAAGATATCGTACCCCGATACACCTGGCTTTCACCCCGGGACTATTACTATTATCGCAAAGGTGCTCGAAAAATTTCAATAATACTTTCCACGGCTCATTGGTTTCGTGAATGGGGCCCATAGTCTTGTAAATATAACGATAAGTATTGCGATTTTTTTATTGTTTCCGCAAAATATGTTCAAGTATCGATAGCAATCTTTGCTTGTTTTGTTAGAACCTCTATCCGCAATCTGGGATAAGATCTCGTTACTGAATTAATATAAATAATACCGAAGAGAGAATAAGAACAAAGATCACTACACTGCCTTACATGATCCTAGGTATATACCTAGAAAGTATAAAATAGTCACACAACACAATAACAAACTAACTTATCATGATATTCGCTAACATTAATCTTCCAGTCGCTTTGCTTTCGTTCCAGCATCGTGCCTCCATCGAAATCTCTTTACGTATCATAATCCAATGTCCATTCATCAGCAACAAGGAATGAGCAAAACGAATCCGGCTAATGGTCCTATAGTTCCTTTATCAGAGTTAAGTACCTTCACAATAGAGGCGGCTCCCACGCCATGTCAAAACACCCTATACGAACATTGCAACCCCACCATTATATTGAGACCTCTCGCTGTTCTTGCTTCGCCGAGTCCCGTTATACGTAATTGAAGGTTTTGATAAATTTGGTTTGGTTTCTCGGGGTGACGTCAGATCACGCGCCCAGGGTGATCCAATCCGTTTGATCCCCAGCGTTCATTATAACTGCGATTGTGGGAAAATCGACACAGTTTTTGTTATAAAACTGTGGGAGTTTCGTTTTGACATCGCTATGTGGGTTCTTTGTTTAACGGTTCTCGACAGTTGCGATTTCGCAGTGGGAAACAATTGAGTTTCTAGTCTAGGCATGTACTCAGTCACACACAACACATAAAGAATGTTAACATTCAGTGAAAAATGTAATCATTAACGCATACCAACCTATTGCTGTTGATTTTAAAGTAAAACACAATAAAGAATAAAAACTTAGAAAAAATTATTAGATCCATGCAACAAGGAAAAAATGCACATACGTGCAAAAATATACATATATCATACAAGCTATCGTATAAAGCTCTTTCAGAGTCAAATCAAAACAATTTATGATAAAACTTAACTATCATCATGTTGATAACTCACGCTATCACTTTTCTAATATTGTCTTTTAATCAGTGGAAATGTTACAAAAAACCTAATGTAAATCACCCCGAGCGGCGGGCGGTAATGTAAAACTGTCACGTGACCGCCACGCGTCACCCCCCTCCACGCCGCCAACCCCCCACCCCCGCGCCTTCATTACTACGATTGCTAGGTATTTGTTCACTATGCACGCACGTGGTCAGACGTCTGCATTATTAAATGCCTTTTACGCTTATTGCGAATTAAAACCCCCCAACTATGTAGGAGCCATGTTATTAATCTCTAGATAGGGTTGTTAAGGGAGACGGCTGTATCAAATTGACATAACCATCGATTAACGAAAAGAGCAGTTTAAAACTTATACCCCAACTGTACTGGGGTAGTTGTTAAGATGAGATTATTAGACTTTAAATGCACGTCTTTGCAGGGCTGACCTATGGGCATGAGAACCATCGGTCTATCCTTACAAGGATAAGATGCGTGCTCTCAGGCATTAAATAGGAACGGTTCGTAATTCTCAGCCCATTACCAATATTAAGTAGTTATATTTTACTCATGTAAGGTTGTATGGTCGTGACCTCTCGGTGCGTCGGTGAGGTCTCACGGGCCGGTTCACATAGGAACACCTCCAATCTCACGGCCTGCGCACTCGCATGCTTCGAACTAAATTATGCCGCGATTTACTTTGGGAACACCACCGGTCTCACGATGAGGCATTCCTGTGTAAACCTCATTTAATAGTTTTGTGATATTTTCTTAAAAATCTTAGATTAACACCTTACTCTCTATGTATGCGAAAATCTTCGTAATCCCCATGCAGAAAACAATTTTAGTTATCTTGCGAATATGTGGTCAAGATAAATACATGTATCAGAACATAGAACTTTAATCCCATGCCTTGTAATCCTGCAAGAATAAATAAAGATAATTAAACGTGTAATCAGCGGTGCAATATCTGGCCGTGGTGAGTCTCGCACCCCGTGGAGTTGCGCGTGCGTCGGCGAGCGCTCGGCTTCGCTCGTAATTATCCCGACCTGTGACCCGAGCCACCCGCCCAACCTTCCCACGCCAAGCTGTTCACACGAGAAATCACTGCTTCCCATCGGAACTCTGAATTTTCCAAGCTTATTCGGAATTTTGTGGTTTCGACCGCCGATAATGGGTGAGTCAGACTGTGAAGCGCTCATTACATTCAATATTTTGGGGCCAGCTCAAAAACATAGCCGCAATAATATGAAACATTTTATGTGTTACGATTGTGAAGTATGTTTGACATAAGTTTACAAAATATTGGCTGTTGCAAGTACTATATGGGCCATACAATATCCAACGTACAATGTCGATTCCAATCCTGGAATGCTACCATAGAGACAAGACAATCGTGTAGAATATATAAAGAATAAGTACATAAGTTGACCAGTAAGTTCTTAAACAATGCATAATAAAGTAGGTACACGATAACTTCAGCCTTACGTATACCTACCAGGTAGGTGATACATAACTGGCGCCAATACACAATATACAACACTCAATCATTAATCTACGTCGCGTCGATCAAAGTAATATTCTAAGTGCGTGCAACGCATGCGACCTAAAACTAAAGTCTATACATGCGCAGTGCACGCGTCGCCACGTGCCGGAAAAGCGCGTAATGAGCCCGCACCTGCACTGTCCGAATTAAGGGATTTCTCGCGCCCTCCCGTGGGAGCGGAGGGTATCGCACGAATCGAACTGTTTGTTCTGTCAATAAGCACACACTGAGGAACAATAACGGCTAGCCAATATTGCACGGGGGCTAATTATGGCCTCTGGCGAGGATATTGGGTTTCTCTTAATGATATTATATGCAGTATAATAGCTAAGTTTACGATTTTACGATGTCTGTTATGTGAAATATGCTAATATCAGTATTTACATAACATAATCAATATGCGAGTTTATAGTTTCACGAGCAACATTTAATTTTCCAATGCTCCAAACAATTAACATAAGCACAGGGGACTTATAAAGTACTTAAAACAATTGTTTAGAACAGCACTTAACCGCATGCACACAAAGAGTGTACTAATATCAGTAATGTCGTAACAAATAACACTGATCAATCGGGGTGTATCGCGTGATGGGAGCGGCACGCGCGCGGCACTCCCACGACACGCGCGAGGGTAAACGCTCCACCCCGACCTAATGCGCAGACCTTAATGGAAATACATACAATATGAACAATGATGTCAAATAAAAGGAATGCTGAACCAGCGTTTATTGAGAAGCATAGAGATTACGATATCTCCTATTACTGATTCCATTATTTATCCATCAATTATTTATAGCTGCTTCGTCCAAGGTTGCAATTATAAGAAAATACACGTCAAATGTGCAGTTGAATAGGTTCTGAGAGCTCGACTGCAGGATCGATTATTAATCGAGTAAGTAACAGGTCCGCTGCTGTTTATGACTATAAACAATCGACTACCGCTGTTACCTGCAGTTTATTAATGCCAATGTCTGCCTTCGTGGTTATGACAACCTTCTAAAAAGGCCCTAAAAGCTTGTCAGCAGGAAATGATTCGACTTTACCATAAATCCCAGTGTCCAGATTATAAAACAACTTAGTTATTTCCATGGGAACACCTACAGGGGGTCACCAGTGTCTACATCACCTGAATAGTCTGTTTATTTGTCAATTCATAGTTAAACCTAAAGAACACAAATAGCTATTGTGTCGCCTCCATTGTAGTGTTTCAAAAACATGAAACTGTACACAAATGTCATTAAAGAACGATGCATTTCCGTTATTACTAATTTCACACCTCAATATTTAAGAGAAGTTCATGAGAATGGCGACACCTGCACACAAAGCCTGTTGACGAATGTTTTTTGTTTCGGACACTTAATATTTACGTAGACATAAAAACACTTTACGCATTGTCATCGTTTGGGAGTCGAGGTGTTTATGTACGTGTACTCTTGTACCATTTTTTCAACGTCTCGACAGTTTTTGGATTCCGCATCCCATACTGAAACCATTGACCAGGTAAGTTAAGGTATGTTAGAAAGGCTAGGCTATTCAAAATTTGGTTGATACTGCCACACATGGTACTACCTTTCTATAATAATGCAATTGTACAAGCAATCTTGCATCTCTGAATCATATCAAGCAATAGCTACTAGTAGTAAATAAGCAAATAATGGAGTTATTATGTCCATTAATTTCAAATTAAAGTTATATAATCATCTTGAATTAAAAAGAATCAAGCTACAGAACCCACAGCCAACCTAACCGCCTCGCACTTGAGTAGCCTTTTTTCTCAAAACTTTTTTTTCTCTAATCCTCCAAAAGATACCTGTACTTGTAAAACAATATTCTGTCAATTGCACGGCAAGGTGCCTCGTTGGCAACACGCAAATTGACCATCGCCCACTGGACAATGGTCCGAAACGTGAGGAAACAATACAAAATAAATTTCTTCACCTTCGTCGCGACAGCTAATTTCACAGGTAGCCATGACGACACGTCTAGCTATTGATAATCTTAACATAATTCGAGTTTTTATAGATATACATGTATTTATTTATCTCGGTGAGAAAACAGTGGTCAGTTTAGTTTCTTTATTTGTTGTAAATGTTTGGGATTAATAATGAGCAGGGCTGAAAAAATAACTATTTTAGTGAAGTAAAGGTGTGACAAGATATTGAGTGTACCTATCAGAATAGGTCAAAAGCCTACGTGCAGTAGTTTATAATCCAAAGTAAAAAAAATTATGTTATAACCACTATTTAACATTATAAAAGTATCCGTAACAAACGAATCACGTTTCAACGGACATCAAAAACTCGACAACAATGCGTTTACTGTTCGTCACGTAACCGTGTACGTTCCAATTTATCGAATCACATTATAACGTTAAATGGCGATCCAAATAACTCAGAATGAAGCAATTCACTACCTGAGTTCCTTACTCCCGCCTCCAAGGTGACTCGAGACTTTTTGCCGTTTTGTTTTTTATGGCCAGTATTATTGCGATTTGGACCTCCGTGTGGTCGAAACGATAAAGTGGTTATATAGTAATATAAATACCTAAGCCATTAATAGCACCGTAAGTTAATTAATTTGTAGTAAAACATAAATCTTGGACCAATATAATGGACGTTAACGTCGCTTGTGATAAACTTTCAAGTCATCAATTTCAGTAAAAAATTCTGGATGTCGTCGTGAAATGTGGACGTTAATAAATTGGGGCACACTTTATTTGAAAAAGTGTGAAGATTTTTTGGCTTTTACCTGACACATTAATACATAAATTGGGAAAGTTACATTATAAATCGGTTAATTGATTTCACGTACAAATTATAACACCTTTATTTCCATTACCTTATATTTCTTTTGTCCAAGTCAGAAATTTTCTAACACTTAGTTAATTTCATGTCAAACTTCATTACCTTCCAATTAAAATGTGCTTTATGTAGTCCTTGTCCACACCATGAATAAAATGCTTTAGGTATACCTTAAAATTGCATTCCAGATTAGTGAAACTCGCTAATTAATTAATCGACTACAGGCGTTTGCTAAAGTAGTTCGTATTTTACAATGATTAATTACATTATATTTAGTACCTTGTCAAGCAGGATCTGAATCATTTGATAATAAAAATGTTCAACATTCTTTCTTTTACGTTTTTGGCCACATTTACATAATTTTGCTGTTTATTTTTAGGACATTCCTCTTGTCAACGTGATTAAACCAAAAAAAGAAATACAATTTGCAGTTACCTACTTATTTTTTCATGATCCTACATCTCACTTCGGAAGAATGAAATTAAAGAACAATTATTCATAAAGGACTTATTTATTGAAAACGATTTATGTTTATACAATACAAATTGAAAGGCGGGGTAAAGCTCAAAAGGTATTTTTTCTGCGCAGACGCAGCCTCCGGTACCTGTCGCCGTGGGAGCGCGACAAGTGGATGCCTTCACGTTCTTCCATTGTTCGTCACCCCTGCAGCCTACTCACCCCCTCCTCCTCACTCCTCACCGTCTCAGGCATAAGCGCCCCTCGTCCTGAAGGCTAGGCTCCACTTCATATTTGACTATAAATCTACACACCTAGGGAGGTAGGTCAGGTAACAGTAACAATGTTATTTGGACAGTGGCGGATTTACAAATTTGCCGCTAGTAGGCCATTCAATTTTTGCCGCCTCTAATGATTGTGAACTTAATGATATTTCTGTCAGTTACTAGATTATTTTTGCAACCCTCTATGTACCGAAGAGTTTAATGTTAACAAGTTTATATGACAGCGACTTTGAAGCGTAAAACCTCTGTAACTTTTAAACGGCTCAATCAATTTTCATCAAACATGTCTAAGAACAATCGCCCGTAAAACACCTGTAGTACAAAAATAAACCAAATTGAAATCGGTTCATTCGTTGGGTGCTATGATTCTAAAACTCAATAATTTTGTACCAAAACGAGCGAAGCGAGCGCGAATTTTTTTAGTTTTGGGGCACAAAATACCTACGCAAACAAATGTGGAAAAAAACTACTGCAAAGAGAAGAAGCCGCGAGCGTAGCGAGCGCGAAATTTTTGAATTTTGGGTCGCAATAATACCTAAAGAAATCAGAAAATAGTCACTGCCTAGTGAAAGGCGCGAGCGCAGCGAGCGCGAAATTTTTGAGTCTTGGAACACAAAAATACTCAAACAAGTTTGAAAAAAAGCCAGTGTAAAGTGAAAAAGCTGAGAGCGCAGCGAGCGCGAAATTTTTTGAGTTTTGGGACACAAAAGTCCTCCACCTCATAAACAGCTTGAATCGTCAGTGTAGAGCGTCGGTTGTTTTTGCTACTACGGTGCTTTAACTTTTTGTTAGATTGAGGACTCAAAGAGCGCAGAATAAACCAGGAATTATGAAAAAACCGCGAGTGAAGCGAGCGGATTTTTTATTTTATTTTTATTGAAACGCTATTGAAATATTTTAAAATTCATGATCACGTAAGTACCTAAGTATATATTACAGTGCGTTTATTAATCGTTTATTTATATATGGATTGTGTACTCATATACTTAATTATAAAAAATAAACCTGTAAAAAAAATAGCTAAATTTGCCGCCCCTCTAAATCTGCCGCCGTAGGCACTGGCCTACTTGGCCTATTGGTAAATCCGCCACTGTATTTGGAGGTTACTTTTTTTATCAAAATTGCAGTTGCAAATGTATCCGCCAATGTCTTCCTTTACCTTGTGTAAGTTTTGTAGACAGGCACACGCGGGGATAAGTCACTCGCTATATAAGTATCTAGTGCACCAATACTTTTACCTGCACATATCCTGTAAAGTAAATTGACATCCCGTGACATTTCATTAATAAAATTGATATTGAAATATTTGCAATTAATTAATGTTACTATATTATTGTTTACATTTGTAAATGAATCTATAAAGTTGAGGTAGGACGCCTAAGATTTTAATGTAATAAGTCTCTCTCAATAACTCAAATACACAAACAATAATAATTAAGAAGCCAGAAATAAACAAGATTACAGACAGGACAAAGTGCATGTCACGAGCGCAACGGCCTTAGTCAGGGCCGCCCAGCGCGGCAGACGCGGCGCCCACCGCCCGCCATGGGAAAAATCAGGCTTTGCCGCCCCCGCCCCGCGCGCCCATTGGACCGCCCGGCGCCGCCCCGCGCCCCACCAGCGCCCATAAATACTACGCCGACTCGCGCATCTCCTCATTCCTCGCTCGCAACTCGCGCCCGACGTACGTACGCGCTCGTGTCAGTTCCAACCCAGTGTTCGTGTTCAGTGACAGTCACAATGAAAGCGATAACAGCAGTGTGCGCGACCGGCGCCTCCGTGCCCGCCATCGCCAGCGGCCGCGTGCAGCGGCACCGCGACGGCGAGAACGCCGAGATACAGATGTACCTGTCCAAGCTGCAGGACTTGGTGCCCTTCATGCCCAAGAACAGGAAGATCTCCAAGTTGGAGGTGATCCAGCACGTGATCGACTACATCTGCGACCTCCAGTCAGCTTTGGAGAACCACCCCGCCATGGATCAGTTTGACGCGGAGGGTGCACTGGCCAGCCCGGCCTGCGCGGCCCCAACACCCCGCCGGCGCCCGCTCGGGCCCCGTGCCGCGCCCAACACCATCCTCCGCAAAACAGACCTCAGTCAAGAACACAGAAACCAAACCGTAAGTTTCTAATTCTATGTGCTCTCCTTAACTCTACAAAGTCTATCTAACAAATTAAAGTAGAAGATGATATCCCATGTAATCCTTAGATACAAATAACCATGTCGTAGCAATTAATTAAAACAGTCTAAAAATAAAATGTTAACCCGCTTCAAAGCAAATTGCAATCTTAAAACAAATGACTAACGCTTTAACTTAATAGTTATTTCCAAAGTAGAAAGTTAACTCGCAATAACAAACATCACGTGCGGCGGCTATTAGCGGCTTTCAGTAGAGATAATGTAGCTGTGCACTAGTTAGTACAAGAGATACCTACTATTGCATTAAAAGTAAATGAAATCGGCCGTGTCGGTGTTTTTGCGGCGCGCGCGCACCTGCGTGTTTCGCAAGCGCGGAAAGGTAAAAGCGGAGATGCAGAGTTTCACAACACGGCACGCATCACTATCACAATTATTACTGCAAACGTTCATATTGTCACCACTGCGCCATTTCAAACTGTATAACATGCCAATATATTGATTGTTAAATCAACCATAAACCTCTCATCGCACAAACAATCTATTGTCGGGTCAAAATGTTTATTGCAGTCCTAATTATCTACATACTTATTTCCTTTATTAACTCCGGCAAATAAACAAACAACGGACCTTACTCTATGATCTACACCGCGTTACATTATGAAATAGATAGATTCGGTAAATAAGCAGTCTGAGAGTAAACCGCTGTTCACGCATGCGTGACTGCTGTTTTGAATTTCAGCCTTGAAGCACGGCCACCTGCGCCGGCGCCGCGTAAACGACCGTGTACTGACACACAATCTGAATATTCAACACATATTTATCTTGGTCGCTTAACATTCCGCCTGACACCTGTGTGTGATTGCCGTTTCGTCATTCCCATTTACCATGACAGAATTGTGGTCACGCAATTAGACAATTGTCGAGGTGTGGACGGGTAACAGTGGTGCAGGGCGCGTCAAGCGACTTGTCTGGTCGCGGCATGCAGCAGGTGCATCTCACAGGATTTATTCGTGCGCTGTGCGATTACGAGCCCCAGGCGCAATGCGCGCTCGTTAATACTTGGTCGCGCCACGTAAATTTTAATCACTGCCAGTTGTTGGAACCGAGGGAAATGTTCAAAACAAGCGTGATTTAAGAGACACAACGTGCCTGCTGTATTTACTGCGACGCATTTGCCACGTAGACGACAACTGCACTACAGCATTTAATTATACATAGTTCCAACTATCCACTGATAGACGACATTTCATGTACAACAATAGGCCATATTGTCTAAAATACCACCACATCTACAGAGAGTTGTAAAACTTCGCAGCAACGGCTTTAAAATATAAACCTCTTTTTATGTAACATTATCGACGCATTAAGAGGTGGTGGCGCCGAGAATTCATTAAGTCCATTAAAACAAACAATATACTTTGAAAAAGTAAAATAAACTTTGTTCTTGGCCAACTAATCAGCAAAACCGACACAACAAACAACATCAATTAATTAATGACAGGCGCCGGCAGTATCGCGATATAGACAGATATTTACTAATATACCGCCTACTAAAATATCGGAATGCCGCCTAAACGGGCCGCATTCTTGAATACAAAGTAGAATATTCATGTTCACAAGGACATTTCTCATGAACAGCCAAATCTTCTTTTCGTTAAACACGAGGCTGTGGTTCACAAGCTCTAGAAAGAATGAGTGGGCTGGGAGCGATCGTGCTGGTATTTGGATCTGCATCGTGGTCGTGAGGCGGCATTTCACGACGGTATCTCGTGGGCCATCAGCGCCGTGTGCCACAAACCTCCGGTCACGAGCATACGCCACGCCGGCCGTAATTGTAGCCTGCAGCTGCCGTCCGCCGGCATTCGAAAGGCCGTGAGATCAATCCACTCTGCTCTTTAGATACTGCTCTCTAAAATCATTATCAGTGTCCGATTCGGTGTTATGTCTACCAAGTTACCCCAATTGCACTTTTGTTCTTGTTTGACTTTGCACTTCAACCATAATAAGCTGCTAAGTACCGTAATGACGATTGTTAGGCGTGTAATCCGTTGCGGTAGCTCCCCCGCTTTATTTCACATAAAGGGTGCGACCCTTTTCATAATCATATCTGATACAACATAAAGGATCACGTTATCAATGAGTCGTCTCATTCCTTGTTTACTAGACTTATTTCTTATAGTCAGTCACAACCGAACTTTAGTTTGTCAATATCACTTAATCATCCAATTACTGGCCCGCATGTTGCCTTTAGTTACCAATTTAAGGACCCCTACTGTTAATCGCCGCGTACCAAGCATCGAACAGTAATATTTATTTTGTGCCTTAAGCCAATTTAAATGAAGCTCATATATTGAATGAACAAGTGTTCTCGCTCGTGGTACAAGCTAGCACTGACGTGTGGATGCAGGCTGGCTCGCCTACGCGCTCAGGGCCCGACGTCCATCCGACAGGCGACACTAACGAGCCGCCAGGTGTCCGCGCCCACGCACCCCGCTCCTCTGAATATCTTTGTCTCCGCGCACCTCGCGCATAAATCGCGAACGTGAAAGTTTTACGAGCACCTTTACGCTTCTCCGAACTAATAAACCGCAAGGCGTCGGCGAGTAGACAATGCAACTTCACCGCGAAATGTCTCGCCAGCGCCTGCACACGTGCAGCGATTTCGCCGATCGCTTGGATTCCATCGACGACGGATCGATCGAGGGCATTGTGCGGGTAACGGTCGCTCGCAGCTGCGTGTGAACACACGTGACGGCGCCGGTGGCCGGATAGCTAAATAAATGCGACGAACACTGAACATACCTATTCATTATCCGGCCGACAATGCTCGTCTCATAAAGGGATTTCACGTGTGCGCACTCGCAAAGTCCCGATCCGTTCGGGACATGTGTGCTCTCCCTTCGGTATGTGTCCGTAAATAGGGTGTGGCCACGTGCGGCCGTTCAGCTGTGTCGCGGATGTGCACGGACGGGAAGCCGTAATCTAACACTCGCTGATACTCGGAAAGTCACACTGAAACTGCCACCGCACTCCAGCTGCTGAAAAAAGTAATCTCACCATGCCTTCCGCGCCTCTTTATCGAAACCCCTATTCCCGGCTCACACACGCTTTCACGTTTACATTAGAACAACCAAATAACAGCAGGGCTATTGTCAGGGTACTAATGAATTAAAACAGTGTTGAAACGATCGCATATGCGGTGACAGATGGCCGGACGCGGGCGCGCGCGGGATGCTCATGTGCCACACGATACTATTTGTCGCAATCACTAATAACACTAAAACGATGAGGGAGACTTTATTGGACGTAATAAATAAAAATTGTTCCTATCGCTTACCATACATATAATAAATAATAACCCTACTAAACAAGCTTCAGTTTTAATATTACAATTATTGCGCTATGATCGTGTCAGATGTTAGGTGTACATGTGCGCGCGCATCTGTGCAATGATTGGTGCTGCTGCACCCTCGTCAGTGATTACATGGGCTATCCTTCTATTCTCATATCATGTTAACTCTAAAACGCCACTTAATGCATTGATAAAACTTTACTTATGTGCCTTTTCTTATTGTTACAGACGCCAGAAAAGCAGAATCAGCTTGACAGGCCTTCATGCTAAGTGTTGGTTAGATTAAGAGAGACACTATAATTTATGGTAATGTTATATACCTCGAGTGGCGACGTCGGTCGCCGCGGGCGGCAGCGCCGGGCCCCCGGGCCGGTGCCGGAGCCCCCGCCAACAGTTCCAGTGAACATCATCATGGACGATGATATCCTATGCACGATCTCGTTACGATCAGTAAACTACTTTAATGTAATTGTTTTGTGGCATTACACGCAGAAGACTTGAGCATTGCAATGCAATCGGCCGCGGCACGGGCGCGCCCGGGCGCCGCGGCTAGTTTTGTTATGATGTTTTGTGTAAAAAGCTTTACTAGGTAGTTAGTAGTGTAATGAATGTAAATTTTCCATGTTTGTAAATAAGTATGTTGAGTGGTTTTGTGGTACACCCAAGGGACATCCTGTCTGACAACAAATGATATATTTTGTAATAAATAGATTTCTTATTATTACTGTTCAGAACACTTCACGTACAAAATGCTGTAGTCTTTCAATTTTGTAAAAATCCTTTTTTTAGAACATGTCAATCCTATCTTTTAGTTATAAAACTAATGCTTCCATTTATATCAAAGAAGTGGGCCGATTGAAAGTCGACCCACCTATATAATTATATTATTCTAAGTTATTTCATGAGTGTGATTTTGCATGGCGATTTTGTTTCTAATAAAATATTATTTTGTGAGTGCTTCACGCAAATTTTCTATTATTAACTTATGATTTGTGTTTAGCACATTACTATATGTAAATAATGTATGTAATAAAAACTAAATGAATATAAAATTTAATTGAAAATTATCGATTTGATACATTTTATGATTTTATTTCGATTATAAGGTGAAGATGCTTTAATTATCTTTATATACATAATGATTACTTATGGTGTATTATAATTTTAAATAGACTGTTATAGTTTTAGTTGAGGTGCGTTAATAATGATCAAATATGCGTTGTTAGATATGTGGCACGCTGTGCCGCCCACAGTACTCAGCGGCCCCGGCAGCTATCCGTAACAACTCTGTGTCACAAACCGTATCTGTCTTGATTGCATTTCACGATGTTAATCACCCACATTTTCCTTTATTATTTAGTTTTATAAATTGTGCACTGATTTTCTATTAAGTACCAGTACAATGAAAAGATGAAATAAAAAAATATTAAGGCTATTTGAAATCTTTTATTTGACCCCTCTCCTGCATATACGTCCAATATGTGTTCTCAATAAGTCCAGATACTTAAATCTACATACAATTCGACATTCCTAAAAAATATGATCTTATAAACCAGAATTTCATAGTCATTTCGTAGGCCGCTACGAACCACTTATAATGATAACCATCATTTTAGTCAACAAACTACACCTACACAGATGTATCAAAAATAGTAATCAATGCAGTGCAATACAAAACACAAACACATTTAAAGTATAACCAATCTATAGTTATTTGGATTATTACACATGGCTACGAGCTTATCCCTAATTCTCGTAGCGACTACGGGATGCTACGCACTAAATATTGACAGGTTATATAAAAATATCGAAAGATATGTAGTACACCTATTTATGATATTACATAGGTACTTCTTTTAGGTGTATTGTATCTAAAAAGGTGCTACAGAAACGAAACTAAAATGTCTACTTTTACGAACCTGATGTCTTTGATTCCTCAAATGGAGAAAACTATTAAAGAGAGAGAATTGATATACATATTCTCATAAAAAGTGTTAGAACTCAGAAGTTTAATTTGCTCTTTAAAAACGTAGATTAAAATAAAAAAAAATATATGATTTCAATAACGTCGCTTACTTACACTTTTCTAAAAAAATTATTCCACCTCGGATCCGGCGAGATCACGCGATTGCATCACAGCCAATTATCGCAACTACAATATTTGGTCAGCTGCGTACATAATGTACTACGAACTTCAACAACATCACTCACGCTTTCAAGAATATGCTTTAACAGCACAGAATAGAGCTCAAATTCGCTTATCTACAAATCTACGTTATTAACAAAGCAATTTGTACCGTGATGCGATAGCAGTAAGTTGAATACGGTACACTGAAAACACAATTCATAATTGGTGTCGTGAGCGTTTGTTCGCAAACATTAGCTGGATGCCGTCATTCGAACAATGCGACTAATTACTAACATGAGGTAAACAAGCAAAATTATGCTACAAACAAAAATGATTTTCGCGACCCTGCCAGGATTCGAACCTGGAATCTTCTGATCCGTAGTCAGACGCGTTATCCGTTGCGCCACAGGGCCTGTTGATGTGGCAACTGAAATAGAACGTTACACTGCCGTTCTTTTTATTAGGCTCATGTATTGATCCAAATACTTTACGTACCATAAAACCACATTGGAAAATCAACTGTAAATAGGTAATTAATACGGCATCTACCTTGCTACAGTTCCTATTAAATATCATAGAAATCGTGTTCTTACATAATTAAACAAAAAAACTTTGCTTCCGTTTCTCAAGTGTTCGTTCGTGTAGCAACTCACTGCTATTAAAATATGTATACGTATTGTTTTTCTGTTACTGCAAGTAGATATAGTAGGTAATTATTATCCACATGCAATAACTTACATAAACACACACAAGATTCGCAGTCACGTCCAACACTTTAGTGTGTAGGAGTTACTGAGGTCAGAGAGCACAGCTGTGCCGACAGGTTGTTAGCTAAATAACAAGCCGAGGAAATGCCCTTACTCGACATAGCGTGGGATGACGACAAGTAATGGACTGTGCTTCGCAATTACATACAACACATATTTATTTTAAATTACGATGCATGCAACAAAGTGTGTGCTAAGTATGAATGTAGATGGATGGAGAGGAAGAGGAAGACCCAAGAAAAGATGGATGGATTGCCTGAAAGATGATATGAATAGGAAGGGAGTGAGTGTCAATATGACGAGTGACAGGGGAAAATGGAAGAAAATGACATATTGCGCCGACCCCAAGTAAAATTTGGGAACAGGGCAGGAGAAAGAAGACATATTTATTTTAAATTGCTGATAATGTAAATGCAGCTTGTAGTTAACAACAAAGTAGGTATTTAATAAAAAAAATTACGACAATACTATTCAATTCAATGCCGCAGTGTTCAATTTTTAAAGATTCATCCAGGATGTCCAGTGAAACATATTTGTATGTTTGTAAACCAATATTTGTGGAAAAACTGAAGTCTCTTGTCGTGTAGGTATGTGTAATGTATGTGGTTTTGGCAAACGTAAATTACATTGTCTGGAGGTCGTCCTTGTAGTATATGCGCAAATGCTTGTGCACTACATAATATCCTGCGCAGCTGGCTGATCTCCTTAGAAAAACGTAGTAGTCGACAACGACTGACATGGAACTAAACGCCATCATCAGGTACCTACCTATCAGGTACTTTCTATATTCCACGAAAAATAAAAATTGACACTAATTAGTCTACCAGTAATTTCGTCTAACATCATCAAGCTTCTTCAAACGCTAATTTATTCTCGATCACCGCTAGAAGTCGCAAACACACCAACTGTTTATTATCACAAACGTCTCGATACCGTTAACGGGGTTTTCAGGCGACTCGCTATCACGCCGATAGCCGAGTGGCGATTATTCACGCAGGTGCGCCTGCGCCCGCGACGGCGACCTTCGCTCGGTGCACGTGTATTGTCTTCAGTACATGACAATAACTTTGTTGTTCGAGAGGAAAAATGTTTACTTGATATTTTAAAAGATACACGGTATCATAAGCCAGTTTAAGTGATAATTAGCAGATTCTCTATTTACTTAGAGACTTAAGTAATTAATACATCCTGAAATATACTATAAGGTCTATATTCTCGCTCATTGATGTTAAGGTATTTATCTGATAAAACATCATATGACAGATTATCGGCGGAGATTTCAAGCTACACAAAGCCTATTTGGACAGCTGCCTGCAAAGGATAAAATATATTGATAATTGTTACGGAACTAAACATACCTATATACTAAACATATATATCATTCAGATTTACCTAACAAGCTTCTTCTCTATAAAGTGATGGCATATTGTTCATATCCGTGTAGTGACAGTAAATAATGGAAAATAGCTCGAGAAAAGGCTAGCAATTACCCACTTTGAGGATAAACTTAAATATGATTGTCTATTCATAATATCAATCACATTTCAATTGACACTAACTTTTTATTCAACCACATAACGATACTACGAGAACAAAAATACTTGAACAAAAACTAAAATGGCGTCGGAGCAGTGACTCTTTAGGCGCTGATTGTGCAGCTGTATGAAGCCGTGGAAAACGTTGTTACACGCATTACGCGGATCTACCGTGCGAAGCCTAGCTGAGCCTCTGATAACGACTACGCAGTTACTGGGCATGGACATACTTAAGACATTCAATTTTGGTTAAATAATATCGCCCATCATTTCGAATGTTTGCGAGCAGTTGTGGGTGTCCCTTTGGAGCCGGCTTTCGAATGTGGACTGTTTGCAGACCTAGTACATCACATGATCCGAAAGTAACCTTGTTCGAAGTAACTCTATCGTAATAAGGTAAGATAATTTCTCAAAAGGCAATAAAAAGTAAGTTCATAAAACAATATAACATTCATATTCAACCATTACTATATGCCATAAGAAAATTTAAGCTACGTTAAAAACACATTACCGATAAGAAATCGAATTACATTACGAAATATTCAACCAAGAATTTCATTAATAAACCCCATTCTTTATTCAATTAAAATTGTAGGTATGTATGAAACTATATGTGTGTGCGTAGCTAAAGTCTAGGCACTGATAAATATATAAACGGAAATAGTATAGTGTAGTACGTGTTAATCTGATAAGTGTAATCAGTGATGAGTCGCTGACAGGTGGGCAGGTGGTTGCACTTGCCCAGTGTACTCGCACCGCGCTGATAACGTTGCTGATAACAGGCTTAATCACTCAAGAACCGTAACGTACTGGTGTAAGTGCCTACAGGTATGAGAGGTATTTTTGCCGTAATTTATGTGAGCCTTGTGAAGTATTCGGTGTAGGAATTTTACTTCCATATTTCAGTGGTACTGAAAATGATGTAGTGTGCTTTATACATATATACTACATTCATTACTGTTTTCAATTTGGCAATTTTTTCAAGCGGAAAATACGCCTGTGTGTAAATGTTACTGACATAAGGCGAAGGGCAGACTTCAACTTACATATCAGTGACAAATCTAACTAAATTATAATTACACAAGACAATAGCGATAATAGAGACAGATTTTAAGCTTGGTTCTGATATTTATTGACTCACAGCTATGTTATATGACCATTCAAACAAAATTCCAACAGTGTGCCCAGCGGTGTAAACAAGTCAACACAAAGACTGCTTGTCGCGTCAGATTGTTTTAGGTATTTGCTGTGACAAATTATAATCAACAATTACGCAAATGAAAAGAGCTCTTATTTTGAAAAGCTTAAGAGAGTTGAGCAAGGAAACAACAACATGGTTTGTTGCAAGCAAAATACCGCACGAACCGCGAATTATTGCAACAAGAGGCGTAACTAGGCAACGCGGTTATGCTAACCATAACAATAAGCCGTTGTTAGCCGACGATACGGTCGGCTACATAAGTTTACACACGCAATCTGTGGCCAAACAATACTCTGTAATACCGAGAGTGCGTCGTAACGGCCAAACAACTTGCACAATGTTGATTGACAACGTAAAATTTACGTCCCACGTCGTGGAAGAACAAAGAACTTGATTGTCCACATTACTTGGTACATCAATGTCAAAGAGGCTCATCAATTGGAATCGACCTCGGAGAAACATACCAGAGCCGTTATTATGAGCACGCTTTTTTCCTCGCAGTGGAGACGTAAACGAGCGCCCATCCGAAGTGTAGCCGATCTCACGTGTAGCGATAAACTTGTCACTGTTTTTTTAGGATACTAGTTTTTATGACTAAACTCAAGTTATAGTTTAAGTTGGTATAGAAGAAGCTGATACTAAATAAGAGATCCAGAGGGAAGATTCTATCACTCATCCCTCAGTAATAGAGTATCTCTGACTTTTCTGGAAATTACACCATAATTGGGAATAATAATTTCAATGGTAATCCCCGACACTATCGTTACTTAACCTTACACGTAGTCTAGAACAATAGTTCCCCGCCATAGCTGCTATCAGCAATGACGGTTGACCGAACCAATGACAAATATACACATCTACAAATAAATAATATGCCAATTATTCGTAAAGCTAAGTAAATATAGCACATCTCGAACATATAACCATAAGTGATTTTCCTTAGTCGAGTGTAACAACTTGCACAACTAGATAAGCGCTTCGCATACGCCATTTTAAGTATGGGTTTGTTTTCTTTACCAGTATGATATATCTACCTACAATAACAGAAAATCCATTTTAAGTTTTATAACTTTAAAGTCTTTGTTATTTTTGTATTATGCTGTACCAGCTATGGCCAACGATATATCGATATATAAAAAATCTGGGGTGAAATGCATACGCATTTCACCCCAGATTTTTTTCAGTGTGTTCACGGTTCAGGATTCTAAAGCTATTTTCCTTTATATCCTTAATGCAATCAAAACTCTTAATATGATCCTGTCTGATGACGATAGCTATGCTATAGGACCTGATTATTACTTAAATATACCTACTTGCACCTCTGCTGAAGCCTTTCCAACAAATATTCCCCTAATTCTGACATACGTTCATTCCTCTGCGTGAGTTTTCATTAAATTCGATAACGTATTATGCTCGTACATACTCGTTTGCAATGACTGTACTGTAAATTTTCCTCAGGATAAGTTATTATTATATTAATGTTCAGTCCGTAAACTCGGCTATTCAGCAGGTGTTTCAGCAATGCTTTCAAGACACGTGTTTCAATAATATAAGGCGTACTATATGTTCTTACCTAGCACATTTATGTGGCAATATACAATATGATGACTGGTAATAGACGAACATTAGGTAAATGGCTATATTCATTCATTTAAATAATGATAGGTGTAAGATTTAGAATGCGGAAAAACGTCGTCCGTGGAAATATAAATGTTCCGATTATTATAATTGTCAGTTCACTTGCCAATTACACACTTAATTACGTATCTACTTCACAAAACTAAAAAAGTTATTATACTGCTTCAATATAATTCTAACAGTATCTTACTGTTTTTGTAAGTAGCAAGCGCTCAATAAAATCTCCGATGTACCGATCGCCGTAAAACTAACGTTATCTCCCGATATCTTAGCACTTAGTAAAAATACTTCGCCAAAGTCCGCATAAGATAGTGACGATACGGTTATCAGTTACAGGTGTTTATACCCAACTCGCACTTGACGCACCGACGCTCCCAAATTGATATAACGACGTTAACACGATTAAATGATAACTTGACTTACGATTTCTGAAGGAAATTGTATTTCAGCTGCGCAAATAAGAATTAAATACCTATCAGAGAAATATAGGTACCTTAGTAAATATATTATGGTGCGCTACTATGTTCACGTATATCTATATCTTCGCTTCTTACAGGTAGATGCTAGATAGAACCGACAGAAATTAAGTCAATATGTCAAAGATTAATGAAGGATTATTAAAGATAGGATAATTATAGGTACCAATGATTATTTACTTTATAAATAAAAAAGATAAACAACACGTAAGTACTTACTGCGTAGTTTATTTTTAAAAACACAAATAAAAAGATGACGTGGAAATTATTTAATTTACACAATGCCTATTTATTGTTTTATCTGTGCGGATATAGGCCCAAAATCGCATTATTCGCATTGTTACTCCATGCAATGCACTGACATATTCACAGGTTTGTTTTACAATAAAATGAAAGAAAACTAGAAAAAAATATCGCGCACATCAGGTGCAGATGTTTTAAATCCATTTATGTATTTATTACCTTTCTCTTCATCCAAATAAGATATTCATACTAGACATAAACATTTTCAGATTTGCCATAACCACAACACTCACACAGTATGCTGTCATAAAACTGAACCCTACAAGCACTGTACAAAATATTCATATGGTATACCTAAGTACTTCACAATCGGCGAGGGCACGACAACTCGTTAACCTTTCACGAACACCCGACACAATATATTATTCATGCCATAATTGAAATAAACTTACGGATTCTTCAAAATAGAGCCGAATTTCCATCGCCATACATTCGGGGCTTCAAAGAATACAGGTGCCCGGTGGTAGCACATTCACCTAGGATAATGGGAAGTGATTTCCATACATTACAATGATAGTAAGGCGGAACAACAGATTTTTGTGTAATCTTAATACATTTTTCATGCAAAATTGAAATTCTAAATAGAGGCCCATGAGTTCAGGACAATTTTCAACACAACATGTAAAATATCAAACAACATCTGGCAGACTTTTGAATTATTTAAACAGTTTTTCATAGTATTTTTCTTATTTTTTTGTCGTAGCGTTTTCTTGGTGAATACACAACGGAACAGTGGTTCTGTATGAAGTTTTGTTTAACGAAACAATAGTGGATTTGGATTCTTAGGAAGTGAAATATTTTTTTCAAAATAGGATCCTATTTCGATGAAATATTTCGTGACTACAATCTCTCAAGGCAATCTTAACATTGAGTGCAACAAGTACAAACTCACTGCAGCGGAAACGATTAACATTTTTCTAATTAATTCATTTGTACTAAACAAAATCTCATTGCCTATCGCACAATACACTTATCGATAGCAAACAAAGATAATATTAAAGAAAACATCGTTATCAGTGTATTAGGTGCATACAGGTGTGAGGTGTGTCAAATGTTAAGAAAAACAAATAAACATCAGTTTAAAATACCTTGAAAATAATAAAAACTCCAGAACAGACAATTGTACATAGGTAATACATATAGGAAAGGAAACAATGCAGTAATGTTCCACGTAAGTCCCTCGGGTCAAACGTGAGTGAAACTGGCTGAGACTTTAAATATTCAAAGGGTGTAAAGGGCAACACTGCGCATATTTCCCCAGGGTCGTCTGTATTTACCCCTCTGTTTTCATTTCATAACTCTATAGTTGTTTTATTTGGTCTGCACTAAACGAAACATACAAGTATACCTACACTAGGTATAGCCAAACTACTGACTGACAAACAACAATTTTGCAGTGTTTGTCTGTCTATTCCGTATTCCGTCTATAGTATTCCGACCACAGATAGGTATAGAGACAGAAGACTTATTTCAAACATATATGTATTAACAGAAGATAATCTATTAACAAAAACAATAAATAAAAATGCACGTAAACAAACATCACCAACCCAATCTAGAATCGCTAAACTAATGCACAAACGAAGATTTCCAAAGCTATTAAACCCACTACGGTACAAGTACCGGCAGAGAAAGGTGACAATACCACCTCACCACCTGCATCCGTTGAAAGCGTGGACATGAACGAACATGTACACGGTACTGTATTCTTTCCATGTTGCGCCAATTCTATGGGTAACGGGCGTGAGTCCACACATGGAGAACAAATGACTCGCGGAGATGTAACAGAAAATAGCGAGCCAAAATGCGAGTGTTAGGAGGACGAGGAACGTTACTAGCTCTGCCTGCGTACTACCTACCTTCTACTACCTTCTTAAAATACCATATTTTTAAAAACCAAATCACCAATCAATCTTTAACAGATTTCTCAAAACGTCAGTTTAATAGTAACTCATAGTTTTGGTCACGTCTACCGTATGTTACTTGATATACAAGAAGGCGCCTGACCTACCGGCTTTATGGCATCTCCGTTCATCTTTCTTTCCTCCGTGGGTGTACTGGTACAGTATGTGTGCATTGTTAGACTGTGGTATTACCACACTAGTGCTGAGCCTATCTGGTGCGTTGCGTTAGCTGCAGCGGAAGTGATGCCCCAGTCACCTCGTGCATTGTGTACCAAATACCCACGCCTTGCTTGCTATACTGCCTTCTCTGACATAGTGTTCTATTTTTAGCTTATTCACGATAATGCTAAATGCAATTTGTAATTCTATTCGACGCTGTTTCACTTCTCCACTGTGAATACTGAATGCTGACGTCACTAGTGCTGTGTTTAATCGTTATGTTCACGATAAAATAGTAATTTAAATAACAATAAAATCGACTATTATTTAGTTCGGCAGTTTAATTCAGGAAGCAGTAAATGTACTTCAAACGTTTTAATGAATATATCGGTTGTGTTTTTCTATTCAAATAGTTGAAAAGCACATAACTATTTGACATTTTCTTGATCCATTTTATGCTTGCCTTTTTATTTTACCATACATTAAGTGTTCGACATTTGCAGTAATTTACAATTAATAGACCACTCGAGTCATAACAAATGACGAAATTGTATGGAGTAAGGATGGAGAGGCTCAAAGTAATTGCTCTGTAATTTGTTTCGCAATCATTTTTCTGCACTTCGAAATAATGAGTGAACATTTTTTGCGGACAATTATTGCAATCTTCCTCTTCAGTTTAAGGAAAAATAGATGTGATACACGTTTAAAAATAGCTATGTTATGGTGCTAAAACACACCAAGTCATGAAAACAACTTACCTAACTCACGTAGACAAGACGTGTCATCTTAAAAACTCAGCAATAAAGCTAAGCAATAAAGTTGTTCTTCATAAAACATGCACATACCCTGTTAACACTGAGTCGTCGCATATTTTAATGTGAACATACTCAATGTGACAGTTTGAAGCAATAGAGACAAATCGCGACAATATGCGACAAAACGGTAACGAATGGCGTTTGTGCGACAATTCTAAATTTAAATCGCTTAGCTCACGCCTCTGTATTGTCTCCCTGGTTCACATTTGTACCGTGCACAGTACACAAACTATTTTCAATACACATGCAAAAGAATGCAACTGTCTAGTAAAGCGCATTCATTTGTATGCTAGGGCTACCGCATGCAGTAAATAGACACATTAAACGCGTGTCAATGTCAAACTACTTTGCTAGTCAGTATAATATTCTGCATTTGTAAGTCTGTTACAATACAAGTGTCAGTTGCCAGTATAATTTTAATGTTACATTGTTGGCTGCTTAACTTGTCATCTAATTGATATTGACTCGATAAAGTACCTACCTACTACATAGAGCCTCTAAAGCTTTTCAGTGGTAATTTCTGTAGAAGTGTTTTGTTTTTTTTTTTATCGACCTGTGTTAACAACAGCCTAAGTACCTACGTATTTATTTCTTAATCCTCTCACGATACAATTGTATGGAGTTTGCCTACTATGACGTCAACCTTAAGCTAGTTAGGTATGTAATATATATAAAATTACTAGCTTTCGCCCGCGGTTTCACCCGCGTCCCGTAGTCGGATGGTGACAAAAAATAGATGTTGGCCGATTCTCAGACCTATTCAATACGCTCACAAAATTTCATGAGAATCGGTCAAGCCGTTTCGGAGGAGTATGGGAACGAAAACTGTGACACGAGAATTTTATATATTAGATTAGGCATGAACAGAATTCAAAGTTAGTAAATATTGTGGTCAGAATTCCCTGTTATCCCTAGACGTTGACGTGGCATATACCGGTATACACCGGTTCACATGGCTTTGTTTACGTCACATTGTGCTCACGATACTATAACCACGTCAATGTGGTTTCTTCGTGACAAACTACATTTACATTACTTACTTCTATATTTACATGTTTTATTCATCATCACCAAATCCAGTGAAGCGTTACACCAGAGCCTTGGTAAAAACTGTTACATTACAACTTACATTCACAAAATCAGAAGGTTACATTTGACGTATCTACAATGTTTTTACCGACCAGTTTATGTAATATTAGTCTTAAATATTCAATGTATTACCATAAGGAATATGAATATATAATCACCGAAATGTCATCGAATGCAAATAGGACTCATTCATGGCATTCATTCATTAATGTGGGGCATTTGTTATTCTAATGTTATTTTGCTTGAACCTGTAGAACAGCCAATTAACAACTAAGCAAGTTCCACAGCACATCTAACATTTAAGTATTCATAATGCAAAATATTTATTCAATTAAGCCTTATGTGCTCATTGTTGGTCATATTTTGTTTGGTACCAAAACACCCATTCATTTATAGTTTCTGGGTGTTTCTGATCCAAATTCGACGATCCAAGCTCTAGCTTAATTACATCTACCTCAATACAATTGAAATTACAGGGGCCCGATTCTCCTAAGTTAATAATGTCAAAAACGAATAGAAATCGAATCGCAATATGATCGCAATAGCAGTTTTAACCATATCGGGCATTCTGCTACTAATATAAGACCAATCGTATTCCAACGACATTCGATTGGTGTGCGATTGGTCTGCTATTTTGGTGATTTTGGTCTATACGGTAGTTTGCTGTACAATCATTTTGCAATCGTAAATCATTTGCAGACAAAATGATTAATTATTGAATGATAGAAAAGGATAAAAACGTTTATTTCAAAGAAAAAATAGCGGAATGCCACATACGCTTCAATCGTAATCGAGTCGGAAATGGATCTCAGTCGAATCGAGTCGAACGTCGATCGATCGTCGCTTAAGTAAAATTAGGAGAATCGGGCCCCTGAGCTCTAGCTTAATTACATCTACCTCAATACAATTGGAATTACAGGAAGCTACAAAATCAATCGACTTAACAAAGAAACGCACCAGAAAAGCGCTACTAAACCAAGTTCCTTGTTGTTACGCATATAATAGTTAAAGCTGATGTTCACGCGTAATGATTAATTCGTGGCGTTTTACAGGCGCGTGCGCATCTTATAATCATAAAACCGCACTTGTGTTGTGAACAGAGCGGGGATTTCTCGGTCCATTTATTTTGTTTTAGTGCCTGCCTTACAGCTGAGTAAATAGGCGGCCACTACTGTACATTGATTCCACAAATAGCCTCTACTTACCACCGCTTCCGATTTAACTTTCAATTTGTAATCAGTTTATCTTTGTTTAATTAGGAATGCGAGTACGCGGAGTTTCTCGCTCTCTCTTCTTATAATTCAAAGAGCAGGGTGTCAAGCTCCGTGATCTTTGTGCAAGATAAGTCATGTTGAATAATCAATGCTAAATTGTTTAGTTAAAACCAGCTGCAAACTATAATAAGATACGGGCACTTCATTTTTTTTTTATTTTATCAGCGAATCGTTTCTATTTCAGTACAATATCAATGTAAAACCGTCCACGCAAAAGATAGATAATTTCGTCCAACTAACATGAGCAGTCGTGGCCGAGCGGTTAAGGCGTCTGACTAGAAATCAGATTCCCTCTGGGAGCGTAGGTTCGAATCCTACCGACTGCGAAAAACTTTTTTAGCAATTTTTTGCGTCTGCCAATTCATTGAACTATAAATATGCTTGTATTATCAGTGTCTGAATGTATTTATATCGCTGGTACTTTGCAAAAATTACATCAACGAGCATCTATTTTAAACTGAAAAATAAAAGCACCAGCAAAAGACTGTGTAACCCCTCCTTAATTATCGCGGTCATTATTTTAAATCAGTATCCAGCATCGAGGAAAGTAACGAGCGTAAACATCGATCGGAAGATGGCTGGCAGGGTCTCATTAGGCGGAGTGCACGTGCGTCGCCGGCAGGCTCGAGTCGCGATGCCGAGCTCGATCGCGCAGGGTTGCGACACCACCGATCGTGCAATCTCGATACTCGACACCGCGGTAAAAGTAAAGATCGTACTGATTGTATCACAAGGAACCCTACAATGTTGTTCAAACATTTAAAAGTACCCAGCATTAGGTATTATAATACTGAACATATTTACAAAGATAACCAACAGGAAAATTGTACTTCGAGGTCGAGTTTGCTCGTCAAGGTTGACGGCTACAAATTAAGTTTAAACTATAGAATTTTAACGTTCTTGCAGCAATCATCTCAATGAAATCTTCGTTTCGTCACCCTGGTTTTGTTTACGTTGTCTAACATTGGTCGTTACGTAATCAGCTGACTTCATAAGGAACTTCGCCCAGATGACTTCACCGGCTTATCTGAAAATGTTAATCTGGGAGCCACTATATGCAGTTATGAGTTTTAGTCAGTTTGTCGAAGATACAGTTTCTAATAAAACTCAAATGACCTCATAGAAATCCCTATTAACTTGACAAGGCAATGATTGCCTCATACAGTACAATACTAATATTAAAATCATTAACCTAGCTGTTATAGATATCTTAGCCATATAAAGATTCTAGTTCTATACTATACACAAAGATTCCAAAAAGCAAAGTTCTCAGAGACATCATCCTCTTTTCAAATCACCGATGTGAAAGTCCCATAACAGTTGCAAAAGAGATTCAGATAAAAAACAACACGATGATTGTATAAAAACACAATTTGCGCTGGAAATGAAACACAAAACCGCATTAGGTGCGGCCAACTGGCGCGCGGCACCCCTGCACTCACTTCTCGTCATGGGATTACGTACGAGTCCATACCAGGGATTTAAGGTTTCATTACTCGGCTGCGGCCGTCTCCCTTGTCTCATGCCTACGGAACCTTACGCAGGAAACTCGAAGCCAACTCGCTCGAAAAAAAGCGACCATACTTTCTTCCATTGCAGAATAATTTACCTACACTACACGTGAAGATGTTTTTCCATCTTGTGACTACACAAACATTAATCAGCATAAAATTGTTTTCAAAATAATGTACAGGCTAATATCAAGTGACTGCACAAATATTAATCAGCATTTGCAATATTTAAATTCTTATGTCTGTGCAACTTCTACCTCCAGGGGCGTATTTACCCTAGGGCTAAAGGGGCTACAGCCCGGGGCGGCAGGCGGCGAAGGGCGGCCCAGGGGCGGCCGGCAGGCCGCCCTTGGGCTTTAGGTTGGAGGATTAAAAAAGTACAGAACAATATTTTAGGACGTAGGTAAGCCTAGAACGGCGCTGAGCCATCTTTCCACATGTTGATTTCATGTCTTAAGGGTTTAAAGTATGAAAGCCGGCCTTTGTTCTTTTCTGAACCGGTGGAATAGTCTAATTTTTTTCCGCCTCGGTATTTTTTTGAGGGAAATCTAAAGAAAAAAAAAACCGGCCAAGTGCGAGTCGGGCTCGCGCGCCGAGGGTTCCGTACAAATCCTGTATAAATAAAAAGTGACTTTCGCGCAAACCGTTCAGCTTAGAACAATCATAGTTATGGTAATTTCGTGAGAGTCAAAATAGTTAATATTTTTTATTTTATAATGTAACCAGAATAGTAGGCCAGTACCTTGTAAATTTTTTTTTATTAAAGTTATTTATTTACAACATTTTATAGTCATCATTCAGAAATCTGATTGAAAATAACTAATTATGCCTTAAAGGTCATTGGGCACATCTGACCCGCTTTGCAAAAAGTGGCGGACATGAATCAAAGTAGTTTTAAATTGTGGAGTAGTAAAACAAGTAGTTTTAAACTAGTATGACGTTTCTTTGAATATAAATATTTAATTAAAATTCCATGGAGACGAATGTCCAGGATAGTTAAAAAAATATAAAAGACAAGCAGTTTCAGAGGATTGTACAATGTACAGGTTGCAATGCTAGTTTTTATTGCTAAAGACTTTTCATAAAGAAGGAAGATGCCAATTCGGATGACCAGGATCTGGAAACCCTGATAAAGAGGGCAACTCTTGAATATTGTAGGCACGCATCAAGTCAAAACCAGACATGTGAAAGTATTTTTGAGGGTACTGGTAAACAGTGAAGGTTTGGAGCTGATTTGATTATGGAGACCACATAGAGTCGAGGGAACTCCTGAACGGTATGTTGCAACTACCACGTGTTTGGGCTTATTTAATTCGTATTGGCGAAGACTTTCCACATAGATTGCGGGATCGATAGCAAAGATCAGATATAGTTATGGGAACTCCTTTACAATTTATAGCAGTAACCTTGTGTCCAACACAAGCTTATTTTATTTTAGGTGATGAGAATTCACTACTAACTTGGGTTAAAGCAGCCATTGCAGGAATGGGATCTTTTATTTTTGAGGGATTAATCACCTAATGAGCCCCAGTATCAGGTTTTTTTTGAAACCGCCTGACGACTTGTAACTGTCGAATTGTAACAACGACTGCTAGAGAGTAGGATTCGGGGCTGCTGGCTTTACGTTTCTAGAGCCTTGACAAAAGTGTAATTCTGTCCCTTCCTTTGTCTTATAAAGTCGGCTTTATTTTATTTTGTAAATAGTTCTCATTTAGTTTATATATCTCAATACCCACATTCCCAGTCGTAACTTGTAATGGTGGGTCGTAATGGTCATAATGGTCTTTATCAAAATGAATTTAAAAAGCATTTTACAAACAAATCCAACTTCAAACATATAAAAAAGTAACAAGAAAACAAAAACAAGAAAGAAAGGAAGAAGATGTTATGTGCATCGGTCTAGAAGTCGTAACACGACGTAACTAAAACATACCGTTGAAGAGTTCTCTCGACTTTCTCACGTCCATCATCAGGTAAGCTCTAAACCTTCACTGTTTGATAGTATCATCAGACATACATCTGAGAATCAAGTTTTAACCCTATGCATGCCTACAATTTCTGATAGTTGCCCTCGATTTCTCAGGATTTCCATCATCAGATCCTGACCTGATGACAATGGAAATAAACGGCGAGTATACTCTTTCACTACCAAGAAATGATTTCTCAAATCCGTCAAACTTGGTCGTTTAAATTCCCCATTGAAATTAGGAAAATATTTGATGTTTAAACCTGATTTTCTCTAATGGTTCACATTGATGCGACTAATGTCATAGTAAATCAGAGCCTTATATCATTATACGTATGGTTTCCATACTAAGGTGCCCAATGACCTTTGAATGATTTAGAATTTTTCACAGTTTAAAGGCAATTATATTTAAGAAGTGTTTGATATGAATTTCAACTTTAATATCTCTACGCGTTCATGTGAAAAAGGGTAGGTAGTAAGTTTATATTTATTAAAAAAATATTTTATGTCATGTAAGCAAAAATAATATTTTATGTAACTTCAAATTTATCATTTTCGCAATTTTTCCTTTATCTGTACTATTAACGTTGCTTCGTGCCGAATCTCAAGATTCTGTGTTCACGGGAAAGTACCTTGTAGGTTTTGATTCCCTAGCGTGTGACGAAAATTCGTCTAAGGTGTCGGTATAAACTGCTGTATCTAGTTTCATTTTTTCACTGCGTAAAGGGACAATAGACCTGAGTATTTCATGTGAATTTCATCTTGATACGTCCACGCGTTCTTGAGATAAAGGGTCTTGACAGACAGACAGACAGACGGACAACAAAGTGAACCTATAAGGGTTCCGTTTTTTCCTTATGAGGTACGGAACCCTAAAAATGATTTAAAAGTAGCATTTCCTTATAAGTATCCAAATTGCGATGCGTATATTTCTTAGTACTGCAGTGACAAACTGTAGTGCAGAACGCTCATTTTCAGTTTTAAAAAGAATAAAAAACTATTTAAGATCGAGTCTTATCGAAGAAAGGCTGAATGATTTGGCAATTTTGAACATTGAAGCTGATTTAAGTAATAAAATGGATTACGATGATGTAATAAACAAGTTTGTTACGAATTTTGTACACAGAAAAAAAAAAATAAAATATATATTTTTTTGTTTTCTTTCATTCCTTGATGGGGCGGAAAACTACAGGAGCCCAGGGCGCGCAATCTTTAAATACGCCCCTGTCTACCTCTATTCATAAATTACAAATACGAGCATGACCTGGACACTAAAATTAGTTATACATAATTATTGCGACGTATAAGGTTGCTTTTTTCCATTGACGTCATCAACATTAACTGCAAGGTTTTCCTACCGGAGATGATCCAAAAACGTTGTTGAAACAAAAATTAAGATAGTCACTTTAAAAATTGTACCTGAAAACTGATTCGAGAAGTGGTAGTAAGGGCGAATTTTCCCCTATAGAAAATTGAAGCCATAGAGTCAAACTAGAGAGTAATAGGGAGCGTAGCGAGCCGAGACCTCTAATGTACAAATATTGCGGAGGAAATGAATATATTCGACATTGTGCGCCATCCGAGGGTTCGGGGCTGGCCAAGTGCGCGTTTTGATTAAGTCGCCCCGCGTATGAATTTATGACTCGAATTCGTGTCGACGGCAGATATTGATGGATTATGACTTTTATTTCTTGTTAATTATGCAGTTTGATATTAAAAGCCAATTACGCATTTTTTCATTAGAAATATAAGCATGCAGGTGTGATTGCTCAGTTAGTCATTTTGATGAGATATGAGTTTTTGTGGGTAGGTAACTAACATCGAAACTGTTGTCGAATCCCAAAGAAAACTGTATCTATCTAGATATAACATATATCTTGATTTTAGAGGTATACCCACAGACCCCATTTTTTACCATGGTCAGTTATCCAAAGAAGGGATGGAGTTATCATAAAACAACATTAAGCAGATCGCGAATGTAGCCAGTTGTTTCCATTCGAAGCAATCCCGCATCTAAGTCCCAAGTGTCCCGCTAATACTCCATATGGCGTAACACCATGCGCAATGCATAAACAACCAAAATTCCTGACCCCTGATAAAATACAACACCCCTCTATTTACGAACAGATTCATAGAAAAAGAAGGAGGCAGGGTAGGTCTTTATAAACTGGTCTATTATCCTTAGTAGTTTAGGGCGGAAAAGCTGATGCAACGACATATGCATGCATTAGGGATGATGAGACAATTCGGACATTAGTAGTTCAGTCACTTAATTTGTACAACTGCTCGTGCACAAGTTTTATAGCACATGCAATGTGTGCAAGTTAGCTCAGTAAATAATGACATTTATAACAACATCTACGAGCTAGAGAATAAACTTACTATTCTTTGTTTGTTATTTTTACAAATGCCTCCTATCAGACCGTCAGTATGAACCTTTCTCTTGGAAAAGGGTGGAGTAACAGAAACGTTTTAACATAATGATAGATCCTCAGGATCCATTTCAACAATCCGCCTTTCCGTTAAAAGATTACATTGAAACCTCTCACTTACAACAGCACAGTCAGCACAGCTTATCCCATCAGTAAGACGAGAAAAATATTCAGAATGCAGCAATCATGCATTTGCATTCATAATGGTATTGTACCGTTCTCGTGTGACAGTGTCGGGTTCGTACCTACCACTTGCGGCTGTCTGGCGCCAGCTATTGACACCTCGAGCCGTGGGCCCGTTCCTAGAGACCGGTGTCATCGTTACCTACTTTATTTGTAAGTTATTCGGTATGATAAATAATGCAATACGATCTTCCTGGTAACTTCTATGAAACTTGGACAGTTACAAGTGCTGCCCAGTAGATAAGATGAATTCATCAAATTGTAATAATATGACTTGATCCTTAATGAGGTAAGACCTGTGCTGTGCCAATACCAAACACGATTGCTCGAATGGGTCACAAAACCAGTATTCTGGCAAAAATACATTTTATGATTATGTTATTAAAGTTGTTATATCAATTCTCAGTGAACGGGCTCTTGAAAATTATGCTTCGTAATTGTTTTAGCGAAATCTATGGAAAGATCGCAATTTTTGAAATAAAACTAATGCTATAATCATCGGCAGGGATATTGAGCCCTGACCTTCACCTGCGCAGAAGCGATTTATTGGTTTATTGCCTTATGTGTACAGTGCGCAAAGCGATCCCCACTCTTCCGCCGAGAGCTCAATATCCGTGCCGATAACTATACTTGGTAACTTTTATTAAATAGCCTTCAAAACCTGAATGGACCTCAAGAATTTTTGAATGAGCTGTTTGAGTAAATCATTTGTTTTCAGTTCCCACGGCCTGCCTGTTAGCACCTCGCTACGAACACAAGACATGAACGTTGCCTTATTAGGACATTACCAACAATCCTGCGGAAACAGGAATGAAATGCTCACCCGCTGACAGGACTCGCCATAGATGTCTGAAGGTTTTTTACGACGGAAAGCAACGTGGGAGAAGGTTCTATAACTGTGGCTTCTATGTTTAAGGTAAGAAGAAGTTGCCACAGTTGCCTTCATAACTGAAGTATGACCAATGTTTACAAACAACATTATTATCCTTGTTAAAGATACATCTCGCTTTATGTTCATTCAAGTAATAACGTCTAATGAAATATAGCTTATTTACAAAGAAAGAAGTACCAATAACAGTGCACCCACTCACATAAAAAAAACTAGCGGGTAATATTTTTCAGTTAGACACACAAACAATTCGCGTTATTCCATTTGAAATACATCGCTTACATATTTATAGCGTGTTATAAAGAGCGATGGGTGCGAAGTAGATATACACGTCATCGGACGAGCTTTATGAAGCTTGTTTATTTGAACGGAAGCGGATCGAGCTGATGATGTATGGGATTTACTCGCACCGTAGCGCGGCGCCCGCGCACTCGTTGTTGATGCGTATGTTATACTTGATGGCTAGACTAAGCTGTTACTTTATGATGTAAACATGACAATAGCAATGGGTTCCTAGAAATCTAGCGATTTTTTAAAGGCTTTAACTGAGAATTCAAGACATGAATTGAAAAGAATTTATTTTCTCACTATTCCGACGATAATTTAGACTGGCGTCACAATAAACATTATAAAGTTACAAGTGAGATTTCAGTTCTTATTTCTGCCTATATTCTTTCTCATAAACACGGTTAAAATGGGAACGTTTTTTCTCACAAACGTACTGGCAGAAGTTTTTGCACTGAAACACGATAGCAGCCTCTCATATCTAACAGAGTCTCTTTACCTACATTACCATGTCGTGTTTATTAGCAATTTGCCGTTTTAAGTAGAACCACCTGCGCAGTACCTACATTGCTATCGCGTTATCTCAAGTGGTGAATTTAGATAAATGTAAGCGAGCCTCGCTTCGCCAGAAAGCCCTCGATGCGTTGAAATCACCTCTCCCGCCTGACATTTAGTTATCATTTCACACTCAACTCTCCACACAAATCTTTAAACAGCTGCGAGTTGCGAGAAATTGCTAAAGTGTCTGGCTATAAGTTAAGATACCAAATTAGAAATGTACACAAAAACTATCAAGTTACGTAAATTCATGTCATTATAGTTCAAGTTACACAATATCTTAAGCTATTCACAAACTGATAAGTATGCATGTCATTAATATTCATGCATTTTTTAAATAGCTGGTTTGATATTCGTAATTTTATTTTAACACTTTTAACCAATTTTACAGTGGTACGTAGGTACATGTGTTCAAACGTTATTTTATCATTATATTTTATTCGTGTAATAAAACTTCATAAAACCGCATTTTAACGAGGGAAGTGGAAATGGTGGTGCGTGGTACAGTTGCGACAGACCAGCCGACGAAGTGTTGATAGCCATAGGAACCTTGTCACACTAATTTATGTACCTAATGTTCCTCTTGAAATGTTTTATAGTATGAAAAATAGTCCGACGCCTTCACACGTGAAGCGACAAGGGAAATCGTAAAATGAAATGATATTAACATTATGTTCGCGTTAAATCTTTTTTTAGGGTCCATTCGTAAGTTTGAAGTGATATAATATTTTGATGATGATATGTGGCCAGTAATCCTTGTTTTTATTGAGCCCACATTTTCTTGTTTTCCCACCTTAATAGAAATGTTCCTTGTAGATATTAATTTTGTTCTCCGATAAATTATGATTTATAATGGCTTACATCTTGGGTACACTGTATACTAATAATGTTATAAACAAAATAAATTATGATCAGTACAAGATTTTTATTTGCGTCTGCCATGTCAAATTAGAATAAAAATCAAATAATGGTGCTTTAGTAAGCGTGAGCGCGCACAATGGCGCCTCCCCGCGGCCAGAGCGCGCACTAACGAGCACGCGGCCTGCACACGACCTCACTGTTAGCGTTAATTAGTAAAATGTTCACGTGTTCGCTATCTAATGAACCCCTTTATGTTACGATCAAAGAAATACGGCTGAAGTAATAAAGGCACACTAATTACATAGTTAAATGTATTTGAAATTACGCAATGGTTTTCTAAGTAATGATCAGTTTCTAATGAAAAGTTTTAAAAAAAGTTCAAATATTACAAAAAATAAATACCACTTTTCCGACTTTACTCTAAGTATGAGTGTTTATGAAACTAATAACTAATTTTAGCAAAATTGCCATCTGGCCCTGTGGCGCAACGGATAACGCGTCTGACTACGGATCAGAAGATTCCAGGTTCGAATCCTGGCAGGGTCGCAAAATCTCTTTTTGGACTTTTTTATCCCATTTACCCCTTTATAACTTAGAAGTCTTCATTTTATATCTATTTTATACAAGTACTCACGTCATGCTCGATAACGGTTAAATAATATAACATTGATTCATAAACATTTCCTATTACCTAATTCAAAAAATTAAATTGCAAAAGCTGAAAATTACTACAATACATATTTCTTTTTTTATTTAATTTGAGAGTATAATACTATGCAGTACGCGTTGTATGGCTACGTCTTGACTTATTGATCGTGCGGCGTCTCTCGTCCCTTTCTCCGAGGCTACCCCGCCTACCGAGCCTACATAATGAGCCTCTTGTTATTCGCCTGACGGTCACATCGCACAAAATCTATGTAAGTAATTAGTGCAGATTTTTAACGTGAATTAATCCGGTTTGGAAAAGAGTAAGGAAAAATAGGTCCTATCGACTATTTCAACTCAATCAATGTCAAGGGAACTAAAAAATACAGCCTACAGAAAAAACTTTACACACAAAAAAAAACGTGCTTTGTTCACTATTCTTTCCATAGGGAATTTTAGTCCATCTCATTACTTCAAAATACATTTATAATCGAAAGACTTTTCCACCAGTATTATTACAGAATAAACAATATTTCAACTATCTCCATGAAAACTGGAATAAACGAGACAGTTGAATGTAAAGGTACATTGTCATCTTCATAATATGTCTTTCAGTAAAACTGAAACAACACTACACAAACAAACTAACCCAAATTCTAAAATAAAAAAATCAATCATCATTAAAACAAGATAACACAGTCACCTGTGGGTTTTATAGCTGGAATATACCGCACTGAAAATAATGTTAGTATATTGGAAATACAAAAAAAAATATTACGACAGCTCGCAAAAAGTTAAAGGCGATAAAAGTCAAAAGTGTTGGTCGACGATGACTTTAGTGTCTCACTGCTTATCTGACGACAGTTGAGTGTCAAAATATTTGATGGGCCTTTGCTTACTAAGATAGTCGAGCTCGAAATATATAACCTATTTGACTCACACGTTTTGGGAACAACGTTTTTGCGACACTTGACGGTTTTTAACCGACTTCCCAAAAAGGAGGAGGTTCTCAATTCGTCGGGATCTTTTTTTTTTTTTTTTTTTTTTTTTTTATGTATGTTCACCGATTACTCGGAGACGCCTGGACCGATTTGCAAAATTTTTTTTTTGTTTGATAGGGTTTATCTCCCAGGTGGTCCCATAGTCACCAGGTCAGGATCTGATGATGGAAACCCTGAGAAATCGAGGGCAACTTTCGAAAATTGTAGGCATACGAAGGGTAAAAACTTGACACTAAGGCGTATGTCTGATAACACTATGCAATGGTGACGGTTTGGAGCTGACCTGATGATGAAGACCAGAGAAGGTCGAGGGAACTTGAACAATGAATGTGTAAACTACCTCGTGTTTGGGCTTATTTTGTTCGCATTGACGAGACCTTTGCAACAGTAAAGGTTTGAAGCTGACCTGATAATGGAGACCAGCGAAGGTCGAGGGAACTCGACAATTGAATATGTAAACTACTTCGTGTTTGGGCTTATATTGTTCGTATTGATGAGAACTTTCCACTTATGCGGATAGTGACAACTATGCTTGTCACTGAAAAGCTAAAAATAAAAAACTTTTTACAAAAAAATAAAACCGACTCCCAAAAACACTGAAAAGCAAAAAAAAACTATTCTTAGGTGCATCGGCCTAGAAGTCGGTGGCGAAATAAACTTAGTTACATCCATTAGACACTGACTTCTAGGCCGATGCACCTAAGAATAGTTTTTTTTTTGCTTTTCAGTGTTTTTGGGAGTCGGTTTTATTTTTTTTTATGAAATGTTTCACGCTTCAGTCTAGCCAATGCTATGGAATAACTCACAATTCTTTTTTATTCTCATGAAAGCAAATAAGTACGACACGGTGCATGGCAGTTTGGATCGGTATAATTCCGCTTGGAAAACTATTCAGTTTTCATGCAGTTTCAGCAGCAGTTCCATATATTTACACTTACCGTTTGAACATTTGAACATGGAGAGCAGGTTACGAAACTAGGAAAACTGCATAACTTCCTAGGAATATTGAAGTAGGTTCAATTGAACTTTAGAATATCTACTGGGTACATTCCATATTCTAAACTTGCATTGAATTATACTCGCTTCCTAATGTTTTGGAACCCACACAAATCATGAGTAATACGAGTAACAGTATAACAGTTTTTGTATCCCACAGTTCCGAGAAGCGGACGTTGCATACGTTATCTGTTGCCGAGCTATTTTTGTGTAAGCTTTATCAATACGGGGTCAAGAGCGCGCCTTCCGGCTGATAACACTCACGATAAGCACGACCGAAATCGTCACAGCATCCCATAACATGTATTTATTACCTAATAATAACAAAAAAATAAACTTTCCCCTATCTAAGAGCATTCTGTCAAAACTGCTTTTTATACCACGAGATAAGATACTTCAGATTTACTTATTCACTCAGGTCGAGTTGAGAAGATCAGTTTTTTTGTTCAGTATTTGCCCGTGAAGTTTTCGTTTTTAAATATTTCCTTAGCTTTTAGACGGACGGCGTTATACGAAGTGCAAACATCCTGGCTTGTCGTACAAATATTGGCCCATCTCTCCAGTTGTCAGTCTGTCACAAACCAACGGGCATCGCGGACACGTGCTAAATAGCAATCTATCTTTTGTAAACTTGTAATGTTGACTTACCTTTTCCTTTATTTTGCTGAAAAAAGTTATAAAATATATTCAACTAGAAAAAAAACCATGGAAGAAAATCAATATTAGCTGCTTGTTATGAATGCTTTCTAAATTAACAAATTGTGAAGTAGCTAACAAAAGAAAGTGCGTCTATAATTAACGCATTAGCCATCCATTTGTACGGTGCAGATAATTGCGTATGTCGTGTCGGTTTGACAGCGAACAAGTGTTCAGTGGCGAAGGCGCAGAGCCGCAGACGCACCCCAGATCGAGTGCCATTCAACAGTCAAGAGTGGCGATGCGCGAATGATTCGATTTGCATTAAGCATTCACAACTATAGCCGTGACGAATGAGGATTACATTCATAAACATATCGTTCGTTAAACGCAAATAGAACTTCTAAATAGTTGATATTCTTATAAATATGCCATTGGAATCGAACACAAATTGGCTAAGCTTCCAGTCATCCACATTAAAAAAAAACGGACGAATCATACCCACTCGCTGAAGATCTTATAACCGTCCAACTCTTGCATCCGAATTTAACAAATACAAAGGAAAAATTACAGCTTACTTTTATATCTTTCAAACACGGTATACCACTACAATTGTGAGACAGCTCAGCAGAAAAATTCATCACGAAATGGCTTTCATAGTTAGAGGAGCGTGTCGTCATTACCGACTGCACTCTCGTCGTGATTCGCTCCGCCCGCCCTGTGGGCCTTTCAAAGGGAAAACCGAGTGGGGAAGATACAACGACCACTGTAAAAAGAACTCCCAAGCTCCCAATGCAAGTACAAGATTAAATTACGACAAGGGCTCAACTTATATTAGTTAGGATTTGAGGGGGATGAAACTGTAGCGGTGTGTATATCTGAGATTTCTTTTTGATGACTGGCTTTATGGCCGTGGATTATTTCTATAAAGAGCAACCAAAACAGCGTCATAAAATGGATCTTAATATATATGAAGAGTACTTAGATTTATTACAAATCAATCAAAAACTTATTATTTTCATGGGTTCTTAATATGGTAATGAGCAAGGTAATTCATGAAGATCTTTTATCTGACAATTAATTTCGCAACACCTACATATTCTAGCGTCAGCTTTTAAAAAACTAAACGTGCTAATCAGAACCCAATCAACTTTACACAACACAATCTCTTACATAACTGTGTAGCATGGTAGAGGTAAGTATCGGTAAAATTACCAACAGCCTTACCTCAAGCAATAGTAAGATCGTGAGTCGAAATCTACCACATTGGTAACACGCGCACGACTTCAACAATAGGTCTCAACTCTCAAATTATTAAAAAGAAAAGATCGTTAAAGGTTGACACGAAGAACGTACTTACAGTCACGCTTATTGTAGCTATATTGAAGCGCAGGCATAGAGGCAATAATGTTCTAACTACAAGAAAGCTCATGTTTTATAATGTGCTTATTTCTTCTGCCATATGAAATACCTACAGACCTACATCATACCAACCTTCAAAGTTTCATGACCTAAAATCCTAATATAGAACATTTAATTTCTTACTGAACGTTAAAGACCCTTCAAAATAAGGGTTAAATTGAAATGTATTGAACCTTCAGTGACGTGAGCTTCTCAGTATATCATGCAGTTAAACTCACAGCCACATTGTTCGTTAATTTACTTTTTATATATTATTTAATTTATAACAAACAGGTACCTACTACAAGCATATAATTAACCAGAGGTTTCACCCGCATCCCGTGGGAACTACTTCCCGTACCGGGATAAAAAGTAGCCTATAGCCTTCCTCAATAAATGGGCTATCTAACACTGAAAGAAATTTTCAAATCGGACCAGTAGTTCCTGAGATTAGCGCGTTCAAACAAACAAACAAACTCTTCAGCTTTATAATATTAGTATAGATTAGCTTCTGCCAGCGGTTTCACCCGCATCCCGTGGGAACTACTTCCCGTACCGGGATAAAAAGTAGCCTATAGCCTTCCTCGATAAATGGGCTATCTAACACTGAAATAAATTTTCAAATCGGACCAGTAGTTCCTGAGATTAGCGCGTTCAAACAAACAAACAAACTCTTCAGCTTTATAATATTAGTATAGACTAGCTTCTGCCAGCGGTTTCACCCGCATCCCGTGGGAACTACTTCCCGTACCGGGATAAAAAGTAGCCTATAGCCTTCCTCGATAAATGGGCTATCTAATATTGAAAGAATTTTTCAAATCGGACCAGTAGTTCCTGAGATTAGCGCATTCAAACAAACAAACAAACATACAAACAAACAAACAAACTCTTCAGCTTTATAATATTAGTATAGATATGCAATAGATACCAATATTACTTCCGTCCACGAATCGACTGTTCAGAAAAAGAACATGGTATCCGAATTCAACCCCTCGGCTGAGACACGTGCAGTGCACGCTCAGCCTTATCTTAACACGTGGCTTCTTAACTATCGATCTTGTATTTCAACGTTTTTACGTATTCCTAATACTGTTGTGCTTGGTTACGAAATGTACAACAAAGACTTGTTCATAGTTTACGTGGGATATACATCTCATTTCATTTACTTTAGATGTGAAAAGAGTCAGAACAGTTTCTACATATGTTACAAATATGTAATATGTTCTGCATTCTTGCTTCCATTAGACACTTATGATTATGTGTGACCTAATATTAAAATACGTATTACCTATTATTGACTCAGAGTCATAAGAAAATCTCTGTAATAGTTTATAAGTGTGAAGTTTGTCATGTAACTAAATTAAATAGATACTCCAATTAAAATTCCTGAAAATATATAAAGTCCTGATGTATTTGATATATAACAGTATTATGTATTTGATACATAACAGTATTATATGATACATAATACATTACAAACAAACAACAAACACCCTGATTGCGATAGAACGGAACTGACGTAAGTTCCGCAGCGGCACGTGTACTTAGTTCCGGACTTCCGGTCTTGTGCCGAAAATAGACGCCCGTTTGTAACGTGACTTGTGGGAAAAACTTATCGACTTTCCTTATCTTTTGTTAAATGTGGGTATAAAAAGTTCAGTGTATTTTTACACGCAAATATTTTTGTAAGACGAATAATTTAGCTACCTACCTTTTATTTTTCTTTCTTGCACACGAACTATGTACACAATGAGTAGGTACAGACACTCCTATGTATTGTCATAATTTTTTCTGAATAGTAAATAAACCAATTCTAAGAATAAATCGATTCTTAAGATCAAATATGTAGCCTCCCATAAAGAGTGGTATTTTCTTATGAAATACGAATGTGCAGGAAAAATCATATTTTACATAAAGAACGCGACAAAAGAGCTGCTACAGCGAGAATCGACATTTCATACCAGTTGTTTTCTGCATTAAGTCCTCTTTTTTAGCCCTACAAAAACAAACAAACTCGCCATGTTTTCACATGATGTCCCTGCTTTAACACGGTGAAGTCAATGACGCTTGCGATGGCTCGGGCAGGGCGCACCGCTCCCTCGGGAATATGTACTCGGGATGGACCTAGCAACGGAAGGGTTACTCCGGGGTAAGCAAATGTTGCGAAGAATTTTGTCATAAATCTGTAGAAAGAAAATTTAAAATTATAAGAGGATACAAGTACTTTTACAGCAAAAGTACTTGTATCCTCTCTAATCCTCAGTAAAAGTTTTACTACAGGACTTGATATAACCGACTCTTTGATGTTCATGTGAGTTCTACTAGATAAATTGCCCTTTGAAAAAATAAGGCTAATCATTTAACCGTTGTTAGTTTTCCTCAGTTCGCAATACTGTAAGTAACGTAACATTCAACATGAAAAGATCACAAAAAAATATAGGTAAGTACATGTGTATACCTAAGGAACCCTACATTCTGTAAAAGTTGCGTCACCGTAAAAAGACATCAATAATGTATAATGTCAGTTCAGCTATTTCGTACCGTCCTAAATTGACACTTGGGTATTTGCGATCGCGCATTATTGGCGCATGAAATGCTTACAACGTTTTCCACTCGGGCCACGTCGGCTCGCGTCGGCCCCACTCGGCTAAATTACATGAAACGTGCTCGCAATTCACAAAATATCCGCTCTGCCCTTCCCTTCCAGATTATACCAAAACACATTTATAGCACCCGTAAAATGTAACTACATATTCATTGAAAATGTTCCACGACTTCGATCCTTTTAAATGGACTAAAAGAAAGACTTAAATGTTTATGATGCCGTAAAAACGTTTTTACTTCTTCGACAATGTTATTATATTGACTGGGCTTGACGACAAGAATACTTTTAAGTCACATCTATAATCACTTCCATCAACAGCGTCGCTTCAGCGAGTCTGACTCGATTATTCCAACTACTTGTAAGTAGTCCGTAGCGCCGATTCGATCAACTAATTAATCTAATTTAAACAAATAGCAAGCAACGGCATAAATCATAGGGACGAGCCCATACAACTCAGCCAGCTGTCTTCCTCGATCCAATTTAATAAAAAGGTTTCCCATAGAGTACGTCCGTCGGTCGTAGTTCACAAGTAGGTACACCCCTATCGGCCGTAGTGAGCGCTGGAAATGCACGTGCGACGTTATTGCGTATTGCAATCGATGACGCGACAAACGATACAACTTTCTTTGGTTTCACTTTGTGGCAGTAAGGATTGCGATTGTATGTTACACACTGTTTTATATTTGTTGTGACAGGTCAGTTTGTTGAACAATTCTCTTGTAATACTCTTTGTAAAGAGTTTGCAGATTTACAGGCTAGAACGTGGAAAACTAATACTTATCTTCATAATAATTTCTATAAGGCGCGTTTTAAAGCCATAACCTAAATACTGAACGTTCATGAAACTTTATGAAGTGTAAACACGTTTTAAGTACGTTGTGTTTAATTTGACGCGTGCACGCTATAAATATTTCTTAGTAAATTACATATTCCGTTACCATATTGCAAATGGTTGTTTTTTAAAGACTTAAGAAAAGCAAACATGGTTCATTAAATAGTGTAACAAAGACTGAATCGATCCTAATTTAGAGCGATGTACATATTTTAATAAATATATCGCTATATTTGCCTATAAAGCTAGTAGGGTGGGTAGGGAAGGGTGCTGATTAAGTTACGTGACATGCGCGCGCCAATTTGTATCAGAGACTTCGCCCTCTGAGAGGACACGACACCATCAACGAAATTACATTACCGAGCGTAATTAAATAGTCCTTGTTTTTATAGGAAAACATGGCGTGTTTACAGTAGACGAACACGCTCAGGTCTAATGACATTGTAGGTAAACATTTCTCAACTAGTTTATTCTAGCATTTACTGAATCTCCAAAACTGAAACTGTTGAAGTCTTTTCCCAAAATATGAACAGATTTTATTTGCTTTTACAGACTGACCAAGGTTTCTTTCTTCTTCTGTCTGACAGTAAAAATATACAATTCAACAATAAAACTAAAATATTCGGAAGATCGATATAACGAAACGGTTATGTAATATCATTTATCCGTGGCGCCTTCATCATTATCGATCGTACTAAAAGCTTCTCTCACCAGGGCCGCTCAGCTAATACACTACTTACTGTAAACAATAACATTGGAAACTTTTTAACACGTCATACAACGCGCTCTCTTTAGAACTATTATCGTAAGCAAACGAGGCGAATAATTCGACGTGTTGTGAAAATACACACGTGCATGTGTAACGCTTGGTTCAAGTGAAAACTCTAATTTTATTTAGTTTACCAATTTAGATCGCGTATGTCCGAAGAATGACGAATGTAGCTCGCGCGTCTGCCAATTAACGCTCGACAAAAAGTGGAACCCGAAATGGATATTTGTGGACCGGTATTTTATCAAGATGACTTTTAAAGCCGTGCCAGTAATTAACGTCACCTTTTGTATCGAAACAATACTGTTTGCGCAGCGTTCTAAATGGGGTTTGAACTTTTCACAACTTCAACGAATCGTACCAATTTCTTCTATCTCTTGACCAATTAATTAGTCACGAGTGATGAAACAATTTCACAGTTCTTAGAGCTGGATATATAATAAGGCGAGTATCGTGTGCTTTTCATCTGTCAGTCAAGGTGCTTGTACCAAACGGTTATCCAAACAGAGAGGGCGTGCGGCGCCGACCGCGAGATTATGATCGCGCGTGGATCGTGATTAATAGCGAACTAGCGCGTGCGCAGGACGACGAACACGCATGTGCGCCACCAACTTGTGAAGATGCTACGCTTAGGGTATAATTAGAAGACAATATCTATCATCCTTTGTGAGTTGAAGAAGTCGATTTTTCTTTCTCTAATTATAACAAGCTCTTTTCCTGAAATCTTTTACTATTTTACAGAGAAAACTGCTGTCGGCTAATATTTAAGCATACCTAGGCTACACATATAATCCTGTGTTAGATATAATGTTATATCTATTTTGTCCAAAAAATAGTACTTAGTTACATACAGTAACTGCAATATTATTTAAAAGCTACTGTGAGAGCCTCTCCTACTTTCCCTGATACTTTTTTCCTTTACATCACGTTGTCAGTTTTCCTGTCTGACAAAATTGATGCTTAACATTTTCCTGACCACATAGTCATTAGTATGTAGATACTTATATAGCAATGCATCTACAATATCATATCGATTACCTTCACCAACACTATTGTTCATACCAATGAATATCAAATGCAAGCAGACGCAAGTTCCAAGTAAATAAATCACTGCGCGGGCGCAGCCGTCCGCGGCGGCGTCACCCTGACGCCTAGTGACGGCTCTTCTGACTACCACACGTCCGAATGACTCACTCGAGCTTCAGCTTAAGAATGTACGGATAATTACTGCTGCTGATATGATTCAGATTGTTAGTTACCTGTTGGAGTATGTGGTGTAGGTAGGTGACAGCTTCATGACTCATTCCTTTTTCGAATTCCCTTTTGATCAATTTGGATTTGTCTTCAAAGGACCGAAATCCTCAGATACATGTAGTAAGATTTTTAGCACCTACGTTGTTCAAGGCATGACTTCGGACCAGTCATGAAAGGCATTTCCATGGCCCTCAATCAGGAAAACCCCATTTTATTGCAAACTTGTTATTTGTTTGACAACTATTCCTTCTTAGTAATAGACTCAAACCCTCTTCATCAAAACATCACATTCAGAATCGACTAAAACATTGCTCAACTACTCACCTGTCACACAAACTCTTCAAATCATTGCCAGCCAACTAATCTAACATTTCAATCAGTCAAACAGTCACGTTATTGGACAAGCACATTGATTCGGTCTAATCCAACCGCTCTATATCGATATGTACCTTCGTACGAACATTGAACATGTTCCGCTTAATTAAACATGCAAAGCCGTGCGACTTCCATGACTAATACCAACATTGGTACCCTGACAGCGACATTTAGTAACAATTGTGTCCTTTATATTTGATAACGACAGATTCTAAGTATCGCAAAGCTATAAGGTTTAAAGTTGGAGAAGAAACACGACTGATACTCGTTCTGCGTCGTTTCGCGTATAAGGTATTGGCTACATCGTCAGACGTAGCGATGAATTGCTTGCCAGATCGACTCATGAGTTCGATGTCGCTTACCTATAGTTACACCAGATAATAAAATTTTGCAATGCTGAAGCTCATCTATAAAATCAAAACTAAAAAGTTTATATAAAATAGCCACTCAAATAAATCTGTTAGATTAACCCCGGCCATAGAAAACGACTACATTGTAGGTAAGATAAATTACGAACCAGACAATGCAGAGCCAAACAAACGGCTGCCTACGACAACCGGCAACTACAATCGCAGCGTTCCTTCATACGCCATGTTCCTGTCTCGGAAAATGAGTCAAATCACTACATACTATAAAACAAAGTCGCTTTTTCTGTCCCGTTGTCCCTCTGTACGCCTATATCTTCAAAACTACGCGAATTTTCATGCGGTTTTTTTTAATAGATAGAGTGATTAAAGAGGAAGGTATATGTATTATAACATACATTAAAAAGTGAGGAAATACTGTTATCCCGTGCGAAGCCGGAGCGGGTCGCTAGTATTTTAATATATGCAATAGTTGTTCAGTAAATCGCGTTGTTGACGATCTATGTGAGCAGCCGCGCGCGCAAGTGGAGCGCAGCTGTCGAGACGAGCAGACAACAGTTGTCCATCGCGTTTGTCTTCAACTGCGCGCGCAACCAATCCTACCACCAGTACCAGATTAATCATTCGAAACTATTTTCTTTTAAACACGACACGAAAAAAGGTTTTAATTAATTATGTTCATTCTTGTGGTCGTAGTTTGTTTTGTTGTTAAAATTGGATTCATTAACTACATTTTTAAATTGATCGATTCCTAAGTATTGCTTTTGCAAATTGAAACTGATGTCACTTAACGAGTTTCAAAATGTTCAGGGCAAACATTTACTTTCAACAGAAGTCATCTATTTATCTATACCTTTTGACCAAAGAATACAATAAATTTACACAGAAATAATAAAATGTCAAGCACAAAGAAAAACACCAACATTTTTCCGCAACATTTCAATTTTAAATATGAGGGCATTATATCTCTATAAGAATCTACCTTTGATGTTAATCCCGCGATGAAAAAGTCACCATTAATAAGTCGTTTTAGTAATAAAAAGGATTGCATTAAATCATAAATAACACAAAGAACTATTATCTGCCGTGTGAAAAATATGCGGCGCATATGAAAAAGATTTATAGTTGCTCACTAGTCAGTATCCCGCAGTAACAGTACTCTAAAATAAACTAGTGTTAAAATATAAAATTATTGTAACGAGACGCTTATGCTGTTTGATGGATGGTTTCGGCGAGAGAAGCATAAAATGGTGCGATAATGCAAAATTGTAGCGCGGCCGCACCGCCGCCGGCGCCGGCCACCATCCATCATCCCGCGAAACGGTCAGTTTCCATGAAAATTGCTAGATGATTTGCATATAAACTTTACAGCGATGAGATATACACCAATGATTACAGTACCCACCGGGTCGAGGGCGCACTTTAAAAACTAAATAATACTGATTTATGCCGTGATATGCTCATAAAGAAATCGTTTCGAGAAAATCTCAACCTCCTCGTCTGGACAATTTTGATGTATAAACCAGACAATTGGATATATCATTAACCTACAATATCAGTGATTTATGGAAATAAATTATATGTTATTATCACAAAAATGTTTTCGTAATTTCAAATGATGTGTCGTGAAACCGTTGCGTAGCCGCGGTCAGTTTCCCCGGCAGGCGGGTAGCGAGGCGGCGCGCGCGTTTTCCACCGGATGCATAATGCGTGTAACTACATTAAGCCAACAAATGGTGTGATTTTTAAGGAAGAAAGGTCCAGATGAACGCTGTATCTTATGACATGAACGAAAATAATTTGACGCAGCCGTTCGGCGGGCGACATACGGCGACACGTGGCCACGATATATTACACGCGAGCCGCGCACTAAAAATATTGTGTTGGCAAATTAATGGGCATTCCCGACGGTGGGTAGTGGGATGAAAGGAAGTGCCTTTTATATCTGAAACGTTGGTTTTGTATGAAAATGCGCAGCAGCCGGTCACACCTGTCCGCGTACATTGGATCGGGCGGGCGAGCGCGCGCGCCGCCCAGCCGCCCAGGGCTGGAAGCCGTTCGCTCTAACTAAATTATGATGACCAGGATCAGGCAAAAGCTTGCTAAAGCCTATGCAAGGTATAGTAAGACATGGATACTTCAAAAAATGTAAGTAACACCATATTATCAGAAAAATACTGAAGACCAAATCAAGCCCTAACCTTGAATTTACTTGATTCTGCAATTGATTTCCTCGTATCATATAACTATAATTTGAACTGTCATAGTATCAACTTTGACAGCCTAACGTATCGCCAATGATACATAGGTAGTACCAAAATCCTTATAAAATTGATTAGGTATGGTGAATCAAACAATGTATAACTTAGATAAGTTTTAAAATGGCTGTCAAACCTTTTCCCCTGCAGACCATTCGACAAAACGCAACCACAAGAATGACTAACTTGAGGCATAATTTTCCAAATATCTTTCAAATGCTAGAAGTTTTCCTGACATCCCTGCGTAGAACGGATGCGACAAAGAAGACGCATGTCGCCTTGTGCGTCAGTTTCGTAATAATTGAGCAGATTAATAACCCCGGAGGGTGTTCATATTTCGCCGTCCGGCGGACTGTCGCTTTCTTCCGTCTCGTCATATCACACCCACGGGGACAGCTGCTCTGGCTGCGTTTTTAAATATACCTAAGTAAACTAGTAACCGTCTCTGACTTTGTTCATGTAAAATATTTTTTATCTTGGTAAAACAGCTGTTGGAAATAATCAAGCTTTGTTTCAGAAATCGTTTTGGTTTTTATTGAAACGAAAAGTCCTTCTTTCCTATTTATGAAAGCTTTCCTATGTAATGGAGGCCTCAGTCCTATTCAAGAAATTTTCATCGGGTACGTTAACAAACACGTTCTGAGAAGGAGCTTTAAGATGTTCATAATTAACGGCTTGCATCGAATTGTCGGTCAAGAATACGCATCCTGCGCCTTAAGGGCGGCGTCGCGGCGTCGTCGTCGGCGTCTTAGTATAAATACGCGGCACGTGCGCCGGCGCAGCTGCCCGCCACGTGGCCGCCTCTTTACGCGCCCGCGTAAAAATAGATCATTGTCTCGCGGACACGCCCACCCCACAGATAAAACACCACATCAAACATTATATCGACAGTAAAATCGCTCGTTTGTTTGTTAGCGTGCGGTGTCATAACATCTGGTCATCTGGCCAGCGCCGATCCCGGCACAACAATCAACATTTCGCTTTCATGTTCACGTTGCTGCCACTGTGTAAATAAATCATTGCTAATTCCGATATGCTAATAAATAATTTGATTGTAAGCCAATACGTGTGTTGTTTGGCCGAATAAACTCATAAATATGTTGGCAACAAATCGGTCTGTTGTCTGCACCTAAATATCTTTGTATACCGGTTAATCTTTAGTCCTTGACTCATAATCAACTTCCTTACATACACGTACTCATATTGAACACTAAACCGGTGGTGACAATCACAAAGCTTTAGCTTATGCTTATGGATACATTGCAATTTTACAGTGTCATCTGGATCTTTTATTTAAAGTTCATGTATTTCAGTAATTAAAACACAATAAAAAATAAATTTAACAGACACCCTAAGCTTTAAAAATACACTATGGCACGTGTCAAACGATCTCTTCGCACTCAAAGAACGGAACAAAACGACGAGAGAGCTTCCGCTGCAAAAAAGCTTCCGCCAAGTATAACTTACAGTACCAACTTACAAAAGCTACTTGACAGATTATCAAGTAGCATGACTTTATTAAGTTTAAGCACGTGCCATAAAATCTTAATAAACACTGCCTATCTACTTCGAAACTTTGAAAGAAACCACGTTTATGTAACTCCGCACTGAATTTCAGAACATTTGTAAAAAAAACACAAAAAGTTGGCTCGAATACTTTACAGCGAGATACATTTTACAATTTTTTTAAAATATATCATTCATACAATTTATATTCAAATCACGAAGTCTAAAATGGCAAGATGGCAGATATCGGTGGTTGAAAACATTTGTTCATTCCAAAATGTCATTTTCTACATAGCGATGTTATCTTGAAATACGTACTGTGCATATTGTTACGAATATCTGAATGTAATTTTTCATCCAACAACTGTTGGCATGCCTTTATTTTTATTTTTTTGTATTAAAAAAACACATCACAAATTAATAATGAACCAAGAGAATTTCGAAATTAATGATTTCACTGCTGCAGAGTATGCATGAAATTTTTCAATAGAACTTCTCCTTCAATGTACTAAAAACTCGACTTTTCAGTAGTAAAACAAAAGTGTTACCATTACGCAGACTTGAAATAATTTGCTATAGTATCGTCTCGTCCCACATACACAAGGCACACACAATGCTGCGCACGGTGGCATTTAGCTCTCATTGTTCGTACATCAACGATCCATGCCGATGGACGGTCGTATGCGTTCGGTGCGCGGGCGCCTCTTCCTAATTCCAAAAACCGGCCAAGTGTGAGTCGAATCCGCGCACGAAGGATTCCTTACAAAAAATCATGTTTGTTTTATGGGAGCCCTCTGTAATATTTACTGTAAAACATTTTTTGAACTTATCTGCTTGTCGTTAAAAAGGCAACAAAAATGCAATGTGTGTGAAAATTTCAGTTGTCTAGCTATCACGGCTCATGAGATACACCCTCGGTGACGGATTAAAAGAAGGAGAGACCGTCGGAGGGACAGCGAAGTCTCAGTAATGAGGCCAAGTTTTACCCTTTGGGTACGGAACCCTAAATGTACAGCACGTGTCATCGATACTAACTTGTACATTTATGGACAAGTTAGTATCGATCTTTATTCTCAACTTTGTCTTGCAATTGTATCGTTAAAACACCATGTTTTAAGTGTCCATGCGACATTGTTACGTATTTAAGTAAAAGAACAATTAAATATTTAATAATATGTATTTTTAATTAATACAACATTATACCACTGTTTCAATTGTAATAAGTAAACGTAAGAACTATGGAGGACATCGTAAACAATATACCTAGGTAGGCACTTTACGTCTGTCACTAGTTTATGTTTAGAAGAAAACTTTTAGCATGATGATATTAAACTAAACGACCCTACTTTCCTAAGAGGCTCATTAAATACTCGTAGCTACGTACTCTAAAACGAGTATCTATGTGAACATACTCCATAATAATAGTACGTCTATATTTGTAAGTATTTGTGGTATTGAAGTGAGTAAATATTACACAAGTCAGCAATGATACAATACAATACATGTACAATCCGCTTTTATCATCTTCATAAAAGATGTCTTTGTTAAACCTAGACCTACCATTTAAACAAAGATATTTACAATCTAAATACCATTTAACACGATAAGGGTACTTTGCCCTTCACTCTAACTAAAGTCATACTGAAAAGATAAACTGTTTTACCACTCAGCACTATACATAAAACAACAAAAACAATATTGGAGATGTATCTACGAATCAAATTTCAGTTACCTCACTATGAATATTAACATCGTGAATACAATTTTCCGTCTCCCTGTCCCCCTTCCCCCTCCATTATCCCTCACCCTCGCGATCGATACTGGCCGCCATTTTGAATTTTCCGACCAATGCTGGTAGGTATGAAAAGCCGTTGCCGTGGAAACGCGTCACGCTGCGAACCGGAGCGAAGGGGAAAGTGACTGGGGAAGGCTTTCAGACGTTCTATGCCGTTTTATAGTAGGGTGCAAGCCTGTAATTATACCTATGATAGTGTTCTATACGAAGGTATATAGGCACGCCTTTGAGCAATGCATCTTTTACTAGACATAAAGGTACACACTTGTGTTATACAGTTGTATGTATAATAATCACATGTACCTATCCAAACACATTTTACGCTACTTCTTACGAATAGACCAGGTCATCTTTTTTTTCATAACCAATGTGTAAAGTACCCAGTCTGCGATTCTACACATTAGCAGAAAATATTTCAGTCTAAATTAAATTTTAAACAAAGGCGATTCAAACATTGTGGGAACTCCATGTAACTAATTGTTAAGCGATACAATCAACAAAATGTGCAGTTGGGTTTTCTCATGTAACTCTTACTTTAAATATCCATTATCCAATTCAATACATTCAGGGTTCTATTATCTATCAAAGGCTTTATTCTGATTCTCTACTCGACGTGAAATAATACCCGTAAATTCTTGCACGTGCATTGTAAGTCAAAAGCGAATCTTCAAACAGCTCCCTAGTGTTGTACCAACACCGCTGCACACAATACAATGAGTCAGCATTGTGCTAATTGATATATCTCTTTATACTTTCGCAAAACTCTTCAAAACAACTTCCTTTTCTTTGACAAGTAAAACCGCATTAGAGTTGTGTAGTCTCTGTAGGGTGACCATGATTTAGGACAAATATTGGAAACGTAACCACAAACCGGTGGCCCTATGGTTTGACAAAAGTTAAAGATGTTTGGTTTCCCATTATTTTGTAAGATAAGTAGGTACTTCACGAGGTCTTTAACCAAGTTTGATACTTAAAGTTTATTTGGGTATTTATACTTGAGTGTTAGAACGTCGTTACATTTCAAGAAAATTGCAACATATGTATGTATGTATAGAAATGTATTTATGTAGAGTGTTGTACTTATCTGCATAAACAGATTACTCATTAGATAAATGTGTGGTCACCGTACAGCGAGGTTGGGCATTGTTTATAAGGTTGTTTGCAACTCCGAGTGTTCGTCGACATAGAATAGAAACACCTGCGACCTACCTGTCTGTACGGCGAAATCTCTCAGCGGACTTTCGACTTTACAGTTTCCTGCGTTTGTTCGCTAACAATAGGCAATAAGGCTGCGCGGGCGCACCGACAGTCGATGCGCTATTCAAACCGACCGTTGCTCCGACAACACTATTCTTAATATCGCCCATTCATCGGTTAGCAGTATTTCTCGTTGTAATACTTGTATGCTTATATTCAGGTGGGCACGGATCGGCACTGTGGCGGAAATGCCCTAAATAATGGCCACTGTACATTTCAATGAACGATTGTCACCAATATTGAGTGCATGTTGCGACCAGTCCGATTGTCCACTTCATAAAGCTTTAAGCTACAAAATGAGCAGACAGAACTAAAGATACATTCGAAAGTGTTTGTGAAGATATTGTTGTGGTTATCATGAAATCGAGATCATTCTAGAGCTCTTAATTTTCAATGCAGGGCTTCTGCCTCTTAATCTACTACAAAGAATTGAGTTTACTTATAATTTCGAATTCTACATATGTTCAAAACTGATCTAGGATCTTCAAACTGATACCCCAGAAGTCGGGAACCCCTTTAAAGAATTCGACGGGATTACATGGTTTTGATGGTTCTCATAATACTCCAAATATACAGTCTTAAAACTTGTCAGTTTATACTCCTGATAATGACGTCTCAAAAAGGAGAAGTGGTCAATTTTCGTTACCTAAGAACTTCTTTTGTTCTCCATTTTAGAGATTAAGCTATTATGTAAAAGTACCTTTTTAAGATTTTTATAACTAACGTTAATTGGATGCTGACAATAGAAAGATGACTACCTGTTTGTTAATCACTAAAAAAATGGCTCAAACAATGCCCTCGGAGACAATAGGTTTAAACTGCCCACTTTTGACTTAAAGATGAACAAGGTAATTATACCTTTGCATAATAATATTTTATTAGCTACAATTTGGGGGGGACACAGCTATAATAAACCTGGACTATATAGTCTGAAATCACCAACCCGCACTGAGCAAGCGTGGTGATTAATGCTCAATCCTTCTCCGTGCGAGAGGAGGCCTGTGCCCAGCAGTGGGACGATAAAAAGGCTGTAACAGTAACAGTAACAGCTATAATATTGGACAGGTAATCATTGTAACCAGCATAGGTACGACTCAGGTCTCAGCCCTGTATAATAAGAACAGTACAGAGAATTGCTACAATTGTGCTGTCACTTGACGTCGAGTGCGCATTATGCAGATTCAGTTACATTAAAACGAGTTTCTAGTTAGTGGAGGGCCACACACGTGCAGCAATCCTACGCCGACGATGCGACGACCGCCGGCGAGATCATTGACTCGCGATTTGCAGGTGTCGCGACCCAATGGTGGCGAGCCTGAGCGCGCTCCTCGCCAACGCACCCGCGCCCGCGCACCGCACTCTCGCCCTCTCGCCCGCGCCGGTGACGTCATCCCAGCTCTACGGACTACGGCGCCGGCGCATACATTCAATGCTTCTATTAACATTTTTCCAATACTTTATAAAGTACACGAATCACGTACACCTAGTTAAAATTTATTGCACTGAAGTCGTGAAATTTGATCCCTACTTTGAATATGTACAAAGTTACTGAGGTGGCTATAATAAAGTCGTAAATATACTACTGTACTGTCAGACACATTGATCCATTTTATATTAGCAAATACAATTGCTATTTACATTTGTGCAACAATGTTTAGACTCCGATTACCTTGTGAAATACTTTAGCCGCACAAGTACCTACGTATACGCATTTCTACACCTATGTATAATATGTATATGCATGCATGTGTATATAAATTGATACTTGCAACTACAGCAACATAACTAAAGTGCGCATCGCCAAATGCAAAGAAATTTTATCGGCATCCCTTCCCCGACGTGCGTGGTTTGCAAAGTTTAAGCGCTATCGAGTCGTTCATCTATGTAAGGCCATCACATCTCCAAAGCTAAGTGATGTTGCTTTTTGTTTCTAACTCCGCAAGGAAAGTTGACATCGCCTTAAATCAGGGGAGCTCGTTATTAAAAGAAATCACTGCCTTCCATCGACCATTCCGTGCGCCATGTTTGGCAAGAAAATGTACATTTTTATGTTTGCTATATAAAAGGAATAAGAATCTCTTATGGATGCAGGTGAACTGAAAGAGCCGCTCTGACTTTACGTAATGAGGAACTTGTGTTACTTAAACGTTCTGTAAAAACGGACGAATGTTCTGCATTGGCATTCTTCCTTATAATTTGTTTACATTAAAGCGATCCATACATACGTCAGTAGCCGACGAAAAAGTTGCGGTGATCAATCATTGATTTTTTGCAATCGCAAACGTCTTGTTGACATCAAATTTATTGACATGGATCGCATGTTTTGGTTGCAGAAAAACGGAATTTGTGGTCACCAATACCACTGCGTGTTTGGCGATGGGCAGCTGTCTTTTGTTTTCATTTGTTGGGTTGTTATGTAAAGTTTGATTCGTGCAGTATGGTGGATATTGTACTGGCGGCTAGTGCAGGTCAGCGGTGAGCGGTGGCAGGGTTATCGGCTTCGGCAGCGCGGCGCCGGCGGCTTATCAACCTGCTGCCACATACTGCGCCCATTAGTCACGCCGCACAATAACACAAGATGATGCCCTCACGTCATCGCTCACCATTCTCATCTATCGGAATGCACAACAAAAAAATAACTAGCCTAATTAACAATAGCTTAGACTTAGAATTTTTAGGATCGTCTTCTACTTATGGAATAATGATTTGCCTACCAGTGAGTTGGTAAGTAGTAGGGCCAAGGTAGGTATATAATCTTCCAAAATCCGCTATATCACTCATAAACACATTAAATATTCTTCAAACTGAGCCAGATGGACGTTACCCGTGTTTATGCTGAATAATTCAGCAATTCGGACTAAATCAATACAATACATTCCTAATACTCGAAACATAATAAATTGTAATTTTTGATATGAAAACACCTTAATATTAACAAAAACAGTCACCCTACAGAATAGCATATCTTAACTTAATAAAATTCCGAAACAACCCAGAAAATTGTAATGACCATTGTGACTAACGGCCAGTTTCTTCATCAAAAGTTAAAGTTAAAGTAATGTCTAAAGTAAAAGTAACGGTCAAATACGTTTTTTCAAGGCTAAAGTGACAGAAAAACTAATAGAAAAATTGAATTTGACCGTTACTTTTACTTTAGACATTTCTTTGACTTTTACTTTGGCTTTAACTATTGATGAAGAAACTGGCTGTAAGTAGTCAAAATTTCGGTCAAGTCAGAGACGATATTTTATCGTTGGAGTTCAGTACAATATTCGAGCAACTGAAGTAAAAAGTATAGAATGAAGTATAGAAAAACTGTGCACATTCTAAAATCTACAACATACCAACACAATGTGCAAATTATATTAGAACCACAAAGATTCGATATTTATGAAACAAAATATATTCTGAAATAAAGAACCATTGAGAAAGCTAAAAAGTATTGTATTCCTAATGGGCATTATTATATGTACCTATAGATAAACTTGACGCAATAATTTATACATCCCATCAATTATTCACAAACCATATTATAAATCCGGGAGAGAAGTCTAAAACTTGCCTTATTAACAAATCTTAGGAAACTTGACGTTTAAAGGACTTTTAAAACACAAGAAAAAAAAACACAAACGTTTCTTCAATACAAAAATGCACCTGAGAATGAAGGCGGGACCACTTGACTAATATTTCGATTATTACAAATCACCGTGAAATGAGAGATGCAAGGCTACTGTTGTACATTGCTGGTGGATGAAAGACTGAGATTGAAATGTGTAAAGGAATGGTTCAATGGATGGTAGACAAGGCAGACTTGCCTCATTTTGAAGGGCGGAACACGTGTGAGCGTCGCAGGTAGTGGTTAATAATTCGTTTAGTCCAGAGGTAGCGGGCACGTTTTTTGGTCGGCGGGCCACACAGGTGCGCTCACCTTCTAATTTACTATTCCCGATACCGGCCAGCCATGGGACACAGACGTGGTTAATGCTCCTTTGTGCCCACAGACTGTCTCGTAATCTCACAGATTTTATTTCGATATTATTCATAGAATTTAAGTCTTACTTGATGGAATATTCAAATGAGATCACGTAAATCGTTAAGTCATAGTTCCAATCAGTCCGATAGAGTTAAATCTCCTTATTATTACGAGAAAGCTGTGTCTGCTTCACATTCCGATTAAAATATTTTTTTTTAATAATAGGTAGACGACATTCAACAAGGCATAAAAATAACAGACAAAACCTCGACAGCTATTCCAAATATACCTACTAATCCACTGGAACGATAAACTTTCCATGAAGGCTCCGTCTCTTCAAGCGATTTACTCGAATTAGTGCAAGAAACAAACAAAATTCATAGAACATTTAGCTGCAAAGTTGCTGCTGGTTTTCCATGAATGTCACCAATGTCTGGTTCTAAATAAATAAGAACATTTGTGAGCATTAACCACCGTATTAGACTATAACGAGCACGCAAATGCTTGTAATTAGCACAATCGCAGACATCCTTAGCTTCCCTTCCCTTCGGACCGCGAAAGCGAGTGGACGTGCCTCCCGTACAAGTTATTTTTATTTTATTCAATTTAATGGTATATTTTTGGTAATAAACGCAAAAATTAAATTCGTTCAAGTACCAGGCGCGCATAAATGCGAAGTAGTGAGCGCGAACGCAACGTGCGCGAGTGACAAGGACAGCAACTCAGGAGAACACAATAGCCAGACGGAGCTGCGCACGCGCACGTGAGTGCAGTTACACTACGCACACACCGAAACCAACACTCGCCGAGTCATACTCGTCGCTTGCCACAATCTATGCGCGACAGCGATTGCGGGCGCTGTTTGGTGTGGTACAAACTAATTTCTATGTAAACAAATATTGAGTGCTGGTTAAACAATGTATAAAACACCACCACCAAAATCTTCCCCGGATCAATACCCGTCCCGGTCTGAATCGGACATCCAAAAATTATATTATGCAGACGCCAGCATACAAGGAAATATAACACAGCGAGCAAAACGCAGGTGCCTTTCTGGTGGGGATACTGGAGAAGAATTAGATGCATTTAAAAACGAGATCAAGAAGATGCTAAATGAAATGATTACTGCCCAAAATTCCCGCCTAGATAAATTAGAGAATCATTTTATTGAGATAAAGAATCACTACACTGAGATTAAGGCAACCAATAATGAACTCGAGAAAACAATGACGCTTATTTCGGATCAGTTGCAGACTGTCGAGTTTAAAATAACTAGTCTTGAAAAAGATCGTAGTTCTATGGCGATCAAGCTATCTACGTTAGAGGATAAGATAGAATCATTAGATCGTAACCTCGTTAAAACGTCCATAGAAATACGTAATGTTCCCAAAAGAAATCATGAGACAAAGACAATGTTGTGTGAGACTATGATGCACTTATCTAAATCCTTGGAAGCTGACATTGAGCTGACCAGTATTCGTGATATAACTCGACAACCGTCTAAAAAGGAAGCCTTGACATCAAATATATCAGTTGAGTTTTCGAACACAATCGCGAAAACTAAATTCCTTACTGCTGTCAAAAATTATAACAAACTGAATGCCAGTAATAAAGTAAACTCCGATCATCTTAACTTCAAGACCGCACAAAAAACTCCTATCTACATTGCGGAGCAGCTGACCCCACTCTCTAAACGGCTGTTTTACTTAACTAGACTATACGCCAAGTCACACCAATACAGCTATTGCTGGACTTCGAACGGACGTGTGTTTCTTAAGAAGGACTCTGATAGCCAATCCATAGTGGTTAAAAATGAAGAACAACTGAAACAGCTGCCCTTAACCAACACTGCATGACTACGTAATTATAAGTTCATTAACTATCGTTTTTATTTAGTCTCACTATTTTTAAATTCCTTTTTTTTACCATTGTTTGTTAAATTACATATTACTATCGCATGTTTACCATATACATTAAAACATAACACACAATCACCCCATTACCTCATCTTTGCAACTCGCTCACAATACTTTACACACCTAACATTCATACAACCACTCAACCATTTCAATAATTGGTTTAAACAACTACACTGTGGCCATACATGGTATCTATTTACTTACTTGGTTTACCGAAATAATATACAGAATTATATCCCAATGCAATCACAATTAGACTACTACTCGAAAATACTCTATGGAATACTAATTACCCTCGCTATAACCACAGTATTGCCCGTATCTAAAACATTTCAATGGCTGATAAAATTAATCAAGTAATTGACAATATTGACCAGCTCTCTGTATCAATAACCCATACGTGTGCACCTGAAGACACTAAACTGATACTATTGTATCCGCACAAGTATATGAAAATTCTATCACAAAATATTCGATCCATAACTCGTAACTTTTTAAGTCTTCAAACGCTTTTACACCGCATTTCTTTTGACTGCGATTTGGTCGTATTGACCGAATGCTGGCTGCCTTGTGCTAGTAACTTTAATATTCCAATCATGCAAGACTATAATATATTTAAGACTTCTAAACACAAAAACCAAAGTGATGGTGTTGTGGTATATCTCAAGTCAAACTTGTTAGCTACCTGTGAAGAACCAGACCTTTACCAATCCGCCTCTGGTCTTATTATAAAAATAGGTTCTGAGGTAGCAGTAGTGTGCATATATCGCTCACCATCTGCTGACTGTATACATAGTTTTATAACCGCCCTCAATGATGTTCTCTCCTCGCTTAGCTCATTCAAATCTGTAATAATAACTGGAGATTTAAATTTAGATATCAAATCAAACACATCTGACGTGCGCTCTCACGAATACTTGGACTGTCTTGCTTTTCATGGTTATCTTCCTGCCCATGTTCTTCCAACCAGAGGTGATAACTGTCTAGACCATACGATACTAAGAACAAAGTGTCCCACTTGTACATTCGTCTATAGTTCCACAATAACTGATCACTTCTCCACATTGTTCTGCATCCAATACCAAGATTTGACGATAGCAGCTTGCTCTACAATTACGAAGATAGACTATGAGGGGCTTGATAAAAGTATAAGGCAATTAGATCTTAAGCCTCTTTACGACGAAAGAGACGCTAATACTGCTACTGATAAACTCATTCAACTTATTAGTTCTGCCATTTCGGATAATACGACTACCAAAAAAGTCCCCCGTAAAAAAAGAATTTTAAAGCCCTGGATTACACCTGGCTTATTGCGGTGCATTAGGAACAGGGACGCCCTTCATAAAAAAGCAAAAAAATCTCCAGAGAATGAAACAATTAAAATAACTTATAAGAGATACAGAAATTTCTGTGTTAGTATTCTAAAGAAAGCAAAAAGACTGTATGATGCTCAAGAGTTAGCTAAGGCAGGTAATAACCCAAAATCCTTATGGGATACCATCAAACGTGTAACCAATACCACAAGAATTAAAACCACAGCCACACAATTACTTTCATTGTCACTCTCACCTCAACAATCATGTAATAGCGTTAATTCATATTTTGTTAATATTGGCGTAAAGCTTGCAAATGACATTATGAAAGACAGCGGTAATCAAGCATTGGGTCTACCACAAGGTACACTCAATCCCCCAACGGCTTCTTCTTTTGTCCTAGACCATGTAGACCCTGATGAAGTTATAACTGTCATTAAATCCTTGCGGTCGAATGCTGCTACTGGATGGGATAGCATATCACCCTTTTTTCTAAAAAAATACGCTGATACCCTGGCACCTATCCTAAGCCATATTTTTAATTTATGCTTCGATACTGGTATCTTTCCCACATCCCTTAAAAGGGCAATAATTCATCCAGTCTTTAAGGGAGGGGATGGGAAGGTGCCCAGTAATTATCGCCCAATAGCTGTTCTGAGTGCCATATCAAAGGTACTCGAACGCCTCGTTAATAAAAGACTGGTTAAATACCTTGAACATTATCAACTAATATCTCCGCAGCAATTTGGCTTTCGCAAAGGTAAATCTACAACAGATGCAGTGCAGGACTTGCTTAACAATATAGTGCGTAATTTGGACAAAAACAAAAGAGTGTTAACCATTTTTATAGATCTTGCGAAAGCCTTTGACACCGTTCCAATTTCTATGCTCTTACTAAAACTGGAAAGGATTGGTGTCAGGGGCTTGCAACTGGATTTTTTCCGAAGTTATCTCTCGGATCGTGCTCAAATGGTTAATATAGATTCCCACAACAGCGAAGAGCTTCCTATCTATTACGGAGTGCCCCAGGGAAGCATATTGGGACCGACACTTTTCCTAGTTTTTATAAACGACCTATGCAACCTGAGCATCGCAAATGCTAATATCGTAACTTTTGCAGATGACACTGCTATATCATTTGTTGCTGACACCTGGTCGGAACTAGAGCACATTGCACAATCTGGTTTTAACAAAACCCTAAACTGGCTTTATTCTAACTCACTAACACTCAACACCTCCAAAACGAATTTTATCACCTATTCAATAAGTCCCGCCACTCAGCCAAGATTTCCTGTATCTATTAAAGCGCATAAATACTGGTGTTTACACGGAAATGACACTTGCCTATGCCCATCTCTAAATGTAGTCGATCATATCAAATATTTAGGAGTATATATAGATAAATATCTTAATTTTAAAACTCAAATTAACCAACTTACCAGTAGAGTCCGCAAGTTAATTTATATATTTAAAACCCTCCGAAGTATCGCAAATCCTAATATTATACGTGTAGTTTATTTTTCCCTGTGTCTTTCTATTATTACATACTGTATCACATGCTGGGGTGGTGCGGCGAAAACTATACTAAAGCCACTTGAGATTGCACACAGAGCGGTACTGAAAGTAGCCACGTCAAGACCTCTCATGTTCCCTACTGATCTACTGTATAGTATTTGTAATGTTCTTAACGTTCGACAACACTTCATCCTTCAAACGGTTCTCCTACAGCACCGTAAAACCCCCTATAAAAAAGTAACCAAGCGTAGAAAAGACTTAATTTGCACTGTTCCACAAGTGCGCACATCATTTGCAAGTAGATTTTGTATCTGCCTAGGACCGACTCTGTATAACAAATTTAACAAAATCTGTATAATCTACGGATTATCTAACTTTAAGTGTAAAAAGATTCTACGTTCATTCCTTCAAAATAAAAGCTATGTTGAAACAGAAATTATCTCATTAGGTGTCAGTGACAACAGTGACAGATTAAATTTTACCTCATTCGACTTCAACCAAAACAAACTCACACTATCTCTTTCACTCCATTCATCACACACTTACATACACACACACACACACACACACACACAAGCACACACACACACACACATGCATGCACGAATTTGATAATAAACATTATTGTAGTATGAAGAAAAATATTGTACTAGTTTATTGTAAACTTTTGTAAGGGACAGGGACTGTTATTCCTTAATACAGGTTATTTTATAACCTAGCTAGGAAAGCAGAACTTCACCCACTAGATTGTGATTGATATGGTACAAACTTATATGTATATCTTGTGTATGCCTCATGTACTACAATCTCTTTTTTATGAAATAAAAAATTTATTATTATTATTTATTATTATTATTAAGTCAGCTATGTTTGTTATTTCAACACCTGTTTCCTCTAATTTTATAATTCCAAGTAAATCTCATTTAACTTAATTGAGACATAGATAACGGGCAATCAGCTTTATTACAAGTGGCCCAATTAAAAACTTAAACGATATATAAATTAATTAATTAGATTGTAAATAAGCTTCTCATAATCAGTGTATTGGAAATGAAGGTACTGGAAGCCCTTCCAATGGCCGTTTAGAACTTCGTCATTTCGTCTTTCGTCATTAGACGCGTTACCACCTACGAACATTTCCACGGTAATTTAATTATTTCATAAGTTAATTATTTCGGCTACGAGCTACGATATAAACATTGTTTTATTTCCACAACTTAAACGAGATGAATGAATTTGAGTATAGACACACTTTAGTATGTATCATCTCGGAATAATGCCGGTTACCTACCTTTGTAGGTTTGGTCCGTAGGACTTACTTCAATTTCAAAGCTGTAATCAGCATTATGTTTGTCTACGAATGCAATAGTATTTACAGAAATATATTTTGCATTATTCACCCATCGATACTGGCAGGCTGGCACTAAAGAGTGCGCTGATCATGATTAGATTGATCGATCAGACACGTCACGATTCGAACGATCACTCTCCCTAGCTTGTAACCTAACAGTATTGTTCAATCACAAGGAAATCACGATTTGTATTGAACTCACTTGTTGTACTCATGAGGAAGTGTAAATAAAGGTGTCATACAACAGTGAAGACCAATATAAATTGAATTAAAGACCTGATGACATTTGTTTAGTTAGTTAACTTTCCTTTTATACCAAAATTTTCTAATTTCTATTTGATTACGAATTGTTCAGTGCCGTTAAAGTAGTCGTAAATGTAGGTATATCCATGAAACATCTTATTTCAGAGTCAATGCTAGATACTACGCCTGTCGGATAAACCGCTTATGCATGAAAATATCTCTCAACACCACTTTTAGCAATTGAGATTTAAATCCGTTGTTTTGATTTCATATGTAGGTACTGGGTACCTAGATATAAATACTGATGGAGTACTTTTCAATATTTATAATTAATGAACTGTATGTGAGATAAATATAAACAACTACGAATAAGTATTCAACTCATTAGGCAAACAAATAAATCGTGGCACGTAGTCGGCGGAAGCGTTTATTGGTGCTCAGTCCAAAGGTAGCAACATGTCCAGTGAGCAATAAACCATGCAGGCGCCATCTTGAATTCGTATTGTCACCGACTGTCGGTGCAGCGCCGTAGTGATGGGAGGTCCATCCGGCGCCGGCCATTTGCATCGGACGAGCCCAGAATCGATTAAATTTAACCAAACTAATATTCTATCGTGATGTCTTTCCTTGATTTTAAATTACGCACTTAAACAGTCGCGCATGACCCCAAGTCCGCTTTAAATTATTCGAGATTGAAGATATGGAATCTAACTAACATGTTATTCGAGCGCTCGTGATTCAAAATCAGAAAGTTACTTACTTTAAAACCCCACCAAGAAATAAACATAAGTTTTATCGCACGTACACGATTCTATCGACGGGGTCCACTGTAAATTTCCATGCGCATGCAATTTCGTTAGCATTTATTAATTAAATTGCTGGTAGGTAATGTTAGAACAAGTGCAGCATCAGCGACAGGTGGCCCCGCACGTGCCGACTTGAATAAAACGCAATGAATGTCAAATGTGCTCGGAACATCGCACTTAGCCAACCACAATGCGTATAAAGAACCTTCAATAAAAAACGTAAAACACATTTCGCATCGCCCTCGCGAGCACTTCGGTCTTTTTACCTCTAACGAACGCGAAGATACTTTCTGATTCCATATCATTAAGATATTTATTGCGCGACGTTGAACACGCAACTATTATTGAATTTTGGCTGGTGTGTCCACGGCATAGAACATATTTTTGATGAGCACAGACGTCGCTAAGGATTGAGGGTTAATTCGCCACCCTCTGCGAATGCCTGACTTTTCATTATCGAGATGTTTTATTAAAGTAGGGGCCGTTATGTCTGACAAGGGGAGTTCTAGGGCTATCTCCTAAGTAAACATGTAAGAAAATCATACAGTCTCAGTAAAAGACCAGTCTGATTAACGAATATTTCGTTAAAGATGTCCTGGTCGTAGATCAGAGTGTCATATAAATAACAGGAAAAGCGCTCTAAACGACAACTTTTAAGGACTTATTATGTACTTACCAGATGCCTCAGAACATAATTAAGTGAAACTGCTTATCTAACTGCGAAAGAAAGCTTTAACTCACAGCTGAGGGGGTTATTATATTAAGGCAATTTAAATTCAAAATTTCGCAACCCTACGCAGGATCTGAGCGTCATATATTGAGTTACCCGGCGGCGAGGTGTGGGAGGAATGTTTACAGTGGGATTTAGGGCTGGCCCTGGCCATATTGCATTCCTATAGTGAGCTGAGCGCCGCACGTCACGCTCCGCGTCAAATAAACTGGCTGATTGCAATCTACGCCATCACAGACACTCCCGGAGAAATTGTTCTACGGGCTATTTCCATGAATTAATGCGAAAAGCTTGAGGAGTTACTGTTTTGGCCTGCAGGTATGATAAAATAAATTCTTGGATCGAGTACGTAGGGCCTATACTCTTATGAACTAGCCAAACATAATATTTGAACCAATCTGAACCACAACTCTAGTATTTGGTGAATAACTTATACGTAGTTTTCTTTCTATGGCTTCAAGGCTATTCTGCTATGTAAAACCCCTCTTTGAAGAGTGATAATCGATACCATTCGATTGACAATAGCCGTCTGAATCGCTGTAACGTTATAACATCGCCTGAAATTTCAGCTGCAGCTCGCAACGAGCATGTTATGTCTAACCCCGGCGTAATGTTGTCAAACGGGCTCCGTTCGCTCCGGTGACACATAGACGACCACGATTCTATCAACAACCCGCAGACGTTCAATAAACACGGTCACTGTTATAATGGCTGTAATTTCCTCGAAACTCTGTTTGACAAAACATTATAGACAAAGACAATGCCACGCGCCCTCTCCAAACAGCCGCGGGTGAGTCAGATACCCAGTGTCAGTGTCCGACTGACACCTCTCAGACTGTATGACTCTCCCAATTGTAATCTTAATACACTAGATTTATGTGCATACTACAGACTAGACTCGTTGTTGTAGGATGCTAAGCGAACTTCTAGTTACTTATAAACGGTTCAATTCAACAGTCACTGTTTTTGTTTTTTGAAGTAATTGAAAGGACCTACCCATTTAAACTAGTTCGAGAAGCTTTGTGGGTTTAGGGCAAACTTCTTCGGGAGTAACTCCATACTTTAATGAGAGGTTCAGGACTTAATGAACCTGGAGACTACATACCAACAAGAACGAGGCAAAATATTCGCCACGTAACCAGCATGGAATAAAACACCTATACGCTGTTAAGGCACCGACAGATGCGAGCCTAGAACAATCTAGATCCAATGTATTAGCTCGGCGGCAATCTTAAGAGAATCTTTAACACAAAGAGGATCTTAAAAGCGAATCTTGTATTGGTATAAAGTGCCGAGGGCGAGCGGCAGCCGGTTGATCGATAAAGTGTTCGCGCCTTTTAAATTATTGGCCGAGATATCCGCGTGAGTGAGTTGTGGCGCTGCCAAGTTCACGGATTACAACGCCTATAGGAACGTGGGCAGCATTGCTTTGTGTATTTGTTTTTTGTTCTTTATTTCATGTATCGACTCTATTGTTATCAAAAATAGTTATAATAGCTACGTACAGAAATACCTATATATTCTTTATGTTATTGGCATTTAATCAGTTCGGCAGCTCCACGTCCAGTTTACCGAAATACATAAATTCGATCGATATTTCGCAAGCTCGTTACCATTCGGTCACGATCATGTCTCGATAGTTCTACTGCACAAAAATTGGTTGACGTCAAAACCTACATATGTACGTATTTTGAAATGAGATCGCCCATAATTATGAATTTTACATTGCGCGATGCTGTACAGTTAAATGGTTATAATATTAAGATTTTTTGGTTCCAGTTAATAATTAACTTTCTGGTTTCAATTTTTTCAAAAACCGTCAGTAACAGTGCCTTAGGTTCCTCAGCAGAAATATTTATGTGCTGTCCACTACAAAAACAAAAAGCCTTGGAGAGGTCCAACGGCCGCGGCTCCAAGCGAGTCAAAATACGCCTTTATCTACCAGTTTTATTTTTTCTCTTTATCTGTGTAGTGGTCGGAGCACACGTGCACATCGCCCGCGCCCGCGCAGATCGTGACCTGCGCCTGCGTCCCACCACGCACCTCAAGCACCTCACCCGCTTTAATTGTCTGACGCCACTACTTACATATTGTAAGTGTCCAGACATTCTTAAAATAGAACACAGCATGATTGACGATAATTATGGAATCCTATCTATAATTTTTAAACAAAACGTCTGAAAAATATTTCAGCATATCTATCTAGTTTTAAGTATAACTAAGCAATATTTAATTCTGCAATAAAGTGTTTCAAAGAGCTAGCAACAACAAAGTAGCTCATACCTATTAGCTGTACCTACCTACACGGATCAGGGATAACATATAACCGATCATGTAGGTAGAAAGATGCGGCTTCTCAAAGTGAAACGAGTCGGAATACTCAGGTGCGCCCGCGCCGCGTCACGGCACAGATACATTGTGACGGCGCGCCGCCGCCGCAGCCAGAAAATAGAATTAAAAGACACTCCACAATGGACCAAAGCCCTTTCAATCCGGGCACAAATACGTATTGGAATTTTAAATCCCAGCAAAATATACCTCAGGTGTTCTGAAGAATGAAACGATACCTATTCATTATTTTATTGTTGGACAAACTGTAGCTTTAGATGAATGGGCCTGAGAGCAACATTGTGTAAATCAAGCTTCTATGTATCTATACTGTGCTGCGGTGGAAATTCAGACATTTTGTCTATTTCTCATAGCTCTAAAGGTCGGTTGGCTTGGCAGAAGCCTGTAGGTATTTATTAGATACTAGCGACCCAGTCCCGGCTTCTCAAGGGATAACAGTTTTTCCACTATTAACCTAATGTATGTAATTATACATATAAACCTTTCTCTTAAATTACTCTATTTAAAAAAAAACGCATGAAAACCTTCTCCGTGTGAGAGGAGGCCTGTGCCCAGCGGAGGGACGATAAAAAAGGCTGTAACAGTAACAGAAAATCAGTTGCCTATTTTTGAAGATTTAAGCGTACAACGGGACAGAAAAAGCGACTTTGTTTTGTACTATGTAGTGATAAACTTTTATGAAAATCACAATTGAAAAGCTTGGCGATCTGGATTTTTAAAATATAGTTTTTATTAACTTTGCCAGAATAAACTGCACTTTATTAGAAACCTTTTTTTGGAAGTTTTTTTTATCCTAAAGGCTCTGAAAAACTATTTAACCGAATTGAAAGAATTCTCTGAAAAAAAACTTTCCTATTGAGAAGCTACATACATTATTTCCCAGTAACATGTTACTTATATTTTATTACTTAGCAAGTGAAACTGGGGAAAAAGGGCTGGTAGATACCTAAATAAATGTTTTCCTACTCTGAATTACATTGAATAGTTAATTTTATGATGAATATCTGGTGCAGGCACAGCACAACCGCTCCCGAGGGAACAACTCAGAAAAAATACCAAAAAATGTTGTGTGATAATTTTTGGATAAGTAGCGCCATGCGTGCTACTCAGTCAGTCCTGTGCCAGCCACTTTTAATTCGCTTTGATGACCATCTCAAAATCGACTGTTATTGACCATATGGATCCATTAAAAACAATCCGATTTGAAACAATATTTCGCTTAACAAAATTCTTTATTTCTTTCAAAGCACAAAATAGCAATGTGAATGCGAAAATTTCAGGCATTTGTCGAAGAAGGTTGTAAGCTACTTTTCATCTAGGTGCATGCATTATTCTCATGGGAAACCGCTGATTGATATGGTGGAAATTATAACAGTCGCCATCGCTATAGTCGGAACTTGGAATCAATTGGAAGGTGCTGCCCTCTTCATGTAATTACATGAAAACTGTGTTTATTTTTCTGCCAAGAGATGTCGCTACCATAGGATTGTAGCTAACGCCATCTCTTATGGAATAGCCAAAGCCCTATTACGTCTATTCGATGCTAGATGTCATTATAATAAACTAGTATTTCTTATGTAATGGCAACCCTGGCGATATAAAACAGAACGCTACATTAAAAATGCTTCTTTTTGATTGGTAGATCGTACCGGTACGAAATGGCATTCTTGACTTCCGCCATTTTGCCAACGCCTGGCTGTGAGATAGGCGTTCAAAGAAATACAGTGAACATCCAGTTGAATTCCGGCAATCTGCCGGTTTTTCTGAAAGGTACGTAAGCAATATTTATTATAAGCGATTTCTTTAATCAAAATTGTGGTTATTTTCATTGCACTGGGTATCTCCACGGTCGGTTTGTATCGATCGTGGTCGTTTAAAAGGTGCTATATAAAATAAGCTCACCCATTCGAAAACACAAGTATATCTCTGTTTTTGTCAGTTACGAGCTTAACATTTATATTATAACTATAAACAACCGACTGCAGTTGCAATTTGAAACTTATTTTGTAACAAAATGTCTCTCTTTCAGACGTAGGATAAAGCCGCAAAGATGTATCTTTACAATCTGACTTTGCAAGGCTCATCTTCAATTACACATGCCGTTCACGGTAATTTCTCCGGGACGAAGCAGCAGGAGATAGTGATTTCACGTGGGAAGACGTTGGAACTGCTTCGGCCCGACCCCAACACCGGGAAAGTGCATACGCTGATGAAAGTGGAAATTTTCGGCGTTATCAGATCTATGATGTCATTTCGGCTCACCGGAGGCACTAAAGGTAAATGACCTTTTTGAGTTTAATGACCACGTGGGTCACTAGGCCGACATAACCAAAAAAAACTTAGTGGGAGGTCAACCTCAATTGCAGAATTATAGATAAAGCACATGTAGCATGTAGCCGACATTTTGCGCGCGTATTCTGGTCTAGTATTTTATAACAATGTAATCTCAAGTTGACCCAGTTACCTTTCTACTGTAAATAGTAATTTATAAATGTTTCTAGTGAGTTCTGTGATAATAATATTGCATCGTCTTGCTCCATGCACCTAATATACAAGCTGCATGGGATAACTAGATGCATAGACTAGCCAATGCGTCGCTCTTTACAACCATAATGGTTGTCGAGATGTACCGCATTGGTACAATTGAAATTACATACAGTTTAAATTTAATTTGTACTTGAGAAGCTGGTTATTCATTTTGTTTTTGCCATTGTTACAGATTATATTGTGATAGGATCAGATTCTGGTCGCATTGTGATATTAGAGTATATTCCAAAGAAGAACATTCTGGAAAAAGTTCATCAAGAAACATTTGGCAAATCTGGATGCCGCAGAATTGTGCCCGGCCAGTATTTGGCTATAGATCCTAAAGGCAGAGCTGTTATGATAGGTAAGAACAACATCATGCATTAGACAAGATATAGTAAATCAGTTGTACTACTGATAAACTATGCAGCTCATATTATACTTGTTGGCCTAACTAACATATCTTTTCATTTCTAGGTGCAATTGAAAAGCAGAAGCTTGTGTACATATTGAACAGAGATGCTGAAGCCAGGCTTACAATTTCTTCTCCCCTGGAAGCTCACAAGTCCAACACATTGGTCTACCACATGGTTGGAGTGGATGTTGGCTTTGAAAACCCAATGTTTGCTTGTCTGGAGATTGACTATGAAGAGGCAGATGCAGATCCTTCAGGTTAGTGTTGTAAAATCGATTACTTTTATCGTAGCACGCCACCGTGATTATTTTGAGGTCCGTGTTTCCGACTGACAGTGACGTCAAATCCTCTATGTATGAGTTATAGCATTTTCACCTAAAATGATTATTAAAATACAACAAAAAGCTTAACATTTTATTTATATTTCAGGTGAAGCAGCACAAAAGACACAACAGACACTCACATTCTACGAGTTAGATTTAGGTTTGAATCATGTTGTCAGAAAGTACTCTGAACCTCTTGAGGAACATGCAAACTTCCTCATCACAGTGCCAGGAGGCAATGATGGTCCCTCAGGAGTACTCATTTGCTCAGAAAACTATCTCACATACAAGAACTTGGGTGACCAACATGACATCCGATGTCCCATCCCTCGACGGCGAAATGACTTGGATGACCCTGAGAGAGGGATGATATTTGTCTGTTCAGCTACTCACAAGACCAAATCAATGTTCTTCTTCTTAGCACAGACTGAGCAAGGAGATATATTCAAAATTACTATTGAGACTGATGAAGATATGGTCACTGAGATTAAGTTGAAGTACTTTGACACTGTACCTGTAGCTACTGCAATGTGTGTGCTCAAGACTGGCTTCCTATTTGTGGCCTGTGAATTTGGCAACCAGTAAGTTTCAACCTGCACTTTTTTTACGCATAATGTTACAGTAATTGAGAGACGTTTAGTGCTCTCTTATGTATACTAAATGCCAGATAAATTATCTCCGAACCAAGGTCCTCCTTCTTTAATGGAGGAGAGCACACTGATGTGAGATAAACAAATTCTCTTCACTTATTTCTCCTATGCAATACATATTTAGATCCTTTTAAAACTTTTGATTAACAAGTTGTTATTTTACAGCTACCTGTACCAAATTGCTCACTTGGGTGATGAAGATGATGAACCAGAATTCAGTTCAGCCATGCCTTTGGAGGAAGGAGACACATTTTTCTTTGCTCCAAGGCCATTAAGGAATCTGGTGCTTGTAGATGAACTGGACTCCCTGTCGCCCATTCTTGGTAAGTTTACCTACAATACTGAAATTAAATGAACTGAATGTTATTTACTCCCCAATGATGTCAAACTATACGCTCCGTGTTTCATCTGAAGAACATTGACGAATGCTTAACCAGATCTGAGGTTTCCAACAACTACAGCAAAATAAGTATTGCTTAAAACAAATGTTTAATTTTCCAATTTTTATTCTAGCATGTCGTGTGGCCGATTTGGCTGCTGAAGATACTCCTCAAGTGTATCTGGCTTGTGGCAGAGGACCAAGATCATCACTAAGAGCTCTTAGGCATGGTTTAGAGGTTGCTGAGATGGCTGTGTCTGAGTTGCCAGGTTCTCCCAATGCTGTATGGACCGTCAGGCGACACAAGGATGGTAAGCAACACATTTTCTTAACTTACAGAATGAATCCTTATTTTCATGAATGCAGATTTTGTTGATATTAGAAAAAAATCGGTTTAGACAAGAAATGTAACTTGATGCAATAACACAGGAAGAAACAAGGAGCGTAATGATTATATCTTTTGGTCCGTGTTACCGACATACAGTGACGCTACAACTAACCACTTATGAATGCTCCTCTTTATCAACAAGTTACTAATAAAACCCTGGTTGTTTGTCATACATAAACACCAGTGGTTTTTCTTTTCAGAATCTTCTTTCGGCTGATGAACGAATAAGAGATGGTTTCAACAAACACTCGAAGGTAGGCATCCACGACGTCATAATTCGCAACTGGAAGCTGACATCACTGGAAGACTTATTACATTTTCGCTAACTATTGGGTCCAATCTTATCTTAGATTTTTCTTTTGGTTGCAGAGGAGTATGATTCTTACATCATTGTGTCGTTCGTAAATGCCACGCTTGTACTATCTATCGGTGAAACGGTAGAAGAAGTGACGGACTCTGGGTTCCTGGGCACCACGCCCACGCTCAGCTGTCACGCGCTCGGCGCCGACGCTCTCGTTCAAGTGTACCCAGACGGCATCCGGCACATTCGCGCCGATAAGCGTGTCAACGAATGGAAGGCTCCTGGGAAGAAGTCCATCGTCAAATGCGCAGTTAATCAGAGACAAGTAGTTATTGCTCTGACAGGAGGAGAATTAGTCTATTTTGAAATGGACCCTGTAAGTTTTCCTCTAATTTATTTAATGTTTATTTTTATACCGACGTGTTTGTGTGGCTGTGCCTTCGGGTGCGGCCACACAAGAGTGGTGCGTAGCTGCCGCATGCAGTGATGTGCCCACAACGTCGCAGAGCATGTCGCTCTCCCGCATGCGGTAGAGAGCGGCACTCGGCATATTCCATAGCCGAGCTGGAGCCGTTCAGGCGGTGAAGGCGGCAAAACCATGCCGTGGACAAACAAACTAAATACATTATGTACTTTTGTTTCCTACCTTGAAATTTTGTTCTAATCAACTTTACTATTTCAGACTGGTCAATTAAATGAATACACTGAGAGGAAGAAGCTGTCGTCAGACGTATCATGCATGGCATTGGGATCAGTAGCGACTGGTGAACAAAGAGCCTGGTTCTTAGCTGTTGGCCTGAATGACAACACTGTCAGGATCATCTCACTAGACCCATCTGTAAGTTTTATCAATTACAGCTATATTTGTCTTTTGTAATGTGTTTTAAATGATGATACAAGGACACCACTGAATTTTTGTGATTACAACAACCTAAAATGCGTTATTCTCAAACTGCTGACACAATTTCCGCTAATATTATAACATGGTGACACTTCTACATAAATTAAACCAGAATATTTATTTCAGGACTGTCTCGCCCCACGTTCCATGCAAGCCTTGCCAGCCGGCGCCGAATCTCTTTGTATTGTGGAACAACCATTCGAATCTGGCGCTAAATCTGCCTTACAGTTGAACATTGGCTTGAGCAATGGAGTATTACTGAGAACTACCTTAGACTCCGTCAGTGGGGACTTGGCTGACACAAGAACAAGGTAGGTTTGCATAAAATTTGAAATCTATTTAATGTAATTAATACTAATGATGACAAAACCTTATCGCTCCTTTTATAATCTGAGTTTTAGTGAGGATTAACTTAACCAGATCTGAGATTCTCGACTCAAAAATTAAAACAACCATGTCATTAGTTCATCTTACTAATAAAAACCTCTATTCTCAGGTACTTGGGATCTCGGCCGGTGAAGTTGTTCAAAGTTCGCGTACAAGCGGCTGAGGCCGTGCTTGCTGTATCGTCAAGAACTTGGCTGGGATACCACTATCAGAATCGCTTCCACCTTACGCCATTGTCCTATGAATGTCTGGAGTATGCAGCTGGATTTAGCTCTGGTAAGCAAATACTGTATATAATAATTTTATAAGTTTTCACAATATATAATTAAATTGTAAAGAAGTCATTTATCATGATATCAAAGACAATATTTGGTTCATAATATAATTTCTATTTCAATGCAGCTGTAATTAGTACATAATTATAATAAAAATTGTATACCGACGTGTTTGTGTGGCTGTGCCTTCGGGTGCGGCCACACAAGAGTGGTGCGTAGCTGCCGCATGCAGTGATGTGCCCACAACGTCGCAGAGCATGTCGCTCTCCCGCATGCGGTAGAGAGCGGCACTCGGCATATTCCATAGCCGAGCTGGAGCCGTTCAGGCGGTGAAGGCGGCAAAACCATGCCGTGGACAAATAAACCTTAATAAAATCATAAAAGTCTATAAACTACCACGTATTTTAACACTACTTTTCATCTTCCAGAACAGTGCGCCGAAGGTATCGTAGCTATCTCTTCTAACACCCTCAGAATTTTGGCGTTAGAAAAACTAGGAGCCGTCTTCAATCAGACCTACCTGCCACTTGAATATACGCCGAGAAAATTCGTCATTAACTCTGATAACAACAATATTATCATTCTGGAGACTGATCACAACTCTTACACTGAGGAAATGAAAAACCAAAGGAGGTAAATAAATCATACATACTCTAACAATATTGTTTATTTTCTAATGATGACAAAAATACACACAAATCCGAATTCAGTGTAGATTACCCTGCAGTACTGATTTACAACATAATGAAAATAGAAACTACAATGCTGTGAAAATTTCTAACCTATTTTTGTAATTTTCAGGGTTCAAATGGCGCAAGAAATGAGAGAAGCTGCCGCGGGTGGTGGCCCTGAAGAACAGCAACTTGCTAATGAAATGGCTGATGCGTTCCTCTCAGATACTCTTCCTGAAAATATATTCTCGTCACCCAAAGCTGGAGCAGGTAAATATCTCAACTTTAACATATTGAATTCTTAAATAAGCCACATTCTCTGGGCAAGAGCAGGAAATGACATTGAGCATACTGACTCTAATCGGGTGTGGCGATATTAATTCCCAACGTTAATCCCAAATGGTCTTAATATAAGACATTTGATTCAAGTGTGGGAAACATTTCAATACCTATTAAATACAATTTAGCATCATAACTCTTTGCCAGTTTTCAATAGCATTATTTTTGTTTGTCAGGTATGTGGGCATCTCAAATCCGTGTGGTTGATATGGGAGTGAGCGGAGGTCAGCCGACGACATTATTCAAGCTGCCACTAGAACAGAACGAGGCAGCGGTGTCGGGCTGCATCGTGCGGTGGGCGGCTCACGCCGAACACGCACAGGCCCACTTAGTCGTCGGCGTCGCTAAAGACATGATTTTGTCGCCAAGATCCTGCACAGAAGGCAGCTTACATGTTTATAAGGTAAATATTACAAAATTATAATTTAGAACATGCATTGACGATGTAAAAATTTGTATATCCTGTATTCTAATTTTATTTATTTTTGCAGATCTATGGCAGTACTGGGAAATTAGAGTTAGTTCACAAGACACCTGTAGACGAATATCCTGGCGCGCTAGCACCGTTCAATGGCAGACTGTTGGCAGGAGTTGGGCGCATGTTAAGATTATACGACATTGGCAGACGAAAGCTACTGCGCAAGTGCGAAAACCGACACATTCCAAACCTTATAGCCGATATCAAAACTATTGGCCAGAGGATATTCGCATCAGATGTACAAGAATCTGTTTTCTGTCTGAAGTACAAAAAGCGAGAGAATCAGCTGATCATATTTGCTGATGACACCAATCCAAGATGGATCACAAATAGCTGTATACTGGATTATGATACTGTTGCCATGTCTGATAAGTTTGGCAATGTAGCTGTGATGAGACTTCCCCAGTCAGTTACTGATGATGTTGATGAAGATCCTACAGGGAACAAAGCACTCTGGGATAGAGGTAAGCTATACTAACATTTATTTTTGTGTTCGCAACGGCGCTAGTTTTGCGGAATTATCGCCTTAATCACAACCTTGCGTGATGAAACAAAATTATATACATGCTAGACTAATGAAAGTAATGATTATTTATTCCAATCTGATAATGTCACCAAATTAGAAACACATTTCACGCGTCAGCACCATGATACTAATTTGCTATTGAATTTTCAGGACTTTTGAATGGAGCATCTCAGAAAGGCGATGTTGTGGTCAACTTCCATGTAGGGGAGACTGTAACCACGCTACAAAGAGCTACTCTCATTCCTGGCGGTTCTGAAGCCCTGTTGTACGCGACCGTCAGCGGCTCTCTCGGCGTACTTCTTCCCTTCACATCTAGAGAAGATCACGACTTCTTCCAGCATCTGGAGATGCATATGAGGAGTGAGAACCCGCCACTGTGTGGCCGGGATCACTTATCTTTTAGGAGCTATTATTACCCAGTAAAGGTCAGTATCAAATGAATTCTTTTTATTCTTTCACTGTACTTGATTTTCATTAGGCTATCCGCCGGTTAGTCAGCAGTTGACTTCATGGAGAAGTCTCCTGTGTTACACTGTCGGTAGAGCACGACGGTCGCATCGCGGCGAGTGCGCTTGTCGTTATGACTGCGCCTCGCTGCTACCGGCCGTCGAGTTCCGGAGAGTTGGACGCGTTTCTCATAGCGCTACTATAGTTTTGGAACGGACATAACCACACACAAACCAAAAAATTGTCTTAATGCAATGTTTGTCCCTAGCTATGATTATTGTTAACTCCATGTAGGTACTACCTATCTAATCATGCTTTATCTTGTTATAGAATGTGATAGACGGCGACCTGTGCGAGCAGTTCAACTCGCTGGAGCCGGCCAAGCAGAAGGCAATCGCCGGCGACTTGGAGAGAACGCCCGCCGAAGTGTCCAAAAAGTTGGAAGACATTAGAACTAGATATGCGTTTTAAGTTATATTATGGTGATTTCTTGTATTAATTTAACATAAGTAATAAAAATAAGAAAGAAACGTAGCATCTTATTTACATGACATACCTACCAGTGGCGAGGCGTCCTTATAAGCCGATTCCCATCGGCTTCCCTTTCTAATTTCAAGAAAGAAGCATAGGTATAAGTTATAATATAGGTATAGGTATAATCTATATTAATAATTTCGTCAAGGGGTACGGTAGACTGGATCGAAACCTTATATGAATAACAAAGCATAAAAAAATATCGATTTTGAGTCGACAACATATATCCGCAAAATTCGGATTATGGAGAATTTCGTTAAATTCCGATGGCACTGACAAACAAACCGCTGTCGCCATCTTTAGTAGTTCACCATCCACTCACTATGCGATCAGCGCCAAAATAGCGAAAATCAAACGGCAACTTTTTTAAGATATACTCTTTGATACGTGTTTTTTCTTTTTTATAATATACATACTCTTTGATATATGTTTTTTCTTTATACCGGATATTGGCCGATTCAACCACAGAAAAAAGAATTTGAAAGTTGAAGTTTAATTTAAATGTCAATGTCATTCACTTTCGTACAAAATATTTACATTAATTTAAAAAAAGTTAAAATAGACATATATATATATATACAACTTAAAACTGATACAGTGCATCAAAAAATTGCTCCTCATCGCTGTCACTGGGTGGGTAATGTACCCAAAAGGCTGGCAGCATTGCCACGTTGGATGGCAATGCTCAACCTCTGTGCGAAATAAAAGCCTGCCTTTGGGTCCCGAGAAGTGTCAACCAGGCGCTGGGAAATATCCTTGGCAAGAAGGCGGGCGCTCGAACCCCACGGCCCAAGAGTTTCAACCCCAAACGGCTCAAACATGTAATTACTTATAAGGTTAATATATTTGGGCAGTCAGCAGATTTTATTTTTTTAGAAGAAGAAGTTAAAGTAGAGAAAAGACTGAGTGCTTAAAACAAAGAGATTTATAGAGAGTAAACCTTGGTCAGTGGGTCGCTTAAAAATATATGACGTAGGTACATAGTTTGTTTGCGGTTCTTCGACGCTTGCGCTTTGGAACCGCGTTAAACTTATGTTGACGTCAACAAATGGTAAAAATATTTTTGACATAATACTTTTCTGACTATTAATAAGAGTTATTTACATAACCTATATTAACGATGAATTTGATTATTTTGTTAATTTGTCTTAGTTTATTTTGAATGTTGATTTAAAATAAAAATAATTTATGTAAAAACTTTTGCAGTTTTTATTTACCATATTTATTAAACACAACTAACGAAGCTATATGAATCTATATTTAATATTTTTTAAAACCGATGACTACAGAAACATCTATCTATATTTTGCACCTAGATGTGTATTATGAGTCAAATTTCACCCGAGCGAAGCCGGGTTTTCATCTAGTTAATATAATAATTTAAACCACACAATTTAAATATGTAGGTATAACAAAACGCCTACCACCGTAAAAAAAATTGTCTATAAATTACTTGAAACATTTTGCTCCTACTAAACAAGCCGCGGCTTCCTCCTCCATACAAAACTACGCTTGCGTGACGTCATCCACGCCGCGCCGCGCGATGTTCGCGGCATATGGGCGAGCGGTAAGCCGGCTCACGGAGCGGCTTCCGCCAATCAAAACTCGCGAGTGAACGAGAAAGAACGCGTCAAGAGTAGAGTAGCTATATCTGTCTACGCGCGAGTGACAGCGCTTAGAGCTCTCAAATATGTAAACAAACAAATCAGACAAATATTCACTCTCATTGTTCTTATTTTGTTTTAGATAATACCATTAACAATTTGTTCTTTGTATTACTTAATTTAATTTATTAGTGTGTGTATCATTTGGAAATAACATAGTTCGTGTGTGTACAATATTTTATGTTAGGCGATTATCACACTGCCCCGCATGATGCAGCGTAGTGCGTGGATGCGTTTTTTTCCGTTGTATGGAAATATCTCCGTTTGTATGGAAAACACGCATAGTCCAACACACTGAAAATGCATCCACGCGCGTTCATGCGGATCACGCACATACATGCGGAGAAAAACGCACCCCCGCGCGTAGGTGCGGGGCGAGACGCAAGGTATGGCACACTGAATCCCGCAGTGACGCGCGTGATTTTGAATGGGCGTGACGTGTATGTTTGAAAATGGAACTCGATGAGAGCCGCCGTGCGTGAATTAACAAAACGCAACTACGCGCGTGAGTGCGCGAAAAACCCGCACGATGATGCAGATCTGCACTCCCGCAGGAACGCGCGTAGGTGCGTCGACACGCAAGATGCAGCGTGATGCGGGGCAGTGTGAAGATCCCCTTAAAGTGTTTTAGTTACATTATGTCAACATAGATGGCGTTGTGCATTTTTATTCAAATCCTGAATCGCGGTGTTAAGATTCTCCGCGATTTAATGACCCTAGTTGTGAATTTATAGTTTTTTGAATTCACCAAGTACATAATTTTGTTTAAGTAGTTGGCAGTATCATTACTTACTCCCTACTAATCCCCGCGATCGCACTGTGTGACCTGGGGCCCGATTCTCCTAATTTTACTTAAGCGCCATTCGATTCACGTTCGACTGCGATTCAATCCCGACTCGATTACGATTGAAGCGTATGTGGCATTCCGCTATTTTTTCTTTGAAATAAACGTTTTTATCCTTTTCTATCATTCAATAATGAATCATTTTGTCTGCAAATGATTTACGATTGCACAATGATTATACAGCAAACTACCGTATAGACCAAAATCACCAAAATAGCAGACCAATCGCACACCAATCAAATGTCAATCGAATACGATTGGTTTTTTATTAGTAGCAGAATGCCCGATATGGTAAAAACTGCTATTACGATCATATTGCGACTCGATTTCTATTCGATTTTGACATTATTAACTTAGGAGAATCGGGCCCCTGGTACTCAGTACAAGTACAGTACTGTAGCGTGCGTGTGTAGGTACCCAGTGAAAATAGAGGTACCTACGTTAAAATGAGTTACTTTGATACGTAGACAGTTGGCATCAGGTTTCTTTTTAGTGTACCTACTTTTAAAACTTAACTAGGATAGCATTTATCGCATTAGACTGTTTTCCAACGACAGATTATTTACTTTAGGAAGGAACTTATTTTTCAAGGTTAAGTTTTGAGAATAAAAACGTGTTATAAAACTCGGGCACGCGGCTCGTGTGAATTACCTACCAATATTACGTCTATATTAAAATTACTAACGTCCTGACGGATAAATACCTACGATAAATATCAATGGCTAACAGGTGTAAATTAAATACTTAAAAAACTTTTTACAAAAAAATAAAACCGACTCCCAAAAACACTGAAAAGCAAAAAAAAACTATTCTTAGGTGCATCGGCCTAGAAGTCAGTGTCTAATGGATGTTCCAGAGTTTATTCGCCACCGACTTCTAGGCCGATGCACCTAAGAATAGTTTTTTTTTTGCTTTTCAGTGTTTTTGGGAGTCGGTTTTATTTTTTTGTAAAAAGTTTTTTATTTTTGGCTTTTCAGTGACAAGCATAGTTGTCACTATCCGCATTTGTGGAAAGTTCTCATCAATACGAATAATATAAGCCCAAACACGAGGTAGTTTACATATTCAGTTGTCGAGTTCCCTCGACCTTCACGAGTCTCCATCATCAGGTCAGCTCCAAACCTTCACAGTTGCAAAGGTCTCGTCAATACAAATAATATAAGCCCAAACACGATGTAGTTTACATAGTCAGTTGTCGAGTTCCCTCGACCTTCTCTCGTCTCCATCATCAGGTCAGCTCCAAACCTTCACTTTTGCATAGTGTTATCAGACATACACCTCATTGTCAAGTTTTTAACCTATGCACGAATACAATTTTCGAAAGTTGCCCTCGATTTCTCAGGGTTTCCACCATCAGATCCTGACCTGGTGATTATGGGACCACCTGGAAGGTATACCCTATCCAATAAAAAAAAAATTTTGCAAATCGGTCCAGGCGTCTTCGAGTAATCGGTGAACATACATAAAAAAAAAAAAAAAAAAAAAAAAAAAAAAAAGATCCCGACGAATTGAGAACCTCCTCCTTTTTGGGAAGTCGGTTAAAAATGTATTGTTTCTAGTGCCAAGTTTTCTCAGATTCTAGTAGTTAATATACCTAACTAAAGATAATAAAGTTTTATAGATATTAATAATCTGCCGAATTCCTCGAGAAAACATGTTCAAACTATCAGTCTCTCAGTCAGTGCTAAAAGGTGGACTGAGAAATTACTTCCATTAACTCTCCCCCCCCATCCCTGAGTACTCCCCCCCCCCAGTTTTTTTTTTTGCTGCGGCTTCCCTATTTCATTAAACCACCCTTCGCCACTGATACCTACACACTTACCTTTAAATTATAGATAGCCCTGATTATCAATTTTCGAAGTTCAATGTTGGGCGATAATTTTGTTATATTCCTATCAGTTCAATGAAAAACGCAGCAGCGCCTTTGCGCATTTGAAAAGTTTGTCGGACACATTGTAAGAAAGGCACTCACAAAGTCTTAAAGTATCTGTTTCAAAAAAAAAGGTGGATCAAAATTGCCCCACGTCCTATAACAAAGTGATGTATCTGAAAAAAAAAGATAAAAATGTAAAAAAAAATATGGCATACTCTCTAACTTGATTTTTTTACACCTTCATACGAAAAAAATACTTTAAAAATTGTTCAGGCACTGTTATGAAAACATCGTTCATAAGACTATTTATGAACCATTTTATTAAATTATTTTTTGTTTGATAGGGTATACCTCACAGGTGGCCCCATAATAATCATCAAGTCAGGATCTGATGATGGAAACCCTAAGAAATCTAGGGCCACTTTCGAAAGTTGTAGGCATGCGCAGGATAAAATCTTGACCATGACGTGTATGTCTGATAACAATGCAACAGTGAAGGTTTGGAGCTGACCTGCCTGATGATGGAGACGAAAGAAGGTCGAGGAAACTCGACAACTGAATATGGCCGTTCAAGTATTACGTAATAGTGCGGTCTTTGTTTTGCTTATTTTGGATGACGTGGGGGGTAGGGGAGTCCAGGTGATGATTACGTCATCGATAGTTATTTACTTTTTTAGACGAATGGCAACCCTCGCATTGTCTGCTTGAAAACGAAACGCATTTTCGGGGATTCCCGCAAATATACACGCATACGTTTAGGCACTCGCTTTAGGCCTCATTTACGGAGACGCGGGGCGTCGGGCGTTGCGTTGAGCGGCGCGGCCCGCACTGAATTCAAATATATGGTGTTGTATGAGTGCGTTTACGGAGAAGCGATTTTAGACGCGTTTGTTTGAATTAGGGCGTTTTTTGCTGCCGAGCCCGCGGATGGCTCCGACGTGTCCCACGCGGCGTTTATCGCGGCGGCGCACGCAGCGGCAATTATAATATGGCTCCCATCTCTCGCCAACATAAAACTAGTCGATTTGATCGAGGCGAGCGTGCGCCGCCGCGATGCCCGCCGCGTGCTTCGCTACACGCTAGAGGATTCGCCGCGGCGGGCACCGCCACGCTTCCCGTCTCTCTTCTCCTATGAACATGGTCGTATATTGCTATAAGTTTGTGTTTACGCGTGCGATGATGCGTGCCGCTTCACACGCCGCCCCACCGTAAACAAAAAAAACGTCCGACGCGCCGCGAGACGCGACGCGAGACGCCCCGCGTCTCCGTAAATGAGGCCAAACCTCCCCACTCAGAGACATTTAATGATTACTTAAGTCACTCCTTAGTGACAGAATGTCATACAAATCCTTCACTAAGGAATGGCTTAAGTAACCATTAAATGTCTCTGAGTGGGGAGGTTAGAATCGATTCGGGGAAATAACGCGCGCTGTTCACTTGTCTAAATTTCTTCTGTCAGTGTATTGTTTTGTTCGGATACTATAACATTATAATTATAATATAAAAAAAAATATATTTTTAATTGAAAAATGTTTAAGTAAGCATGGGGGGAGGGGGTAAAAGCTTTGCTTACTTTTGCTGACAAGGGGGATGGGGGGGTAAATAATTGTAATAAATCTGCTTACGTAATATTTGAACGGCCCCATAGGTACCTATGGAAACTTTCTCGTATTTGGTCTTATATTATTTGTATTGAATAGACCTTTGCAACAGTGATGGAGACCAGAGAAGGTCGAGGGAACTCAACAACTGAATATGTAAACTACCCCGTATTTGGTCTTATTTAATACATACTCAATCATGACTTATAAAGAACCCTTTTTATGGTTTATTTACCTTTTGGCTCATGGCTCCGCGAATAGGGTTTAGCCGTCAGACTTCCAATGTGATACCGAGTTTCATTAAAACCCGTGAAACATCCCACTCGCTGCCGGCAACTGGGAAACAAACAACTTGTGAAAAAGTTCATTTCATCAAGTCGATCTTTGTAGAGCAGTAAACTTAACACGATACAGGAAGACGACGATACCTAGAAAATTATTAATAGGTACTAACCGGTCCGATAAAGTAATTGTTATTAGGTGTTGTATGGGCTATTGCCGTGTGCTAGTGCAATCCTATCTTGTAAACTGCGTAACAGCTATCAATTTCGCAATTTCCTCAAACTGCAGTATTTCACAAATTTTATTTCACCTCAATAATTTTACTCTCATTCAACCTTGTAAATTAACATGGCAAAATATGAGATATCTACTGTATTATGTTTACATATCACGCTATAATTTCGTAAACTTTTAATCGTCGCTCGTGGAGGCTCAGTGATTGAATGCACCTCACGAGCGCGGTGCGGGTTCAAACCTGGCGTAATTTCCAGTAATTTATTTTAGAATATGTATAACTTATGCTTGAACTTGGGCTCTTGTCTAGTAGGTAGCCGATTAAATGTGGGTACGTGATTTCCTGAGATGATGTCATTTCAACATGGCTCTCTCCTCTTCACTTTATTAAAGACATGAAATGAATACTAAGTTCCAACTTTCAAGTAAACGTCCCAGGAGCACATCATACGTTTTATTGTGCTCTGTTATTCATTATACAAATAAGTAAGTAATATCTACATAATTTAAAACGAGGTAGCAGCCACTTGACTGTGTTATTAATAGTCCTACAAAACAATGTTCGCGTCACCTCGTGGCCTAAAATGCAAATAGGAGAAAAATGCCACGACTGCTTGCGAGCACGTGAAACAAACGTAGGTAACCATGACAATTATATCGATCGGCGGCTTTTCCGAGGCTTTTCCCTGAAAGTCTCATTCGCGTGTCGCCTTCTGAAACAATAAGGCACTGAAGTCTAGACACCCAGTTCGATACTCGCCAGGTTGTTTACCGCCTGACCCTTATTCAATCGCTTTTATAATTGGCATATCAATATGGGCATATTGCGTGTATGATAGTGCCGTTAATTTAAAAACTGTCTGCCTGGTGATTGAATCGTGTCGGTAGTACGGGTCCAGCAGCCGTGGACAATGAGTGCACGCGCGAAGCGAACCGAGACGCGCGCTCCGCCACCAATGCGCGAGCGTCCGTTTTTAAAAAGCACTCATTAGCTGGTGCACCGTAACTGCGCTGCGGTTGTACCCGACGCAACGTGTGTGCAATACGGGGCATTAGAAAGTGTAATGAATATCGTGGTGCGATGCTGTCAGTGAGCAAGCCAGCATCGTTAGTCCAGCAGAAGAAGCAGCAGTGGGCGCGGGAGAGAGGTGCGTACGTAGTGTGTGCAGCACCACCGCTGACGCTGCCCACCGGCCGCCGCGCCAGTTCGTCGCCGGGCTGGTGCACGCTCGCATCTGCACCACGCTCCTTTGCCATTTCGCAACATATTCACGGTCGTGATTCCATCAAGGAGATTTTGTAGAATTTGCGACTTTCAGACACGTTGAGTTTCCTAAAGTTATTTCGGATTGCGACAACATAAGGCGGTACGTATAACCAAAACACTAATCTATAAGGAATTAAAGAATTTTGGAAATAAACTTATAAAATAAAATACGGCACGCGTAAGTCCATCTAGGAATGGGTATAAATCACGACATGCATCGGTTTCACTCTCTGAGGTGTTATTAATGTAAAAAAATAATATCACACGATGTCTATTAAGTTTCCACATTTTATACGACAACAACAAAAAAGTAAATTAACCAGCAGTAACAATTACATTTTCTAAATTGGAAAACAATCTTTATGTGGAAAGTGGCGGTCAGTTTTTATTCACAATTCACAGATCTAAGTATTCGGAAAGTATCGCGCTTCTATGTATAATCCCGACTGAAACATTACTTATTACTAACAACGGAAAATTATTGATGAAGAACGGTATACAAAATTGAGTGATTAGTGCCCAGACTTAAATCGCTTTGTGGGTGTTTTTTATGTTACGTAACTTTATCATTATAAATTAACCATGTCGAGTTTACAAAACTCAAATTAGGTCGTCAACTAGTGTTCCCGTCGCGTCGCCAGGAAGTACTTCAGTTTACGACAGCGGAATAGCCATCAAATTGTTTCCTCGCTTTTTTAAATGACAAAGCGTTACCAAACGACCATAATGGGAAAAAAACCGATTGTTATTTACAGTGTTGGGGGCGGTAGTCAATGAAACAATCTGCTTTCAAGGTTGATGGAACCAATGACCTTTGTGCTTTGAATGCCTCCACGTACACTGATGAGTACGACACCCCATTCACCCCGGGACTCCCAGTAAGCGTACTAAGCGTAGTATTATTACTAGGCTTTTTGTCGTATTTATTCCTTTAGCCCTATACTTATATCTAGGTAATAGGTCATTTAGTTATGACTAACCGTGGTATGCCACGGCAGAAACGGTAGAATCTCTAATCAATATCAATATTTATCACGATGCCAAATATAGGTAACCTACATGGAAAATCGGTTCTGAAATTGAAATTTTCAGAAGTACTTACCTACCTGTTTATCGCGATCAGATAATTTTAATTAATTAAATATTTCTATGAAATCAATTGGTTCGATGATTATCTAATCGATGACAATGAAAACATCCGTCAATGAACAGGAAAGTCCCTGATGCATAAATTGCAAATCTTTTATCATGCCGAACCTCTATCTATGTAGATGTTTTATTTATATTGAAAAGATATGATTACAGTTCTACAAATAGGTAGGTCACAAGTTATTTTAGTACTTTGTAACCTATTTATTTGTAACCAAGACTTACGAGACTTGCGCCTAGCTAAGACGTTTCCTAAGAACCTGTATGTGGTCTATATCATATAAAAATTCTCGACTTCGACTTGACTGCCTATACTAATATTTTTAAAACAATGAGATATATAAAACAATTATAGTTTCGATTTACGTTAGTCAGGCAATGTGCTAGCGTTAAATAATGTAACAGAAACACTCACTGCTCGTTAATTTAATACCTAGAGACGGTCTGCGCCGCACGAGAGCGTGACGGTTTAAACAAAATATACCATTAGCAGCTGCACCACTTGTTTTTATTTACTATCCGTTACTTATTATCTACCAGTCCTTCATTCAAGCAGAAAATAAAAAATAACTTTACGAAATCATTTCGGCAATCAGTAACGTCACCAAAAAAATCTTCAACTGGATAACAGCTGTAATCGATCCGCACTTATTAAATAGTGAATTATTCAGGCCGTGACTAAAGAACGCCACATTTCACTTTCCACTTAAGTTTAACGAATTGTTGTAGCTTACATGACCCAGATCCTTGGCCACCCGCTTTTGGATTAAGTAAATATTTTCTTGGGGACATAAATTATGTTGTTGAAGTTTCCACCCGTTTCCATCGCTTCTGACACATGTGTTACGTCTAGCTTACTGCACGGCCGCGAGGGGCTACTTGTCATACTGACTGTATTATTTTCCAGTCAGGAACTCAGGAGGGAATTATATGACCATATCGGTGCGAGTTATAATCATAAATGAATGAAATAAATTGTTATTGGCATCATAATTACATATGTGCAATTGTTGTTTAGATTTTAGATGTGTGTTAAAATAAACGACAAAAAGATTGTTTCCTTGAATCCTACATTCATTTGTTTCCCCAACAAATAGAGTTTTGCGTGTTGTGTGTTGGAACGAAATGAGTTAAGCCTATGTGTTTTTTGTAGACCGCCACCGCGAACAGTAATGAACCTATTAGAGTAAATAGCAATACGTGCCATAAGAACAATGCCATTGTTTCATATAAGATTACAAGAACAAACGAAAGTGATCTTCAGTGATATGCCTACGGTATCCACTCAATGTTTACGTAATACATAGTATCATTTAAAATGTTAAAATCTCGGAAGTAAATATTGTAATCTGTGCATCTGCATATTACTATGTAGATTATACGGATACTTAAACTAATGAATGGCAGTAATGAGTGATATTTATTCTAACGGCACATTACAAACACGTAAGCTTTAAATGTTTAAAACGTGCTGTCTTTGAATTACCTAGTAATAACTATAAAGCAATTGAGTTTTTCGAACCTCAGTTTTTATAGTGACAATAAAGTCTGAAAATGTCGAAGGTTTTCAATGGTTGCGTGCCCTCCGCACTAAAATAAAGCTGCGGTGGTTTACAACACTTGTTCACTATAACAATATATTATGCAGCTCGCATGAATGACTTACCGTTTTCAGTCCGAGCTATCGATAAAACTAAAAACCCTTTGCACATAAAGGGGAAGGTTTTTCATTTATCTTTTCCGAATAAAAAACTGAACAGTTAATTCAAAGACGACTGTTGTCATGGAAGGTAGTTACCAAGTTTTTCGTGCCAATAAGAATAGAAAGTAATCTATTAGAAATATTCTTAGTGTTTATCTAGTTCTATTTTGTTTTTTGTTTACATAATTGCTGTGGTTCTGTTAAGAATATTGTGCAAACAACAATTTTGTTGTTTTCAGAGGAAATGTCTCACCTCTACCTGCCTTGGGGCTCCGGTGAACGGTATACGAATCGTTTGCAAGTGCGGAATCAGTTTGCGAGTACATTGGAACTACACAAGCAGTCTTCGTATGAGTACCAGGAGCCAGTGCAGCGTCAAAGGAGTCCTAGCTTGCCGCCGATTCACAACATCGAAGAGAGGTCCGCGAAAGATGACAGAAGGAACAATGTACTTAACCGAAATATGACGAGTGCGAAGAGGTTCTCATTTTACGATGAAGACGGAGAAGGAGACACCTCGGGTTACGGCAGTGAGACCCTGAACCACATGAACAGGAGCGGGCACAGGGCCATCCACGAAGCCAATAACTGCAGCCCCGTAGTGGCGTGGCAGCAGGAAGGGAAAGACGACAGGTAAGAATTGAGATCACCTTGAACACGGAAACTTACGGACGTAGTAAATCAGTTGCGTTTTGCCATGCAACTTACGTTTTATTTTTATATTTCGCAACGTTTGGCGAACTTTTACTGCAGCTAGTCACGCGTGTTCTGAATCCGTTTTACAGACAATAATGTAAGAATTACTTATTGCAGTTTTACGTTTCCTACGTAATAAATGTCTCTTGCTTAAATTGCAAAAAGAAAATGAACTAAGTAAATGGTTATAGTGTCAACATAACGCTACAAGAGGGGCAGATTATCTCACTCAGTGTCTTCAGTTAGGTACTTATTTCTATTAAATAACATTCGTTTATATCTATGACACTGAAAATCTAGAAAATACTTTTACAAGAATGCTATTGTTTTACTATTAACTAGGTAATAAAACATCTAGAAGTATTAGGTAATATCAGGTATCCCAGAGTAACAAAAACATCGTATTAATTTATCTAATCGACTCTTAAAATCGGCAAGTACCTATAATCCAAGTTATAAAACGACCCTCAAGTATTTCATGAATCTGAAATACATACCTAATTCTCGAAGCAGTGTCTCGCTACTGTGGTGCATAGTAGGTAGGTAGGTACACAGTGCACTTAGCTTGCCATTTTGCATTTCATATCACCTAGGTACGCAAAAAATCAATACCTTGATCGACATAAACCTCTTTACATAAAAGAAGAGAAACAGAAATTCTTAACGTGACTTTAACCGCAAAACACTTTCCATACTTCAATGTACGTCATTGAAGTATGGAAAGTGTTTTGCGGTTAAAGTCACGTTAAGAATTTCTGTATCGGTATATGCATGTTCCAATCTTCAAGAGGTGACGATGCGCCTTTATGAACACCTAGACGTAAGTAGATGATTAGCAAATATGTATCACTCTCACATAACGGCATAGCGTGAAGATATGACATATCTACGTTAGTGAAATCAATAACACGTTAGATATTCAGTCGCCAACGATATACCTAGCTCATTATCTATAATGGGAACAAAGATTCTAATAGCACTGCAGTCTTTTGTTTCAATTAAAAATAAAGTCGTGATCGATACCTACTCGAAGTTAAGGATCGTTTTTTTTTTGCAAAAAGACTTAGGTAGGTTCTTCTTCCTACTGTTACTGTAACCTAAGCTGTTTTTTGCACGGAGAAATTAATACTTAATAATTATCAGCCAGACGTTTACCAGGAAAAAATGTAAGCAAGCCGTAACGTAATTTGAACAATTATAATTGCGAATGTGACTTTGTTTGTTACGCTTTCATGGTAAAAGGGCTGAACCATGAAATTATGAAATTCGGACTCCTAGAGATTGTATGGACGACGATAGGGTTTGTAATCTAATTGTAGGTACTTTTAATCACCTAAAAAGATGTGGTTTACTATGAAAGTAAATATTGACCTCGGAGACGGACGTGAATAAAATGTATAAAAGACCTATTATAGAAAATTACAATATAGGTAAATGTGACGATAATTTCGAAAGAACGACTCCCCAGGTCGTTTGCTTCGTCCCAGTAAGAGGTAATTCAGCACAAAAGTGTCAAGACTTCTCACCTCAGCATGAGTTCCAGATATGGAATTTTCTCACTCATCCGCTGTGTCGCTGTATTTGAAAGATAAGCGAAACCTGGACGAATGTATGAATGAATTTATATGTGTTGTTTTAGGAACAGGGAATCCAGTGGCGCTAAGTCACGCTTGTCGGATGGGGCGTGGTCAGCCCGCAGCCCACGAACATCGGAAGAAGGCCGGTTGCGATGGGGGGACCGGGGCGTCGCCACCGGCCGTCTTTGGGAACCCACCGCTCCTAACGCTAGGCTGCCCCAGGTATATGTGGATTATTATAAGATCCTGTGTATTTTAAGTTCAGTTTTTTAGGTTCAAGCCATAAAGCCAAAACAGGTCCCTACCTATCTATGGGATGGGATACTTACCTACTTAACAAAGTTTAATAGGCAATTTCCCAAAACGTAAAACTAATCATTTATTTTCGTTAAGCTCAAAATTGAAGGATAGAAACCGAGACATTGAGGTGATTAAATATTATTGCTTACCATTAGCAGTAACTTTCGTGCTAGCAACTAATAGAAAAACTTGGCATGACAATGATGTATTTTATTATTAATTGGATTGATACTAAACATGCGTGCCTACGATATCTATTTGTTGTACCGTAACTTATATCAATAAGCCATTTATTGATATAAATTACTGTAATTACTTTTTATTTTTGTTCGTAGATGCCGAACCAGAAGAAAGGCACGCCATCATGGGTAGAACGTGGCCTGAATATGATAGATAACACAGCTGAGGTTCTAGTCATAGACCAAAGAAGTTCGAGCAACAGTACGGGGGTAGACTGCGACAGATCGTCGTGCAACGGGAGCGATGAAGGAAGGTAAGTGGGTGCCAAGACAAACCGAAACATTTAATTATGATACAATAATGAAACTATAACAAAAAGATTACCTTTCAGGACATTTTTAAGGGGACAAAATGTCCCAATAGAGCCTGAGATTAAAGCTCAGAGAGAGAACAAACGTATGAAGGCATTAGAGTTGCAATCGGCTATACTAAATCAGTTAGAAGACAGAGAAAAACGACGACAAGAAGAGAGGGAGCGCCAATTAAGAGAAGAAAGGCTTGAAGAACTACGCATACAGAGACAGCAGGAAGAGGACAGGCAAAGACTGGAAGTCGAGAGAAGAAAACAAGAGGAGAAACAAATGATGGAGCAGAAAAAATTAGATACGTTAAAAAGAGCTTTGGAAGACGCCGAAAGAAAAGCTAAGCAAGATAAAGAAAAGAGGTTTAGTTTACACAAAAGAAACACTACTACGAATGTTGATAATGTTCCTAAGCCGAAAGCAGAAGAACCCCCAATACCCGAAACAACACCACGTGTAGAACCTACAAGTCCTACAAAAACCAGCAGAACATATGATATACATTCTGCGAAAAGTCAGAAAAGGGAATGCCATTCTCACCAAACAACAGAATTTAATTCTCCACGATCAGTAGGTCCCGGAAATCTTAATCTGTTTATTCATAGCGTACCCCCATTAGCTTTAGCAGATGGCCAATTTAACATAGTGCCGATTGGTCTTAACAGTACTAATGAAGTTATCAATACGCAGCCAAACAATATACAACTAGCAGTATTAGTTCCCCAAAATGTAGCCAATAACTTGTACAGTGTATCATTGAACTCACTTAATAATACCAATGAAATCGCTGACATTGGGAAATTATTAACACCGAATAAATATCGCACATTAAGAATGAAAGATGCGGCAACGCAAACTGACTCAATATTTAAATCATTTACTGACAAAATCATAGAAACTGATGAACCCGAAAGAAACATAGATAAAGATTATCCAAATATTGATGAAAATGCACCACAAGACAGTCACCATAATACACTGAAAAAAGACAGACGTTTCCGATCCGAAGAAAGGTTTAAGAAAGATTTAGAAAATCGTCCGAAGTGGGGAGTGAATAGACCAGCAGCACAATATAAGAAACAAAGTGAAAAAGATCCATTTTACAGTCAGAAGCGAAAGATGCGCCAAAAATATAGACCTCAAGCAAGACAATATTTATCTCATTCTAGTGACGACAGCCGTTCTCCAAGCCCGCCGGCTAGATCTGAAAAAATAATAGAGAGTGGTAATAAACATCGCAACTCATTAAGTCAATCATACTGGAGAAGTAAAAGGTCCAGTCAAGATATATCAAAATCTGTTTCTGAAAATACAAACAGTTTTACAGATTTCAATCCCTTGAGTCAACTAACAGTTAATGAAAATGCTGAAAACAAAAAGTCGCCTAAAACGTCTCCAATGAAAAGGATGACACTATCACAAAAGTTTATCAACGATAAATACGGAAACAGGAAATTATGGATCGATGACGTAAACGAAAGAAATGGCAAATCAAATATATTTGACGTCGAAAACAGAAAGAAAATTATAGACCAAATAAATACTGCCAAACGAGAACTTTTTGATAAACATGAAGAACAAGAAAGTTTTGTAAAGACCAAATTTTAGATTAAGATTTTTCCTTAAGGAAATGAACACAGTATGGCTAGTCATGCAACACGTAGTGGAAAATTAGGTTACTTAAGAGATGATATCGATCCAACGGTTTCCAAGTGGGCGCGATTCCGTTGGATCGATACAGCCCATAGTATCAAGTTAGCTGTAAAGCACATTGTATAATCCTCGCAACAATGTCTAAAATAGACGAATTATTCGATAAAAAGAAAGATGAGGCTCCTATGTTGGACTTGTCTAAAACTGTGATAAACACTGCTGAAGAATATAGAGCAGTTTTAGATAAAGTGCCAGACTTCAAAACTCGGCCGGAGAAGGTAACTGTTGCATTAAGCAATCAAGTGAACTGTGACGACTGACGACACTCATTTATTTACAAATCAATTTTACTAGGTGAGATCAGAAGACGTAAAAATAAAAGATGATAATAAAACCAAGACACCACGAAAAGAAATAAAAGCCTACGAAACATTAGGAACGAGAGGATACGAAGAAAAACATTTCACATTCATGGACCCAATACCAGTGGAAATGAAAGGGCTGAAGTTCGAGGAGCTGTGTATTGTTCCTATTGAATGGCGAATGCTTACTTCTATCAGACCTAAGTTAAAGATGGATGAAGAATATTTTAACAGGTTAGTTTAAATACCATTCACAGGCTCGTGTTTTTTCAACGTTACAATTCTTTCTTCTAGATATCTCTTTGCTTATGAACTATCTTCGAATTTCAGATTAATAGAACTGGGCAAGTCCGAACTCAAAACTAAAGCAAAAGACAAAAGGGAGTACGCTAAGAACGCTATGTTTCGAAAAACTAAAAACCGTTCAGGAGTAACTGAAACTAGAATCATATCTTGTGCTGAGTGCGGCGAAGAATACTGCAACGGTGAGTTAAGAGGACGAATTGGAATTTTTGGCGCCAAGGATCTCAATTTTTCTCAGTAAATACAAAACGGATCAAAATACAACTTGGTTACCTGAAAGTTCATGATATAAACCTTATTTTGTTAGACGTCAAAACATGATTAGGTAACTTTTATAACAGAGAAAAATATATCAAACATACCTCTTTTTAAAAAGAGATTCACATATTATGGGCAAACGGGACCGATTTAAGCCTCTTAACTTTTTTAGTAGTTGAGTATATACATACTCTTTAAAATTGTAGAAGGAATTTTTATCAAATAATCATTTCTAAATAATAAAATTACAAAACCATTTTGTCGCTTACGACTTTTAGTTATAAGCTAGCGCGCGTATTGTTATCCTCGCCCCGCTCAGACGCTCCGACCCCTTTTGGCGCCTTAGATGCGCGTGCCGGTTATGGAATTATTGTTGACCAATTCCTCGCCTTAATATCGAAATGACTATATGTAGTGACGATAATGAGTTTTTTTACATTAGAAAAATGTTACGTCAGGGCTGCACCCTTTAAGATTTTCTCGACACTTCTTTATTTTATTACGCATCTGTAAGAGAAACTGCAACGGTGATTGCCAAATAGTCTGCATACATTAGTTTATAGGTATGTAGTAAGTATCGCATATCGCAGGATTGGCAAAACAGACAAGTTAATTAGTGACTCTTGATTTTTATATTATCTAAAATTATAATTTATTATTGCAGGGAAAATGTGCGCTATAACCAACTACGATATGTTCACTCGTTTGCAAGTGGAAGTTGAAACAAAGTCCTCGAAGGCTCAGGCAGCGCCAGCTCAGGTCGGCGGCAAAATGAAGAAAATGCGGCGTCGTGCGAAGCGTAAACCAAGGAGTAAAAGTGCTGCACCCGAACTGAATAAGGCACAGAGGAATAAGTCTGGGGCTAAGAGTGATTCTGAAATTTAAATATCATAATTAATCTTCCTTCTCTATTTAAACCGCAAACTTCATCTATTTGTATCTGTAAGTGATCCGGAATTCCGAGATAAAGGGAGTAAGTATCTCAGTATTAACACTTTCTCTCCCACTAAAATCTGGTTAATTTTATCGTGTCTTGAAACTGCCATTGTATGCCAACGAAGTTCCAATGTGTATTGCTCATTGCGTGATATAACGACAACGCAGTTGCCTACAATATTTTGGCGTGCTAAACCATTTCCCAATGGTATTCAGCATAATGTGCCTTAACCACTCGGTTTAATCTAGTGACGCCAATAATGGAAGACACCGCCTCTCGTTCGGGTCGACCAAATTAATGACCAATTCCTCTCAAACTCGCTCTATCTCATAACTTAAAATAACCTAAAAATTAATCTTCCAAATATTAACTCAATAACTTTTTAAATATTCAATGTGGTAGAGCATAAGGTGACTGACTGGTAGTTATGATAATTTTATGCAGATCTAATATTCTTCACGTACCCTAGTCGATATGAATCACAGTTTTATAATCTCATTCAAATAAAATTTAGATGCTAGTATTAATATTGTATACTAACTTACATACGAGTAATGTGAATCTCATTTTTGTACTGGTAATTTTATTAAATTGTGAAGCACTATCAATTTATTTTATTTGTTCCTTTGAATTACTTGCCTGATGACTAACTGCTAGATACCTAGGTTCTTACCCTAAAACTTTTCTTATCGACTATCGTAATTACACCTGATAAACATGGACTCAGCAACAAGATGCGGGTCCGTTACACAATAACATGAGATGAGCTATTTTTGCTGTCAACAAACTGTAGATACTTTTTCCCGTAGCAATTTTTTTGTATAGTTTTCATGTGGCGAAATCTGGACGCAGTATGGAGTACAAATACATAGGTAACGTTGGTGTTAGTGCATAGGTAGTGTTAATAAGTAAAAAATCAAAATTTATCAATATCACTCTTTATTGATTTTAAAAAAATATTTATATTACACATTCATTATATTAATTAGTTTAGAGCCTATAAAACAACAACATTATCAAGATACAATGTCTCTATACGTTGGCATTGTCCACACCTGGCTCGCGCAGGCGCGGGAACCCCCACTACAAACTACATATTATGAATATGAAGCCAAAAATATCTTTTACATCATTATACCTATATCGATATACGAATTTAATTCATCTTCGACAGTTCACTAGATGATAAATTCTTATAAACGTAGGCCCTAAGTACTGAATTACTCTATAAGGAAACTCAAGAAGATATGGAACCACAACTGGAAAAAAATATCCTACGATATGCTTAACTACGGAACAACGAAATGGATGGTACAATTTAAGTGCTATCAGAGAAGTCGTAGTAAGAACACTATCACTTAACTATTGCAACGAAATACTACAGACCCTTGCCCTGGCACTAGTAGATATCACAAAGTAATATAGAACATGCAAAAATATAAATAAATTATACAGGTAGATGAAATGAAGAAATAAAGATCATTCGCGAGAGTTACTTGTAGATACATCAGTTACATTGAGATACATCGGCATATACGTCATTAGCTGTGAGTATGTGCCAATAAAACATGTCACAGCCGATGTCCAACAAGTGGTATTGTAGTTGTGTTCGTGTGTACACAGATTTTGTCTTCATTAGCAGTATATACGTACCTAACCACATGGAGACAAATCTCGCATTTTACCCTATTCTTTAACAATTATTATAATAAATTATTTGCATTCAGAGACATTTCAATTTTTAAAATGATTGTTTAGCAGCACTACACTAGAATTATTCTTAAAACTAGGTTTACAAAATAGGAATCTGCAATAAAATAGTGATTGTTACATTCGTAACAAACAATGACTGTCTTAAGATTTTTACAGTAGGATATAATATTTATTTTAAACATAGCAACATGGATATGTAGTATTGATTCAATTAATATAATATTTATGTTAAAGGAATAAAATTCATTTTGTCGTGCTAAGCTTTAGAAAAAGCACAATACGTCCGGACGGAAAATATCCTCAAGTCTATGTAAATGTGCATATCAACGGAATATAGTTTTAACATTAGATTACGCTACTACATTGCATAAACACAAACCAATCATTAATTTAAAATTTAAACATTCTTATTTAAGACATTACGACGTAAAACCGCGTATTTACTCGGATTGGTCCAATTTCAGGTCTCATCACATATTTGTCATGGGTAAATCACAACACTGTTAATATAAAACAATTAGTTGGTGTTCAACTAAATTTCATAAACCAGGTGATGTTATCAAAGTAATGTTTAGCAGGAATAACATCTACTGTCAACTATGACTGAAGGATGAAATGCACACAAATGGAATGAAAGGAGAGAAGACACTTATTTACTACAAGCACCAGAACATCTCAATTATATTATTACCGGATATAGAGTACTACAACTACAGGTATAATATTATAAGTCTACATTAGGTATGGAAATATATAAAGTATAATACAATAACACGCGCGATCAGGGCTGTCACATTTAGAATTATCTTTCAACATAAAGGAACTGAATTTAGAAAATAAAAGCATTCTCAAGGAAAGCGATAGACCAAAAAATAAGTTGAAGAAAATGAATATCATCCATTATAGGAATATTCGATTAAGAACTTCGTTGTAAGACTTCAAACTCCTTATGTCGAAAGAAGTCATCGCGCGCGCAGGTAACAACTATTTCGACGAGAACATGAGTCCCAGCATATTTCGAATTCGCATTCTTCAAATAATAACAAAGTATAACACGCAACGTATTGCAGATTCCCAAAATTCACATTAAACTTCTCGAAATACATAATGAATTATGACTCATAAAAAAAATATTATGCTCTATTATTGAAAACAATAATTAAATTATTATGAAAAAACAAGTCAACGAGCTAAATGTACAATAAAATATGAAACTAAAAACATGGACGAAAGTTAACTGAATGTGTAAGATAGTTAAGGTATTAAAACTTAAATATAAACAACTTTCACACCCTGTAAAACTACAACCCTGAACTGAGTGGTAATTTAGACTTTCAAGAGAATTGAGGTGTTGTATGAATGGCAACAGAATAATTATGTTCACTTGGAGTATGTTAGCAGCAGCAGGTAGATAATTTTATCAGGTGTGAGTGGCATTGAGCTAGCAACGGGGCGGAGCGCCCGGCTGGACCCTGTGTCTACGACTCACCCTTCACTGGTCTTTGCGAGCCTTCTTTTTGCTCTTTTTGGACACTTTCGCGTCAGTCCAGGTGTCTGTAAAAAAAGGCAATTGTTCAGTTACTTGTACAGAATATCTAACTAAACCTATAAACATTCATAATGAATGGACATAACAGTAATTTTTGCAAAATAATTTCCTATGCTATATGGTTGATTATGTGTCAGATATAACATTTTTAATAAAAATAAAGCCCCAGGATTTAAGATGCATAACTATAGACTTACCTCCTAACTCATCAAAGGCCAATGCACTTTGGTTGTCTTGTTTCTCAGAGTCAGAAGTGTCCTTCTCAACGGACTCTTGCTTCTGCACACTCTTAGCTGCTGAAATCTGTAAAGAGTATTTAACTAATTAACGTCTATGCTCTATGATCAAATGTTAAATACAAAAGATCCATTTATTAAATAAAATCATAAAGTTACCTACAATAAGTATGTATTCAATTAAATGATTTAATTTGTTTGTAATGATTTAACAATACTTTAATGGACCTTGAAGTAAAATCATTGACTGTCAATGAGTCCATAATCTAATTATAATGACCTGCAAGCCTATAAATTAAAACATGAACATAATACTAATTAATTAAATTGAAGCAGTTGCATTGTAACATTTCTTGTGTCCAAGAGACATAAACAAGCATGTCTTAATGAAACTGGTGACTGGCATGCTCTTAGAATAAAGGCCCTTAAATAAATGAAAATGTTTGCAGTTCCTCACCTCAACAGATTTCTTTCTGATCTGTTTTTCTTTATTCTCCTTCTTCTTGTTGCTCCTGAGATCCTTCACGTCAGTTAGCTCCTCAACATCAGCGGACTCGTCATCTTCAACACTGCCCAGAGCGGCTTGCTCACGACGCTCTGCCTAGTTAGTAAATGTATAAACTGTTAGTGAAATCTGTGGAAAGTCTATGAGGTTTTATAACTAAAAAGTTGCAGCTTTGTCTATGGCTGCATCTTATTTTAATGCTACAAAACTCAAAGAGTTATGTAGATACTTATCAAATGTAAGTTCAGTTGAGTTTGTGACATTGAAATATCTGGCACAGCTGTGTGCTGCCACACAACATGATTTATTAGAGCCACAGACAAAGATCACAACATGCCATAATTATTCAGTTAGAGATCCTTGATCCATTTGAATTTGGATTAGAAAATTCCAATATAACCAACTTTTTCATAAGAAAATCTTAATGAGAAGTTAATCATCTGAACCTCTTTTGATGTTCAGTGGTGAAGTGAATGATCAGATTTATTGAACTTACTCAATCAAAGAATTATAGGCTTAGCAGCTAAAATATTAACTGGATACATTACCTCTTTCAATACACGCTGGAGCTCCTCCACTTGAGCTTGCAGTGCGCGGGCAGCATCTTCATCAACATGGGGCCCTTCAGCACTGAGGACCTTGATGGTCTCCTCGGCTGGCTCCTCCACAGGACGGGCAGCCTCCACATCAGCATCCTTCACTTTCTTATTCTTCTTAGAAGGACTTTCCTTTTTCTTATCTTTGTCCTCAACAGGCTTCTTCTCCTTCTTTTTGTCACTCTTCTTTGGCACTTCTTGCCAGCCTCCATCATCAAAGTCAGCAGGCTTCTCAACCTCTACTACAAGCTTGTTCTTCTTAACCTTCTTGGCATCAGCTGCAGCCTCCTTCTTCACAGGCTTGGGCTCTGTTGGTCTCTCCTTAGGTTTGGGTTTCTCTGCTTCTTTCACCTTTTCCTCCTTTTTCTCCTTAGCTGGAGACTTCTTGGAGCTTTCAGACTTTGTCTTCACATCTTCAGACACAGTGCGGTTGGGTGAAGACTTCTGTTGAACAGAAAATGTGGTAAGTCAATGTTTCTATTTACCCACTACAAGGGTCCATTCTGAGACAAAATCATCTATTAGAACTTAAAGTATTCTAATAAGACACTGCATATGTAAATAGAAGTGGTGTTTGTAATTTTAATTTCGTATCTCCCGGTGAATAACGAGCATATGCTTAAAGGTTAAAAATAAAATGAGCACGCATTGATGACAACGGCGGGAGCGCTTACCATATTGTTTGTACTCACCTTGTCCTTCTTTTTGTTCTTCTTATTGGACGATTTTCTATCGTCCAGGACCAGAGGCAGCTTATCGAACTGCGGCTGTTCTGCTGAGCGGAACCCGAATACGAATACGAGCGCTGCGCATACTAAAACAACAGCCACAGCCGCAGCAGTGAACATAAACTGCGTGTTAGACACTTGACTCAAAATTTCCATCTTAAGTCTCTAAATCAAAAACCACCCAAAATTTATAGTTCACATATAAGTTGTCGATAAGGTATGATAATGTTGAACAAATTAATTCCAAAGTGATAAAAGCAGACACGGAGACATGATGACGCGGCTGTGACGTGCCAAAAAATTGCGATTTAGTACAAAATTGGGTTACCAGTTTCATAGGAAATATTATTTTAAATACCGTTATGTGAAACAGTTTCTTTTACTATTCAAGTTTGTTATTACATTATTACACTGAATTACATGGCCTTTCTAAAATACTGCATTTTGTCACCCCATTGAGCTCAATAATTCATATAGCATTAAAGTAATATAAAAGTAAAATTTTCAATCGATAATCGACTAATTTGTATTTAAAATATTACCAAATTCTTTGAAAAAGATAATTACTTATAATTTTCTTGTCTTTGCTTTTTAAATATTTTCCATTGACACCATCGATTGACACTGACACTAAAGTGACATAATCAAAACCTAGTAATATAACCTAAAACCAAAATATAAGCACATTTTCCAATTGATTAATATTAGTTTAGTTTAAACATGGCTAATAATTATAAAAAGAAAAGCAAGAATAAAAAGAAGAAACTACTTAGGGCTAAAAACATTGCTGCTGGTGAAGAACGGTCAGAAGATCATCAGGACCAAGTTGAGGATCAAGGAAACGAATCTGATGATCAAGGTGAGCCCGCTAGTGACAAACCCATAAAAAGACAACACGAAAACGATGATGACTCTGACGCTGAAGACAAACCGAAGCGAAAGAAAAAGAAGAAGCAACCTGTTGCTACAGAATCAACAGACAAGAAAGGAAATAAGTCAATTAGACAAATAAAAAGGGAAAAGCATGCGGCACGCCAGGCTGAAGCTCAGTCCGCAGCTAAAGATCAGCTTAAAGGTCAATGTATAAATTACCTATCACAGTGGAAACATGACAAACAAAACTGGAAGTTCATGAAAGCAAAACAAGTATGGCTTTACAAGAATAAATTTTCAACACATTTAATACCAGACTCTTCATGGCCCTTGTTTTTAGAATATTTTGAATCTGCACAAGGTAATATTCGCAACATGTTGTTGAATGATGCTAAAAAAATTATTAAACAAATGGACGAATGGACAGAGTCTCAAAATGGGGATGGAAAAAACAAAGAGATTGAAGATGGAGATGACGAAGAAAATGAAGACGATGAATCAGGCTCACAAACCAAGAAACCTGATAATAATGTATATAAGAGAGCTAGGGATTTAATACAATGTCTAGAAGAATAAACCTGTTGTTTCATTTGCATTTATTTTTTATCAACTACATGGTAACAAAATAATTTAAAGATTGCGAACATTATATCACATCATATCTTAAATAACTTCTTTCTTGCTTTCATCAGAAGTAAAGCCTTCAATCCACTTGCGCAGCTTATCTGTGTCCTGCAAGCCTACCAAGCGATGCAAGACCTTTCCATTCTTGATGGCCACCAATACAGGCACAGAGCTCACTTCATAGTCCAAAGCCAAGTCTGTCTGTTCATCTATGTCAACTTTGGCAAGAACTACCTTGCCCTTGGATTCAGAAATAATGGATTCTAGCCTAGGAGTCAGCAGGCGACAAGGATTGCACCATCTGTAAATAGATTGCAAATATGTACCTAAACATTTTGTTTTTCTTTTTTATGTTGGGGGGTCGTGATAGTGACGTTTACTGTCTACCAATAAATAACATTGCATAATGCTTATCAGGCAGATTACAGAACTTAATTTAGTCAGTTTACGACATTATAAATCCGCATACTCACGTAGCAAAGAAGTCAACTACGACTGGGACTTTGCTGTTGATGACTTTATCTTTGAAGTCATCCGTACTTTGAATTTTGACTATATCGCCTTTCACGGACGTTACAGATAAATATCTGATAGGTTGAGGCGATTTCAACGCGTTTGCATTGCGAATAAATACATTGGCGACATTTTTCGCGAACATTTTTGCGTAGTTTTTTGACAATTTGCAAAAAGGACGAATGCCCACAGATTTGGTGACTGACTGACTGAATGAGAAATTTTGTGTGGTGTGAGTGAACTGTGAATGAAGTCAAAAGTCAAATGAACAATAAAACTGTTAGAGTGGCATCCTATGAGATAAGTGTACACTTTCGACTCGACTATCTTACTTTGACGAATTTTGAATTGATTGTTTATTACGGATGACACACCTGCGCATTATTCGCTGCTGTAAGTATTCAACAAACGGGGTATTCGCATGCTACGTAGTAGGTAGTTTGGCAACACTCTTCGAGAAAAGTGATCCTGAAAAGCTTGAAAAAATCGACTAAATTGATTATCGCCAATAAAATCTCTTATCACCAGTATTCACCAGTAATTCATTCCAGCAACTCCCTAGCAATCTGTGCCCTGTTGATCTACATTCTTTTTTAGTCTGTGGTCGTGGAAGATATCCGCGACAGCATTCTTTTTCCGACAGATTGTAATAAAATAAACTGTTTTCTGAAGTGTTTTAGTTAAAAATACATTAAAATGTATTCCAGTGACGACTATAATGAGGTATTCATTGACATAATACCAATTATTGAAGCTTTAGTGATGATTTTGCATCATAACCTCTCAAGTGCAAAAACGTAAGCAGCTATCGGAACACTAATAAATTCGTAATTTCTGTGTTTATAGGGTGGATATGAATCCTACGGGGATTATGAACCCCATACAGGTGATCCCCAGTATGACTTGGAATTTGATAGATCTTCATTCTATAAAATGCCTGACATGGTAAGTAACTAGTTTTCAATAAATGGCATGATTCATGTCTCGTTTCTATATTTATGCTGCAATAATGTACAAGATTCAGATCCACTGGAATAAATTTTCTGTGCAAAGTGACAGCTGTTACTGATTGTTGTTAAATTGAAAGCCAAAAAAGAAATAATTAAAGGACACCTGTAACTCTCACTAATTTCTGTAAGTAACATTTTACTTTTTAGGTCAAGAAGTTCCTTGTCTACTTCCGTAACATGATCAATGAGGGAGTCACATATGAGATCCTGAATCTCTATGAGAATACATTCCCAAAACTTACTGAACAGTATTTTGAGAATACTCCTTGGCCCGATGAGAATGAAGTTGCACCAGTTGTAGACAATGACCATGTAAGTACCAACATATTTTAGACTATTTAAAAATAACCTAGAGAACTATTGAGTGGTAATCACCATGCTCAATGCAGGTTGGTGATTCCACCCTCAACCCAGTTTTCGTCAAGATGTTTTCTTTAACCTTTAATCAGTCATTGGTGTTAAAAATATACTTAGAAATTACAATATAAGTTGCCTGACCTGTAATCAACCCACACTCAGAGGCTTTTAACTACTATGCCACCACAACTATAAAAAATAATGTATTATATAAAATGTTTCAGGTATTCATGATTCTGTACAAAGAACTGTACTATCGCGATATTTACGCGCGTGTGCCTGGTGGCCCAAAACCTGAGCAAAGGTTCCACTCGTTTTACAACTACTGTGACCTCTTCAACTACATCCTGTCTGCGGAGACACCTGTGCCCCTGGAACTGCCTGACCAGTGGCTGTGGGAACTCATTGATGAGTTTGTCTATCAATTCCAGTCATTTGCCCAATACAGGTATGTTAAAAAATTATTGAGCTTTGTTTAGGTGTATTAATATTATGGATGTAGGTAAATAAATATTATTTTTGCATCTCTTTCAGGTCCCGCACGTCAAAGTTGAGTCCTGCTGAGATTGATGCCCTCAATACTGAGAACAAGGCGTGGAATGTCCTCTGCATTCTCAATGTGTTGCACTCCCTTGTAGATAAGTCCAACATCAAGAGGCAACTTGAAGTAAGTAATGTAAGCTGCAAACTTTTTTCTTTTGTTTTCTTTTTTATTTCATTTTTTGCATGAGGTGTGAAAGGGAGCTTGGAAGTGATAGTGGTAACTGTTTTATTACTGACTGTTGTGGAACAAGTCTTTTGATGAGGAATCGATAGAGGATGGAAGTCTACCATAACATATCAATACCATATCATATTTAATTAACAAGAAGTGTATGTATAGTATAAGAATGTAGATTGAGGTAAAAAAAATATTTACATATTTTGACCCAGCTTTCATGAGATCATAATAGTTCACATAATTCATCTATTGCATAGTACAAATTACAAATTAATATACACTAAGGGCTGATTTTTCAATCATCAGTTAACTTACTATCTGAGGAATAAATATGTCAAAACGTCTAACATATTCATCAGATAGAAGTTAACTGATGCTTGAAAAACCAGCCCTAAGGGCTGATGTTTCAATCACCAGTTACTTTATCTGAGGAATAAAATAATATGGCTGTTTGATATCTTTTCTATATAAAAACTGTCAAAACGTCAAACATATTCTTCAGATAAAATTTATCTGGCGCTTGCAAATCGGCCCTAACAGTACATTCTGTTATGTGGATTAATATGCAAGTGTATACACATCCCACCTTTTATATAATGTAAAATTTCCAGGTGTACGCTGCTGGCGGCGACCCTGATTCAGTTGCGGGAGAGTTCGGCCGTCACTCCCTGTACAAAATGCTGGGCTACTTCTCCCTAGTAGGCCTCCTGCGCCTCCACTCTTTACTTGGAGATTATTACCAGGCCATCAAGGTAAGACTATATGAAAAATGTTTAGAGGATTAATATCAAATAGATAAGTCATAGTATAAAACAAAGTCACTTTTTCTGTCCCTTTGTAAGCTTAAATCTTCAAAACTACGCAACCGATTTTCATGCGGTTTTTTTTGATAAAAAAAGTGATCGGAGAGGAAAGTTCATATCATATGTATACCAAATAACATCCATTAAATCCAACGCGACGCACGCACCCGTGCGAAACTGGGGCGAGTCTCTAGTACCCTATAAATGTAATAATAATATATATTTTCTACTGTTACAGGTCCTGGAGAACATTGAGCTCCACAAGAAGTCTCAATACTCGCACGTGCCCGCGTGTCAGATTTCTACATCCTACTACGTGGGATTCGCGTACATGATGATGCGTCGGTACGCCGATGCCATTCGCACGCTTTCTTCAGCTCTGCTGTACATGCAGCGCACTAAGCAACTGTTCTCGTCCCGTTCGTACCAGAACGATCAGATCAATAAGCAAACAGAGCAGATGTACCATCTGTTGGCCATATGCTTGGTCCTCCACCCACAGTGCGTTGATGAATCCATCCAGCAGGTATGTAATACAAACTTAAACTTCTTGCTCCTTTTATACAGAAGTCTTACAAAATTATACGACTTTTTAAATTTTATAGGTGCTGCGTGAAAAGAACTATCACGAAAAGATGTTCAAGATGCAATATGGTGACCTGGGAGAATTTGAGAGCTGCTTCACATTTGCTTGCCCCAAATTCCTGTCCCCTTGCCCTCCGCCCATCGAACCCGGCTCCAACTACGGCCGTGACGCCGTCAAACACCAAACCCAGGTGTTCATGGATGAGGTAAATAAGCTTGCAAATAATAGCATTTGGTTTCATAATCCCTTGACGGGCTATTGAAGAAAGACGTACACGAAAATGAAAGCCTTAGAAATAGTGACGTAACTTAATAAATGTCTCCAGGTTCGTCAGCAAAAGATGCTGCCAACAATTCGGTCGTACTTGAAGCTGTACACGACCCTGCCCCTAGCTAAGCTGGCCGCCTTCATGTCGGCAGCGCGCGGCGGCGACAGGGACGCGGCTCGCGAACACGCCGCCCTCGCCATCCATCTGCTGTGCTTCAAGCATAAGATGAAGAACGTCGTCTGGACTAAGGGACCTAGTGGTCTTGATGGAAAGTTCCAGAGCGGTTCTGAGGTAAAAATAACATATGCTAATATTACTTTGCATATTTCTTGAGCTAAGCAAATGCGATGTTTGCTATTCTTTCACTTGAAAACTACTGACTAAATATTAATATGTACATTATGTACATATAATAGTGGAAGATCCGACCCTACATCGACCTTCACCGTCTTGATAATAGAATAAAATATACTTTTTGACAAATTTCATATATTAGAAAATATATTAAAAATAGGTTGTCTAAAAAAATCCTGGACAGACTATTTTTAAATAATTTAAAAATATTTCATTTCAAATTTTTCACAGACAACCCTATATCAACGTGTTCGTAATAAAACAGCGCTTCTATTGGTATAAAAAAATTTCTATTATCATTTCAAGTGAAGGTAACTACTATGAACATACCTGTTTATACCTGACAACCGAGCAGTTTGTCCAGGTAAATAATAGACAACCCAATGGCTGCACATTCTATAAAGCTTTATACTTTAAGTGAGAATAAAAATTTTCTTATTATCTTAACGTCACAAAATTTTGTTAAAAATTATTATTTAAAAATAGTCTGTCCAAGATTTTTTTTGACAACCTATTTTCTAATATATGAAATTTGTCATAAAGTATATTTTATTCTATTATCAAGACGGTGAAGGTCGATGTAAGGTCGGATCTTAGACTATAATATAAGACTTAGGAGTAATAAACGTTATAAGATCAAGGCTACTTTATATCTTGGTGTGGCAAGCAATCCGCGAGCGAGATCTAAATAGAAAAAAGCCTATAGATATAATCAAGCATATTATACCAAGATTATTAATGGAAAATGTTTTTTCTTTCTTTTCAGCTGGACTTTTACATTGATAATGACATGATTCACATTGCTGACACCAAGGTGGCTCACCGTTTCGGCGATTTCTTCATTCGGAAATTGCTTAAGTTTGAAGAGCTCAACCGCAAACTTCACCACATCAAAATATAATCTGTCTCAAATAACCTGAATTTGTAACTGCTTAAAATAAAGTTACAAATATTTCTAATATTTCTTTTATTTTACATTCTAGGGGCATAGGGCACATATTTTCTATTCCTTTTATAAAATTTCTTTGGTTCCTCGATTTGCACTGAGTTTCGCTGAACTGTCTGTGGAAAGTTTTCTCTGAACTGCTGCCAAGGATGCTCTGATTTTAACGCTTCTTCAATATTGACGTCTTTCAGCCAACTGTTATAGTATTTTGAGAATATTTCATATGACTTCTTAAAAACTTCTGAATTTCCACTCTGAAACAAATTATTGTAGGTATAAGAAGTGACTGTTTTAATTACAGGCAAATACCAAGGTGTTATAAGTACACTCATTGAGATTCCTACATACCTGTTTGATGATATTTTGGCATTTGTCATTGAAGGCTTCCAGGTGTTTTAAGAATATACAGTTAACTTTAATATTTTCCTTTTTCACTACATTCATGATGTACAAGACATAGCCAAATTGCACATTGGCTGTCCCTTGTCTCAGCAATGCACCTAGAACTTCCATATTAACCCTGCAAAATACAAGATCAAAATTTAGATTAATTTGGCTTCACTCATATTCAGTTGTATCATCATAAAAGTCTTACTCCAACTTACTTCAACTGTTTTTCTTCCATTTCTTTGAGAAGTTTCTCTGCACTCTCCTTAGTTTTACAGGCCATTGCTAGCACACCATAAGTCATAATGTTGACTTTTAGTTTCAACCTTTTTGAATGTGGATACCTCTTCTTGCGAAATTCTATTTCTTTTGTAATAATATCTGGAACTGCCTGTAGTAAAAATAAAAATTAGGATAGAATAAAAGCAAAAAACATATTAACACTGCAATTATTGAAGAACTTACAAACACAGCATCATAATCAGATCTCATGCACCTTTTCTTTATAAGCATATTGTAAAAATCAATATCAGCTTTGACTTCAAAAGATTTCATTTGCTGTAGCAATTTTTCCTCAGCTTCTGTAGTGTTATCTAACAATGGTAGCATTTGTGTAAAGGTTTTGATATCTGGTTTTATTAAAAAAGTTTTCATTTCATTCAAAAAGTCATCTTGCCCTCCCACCACTGCAAACTTATCTTGTAATGTATGAACTTCTTGTAATGCTGTCACTTGCTCCATGTTTAATACTTTGGATAATAAGTTCGGTACAGTCCTTGTGTTTCTGCTTTTATCCAATTTATTTACAAATTCCATGGTTACATTGTTTTTCTTATCAATTATACTTAAATCACTAGAAGTTGCCTCTGTTCCTTCGTCACTAACAGACTTTGGAGCACCAAGTAATGCTTTTTTACCTTCTATTTCTAGAGTTTTACTTGGTTCAGTCAGTTTTAACTTCATCCTACTATTTATTTGTAATTGTATTTGAGAATTTATCATACTGATAAGTTCCTCAATATCTTGCTGACTACCTAAATTACAATCTTTTACACATTTTAACATTAAATTAAAACTATAAATATTAGGCTTCTCCTTCATTTTCAGCATTTTCCTCCAAACTATGAGGGCATGGCGCAACCCATTTTGTTTGTCAGAAATACAAGCTTGAAGAAGGTGGTTCATAGTATGGGCTTTTATCCTGAATTTCTTTGCCACCATTTCATCAACAAGTTGGAAAGCTGTAGGTAAGTCTCCACATCTACCAAATGCTTTAATCATTGCATTATAGTTTGTCACATTAGGTTCGTATCCTTTCTCAATCATCAGATCTTTAAGATGCTGGGCTCTGTTCAATCCATCTGCTGGCCAGGGACTGTTAGCACAGGCATGAAATAAGCAAGTGTAAGTATCTCCAGTGGGTCGCAGCGCTCGTTTCTTCATATCATTGAACAATTTGAAAGCTTTTTTAGTATATCCAACATCAGCACAAGCACCAATGAGTATGTTATATATGTAGTTTTCTGGTTTCACCCTATCTTCTTTTAACATTCTTACTTCCAGCACGTCCATAGCTTCTTTAAGTCTTTTATATTTCAGGCATTGCTTAATTATATCGGCGTATTGCTTCGTAGTTAATTTCTGTTTATTTAAAGGTTTATTTTCTAAAAATTGCTGCTCTTGTATATCGCCTTCATCTTCAAGTTCTTCTGAGGTATTAACTGACCGGGATAGAGTCCCAAAGGTGTCAGGATCTTCTAAATATACCAAGTTATCTTCTGTTTTGAATTCCCTTGGCTTCTGGATTTTAATTTCTTCAGGCAGAGCAACAGAAGTTGCAATGAAATTGTGACGAATGACATTAATATTTCTAATAATTCTCAACAATTTTGTACACCGGAAAGCCATTGCAAAATAATATTTAATTCATTAAAACACAGTTTAAAGATACAAATTAATATTATATATAACCTAAAATACAAAAATAAACCAAATTATGTATAGGCCCCAGTACACGTTGGCCCAAGTTCGGCCAATACACGCCATCACCAACGTGTACTCGGGGTATTCGTGCAGGTTGGCGGACATTTGTCAAGGTTGGCGCGCATTCGGCGAGTTGTCGGTTTTTTGGGCACACATCAAAGGAAGCCAAGCCCAGCTTGGCGTGTGGTGTTTACACATTCGGCCAATGTTTAGTTCGTCACCGACCGCTGAGGGATAAAGTACACTTTGTGTTGCGTGTAAAAATAAATATAGTAGTAAATATAGTAGTGTAGTATAATATAAATATATATAGTAGTGTAGTATAATATAAATATATATAGTAGTGTACAAATTAATAGCCGAAGCCTTAATTACTTCGACGTCCATCGCAAGTGGTTTGCCAGACAGGAATGAGCCATGCGCCACTGTGTAAACACCATTTGATCGTGGCCTACATTTGTGCATTGGAAAGCTTGGCCGAACTTGGGCCAACGTGTACTGGGGGCTTATGACATGTGAACAGCTGCCACTGTCAAACCGAAATCGATTTTTACTTCTGTGGTCAAGGAGGAATGCCGAGTCGAGTGTCAGTTGTCAAAATCGAGCGACTGAAAATAACCTAAATCACGCGTGTCGTGTTGTTGATAGTAAAAGAAATTTACTTCTGTTATTTGTAACTATGTCGGCTAATGAAGCAGAAGACCAGATGGAGGCTAGTTCCTCTGAAAGTGAAGATGAGGTTATGGAAGGAGAGGAAGAGGACGATGACCGTCCCAAGACTTATCTCCCAGGACAACCTCTGAAGGAAGACGAGCGGCTAGTGTGTGACCAGTCGGCCTATGTGATGCTACATCAAGCTCAGACTGGCGCCCCTTGTCTAAGCTTCGACATTGTTCCTGATAATCTTGGTAACGACAGAAATGAGTACCCGATGACCGCTTATTTGGTTTCCGGCACTCAGGCTTCCAGTGCACATTTAAATAAGTAAGTCGAACTTATTTATAAATTTACAGGCAATATATTTTTATAAAATAGGGAATCTCAAATTCCCTAACATTATCTTGTAAATGTAATTATTATCAGCAATATTGAAACAATTTTTTATTTTAGTTTGTTAGTGATCAAGATGTCAAACTTGCACCAAACGTCGAAAGCTGAAGATGAAGAAGAATCTGACGAAGATGACGATGATGATGACGAGGAGGAGGATGAAGAGAAAAAGCCACAAATGACATTCTCTTTCATCAAGCACCAGGGCTGTGTCAATAGAATTAGGGTAAGAAACATCTCATTTTATGTATCTTATTTATTAACATAGATATTTAAATATTTATTACTGATAGAAAAGTCTATCCTAACTTATATTTACATATTTGACCATGCGCATAATTATTTTTTACAGGCTACAAGTTTCAGAAATTCAGTTCTAGCTGCAAGTTGGTCTGAATTAGGCCGAGTAGATATTTGGAACATAACACAACAATTACAAGCAGTGGATGACCCTACTCTACTGGAACGTTACAACCTGGATACTGTTAATAATCCTGTCAGACCTCTTTACTCGTTCAATGGACACCAGCAAGAAGGATTTGGAATAGATTGGTGTCCCACAGAACTTGGTGTGAGTATACAATCTTTTAAAACAATTTTAGGACACAGTTACTTTTTATTGCCCAAATTCACTAAGGCAGCTGTAATACTTTGTGTCTGATAATAAAAAAAAATAATTAAAATTTTCTTAGATTATTGTTGATTGTAAATTACAGGTGCTGGCAACTGGTGACTGCAGGAGAGATATACACATTTGGAAGCCCAACCAGGCTGGTACTTGGGAAGTAGACCAGAGGCCTTTAGTGGGACACACTAGCTCTGTTGAAGATATACAGTGGTCACCTAATGAGAGGCAAGTCATCACATCACATCCTAACCTATTTACAACATAAAAAGATTAATAAGGAATTTTGATATTTCAGGAATGTAGTAGCATCCTGTTCTGTAGATAAATCAATAAGAATATGGGACACAAGAGCAGCGCCTCACAAAGCCTGCATGCTGGCAGTGGAGAATGCTCATCAAAGTGATGTCAATGTTATTTCATGGAATAGTAAAGAACCATTCATTGCAAGTGGTAAGATCATCTACTTTAATTATAAAATTATTAAAAATATATATATTTTTTAAAACAGTACACATATTATGTATCTTATAATACAGTTCTATAATGATGTAATGTTTTGGTGTGCCATTTCATGATACCTATGATTTAACAGTTTTTCATAATGCTTTATTGCTAATTCCAGGTGGAGATGATGGATTCCTTCACATTTGGGATTTAAGGCAATTGGCAAGCAAAACCCCAGTGGGTACTTTCAAGCACCACACGGCGCCTATTACCTCGGTAGAGTGGCACTGGACTGAACCCAGTGTTCTGGCGTCTAGTGGTGAAGACCATCAAGTTGCTCTTTGGGACTTAGCTGTAGAGCGAGATGATGATGATGTGGTTGATGAAGAATTGAAGGTATGTTTGGTCTTAAAACTTTAAAATGAAATAGCAGCATTTTCAGTATAAGTTATATGGAAATCTTTAAATAATTGTTTCAGAACCTACCACCCCAGCTTCTATTCATCCATCAAGGACAGAGTGATATAAAAGAATTGCATTGGCACAAACAAATGCCAGGAGTAATGGTAACAACAGCACACACTGGATTTAATATATTCAAAACTATTAGTGTATGAATAAAACAATAAAATTTAATTCAATATTGTTTTATTATCTTCATGATTTATAGTAATAGTAACATGATTGAGATTGATTTTAATACTCGTAAAATACCACAAAATCAGGAGTCAAGCCTATCCTTAGTATGGACCATAGCTAGATTTACTAAATGTCGAATTGTAGGTCTGCCATGTGGACAATTCTAGAACAAAAGAGAACTTTATGAGAATAATTGAGAGGCAACTGTCAAACATTGTAAGGTACAGCCAGAAAAAAACATGTATCAGAATTTAACTTAGAGAAAATTTAGACTTACCCATGGTTTGTCTATTTCAGCCATGTGGTCAACAAGCTTCTTCATATCTGCTTTGCTCAGTGCTGTGCCTATCATTACTGATTTCCGACAAGCCCTAGATGCAAACATTGCTCTTACCCTACTAGGTCTGCAATATTCTGAAGGAGACTCCTAAAATTATAATGATCAATTTATTAACAACAGAAAACACAAAAACGTCTAGTTTTGCTGAGTATTTTTATAACACATACCCTTAACATAAATAACAGCTCTTCTATATCTTCCTTCCCAAAAATCCAATTTTTTGACATGGGTAATGTCAAAAGCTTTACCCTCTTTGTTGGCAAGGCTTCTTCATTGATTTCAAAAGTAAAACCATTCTTCTTGAAAACATCCAAGTTATCCATCAATATTTGTTCATTCACTCCAGTTAGTTCAAGTTGCTGTGGGCTGAAAATCCTAACTAATATTATAAATGTGAAAGTAACTCTGTCTGTCTGTCTGTCTGTCTTTCTGTCTGTCTGTCTGTCTTTTCTTCACGCCTATACTACTGAACCGATTTCTGTGAAATTTGGTACAGACATAGTTTGGAACTTGAGAAAGGACATAGGATAGTTTTTATTACAAAAAAATATAAAAATAAAATTTATTTCGGACATATAGCGCCATCTATTGGTCAAACCAAAAATCACTATTCCACGCGAACGAAGTCGCGGGCAAAAGCTAGTAAAACATAATTCTTTTAATTTTTCAATTCTGCTCTCTCCTGAAGTTAAAACAAGTCAAGCGTAATCAAAACTTACATTACCAATTTTTGACTAGTTAACTCTGTAGTTTTCTGTAATGTTTCAAAATTATAAATCTCATCAGTTGCATGTTGATCAATTATAAAAAGATCATCTTCCAATTGCGTAATTATAAAACCTAAATTAAACTGTCCAATGACATGCATTTTTTTAAACGAGTCTTTAGATATTTCCTTACTCAATTCTTCTTCACATTTTTTGTTGAATACAGGATTTATTTCACTTTTAAACTTGACCCTTGTTGGTGCTGATTCCCTCTTATTGTTTACATACATACTAGTTAATGCCTTAACATGTTCTAAAGATGTCTTTAGAGTTACAGATTTTCTATTATTTTTTCCTAAATCTTCCTTATCTGTTACAATTTTCTGCTTTTTAGGTGTTCTTTCTTTGACCTCACATGAAGAAGTATTAGCTTTTGTTTTTACGGCTTTCGTATTACAATTTGTTGTGTGGGACTTCTCTATCACAACATTAGAAAGATCTCTGATTTGTGTAGTAGGCAAATCTTCAGTAAAATCTAAATACATTATTTTATTTTTATCATCTTCCACAGATAACTTGTTATCATCTTCTGGGGATGATTTGTTGTCATCTTTTGCAGGTGACTTATTATCATCATCTATGACTTTATTTTCATTAATTTCCCTTGTATTATCATCCTGCTTTACCGAATCACAACTCTCTAGTTCTTCATCTTCAGATTCAAGAATGTCAGCTGATTCATTGTTCTTATCTTCAACTTCTTCTTCTTGATCAACAGTTTCTTCTAAATCTTCTTCTACTTTCATAAAATCTGTTTTCTTGGTTTTTGATGAGATGAAATCTAGCATTGTTGTCGATTTTCGCTTGAGTTCAACTTTTGTTGATTCTTTATCATCTGTAGACACACTATTAGCAAGCTTTGTTTTATTTTGAAATTGTTGCAAAAAAGAATTAAAAACTCTTGGTTGTTTCAATTCTGGTTTGACATCTTTACTTTCTTTAATGCAAAAGTTAGGAGTTGATTCTATCTTTAATGTGCTAGGTATAATTTCAAAGAGTTTTACCACGGAGCTTTTCAGTATATCCATTATGATTTTCTCTTTTGTGAGGAATATTTTACGTTTATCTGGAGTCACATTTACATCAACGGTTGTTCTTTCCATTTCAACATTCAAGAATACAAAAGGGTATTGATTTGAATTATACTGTCTGTATATTTCATTAATGATTTTGATAATCTTTGTTGGCTCACAAGGTCTAGAATTGACATAATAAAATTGCCTGTCTGTGCTTGAGCGTCCACTGCCATGTGCACAAGAAGAGATAAAACCTGTAAACTCTATTGGTTTTACAATATTTTTATGACCCTGAGACTTTTGTGATGCATTTATGTCATTGTTAGTTGCATCAGCTTTATCTGCATCATTTGAATCTTCAGATAAATCAATTTCAATATCCTCTATTTCAGCCGTTTCATTGTTTTCTTGGACTTCTCCTGATAAACCTTTGAAAATGTTATCTTTTATGTTTGTGCCATATTCAGGTTTTATTTCAAGTAATGTTTGCAGTTGTTTCACTCCAAAGACACTTGCTATATTGTCCTTGTAGGATGAACCTTGACCTTGTGTTGCCACAACAAGTGACTTAGGATTGGAGCTTGTCTGATTATAGCAAGTAATTCTGAAAAAGACACATAATTTACAATATAAACATTAAATGATAATCCCTAGAATGCTATTGCACAGGTAACAAGACTTACTTTACTCCAACTGATATCAAACAATATGCATACAGTAGTTGTGTCATTTTGTTGAACTCTCTTTTGGCATTTTTGTGAAATTCTTTTTGTCTTACTGGTAGTGATGAAAACAGGTTTGTTAAAGTAACAGTTGTACCAACTTGTCTTGAACATGGTGATTGCTTTGTTATGTTTCCTTTGTGGTCATACTCCAATTTTGTAGCTGAAATTCATAAAAATGTTAGAATAAAGCAATTATCACACTGGTCCTTTCTAAGTCTTAATTTTTTATATTTATATACCATACCATATTCACAATCTTTATGTCTTGTAGTGATTGTGAGATTGGCTAGTGAACATAATGAACTGAGAGCTTCTCCTCTGAAGCCAAAACTTGTCACTCCAAGTAGATCTGAATATTCACTTAATTTTGATGTGTGATACTTTAAAGCTGTAACATTAAGATAGTAAATTTGTTATATTTTATTGTACTTATGTAAAACAAAATGTTTCTTGTCAGTTGGACTAGTGGTTACAAATACAACTGTTTATCAGGGCCGAGCTGCGCCGCACGCTTTGCACACAGGCGCCATGGAAATAGGGACGCTCTTATCTGCCCATTGATGGCGGGGTGCCCCTCTACCGCCACCAAGGCATTATCGCTTCCTGAGTATTTTGGTATCTAACTCTAATGATGATGATATTTCAAAATGAATATCATAAAAATATAAATGTGTAACTTTTTTTTAAATTTGTGCAAATTGTTTAAGTCACAATTGTTTTGTTAAAACTTACTTAAAGCAGCAAAGTTATCTTCAGTAACACCTGTACCATTGTCTGATACTTCAATCAGATCAATCCCATAATTTTTAAATCTTATATCAATAGTAGTTGCCCCAGCATCTAAAGAATTTTCTACCAGTTCTTTCACAGCCACTGCTAGACTCACCACAACCTAACAAAATTGGGCATAAATTATCATTAAGCTTTAGCTAATATTTATCAAACGAGTCTTAATCTAAAATGTATGGTAGACAGTAGATAATTATAAAAGTGAAAACTCGTACCTGTCCCGAACATATTTTATGAACTGTATCAGTAGCAATAGGCTTAATAATATCCATAACTTGGCTGAACTGAAACTTATACTTTATACTTGAAAATTATTCAATAAAATTATACATTTCTTGGAAAATTCAAAAATAAAAATATTGTTTTCCCGCTTGCATACATATTGACATTGACATATAATTTTTTTTTTTTTTAATTTTTAATGGCATGGCATTCTAGCCTTTGTGCCAAATCTTCATTTTAATCATTGACATATAAATAAATTCCACAGCACAGATGTTATTTCGAAATGATTGAATGGAAGTAGACCGACATTCAGCACCGAGGAATAGACCATAGCGTTTTGCAGAAAAAATGGCTGTTAATTATCTGTTTGGCTTGAATTTGTCATTTTGTGCTAATGTCAATGTTAGCTATGTCATGTCAATGTCAGTACGCAGAAAGCGATAAAATCGGGTTTTTATTAAATGTTTATTTAAGTTGGTCGGTTGTAAAAACGGCGTAGCTAAGTATTACCTATATCAGTATTTAAAAAAAGGTTCATAAATCTATTTCATCGTTGCATAACACGTCAAAATGTCGCTGAATACGGCTCATGCCGATCACGGAGTATTGATACATGCAAGGGAATGGTGAGTCACCTTTTTTAAAGGAATGACGACTGCGTATATCACTTTAGAATGTTCTACACTTTCTTATAGATCTTTCTATGTATTGATTTCTGACGCCAATTAGTTGTACAAGTAACTTTAAACTCAGTCTTTTTTTATTATAAACATATTGCAACAGTATTAATTATGCCGATATTTGTATTGTTTTTTTTTCACTAAATATCCTAGAGACAACAATCAATACAAGCATTTACTATAAAACGTATTCATTTTAAATGCATACAGCACATTATCTACATAATGAGCATTATGGTGTATCTGAAACAATCCTGCCACACACCCACAGACCTAAATTATAGCCTGAGTAGGCTATAATTTAAGCCTGTGGAGTTTATCCTATTAGATTTGGCTGTTAATTAATCCTAGTAAGAATAAGGCGTAATTTCATAACAATTTATTGTAGACTAATGACTCACTGTGTTTTAAAATAACAAAATGATGATTCTAGTTTTGAAGGACATCAAAGCCTTCTGGTTTTAGTTTATTTATTAATGTACAAAGTATTGATTAGATTAGACAAATTGTGTCTGATGTCACTTTTCTTAGTATCATAAAATGAAAAATCAAAAACATTCCAGCTATTGACTTGGGAATGCAGTTATTTTTTGTAGAGTTTGAAGGCTGAAGTCTAAACTTCTATGCAAATGATCTATCTAAAATCCGAATTGTTTTAGATATTTAAAGTGAAAGTGTGGCAGTCAGACATAGATACAAACATATACATTTATAATTGAGTAAGGAATTAAGTATGTCAAATAGATATAGATTTATTTGATTAGGATACATTCTAACTAATAGAAACTACTCTTCTCCATCTATTATTGTGGTTATTAATTTGCTATTCATTGTCAGTTAGTGATAGGTATTATATGACATGGATGAGATTGGAAACATAAAAAGTAATTTAATTTGACTCAGTTTAATCACAGCCTTTAATAAAAAAGGAAAATAGTGATTTGTTTAGTGTACCTATATTAAAATGTTTCATTACCAAAACAATTCTAAAATGCTTTTTATAACATCATGACCATCATCCTGGTGTTACAGAGGATGTATTACTCACTTAACTAATATGCTGTATATCCTTGAAGGAAATGCAGTATCCTGTTCCTCTTTACCTCCTATTATTTATACATTTATAGAAGTTAATAATAACTTTGCTGATACAATATCAATGTATCATCATTTCCTGAGCCTTTTCCCAATTATATTGAGGTCAATATCAATGATCTATGTATATTTAATTAAAAATAATTTTATTTTTATTTCAGTATCATATTGTTTTCGGACAATGTCTCAGTTGAATTCTATGGCAATGACACCACTGAGTTCACGGGTGTCAAAACTGGGCGCATGTATTTGACAACACATCGCATGATTTTCAACTCAAAAAGCCGTTCAGAGCCATTGAGATCTTTTAGTTTCCCTTTTGTTACATTGGAAGATGTAAGTAGTTTGTTCTTTCGTTGATTGATTGGTATTTTATGAATTCTACATTGTTCCATAGATATTTTTCAGTACAAAGTAGTTGGTAAGGATAACTTTTTTATTCATTTTTTCACAGGTTACTGTTGAGCAGCCAATGTTTTCTGCTAATTACATCAAGGGTAAAGTTCATGCACAAGCCAATGGTAACTTCATAGGTGAAGTAAAATTCAAGATAGTATTCAAGTCTGGAGGTGCCATTGAGTTTGGTCAAGCTATGCTGAAAGCTGCACATCTTGGTATGTATCTATATATCTAAAAGAAAGTCGTGTTAGTTACTCCACTTATAACTCAAGAACGGCTGAACCGATTTAGCTGAAAATTGGCAGGGAGGTAGTTTAGAGCCAGGAGAAGGACATAGGATTTTTGTCACCATCCGGCTACGGGAAGCAGTTATCTCGGGACGCTGGTGAAACCGCGGGCGGAAGCTAGTTTGTTGTATTTGCCTTATTCTCTATTGTACTTCTAAACAAAAGTGGAATATGATGTTAAGTCAACCGTTTCGCTTTATGTTAATATGGTTTATTTATAATTCTCTCATAGGTATCAGAGTGATAAGCTATCATTGTTTCAACTCTGTTGGTGTTTCACATTCATTTACTGTGATAAGATGTAAACGCATTAAGAGGGCTATCACAAATTTTCGAGTTTTATACGAGTTTTGATGCGTCATTATGCTTTGGATATAGTCACAAAAAAAAAACAAAAATAAGATTAAGAAAGTTTGATCATTTATCTTGGGTCTGTTTTCAATAAATATTTTAATTTGTCCACGTACATCGGTAAAATCTTTGTCTCTGCAAAGGATGTTTCATAAAATGTTGCTTTTGGGGATCTTTTGATGCTTCAGTACTACAAGGATATAGCAATTTAACCATTTATAAAAATGTTCAAGATACAACTATATCTTGTACTTGTGCTTGCTTACACCAATTTATTACAATTCATACAGTAATACACCAAAAATAATTCTATAAAACTGAGAGTTACTGACAATTTTCCGTACAAAACTATATTTTTTATCTATGAAAGTATAATCCAAATTCAAATAAAAAATATTTAATAATTAAGGTGGTATTGTTATAAAGCTTGAAAAAAAAAATGGCCTATTTAAAAGTAAAACAATATTTTAAAATAATTTTTGTTTGCAATGCAAAGAATCAGTATAAATCTTGTGACGCGTGGTGTTCAACTTTAGTCAGCGCCAAGCGCTTACCGAGGAGGGACGTATCGCTCGCTGTTGCGCCGCGTAAACTCGCCGGAGTTCGAAAAATATAGCGCAACCTACGCATCTAACACGTTTTGATACTAGTGAGTTTTTATTTTATTTATTAGTTATAATGATCTGATTGAAATGTAATATACATAAGTATTAGCCCATGATATTCTAATGCGAAAATGTTATAGATTGGGTTCTCTTTTTTTGATGTTGGTTATATAGAAATATGTACGTAAATGTCATCGTCGTTAGTTTCGCTGTTGCATAATAATATTATTGGATATCTTTGATTCTTGCAGGATAATGAAAGCATATTTAATTCAGATTATCAGACTCAATCGGATACCAGTACAAATATGGTAAGTATTTTTGTCACTCGCAACAGACATATTTGTTTTAATAAACTATTTACATTCCTAGTTTTTATTGTTGCAGGAAAATGAAGATACAATACATGGAAGACGAATTATAGATTTTAGTTTTTTTATAAATCAATTACTTATACCTAATTGATAAACATGGTGAAAAGTTTGGTTGTCGATTAAATAATTTAAAAATTGTAAACGATTTTGTTTATTGTAACTCAATCGAGCTATTCTAGGTTATAAAATTCATCGGTACAAATAATATTTCATAAACTATAAAACCAATAAACTATTTCGAAAATAAAAGTGGCAAAGTCTCAAGTTTGTTTGTGCCGCGTGGCGGTCCGCAGGTGTGCGTTGCGTATTTCACTAGACGCACACGCGCGCAAGTGCTGCCGGCTATCGTCTAATTTACCTAAACCTGAGCGATTCGATTTTGTAATAGCGCTCTTAATATATATAAATATGTACTGCACATTAAACAAAATAAATGATAATCCTACAAAGGACAGCTTTTTTTCGTACAGCAGATTTTAATACACAATGTTACTATGCAGACTAATAGAGCTATATATTTCTTTGTCTCATAAAATGAGTATCGATAAAAATCTTCTGCTTGTTGCAAAAAATAACACAACGCTGGCTTAAGACCAATTATTTACTTACAAACATTAATTTCAGCCACTCGTCATGTGTCTCCGAGTGCCATGCCTCCCCCGTATGCACCGCCTAGCGGGCCGTGGTATGCGGCGCCCCCACCGGCCTATGCACCACCTCCGCAGGGCTACTACGGATGGGTGCCTCCCTACACGGTCAGTATTTTCTTATGAGTCGCTAACTATGACAATTTCTACCAGAGTCCAGACGCGTGTCATTAGAGACAACTCATGGGTAATTAAGGTAAGAAAGGTTTTTATGTATCAATAAGGTTTTTTTATTGATTTTATTTTAATTAATAATTTTGAAGTAATATTAGTAAATAGCACAAAAATTGTGTTAATGCTTTTAAGAAAAGATTATTATTTTTTACTTTATATATATATTTTTGTATTTCTAGGCCTTCCCCGATCAGCCACCACCAAACTCAGTATTCGTGTCCGACAACCCCCCACCGTACCCGGGCGTGATGGGCAGACCTTACCCGCCTGGCACTGGCTACTCCGGCGCCAGCGCCCAAGACTCTCCGTCGCCAACAGGTGCAGGATTTCAGCATGGCCCCTCCGCACCGCCTGGCTACCCTGGAGCCCCGGCTGGCATGTCCGGCATGTCCTCAAATGGTGAGGATTATACTCCATCCTAAATTCAAAATTATTAAACAAAATACATAAAGCATTTTTTATTTTTTTATAAAAAGATTTAATTGTTTAGTACAGATTTCAAGATAGTATAATCTGAAACATGAATAAATCCATTGCCAGACGCGACTCCACTGTGAGTAGGCATTTACGAGTTTTTAGTACAATAATCACTCAGATACATCTTTTAGCTATTCATGTTGTTGATTAGTTCCTGTCATTAGATTGTGGGCTTCTATAGAACTAATAGTGTATACTGATTTAAAATTTAAATAGGTCTGTAATGTTGCTGCAGTAGTGCCATTGTCATTTACAGATGCTAAGGCTGCGGAGGCAGCACAAAGCGCCTATTACGATCCTAACAGGCCTCAGACAGCTTACGTGCCCCCACCTTACAACGTAAGTATAAATAATACGATTAAAAAATAAACGTAGACATTGGTTACAATAGGTATTTTGAAGTAATACCGTGTCATTAACTGTAAAACTAGAGTAAAGCATCATGTAGTCAATACTTTTGTTGGCTTTTATTTATCAAATCAACAAAGCATTTTATATATCCAACAGGAAATATTGTAATTTGCGATTATCGGTAACGAACGCAGCATTAGCTTGCGAATGTACCAATTTAATAATCGCGACCTCTTTCCCGTGGTTTTGCTACCGTCCCGGAGAAACTTCTTCCCGTACCTGGACAGAATGTAGCTTATGTTACATGGGAATAGTCAAGCTTTCCTATAGTGAAAAAATTTTTCGTAGTTTTGGAGGCTTTGGGTACAAACTAACAAAAAAAAATCATCTTATATTATTTAAAAAAAACGGAGATTTAAACACTTTTTCATTTATAGGATCAACCGCCGACTTATCAGGAGTCGTTATCAAAGAAAGAAAATTAATGCATTGTCCACATTTCCAAATGCCACCAAAGAACTCGTGTCTTAAAGGTCAAGATGAGTTCTACATCCCACTGGAAAAATTGGGGGAAGAGGCAGACAGTGACTAAACAATATTAATGTAACATTCCTAAAATCTATTGATAGTCGTAGCTAGTTTTGGATCCTGGCTACGTCTTTCTTTGGAGTTTGTTATATTAGCCTTTGCACTTTAATTTAGTAGTTCAAAGAATATAAATTAAAAACTATTTATCATTTAGAGATTTGGGTTCATTTATACCAACTGGTTTTGTAAATGTTTGGTTTGGTGAAGTCTGAAATGCTTTGAAGTACTGAAGGAATGAGTATGAATGGACCCTTGCAAATATTATAATTAATATAAATAGATTTCTTATATAAACATGTTACAGCTATTTACAATTAATGTGATATTTTATAATAAAAAATAAATCTGTATTCACTTTTACTGTTGTAGATAAGAATCTAATCAAAGTGTATAATGTTTGAACAATTGCCGATTTATTTTGTATTAATATTATTAAATATAGTAGTGTTACGACTGTGTATTGATAAGCTGTGTATTTATTATTTCCGTACAAAATTCAATGTACACAAAATTATAAGCTTAATAAAGGCTTAGCTTGTTATTCTAAAGTTTTATTTGGTTATATCCTGTATTGATTAGATAATAGTTTGGCCTAAGTAGACTATGTAGATTGGTTGTTTATGTTAAATTATTATTATTCCATAGGTACAAAAAAGGAAGTTTCGTTTTTAATGAATAACATAGTTTTTATACATCGCAATCCTTATCAGTGTCGCAGTAATCACTGTCCATGTGTAAAATAAGTCAGTAATGTCAAAAGAAGATTAATAGCATATGTCAATCTTGAAAATAGAAGATCAAAAATGTAAATTCCGGGTGTCAGATACAAAAATGTTAAAACCAACAATTTAACAAAAATTAAGCGAAATGATACAACAATAGTAACCCAAACACATTAAGCCTTCACATATTATGGGTAAGTAATCACAATATTTGCGTATTTAGTTTATTCAACATACTTGAAGTAGACACTGTAATGACAGCTTTGTACAAAGAAGCCTGCAAATGTAGATTTATTTTATATACATGAAAGAAGCCAGCCTCGTGTAAATATGACTGCCACTCATAATTAACTCGTATTTTAATGCTAACATACATGTGTGTAAGTCTCATACAAAAGTTCAAATGCAGTGACAAATGCAGAAGTTTCCCACTCCCATGTGTATTAGATTACTTTGTGAATATGAGTTTCAAGAGATGCATTATTTATCTTCCGTTAAATGTGTTTGTATGAGTACAATTTTAAATACATTTTAAACTTGTGACAGAAAATTACAAACGCGCGACAGGCATTGAACTTTTGTACAAAGTTGTGAGTTGCATTGAGGTGGTGAACCAGTGTTAAAATGTTACTTATTAAGTACGGCATAAGTTTTCCACGAGCTGATAATATTTAACAGGTGTTAGTTAGACGCTCCCAAAAACAACACCTCATTTTACTTTAGTTCTTCACCTCTTCAAAAGGTCTGACTTTAAGAATACCTTTTTCTTTTAACTTTAGTGTAAAATTTTGAAGCCAGCGGAGAATCTAGATACATGATCAGAAGTACCAATATAACATGAACAAATATTGTGAGTATCACTCATTCATTCATGTTATACATAGGTAGCAATACATATGTAGTGGACATGTCTTTTTGTACTTGAATTAAGTTTTATAAAACAAATAAACGGTACTCGGTGTTAATTTCGCGGTTACAGTGTCTGTTTTATGTGCCCCAATCGCTGGTAGGTAAGTTACATTTTTATTTTTGTCGTCTATGCGTAGAATGAGTGGCAGTTTAAAAATTTTGTTGGCGCTGGCTTCTATTAATATGTTAATATAAGATAACGTAATATTTTTATTTCAGAGTAATACCTGACTCGTCTCAATGGCTCCCACTTTGCACCCACCATGCACGCCGTCCGCCTCATGTACACCCGTGCGGTGCCACCCCACTCCCCCGCCATGCCAGAACCCAGAAAAATGTCTCAAGAGAACTATTTCAAAGGGTATAAAGCCATGCCGCAGTGCAGTTTCAATTATGGCAACAAAATCAATATCAAAATGTACCACTTGTGGTAAATTTAAAAACAAGTGCTCGAATCCCAGGAATGTGAAAACAGTAGAAAAATTTCTTAAGAAAAAGTCTAAAGAGGCTAAAATGAGAAAGAAAGATAGACTGTCTGGGAAGCACAGTTATTTGAAGTACCAGAGACGACAAGGTTCAAAGAGATCACTGACTTCATGTTGTGCTGGCAGAGGCCACCGAGGGCGACTCAAGAAAAAGAAATGTGTCATATTGTAAACAGTGTTATGTTCATAGACTGGTCGAAATTATTATCTGATACCACCGAAACACCTATTTTATTATTTATTTGAAAGTAATAGAATTTTTAATAATTAATAACAATATTTATAAACCTATACCTATTATTTTATTACTCTAGAGACCTTTCCTGAGCACTTTCTGAGAAAAACCACGGGATGTTCATAAGAGAGCAGTGCGGTAAGATGGTTAATATATTTTTAAGTCTATATCACGAAAAGGCTGGCTTCTTTATTATAATTGCTTGTTATTTAGTAAGTGTAAAGTAGTCTTAGCTAATAACGTTCCTACATTTAAAGTGTGTTTTCTGCTTTCAGTAATTTCACGATTATGCAGCTGCATGTTTGTCCACCCTACACACAGATAGGAGTTTGGCATCAACAATGCAACTACCTTCGACCGCGGAGCTCCAACCGACGCATTGGACGATGCCACACTGGAGGGCTGAAATCATGTCCTAGCGAAGTGTCCATAATTGAAACTGGTATCAACGAAACAAAACCGATCGATAGAAAACGCATAAAAAAAATGAGCAGTACCAGAAGCTTAGGTACTGTAGAAATGTTTTTGCGTGAAAAACGAAGACAGGATCGGTTGAAAAGAATAGATGCTACGATTGGTACACAATATTATCAACGGTATATGCGGAAACGAAATAAACAATTAGAGACGCCTAGCCGCCGAGGTAAAGACCACAGGAGAAGAAAAAGAAACAAGTTCAACTGTGCTATTTTGTAAATATAAATAAGGCAAAGAAAATACCCCATTCAACTTGAAAGTTAACTTTGCACAAGAAATATTGAAAATGGTCACAAATTGGATGAATACGCTTAGGCCGAAGATCACCGACAAATTAATCGCGCGTTTTTTTAAACGACTGTTTACTTTAAAATTTGAACGTGAAAATTCATAGTAAACAGTGTTGTTTCATGAAAACTGACGTTTGTGTTATCGGTGAACTTGGGCCTTAGTATATTGAAATATTGTAGTACCTAACCGAAAGTTATATTTGCGCAATGTAACGGAAGTTGCATGGGGTGTATTCTTGACAAATTAATCTTTATTTAAGAGCTAATTATGATTTAATAAATTAAATACATCTTGAAACTAGTCTTTTGTCTCCATAAGTTCGATACCTACAAAATGTATAAGTAGGTAGGTGCAGAATACTCTATCCTGCAATATACAAATTGGAATCTACATAAAGCCACTAATGAAGGAGTTAAAAATAGTGAGACTATATTTAAATTCAGCTGAAAACTGCTTTTTCACATATACTAATCTACCTTGTATTTTTAGTAGTTTGTTGTTCCAATGTTTCCATTTATTAGTATGGAGTTGTACACACTACATTACCTATAATATAATGTAGTGTGGTAACGAAATCATCTATAACTTATACCAGTAGTTTGATGGTATTGAATATCTTTGTAAAAATTTAATCCGTAGAAAAGATTTAACTAGATTAACTAATTGTTGATAGTGTAGCATTTTGACCGTAGTTCCAGTTCGTTTCGTTTGAACCTCTTATACGTACAAAGAATGACTTTGTAATATATGTTACAGCTGTGTACTCCAATAAGAGTGTAAAGCCGTGTGTATCGGCACCAACTTGCAGCGTTCACAAGCATAGACCCCGGCCAGCTCCCTGCCCGCAACCAGATAAATGTTACAAGAAATGTATAAAAAAAAAGCGAAAATGTCCCAGCGCTATGGACACCGTCAGCCGTATAGGCTTACCCTGTGAATGCGCCAAAATACAATCTAAAGATTCCAGGCGCAGTCAAAAGAGAACTAACAAAACGCACAGAAAAAGACTACGAAAAGCTTACAAGCAGCGATCTGCTGAATCACGTTGGCGTAGAAAAAAAAAATGCTGTGAAATATTATAAGGAAGACAGTCATATTCATTACATACCTATCAATAGAAAAAAGTCAATCTGCTACAGTTGTTTTATTTCCTTTCTTATCACTTGAGATCGAAGAAGAATGAGGAGCAGAAGCGCCCATTAGGGGCGCTGAGCCTAATGGGTCACAATGGGCCCTAATGGGGCTCAGCGCCCCTAATGGGCGGCGAGAGAAGTAGTCCCCTGGGGAAATTGGGGAAACCTCTTTCGGTAGTTCTTCATATGAAAGAGTAGGTATAATCGCCGTTTGCTCTCATTGTCATCAAGTCTGGATCTGATGATAGAAAGGCTTGAGAAATCGAGTTACCGTACGAATGCCACTTCAAGCTCGATGTGAAGTAGGTACCTACCTACATAACTCACGGTTGACAGTAGCTATACCTTGTACATACACAAAAGCTCATTAGAAATTCGTATTGATGAGATCTTTGCCGAGTTGGGTAATGATTGCCATTTCGACCTCGAAGGGAAAAATAAACTTTGACATGGCAAAGAAGTCTGAGGGATAATAAGCGGCTTATGTTTAACTTACCACCAGATATAATAACAAATAGCAGACAAAAATAGTAAATGACCACCAAAATGAAACTCGCATTTCAATGTAAAATTATAACCAAAGGGTTAATACTTTGCTATCAGTGGTGGCGTAGAAGCATCGAGTGGCACCCGGGGCGAACTACCTATTGAGCGCCCCTAAAAAAAATGACAAAATATAATCACGTACTAAAATTGTAAATTAAAGTACTTAAAAATCGTGTAGAAATCATTTATAGTGCTTTTTGCTAGGTTTAACATAAAGAAATCGGAGACAGATCACTGCAAATTTATAAAGCGCTAGCGAAACGAGCCCGTAATTTTTGAGTTTTTGGACATAAAAGAACCCATACTTACATGTTTATGCATAAAAGCCAGTGTCGAGTGAAAAAGTAGCGAGCGCGAATTTTTTTAGTTTTGGGACACAAAAGTGCCCAAACAAGTGTGAAGAAAACCAGTGTAAAGAGAAGAAGCCGCGAGCGTAGCGAGCGCGAAATTTTTTATTTTTGGGACGCAATGATACCTAACTTCCTCTCGGACTGGCCACAAACAGCGATGGACAAAGAAAAATGGAAGGCTATGGGGGTGGCCTTTGCCCAGCAGTGGGACAGCATAGGCTAATTAAAAAAAAAAAAAAATGATACCTAAAGAAATTAGAAAAAATTCACCGCGAGCGCAGCGAGCGCGAAATTTTTCAGTTAAGGAACACAAAAATACTCAAACAAGTTTGAAAGAAACCAGTGGAACGTCAAAAAGCTGCGAGCGCGAAACTTTTTCAGTTTTGGGAGTTTGGGACACACCTCCTAAACAGCTTAAAAATCCTCAGCGTAGAGCGTCAGTTGTTTTTGCTACTTCGGTGCTTTAACTTTTTGTTAGATTGAGGACTCAAAGAGCGCTGAATAAATCAGAAATGAAGAAAAAACCGCGAGCGAAGCGAGCGGGTTTTTAATATCATCTACTTTATTTGAAAATAAGCCTACATTTTATGGCAATCACAGTGATTTATTTAGGCAAAAATAATACATTGTATTGTAAATAATTTGGTCGTCAAGATTTGGTGACCATTTACTACATTTGGTGGTCGAATACAATATAAAGTGAGTAGTGACTAAAATAGCTGGTACTACTTGTATTTTTAGACTTTATTTTTCTGGTGTTAAGTAGATATTTTTGGTTACAACACTAAGGGTATCAAAGCATTTTATGGTGGTCATTATATTTATCCCCATAATAAACACAGTCAAAGAATAGATCTGCGGACGCCGACTTCTAGACCAATATGTCAAGGATTTATTTTTTGATGATTTTTTCCCTTTGAGTGTTTTGTGAAGCCGGCTTATATTTTTTCCTGTTTTATTAATTAGGAATCGCCTGATACTGCAGCCAGAAGGATAAGATATTAAACGATAAGTACTAAAGGAGGTAAGTACCTTGTGAAGTACCCTCGAAATATCTGATCTAACGGCTAATTCTAATGTATCGCACACGAATAGATAGACACATCAATACAGGAAAATCCAAAATATCTCATTCACGCAGACCTACACGAAAAGACGTCGAAGATGGTCGAAGACTTGCTGAATTCTGACTCTAAACGTTTTGTGAACTTCATTACATTTACAGGGTTTTACGAATATTATGAAAAAAAAAAGAAATAATAAAGTCTGTAAAAAATGCAATACCATAAAAACATAGTAAGTAGGTACGGATAGCATCAAAATAAATTATTAAGTATCTATCACAGATTTACTTTTTAGAGTTCCGTAGTAATATAAAAGTAGCCTGACACAATGTTTTACAAACAGTAGATAAGTATGTTGCATTGCAGACTGTGCCAATTTCTCTCCTAATTACAAAAACCTCCACCCTTTCAGAAAGTTAAATAATAAGTTAATAATACCTAAGTTAAATAATAATATTGTGATTATAAATAGTAAGATTATCCTAAATAGTGATAATGTTTGCATGCCGAATGGTAAAATGTGGCTGAGCTTTATAATTTTGACCATTGTAAATACCCATATAGATAGATAGATATATTCTTTATTATGCACACCAATTAACAATCAACAAAACAAACAAAAATTTTGAAGTCGGTGACACAATGGGCGGTCTTATCGCTAAAAGCGATCTCTTACAGACAACCTTTGGATGGATTGTGAAAATAAGGAAATAACCATATCGCAGGTAGTTTTGGTGCACTATGTATATATAATATTAATACGTAAAACAATAACCCATATTTGCAAATTCGCATATTTCTATTCTAAAAACTTTCTCCATATTGCGTACACTGGAAGGTACATAAAAAAACAATATAGGCACAACGATGTACCTCTAGTTTTGGACACGGATACATGCAATACAAAATACAATTAAATTAAGAATTAATTTAGTTGGAAGAATTATTTTAAAGGCTTTTTTACGAATTTATTTTCTACCATCTGGGAAAACGTTTTCGTCCGTAGACTGGTAACATTGCCATTCCGGGACGAGCGAGAGTGAACGACGGAAAGCTAGGGAAGTGGCTAACTTTTAGTAGGATAGTTTTATTTTATTTATGAATGAAATGATCTACTGTACGTATTATTTTTTTACTAATTGAGCTACAAGTTATTAGCGTATTGAAATTATCGAAACCAATACAAAGTGATACTGTTCGCTGAGCTTAGATAACTCTTCATCTTCACAGCCGCTTGGCCCGGGTTATTGACGTTTATTATAAGCATCTACTTAGAATTTTAGCTTCCGAATACTGTTTGTGTACGCTATTTTGTGGGCGTGTGGTCTAGGTACGTAGTGAGTAGTAACTACAGAAGAAATTATTGAATATTGTGAAAAAAGTGAAATTGTGCTAATCTATTGGTCTGATATGTGTTACAAATTGGTATTGATGTGGCAAACCGGATTGCACCAAGTTGGAGAAAACGTGACGCTCTTTTAAGGTCAGTAACAAATTTACAACATTGATTAGATATAATATTACTTTTAAATGTTTCACTATTCTTTGTCCGAAGCTGTACTTATGGGCTATACCGTACACGCAATTAAATTAAGTAATTTTTGACAGTCTTGGCGTAAATGGGAGTAGTTTAATAAATACCTTCTATTTCGAATATAAAACACATTTACTGCATCAGTTATTGCATCCACGCAAATATATCCTTTTCGAAGCAGACAGTGCTTTCCCACACTAAATGTATATACCTATGTAAGTAATAATAACACATCAAATCATTGAATTAGAAATGGGTTAAGTATATCATAAACTGCCCATTATTTATCTAATATTATCCACATAATAATTGTCCATTTCTCAATATTTGTGACTAAAGACAAAACAATTATTTAATTCTAGTATTCAAAGCCCTTTATTAACAAATATATTATATATTTATTTTTGTATTCAGATTAATAGACCAATTAAAAATAGAAAAAAAATGATTTGTAATACCCGGTGATTAATGCTCAATCCTTCTCCGTATGAGAGGAGGCCTGTGCCCAGCAGTGGGACGATAAAAAAGGCTGTATATATATAATGTTTTATTGAATCAGCCAGCACTAATAGAAAGGTTTCTTCAACAATGTAATATGGAAATTAGAAAATTTACTTACAGATTAGGTAGATTTTATTGCTGTGAGCCTAGTTATGGATAAAACAATAGTAATTATTCCACATTATTTAAGTAATTTAGTTTTGTAATGGGTACCTAAAAAATGAAAGTGAAGAGAATAAAATAGATTTTTTAAGAGAAGAGGTAAAAATTAGTAAAGGGTCACTCAAAATTAAATTAAAAAATCACTGTACGGGAGAGTTATAGATATATATACAACATGTAACGTAATTGACGCACACCCTCAAACACCCCAATTAGAATATTATGTTATAATCATAATACATACACTGAATTTTTAATTTAACATGTATATGCATTGTTATTTACTAAATTAGTTATACCAATTCTTGGAGATCTTTTTGGTCAGACTACCTACTACGCACAACATAACGAAACTACGGAAAAAGCCGACAATACACGAAGTCTTATTACTTTGAATTACGGTCTATTTGAATTTGTTTTGACGGTACAGGGTTAATATGACAATAATTTCCGTAGTTTTAATTTTTTTTGGGATAAAAAATTACCTATATTAAAAATGATATAAATCGATTCAGTAAACGATTCTGAACAAACTAATTTCAGGATGTGCGTTAGTTAAGTTACATGTTGTATATAGTTAAGACTTAGACTAAGTGTTAATATAAAATAAGTAGAAAAATTTATAAATTATGTACAAAGGTGGTTCATTGTTAAGAACAAGAGCGCATCTCGCCATCAAACGTTAAAGTTTGGCGAGTTTAGACTTAAGAAACACACCTATGTAATTATTAAAATTTCAATAAATTAAAAAAAAAAAAAAAAAAAAAAAAAAAAGATTTTACTTATTCAAAATCACACCATTGTTCTTTTACTTTATGCTTTAAAATCACCTTATGTAAGTTTGTAGCCAAAATGTTGATAATCTGGATTTGCAGTTAAAATTACCGTGCTGTCGATGAGAATCTAACTAATGCCAACTGCACTGTAAGCATATAGTGATTGTGATAGGCAGATCGATTTTTGTAAGATGTTTCTGATATCATTTTAATCAAGTGCTATGCTTTAAAACAGGAAAGAAAATCACACCATGTTGGATTGGAGCCACCTAAAATATTATTTCTTATCAAGTTTTCAGTATTTGTTGCCACTGTAGGCAACAAGTTGCCAGACGTCTATTTTAAATTAACCAAATCTTGTTAGATTTGGTTAATTTAAAATAGATGTAATTTGTTTAATAAATTATTTCTATGTACTTTGTTTGAAGGAAGCAAGCAAACTGATACGGTATTGGTACCAGCCTAGGAAAATATATAACTAAGTAGGTATGACAGTGTAGTTTAGGTAAAGAATAAATAAAATGTGACATCAAAGATTTACCATTATTCCTATATAGCCTACTTTATGTATTATTCTAATCTATGTCTCTATATTACATGTACATTTTCGTCATACGATACACGTGACTCAACTAACATTATTACTTTCTCACAATTCAGGCTGATATATTATCTCTCGTATCTACATGTCTATCTGTAAAGCAAACAAACTAAGTAGGTGACAGGTAAAAATATAAGAACATGTATATCGCATCGATACGACATGATACGATAGGTTAGTTCGTCGTTCGCGTGCTGTTGAGAGGGGTCGTGGCGTGTCCAAGTGGTGGGGTACGGACGCGGCGCCCTCCGGTCCACCCTCCATCAACGACCCTCGACTCGATTCACGACTGCACTCGTTAGCTAGCGCGACATCGTGCTTTGATAACTGTACACGTGAAACGATCATTGCACTTTACAAATACCCTGAACCTTGCACAAAATTTTAATTCAATCTAGGCCATATGGGATACTTTCTTATGCTCAATTACTTAACTGTAACGTTTTTGGCATATGGTATCAGTCGCCAATCAATCAGCTCGTGGCTAACTATCGGCTAACGTAACTACCTATATCAGTAATCAGAAACCAGAAAGTCTGACCACCAGTCTCACCAAAGGGTTGAAGAGGGCAGATAGGTAGTGGTTCCGTGTAAAACACTCAGCTGCATCCGCAATCCGACTCCAGCATAGTTGGGAAAACGGATAGGCTGATCTGATGAATCAACATCACTTATCATTGGTATAAGTTTGCTACATATCTATATACCTTGAAGTTATAAAGCCCACTTATTAAGAGGGGAGATAAGATCACTGTATTGTCATTTTTAAGGTTCCTTACCCAAAGGGTAAAACGGGACCCTATTGTTTTCGCTCCTCTGTCCGTCCGTCCGTCCGTCTGTCACCAGGCTGTATCTCATGAACCGTGATAGTTAGAGAGTTGAAATTTTCACAGATGATGTATTTCTGTTGCCGCTATAACAAAAAATACTGAAAACTAGAATAAAATAAATATTTCGGGGGGCTCCCATACAACAAACGTGATTTCGTGATTTTTTTGCTCATTTTTGCTCGATATCCATAAATATATATAGAATGTTATACTTATAAAAATAAAATAAAAATTACTGGCTGCTGTATATTTCTTTTTTCTAATTTTGAATTTGGAATGTTAACTTTTAATATCTATGATTTCGGATTATTTTGTTTAAATTTTCTCGTAATGGAGGGAACAAAAGAATTACGTGCGACCGTCATTTCACTATTTAAGGTGGGAAGAAAACCTATGGACATTTTCCGAGAACTGAAAAGTTTTGGTGTGAGCCGTAACTTCGTGTATTACACTATTAAACGATACAAGGAGACAAGTTCTTTACAAGATCGGCAAAGAAGTGGTCGTCCACGCTCTGTGAGGACGCCTGCGAACATTAAAATCATCCGAGAGCGACTTCGCCGAAATCCATGTCGCACTCAGAAGAAACTCGCTCTGCAGACCAATATTTCGCGCGTTTCAGTCAACAGAATACTGAAATATGATCTCAAGGTTAAGGCGTATAGCCGTAGGAAAGTACACTTTTTAAACGATCGCCTTCGTCAATTGCGACGCGAACGTTGTCCAATACTGCTTAGGAGACACGATGCGAGGAAGATACTCTTCACCGACGAGAAAATCTTTACTGTCGAAGAAAAGTTCAACCAACAAAACAATAAAGTGTATGCCAAAAGTAGCAAGGATGTCCCAGCTTCAGCACGGAATGTCTCGCGTACTCATCATCCGGCTAGTGTCATGGTATGGTGGGGAGTTTCGTACGAAGGTGTGACTCAGCTTCATTTCTGCCAACAAGGCGTCAAGGTGAAAGCCAAAAATTATCAAAGTGACATTCTAGAGACTGTTGTGAAACCCCTGTCTAATACCCTATTCCATAACAAGTATTGGGTTTTCCAGCAAGACTCGGCGCCATCCCATAAGGCTAAAACCACTCAAGCTTGGCTGAAGGAAAATGTGCCGGCCTTCATTGCGGCGAATGAATGGCCCTCCTCCAGCCCCGACCTCAACCCGCTGGATTATTCTCTATGGACCGAATTAGAGCTCAGAGCCTGCCGAAAGTCCCACCCAAACTTGGAGTCACTTAAGCGAGCTCTTGTCCGAGAAGCGAAGCGAATTCCTCTGGAAAAGATTCGTGCCGCCATTGATGACTGGCCAAATCGTCTAAGGGCGATGTATTAAAAACAGGGGTGGTCATTTTGAATAATAATTATATTTAATTTTTACTTACTATTTACCTTTCTATTTACTTAATGTTTACTATTGTTTTTATAAATGGGCGATTCTCTGTAAGCTCGTAATCGGCTGTCCGGACCGATTTTTTCAATAAATAGTTTAATTCTTATTTAAAAAATCACATTTTATGAAACTTTAACCCCGAAGCTTCACGGGCCCTTTGTTTTTATAACCATAATTACTTTAATTTTTTTTCTATACGTTTTAGAAGCTCGAAAAATACAGTCCCCTGGCTGTCCCTTTCACTGCATTCACACCTAGAAATGCGATTTCCGAAAAACTTGATGAAACTACTTTCACTTAGCAGTTAATATCACAAACAAAAATAATGAAATTATATTATTTTCGTAAAACAAGCACTCATTACAACTTTATTCATTTTAATAAACTCCTGTAAACTTTGTCCTGAGAATTTTAATACAGTCCCCTGCCAAAAATTTAAATTAATATTAAAAAAAAACTATAATATTTTACAATCGTTTTATTAGTGCAACGAAATGCAATTGTTGTGAAGTTGGCAAACTTATCAAATGCGGTAACGATACGCCATTCTGTTTAGTGTTAGAGCGTCATTTGTGAGGCGAACAAGCGTTTGGGCCGCTACCACACACAGGCCTCTGGTAAATAATTGTATGTAATTTAATTACTTAAATTATCTCTATTTATAGTTAATTGTTACATTATTTGTGCCTTAATTGATCGGTAGGTTCTTAAAAAACTATAAGACATCGGTTTCATAAATATTGTGAAATCTAACTGAAATACACAGTCCTCTGGCAACAGTCCTTTGCCAAAAAACGCAACAGGGGACTGTTTAACAAAACAGGGGACTGTGTATTCTGCGTATTGGTTTAATAGTTTTCATGAATTGTTTGTGTAAATTTATTCGCTAGTCTCTTTTATTAATTTAAGAATCAAACTATCATTGCATCGCATTATTTTTTTCCTTTATGTACTTGAATTATATTACACAGGCTGATCGAACGCACGTGATATGGCTCCTAAAAAGAAGAAGCTATCCCGAGAGGAATTACAAAAAAAGAGAGAATCAGAGCGGCAAGAGCGACTGCCCTATCTGACCTCCACAACTCAGTTACCCGTGCAACCGACTTTTTTTAACGACGCTAAAAATCATCAAATGACCCCTCCCGCTGCGGGTCAGAAGCGGTGGGGGAGTGTCAGAGTTTTACTGACTAAAAATCCGTCGTGTTCCGTCGTAGGCCTTTAATGTACCAGGGCCGTGGTAACTCTTTCGTACAGTCCCGCAGCCCCAGAGGCCCTATGCCCTGCTGGGCCTCGCTAGGGTTGCTGACATCAACTTGAGGAGCGCGTGGAACTACGCACGCCACCGACACGGGTCTGTTGTCTAAAAAGACGCAGGAACGATGAATCATCTGAATTCATCGCCCACAGACCCAGGCCTACGGTGGCCGGGAGTCGTCTCGCGCAACCCGGCGCCCGTGGTGACTACCTGGTCCAGCCGGGATGAGAGATGCGAACTCTCTGTCGTTCCGCCGCCTACTTCTCGAGCATGACTGCTTCGCAGAAGGAGGCGACGGCATCCCATTCCTCTCACCCCGGACCATGGCATAAACCAGGCCCGGACGCCCTCGACGAGGATCCGGCGGTGTCCTTCCCATGCAGGGCACTCCTGGACTGTGAGGTCCATCGTGTCCTCGAAACTGTCCGCACAGTGGTGACACCCGGGCGCCACCTCAGGACCTGTTCGATATTTCCCAAAACAACCGTGTCCGGTGAGGACCTGCGTCATGCGGTAAATGAGGGCGCCGTGACTCCTCCCGAGCCACTCTTCAAAGAGGTCCCCACTATGGTGGCGTGCCCTAACCCTGTACCCCTTAGTTCGACTGGTGTTAGACTTACTGGCTTCTGACTACCCGTAACGACTGCCAAGGATGTTCAATAACAGCAGAGACCTACAGTCTAACGTGCCATCCGAAACACAGTCTTTGTTGAAAAGTTGCATTGGTACTTGCCTGATCTGGAATCGAAGCCGCGCCCTCATAATTGACAAGTTGGTTCTTTACCCACGAGGTCTACCACGACTTTTTCGCCGGCGACGTCATTGGTAAGCAGTTGAAAGAAATGGGTTATCAAACCAAACGCTCAAAATGGCGAAACACGTCTTTGTATAGTTCACAGCCACATAGACATGAAGCTTAGCGCTCTTCATACTGCTAACATATTAACTTACAACAATCACCAGGAGTTGCTGGAAGATCTACATATGTTGCGACGTATCAAGATCTATGTCGTGTCATGCTTGCGGTAATAAAAACCCGAAATATATGACTTTTGATCATAGAAAAGTCATAAAATGTGGGTTTCTGTTCACATTCAAAACAGTCCCCTGATGCCTCAAACAGTCCCCTGCCATGATTTTTTGGAAAATCGCTAATAACTCGGAAAATAGGTACAATTTCAGTGGGCCTCCTTGTCTAACTAAATAAATAGTTAATTTTCTTTGGCATAGGACTACGTTTTTTGTCAAATTAAAAAAAAAATTGCCAGGACAGAATTTGTATGGAGCTGAACGAGCTTACAGAGAATCGCCCAAATATAAGTTAATTATTTAAAAAGATATGCAACTTTTATTTTGTCTCAAAACTTATGAACACACGAGGTATATAGAAAAAAATACGTTTTGATGGTACGGAACCATACGTGCGCGAGTCCGACTCGCACTTGGCCGGTTTTTTGGCAAATCATCACGAAGTTTTTTTAGGTTGAATCTATCTATCACGAAGTATTTTAGAGACCCTGTTAGTAGTAACGAATCGAGTCCACTCGATGTGTTAAAAATACTATACTTATAGCCACCACTGAGGGTCCCAAGAACTACTAGATCTGACCAGTCTCCGTTATTAAATGATTTTATTTACTTACAGTGGACATTAACTACCTATCATTGCCATTGTAACTTGCAACATTGCATTAAAATATACAGGTAGGAACTTCTTGATATATTTTATCTATACTAATATTATAAAGCTGAAGAGTTTTGTTTGTTTGTTTGTTTGTTTGAACGCGCTAATCTCAGGAACTACTGGTCCGATTTGAAAATTTCTTTCAGTGTTAGATAGCCCATTTATCGAGGAAGGCTATAGGCTACTTTTTATCCCGGTACGGGAAGTAGTTCCCACGGGATGCGGGTGAAACCGCTGGCAGAAGCTAGTTGGTTATAATGTTTATGTACTTCTATCGTCTCGGCAGAAACTACAGTGCGCAAGTGCGCATTAATGTCGTGCTAAAAAGATTAGCCAGTCAGCGAAGGTTCGAACATGCTGACTATGTGGAAGCCGACATCGTCACTCACAGTGGTTATTATTTACCGGTCAAGGAGACAGATATTATATGCAAGGAAAAATCAGTTAACGGAGTATTGCGCGACGAAAAAGAATCGGTGTTTTCACTTCATCCAGAAAATAAGCATAATTAAGAAACGTTAAAGAATGTGTTGTTTCTGTAACTTGAATGTAACAACTCAAAACATAATAGGCAGCTGTAATATTAGCATTTTATGTTAGAAATCGGATGCACTGGGGCAGAGAAAACCTTATCATTTATCAAAGCCTCACGTTACGTATAATACAATATGACACGTGATACGTAATTGCCAACCAAAATACCGCGCAAATGATAACTTCGACAATAATAATGTGTACACACATAACCCAATAAAATTAGAAACCGTAACTAAACTGATTAGAAAATATACATACAGGGTATGCACCTATTTTATACTGGACTATATAATGAATACTTACATGGTTTAATAATGAGTACATACCGGCATTGCAAGCAAGTACTTGATAACTGCCTTTGAAGATTATTCTAACTAGCAACCCAAATGGGCGTCATGTTATCATTGCATTGTCACTACATCTATACTAATATTATAAAGCTGAAGAGTTTGTTTGTTTGTTTGAATGCGCTAATCTCAGGAACTATTGGTCCGATTTGAAAATTTCTTTCAGTGTTAGATAGCCCATTTATCGAGGAAGGCTATAGGCTACTTTTTATTCCGGTCCGGGAAGTAGTGCCCACGGGATGCGGGTGAAACCGCTGGCAGAAGCTAGTGTTATTATAAAAGAAAATCCTACAGGAAAACACATAGGTACGTTATTTCGATTTGTTGTTTGGGCCGCGACACCCACAATGTTTAGGGGGTTTCATGTTTCGGGTGTCAACTTCGAGCCTATAAATTAGCAAAGCAGTGACCCCTTTTCACGCTATTAACTTTGGCACCTATAATTAAGTATTTATTAATACATTTTCAAGTACTTAAGTAAGTGCTAAGTATGGATATAACAGATATACTAGCTGGAAGGATATTCAGCCTATTTTGCTGTTAAGAAATTGAGATTATCATGACATGAATCGCAAATTACTGATACGATAAAACTTAGAGCTCATTGTGTTATTTTTTTGTTGGTTGCATGTACGCACCAATAACTGAAGGAAACTTTGAGATTTAAATCTTATTCTTTGTTACGTTGTCCTATTTTGTGAAACACCTACTCGTAGCAATCTGCTACTATGTATAGGATAAGTAAGTGCGTCATTATGTCCCAAAATGGTCAAACGCTAAAAGCATTGTAATAAATAAGCCATGTTTGATAAAGTAAAATAAAAGATAACATCGCCCAATATTGGGACTAATTCTGTAAACTGTTCAATTTGCTATTTCTAAACCAACATAACGCATGTTTAGTTGCGGGAGGTCGTTTGTTATTTTTGCAGCAGTCCCAAAAACGGTAGACATGCTTAGACTTTTAGGACATGGCTTACGTCCTCTCCTGCAAACGAGCGACGTCTGCAAGTGTACTGAAGTGTATTAGGAATTTAGAAAATACTGCCCTATTTACCGATCCTCATAGGAAGACAGTATGTCATTCGCTAATGGCTCAATGTTCCATTTTACAATAATAGGAACAGACTAGAAGGAATGTATTTAAAAGAATACACGTGTATAGGTAAACCCTAAAGGTTTAGTAAGCATCGATGAATAAATCGCAAAAATAATAATATTAATACCCCCCACGACTATTGGAACCAGATTTATGTGAAATACTTGAACTTTGCCATGGGACTGTAACAAACAGTTGCCCTTCAACACCAAGAATAACAACAAATGGATTGAATTTAGTTGCTAATAAACCTTGTGATCATCCTTTCAAAATGAAGCTGTTATTTGTGTTGATATACTCCAGAATCAACGCTTTATTTATCTCTATATTGGTGTAGCCGCAGGTGATGTGTATTTGGCTCTTAGCCTCTGCGTCCCAGCATCAGACCGATAACCTAAGCCACTTGTTTCAGATGGAAGAGCTTGCACGGCGAGCGGGCGGCGGCACCCCGGCGTCGGGTGACACGCGCTGCGCGGTACTTGGCTCGTCTAATGACCATCCATTTATCCGGTACGTAAGCTTTTGTGCACTACTATACTATGAAAATATCCCAAATAGCAATCACGACAGTGTAGCCTAGTTTTTTCAGAGTAATTGGCCCTGAACTGCAGTGATAATGATGAATTTGTGGTTGAAACTGCTGATGGAATTATCTATTTGTAATATTTAGGCTCATGTCTAAATGAAATGACTATAGGTATTCAGACACCTCAAAAACACATCACCTACATACATCCTACATCTAAGTGTTACACAAAAGAAATAACTCGAATTAAATCCAAATATAACATTTATTAGCACTCAGTAGATATACATGAATGAAATTATATAAAATTTAAGCGTAGCTAGCACAATTATCTGATGGCCAGGCGTCTAACAATTCACTGTGGTAGCCATCACTATCGACGCAGTAGTACACGTCGCCCACGTTCTGGTTCGGTCGGTAGTTGCCATTGCCCATGCAAGTCTCCGTCACCGTCATTCCTCGCGCCGGGAAGATAATCATGGTGTCTCGTGCACAATCTGCTCAAAAAATCATTCTTTAGGATGGCAAATAACAATAGGTCTATTCAAACAACGTGTGTTATCCCGATCGACAGATTCTTATTTTGAAGACCTACTAGAAATGAGGTCTGAAATTCAAGAACACGAGTCAAGGTTTTTATTTCAAGGTATGCCTAACAATAAAATTGTTGTTCAATAATTTCGGATTTATCGCTAAAGGTAGTGTGGTTCACGGTCAATTAATTTCTCACAACTGCAACCATTTCAGTGTCGAGATTGTACCTCTAAGTATGAAAATTATGTTCCATAGTAACACTGGTACAGTGGTACATACTCACTGTACCTGGTTAGCGCAGAGTCCAACTTCAAAGTTAGCAACAGATTTATAGACATGAATATGTTTGTGATCAGAGAAACGCTGGAATCATAATTTATAAAAATGTGAATATACCTACATACATAGTTATATCAAAATCAATAAATGTTTTCTATCGACTAGCTTTCTCATTCCACCTACGTTGAAAGTTGCAGAGGCAAAGTCACCTGTCAGAAGGCAACTTTTGTTGAATTAATTGGTGAAGTATGTTGGTCTCCGCATTCCAGCTGAATGGTAGGATGGGTGGAACCGTACAACGTATCGGGAACAGGGTCACGGCCGACAACCGGTCGTAGTGGCACAATGCGAATGAGCCATGCTAACGGTACGCTGATGCCCTCCAGCCTATCTTGTTTTATGTGCATGTAGTATGCAAATTATATCAATGAATGACGTGGATTATAATATGTATGTGCAAAATCAACAACGCAATTACATCAGTGCCAAAAGAGAATTTATTTAAAAAAATATTAATTACCGTTCAGTACAAATCTTGTATCGATTTTGTATAAAACATATTTTGTGGATGACATTGAACACATACTTTGCTTTGCCAAAATTGGAAATGCTGGTTCAGGAACTTGAATAATTAGGAAATGGTTTTGAGTAGTACCCATATAAGCCGCTAGAGCTCTCATTTTGCCTCTTAATCACCCACACAAACTACTTTTAACAAAAATTGGAATGTGAATATTTAAAGTCTGATGCATTCGTTGTAGATTGAAACACAACTGACTTATCCAATTTCTACGATGTTTGGCCCCGATTAAATTTAATTTTTAAATAGATTGGGGAGGAAACTAGCAGTAATAATTAATTAGAAATTCTGCAGCTTGTGAGGTAACCGTTTTATGCTAATGACTTTTTATGATAATAAAGCTAAAATTGATTTCGTGATTGTCGAGTTGCTGCTTTTCCTCATAATTATAGTTGGAGTGCTCATTACATTTAACATTTATGTATTAGTTATTTTATTACTCTCCCTCCATAGCTACATATAAAACATTGTAACTACTAGCTGGATGTATAAAGTATAGTTCAATAATTTTTATCTTATTGATTACGTTAAATCTAATCGTAGCCACTAGCCACTATGGGTTTTGCTAAAAGTGCAGTTAAACATTTCTTTAAACACTTACTGCAGTTCATTCCCTGCATATCACTTGTGGTTGCCTGCCAGGCACCTAATATTTCTCCATCGCGACCAGTACAGTAAGCACTGAAATCATAAATAATAATAATTGACAATTATTATTCAGGATTCATTATTATCAAGGTTTATAAGAACAATGCTGTTATTTGCTTTCACGGCGTCTAGTACGTCTGCTTCCTTTGTTCTTAGGAATATTTATTTTCTTTATAAATAAAAATACCCTTTCATATAAGAGAATAATGCCATACACGCTGTTTCTAATTTGATAAGGTCCATAGCTTCCGTCGTAGTCACACGTTACAACTGGGTTGCCGAGGAAATTTGTTCCGTGCCTCGCTTGCTCTTCCGCTATCTCACCGCTGGCAATTACTAAACTTTCGCATTTTCTTAAATATTGCTCTCCGATGACTGCAGGACTATCTGCAATTGGAACAATAATAATACAATAGCCAACAGATGTTTATCAGAATTCCACATACATTGGGCAAGTTTATTTCTACTGTTTCATGCACAATTTGTGAAATCATTGTCCTCTTTGTGTTTATAACACATACTAAATATAGAAAGTTGATTTGCGTAGATAAATCGTTATCATAACAATTTTCCTTAACCATTAAATGAACATTGGGTTGCAATTTATAATTTATTACTATTAAGTATTGATTGATATTGGTTTCGATGGATATAATTTGTTAGTATTGTTAAAAGAATCCAAACTGTTTTAGATATTTGTTTATGTTTGCCACGATCGATACAGAATAGTAGGGTGGCTGCCCTCTGTAGTATGACGTCACAGTGCTGTGGACATGTGCCTTGTGCCGGTCGCACCCACCTGTATTTACTACCTATATGCATAAATTGCACTACGCGCAGAAGTAGATTCTCTAGAAACCAGGTCACGCTATAGTTTATGTTACCATTTACATTAGTATAGCAAGTTTTGTTCTCTTAATAAAGTAATATTTTCGTTTGAAGTTACTTAACAAAAACAATAATTTATTGTTCCTGCAAAACGAACATGAATAGGAGAAACACATTTTAAATGGTTGCGACACTTTAACGAGACTTCGCATTATTCGACGGTTGCAGTTGAAACATACCTTACGTTCGTTCATCAACGTAATGTATGTATTTGTACAAGTGTATCTGGGTTCTTTGTTATACTGATTGTATACAATGCCTTTGGTCACTCAATATCTTGGGACCGTGAATCACTTGAATATTGTGTGTATCCTGTCGATGCATCCACTCGTCAATTGAATGATGGACAGGCAGAGGCAAGATTAATCTTACAGATTCATTATGTCTTATTATAGAAAACTCTGAACTTATTTTAATGTTATTCCTATTAAAATCGTATAAAATATATTTGATTAGATTCTCCTTAGTTGCGTTGTACAAGTTGCGTGTAATTACTTAGAAAAATGAACGTGGAAAAAGTGCTACTTACTTTCGTTTCAGAAATGTTCATATATTTTATCTCCCACTAGAATGTCTTATGTATATTTTCTGCTATTTTAACTTCTATATACTTCAAATACTTACAACATGGTAGTCGTGTCATGTCTTCCTCCGGGATGGGAGTTACGGTCGGCTGGCCGGTCCTGGGTTGCGCGCACCAGCACATTCCGCCATCGCATTGCAGAGGCTCATAATCACCAGATTCAGTACAATGGAGTGTCGAGACCTTTCCTTGGGCTTCTAGTTCTGCTCTTCTGCGACTGCATGCTGAAGCCGAACAATATAAGATAAAAACCTAATAACCTTTTTCGTGGAGGTTTTAGACCTGTTTGTCACTACAACCATAGATAATACTAAAATAGTTTTAAAAACAGTTTCTTTTATGGTTTCCATGATGTTTTGACGTTGCATGGTATTATTTAGCGTAAAATTATTGTTTATTTTATGTGAAATAATTTGGAAGATTACATCTAAAATTTAATGTCGGATAATAAGTGAAAGCTGCAAAATATTATATACAGCAAAATAATTGTGTTACGATTTCTAATTGTGTCAATGATGAATGTTGGCAATCTAGATTGTTTTAAAAAATGCAGGATCCAATGAGAAATGGACCATTAGCATGCTATAATCACTTGATTATGTATAACATTCAGGTTAGTGAAATAAATTGCTACAAACTTACCGCAAGTCATTTCATCAGCTTCGTCCCTCCACATTTGTCCAAATATTCTCTTTCCGTTTTCGTCCGAGCAGAAACATCTACAATTAATATTATTCTCACATAGTATACATTATCTACTTACGATATGTTTTAAAATTCTTGGTAAGCCAACAGATCGGAAATCGATACTGATAGCAAATTCTAATATATCAATAACACATTTATCAAACTTTGAAAATATTTCCTATTATCTTACATTATATTGTTTACCTGTGTTGGAGGTTTTTGCTTTTCCTGTAGTACTTTGTGTAATTTTTAGCCAAAAAACGGCTGATAAAAAACCTGGGCTTAATGTACCAACCTGCCAGTAAATAGATTACCCTTGCATTGCACAGGGGCATATCGTCCGTCAGGCAAGCAATTAGAAGGTGCCTTGCAACCTTCCGTTTCTGGTCCGGTTTCAGTCCCTCCTGAAAGTCATAAGGTTTATCTTATGAACAAAAGATTTCAAATAATTCTATTGTTTGTGTAATCTGATACATAACTAAAGTACAAATCGACAGAACACGTTTCACTGATGACTTTGCATATTTCTACTACATTGGCAGTAATGCCACAGACTACTAAATAGTTACTAGTAATTCAGTAATTCAATTTATACCAGTATCACCAAAATGTACATTGTACATGCCAAAATGATTTTATTTGTTATTGCTGACCTAATTAACTGAGCTACGGATGGCCGGCTAGCGAGTTCGTTACAATTCGTCAATCATGGAATTCAATGTCAAGAATCCTATTTTTTATGGTTATCTGCTAATACTTAAATGCAATTCCTTCAAGAAGAAGATTTAAAAGAAGCTTAGTGGTTACAATCTTCTTTGGTTCATTGATTTTAGATATTTCCTCTTTTACTCATACAGAGCATCATCAAAGCATTTCAATTCAGGCATTATTGGTGTAAGTGTAGCTCAGTCTCACGATGAAAAAGTAGAACGGATATGGGCAATGCAATTTGTAAATGGCAAATTGGCTTCTCAGGACTAAGTGGCAAATTGGCAATTTTTGGGCAAGCGAAGCAAAGTAAACGTTGTAAACGTCATAGGTATAGATACTGCACTGTTTTTCTCTGTACTTACGATATAATAGTCTTGACGCTAAATTACAATCAATTTATAAATCTAAAAATAAAGTTATCATATCACTGCTCGCAGCAATGTTTGGCAATCTGAACAAATGATAATTAACGAAACTCTTCGAACCGGACATTTTCTCCAAGGTAATAAGTCTTTTCCCGGAGACTGCGGTCGGCGATCGCAACGACTAGATCGAATAACTCAACTTCCGACAGGTCAGTGTGAGTGAAATTTAATACAACGATACGGTCTATTAAAACTTACCAACTGTTATAATATTTCTTTGTTTTTATCAACTGATGATGTATCTTACCGCTAGGAGTTCCACAGGAAGGACAGCACCCATATACGCTGGTATTAGGTACTAAAACTTGACTTCCCCAACACTCGTCCACTGACAAATCAGTTACACATGTTTGTGCTATCTGACACTGTAGGCTTACACCCCTAAAAGTATAGCAAAACACTAAAACCCACAACTGATATTTTCTGGTCATTGTTGTGACTTAGATGTCATTAAGTTATTAATATATTATTTTTAATTTATTCTATTCAAGCGCAAACAATAAGTACACGTTAATTACTGATTGGACTGGTATCTGTTATCATTTTATCGCGGCCATCTTATCGTTTATTATTTTAGGATTATCAGTACAGTGCTTGTGATTCACACAGAGATTGTATGCGCTACGTATGACAGCACCTCCTCCACATATTCCTGCGGTAATATTGTATGTCTTAGTGGTATTTGTTTCAAGAAGGCAGGTGTTTTTAATGATTTTATTTAAATTTATATCATTTTATAGCCAGACAAGAGGGAAATAATGTTTTTTGTTCATGTGTTTCAACTTTTAACAAAGCTAAACTAATAGGATTGACCGTTTAAATAAGAATACGCTGTTATCAGCACTATCGCTATCTCAAGTTAATTTAACGCAGAGAATAATCAAGCCAGCCCGGCCCAGGCGTCGCGAGTTGCGCGGCAGTGCCCGTTCCGAGCGCTAACTACTCGTGCCAGTTCGCATTTTACATCGCGACTATCTAATTCTATATTATCAATTTTGTATAACCGCGTTCTATTTATTTTTCAATGGCGGCGCTCAAGTATTCAACCTAATTTATTTTCTTACAGGTTGGATTAAAACGGGCATACCCGGCTAGTATGGAGGAGTGCAAGAAAAGGCACTCAGGCACTAAAGTTTCAAAGATTGCAAACATATTCCAAGGGATGCCTTCAAGAGAGGAAGACGAAGTTCGCGGCAGCGACGTAACAGGCGTCCGAACCGAAAGCCATTTAGCACGGTTCAATAACGCACGTGCACTTTTTGAAAAATTGGGTGAAGAAAACCGTGGATTTCGTATTGAAAAATCACCGTCAGCAGCTGCCAGTTTTGCGGGCACCCGAGGGGTGACACCGCCTGCGCCAGCGCGATCTCGTTCCAGTTCCGCGGGATCCGTGAGCCCACCCAGACGAATTGTGACGCCGACGCCGATGCCGGCACCTGCTGTCAATGGCGATCGGCTCGCCAACGGTGCTACTGCACCGCCGCCAAAACCTGTCAAGCCAAGTGTTTTGCCTAAACCTGAAAAACCAGACAGGAGATTTAACAAGGAGCTCATAGAAAAACAGCGAAATTGGACTGCTCATTTTAATAAATCTCGCCAATGTCGTAATGATGAACCTAGTAAAGTGGACTCTAACAAATATTCTAGTGCGTATCAAGACAGAAAGTCACCGGAGGTTCCTGAAAGATATGTAGTTCCTTCCCGTGTTTATTCTCCACCGCTTTCCCCCTGTGCTGGTGATTCCCAAGTGGAACGTCCTACTACTCTTCCTTCTTCGTTAGTAAGTCGAGTTATACCAAGCACAAAAACACCAAGTCCAATAAAAGCGGTTACACCCGTGTCCCCTAGACCCAATAATTTAGTTTCACCAATACCCAGGCCTGAATCATCGGTTTCTCCGCCAGCTCGAAGAGAGCGTATAAATTCGCCTATCAAAACAAAACCTGATCCTCCGTCTTACCTTCAGTCTTCAACTGAAAAAAGTCATTCTAGTGTAAGGACGCCGAGTTTTAGTCCAAATGAGGATGAAAGAATTGCAAATAAAGAAAATAATGATGTATCTATTCACAAAACTAGTGAACAAACACAGTATTCTAGTTCTATGTCAAACACCATTGAAAGAATATCACCTACCCCACCGTCACCGTCTTCAACGCCAACGATACTAGAGCCTGTTACAGTTCCTCGAAGACAAAAATCGCCATCGCCTTCAGCAAGGTCACCGAAATCACCTGTTTCACCGTTGTACCACGATAAGGAAAGTTTGCCTTCAGCTGAACGTGAATCTTCCATGTCACCAGTACCAAGTAATCGAACATGTACAGCAGCACCGGACAATGCTTTGAATGCAGTAGTATCCCCATACTCGCCTGTTGTAACATCTCAAGAATCTACTGTCTTGTCTCAGCCTGACGAAAACAACACAAAGAATGTTTGCGAACGTGTATCCCCGAGCCCACAAAGTCCAGTCACCTTGGATAACGGGTCAAGATCATCGAAGATTTTGGATGATGATGCTTATGAGTCCGTAGACTATAGTTCGGAATGGGAAGAAAAATCCAGGCGACGGTCTTCAACCCCAGAGTCTCCAGTATGTCCAGTGAAGATAGAGGATGTGCCTCGTTCTCCGCTAGTGTCGCCATTAGCGTCACCTGTGCATCGTGTTGCAGATTCTTCGCCTCCTGCTTCGCTTCAAGCTTCACCTTCGCCTGGTATGTCTTTCTTTTCCTTTTTACCATAATATGTATTCTATGTTCGAGCGTATAGTGTACTATCTGTATGTATTAATCTTTATCTCTGTTTTATCTGTACTATATAAGAAATGTTATTGACGTATAAAGTAGACAGATAGGTACGTACTTATAAAAAGTTATTGGCAAACTATTCACACTAGAATATTTTCTTAAGGATTACATATTTTAAAGGTCAGTCTCAATTTCTGCATGTTTGGTTTATATAATTCAAATATCATATATAAATCAAATAATAAATCAAAATCAATTATGTGTTTTGCGATGTGTACACATTTTCAAGGGTATTTTGGAGGCATTTGGACTAGCTGCTGTCGTGTTGTCTGTATGCTAGGAAGTTAAGCCATAAGAAACAGAAATGTGGGCGTCCAATTGACGTACGTTTGGCGGTCTCGTGTTCAGTGGGTTCAATGTAATATTGAGGAAGTCAAGGTATTTGAGTCGTTGCGAGACTTGCGAGTCGATCCCGATTTAGATGCTCCGGCGCCGCCGCCGCCTCTGTCGTCGCGACGCAGTAACCCGAGCGACGTCGCCCTGTGCGCTCCCCTTCATACACTAACACACTTTACGGGACCGTTTGACAATCGGTTACTCTCTATAACACTTGCTATTGTGTCTATAAAGAGATAATGAACATCTCAATTGACCTCATAAACAAGTGCGTGCTATTCTTTTTTTGTGATCAAACAAAATGTCTTATGTTAAAAAACTGTGAATTTGTCGTGTGTAGAATTTAAACGATCGTGGGTTCTTCGATATTTATGTATAAATACTGATTAAGTATAAGATAAAGTTTGCGCAGAAACTTCGAACAGTCCCTCCATCCTTTTATCAATTCAGTTGTTGTAAGCTCCTCGATGCTCTTTCTCGTTTTGCTTTTAGTTGTCTCGTTCTGACCGGTACGCGTTCACGCCTAGCCTCATAGCCTGAATATTACATTCATTGAGCAACGTTTCGGATTTGATACAATATTTAATGCAGAATATGATCCGTAATTGAGATACGGAATCGTTGCCTTGTTCGAAGAATCGGCATTTCAAAATTTTACTCGTGTGTTATGGTTGACCTTCGAGTCACAAACGTGTGTTGCTTACGATTCTACCAAAAAATATCTTATTTTTCTGAAGAGGCGTGTAAACTTTTTGTCTAGTCATGTTGCCAACTTGCTTATCTGCGGCTGTTTGTTTACAAACCGCGCAGGTACCGGTGTGTGACAATGTTGCTATGAACTAAGAGACGCTATTTCCCCATTTGTGCTACTCAGTAGGTAACTGTAGTGTTAACATCTGAAGCAAATGGAAAAAAATGATTTCAGTTAAGGACTTTGTGACGCTTTTTTCGGTAAACACAACGTTTAAGATTTGCGTGTGCCTATAGAAGTTAGACTGGTGAACAAAATACATCGTTTGGAAGTGAATGTGCGAGTAAGGGTGGTCGGTGGAGGCTTGAGGCGCCGGCGGCGATGGTGCGGTGATGAGGCGGGCGCTGCGCGTGCCCGTCGCATGCGCTCGCTCAACATGCGCCTCTGCGGCTGTTGCCTCGGTCAGTTGCTTTATTTATTGTTTTGCTTTTGTTAGGAACCAATAATATATAGGTCGCTTCTCAGTCCCGGTTTTATAGCCGGAGCTGAACGCATTTCTTGCGTTTCTGACTATTCGTTCAATTAAATCAGCTTCCATTGATTTGTTTTTAAAATGGTAAAAATCTTTTATAATAATCGTAAGTCTTAAAAGAAAGTGAGTTTTAGTTTGAAGTTTTGAGATGATTCTGGGTTCTAGGCCAGACAAATTTTAATTTAACAGAATTTGGATTATGTTGATTCACAAATGTTTAAAATATTTTATCATTGTTGTTACAGTCCCCGTCGAATTATACGTTTTTGCCAAAGAAAACCTGATATTGAAAATATGTAATTAACTTCTGTTTAACTGAAGGTTTTAAGGGTTACATGCTATCCGAGAAATAAAAGCATGAGTCATAATACTAGAATTTAAATTATGTGAACTGAAGTTGGTTGGTTATCAATAAAACTTTGAGATAGGTACATATTGCAATTCAATAATCCGATCCCTACATGCCTAGCATTCAACTGCGTGTGCTAATTTGTGAATGAGTTTGTTGAAAGCGCAGGAGTACTGTACTAGCTTTATGCATGGTCGTGTTTCACATCAACCGTATATAGTATCGTTCTTGGCACATCGCGTCCATTCAATGAACCTTCCTGCTAATATGTTCTATTGATTTAATTATCTGTATGAGCAATGAGTTTCGACGTGTTTATTCTTTACGCATGAAGGAATATTGGTGGCAGCCGTGGATTGGAAGCAATTTCACCAGTGATAGTAATCGATTGGATATTTGCTTAGTTTAAGTTTAATGTTGAATCGGCAAGAATCTGGAACCTATACAAGATTTTGAAAATTCAAACTTGCTTTGATTAGAAGTCTTATAGTTAGTATAGTAGTAGTCAGGTATTGGTACTCCAATTTCTTTTGACACAATATTTTTGATGTCTATCTCAACACGTATCAGTATCCGAACACATCGTTCCCACATTCACACCTATTTCGTTGAAGAGGATTTCAATGACCTACCTGTCAGATAATTTTATGACTAATATTACCATAACGTGTATCAAATCTACACTATAAATCGCACAAGTACCGACATTATGAATTTTACAACGTTAGCGTGGGCATCCACTCCACATCTTGACGCATTTGTTAGAAATGATCGCTGCCTTTTTTGGAAGGTGGTCTTTATGTTTCCACTTGTGGTGGCTTCGACAAGGTTCATTTTTGGAGGTGTATGCTATAAATTGAATTAGGTTTTTTTGTCTTTCGAAGAAAAAGTTAATTCCAATATTTACGTTTATTAGTAGTTGTTACCATGATGATTCCAATGGTCCCTAGACTTCTTCCCATCCAGATAATGTATTTCTAATTTAATAATGAATCTATTAATGTAATTCCCTATTACAAACAGCCAAAATAGATTTTGGATATATTCGAGGTGTTAAACTCGTACTTCTATTTCCATCAACATTTATATTTAGATTCCCCTCTTTCTTTTGTCAACAGAATTTGTCTACTACTCTAACCAAATCTAAAGTGTTTGCATTATTGAAGTACTGAACCGATAAAACAGGAGTGTTATTAAACATTCAATTTCATATAGTATCATCAGAGCTTACTCGTCCCATACATGTATGTAGTTGAGTTTTAATTAGTAAAGTGGGCATGACTCGCTCCGTTGTCTCGAGAGATCGCGTGATCGTTCTAACGGTTTATTGCAAATTCATGCGTTACATAGATTATCATGAATGTTGAATAGTCAGACTATTGTTGTCATGAGTTGGTTTTCTGTGGTCTAGATGTGCAGGTTTGGTTATCTTGAGCTCAGGAACCGAAAGTACTGCCTCGCATGCAAACTGCAAACAGATAGGTACTACATTCCAAGAGATACTTTATACTCACGTGTCAAATTATTAGCTTTATATTATGATGCTATGGATCAATCGTGACTTGGTATACGTAAGCATAAAGTATCTTGCATTTATGTACATGTAGCTAACAATATAAGAATATAATAGTGTATTCTTTATGTCTGGACGATGTCATTGAGGGACGAACAAGGACGTTTAAAAAATTGTGCATTTTGCAAATGTCTATATGAACGTATAAAAGCTGTGGTTAGAGCTTGCGTTGAAATAACATGTACCAATATAATGTTTGTTTATGTTGGGCACCTGAACTGTGGGTATACTCGCCACCTACCCGAGCTGCGGAAGTAGAGTATCGGCGTTAAAAATAGTTAGCTCATTAGCCTAAATTTTCTCCGTACTCGCTCCAGTCGCTCCTCAAAGAATATATTTTACTGTTTTCATTGAAGCGGAAATTTAGCTATTTAGCCCGGAATTTATGGATAGCATACTGCGCCGTTTTCAATGTGAAAGTGAAATCATGCAAGCAGTTAGTTACAGATTCTTAATTATTCTGTCCTCTGCTTTTCTAAAGATGTCAAATGGCGTATCTGCTTCATGCCTTCTTAAAGGACCTACCAGAGTTTCTGAATTTGTGACATTAGTACTGATTTTGAAGTTGGAATGTGTGTCGTCTTACTAATGTATGATTTACCGACAGCGGGCGGAGGTCGCAAGTCGTCCGAGGCGGAAGAAACACCACGGCGGAGTGGATCGCGAGCGTCGAGTGTTTCGGACGAGGGAGGCTTCAACGAGCCCTCGCCCGAGGTGGTGGCGCGGCTGCGGCCGGCAGACTACCGCGAGCCGCCCCCACCTGCACCGCCCCTCACCAGGGACATACGGGATGCAGAGCGGGCGCGCTCCGATCCAGATACGCTCTCCGTATTGCAGCAGGTACTTATTCATTCCAACACAATAATCATTGCCTAGAACTCTGTTCGTTTTGCTATGTCGTAGTGTATGTTGTAATTTTCAAGCCATGTGATAATGAATCATTCCTTAGGTTAAGATGATAGTGAAAAGTTGTTTGCACAGCTAGATCAGGTGCAGCAATCTATATCTATCCTGAAGTAGTTTAATATGGATGGTGGTTTGAAAAATTTAATTTTGGATATAATTATGTATCTCTAAGGGTGCGCCGCCTACATCTGTTTCATATCCTGGAAAATCAAAAAAAGTTAAACGATGATGGTTTCAGCCTTCAACGCCTGCATTACAGGACTCCGGCGTGGTAGTGAGTGAAGCGAGTCAAGGCTCCATAGAGGTGCTCGACAAGTCGACCACCAGTCAATGGAGCGTGTCGGAGGGCGAGAACGCGTCGGGGGAGAGCGGCCGGGGCGGCGACGCGGCCGATACGCGCTGGGACGATGGCGACGCCGACTCCAAGCAGCCCGACAGCATGACGCCCGACGAGGCCGAGATACTACTCAGCTCGAGGTGACCTTCACAAAGGCTTCATTCTGCACAAGAATACTACTAGTACAGCTTACGTCAAGTTACTTTGCCTTTATTGTAAGCCATTGATGCCTCGCGCAACAGCAGTAGCTAGCAGTCACTAATAGCCAATTTCGAAATGGCAAAGTTATTTGACATGAGCTCTTGAGTCATGTTCATGGTCATATCCCCAACTTACACGACGGGCTTGTTTGTTCACGATGCACCAGCTTTGGTATTATTATTATTATAATAATGACTACTGCATTGAACATAAGTGCATGTTATATGACACCCCGAACATCTCTGCACAGTGCAAGCGTGTTGTGGAACGTCGACTGCTACCATATGTAGCAAGTGTTATGCTTCGGATGCACTGATCTGAAACGTGTTAGTTCAATAATGGCTTAGACCCTAGAGTGTAACTTCGGGTAAGACCAAAAATATCTGATTTTTAATCACTGGTTGAAAACTTTAGCATTTTAGTTAGTTTAACAATAATAGTAGCTGGTTACATAATATAGCGTCACATCAATTCTGTTTAATTACTTTATCTGAGGCACGTACGCTATGCGGAACTAAGTAACTGTTTAATATTCGTCACACCTTTCTTCCTCGATGTAATCATGCTATTCATCAATGTTTACTTTCTGGTTCATTTTAATTCTTATTGGCATACGCGTGATGTATCTGAAATTTCTATCTTGAATGCATGATTCCACGCACATGTAATGTCTATATCGATGTCTGTATTCGCGATCTTTATTTATTACTTCTAATATTTATGCATCGTATTCGATGTTCGGTATGCTATTCTATAATTTCTTTTTTCAGGTCTTGATTTTCGTAAAGCTTAGTATATAATTAAATGTCGTATTTTTATCATTTGCATGCTGCCTGTCCGCACAACGCTTCATTATTGCCTGATATTTGCAGTATTCTGGAGAAAAAACTTAGGTAAGCTCGGGGCATTTGTGCAACCGTCGTTTTCTTCTATAATGCAGTTTTGTTGTAGTAGGCTTTTTGATGTGCTCTTTTATACTCTATACATACCATTTAAGTACCTATACATTTTCAAAAAACATTAAAATTAAACCGGCTGTAAGATCACGATGTAGTGCGCGTCTAGTGACAAATGAGTTTTGTTTGGACACCATTTCATCTAAGTCTAAACTCTTTACTGCTAATATCTATTCCTTCCTTAATGACGAAATCATGCTAGAGGTCCTCAATGTGTTGTGTAGGCAAGAAGCCCTGCTGTCAGATGAACAGGCGCAGGAGATCGTGGCCATGCTGTCGCCGCACGCGCTGCCGCATGACAATGGCGTGTCGCTCAATGACAGCTACCAGTCTGTGCTCTCCTATGAGAGGTAGGTTGCATATTATTTTGGGCTCTTTTAGAAATAGATAGCGGTCCTATAAGATAAACTTTTAAAAGCTTAAAATAAACTTACATTCATCTACGGGAGATTTAAGACAGAAAGCCACTCAATTTTAAGGAGTGCTTAACCATAATTCATTTTCATTAATATTCACGATAATTTCTGCAACAGAAATACCTTTAAGTAGAACTTGTTAAAGGGTGGAAAACGTTGGGGCATTTACAAGATAGCCCCCCAATTTTAACACGCTTATATTAGCTTAATTTGTTACTATGTGTGTAAGAAAATCGTATAATCTTAATTTGATCGACTTCCCGATCTTCGATTAGGATGAAATTTTGCACACGCTCTGAGTTCTGATGACAATACATGACTAGCGTGTTCTTTTTAGTTTTTTAAACTATTATTATTCATGATGACCACCAATGATGTCATTAACTAAGTCAAAGAACTCAAAAATAAATACCAGTGTTATTCTCATTCCAGCATGCAGTCAGTGGACGAGAGCTACGAGTTCGTGTCACTTGAAGCTGACAGTAACATGGCCGGTGGAGACCGTCGCGCGGCGCCGCCCGCGCCCGACACAGTCTTCGACCACTACCCGCCGCAACAGCTGCGCGAACTCGGCGAGGAGAACGGCATACACTACTTCGAAGACGGACACTTTTACACTGAGGTCAGTACTAACACCAGTATCGATTCACTCATTATTATTTTCTTTCAACACAAATATCAATAGCTGTTTTAGATTCATCTTAGCGTAAACGCCTATTTATTGTTGGTCAAAATTAGTCTCTATGACATATGGTTAAGGTTGTTTTTATGTTGCTGAGCTGCGGCCGCGTGAGTGTTGCATTTGTATTTGTGGTTTGAATCAAGAATGGTTTAATTTCGATTGTTCTTTGTCTTTTGAAGTCGATTAGAAGTCGGGCCCATCTATTATGCTTTGCTAGCGATTTGGTTTTTTTGTGATTGTCTTTAAAAAAATGGCAAGAAAAATCACCAAAGTGTGGAAGTGTTTTACATAATTCAATTTAAGTTTCTTTTTTGAATAAAAACGATGATGTCGCCTAATCAACAGGTTTTAATTAATACTTCTAATAATCAAAGATACGTATTACTCCGATTTTACGTTTTTAATTTACACATATTTTTTAAAATATATATTTTCTACTTTAGGTGGCCGGTCTTCCGCCTATTGAAGAAGACGAGGACGAAGATTATTACCCACCAGTATTTGTCAAGAAAAATACCAAAGTTAAATTCAGGTAAGGTCCTATGTAGAATGTACACCAATTTCATCAACAGTAGTCTGAACAACTTGAACTTTCCTATAAGTGTACTAATATACTATAAGTGTAATATTATCTTTTTTTATATATAAACTAGCGACCCGCCCCGGCTTCGCACGGAATAACAGTATTTTCCCAGTATTTAATGAATGTTATAATACACATAAACTTTCCTCTTGGAACACTCTATTTGATAAAAAAAACCGTATGAAAATCGGTTGCGTAATTTTGAAGATTTAAGCGTACAAAGGGACATAGGGACAGAATAAGCGACTTTGTTTTATACTATGTAGTGATGTTTATTTATTAAAATATACGATAGTTAATGGCAAGTTACACCGGTTACCAACAAAGTCTCTGATAGCCTATCAGAGACCTAACTTGGAGTCACAGGTTTTGGATAGCAATATCTGGCAGAAATTATAAGCTGCTTTTATCTGGCAGATAGCATAGACTATCGGATATCCAACTGACACTATCAGTAACCAATGAAAGTGTGTCTTAATATTTTACAATTACTTGATATTTTTACACGTGTCTTCCAGTACGAATGTTAAATGATATTGTTTATACCTGTGTTCCAGTACGAATCCAATGCGCGTATTCTCGACGCACTCGGTGCGCGAGTACGACCGCCGCAACGAGGACGTTGATCCCGTCGCCGCCAGCGCCGAATACGAGCTGGAGAAACGCGTCGAGAAGATGCATGTCTTTCCCGTCGATCTCGTTAAAGGAGCTGATGGACTTGGACTCTCTATTATCGGTAACTATATTCTCTATTTTCTGAAGCAAGAATTTGCTGTAGTTTACTGTTTCCTTTTGTTTGTTTTGACTGGATATGGCCGACGCGTTTTACCTGAAGACAATCATGAGCATGGTTAACTGTCAAATATTGTGGAAATAGTTTACATTATAATAAAATCTAAAATGATTTAACACAAATACCGCAGACAGTGTATTTTAACAGAGAAAATGGTCTCTGATGTGTTCCACATTCTGTCCCATACCTAATATGCTAACGAGGTTCAATCCACATTCGTAATATTTCTTTCTTCACAGGCATGGGTGTGGGCGCAGACGCCGGCTTGGAGAAGTTGGGCATATTCGTGAAGACCATCACGGAGAGCGGAGCCGCCGCCCGCGACGGACGCATTCAAGTTAACGATCAGATCATTGAAGTTGACGGCAAGAGTCTGGTAAGCTTCAGTATTATTAATACATAGTTGTATACGTATGTACGTTTTCATGCTAAAACATGTAACTGCATAGAGACAAAATTTGACATGACAACCGGACGTGGCTTTTAGACGGAGAAAAAATAAATAATGCCCTCGGTACACGGACGAAATCGCGGGAGATATAACTATATAAGTATAGTTAAAACTCTTCCAACTAATTCACATGAAAATAGTTTTAAATTCCATAAAAATCAAAGTTTAATTTCGGTTTTTATTCATAGGTGGGTGTGACGCAAGCATACGCCGCTTCAGTGCTTCGAAATACATCGGGTCCTGTAAAGTTCCTCATTGGACGTGAGAAGGATCCTGAAAACAGCGAAGTAGCACATCTTATAAGACAGTCTCTTGCCGCTGACAAAGAGAGGGAAGAAAGGTAATTGATTTTCAACCTTATTGGCCAGTTTAACTAGTTAATGATATAGTCTCTGATAGTCTATCAGGAACTTAACTGACAGATAAAATATAACTTTTGGTTTCACCGGTCTCACATAGCAATATCTGGCACCAAAAAAAAGGAGCAGCCTTTTGTCTGGCAGATAGCATTAACTGTCAGATAACTAACTGACACTCGGTAACTAATAAAACCGGGCCTATATCTCGATAATAAAGTACACAATTGGATTTTGTTGAAACATTGTAATTTATTTATTTCAGAGCGAATCGCGAACGTCAACGGCGGCAACATGCTGAAGAGGAGGATTCGAATCAGACCGCGCCCGCTGAACCTTCCGCGCCACAGACTCGACACCCGGAGATTAACGAGCTTAGAGCTTTCCTTCAAGAGGTCTGTGTTATCAAGAAATAACCTCTCCCCCCTATTAAAACATTTGAATCAACGGCAAGACTATCCCACAGATCCACTGCAAATTGATCTGATTCGGGACCCTTTTGCCAAAGGAAAATTAGCACCAGGCACCAACTGTCTTGCACAATTCTGAATTCGATCTGTTTGGTACAACTATTTGTTGTTTTTGTTCTCTTGTATTTCTTATCGTGTTTTGTCAATTAGGGTTTTTCTTAATTTTTTCTTAGCGTGAGGTGCAATAAGGGGCATTGTAACCTAGTTATCCATTGGTTTTAAATAGGAAACTGATCCTTTTTTGGTATTTCGCAGCTGGTCGGCATGGACTCGGGCGGCGGCAGCTCGGAGGAGATCACCGCGCGAGTGCGCGAGTGGTGCCAGGCGCGGGCTCCGGATGAACAGTTGCGTCACGCGCTCGCCTCCGCCGCCGACACCGCGCACAGGGCGCAGCGCAAGTATGACAAGGTATGTAGTACGTAGTATCGCAGCTGTAGGCATGGACTCGGGCGGCGGCAGCTCGGAGGAGATCATATGTATTTCATTATTTAATTGTCCTTATTCTTCTTATACTCTATGTACCTCTATGTTTTTCCTTATAGTCTCATCGTAGGTTTTCTCTTATGTATCTGAATTTAATGAATGTATGTATATGTGAATTTTGCTCACAACCTTTTTTATCCCAACCAGGCTAGATTCGTCCCTAGTTTTGAAAACCAAAGCTTTTGGTTTGATAGAAAATTTGACAGCAGGAATTGACAGTAATTTCCAAACGTGTAATTCCCAGGCTCGTCGCGCACTGCGCGAGTGGCGGCGCACGCGAGCGCTGGTGCGGGCGCGCGAGGAGTGGTGGTCGGGCGCACTGCGCGACGCGCACCGCGAGTACGGCGCCGCGCTGTCCGCGCTGCACGACCGCGTCGCGCGCCTCGAGGTGCTGCTGCTGGTGAGCTCACGCCGCGCACGCCAATCACACACCTGAACATCCGAACTTACACTCACGTTTAGGGCCTTTAGAGCGAGGGCATACGATGCCTTGCGGCGCTCGAGCGGTGTCGCTGCGTCGTCTTACATAGAAATATCTGTGGCATGTTACACGATGCGCTCCGGTGCCACACCGGACTTGCCACCAAGACGAGGCGGGGAGAGGTGAATGCGTTGCGACGTCGGACCAGCACCGCTCAATTGTTATACGATCCATTTTCATTAACCGACTGTTCAACGCTGCTACGGCGCCTCTGCGACATAACAATGTAATGGCGCCGCACCGCTCGTGTGCCCAATGACACGGTAAAATCTTTGCAGTACGGCGCCGTAACGCATCGTGTGGCCCCATTCTTACTACCTAAAGCGAGCGCACAGCATGTGCGACTCTCTTACTCGCATAATATACTCAAAAATGTTCCCCAGTGTATTTTCATAAAACAGAACTACGGAGAGTAAACGATTATTTTTAAATGCCATATTGCTACTGAAATTTTATGCAATAAGGATTTTTCTTTCTTCCTTTCTACTAAAATATTTTGAGCTATTTTAAACCAACTTATGAAAAAAGTTATGTTGTACATAATTATAAAAAAATACGTTATAAATGTTGTCTAATATTAAAGTATTTAAGTACAAAGATCTCAACATTTATGGCTACATGATTTCGGATGTTCAAATCGCTACTGTTTTTATTTTGCTATCATCAATCCCTGATTATACTAGGGTTTGCCTCAAAGCTTTATTATTTAAGATATTGACTTGTCACAGTTGTTTATATTTCACAAATAAAAATAACTAGAAATCCCATTTACACTTTATTCACTTCATTTATTATAAAATTTTAATAATAACATAAGACTAGACATTTTATACACAAATAAAATATTTAAATATATGGTCAGTGAAGTCATTTCACAGTCATATCATTCCTTTTTTTTTACTGCAATAATTATTGTCAACTATGAAAGACTATTAATTATTACCACTGTACCACACGCACAAACGCACATTATAAATAGAGTTTTTATACCTTTATATATTTTATGTAAAGACAACCATTGCCTCTATCTATTCAAAGGCACGTACTTTAAAATTCTCAAACGTGTTGTATGATTTCCAGGAGACTCAAAAGAAGGCTGGTCTACCAGTGATGTTGCCACACGAGCCGTCAGCCCGTCGCGAAACGCCGCCATTACCACGTCGACCTGATCCGGATCCGCTTCTGATAAACAGTACGTATTTTTTTTGTGAAGTTGGATCAAAACATTATTGTATGCGTTGGCTTTCTTATTTATATGAAACTAGCTTCTGCCAGCGGTTTCACCCGCATCCCGTGGGATCCTCGGCACGGACCCGGATAAAAAGTAGCCTATAGCCTTCCTCGATAAATGGGCTATCTAACACTGAAAGAAATTTTCAAATCGGACCAGTAGTTCCTGAGATTAGCGCGTTCAAACAAACAAACAATCAAACAAACAAACTATTTAGCTTTATAATATTAGTATAGATAACTCCCAAAACATGTAATATAATACAATATGCCAACCCAAATACACACAGTTATCATTTTGCCGTTTCAATTTTACAGATCCATGGAGTTCCGACAGCGATCTCTCTGACCTGTCTCCCGTGGAGGACGAATATGCAAAAGTGGACAAAACAAGGCGATGTGAAGCGCCCGACCTGGGTGACGTCACCGCGCCAGCCGCCGAAGAGCCCAAGCCTGCCGTGACCGCTGCCCCCGCGCTCCCCGCCAGCCCCGCCGCCCCCGCGCCCCACGCGGCGCACTCGCCCCCCGCCGCCCCCGCCGCCGCGCCGCCGCCCGCGCAGCCCGCGCCCGCAGTCACCGCCGCGCCGTCGACACACGCGCACGTGCCACACACCACTCATACCACCCACCAGACACACACTCACACCGCTCACCAAACACACGCTGCTCCGCCGCCGACGAATCATCAGCAAGATACTCAGTGAGTTCTATTTTTGTGAAATTCTATGTTTCGTGTATTTCAAAATCAAAAACGTTTATTCCAATCTGGCTGATAAATCAGTACTTTTTGAACGTCCGAATAAAAAGACAGCCCCAAAACGCCCTTTTTGCTGGGAAGACGCGCAAGAAACTCACCAGCAAGTTTAAAGTGAGTTAATAAAGCGGTTCCCTATATGTATTGTAACGTTCCAGATCAGTGTCATCGTCGCTGGTAGGCGCGGGCAGCACGGGGTCGTCGCTGGGCGCGTCGCGCGAGCTGGACGCGGCGGTGCCGCGCGGCGCGCTGCTGGACACGTCGGCGCACCGCGCGCGCACGGACCTGGCGCGCCACCGCCACCACGCCGCGCACTCGCCGCACGAGCCGCACTCGCTCAGCAACGCTAGCTCGGTAACTAGTGTTGCAAAAAAAACGTTTTTTTTCTAATGTGAAAAAAAACCTGATAAAAAACTGTTTTTTTTTTTTCTGGGCCTTTTTGTTCAAGAGTATAGTAACTCTAAAATTGTAAGGGCATTTACCGTTAAGATTACATAATAGAGTCTTAAGTTTATTCTTGAATCTACGGTACTTTTCTGATAAAACAGTACCAACATCTTATAAAAATATTGGCAACATTCATTGATATTAACTCAACGAAAGGGAAATTTTGAAAATTGAACTAAAACGTAGGCTAGAAACAAAACAAATTTAGAAAAAAAAAACAACGATGCAAAGTTTTTTTTCATGTTTTTTTTTCAATAAAGTGAAAAAAAAACAAATCGTTTTTTTTTTCATTTTACATCACTATCGGTAACTGCTCCATTATTGACGACCTCGATGGCGCAATGGTCACGTTGGATTCCCGGTTCGGTCGACATTTGTATTTGACTTCTCAACCGTCAAGAGAGCTGCAAAAAATTGCCTTCTGCTTATGTACATCTCTAAATTAGCGCCCAAGATACTGGCTTTGCCTAGTTTGGGGTTAATGATAACAGAACGTGTACTTGAAATAAAATTTCTCATTCTTACATATATACTTGAATGGTTTTTTTTGTTACAGTACGACGGTCTTGACGATTCATACAATGATTCTGCTGACGAATCACTCAGCGAATCTACATCGGGAGGACCGCCTCACGTTGGTGCTGTGAGTTCTATTTCATTTTTTATTAGAACAATAGGACAGCCTAGAAAAAAATGAGACTTCTTTGCAATGCCCAACATTACTTATACATTTATTACATTTTGCTAGCATCGCGACACTCGCCAGAGTTGCGGCAGTTCAGTGGGCAGTGCGACTGATGACGCAGTGTACTCCAGAGACCACAGGCATCACCCCCTGTCTGGTAAGAGCATGAACCGCTTACTTTATGTGTCCCGTGCGTCGCCAACCATTGAGTGTACGTTTCAATAGGACCAATTAGCCCAACACAACACATTCACAATTACAATCATTGGACTATTGGTAAACTTACGCCTAATGTTCACATTATTTGTGTCCTAACCATCACAAGTTTATAACAAACTCACCACAGTCAAACGAAGTTGTTTGTCCGCCCTTGTCTATGTGATTAATAGCGGCCCGTATTAACGTGACGAGCTTATTGGGTACGCCGTCGGATGTGTGGCGGCGTGGCTCGCTCTCGGCTCTCGCAGTCAGTAGGGCCGCGGCAGCCGCGCGGGGCGGTCGCGGCGGCGGCTGTAGCGCGTGCGTGATGGTAGGTGCTAGCGCGTCGCTGGCGGAGCAGCTGAAGCAGGTGCTGGCGGAGCGCGAGCGGCGCCTGGCGGCCGGCGCGTCGCCGCCGCAGCCCGACGCCGTGCAGCTCACCAACGACCTCGTCGACGAGATCCGCCAAGCCGTCAGTGAGGCCAACGCCAGAGGTTTGTGCACCCACCCCCACTGATCTATCACGCTACACCTTGCTTCTACTCTATTCCATCTGTTTTTCTCTGTTCTTTAAGTTTGGAGTTTTGTGTACAGCTTGTTATTGTTTTAAGACAAGTCTTGCAAGATTAGAATATTTTATTTCGTAAATATTTTTTGACTCTCATTTCCTCTGGTGAAACTGATTTGTCGCTCAAAGTCTGGACCTACATCTGAATTATAAAGAACAGATGATTGCAGAATTTACAGAGTAAGCAGCAAGTCTTCGAAGATCTATCTTATTTCTTAGTGTGGTGGTGTTGTAGCTCTATCTTTAGTTATTTGGATTTCATCTTGTATCTTGTGTTGGTGTTGGTTCGCTTTTCTAAAATACAGTGTTCTTTGGTGGTGGTGTTAGCTCATTTTGAAAAACCTTAGACTTTTCCATTTCATGTAAAAATCATATTATAAAATATGCTAAAGTACATTTCTTTTTAATAAATACAAATAGAAAATGCAATAAATTCTAATAAATAAACTATAGTTTTTAGATGTACAGTAGACTTTAACTTTTGTCTTCTAAAGTATGTAGTCAAACCTAGAAGCATTCTTGTGCGGAGGAAAGAACATATCTATAGCGAATTCTTTTATGCCCCTTTTGAAAGTATATTACATAATAATATGTTCCTCATAAACTGAATCGAGCATAATTTACTTATCAAGTATTTTTCTTACAAATGGGTGTTCTATTTCCGCACACTATGCTTCTAGACAGGCCGAGGTGCCTAGTATTCAGTTTGACGTAGTGCTATGGTTATAGTAAAGAAAGCTCCGGCGTGCGTAGTCGGCGGCGAGGTGCCGTGGCAGCCGCTGTCCAGCGCCGTGTCCGAGGCCAGCCTCACGCCGCCGCCCAACGCGCAGCCGCACCCCGTCAATCACTGGACCAAACAACAGGTACCTACATTAGTCTTACAGATAATGATATCATACTAGCCGTATTCTCTTCGAAGTACCTGGATAAAAAAAATATAGACCATGTTCAGTGCAGATAGTGTTTTGTCCTGACATTAAAGAATTCTTGAAATAGGTAAGTACAGTAGTTCCGGAGCCTATTGGAGTCAAACAATCGAATCTTTCCTCTTATTTAGTAGTTAGGATAGATTGATATGATACAATTCTATTCTACGAAAAGGAAATCAGAAACCTTTTGAGCCTTTTAGCAAATTTAAAAATAATGTTATTGTTAAAAGTAATGAGCTGTCTGTAAACTGAAAGGTTTATAGAAAGCGCTTTTTGCAGTCTGATCCACATCATACTTGCACAGTGCACATTTAAACTACACGTTGTATATAACAGGTATGGCAGTGGGTGTCCGGGCTGGGCGAGGGCCTGGAGCGGCACGCGGGAGCGTTCGCGGCGCGCGGCGTGGACGGCGCGCTGCTGCTGGCGCTCAGCTCCGCCGACCTCAAGCTGCTGGGGCTGGGCGGCGACGACCGCCGCCGCATGAAGCGCCGCCTCAAGGAGCTCCGCGCCGCACACGAGAAACACCTCAAAGCTCTCAAGAAAGCTGAAAAGAAAGCCAAGAAGAAGTAAATCCTATGACAAGGCCGTGGCATGCCATCACCAAAGAATGAGCCAGTTCACATGAACTTAAACACCGCTTATGTGATTAACACATAAGTGTTTACGTTTGCCTCTTTGAAGCAGATCTTATTAGAGATGTTTAAATGTTTGTGCACTTTAAACTCGCTACGTTGCTGAACTCTAATGCATAGCTGAAGTTTCATGTGAACTGTCTCCTGTTTTTCTCGACTATATTATTTGTATTTCTGTGGCAACTATAATATTAAATCTGTCAAATGAAATTATTATAGTGACTTTATAAATATTGAACTAATTTCCCAGTACATATATATAATTTCTAATATCTAGAATTTGAACTCGTGTTAATCTTTAGTTTTTCTTGCCTTCTCTTTATTTATGATTGTATGAAAGATCGGCAGCGTGTAGTTACGTTCTAAGATATTATTAGAAATATAGGTAATTACTTGGAAAATGTTCATGTGACTGAAGCTCGAGACGGTGTTGGTGGTGGGTATAAAGCTGCGTCTGATAGCATACAGAGTGCCATCTGACCCATAGCTTAGAGACTAGTGACTTTAGTGCTGCTTCAAACGAAGAAACGAATAATATTAATCGAAAATTAGACGTAAGTGAATGTGAAACAGGACACGTAGAACTCATTTATCTAGACTGTCTAATGTAATCTATTTCCGTATATCCTTGGCATTTTGTTGGTTTCTTCATCGTTCCTACATTTTGTATTAATTGTGTCAGTTTTTCTTGGAAGTTCGAGATCAAGTTGTGGACTGTAGGAAAAATACTGGCTCAATCTAGTCATAAGATGAATTAGCTGTTCTAAAGTCATGAATTATAACATTTTTTCTTAGAAATTTTGAAGTATTTAAGATTAGGATATAAACTTTCTTGTAATGTAATTATCACCAATTATAATAACGAGATTGTAACGCGGTTATTTATTTTACATTTGTAGCCAACGCAATGCAAACTGATTTTGGTAATCCTTGGCATTTATTTATAATTATTATGAAATATAATGCACAAAATGTACTTAGTGATACGGTGACTGATTATATTCTATTATGTCGCCAACGTTTTAGTATGTTTTAATTTGTATAGTGAAGTAACATTCATGAAACATATTGTGATCTCACGTCATGTAAGAGTACCAGGTTATCTTCCCAGCCCTTGTCACAGTATTTATTCGAAATGTCTACTATCATGTGAATTCTTATGAAATAAAATCTTCACGATTTATTATACATTCCAGTAAATTACTATTTCTATCTATATAGTTGTTTCTGTGTGAGGTTTTGATCCTTTAGATGAGCTTTATAGTTTTTCTTAGGCGACATACATAATGTGGTTTATCTAACAAGTGTTACTGTCTGTGTATTCATGTGCGTCGTTTGGTTCCGTGCCCTATCATATAATCATGTAAATAGTCTCGAGTAGATAATGTGGAGACTACCAGAGTGAGCTTGAAATCATACTGTGTGACTGGATGTACGTTACGCATTTAGAATATTTATTTCATTTAAGATTTAATAATAAGTAGAGTCCATTGCCAAAATTGATCAGTACTTTTGTTTAATGTTGTTGTTTTTTAATTTACAGTTTCCTTTTATTATTTAAATATATTTATTTCGGGACCAAATTAATTTATTATGAATTTAATTATGTATTTGGGTGTGTGTTCAAGAGAAAGATTTTTTTATTTATAATTTAATAAACAAACCAAAGTCTACATCACATTGTTTTTTACTGTGTTCTTTGTGAGTATCATGTACATTTTGTGAGAGATATAAAAATATAATCTGCAATGTAGATGTGAGTTTTCTTGCTGCTACACTTGATGCCTATGGGATGCATGAAATCTTTTATGGAAATATAAAATTAGAATTTATCAACAAAATAAATAATACAAAAATATCCAATTGAAACATATATTTAATTAGCTGGGTTTTTATTTTTGGGCTTTTTGTTGCGTTTTCGTTTCTTAAATTTCTTTGCTGGTGGTGGTTTAATTTCCCCATCCTTTTCATCATTATTGTCTTTGTCATCATCTCCATAGCTTATAGTAACAAAAGCACCAGGTTTCCTTTTGGGCGGTGATGAGACTTCCTCCGCTTCATCTGAATCATCATTCTCTTCACTTGCAACTTTATCTTCAGTTTCCTCTTCCTCATCAGATTTCTCTTCCTTCTTGATAAGGTGGCTTTGTCTATTCAATGTAACACAAGTCACTCGACATGCAGCATTGCAGGAACATAATTCATCCAGTGTTGAATCATCTACAGACCAAACTTTCAATTCCCCTGAACTAGATGCAGAATACAGAATTTCATTTTCATAATGCAATGATTTTACCCTCTGTTTGTGTGCCTTGTATGTCAGAGCTTGAGTATCAGAGACAGTCAGTGTGATTATATTACCATTTTCTAGTCCTACAAATAACCTTTCATCTGTTAACCATTGTACAGATGTTGGTTTTGAGTTACAAGTGATTCGTTTTTCTACTCCCGCTTTACTGATTGTCCACACGTCAACTGTTTGTTGTGAGACTAGTGAAAATCTATCACCTCCAGGTGAAAACTTGATTTCTGTTGGTAATAGGACTCCTTTACTAGCAAGGTTAATTGTGAAAGCTGGCCGACCCTTGATCAAGTTCCATGTTCTTAATGTTTTGTCACCACCAACACTGAGAGCAAGTTTATCGGATGGATGTACTGCAATCGCAGTCACTGGCTGACCTGAAAAGTAAGACAGCAGGTTAAATTATAAAGTATTATAGTCTAATAAATATATGTGCCAAAAGTGCAGTGCTTCTTGAAATATTTTTCTTTGGAATAAAGGAATTGCTTACCTCCATGAGCTTTTTTCCATATCTTTTCTATTTGCCAGTTGCCTGTTCTAGTAACTATTATGGAACCATCATCACTGCCTGTTAGCAGATGCGTGCCACCATTAGTGAATGCAACAGTGTTTATTGTACCATCGTGGTTCATGAGAACCGTGTGTTCTTTACGAGTTTTCATATCGATAACAACTACTTTATCATCTGTGCCACCAGAGGCGAGGAACTTGCCTCCAATGGACATGCATCGTACTGATGCAGTATGCGAATGAGTTGCAAACGTTTGCTTCAGTTTTGTTACCTGAAAATGCGAAATTACATTGAAAAACAGAATAACTACACACCTTAATGGAGGATTTTAAGTATGCTTACCGCATCTTCTGTACGAATTGAGTAACCGAGCAAGAAGCCTTCGTAAGTGCCAACTACTAATTCATCCATTGCCGTCGTGAACCTGTTATTTTACTGTTGAATTCTTCAAAATGATGCGTAAAAACCAATTATTTTGATCACTTCATAACCTCAACTCATGCACGTTTTGTTTGTGCCACTGCCAGAACGTCAAATCAAAATGTGGGATGTCAATCTCAGACACAAAGCCCAGAAATGGTCCAGAATACGTTCATTTACACCACCAGTAAATCAATAAATTCGCTTCAAATATAGGTTGCGATACGATACGAAAGTGAAAAAATCTTTATTTTTCTTATGTACGCCGAATTAAAATAATAATTAAGATTGGATCTAAAATTAGTCAGTTAGTTTCTAGGACATCACTAGTAGATTTTTTAAATTTGTATTTTTTAGTCAACAATCGACAATCTTCAGAAAAAATTGACAGACAGCGTCAAGAGAAAAACGAAAACCTCACTTCACTATTTCTATTTTTTGTGCAAGATATCGAATGGATAAATCTGTAATTAAAATTTAATTACTCAAATTCAGTTTAATTCTTTAGCACGAACATATTATCATTCTGGTAAGTATGCGTGTACACGGTGTATGAGGCAGTGTTTTAGTGAACGTCTGGCGCTATCGATCTCCGTGGTTGGCATTATTTGCTAAACAGTTTGTTTGTTATCTCGAAGGATTCCCAAAAGAGGACATATTTAGACATCTACAAGATGGATTTGGCCGAGACGATGAAGAGTGTATTGGCTAAAAGCACTGGAACTTCAAGTGGAGCGGCGAGTACGTCAAGCTCAGCGACCCCGCACGGCGCCGAGGGCTATGTCACCGAGAAACTGTACATGCTGCTGCAGCTTTACCTACAGAACAAGGGCTGGAGCCCCAGCATAGAACTCTTACAGTGTTTCAGTGATCTCAAAGAGTCCTCCATGCTTCCCAGTGCTGCATATTTACAGTGAGTCTTCTTATTTTTGTTGATGTTATAAAATCTTACTAGATTCCTATTCTAAACTAAACATACAAATAAAATATTCTATGCAACATCCAAAATATAATAATGCCTCAATTACTATTCCAATTTCCAGAATTCTCTTTGCGTAATCATATTTAGTGCGATACATATAACTTAATATGTAAATCATATTTATTTTCAGAATGATGGCATCCAGAGTGGGTTTAGATACACAGGGGAGACTGATTCTTCGCGAAAATGGCAAAATTATATTACCTTACGAACATTTTGCAAATGCTGTTATGTTGAAACACATGAATGGGCCTCATGGACTCCATTTAGGATTAGAGGCCACTGTCAGAGCTGTGAGTACATATGTACATCTGTATACAAGTGCATTTAAAGTTGTTGTGATGACATCGGTATATATAAAAATGAAACCCGCTTTCCGTTGTCACAACATAACATGAAAACGGCTTGACCGATTTGGCTGAAAATTAGAAGGGAGGTAATTTAGACCCGGGAGAAGGTTTTAGGATAGTTTTTGTCACCATCCAGCTACGGGATGCGGGTGAAACCGCGGGCGAAAGCTAGTTTATAATATAAACAGAACTCTATTGTGTAACTCCTCAGTTCAGTATTATTCATGCTAAACATAATAAACATTATTCTTTTAAGGTTGTGGAGTCATATACAATAGGAAGAGAGCAGTTTGGAATGGAGAAGGAGTTCATAATAGAAGTAGTGCAGAACTGCCCAAACCCAGCTTGTCGGTATTACAAGAATCAGCTTGAGATGACACAGAAGTCTATACAACAGCATCTATCACAGCAGCCCACATACATACCTGGTATTTACTGCACTATAGCTTATTTAACAATCACTGCAATTTCATTAGGATTATAAGGGAGTCTCAAAGCAACAGAGAGATAGGAACTATTCTGAAGTCCTTCAATTTATGCAATTTAACATTAGTTCTTACATATTTTTTGATAAGTGACAATTTATAAGAAAAATAAACATACCTCATATAAAAGTGGTGCTGATATTTGACCAAATTATTATTGTTCAATAAAACAATAGATCCGTAATTCTCATTAGAAAGTGATAATTATAGTGTGCGGTCAAGGTCCAGTTGGTTTCCATTAAGTTACTTTATACTTTCTAACTGTATCTACAATGGTCTTGTTGGGAAATCAATGGAACATAAGCCAATGCTAATGTGTTGTTTGATGTGTTTTTTTCCAATTCTGCTCTATATAATGCTTATATATGTGGGAAGGTGCACTTTTTTCCTGACATTCATGATTTTGAGTACATATAACAAATCTAAACAATGAGAGTGAGATAATTGGTAAAGCAAAGGATAATGTTATGTATCTTAAATGGTACATTATTCTTTGCATCAGATGCGGGTGCTTCCAACTTGCCTGACAGCCAGGCGGTGGAGCGTCTGCTTCGCAGCACGGCTCTCGCACAAGACTACCAGCTTCCGCTTGCACCACATCTCGCCGCTCTCAGTGAGTTGTTATGTAAAAATCACCTTTCTTTGTCTTTTATGCTATTTTACTAACTCTTGAAATGGCATTTGTTGGTCACATTTTCATATTTGCGGTTCTTGGCAGCCTGCCTTTACTAACCCAACTTATTTATTCTCGACATTATTTATTATACTCAACAGATGTGGCCAGTGACTTTAATACATTAGTAAATATTGAAAAGACAAATTGAAAGAACATTTTACTTTCTTCTATTGCAGCAAGTCTAACAGGCGAGAAATCTGACCGACGCAGCCAGGATAAGCTATCACAGCACCAACAAATGCTGCTTCAGCATCAGAACCGATCACTGGGCCATCAGTCGTCCATTGACAAGTACGCTCACTCTCAACAACGCTCCTCCAGCTCTTCACAAGCCAGTCTCGACACCAAGTCTAAGCATCATTATTCTGAAGAGCATAAGCTCACTGATTTCCTGAGGTAATTGATGTTTTGTTTTACGTGTTTCGGAAGGCATGCCTACAGCTGTCATTTGAAAGTCTTTGGGGTATTGTTTACGGGTAGTCAGAAGCCAAAAAGTCTGACAAACAGTCATAGCAAGGGTATTGTTGTGTACAAAGTAGTCTAAGAGGGTATAATTTATCAGAGGAATATCTTCTTTCGTTCTGATTGAATTACCTGTAGGTATAGTTATCGGCACGGATATTGAGCTCTCGGCGGAAGAGTGGGGATCGTTTTGCGCACTGTACACATAAGGCAATAAACCAATAAATCGCTTCTGCGCAGGTGAAGGTCAGGGCTCAATATCCGTGCCGATAACTATACACACGGAGTACAAAATGACGAGCGGAGGTGCTATAATCGAAAATGTAAGAAAGTAGTGCTGCAGAAATTTTTTGAAACACCAAAAATCTTCGACAAATATCTCAAGAATCCGAACGCTTCGCTAGTTCACTCGCATCTGATTGTTTTGGTCATGTTCATCATCTGTATTTGAGCTAAAGGAAGGCGCCTGACCTACTTGGTTTATGGCATCTCCGCTCTTTCTTACTCTGCGGCAGTATACAACAGAGCATGTCGCCTGTTTGCAGGGCTAACCTGGAGAGCCTGGAGTCGCTGTCGGGCGGGTCTGGGCACGCGGAGCGCGGCGCGGGCGGGCAGGAGCGCGTGGTGCGCGCCTTCGCGGAGCTGGCGCGCAACCTGCAGCGCATGCGGCCCTGCGTGCGCCCCGCCATGTGCAAGCCCTACGGCAAGCAGAGCGAGCAGCTGCAGAAGAGTACGTACACGCTCAGCTGTCTAGCGCCCTAACTCCTTATCGTTCGCGCAACCTGCAGCCCCTCAAACTGTCCACCCATTACCACTTTTTTAACCGACTTCCCAAAAAGGAGGAGGTTCTCAATTCGGCCGGTATGTTTTTTTTTTTTTCTATGTATGTACATCGATTACTCCGAGGTTTATAGACCGATTTGCGTGATTCTTTTTTTGTTCGACGCGAAATAGCTGCCAGTTGGTCCCATAGTCATCAGGTCAGGATCTGATGATGGAAACCCTGAGAAATCGAGGGCAACCTTCGAAAGTTGTAGGCATATATAGGATAAAAACTTGACACTCAGGTGTATGCCTAAAAGTACTATTCAACAGTGAAGGTTTGGAGCTGACCTGATGATGGAGACCAGAGAGGGTCGAGGGAACTCGACAACTGAATATGTAAACTAACTCGTGTTTGGGCTTATATTATTTGTATTGATGAGAACTTTGCAACAGTGAAGGTTTGGAGCTGACCTGATGATGGAGACCAGAGAGGGTCGAGGGAACTCAACAACTGAATATTTAAACTACCTCGTGTTTGGGCTTATATTATTTGTATTGACAAGACCTTTGCAACAGTGAAGGTTTGGAGCTGACCTGATGATGGAGACCAGAGAAGGTCGAGGGGACTCGACAACAGAATATGTAAAATACCTCGTATTTGGGCTTATATTCTCTATATTGATGAGAACTTTCCACTTATATGGATAGTGACAACTATTCGTATCACTGAAAAGCAGTAAATAAAAAACTTTTTTACAAAAAAATTAAACCGACTTCCAAAAACACTAAAAAGCAAAAAAAAAAAAAACTAATTTTAGGTGCATCGGCCTACAAGTCGGTGGCAAAATTAACTTAGTAACATCCATTAGACACCGACTTCTAGGCCGATGCACCTAAAATTAGTTTTTTTTTTTTTTGCTTTTTAGTGTTTTTGGAAGTCGGTTTAATTTTTTTGTAAAAAAGTTTTTATAGTTTAATTTTTATAATTTCAGTATTGTTGGATACCATCCAGTTGGTGCAGTCGCTGCGCAGCTACCTGCCGCCGCCACACATTCAGGTCACCTCGTGGAAGAATGATGATAAACTCCGGTAAGACTAATTTACTGTCACTATAAAAACGAATCGTAGTTGTTTTAACCTAATTCAATCTATACTAATATTATATATAGGAAAACTTTGTTTGTTTGTAATGGATAAACTCAAAAACGACTGGACCGATTTTAAATATTCTTTCACCATTAGAAAACCATATTATCTGCGAGTAACATATGCTATATTTTATCCCGGTACGGGCAGTAGCTCCCACTGGACGCGGGTGAAACCGCGGGAAAACGGCTAGTAATCTATATTCATATGATGAAGAGGAAACATTGTTTTGTTTGTTCGATAAGATTTTGAAATAACGAAAGATTTTTCATTTTTTAACAGACATTTTAAAGGAATTTTCAAATTAATCGGTTTGAAAATTCTTTCACTGTTGGAAAGCCACACTATTCCCGAGTGAAATGAAATGAAATGAAATTGTTTATTTTGCAAGTTGGACATTACATCACTTTTACACGTCATTTTAAGAACGCTGAGGCCGGCATTTCCTAACTGACTGATCCCTGAGAAGAAACGCCGAAACAAACTCAAGGGTCATAGTCACTTTTAAAGTCCAAACATGTTATAAATGAAATAATTATGTGTGAGTGTCACCATGTACGCGGTCTGGAATTTTTGAGGAAAGAGCCACATCAGGCTGGAGCTGACCAGTCCCAACAGACGGCACGCATGCATCAGTCGTCGTGTAGCTCAACCATATCTTAGGGAGCTCAACGACCTGTCACACGACGATACCAGATCTGCAGAACATTTGCGTAGGCCAATCAAAAATACTCAAACCCGCCAGACAGTATTTATGTTATAAGAATATATAATGTTGCTCGCATACACGATACTCACATTCACAATAATAATAATAAATTAAAAAAAATACAATTATAACATATAAATGTCAATAAAAAGAATGTCATTAATAAAAAGTTATCTGATGATAATAATATTTAAATGTCAATAAAAAGAATGTCATTAATAAAAAGTTATCTGATGATAATAATATTTAAATGTCAAAAGTAACAATACACAGGCATTTAAAAAGATATCACTCACTAAGCGAGCAGCTCATTCCCAAGCTTCTTTATCATTTAAATAATCAGATATTTTGTAATATCCTTTTTTCAAAAGTTTGGATTTTATATGATTTTTAAATTTCCTGATAGGTAAGTCACGAACCGCTTTGGGAAGAGTAACGTAAGCTATATATTTTAGCCTAAAATTTGCTCGGGCCTAAAACAGCTACTTTGTGATAAAATGAGCAAAAATGTTTTTTGTTTAATATTCAGCTCTAACAACATGGAGGAGCTGGAGAGCCGTAAGATAGTGAGCGGCAACTAGCCACCGGACGCCAGCGCCGCCGACGGCTGAGCCGCGGTGACGTCACCACGCCCGCTCTCCACACGGTTCGACACCCTGATCATTGTAGCTTGCAGCAACACATATCTCTGTACTTTGTATCGCGTCACATAAATAAACTATGTCTTGTAATCTCATACTAGCAACAGAACCGTAGACACAATGTAACGTGTAATAATAGCGTTGTATATCAATAATATTGTCACATCTCTTGCTGTAAACTTCAATATTCAGGCCACATCTGATGTTAACTTCATATTTAATCAATATCAGCATATTATTCGTAACAGTAATTTCTCGATTACAACTTGTCATTAGTTAGTGTGTAAGTTGAGATAAAATTTCCATTTATTTGGAATGTTGTAAGTACCTTGAGAGTGAAACCGTGTCGGACACCGAGCTGTCGAATATTTTTTTATTTAGTAATATTGTTGTACGCGGATCTGTGCGTCTACGCTTACGCTGAATCATTTGAATATCGGGCGGGAGGAGATTGTGTAACAGCATGTTCAGCACAAACTTGATTTATATAATAATGTAGTTGTTTATCTGCTGTCCTTGTTTTTGCGGTTTTTATTGCTTTACTTGTTGGTGTTTGCAGAAGTTTCTTTTTATATTTTACTTACATTTTTTCCATATTATCTGTTGTAAAAGTTCATACAGTCAATGTATGTTATTGCTTTCGTTGTTACTGAATGTATTTAATGGTTAAGGTTTTTTTTCTGCCGTAATTTGAAGATTCGTCCTAATTATTTTAAGTTTAATCTCAGTTATTATCGTAAGTGCATTATTTACACTGTGATAGAAGTGTAATAGGAGTAGGTCTGAGCGAAGTCTTGACATGAATGTTACTTAGGAACGTATGTAGTAGTGAGCGTCGCCGGCTGCTCGCCGAGTATTATGCGCATTATGTAATAAAGTTTGATCGCCATGTCTTGTCTTGTGAGTGATGGGAGGTTAGTATCTTATTGAAGACTGCAAATTTTTCACGTCTTAGCTGATGTTGCCTGTGGATGTATAAAATTAGGATCTGTAAGAAACGATGAGATGTGCATACTGTACACTGAGACACTTGTCGCCTCGTACAAAACGGAATTTTATTCATAAGGTTTTAGGTATAAATTATTATTCGTAGTTAGGACACTTTTTCACGTACCTATTATTATTTTGATGTCTCAGTGTACAGTAGAGTAAATAGACGGTCGAAGGAGCTTAGCTGAAGTGGACTTTGATCGAAATGTATCACCGATAGGAGTCACTATTTACTTCCATAACATCATCATGTGAAATAATGGACTACATAAGTTTAATGATTAGTGCAATAATTAGGCAAAGCCTACTTTAAATTTAAAGTTTTGTATCTTAGTACTGTAATTCTAAATTATAAACATAATTTGTCATATTCGCATCACAACGGAGGTGAGTGTGAGGTTGTATTGTATAGCGTAAGTACCAGATTCTGACATGGTCTCGGTTCATTGGATTGTTGTACGCATCACAATTTATTTGATTATTGTCAAATAACATTAATTATAAGCAGCTTCTTGTAGGTAAGTGCGTTGTACACTTATGTTGTATTTCATATTCGTATTAGCCGTCGGTTATGACAGAATTTTAATCGGCATAATATTCTATGTTACAACTCTTGTCTCGGTACATTATCCAAATATTTACGAGGCTACTATGTTTTCATCGACAACTAACAATACACCTAGTATTAATTAAGTTGATATAACCGTCAAAATCTTACTCTTGAAAAAGTATTATAAACTTCCAAAAGAATCTCTCTCTGTATTAGAATTATAAGCTTTCTAGTCAAAAATGGATTTCATATTGCATTTTTTATTGATATAATCGGAATTCTTTCATAAGGTATTGGAAATTGATAAATTTTAATGTGACTTATTTCTTTGAAGCTCTCTGTCAGATCAGCGTGTTATTATTTTTGCGCAGAAATAACTTGATCTCCTACCATTGCACATAATTACATGGTATTCACGTTCTGAACATTAGGGCGACAATGACAGAGTATGAAACTGAATATTTTCTATTATATTACTTCCTCTTAGTGATGGTTAATTCATACGTAATAACATAGTCTTTTGTATTGTATTGTAGTATTTACGGACACGTTAAATTATTCATCATCATCATCTTTCATTAGTATATTTATCCTCTGTACAAGCATTTATTATTGTTTGGTAAAACGTACCAGTAATTTTCAACAGCGAATAACGTTTGGCATCTGAATTCTGTGATAAATTTTTATTCAATCAAAATCTAATTTTGACATAACGCAATACCAATCGGAAAATTAGTTACTATTTTACATTATTTTAAATTGTGTTTCGAAATTTATTTAACTTTATAGTGTATCTCAGCTGGTGATTGCTTGGTTTTAGACTGATCCAAATTGAGAAATACACGACACAAGGAGGTGTCAACAAACCTCTAGTATTACTATTATTTCGCCGATACAGAAGTCGAATCGGTATTTAAGCAATCACCAGTTGTATTTATGTAGTATCAAAATTGGCCTTGCCATGTAATTTATTATTTGTATCTGAAGATTCTTTTAATGTAATGGTGGTAATTTAGTAATGAAAAGCAGTGCTTAGAAGTAAATAAATAAATAATGATAAAATTGTTTTTTTTTGTAACCTCCATTTATTTAGACTGGATCTGAAAAACCACTTATTCCGAAACCTTATTGCAAGATGCATAAGCTATGCGTAAGCTGATGAAAAAATGCTTAATTAGACTTATCTTTGTAAACACAGGAATTAATTTTTCGTAGGTTTCCAATGGGTTCCCCTGCCTGCAATACCAAACCATTTGATCAACTAGGTTATGCATGTAGTGATCTTGCAGTGGGATCTCGGACCAACAGGATACATGAGCTCAGCTAGGCAGCCACTTCTAAAACTGTTTTCAGCTGCATCAGGGTTGACTTAGGAAACCCGCCCATCATAGATTGGCAGTCAGTAGCTACCATTGATTGAATCAAAATGAAACAGGGGAGTAAGATCAGAGAAAAAATATTTTTATTTTTATGAACAATCATTATTACACCAATCATTTTGGAAAGAAGTAACAATGTTCTGATCAACTGAAACTGTTCGGAATGTTTATGACATTGCCACGATTATACATACATTAGAGCAATTATTTCAAATTGTTATTAACCCTTTCACCGCCACGCCATATCGGTATTCCTATGCCCTGTACGCCAAGCCCGAAAATCTTAATTCTAATAAATCTTAATTAAAATCTTAATTAAATGATTTAATAGGTTTATTTTGTATTTTTCTGCGACCTGTTTTTTGTCGAGTATAGCCGTCGTTGGCGCACAGGGCACGCTTGCTCATGTCGGCTATAGCCGACATTGGCGTTCAAAAGGTTAATTTTTTGTAGGCGCAAGAACGAGAAAACATGCAAAACCGAAATTATATTCGTGGAATGTTCTACATACACACATTTGGCACAATATTTAAGTACATTAAATAATATAATAAATACTTATTTTTGATTGCTTATCAACGACAATATCAATAACATTAGTTTCACAAACTACGCGTAATACAATAATCTTTGAAAATATATTATTATACGAGTATTTATGCAAATTACATAGCGCCTGTTTTCCGAAAGAGTTAGGCAGAGGGTATTCCAACTTAAAGTACACTGGCGTCTCGCCAGTTATCATGAACCCTTTCCTTTGGAATTATAGTAGGATCTCAAGCTTAACAATGTCACCTTGTGACACCCAGATCTGAGTTGTTAGGGACTTTTTATTATGACTATAGTAATATTAAATACACCACCGTAGAAAACGTACAAAACATCTAATATTTTTTAAAAGTTACACGGTATACAGATTATACTCATTTATTTAATAATGATATTAAACAACAGCTATCGATGTGCGTATGTGTGTGTTATGGACCAATACAATAATCTTACAAATACTTGAGAACTTGATAATTAGAACATTCGATGATTGTCACTACCTTGTGTTGAATAGAGCAAAACTATATTTACAACATATTATTATATAATTCCTTTAAAGTACGTAAATAAATCGTTTTGAAACGAAAATTGACAACATGATTAAACTATTAAAGAATTAATTAAATTATTAAAAATCGTACGTAGAAAAAAAGACTTGCAACTCGATTTGACATTACGTAATCGATAAATGCGTTGGACCGACTGACGGGTCCGAGTGTTCAAATGCGTTTGTGAATAGAACACGATCTACACTAGGAATGTAATTATGTAAGTAATCTTATGCACCCTACGTCGGTGGAACCAAAGAATAGGGTGTGGAAAACATTCGACACTACTCTCATTAAGCCAATTTGATTTTCAAGGCCTAATATGGACTGTCCCCTAACACTTATTTTGGATCCACCATAATAATCTTACTCTCCAGCCAACTATCATTCTAATGATATAAAGGAGATTGCCACGGGGCAGGTCCCTTTTGTGGTATCGTGTGCCTGAATGGAATAATAACCTAAAAATATTGTTTATTTTTTTGTTTCCAAATTATTTTTTATACAATTTCTTTCACCCTGGGAATAAAGTTAAAATTAATTAATAGTTAAACATTACGTCGACATCCGTTTGATTGGTAAACAAAAAAAAGTTGCCAGATATCAAATAACTATTGAAAATTACGTATTTTAATCAATAGAGTAATCGATATCAAAACAAAACAGTTATTAAAAATAAAAAAATACAATTATTTTTAATTATTATTCTAACTATATTCATGATAAGTCTATATTGTTGAACAGATAAGATAAGATAGATAAGATAAGAGCGATTTTAAATTAAAATAAAAGCCTTACGTAATTTAAAAACTTAAATCGATTTATTAATGATTAAATATAATTGCTCTGGCAACATTTACTTGCGCATGTCACATCACTTTGACGTTCGTTCGTTGTGTGTTCGTGATTGCTTTGTATAATACGTTGAGTTTTGAATTCCGTATTTACTTAGTTATTATTTACGATACGTGCCTTTCTGCTACCACCGAGTTGAGCTAATAAGTTCCTCGCGTACTTACTTTATGTTTTGTGAGATAATTGACTCCTCTTTGTGAGATATTGACTCTAAGTGCTTGACTCTTGTTTGTGCTGTTCTTTGTGAGATAAAGTGCTATTCTTGGAGAACAATTTGACTCTTAGTGAAATCCTTGTGTGATATTGAACTCCCGAACTGTTTTTGTCAGAACTATGTCTACCCCAGCCAGAAGTCGGGCACACCGCCTGTCTTACCGACGCTGTATTAACTGTTCCCTTTTACTAGCGTCTAATTTACGCCGGTATACAGTTGAGGAGTTGAACGAGCAAATGACAGTTCTTCTACGAACTTGGACAACGCCTACACCTGTAAGTTATCGTGTGCATAAACAATAATAATTATTGTGGACAATATAAATATAGTGGTTAAATGCATTATGCAAACTCAAAATAACATTTGATTAGAGTAAACTTAGCACTGTAAACTTAGTTCTTTATGAGAGTTTATGTATTTACAAGTTTAAGCAGTTATAAATATAGAATAGTATAGAATATAATCTTTTCCAGGTAACGTCAGATGATATCCTATGTATTGAATGTTATTTGCTGTTGCAAGAAAGGATATTGTCAAATATAACTGGATCCCACGAGGATATATCACCTGCATATGGTCACTTAAATGTTTGTTATGGATGTGGTATCTCTGTTGCAAGTCGGAGAACCCACAGAGTTGAGTTAGACTGTCCACAACGTAGCATGATTTTAAGATGGACTTTAGCACATCTGGTGAGTATTATTTAATAACATTCTGTATCATCACGCCTATAATCCCCAATCACAAGCGTGACGACGATTAGGCAGAGGTGTACCTAACAGTACACAATACATTTTGTCAGTTATGTTCTAAGTAATAACGGTGAGACCATGCAATCAACCAGGCACAAACCCAGTATTCCAGGCTCTTCTGGTTACTACTCATGAAATCTTAATGGAAATACCCAGAAACCCAATCCTGGAACTGAACCTGAGATCTCATACCCTGCAATTGTGTTTAACATTTTCTAAATAATGTTTCAGAAAAAATGCTGCATAGTTTATTTCTAATTGATGCTATTTTTATTCATATGCTTGCACAATAACAATATAGGGTTTGGTACCTATTCTGATATTCACTAATACCAACTATTTCATTTTAGGTTCCACATTTACAAAAAGTGTGCATTCCTTGCTGGTTAGCAGCAACTCGGGAGACGAGACGTTTGGAGGTTCAAGATTCAAACAGACCTGCAAGGGTCATGGATGCAGCTCTATCTTCATTAGAAGACCCCGAGATACCTGAACCACCTCCAATGCCAGCTCCAACATCTCAACCACAACAAGCATTACGAGTTCAATCTAAGATTAACTCACAAAAGTATAAACGAGTTGCTGCAGCTTCTCGTCACTGTATGTTTGTAGGCTGTGATAATGATGAACGTCTTTTAGTACCTATGACTATAAAGGAACTGTTGTTATTGCAGTACAATATATATATACCTTTAAATGCTAGAATCTGTCATCACCATTTATATAGCAATCAGTGGGATGAACTGACTACCAACCTAAATGACTTTACTAGCTTTCAAGTTGATGATATATTTTCCATACTGGAAAGAGCTTCTCAAAGAAGTTTAGATTTTAATAATATTGCAGCAATGGATGCACATTTACGCCATTATTGGCTGGGACTTACAGAGATGCAGTTTAATGAAATATTAAATAGCCTTCCTACTTTACATAATAAGGTTAGAAATCCTAGCCTTGCATTAAGCACATTTCTTGTTAAACTTAGGACAGGGGACAGCAACCAAAGACTGGCAACTCTTTTTCAATTGCCACGATCTACATTAGAAAAAAAAATGAACATTGTTAGGGAATGTTTAAAAGAACATTTTGTACCAATGCATTTGGGAGTTAATCACACTAATATACAAAATGTGGCCTCACGTAACAGGACTATTCCTGAAGGTCTATTCGGAGACAGTAGCATGGCTCCAGATTCTAAACCTGCTATTGTCATATGTGATGGTACATATGTTTATGTACAGAGTAGTAGTAACTACAAATATCAGAAACAGACATATAGTCTACACAAATATAATAATTTGGTTAAACCCTTTTTAATCACATGTTGTGATGGATATATTTTAGAGTGCATTGGACCATATGAAGCAACAAAAAATGACTCGACAATCATGAGTGATCTATTTCGTAATGAAAGTGGTCCAATGCGCTCATTTTTTAGACAGGGGGATGTCTTTATATTGGATAGGGGATTTAGAGACGTGATCCCTGAACTCCAAAGCTATAATTATAAAACATACATGCCTGAGTCATTATTGGAAGGTGAATTTCAATTGACCACTGACCAAGCAAACAAGTCTAGGTGTGTGACTATGTGTAGATGGGTAGTTGAAATTGTAAATGGTCGCATCAAAAGAGACTACAAACTGTTTCGACAAGAATATTTTAACAGAGCATCAACACACCTTATGGATGATTTTAAAATTGTTTGTGCCCTTTTGAATAAATTCCACCCAACAATTGAAGATAGACCTGACGCTGCAGAGTATGTGCAAATTGCTCAGGCGAGATTAAACAGTAGTAATTATTTGGGGGAATTTATTCGAAGGGATAACATCAATAGGAGACGTACGGTTTTCCAAAACATAGACAGCAATGCTCCCCATTTAGATCATTTTCCAAGATTAACTTTAGATGATTTAAGAAGATTTGCATTGGGATCTTACCAATTAAAACAGGCTAGATCCTATTATGGGGAGCACATAAGAAGTAATGGTACTTATAATGTTGAAGTAAGCAATGATGTCTTGGAAGAGGATTTGCCCTTAATATTGGGTCAAAATAATTATTTAATTAGGACTAGAATTAAGTCCCGCCATGTGAGCCATAAAACATATTACTCTTATTTGTTGATAAGTAGAGATGAAGATCGGGCAAATTCTTTAGAAAGTATCATTGCTTACTATTGTAACTGTCTAGTGGGTAACCGTACGGTAGGGTGTTGTGCTCATACTATGACAGTATTGTGGTATTTAAGCTGGGGCCGCTTCAACAATGTGAGTGCTCCAGCTCAATCTTTGGACGAAATATTTTATGAAGAATAAATAGTTTATTCATGTTTTGTTTTTTTTTTATTTCCCTTGCTATTACTAAAATAATAATAACTATCAATAACGGTAATTATGAGTCTATACTAATATTATAAAGAGGAAAGATTTGATTAGGTAGGCTATAATTTATCCGGGTATGGAAAGGTGTTCCCGGGGACGCGGGTGTAACCGCGGGAAACACATAATAACAATTCCATTACTTTATGCATAAATAGAGACATAATTCCATGGTACTGCTATTTACAGTACATATTTCTATGCTCATAGTGATCTATAGTCCATGTCAATTTCTAATTATAACCTATATTCTTAAAACAGAAAAATAATGATATCTCTTGAACCAGGGTGAATAAATGAAAAAAGGTTTCTGATTATGAAAATGCAATGTTTTTCCTATTAGTTAAAATAAAAATCTTCAGGGCACAAACATTTTTCACTGGGACCCAACTTCCCTTACAAAACGGGCAATCTCCTTTTATTCCTTTCGAGAAACTTAACATTCAATGCTAACTTTTGGAAATCGATCAAGAGGCTGTATATTTGGTAGTTTTAAGACATTTTAAAAAGGAGCAATCAGTATAATACCTTGATTATTTAGTACCCCACGTCATAACTAACCACCTCGTCTAGTTAAACAACTAAACCCGAACTTGCAAGAGAATGCAGTATACGAAACTGAATGCCTATATATTAATGTTACATTAAATGTACAAAAATCCTAATACCGTGATCAAGTTCCCGAAAGTCTGTTGTTCAATTAAGTATAAAAAACCGTATAAAATTTACTATAGGTAAGTTTAAGTAATTTCAAAATCGTATACTGCATATCGAACTTACATTCAAAAGGTTTTTTTTTTGTCAACAGCGCTTTCGCACTAGCGGATTTTCTGCTTGGGTTTTCCGAGTGGACCATACAATTGATTGACAGGTTAAAATGATGACATCTACAATTGTCGGACAGGATTTTTGGTGGTCGACATGAGTGGTGCGTAAAAAACCGCACGGAAAGTCCTCTAGTGTGAAAGAATAGTAAGTCCTCACGAAAGCGTAAGATACAAATTCACTCTCACTTTTACGATACAAGTTAGTTAATAAGAATTTTAAGCTAATTGAGTATAATAAATAATCGTTGTAGCATGAGGTTTCTTGTTTAAGACGCGGGGTCTACGGCTGTTGGTTTGAATACGTACACTGAATCGTCGAGCCAGTAATACGCTTGGGCGAAGTCTCCTTCGCAGAGGTAGGGGGCTCGCGACCATGATACCAGCTCGAAGCCAGCCTCCTCACGCATGAACTTCACGAAGGCAGTCAACTGGTCTTCGAAGTAGAGGCCTTCGATTGGCAAACGCTCTTCTGGTTTGTGGTCTGAGGTCACTGGAACAGGTTGAAAAGGGTAATTTTTCTACTGAACAGCTAAGCTTATTTCTTTTGTTTAGAGGCAGAGAGCAGATGTTATAGGAGTTTTCCTATGTTTCTTGCCAAATTACGATTTTCCGAGTTACTTATGTCCTGAAAAAAATACAACCACACCTCTGTGCCCCAGAGGTCTGATCTGATGGTACTATTAAAAGGTCTTACCTTCCACGTAAGGCTTGTATGGCAATACGAGAGCCAGCATGAGGACTCCGCCGGGCGCGAGAGCATCCCTGGCTTGCTTCAGCATAGTCTTCGGCTTGCTGCAGCGGTCCAGAAGATTCAGCATGCATATGCAGTCGAACTGGCGGTAATGGTGCCACTTCTCAGTGTCCAATAGTCTGGAAATAGATGATCATATATATAGATAGATCATAGAATGGAAAGTTGTTTATTGATTATTATTAACTTTTGGTTTGACAAATTCAAAATCGGCAGTTAAGTGATACGATGAATCTAAGTATACGTGAAAGGCAAATTTATCCAAATAGCAGTGTGAGACTCAGATGTGGCTGGTATCTGGTGTAATTAGTTATATTTCTTTTAACACAGAATTACAAATTTGCACCCACATAAATAAATATCAGAAACAATACTACTACTAACTTGTATCCCTTTTCAGCGAGGGTTTTCCTCATGCTGGCCGATATTTCAGTGGCGTAGTTGTGAGGGTAGATGTGCGCGAAGCGGCGGCTGACCTCGCCGTCGCCGGCGCCCACGTCGACGAGTGCGCCGGCGCCGATGCCGTGCCCCGTGACGCGCAGCAGCGCGCGCGCCTGTGCCTCCGACAGCACAAACATCGAGCCGCGGCCCAGCCAGCTGGAACAAGCATGTTCTGAATGATTTTCTTCAATGTAAGTGAAAGTTGGTGGCAGTTGTAGGTACAGGAAAAATCTTGGATGCTCATCGAAATTCTTAAGAGGCTTAACATGGTATGGTTTTGTAAAGAAAACTTTGCAAAAAATATCTCCATAGCTAGATACTGCAACGTATCATGGTTATTTTTATTGGTAGGTAATCCTTTTGAAATTTCGTCGAGAACCAGTGCATATTCATTAAATTCCATAAAATAATGCTCGAATTATTTAAAATTACGGATATCATAAATAATCTTTTTTAAAATATTAGCTAGTAGGACTTATGTTCCACTAAGTAGTCGATCATCATGAAATGAATACGGGGTAAGAGAAAATTGCTTTAAAGAACAGGGTGTGGTAACGTTCCACCGCCTGGAGTGAACATGCGATGCTATATTACAGCCACGATTCAATGGAACTATTAATTTTCTTATCTAACTTAATTGTCCAAATAACAAAGTTCGTTCGATGTTTTGAACCTTCTAATTTAAACGTGGATAGGTTTCTAGAAAGCGATTTGTAAGCGAGTCGCTGAGCTAGGCAACAATAGCGCAATTATCTAGTGCTGGCGTGGGTCGTGTGGTGGCGGCGTCGGAAGGAACAGTGCGCGATGCACGGTGCGCGGTGTCCGCAATTACCGGGATCAAGTACAAAGCGCGCTGCGGGCTACGGCCGAGCGGCCAGCGCCGCCGCTCGCTGCAAATTGTGCGCCCGCGGCTCCGCGACCCCGCGACGTCTTCATCGCGCCCCGGGCACCAACACAAGTGGATAATGAGTAGTAAATCCCGCTCTCATTAGCTGAGACCGAGCGACGCTCCGATCGATACGAATTCGTCTGCGCCGGGTAAAGGGATAATCGGCGCTGGGCTCGAGCTCTGTTATTAGCCGTAGTACCATATATCACGTACGGCATTATCCGAGGCCTCCGGCGTCCGCGCCGCAATTACAGCCGCCCGAACAGCGCACACCGTTCAGTCACAATGCCCTATTAGGAAAGCCTTAGAGGTAGTGTTCAGTAAAGCAGTGTCAGAGTCTGAAACTAGAATACCTCAGTACATTTCCGAGATGATCGTCTGCATGGGATAGCAAACAAGTGCAGAACATGTAGTTAAGTCGCGTTACACGACAGGTATAGTTTGATACATATGTATCGCGGCGGGCACAGCGTCGTCGTCGGTCGCTGGCAGCTCGTTTGCGGAGGCGCGCGGTACCGATTGATTGCTTTATTGTCTGGTCGGTGGCTGGCGCTGCGAGCGACGCGCAATACATGACACATGAAGTGGCTGCGCGGCCGCAACTAATGAGCACCGGCACCGCGTAATTGTCACCGGCCGCCGCGTAAACTCGCCAGATTCCACACTCGATGTGACAACGCACGATTGAGTCAACACGCAAAAAGATCACGGGAATATGACGGCGGTTGTTACTGTGTTGTCGGCGGAATCAGGTGATTGATTTATTAGGACTATAACGAGGATAAGCACCGTTGTCGTGGTGACAATTTACCCTTCTCCTTTGATGTAAAAAGTTTCCAAATGGGTACTTTTGACGAAAAGAGTGAGGGAATTTTCATGGCCGTAGTGAAGGTAGATAGGTAGACACGTACTCGAGGCGATGAAGTAATAGGTAACAGAAACCACACGGAAGAGCGCGGTCTGTCGAGTGGAGTTGAAAATTGTGCGGCGCGGGGTGACGTGTAAATCGAGTAGAGCAGTAGGTAGGTGGATAGGCGGGCGCGGGGTATCTATTTCAATAGAATGCGGTGGCTTGCAACAAGGAATCCGATGCGGTTATCGACGACGGAGGTGAGAGATGTGTCGCCGGCGGGGGCCGGGGCGCGGGCGGGGCTCGTATCGCGATTGCATCGGAGAGCAAACAAGCGGGCGCGACACCCCGCCCGGGGGCGCTCAAATCATATTACCCCCGGCCTCACACCCGCGCCGCGCCAGCGCCACACACGTCATAAGAGTGTGCGTCGCTATGGCGACGGCCCGGGCCGTGCATGATATTAGTACGTGTGCGGCTCATCTCCGGCCGTTTAAACTTAACGCGCCGCCGCCTCGCGCGGGAAATTAAAACCGGCTCCGGACCGGAAGGAGCAATCGACCCTCACGCCTCGTACGGGGACACGGCCGGCCACCGCTCACACAGCCGCCACCGCCGCCGTCACACCGCACACACATTGCATTATTCTACATGTTTGATTTACTGGTCACGTTAAGTAAAAATAGACAAATAAAAAGGTTATCTCAGTAAGTAGGTACGTAGGCATCTATTAACTGGCTCTATCAAATTATGATCAAATTGCAAGGCTTTATGTGCCTTGTAAATGTTATGTGTTATCGTGTCATGGTTTTGTAATAAATCATACTTAATAGGCATTGTTACACTGATTGGTTACCAATGCATAGTTTCACGGATTCTGATTGCATATTTATAAAAACCACGTGTTTCTGTTCAGTTACAACAGTCAGAGCAGAACTGTTCGAAAGAAAACGCGGGAATCTTTAATAAGCTCTTGAAAACTAGCTCTTTATAAAAATAGTCCTTCCAGCACTGAATTGTAAAAGTCGTTTAATCCACCATTTCGTTTTATATAGGTATGCATCGTAAAAGCACATTAGACAATCATTAAAATATAACGTAGCTGGGAGGCAGCCCTCCCTTATGTAGATACCTACACATTTGCTTTACTCAAAGACATTGTCGCTTTCAGGCACCTCATTAGAGCGCGTCCCATGTGAGCCTACCCCCCTGCCGCCCCTCCCCCGGCGCACCCCCCCACACACACATGCACACACTTTCCAGCAATTCTTTCTCTCAGCTCGCAAACTTGGACGGATAATTACACTTAGATAAGACCCCGTCCTTGTTATTTGTTCTACGGTAGCACCATTTTATGTGAAACGAATTATATCATGTAATGTTGTAGGAATTAAGTAAGGAGACCATAAAGTAGGGAGACTTCTACTTTGAGACTTAGAATTTCTCATTCTCGTCTAACTAAGTAAAAATGTCTGTGTAGGCAGACGCGTTTATACAAAATTGTTATGAGAATGGAGTTTGATTGTCATTAAATGATCATACCGCGTTCTGTTGAACTTTATTGGCCAGTTACTAGAATTAGTCGAGGCACGCCAACCAAAACGTTCATGGTTACTACTTACTACCTGGAAGGCCAGCCAAATATACACATGATAATTCCAAAAGTTTCCGTCTGACATCAGGGCGCAATAAAAATCAACTTCTATGACTTACAATCGAACGTCAGTGGAACGTTACGCCGTGTCATAACCTCGAACAGCACTCAAGCTGCAATAAACTATAAAAAGTGGATAGTAAAATGTATAAACAATGAGAGCACGGCTAAAACGTTTTAGTGTTAAGAGTGGGCCCATAAACCGTTGACACGCACCCGTAAAATATTAACGATACCTACAAGAAAAATGACGACTATCAATGTAGGTACCGATTTTCGGTCGCGAGGACGCGCTACAAATAATGGCGGTACCAAATTTATACGCGGACCCGAATTGCCCCGATTGAATATTTTACCAGGCCACGAATGCGTCCGGCGATATTTTTCTATTTCGACGCCCATTTTTACTATCAATTGCTTAGTTTCCCCCTAATATTATTCGTGGCTATGTCGTGTCTGATTCTGCTTTGAATATCACACGGGTTTTTGACAATATTAACGATCCATTAGGAGCCATAACCTTCGAATTTAAATTACACTGAAATTATGTAAAACGGGTGCCTCTGCGTAGGTTATATTATTTCATACATTCGTTATTGTATATTTCAAAATGTCTATTTGCATTCTGTTCACTTGAAGATGTGAATGTTTGCGAGGCTGCTGAATGTTTATATCTTAGCGTTTCGGAAACACAATAACCTTTAAAAGGTGTAAAGGCGTGGGCTCAATTCGAGTCCCAGTCAGGGTTTAAAATAACTCCTCGGAGGCGAATGGTTTATTGCTTATTGAGTAGCTCTGACGAAACGCGCCTCCGACGATAAAACATGGCCAGAGTGGAATCTCAGTCAATATCACAATATACGCGACGACATTGAAATTATCGCTCGGTGGGAGGCGATGCCGGCCGGCGAGGTGGACCTAACTAAAACAAAATAAGAATAGTTTGAAACAATGAGCATTGTCGCGATGTCTGTGCGTGTGCGGCGAGCGCGCGGCGGCGCGGGCGCGTGTCGACGGCGCGGGTGCGGGCGCGACAGCACCTCGTTAGCGGGCCGCGCGCCATTGGCCGCCGCGCGGTGGGCGGGGCGCGCGACAAACTGCGCGCACGCAAATAGCGCACCCGCACACAAATTAAAACAATAAAATGAAAGTAATAAAACAAAGTGAACCCCGAAGAGTATCCACTATCGCGAGCCTTAATGGCCGAGCGGAGGCGGCCGCGGCGGCCTCTCAATTTATTGAGTAAGGTGCTTCGCCCTGCAACCTCAGACATGCACCAAAATCGGAAAACTAATTAATTGACACACTAACACTAGTGACATGTACGTATAAATTATTTTTGGAAATGCTGATTTAATTGTTAAATGACTGAGTAATCCTGAACCCATCCTAAAAATCGAAGAAGTTTAAAAAATCTTGTGGCAAGGTTAGGTAGTGAATGTGTGAAAGAATTAAGACATATTTTACTTTTACCTATTAATACATTTTAGGATGAGGAATTTAAAGTTACAAACCTATTTTCTGACAGATCTTACTTATTAAGTGACAGGTTTTTCATAAGTTGTTTAGCATTTCATAAATCTGTACGAACCCAACCATTTTCAGGTTAAGGTAGGTATCAATGTTTAACGACCGAGCAAACACTTTTAAACCGAAACAGAGATCGCCAACATTTTATTAGAGATTGCATCTGCGTTAAACCATCAAGTCCGCAGGCTTTCAATGAGGAAATTCCTAGTGCTCTCCGGCCCCGGTAACGAATGTCGTCTCATTTACTAATGTGTCACATGCAGCCGGCGTTGTTTCAGGCACGAGGGCGGGGGGTGAGGCGAGGTGGCCGGGCGAGGGGGGGAGAGGCACGTGGGGTGGCAGAGCGGGGGTGGGAGGGATGACCAATGGCGTCGCACCGAGCCGCACCGACGATGCAACGTTAATTACGCTATCATGATCAAGTGTGTCTGATAGTGCGCGTGTACCTATGTAACGGGGAAACTAGGTAGTAGGTAAAGCTAGGTAGTTGTACGGACCTATCTCACCTTAGTTAAGTTGGTTTTTGGGAATTTAACAGTTCCGCAGAATTCGAACTAAAGAAGTTTAATTAACTTACTAATTAAATAAAGTTATTTTTTTTTCAAAAGGTACCTATATTATTACCATAAGAACATGCGAAAAGAACTCGGTTGAAAATGGGTAGTCAATCTTGTTGCATCAATCGCAAATGACCTTCTTCAGTACCCAGGTATGCAAAATAAAAAGTTCCATAAACAGGTATTTCGGGTGGATCCCTAAATAAATATTCAGTACATACTTAACATTAAAGTTACTTAAAGTCCCATGAAAATAAAGATACGTTATATCGATCATCAACAAAAGGGCAACCCTGAAAGGTCTCCACATCGTGTAAGGCTTTCGCTCAAGTGTAAACAAGAGGCTCGGCCGAGTTTCCCCATAGGTACTTGATACAGTAGAGCATGTGAGGCGCGGACGTGATCATGAAAAGGCTCGTGATTACAGCGGGCGGTAGTTAGAGGCTCATTAGATGTGCCAGGGTGCACGAGATGGGCGAAGGGGGCGCTCATCTCGCCGGGTGCATCGCTGGCTGCGCGCGCAAACAAATTAAAACGTAAGACGCGCCCTAATCAATAGCCGACTCCGCCGCGAAGCCGAATTAACTCGCCCGAATGAAAAAAATGAACAAAATTAAGGTAAACGTCCCAGTAACCGTTAAGTTTTGAACTTCACCCACTTTGCTGGTATGCTTTGCTAACACTAGAAGTCTTACAAAAAAAATAATTTTTTTTTTTTATATTTATTATTCAAAATATCAGATTTACAATTTGGTTACATAACAGTAAATATACCGACACAAACCATCGCGGGTTTAACAGTGGTATGTCAGCCACGGCAACTCGGTGACACATTTATACATAGGTATACATTATATATACATAAGGAGTTACTTTCTAGATCTCACTGCAGTCTAGAAAGTACTTCTTTAGTATCTTTTGACAGTTTTTAGGATTTATTTTACTGCAGAGTTCAATGGGCAGGTCATTTAAATATGATGGTAGCATACATTCCCACGTCCTTGCTCCATAGATATTATTAGATTTAGGTATGATAAATGTAGGTAAATATGTTAAACAACGCAACGACTTTAGCCTTTCGTATTTACGGATATTGAGAATATTGTGACAATTTTCACTTATAACGCGTAAACGTACCTTATCAAATACATTAACAATTTGACAGTGCTTAAATAAACCCGAGTCATCATCTTGGAATTGCTGTTTTATTTTTTTGGGTACTATCGTTTTTAAAATGCGTAACTGTAACTTGTAAATGTCTTCAATATAAGTCTTGTATGTTCGTCCGTAGCTACTTAGGCCGTAATCAATTACGGAATCAGCCAATGCCAAGTACAATGTTCTAAGTATTTTATATGGTAGTTTATACTTAAGTATCGATAGTTTTGCTATTATAGACCTGAGCTTATTGCATACATGATCGATGTGCGGCCTCCAGTGGAAGTTACTATCCATTATCAGACCAAGGTACATATGCTGAGTCACTAGCTCCAATGAGGAGCAACTACACGCTTTGACCGGTCGGTGAAGACACAGGTGCTCATGAGCAACGACAGAAGGCACACAAGACGCTGTCAGGTAAGGTGAGTGTATGTAAATTAACTTAGTTTTTTTTGTATTAATTACAAGACCAACGTCATGGGCCCACTTGCATAAGAGGTCGAAGTTACACTGCATCACTCTCTGCGCCTCACGTATGTCTTTATGTGCAGCAACCAAACATGTGTCGTCAGCAAATTGGTACACGGAGCCTTCTGTGAAAATGTTACACATGTCGTTCACGTACAGTAAGTATTCAGTTGGCCCGATAATTGAACCTTGTGCTGTGCCTTTATCAGTTGAGACCATGCTACTTAACGAACCCGCGACACACACCGACGTGTAGCGGTTCTTGTGGTAGTTTTTGAACCAATCTAATAATGGACCCCGTATACCATTTTGCTCTAATTTATTAAATAGTGTATTATATTCCAAACAATCGAAAGCTTTACTAAAGTCAATGAGGACAACAAGTACATGTTCGCGATTGTTCAGGCACTTGTTGACCCCATTACTAAAATTAGATAATAATTGTGAGGTATTTTTATTTTTTTGAAATCCGTATTGTTTATCATTAATAACATTATTTTTTGTCAAGTAATTGTTAATTTCTAGTCCGAGATACCTCTCAATTATCTTATCGATACATGATAAAATAGTAATAGGCCTGTAGTTGTTTACATCTTTGTACGAACCATTCTTATGGATAGGTCTTACTATACCAATCTTTAATTGATCAGGGTACGAGGACGTGGCAATGCATCTGTTAATTAGGTGCGTTATAACGGGGGTAATTTTTTCATGAATATATTTTAAATCTTTGACGCGGATGCCATCGAAACCTGGACATTTCCTCTCATTGAGGTGTTTTATAATAAAAGATACAACCTCCTCTTTGGCCTTCTGTAGTCTCATTGATAAGTGACATTTATTAATATAGCAATTATCGTCTAAAATAGGTGTGTTACACTGAAATTTGCATGTATTTTTGACATTATTTCTGAATTCAGAGGCGAATTTATTGGATACAACATTTGGCAATAATTTAAAGTGTTTTATAATTATTTCATCTATAGATTTATTTATTTTTCCACAAAGGGTATTAATAGTTGCCCAAATTTTTTTAGAATTATGAAAATTTGATTTTACCTCTTTCATAAAGTAATTATTTCTTACATTATTAATATGTTTATTTGTTTTATTTCTGTACTTATTATATAATAGTCTGTTTGCCAGATTACTTTTATCTTTAAGCCAGATATCTAATAATTGATCTCTTTTTTCACACATTTTTTCTATTCTGGTACTTTTCCATATACAAGTTTGTCTTTTACTAGTTTTAATTTTTATATTATACTTGCATTTCTCGTACACATCAGAAAATTTATCCAAGATAAAACATAAAATATCTTTAGGGTTGTCGTAATCCAAGGCCACACTCCAATTAATATTAATCAATTCATTTTGTAGCTTACAATTATCTAATTTACTAATGGTTTTGTATTGAGTGGCTTTGTTTACATACGTATTGTCGACTAGCGCGCAACCGGTTATGAAGTGGTCGGCTAAGGCATTTTTTATAACAGCTGTTTGTGCAGTGCGACAGTCGACACTACGTATAAAAATATGATCAATACATGATTTTGTTATGCACTCACCTCGCTTATCTATTCGGGTAAACTGGTTTATTCCACATTCTAGACCCAATTCACAGAGTGTGTTTAAATAATGATTTGTTATCGAAGATTTTTGTTTCAAATCGATGTTCATGTCACCTACCAGGATGAAATTATTTTTTTGCGAATATTTGTTTATTAGCCTACCTAACTCTTCGATGAACAGTCTCTTATTTGTATCAGGAGGTCTATACACAACACACAAACCAACAGTTGCACCATAGTCCGTTTTTAGCTCGCCGTTTATAGACTCGAAGTTTAGTGTACGCGAAGGTAGTCTGGTGAAGCAAATGCTCTTGTGCACATACACGATGACACCGCCTCCCTTCCTATTATCACGCAGCTGAGTCTCCATGTCGTAGTTGTCGAGCTCAAACAATGATTTCGTCCAATCAGAGATGTTTGCCTCGGTGATAATGACCAGGTGAATAGTCTGAGGGCAGTTCGTAACGACGTATTCGAGTTGAGAGAAATTCTTCAACATCGATCTGATATTTACGTGAAGCATTGTTATTGAGTTATATGTATATGGTATATCTTCTGTGAATTCATTCCAATGTTTGTATGTATTTTCAAGTAATGTATTATCTAGAGTGTCATCCATTTAAGGTGTTATTTAATTGGCAGGGGGTAGATAATGTGATGAGGAACATCTTCAAGTTTCTTGATTATTTTTAAAATCGGAGACAAGTTTATGTATGTCCTTCTCCGATCGAATGTTATATGTTTTCCCCTTTTCGTGCCTTTTGACTAAAATGTGACCATTTTTACACCAAACGAATTTACATATGTTTGTTGTTTTTAGAGCATTCTTAGTTGCCCAAAGTAGGTAGGCCGTGGTGGGTGATAGACTTTCTCTTAGATATATTTTAGTATCCTCACCGCTACCTAAATCCTTTCCAGAGATGGTGTGAGTCTTAGCGACTTGCAGCCATGAATCCCGACGGCCTTCCTTAAGGGTCACGACAATTGGTGGGGGGAGTTTCCCTTGTTTGGCTTCAGGTCGGTTACTTTTCTTGCGATATGTGCAGACGACATCCTCCGCTTTTAAATTCAGTTTAATACATAAGTTCTTCACCATGCCATCCACATCCTCTGTTTCCTCAACACCACAAATATCAATATTGTTGGCTAGTTGGCTTTGTTCAAATGCGTTAAGTTTTTGTTCCACTACCTCGTATTTAAGTTCGAGGTTTTTATATTTATGTTTTAGCTCCATGTTCTGGTTATCGAATAATTTTATTTTATTTTCAAATCCATTTATCTTTAATTCGTACTCATCGATTTTGTCCGAGTAGAACTGTAGGGTACTTTGCAGTTCTTCTTTAATTATGTCCCGTACCTCTCGCCGTATATCGCTAAGGATGCGTTGGGTTATGTTATTATCCATGAGGTTTTGTTATTATCCATGAATTACATGACTAGAGAGACAATTTAAGCTAGTTTTATTGTAATATACTTTTTTAATTTTATTTTGAATTTTCATTAACAAAGATAGAAAGATAATAAAAAAAGGGCTGGTTGTACCAGTACCCGGTAGATTTGTACTAGTAAACGTTAAATTGTCCCAGAATCCGGTAATTTTCAACGCAAATTTGAACTCTACTGGCTTACGATAAGGTTCACAGAAATACGATTTTTGCGTTTCTGTGTAAAATATATAACGAAGGGCAAAGAAAAAAACTTCTTTCTTTATGTAATTAGATAAATAAAATTATAAGTAATAGTTGACATCACGAATTTGTTTCTATTTGAAGAAAACAATAATTTTGGTTTCACCTTTAGATGTAACCGTTACAATGGAGCAGTCTATAGAATAGCGGCCGCGTAATTTATCATCTAACGACGACCGTGGGATACCGTACTGCCTGGTTGTCGCTGAAATGGAGACACTGCCTCCGTGGTAAAGGCCACGAAGATATGGTCTTCTGCCTATCAGTTACGGCTGTCTGAAAAAAAAAAACTTCTAAATTCATATCAATAGGAAATCCCACTGTGGATTAGCAGCGGCGAGGGAGTGTCTGACTTTTCCTTCGCAGGCCTTTTATGTACCAGGGCCGCGGTAACTCTTTCGAACAATCAGCCCCGGCAGGCCTTGGACCTGCTGGGCCCCGCTGGGGTTTGCTGACGTCGAGTACTTCATCACTCGCTGAACGCCGATGGGAACCCCTTCCACCGTGACGACAGCGAAGGGGAAGGTGGCCCATCCCGAGACCCATGAAAGCATGTGGCCTCGGACTTGTGCAAGGTCACCTCCAGTCCCAGCAGCTGGATCCTTTCGATGGCTGTCGCAAGCCCGCGCGTCATTTTGTCGACCGCCTCCTGGTGCGACCTCTTTTGTGCCAGTACCAACGTGTCGTCAGCATACTACACTGTCGCTGCTTGGGAGGCCGGCGCGCAGCACCCAGTCGTAGCCGAAGTTCCACAAGAGCGGCCCCAGAACCGATCCCTGGATCCCGCCAAGACGACCATCCCCCCCATCCCGGGAAACAGCGTCCCCCGTCGTAAGAACGCTCACGTGCATGATGGCGCCCATCGTTGAGAGCCCCTTGCGGAAACCATGTTGGTGGACCACTAACATGGTTGGTGGACACCAGCAAGGTTCGGCCCTGTCCCCCCAAGAAGTTTTACGAGGCGAATTGCAACGACTCTGTCAAATAGCTTGCCCATCTCGTCGAGCAGCACAATGGGCCGGTATGCGGACGGAGAGTCCGCAGGGCGCCCCGGCTTCCGAATGAAGACCAATTTCCCTGTCTTCCAACTAAGTGGGAACTGGCCCCTCTCCAAACATGCGCTGACCAGGCAAGCCTTCAGGCCTTGGGGCGATATTTTTGGTTTTCAGCCTGGCTACCGCCACTCTCAGGTCCACCATCTAAGGCCGAAGACTCTAAGTCAGCGGGGGGCCCATGGGTGGAGCTTGCCCCGCACCATTTTGTATGGGCGCCCCCACGGATCTCTGTCCAGAATACCCAGCAACTCCGCATTGGCCAACTCCTTAGCCTGGATGATGGCCAGTTGGAGGGCGGTGTTCGCAGCTCTACATCCCTCGTACAGCTCTATATCCCTCGTACAGCTCTACTTCCCTGGCCTCCGCATCCGGAGGGCGGATGCGAACGACGAGACGCCAGCTCGCTAGACCACCAGTACATCTGGCGTCGGGCGCGTCCAGGCAGGACTCGGGGCATGGCCATGTCGCAGATCGGCCATCGGCCATCCGCTATGCGAGCAATATGGCCTGCCCATTGCCACTTCAACTTGCTAATCCGGTGGGCTATATCGGTGACTTTAGTTCGTCTACTGATCTCCTCATTTCGGATTCGATCACGTAGAGAAATCCCGAGCATAGCCCTCTCCATAGCTCGTTGAGCGACTTTGAGCTTTGAGATCAGGCCGATAATGAGAGACCACGTTTCGGTGCTGTAAGTCATCACTGGTAACACACACTGATTGAAGACTTTCGTCTTGAGGCACTGAGGTATGTCGGAAGAAAAGATATTGCGTAGTTTCCGAACGCTGCCCAGCCGAGTTGGATTCGGCGGTTGACCTCTTTCTCGAAGTTGGACCTACCTAATTGGACTACTTGTTCTAGATAGATATATGAGTCAACAACTTCAAGTACCGAGCTTCCAACAGAGACTGGGGTGGGCTCATCATGGACATTTGACAATTTTCGTCTTGTCCATGTTCATTTTCAGGCCCACCCGTTGTGAAACTCGGTCGAGGCCATCGAGCATCATACTGAGTTCCTCTATCGACTTTGCCATGACTACGATGTCATCGGCAAACCGAAGGCTTTCCATTCCAGGAGCTTGAAGGCGTCTTCCATTGCGGCGGTAAACAGTTTCGGGGAGATAACGTCCCCCTGTCTTACGCCTCTTCTCAATGGAATCGGCTTCGTGCTATGCTCCTGTACTCGGACCGACATGGTGGAGTTATTATACAAACACTTCAACACCTCGATGTACCGATAGTCAATATGGCATCGTTGGAGTGACTCAAGTACCGCCCATGTTTCCACCGAATCGAAGGCTTTCTCATAGTCCACAAACGCTAAGCATAATGGCAAGTTATACTCCTCGGTCTTCTATATAACTTGTCGCAGCGTATGGATGTAGTCTATGGTACTATAGCCTCTTCGGAAACCGCCTTGTTCGTGAGGCTGGAAGTCATCAAGCCTGTGTTCGAGACGGTTCGTGATAACCCTTGAAAACAGCTTATAAACATGGCTTAGAAGTGTGATGGGTCTGAAGTTCTTCAATAGGCTGTCATATAAATACTTACTTTAAAAATATTTCTTGTGACTGCAACCGGTGAAATAGGTAATTAATAAATAAAATATAATACTGAAATTTGTATACATATATGTATAATATTTACACAATACACAATATACTTACTATAGAATTAAAAGTGTGAAAGAAACTGACAACTTTCAATTTCAATGTTTTGTCGCCTGAAACCTGAAGAAACGTGAGGTATGCCATGGATTTCTGACTCTGAGGGTCCGTTAGGGCAGTATAATTAAAAATAATGCCTCAAATGTCGGAAACACGGTGATAAATTACTAAATCAAGAGTTTATATGATAGAAATTACACATACAAACAAAATTGTAGTGAATCGAAGGAAAAGAGAACTTAACAAAAGGCAATAAGGACGATATCGGGTTTTGCATGCAACTTATAATGCAAGTCCCAATATCCGGCATTATAATCGACGGTTCCAAAGGAAAATGAGACTTATTTCAAGGTATTAAGTACACAATAACGGGTTTCGGTACAACGTCTGCTACCGGGTTCATCGTGTACCAATAACCGGTAAAAAAACTACGATTTTAACGGGTATTGGGTCAAGTAGGGGTTTGTTGGTACCAATAGATGTGAACGGCAAAAAAAAATATTTCTCAGTTAGATTCAGCACAATTTATAGGTTACATCGAAAAATAATATATTCAAATATTTGCAAAAATTAACACTCTTACTTTAAAGTTATCCGTCTCAGAATGGCTAGCTCATCAATGCGACGTGGTAGCTTCGGAGTTCACTGTCAGAACTTTAATTTTTCACATAGCAAACTTTTGTCACCGTATATTTTCGAAGATATTAAACTTTTTGGACAATATTGCCTTTATAATAGTACAAAATATTACTGAAAAGGCAATGCCATACGCAAACTTTACTTAATTGTTGGTAGAAAAATGCAATAAGCAAAAAACTGACTTTTAACGGGTACTGGTACCTTAACGGAAATAGGTGCTTTTCCCTTATATTCGCGCGAGACCTCAACCCCCTGCGGCCGCCCGCCGCCCGGAGGAAATTGCTTTTCTTTCAGTGGGCGCGCACACACGCGGGGCGCCGCGACGTGAGCGCGAGAGGGTTAGCACCGACACACACAATATTATAATTTACGTTTCCTCGTATATCGAGGTGTAAGTAGGTACTTTACCTGGGCGTTTCGCGCCTGCTCAGCCCTCGGCTCACGCTAAATCTGAGCTTTATACGTTCACTTGACGCGACGAGAGCAATATTAGTTTCGAGTCAACTCCTTTCCTACTACAATATTTATTAACGCTCCAACAGCGCCATACGCGACTTTTTCATTTCCTCTTTGTTAAAAGATGTTTGACAGATGATAAATATAAACTATTTATTCATCACAGGTGTAAGGGGATTACCAACCAATGTATAGAATCCAATCAGATGTCAATAAATTTTCGATGAATGCGCAAGATTCGACATGGTTTTTAACTTTCATTTCATAAAACATGTATAAACATGTAGTTGAGTCCTATAGTTAGCTTACTCTTTGGCAAGCATAAGTATCTAAGATTTCCAGAAAAGTGTAGATTACATTATCGCCTCCAAACCCTACCTAAATAGCTGCATATAAGTGATATGGGTATGTTTCAGTAGGTATGCGAGTCCGGTTTCATTAACGGGAATCGTGGCTGTAATCTGTGCGCCTTCCCGCCCAATTAACGCGTGGGCGATGAGACGTCCGCCCGCCCGCACGTCCCGCTGGCCAATGGCGGCCGCGCGGGGATTAATTAAGTAACTTCCCGTCTAGCAAACCCCCCTCCCCCTCTCGCCGCCACCTACCCCGTGCACCTCACCCCCCCGGAGTCTGCGGACACGCCCGGAAAACTAACCACCTAATGAGGGGAGATGACCTCATGTGACTGTGTGCTTTGTCTATTCAACGTATGTGCAAACTACGTTCATTTGTGTGCAGCAAGTGTTGGCCTTTTGTGTGTATGTTATGTAAGTGGTCATCCGTTGTGTTGTTACATTACCTACAGCTCGTCTCCGGGCGGCCGCGGAAACTTTGTCATGTGTCGCACAACTAAGCACGAACAACTGTACACATTGTACGCGCGCCAACGTTGGAGTAATTGACATGCATTCATCCGCCACTTTCACAATGTCCACCAATATGAATAATAGACCTCTTTATATTTGTCAGCGGCATTAGCGAAGTCATGCACGTGGACGTCCATCGTCCATATGTCAAACATCCAGTTAGAGACATCAGGAAATTCCACAATAATGACTGAAAACTTGGTCCTCAATTTTAAAAGTTAAATATTACGGAGGGATAAATAAGGATGCTAAAGTTAGAAACTGCTCGTTAGGTCGCAGAAAATGGTCTCTTATTCCAGTATGGTGGCTATGTACCGTGTATATTAGTGGGTATGTGAGGGAGGATGGGGAGGTCAATTAAGCGGAGGCCTTGCGTCGGAAGCTTCTATGACAGATGGGAGGGCGCCGAGGGACATGTTTGCGTATCTCGGCCACATAGGCCGGACTGTGATCGAATGCGTTAATGTATGAAAGTAGAATAGCAAGCATCATAACAAAAGGAGGGACATTGACAGTTAGGTACTTTCCATATAAGATTTGAGCCAAATATCCTTGATCAAAAGAAATCTATTACCTATCCTGCTGCTTAACGGTCAAAAATCTTTTAATGAAGGACTGGTTTTACACCCAAAGAAATACTTTCAAACCACTTAGTGTGTAATTTTCACAATGGCAATACCTGTGAGACAAGTACACATGGCAATATTCTACACTTTACAGTGTGAAGGTCTGCCAACTCCTTAAGGAAAATGGATGAAAACAAGGAAACGTAAGCGTCTGAACACATATTTGTTTTCACACGCACTTGTTTTTCTTTCAGTTTGTGTAGCACATAATGATGAGTATATTTTTGAGATGTTGTCATAGTAGATATAGTTGAAAGCTGTAACAGAAAACAATTCTAACGATGTGATGACTGAAATCAAGGTTCATGATTTCCAAAAGTTTAACTTACCAATAGGTAAAGAAGACTCTTCAGATAACATAACTTTTACAGATGATTGGATTATAATTATAATTCACCAAGACCAGCCAAAAAGATAAGTCCCGTTTTTGGTAAACAATTTTCATAATAACAGCTGTGTTGCCTGAATATCAGAACGACACTAAATAACAAGGAAGAATGCCTCAATGCGCAATATACCAAACAATACTACATACATAAACGCCAAGTTAGTATGTATGTACAGTTGACGTAAGTACACATTTAAATATGTAGCCGACTTCATAAATAAGTTAACAGCAATGAAACTTTTATGGCCCATATTCTTTATCTTGTTTTGAATTTCATCATCTCGTCTGCAACGCGAGATTTAAGTGTTAAGCCGGCTTTTTGTAACCCTCCCAATGTTTTAGAGTCGGTTTTGCAATCTCTAGATTGGATCCAAATAACTTATCAGTCGGATTTTCTCCGTATGGTGATCCGAATCGATCTCGATACATATTAAATGTGACGCGCTCCAGCGAGTTACTTGGCAAATACTTATTGCTTTTGAGATTGATACGAACGTCGCATTGTTTTCCCAAGATTCCTATTAGCTATTAGCATGGTTTCTGAGATAGTTGGACATACCACACTTGGGAGAAAACCACGTTTGCCAAAAACAAGAAGGTTGAAAGTTGATTGGATTCACGTTCATGTGTAGGTAATGACAGGTCGGTAGCTAGCACTAGCCCTTATCGCCAGTAACACACCCATTTCGGTACCCCTTCATAGCTATTAGGGTAAAGGCGGGATAGATGCCCCACATTTTGAAATATGCTTCTAATTTAATAAATATTGGTTCTACATTAATAACACCTATGAATGTAACTAGTTTAATCCTTTATGTTTATTTGTGATTTGTCTTTTTGGACCTATATACTACACGTTTTGCAGATTTTAGCTTTTCGTAGAACTCAATTTTTGGGGATAGATGCCTACCCCTATGGATAGATGCCCCACCTTGAAAATACTAGCAAGGATAGATGCCCACTGTGTGGGATAGATGCCCTTCATACTGTATAAGTATATTATATTAATAATATTTATATATTTTTTAACGTTAATTTATTTGAAATGAAAAGTATTTTTCAGTTTTTTAAATCTTTTTATATTCATTATTAGATTAATTAAAATTAACACAATAAAATTCTAAAAGTATTTGTTCAACAAAAATAATGTATTTTAAATTTTAAACCCTTATTATAAAATATTAATTATTAAGTTTCAACACGCAAATCATAAAAATCATTCTTTCTTAAAAACTAAAATAACACAATATACTTAGCATCATAATATTTAACCGGATAGTGCTTTAAGTTTTCCACATCTCGAACAAAAATTTCAGAAAAGTGTACAGGTTTCATGTAACCAGTACTGACACATTACACATTGAATCCAGTCGGATAGATTTTGTTTGTTCATAGCTTTCAAAGCATTCTATGCAGTTATTTTTATTTGTAACTTTAGGCTCATCCTGACCATCTCTTTTAGTCTTCTTTACCGGCAAAGCTTTAGTTTTCCTTTCCTTTACTTTGTTCTTAGGTGAATTGTCTTCATCTTCACTGTTTGAACTGTAAGTCATTCGTATCAATAAAAAAGTGTAAATACCTGTACAAAAATATATTAAATATATATATTCAAAGCACTTATAATACACTCATGGTATACGTGGTGTATGGAGGGATAGATGCCCCTAGGGGCACCTATACCGTAAAAAATCAGGGCAACTATCCTTTTTGACAGGGACAGATGTCCTAGTATTTTTTTAAATAAATAAATACAATAGAGCAACTATTTACATCAAAATGTATACTTCATGAAACAATATACATACGTAATAAAAAATTAGACGGAATTAATATCTACTTATAAAGTTATACAACAGCAAATACTCACCTTTAAAAAATTTACGCTCGCTTTAAGTTCGCCGCGGAGATGAATTCACACACGAGCGAAACGCGACCTCAACCCTCGACGGTGCGTGGCTAACTTAGGTGCGGGGTGCTTGCGGCTTCTAGTTAAACGGTTGTTTCTTAATCGCGAGCATGGGAAATTAGGTTTTCTAAAAATGGGGCATCTATCCCACTGCGGCATCTATCCCGCCTTTACCCTATGTTAGGTATTATTTCTACGTGATCGTTAACGAAAGCAGGTAATGTGCGAGGAGTACCTAAATTGAAATTAATAAGCGTGTGACCTCTTCGACTACAATGTGTGGAGGTTCATAATCCAAGGAAGCGAGGGCTGTGGGGGTGCCAAAATAACTAATAGTTTTCGCGGGGGCGTGTTAGCATTTTTCTTCTGGCGGTGACGGCCGGGGGAGGCGAGAGGAGTGCGGTGTGCGCGGGGCGGGGGAGGCTGGAATAACTCTCTTTCAGGAATGGCTACGCGGATCATTTATACTTCATCGGCTTTGTTAATAACAGTGTTGTAAGCCCCCAACAATGTTTGTTCTTTTCGAGAAAGCGAGACTTTATACCTGCCACGGGCAGAATCTAGGCGAGCAACATTTTCTTCAAGTATCAAAATAATAAGAGCATATTAATCTGAGCCCAGCAGTTTGATAAATTGAGACATTTACCTTAGTTGGTAAACATAAACGGCCATAGCTACAATCTGTTATTGCTAAAGTTCTCAGTGTGGATGGGGTTGTGTGCTTCCGGGTCGTTGGGAGCCACTAAAGCCTAAGCCCAATTCTTCCACATACACCTGTTTTACGTCCCAATGAATCGCTGCATGTAAATAAACCCGCGTTATTGTTTCTTTGAAGGGTGCGTAAGTTGGTTTAGATCTTTATTTACTCAGTAGCTAAGTATATTAAGTTGCCGTCATGGCGAAATAAGGGTAAAAATTACACTTCCACGAAAGGCTTCGCAAGAAACGCGTGAGGTTAATAAAAGTAAAGTCAGTTGATAGTTCAGATGTTTGTTTTATTTTTGATTTTCTATTTAATGACGAACTTAGTATCTAATTGTTCATTTTATATAAGTAGGTATATGAGGCTGTTACATCAACGGCTATTTAAAACAATGTGGACAGACAAGGGAGTGTCTGCGCCACTCCTTCACGTCGGGCAGTAATTAATTGCACGCCCCCGAGAACGCCCGGAAAATCACAACCCTTTCGCTTCGTCTTAATTACCACGCCTCGCTTCAGCGACGCGCCCCTATTGGCCGGCTAAACGTGCCGCTCTGTCGCCCCGGCTTTTAATTGGTCGTTGGTAATTAACGCTGTGTAATCACCAACCGCGTCGCGCGAGGGGCGACGTTCCTAATTTGAATTTTTAATTACTCTCGCTCGCAAGCAGTGGAACGCCATCCGATTGGTCGAAGCGTTTCTTGTTTACACTCAGAAACAATGCCTATTGTCTTTGCGATGTTATCTCGCTTCACACTTTATTCTACTGGTTTGATTGTGAGTCGTACCTACTACATTGTATTTAAGTATTTTGTTTTTGTTTTAAGATTAAATAACTTGGCAATGCATATGAACCGGTTCAATGTTATTACGAGCGTATGAATTCAGCCCATAGAACAGTTGAAGCTCTCACATCTCGCGCATCTAACGTTCTTCGATTATGATTCTGAGAATGTCTAATCGCAAGCAAAGTAGATAATGTTCCATATTGAGTTATGAAAACGAGCGTGCGGAGTGCATTCCTCGCATTCCCAGCAGCATTAGATCCCACGTATGTGATGTGAGAGAGGCGAGCGCATGCAGAATTAGCTCATTACTGAAACACCGCCTGCGCCGGGAGCACAGATTTATCCGTCTGCTGCACCAATAACATCATTACTTACCTGTCAGGATTTCAGCGTTCATATCTCTGAACATTTTAGGTTACAATTTTATACTTCGAACCAAAAGTATTAGGAGAGATAATTTTAAATATCTATTTACACGCTCGTTTTAAAGGCACCCCACAACCAGCTTCTCTAAAGCCTATCCAAAAAGTTGACTTCAACAACTGCAACCTGCTTTTAATATTTTCATGCTGATGCACAGATTTTTCATTTCTTTTATACTTAATGAAAATGACTTGGCATCCCCTTCAATAAGTCTGTGCATTCCTTTATTGAATAAACGTAAAATCGATCTTAAGAGCATGAATAATTGCTGCGGATACTTACGCGGATAAGATCTGCATGGTGTCGTGGTACTTACGTAATTGATGAGTACGATCTATTCATTAGGGATTGCGAAGTAAACAACGCCGCTTAGAACGTGTGTGCGCGGCTCTGATTAGAGAGGCGATAGACGGTAGCTAAGGAGGTGTTTATGCGTCCGCACAGCCGCGCGAGTGACGTTGAGTGACGCGGCCGGCCGCGAGCCTGCCGCTTAATAAGGTAAATGAGATGCGGAGCCTGCTCGAGCGCACAGCCCCGGCTTAAATTAGCGCCGACTCGCGACTCGCGCGCTCGCCTAACAAACGCCTTGTTACCTAAGGGATTTATCCTAAACGAGCGGATTTTCTACCAAGATCTCGCGTTCAGGCATCGAATTTAGCGAATCCGTCGAGGAAAACGTTCCCGTAACGGTCGAGTGCGGTGTAGCCATTTGCACAAAAAATACAATCGGATACGGATCGTGTGCAATTGTGTAGGAAAGCTTTAATGACGGTTTAAATATATTCATTCTTAAAATAGTATCTAGTAAGTAGCAATGCCATCATTACAAGGACTGGCATCTTCATCTGCATTAGAATAGACTGCGGCGTAATAAAAATAATGCATTAGAAAGAACTAGTCGAGTCGTTTTAATCGACAAAAACGCGGTCAGTTACATTTTTTCCCCAATTAAAAACAGCTCGATGGTAGTTTTTTGGGCTTTTTATTAGTTTTTGGTCAGGCACGGTTTTTACCCGGGGCACGGGTCAAACGAGCTGAGACAAAGCGCGGCGTGGATGCGCGCGCGTCGTGCCGGGCGTTTGGTTCCGCGTGCCGGCCGACCATTCAGCGCTAATCGCTTCATTCACCGGCGAGCGAGCGCTTTTTCCTCATGCATTCCGAACGCGGACACTGCTGACTGTACCCGATATCGGTTTGATGTGGCAAATTAGCGCGTGCGTAGCCTCGCGGTGCTCCAAATATAACATCTAAGCACTTAATGCAAATACGCTCACTAAAAATCCAGTCATTTACTATAACATATTAGGTATGTCTGTATCCTGCCTATTAAAAATAGACCTGATCCAGAATTAGAGCATAAAAGTTTTAACAGTAAGAGCTTAAAAAACAATGCATATTTTATTTACCTCCTTGTTTACGTCTGAATACCGTAATCAGAAGGAGGCCTCATAAGAAACCCGACCGACCCGACTTTTCAATTGTCTTCTATCTAACACCCCTAAACCCCTCATCTGAAGGGTGTTCACCAATGGTAAGTATTGTCTGAAGGCCACATTTATCAGGAAGCTTATATTTGCAGTACAATGTCACAACAGGCGTCGTTCTGTTGGAATCGGACGCAGACCACTCTTGCTGTTTGTTTACCATTAGGAATGTAGTGTTAGTGCTGCGTGCGCCTGAATGTGGTGCGAGAATTCATAATATAAACCAGTATTTATTGTAATAAATACGACTCGGACTCGGACTGTAGTCCGAACATTTAAAAACTCTTCTTTTTATTTGGAACCTTTAAACGTCACGTAAGTAATTAACATTTTTTTTATTTGCCTGTTTAGTTGTATTTGTATACTTCACCATCAGCTTTGCAATTTTCAATTCGCATTTATTAGAGACCTCTAAGGCTAAAACCTTCAAGGGTCTTAGTTAATCTTTAACGTCATTAACATGTTTCTTGCCTTTTTAATTGTAATTGGACCTCTGCATCAGTACTTTTGTGTTATTAGGTAATCACACCGATTACGAGACAGGAAATGTTAGTTTGAATTTTAGATTCTTTAAAGCAAAGGAAGCACAATTGCCTGTATGATGTATGTTAGACGTATGCATCTATACTAATATTATAACGCTGAAGAGTTTGTTTGTTTGAACGCGCTAATCTCAGGAACTACTGGTCCGATTTGAAAATTTCTTTCAGTGTTAGATAGCCCATTTATCGAGGAAGGCTATAGGCTACTTTTTACCCCGGTACGGGAAGTAGTTCCCACGGGATGCGGGTGAAACCGCTGGCAGAAGCTAGTATTTAATAAAAGTATTCTTCCACTGAAATGTTATACAGCGTGACATTTATCTGCCCACGATCTGAATATTGTGATGTCGTAACTTTATTTTTAACCACACTTCCCTAAATGTCACATGAATGACGAAGACGCAATCTTTTACGCAAGCACATAAAATATGGAAATTCCTTGTTTATTTTCTTGATCTAATTTTCTTCATTCAAAGGGCGCACCAAGTCGTGTCGATCGGAGCTCGCTAGTCAGCCGCTAAGCTACCGTGAAATAAGAACCGGCCAACAATGAGTCACCGAGTTACGTATGACTCTTAAATAATCGCTTGTTTTTCACACAACACAAACTAAAACATTTCTGTGAAAGCTTTTGAGGCTATTTTGAGGGCAACATAATTATAATTCTTTGTAAAAAAAATTGCTTCTCATTATGGGATGACATTTGATTGAAAAAAAGTCGTGGTGGCCTAGTGGGTAAAGGACCAACCTCTCAAGTATGAGGGCGCGGGTTCGATCCCAGGTCAGGCAAGTACCAATGCAACTTTTCTAAGTTTGTATGTACTTTCTAAGTATATCTTAGACACCATTGACTGTGTTTCGGATGGCACGTTAAACTGTAGGTCCCGGCTGTCATTGAACATCCTTGACAGTCGTTACGGGTAGTCAGAAGCCAGTAAGTCTGACACCAGTCTAACTAAGGGGTATCGAGTTTCCCGGGGAACTGGGTTGAGGAGGTCAGATAGGCAGTCGCTTCTTGTAAAGCACTGGTACTCAGCTGAATCCGGTTAGACTGGAAGCCGACCCCAACAGGATTGGGAAAAAGGCTAGGAGGATGATGATTTGATTGAAAAAAAAACCTGTTGCTAATGGTAAAGGGATAAATAAGAATATAAAATTGTCTCGTTGGTCTTCGGTTCAATTCCTGGTTTGGGTCAAAATCGCTTTTTAGGGTGTTAAAAATAAATTCGGAGCTTAGAGCATGTTTTCGGTCCTGACCTCTGATTTTTGAACCTGATAGCAATTGTTTGGACGTTTCATTTTGATTTGCGGATTATAAACCTCAATAAATACTAGAGTTAGCTGTTATTAGTTTTTTAGGAGCAGTAGATAATATATACTGCATATTTCGGACTATCACCAAACCTCAAAATTCATAAAGTTCTATAGTTTCTTAACCTTAAGCTGAGTATGCACAACAGAGTATCTGACGCCTGCACATGGCGGTAATTAAATCCTGGGAGGCGGTGTTACGTACAAGTTGTTCTATGATCGTGCACCCCGTAGGTGGTGGCTCGGTGGACGTGACGGGGTCACGCATCGGACGGACAGATACGTGTGCGCACGCGTGATTAGTGCGCGCAGCAGCCGCTGTAACCCAAGCCGTGCGCATACGCGCCGCGCCCGCGCCATAACATAATTAAAAATGATTTAAGGCATTCGCTCCGGCTGCTTTGTTTCGCGCATTATGTTTCACTTGTTCGCGTCGCAGTCGCGCTCGCACCTCCATTTTTAACGCGCTCGCTCTTAATTCTGTCACAGTTTTTATAACCCTTTTGTATTTATTAATTCCCTTTCGGCTCCGGTAGCTCTACGCTTCTCGGAAAACGATTTTGACGTGACATTTCTTTGGGTCGCGCCGTGTCCCTGTGTTAATGAAGCGTCCGATTTCGGCGCCGCCAAAAAACAATCATATTTTGTGTAATCAAAGCGAGGTCACATTCTATTCCAAAAACCTTTAATTAGCACTTCTCGAAAGTATTCCTTGCTAAATTTATTGTTGGGCACAAATGGTGTGGGTCCCGTCATAATTAATTGTTTTCCGATATCAATATTGTTATGTATTCATCGTATCAAAGTGTAGGGAATTCGTTTTGCCTGTTAGCCATAATAATATCTACGTTTGGGAACGTTCACTAAAAGGTATAAAACGGTGGTAAAACTGGCAAACAATGGCGAGTCACGTCAGCGACAATACAGTTGCAGGGTTAAAAGTACATATTTAAAATGATTAAGTTCGACTTGTTGACGCGTCGCGGCTGGTTATCGAATTTCGGAAATCGAGCAACCGTGTCCTGGCCGCTACCAAATAATTTTTCATGGTTTATTCATTGTTGACGCTGGACTTGAGATTTCATGTAATTACCAGGACTCATTATTTTATTCCAGTATTCACTTTTCTGAATGTTGAAAAAGAATAAAAAGGATTGTTGTTTTAAAGATGTTAAGTAAGTACGTTGAGATTTAAAAAAGATAATTATCACCGTCATTCATTATGTCCATTCCAACGGCAACATTCCATGGATATTACCTCTAGAAAATGAAGTGCTGTTAGAAATCGAACCTGTTCGAAGGACCATAGAAATCTGGCGAAAAAATCTCTAACTTATTTGACAATATGCAAGAATCACGGAGGACAAAAGACTAGCGGAGATGCCCTAAAGCAGGTAGGTCACGCGCCTTCAGGTAGGTCAAATACGTCACGACTACGTCACGGCAGGCGTGGCTGGACACCGCCCATATACCGTCCTTCACATCAAACTGACATCTTGTCATAGTTGTATTTTTGCCACAATTTGAAAAGATTGTATTTGTTACTGGATTAAAACGATGAAATGCGCTATCATTAATTGTAGAAATTGCTCAGGATCCAAACCCAAACATACCGATAGGATAGCATTTCACATGTAAGAAATATTTTAGCTTTAAAACATATTTTTGCTAGAGACATCTGTCGTCGAATAGCTGCATTTCTAGAACTTCTAAGTGAATTTGTATTATTTTCGTATCAATCTTGTATCACTGTATATTATTAGTATCAATTTTTGCCTTAAAAACAGCTTAATTTTTTCTTGCATCCTACAAGCTTTTTTTATAGATTATTTACAAACCAAAACATATGATTATCATGAAAATTTAAAATTATAAAAACACCATCTTTCGGTAAGTAGTCGACATAATATTTGAAGTAAAATTGTGTTCATCCAGACAGAGAGACCAGACATAGAAAATTCAATCACCCACATTTAAAATCTGCAATTATCTTAAAAATATTCATGACTCTATGTATTTTTTTTTTGTTTTATCTAAGAAAAGACAAAAAGGTAAAAAAGTACTTTTGTTAGAAGATTTCTCGATATATGTGAATACGAATTTTTTTGTTAGGGTGGATGAACAAGGATTTTCCTGTCTATCGCTATATAGAAGGAATATTTTTCAGTTTAAAGTTATAGGTAGGTACTGTGTTATTTTAAATATAAGATGTGACGAAAATTGGTGTAGATTTATTTATATTCATCATCAGCAATGTTTTACATAGGTATATCTCTCTTCAAGTACATACTTTTTGAATGTACCTTTACTCAAAGCAACATCCGACACACATATTATTAGTAGATATACCTAGTAATAGGGTTGTTTCCTAGTATTCAGTCAATTAAAAATAGGTATATGCACCGAAAGTTCACAAAACTAGAAACACGATAAGCTATATTATATTATTTATAACTGACCACATAATTTTTAAATAATTTATGAATTTTAAAGTTATCGTCTATTACGTCACGCCCTTGAAAACGGCGAATCGAGTCCGATGTCGTCACTTTACATTGACAATGACAAGTATTTGACAGTGACAGTCTATGACAGGTATAACCTGAGAATTGATGTGTTGTTTTCTTCAGTTTTTATTTGTATTTGAGCGAAAAAAGTTAGGAAATAATTATGGAGAAAGGTTTTATGAAAGCTAATAGTTTTACTGTCGCTCAATTCTTTGCTAATAACCAAGATGACACAAACATAACCACAATAACAAACACAAACTTTACGTTCCTTTGCACAGTTTTATTTTACCGCGTACACAACTCAAAACATTACAGGTATTTTCTTTTGTGCCCAATGTTTAAAAATAATTTAAATGTTTAAAATATTTGTTTTTGTATCTATATTATAAAAATACATTATTAAAATTTAAAAATCAATGAGTTCTTTCTAATTAGTTACTTCTCTTTAGATGTGCGTTAAAGTGTAAAGGAACACATAGTACATGTTGACGTCACAGTCACGTGATTGAGCGTTTTCTGGGCAATGTTTTAAGAAAAATAGAAAAAAATCGAATACATAAAAAGTAAAGAGATTTAACACGCAAAATTATAGGAGGGGTGATCTTATTATTATTTAGAAGCTATTTAAATAGATTTTCGAAAATTGGAAACAACCCTATTGTTAAAACTCAAATTCGATAAACACTGTCCCTATAATTTTAATTCCCATTTTACTTGGTGAATTTCATAACATGGCAACATCGAAAATAACAACAGTCATCATCAGCACGGTTATAGAACAAATAGAACAAATTTTCGTGCTTGTGACGCCATAGTGGATAGTAGACGAACTAACACAATGACATAAGTTGATACTTAAATTACACCATGGGGGTATTTTAGATCCGTGGTGAATAAAAATTATTTTTAATCAAGTCTCCGTTTAATGATTCCTAGTAGAATTATACTTATGTCATTTCTGGGGGAGTAAATAAATTCTGTTACAGCCTTTTTACCGTCCCACTGCTGGGCTCAGGCCTCCTCTCACACGGAGAAGGATTGAGCATTAATCACCACGCTTGCTCAATGCGGGTTGGTGATTTCAGACTTTATAGTCCAGGTTTCCTCAAGATGTTTTCCTTCACCTTTTTATCAGCCATTGGTGTCCAAGATACACTTAGAAAGTACATACAAACTTAGTAAAGTTGCATTGGTACTTGCCTGAACTGGAATCGAACCCACACCCTCCTACTCGAGAGGTTGGTTCTTTACCCACTAGGCCACCACGACTTGTTTGAATTGTTGTGGGGCAAGTTCTCTGCACACGATAATACTTTTAAAAGTATTATTTTTCAAACATTTTTTATCTCTCTCTTTTTTTCGTTCATTACGAATGAATGCTTCTTCAAACTTTCTAATTCAATTACTATTTTTAAAGAATTATTAAATTAGAGTATTTACTTTACTTTTTAGTATGCCACTAGTGGTCGATGTTAGTTTAGGGTTAGATTTTAATTATCCTATTCCACGCTAGATGGATTTACAAAAAATGGGTGGCTTCCCATAAAAGGCGTATAAGGGTGGATCACGGGTGGAGCCAGTAACGTTCCTCGTCCCCCGCTCACCCGAATTTTGGCGCGCTGCTTTGTCAGGAGATTTTACGTTAGGGCACCTCCGCTAGTCTTTTAACCTCCGTGGCAAGAATCCTTCCATTATTTTCTATGAGATATTAAAAGCAGAGTGAGTCCAATCTGTTTTTCCAATGTTGTTAAGCTGGCGAGCAATAACAAGTAAGTAAGTAGCGTGTTTGCGGTCGGCTCTCGGGCAGCAGCGGCGGCTGTCGTGCGATCCATCATCACGACAATCTATCACCAAGTGTGCCCAGCTACAGACGACACGCATGTTTTACACATTATACCTAACACATCTACATATACGTACGTGTGGGTGTCCATATTCTGACTTTAAGTGCGCAGTAGGTAGCCATAAAAACGTTCAGCAATATACGATCTATACGATCATAAACCAAAGCGACAGGTTTTCTATGGTAATTTGACACTGAGTATTTTCTATGCCAGGCTTAGGATCCGTCTAGTTTGGCTTCCCACTAAGTCTTAGAAGGAATGCAGTCTGAGGCTGGAACTAGTTTGTAATTATAGCGACACGTGGTTCTGAATCACAAAAATGATCCAGTTGAATGTCATCGTCATGGTTTCACAGTGTTTTATTTTGTTCTCGCGAATGCAACATAGTAGGTAGAGGTGGCTATCTCGTGGTCCATCTCTGTTAATTAGTTTTTTGTCGGCAGCGGCGGGGCGGGCCGGCCGACGCCATCAAATTACGATGAGTCGGCCTTTCGGCTACCGGCGCCGCGGCCAACAATAATTATACACTCGTTACTACCGTGCTGCGCCCGCGCACACACTCCTCACTGTGCTCTCAATAAATGAAAACGGAGAAATTGTTTTCAAAACAAATGAATGAACATATTTTATTGATTCAAATGTATGTAGAGTCGTTAGCTATTCGATAAATGCTATGTTTCCGTTAATCAGAATCATACAAGCAGAATGAAGACTTTTCTTAGATAATACCTAATCTTAACGATTCGTAGATATCAGAGGATCATATTGGATATTTTCTAAACGCCCATATATCGTATGCGCATTGATAGGGAAGGGCGCACGCGCGAGTCGACCAGTGTCGACGATAAATTCCATCGATAAAATCGGCGGCGTCGACGGCGCGCCCGGTAATTTCTTAACGACAGCGTAACCCGGTGGCGACGCGTGCGCGTACATTTTATTTCTCTCGCATCAAGAAGCCGACTCCGAAATAATCGCTCACCACTCAACTTAGATGGTAATCAAGGCGACTATTAACGATCATCTTAATGTAACATTTTGGGCAACGAGTTAGAAAGGTTCCGTCCGAGAGCAGTTACATGTGGGTCTCGTACCTATGTTGAGTCATTTTCAATGATCACGATTTGGATAATTTATCTTAAAAACTAATAAAAGTTCGCGTTCGACAATACATAGCGCTCGTATAATTTATGGTCGATATAGCGACTTGAATTAGTTTGCGCGAAGATGAGTGAGGTTGTTTTCTTCTTAGAAGTGGTCAGTTGTCGGGGCATTGTGTTTTTAATTGAATATAGAGGTGGCGAGGTGGCTACCGGCTACATTGTTGATGCTATTCACACTGCTCGAGAGCGCTTTCTACTAATTACCGCCGTACACTTGACGTCGTAGGGCTGTCACTTCACAATAAGCAACAAGAGCTTGTTTACAGAAAGCAGAAACCAATATCTCCCTTGACGAAGCCTTCACTGATAAAAGAAAATAGATAGGAATGGTTCCCGTAGATATGCAGATACTGTAGCTTCGCAGGACTGAATTATTTATTAATCGAGCAATTCTAATACTGAATATGATAAATTAGATGACAGACAAATATAACTAATCTCCAATTTATTATCGTGAGACACAACTTTTACTGATGAGACATTCCTTCAGGTCCAGAACTTAATTGGCAGACCTTGGTACAGCCCTAAGCGGCGTAGTAGCGCAGTAGGTACGTGCTGCTATGTTACATTACCTTTAATTAAAAACCTTCAGAGGCCATCTCTAGATTAGTCAGAGTCACAAAAAGGGTTACGAGGGATCAGGCGAAACACCTTCGTGATTCGTCACGAATCAAATTTATTTTATTTTCTTAGAATCCTTTGTTGAAGTTAACCGAATTTGTTGTTCAATAAAAAGTGGCTAATTAAGAAATGTTCGAGCTGCTGTTAGAGATTTGTGGTCCTTTTGTTCTGGATTCTAAGTTATACGATTTGTTTAGGTCTACCGTTCGAGTTTGTGTCGGATAAGGTTTATGTGGCCTTTGGAACGATTGATAGCCGGATTTATGTTCGATAGTGATTTGATAGCTGACTATGTAGCGTTAGTTTTATATATCTGAGGCTTAGCGCTTTTAGATAATGACAGACAGGTGTGATTTGTTTTATTTATGGAAAACATTTTTGACGCTTCTTGTTAATTATGAACTAAATTATAATTAAACACTAACTTTTAGACTACCTATCGAGTGCTTGTATAGGTAAAATATATTACTGTAACTTAACAGCTCAGAATGCGTATAAAGCTGTATACACACTTGACATCGGGCATGAGACCGGTGGTCGCGTCTCGTTGGCTGCTTAGCGCAACGATAATGGCGGCCATTACGCGTCATTCCCAGCATTCCCGAGTCGCGTACATACACAATAACAACGTTGCGTATTGACGACAAAACGCCGCTGTATTGAACCCAGCCTAAGGGTCAAACAATACAATGAATGCTGTGATATTTATAACAGTTACTTTCACCAACAAGCCGTTGGCAGTTGGGTAAGACTTGCATTTTAGTTTCAGATTGAGGATATACTACTTATAAGACATGTGTTATATACAACATGTAACGTAATTAACGCACACTCTCAAACACGCTAATTAGAATATTATGTTATAATCATAATACACACACTGAATTTTTAATTTAACATGTATATGCATTGTTATTTACTAAATTAGTTATACCAATTCTTGGAGAACTTTTTGGTCATACTACTACGCACGCAAATATCGCGCCGCGCGCCGCTCGACTCGACACAACATAACGAAACTACGGAAAAAGCCGACAATACACGAAGTCTTATTACTTTGAGTTACGGTCTATTTAAATTTGTTTTGACTGTACAGGGTTAATATGACAATAATTTCCGTAGTTTTAATTATTTTTGGGATAAAAAATTACCTATATTAAAAATGATATAAATCGATTCAGTAAACGATTCTGAACAAACTAGTTTCAGGATGTGCGTTAATTAAGTTACATGTTGTATAACTAGTTACAATGTCACGAAAAAAACCAAAAAAAACAACCTAAGTCTAACCGTATTTAGCAGGAGAATTTTAAAAGGCACAAGATACTCGTGAGATTGTGTTGAGTACAGGAAATAAATATAAAGAGGCTGTTATGACGAGGTACAAGTAAGCCGGCTGATCGCAGCGGTTACATCTTTATTCAACAAGGCAGCTAGGGACGCGAGACTCGGGGGCGCGCAATGAGAGTCGCGGCATAATTGCGCGGCCGCAGCCTAATGTGCGGTGTCGCGGAATGTAGCACTTTCCATGTTAACGAGCGTGTATACCGCCCCATCACGCATCCCACTGCTCCACACCTCGCCACAACGTCCGCCGTTTTATTCCTCACACAAGTAACACCTATTTGTGGTAATCCTCATCCTATTTTACTACTAAATTTATGATCACCAAGATTTATAGATCGGCTACTTAGTTAATAACGATGTGCCCATCCAATAAGGCAATCTAAAGAAATGAATAAACCACTGGATTTCTGGTACATCAACAGCGAGACGTACGCTTTCATTACGTACGGAAATAAATCAAAATAATACCAACGTAAAAGATAGCGAATGGAAAATCATCCCTCCCTGCGCGCCCGCCGCCGCGTGATTTATGCCTGTAATTTTCCGGGCGGTTACGTAAGTAACTCGCGATTTTTCTCTCTGCACACACGTAATTAGATAATTTTCATGAATTTCTCGGACCGACGAACCCGGAAGGCTTTCTTTAATATATTATGTGAGCCAAAAAAACCTTTCCTGAAGTTACACGTAGTAAGGTTTGTGTACACGGAGCACGTTATATGTTTATGTTCCTTTTCCCATACGTAGCGCTGTCGAAAAGGTAAGTTACGCACAAAATTCTGCTTTGAGATATCACTTTGGACTCACTTTGAAAGATCTTTATTTATAATAAGAGGATTAATAAAGCATACAAGCTGTGAATTAATATGGTGGCGCAGACCGGTCGACCGCGCGCCCCGGCTCGTTCCCGTATTAATTTCTGTCACAGATTTAATTGCTCACCTCTGGCTTACCTAAGCTTTTTAATAAATTCGAGGACAGACAACGAAACGCGACGCAACCAAAAAATACACGACCGGGGCGCTCGGCCAAAAAAAGGACGGATTTTAATTTATAAAAGACAGGACAAACGATTAATAATTTATTTGTATCCTCGGTTTCTTGCGCGAGAGGGTCGAGCGTTAAAAACAACCGTTAAAACCGGCGACTTTGTATAGCTCGCGCTTAGCCCGAAATGTCAATTGCGGGTAGACACAAGTATACAGCGAGCCGGAATGTCGCTTTAAAAAACCTCGCAAATAAATAAATCGCGTCGCACGCACCGGCCGCGCAAAAAAACATCCACCATATTCGATTCTTTAATGTGATCTTTAAAAAAATAGAAGTAAGCGGAGGCTGCCTCCGATTGAAAATGAATGAGGGCGAGCGCGATAGTGGAAATTAGCATTGAGGTAGGATTCAGGAGCGGCTTTTGTGCGATTATATCGAGGTGTATTCTTTGCGCTTTTTACGGCGGCGGCGCGCCCGGCGCGTCTTTTCAGTCCCTATTACGATCCTGTCGCCTTTTTGTTGCAGATAATTATTGTCACCCTAAGATATCACATCGATATCTAGCTATATGCTTTGAAATCGCAGACCAGAAGAAACGATTCAACATTCAATGCGGTCCGTCCCACTCTCTATCTTCATCTACTGCTACAGCTTTATGTGCATTGGATACACAAGAAATCGCTTTCATTAATTAGATATGTTTTACTGACATAAAGTATTCCAGTCCATTTGAAATTGCAAACAGTTGATTCTTATTACAATAACATGATATGGAAATGGTAACAATAGTCCTCGCACAAACGAACTCTACGTAAACAAGCCGAAAGCCGCAAACGTAGATTAGATCACTGGTGACGTTGGCGCGGTCAGTGCGATCCATAAATTAGCGATTACGCATATATCCAATAATAAAGGCAACAATGGGATTGAATGCAGATGAGCGGGGCGAGCGAGGCGGGAACGGAGCCCGCCGATCGACATTTGTATGCGCTATCTAAGCGCACAATTGGATGCCGGCGCGACTCTTCGCGCTAATGGTACACTATCGAGCGATCGCACACCGCCGCTTGAAAAGTGGAGACCGCCGCGGAATACGGACCACACGCCCGTTTAGTGGCCACAATAAATAAATAAACAATCCCAATGATCAGCGACTGGAAAAACAATTGTTGTTTTCCGCACAACTCGCCGGACGCAACTGGGGGGGTGTGGGTTAATGGGTAACGATATCGCTAGACGCTATCGACTGTTTTCAAAAAGGTTATATTCATACCAATAACAGTCATACAAAAGGTCGTTGTAAATCTCCTACACAAAAACAACTACCTATATTTTATTTTAAATACGCAACATACCTTTAATTTAATTGATTTCAATAAGACCCTGCCAATAAATATTCCACACTTATAACGTGTTTCATTGACACCTTATTAATATCGGTCGAATCTTATAATCCAAACTTAATGTGTAATACAATCGAATCAATTTACCTGCAACGTAAAATATGAGATTGTATAAGGAATCTCATTACAGTTTTTAAAAAACAAGCAATTAAGAAGAAATGTCAAAAAACTTAATAATATTTAATGGTGTCCGAAAAATAATTATATGGCATTTTAGTATTATTAACCTGAACGGTTTAAAAAGGTCGAGATAATTAACGTGTGCAATAACAATCATTTTAATGTTTAATATTAAGCCTTTATGGAGAAATTTGCATACTGTGGTGATTCTTTAACTTTATCGCGTTAATTCAAAAATAATTATTGTGTAAATATGTTTCGCAGAATTTCTTCGCATAATGTGATCAGATACGTAGTGCCTTAGGAGCTTGTGAGTAAAACAAGGGGTAATTAAACGAAATAAAAATGATGTACTGGAAAATGTGAAAGTTAACTTTGAGGAAAGTTAAAAAAAAAACGAATTTAAAAATACCAAGAAGATCTTATTTCTCATTAGGTACCTAAATATGAAAATCATGAAGGTCGACGTGATCATGCAATGTTCTAGAAGACCTGTGACCTCATTCTGAATTAGGCGACGTCTATTGACGTCTTCAGTTGACACATATCTAATGCCACATCATTTATCAAAGTCGCTTCGGTCTGCAAGGAAATTACAGATTGCCAAATGCCATTTTTGTGTGTAAGTATTTGGGGATCATATAACTCTCTTATCCTTAATTTTTTTATCTATTTGTTAACGAAAATTTTCTAATTTAGTGTAATTTCTTTAAGACTTCTTTCTGAGTCAGAGGACAAGCTTAAAGAAAGCTTTGGCAAAAAAAAAACCACCATCATTGGAAATCAATCTTATTATTGCTTATGTTTAGGTCATTCGGATAGAGAGGTGAATTATTTTTTATTAGTAGACTACTGTTACTGTTACAGCCTTTTTATCGTCCCACTGCTGGGCTCAGGCCTCCTCTCACACGGAGAAGGATTGAGCATTAATCACCACGCTTGCTCAATGCGGGTTGGTGATTTCAGACTATATAGTCCAGGTTTCCTCAAGATGTTTTCCTTCACCCTTTTATCAGCCATTGGTGTCCAAGATATACTTAGAAAGTACATACAAACTTAGAAAAGTTGCATTGGTACTTGACTAAACTGGAATCGAACCCACACCCTCCTACTCGAGAGGTTGGTTCTTTACCCACTAGGCCACCACGACTTACTTATTAGTAGACTAGGTATATAACTAACATATAAACCATACATGTAAAATCATGCAGTGGTTAAATTTAGTATGTGTTAGCGATTTCAACGTCAAATAACTGTTATTGGGCTTATAAAGGCAACTCAAAACGCAGCACAGATTTATCACATAATAGAAGAGACCCTGACGCAACGTAAATTCGTCTTAATAAACGCCAATGCGTTTAATTTATCCATACATTAGCATAGACATCTTCAATATATGGCCGGGTCCAAATATTACCATTTGCCAATTGATTTGCCAAATTTATTGTGCGGTGTCAATGAGCCCGTCTGCTGGTTGATTGAAATGCGTTTGTATGACTTTAATGATTCCTCCTTAATGCTTATTGAGTGTGAATAGGTTAAATAACATGCAGTGGGTACCTATGCTTGTTTAAACCGGAGTTTTGAGCTAAAAGGATTCCTAGAAATTGTCATTACCTGAGGAAACTTGTATCGTTCAGATTTCTTTCATGTGACAAAAAATATAGCTCTGTTCTCATGTATTTGTATCTAAACTCCCGTTAGATAGAATCTACTTTATTGTAATTATTTACGGCTAAGTTTGAATTTAATAAGCAGTAAAATTCACTTCGATAATTGCATAAACACTGAACAGTGATCCTGAAATTTTAGTGAACATCGAAGCCAATTTCTTTTACTAGATCTCGTTCAGTTTCTTAGATTATCTAGGGGTTTGAGAACTTCTTCTAGGAGTAGTAATAAGATAGCTGATAAGTAATATGGCTTTAGTCTGCTTGTATTTCTGTTTTTTTTTTAAAACGAAGCAAGATTATTTTCTTGAACTTTATTAGAAATTACGAACCAACTACAAAAAGATTGCTAAACGTTTTATATTTCATACTTGTGATATCTGGCGAGCTTGCAGGAAATAATTTTGTAATCTATAAATGTGTCAGTTCGCGGTAAAAGGTACCTTATGGACTTTGGCGCTTAAGTCATTTGGAGATACAAATTCTACAATCTTGCTTAGACTAAAAAAACATAATGTCGTAAGTGCCAACTCCCATAAGGTACCTTTTACCGCGAACTGACACAAATAACTATAGTTTTCATGTGACCATTACTTATTTTTGTTTTATTGTATTTGACCTACAGTGTTTCTCCCTGAGGACACAACAGACAGACAAAATAATCAAATTAAACGATTTTCTTCGAAGAGGATACGTCTAAAACGAAACAATTGAAATTCATTGAAAATAGATTCATTTAGGACGGAATAGTGGATAGGGCGGTGCTCAGTCCTCCATCGGCACTAATAGCACTATGATTAATATCCCGGATACACCGCGTGAGGGGGCATCGCGACACGAAACTTTCACAAAAAGTATTACCATTTTATAATGATAAATAGCTTAGCATGTGTAAATAGTAAGCAGGGACAACTTTGAGTTACGGAGAAGATTATTTTTTAATTTAATATTTCGCTGCGGGGAAGAAGAATAATGAGGCAGGGCCTTTGTATGTAAGGATTTTCTGCTTCTGCAATTATGATCCATTCAATAATGTGTTTGAACACCCATAGGATTTCCATGAAATGTGTCCTTATCTGAAGTCAAAAGCTGTCTCCAACAATTCCGTAAACCAACCTTCTCCATAATAATTTTTGCTTCTTGATACAAATCCCGAATATAAATTACTCGTACTAAGCTCCAAACGCACGTACGTAATTATAATCACAACAGAAAATTAACAAAAAACATAAAAGTATCAAATGATGATGACTGGGATTAATTCAACAGGATAATGGAAGGCACCAAAAAGAGAGGGCACTAACTCATACGCAGGTACAAGTAATTATATAAGAGAAGTTAATTATTTCGCTCTGTTTTTATTTTTAATCAAGTTTTTATATTAAGTATTTCTGCTGTCAGATTGTGATTACTCATGAGGATGGTACAGAAAACAAAGAACTTCGTTGGAAATCATAAGATCATTAAATCACGGTACTTTTAGGTACCTACGAATATGTACCTTTGGAAGGATAAAATTTTTTAGCACATTGATGTAAAATTCAGGAGAGGACAGAAGATAACCATTTAACGTCAAAGGAAATAGACAAATAAGTGTTCAACTGATAACCTACAACAGGGTATCCCTTGGCTTATTCATAATCAGGACCAAAAGTGTATCAAATGACTTTCAGGGAGATCACGCGCAAAACGATGGCCTAATACTAAGCGTTTTCCTTCCCCAAAAAATCAAAGGACTTCTTCCTTGATAGTTTAGTCGTTAGCCCAATACTCACAACGGTCGACGCGTAGTAAGTGATAAATAAAACGTAATTGAGAGACGGAAGCAACCAATGAGTAAATCTCGTCCGTCAATTTATTTAAATTATTTATTAGTGGTCCGCTATAGACACCCGACGATCAGCGGACGGACGCCCCTACTGATGCAATTATGGCGGATGGATAGTGTTATCGATATCCACTGATGTACTTATATTATATTAAAGATTTAATAAATTGATCTAGACTAGAATCTTGATTTAGAAAGCGTTTACCACTTTCATTGGAAAATTGGAGTGTTGGATCCGCAGAACTAGTGAGTTATTTTCTAGAGCTTCATTCGGTTGAAGCCTTGGTAGTAGAATCAAACTAAGTTGTTCTGATAAATTGCTGGAAGTCATAAGGGCTATGACACGACAGCTCATACTGATAGGTATAGCAGGTGCACTTGTTCAAACTAGTTCACAGAACGACAGAACCACCGGCTAAACAGCAACAAAAGACCAAATCACATCCCGATTTAGTTAATTTGTGCAGACACAACACAATGGATGAGGAAATAACACATACACCCACATCCACATGCTATGTACCGGGAGATTGTAATTGGCGTAATTGGACGAATCTGGACGCACTTAATAATGCCCCATTGTCGTCATTCAAATGGCAATTCATCGTTTGTAAAAGATATGATTCATTACTTTTAAATTAAAGAGTTTGACGAACCAGTTCGGAGGAGTGCGCAAAGCTTTCGAATTCAATATGGAAGGTCCTGTTAATTAATCTCTTAAGGACTATTTATCGCTATCAGATGGTAATTTCATCAATTTCGACGAACACTGCAGACTAAAGATTTCCCCGAAATATATTATGATCTGTCAGTCTATGTTAAGTTGCATCATCAAGGTATATTTCAGACACCTATAGAAATTCATTCGGGTTTAGTAACGAGAGTGTAAAAATCTCACCGTGCCTAACCATCTCTAATCCAGGGGCCTCAGAAAATGGCCCCTTTGAAAAAGACCTGTTTTTTTATGGTACATACGGATACCATAAAAGACCATAATTATCTTCATCTTAAAGTCACCCAAAGATTACGTTACGAAATCAAAATAATAGACTGTGTATTTGATATCTTTATTTGCCTCAGGAATTATATCGAAGTCATATCTTTAGAACGAGTATGAATTTCAAGTATTTTCTTTTTAGCTACAGTGTAGGTTTTTCTGCTGTGTATTTTATTAAAGAAGATATTATTAGGTACGTGAACACGTCTTAGAAAGATTCCTAGGCTTTTTGAACCTGTTTCATGTTTTCTTAAGCCTTAGTTGTGACAGCCACCAATTTCATTACCCTTTTCATCTTATATTCCATCTCATCCACAGTTGTGGTTTACTATTTTTATGTAATTTTGTTATGATTTAAGTTGAAATTATACCATATTTATTAGGTTCCCAAACCATATAAAACTGATAACGTCTCCAAGTTCATTTGAACAGAAGGATCACTCTGTTCAACTATGGAATACAAATATATTCATGCTTGATAATAAGAAATGTTTACAGGTATATTGGGGTATAAATGAATATTATTAAAAATAACATGACATCTGCAGCTTACCTGAATTGTTCAGATGCACGCCGAAGTTAATGCCTTTACCTAGATATGTCGTCACATTTACCAAATAGCAAATCCGATAACTTGGATGAATACAGAACTTTATTGACGGAGAAGAAAAACACCGGGAGAAAATCTGGTTTAAAAGTCTGAAGTCGTCGTCAATCTGCCTCGAGCAAGCATGTTGATTAAGACTCTTTCTTAATCTGCATTTGCATAATAAAAACTGAACTTCCACTGGATGATATATCTTTAGAAACTTGTTGAGTAATGTATGGTTTACCATTTTCATTTATCATTTTATAGAAATTACTTACCCATTAATATCCGTGACGGACCAGAAGTGCCTGAGCACAGCCTTGGCCAGCAGGTACCAGATCTGCGTCCACACCCACGAGGACTTGTCGATGGAGGCCGATAGGAACTCCTTGGTCTCCTCATCGGGATACAGCTGGACAAACTTCTTGATCAGATCAGGACACAGACGCTCTTTGTTCACACGGTACCACTGCAACAAATGCGTTGAGTAAGACATGGTCGAATTGTGAAGAGGATAGTTTGGCTTTGATTGTCAACTGGTTTTTTCAAAACGCTTATTAGCCAGGGGTTTCCTTGTGTTTCCATTAATGTAGAGAAATGTTTCATTGGTATCACATCGTGATTTGTAGATACTAATCTATTCTGTCGAACTTACATTTGCAACCAACAAATTATCTCCACGTCTAAAAACTTGCATAATTTCCTTATAAAGCACACGACGTGGATCTAGACGAAACGTCTCAAGTAAGACATGCTGCGTCTACAGCGTTACATATTAGTAATGACATGATTAAAGGCAAATCGCAATTTCTTCTTCTCGACCATTATACAAATTGATGTTTAACAACCCATTGCAGCACTTCTTAATGAAAGCATACAAAAAAGAGTAATCGAGTGCAAATAAGAGAGTGTAGTATGAAAGGAGCGTGCATCTCGTCACCCGTTGTGTGTTTAAGTCAGCCGCAGCGGCCCTACAAAGGGCAACGCGGCGGCTGTTAATTTCACGCTGCCTCGAATTAACATTTCTTTACGCCACAGAATAATGACGAATTAAAAAACTTCTCGCCTCTACATGTAGCCGTAATGATGGCGAGCGGCGAGCGAGACGGACGATGCGAACTCATCAGCCCAACTTAATTAATGCCAGATCTGTCTTTGTATTAAAATCGAACGGCGGCCGTGTAAAAAATTGGGAAGGTGATTCGGGCTGCATATAAAACAGGGTTCTCTGTAGTGTTTAATTAGTGAGTGTAATTAAGGTGTGTATAATTAGTGTACGATACCAATTATCTCATTTTTTGTTACTATTTGGGACTTATACCTAATAACACGTCAGGCATGTGGTTGCGAATCAGCAAAAAACACTCTTGATTTAAGAAATGAAAATCTTTTAAAGTACATGTATCAATATGCTGTAAATAATCAAAAATTCGAGAGGGAACGTCAGAGTAAAGAGTGACAAATGAGAACATAAGTGACAGAATACAGCTTCAAAAGGCAACACACGGAACTCCAAATTGTCTAAAACCGGTAGTTGAAACAATCGTCACGGCAAATCGAAACGTCAGGCCGGGAGCTCGTATTCAATTTTATAGTGAGTTCGACTCGGAGCGGCGATAAATGATGGCCGCCTTTACTTTGTGTAATACAATCAATGTTTTATACTATTATTCATCCGATTAGACACCGTTTTTTGTTGGGCTACTAGTATTTCTAGATGTTTTTGTGTGTCAGGATCTTTTACATTTTTGTGCTCAACAGATCGAAGTTGAGGAATTTTAAGGTTTGTCTTCATCGATAATAATAAAACAAACCAAAATGATCAACGTAAACATTCCATTTAATGACTTCTAACCAACAAAATAATGCTGTAATATAAAATACATGCATTTACCAATTAATGATTTTAAAGGTCAACAGTTTCATTGAAGTGTCATGTGGCTTAGAAAAGAGAAGTCTACATAAAACGTAACCATAATATCTAAAACATTTTACGACGAACGGCAAAAAGTATCGTAAAAACCGAGGGAAATAAATATTTAGTACCGAATACTGATAGCGAATCACGTTGGTGATTATGCAATGCGCCGTCTTTACATTTAAAATAGCCTGCATCGGAACTACGGCATTCGACGGGGTAAATTCTCCAGACGGAATACAAATCGTGGAAAATTTTGAAGTCTCAAGAATCATCAATGATATACCTACTTCAGTTTTACTTGTTAATAGATAACAACGGGTCTATTGTATCACAATTACGCATAATATCTGTGCTGTTTCGAAAATGATAGAAAATTATAGACCGCCTCTCGTCTCGAGAATTGTAGGTCAAACGTTTCGGAGGAAATGTGGTATTGGTTTAGGATTCTGTTAGCCCTGAAGACATACACATTTTGAGCTAACGTTACATCTTTTTATGTGGACATGTATATCGTTGTTTACGTCCAAGTAAATTAATTATTCTCAACAATTTAAAAACATACGAGTAGGTACTTCCTTGTTATTCTATCCCGTAGATAGGAGGCACCCGTCCGATTATATTATTTATGAGAGTCTATGTTTAGGATTCATTTTCAGCTCGTGTAAGTTAGATTTGCATGAATAACAATTACCTCATTTTAAAAATCTACCTGTTGAGGAAGACAAATTGTGAATGATTTATTCAAATCCGACGACTTATCGAGGCCGAGTCCATTTCTTATTTATTTTACTGTCTATGTGGGTTACCGATTTTCGCGGAATGGTCAACAGGTCAGATGGTAATAAAATGTTTTAGTTCCGTTTGTGTTTCGCACTTGTCATTCAGCCAGTCATAGCCTTCAATGCGATCATTATACTCGGCTGACTCGTTAGCGCGCAGGTCAGCGCAGGCGCATCCATGGAACGAATGGAGGATCCAGCTCCTTTATCCGCCGGTCGTTCGCCTCCAGCTAATGAATCAAAGCCCTTAGTGTGAGCATATTGTCAATACGAAGCGAAATATTAACGCTGAACGCGCTCAGCTCGCACAATGCCAGATTAACTCCCATTTAAATGTGCGAATAAATGGCAAAGCAGCGGCCATTTAAAAGCAGCCGCTCCAACCAGTGATGTTTTGTTTGACTTCCACACATCAATTCTCCAATAGATGAATGGTGAATCTTTGAAAAGCGCAATCATACAATTTGTCACGACATATGTAGAGATAAAATTTCCATATTATTTACCGCTGCTTTGGTACATAAGTTATAAGCTTGGATTTATAACCGTTATATTGGTTAATAAGGACGGAATTTATGAGTGCACGGAGTCGTAGAAGGTATTTTCAGGAGCCTTAAAAGAAATGATACGTTCGTACGAGGAGCGAACATTCAGGGTGTGTTGGGGCAGTATAAAACATAGTACGTTTGTGAGCTAAGTGGCGCATGGGATCCCGGTGGATTTGCCAGTAAGCGGCTCGGAAGCTTGTTTGCCGGGCGCTCCATTAAAATGGGATCAGGCGGGATGCAGATCGCTTGGACGTACTGCAAGCGGGACGCATGAGCTGCCGCATCCGGGATATACGACATACAATATTGATTATACCGAACGTAGCGTACGTGTTCACATGATGGACGAACTCGAGACGTAATGCAGGTAGTCTTAGATTTATGTAAGTTGTCTACTGCTCCGTATCCGGTTACAATTTCTTATGTTCTATTTTATTCGATGTCATTTGATTACAGCTGATACAAATAGCTAAAGGATACTGGAGCACAAAATACGGTAACTAATGGAAGCAATTTAGATGGGGTGAGGCGAGTGGAAAATGTGCTGCAGCTACTGAAGAAAGATTGAAGGTTTCTGATACTTGTTTATTTACGATACTTATAAAACCTGCTAATAATGCTCGTGGGCCTAAATGTTTTAGCCACTATTAAAGAAGTGAAAGAATTAGTTGTTTCATGTTATAACAATGTTTTAAGATAAAAATAATAAACAGGATTTATGTCTAAGACCTACAGCAAACAGACATTGGGTAGTCAATAAACTATGGTAATAGCCCAAGGCTCAGATGTATAAGAGCGATACTCTCAATTAAAAGCCCGTGCATGACTTATTGCGGCGAAACAATTGATTTCGATTAACACTCGACAAAGTTACTAAACAATAAAGCATTCTATCAGATACGCATATATTTTAGCAGATTTATATGTTCACGTGTTCAAAGACTAGCGCGCAGAATTGAAATACGATAGACGAATCTAAAAGTATAATAAATTCTCGGTATGAATTACTTGAGTTAAAGTACTCGTATGTAACTTACATTACACTGGGTTTAGTTGTGTAATTTAAACATAAATAAAATAAAAATACGTTTCCATTAGCTACGACGTTATGCGGATCGAAGGACCAAAATGGCTCAGTATCGAAAAGCTACCCCCCAGGTCATATATTAATTAGTGCAAGCATATCGTGCACTTTTATTTAATGTGATAGCCATTTCAATGATCTTTGTTCTATGGCATCACGAGCAAGCCCGGGGGCCACCGTTGCGTAATTGTTTTAAACTCGTCTTTTAATTGTTCTATCGAGGGTTGGGATTTATGGGCCGACGTGATCTCCAGCCGTAATGCCATTCACATTCATTTGCGCTATTATTTCCGCGTAGCCGGACCATGGGAATGCACCGTCTACGAATTTAATCAACTAACAATTCATTGGAACATTTTGTCAGGCTATTAAATTTGCATTTTTATTTTTTCCTTGCTTATTAATCGCTTGCAATTGATAATAAATCGTAAAAGTGGACAAGCACTTTTTATCATAAGTGTTTATAAATACAGCTTTAAGAATCTAAATTTTTACGGTCTTAAGTAATGTTCAAGTTAGCGTACACGACCACATTAAAATGGATTGAAAAAAAATTGAAGTTGCATGAGACACAACGTCATCTGCAGCGTGGGCACGCGTTCAAGAGATTTACGAGTGTATTTAAACTGGTTTTACATTAAGCACCAACTTGGCCGATTTGATCGTAAAATCAGCCGTTATGTTTCGAGACAATATCGTCGCTGGTTACCACCCAAGCAGCGGACTGTTAAATTAACTTCAGGTTAACTACGGGTCACTTCTTTGACGAAGCCTATTAATCGTATGTACGTCTGTATCCAAGGTGTGTCTACATACCATTTGTACATATTTTCCGATTTTAGTGGCTTCGGCTTTCTACTTGACCAAACGCATCCGACTATACAATAAAGTTGTTTGACGGCAAAGGTTGTTAAAATAACTAGTGTTTATTTAAGGTGTTGGAATGGAAATTACTCTTCGGTAAAGAGAGCAATTAAGCGCGCTCACGCCCGGCCGATTGTTCGGACGCGATCGTCGATGCCCCACCCATTGTCCGCTGAAATTAACAGTGGCCGTAAAAAAACACGTTTAACGAACGAGCGAAGTCGACTAAAGCGTTGTTACAAATAATTTAAAAGTATATCGATCAATGATATTTAGAACTACTTTATCGAAAGCAGACAGTTGAGACAGGTTGAGGAAAAGCATGATTCTTAATTTCATTTCTATCACATTCAATTTCTTGTTTTAGATAAAAACTATTTCGTTGGTTAAATTTTTAAGGTTAGTTGCTCTAGTTTTAAAGTTGACGACAAGCTTTCATTTAGTCTAACTTGACGTCCACTTTGATTCGATACACAGGGCTCACATAAGTGATTTCTTATTTTGAGATCATCAATGCCTTATTTTTGTCTTATTAGAATATTTCGTTAATAAATGAGTTTCTTGAAGTAGCATCTACGGTTACCTGGTACCATGTCTCTTTTTGGAATATAAGTATATCATTTGTATACGATGAGTGCTTTTTTGTATTCCATGTCTCCCTATCAACCACCTTAAAAATGAACTTTCCAATGCTTAATTAGTTTGGAAAGTAACCTAGAAATGGTATATTTGAAGAATATAGTCGCTGTTTTGAATGATACCCTTAAAGAAGTATCATTTGTTTGGGATGTCACAGCATCCTTACGTCAGAAGGCAATCGAACGGCCGTTGATTGAATTGATTGAAAAAGAAACGTAGAGGGGGTGTCGAGGCCGGTGCCTGGTCCACCGGTATTTTTATAGCCTGTACACGTCCCACGACGACGCGAGGGCGACACATTCTCGACGAGGCGACGTTTTTGCTACGCCAACTTTCATTAGACACCGCGCGCCGCGGGACCGAGGCGTTTCCTTTTAATAAATGAGTTATGCGTTTATATCCAAGATGGCTGCCCGCTTTATACCACTAGGGTGTCAAGAATGTTACGATGGCCGCGAGCTTTTTGACTTATACAGTTGCATTGTTTCAGAAAATTATTGTTATGATTATAGTATTTGGGTGCCATTTTTGAGCCTGGCCTGTTCCAGTTGTCCTCCTTTGTAGAACGGAATGAGTTTAATTCATGTATCGTAATGTTCTAAGGCTGGTTCTAAAAAAAACCTTAAATAAAGCAATACAACTACCCCTCGAGCTGGAAGCAAGATGAAGCGAAGCTGTCAGTGAAGAATTCATCAAAAATGTGAGCAGGTATTTCCACATTCGGTTGGCACGTACGATCTTTTTGTTAGCTGTAAATGTCCTCAAACTCCGCAAGGCCCGCAGTTGTCAACTTTTCGTGTATTTATTTACTCATTCATACATTTCTTGTATGTCTGTCCTTTTGTTTATTGCTTTTCAGTGCGTCCGCAGACTCCGCTTGTAATTTTACTGGGAAATGTCTGTATCATAAAAGTTAAAGCCACGAGTCAGGTTAAGGGGTTTTAAAACTGGCTGAATTTTAAGCTCTAAGTATTTAAACACCTATCAACAGAGAGACGTTCCAAAGACTGGTTTATTTTTTAATCGAGATTTATATTCGGAGTCTCTTAGGAAATAAAATAATCACGGCGGCGTCGATTTGCATACAATGGTAAAATAATTTTACGCGCGTTTCGCAGCGCTTAATTCTACTTTTTATTTGGCCTTCCGCGCCCTATCTACGAATCAAACGGCCTGCTCGCGCGCGCCCATTTAAGTGTTAACATTTTTGAAGAAGTCTTTCGAATTCTTTTATGAATTGTATAAATCTAACGGCGAGTTGTCTACACATACCGACATACATCATCATTATCATCTTTTATATTTATGATTATGAACTTTAATGAAAATCGTGCATGTGTTAAGAATTTAAAATAAAGTAACGAGTTAGGGCATTAACATAACAGGGTAATGTGTTTGGTTGAGTAAAAGTGTCGGTCCTATGGGCTATAAGCGCAGCGAGCGAGATGGGTCCGGTAGACTGCGTGGCGAGGTCGCGACTCTGCGTCCGCGGGCACCGACAGTCGTCTTGGCGCCGTCTACCACACAACACAACACCATACATAAACAACTTTTCTTACGGTTTCAAATACTACGTTAATATGTACTAATGTATGGTAGGTACTTAAACACACACACAATTCCCTATTACCTACTGTAAAAGGATAAGAAAATAATTTTCTGGCAGACAAAATTTACATTCAGAGCAAACATCGGCCGTCATAAATTCAGCACAAAAGTGCGAGCGACGGTCGACTAGCAACAAAAGGGCATGACTTTTCCCGCAAAAAAAGATGATCCTTAATCTGATTAAATCTCCATCGCGGCGGACGTCGGACCGTGAAAGATTAATGAATATTTGTGCGAGGATTCCCGGAGCTGGGCTGGCACGTACTGCTGTCATAATCATATTAGCCGCGGCGACCGGAGCCAGCTAGGCACGCACGCACGCACCGTCCACTTGTGCTCTGCTACCTACTCTCTTTTCAACCAATTCTAGGGCGACTTCTGTAATTTATACTAATTGGGTAAGTACTTCGATGGTAATCATTGAAGACTTTTCGTATGGATGAAGTTTGTTTTGTGGGAACTAAGGGCCGATCAATGATTATATTCTCTTTGGGGCTGATGCTAAATTGACACCGAAGTTCAAATCCGATGGAACCAAAGGTATCGTAGGTAGATTTGTTTGGTTTTGAAATACACTTTAATTGTAACTTCATTTTGCTTTGATAAAAGCTTCAAGTCACACGTATTCTGAAAGACCAATAAAAAAATAGAAGGTATCAGAAGGCTTTATTGTTAGAAATTCTTTATTATTCAATTACAAGACGTGTTTAATAAAAAAATGCTTTATAATTGAAAAATAAACTAGTACGATGCGATACGATCAATTGGATATTGTTCCAAACATTCTTTACTTCAAGATATTCAAAACAATCGCACTGTAATTGCCAATTACAATTGGCAAATGGAAACAGAGATACGAGTAGAATTTATGACAACATTATTTCAAGTAAAATAAATTCGCTCAATAAAATACCAAACAGGTTTAGGAGCAAAGATATATCTTTATAATTTAATATTTCGTGTTAGTGTAAGTTAATAAAAGGGTCTTATTACCAGCTCTGATGTAGAAGTAAAACTCATTATAATTTTTAATACGTCTCTCTACACATAAAGTAGCGATTACAAACATGGCGTAGCGAGCGATACGCAACGCGTTAATGTAAGTGTTTTCACAATATGAATTATACATTGAATTGTGTCCAGGCGGACTCTTTATCTCATACCCGGCGGGGCATAGAACACATTAATGCCATCGACTGCGCTAGATTTTTTTTACATATGCCCTAGAAAAACTTTTAAGCCACTAACTCTAACTTAACAGTGACGTCACATCTGTCTAAAGTAAGCCCAGCACACCTTGCGATATCGAAAATCACAATTGAAATTAAAGCATTTCGAGTGTGCTCAATAAACACACTCGTAAAAGAATCAATTGTTAAGACCCGAAAGAAATTAAACGTGAGAATGTATTGTTTCATACAAGCGTGAACAAAACGAAAATCGTTGTTTGCGTTAACCAGCTCTCAGGTCGTTTTCGACCTGCTTTCGTGAACATAAATCGCATTAAATAAAAGCATTATTTATGACGTCCATACTTCGAATTGAAAAAGTGAATTTGAGTTTGAATATTCAAATGGGCCTCCTCGGCTATAAACCTGAACTTATTATTTTTCTTTCGATAAATTTTGGTCATTATCTTAAACCGGACAGATTACCGATGCACTAGTGACTTTTAACCATCTGTTTTTATTTAGTCTCGTATTCTTTAAATTACGCGTCGTTGTTGTCGAGGCATCGTAGGTCTCGAGTAAATTGATTCATTATTAAAAGCATTACCTTCTCTTTTAAAGAAATAACGTTGCCCAGGTTTTTTGCTTTACGAAAAGAGTTATATTGGGCGCGTTGATACTTTACGATATAAGTACGCTCAGTACAACCCAATTGAGTGGAACTGTGGAGAAAAAATTGCAGATGGGCACTATATTTAACATGATGCCGATTAAAATGTTGACATCAATGAGCTTCAAGTTTCACAATGGCTACACTCGGAACATATTTGGAGTTGTGCACGTTAAGGGCGGCGGAGTGTTGGATTGGTAATTAATTATTAGTTATGGCTTGTGGCGGCTATAAAGGCGCGCTCATCAATGATTCAGGCGAGCAAACAAAGCGAGCGTGCACCGCGGGCATTATCCGCTATAAGACATCATAAACGGAGCACCATCATCTGGGCTTATAAAAAATTCATGCTCATCTCACATTTCGGCGCCCCTCTTAATTTCGCGTGAGCCTCTTCTTGGTTCGTGTAAAAACTTCGGGTGTCTTTTTATGACTTTTACTGCGGTATAATTGGGGTGGGGCGAGCGCTCGCGTCCCCGAGGTGACATAAATACTACCCCCTAACTCCTCGCTACCAACTACCCCCGAGTTAATCTCATGTAAGGCTATACGCCACGGAAGCAGACCGCATTAAAACGTCTGCCAACTACAGGTTAAATTACTTACTTGAAATCTCAACTGGTACGGTTTTACAGATTCTCTTTGGTAATTCAAGTAGGTACTTAACGCAATAGTTACGAGCACATAGCACAAACCGTGAGATATGAGAAGAATTATGCAAATTGTCTTGTAAATACGTATACAATATAGACTTAAATGTAATGGGGCATCCCAGGTGGGCGAGTCGCTAATGCATTTTGCATGTTTTTCCTAACCTTTCGAGAGTTGTGTCGTATAGTTCTCAGCGTTCTTACAGCTCTATAACATATCCTAAATAATGTTATGAACAGGGGTAAACATAAAACTTAATGTTTAGGACTCATTTAATTTATTTATATTTTCTTTGAACATCAAACAAAATGATAGTGTCTGTGAGGTAGTAAATGCGATTTCAATTTTACAGAGGCAGCGGAGTGGTGTGCGAGGTGGCGGGACCGCGGGACGAGGCACGGCCTGTACTCTCGTGCATGTGTGTATTTATTTGCAAATTCCGAATAGCTTTCAATATGTAGACGCGGTGACTCCCGCCTGTCGATCCACTCCAATATCGCACTCCTTGTGAGACGTCAGTAAGGCGACGCCATTATTCGATGCGACGATTGACTCACACGGGAGCACCGTCTCCTCAGGTCGCCGCATGATAGATGAGACCCAAAAAACATATCCGTAATTGAGATTTCTATTACAGAAATTGAAAGCGATCAGTTTTTTTCATGTTTGTATACATAACGTGAGTGGCGTCGGCGACAGAGCGCTATCGCGTTTCGGAAGTGTTCGTCAATTTGTATATTGTCATTATTAGACTTGGTGCGGAAAGTTTGGGTGCGTTCATCCATCATGGTGTGACGGGGGACCGGTCCGATATCGCGCCTAATACGTATTGATTTCCCACTTAGCGTTTTTCTTGGAAATCGCGGCGCTCCACCCTTCCGCCGTCCGGAGGCCTAACGAGCTGTTTGTCCTCTACTCGCGGCAACTAGGGCGGCTGTCGCTCCACACTTTGGCGTCGTCTAAATTACTTCAATGTAGGTAGTTCTGATTGAGGACAAGACACCGCCAACGTCCAGTCCAGCAAATCGGTGCCAAGAAAACTATTACATAAATTAATGACTTTTGGTATAGGTATGATTTGCAGATATTGAGCAAAATTTTACATACGATGGTTTTATATTAATCACATATTGTCTTTTTACATAGATTGTATAAGAATAGATCATAACTTATAATGAAAAGGATTTGTATCGAAAAACATTTGCCAAAAAGATCCTACTGAATTATGTCGCAGTTTGTTTGACAGTGCACACAAATAATGTTTTTTTCTGATACCATGTCGGTAACGAGGAAGCTCGTATGAGATATGATGTAAGCAAGTGAAATATTTGTGTAGGTACATTTGCCTAAATGCTGTAGAAAAAGATTTCGTCACCAAGGTCCCCGGTGGGGGTGGAGGGGGGAGGCGAGAACAATGGTTTCGGTTCTCACACGTGTGGAGGATTATTTGCATTCGGAAATAAAGAGAGGAATGATAAAAGAAAGGCGCGAGCGAGGTCCCACCGCCTCAGGGTGGGGTGTGGGAAATAGGAGATAGGGGGAAGGGGTGCGGGGTGGCGCCGTGGAGGGGGTGGGGGCTCGTTACGCGAACAATGGAGAAATAATGTACAGATTGCAGTGAGCGATGCGCCCAGCGCGACTCAGGTGTCTTAGCTCTGTGTGTGGACATCACGCCTCCTGCGCTTCGCGGAGCGAGCTTTGTCTATGTTTGTAATACATAAGCATCGTACCAGTAAATAGGTATTGTATATTGAGGACAGCTTAAATGCTTCTAATAATAATTACATTTCACTGAATTTTGCATTCCTTTAATATCTCCATACGTTTAATACGTACATGGTTCGAATGAAACATTCTATCAGGTTTAACGTATTCAATAAAATATTTGTATTACGGGAAAATAAAACATAATCCATACAACGGGAACACTAACGTCAGGAAAATTGTTAACGGTTGCTTTACACAGATTAAAATAAATGTTGTTAACAACTCAATTTGAAAGTCATAAAGCACAATATCAACATAGCCATGTCCAAGCATTAAGTGTAATAGGACGTTTTAATGGCATCAACTAGCAGGGCCACGGGGCAAGGCGTGCAAGGCGGCAAGGCGAGGCCATTTAATATAGGACGTGTTCATAGGAAGCGCAAGCAATCACAACACAATCACCCCATCCTCGCGTGACACCGAAAACGTCCTCGTTCATATAAGTATAAATTAATCCATTTAGAGCGAGCGACCGGCACCGACGGCGACCGACGATTAACGGAAGCTTCTACTTAACTAATTTATCCTCGGGTGGTTTTAACAGAATGGATAGCAGTGATTACGGCCGATGGCGACGATCTCGTGTGACGCTCGGCTCGGTGCGCCGGAGATGCGCGTACGCACACATGGGTGGACCGCAATCAAATGTTATTCGTTACAATTGTTGGACGCATAACGCGATTTAACAATGATTAGGATCGATCACATGACACTGTTTTGTACTGGTCTTGCGTGACCGTCGTACTCCTAGAATAGTTTTTGAAGTTTTTAACCTGTTTTCAATGAAATTCTACGGCATGGCAGGCAATTTGATAAATTGTTATTTTATGAATGGAGTAACACATTAGCGAAATTCATCTCATCCTCCAAACCATATTTAAGCAGTTTATTGAGTAAATCGACCGTAATAATTCCTTGAAATTCAGGGGACATTATTATTCTGAATCGGCTTTACTATAGTCAAATGTTTGTAATCCAGCAAGCCCGCGACATTTTAATAACATTGATCAAATAGAACAAAAGTATGTGGACCGAGCACTCGACAGAGATGAAAGTTAAAAGGGTCGCGAGGGGGCAGAAGGGGTGTGTTGTAAGGGGAGGAGCGGGTTGAATGTCTTATTCCCTCCACAATTCAGAGGTATTTCGTGTTCTTCATACGCAAATATATCCTCGTTACGGAGGTACACGTGAGCCTCCGATTGCGTGTGCGTCTAGTATGGAAACCCCTGGCGAGTAAGTGCGACGGTGAACCGTGGGAATTGTCCCTGCCAGAAAATTGGATTCAGTAATCAAACGGCGAATTGGACAAACGTTGCGTCGTTATCGCCCGACACTCGGTGACACAATACGAAAACTTATTTAAAGAAACTAGGAGCACCTAGTGGAATTTACTGAAATGTTGTTCCTTTATTTTTGTAAATACATATATAAGTTGGTTTGGATCTAAGTATGAGTCGTGACCTAAGATATAGTCTTTCAGATTAGAGCATCAATACTGTCAGATTTCCCGAGTAATGCTTAGCTGTTAGACTTTTGGATACGATCCAGCTTTTATAGACATCACAGGAGCCTGGTTTGGTTTACTGCCCAGAAATGTGTACTTTTCTAACGGTTTTCCAGTCGTTAAGGACGTTAAAGAACTGGGCAGTAGGTAAAACTACATTTTCAAAAATTAGCGAATGATAGGTGTTTTTCAAACTGCAATAATATATTCCTCATATGGTAATGCATTGGTAAGTATGATTTTGGGATTTAGTGGGTGGTACTTAAACTATCAAATTAGCTTTTTGCCTTATTAACTTGGCTATCACTAATATTGACATTCGTTAAACTTAGGCAGTGGCTCCGTCTATATAAAAGAAAGAATGGCGGAAGAAGAAAAAATATATATATATATATATCGTAGTGAAAAATTCATTCATAAGATCATAAGATGTTACAAAAAATAACATCGTTTTCTTCATATCTTCAACGGTTACATAGCATGTAACTGACAGTTTACACTTCGAATTTTATATACCTGTGGATTTCATGAAGAGGTTATCGCTTATAGAGTTCTTTTATATCTTAGCAATGTTTTTTATTTGATTGCCCACAAAGGAGGAGTGATGTTTTCCTCGACTGTTTAATTCAAAGATAAAAGATTAGTTTTGAAGTTAGGTACCTGCAAAATTGTTAAATAGTTTCTGCAAAATTAAGTTTGTCTAAATACGATTAAGATCAACAGAGTACTTAAAATGCAAAGTTAGATTCATTCACAGGGATCGCAAATTACGATAGGTTTTCATTTGAAGAATAAAAAACAAATGCAAATAGGTCGGATTTGATGGTTGTCTTGAAACAGTGTCCACAAGAAAACATAGCTCATTTATTGCATAGTTGAAATAATATACTATTTATGGTATTTATAAATGAGATTCGACACCAAGGACCAATGCCAAAAACGGCAATAACAGAGTCAGAAGCTGAGCATAGTAGATATTTATTTGACGAAGGTCAGTGTGATGGTAAGTTGTACAAAACTAAATAGGGATTGAAAACATCTTCATTCAAAAAAAAAAATCAAATGTACAAACGTAAATAATAACACAACTCTGCTTAACACAATACTATAAGAAGTTTTTTAAATTTTGTATATATATTTTTTTTATACAAATAAAGAAATAATCCCTTTTTTACTAATGATTTATTAAATACTTTGAAAAAAATAAATTTAACTGAAATTACTTATCAAAAAAATTAAAAACAAGGCGCAATGGGGATGAGGCTTCTTTTCAGAATCATCAGAATTAACAGTTTTTTTTTCCTTAAACCAAAATAAATTGAAAGTTTTTACCTTTGCAATTATAAGATTTAAGTCATTTTTTTATGAATTGATAATATATTGATCAATAGATATACATGTAAGTATAGTAACTTTGCATGTATAAAAACTTATTCACTAAGCTATTTTAAAAATAAGAATTGAAATTTAAACCAATCTTGTTTTCATGGAAATTAATAAAACAAACCGTGACATTCAAAAGCCCTATGTTTGTGGAGGGAAATGTTTTCATTTAACTTTCAACTTTATGACTGCAGAAATAAGGTTCAAAAGACACTCCACTGTAGCTTTTTTTTTAAATCAGCATTGATGATGTTGCGAAGGAAAGTTATTAAAAATACACAAAACACTTTTTGAAATAAAAATTAGCTAATACACTACTTTTATGAATTAAACATGTTTGTAAATGGTGTGTGATTTGAAATATTAAAAAACATAAGACTACCAATCTCAGGATTCTTCAATAGTGTTCAGAAAAAAGGCATAGTCTCTATAAAAAATAACAATTAAAGAGACTCAATATAAAAAAATTACACTTCATAAACTGAAGGAATCATAAGTATGAGGAACTAGCTTCTGCCAGCGGTTTCACCCGCATCCCGTGGGAACTACTTCCCGTACCGGGATAAAAAGTAGCCTATAGCCTTCCTCGATAAATGGGCTATCTAACACTGAAAGAAATTTTCAAATCGGACCAGTAGTTCCTGAGATTAGCGCGTTCAAACAAACAAACAAACAAACAATCAAACAAACAAACTCTTTAGCTTTATAATATTAGTATAGATGAAAGAGGAAGACATATTTTGCTGACTCCAAATCAAATTGAGAACAGGACAGGAAGAAGAAACTGCATGAATGATTTCCTGAGGCTATAATATTACAGCTCTTATGTGATTAAAATATAAAAACTACAGTTGATTAAAATGTTACACTATTGTGTAGAATATCGGGAATTAATTAGCAGTACTGTAAGGTCAATTAATGTTGAATTCTATTATGACTGATTATTCTTTATTATTGCACACTTTACAACAAATATATAAAAATAATACAGTCAGTTTATGTGCAATGGCGAGCTTAACCCAGAATTGGGTTCTCTTACAGCCAACCTTAAAGCCATAGAGAGATTGAGATAGTGGTAGATTCAAAAAAGTGACTGATATAAGTCATCATGGACTCATCTTTGATCTATTCATTAATGAATAGACCTGTTGATATAGTTTTCCAAGAATTAAAGTTTAGCCGCTCAATATAGTCATGTATGGCAAATAATTACTGATGCTAAGCAAACCACTGTATCAAAATCGAACATTAGACTTACCTCATTCTGATCAAGTTCTTGCAAATATCTATCATTGTGCTGCTTTTCATACATAGCCCGGGCTAGAGCGCTCCGGGGCCGATAGAATCCATTGACTCCTGAATTACTCGTCATTGTGTCTACGGAATCGCCACGTACTTCTGCAGCAGCTTCCAAGAACCTCGACTTTAGTTTACTGATCCCATCCCTTGGAGTGTTTTGTTGACAGTCCTTCATATAATAACAGTACAAATGAGATTTATGCTGAGCGTTGGCCGCTAATATCTGCCATATGAGGACTGAATAACATAAAGGTCTAATAATAAGACTCATTTAACAAAATTTGCATTGTTTTTTTCATGTAGGTCGGAGATCAATCAGTGACACAGTTATTCCTGAAATAACCTCACTTTTCTATTGTTTCTACGGCATTTATTACAGGGGAACTTATGGCATTATAGTTGTTTAACTTCTAAGATCATAATCATAGCACTTTTTTGTATAATTCATGTAAAAAATCTTTATAAACGTCCAAAACATTATTTTTTGCTATCAATCAAATGTCAGATTCAAGTATGTCAATGTAGTTTTTGCTGATTGCCGCTAGAGGGCCGAGTGAAATACAGAAAACGTTTACGAAGTCAGTTTTTAAGTAAAATTTAACACCTTTTTATTAATGATGTCCGGTTTTATTGTAAGTTAGATTGAAGATTTAAACATTTGAAAGGTGTTACGATAAAAAAGTAGTAATTTATAGGTTAAAATAAAGAAAAAAGTCTTTGTAATGCAAAGTTTTGTTTCTGTATTAAACTGTCTTTATAAACGGAAGATTTGGAACTTTTTACGAAATTGAAGATCCAAATAAAGAAAATTAATATACTAAAGTAGTGTTAGCGAACTATATAATAATATGATTGTTTTAGCATTCAAGGCTCAAGGCATGAATGTAGTTAAGTAAATGATCTTACGAACACTAGGTAAGTGGGAATGACTAAACCGTCTGTTTAATTTGATAGGTACCTACTTATGTGGTGCACTGCACCTATGCTCATTTAATTCTATGTCTAATAGATTGAAGGTCATTAATACATAAACAATGAAGTTAAATTATAGAAGGTGGGTACTAACCGTATTTTGTTTAGCTTCAACCGAAGCCCTTGCGACAATTTCACGAAACACCAAATTCATCATTTTGCTTTCACTACAACAGTTAGTCAATCCGATGCAAAGTTTTGTTTCTTAACTGTTCTGTCACTGATGCTAAGTGAAGTTGCTAGATAACAGTCAGAGCTTAACACCCAAGTATTTAAGTATATAACACTTCCCGGTGTGAAAGGCAATTTTAATTATTATCTGAGTTGAATTAAATGGTGGAATCCAGAATCTTAGTTCGGCCTTGGTCGTGACCGACCGTTCACTGTCTCAGCGCTGCGCTTGACCACCTCCGATAGAGTTTGGGAAGCCGTTATAAGAAGAACTATTTTTATTGTAGAAAGGTTTACTTCCATTGTATCGCTGGTGCCCGTTTACTTACGCATTGTTAGCCAATAATTAAACGTGCATTGTGTTTTAGATCTCGAGGTAAGGCCAAAACTTATTTAGAAAACTAATCAAAGCCGCAAAAAATAGTAAGTAGATACCTTAGTAGGTTCCAACTGTTCCAAGCTAGAGTTAAGTAGGCATCAGTCCGAATGGGTTAAACGCACATCGTTCCCGTTTTTCCACGTTCCGTTTTTTTTTTTGGAAAAATCCATGTTAGAAATCTCTTCTTCAGTATGAACCTGTAGGTACCTACCTACTAACAGAACTATCTAATAATTAGTTAGAAAAAATAAGTAATAAAACAACTGTTTTAGAAATAATTACGATATGGTACCTAAACCTTTAGATATTTTATGATGATTGTCTGTCATAATACGAGAAATAACATAATTTCTAACATATGGATACATTTATTTAACTTTTCAGGTTTACTGCTTTGTAACATATCACGTCACAAAGCTGTGCACAACATAGACGTGACATCTATGGTGCACAATGACTGACTAGATAACGATGAGAATATAGCAACGAAGACCGATAGCATTAGACTAACTTCACGTTTATTATGATATAACCTTTGTATAAAAAGTATTTAAACAATAAATAAAAAAAAGAAACTCACGCTATCCCGAACAGGTGGCACTCGCGGTTTATGGAAGCTTTGCATTTTTTAAAAATATTAATCTAATTTCCAAATTCAAATATCTACGTGGATTCGATTATTACGATCGCCTTGAAGTGAGCGTTGTAAGATAAAAGGCTGTTGATAGTTATGCCTGCGCCGGACGACTTTATCTCGAAAATTATAATGTAGATAACATTCGTGAACGATAAATTTTGTGACGATAAGTCGGCAAGTAGGAACTATTTTTATATACATACATACGTAAGCAAGTGCAATTAACTAATCTAATTGAATTAGGTGTTTTAACGCTTGAAGACTGACAATGATTAATTTTATTTCGTTAAGTATGTGAGATTCTCTGCAGTTTCATCCGCGCCCTGTGATCCCATAAGATAATCAGTAAAACATTGCCTATCTAATCAAATCAGTATCTATTTTGTGTTCGAATGTTCTTCCACAAATTCAACTTTGTTTTAAGGAAGAGGTTGTGCATACCTTAGTATTTATCGCAAAAATATAATGTCGCATTCTATGAAGTCAAATTAATATCGCAAAGTTGTTGAGGAGCAGAATAGTAGGTTAGTTACCGAGTTTAATTCCTATAAATCTATACTAATATTATAAAGCTGTAGAGTTTGTTTGTTTGTTTGTTTGTTTGAACGCGCTAATCTCAGGAACTACTGGTCCGATTTGAAAATTGTTATCATCAGTCATCAAATCAGTGTTAGATAGCCCATTTATCGAGGAAGGCTATAGGCTACTTTTTATCCCGGTACGGGAAGTAGTTCCCACGGGATGCGGGTGAAACCGCTGGCAGAAGCTAGTATTACATAAAAAGCCAAAACCTTTTTGTTCTTGAGAAGAATTCTCAAGACATCACCTGCTTTCTATGTTCTGACATAACTAACTCATAAGATGACAGTGGCATAACTGGCATCCAACACTGCGTCTCAGCCGCTGAAAAGAAAATACATGTTACGTGGTCTCGACGCAAGCCACCTGAAAGCTAGGCTGTGTGCCAATGCAAATGCCAATATAATGCTGTATGAAAACAATGTCTTCACTAAGTATAAGGTGCTGAAAATGTATTAGAGGTGACAACTAATAGAAATTAGCTTATTTACGACTAGCTTCTGCCCGCGACTTCGTACGCGGATCCTGTCCCTTATGCCAGCGACTACGGGGTCAGCAAAATCAATGGTCTGAATCGTCTCATATTGAATTTTAAGGGCCCGTTGACGGGAAAAAAACGGAATACGCATAACCATTAGAAACCTTCCATATATTTAATTTTTTGTACGTCAACGGCAAAAGCACAGATTCTAATTAATCTAAGTTGTGTGTGGCAAATATTGCACGTATTATTACGTAAAAAAACATTAAATATTACTAAGATAACAAATTAGTGGTGACCTAGTGGAAGTCGTTTTGGTTTAGTGGGTAGAGAACCGATCTCTCAAGTATGACTTTGATTCCAGGTCTGGCAAGTACCTGCCAATGCAACTTTTCTAAGTTCGTATGTGCTTTCTATGTATATTTTGGATACCAATAGGGGACGTTAAACTGTAGGTTCCGGCTGTCATTGAACATTCTTGGCAGTCGTTATGAGTAGTCAGAAGCCAGTAAGTCTGACCAGTTTTACCAAGGGGTGTTGGGTTGAGCGGGTAACCGGTTGTAAAACACTGGTACTCAGTTGCATCGTGACTGGAAGTCGATCCTAACATAATTGGGACAAAGGCTCTTGAGATAATAACGACAATAATAATGAGATATAAGCCCCGCAGGACATCTGAGGCAGATGATGGGGAGTAGCAACCCCGCGGAGCTATATATACCGAGTGCTCCAGGGAGAGTATACTGTCCCCCATCTCCGGCCGGCCGGAGTGAACCATGACGGGGTTAGGTCTCACGCCTCTGGCTTGCTTTCATTGGCCGTCCAGAGTGGAGTCGCTAGAGCAGGGTTAGTAGCCCTGCTCGGAGGGTAGGTGCCTCGTGGTAAGTGGCAAGTGGGCCGGTGATCTGCGTTTAAAGTCCACCGAGGTATCCTCACTTCAGCCGCTCATGTAGTTGTTGCCCTCTGGTTTCTATTCAGTGACTGATTCCCGGGGGCCCAGTAAGTGAGGTGGCGAGTCTCCACCTGCCATTTTTACATGTATAAATAATACATTGTCATCGGGAGGTGCCATAGTTCCCATAGTTTCCTATGTCCTAATCCACTAACATCCCATCACAATAGCCCAAGTAGTTTTCCTTCATAGTCAGCAATAGTTTATCACAGAACCGGGGACTGTCTTTTTTTTTTAACGACGTCTACCGGGGATTGTCTTTGGGTTCATTTCTATAGTGTATAAAGGGATAATCGTCGGTTTTGTGTCACCATGTCATTAAAGTTGATTCAGCGTGTTGGCTTCGGCCCCACGTTTGCCTCCCAAAAATTCAGGACTCTGTAGTCCCGAGGTCTGGAAGAGACATACATACAAAATAAAAATGAGATGTAAAATTTATACTAATAAGTGACTTAACACAAAATTCAAGCGTGTTGTATCTACGTTATTATTTGTATGTGAGAGAAAGAAAAGAAAAAATACGTGTTCATTATTTTAGGGTTATCTATGTAAAAGGCGGACTAATTACTTTTTTTGATTCACCATACCTATTTTGTAACATTCATTTCTATACATTTAAAGTAGTGGAGCTCTTGAAGTTTCACATCAGGTGTTCCAGATCTTCGATTTTTATACGTCAATAGAGAGTGCTTATCAGATTGAACAACTTTTACTAAAACGTCATACCTTTATATGCTGTAGTCTAGCTGGTCTCCTGGAATTCCACATCAGGTGTTTTAGATCTTCAATTTTTATAAGGCAATAGAAAGTGCTTATCAGATTGAACAACTTTTACTAAAACGTCATACCTTTATATGCTACAGTCTAGCTGGGCTCCTGGAATTCCACATCAGGTGTTTTAGATCTTCAATTTTTATAAGTCAGCAGAAAGTGCTTATCAGATTGATCAACTTTTGCTAAAACGTCATACCTGTATATGGTACAGAGTAGCTGGGCTCTTGGGGTTCCACATAAGGTGTTCCAGATCTTCAAATTTATTATCTCAGCAGAAAATGCTCATAACATGAAACAATTTTTGCTATGGCACCATTTTTGTATCTCTTATAGTTTTGTTTGTCTGTTGGAGTTCTGCATCAGGTCTTCAAGTTTCGAAGATAAATTATAGCCTATATGTTGACCCGGCTTAATACCAATACAACAAAGAAAAAATCATTGAAATCCGTTCAGTAGTTCGGAAGATTAGCGTGTACAAACAAACAGACATACAGACAAACAGACAGATTTTTTTTTTTGGATTTGTGTTCCATTACTGTTTCTAAACCCCACCCAATTATTATTTTTTTAATATATTCAATGTACAGACACAGTTTTTTTACAGATTTATTATATGTATAGATAAGAAGTCTTGTCTTGGAGTTTTTTAGTTTTGCATTAACAAGTATTTTTTTGTCAATATAGGCACATATTACCACATAGGTGATAATTTAGGCAGGTAACAGTTATTATTTTTTTGGATCTTATTTCGACAGACGTGCACATTCTGCGGTCACGTTTCTTATTTGTAAACTCATCTCAACATTTGACACGGGTTAAATATTTTAATTAAAAATTACAAAGTGTTGTTAAAGTTTTGTTCAATATGGATTCTGAATGCGCGGATTGCCTGAAGCCATGCGGCGATGAGCGCGCGCGCATCGACTCGGGCGCACGCGGGACATTTAAAATAATTACAAGCCATCGGAGAAACGTTACAGCCAGTGTTTTGAGACCATTACTTATTTTTTAATTCAAAAAAATACTTTTAAAAGCACACACTTAGTGCCGTTTGGTGCAATGCGGCCAATAAATGAGACTATTACAAGTTTCTGGTGTAATTTTGTTGCACCAAATTTATATTATTATTGGAGCATTTTCGGTAAAATAATTGCACGGCAGAGATGTGCAATATGGGTACGGGTCGATTAAAACCGGGTTCTTCTATTTGAAAGGCTTCGGAGTGCGACTGGTTTGAGGTTGTTCATAAACATTAATGTCAGATTAATTTTCGTTTAAGCAGAAGAATTTTCAGTGGAAAAGACCCTTTCATCGAATTACAGTCGTATAACCAATCGTCGTCTTAAATGTATTTAAGGTCATATACAACTTTGACTTTTCAAACCAATTAATGTATCTACGTGTAAAGATAAAATATAACCTAACCTAACCCAATCAAAGGAAACAAGATCAAACTAAACTCATTTGCAACATACTTATATGTTTCTTTTATTATAACCAATCATCTGTTCGTTTAAAAAAGCAAGGTGATCTGAAACAAAACCAAATGGTCGGTTTAATTTAAATCTGTGCACGTAGTTTTTGCACCCCCAACCGCATTCTCACAGAGCGGCCGGACTTGATGCACTTCAGTTCTGATTGGATCATTACCGAGTTCATCATACCCCGTGCGATCCTCGGGCTCAGACAGAGACGCATGTAGCTGCAGCCAGAACAAACGACAGAGACAGCCTACCCATCGAGCACATCGCTCAGAAATTATTTCATATCATGATTATTGGAACTTTTTTGCACTTCGTAACTAACAATTGACATTAGGAAATGCAATTTCATATTGATTTCGTAATATCGTCTCTCGTTTATTTGTATCAATGCGGCAAATCTTTCTATGATTTGCGGCTAACCATCCGTGGGCATGTTGGTTGTTTTCTTGTGGCTTCACGTTCCAAGAAAATGTCATTAAAAGCTCAATAGGGGATTAAGTCGGTTTAAATTTTCACGTAGCCCGGCAGGAAATCGGTTTAGCCGTGACAAAGGGTGGGAAGATACCGAGAAATTATCTTTCGGAATACAAACCGCTAAACGTGCAATTACAGCGTTACAGATGGAGCATTAAGTTATCAAAAAATAATAATGTTTCACACCGGCCGGAAGGTGTCGCTGGCATCACGTCCGCTGGCCACAATCACTCGCTCGTCACTGATTTTGATTTCGAAACGGACGAATATACTCATCATTCATCACGTTTCTAATAAAATTCGTCAGTGAAGGCATCTGTTGTCTTGCGTAACCGCATTTATTGCTGTTAATGGTCCCCTTTCTTAATGTTAATTTGTGCTGGAGCAACCGTTACTACTGTTACTCGATTTGTTTACTCGTCCGTATCTACTTCGAATAGTTATCGTACAATACTTAGGTACGTCTCGCATGAGGGAAAATTTTTCCCCCGCTAAGATGAAAAACTCCGAGTACGTTAATGTATACCTATAAGCCAAACCCATGTACTCGTAGGTTTGGATTTAGCTACTTACTTACTTATATTTTTAAATGTTTTATGCAGTTACTGAAATGTGTAATTTAACTATCTGTTTAAATATTAATTTCTTTTTCTTTAAAAATCAATGATTTCATTTATAGCGACATGACCAATTTGTTCGCAGATTTATTCCAAAGTAATCGATATTGAATCGATTACCCCTAGTATCTCACCGTAGCATTAGTTACATAGACCGCGGGCATTACCATCGAGATGGAAATGAATTAAACATAATTCGAATAATCGAGGCTCGGCCAATACAATAAAACAAAGGGAAAAAGTATGTCTGCGGCCTGCCTTAGCGAGGGAACGAAGGATTTCAATTTGGAACGTGATGAGGCGAGTTTTCATTTACGTACAGTGATTCGATGATGTTGGTAATGACGTCGACGCACTGATGCGATGCTGCCCCTAGCGAACATACGCTGGCATACATAGGTATATTTTGCGTAGATAGGTACATTGATTACCTATAGGTATGCTGATTTTTTCAATAATTATTATCAACTCAGTTAAACTCTGGGAAAATGTTCACATCTGGTTTCACATTCATAGTAGGTAGGCAAGTACTTAAGTGGTTGATTAACGAAGTCTACCACGCAAGAGATCACGTCCTATAACTTGCGCAAACGCGCAGTAAATCTCTCACGTTATAAATTTACAACACTTTTATTTATTTCGCAGTACAAATTACAAGGAAAATAATAATGAGCTGAAGTCATATCTCATTACTTAAGTTGAAGCTCAACGGTTGTGGACAGGCTGAGGAGCTTTGGATGCCATCTATGACTTATTTAAAAAGGCTTTCATTAATGTACATTTGCACGAACTGCAACTTTGTAGCGTGCAAATAAAGTGTATATTGCGATGATTGCTGAATCGCTTATAATGTTTTTTTAGTTAAACAGGACGAACACGGAGGCGTTCGTTAGGCAGTTCCATAATTAAAAAATAAAATTGACGTTCGCTCGACGATGTGCTGAAAAGTTGCAAAAGAAACGTTGTAGCGATGCGCGGACGCTTGTTTTGTCTTGTGTATGGTTTATTACGAAGAAGCGACAAAGAGCAATGTTTTAATAATTCATGTATTCACACATTCCGCGGCATGAGTAATGTTTTTCTAGCTTAGCACATTGTATGGCAACATAATAAATTAAGTAAAGACATAACTTGTAGTGTATAGAGCTACAGTGCCGCGATCCTTATACAAAGCGTCTGAAATGTGCGCGCGCGCTTTCGACACGTTTAAATCTCAAAAACAAATTGCAGCGCGTTCCTGAGCCGACGTCACAGTGTTGTTGACCCGCGGATAATTAAAGCGCCCACTTGTAATTACTCGTGTGTGTGGTTGAAATGCAAATGTTGTCGCCCCAAGTATCTTCAACGTGTAATGTATGCGAATCGGGTACAGATAAGCGCATGAGATTTACACCTCGCCGTGTCATGACTTCAGACTTTACCGTTCGTTGACCGACACCGTTTTAGGGGTTATTAATTGTTGTTTTATTTTAAGGAACTTGGTGTGATTAAGATGTTCTTGGAAACAAATACTTAAGTCAAAAATATTGCAGTCAAATTTTAATTGGGGAAATACGTTAATTTTGACCTCAAGACATCCACTGATTTAGCTGTAGGTACTTATGGTTTTTTTTATACTCGCTTAATTAATTATTTATTTTTTAAGTGGTTGTCTATCTATTTTATGATACTCTCTTTACAAAATTAGATGGGCTGTTCGTGTATTTACGAGCTCCTATTTGCAAAAGCAATTTTTGTCTACATCAGTGCCAAACAACTTTCCGTAGCGTGTTGAAACAAATGTGACTGTCCACGCAATTTCATACATTAAAGCATTTTTTGAAATCCGAAAGCGTGTTGCGGTCGTATCATACTTTGAAGACTAAAGTGAAAAATTAAAAAAACCTAATTTTTACGAGCCTCTGACGTTTAGTGATGGGAAAAGCGTCATTTCCCCACCATTACTTCGCGAACAATCAACATTCGGTGACTGACAGCTGAATTTTAGATTCTAAATTCGAATTATAAAAAGTTGCAGTTGTTTTTTTTTTGAAAATTGCATCGTGATAATGGGTTGGCAACCGTGGAAGGTTTTCCGTATTAGGAAAATTCGCATTTTGCTCGTCATTTATAAATCCCATTTTTATTTAGACAAACATCATTGAGAATTACTTATTTGTATTAGTAAATCTCGTCTTAAATAAATTAATCCAAAAACAAAGAGGAAGGGAAACCCCAAGAAAATTACTCGTAATAGTAAAAATCCGAGCAAACAAAACAAAACACGATTAGAAATATCTTTTTTCCATAACACAAACAAACAATATCTTATCGTTTCGCGAAGGAGGCGCAGGGAACCGTCAACAACAAAAGCTAACAAATCCTGTTTGTCCTGCGGGAAGCGTCCGTGATTTAATACAAATTATTATTAGACGACATAAATAACGTGGTACAGGGGTGAGGCAGCCAGAAGCTTCTTAATAAGTAATAAAGGGGTCATCGTTCATACCGAGAGAGCGGAATTAACCTGCGTACATATGGCGTGGTAACGGCCAGCGGCTTAGGGGCAGCTTCGTATAGGGCGTGTTTCGATACCTCATAAGTGTTAATTGTGGGGCTTAATTTATTTAAAGCCGGGTTGGTAAATTGCTTTAAGTTTTAACGTAGAAAAATTAGTGATATGATTTTTTTATGTTAATTGCTGGTTAATTGTTAAGTTTAAGCAGACGTGTGTTTATGGAAATTTTGAATAGGAAATTCTGACATTTTAGTTCTGAATGACTAATAGCATTTTCTTCTACTTTTAGCGACTACTTGGAGGTTTCAAAATAAGTTTTCTTCTTAATTAGGTCCTCTTTTTTGTCGCTGGCAATATTCGTTAACTCTTGGATATTCCGGAGCGATGATTTCTGGCGCCTTTCATCGCTTCTTTTACACCCTATATTTTAACCATCATTATTTTCTGCAAAAGATGGAACTTAAAGATGGTATCAAATGCCTTGCTGATATACTAAATATAAAAGTAACGTAACCTCTCCACCAATAATCATAACATTTCGTTTCCATCTGAGTTCAAAGAACAAAGCCAACAGTTGCAAGTCTTGTAAACTTGATAGGATTATAAGAGCTTGGCGGGATGTATGTCGTTACTGTGATAAGGTTCTACCGACACATACGTAGTTGTTAGGCGTCTTTGCGGGAACCGAGATATGAGAGTGTATCATGTTGTTACCATAGAGGAAAATTGTGTTGTTTCACTGAAAATTATATCGGATTGTATTTTTTGTTGTTGTTTTTTTTTAATACAAGAACATAATATATGGTAATATACAATGCAAGTCGCCTCCAACAGGTAACTGTGGAGATCTAAGGGGGAGGCCTATGTTCAGCAGTGGACGTCCTATGGCTGAGATGATGATGATGATGATGATACAATACAATATTAAACTAATTTATAGAACTACACATCTACGTGATTATTTCTATTTAGTTTTTGAAGCTTCTGCTTCATGCATGCGTGAAAAGTATCAGTTTTCCGAACAGTTTTTGGAAGACTTCGAAAGATATTGCTTATGGTAAAATATCTGTACCTTGAGTTTTTTGTGACTGTTAGGAACTGATATTTTCCATATTCTTTAGGGTTAGAGCTGTGTATTCTTTCGTTTTGTAATTAGTAACATACTTGCAAAAAAAAATATTCACATTTTAATTATTAACCAACTATAAAAGCAGAAAAGTTCCTAAACCTGACCTTGATATAATTTCCTTTATTCTCAGAAAGGTAATATTGTTTTGTGTAAGCACTTCATATATCGCTTTATTAGCAAAGAACGTGACAGGAATATCCACGCGCCATCACTAGCTTAGGGGCCGGTTGTATCAGGAATTATTATTTATTTGATTCAATTAACCCTTTATTGGATGATATCTTATGTTTCTCGTTTATTTAGGAATCACCTTTTCTTGCTGGGAAGTGAGTAATATAATATTTTCTTTTGTAAAAGTATTGAGAGCTTCTGAAAGGAACAAAACATGTTACTCAAATGGATTTTTGTTTGCGTGGAATATAGTGTTGTGAACTTTGCAGAAGGTAAATGTATGTACATTTGTAGTGTTTGAAAATTATTTATAGGGTCTTGTCAATCTTAGATACAGTAAGTACCTAAGATAATAATATGCATAAATATCTATTACTCTGCATTATAATTATGTAATAAATATATTATCATAGCATACGGATAGGTAGGTGCTATAAAAATATACATAATATATGTATATTCAAAGGTAAAATAATTTCCCACGCTTTGGTGAGCATTATAGTAAATGTTTAGTATTCTAATATTCTTAGAATACTACGTGGTTTCGTAGGCACTCGCCTAAGTAAATTAAATCAAAAGAGAATTTTCTATTTTCATGTCTCCGATTTCAATAAGAAAATACTTACTGTATAACATTTTCGCAGAAGGCCACAGTCATCAGTGCGTAATATTCTATGTGAAATTTGCAATATTAAAATCCACTACGACGATATGAAATTCAACTTGTATTAAGCCCTCTTCGAAATAATTTTGATAGCTTCAAAGCTGAAAGGGTTGCCGGCCACTGGGGCTCGCAAAGCGCTGTAATTCCGTAAAGCTCGGCGCACACAAGCCCACTAATCGGCAGAGTGCTGCCCTCTAAATATCGCTTTTACACGTCCATCGAACCATAAATAATAACTCTATGAAAACATAAATGTTCTCTTTTTTCTAACGTTTTCCGAGTTTCGTATTTTTTTCATAGAGTCAAAAGCTTGAACAGACCACTTTCGCATTATGGAATTGCCAAAACTCCATTTGCGTTCTATATCCAAACAGTGTACCTTGGCCATTGTGCAGACGGTTTTGAATTCTATTGCAAGCTATGAAAGGAGTATTTTCTTCAAATTTCGTACAAAGTTAGGTCGTCTGGTGGTAGTATATCGGTAGCGAGCGTAGAAATGAGATATTTTGGCAGTATTACGCAAATTGGATAGCTTTCAACACTCAACGGAGTAGGTTCCGAACTTTCGCCGAGAAAATTAAATTAAAAATATCATAAGACGTAAATATGTATGGAGATCGTAATGATGTTGCTCCTGCACTCAGCCCGCAGACGTTTCGAATTTAGATTAAATAAGTTTTATTTGAATAACTTTCAGCAAATATTTGAGATAGGCATTTTATTACACATAATCCTAGCAAAAAGTTAAATCAAATCAAGAGATCTCATATTGGAATCGAAAATAGTTTTATGACCTTTTTAGTTTGAGAATTGGCCTGTTGTTTAATCGAGTGTCAAAAAGTAAATTATAATCGATTCTTATAGTTCGATGGTTGTTTGAGTGTTTTTTATGTTAATTGCAAAAATGTATCAAACAATGCATGTAAAGCCTTAAAATCAAACAGAAGGAATACAATGAATGTCATCTTACCTTGTAAATGGCAACATGACAAGAAAGAGCAAAACATTTACGTAGTTCTAATTAAAAAAGACGTAAACTAACTTAATTTCATGAGCATGTTCTATGAAATTAAGTTAACGACGAGGAGTCAATTGCTTTTATTAGTTGGTATTACATAAATAATTGACATTAAAAAAATGTGATACCATTATACTTATGATACCACGTAGGCATACCAATGGCCGGTATTAATTATTTTAATTATAGCTACATATAAAACGTAAATATATGGAATAGGTACATAATGATGGGCCCTCCTTAATCCTGTCGATGGTCGGTGATGGGCCACTTTAGGAGATTAATTATAATTATGTTAACGATCCCATTTCCATAACTAATATTAAGGTTTGGGTACCGCCTTCCAAATAGAGGTATCAACGTCTATTCGTGTTATGAATTGACTTCTTTATGCGAACTTGGGGGATTAACTTTTTGTAAAATGCTAAAACAGCATCTTTATATGGAAAAATGTTGTTCTGTTCAGAATTTACATGTGTGAGTGATATGATATACAGGATTATAATTTTTTGCTTACACATGTATGTTATACTAGCTTCCGCGAGCGGCTTCGCCCGCGTGGTGTGTTGATAGAAAGTAGCCTATGTGTTAATCCAGGGTATCACCTATCTACATACCAAATTTCAATCAAATCGGTCCAGCCGTTTTTCCGTGATTGAATAACAAACATACATCCATACATTCTCACAAACTTTCACATTTATAATATAAGTAGGATACCTAATGCTGAAAGACTTTATTATCAAATTGCGATAAATAGCTACCTAGTTCTTAAATAACTCTTTGTTGAATAAAAACAACTTAAGACAAGATGAAGACACACTTTATGCAACAGACAAAAATTATAAGCATTATCTATATTTAATTGTATTTTTTTTGTTTTTTACAAAATAACTTTTATTCGGTTTCACATTTGTAAAAATATTCTCTGAAATATCAGGAAGTAGGTTTGAATGTAAATGCAAACATTCATTATCTAAAGATATGGCAATTCCAAGTCCATTGTGGTTTTGGGAGTCTGTGCCACAATTATGTAGATTGTAGCCCAGCTTGTAGACTGAGCCGCAATTATACAGCCTGAGTACAGGGTGTGCTTGATAATTGCATTGTTGATTTCAGCTGCATTCAAATGCTAGACGGATTTAGCTTACCACGGTATAATAGGTTCTCTGAAAGATATTACGTATGGTGATGGTTGTTAATTACCTGTATCATATTTGTCAGTAAGGAATTATTGTGTCTAGGCACGGGTTGAAAAATGGTTTAATTTTCCGACCTCTCCGTGAATGATTCATGAATCATACAATAAAATGATAATGTCAATGACTCATGAAACGTACGTTTCTAATCGTCGTGGTTGCCAACAACAAAAACTCCAAAATTACATTAAAAAACGCCATCGGTAATTTTTGATAATTATGTATAACCGGTCCAAAACGCGATCAAACTACTTGAGCGTGGGATGTAGACACATACCTACGTATATAATTGTTTCTTATTAAAATCAACGTTAATCTTTTTTCGGAGCAGATTCCGGCAAGGTACCATCGCATTATGTTAAAGAATCGACAGCTATAATTTCTGTTCAATCAAGATTTAATTGTTTTAATGAGGCTACATGCGTGAATGGCCGGCCCAATTATTGTTTATTTTTAATCGCCTCGAGTGGTTTTTATGTTCGCAAGGAGGCACGCATGGAGGCCGTCGGCGATCATTTTCATTATTTTAATAATGTAAACTTCCAATAATAATTTACAGTGATTTGGGGTTAAACACGTTAAGAGATATTTATGATTTACCAGAGAGTTTGAAACATAGTTAGCCGTGTAATTTGATCCTCGGTGTATGACGTCATTTTTGTTTTCTTTGTTGCAATCGGATTGGTTGTGTACAAAAAATGGGCTGCGGATTCGGCGATATTAGGTAATTAAAATGAACGTTTGAATTGGATGGTTGTAATTATTTGTGAAATTACAATGTTGGGCTGGTTTATACTTAGATAGTTAAGCATAGTTTTTATTGTCATCCAATTATACCGCATAATTTATAATTACGTTAGGCAACTTCAATTTCTATCTATACTAATATTATAAAGCTGAAGAGTTTGTTTGTTTGTTTGTTTGAACGCGCTAATCTCAGGAACTACTCGTCCGATTTGAAAAATTCTTTCAGTGTTAGATAGCCCATTTATTGAGGAAGGCTACTTTTTATCCCGGTACGGGAAGTAGTTCCCACGGGATGCGGGTGAAACCGCTGGCAGAAGCTAGTTATTAATAATCACAACAGTTTGAAGCTGAAAACGATAATGATTCCAAATATAAGGACACACTCAGACATTTCCCATTTACCTATAGGTAAGTGCTGTCACTGAATTTATAGTGAATTGAATTGTGAAGTTTTTCACGATATGGTGAAAATTATGAACATAGGTTGTGGAAATTATTGGTCAACTTTTTGAAACTATGTGAAAATTTGTACCTAATGATTGTACACATCTTTGTCAAATCATTCTCCTTACTTACAAAAATAAAGATTTTGATCGAATTTTCAAAAAAAAAAGTGTTGACACTTTCTTCCTGTATCACATTAAGTCCAGCTGTATCATCCCCACATCTAATCTGGAACCTGACACGGTGCTGAAGTGAAGTGTGGGGTAGAACTGAGGTCTAACTAACAAGTTAATCCGGCCTCGGGCGCGTATGGAGTTTATATCACGCTTTGCATTATGCTTCATTATCTCAGCCATTTTTGCTTTGTTATGATGAAGTAGGGGTGTGAGGAGGTTTTAGTTTGGAATTTGGAGATGAATGTTGAAATACTGGTGAATCTATGTTATTAGCAAAAATGTTTAATTTTATTAGTGTATTCCTAGTTTTGATCTACCACATTGGTTTACTTCTACTATTTTGATTTTGGTCAATTAAATAAAAAAAATGGCAAATTAAATATGTAAGTAGGTACCTACTAGGGCATGCAATTTCGGTAAAATAAAAATTACCGGTAAAAATTCGGTAATTAAAATATTTTTACCGGTAAACCGGTAAAACGGTAATTTTTGTATTTTTTTAAAATGTGATATTATATCAATAAGATTGGGTAGTCTAAAAGCAAAAAATAATTAAAAATACAAGGTATAAGGTGGTAAACATTTTTTGTGACGTGGGCCGTAACAAAAAGACATGTCAGTACCATCCGTACGCAATGTCGTCGACAAAATGCAAGAGAAACGGCTGCGATGCTTCGGCCATGTGAAAAGGAGACCACCTGAATACATCGCCAATGTTGTGTACTCAATCTCAATACCGGTCAAAGGCGCAGAGGCAGACCGAAACGGTGGTGGTGGAGTGTCGTAATGAATGACTTGAAAATCTACGAACTCGAAGAGGAAGATGTCCTGGATAGATTGAAGTGGAAGAAGAAGATACGGAAAGCGGACTCCGTCAGAAGACGGGATAAACGCATAGAATTACCGTGAAGTAAAAGCCCTTTGTTATGGTAAATCGTAGGCATTTTATGGACCAGGGTCGCCGTAACTCTTTCGAAAAATCCCGCAGCCCCGGCAGGCCTTGGCCCGGCGCGTGGAACAACTCGGGCCGCCGTCACGGGTCTATTGTCTATGCAGACGCAGGAACGACGAGCCACCCGAACTCACCGTCCACAGACCGACGCCTGCGGTGGCCGGGAGTCGTCTCTCGACACTCGGCGCCCGTGGTGTCTTCCTGGTTCACTACAGCGGCTGGGATGAGAGGTGCGAACTCGCAGGCGCTCCACCGTCTCCTTCTCGAGCATGACTGCTTCGCAGAAGGAGGTGACGGCTTCCCATTCCCTCTCGCTCCGGACCATGGCTTGAACCAGGGCCGGACGCGAGAGGTCGCCGCTGCCTATTGGCTCGACGACAACACGGCGGTACCCTTCCCAGGCAGTGCACACCTAGACTGTGTGCTCCACCGTGTCCTCAGTGCTGTCCGCATGGTAGTGAAGTAAAAGCCCTTGCTCAATAAGGTTACATTTTTACCTAATAGGAACTGACAGCTTTGAGGAAATTTAGAATAACCGAATGAATAAAATTTGTTTAGATATTATAAATAAAGATGAGAATGAAGATTTGTATCTAACCTATAGTTAAGGAGCCACATAAGTTTACTTTCCTAAAAAACAGCAACTTTAACACTCTTACAATATGTAATGTATTCAATATTACATTATGTTCAGGCTACATAATGAAGATTTAACGTTAAATGAACAATTGCTATACATTATCACAAAAACGTAAAAACCGGTAATTTACCGGTTACATATTATTTTTACCGGTAAATTAAAGATCGTGAAAATGGGCGGTTTTACCGGTAAAACCGAAACCGGTAAACCGGTATTGCATGCCCTAGTACCTACATATTTAATTGGCAGGATTTACTTGATGACGACGGTTGTAAATAGGAGTAGATGTGTAGCAAAGTTTTTAGTTGCTTAAACAGAAATATTGTCTACCCAATAATTTTGATGAGAAAATCTAACCTATACCGTTTCGATCCAAAACATTGCAAACATTCCAGAATCGAGCCCATACTTTCGTCAAGTCTAGAAGTTAGAAAGCTTCAATTGTTTTAGCTGTTTATAATTCCGCTCAAATGTGAGGTACAACCGAGGAAGTGGGTTATTAAGGAGTCGTGGGCCCTTGTGATGCGCGCGCACCATTACTTAGGAGCCTGTCATTTACGCGAGATCGTGATCTTTAAATAACTCGTTACCCACACGTGGTGGTGATTGGTGCTGACGGTTTGCCAAGCAACGATTTATATCGAGTCGAGCTGATTTTTACGAAAAATAATCGGTAAAACTGGAAAGAGAACTTACTTCGTTAAGATGTCGAAAAAGTTTTAATCAAAGCAAATGCTGATGTCGAAGGTCGCTCATATTGTTCGAAAACAGTTCCTAGCTTCAGGTTCCATTTCGCCAACCCTACAGTGTTGTTGCAGGTGAGACAGTGCGTCGCCTGCGGCGGTCCTCCACGTCGCTGCGCCGGCGCACCCCTCTCTCCCTCCTCCCCCGCGCCGCACGCCATAGATCGATCACTCAACTAACCGTCAATTAACTTATTGCCGGACAATCTGCTCACTAATCACCGTTTTTAGCGGTTGTTGCGATTTTTCAGATATTAGAAATTACGTTTCGAAGGAATTATGTTAGGTATTTTTCTTTTTCGCAAGATGAAACTGTTGTATGTGTGGTCTGCTGTAATGCTGGTGCCCTTCATTCCTTTCAGGAGATTTCGTTTGCTCAAACGATAAAGCAAAATGCTATGTAGAATTTGGTATTTTTTCGATTTCTTTTTACCATTACACCATAACAGAATCGTGTACTAAGACAATCACCCAAAAACCATAAACCTACTTATTCCAAATAAACGATACAAAAAACAAAACTAACAACAGGCCACAACGAGACAACTGTAAGTCATTTAACAAAACAACAACATTAGGAACGAAATTGGCCATTTTACTAAAAGCGGACAAACCTCAATTATGTGAAATTGTAATAGTGACGTTGTAGAAATGTATAAGAAGTGGCGCCATTACGAGGAGTTAATCTCGATGACGGAACACATTATTGTAGTAATGAGAGGAGCGTGAACCTCGCAGTCTACAATTTACTTACTCCTAAAGGCGTTTGGGAGTGGGCACTAAACCTTATGACCACCTTAGTGTGGTGCATAGGGTATCGCGAATTGAGAAGGCTTTTCACAGAATAGATGGTTCTTCAAAAGGTCTTAGTGGAGCTTTGTTTAAAGTGTTTTTATAGTAACTGTCAGCTTCAGGGTTTGGTGATGCTCTCTGGCATCTAGTAGGGACTGTTTAGGAATGTACAGAACTTGCGAAGATGGGGTGATTTAAGCAGCGAAGTCATTATCAGTAGAGTAATAATTTTTTATTCTTCTTCTTTGTAGTGTAGGTACATGTTTCTTTTTGTTATGTACCTTTGTTTGTTTTTTAGTCCCCAGGCCGGCGAACAAATTTTTTTTTGATACATATACATTTAAGACTTTGTGAGTGCCTTCCTTACGATGAGTCCGACAAACTTTTCGAATGCGCAAATTTTGGTGTCGCTGCGTTTTTTAATGCTTGACTCCTGAAATTGTCGATATGACGTCACTATGGCTCTTCGTACATACACGTTTCATCTTTTGAGATTCGTTTAATAAAGTTAACTAGAGAATGGTGGTCAACTTGTCCGATAAAGATCGTGCTGCGTTTGGAGTGTCCACCATCCTGAATATGTCGATATGACGTCACTATGACTCTTCGTACATACCTGTTTCATTTTTTGAGATTCGTTTAATAAAGTTAACTAGAAAATGGTGGTCAACTTGTCCGATAAAGATCGTGCTGCGTTTGGAGTGTCCACCATCCTGAATATGTCGGTATGACGTCACTACGACTCTTCGTACATACCTATTTCATTTTTTGAGATTTGTTTAATAAAGTTAACTAGAAAATTGTGGTAAGCTTGTCCGACAAAGATCATGCTGCATATGGAGTGTCCACCGTCCGGAAAATATAGATATATTTTAAGATTTGGTATAAAGTACTGGCAATTGGTGTGAAGTATGTTAATAGTAAATGTTGCATTTAAAAACGTCTTTTGAATGATGTATAACTCATTACTAGAGATGGGATTTATTTAATTGAAAACATCTATCAATAATTATAATTTTAAATAAGCTCTAGCTTCTAAACTACTAACAATCTGTCGGAAGTATGTTAACACGAAATGTTTCATTTGGAAAGGTTTTTCAAATAATATATAATTTGTTACTAAAGAAGTAATGGATTAGCTTGACAGAACCTACCGATAATATATTCTTAGAAAAGCTCTAGCTTTTAAAGTACTAACAATTTGTCGGAGTTATGCTAATACAACCTTGCGCTTAAAAAGATCTTTTGATTGAAATATGGCTCATAACTTCAAGTGAGATGTTATTCCTTAACACAATGTAAAGTATCAATAATATGCCTTAGGTCAGTTATGTCTTCCAAAATACTAAGAATCGGTAAGTGGTATGTTAAGACGGAATATAGCGCTTAAAAAGATCTTTCGATTGACATATGGTTCATACCTAGAGGTGGGACATTATTCCCTAACATAGTAAAACCTATCGATAATACGCCTTATTTGGGCTATATCTTCTAAAATACTAAGAATTGATAAGTGGTATGTTGAGACAAAATATTGCACTTAAAAAGACCTTTTGATTGATATATAGTCCATTAATAGATGTGGGATATTATTCCTTAACATAATATAAACTATCAACAATACGTCTTAGTCAGGCTACTTTTTCTAAAATAGTAATTAAAATTGGTAAGTAGTATGCCAATTCAATATACTTAAATAATGCACGTGAATATGTAAGTCAGAAATTGACAAAAAGAATAAACTTCTTCCAATCGTAATATTTTTTCTCATTTTCTTGTCGAACTGACTATTTGACTCACTACATTTGTCGGACAAGTCGATATTTGCAATAAGAATAGTATTTATTATCTATCATTGTTGTATTTGTCCGACATGTATGTATGGGGAGACACAGTGACGTCATATCGACATGTTTCGGATGGTGGACACTCCAAACGCAGCATGATCTTTATCGGACAAGTTGACCACCATTTTCTAGTTAACTTTATTAAACGAATCTCAAAAAATGAAACGTGTATGTACGAAGAGTCGTAGTGACGTCATACCGACATTTTCAGGATGGTGGACACTCCAAACGCAGCACGACCTTTATCGGACAAGTTGACCACCATTCTCTAGTTAACTTTATTAAACGAATCTCAAAAAATGAAACGTGTATGTACGAAGAGCCATAGTGACGTCATATCGACAATTTCAGGAGTCAAGCATTAAAAAACGCAGCGGCACCAAAATTTGCGCATTCGAAAAGTTTGTCGGACTCATCGTAAGGAAGGCACTCACAAAGTCTTAAATGTATATGTATCAAAAAAAAATTTGTTCGCCGGCCTGGGGACTATTAGGTGTTATATCAAAATCAAAATCAAAAGTCATTTATTCAAAGTAGGCTGAAAATCAGCACTTTTCGAACGTCAAAACAAAAGACAGCCCCCAAAACGCCCGCCCTTCACCACAAATTATATATTCTTTGGTAACTGGCGCTTTCGATTTATATAAGGATATCGCTCATTGATGACCACTTTTAACTAATCCAATTATAAAACTGCGATTTTAATTGTTTTTACTTAAATCAATGTGTAATTTTAACCTGTTTAGAGAAACGACTGAAAATTGTTGGTATCGATACATTTTGTAAAATACATAAAATATTATCGCTAGAAACAACGGCCATTGTTCTTACGTTGTTGGAAATTACCTACTTTGCATCAGCAATAAATACTGCACTGACACCTAAATTTCAAAATCTAAAGGTCTATAAACTTGGTTGTGATCGCAATGATAGAAAATTAGTAACATCCTGGTAAGAGTTGGGGTGAGGTATGAATCGCCGCCGGCGGCGACTGCGGTGAGCGAACAATACAGCACAGAGCGGCAAGAGCGGGCCCCGGGCGCGGCGACCGACACGACACCCCGTGCGACAGACGCCGGCCGACTTATTGCACTCGCGACATTTTGATTTATTTCGTATAATTATCGAATAATCTGCTTTGCATCTCTCGTTATAACATTACGATAATTTAGCTCCATTACATCGGGTTCTAAGCGGTGACCGTTCGCTAGCACAACGATTGATAATAATCGCTCGCGAAGTATAATGGCGTACACCCACGGGTAATTATTGTTGTGCAGTCGTGAGTTCGTGAGCCGGTGGAATGGCGGAATGCATCTCCTTCGGGGGTTGCCCGCCGTAAACCAACACGGCTCGCTGTTCGGCCGGCCGCGTAAATAACTGATCGCTTTCCTCGCGTTAATGATAGTGCGGCCGCCTGAGCTCGCGTCCTCTTTAGTCGATCCCGATAAAATAATTACCAGTATTTATAAGTGCTCGCACTTAATCGCAGCTTTATACTAGTTATTAAGTGAGCTGCATACGTGCGCACTTAAAGTTTCCTGGAGAAATCTGTGGGAACGAGTATGTCAATAATTAAACGAATAAAAATAATTGGAGTGAAGAGGTTGTTGTTACAGGGAGGGTTAAGGCGGTTTCGGAGAAGAGTCATAAAAATATCTTCAGCCTATTGGAGGCTACAATGAAGTCATTCTTTTGTGTGGCGATGCCTGAGGGATGAGTCCAGCGTAACAAACACATCGATGCAGTGAATGTTGCATTGACGTTTGGTCACGGGGCATCGGCGAGCGCAGTTCTGTTGCCACGTTAATGGGCCGCTGGCCGTCGGCTCCGTTATCCCTCGTAGCTAATGATTGGCCGGCATTAAGTCCCGGCTGTTCCGTGCGATTATTGGATCTAACAGATAATTTTATATCGCATTGTCCCGGAGCGTAAAATTTTCTGTTGTTATTACGGGCCGGGCGGCACGCGCGGGGAGACTGCTCGTATCGCCGCATCGCTCGGATCCTACACAACGACCGCGCAAATCACGATCCGTTTAGCACAACTGTAAAACTGCTCCATAATAAATTATTGTTAATGAGATAATGTAATGTGCACTGTAGATACACTTTGGTTACATCTATTTCACAATTATTCTGAAAAATCCGCGGATCCCAATTTCATAACCTAGGTGCTGTTAATATTGAAGACTTTAAAGTCGTTCCCAAATTCATAAATTAAAACCGTTTCCTTCTAAAACTGCCTGATCTATTGGATGGGAGCAGGAAACGGTTTTCAGTTTTTCCAGTTTTTTTATGACTACACAAGATGTAAACCAGCAGATCACATGGCATCTCCACATTAATTTTAAATAGATACAATAAAATTAATATAACATACCTAGATTTTATCTCTACACACAAATCAATGATCGAACAACCTAATATAGCCATCACAAGCACTATAAACTGTTCCCAGTCAGCTTACACTGCAACATCGATATTAATTAATTCCTCACCGAACATAATGGTATCAGTGACTATTGAAGCCTTATAAAGACACTCGCCATCGCCTATCGTCCATTAGGCCTGCTATCATATCAGCCAGAACCGAACAACGGCTACATAAATTGTGTTGGCAATAAACGCTACAAATGCTGGTGCGACACTAAAGCGTTTCTATAAAGAAATTATGAATACAGGATTGTATAGCACAGGTTCGCACCTTTGGTTCACGATCGCCATTCTTCCCGCGCTTGTAATGAGCCCTCTAAATCAAACAATAGCATTAAAGTGTCAATACGGCCTCGATAACACCTCGCCGTTTTCTTTTGCACACGGAATTATGGCTATAAATCTATGGGAGGCTCGTTTACACCCCACGACTGGTCTTCGATCGAAACGCTGGCATTGTTTATCAAGTGCTTTGATTGAGCTCGTTTAAATTAAACGCTCATTTATTTTGGAGATTCTGCGATCTCCATCATATTTTAGTGTATGAAGTAGTTTTCAATGTTATGTGCTTTTCCCTTTTACAGTATTATTCAAGAGTTGGTATCTACATGGTTTGTTGTTGATATGGAGGCGTTTGATGGAATCAGTACCTCCTTTCGTTCTTAGTATTGTAAGTATTCTAGTATTCTTCTACTGACTAGGTAGAATTCAATCGGCCCCTCGAGCTTCAGGGCTGCACTAACTTTTTCAATAATACTATCAGCTCAAACTACCCCTCAATCCAATATGTCTTAAATCACCAAAACTAAAACACTACTTCATCATATACTTTTATTCACGTCTAACAAAATCGTAAGCAGTACCTAATTCCTTCGAACCATTCAGTCTAACTATTGTCACCGTCGCTGTGATACTCCCATTCTCACAGCTGTCTGTAGCCTGAAGCGGTGTGCTTGCTTTCAACTATAAAGCATAATCACGTGCTTATTGATTGCGTGTTTCTAATTGTGTTTTAGGTGCAGGTAAACCTAAGTTATTTTTCTTGATGCAGGTGCTGGATGCGAGAAGCCGAAAATCGATCTCAGTGGCGTGCACTTGGAGAGGACTATGTCCAGCAGTGGACTGCTATAGGTTGATGATGATGATGATGAAGTTATTTATATATTTTATTATGAAATTAGGGAAGTCTTTTTTTAAAGATCAGTAACTCTGTTAATGCATTTCCACCGTTTTGCTGCCTTAAGCGCAAATATCAAACTATGCTAAATAAGTAATAGATACACGAGCAAACATTTGTTAACCAAAATTACAAATATCAACACAGATACAAAATTATATGCAATCTCCAAATCGTGTAAGTTTGAAATTCATCGTGATTAAACATGTTGTGTAAAACACCGGATTGGTGTAGGTACATCGGCCGTAAGGGCACAAATCCGGCTGACATTTGGCGCCAGCCGCAAATGACTGTCTAAATTATGCAGTTAACTTCTTACGCTAGAGTTGTCTGTATAACTTGGTACTGTACCGACCTTTTGTATGCCTGCCTCGTTTTCATGGGGTTTGGAACGCTTGCTCATTATTTCATCAGTGTTTTTGTGTTGGTTATTAACGGGCAATGGCAACAATCTTAGAGGAACATCTAAGATTATGTCTTAAGTACCAGAAAGAAAATGTTGTATTTTGTTGACTCATTTTGAGTGTTATTTATTCATTATTTGATGACACCTAAGTTCCTTTAAGAAGTATGTGTTAACTAGGTATTAGGTGGGAAATCTGAAAATGTTTTTTGTAATATAAAATTATTGTCAAATTGTATATATAGTCGAAATCATTGGCACAATTAGTGCCTGACATCACTACCACCATAAGCTCACAAAAAAAAAACTTAAAAATACTCAATACTATCGTTCGGAGATCGAACAAAACGTTACAAAGTCAATGCAATGTCGTCGCTGCCGAAGGGTTGAAGATAAATACGTACAAGGGGCCGGGGGTCGGCCATCGCAGATAAACAGGGGGCTAGCAATTTGTACGACTCATGGAGAACAAAATCACTAGCGGAGGTGCCAAAAAATCGCCTAAGAACCTAGCGCGCCAAAATGCCGTGACCGGGCGACGAGGAACGTTACTGTTTCCGTCCTTGTACGCCTTCTTTGGAGCCGACAATTTTTTGCAATACCAAAAGTCGTATAAAAGATATATCAAAGAACCCGAACACCTCGTTATTTCAGTCGTTTTTATCATGCCTACGAATTTGACCTAGAAGAAGGCGCCTGACCTACCTGCGTTATGGCATCTCCGCTCATCTTCCCTTACTCCGTGGTACGACTATACAAATGCGCAACTGTACGAATGGACGGGGTGCGGCGACTCCGTACGCGAAGGAATTTGACCGATTGCTACGTATTTGTACGCGTAACGTTTGGTAGTTTGTAGTGGTCCTATTTTTAAGGAATACGTCCCTTAAGGAACTGTACTTATCTTTCAACATAAACGTCAATATTAACGACGTGTTAAATTTTTACAGCATTTTTAAATATGTATGCAAATCTGTTGGAGACTTGCCTACTAATATCAATAATTTCAAAGTTCACATTTTAGCTTTTGAGAGGTACAACACTACTACTCAGACCCTAGAGTCCTACTTTTCAGAAGAACGTATTTGCAAAACATTCTTTCGAATCTTTCGATACACGTCAAAGATATTTTAGCACTTTTAAATAAAAATATATTATATTTACATAAATTCAATTTTTTAATTTACCATTTTTTTTCTTCACAAAAAATAGTTCATTAAACCGATTGTAAAGGAGAACAACCCTTCTTAGGAATAAAACAAACTTACACAACGTGAGCGCCCTTGCGTACCATCTAAGTGGATGTACGTACAAACTAGGCGACTGTTAGCGGGGGTCAGCTTTGTTGAGTCATATTTACTGATCATTAATTTAAAAGAGACCTTCATTGAGTACTTATATGCACGTGAACATGATCATTATAATGTATGTGCATTACAATTAATATTCATACTGGTTTATGAGTTCGATCAAATTATTATTGACTAGCTTCTGCCAGCGGTTTCACCCGCATCCCGTGGGAACTACTTCCCGTACCGACCGTACCGTACCGTACCGTACCGTACCCGGATAAAAAGTAGCCTATAGCCTTCCTCGATAAATGGGCTATCTAACACTGAAAGAAATTTTCAAATCGGACCAGTAGTTCCTGAGATTAGCGCGTTCAAACAAACAAACAAACTAACAAACTCTTCAGCTTTATAATATTAGTATAGATAGAAAAGTTGGCAGTGTCATCTTATTAAGACTAGCCGTTTTCCCGCGGTTTCACCCGCGTCCCGTGAGAGCTACTGCCCGCACCGGGATAAAATATAGCCTGTGTTACTCGCAGATAATATAGCTTTCTAATGGTGAAAGAATATTTAAAATCAGTCCAGTAGTTTTTGAGTTTATCCATTACAACCAAACAAACAAACAAAGTTTTCCTCTTTATAATATTAGTATAGATAAATAAAAAATACAGTGTTCCAAAAAAGTAAAACCATAGTCGCAATTTACTACCGGAAAATTCCTGTAAGGGTTCTATTTTTATACAGGTAGGTACTGTAAGAAAACACTCGCCCCCAATATCTAAATATCAAACGACGTCGAGAGGCGTCTACCGTCTAATCCTCATTGGAAATGCTCGGAATAAACACAGGGTGCTCATTAATCACGCTGAGCCACCAAACTTTCTCTATTCAACTGAAACTCCACCTGACTCGGATATTTTCTTTTAACTTTTAAGCTTTGTTCAAAACTTTTGATGGACTCGGAGTTTTAAGTAAGTTGAATAGTAATACCTATATCTTGTGCGAGCGCTCCTTTATTGTGTTATCAAGTGATGCTGCCAGCATTTTGTGATGCTATTTGTTTGTGTTAAGCGCGTTTTTTTTAATATGGTGATGTAATCTCTCATTTGGAAGCTTTGTGTTTTTGAAAATAATTATCTCAAAACTAAAAAAAAAAATGCAACATTATGTACTTATTAGGGTGATGACTACTTATAGGTAGGTACTTTATGTATTACTCTATTCGAATACCGTAACCAATAGAATTCAAATAATTGGTATCTCTTTCATACGCAAGTCATTGAAAGTTTAAACCACAAAACACGGGTTTATTATAAAGATTCGCTTACAGTCGTGTAATCAATTTTTTAATTCAGTTGTAAAACAAAAGACTTTTAGAATACATGGCTATTGGCATAACAGATAATTGAATAATCCAATTTCAATTCCCAACGAGTAATGGAAAATTGTTTCAATTTAATAAACAATACTATTACAGATTCTTATTATAATGAGATAATATTTTATCGGAGTGCTCCGCTGCGAGAGCGGGTCACCGCAGCATTAACTATGTACCTAATTCCATTAGGTAAGCGCCATTTCAATCTAATTCGGAATTAGTTCCACCTTATTGCCGACTTGAGAATTTTTATCACAGCGAAAGCAATCAGAGCGCCAATAATTTCCCTCATAATGACTCGGTGGTCGTAAAATTTGAGCATTGCGCCAAAATGGTGGCACATTAAAATTCTCTCCCCATCGTTATAACTGGAGTTAGCGGCACCGATCCGACGATCGGGACAATCGGCATTTCCATCTCAATCGGCCCCCGCCCGCGCCGCCCTCAGCCGTTAGTTTTCTTTTTTAAATCGCGCGTTAAGGATTTGGCGTGAACGCGTGAAGGGTTGGCTGCCACCCGCGCCTTCCCTGATCGCCGCCTCCTCATATGTCCTCGTCGATATTGCAATACGATTTAGTAGCGCCCGACTTGCTTTCTCCTTGGAGCTCGCCATTTACATACGATATTATTCCAATCATCAGCTATTGTTTGTTTTTGGGGGTATTTTTTCGACTACGCTTTTTCGTTCCACTTTACTGTATATCCTTCATCCAACTTTCGTACAATATTATAATGATAAACTATTCTAGAACTCATTAGTCAAACGGAATCTAGTTCACAAAGCGTCTGAATACTTTGCTGAACACTCATTTTTCAGTTGTATATTCTAGACAAACTCGCAAAAAGAATCCTGCCTCAGATATCAAAAGTATAAATAAATGTTGTTGTTCACCTGGCGTGACCTTGCCACCTTATGGATTTTGTAACGCTAACTTAGTTTGTTGTTACAAACTTTCTAACTACGAGTTAGACATGACACTCGAGTAATACGGCCAATAAGGGCTAGGGAATTACGTCATCAATTTCTTTATAGCCGTAGAACAGTATAAATACTAGCTCTCGAAGTTTTTATGTCCCTTATTTAAGATTGTTCTTATGATATGTATTGTATTCATGGTCGTGAGGTAATCATAAAAGTTCTTCAAGAGCTATTTAACTTAAGGGCTTTATGGTACTCTTACTACCCCTTTGTTTTAAGACTTATTGCGAGTAGGATGGGTTATGTTTGCCTCTGTGTGTGCTTTTCCAAGTATTCGGTTACGAAATGGTAAAAAGCTTTACTTTAACGTTAAAGTTTCAAGATGTCATGAATATTTAGTCTTTTACTCCTCATTTAATTCACCAAAAAAAGTACCTACCTCTATAAATTCAATAAGTTTTCATAGTACCTTTATAATAACTTGAGTCCAACATCATCATCAAATCCTAAACACCAAAAGTAAAATCCAATTTAAGAATACCCGCACGATACAATAACAGTGAAAATTACTAGCTGCAACTATGTCTCATATATGTAAAATAATGCGGCCGATATATCGTAACCCCCCGACAGTGGGTGGCGGGGTGTGAGGAGATAGACCCCGCGAGCGACTTATTCCGATATAATCAATAACTTAGTGAGATCCCCTTTGCATCCAGCCATGTGACAGTTTCTCCAATCGAAGCGGCTAAGGGTTGTTTTATACATTTTTGTTCAAACAGCGTGATTAGAGACGCGACGGCGACGTGCGGCTTTTTGAACTTGACGTCGTTTCAGATAGTTTGCCTTCGTTATATCGTGCTTTTTGGTAATAAATGTTTGCCTCCCGATTCCTTTTCTTTTGCATAAACGTGTGTCAATGTTTGTTTGAAGGGCCTTTTGGTTATGTTGCGTGATTTTTCGCGTGTCGTTACCATTTTCGAATCCATGTTTTGATTAGATGTTTTCTTCAGATTAAGCTAATGTACTGTTTTATTTTTTTAACTTTTTCAGCTTGTACCTATCTACGTCTTTCATGTGTTAAGTAGTAAAATACTTGTAGAATGACATCGTTAAGGTCTATGTAGTCGCAGCCATCTTAGAACGCTCTACAAAGACTGCACCTAGCTCTAAATTGAAAGACTTACTAAGTCTAGCCACAAGCTGAATTAAGTTGGGATTAAACTTCTAGATTACTTCAACTCACAAAGATTATAAAACGATATAAAATTCAATTTTCTTCAGTTTCTTGAGTTCATTTTATGCTCAGTATTTATAATGCGGTGAAATAACTAAATGCCATCCGACGTTATTGTATGGGGATATCAGAAATTAGAAATACATCAGATTCTTCAAGTAGACCGTGGCAGTGATCGGTGATTTATATAAACAATGATATTTTATTGTTTTAAGAGAGATAAACTTGGCATGTGACGGAACTATTAATGTCATACCTATTTTATTACATGTGTGTTATCTAAGTTATAAAAATAAAATAATTTGTCATGCAAACGTGTGTTATTATACAATTTATGTAATAAAAAGTGTATATTTCGTATTTTATGTACATATCTAGGCTTTATTATAGATCTATGTTACTATATACTTAAGGTACGTCTGTCTATGAATTTTTCGGTTATATTTTGACTAGTTTTTTTAATTTACAGTTTACCTGTATGTAAATTAGTTCTATTTAGTAAGATTTAATTTTATTACTCACAAAAAGCTTTTAAGTTTAGATATTTGCTTATTTTAATCACGATTATGATTATATTATACTTACTTATACTGTTTAATTGTTTTCCTCTATTACGTCTAAAATTAAAGCACTGTCTATCAGTATACCAGTATAGGGGCTGTCAGTATTAACTGAAATATTTTTCTATTCACGATTCATAAATATTTTTGATAAGTACAATTTATATGTTTAATTATACTGGAAGCCGACCCCAACATAGTTGGGAAAAAAAGGCTCGGAGGATGAGGATGAATTTATATGTTTAATGTCACCGAGCATAAGAAAACCTAGGAATCTTATGCTAAGCAGTGTCGTAAGAATATTGATACGTTTTATTGCAATGCCAAATAACATTTCGCTAAGAATTCATATTTATGAATACCTAAGGACTAACTACATAATCAAAATTGTTATCTCTGTGTGTAAATAATTAAAGTGCCACAGGACCGCACAGTGACATAGTGCATAGTGAAGTGATACTAACATAGTTTTAAGTTTTTTATATACTAACAATTTTGTAAAATATAATATGTATCAACCTCTCAAGTTTGAGGGCGCGGATTCGATCCCAGGTCATGCAAGTACCAATGCAACTTTTCTAAGTTTGTATGTACTTTCTAAGTATATCTCATGACTGTGTTTCGGATGGCACGTTAAACTGTAGGTCCCGGCTGTCATTGAACATCCTTGGCAGTCGTTACGGGTAGTCAGATGCCAGTAAGTCTGACACCAGTCTAACCAAGGGGTTTCGGGTTGCCCGGGTAACTGGGTTGAGGAGGTCAGATAGGCAGTCGCTTCTTGTAAAGCACTGGTACTCAGCTGAACCCGGTTAGACTGGAAGCCGACCCCAACATGATTGGGAAAAAGGCTCGGAGGATGATGATAATATGTATGTTAGTCATTAAGGTATATATCTATGGGCCAATGCAGCCTGAAAATAAAGATATTTGATCTGATTTGATTAATAATCACTCTAAAAATGTGTCATTAGACTTTTAAACTAACGATTAGTTTGGCCTCGAATCATATCATACTTACTATACCATACATTACTTACAGTCCTGACAAGTACACTTCAACTCATCAATTGTTTTAACTCATATAATGTTTATTTACCTCACTTGTCCAGCCGACTCGATGCTCGATACCTACTCGATACATACGTACTCGCCACTCGCACGATTCGATTGACTTGTCGGTTTGTCTACAAATGACAGCCTATTGACATAAATAACCTGTTATACGATCGTCAGGTTTGACTCAGAATTATATTTGTTTATTAATATTTATTATTGAATATTATTTGACACTTATAAGTAATTTGTGTTGACTTTATTACTGTAGGTAAGCTTGAATCTTGATCCTTGATTTTGATATCTTTAACATCTAAAATATCATCCTCAATATTTTAAATAGCTGATTCAGAAGTAAGAGGCTTTGAATGGCTATTTATTCGGTAATAATAACAAAGAACTTTATATAATTTAAGTAACATTTAGTTACGATTACCATTTGCTAATCTATACTAATATTATAAAGCTGAAGAGTTTGTTTGTTTGTTTGTTTGAACGCGCTAATCTCAGGAACTACTGGTCCGATTTGAAAATTTCTTTCAGTGTTAGATAGCCCATTTATCGAGGAAGGCTATAGGCTACTTTTTATCCAGGTACGGGAAGTAGTTCCCACGGGATGCGGGTGAAACCGCTGGCAGAAGCTAGTTATGTATATACTTACTGCACAAGCATTTACTTTTAACCCGAAATACCCTTCTAGCGCCTAATTTACAGAAAATACTTACGTGTAGCTACGTTTCATAAATTTAATCATAAAGTTGTAATTTAAACAACATAATTGTTACTGACTTACTGGCCATGAGCATTAATCGTGAAGTAGTATTAAAATTGAAAACAACAATTCTCTTGATTAAAAATTTGTAACTATGTACCTAAAATTATTACCATTACTGTACAGTTAACTTACTCGTAGACTACATACTTTTAGTCGGCCGATAGTTTGTTTGGGCTCATAAAACAGTATGAAGATGAATGGTAGTACGCACATTACAGAGATCAGGTATTTAGACGGTGTCAGACTGATTGAAAACTATGATTGGAATCAAGATTCTCTTAAAAAATATATATGCCAACTATTGGGTCAACTGTCGGCCGACTGTTAAATCTGCAGTGTGCTTTATTACTTGTTATATTATAATATGCATGCAGTGTTGTTGCAATTTACACCATGTAGGCATATTAGATTGTTAATTTTATTAAATGTATTCAAAGAGCTCTAAGAAGTCTACATTTTGTTTTGTAATCGTAGCAAGTGCTACGAAACTTTCTTAGCATTATATTTTTGCTGTAGTATTGTTATTTCATATTTATGATTTCTAGGATAATCCTCAATAAGTGAATAAATGAAACTCCAGATTCTGATAAACTAACTTTGAGTTTATTTTTACCATTTACACTTGACAATGTATTCGTAATCTGTTGTCGGCTACGGATGGCATGCGTCGTAGGCGCGTAGCACGCGCGTAGAGTGTTGCTACGCACACGTCATGCGGACGAACTTAAACTAATTGCTACCAAATCAGCTAGTCAGTTGACAGTTTCACATTCAACTATATATGTAAAGTATCATAAATTATACATTAACATTAATACAGGTACAATCAAAGAAAATTCCCATTGTTTTAGTCAAGTGATCTCTTTTTTAACCAAAAAAATCCGTGTACAATGTATAACAGACTTTAGTTTTACAATTAGTTAATAAGGATTTTTTCTCAACTGTACCAAAAATAAATTACAATTAAAGAACACCTCAGTTAACATACCAACAAAATTGAAAGTGAATCTTGACTTTTACTTCGTGTATACATTTAACATCTTGTCACAGATTTAAAATAGTAGGAACGGTATATTTTACTAGTAAAGAACTTTAAAATAATTTTAGTATTACAATACAGTATTAGGAACTATGATAGACATGAATGCTACCTTTTTACGATCATAAACTAATATTCGTAACCAACATTATGTAATATCTAGAGGGCTTCAAAATTCTACACAAAAGGTTTCACTATTAACAGAAATAAATAAATATACATGAGAGTTCGACAAGTCTGAAGTAAACGATATTATACAAAGAAACAAATAACATGGCCGTGGCGGCACCTCTAGCAGCAGACACAACAGACTAGTCCGAATTAATCTTAAATATTAAAATTTGTATTCGGAAAGTATAGTGAAACTCTAGATGCGATAATATTGAAATATACATAGGAACCATGATTCATTCCGCGGGCTCTCGCCGCGCGGAGACACAACATCGCACTACCCACACGTCCACCTACTCTAACTCAAACTTACACGTACATATACTCCCGATTACAAACCAATCAAAATAAATATCTCGCCGTCACGTGCGGTGGCGCCTAACCAATCATATTAAATACTAATCAAACAAAATAATTGTGTTGTAGACGCGCGCCTTCGCGAACTAACAGCGCTGGAGCGCGCCGCCTCCGACCACGCGCCGTCTCCTCTCTCTGTACCACTCGCGTGTCGACTGATAAATATTACAATCTAATCTTTACTGGTGTTGACTCGAATATCATTATATATAAAAATCTATTCCATTTCCAAATGTAATTTTGTCAATATTAACCTTGAGGTGTAACCCCAGACGCCGCTGGGAGTAGTCGGCGGAGAGAGGCGGCGCGCTCGAGCATCGGCACATTGCACACACACCAGCATGTATACACATAACAAGGACCGCCGGCAACCGGTGGAATAAAACATTGCACTTTATAAAAAAACAAACTCAATGTTGTAGTAGGATCCACTCGTAGATAAAATATTGTAGTACACTCCGCTAGATAAAATGTAAATATGTAAAATATTTTTAATAACGTGATCTGTGCCATCGAAAATATTAGGGACTCCACGCACTCGGTAAAGCGGTCGGAACTGGAGGCGCCGGGCGAGACGTACCCGCCCGACGCCCCCCGCCCCCCACGCCTTCGGACACTGGACTCACTTACGCCACTACTAATAATCATTACAATATCAATAAAAATTCAAGAATCACACTTAGTTCCAAAATAAACTCACTTGTTTGCGAGGTAGGCTGAGCGCTAGCGCGCAGCCCGAGTTTCGAGTTCGTTCGTTTTGGAAAAGTTTGCTACGATAATAATTATTATAATTAAGTGTTACCAATAAGCCTACGCGGTGTCGTCGCGTCTCCGCGGGCGGCTCTGCGCGCTAGAAGCTCTGAGTCGCGCGGTGCTTACACATCGCATGTAGGGCGCGATGCGGCGCCGTGCGAGCGACAGCCGCACAACATAATACTCGACGTACTTCCATGTAGATCAGTTGCGTGTGCGTGAGTTCACGCCGTTTCCTGAGCGTGGAACCCGCGAGAGAGGACGACCGCTCTACTGCCTAACATACGTACCTAACTTCGCTTCATGTTTAAAAAAATCATATACGTATATCACTATATATATCTCCATACATTTACGATGCGTCAGGAACTTCTTACGAGAACGTATCTATGCCTAAAATTAGAACGATTATATGTATGTATTACATAGCTTTAAACAATAATTAAATCGTAATTATCAATATCGATAATATTATATGCCATAAAGATAGGAACTTGCTTTCCTGGGAATTGATGTTAAGAGTGTGTGGCGACTCCAACCGCGGCGCGCGCGCTGCCGCAACGATAAACGTATATAATAAAACCTGTCTAACGTATGATATGAAGTGCGGGCGCGCGGCGCGGCCGGGGCGCTGCCGCCGCCGCGTCCCAGTGCGCGGCGACGGCGGAGCGGCGTGCGGCGGCCGTCACGCGACAGCCGCCGCGCCAAACTCCCATTAACCTATACTTAAACAACTACAAGCTTTAAATATAACTAGGAAAGTGCCGCTTCTGCGGCGACATTCATCAACGAAAAGAAGCGTTAAGAGCTAATAGTGAACTGCTGCGTTGTCGGACAACGGAGAGAGCGAGGGGCTCTAATAGATAGTAACTATACATTTCTTCAGAGTAGGATTAGTGTCCGGCGCTCGCCAGTGGGAGCTCGCCGGGAGGCTGGAAGCGTGGCCCGGGCGCGCAGAAGTTGGCGTTCGGGTCCTTGGGTGGAGCGGTCTCCTGCGCGGCGCGGGCGGCCAGCAGCGTGATCTGGTTCACTACATCCTCCATCTCATGCGTGAGGGTCTCTGGCTGCTGCACCAGCTGCGGCTGCGGCATGCAGTTCCGCAGGTGCTGCTCAGTCTCGGCGTGGCGGCGGAACTCGAGCGCGGTGCGGAAGCGCTCGGCGGGGCAGGCGCGGCACTCGAGCGCGGGTTGCACCACGCGGATGACGCCACGCGCCGCCTCGCGCCCCACGTAACACGAGCGCGCCTGGTGCGCCTGCAGCGGCGCCGGCGACGGAAACGCCACCTTGCAGTGCTTGCACACGTAGCACAAGTCGAAGTCCAGCTCGCGCGCGCCGGCCGGGGCCTCGGTGGCGGGCGGTGGCAGGCGCAGCGTGGACGCGCCCGGGTCCCCCGCGATGTGGCGGATCTGCTCCAGAGTGCTCGCGGGCAGCTGGAGCACGCTGGCACCATTCCCCGTCTCCACTATTAAGCCTTGCGGTTGTGGTTGAAGAGCTGCGGGGTTAACACTAGGTCCTGTAACAAAATAAAAAATTTACTTTAAAACAATATCCTCTATAATGAGATAATCAAGAATTAGCGTCATTAACGCCACGTGTTAGTATTCTGCATCTGTCTACATATCGTATAGCTGAGGGGATTGCTAAATCGCATCGCGGAGCATCAAATATCGACATTGTCGACACACGCTCGTGTGACACTCGGGCGCGTTGTAAAGGGGTTAATCCACTTACATCGAGGGCCGAGGGTCGGCCCGCAGCCGTGAACTGACCTTTCGACCGAGCCACAATTTTTACACGTTTTTTCAACTTTGTCCTTGTGATTTTGTAAATACGTAACATGTCTCGTTATTCATCGATAAATTGTTTACATTAAACAAAGATAAAGTCAACGTTGCAAATACATGGAGACGAAAAGTAAAACATGATCGGTCGATCTCGTCGTCCCGCAGGCCCAAATTGGGAGTCCCATTGTTCGGAATAGGTTAGCACCAGATAAACAGTGTTTACCTTACTGCGACGCGATTGTACATGCGTGATGCGTTTCTAACGAGCCCAGCCCGGCTCTGTAATTGATTCGGACGCTGCTTTATGCGGCTTATATTCACGAATGCATAATACATAGCTTTTGAGTCGCCATCGAGTTTTATATCGGGGAACGAGCAGCGAAGCTTAAAGTGGTGCTTCACGATGAACTCGAGAACAAAGAACTAACAGATAGTTATGTGCCGTCTACGTCATTTCAATTGACTTTATTCATAGCTGGCAAACGTATTTTGCTTATCAAATTTTATTTGTATGAATTCTTTAGATACCTATGCATTTACTAAGTCCTCAAATGAGAAAAAATCATTTTCCAACTATCCTATAACACTGACTTTAACGTTTTTAGTAAAATTACCCTACATATTAAAAAATTAAAATTCTAAGGCATACTAAATGAAAAACTCACAAAAAGTCGTATCTTCTAACGCTCGCTGCATTCGATAGGCGATCTGAGTTCGTAACCATTCCGGTGATGCGATACCGGCCTTAATCGCGGCTCGGTATCTCGAACAATCCCGTGCGAAACCGTGCGGCTTTCAATCAGCCTCTTAACAATCGTTTGGGCTGATTGGTCGGTCGTGTTTCGTGTAATGAGGCCTTAGGGACTGCTCATACGTATGTCATGTTCCCTCTAATGGTAATGAACACCGTACAAGGCTCAAGTGGAATTCAAAAGCTAATTGAGCGAGCTTAGCATTTGTTCTAATGTAGGACAAAGTAAAAGGTCCCATTTGGTATTGACAGACGTATATGACGGATACATTGTTATTTATTTGTAAGGCAAACCGTTTTGATATAATTTATTCAGTAAACGGCTTAGGAACGTTTTACACATCCGCCTTAGGTTCCATAATCCCTGTAAAATAATCTGTCTTAATATTATTATAATTCCTATTCTTATTTATCAAGCGTCGGTGGCACAAAGCCGGCTGCCACGACACGTTGGCCCTGACGTTAATTCGCAACCCTTTCTGCCAATTAGTTTCAAAATAGCCACACTATTGTGCTGCTAACACGACCACACATCGCACCTAACGATTCCAAATCTACGATTTAAATTAGACCTTTGTAGTGAGTGATAAAGTTGATTATCCGTTGAGTTTCTCATGGTTAGGTCGTCCACTTGGTCCGGTGGGCAAGTTTAAGTCAAAGGGCTTCTTAATCCGGACTTGTAGGTCGTTACGTGTTATTATAACGGCCTGAGTCGGGTATTTCTTCGCTCATTTACATCTCATTAAGGATGCTATTATTGGACTATACAACGCATTATGCAGACTTTCGTTGGAACTGCTTGAGTTTTGAGCATTGCGTCAACTCCCATTTAAGGGATAAAGTGCCTTCTTTTTTTAATTGGACGATATTTAAGGTGTATTGTTATTATATTTGAAGCTGGATTGACAATATTTTTAATAAGAAGGATGACACCTTTCGAGAGTCTATACCTAGGTATTTTGCAGACGCTTTCTCCTAATTTCAAATCCTAAACCTCCAAAGATTAGTTCCATTTCAAAACAAATATTTCAAAAATCCAATCCATACAGGACATTCTTGCAGCATCAAGTCACCCACAAACACGAACCCATTTTTCGCAAGTCAGTTGGTAGACAAGTCCCCCAAATATCGACGTATATTAACAACATCAATTATCGGGACCCGTATTGTGAGGTTCGGTGTCAGATCCCGAGATATGCAGTCCAGCAATGCTTGATGGATGGTAATTAAAGTGGGACGTGGAAACTGGTGGTATCTGACGTATCGAGTTGTAGATGGTGACGGTAGTGAGTTTAGGACTGTTTTGAATGATGTAGATGAGGAGAGCAAGTTAGTGTCTAAAGTTAAGACTTGGGAAAAATATGCTTTAGTATTTCGCCGTTTCAGAATATAATGCTTTCCTAGCAATTTAAGACAAAATTGAATTACTTAGTAGCATTAAAGCTAGACTGTAATTTTTATGATGTTACCGTATGAGGTCACATCATACAACAAAAAAATAAAATTAAAACCATTTATCTACAAAATTTCTATCGCCATATTCCAAGAATGTAAGCACTCAAATTAACATAACGCCCTATCACCAAATCAATCTTGCCACAAAGCTAAACATTATCGGAGCAGTGTATTCCGAGAGCGTTTCTCCCGGACATCTCGGACAGGTCAGACAGGCGTCCGTCCCATCACTGTCCGGGATGTCCGAGCAATTAGACTAACGGACCTTAGACTTGAACTTGGCTCCTTGTTTGTAGAATGAGGTCCAGGGAAACGTATGAGATTGATCTTGTGCATGGCAATTATTTAGTGAGGAATGCTTTCTGTGTCGTTGCGTGTAACGAAGACGGTTGTGATGTACTGTGTTTATAGTATGTTAAAGTATTTATGTAAGGATATATTTTTTTTATTGAAAGGACACGTGAATGGGCTCTATGTATGGATGTTCTTGTGACAAATTTTTTGTTTGCAAAACTTGCATAATAAACAAGCTAATGTGGTCCTAAGACGCGTAACCCTGCTAACAAATAATATAGTACTACACCCACAACGAATTCTACAGATGTACGTGAAATAAAAATAGCACATATATATCAGGAGGCATTATAACCCACTTACACAACAAATGGGCACACTAACACCCCTAAGTCGATAGTGCATGAAACCCTAGGTGTCAGTCGTTTTCTTTCGTCGCCTGTTACCAGTGTAAATACGTGAATCGGCTTTGTACGTCTACACTTGCTGAGGTAATCGAATTAGTATTGTACACGTCGGCCGTACACGTTCACTCATCATATGTCTCAAGACTTAAGACATAACAAAGATGATAATAGACAGATTAGTTGGTCGCAGTTATAACCTGGACGAGAGTATACTGTGTATGTAGTCATATCAGAGGATGATACTTAAAAAAGTTTGCTTTAGGTAAGGGTCCTAATTAATCTGAGTCCACCTGTAGGTACGGTCCCAGTTAAGACGAATGAACGAAACAGATGCTATCACAAAAGGAGCCAATTGAAAAACCTTATTTTTTGCTGAACAAATAAAGTGTCTCGCAATCTAAAGCGATAATCGTTGGATGGAGGGAAGCAGGGAGCGGTCGCCTCGACTGCTTCAAGTCATCAATCAGCCACCGGCCTGTGTCAACTAACAGGATACAAAAAACATTAAGAAGTAGCAACTACTCGAATGTAAACAAGAATTAATTATTCCACTCTACAAAAGGAACCATCGAACAAATGGACTTTCTACGTGAAAATGCTGAAACATCGCTTCACACCCCAAAGCAATTCTAGAGACCATTAACCAATAATTTCATCGAATTTTATATCCATCATATTAACGCGCTGGCGGACAGCGCTCCACGTCCATTATCCCAGCTTCCTCCAACTCCCCGCGGAAATCTCACCGCATTCAAATATTTAATTACTTTAGCTCTCGATCGTTTATATATTCGAGTGGTATCATAAAACTCGCTAATGCTTTATAATTAAAATATTCTCAACAAGCCGTGGCGTAATGGCACCTCCGGCGACGGTCTCCTCCTTCGAAAAAAACGCATAAAAAATTACATTCACCCCAGAGGACTCACCCCTTGTGTCGGGAAAATCGATTAAAAAGAGGAGTCGCGGGGCGAAGTGACGCGGGCAGCGGGCGGCGGGGACTTTAATATGTACGAAAAAATGCACGGCGCTGCGGGAGCGAGGGAGAGACCCAAGGAGTGGGTCTCGAGTTGCCTTCAATTTTTATAATTACGTTCATACGTGAGCGCCGTCGCTTTCCACCACCGCCGCCGCCGCGCCACCCAGCGCCATCCGATTACTTATTTAGAATAGTTCTCCGCTTCATACTCTTGCTCGCGATTACTTTTTAATTATTAAAAGCCTTATGAAACAACTTGCCAATTTAAAACCTTTGAACAAAGGCTCCCTTTTTTTGCTAAACATTGAAAGACTTAACAACAACAACTCGTCCCTAAATAAGATGTATTGTAACTTTTTCGTTTCAGCGACAAAATCAATTTCCATCAGTGAGAGAGCTCCAAAGTTTTCCACACACACAGCAATCAAGGAAAGATGGAGGCAATAAGAACGGGATAACCGACTAGAGGACGTTATCTCAGGAGACGGTTTGCAAATGAGCGGGCCACGCACACACGCATCCCCGACCACTCACACATACGCTAATGCTGCGTCCACACACGCCACGTATATGCGTGCGTACATTTTATAAATAGATATCGCTTTTTTTATCCGGGTACAAGAATAGGGGGTCGCCACCCGAGGAGGAAGGAGACCCCTGCGGGGGACGTGTTGGATTTCAGATTGCTACGACCTGCAAAAATGAGGGATGAAAGAAATATAGCTTAAAACGCAGATATTTCCCGGCGTCTTAAGGCGCTGGGGTGAGCGGGGGCAAGGGGAGTGTGTGGAACAAAGTAGAGTGGCGATATTGAACCAAAATGAAATGGTAAACGAACCGTGCGCGTCCGATCTAATGCGAATTTATAATTTGGACATTGCCCCGGACGGCGCACTCTTTGAACTCGGGAGGGGTGGGCTGCTAACGTGAATTTACAAAGAGTGCGGATGTGATTTATAAATAGGGGAGATGGCTGTGTATGCTGACCATTCATCGCTGGTGGAGGTTATTTTTTCCATTAGCTTTGAGGTCGTTAATAAGCGCACGTCGGTCGTTTTGGCACAACGAGCCAGTGTTTAGGCGTATCCTCATTGCGCAGGTTAACGCGTGTGTCCGCCGACCTAATTGCCGTCGCGCCGCGTCTAATCGGGATATGCGCCACGCGATAATTGCGACAGATTACAGACACAATGCGCGCTCTTCCGATTACTGAAGCGATCGCACAGAAGCGACAATTCGCCTGTATTCTACATACTACAGTGGATTTTAGTCATCAATAATGTATTGTGAGATTGACACTCACCATTGTAAAAAAAAAATACTGCGTTCAATGGCACTTAATTCTTAAGTGCCTTTAATGGGAACAGGAAAAAAATCTGTGGTACATACTAACGTCGCGTCTTCCAGCTTAATCTTTATTGACTTTATTACTGGCGTTAAGTGCGACAATTGCAAGTCTTGCTAATTCGTTAATGAGGTATGTAGGTGTAGCGCGGGCGAAATAAACGTTTAATACTAACAAGCGACGCGCATTAACGCTAACTAGACGAAAGAATGTTAGTCTGCATATGATGCAACCGTACTACGTATCTATGCGCGGCAACTAGAGCGGAGCTAATAGATTTACTGAGAGTGCGTGACGTCACTATTTTAAACAGAGAGGATCGAAACTGCGCTGTCTAAGCGGGAAAGTGAAAATTGCGTACGTGAACTGGAAGAAAAAATATTAAAAATTAATCAAGAGCCCGAACGGGCGAGGAGGAGGGAAGGGAGCACATGTGTCGACAAAAAAGCGTCTCCCTCTTCGGGCACGTGCGAAGAGCCGTTCCGGCCCCGTTCCGCCGCCGAGTTAAAAGTTTCTTCGGACAAACAGAGGATTTGTCACAATTACGGCGGGGCGGTGCGTCCCTACTTGATTAAAACCTAAATCACGTGACGTGTTTACAGCCGCGCCGGAGGTGTTTTCAATTTGCCGACTCCTGGACTCGCCATTGGCGTTCCGGACACGTCTCGACGCACCTATCTGGGGGCGGACCGGCGTTTTGAATTTGTTGCGAATTAAATTATTGACGATCTAATCGGCGAGCCGATCTCACTCGGACACCCACCCGCTGGTAGCTACCACGCTCCCACCGCCCGGAAGAGCGTCACGTTTCTTAATTATTTTTAAATGTCGCGCCTGAAATCCGTAGTTGATTGCGACGCCTCTGAATTTCGCTACGGTAACGTTTAATCCATAAAAAGCTACGTGGAAAAAGGAGATTAACATTTGAATTAATCGGGAGATTAAACATAATGAAAGAAAATCTCATTACGGCGGGTATAATGGCGGTGAGAAATATCGCCCGGCGAACGGAAAAGAAAAACGCCGCATAAAAGAAAAGGCGCGCGCGAAGAAAATTAAAAGCTCGAACGAAATTAAAAAATGTTAAAAAAATTTAATCGACGCCGGAGCGCGATTAGGGGGAAATGCAAACAGGACGCGGGAGCGCTCGGGGGTGCGGGCAGCGGCGGGGGTGGAAAGTTCTCAATTAAAGACTGGCTACGGAGTCTCCGTGTAATTAGATTCTTTTTCATCTCCTTGAATCAGCAGCATCGCGCTGACACTCAGTCTGTTTAATTTGTAATCGAGACTTGTTAGCATCCGTGATTCTTTTAATTCCATTTTCTCGTTCAAGTAATTTTCTAGCGAACCGCTTGATTGATATTAAATTACGTGTTTGCTGTGATCAATTTCAGATTTCTTTAATTTTCCCGCTGGCTTCTATTTCATCGATATCTCATTGGTTTTATAGATTGCGAATACGGTAAGTAATTTATTTAGTGTCAGGCTTTTTACTGTGCTTTCTTCGATATAAATTGCTGAGCTATTTTCTTTATGTGAGGAGAACGTCGAAGTCTCCGCAACGCTAACGATGCTTTTAGCTACATGACTTATACAATTTCTAAGATGATTCCTATACTCTTTGTAACTACATCTCTTGGACAATATGATTAAGGACACTAGCGAAATGGGACAAAAGCTATTTCGTCTTCCCGTTCAAAACATAGAGTACATAAATAAATAAGCTCATTTTCTCAACTACACCCACAGTGGAGCAGTTTCAAAATATAGCATACATTATGGTAATTACATATATCGTGTGAAAATATTTCCACAAACGATTTCATAACACCAGATAATCTGGCATTCCATTCATGCGGCCAGTGTTTCGGAAGCATGCCTCATCGGATAGGCAAAGCGGGTGACCTACTAAGAGCTATTAAACAATGAGCTCGGTGTCCGGTGGACGGCGTAAGTAAGTGCCGCCTCCACGCGACGTATCCTCATTCCTAGCTCGTAATTATAATTAGCACTTACGCGGCCGAATATACGTAGTCTTATACTGAGAAGATTATGTAGATTTAGAACTTGGTGCAGTCAAAGTTTAGCTTGTCTGCAAGAGTTTCGAATCAGAATCAGCTATATGCAAAAGGAGCCATAATTTTGAATAAATTATATGGATCCTTAAAAATATTTTTGCGAAAACAACAGACGATAGCAAAAAAAGGTTGACCTCAAAGTAACCGCAAAAAATCACTGAAATGAAAATTTCAAAGCGACAATATCATTAAACATTTCTCCTTGTTAATTATTCATAAAAATAAAACAAGCGATTTCCCAGCCATTCAAATAGCTCAAAGTCAAGGAAAGCGTTTGTAAGCAACACGAACCCTCGGGCGAAGTTGCTCTGAGTAATTAATCCGTGGTGTCCGAGCGAGCGACCGAGCGTAATTAAACATCTCGCCTTGTAATTACCGACTCAAACTTGTCGGAAGTTGTCGGAAATTGTCGGCAGTTGTCGGCCCCTGGACGGGCTTAAGTGGTCAGGCTGAGGCCAATTAAATCCGCCCCCGACGACGCGATTAAGCAATTAACGCGGATGGGCGGGCGGACACTCGCTCATTTGAACAATCCTGGCTTTTCCTGTTGGGAAACTTCTGATTTTAGGACCTTCACCACAGATTTGGGGGAGGGTTTTGTTTTTGAAGGAAGTTGCTTATGGTAATTGTGTCTTAAACCTGCTACGAAGTTTATTGCAGTTTCCTTTTCAGAGATTTTCTTTTGTGCTGAATTTTAATCCACTTGTTTCTTTTTTATTTGATGACTTTTTTGCTTAATTTTATGTAATTTATGAAAGTTTTTACAACGTTGTCTTTAAAAGTCTGTGATTTTTGTTTTGACCATTATTATTGTTATTTATGCATAAGTATCGTAATAATGACATATGATTCAAAGAGCTGTGATGCCACAGCATCCACATATCTACGTTCAGATACACGCAAACAAAAACAAAACAGATTGAAACATCAATAAAACCACAGCCTAAACAAACAAACAGGTGTTCTCACAAGACAAAGACGAAGCGATTAACCCACATTAGCGCCGAACTCAACCCTTTACAATAATTAAACAACTTCACCAAATCACAGGGCCCTTGGGGCGAACTCATTAATTAAGGAGCAAGAATCTCCTTACACAGTATCATCCCTCAACCCTTTTATTAAGTCAGCCAGTTCGTTTTAATTCAATAAAGCGGTGTAAACTGCGCAAACAGCCGGCAGAGAAAGGGTTAATTTGCATGTCGGTGTTTGCAGGGTTAACCGATGGTTCGTTAGGGTTGGCAATTAGTGGAGGGGAGGAAAACTCATGGGAAAGTTGTAGTAGGTCAGTGTACTGGGCTATTAATTAGGCTGCAGTTTGGAGGGGCGGTGGTAAGTGTGCCAATGTCATCACTGAACGGGGATAGGAAATGTTTATTATATTCAGTTAGGTAAATAGTTATTGCATGTAATTTTAAATATGTGTAAGTTAACTGTCTTCATTTACGTCTTCTGAGTTACAGTTCTCTTCATGTGGGAAGGCAATGTGTGAAAATAAATAAGTACGACAAATTACTGTGATTCAAACGAAATTACAATTTTTAAGCTGACATGAATTAGACATGAAACTAACTACCAATTATTTCTAGTACAACCAAATCTCAACTGAACATTTCCATTTACTCGACTAAAAACCAAAAACCCATCTGATAAATAAATTACTAATTTCAAACAACTACTTATCAAGTTAAAGCCTCTATTTAAAGGTACGTAAACTATAATTACAGGACACAACTCCGTACAAACGAAATGAAGAAAAAAAAAACGTTAAAAAATTAATAAATACAAAATGGTACGAGAGACAAATGAAGGAACGTAGGGAACGCTTCGTGGGCGGCACTCGGCATTCATTATTCACTAATTTGTTGTTTGAAACGGGTAAAATAACAGCCCACCAATTATTATTAGTATTAATGATAACTTCCCACTGTTTCTCTTACACTTTTTTTAGTGGATTAATTATTTAAACGGTGATACATCGCGAGTTTTATGAATATTTGATAGGCGTTTTGTTGTTCTTTCATTTTCTGGCGTGTCTTAATCAGAGTAGGGTGGAGTTGAGTGCACTTTATTGAGTAGTTTTTAAAGGTTTTTTTTTGTAGATTTTTTCACATTAATTTCAGTCTAAGATTGTCTTTAATTATTTGTGATCGATACGTAGATATGTCTAGCCCACGTATCTAATTAGTAGGTAATTTAGTCAATCAAATCAATCATTAAAATGTAATCAGTATTGTAAAACACGGCAAAAAATAGAAATATATTGCAAATATGAAGGTAGATTTCCTCTATATGCATTTTCAATATGATAAAACATTAAAAACAATCTACAGCAGAATGGCCGATTTATTCAACATAAACAGCTCGAGCGGTAAATACTAAATCAATTTATGTTACCTAACATATGATCATTTTCACGGTGTAATATGCATGTTATGTTGTTGTACCGCTAAAATCGTCCACTTACATTAAAATGTACCTACATTTTGTACCAAGCTTCAGCGTCGAATCGTCACGTCATTTTAGTGTAACATCAATTAAAATAAAAACAACAGAGTAACGGCTATTAAAAGCCGATAATTATGGCGTGCTGTCAGCGAGGTGTTAAACTGTACTAGGGCTGTCATTAAAACTAAGTGATGTGAGATATATCGAGTAATTGTCGAGTTTTTGTTAGAATTTCATGCACCGTTTGACACCATCGCGGCTTAGCTAAACGGCTGTACACCGTGTTTTTATTTAATTACATACATACGTTAGTAATTACATTGGTTTCCACGCTTTGCGCTCACCGTCTTTTGTAATTTAACCATCCATGTAAAAAGTGACTAGAATTCATTGTTCATAGTTCGCGATTTTATCAAACTTACGTGTAATCAATGTTAGTTTTGGACTAGATTTAGATATCTAGCCAAAGTGGGTTTCTTGAATCAAATAATTCAGGTAGAATATAACTATCTCTGCTCATTTTCAATTTATCATATTCGCGAGAGTAAATTGTTTCTCGCGACTTTGTTTACAAATAATTTTGCACTTACCTAACTTATTAAAAGCGTTTGCTAAATAACCATTAATAAGTTAAAGACGTCATAAAAATCCCTCATATGGGCAAGACTATTATTTACCTCTGAATTCAATTTCAAAATAAGAACTTCGAAAATTAAAATAACGAATAGCCACATAAAACTCAAGCGAAAACGATCGTGGGTAGGTCGGGGCGAACGTGCGTCGAAGTCTATCAACCGATGCAATTTTGATTGATTGCATTGCTTAGTGTAGTGTAACCAATCTTATTGAAAACTGGCATTGTATGGCATCGGAAAGGCCATAGCTGCGTTCGACGCGCGGCTTGTCAAACGGTTTAAATTGAAAAAGAACGGGGGACAACCCTAAACCGGGGCTAGTAATGCGTTTGTGACATTTTATATTTTAGGGAGTTATTATACTTGGTTTTGGGCAAAAAAGTACTTCAACTAATTGGGAGTTTGCCGTACTTGTGGAAAAATGTAGAATGAAATGCAGAGCTGGCATGGCTCTGTCTGTGAGTCTGTCTGCTCCAGCTTCATTACCCATTGAGTTCGATTATAATGATGCATACATTCTGGTATCAAATATGGTAAAGTTAATACCAGTCATACATGAGGTCTATGAGGAAAGACTACATCTGCAGAAGTATAATATTCAAAACAATCATTACATTCAGTGCTGACTAACAGATGAATAGCAATGTTCGTCAGGTTGTGCAAACAGTGTTCAATGAATTAAATAAATGAATACGAATCAATACAAATAGGCAATGCGTTCGACACAAAGCAGCCGAACTTAAACGACATGTCAAACTCAACTGTCGATGTTTTTTCAATTTAAATCGATAGAAAGAGGGCGGCTTTATGTGCCAACTCTAAAGAGGGCTGGGGTATCGATTTTTGAAGTTCAAACGCGATTAATTAGAGCCAACTTTTCATTCGTACTCAGCAAATATTTTTGTTAAGAAATACCCAGCGAGTTAACGAAGTGGTATATATTTTTGAATTACAAAGGAATGTAAACATCGGCGGAGGAACAACAATTAGAATAGCCGATATCGGCGCATCGCCGCGAGCCTCAGACCTCCCCACGCCACCCCATTATTTTATCTAATCAAAAAGTTTTAAAAGGAAAAATTATGCCGTCCTTTATTATGAGTCAACTTTCCCTTGGAGGGGAGCAGGGGATATATTTTTAATAACGATTCGACTAAAGAAAGTCATCGCAAGAAAGAATTCTTTTGCGAGAAATGAGAATTTTGGCGTAATCTAAGTGTGAAGTTTTTGTGAATGTTTATTATTATATTTCGTAGTAAAAAGTTGTACGTCAAATATCGCAAAGTTGAGACCCGAGAAACTGACAAAAATCTTGATTCTAATTAGAGTGATGCTTACAATTTCAAAGAGAAGTTCCAATACGAAAACCAAGTCAAATGTTATCAGTATTTTAAATATAGTTTTAAAATCAATTTATTACTTGGAAAACAGGTAAAAGTTTTTCATTAAAAAGGTGGGACATGTTAAAATAGTTGCGTATCGCATAACATCGTCACACTAACCAAACGCCTAAGATATTCACTAAAATAAATGCAAATTGAAATCGAAAATTTCACTTGCGTATTTGAGCTTGTTACGTTCAAAGGCGTCAGATGAGACCAAACATTTCTATATAAATTAAGGAAAAGATGCTTGAAAAAACCGAGGGTGCGACGCTCCCCAAGCTTCTTTACTCAACGTTTTCAGTAAATACGTTCTGTTTATCACGTGCCCACACGAAAACGTGTCTTATTTACTAAAGTTAAGGTACACATTCCTGTAATCTTGATTGTATGTTTGAATAATATTTTTCTGAGGCGGCGTTATTATTGCACACCTTGTATGCGTAAATCAGTGCTCGGGGCGAGCATTTTTCAGACAAAAAGATGCAATTATATGCAAAGGGAGGGTAGAGCACTCTGGTAATGAGCCACAGTTTTTGGACGCCTTTATAGACAAATAAATTGTGTTATAGTGTGAAATATTTTTAAATTGTTTGGTGTAGGGGTTCCAGTACATACAACATTGCACTACCTAAGCAAAAATGTTGAGTTTGGTTTGCATGTTACCAAGAAAATTGATACGTTTTCCAGTAATGTAGGTTTACATCGACGTCGATATTGATATTTTTATCCATCGAATTACATGAATATTACGTGTAAGTTGCGCAGAAATAGCGCTTACTTTTCAACTAGCGCAACAGATGGCGTTGGTATTCAGATTACGTACAAGAACATGAAACTCGGATCAGAATTCTACAAGAAATAATCCTCAACTATGGAGAAAGAAGTCTTATGCTCTCTTTTTAAATGTTGATAGTCAGTCAAGTATAACGTTACAAAATCCTAGTAACTTTAAGAAGTAGACTAAAATACTATTCAAAGTATTATTCCAGTCGACTATAGCAGCTATACTCGACTTCTCTGATGCAAATTTTACTTATATCATCCATGTATTGTGGCCCGTTTAACAACCGTCCCAATATTCAATTTATCATTAGTTTTGGTTACCAGAGATAGAAAGACATTACTTGATTGGAACTAATGTCCATCATCCTCCGAGCCTTTTTCCCAACTATGTTGGGGTCGGCTTCCAGTCTAACCGGATTCAGCTGAGTACCAGTGCTTTACAAGAAGCGATTGCCTATCTGACCTCCTCAACCCAGTTACCCGGGCAACCCGATACCCCTTGGTTAGACTGGCGTCAGACTTACTGGCTTCTGACTACCAGTAACGACTGCCAAGGATGTTTAATGACAGCCGGGACCTACAGTTTAACGTGCCATCCGAAACACAGCCAATGGTGTCTAAGATATACTTAGAAAGTACATACTAACTTAGAAAAGTTGCATTGGTGCTTGCCTGACCTGGGATCGAACCCACGCCCTCATACTTGAGAGGTTGGTCCTTTACCCGCTAGGCCACCACAGCTAGATTGGAACTAATGTCCAAAATCTCTAATAAGCAACAGCTTGAATATTGGGAAAGACCGTAACACGAGCGTCAGTGGATTTGGTAAATACTGAATATAAATCGAGTGGCTTCGAATACTGGGTCAAGGTTTGTCAACCCTGTCCAACGGGACTCAGTGGACAGGAAATGTGAGAAACACGTAGTAGCTGTTTGTTAAACTAGTGGCTATCTGAGGTGAATGACTGTGACTATTTTGGGAATATAGTAGTAGAGCAATCTGATGTTATTGAAAATGCCTCGATATGAATAAGATATCTTTGACCCCTAAAAAGTTAAGAATATTATGCTACCTAGTTTGTGGAACTAAATAGAAAATAATTAAAATAGTTGGAAAGGGCAATTTTATAGATAGAGAAGTTAAACAAATATGAAAATGTTGAATTAAATCAATCTTATTGGAATTCGGCAAGGCAGAATTGTAGAAACTTATGTAAACAACTTATCATTTAAACTTCCAGAACAAATTGATCAGGTTTTATAATACGACCTTGCAATTTAAAATGTTAAAAAAGGAACAAGGTCCATTATATCAGACCTGCATATATTTCCTAACAAGTGTTCAATCACATTAACATTAAGACTATTTTTATGTGATTACGACCGTTCCTGTATTACATAAATATGAATGGGCTGAACCAAGGACATATTATGTAGTCCCGGGACTCAATGCGTCACAGCAACACCTAGTCTTGCATTCAAATACCACTTACAAAACGTGTTCGTATAATTTTCCTAATTTAACATTCAAAAATATAAACAGAATCTGAAGAACACAGGAGACAATTTAACGTTTCTTTTACAAAATTGCTTTGTAAATTATCATTTAATATTCAATTTAATGTGAAAAAATTCCATTCTTATCTGCAATGGAATATTTTTGATTGTAATAGTAAAAACTTTCCTCAAACGGTCGTGACGTAAGGAAAATAAATAAGTCATGGTTATTTTAATGAGTTCTCTAGTGTCGGAGATAGGACAAGGAGTGTGACTCACATGTGGACAGAGTCATTGCATGGAGCAGTGCAGAAGCTAAGCGGGCTGTAGACTAGCGCGCGCCCCGGCTCCGCACGCCTAAGCTCCACAAGCGATGAGAACGTGTGGGCCCCACGCCGCGCTCTTTTACGTCCACAAAACACATTTCCGTAATCACCTTATAAAGGGATTACTATAAATAAAGAGGAAAAAAGGAAATTAACCGCATTAGAACGAGGAAAAAATGGCGTCCCCTCGCAATATGTGGGCTCCCACTGATAAAACACTTTATGTACGTCTCTCGCGTAAATGAAACAATGTGTTATTATGTATTCCTGTCAGTTTTATTCTGGGATCTTGCTTGCTAAGGCAAATTCAACCTTAAGAAAGGGAACAAACGACTGAAGTTAATGTTGGTAATTGGAACGTCATAAATAATATTTCAGGAGATATAATAATCTTGATTTATATAGAGACGTAGACAACGGGATAGTTTCTAACAGATGTGATTAAAATTATAAGAGGGCAGTCTACATGAGGAAAATCCGCGTAAAACCCATAAAATATATGCAGTTACCCCTGTAGGTTTATGCCCCATCGGGGTGGCGTGGATAGGGGATAAAAAACAAAATGAGGAGTTATGTTTTCGGTAATAAAGGACGGACGAGAGAAATCGTTTAAGACGCCGCCAAATGAGATGGAACGAATATATTTGATTATTTTTATGGCGTGGAATGGCGATACGGTGCACACCACAGTCTCGGACCTAATGTCTATTTGTTTTACTACTCTTTAATATTATATATTTTGTGTTTTAGTGGCGACAGTTTATAGGAAATCATTGGGCGGATTATTTTATAGAGTAGCTTTACTGCAGCTTATTACAAAATATTCTTCTTCGTGCAGACCTGTCAAAGTATGATCAGTGTTTAGGAAATATCTTTGCGCAGTAATAATACCTAATTGGTTACCGTCACTGATTGCTACATAGAGTCTCATTATACCGCATTCGTTACTGTGTGTACAAATGTGCAAAATGTTGTCTCAACTTCCAATAATAATTGTTGTATGTTAATAAAATTCTTCACGGGTATTTTATTGGTACCTATTCTCAACTACTTAGGAGGTAAGTTACAAAAATGTACAAATAGTGAGATTATTGAATCCTCAGCTTTTAGAGGTAGGTACCTCGTCAACTCTGATAAGGAAAGCAGTCATGATTAAAAAAGTTATTTTCATTTTGATACTTAGACGTTTCATTATAAGCAACATACAAATGGATTATAAAACTTAGGAGACAAAACAAATATCAACTCTTTTTTATGCAAAAAAGAAACAACTACATTATTTTCTCTCGGGCAACTTCTGTAAACAAACAATTTGTCCCCATAACAATTATTTACATTTCCCATCGTAGTCACAACTCATAGAACTAAAGGGCTCATTACATAAAACTTAATAGTCAAATCTCGATTAATAAAATTGTATCGAGAATATTAATCAAACACTGGGATACAATATCGATTTATGATCGTTACTTTCGGGAGACAGTCGTTATTTTTATGGCTTAAAAAATAGAATCGATGTGGGAAACGCAATACAATTTTTTTATACAGGGTGCAGAAATGTAAGGTTTCACTTTATGTTCACTGCAAACGATACAGTTTTGATAATTACTTACACAATTAAATTGTGATATTTTGCTAAAGTGTTTTGGGAACATGTTTTTTAATGGACCAATCAGTCATTAAATAGAAACTTAAATTGTTTAGTAGTTTTTAATTGGAAGAAATTTTAAGAGACTGCTTAAAATGTATCTCTGAAATTAATTCATTACCTAATCTAAAAGTGAACAAAATTTTTTTATTTACTGTATATTAGGCAATAAGGTATTCTCGTTTCCAATATCTCGATACCAAATACCGTCACCCTGTAGTTTATTTTTAATTGCGTACAAAAAAACTGGCAGCCATGTTTTGTCCGTGTTAATTTCGTTATAGATTCGATTCGGTAGGGTGCTACCGATGTGCCTTGTTTTGCTTTATGAGCTAGTTCCGATATTAATGGCTTTTATTACTTTCTGTGTTAATACAGTGTCAGCTCCTGTTTAGTAATAAAAATAAAGCTACACTAAAAATACAGAAATTAATCGAAAACTTTATGATTACTAAGAAAAAATGTTCAGCAAAAATAGCGAAAGTCGTTTCATTATATTGAATAAAAACAGGACTGCTCAACAAGTTAATCCAATAAGAACCTAAAAAATGTGTCTCAGGGACCTTATGAACAACTTGTAGGCACATCAAATCTTGTTTGAAAAAACTTCTTACAAGAAATTGTCACGTAAAAAGTGTAAGTAACATTTTTTAAGAACATTGTTTAAATGTGTCGCCAAACACACACGCGCACGTATCTGCACGAGAGAATACGCACACATTCATAACGACCCTCGCGACACATAATGAAGGGAGGGCACCGTAATATAATGCAGTTTTTTATTGCTTACTCCTTATACCCACAAGCAAAAAAACTCCACCATACACGCGTATTATACATTTTAACTATTAGTGTTTTTTTCTGTACGGGATGGAGAAGGGTTCGCAGTTTGGACGAGGGCTAGAGGGTTAAGCTTGATAAAAAATTTACGTCGATTCGAGTTTTGCAAGGATATTCGTTTAGATGAGACTTTTAAGGGTCACTGGAGTGCTTTTGTTGCTTTACAATCTATCTCCGAATTAGTTTGGAGATCTCTGATAATATTGGGTGTAACGTGTCAGCCGATGGTAATGTATGCCATCAAGGCAGACGTTCGGACGTCCAGTAGCTGTTGAATACACAATCGTAGCTTTAATTTCATATCAAAATCAAAAGTTTAAGGCCAGAACAAAGAGGCTCTTCGATTATTATTCTAATTTAATTCGGCTCGGGATTCGTCTGTCGCCTGTGTTTTATCGTCAGGTAGCCTCCCGTTTCTTAGAAAAAAATATTTATATCTTTTTCTATTAGATATCCCATTGTTCGCGCGAGGGCACGTCAGCACGCGACAAAAGGAACATTAATTATAATATCCGATTAAAAAACGCCATTTAGCTACGCGAGAGACGTCCTTTGTTTGAGATGATTGAATTCAGAATTACTAACATTAGCCACCATCCCGGGGGAAGAAAGCTGCATAAAAAACAGTTGTGTACCCACTGTGTTTGTGTAGGCAGCGCTACACTGACGGGAGACTCGCGGTTTTTTTCTTTATGCGGTGTTACTTGATTTCCGAATGTTGGAACTATAAAGATATCAGGTTACACGGGAAAAGTGCTACTTCCAAGACACGGACAAAAACTATGGCCACCGAGAGACTGCCGAAATATGAGCATCCAATTCCATAAACCACATCGGTGGGAGGAAGCACACGAGTTATGTTCGTACGTGCTCGCACATAGTAATTAGATATTACGTTACCCAACTAATCGTAACTCGCACGGGTGTTGTTTTACCCAAAAGGGGGAATAAATCACGCGCGCGCTGCGATGGCAACACCGCGACACAATGAAAAAAATAACAAAAAAAGAAACAATATCAGAACGCGGAACAAAAGAAATTATACCAACGAGCGGATCCATACCGAAAAAATCGTTATGATAATAAAATAAAATGGTTAAATATAAAGCAGTAATAATAACTGTTCAGAACAATATGCTGCGTTTACGTTAGAAATGAATCAACGTTTATTTAACTAGTCCCATCACAGATACGCTTTTTGACGTTTCTCGGCGAGCAGCTGTCGCGAATTTTCGGATTAAATTCACTCAGATGAAGTACTGCATTATAATGAGACATTTTTGTTTCGCCTGTTTGCTTTTGTATTAACTAGTGCTATATTTATTTTTAAAACTTAGGGGTCGCATTTTTACCAAATAAGTGAAAGCAGCCATGTATGTGTAGCAGTGTGCAGCAGGGCCGAGCCATATTTTTATAATAACGCCGGCCACAGATGCACTATTAATCTCGAACAAGATGCGTGGTTATTAAATCTCTGTGGAGCGGGACGATGTCGTCCGACGTATTATTAATGGAAGTGTATCACGGGAGCCATTAGATATACATAATTAACATCGTTCGTTGACTAAAAAAACAACATCTCGAACGATCCCAAGGAAAATCGAGAGTAGCGTCACTCTCGCGACGAATAAAAACGTCATTAAAGATTGATTGCTGCGAGGAAGTATCATTAATATTATTCAATTAATAAAACGTAATTTTGCGAGGTGAAATGCGCACCCCGAGGAGGAAAAAGCAATTAGTGGCTAGATTGCGATCCGTCAAAACAACTGCGTCGAGTGATGGTAAAAAAACGTCGACGAGCATTCATTAAAGTAAAATTCGCGAGGGGTGAATATGTAAGGACTTTTTTGCATAAGACGGTGGCGCCCTCGATTTTAGGGTTTTTTTTTGCATTGAAAACAAACTATGTGGGCACACCGTAAGCGGTTTTCGTCACACTTGCACAGTGTTAGTGTTGACGAAGTTTTTTTTTTAATTGTGCTCGTAATGACTGTTGTTATGGTTTTATGGCACAGTAATGAGCGGACTCGCCGCGACATTTGCATGTGATCGCGGGGACTTTTTTGTCACTTTTGTTGATGAAGTTTTTTCGACAGTTTTTTTTTGCTAGATTGTTTATAGCGTGCGATACGGCTTTATTTGGAGTTTGTGGTTAAACATTTCAGTAGCTCCTTGTTTATGGCTGAGGGGTGCTTTATTGTTTTTTTTTTTGAGTGTTTGCTTTTAGCTGTATCATGTGAAATTAACACGATACGACGACGAAAGTAGTCACATTATCGTATATTTTCATAAGTTATGAGACATTTTTAAAAATATAAGCACGTTTATGTTAATAACGCGTGAAACTGAAGACGTATAAGTCGTAGTAGAGGGTTATTATGGTTAGGTAAACTATCGAGCAGACATTTCGACTATACGAACCGATAATAAACGTCGACCGGGCTGACGTGCCGGCAACCCCGATTTGGTATTAGCAATCATTAAATTGGAAATTACGCTATATCGGCGATACACGGCTTTTCTTTTATAAATATCTCTCACGTGATGCCGGTGCCTCGTCGTGTCACGACCTTACTGAAACGATGGTAATATTCAAATAGCGATATAAAAAAGACAAGTTAGGTAGCATTTAAAAAGCTTGTTTGTTTAGCGACGAATCGCTTTTAGTCATGACACGGTGCACGGCGCATCCAAGCCTCTGGATACGTGACAACTTTACGATGCAGTCGTCGTAACCCTTCACACGGTGACATAAGGTACATGCCGAGGACGACCGTCGGCATAAATAATTGCAGCTGTTTGTGGGATGAAAAATGTATGTGAATTATGGAAGGTCTTGAGGAAATGGAGAATGGAGTGAGCTAACAGTTCGTTCGTGCTGTGTCGCTCTCTTACAAGATGGACTCTGATAAGAAAATTGAGTTAGCTTTGTTTGACCTCCACTGAAAATGGATTCCTGAGATTTCAATTAGACTGAATAAGCAATTATTGTTTTTTACAAAGAATGTTTGCTAAGCCTGGAGACTTTTCTACAACAAATAATATATGTTAAGATTCAATGAATAAGTTTTACTACTTTTGTATTCTCAAGCAACACGTTTTATTATATAATATTAAATTCAATATTTTTATGAGCTGTATAATATATAAAAGTAACATATATTGCATTAAATCAAAATTAGTATTTTCGATAACAAGGCACACGTGCGTAATACACAATAGTCACGCGGTCCGATGCCATTTTAATATTATAAAATTAATGTTTTTTTCAATAAATAACGAACGCCACATATTAAAACTAAATACGTACATGAATATTCATATAAATCAACATTAAACTTTAACAATCGCTTTTATCGAATAGCAATTTATTTGCTTTATTGAAATTTGTTACGCATGTTAATATTTTTAGTTAGCGAATGTGTCAGGCTAATTCTGTTTCTGTTCTGGTTGACATTGTGCTGCAAGTGTGACAGAGACGGCTGTACGTCCGGGGGCAGCTTCTAATGCAACTGATTTTGTCATTCGAATGGAAGTCATTGATAGGATTTTTAATGGCCTTAAAAAATGGCGACAATGGCTCGCGGAGTTGATGCGACAGAATTATTTATTGCCGCTCGTAAATTGTAGTTTAAATTAAATCGATTCTAAATCCCAGTTTCTTTTATCGATACTGTAACTATAATGTTTCTCATAATTACTATAAATCAATTTTCTTAATGTGCCTGTCAATTATTGTTATTACTTCGCTTCGTATCGTAACCATCAAGATTTGCTTATTTTAGTGTTATGTTACACACGTATATTCTTGAGGCTTTGTACAATTCGCATTTCGTGTTCGAACAATGGCCTCTTTAAGGAAACAAAAAGGGCATCTATAAAAATCTCGGAAAACACAAAAGAGTCGAACTAAGCAACCACACTGCTCTGAGGTGCCAAAGACAATGATAATTGTTCCACGTGAAATATAGTGTTGCCACCGACAAAAGGAGCGTAAAAAAAATACATTTTTCATTGTAACGCTTTGGCCATTCACTACAGGTGGGGCGATGTGGGGTGGGCACGGACAAAGCTCCGTATCAATGGACGATACCAATATTTTTTTTGCATATAAAAAGTTGTAGGTATAGAGTAAAGTTTCTCCATTAATTATTTTTAAAACGGTGGTCGTATGTATAGGCGTGACAGATATAATGATTCCATAGGTTTAGTGAATTCAATTGTGCATAGTTTTGAATTTCCAAACGTACCTGTTTATATCATTAGGTATAATGAAAGATTGCTACAAGTCTCCATTTGAATAGAGAAAACAAAAATCATTATACAAGAGTTAATAAAACGTGGTTTTATGAGGTTTGTTCTGTACTTACATGAAGAAATCAAGATAAGTGTTATGCGAAATGTGTGCACCTACTTCAAACAGAGGGTTATCAGTTGGCGTTATTTGTTAAAATCGGCAGCTGCGATGCGCAAGCGCACCGATGTGTAAATTTGATGCCAGTGACAAAGGCCGCCCTTGATGAGTGGGTAAATTAATAACGATCAAAAAAATTGCGAAATCGATTTCAGGTAATTCTTTGCACCACGATTTTATGTTCGTTGGCATAATTTCAATTATGTTTAGGAAAGGCTGAGTGAACCGTTTTAGTTGACGAATAAAGTGTTAAAATAGAATAAGACACAAAAGAAGTTATTTTAAGTTTATAGTAAGCTTTAAAATACAAGACGCTTAAAAATCTGTCTCGTTATTGAAATTTCTTAAAGGTCAAGAGTGGCTCGTGCCACCCAACAAAAGATCTTTAAATAAACTCTAAAAGAATAGCTCTTCGAGTATTGTTTTTAGTTCAAAAATAATTTACAGCAGTCGTAAAAGCAAGAAAGAGACACTCCAGGTCACAAGGAAAGTGCACAAAGCCTACAAAAGCTGTTTTGTTTACTGATTTAAATGAAAAAAAAAAAGTTAGAATAATCCAAAAAACAAAGAATTTACGTCACGGTTTTAAAATAAAAGGTGCCGTTTGTTAAGGGATTACGTCCCTAGAGATACGGTACCGGAGCAACAATTGTATGTAGACAATGCGTATGAGTTCAGGTAGCACACAATTTGCCAAATACATCAACTGCTTGTAAATTAAGGCCATTTAAATCTAACCCTTATGTCAAGGAAGTAAGGACCAAACAAGACTCCATGAGATGAAGATGATACGATTCTATAATTTGAGTTCTGCGAAAACGTTGTCTTGGTTAGAACTTTAGAACTTCGCCGTTTTAATCTAACGCGAACGATATTGTGTTTAGACAAAGTTTGCTTTGTTAGCTGTGATAATCCTGATTGTGAGGATGTGAAGAAGGAAGGAGGATAAACGAATGATCTTATTCTAGTAGACGATAAAACTGTGGGAGATATTTTAGAGAATATTGTCACTTATCTCAATAATGGTATTTCCGTAACACTGACTTAGATGTATGTAGAGGACGACCCCATCATTGGTATAAGACAAAGCAAACAGGATGTTAGAATTAGTTCATAGATTCAAAAATCAATACTTCCTCGAGGATGACCAAATTCCGCGAAGGTATTTGAGTAAGATAACGTTTGCTCAGAAGATGTTAGTTTTACATATCTCCACCAATGGACGTGTAAACAACAGGCAATAAGCGGCCATATAAATTATAACCGAATATCGATCCTATCTCTTAAACCAGGGTAAAAATGGGAACAAACTATTGACGCGACTTCGGCAAACCGAGATAAAATAAATATTTTAGGGTGGGCTCGCCCTAAACAAACATATTCAGGATTTGCTGACCGTCGATATAGTTTCAATTTAATACGCCGAAATTTCATCACTTCGGTGTTTATTCAAAAACAAGCTTTATTATAGGGGTGGAAGACTCAACATTTTCTTATGATTTGTTGATGTTGGGATTGAAAGATAGGAACAACATAACGCTATCTGATTCGTTGTTTGCTAATCTATTTTTTTGCAGTCTAAGAAGCTCTGTTGTTTTCTTTGAATATCTATGAAGAACTGCTTCGATAATCTGGTTGATGAGCATGGGTTCATTATATAAGTCTCATGCCATCCTTATAACCTACTAATCATAATGTGGATGAATGAAGTATAAAAACGTCATCACCCTAAGCCTTTAAGCGGAATAAGCGGAATGTTGAGTTCATATCGAGGTGTTCTAATTTGGGAAATTGCTGGTGCTTTACAGCATCAGATAGTGCTGTGCTTAATGCGCACTAGAGCAAGGTTTAACAGCAGGGCATGTAATTAATATTGAGAATCGATTGTACGCCCGGGGCGGTGCGCAGTTATCGCGCGACTTATCAAAATCCAGCAATATTTCTTCATTAACGACGGAGCACGAGGTGCGACCCGTCGTCTTAACATCTGCTATAGATTTAAGATGCTGTACCGACTTGAATACACCAGTTTTGCTCTACCTACTGTATTTATTTGTAATATTCTGTCCTTATTTCCATAACAGCCGCAATATCAAAGATCAGCAAAATATTTCGATGTTGTTACGTTGTAACTGCTTCTTAGTTTGTTTAAGGTTTAACGTCACTATAATGGATAAGTTTTTGCTCCTAAACGGTTTAGCTATCACAGTCTCTAATTTTGGAATAATTTACAGTTTTCTCTTCATTTAAAACGTGACGATAGTTTCTTTTCTTAAATATAATCATAACTGAGTTTTGTTGAACTTTTTCGTTTCCATACTTTTGTTGTGTTCGATTGAAAGTATGATTTCTACAATTACACATTTTTTATGGAACTGCTTGGGCCGCCCAATGTCACCGTTGCTCAGTCGTCTGTGACATGATTTTAATTTGAGTGTGTTTCATAAAAACAAATAAGTTTCTACACTGAATGAAAAGTGATTTGTTGGCATTTCGAAGATATTTCACAATAGCACATATCTCAAAATCATACAAAGTTTTATCGATGTCCAAAACAAGCATTCAGTTAGATTCCGGGTAGTGTTTTTTTTGTTATTAAACAGAAGGCCGAGTCGACAGGCGATTTATCAAATAATATGACAGCATTCAACGAACATAATTTTAACGAAAATTGTAAAGAGTATTGTGTTTCATAATTAATGAAGCAAAAGGCTTTCTCGGTAACAAAATATTCCCGATCTAAGTTTCGGATCGTCATTACTCGTCTCTTTGTGCGACATTCTTTTGCGCCCAGGTGTTCATATAATTACATTGGATGGCAATAGACAAGGATAGATAGATGCCGGAGATGATAGAAAAGAACGAGACGCAGCACCGGCCCTTGCGTTGATTGATAACTGTGACAAAAACGTAGCAGATGAAAAATAATAATTATTAGATCTATTGTTAAAGGTGTATGAACTTAAGCAGGGGTGACGACGAAACTAAGAATATTTTTAGTTTTAAACAAATTGAAAGTACTGAAATTATACCTTGAGAAATTCTGGTGAGATGTAATGAAGACCATCAAGAGTTTGTTGTAGTAAAGTATACCTCCGATATATTATCCTTTTTAAGCCTTCCTGCCGGGTAGGTTATGATCTTTCAATGATTATACTTTTAAGTTATTCTATATACTTATATGACATATTCATCTTTATTATATTCTGATGCCTCATTCCATGCTTCAAAATTAGATCAATGCAACAATCATGCTAATCGACAACCCTGTATCGATGCATTTGCCGGCTGTGCAGTTTGCATTCACTCTGGCTAGACAATAAGCTGCGAAGCGCGCGCGCAGGTAGATATAAACACCAACTTAAACGCACATCCCTAAAAAGAATCCTTCCCAAATTTCAACCTTATTTAGTAGGCGTCAAGGTTGTTAATTTTGGGCATGTGGTAATTGGAGAGCATGAATAAGTTTGCACAGGTGTACTTATATATTTTTTTATCATTCATTAGCTAAGTTCGCGCATTATGGATCACGATCAAGGGTAGGACGGACGTGTCTTATTGTTTCGTCAAATACATGAGAATTTTTGTCAATAAAAGCTGGGTGGTTTCGGCTTTTTGTTGCGTTTTGCTTCAGTTTACAATAGTAGAGCCCTTTCAAGTATTGATGAAATTTTTAAATTGGCAATGTAAGTGAAACTCGGTGATATATTTTTTTCTATGTACAATTGCACTATGTACAACAAAAAAAAATGTATTAGCGAACGTTACTGTTACTGTTAATTATTCATCATACATAACTATCAATACAACTCTCACGATTCATAAAACATCATCTGCTAACATTACGCACATAATTCATACTTTATTTGGCACTAAATCAAAAAGTATGCAATCAAAAACTTTATTAAATTACCTCTCCTAAAGTCCAAGAACATTTTTGTTACGACGCAAAAACAAATTAAAAAACCTGACGAGATCAAAAGAAACATCGGTTTCCCGGAAATCATTTTGCGGTGGCTCTGAAAGCCAAAAATAATTAATATGGGCCTCATTAAAAACTTTCCTGACAGCTTAAGTATGCGTGCTAATTAGCAAAAACGCAAATATTCAAGTCGCATGGTTTCAAAACCTTAGACCTTTCATTATACGCCACTTTAGCCATTTTCATAATTATACATTTTAATTTAATTATTGTTTTTCGTTCCATTTTCAAGCGTAATAAAGGTTACAGTTGTTAAAGAAATTAAATGCCTGCCAAAATGTAGACCTACACAAAAATTGCTTGTGGAAAATAAGTAATTTCAGTGGGTACTTTAAACGACACATTTACTTCTCATTACAGATTAATGAAATAAAATACTGGTATGTTATTCTCCTAAGCAATAAGGTAGCAAATCGAATATTCGATTTCATTATCCTAACAAAGGCTGCGTCGGCATACACAAAGCTACCAACACCCAGTTACGGTTTGTTTAACAAATTATTGTTAATTATAGTTTGGGTAAAGCAAATTTTCATCTAAGAGTTTTTGCTGTCCCCGTCGTTAACAAAAGATGTATTAAGTGTACAATGTATGAAGCTGGCACGCATTCTTTTGATCTTGCCTTCGAACATTGTACCACAAAAGATCAATTCAAAGACCTAAGATAACTGTTCACTTACAAGCTAATTAATTAGGCACATCTAATAAGCAATCTCTGAACTTTCATTTCATGACGTGCATAGACACTTAAACTTTGAAAATATTTTCCTGTTGACCCGCATCCATAGGAATACAACATATAAATCAATTTGTTATCTACCGAGGACTTGTATACCTTTTTCCTGCTTCATTGCATTCCCACAGAGCTACAGTTATAAAATATATATCACAACAAGCAACTATCAATTCTTAACGATCATTAATATTTGCCGAGTTTAATTACCTTCACTATTCGCGTCTATCTCACAAACCGATCTATATAAAATAAATCAATTTAATCTAATTAAAAGCATTACATGTTTTTTGTTCGATAACGAAACAAGACGAGGTATTAGGAGATGGAATCGTGAAGATTAGGAGGTGAGGTTGTATCAGCGGGTCACCGATCATATCTCCCGGCCGTACGTCAAACCGTCCATCCACTGTCGTGTTCTATCAATTATTTATATAATCTAATTTAATTTAAGTCCCCTGACCTTTCTTTGCACTTGGTTTAGAAAATACCTCTGGAACCTTTAAGACAATACATGCAACTTTGTACGTCTTATTGTATCGCTGTAGGTTCAAATTGGGTTGCAATAGTCAGCGTTATGCGGACGGTTCTAGTTCGGTATTGCAAATCAACGTCGGCTGTAAGTAATGAATTACAAATATTATTTCTGGTCGATTCCGATTTGAATTTCAATACGGTTTTGATGAACGACGCGACTCGTGACGGTTGTATGGATATGTCGGCTCGGATGATATGCTAGTTTGGCGTAGACTTGTTTTAATGAGCGATGAATACTTCGGCTCGGGTGAGCAGTTGGTGGTGCTAAGTGGCGGTGGCTGGGTGGCGCGCGCTCGGCCTTGCACCGCGTCTCGCCACGCAGTCTACGACGGAAGTTTACGACCGAACGCCAGCCACTTTTATTGGCTACCTCACATCGAAGCCTCCTCGCAGCCTCCCATTCACTCCAAAAGAAATATACTTTTTTATTGCTCTGTCACTCGGGTAATTTATTGACAATGAACACACGTGCATTTCTATTAATATTTTATGTCGTAAGAGTTTTTATGCGGCTGCGTCCGTCCGGACCATTGTTGGACCCCATCGGACAGTTTGTTTTATGTCCACTCTAGAGGTTCACTTAATTGTTAATTGTACTTACGAATTGGTCGTGATAGGTCGCTTTGACTGTGACGCTGACATTTCGTTGTTCTATCCACTCGGATGATATTGAACCTAATCGTCAGTTTATGCAAAACTGTTTTGCGGTATAATCCATAATAAAAATTTAAAAGGCCACATTAATTATGCAACCGAGCAAGAACTATGATGGTATTTGGAACGGCTTAAGTGAACGAGATAAATGGAAGTTATTAATTCGTTTATAGCGTTTTAATACCGGGTAATAGATTGGAATATGTTAAATAAATTGATGGTCGTCGCTGTAGAGGTGCGTTTAGTGCGTATAACACGGACAAAGAAAGCGTTGGAGCTAATTGCAGGTTTTGAATGTTAATCGAACGATCGCCTGACTGACAGTGGGTCCATAAACAATCCTGGCTGTCGCCGTAAAAGTCGTGTGCGGTTTTTCAACGTCTGACGCGCAGCCTTTTGGAATTATACCCCAAATAATGACAATTCTTATGCTGTCTGCAGAGCGCTGTTCCATTGGGAATACGTGTGTCGATAAACGATATGTGCAGGTTTCTGATGGAATTTACAGTCGGGATGTTTCATCATTCAGACACTCCATCGCTTACCGGTGTCTGTATATTAATGTCAATCATAATTTTGCTCATGAGAAATAAACGGTTTCTTAAGACGTGAACGTTGATCTAGATGTCAAAAAGGACGTTATGTTTGCTTTTTGATTACTATTTAATATGGCAGAGTTATATATGTAAAAGTTGTGACCAGTGACAATACTTATTCCTTTTCGATTTACCCACAACTCAAACTGTAGGTACACCATCTGACCATTGACCATATTAATATATTCCGTACAATGGACAACAGCATCGCTTCCTCATAAATAATCTCGGACAAAGTACTCTCGGACGACCGCAGAATATGCGCTATATAATTAACAGTTATACTTTCAAGAGGCCCTAACTCACGCGCATGCGCGGCAGAACAATGCGCGCGATGTTCGCCACCTAATGGACGCGTTGATTGAGCCCCCGCAATAATGTTGCGGGCTGCGCGCGCGCAAGTGTGCGTACGTGTGCTGTACCGATGTGGGAGTGGCCGATAGACGCAGGTGTGAACTTCTTTGGGTAATGGAAGATAATAGCTTCATTTGTTTAGAATACTAATCGGCTTGTACCGAAATTGTGACTCGGTTTGTAAGGTAGGTAAATGGTTAGTGGAAAATCCCCTTTCTTTCTTTACCCTGGCTAGTTATAAGAATACGAAACGTACTTCTCTGCCTACCACAAAAGGTAGGCATACAGATGCAAGATACAAATTGAACAGCTAACTTACTTAACGTAGAAGCACCTCGTACTTACCTGTAACAGAAATAGAAGATTAGAATCACATAAAATAAATCACAACTAACTATAAAGCTTCAAACAAATAGATAGATAGAGGTCCATTTAAAGTAATTGTTGAAGTCCCGCTTTATTAAGCAATAAAGCTCGAAGCGAGCTTGGAAATTCCTGCGGCATACCAGATTGGATTGAGTCTTACTTTTAGAGGGAAAGAAAAGTGAAAATGAGCTATCGACGGAATACAAACGCGGTAGGAGAGGGGGCGAGTGGGGGGCGAGGATGCGCAGGAGTCGTTGCGTTCCGATCCACACGTCGCGGGCGTCGCGAGAGCATTCCGACGCTTTTTCAACAAATTCCCGCACGCCGTCTCTCTCGTCTAATTGCACTTAATTTCTCCTTCGTGCCTGTTTAAATACGGCCCAGCAACGTTTAAAATTGCTATGGAGAGCATCCGAGACACGGGTAAGACTGTGTCTTCAATGGCCTGTGAAGTCGATCGAAACGCCAATTAATGTTGCCCTTTTTGCGAAAGCGAGAAATTAGCAATTACGCTTTGTTTTAAGTTAGGGCTGAAATGTTGATAATGGTTGGAACGGAATGGATTTTAGGAGTGTTAATTAAAATCTTTCTGCACTGGAATTAAAAGTGCACCTGAACAAAGTCTATTTATAACTCTAGATACACTATCAATTTATGTACCTAACTTTTGTAACAACACGGCTTAAGGTACATAAAAAATGAGCGTTTATTGACTGGTAATTTTTGTTCATATACACAATCATTGTTTAATCCGCCCATAGTCCTGATCGAGAGCTAATTGAGGTCCTTGTGGTATCCCCAGAGCTGCTCCGAACTAATGGAAATACCGCGAATCGTGATGATTGGCGTAAAGACGCTATTCAATTGTTTGATTGGATTTTTTATTACAAAGACCTCGCTGATCATAGATACCTACTATAAACGACTACTGGTTTTTTATTCGACAATCATCTACTTACATTACATAAAAGTGTTTGTTAGAACGTCCGATCTAAATCTGATTGACTTTCGCACTAAAACATCAACTCAACATAATTCAAAAGTGTGCTTTTCCTTTTGCAAAATATCAATGCAATAAAAGTAATAATGTGGTGTAGAGCAGGCAGTCTTTATTACATTTGACATTGGAGAAGATAGCTTGTATCATTTAGCTTGTTAGCGTGCGCATATCACTGATACTTAACTGCGCACTGCTATTACATAGTAGCAATGTAACTTAAATCACACCCAATTTAAAAGCAACAAGAAAAACAAGTGATATGAGCAAAGAAAGCATGGGAATCATGTAACGAGGCGAACCTATTAAAGGTAGTGGCGAAGCGTAGAGAAATATCTCACGATCCTTACTCATTACAAATTATGACCGCATTCCTATCGGACTCTATTAAACATGATGAAGGAAATGACTTTTTGAAGCATGATGCGACGCAATTAATGTGATATAATTTCAACAAAAACTTGACCGGAATAAATGACAAATTGCACGATGGTAAAAACTGCTCGTATGCGCTGTAATGACCATTCATTTCAGCCTTATGATCGCTATTGGAGTAAGACATTAATTAATAAGTAGTCCAGATAACAATCTAAATATTATAAGTTATTATCGTCAGACCATGTCAAACTGACCAAGTTTTTATGTCAAATAGCTCCATTACAGATGTCGTTAGGTTGCGATCAGTTCGATTATCATCTTAGTTTCTCATCTCATTTAAATTATGTTTTTTAAAACGACCGTGTGACTTTATCGTTTCGTAACCAGCACGCAACAAGTATGCCTATCAGAAGAGATCAGTGATCAAGCACTTGATAAGTAAATACTACAATCGCTATATCAATCGACAGTGATAACAACTTGAGCCGAGCAAAAGAAACAATCACGCCGAAAGTTGGGCCGGTTGGCGCATCTGACACGACGTGACACCTCAAAACAACCTTTGTACTCTCGTTACCTCCGTAACGACCACCCGATAAGAATAGAAACAGAAATTCCTCAAGCGCGCGCCGATTAAACTCCTAGGTGAAAATAAAAGAGTTTGTTTATAAAGCCAGAGCAGACGACATGACAATAGACGACTGTGATGGACCGAGACTCCTCGGCGTTCGGCACACGACGATACGCATCGATCCAAAATCGTATTTACTACAAAAGATTTAGAGTTCATTAATTTTAAGACGTGACCAAAACATGTGACTTTAAGAAGATGATTAGGAAAAGTGGGGGCGTGATGTGGAAGAGAGAGCGCGGGCCGTGCGCGACTGAGAGGTCCGACCACCAAGGGTCACAGGCGTGATGTCAGGTCAGCCACTTTTGCACCTCGCCATAACAACGCGTCTCAAATTATTATGGACGTTTGATAAGTGTTGGGAGATTGCACAGTCTTGGTACTTTATGATGCTAATTAAGTGTTTACGTTACTTGGCGTAGTACTTTGTTGACACTCGACCATGGACGCCGAACAACTTTTGTTTGAGGAAACGTCACTCATACTCAAAGCTGTAGTGCTTTCATCGGTTAAACGTTTACATAGAGAGCGTTGACATCCACGTAAAGCAATGTGAAAAAGAACAAACATGTACTGTCTGAACCTTATCTATTGATACCACTTTGATGATAAGTTATCAATGAGTAAAGAATTTCATCTGAAAACTGATAAGATAGTAACATCTCATGATTTATTTAGGCTAAGAAACAACTTTAAAATACCCATAATAAAATAATATTAGCGTAATAACGATTTGTTGCAATAAAAGCAGTTATGACTTTGGCCAATAAAGTTGGTGTATCTCGGCGTTTTAAAATAACTGAAGATTAAGGGGTGGAAGACTGTAGCTGTCTGAATCTATAACGCCGCGTCTTAATGCGTCTTAATGTGTATTTTACGATTGTTACACAAGACGAAGCAGTTTTACATCGGTTTAAGCGATGTCTATCTAGCGTTATTAAATCCTCTGATGTTCCGAAACATCAAATTATGAATGAGAAATAAATCAACAGGGGCGATCGTAAAATGCTTTATGTTTTTGTTCTGTTCGGTCGGTTCGATTACTCTCCCAAATTGCCCCAGATGTGGGCACGCGCAAAATCATAATGTTACCATTCTGTTTGTATCGAAATTAAAAATAAAGTAATAGTCCATTTTGATGTTCCTTTCAGCAAGCGCTTGTGATTTAACCTAAGATGATATTGATCATAAAATTGAACGAACCAAATTGATTCCGATCACTCGATTGATGTTCTGTTTTGCGAGTTAAAACTGACGTAGGTTAGAAATATTTACATGTGTTGTTGTCATAAAAATGGAAAATGATATGACAACGTTGAATATAAATCATCATGAGTAGGTCTATGTTGGGATATTAACTTAAAAAGGGGCAAAATTGGGATGAGAGTCATCGCCGTTATATCATTGGAGGAAAATGAGATAATGTATGACAAAATTGCTATTACGATAGAATTGCTTTGTGTTGCAAAATGGGAGCTCATTTAAATGTTCGGTAAATAAAGTTTATATATTTTAAAGATAATGTACGAAGCTACTTTGATGGCGTATCATGGACGCATTACCACTTAATGAAACATTATGAATAGCTAACACGTTAGGGTGCAGCCTATATGATAAATGCTTCGCGGATGACTGGCGGTAAGTCCCTTCGATTCCCGATTGGCATGACATTAAAGAAAGTATTTGCAGTGTGTGCTATCAATCAATATTATGGAATAAAAGTCAGGTGTTAAGGCGTCAGTGGTTTGTGCTGGTAAATACATCAATTTAGGTTATATCTGTGGTTTCATTGCTCCATTGCTGGCTATCTTTTTCAGTGAAGAAAAATCAAGTATTTCTTGGATTCCACTTTACCAGTTTTGATTTCCTGAACTTTAGTTACGAATATAAAAGGAGGACCTTATTTATATTTTATAACGATTTTAATACACACGGTAACGTCTGATTTCAAATTCATCAGATTGATTAAGAGCCTCACATTACCATATCAGAAAAAAAACTACCCCGCCCCGGTTCTTTAAAACACACAAACAATTGAACGAAGTCAGAAAAAAGGGCCGTGATCAAAACCTGAACTTATACAATGACAGCAGCATGTTGATTCAATCACAAAAAAACGGGAATTCGAACAAAAAACAACAATTAAATATCGAAGCCTCGGCCGCCCGAGAAATATTTAGAATACGTTGCCGAAGACACAATTTCTTTTTTTTTTATTACCAAAAAGTCCCTACACGTGTCCATGGATGTCGTCTTTATTGGTATAGCCCAATTAATGGCGTCTAATGTTCCCAGAAACTGGCCCTACGACAATAAATTACAAAATTTTATTTTTGTTGTATTTCAAATTTCGAATCTGTTATTCAAATTTTTCTTCAAAAAACTCCATTACTCATAATAAGAAGAAAATTGAGTTTCGAATTTAAAAACTCGCCACTAAGAGATTAAAATTGCGAGTTAATGATAAAGAAAACGGTTTAACAATTGTATATTGCATTACGAAGAGTTTTTAAATAAAAAATAAATAGAGAATCGTTGAGATTTACGAATATGACTTTTCTATGGCTATTAAGGATCTTACACAATGGCGGCGATATTATCGTGGGTTTAATTTGCAAATGCTCGATCGATATAGCGAGCTGAGTGATTGAGACTGAGAGTACGGACGCATTGACAGTGCACCGCATTCTATGTAAAATATGAAAGAGTCTCGCTCCCGGTCGCCGATGCCGGACAAATGACCCTCCAGATGGATGTGGTACTCGTGCTGAGAGCTTAACTACGAATAGGAATGTACATAAACTATGTACAGCGAACAGATGGAAATATTACAGGCTTCCGATAGATTTCAAGCGGAGATTTTCTTGAAAAGCCGTAGACAGTTACCAAGTCAGATATCACTTTAATAGTAAGTATATATTATAAAGCATTTACATATTTTAATCAGACACAATTGCAACGACATTAATTGTTCTTAAGTTTTGACTTGACCCTTGTCTGTCTAACGACATATTTATTCCTCGTCACGGTATATTAGACAGCATTTTCCTGTATCCATGACGACTAGAGCAGTTTCAGTCAAGCTCATCCACGAAGGATTCTCACATCCGACACATTGGTCATTCCACACATGCATAAAACAAGCGGTGACCGCGGCCGGTGCCTACCACTGATTGAATTATGGTTGCACTACAACTGATTAATGCGACATCCACCACTGACGTACTATTGTCTGTTCCAATCTGCATCCACCAATAAGAGAGTAAAACGATCCCCGACCGGATCCGGAATGTGTAAGTATCAGCATTTTGTCTCTGTGTGTTCCATTTTGTACTTTGTTACGTTTCGTGGTGTAGGATGAAGGTGCACACATTTGCAATTTTATATTTAGAATGCTGATTTGGAAATGGTATAACAATTTCTTCGTTTGTTTTTACAATCTAACGGTTAGTGACTTAAGATGTCAGCTATGAAAAAGCTGTTACTGAATTAGTGGAAATATAGAAAATTCGATGATTGTGTACAAAATATCGTGGGGCACCTAATCATACGAATAAATAAAATGTCTCAAGACTAAACAAACCGCGGCGGACCTTTTCCTTAAACAAACAAAAATAAATGAAAATTCAAAGGCCAAAATATAAAACGATAAGAGGATTAGGTGGAACGGAGATGACATTGGAAATTAAGGCTGTTTTCTTTTGTAATTTTCCCCCGTCTCACCCTCGGGTGGCAGGAGTTTGGGGCACGTTAAAAATGTATGTTTTCTCAAGTCCCCGGTCAGCGGGGAGGCTTCGCTCGGATAATTTTCAGGACATGTCGGTGTACACACGCTTTATGATCTGAGACAAGCGGCAAAATCTAATTTTACGATATATAGTTGGCTTTTTTGCTTTGGTGGTACAAAATATAACTAGAACTACTTATAATATTACACCTAATTATTTAACAGCAGTTAACTAACAGTTTAGCGTTAAAATTGTTTTTAAGAGCAGTCCCTTCTCACGCGTCTAATTTGCAGAACGTGCTTACCACATTAGCCTAACCACCATAAACTATAATAAACGGCTGTATCTCAAATGGAACGCAAAGAAGCACGACAATGGCCGGTCTACACGGCGCGTTCCGAACGCCGTAATTAAAGCGATACGCGGACAAAAACGCGCAGGCGTTGCGCGCGGTGTTCGCCCGACGCGAGCGTTTTTACCGCGCCAAAAACACGTCGCGCGAACGCTTCGACCTGCAATAAATTAGGCCGAGTGACGAAAGCCGACACCGACTCAATACCCGAAGGCGTTAAATAAAAACATTAAAGGCTGGTTGAAATAATCGACGGGAAAAAGCTATATTGGACCGATTTGGTGGCGACAAGGGCCCGAGAACGTGAGTGGATGCGCCTCGTTTCAATCTGGCGCTCGAAGAGTATTTTACGAGTATTTGTATTGGCTTTTACTTCTTTCAGAGCTCGAGGAATGATAGTGTAAATATACGATTTCAGTTCGAGCTGATTTGGGGTATTAAGGCATATTCGTATTTACGAGGAGACGTTCAATCTGCTGTAAAGTTTACGTCTGTGCTGTCGTAAACAGACATGCTGAATATGAATCTAAATCTTCATGACATCGACTGTTTTCAATAAATTAATGCAACATTTTATTGTTTAATGAGATCTTGAAATGTTGTATGAACAAATATAGTGTACGAAAACACAAAACTCTTAAAGATAATAAGACAATTTGTGACGCAGCAGCATCTGATAATATCGAGCCTTTACCGCCATTTTAGCGCAACCGACAAAAAACAAATTTTACAGGAGACGGTTTTTTTTAAATATTTTTAATAAGAAGTGTGATAATAACAAGAAAAATTACATACGTTAATGATTTTTAGAGATTTAAATATATGATTGAATATAAAACAAAAATAATGAGTTTTTATGCCATTTATGGCGCATACAATGTTTTTGCTGTCACAGTCTATAGATATTCGGGCGTTTACGATAATATTACCTATCAAAATTACTATCCAAGAAATAATATAATTGTTTAAAAAAATGGCATTTTAAAAGGTTTTTAAATGAAATATCCACATAATAATCAAAAATTATTTATTTATAGTAATCGTTAGGAATAATGAGATCAAATGAACTTATACTTACAAAGATTATAAAATGAAATGAGAAATTTCTTCTTTACAAATCAATTAATCCTCGTACCACTTATTCCATCGTGGTTTTTAATCAAAATATTATGTTTTATTAAAAATATAGTTATTTATGTAAAAAAATTTCGATAGTGAGATGGGCCTGCACCAAGGGTCGGCTTTAAGTCCTTACCTCTTCCTGCTTATTATGGACGCCTTGACGGCGGACATACAGGAGGAGGCACCCTGGTGCATGCTGTTTGCCGACGACATTAGCCTGGTTAGTGAGGATGGACCTGAAATCCAGAGCAGATTGGGGAGTTGGCAACAGAGACTGGAGAATGTTGGCTTGAAAATCAGCAGAACCAAGACCGAATACATGTTCTGCGATTTCGGCGGTCTCTCCAGTCCTGAAGCCATGGCGCTTGACAACGCACCTCTTCCTGTCTGCTCCGATTTCCAGTATCTCGACTCGCTTATTCAGGGCGATAGCGAAATAGATCGGACAGGTACGCACATAATTAACGCAGGATGGATGAAATGGCGGCAGGTAACGGGAACAACTTGTGACCCTCGTATTCCCCTTAAAGTTAAGGGGAAAATTTACAAGAGTATGGTCAGACCTGCTGTCTTGTATGGATCAGAGTGCTGGCCCACAAGAGCGACGAATGAAAGACAATTGCATGCGGCAGAGATGAGAATGTTAAGAGGTATGTGTGGCGTTATGCGAATGGATAGAGTGAGGAATGAGTATATAAGAGGAAGTTTGAAAGTAGCGCCGTGAAACTGCGTGGAAACCGGCTGTCATGGTATGGGCATGTGATGCGGAGGAATGAGAATCATGTTGTGAGGAAGATGATGAGTATGAATGTGGACGAATATAGTGGAAGAGGAAGACCAAAGAAACAATGGATGAATTGTGTGAAAGTAGAAATGGCAAGAAAGAAAGTTACTTGTGAGATGACGGCAGATAGAAGAGTATGGAAGGAGAAAACATGCTGCGCCGACCCCAAATGAATTGACCCCAAATAAGGGCAGGAGGAGGATGATTTGGGATAGTGAGATCAAGCAGATTATACAAGTAAACTAGGTACTCGTACTCAATTCAGAAACCAAAGAGAGCTCTCTTTAGTTTTTGTAATTTTAACTTAGGAAAATAGACACAGTACAAGACTAATTTAACAAATTTTAACTAACTCACCAATAATTTTAAGTGAAAGAATATTATTACAGGCAAGGCATAAATGATACACGTAAGTATTTAATTATTCTTACTTTAATTTAAGTACCAAAATTAAAATAAAATACATACCCTTGCTGCTGGAGTCGACATTGCTGACTTATTTGATACCTAACTGTTGAGTTTCCTCTCGAAGTACACTTCTAATTGAATTAACACAATAATAATCACTATTTAAGACTTTTTTAAGCGCAAATCTATTTTTTTACTATGAAAACAAAGGGAACGATGTTTGTTGCATCAGAACTTTTGCGGAAATAAACAACAGGTCACGACAGGTTTGTTTATAGTAAACGCCCACGGTGAAGCACTAATGTCGCTTGCGATAAAAATGCATGTGTCGCTTACGTTAAAGTTTAGAAAAAATGTGTATTAACGATAATTTTAGCACTCGCTATAACTTTGTAACGCTTTTTTTTAGGCGGGAAACACCAACAGGGCTGGGTCCGTTACGGTTTAAAATACTAGTTTCGATAAAAAACGGTTTCTTGACTAAAGTGTCGCTTACGATAATTTGGCGGTAACGGCTCGATATTATCCGTGGACTTGACAACCTGCGTGAGTATTTTAATACGCAAGTCGCAAACTGAATCGTTTAAAATATCTGCTGTTTATGAAGGGAGGGCCATGTACTCGTATATTTGACGTCAGAGAAACATCGGATTCAGTATAATTGCTCAAGATTATTTCTAGGTAAGTATTCAGAGATGTATTTTGAAATGCGGTCCCCAGTGGCAACGGAGATGATTTAAGAATTGAAGGATGTGGCATTATGCAATTTATTGACTCATCTCCACTGGGAACAACAGCTATAATTTGCTAGCTGAAAATGCATTATAAACTAAGATGTGTTATATTTTCGCATATTTACAAATATTGCAGCCTAGGCCCGCCAATTTCGTGAGTGCGCTAATGTCGGCCGTCTAAGCACATTTAGTGACGTAGCCAGGAAAACGTAACAGGCAGCCATGTTTACGTGGAAATGTAAATAACTCGCTTTCGTATATATCGGACAAATTTGCGATTTAAATCTAGAGCTTTCAATTCCAACGGTAACATGACTGTTAATACAGTTTCTAGAAAGTTCTGTGACGATGATGACTTTTTAAGTAGGTATCATAATAAAACCTCATTGGCAGGTTAATATGGAAAGTAACGCAGAAATCCGAAATAAAAACATGTTTAGTTTATAAAATGGGTGTTTTATAGCCGCTTGATATCCCTTTAATATTCCTAGATAAAATAATAAAAGTTTACAGCATTACAAAAATAGGCAAAAGCTAAATCTAGCATTCTTGCTACTAGAGCTATCAAACTATAAACCGGACTTGCATTACCTGCCAATAATATCGTATTTGATTTTATATTCAAGGAGTTTGTAAGGCGAAAAGTCTTTTTAAAATCAGAGACGTCACAGGTGGCCTAAGGAGGCTCCATTCTCAGATTATATTGTGACGCATCTTATATAAATGGGAAGCATTTCATGACATATCCTTACTTCCATAATGACGTAAGTACATTTGCGCAAGTACTGAAATACTTCACTCCAGAATAATAGATACACATTTTAATAATATGCTGAATTGTAAGTCAGTCTACACGTGCACGAATTACTTTTATATCAAGTTGTTTTTTTACTATAAAACATTTATGAGGAACTCTTTATATAAATCAGTTTATATTCTATGCCCATGAGTATAATTTCTGACTAACACGTGACCTAATTACTGAATAACTAAATACTGAAAGACGAGGTTTTAAATAGATCATTTTTCTAGAACTTAAATCTATAGGAACAGAATCGATTACGATTATTTACGTTTCCGTAAATAATTATTACATTGGTGTCTTTAATTTGTGACAATGTAATTTTCTATTGACGTTATCAATGATTTCTGCAATGTAAAGAAGCAATAATTTTGTGTGCATGAGTCAAATTGCTACAGTCGTATAGTGAAGTGATTCTGCTTTTAGCTAGAGCATTTGGTGGTTTATGATTGAAGTAATGTAGCAGATAGTGATTTAATAATCATGAATATGAGATGTACTGGTATCGCTTGGGCTTGCTGTAAATGTGCACTGTATAAATAAACCATTTTCATTTATTGGCCCACTTTACTGTGGCCTGAACATAACGCAAGAGTAAAACATAAACTTATTTATTGCCAAACCACAAAATGTCTCCATCACAAAGGTATTCTAGTTTTCCTAATAACTATTAGCGAAATGAATACGGTGGTTTTCTGCCGCGGAAAGACTATGAATTCCAAATACTCGTTTGAGCATTCGCCGTCGAAATAAACATCCCCGACTTTGCCATTTCAACATCCACTTAAATAAGTACTATTCCTAAAAGGTTGGAAACGAAAAGGAATTAGTATTCGAAAATGCAATTTCGGTGCAACGCCGAGAGCTGTCGTATCTACATAGGGGGCGGTCCGAAAGGGGTAGGGTGGGTGAGTACATATCCATCTTGTTAGGTATGCGCCCGGATGCGCCAGCTTCTACAAACACAATAAGAGCCTTGCCTTCATACCCCACTCTCCCCCACCTCCTCTCTTATGGAAAACTTATTAGAGCGCGGCCCGCCGGGGAATCCTTTTTCCTTCGGTAAATATTTGAGGGAGAAATTAAAATTTGACAGCGGACGTTCTTGCGAGTTACGAAGGACGATAGAGTCTATTCTATATGCTCGTACGTGATACTTGAGGCGTAAAATGAAATTTAGATTGAGTTTGGACAGTATTGCTTCGTAGCTCTTTGTGGATGGTAATACGTTTCAGTCCGTGTAAGTGTTTACATTATTATTTATGCATGGCTCTAATGTTTGCCTATTTACTGTGATTATTTACTTTATAAAAGATGTGCCTAAGTATGTGCGTTGGAGACATGATGACGTGTTATGTGCTCGGTTTATATAAGCAATATTACTCTAGCTAGAATACAGTAAAATAAATTAATAAAAGCAATACAAGCTTACAAAACATTATTTCCAGGTGGATATTGGACTTTACACGGTTTCTTCAGAATTGTGTTTGTAGTCCATCCTTTTAGCGATTACTCACTTATTTCTCTGACGCTCTGCCATTGAATATTACCTACATACCCAAGATTTTCCTCTAATTTTCTCCCTAAAACAGGAGCTCAATAAACAAACAGGGTGCGGTAAAAAACAATAATTCACACGTGAAACCAATGTAGTGAAAAATGAGAGAGGTGGCGAACGTGAGCCGCGTGGTAACACCCTGTGTTACAAATGAGAACATTTGCGTGCTGTATACGGCTGCCATCTTGGAATTTGTCATTTTTTAATGGATTAGAAATGCGTTTTTTATGTTAGGAAGGCACCAAACTGCTACGGGAGAGTCATCAGAGGTAGGTAAGTAAAAGAAGATAGACCTCCAAGAGAACATATTGCCTCATGAGACCAAAAAGTAATAAGCAATGTTATAAATCTTTGTAAACTTTTCTGAACCTAATAGTTATTAAGTTTATATCTGACTCATGCTTAACTCAAAGCGAGGGTTGTTTTATAAAATTGAAGTCTTCTCATAAAAATCCAAGAAAAGTGATTACTCAAATCACAGAAAACGAATTAGCCTCACAAACTGTACCACAAGCTCAGCGGGGTAAAACCTCATCATTTTGCCCCCTATACAATCAACTTAGACGTTATATAAAAGCATTAAGGGGTAATGTCTTGGCAGTAATTAAAGGCCGGGGGTGGGAGGGGGGTGAGGTCGGAGGCTGCGCGGCTGGGCGTGGTTGACGCATGCGCAGATCCGTTTAATTACACAGGAACAACAGCTCATCGACGCCTCGCGTTCATTAGGCGACGAGCACATAGACGCCACTGCGGAAGGGATGGGCGTGGAAAGTAAATACACCCTTAATTAGACGCCCTTAAGATCGTAGAAGAATGAGGAAAATAAGTTTTGGCGCTTAAGATCTTTTATCATTGAGCGGCCGAATTAGGAGGTTCCTAGGGGAATGGATACATAAAACTTTTGATAGAATTGTTTTTATTTTGGCAATGTTATAACAGCTTATATCATCCTACGAAAGGAAAATTACTGAAGATAGCTTTCAGTAAATAAACCTCTTATCATTTGCATGGTGTTCTTAAAACCCTTCCCCTAACGATATATGCATTGGAACATTAGAAGATACAGACGTAACTCGTAACATTCAAATGAAATGGGTTCGAAATTGTAGATAAGGGGGCTTTATGAACGAAATAAGACGAGGGGAGGAGTGGGGGATTAGGGGGAAACCTCCTCATATATATATGTGGAGGAATACGGGGCTTAATATGTTGTGGAACGGAGTGTTTTCATAATGTTGCTTTAATAAGCTCTGTATTGTGCAGATGTATGTGTGTGTGGGTGTGTGTGTGTGAATGTGTTATTATTAGGTGTTTTGGTAAAGGTTATGTAAACGCTATTAAGGAATATTTTGAGAAAGACATCGTAATTAATTACCTATATCACATCACGCTTCTTTCTCCAAAGGAATAGTAATTACTCCCTTAGGATAATTAGTTACATTTTAATACAGAAAGTTAAATTACAATAAAATAATAGTAATCTTTGCAACATATTGAATTCTGGCTATCATATAATTGAAAATGTAATAGGTACAATTTCGTCGTAAAATACATTAATTTATATAATTGTGTGTGTATGAATGTGTGTTCTTTTTAAGTAAACTTTCAAAGACAAAGAAGTCGTGACCTTTATTTCTCTTTCAACTGTATGGTACTTGTATTTATTTATTCAAGTAACTTAATGTTAAAATAAACCTAAAATGATTATCTTCTGAAAACGTCTACTATTCGAGAAATTAAATCCTACTGGCTTACTTGATAATACTGTCATATTTTCAATGCTTAGCTTATTTGACACAATCCTCAAGTGTGAATATATAGAATTCACATCCTTGAATGAAAGTAATTAATTAACAGCTCATTCTTGTGCTATAATAATTCTTAAGTAAACAACAAAAACGTGATCGGCGTTAATGAGAACTGTAATTGTCCATGTTAACCTGTCAACGATCTTCACAGTTAATTCGTGTAATGAAGTAAATACCGTGCATGTTTTACTACTTAAATGAGTTCTAATCAACTACTCTTTTCTATCAGGTAATCTTTTGTTAAAGATTGATTAACGATACTCTAGCTATATACTGCTTAAAAATGATTAACACATGTTTTCACTGCAAATGAAAACAAATGAAAAACGGGCGACCTCAAAAATCAAACAAAAGCACCTCCAAAGTAATTCTGTCTAAAAAAGCTGAACGTGATTGTCCCTCACCAAATCCGATACACGAATTAGATTCATTTTATTCAAACACAAACTTTTGTGTTAACTTTACGAGTCAATGTCTTTTATAACAATGCACAAAATCACGTGAGCCACCATTCAATACTCGATGAAATACGTTTACATTCGAAAAAGTACCTTAAAATATAGAGGTACAGGTCGGTCGAAAAGTTTTAAAACGTTATTTTTATTGTTCGTGGGTACAGTGAAGGAGAAATGTCTTGGCATATCTAAATAGTATGATTTAAATAAAAAATGTGGGCACGCGACGAGGTGACGGTGCTCATGTAAATGGCTACGGGAGCTCGTCACGTAGGGTAAAAGGGTGCATATATTTTTGATTTGTTCTATGCTAGGCAATTTTTTTTGAACCCACTTCGTCTTTTTGTCATATGTGGGGGAGTAATCCGGGGGGTAATTCGAATTGTTTTGTCAACTCCTCGTGTTGTTATGGGCTTACATTTCTTATGGGCAAGAGGCATAAAGTATTCTATTCAATTAGATTATAAAACTTCTTATAAGTAGGTGTAAGCAAATATTTATTTCAAAGTTTGTTAAGTACATAAAATTTTACAAATGGCGGCCATGTTTCAAGAAAATTAGACAGGCAACACTTGAACGCGTAGGTGTAGTAGTTATAAAATATGATATAAATAAAGTAAGATTATGTTTTTATAATATACTTTATTTTATATTACTTACAAGTTTATCTTTAAAAGCTGGAAGATTGTTTATTTTTCTTTAAGAGGGTAAACAGGAGCGGTACGAGTATCAGGTTTTGGTGGTGTGCCAAGTGTAGAAATAACGTAATGAGTTTTAAAATTGGCAACTATCGTTAACTTTATGATATAAACAACATATTTTGGATGCTATAGTTTTGTAGTAAAGTAGCACTTACCTACTTAATAAAATTGTGAGAGTTCATAAACTAGTAACATTATTTAGTAGGCAATCCACCCGTTTTTCTAATACCTACATCTAAACTGTTACATTGGTTGCAGGCACTAATTGTCTATTTTCCTGGACATCTGACTTAGATCCTTTCAAAATATTGCCATCTCATATAAAGACGACCATCCCCAAAAATCAATCGCTAATCGCATAAATCGAATACCAATCGCAGTCAGTCACTGCAACATATAAACAAACAACAAATCCGTACTCTATCCATGTTGAAACAACAGCGACACATTTCCAAGGCCCGATGTAGGGGGGAGTAAGGGGGTGACACCATCCCTGCATATATCCCTCCGTTCCTTCATTTATCTCGATGTCGCGCCCGAATCCGAATTACACTTGGATGTTCGATTCCGAACCGAGATATGTATCTGGGTTGTAATTTTTCTTAAGCAGTTTAGTATTCAAGACACAAAATGTGGCCACGCGATATGCCTAATGCGATTTATATTTCACTGTTGGTACGGTGGGAAGGGTGCTACGGATGTGTTTTTTGAAAGTATGTGGGCCACATTTTTGTGGCTATAAGTGTAATGTGCCTCGGCAAACTGAAAGCTAAGCTTTTGATTATGGCATTAGATTTCAATAAATTATTGTTATCATAGAAAAATGTTAATAACAAGAGAAAATAGCATTTCTGAAAATGAAAATGCCTGAAAAACATAGATAAATTCAGAGAAATAAAATTGTATTTCTACAGAGAAATGTAGTAGGAGAAATGGTATAACTAAATCTACACCTGATTGAGGCAATAAGCTATCGGGGAAAGCTATTATAGGTTTTCAGAGCAGAAGCCTTCGTCATTCAGCTCAGCCGAGCGCTGGACCAAAGTAGCAATTTTCTAATAAATGAGCTTTTCATAAAGGTTACTTAGATTTATATTACCTGCAGTCATTTTCATTTTATTAAATTAGTTATTAAATTAGTTAAGTCCTAAGTCTTTGCAAAAGAAAAAGAGATATATCGAAGCATTTATAGGCATTATCTTCACATATTTGAGACAGAAGCTTTAACCTCCACCACCACTAAACCACCACCAACCTCCACCGAAACGTTCAAACGTTTCAGTTTTTCTCCAACATTGACAATTTTCTATTTCAAGAAGACATATCTAGATATATTAATTTAAAAATATATATACCAATAATCTCCTTAAACCGATTCCATTTAACATAGTCGAGGTAAGCAATCAAAACACCAATATCGCCCGTCTGTACCACTTATGTAGGTAAGGAAAAATCTTCCGAGGGAAAATGAAAAAAGTCAATGATTGAACGTCATACCTATGGGAATAAATTTAGTGAGGGTGGCAGGGGGGCCGCACGTGTCACCCAGTTGAATTGTCAATTTGATTCCACGAAGCACCTACATACATTATTAAATATATTCGTACAGGTAACGAAACAATCCTATGTACCAATATTATTAAAGATTAAAGGGAAGATTGAATAGAAACTTTAGTTTTCCTCGGACAATGGTTTTTCTTGTCTCTGAAATAATTACGCTTTACAAACTGTTCCCCTTTATCTCTTCCCGACCGTTTCCTATCCTCGTTTGTCCCATTTATTCTGCTCCGTTCAGATCTTGCACGTTCCTTACAATATATATGTATCTACGTACATACTCCTACTAGGTATGTGTATTCGTGTATCTCCTGAAATGTGTGTTTGATTTGGAAAATACTAACTTGGCTGGGACACTGCCGTGCCCTCAGATTTTCTTCCTAGTTTCAGAGATCAATTAGAAACGGTTAAATTTGAAAATTACTCAATGATTTGTATAGGTATTACAGAATGCTTTTTTCCTATAATGAACTATATGGTGTTCTCATGACATATGCAAAGGACTTAGACGTAACTGCATTATGATGATATTGCTTTAAGCTTTTACGACGTCGAGACACTTTTATATGGCTATTGGACTGGAATTTCGTTCATGCTTTTTTCAAGTACCTACCTACCTTCATGGAGGTCAATGTGATATTGTTTGAGGTAATTTTGTATACTAAACGAGTATAATAAATATAACAGTTTCTCAAGAATTTGCGAGTGATTTTCTCTTCAGTGTGGTAATGTCAAATCTGTTTTTACCAATATGATATTTGTTTCAATATATTATTATAAGAAGCATCAGCCAACATAAAAAATGAAAATCTAATATCACCAGATGAACAGAAAATGACTTGAGTATTATTCCTCCCATTTCATAGGTATGTTATAAATAATTGGACTCCACGTCGCACTGGTAACGAGCACTCGTAAGTTCAACCGAGTATTTTATCTTAACATGTTTACCTTCTTTTTCATAACGAAATTAATTTCGTGTTTCCATCGGCATTATTTATGAGTTCGAATAAGCAATAAACGTATACCGATAACATGTATTTGCTTACGGTCGTTAAGACCGTGGATTTATCTAAAAAGGAGAACAAAAATGTCCCGGGTTAACCCTGCGCCCGACGTCGTAAAAGACCCAAGAAGTACTGCGGGCAGAGCAACGCAACAAAAATACTTTATTTATATGCTAATGTAATTTATATGACGCTCAATGTCTCGTGGCTGGTAACGCACGATTCTGTTCCATTATTTCAGTGGGGACTGATCTTACATATGCGACTGTATTCTGAAGGCAGTAAGGTGGTGTTTAGCGTGCGCCAAGTGTCGTGTGTGTCGATGCGATTATGAATGCGCGGTAGGAGGCAGCTTCCAACCCAGCTTCCTCTGGAGGAGGGGGGAGGGAGGACTCAGGGTGAATCAATAAAAATACGCGAGAAAAGCGTTGATTATACAACGGGAATTCGGTAGGAAACTGCTCTTTCAATAATGCCCGCCTACTATGAGACGTAAATTGAAATAAAGAAACGTTTTTGGGCTCACCGAAGTCAACTATTGAAATGTAAGATAAAATCTGCTTATATTAGGTAGATGTCGTCACTATAAAACGGCGGGTCTGCACATTTGACGATTATGTTCATGTCATCAATACAGATCTATAAGTAGTGGGTTTGAAATGAAAACATTAAATAGACAAGAAGGCGTACAATCAAGCACAAAACAGGTTCAACTTCTTGCAACAATTTCAGCAACTGTCCGTATCTGTACGCATATCATTTAGCCATATTTGTAAATGATAAGGAGTTACGTGCATTAGACATTCAAATTAGACTAAAACAAACGATAGCGGACGAGTGATGGACATTCCATCTGCGTATTGTATGGTATTTGCATAAAAATCCTTCGGTTCCGACCGTTGGACGTCCCGCTTGAAATGCAGATTCAGTATCGCAATGAGATAAATACGGACGAACAAATATAAAGTTAAAACCAAGGTATTGGTGGAGTGAATAACTTGACATTGTACTGTCTAAAGATAGCGAGGTCGGAAAACGACTCGATATTGTTACCTAAAAATGTATTCAGGGAATATTAATGGGATCTTCAAAGTAACAAAGATGCACAAAGTTCGAGGCAATTAGAATCAGCAATGTGAACTAATTATTTTAATGGGAAATATCGGTTCGTTTTAGGCACTAATATTCCTTAGATACTAAATGCTACGTACACACCCACCTATTTAAGTTAAAATTTATACTGCTTACATGCCTCCATAGCTTGACAAGATCTTAAAATTCAAGAACCTGTACATAATTTCGATTTAAAAAAGTGAATGAATTTAAATCCGAGTGAATCAAAAGATGGCGTCTTTCGAGCGGTGACCGTAACCCGCCCACTGCGCGCGCGCCGGTCCCAATATACCTAACGCGATAACTACCTAATTGTAACATAAACACACTAAATAAAGACCTCACAACAAATGACAGTGTCCAAGAACCTTTTTAAAAAAAACCTGTGAATCAACTAATAAACGAGGTTGACTTTAATTTGTTAATGCAATTTAAATTATTAAACCTTTCAATGTTTTTAGGATATTTACCCCAAAATTGTATGCATTTATTCAATACAGCCACGTAAATATAGGTGAATATGAGAAAGAAAGTAAAAAGCTCCTCGAAAACTGTTAAGAGTCTATAGAAATGTCTCGTTTTAATTCACCTGCGGTAATTTATTGCACACATTAATTTGTGGTATTATTCGCCCATGGTCTGCCATAGCGGTGAAGTGTTAATTTATTCGTAAGAAGTGACGTGTCGATAGCCTTTTTTTAAATAATTCACTGTAATTTAATATAAGGCCTTATGTCGCGACTTGTTTTAAATGCTAAGGAATTTGAGCAAACAGACTGAATGATCCAATAATTTATTAGTGCAGGTTAAGGATATTAATCCTTAGTGTAGTCCAACTTTTGTAGAATTTCTCTCAAGGATTATTATTTTCAATACGATTTCCTTAACGTTTGACTTGGCTTTTAGCTTCTGCTCAAGTTACATCACGGACCGGAAACAATACCATTCCTTTAGCATAAAAACACACGTGTGCTAAAAATAAACAAATATTGTGCATTTTTATAACAGTTCAATTACATCGCGGCCGCAACATTTTACAACCGAGCTGAATGAACAAAAGCCGAGCCCACAGATATAAACGTAGGTATCATGACATACCTCCCAATACGACGCCCAAACTGAGCGAACCTTCTCATTTCCCTTCGTAAAAAAAGAACTTTAATATTTGCAGCACGGCGAATTTAAGGAGCTATAAATTTTTGTCATTAGGCTAATAATAAGAGTTGAAGTGGTGTCGCGGGAACAGGATGTTATAATGTCTTTTGTTCGACTCTTCGTAATTCGCATACCAATGATCTCAGAACTGTATACCTACCTACATTTTTTCCAATTGCAGTATCATCCAGCGTTTAATAAGGTTTTTTTTCATTACGCTATAAAACAAGATACTTAGCAGCACCTGCGATACTTTTGAATTTTAAATTGTATCGTTAAATATCGCGTGTGCAAACAACATATTTACTACGCTCATATACCCTGTTTTATGGAGTGAGATATAAAAACGATTTTGTTGTCAATTTTAATTAAGGATTTCATCTTAATGAAGGTTTTATGGAGCGAGAGGTGCGATATGACAACATGAGGTGAAACAAACGCAGCCTGCGAGTCATCGATCGACATTAGAAGACACATCCGTAAGGGTCGGCCGTGGAACATTGAGTTGTTTGCTATAAAGTGGAACGTGCAGAACAGTAATGGAGGTACACGGTTGTAGGGCTCAGTGATGGCTAGTATTACGGTGTGAGTCCACCCGTTAATGCCTCACCGGGAACTTGAAACCCATCATTACGTATTAGCATAACCGCGCCAAACAAAAAGCTGGCAAAACGTCAGAAACGCGCCGCGTAAGACGCCGTAGAGAATCGTAACGACACTCGAGGGAAAGTCCCACAGCCACTGATTTATAGTCGCGTTTGATAACTTATTTGATCACTTTATGATGGCGAAAACTGCCAGGAAAGCTCATAAGGCACGCCGATGCAAATCGCGTGTATTAAGGCGGATATCGCGGACGGAGTGTTACATGCGTGACAAAACGATGCAGTCCCGCATCTTCATAACGGAATAGAAATCACATAACAACCGTGCATGCGACACAACATCAAATCAACGCAGTTGAAAGGTAAACGACTTTTTAACGTGTCTCTTATGTATGTATATGACAAATCAAGCGATAAGTAATGAATCGATGCCAAGTGTAAAGAACCCATTCAAAGATCCCACATGACTCATTTAAACGTAAAAATAGCATTATAAATTTTAACAGCAGTTGGACATAGGACACGTTTATAATAAGAATAAGTATATTTAAATAAAATGTAGGAATTAGCATGCCAGTGTGCGCGCGGATCTTTCCATTGTTTTCGCTAAATGACATCAAAGTTGTGGCGGCGATGTGTATTTAGCATGTGAAATAAAAATTGTTTGCTGTTCTTAGAAATATGTAGGAGTTAACAGGTGTACCCGGCCGGCGAGCCTCGATACCATGACGCGCCTCCAATATACTTATACAGCTAACTTTTCCTTTTAGGATTCAATTCGTCCCGACGCCCTGGATCTTTTATAAAAATGGTATTCAATCGAGTTATTGAATTGCGAATAAGGAATGTCTCCTCTCGAGCAGCATCGTGATGCAAATGAAGAATATTCTATTTTAAATCGACATTCCCTTAAAGCCTATTTGGTTATAGAAGAAAGTCTCAATTGCAAAGTGACACGTATAAATGTATAAAACCTCTATGCTTCCAATTCAGTGAATTAAAAAACATACCAGTATGTTTGTGTGTGTGTGTGTAATAAATAAATAAATTATACCTACTCATACTATTAGGTAATGGCATCATGGAACAGTACATGAAACAAAAAGATTAAAAATTAAGGTATCAGTCAATAAACACCTAAATATCTAAACATAAGTATAGTAAGGAAAATATTGTAAAAAACAATTCATGAAGCTTCAGAGATTTATCAAAATAATAAACATACCTATATACGTAGATAGATAATGTGCGAGCCCCAGCTACATTAGAATATCAAATAAGCGAAGCTCTACATGACACGGAGTCCCATCAATCAAAAGATTTCTTCAAACGTAGGTACCTAATTTTCTTAACCGAAACTCAATTACGAACACACGAGAAAGTTTTTCTATTAAGGGGTTACACGTGGACGATTACGTAAGCTCCGTCAGGTTTGTGTTTTCGTATATTTTGCCCTCCAACGTAATGTAGATCACAAGGACTCATGGTAATCCACTTCATGTTGTCGAACATTCCGATAAACTGCGCCTGAATACTTATTTGCCAATGTACGTGAAAATCCGTTAAAGGTGTCACGTTGAACAAAAAATGCTCTCTATGAAAAAATACGAAATTGACGTAAAAGAGTAAAAAATCAGGGTGATATTAAAATAAACGAGACATGCGTGGACGGTGCGCGCGCGCGGTGTTTGCGTTACAGTCACGTTCGACGGTAATGACAAATTCGCGACCATTGTTGCTGTTGACTGAGGATTTTTTCAACGTTCAAGGTTTTCATTTTGAGTAACAATACGAACGTGCCAACAGTACATTTTATAGGAATTAATTATGCAAAAAAATGTTTATAAAGAGTGTATCGGTGACGATATTGCGGCGAGGTCGTGGCTCAGACAATGAATTAATTTACAATTACAGGCGCAGCTTGGGTCAGAAGTGAAATCTGTTATCACGGTTCGCACTCGCCCTCAAACCATGGATGCGTGTAATTGCGATAAATACGCCAATTAAACGTTTGCTCGATCCTAAGGCTATTAGCCGAGAAAGGTTCAGACCCACTGTTATTAAAGCGCCACTGTTGTTCCACTTTGTAAGCGAGCCCATTGCGAACAAAAGCAGCTGAGGAAATTGCTTTTCTAGACAAAAGTTTGCGACGTTAATAATACGTAGTACATTTAAGAACTTTCCGATCTTAACATTCAGTACCAGCCAATGATGACGTTTGTGGATTTTTTATAGGTATCAACTTACTAGCCCTAGTTATTTATCCTTTTAAAATATCCCAAATATATTTGAAATAAATCACACTGTATTATATATTTTTTTGTCAATTTTCATCAAACCGACCAAATAAAACGACGCACATACATCGCGCACAGTGTGCGAACTTTACATCAAGCTGGACAAAAGACGCGTAATGAATCCTGAACGTATTAAATTACTCAGTCTGCGAGTGAGTTGAGGTCGCGAGCATTAATTACAGCGTCACGGACCCACATTAGCGTGCTCATTAAGTGAGTAATGGCTGTGTAAACAATGTAGTGATGGGGGAATCACGCGACGGTGACTTGCGTGAACCACTGTGTTCTTGGACGTTAGGCATCCGCTTTCGAAAGTGAAAAATTAACAGGCGCAATTATTTTATAATTAACCCTTAATTACAATTCCGCTAATTTCGTTTATCCGCTATTTTGTTGGATATCATGCGTGTAATAGTGTAACAAAGCTTTTTTGATTGCGTCTGTCGTCAAATTGAATTCAAAATTGTAGATAAATTTAGTAACCATTTGTCGAGTTTTGTTACACCACCTAGACTAAACATAGAATATTAATTTTGTCGTTTGTTGCAGAATAAACCTGCAGGTTCATTAATTACACATTGCAGTAATTGCTAATTTGACCTCCCAACCAAAGATTACATACCGTCAACAGCTAACAATTATCACAGTTAATGAATGCTGCTATTATTTACTTTGTAGCATTGTTTGTTTTACGAATATTTCCAGAAAAATCTACGCAGTTTTTTTGTTTATTTCTTTTTCTATAACAGGCTACATAGCCGCCCAATATGCACAAATAACGTTTAACTAAAGCAAAATATTCATTCAGAACAACATAAAACTTATAAATCAATGTTATGATATTATTTTTATAGCCGTTACTGACAATAAAGTCGTAGGCGAGCTTGATTCTAAGAAAATGTTTATGTTCTATTGTATTTTTAATTTATTTATTATGTAAATGTATATAAAATCATTGGCCGTGTTGGATTTTTATTAAAACATGCACAATGCTCTACATTGTTGTTTGATTTACCTATCATTTTTATGTATGTTCAAGAGATTGCAGAAAGCAAAATCAAGACCGAAGAAATTCATTTCGGATACAAGCTACTGTTATCATGAAAATCATATTTATGTGTTTCAATTCTATTTCTGTATGTTATGAATGTCTTAATAAGATTGTTATTTTGATACAACACAGGAATGCAATGATACACCGGTTTTTGAAATCGATCCCCATGACATTCGATCGGCAATTGTCTTAATCGATACGGGCATTAAATAGCCCACCCTTTCATTAAAGATCCGACTCTTCGCAAAATATTTTTAAACAATGGTTAAGTTGTAAATCGCTAGTTAAAATAATTGAAGGGATGGTATAATCCGGCTGTCGTGGGCACGGATCGTGAGTCGGGAAACACCTGATAATATTAGCCAGCTACGCAGGTGCTTACAGTCTGTCTAGATTCTAGCTGCTGGGCTGGGAAAGTCTTGGTATGTGATTATCAGGTCATGTGAGAACACTAGGAAGGAATTTGCGTGGGTTTGTGTACATTGTACGTATTATGCGTGGTTTATTACAGATAATGTAGAGCCTTATTTAGAAAATACCCACGTGAAAAATGGTGACCTCAAAATCAAAGTTATCTATAGACTGTTTTTGGTCTCGTTCGATAACAATGTTATTTTTAGTAACAATATCTATAGAAATAAAAATGTTAAATCAATATTTACCGAAATTAAAACGAAACCTACAGGCTACAAACATCGGTATGGGACAACCTGTATGTACCAGTAACTTTTGTATGTATACGACTAATTTTATAGTTGGATCTAGTCCTACACAAGTTACTTATTGACTAGACTGATATATTGAAAACGACTTTATTACCGTCCACGCAAATGACAGGCTTTTAAAGCTCTGGTTACAGATTACTGTGAATGGGTAAGTAATCGTTCTGTGTGATCGAAACTTTTTTTTATATTTAAGAAAAAAAAACAAGAGGTATTCCAAATTTGAATTGACGTGGTCAAAAATAAGAATGGACTGTGATTTCGTAAGTTGATATTCCTTTTTCAAATAAGTAACATTGTCCGCTACATCTCACGGGAACTTCGCGACCAGAGACAAAGCCGTTAATACAAAGACAATCCCCTTAATTAAAACTAAAGTTAAGTCTTAGGGTGACATGAAGTGGTCATGAATAAAGAAACTTATGGCACTTCGATTTGATACACTTATTGTAAACCTTTGCAAGGAACTGGTTCTAAGGACAAAGGACCCTTATAATGAGGCCAGCATATTGTATGAAGAGCCCTTAAAAATCAAGTCCGATTCTACAATATGCTTTTTTATAATGGGAGCGAAATTTTTGAGACTCGTTACACTCCGATGCTCGCTGGAGATCGTGTTTAACAGTCGGATTTGTTTCTTTGTGTGTTACTGTTTTTATTTGAGTAATGTGTTGGTAGTTTATGGTAGCAAGTTTGGAAAAGTTAAGGGATGATGATGTATGTGAGACTGGTACAGGCATCCCAATGACTTACGCCGAATGGCGTAAACAAGTGACTTGTGCGGTAAAGAACAGTTATCAGCTACAATGGTATTTGTTTGATTAGCTAAAAGTGATTAATTATAGAGGATCAGAGAATAATCCGCACTGATCCCACGATTAAGTGAGCTCTTTCTAAACCCCAAACAACAACGAATTAGAAAAAAGGAAATTGAATCTAAATCACAACGTCGATCCACTTAAATCTGAACGAGAGCCAGCGTGAACGACACTTGGTCATTAAATAATAGACAATAATACGATTCTAATACCCAATATCCCGTGTTAGAGAACAAATGTAGACGTGGACATCCTTATTGCATTAGTTCGCAGTGGAATCGTTGAATCAGATAACAATCCCTGTGGGGACCCAATCTGGACTATTTAGCGCGACGGAATGGGCTCAATTAGGATATAGCGGATATGCGGGCCCCTTACTAGAGCGGGACGAGAGAGCGCTAAAATGCTGCTCTGTTAATAAGTGTGATGAGTGGATGTGTGTGAATCGATGTGCATTAGAAATAAATCCTTTTTTTACTGTCATTAGGTATTCATCGAATTTATAGATGGTTATGTAGGTACACTAATGATTACCTCATTTGATATTACCTTTGCTGAAACGAGGAAAGTTAAGGAAACCGTAAAAATCATGGTGGACTATGATCTATTTAACTGGTAAGTATTCACAGTACCTATTCACGTATTGGATAAAGTTAATGCCTCCCAAAATTGAATCGATCACGAGTACTCATTTAAACTACGAGTTAAAACTATAATCTGAAATTCTAACGTAGTTGACTAACACAGAACACCACACTCTACAAGCCCACACTAATTGAAAACGTAATTGAATGTAGCAGCATTTTAGGGCCTCAGACACCAAACTAACAGTGATTCCCGCTCCGATTATTGTAGGAACGATTTCGTCGACAATCAACAGCGTTCGACCGTTAAAACATCACTTGAGATTTAGCTCGGATTTATTGAGATCAACTTTACCACTTAAGCAGTGTATTGTTTTACGAAAATTAGCGTAGGTAACAAGGACAGTAATACTAGATTATCTCCCTTAGTAAGTACCTGACGAAATCTGTACCCAATACAAAGATGAGGATCTTCAAAATTCCACGAAACAATGAACAACTAAAACCAAGTTAATCTGTTAAGTCTTATTCATCCTTACTAATATTATAAATGCGAAAGTAACTCTGTCTGTCTGTCTGTCTGTCTGTCTGTCTTTTCTTCACGCCTAAACTACTGAACCGATTTGTGTGAAATTTGGTACAGACATAGTTTGAAACTTGAGAAAGGACATAGGATAGTTTTTATTACAAAAAAAAATTAAAATAAAATTATTCCGGACATATAGCGCCATCTATTGGTCAAATCAAAAATCTGCTGGTAGTCACTATTCCACGCGAACGAAGTTGCGGGCAAAAGCTAGTAATGCATAAAGCCAACGACATGTATTTGTGTAAAACTATACGATCAGTTAATACATGTATGTTCTAGTACTTGCCCTGTACAAACACGTTGATGTGATGATATGCAAACAGATCGTCGGAACAATATAGGTACTGAAAACTTTCCACTACGAATTAAGTAAATGTCTTGTCTCCGCTGACCCGTCATAAATTCATCTCACAGTCAAATCTTAAGGTAATTTCTGACGATTTTGTAACTCATTAAATGTGCAAGGAATATAAAGTACCTAGTCTGGCTGTAACACAGGTTTCGAGTTGATATCGAAACGGAAATTCATTTGGAATTTTAGTATTTTGTTTTAAGATTTAGAATTTTACACGCCAAGTTTATTTTTTATGGATCATATTTGCTAATGCTACATTTGCATCGTTTGTACGAAGGCGAAGGCCTAATTGGTAACATTGTGTACAGAAATTGCCTGATACGACACGCAATAATAACGTGTCGAGTTTAAATATTGTAATAAAATTGAGAACAACTGAAGAAATTGTTTTGAGACCATTTTGTTTTGTGTTTATGATTCAAGAGTTTTACCTTGTTTTCTCGAGAACAGGGTTGAGCTGAGTTTTTTTGTGACTGATATTGGTAGTGCTGTAGTGGATGATCGAATTAATCCCACAGATATGTCGAAAGCTGCAAATCAAGATCATCTGACTATCAAAGTGCGCCGGAGTGGTGGCGTCGCGTCGACCAGAGCTTATTCATTATTATAATATGATATACGGACGTCGACTCCCGTCCGATTTCTCTTATTATGCACGTAACTTTGCGTTATCTATAAAATTAGCATCGTCAAGTGTGTTGTTTACATAACAGATGTGACAGCCGTGTGTTATAATAGATACGAAGGAATTGATTCACTTATTGCATGTGTGGCGAATCAGCATTTACTTTAAACGTTTTATCTGTCTGTGCTGACAAATGTACGTACCTAGTCCAGAAAGTAGAAAACAAAATTCTAAATTGTTTTCAAACTTTTTTTTTTTTGAACAGTTCGACTTCTGTTGACGACATATTCGAATGTTTTTGAAGAGGATGTCAGACAGAATAAGATTTTACAAACATGAAACAGGTTACCTTCTTAAAACGCTCTCATTTATTATTAAATTTTATCTCTCTAAGCCTGTGCGAAAATTATCACACAGCATATCATTTGAAAATTATGTAAATAACAAAACAAATTATAAATCCTTTCAAATTTACTTTTAACTAATTTTTTACGAACAAAACTGCGAGATAAACCTATGTTCAGCACCAGACGATGTAATGTATGTAAGTAAAATACTATAAAGTGTCGAATGAATAACATGGTCAACCCGTATTCTTCTAAGGAAGTTCAATTCATTTATACAAGCTTGTAGAGTAGAACTTTCTATGAGTTTCACTATGAAACATCTTGATACTTTACAAATTGTTAGTACCATACAATATTATACTACGATTTTCAGAGGAAATAGCCTATATTACTAAATGAAAGAATATTCATTTGGAATCGATCCAGCCTGTTACATAAGAGTTTTATACTATATAAGTAATGCACCTATGAAAAGAGTCATGTGCATTAGGGTACAAGGAAGCTGCACATATTTCGGTACAAGCTTTTAATATTTTTTTATTATTGAAAATAGCTTTGTACATTAATTTGCACATCACTATGAAAATCTGTAATGAATAATTTAACTAAGTAATTAGTTTGGTCTTTCTACAGACCGACTAGAACTGAAAGTATCTATGTAGATAAGCAGGATAAGGGTAGCCCACTCGACTATCAAGTATTGCGATAATATTTATTTCACTGTCTACATAACCGTCTAAACACATTAACTAGATAAATATGACAGACGCGTCACTTCGATCAAGATCGTTGAAACGGCGCCTATTGTGTGAACGTGACACCAATCATTAGCATCGAATCCATAGCTTTTCGATCACGTTTCGATTATTTTTGCATCACGGGTGAATAACGTGGTCTCATATCATGTTGTTTGTCACAGATTCAAAGATTCTAGCCTTTATGCCTACTTGACTGTCTTTTTGTTTATGTCAGTACTTATTTAGGTCATCTTCTGCGTTAGACATTTTTCAGACAGGTACGAGAGCGGATTTATAAATCGTTTGGGTAAGAATAATTCTGAAATTTAGTGGGACGTGTAACTGTTAATAAATGTAGGTTAGGACGTTCTAGTAATACAAAAATACGTTTTAATTATAAATTATATGGAACAGGTGAAAGTTTACTTCAGGTCAATTTATCGATAAAGTGCTGCAGTTACTAATTCAAATCTTCATTTCCTCCGTTGTAATCAGCGAAAAACAAAACAACTGCATGAAACTAAATAAATGTGCGCCATTAAAGTTTCCTTATTTAACCTGGTGTGCGCGGTTATCGCGAAATATAATTAAGGTGCAACCTCAATAAGCAGCAATGCGAAGACTTCATTCCTAGGTATTTATAGTGGTAATGAAAATATCGGGGCGGGTTGGCACGAGCTCTAACCACCGCACCGCTAGAATGTACCACTTGTTACCTTTGCCTATGTACACACTTCTTGTTTTAAATTCTTTTTTTTAATATTCATTGGAGTAACATATTTTTTTTATTTGTATTATAGACTAGCTTCTGCCAGCGGTTTCACCCGCATCCTGTGGGAACCTCGGCATGGACCCGAGTAGCCTATAGCCTTCCTCGATAAATGGGCTATCTAACACTGAAAGAATTTTTCAAATCGGACCAGTAGTTCCTGAGATTAGCGCGTTCAAACAAACAAACAAACAAACTCTTCAGCTTTATAATATTAGTATAGAAAGTATAGATAGGCGTTCTTAGAACATAGATTGAAAGCTTTTCCGCGTTTTCTTTGGAATTGTGTTCGGAAAATATGGAAAATTACAATCAGTTTATTTAAGTAAGTACTTAGAGATTTCCACGTGTGTGTACCTATATTTATGGACCGCCATTTTAAAGCCCAGATTTTTTTTTTAATTAAAAATGTGAGGCTTTGTTGCTTGACACAAATAGATTTGAACTTCAATACACACTTATGTAGGTGCGTATGTATACCCTGTATTTAGTCAATATATGTAGATACCGTTATATACTTAGGTTTGTAATTGGTATTCCATGATATAGTAAATAGGTTAAGTGGTGGTAATTTATAGCACCGTTTATGAAACTGACAGAATTTACGATTCAGTAGCAATGAGTTAACTGTGTGTATCTTATGCCTAACATTCGTGATCTACCCGAAGATATTTTTATTTAACGAGCTAATATATTTTGTATACGTTAACTAGGTACCAACCTACTTAAATTTTGCCGATATCCTCAACAATGAGGTTAGGTATATCTCAAAGTTCTAGGAGATTTTAGAATGACTAAATGTTAAAGTGGGTTTGGCCTTATTAAAAAAAAAATGCAAATAAAGTCTTAACTTCATAATGGCGACAGGTAACATACCTTATTAGTTAAACCAACTAAAAATTACCATGTCAAACATATCCCACAGTAGGTACCAAAACATCAAAATCCACTATAAAAATAGAGCTTATTACGCTAAAAAACTACCTCATTACTTACTCAAAAAGTCGACAATATTCGAAAAATTACTCGGAGTAGGTATTATCTAAGGAGCGTGGCGGAACAAACCGCCGTCACGACATCGGTACGGCAAGATAATTACCGCTAATCCGCGGTTGTTTCTCTTTCTTAGCCAAACGATTAAAATAATCATCACGACTTTAATACTCTGAAATGAGACGTTTTCTTCCCTGTTTTGTTATAACCAGGTAAGTTAAATAAGTAGAAGTAGGCAACGTTATCGTTATTCTGTAGGGTAACAATGTTGATAATATTATAATTTGAGGATTTTATTTTGTTTTAAGAGCTTTTCTTGCAAGGGATTGTTAGAGCACAAGTTTTAGGCTCATCTATGCAGTAATAAGGTTCGGCGTATGATAAAGATTATGCAATGAAAGCGGGATTATACTTTTAAAAATAAGCTAACAAATTTATATTTAACACTCAATAATGAGGATAGGAAAATTTCATTCTTTGAAAATTCTAGTACCTAGTTATGTCTGCTTTGTTAAATACATAGGTAACTGTACCTACGCAACCCAAAAAAATTTACACAAAAAGTCGAAATTTTCAAGAAAACTTAGCTTAGTATTGTTTGTTTTACTGTACTTGCCAATTTATCTGAATGTAGATAGGTACAGTAATAACTGCAAACACAGTTACATTGTCGCAAATAATCAGTTTGCAACATCGCTAATAAAGCCTGCTTATTAGCAAATAGCTCATTAGTCGATGTCTAAATATCAGTTGGATTAATTGGACGTTGAGTGCTGTTCCCAAGTTCATTAGAGACCTTGTGATAACTTGCCATTTCCTACCGACATTGTATGAGATCGTTATTTTTATTGGAAAGTGGAGCGAGCTCGTTTCTAAGCTTTTTGTGTGTATGGAAATACTTTTAAGTTAGTTTCTTTTAGTTTTAAGTGATAGTAGAATTCTGTACCTAAGTGTTGTTCTAATTAAAATACGGTTTTGGGAAAAGGTTTTTTCAATATTTTCAGTGGATTTTACGTTTGATTGAGAAATTCGTTGAGTAATTATTATATAAGTAGGTACATTAAATATAGGTAGGTAAGCCAAAAGTTGTTTAGGGATAGTCAGGTAGATAAAGATGTGGATTTGCTCAATCAGCCTTAACTAAATCTCGATATTTAAGAATCTAAATGCGTGGGAATATAGTTGTACTGTTTGTAGATAAATATATCCCAAGCAGCCAATACACTTTGTTAGTAATCCCTAGGTATACATAGAATATACATTAACTTGTTCGGTGGTCAGCAAACGTGGAAAGGATCATTAAGTTAACTATGTAATGGCAATTTGCGGCAAGAAACAAGAGCCTTTCAGTATGTTACTTGGTTTTATACTTTCGAACTGTCATGAGTAAGGTAAACGTCCCAGTAACCGTTAAGTTTTGAACTTCACCAACTTTGCTGGTATGCTATGCTAACACTAGAAGTCTTACAAAAAAAATAATTACATGACTAGAGAGACAATTTAAGCTAGTTTTATTGTAATATAGTTTTTTAATTTTATTTTGAATTTTCTTTAACAAAGATAGAAAAATAATAAAAAAAGGGCTAGTTGTACCAGTACCCGGTAGATTTGTACTAGTAAACGTTAAATTGTCCCAGAATCCGGTAATTTTCAACGCAAATTTGAACTCTACTGGCTTACGATAAGGTTCACAGAAATACGATTTTTGCGTTTTTGTGTAAAATATATAAAGAAGGGCAAAGAAAAAAACTTCTTTCTTTTTTTATGTAATTAGATAAATAAAATTATAAGTAATAGTTGACATCACGAATTTGTTTCTATTTGAAGAAAACAATAATTTTGTTTTCACCTTTAGACGTAACCGTTACAATGGAGCAGTCTATAGAATAGCGGCCGCGTAATTTATCATCTAACGACGACCGTGGGATACCGTACTGCCTGGTTGTCGCTGAAATGGAGACACTGCCTCCGTGGTAAAGGCCACGAAGATATGGTCTTCTGCCTATCAGTGATGGCTGTCTGAAAAAAAAACTTCTAAATTCATATCAATAGGAAATCCCACTGTGGATTAGCAGCGGCGAGGGAGTGTCTGACTTTTCCTTCGCAGGCCTTTTATGTACCAGGGCCGCGGTAACTCTTTCGAACAATCAGCCCCGGCAGGCCTTGGACCTGCTGGGCCCCGCTGGGGTTTGCTGACGTCAGGTACTTCATCACTCGCTGAACGCCGATGGGAACCCCTTCCATCGTGACGACAGTGAAGGGGAAGGTGGCCCATCCCGAGACCCATGAAAGCATATGGCCTCGGACTTGTGCAAGGTCACCTCCAGTCCCAGCAGCTGGATCCTTTCGATGGCTGTCGCAAGCCCGCGCATCATTTTGTCGACCGCCTCCTGGTGCGACCTCTTTTGTGCCAGTACCAACGTGTCGTCACCGTCAGCATACTACACTGACGCTGCTTGGGAGGTCGGCGCGCAGCACCCAGTCGTAGCCGATGTTCCACAAGAGCGGCCCCAGAACCGATCCCTGGATCCCGCCAAGACGACCATCCCCCCCCCCCCCTCCCGGGAAACAGCGTCCCCCGTCGTAAGAGCACTCACGTGCATGATGGCGTCCATCGTTGAGAGCCCCTTGCGGAAACCATGTTGGTGGACCACTAACATGGTTGGTGGACACCAGCAAGGTTCGGCCCTGTCCCCACAAGAAGTTTTACGAGGCGAATTGCAACGACTCTGTCAAATAGCTTGCCCATCTCGTCGAGCAGCACAATGGGCCGGTATGCGGACGGAGTGTCCGCAGGGCGCCCCGGCTTCCGAATGAAGACCAATTTCCCTGTCTTCCAACTAAGTGGGAACTGGCCCCTCTCCAAACATGCGCTGACCAGGCAAGCCATCAGGCCTTGGGGCGATATTTTTGGTTTTCAGCCTGGCTACCGCCAATCTCAGGTCCACCCCAGTCACCTCGGGGATATCGTCGTCTTCGGGTGTGTGGTCCAGTGTTCCCCGCACGATGGGAACAGAGCGCTAACCTCCTGCTCCACCATCTAAGGCCGAAGACTCTAAGTCGGCGGGGGGCCCATGGGTGGAGCTTGCCCCGCACCATTTTGTATGGGCGCCCCCACTGATCTCTGTCCAGAATACCCAGCAACTCCGCATTGGCCAACTCCTTAGCCTGGATGATGGCCAGTTGGAGGGCGGTGTTCGCAGCTCTACATCCCTCGTACAGCTCTATATCCCTCGTACTCAGCTCTACTTCCCTGGCCTCCGCATCCGGAGGGCGGATGCGAACGACGAACGCCTCTCGAAGAGACGCCAGCTCGCTAGACCACCAGTGCATCTGGCGTCGGGCGCGTCCTGGCAGGACTCGGGGCATGGCCATGTCGCAGATCGGCCATCGGCCATCCGCTGTGCGAGCAATATGGCCTGCCCATTGCCACTTCAACTTGCTAATCCGGTGGGCTATATCGGTGACTTTCGTTCGTCTACTGATCTCCTCATTTCGGATTCGATCACGTAGAGAAACCCCGAGCATAGCCCTCTCCATAGCTCGTTGAGCGACTTTGAGCTTTGAGATGAGACCGATAGTGAGAGACCACGTTTCGGTGCCGTAAGTCATCACTGGTAACACACACTGATTGAAGACTTTCGTCTTGAGGCACTGAGGTATGTCGGACGAAAAGATATTGCGTAGTTTCCGAACGCTGCCCAGCCAAGTTGGATTCGGCGGTTGACCTCTTTCTCGAAGTTGGACCTACCTAATTGGACTACTTGTCCTAGATAGATATATGAGTCAACAACTTCAAGTACCGAACTTCCAACAGAGACTAGGGTGGGCTCATCATGGACATTTGACAATTTTCGTCTTGTCCATGTTCATTTTCAGGCCCACCCGTTGTGAAACACGGTCGAGGCCATCGAGCATCATACTGAGTTCCTCCATCGACTTTGCCATGACTACGATGTCATCGGCAAACCGAAGGCTTTCCATTCCAGGAGCTTGAAGGCGTCTTCCATTGCGGCGGTAAACAGTTTCGGGGAGATAACGTCCCCCTGTCTTACGCCTCTTCTCAATGGAATCGGCTTCGTGCTATGCTCCTGTACTCGGACCGACATGGTGGCGTTATTATACAAACACTTCAACACCTCGATGTACCGATAGTCAATATGGCATCGTTGGAGTGACTCAAGTACCGCCCATGTTTCCACCGAATCGAAGGCTTTCTCATAGTCCACAAACGCTAAGCATAATGGCAAGTTATACTCCTCGGTCTTCTGTATAACTTGCCGCAGCGTATGGATGTGGTCTATGGTACTATAGCCTCTTCGGAAACCGCCTTGTTCGGGAAGCTGGAAGTCATCAAGCCTGTGTTCGAGACGGTTCGTGATAACCCTTGAAAACAGCTTATAAACATGGCTTAGAAGTGTGATGGGTCTGTAGTTCTTCAATAGGCTGTCATATAAATACTTACTTTAAAAATTGTGACTGCAACCGGTGAAATAGGTAATTAATAAATAAAATATAATACTTATAATATTTACACAATACACAAGATACTTACTATAGAATTACAAGTGTGAAAGAAACTGACAACTTTCGATTTCAATGTTTTGTCGCCTGAAAAACGTGAGGTATGCCATGGATTTTTGACTCTGAGGGTCCGTTAGGGCAGTATAATTAAAAATAATGCCTCAAATGTCGGAACCACGGTGATAAATTACTAAATCAAGAGTTTATATGATAGAAATTACACATACAAACAAAATTGTAGTGAATTGAAGGAAAAGAGAACTTAACAAAAGGCAATAAGGACGATATCGGGTTTTGCATGCAATTTATAATGCAAGTCCCAATATCCGGCATTATATTCGACGGTTCCAAAGGAAAATGAGACTTATTTCAAGGTATTAAGTACACAATAACGGGTTTCGGTACAACGTCTGCTACCGGGTTCATCGTGTACCAATAACCGGTAAAAAAACTACGATTTTAACGGGTATTGGGTCAAGTAGGGGTTTGTTGGTACCAATAGATGTGAACGGCAAAAAAAAATATTTCTCAGTTAGATTCAGCACAATTTATAGGTTACATCGAAAAATAATATATTCAAATATTTGCAAAAATTAACACTCTTACTTTAAAGTTATCCGTCTCAGAATGGCTAGCTCATCAATGCGACGTGGTAGCTTCGGAGTTCACTGTCTGAACTTTAATTTTTCACATAACAAACTTTTGTCACCGTATATTTTCGAAGATATTAAACTTATTAGATAATATTGCCTTTATAATAGTACAAAATATTACTGAAAAGGTAGTGCCATACGCAAACTTTACTTAATTGTTGCTAGAAAAATGCAATAAGCAAAAAACTGACTTTTAACGGGTACTGGTACCTTAACGGAAATAGGTGCTTTTCCCTTATACATCTTTATTAAGTTAAATTGCTCATTGAAGTACGAATTAGAAGCTTAGACTTTTAGAAGCGACAATTCTTTCAGTTAAAATGTGATTTAAATCTCTTCATTAAGGATTCTTATCAAATGTTACCTACGCTATGTAAATGTCTACTCTGACACTTTCCATCATCTAATTTCATAATGACGCCGAAGCAAATTCTAAACAAATTAACATATACATTCTAAAAAAACCGCTACCGACTTACATCAATCATTTCGCGAAAGATTATTACTTAGAAAAAGCATCATTACACATGTGTTGTTTATCCACAAGCAAATAAATGAGCTCCAAATGACGTTTGATGATGAAATGACTTGACAAGAACCATCTATTGTTATCGATGCGTCGTGATGTCGTTTTGATTAGAAAACTAACTAAGTATATATAAGTAACGAATGTGGCGTTGGTCGCATCACAAATCAATTTCTCAAATTGAAACATGACTGTAGGTACAATGCTTGTTTTTTCGTTTCTGCTCGGCCCCCATTGACGTCGGTGATTGAACTTCTAATTGGCAATGAGAGCTGTCATCGGTCACGCTGTTAGCTGCAGTCACGACAGTACTTACTGCCCGCCAATGGCCAGCTGCCCAACCACTCCTATGTGACATTTTCAGCGCAGGCCATCTACCTAACCATCCGACAATCTATTACCAAACAAGTTTTTCCTCATGAGTATTTTGTTTTCTATTTAAGAGTAACAGTACACTTTACATAAAAGCGTTTCAATAAGAACTATAAAGAAGCAGTAACCTCCTTCTAGATTCATCAGTTGATAGTCGGAGTTGATGTAAAAATTACTACCGACACGCTAATAACGAAATTAGTTTTACCTATTATGATTAGGAATTTCCCGACGACTACGTCACATAAATAAAATTGAATGTTACATAACGTACTTAATAGAAAAATAACCACTTACATTGTAACAAGGTGACTGTTTTAATTATGTAGGAATGTTCGTTAGTCTGGTGGATGCCTATTAGAGATGATAGCGGGTAATCAAACAAGTATGTTTATAAAATGATACTTCCATAGTTTAGCTAGGGTATTCAACAGCTCGTGTCGCCGCCACTCTTAACGGTCTCAACTCATTACCAGCTCACGTTGTCTCAACTGTTTGTTGAGACAAAATGGCGGCGGCTGTAAATTACCATATTTTTAGTAAAATTGACACTTTGCCATTATCTACCGGTCGGGCACCGCAGTGGAGTCAACGCCCTCAAACCATCCGGATCTAATTACGTAGTGTCATTAACATTGCGGAGGCGGCACGTCGGCCTAGGAAATGGAATCGAATCATTAGTAGTTTGATTACAAAAAAGGCTTAATAGAAATATAATAACGTCCGACGGAGAAGAAATTGTAAAAAGATTGTAGAGCGATCCAATAATTGGCGGTTATTTGTCGATACGGTTTGGACCGGGTAATGGGTTGGGACGCCTCGACGTGACTCCAGGCCGTGTGGACTCCCCTCCCGGCCTCACTCATTATTGTTTACAGAGATTTGCAGATCGATCGCTATGATAGCATTCGCTCGATATGTGTATACTTAACGAGCACTTTTAAACTATGCTACCGAACTACTTTATCATGATTAAATCTGATTTACGAATGGATCAGACCTCCATTCAAATTGGATTTGACGGACTGGTTGAGAAGAAGCATTCCCGATGTCAGTTTTTTCATCGTTTTCGCCAAATTTGACGTTGTACGTGAAATTTCTTCGCGTGTCATCATTCATGTTTCATCCTTTTATTGAAACGACACACCGAACAATGTTGTAGCATATTCTATTCAGTAAATCTTTACACCAAGTGAAAACACGATTTGGCGTGAAGATTTGGTGTTAACAAAGCGTTTTGTGATCATTTATCGGCGGCTGCAACGGTTACTTACGAAATTCGCGTAAAACCGACGCCATTGAACGTTTACGAGTGAAGTAAGGCCACGAATGTAGCGTGGAGGGAAACTAACAGACGTTGTGATGATACCGACAACCATAAATACGGATGTTTTTAGCTTGTTTTAACAAATGCACAGCAATGCATCATTACCAGGTCTTAGTTTTTGACAATGAGACTTCGTTTTACTGCTTTCAAATAAGTAGCATTGGCAGAAAACAAATAGAACAACCTTTCGTCATTCTCACATAAAGATATATATTTCATTTTCATTCAGCAGTAACGATATTGATCATATGGTTTTTTGTCTAGTAAATACAATATTTCATAGCATTCCTCAAACATCAAATACGGATATACAGTTTCCACAAATAGGTATAATTTATTCTTTTTAAGTAGCATTTAGTTATGATATTTATGTCGATCCACTTATACTGGAATTTATTTTTTAATGTTAGTCTTAAATCATACCTAAACTTTATAAGCAGCTTATTAAATAACCTATTCTTTCCCGCCCACACATTTTTAACACAAAAGAAGATATTAATATTTTATTAAAATCTTCAAATGTCAAAGTCCAAGAATGTGTGCATTCATTAGCTAGATAAGTATCGCAGACTAATGTGAAAACATAAAAAAAAAACAGTGGTCATGAATCGCTTGTTCCGAGGCCCAACCAAAGGTTAACAGCAAACTATAATAATTCTATATAAATCGAAAACTAAGCGTACGAGCGTGACGTATACAAAGTTATACGTGATAACCTGGTTTTATACATTTTTTGTAAAATTATTGCTATGAAGCAGTCACGTTGAGGCCGCAAGATGTTTGTGCAGTGTTAAAAACTTTTTGACAAATAAAACGGGGGGGGCTTAAAAAATAACTACGTGCTTCTTTATTTTGACGATTGATTCGGCCTTGCTCTATTTGTACTTATTTGTTGAAGGAGGAATTGTGGATCAAGACCGCAAAAGCAGTAGGTACTCCTAACTGTATCAGTTTCAGAAGAAACGAGGTATCTAATGTGTTGTTTTGTTCATGATCTCCAGTTACAGACTTTACTGGCTTTATCTTTATTCACTTCTAAATATGTTAATTATAGGTTCTGTTGACAATAACTAAGGGGATAACAATCGATATCATTAGAATGAGCGCCCTGCCATCAATGGAAACCATCAACAACCCATCCTAGAGACGTCAGAAGCATGACATGTAGGATGACGACACAAAATTTGCCTTTCAGCAAAAGATGCAAAGCAGCAACTTATCATCAACTTCTATGAATTATAAGAGAATCTACCTGAGTGTACTTACCTACTTAAATATCGAGATTGTATGGTATTACTTTACATTATTATCTCTTTATTTTTACACATCATTGTGATTTGAGGCAAATAATGTGTAAGCATTTTATCCAATATCGGAAGTATGTAGACAAACCATAGTTCGGTTGTGTTCAAATTAGTCGGATAGCTTTGTTGCAGGTACAAAAGCTACCCTTGTGCGTGCGCTATGCAATTTTCGTATACCTATGGGATTGCAACTTGTTGAATGTCTGTTTATTCGTACAGGTAGACGGTCACTATAGGTATGTATATTTGAGTTTCAAATAGTTACTTGTAAACCCTTCTTTACGCTAAATGAACATGTGTGATATCTTTTGTGTTTTATGTTCAAAATGCTTATTATATTTACGACTGACTTAAATCTAGAGGTATTTTCATTCCCCAAACAGGATTGCTCTTATCAAGTTCCTTAGTATTGTATCAACTTGTTCTGTAGATATATTCTATGTGAGATCAATGCGTGACCTAAAGTCAACGCCCTTTTAATAATTTTCCTGTTTATCTCGGTATGATAGAATTGATAGACATCTGCTTATATTTTCCTTTATTCAAAAACTTCGTAACGGGCGTAACATTTTTTACGTTCATCAACAATATTCTACGATCATTGCTTCAATGATCTGCCTACTTAGGTACCGTCATGATATCGATTTCATAAAAAAATCTATTGTATTTTAACAAAAAAGGCTTATTTTATGGTAAGCACGTCCTATATATTGTGTTTTACAATGAAATAATTAGCCTGATCGCTAACGGGAACATTTTTTATTAGGCTTCAGTTTTTCTTTGTACTTTTGTAATTTAATATTTTTTTGAACGAACCCCAGTGAGTGGGTGCGGGTAAAAAATATGTATTGTAAATAAATCAAGGTTAAGTGATATCGTTTTCTCAAACGAAAGTGGGTGGTGATTTATCGGAAACAGTGGAATCTCGAGCTTTTGAGGCCGTACCAGTCCATTGCCTTACAGCATTACAGCATGAAAAATATCTTGACATCTTCTGGAAATCCTAGACAGAGAAGGGTTGACGATTCTGATGCATTAATTGTACCTAGTTATAATATTATGTAAATTCAAGTGTAAATAAATATGTAATAAAATTAAAAATAAATGTATATTTAAAAAATCATATAAAAAGATACATTTATACAGGTAATGCGTGTTTGGCTATGCTAAAACCGAATTTTGATGAAACTTTCATTTGTTTTTACTTTCAGAAAGTTGTTCATTGGTAATGATAAATTACTGAGTGTGCGTAGATCTTTTTGTATACTTACTTTCAGTTAAAAGGAAAAATTCTCATACCTACTGCTTTGACTTTGTTTATATATTTGTAGGTTGTAGATTTCGTAGTAGATGATAAAAATACTAAGAAAGCTTCATTGCGATGTGCCGTCACGATCGTTTTGTACCATTTTAAGATAACTTCTTATATTATTTAAAGGTAACCTACGGTAGTTGCAGAAACTAGCAATCTGTTCTAAGTGGTAGTACAGACAACTTATTTTTATTAAGTAAAGGTGAAGCCATCATAATTTAAACAGCACCTCCCACGAAGGCATGGAGCATATCTCTACAATATTCATTTCAAATCTTTTGTAGCAATCCCTATCAGCAGACGCATAAAAACAAAGCCATATTGTTTTAAGACTCAGGTAATGCTCTCAAATGCTATTGTTGCTATCTGCGTGAGATACTTTACATTTCCAATTATCTCCAATGTTCACCTGTCCCTAAATAATTCGTTAATTCTCAGAGCTTAGCACGAGACTTTCTACCAAAAAATATAAGCTTTGTTTAAACACTCATTGTTACCTCACATTGCATTCCACATAAATGTTCTCCAACAAAAGCAAACAAAAACAAACTCAGGATAAAGGAACCAAGGAAACAAAAAACAAAAAAAAAACATAATTCAATAATATAAATATTGCATTTATTTCAACGAATTCTGCAAATATAATAACTGTAGATAATAATTATAATAATACTATTCAGTTTACAAGACTTTCAATCTTTCCCTAGGCGGTCGAATCAACGCCGCAAAATACCAAAGAATTCTTTCACTGGCTGGCACAGGACTTTGTTTCAAATAACTATTTAGAATAACGTCATCTGAATAACAGTAAATGCAGATCGCATAAAATTAGGTTAAAAATTAAATTATACAAATTAAAATAAAATTATTGGAAGTCGTATTGGAGGCAAATTCAATATCAAGGAGTACGTCAGTCCTCGACGTAAATACGTTTAGGTATCTACATGAAAAACAAAATAATAATAAAACTAAAGAACAAAAATAAATACAAACATAACAAAAATAAAAAGAAAAATAACAGAAAGCGATATGCAAATAAACATGCTCAAATCTAAAGGAAAACCATAATGCTGTAGTATGTATTCAAGAAATAGTAAATAATACTTATTATGTTCTTTACGACAGACCGGGATATTTGCATTTGAAAGATCAATAGAGACGTATCAAGGTGTTTACAGTCGGTAGCGAAAATTTCCACGTAATAAATAAGGGCGCAGCGTCGCCCCGCAGCGCGTGCGCAGGGCGCGGGCGCATGCGCGCCGCGCTCGTGTGCCCCACGTACGCAACATTCTAATTTGAAGAAAATATTTGCATATCGCCTAACGCCCCAATCGAGGCCCACTCTTATGTAAATGTCACGAAAGAATAGCAAAAACTGGCGGGACCCCACACGACAAAACGGCTCATTATTATGTAAAAACCGACAAACTTCTAATGTTATGTCTGTATGTATTTTTGTACTTTTAGGCTCGCGCCCTCAGCCGAGACCCTTGCGAAAGATGCGAAGTAAACTAATTAGATACATTTATATCACAAGTTCTTAAGATGCCTCTACGAAACAAATAATATATTTATATCTACCTATAGATAAGAACTATCCAAATACACAATACGAACAGCGGTCGGAGATAATTTTACAATGCACATCGTTACAACTAATAGTATACTTTTAACTATTTACAGTGGAGCTCAAGAGAAAAATAATTTACAAAACACTTGGATCCTACAAGGCACCTTATTTAAATAATTATAGACTTCAGGCTTCGCTATGACTTTACATAATAATAACTAAAACATTTAAATTCTCTAAAATATATAATTTGGTTTTCATTACAATCCTACAACAATCGACATGTCGCTAATACCTAATAGGAGTTTTAAATACGAACAACTAGGAAGAATAATATTATGCAACAGATTACTAGTCTATATCTCTCTGTAGTGTTGGTTTCCAATATGTAGAGCAAACTCAATATAATAAGGCAATAAAAACAAAGGAAACAATGGACACTGATGTGCTGTTTCCGAGAAAGTCTTGATTGGCGTCATTTAAATAATTGATTATTCATGTGGAGCGAAATGCATGTGCGCCAGATCGGTCCCATTAGATATACGACGTCCTTCACGCGTCCTAACTCCTACCATTGTTGTGCATCAACTGCATTCGTATGTGCTTGCAGCGGCCGCCCACCGGCCGGCCCGCCTCCGCGTCGACAACACGTGCCGCGGCCGCGGCCGCGGTGGGCACACAAACAAATAGCATTTACTCCTAAATACTGTCCCAACGCACAACTATACAAAAAATATCTATTTCACACTAATTTAAGATTTATATTATAATTCGAAGATTGAGTAATGTTTTTGACTGTTGCCACGTTCCGAGCTAGGTGCTCAGTAATTATCTGAATTACGAAATAATTTCAGAGATTGAATCGGCTGCGTACGTGCCGCCATTACCTTTTACATCGGCCGACCGACTTGGCGCATATTTACCTCAGCACTGTTTTGAATATGTGCATTTCTTATGGCAATTATAGCTAAACTCAATCAGAAGATTTAATATTGAAACACCAACACTACGGGGAGATAACGTTAAACTATTTCAGTTACACCTAAAATTTTATTTACAAAAGGACTCACTAGTAGGAAAGTAGCAACGACCGTCACGGCACGAAATGAGCTTCGCTCGAACTGCATTAATAATATCTTCATCTCGAATTGAACACATTCCAAGTGACAATGACGCGTTCGAGCGGAGCTCGCCGCTGCGAGGTTCTAACGTAAGAGGGTGCGGGATCGCTCAGCGCCGGGAGGCGCGGTCAAGTAGTACACTCACCGTTTCCGGCGAGCTGAGGCCGCAGGAACGCGTTGTGCAGGTCGCCGCCCATGCCGCTCTCGAGCCGCGCCGCCATCTGCATGAGGGCGAGCGTGCTGTCCTCGCCGCCGCCCGCGCCGCTCTCGAGGCGCGCGCGCACCGCGGCGATGTGACCACGTGTAAACACATGGTCCTGTACCGAATACTTGTGACTGTACTTGAAGTCACACACTCGACACTCCTCTGGCGGCGGCGCGTCAGACACTTCCATCAGTCCGGCAGCCAGACGCGCCTTCTTCTCTTTGGCACGTGCATTTTGGAACCAAACTTGCACCACGCGTTTGGGCAGCCCTATTTCGCGCCCGAGCGCCTCGCACTCGGCCATAGTAGGAGTTTTATAGTCGCCGAATAATGATTTCATTATCTTTACTTGCAAGGATGACATTTGCGTACGATATCGCTTGCCAGGTGGTCGCGCCGACTGCTGTTGGCCGGGTAGAGGTGAGGTCGGCTCGTCTTCCTCGTAGAACTCCATAGTCTCGGAAGCGGTGTCGGAACGCTCGTCGGCGTCCGATCCGGGTCGTGACAGGTCAACAGGTTTGCTGAGATCTAAAGGTATCTCCGATTTTCCATGTTCTGGGCGTCGCTCAGATACTTCATTGTTTCCGCCACCGTTCTGTTGGGCGGCGGCGTGCGCTTGTAATTCACTTACATAGCGCTTCATTGACTCCTCACTGTACTGCTTGATAAACTTCTCCATGTCTGAGTGAAAAGGTGGAAAAATAGGGGGCAACATGGGAGCCCCCGCTTGGGAAAAATTTTGCTGCCGGTCACTTTGTTGGGAGCCAAAACTAGGTGTTGATTCTGTACTTAATTCTTCATCAGGCAGCGCGTCTACGTTAATTTCGCCTCTCGCACACTGATCCGCATGTTTAGTGCTCAAATGACTTTCTAGTGCGCTCTTCACCTTGAACAACGCTGGACAAAATGGACATCGTTTATTGATGACTTGTGCATGCGCACGAAACTGGCCTTTCCTCTCACGTGCTCGTGTATTTTGGAACCAAACTTGTACCACTCTTTTTTTTAGTCCAACTTCGCGTGCTATGTTTTCAAGCATTTTTCGCGATGGGTTAGATTCGATTTGGTATTTTTGGTAGAGGTAATCCAGTTGTTCAGGTAAAATAGTAGTTCTTAAGCGCTTGTCTTTTGGTTGTTCTCCAGTGTCCACTTCTTCATATTCATCGAATTTTCTCTTAGCAACTTGCTGGTTGAGAGCAGCTACTAATGGATGTCGAGCCTCATCAGTCCCAAGGGTTGCGTTTAATTGTTGCAGCTGCGCATGCTGCTGCAAGATCCCAAAAGGGGAATCCGGCGGGTATGTGGGAAATAGGTTTGGGTTCATTATGTGAACAAGTTGATGTTCCCGCCACAAATCAAACCGAGGGAAGACTAAGTTACATTTATCACATTGAAAATTTCCATCCTTTTCTTCACGTGGAGCGTGTGTTAGAGGAGTTACTGGCGTTAAAGGCGCTGGTGGTGCTGGAGACACGGGGTAGGTGGGCGCGGCCGGGGTTGGCGTGCGCGGCGGAGCGGGTGAAACTGGCACATGGGGAGGGTGATGCTCAACATTGCTAGAGTTTGAGTCCTCACTGCTCAATGTGGCAGCCACTTGAGCTGCGGCCGCCTGCGCCTGTGCTGATCTTTTAGCATCTTCTTCCTTAAAACAATGAGTTTTCTGATGTCTTATGAGTTCATAGTACCTTTGGAATACTAATTGGCACTTCTTGCATTGATAGTTAAGGCCTGGGGTGCGCTGAAATCTATTTGCGTCATCAGTAGCGCTTGCAGGCGGGTCTGCGGCTGGTTGATTTTCATAAACTTTTCTTGCTTTTTGGCGTGCATTTTGAAACCATACTACTATTACTCTTGGACTTAATCCCAACAACTTCGATAAATATTCGAGATCATCATCTTTGGGATATGCGTTGTTTTCAAAAAACTCTTGTAATACTTTGATTTGATAGTCAGTGAACCTAGTTCTGTTGGCGCGTTTGCCAGAAGACCCCGTTGAGCTGTTGGATCCGTTCGAATTGCCCCCGGAAAGTCCGAAATCGGCCGGTCCCCTGCCAGGACTGAGGCTGCGATTCGGGGTCAAAGGTAGGACGTTCGGGGGCGCGGAGTTTGGGGACGTGAAATTAGGATTCAGTTTTGGTGGTAGCATTGATGGATGTGGCGGCTGCGGTATACTCGTAGCCGGGATTGAATCTAATTGAGATTGAATCAGCGAGTTTAGAGATATATGCGTGGGAGTTTGCGGTCGCGATTTGTTTTGATGATGGTGGTCATTAGTTTGTAAGGGTGCAGGACTCTGAGATGGTGCTTGAGGAAAGATAAAGCTCTTATCTTCCTGGTGGCGATCATCATACGAATTGTACTTTTCCTCCATTGATGGTTCGTCATTAGGTTCTGATTTTACCTCCTGTTGCATAATCATACTGTTGTCTTCGATCTTTGCCTTTTTTTCAGGCGGTGGCTTGCCTTCATCTGAGCTAGCCGATGAATCCAAAGTTGTGACTTTAGCTTCACCTGTCTTCTCATACTCCTCCAAGTTGAGTGTCGTGGAGGGAGGGTTGTTAAAGTTGTAAGGTGAATCCTTGTTCCGCTGTCTCTCCTTGAAAAGAGTGTTTCTGAACCAATGTTTGATTACCTTTGTAGCAAGTCCAGACTGTTGAGCCATTTTCGCGATAGCTTCGTCGCTGGGCGAGTTGTTAATGTCAAAGTGAGCTCGCAAAATTTTAAGTTGTTCGTCAGTGATGCGAGTACGAGCTCTCTTTTGACCAGCTGCAGCGTTAGCCTGCAAACAAAAGAAATCTTTGTTAAATACGAGCTTTTAAACCAAAGAAACCAAACGAGTTTACAGTCGTCAAAGGGTTCATTTATCTATAACGATATTAAGCAGGTAAGTCCGAATACTAAGGGAATTCGTTACTAATAATAATGGTCGGACCCTTCATACAACAATAGATTCTCTGTCGCCTTGTGCAAACAGATAGCTAACGTAAATCGTCGAGCTTATCTTACAATACGCCGTAGATATCCTTATTGGCGACGATCGAATTTACACAGTAACTGACGAAAATAATATCAATGCGAAGCCTTGTGTTTGTATAAGTAAATACATGTTATTTGTACGTCTCGACTAAATTTAACAGCTGAGGTAATTGAATGTTGCTAAATGATTGCGCAGTTATATACGACTAGAAATTGATTTTTAATTATTTAACTTCACATCCGTTGTGGTTACTTGTCAATTTCAATACAAATGTACGTTGTTGTGTAATTTGTTAAATATATATTTCGTTTTTTATTAAAGATTTCTCATGCACAACTTTTTGCCTCTTTTGTAAGTTAATCTGCGCATAACAATGCTACATACACAACACCTAAGATAATATTACGGAATTATCGCTGCATGTATTTGTGTTAATTGGTTATAAATTCATCATTGTTTACATATGTAATACAGATAATTATTATGATAATATTATGTCATACTGAATACGATTAAAAGCTTATTCACTTCAATTTTATAAATTGCAGTTATTAATCTAATGCAATTCTATACTACAGTTAATGTGACATCGAAGTCTACTTAATACTAATTTGTACAGTTCCTTTTATTTTATGTAAATGATGTATTCGCATTTGCTATGTTTATGTTATGTAAACGAAGGATACGTGAAAGTGATATTGGAGTTAAATTAACTAGAATATAATGTTTACGTAAAATAAAGACTCACCTGCTGCTGTTGCTGTAATAATTGCTGTTGTTTCATTTGCGCATCGTGAGCGAAGGGCATCGCGTCGAATGGCGGAGGAGGCAACATTAGAGGAACCAGAGGTGGCTGAAGGTTCATCGCTGCCAGAGCACCCACGTTCAAGCCCAGAGGGAGCCCCAACGATAGCATCTGAGCCACCATCGGGTGCAGCTGACCAAGCTGCTGCTGAAGTTGGATCATGTTCAGAGCTGCTTGCATCTCTTGCACTTGCGCAGCTAGCAAAGCACCAGCTTGCGCATCTCCCTGCGCGTTTCCATTTTCATTGAAGTTAGCACTGTTATCACCACGTGGAGAGGGTGACCTTTCACCCTGCGGCGCTGGAGAGGCCGCCCGCGGAGAGTTCGGCGCACCTGATTTCCTCTCATACTCCGATTTGAACTGTTCGGCGAATTGCTCCAGGAATTCGAACGGTACTTTATCTTTATGCACTTCCTCACAATGAGTTTTAAGAACAAAAACACTAGAAAACTCCTTGTTGCAATGTTGACACGTCGATTTAGTTTCACCATCCGGGGGCTTCTCTTCTGGAGGCGGAGGCGGCGGGCTCGGCACGCGCGCCATCTCTCGCTCTTCTTGCATTTTTCTTCGCTGGTTTTCATTGTATTGCATGACGAGGTCGAAGCCGAAAGTTTCTAAAAGTTGTTTATACATTTGTGAATTGCGTTTGGGCGGGTTGCCCTTGGCGACCATCTCGTCAAGTGCAGCTGTTTCAGCTTCACCTAGCGGCGAATGCGCCCGCGCATCGCCAAACGGACATGAGGTCGCTCGATGTGCGTCGAGTAGCTCCCCGGTCGGGAATGACGCGTGACAGCGTTCGCACGAAGCGCTACCTGCGCGCGGGGATCGCGGGCTACCTGGGCGCGCAGGGGGAGAGGAGCGCGGGCCCCCACTGCTTGTAGACGAAGGGGATGTATTTTTCGGCGACAACACGTCTTGTAAAATTTTGGCGGGGTCGGTCCGGTCAGGCTGCTCTACCAAGGGTCGCGACAAGTCCACATGTCCGGCTGCGGCGAGTTCTTGCAATTTGCCAGCGCGTGTTTGATGTAGCACTGATCTCATGTGAATGTCCAGCGTACTGCCTTGTGTGTACGCTACTTTACAAATGTTGCATTTGTATCGTTTGCGATCATCCTCTTCACTCGATGTACTCTTGGGAGTGAGTGTCAAATTAGAAGGCGCAGAGCCCGCCCCGGGCGACACGGGAGGGTTGTTATTATTCTGTTGTTCTTGCATCGCTCGCTTCAACTTATGCAAATGACTCACGCTATTGTAGTGAACAAGTAAAATATTCTTTTGCGTAAACGATTCTTTGCATACGTCACATTTGAATGGTCTATTTGGGTCAAGGTACTTTTCCATGGGGTAGGTTAGTTTTTCACCTTTCCTGTGCAGGAGTGTCTTGTTATGTGCGGTCAAGTAAGATTGGCGTGTAAATGCTACTTTGCATCGATGACATTTGTACTTTCTGTTCGGATCATTATAAGAATCTTCCGCCATTGACTGGGAGTTTAGGTAGTCTTCCAAGAATTGTTGGTCTTTGTAAATAATTGAATCATCCGAGTTTTCGGCGTCATTATGTCCGGACTCATCAGCAACGGTTGCACTTGAGTCTCTGTCTTCCATATCTGCTAAGTCATCATCAGGCGTTCTTAAAGCTTCCTTGCGTAAAAGCTCCGCAGTTGCAGCATCCAAAGCTGTGCCTTGAGCAGCTTGTAATAGCGGGTTAGACGCTAAGCTGCGCTTGAATGCACTAAGCTCTTCTTCGGATAGCTCAGGGTGAGATGTTTCGACGTGCTTTTGAAGAGCCAACACAGATCTAAAGCTCCTTCCGCATAAGACACATTTTGTTGCATCTCTGATAACGTGATATTGTGAATGCAGCTGTAGTTTTTCAATCGTCTTAAATGCTAGACTGCATTGATTGCAACGGTACTTGTACACATGTTTCTCAGATACCGACATGTTTGCGATGGAATTACGAGCGTGTGCTTCTCTAAAATGATTTTGAAGCGCATGAGCTGCGTCAAAGTAGCGATTGCATCCTTTCTTCCAGCACACGTATCCCGGCCCTTGAGGAGTTTGCTTCAGTTCAAGATGACCGGACTCATTCTGATGTTGACATAATTCATCAACATTACGGAAAGTACGGTTGCATGTTGAGCATCTTTCCGTTTCGCCATCTGCGCTGCCTTCTGATCGAGGTGAAGAAATCTCTCGCTCATCATCCCCTTGTCGAGATTCGTCTCTTTGAGCTTGGGTTCCGCCATTCAACCAATGGCTCTGGTCAACAAGTAATAACAACCTCTGTAGGCCTTCAGAGTTCACGGAATGAATTTGCATGACGTGTCTTTCGAGGGCTGGTCGTTCCTTGAAGCCATCTTGGCAAAGAGGGCAAATAAAATGTCGTGAAGGATCGCCATGTACGGAGCTAACGTGTGCGTGTAGGCGAGACTCGTTCGAGCAACTGAAGTTGCAATAAGGACACGTGTGTGGTCCCGGAGTTTCACGCTCTTCCTCTCTCTCATTGGCGTTTTGTTGAGTTGGTGCTTGGACATGTTGCTGCGTTTGTTGTTGTTGTTGCTGCTGTTGCTGTTGTTGCTGTTGCTGATGTTGTTCCAAAAATCTCATCATCTTTTGCTCTTGAGTCAACTCAGGTTTCTGGTCAATTGGCTCCTTAGAGTCTGTTAACAAAACAAAAGCAATGAAAATGTTTGTTTACATAACGAAGATTGATTAAACACAAATAGTACACGACGAACCTCCCGCTATGGAATCTGCGAGCCGAATGGATACAGATCTGTATGCCGTAAATCCACAATGTCTACCTACGTCTACGTGAGATTTATCTACAAAAAAGATTATTTCTATAAATGAAGCTCACTATTGTTCGGTGCGAGCGTTTGTTACTTTTCTGAATTGAAGTTAAAAATAAAATTCTTCTCTTTTATATTATTAGTAGGACTCGTTTTGTTTGCGACGTCCCGGCAAGACAAAGGTATCGCTCTATCCATCCCGTACGCACACATTCACAGAAGTATTAATGCTAACGTAACAAGTATATTGTAATTTCGCACACAAAGAAGATACAGGACGAGCAAACAATCATTGTTCATTATTACAAAAGGTTTCGAATATTTCGTTTCGCATCGGATCAAATGCATTGGGATAGTTGACGTATGTGAATGTGGGAGTGAGCGAGACGACAGTATGTGAGTGTGCAATTATTATTTTGACCAAGGATAAGTCCGCGGCAGCGTGTGAAAGACGCTGGGCCGCATTGTTTACGCTCAAATAAGGAAGGTGAAAGAAACGGCCGAGGGAGAGCTGATTCGTTAATGTAACGTTACAATTATAGTTTATTAGATGATCAACAGACCGGGCTTTCATTGTATTCTCGCATAAATATAGAATTTTGGCAAAGAATTAAACCAGAACAAAGAATACAAAATTTCATTTTAATGGAATATCTTGCGAATACTTAGTGCATGCTACACCCCTATTTCTTCATCCCATAATTGCAGAAAAAACCAATGTGTTCGAAGCAAGGCATTGAATTTTCACTTAATTAAAACTGGAAATTAATTCACAGTCGAGCGAAGCTGAAACCAGTCGTACCCCTGTCCGGGAACCCGTTCTATAGTTTTAAGCAGTTAAAACCGTTACATCTAATGAAGGGGAGAGGGATAAGTAAATCCGAGTGCGTAATAATAATGATAGCGCAACTGACCCTAATTCCAGAGTGACCAGTGAATGTAATTATTTATGATGTAAAGTCGCCGTCCCACAGTCTGGTAGGAGCATAGAACAATGGCCAGGTAAAAGGACCTTGTCTGCATAAACGCGATCTCTGACGCTTTTTGTCAATGGACAAAGGGTCTTTTCTAAGGAAACACCACATCGTTATAGCATCGTAAAGTAAGTATTGTGCAGTGTGAGTTTTGTTTTGCGAGATTTAGGTCAGGATTTTTACAATGTGGCGTCAGGGACACAATGGGAGCTGGACGTTTTACTGTCTTTGCGCACCGGTGTTGCGAGTTCGAGTTTCGAACTGAGTCTGCAATATGCCTGCGTATTTAAGTCTTTTCAGTTGATTTTTAATACGCTAAAGTGGGCCCAACAGACCATTAGGGTCCCTACTGTATTGAAAAGTCTCGATGCTATATAACCTGTTCACTGAAATTATGTCGGATATTGAATCAAAAGTTATGTATTATTGTTTTCAATCTTTTGGTGAATAATGTCTGAGACGTCTTTATTTGATCTTAGCTCGTTAAAGCAAAAAAATTTTTGAAACAGGGTGCTGGTCTTGTATAACGAATTAAATTATAAACCGGTTTTTATTCTGGTTTAATCATATTGATGATAGGGACAGTAACTAATGAATCAGTAGCCGAGGGGTAAAACAGTGACAGACTCAAAGGAAGCTACACAAATGACGTCGCAAGACATAAAGCATGATGTTTTTTGTTGCTATGTGGAGTACTTCCAGAGCGTGTGAATTTAAATGAATGCAATCTTCCTCAAGAACACATTTAGTTCATCGTCGTGTTTTACAATGAACCGTAAGCAATTCGAAAACCTAAAATTTATATCAAAATCGATCGTTTAAAACGGCTCTCTCAGTAAGGTGAAAATAAGTAATAAGCATAAACATGAGGCCCACAATGGTGTATGGCGGATTTCTTTCGCCTCCACATTTCTCTCGGAGTTTATCGTATTTCACCATGGCCATAAACATGCACGGGGCGATGCGGCCGGCGACATTGTGCGATGATGTAGCAGCCTCATCACAAGGGGGCAATCATCCTTAATGCGCGACCGCCACATACGTAATGCGAGTCATTGTCCCGTGTGCGGTACTTATGGAAAATTCGCGTTCTCAATTCAAATCTTCTCTCCGTCTCTCTCGCGCGCGGGGCGGAGCCGCCTCCGACCAATGACGGCATCTGACTCTGGCGACACCGTGTAAGGCGTACGTTATTAAAGAAACCTGTTCTAATGTTGCGCGCTTTAAATTAAATTTTGTTCGTGTGTAATTATCTCATTATTGTGATTACGAATTCTTCGCTAAATGCTCATCGCTTAAAATGGAGATTGCCTCTCAGATTGAACACGGAGTGACGGTCACGCGATAAACGATAATGAAGCCCGTTGACGAAAACGGAGTGCACGATGTGCCCTCGTATCATCTCACAATACTCACAAATTAACATCAAACAAATCTTTATGTTTGTTGACACTATTCACAGAAAGAAGTTCACTTTGAAAAAACGCAGAACAAAATTGATTAAGGAACGAATCGGTTTAAATTGGAAACCGATAGTGACGTTTCGAAATCACATTCATAAGTCGACTCAGTATTACTTTATCGATACGAACGCCGGTAATGGTTTTGGTTGAATTAATTTTAATGGGATTTTTACGCTTTATAGAATAAAAATGTTACGAAATGTGTTTAGCACAGGAGTAATAAATAATAATAATATTTTTCGTTGTGTCGCGTTCGTTTATTGATTGAATAAAGGTTGTCACGAGCGACATCTAGCGCTGAGCAGAAAAACTGAGCAGAATGCGCACGCGCATCTAATCGCTTTTCGATCGTGAACGGTTTTTATGTTGCTATTGTGTAGACACTAGCGAGCACTACGTCTAGCTAGAATACTTACTTTTACATTGTTAGTAGGGTCGTTCGTTATGTAACTAATTATCATTAAGTTGTAACTTACGGAGACAACGCCTTGAGGAAGTTAATGTGCAATAACAATAGACCAGTCACGGTTGGAAAATTATTAGTTAACAAATAAGCAATTTCCTTATTACCACTCTAGTGAACATGAAAAGACAAACGAGGACTAAATATGATAAAAAATTACCAATTAAATTGGATCACTTGTTTACGACTATAATAGCTATTTCTAAACCAAATAGCAGCATAATATTGATAGTGAACTGCTTTGTAGGCAATTTGGGAGGTTCGTCAAATGTATGAAAATTATTAGCTACACTACTTACCGTTATCTTGTTGATCATATGGGCTGGTCATCTCAGTCGGTTGAGGGATGACTTGGAATAATTCGGCGACATCGGGCGTTGGATCTTTGCCTTCAGATCTACGCTGTAACTGATGAATTTGTTCCATCTGCAGATGTTTGACAGATCGAACATGTTGCAGCAGTGGGAGGCGATGAGGGGCTCCAAAGCCACAGAGAGCACAGCGGTACACGCGTGGTCGCTCTCGAGGCATACGCGCCGCACACTCGCGAAGATGTCTCAATAGTAAGGCAGCAGCCTCGTGTCTCGCACCAGCAGCGTGAAGCTGCAGCTTGTGCGCAGAATTGGTATAATAGTCACAGGCACAACATCTCACTTGCACTCCACCAACGCTCGCACCACCTGTTCCTACACCTCCGCAGAACTTCAGTTTCCATTCGTTCCTTGGACCACCTTCTTTCACGTGATTTACATGCTGCAGCCTTTGCAAATGCTTGTCAGTTTTACAATGTAGCTGGAAGTTAGCCTTTAAATTGGTTTTGTAGGTGCAGAGTTTGCAAACGTAATGTCCTGCAACTAAAGCCAAAATCTCCTGTTCTCTGATCTTAGTTCGGTCTTGGGCCAGATGATGACCTAGCGCTTCTAAGGAGTCTGTTGAGAAACAATTGCAGATGCAACAGTGGTACGTTCTCTCTGGCTCTGGGTCAGCCGGCTCTGGTGGTGGTTCCATCGCCTCTGGATTTAAACCGACATCTAGATGGGCACCTAGTTCAGGTGGCGAAGGGCCAGGTCCTCCAGTCATCAGTTGAATCATAAGCGCCTGGTTATAAGCCATATCAGCGAGAGCTGCCTCAGGATTGGGTGGCGGAGCATCACCTCCATGGAAATGAAGTAAGCTTTCAAGTTGTTGTTGGCTTTGTTGTCTATGATGGAGTGCTGATAAAGTCTGCATATGTTTTACATTTTGTTGTAGCACCAGCATGTTATGTGTATGCTTTTCTGAAGTCATATGTATTCTTAGGTTACGAGCCACATTTGTCTCATAATTACAGACATCGCAGCGGAAAGTAGGCTTTGGTTTTTGCCCTAATGGCGAATGATGTGGCAGGGGCGGCTTGTGAGGGCCCGGAGGAGTATGTTGTGGAGCTGGTGGTAAAGTACCTTCTCCAGGGTTTCCACCGTTTTGAAGCTCTTGCATATTATTTAAATGCTTGTCTGATTGCATATGTATACTTAGGTTGCCCTTTGTCGTAGTTGAGTAATTGCACACTTCACATCGATATGGTTTGTATCCACAGGTGTAGGTTTCCCCACGTGCGAGCCGTGGATGAGGCTGACCAGCTATGCAGTAAATACAGCTCGTTTCAGCTTCAGGATGTTTCTCTTTCATATGTATTTCTAGGGTCTCTTGGTATTTGTAATGCCAATTACATTTAGGACATTTCAAGGTTTTACAGGAATTTCGGCTGTGCATACCGGCTAGCGGGCCACCTAATCTTCCAGAATTCAATATTAGTTCACATTTTGGACAGTCAGCTCCTGAAGGCCTTCCTCCAAGATGGTCTGGACACACACCTATCGTCGTGCCAGAGAGGAAGGCAGGGGGAGTCGCTTGAAACGGTGGGGAGGAATTGGGACTAGCCCGTGGTTGTACTGACGCATTTATCGTGTGTGGATGTGCCACGGAGATCAAGGAATGTTGTGGCATTAAAGATTCGGCTATTGATCGTGGCGGTCTCCACGCCGATGTTGGGCTTGGCTTCCTATCATCGCATGTACCATTTAGTAGCATTGATTCGGTATCTCTGTCGGTCGTCATTAAATCTTGTCGCTTGTCTAGCGACGGGCTCGGTAATTCCGTCATGTTAGGGCTTCCTGAAGATGATAACCGTGGTGGCGCAGCAGCACCTACAGGTTCTAAAAATGAGACTAGTGGTTCTTTATCTTTGCCTACGCATTGGATAATAGCTGAGGCGTTCTCTCTTGATAAGGCGTCTCTTTCAGAGTCCAATAACGATAAACTATGGTCCGCTTGTGCATGCGCTACAAATGATTTTGCATAGCCAAAACTCAATTTACATATAAAACACATTAAGATCGGTTTGACTGGCACGCTGACGGGACACTCAGCTGGAGGAGATGGCGGTCTAGGAACGTCTTTTCCCCCTCGAAAACTAAATACTCGATAACTGTGCATAACGGGCGCATCGGGTCTCGCCCGCGCCCGCTCTGCTGCCAGTCTTCCGTAAAGCGCGCCGTATAATGAAGGGTTTCTTGACACGTAGAACGCGCTCGCTATCTGTGGGAAATCGAGCTGTCTCTCCACGACGTTGTTGTCGCGGCTGTCCACGATGCACCCGGGTTCTATTTTGGGTAGATCGGGTATGCTCGTTTCTCCTTCTGACAATTCGGGGTCCTCGATGATGTAGGCGGATCCATCAGGGTTGTAGACGATCTTGCCATCGAATCGTTCTACATCGGAGGAAAGCGGCGGAGAATCTCGGTGCGAGGTGAGATCAACAGCGTCAGGCGCGGCAGGGGGTGAGGTTGGCGCGGGCGCGGAGGAAGGCGCGGGAGTGGGCGCCGCGGGTGCCGCGGGCGCGTTGCGCGGTTCTTCCTCGGGACTCATGTCGCCGTCGTCGTCGTCGGGTTCGAGCGCGGCTGAACTCTGCGGATCGTCGCGCTTGCGGCGCCGCTTGCGCTCCGGGGGCGGGCCGCTAGCGGGGCCGCCGGGCTGCAGCGGCGTGGGCATGGCGCCGGGCGTCAAAGGCCGGCATCACATGCTCTCCTGCAACAAATAACCACACACTTTAAACACCTGTTCTATAGCATTTATCTATTTGGCTTTTTATACTTATTAACATAATGTTTTTAATGGTCAAATATTTGTTAAGTGGGCATCAGACCGCTACTGAACGGTAACCTATCCGTAATCAATCACCTATTTCTCACGGACCAGTTTCATGTAACTGAAGGTGACTGTTGAATACATTTGTGTCGGGCGCGCAACCGGAAGTAGGTGGGTCATCGTTGTGTCACTGTGTTGTTTTCCAAAGATAGATCCTGTAGTAGGTGCCCTATGTAAATTAGGCGGATGTACATACATTAATGTCGGTAATAATGCAATATTTGTCAGTTAGAAACCAATGAATCATAAAATAGTATGTTTATCCATAAAATGTTTGAACTTATTAATACCGTCTTTTTGATAACAGATAAGCCACAAGTTCCCATCGGTATATCAAATTAAAATACATGGTAATCGTTATCTAACTGACATTTGCGCAAACAACGACGATCAATTTATCCGTATGACAGCTTGTCAACGTTGTCAATGCTGACACTATTACAATTAAACAACCAACAAACCTAGGCCTCGACAAATTTAAAATTTATTGCGGTGAGGTATGTTTTCGCGGTATAATAGCTCTTATTACCATTGACATAAGACTTAGTTAAAAGAAAACTTAACGCAATGAAACATAAAGAGGCAATCTAGAATAAAAATTCGTTAAAACCGAGATTAAGCCGTCATCTCCGTTATCTAACGTTATCAAAGATACTTGTCCTACAAATACCTAACGAAGACTAAAATAATATATTTACTTAGTTGACAGTCGAGATAATCGATGAAAAATATCACATGACACAAGGAATAAATGATTATTACTGAGAAATCGCACCTCTTAGACATGAGATTTACAATGGAACTATGGTACACAGAATGATTTTCCATGATAAACTTATCAATCAAATAAAAAACGATTTAAATGGAATTCTAATAAGCACAGACTTACAAAAAGGTAGAAAATTGGAACAGGAACTTGTCCTAAGATCAAACGACTTTCTACATAAGGAAACCGTGTCCCCACGCGTGCTAATAAGATGACTAACAAATATATAAGAATTAAAGCAATTCAAATTAATCCAACTGACTAATTTGTAATTTCGCAATAGTAATCAAGTGCCGACTAATGAATGATTAAGCCAGGATGTGATAACAGAACCATTACCGCAAATACCCGAATCCTTACACCGGATGAACTCACTGATAGTAACTTATTAGTATTTAAATTATAACATATGTTAGTTAACTGAATTTATGACTTAATTCCTGTCACATTGGCAACAGCAGTGGCACATTTTTGCATCATTATATTGGGTAAAGATTAAAATATTTTCAGCTTGGTTATCTTAGAGATAGAATAAGGTAGGTAGTATATTCTCCGTGTGAGAAGAGACATGTAGACAGGACACTGAAGTGAACGATAAAAATGCTGATGATGATAATGATGTAAGAAAATAGAACATATTTATGAGCTTAAAGACTTTTGAAGTTAATACCTCTAGTGTCATAAGGTTATGAAATAGAAATTCAAGAAAAGACAAGTATAAATTAAAAACTTGTCCTACAAGACAAAATGTGGTATTTCAAAATGATAGTGGTTTGATATTTCGACGAGAGTTATTTATTTTTTATTTTTATTTTTAGCCCATACTGTCCCACTGCTGGGCAAAGGCCTCCCCATCTTGTTTCCACACTTCTCGATCTTTCGACCGAGCCCACCAATCTCGACAATAGGCGTCAAGGTCGTCACGCCATCTCTTCCGGGGCCTACCCCGCCTGCGGTGTCCATCCTGAGGTGTCCACTGAGCGACGATAGTGGCCCATCTTTCCGGATGCATACGGCTAACGTGTCCGGCCCAGTTCCACTTGAATATTGCCGACTTTTGGCCTACATCATCGACTCCCGTTTTGGAACGTATGTCGGTATTTCGTACACGATCAGTTCGTCTAATGCCTAAAAGGCTACGTTCCATCGCTCTTTGGCAAACCTTGAGCCTGGACTTCTGACACTCGGTGAGGGACTAGGTTTGCGCACCATAGGTTAGGACGGGCAAGATACACATGTCGACTAACTTTCGTTTGAGTGAAAGGGGAAGGTCCCCTTTCATGTAGTGCTTCAGGGACCAGTAGCTCTTCCAGGCGTTCTCGATGCGGCGATCGATTTCTTTCTCTTGCCTGTTATCGAAGGAAACTAACTGGCCCAAGTAGATGTACTCGTCGACATAGTGTAGAGCTTGCCCATCTACCTCAACTCTACCTTTCGTGCTGTTGGTCATCGTATGTGTCTTGCTCATGTTCATTTGAAGTCCAACCTCTCGGCTTGCCCTGCTCAGGTCTTGGAGCATTTGTTGGAGCTCTGCTGATGTAGACGCAAAAAGAACGATATTCGACGAGAGTAAAGATAAGAATCCTAATACACCTATGTTTGACATATTTTGTAGATTGAATCATCATTCGTCAATAGCGTGATTAATATTTTATTTTCATAGTCATGTGCTTCAATTGATTTGTATGGAATGTTACTGATTAATGCGCAGTAAAGTGCCTAGGCTTTAATTACTTTTTTCTCTTTAAGTATTACAAGTCTTCCCTTTGTTTACCTATCTTGCAGAAATGCTAGTATTTTCAAAGGGTTCAAAGGAATCGTTAAAAAAATTAAAGTTCAGATGAATACCCGCGTACTTCTAATCTCGAAGATTTTTTGTGCTTAAATTGGCGGAAATAACGCAAAGCTAACGTTATTTAAATTCGAATAAAACTCCTTGTCAATGTCAACAAAGTTTTATTACCAAGACCTTGGTTTTCCTATAGATTATAATGTGAACCACGCCTAAGCATTTGTTTGCATTACAACGGTCGAGTGTGGCCCTTGAAAACCTCATTTGATAATTGATATCAAACGGGACTTGATAATGCAAATATTTGAAGAGATATATTTTTGAATGAAAGAGTATCCTTATTCTGTTGGATTGAGGTAATGATTGAAACGTTGTTTGTTCTTACATAAATAATATCATTCATTTGACCACGTTTGAATTACGTAAAATAATAAGATTTCAAAGTACGGATACACATATTTAAAAGCAAACATTTTTCAACATAATATTTTTCATTTATTCAACAGTACACATTTTCTATAGGATTTAACGGACAAATGGAAACTCCTCATATCATTATCCCTTTGATTACTCATCCTTCTACTGGAATACTTAATTACATTCAAACTAGAAAACCAAATAATGGTGCAAATAGAGAGGATTTCTCAAACACATGGCAAAAGAATAAAACAGAAGCGAAAAGTGGTCTTCCCACCTCACCCTTTGTAATAAAATTTTAAGCAATCAATTCAGAAGAAGCCAATACCTCTTAATATTTAAGAATTTCTATAGAAAAGCAGAAGTAATAAACAAAGTTTTCTATTAAACTTCTTCTAAGACATCCTTGTACTAATATCGAACAGTTTCTGAGAAATATCTAACAGGATTACCATACACGCTGCTTAGAAATGCATCACATGCAATTATAAGAAACTATCAAGTGACAAAGTAAAAAATACTAATTACACATAATAATTATACTAGTTCTCAGCAATAGCAATTTGTAGTACATTTCGCAGTGCTAATGTGTATGGAAATTATGCAAAGAGCTGGTAATTAGAGTCGAGGTGAATGGTCCATAATGCCATAATTTACTCCTATCTACTTCTATCTCTTATTTTTAATAGAAACGGCACAAACTATCTTAAAGATACAACAAATAAACCGACGCTTTATATGAAAACAAGCCACCGGTATTAGCACAGTGTTTTACTTGATAATTCCACATAATACGCGCGAAAGTAGCATTAAAATGTATGGAAAAGCCAAATCAAAAGGTTCGTCTGTCAAATGTGTCTATAATTTGTATGTTGCAGTTCTTGAGTGGCACTCACTGAAGTAAATGTTTAATGTGGGCACACGTGCGCAGATTCCCATCGTTACAATCAGTGGTGTTGTCAATTTCCACCGATACCCCGATGCTTGCAGCAGAACTAATTTCCGATAAACACGCACACATATGTACCACATAGCTACCTTCGAGTGCAAATTACACGTACATATGAGTGTGTGAGCGTGAGAAAAGTACGGCGGATACAATGGTGCATGTGTGCGTCGATACTGACGCAATTTGCTCGTACGTATTTGCCATACAGTCGCACGGCGGACGCTGCGCACGCGCACCGCTACGCCCGCATCGGACTCTCCTACAATAGTTATCGAGCCCGTCATAATGAAGATGCGCGCTTTTCAAATCATTAATGAGGCTCCCACAATGTAATTGATAGCGACCATAGCAACCATTCAATAACGTTTTTGTCAATGTCCAATTTACGAATACAGTATTGTGCATGATCGCTGGCTAATCTCGCTTGTTTATCTAGAGAGAAAGCCAATCGAAAAGAAATTTAACGAGGTAAACTCAATGGAAGTAAATTAACAATGATATTATACTCGGATACCATTAAATCCTATAATTAGCAGAGGCAATGGCATGAAAAGTCAATCAACATACTCATTACCGTATCCGCGGAATGGGAGTTCGTGAGCCATGTATCACTTTCGAACTACAATTTACTAGTTGGAAACTGTGACATTTGCGGGTCGTAGCATATTACGTTGTCTGAGCAGCATAACGAATGTAAACTGATCACATTTAATTAGACATTCATAAGTATACAATATAACTAAACTAGCAATTACGAACATTTCAAGGGTTATGTAATGATCCATTTTGATTTCATTCCCAATTAGGGAAAACGTGACGCCATGACATTTCCATCAAGTCTTGGACCCAACGATAATAGTGTAGATACACCTAAGCAGTTAGGATCATCCAAAAGACCTATCCTTGCTGATGATGATGATGCCGTAGTACGCCTATTATGCATGTGTGTGGAAGGTAAAGTAAATAGCGTAGTGTGAGAGAAGTGTCAGTAACGAGAGACGCGGTAAACTACGTCCATATTAATAATCGTGGGTTATTACGAAGGCCCTCATTAAGTCGGCGGCCGCTCGCCAACGAAACCGCAGAACACTGCTAAATAATTACCCCTACACTGCTTTCTTCACGAAAACATGGTAAAAGCATATTAAACAACATCTACTAAGTCGGCAGGAGGAATTACAATAAATAAGGTATTAAGTCGACGTTGTCAGGCACCAAAATATAAGTAGCCATTATATGCGGGCGCGGCGCAACGTGCCTGGTGCCTTGGGACCTTTTGTAATTCTGCATATATTCAGGGTAATAACTCATTGATGTGAAGTCTTGAATAATGTGTTAGGCTTAAACGTTACACCTTGCAAAATAAAACTTAAAATCTATTGCCTTCACTGTTTTGAAGAATCGTTTATAAGATCAGACAACTGTAAAATATTAAGTAAGCAACCAAAATGTGACCAATATAAAAAAAGATAATCTAGGCTTCATTTCCTTATCACTCCACCTACAGCCGTCATGGTAATACCCTGGACTTCCCATGTGTATCACTTGTACATGAAGAGAATAATTAATTGATTCTAGTTAGAATGGCATTATACATGCAAATTATCTGTTACACTTTATATTCCGACACCTCCCACTACTTTACAGGAAAACTAATTAACTCATTGTTAGAAATTATGCAAGGTTTTCGAAGTAAAACACCCATCGTGGGAAATTGTTAAATAACCGGTATTGCTTGGACTAGCACTTACAAGCGTTGACCTACAGCAGAGAGGTCAAGTAGTACTGGTGTACCACCTCTTAAATCTGCCATCATATACATTCCCTACCACAGAAAGCTCAAGTTATACTGTGGACCAATTCTCGATCTCCATTCGCATACATTCTTTTGCCAGACAAAGATCAACTTAAACTGGTTACTAAAAGCCAGAGCCTGCATACGACTAATGTTGAAAAGCTATTAATGGAAATAAAATTGAGCGAAGTCCAGAGGAACGATTTACTTAATACATTGATAATAAGTGGGGGGAATGTATGTAAAATGTCCGTAATGACGGTAGTCTTGTTAGACGTGGGAACGAAGGAGCAACCTGGGTAGAACATGGTAAGGTACGAACCGAACAATGTCCACCGTTAGGGTAACTTTAAACCTTCATTAATGGTAATGGGCCTGAACTCGACGGGAATGCCTCTTTTTGCGCCAGCAGACGTTACTGTAATGGTTGTTCGACAAGGGGCTTAGGAAGGCCAGATACCAACAGATTTAGGTTTCATCTGGCCTGCTAATATTGAAAAGATACATTTATTGTGCATACAAATTACCAACACTACTGTTTTAAAGAGAAGACATGCGGAGGAGCTGATGACATGACAAAAAAAAAATGTTAGGAAATATATTTTAACTGTATCAATTAATTAAAAACAATGTTATAACATTTCCGTATAAGATTATGTAGCAATGCCAATTAGAATCCTGTTGCCAAATATGGACTCTTGCAGACCTCTAGCAACTAATCTTATAAGATTTTTAATGTCAATTACTAAACCTGATATATCTCTGATAATAGTTTCATTTTGCTGTATGAGAATCAAATTCTTTCATACTAACCAGTTCCAAATCGGTCTTTATTAAATAAAATACATGATTTATCTACCACTATTCTTCTCAACGGAGATTAATAATTCCAGACACATAAGTATTATAATATACAAAAGAACAGGTGTTGAACAAATATTGCTAAAAGGATTTTTATAATTTTGGAATGAGATGACGTAAGCAAACGTTTAACACAATGCCAACAAGAACGTTAAAATCAAGGAGAAAGCTATTAATTAAAAACGCTCTCTCATTTCACACGATAATAAAGTGACAACGCAAATTCGTAGGAACCGCAACGCAAGTATGTTTGTAATTACAAAGCGTTTTCGACGCGTGAAATGCGAAACTTATGATGATTAACGTAAACCGAACTTTCCCATTAATTTGTCTTTTTAATTAATCGAGGAACAGTACTGATTTGAAATATAAATACATAATGAGAACTGAGCGTATTTGAAAGCACAAAGTAACCTCAAGAAAGAGATTGGATCATAAACCAGATGATTTTATGATTTATTTGCTTTCCAAGCTAAATTGTATTAGGCGCCCGCCGGCTGTCGTCATTGTGGAGCGAACCTTTGATCGCTCCCACTCAAAGGCTTGTGAGTTTGTTAGAGCTTTTCATTCAACAATGTCGATAGACGAGAACTTTGTTGTCCAACACACATAGGCATCCAGTTAAAATACAGACAAAATTGATACTTATAAAATGTTTTGTGGTGATTTAAATCAGACTGTTTTAGGTATTAGGCTAGTTTAGCCGGAATAGATTAATACTAATTTGGCACATTGTTTGGATGTCCGTGGAGGTCCGGCAGAGGGCGAGCATCGCGTGTGCGCTGCAGGTAACCTGGCAGGCGCCATTCGACCGATGGCTCTTACGAACCGTCAATTTGCGCCTGTAATTATTGCGGACCCTTCGATACTTATTTCTATTTTTTTCCCCAGCTTAATTGTTGCAACAGATGACTTTTTTGTCGAACAAACTCAAAGAGAGCGGAAAGGCATCAAACGCAGCGTCGAATTTGGAAATAATTATACATAAATAGTCCCTTGAGCGGCCGATTAAGACAATTTCCGAGGCAAATTGCCGCAGACGAGCATAATAGCACACGCTCTCCTCCGTCATAAATAAATCTGGATTACGTTTCTGTACGAGATTAAGATTGATTCGATCTCGATGCTTTCTGCTATTAATGCCTACACGGCATAATGCCTGAGTCGTGTTAAAATTTTAAATCATTATCCGTTTTTGTGGGTGCGTGTGATTTGTGAGATAATTACGATCGACAAATTGCTGTCCGTCATTGTGTAGATATCGGGTGGATGCTATCGCCGTTCGTAATTAATGATCGATACATGTGAAATAATTAATTAGCGGCGGAGCTCACATCGGTACGGAAGGTGCCGGGGGCCTCTCCACAAAAAACAATGACGTGCGGTTTTGGTGCGCTGGCGCCGCTCCCGCCACGGCGACATCCGCCGCTCTATACGTCTATAATTTGGAAGACCTCGAATTAGTTTTAATCTCGTGGATGAGCGTGACGCTGACTTAACGTTCTCGAGAAATGTGTCATTAACGTTAATTTGAATGGTTGTTACCTTTTTTTTTTCATAATTTCTGGGGTAATATAAACATAAGGTAAAAGCAGGGCCATTTTGAGCTCAGAAAGTAAAAGAAAACAAAATCCTTTACGTTTAACAGCTTGCTACAAAGTTTCTCATCGATTCAGAAGTTTAGTGTCAGCTTCAATAATTAACAGCGCCTAAGGAATGTAATGTCTAAACAATAAAATTAAAAGTATGCGAGATGTATGGTGTAAACTGGAACCGACAGCGAGCGGCAAGAAGACAGGCGTTTTTACCAGAGTTAATAAAACTTTGATTTGGCTACACATTTTAATAAAATGGTTATCCGTATGGTTTATTACTTCAATTCACTTGAATCACTTTAAAAACGGAAGTGAAAATCGCTACTCGCGCGCAGTGACACCTCGATCTAATGAAGTTACGGTGTAGACACATAATGTGACGGCTCGGTAATGGCTAACGAATTTACCTCAGAGGAGAGAGGGCACACTTTATGTCCACAGTAAAATTAGCTTACTTTAACTATTATTTAATGTCATTTTAGGATGGGAACGGGGTGAGAGTGACAATTGTGGGAACAGCCAAACCGTTGACATACGGAATTTGAATAGATAATTATCTAGTAAATTCACTGCTTGTCACGTTTCGAGATAATGATTAAATTGCTGAGCATAATAGGTGTGTTGCTTTTACTCGTTTAGGGATTGCGTGTCAAAATTGTTTTGAGATCATCACAAAGCGTGTACAAGAAATTTCTAGCAATTTAATGGTAATTATTTTTACTTTAAGTACATGTTTGTATTTCGTTATTAACTGCCAGTATTGGTCTACCTATCGCTCCAAAATCAATAATTGATCGATGTTCTCACGATCCCCAGATACATCACGTTGGATTCAGTGAGAGACCTCTAACTCGGTATCGCGATGCGTGTGCGCAATTAAAACGAAACCCACAATCAGCCGCCATGTTTGTACACGGCCGATGTTAATAGCCTTTAGTAATTACATACCAGTATCATGCTAACGTTGCTTCTCGGAAGGCTGATCAAATTAATAGAACCTATTTTGGCTACATGTATCATCCAAATATTTAATATAATTATACATAGTTCTCTATTGCATTCCAAACCAATAATAATACAACCCTGATACAAAGACGAAATAAAATACTAGCAATAATAAGGCACGCCAACGTCACCGCGTCTCGACTCGAGAATTTCATATCGCCACATTTACATGTATTCTATTCGAGGAACTAGCGGTCCGACCTCCCCGTCGTTATATCCGGGAAAAGAATATCTAAATTCAATTACAAAAAGGCTTCTCTGCGAGGTGTGCCGTTGCACCCGCGCCTCCTCCGAAAAGGGTGTATAACAACTCAATTTCTCCATATTATTAAGACGGTGGGGTGTGCGGGTAGACTAGGGGTGGCATGCTACACAAAAAGAATGCTAATTTAAAATTCTTATTGCTGTGTTTGTATGCGCGCGCGCTTTATGTATCATTCGCGTAACAAAAGGCGGAGGAGAGAGCCGCCCGAGCGCGTAATTTCAATCTAATATTCAATTTGAGAAGTATCGCGAGCTCCTCCCGCCATCTTTTATTTATTTTACTCGACTCCAAGTGTTTCCCTTGGATTCACAGTTCATAGAAATAAACGAGATTATGTTATTCTATAATATGCTTCAGAGTCAACAAACTTTTAAGTGTACGTATTATCGCGAAGAGTGTGACAATATTTATAGACTTAACTTGTCCTAGTTTTTTTGCATGATCCCATCGTCGATCATTAATTGAAGTCCTCATAGCCGGCCATTCGACGAGCCTTATCTTGACAAAGAGCACTAAATTCGATTCGATATCTCAATCTAACGGCCGAAGATAATTGCTTCATTCCCACGACGCGAAGAAAATAAATTTCACCGGTCACAATGGGTGCTTTCCACAGACAATTCGCGTCTAAACGGGGGGCGATAGACGCGTAATGCTCGAGTCGTGATATATTAGTGAAGGAGCTAATGGTGACCCCTTACCACACCTCGCGAGCATACGCTGACGGACCCTCGACCGTTTAACACGATAATACGGTACACTTTCTAAACAAAATGTCGAACCACAAGTATTGTTTAAAACAGAGCGAATGTCAAGGATGACAACGGATTCTTCAATTTATTTTGTCACGATCACGACAAAATAGGCTGTGTGTTGCATTTTCGGCAAGTCAAGGCTTGAAGGTATTGTTTAGTGTTAAAGAAAAATGAGGTTTCATTTGAACGTGCATAGCAATAAAAATGCACGGGTGGTAAACGCGACCGCATGTGGGCTCTATCGATGCACCACCATGCACTTGCTCCGGTTGCTACACAGATAGTCTATACTAAAAGCTGCAATGCATTTTTCGCTACATTCGATTCAGTGCAATTTGCATTTAAAGCAATATATTTAAACCTCGAAACGCAAGGAGCCATAACACGAAAACGCTAGTTTGCAAACGACATGTCAATATGTAAACTAGAAAATGATTGCCTATCCGTCGTGGCCATACAATTGGTTTAATGGAATATTAAAGATCAATGTGCGTCTTACTCAATTACGTAGCATGTTGTATTGTTGCACAGTCGGCCGATGGAGTCGCTAAGTATGATTTTTAATGTCAGTTAGTGTGTGCAGAAAGCGTATGCGGGAGTTTCCTGATAATTTGCCTGACGACGCGCCTCCGCCGCGGCCACTTACAGTAAAACCCCCTTTTCAATGTCTTCGCGTTATAAAAATGTTATTATTGGTACAGAACAGTGAAGTGATTACTGACAACGACTTTTACATTCGAAGAAGAACTGTGGTTATAATGTCAGTGATAATTGTAGGGGGAACGTTATAAATAAACGTTCTAGTTTCTGAATCAGTGTCTTTGGTATTGTTAGAGTTTTTGCAATTGCGGACGATATCTATCAGTGCATATCTATTAGGTACTTAGTATGTATTATAGCATACTTCTAATAAGATTACTGTCAAAATAAATCCTATATGAATTAACTAGGTTTATCAAAATCCCTAATCTTTTGAATCATCGTTAGCTATCGTAATGGTGTTACGGTATCAATTTATACGATTTTCTTTTATCTTCATTTATAAAGTTCCAAAAACAGTAAATCACGATGTCCTAAGTCTCAAGTCAGTGAGAAAAAACTATAAATTCTTAAAACACAATATCAAGATAAAACCGACATTGTCGCATGATTAACGATCAGATTTAAATTTAAAAAGCAAAACTTTACGAGAGCACCTTATAACGAACACGACGAGCTACGTTTATAATTATAATTAATATTCTCACTGTATTAGAGTGGTCGACGGTAAAAAAACAAGATTCGACGCGAGAATTAATAACAAACAAATGGGCTACCTGCGGTGTTTTTTGTGAGCCCCCACAGGTAAGCTCGCGATGATGAAAGAAACTCATATGTGTCTGTCTTAAAATTTAAACAATATTGCTCGATTTTGACACGGTTGCACCTTTTTATGGGGATCGTCAGGCTTCCATTCATAGGAAGTAGCGGTGTACAGAAAAAATCACGCTCCGCGAATTCCGCTACTGGGCGACAGATGGCGGCAAGCGACTGACAATTACCTGCAACAGAAGGAAAACAAACATTACACTCTGCAGGTTTCACTCTAACATTATAAATGAACAGTGTGCCAGTTAAAGAAACATGAACAACTGAACTCTACCTCCGCAGGGTTCACATTTCTTTACCGATGTAGGTTATAAAAAAAAATATAACAACCAAGGCTTCATTGGAAACAAGAAACCATCGAATCGAAATCCTTGACAAAAGAGAGGAACTCTTAACGTGATACCATAATGACAAAACAGAAATATGATTTCGATTAAACGGTGCGACGGAGACGGCTCGATCGAGAGCTTTTGTGGGTGCAAAGGACAGGAAACTAGTTAATAATAAAAATATTTTATTTGTATAGTGGGGTAAAACACCCCCGCTGCGGGCTGTTTGGTCGGGACGGCATCCATCATCATTATATTAACCGATTTAACACTTTTGAACAGATTCCTACGACCGACGCGGAGGGGACAGAAATGTGCAAGTCTCACCCGGCTATTGTGAGACTTGGTGCGGTTACTCTAATTTATTTGGTGTACAATTACTTACTCCTTATCGAGCGAACAGTATGGAATTGATGATGCATCGACTCGAGAGCGTTATCGATTGAAGTCAATCTAGGTCCGTAGCGTCCAAGTTAGGAGTCAGTTTCTGACCTAGCCTATAGAATTCCCTGTTTGGTCACGTCGTGAGGATTATTAATTACAGGAGCCGTGGAAACCGGGTCGAGATATTTTTATCAGATTTCTAATTACGGCGCCTTCAAGTTCAACTCGGCGTATTGTCTACAAAATTGCGTTATTATGACGTTTCAATACAAAGTAAACAAATTGCATCTGAAACTCGTTCACGGAGGACAACAAAAAAATGGCTGCGCTACTTTTGGTTGCGGCCGGGTTTGTGCCCGATTGGAGCGTATAAGGCAAACCTCCAGCATTATTTTATTGCATAATTGAAAACGTTTTTACGTCAATTATTTTCCAGCGTAACATTAATTGACATGTAACATGTTCATGTGATTATAAATATTTAACAGTCCCTAAGCAGTTACCTATCTATTTAAATAAAATGTGGAATTAATTATCTGTCGATCTACCTATATGGAGGAAATGCAATTAGATGAAATGATGCATGTCGATATTAAAATAGGCATTGATATGCAAAGTCGGCTCATTACCGATGCGGGCGGTGGCCGCCGGTCCCATGGCTTGTTCACAAATTTTTGTTCGCTAATCAATAAGATTGACCCTAATACCAATTACTATTCAACAGTAACAATGACGCTTGCTTACAATACTCAGCCTATTGTTTATTCACAGCAATTTTATCTAGATGTATGCACTTAGTTGGTTAATTAATACTTAGTTCATGTTACATACCTACTTACAGCTACTTACAGCTCACACAACTGGGCAAAAGTCAATAATGACAAAAAACATTGATGTCAGTGAACCGACTCACGGCTATCCGAAAGGGCGCGTGCGAGTGTGGTCTGAATCTACCCAATAATTACACGCAGTGATTAAATCTCAAGATAAAACTCATTCTGCTAATTACTCCCTAAAGCTAAACACGGTTTTTGCCATCGACATAATTTAATAAGCATATTAACCGGACCGATGCCATAGATAGGTGCCAGGCCCCGAGCGATTCTCGCTAATACCTTTATAATGTTGTTAATACGGAATATCTTTAAAGGAAAATACGGCAGACGAAGACACGGTCTCACCGCGAGGTCAAAGATGAATGACCATGTAAATGCGTAATGAAAGCCAGAAGACGCTCCTGACTCGAATCACAGTTGTTCACAACTCGTACACATTACAATCAATTTAAAAGCGAGTATGTGTACGAGCACTATGACATTGCGTCTGGGCGAGTCCCATCGCGTGTGGCGCGACCAGCCACCGTCTGTCCAACGGTTAATTCAATAAAACGGGAAAGCAGTTCGCTTGTTTGATCTGTCGATATTGAACTTCTAAACAAGTCAACATATGCAGCCCATGAATTCTATGCAAATGTTAGTGGTTAGAATGCATGTTTATGTAGATCGGCAATAAAAGTCGTGTCACTGCGACTGGGTGTTGGAGAAGCGATCTGACCTCGCGATGAATGACTCCCATTAGCATCTCATAGGTTTAATTAGGGATCCACGCAACGGCCGGTCGCCCACGTCAACGCGTTCCCGTGTGTGGGCAATCAAATTAGTGACGACCAGACAATGGGACCGAGTGGAGCGAACAACCCCACGACAAAACGTTTCCTCGCAATCTTCGATCACCGGATTAAGGGAGACTCGTCTCGCACGTTTTATCTCCGATTGTCCGCACTTAACGCACACTTTACGCCGAGTGCCCCTCGAGAGGAAATTGAAAGCGATCGCTTTCCCGGCTATCTTATCTGTAGTGTTGTACTAATTAATCGATGTAGCGCGAAGAGGTCGTCGTTAGAGGTAAATAATGCTGGCATTGTGGCCGCCGGCGGTGATTTATCGGTGTGAATAGACAAGTGTCGCGGGCGGAGTGGGTCGGCACAATGGTGTGGAATGTCGTCGCGGGCCGCTCGCTCGCCGCGCTCGTGCGACGTGAATGCGGATTATTAATAACCCGCTCTGGTTCGGCACGACGCGGACGGCCGAGACGGTTTGAGCGACTCCCATCGCACTCTTCGCCCGAAGCGCCTCCACCTGTACCCGCTGTACCATATGAGCGCGCCATAGCTTATTCACGATACTTTTTAATGGCCGCATTGATGCATGCATTCCGCGAACAATTCGCGACGCTGCCGAGACCAAACGAACGAAATAACAATGTTTGCTAATAATATTAAAGATCAATCACAATTTTATAAATAAAATTCTTAAATTATTATATTCCTCAGCGCCCCCTGTGTTCTCCCCTACGGTTATCATCCCTGCGTCCATGGTAACAATGCATAACAATAGAGTCAACGCGGATTATAACAAATTCCCCAAATTGTGTGGGTTCATATTTGCGCTCAACAATAAGACAAAATAGTGATAATGTCACATGTGTGTGTAGTTTACCGCATTTGGAACTAATTGCGAATAAGGGAAAAGCACCTATTTCCGTTAAGGTACCAGTACCCGTTAAAAGTCAGTTTTTTGCTTATTGTATTTTTCTAGCAACAATTAAGTAAAGTTTGCGTATGGCACTACCTTTTCAGTAATATTTTGTACTATTATAAAGGCAATATTGTCCAAAAAGTTTAATATCTTCGAAAATATACGGTGACAAAAGTTTATTATGTGAAAAATTAAAGTTCAGACAGTGAACTCCGAAACTACCACGTCGCATTGATGAGCTAGCCATTCTGAGACGGATAACTTTAACGTAAGAGTGTTAATTTTTGCAAATATTTGAATATATTGTTTTTCGATGTAACCTATAAATTGTGCTGAATCTAACTGAGAAATATTTTTTTTTGCCGTTCACATCTATTGGTACCAACAAACCCCTACTTGACCCAGTACCCGTTAAAATCGTAGTTTTTTTACCGGTTATTGGTACACGATGAACCCGGTAGCAGACGTTGTACCGAAACCCGTTATTGTGTACTTAATACCTTGAAATAGGTCTCATTTTCCTTTGGAACCGTCGAATTTAATGCCGGATATTGGGACTTGCATTATAAGTTGAACGCAAAACCCGACATCGTCCTTATTGCCTTTTGTTAAGTTCTCTTTTCCTTCGATTCACTACAATTTTGTTTGTATGTGTAATTTCTGTCATATAAACTCTTGATTTAGTAATTTATCACCGTTTTTCCGACCGATTTGTTGCATTATTTTTAATTATACTGCCCTAACGGACCCTCAGAGCCAGAAATCCATGCCATACCTCACGTTTCTTCAGGTTTCAGGCGACAAAACATTGAAATCGAAAGTTGTCAGTTTCTTTCACACTTGTAATTCTATAGTGAGTATCTTGTGTATTGTGTAAATATTATATACATATATGTATACAAATTTCAGTATTATATTTTATTTATTAATTACTATTTCACCAGTTGCAGTCACAAGAAATATTTTTAAAGTAAGTATTTATATGACAGCCTATTGAAGAACTACAGACCCATCACACTTCTAAGCCATGTTTATAAGCTTTTTCAAGGGTTATCACGAACCGTCTCGAACACAGGCTTGATGACTTCCAGCCTCCCGAACAAGGCGGTTTCCGAAGAGACTATAGTACCATAGACCACATCCATACGCTGCGGCAAGTTATACAGAAGACCGAGGAGTATAACTTACCATTATTCTTAGCGTTTGTGGACTATGAGAAAGCCTTCGATTCGGTGGAAACATGGGCGGTACTTGAGTCACTCCAACGATGCCATATTGACTATCGGTACATAGAGGTGTTGAAGTGTTTGTATAATAACGCCACCATGTCAGTCGGAGTACAGGAGCATAGCACGAAGCCGATTCCATTGAGAAGAGGCGTTAGACAGGGGGACGTTATCTCCCCGAAACTGTTTACCGCCGCAATGGAAGACGCCTTCAAGCTCCTGGAATGGAAAGCCTTCGGTTTGCCGATGACATCGTAGTCATGGCAAAGTAGATGGAGGAACTCAGTATGATGCTCGATGGCCTCGACCGATTTCACAACGGGTGGGCCTGAATATGAACATGGACAAGACGAAAATTGTGTCTAATGTCCATGTTGAGCCCACCCCAGTCTCTGTTGGAAGCTCGGTACTTGAAGTTGTTGACTCATATATCTACCTAGGACAAGTAGTCCAATTAGGTAGGTCCAATTTGAGAAAGAGGTCAACCGCCGAATCCAACTCGGCTGGGCAGCGTTCGGAAACTACGCAATAGCTTTTCGTCCGACATACCTCAGTGCCTCAAGAGGAAAGTCTTCAATCAGTGTGTGTTACCAGTGATGACTTACGGCACCGAAACGTGGTCTCTCACTATCGGCCTCATCTCAAAGCTCAAAGTCGCTCAACGAGCTATGGAGAGGGCTATGGGGTTTCTCTACGTGATCGAATCCGAAATGAGGAGATCAGTAGACGAACTAAAGTCACCGATATAGCCCACCGGATTAGCAAGTTGAAGTGGCAATGGGCAGGCCATATTGCTCGCAGAGCGGATGGCCGATGGGGTCGAAAAGTGCTTGAGTGGAGACCACGGACTAGCAAGCGCAGCGTAGGACGTCCACCAACAAGGTGGACAGACCTTATAAAGGTCGCCGGAAGACGCTGGATGCAGGTCGCTTCCAACAGGTATCTGTAGAGATCTAAGGGGGAGACCTATGTTCAGCAGTGGACGTCCTGTGGCTGAGATGATGATGATGATTAATATGACGCTTCTCCCGGGAGACCATGTCCGAGATCTGCGACATGGCCATACCCCGGACGCCAGATGTACTGGTGGTCTAGCGAGCAGGCGTCTCTTCGAGAGGCGTGCGTCGTTCGCATCCGCCCTCCGGATGCGGAGGCCAGGGAAGCAGAGCTGCGAACACCGCCCTCCAACTGGCCATCATCCAGGGCTAAGGAGTTGGCCAATGCGGAGTTGCTGGGTATTCTGGACAGAGATCCGTGGGGGCGCCCATACAAAATGGTGCGGGGCAAGCTCCACCCATGGGCCCCCCGCTGACTTAGAGTCTTCGGCCTTAGATGGTGGAGCAGGAGGTTAGCGCTCTGTTCCCATCGCGCGGGGAACACTGGACCACACACCCGAAGACGACGATATCCCCGAGGTGACTGGGGTGGACCGGAGAGTGGCGGTGAAAACTACTAACCAAAAATATCGCCCCGGGGCCTGATGGCTTGCCTGGTCAGCGCATGTTTGGAGAGGGGCCAGTTCCCACTTAGTTGGAAGACAGGGAAATTGGTCTTCATTCGGAAACCGGGGCACCCTGCGGACTCTCCGTCCGCATACCGGCCCATTGTGCTGCTCGACGACATGGGCAAGCTATTTGACAGACTCGTTGCAATCCGCCTCGTAAAACTTCTTGGGGGGATAGGGCCGAAACTTGCGGACCACCAACATGGTTTCCGCAGGGGGCTCTCAACGATGGACGCCATCATGCACGTGAGCGCTCTTACGACGGGGGACGCTGTTTCCCGGGAGGGGGGGGATGGTCATCTTTGCGGGATCCAGGGATCGGTTCTGGGGCCGCTCTTGTGGAACATTGCCTACGACTGGGTGCTGCGCAACGACCTCCCAAGCAGCGTCAGTGTAGTATGCTGACGACACGTTGGTACTGGCACAAAAGAGGTCGCACCAGGAGGCGGTCGACAAAATGTCGCGCGGGCTTGCGACAGCCATCGAAAGGATCCAGCTGCTGGGACTGGAGGTGGCCTTGCACAAGTCCGAGGCCATATGCTTTCATGGGTTTCGGGATGGGCCACCTTCCCCTTCACTTTCGTCACGGTGGAAGGGGTTCCCATCGGCGTTCAGCGAATGATGAAGTACCTGTCGTCAGCAAACCCCAGCGGGGCCCAGCAGGGCCAAGGCCTGCCGGGGCTGATTGTTCGAAAGAGTTAGCGCGGCCCTGGTACATAAAAGGCCTGCGAAGGAACACGATGGTATTTTGGTCAGTAAAAGTCACACTGACACTCAATCGCCGCTGCTAATCCACAGTGGGATTTCCTATTGATATGAATTTAGAAGTTTTTTTTTTTCAGACAGCCATAACTGATAGGCAGAAGACCATATCTTCGTGGCCTTTACCACGGAGGCAGTGCCTCCATTTCAGCGACAATCAGGCAGTACGGTATCCCACGGTCGTCGTTAGATGATAAATTACGCGGCCGCTATTCTATAGACTGCTCCATTGTAACGGTTACATCTAAAGGTGAAACCAAAATTATTGTTTTCTTCAAATAGAAACAAATTCGTGATGTCAACTATTACTTATAATTTTATTTATCTAATTACATAAAAAAGTATTTTTCTTATAAGTTTTTTTCTTTGCCCTTCTTTATATACAGAAACACAAAATGTATTTTACACAGAAACGCAAAAGTCGTATTTATATGAACCTTATCGTAAGCCAGTAGAGTTCAAATTTGCGTTGAAAATTACCGGATTCTGGGACAATTTAACGATAACTAGTACAAATCTACCGGGTACTGGTACAACTAGCCCTTTTTTTATTATTTTTCTATCTTTGTTAAAGAAAATTCAAAATAAAATGAAAAAAGCATATTACAATAAAACTAGCTTAAATTGTCTCTCTAGTGATGTAATTATTTTTTTTGTAAGACTTCTAGTGTTAGCATAGCATATCAGCAAAGTTGGTGAAGTTCAAAACTTAACGGTTACTGGGACGTTTACCTTATTTCATAATGGATTATAATGAAAGTAACATCTGCCTAATGCTGAATAATCATCAGCGCGACATGTCCGAAATCTATCAGCTTTTGTTAAATATGGTGTATTTTTTCCAAATTCACCTCTGTTTGTGTTGTGTTGTTTGTTTGAGCAACAACTACTTCATTATAACATCGTGACTAAAATGTAAAATTCTAATAGCGAAAAAATTCGGCCAACGAACTGTTACACTAATGTAAAATAAAAGGTTTATTCGTCGAAAGTTATAAGTACCTACCTACTTAATTTAAGATGTCGATAAAAAACAACGAAAGTGGAAAGGGCAAAGTGCTAGAGGCGTGTTAAAATGAAAATGCACTATGAAATTACCTTTCACGTTTTGTTGATATCGGTGAAACTAAATGAGATCATTTTTTGTCAGCTAGTACTGAAGCCCTGTGTTGCCTTGTCACGTAGTACTTCGCAAGTGGCACCATTATATCGACTGTCGCCCAACACTATGGGCCCGACTAAAAGATTGCTTACGAGAAAAAACGTACTTATGATGTTATTTTGTAATCACACTAAGAAACAAGGAGTGGTTTATTTTACGGTTAAAGTTATGGAATGATGTCATAACTACATTTTATTTTATCTACCTAATAAATTATAAAAAAATCATAATGCAATGCCCATATTTGGCTCAACAGCTCACAACAGCAGACCCATAATGAATCTTAATTGCACGAATATTATAAATGCTTTGTAATATTTTTAATTTATGATTAGAACACAGTCGTAATTCAGTAGCATTTATTAAAAACATTGATTGACCAATCTTAATCTAAATTGATTTCACCATAGACGATTGTGCTCAAGTCCCTATTAAAAAAACCTTAATAGTTAAGAACGCTCTGTTTGACACTAGTCCATATTATCGCTTTTTGGCGCCGTTTATTTTCTGAGATTTTGAATGTGTTGAACTCACGATTTATTTTTTGCGTCATTTTCAACGTCCACTAAGTAAGTAGCCATGTCGTGAGTGACTCGATTCGTTACCGAAACTATAATTAGTTTTACCGTTACCGAATAATTTACATTTTCTAATGTATATCGAGCTTATTTATTGATACCCGCCGCAACAATAAGAAGCGTGACAACTCATTGTTTATTTTCTCAGCACATTGTCGACCGGTATTGTCCTCTGCTTGTCAATTGTCTTCCGGGTTCGATAAAAACTTATGATTGGAGTTAATACTTTATTTTTGTATCTGGAATTTCCAAATTCTGTCATCCATTAACTTAGAGGTAAGTACTTATTAGACAAGTGCGTTGCATGTCGAAATTTCCATATCTCGAATTTGTATCATTAACACGTTCTAATGCTAATTGCCGTAGTGTTGCGACAAAAGTTGGTTGTATCGTGTAACACTTATTAAGAGGCTTCGCTTTTTCTGAAAATTTAATTATCGACATTAGGTTGACACCAAAAATGGCGCTGCACTACGTCGGCTTACACGTTCGACTGTTTGCAAAACTGTTCATCGACAAACTGAAATTCCGTTTCAATTTGTAGAAAGCTGATAATTGTCCAACGAGTGACCGCGATTAGAATTGAAATGACAATAGCCCGATGTTGTAAGTGATTGATTGGATTTTACATTAATGACTGTACGACAATAATAGTGCATGGTATCGCTAAATGGATGACATTATGTCGGAGCGGTGCCACGTCAAATATGAAGGATGATCTTTTACATTTGTCCTGCACACGCATTCTAACTGAATTCAATGGACCCGTCTCGGCCCTTTGAGACCATGGCGCATGGGTTAATAGCGGATGGATTGTCATTTCTGACTTCATCGTTCTGACATATTATAAACAACGTTATTTACAACCTCGTTTTATTTAGAGAACTAATTCTTATTGACACGACAGGTACTATGAAATTAAAGATATTAGCTTTTTAAAATATGTTTATTATTATTCTTTTTAAACCTTGTAGTAACTTGACTGTACAACAAATCACTAACATTCGTGATATTTAAACAACATGATGAAACCGTTAAACCTAAAAAATAAATTAGCATGAGCGTTCAAAGACAAATAATAAAAGCCAATTCACAAGTCAGCAACGACGTAAAGACTATCAAATTATTGCTACAACTATTTGAAAATGTACCACGCGTGATACTCGCGTTAGCACACTGCCGACCAATGGGATTGCACTGAAAACTTTGCCTCTTCATAAAACAGCCCGGAGACACTGACTGCTCACTAATTTAAACTTTATTAAATAACCTTAAGGCTTAAATCCGTTTACACATATCAGTCTAGGCGACATAGCTAATAAGTCAAATAGCTTTTACCAGGTGTCCGACAAATGGAAAACTACTAATTAAAGTAGGTACTTGTGCGTCGAGACTTAAATGGAATAACGCACAGTCGGTCGTAAGGAGTTTAATTAATCTGGCTGCTGACGCAACGCACGGATCGTTTTCTTTCTATTAGTGTCCGAAAGCAGTTTGTTCAATTGATTCGCTGTGTAGCAATAAACAGGCTCAGTCTCTCGTGTTTGTGTTAAGAATTTGAGGAGTTAACGTTTCTAAAGATCAAAGAGACGGATGATTAGCGGATCACTTGTAGATATTGTTGTTACATAAGCCCGTACTAATGGTGCTAGGTACGCGTAAGAAGTAATTGTGATGTACGTTTTAGCACTTCTTTATACCCAAGGACTACAAACACTCGTTAATTGCGTGACGTGCGATAGAAGGCGCGATCCTTGTCTCCCCGACGTCACTGCGGACGCATTCAAACTATGCTCATCACAGTAATTCGAGAATAGAGATTTATTCTACCGAGAACTCCGAATTCATATCGTTAGAAGATAATTGCAGCAAATTGTCGTAATAAAATTTGGAAGGTAGCGCTGCTATTAAAATGAGTTCCAATGTGAGACAATGTGCCCCTAATGAACGTTGGGACAAGTAAAGTAAATTATTTACGCCACACACTGCGACGACACTGCTTTAAATTTGGTTTCACATAAAAGAAGATGTAGAAATCTGGGTAACGACATAAAGTGAATGGACAACAGTAATTACCGTGGGCCGCGGAGACTCCGTGGTGCGTATCGTCACATCACTAATTGTCAAATTCGAGGGCACCACGCCACGTTATTTATTCGACTTACAGTTCCACTTTCATACCACTTTATGTTCAAAAATACCATTTGAGTAGATGACCAATGTGAGACTTGACATTCTTGATTCATAGCGGTATAACATTGTTTTGATACAATAGACCCAGTTCAGTAAGGCTCCTATTGTAATAAAGAAGACGACATTTGGAAGACATTAAAATTCCCTGGATCGTATAATTACATATGACACATTTTAACATTAACGCACCCACGCATGGACTATGTTGTGCCTCTAAACTTGTATAATTTGTGTTAAAGCCGTAATATATGAGAGTTTAGAGGCTCGCGTTCGGCGTTCCATGCATTCGATCGTTGATCGTTAATAAAATTATCAAAATCTAAACAGGTTTTATGAGTATCACTCGTGCGTTCGAAAGAGTTCGTTTCGGTTCGACTTATGAATGGAAATGGTTTTTGGTATTTTAAGTGTTTATAAAGGTCGTAAATAATTTATCGCCGCGTGATACTTCCGTCGGTCGAATTTAAATGTTTAAATCGATGAACGCGCTAACTCGTACGGCTACCGGATTTTAATTCGCGTACACATAATAAATGACCAAAGTTTTTGATTTATTCTAAACTGTTTAATTACACTTGTAATTTAGATCGTATTGATTTAATTAACAGAATCGTTTTGAGATTGATATCTTAACTGTGTGTGAAGGCAGTTTGAATGTGAAGATTCTAATTTGTAAATTGGTGAGTATAATTGAAACGTTTGATAGCATTCAGTTAAACCAATCTTAGATAAGGATCTTTGGAGCAAAATTTAATAAAATAAAAGCCGTTTATTCTCAGATCATTGTAACGCAAAGCCTCTTAGAGATGTGGCACACACTCGCATACTTTTTATGTAAATACCGTATTTGTGTTGCGTCAGTGTTCGTGATTCAGCCTAAACTACAAGGCACTAGGAGCTGGTAATTATTCCGATCACACGTGGACACGGATTACGGCCAGCCTTAAACGTAACTCTAAATGTTGCGTTTATAGGGTAACGACTTACAACTTGTCTTTATCGGTTCACGAAAATAATGGCAAATTGATTGCGGCTATCGAGCCAATGAGTGTTGGCAATGTAAGGAGGAATACACACGAAGCTGAGGGAATTTAAAACAATTGTTTTGCTAAAACTAAATACAGACTTGATGGAGAACATTTTTGAATTAAGAAGATTCTCAATTCAAAAATGCCATCCTAATTAGAGATGGATACAAAGTCTAACAACCTACTTCACTTAAAAAAACCTATTAATAATTACAATAACCTCACATAAAACTCTCGCTACTAATGATTACGTCAAGAGCCCTTGTTAAAAGAGGGTACTTGTGACATAGTCCGGGATCTGTTTCGTATATCTAGCACTCGAAGCTACTTAGCTAAACTTTTACATATTGCACATACATGTTAATTCAAACATTATTTTATTGCTAGATTACATAAGATTTGCTTTGAGGAAAGTATTGGTTCCGCCTCTAACGCAGAAGACAGTGATGCTAGTTTTGGTCCTCAAGGAAGTTAATACTTAAAGAAGGTAACAACATTGTTAGGTTGATAATCATATGACAAATTATTAGCTGTCTACCAGGGTGGTCTTATGACTTTGGACCTCTAAGATGACACCATAACAACCAAAGCCCCAATTACTTCTATATCTGTCTTCTCCTTTAATTACGATAGCCGTAATGTCTACTCTACTTGCGTAAGTCAAAATTTATGTCTTCACTCTAATAAATATTTGGATGTTACGCAACTGTTTTACGTACGTTCTTAAGTGTTTGGTGGCAGAAGTCAATTGGCAATTTTATCGGATTCACTATGAGTAAGATTGTTATGTGGGTGGCATCGTCAATCTCGTAAATAATAGCTCTGGTTTTAATGGGTTTTCCCAATCCTCAACTATTTCTGTTAATTAACTTTCATTAAACTTAACCCTTTATTGAAGTTTTCCTCGAACGATCTGAGTCACTTCTTTAGTCATTGTAGAAGCCTTAATTATTACATTCTCTAAAATTATAAGCGGTTCTGCAGTAATCCTATTAACCGTTGCAACATTGAGTGAATCATATCCTTAATATAATCAAGGCCAGTTTCAGATTGAGTTATGACAAATCATTTGGCCAGTACGACGCAAATACCTGTGTGTAACAAAGGGCAAATATAATAGCTCTTATTAACTTTGAGCTCGTTCAATTCGTGCTGTGTTAATTAAATATTAGACAACATGAATTGTCAAAACTACAATTTGTTGATAATTATGTAATTTTAGCACGCAAATGTACTTAATCGTGTTTGAGTTTAAAGTCCAATAAAATAATGACAAACCAAATAGTTACATCGACCTTAAAAACTAAACTCATAATACTTGTGTTGGAAGTTTTAAAACCTAGGTAGAATTCCGTATAAATCACATGTTGTCATTCTAATTAAAACTGATCTTGGTGATTTTATAAGCGGTGGTAGATCATCAGTTCAATCATCAGTATAATTTTAATGCCCTGAATCTGACTTATATAACTGGTGTAACAAGCAGTAGATCCAATCTGTGAAGAAGACGTTTCCCTCAAATATTTACGACAACTATATAACAGAATTAGATTTATTTAACTAATACCATCTATATGACGGATACCATAATGGTCCTAAAACATGGGACACCAAATAATAAAAAACCAAAAACCAATATCAGATTGCAGTAACATAAATAATTCGTTTTTGTTGGACATGAAAAAAAGTGTTGTGACATCGAAGCTTCACCTGTAGATAATGTTTTGGGCGTAAAACCGGTAGCAACGACCAAAGGAGGTTATTCATGTATTGGTACAGATACACGATCTAACCTTGAAAATGGCCAAATGGACATGCTCAAAACTTTATGAATGGATTAATAGTGAATATGAATGGACGTTGGTCAATGCCTGAACGCGAGTGGAAATCAAATTGTATGACGTTATCGAGGCTTTAACAGAATCAGTAGGCTTTTGTTGTAGGAGGAGTAGTGTATAAACTGCTTCATGACAAGATCTATGACCATGGTACTGCAGAACGTCTTGATGACTTGAAATTTGATGAATATTCGAAAAATAGAAAGTTTTGCAGATTTGGTCACCGTGTAGCGTCAATAGTATTTTAAGAAGCAATTAAATTACAAATTTTAACATTTACACGATAGCCAATTTGCAAATATCAATATTCATTATTTTATTTCTCAAGTCGTAAATTAAAGTTTTTACTACAAATATTTTTGTCATAAATTCTCGTAAATTAATGTTTTTATGATGACAATTATACTCAAAAACTTCTATGAAGTAGGTGGGCTACCTAGTTCAAAAATTATCAGTCTACAATTGACATAATCCCAACACCCACGGACTTTTTTACGATTTGATCCCATCTTAAGTATGTTAAGTTATCGAATGTGACGTGATAATAGGTGATAGAAAAAACCATTAAGAGAAACTATATTAAGGTTAAAACTTCTTCTGAATCAAGAAAGAAATTCTTGCAAGCAATTGATGAAAGAGTTATGTTTAGGTACTATCCACAGAACGTGTACAAAAGGAAACAAATGGACGTTACCAAACACAGTCATTACTTACCAAAAGCAAACAAATGAACAGCGTCCAAAAGAACTATCAAATGAAAAGAGTTCCAAGTTGGTTGATTTCCGACAAAAGCTCCAACAGACGAGACTAGAAGCGATAATGAGTGCGCCCGCGCCGGGTAAAACCGGTAGTACGCAGCCATCGCTCACCGTTACCTAGCACTTTCTGCCTTATAAACGATGTGGTAACTGTGATTTCAATCGAAATTACTTTTAATTAATTTTCTACTACATTATCTATCTACCGAATACTCATAATAATCGAAGAGATTGACTCGATAATTATGATTGGGTAAGTTATGGAATAGTTTTACACTGCCATATACAAATTTTCACCAAATTAATTTATAAATCATTAAGTGTTGATTGAATTATGTTTATGTTGCTAAATGAGGTTAGCTGAGAGTTATGGCTAAAGATGGCGTGGGCTGAATACATTCCTTTTGTGATAAAAATACAGCCATTTTAACTTTATTCGTCAACAAACATCGTATGCATACAGACTAGACAGTTTTAATTTAAAACTTTGCCTACCTGCTTTCCAAGAGTCATTATGAAGAAGATTTACTATTGATTCCATTTCTGAATTTAAACAAGGCTGGTTCAGGAAAACATTTGTTTTTCCTCTTAACAAATTAAGTGGTCCTTAGGTAAATTCCAAGTGACTAAAGAGGTCAGCTGGATTCGGGAGTGCTTCGTAATTTAATTATCGAACTAAGCTCCAAGTCATTGTTGTATCTACAATGGTAGTCTGGTGCGGATTAAGAAGCCGGTTATTTCCAGTCGAAACTAATTAATAAACATCTCATAATAAAACCTTGAACTTTTGATTACCGAGAACTGGACAATGGGTCTCGTTATGTTATAAATGTCTTTACTTACAGAAACGGGCGCACAACAATCAAACGGACGGACGGACGCGCTATCTAAGTAATTAATCGTAACTTATGATTGATTAAACACATTAAATGCGAGCACGATTCCTATTTGAATATTAAATCTATTACTGCGGGTGACATAATACTTAATACAATTTTAATCTGAGTTATTGCATAAAAGATACGACACATTTAAGTTTTGGAAACAATATGGGCGTCTCATGCATAATACATGAAATGACAGTAAGTCTAATGGAAAACATATTGAGAATTTATGTTAAATAATTACAATAGTTTAATTGCTGAATAAAATGATCCTCTGCACTTTAAAACTAAGATAAATTATTCCGTTTGTTTAATATTATATGTCAAATATACATATTTTTGGATAGAACCAAGCGGGTTATATGAAATATCATGGAGGACTGGTTAGACGAACTATTGTAAAATATTTTGTTAGTGCAAACGAGGTAAACACGTGTATTTACTATTTATCGACAAGGCTGTCGAGTGGGCAACCCTTTACACGATGGCACCCGCGCAAGACGCGACGCTCGCGCACTTCGACAAACAAGATCTAGTGATGCGGAACGCAAACTCTGATGTCGATGTTTACACAACCACCGCAAACACTGACACTCGATATTTGTCCAACTCCCAGCTAATGGCGGCATCTATATTATTTACTGTTGTTAAATTCACACCACGCAGCTACTGTAATGAAGCGACATTAAGCAGAAAAGACACAATAAAAATATTTTACGATCAGTTTATTTAAGGTTAGAAAGATCAAAATTAATATTAACAAATTAGGTACCGGTTTACATAAACTGTAGGTACGAAACGGTCATAACTTTACCAGGATTATATTTAAAATAAAATAAAAACGTTTAAAACGAGAGAAAAAAAGGAATGTAAAGCCATAACTTCATTTTGAATTCCGTTCGGTTTGTTCCCGTCTCACTGTGAACGCGCCCAGCAGGGGGCGCTATCGTTCTCACCTCACGACGCGAGTGGTAGCCGGTCTTTAATAAGTATCGATAAAATATGTCGATAAAATATGAATATTTATAAATATTTTCGATGCGTACCCATATCGCCTACTTCTAAAGTTTGATGCCTTTCGTGTGAGTACTCGACCCCCGAGAAGTCAGCAGTTTTTATTTCAAGCTCTTATTTAAAGTTGATAAATGGCCGTTAATTTATAACGCAGCTAGCCTGGAACTATTTATTTCTATTAGAAACTATAAATCTGGCTATCATAATAACGTTATGGTCAAGCGGCATTGATGTCAGTATTTACGCGAAAATGGCAATAAATCTGCATTGAATGTAAGCTCATGCAGTGTCAAAAACGTACGTGCCACACAAACGAGTTCTCAAACATTCAATTTGTTCGTAGAATTATTCGGCTTTAAATTGATAGCCGGCAAAGTGTATGGGGGACAGAACTAATTAATCTCTTGATGGTATTTCACATTAATTAAACATCTGAAATTAGCTCTCTTCCGAATTACATCTTAGTGCACCAAATATAAGGACTATATTCGCTTGTGCTAACCAGTAATCAGTACACGAACGATATCGTTGAAGGCTATCATAGTGTGGGGTCTATTTTATTATTACGCAACTTTATTTTTCTTTATAAAAGCCTACGCTTATCCATGAGAAGATTCATGAAAATTAAATGTCTCATAACAATAGGATATAGTCGTGGACACCGAGATTATAAAGCGTAGTTTACACGATACGATCTGTTGACTCGAGGTCTTCCGTGAGAAGGACGAAATTATATTTTTTTTCAACACCAATTACGTAACGCCTAAACATGACCGAAAACTAAATTTAAACGTAACGAGCATTAGTAAATACGGCTAAATTGTCGTTTAAGTTTAATATGGACATGGCAACCGTTGCTTTATTTAAGCCAGCGATTAAACCATGTGAATAATAATAATGATAGCTTTCAAACCTTTGGTAATAAATCATACAATCTAGTTTTTTGAGGTCTAATAGTTAATCAAAGGGAAATGCCCATTCTTGGCCAAGTACTTGCCCATCTATGTGATAAATACAATAAAAATACTAAATAATTAATTTAAATATTGCGAGTATTTATCTGATAAAAAACCCCGGAAAAAAAAAGATGAAATTATTCAGAACTCAGTTGTTAAAATACTTCCGCTTCCGCTGTAACGATCATGACAGTCTTGTCAAAATAGAGAATTAGGGATTGAAACCCATATTGAAAAAGTCGATTTATTAAAAACCGGTTCTTGAAAATCGATTTTCTTTAAATATTTTCTAATAAACTAAAAAAAATATTTGTAAATATATATTCATTGTATTGTTATCATTAAACAAAATGTTTGGTGATTGATGTACCTTTAAACACGATTTTATGCGACTCCTTTCAAGGATTCCGTGTTTTCGGTTTATGACAAATATAGATTTTTCGATAAATTGATCCTACGTCCCATCCCTAATGCTCTTGTTTGTTGACGTTTATCGTTGACGTTTCGTATTTCACAATTTGGTTTGTGCTGTGCTCTTACGACTTGTATCTTTTCTTACTGCGTTTCTGATATTTCGACGAATGTTTACGATTATGGACCCCGTACCCGCCCCCGATGACGACCTTGGCTTTACATTGGATTCAGTACTGGATATTTTTTAAGTATTGGATTGAATAAAAACTTAAAAAATATATGTATGTATTTTTAGCATTATTTTCTGTTTACAGTTTGTGATGTTCCACCAAGTTCTATGTAAACATTTTTAGTTATTTCGTTATCTACGATGTCAACTCTAATGCCTACAACTTGTTTCTTTCTTGGGCATTACTTGGCCAAACCTTCTTTATCAAATGGGCATTTCCCTTTAAGCAACTGTTATGAACAAGTGTGATCCGTTTTTTGCTGCCGCTTCGCGTAATTTTCGCAAGTTTAATGATTGGACTTATTTGTGTAGCATTAATCTTTACACGTGGTTGCTGAGAGTATTTATAAAAATATTTCCACGACAATTATTTATAAAAATTACACCACTTATTCAAATACGTAGGGACATAACGTTGACTACGGTTAATCGTTATTTAGTGACAGAGTGTAGCCATGTCCATGTTTTTACGACGGTAATCAAAACGTGATTGTCGCGCATCCAAAAAAAACCTGACTTAATTGTGGCGGGTGAGTGTTGATGATATAAACAGTAATTACTTACCTCCGCATCCAAAATGTTATTAAAATCCGCTTAACGTTCTGTGATGAACAAGTACAGTCAACTAAACAGTACAGTTACACAACTAGGCAGGTAATATCAGAAAAACTACTTTTCAAAAATGTTGGCCTTACTCGTCTTGTAAGAATTCATTAATTTCCAATGCAACGCGAAGATTATTTTCCTTTTCGATATCTTCGCTGACTGTACTTCCAGCTACTCTCTCTTCCATGAAGGGCAAACAGAACGTCGATTTCTATGAGTCGTCATTACTGTAAATAGTTAACGATAAAAGTATTATCGGCTGATCGCACGTAATTACAATCAATGTTTAATTTATTCCTATAATATAAAATATCAATAAGAACATTATCTATTAGATATACTGTACTAATTTCGCAAAAACATAAAATTTTATGTGAAATTAAAATGTTTAGTAAATAACTTATTTTATGTGGCTGTATGTGCAATTCTAATTTCAAGACTGTAATTTTTGTTTGCATTTAACCTGAAGTCCACTTAAGTTTATGTCAGTAAAAACCACAGGAACAAAGCTGTTTCAAATGGAGAGGTACATCTGTCTCTGAGCGTAATGATTTTGTGATACATAACTGGGCAATATATTATATTTAGGTATTGAGCCACACCTGTAAGTCCAAGGAGCGTTTAAGGCGGTACATTTTCTAAAATAATTATCATGAACATCTTTTGCGGCAGTCGACGCCCGGGGGTGCTATTGTTTTAAGGGAATTTTTTATTGCTTTTGGCAACCCAACAATGGGAGCGGCCGAGAGGGTAATTTCGTCCGACCGACGCAGTTTAGCTCGTGGCGTTCCGACGACACTGTGCACACCGCCTTACTTTCTACCTTTTTTAGGCTTTTATAATCCATTCAATTTAATGTTACTGCGTTTGACTTTATGCTGCATACGATATTTTTAGATTTATTTCCAACTGCTTTTAATTAAAACAAAATTATAACACTAAAACGCCAACGTGTCGATATAAAATTAATTACACACCAGTTAATTGGAAGCAAAATATAAAATTGTTTTCACGGCCACTCCTTTTATTGCTAAGGATAATAGTATGTATTAAAATTTACACCTTTCGACTCGATACGAAATAACGAGGCCTAATATTAACGTGTAATTAAATCATAAACTAAGATAAAGATCGTATGGAACAAAAACACCGCTGCGACGAACTAATCTGTAGAATGTAGATTTACAATTACTCGTAATTATTACTTAGCCTAATTGCGGGCAATTTTAATTATCAATAAATTGGGAATTTGGAAGTGGGTCGATTTATGGCGGCAGTCGTATGACAAATTAATGCTGATTACATTTTATTATTCTGGAAATTAAACGATTGTAAACATATTTGGGTGCTAGAGGTTTATTGCGCCACACCTCGTGCATTTGTGTTATAAGAGCAAACAACTGCAGTGCACCGTGAGTTCCCAAAATAGTAGTTACGTGAGTAAATGACACCGTTATGTGTAAACAAAACTGTAGGTACTAACTTACCTTCACCAATTTTAGCTCACGATTTCAAACCGTTCAAAAATGTCGATCGTTAGTCCGAACCCTTAAGATCACTTAGCCGAAGGACAACTTAAGTAGGCCCCACATCCTGTTCGTATTCGTATAAATCAAAACTAAAGCCACAAATTACTTCTACATGAGCAAATGAATCATTCCACGAGTGTCTGCGATAATTATCAGTATTAATTACTGGTTAGTCACCGATTTCAACGGCCAGCGAAAGAATTCTACGTAGTCCGTACCAGTTTAAAATTATGCTGCATCATAGTTATTTCTGAACTCAAAACAATGAGGGGGGACCATTCATAACGAGCCTTACAAATGTCCACCACAATTGCAGCAAACACAAAACTTAATTAAAGTGACACTTCGCATGCATAATGAAATGATTCACTCGCTTATAACGACTTACGCACACATGCACAGATAGTTTCTTAAACATGGAGTCTGAATAACAAAAAGAAAGTTTTTTTTATTCCATCGCTTTGTGGCTGTATTTTTCTGTAATTTATACGAGAATGTAGGCACATTCATTGTAATGTACGTCCGGACGGTAGTCTTAAGTTGTCATTAAATAAGTGAGCACTTAATTAACTATGTGGGGAGGTGTCTAAGTTTGTCATTTTAAAAAATGTTTAGGTACTGTGTAAATAGAGTTGTAAGAAGGGTTAATAATGTTCCCATAAGCGAAGCGATAGCGATTATTACAGGATGAAGTGACGATATTGTGAATAAATATTGCTTAACAAGGTGTAGACTTGCAAGGAGTAAGTACCAGGTACAGCTGTCTAAAACTTTTAACTTCATACAACTTTTTTATGTATTTTTTATTTAGATTTCAGTTGCATGTTTTATGAATACAATGCTGGCAACATTGTAATACATATTAAGGGCATAGGTAAGTAAATATTTCAATATAAAAATCGCTTCGCTTTAGTTCATGTGACTGCAGTAACTTTGACAGGTGCTTACCAACATAACGAATTTAAAAACAGAACTTGTACCAAAGAGTTTCATTGACAGCAAGCCATAGCCAATGACCGTTTATCGATCGAGTGCCTATCGATTATTTAATAGCAAACATAGAAGATAACGTTTTGGGTAGTTATCGCTAATTATTGGGAGATAACAAGGTTTATTACTGAACTGGAGTGGCTCGACAATATAACTTAATCTACCTAGGTGTTCATAGATATGAAGGGTTATTCCGATGTATGAAATTGATGTTTTTAATATTATGAATTTTCATATAGGTAGTGTTTTCATTAATTTGGAATTGTGTCTAAGGTAAGTAATTTCATAAAAACTAAAAATACCGGAACAAACCTAATGTGATTTGTTGATCAGTGAATTTTATCTTCCACTTTCAAACACATGTAATTTTCATTAAAAAATTAATTGGTAGGTACCTCGAGCGTCTATTGACCGATCACTAATAAAATTCAGAACTTGATTTTAATAAGCATAAGCATGTATGTATGTTTAATTATCTTTCTAAAACCAGTAGGTGCCTATCTATCTATCTATGTTATACAAGATTCGCCCTCGTTGTCAGTCGGAAATTACATTAAATGTTTATGTTCGGTATCTATAGATACCGGGGCAATATACATCGGATTATGAGCCCGTTATCTTAGACAATATCATTAGCTGTTTTAATTTTTGATATTAAAACATTTGGAGGTTACTGCCTGCTATAACATTTGGGGTCACATTTTGTTTTAGACCTATATTTTCTGGGAACTTGTAGATAAGCTTACCGTAGCTTGGCCTTCTAAATGCAAGGACATAATACATATGTTTTAAAGCAATCAGTTTAAAAAACAATTTTACTAAAGAAATATACAAGAAATGAGTCATAGAATTGTATGGGGCATCAAAATGTTGTTCAATACGTTGTCAACTCAACAGACGAACAAGCCTTGCCGCGGGCAATTCGCAATAACTACACACATTATCACTAAAAGCTACATTGTTTTTCCCGTTTTTTATTCAAAGTTTTTCCACGTTTTTTACCAGAACCTTAGTGCCAAAATGTCATAATAATGTCTCAATTAAAAGCTTAAGTTGAGCATAACAATGAATGGCTACCCAAAAACCATACAGTTTCGAAAAAAACTGTCGTCGGTAACGTGAATCGAGTCGAGTTTCGTCGGCGCGAATAAGGACAATGGTTCGGGCAAGTTCGTCGTCTGGCCTTGAAGGAACCAGTCGGTCTCGTCCGAAACACCTCTGGGCAATTATTCAATAAAACAAAAGCATCAACCACGCCAAGTTTACGCCACAACGCCAGAAATTGTTCGCGCAAATTAATTTCAGCTTAATTAACGGCTCACCTGCTTGCGTTGAAAGTTTTTGAGAATCATTATGGGTATTATTAGCGAAAATTTGGTCGTTTTTGTGGTGCAAGTTTTTGTAAGAAAATTTTCCATTTTAGCTGATATTTTGACTTAGGAGTTGAACACAACGATTTTGTAGTTTATTTTCTCTAATCTGGAGTAGGTGCACTGTATCTCTGCATTAGACCATTTTGCGTAGGTTAGGTAGGTACTTGAAACAAGAAGCCTGTTTAGCTAACAAAGTATCCACTTACATACTGAAATAATGTATTCCGTGCTATGTATCACGAGTTAAATAGATAAGCCAAAGCATACAACAGTCAAAAGCCGGTACCCATTATTCACGCACGTGCGCCACAAAATGAGCCCTATTATCGTTCAGCTAAAGACAGCACGAGCCGCTGAAAAATATACCAAGAAATTTGATATGACACATGCTTACATCTTTTATTGAATATATCGCCTCTCCCGAAGGCATTGTGCCCTAGTGGCGCGAGCCGAACGAAATATTTCAAATGCAAATCGTGCTAACGCTATGAATGTAATAGTTTGTCGTGCCTTGCGCACGCGCCGCGTACGCCGGAAACAAATTATCATACCCATATAAGCACGTACGAAATCGACGAAAAACTTATTGATGTCACTCAACACTGATAAATTGCGCTAAACGAGAAAATGGTACCGGTGTGTGGACGTAATCTGTTGTACACACAAATGTACATAGCTGACACTCCATAATAGACTCAAAAGTTCCGTAGGAATTTTTATACGACACATTTCTTTTTCACGAGACGCTCTTGTTACTATAACGGTAAAAAAAAAATCATTTTTTTTCTTAATTCAAGTTATAAAAAATATATATTTTATAGCAAAAAATAAAATCGACGCGAATAACAAGTTGTTATTGTAATAGTGGCGTTCGAATGCAGCGTTAAAAATTCGGAAATCGATTTGTTTGACGTCGCCATGTTTGTTGACATTCGATTTAAAAGCCGAACGCGACCGATGTGGAGCGGAAATTTATAGAACACCTTTTGGATTGAATACGAAAAATAGAAAAACGGACATTGAACGATTGTAAATAGGTAAACGGCGCGGGTCATCTGTGAATGGGAGACACGTGCAAAATCATAACGGTCACTTGTCGTTTTATTTTTACGGGTCGAAGTAAGCCACTATTTATATTACACTCTTTTGTTCGTGATTCGAACAAATGTCCTCTGTTATATACTCAGGACAATTTGTAAGTAATCTATTAGATTGATGAAAGTCTCTAGAAATTTAGTCACACATGTGCATCTATTGTGAATTTTGCTTTTCAAATTAAATGTCTAGATGCTTTTATACTGATGAAACAACGTGACTCTGTCTACGAAAAACAATAGGATCAAGATCTTGGGTGAATCTGATGCTAATTGGCCTGAAGTGAAATTTTATTCAGAATAGAACCGTTACGGGTTGGTGTAAAGACCTTTGAACTGTCGGTAATGTAGTTGTATTTGAGGAATGGCCTATCTGGAATCAGTTGAATGTTAAGTGTATTGTGTGGGTATTATCATGTATTTGGGTGAGATGCCGTCGTCCTCAGGTCGCCGACATCACGATAAATTGTGTTATTTTTGTAGACATAGACTATGTATTTTGATGACTTAAGAATTTCAAATCGCGTGATGAAGATATTGTTTGCAGAAATGACTCGAGAATTTTCAATTGTTTTTACACCCTGTACACATAATTTATTGTTAGTCTTCTTTGTAATAAATAATTTAATAGTCTGTGGTTAGCATCATTGAACTTTCCTGTTGGAAAAGTTTTAGCTCAAAGTCGGTTTAATCTCGCTTTCATGAATAAAAATCTAGATGCCCAGGTATCTCTAATAAAGAATTACGTCTTACCGCGAAGTAAAAAATAAGAGCCAAAAATAAACCTCTATGTGAGTACAACCGGTAAAATCACGGCTAAGAAAAGAGTAAAATAAACAACACTAATTTATCCTAAACCCTCTTATTGAGAACCCTTACAAGTATTTATCAGAATATCTAGTGGATGTCGAGTAAGAACACTTTTTATCTGTACGAAGCGTGCTCTTCACATAACACGCTTCCACTACCGCCCGATAGATGGCGTTAGTAGTACGATGTCGCGATACTAATCCGCACGGGTCACTGTTATTTTTTCAGAAAATTCTAGATCATTTTCAAAGAATGACTAATACTCGATACATATATTGGAATGTAATGTAAACGATATTCTTCGGGATAGTGTTACCTGTTATTTATACAGTATGGTAATTCATCAAAGCGATCTCAATAATAAAATGAATCTGTACCTACATAATGGCTTAAAATAGGCTATGGTAGCTTTTTATGTAGAATCCGTCTACTATTTTTCTACCTCTGTCCATATTAGTAAATAATCTAATATCATGTCCTAATTATTATAATTTAGGGCTAAGATAATTACGAGCTTATTTATAATTCCAGATTTATTCAACAAGCAATAATTTAATAATTGCTACATTCGGTAAACTGGTACCTAATTGCAGCATGATCTCATAACACAAAGGCACATAGGTAGTTATTGTTGCCCGTCCTAATAAATCCCTCAGTTTTGCTCGCACCTCCCACGAAATGTGACAGGGTGGTTCTAGTCATTCTAGAACGTTAAACTAACGCTTCACAAAAGTCACTTAATTATATTTTGACAATAAGTTAAGGCACAGCGTGAAAAGGAATGTTTCGAAGTATTTTTTTTGTCAGCTCTACATAGGTTGTATATATTTTTTTTTATTATGGTAGGTAAATAGACAAGTTCCACTCGTCACATCTTCTTGTGAGAAAACATAAGGGAAAGACAGTTTTTCTTTAATTTAGACTTTGAAGAAGAATTGGCCAGTAAGAAAAGCTAAAAGAAGAATAAGAAATCAATTAAAGTGACTTCGTATCCATTAGGTATTCCTTCCCATCTATTTTATGTAACCCGGAACTAGCATAACAAACAAAATGTAATAGATACAATGTATGCTGCTTTGCGCAGAAATTCCCTTAGAGTCATAGACAATTCCAGCTTGATTTTATAACGAGATAAACCTACAGCTTATTACCACAGTGTTTTGAACACATTAAAATTGCTAATACTCGTCTCGACGACTGCTTGGTTTCAAATCACACTTCGAAATCGTGAATTATACATCGAATACCTACCTACGTGACATTATTTTTCGTGTAACACAAAATACATAAACAATATATAATTTTTTTACTGTTTACTACGATTACATGTGCATTCAGCTTAATTACTCCATAATCTTATGTGACCTATTTGATCTTGCTAGAACATTTGATACTTTTTTTTAATCAAATTCGACATGAATTGTTCGAGATAAGTCGAAAACAGAATAGAAATCTCGTATTAGTATGTAACATTGAATAAATACATAAATTTGAGATTTTTTTCATTGTTTATAATTCTGGAGGTTTTTGAAATCACGTGTTTGGTATAAATTTTAAATTTCAGTAGGTGCTTATACCTACTTAAGCTTTTTTTCTAGGTAGGTATTGACAGGGTCATTTCAGATGTCCTTATTTTGGTAATATTGATCTGCTCTGTGTTTCAGCCACGACGTTCAATATTTAGAATGGAATTGTAAAGTTTCTGCAATATGTATAAACAATGACGTCTATGGTACTTGAAATATTAAGTAGAAATAGGTATCTGCTAAGTGGAATGCACTTTCCTGAAGTTTTTCACACACAAAAAAAAAACATAGAAATGTAACAGAAATCGATTAGGTAAAGGCATTTACAACTTTATATTTTGACACCAAACTGGCATGATCACATTTGCTACAAAAAAAAATAGCATCATTTTATTGTAGTTGAGACTTACCTACCTAAGTAAACAAAAATACACAACAAACATTTCGTGCTCGTTAATCACAGTATGATATCCAGTTTTACTAACCTATAAAAATGTCAACAACAAAATCAAAACTACAAAGAAAGGTACCAGGACTCCTGAATCAAAAAGGAGTTCTCTATTCAAGTAAGTGTTATGCATATAAGGTGGCATTACCATAACGTCTTTGGTGGCGCCATTGTCAGTATAATTCGCACCAACCTTACGCGCCTACGCACAAATCAATTATAATACCGGTAATAAATTAAATACTGTTTGCGATAGATATCGATCGGTTTGATAAATGAATCTATCCTGAATCTGTATCGGGAAATCTCGGCGCAAGATGGCCGCCCGTAGCGCGGGAATGCGCCAGCTGTATGGAGCGATTCTTATTTGAATTTTTGAACTCTGATTGACATTTTATTAATTAGAATGGGTATTTGTTTAGACCGCATGGACAGAGCAAACCAATAAATTAATCTCTTAAGAATTTAAGTGCCTAATTTTAAAGTTTATTTATTTTTGTGGTCGATGTTATCAAATCTACTATAACGTACCTACCTACTCATAAGTCTGGCATTCGGAAACCTTATTGGTATTAAAGTTACTTATATAGGAGATACATAGGTAAGTACCTATGTAAATATACTTAGCTGTTTTAGGTAAGTACCACGTTGGAAAGCAGATGACTTTGTATGACCGAAGGGGAGAAGTTTTGTTATCTAATAACATTGAAATACCTACCTATCTATTAGTAGGTAAATAGTGGAATCAAATCACGGGAGTAAAAAACCTAGTTCATACCTACATATTTTGTATATCAGTAGGTATTCAAGATCTTAATTCTTTGACACGGTATTCACATAGCGATTATCAAATGTCACGGATTGGCAATAACGGCAATTTCAATTTGGATATCTCAAAGGAAAATTAACTTCTTGATTAAAAAGTTCTTTTCATTGATTTCAACTAATCGAAATTAAGGCCAAATCAGTGATAGGACGCAATTAAAAATCGACTTTGCTCTTTGTGTTGCTCACCGTCCATTTTTTACGATGCAAAAGTCATAATGTCTTTGTAAGAAGGTTGGTAGTGAGAAAAAATGTCTAATAAAAAAAAAGTCGCGGAATACAAACAAATGTTTAGGTGCGTAATACGATAGTTTCCTTATCTTCCATAATCAAGTAAGAAAGGTGTCAAATACGACACAAGAAAAGGTTTCCGAGACATCGACATTGTCCAAGTTTAAGAAATTTTTTATTGAACAATCCTTTTTTTTGTTGGCTCACAACATTAAAAACAAGCGTTTATTTTTATTCATTTACTCTACTCTAATGTTGTTACTTTTAAATTTTACATTAAGTAGGTACCTAACAGGATAATCTGTGGACGAAATAGGTACTTATTGTTTTAATGCTTATTGTGCCTAATGCATTTGTTGGCAGTTTCCAAATTCACTATCGGGTACTAATCTACCTACCTATAACCTATTCACCTATAAGTAATTGTTACACTGCACTACTACTGTTAAGCATGTGTTTTATAATTTAAATTGTGTAAACAATTGTCGGTGGACCTATTACCTATAATAAATAAATAAAATAAATAACATTACTATCTCCATAGATAGAATAAACACCATCAACTTAAATGGGGATTTTTTTTTCACTTTTTCTAGATTCAACCAGAGCCACAAGCAACACATAGAGGTATAAATCTAGTCAGAATACCTGTTCTAAAATAAAAACTAAATTTTTATTTATTTCATTAGAAAAACAAAGATCGCAACTTCAAAATTGTAGCGCGACAGACTTGCAAATTGACGTGCAAAATCAGACTGCCCGGGTTTTCTTTTTTATAACGAACATAATCTTAAACATCAGTCTGGTATTTTAAGTTGGTGTGAAAGTGCAATAAAACTATTTGGAACTCATCGTCTGGCTGTTGTTGAAAGAATGCCATTTATGCCACTTTTTTTCCTTGTAAAAAAACTTAAATGAAATTTCCGTGCGACGGTAAACATTAGCGGAATTTTAGCGAGTTGCCGGGATGAAATATTAATTATTTCCAAAGCAGGAAGAATTGGCATAGTCTTCAAATTGTGATATACTTAAATAAACTTTTTGGATAAGTTTAAACTTAATTTGAACCGAAATACTTATTCGTTCATTTATAAGTGTACTTATAGGAATGATTACGACTTTCAATACATAACTCAATAAATCTTTGGGTCAATAGAAGGTAATGCTTCTTATTATTCCTATTTTAAGCGATCAGGTGATTTTGAATTGTCTTACAAGTTTCTTTCTCATTGATAGAGTCAGAATTAAAAGATTGGCTAAGGTGTTTACAGGAATTTTTATCTACTTCTGTCTCGATAAAGTCACTTTGAACAACATCAAAATTTAAAATATTATGCAAATCAGTAAGTCCGATGTTTTAATTAGCCACAATATATTATTTATTACCACGAAATAATAGCTATCTCTCTCCTTGCAAGATGCGCTTTTGCCTCTAGGCATAAAGCAAAGAAAATACAAGTTTCCACACACGGGAAAACGCATGTATGAGCCAAGTCATCAAATATTGTAAATTTTTCCGTAGGCCTGACAAAAATAACTTCGGGCAAAGTTAACGAACTTCCAGTTCAAATGTTGTTTTAGCCGAAAACTAAAAATATTTTTGTGAGTTTCGGACTTTTTCCAACTGGACTGTAAAGTTAAGTTTTAGACATCCAGATTCTTCCTGCAATGGGATTCCTATAAGAAAACTTAAAAAGTAAATATTAACCTGTGAGCATCGCCCGCAGAACGCAGCTAAACTGTTAATTGCGGCATAGCACGCAGTCACTTTTAATCACTTGTCCAGTATCCAGAACTTAGAACTTGTTACACTTGAGTGCGATCAGTCAAAACACAAGTAACTACGTTATTACACCAAAACACCCACTGTAACTGTTAATGAGGAACTAAAGTTGTTGTTGGTGTGAGTTTGTCGTTTCGGGGTGCGGTTGGTCGCAGCGCGCGCGACACAGCACAGTCAACGGTTGCCGGCACACTGCGCGGCCGGCGCGGCGGCCCCCCGCCCGAGCCGCGCGTCCCTCGCCCCGCAGGAGGCGGGGCCCGGCAAAGCGAGTCGAGGCGATGCGAGCGCTTAATTACGCTCGCCGGCCGAAGCGGGACGGCGATAGCGAGTGGGCGCGAGCTATTAGCGCGCGGAGAGCGGGACGACGCGCGTCTTAAGTATTTTGTATAAGTAATGAGGGGCGCGGGCGCGGGGCGCTGCATCTCCCGCCAATCTTTAATGTTGATTACGGCCGCCGCCGCCTCTGAGCGCCCCTCATTAACGCGAAGCCCCGCCCGCATTTAATTACACACGTTTAATTGTCGATGCTCTCTCGCGCTATTGTTTTTGCGCGGATTCCTGCGTTCGAATTTGGAACGCGTTTGTTTTGTTTGTGGTCGGGATGATTGTCTCGTCAATTTAATTGGTCGAAATGTTGGATGTAATGGACGACAGTCATGCCATGTTATGATATGGTTGTTCATTAACGAGTTTGGTTAACGAATACCTCCCTACCTATCGTAGTGCAGAGAACTAAGTAGATAGGTATGTAGATAATTAAAACTATTAATGTAGATGGGTGGTTAAATACCTATACCTAATTTAGGGCCTATATTACCAAGAAGACTGTATTGGAAAGAACTATTGCTTTTTACCTAAACTAGTCTGTATAAAATGATAGGTAAGTAGGTAGGTACCTAATAATTTTTTTTTCTCATTTTTCTCTTTCTCTTTCAGTAAATATACTTAGGTAAGTTCCACTCTACCAAACTACTAACCAAGAATTCGACTTTTATTCCTAATTCTTGAAGTAGGTATTCTTATTATTTACTTTTTTCCTATACTTAAGGAACAAGCGGCTGTCTTGTAATGTAGGTAAGTAATATAAGTAGGTAGGTAAGTTAAGTATTTTTATCTCGGATTGGTTACAAATTAATTAAAAGAATTTTATTTTTATTTTTTCATCGGATTGGTTACAATTTCATGAAAAGATTTTTATTATTTTTTTTTTCATAGGAAATAAGTACCTATTAAGTATTTTAAATCAAAAGAAGTTGTTTATGCTACCTATCTTTTTTTTTAATTATTGGCTATCGTGTTTTGGCATTGTCAAATTATACCTACCTAGGTATCTAGTTATAGGTAAGTACCTACCTAAGGCTAAGTGAAGAAATTAGGTAACTACTTAGATAATACCTAAAAGTTAAGAATCTTTCTTTACCTTTGATATAAAACCTTTGAAAATAAACTTACCTAACTACTTATCTAATATAGCTTAAAATACCTAATTATTTAATTAATTAAGTACAACATTGATTTTTAGCTCCCTTTTTAGGGTTCCGTAGCCAAAATGGCAAAAACGGAACCCTCATAGTTTCGTCATGTCCGTCTGTCCGTCTGTCACAGCCGATTTACTCGGAAACTATAAGTACTACAGTGATGAAATTTGATGGGAATATGTGTTGTATGAACCGCTACAAAAATATGACACTAAATAGTAAAAAAAAGAATTGGGGGTGGGGCCCCCCATACATGTAACTGAGGGATGAAATTTTTTTTTTCGATGTACATACCCGTGTGGGGTATCAATGGAAAGGTCTTTTAAAATGATATAAAGTTTTCTAAAAAACATTTTTCTTAAAGTGAACGGTTTTTGAGATATCAGCTCTCAAAGTCGTAAAAAGTATGTCCCCCCCCCTCTATTTTTATAACTACGGGGTATAAAATTCTAAAAAAAATAGAGGTGATGCATGCTAATTAACTCTTTCAACGATTTTTGGTTTGATCAAAGTATCTCTTATAGTTTTTGAGATAGGTTGATTTAACTGTAATTTTGGTTAAGTTATTACGGAACCCTTTGTGCGCGAGCCCGACTCGCACTTGGCCGGTTTTTATTTTTAAGCTGAGTTTTAAATGAATTGTTTAGGTAATTACTTACCTACTTTAGTTAAGTGCCTACTTAAATGGAGTAGGTATCACTAGTAACTATAGGTAACTTAAACCTTTACCACACTTAGGTAGGTAGGTACCTATCTACTTACCTACTTGGTTGTCATTTTGTAGATACCTACCTATACTTAGGTAAGAAAAAATCTTGTCCTTTTATTTTTTTAATAGGTATGTAGGTAACTAGATTATAGGTACTTCGATACCTGTAGACTGGAAATATTTTGTGATAGGTACCTACCTAAGTACGTTCCTGGATCTTAAGTTGCTATTTTTCAACAAGACATGTAGGTAGGTTCTTAATTTAGGTACCTAGGTAAACTTACCTAATTTAGGTAGTACCTACTTGGTACTTTTAAAAAATACTAAAGTTTTACAAAAAAATGATACTTAGGTAAATGAAATGAATTTTGACTTAAGTCAAACACAAGTAAGTAATGTCAAATTCCTATATTTAGTAAATACCTACAACAACAGATAGATAAAATATTGGGAGCGGGAAGTAGGAAGGAAATCCACCGCTGAAAGACATCTAAAGATACTTAGGTACTTACCTGGGTACCTACGATTATCAACTTATTTCAACAAAACCTTTTTTCACAATTTCTACGAAGAATTAATTATAAAGCAAGAACTAAAATAAAAACGATCAATGAATAACAAATATTAGGCAGGTGTTAGCGAGCCCTCCCAATGTTTTTTATTAATAGTTGAATATGTTGTGCATACCAATGTCAGAGCTACTGTTTGACGTGCCATTTAACTTATAGTTAAATTGTGAACTGAACCTATAGTTACTTTGGTAAGTACCTACTTAGGTGTACAAAATCTTTTTGAAATCAATTTAGGTTCCCACATCAGGCATTAAAGTAGATAAGTTAATATTTGAGGTAGGTAAGTAGGCATCTCGGTAATAAGAAAATAGTAGAAATTAAAGTACATGGGCACCTTAATATTTAGTTTCTCGAACATTAAAGATACTCAATTGTTTCAAATTTTAATTTTCTAGCCTTGCTACTTACACTCATTGTACTTACCTTCTTTTTTAAAGGTTTAAAAAAAAATATGTTTAATGACAACAAAAAAGACCCTTCAGCCATGGTTGTCATCGATTCTTTATAATCTTTTAGAGCTCTCAAATTAAAACTGTCAAATACTAAAGCCTCATTGATAGGTAACGTAACTACAAAATAAGTAGGTACCTACTGAAATAATTGTCGTCAGAACTTCAAACTTTTAAAAACAGAATATCCTTTTAGGTATCCTATTAGCAACCAGTCTATCTCCTACAAACCTACTTGCTAAGTTACAATTAGGTAAGCTCCGAACAAAATAGGTAAGGTAGGTACCTACTATATTGGTTGATGTTCATCAATGAGTTTTATATTTTGAATAGAGAATGAGAATTTATCAGGAGCACATTCAAGAGTCGGCCATTATTCGAATTGGATGACAATTGACAATGAACGGCTACTATCATTGACCAACGCATATCCACATTAAGTAGATACCTACTAGGTCCGCAAAGAAAACACAAGGTACCTACCCTATAAATAAGTACCTACCTACCTAGCTTATTAGAAAAAATATGTTATACATAAGTAGGTAATATGTAGGTACCTAAAAATTAAGATAGACCTAAGCTAAAAAAATAATAATTTGATCTACCTATAAAAGATTGGGTGTTAACGTTATTTTCAGAAATCACCTACTTATTTATTTTTAAATGAGCTAAAGAAAATAAAGACAAAAACATATTAAAAAAAGAGTCAAGTGTTTAATTCACCTACACAAATTGCAATAAACACGAGATACTGGCTACTATTTTATAAAAAACAAAATAGATTTCAAAATAAACAAGACAAAATCACAAAGAAGAATGTAAGTAAGTATCAGACACTCATATCAGATGTTTTCTACGTCACACGCCGAGACAAGATAACAATAGACTAGCAAACCATATCAAGGTCAAGAAGAATAATATTAAACTCTAAATACAACTCGAAGAAACTATGGACTTCATATTTTTATAGGTAACCAATATAACTAAGGGACGGATGTGGGCTATTGAGCCTTGCCATGTGAAGGGCAACCTTTAATGTTGTTAATACGAACCACAGTTTGAATGAAGGTTTTTAAATTTTAACTATGTTTTTGGTTTTTGATGACATAGGCAGTCGGTAAGTAAGTGTAGCCTAATTTTTGTTTTTTTTTTTAAATTAATTTCATATACCTACCTATAGCTTGGAATACAATAAAGATCTAAAATGATTTCTAAAACGACATCATAAGGTAAACAAATAGGTATATAAGTAGTATAAATAAAAAACTTTAACGAATATAATCATCAAACGGTTAACGTCTAAACTTAAATAAATAATGAATAAAGAGAATAACACCCGCCAGATGGCGATAGCTTACTAACACAACAGCGTTAGGAAACAGCAGAATAGGTGCAAATGCTAAACTTATTGTATTGATTTGTTAGGATTTAATTAAGTTTAATTCCTTAGATATTGCAGGCGACATTTGAATTGACTGAGTAATTAAATAAATAAGCTAATAAATACTTTCATCCATGACGGTAAGTAGGTAAGTAGGTATCAAATATCTACTCAATCAAATCATCCTTATAAAAGAAGTTCTTTTATAGTCATAACCACCTCTGTGATATCTTATCATAGCCTTTACAGGACAAATCAAAAGGAGTTAGTTACTGAATCACTCAAAAAGTTTTTAAACATCAGATATTCAGTCAAACTGAATGAACGTGTTGGTGCAAACCGTTAGATTTACAAATCAGCAATCTGTCAATGAATGAGTAGACACTGAAGACTGACTTGACTGCCTCGTTGGTCTAGTGGTCGCAAGCGCGGCTGCTGTGCTCGAGGTCTCGGGTTCGATTCCCGGGTCGGGCCGAAATCGCTTTGTGGGTTTTCTTAAACTTTCACAAAGCAGCCCGTAGTCTGGAAATTGGTGATTGATTCACCCGTGCATCGGAGAGCACGTAAATGTCGGTCCTGCGCCTGATCTCTTTCCGGTCGTGTCGGATTGCCGTCCCATCGGGTTATGAGAGTGAAGGAATAGGGAGTGCACCTGTGTCTGCGCAAATGCTTGTGCACTATAATATGTCCTGCGCAGCTGGCTGATCTCCTTAAAATGAGAACAGCCGCCGTGGCTGAAATCGGCCGTGGACGCCATTATTTATTTTAGACACTGAAGAGAGACATGGACATGGACGGAGCTCAGTTTTAAATATTTTACAACGCGACCTACTGAACGTTTAAAATTAACAGGTATTTCCATTGTATCATGGTTCAAGAAATTAAATATATGCCTAGAGGTTCGTTTTGCTTCTTCCTGAATCGAAGCATCATAGGGGATTTATAAAATTGAAACGGTTAAGGCAGATGTAGTCATTCAATCTCAGAAAACGTCCAGTTCCCATATTGTTTCATTTCTGGTTTACTTTAATGTAGTAACTACGTATTAGGATCAGAAGTTGATGACTTCTTCCCTTATTTTTATGATAAATCTATTGAATAAATACCTAATGTTTGATGTCTTCGACAATTTTTTATCCATAGTTTTATTTCACGTAAATTTTCGAAATCTTTATCATTTCAGGCTAAAATCATCATGATTCACCGATTGCCTACAACCCGCATAAGCAAAAGTCGGTAAGTACGGTTACGTCAACCGTCTATCTCAACCGGACGGTTTATCCAATTCAAATAACCTACCAAGATAAATATCTAATTCAATACCTCTAGATTATCATCTAAATATCTATAGATGTGTCATTTTTTATCTGTCTGAGCCAGTTTGGACGCTGACGGAAATGGCAAATTATGATGGTCACCTATCCGAGGGATACTTATACCTAACACGTTGAGATCTCAATAATATCTATCCTTTTTGAATTCCATGTACCTATAATTCCACTACCTATAGTGATTATAAGTATACCTGTGTATTTCGTGTCCTCCTTATTTATACTGACTCTAACTTAGACCGGATAGGTTTGGAACAATGAGGAACTAAGAGTGTGTGGCAGTTCGAGACGGGAGACACCTCCAGCAGTGTATCAAATTTACAGAATATAGCCTAAATTCTTAGGTTATAAAAAGTTACTTACAACCTGTCAAATAACCAAAAAACCTGTCAACAAGAGTAGATAAGGTTAAATTCACATGAAATACTTTACCATCTTTTCAGCCTGTCGTTACAATCTTGTATTTGGCCATAATTAAAGGAACAAACGTGGACGCTACCCTATGTAAGCATCTCTTATTTAATTATGTGCTAAAGTAGGACCAATACCGAAGCTAGTTTGACGACTAGCTTCTCAAGATGTTTCCCAGCTGCTCATCATGTTGTTACAAAAAATATTTATTCTCCTAGATACATATCCTACATAAGAGATGTTCGATGTATGAAGTTTTTATTTCGGAGTGTTTTACAAGCTTACAAGAAACGTGAAGCGCTTCAAATTGTCACTTCTATGGAGATGGCAGCCATGTTCAGTGAACAGATATTATTATTGTAATTGATGGTTTAAATGCTTTTGTACCTGTCAATAATTAAACTGAATAGATTACCTACCTATTTATCTCTGCTAGCTAGTCAGATGGACTATCAAAAGCCATGCTTTGCAAATTCAGGAAAGTTGGGAACGATTTTAAAATTTAGAGATTTAAAAACTAACAATAGGAAGTGATATCTGGAATTTTGCGGTTTTGGGTAGAATGGATATTTGGATATTTTTGTGGACAGTACTCTAAGAGAGAGCATTTGAGGCTGGTAGGACATCATCAATATAAAATGGATTAGGTATATTAGGTTCTTAAAATTGGTGCTTGATATAAATCAACAATTGCACAGAATTGTCAAAAGCAGCAGGCTCATCACTTGACCTAAGAATAAGAACAATATTGGGCATCGCGCATCCATATTTGTACAGAACCAGAAAAACGCAAAAGATGAACTAGGAGAGCGCACACGCACCATCATCAACAATTTTCGCGTCCTCACAACTATGTTGCATTACACGACATATCGAAAATTTATGAGGAAAAAATAACAATAAAAGCTTATATGTCCAGTTGTGACATGTCGGTAGCTATAAATAAATTCCCCCACGTTGTGGCCGCCACCCACGGCGCACACGCATGCAAAAAATGTGTCCACCGCTACCTGCCACTATTTGTATACTGTGGTAGGTTTGTGCTATTTTAAATTAGGATATTATTGCGGTGCGCCTGAGTGGCCAAGGTGGCCATAAGAATGGACGGCGAAAATTGCCAATTCTGTTTGTGGTGGAGATGTCACCCCATTTACTTTGGTAGTTGTTATACCTAATGCTGGTATTCAGAGGACGTTGAAGCCTCATTCCTCTATTGAGAATTCCAATATTAACTTTAGTTTACCTATATACTTGAATGGTTCCTAATCTACCTAACGGGATGTTCCGAGGATGTCCAAAAAAAGAACCGTGATGCACTTAAACCTCTCCTATTAACGAATTCAAAATATTTTAACTACTTATTGTGCCGACATTAATTTCAATTAACACTTTGCCTGATCAAGACATCCCAGATTCTCGCGATCGGGTAGTCTTATCAGCCAGAGTCATATCTAATGGGGGTTTGGTATGTGATCACAAGAGATCTTATTCGCAATCCTCGAATATGTTCGTCAATTAATACGTATGGCGGAAAAAGTATGTGGATAACACAGAGAAATACCTGTCAAGTTAAAGAATACCAAATCAATGGAAGAGGCTCATGTTAGACGTCCTATGGCTGAAGTGATGATGTTGATGAAAAGAAGCCAATCTTTCTGAGAGAACCAAGCTGAGTAAGGTTTGCTCAAGAAAAAACATCTCTATAGAAAAATATTAAACAATTTAGATAACGCATTGAACTAAATACAATACTTAAGAGTCAGTAATAGGTTCCGAGCCACTCTTATCAGCGAATGAAAAGGTAATTGATATACGTTATGAAGTTATTCACATTTAAAGTTATTGTTACCTAGCTACATTAGTTTCATTTCATTACTAAATATTGGATCTTATTTATTACAAAATATATGATTTGCACGACTCTATCATATCCACCTTGAATTTTCAAATCCTACATTTGCGCACCATGATATGACATGAATTTTTTAAAGTATGTAGCGTAGTAGAGGCAGTTTCCTGTAGGTTTGGCCAATATTTAGTTATCTGTGGTTTAGCGCCAATTCATGTTCCATTTTTAAATTGCGCTTCTTTTTTCAGTCCGGCATTGCAAACGATCTATTAAAATTCCCGCCATCTTCAATTCTTCCACGTTCTTTTTTCGAAAAATCTCATTTCTTCAACAGTTTTTTTTTTCGATCGAATTATTATTGGGAATGTAGGAAAAAAGGCTCTGTATACAATCGTGGCGTGACCTCTCGGCGATTCAGTCACAAAGCGGTGCGGGCGTTGACCCGCGCGGCCAACCCCTGACCTTGGTATATCGTGAACTGTGCCCACTGACGTAACCGTGACTCTTTCCTACATGTGATGCTACGCACTTGTTTACTTCTTGTTCACGTGGCCTGCTGGGAACGTTAAGGGGTTGGTTTTACTTAGGTTGAGAATCCCGCTCCTAGTTAAGGTTGGATTATCGTGATTAAGGGTGACGTGAGACAACCACGTGGTCGTGCTATCTCTAAATTCATTATTATGAAAAACTTGCAGGTACCTATTCTAACTTTACCTAAGTAAGAAAGAAATTATCAAAATATAAACAGTGGAATAAAGAAGATAACTTGTATACTCAGTCATAATTTTACATCTCGGGAAATAAGAACCTTTTCTGTATCTAAGCACACAGGTAAGTAGGTAGGTAACCTTGATTTCTCACTAAAACATTTAGATCGCTATTTATTCAGACCGATCAAAATACCAGAACATTTAAAATATCCGTTACTAACCCGATCAACGTGTAAACAGAGGCATAACCGAATCCAATGGTCAGCGGTCAGTCGGTACACACACCGCCCCCTGTACGACTTTACACGAACTATATCGTCAGAAAACAACCCTACTATTTCCCACTTGAGGAAAAGCTGAGAAAATTCCCCTAACACGTGTGAAGCGCTAGCATCGTACGTGAACAACTCGCTTCGTACGACCGTACAGCGCCATCTCTTAGCGAATAGTGGAAACGTTTTTACAAGGCATTTTTATGATTGAAATGCCACTAAAATAACACTGAATTGTTTTACGGTTGGTATTTGGATTGTTAAATTCCTACAGGTTGGTTGTTGTGCGTTTACCTCTTAATTTTGTGGGGTTTTCCTTGCGATGAATAACGAACTGGGTTACCTGTAAGCAAAAAGATTTTTATTAGTAATTTATTCCTTTTTTTCAATGGTTTTGAGTAGATTTGTGTTTTAAAGCAATTATTAGAGCACAAAATGTCGTTATTTATTATGATATTGATCCCGAATGCGAGAAAATAAATATATCAGAAATACAAAAACTTTTGAAATTATCAAACAAATTCAATTAAAATCAGAAACAAAATATGAACAATAAATAACTAATTTCCATAAAAATAATCAAAGGGAAACTATTGGAAGAAAAGTCACCGTTTCTAGGAATCTCTCATTATGATTGAAAATATCTGCGATAGCGCCATATTAGCATAGATACATAGTTAGGTTATTATATTATGTGAACTTTTCAGAACATAGGTAATAACGACTTTAGTAAGAAACCTATCTATTTAACACAGGTACTTTGAAAAGCAATGACATAATATCATCACTAAATAGGTTCATACAAAAGTTTTTTTTTGGAATGCAAATTCGAAAAAGGTTTTAAGCCTAATAATTTAGGGGTAGGTAAATGGACAGTTGATTTATTCAAATCTTCTATTCTGATGATCGCGTGCCCAGCTTTTGTGCTTACACCAAGAAGGCACGAGCGTGAAGAACAATTTACATATGTATAAGATGAATTTTACAATCATTTATTTGTATAGAATTTGATAACGGGTTGACTTAATTAGGTATGGTACGGTACCTAAGTAAGTAGATTATTTTATTAAAACTTGTATTTGAATAGAATGATTCGGTGATCGGTTTCAGCTGTGATATTGGATAAATAGTATCTGTAATAGTATTTAAATATTAGGTACCTAACTAGGTAAGTACTGTAGAGATGTAGTACTTAGTTAGATACTCTTTGGTGTTTTATATTTAATACCTGGCAGGACAATGATGTAAATGGATTAGATTTAGAATAGAATAAGTTTTGATATTGAAGTGTGTCACTTCACCCCTCGAGCCCAAACAATAAACGCAAAGCTGAAGTTATTTTGCAATCTTTTAATTAAATATCCTGAGATCCCCGGTTCCTAGCGCACCACGCGCTACAGTACTACCTACTTGTTTTCCTGAAAGCTAAACTAAAATTGGTGCTTGAAAAATGAATCTTGTCAAGTATGAACTATCCATAGACAAACTCAAGATAATAATAATAATACATTGTAAAGTACAACTTTAAACCCCACATCGCTCGCGATATTCGATATCGCTTGACATTTTCGCCAAAATCGATAGCACCCCCTTATAGGTAGCGAAATGATTGAACATCCTATCGCGACATTTTTCTAATGGTGCCTCGTGTTTGAGACCCTTTTTCTTTGTAATGGAGTTTACACATACGATGGAGGACTTTATGAGTGTGCATATTTTTTGGTGTGTGCGAAATAGTTTTTGGACGTAGAGCCACAGATTATATAATAGTTACTAGAGTTAGGAAAATGAAATGTTTAATAAAGATGCTGTCCACAAACGTTCCGTACATTATTACAACTGAGTAAATTAAGCTTTTTTAGATCATTAGAAGAGTCGAAAGTAACGTTAAAATGTAAAGTTTTTGCCGAAACAATTAATTCAGAAGACTAGCTTTCAATTTCAAAAGCAAGCTAGCAGACCAAAGAACACTTGAATACCAAAAAAATTTAACTCAAAAACTTAAACACAAAACTGCATTAAAATTTCTCATGAACAAACCACAGGACCTATATTTCATTACACCATTGTCGGCCAACACCTTACCCGGAAACGGCGATCAAGTGAGTACGGCCCACAAAACCCTTTTCTTTTTACATGTCGCAGCTAACGACAATACGAAATCAATACTAACACCATCGATGCGAAAATCGTGAATAGCGAAGTGACTCACACTACTATGTGTGTTTGTGTGAGTAATCATATGCACGAGTGTGAAGGAAAGACGTGTAAGGTGACTATGAGTTTGGGCAGTTTTGGGATGTGTGATTTGTGATTGGTGGGAAAATTGTGTTTGGCATTGTTTTTTTGAGATTGATGGTAGCTTTATGGGGTATTTTACTGTCTTCTTAGTTACGTTTTGCTTTCAAAAATAGAGAAATAATTAATCATTATCATTTATTCATATATCAAAGTAAAATGAAATGTGAAATTAAAATAAGTCACAGTTAGAGCTTTCATAGCTAAATAAAAAAATGACTTAAGTGTGAGTAACATGGAAGCTCTATCTTTTAACAAGACTGCATGTCTCCTCAAGTAGTTCACAAGCATCCACCCCAAAAAAGGCAAATCTCAAGTCCCCACACTCCACAAACAATGGTCACCCGAAAAATTGGTAAAAAGAAAACGCATTAACACATATAGATGAGTAGTCACACATGCTAACAGAGCTACGCACACATACACACGTCCCCCTACCCCGCTCCTTTAAAAACCTCCTCCACACCCCCGGGAGTCTTTTCATAAGGAAATGCAGACATTTCAAGAAAGCTAAGTATCAAATAAGCATTGAGAAGCAGTAGCGGTATTTACGAAAGGATAATATCATAATACGAGGATCCATATAACTGTTGTGTTTGCTTGATATTTAGGTCGTAGATACACGATTTTTTGGGTAAATTTTATTTGTAAGGCCTTGATGTGGGTGTGTAGATAATTTTCTGTAATGTGTGCCTATTGCCTAGTTTTGATAGCCTAGAAAAGACAATAGAGTAACGGTGGGTGATTTTGGTGTTCTCGGATCATTTGTTAGAATCTTAGAAGTCTATAATTGTTGTCTTCCGTAGAAATTGTAGTTGCGATTCTTTTGGGCGACTTATCAATCGAACATTAACGAGGCCAATTTTATCCTTTTCATTGTCATGTATGCAGAGCATATGTGATGTGTGTGATGTGATGTAGGTTCGCGTATGTGTTATCATTTTTTTTTTCTTCAAAAAAAACTGTTAGGTACAGATGCGTACTGATGTGTTTTGCTTATATAAGTACAGTACCTGTCTATAATCCAATACATTACGCCTTATTTTCCTAGCCATTTAATATCTATATTAGAACATAAGTTATACATTAAGCTAATTTAGTACAGTGCTTAATTTGTATGTATATGTTATTGAATTAATTGAGGCTAATGATGACATCATCTCGATTGGGAAAATCCAAAACTTTCGTTCTGAAGTGACGTGTATATGACATGGTCTTTTAGATTAAATCACCTCATTAGAACCATTATACCGAAGCAATAAAGACTGTATTTGTATAAAACAATAAATTACATAATAGTTGACCAACCGGACCTATTCACAATCATAATCGGAACATTTGCACAAAATTATCAATTCTCTAGCTTAATGTCTTTAAAAATGCTAATCGTTATTCGATTAAAATCGTTATCCGATTTAAATTCTATCGTCATCGCTAATTATAGCTCAAACAGCTAACTTGAAAGCCAGGCTTCGCTCCCCCAGTTTTCAAGTGGTTTACATTCCACTGAAAAGCCCCGTCGTTTGGCGAGATTTGCTAATAAACTCCCCCAGTAATTAAAACCCTGTTTTAATTGCTCCAAAACGCCACCTGTTGCGGGTACTGGTTTCTCGTTTCCTCTCTCTGCTGTCCTCTTTCCTCGGAGGCTGTGGAAATCGGCCCGTATCCGGATGGGTAATATTGTCAGAAATTTAATTTCGGTACCGGCTAATTGGGGCCAAATGAAATTGCCAGTGTCGCCCGCAGTCCCTTTGTTTGAGAGCCTTCGACCGAACCATAATTGTTTGACGACATTATGAATTAATTTAATGATTTCGTTGTACTTCATTGGAAAGAAGATGCAAACAATTTTGGATGTTGTTTGTTGGTTTTGCAACACAGAAAAAAATCGTTTACAAAAACTGGATCTATGGATATAGGTAGCACATTTTTAACGCCAAAAACCGTAAAAATCTGTCGTGCAAATTGTCCAATGTTTTAATACTTCCAGTCTTTAAAATAGGAACATTAAGAGGCGCAGCAAATATTGAACAACGCGTTTACCTAATAAATAGACAAGAACTAACTACAGATTTCATGATGATGTGGCCATATGACACAAACAATCCTGTTAGCTTGGAGCCATTCCAGAACAATCTTATATCAAATATCAAACCCCAATTACCTCAATCACACTTAATTCCAATTCAATTTTTTATCATAATTGCACCTCGTTTACCAAATTAATGCGATATTAAAAACCGCCGCAAGTGATCCATCAGACCAATCTCGAGTTCAAATCCATTGTTATAATACTAGAAAATTGCTTAGACCGTCGAAACTAAATTATCAGGGCCATTATCAACCCCTTTCTTTAATTACCTTGATATAATTTTTGTTTGTACTGGCCGGCCTATTACAATAATGGCGGTGAAGAACGCTCAATTTCAGATACAGCTATGAATGATTAAAGTTGATTAAAGTCAATTTCGTGTACTTACAATATTAGAATGATTTTCGTTGTTATTAAACAAGTAATGTTTGTTATTAGTAGCCGTGTTTTGTTTTGTTAATGGCTTGTATCGTGTGTTTGTTTTTGTTTTCTTCTTTGTTGTATACTTACCTATAATCATATGTGCAGTACTGTTCTTTATGATTAGGCTAAATAATTGTGAGAATGTTTTTCTACATGTCCATTCGAACAAATGTTATCTTAAATACCACTCAAATGTATTCATAAAATGTTAAAATAGGTAATTTGTATCACTGAAGATAAAACAAACTTGATTTAGATGTAGACTCAGCGGCCAAATACCCATTTGACAGATAAAGACAAAATAATCAAAACTCGTTCATTAAAAACAAGAAAAAAAAAACAATAAAACGCAAGGAATCAAGCTTTTGTGTTGACGTGAAAGTCATTGAGAAGCATTTATATCGTTTTGATTAATTAATTATTTGGTTATCTGTAAAAAGATCGCGTTCGACCGGTCACACACTGAGAGCGTCGGACCCCAGTGGGAATAATTAACATAAATATTTTAATCGTCCACATTAATACAATCAATAAATGGTGATAGCTCTGATTGTGTCTTAGAAATTCCATCTTCAAAGTTTTACTGGTAATCCATTGCATATTTGTTAAATTGAGATGTAAGGTGTAAGGTTAAATTAAATACGAACGAACAAAACAGATTCGTCTGTCAACAACATTATATTCATGTAATGTTGCAAAATTTAACGACGCACCTATTTATATTTTAATAGCATATTAAAATGTTTTGCATAAATACATTAATTTAGTTTACATAATAATAACACATAGCTAACATTAATGATTGCTGACGACTATAAAAGGTAAATTAAATTATGTTTTAATAGTGATCTATGGTATGTACCCCGTACCCTTTGATTTAAATGAGGATGCAAATAAAGGCCGTATAAACAAGACAATTTGTCAATAGTATAGAGGTGACAGAAGCAGGTTAACGCACAGTAAAATGGCGTACACTCGATAGGCAATAGGTCTCAGGTTTAATGCCTTCGAAGCTAACGCGATGCAACGCAATTACTATTGGAGACGCTTTCGCGCAAATGGACGACCCACGACTTGAATGCGACACACGGATGCTAATGTCGGCGAGTAGGTTACTTGAGACAATATTATACTTTGTTATGATTTTGTTTCTAACAGAGACCTACCTCACTTAGAGGATGTATCTAATACCTACGATCCAACTTGCGGCAGTTGCAAAATAAACTTGTAATGTACTTACCTACCTATATTTAACGAATTTAGCTGCTGTGGTTTGGATTCAGGATAGAAAAGTTTACTTTTTATTTGTATTAAGAATAACACATTAAAAAGGTGTCATGCATATTTTAGCAAGACAGTAAAAAGTGCAAAAATATAGAGTAAGAATGCAGTGTAATCCATATTTAGAAGAATGTTTTCCGTTCTCATTGCTCGTACATCCCAAAATTATAAGCATCTAGCGCATACATTATTGAAACGATTTTGGCGTTAATTCTCTTACTAGTTATGTCGTTTTCATTTTGCACCACTCTAACAAGTAAAAGCCGTCTAATGACATGCTCGAATAATCATAGCGAGGGCCGAATGACACGCATGACGCGACTTGTTACTTGTTTTTACACCATACTTAATATGGGGGGAAAATGTGAGTAATTGTTGTATAGCATACCTTTGAAAGTCGTCCAACATATCGTCGGCCGTAAGGGTTTAATAACAGGAGTCAGTGTTATCTAACCGTGACAACGATGCGACGTTTAGTCATGACATATCACTGCTATTTTGAGCAGTTAACCTGTGCAGACTGCGATGTATAATTTCGAAGGGAATTTTTAAATTAAATGTAGGAACGCCTATTGAGAAGTCATGCATGTTCATATATTGGATAATTTGATGTAAATGTATCGCATTACTTAGAACTGAATTGCAGCCTTGCTTCGAGTTAGTAGAAGGATATTATGAAGGTCAATGACCAAATATGATTATTTATATGTCGTGTTTATGCAAATATTACTAATTTAGATGAGCGTTTTCATTGTCATCTTGATTGTTAACGCTAAATTAATTTATTTAGTTTATTTATTAGATAGATATGCAAAGACATATCCTTGTCTAGATTTTTTTGATGACTTAAAAGGCGCGTTGGTTAATATATCATGGAGTAGAAAAAAAAGGTTTAAAGGCCTCAAACAATGAGTCTTAAATATGTCATGTGCTAAAGAAAATTTGTATGGAAATAATCTGAGGTTGTCGTCAATTGTACTCCATTAGAATTCTCCGCACTATTTTTAATGGACACTTACATACCTAAGTGTGTTGATTTTATTCTAAATCATGAAGCTCACGTGAATATGTAAAAGACAGTTTAAAATTCACCACGGCAGCGTCAATAATTCCGTATCTAAGTCGAATATCGATATTTATATCGAGTCTTGTTATTCTACACAAATAAAATAAAGCGTTTATTAGGATTCGCGTCGTGGTTCTGTTTCGAAGACTGCCTATTGTTTCTTTGGGGCTATCAATCACCTATAGTTCGGCCGGCCGGGGCTTGGGACAGGGGGTGCGAGGTGCGCGGGCGAGGGGGGGACGCGAATAACGGTTATTGAAATGAGACGAGGCCCCCGCTTTTTTCCAAATTTAAATTTTGATAAGGCAAGTCCCTGTTTTGCTCTAACTGTGTCCTCGTTTGGTGAGGGTGGCTTTTTTGTTTCTGTTCCAACAGTCTTTGAGTTTTTGTTTTGGTGTTTGAATTTAGTTTATTATTGGGTAATACAAGGTCTTCGGCGAGAGAATCTTGATGCATCTTTCTCAAGGTTCTCTGTTACACGACGTAGCTTACACCTTCGCTTTTCAAACTGTGCTGGTATCTTTTGGTGCATTTAAATTTTAAATGGCACACTGAACTGGGTACAGACCTGTCTTTAATTATTGCAATTACTGTTTGCTATTTATATAATTAACATTTATTACCCGCTCTAATACTTGCGCTACTTTTAACTAGGGCCTCTAATTGCAACATAGAATACCACTATGTAGGTATAAATCAATACGGCAGACATATGAATTATGAACTCATATTATTCTCACAAAAACTGATCTATTCATCATGTCAATCGTGCGCAGTTGTTAATTCGTTTTACACCAGTAAAAGTGCGTCGACACAATTCCAAATATTCGGTTATAGGTTTTTTGCCAAGCGCGCCGGCCACGCCGCTTGAATACGTTATTCGAACCAGAATAAAGCAGAATTAACATATCCCGAATCTCCACTGTCGATTCAAACTTTTTTGTTATGTCAAATTTTAACTCTCGGTCCTTAAATTGCTGCTTAGAGAAATGGTGGACGCATTGACACCTACGTTATACAGCTCGACATTTTTTCATTGAAAAGTCCTATTATTTGATACGTCTCATCGATATTCATGGGTCGGAGCTGTAAAATGCAATAAAACACAATTTTTATATCTTATGTTTAGACAGTGTCCGAGAGTTGATAACGAAACCTGTAGGCCAGTCGATATTGTAGGACCGGATATCGCCGGCCATTCACAAAAAACGGACACGCACACATGGATAGCGTGACGTGTTCACACGTTGTGTTGACACACACATGCGCTCTCACGGTTCATTCATAAGGAATAGTGGCTTTTACAGCGTCAACAAAATAGTGGTCAGCCATGCGATGGAATATTTGTTAACTAGAGTTTGTCCAATCCAATGAGCATTATGGCCATTTGAAATATATTAGTAACAGTGGGAGGTACACTTAATGGTACCGATTGTAATAATGCGTTCTTAACTTATTGTGGTCAAGATTTTTATAGTACTAAAAATAAAGTAGGAACCACTTGTAGAAGATTATTTCAATAAATCCTCCGAAGTATTAAGTAGGTACATCTCCTTTAAGAAGTACATATAATGTATGGAATCCAGAGCATGCATGCCTAACATGCATGATTAGATGTGCATACCAACCCACGCAATGCTTGAAGGTGTACAAAGAGTGACAGGTAACTAACAATGCACTTTCAACCTGTCATTATCTACCTCGATGTGTTATTGTAAACCATTTTTATTTTTTTAATATCTTCTATCTAATGCCCTGCCTGTTGCAATGCTGTCTTTGACATGGTCTTGCCTTGCATAGGTAGAAATGAAGGTGTTACCGAATAAAACTTCATTGAATTCTCCAAGTTGTTCAATTCAATTCATAGATCCCAAATAGAGACAGCATCCTACAAGAAAACACTATCGGATCACAACAATCCGTAAAGGTAAACATTTTATAGAGGCGCGCCCAGCACACGCTAGCATGTCAAGATAGAATGACTCATAGGAGTTTAATCCAGCCTCGTAAAAATGTCCCACCTATAGTTCCGTTCTCTTTCACCGGACCGATGACATCGACATCGAGAATCGAGAACTCGTTTTACATCACGTGCTAATTAATTCATATGTAGGCGTACCATTATCGATAGAATTATGTGGTAGCCCTATACTTTATTACGACTATTCGTCTTGTCAGAAAAAAATATGATAAAGATGTTTTGTGTCCCGTGCGTGATTTTATATGGTAAAGTTTTTAATTAACATAATATGGCTATTAAATGGTATCGGGAGAAATGCTTTCCAAATATTTTGGGTTGGAGATTTTATTTATGAGTGCTGTGGTCATAGTTGATCGTGTGGTATCTCTTTCAAAAGGACAAGCCCACTATGCTTTTCAAATTGCTGTTGGTCAGGATATGTTACGAATAGTGTTTAATTAAAATGTAGGTAAATACTACAAAACGAATGGTATCTGCCCAAAACTTTGGGAGACATTTGAATTTGAACTGCGTCCTTTTCAAGGCAAATATTATAAAAAAAATCTTTGAAAAGGGAGAAAAGGACGTTAAAAAGAAAGGGGGACAGATTTCTAACACCAAAATCAAGATTCACTTCCAACAAATTTCAAGAACATCTTACAGAACAAACTCCAGAAACATCCAGGAACAGTTCTGCAGTTAACCCCCAACCTACGCCTCCGCTCACAATTCCAAAAACCAATTTCTTTGCAAAAAATTGTTGCCAACATTGTACAGTAAACACCTACACAGTTTAAGGTTAAGTTAACTTTTAAACGAGTAGTGTATGTTCCGACGTAAACGCATCATAAACGACGAGGAATCGTTTGCAGTCAGCCATTATGTCTATTTGCCTCAGTTCAAAGTAGCTGTTAACACTTGGACGGCTATGTATGGACTCATTCTAGGCCCATGAACGTATAAGACTTGTTCTACGGACTACTGGATTGTGGGTATGCGACAAGTCTGGTAAATGGGTCAGAATTCAGTTGTATGGATGTTGATTCTCTGATATAAATTGGTATATAAGAAAACCAGGAGATTTGATCCTTGATCATCAGTACCACTATCAATCAAAACTAAGTGAAACTGTCAAGTATAAATGTTGGAATTAAAGCCCAATAAACTTAAGTAGTACATCAAAATAAACTGATAAAATCATGTAAGCTCACATCTTAAAACGTGCACGAATTACTTGAGAAACTTTATTATTTCCTCTTCCAATTATATTCCGCTTATTTGTCAATCCGTCGCAATCTTTTAAAATTAAGCAATTTAAAATTTGGCATACCTAAGAAACCCGTTCCACACCCATTGAGATAGCCCGCATACTTCCTCTGCAGGGTATTTCTGTTATATGGCAAATTATATTCATTCAATGCATATTTTGGAAGAACATCTTGGTAATATTAGCAGACTCAATAATGAGGTTGAAAGGCAAATCATACTTGGAAAGGGTTAGGCGTTTGACCAAACTCCTAAATCTTACTAAATTGCTGTTTTAGTCCAAACTACACAAATACTCAAGATCACTACCATATTTACCAACGAGAACTCAACAACACATCTTAATAAAACCGAGGCTTTATCTTAAATAAATCGGAATGAAACATGTAAATCCAAATTGATTATTAATTAAAATGAACCTAGCATTCCAATTACGGCGACGCGATAATTTGTAGCGTCGCGCATAAACTAGTGCTGATGGACTAATCCTTGTGGCTCGCCGAGGGCGCGTTATAAATTACACCATCGCTCGCAATGGAGACAAAGCCCAAGTTTATTCTCCTTATTCTCAGTTTTAATGCAAGGTTTAAAGTTAAAAGGTGCGTTTAAAATCATTGTTTGTTGGTCTTAGTTGGTCTCTTTCTTAGGTGATTTATTCTGGTGCTGGATGAAAATAAAAATGTTTTCAACTTAAGTCTGTATTTTTGCAGTTACAGGGACTTCAAATACGCTATTTTCATTCAGTTTTTTGTGTGACAAATATTGTATCAAAATGTTTAATGAAAATCAGTTTGGTGTCAAGATATCGAGTCATATAGTTCCAAATCTATCAACATTAGACAGCAAAAAATATGGCGATCATAAAAGCCGTTGACATCAACCGTCAAATAATTTCTTGACCATTTACATGCGTTTCCGTTAACCAATGACTAATTCGACATATTTACCTAAAATGCAAATAATGACTAAGAACGGAAAGCAAATAAATTAAACATTAGAGAATAATTAAGTATACTTAACTCTGTCATAAATTATAATGAATAAAGTTTCTTTTTTTTAGTAAATAAAGGTAGATGTTAATGGGTTGATGACGGTTTAGATGGCACTGTTGGTTCGCTGTGATCTTTGAACTTGCACGTGCCTGAGACTTGACATACAAATAGTTTACTACTGTTGACACTGTTTTCTTTTGAATAATTTATAACAAATAGACGTATTAAGAAATCTCTCTTTTTAATGTTCAATACGAGCTAGTTACAATTTTATTTTATACCAGTACCAATTATTATTTAAACCAGCATTGTTTAAAAAGCATTTAAAACTTAATACCATCATTAAAGTCTTATAAAAAGCATTTATTCTACATTGCAACGTGTTTATCTCGGGCGCTGCGCTGAAACAAGACATCAAATAGTTGCAGAATGGTCCAGCGCGGCCGGACATGCTCTCGCGCACTACAAATTACAATCAACACGGCGGACATGTTCGCACGTGAGGACGGCCCTATCCCTATCGATTTACAACAAACACATACACCAAGATTATTTTATAGTAATTTCTATATTACGATATCTCCTTAGGTGTTTATTCGCACGAGTCCTGTTCGAGATAACGGCGATTTATATCTTCATTATATTATGTTTGTACGAAACATTCCTTTTTTCGTTGGTTTTGTTTCGCTACAAAGTCGCTGAAATGTTTATGCAATGTAGCCGTTGTACTGTAGTTGTCAGGTGGTGTTTTTTGTGTGCTTCTCTATATTTTATGCTGTCTTACGTATAATGGATGAACGTAATGGGTACGTGCGTGTTTAATATGAGCAGTTTTTTAGGTATTCGTAAACAGTTTTTGTCGCTAAAGCGTCAACCTTACGTGACTGCTCTAGGCTTTCTTGTTGTTCAACCCAGAAAATAGGTTCCAAACTAAAACGTGGGCACTAAAATAGATGCGGCAATAAAATGATTCGCACAACACCTCCATAACAAAGCAAGGTACAGTTAACGGTACTAAACAAAAAACACCAAACATTGTGACACCTAGAAAGCCGTAAGCCATTAGCTAAACATGAACAATGTATGAATCAGAGGTGTTTATACTAAGACAGGGCATGTCGAAACGTCCGTCAGCCGGAGGCGGCCGCGAGGCGAGCGATTAACAAGCAACGGGCGGGGACGGGCGACGCCACTAGTTTGCATTACACAGAATTGACACTCGCCTTTTTGTCGCGTAATTGTTCTAATTTTGAATAATCATTTGTTTTGATAGGTATGTGAGGAGTTGCTCGAGGCTTACATTGAACAAACATGTTTATACGATGTCAGACCCCTTTTAACGTGAACTCAAACTACGACTTAAATTATTCGCACGTTTATTAGTGTTTATTAAAAATTTCGATTTATTGATTTTAATTTCAATTATAGATCAGCTTTATGAAGGCTAAATAGAAATTAAACTTGTCAAAAATTCAAAGGAACAGCTGGACTGTATTAAAGAATAACAACTAGAATTAATTAAAGATTTATCTACAAACTTGTAATATTAAATAGAGATCTATTTTAAGAAGCTTTGAATTGTTTTGATAATATGGCAGTAAATTTTTGAATATCTCTGTGAGACGTTTATTTATCTGAAGACGAAGAAATGTAATGCTCATCTAATACGGAGGATAAAGACGCATTACGTGTAATATATGTATATCAGGCTTTCGTGCTCCGCTCAATTCGAGGGCCCGGCCTAATAGTTTTCCAGCGAGCACTGATTTACAATCAGGATAGGACTGTCGATCTGTAGCGTTGCGCCTACGCGCATTCACTATTATAGCTAGCAGCTACACGTATTATTTATGGTAAGGAGCTTTCCTAAGGATTATGGAGGCCGGGCGTCAACAATGCAACTAATAATTTTTAGGTTTCTATTGTTGCTCTTGTATCAATATTTTGTTAACTTTTATTTGGTTGTCCAAACAAATATATGCATTCTCTATTCGTGTATAAATTGTGTTCGAATATTTAAATTTAACTATCATAAAATGTGAACTTAGTGCGACATAAAGTGGCGAGCTGACGGTTCGCATTTCTCGTTACGTAGGCCGCGGGATCCATGAAATACATTCACAAACAGATGGCTAAACCTTTGATTACTTTAGAATTACGAGTGGCGTGGCGTACTTGATTATAATTGCGTGGACAGCGCGGATCTGATTTGCGTGACCAATCCTGCTCAGGTAATGACGCGCGCCTACCGCCCGCCATCGCTGCGTTTCAGCTTAAAGCCTGTGTAGCACTATATGAGCGAAGCGATCGTTTACATATTACACGTCTTTTGATGTTTTTGTTTACGAAAAACATGATCTGATTGATTAGCATAAATAATAACTTAACAAATGGGCAAAACCAGTTTTTGACTTAAACCTGTTTGTTTTAAAATGAGAAATTATTGCCAGAGTTCATTCAGCCTAAAAACCACTTAAAAATTTTTATTAATTTTCTTTAATTGTATTTTTTGTAAGTTCAAATGTTTCAACCCCAGTTTCCAAAGCATCGCTTGATCATCGACTATCGCTGGCAGCGCGCCTCGCCGCGTAGCGCGACCGCCTCACTTTCGCACTTAATCGAGAAATATGGCTCGTGCTCTTATGCCTTTATTTATTACCACAGCTCTCGGATTAAGAACATCGATTTATATTGTCCTCATTAGTGCTCCTAAATTGATTAGTGTAAGCTTTCGTTATGGAGTTACGTTTGCAATATTTAAATATTAAACCGATAGGTCCAGCTTACATTTTGTGCAATTTAGAATTTTGCTCTGCGTTTACATGCGAGGGGAAGTTTGTGTTTACAGTTGGAATGTTGGGCAGAATTTGTCGTCGTTTTCGTGGATGCATTTCATAGAGACATAATTAACGACGTCTCAGTTCACTTTGCACATACGAGCCACAAAAAGATACCAAATATTCAGAACGGTTGCATAATTTACAGTCCGAAATAGCCGTAGGAAGCGGCCACTTCCCGCCGTGACGGGCACACGCGACGAAAAACTTCGCGTGATCCACTCGTCTACTTCATTATATTAATTACCCCATGTTAGTCTAGATTACACCGACACCGCCAACAACAATACAGGTATACAACAGATAAGAGAGACTCGATTTATAGCTTGCATTTCTTTTGTCAGCTTTGAAATTGTACTCGCATAAGTTAACCAAGATTAAAGTAATCGAACTTATAAATTTTGTCGCCTCACCTTTATAAGGCCAACGGCGTTGTCGACGCGAACTTTGTTCAAATTAATGGGCCGCATTATCAGATCGAGCCTGGTACATGGCGTTTATGCTGAGATAATTTTGTGTGGAGAATATTTTTTTTTATTTTTTCGCGCTTGTTCCCGTGGGTAGTGTTGTGATGTAAGCGCCATCTCGACTCGTGGGCGCTAAGATTGTTCACCGTGAAAGACGACTAAGTATAAATTAGTGTCCTACACATATAACATTTGGGGCAACATTATGTTATACATTTAAATACATGTATCTAACGGTATTTTGGAGTTTAAGGAGTCCATCACATGTCCTGAACAATGTAAAATTTGTTTTAAAAATGCAAAAGTAACAGATTTTGCTTATTTAGGCTTACAAAATTAAATGTTATTTTTATGGATTTATAAAGGATAAAAGGATTCAGAAAGGTTACTTAGATAAAATCTTAATAGTAATTTATTCCGTGAAAAATATTCAATACAATTTGAATTCTAGTACAGTAATTATCTAACATATTAATACCTCCAGAAATACTTACCACATTCAAAGAATCTCCGTCATGATATTTCATGTACCTAAGTATTAAAATGTCTAAGCCGATATTATCACACATTGTCAATATATTTCTATAGACTAACAATAACAGTTATATCGGTATATAAATATCAGAGATTTACCGACGCGAATATTTTCTAAACACTGCTATTTCGGGTGTCAAATATTTCTATAATGTATGACAAAATCGCTACTGAATGTGATTTTATTGTGAAAGATTAATATTTATATAGGCTCGTTTATGATTTAAATAAACAAGAATTTTATGGTATAACATATCTACAACTTATATTTATTTTGTCGTTGTAAAATTATAATGTCAATAATAGACGCGAGCGTCAGTGACTTATGACATTTTAAAAACCGATTCAATTTAAAATTCGAATGTAACAAACTCTATGATAAAGTAGCCGGATGCTATAAAGTAAGAAAAAAAAACAGCTAATAAAACAATGAAGTATAATAAAAGGCTCTAAAACTTATTACTGGCACTGGTAGGAAAACCCTAATCCGACTATGTCGTGTTGAAAACGGTAACTTGTAGGGACACTAATTAAATAATTAAACAACCTCCAATAGCCATGAAATTCCTTATAGGAGCGGTAAACCAATTCCGTGGCACTTTAGAGGCGCGCGCGCAGTAATTGACAAATAAAGGTACATGTTAACTGAAAGCACCGTGTTGACGATACTTTAGAAATATTTAGTTGTGGCGTGTTAAAATAAATGTGTCGTGAAAATTGACAATAATTGTAGAGGAACCTAATACAGATAATTGCTCAAAAATAAGGTTATAAGTATAATTCAAAAAGTAAAGATGTCACCTCAGCTTTAAACCTCAAACTAAAGAATTTACGCATTCCTTCACTTAGTTGAGCTTACGTATTTTACTGTTATAATAAACGGAGAGAAAGCTGTAAAGCTCACTCACAGCATCGCATTAATTCCTATAAAAATTACAACGAAGACGTACTCTCTTACAATGACATTACAAATCGTCACCCCATAAAATCTCGATGTCGCACTCGAAATGAATAATTAGCGGTGTTATCGCCGAAACAAGGGACTTTGTCTTAATTATTACACCATTATAAAGTTCCCCTCGACCCCTGGTGATACCAAGAAATGAAACTTGAGAGGGTAAGAAAAACTTGCAAGACAAGTCGAAGTATTAATTAATTCTAGCCGGCATCGGTCGGTTTATTAAATGCTTAATTTCCATTTAGTGGGCACAGACTGCAAGGAAAAATCTTGAATGACTCGGGTTTTCCTTGTCCAAAAGGGAAGCGGGGCGAGGAATGTAAATGTTTTGTCGCGGTTTCATTTGAATTAATTAATGGATTTAATGAACGCGAACTTTTTCATCCGGCCTCCGTTTTCTGTAACAATGTTTATGGTAAATAAAACTTGTCAAGGAAATGCTTTTTTGTCCATCTGTCGGTTTTTTCTTTTTAATTCGCTCGGTTTGTTGGGGCCGCGAGTTCTGCGCTGGATTGTTTGGATTTATTCGTGTAATTAGTGAAGTTTGTTCCGTTAGGATTATTTTTGTTCTTTTTTGTGTAACAAATTGGGTGGAATTCAATTTGGAGGTGAGTTGGATTGTACAAAAAGCGCTCGATTGTTTCAAATTAAGAACTTTTTGGGACTAATTCTCTTGAAGCATAGCTAACGAAGTGAAGACCAAAATACAGTTACAAATTTTGCAAAATATCTTAAATTACTTTATTTGCTTAAGTGAAGAATTTGAATTATACCTACAATGAATAAATTATTAAAACAATACAAAACAAATACCATATTAGAAATTCAAAGAACTTATTAAATAAACTCATAAAATTCAACAAAGTTATCAACGCCTTTTTTTCTTCGAATGATTATTAAAATCTTTCCTCAAGAAAGGAGGGAAGCGAGCTACGGAATAATGATAAATCGCGCCAAACCTCCCCGCAATTATGACGGAGCCGACCAAATTAAACATAGACTAAGAATTTCAAAGCCAAGTCTCCAGTCACTAATAAATTACGCGAGCGAAGGGTTAAAGAATAAAAAATGAGATAGCGCTTGTTCTATAATAATTTAACCCGTTTAGCGCAGTCGTCGAGTAATAAAGATTAAAAAGTTTATTTTTTAACACTTTTGGTGCTAATGAGGGGGCGTTGGAAACAATTTGAGGGATTACCTTCTAAAAGCTTCCGTCAGGTTTTTAATTGAGACTTTTTTGTGGGCCGAAAGGCTTTTAGCCCCTTTGACTGCGACTCGCGCCTCGCCTTTGTGCCGTCCTCGCCGGTGATCTATTAATGAAGGAAAATATTCCCTTTTTTATCTTTACAAATGACGTGTTTTCTGATGTTTTTATAAATATTTAACGTAATTTGATAGCTGTTGTTTAGATTTTGATTAAGTCGAGGTGTGGCTGTTTCTTTATTGAAATTGATTAACTAGATTTTGGTTTTTCTGTTATGGATACGGTTATTTATTAGTCTTGCTTGATGGTTGTTTTTTTAATTATTAATATTTTTGTCATTTTAGAGTTTTTAGATAAATAACATTATTGATGAACAGTTAAGTAGTATTCTGGAATTTTTATTTGATGTTTTTACAAATTGTTGAAACAGCTATTTCAACGTCAAAACAAGCTTGAAGCACCTACCTGACATCCGATATGGGTACATGTGTAAAGGTGTCGAACAGTAGTAAAGTTGAGCGGAACATAAAAAAGCATAACTCTAATCTCAAGTAAGACATTACGAGAATACCAATGCATGCGCGAAAAATCGATCGCGCGTTGCCGTCTTAAATTCCTCACCCTTTTCGAGGGGGCTCCCCCAAAAAAACGAAAGAATAGAAGAGGGAAAAAATCTAAATCGTCTCATATCTCCCCCCCCGGACCCACCCCCGCCCCCGGACACCTCCGACGTCAAGCACCCTCCTTATTTCGTATGCGAGCTCCTCCAGCAATCATTATAAGGATATCGATTAGGGCTACGTCTCTAACCTGCCCATATCTTTGTGGAACACTCATGTGTACATAGGATTACTTTTGGCGACTTCCATAATTTCTTTAATTTTTTTACAGTTGAAAAAATATTTAAATCAAGTTCTAAAGGTAGGTACTAAATACGCTGATATTCCTGAGCTCGAGTAAAAATATAAAAAATATTCACGAACAAAATATTGTGCCAAGGATGTGAAATAAACTGACTGATTATGATCCATAAAACTTCTTATGGCGCTATATCTACTAAATTCCATATGAACTTAGAACCTTATAAAGTGAAAGACATATGTAATAGCGGCGGTACTAAAAAATATACATCAAGAGAGATTCATAGTAAACAAACATAATATTGGCAAATACATATTGATATACGATTGGCTCCGAAAAGGTAAGACGAAGGAGACTAGTTAACAACCGAGGACGGCCCCCGCATAAGCAGATGCAAATTGTTCCCGTTAAACTATTTCGGAAGGTAAACATAGAGGGGTTGGGCCCACGTGCTCGCAGATCCGACCAACGAGATTAAAAATGCTGGATGGGAGACCGCTGGGTCGAGTACGAGCCAAGAAATATTGGAGTTCACGAAGAAAGCCGCTTTGGGGATATGTAAATAGGAAACTACAAAAGTAATGTTTGAGTTTGGGACGTCGCGAGAGTGAGTGGACGCTGGATTATTGCCGCCGATATTGTGCAAGCTTATCCAATTTAAATTGAGATCGATGTTTGGTTTTTGTTGGGTTATAAAGTTTGGCAGCCCTGAACAGGTAAATGGTAATTTTTGTTTGCGTACCCGGTAACCCACATATGTATAATATAGTTTTAACGACCTCCACTTCTATTGATACGGCAAGTTCTTAATAAGTTTGAATCCTAATAACATACAACTACTAAGAAATAGTTCAAAAGATTCTATTTCTAACTCCAACCTTAACAGGCACTTGTAAAATCCACGAAACACAAACAGTTACTATCGACAGCACAATTGAAGGAGACATCTACCCACGAGGACACAGAACTAATGACGACTTGAATTCTTACAAACACAATGGTATAAAAAATACAGTAAAACTGCTTTCGACTCGTCTCCGAGACTTGAATAAAGCGAAAACTAGGATCTAAGGAATCCTACAGACGACACTTGATTGTATACACGCGACTGACCACTGCGGGGTAATAGGTAAAGTTAGCTTGGAGAAAACCTTAGAAAATGAGAGATAAGACTGGCTGGTCTAATTGTATTCATAATTTTGTTTTCCTTTTTCTTTCTTGGTTGTTTGTAATTCTTGAGTCCGTAGTGTTTATATTGCATTTTCTTTTCTATCATTCATACTTATAATGGCATCTTTATGTATAGTTATGTATTTATATGTTTAGGTATACTAAGTAATTTTTGCCTCAGTGGTCTAGTGATCCCAAGCATGAAATTTTGCCCATGAGGTCTAAATATGTTTACTATAGTAAGAAGTGTTTTGGAGTTGTAACTGCTTCTAGTCATTATTATGAGGTAAATAGAAGTATTAAAATCAAAATCTAGATAATTTTTCTGATTACCACATCATCTTCATTCAGTTGTAAACATAAGCCAACGAACATGGCTGCATGTTTCTTCTTATATTTTATTCAATTTGGAATAACAAACACGATTTTCAAGTTATTTAATAAAATCTTTTTTTCAATGAAACCGAGATGTTCTTTTGTATTTTATATTTCATTTGTGTAGCTTCTTTGTTAAGCGTCATATGAAATTTCGTGTAAGACAACATTTTAAACAAGAATGCGGTTATGAGTGGGTTAACTTGATCGCCTTACGTCATCCGATCTCGGAATTACATTTACGTCATTTTAGGAAATGTATTCTCTATTGTTGGAACTTCTATATAGATACAAGGTATTTGGATATGTTATAAATAGGTATATTATGAAAGTTTTTTTCAATGAATAATTCAACATTTCCGATTTCGATGTCCAATTTAATGTGATCACCAAATGCGGCACCATAAAACTTTATTAAGGGCAGAATATACATAGTTAGAGCAATATCTACGTTTTGTAAGTGCCTAATTCCGTTTGGCTGAATCTAATAAATCCCAACCGCTGAGCGGAGAATATCTCAAAGCTGTTTCATTATTCGGCATTAGCCGGCGGTCGGCCACGCAAATCTTGGCGTCCCTCAGCCCCGGCCAAGAGCCCCCAATTTCCCTCATTACTTACCTCCCGTCCGAGACAATGGCAAGACGACGACAAGAAAAAAATATAATAATTTCAAGTGGAATAACGCTGAAAATCTTTTCACGGAAACAAGAATTATTGTTGTTTTGCAAGCGAGCTCTCAGAGACAAAATGCACCATCCTTATTACGCTATTGTTCGGTGTTACGGGCTTTATTCATTTTTACTTGGCTCGACTTGAATGCTTATTAATTTAAGGCCGTGATAAGCTCGGATTCTTTTGAATGTACGAAAGAAATGTCTGGCTATTGTGATGAGTTATTTTACATCCTATTAGAAGAGAAGTTCGCGAAATGTTTCGATAATGATGTTAAAGCCTCTAGGGTTTAAATATTTTTACAATTAACATTTTTATAATACCCCCTGAATTTGCATTATACAGAAAATACGCTCTGCAAAAATTATAGAGGTACATTATAATATTATTATTTGCCTTAACATTTATTTTTCGTAATAACACTAATGGGAAAAATAATTGCCCCTGCATTTAAAACGTCAGCTTATCTAAGCAAAGTAATGCTTGTGACTTGACTTGTGAGTCTAAGCATTGTTATACATACTTCGTATTTTATAGAATACTAGCCGTTTTCCCGCGGTTTTACCCGCGTCCCGTGGTAACTACTGCCCGTACCGGGATAAAATATAGCCTATGTTACTCGTGGATAATGTAGCTTTCAAATGGTGAAAGAATTTTAAAAAACGGTCCAGTAGTTTTTGAGCCTATTCATTACAACCAAACAAACAAACAAACAAAGTTTTCCTCTTTATAATATTAGTATAGATTCTAGAAACAAAATTGCACAATGTAACCACCGACAATTAATTTGTATAAGGGCAGGTAACCGTATACTTAGCTATTGCTGTAGCTATGGTGAAATATGAGTATGGGTCATAATCCAGGTAGTTATTAAAGGTTATGTTATACACAACATAGTGAAGAAATTAATGCATGTAAGCACTGAAATAAGTACACATAATGAAACGTAAATATACATCACACGAAACGCTTTATGGTAATCGAAATATGCCGAAATATGTTGTTAAGAGGGTAGAAAACTACCGGTGAACATGCAAGGGATGAACTAAGCTTTCATATTTTGCGGGTAGCCGTAACGAAGCGACTCGGAAACTTTCCTACCGTATGTCGTTCGAGTTTTTTAAGACGTCCATAAACATTCCAACAAGGATTTTGTGCCACTATTTGAACAACGCCGCGATGTGAATCGTAGCTCGTAATAAAGTCATTTTTACAACATTCGACTTACACAAATTACTTTAAATGTCACATAAACGAATTTGCGGGGACGTTCGTGTTGTTCAATGTGGAAATCTTGAGTTTAGTCTGTGAGCGGTCGGAAGCATGGCCCTCTCCCCCGGGGAGAGTCAAGAGTGATTACGAATTTTAATTATTTTTTTAAGCCGGTGGCGGCGAGGTGATGTTTCCCCGCCGAGGCTTATGCAAACAATCGACTTGCACTTGGAATTAATCCGACTCCGAGTTTTTTCCTTCGCGACAAGGAATTAACAAGCAAAGAAGTCATTAAGTCGGAAGATATTCGAGGATTCCTTTTAATTGCGGCTTCCTTAACGTCCGTTTTCTAATTGGTTCGTGTCAGCGAGTTACTTGAAGGACTTGAAATTTTCATTTTAAAAGTGTTTGCTGACTTTGACGCGTCCATAAACATTGATTTTCCGTAGTCGTTTGGTTATCTTTGTTGGCAGTGCGACATGCAGGTAACTACGTGTCATTACAGTGCATAACACACCCCCTATTATCCAATTATTTCTAACCTTTCAGCGTGGGCCGCTTCAGTCCAGTAATTACTCCACTTGCTAAGTTTAAACGTGGTGCATGACAGTCTAAGTGATTGTATGCGGTGAACTACGGTACCGCTAATGAATTATTTGTGGCTCGCGTGCAATCGCAACGTCTCTAATTATCCTGCTGTTGGATATTATGTTATGACGTGGCACTGCTTTTGATTTCAAGACTTGAGGGTTTTTCTACCGCTTGCTAGTGAGACGTGGTAATTGGGCTGTTTTGTTCAGCTTTGTGGGGATCGGAACTGCAGTACCGCGGTGGTAAAGAGTATTAAGATTCATTGACTTAATTCACTTTTTAAATGACTTTGAGATAATGTTTATTTTGTAACTGAGTAGATGTTATGTAAACAGTGACCTTGTTTATATTTCTATTGTATTCCAAATGATTCTTATTTTTTTCATTGGGATGGTATATCACAAGGAGGCTCATTAAGATCTCCGAATGCCCCAATTTCAACGTGCCTACGTCTGCCCACTTACCATTGGCACATTACCTAATACCGAAGTAATAAAATTCTTAGGCAAATAATTTGGCATCCTCCAAACAAGAGAACAAATAAAAAGGCTGATTGAGCACCCCCGCTAAAATGACTCATTTATATTAACGACCAAACTCATCAATACTCATTCACTCGATTCGGATTTTTCCACGAAGATCCTTCTCTAATTGAAATTGAAATCTGATTTCCCTCCCTCGGCAAAGCCCGGTGATTAAAAGTATAAGAAAAAAATACAAATAATCAAATTACAATATCGCTAACGACTCCTCAGAATCCTTTTATATTTTTAGGGAATAAATTAAAGGCGGAGAAGGGAAAGCCACGCTCCCGCAAACAACGGGTAACGATTTTGTTTTTTTAGCAGTTGTTGCTTCTATAGTAAGTAATGATGCCGGTTACCCAAGTAAATATTTTTGGAAACATTATTATTTAGCTGTAAATACTCTACCAAAATTATATATTTTTCCCGAAGTTGCTAAGTTAAGGTAATGTTCTTTATTCTCGTTGCTTATAATAAGTACCTAATGAGAAGCGTCCGTAATATGAAGAGAAGCTATCCCTATTATACCCATTATAATTACCATTAACTTCCTAACCACACTCTAATTATCCTCACGATAACGATACATTCTGTATGATACATATTCTCGGCACCTATAGTAACTCTATCCAATAGTTACAATCACTAGTTCAACAAAAGAGAAGATTACGTTAACAACATTCCTTAAATGTGGCTCACATTAAATCTACATCAAAATGCGAAAATTTATATTTATTTACCATCAATCCTGTAAGGTAGACGTGTGTATTTTTCATTGCCATTAAGTGTATAAGGCTCGTGAAGCTGAATGAAAAATTGCCCTATTTTGAGGATGGATGACGCGAATTAAAGAAGCAATTACTCATCAGAAAAGCACGGGGGCGGAATGTTAATAAGATGAGACTATGGGTGCGAGAAATTTTTCATTTGGTCTCCTCGGACAATCACGAATTCGTAATTAAGATGCAAATGTTCTCTCGAGGAATAATATTTTAATACAGCGTTGAGTGCTCGCTTTTTGTAGGACGTGTGTAGGTTGCCTTAGTGTTCATTTGTTTGGCTTTAAAATGAGAGCTCTAAGTGATAAAGTAGTATTATGACGTGATGACGTGTGTTCCCATTTTGGGGTATTGGGTCACGTCAGCGATTATTTGTGTATTGTATGATCTAGTCTGAATATTTATAAATGGTTTTGCTCCGTCATTAGCACTCGACTAAGAAGCTTGATTTGTAAGCGTTCACAATACATTTATACTTAGATATTATCGATGTTATTGTCATTTTATTTCCATACATTCACCAACCTACATGTGAAAAAATACAATCCTCGTACAATACAAACACAATCAAACAGTTTAGCATACTAAAAACTCAAGGTCGGTCGGTCCAGACAACTGTTCGGTACGTGCAAGTACCAGCGTCTGGGCGCCTCACGTTCGCCCCATGTTAAGCCCCTCGAATTTTCTCCTAACTTTTTCCGCTCCTGGCCACTTATCACCCACCCCCAACCCCCCACTGGTCCATCGAGCTCGACCACTAATTGCGTCCGTTAATTAGGAAACGTCATGAGTGTTTACCGAGTAGCTAAGTGTGAAGTTCGTTCCCCACTAATGCCTTGGCGTGAAATTACTTCCGCACCAAGTTGAAACTTTTTGAGAAATAAACTTGGTAGGATTAATTAGCTGATGGGAGGAGGATTAGCCGCTGCGTCTGCGTTCTAACAAGATTATAAGAGTTCTGTTTCCACAACTTTTCAACCTTACTTACGTTAATTTTGTTTGTTCCAATGTTTTAGTGCTAGCGTCTATGTAAACACTTAATGAAACTTCTACACGTTTCTTATTTTTACTCGGACCTAATTACGTTTGAGGTGGTTGATAAATTAGCTTTTTCTTCGTTACTTTTAGCGTAATAAACGATCGCAATTACGGTGAACGTGTTTATTCTATTGTCCTTTCGTTCCATTATCATAAAACGTTCCTAAATAAGCACCAGTAAATAGTAAAAGGAAAACAAAGATGGCAGCGGTACGTCAAAGGAAATGAATCGTGGCGAGGTGTCAGTGGGCCGGTAATTAACACGTAGCCGGCTTAATTACGGACCGCATTCAGCCTAAGTGAAATGTGTCATCGGCCTGTTATTGGCCGCAAACGTTCTGAAATTGTCGCTGCCTAATACCTCATACATTGACAGGGTTAATGAATTTATTAGTGACGATTGCTATTGATTGGGGGGACTGGGAGGTTTTGATTAAGTATTGTAAGTCTGTATTCATACAAACACCGGGTGGCAATATTATGAAGTAACCGCACATTCTATTCGTTTACACAGGCATTTCTAAGCCGCATAAGGTGAGGGCCGACGTTAAATATTTTCTCCTTGGTAGGTAATAAATGCCAATTCGCAAGTAAAATATTTAATATTCATTGCATGCCTCTTTAATCATTTAGAACCTTAAAAATTCATAGTAAAAAAAGCGATGTTGCAAATTACGTGGGTTCCGTATGATTTTGTTTTGTTATGACAGCGCGAGTTGGCAACGCCGGGTTCGGCGACCCCACTCCGAGTTTTAATGATAAAAAAATTCGTACAGAGGGGAGGCGAGTAAGTGCCATCGAAGGAGGGAAAAAACTACGGAGGAAAATATTTGGCGCGACAGGTTGCCTCTCCCCGCGTGCGAGGGGGACCTTGATAAAAATTAAATCTTAACGACGGAAATTTAAAGATGACGCTCCAACGATCAAGAAGAGTGTACATCTGAGCCCTGGGGCGCTTTAATTGGGCTGAGTACAAGACGAACCTTCTTTTATGTATTCCGTTGATTGATTGGTACATTTGCGGCAGATCCCCCGTCAAACGTATTAGGCAAGACATGTATTTGTTAATGTTTTTAATTTCCAGTTTTTAGCCTCCCTGTATTTCTTGTTACAGCTACTGGCTTCTGCTAGACATCGAACATTTAATGCGATGTTTATTATGCGCTATTCAACGTTTTACTATGAATTACATATTCATAGGAAATTATGAAATACGCGTTTAGCTTGGATAGTAAAACGATAGTGTGCTGTGAAATGCTGGCAGGGAAATTATTGTCTGTTGCAGTTCTTACTGTTTTGAACAGAATTACTGACATTCAGTTAAGAGGAAACTATTGATTCAAGATTATTATGATTAAAATGAGCAATTGAGTAGTGGCAATTAGTATCTACATAATACAATATGTAACAAAAATAAATCACAAGATCAAAATGTTCAAATTCTTTGATGTCAGAATAATCCAGAATCTATACTTATATACATTTGTGGCACATGACTTTACTGCAATTGTATCCCTATATTTCAAACTACTTAAAACCCCAGACACGAAGGAATTACATAAAAATAAAAGCAGTAACTCAAATTCGCGACCGCATTGAAATTCAAATCGGGATGCAAGGAGATTTGCATCGGACGGCATCGAATATTGATTTTTCCTACGTCTTGAGGGCCACCATTGCAATCCTACTTGTTTAAACTTTTTATTTTCACTCTTCACTCGCGTTTTTTGTTTCAACCACTCGCCCCAGGCTTTCTCCCCTACGCACTCCCTCTTGCATAAAAAAGCTTCTAATCGATAATTTCTGTGGGGTGCATTAAGCATATCGTCAGTTTTGTGCCACCAATGTTTTTCTCAATGCTTTCAGATTTCACCCTCAAGGCTATTTTTGTTTTGGTGGCCATTTCCGAGATTGGAAGGAGCTTATGTTGTGCTTAATGAAATTTTATGTTGCGTTATACATAAGCATGAGGGTCCTTGTTTATGTGGATGATATTATGTAGATGATTTACTTAGGTGTATTAACTTCCTATATTTTGCCCCTGTCCCAGGTATTTTTCTAATGCGTCATTCCCTTCAAATGGAACCATCTTAAAAATTGTGCTTTTCCTTTTTAACTTCTAATTCATCCATTTAAATTATGTCCGTTGTTCATCTATTTATTAGAAACGCCGATACAAATGACACAATATTCTAATTTAAAACGTATAAAAACAACAAAACTAACGGCTTTACAATTGAAAACAGCAATAACAGTAACGGCGATCGTAGCCATCGGATCTAATCAGACGAAGACGCATGGCATGGATGTAGCTAACTGCCAATATCTGATGCACCATGAGCCCACTGGCCCATTGTATTTGTTCTTTATGTTTTTTTACGGAGGGACGCAACGATAATGTTTTTATGGCCAGAGGGTCCGCCTTAATCAGGGTACGTTGTGATTAAACCGAACGTTTTCGATACTTTGACACCATAGTTGCTCCTATCATTGTTTACAGACAGATGGCCACGTTGCCAACGAAATTCTCGAGCATTTTTGTTCAAAACATTGGAAGTTTCGATGTCTACGCGTTGATTCACACGCGTAACATGATATCTTTCTAATCAAATCGATGTTTTGCTTTTTACAAGTCAACTAATACTGTCCTAACTGTTACAATTTAAATGCATACGATTTTTAATCTGATAAAGTTAAATGATTGTCTATTGAGATGCTACATTAATTTCTGTGCTTGGGAAGAATTTTTATAGTTGTAACTACATTCGAAGGCGTGTCGAACGTACTTAAAGCAATGTGACAAAATTATTTAAGTAATTTTGAACTGATTAAACTGCTTTCTTTAGGTACTTACACTCACATATACCGAATGAAATACGAAGAGACGCATAAAATGCTAATTTAACTCGGATCCACGGCCTACACATTCGGAATGCCTCCCTTCCACGAATACCGACACACGATAATGACTCCAAAACGGCAATTCGAGGCAGAGTTTTTCATAAAACGAGGTATATGAGTCAAGAACATAGGAGTCATAAACATGAGCAAACCACCCCACGCGTTCACCCCTTGCTCGAAAAAGTCACCCCCGCACGTACGTAGAAACACAAAAAAGGGCACCAAAGGGACGTTACGCATCCCAAGTAAGCGAACTCATTGCTGGCTCTGCAGATGTCTTTAATGGCTTTAAATTATATGTAGAGAGAGCTAACTGCCGCGGCCATCTCTAGTAGGTGATAGATCACGTTTCGGCCGTTTGGCGCTCTCTCGGCTTTATTACAGTTTGCTCTTCCTGTATTCTTATAATTTTGCAATACGCTAAGTCATTTGTTTCTTTTTTGTTAGACCGTGAAATTTGCGAAATGGTTAGGTCTTCTATATTAGGATTTTTTTGTATGTAAAATATTTTCTTTTTGTCGTATTGTCAGATCTAGTATTGTTAAGTAAACCAAAAAGTGATTTACCAATAGGTACAAGCTACATACATAGGGATCATTTTAATATACATATTATTTAGTACCCAAGTCTATTCCCGTATCGATAAAAATCTCAACAGATACTTGATTGAGCATACATTCCGTGTTAAATTGGATGTGAATACGATAGAACAGTAAGTAGAGAGTTCGTAAACGTTATTGCGTTAAATTCTATAAGCAATGACTGTACACGAGCGACTGAGCACGGCTACGCGATTTCATTACACAGGAAAAAAAATCGCAGGAGAAATTGGAAAATAATGTCAATTACTGTACAAACTGGAAGTCGCAGCGACTAACGATCGTCATTACGCATTGTCGTGATTGCGTAAATAGAGACGATTTCTTGACGAAGTGAGGCGGGGCGGGCCCGCTAACTTTTCCGCGTCGCTTATTCGCTCGCGCTCGTTACTGTAATCGCAGTCTTGTTTAATATGAAATGACGTGCAATTTAATTGCAGAATATCGCCATAAGTAACTGCTTAGTTGGAAATGAGTGGTTTAAAAATTAATACGGAATTTTATACAAGAGCTATTAAACCTTTTCAGCGGTTGCTAATCAGACATTATCATGAATTTTTTAAATTAAAATATACTTACCTCTGACATTTTAACGACTTTCTTTATTATAAAATCTCGGAAACAAAAAAATGTGGTAGCCATTCTTAAATATAAAATTAAGCAGGGTACACATGAATTGACATTAAGTCCATTGAACCGGACACAATATAGAGCAGTTATCACATTGTTTTACGCGACACAAAGCTGCGGATGCGAGTGACACGCACGATCGCGCGTCTGCACCGGCCTTTATATTTTATATCGATCATTTGGTTGATGGTGTAAAAACAATCCCACCCAAAACAAAAATGTGAAAGACTGCCAAGTTCGATAATATGGGAATGCTTCGCCTATAAAAGAAGTGAGATCTGAATAAGTACCAAGTTCCATACACATACTTCAGTTAAAAATAGTTACTTTTTAATGATGTCACTTGGCAAGTTTTCATACACCTTGTTATAAACCTACTAAACGCAATGAATCAAGTATTTAATTTTCTATTAAAACTTGCCAAGTAACATCATTAAAAAGTAACTATTTTTAACTGAAGTATGTGTATGGAACTTGGTACTTATTCAGATCTCACTTCTTTTATAGGCGAAGCATTCCCATATTATCGAACTTGGCAGTCTTTCACATTTTTGTTTTGGGTGGGATTTCATTTATTTTTGTAAGGTTGTTTATTTATTTTTTTCTTATGATGAAGTTAGTTAAAGAAATGTCTCATTTATACTATCTTTTAGATTTTTTAATATGCACTATGTTTCTTACAAAGAAATGAACTAGATTAACTAATCATCCTCCGAGCCTTTTTCCCAACAATGTTGGGGTCGGCTTCCAGTCTAACCGGATTCAGCTGAGTACCAGTGCTTTACAAGAAGCGACTGCCTATCTGACCTCCTCAACCCAGTTACCCGGGCAACCCGATACCCCTTGGTTAGACTGGTGTCAGACTTACTGGCTTCTAACTACCCATAACGACTGCCAAGGATGTTTAATGACAGCCGGGACCTACAGTTTAACGTGCCATCCGAAATACAGTCAATGGTGTCTAAGATATACTTAGAAAGTACATACAAACTTAGAAAAGTTGCATTAGTACTTGCCTGACCTGGGATCGAACCCGCGCCCTTGTACTTGAGAGGTTGGTCCTTTACCCAGTAGGCCACCATGACTTTTTTTTTTTTACTAGATTAACTAAATGGACTAGATTTACCAACTGACTGACATGACATGTTATCATATATTATGTTCGTGGATCAAAGTTACACATTCGTTATTTTCGAAAGTGACACACTTGGCCGTTTTCAGATTTTTACTTTACTTTGACTAAATACAAACCTTTGTACCATTCGAAGATATATTATATAAATTTAGGTCGCTTTAGTTCCTTAGGGGTATAAATTTACACCTGGTATAAAACACCTTCATTATTTTGAAACCGACTCACACTTGGCCATTTTCAGATTTTTTCCTTTACCTTGACATAAAGACCTACCTCCATGCCAAATTTCAAGTCAATACGACCATTGGAAGTGGTCTAGGTTTTTGATGAGTGAGTCAGTGAATAAGTGAATAAGTGAATCAGTGAATCAGTGAATCAGTGAATCAGTGTATAGTAAAAATAGCGATTTTCTGACGTCAATATCTCAAGACCTACAATAGGTATTTTAATGAAATTTTGTATTTTAGATAAGTGAGGGGGTCTCAACAGATACTAGAAATTTGATATGCGTAAATAAAATAGATTTTGAGTTACAGGGGGGTCGAATTTGGCCCGAAATGGTTCGTGTAATATAACCCACGGCCGGTGTGTCGCTTTTTTTGCTCGAACTTGGCGGACACACTGCCGTGTGTCTAGATGGCGTTTCCTGCGCGGGAGCATGTCACATGTTTAGATCTGATTTGTGAGCGGTCAAATTGTTGTCAATATCGTTTATTGTTGGTAATGCTGTGGGTTCGAGGGTATGGAATTTGTTTTGTATCAAAATATATTCAAGTACTTAGTTGGAGATTTACCAACATAATCATGCAACACGACGTTATGCCAATTTTTATTAATGTGAGGTAAGTAATTAAGTCTTAAGGTTTGTAGTTTTGATACTTGGCATACTTTAAAAAAGTATGTAGGTAAGTAAGAAATAAGAAACGTTATTGTTAACTTTCATACCTAGTTTGTTTCATTCTTTTAATTTCCCATTCAAATAATGTAAAATTAAACCAGTATTGAAAAGTACTCACAATACTTCAAAGAGCTGTCTTCATAAACTTGTTAATTCTATTGTACTTCAATTCCACTCACCTTCTGCAAAAAAAAGAAAAAAACACATTTTATTACAAATATTCTCACAAAATTCTTAATTCCACAAAACTTCACATAGATACGCCGTATTGTTCCCAAAAATAATAGCGCAAATTCCATACAAAAAGCCGTTTTTATACCTTTTGAAGCTATTTTTAAAATATGTGCGACAATTATCAGTACAAGACATTAATAGTCTACTTATATTGTCGGAAGACGATGTAAAGAAAAAAAACTCCCCTAGCGCAGAAAGATTTATTCGCAAATTACTTATAAATTTCACCTCTAAACTCTGACTCTTTGTGCAGAAAGAAGCCGAATTCCTTCACGCGATTTTCACCTTTTACATAACAACTTTAAAAGCTAAAATTGCACGTACAATTTGAATGATAGGCAATACTTATGTCGACGATCGTACTAGAACATTGGGTTCGCTTATAAAAATGTATTTAAAATGTCGCTACGGGAAATGATTTATAGTGAATAGTGTCATAAATTTGTCCACTTGGATTTAGAATAAAGCCGGCAATAAATATGGTGCATGCTACTCAATATGGTATTGCATGTTTTCGCGTTATTGAGACATTTCCTTCTACTATTTAGAATTCAATACTTGGTATATGGGAAGGTATTTCAACAACTTTTAATGTCGCAAGCTGTACCTACTGCTAAGCATTAGGTTCCTCAAATATCTGTTTTTGAGTTATTGTTATTGTCTACGATAGCAGCCTAAAGACTGATGGGTTACATTGATTGAAATATGATCACTTATCTACTATGTGTCACGCATAATACATATGTATTGATTTCTCTGCCTAAACCTCAGGAGAAAAGCAGTCACAAGTACTATCGTAGCTGACCGTATAAAGGAACCTCATGTAAACGATCCACCACTATAATTAGACCTATCTACAAACGCAAGTGTCATACTAAAACGGCTCACCCAATACTGGTTTATTCTTAGCCATGCTACACCAGTCGTCCAAGACACTGACCTATCCCAACAGGTCCACATGACAAGTTCATTCACTAATAGAAATGATATCATGTTTATTGTTTCTCCTTAATGTTTCTATAGAAATGCAATGGGTGCATTGATGGTCTTTTGAATGACTTAGCCAATAATTTCCTGCGTCGTAAAATGGCACAGTACGATTGCTTTCTAAATACTAAGACACTTGATGTACCTATGTCAATCGAGTGGGCAACATTTTAAGTACGTCTATAAAAGTTAACTGGGAAAAGACTTGAGTGAATGAATGGAGCTTGTCATTTCAAGGTAATAAAGCCAATGAAGTTTCTGACTATAAAATTAGATTTTTAGGGAAAATTAACAAGAAAATTGTTATAAATAAATTAGACAGAACTAGATTGCTGAAGTGGCTTTTAAAATCCATCCAATTCCAATTTCAAAATTATACCCAGATCTAAGTCTTCAAAAATTAAAAACACTATTAAAAAAATCGTCTTCAGTCCCCAAAAATAAGAAGTTCGCAGAAAAAAAAGTTAATCTACTAAGTCAGTAGCAGACGCGCCATATTACTTCAATGTTGTTTTTCAATTAAAATCGCAATCACACATACATCAGTCGCACAAAGAGATCGAAGACCAAAAAAATATAATAGACATGGGAATATTCATGTTCTACTAATACGCATGCGTTAATTTATGCAAGACGACACTGCTTTTTTTAAGAAAAAAAAACATAAAGGCCTTCGTCAAAAATTGCGATCGGTAGTGTCACCTAACACTTCGAAGGGGACCCGTCAACCCTAACATGACATGTCATTGTACTTCCTATTTTTGTCACTTAAGACTTTTTTTTTGCAAAGGAACAAAAACTGTCTAATTGTAACAGTTTTTTGTGCGCAGATTTTAAGCTCGATTATTTTTTCTTTTGTGCCAGCATTGATTTGAGACGTAACTTTTTAAGAACAATTTGAACCGTTATGGGCTCGGATTCGAATACAGTTTAAGATTTAAGCAAGAAAAAACAGAAGGAAACTATCGGAAGATGATAATTTTGTATGCTATTCACAATAGTGTGAGAATTGTAAAATGAGCATATTTTGTTCAGAAAGAAACGTAATGAGAAAAAAAAAATTGTAACAGATAGTTACTTTTTTACAGCTTCCATTGAGATGAGGATTTTTTCATACATCAAACCGACTTTTATGCTAAAATTAAATTGTAAAATATTTCTAGTACATAAGCAACTGAGAACAAATATTTCTCATGGCACACCTGTGGGACAGGAGGTGAAAACACGAACCATGTTATTAAACCAATCCGATCGATTGGAAAGGGTTAAGAAACTCATAATAATTGCGAACAAAAGAGATCCGCTTCGATCCCAAATTCTATTATTTATAGTTTCCGATCACAGTCTGAATACGCCTTAATTATCGGCTGTGTGTCGCACCCTTAACGTGTTCCTTTTTCAAACTTTCACAAGAGCAACAACTTTCACGGGTTAATTATTTTTAACCGATTTAGTTTTTTTTTCGTTTCTATTATTGTGGTAACACTTCGTTGGTTAGGGATTATTTTTACTTTAAAATTATTGGTTTTAAAATACTTATTTTTGTAGCTACCTTTATCACAATAGTGACTTATTATGTTTATTTCACACATAGAATTAGAACCTGCATGTTCGTTACTCCGTTGATCTCGGAGTAAGCAAAGCTTGTATTCATACCTAGAAAAAATACGAGGCGAAGTATGAGTTTTAAGTAACTTATACCGCTTTTTCACACTGTACATTTTTAATTACCAAACTGCAAAAATGATCACTAGTAGGCAGGTACTTCAACTTTGGTAGCAAACGCAAAAAATCAAGCTGCAGCTTACTCCGATGTTTGAATAACCCATTAAAAACCATGTCAGGAACTACTCCAAATATTGATTGAGGTTCACCGTAAGGGTGTTCGAAGGTACCCATAAGTGCCATAACGGATAAGTCAGTACCTGGGGATGTCTTTAATAAGGCAGAAATTGTTTTGAATCATGTTCGGTAAGCGTGAAGATTTCGTACGGATTAGACGGGTGATCGGCAACGTATTTCTTAGGTGGGTGATACTCAAAGTTTTGTGTTTGTCCTTTTTTGTATTTTTTGGAATGTCGCTGGAAGATATTGTTAATAACGATGAACATATTTTTTCATATTAAACAATGCAGAGTAACTACTGTGCTGAAAAAAAAATCTTGATGATTCTTCCCTCTAAAGTCAATGTTGCAGATAACACTTGTCGGAAAAAACCACGTAGAAACATATATTTATTGAGCTTAGGATTAGATTTCTCATTTTAAGTGAGTAAATAATTAAATAAAAAATATGGAAATGAGTACCCTATTAAAAGGATGCATGGTGCGATGATGTAAATGTTTATGCAAAACTTTGAGAACCATTCCCCAATAATACTCTGTGACCATTCCAACATTGATTGGTACCACAATGAGTTACAAACTCCGCTTTCACATTGTAAAGTGATATATTTATATTATTTTTGCAGCCCCCTGTCGATTTTTTAACAATACCTATATAATCCTTCTGTATGTACCATTCCTTAGGGTTGAAATACCCAAGTGTGTACATAATATTAATAATATGTTTGAGAAATGAGTTTGTTTGAAAAATTACAATTTGGTTAACTTCTTCGCAAATAGTTGTTGAAGTTGTATGGGATTATTAATGGTGTTTGTTTTGTTGGCTTTCGAGAAATTAGTTGTGCGTATAATATGTTTGATGATTTGAAAACACGCTATGAAGTTATGATATTGAGTAACTTCATAGTTGGTTATAAAGTATTTTCTATTCGAAAATATATTCATATATACGAAGTATTGTCGACATATATCTGACGTCTGAGGTCTGACGATGAAGTAATTTCAATATTTGTAGTAGTATTATTAAGTAGGTAATTTGTACAACTAAACTGTGGTAGTATTCAACTAGGAGATAAAGCAAAAATTCAAGAATGAAAAAAGACTGACTCCACAAACACTTCAGCCTAAAAACAAACAGCATAAAAACACCATAAACACAACTTTACGGCGTTCCAATGATAACTAGTTCTTATCACCAACCGATGACGCATCGAGAATTCAAAATGTTATGACTTCGAAATCTGTACCTACCGTAACCGAGATACCATAAAATAACCATTTCTTTCATGTTATACGAGGGTGTAAAAGGTGCGTAAGGGTTAAATGGCTATCTTTGTGCGTTAAAATCGTAACGATACAAACTACTAGACTGGAAACCGTAAAAAATCAAAATAAACGATTGGGTTCGTGAGGAGATGACGTATAGATGGTGTTTTAATGACGGATTAAGTGAACATTTGTAGTACTTGTTGTTACTAAGGTTTGAAGGCGAGGTTTGTGTAAAATGGGATTTCTAGAGTGTGTTTGTTATTTAAAAATCAAATTTCTTTTCGAAGCTTTAAAGACACTAAGTTTTTTTCCAAGTTTCTGCCGATAAAAAAAAAACTAGGTATATTTGTGGATATTTTTCGGTAGCTACGATATTTACACCATATCTACTTAATCCAAAGGCCCCCAAGTGTTATTTACTTGTCAAGTCTCCTTTTCCCAAAATGCATTACTAAATACAGCTCAAAAATATTTTTATTCAACCTATTTTTGTCAACCTCCCTAACCTACTTCAAACGCCGCCTCTATTTCGCAATAACTCTAAGTCCAATAAATCTGATATTCAGGTAGCAACTTTGATAAGCATGTGAAAACTGTCTGTTACACACCAAAGCCCATAAATATGACATTAGCACATCGTACAGGGCCTTTAATTGCTCGCTCCCTATTGTGGCACATACTTTATGATCTGTATTACGCTTTAAATACTGCGCAAGAGTTGATTTAAGATGGCGTCTTGTAATGGGGACAGTTTTGTTGCTGTTCATTTTTGGAATGAAGATATTTATTTGGAGTTTTTTTTTCTTTCTGATCGTAGAGTACAAAATACAGTGTACTGAGTTGAGAAAGAAAAATGTAGGTACAATTTTTAAAATTTATGATCGGGTAAATTAAAATTAAAAAGGACAAAACACTAATCAATTAACAAAACAAGACAGGATACAAAGAATACCACGATAAAAAAAGATATTACGTCAAAAACACATGTTATTATTATCGTTTTGAATATCTATCAAATTGTCACTACGCCCGAGGGCTTGTGAAGTGTCAAAAATGCGCTTGAAGTGGTCAGTTGATGGCAGATAAAGTCACCCCACCTGTGAAACTACCCTTAGGGGACACTGGACTTTACTATGTTTAACAACGGCACTTGCTTTACGGTTATTTTCGGTTGAAGAGTGGGTAAATGAGGAATTTTTTGGATAGGTGGACCATTATTTATTTATTTATTGCTTATTACAGGTACATTATATGTTCTAAAAGGTACAAAGTGTCCAACAAAACTGTATACCACAGTTTGTCTGTTGGATCAGATTTTTTAAACTATTGACTTAGGTACATTGGTATTAACTATGTCTTATGCAGTGGAAGATTGAATACATATATATGTATTCGTCGATAGATTGTCACGGGTCTAGTATCTGTTTCGCTTTTCTTAAACCTTCACAATGGGTTTTGGTAAATTGATTAATATTTTCGAGTTTCAATCTCTGCACTGCAGAAATGATTGTAGTGGAGATAAAATAGAATGACAGTGTGCTTTGCGTAACTTGTTGCGTGTGCAATATTAGGACCGAACATTTGCCTGTGGCGGAAAATATAGCATAGAGAATCCTTGGAAATTTCAAGAAACATAGGGAAAGCTTCAGCGTAATTGTTAAAGTTTTGCATTTCCTATGTTTAGATAAAATCATTACAGCGCTTCTTACATATAAAATCTTCGTAAAACAGTAGGTAGATATCAAACCCTCCCTTTATTCAATTTAAGTTTTCATTTACTTACCACTTTGATTACAAGTTAAAGGTTCTACAGCAGTTAAGTGTCAAACGGACACACGAAATGGATAGTAGATCGAGATAACTACACCCTACCTGTGTTGACCATACTACAGCCTTACACTAGTGTGAGTGCAATGCCAAATACATATCTACATTTGGCAACGCACACATAGACATGACTGGTTTACGTAAATCGCAGGCAAAGCTTACTAGAAAGTCTCCTTTAATTTGTCGTTGAATTAACGATGATGCGGTTTTGTTAGTATGCGTGTATGCTTCGCCATTGTAGGAAGTTTCAAGTAAGTTGTAATCTTGTTAATATTGGCATTGCTGTTGTTTGCTGGTATGATTAGCACGCTGTCAATGTGAGTACCACTCATCATAAAGGTTGATTATGATAATTAATTATTGTATACGTCGTCGTCGCTGCCTTAAAAAATATTGCACACAAAGTAGCCATTTTGCAGCAATCTGCAATGTTACCTCTTCCAAAGAACCGTTATTTCAAGTGACGAAAACTATTTTTTTTTTTTCAGAAAATTGTCTATAAATATTCAACACTCCTACCTACTAAGTAGTTCTTAAGCAGTATAAGCGAATCGTAAGCAAACGCAACATGTTCGCACGATCAATATATCGAGCGTGGACACTGGGCCAGAGCTTCCGTTCCGGCGCCGGAGCGGGCCGTCCGGTGACCCGTGTTAAATTGACAGCCCTTGTTTTATTGTAATCATTACTTACAGCTAGCATAACTGTAGTGAAGCTTGTATACATGTGCAAATTGTAAATTGTGGTAGTTTGAAGTATGTAAACAAACAGGGCATTTGACGGTCATGTGTGGCAAAATAGGCTCTGTAGGTACTCAAAGTGTTCCAGAAAGAACAAAGATGGAGATCCTGGCAAGGGCGGTGTGTTTTCTGTATGGAACCTTACGTTTACGTAACGCAATTAGAAGTATGAAGTTGATGGCTTGTACTCATATTCTGCGAGAAGCCAGTATTTGTATTTGTAGGAACATCTTCGTTTAATCTGTCTCACCTCACTCTTTAATGACAAGAGCGACAATTTATATTGAAATAAATATGAAAGAAACTTAGATTAGCAAATCTAGCATGTATCAATTTGTTCACGTCTCCTAAAAGTATCTCTTTAAGGGGTTATGAATATAAACGATTTGACTTTTGACTCAATGCCTAATATTCATTTTTGTTTCTTTGTTTTTCTTACATTATGGCTTTTTAGCCATATACAATAACGCTATTAATTGAATATTATTGTTCTCTTAATTTAATTATGGATATCTCACGCTGTGAATCTAAGAGATAAATAGTTTAACAATCTATACAAAGACAATCATTAAAATAAAGACATCGTTAACACTATTGAACTTTCCCAAAAAAGCAGAATAAATGGTAAAAAAATGTCATCACCTGGGCTTTATATCTTATGTGGAAATTCCTAATTAAAATAGATTTGATAGTTTAAAAACATCTGGTCGATAATGTGTAGGAATGTCGGCCCACACGTGCCTCGAAATGACAATAAAATCGATACGGAAATCGATTGAGATTTATTATAGAAAAAATAATTTAATTGTTACGTTTATACCTAATGTTTTGGGCTATAAATTGAACCTGTGTATAATTTGTTAGGTTTTATATTTTGAGTTGGGTGAAATTGCTGCTAACAATAGCATAGACGTTACAATATGCCTCTATTTACAGGTCACACAGCTATTTTGAGTGAAATTAAAATGATTGATGTAGTTGGAAATGATTTAATTTGAAAGATTACTATTTTCCTAACAATAATTTATTCATTTATGGTACTATCGAGCAAACGTACCTACACCTGAATCGGGATTTGGGCAGAAAATATGTATTTATAGACTACAAGTAAACAAGCAATGGCGTAGGTCTGTGAACTTTTAAATGTCAACTTTATTAAACATTTCAATATACACAGAAAACAACAATCGTATTGAGACATCGAAAAAGATTTATCAACAACATAAATCAGTGGTCAGACCGTTCTATCAGATTTATTATAAGTATAGGTAATTAACAATCAAAATATACACGGGCAGCATCGATCGTAATGAATGACGCAGGGTCCGGCGACTAACGTGTCCGACCGGACACGACCCACGTCGTTCACTGCTTTCAAACTATTTCTACAATAATAAAATAATGCCTACATTCGCCGGACGACCGGACGGCACGGCTGTCGAAGCCGAGTGGGCGGGTGTACAAGTTCCTTTATTGAAAATGATTCATTTTATGGTTTTTGGAAGTTACATTCTGCCTATTGAATTTTCGTTGTTGGTAATTGATTTGTCGTTGTGATTTACATATTGTAGGCATGCCGTGTCATGTAGCTCAGTTTTATTATAACTCTTCAGTTCAATTTGATATCATCGTAAATTTCAATTTTATGATTGCTAATTGACTTCGAGATCGAAACATTTACTGATACTAAAGTTTACCAAATTGTTGCACGAGCTTAATTTTCTTCAACGTTTACTAGCATAGTGCATTCAATACGTAAGACGAATAGAAATGGTACCTATCCAAATGCATTTTTACATGGACTCGTGTTAACAAAGAATTCTTTTAAAACAAATAACAGACGTAACAACTCAACCTTCAAACATTTCAATCCATAAACAGATTTACTAACAAGAAAAAATTACACTCGTTAAAAAATCGATAATTCCACAAAGCGATTATTTTGTTCGTAGCACCAAACGGTGTTTGTTTTGTTATTCTCGAGTTGCGTGCAACAATCGATACAAGCTGATTGCATTAAGCAATTACAGTGTATTTAATTACCCGAGCCAGTTAATTAGTGAAGCCTTATGTTCGCTGCAACGGTAGGGTTTCCATGGCCTCCCTCATTTACACTTGCAACGACGTTTGCATTTTTAACATTGTACTACTTGTCACTAAGTTCGTTAAAGGATTAATTTCATGTAAGCAGACTTGTGCCGTTGTTATGACATGCACTGTAAACGTTCTGTTTTATCATTCTATGTGTAGTGAGAATATTGCAAATACATTTTCGCAAATGATCGTAATTTTCACGTAGAATTTGCACGGAGAGGGGGCATTTATTGAACTTACTGTAATGCTTTGCTTAAATGAAACGATTCAAGCAAATGCTAAAATATGCAACCCAAACAATACCAATAGCCAAATAAGATTAAAAAGAAACTTTACAAAACAAATATTCCAATAAAGAACGCTAAAGTCATAGAAAACAATAGCATCGAGAATTGTTTTGTTAAACTTCTGAATTTAGCCGTCCCTCGGTACTCATAAAGTTGACAAAATTTTGGCAACCCTGTTCGATAGTCGCAGTTAATTCGCGGCTTGCATTTCGCACGAAATTTTGTGCCCGTATTTAATTAAGTTCCATGAAAAAGTACTGCAATGCCAAAGTTTTCTCGTAAATACTGCCTAAAATTTGTAACTTACTGTTTCAGTGCACTGCAATTAATTTCGTGAATTAAGACTTCGGAGCGAGGGTTTAAAAGCCTATGGAGTACAATTTATAAGTTTTTAAATATCAAAATTTTGTTGACGGCCCGCTGTCACGCGAGACTTGTCTTCAATTGTTTTTCTTGGAAAATGAAAATGGGATCAACGTTTTCGACACGTTAGGAGTTATTACGCGAAAATACTCTTCACCTTTAGACCTGAACTTTTGCACTTTCTTAAACGTGAAGTTAGTGATTAACGCTTTTGAACAATGACAAATATGACGTCTCCATTAACTCCTTTATAAGGTGCACAGAAGGGGATATATTCATAACTTTGAAATGCATTAAACATCTTTTGTTCGTTCTAATTACTCGCGTCTATCTCTAAATGATCCCTTGTGTAATAGAGCTGTAAGTTTGAACGTTGAGGTCTTATTAAGTTGGTCATCAAATGAACCGTTCGTCCTTTAGTTGACATAAACTGACTGATTCTGATTAAGACTGAGATTAGTTTCCAGTTATTAGCATATTAAGAGACAGGGGTGTTGTTTAGGTACTAATTTATTTTTGTTTTTAGTTTGCAATTATTATGAATGCTATGCAAAATATAGGAAGATATGTTATTTTAATAATTAATTTTAAAGCGAGATAATTTATCAAAGAATCATTGGATGACAATAAATGTATGCATCTTCAAAAGCGTGTCTATTTCAAGTCAATTCAATATAATTGTGTCATAAGTGTGAAATAAAGTGATTTGCATACACACGCTAAAGTTCTAATATTATAACTAGTACAACAAGTTACTGTAGGAACATTGTGGCTACATTTTGGATATGCAAATCTTAGTATAAGGGTGTCTCCTTATATGCAAAGTGTGTCTAATTTTATGCACTAAAGTGTAAGATGGATGACAATAAATATATGCATCTTCAAAAGCGTGTCTATTTCAAGTCAATTGAACATATTCTATTATAGATGAGAAACCAAATAATTTGCATACACACGCCAAAGATCCGATATTATGACTAGTACAATACTGTAACATTGTGACCACATTTTTGGATATGCAAATCTTAGTATAAGGGTGTCTCCTTATATGCAAAGTGTCTCTAATTTTATGCACTACAGTGTAAGATGGCACGGGCTTAACTGACAATGTCCGCACGAGCTGCATAATCTTAGAGAAGAAGACGAAAGTCATGGGTTTGAATTAATTATTGGCAACAAGCGTGATCAGTTTTCCATGGGTTAGTGTTGATATATTTAATAGTGTGGTTGGTTAGTCCATCAGGGTTTTTATTTGAATTTTAAATTTTACCGCATCCAGAAGATTTTCATATTCCACTGCTACCAACAGAACAGTCTCTTCAATTTAGATATAAACTTCATCCTCTGATGGTTTTAACTCAACAGTGTTTAGATGATTAATTTAAATTTAATTGTTAAGATCACCAACATCAAAAAATTCAAGATTATCAAAAGATTTTACTTTATGCTAATTTGCATACACAATATTCTCTGAACAGTAGGGGTGTCTTCTAATATGCAAAGTATCTCTTCCTTCTACATTATTTAGGATGGCACGAGCTTATCCACAATGTTAGCACGAGCTGCATATTTTAGAGAAGAAGACATTTGTTGACTAACTACGATACTCATGATTTTGAATAAATTATTGGCAACAAGCGTTCAGTGAACAGTTTTCTATGCTTAGTGTTGACGATTTTGATAAAGTGTGGTTGGTTAACCCTTCAACGATTGGTAAAAAACACAGATTTTATAGGATTTTTTTTTCCGCATCTGGTAGTTTTCATGTTCCAATGTTAGGTACTTGACGAACAGTCTCTTCAGTTTAGATGAACACTTCGTCTTTTGCTGGTTTCATCTCGACAGTGCATACTTATATTATTAATTTCCATTTCATTGTCAAGATCACCGACATCAATAAAATCAAGATTATCAAAAGTTTTTACGTTATGCTAATTTGCATACACAATATTCTTTGAATAGTAAGGGTGTCTTCTAATATGCAAAGTATCTCTTCCTTCTACATTATTTAGGATGGCACGAGCTTAGCCACAATGTTAGCACGAGCTGCATAATTTTGAGACATATGTTTATAATGTTTTGTAGATTTCTTGTATTTATCTTCGTGTGTTCTGGTTGTAGGTACTTCGTCGCTCGGCAGGTCGAAATGATTTTCAGTTATTGTACCTAAGTCAATAATTTTGCTAATAATATTATGCTTTTTATTATTATTAAGTATTGATTTTGTTGTTTGGTCAAATCATTTTGGTAATTTCTTTTTTGTCTCTATGTATCGGTACGTATCTTTTCTTGGCATTTCTTTGCAGAATCACTTTGTTTACTGTTAGTTGTTGATCATTTGCTTAACCTAAGGGCACAAGTATAATAGTGGTAACTTAGGAAGGGTGTCCCCTAATATGCAAATTATCACTAATTTTATGCACTTTTACGAAGATGGCACGAGTTGAAGCCACAATACTAACACGAGCTGCATAATCTTGGAGAAAAGGATCTCCTTTGAAACTACTTACCTACTTGTCAGCTATGAAGTGTTTATTGGTTGGATTTGAATAAATTACTTTACACACTACATGCACCTTGAGGTAGTGTTATATTATATTAAGCAAGAACTAGTGCCATTACTAAGCAAGAAATAAGATTTAAGTTTCCATTACTTATCAAATTATTTTTAAAATTTCTCTTCTGATGGATTACTTTAGCTAGTATCTTTGAGCTAGAATCCAGTTTTCCCAAAACTGGTAATTAATCATTGGACCTACTCTCTTACTGCATTTTTTTAACTGCGACCGGACTTATTCAGTTACCGGAGTGTCACGTAACAAACTAATCATGAATTATAAGGCAAAATAAGTAAAATACTGATTAATTTATTTCTCAGCATAACAACTGTCATAATATGCAAAGCAAATGATCTTATTTCTGACAATGAGACACACGCCATGTATCTCAGGGTACCGGAACATTCCAACTTGCATATAAAGACGACAGCACGCGTCATTCTGATCTATTTAAATGTATGCAAAACACTTAGTACCTGGAAAAATATAATGGTGTAAAAGAAATATTAAATTGTACGATTCGTATGTTAATTTATGTGGGAAATAATCTAGATATGTGCGCCAACCACAGCGCGAGCCGTCGCACACGACGACCGTCACGCGTCTTCAATTATTGTAAATATTTATATTTATTGATTTATTAATATGTCTAAGATATCTTTGCTTTTGTACACCGTTCAAATATTTAAATTGTAACAGACTACCATGCAAATGATGCCTTTGACATTTATTTCAACAAGCATGTAGTTAAAACATTTCATAGAATTTATTTTGCTCTAATTTTGTATCTAGTTATCAACTTCATAGTTGCGGTATCTCGTCATCATTGTATAAGTAAGAACAAAAGCCATTCAGAAATATGCGTCCGAGCGTCGACAGGAAACAGTGATGTGTGGTGAAGCAATGTTTTCACAACGAACACGTCGCAACAATTAGGTTTTCACTCACTGAGGAGGGTAGCTACAGTTTTGTACTGGACTCGAGCACAACAATAGATCCGCATTGTCTACAAAGCGAATCCACTGCAAACTTCATTTACTAAGTGAAGTTAAATAACGATCAATAATAATAAATTTATCCTTGATGCAAATTAAATTCCATAATGCACGGAACCATTATTTAAAATCGCAAATTTCTATTGTAATTGTAAATTACGAGAACCGTAACGGATCGATCGAGTGAGTCTAAACAGTGCAATTTGAATATTTTTTCAATCAATAACTGATATATGTAAATGTTCGACAAAAGACATTATGCATGTTGCTCTTAACAATGCAGCGACCGTTATCGCAACAATTTTATATTTCGTCAAAGGTGCACCAGAAATAATAATTGATCGAACACCATTGTTGCGAATGATACCTACTGGGTACCCCTTGGAATATCAAGAGGTTGGGAGAATCCGAAAATTAACCAATGATAGGTCTAAATTTAATTTTACGATCTGATACCTGCCCTTGTCTGACAAAAGCTTCGTAATCAAATTATGCAGCCGATGCTACCATTGTCGGCTACATGCATAAATTTAAGGCACGTTATTGTAGATGCATCGAAGGGTACGCAGGAAGAAGCTCACAATAATAGATGAGTTGCATCGAGGCTGTTATTGAACGATACGTTCGTGTGGGAAGAAGGGTTAAGATGATACTTATCAGATAATTGTTACGAATTATTGCATCTGGAGATTAGCCCGATGATTTGGAAGACGTCGTTGGAGATTTGAACGTTAAAATATAACTCGGTCTGACAGCATACATTTTGAATATTTTAACAAACATGAGACATCAAAACTGTAACCTTGCCGCAGTGGGTTCGTTAAGGACAAGTAACGTTACCATCAAAGCGTCAAACGCCAATCAAACGTCTGTAACAAATCCCACCCTTAGTGGAGACAACGCGAATATCGCATTACAAAAAAGTTCGTTATGAAAAGAAACCGTTACTATTACCAAAGGGTATGACAACGCGCGAGAGGGCGATCCAATTTTAGTGAATTTCTTATAGCAGTAATGATATGGAGCACGGGCGTTGCATACTTTAGCGAGAGAAAAGAAATTTGGGAGACGTTGCGAACATTGATATGTAGATGAGATGGCACAGGTAGCGAGGGGTCTTATTGAAATTAGAGATACATAAATGAAATTCGTGAATAGAAGTATTACCGATCGAAAATAGATAATGGAAATACAGACGTAACTCTTGCATTGGAAAATAACGTCTTTTCCGTTACATCATGTGCATTAGTGAAACTGTCGGGACGTAAAATTTGCCTACATGTAATACTTTTCCTCAATTTGAATTCCATATACAATTGTGTTATGCAATAAAATGGTATGAAAATTGCAGAAGCTGCTGCCGGTATTAATAAGAATGCAATGTGTTATGTTAGGAAAAGTAATGTGTGTTTCTATGAATAGGTTGGTCCATTTTGTCAATACTGACAAGTCGTAATCAAAACACCTAAATAGTATAGAGGTGAGCCGCTGATCAGCATAAGAAAGACGACAAAGAAGTCGCGAGCCATCATGTGCTTTGCATATGAAGAGTCCACGCGCGAATTTGCATACCCACCTCTAGTCCAAAATCTACATTTATCTATTCTGTCTTTTTGGAGTTCTGTCACAACGGAAACTGCATAAAGAAACCTTTTTAGTTTATGGCAGTAGGGTGCAGACTGAAGATGTGTCATGATATTTTAAATTTTTCTTTTTGTTTGTGCAATAAAATGTTTTTTCTTACAGCATTGCTATTTTAAGAATGAGTATAACAACTCTGACAATAATTAGGAAAATAGCACATAAGCTATCTAATCTTAAGACTGATAGGTACAAAAATTAAAAGTACGTATATGAGAATATATTATGTTCAAATACATTAAGACACCAGTATTTTACTCAAGTGTTGAGGACTTGGCAAAATAGCAAAAACAAAAGAAACAAACAAAGCTCTACTAATATTTAAGAACCAACGGAACCAACACAACACCGGCTCACTTTTTTACACTCCTATATTAGACTACCCTCGGATAGCACGAGACACAAATTCATGCCTTATTTAAGAGCCTTACACACGCTTTAAGTAAGGTAAACCAAATTTGCATAAAGTCAGCCACGAGCTAATATTTTTGCATAAGAAGATAACACTTCTTCGAAAACGCTTTATATTAAAGTATCAGGCAAAGGTGTTAGGCTGAGTAAAATGTTGTCAGGCCCTTATTGATTTGATTGTGAGTCGTCTTATTTTATGATAATGAATGCATGAATTTTGGATATGTAAGAAGGTATAAATTGTTGGCGAATGTAAGTGTGTATTCTTGGCTTAAGAATTATAAGGACGTCTCTGATAATAAAGTAACTGTACGTAATATATTGTGACACGGAATGAATATATGAAATAATTTGCTTAATTTTGCGTGTTAAAGTGATAATGATGACGAAGAATATGCTGTGAAGCCGTTTAATGTATTTTTAATTTATTGTAATGAAACTGCAGATAATATTTTTGGGCAAAACGAAAATAAATATTCCTCGAAAAGGATTTACTAAAGGCTGTTAAGAAATGAGGATGAACTTAAGTTGAGTCATTCATAACCTACAAAAGTTCAATCGAAAAGGAAGCAATTCGAAAGTTTAAGTTAACAAAGTAGCTCATAATTTCATTGCATGAATAGATTCCCTCAAATTTTTCTGCCTATATTTCCACAAACACTGGCATTGACATTCTTTACGATAGCTCACTTAAGTTACAACTTCGCATACACATGCAGCGACCCTCACGTGAACGAAACTAAACTGCAACATAGAAGCATAAATTGCATCGATTCCCATATTTAACTCAACAAGGAACAAACAAAAATTTGTTAAAAACCTTAGCAATTTGTCAGTGCCGTATCAGGCGAGTTCAGTCAATAATGAAAAAAAAATCGGCAACTTCTTTCCCATCGTTTTCGGGTAATATTCAACACGCGAAGCTTCGTGGTACACAGGCCGCCGTATACATTTCATTATTTACTTATGACAGAGTAAAACAACGTTGCAAAAAACTATATTAATTGCCGAAACTTCTGTTGCGGTAGTATAATTTAATTTTTACAAATACTGCAGGAACTTGTCAGTTGGTGCATTGCTTGATCTTCTTTTTTTATTTGGTCCCAGTTTATAGACTCATTTGATAGAACTGTTACAATGTAAAGACTAATAATATTCTTGCCATTATTACATTCTATCATAACTTCTAACTAAATATAAAGTTCTTCGTTTTCCACACAAGATACGATGGTATTAATTAATTCTTTTGGCACTTACACAATAGCTGATGTTGGAAACAATTCAAGGTCCAGTGGAATATTTCATATTAATAATACTTAGATAATATTCATATTATGAATATGATGTATATTACAAACCATCATCAATTGTAGTACATTCAAAATAACACATCAGTGTAGGTCGTAGGCACCTGCTTGTAAAAGAACTCGGTTAATATCTAAGTCCTGACTTTTTATTAACTGCTGACTTTTTATTAATAAACTAGCTTCCGCCAGCGGTTTCACCCGCATCCCGTGGGAACTACTTCCCGTACCGGGATAAAAAGTAGCCTATAGCCTTCCTCAATAAATGGGCTATCTAACACTGAAATAAATGTTCAAATCGGACCAGAAGTTCCTGAGATTAGCGCGTTCAAACAAACAAACAAACTCTTCAGCTTTATAATATTAGTATAGAAGTATAGGTTATAGTGGAAATATGGGATCTTCATGAAATACACTTTATATGGATTTGAAATCACAGGTCTCTGCCAAAATTATTTGTGTTTTAGGACAAATAAGTCATTACAAATCCAATCTATCGGCCGATAATTATCGTGCTAATGTAGAAATCCATAGTTTAGTGCAGCGTTATCGCAGTTTGCACGAGCGCGGAAGCTCTACTGAATTCTACATCGAGTCTAGCTGATAATTTTGGCACGTATTAAAATTGCTGCAGCGTGTAGTTTGGTAGCAATCACGTAATCATCAACTTGTTCAATAAACTTCCTCAACATATATTGTACACTAGCTTCTGCCAGCGGTTTCACCCGCATCCCGTGGGAACTACTTCCCGTACCTGGATAAAAAGTAGCCTATAGCCTTCCTCGATAAATGGGCTATCTAACACTGAAAGAAATTTTCAAATCGGACCAGTAGTTCCTGAGATTAGCGCGTTCAAACAAACAAACAAACAAACTCTTCAGCTTTATAATATTAGTATAGATTGACTAAGATTTTTGTTTCTATAAATGTTCTAGAAATTAATTTCGTTCCTTTTGACATTGCGTTTCTAATTCTATTTTCAAATTCGAAACATTCGAGAACAAATTTCAAATTTAAAGTTGGAATTGATCATACATCAAAATACCGTGGAGCTATGAAAAATGAAAACATATTAGAATAGAATTGGCATCGTGCGCGCCATTTGAAGCGATTTGCCGAGTGCTCGCGAACGACTTCCGATGGACGAATACTTCAAATACTTTCCTTATTTGGGGAAATTGCACTTTTGATTACTTCATTCTGAATTTTTCTTTCTCCATGTTTTTTTCTTGTTTTATGTTGAATGATATTGAAGCTTGGCGTTATGTTGGAAGTTATCTGGGTGTCTTTATTTTTTTGGTTTGTTTTATTCCTTTCAATTTTGATACGCTTTTTATAACTTTTTAGTGTCAATCAGAATCAAAATAAGGTGACAAATCTTATTTAAGTTCTAGTTTTAGACTGTGGATTTGTTTAAATAAGAATCCTCGTTGTCACAAAAATCTTGATAGTTTTTGATGCTCATAGATACTTACCTACTTATTGCAAACGAGTGTACAAATTGATGATCATTTTATGTATTTTTAAAAAGCTTATTTATAGGAAATTGCTTACACAGTTCCAAGCGGTACTAAGATGCCCGCGTCAGCATTGCTTAGGGTTCTTTTCACCCCTAAAAAAAGCGTAGGCTATTTACATTTATTATGAACGTAAGAATGCTTCAATATAATCATGTATTGTCTGAGAAATCACCAATTAGTGGTTAACTGGGCCCGATGGACAGGGCGGAATATTCCAATGTTTATGGCATATCCAACTAGGCCGTCGGCTCCAGCTAGAATTAATCAAATCAAGCAGCCCCCTACCCACCACTTTCCGATATAATTAACGCATACTTGTATGTGTGGACAATACGTGAATGGAACGTCCATGTGTGCGATAATGAACGATTATAGGAGACCTAGTTTACTTAACAGCGAAAGAACTTCATTCGCAGCAAAAAGGGAAATAAGGCCTTTTGCGGTTATAATAAGGTTGTTAATTTGGATGCGTGTGTGGTTTTTACGTCGTTGTTGTTTTGTGTGCGTCGGTGTGAGTTGTTGTTTGTTGGTGTGCGTTGATGAGTCACATTTTTTTTTGTTTCGTGGGTAAGGCGCTAGGGTGATCGCGTGGGGTGGTTTGTACCCCTTGCTTGGCGCAACCCCATCTTATTAATCAGTGAAGTACCGGGCGTCTCTTCACATGTCTGTTTGATGCGGACCTTATTTCTTATTAGATATTCAACATTTCCTAAGAGGAGAAACTTGTTGGTGAACATACTTGTTGGATTTTGGAGCTAATTAGCTACAAAAGTATTTGCATCTATTATGTATTAATTTATTTGCCAATCAGATAGAAGCATATTTAAGTGCCAGACTTCTTTCAATAAATTGATTTCGGTCCGCTTACTTGAGAACCACATCTCAGTCAACTTAGGTAGGTACTTGACTCCACTAAACACAAAAATTCTAGGACTCAATTTAAACCTAAAACTTATTTAAAATATTTACCAACAGAAATAAACTAAACACCAAACCACAATAGGCGTTCTGAACAAAATTAATCACAAACTAAAATAACGAATTTAATACCAATAAAACTTGATACAACTATTCAAAGTTGTCCAAATGAATAATTACTGGAAAATGATTACCGTCCCGGCGACGCCATTATGGTGTCAAGAAAGGTGTGCACGTCAGTTAGCCAGTTACCCCCTATAATTAAAGGCCGACTTGAAGTATCGACTAAACAATCAATAGCCCGCCTGATCTATAGAAAAAAACACAAAAGCTTGAGTAGATAACAATACCCCCGCCACCTACACCCCCCCTCATTAATAATATCGACCCTATTCACTAATTATGTGTGCTGCGAATGCACACGACATTATTATTAGTGTGTGAACGCACACACACATACGCGTTAATCACTAGTGATAGCCCGCATTAAAAGTATTAAAAGAAAAAAAAATCGTCCAATATATTGAAGTTATACGGAATTAGATATAGTTATTTCCTTCGGTTTCGTGTGCCCATCGCGTGTTACCAGACTGTTGTGATTGCTGAAATGTTAATCGGTGTCAGGACTTCTGGAGATTTTATTAAGGGAGACTTAAATTTCTTTTGTATCGGAATCCAATAACTATCGGACAAGATTTTAGTGGATTGAGAAATTTATTTTTTCGTTTTTCTTATAGAGTTTTGTTGGTGTTTGAAAGTGAATTGATTTTCCATTAAGATAATTGTCCTTTTCACATATCAAAAAACATCTGGTTTCCACTGACTGAGATGCACCTATTCCAATAATATCGCAAAGTTTATGTATCGATAAATTCGCCTCTCTAATCTAACAAGAACTTTTAGCATTCATTATTTGACGTTACACTGCAAATTCAAATTAAGAACACAACATTTTAATTTTGTGCAACCTCACTAGGCTAAAGCGTAACCTAACAACTTACAGGGCATTTTATTTAAACATAGAACGTTACGTAAGTGCCGATTTAGTGGAGTAACACCAGTTTTCGCGTAGTGTGCAACAGCCGCTCGCGTGCGTGTGCCGCGTATGTGTGCCGTTGGGCAAGGTCAGGGTTGTTCTATCTGATCAATGGTCAACTCGATTCGCGAAACGGCCAGTTACAAATCGATTTGGTTTAGTGTTCCTAAGTAAGAGGAGCGAATTTTGATTTGTGAATCGATTTTATTGGAGTGTACCTAGTTAGTGTAGTGTATTCTCGTATTTTTTTGCTAATTAGTTTTCTTATAGGTATTGGATTGGTTGGACCTCATTAGTCGTGTTACTATCGATGTATGTTTTTCTTTATTATTTATTTTAACCACAAGGCACATTAAGCAAGCATTCTATTCAAAGGTATACAAAAAAGCGGTAACCCGTCGCGTCCTAATAGAAACTGTATAATTAATCACTTGATTAATCAGTGTGACGAATAAAAACAGTGTAATGACCCGTTTCCTTGAATCGATCGACATGACGTCATCAACATTTGAATGCAAAGTCACTGTGTGTTTGTAGAGAATACCGATTTTATCGATATAATGCATTTTGGTTATCGTTCAGCACTAATTTTTAATGTTATAAATTAAACAATAAAATCAAAAGTCATTCTTTATACTTATAAGTTTAGGAATAAGTAACATAAGTTACCTGTGTTAAAATGAGTGTCTATACATTTCATATTCGTAGTATTTGTGTTGCATGTTCACAGTATCTGCTTTACTGCAGCTTTACTAGAATATAAACTGTTTGCTACATTGTTATTTTCAGTATTTACGACTTATTCTTGAAGCGAAAGCCAACAAAACTCCCTTTAATATCTAACTTAAACAAGCACAAAATGAACAGCAAACATCCTAATCAACATATTTTAAGAAGGGTTGCAATACGGTCGATAAATTCAAAATCGATAAAAACCGCCGAACACTAGTCGAGGATAGGGTGGCGTCAGCTTCTCGTGGGGCAAAAAAAAGTGAAAAGCAATCAGTGTGGCATAATTAGTGCGTTGTAAGTATGGGGCGCGTTGCCATGGTTACGGCGTCGGTGTCGATACCCGTTGCTTACCCGCCGCGTTAATTTCAAACGGAATTAATCGAATCAAGCAATCGCTCGATATCGATTTGTGTGATTGAAATAAAACTTGACGTCACTATTTAAGGGCTGCACTTACAAGAATAAGTTCTTGTAAGTGCAGCCCTTATGAGTATTTTTTTGTTTTTTGCACCGCAGTATGAAAATGTTCTATTTTGGCACACTTTTATTAACATTTATTTGCAACGAAAACAAGTTATAAATTAGCTTGATAAATAATGTCAACTGATTCACAATGCAGTAAGTTATTCTTCTTCAAGACACTAAAAAAACGAATAAACACGTCTTAAATATTTTTATTGTAGTTTTAACATTGAACACTTAAATAAAATGTGAACAGTGTAAATTTTATTACAGTTATGAGCACAAAACATTTCATTGATTTTATGACTACTTACTTGAGTAAGTACTGGTGCAGCTCATACATTTATCTTCGTAAGAACGTCCGATCGCATCAGATCTTATTGTTGTGTCTACTGAAAATTAAGGAGGCCATCTTTTTAACCACCTTTTGTATTCAAAATTCGATAATTTATTGCCGAAATAATATAATTACGGCCGACTGACGGGACGGATTGGCTGAGACCGGAAACACCAAATTACTGGAGAAATTAAAGCGGAAACATTGGGCCGCCGCTGGCAAGATGGCGCACCGCCGATTATCGTGTCTGTTCGATTTATGAATAACTTATAATTATTGTCGCGTCTCATTATTTGTTTACTCTATAATTTATTTTTTGTATAATAGTGATGTGAACGTCAATTATCGATTATTATTTTATTGGTTGATTGTAATAGACAAATTGTAATCATTTGTTCACGTTTATAATTTGTGGCACGCAATATTTTGTTTTATTTTTGGTAGCCATTAAAATTAAAGAATGACAAAGAACGAGTCTTGATTAATATGCATATTATTTAAGATTACGATTTCCATTTTTCGTTTACGGCGATTGTTCGTTTAATATGCACCATAAAATGAATAGTGGGCCATCCCAATAGCATTAATACGGGCGACAAACACATTAATCTGTTAATTTCATTTCTTAAATTACTAATTAGGAATGCAGCGGGCATAAATCAGGCCGTATCATTTTTATAACGATTTAAATCTTCGTAATGGTGGACAAATCTTAAAATATTACTGTTTTTATGGTAAATCTCGACTCTTAATTATGGGTATTGAATATTTATCAAATGATTCCAATTTAGGGATAAGACCATTTTTATTACGTTTGAAGATTTCCTTGTTTTGGTTTATTGAAATATGTCTTCATTTGCCCGCTCCTAAATGCTGTGTAGATGAGGAATGCAAGATATTTTACTATGTTATAATACGCATATGTTTTATAAATTTTATTATCATATAATATATAGGTATCTGTAATCTGTATCTTTAAACTAGATAACTGGTACATACATTATATACTCCTAAATCAATTAAAGATAAATCAGTGATATTGATTCTCTGCTTAAATCTTCTGAATACTTCTTATAAAAGCCAACCCAAATCCAAAGAATAGGGCTATAATTGTTGTTCAAATCTCTACTTGTAAGACAAGACATTCTAACCTAAGAATAAACAAAACTTCAGAACATCATGTCCTAGCAATCAAAACCAACGATTATAATATCTAACATTAACATAAAACCCTATAGACAAACAGCCATATATTAACAGTTGTATTGAAAATTTGTCACCTCGGTGGTAAATTTAAAGTATGACAAGATAATTGAAGGTTGGCACGTGGAATGGACGTGATAGTCCAGTGGGCTGGACGCAGTTGACAACCGAATGTATTAACAATTGATGTGGTCAATGTGAGGCGATTGAAAGGTTAGTGAGGTTTCTAAAGGGTTTGTTATTTTATAGGTTGTTTGTAAGTTTTGTTTTAGGATTTAGTGAAAAAATGGCGGGATATTATTTTGAAGGTGTTGTCATGATTAAAAATGTATTATGTTTTCTTATTCAAAAGATATTTTTCTAATGGTTACAATAAATGGGAACCTCGACCTTTCATAAGAAGGGAAGACTCAATGAACAACATCATCATCTTCCTAGTGTTTTCTCAAATATGGGGTCGTCTTACAGTCTGACCTGATGTGGTTGAGTGTCAGTGTTTTTGCATACGACTGCTTATCTGTCTACGTCAACCCAGTATTTTAGAACCCGATAACCCTTGGTATAGTTATCGGCACGGATATTGAGCCCTGACCTTCACCTGCGCAGAAGCGATTTATTGGTTTATTGCCTTACTAGCTTCTGCCAGCGGTTTCACCCGCATCCCGTGGGAACTACTTCCTGTACCGGGATAAAAAGTAGCCTATAGCCTTCCTCGATAAATAGGCTATCTAACACTGAAAGAAATTTTCAAATCGGACCAGTAGTTCCTGAGATTTGCGCGTTCAAACAAACAAACTCTTCAGCTTTATAATATTAGTATAAATGTGTACAGTGCGCAAAGCGATCCCCACTTTTCCGCCGAGAGCTCAATATCCGTGCCGAGAACTATAAAACTGGTTGTCAAACTTATTGAACTACAATTCATTAAAAAAACCAAAAACAAATGACAAAACCTAGTTACTTAGCTTGAATTCAATGATTGTTTAGCTGAGCTTGGGTTATTTATATCTATGTTTAATTACAGGTATTTTATAAACTTAAAGGCTAAAAATCTATAATCTAAACACTATTCTAATTACCTTTAAAGCAGGAGTGTTGGCACATGTTATCATAGCCATGCGTAGATTATATCGTCTCTTGTTGTAAACATAGGAAACACAATCACTTCAGTCTATTAGCTTGTACAGGCATATACTTGTTACTTAGATTAGAATAGTTTGCTGTTTAAAGAAAAACATAAATAAGTTTATGTGTCTGAAGATTTCTGGGCTTATTGCAAACAAATTCAACTATGGAAAATTTAATCATTAGATCTTTTTAAAAAAGTCGTGGTGGCCTAGTGGGTAAAGGACCAACCTCTCAAGTATGAGGGCGCGGGTTCGATCCCAGGTCAGGCAATTACCAATGCAACTTTTCTAAGTTTGTATGTACTTTCTAAGTATATCTTAGACACCATTGACTGTGTTTCGGATGGCACGTTAAACTGTAGGTCCCGGCTGTCATTGAACATCCTTGGCAGTCGTTACGGGTAGTCAGAAGCCAGTAAGTCTGACACCAGTCTAACCAAGGGGTATCGGGTTGCCCGGGTAACTGGGTTGAGGAGGTCAGATAGGCAGTCGCTTCTTGTAAAGCACTGGTACTCAGCTGAATCCGGTTAGACTGGAAGCCGACCCCAACATAGTTGGGAAAAAGGCTCAGAGGAGAGGGATCTTTTTGAAGAAGGTAGATTTATCCTCTTAAAATATTGCAAATCTGTAAGGAGACGAGACTGAATGTACATAATATAGGTATGTTATGTGAAAGACTCAAATCTTTTCTCAAATTTTTCATTGGTCGACTTGGTTGCAATAAGACCCAGAAGTTTTCAAGAACAAAGTCGATAGCTCCCGACTCAAGACACGGTGGTCGCCATTATAAATCATACAAAAATAAATCACTCACGAGGTTAAAATGTGAAATACTTTCTCTAAACAAAAGAGCATTGTTTATGCAAAAGTGCATTCCGAGTCGAATACTTTTCGTCGCCTGCCATCCACCCTGGATTTTTTTATTTTATTCGAATAAAGTACATTATGCGAGCCTGGCGATTTATCGATAAATTTTATATATGAAACCGTCGTGTTGTATGATCACGATCGCTGTTTTAAACTAAGACAGAAGTGAATTATATCGAGGTTGATGAAAGTAGCGTCGAAAATCGAAACGTCGATAACAATGTGTGAGATGTGGTCAGCTCATTTTTATATGGAATGTTAGCATTGTTTGCATTTTCAGTTTGGTAAATTGCGAGTGACAGTTTGAACTTACTTTGTAGGGTTTCCCAAGTTATTCAATATAGACTGGTTATTTGATTGAACTTCACCCACATAATGTGAGCAAATTACTTAATTACACACTGCTACTCTAACCCTAAAATAAAAGTGTTCAAAATGCAAATGAGGAAAATGCATTTAGCAATAAAAGTGGCAGTTGGTACTTCAAAACAGAGGCTGTTGAGTGTTATATTTAATAGCACCCCCTTGTTCGTTTTGTACAACATCGAGATTTATTCACAATACTTTGATGGCTTATAAATCATTTGGGGGGCTAATTAAAATTGCCCTTTTCGAATGCTCATCCTCACAGTCGGCCGTCGATGTAATTTACGATAAGTCGTCGTTCATTCGCACATAAATTTTCTAATTTGCGGCCCATCGGCTGAACAGAGTGTTGCAAATAAATTGATCACTAATAAAAACAACACCTCCAGTAAAAACTATAAAAATATATTGCCAGCTGTCAATGTTCCATTTTGTTATGACCACACCCGAAAGCCAGTTGATGAGAGCCCTTAACGTCTGTCAAAGCAGCAATTAAAAGGAATCGGTGTTGCCATAAACCGAGGATTAATTCCCACCTTTTACGATTAAAAAATAAATAAAATTTCGCACGTAGAGTTGCGTGTCGGCATTCATTTGGTAGTTTTGTTCGTTTTGTATGAGATTAATGCTACCTTATTGGCACAAATAATTTGTTCGCGTATGTATCACTACGTTTGCGCACACAGTTCTAAAGCGATCAGTGGACGCGATTCCATTTTATTATTTTACAAGTTTAATTATTTGACGCGTGATTTATGATAGAGCTTTGGCTTTTTCCAAAGTGGTTTTTATTTTTTTAATGGTTTTATAATCGTCGTTGGCGACCGGAAAAGTCGAGCGATTTGTTGTTCTTAATTAGTGGCTATATTTTTTACTTTTGGTGTTAAGAACAAGACGCAAAGGTCACGCGCGATAATCGCTTAAGCTGTTTTATCCAATGAAGCAATTTAAACGATTTATTTACCTTCGTTGTGCACTAATCAGGAATAAAATATTCACTCGTGAACTCTTCGAATATACGATTATCCGTTCGAGGCGAGTAATTTATTTTTAAGGCTCGTAAAATCTCACTCTTTAAGTTATAAAAGTAACATTTTAGCCGAGTTACAAACCCGGGCAAAGGTTATGACTATGTATTCATTTACCAAAAGCGTTCGCCTTCAGAAATCACTCAAACATTGTCGTGACACTGAGAACTAACTCTGTATTTAGGAAACGTTGATAATACTCAAAACGGGTGCATTTACATATATTAAGAATCCGAAACCGAGCACGGTACGCCTCGCAAAAATAAACACACACGAAAATTCGACAAAAAATGCAACTTTCGCATATCACACGCGAGCGTATTTCACATAACAACCGGTCGTTTTAACGATAACAAAACAGTGCGGAAAAAGTAAGAGAACGAGATGAGAAAAGTTACTTTAAGAATATACGGAAGTTAATTAGAAACGGAACGAAAAACAACCGTAACTGGTGGCGAAGTTGGCCGTTCTAGCGCGGCCAATGGTACAAGACACACACACAGTGAACCCTCACCACCGCGGCGCTAGGCATTTGCATACCGCCCGCCCAGACGCGCGCCGCCGCCCAACACGAGCGACAGGGACGAACAGACCCGACACCGCGCGACAATCCGCGATTCTCTTTTTAAAATATTCAACTTTTCAAATTTTAAAATGCGAACTTTTTAACATTTTAATCAGCCAGCAATTATATAAAAAAAAATATGATAGTGTCTTGAAAGGAGTTTAGATAGGCAAATGAGGTTGTGTATACTGTAGTGAAAAAGGATAGGAATAAATTTATCGCCGTCGCGTCGGATGCGACACAGTTTGATAAGTTGGCAGACAATTCGTGCGGTAGAAGAGAGCATGAATGAGCTTAGATGGTTGTAACCCTTTAATGAACATGTTCGTTTGTCTGTTCGTCTGTGCAATGTTTATGTCGAAATGTTGTTTATATGACCTATTGTATTGAGTAGTATGGTTTTTTAAGACCTTTTAAAAAGATATCGAAATTTTATTATTTAATGTTTTTTATAGCCTTCAAATAAGCTTCTGCAACTAATGTGGTTATTAGGAATTATTATACGACTGAACATTTGAACAATTGGTGTTTTTTGCCTAAAAATAGATATTTAAATTAATACTCTAACTCCTTAAGGTCTTTGAAGCCAATCTTTATTAGATTTATTTCATTCCATTGGTTTCTTCGAAATGATGTTTATAAATATGTTTAACCACTTATATTTATACTTTAAACACACATGATAATATCATGCGTGTGTTTGGACGGTAATTTCATAACTTTAAATTTTCACATAGATGTATCTATCAACTACCTAGGCAAAATATTACCTATACATACGAAGTCCAAGACTTATTTATAAAAAATATTTATGATAAATAAATCTGGTCCTAGTAGATACGTCTCATAAAAACAGGGTCAGTTCAATCAAGTCAAATATTTATTTCATTTTTTACTTTGGGTACAGCAAACGGTCCAATTGTGTAGTTATGAATTCAGTCCTATAACCCTGAATCTTGGTCAAAAGTTTGTCCTCAACAAAATTAATACAGAGTTGCATCACTACTTCTAGCTACAATATAGTTGATGAAATAACTTGCCAAACTACATCTATGTGTCTCACCCTTAATGGAAACACACAACAGACAAGAACATTGTAATTACGAGGAGTAAGAGATTTATTACACGACTATAGGAAACTAACCACACGTGACCGAAGGTCGCATTAGAAACATTATACAAAGCGGAATTAAAGCAAACAAAACTGTGCCTTACCATTATTGTAATTAACACCAATTTCCCAAGTTAAGGAAAAGGCTCTTCAGCTGTCTGTTTGCTTGTCTTAGCGCGTGCATATGCATTCTTGTTCCATGTGTGAATACCACGAAAGCGGAACATGTAGTAGTTAATTTTTGCGCAAAGCTCGAGCGAAAGAGAGGTCCGCTCATTTACAAATAGTTTGCTTAAGTGTGAGAGAGATAGGAGCAGTGGGGGTTAATTAATGAACGTGGAAGCCTGCGCTCTTTATTGCTTTCGTGGCTGGACGCTAAGACGTCGTCGGTTAAGGAGTTTTCCGCTGAGAAAATATCGCTATAGTTACATAGCGTTTGTTTTTCTTCAGCATCCACATGTGATATCATTTTCACACAGACCACTTCAATTATACTAATAAAACTTTTTCTACTAATCTCACGAGTAACACTAATTGCTCGTAGCATTTAGTGCTACGAAAATGTTGTGCTACGAAAATTTTTATTAGCACGTAATTGCCTTAGTTAATTAAATGAAAAAGTCGCCGCTACAGCGAACCTTTGCTAAGTCCACAAGACACCTGTTTAAAATTACATAGGATATCCGAAACTCCTACGTAGAACATTTCATTAGACGTCCAACCTTCAGACAAACTCACCCGACACCCAAATAAAAAAGGCGGGCGGTGCGAGAGTGTGGCTTGCACCTCGGCGTTCCTTCAGCTAGACAACTATTAGATTTAGTCGGGTTGCCGTACAAATATAACCATAAATAGTGTACGCTTAATGTGGTGAATGTTTTCTTAATTTCATCCCGCTGCGTGTGAGTGTAGTGGTTAAGAAATTAAGAAAATGCTGTAACGTCCGCGCGCCACTTAAGGTCCCCCTTCTTAACGTAGTGTATTGTCTCCTCCCTGGATGGTTTTTGTTCTAATAAAACTCCTTAACGTTTGTTAATGAGCGTAATAACCTCTCCTGTTTGTTTGTTTTGTTTTAATGAACATTTTTATAGTGTTTTTGTTTACTTGATTAACAGGATTTATCTTGATGTCCCGTTTTGTTTAGGTATGGCTGTGGTTTGAAGGGAATTACGTTGTGATTCACTGAATTTGATTGAAGATTTGCAAAACTAAAGTTGGTCCTATCTACAATTTAGGTTTTTATTTAAAGATGCAATCCAATTTTGTTTAAAGAAGTCTTTTTACAGATACTGACTGCATGTATCGATCTGCAGTCTACTAGATAAACTCAAGAGTCATATTTTAGTGGAATGCAATTATAACCGGCCGGGGGTGTCACAAGGGGAGGCGCACACTGTCATCACGCACTCGCACATTCAAATATTTGTACGTACACACTGTATGTGTGATCGAGTAGGGTTGCCACGCGGCTGTTTGAAGTCGTTCTGCAATCCTCAAATATTTATAAAATGCCGGTTCATGCAGTAAAATTAAATAAACAACCGCATTTATTTACCACATCGGTAAAAGAAAAATCTGTTTGTCCCTAAAACTGATTTGTTGTACACAGTAGTTTAAAGGTATTTTTGTATGGTTAAATGTATAAATATTCCACAATAATTCAAGCTTGAAAACAATAACATGTCATCAATTTATTTAGCAACCCCCTGAAAAAAAGTACTGCCTATCAGAATATGGCTAAAAAATCATTACTATATCAATGAGGCAAACCTTTTCCAATGCATCCCTAAACATGATTAGTTGCGTGACAGCCCTAGCCCCACATAAATGTAACCGGACGTCACCCTAAGGATTAGTGGCGTGGCTATGAGATTACCACATCGGCCGCTAATGAAGAATCACCGATTGCAATAAATAATTAACTTCATTTATTCACTTTTTATAGGATTTTTTCATGAAAAATTACATATTACATTGTTTTTGAAATGTGGTGTGTAAGTGCAGCCATACTTAATAATTAAGGTTTTTTTCCAGTGGAAAAGTATTTTTTTGAGTTAATGTTGTGTCCTTCAGATTATAATATAACTTTATACATCGGTGAAATAATTATAGTTACAGGAAACTTATATAGATTCCAAAAATGTTTACTATTACAAAAATATGAGCTAGAGGCTATAATGATGGTGTAGCATTGCAATATATATTTTATAATAAATTCATTTTACATTCTGCTTCATTTGCTAATAACTATAGGGGTGAATGCAATAATTTCCTGCAAGCAGCCCAAGCTTTGTAACTAAATATGACAACCATAATCTTCACAAAAAGGAATAACAAATAACCTTAAATCGCTCATGAATACTGCATTGTCAAACAAACTTAAACAAAGGCACAATTTACAAAATTAACAACTGTTGGTTATGACAGCTGACAAGGCAATTTCATATAATTTTTACAAGCCACTAAACACGTATTTCATACTTAAACTAAACGGTTTGCAGCGTTAATATCCCTCTATTTACGTACAAATTTGTCTCAAGAAACATGAAAGTTAAACAAGTTACATTTCACTACTTACTCGTACAAAAATAATCCAAAGGGTCGTCCGCGACACTTTGACGCAATTAATTCAACGTATGCAAGTTCATAACTCACGTAACATACTCATCGCAGATCGTAAATAACGTCCAAATGAATGCCTTGAGACTCGAACAACTTTTGTTTACATTTCAGACGCGAAACGTCACATGTATCCGACTTTTGACAGTTGATCATAAACTAACACAAGCGCAGAACATTTACATACGCGGCTCGGACGCGACGAGTCTGCTTGCAAGGGAACGTTCGCGCGAGCTAATGTAAATACTCTTTTGATTTTGTTAGTTTTGCGTTCCGTTTTCAGCTCGTTTTTCGTGTGTCCGTCACACAGTTTGCGTTAGTACTGACCACAGCTTAGGGCGCCGGCCATGCGGCGGTGTGCGTGTGTGGAGCTTTCTGCACGCGATCTCTTCGAGCTTTAACGAGTGGGGCGTGCGTCTGTGTGCGTACAAACTTTACTTGTGGAAGTATCAGACTAGACTCATTGACTGCGGCCCTTATTGTATGAATGTGGAAAAATTATAGTGTGGAGTGTTTTGCCTGAAACAGCGATGCGTATTGTTTATGTCTTTGGCTAGAGCACTTAAGTCTCCCAATTTGCGGAGGACGTTAATGTGGCGGTGCTTTGTCTCGCGACGCATTATATCTTACAAAGTACTGTAATTAAAATGGCCGTGTCACTGAGCAATGTTAATTATGCTTTTGTTTCGATTTATGCAGTTTTTGTACGAAATTGTGTAATTTTGTATAGCTAAGTGAATAAAAGTTAAGAAAAGTTATTTTATTTCATTGCATTAAGAAGAGATTGCAGAATCCCTTTTTAAAGAGTTCAACTAAGTATAATAATAGTTTAAAATTACAGCCATTAAAAAAATAACAACATTCAAATTGCCTATAATATAAAAAAAACACCAAAAATTCAATTAGGGTTCATTCTTGCAAATTCAAATTCAAGAACCGAACACAAACAAATTCACAAAAGAATAAAACGTCACAAAATACAAAACAACAATAAAGCTAAACGTTAATCACGGATAGTGTGAACATTTGTAAGTTAGTATATCATGGCAAGTCAAAACTTGGTGCTTGCATTCTTAGAGTTGAAATTGCACATTTATCACTGTGGACCATGCGCCCGATGGTCCATTAAGAGATTTTTCTGAATCATAAATCTCACTTCGCCTCATCTCGCTTCGATACTACAGATATGGAGTAAACAGGAATGCGAGCTCCTGAGATATTGTCTCGAACTTAGTGCAAACATATCATATACTTACATTGTTTTATTCGATGTGAGTTATAATGTTATAGCTTTTATAATATTTTGTGCTCAATTCTATTTTATTTAAAGTCAAATGTAATTTTACTGGTTGCCAAGAAGTTTGTGTTACGTAAGGGAAGCGAATTACCAATCATCATTAAGAAAATTCACGAGGTTTATCAACAGCCATTATTTAACAACGTTAAAAGGAATTATTAAGTTTGTCAAATTATTAAGTGCTTACTGAGTACACATGATACGACGTATGATAATTATATTATTTTCTGAATAACGAGCAAATCGCCAAGCACCTATTAAAAGTAATTTTCAAAATGATTGAACCAATAAATGTGATACGGAATACCAATAAAAATCTGAAATAGGTAGGTCGATATCTTAATCCAGCCAGTATTTAAACTTTGATGGATTCGATTTATGAATAAAATGCCCAGCGTTTTGTGCAACTGGATTCCCTTGTGAAAATCAACCTTAAGGCTTAAAGATACAGTTTAAAATGCTATTACAAAATCAGTTGTATAGGGTCTTTAAGGTATCATGTATTTTGTTCTAATTATAAGTTAGGTCGTTTAATTATTGCTTACGTTTTTGTACTTACGTCACCGGACCACGCCTGGTTAGTTGAGTACGTACTTAGGCATAAAGACTCTTTTGTTTATCCTCCTATGAGAATTCCATAGTGAATTGATTGAGTTGTTCGATGGAGGAAGTAATTAAATGATGTTTTGTACTTAGGTTAAAAGGGTTTTGTGTTAAGCACAGTTGTGCGTAGTTAAGTTAAGCCGGTCGGGAGGCCGATGTTATGTGTAGAATATAGATAGATACCTACAGAAGAACGTATAATAAAATGTTGTTATGTTTTACCTATACAATTAACTTTAGACGGTTTATGTAATGTAGAAGACAAATATTAACTCAAAATATTTGTGTTTTTTTATTAAACTTTTATTAATTTTCTAATAACTTTATATGATAGCTTTCGGTTTGACAATAACATATCATATTTACCGACTATATTTGTGCTTAGCTTTTCTTAAAAAATGAGAAAAAAAAAACTTGTATTTCCAAACTCCCTTCCCGTCTAACGGTATCGGTCAAGACATGAGGGCAGTATTCAGACATTTCTAGAGAGGTAGGGTTCTCTAAAACAAAAACTCTACGTCAGAAGCCTCTGGCATTGACCTTACTTCACGTATTTCAAGGTAACATTTGAAATCTCTAGGAAATAAAAAAGGTTTTACAAACAGGCTTTTCAAAACGTACGTACTAGATAGTACGAAAAATAATACTTACTTAATAAGTAAATCATATGATACTCAAATAAAAACTAATAATAATACAAAAATTGGAAAAAAAACTGTCATATCATTTAAAATGTTAGTGGCATGATGAGGTATCTGCTTGTACACAGGTTTATAGACCAAACAAAACTTGAGACGTAGCGTAAGTAATTTTTTTTAGTGTCTATATTAAAATCTCTATAGGTACTTATACTACTTCTCCCCTAACCCTTTACAAAACTGACCCGTGCCGCATTAACAAAACACATTCAAAACAAACTCTAAATTCAATCGCCTGAATACTTAACGTGTCTCAGGATATAATTTAAAAAATAATATTTTATCGTTAACCAGTTATAATAATGTTGAAAATTAAATAGCTTTGCTGGCCACATGGCGCGGAAAGGAAGTGCGTATCGGCTGACAGCCTTTGGATATTATAATGAAACGTTCTCATTTTCTTTCAACTGACCAGTACAATGAAGACAATGAGATATAACGTGTCGTGGGCTCATCCGGAGGGGCCATTTCAAATTCGTTTTTTAAATTTTTCGACTTCTTTTTTTTGGAATGTGTTTTTAAATGAGAGGTGATGTTTTTATTTTTCTTATTTCAAATTAATGGAATTAGGTACTGGCATAGACGTAGTATAGTTTGGTTACTACATCTATGGGAACCAATAGTTCCTGTGGTAGGTACTATCATTCAATATCAAATTAATAGACTGGTCCTTTTTTGGAATAACAATTTTTAAAGATAAGTACTTCAAATGATAAAAAAAATCCTTGAAAAATTCACAAAATGTGTGTCAAAAATAAACAAAAACAATAATTTTCAAGCCATAAACAAAACACAGTCATTCACAACTCACAACATACTGGCTACTGTTTTGTTTCATAATTATTTGCTGGCAAGTGCAGCATAAATCCGCGAAGACTGTTCAGTGCAGCTAAAGGCATGTTTAGATGATAGATAATATATGTTATTCGTCAGCGTAAGAATGGCGAGTTTACTGCGTAACGCGGACAATCGCGACGCACACGGTTTTACAACGAGGGCGGTTAAAAAGCTTCGCGTTAAGGCAGGCCTTAGTTACACCGACGTGTAGTCAGTCAGGTGAAGTCGTATGATATAAGTACTAATCCTTGTTAAATCCAAAAAAATAATTAAATTGAATATGAACAAATTGGATGGATATGAAGAAGCATTAAAAATAATTAAAATATATGAATAAAGATAAGAAAGTAGGTAAATCTTTCCTATTATTTATTTGCAGCTACCACGAATAAAGATAACAACTTCTTACTTAATTAACGGCCAGTTTCTTCATCAAAAGTTAAAGTTAAAGTAATGTCTAAAGTAAAAGTAACGGTCAAATTCGTTTTTTCAAGGCTAAAGTGACAGCAAAACTAATAGAAAAATTGAATTTGACCGTTACTTTAACTTTAGACATTACTTTGACTTTTACTTTGGCTTTAACTTTTGATGAAGAAACTGGCTGTTAGTCTGTATAAAGCAGACAAAGGTATGCATGAACCTATATATTTTATCCTTGTGTCCATGCATCAGTCCTTTCAACACGCGCCTTACACTACGGTGTGAAGACATTCCCTTTTAAAATTGAAAGTGACGTAAGTGCTGTTTTAGTGCGCAATCGGCGGACAAAAGTCGTAAATCAAAGTTTTAGTGTCGAAATGTTGGGATGCGTTGGCCACTGGGGTGGCCAGCCTTAAAACATTTTTTTTATTATAAAAAGGCGTAAGAATATGAGAAACAATATGACATTCGGCCAGTATTCGACTATTGTTCGAAGATGGATGATGTGTATGAAAAAGTATGCATGATACAAAGTTGTTGGTAAGTTATGGGAAATCTAAGAATGAAATATAAATGTATCAATTTTTATCGTATAGATAGTAAAATTTGTTTTAAAAAATATGATTAAAATAAATCTAGTGAAAGCATTACAATACTGGCTGTGGCTTGCAGCTTTTCAGACGATCAAATGAGATATTAAAAACTCGAAGTTTTTAATATTTCTACAGCTGACCAACATAGTTACTATGGTAATCCTTACAAATTCCCTCTTAATAAAGAAAATACATGAAAAAAGAAATTTACAACAGAAGCTTAATCTTTAAATTGTAAATTAATATTTTTGTTATCAATCCGAACATTTTGGAAGATTTAACTAACATAAAAAAGTAAAAAATTCTGTGGACATTCGCAAAAATAACTTTAATGTAGCTATAAATTTGAATTCCGTCTAGTTTATGGCGATCTTGAAAAATAACTGTGAGACTGGAGATTTTTCATTGATTTTATTTCGAAAATTATATTGATTTACGATTTTTTGTTATAAACCTATTACATACTATAAAATGAATTGTGTTTATAATCTGAAGATTCTTCTATTTAATAGTTCATGAATATTTATGTAAGATCCAACGTCTGCTTTGAGATTTGAGTCAGTTATTTTGCAATATTCGTATTTAACAAATTATATTTAACCGACTTCTCAAAAATGAGGTGTATGAAGAAAGAACTATGCATGCCTCAGCCAGAATTTTTTTAAGAGAGAGGAGCCAAATTGTAAGGTCTCTAGGTATATAAAAATAGGTTCATTACCAAAATATTGACATTTTAAATTATTCAGAAACTATACAAAATTTCATTTTCCGAGAGCAGGATATTTTCCTAGATGTTTTCAAAATATAAGAGCTTTCAATTGGCATAAAGTCAACAAAACAAGAAATAAAATAACAAATTACCTCCCACGAAACCAAAACCAAAGCACTCCACAATCACACATTATTACTTAGAATTTTATCATCGTCCAAATTGCTTACAAAGTAACCATATGATCTTAAAACCCGCCAATTGATAGTCTCAGGTGGGCGACTATCCTTTGGGCTTGTAATAGCTATCCTTGTAAACGGTCTTAGCTATCCTTGTAAAGGTCCATTCATAACGAGACTATATTCAAACTGTTTGGTGTCATGTGCGGAATTATAATGGTGGCCATATGGATTGATAAGTTGGTTCAAAATCATCTAAAGTTATATTGAATAGTGAAGCAGTTGCAGTTTCTTTGTTGTTTGTATTTAGTAGTTAGAAGTAAAGATAAAGGCTTAAGTTCGACTCCAACATTAACGTCTGGTTTTCTTAATATTTTTTTTTTGAAAGTTCATAGTTGCTTTGACATAACTGAAGTTTATGTTGTCAATGAACTTTTGCCATAGTATTTAGGTAACTCTGATGTATCTATGTGAGCTAATCCTATAGAATATCTTTCGAGGCTACATATCAACTTTTTTTTCTAATTATTACCTCTTTTCTCTCTTTATCATTTGGATTCTTACTCCTTATGACACATCCTTATGTGTGCAAAACATAGTCTATTAATTGTCATATTTACAACTTTCCTTCGAATGAGTAACTAGAGATGAGGAATAGTGTTACTTGATGTTACAGCCTTTCTACGAAAACTGTTATTAGAATGTTGCAAGCATTGTGTAACAAATACAAATTATTTGCAATTTAGACTTCGTTTATGAGTTATTTATTAACAAGATTTTTTTTCAGGGTCACTCTGCTTATGAATTAATTGTGACTAGCTAGAATGAAAAGGCATTAATATTTTTTTCTTATATATTTACTTAGTCATAATAATTATTTAAGACAAAGACACATAAGTCACTAAGCCATCTCACCTTGAAAAGCACACAACAAACAAATGACTACCCATTAGACACAACCGCATACGACAACGACTAGAAACTTATATCCAAGCACATTTGCAATTCCATTACCGCGTATCTTCGGCTACCCAATTTTTACCCCCTTTCACAGCTGACAATGGAATGTAAAATGCAAGACAATCGTTCGGTCCTAATGAGTGGTTAGACCATGGAATAAGGAAAGATGAGCGGAGATGCCACAATGCATGTAGGTCAGGCGGCTTCTTCTAGGTCAAATTCGTACAGTGGGTATGACCAAAACGATTAGTTACGGAAACTATCAAGGCACACTTTGACACATCTGTCAACGATGTTTGGTATTATAAAAAAAAACGGGTCCAAAGAAGGCGTATAAGAGCGAAAACAGTAACGCATTTTGATACGCTATTTTCGTAGGTTATTTTGGCACCTCCGCTAGTCATTTGGTTCTCCATGGTTTGTACACAAAAGGTGATAAGCATGCGATTCATTTAGACTGCGGTTACACGCGTTTGAATGCGTGCGCGAATATGCAACGTTCACATAATTAATGGTGGGTTCAGTTTTCTGTTGTAAATGTAATGTTTTTGCATTAGTGGAAGGTTTTTGAAGAGGCCAAAATTGTGTGGTTTTCAGTTGGCAGTTTTTAGTATTCAACAGTTCGTTTGGCATAATATGGATGCATGTGTGTAGGTCTCCCTTTCAAACGCATGTATGGACAATTAATATGGCCTGATTTTGTGTGGTAAGTAGTTGTATGGAGTTAAAACTCCTTTCCTTACCTTGGCGTGTGTCTGTACTCAGATCAATTTGATCCCAACCTTTGGCAAACTATATAGTGATGATGACTTACTGGGCAGCTAATGTAAATATACTTTTATAATGATTCCTTGAAATGTGAGATTAATTCCCATGTTCCATGTAGGTAATAAGATTATTTTGATTAAAAAGTCAGAGCGATATGCAGTATTTACTAATTCATAGAAAGACTAACTTTCACAGAAATAATTTATTGCTTGTCATAGGTACCAGGACCACATAGCTGCGTAGGAGCGATTCATTAACTTTGCGGTCGGGAAATGCACGGAGCAAATGTGAGCGCCAATATTATTATGCAATGCGTTTCCATAATTAATTGCATTTCACTGATCGTGTTATGGGTACATAACATTCGCAATTTTAAATATCGAAGCAGATTTAAATATGGAACTGGCCGTTTATTTTTTTATTATAAATAAATAGAACACTTTGAGGTTTCGCTTTCTAATTCTGTTTTAAAATATGTGTACTGCAAGTTTGCTACAAGAAGGTGTCATGTTTAAATATAAAATGTAAACAGTGATGTAAAAGAGAAAGTGATTATTGTATGTTTATCATATTAAACACTTAACGTACGCCACGTCATTTGTATTTTGGCGTCGCGTGTACAACGCATTACGTATCGGTACAGTTGCGAATATTATCTTGTTAGTGTTATCGTACAAGAAGTAAACTTCGATACAATTTTCGCAGCACACTGTCGTGTATCACTGCTGTCACGCGTCATCTCTGATTAACTTTTATCGACGAAAGACACCGGAGTAACGACTTGTCCCATACTGGAGAATCTTAAATCTGTAATCTCCACTTTTTGCATTCCCTCCCGCCTCGGGCGGCTATAACGACACAATAAACGTATTTTATACGCGCTCACACTTAACGTTTATATCGCCTTATAAGTAGATCGAGAAATAATAAAACTAAAGGAGAGCGAACATCAAGAAAGCAATAACATCATTATCATAGCGAGTCCGCCATCTCTTTCCAATAGGTTTCACCCCTCCCTTGGCCCCGCCCACCGCGTATCTCCTCTGTCACCTGTATATCTCGAAACATTACACATATGCAAAACTTTCGCGCTCGCATCTCGTCGCACACACACACAGCGCTCGCCTATACACTACACGAAATATGCAGCTGCACCTCTGCTGTGTGCACACTACGGTATAAATCTGCGAGATAAAAATTGTGCTATATTGCCTCACGAGTGTGTTGCCCGGACGTGGTATTCTTTTTTGTCCCGATAGCCTGTAGGCGTGCCTAGTAAGTTGTTTGCACCTCGAACAGTGGTCGATATTTCAGTCGTGTCATCGACGCGACATCTCTTATAAAATATTGGACTCGCGTCCATTCTTTATGCTGTTTCAAATTGTATTTGATATCAATACTTTTGTTAGAATGTTTGTCTTTGTTTGTTATGAGGACTTCATTAAATGTCTCTGAACTCTGAATTGCCTGAACCGCAGCATAATGTTCGTGAGGACCTTGACTTACTTTTGCTAAAGCGTTAAAAATGTAACTTACTATGTTGATTACAATTTTTATTGTATCATGAGCCACCCACAGTTCTGTTTAGTTAGTACCTGAACGACCTTAAGGTTTATATCAATATTAATGATCTAGAAATATTGAGGTTACTGTGAGATACCAGTTATTCTTAAATCCTACAGTAACGAAATTTATCAGGCCTTGAATACTGCAATGCCCTAACAGGGTCCACAAATGTACGTAGCTGTAAGCTTATTATAACACCATGTGAAACTTGTGGAACGCAATAAATGATATGAATGAATGAATGAATGATGTGAACCCCAATTCTGTTAAGTCGATTCTAGTCAGAAATGGTTACGACAAGATCCATTAAGTAGGTACCTACCTATTATGATACAAAACTAAACATGATAACGCACGTTATCTCATGAAATGCATCTTTGATACTATTTTCGGATTAAAAAGTAAATTAAGCAAAATATATCATACATGTACTTACCTTACCATCAACGAATAAGCTTTTCGGACACCTAATGCGACATAGAGCATTTATATACCCTTCATCGTATACAGTTTCAACTAAGTGTGTAACTCTTAAAATACTTTAGAAAATACAGATCAGACAGAATTCCACAACAGTACAAAATAAACCAATCAAAATGCATCACACAATACGGTAACAATTTTTCATTCCATACAATTTGTTCGACTATTAAATGACGAACGATTTCAGGTCCGGCGATAATTATTGGCATTGTATATGAAACAGTTAGCCCCATATAATTACCGGACAGGCTGATTCGTCGCATTGTTCAAATGATGACCGTCATGTAAAATATGAATCGTGTCAGAGCAATTATGTGTTGTGTCATTATGAAGTTTCAATGGACAGTTCTGTGTTTGTAATATAGTTATTTGTATGATGGGTCAAATGTATTGTAGTTAGGAAGCAGTAATCAGTCCAGTTAGATCAGACATCTTCTTACCTTCGAAGTGTCTCTTTTAATTATCATCATTACCTATTAATCATCCCATATAGAGATGGACGTTTTTCCAGTAGAAGACACTTACCTGGATCTATCTTGACTTCAAGTCTGCAAGTTTGTCAGAAAATAGACTCTGGTAGGGAATTCCATTCCTTAACTAGTTGCTCGAAGTGAGTAAAACAGAGAAAGTCGTGTTGTAACTTTAATTTTAACTGAACTGGGCTTATTTTTTAATCCATCTTCCTCCAATTAGCGCTAGTTTCAATTCCACACATATGTAATTAAGGTTAAACACATAGGGCACCATGAAAAACAAAGCAGAATTAATGAGACGTCAATCATCATTAATTTATTATGACAGGCCAAAGAAGTGTGATCTAGATTGTTAATTTGTTTGTGACAAGTCTATTTGTCACTCTAATTTTAGTAAATAGGTAAGTTTATATATTTTTTTCAGGGTTACAGAATGCTTCTATAAAAGTCGTAAAACACTCGTGGTATGGCTTATTGCCTCTTTGGTGTTTAAACTCTATGGTAAGACGACCAAGGAGGTTTCTTTAGTCTGAATTTGAATAAAGGTCTTAAAAAAAAAACATGTAGGCACGAATAAAGGAAAATTGAAGCTTCGTTTAACACGTTTGGAATTGATTTGTAAATCTTGTTTCAAAAGAAAATACCGCAAATTGATGATATAAAACAGTGTACCAACAAATAAGTCGTAAAAATTTTATAATCATGGATCAATTATTGATATTTTACGATCAAAATCCACAAACGAGTACATTATTGGTTTTAACTTCATGAGCAATCTTTTGAACGTAAAATGGAAATAATGTTTTTAATTAATCATTACTTTGGAATAATCAAAATAAAAGCTTTAGTGTAGTGGGTTTAGCTCAGAGTGAAAACCTGTTCTTGAACTAAGAAAATCTAGAATGATCTAAAATATATTTTGTAATAGTTATGTCTAGTAAGTGTTAGTGTGGATGTGGTTAGCGAAGGCAACGTAAAAAGACAAGACGGATGATTTGACTCAAAGATGGACATAAATCAAATGTGAGTGACCGATACACTTATGTTTTAAGTCTCTTTCTTAATTCTTAAAACCTTAATCTTTAAAGGTACAGCCCTAATAGACATATACCTGCCTCGTTGGTCTAGTGGTCGCAAGCGCGGCTGCTGTGCTCGAGGTCTCGGGTTCGATTCCCGGATCGGGCCGAAATCGCTTTGTGGGTTTTCTTAAACTTTCACAAAGCAGCCCGTAGTCTGGAAGTTGGTGATTGATTCACCCGTGCATCGGAGAGCACGTAAATGTCGGTCCTGCGCCTGATCCATTTCCGGTCGTGTCGGATTGCCGTCCCATCGGGTTATGAGGGTGAAGGAATAGGGAGTGCACCTGTGTCTGCGCAAATGCTCGTGCACTATAATATGTCCCGCGCAGCTGGCTGATCTCCTTAAATGAGAACAGCCGCCGTGGCTGAAATCGGCCGTGGACGCCATCATCATCATCAATAGACGTAGGTAAGTACCTGGCACCACAAGTTCCTCACAAAAGAAGGTTTCATTGTTACAACATTACCTTTTTTAGCTGTCCAAAAAACCACAGCATACCAAACATGATTCATTTTTTCACCATTAATTACACCATAATTATAGTTGTTATTGTGTGCTTGTAATTTTACGTTGTAATATTGTAATAATTACAATGTTTTAAATAAAACTGTAGCGCACATGTTGACGTCCGCTTAGCGTTCCAACAATTAAACATTTTAATCACTGTTTGTAAAGATGACGACTATTTTTGTGTTGTACGTAAATAATGTGACATTTACCTATTTTATTTTGGAACAAAACATGTTAAAAATATATACAATATACCTACCCACTGTGTTAATATTATAAATGGGAGAGTTTGCAAGGATGTACCTATTCAATTTGTGATTCTTTCACGCAGATAGGTACTACTATATTGGGCATTGATGAAACTTAGTATCAAAGAATATTTTAATTGTTTTCTCTTGTCAATATTGTACTGAACTGATACTTATTAAGGGATGGATATGAAATTGTTTAATAAAAAATCTGTATCTACATCTATACTAATATTATAAAGCTGAAGAGTTTGTTTGTTTGAACGCGCTAATCTCAGGAACTACTGGTCCGATTTGAAAAATTCTTTCAGTGTTAGATAGCCCATTTATCGAGGAAGGCTATAGGCTACTTTTTATCCGGGTCCGTGCCGAGGTTCCCACGGGATGCGGGTGAAACCGCTGGCAGAAGCTAGTATTAACATAAACTTCTGTCAAACAATCTGCGCCTTAAGACATTTAAACAAACCAGTGTTGCTTAGTTTAAATACGCGCGTACTAATTACTCACCATTGCTTGTGGACAATTTATTTCCCATTAGACTCAACCTTCGGATTTCGGTCGCCCACCTCGATATAATGACGATTATTTTAATTTTGCTAACCACACTTTAATTACTGGCATGAAGGTTGTATGGAACTAACGAGTGGCTACTATTAACGCCTTATGTAGCTATGATTGGCACGACTTCTGATTGTTAAAAGGTAGGTCGATCGGCAATTGTTATTTTTTGGACCTGGATTTAACTTGTATGTTTGAAATTAGAATGATATCTATTCTGGAATTATTGTGTAAATTGTGTAAATAGTCTGTAATGGAAAAAATGGAACACTATACTTAGAAGTTTGTTTTTAAATGAATATCATCTAGATTCTAGTGGATGTAAAAATCAAAATGGACCCCCTATATATAGACTTTGTCCTACTATTTTGTATTACTATACTATACTGGCTTTGGATTCGAGTTCTTAAAGACGTTGGTAGCCCTTGACCTTTCACAATTTCTTCTTGATAATTTCTTGATAGGGGTGTTGAAAGTTCTACATCATAATCACGAGGGTAATTAAAAAGGTTTTCAGTCTAACTATTTTGACCTTCAATTATAATCTAATCTTGGAACATGCTAGTTTTCAGGGCCGGGCAAAACCACGGTGCGTCATTAGCGGTTATAATAACACGAAAGCTCGTTGTTTGACTTCTAATTAACCTAAGAGGTGTGATTCATGAAAATAAATGAGTTATATTGTAACCCAATTATTTTTTATTGTTTGTACTTTAAGAGTTAGAATGAGCATTTGAAATTTTATTGTAAGTTGGTTGTAATGAGAAGGACTAGTTATCTAAATAAAACTAGTATAACGGATTTTATCGCGGTCATATTAATATTGTTTAATCCCGTCTGCCCATGACCATGGATGCTGTAAAGGATCCGAAACGTGGAGTATATTTAACCACCATAAAATCTGTAAAATAAGTTTTATTTAAATAATTAGCCCTTCTCATTTCAACCAACTTAAAAAAAAAACTTATAAAATTTCAAATGCTCATTCTGACTCTTAAAGTTAAACCAACTTACAACAAAAATTCTCAAATTCAAATCATCCTACTCTAATCTCAAAGAAAATACTATTGCTCTAAAACTATTTTCGATTCAAAGGTGGAATTATTCCGAAGCAGAGGTCTCAAGAGGTCATCGCCAGTCGAACCACCGTTTAATTACCTGTACGTGTTTCAAAATTAAACTAACAATAAAATTCTGTGATTCAAATAACCAAAAACAGCATCCCATTCTACCAGCAAACGAACTACGCTCTAAGAGTCTTTCCGATTCAAAGGTGGAATTATCCCGAAGCAAAGGTCTAAAGAGGTCATCGCCAGTCGAACCACCGTTTAATTACCTGTACGTTACGTCCGCGACCCTATTAATCTGCAATTACTTAATTAGGGACGGACGAACAAATAACTTAGACCTTCGATGCCTTACTATTGGTAACGTTAATCTTAATTTTATTAAGGCTCTTTGTGTGAACGGTAATGGGTGTTAGTGGTAGTACCTCTACATTTGGTTAGCATTACATTGTATAGTTTCAGTTTGGCGGTACCACACCTATGGTTACGTTGAGATATTTTTATAAAATAGTACGTGGAACAGCTTGCCATTGAAATATACTCGATAATTAGAGAAAAAATACACTGCATTTTGAAATTGTAAGTACAGTCTGCCCGTGACCATGGTTGCTGTAAAGGTTCCGAAACGTCGGGATTAAATAATATTAACATAACCGCGATAAAATCCGTAAAAGTAGTTTTATTTTAAGTACATTGTCGTATACCTTGGCATATGTCTTCATATATATACTTCTATTTCAGAAAATTATACGACAGGCAGGCAGCAATTTTTAATTTCATACAAAAATGAAAGGTAATAGAAGAAAACTCTCAAACGTAAAGCCCAATTCACACGACCCTTTAGAATCGGTCGATTCCCCACAATCGGGGCAATCCGCTTTGTCTAACCGCAGTCACTAAGTCCATTCATTGTGTCTATGAGATGAGTGGACGTCGTTACCGACTTAGCTGCAAAGATAAGGGCTCACTACAAAAGATATCAGTGTAATCACTCATATGAGTTTACCTATATGTTGCTCTTTTACGTTTTTCTGTTGATTTGATAAGCATTTTTCAATTTCTCTGGGCTACGAAAAAAATTATTCATTTATTTTGAGCATTTTCATTTCATTATGCAATTTATTAAACTTATTGATTGTAATTTATGTACGAGTACTTAACCCTTTCTGATAGTGGAAAGTTTTCAATTATGTCTTAAGGGAGTTTTAGAATAGACAAAAATCATTCACTTAGACACATGTACACGAACATGGTAAATTTACCATTACACAAGAAGTACGTGATAATGTGTAACTACTGGTACTCCTTCTACACATATTAAAACTGCATTTATTTTTATTTACAGTCTCTATCAATTTTATACCTTAAAAACTTCTGAGAGATTAATAATTTTCACACTCGAAGGCCCACTACTAGCCTTTTGACGAGAAATTTCCCCGCTTAACCGTCATTGTCTATCCCTAGTAGTTTCAATTCGTCCGTCCATTGTGTCGCGAAGAGATGAGTAGATGTCGTTAGACCGTGTGAGATAAGAGAGCGTACAAAAGAGCTTGTTGTCATCGCCATGTGGAGCCATTTGATGATCCTGCGTCTGTGTGAGGTAGCCTTTATAAAAAATGGTGAGGCAATTATGATTTACAAAATACGGATTTTATATTTTTGTCACTCGTGGATAGTCTTGTTTTTCTATTTTGGTAAAGACGCTGTGTCCTGCTCGTGGATAGATTGAAATATCGCCTATCGTAAAATAAACGTTAATGTCATAAGTTAAGTAACTATTCAATGTTTAATAGATACATTGTTAACGCCGTATTGAATAAACATGTTCAAGTTACGCCATAAAGATCATGTTCTCTGACACTAAACAACAAAGTTGAAGAACAAAATTTAAGGCACTTCAACGTCGGAAAAGATCATCAATTTGACAAGCAAAGCAGTAAACATTTGTATGAACAAAATATTCCAATCAAAGTGAATATATTGTACTTATAAAGCAATGAAGATGAGGGTTTAAGGGCGCCCATATGGGCGAGAGGCGTCGTGTAATCGGATACGTAGTATTGGTAATTGTATCTAAATCGATGGCATTAGTCGGGAACAGTCGAAGGATCGACGAGACACATTCATCGATGCTATGGAGACATTCATTAGACACACGCACACAGACACAATGCACGCACACTAGTGTTATGTGTGTTACGATGCAGATGTCAGAACATTGTGAAAGTGACAATGATATCTAGGATATCGTTTGGACCGTCAATTTTGTCGGTGAACTTCAATCCTCGAATTAACTGTTGTGTTTCATTTATTTGCTTTAGAGTGAGAATTATATCCGTGTGGTTGCAGATGTGGGTTTCCAAAAGGTTTGAATATCTGTAATCTTAGCAAAGAAAAAAATACTTATGTATTTAAAAATCACAAAAAAGAAATGTAACTTCCTTAGTCGACTTACCATTATTAATGACGTACCTGAAGGTAAACAAAATCTCAACTTGGCTGCATAGGTACATACATTAACCAATGTTGTCTTAAAACCAATACCCATTTACATTCTACACAAGCCACATCTAGCAACCACGCGACAATTTTTCTAACATCCACGCATTCCATACTTCAAGCGCGTAATCAAGCAATATTCTTCTTAATCAACCCCCACCCACTGCGGCGGGGTCGATTCCACCAACAAAGGAATTGATTAAGTAACTATACCGCGATATTACCCGGCTGTATTATTCTACTATAATAAAGAGGGCTCGGATACCCTGGTACTTAATGAGACAAAACTCGATTAGAATTCGTATTAATCTTGTAATAAGTTGGGAGCGAAAGTTGCTTGATTAGACCAAGATTGAGAGTATGATACTTGATGCAAGGGTTGTTGGATAACTGTTAACAAGGTTATTGACAATAAACTTACATAATAGGTAAATACAGCGGCAAATTATATCCTAGAACCTCTACCACCTTCTTATACCTACGTGGATTCAAAAGTTCCAGGTTTTGACCATTAACTTTGTCCAAGGCAGTGTTTTATACCTAGTTCTAAAGCAGGTACGTTTTTAAAAACCATGTTTTATAATAAGGTAGTTAGTGGTATAAAATATTATTTTTGCTCTCGTCTTGAGACTTTCCAGAATATGGCCACCCATCCATCCATTTACTATTTCATTTGTCGCTTAACTCCACTTATCAAATAGAAAATCCATGATTTATCTATTCAGCAACTACAAAGAAATACTCCAGCTTCAATAGGTAAACAACTCGCCATAATAAGGCTAAGGGTGTTAAGTACCCATAGAGTAAAGACAATTCATTACGTCTATACTCCATGGGCGATATTAATTAGATAGACGCGCTATGGGTCGTGGCGACAGTTATTGCTTAGATGTCTGATCGGAGAGGTATTTATGCTATTATTTGTACTTAGGTATATAATAAACGGAAACTTTTGAAATATACAGTAGAATATCAATATGTATGTTTGGGCTGCATAGAAAATGTATTTGCAGTCTATTTTTATGTTAGCAAGTTTAATTTAGCGTGCAGGTGGATCTGTGAATCTTGTTTTTTGTTAGAAACAATTTTTAAACACTAAAAGTTACGTTTTAAATAAATGCAAATTGAGAAGTAAGAGGTACATTACGTCCTATATTTTCATAGTTCTTTCACATACATGTATACACAAGTTTATGGCAAATAAATGATTCTATTCTATTCTACATATGTATGTATTCAACGATTTAAACAAGTAATGAAGGAAAAACAGACAGATACTTCATCTTAAAGCATCTAAATTCTACAACAGGCAAACTTGTTATTTTACTTCTACAAACACTACATACAGTTAATAATTTGTTGATTAATACGTGTTGGTATGATTAGATAAACGTTTCTCAGTAGTTATTGTAATTAGTGTGTTCGTTTGACCTTTCGGAGCTATTAATTAAATGTTACGATGATTTTATATATTTTTTTTGGTGATGTGGATTTGGTGGCTATAAACTGTGGAGAGGTTTTAACTTTGAGAATTATGATTTGATTATGTTAAGTAATTTAGTACTTTGCAGTGTGTAATTAGTTTATAAACTTTTGATTAGACAGTTATGCAGCAAGGGAGCAGGTTTTCATTATATTATTAATGTAATTGTTTATTTTATTTTATTTTTTATGCAGGCCTTTCCCATATTCTGCCATCCATTTCGGATGCATTAAAAACTTTTTCAATAAAATAAATGAGCCTTTAACCCAATAAAATTCCATTTAAATAAATAAAAAAATAACTCATATTTTCATTTTTTTTAGGAAAACATTTTTCCCCATTCTTTCTACTCACACAAACAAGCCAAACTTTCACTCATTGTCACATCTGCCAACATCATAAAACTAACCGAAGTTCGGTGATTAACTTAGCAGGCGATAGTAGCAACTTTACAAGGCATTAAGAGAGCACGCTAAGTAGTCTAAGTTAGACTGAAAGTTACGGCCTTATCTAAATGAGAGCATCTTTCGTTATATAAGCTTAGTTAATTAAGAACTGGTAGATGAGGGCGCCGAAGGTGGTAGCGGTGGGGTATGTAACTGGCTGATGGGTGTCTTGGTTCTTGATTTATTTTTTGCGCAGTTAGGATTATGTCGGTTTTATTACATTAAATTAGTAAATTATTACATTAAATAGTCAAATTATATATAAAAATATCAATTTATCAACCAATAATGGTTTCTGTTATTTAACAGACAAAACATAGATTCTGCTTTAGGTGAGTAACTCAATATTATTAATTATAATGAATTGTTATTGGTTTTTAAGTATATAAAATAACACACACACACCTGATTTTAAAGTGATCTCTTTATTCATAAGAAACAGGTAGTGTTCTCAGCTGATTAATTAATTTAATTACGACCCGGAATTGGTAGCTCAATCCAATTATAATGTAAATCGGAATATAATGATTATAAAAACTTTGACCAGTTGTTAATTATTTCTAGTATTTTTTATTTCATTACGTTCATACGTGAATGGTTCTTTAAATACATTGTATGTTAAATAAATATAGCCTTCATTATATCATCGTAAAAACTCTAATTTATTACACAACGTTTATTTGTACAGCGCTAATTAGTGCTAACCTTAGTACAAAAATAATAGTTCATAAAAAAACAATGATACAACACGTTTGTATTAAGACAGCTACTTACAATGTTGCTTCACAGGACGCTTAACTAAGTGTCGACTCTTACATGTGTGTGTAGTTCTTCATATGTGTGGGTGGGGAGAATACGCGAGTGTGCATGTGTGTGCAATGGATTAGTCTTATAATAAAAGTTTTTGTAACAGATGTCAGATATTAAACAAGGCTTCATATTAATAGCCCCGAGACGCGACCGAGGAAAATATATAAAAAGTTAGCAAATTAGGTTCGTTCACAATAATTTGTTGTTGTTGCCCTTTGTGTCTAATTTAGCTTGATTTGTTTGTATGGTCGATTTATGAGAGCGGTATCCATTATGGAGGAACATATTAATTTTGTTGCTGCGTATAATGTCGTAGTTACTCATTCAATATGGGATATTCGTATGTAGGTATAGTATGTTAAATGGTAATAATACATATGTAAATTTTTTGCTATATAAAAATAATGTAAATTTTACAAAAGTACTACGTAACTCAAGATAAATATTCGTAACTAAAATCAAAAGTAATTAAAACGCCACAAACATTTGCTACGCTGCTACGACGCTACGACCGTAGCACGTAAGCAAATAAGGCCGGTTCCACACGGAACTAATTTGGCCCGCAATCTGTCAACACCCCCGTTTCCCGTATGACATAGCTAATTACTTATGTAAACTGTCCGTTGATCGTTTGTAGGGAGCCTACGAGTGTCTACAAACATAATCTGTCCGATTTGAGATTGAGAGTGATCTCCAAGCGAGAGATCATGTTTTGGTGTGGACAGGCTAGATAATCAATTAGGATAGTTATTTTTTCTGCAGTTATTTTGGTTGTATTAAATATACAATCATTTTATGAATATAGTCTGAACTTGAGCCATTTGGTCACATATGGGTTATTAACTTACAGTTATTATTTTTAATACCACTCAACATTTGTCACGACGCTTAAACGCATAAACCGTGGCTGACCAGATGCAAAACTAAAAATATAATACTACAACCTGACCTTGTCTTCCCAATTATTTACCTCAAAACTAAAAATACAGTGTGAATCCCTAATCGATAGAAAATATACAAACTACATATTAATAAGTTGCACCAGTCAACCTTAGAGTACCCGCACACTACACACAAAACAGTCGGCCGACAGTTGACACAAGTTTCATGATCTTTGAAATGTGCGCATTACCATTCATCTTCATACTGATTTATGAGCCCAAACTAACTATCGGCCGACTAAAAGTTTGCAGTGTGTTTGTACTCTAAGATCCTTCACATAAGACATCATTAGTAAGAAACAGATGACTGCAAGGGTTAAGCGCCATAATTACACCAAAGGGGTATAATTTTTACAATATTATGTCACATCGCACTTCCTCGAATTATCAACGAAATTAGACGAGCAATTTAACCCGTTCCTACTCATCTGTTCGACACAACTGTTGTTGGGAATTACTGTTGACACGTATAGGATTAATTGTTTATGAGACAGGTTGTGTGAAATTAGCTGTGGCTTTTATAGGGTTGATGAATAGTTTTTTTAATAGTGGCTGTAGATTAGTTCAGAAATAATTGACGTGAAACTACAAAATAATGCATTTCTAACTTCTTTTAGAAGGTAGTTTGGCAATTGATAAAAACAGCGTAAAAAGTACAAGATTGAAAACGCAAATAAGGACAAAATTACCATTTTTGTTCTTGTCTGATATACCAAACCAAAACATACAAAGTGCGCATTTCTAAGACACAAATTAAAGTTAACATCAGGACTTTGAACTCATAAATATAAACCCATTATTTCAACCCACCAACACCACAATTTAATTACACCACAACTCAAATTGCGAGATGACGAAACTAATTTTCGTCACCAACTTTTTTCAATATACCTTTCTTGGTTAATCGCGGTTTTTTCACTCGCTTTTTATCCCGACATAATTAAAGTTACGTTGGTAGGTGTAAAAACTGGAGGTAACGACATTTTAATTGTGTGACTGATTACTGGGCGTCGCTCGTAGTGTCGTGTATATCATCCTGCTATTACGAATAATTGCATTACGCTTCGTTACGAAGGAAAAAAGCAAAGAAGTATAATTGACACGTTACTTTCTTTGTTCGCGTCTAACACTTGTGTGGTTCACACGGGTTTGATTTCAGTTTTTGGGTTTTTTTGTAAAGTGTTGATGGGGTTTCAGTGTTTTTTTTTGTTATATTGAGAAAACTGCTCTTTAATTAATTTTCTGTATGTATTGCAAAAACAGGTTATACTCATATACCTCTAAGTACCTGCATCTGTTCTAAAACTTAATCTACATACATATAATTGGAAGAGAATTAATGTTATACGATCCGACGCTCTGCAAACTTATTATTTTTACCTCATCTTTATAAGAAAATTTAATGAAGAATGAATTCAAAATATAGTTTACACTTTAATTCTGTTCAGTGTACTTGGAAAATAAGATTAACAAATATATATTATTACAAAGTTATTCGTCCATACTCAAAGAACCTCAGATTAAACCACCAAAAAGTTTCCTAAGTCCAAAAAATGTCAAACGAAACAACATAATAGAGTCCCACATACAAAATAAACGGAACACTTCGTGATTCCATTGTGAGCAAAAAAGAAATTTAATCATGAGAAACAATAATAACGACTTCTAAGAAATTAGACTGAGTAAGTACGGGAGCCACGCAACTTAAGCTTACTTGTTATTTTTTGAATACCACCGTCCATTATACACAATTAAAACTCAACTTTATGTGATTAAACTTAGGGTTGGTTTTAGAGTGTCGTGTGTGAATGATTTCACTATTGTTAAGGCTGTATGCCTATCAATTATGTCCATAGTGTATATGAGAGAGTACATTGTGATCGAACAGTAGCTTTCATTCCGATTGAAAATTAAAGAACCGATATAATTTGAGAGGGCGCTAGTGATGTGGTTGGGTAAATATTTATTTTAGATAAATTACTGTAGCAATTTAATCTTAAGGAAGGAAAATTTTCAAAAGGTAGGACTGGTAATTGTTTTCCGTTTGGTTAAAAAAGAATATGAATGAAGGCACACGTGGAAAAAAGTATTATGCTAATAAAAAATACAAATAATTTTGTTCATTTTGTAATTCTATAGAAACCCATTAACCAACCGAGCCTACAGCATTATTGAGAAAATAAAGATTATTTTATATAAAACAATATCTAGAAAATAACTTTTTCAGTAGGTACCAAGACAGATAGCAAGACAGCAAAGCACCGCATAAGTGATTAAGAACATATCGAAAGAATTTCAATAGGTACTCGATACCCAATCGATTCACCACACCAATTTCGATACCACCTCATCACTAGCCGAGCATTAACACGTCACTCTAGAGATGATAATAGTCCAGGAGCTGTGCCCCACTTAATTGCTTTAATAACTTCCTGTGTCAAAATAACAAAAGACCGATGCGGTATTAACAAAACGGGTAATGACGGTGACGTGGTAGACGGCTCCCGCACTATGTTCGTATTGTGATATGTGAAATTTGAAAATGTATTTATTTCTTTGATGTGTGTGTTTTTTTTTTCAGATCGTCTTTTGTTTTTAATACCTGATGTAGCAGTGCTATACGTACATATCCTAACTAATATTATAAATGTGAAAGTGTCTGTCTGTCTTTTCTTCACGCCTATACTACTGAACCGATTTGTGTGAAATTTGGTACAGACATAGTTTGGAACTTGAGAAAGGACATAGGATAGTTTTTATTACAAAAAAATATAAAAATAAAAATAAAATATATTTCGGACATATAGCGCCATCTATTGGTCAAACCAAAAATCACTATTCCACGCGAACGAAGTCGCGGGCAAAAGCTAGTACTTTTATAAAAGTTTGGTAGTGCTTCCATTTTTAAGTTGTGTTAGTCTAAGAAAAATATAGATACTTCTTGAGCTTTTCCTCCCATAATGTATTAGTTTAAATATTGAAAATCTTCATTGATCTGACAGTTACGGACTCTTTGCAAATCACTGGCATTATGTATTAGAAAAATGTTTGTATTGGCCTGATTCAGTTGTTCGCAGACTATAATAACAATATATCAATAATATATATAATATGAAATCAATATGAATGGATTAGCTTAGATTCTCGATAAGAAGTTTATACATTTACTCCGTTTACGTTCAGTCTTTTTGTCATTTCAGGATTTTTTATTTTACAGAGTTCTTAATTATTCTAAATAATTAAAAGTTTTACAATGCCGGATTGAAAGTGAAGTTAAAACTAAATTAAAATGAAGTGACTTGACATTAATTCTAAGTACGTGATATCACAAACTTCCATTTAAATTAGAAGCTACTGTAGCTTACTTTTTGCTATTAATCTGTCGTAAGATGCAGTAAAAAATTCTAAAACAAACAAGTCAATGACTTATTTTGAAAAAAGAACAAAATAAAAATAAGTAAGTAAGAACTCGTCTTTTGTCCGTGCGTCGGTCAGTCCCCTAATACGAACACGGAACTCGGTCTACAATTAAATTGGAATCATTACCGTGCCTACTTACATGGCAACAAATAATAAATAATTGCGTACTAAATAAATATCCGTATACAAGTTATTAACTAAATCAATGTACAGTTAGAAAGTTTTTTGTACATAGCGGTGTAATTTCAATTTTAATTTGACATTACCTCGGTTCATGGGAGTTGACCTTTAGATGATGAATACAGAATAAAAAAACAGTTACTTAAAAAAGTTTAGTTTCCAAAAAGAATGGTTTTATTAAAAAAAAAAGTTAAGTATACTTTAAATATGTACATGCAAAAGGTAGCGTCATTTAGTCGGAATATTTTGTAATTAATTATCTTTTTATGACCCACCAATATGTCAGAATAATATTAAAACTATTAATAACACATACGCTAACCTTTGAAGTGATTAAAATGATGTTCAGAAATAATTATACAGCAGCTACAATGTTGCTAATTACTCATTAGACTAACACTAAGCAACAAATCGTTGCTAAACAACAACATATTATCAATAATTATTTTTTACAACAATTATAACGTAATGACATATGTTATTACAATGTTGCAACAACTGACCCGACATGTATAATGTACTAACCCGAGGAAATAATTCGCGCGGCCCAATTTACGAGCGCGAGCGATAATTATTGTTATTGTTAAAAGCTCGTAAAACAGTATCAAAGAGAATCTATCTTTGATCTGTTTCGTAAGTGTTCGAGATGAAGTAAGTATGTTAGAATAACCATACTTTATTGTTCGAATAAATTAAAAGAAATCCAATGATTTTCCATCATTAAAAGTTGTTTTATTTTCGTCGTAAGCGTAGGTGAAATTAAATTATCAGTAGTCAACAAGATATACAGTAAGTGGCGAACAATTTTTGCAAATGGCATATTACGGTGTCTCAGAAATATAATTTTCATAATTTATATCTTGATTATACGAAGATTGAGTGCAAATTAGATATTTTTTGCGATAGAATGTTTCTTTCGAATCTTATTTGCTGTAACTCTCTAATAATTGTAAACAAACTGTAATGTGCGTCATGTTATATTTGTTTTATATTCAGATTAACTCATCAATAAAAATATCTTGAACGAAAATAGTCACTATGTTATTTCGTGTAAGTAAATCTTTTTCCTAAGGTTTGAATGATTCAAGTTTTGATTAATTAAATTGGCTGAATGAATAGATTTTACACTACACTCTTACTTTATGTGACTTTCTTGGAAATAAAGTAAGATACTGAATGAATAAGTACTTTCAAGCTATTGCTTTAGTGACTTTTACATTAACATGCCTTCTTGGCTCTCATAAGAATTTTAGTCGGAAACGTGTTACTGCTGTTATTAGTTCATTAAAGAATTGAGCTGTGACAATTTTTTAAATAAATATCTTCAGCGGAAAGTGGTGACGTTTGCAGTAAAGTGGTAGTGGTGGTGGTGGTCGTTTAATGATGATGATGATTATGAGCTTGAAGTAATCTCACTTTCCGTTTAAAGAACGTACCGACCTTAAAGCTTAAGCTTTTAGCTTAAAGGCTAAAGGCCCAAGTCGCAAGTTGCAAATTTTTATAGCATTGGGCTTATAGCTTCCTCCAACGTCTTTTCTGGTTACCTAGTATGCCTCGCTATAAGTCTCTAACTTGGGCCATTAGCCTCAAGGAAGGAAGGCCTCGTCAGTCCAGGAGGCACAATTGAGAAGGGCCCCGCGTCACGGGACGGTGGCCGACGCAATTATAATTACTGCTTCCTTCTCAACTTGATACGCCGATTTGACGAACACGAGTGCTGTTTTGACTTATTCATTTTGTGTGTTCGTAGATGCAGTATTGCGGGGAAATGGGAGATGGTTGGTGAATTAAATTTGTCAGGAAGTACAAGGAAGAGTTTATGATTTAGATTTTGTGTTTCCTTAATTAAGTGATGTTTGATCAAAATTATCACGTACATCCAGGTAGAACATTCCAAACGCAAAGTTTGATTGTAAACTTTTGAAAAAAATGGTGAATCCATATCACTGTGCGAGGCTAGTTTAATCCCTATATGCATATTAAAAAACTGTGTTATATTAAAATTGTCTTATATTTACATTTGTTAACTTAAACCATAACAAAGAGATACGTTGTGAAACTGCAGCGAAAATATATTAGTTGCTAATTTTCAAGCGTTAATTCTAAGAGGCATGTAATTAACAGACATAGCTAAGTAATTAGCAGTACTCTTAAGTGACTGCTAATCAGTAGAAATCTTTACTGGTACGTTAAGGTATAGCGGTTCTCTGCAATAACTGTGTTCATTACTATAAGGCTTGCTTTATCGGTCAGGTTCATATTATTCATTTGATGGCAATATAATGTTTTGTAAATCAAATTAAGGTTGTAATGTTCCTGTAGGTAACCAATGCTTACTATATGTATTCTTCTAGATGATTTCATATTTAGTGAGTCATCACTCGATTGGGTCAGAAAGAGTGAAATGTTTCTTTTTTAACTTTGGAATTAATTACCTAAATAAACAAAGGCAATTTTTATATGAAAATGAATAAATTCTAATCGATGCAGACTTTTAAACTACGTTATATTCAAAGGGAAATACAGTAAACATTAGACGAAATTCACGTAGGTAGTGCGCAGTTATTAAATCTTTGTCCACATTGACCTTCGCAATTCTATGGCAAACACTATAGCTATCTATTAAATGTATAGTCTGAATAATTATAGTAGCACTGCCATATCCCTTTTAATCTCATACCTATATTAGTGTCACAAAGTAAATATACTGCAGAAGGTTCAATTCTTACAGTGAATGGAAATGTTGTCTTAGAATAGTAATATTTTTTTATCGGGGATTATGTGAAACTTCGTGACAGACACATGTACATGTTACAGCCAAAGTAATAAGTCCGCATATTATACATATTATCTAGCTATTATTTATAATATCTACTCAATTTGGATAAAGTGATAATTGACACAGAATTAATCACATTAACTAGCAATTTTATATAATATCTCCATAGACTTAGATAGATAATGTAATAAAACAAGTAGGTAAAGATTATTATTTCATGTTAACTAACTGAAGTGCCTGGTAGCTGACCTTAATATAATTCGAAAAAGGCTAGTTAGCACAGTGCACCCCATAATAGTAGCGAAAAGTCCCCTCTTTGAAGTGTGGCTCGGGCCACTGTACCGACGGCCCGGAGTGTGCCCTGCCCAGGAAGGGCACCGCCGTGTCCTCGTCGAGGCAGTCGGCAGCGGCGACCTCTCGCACCCGGCCCTGGTTCAAGCTAAGGTCCGGGGCGAGAGGTACTGGGATGCCATCGTCTCCTTCTGTGTGGTCGAGAGACGACTCCCAGCCACCGTAGACGTGAGCCTGTGCGATGAGTTCGGGTGCCTTATCGGCCTTCCGTCTCCTGGGAGACACGGACCCGTCTCGGCGGTGCGCGTTGTTCAACGCGTGGGTTTAAGCCACTAACAGTCTGACCTCACGCTGCACGCTCACGCTCACGCTCTCTGAGTCCCTCACGCTGCTCTCCCACAGTGGGAGGAATCATTTGATGATTTATCATAAAAAGAGTCGATAATAACTTGAGCCGTTTCTAAGAATTAGTAAGTAGTTAGACGATTATACCATATTTATTACTTTGGCTAACTTTGACTAGCTATTATGAATTAAATCCAGATAAAGTGATTAATCTATCACACTGTCTAGTCAATTTGGGTATTATATACAATGACCAGTCATTATGTATAATATATATTTAATCACTTTGGCTGTAACATACATATGGCTGAACGATGAAACTTATTTGTGTCCATGTAGTCTTTGTGTATGACATTGCGCTCAAGCAGGATAGCATCTTTTGAATAACCCTTTAGTGTAATCTAGATATCTAATATTTATATTTAATCTAGGTGTAGTCCAAGAAAATTGATTATATTTACTTAGTTGTTGATCATTTAAGACAATATAAAAACAACCAGATTGAGAAAGTGAAAGTGAATCAGAAGCAGAAACCTGTCTGGATTAGAAAGCACCACAAAAAAAAATAATTTTGTTGGCAGTGGAACTTCTGTCCATTCTCTGTCTTTTACATTACATATGTTGTACAATGTCTATAACCCCTCAATGCACGTGCGGTGACCTCGATCCGTTCAGATGAAAGCCTTTAATTACCTTTGTCTAAACACGTGTTTAGCAAAGAAACAAGAATCAAGATGGCTGCCGTGCAATTGTTACGACGATTTTTGAGACCCATTTATTTATTGCGTAGTGATTTGTTTTGTTTATTTGTCCAAATATTGTTGTTAAGTTGAATTAAGATTTGTGTTAGTTTTATAGTGTTTTTATTGCAATTTCTAAGAAATAATTAGGTAGGCTAGGCAGTAATTAATGTTCCTAGGTACCGAAAGAAGCCCCTGTTCATAAGCTATACCTACTGGCGACTTTTCATCAATATAACAATCTTCTTATTTAGGACTTTTAAATAAGACGAAAGTGTCGGCCCATTACCTCAAGTCTTATTAAGTATTTCTGGAATCATCATTCAAGGGGCATACCTGCAAAAAAAGAACACAAATTAATCCATTTCTATACACTCATCAAAGTAGAAATCAAGAAATAACACACTGCAAATGAAAACATTAAATTATCGTAAGTACAATAAAGTGTACTAAACACACAATTAATGTCTATACACATTTGTATTTACATCATCGTTGGAAGGTAACAATTAACTTAAAACCGGCAATCGTAAGGGACTCTTGATTAGGGTGACCAGATGAAAACATTTAAGAAAAGGCCTGATTTCCAAAAAGATTTTTTTCGCAAACTTACGTAAAAATACAGTGTTTATACATTGCGGATCTACCTAACGTGCTGCAAATCGTATTTAAGCTTACTTAAACTTCTGAAAAAGTATGGAAAAACTGACTAAGCCTAAAGATTTTTGAAAAAGGTAACTTTCGGTTGACTTTTTAATTAATCATTCTAAAAATCCTGAGATTTCAAGACAAATCTTATGACATGGTAACCCTACTTTCAATGCAATTGTAGATTCTTCGAGCGATGACATACGTAGTATTGTACTACAATATGTGCTAATTGCATATTACAAGAAAAACATTGTATGGACGCTATCTACTTATGTTTCATTATAATTTACCGCACACTTAACACCAATTATATCTGACAACCTTACTTGTACTGTCTAAGAAACAAAAGTCATTCGATTTTGAACCTTATGGCTTTGTATTAAAGTTCATGATTTTTGAGCAAAGTTATGTAAGTTTTTAAGATAGTAAAGAAAGGGGAAGGTGTGTTTCTTTGATGAATTACAATAGAATTTTAATGTATCCTACTATGAGTGGGTAATGCATTTATAATTTGTTTGTTTTATTGTCTATTTTGCATTTTATTGTATTTAATTGGAGCCATTTGTATTCTTAAATTGTTTTAGGGTTCTGTGTGAATCAACGTAAAGTGAATAATTATTATTACATACTCGATAGATTTTTTACATATTCCTTACAAACTGAGACACCAACAAGCGTAAAGCGAACGCAACTACTTTCCTACTACCTTTGTAGGTATTTTTACTAATGTGAAAAATATGTACGGAACCACTTCATTAAGTATTATTTTAACATTCTGTGGCAAAAGCCGCATGAATACCATATTGAATTAAATGGATACTATTGTTCTTTATTCATAATAAAATAAATGGTACTTATTTATAGATTAAACATCCAAACGATTATAATAAGATTAACGTTTTCATCATTTTCTCAAATTATTATCATAATTATTTTTTATTATTTTCGAAGCTTTCCGTTCTGGCCACGTTGCAAGTACACAACAATAATTACAATAAAATGCAATAGGGAACATTATAAAAAAAATACTGACTTGCACTACACACTGAAACTGCATCGAAATAGTTTCATCCGAACGAGACAATAGCACACAAACATACAGCTAAAACTAAGAATCTCTTTTTTTGAAGTCGGCTAAAAGTTCGCAACACAGATACTTAATATCAACTATCTAAAAGGGACACTGAATATTACATAACGTGATGCACCAATGAATCACGGAGCGCACTATAAATTAACGACATTACCTGACAAAGAGCAGGGAAATGAACAGTTTATTAAAACTCGCAGTTGAAGGCTTGTCCGATCTCTCAGAAGGCTTAATTGAACCTTTACATCGACTACAAAACGGCTAATTGTAGCTTCAAGTGCTTATTGTGAGAGTTTGTTGCGGTCAGATACAGAGCGTATGGAAGTGCCATGCGGCTGAATTTTCTATTAATTTTATGAAGATGTTTATGTTTAATGTGTCTTCTTATCAATATACATAGTAAGTTTTGATCCATTAATAAGCTAGTTCATATGCTATTTGGTATCGTAAGGAATAAATGCGTTAAATGTGTATAAAAATCATTGTAGCTTTATATGGTAAATATGGTTGCTTAAATTTGACTGCCTCGTTGGTCTAGTGGTCACAAGCGCGGCTGCTGCGCTCGAGATCTCGGGTTCGATTCCCGGGTCGGGTCGAAATCGCTTTGTGGGTTTTCTTGAACTTTCACAAAGCAGCCCGTAGTCTGGAAGTTGGTGATTGATTCACCCGTGCATCGGAGAGCACTTAAATGTCGGTCCTGCGCCTGATCTCTTTCCGGTCGTGTCGGATTGCCGTCCCATCGGGTTATGAGAGTGAAGGAATAGTGAGTGCACTTGTGTCTGCGCAAATGTTTGTGCACTAATATATCTTGCGCAGCTGGCTGATCTCCTTAAATGAGAACAGCCGCCGTGGCCGAAATCGGCCGTGGACGCCATCATGGTTGCTTAGATTTTGTTTTTACTATTTACTTAAACAATGTTTTAGATGTAAGCTACTGTATGGTTATGTTCTTAAAAAAAAACTTTATAAAATTGAGTTAATTTACACACTGTTTACTATTAAAAACATTATTTACTATATCTGCAATTTTAAGTGAGCATATTTCAGTGATATTGGCACTAAAATTACTCCGCTGCCTGTCACTTCTAGATGTCAGTATCCGTGAGGCCCGTTGTGCTGGGTACCTGTGAATTTGTACCTTCCGGCGAAATGTGTGTGAGACCGCAACTCGTATGATTGCAGTGGAAATTAACAATTTGCATTGACTCTAGTAATTAAATGAGTTTATTTCGAGCCCCAGGCATGATTCTGTACTGGTTAAAAGAGAATTAATGTTCTGCGAACGAATGTTATGTTGGTGAATTAAGTACCCTCATTATTCTTGCTAATACGTGTATTATGAAATGTTTAAATTGATATTACTTTTTGTAGTGTAATCTGGTACCCACCTACGTAGTTTTCTGGTAAGAAGTAGGTAAGTAATTGATTATTGTAACTGTCGAACTTTTAACAAAACGTTTCATTTAAAAATAAAAATATTCCTGAAGAAATACTTACCTTTTGTTTATACGAAATTGAAAATAAATAATCAAACGAACTCATTTTAAAACAATACCTAGGTCATAGTAAAATCTAAACTTTCCACCATGACTTCATATCTAGGATTTAGATACAGACAAAATAAACATGCAAGCAAAAGATTATTTTATTAGAACATTTTATTGGTCTATCTTGTCGAAATGCTAAATATTTTTACTAGAATGCATTAAACAACGATGTTAATAATGTACTAAGCTTAATGTCAGAACTACCATAATTTACTTCTCTATGAATAAAATTAAATGGTATTTCGTAAACAAAAGAGGATACATACGTCAGACTGATGACTCCTTTAGTCAGACGCCGACGGTTCTGCGAACTGATGAGAAATCACTAATAAATCTTGATTTGATTTACGTACCTATTCTATTTAGTGTTTTTGGTGTGACGTCACTGTACTCTAATGATCCTCTTGGCTGGAAGCATTGGTTTTGGAGTTGACGTGGGTAATTACGAATGTAAGTACTTTTAAATAGATCGATGTTCGTCAATAAGAAGTGATGTTTTTATATACTAATATACGTTAGAACTAAGCGAGGAAGAGTTTACGTATGCAACATGCATGTTGTACGCAATAAGTCTGATTTTGGTGGTTTTATCTTTTACACTCAGACTGAGCAACTAGGGAAAGCACATTATGATCGCTAATACTTTATATCACAAGATTGAGAGAATTGAGATTATCAATAAAAAAAATATTTATTCTTTTGTACAAATGTATCCGATTCCAGAATATATATGATCAGATCCATGTTCTTGTCAGGTCTACAGCTATTCCCAGAACTAGTGAAGTTAGGTATCTATCGAATATACCATACTATCACCTAACACCTAACTCCATATTTTCACCAAAACATTTCTGTAATTACTTACAGCATAGTCGTGGTGGCCTAGTGGGTAAAGGACCAATTCTCAAGTATGAGGGCGCGGGTTCGATCTCAAGTCAGGCAAGTACCAATGCAACTTTTCTAAGATTGTATGTACTTTCTAAGTATATCTTAGACACCATTGACTGTGTTTCGGATGGCACGTTAAACTGTAGGTCCCGGCTGTCATTGAACATCCTTGGCAGTCGTTACGGGTAGTCAGAAGCCAGTAAGTCTGACGCCAGTCTAACCAAGGGGTATCGGGTTGCCCGGGTAACTGGGTTGAGGAGGTCAGATAGGCAGTCGCTTCTTGTAAAGCACTGGTACTCAGCTGAATCCGGTTAGACTGGAAGCCGACCCCAACATGCTTAGGAAAAAGGCTCGGAGGATGATGATAGTCGTGGTGGCCTAGTGGGTAAAGGACCAACCTCTCAAGTATGAGGACGCGGGTTCGATCCCAGGTCAGGCAAATACCAATGCAACTTTTCTAAGTTTGTATGTACTTTCTAAGTGATATACTTAGACACCATTGACTGTGCTTCGGATGGCACGTTAAACTGTAGGTCCCGGCTGTCATTGAACATCCTTGGCAGTCGTTACGGGTAGTCAGAAGCCAATAAATCCGACACCAGTTTAACCAAGGGGTATCGGGTTACCCGGGTAACTGGGTTGAAGAGGTCAGATAGGCAGTCGCTTCTTGTAAAGCACTGGTACTCAGCTGAATCCGGTTAGACTGGAAGCCGACTCCAACATGATTGGAAAAAAGGCTCGGAGGATGATGATATACTTTTCTACGAACATAATCATATAGAACATATCTAGGTTTCTAACCAGATATGTAGTTCATCGCCTACTTGATAGATTGAGTAGGCGTCAGCCGGCAGGCTTGTTAGTGTCACAATTAAATTAAATGGTAACTTTAACACAATTCCCATTACTAGACGAGATGCTGATTGAATCATTAAAACTTAATGTTTAGCTTTATTTCTAACAAATAAGGTCATATGTGGAATCAAAGGAAATTATTGTATAGTTGGAATAAGTCCGGTTTTTTAAAAGCTATGAAAGTCACGTGTTTTTATTTCAAGTAGTCTTTTGCAGGCTCTTATGAGATGTCGAACTATGTAGTTATACGTTTCCAAAAAGTTGGAATCATGGAGAAGAGCCGACAAGAATCTACATGGACACTTTTTTCAAGAAAGTAATATTAGTTCATAAAGACTCGGTTATAGGTAAGGACATATAGAATTTATAAAGAGAAAATGGTCCTATAGAGTGAAGTTGTGAAGTATTTGTGGGTTATTAGATGCATGTAGTTCAAAAATTCGCTTTTGCATTGGCGAGAGTACGATCAGCATACCAGTTTTGCAGACAGTCTGCCGTAATAATTAGACAGGAACAACCATACTTTCCTGATTTAATGAGCCAATAGGGATACACTCGACCGCAAAAAGATGAGGTTCGTTTTTTACGCACTTCTTAATGTCAGTCTACCCCAAAATAACAATGGGATAATTTCATCTGTTCCGACACAAAACCGAAATAAACGTAATTAACAAGGAAGATATTATTTGAGTTTCTATAATAAGTGTCAATTAACCCTTACAATGCGGCTTTGGGAGAAAATGAGTCCTTTTTGTTGTGGTTTTAATTGTATTCTCATTTTTTTAATAATTAGGGACTTGCGGTTTCAGAACGACGCGAGTGGAACTTTAGTTAATGATATTACGATTTTTGTTACAAAGCAACATTTGGCAAGTATAATGTAAATTGTATAATGATAACGACGTGTACATTTTGCTTCGGGTTAAAAAATTATATTCAAGTGATTGACATTGACAGCTGGTTAATTATGTATCACAATGGAAAGTGTAAATGAAATTATTTATCTGCTCTATAATTTGCAAAACCAACACTGAATATTTTGAAATTACTAAGGGCCTAGAATAGGAATACCCTATAATAAGGAGCAGAAATGTTACTTGCAAAATTTAGTGCGCTGGAACATAAATATTGAATCTTTCTGTAATTCTGTTTGAATTCTCTTGTGATTGATTTATTCAAAATGACAGTTAACCCAAAAAAATACAAAACCAAAACAAACATCATTATTTTCCAAAAACAAAGTGTTAATTCGGAACGCTTTACTATGCTTATCGAAAACTTTATCTTCTATCTATTACACTCGTAATTCTACAGCTAGATAGACAAACGCCACCTTAGTCTGTTATTATACAAAATAAACTTCGCACCTTCGTATTTAACCCTAAATCGCGGGGGCGTTACTTAATGACTGCTAATGAGTGTTTTTATTATTTCACTGTTGTAAAATAATTTCTACGGCGCCTCTTTATACCTAGATAAACATCGAAACTCGCTTTGCACCTCAATCTGATAATCGAATTAATGCTCTCATACCATTTCATGCTGTTTTATTGCTTTCTGTGTTGTTAATACCGACGCTTTTGACTCGTAATTTCGGGTTATCAGTACATTCGATTGAATTGATCTCGATTTTTTTTGTGTATTTTGTTTTGAGTGATACGAAAGTTTTGCTGCTTTTTTTGAGGCTGTGTTTAGGAGTTGATGGGGCGTGGAGATGGTCGCTGTTAATAGAATAGATGGTGATTGAATATATATTCTCCTACTTGACCTGCATTTTAGTGTCACCTAACTATAGGTAGGCTATATTTAATAGAAAGCAGTTATCTATATATTTTAAGGAATATTTGAATAGGTACCTTTGAGGTAAATAGGTATCTCAAAACCATAAATAAAATTAGTGCAAAGAATGAGGCATTCCAAATTCAAAGATACCGATAAAAAGAAAAACAAAAGAATAAATCAGTATTTATAAAATGTCCGCCACCAAACACCTTGCAATGCTTATTAAACATCATCAATAACGTACTGTACTTAAGAATTCGTACGCACCAGAACAAAATAATCTCCAGTGGCGATCGTCAGATCCCACAACCAGATAGGTAACCCGGCCGGGCCCAAATAACCTAACTTTTAACCAAAATGTGCGTATAATGAGGGACTATTTAATTCGGTCTGTTTATCTTTTGTGTTATAACAACCGAACAGTGTTGATGTTCTTTAATAACATGTAATTTTCATTTCTCGATTTCCGAAACGTGTTTAACATCGTCTAATAAGTCAGAAAATTTTCTGCTTCCCTGAATTTTTATGTGTATATTATGTACGATAATAAATGCTTACGGTTCCTTTGTTTTTGGAGCTTTCAAATTATTTTGGCACTCGCACATACATTAAAGAAGAACTGAATTGCATTTACGACTGTAGACAATGTAGCATAATGTTAAATCTTCGAACTAATAGTAGAAGCTAGATACCTACTAGGTACTCCTTTACGGTACCAAGGATTTAACAAGAATTTACCTAAAGGAATAATAAATGACATTTTTTACACCTGATAACATAAACTCGAACACTAAACACCTGTCCACTACGCAGAATATTTCTCCTAAAAACACCCACTTATAGAGGTAGATATTGCGTAAACATAAATAAACAGCCGAATTTCCATTTCCCGCTTCAAATGGCATAAAAAATGACTATCGATTAAGAGTAGGTACGTCTGAAACTGGACCAACATTACATAATGAGCCCTCGATCCCATTTGTATCTGCTACACGAGAAAACATTCGCCCGATGTCTGTATCGATTAATAAAACAAATAACAGACAAAACTACACTTGCGCATTAAGAGATCTCTAAATAGACATCGATTCCAGAAAACTTCTGCATGAAATTAGTAATACAGTTTTCGAAATCAATCAAAGCTCGTCACATAAATAATAATTCAAGTCAGTTTAGAATAAAAATCTAATTTCTAGACTGGACTGAAAAAAGTACATGTTATTTTACTTGGCATTGGTAACTGCAAAATTAATAATGCAAGAGCACTAATTAATTACCGTGTACCACCGAACCCAACTAGTACAAAGTATCAGAAGAAAATGACAGATATATAAGGCGCCGAAAAGCCGCGCGCACGCAACTCGCCGATCTAATTTTAAATAGTATTTACATCGAACTATCGGGAGCAGGTAATTAATACAATCTTTGTTAGAGGGTAATTTGCCAGATCTAATGCCGGCGTGTGTAATCTTCAAAGGGGATTTAGAAACACGCGTTCTAATCTATTTTAGTCGTGTTCTGAAACAGAGAAATATTTACAATCTCTCTGGAACACTTCGGAGCATCCGACGCTCGTTATGCGCGAACGCATCGATACTGAGTCAGTCGCGGGATTTGATTGAGATGAGTCGTGATGGAGTTGCCTCATTAATGTCCGATGGAACATTCTTAACATAACAATATTTTGTATAACCGACCATACTTTTCTTGTGCCACTACAGAACTCATCAAATTCCAACGCGATATTGTTCACATCAACATTCTCATCTCGCGTTGTGATTGACAGAATTACAGTCCTGACACCCATTACTATTGTTATAAAAATTTCAAATTAGTTAATGTTATTAATTCTGTTCGCATTTTATTAGCAACATCAAAATTACGACCACTTCTTACGCCTCTTGCAAAATGTGTATTTTTATTGTGTCTAGAATTCCGCTTGCAGTGTTGGACTGTTGGAATTATTTCATTAATCTCGCTGGCGGTTGAACATATTTTTAAATCTACTTCTGACACCTAATTTGTTATAGATTTACTACAGATGCGTTTGATTATCTTACCTAATTATTCTCGAGCTTCTGTGTATTAATCGTTTCCGTCATATCTATTTATTTTATTTCGTGTATCGTTTTGAAGTTTAGTTACATGTAAATTAGCATGGAACCACGATAAATTTGGTATAAATACTGTATTACTCAGCCGGGACTGGTCCGACTCCACAATTTGTAAATTTTACTACCGTGCCGTGGGCAGACACAGACAGTAAATCATAATCACACAATCGCAGTCATTTCAGTATTAAGAATCCTCCTAACAATATTATGTTCCCGAATTTATTTTGTCACTTTGCTCCTCTGCCCACGCTAGAGGTAATTAAAAACGAAAATAAACAGAGCGCCTCGAATCGTAAAAAGAGTATCTATGTCGGTTATAAATGAGTACAGATGAACGTAGAAGCAATAAAACTGATTCAAGTCACAGAAATAAATCTTACGAGTGTTCGAAAGTATAGGTGAGAATATTCGGGCGTTTATTGTAATGTTCCCGTCGATATTCGTGCCAAAGTGAAACGTCCACCAGGAATGCCGTTAAAAAGATTTCGATCTAAACGCCACGTGCTATCGAATCTGGAACTACGGGTAGGCAAGTAAAACGTTCCGTTTATGATGGAACAATAAAATTTTTGGAATTTGCAATAAATAAGGCTGAGAATGATGAAGAAATAAACAACGTAGTCTGGTGCGTTAGTGCGCAGATTGGAGAGCATGATTTACTGGCGTATAATGCTTCGGCTCGCATTAAACCGTGCAATATCTAAATGGAAGTGTAACCGCTCTATTCATTTGTTTGTATCACCGCCACCGCGCCACACTCATTATAATTGGTAAGTCATTGTGGGGGTCGTTTGTATCACTATTTCCAAAGAGTTGCAATAAAAATTGGTCCAGATTCCACATCGAAAATAAGACGTTTTTTGGTCGTCTGCCAAGTTCATTATGAGCGTTCATGAAATTTCACATTTGAATTATTTTACTGTCTGACTTATGGCCGTTACTTAAATATTTGGTAAACAGTAAAAATATAGCTCTGATCGATCAAATTTAATGTGGTGAGCTAAAATAGCATGTTTAAGTGGATCACGGCATTATATCATGAGATCGGCAAACCAATTTAATACTTTAACACAATGTTTGACATAAAAACATTATTTCTAAAAAATAATAATTTAAACGAATGCATTGTAGAATAAATTCCAAGAATCATCAAGTTTAGAATATAACACAAATAAATAATTTGAATTGTTGAACGAAGAAGTGATTATTTAGCAGCAATAACATGGGGAACAATAACATTTAGTAAGGGAAGAGTTAATGTGGGTACCAAACGTTATATAACAAAGCGATGGACATTGCATAATTCCAGTTTGCAATATGCAAGCCAACAATAGAACAGAACATTATGAATCATCTCCGCCTGATCCATTCGCCAGTCGAAGATTATCGAACTGGAACACTAACACTTGCGGGATGCATTAAAACGCACGTGAACCTAATTTACGCTTGCAAATAATCCCCTGGACGCAGCCAACTTTAACAAAGTAGTAGTTGATGCATCAAACGATATGACATTTGTGGCTAATAAGTTGCAGACATTAAAATATCTGTTCTCGTATCCGCGTGAACAAAACGCAGCCAGAAACTGATGTGCGCTAACTACACCACCCTTATTTATAGTGTGCCATCTGTCAGTTCGTAACCGTCCCAATTTCAAATTCAAACAGTGTTCTAATTGGAATGTATTTTTGTTTAAAGTGCTTCTAATAAGGTGGCTGGAATCACGCACATTGTTACAACAATTACAAACACATGGGAGTGTGTTTACGCGTTCGCAATTAGATCGACCATTGATGTATAGGTGTTGCGCGCGAGTGTGCGCTAGTGTGCGCGCGTCCGATTGAGAAGTAACACGAGGTATGGATCTGGAACTGATTAGCACGCGCGTGTGTTAGTTAATACGCGCTCGTGAATAGATTTCTATGTGTTGTTGAGCATTAAGTATGCTTTGGATTTTATTATTTAATGATTCATCTTAGGGTTATAGAAATAGTATGGAATGCTCGCGCCGTTCGCGTTGAAAAGCCAGTAATAATAGAATATTGGCGCATCTGCCCCACTGTATATGTTTTAATGTTATTACTCTTCTGCTATATGATATTTCGTTCCAGGTTTATTTTAAGAGTGTTTTATGTTTTTAATTGCGATACGCGGATTATTTTTCCGCTGTCAACTAAAATTTTTACAGCTGTTTTTATTTCACCAATGTGACCGATGACAGAATTAAGGTTGTTTATGCATATACCGGGATTGAATTAAAATTATGTGGAATAAATTAGGTTATAAGACACGATACTATCTTCATAATTTTGTAACGTGGGTGTGAATATTTGTATGTATGTATTTTATGCCCTCTAAAAGTGTCTCACGATGTGCTATAAAAATCATGCATCTGGAACTAGGTAAGAGTTCGATTTATTTCTCAGTTCATTAAATTGTAAATCTATTATTTAATGTTATTTAGGAGTCATCAATTGTACGATAACGATGTTTTTTCTAACTGAAAATATCCAAAACGTTTTCTCTCTTAGAAGCAGTGCTAAACAGCAAATGATATAACGACAGATATTTATTGTAAGTACCTACATCAACTCATTAGGAAGACTTAATTCTTCAGTTTTCCCTAAGATTCTCGAAGAATCTTCCGTCAGTATTTTTATACAATACTAGCTTTCGCCCGCGGTTTCACCCGCGTCCCGCAGCCGGATGGTGACAAAAACTATCCTAAAACCTTCTCCCGGGTCTAACTTACCTCCCCTCTAATTTTCAGCCAAATCGGTCAAGCCGTTTTCATGTTATGTCGTGACAACGGAAAGCGGGTTCCATTTCTAATATAGATTTTTCAAATATCATTGTATCCAAAAACCCCTGTAGGGCAAGGCCTCTTCTCAATGATTGCATAACACGCGTTTTTTACAATACTTCCAAAAATGGAGTATTACTCAAAGGTTCCATTCGTACAAAGGGACACAAACGTAAATAAATAACAAAATTACTCAAGCAGCACTCCACCGTATCTCGCTAGTCAGCGCTCATTTACACAATCACGGTGCACTTTATTATACTTGCCATACAATAGAATGATCGTTTCGTAACAATCACGAAAGCGCCTAAATCTGAAATTAACGTGTAAATCAGAACCAATTTTAAAAGACCTTCCATCCCCCCTTCCCACTTCTATAAACAGATGAAAAAAGGAAAAAGAGAACGGATTGACGGGTCTCACAAGACTGGTCGGTTTTCTACGAGTTCGGCCTAAAGCAATGCCATTAATGTCGATCATTAAATATGAATTATAAATATAAAAGAAAGCACAAGAAAAGCAATCACGGTCGTCCATTATTAGATTAAATATCTTGGTCGTTGCTTGGCTCTATGATTGTTATTATTGTGACGACAGTCCGTACGTCTGTTTGTGTTCGAGTTAATCCTATAAACTGTTAAACAGATTTTGATGAGTCCTCTTTTGGAGCTATTTTTAATGCATTTACTAAGTCCAAAGATTAACTATTATTATATTTGTTTAATAGTGTGAAAGACATGTCCAGTGTATTTAATTCGACACGCTTTAAAAGTCGGTGGAAGAACTCATCAATCAAAATGTTGTGTAATATGATGAAGACGGCGACTTGAATGAATTGTGTGCTCAAAAACATGTTGAGGAAATGAGTGGTGATTCAATATTATAGCAAAGAACCTTTAAATGACTTGTATGCTTTGATTCCCATAACTTAATTATTGTAGGAACTGTAATGATAACTTACCTATAGGATTTTTGAGATAGGTTTATCGGCCTTAAGCAAGAATAACAAAATTAAAAAAGAACAAATAAAAAATAGGTACTAGGTACATAAAATGAATTAAAAATTCTCTCAATTCAATAAATACCTATAATGATGTATCAACTAAAAAACTAGTAGAACTTCATTCAATAGTTAAGTAGGCGGATAGTGTTATTTTTCACAACCATAACACAAAGTCACTTCGGCTAGAAAATGTTGAGACCGCAATTAATCTTTCCAACGAAGACAACATATTTCATTATAATGTTGAATAGAATCTTGTTTTAAATGTAGTCCAATGTCAGGAACAAAAATAGATGAAAGAAAATTTTGTGCATAGGTATAGGTGAGCTTACGATGAGTAGTTTTTTGTGGAAACTTTGAAATACAACTTTTTGGGATAGCAAATTCTGAGAAACTATCAGTACCTACAGATAAATTCCAAAAGTACCTACCTAAAGACGGAAACAATAAAGTTCATCAAAACGCGTTACTCAATTTGTTTCTTTCCCAGTTTTCATCAAGGATGCGGACTCACTTGTAATTATTGAAAGCATAAAATTGCAAAAAAAAAGTGCCTTTGATGTAACTGTAACTTTGAAAATAATATCACATGAAATATTCTAATACGTGCCTTTAAACCATAACAACATTGCACGGAGAACAAGAAAGGCGACCTTAAAACCGAACTAGGACTTTTTGGGAATATTTTGAGACCCAAATCGTACATTCATCATGATCAAAGAAAACCCTTGTATGTAACAGCAGATGATGGTAGGTACATATTTCTTAGTACAACATGGACTTGTAGCTGAAAATTTCCTGAACAACGACCCTATGCACGACTTTCTATGAATATTATTATGGCATCCTGAAATAGATGCTTACTGTGTCTTTAATGTTCTAGACTATTATGTTTTAGTGAATGACCAACAGATGAAAGTCGGCTAATACTTTGTAGTTCAAATCATAATTGCGTGGGGAAATAAAATTAATTCGAATTAGGAACGCGACAGTGTTTTGACTATGTCTACATTGATGCGCGCGCGCAGTTTGATGGCGTGATTTATTTTGACTTTGTAATAAATTATGGCTTAATGATTTCAGCTCAGATCAAAAACCTCATGAAAGTATGTTAATTAGTTGAGCATCAATCTGATTAGTTTGTGGATGTGTTAATGGAAAACTTAAAATTTCAGTCTATAAATATGACATGCTATTTAAGATTTACTGTGCCATGCAAACTTAGCTTTGCTTTTCTCTGAGTACCAGTAGGTAATATCAGTAATAACAAGTACCAGTAATATTCAGGACATCTTTTAAATTCTTCTCATTTTGAGAAGCAAAAGGAGGATAACAATATATAACTTCTTTGCTTTTACTTCTTGATTGCACTATTCACGACACTTACTTTTTTGCAACGGAAATATTAACCCGTACCGCGACCAAGAACCCGACATAATGAACAATCCCACAATAATCTAGTAAAAAGAGTAAAAAATCATTACCATCAGTCGTATGTAACATTCGCCACGCTCTAATAGAGGTCTCTTAGACCCCGAACATTATCAGATTCCGTCACACTTTAGGTAATTTCGTTTTGACCCCCTAATGAGTGGAAGTAACGCAATGAAGCTAGCACTCGCATTAGTAGTGGTCATTATGGCCATTGGCGTTTATAAAAGTAATTACAATAGAAAGTGGATTCGTTTTTGTGACGAAATTATTATTACGGTTAAATTACTTTTTTTTAAGTTATTACGTACGTGCTTCTTTGTTGTTAATTGTTTAGTTTTGGTGTTGGTATGAGTAATATAATTGTTATTGGGTAGTTAGAATGCTTTAAGCAATTTATTGCTAATAATTTTTGTTGGCTTAAAGGACCAAAAATATTGCGTCACTTGATCGGAAAGGTCATACCAAGTACATCTTTTGGTCATTAGCGCCATTTTAGAAATGGCCACTAAACAAATATGGCCGAAAAATTTGAATCAAAGCCAAACACTAATTCCTATCTGTTCAATACAGTACCAAACAAGCCTATCATAGTTAATGAGCCAGCAACTAGGCCGAAGAGAAACTTAACAAAACTTCATCATATACAAATCACTGTACATTTATCATGTATTCCTCCCTTAAGATAAAGCCAGCTATTCATTAAGCAACGAAGTAATGTCTTCTACACGTCTTCGCAATAACTCTACTGGCGATAATTTATTAATTTCCCTTTGTTTGTTGGGATCAGCTCCCCTATACATGATCATAAAAGTTTTTCGTCTTTCAGTAAAGAGGCGTTCATGTCTATATTGATCTGATGACCTTCAGAATAAAGACAGAAATACCAATTTCGCAGACAATCTTATAAAGAAAATTATAAAAAAATAATTAATTTGAATCTACCTTTAAATGATTATTAACGTAGTCTACTGCATCAATCACTGTTCTAATGGCAATATTTCTTGTACAACGACCACGCATTTCCTTCTATAAATCTCATTTTGCCACAAAAATAAACAGCAGTCACTTGTTTTTCTTGGAAACCAACTAAGTATCGAGTCTGCTAATTTATTAATTTCGCTACAATGTTTGTTCCTCCCCTTAATACGAATGATAAGACTTTTGTGTTCGTGATTACACTTTGTTAATCATACTTCCTTAATTAAGGGAAAAGTTGCGAGCTAATTTGGGACGATCGTACGATAAGGTCCAGGTTCGATGTTCGGCTGTGCTAATGAGTTCGTAATCTCGATGTTACATTATAAGTTATTTAAAGATTTCCATTAAAAGTTTGCGTGTAAGTTTGCGTCGCTACAGAACCTATTAGGCATTTAACCGTAATATTGTTGAAGGAGCTAATGTAATCTTTCGATAAAACAACAGTCTTTAGCATTATTATAGGAATTAAGAGGTAATTTATTTTATAAATTCAATATTGAAGGCTACTTGTACCCTTTAGGATTCGTGTTACCCCTAGTGTGTAAACTTCACGTTGGAATAAATTATAAATTCAAAAAAGGCGCAATCTAACTACCAGGAACTTTCTATTTGTTCGAACAATGAACCAATGAACTTTCCTAGAAGGCCACGTAAACACAGTTCGCGCGTATTTTTAATGAATTCATGCAACAACAGTGCACAAGGGTTTGTGTTTCACAATGCCGTCCGAATCCCGCCTAGCCGTGGGGCTATTCTCCTATCAATCTAGCAGATGATAGCCCGCTATCGCAGGCTCGGGAACTCGCGATGCATAATGCTTGCCTCAGATAGCTGTCTCGTGCACGAAGCCTCCAAGCTTCGCAATTTATTGTTTCACGATCTCAAGCTAGCTCATTATTAAAACGGTTTGATACGTTCGGAGGTGTTGCTGACGCCCGAGGCTCGCTCGCGCCAATTACTCCGAGAGAGCCGTGCCCCGACATACTTGTTTGACTTAAACAACGTTACACTTGACTTTTAGCGGCCCTTTGTCTTCTAACACATCGATATCCCTATCTCGCGATATGTTAATAACGACACTCCAATTTATATTTACTTAAGCTTTTAACGCCATACAGTCGCTCTAAAATAAAATTCTAAATAGCATTCATTATTAATCGAACGTAAATGATACTAACACTTTTTAATGTCACCGATAAAAGGATAAATTATTGTTTACTAATAAACAATAAAGGGGCACTGAGGTCAATCCTAATGACCGAGAATCCATTAGAAGCATAAAACGACGTCGATTAAACGTCGAACTAAAACAATTTTCTTCAACTTCAACAAACAAAATCGATTGGGCTTAATTGCCGTCTGATCAATAACTAATTGTGTTCACCACACGTTCGACGATAAAGAATAATTACTGGCTGCCGGCCAAATAAATCGATCCACATCAAAACGCGAGGTTAATCCATCATTTAGATATTACGGCCCGATTGAAGCTTACCGTTTTTAATTTCCAAAATTACACCGCCCGTAAAGTCGGACGAAGGCGCCTAAACACGTATACATAATTACCATGTCGTAAATTGTCGAACATGAGTGGGGGGTGGGGGGTGATCGGGCTTACCCGCACTATCGCCGACCTGTCGTGTTATTTCTGTAATCACTTTCATTTCATAAAACGCGACATTAATTAAAATTTAGTTTCAGACCATTAGTCGCCATCGCGTTTCTTCAAGTTTCATTTTTTCCTGGCTGTAATTATAGAGCGCGGGTGCGAGGCTAAATGGGCATAGTAATGATAAATAACATTGTATTGAAGGTAGTCATGAATTTTGTATTCAAATTAGTGCGACTAATAGGTGCGAGGTGTGGATTTAAATGTGCCTGTGGTGCACTGCGCCTTTATTAATGACGTGTAATTATGCGTCATAATTAAGTTGAATAAATGTGAAAGTAAACTTATGCTGTGTGATTAGAAAACGGGGGCCAAAACTGGGAACTGGTTTGGCTCAGTTTAGACTCGTGACTTGTGAGATTTTACTGGTAATAAGGCTGTGTATACAGTGTGCGCCGAGTTATTAATTAACAGGTCGACAGCAAACAGAGCGCGGCTACCGGACTGCGCTGGGTACACAAAGCTATTTGTCCAGTGAGACTTCGCCGGAGCGGCGTGTCGAATCTCATTACCGTGATTCTCGGAAAATTCCAAGTGAGAAACGAGCTTAAAAAGATGAAATGCTAGTGTATCGAAGCGGTGCTCTTTTTTCAATGATTATCACAATATGAGAGCTTTGACATTAGTGTGTTTGTTCAAAATATGTTGGTGTATGAAGTCGCTCCATTTCATACAGAACTATTTCGGTTGTCAATTGTTAGCAGTGTAGATAGAGAAATGTTTGGGGAACCATAGTTGGAGTGTAAATGATCCAGTTCATTAGTATGTTTAGTTGAGTTTTACATGAATTAGATTTGTGCCTACCTAGTTCAAGAGGTTTGGGCCTTTGATACGGATTCAATTTATATATGTATTGACAAGTAACATAGGACTAATGTAATTATTATAAACTCTTTACATTATTATTCAATTATACGTTCAGGTTTCGTCACTTTTGTCACAATATCCTTGCAAACACTTATGCTTCCCCAACCAATGTGACAATAAAACCATCACGTTTGTCACATTTATGGGGAAGCATTCGAATAACGTGTTATTGTGTACATTGAGGAGATATCAATCAAAATTGTTAACAAAGAGTTTAGGTGATTTGGAGACTAATGGGATTCCAGATTTGGGATATGTGGCACTAGAACTTTGGTATCGATATGATAGTTTACCTAGATTTTTTTATGTTTTAATAGCACGACGGACGACACCTACTTCGTTTGTACCTATATGTAAATCGATCTAATTGACAAATTATAAAACTAGCTTTTCCTCATACTTTATTTCAGTGACCAAAAGCACTAATTCTTTTGTTTTGTGTAGTGTCTTGTTTATTTATTTTTTATTCTGATCACCTCGTTTAAAAATCGAACTCGTACGAATACTTTGTAAGATTTGCGAATGATCTTCTATATCCAGTTACGCCCGTAATGAATGCACTAGCTGTATACCTAATAGTTTGTGAGTTGGCGAACTTCGTTATCCAGTATTTATTAACAATACGACGTCTGATATGATCCATGCAGCAGATGTAATTCATAGTAGAATTAGTGGGTGTACCTCTAGTAACGTAAATAATTATATACCTATGGACTGCAAGGTTGCTCGTTAAGGTGTAAATGGAGGCAGGAAATCGTATGTTTGTGTTATCATACATGATAATCAATGGGACAGATAATTTATTTTGAACATACATTCTTAGATGTACATATGTTACTATGGCTGTTCAACGCGGTTCCGATGACACAATATTTAGGTCGGTGGCAAGTTGTGTTGATTCTTACTATTGATTCACCATTTTTTTGGGATGATTGAGTTACATTTTTATCTTAAAGATTTCGAAATTAAGAGAATATGTTAAAATTCACCTTGTTTTTATAATTATTTTACTGGCATAGATGTTATCATGCTCTCTAGGGAACTTTAAAACGAGTTTGTCAAATATCTTCAAATGGGAACACAATCCCAAGAGATTCGGTTTCGGGCTATACCTACCTGAAAATAGATTGAAGGGGAATTGCATAATAGGAGCAACACTCCTTTACTTTAGACATAATATGTTATTAGGTATGGTATTCATATCTAATATAATAATTTATTAATTTTATAATTGATTACATTGAATAATATAATAATTAAATTAGTAATGACAATTCATAGTTAAGGGTGACCATCCTTTTTAAGCGGTTTTTCCAAGCGGATTGTACGCTCGCTGTCGTGCGTATACGCGCAAACAATTGACTACTACCGGTTCAGACAATGACATGTAAAAACTTGTGACAGGTTTTTGGCGCTCGGAATATAAAAAGCGTGTGGAAAATACGCTAGTGTGAAAGCGCAGTTTTGTTGTGTTGTAGTTGAAATACAAACTTGATAGCATGAGGTACTTTTTCCTGGTTTTAGCTTTGCTATAACTCAGCTTACACCAGTATTTTTCATTCAATCCTAACTAATACTTATTATAAATGTGAAAGTAACTCTGTCTGTCTGTCTGTCTGTCTTTCTGTCTGTCTGTCTGTCTTTTCTTCACGCCTATACTACTGAACCGATTTGTGTGAAATTTGGTACAGACATAGTTTGGAACTTGAGAAAGGACATAGGATAGTTTTTATTACAAAATAAAAATAAAAATAAAATTTATTTCGGACATATAGCGCCATCTATTGGTCAAACCAAAAATCACTATTCCACGCGAACGAAGTCGCGGGCAAAAGCTAGTATTAAATACATTTTTAATGCTTATTGACAAATTGAAGGAAATGTAGCGTTAAAAATAACAGAAAATTACTAATTTCAACTTTCACCTTTTCCTGTACAATTTTACTAATAGTTTTAATAACACAATAAATATAACATTTTTCGTAGGAATTTGGATAATCATTTTATCGTCAATTGTGCCTATATCTATTCATTTCATCAATATGTTGTTAGCTTAATTGCATAGTAGGTACCTACATACGTAGCTGAATTTGTATAGGTAATAATCCATCTTCATAATTGACGTAGATATTTGGACGACAATTAAGGGTATTTGGTTCTTAATTACGTACTTATAGTTACGTTTTAATTGGATATACGCGTTTACTTTTTAAGCGTTGGATTTAACTTTCGAGATTTTTGTCAATATCCTACTTATATTATAAATGTGAAAGTTTGTGAGAATGTATGGATGTATGTTTGTTATTCAATCACGCAAAAACGGCTGGACCGATTTGATTGAAATTTGGTATGTAGATAAGTGATACCCTGGATTAACACATAGGCTACTTTTTATCAACACACCACGTGGGCGAAGCCGCTGGCGGAAGCTAGTAGCTCTAATAAGAGAAGCATTTTATCAGATAATTATGTAAACAAAAGAAATGTCACGAAAAAAGTCTGAAAGCATTAATATCCAATACAGTTTTGATATAATATTGATATCTTACTAATATGTATGAACGTAGGTATACAAAAAGATAGAATGTGTTAGGACAATCTATTGAAAACTAGATCGTCCGCAGATTGGTTCTTAAATAAAGTTATTCTAATTAGTACTACGTACCTCAATTCCGACGTCCCAGCACAAAAAACTTCAAAATTACTAAATGAACGTGTCTCACTTATTGACTGCACAAACATTTGTCGAGAACCAGGGTTCCACACTAACTTAATGTTTGTTTACTCACACACTTTTATTTTCGACGAGAAAATATCAATTACACTGGCACAACACTGGTCCTTCTACTTTCGAACTTGGTCCTTCCACTTTTAAATTTGGTCCTTATGTGAGTATGACAATTTGAAGTTAAGACGTCAATGAAAGTCGTTTTTCGTGTTTTCGTGGTCGCGGTAGGGCGGGCGGCGACGAGGCGTGCGCGGGCGCCGGTGGCGATACTGTATTGGCGCGCGCGCCGCCCGAATACTCGTAAAGTTAATATTTGTAATATTGTAAGTTTGTTGCAGTTTCAAAGGGCGCAGATCTTACAGTGATGTGATATTATTTGCTAGCTGTGTCTGTTATAAATATCTGTCTTAAACTGTTCGTTTGCAGTCGCCAACAATTTTCTGGGATTATAATTTGTACATGATAAATGAAAAATAACTTTCACAATAGGTAAATGTAACACCCAATTATCTTTAAATTATATCAAACTTTTTCTGGGAAACCAATTATGACGAACACAATTCGAACAAATTTTTGAGATTTTGATTCTAAGGAGACACTACCCACGGATATTCTATTTGGACAATGAATGAGAACGAACTAAATTACAATGGATTAACATTTTTAATTACTGAGAAAAATAAGAAAGAATGTCGAAATACTATTCGTTACGTGTCACACATAATTTAGATGTTCTTATTTCAAATGTGTGGAAAAAAAAAAAACAAAAATAAACTCGTAACATTCCAATGAAAATATTGCGCTTGACGCACGATGCATGTGTGAGTGCCTGCTACACTCAATAGTACTTCTTTCTTAGACTGAAAGACCAAAAAGCTTTTTTTCCATGAAATATAAAAGTGGGAAATAAACACTAATGGCCTTACTACAAAAACTTAACCACCTGTTTTACACTTGTCTAAAAGAATTGTGGCTGCAAAATGAACCATATGTCAACGTCATAATTTTTCATTTTTTTAGACAAGTCTTAAACTGACGTTTAAAAGTTTTTGTGGTAAGGCGGTTAGGGTAAGTTGCACTGTTTAACTATAACGATAACCAAGCCATAACCAGCCGAATACTTGCCGCCCATTGGTCACATCTACTTGACAACTGAAAATGGTTTGCCTAATCGTTATACTTAAATGGTGCAATTTACTGTAAATGCACATTATTTAAGAGTGATTTTTATTAAATCTATACTAATATTATAAAGCTAAAGAGTTTGTTTGTTTGTTTGTTTGAACGCGCTAATCTCAGGAACTACTGGTCCGATTTGAAAAATTCTTTCAGTGTTAGATAGCCCATTTATCGAGGAAGGCTATAGGCTACTTTTTATCCGGGTCCGTGCCGAGATTCCCACGGGATGCGGGTGAAACCGCTGGCAGAAGCTAGTTGTAAATATAGAATAAGGTCACTTTGCTACTAGGCTACTATGCAATGGACTAAAACAGGTCACCCATGTAAACGATGACCTCAATATGTCACCTCTGTCCTTTAAAGCTATACACCTTGGCAGTATATTAAGATATTGTTATGACATATCAGTGGTATTAAATTGTTTTAAAAAAGAAAAAAAATTGTTTACCTGTCTAGAAAAATAAAATTTAACACATAATACATAGATTTCTTAAAAAGGTTAATTATTCAATAGGATTTAGCAGGATTGACCTAACCTTCTGAGAAACGAACCAATTAACCAGGAAACAATCCAGAATCCAAAGCCGTTAGTATCAATCTGGTACTATGATATTTTGTCCAACTCGGATATCGAACCCTCTCATTAGCATTAGCTTACGGTCACTAGACCATACACATAATATTACATCAACAAAATTTTCCCGTCTCACTTTGAAGATAATAATATCGTTGGCTCTTTATCGGAATGTATGGAAATAAGATGAAAACACAGATCATCATCAATCAGCATTAAGATAAGATGATTCTGATTCTACTTGTGTTAATGCAGATAGCGGGTTTAAAGGATACGTTTAGACTTTCAATACGTACGTGTGTGCTTCAAAATGTGTACTTGCTTTAAGAGTTCGCGCACATTACAAACTCTTAGTCGGCTGATAGTATTATAGTAGTAGTAGTAGTTATGGTAAAAAAAAGCGTGGTGGCCTAGTGGGTAAAGAACCAACCTCCCGAGTATGAGGGTGTGGGTTCGATTCCAGGTCAGGCAAGTACCAATGCAACTTTTCTAAGTTTGTATGTACTTTCTAGGTAAATCTTAGACACCAATGGCTGATAAAAAGGTGAAGGAAAACATCTTGAGGAAACCTGGACTATAAAGTCTGAAATCACCAACCCGCATTGAGCAAGCGTGGTGATTAAAGCTTAATCCTTCTCCGTGTGAGAGGAGGCCTGTGCCCAGCAGTGGGACGATAAAAAGGCTGTAACAGTAACAGTCGGCTGATAGTTGGTTTGGGCTCATAAAACAGTATGATGATGAATGAAAGTACACACGTAACAACGATCAGGTTAGGACTGGCTAAACAGTTTGATTGCATTCACTATTAAAAAAATACGTATTTTTTCTACCCACGGAGCTCGGGGCCAACAGTCGGCCGATTATTTAATCTGCAGTGTGAGGGTAGGCTTTAAGAGAAATTATTTGTAATATCGTATGGACGCGGACAAATTTCAATGTAAATTAGTCGCGTATATGAGATGCGGATTGATGTTGATAAGTGTGTTTCCGCCTTTAACTAGTATTGCTAAATGAGAATGCAAAAGGACCAACTTTTTTTTCTTTTAGGCGAGGTAAGTAATTTGTCACTTGTAAATAGTTTTCTTTAGACGTGATTTATATCTAATTATGTAGTTGTGTATGTTTTAATCCATAACTTTTTTACCTGGTCCTTAGACGCACTTGATGAGGACCAAAATTAATTTTGTTTAACATACGTCTTTAGCTTAGAGAAACTTGTTTAAAGACTCCAAGAATACAATATTTTTACAAAAATAACTCATCCAAAAAAGAAAACACCAGTACATTATTAAGAATTACGCAAAATGTCCTGTTTATTTCCACAATTCACGGCGACCTACATTCAATTAGTGAGGCGCGAACACAGACACGGAACACGCAAACACTACAGCTAAATACATCACTAAGCTAAATCACTCAATCCCACATAAAAAGACCGATACAAAACCAACTCACTTGTACAACACTATTCCGCATAATTGTAACACATGACTACACATCTATTTTTTATCGCACGAAAGTAAGAATTAGCTATTTCTGAAACACTTCGTATAAGAATAATCTTCGCACTAAAAATGATCTTAGCCCGACCTTCGCACTTTAATCGAAAGTGTTGACACGGCCCACTGATTTATGTATTTCATAAAATTCGATTTTGAACGACGTAAAATCAAATATTATTATAGTGTTTAATGGGTAACGTGGGCCATCTTTGTTTTATTTTATTGTCCGAAAATATACAGTTATGCGTTTTCGACGTGAGAAATGAATTCTAAGTATCTCCGGGTACCAATGAATGACGCGCGGCTATGAATACCTGGCTTAATAGGTCTTGTCAATTTGTTTGTTTGAATACCTTCGTTTTCAGTGAAACGTTTTACATTTTCTAATATAAATTGGTATCACATTTGTTACCTAGGCCCGTGTGCTTTCTAACAAACATTTTTAAGTTTCTATGATAAATTGATGATACAAAATAAATAGGATGCTCTTTATTCTGTTTTGATATTACAAGAGAAGTGCTGCATGTTTCATTTTCAGATTATTAATCTTATTTTTAATGGTACCTATAACATGCGTGGTTGAATAATATTTCAGTGAAATATTACGCACCTTCAGCAGTCAGGTAAAAAATAATATGCAGTAAAGTATTCACAATCACTCGGAACAATACTTGTCATAATCATACATTTTCCTCAAATACCTTATTATTTTAACACTTTAGCTAATAACGCAGCCTGTAATAATTAATAGCTGCATCGATTCGAATCGAAGCCATCAATCGAGAAGACCTCACCTTCAACTGGAATCGAGTTAATTAGAGCATTCGCTAATAAAGCTGATCGGTGTAATTAACCTAATTACGTCAAGTGTCACGAGGGGTCGACGGCTTTAATTACGCCAATTCTTGGGACGCCAAATCTGATGAGCATTAATTAGCTGAATATCGGAACCCATCGCGGTTGCGTCATAAGTATTTAAGATTTTAATCTCCTTTATTTTCGCGCATTTATGCTTATCGAATTCCCAAAACTGACTCGAAAAACCTGCTAAGAGTAGGCCTGTATATATGTAAGTAGGTCTGATTCCTGACTGATATCTGGCTGAAAAGATATTCTAGAATGATTTTTATTGACATAAGCGAGGAATCGTACGAAGAAAGCGCACAGAGCATTTGCACTACATATTGATGTTTCAGTGTTCAGAATGATTATTATGCATGTAAGTCATTTTTATACTACGTGTTTGATAGTTCAATATGTTACTTTTAGTAAGCATTTTTAAACAAAATCAATTTCTCTCAATTAGATAAATCGCTATGGAAGGGCTTAAAGATAAAACTCATCCCCTCAAAATTCCTTGACGCATTCAATTCGCTTCGTCTATCCAAACAACGTTAATAACAAGACAAAGACAGTCAATTGTGATTTACTATGGGTCAATTAGAGTTTTAATCACGACAATAATGTGCGATACAACGCGTTAAGTACTGACAGACGCTTAGAGGAACCACAGACTTATGAATTGATAGATAGGGCACAAAAACTGGTACACTACACTAAGAAAACAATATACTAATAAAAAAAAGGTAAAATATTTCTATTTGTTCCCTAAAGGCCCTGAAAAGTTCGGTAGGAACCAATTTGAAAAATTCTTTCATTTTTGGGAAGCTACACTCTTCACTAGTAACATAGGCCATATTCTATCCCGGTACGAGCTGTAGTTCCTACGGGACGCGGGAGAAACAGTGTGAAACCGGCTAATGTATGATAAAGAAAATAAAAAAATATATATATATAGCTTTAGTAATTAAAAGTAATGGACACACTTATCGTATTAAAATAGTAGGCTGATAAATAATCACTAATTTGTTAAGGTGACAGTGAGATAAGAATTGGTACCTAATTATTTACTGTCATCTTGATAGTGCTAGTAAATATCTTAATGAGAAATGTATTGATGACAACTGGAAGGTGTGAATGTATTTATAGGAATATCAAGCGAACAGTTTTTTTGATTAGGCGTGGGTTACTTTATTATTAATCAAAGTTTCCATGCAAATAGCAACTTTTAATTGAGTATTTTTTTTAATATTTTTATTATTTTTTTCTCATGTTCATTGCATTATCGAAATTTTTAAATGGAACTTATGTCTTTTTTCTTGATTTTGCACTAAAAATAGGGGGATTTTATTGGTTGAAAATTAAGACACGATACAACACTAATATTAATTCATCTTACTACACTATACTCACGAGAGATCCATGCAAGTTTTGTGATGAGATTGACGTTAATGTTGATCCAGACGTAAAACATTTAGAGTTAAATAAACAAACACCTGCGTCATTGTAATGTATATCTGTGACGTTAATGTTAAAAAGTAATGACTCTATCTCGTCTGTCTTAATTTATTTAGAGATAAAATTAGTGATCTTAAATTACCTATTTATAAATTTAAAAGATGCTATTTTTTATAATGACGTGCTTTAGAGTCTTGTTTATTCATATCTCGTTGATGGAGTTTTTATTCGCGTATATTGAAATATTATATTTTGAAATTCATCCTTATAAGTGGGTAAAAGAAGAATAATTTAATTTTGATTTAAAAATGTTTCCTTAAAATAGCCTTTTATAAATACCTGTCATATTTTTATTTTCATATTTAACTGCTATAGTTTCTTAATTCATGGATAAACAAGTAAATAAAATTATAGAAGAATTCTCCCAACTTAATCATCCCCTATCTACAGCTTCATAACTCTACAAATCTTTGAAAATGCGGGCGTCGTCCACCTAATTGTTGTGAATTAATTGTTACATCCATTTAAAAACCACGCTTGCATTGTTCCGACACAATTGTCGCCTTCTACACGGATTGGAGCAGTAATTTCTCTCATTGAGAAACTCATGCAGTTAATTGGTCATACCAATTATATGGGCCCAAGACCCACTTTTGGTTCGGATGTAAGTGAAATTTTTGTGATTGGAGTTATTGATTTTATTGGTGGATTTGGTATTGGATATTGAGTTTGTATTCTTATGTTCAGTGCATAGGATCTAAGATTTTTTAAATAACCTTTTATAATAATTATCCTATTCTAGAAAGTTGTATAAAAAAACCAAAGTTTTGTTTAGGACTTTAGGTCCACAGAGATGGGATACCTACGATATTGTAGAAACCCTAAAATACTTTTACAACAATATTTGTCACGTAATTGTTTTCTAATGAAATGGCTTGTTAATAGATAAGCCAAAAATACTCTCATAATCAAATAAATATTAATGTTGTTTTTAAACAAACTGTATTAGCCCTTCTGTCCTCAATAACATCACTAAAGCAGCACTCATTAATCCCTTTCAAATAAAATTATCTCCGCGCCATTTTTCCGCAGTCACCCCGTTAAACAACGTATTTTAGTATAATCCTATCGAAAATAGAATATACAAATAAATGAGCGTAATCAACATCAAAAGAATATATATTCCGGTGAACTATTAACGTGTATTAAAGTGTATAACTCATAAATAAGATTTAGAGAGACGTTACGTCCTCAATTTGCGTCGGCATCAGAAATCGTTAGATTTTTCAATCCTCGTTTATCATTAAAACGTTAAAAACGACCTCGTAGTTTCCACCTTAGTGAAAATAACTATTTCTCGTTGTTATGAATATCGATATTTGTGTGATCACATGAATTTGTTTAACAACTTAACGTTTGTTCTGGATTTCAGGATCTTCCATGATATGCTTAATAGTTAAAACATATACCTACCTACACCTTTATCTGCGCTCCAGTGGTCTAAGTTCTGCTTGTTCTTAATTTCATCATCATCATCATCATCATCTCAGCCATAGGACGTCCACTACTGAACATAGGCCTCCCCCTTAGATCTCTACAGATACTGTTGGAGGCGACCTGCATCCAGCGTCTTCCGGCGACCTTTATAAGGTCGTCTGTCCACCTTGTTGGTGGACGTCCTAAGCCGTTCTTCATTTATCGTTTGTAAGTACTCATTCAAAATAGATCTTTTAAATCATCCTCTGAGCCCTTTCCCAACTATGTTGGGGTCGGCTTCCAGTCTAACCGGATTCAGCTGAGTACCAGTGCTTTACAAGAAGCGACTGCCTATCTGACCTCCTCAACCCAGTTACCCGGGCAACCCGATACCCCTTGGTTAGACTGGTGTCAGACTTACTGGCTTCTGACTACCCGTAACGACTGCCAAGGATGTTCAATGACAGCCGGGACCTACAGTTTAACGTGCCATCCGAAACACAGTCATTGATGTCTAAGATTTACTTAGAAAGTACATACAAACTTAGAAAAGTTGCATTGGTACTTGCCTGACCTGGAATCGAATCCGCGCCCTCATACTCGAGAGGTTGGTTATTTGCCCAGTAGGCCACCACGACTTTTTTAGATCAAATAAAAAAAGTCGTGAGAAATAGATCTTTTAAACTAGAAGATTATCAACTCGCATCAGCTGTGAGCTCAAATAGTTTAATTGTACCCGAATACGTAAGGCAGATCTTTTGTTATAACGTTACAAAGATTCCTTTAGAGTGACTTCACCAATGCTATTTGCACTTGTTACTTATCCACTAACTTATATCAAAGTGTGGAGATCAGCCAAAGACACTCGTTTTATGAGGACGGTGTACGGTGAACGACAGTCTGAAGGTGATGATTTTAATGATGACAATTTATTTAGCAATCAAAATCATCATCAGCGCAGTTTACAAAGATATTTTGACAATCCTGCTCCGTGTTATTGGTACCTGAACATAAAAATATGATTTGTGAGCGTAACCAAGCATTTTCACGCATTCATTTATTTTTGTTCCACATTATGCCGTTATTTTTTAATCCAGAATCAAATATATTATCTTTTTTTCATGAAAATGAATTTATCTTAGTTTATTTTTGAAAATTAAAGACAATATGAATGTTCAAAGTGTCATCTATTTATGATATAAATTGTATCGCAGCATATTATTTTGATCCAAAATAATGGTCTAATATTCTTTCCCATGTTGTTACTCGTTATCGGATTAAACTGTCTTCTCTTTCTGAAAACACTCAAGAGCTAGTACTAACAGCTGGTTGTTGATTCTAAATCCTCAAAATCTTATTTTGTCTATAGGAAATTAATTCCACCACCTGTTCTGAAATGACCACTTATCCTCGCTGTAAACAAAACCCGCCATTACTAGATCACTAAAAAAACACGTGATAGTTTCAACGAAATATTTACACACAAATTACTCATTAAGCCGCTTTAATTGCCGTTGTTCTATTCGAGAAACTTATAATTAAACATGGACCATCAAGGAGGATTTCTGTTTCACACGTGCCCATACTTACGTCACGCGACGCCACGACGAGTGTGAAAACGCGAAATAAAAGCAATTCTTTCTAATTAACTCTCGAGTCGTGTCTCGAAATAGATCCACAAACGAACACACTGATTTACACACCGCGACTGTTTCTGAACCAAACCGAATAATTAACGCTGCGTGTTTATTCGATTGTTTTGATTCCGAACGATTGATGGTGCGCCAATGGAATGTTCCATAACTCGCACATCACTATATTTTTAAGGCATTAAAATGCAAATTAATGTACATGCTTGACGCTTCTTTTGTGTTTCTTTTTATTTTATAACCCTTTAGATAACCTGTTTTATTTTCTGTCACAGTTTACTTAAGCTTATCGATATAAATTACGAAAAATAAAAAATCATACTCGATTGACGTGTTTTAGGCCATATCTCGCGTTCAAAATTTGCATTTCAAGTTTTTTACAGGCCTAATATGAAGTGTTGTTTAACATAAACACTTGAACGAATGCGTTGGAAATAGTTCATTGGTATCAAATATGGTTGCGTCTTAGTCTGGGTATCCAGTAAAGGCAATGCGAGCAAAAAGCGAGCAAGCGTAACTAATGAAAGATCTTGGGTTGATTAAGCAGGGGCTGTCATCGACGCTGCGGTCACGCATCCACTGTACCAATCGCTGCCAACATCATTAATTGCCCGTTTCATTGCAGTTATGTTTCATTAATATTCGAAACTATATTGAGAACTGATTGATTTTTATTTTATTGTGTTCTCACTGCTTTGGGAGCAAAGCGTCAGTGTTCTTGGTGCTATTAACATTAATTGCGTCGTCACGACTTGCAACCTGTAGTAAGTACTTGGCTAAAGATCACAAATACTGCATCGGTAATGGCAGGTTATTGACTCGAACAAACGACTCTGAGCAAACGTTTTTCTTGGGCTTGTCTTAAACACTTTTGCACTAAAGAAACAGGGAATAATTAATCAAAAGCTCAGTCGCTTTCATTCACAACATTTTAATATTCTAAAATAAATATCACAAATTAAATATCTTTCCATCATTTGAAAAACTAACCCATCATAATTCTACGCATAAATAAATATGTAGACACTTCAATATCAAATGACAGATTTTAATTAATTTTATTAATTTGACGCCTCAAAGCCGTTATTTTGTCAAGGAATTCCACAAAATCTTTTCGATGGACACAACTATAAAATTAGCATGATAATAACAAACACTGCTCCATATTCTGATCGTCATTAATTTTTGTATAAATAATTAGTGTCGTCTCATACATTAATACAAAAATATTTATTTCTGTTTCATATATGTAATTTATTGTAATGACGTATTTTCAGTGTGCTAAAAACTTTTATTTATATCCATTTTCGTAGGAAGGTCTTAACAGGAGCTTCGAAAATGCGAATACAAAAGTCAACTTAGCACATTGATATATATTTTTGGAAAATGTTACCTACTTACACATATTTTCAGTTAAGGATTACAATTCAGTATTTTAAAGCTGTTTGGAATATGTGTACGTATGTATAAAAATGTTGAACTTTGGAATTTGAAGTATGTATCTCTAATATGTATTTATGTAGTTGCACGGATTTAATTGCAGATTTAAGAAAGGTAGAGACGTTCCTTAAATATAAAAAAGCTACAGTACTACAGCAAGAAACAATATGATGTTAAAACAATTAAAAACACAACATTGTTTTAATGCGTTTGTTAAAATGAATAATAATAAAGCAATATATAACCGTTCCATTAGCTTTTACTTCTGTAGTGGTTCTCATCACTGCCTACGCTGAAATCATTTATTTGTCGGCGGTGTACGTGAGTCTAGTTTTTCTGGGATGAAAAATTCATTTGAATGTGGAAAAAATATTATTATTGCCCCAATGCATCATGCTTTGTTTACTATACTTCGTGGCAATGTCATGGTTGTGTAAACCTATTTTTATCGAAATTAATTTTGAGTGTGTCTTTCTCACGTGTCGGAAATAAAATTTAGTTTTTATTTTTAAGGCACTAAAGGTTAAAAAAGAGTATTTGATGATGACTGGATAAAAGTCTAGAATTTATTTCCCGTATCGAATTTTATGTAAACTCATCAAACGTTAACAAGCACAATTTTCAAAGAAACAACAATAACAGTATCGCATTATACTTTCTTCACACCTACTGTTACATATCGATTTCATATCGACCCAGTACACCATTACCTACATAATGACACCCCATTCAACGGTGACACATAACACATCAACGACACTTTCCAATTTTATCTTTAATCTAAAAAACCCTTTAAATTGTAGAACTCCAAATTCTGTCACATCTCGAATTGCTAATCGAATACTAATAGCCTAATAACATCGGTTCAAATTACTGTTAAAATCTTCTTGTCGTGTGTGGCGGTCATAAAAGTATAAATTTGCATATTTGTTACATCTAATTTTGTATCATAAGTAACGTATTAATCTAAAGCTTTTTCAACCTCGCGTCTTGATCTGACTTTGAGTGGTTTATGATACAACTGAGCGACAGTCGAGCGTTGATCGCTGCTCCCCTTAAATTGTTTTATGATTTATATTGTTGAAATAGGAATGTAAATCCTTTTAGCATTCGAGTTTTGTAAATATGTGTACGGTTAATGTGATAGGTATGTAATAAAAGGAATACAATGAAGAGAAAATTGGCTTTTTTTATTAAAATAGTTTATAAAAAAAGTCGTGGTGGTCTAGTGGGTAAAGGACCAGCCTCTCAAGTATGAGGGCGCGGGTTCGATCCCAGGTCAGGCATGTACCAATGCAACTTTTCTAATTTTGTATGTAATTTCTAAGTATATCTTAGACACCATTGACTGTGTTTCGGATGGCACGTTAAACTGTAGGTCCCGGCTGTCATTGATCATCCTTGGCAGTCGTTACGGGTAGTAAGTCTGACACCAGTCTAACCAAGGGGTATCGGGTTGCCCGGGTAACTGGGTTGAGGAGGTCAGATAGGCAGTCGCTTCTTGTAAAGCACTGGTACTCAGCTGAATCCGGTTAGACTGGAAGCCGACCCCAACATAATTAGGAAAAAGGCTCGGAGGATGGTGATATTAAAATAGTTTAATATAAATAAGTCTTGTCGCGAAAAAATCTAAGCAACTCCGAAAACAACTGGTCGCTCAGTCAAGTTACAAACTAACAACCAGATAAGAAATCATAAAAATTCAACATTCATTCGAGATTTGCATAGAATCGTAATTAAAAGTGTGTCGGGTATCGATTGCTTTCAAAATTCTATCGATTTAATTATCGTTGACTAGGAATGATTTTATTGACAGCGCAAGTCGTTGATTCTCTTAATCGTCTATTCGTTATCTTTATTGAGAGGGCCAACGCCCAAAATTCTGATGTGTTTATTTCTATTATCGAACTAATTAACATAAAATCTGATCTTAAGACATCTATTGTATTTCCCGTATTTCGTCTTTATTAATTGAATGCGTGCCTATTGTAGAATCGGTCTCCAAGGTGAAGATGAGATACATATGGTAGTTGTATTAAATTATATTTCGTATCTATGACAAATTGTAATTAAGTCTAGACATTTAGGTTTGACAAATTTTATTCACCGTCTTTCTTTATTGGCGTCTTTTGAAGTAGGTATCTTATTTGATTGAAAATAAAAATCGTTTTTTGCTAAAAAGTAGAATCAATTAATTGAGAAGTTGTCAATCACCAACTCATTGATTATTTTGACTTTGATGTTTCTAAATTACTTTTTATTTGAACAATATTACTGTTTAATATTTGACATTAAAAAGTGTATCGAAAATTAATAGATACAGCTATGATTCTTTTGAAAATTACATATGAATATCAAAACTTTTATTCAGAAATTTGTCCCAGTGAATTTACAAAATAAATACACCAAAAATAGCGCTATCAAAAAGATTTTTAAAGTGTTTAACAAGGAGATAAGGTGACAAGTTACGCCACCTACCAAGACTTTAATGAACCCCCAACAGCATAAATTGACCACATTAAGCGCTTAGCACTTAGTGCACTGATAACTGTCATTGAAGCAATTAAGAATCTTTAAAACAAGACAAGACAAGACGGGCTTTTCAACGAACTATCTCACTTTAACACGGAGTCGAGAAAAATAGAAATATATAGAGCAAAGTCTTACAAATGGGTTGACAACTTTTAGATTAAGTGGGAAGATACGGTTACGAGATGACAATTGCAATATTACAGGTACACTTTTATATTATGATTCAAAGTAGTAATACCTACGTACCTACTTACCACAATATTTATTAATCGGTTACCTACAGTTTTCGCGAGTCTTTGTTCAAAGGTCTCAACAAGGGTTATGATCGATACCTATTTAGGAGCAGTCATACAAATCCAAATGCAAACACAACTATGAATAATTAACATTGACATAAACATAATACTTGATTAGGTTCTAAGAACAGGCAACTACGAAACAAAACGGGCCCTTTCCAACGAACAATAGACGGTTCTACTCGTAATTAGAGAGCTGTACATTCCGAACGATCTTTCGTATCGATTACGGTTGAATAAACAATTCCTTCTTGTTTTTTTTATTCAAATAATGTTATAAATCAAATACGCGCCGTTAACGTCCCGGAGGAGAGGTCATTTATCAGAGCGACGCGGGCGCAAGTACGAGACGCCATTGTACGATGCATTAATGTTTCCTTAATTGTTATTTTATCGGATTCCAATATGGCGGCCACGCGCCCGTAATTAGTCTCTGTACGGATTGAATGATTTTAGCTGTTCGATTTTTAAATAATAATTAATGATATGGGCACCTAAAGATTTCTTTGGTGCAATCAATAACATCTTGGGTATGTTGGGGGCTCGTGTTTTGTTTTTGTTTCACGAAATATATTTTTTTATGCGAGATTATTTTGAATGATTGTCATTCATTGTCTCTGGATTATAAATAAGTATGTGGTCAATTTAAATTTCTTAATTTAATTGTTAAAAAAATATATATTTTTTTAATGAATATTGGTTATGAACCTATTAAAATATTACCCATTATTTAGTAACGGGCCCATGTGAAGACATTACGGCAACACCTACTGTTTTATTACTATTCGAAGACAGTAACACGATTAACGCGTCTTCCAAAATGTTAACTTTATAATTAATAAAATGTTAATATGTATGTGTATTTATATAGTATCCATTAAAATAGTAGCGCAGTGGGATACCCAAAACTCGGATGTTATCAATGATTAATTAATTTCTTAAAATGACGTGTAGGTACCGAATAAGCATAACATACCTATTTACATAATGTACAAGTAACATTATACATATTTGTTTTACTGGGATAATTACAGTTAAATATTGAATACCTAGGTAAATTAAAATGTAGACAAAGAGACAGTCAGACATGAATAATAACTTTCTCATTATGATATGTAGGGATAATAACTAATCATTAAGTTTTTCCATTATTTAATCAGGCGAATAATTCGCAATATTTATGATAATTATCTAATTTATCTGTTATTGACTGATAACCACGCCTACGCAAGATTCATCATTCTGTGCTTTTTCAATTCCATCCATGATAGGTAGATCACGCCATAAAGATAGACTTCAGCTGCCACCGATAAAACTAGAATTATTTAAGAAAAATGTTTACTGCATGTCAATTATTATTTATAATCATTTACCAAATAGCTGGCAAGAATTACCGCTCACAATATTAAAAAAAAAAACTTTTCTATTTATTAAATACAAAAATGTTATTACACCATTAAGGACTATTTAGATGACAAGACAATAGATTCTTTTGACAAGACCTAGATTAATACATTTATAACGCTTATTTTGACATTTGCACGCCATGTTATGGCACGATATGCTGAAACTGTAACACCTTATGTACCATATTCTAGCAAATCAATATTTGAATTGAATTGAATTGAATAGATGCAGACAGCATAAATTATATCACAAAAACTTTTGTCCATCATCACAACACAATCCAACTTAAACACAATAAATAAGCACCATTTGACCCCACAACGCATCGCCACAAAATTATGATCTCCGCTCGAGAAATTCAAAGATTCCATAAAATAAATTAGAATTTAATCTAAATGAAACACCGTAAAGCTAAACCAACAAACATAACCGGACATTATTTACGGCCAAAAGCTATGCGGCGGAAAAAAAAACGACATAAAATACCTTATAATGACAAAGAATTAGTGTATGCCATATACATAATTTCTATACGAGAGTTAAAATTAACACCGGCTCATTTAAGACGAGGGAAATTAAAACTTTTTATCCTTTTTTATGTGGCATTTATGTTCGTCGTAAAATTGAACTCGGTACCCCTTTTAAAATGTTGTCACAGGATTTCTTGGCTTTGAAACTTTGAGGACTTATAACTTTTACTTTGAATATTAAGCGTGTATTGTATTAGAATTTTGTGAATGATTTGTACGGGAATTTTTGATGTTTCTCGGAGTGTGAGAAACGCGGTTTCGTGGATTCATCCCACGCAAGTCGTTGGAGTCAACTGTTATAGAAATACTGGTTGTAACCGATCCATTGATTGATAATAATTAACACTTTCACACCAATAGAATTGATTGATATTTAGCAATTAACACAATTTATAAAATTAACAGTTGGTATCTTCTGAGAATACAAATTACCTACATCCAATTTTGTTTTTCAATTGTCTTTTAATGTACCTACTTTAAAAGAGGATTTAATAGTAGACTTCTAAAGTTATTCATTATTTTTACTCCTCACATTTTATTGGGTATCTAAGTCTTAAACATCTTTTATTTCAATTGCATTAAAAAGGCGCTCTTAGATTAACACACTCACATCAGTTATTTCAATACTATAGTGAACGACTATAGAGATTTTGAAAACCGTGACTTTTAAAAAAATTCCACCCCTATGTCTTAAAGCATAAGGTGCATTTTACTTTATCTTAAAAATACATTATTTGTCACACTCTAAAGCGATATACAAAACCATTATCTCAATGTTTACGAAATAAATGCCCTAATAAAGATAAACCTCCAGACCTTAATTAGTGACAAATTGGTCGCCTTTAAGAAAAATGTACAGAATTAAATTCATTTGGGATAGTGTTGCACAGACGGACATGACTTTTTTTTAAGTTAGGTATATGTATTATAGCTACATTCAGTATTCATTAGTCATAATATATTTGCTTTGAAGCCTATTGTATTTTTTCAGGTTGTGGAATATCAGGCTACCTTTCATTGAAGTCTGTTCAGCAGTTTTGGTATATACTGTTACTGTTACAGCCTTTTTATCGTCCCACTGTTGGGCACAGGCCTCCTCTCACACGGAGAAGGATTGAGCATTAATCACCACTCTTGCTCAATGCGGGTTGGTGATTTCAGACTTTATAGTCCAGTTTTGGTGTATAGTGTGACAAAATAGTGTTGCGAGGGGGGCGATGTCTGATCCTCGCGTTGCTCGTGAACGGGTGCTGCTTGTGGTACCAGGTCGTCTTGCTGACTATATATCTGTACACCCGTAATATAATATATATGACTTTTGGTTTGAACTTTAGTCCTATTTCGCCGTATTCATTGTTTATGTTGTTATTTTCATAAAAAAACTGTTTCACATGTTGGTGGGTACGCCCTTAAACTATATCTATTTTCACTGAATGGAGTATATTTTTATTCTCTCACTCTTTTTTTTTTTAACATTTCTTTTTCGTAACTGCTTTAGTTCAACAGTTGTATTGGTACGGGTAAGGTGTGTACCTACTAGCCAACATGATTAACTACATATTTAATTGATTTTTATATACAATTTTGTATAATTATATTTTTAGTATTTTTTATACGGTTCTTCAAACCATACAGACAGAATTGTGTTGCTGGGGAGTTTGTTCCACCACTTCTTTTTCCCAGCAAAAACGCATAGGAAGTGGTGAAGGGCGGGCGTTTTGGGCGGACTGACTTTTGTAAATATGACCTTCAAAAATTGCTGATTTTCAGCACTTTTTGCACTTTTTTCCTACTTTGAATACATGACTTTTTTTTAAAGATAGGTAGAGTTAAGATACGCATTGTACCTATAGTTTCTCATTTATAATAGTGAGTATAACGTAAAGAAAATTGTTTTGTTATACCTAAAAGTATATATTTAATAAAAACGAGGTATTTCCCACTTAAATGAAATTCAATAATATAGAGCTCGTTGTTGTTGACGGGATTTGCATGGCAATTAAAACAGATTGGTTAATCGATGCTTAAATCTATTTTTGTACAAATAAATACCAAAAGCGACCCAGGGTTCCTTAAAACTGATCAAAAGCAAATAGTGATTTAAATCCGTAATCAAGATATTAAAAATTTGAGAAAGGCTTTTTTGAATCTGGCGACAAGGACTACGGTTAGAAAAATAGCATCAATTCATAGGCACAGAAAATTCTGTCTGTAGTTCTCTTCTCTCTAAAATAACTTGATGGAATTACGTTACCATGGAATCATCCTTCGAGCCTTTTTCCCAACCATGTTGGCGTCGGCTTCCAGTCTAACCGGATTCAGCTGAGTACCAGTGCTTTACAAGAAGCGACTTACTATCTATCTGACCTTCTCAACCCAGTTACCCGGGCAACCCGATACCCCTTGGTTAGACTGGTGTCAAACTTACTGGCTTCTGACTACCCGTAACGACTGCCAAGGATGTTCAATGACAGCCGGGACCTACAGTTTAACGTGACATCCGAAACACATTCAACGGTGTCTAAGACGTTACCATGGAATATAGTAAAAACACGTGCAGTACAGTACAGGTGGTACAATTGTACCACCACCTAGGCATACAGTGAGGTTTGCTGGATGGAATATAGATTCATCTTGCTGAAAGACCTTGTGACTTTCTTAAGGTCTGTGGGTAACGGCAATATGAGAATTTTGAAATTGGATTATATGGTGGGATATTTGGGATAAACGCTCTATGAAGACAGTACAATTATAATGAACAGAACCCATAATCTTAGTCTTTTTCATAGTTGCATTCTTTAACGCCCACACGCAACATGTTTATTCTAAGTCTAAATTATTTAAATTATATACTTATATAATTGATACCTATATTTAGATACCAAATAAGGATATTGTTTTCTAGTAAATTATCTGTCTGATGAGTAAAGGTTACATACTTTTGTTAAATTATTATTTAATTATTGTAAAAGAATGTAAAAGGAGAGCTAAGTTTCAGTAAAATAGGCAGTAGTAGGTGTAGGGTATCATTGCAATTACATAATACATCGTTTTAATTAGAGTACAGAAATAGCAGAATTGACCAAATAAAAATAATGCTTATCGAAGAGATAGAAGTCGAAATTAATACTTTTTTTCTCAACTCTTTTTTATTTTTTAAACGACTTAAAAACATGACATACCATTTATTATGTATAAGAAGTTTACAATCACAAGTATTTGTATGGGCGTCAAGTAAATATTCGTTTCTTTGTGTAAACTTTCACCCTTAATGAGCACGGTCGAGGTGTCACCGAAGTCATCCGATGTCAAGCGTTATTACGTGTATTTGTGACGATAGCCGATAGGAATTACTTGCCATCACTTTATAGGGCTCTAAATATCTAAAAGAAGAAAGGCCTTTTTATAGGATCACTTGGTTGTGCATCTTGGTATTGGATTTCTGTCAATACCTTTTTTCAGGAAGGAGTTGGAGTTGAAATTGAAGGATATTATAATATGGAGTTAGGCTTAATGAATGTTGTTGCCTCCCACCTAAGTATAGCAATACGGAAGCTAAGGAAATTGGCAAAATATGGATCATAAACCATACAGATATCAGCGTTACTATCTAGCTTTATTATGTCACAGATATGACACATCCATACTATTATTTTAGAGAGGAAAACTTTGTTTGTTTGTTTGTTTGGTTGTAATGGATAAACTCAAAAACTACGGGACCGATTTTAAATATTCTTTCACCATTAGAAAGCTATATTATCTGCGAGTAACATAGGCTATATTTTATCCCGGTGCGGCCAGTAGCTCCCAAGGTACGTGGGTGAAATCGCGGGAAAACGGCTAGTTAAGTAGATATTATAAATAATAGCTAGATAATATGTATAATATGCAGACTTATTACTTTGGCTGTAACATATACACATAGAAGAAAAGACGAGATAAGTTATTTACGTCACAGATAAAAGGATCACTACAAAAGTAAAAACCAAAAAATAATTAACAACATCCACCCAACACATACTGACTCAAGGTTCATTGGAAACAGAAATTCCTGACACTCCTAATTAATACCACAGAGTGACAAAAATAAAAAAAAGAACATCGCAACAGCATAGCAATCGTACACGTAACAAGAGCCGACCATCGGACTTGGGTCCATATATTTACTTTATCTTGTACAATACACTTAAATACAAATTAATACAAGCGCAGGACCGGACCTTAATGGCGAGCTCGACTGTTTATTTTACACCTCGCGGGCCATGCCAGGTTTTTTTTAATGTTTTTTTTTTTATTGGTCACACTTTGGGCCAGCATTCGGCTTTTAGCGCCTTTGGATGTATTTCTAGGATTTTTGTGGAATTGTTAATTGATTTTGGGTTGGCTTAAGGGTTAAGTGGATGGTTAATGCTTTTTTGGAAATTAGTGTGATAGACTGATTTATTCGTTAATGAAAATCTTGCAATATTTTTTACCTTGAAATTTGTGTATTTTTTTAAGAATCTATCAAAATATCACAACTGCTTTTTTATTGAGACAAATACAGCTGCTATAACTAACATTAAATAACCTTGTTTTGGTTATCAGCTGATGATTCATTACATCAGACATGTCGTCCTCTGGTCAACATACCGGACTGCATAGGCATAAAAGTAAGTCAAGACACAGCACTACTTTCGAAATTTGAATTTTAACTTATGCTTTTTTTTATAAAATGCTCATACAACATAAACAAACAATTTATTCATCGAACATTCTGGATATCGTATTGTAGTCTAACTTATCGCTACAGACTTAAGCATACATATTCATTTGGCCAAGTTCCCCATCTAGCGTTATCTCAACTAAAAATATAACAAGACTATGTAATATTCTCTTAAACTTGCAAATACATGCAACTCAATTAGTATAAAATGCATATCCGAGAACTCGAAGCCGTTATTTAGATATACCTATTGGTTACAGATACGGTATCGACATTAATATTCGAAAAATATTGTCAAAGCGCCTCACTGGTCGATAAAAATGTCGGGCCACACGCAGCAGGTCATTAGACACCTCCCGGAGGAAAATAAATTAAAGAAAACGAGAAATCTCGACCGTCAACCTTATTCACGACGAGCAACCTTCAATTTATATTATAATCCCGCTTATGACGGCATCCAATGCTCGATTCCAACGCGTGTGTTTTTAAGACGTTTAAGATATAGCGCAATGTATTCGTTGTTAGCGAGAGAACCTTGTCGCGAGTTTATGAATAGGGATATAAGCTTGGGATCAATTAAATGCCATAAGATACAAGCACTATAAGTCAGTTCGAAGCGAAATCCAAGAAGTAATGACTAACACTCTAGTTTATGGTGTAAAAAAGTTCGTGTTTCGTTTTAAGTCCAATCTCCTTAACAGTGCTTTAATTTGCTGAGACTTGTTCAGTGTAATTAAACGGTTTCTATCAGCTGCCGATTGTCAATTGTCATTCCTTGTTAGATTCTCGTTAAGTCGTGTAAGTGCTCGGAATTCATTTCATTGTTGTTTTAAATTAGTGTAAACTATTTTCTTCGAAGTTGATTTTGATTTTAAGTATCTACTTATCTACTGAATGCATTGCTGTAAGTATCATTAATTAATTCGGGTATGAGTAAGCAAGCTTTCATGGTTTCAAAGAATACCTAACAGATAAGACTACAGTTCAGTGACATAAAATTTAATTTTCAAAGGAAATTAAGTTCGTCATAAAAAAAAACTAAGTGGAATAAAACCTGATTCTTTAGCATTCCTCTCATCAAGCTTCAAAACAATGGCGTTGATTGAAAAATCACAGCGAAAAAAAATCAACGATTCCTAAACATATTCTTTTGTCTTTAAAACAAAAGCTAAGCTGATCATTTTACAACCATCACGACAATTCTGAGAATACCAATATCCTTTCGTTATTCCAAGCTTGCTTGAAACAATTAAAAATCTATTCAGTATGCGCGATGACACCTCTCTATCCGTTTGCTTCAGCTTTTGTTGCCAATAAAAACTGTTTATAGTAATAAACATACTATTTCGATTCAAGTCAGATGGTGAAAAATATAAAAGAGTCCATCTGGTAATTGTTCGACACTAAAATAAGGCATTTTATTGTTTAACATGTTATTTAATTAGGGTGCAGACGTGGTCGGAAATGTCATAGACTTGGATTGTGGAGCGATGACCCAATAAATTAAGTGGTGTCTTTAAAAGTTTGTTTATACCTGTGATGGCTTTCAAATTCATCCGCTTAGCATTAAAATTTTCCCTACCATGCGTGTGTCAGCGTCCGGTCTAACAGGATGCAGGAGTACCAGTGTTTTACAAGCGACTGCCTATCTGACCTCCTAAACCCAGTTACCCAGGCAACCCAATACTTACTTACCTTAATTTATTTACTTTAAGTTAAAAGTACTCGTGTTTTATTATAATCAGATAGCTCCATTATGTGTATTATTCTTCCATACTTCTCTATATGACGTCATCTCACAAGTGACAGTCTTTCCACCCATATCGTCTTTCACACAATCCATCCATCGTTGCTTTGGTTTCATGACAAAATGACTATCACCAATTAAATCCCTTCCAACAATATACGTCAAAGTGCATAGTGGGAGCCAATTTTAGTAGTAAAGTCGTTAATTTACGACAGTTGGCGAGCACTACACGCAACCGTAAATCAAGATGAATTACAACAATGATCGGATCTGACGATCGATGCCTAATCTTGCATACATTAAGTATTTTGTACTTACAATGTCACGCTTGTGTTGTTGGTGTTGTAGAAATTAAAACTCCCAGTTTGTTCAAATCTATACTAATATTATAAAGCTGAAGAGTTTCTTTGTTTGTTTGTTTGTTTGAACGCGCTAATCTCAGGAACTACTGGTCCGATTTGAAAATTTCTTTCAATGTTAGATAGCCCATTTATCGAGGAAGGCTATAGGCAACTTTTTATCCCGGTACGGGAAGTAGTTCCCACGGGAAGCGGGTGAAACCGCTGGCAGAAGCTAGTTAAACATATGTGGTCAAATCAGTTCTTAGTAAACAATGGACTACTTTGTGCGTAGTTCTTTTTGAAATTATGTGCCATATTGTTTCTTGTATGCGTCTAACATTTGTTTGCAATCTTTAAGGGCTTGATGGATCAAGCTTTTAACAAAATAAATTGTGAAATAAGCGAAAATTAAATCAAAACTTCTAATTTTCTTGGAACAGATTGGAGTCACTAGTTCTAATTAATATTTAACAATGCCGTTCCGATTCATAAAATCTCAATAAACTAGGTAAGATACAATTATAATATCCCTGTTTTACCATATAAGAAAAAGCCAATTTAATTAGAAACCCATTCACATAGCAAAAGGTCAATAGGCTAAGAATTTGCTTATTAGCGAGCCTTATGTTTATTTATATCGATAATTCAAGTGTTAACCGCTTTTAGATAATCGACTAATGTTGTCGCAAACGAACTAATTTATAAACAAGACTAGGATTAATTAAACATGTTTATTTGTATAATTATTGTGTGACGGTAAAGTTGAGGCAATTAACATCAAGGACTTTGGGACAAGTCACATTGTTTTAGATAGACGTAATAACATTATGAACGCATTAATAGTAATCTGTAGTCTATTAATTTAACAGAATAGATTGTAGGTGAAGAACTGAAGATCGAATTCGATGACTTAGCTACCATTGGAGATGCCTACATTCAGAACAGTGTTCGAACATCGGAGGACTCGAGTCTCGATCATCTCGATATCGAAAATGGTGCAGACTCGATTCGATATCGAGTACATATGGTAGGTCATATAGTACAGCTGTATGCCGTAATAAACGCTGTACTTTATGAAAGCAATTCAATGCAAAAAAATATCCTCAGTAGTTACGAGCATTCAATCACAATTCACAGTAAGTTCTCCACCATCAAATTGACGCATCATTAATTATTTCGAAGTGTCGTTAACCGAACAGTATAGACTGTTACTGTAAACAACGGTTCTGATATTCCGAGAACAATACAATTGGAAACTACTAATGAATCGCAATATGGCGCAAGGTGTAGTCTACCCGTCAATACACTACTTGATGATTCGTTAGGCAATGGATACGGGGTACTCATTAGTCTTACTTAATATATTGATTGTAGATGACCAGAATAGAAAATGTGAGACGCCCTATAAAGCACTTGAACATAAGGTCAAGATCACATGAATAGTTAGCAGTGGTGGGAATTTAACTCTTCGTAGTTGAAAATAGAATTTCGTGAGTGACCGAATTTGTACCTAACCCAACACCTTCAAGGTAATAGTCATAGGCAACATTCCTGGAACTTGATACATAAAAAATCTGCGGAATTGGCAAACTTATTCAAATTCTATCAAGGTGTAACCAAAGGTTTATGTCAGGCACAAGGCTATATTAATCCTATAAAACCACCTAATGAAACCCACCTCAACAGAAAGTATGAGCCAACCCGCACATGCTTGGGGGTTTACGTCATCAGTACGTGTTTTACCGCTAACAAACATACATTAATATGGAAAGCTCGCCTCTGCCAATGTGCCAGCCAACGCTGCCCCCACGAAGATGGCTATTGTCTTTTCAAAACGTGACTCCAAATGTTAATTGGACTATTAAAAGCCGAATGCGGGTCATTTCGACCATTACGAACGGAGCCCTTTTGAATATGTATAATAAAATTATTAGATGAGCTGAGCTCAATTTGTGTGTTAGGTTTCTAATGAGGTTATGCGCTTTCTTGTCACAGATGGCGCTTGCGTGTTGAATGCGCAAACGCACAGCCGGATGCGCGAAATGGATTTTGTTGTGTGCGTAACTGTGCGCATCGGATGCAGAATTTTATATTAGAGCCCTTAGTGTGGGAGCTGAGATATTAATCGCTTTTGTATTCATATGTAAGCCGTTAGATAGGCTAGTGGCATGTTGTATTTATACGTGATCATAGTCTGAATGGCAAAATGACGATTACTGGCGTTCGGCAAGGAATCGGTGATGAGAGTTTAGCTAATTGTGGGCTCTATGCACTTCACGCTGTTGCAATACAAAACTGATTCATGATTTAATAAGTACTAACACGTTACCGAGCTGTTAAGGATTGCCTTTTACAGCTGAACATAATTTTAGAACCGTGACTGTGTTTCGAATGAAACAGACCATTTCTAGCGTAGTTTGACTTGAGCAATATTATTTTTGAATTTTTGGTTGAAATTGCTGCTTGGAATATCAGCAGCAAATTAAGAAACAAAATAAGTATTCCTATACTTATTTAATTTTTTTGTCTTTATTATACCGACCTAGCTTTTGGTATACTATTTCAATATAAACTTACGTATGCTTCCCAACGTTTTGGCTTCTCAAAATCAATTAAAAATTAAGAATCTCGTGTGCTAATGTTGAATGATTGTTTTTAGTAGAAGGATATAAGATACCAAAAAGCGCATTTAAAATTGAAATAAAATAAATATAAAAAAAAGTTTAGGTAGGTATTAAATGTTAGCGCACACGTGCACTGCATACAAATTTTGCAAAAAATATTTAGCATAGATATTGCGTTGTGGCTCATTATCCTGTGAAGTTTCTTTTCGTAGAAAGCTTTCTTGGTTATATGCCAAAACAGAACATATTCTATTTTGAATTCATTTGCTTATAATACACCAATTTATCTACTTAACATAAAATTAAACTACTCAACATAAAAATGTGTTCTTATCAAGGTATGATGAAGACATGAAGACATGCATAATTATTCTTTTCAAAGCTGAAAACGTAAATTTTGTTTTCCATATTTATGTAGTAAATAATCTTCAATCTTATTTAAAAAAATAACTAATGATCAAAGCACGTACATAAAACTGTTTTTGAAAACTGAAACAAACCAGAAGAGCTAGTGACATGTACAGTTTTACATAGGACCTACTTTTTCAATGCAGTTAAAACTATTTATTGCTAATTTATTCCGTAAGTGGTAGATTTTGCAATACAAAAAAACCACAATGAGTTGAAAGCCCGTTAATACGTGTTTTCCTTAATTTTCCTGCTTAAGTTTCTGAGCACCAAACCGCATGCAAAGAAATATAGCGTACTCAAAGAATGTTGACCCTTTAGAATAAATTCAGATTATAATCAAAACTTACCCATGAAAATGAAGGGTGACTAATTCCAAAAACATCTTTTCCAAGTAAACTGAGTGATTCTGCAAATAAAATAACAAAAAGCGAATGCGCTGTCAGAATTCGCAATTACACGTACGAGTAGGTACGTATTGTAAGTACAAAGAATGCTTAAAAATTCGTAAATGTACAAAAAGAGACAATAGCTTAGCTGTCATATAAATAATTGTGTCTTGGATAAAGTAGGTGGTCAGGGGTTGCCAGTTTTATTTAAGCTCCCGAACTGTATGGCATTTTTGCACTCGGCTAAAATATACAGAATATTCATATCTACAAGTGAATGAAAGCTTTCATGAAAACAAAAACAAATAAAATATTCTGGTAAACTATTTTTTTATTAAAAGACGTTTTTCTGGTTAAGATCTACACCCATCAACAATACTGTCCTCCGTTACACCCGGTACAAAATTCTACCAAAACATTTTTTTTTTCATAAATAAGCTGACTAATCCTTTAAGCTGGCACCACCGTAGAGTGGGCCATCTGTCAGCGCACGGGGCGTAGCATATTTTATAATTATACGGGAACATACGTGGAATAGCAATCATTCTTTGGTCCAGTCGCGCGAATGTCCTGTGCACGATGCGACGCGCATTCTGAGCGGCCAGCCAACAGCCACGATCAAGATTTCTCGGTCGCGATCTACAAACAGGTGCTCGACTGGTGTCGACGCGTGATTGATATAAGCAATTGAATTTTCATTCTATATTTAGATATTACTTGTACAACATTAATATTTTAATCAGGAATGTTTGAGCAAGAACGTTACAATTGCATGGGGACTTTATGCTATCTGCACATTCTTCGCATTCACTTTGTACTGAACAAGTATTTGTAATTTAATCCGATGCTCTTTTATTTTTCAGGCACGTGCTCGAGACGGCTAAAGAGAAAAATGTACCGAACAAGGAACAGTTAATATTTAAAAGGCAATAAGATGTCCTGCAACAGTATTTTCCTTTCAATGGTATTATGACGACGGATTATCCCGATAACAGCAGGTTTTGACAGATTTAAGTCTGTCTGTAATAAATAGGACTCCCTAAATAAATGTTTTAAATGTAAATTAATTTCCTTTCGAACCTAATGATGACAATCATGTGTCCCATAGGGTGTACACAACCGTTAAATCAATTTTGAGATGTATCGCACATTCCATCCACGGACGTGACGAGTTCAAACGCTTTTAACTCAACATCATCGCATCCTACTACACCAATAAATTAGTCCGCACAGTAGCCTCATTCCACAGCCTTCCAAGTACCAACAATGGTCTTATAGAAATAGCAGAAAATGTAATCTACTTATGCGATACGATTTACAATTCAACTCATGGAGACATCGGAGCGCTAATACATGTGCTTAGCGGTAAACTTAAAGAGGGATCCAGTGCCAAATATGTACGCAGTAACGATTTACAGACTATATACGGAACATAAAGTACCGAATGGCCTAGCAAAAAAATCTTGACAACAGTTATGTTGTATCATTGTTCAGTTCGACGCGTACGCATATCTAAATCGTAAAGTTTGCGTTATTAATGTTGTCCGATTTGCGATACGCCTACTGCGGTCATTTTTCTGTTTTTAATCTTGTTAATTAATTTTGTCTTATTAAATGTGTGTCCTTTTTTAGAGTTTCGTTTTTGATAAGCGTTTTGTGCTTATTGTTAGCCTGTTTGTATGTATGTCAGTAATAATAATAATGCGACGTTGTGAGTTGATTTTGCAATTAACGCTAAAAGCTATTTGCATTAAAATTTGAATTATCTCCTAATTCACAATCAAGTTCGTCTGCTTTTAGATGTCAATGAAAATTAACATTTTTTAACTTTTATAATCAATTTTGGATGCCATCATTAGTGTCTCACTAATTGGTAAATGTTATTGGTTTTATACGCTGATTAGATTTCTAATATTTCATTCGAAACTTGTTTTTTTTTTTTGACCGGTGCTGAGGGTGTTGCAGATTTTTTGGTTCCCAACTTCACTAGTTATAACAATCAGGTTTCTCCCGCGGCATCTCACAGTAAAGCGGTACTTTTATTCTAAGATATTCATCATAAACGTGAGTGTCGTCCATAAGTACAATGTGTACATCTATGAATGTCTTTATTACCGTGTTTTAGTCATTTGTAAGATTTTCTCATAATGATTGTCTCCAAAACGAGTGTTTGTGCCGTCAAAAGCTTTTGTCTAATCGTCGTCATGACTCCGGTTCACATTTGCTCCGATATAGTCGTTAAAAATGTCGTTTGTTTTTTTTGTGTGTATGTTCTTTATTGTTAGCGTCTATGTGGGTTTTAATTTAAATCCTGTTTTTACATCATTTTAGAAGTAAGCCTAGTGCTTATGTACTTACTAAAAGCTCACATCATATTTTTCGGGCCGCCTATGCCTCGAAAGTAGACTCAATGGCGTCCGTATTTTTTCAATGTCCGTTCATACTTATTTGAAGAGAGAAAAAGTGTGGTTGCTTGGTAAATGTCAACCTATTAGTATATACCTTTTATTAATCAAACTAGCTTCTGCCAGCGGTTTCACCCGCATCCCGTGGGAACCTCGGCACGGACCCGGATAAAAAGTAGCCTATAGCCTTTCTCGATAAATGGGCTATCTAACACTGAAAGAATTTTTCAAATCGGACCAGTAGTTCCTGAGATTAGCGCGTTCAAACAAACAAACAAACTCTTTAGCTTTATAATATTAAGTACTAGCTTCTGCCAGCGGTTTCACCCGCATCCCGTGGGAACTACTTCCCGTACCGGGATAAAAAGTAGCCTATAGCCTTCCTCGATAAATGGGCTATCTAACACTGAAAGAAATTTTCAAATCGGACCAGTAGTTCCTGAGATTAGCGCGTTCAAACAAACAAACAAACAAACAAACTCTTCAGCTTTATAATATTAGTATAGATAGATGAACGAAAATTCAAATCACTAATTCTGAATTCTTAGGAACGAGGCGTTTATATCTACGTTGGTACTTTTTCTCATCTTTTCAACGGTAAAGTACAATCACATAGAAAAGTGTCTATCATTAGTGGCTACATCCTTATCAACGTTAGGTGTGTTGTTAATACATTAATCACGATACACTCGATAGCTGCTGCATTCGACAGTACTTTTTATTAATGTTGGTTTTCGAAGTGATACTATTGTTTGCTCTGAGAAGGATTACATGGTAGATACTGTCCATTACATTGTGAATAGGAATAAATATCAACGACACTTTGACCGTATGTCGGGGAGTTAATTAGGTAATGTTTTGAGGAGTATGGGTTTTTTTACCAACAGAGTAAAGAATAATCGTTCAAAGCATAAATTTATTTTTTAGCTTATTTTACAATTATATATTATATTTACCCAGATCAAATTCCATCCGTGATCTGGGAGTGTATCATGATTCTAAACTTAGTTTTGAAACACACGTTGATGCAATAGTCGCCAAGGCATCTAAATCACTGGGTTTCATGATGCGGTTGTCCAAGTGCTTCACTCAAGCCAAAACACTAAAAATTCTATATTGTACTTTTGTTAGAAGCCACTTGGAGTACGCGTCTGAAATATGGAACCCATGTTACCACAAATATATTGACCGCATAGAGAGCATCCAAAAAAGATTTATTAAGTATTTGTGTTATCATCAAAAAGTAACGTATCAGTCTGAAAACTACCTCAACTTCTGTAAAAAATATCATTTACTGCCTCTAGTTAATCGCCGCGAGATTTCCGATTGCGTTGGCTTGTTGAAGATTTTCAACAATAGTATTAACTGCCCTGATATTCTTTCCAAATTTTATTTCAATGCTCCTAAGAAGTCTAAAAGGTTTAATCAACCCTTGCGTGTGCCATTATCTTCAACAAATTATAGACAGAATTCGTACATTGTGCGTGCAAGCAGAAATTTCAACAAGTTGTGTAGGCAGCATGATATAGATCCATTCCTAACTAGTGTGTCCTCGGTCAGAAAGCGCTTAAGCCGAAACTTTTTCATTTAGCCTTCAATTAATATTAAGGTTGATATGTAATGTGAACAAGATTGTACTTAAACTGTTTACTAGTTATTTAGCAAGTATTCTCTTCTCTGTACTTAAGTGTCCATAGAATTTAGTATTGTACTGTACCCTATAAGTGAGGACTTGTTATTGGCTCTCAGGTTAACTTACAGTTCCTTGTCTGTGTTTTTTAGCTGTTAGTCCTCCATACTACTTAAATAAATTAAATTAAATTAAATTATATACACGGAAAATATAAGTACCTAGGTGGTACCTACGAAATATAAAGTTTTGAAGTTTAGAAAGTAAATTCACAATAATGTGAAATTTTAAGGAAGGTATCATTTTACTTAAAGGCTTTATGCATATTAAGAGGGATATTATTAAAACAATGTTGAAATCTTGGCACACACATCAGATGTTACCTACTCATCCTTGATTGTTTGGCACTAGCTAGAGAATAAATTCTGTATTACTTAACAGTTAAAGATACTAGAAGGAACATATGTGCAAATGTCATAAGTACCTACCTACTTATTCAGTTTACTAAGTTTTGATTAAACTACATTCTCGTCAATGTTACATCAAACCTTTGCCTTGAATTGATAAGCTCTACTTGCGATTGAAAAGTTTTTTTTACTGTCCCATTCCAGGGCACAGTCCACTTCAGGGAAAAACTATCTCCAAGCTATCATAATTTGTAAGTAAACTTTCTAAATCTGTAATGGAACGGATCAATACCGAAAAAAAATCATCGAAAAATCTATCAAACTCGCGTAAACCAACGTTCTCCGAACACGTTGGATGCCATCCAAAAACTGTCGGCCATTAAAATCGGGTGCCATTAAACGGTTCCTTAAACAGTGTAAAACAAATGTTTTATCAGATTCGTTAGTGTACGTATCAATAATTCATAGCGTTACGATGTTATGCACATCGGGTCCGTTACTTGGAAGTCTTACAGTGTTCATTAGTAGTTTTATCGCGACTTGCTTTGGCAAAACCGCTGGGCCACATAGCTGTGTGCGGATGAAAGTGCGCTGGATGTGGCCCTTGGAGTTATGAATTTATTATTTGAAAATAGGAACATAAAAATTGATGATTAGTTTGTACCTGTCATTGAGATCTCTAGAGTTTGTCCAGCTCGTTGTCACTAACGAGCTGGGCAGGCTGTAATTGAATGTTTCATGGAACAGATTTAGGTACCTACTTTGTAGAGGTAGAACTCTAGATATCATGCAAAATCACAACCTGATCCTGATATTTATGTTCTAATACCGTAACTAGGGTTAGGTACTACAGTATCATGGTTAGTATTCAAATTATACACTGAGTTAAGGCGTATTTTATTATTCCACTACTTTCATAAAATACATACATGTTCTAAAATACAGTCCAACGAAAAAAGCCTGTACTTTTCCAGAAAATAACTAACTACGTCTGCTCAACCAGGTGTCTCTTCTATCCTCTCTAAATCAACGTAAGTATTGGTACGCCGTTCATATACAGTTCGTGTATTGACGATTTAATTACATTTTGATCCGGCTACCAGTCGTTATTGCGATGTGGGTGTCCGATATAGGTATGCAAATGACAATCGCTTGGTTCAACATACTTAGGTGTCACGTCGGCACTTCTTTGGATTTCCATACCGATAGCATTTTAGTTATGAATAATTAAAATCCTGTGTTATAATTGAGAATCACTTAAAAGGTATGCATTAAAATGCAATGATGGTTCGGTATTAGATTACCGTTTTGATTAGTCATTGGGAAAAGGATCACATGTTAGCTTGTTTTGCTTGTATTGGATGTTTTTAAAGGATCTGTAGTCTGTACGTGCAGAAATGCACATTCTAATTCGATTGCGTGGAATGTGTCTCATTATGATAATTTCGTTTGGACTTTGCTGTATGAAAATTCAAGGTAGGTGAGGTGGTATAATGAAGTTTGAACTATAGTAGGTAGGTAGAACAATATATTTTTTGTCACAGGTACCTATGCCAAAATTTCCTGACCGCTAAAGTACGAAGATGACTAAGAAGCTTTAAGAAAACTTAATATTCTATGTCGGTAGTAGGTAACCACGTTTATCATTTACCTACTCAAATGAGGATAAAACAGCTTCAAAATTAACATAAGTTAGTGGAACAAGCACGCCTTGATTCATTGTGGAAAACACTAGAAACAAAAAAAATAACATAATTAATTTCCTTCTAAACAAATGACGTTCTTTTTCATAACATTGGTGATTCCCCCAACACGAAAACGTCTTAGATCCAAAGACTAGTTTGCCCGTGTAAACAAACCTCATATAATATTCTTTAACCAGCTCTGGATAAATCAACCCCCTAATTGTCGGGGCGTTATCGACATACGATTTTCGCCATCGAAAATGCATTTTCCGCAGTGTTCATGTAACTCTGCCGTAAGGTACATATTAAGTTAATTATAGGATTACAGTGGGTTGCATTTAAAGTGGTATTTTGGTAATATAATAGTCAGATGGCACGCCCGATAAGTGCCAACCTGATACTTGGAAAGCCTTGCTCATTACGAATTCGGGGCGCAGACGAAACGTACTCGGTCGCGGGGAACAAACGAATATAATAATTATGAACCGAATGGATTAGGCCGAATTAACGGTTCCGTTGTTAGGAGATAATTTTTTCGACACGTACCGGGCGGGGGTTTAATCAGATTTTTAGATACGTATCTGTGTAATCGTGTCATTGTTTCGTTTAATGCTGTGCTATTTAAAATGTAAATTGTTATTACTATGTAACCATTTAAAATATGTCGCAATTTGTCGTATTTTAGAATTTTAATGAGGTAACTGACGCAGAACTTATGAATTGTATGTATGACGCAAAGGGTAAAACCGAATTTTCGTCAAGTACTTTTTGATTTTCCTATTCATCAGTACTGTAATCGGTTACCCAGAATTGTTACTAATGTAGCTCACATAACGATTAAATGTATGCTCAAGATACGCGATTGACATCAGCTTTTCCTTAGCTTTAAGTCCACGTCATGTGACTCAGTTATTTGTTGCCATAATTTTAGCACTGTTTCTAAGTACCTATGTTCTTCTTTACAAAGCTCCAAACCATTTTCCTAAATCTTGGTGACTGCAAGCACGTCAAGTGGTATTTTAAAACCTGGCATGCATATGAGTACAGTAGAACAGTTAGGAACATTTTAGTCTTTTGTCGTTGTTTGGTCCCTGGCTGGACCAAGATTTAAATATGTTCGAATAAGTTTAGGTTTTGATACTGAAGTTTTCACTTCGCTTGCAATCCAAAATAAACCAAAATTAAAGTTCTATTTAATGTTTTCATTGAAATATCCCGAGATCCCCGATCCCTAGCGTGCTACGCGCTACAGTACCTACCTATTTTAAAGCTTTATTCAATCGGACTATGACAGTCTAGTTATTATTATTCAACAAACAATCATTGACATGATAATGTAAAGCAAGTAATGTATTTTCAGGTTATCGACTTCAAGAATCCCACACTATATTTTATTTTTTCACTAAATCGTGAGGTGCAAGAAAATTCAACCCCATAACATCATCAAAGGACATAATATACTGTATAATGAACCGTAATATTGAATACACAAAGTTTTATTTTATTTGACAGCTTTCAGTTCTCAGATGCGGTCCTGCATAGGTTCCGAGACTTCAAAAACAAACCGCCTTTAATGTATGTGAGAATTGTGAATCTCAAGTTTTGGATTACCATTTAAACAACATATGTTATTTCCATGTGACTACTGTTTAACAAAAAACAGTAGCTATTGTCTGAATGCGTGTGCTTCGATTGTTATTCTGACTTTGTGGTCATTATGAACTCTATGAGTACGTTTTGAAGAGCTTTTATATTACAAGTCCTTCTAAGTAGACATAGAAAAACATACTGCTACATATAACAAGAAAAACATACAATAACCACATATATAATTTACAAAGTATGCAATCAAAAGGTGCACAAGTCGAGATAATGGATATTTTTGAATAAGTAACCTGACCTTTGTATCAAAATCACTAGCTTCCGAAAACGGTTTCTTCCGCACCCGAAGCCAGATATGAAGTTGCCTATAGCCTTCCTTAATATTCAAATAAGCAGTTTAATACTAAAAGTATTTTGAAAACGGTCGAGTGGGTCTTAAAATTAGTCTTTTTAAGCAGACCAAGTATCAAGCTTTACAATAGGATCATAGAAGTATACATTATGTTCCTAATTTTCCGGAATATCCACAATAGTTAGCATACCCACTCCTGTATTACGTTTTCGCAAATCCCTTGTCTATCAACAGCAGTTACACCAAGCTTACAATACCCAACAATTAATCGCATTTAAAAACATTAGCTCGGAATAATATCCACGATAAGCTGTAGCTCATTATTTATAAACGTTAGATAATTAAAGGTTGCGGCTATAAGTCCAACAATTAAATCTCAGTTCAGGCTCTGAGTTCCCACACCCTTTCGCATTGATTGTGCTAATAATTTGTTGAGAAATAAGCGCTTTAGGCGATACCAATTTATTGAATACCGAGAAGATAATTTTAATCTATGGATTAACTAAGCTTGTGTGATACTTTATGGAAATGTAATTAAATACAGGTGTAGGTACGTATACAATATACTTATGCACAAATGGAATATTATGTACTCTTCTGCGCTGTCTCGTCCTTGTCGAATTCGACATAACAATTGTGTTTTTCTCATCAAAATCAGTGCATTAGTAAGATAACATTAGAGGAAAGACAGAAACTTTTTTTTTCAATACTCAATGACTTTAAAACTTTATTGCATACCATAATGTGTACAGGCTGGTGAGTAAAATTAAAAGAAACAATTATGGGCCCTGTCGGGCACAGCAAAGTTAGTTTTTAGAGGAGAGGACGAAGAGCGCCTCTTACCTATTCATACTGTAAACTAATTATAAAACTGAAAAAGTATAGAAACATACAAAAAATAGTTAGCATCACAACACAACTTATAATCGCAAAATATGTAGGTACATTAGTTACTAGCAAATTACCAGTATCACTTTCAAAAAGCTATCTTCCATTTAAATCCTTCTTATTCGTGTGTTAATAAAATTTCAAAATCATTTAAAGATGCTGCACTTAAAACGACAACATCACATTCACTCAGTTATAAATCATAGAGCCCTGCAAATCATTTGCATAAAGATTGATTCCGTTCAAAGAAATAGTGAATACGATTGCATAAAGCGCTTTACGCTGCAAGTTCCCAGTATAACGATTATAAGTAATTGCTTTGCAATTAGGACAATCCGTGTGCCAGCGCTGCAGCGTATGCAGCTAATTATGAGTTCAGCGATAATTACTGTTGGGTCGAAAACGTGGCTTGTATGAGTCGATCATAGTTTGGCGGATAAATAGTTGAATATTACCTACGTCATTATTGAAGCTATTTTCACTGTTATTCGTAAACCGAAATATCTCACTGCTTAATATACTCGTACCTGTGCATATTCTGAGCACTATACAAAGCGTCTGATGGCCTTACTACAAAAACTTAACCACCTGTTTTACACTTGTCTAAAAAAATTGTGGCTGCAAAATGAACCATATGTCAACGTCATAATTTGTCATTTTTTTAGACAAGTCTTAAACTGACGTTTAAAAGTGATGGTCTGGTAGAAGCTTTTACAAAAATTAAATACAACGTCTATAGGGATATTTGTCCTCAAATCTAAAAAGATGTAATCTGATACAAAGATATGTTTAACATTCACAGTTTCAGAACTGACTTTGATTTACTGCTCGCCAGTGTAATAACGAAACAGTAGCGATAATAAAACACATTCCTGATCAGACTCCTAACAAGTATGTGATGAAATGTGTTAAAACTTAAGCACCGGCCTCCTACCCCGAATACATAGGTATACAAATTCGAAAAAAGAACAAAACGTTCAGACACAACCGTCATTTATGTAAGTACGCACAAGAAATATGGTAAGTACCCGCATACCAGCATTTAGGTATTTTAGAAAGGAGTACACAATTAAAATGCGTTAAAAACATACACAACTTTAACGAACGGACTGGGAACAAATTGTTTTTTCCTCATGTTTTTTCGGATTAGTATTCTAAACGCTTGTGCGTCGAATAAAGAAATTTGTGACCTCAGCATTATACAATGAGTCATTTTAACAGCCGTTATTTGGCAATAAAAAAATTCAAACAGTCGCTTCTCGTACTGACTTCGCAAACAAAACGCATCATTAGGTTGGAAAACTTATCGGCGAAATCTAACAGTAGCAGTTATATAAAATTATGATAATATGTGACAGTATGTAGGACTTTCGTGAAGAATTAGGTATTTTTCTAGGAATAAGGTGCTTAAGGTGAATCAGGCTGTAAAAATTCAGTGTAGAGTCGAGTACGTTTGGTTTAGGAGACGTAATTGGCGAATTTTGAGCGTTGTTCGAGCGTTCCGTGAAGTTGTAAAGCTCGCAATGAATGCGATTGTTGTAGGCGACTGTAGCGCGATGAATTGCTTAGACTACCACAAACTGCCATTATTTGACACAAATAACAAATTTTGTATTAATAGAATTCCTTATGGTTCGATTGGATTCTTATGGTGGGATTTTCTGAAGAGCCTATAGACAAAATCCAACAGAAATCCTTTGAATGTCAAAAATACCCACAAATCTTCCACAAAGTAACGCAAAGGACTCATACGCAGGACGCGTCCCAGGCTAACAAAGGCAAAATATAAACATGAAATTAAAGAGCCTCGCACACCGTGACGGCTGACTCATATAATTTCACAAAATGCTCGTGTCGAACAAAATGTTCCTTACAACAGTCCGAGAAGTCGGTAATTACAATAAAACACTTAATGAGATGCAAGTGGGTGGGGTCGTTTAAAAGGTAGTAAACAAAATTACTCCGGCCCACGTTGGCAATTAGTTCAGCTAGTATTAAATCGAACATTCCCTCGAAACTTTGAATTAAAACCTTGCACGCCACGTAAATGTGAATAATTACGTATTTAATAATGCTTTTGTTCTCTCGACGAGGAAATTCAAGTAATTCAATTGTGTTTAAGACTGTTTAATTCGGTGTAACAACGCTGTACGCTTTCTAGAACTGCGTTTTTGTTGCTTTTAGGGTTCAGTGGGAAATGGCGAACAAACGAAATCATAACACAGAAGTGAAATAAATTCACACATTAAACAATGGCTACTAAATTAAAAGCAATAAATTTGTGTACAGGTTTAATAACTAAAACATTGATAGGATTCATTTTAGAATCGACATTCTACGTCCATAAATGCACGAAGGAATGGCCTGGAACTATCCCTAAAATAAATAGTTATTCCAGAGCTATAAACTATAGCCAAGGCTCGCTTCTTAACCTTCATCAAAATCTTTAATATTTTCATTTGACTTCGAGTTGACACATAAGCACCTGTTTGTCAAGCGGTAAGAAAACACTGCAAGTAAAACTATGTAGTTAAGTAAACAACGCCATACAATTAAAGTATTTTTTTTTTGTATATATGTGACAAAACTCTTCGATTAGATATTTTCAAAATGCAATTGCTTTTGGTGAGTCCTAAGCGCTTTCCCCTAGGTAAGTGTAGGTACTATCTTAGAACGTGCGGAACCCAGCTACATAAAGTATGTTCCCCCTTAACTTCCACATATTATTATTTAGTTAAAGAAAATTGCTAACGTGTGTAAAGTGTTAACAGAGCGCGAATTCCGGCACAAGTAAAACTATTGTACGTAACTATGTGCAATGCTGAAAATTTGAAAATAACGTTATCGTAACGAAACGTTTTTGGAACTACCTAGTCAAATAGTGTTTATGTAACGGTAATTTACTTTTACTCTGCCTTTGTCTGGAATGTCTTTCTTCAGTTAGAATAAAGTGGATACCTAATATATGTACTTAATCCTCTTTGCTTTGGAAGGAAGAAAAAAATAATCAATACCTGATTTCTTAAAGAATCAGAAGATGGTGAGTAATGTATGCGAATATTTTCTCTAAGTCAATAAATTTTATACTTTCAATGTTGATCAAAATTACCTGTATAGATCAACAGAACCAAAATTTAAACGATTAAACATAATTGACTGTCATAAATCGCTTTAATCACGGCTTGGGCACCATCAAACTTGAAAGATTCAGGGGAGAAATTATAAAAAAAAAACTTCGCCTAATAAATCAGGTTTATTACTAGAGGGGGTATAGTTAATCTGGGCCAGGAAATTAAACCAGGAATTACCATAATTGATACGGTTCGAGTGAATTGGTGCAGAAAACTGATCGGCTCACAAACGCTCTGTGGATCCAAAGCAAAGGCGTCTTGCGAAAATGCCTTTGCAATTTTTTAATGAACATCCCCAATGAGATTGGATGATAAAAAAGCCATTACGTACCTACCTAGTTTCGTCTCATCGTGGATTTAAAAAAGTATCGTTTTCCATTACGAATTTGGTTTTCCTTTTTTGAAATTTAACACTCCTAAAATTATCAACACTAAAAAGGTATCAATAAAATGCGTTACGTATACTTGGCTGCTAAAAATTAAAAAGATACTGTTGTATTTTTTAGTTTTTTATTGGATGTAACGTAATTAAGTGGATGTTACAGCTGAGTGCTGACGTTAAGGGTTATTTGAGAACTGCAAGCAAAATGTGTCGATGGTGTGGTGAAATCAGGTGTTGATTTCTTTCAGTTGTTTTTTAATTAGCGAATACGAAAGAGGAAGAAAAGTGTTTATGTATATTTTGGGTAACATATTTTTCTTTATTTATAAAAATTATGAAACATAATTTAGATGACCTTTTGGCTAAATAACAGATGTGCTGATTAATTAATTTGTTTGATAGAAGTCATAGCAAAGCCTTAGTGCTCATAGAAAAACCCATACGTGCCTTGTAAAGCACATTACTAGTCAGTTCTAGTTATCATGCAAATAACTACTTACCACACTTTACCACCTAAAAATATACTTCTATAATTATATATTTCAGAATAATTGATGATTAACTTAATATCAATTATATTATGTGTTATTAGACATAAGAATTTCTGACTTATAATGCCTACCTAAAATCAATATGTAAACAAATTATACAACCCTCAAAAAATTGCTAGGGGTCAAGTTGACCAGCTGTACATAAGTTTTCAAATCATTAAAACTTCATTACAAAATTATTAATAACTCTTAACGCGAAAGATTATTATCGACACGCGTCCACAATAAAAATACTTAACCCTAAGAGTAACAACACACTGCAGACTAAAAAGTCGGCCGATAGTTGAACCGATGGTTGTTAAAACTTTTGTTGTAAAAAACAAAATCAAAATTTTCAGTCGTTCCGATACCGGCTAATGGTCGCTGCACACAGCGGGCGCGGCGCGACGGGACGGGACGGCGACGCGACGCTGAGCAGTTGTAATGTACTAGATATTACGGACGACATCACACAGAGCCGTCCCGCTCGGCGCGACGCGACGCGACGACCTAGTACATTGCGTCGCGTCGCCGTCCCGTCCCGCCGCGCCACGCCCGCTGTGTGCAGAGACCATAAATACTTAATTTGTGTAATGAGCGTACTACCATTCATATCCATACTGATTTATGAGCGGAAAAAAACTATCGGCCGACTAAAAGTTTGCCGTCTGCTCCTACTATTCGTTGTATTAAAGCGTTGTTCAAATTAATCAAATCATTCCTCGATCTTATCTATAGGCGAGTGTATCTAAAATTAGAGCAGGAAAGAGTATCAATTGTTTTCTTTCGCCCACGAGCGGGGCTTGTTATTTTTTTTATAGTGTAAAGTATTATAGATAGAAATAACGGATTGTAATCATCTCATTGTGTGAGCTAAGATGTATCTATGGGTTGTATGGGAGCAAGAAAGTACTGCAGGTACGGGTAACTTCTTTGTTGTTTATTAAGTTTTGGTGGTGAAGTATTGTTTCGAGATTTTAGTTGTTACTGAATCCACTGGTTTTCCTTCTTTAATAATGTATTTGTTTGGCTGTTTATGTATTATGAATTAATTAAAAAACATTTTTTGCATCGTAATCGCCCAAGTTTTTACTGTTTTTTTTTGTTTTCAAAAAAACGTTTCAATTCTGAGCAAAATGTATTTTGACACACATAATTCTCCTCCCATCATCCAAAATCCTGCTAAATGTTCCTTCTAATCAGACAACAATTCAAGTCACAAGCCACCAGCACTTTCCACCACCCATATACGAAAAAGATACGATAAAACAACATGTGTTTCTTCACCTAACGAATCTTCCACGGCATAATGAGTACGACAATGTAAAGTGGGTACCGTATTTACATAATGTCAACTAAGTAGGTGTAGGAGTGTCACATATGATCATACCACGGAGGTAGGAAAGATAGCAGAGATGCCATAAGAAAGGTAGGTCCCGCCCCTACTCGTAGGTCAAGCAACGTACGGCAGCCGTGATTTACTAGAACTAACGAGACGTTCAGGTTCCTTGTCAAATCAACCACAATTTGTCAAAGACCTTGTCTTGACTGTAAGTAAAACTATTTTTACGGATTTTATCGCGGTAATATTTATTAATATTATTTAATCCCGATATTTCGGATCCTGTACAGCACTATTACAGCATGGATACCGTGTAAAAAGTAGACCGTGTAAAAGCAGTTTTATTTAAATGCCTAATATTTGCATAAGTGTCAGAAATCAACATTGATCTCTACTGATTGGTGATTTTATTTTGGAAATAATGGGCGGGTTCGATCCCAACACCCGCTTTCTGGTCCGCTACTTAAGAGATTTTTCGTTATGACATCTCCGCTAGTCATTTTGTTCTCCATGGTCCATACTTACCTACGTACCTACGTACTTGTACCCATTAATCGAATGAAGGAATGTCATTGTTCGGGTGTGTGTATTTTTTAACCGAGAGATCTGATAGGATCGGAGATTATGAAAGCTGTATGAAAATGTGCCTGATTTTGGGTGTCAATGTATTGTATTGATTGTTTGGGGATATTGGAATTTTGTGACGATTGTTTTTAATGTTAAATAATGCTTTTGTTTTTATTTATTTTTATTTTATTTAACCATTTACGTACACAGTAAACACACACGAAAGAAGTAAAAGTAGCATAAAGTAGTACAAATAGTAGTTTTGATATGATAGACATTAACTTTGTTTTATACACACACTTATAAAACAGTCTTTTAAATTGTAACAAAAGAAGATCCTTGCCTTCTAGCTCCATTTTGTTTTTCTTCTTCAACTACAACTCCTGATTAGGTTTAACTGTTGTTGCTACGGCAAGAGATACGAAATAGCTTAGCTTGTATGTAAAATAAACCAAATTATATAAAAATGAATGAAGTTCTAAAAATAACCAAAAATTTGTGTTTCGTAACCAACAGAACTAATACAATAAAATTCAATAACAGTAAACAACACGAACATAAATTAACCCAAGCCCAAAAAGGACATTTCGAAAATTACTAAACTCACTTAAAGTTAAATTTATAATTTTGAAAGCGAATGTCAAAGAGTAAAGAGATCGTATTCGAAATTTGAACAACAATGGCTGCGGATCGCCGGTATCGACGCCCCGCGGTGCGTCTGCGCATACGGCACAAAATGAGATAAAAACTTTAATAAAATCCTTATGTAAATTAAATTTGTAGGTCCTGGCCCTAAGATATTTATTCGTGATTACAGTCTAGTTGAGGTAAGTAGCCAGGGTTAACGTTGATTTAGTTATGCTTTATTTATTTAATTGTATAAAAAATCTTCCATTCCAGGTGTAATTGCTTAAACATACGCCGTCTTACCACAAAAACTTTTAAACGTCAGTTTAGGACTTGTCTAAAAAAATGTCAGATTATGACGTTGACATATGGTTCATTTTGCAGCCACAATTTTTTTAGACAAGTGTAAAACAGGTGGTTAAGTTTTTGTAGTAAGGCCAACACTGTTCAGTCGATATTAAATAAAACGTAGACTTTTCCACAATTATTTTCCTTTACTTTTTCCACATGGAATCCTAGGCATCCTAATATTTAAATGGAGTTACACCGTCGCGGGATTAAATGGTAGCAACTTGTACATCATCCTCCGAGCCTTTTTTTTCCCAATCATGTTGGGGTCGGCTTCCAGTCTGACCGGATTCAGCTGAGTACCAGTGCTTTACAAGAAGCGACTGCCTATCTGACCTCCTCAACCCAGTTACCCAACTTGTACAATATACACTAAATATGATGAGTGATACCTATAAAGCGCACAAAGCTACGTGAAGCTATTAATAAATACTCATAACATACACATATTTGTGTAAATTATAATGAGTTTATACGGAACATGTCTATTTAAATAATTTTATTGCCGGCAAATATAATAACTTTCAGCAGATGCACGAGCCTATAAATTAGTTTAACAACTCTTAAGTAATAAAATTGTTATTTCAATATAATAAACAAGCACAGCTGTGTGTTATTGTTCGTTTAGGTGCAGAAAATCGATTAATCTTTGTAATTAAACGGTTTTGTCAAGCACGGCGTTGAGTCGAAGCCGCGGGTGTGTCAGGCCTAAGGGCTTGAGTTGATGTACGGTACTTTGTCGATTAGACAGACTTGTCGTGTCGAAATTACTACTGGGTAATCGATTTATTGTAATTACGTAAGATGGTTCATATAAAAATATGCTGAAAAATATTTTAATTTTGTTTTTTTTTTATAAATAAAAAGAAATTATAAACTCTGCTTGGAAACCTTGGAAAAGATCGGCCATGTTAGTCAATATTGTCCATTGATAGAGATTATTAGGGATCAGTGATGTTACAACATTAAATTGCCATCAAAATAACAGCTTTCTATTTGCGAAATATTTTCTACAAATTGCTCAAGGTACAAAAAATTACATATCGTAAGTAATAATGAATTCCAATGTGGTACAAGTAGGCTATAAGGCTTAGTATCTACGTGACGTTTAACACGTACTATGTGCGTAGAAGGTGTGTGAACATGTTTTTTAGACCACAAACAGTTTTATTAGAAGCTCCTTAACGCTCCTCGAAGAAAAATATTTTCTGTCAGCCATTACGGTCAAGTCTGTCTTCATAAAAAATCCTGGCGTATATTTTAAATTCCTTAGTTTGTTTGTTAAAACAGTTGAACCAATTGAAATGACATTTGCCATATATATAGGTGCTACCTTCCCTAAAAGGAAGAGGTTTTTTTTCTGGCTTCAGGACATAGTTCCCTTGGGACACTTACCTACCTACGAAGTCGTGGGCGAAATCAAGTATCTTAACCCTTAATCTTAATTAATAATACATATGTTTATCGCATTAAAAAATACATAAGTCTATATCCAAGCTAAAGTAATATGTCACTAATTATATAAAACAATAGAAAATCAATTGTGTCTTGCGTATATCTGCGCTCTGGCATACAACGGGTTAATTGACCAATCAAACTTTTTTTTAGCTCTTCCCAACACAACTGTGCCATCACATAATTGTCACCAAAACCCGTATAAGCAATAATTATAACTGGACACAAATCAACGTGTAATCCTACACTGTTGTATCAACAGCGAGCTAAACAGATTTACTGGCCAATAAACTATTTTAATTTATCGCCAAATGCTCAGCCGGAATAGGTTAGTACATAAATAATAATGTTGACACTATTCCTGTTAATACCGTGTAGCTGTTTGTTTAAAATGAGGAAATTATTTTGATTAGCACCAAACTGTGTAGATAGAAGAATCTTAATTTTACGAACTATAAGAAATTATGACATTTTAGAGTTATTTCAGGTTTTCATTCAAGTGCATAGAAGTACCTAATGGAAAATTTCTTCCACATAAGAAAAATGATAATAAAAAAAAATATGGTTTATATAATACTGAATGTATGTCACCATATTTATATCTGCATGAAACCGCAAAGCAAATATGATTTTTATTTATTCTGTGTCAAAGTCATTTTGTTTTTAATTATGCCGCTTAAATCCTTATTTATTAATTAAAAAGAAACATTTCAGCAAAAACCGAAAGTAAATCCGAAATGTTTAAGATAAATTAGGTACAGTCGTAACATAAATCCATTAAATTAAAGACGAAGGCAAAATAACTCTCCGAACGAATATCAAATTCACGTTTTTATCATAATAAATTGTCATTCTAATGTCATACTGAATCACCTTTTAAAATAAACAAGATTTGAATTATTAATTGCCAGTGATAATTATAAATAATTCCTAAAAAGATATAAAAACTATAATTAAAGTTTTGATGATGAAATATTCGATGACAAGATAAGCTTATTAGGATGTATTTGGCAAATTATGCTAAATATATCTATAGGTATACATACCACCGTCTTCCCGCGGTTTGACCCGCACCCCGTAGGAACTTCTGCCTGTACCTTGATAAAATATAAATTGCTTATGTTACTCGGTAAGATTGTAGCTTTTCAATGAAAGTGAAAGAATTATTGGAAAAAGTGAAAGAATTTTTCAAATCTGGGGGCACGGCAGTGCCCCAGCCAAGATCAGTCTTTCCAGTACAAACAAATAAACAAAATGTTTCGTCTTTTATATTAGTATAGATTGGTACAAATTATACATCTGTGGTATCTATCTATGCAAGTGGATAGGTATTTGTTGCCTGTCCAATTAATTTACTAGGTAAAGTTTTAGAACGACTCACTTTATAAAGAATGCTTTTAAGTCTCCACTAATTAATGCAAAGATTTTTTTATAATTACTTCTATGATTTATTCATTGAATAATAAAACGTGTTAACTAATTTATTTAAATACTGAACTTTGAATTTTTTGATTAATAGATTATTCATAATTTTTAATTTGCATTATTAATTTTTGTTAATTTGAAATTGTCGTTTAGAATATTAAAATTGGTATTTTTATTACGTGCTTATTAATTATTGCAAATATTTTTGATTGGAAAACTTAAGTTGGCTTTTGAAAAGTGAAATTAATTTAAAGCAAGATTTTGTTCTAACAATAGTAAACCTTTAGATATACTAATACTCAGTCATTAATATACAAATACTATCTAAACAATAGGCACACAGCACCAAACATGATAGATAGCCCGCAGAATAGTAACAATACAAGCCCTTAATCAATTCTAAATCTTTGAATAGTTGCCTCACTCCGCATAATTCATTCGTTATTTTAAAAACAAGCATTAGGAATTAATACACAAGTGATGCATTATAATACGGGACAGTGGTCCGACACCTCTGTTTCAACCTTATTTATTGTACCAAGCCTTTCTTTCATAAGTATTACGGACCACCGACTGAGTATAGAAAAGTATGTTCCACTTAGCACCCACAACTTTTAAATTCTATTCCAAACAAAAATGAACCACCCAAACATTTTTATTGCGTCTAGATTTTATTAATTAACGAATGATTTTAACGATCAATTATAAAAAGATCGTAAATAACTTGAATTATGTTTCGTCTATTCTCTTTTTTTTTTAACAAGACTTATTATGCTTGGCATTTCAAGTTTACGACAAGGTGATATTAATCAGTTGAAGTATTTGAGCATAAAATTAATTATTAAGAAAACACACATACCTACATAATACAAGAAAAAATATAATCGCCTATAAAAGTGTCACCGGGGAAACAAAAGTCAGTGATATTGAAAGGCGAAATATTTTGATTCGTTGGACTTCGATGTCAAAACACAATCAATTCAGAAAGGTGCTCGGAATCGATTCCTAAATTGAAAACTATAGTGATTTTTCTAATCAAAAATATAGAACGTTTCTGGTTTCTTGGAAAAAAGAGAAATAACATGGGTTCCTATGACGTCTAATAAGAAACAGGCGTTTCTATATCAACTACTCAATTACTATTTCCAGTATTCAATTTCAGTATTGTGTTGCATTTTCATTCAGATGAAGAAATAATTTAAACAGCGCTCATAGGCCTACAGGGACGATTCCAAAAGACCAAAAAAGAACACAGCAATATGAATGAGTCGCCCTTGGCGTCCACTTATCGGACGATTGTTTTCGATAGCGCACACATTATTACTAGCCTCTCGACTTTCGACTACCAACCTCTACATAAATAATTAATGTATGTATGATTGACGTAGGTGACCACACAATGGTAAAATATGACGCAGAAATACAAGTAAGTAAAAGTAACTACCTAACGTAACTGAAGATAAATTAAAAGTGGCCTAATTTTTATCAAACTATAATATCTCGCTTTAATATGTAAAAAAAACATTTGAATAAAAATTTAACAAGCCACAGAAAATATTTAATTTTATCTTATAACTAGAATGCAGTCAGTTAGTCTACAAATGGTCAATAATTTGATCCTCTATGGGGTTAAAAATTACAATAACCCGTTGAAAATTATCTACAAGACAAATAAATAAAAATTCACGAATCTGAAACCCGGTAAATCTTTCTGCAATTATATCACTAAAATATTTATATCTTTATTCACTTCATCAGTATAATATACAAAACTAAAATTAAAATATCTATATACAAAACATATATAAACATAAAAACATTTATATAAAAGAACATCGATTAGGCGTCGTATTATATCACTTCATTTTGGAGCTAATGAAACAAAGACAATCAGTTGTTTTTTCAAAATACAATACTAACTGTACTTTCTGAACATTTTGATATTTTTTTATTGACACTACTTGAGACATCAATTCGGCGCCTGTCGGCCTACGTTCATTTACGTTATTCTTGCAAGACACAGCCTAACAAAGTACATTTCATTAAAAAATACTTTATCCACAGTCTAACAATTGTATTGTACGTGTTATGTGTTGCTCTGTGTACAAAAATATTAAATGTTTGCTTATCATTATTTTGTACGCGACGCAACTTATTTTTAGATGAGCTGAGCACTTGTAATTGTCAATACAGTAATCGAGGCCTCTCAAAACTTCGAGCTTGGTGGTCAAAAATAAGAACTCAAGCATACTGTTTTAGCCTTTGCATTTGCTTCTAAAAATAGTATGTGATTAACAATATTTTGTCTCCTATGAACATTATTTCACAGTAATGTATTTATTGAAAGTATTAAAAAAAAACACTCTTTCTCAATAGTGTTAAATTGTTAATGTTAAAATTTTTCTCCAATTAAGTCTGTACAGCTCATTTGAAGCTCATACTAAGCCCTCAGGCCATTTAATTTAAGAAGATTTTTTCGTTAATTCCTTTGATTTCTCTTTTTCTGAATAACAAATCATGATTTTGCACAATACTAAAATCACGTCCTCATAAGCCAAACAAATTAGTAATAATTAAAATAAGCTTCTCAAATAAACGACACGAAATTACCTCTCAATAACACACAGCGCCCTAGGCGATAATTATTCAAGATGCGAAACGAAATAATGGCCACAACGGAATCATAATAAAATACCTACTTACATTATAAATTAACTGTTAAAAATAACAGGTTATTATTATAAACATCATTATGGTAGTATGTGCGTGATTACGGTACGGCACGGGCGGCGCGGGCGCATCTGCCGACATATTTGCATAGTCGCTGATTGGGAAGCAAGATTAATTCCTATAATATTTTTTGTCTTCATCATTTAGGTGCAATCAGGCGGGCGAAAAAGAATGATCATTATCATACTTCAGCCCTTAAGCTATTTTTTCAGACGGCAAACAATGGGGTGCTTGTTTGTTATTAGGCTAGGGGCGATAATGTAATGCAATTACTTTTTTTTCTGCCAAAAAAATTGGAAATTCATTATTCAAATCCTACAGCTGAACAAACGAGGAATACTGATTAGAGCTTACGATTTTTTGAGTAATAAGTGTACCGATCATTCATTAGCATGTACGCCTCATTATTTATAATATTTCTTCTGAATTAATTTGGCTGTCCTGTATAATAGAGTCATTAATATCACCATATTCATAACTCTCACAGACGCCCTTTTATTCAAAAGTTAGAACAATCATTATTAATTGCGTGCGCAGTTCCCACAATGGCCGAAGAACAAATATAAATTCGTACATAAACTTATCATTTCATCTCGAACAGTAACAACCCTAACTCAGGGGTATCATTAGGCAAAATAAGACCATTAGCAGCCGTTTCTCTCAGCGTAGTATGAAAGGGTTAAATCGGCTCTTCGGGTACAATAGCTTTATTCTATTACGAGTCGCTTACACGCGCGATGTAATAAATATGAATGTTGAACATCGTGGATTATGCTCCTTTGGCGAGGGTCAAAATATTTGAATATGCGTCGGTACAATTTGCAAAGGGTTAATTGACAGTTGTGAGCTGCCTTTGTGAAGTTTACGGTCGACTGTTAATGAAGTCGTGTTGCAATGTTTTTGATATAGTTCCCGGATTTTTGATACTATGTTCTGCTCTGCTACGGGAATTAATATTATATATATCTTGATTTGAAGATTGTTACTGATAAAATTGATTAGTGAAGTTATGCTGTAGCCATCAATAAGAGAGGCAAATTAACATGAATGGAACAACAGTCGCAACCATATGCCAGAACATTTATTTATGCAAGATCTACAGTTTTGCCTCTTTCAGTTTTCCTTATCAAAAAAAGAGAATGCAGGTGTTTTTTATATGTATTAATTTTTATAGCAACTAATAACATTACTTTTATGGATATTTTTTTTTGCTATATGCATACCTTATATCATATTGCAAGTCGCCACCCACACACATGCACATACCACACACAACACAGCACACATAATTAAAATACCAAAACGCATAATTACAAAAATTTAACATCAAACAAACAAAGAGACTACTATTGTTCTCGAGTGTTCTCCAAAGTCCAACGGGTCCATAATTACTGAGAGAATCAACGTCAGCGCCGATGGCTAATTACAAAGAGCTGAATGGGGAACTAGTAAAACCGGCCAAGTGCGAGTCGGACTCGTGCACGAAGGGTTCCGTAAATTACAGTTAAATCAACCTATCTCAAAAACTATAAGAGATACTTTGATCAAACTAAAAATCGTTGAAAGAGTTAATTAGCATGCATCACCTCTATTTTTTTTAGAATTTTATACCCCGTAGTTATAAAAATAGAGGGGGGGGGACATACTTTTTACGACTTTGAGAGCTGATATCTCAAAAACCGTTCACTTTAAGAAAAATGTTTTTTAGAAAACTTTATATCATTTTAAAAGACCTTTCCATTGATACCCCACACGGGTATGTACATCGAAAAAAAAAATTTCATCCCTCAGTTACATGTATGGGGGGCCCCACCCCCAATTCTTTTTTTTACTATTTAGTGTCATATTTTTGTAGCGGTTCATACAACACATATTCCCATCAAATTTCATCACTGTAGTACTTATAGTTTCCGAGTAAATCGGCTGTGACAGACGGACAGACGGACAGACGGACATGACGAAACTATAAGGGTTCCGTTTTTGCCATTTTGGCTACGGAACCCTAAAAAAGGATATTAAAAAAAAAACAATTATGAACGATACAGTGGCTACAAGAGTGGCCCGGTGCGCGATGTCGCATCTGTTCAAATGGATTAAAAGTGATAATTATTCTGCAGTCATAATTATTGGATTTGTTTTGTTGGCGCTTAGGCAGATGTCGATTTTGAGGATTTGTGTGTGATGAAGTTTTGGAGTGGGTGGTATTGAAAAGGTGTTTGATATTTATGAAGCTCTGATGTTTTAGGGATTTGACTTTTGATACAGTATAATAAGACAACAGATGATATTGGAAAGACTTTGAAAAAATATGTACCTGCTTAATTTACCTAATTATAAAGTTTAAAGAGCATGAAAATAATGGCAAAATCTTCCTTTAAAGACGTTCTAACACTTATTCTATTATCCCACTGCTCTTTACATTCATAACCTTTACAATATTACAAGAATAGAACTGAAACATAACTCCAACGCAGTAGTAACAATAAAATTGTTTACAGACAAAGTATAAAAGTAAAATCATTCAATTTGAATAAAGGAACTACGTAAGATCTTACATCCAGCGATCTCCGCTGCCTTTAAATTCGCGTAAACCGTTTTACTGTTGCCAGATTCAAGCACCCTAACCTTAGTGGCATATGGCATGCCACGCGCCAAAGGGTTTAACCCTTTGTTTCTTTTGAACCAAATAAAAAGAATTAATGCCAAAATGATGGTATCGTTTCCAATGCAATGTAATTACTGTGATTCGGTTAATTGTTACGACGAGTGCTTTTGTTTCTGAGTGCAATCTCGCTTTGACCGTGTTTTCGCATGCCATATTGAAATTGAAGTGTTCTTTGTAACGTTTGCTTTATACAGAAATTTTTATTGCATCTGATAAAATAGGCTGCTTCTCAATTTTCGACTCTAAAGCGTGACACATAGGTTCCAATATGGATTTCAAAAGCTATTTTTTATGCTTTTTATTTGGCAGGAATATATTTTTAGCGTGAATTTGGAATTCTATGCGAACTAACAGACCATGATTTTCATCTTGTTGATGAATGCTTTTAAAAAAACTTGACTGTGTGATGTTCAAAATTGTAGGCATTCGTTTTTGTTACTTTGTTTCTATCATTTGTATTGAAAGCTTCTGTTAATCTGCTATTAGTATGAAATATCAAAGCGATGTTAACATCTTCATGTATATTGAGTGTTCCAACGTCATTAACCTCAGTTTTAGGTTTATCGTTAAATTGTGTTGTAAGCATGTGTACGTAATATTTATCAGAAAGGACCCCATCTTCTTTACGAGCGATGACGACTGAATATTTGATTATTGCAAATTCTTTACGTTGAATTGTGTAAAATGTGTGTGTCCAAATATTTCTGAAAAATAAATATTACCTGATAGGCATTATTTTTGACAACAACATCAACCGATTACAAAACCTATGAGACATGGAGACCGATTAAGTGACCAAGTAGGTTACTAAGGTAAGAAGCCAGCTGCATCAAGTAGATAAATAAGGTAACCAGTAATTTGAAAAAAAGAGTAGCTAAATGATGGTTGACACATTTTGGATTAGAATACCTATTTGAAACAATGTATCCGAATTAGTTACTCTTCCCATAAAATCGCACTTCATTACAATCTTTATTTAGTCTTAAAGATGAAAACTCTTGCGCAACTTTGTGTGCAAACTTTACTAGTATATCTCCTTATTACTCTGATCACAATCAATTGGAATTTTTCCTTATAGTTTTATACCTTCGTTTTGTAATTGTACGTGCTAATAGCATATTTGTTGTTATTAAAAGTCCCTTATTATTAGTCATCGGCGTTTTATGCCTAATCATTAACATAAAGGCTTGAAAACAAACAGTGTGTGTTTACCTTTACACTCACGTACACCTACACTTATGGAATTTTAAAAATATCGATGATCGTAATTAAATATGGATGCATAGTTTTAAATAAGTGGAAGTCGATGACTATGTATGGCTTTAAAATTTTAGTGTGAATATTTCATACATTTTTTGATGCTTATAATATTCGCAAAACTTAAAAACAATGTGATATCTGGTGTAAATAGGCCATGGGCCTGAATCGTAATGCTTTTTTTTATAACAAAAATAGGTACGGAATAAACAGTGACAAAAAACTATCGACAAAAAGTTTTAAGCAGTAGACATAGGGATCAAAATGTACCTGCAGATTTTAAAAAGGGATCTAAGTATTTAGCATTCATGCCGTAGTTTAATTACACATTCATATGCAAATGAGGAGGGAACGCCGTAAAGATTCGTCCATACATTCGCGTACATTCACTGGCATCATTCATGCGTGCTTCTGAACATACTGGCACTGTAATTAGCAGTCGTTTCTATACAACTTTTTATAGCAAGGGACTAATTGTATGGAATTTTTAAATCAAAATTCGTTATTTTTTTCACAGGTCGTATATGACTTTGGCTGACTGTACCTATTTCGGTTTATTTCCAGTCCTTGATAAAACATGAATGAAGCGCTATCAACCGTTGAATTGATAAAAAAAAAACTCTTAATGTGACGTCCGTTAAAAAGGACACCAAAACGCAGTTTTTAATGCTATGGAAATATTTATACGAGCCTAACTTCCGCTTGGTAATTTTACACCAGCATAATTGTTACGAGTTCGATTACATTTTATAAAAAACGAATTTTATGCATCGATGGCGCTATAAATGTAGGCGATCGGTTTTTCGTCCTCATGTGGGTACGATCGCAGTCCAAGATCCAAATGCTATGCTTTGAGCAATAAAATAAATCTTGTTTTAAGAGGTATACCCGATCTGGGTCCCTAAACAAGCCCCGAGCCTTCGTTACGGGCTTAATTAAAAAACAAAATCAATTTTATTAATTGGAAGTGTTAAAAACGGGCGGAAGAGGCGTTCGAGTCTCGTATCTTGGTCGTATCTCTTCTTTAATCCGACAGAGAATGTGTTATTTTTACTCTCCTCAGTGGATTTCGAATAAATTTTATCGCTCGGGACTAATTTGGTTACAAATTTATTTGGTTGTGGGATCGTTAACAAGGGGAGTACATCCACATGGTTATCTGGACCGCACTCTTTAGTACCCAGGCATCGCCGTTATAACAATATATCGACACTTGAAACTTGATAAAATGAAGACGACACTTCACTTAGGATTAAATAATACGGATTTTTTTAAGAGCATGTGCTGTGACATATAAAAATTTTATTGTTACGATACGATGCGATTACTTTGGGGTTTTTAAAATAATATAAAAGGGACGACATTGATACCCAATTGTTTATACTGTCGTTTTTTAATAACTGTGTCACGGTTCGGTGCGTGTGCGACGATAAAATGAAATTTTTACTTTGAACATATTTGGTAAGTAATGCTTTCGAATGGTTTTTCGAAATTAAAACGTTCATCAGAATGAAATATACTTAGTTTTAAATTTATAATAACACTTTTATACACAGCAGCTGCTAAACGAGCCCCTTTTCAAATAAACCTAATTTAGCAGATTAAAGATACATTTTTGCAAGCAGTTGTACATATATTATTATGTTTAGAGGCTTGGATTATAACTCGGACTTTTACATATGAAATTACTTTTTAAACGACGTTTCCCGTTTCACCCATATAACCCTTCCAATTTCGATGGCCAATTGTACTGATTGTTTCAGCGAAAATGACGCATAAGTACCTACTTCATTTTGCAAAGCTTACATGAACCTTTTCTAATACAAAACAAATGCATATCTACAAAACAAGTAAACATCTTTATTCAAATCATTCGCAACTGCATTGTTTAGTACAAAATAAGTAAATGTCGTGGAGTCCGGTATGCGCGTAAAGTGTTCATTGCATTCCTGATGCTCGTTCTAGAACGTTTTACGGATTCCTAAATAACCTTTATAAATTAATAGCTCTATTTAACTGCTTACTGTATGTTAACTGAGCGTCTATAGGTTTCCATTGGACATTTTCCTTGTTGTGAATAGGTTTTCTTTGATGACTATTTTTGTTGCTTGTTGGTATTTTCAATTTTGGAGACAAGTAACTTAAATTGAAAGGACAATGCCAGGGTCTGGGCTCAAAGTTTGTCCAGCAGTGGGAGTAGTTCCAGCTGGTTCCATAGTGCACTCTGAACACGAAATCCAAATATTTTCGAAATCGGTCCCAGAGGTCCCGAAAAAAACCGGTTCAAATGTTCTCCATAGATAGTCACTTAACAAAGGCTGAGCCATTTGCCCAGTAGTGAAAGTGGTCGAAATAGGTTCTTTACTGCACTGTTAACACGAAATCCAAATATTTTGTAAATCGGTCCCAGAGGTCCCGAGAAAGACTGGTTCTAATGTTAAACTTGAACAGTCACTTTATAAAGCCCAAGCCATTTGCCGAGTAGTGGGAATGGTCAGAATAGATTCTTTACTTCACTGTTATCACGAAATCCAAATATTTTGGAAATCGGTCGCAGAGGTCCCGAGAAAAACCGGTTCTAATGTTAATCTTGAACAGTCACTTTATAAAGCCCAAGCCATTTGCCCAGTAGTGGGAATGGTTAGAATAGGTTCTTTACTTCACTGTTATCACGAAATACAAATATTTTGGAAATCGGTCGCAGAGGTCCCGAGAAAAACCGGTTCTAATATTTAAACTTGAACAGTCACTTTATAAAGCCCAAGCCATTTGCCCAGTAGTGGGAATGGTTAGAATAGGTTCTTTACTTCACTGTTAACACGAAATCCAAATATTTTGGAAATCGGTCCCAGAGGTCCCGAAAAAACCAGTTCTAATGTTCAACTTGAACAGTCACTTTATAAAGCCCAAGCCATTTGCCCAGTAGTGGGAATGGTTAAAATAGGTTCTTTACTTCACTCTTAAGACGGAATCCAAATATTTTGGAAATCGGTCGCAGAGGTCCCGAGAAAAACCAGTTCTAATGTTAGCCAGCTATTGTTAGCTAGCCATTATAAGCAGCTACAAACCTAACAACCTCTTTTCTTGAAATAACATTCAGATAGTTAGTGGTTTCACTGTTAATAGGATAAAAAAAAAAAACAGGAATAGACGTTTAAAGGAAATTGTTGTTTCTCTTGCTTTTCAGTCTCTATCTACCACAATCAGTCCTAAGTTCGTGTAGCGTCATGCAATTAATATCCGTAATGGCAATGGAAAAATCTTATCAAGACGAATAAAATAAGCTCGAACACGAGGTAGTAAATAGATACCGTTGAGGAGTTCCCTCGTCTCACTGTCGTCTCCATCGTCAGGTCAGGTTTTAACCTCCACTGTTTTGTGGTGTCGGAGACATATACCCGAATGACAAGTTTTTATTCGATATGTGCTTACAATTTCCGAGAGTTCCCTATTGTTTTAAGGTTTCTATCACCAGACCCTGGACCGAATAACAAAGGAACCATTTGGAAAGTAGATCCTTTCAAACAATAAAATGATTGTTTAAATCGGTTGGTAAACGACGGAGCTATGCACGTACAAACGTAAAAAGAATACAAAGTAACTGAGAAACTCCTCCATTTTTTGAAGTCGGTAAAAAAATTCTCGTTCAATACCTCGTATTTGTCGATTAATATTATAATGCATTTCAATTAAGATAATAAAAGTGAAATAGTTAAGAGTTCGTAAGCATATTTTTCGTAATATTGAATAAGAGTCAAACCAGTTTTTCTTAGGACTCCTGGGATAGATTTCGAAATATTTCGGACTGGGACCTATTATAAGCCTATGGAACATAATACACTATGCAGTTACCGTGGACAACTCTTGAGCCCAACTTCCATACAAAGAATAGCATTGTCCTTTCGATTGAAACTCATCAATAGAGAGGTTCAAATGCTACCGCAGCGTTCTAGATACCTTTATTATCAAATATCAATTTTAGTGTTTTCTATACTAATATTATAAAGAGGAAAACTTTGTTTGTTTGGTTGTAATCGATAAACTCAAAAACTACTGGACCGATTTTAAATATTCTTTCACCATTAGAAAGCTATATTATCTGTGAGAACATAGGCTATATTTTATCCCGGTGCGTGCAGTAGCTCCCACGGGACGAGGGTGAAACCGCGGGAAAACGGCTAGTATTTAATATAGCTATTTTTAATTTTGCGTCATAATGTATTAAGTACACGTCGTGGTGTATTATTTTACAACATGAGTTTTAAATTATCTCTTTTTGCATACATAATGCACCAGTACATGGCTTTGGTGGCAACAAAAAGATTTTTGGAGTAAAAAAAACTTAACAACTCAACTTAAAATTCCAAGAAAAAAAGACTAGTTCTTTAATTCGCATTTTTATTCTAAAACCAAGCATAATGTACTATTAAAACTTTCCACGTACTACGATTGCAATCGTCTAAATAGGACCTGTATGTGGCCTGTCTTGTTAACAAAGATAACAAATGGTAATTTTTATACATAGCAACAAACTGGTTCTGAAATAAGAGCGATGTAGACCAAATCTATTGTAAAGGGAACAATAGTGTGGACACGTCGTAAAATGAAACAATGCGAAGATAGTTCGTAGATTCTCTAGATGAGCCTTCGATAAATCTGTGGTTTTGGCTGAGCGCACTTTATTTTGAAGTCGCTTAAGACAGTGGGCTGTGCTGGAGATAAAAAACTGAGTAAAACTTATGTCACATAGGTATCCTACAACGTGAAGGTTTGTAATAGGTTCTGTTAGTTGTGTTTGTGTTATGACACAAAAATCGAAATTGTCTAAAGATGAGAACAAAACCGACATAAGTATTTCACTAAATATGCTTCCTCTTCTCTGAAAGAACGTTCATTTTTCTTTCTTCTGAATTTAATCAGGTAAATCTACTTATTATGTGCTTTAGGAAATGCTGATCCATGTGCAATTTAGAATGCAAAATGATTTCTCTTTTTTTTAGGCTTACAAAATTCTGCTTTCTATCTCTTCTAGATATCCAACTTTAATTCGTGGTGATCTACAATAAACAGATGACACGGTATCGGAGTGTGGGCCGCCGGTAACACGCTGCGGCCGCACCGCCTAACTCTCTGCTCTGCTACATTTCTACAGGGACATATTTGGAACTAAACTCTCTAGTTTAGAGTAAAGAAATGTAAAACATATGTATCTAGTTATAAAAATAAATTGAGGCGAGAAAAAAAACTGCTCAGAATGACGAAATTGACATGATTCCGAGTTCACCTAAAATGTCTCCTTCACGCAGAAAAGTTTTAACGAAAAACTAGCATTGAAATTACCCTCATTAATACCTATTGCATACTTCCTATACATACCTGATAATATCCTTACATGATACACAATCGAAATGTTCGTTATAAACACATGATTACTCCTCTTTACATATCAGTTTTCGTCTACTACAGTAGTTTTTACCCATACCTACATTTTTGTATCTTTCCCTACTTTTCATTTTACAATTTCACCCATCTTCCCAAGTCCGTCCCTTACCCAGCGAAGTGCAAAACATTGTCGACGCAGGGGCAGCGTGAAATACTGCGCGGGGGCACCACCTTGTGGGCCGCATCTATTGCGCAACCACAAATATTTGTCTGATAGGTTTATACTTGAACAATATTGTCTATACGCACTGTTCCGATCGCTCTAAGTTGCGCGAACAGAATTGGAAAAGATATTACAAACAAAAAGCACAAAAAAAAAAATTTGGTACTCAGCTGCATTCAGTTAGACTGGAAGCAGACCCTAATATACCTCTAGTTGGGAAAAGAATAGGCCGATAATGATGATGATGATGACGAAATGACGCGACCACTAATGCATTTATGCGCAAATAATGTGTATAATATGTGACATTGGAATATAGAAAATTTAGCAATGATACGAAATTCTGTTATTGTCTTGCAGTTGCTAATCAATAATCAAATTGACGGCTATTAATAGAAATCAGTCAGATTAAGACAGGCGATTATATTACCTACAATGAACATAATTAGTAGGTATGATTGCAGAAAACCCCCTATTAAAGACATACATTCCTTACATTCATAGCTCTGAAACCTACAAAAAATTAAAAAAAGTTTAATTACAAACACAAATCACTCCACAACGTCCATAATAAAATAAAGAAGCTTAAAAAGCAACAATTATCTAATCTAAGAGCATCATAAATCATTTGCCGTTGTCATACGTTTGTCTGATGTATGAATTAACATGCGTGTTAAATTAACGTCGAATCATTACGGTTTGGATCATGGTATGCTTGTGTTCAAGACTTAGATAATGTAATCAACCGGAGACGTCACTGTCATATTCATCTGTAGGTGAAGTTAAGCTTGGGTTCGACTAAATTGTCGCTTGCGTGTACAACGAGCGTGAATTTGCTGCGTTGCATCGTGTCCCTGCCGTAAATTAACAGACTTTTTGCGTACAGATTTGTAATAAAGGTGGGTCCAGTTGGTTATATGGTCTGAGATCAGAGATTATGACTCTTGGAACTCGAGTGTTCGATCTCGTGACGTCATTGAGACAGGTTTTTTATCTATGAATTCGTTTGACCCGGGGTCTCCCGCCCACGACGCTCGATGGTGTTTAATATGATTACACGGTGTATAGGTGGGAATAGCCCTTATTGGTTGGTCAAAATTAAGCTGTGGAAAAATGTGTGTTTGTTTAATTAATAAATATGATAGTTTACGAGAAATGTGTTAGTTATTCTTGAAACTATTTTTGGCTACCTTGCAGCTGTAATATTTAGAAGGCTATACGACTTTTATCACAAGCGTGTTTATTTCGAAACTGAATGACTTGTCCAAATAGGGTATTGAGAGCCATTGATACCACAGATTGATACATATAGAGAAAGAAACTAGTCATAAAGTTATTATTACTCCAAGAAAGGTGATGCACACATTATTTTAATGATACTTATGTTATAATCTTCACCAGTTCCAGAACAATAAAAATAATCATTCGATTAACATTTCAACAATCGATTCTAACGTGCTTTCACATTCGAAACCGTTTCTTAAAATTATAAACAAACATATCGAGAAGTAATGAGTTATAATCAGAGTGTAAGTGTACGTATATTTAGTGACTAGTGTCTATAAATAGTGACGTGCAGTATTGCAAAGTCGAAGCCGAAAAAAATAAATTTCGTAAAGGACAATGGGCAGATTGGTATACCCCACCAATAGCGATGTCATACATATCATTGGATAGGCCTTTTTATGTAGAACAACATTTACTATGACAGCTTTGCTGAAATGTTTGTCCGTTCTGAGATATAGATCAAAAACTGTGCAAAAGTTAAACTAAAGTTAACTTAATAATCTATCGATAACTCAAGTTTTTAGAGGAAAATCTAAGTTCCACTAAGTGTTAGTCTCCTGAGTCCTACCTGCAGTGCCCGTTAGGGTCCATAGTTATTACAATTATTTAGCAATTCAACCTTATACTGTACCAGCTGGATATTGGGCATAATGATAAACCCCACCAATAACAAAGTCATGCATATCGATGGATAGGTCTTTTTAACTGGAACAACATTTACTATGACAGCTTTGTTCTATTGTTTGTCCGTTCTGAGAAAAACAATGCTAATCAACACTGTAATCTGATTTTCTTTGAAAAATAATACCAATGTTTTTCTTTTTTTATTTTTTTTTTATAATCATTATGTAAGTCGTGGTGGCCTTGTCGGTAAAGAACCAACCTCTCAAGTGCGCGGGTTCGATTCCAGGCCAGGCAAGTACCAATGCAACTTTTCTAAGTTTGTATGTACTGTCTTCCTAAGTATATCTTGGACACCAATGACTGTGTTTCGGAGGGCACGCTGTAGGTTCCGGCTGTCATTGAACATCCTTGGCTGTCATTGCGGGTAGTCATAATTCAGTAAGTCTGACACCAGTCTAACCAAGAGGTATTGAATTGCCCGGGTAGCTGGGTTGAGGAGGTCAGATAGAGCAGTCACTCCTTGTAAAACACTCAGCTGCATTCGGTTAAACTGAAAGCCGGTCGAATCAATATTTTTTATGTACTTTAGAATGAGAAAGATTTAATGATCATGAAAAAGAGAAACTCTTGTCTGAGTAACAGCCACATGTGTCGATCGATCATAAGGATCATAAGCAAACGCTTGGTGCGGTCGGTCCATGGTCGTGCATGGGTAACAACAGAAGACAGAGAGACTGGCAACCAATCTTACCAAGAGGTATCGAGTTGCCCAGATTACTGGGCTAAGGAGATCAGATAGGCAATTACATCCGGTTAGACTGGAAGCCGACCGCAAGATAGCTGGGAAAAGGCTAATAAGATCATATTGAATTATTTAAATGTACAAAGTAACGTATGAACGAAATGTGGATATTATTCTTATATTCATATTGTCTATTTCATTCCGTAATGTACAGTATAAGGTGGAATTGCTAAATATAGTAACAAATGCAGACTCACAGCAGGTACTTAGTACATCTAACGGCCAGTTTCTTCATCAAAAGTTAAAGTAATGTCTAAAGTAAAAGTAACGGTCAAATTCGTTTTTTCAAGGCTAAAGTGACAGCAAAACTAATAGAAAAATTGAATTTGACCGTTGCTTTCACTTTAGACATTACTTTGACTTTTACTTTAGCTTTAACTTTTGATGAAGAAACTGGCTGTAAGACATACATAGATTATCCTTTAAACACTTAATCTGCATTAATTTTAAGTTTGTATTTTATCTATATATCAGAACGGACAAACAATAGAACAAAGCTGTCATAGTAAATGTTGTTCCAGTTAAAAAGACCTATCCATCGATATGCATGACTTTGTTATTGGTGGGGTTTATCATTAGGTATGCCCAATATCCAGTTGGTACAGTATAAGGTTGAAATGCTAAATAATAGTAACAATTATGGACCCTAACGGGCACAGCAGGTAGGACTCAGGAGACTAACACTTAGTGGAACTTAGATTTTCCTCTAAAAACTTGAGTTATCGATAGATTATTAAGTTAACTTTAGTTTAACTTTTGCACAGTTTTTGATCTATATCTCAGAACGGACAAACATTTCAGCAAAGCTGTCATAGTAAATGTTGTTCTATATAAAAAGGCCTATCCAATGATATGTATGACATCGCTATTGGTGGGGTATACCAGGTCCCATATATTTGTGCCCATTGTCCTTTAACAAAAAATTCCACTATGCAGTTTTTACTCATTTGATGACGAAATTAAGTCGCGTATGTCTATTAACACATTGGCTGAAATAAATCAAATATTAATCACATTATTTCCCTAGAAACTATTACAAGTCTTGATGTAACAACGAGTAAAAGACTAAAAGGAAAAAGCTTTCATAAATGAAATGTGCATACGATCAAGTCAATTAAACCCATTAACCTATAGATTTGCATCCACGCAAACTACCGATACGCCTATGCCTACATGTCTGATTCATTTTAACTGAAGTGCCATAATTAATGTGGATGAGTTTTTCAATGCTTAATTATTTTATTATTAAACTAGGTCTAGATTAAGCTGAGCCCCACAAAACCGCCTATTTTCTTATTTGTCTGTTTCTTTTTTTATGTAAGTACTTATTTATTTTATGTATTACTTATATTTAGTTCTTTTATGTAAATAGTAAGTTAGCTTGTACATAAGTATCTGTAACTTATTTAATATTAGATATTTCTGTAATTAAATCAGAACTATAAGCTTTTTGAGTTCTGTTATTTGTTTTCGGAATTCGGCGAAACGCATTGCAAAATTCCGTAGCCGAAATTGTCGAAAGCCGAGCATTGGTCAGCACTATTCGTCATATGTGCTACATTCGGACTGTATGACCCGGGGTCGGGCTCTCGCCCGTCGTATCATAATTACCAGTGAAATAACCTGATTGTGATCACGACACGCACACACGCACGCTTTTGTGTTTGTTGAAACAGTGGTGCTCAATATTCTTATATTATTTGATTATGATGAAAAGAGTATGGTGGTCTAAAATAATATTTTTTTTGGAACATTGTAATTTGCATGAAAATTATGTAATTTCAATATGTAATTATTTTCTTTTGTGGCTAGCATTTCTTTCACCTATCCGTTATTTGTAATTATGTACTACATGAGTAGTTTCTTAGATCATTTATTTTTACATGTTAAATCTTCCTCACTCAGAAGACTAGCTTTTTTTTTTCATTATATATTTGTTTACAGCATGTCAAATATTAGACCTCTTGATATCTGGGTTGACCATCACAATTCACATTAAAATAATTATTAGCCAAAAACTTTGAGCACCACTCGCACATTATACACTACGTACATCGAAGCTGTACTGGTATGGCACCCCGACGTCTCGCATACCTCGACTATTTTGTCTAACCGACTGTTAAATAGCCGACTCGAGCCGTCGATACATCAATCACACAAACAAACACGAATCATTTGAGAATCATTCCTTTTTTTCTCTTCAATTAGATCTTTTGTGGTTCAAGCACAAAAACGAACATACGTTTAGTTATGAAATTAAATGCGTCGTTGGACTTAAAGTTTGGAGTCTATTGTTGTGACTATTGTCGTATTGTTGTGTTGTGTCTGATTTTTAGTATTTTGATTTGGGAGTTGTTAGATAGCTGTATTGATGGTAGTTTACGCAATGTTTTTTAGGTGGTGGGTAAATTAGTCATGTGTTGAATTCTATAGAAATGATTTGTAATTAGCAGTTATGGATGGCGACTTTTTTAAGAACTTATATTTAGATAGATTATAATTTATGAGTAGCTATTTCGAGAATGATTAATTAGAAAAATAAACAGCGACATAAATTGACACTCGTTTGCTCGTACCAGATATTAATCAACATGTTTGAATAAATTATCATTGTGATACAGTCCGAGATCTTACAAGCTTGCTGCCAAAATATGAGTATCATTCAGATTAAGGTTCCGATCCATATGATTCCTAAATCACCGCAGTCAAACGTCGATCAACTTAATTGATCATTCAACATGGTCCGCACTAAACGGGAAATATTTAAAAAACCAGACACTTTATCAATTTACTGAGATCGCAGCCACCACTCAATCATTTAGTTTTTTGCCTTAGACTAAAACAGTTACAGAAAGGTCGTAAGAATTTTACGACACTTTTATGCCTAACGTGTACATCTGAATCAATTCCCATACGAAATTATGTGGTACCCATGTTTACCGTGATTAAGATAAAATTAATATTATTTTTTTGAGTGTTTTTTGGGCAAATTCAAATGATGGAAGTCGTAAAAGTTATAGTATTTGTTTAAAAGTATCGATGTCTCTTTCGTGTGGTCCCTGGCCATTTTGATCAAGTTCATCAATAAACGTTTTTATTATAATGACATTTTGTAGGTATAATTATTTCAGCAGTTTCACCCGTAGCGTAGACTATACAATATGTAGATATATTTCATTTAAACATTAAGTAGGTATCATAATATATTTTCTTGCTTTTATTTTCGTTAAATTAGTGACCATATTTGAATCTAAAAAGCTTGGTACTCTTAACTTTTTCAAAACATAATTGCATTTTCATTGCCATCACAAAATCGCTACCAACCGTCCCATCGCGCTGTCAACTAATCCTTCCCGGTTGCTCTGACAATTCGTCAGCATTGTAAATTTGGTAAAGGGCAATCTTTAGTCGATTGGGTGGGACCTTATCTGGCTTTAAAGTACGATCTTAAAAAAGATTTATGATAACGCACGGTCAGGACGAAACCCGCAAACACTTTAAAATAAATGACAAGGAGTCACTTCCAATTGTGATGGAAATGCTTTCTGCAGTAAAATTAAACTATAACCCTGTCGTTTAGAGAGATTTAAATGGCTTAGGGCTTTTTATTGGGTCTGCCTACGTTTAGTTTAGGTGGGTTGTGATCTTGGCCAGTTTTATGCCCCACCTGAGATGCCTCTGTAATGTTATGTTCATGTTCGTGATAAATGTTTGCTTTCTTTTTGTGATCACACTTATTGGATTTTTAATGCACAGATTATATTCTGCATTAATTTGCTTTGAATTGCATGTCTGCGTTGTAAAAGTTTAATCCTGAATGCGTTAAGGACCTCGCAAGTATTGGATTTTAATTTCTAGAGCTTAGTGTATTGCAAAAAAGGGTTGCAACATTCTTCCTATGGATTTCAATATTAATTTTAGTTATTGACTTTTAAAACACCCTAAATTGCTGCGCTTTCACAGGACCACCTCAATGATGCTACACACTTTTTAATGCAATCCATCTATAAGTTCTTCAGTCTGCCAACCTTTTTAAAAGCAACCACATTCATACCAACCCATTATATTGTGTTAAATGATCACAAGCTCTCCTTACCCAATTAATATGCTCCATATCATCGAATGCCACCTATTAGATAAATTTGTGATAATAATCATAGTGCATACCTGTCCTATCTTCCTTCAGAGATTATCCTCGACCAGGCACACATTGCTATTGAAATTATTTTATCCAGTATTGAAAAGGCGAAGCTTCGGGTTATCATATGAAATAATAATAACATTACAATATTTTGTACATTAAGTGCATTCGGGGTGTGGTGTTACGGATAAGTGAGAGGACGGCTTATGCGTCGTGATACGAAGTTGTAGCCTTCAGAAGTTATAGAGGTGGCATCTTTCTTTAATGGCGTCACTCGAATTAATATATTGTTCGGTTGTTGTTTCTTGGAACCGGTTAAATATGATATACTAAGAATATTGTAGGTAACTACTTTTACAATAGCATACTATGTAGGTAAAACTGTCAGTGTGTTTTTAAATAAAATCATTTCTCAATGCATAGTAATTTTTATCCTTCGAAACACAAAATATTTTTATGTTTTTGTTTTTTACTGAGACGAGCTTATGCTCCATGCGCCATGGGTGAAAACAGGTACAAAAATATGTCCGTATTTATGCAAAATGGAACCACACAGCAAACACACACTTTTGAGATATCAAAGGGTTTACAAAAACATGTGCAGCACTGTTAAATGAAGTAAAATTACTATTTCTTTTATTTAAATATGTTGATAAATTACTAAATTTAGTATGTGTATATAATTTTTTGTTGATTACTGGTAAACCTTCAAAATAATTAAGAAATCGTGCATGTGGTTCCTTTAAACATTAAGTAATTAATAGGTTTTCTCATATACAAAAAAGAACCATAATCTAGGGATTTGTTGATATAAATGAAACAATGTGATTTATAATCAGGATAAACGTGCTCTCCCTATATTAACGTCTACAGCATTACCAAAGAAGTCTGTTTTAAAATAAATTGAGTTTGGTGAGTCTCTTTCTGTATATTTCCCGCAGTTATATATGGTTACTTAGTATAGTTGATGCATTTTTAACCCTGATACATTTTACCTTACTTTTCGATCGTATTGTTTTAAATTTGAATTCAGAATAGGTACCATACGACATGGAGCTACGCCTAACAAGTCGGATATGCGCCTTGTTAAAGGCAATTGATTTTTTAATAAAAAACATGTTTTATCAAATAAAGGTTTAATGTAATAACGCGTGTTGCCTCCATGGGCATCTACCACAACTCTCATACGATTAGGCATAGAGTTTATCAACCGCTCTATGAAATTTTGAGGGATCATCTCCCATTCCTCCTCTATGGCAGTTTTCAACTCCTGCATCGTCTGGGCAACTGGCTGACGAGCCCTAACACGTCTTTTTAGCTCGTCCCACATGTGCTCAATGGGGTTCATGTCTGGGCTTCTGGCTGGCCAGTCCATAACTGTGATGTTCGCATCCCGAAGATATTCCCTGACGATGCCGGCCGCATGGGCTCTTGCATTATCATGCATAAAAAGGTAATTTTTGCCCACATAGTCTGCGTATGGTATCACGTGAGGTTCTAAGCACTCACGAATATACCTTTCAGCATTTAATGTTGGCAGCCGTGGTCTTGTAACAACCTCAAGTTGAGTTTTGCCGCTTGCGGATATACCGCCCCAGACAATCCATGAGCCACCGCCATAAGGAACCCTCTCTTCAAAGCAGCATTGTGCGAAACGCTCTCCCTTACGTCGGTAGACCTTCTTCCTTCCATCATTGCCATGTAACACAATTTTAGACTCATCGGAAAAGAGTACACGGCTCCAATCTTGCTGTGTCCAATGTAAATGATGGCATGCGAAATGAAAGCGCGCTGTTCGATGGGCTCGCGTTAGTTTGGGCCCATTAGCTGGCTTGTGTGGTACCATTTCGCGTTCTTTTAACACACAGATACTCCGTGGAAGTTGGTTTTGTATCTCAATGGAGGTAAGATGACGATTTCTCAAGCTGGTCGTCACGATGAATCGATCCTGCCTTTCAGTTGTGACCCGAGATCATGGCCTTCCTTGGCGACGAACAAAGCCGCCAGTCTCTAGGTACCTCTGATAAACCTAAAATGTATATACCTAAAATGTATAAACATTTCGGACCGCAGATCGACTTAAATTAAGTTGAGCACTCACGTTTCTTTGTCTGTGTCCGGCCTGAATAAGCGCCACAGCTTGGGCGGCGACTTCAGGTGAAGTATCCATAGATTTTTGATAGAACCTCACCTTAATGTTAAGAATAAGTAATGTATGTTGCAAAACCAAAGATATCAATAACTTTTTTCAAGAATTAAAGCCAAGTAAACAAATAAAACCAAGTTTTCTTAGTGTTCGTTTGTTTGATATCAACAAACAGGCTCCAAATTGTCTTTTGCTTCTTTAAATTCTGTGTTCTAAATTCAAAAAAAGACTATTGAATGTAATTGTGAATGTGCCAGGTTCAAAACTGCATAAAAACGTTTTGCTCGACCTAATATAAAATTTTAGCTAAGACCAAACGAAACTGAAAATACAAGGTGGGCCAATAGATGTGTCCAAAAGATTTATATCGTTTGAATGTGGCCTATTTTTACAGATGACGTTTGACGTTTTACTTTGAAACTGCACTTTGAGTCATACCATCAATGAAATAAAGTAAATATTTCGTTGTTTAAAACGAGAAATATTAAATCAATCATGTCATTTTTGTACCTTTGAGTGGAATCACATGCTAGTGGTTCTACTGTTTAACAATATTTATTTATACATGATAGAACCGAATGTTTGTGGTTCCCTTTTGCAAAACAATACTAGCAACTAAATAATAAAAAAATATTTTACGCATAACGATACCACAGAAATTTGGTTCTATTTTGTGTATTAAAAATAATCGTTAATAATAGAAATATGTTTGATGTATAACGGTACCAAGTATGCGTGGATCTTTTTTGTATAAAATTACATGATAGTACTATCGTTTATTTGTTTGATCAATAGAGTCATATTGTGCCGTGGTTCCGTTTTGCTTTACAAGTAACGTTTGTTATTGCTGTTGGTTCTGTTCTGCTTTTAATATACCTTCTTTCCAAGGGGAAAATCATGTGGTTCTTTTTTGTATAAGAATTTAGACCACTTTTACATTAGTATTCTTCAAAAAAAGTAAAAAACGAAATTTGTCGAGTGGTTCCATTTTGCATAAATACGGACATATGTGTTTATTGATCATACTCTATAATAGTTTTCAGCTTCATTCAAGAAATTATCAAAAGACCCTCTCTATAAGTTCCTAAGGTCCAACAAAATGTGTCCGTAGGCGTCGCTAACGATTTTCCAAAACGTAATGTCAGCTAAGCAAGTTGTGGCGAGCATGTGAACATGTTTTTATTTACACCCCACCATCGGGAGGACAATCCGTTTTTATTAAACACTCAAACGCCACTTATTATAAATGTAGGCGGGAATTAAAGTTTAGATTTATTAAGGTTGTCACAGGGTTTGAAGTGAATAAAACGTTTTAAAAAAAAATGAAATTTATGAATAAGTTAAAATTTAAATGTTTTTTTTTTTTTTGTTTTATGTTCCTTTTTTGATCGATAAACAGTTATCTTCATTATATTGATAACAATGTAAAAATGCATAATTTCTATTTTCATCTCTTTTCTTCTTCAAAAATGGATTTCATGTAAATGCTATTATCTTTTCTCGTTCATTAATTTATTACGAATAGTGCCAACCCTATCCTTATTGTGTGATATCGAATGTACAAGTGTTTATTTTTTGGACAGACTTTTAATTTTATCAAACTCAAAAAAGTCTGAGGTTTTATATAAACACAGAACGTAACTACATTTTAACGCAGTCAGCAATTATTTTGTATTTATACCAAAAAAGTATTGGATTTCTGTTAATGTCACTGCGCCGTATGTAAATACATTCTTAATTCAATTTCATTTTGTGAATGAAAAGGCTCGAATTTTACGAAGTTTTACAGCCTTTTTACTTTGTATTTTATGAAACAGTTAAAATGTTAATAACGCATAAAATTTCGAAATGGTTTCAACTCAGATAAGTTCATTACTACTCAAAGGTGAGCAAAATAACCTTTTTATTGGACATTATACATTGTTTTGCTAATGTGAGAGACCCAGAGGTTATCTCCTAACATCAAGAACTTACTACCCGTTAACATAGAGCATCATAATAAACCTATTTCGCTCAGAAGATAAAACATTTTCTCTTCATAGTTTATGGCAATTAAAACGAACATTTACATAATTATCACAAACAAAACTCGTGACTGGCGACGTATCGATAAAACATCGATTCAAATTAAGCAGAATCGAGTTCTCGATTTGAAATACTAATCACGTCGTTAGTTGACCTCTCATTGACACGGCCGCTCCCCGGTCTCATCTTGAAACAATTAAAACAATCTACATCGATGGACCGATGAGATCCGCATTCCCCTCACTGAGGCATCGACCTCACACTGCGTAGGTTTTGAGAAAGTCTCTCTTAGTGTTTTATGATTATTTTAATAAGAAAGCAACTTACAATGTAAGTGAGGTTAAGTGTACGCACTTGTGTGTCGATTGGCTTTTCTGTGCAATAAAATTGATGGCAATTGGCTGTGTAAGCAAATTGGAATCTTGTTTTCGATTTATTTACGATTCCGTTTCCTTGTTTTTATCTTTTTACATCAAATATCAGTTTTATGTGGTGTTTTTTACTGAGATAAGAATTGTAATCATCCAGGTTACGTAGATTTAGTAATACAGTCAGTATTTTATAAGTAATTTTTCCTAACACGACCTAGGAGGTATGGTATATTTTTTTTTGGTGTGTGATTCACATATTATTATTAATACACTACTTACAGTCTTTTTAACGGCACAATTTAATACATAATCTTGTGTGTGAGTGCAATAAGTCATAACTTAATAACCCTTTAGAGTTGATGGGATTAAAACAAAAAAAATAAAGAAGGCATTGTTTTTATTAAAGCGACTACATTTGAGTGACAGCCAGATTGGTAAAATGACCTTTCTTTAAGCGGCGGAGTTCAATTTTGAATGAAGATTTTATATGTTGTGATTGTAGAAGGAGACCAGAAATAATTTCTTCATTTAAAAGTGTTAATGCTTCCTGGAAATTATTTAATAGTTGTAAAACAATATCATCTGCGTGAATACATGGTACAAGTAGGTTCAAACCTGACTTAGGATTTTGGTTAAGAAAACTGTAGGTTATAAAGGTTCGACCTGAAAAGCAGTTTCAATTTGTGTCTGTCTGTTGGTAATAAGTAGGTACTTGTGTATTCTATTGAGTCAACAACTAAAACATGGAAAAAATATTGACCTAGTAGTGAAAGACTGTTAGAAACTCTGGTAAAAATTACTTTTATTTTCAACAAAAGATGATGCCAATGCTACTTCAAGAAATGTGTAATTAAAGATGTTCTTTATGAAAATACCTTACGAGACTCACATGTCAGGCAGTCGTATTTCGGTGAACATCTCGTAAACGTGCCGAAACATCTTGAACAATGAGACCAGATGTATTTATTGGAGGATTTTATTGGTCACTTGAAAGTATTCAATGCGATCGTAAATCAACGTGAGCGATGGAACAATCTTGATACAATAATTGCTTTTTGATTTTGTGTGTAATATAAAATACCTAAGGATATCCAAAAGAATATGTCAGAGGAATGATACTAATTTTAGTAGGAATGCCCCTTTAATTCATGTTGGTCTGCATTTCTAGAGAAATCAACAATTCTTAGCTCAACTAAATGTATTAGAAATGCGACTATGAACTATGAGTTTGTTACCAACGAAAATGTAAAATACAACAGCATTAATATAAGAATTTAATATATTTTTTTTAAACATAGTTTTTTAATTTTCATCATCCTCCGAGCCTTTTTCCCAACTATGTTGGGGTCGGCTTCCAGTTTAAATGGATTCAGCTGAGTATCAGTGCTTTACAAGAAGCGACTGCCTATCTGACCTCCTCAACCCAGTTACCCGGGCAACCCCATACCCCTTGGTTAGACTGGTGTCAGACTTACTGGCTGCTGACTACCCGTAACGACTGCCAAGGATGTTCAATGTCAGCCGGGACCAACAGTTGAACGTGCCATCCGAAACACAGTCAATGGTGTCTAAGATATACTTAGAAAGTACATACAAACTTAGAAAAGCTGCATTGGTACATGCCTGACCTGGGATAGTGGGATGGGATAGTTTTTTCATTTTATAAAATAAAATATTAACTATAATATAATTTGATCAGAAATATTCTCATGGCAACACAAATCACAAAACACAATAGATATCTATTATTGGTTATACTGTAAACCTGATATCTATCTAACAAAACAAATATATCACAAGAAAAATTAACATAACCCAACAATGAACCAATAACCAATAACGTAAAAAGGTTGACACTAATACATATTAATATATTTCGAACTAATTTTAATTCAGAGAAACACATCTATAATTTTTACAAAGACATCTCTTCCATCAATGATTTTTTAACTCTAAGACTTAAGGTTCTATTTCTCTTCAACATCAATTTTTCGGACGGCAATGGTAATGTTGTAAGTGAAGAACCGGCTTCAGATTTGGTTGGAGGTGTCAAGTCATCGGTCGTTAATCTATATTAAAATAAACTGCATTGTTTCACTTATTACCAAAATTCAATTAGAGAAACCCTTTATGACAATGCAACAAACATGTCGGTCAAGTCTAACCAGTTTAAAGTTCTGATCCAAACTACAGATAAAACTAAATACTTAAGCATATTATCTCATGAATAAATTTTAAAATACAGGAATGGATCGAAGTAAAATCACTATTTTATATGTAATACATATCGATAATAATGAAAAAATACGAAAAATAACTTTTAATAAATTCTGACAAGCCCCAAACTAAGTATAGCTCGTGTAATAAGTATTTGCAATTGCAGTTTTTAAGTCCCATTAAATATGACTCTACATATAAGTATTATTAAATATATTCCAGTATATTTGTATATGAACGTAATAAACAATCACACATTCTAAATCGATATTATGAGCTAATCGATTAATATTTATGCCAGGTATTTGATTAACGAGCCTGAATTGTTTAATCGAACTGACACGAATGGTGATTTGGACAACATAGCATTGTGGTGAGAGATATTGGAAAACTACAGATAATATAGTTTAGTGTGAATTTATAGGCCTATATGTAATTGTTTTAACAGTTGAGCGAAGAAACACAATCGCCATTCCGGCGCAAACAGATAAAATGCTAAAGAATGCTGTTTGTAAATCAGAACTATGGAGAAATTCATTGATGCTGTAATTTAATAAATTCACACACGTGATGTTACGAAGCATGACCAGACTATCTCATACATTTTAAAGATAGGAAACTTCCAATCAATTCAGTACTGCGATTGAACAAAATTCGTCCCTAAAGTTTTTCAAGTAGTCTACATTGTTTAAAAGTATGCGTCTTTAATGGATCACTGTTTCTAAATTAGATTTCCTGCATCATTGATATTCCTATCAAATATAGTTTAAGGAAAATTCCCGTCATTTTCACAGAATCAATGATAGTAATATCCAAATGTAAAACATTGAGCAACAATTATACGTGAAATGACCATTGATTCCGAACGGCTCGTTCATAGATGCACATAATTCAATATTCTAACGGGCTGTTTGAAACAATTCACAGCGGTAAAGCTCGAGCTAATCAGAACGCTAAAGATTGTGTCGGAAGACAAGAATTAAAATAAAAAAACAATCATAAATACAATAGCGCAAGTCATATAGTTTCCAGCGTCGTTTCTCAATAGATGGTTCTGATAGTCCAGACTGGGTGTTTGCCAGTTCAATTATCATTACTAGTCGAGAATCCGTCGAGTCACTGTGTTGTGGGTGACCCGTATTAGATCGGTTAATTCAAACTATTTATCAACTCCATTCGTTATGCATAGGATCAGATTTTGAAATTGTTTGATGATGTTATGGCGTTTGGTCCATTGTGTCACTACCCCGCCTGGCTTAGTACGATGGGTGTGTACTATGTTAATCGTTGTATCACTGATTGAATCTATTGAATCTGTAGTTAAATAATACTCGTGCTTTATGAGGCACTCTCGTTAAATGGTCCTATACATATTTGGGACAGTGAGAAGAGCCATATGGGTCTTCTCTATCGGATTTTGAAGGTGACCTTTCATATTTAGAATTACAACTATTCATTAATTAGGCTATTCATTAATTTTAGAATACCATGAGGTCTTGTTTCTATTATTTATTTCTCCAAACATAAAACTGTCACCCGTCATTGTTCTGATGAAAATGTTGGTACTTACTACAAAGTCACGTCGCAACCAATACCACGAAATAAAATGAATAAGCATAAAACAGTACCTACAAAACCAGGTGATTTTGAAAACTAATAGGTAAACACATTCACAATGAGTCAATTGTTCGCCGCCAATGAATGGCAACAAAGCACGACTGACACAAATGAGCACCTAATTGGAACATTGCGACATCACCGAATCCGTGCTATCGAGGTAGTCCACGTTCTCACACTCGGATACCATTTAATTTGTGCTGCAATACTTATTACGTGTACACGACGATTTTCATTGTAGCAGTGGCTGAAATCATGCCTATAGATGCAGCGAATATAATAGATTTACCTGATGATGCAGAAAAAGATGAAATAGATGAAGTCGAAGGACTTTAGTGAAATAATGTGGTATTATAATTATACTAGCAATTTGTTTTGGTCAACATAACACTCTCATTCAAAGAAAGAAAAGACGTCTATAGACTTATTGACAGTATAGTATAGATTCTAAGACTAAGTCACAAAGCTATGGGCGTATGTGTGACTTGGCACTAACAGCGCTGACGCCGCCTAATCCATGTCTAGTAATTTGCAATTGAAACCCGCTTTATTATGCATTGGTCCTACCGAAGGGGAATGATACCTTAATAAACATGAATTCGACGTGTGTTTGTAATTGCAGTATCATGTGATGGTTTAGCGAAGACGAGGAAATCACTCGAGTAAAAAATACGATTAGATGCTTTAAACATAACAAAAAACATCCTTGTAAGCCTAAATGGAATCATGTATTCCAACGAACAGTCTTCTACACACATTACTAAGAACCATCTAAAAACATTACTTAATACCTCCAACACGTTTCTCGTTAAGTTTATCTTTCGCATCAGGACCTAATTCCTCATGTGGAATTAGACACACAATACTCGAAACAATGACAGTCAAAAGGGTAGGCTACCGGTAGCGATCTCAGATAATCCCAATGATTTGGTGACATTTTGAAGTATGTCAGTCAGTACTCTCGAACCATCTTGTCGTGACGCCCGAAGTGGCGACTTCGTGAACCAAATTAATTAAAACGGAGACACAAAACTAAAGCTATCACGATTGACTTAGGTGATAGGTTAGTGTGGATATGACTGGCTTAGCGATTTGTGGTCTACTGGGCCATGTTGTATGAGCTCTTGATATGAAAAGATAGTAATAATGACGAATTAAATACAAGGCATGAAAAGAATTCTGCAATATCAATAGCGCGACGAGTATAAATATTTTTGTAATATACCCAGACCAATTTGCATAAAAATAACATCGCTTCGAGAATACCGGCAAAAAACCCGATGATTAATATAGAACCTGTGAACAAAGGCATTAACAAACTAATTAAAACCAATACTCATGATTTTATTCATGACAAGCTGAATCAAGACACGTCCACACATGTTAAGACTCATAAAAATCCGACACTGGCCCACCGCTGAGGGGCATGAAACTCCGCATGCAAACCGTCACATTTCAAAATACAATATGCTAATTAACAACTTTTTTCTGCCCTACGAGCTCTCAGAAACGAATGCAAATTCCCTTCGGACTTTTAATTACGTTTCGAACACGACTGACGACGGTGTTAAAGATGCAGTTTTAAGAATTGTCAGTGTTTGCACTGCGCGTGCGCGGAGAGATTTAAATGGTAAGAGGATTTAGTGAGAGCATTGTGAGTGACTATGAAAATGTTTACTGCTGTTTAGGGCTGTCGCTGCTCATATTATTGCTCGTATGTTACTGTGTAAGATTTTTATGAATTGTTTTGGTAAAGAGATAGATTTAATTTTGTATAATGAAACATTCAACAAATAAACACCGTTATGCACACCATTAGTCACGTTTACCTGTTTGAGATTTCACATCGGGCCATACATCACATCACAGTAGCAAAAACAACCATTAAGCCCTTCTCAGAAATCCATTTTAGGTATCAATCCCGAAATCAATGCGACATAATCAAAGTAGACGTGTCCCAAACCATTGAAAGTGTCTCCAATCAACAATGGGAGGCGACATTAATTCTATCCATCATGTCGATCCTAAAAAGGGTGGAAGTTCATTAAGAGATGCATTCCTCAAGTATTATTCTTTGAAAACTGGTAATAAAAATAATAACAAGCCGGCCACCCTGCCAAGTGCTATCAGCTCCATCTGTTGTCGCTGCGGACAAACTCGCCTAATGAACGATGATAAATCATATTCGAGAGGCGGCTCGTTGCCCGTGCCATGCTATTCTTACGGCACGCCGATACACGTCAACTTTCTGTTGTTCCCTGTACATTACTGTATTTGCTCTGCCGTACATTTGATGAGGCGGTGTAAACAGGTAATGAGCAGTGTATGATTTACGATTGTGGATGTTGTTGGGATATTTAAGAGCAACTGTGAGGTGTCTCTCGGGCCGTGTCCCTGCCCGCACACCATTGTGCTTACTAATGATTTTATGCAAATGCAGCCTCTTTAGATCGAAGTCTTAGCGCGATCTCTAACCGTCAGGTACCGGGCTCATTATTAACAATTTGAAATATGACTTGGGAATTTTCAACAATATTATCGTTAAATAAATTAGTTTTTATTAGTTTATCGATTGACAAATGAAAGAGCCTAATGTTTTGTTTTTTAGTTCTTTGTATTCTTGAAGAATATTATTCAGAATTGAATAGTTATTTTTTAGTGTCTTTTAATAGCAATATTTGAACAATTGTAATAATATGCAAAGTGGCAATATAAATAGGTAAAATATGAGTATTTACTGCAAAAGCTGATGACTAATTTGCGCAAAAAGTATTGATCCTTCAACATTAATCAATATTGATGTGTCTACGTAATATCAAATATTTTATGTTGTCATTAGCATGTACAAATTATTAAAGTCATATGATACGGCGTAGATATTATCTAATTGATCAAGCTAACTTATGGTTTCGTGTTTTACTTCTTAGACACAATATGGCAAATATAAATATTAAATTATTTATTGTAACCTACATTATGTTCTATTTACGTTCATTTTTATGTATAGCTGAAGGCGTTTTGTAATGTGTCCTTGAATTTCGGAGTTACTCAAATAGCTATTAAGATTGTGTTACATAAATAAACATGATACTTTATAAGATACTAGCTTCTGCCAGCGGTTTCACCCGCATCCCGTGGGAACTACTTCCCACACCGGGATAAAAAGTAGCTTATAGCCTTCCTCGATAAATGGGCTATCTAACACTGAAATAAATTTCAAATCGGACCAGTAGTTCCTGAGATTAGCGCGTTCAAACAAACAAACAAACAAACTCTTCAGCTTTATAATATTAGTATAGATAATTATACAAATAAATTGTTATAAAGGTTACTTTTTACAGCTTTCAATGACTAACAACAATTTCTCCGACCTAAGCAAATACATACGAAAAAAAAATGTTGCAACTGTAAGGATGATTTATCAATTGCTTGTTAGCGATACCTGACATTAACGTCTTTTAAACTGATCTGAAACCCAATATATCAGGACGAATGCCCAAACACAAAGTAACAATGGTCTTCAAATTCTTCATTCAAGTCAAAATTCTGAGTACAATGATTCACCGTTACACCTTGGTCTCACGTTTCCTCTTAAAGAAGAACAAAGCTAATCGTTGCTTAACCTTAATTGCGATAATTACCTACGTACCGACAAAATGATTTATTATCTCAAAACGGTAGCTAAATATCTAAATAGAGTGAAACTACAGAATACAGTTTTTGGGAACAGAAGTTCAGTTTCGAATCGTTTTTTTTTGAAATTTAATAGGGCACGTCAGGTTAGGTCTTAAACAATTAGGTAAACTTTATTTATTGAAGCATTGTTGAAGTTCAGATCCATGATTACAAATGAAAGTATTAATTAATATAATATTTTCTTTCAAGAGAAGAATTGCATGGGTCATCTATTTCTTTGTTTAGTCATCATGACAGGGAATTAATTTTATGTGATTTATTTAGTGCAACTTTTTGATAAAGCATAGGTAGATACTTCATACTCGAGATTTTTGGATTTAGCGTTTGTTTTTATAATTCCAGTACCTGTATATTAAGTACTTCTTCATCCTAAAGATCAGAACTTCTGTAAGTTATTTTTACTTCGTCGATTGACTAATGTTCACCTTTCGTCGTTGACCGTGGGAAATATTTAAGTTTGCGCTTCCAAATTAATGAATAGAGTCATTTGTGTAGTGTTGGTAATTGAACATCGAGTGTTAAATGTTTAGGTTTAAATTATTCTTTTTAATTATTTCCATGTGTGGAATTCTCACGAAATATTTTTCTTGAGCGCCTAAGATGCTTATGTTAGTGGTGTTTTATTTATATAAGAATTTTTGTACACACATATAATAAACCAGGATGACAGGAACGAAATAGTGTTTTAAATTATATTTCTGAAAATCCTTGCTAATTATTACATCTCTCCTTAGTTTAACTTACACATGTGTTTATTTCTTTACTATTGATCATACCTAAGTATATTATAACTACTAAAATAATAACGCACCTATTTAATTTAAAATACTCTATCTACACGAAACGCTAATGAACCATAAACTCAATACCAACACGGACACACAATACAACACACAGATCAACAATCAAGATGACAGTGACTAATTCAAGGAATCTTAATATCAATTTATGATCACGACTTATTAATTGGCGGCGCAATCGATCGGCCGGACAATTCTTTAGCCTACGCGCACACAACAAACTTCTAGTCGACCAATAGTTGGTTTGGACATAAATCAGTACGAAGACGAATGGACAGTAAACATGTTACAACGATATGTTTGTCCGATATCAGATAGTCTAAATTCTTTGATTAAATTCACGATTTTCAATCAAAAATATTTTTTCCAAAAACCGGACCAACAGTCGGCCGACTATTGAAATAAGACTACTGTCGGCCCTTTATCGGATTGTTCATCGAACTTTTTTGTAGTCGGCCGTTAGTTGTTTTGGGCCAAACAACTACTGGCCGACTAAAAGTTTGCAGTGTGCGCGTACTCTTAAGGTTACACGAATCGTGGACAATGTAGTGATGTTCTTTGTTGGAACTGATGGCGTTTTTTTGGGAACCATATAATTATGCTACTTGAAAGTGACGTAGGTCTTTAAGTAGGTCCGGGGATGGAACAGTCAGTTGCAAAAGAATGAATTCATAGTATTTTTTTTGTACTTGTGACGGTGGTCTCTGTGGCTAACAAAGAAATTGTTCTAAGATAGTTGTGATTTTTATACATACCTGACTGAATGAAGACTAGTCTTTGTGGCTCGGAAGAGTTGTCCTTAGATAGTCCTTCCATGATGTTCTTCTGTAAAGATGAAAATGAGTTATAGGTACATATATCTGAGGGCACGGCAGTGCCCCAGCCAAGACTCGAGCACAGCGGGCACGGCCGTACCATCTTTTCTCGAAGCGTTTCGCGGCTATTTCTGCCCCCTGTATCTTCCATGTAAACAAAGCTAGGAGTTTAGGTTTGCCAAGGCGAAGTCAATATTATTGTAAAGTGAACGAAACTATTGATATACTTAGTCACAAAATATTGATTTATTATTACAAATAAAGTTGAACAGGACTTGGCTTCTATGCGATCTCAAAACTTTTCACGGTGGAGGAATTGCGTAGAGGATTGGCTTTTTTTTACATTTAATGTTTTTGGTGGGATTTTTTTAACATGGAAGCTCACTGTCAATTAGTTAATGCATTTGTTTCACTAGAGGATATATCGTGTGTCTGTTATTAATTAAGATTTGTATTCTATGCACCTTTTCACATTACAAAATATTTTGTAATGTATTTGTTTCCACTAATGTTGTAGACTTCCTACTTGCGATAATGATTGCTAGTAAAACATTCTACTCTAATTTTTATTTCATGTTTAATTTTCTCGAAAACTGTGTTAAGAGACATTAACAATGAATCACTTTAGAACATGATTAATTGACCAACGTCTGCAAATGAGCTCATTGGATTTTATCCTAGGCTTGACAATAAATTTTAATACACTGTAGTATAAATAACTCAATATATCACCGAACTCATTACAAGATTATTTACACAGAAAAATACAGGATGAGAAATAACAGCCGTGCGGTACTTATATTAATGTTTGTGTAAAAATACGTAAAACTGCTAATCACACGAATACTTACGTAATTCAGGCAGGAAGCCAGAAATATTCTCTTATAATAAATTAATGAGTAGAGCCGGATGAACTGATAGTTCCTAATTTTTTCTCACACTTTATAATCACCTTTTATTTAATCTAGCATTTTTGCATTTACGCTATTGGAGCTCAGCTTCAAAGTATATTCTTTGCAGGAGTCATTCATGGTCATCAATGTCATTATTTTGATCCAGCATTGCAGATTTCTCCATTATGAAGAAGTTCTGGTCAAATAACTGTACCACTCCGAAGTTAGCTCTTCCTAATGACTTCACAATAGTCGAAATGAATGGTTGATTTCCAAGGAGCAAAGTTTTTTGAGATTTAACGAGAATTGATGAGATTATTCTATCGTAATATCAGATAAGAGACGATAGCTGTATCCTTCAATACATTGTATCAATCTGATATTTTCACATTGCCTAACGCATTACTTGCGTCATCAAAAACACGTTTTACGTCAATATCTATACTAATATTATAAAGCTAAAGAGTTTGTTTGTTTGTTTGTTTGTTTGTTTGAACGCGCTAATCTCAGGAACTACTGGTCCGATTTGAAAAATTCTTTCAGTGTTAGATGCCCATTTATCGAGGAAGGCTATAGGCTACTTTTTATCCCGGTACGGGAAGTAGTTCTCACGGGATGCGGGTGAAACCGCTGGCAGAAGCTAGTGAGTAAATATAATTAAAAAACTACATCGTGTCTTATAAATATTTCAATGTGAAGTTTTATCTTTGAATTGCAATTACCTAGATATTTTTGTGTGATCTACGAAACATTTTTTTCACATTAATTTCTATTGCAGTTTGTCTTCTAATCTTTTTATTTTATTTTTTGTTTTTGTCTCTTTGAAACGACTTGCATAACAAAAACGAGTCTTTCTGATTTTTATCTTTCAATGGATATAAGAAAGAAAAGAAATGTTGTTTGTTGCTTTTAATTTGTTAAAATCTAGATTCATGCATTTGTATTTAAAATGAGCTATTTCCTACAATCTCATCATCATCCTCCTGCTCCTATCCCGATTTATTTTATTTGGGATCGGCGCAGCATGTTCTCTTTTTCTATACTTTTCAGTCTGACACCATCAAGTGACATTCTTTCGCCTTAATCATCTTTCACACGATGTTTCAAATTGTGCATTTACCCTCTCTTATCCATGCATGCTTAATTAGCTCTTGATGCCCCTGTTGCTACTGATCTAAATATGACTTTTAATTCTTGTGGGTCATTGAACAATATTCACAATACTGTTACTGTTACAGCCTTTTTATCGTCCCACTGCTGGGCACAGGCCTCCTCTCACACGGAGAAGGGATGATCCCAATAAAATGAGCATTATAAACCAAACACAATATGAATAGTAGGTAATGAATGACACATCTTTACGTATTTCTGATTCAACTGAGTACCAATTAATCCTTTCAGTTCGTGCCAAAGATATTATGTTCCGTTCCCATTGTGTGTGTTATATTAATTGCATAAAGCCACAGATTGATGAACATTTTCGTTTAAGTTTAGGTATAATCATTTGCTAAATATGACATTGAGGTATACTTGACTCATTCAGAAAATATACCTATCTGTTGTTATTTATTTCAGATAAATTCTATTTGGTACCTACATCATTTTATACGAGTGGATGCTTTAATGGAAAGTTCAAAAAGGCACTGCAAAAACGGACGGTATGACTCTTTGTTGAAAGGTTTATAAATACATCGAGTAGGAAATATACTTTTTTATGACATAAAAAGAAACTATAAAACATAATATAGGGCACAAATCACATATAACATCTACACATAAATCTTGCATTTACTTGACGGTCTAAACCACGTTGCGTTCTTCGTGGTCTAAACTAAAAGCATACTTCCCTTAACTGCAAAGAATACAGTGATGATCAATCAATGAAAATTTTACAAGGAGGGCCTTATAAATATCGATCCTTACATACCATAGGCTGTTTCAAATACTCATTTGGCAGTGCAAAATGGTAACGCAAGTCGTTCAATGCATACGGTTCTACAACACTTGTATTCAATGGGTTAACGACCCCACCATTATCAATATTGAAGAGTAGATCATTTGATTTATCTGTTTCTATTACTTATATCGGTAACATATTCTTCATGTGAAATATTAGTACTGTGAATAAGACAATTATTGAATTTTTGACCTCTTCGATGTTAGGTTAGTTCATGATCTCCTCGTGTTTTTGTAATTGGTTTCAGTAACTGTAAACTCTAGTATGTAGGCCTATTATTCTCTATTTATTTTGTATCTATACATATATTGAAGTCATGATTTGCGGCAATTACCTCATATTATTATTTCTAAAAGCTCCGAATTCCGCAACGGTGCAATCCGCTTCTTCTAGCTCTATTGTACAGTACCTAATCGCGCAGCGTGTTTATCGAAACAGTCGCTAATTACTAGTTAAAGAAAAACAAAATACGTACAATATCAAAACAAAAATCATATCCGTGACACCAACACTTATAGTCTTTAATCACATGCAAAGCTATAGTTTACGTAGCACTTAATTATCAAGGTAAAATCGATCTGTCATGCCTCCGCGATAATGACAAAAAAGAATAATTAACAAACAATGTATAAGACGGGTTATAAAAAAACAATTGACATTAAATTAATGCTGCGATCACTTAAGGCTTAGTGCACAACAATGAGCTGATTGGGCTTATGGAAATAAGGCGCAGAAGTACCGATCCGGTTTGGAAGTTGACCATATTTTGTTTACAGACTGCATCGTTATGTTTCAGGTCAATGATTCACTATGAAATGTCAGGATCATCACCAGTAAATAAAACACACAAACGCACATCTCTCACCCTAAACGCATATAGGTACCTGCTCCGCTCAGTCGTGGGTAAATAACCAAATACTATAGAGCCAACCATGTAAAAGATAGAGTAACATCGCATGACAATTTTGAGTCCAAGTCAACCATTTAAAAGCTCGCCTCATTATTGTGAATCAAAGCCTAAGAAGAAACAAAAAAACAAAAAATAGTTAGCAAAGCCTTTCATACTACGATATTAGTGAGAGTCAAACAAAGATCCACAATTCTAAATCTTTTAATTGGCATTAAGTATGACGACAGACGGTGACTTGCCTAATCTGACATGTAATGATATGTATAAAGAGCTGGTAATACATGTGTGTCAATGTGTAAAGTGTGTACCGATAGTTTTGGAAACATTAGATCGTCTTTGAATACTTCTTAAAATATAAATATTTACTTTCTAGTAGAATAAGGATTTCTTTCAATGAGTTCTGTATTTGGATGGTCACAAAACTTACGAATAATTGAGACAATTATAAAGCACAGCACATGCTTGCTTTTGCATGAGGGTAACAAGTTTTCACCAACTTTTCAAAATTGTCGTTTGCAATGACACGACAAGTAAGCCGATCTTATATTTATAATCAGTGTAAGTGAATTAAATTCTTACAACTTCTGAATGATTCTTACCAAAATCTCAGGAATAGCCTAACTAACAAACTATGGCGTAACATCAACTCCTTATAGATCCCAGCATGGATTCCATTCTAATCTGTCACGTTTAAGGTCGAGCGGTGTAAAGTTCATCAATGCTGAATTCAATTATCGATTACACCATTGTGTTCCGCTCTTTCGATTTATATTTAAATACCAGGCGTTTACTAGAAATGTATTGTGAAAGACAAGTACTTTTGTTATATTTGACGAAAGACCGCCCGCGTCTACTCTTGTTATTAAATATTTGAAAGTTTTGAGTACCTGTAAGGTTCTACTTCGAAGTTTTGTTGATTGAGGTTATACTTTAGATGTAGTTCCTGATATTTGTTCTACTTCCCACGAAGATCTGACAGACAGCAAGGTTATGCCGGCTGAACTGTGAATTGTAGGCTGACTCATCGAAAGTATCGTCTTTGCAAAATTTTGCTATTGTATGCTTGATGACTGGTGTATTTATGAAAGCTCTGTTTGTATCTATTGTATTGGTTCCTATATCTACTTCATTAATTCTTTCAAAAGGTGACTCTCATTAAAGATGTCGCTCGACCAGGTCATCGAAATCTCTTCAACAAGTTCGATCTATTAATCTTTGAAATAAAATCTGTTGATGGCAAAGATAAACCAACAAACAATGCTATAGTTACGAACAATAATATTATTAATCATAATAAAATGGCGAATGACAGTGATTACGAAAATACCCATTATGTGTCCAAGTCTGTAGAATGTTTGATGTAGGCGTGTCAAGTTAGTCATTCATCAATTAAGTACTCATGTAATAGATAAGATCGAGATTTCAGTTATGTTGTTACGTCTTATTGGTACATTCATTTTGTATTGAATTACTCAGGCTAATTTTACTAAGACAAGACTTACGACTTGATATCGGTTTCCTGGTAACGGGTTGAGTAGGTCGAGTTCCCACTCGATTGATTAGTATGTAAAGATAGTCATGATGATACAAAAATTATCAATAATATAAATAAAAGCTGTACTTTCCCGTAAGTTTCCTTAACAGATATGAGATGAAAAAAAAAAAAAAATATTCTATCATAATCTAAAATGCAACACACTTTAATGAATCCCATAAAATCTGAGAAATATTAATGATTTTATGAAACCACTTACATATAGGTAAATTTTAAGCAAAAGATAAACTTCACTAAAAATCCAAAACGTCACAAATGATCGAAGATCGGCCCCCAAATTTTAAAAGCACTAATTAAAATGCACCTCATTCATTAAAATAATTCAGTAATCCAAAAATAATCAACTTGGTAGCCAAGAAGACCCAATTAGGCGACAGTGTTGTCTCATAAACAAAAACGATACTTGATGGAGTGAAGCGACAAAACCCTGGTGGTCTCCGAAGCTTGTTGTAATCTGTCATCTGAACTGTCAAATTACTAACGGCCGGACGACCGATCGGCTACTGAACTTGTTGTAGATAACAGATGTCCACTTACACAGATTTTTAGTACAGATATGACACCTGTTTTTAGATTGGTTTGGCTTTTTTGCCTATTGCCTTCGTGAGCAGGTACTTGAAGTTTTGTATGCTGTTCGGTAATTGATTTTGTAATTTAAATCAGTGGTTTTTGTTTCAATGTCCTTGGTTATTAATTTATTAATTGGTTGAGTGAGTATGACACTTAATCATCACGTATTTTTTCTACTTTGTAAGTAAAATAGGTATCTTTGGGTGAGTACTCTTGGAAAGTAATTAAATCTTCTTTCAATAAAAATCACAAGGCCTCAGGAAAAATTGAAGATATTTGAGTGACAACTTTTCCTTTCTACTTAATAATCTTTGATCGTGCACAAAATAAATTGAATGAATGTAGGCGTACCTTCATGGAGACACCTGATTGGTCTCTTTGTGTTTTTTACATGGAATGTTAATTAATTTTTGCTGTCAACCGTAGTCAAACAAAATATAATGATTAATTGTGTTTTTAAATGTGGGTACCTGGCCTTATGTGCAGATGCGGGAATTTATCAACGTGTTATTGTTAAGGCAAAAAGTGAATTTTATATAGATAAAGATCTAGAATATTCGAGTTATTGTACTCAAGTCTGAATTGTCTGCTCGTACGGTTGTAGTGTGAATAGTCCCAAATTGAAAGATAAGCTTTTATTAAAGCACTTTAGCGTTTTTTATTCAATCGAGTATGGTCAGAAAAAAGGGATACCTGGTTACATTAAAATATGTAAAGTAATTCCGAATCTTAAATATCTTTTTAGTGCTACAGGTGATAGTCAACGATGCGATGGTAGTTTCAACTTTTCGTATTTAATTTTTATCCAAATTCAAATATTATAAGCGTCACTTTTAAGCATCCAAGAAAGATAAAGAATATGAATAGATGTAATAATGAGCAATTTATTTAGAAGGATAAAGAGCATAGTAAAGTATAGCCTACATTACTGGAATCATTAAAGAAACACACTGTAAAGAAAGAGGTGCGATTATAGACAACGTTGAAGCGAATCGAGAATCGATGCTCAATAACATTAATGAGAACATCAGACATCGAATGAAGAATAATTTCGATTCTTCGCAATCATCTGGTTCATAATGTTACGAATAACTTAAAGTCATTGAAACAAATGGAATGATTTACGTCGAGCATCGATACCAATTAAAGCTATCTTAAGATCAAAGGCATGTAAATAATAATTACAGATTCAATGACATGCTTTTCAATTGGTATGTAATATTAATGACAGATACTTGAATGATTTATATTATCAAAAGAAAGAGAGATTGTACATAAATAAAAATACATAAGTATATTGAGTAGAAGGAAGAAGAAACTTTAGCCAACATGGCATATCTTGCTGCAATTAATATTGAAAAAGAATTACAAAGAAAAGGAGTAGAAAAGACAATTATATTGCAAGATACAATAGCTGACCTTTTGTCAAATTAGAATCAAAATCTCGAAACAATGGTTAAGTACCATGAATCTTTGACTACTGAACATAATACCAAAACTGAATCATAAATATTACTTTCAAAGGTGCTAATGCATACAATATTACGTCACGCCAATAAATAACTACTGTTGCAACGATTTTCAACAACTAAACGTATTAATTTATGTTAAATAATGCAACAATACATCAAAGTTTATAGTTTCTAATTGTGTAATGTTCTAAGCTCCATTAATTATATCTGAACGTGATAAGGAACCAGATTCATGTCCATTGTTCGAGCAAACTTCTAAAATGTCGCTTTAATTGATTTAAGCCGTGAAATATTCGTGCTAACTAAATCTTTGCTGTGTTTATAGCTCGCTGACTTGACTTTACTTTTTGCTTTTTCAATGTCCTGTGATAGGAACACTTGATTTTAATTTCGTTTTATTTTTGAGTTTGGCCTTTCTTAAGTTTCATGTTTCAGTGGGCCTTAATATTTAATTTATCCGTAATAATTGTTCTATTTAAATAATATTGATTTTTAATAAAATACACGCTCGTTAAATAATAAAGCGTGAATCAAAATTATGATCAGCATCTTATCCTTCTTATTCAGCACTATGATCTTAACCATCAAGTAATTTTATTGTTCACAATCCTACATTATCAATCCCGAAGAAATTCACACCATCATCAATATCACGACTATTTTTATCCCTTTCCATTCCCACAAACAAACATTATTAAGATCTACACGAGTCCATTGCTCAAAACGCAAATGTGCAAAACTAGGACCATCCATCAACGTGTATATGTAAGTAAACACAACGAATCGCCATCAGTAAGGTCAAAGGAATGTGCAACCTCATAATTCCAATGATTCTCCTTCATTATTCATCTTCAAATAATAGTTAGCACCCCATAGCTCAAGGTTTTAAGTCTATAAAGGGCAATGTATTAAATGAAGGCAGTCGTGAGTCGGATCCTAGTTAGTTATTAATTTTAGTAATGAATTGTCTTAATGTTTGTGTTAGTTTTAGAAGTAAAGGTGAACGGATTTGTTGGTCTAATATTTCTTTGTTGTCTTGCAATTGTTTTGGAGTAAACTTTAAATCAGTATTTGTTTTCGAAATATTCATTACTGCATCTGTTGCAATAACATCATCTAAATCAACAGCTGTCAACCCTTTGTCAACATATCCATCATTTACAACTACATCAATGTCAAGTTTTACAACAATCTGGTATAAAGGACCAATTCCAAAAACCACATCATCACCAATTATCCATTAATCCAAATCACCATAATTGTTATCACCGATCACAAAAGGACCTACGTGCCAATAAGTGTATGGTTCTTCACAGCGAGTGGTGGTTTCATTAATTATTCTCAGTTAGATAAGACACTGCATTGTTAATGATTGTCGGCCGCGGTCATTGCTCACCGCTGTATGACTAGTGTTGCTATAGCTTGGATTTCTGTTGGACATCCCGCACTGGGACAGTCCTATTTTATAGTTGAACCTAGTATATGTATTAGAAAAAAATTAAACCGACTTCCAAAAACACTAAAAAGCAAAAAAAAACAAATTTTAGGCCTATCGGCCTAGAAGTCGGTGTCTAATGGATGTTATTAAGTTAATTTTGCCACCGACTTCTAGGCCGATAGGCCTAAAATTTGTTTTTTTTTGCTTTTTAGTGTTTTTGGAAGTCGGTTTAATTTTTTTGTAAAAAAGTTTTTTATTTACAGCTTTTCAGTGATACGAATAATTGTCACTATCCGTATAAGTGGAAAGTTCTCATCAATACAAAGAATATAAGCCCAAATACGAGGTATTCTACATATTCAGTTGTCGAGTTCCCTCGACCTTCTCTGGTCTCCATCATCAGGTCAGCTCCAAACCTTCACTGTTGCAAAGGTCTTGTCAATACAAATAATATAAGCCCAAACACGAGGTAGTTTACATATTCAGTTGTCGAGTTTCCTCGACCCTCTCTGGTCGCCATCATCAGGTCAGCTCCAAACCTTCACTGTTGCAAAGGTCTCGTCAATACAAATAATATAAGCCCAAACACGAGGTAGTTTACATATGCAGTTGTCGAGTTCCCTTGACCCTCTCTGGTCTCCATCATCAGGTCAGCTCCAAACCTTCACTGTTGCAAAGGTATCGTCAATACAAATAATATAAGCCCAAACACGAGGTAGTTAAGTCGTGCCGTTTAGGAGTTCCCTCGATCCTCTGTCGTCTCCATCATCAGATCTGCCCTAAACCTCCATAGTATTGTAGTCTCATCAGATATACACATAAATATAAAGTTTTTACCCCATGCTCGCCTACAATTTTCAAGAGATGCCCTCGATTTCTCAGGGTTTCCACCATCAGATCCTGATCTGATGACGATGGGACCAAATGACAAGCACACCCTTTCAAATAAAAAAAGAATTTTTGAAATCGGTCCAGGCGTCTTTGAGAAATCGAGTAACAAACATAAAAAAAAAAAAAAAAAAAAAAAAAAAAAATACAGCCGAATTGAGAACCTCCTCCTTTTTTTGAAGTCGGTTGAAAATTAGGTCTTTTCTTTATATTTTTGGATGCTTTATCAAAATTGATTTTATTCAGACTTTCATTTATCGTTTTGTTTTCTTCTTTCTAAACTTTAATTTTACGTTCTGGTATCAAAAATGTGTCACGATCAATATTTTCTCTTGATTACATTTTGACATTTCCATTTATACACCTTACCTCAGTTCAAAGTCAAACTCTCTTATGAACCCATTTGTTCTCTTTACTTTATCCCAACTTAAATCTAAATGCATAAATAAGCAGACATCACTAGTGTGACTGCATTCTCCTTTATTTGTCGAGTCGAATCATTATGCTTTGTAGTTTAAGTGGGTATAAGAACTCCATACTTAATATTGTACTGACTAGTACTTGAATCACTTTTGTTTTCGATTGTACAATTGTTTTTAATTTTCGTACTTGAATGTACACTTGTACAGGTTGTTTATGCTATGATTAATTGTTAAGCTAATTTGCAATAGTGATGTATTAGTATGCTTTTTTCATTTAATGAGTTATGAATAGATAACTAGCTTTATATACTGTCATTGACCGCAAGTATTAGTAATTAATTAATAGAACCAATTAAATATTATATGTATGACGAATCATTTTATGTTTTTGCGTCGTTTGGATTATCATCTGCAACCATCTTAGTTTCAAAATTATTTGTTTTAAATAACATGACCTTAGGCAATTCTTGCAGAAATGAAAAGCAAAAAATAATTCAAACCTTTTACTGTCCTTGAATTGAAACAGTCATCAAAAGAGGCCGTTATATGAAAAGCAAAAACAAACATATTAACTCCGTCGTTGCATCATAAAAGTCTAATCACGAAGCATGCGATTGAGCCAATTGACATGTGAAATACTTATAATAATTTTAGCGACAAAACTTGAGACCTACAAAAACTACCTCCAACTAACGAAAGATACTTAAATCCATACCCTGCAACGCGAAGGACAAAAAATAATAACATTAAAAGTGAAATCCTCCAGAGCTTTGATTGACCACAAATCAATATTAATGATCTAAAACAGCGGGTGTTCTTGCGCGATCGTCCGTCCCTGTTCCCCGGCCCAACAAGAAAGGGATACCAAATGTTTGGACACCTCGCCCTTAAAACGTTTTAAGTGCTAAACGAATAAAACCATTAATTACACGCAATTCAATGTACATATTGAATTTATTCAAATAGTGATAAATGGGTGTTGTATGAAACAAGAGGTGTGAAAGGGATAACTATACCTTTATCTCTTGTGTTGTTTAATGCCACGGAGTAAGCAAAGATGAGTGGTAATGCCATAATGCAGGTAGGTCAGGCGCCTTCTAGGTCCAATACGTACGGTTGGCATGACCAAATCGATCAGTTACGAGTGACCTAACGAGGCGTTCGGGTCCTTTGAGGTATCTGTCAACGATTTTTGGTATTACAAAAATTGACCAAAGAAGGTGTATATGGGCGAAGACAGTAACGTTCCTCATCCCCCGCTTTCTTAGGAGATTTTCCCATACAGCAACTCTGCTATTCATTTTATTCTCCATGTTTAATGCTCTGTAGGAATGCTCGAAGGAATGATTCAGTGTCAATGTTCACGGCATCTGTGATAAGGAGATTGGCTGATCGAGTTCCGATTAATTTTTGTTTTGACGTTTTAATGAATATTATTATAATTTTAATATACATATTATACGTTTTATTGTGATTGGTAGTGTTCTGGGAATTATAGATAGACGTGGGTGTCACTAGTACAAGGAAATATATTTTACAAATAGTCATAGATCTTTGGTTGTCTATTTTTTCTAACCTTGGTCTATGACGACATTGTGATTATGCTTCTCTATTTAAAAAAATCTGATAATGATTTAGAAAAAAAACCTTATTTAGTTGCTCCGGGCGTCACAAAAATCACATAATCTTCAGTTCTATCCGGGTTTTCAGTAGATATTTTAACGGGAACCTTTCACTTATGAACTGGGAGTAAATATGTATTAAGTACTGAAAATTATGCCATTTGATTTAACCAACTGACTGATCTTTTTTTTGATCATCAAGTTTTATCCTCATTGCACCCCTTATAGAAAAAAAAACACTTATAATGATTTGGAAAAGTAGGCACCAAAAGTTGCATTTACCAGCGATACCAACTTTTCTTCCTTTGAATATTATACTCTTACGATTGACTAGTAACGCCATCTAGTGTTGAAATACCATTTAAATCGGAGTTCGTTTAAATGTGTGTGACAGTGGTGTTATTTTGTTGAATTTTAATGATCCCAGAAGCTATAAAATCAAAAGCTTATACTTTTAATTAAAAGAAGAATTAAGACTGCAGAATAACTATACCAAAAGTACAATATACAACATAATAACTTTTTATGTACCTCTATACTCAAACTAAGTGCTCTATGTTAATACATGACTTAAAGGCGACTTACATTATTATAAAGTGGTGCTATTTTGTTAAATTTGAAATATTGCAGAAGCTAGAAAATTAAAAATTAATACTGTAAATTTAAAAAAGAATTGAAACTACATCGTAATTTTACAAACACTACAAATCTTATTAAAGATAATATGTAACTATTTATGTATGCTCAAACTAAGCGCTCTTTTTATTTCATGACATTTTAAGTATTTATACAATACTAAACAATTATTTAACTAAAACAGAAAAAATACTACAAAATAGCGGTATCTATCCAGAATTAAACCTTCAATCCACTTATTAAGCCCTCCTCGTTAGAGAGGTCACAAATCACAACCAGCTAGTTATGTGACAGACACAAAAACGATAAAATTAAATTAATGCGCTCCTACCACTTCCTCTCGGGGTACTGTTGGCCGTTAAGGGAAACTTGAGGTTTGTGGAACGGCTTCTTTTGTTTTCTCTTAGCCTGTTATGGGCTCCTGGTACTTAGAATTATTATAGATGACGGGTTAGCTCTTTATTTATTACTTATTTAAGAAATATTAACTAAAAAATAATCAATTTTTTCTATAGAATAACATAACAAGTATGTGGTCTAATACCTAACGCTTGGTAGGTAATCAACATTTTGCTATATGCATAAACAAACATTACTTTTTTGTAGATAACATCCACAAAAGAATATGATTTCTATATTCCAATGAAAATACGACTTATTATATTTTTACCTAACATAAATGACTTTCAAAACAACTAAGTACAAACAGCAAGTCTGATTGGCAACTGATTCAATTAAACAGTTCAATCGAACTCATTATTCTAGAATCAAGTTCATTGTTATAAAAAATAAACTTTGAAATCAATATGAAAAGTTTTAAATGGAAAAGTGCGGAGCATACAACTTTGTTCATTAAACTGAAGAGTTCGCTCCGGGAGAGGAAAAGAAAATAACATTTTCTATATTTATAAGTGTAATGAGAAAACTGTGAACGGTGTTACAAAATTAAATAATTTCATAGAATGAACGCTGAGAGCGGGTAGCGCCATCTAGCGGTGAATAGCGGTGACGAATGTGAAAAGTTGAAGGCTTGTAAAGGACGAATTATTTTTAACGTTCTTTTCAGTTTGAAGTCATTAACTTCTTCATTTTACATTCATAAAAAAATATCTTTTATAATTCATGCAAACAAAGTAGTAAAATACGTGTGATATACTTTATGGCTAAAACGTTTTAGGTATATCTATTTCAAACATTTAAACACACTTATCGGATTGAACTACACATACAGGAGCAAAAAGGCAATGTGCACACGAGTCTTAATGGTCTTCAAGTTTTTATATAGCCATTATAAATTTCAGTCTAGTTACTTTCAGACAAGCCTATCCCCGATATATCGTCCGCTTATCAAGCAGGGTGGGTAACGATAATACGATGGCTTCTTTAATTAATTAACGAACCTCTCCCACACATTAAACTGTTTACGATCCCTGACCATTCAACTCGATGGCCGGTGATTGGAAAATGTAAGGTGAATGAAGCTTAGACCATGTTTTATGGCGTAGGTACCCACACGATGGGCCGTGTCTAGCAATAGGTTGGCCATTGACGAGGTTTTAATTGCTTTGATCTAGCTTGGGATAGACGGAAATATTTATTTTAGTATTGAGGAGATTTTCATAATAGTGGAAAGTTGAAAAGTATTTCAGTATACTTAATGATTTAATTGAAATAATAGGTACTCTTTAGTTTTAATCTTAAAATTAAATAATGTAGTATTTACTTAATCGGTTTTGAGGATATAATGATAAAAAAAACGAATTCACTAAGCTGTTATGATATTTCCGAACAGCGTAGGCACGTAGCGACTAAAAATAAAATTTATGTTGTTACAGAATATCCCACATATATTTAGAGAACACATCAAAAACATGAGATCTCCTTCCCTGATAACGTCTCCCGCCCTTTTGTTAGAGAGTCCCTTAAAAAGATTCCCTACACCTCTTTACTATGAAGACATATTGCGTTTCGCGTTTTTGAACTCGCGATTCCGACGCGTATTTACGTATTCACACTCGCATTACTCCTAGTTGTATGTCGAGATGAGATGTGAGCGTGTGTGAGATTTGTGTGTGTTAGTGTCAGCTTAACGATACCAACGTAAGTTGGCCCCCTCCGCCTCCCCCTCGGCTATGCAAATGAGGCGGCTGCGCGGATGACGTATGCAAACAAGGAGATCCAAATCCATTGGTGATATACGGCGTAGGCTTTCACATAGGTGTGTGCGTGTATGTTGGTATGCCAGTCGCCTCTAGGCGCGCAATAGACGGGGGTGGGCAGCCCGAGAGGATGGGGTATAAAGGAAAACCATTTACATTTGAGCGATTCGTCCAATTTAAAATTCCTACAAGATAGCTTAGACACGGGTGCCATTCTTTTGAAGAGGCGATCATCATGCAAAGGACATTCGTGGCGGATATGAGTTCGAAATAGAGTTTTAGTTTTAATGATATTTAAACAAGCTGTTTTGTTTATGTTTCAAGTTAGATTACTTATTAAGGAATCAATTTCGCGTGATTTGTCACGTATCGATAGATTGACCTAGATAGATTTCGGGTCAAATATGTCACTGTTGGTGGAGGTATCGTTATGAATATGAATCCAGGGTGTGGGAAATCAGTCGGGGAGCGTTCCATCAAAACGTCATAGGTCGCTCTCAGGACAAATTTGCCCGCTTGCCCACGTCCCGCGTTTTACGAGCCACGCCGACGAAGATTCAGCACCCAAGGGAGACATTCCGCCTCCAAAAACTTTACCCGTTACAAATTTGTTTTTTTTTTCTGCCTTATCTGCTCCCCGCGCTTTTGGCAAACCTAATTCCGTATTCAAAAATATTTCTGCAAGTATTGTGCTTGTACGGAACGAACGTTTTATTACCGGCCATATAACGTTTTAAAAGTTAGCCAGTTTTGCCACGCGGCGCTTCGCCAGCCGTATTCAGTGTAGTGTTCTTGTCACTTTTTGTTTGTAATTATTATTGTAGTTTGATAACTGCCTTTATAATGCTTTTATTGGGACTTTATAACTTTTTGAAGGACTTTGTTTTGGATTATTATGTAAGTTTTCGAAGTGGGTAAACAAAAATTGGTGTGATATGTATCTTTGGCGACAGTTATAAAAGGTTACCCAGTTTTGTTTATAGTTTTATTGTTGTACTGTTATTATGTCATAAACGCAATTTTAAGAAATGTTAATGGAATAGGTAATGTTTATTTCTATACTTAAATCGATTAAAATTTTTAAAAATTATTTTGTGAATATTGGATTAAATAAATATATGACCCACATTACACAAAATAATTCCCACCAAAAAGTACAGTCAGCTGCAAAAATTCAGCTAACCTAACTCAACAATAAAAAGTACCTATGACATAATCATAGAAAACACGAACAAAGACAATACGTTTTCGTTGTTAGCTGCTTATTTTGCATTCATGGAATATTCTTAAGCATTGTTCAGTACATACAAGCATAAAGCTGGCATGTGGGGGCCACGGTGCCATCCAATTTACCATTCATATTTCGAAGCCAATCGGCGGGGTAATTTCAGAGGTCTACGGCGATGTGACGACGTATGCACTTATGTTTGTGTATGACTGTACCTACCTACTGAATGGGATTAGGTAGGTGTTTTGAGTCCGGGTATCGTGGAAGCTTTTTGGAGAAATGAGGTATCTTTATATCGGCTGTGTAGTGTTTTGTTTATACTATTGATATGTTGATAGATATGACTTAAGTACCTATACGAACACTTTCCTTGCTGATCCCAATATAGATGGGAAAAAGCTACACGGATGATGAAGAACATTTGCTTTGAGTAAGGTGCAGTATAGTTTGCCAAAGATAAGTAAGGTAAAGATTATGACAGAAAGCATTTGAAATAAAATAAGTTAAGTTAAAATAGACTTTCCAATGAAACCATTTCATTTAATAACTTAGCTTGGGGCTTACCGACCGTGTGTGTAAAGGTGTCCCGACATTTATATTTATATATTATATATATTCTAATCATTAATCCACCATATAAAGATGTATATAACCCTTAATATATCGCTGTTTCTCTCCAACTCAACCAAAGATAGATCTTCGATTTACATTATAAAGCATGCGAATTTAATCTAGAATCCGTATTCGTAATAAAAATGTGTTGAGAATCATGTAGCTGCTCCAAGCGACATTTTCGTCACATATATACAATTTCAATTTGATTTCCCGCAACCGTCGACATTTCATTTTTAAGTAGCAATCACGACATGTGATTCCAATTTTATAGGTACGCGGTTCCGTATGCGAAAATTGATTTAGATTACTTTATAAGGAAAATTTGGCTTTTGTTCTTAAATTATACCTAAGTAGGTACAAAGTATATAAGTAAAGAGCAAAATGAAAGTATGTACGTACCTACTATCTACATAGTAAGCAAAATTTGATTAACAACAAGAATTAAAACAAAATTCCCAATCAGAAACGTCATAATCATCACAAGGAGTCAAAGATCACAAACTATTTATTTTCGAACAAGTACAGTTTATTTTATTTAAAAAATTACTCTAGCTTTATCCTTTTTTTGTATCTAAAAGGTAGGAGATCTAAGTATTACCTCAACACATTGAAACAGTGTTAAAACCGGACTCAACCTCACGAATCCCATTAAGTCTATTACATCAAAGTAGATACTACAATATCCGATAACAGCGACCATTTCAGCTTAAAATAACACAAACTGTTATTAACCACCACAATTAGAAATGTTTGCACTTCTGTCTAAAACCTTTGGCCTATTACCATCATGCAAATTGTCCGTGTAATCGTAATAGGCAGTTAAATATCAATCGATTTTAATAAGCAACGCATTTGTAGGCTATTTTCTGCGAGTGTTATCTCAACCATTAGGTAATATGGAGTCACTCAAAACGTTATGGTATTTATATGAATTGTATGTGAGTTTGTTCGAGCAACTCTACTTATTATTCTTTAAGAAAATATAAGGTAATTTTTAAACGGGATGCTGAAGAGAGGTCGATGTGGCACCATCTAGACACGGTGTGCTGTACTTTCTACAGAGAACTAATATTTAATACGCTAATGACTTTGGTCAATTATAAAAACAATCAAAGTCATAATTGACTTCACAGGAGTCTGCAAAAGATACTAGTATTAACCGGATTGTTGCGGACACAGATATTACAGATGGTATGAAACTTGAATTCCCTCTTCTTCAACGACGTTACGTACATACATGTAAAATATTTACTATGCTCAATACAAAACCTAATAAAAGTGAAAATTGATCTATTTACACTTCCTACAATAGAAATTTGTACCTATCTAAACAGCCCTAAAATGTCTTCTAATCAGTACAATCCTGCTGTAATTTAGTAACATTATAGAAAACTGTGTCGAAAACTCATTTAGTTCAGTTCACGATAAGGTATCACCTTTATACTGGTTGTAAGCTAGACTTTAATCTAGCTTAGCCGAGTTCCTATAAATCCTGACTTGAACTGGATTAAGCAATGGCTGGTTCTGTATTTGCATTAGATGGCGCTTAACGCATTAAGGTGGAAACATTAATCATTAGGCATTGATTTTGTGTGACGTCATCGCTTCCGAGATAGTGTGTGAAACTGATATGTGGTATAATTGGTGTATTTTTAATGTACTTTTAACATACTTAAGTAATATGTTACACGATTTATGAGACCATCTAGATCCTTTCGAGGTTGACGATGCGTTAGCCATGGTCCAGATTCTGAAGTTAGGTATTCAAAATAGGATCAGCAGTTTTTTTTTTAATATAGTAAAGCTATTTTCCTCGGCCTCACCCTCCCGTGGAAACTCCTTCTCGTACCCGGATAAAATGTGACTTATGTCACTTGGGTATAGTGCAGTGTCTCAACAATGTACGAATTAGTAGCTCATTGTGCCTAAGCAATAATTATACCCATACTAGCTTTTGTCCGCGACTTCGTTCGCGTGGAATCGTGACTTCTGGCAGATTTTTTGGTTTGACCAATAGATGGCGCTATATGTCCGGAATACTTTTTATTTTTATATTTTTTTTGTAATAAAAACTATCCTATGTCCTTTCTCAAGTTCCTAACTATGTCTGTACCAAATTTCACACAAATCGGTTCAGTAGTTTAGGCGTGAAGAAAAGACAGACAGACAGAAAGACAGACAGACAGAGTTACTTTCACATTTATTATATTAGTTAGGATTAGGATTAAGGACTATTTTTTTGTGTACCTCACATGATTACTCAAACGTAGAATCCAGATGCAGTCTGTACTTACCAGTAGAAGTAATGTAGCAGGAAATTAGAGTAAAATCAATGACAAAATAAATCTAAACTATTGCCTTACAATGATCATTGGCAATGCAAACTAGACTAGAAATTATATCCTTAGTAATGTTATATGCAGTAATAATTTTCTTACTGTTATTAACAAGTAGGCCTTTCCTTCCCGCGAGCTGGTTACATTAGTTTCGATTTAAATACATTATAACACTCAGCTGTCGACCGGGGTTTGCTTTCAATACTCATTTCTGCGCTAAGATTTATTTATTTAAATATTTATTATTATGATAAGAGGAGCATTATGTATTAATTATTTTAACTTTACCTTTAGGTTGTGAGTCAAAGCTTTTACTACATTTTGGCAGTTATCGTCAGATAAGTTTGCCGCTATGAAGTTAGCCATTTGAAGCCTTGCGTATGTGTAGTCGTGTTTTGTCCATACATTTAGTTTATTGTGAAGTCACTATTATCCAAGTCCAGAACGTAAATGTTTGAACAGTTGGACGCATTTACATTTCAAATCATATTTTCTTTTCATTCTATAAACATTTTAGAACACAATTATTACACTACAGATTCTTCTATGCTGCACTCAGTTTGAAGATCTTCATATTTACATACATCTATGTTAATATATTTCTGTTCAGAAAAGGGCCCCTAAAACTTTGTAACCTTTCCATTGGAAATCAATCAACTTCCAATAGTTTTTTTGCATCAAGTTGTCCTTAACAAACCTAATCATCATCGTAGAGTCAATTGGATTACGATGTTTGTTTATTTTAGTGACTGATTACCGCATTATATATTTTCTACACTTTATACTCCCTAAGTCGTCATAATGGATGACTGAATGAATAAACTTGCTTTGTGAACAAATAAAGTGGTCATTTTTCCTGCACTCCAGCACAAAATACCCACACAGACACACTAAAATACACAAATCCACTCGACAATTACACCAAAGTGCAAATAAACTGACAACCGAACATTTCCTAGATAAAAGAGCGTTTCTCCTAGAGCTTAGAAATTCGCCAGTTGTGTCGAATTATCATTCGAATGCCAAATCAATTTGCTTTTACACTGTCGTTTTGTCGACGACTACTTGACGTTTGCTTACGGTTTTATTACTGTTTGAGTTAGTTAACTATGAAATACCACTAAATGGGCCGTTATGAAAATTGTTATTTAGATGGATATTTAGTTAGACTACCATTTGTATTGTAATTTGGATTTTGACGTTTATGCTTCTTTTTAGTGAAGTGAAATATGTTTGATGTTTAATTAGAATTGTAATATGTATGTATGTACTATTCCGATCTTATTATAGGTAATATAAATAGATACATTGCATACCTTCTCGTGTAACTTTCTATTCCTTTTATCCGTATAACATTTTAAAGTCATACCTATTGTCTCAAAAGCAGTCCGCGGTTTGTGCATAAATACAGTTATCGGCACGGATATTGAGCCCTGACCTTCACCTGCGCAGAAGCGATTTACTGCCTTATTGCCTTATACGTACGGGTGCGCAAAGCGATCCCCACTCTTTCGCCGAGAGCTCAATATCCGTGCCGGTAACTGTACCTCCTTAAAATTGGTCTTCCCCTCAAAAGTGAAACACCAAAAACAAACTTTCGTTTCGATAACCTACCTAATAGCCATCTTTATGCAACTAATAATTTAAACAAAATCCATACACTTAGTGAATCGTTGTTCGCATCGAAACCTATTACGTAAAATTGTCCGCAATTTCCTTAGTATCAGTTAAACGATTTGCAAATGCCGATTTCTCATACATCATAATTCTTGTGCACACAATGAAATTGCTTACCCACTGCTTAGTACAAATTTCCGTTTATTTGTTCTATTGAACATGGCCTACGTGGAATATTGTGAATGTGAAAAATAACTGCGGGGGCTCGTTTTCTTGGTTAGAACCTTGATTTACGGCGACGATATATCTGAAGATTTCTTTTACATTGACGAACATTTCAGCCTGATTACATAATAACATTTATATGATTATTCCAGCGGACCTACCTACATTCTTAATAAATAACACTTATATTACAATTCCAGTGGACCTACATTGTTTAATCAGTTTTCACGCCTTAATCTATGACTTGTCTTCAACTGCAGTTGAATGTAAAGTAAATGAGTATTCGCTTCAAAATCCCGTCGTAGAAATTCAGTCTCCATGTTCGCAGCCATTCATACACTTCCCTACTTTATGAGCATATATTCATCAGTGGAACTGCGAAAAAAAATGAATAGGACGGCTTCTTATAGCTTCGAATACACGCAATATTTTTAGTGTGGTATACAGTAAATATTTCTTGTAGTCCTAAAAACTACTTAAAGACGGCTGTTCAATGACCTCAAATCAAAGTTTATCCAAGTTATTACTACTCGAACTGTATCGATCATAATTTATTTAAAAAAAGAAAAGGAAAAGTCAATTTTCATTCAAGGCTAAACATTTAGTGATCATTTAGCTACCATTGTCCCATTAAACGATACTACGATTTTTATTGTTTAAATCAGACCTAGAAAGATTTTTTGTCGTAAAAACGATTTATAACTGGAACGGTTGAGAATCAAATTAAAATAGATGAAGGAAAAGTTAATAAAAGATCATAACGATGGATTTCTTTGATTTTGCAATTGCTCATAAAATATTGGGTTCAGTTTTAATGTCCACTTATTGTTTAATATGAAGATATTTTATTATCATTAATGTAAATACGAAAAAATATAGGTATGCTTCGTTAGTCAATTGGTACTGCAAAACCCGTACTGGGCTAATATAAGGAGATTTCCTACTTGGAACATTTTCGTAGCAGTCCAAATTCAGCTTATAAGGAAATGTTTTATATACAACATGAAAATTGTGACTAAGTATATTAACAATTTTTGGGAAATTATTTACTCACAAAAGTGAACATTATTGGCCTTACTACAAAAACTTAACCACCTGTTTTACACTTGTCTAAAAAAATGACAAATTATGACGTTGAATTAAGGTCCATTTTGCAGCCACACTGTTTTTAGACAAGTGTTTGACACATGTTTAAGTTTTTGTAGTAAGGCCAATAATGTTTAGTTTGTCATCATTCTCAAGTCAAAACAGAAGCACCCTTTGCCATCATAAAATTAACACACAACCCCTTTATTTACTTTTCCACTACAATATAACTGATTAACTATAAAGACCGTGTCACACGACTTATGTCCGTTTACCTAATAGGGTACATTAAGTAAGAGACACGAAACTCGACTCCAATATAAAAAAAAAGTTGAAAAATCTAACGACTCCGAATCACGCATCAGAAACTTGGCCGAATTAAAAGTTGTTGGTAATAAACAATAAAAAATGCCGAATAGGCTGTTTCTGCATTTGATACGAGTTTTTGTAATGATCCAACTATCGTACAAGAAGTTTAGCTGTAGGGATTGTAGGTTCGTATTGTATTGATGTGTTAAATTCTTAGGGTTCCAGCACACTAGCGTAGTTTTCATTATACATAAGTCACCTGTTTAGTATCCATAACTATTTGAAAGACAATTAGTAACTTAACATTGCCACAAATTTTAACTGTCTTAGGTATCCCACGAATATTTTCAACTACCTTCAGCCCCGTAAAATCGTACTGTTGGCATAAATGCAATTATAAGACACAATGCGTGCACTTTTAGAAAACTATATTGTTATGTAAAGGACTGGTTTGTTGTTTAACCAGAGAATATAATAGAAGTTAAATCTACATTAGATGTCCCTTTACTTAGTATTGTGTGGGTGTTATGTTACTTACCCAGTAACATAACACCCACACAGTACTATGAAGAATTAATTGAAAACGCTGGTGTGTAAAAGCCCTAAGCGTAACGTTAGTTTTGATTGACAAAGTTCTTGCGTCAGACATGACGATATATTTATTTTTATGACACCGTTTTTGTGACGCTTTCGGTTAATTCAACGTGAAATTGAACATTCTTAGTACAAGTATTTAGGTGGTACATTATGTTACTCTTATTAGTTCCATAGTTCGGTTTCTTTTTGGCCTTTAACCCTTAATTTGGCAAGCATAATCTTTATAAAATTTTATTAAAAAGATACTGTAGTCTAATTATTTGAGGTATAAGGAAATAGAGAAAAATATTATAAAAATGTTTTTTTCAGTAATTGCGCTGAAATAATATGTATCTTATTTTACACATTGCCAAATACGGAGGAATGTATAGTTTTTCGATAATGTATCCAAAAGGATACATTACCAAATCGGGGTTATAAAATAAAATAGTTAATTGGTAAGAAAATTTATTTTTTTACATGAAAATCGTAAAAACAGTTCCGTTGTTTAGTTAGATATAATCTCACATTACATTTTATCCGAATCCAGTGAAGGTGTTGAGGAACTACTATAAGAATCATGTTATATTCCATAAACTGGCAAAGATGTGTTATCTTCCTCATTGTCTGTTGTATCACTGTCGTCCGATCGTGCATTTCCTGCAGGAATCAACGCTAGAATGCGCTTCGATCTTGCTCGTTGTAATACCTACGAACAAAAAAATTGCACATGCAACCAAACCAAACCCAAGCAAACTGAACACTGAACTGTTTATATGAAATTATGTCAAAAATTATGCAAAAAAAAATCGAAATAAAAATTAATTTTATCCCATGGAACCTTACATGCTGTAGGGTCTCACATGCGTGTAGTAAATATTTTTTTATGTAAACATTACGAGAAATTAAACGTGCGATAATAGGTTAACTTTTGGCAATGTGTCTTTAAAGATACAATGTCGTATAGTCGACATTTGGGCAAAGTATCTTTAAAGATACATTGAGGTTTGACAACGTGTCATGGCTCGATAAATACATTTCTATGCCATAATTTCAGCTAAATCGTTAGTATATTACGTTACACACATAAAATAGTAAGAACCTGACATTATCACATATAAAAAATATTAAAAATCAATAAAACTTACAGCTTTGTTGCTCTTCGTGTCCGTCATTTTTTCAGGTTGACGTAAATAGGGATGTCCAGTTCTTGAAATGCAATAGACTTACTTTTCCTAGTGATGTCATGAGTCAAACTTTATAATTAAATCGATCGATTCAAAAAAATACAATTATTTAATGTTACAGATTTTTTTAAAGTTGTTGTATCTTTAAAGATACATTTTCAAATTAAGGGTTAAATGAGTTCAACTCACTTTCCTGTACCTACGAATGGTTCTGATGAAAGTTTGGTGACGTAACAGAATCTTTAATTTATATTTGTGTCACCATGTATTCTGAGTTTTAAGGTCAAACTAAAAGAATTCTTGTTCCGGCACAAAAAACAGTGGGAAAATGTGCAACTTACCTCTTCTGCCATATAATGTCCACGTTTCTGTCTTTTTGCATTTTTAAGATTTTTAGACACTACACTCACACCCACAAACACACACTTCTTACATTACACTAAGCATTAACGACTTTATTAAAGAAATCAATTTGTGACGGTAGTAGATTTTTTTTACGATGTCGTTGGTTTCGTTTTAAACATTCCAAAATACTTACTTAGATCTCTCAAAAAATAACAGTACATTGATGAGTTGCTTAAAGATAAGTGTGAAAAATAGGCCTCTTAATACAGTATTAAATAATATCCACGATATCTAACAATCATAAATAGAACTAAAAAAAAAAAGAACATAAATCCTCGTTCATTTTAATGTTGCCATCTTAAAAATTATCAATGTTGTAAAAACTAATATTTGCCGCGCGTTTCGATAAGAAAAATGGCTCGCGTGTCACCGTATCATTATGCCATTGTCATAAGGGCTAATAGTTCCACAAGAATCATACAATATGATAATAAAATGGACCTTTAAGTCTTTAAATTGTCATTATGTCTGTAAAGCTCGTTTTTCCTGACTACAAGCTAATCAATGTCGTATTAAGAATTATTATACCCTAAGTTGTTTCTGACGTCTAACCAGAGTCGTTATGACCAATTTGTAATTGCTACCTACTTATGGCAATTTTTTTCTTTACTTAATGCAACTAAACGGTTGTTTGTTCTTTGATGTAATTGCCAACCTTTGTCATATTCGTTTTTATGGGGTTTGATTTGATTGTTACGCAAAATGGATGCTTAGTGCTCGTTTATTGCATTTCATTACGAAACTTGTTTCAGTAGGTACTTAAGCACAGTCTTCTTTTATTTCAGTTTTTGGATAAGGTCGATCCTTGGCTTAATGGGGTTGATTGAGATGAGGTAAATAGTCAAAATACTAGAAGATAAACCTTTACTGATAGAACCATGAACCATAAAATATTACCACCGGAATTGAGATCGGATCGAGATGAGATCTTTTTGGAAAGTTGGTTAAAAATTGCAACAGCCCATACGTATAGTCTGATGATTCACCCCCAGAAGCAGTTGGGTTCTGCAAACATTTAGGTAATCATGGGACGTTAAATACGACACTAACAATTTCGACAGCATCACCTACATGTAAAGCAATCACAGTAAATCAACTCATAATGAAGTCACAACTGCACTCAAATGTGATGCAATTTATTGTAATTGCGGATAATAGTGAAGGGGTGCAGACGTCTGTAGGCGCATTACTATTGCCTAATAAATCTCGGTAGCCTAACGACTGGATAGAAAGACAAGGGGCAATAAAGTTCATGTTTCACTTTGACGCCTGTCTAAGTATAGACATATTGCTGTGAATTATTTGGCTTATTAGGACATCCGGGCGGTAGTACAAACATAGTTAGAAAATCAAATCACACTAGAAATAAGTACCATTCATCCTCCGAGCCTTTTTTTTCCCAACTATGTTGGGGTCGGCTTCCACTTTAACCGGATTCAGCTGAGTACCAGTGCTTTACAAGAAGCGACTGCCTATCTGACCTCCTCAACCCAGTTACCCGGGCAACCCAATACTCCTTGGTTAGACTGGTGTCAGACTTACTGGCTTCTGACTACCCGTAACGACTGTCAAGAAGACTAGAAATAAGTACCATTGTTATCAAATTATGATAACTTGGACGCATCTATTGTCTTAAATAGCTATTTAAATACAGAGTAAAAATCAAAAGTCATTTTATTCAAATTGCAGTTTTCGAAGGTCAAGTTTACCCGTTTACCCGTTTACAGCCCGCAAAAACGCCCGCCCTTTCCAACTTTCTATGTGTTTTTGCTGATAAGAAGAAGTAGTGGAACTAACTCCCCAGCAGACCTTATGGTCTTGTCTGCCGGGGCTGCGGGATTGTTCGAAAGAGTTACCGCGACCCTGGTACATTAAAGGCCTATGACGGAACACGACGGTTTTTAGTCACTAAGAGTCTGACACTCCCTCAGCGGGGTCATTTGATGATTTTTGAAGTCGGTAAAAAAAAAAAAGATCTTATGGTCTTAAACTCTCCAGCTGACCTTATGGTCATATAGTACCTGGTTAATCTTCAAGCTTCGTTCAATATATAGCAGAAATATGAACATACAAAACTCAAGGCTTTAATATTTTCTAGTACGTGATTGTTTCTAATTCATAAGTGGTACATTAGGAGTAATGAGAAAACGTCCAAGTTATAATGCAAGGTAAGTAACGAGGGAGCGAGGGGCTTACTAATTTATTAACCAAGGCTATCGAAGGCCCACCGCACAGAAATTAACCTCAACCGTATTAGCTACATTGTGCATATTAGTGTATGCGGATTTATTGTTTTGATACTTTGAGAAAATAGCTGATATGTACGTTTTTATGTTGCCTCGAAAAAAACAAATGTCAAACGTCGTCTTATCATTCGAACAAATAGTTTATAGTTTGTTTTGTTAGAAGTATCTGTTTTTACAGCTTTGCTGTATCCTATCACCAGAATACCTAGTGTTAATACCTGCCTCTCAATGTCAAGTATCACTGTACCCACGGGTTGGTTTGATTCCAGGTCAAACAAGTATGATGCCTTTTTTCTAAGTTATGTATGGTTGGTATGTTAGGTTTATGTAGGGGAAACCTAACTCAAAAATTGCGAAATATTGAGCAGGTAATAATTTTACATAAGCAAAGGCCTGGGAGTTGAAGACTTAAAAAAAACCTCGACATAATAAAATTGTTACTTATTGTCCAATTTTTTAATAAATACCTACTTTAAATGGGCCAGATTCTTCTATAGCCTGTGAAAATTAATCAAGTCTCAAGATTGTATAGTCTTCCAATGACGTACGCCACGGTAACTCATAATAGGCTTGAAATTTTCTTATAGCTCAACTTTTACATAGATTTCCTTGGTACGGGGGTGGCTACCGAGCTAAGTGACTACACTGGGCTATTACCTCACTAATCTAAATTGATGGGGCGTCCAGAAACCGGGTATTTTTTCATAACATTAGTAATTTTTTGGGCGTAAAATAATATAATAAACATAAGCCCCAGTTTCATTACTTAAGGCGTTAGTATTGAATGCCGGACGTTATGGAACGATTATTCGCCTTTATATCTTCATTTTGTTGAAATTAGATTTCTAGGTTTATGATTTGTATATTTTTGGATAATTGTTTTTTTTAATGGTTGAATCTACTGCTTATTAGTTATTGTGATACTTTATCCCCAAATTCTGGCACTCTCTAGATATATAGAAACAACAAAAATTTTTGGCACTTAATTTGAGATCAAGTTTTGATACGTAGGATTTTTTTTTGCATAAAACATTATCATAATGAAAATCTAGTGAAATAATAATAGCAAAAAAATATTATAAGTGATAATTATTTAAAAAAATGGTAGACACTAAAACAATGCTCCATGTATCATATCAAGTATGTAGGTATTGTGTCAATGAACTTACGTAGAATATCCACGTAAATATTCTAATTTCTTTGTCAATCAATAGAGTCTAGACATTAATCGAATTATAATATAATTTGTTTGATAGCCTTTTACGGTTATTAGTGAATTCTGAAAAAAATCTTGGACAAATATGTATTTAGGAAAATTGGTTGAAGACAAATACTAGGTCATTACTACGACCTAGATAAGATAATAAGAAACATTATTTCTTTAAATTATTATGTTGTATTATACTTAGTTTAATCAAACGAATATTAAAAGGGTTAAGTCTGTTACAGTCTATTTATGTTCTGACGTCAAACGTAGGGCTGGTGTTACAATAGACGCGATTTCTACAATAATAGGAACGGAAATATAAAATAACCGGGTGTTTTTATTAAATACCGACTTGCACCAACTTTTTTTTTGTGTCAAACATCACTATTTACCTGGTCTTTTCCCAACTATGTCAGGGTCATCGGTGGTCACCAGTGTTTTACATGGAGTGGCTGCCTATCTGATCTCCTCAACCCAGTTACTCGGACAACCCGATACCCCATGGCAAGACAGATCATCACACTTTTTGACTGACCTTACAGATATGGCAATCCAAGGAAGTTTGAAAGTATATAAGAGCTTTTATTTTAACTTATTTATTTAATAGTTTATGTACACAGTTACACACACTTAATTAAATATTTTATATTTTTACCTCATTTCGTCGTTTTCTATTGTGACTTGCTGTGATCTCAACCTAAGCTATGACGTAAGTCTATCTAACATTAATATCCCACATTTTGTTTAAAATTCTGCCATGTGATACTTATTAAAATTTTTGGTCGAATCGTACCTACGATTGCACTGGAAATGCCGCCCAAGAGATGTGAAAAAATGCCGTGATATAAAAAAAGCATAATTCAAATGAGACAGCTTTTCACAAGTATCACACGATACTCAATTTTATAACTATAATAAAGCTATTTATTCCCATTTCAAAATCATTATTATCACTCCGTTTTGAGTCTTTGTTATTTCATTGTATTACGTACTACCGTTGGCCAACCCGCTATTAACTAGTTTTGACATCAATTTCCTTTTTCATCCGTTCATTAACACGTTACAATACATAGGTGAATACGTCACACAGAGGTAGTCAATTGCACAGATGACATTGCTCATTATTTGCCATAGTCATGTGAGTTACTGGACTCATTGGCGATCAATTATCCGTAATTTGAATCACTTGCCATGACGACCGAACGGACAATTTGTAAGCGAACACTAATTGCACAGAGTAGCCAAACTTTCACGGGCGGCCATTTTGGATTTTAGCACGTACAAGATAATTAATTCGGTGACATTTTATTATTGACTTTTGTAAATGTTGTGCTACATTTAATGGACGTTTTAGTGTTAAAAGGTGTGTTGAGAACAAATTAAAATTATATGTTTTTTCTTGTCTTGGACGGAAGCGTGAATTACGAATGTGAAACTACGGCCGTATTTGGTGACAATTACTAGATAGCTTTGATAAGAGCCGCTTCAGTATATTTTTGTATTGTAATAACTCATGTTCGTACAATTTAAAAATAGTTAGCCATTTGTATTAACAGTAATTGACACTAAATAATGTGAAGGAACGCTTGTAGGTTTTATTATCTGATCTCATCTGAACATGGCTGACTGACAGACAATGTAGGCTTTAAACACGTTTAAAAGTAATCAATATTAACACATTTTGATATAAACATTCCTGGGATACCATGGGTCCACATCAGGTGAGGTAAGATAAACTAGAAACAAACCCCACCATAGTTGGAAAACCTAGGAAAACGGTGAAAAATAATATATTTTCCAACTACCTATAAAAATCTACCACATTCTTTGAGGACTACTATAGACTTCAGTCACGAACACAAATGCAAGGTACAACAAATAATAGAACAAAAAAAAACAAAATAAAACAATAGAAAGAACAGCCACACTACTCTGTACAATTAGTCGAGATTGTCCATTAAAACCGGCAGAGATTCATGCAAACGACCCCAGCCACATACGCACATACGGACAAACAATCAGCACCAATCAATAACCTATTGGCAGGCCTAATGACTAGCCAAGGATGCCTGCCAGTTGTCACTGACAATAATTGGTATCTACTGATAATAATTGGTATCGCTCCCGACAATAATTGGAATAATTAAACCGATCTAGCCATGTTAGTAACAATTGATTGATATATTTTTATTGGTGTTATTCCTTATTGGTATTCGTTCTTGGTTTTGCTAATTATGACTGGCCTGTTTCTAGGCGTGTTTTGTTTCCGTGAGAGCAGTGTATAATTTGTTTCTTCTTATAAGTATAGTTTGTTGAATACTCAATGCATATTTTAATATACCAAACGAATAAATATATTCTTAGGATTTTTACTTTATATGTTTTTTTTTTCAAACACCAATTTTGATGACCCTTTAAGTGAATCTAAACTTTTTTCTAAAAGCAATGAAACTTTTTTGACGCAAACGCAAATGCTTTTTAAAATCCGAGTAGTAAAAAAATCAAACGTCAAAATTGTAGTTGTCAGAATCTGTTAACTATTTTTTTCAACAGATCAGAAAAGGAATTGTTTGTTACGCTAGTTTTACTTAGATTTTGTTTTAGAATTATTTACTCTTATTATGGATCCACAGAATAGTGGTTTTACAATAGGTCAGCTAACCGATTCCTCTACCAATCCTGAAGTCATTTCAGTCTGCAAATGCCTTATTAGTGGTGAAAGCTCAACTGAAGAAGTAAAAGTACGCGAAAGCAAAAGAAAACGCAGAATATTTACTACGGTTTCTAGAACTGAAAAGTACTTACGAGACCGCCGTATTCCTGAGCTGATAAGGTTCATTTTCGTAAAAATACTCGCTGACGCTCCACAAAACCCAGCGATGTACGTTGAGCAGCTTATAAACGAATGCATGATATGCCGTTCTGGTCTCGGCAAAGCACCTGTACTGTTCGAAGACAGGTAATTTTTATATACTTTTAATTGTTCAATGTTCATGGTTATTGAGTCTTGAGAAGGTCGAATGTATCACGCACGCAGTACGCTACATATTTATGAAACTGATGAAATATTTTACTTTTTTTAAATAGGTGCAGCCTTTTGGTGATCATTCTAATTACATTGCTTATAGACGTAATCCTTTTCGTTCGACAAAGTACAACATCGGCTCAAGTATTTTCTTACCACCCAAAACAGTTACCAGTAGGTACCTACAGACTGACGTTATTCTCAAAGCCATTCTTTTCTTCAGGCACTTGGAAGCTGTTGTCAAAAGCTTCGACCCTGGTAACCGCGGCTGGCTGAGCGCTGGTCAAGTCAGAAGAGCCTTTACAACCCTGGGTCTGACTCCAGAAGCAGAAATAAGCGAGAAAACGCCCACCCAGGATGTTTTTGAGAAATTACGTGACACACAAAAAAGGGAGTTGTATGAACTGTTAAATGCAGGAAAGGATACTTATGATGAGTTTTGTAATGAGTGAACAACCAAACTAGATTTTAGACTCATCTATTTTAGGAACTTTGTTTAATTTGGTTATGGATATTTTTGGCTAGCAAAAATTTTAATTCTTAATCATTTAGAGTTTATATTTAGTTAATTAAATATTTTTTTCGCATTGTATTGCGGGTTTTATTTTTATTCAGTTTTAAATATTACGTGGTAAATCGTTCATTGATATTCATCTGGATAATATGAACTAGACTGTCAATGAAATGGTAATGTAAACAAAGCAGGCTTCAGAAGGTCATTGAACTCAACACTGTGTCTAGAATTTTGACTTCTCTTTCCATTTTATATCATAAACACATTTTACTACAGCCCTACACAAAACAATCCAAAAGGCCAACTACTGTGTTCAAGCGCAATAATAATTAGTATGGAAATATTGGACCACCGCGAGTCTACGTCAAGCCTACGCACCGTCTCCCGTCCAATAAACTAGAGAAGTAAGGAATCCCACACTTTGCCCAGCAATTGTTGTGTCCGGTGTTAATAAAACGGCGTATATTTTAGCTATTTTGACAGTTCCAAGCTGTTCGTAATGTTCGGTGCATACAGTTGTTTTGGATGGCTGACAAAATAGTCGGAGACACATCAGTAACTAGTGTACGTATGTAAATGTAGCTACATGTTTGGTATGGGTGAAAAGTTTTATGTTAAGTAGGTAATTCTATGCTTATAATATTTTTTTAATTAAATATCATTACTCTTTTTATATTTTCTATCCAAAACTTTCTTCTCATTTCACTTGGTATTGGTTCAATCAGCTGGTTCGAAAATTATCATAATCCTTATGATTACAATTGTACATTACATAGACACAAGCATCTTTATACTGCTACATCGACATTTCGGGATGCCTAATTTACACGAGGTATTCCACGAAGCACACCCAAACGAAGCACACCTAGACGAAGCACACCTAAAGTATTCCACTTAGCACACCCGTAGGTGGGCTTCAAATAAAAAAATAAATAAATTAAATTCCTATTCCACGAAGCACACCTAAGAATATCACTCGCATAGTGCGGGGACTAAGGAATAAAAATGTCGATAGAAGAACATATTTATTATTTAAAAGACTAACTTAAATTTCTAACACCATTCAGTTACATTATAATAATGTAATACAATACTTGTAATTTTCGTAATGTTCAAATATAAATCCCATAAATAAGACGTATACATGATGCGCTAATAGTAAACGCGTGCGCCAGCCACTAGATTCCCGAGCCAACCCGAATTTAGCCGAGCATTTTAAATGAAAAACTTCGATGTAGGTAAAGGTTTTAATAGCTCTCATATAAATATAATAAATTAATAAAATTTACATTAATAAACACAGGTGAAGACAACATGGGCATTTTATAAACCCGAAAATGTGACTCGATACTTTTTGTACCGGTTACAAAAGTACCAGGAGCCCATAACTAGCAAAGAGATTGTATACATAAAAATATTCACAAACAAGAAAATAAATACAAAATTTAATTAACAAAAATAATTTGAATATAGTCAGCAGTTGTGTTACATTTCCAGGGCACTCAACAACCAACTAATAATGCATTTACACCACATGTTTTTTTGCTAATACCGATAATAGTAAATAGTTACACAAAACAATAGAAACCGGACCATACTTCTTCTATATTTTGTCTCTTTCTAGAAAACAAAAGGCTTCTGTTTTATTACCTGATTTTATATATAAAATAAGTTAAACCGGGGTTTTCAAAAAAATTGGTTGACATACATAAAATACAATTCATCGACATGATGTAAATTGGTATGTTTATCTACAATTAGTATACCAAAACGTAAAATCCTGACACTCTTGACTGCTATACTCCTGTAAGTTATGCGGTCCTAGTACACGGTGGGCAGTTCCATGGACACTCGTTGATTGGTATACAATATATTACTCATCTGATTTATGCGATCCTGGTATTTTGGTTTTGGCCATGCGTTGTGTGACGCCCCGTTGAAATCGCGATTTTATTAATAGCGTCTTGCCATATTCGGAAAAAAAACATAACCAACATAAATAAAAAAAAAACATAATTACAATATTGTAAAACTTTTCTTGTTGACAGTACTTTTTACAAAATAAAGTACGGATGACGAATTGAAACTAAGCAAAATAAAATATTTTATCGAATGACAAACTGAGACACGTTTTTATGGATGCCAAATCACTAAAATGACGAATTGGGCATAACTCTTACCAACTATGTTGGGGTTGGCTTCCAGTCTAACCGGATTCAGCTAATAATTATGAAACAATCTGTGATGTTAAATAGTAAGATTACAAAAATGACAAATATTGTGTCACATTATTATAATGAAACTAAATGGTGTTAGAAATTTATGTTAGTCTTTTAAATAATAAATATGTTCTTCTATCGACATTTTTATTCCTTAGTCCCCGCACTATGCGAGTGATATTCTTAGGTGTGCTTCGTGGAATAGGAAATTAATTAATTATTTTTTTTATTTGAAGCCCACCTACGGGTGTGCTAAGTGGAATACTTTAGGTGTGCTTCGTCTGGGTGTGCTTCGTTTGGGTGCGCTTCGTGGAATACCTCATTTACACTAGCAATTACACACTTTGAACCATTGAATTCCCTTTACAATAATCTGATGATAAGCAGCAAAGAACTTTGTCGTTCAATAAATCCAAAGTGGCTGTAAACGTGTTGATTAAATGTTAAGTACTTCGCTAATAGGAGAAAATTTATGATGCCGTAAAAGTATCATACTTGATTGTTATTTATTTTTCCAAGGGAATGTAGTGGCGACATAATTATAACATTATGAGACGGCTACTGACTATAAACTTAAATGAGATAGCTGTTGCCCGCAACTTCGTCTGCGTGGGCAATATAGAATAGTCAAAATACTACTTATCCCGTAGGTGCATTCTTTCACGTGACAGTATAATTAGGATTAGCACTTAGCAGTCGCATAGATTCATTGATCAAGGTTGTGTTGTGGATGTGACCATTTATCTAAACAAAAGAAGTAAAGTTTGTGACGTTGTGAATATCTCTGGATCTAGTCAGCCAATTTGGAAAATTATTACGTAGGTGCGTAAGTAATTTTCACAGGAAACAGCTATAATCTATGTCTATATGCTTTGAGTCTGACAAAGCTGTCATTTGTACATTTTCTGCAACTGCTGCGACTAATCAGAAGCCAGAAAGTCTGTCAGTCTTACCATGGATATCGTCTTGTGTAGTTGACTGGATTGAAGATAGGTAGATAGGTAGTCGCTCCAAGCAAAATATTGGTATTCAAACAGATTCGGTGACTGGAAGCCAACACCAACATAGTTGGGGTATAGCTGGATGGATGATAAAATGAGTCATCATCATCAGCAGGCGCATAGGGTAGGATAGTTTCACTACTGGGGAGAAACACTTGTGGCGGAACGTCACTTAGACCACCAACACTAAAACCTGTATAGTCGGAGCTTGTTGTATGACGGGAATTTTCTGTGCACTTACTCACTATGGTAAGGCTGACCCCACATTAGGCGTGCGCAATCCTCGGGCGTGTAAGTAGCGCGGGCGTCGCGAACGCGCTGCGTGAACGTCGCGTTTTGCTGCCCTGCGGCATGTGTGAAGAGTGCAAGCGACGCGCTCGCGGCGAGCACGCGGCGCTCGAGTTGCGTTCTTACCCCTTCGCCCGCTATCCCCGCCGCCCGCTAAACGCCTAGCAGTTAAACGTCAAGGAGAGCGGCGCGTGCGCGCCGCGAGCGCGCTTCAAATGCCGCAGGGCAGCAAAACGCGACGCTCACGCAACGCGCTCGCGACGCACGCGCGGCGCCCGAGGATCGCGCACGCCTAATGTGGTGGCCTAAGCCGGGACTCCACCGAAATGTTTGCATTAGTTCACGAATAGGCAAAATGTACGTATCTGTGCGAATCCACTTCATGTTTTCGTACTTGAAACCTGCAGTTTTGCCAAGATTTTCAAAATGTACACTCGCAATTTGTCATTTCTTGGTGGAGCCAGCAAATCAAAAGAAACATAAGTGTTGTATACTGTGCGTCACTACCGCACACCGGGAAAATTTTGCGGAGGACGTTTATATACCATATTTTGTGTCACACGTAAACAGGACGACAGTAAGTATCCACCGAAACACTTTCTAAGATCTGATGAACAAACAAATCAGACCTGACTTGATCACCTGGGGCCAATCAGAGCTCTATATAGCGATCATACGCTTTGGCCCCTACTGTTATTGTGGTTTCTGAAAATTTAATCACCTCATTCAACGATGAATGTAATTCTGATGGTACTATTAAGAACACTTGCTTAGCGCAGAAGCTGACGTTGGCAGGTCAAGTCTTTTGACTTCTCGAATAGGATACCATTGGTTTTTGTGCAATGCATTCTGGATAAGCATGGTAAGCATGTCTCTGGTATGCGGCGCGTAATTTGTACGTTTTCAGACGCATAAAGCATTTTACGTGTGTATGGTATTAAATCGAGAAAGCTCCCATTTCTTATCTGCACTTTGTACCTGGGCTTGTTTTTAAAGCTACAGAATCCTACATTACCTACCTCACGCTTAGCAGCGCTTGCGAGAGATAGATCCTCATTTCTTCTAGGATTAAGTTAACATATTTTGCATCAAAAAAAAATAATTAAGGTCTACTTAATACTTCTCACTCAAAGTAATTTGTTTTAAGGCCACCACATTAGTGGAAGATAAGCTAAACTATGTTTATGAAAAAATCCTGATATGAACTCCATCTGTAACTTTAAATGATAATTAATTGTTCCACTAAAGTCATCATTTTTGACATAATGTTCAAAAAATAATTTAGATGGCACCGTTTTAAATTTGGCTGAGAACTATTAATTTTCTTTTTATCAAGGTAATAATTATAGTTGGATTTTGATGTGGCACGGCAAACTGACAAACACTATTGAAATGTCTATCGAAAAATTACACTACGTGTTAAAATATGGTGAATTACGGAAAATACACAACTCCATCTGTTGAAATAATAATCCTCTATAAAGAATGTATGGTAGTATTGTCATTTACCACCTCGCTCCTTTGACAAATTGGATGTATTTTATTTACCACAGATGGAGCTACTTTAACCTTGGCTAAACAAAATTTACATTTTTTTTTCTTCCGAAGTTACTTATAAAGGTGTGATTTTCTGTGTAAAGATTAATAATAGGCCGATCAACTAATATAAGTACAATATTCAAATGTACAGTTTTGACAAATAGATTGCGTGTCGTAATATTTTGAATTCACAAAATTAATCATATCTTTTGATAGAGTGAATCGATTTCGATGAAACAAAAACTAAGTAATACCCCAAGTTACGTAGAATTTTTGTATATAAGCATTGTCTGCATTTAATTCGTAGTTTTTACGTGAATCTCAAACAAACAAACAGAGAAACAGACAAACAGACAAACAGACAAACAGACAAACAGACAAACAGACAAACAGACAAACAGACAAAAATGATGGAAATGGGTTCTGTTAGTTATCCTTTAACATGCTGGCTATTTTTTTTGTCAATTTCTTCAATGTACAAAAATTACTTTTCTACAGATTTATTATATGTATAGAAGGTATGTATTGCAATGAGTGAAATAATTTATTAGCAAACCATTTTTAACAACAAGATGCTTCTAAAAATGCTTCTAAAAATATTCATTAAATAAACAAAATCATTTTCACTAAAAATAATAATCATCAACACGACATACGATCTCCATAAACCACCAACAATACTACAACAAATAAATCACTACATTACCCACGCTTTTCATCATGACTTAACGAACCATACACCTAACAGCTACCTCTACTCCAAGCTCTAGGCATTCGTGACGAACGAGCCGTTGGGTTGTCCATTCTACCGGTCCGTATGTCATTAGTAATGGCTGGAAGCGACTAGGAAACCGCCTACAGTGCTCGTGAAAGCGTTCGGCTTACAACTTGATTTGTGATTTCAAAGATTATTGCTTGTACAGTCCATTATTGAGTTTCTGTAATTTAGTTTTGAGGTTTCATTCCCTTGTAATGTTTGTAGATTGGATCTTGGCTCGTGTTTAGTGGAAGACTAAGTGCTGAGCTTATAGATTAGTTATGTGTTTGAGTTTTCAGTTTTGTTTCAAGGGTTTGAATTGATTTTGCTGCTTTTTGTAGGCGATAAGTACAGACTCTTGTGTACTGAAACATCGAGTTGCTTTCAATTGAAATATGGTTTGTGGATATCACCCGTTCCATTACATCATATTAGTGCCTGAAATAAAGTAATAAATATGATGACTCCTTTTTCTCATACTCTTAAACAAAGCACTATTAGTACAATTTCTTCTATATTAGATACCTACTCAATTTATTTTTCATAATTAGAAAAACTATACGAAATCAAAGCCTACATTTGTAAAATCAAGTCAAAATAAATAATTTTCTCATAAATTAAACAAAATTTCCGTGATACCACGCAGTTAATCAAACAAACGGACGTAACCTTCAAAATAAAGAATATCAAACAAACATTGATATTCGAAACCGTTATCAGAAAGAGTTGAAAATATATCATAGATCTTTTACTTTATACAGTAGTCAGTTCCCTTTTTACATGTCGTAAACAAGAAAAAAATATGAGTTTACTTCTCATTTTACACCAGCTTCCTAACAAAGAGGTGCGTTGACTTTTTCTTGGACTTTTTTTACTGGCCGGTTACACTTTTTATTGTTTTTCTTTTTTTTTATTTATCATACCTTTATGACAATTTTATTATTGGTTGGGGCGTTGCCTTAGCCTACTCGCTCATTCATTAAAATTATATGCGTGGTCGAGACGTCTAACCACTTTTTACTTGAGTTACACAGCTTATATGGTTAGTGTAGGACTATTTATAAACTAGAAATTTTAATACTTATGTCAAATGTAATATCCAAAGAGTTATTACATACGTTTCTAAGAATCCAATTTAGCAATTATAGGTTTTTATTTGTGCGTAATATAATAATAAAGTTAGTTTGATATTTATTTTTCATAAGTAATTTCATTTGCCAATTCAGAATGCCACCCACTTTACAAGAAAAAATGCTGCATTTAAAAACCTGTAACAAAATTAAAAAAAGAAAACTACGTGAATAAATTATTCGACACCGAAAACAAGCCATCTCGCGTCACATCAACACACGAGGCTCCTTATCCGTCCGATCGACGCAGGCGCATCCCCACGAATTATTTCATTACGGGCGGCGTTTGAACAATGAACACGTGACCGGGTACCTACACCTGCGTCATCTCAGAATTCGGGTCCTTTTAACTTCAGTACTTATGTAGGTACATATGATTTATGGGCCGTAACAGTTACAAGCTGTACTGCTGTTATGCGTGTGCGCATCTTTTGTAATAACGCGTTTAAAGGAAACAAAATGTTTTATGTTTTTATTTTTAGGGAGGTGGCTTTAGACTGTCGCGGTTATCATGATTCTCAAGATAGTTATTCAGATAGGAGAAAATACTCAATAAGGCAAATACCGATTATGTCAAAATAAGGCAAATAGGCAAATATGTTTATATAATACCAACACATAAAAGATGAAAGATCCATATATAATACACCTTTGGTTAGCAAATAAGTATTCTGATAAAATGTAGGTGATAGCAGATTAAAAACTTCAACGTTTTAGATGCATGTAGCTCTCAGCCTTGTATTAACTAGTCTTTAAAATCTCTTTGTCACTTTAAACAAACCTCATTACAACTTCAAATCTACCATATAACACCTCCCACATAAAAAAAAAACAAAACCACTTGTATATCTGCTGCACCAACATCAGATTACCGTGGTTTTAGCCTGATACCTAATTGTGATGCGGCCCACGCGACCTCGCCTTGCCTCCAAGAATGCATTAAAAATATAGCTGCAGGCCTTTTTTCGCATGGGAAATATTATTGTGAGCTTAAATAATTGTTGTGGGTACTCGTAACGAGATTGCAAAATAGTGACGTCATTTTGATATTTGAATTTCGTTCCGTTGAAAGTTGTTGGCAGCGCCATCTGTTGGTGAGTAGGTGAAGATGGTTTGATTTTCAGCAATATAGTTCTCTCATAGCTGTGTTTAGTTGGGGTTTGTTTTATTTTCTGAAGAATTTTATGAGACACTTACCTACCTAATTGAATACACATTGTATATTAAAGAAATGACGCTGAATTTGTTGATATTTTGTTTCAAAGATCATAGTGAATTTTAAATAGAAAAAAAGGCAATGTCAGTTCGAAAGCAAAAACGAATATTTTTTATCCTAAAGAAGATGGGGACGAATTGAGAACCTCCACAGTTTTGGGAATTCGACTGCTAAACAATTAAATAGCAAAGCTTAACGACTGGAAACTTTACATCGATGTGGTTACATCAATGAACTCTTTAATTTAGTTTTGGAACAATTATTCAAATACCATCACCACACATGCTCCAATACCGATACCCTGATCTAATTAAAAAAGTTAACCCCTCTCATTCTTCGTTATAACTCAGGCGTGTGGTACAAAGGATTCCTAGCGTTTCAATTAAGGCGAGTGGTTACGTTAATCTCGGTTTAAACCAAGTTTAAAGTTGTAATGTAAGCCACGCGAGGCCACCCGAACATCGGTATTGGTGTGAAGACCCGTTTGAAGTAGCCCTTTATTGGAACACTTGTGATGCTAGTATGTTCACTTGAATTTTGTTGGTGTTTTAATATGCTGTTGGGTTTTTTTTAAGTGAAATGGTGTGGTGGGAGATTCTTTTAACTATTAGTAGTCAAAATATTCGTTTAAATATGTTAACTTACATCAAGCTTACATTTTTAGTATGACCAATTGTAAATTCAAAAATAAGCTAATTTGCTGTCAGTAGCTTTTCAAGTTTTACGTAGCTTACCTATAATAAAAACTCAAACACACTTTTTGAGTATAAAAGAATGCCCAAATAAAACTTTCAAAAATCAAAATCGAAAGTCATTTATTCAAAGTAGGCTGAAAATCAGCACTTTTTGAAGGTCAAATTTACAAAAGTCAGTCCCCAAAACGCCCGCCCTACACCACTTCCTATGTGTTTTTCATTATACTCTGGGGTTAAATCAAGATCGTATCCAATACCAGGATCAATAGCTAGGCTCTATTATCTTCCTAGCTGTATTCATTGTTAATTTCATATCAAAAACTAAACCCAGCTACATCCCAACAACAAAGCGAACGTCACTTACAGTTCGTGCATCCTAGCCTAATAAACATAGGAATTAATGAGTCATGCCGTCGAAACACCGATTTTAATGCTTCGTGACGACCTGTGACAACCCATCTGTTTATTTGCTATTGAAATACGATTGTTCGTGTAACTGTCTTTGGAGTGGAGGAAAACGATGCAGTAGATGATGTAGGGGAACTTGTGAACGTTTTTTGGGTAGTGCATATTCGCGTGTTGGTGATTTTTGTGCGTAAATTTTGGTTTGTTATTGGTTTCTAAAAAAGGAAGGGTGAAAAAAATTGTTGGGTTAAACATGAATGGTTTTCAGTTATACATATAAGCTCAGAGTTAGTTATGAAATTAATTTGTACCTATGTCAATATTTTGGGATATGATATTCTTCTTGTTTAAGCATGTGGTATGTTTGAAAGTATACAATGAAATGATAAATAGCTTGTAAGTTTTATGGAATTAAAATAAATAAATTTACTGCACATCTAGATAAAATTTTTAATTAAATTCTTTTTGCGTTTCTTTCCTAAGATACTTAACACCTAGCTAAAGTGACAATTATTTCCACATACAATGATATATACATCTATAACTTTAACAACTGAATTGATACATAACAAGCTGTTTAATGTAAATTTAAAATATAGTTTAAATCCTAATCAGCTGATTAAGAACGATTAAGCTTCGGTGCCACGCGTCCTATGTAAATTTCGGCGTCCAGAGGAATATAAAATACTTTAAACATTTATTCGGACGAAATTGAGTAGCTTATTAAGCCTATTTTTACATAAAAGTAGTACATAGCACTTAATATTCGCGTCAGCAAGGCGGCACGTATTCGTGCGTCATAGGCTTAGACAAAGAATTAGAAAATTTTGGATGCGCCTTATTTTGGAAAGCAAGTTACTTAAAAAAGGCACAGGTTTTTTTTGAGGTGGGAGACCTTAAGGTGCCCTTCAGAGTGTCAGACTTTCATTGAATGAAAGCCACTTAATTTCCTCCTGGAGCTCTTTGTGAGGCCCTGGTACATAAAAGGCCTACGACGGAACACGACGGTTTTTAGTCAGTAAGAGTCTGACACTCCCTCACCGCTGCTAACCCACAGCGGGAGGGTTCATTTGATGATTTTTGACGTCGTTAAAAAAAAAAGCAGTATGACTTTGACAGATTTAAACTTTTTAAGTAAAACAGAATCGACGAACTCCAAATTTAAACTAACCCACTCTCTTCATACCTCCTTGCCCCCAACATTATTCATGCGGCTCGCTATTTGTATTAGTTACAAATGAACGGTTACCGAAATAATTTAAATGCTAATTCAATAATTAAGTCGATCCACCCGTAACTGAGCGTGCTTCAAAATGGCTATTGATTCGACAATGCGTTGGTACCAACTATAGTTGGGTGTAGCTATAGGTAACTATAGTGAACTATATGTCGTTGCGTATTCGGCATTTGCATACACACAATTGTTGATAGTACTATCATGTTAATAGGTAAAGTTATGTGGGAATTCTACTCGCATGATGCCGGTTGAAGGTTTGAAGTGTGTTGTAATTGTGTCATTTTGAGGTTGGTAAGTGACTGTGTGACAAAACAAAATCTTACTAAACGCTAATAAATGAAATTATGTCATGGTTAATTAGTTGTTAAAAATATGCCAAAGTGTATTTAAAATTTCAAATTATTCTAAGAAGTACAAGCAACTATTTTCCGCCGACTCGCCGGTAGTTTAAAGTCCATTTCGATACTTTTACTGTCGCAAAATGTAACTCTTTACGTTCAATCCACAGCCTAAAACATCTAAAACAAAACAATATTCAAATACCTTCCATATCGACTAACAACCCGTAACTAAATTAAGCCTAGTGCGGAAAGAGTCGCGGGAGCAAATTAGTTCGCTCTTTGTGCAATCAAGCGAGCCCTTCGCGCCCTAATGAATATGAATACGGGTGAATACGCTGCGAATGGTGGAACCCGGCTGAGCACGTCGACGCAACTCATTATGTAGGCCGCCTGTTACATAGAAGCGTAATGTGTAGGAGGGTTAAGGACTTTATTTTATTTACTGAAGAAATAATGGAAGATAAATATATTTACCTAATTAAAAATGAAATGTAATCACCATCTTCTTGCCATTTAACTGCATAGTTTGGCGAGCAAAAAAGTGTAAAAACATACTTGTATTTTAAAGTAAGTAAATACCGATAAATAAAAAAAAAATACCATTTATCATCACCATAGTAATCAATGACATAATAAGTCGTCTTGAAATAAGGAGAACAGTTTAACTATTAAAATAGTGTACCTACGATATAAAAAGGTCAACGTGTACTAGATATATAATTGACTAAGACATTGTATTAATGAGGTATCAAAAAGTACTGAACATTTTAAATACGATTTTCTTATTGTCCTCTCAATTTTGGTGGTTCACTATCGGTGTAACACGCGGCCATCTTACAGTTATGAATACGCAAATTCAACTTTTGTTTCACGTTAGTACCGCGTCTGTTCATTTGTTGGCGATCTGAACAAATTTGTGATAGTCTTTATTACTAATTCTAAGGGTTTAATGAACTTTTTGGAAGAGTTTGTATTTGCTCCTTATTTCAGAGTAAGGTTTTGTTAAGGCTCCGTACTTCGAAAACATCAGTTTTTTCGACAGGTAGTATGAGGCCTGGATACATTCTATAGATCAGAAAATTTAACAGTGAGTAGTCGAGGATATTGACCAGAGAATATGAAAAAAACCTATTGGAAAAATAGTCTCACACATAGAAAAAAAAAGGCTTGAAATTGTCTTTCGAAAAAATTTTTCGTCAGCTAATTCTCAAAATATTCAATGATAACCTACACATGTTTTATCACTAAACGATAGAAAATTCCCTAAGCTAAAGAAAAATACTACATATTATATGGCTTTATAAAGCACATAAGGAGAAATATTAAAAAAACGTATAAAATTCAATGTCAATTTTCATTTCATGAATTTTACCTTCTGCCAGACGGCGTTCCGCCGTGAAGACGAGTGGTCATGTCGCTTTGTCATCCGATGACAGTTCATCCTTCGTATTCCCAAAAATAATATAGCAAAATATATTTGTAATAACATCCTATAAGTTATTTTATTATGACTGAAAGTACATTTATTTTAATGTATTACATATAATTAGCTCCATGGAAGATGATCATGAGTGTTGTGGATGCTTTACTCTTGCAACAAAATGTTTTCAAGCGTATGATGTGAGATCACAGTTTTAGACGCCTTCCACCGGTCTTAAAAAATAGGAACATTATGAAAATTACCGTTAACCTCAGGTAAATATGTGATTCCATTCACAATTATTTTTTTTTCCGAATACTTATTTGTATTAGATTGTTCGGTTGTTTATTGCAAAACGTAGTTGTCATGGTAGCCGAATTTAAACTGTCATTGTTTGACTGCGCAAGGAGGTTTGTGTTTTAGTAATTTATTTTGGAATCTGACTAATAAGGATATTAAAAATAATTTATTTACGATAGCGAAAAAGAATAATTTACGCTAGAACGTCGAAAATAATTAATTATTCAGTAATGAGTAAAAATATGAACTGAACATAGAAGTTTTATTTAGGATATCATATCAACCAATTCGGGTGACAGAAAAAACGATTTATAAAATTTATATTATGATACAAAACCACTTGTTTGAATTTCTACCGAGGTGATCATTCTTCAGTACAATAATAATTATGTGCTTATAGAAGACTACTCGTAAAACTCGCAAGATGGACCCGAAATTAAAAAGAAGAAAATAAACCTGATCAAAAAAGCCAAATAGAGCTTCATTGGAAGCGGTGAAACAAAGAACTGACAAAAATTTAAAGCAAAATCAAAATCAGTGAAGATATGTTTTGGCTATAGGTATCTGTACCGTCACAATCCTAAACACTACGTTTAATATTTTTTTATACATTAAGCACTAAAGCTGGGGTTGTACTGCAAGGGCAGTTTTGATATTTTTCGTGTGGCTATTTGTACAATGTGAGATTCATGTGTCTTATAATAAATCAAATCGTATTTGATTTATTATAAGTTAAATGTAGCCCTCTCCTGTTTCTAATCTAGCATCATCAAACTTGCCAAGTAACATCATTAAAAAGTAACTATTTTTAACTGGGGTATGTGTATGGAACTTGGTACTTCTTCTTTTATAGGCGAAGCATTTCCATATTATCGAACTTGGCAGCCTTTCACATTTTTGTTTTGGGTGGGATTTCATTTATTTTTGTAAGGTTCTTTATTTTATTTTTTTCTTATGATTAAGTTAGTTAAGGAAATGTCTCATTTATACTATCTTTCAGATTTTTGAATATGCACTATGCTTCTTACAAAGAAATGAACTAGATTAACTAAATGGACTAGATTTATTTTTTTCAGTCAGTTGGACTGACATGACATGTTATCATATATTATGTTCGTGGATCAAAGTTACACATTCGTTATTTTCGAAAGTGACTCACACTTGGCCGTTTTCAGATTTTTACTTTACTTTGACTAAATACAAACTTTTGTAACGAATTTCAGATCGGTACGACCATTCGAAGATATATTATATAAATATAGATAAAGGAGATTGGGCAAGAATGTATGAAGTTTGGTCCAAATGTCCACCACGAACGAGACCTATATAATTAAATAGTCCACTTAATTTAGAGTAACTTTTACTAAGAAAGTAAAAAAAAAACAATGCCAAAAAAAAGTTATAGCCAAAAATGTATTCTTAATTTTCGGTAGTTTTTGTATGTTATCATTATTATTTTTTATTTTATTCCACTTCCATTTCCGCACTTTATCTAAAACTAAGATGAGTAAGACACATTTGCATATAAACAGCCCATATTTTTTGCCCGATGGATGTACGAATCACTAACCAATTGAGGCGCCAGAAGTGCTTGAATATACTCAGCGGTGCCTGGATCTAAGAAAGTTCGATGTAACTGGTAGTGTCTTCTCTCTAATAATGAATAATTCTATTTTGTCAGAAAGTACGAAAATCGAACATCACGAAAAGTAATTGAAAAAATGAAATTGGAAAAATCTATAAAATGTTTTATTTGATTTTGCTATAACTTTTTTCTGGCATTATATTTTTTTTTACTTCCATAACAAAAAATGTTCTATATTTAACGGGCTATCTAGCCATATAGGTCTCGTTCGTGGTGGACATTTGGACCGGAACCGCCCATTGTCCTTTAGTTCGTTTTAGTTCCTTAGGAGTATAAATTTACACCGGGTATAAATTTACACCTTCATTATTTTGAAACTGACTCACACTTGGCCATTTTCAGATTTTTCCCTTTACCTTGACATAAAGACCTACCTTCATGCCAAATTTCAAGTCAATACGACCATTGGAAGTGGTCTAGGTTTTTGATGAGTGAGTCAGTCAGTCAGTCAGTCAGTGAGTGTATAGTAAAAATAGCGATTTTCTGACATCAATATCTCAAGACCTACAATAGGTATATTAATGAAATTTTGTATTTTAGATAAGTGAGGGGGTCTCAACAGATACTAGAAATTTGATATGCGTAAATAAAATAGATTTTGAGTTATAGGGGGGTCGAATTTGGCCCGAAATGGTTCGTGTAATATAACTCACGGCCGGTGTGTCGCTTTTTTTTGCTCGAACTTGGCGGACACACTGCCGTGTGTCTAGATTCGGTTATTTTTAACCCCCGACGCAAAAACGACGGGGTGATATAAGTTTGACGTGTCTGTGTGTGTGTGTACGTGGCATCGTAGTTCCCAAACGGATAATCCGATTGTAATGAGTTTTTTTTTATTTAAAAGGAATGTCAGTCGAGAGTGTTCTTAGCTATGTTTGGTGGAAATCGGTTCAGGTCTTCAAGGTCATCAGCTCGTTGTTAGGTGTGATAAGAATGTTACAAGCTCAGTTTACTTGCAAACATATATGTGGTATCTGAAATTTGAAACCCTAATGTCTTCTGGAACCACTGAGCTGGTCTGCTGTTAGGGCACGAAGAAGAAGAAGAAGGAGACGTAACCCTGACTTTTAGTAAATCCATCGAGTTTGGGCTCGTTGAATTTGTCTTCACTAGTTCTCTTCATGCTTCTAATTGACGAGAACCTGATGCTGGAAATGGGATGTGTCGGATGAAACCCTGGAATGCCGGAATGAAACGGATAAACCGATTTATATTTTTGCTGAAAGTCTAGAATGACCAAAGGTTAATCTTTATTGTTTCTCAATCTGTGCAATTCTCCCAGAACCAGTTTGTCATGAGGATTGTTAAACAGCTTCCTTTGGCCGAGATCGCATATAGCGACCCCATCTTAAAATAAAAAAAAAATAATAAAAGAAGGAAAAATTAAGGAGCTCCTTCAAAAAGCATGAAATATAAAACAAAATTATAAATTTAAAAAAACCCCGACCCGAAAAAAGTACGCAATTATTATGACAAAAGGTTAAAAACGCTAAACCCTATAAAATTGATTCACGTAAGTATTTTGAAGGTAAAAAGCGGTCCCCCGACACGACAAAATTTAATTTACTCTGACATGCTTTAGTTGGTACTTACGTAGTGTTAAAAGTTATTTTTTGCTTTTTATAGGGTTTTTGCATCAGAAATGTATGAGCTGAGACATCCATTTTTTCGCAGTTTTTGATATAAAATTAACCAAATTCTGAGCTTTTAAAAAGCTTTTAATTCCCTGTTTTGTTATTTCTAATCAATCCTGGTCATCTGTTATAGGTTTTTGGTAAAGTATTTTTTTTTTTATTTTGTTCTTGTATGAAAAGTAGCTCGTCGCTAAGTAGCGATTTCTTCAATGTTACAGAAAGCACTTCAAGCTATGCTTATGTGGTCCCAGCTATGTTTATACATCTTGGACAGTTGTTATGAGTAATCAGAGACCATTTAAGGCGTACCTTTTAACTGGGTTGTGTGACAATAGGTGTCAAAAAAGTTCAAAGTTCTTCGGTTTTAAAAGACATCACGGGGATAGAACTTCATAACAGTAATTATAGGACCACACTACATCCGTTAGTACCAAAATCATCGCTGGCTGCCGATAGCCCGGACTCCATAGAGATTTGCCCACTGTCCTTTAAGTAGTTTTCATTCAAAATCCAAAATTACCTGTAATTTATCAAAACTCTTATCTCATACCATGTCTTAAATCCGTATAGGTATCTATTTTGACCTTCGTAGGAATATTAATCAAAATTATAAAGGAGACGTCTGTTTGGGAACATAAATTAATGTGAATCATTTGATTGCGAATTCTAAAAAATCTAAAGAAAATCATTGCAAGATTATTATTTGTTAAAAAAGTTTAGTGACCTACTACCTTATTCCATCCAGTGAACACAGGCAAGGATACGAGTTATGTCAAAAATCAGTTGTCGACTGTTTTCGTATCGGCGAAAACGTGAGCGGCGCCCCGCAGTGGGCTCGTACCTCACCCCCTCAGATTGTCGATTTTGACAAGACAAGGAGCCTTAAGGATGCGACAGCTGTTTGGTCTTTGGACTAAGTTATGTAAATTGTAGGTCTTGGATATGGTGAAATATTTTTTACTAAGTTTGTGTTGGATGTTGGATTATAGTAAGGATTGGTTACGTGAACAGGTTAAGTTTATAAATATTTTAGACAGGAATTAATGTACTGTACATATGCAATTAATCATGATTAATGAAAAATAAACATGACTTTTTTAACATCAAGTTTGTAATATCTGCAGTTTAGTTTACCATCTAAAAAAATACAGATACTTGGTTAATGAAAAAATTACACGTGTAGTCAAAGTCTCTAGGCACTTACCAGGTTAACTTTCTAACAAAGCTGAACTGTAACCCAAAGTCCATGTGAAACATATAACGTTTACTTAACTGACTGACGTCAAACAAACGTAGAAATAAACAAAACAACAGAACATTTCTCAAGAAATTACCGTTTTAAGACAATAAAAATCATTAAGAACATTCGTGTTAACATTAAAGTTAACAATAAACACTATAATGATGTAAAATGCAACAAAAACGAGGGGAGTGTGCGTGCTACATATTATCTCATTCATTACTAACGGCCAGTTTCTTCATCAAAAGTTAAAGTTAAAGTAATGTCTAAAGTAAAAGTAACGGTCAAATTTGTTTTTTCAAGGCTAAACTGACAGCAAAATTCATAGAAAAATTGAATTTAACCGTTACTTTTACTTTAGACATTACTTTAGCCATAACTTTAACTTTAACTTTTGATGAAGAAACTGGCCGTAAGAAATCACGATGTCACTCGTTGTGTATAGTACCGACAAAAGTCGAAAAATGGCGGAACGGAGTTCCCATGAAGTCTAAGATGATATTCATGATAGCTGAGTCGTAACAATTAAACGAAGAATTAGGGATGGCAAGCTTTTACCATAGTTTAAACAAGAAAGAATTGAAACTGGTTGGAAAAATGTTGAGGAGACTTGCGGAATGAATGTGCTACTGGGGAGTTTGATGCGCCACTCCTCAGAGAAAACACATAGAAACTGGTGCAGGGAAGCCATTTTCACATGTTATTTTATTTCTAATTGTTCAAAAAGCGTAGATTTTCCAAAATGATACAAACTGAAAACTTTGTTGAAGAGTGTGTTTTAGTGATCAATGAATTATATAAAATGAATAAATAAGGGTTTGAAAGAAGAAGAAAGAGGCTAGACTTTCGGAGTCGAGCGGACGTTCTGATGGTAAATAACGTATCTATCAACAGTTTGATAAATGACCTGGAAGCAATAAACAATACGTATCAAAGATAACCCTTTTTCCGATGCACATAAAACAAACGTACTAAAATAGCCAAAATTCTCCCTTATCCTCGTGTACCAACCCTACGAACTAGGTACGGTTTAGAACAAAAAACGCCAGTATAACCGGTAGCGGGCGTGCCACTAATACTAAAGAGCTCGTTACAACAGTGCCCGGTTAAACTTAAACAAAGGTTTACACGTTTCTTGTAAAATTAAGGCGATCCTTATCTATGCAGTAATAAGTTCGTTCTATAGTGAGCACGTGCACTAGTTTTAACGAAGGTTTTTTTGGATGAGAAAGATAATAATCATCGGTTGAGGTGACGGTAGTTTAAAGGCATATGTTATGATGAGTGGGTTCGTTTAGATCGAAATCTTCAAGCTATGATAATGTTGATGGGTTAGTAGCTCTTTTATGTGGTACATTAATCTTTTAGTAAGCAAGTTCTTCATAATTTGCTATTATGTAGGTAAAGTTCATCTTTGTCTGCGGAAATAAATCTATATTAAAATCATGAATTTCAGTTACTCTTTTTTCAGCAAGGACTAGTGAAGAGAGCGTGTTGTAAATATTTTGTAAAGTCGGCTTCCAAACGTGTTCAGAAAACAATTGTAAAACTGCAATTTCATGAATGAACTCTGAAAATAATGCCACAAAAAACAAAGCTTTTTACTGGCACTCCTTACCATTACAGTAACTTTCCCAAACAAGTACATAAACAAGTCATTACCTAACAATAGCAAAAAAATAGTAGTTTCATAAACATTATTGTATGAAGATGTTCGTTGCACCGTTTTATCTTAATTGCCGTGTGTGGGCAGACCCGCAGTTCTCAGTAGTAAGGCCAAACGATCTTGTCTCGTCTACCCACCTTTGAAACGTAAAATGCGCTTCATATTTTTGACTATTTTCGAGAGGTCACACTTCCTGTCTTTCTGTGTTTTCCTGATTTTTTCGGATGATATAATTCGTTGGCGGAGGGAAGCAGCTTAGGTAGCATGGTGTCGTCACTTTTCTATTTAATTGCATAAAATTCAGGTTATCATCAGTCCCAAAAATATTGCCTAATTAGGACCTTTGTATTGTAGTGAAAAAAAGTATGGATAGACTTATTGGTCCTATTGCAAAATGCAATTATTTATCATATACTATGTAAAAAACACACTCACACATGCTCTATAAAAAATAAAACTACACCAATACTAAGAAAATCAGTCAAAGCAGACAAGACGGTCTGTCTATCGTTAATATCGCATAGCTCCTAGTGTGTGGGTGATATCAGATTCAACCTTAAATACAACTGTAAGGAATTCCTATTGAAAACAACATTGGATATGCGAGATAGCGTGGAAAATACTGAAGTACTTTTATATTGGTTTTAGGCACTCTACAATTTAGATGTTTTTTTTTACATTTTAATTTAAATTTGTAATATAATAATTAAGCTGTAAAATGAATTTAAGCTCTATACAATCTTCTCTCAATAAAAAACTTCTTCTTCCTTTACATAACCTGAAAATAAATCTCATAAAAAATCACAACTTATGAAAAAACTTTCAAATCCTAAACGAAGTCGTCTGAAAATATCAAAAAAAAAAAAACATCTCAATTGACAATTGCCTAATTCATACCTCCCTACTTAACCCTAAAAAGCCGAACGGGGTCTCCAAGCGGTATATAGTGAAACTTATTATGCGAATTGCAAATTCTTTTCCTATATGATGTCGGGTGCGACTCGATAGCCGACGGGACCCGAATGTTTTTAAGAATATTGCAAATGTCTCGCGAACCGCTGACTTGGGACGATCGATGTTAAAGGATTGCCTACGCTTTTAGACCGTGATGGGCGTGGTGGATTCAATCTTCAATTTATTTGTTTTGCTATAATGTATTGTGGGTAGAAAGGGCAAGTGTCAACTGATCGCCACGTGTAAATCCGACGTAATGGGCTAAGTAAATATATTGTGCTTTATCGGTGATTTCCTTTGAGATTCTGATCGTTTACTCAAGCTTTATTTGTTAATTCTTCTTAGTTTTATCTAGACACTTTCTTGAACTTTTTTCCTCATTCGAATAATCTTTAATTTGACCTCGGTATATAGAGGCGATAAAATATAAATTCTGAAACTTTGTTACAAATTACATCAATCATCGAATTAACAAATTCTTAAATCACAATAACCAACCCCATTGTCGGGATCAAAGACAACGCAACTTTGTATTACCATTGTTACGAAACGGCTGCCATCCCGAATTCTATCACAAATTGTAATTAATACAGCTCAGAGTCGGAAATATCTCTCCATCAAACTCGAAGGATCCACAAAGGCAATCAGAGAGTACAAAAGTACCGTACTGGAAATTAAACTGTGCAAATTCTAACCCCACTCCTGCATACCGGGGATATTTGGTACAAGTGGCAAAATTACGCCCAACCCTTGCCTTTTAACCCTTCTTGTCATTTGCGAAGAACAAATTAATCATCATCATTTATATGCAGCACCAGTAGCCAGATTTGTTTCTCCGATTATGTCACCCTCGCTTGTTAGTATAGGGGCGGGTTACAACAGATTTTAGAGGATGTGTTTTAGTATTTTACGAGTCTTAATCATTGTTGGGTATTAAGATCTTATGGTAGGGTTGTGTATTTAGTTATTATTTATGGTTATGCTTTTTGGTAATTAATTTTGGAACATTTAGCGCTGTTGTTGATTACATTTGTTACTTGTTAAAGCAGAAATAATGAATGTACGAGACATTTAACAGTTTTTATGATAATGAACTACATGGCCCTATTGATAATAGTCGTGGTGGCCTAGTGGGCAAAGAACCAACCTCTCGAGGATGAGGGCGCGGGTTCGATTCCAGGTCAGGCAAGTACCAATGCAACTTTTCTAAGTTTGTATGTACTTTCTAAGTATATCTTAGACACCAATGACTGTGTTTCGGATGGCACGTTAAACTGTAGGTCCCGGCTGTCATTGAACATCCTTAGCAGTCGTTACGGGTAGTCAGAAGCCAGTAAGTCTGACACCAGTCTAACCAAGGGGTATTGGGTTGCCCGGGTAACTGGGTTGAGGAGGTCAGATAGGCAGTCGCTTCTTGTAAAGCACTGGTACTCAGCTGAATCCGGTTAGACTGGAAGCCGACCCCAACATAGTTGGGAAAAGGCTCGGAGGATGATGATGGCCCTATTGATAATACTATATTTGATTAAAACTATTTTTTCATTGTATAACTTAAAACAAGTCATTATCTATTCCTATATTCCACTCATAACAACATAAAACAGTTATTTACTCTAAATAAAAACAAATCTCACACTATTCTATCCTGCCCCGTGTCAAACATGACCAAAGGTCGTAGTTGAGTGGGCAGCGTCAATTATTACGTTCATTTAGATTTGGCACAGCGGGCTTTTTCGACCCACTCCCGCAGGGAAGGGTTGGGGCCCGTGACGAATGTCCACTGGTTTTAACATTTGTTAGTATTATAATGAATTTGTTTTAAATGTTGTTAGCATTCATGAATTGTGTTGTGAAGACTAATGAATAGAGAATATTACCTACACCTGGTTTTGCCTAGGGGTTCTAATTACGTCAGTAATGTTTTAGTCTCTTAGGTATAATAAGAATAACCTATTGTCTTTATTAGAAAACAGCTAAGCAGTTTTAGCTTATGATAATCAAAATTAGGACTCCTCAGAAACACTGAACTAATCTATTGATCTACATCCAAAGAAAATCAGTACACCAACCTTTATATTTTACTAGCGACCAGAATCCCAAGAAAATCTTAGTTGATATTTTAAACCAATATTTTCCCAAAACTCAAAGGATAAATTTTTAATATATGAACAGCTCAAGATGTTGAATGACGAAGTTTTCTTTATAAATAGGTACCTAGCAAAAGTTTTCACCGGTTCATTAGTTCGTCCCCTCTAAAGTGAAGAGTCACTCGAGGAAGATTGCTATGTTTGCACTGCTCCTAATATCGATGGATTAACGACACCCTAGAAAATTAAAAAGGAAAAACGAAAATGTTCGAAAGTTTGTGTCACAGTTATGAAAATGTGTCACCACCTTAGTGTTGTAAAAATGTCGAATGAGATGGTGCAATAAATTGATTTTATTTATTCAAGTCCCACTGGCTACAAATAAAACAATAAGAGTTGCTTGATGTTCATAACAGAAAATATTTCTATGCAATTTTAATTACTTCACTTCAAGATTTAGCATTTTCTTCATCAAAACAAAACAATAAGTTCTTAGCGATTCGTCTTGTACTGTTCATAGCCATCGCCATTATATTTTATGTATCTATTAATTATCATCCTCTGCCGACTAGCAGCAATCTATGTAAAAGAAACAATAAAATTATTGACAGGAGATCGCTGTCGGAGAATTTCAATACGATTTCGGATGTAACAGTGTTTGTTAATATAAAATTTATTACCGAAAGCAAAAATTATACGTTCCTATTGTTCCTCACTAAAGACATCTGACCCGAACAATACCTTCATAATTTACTTTTCGATGCAACCCTGTTCTATACGGCAGATAAAGTCGTGATAACAAATGGTAACTAAAATAATAAAATAAACCCGCGGCTGTGTGCACCAAGCGACATATTTCATTAATAAAGCCAAAACAAATAACAAAACATCATACGGACTCACTTCGCAGTGTCCATACGTTACTGAGATAAAACAAAAGATTCGAGACCCGTTGAATTTATGCGTTATCGAACTCTGTTTGATGCTAGGGTCCGAACAATGGGCGATCGTGGCGCCCCATGCGGCGAGCGGTGGCACTACGGAACGGTGGCTCGCTGCCACCTAGCGGCATCTATTACTGAGTAGTGAGAACTATTGCCTATTGTTAGGAAACGTAAGCTCGGGGTGAGAAAGGTTACCTGCAAATAAATGGAGGTATTTTATCGCTTTCTTAAGATGACATAAAGATTTAGACATTTTATAAGCGCAAATAGTGTCCTGCCTACAATGCAGCACATTTATGTTAGATAAATACATTTATCGACGGTCAAGACTATAAAGTATTGCTTGCTATGTGAAAAGTTTAATTTGGAACAAAAAGTTAAACAAGAAAAATAAATTCAATGGAAAAGCAAAGAATTTTGCCAAAAATATTCATAAGCTGTCATCAGACTACTGGACCTTCGCCAGATGCGGCAAACCGACGACAAAATATTTCGCTGCAAAATACTTACTCAACCAAATCACCCCTCTGCTCTTTAAAATCACTCCGGAGAAATTGAGCGGCAATTCATAAGAAGTTTAATCTATGATTGACGTTACTGCGACCAACTTTGTGAATTGAATGTTGTTTCTGAATATCGAAGCTACAAGGCTGAAAGACATCTTATGAATAGAGATTTACACAGCAATTAATTTATTACTAATTAAATAAATGATAATGTGCATATTTTTGCAATAAAAACAGTGTTCAGTGTTATTAACTCCCAATTACAATAAAACGTGCATCAAATCTTCTTTATTGCAGCGTAAGAAATAGTGCTCACTTCCGCATATTTTCCTAAACGCACCATTACTTTAAGTCACTGGCTGGTTGTGCGGTTATTTATGCCTCGCATTAAAAACAAAATGATATGCCTTCGCCGCTGAAAATCTAAAAAGAATAAGCAATAAAACGATAAAACCCAAATCTGATACATACTAGGGCCCAGTCTCCCGCAGGGCGTAAGAAAGAGACAGTATTATACATCGGCGAAATGAATTCGATGCTACTGTTTCATCTCTCACCTCTATCGGCTGGCGATCTCTGAACTGTCCTAACTCATGCGAACAATAAACGCGACTTTCGACCTTACAGCCACAGGATAGAGCACCACTATCGAATGCAGATTACAACAAATGGATTTGAGATTAATATAGTACGAGTGCCACCCCCGTCTCATACCACCCCATTCGGCGTTCAGCATTCAAATAGGAATCGAATGGATGACCAAAACATAATATCGTTGGAAGATTCAACCGCCATAAATCAAATGAGAAATAATCTGTTTCGGAACGAGATAGTCGCCGATGGCGTGCCACCATAAAAACGCAAAACGTTTTGTCTGATTGAAATCGTTACGGCGGCTTTTTTCGTGGTGCTATTTCCTTTTTATTTTCCTTGATGTATAATCAATGTGTTAACGGATGGCCGCCAACTGAGGGCTTGGAGAGTAGATTTGCTACACAAAAGATTCTGATATTGAGTTTGAAAGTAGTTTCTCTTTTCGTTCTTTTATGTTAATGGCACTTTCGGTGGCGCTCGGTAATGGTTTGTGCGAATAAATGTCGCACTTTAGTCGCGGACACATGGGACGCTTTACACATTGCTGTTGTTTATGACGCACGTGTGCGTTTTAATGTTTAATCATTTCATAAATAATGTCGATTTCAGAGTGTTTCAGCGAAAGAAGTAAGACAATCCGACGATCCAGTCAAAAAAGATCGGGGAATGTTAACATTTCAGAGGCTTTCATTTCAGTTCCACTCTAAAATCATTTTTCCTGTCAAAAGATTATGTGACGACAACAACCATTCTAATCTTGTAAATGAAGTTCTAAAACCTTATCCACCAAGCCGTTCGTACAGTGCTGTAACTTTCAGTGATTGATATAAACATCTAACATAAAAAAGATCACTAGAATCTTGCCGCAGAAAGTCGAACTCATTTCATAATTTACCTTACTGCCTATCAAGTTTTCCTTTCGATTTTTGTCTCGTTTAGTCCAAATTGTGAAACATAAAAAGGTTCGTGTAAGCCCTAAACCTATTTATAAGAACAACATTCAAATACTTAAAGATTATTTTTACGGTCTACAAGTACAGGGTACAGACATAAAACTTGTTCAATAAAACCTAATAACTTGAATACATATCAAACTTCATATTTTTTATACATCCGATCCTAAGTTACGTTGCCAGAGTTGCCAGTTCAGAAAATCGTATGGCCACAAAACAAATTTCATTAAGTTAAACGATACGCGTCAAATTATAATCTAAAATGTACGATAAAATACTTAGCAGATTGCGCCACATGTGGTCAACCTGTCTCATAACCACGGCACATGCCATGCTTACCTTCCACAATTATTACTGCGTAAACATAAAAAACACTTTAAAGAATTTCACCCACCCACACACAAAATACAACCTTAATTTTGTGGCTATAGAATTGATTTTTAGTTGTGACTTCGTTCCTTGGTTCCGACCATCTGTTCCGGATGATAACTATCAAAAAATTAACAATTTGTTTAATGTAAATGAAGCGAAGTCAAACTGTCGATAAATTATTAGGACGCACACCGATTCCTTTAGACGTTTATGCTTACCGAATGTCACCTTTCCTTAACGCAGTGTTTGCTTATCTGTATAATCAGGGAACGAATTTTAATAGCATTAAGTTTTTTTTTTATTTATTCTTTTATTTTGTGATCATATCAAACAGCTGTTGATTTCTATTTCTGTAAGTAAAAGTGAGCCAAATTTTTACTACAATAAATAGCGATAATCTTAAAATTGTCTAATTTTACGGGAGATAAAAATATGCTTAAGAGTTACGCCAATTCTAGGTGTAAATATTTGAACACATAAAATATAATGACTTAAAGCGACGATCTATTCAGTAATGTATTTATTTGTTAAGATGATAATAATTATAACAGTAAAACATAAATATAAGCATCTAACACGTAATTTACGCAATACTTTGTAACTCCAACACAAATAGAGATAATTTTGTTTTCCAAACTCGTTTACACAAGCTGTAAAAAATACTTAATTTTCAAATTTATTACATCAAGTTTGTTAGTAAAATTTGTGGATTGCGTTCGTGATCACTCTTCATTTAGGCGTCATTAACAAAATGATATATTACCGTAAATAAAAAAATATACCAAATTAACCAACGTGGAGCTCCAAATAGACAATCGCATGTTGACAAGTAATTATCAAAACCGTTTTCTTCCAAACTTTTTTTACAGTTTCGTGACTGGTTGAATAATAAATCTTTGCCTAATGAGATATTTATGCGAGCCGAGTCTTCCTGTCAACTATTAATCCTTCGCTCGTAATAAAAAACTGTGCAGTTTCATCAATATCGGTTCTGTTAGGCTCTGCCGAGTAGATGACAAATCGTTTTAATAAAGTATCGGACTTTTATTTGTGATACTTACAAAAGCCCCTGACTGTACCTTGACAAAAACATTGAATCAAAAACTACATTAGGTACTTGTGTTATACGTCGACTTTTATAATTCAGCTGGGCAGTAAATAAATAGTTATCTAATAAAAAAATATATTTAACAGTAAAAGTGTTAAAAATGATATTAACTTTATTTAAATCTCATATCACATCACATCCCACCTAAACTGATTAAAAGTCAAAACATTAATTACAAATGTTATTACTCCGGAAATCGAATGTGATTTTAAAATTAATAAAACATCACAAAGTTTATTAAAAACAAGTTTTCATAAAATATTCATCTCACGCTTAAACCTTTTAACAAGTAATTTTTATGTAAAAATATTTAAGACTTAAGTGATAATTATTCATTGACTTTAAACGATACTAAATGGTTAACGAGAAGGTTTAAAATGATAGTTAAAGCCAACATGAGGGTGCATTTAATTAACATAAAACATAAGCGGTTAATTGGCGTGTAATTGCCGTTTAGTAAACTATAACTCAGTTAGATAAACATCTGAATAGATAAGTTTCATCACTGCAGTTAAAAACATGATTCATTTACATCGCTTAAATGGCTTTAATAGTTATTGCTGTTAAAAGATCGCTCTTTATGATAACAAGTGTTAATTGTATCTCAACACGATATAAGCATTGAAAAAGTCTATGAATATTTTAATGTCTTTTGTTTTTAGTATATTGGACATCTTTAGCCAAGCTGATTGACCAAGAATAAAATAGTAGGTACTATTTTGCTAAAGAGGTTATAAAATATAGATGGGTATAGGTACTCTAACATAAAGATTAGACTGGGACGTAAGCCCAAGTTTGGTCATATCTTAAAACATTGAAAAAAAGAGATATATAGATACCCTAGCAAATTATCGTTTTATTCACTTCTACATAACTACGACCTCGATGGCGCAATGGTCGCCATGCCGGACTGCCGATCCTGAGGTCCCGGGTTCGATTCTCGGTTCGGTCGACATTTGTGTGATGAGCATGTTTGTTGGCCGTGGTCTGGGTGTTATAATATGTATTTATAAATATGTATATATGTAGCTATATGTAGTTTATCAGTTGTGTTAGCACCCATAACACAAGTTAATTAATAACTTACCATGGGGCTAACCGACCGTGTGTGAAAAATGTCCCGGCATTATTTATATTATATTATATTATTTGAAAAAGCTTATTTCCTTATATTTATACATTCTTCTTATTTAACGTTATAAACTATTAGTAAATATACACAAATTCCCATACTTTTAATCCAACACAAAACCAAATTCAACAGTTCCAATCGTCATTCCGGGCTCATTGGAGCAAACATCCTCAAATTAACATAAGCGTTTAACATGAACAAATAGATGTACCGATAAGCTCGATAGTCACGTAATGTAAGCTATTCATTACTGTAATTAACACTTAGGTCTATAAATTAACGAAGAAGTCTACCGTGACGGGCGCGCCTTGTACAATGTGCATTTTTCTGTTATCGCGATAGAATTTTCGGAAGCGCTTTTGTTTGTGTAATTAGATGGTGATTTGTAGCTTCATTGATTGTGTGATCGATGTATGAATAGCGTTTCTTGATTCCAGTTAAACTCTGTTTACTTTAAAAAGTCAGTAGGTAGGTACATTACCTATTACATTACACATACTTAGTCAGATTTTACATTTAATTTTGTTCGTGTCATAACCTGGCCTCAGCTTCCTTCGCAGCTAAATCCATTGACAACCTACAGATTTTAAGACTCAATCAACATAATATTTAAATTACTCCAGGCCAAAGATAACACCTTCTTCAAGATACACGACACCAATGGTAACCTAAGCTGACCATTGATTCACGTCACCCATCCCTTATTAACCAAGGCCAGTAAAACTAACTTTCCACCTACATATTTACCAGTACCTGGGTACATACCTATTAAACCACGTGCTGCAACAGCTGACGTAAACGAAGAAAAAGGAAAGTGAGTAACAAAAAAGGAATTAGTTACATCAAAAGGTAAATTTATTCAACGTTGACAGGAAGCAATAAAGTTGCTTTTCGGCTTGACCACATGGCATAAATGGCGGCCATTGCTCGCATATTTGGTCGCTAGTCAGGTAATTAATTTTATTAACATTAACATAGTAAATATTTTGAATAGTTAAGATATTGGAATCGATATCTTAAGCACGCTTGATGATTAGATAAGAGAATTAGTTTGATCAGAATATTTAAAGAGAATTTATTGAATGTTGATTTTTTGATTTATGGTGATATACAGGGTTACTGGTAAGTAGACCGCATCCTTTCAGGAGGTGATAGTATAGGTCAATACGGACAAATTTGACCCTGGGATACACTGGACAAAAGTTAACCCGTTTCGAGATAATCGAATTTCAAGATCAGTCGTCTAGGTACACGCATTAATTTTCATTATTAGTCAAAAGTCTCGTTTTTGTGGATTTTTGTGTGTTTTTGAATAGAAGATGAATCACTTCATAATAACAAACCATAAAACTGTACAAATCACAGAGGAAATTATAGCGAACAGCAATTACTTTTTTAGTAGCTATTTTCTCAAAAATATTACTCTTCATTTTTTTGTGCAGAATACTTAAAAAACATCTACATTTATCTAGCTATCCAAAAAGGCACAAAACACACAAAAATCCGCAAAAACGAGACTTTTAACTAATAATAAAATTTATACGTGTACCTAGACGACTTGTAAAGAAAAGATCTTGAAATTCGATTATCTTCAAACGGGTTAACTTTTGCCCAGTGTATCCCAGGGTCAAATTTGTCCGTATTGACCTATACTATCACCTCATGAAAGGATGCGGTCTACTTACCAGTAACCCTGTATATTAACGTTTTATTTTTAAGTTAAAATGTAGAATGAGATGGTTTGATTAATTTTATCTTAACTATCTCATAAAGTACCAAATCGTCCACGAGTAGGTAGTACTAAGAGCAGCCTATAGGAAAAAAAGGCTTTCTGGGAGTGATAACTTTGTAAACGTTTTATAGTTATGTCAACCACTGTCATCGCACTTCATTGTATAAATGCCGTAATCCATTAGTCAACTATAATACAATTTTATGCAAACAATTGTCTATTCATATTCAAGTGATTCTTTAGTTGATACCTAATTTACTGCAAGACAAGTAACAAATATTTTTTTTGTTAATTCCAGGCATTAACCTTCCTGTACTTCAGCAAAATTAATTTCAACCATAAATCAATGCCTATAATCCACGTCTCCAAAAAACAGAGACAAAAATGTTCTCATAATTCAAATCTAATTAAAATTACAATAACCATCTGCTGCAACCCTCATCAGTGGCGAATTACAAAATGGCGGTTATAAATCCAAAAGTAAAATCCTCTTTGGACCAAACTCAGGTAATTTATTGTGGTACTGCGAATAATCACGGAGGTGTCGTATAAATCGTGGACCATTTGTAAAATAGGAATTACGATTCGCCTCCGAGACCATTGTCACCCCTCTCTGTCCGCTGTAGATAAGTACTTTAGTATATGTTACGGAAGCCGAGTAGTTAGACATGGATATTGCGTAAAGGGATCGGTTTGGCAATTTTTTGTGAACCCTACCTATAGCTATAATACCTATAGCTTAAGCGACAGCTAGGTCCTTAAGGACGTATGAAAAAGAAACGATGATGCAATTTTTTAACAAGACAATTATATTTTAGATGTTCAAACCTTAGGCACCCAAGACCATTTTTTATTACAAGGACTCGTATATAGTTCGCACTATTCCCATTCAATCTAAGAAGCTTAGTACATATTTGGTTATAGAGCAGTCATCCAGACAAACTAATTGATTGGGAGCAACCAACTTTAGGCATGATAAATACAATGAAGGAAGAAGTATCACGGTCTAGTCTCTTTTTAACCTACACCATGCGCCGAAAATTCAAAACTAAGTATACACAACACCTTCTTTTTACTAACTTGCAAGCTTTATGCTGATACCTACTTACATAAAACCTTCACAAAATCATGTCAGGGGAGAGGAAATTTTCTAATAAACGAGTCTTGCACTCAACTCACGAGCTAGGACCGAAAATACACGACGATACGTCGGTTCGGCGGAATTTTTAATAGTCTCACCCCTTCTTGCGTCACTGCCTAATGTATTTGGAATCTGTCTCGAAGCTTTATCTATTGGAAATGGCTGTTTCGAACTACTGTTGGCCTTACGAACTACTTTTAACTACGAGTAATAAATCCAGTGTAAGGCTGGCTACCGGGTCTGCAACTCTGCATAGTGGGGAGAGCGGTATCAAATAGTTACTGGGATTTTTGCAGTATTTTTGTGATATTGCTCTTTATTATGTTTGAGTGGACAGCTTTGGATTGACCGTATTTTTTTAATTGAAGAGGAAATCTTCACCCAGACACATATATAATAACTGCGAGCAGGTGATCAAAATTTAAATTAAGAATAGTGTAGGGGTAAATGTGGTCGAATTATGTAGGTGTGTTTTTTTTCATGCTTACTGCTGTTTGTCAGCAGTAAGCATAAAAAAAACACAACACATCAACGGTGACACAGACCAGACAAGAAAGTCAATTTAACAACAAACAAACAAACTAAAAACATCATAAAATAAAGCTTGGCATCTAATTCTTATTTCAACCATAAACGGAAAATTGTTTCCTCCAAGTGCCTGCATAATTAAAATTTAAACGTATTGTCCATTGTAGCCCGACTTCCCCATAGTAGTGTATCGCAGACTGGGGCTTTATACGAATCTCTCCTCTCCACGAAAATGCACATTAATATTAAATGGCTTGGAAATGCTGCGTCGTGGAGGAGGGGGTGAGAGGGGAGGTGGCTGCAATAAAAAAGCAAACGGGCGTCGATGATACACCGAAGGTGGTTTGAGACTCAGTTGCTTCTTATTGTTCCGATGCAGATTCTGAGCTTCCTTACTCATTAATGATCGGAAATAAGGATGTTTCGATACCCTGCTACAGAGACGAGGGTAATTATAAGGAAACATTCTATGAGGAAAATGTCGCAAGTTCTTAAGTGAAGACTTGCTTTTCTGCTTGCTTTATCCTATTCCTGTGTAACACCTTACAAATGCATTTGAGTATAATGTTGTTTTTCAAGTACCGGAAAAAACTGATTCAGCCAACCATTTATCTTCCATCCCCGTGTTTTATATCGTTATTCTCATGTCACATACCAACAAACGATTTAACTCAGAAGCGTGCAACTATCAACTCTGAAAATGTCAACCGAGCCATTTCCCTTACAAAGCTTGCCGTACGTGTTTTCCTTATATTAACTACGTAACACTATTCCCCCTTTCTCCCTACCCCCCACTAGTTACAGCATCCAATAAGAGATGGCGCCCGAACAAAACTAGCGCCAGTACTCTCTCTCGCAAGCAATTTACTCCTTACACTAATTAAAAGAGCGAGCGAGAGATGCCACGCCCACCACTGAGAACAAACAGAAGAGGGGATCGCACCCGCCAATCGGAAAGCTTGATTATTTGTAATTAGAACGACCCGCTCTTCCTTTTGCCAAGATGACCAATGGGATTTTGTATTTAGCGGCATTATTCTGTCGTCAAAAGGAATTTCTGTTAGTAATTTAATTAAAATTTTCCACAATTGTGAAACGTTCTCATTTGCTGAGAGCAATCAGTGTTGCGAAATGGGCGTTATGTTTTTAGATTGGAATGAATTACTTTTTACGATCCTCGCCTCCGCTGTTTTCTTTAATTGATGTTGTTGGTACAGTCATTTAAAAAGGTAATTTGAAATCCTGTTTTTTTATAGATTAGTATTTGTGTATATAAAGAACTGTTTATAATTAAACAGATATTGTTTTCTATCTTGTCTTTGTCTTTGTTATCAAACTTCTTCCAACCATTGAGAGACGTTACAATATTAAAACATCTCTAGATACAATAAAAACCAAAGTTCACCCTCAGCTCATAATGAAACAAGAAAACCAAACGTACAAAAGAGTCCGGAGCTGTAGCTGAACAAAAACTTTCTCATTCCGCAGACCATTGAAACAGCACAATCATTCAACTAGGAAGAATCAACCGGTCACAATGAACGGACCAACTTCTAGCTGCCAGTTTGCATATAGAGATAAAAGTGGAGAATATTAATGTGAATCGCCCCAACTCCCTCCCCCCTTTTTCTTGGGGGGTTTGTGGGATGGGAGGGGGGCACTTTCTTCCACGAAGGACCACGGGACAGTCGTGATTTTAATTATATTGCGACGTGAGACGAGAGTTATGGCTCCTACAGAACTTACCAATTTTAGATGTTATGTTTATGCGACGGTTATTTGAGTGGATGGTATCTCGTTTTCGTTATAATTAATGCGATTGGGAATTAGATTTTTATTTTGGAAAATATTTTTAGAGGAGGGTTCTATGTAAATCAAGTTTTAAAAATTTTCGCGACTGTGATTGCAATTCTTTATATTTGTTGTGGCATATTGTAATAAATGAGGCATATTTAAGTAGGTGAACATAAAATTGACATGTAAAATAGTTAATAAGAATATATTATTATATGTCAGTTTTATAGAAATTGGAAAAAAAAAACATTTGCGAGCTGGTAAAGATAAAAATATAATGAAAATAATTAAACCTGTTTACCTTCAAGTTAAAGCATTTGCTAGCATAATCCCTAACAAGGAAAATAGCGATGAAAGTAACCAAATACTCTTCTTAACATCGAATGTATTTATGACAATGCCTTTATTCGATATGCCATCAATCCTGAACATTCAATACATCACGCGATTTATCTCATAAAATAGGTAGATAAGCAACGAAAAAACTAGAAAAGTTACAACAATGGGGGCCCATAAAGTTAACCCCTTATTCAACTAAACATTCAACTCACATAAATATCTTTCGACAAACTAATGTCAATGTAAGAACGCCATTACTTGAGTTAAACAAATTCCAAGATCTGTGTATGTGTGTGCGAATGTGTAGGATTGCGTATGTGTGCTGTAAGGTGCATATACGTCATAGTGGTGTATGTAGGGTTGACAGCCAGATGATATAGAGCGCCGTATTTTTGTTTTGAAGTGTAATGTATTTTGGTACTGTTAAATGTAAAAGGGAAATGCATACATTATGAGTGGGTAATTCTTTTAGACTTTTTTGTAAAAGCCATGAAGAAAATTAACGCCTTCATACTTATTCATATAACTTCATACAATGTGATATCTATTTACGTTCTCTTATAAGAAAATTGCCTTGTATACCAGAAAAATATTTGTTCTTTTCGGTTATTGCACCTCGATAGCACATACTTGAAAAAGTATCTGAATATCTCAGCTGATATAGGTACTACCTGTACTATCTTTGTCGTTAAGTTTACACGTAATTGCAAATGACGATACTGGTTTTTTTTTAATTATCTAGTACATTTCACTTCTAAGTTCCTCGACTATGGTTTAGGAAGCATTGACACGATTGTACAATATCCAACCGTCAAAACTCAAACTGAGAACGGACAACCCTAGTTATAGGGTGAATATGCATATGTGGGAGAGTATGTAAATACGTAAACGTTAAATTGTGAGGATGTGTGATGTTGAGGCTCCAGAGCGAGAGGTCTCCCTCATTATCGACCTCGGGTCACGGCGCATGCTCCAACTTTAGTCTCAACCCTGCTAACGAAGGCCTTATTGCGACAGCGGTTCATCGAAGTAATTGAGTTACGACTTTTTACGTAGCAATTTCGTTTTTCTCTTAGAATCGGGTCGCACGCTAATTGGGGCGAATTTTTTTTTCTCCTGCTTTCTTCTTGAACAAATATTGGATTAGGCGCGTAATTCGCTTCAAATAGGTTAGTCTTTGAAGGTACGAGCATTTCGCTTATAATGAAAGTTTTTATTTTACCTATTTTTTTTTGCGTAAACTTATTATTGTAATGTAATGAGTTGTTGTGTTTGAATTTTATGTTCATTTACTTTTTTTATTTAGTTTTTTTCTTTTTATGAATAGAAAAGTTAAATAGCTAATTATGTGCCGGTTGATATCGACTGAAAGTTTCAGCGAGTCGTGCTCGTCTCGAGAGGTTTTCTCATTTGCGATGGGGTTTTTTATGCTTTTTTGCTTTCTTTGTCGTGTCTGTGGGGAGTAGAGACGTATGCAGACATAACTTCGCATTTATGGAAAAGAGGAAGCTGAATAAGTGCATAGATAGATATTTGTACGACGTTATAATTTGATTTTCAGTTTGTTTAGTTGCTCTACGTTAAATATTATAAAGGTCTTATTGTATGAGTGATGACGTAGGTATGTAAGAGTATTTGTTTATCATGAAATAGTAGTAGGAATGAAATGAGGAAGGAAAACTAAAATAATCTATTACCACGAATAATTTATTAAAATACTAATAGATTGAATAATAGAGGTACATTTATCTGTGACTGAGCTTATGATAGCTTTTGCTAGGTATATAAAAGAAATACACCAATCAAAAGAATATCTACTCATTAAAATCAGATTGCAAAATATAGACAAATATTAATTAATCACCTACATACTTACCTATTTTATGAATTTAGATGTGATGAAAAATATTCATTCGCTATTTACCTAATATTATTATTTACTAAGACTTATCTATTAAATACTAGCTTGATATACCTATTACATAATAAATCCAAAAAAACAAACAAAAAAATATTCCCAAAAAGGAAAAAAAAGAAAAATACGCCGCCATCTTTATTATTCCGTAGGTTTGTTGTATGAACATAGTACAATTGATTCGAATGTGTCCAGCCGTACGACAGTGCAATGGGATCAAATATTCATTAAATGGCCTCTGTTGGCTGTGGTACCGGGTTCATATTCAGCAGACGTAGTTGTTAATAGTTCGCCCAGCCTGCCTTATCTTCGACACTCAGACTGCAGTGCGATTGTTGGGTCTTGATACTTGGGTGCACTGTTTTGGTTTTAATTTTGCCATAATAGATGTGTGATGACATAATGATCAAGGGGTCTTTTTGTTAAATAAGTCAAAGTCATTCATTATTTGCAAACATGGGTGAAGGTACAGGTGTTACATTTATAAAAAGTTCTCCATATTCTACCGTCACATGAGCATGCATGAATTTCGTATGTTGGAATTTTATCATTTTAGCTGCAAAAGTGCAACTGACAACATTTACATAGTTACAATTTCCATAATATCGTTGAGTGCTTTTAGTTAAGTACACTAATTATGTATTATAGGCTAAGGGTGTGTCTTGTGTGGGCGTATCAAAACGAAGGCGATGCCCAAATATTTACGATGCGCTACTTGTAAAGACATTCGCGTGCAGATCAGTCAGATTGGACCTACCGTAACACAGGAAAAATAAAGAGAATACAAAAAATATAGGTAATTTAATAATACATACTTGCAAGTATCAAAACGGTTGAGTCGTAGTAAATTACTCCGTTCCTTACCTTATATACCTACCAAGACTGCTACAAGGGTAGCGAGGGATGGGGTTGTTCGTTTGTTAACCAACTACGTTATATTAAAGTGGACCTGCCGCTCTTATTGTTTAATTTTGTTTTTGAGTTTGCTATTGAGGTATTTGTAATCTTACACGTAGGTATACGTATTATACGTATACAAATTCCAATACCGAATTAGTAGCAACCAAAGTATAGAAAAATGTCGCTAACTGTGTTTTAAAATTTTATTTTCAGAATTTTTCAATTTTCGCTTTTCATCTAATGTATGGTTTACATTGCATATTCTTTGCATCAAATTGATCAATCATAAAAATGTTATGCAAATGGAAACGACAACAACAGTCCGTTTTTCATAAAGCAACTGTTTTCTTGGAATCTCGGTCGCAAAAATTCATAGTAAGTAAACAATTTTATGGCTTGAAGAAAACTGACGTTTATGCCATCAGTGAACTTGCCTTACTGATGAGTCAGAAATGTGGTCGAGATTAAAATCAGAATCAGAAGAAAAAATAAATCAGATTTGGTATCTATGGATGGAATATCCTCGCTAAGCTACCGTTGTGGGAGGCTGAGGCGCGGTCAGTGGGGGCGTCGAGCGCAAATTAATCTCCATACGTTGCGCCCGCGCCGTCCGACGCTCGTTACTTTTGTATTACAACTGCTATTTAAATAATTTTTACAATTCTATTGTTGATAAATTCGTTTTATTAGTTGATATGATAATTGTGAAAAAGTTATCCCAGTTTAATAAGTAGATTTTAATTGTATTAGTATATGGAGATATGTAACTGAAACATATGTAAAAGACAGTTTGATATTTTTGATGTCATAGTATTAGGAAGGTTTAAGAAACATATCGAATAGGTTGCTATTGCTTGATCGAGTAATCAAAACGTCATTGATTACTCAGTTCCTTACTAGCGTATAATTCATGAATAACTTATCAGCTGCATTTTTTCTACCATACATAACGCCGATTATAGTAATGTATCGCTAAATTGGCTTACTGCGAATGCTTACTTATTAAAAAAAGCTCTATACATACCTAACCCTTAAAAACCTGATAAAATCTACACAGACAACCCTACCAGCTACTGTCAAAACTTAAGTCTCAAGTACCATTTATTTGAACAATATCCACGGCCATAATGTATGGAGATTAGGTGGAGGACAGACGCGCTTGCTCGTCCGTTGATCCGACATGATACATCAACGTCGCAGTGGACAGTGGACACTCCCCCTTACGTTGGATGAGGAACGTTCAGTGGGAAATGTGGATATGGCAAGGGCTGTTTTGTGAAATGGAAAATATTTTGTTTTAGTTTTTTACTTGAGGTTCTAATACCTTCTATATTTTTTTATGTACTCTATTAAATACTCCTTTATGTAATTCCATACGTATATTATCATTATGTATCCCTTGTGCATTCCCCGATATCCCCTTATTTGCTTCCTTATAATACTTACTTCATATACTCATGTAGGTACTCTCTTATGTATTTCCCTTATATACTCTCTCACTGGTATTAATGAATTTAATGCTTGTGAATGAATGTGAATTTTCAGCCATATCGGATGGATGTGCCCACAACCTTTATTGAGGGCTGCAGCTGGATCCACCCCTTGATGCCAACTTTTGATTTGACTTAGAGGGATAAAAATTGAGAGATATTAGACTTCACACTCCATACCTACAACATTATTACCATACCTACAGTATTCAAAACCCGAGCACACAACTCCTACAACATGCCACATCCAACCACCCACAACTTCACGTACAAGACTAATAGCAAACTAGATGTTTGTCCGTCAGCTTTGCATACTGGGCGCTTGTTAACCGAGGAATTAGCGTTGACCAGATGATTAGTGACGGACCCGGTCATTACGCGAATGCTGACGTGTTAAACTGACGTCAGAGATTAGAAGTGCGTCATATTTTAGACTTTAGACTTTGTGTTCAGTGGGTGGGGAGTTTTCTTTTGCTATTTGAAAATGTATAGCTGATGAGTCTCAAGAAGCTAAAAATGTTCATCTTGTTGTACTGACTTGGAGGACTTAAAGGACAAAGTGCATACAAAAGGACCATCAGGATAGCTGGTCACTATCCATAATGTAACATCGTGACGGATTACCGACAGTTGCTACCAGGTGCTACCAATTTGAAACCTCGTGATTTTGTAAAGGTAACCATCGACCCTGAATTTAACGAGGTCACAGCCCATACAGTTAGTATATTTAAAATAATAATTAATATGGATACATAATTACGTTTTTTCATAATAACTGAAGTGCATCAACTTTATAGCCTTACACCTTCTTAGTTCCCGTATCTCTTAAAATTTTTCACCCAAGAACCTCATGCACCGCCAAATATTTGGACGAAGTAATAATTTTCTTACAAGTATATCGGTGCAAGTAGCATCTGTTTATCAAAAACACGCTGAAAACGTTCTCTGAACGCTGGAGCGCTTAAAAGCTTTCGCTGAAGAGGCGTTCAGTATAAGCTCTTTATTAATAAAAATACACCTCCAGCCTGCATGTTAGAAAATCGCGAGGGACACAGATGTGGAGGTGATGGAAAAGACAAAAATATCGTCGTGGGATTCTGAGTTTTCATGGGATGACGTAAGGGCACCGAGAAGTATTTAAGCGAATTAAAATTTCAAGTGAAAATCACTGCACACTAATTTGGAACTAGTTGGAATCAATGGCTAATCAAGAAGATTACAATCAAAGTTCCGGCTAGTCTATTGAATAATGTCGAGCTACAATAACCAACCTTTAAATATTATTCATACTATACAATTATCGCCAAGTAAAATAAAGCACCTAGTGCCTTCACGATTGTCAATTGTTTGAAAAAATATACTACAGCTCTTGTCAAATAACTTTGCAACCGTTAAGTTAGCCTCTGATAATTTATATGCAATAATGTTTTATTTATTCTTACATTTTGTTTTACAGTCACACGCAGGTACGCTCACTTTAGACAAACAGACGAGAATTATACCAAGTCTATTCCAGCACACATAACGGGCCACGATAAGGGCACACAACAATGTTTTCGTTCGATCAGAAGCTCGTGCCTCTGAAATGAAGTTGGGTATTAGGAACGTTGCTATCTCCCGGACTATTTCCAATTTGTTTGTTAACATTTCTTCCGGTGCGCATACTACAAGTTTTCAGTGTAGTTACAGTTAGTTCGTCGAGTGTTCCGGAATTTGGTGGGAATGCAGCATTATGGATGTGGTGCAATTTTGATTTTGATTATTCTACTTACTTGAAAAGTCAAGTAACGCGAACTTCTTACGCGACTTTACTTTAAAATTTTCATTAGTAGAAAAACAATCATAATCAGTTGCATTTCTCAATCACCAAAGAGCAGTCCACGATCATGAGATTAAACGGTAACGACTTCAAGAAAAGCTATGAAGAAATTATGAGACACAGATACATTTATTTTCATCTTGGATCTGACAACGAACGCAATCAGAACAAAAAACTAAAACTGACTAAGAAGACTTATAAACTGTCAAATGAATAATCACAGCGTTGACTAAATATCTCCGACAGCGTAAAACAGAAATAAACTATAAACAGCAAAACTGCCCAACTCCGAGAAACCCAATTTTCATCACAAACAGTCATCAACGTAAAGTGTCACAAATAATCGAAATTAGAATTTATTAGTGCTACGTAGGGGTTCAATTTTGGTTCCGTGTGTAGCAATAATGCGTAAAAAACTCATCTCCGTCACCCTACACCCCTCTCTTCTCCCCTCCACCCCCGGGCCCGGTGAAATATGATGTTTTCCCGTCCCGTGTGGACACGATTAGAAAATTCGTCGCGATGCGTCGTAGGCACTCAACACTACGTTGATAGTTTTCTTATGTTGGTTGTGTCATTTGAATATTACTTTCGTGTTTTGCCTTTGCGAAGGGATTTTATATATTTGTTTCGGTATTATGTTCAGTTTTCTACATGAAAACGGAAGACAATGTTATTTTTGGGATATCATGAGAAACTGTTGGTTCTAATGAAATCTTGAATTGGTAAGGCGCAGTTTTGGTGACTAAATAATAAGTCAGGTAATACTCCCACTGTCATTAACAAAAAATAATGTTCAAGTAAAGTTGGAGATCTAAGGGGGAGGCTTATGTTCAGCAGTGGACGTCCTATGGCTGAGATGATGATAATGATGATGATGAAAGTTGGTCTAAGGGTAGGATGATGATGATGATAAGCAGAGTTTATACTCTTCATTAAAGTGACTGTTTGTTAAAAATCACATTATGTACGTACCAAATTATTTATTTAAATTCAACAAATCCCATCCATACTCCCTAACAAAAATAACCAGTATTTTCTAGTATTGTGACGTCACTATTCCTTGGCAATGTGCTAATGTAGGCATAAATCACGCAGGGCTGCCCTGAGTCCAACGGAGGATCAACGCCTATATATCAAGCTAATGCTGATATGATATGTTAAATAAATATCGACGTTCAGGATATTGGGTTTGGGTAACAAATCGAAAATGAATGTGACACGTGTACAAAGTGAAATGCCTTTGAAATATTTGTTAGGGATGAGACAATGGTATTGTGGTGATTATGTTCAATAGTGCTAAATGTAATATTTGAGTAGAAGTCGTGGTAGCCTAGTGTGAGAGGAGGCCTGTGCCCAGCAGTGGGACTATAAAAAGGCTGTAACAGTAACAGTGCTATTTGAAAGTGTTTTAATTACAACTATAATTATTGCACTTTAATGGTTACATCATAAAAAAAGTTAAACAGTTTGTCCACTGAATCTTATCAAACACAGGATACATAAGAGCGCTTGCAATTAGATAGAGAAACAGTCTAGACATGAGAAATGATACAATGAATTTGGTTTCATTTAAAGAATTATATAGAAACAGTTCATCCTGCCCAGATTGATCGGAAAAATAATATTAAAATACGTAGTATTGAACAACTATAGTACCTACTCATTGTAGTTATACTAGTACAAAAATAAACATGTTTTATTACAGGAAGCTTTTACAGCAATACTTCAAACTTTGTATTGAAAGAGATACGTGGTCTTGTATTTACTCGGCTGTTGTTCACAATCTATTTGTCTGCAGTATCTGTGATAAACTAGAGACTGCTGGTCTGGTTACAATTGTACATTTTACCTTTGAACATTTTTTAAAAGTAGTTAAGTAAATTTGGAATTATCACCAGCTGTGTTTTGGAAAAGTTAAAACGGATTTCAAATGCACTAAAAAGCAAAACTCAAATATTTGCCAGATTTACATCGGCAAATTAACTCCGTAGAAATCTTGAGACACCAATTTCTATACCGATATTGGTTTAGTAGGTTACGGTAATTATTAATGGCATTTTGGTTTTTTAATTTTTTGATTACTTATCAATAATTTCTGTTGAAATCAAAAATATTTCCCTTAGTTGCTTCAATTTGTCCTCAAAAGTTTAAATATATGATTGCAATAGCCAGAATGATTGTCATACTAACAATGGGATTGGCGTTTGTCTCCTTTACGTAGATGACATTACTATCATGACATTTGATAACAATATTGACATGAAGCTGAAGGGTGGCCACACTACAAGCGAAGAGAAGAAACTATTTTTATTTTACGTACTGAAAGATTGGACCGTCAGTGCAGTGCAAGAAAATCTACCACTGCATCAAAAAGACAATGGTAAAATGTAGAAAACTAGATAAGCTACTCTTAAATAATACTTATAAGTAAATACCAACAAAGAAATCCTAGGTTTTGTCTTATCTTTTATTTCGTTTCCACTTCTATACAAACTCCAATAGTAGGTAGTACCTATATTAGGAATATTGGCTCCACGTCCCTTCTGTTGACGAAATTTTGCTATCACTACACCGCATCAGAGCCAATAGGGAGTGTCGGTTCACACTATCTACAAAAGAAATTACATGTTCCTCTCTATCAGGTGGGGGGGAGGGGGGATGACGTCAGAGCAACGCCTCGAATAAATGTGATGGAAATTGGAGGATTTGTTTACCCATATTCTCACACTTTTGACACTAAAAGGTATAGCGGGCGTGTTGTTGTGTGCGTGTCTCGCTATTGTTTTTGTTTGCTTGTGTGCATGACTGTATTCGGTAAAGTGTGTTTGGGGACTTTTATGATGGTTAGTTAGTAAGATGCTTAGGGCTTGTGCACATGGAGGTAATTTTTTTAATACTTGTTTTTTTTTTTCAAAAACTTTGCTGCTAATAGTCTAACAACGAACAACTCGATTAACATTATATAAATCTTTAATTTATATACAACTAGCTTTTGCCCGCGACTTCGTTCGCGTGGAATAGTGGCATCCGACAGATTTTTGGTTTGAACAATAGATGGCGCTGTATGTCCGGAATAAATTCTATTTTTATTTTTTGTAATAAAAACTATCCTATGTCCTTCTCCTGGCTCTAAACTACCTCCCTGCCAGTTTTCAGCTAAATCGGTTCAGCCGTTCTTGAGTTATAAGTGGAGTAACTAACACGACTTTCTTTTATATATATAGATGTATTGTTCTTGGTTTGCAAATTGGTATTGAAGCTGGCTTAGGTTGATGCATACTTTTAGTTGACTTTAAAAAATTTGGTTTTGGGCTACAAAAATATTTCATCCTTCACACTACTCACACCAATCGAATTTCATAGCCATCACCACCAATTTCCATGAAACTAGTTACCTTACCTCCCACTTCATAAGCTCATTGTAAGTTAACACCTCGACACGCGGCACCCAGAGTCGTGCCCAATTCAATTTATTTAGCGATTTTCAGAACAAAAATATTTTGGGGCACCTATTTATCAGAGTTCGGGAGACGTAGCTGTACCAACACATTTATATGTTACCTCACATACAAAACTAGAGTGGGATTACGTAATATATTCCGGTGTCGTGTGCCTCTAGCCATTTTTCTATTCGTTCTCGACTTTTGAAGGCGTGCAGGAGACGAGGAATTACGATGCCTAATTCAAACGGTGTGTTTGAAATGAGAATTGTTAGGTTTTGCGAGTAGAGGTGGGAAAACAGTTGACGGGCGTGAGTGTTAGCATAATTTGATGACTTTATATGAAAGCTTTAAAGGTTGGAAAGAACTTTAATTCAATTTTTAGTTTTTAATGAAGTAGCTGCAGTGGATGCTACTAAAATAACACAACTGTGATTTAGCCAACTAAATATGAGGTATTCACTATTTTTGGAGTTGCATCATCTATGATAGCTCAATACTTATCTAGATATCAATGTCAAAGTAAACGTATTGGTAATATAATCACATACCTTTAAATTTTATACTTTCTTAAAACGTGTTCAGAAGAAAACTTCAATGGTTTCTAAGCCATAGATAAAACGCAACGTCACCATAAAACCCATCAAAAGTACCCGTATAATTCCAGTACCATCTATCTGCGACAGCACTAACTTACGATAAGTAATAACACCAAAAAACTATAGTACTTCCTCATAACATACGTAATAATATCGCGTAAATTTCGTCGAAGGAAAGAATCTAATAGGAGGGCCGGGCAACAGTCCAAGCTTATCTTGGAAAGCGTAAAATTTATGTTAATGACGCCCCTTAGGAAGGGAAGTAACGTTAGTAGAAGAAACTGTATGATAACCGTGTCTTTAAATGAACGAGGGGGTTATTGGTGTGACGTTCGATTTGCATACGATACGTTATTGGGAGCTTTGTATTGTCTTGGGACTGAGGTTAGGTTATGGCAAATGTTGGTTGATGCTGTTGAGGGCACAAGTTTTGAAAGTAGTTGACGAGATATTCCTACAAATTCTTCTGTATCTTTAATAAATAGCCATAAAGCTTCTGAAAAGCAGTGCCAATTTTCAGAAGCTTTGCAGTATTGACTCTCTCTCTTTACTTCTCCAATCAAACTTGGAAGACAGCACTGGAAAGAGCTAGTTCTAAAAGCAATTAGGTCAGTATCTATTATGGGCAACAGCACAGTTTTATTATTGACTTTCAGAAGCTTATAGCGCTAACCAAAACATGATAATCGTCATCTAACGCAGGTCTCCACCCTCATTCTACCACCACTACCACAAAGATGGGATCCTAAAAACTACAGAAGTACGCAAAAAACGTAGCTGGGAGCGAGCAATTCATTCGTTCATTCGTTCTCATATCCGGTTATCGCCGGTTTATCATACGCCCGGGGCCCAGTGTAACTCCTCCCGAGATTATTTTAAGCTTCAACCCTAAATGTTTGATTAAAGTACCATTCTTTGCTGGAATTGCCCCCTTTCTAGTCGCTGTTAGGTTGGGAATTGAGACGTTATTGTAACTGTCATTATATTAAAGGGATGGCAGCATTCATTTCTGTTTTTGTGCTACATCGATCTTTAATTGTACTTCAGCCTTTAGCTAGTTCAGAATAAGAAACTCTTCTCATTGTACTCTTCGGAATTTTACTACAAGGTAATTGCCAAACGCTTCCCTCAGTTCAATATTTATGAAATTTTGTAGGTAGGTAAGTAGTTAATCCGCTATTTATGAATGTAATTTTGAATTAAAATATAATTGGTTAATCCGCAACTTGTCAGAACAGATAATACCCCCTTAAACCATCACCTAACTTAAACAGACCAATCTGTTCAACATCAAAGGCTCTGAAATAGAAAAATGCACAAGAAAAAATATCCTATTTTAAATACGGGCCGGGTAAAATTAATAGCATCTCACGTCTGCCCTTTGGGAAGTGCAATCACGCGTGTAGAGGCTGCGTCGCTTTGTCCCATTCTCCCCTTTTCTTTTATAATTTTCTCGCCTCAGGCACAAACTCGGACCGCGGAAAAAATGCAAAGGTTTTTTACCTACTATGTTGCAATTTGGGTGTCGTGAGATAAATGTGTACCTCCCCTTAGTTTGAAATACGTGAAGTGGGTTTTAAGCGCTTTGTGTTTAGGGGTGCAATGAGCTTATTTTATTTTTTGGATACTTAAAAAACGGTTTATGTAGCCTCATGACTCGCCAAATCGAGAAACTGATACCTATAGAAAAGCTGAAAAATATATGATGCTATCAAAATATTATATTCTTACTGTAATGATTACTGAATAGGTCATAAATCCACCCATATGTGTTTTACAACCTAGTACTTACCAACGAAAAAGATTTATTTATAAAACTAAGGTTTATAAAGGTATAATGATCCCAAACGTCCCATAAAGTACAGCCATTGATTTACAGCGCCAACACATTTCAACTGAATCCATTTGCAATCCGCTCCCACAACTATTCCAAATAAAAGGAATTCCTCGTACAAAAGGGAAACCTGGGAAAAAGAAATAAAAAATATAATAATTCAAAATGGCGTCTGGCCACTTAATAACTGGCTGACACCATTGGGAAATATAATTAAATTTTTCTTTAGCGCCGTACTGTTCGTTCGTAATTCAAATGTGTATTTCTGTCCCTGTCTCGCGTTTCCTCGGTTGTGTCCCCCTCGCGCCCGCCCCCTCAAACTTCCGTTTGTTCGGGCGCCCCGTGTCACCCAGTGTTCTGGACAAGAAATATTTGCGATATTGTGTATTAGATGATTTGTGTATTCGTATGTACGTGGTGGGAATTTATAGGACGTACAGTCGCGTAGAAATTGTTCGATGGTTACTTGATGTTAATGGTCCTCTCATCAAAAGTTTTTAACAAGCTCCAGAGCGATGTTGTCTGTTTATTCTGCCTCTGATGTATTCCACGTTATTAGTATAAGTTTCAGATACATACATAGAGAATTTATTTTGCTTTCATACTCGTTTGGAATAAAGAGTATATTGTTTCAAAGAAATAATTAGTAGTTAGCAATGCAAGAATTTATTATTAGTCCTCCTCTTTAGCAATCATTTTTTAAATGCAGCAATGGAGTTGGCTTTCCGTTTCCTCAGACTACGGCTATGTGACATAAACCATGCCATCTACCATTACTAACGCAAATTATGACACATAGTTTACGCATTACCATAAATTACTTCCCAAAATCAGCAAGCAAACCTCCTGATGGCTATAAAACTATGGAAAAACTGTATTTACGGGCTCAGCCTAGGGGACAGGTGTGAGAGCAATATTCTAATGTCGGTAGAAGCCCTCCATCCATAATAATATAACCCCCTCCCACGCCTTTTTACATAAAACTACATGATATACTACGTAGCTGATGTGTATGTAGATAAGTTGGTATAGTTACCGGCACGGATATTGAGCTCTCGGCGGAAGAGTGGGGATCGCTTTGCGCACTGTACACTTAAGGCAATAAACCAATAAATCGCTTCTGCGCAGGTGAAGGTCAGGGTACCATATCCGTGCCGATAACTTTAGATCTTTAAATCGAGTTAGATTATTGAAAGATAACACCTACAGATACGTTTATTGTTGTGTATTATCCTACTAATCACATCACACTAATATTATAAACGCTAAAGTTTGGATGTTGCTGATTTCTGCACGTTAATAGGTAGTACTCATTGGATTTTGAGTTTCCTTGAGATATAATTGGTGGAACGGCCAGTGTTTTACACTCATACGTGAAAGTTTGTAAAGATGTATGATTTTTTAGATTCTTAAAATAGACATAGATACTACAACTACATAACTCATCTATACTAATATTATAAAGCTAAAGAGTTTGTTTGTTTGTTTGTTTGAACGCGCTAATCCCAGGAACTACTGGTCCGATTTGAAAATTTCTTTCAATGTTATATAGCCCATTTATCGAGGAAGGCTATAGGCTACTTTTTATCCCGGTACGGGAAGTAGTTCCCACGGGATGCGGGTGAAACCGCTGGCAGAAGCTAGTTGTGGAATAAAACGTGACATCAAGTCATATTTAGGTAACTGTTTACTTGGTTGATCTTGTGACCACTAAGAAGGACTTGAGGTTAGGCAGTGTTGTGGGTGTTCAGTTTTTCTGAATAAGGGGTGCCTTTGTACCTACAGCCTGAATTTGAACTTTGTTGACGCCAGAAAACGCTTTTCTAATGTCTTCAAGTATTTTCTCAAGCCTTTGACAATTGGGTACCTACCAGCTTGCCATTATTTTTTTATTTTATTTATTTGTTTACATCAGGCAACTAAGGCCCATAGAAAATACAACCCAAAACAAAAATGTGAAAGGGTGCCAAGTTCGATAATATGGAAATACTTCGCCTATAAAAGAAGTGAGATCTGAATAAGTACCAAGTTCCATACACATACCTCAGTTAAAAATAGTTACTTTTTAATGATGTTACTTGGCAAGTTTTCACACACCTTGTTATAAACCTACTAAACGCAATGAATCAAGTATTTAATTTTCTATTAAAACTTGCCAAGTAACATTATTAAAAAGTAACTATTTTTAACTGAGGTATGTGTATGGAACTTGGTACTTATTCAGATCTCACTTCTTTTATAGGCGAAGTATTTCCATATTATCGAACTTGGCACCCTTTCACATTTTTGTTTTGGGTGGGATTTCATTTATTTTTGTAAGGTTGTTTATTTTATTTTTTTCTTATGATTAAGTTAGTTAAGGAAATGTCTCATTTATACTATCTTTCAGATTTTTGAATATGCACTATGCTTCTTACAAAGAAATGAACTAGATTAACTAAATGGATTAGATTTACCAATTGACTGACATGACATGTTATCATATATTATGTTCGTGGATCAAAGTTACACATTCGTTATTTTCGAAAGTGACTCACACTTGGCCGTTTTCAGATTTTTACTTTGACTAAATACAAACCTTTGTAACGAATTTCAGATCGGTACGACCATTCGAAGATATATTATATAAATATAGATAAATTTAGTTCGTTTTAGTTCCTTAGGGGTATAAATTTACACTGAGTATTTTACACCTTCATTATTTTGAAACCGACTCACACTTGGCCATTTTCAGATTTTTTCCTTTACCTTGACATAAAGACCTACCTCCATGCCAAATTTCAAGTCAATACGACCATTGGAAGTGGTCTAGGTTTTTGATGAGTGAGTCAGTCAGTCAGTCAGTGAGTGTATAGTAAAAATAGCGATTTTCTGATGTCAATATCTCAAGACCTACAATAGGTATATTAATGAAATTTTGTATTTTAGATAAGTGAGGGGGTCTCAACAGATACTAGAAATTTGATATGCGTAAATAAAATAGATTTTGAGTTATAGGGGGGTCGAATTTGGCCCGAAATGGTTCGTGTAATATAACCCACGGCCGGTGTGTCGCTTTTTTGCTCGAACTTGGCGGACACACTGCCGTGTGTCTAGATACATACATAATTTAATATTACAGTACTTATAAACTAATACATATAAAATTATGTAGCAGCTGCACCTATCGTAATTTTTTCGTGCAATAGGTAGTGGGTCAATGGCAAATTATTTACAGAAGGAACACATAAGCTACCACACTTATAATGATCGCCATCAGCCCTTTCATCGCCCCAATGCTGTTACTCAAGCAACCAAAAAAATATATTTTAATAATCAAAATGAAACGGTCATTGAGGCTATATTATTAGGTAGGATACTTGGAATTTCTGTAAATAGATGATTTCATAATAAACAACTATTTTGTGGATTCTTGAAAACCAAACTAAACTGCCACGGAGCCTTGATTTTCGGTCCGAAAATAAACGAAAAAAGTTACGATACTACATTTTTCTGCAGACCAATGGACTTATCATAACATTTATAATATTATAAAAATAGACGTTCTCAAATATTCAAAAAAAGTATGGAAAATATTAAAACAATGTTTTTTTTTCTTTTTATTTCAACCAACTATTCGTACATATACCTATAAGTATCCTGTGGGTATACCGTAGTATCTTAATAGGTACTGCACTATAATTTACATTATTGTCATTGTAGTGCTGAAATTGTGTTGGCTATTACATGACGCATAACTATTTATACATTGAAATCCCACTTTGATTACAATTAATGCGAGACTTAATAAAGCGCCATCTAGTTAAGAAATTAAGAAGTATTTCTTTTTGCTACTTAGTTCGCCTGGGAGCTAAATATTTCAGTCAGCGTAGTAGCTCCGTGTCATGGGGCATTATCATACGTTGGTTGTGTATTCGTTGCCCACTAGATGGCGTCTTTTTCAAATAACGAGTATTGCGTATTTTAGAAAAACTTTACTTCTATTAATTCCCTATTTATTTTTATTGCAGCAATCATATTATTTCACCTATTACCTACATAATATGGTGCTAGCTGAATCCAACAAGACATAATAAGGGCAGGTATCCACTAATGTATTCTCAAGCAATATGGATCTTAGGATAGTAGGTACCTAAGGAGATAGTGTAGTTCAGTTTATCTGCAAATCCTGGGGCCCGATTCTCCTAATTTCGACGTTCGACTCGATTCGACTGAGATCCAATCCCGACTCGATTACGATTGAAGCGTATGTGGCATTCCGTTATTTTTTCTTTGAAATGAACGTTTTTATCCTTTTCTATTATTCAATAATGAATCATTTTGTCTGCAAATGATTTACGATTGAAAAATGATTGTACAGCAAACTACCGTATAGACTAAAATCACCAAAATAGCAGACCAATCGCTCACCAATCAAATGTCAATCGAATACGATTGGTCTTTCTTTTATTAGTAGCAGAATGCCCGATATGGTTAAAACTGCTATTGCGATCATATTGCAATTCGAATTCTGTTCGATTTAGACATTATTAACTTAGGAGAATCGGGCCCCTGTCTTTAATATAGTCAATTAGTGCCTTTGGTCTTGTGACTCAATTAACCATATCAAAAATATGACTTTTATCAACCGTTATTGAGTTATTGTTCGTTCATTATTTGTTCTAGTTTACACTTTATTTGTGCTTATTATTTACATAGAGATATAACGTCTGCGGGTAATTGAACGCCAGTATGTAGTACTAACATTGCTGAGTACATAGATAGGGCATCAGCGCATGCTTAGTCAGGTACTGACAACCAATTAGATTTCTCTTTAATTGAATGAAACCTCAAACCAGACCTTATCAAAACTAGTCGATGAAAATGATCATGAGTGATTCGGGATGTGATCCAAGCTACCGGTGGCTAGCCTGAAACTTTGCCTATTGGTAGTATGTAGGTACGAATGCGTTGTCACAATTAGCATAAATGCCCGATTTTACCGACATTATGGACATACAATTTTCATCCAAGATGTTGCTGTTTCAGATACCTACCCGGTACATAGATTTTTTATCGTGCCCTAAAGAACTGAATCTCTACAATCTTTTTTCTTGACGGTACGTCAACAAGATGATTTCATAATACCTGCAATAATTTAATTTTATTGTTAGCATAATGTAAGCAGTAGGTAAGCACGGATAGCTATTGTCATTATCGACCTTTTTTTTTTTTTTTTTTTTTTTTTTTTTTTTTTTATCGACGTAAAATCATCAAATGACCCCTCCCGCTGTGGGTTAGCAGCGGTGAGGGAGTGTCAGACTCTTACTGACTAAAATCGTCGTGTTCCGTCGTAGGCCTTTTATGTACCAGGGCCGCGGTATCTCTTTCGAACAACCCGCAGCCCCGGCAGTCATTATCGACCTTGTGTCGATAGTTGAATCTTTGACAAAGTCAGAAATAGAGGTCTTTTTCGGCATATATGGAGGCTTTCCTGACTAATGAGACCTCAGAAATCATGGAACAATGTGCTATCCAAAAATAAGAAAAAGTTGATACTACTGTCTTACTCGTGGACGGAAACTGTGAGTCTCTTTGCTCGAAGGATACCAGTGATATTAAGAATCACCCATTTAACAATGCACTAACTAGTGCAACTAAAGTCCTATCAAACGCATTTACACACACCTAACTACTAACTCAAACATCTACATAGAAAATAGAACTTCACGTTCTCACAGAGACTGCAAACAGTCGCAGAACAGTTCACTTATTTGCCCAAAGATTGAATACAAATCCACGTTTATCTATAATATCTCTCATTGATGTTAGAACATACACTCTGATGAAAATACTTGCTTTTGCTACACGTATTTAACTCTTCAAAGATGATAAGAGTACGAACGATTATTCCCGTTTCTCCAATTTACTTCAATGTGGCCGAATATTGCTTGTTCGGGATCATATTAGGTGTGATCATAGGAATTATTGTGTATTACAATGTGATTAATAGGAAGTATAACACGGTGGCTGGCTTTCTGTTTGGTGGGAAGAATATGTCGGTTATATCGATTACATTGGCCCTTATTTCGAGGTAAGTTGTGCCTTTATTTCATTTCTTTACGTTGGCTAGAAGTTTGAGCAAAGAATAGTTAAAAAATCCATTGAATAGACTGATTTTTATGGAAATAACTTGATATCTTCTCCCGCTAAAAATGATGGTGGACTTATATTTTATTATCTGCAAGAAAATAATTTCGATATGTGCTTATCTTTATTAATTCTATCCCTAATTCCAAATTATCACAAATCGGTCTGCAGATTCTGTCTTGTTTATTGCTTAAAAGATATGAGGTAATAAAGACTTATAAAACACAAGAGATGCTTATGATGCAGCATTACCATAACACCGTTACAAACAGTGTTATCACCTCGTGTTTCTTGGTTACGCACTTTTTAATAACTAATATTGTTAGTTTTATAATTTGCTAACTTGTTTACCTTTCTAGATCGATATATTCTTGATCTTATCGATGTGTGCCTATCGTTTTAGAGTTTCGTTAATAGGAAGTTTAATTGTTTTTCTCTGTGTACAAATTCATCTGGATCTTATTTCAGTCACCTAACCAGCATTACTTTACTTGGTGTTCCTGTGGAAATATACCTCAGAGGAACTCAATACTGGGCTTCAGCTCTCTCGCTCATCATTGTAACTTTCCTCACTGCTGTCATTTATTTACCTGGTACGTTATCTATGTCACTACTGTATTTACCTATTGACAATGTTATTGACATTCTTACAAAGGACATGATTAGAATCCGGCCTGAAGATATTATGAAGGGTAAATAGGTTGTTAGTATTACTAGTATTACATATTATTAGTCAGGGAATTGTTGTATTATGTCCTATTGAGTAATTCGATTCAACCGTCGAGAGGATATTCCAAAATCTGTCCAAAATAATAAGGGAAATTATCCAACAGCTTAGCTAATTTGGCTCATAAAGTCAACATGACTGTGTGTTTTCAGTGTTCCACAAGCTACAGTTATCTTCAAGCTTTGAATATCTGGAGATAAGGTTCTCAACACATACTAGAACGATAGCTGCAGTTCTTTTTGTAGTCAGCAAATTGATGCTGCTTCCTATTGTGCCATATGTGCCATTGCTGGCATTCAGATTAGGTAAGCATAAATATGATATGTCTGATTAACTTGCGTATTACTTTAAATTATTCAGGAACTCATGCAATTAAATCAGATTTGACGTCCTCGATGGCGCAATGGTTACCATGCCCGACTGCCGAACCTTCCGGGTTCGATTCCCGGTTCGGTAGACATTTGTGTGATGAGAGTGCTTGTTGGCCGTGCTCTGGATGTTATAATATGTATTTATAAATATGTATATATGTAGCTATATGTTAGCACCCATAACACAAGTTAATAACTTAGCATGGAGCTAACCGACCGTGTGTGGAAAGGTGTCCCGACATTATATAAAAAAAAAGATTCGACGAAAGTTAGTAATGAAGTATCTGCCGCAATTATGGGACATATGCCAACGTATGTTTTGTGCTCGAGAGATTGATGTCACAGTTTAATAAAAATGTTGATTATTTCCGTTTGTATCATTTTCAGTAACAAACCCTCTAACGGGTCGAATAACAGCAGTATTATGCGTAGCGTGTGCTACGTTCAGTGCAGTTGGTGGATTACGAGCAATAGTTGCTATTGGCATCATGACAACATTCCTGGCCCTAGCAGGTACAGCTCTGCCTAGTGGGTTAGCACTCATACCTATGGGATTCAAGAAAATGTGGGAAATCGCCAGCCATGGTGGAAGATTAGTTCTTTATGAGTAAGTGATTTATTTTTCTACACTAATATTACTAAGAACATTAGATTGTTTGTTTGACATGAATAGGCTCTGAAACTACTAGATCGATTTAAAAAATGGTTTCACTGCTGGGATGTTATATTATCCCCGTTGAACATATGCTGTATTATATGCGGGTACGGGAAGAAGTTCTCTTGAATAAGCTCAACTAGATCGATTTGTATTTTCTTTGCAGTCCAGATCCTGAATTGGCTCACCACACATCATTCTTTGCTGTAACTCTAGCTCTATCAACAAATTGGTTGTGGAAGATTGCTCTAAGCCAGTCTACCCTGCAGAAACTCTTAGCTGTGCCAACAATAAGTCAGGCTAGAATATGTTTGAGCATTTCTTGTGTTGGAGTGATACTTATGAAGCTTTTGTCCTGTGTCCTTGGACTGGCATTGTATGCGTGGTATGCTGGTTGTGATCCTTTGCTTACTGGACAGATAAAGAAACATGAACAGGTAATTTATTGACTATAGATTTATTAGCAGTTTTAACTACTTATATAAACGTGATGAAAGAAAGTAATATTATAAGCAATTTTTGTATCGTTTAATTTCAGCTTGTCCCTCATTTTCTCAACAATTTATCTTTGATGTTTCCTGGAATATGCGGAATTTTCATTATTTCAATATTCAGCGCCACGACTGGGTGAGACTTACGAACGTAGTTTGTTTTATTATAATCCTTATTCTGGTAGGCATAAAGTTTATATTAATTTACCGTTCAGATGTGACTTGTTACAGATGTATAGCGTCTCTAATAAATTCAATATCGGGGGTGCTGTTTGAAGAATTTATACGGCCATGGATGCCTCAAAGTACTAATGAGATTGCTTGTTGCAAGATTATGAAAGTAAGTTTCCGTTTATTTTTTTATTTTCATATTATAGTTCAACTGGTAGATATTTGCCTGAAAAATAACTATTAGACTGATTTTACTGAGTGCAAAATTTTCATTTCTTCATATCTTACGCTAAAATAAATCTAAGTACATATTATTGACACCCAAGTACTTATGATAATAAATCATTCACATTATAATTATTTCCATTTACAGTGTCTCTGCGTCCTAGTCGGCATATACTGTGGGTCAGTGGTCTGGTTTGCAAAGGAACTGGATCGGCTGCAGCACGTCGCTTCAGGGGTCACTGGAGTCACAGCTGGAACCCTGCTGGGACTGTTCACTTTGGGCATTGTATTCTCTAGAGCTAATTGTTCGGTAAGTTTGATTTTTATTACCTAAGTAATATCAATTGCGCAACAGAAAACATTATTTGAACTTAATTTTAAAAGAATATCTACTTAATTATGTATTTTCAAAACAATTATGACTACACACCATCTATTGATTGAATTCGAAATTATTTCCAACTGCTCGCGTGATTCAAAGCCCTTTCTACGTCATCGTAGCCCTTAACTCATGTTAGTTACAAAATTGTTACACAGATGGCGCCGTATAAAATAGTTTTCGTATAAAAATAGAGATGGTGCTGTCCCTGCGAAAATATTTTTCTTTTTATTATTCCTTTAATTTTTTTACCATTTTGGTAGTTTTTATTATTTATTCCTTTTATGTACCTATTTACATGACGTGAAAATAAACTTATTTATACATATATACAACTAAAAACAATCATAAAATGGCATCAAAAAACTCCTCATCGCTGCCCACCGGGAGTGTACCCAAGAGGCTGGCAGCATTGCCACGTTGGATGGCAATGCTTAATTTTTGACCAAAATAAAAACCAGCCTTTGGGTCACTTGAAGTGTCAGCAAGTCGCTTTGCCAGATCTTTAAAAAGCAGATGAGCACTTGGACCCCACGGCCCGAGGGTTTCAACCCCAAACGGCTCAAAGGTATAGTTACCAACCAGGGTGCTATATTTGCGCCGTTTGAGGTTCTCTGCAGCCGCAGCAGCGGAACCAGCACATCGCGCCGAGCTAGGAAGATGGGATGGTGCAAGAGTATCGACACAGGTCGCGTCCCATACTAAAGACCTACCCATCTTCCACGGGAATAACGACATACCGTCTGGTCTCTTGCCATCGTCGCGTGCCAGACCACTGGGTTCTAATATAGCTGGAACGCCGACGGCAACAAGAGCGCGACGGATTATGTCATTGATATTCGCATGCCGTGCAAAGCGTCCCGCGCTGCACGGGAGTTTTGGTAGTTATTATATTTCTCTCATATTTTTTTCAGGGTGCATTAAGTGGATGTCTATTAAGCCTGATACTCTGCGGTTGGCTGCTCATCGGGGCAGAAAATGCGCTCGCCACTGGTGCGTTGACCTTCCAGGGCAAACCACTAGCCACTTCTGGTTGCGGGAAAGCTAATTACACGCATGTACTGGCAAATATAACCACAGTAGTGCCTAATCCTGCGTAAGTATTTTAAATGAGTTTTTATATGAATTGCCGTTTACACATAAGTAGGTACTTATGGAAATATGTAGGTATTTATTTAGTGTGCAAAATGGGGTCTCGACTGCTATATCTAGACATACTTTACTTACCGAGGCTGGTCCGTGGATCATGGATACCTATAGTTTCAGACTACTTGAAAGCTTATGACTGTGATGTGTGTAATCGTGTACCTACTTAACTTAGAATCTGAACAGCTGCTTTTTAACCCGTGTGTAAGTTTTTTTTTTTTCTAAAACGCTATCAGTATAAATATTCATTCAGTAATGAGCCTTATAAGTCCTTCTAATAATTTCTCCTGTGGGGCTATAAATCTGTAATCCAAGTAATGGATTACTTAGGTTTAATAAACTATTCCCTCTATGACTCGGCTATTAGTGTGGAGTTTGTGCATGAGAAATTACTAGGATGGGTTGCGTTGTATTAGCTAATACAGTTATGTTAAGTGCATTTCATAGCTTTTATAGGTCCTTATGATTTTAATTGCACAAAGCGTAAATTAGATAACGGTAACTTCGAGTAAATTCCAGATCAGACAAAGACCCAAGTTCCTCAATTTATAAATATTGTGATGTAACGATGAAGTAAAACATCGTTAAGGAAATTTTAAAGTTTTGAATTGCTAATCCGAATTTAGGAAGCGCAATATGCGGACAGTCCGGTGCCTTGCTAAATAAAAAAACTGATTACATGATGTACCTAAGGGATAAAATAAATAAACAAGTCTAAAAAAAAAGTATAAAATACGCACACAAACCTTTTAGATAGTATCGTTTCAAATATCTGATGACGCCAAATCTTCATCCAATACTTACACTCTCAAATCTCTAGGGATATATCAAAGATATAGTTGGACATAAGACCCACATACGACCCACATACGACCTTATACGAACAAAACTAACTCCCCAACTCAATTAGGCAGTGAAATAAAACCTTATCAGGGACTTTATGACGTACATTTTTACAGCCACCAAGTCTTCACACTTGGTTAGAGGTGGCTAAGTGGAAGTTTTAATCTTCCTTCGTAAGTTGGATGCGAACTGGCTCAGTTTTATTTCCCCTTATTAAAACTTTACCCATATTACTACTAGCAGATCCCTCTTACTTTTACGACTTTTCTTGGTGGTCTTTTTTTAAACGGTCCTTGAACTATTATTTTAACTTTAACTTGAAGTTCCTTGGAGAAAGTTTTTAATCATACGAGGTGCTTGTTTGTGACTATGATTGAAATATATTGTGGACAGTAAAAAACTGCAAAGAACTTTCTGCTTGGAAAATACAAATAGGACAAACGAAAATTCATAATATAATTATTATGAATAATTAACATGATAACTTTGAAGCTTATAGTCCAACAACAAATAATTAGCAAACATCAATTTGCCTATAATAATCGGCCACAATTATTTCCATTCCAATGGTATCACTCACTGCTATTTCTGTATACACAAATACAATTCATTAACTTGCACATAGCTTTGAAAATTGTTTCGGATTGCATTCTACACACTTAATATATTATAATTAAGCAAAATACATTTAAATTGCAGTTAGTGGTGGTCTTGACTTAATTAAGTTTTTTGGAAGCTTAGGTACGTTAATGCCATAACAGGATACATACCAGTTTCTAAGGAAGAATTTAGTTTTGAGTTCTTCTAGAAATAAATAATGTATTAAAAAAGCTCTGTAACCCTCAACAGGGTTGAGGAGACTACCATTCCTTGTCACTCCGCCGGCAGCGGGCCCAGTGTTTCAGCGATACCCCAGCTCATTGATTAGGAATCCGGATCTCTAAAATTTGCATTTACTATTTTTCTAATCTTTAATTTAAATACTCTCTTTTCAGAAACCAGTTCCCGAAGAAGCCACTGCAATCCCTGTTCCGTATCTCGTTCACCTACTGTCCGTTTGCGGGCGCCGTATCAGTAATCCTAATTGGAGTACTAATGAGTTATCTCACGGGGAAATCCAAGTCGGATTCGATGAATCCTGATGTGTTCTGTCCGTTAACACAGAGTATTCTTCACAAGTCCATGATTAGAAGTCCGACGGCCTCGCTGGAGGCACGGCCGAATACGCAAGAAGTTTACGTAGCTTTGGACGAGGCCCTGAAACATTTGAAAGAGGTTATTGATCGATGAATAAAATGTTTGAACTTTTTGTATATGTGTGTGTGTGTGTCATTTTTTATGTAAGTGTATGAAGAAGTACCCAAGAATGTTCGAGTTCCTAGGACTCAATACTTCTAGGTCATACTACTACTTGCTTACTGACTGTTATTTTCTGATTATCAATTTTGTGTGCGTGAGGTAGTTCAGTATGTAAAGAAAACCAAAACACCTCTAGTATGTATTCCTAATTTCAATGCCTTATGTTCACACAAAAGGAAACCTTTCCCTCCAAAAAAAATCCTTACTTCTACAATATAACATACGAAGGTGACTGAACTACTCCAAAATTCCAAGAAATCAAATAAAGCCATATACTTATTTGTCGAATAAATAATTGTAACGAGAAATATCAAAGGCCTAATGGTAACAATTGCTATAAAGCCCTTGGATTCCCCGAAACCCTTCGAGACATTCGATTAATGGTGGAAGTGTGAATGCGATTTCACGGTCGACTGCTCTCGGCGAATTTTTGCCACTGCCTCACATTATTCATGATATTACGATGACATAGTTGAATGTCATTATGTCATGCTTCTTATTATTGCTAGGTATATTTTTTCTGTTCGGTACCATTTTTTTGTTGTTGACTTACGGCCAGTTTCTTCACCAAAAGTTAAAGTTAAAGTAATGTCTAAAGTAAAAGTAACGGTCAAATTCGTTTTTTCAAGGCTAAACTGACAGCAAAATTCATAGAAAAATTTAATTTAACCGTTACTTTTACTTTAGACATTACTTTAGCCATAACTTTAACTTTTGATGAAGAAACTGGCCGTTATTCTGTCAACTTAGTTCATTATTGATGACTATGGATTTATATTGATAGGTAGGAAAGTGAAATTGATTTGACCGAACTAATGTAACTCATCCATGTGACACCAATACCAAACCACTAGCGTACAGGAGCCCTATTGAAAGTTGAGCCTTAACACAAAACCGTCTCTGGAAGATGACCTGGTAAGCTACTATTACTAAGTAAAGGATAAGTTGATATCGATGTCTATAAGTATAGTAGTGTAATTTCAAAGCAAGCTGCAAGAACGTCTTGTAAAACAAAACGTAAATCTGGCGAAAACAAGAAGCCGAAGCCTTTTAGTTCTGAAACCATATCATGAGCTATTTGCCTCGTCGCGTATTTACAGAATGTACATGGCTAGTACGCAAGCGTGTGAAACTAGTCGCGAATAGATTGGAATTCACTTTTTATACAAAGTCTTCCGATGTATACAGCAGCAGTACGCAAATACTCGCATATATTTTGTAGTGGCCAAAGTAACTTGCTTTGTTCCATAATATACAGTGCTAGTTCGCATGCAAACTAATCGTGTATACTTTGGAATAGGCGCGAAAAACTTTACCATTCCAAACTATTCGCGAGGAGTTGCATGCTCGCCATTTTGATTAAAACACGACCTAGCATTTAATGTTAATTTAAATATTAATAATGCTTGTTCAATTAAAAAACATTGTATTAAAAATTGAAGTTAGTGACGAAAACGAATGGCTGCAAAACCGACTCCACGTAGTCTTGTCTGCCCTACCCCTAGAGTGCAATTCAAAACCGCGTAGGCGCGGAGGGGCGAGGCGGCCTGCGAGCTGAGGCGCAGGTAGTTTTAACGCCCGCCGACGCGGCTGAGGCTGGCCGGCGGAGCCGGCCAGCAAGCCGAAGCTGCGGTGGTGAGCGTGAAAACCATCTGCGACGATAAGCTCGCATGGGACCGCCGGAGCCCCGCAGCACCGGAGCCGTGACAGAAGCGATGCTTGCTGCATGTTGCTTGCTTACATTTTAAACGTACTGAGTTAAAAAATTAGAAGCTAATTAAATATATTTTATGATGTCATTTAATGGTACCTATTTTAGAAGTTTACTGTTAGAATGCCTGCTACAAATTTAGATGCTAAAAAATAACCATCATGCTGAGTTGTATTTAGAGTGGTTTACTTAGAAGATAACTAGTGGCTAAGATAGTATTATTTAGATGCTCGTTAATTGTGTCTGACTTAGTAATTTAGAAGGCAACATACATTTTTGGGGGCGAATAATGATATTAAAAAGAAGCCTGTTTAATTAGCATTTTTAATAAACAAACTCAGATTCAAAAGCCATTTTTATTTAATACTTTACCTAATATTAATTTTGTATAGTTAAATTTGACCGTGTATAAATTGGAAAGATGCATGTGCACGTCTAAGCTACGAATTATACTCGAGCAGTACGCAAAATTCGTGTATACTTTGAAATCACAAATTAAAAAACCGCATTACAAAATATCAGCGAGCAGTTTCCTATGGATGCGTTTTGGCTATGTACACAATGTAAATACGCTGCCTCGTCGCCTACAAAGCAAGTCCCGTCTCTTCACAGCCACAGACATTGTTTTCTATAAGACAAAGGGAAAAACATGCACGGTAGAGGTGCGTGCTACGTTTTAGACACGCCACATTAATTCCTAGACCGCAACTCTGCCTGAGAGCCTACTGTCTCGAGTACTATGCTCACTGATGAAACGGCACAACTCCACCAAAAATGACAAGCAAAATACATTTTTGACGCTCTTAAAATAAAGTTGGATTTCATTGAAGAGAGTACCAAGGATATAACTTTGTAGGACTCATTTGTTGCTTTTTAGACTAGAAAATTGAGAGTGCCTTCGAGTGACTCCTAAAAGAAAACGTATGTAACAGTAATGAAGGACGATTTTTTATTCCCATCCCGTGTTCGCGATCTTACTCTGTTTTTTATACTCGTTGTTTTAATTAAGTATCCAGTTATTATTGTTTCCCCTATTCTATTTAGAGCTTAAGTAATTAAGATTGTTCATGATTCCGAGGAGATTTCCAGTTTAGTTTTGCAAAATATACGGTTTAATTTAAATCTGAGGATGGTTCAAGCCTCATCTTCCTGATGCTAAATTAATTAAGTATCGTCAAGGTCTTACTTGGTATTATAGTAGGTACTCTGGCTACACTTTAGTGGATACTTAAGATACTTTATCTATTTATTACTAGCTTTCGCCCGCGGTTTCACCCGCGTCCCGTAGCCGGATGGTGACAAAAACCTTCTCCCGGGTCTAAGTTACTTCCCCTCTCATTTTCAGCCAAATCGGTCAAGCCGTTTTCATGTTATGTCGTGACAACGGAAAGCGGGTTTCATTTTTATATATATAGATTTATACTTACAGGTTGTTCCACCTTATAATTTCTTATAGACTTAGATCCAGCAACAACATAATATTATGGTACGATTATCTGTCTATGCCTCACAATTGGTAGGCTTTTCGTCCCAACCAAGGGAAAACTTACCAATTTACAAGTATAAAGGATATAATACCAGCTTTAGTCCACATGTGATATCATTACAAAGCTAAATTAAGCCTACGTGTCGATGAAACACTGGTATCGTGTTACGCAGAAGGATCGAAGCGGCTAGACACATACGTCACTCTACGGTGCCCAGGAATTAATGTCCCATGGCATTGCAGGCCCCATGCCGTAAAAGGCTTACCGCAGCGCTAATCGGTTGACCATTATTACTTATGAATTATTACCAATGAACACCCTGATCGGTCTGTCGTGGTACGTAAAGTTTTTGATCGATGCGTTTTGGCTATAACTGTTGGGATGTCAGTTTGTTTTCTTAGTATAGAAAAGGATAAATAATTATTTATAGACTTGACACAGCTATTATTTATTTATTTAACAACGAAAATGGCCCGTGCATCGGAGAACACGTAAATATCAGCTCTGCGCCTTCGATCTCTCTCCGGTTATGTTAGTTTGCCATCTCATCGGACTATGAGAGTGAAGGAATAGGGAGCGCACCTGTTTCTGCGCACTTGGTATAGGTAATTTATTCTGCGCACACTGTTCTTGTGCACTTGGTATAGGTAATTTATTCTGCGGAGCTGGCTGCTTTTCTGAAATTAGAACAGACACCGTAGCCGAAATTGGCCTCGGAAGCCATTATTATTATCTCAGAACGCGGACAAACTATCTTATGAGACTTCTTAGAAAACGTTTAACATGTCAAAGATTTTAAATAATAATTTTATTCATTCCAAGGCTCAACTCTAATTTTACCTACAATTTACTCAATGCAGGCTATTATTATAAGAAGTTGTGTTTTTGGGATATTCATTTTTGATCTCTTGTGGTCTGAAATCGCTTTCTTCCCCACTATAATTGATTCTCATTGCAAAGGCTATACAAAAGCCTGTTACTCCTCTCTTCGAATAAGGTTTTCCATTAAAGGTGAAATCTGCCAAAGGGAATGTGGCGACTTCGCCAAACCCCAAAGATTTGAAAATTTTTTGAGTCGCAACCGCTGTACACAATGCATGACATATTTGAGGTACTTTCGTAATTGGTTTCCTTGGCTTCATAAACGAGTACTTTGGTCCTAGGTCCTGGATAGTCAAAGGAGTGGCCGGAGCGTACTTTAATTTTCTTATTCGTTCCACTGCTATTCGACACAGTAACATTCCGAGGTTTTTCCTTCTATGTTCACGGTGGGTTCCCAAAAACATAAATTCACAGCCACAATCAGCATTGTATCTGTTAATAAGACAAAATTGACAATTATTTAATAATAATTACCATACCTACGTTTCCGCTCTAATCAAATTATATAAAAGACATACTTCTCATAAAAATTGCACTTGGCATCTAACTCAACCATCACGTTGACAACTGCACGAGACGGTCCATGTTTGCAGCGTTCTTCGGAAAATGTTTCAAAAAATGTCTTCTCTGATGTACTTGTGGGTACTTCCTACAAGATTTTGATAGATAATAAATATGTGGTGTGATTATTTTTGATGTTAATTACTATTGAAGTGGTCTCGATGCCACGAAGTCAGAATCTGATTATGGAAACATACAGAAATTGTGTAGGTACGACTCAATATAGTATAGTATTCAATAGGAATTTGGAACTGGGGCCCGATTCTCTTAATTTTAAGTTTAAGCGACATACGATTCACATTCGACTGAGATCCAATCACGACTCAATTACGATTGAAGCGTATGTGGCATTCCGCTATTTTTTCTTTGAAATAAACGTTTTTATCCTTTTCTGTCATTCAATAATGAATCATTTTGTCTGCAAATGATTTACAATTGCGATATGATTGTAGAGCAAACTACCGTATCTATAGATCAAAATCACCAAAATTGCAGACCAATCGCAAACCAATCGAATGTCGTTGGAATACGATTGGTTTTATATTAGTAGAATGCTCGATATGGTTAAAACTTTTATTGCGATTCAATTTCTATTCAATTTTGACATTATTAACTTAGGAGAATCGGGCTCCTGGTCTAATGATAGACGATAGACGTTTGAAATTAGTGGTTGGAGTTTTCAGAAGGCATACTGAGAGTAATCGATTACTAATTACAGATAATTAATAAATGAATTTACGGATGTAACATTGCTAACTGTTTTGGAATACTTTCGCTTGTGGTTGTGGTTAGGTTTTAAATAATAATGTATATTGTTTTGTTGAAATTTAAGAAAAATAGTTTCTGATTTTTCTGAATAAAACACATTAATTTATTCCTTTAATTTCGTGAATCATAAGTTAAGCCTATAATATAACTTGCCTTGGTTGAGCAAGTTCTTTGTCAATAGTTTTTTTTTTTTGTTATATTCATGTGTCAAATTACAGACTTTTATCTTATCTGTCATACATAATGCGCCTTTGAAATTATTTCAATTCGATAGAGGAGCCGAGATATCAATAACACGATTTAATAAATTAAAATGATTCAATGATGTAAATATTTTACATATTATGCTTAATTACTAAATAATTATCATAAAAACCCACCTGCAACTTATTGAAAAGGGCCGAAACTACTTCATCGTTGTCATTAGAAATAGTTACCAATGACATGCCGTCCAATGCTGCGTCTGCGCACAGTTCTAACATATCTTCCCTTGCTAATGGATTAATATTCATTTCAGTACCGATACACACGGGTTCATCTTTGAAAAAATGTTCATCCATTAACTGAAATCCCAAAGAAATTATCTCGTTAATTATGTTTTTTTCTATAATAGGACCAATATACATATAGGATGTTACAAAAGTACTCGAAAAGCCGTAAGGGTGTTAAAGTACAATTATTAATTTCCCAAAAAATATAAATTGTTTTAAATATAAATAATTGCATCTTTCTAGAAATTGACTTACTTTTAGGGCCCCAGGCAAAGTTGCAGCTGACAGAGATTCAATTCTATATTTTCCTAAAAAACGGAAACAATAAAATATTAAGTTTTTTTTTTAAATTATATTCATAAATATACATACAAAAAAGACGATATATTTTTATTTTAAAAACCTTCATTTACAACTAAAGATGTTTAACAAAACTTCGGGATTTTGAACATTAGGCATAGTTAAATAGTTTAAGCTTATGGCAAACGTAATGTGGAAAGAGATTCTCGTACAAACAATTTTAGGAGAAGAAACGGAGTCCCCTTCCATGGTTACTGGAGTCGTTTGACGTTCCAAGCAGTGAAATAATAAAAATATTTCTTAAAAACTATTTTGTATGACATATCGTAATGAAAGGGACTTACCGTCATCTGTCGTAAACCACTCCATTGCTTACCAAAGAATGAATATTCCGTTGGAACTACTCAGCATGCATTTACCTTTAAATATTATTTTTATGCGTAAATGTTATCTCTGTGCAGATATAGGCATCATTAAGATATTATCTCTCATTTATCATCATCAGTAGGTAACGAAAACAGTTATCGATTTTAAAAGTGATAGTAAGGACGGTATGGTTGACGGTAACACTTAACTGCGCATCTGGCTGTAGCGAGGATGACGTCAGTACTGCTGCTGTACCGGTAGCTGAACAAGACCAAACAGATTGTGTCTTGCCGGCTTTAAAAAAGCAGTGAAAACTTGAATATCAATGTTGTGTATTTTAACCTAACGCACGTTCGATTTGCAGATGACAATGTATATCATAATCATGGCTGAGATTCTGGAGCATTCGAGTAAAATACTCGATGACCTAACAACAGTCTCTCAGCGAGTAGGTCTTAAAATGAACATGGAATAGACGAAGGTCAATGTAGCACCTACTCCTGTAAAAATGGGAGATTAAACGCTCGAATTTATTGACCAGTACATATACCCAGACAAACAGTTCAGCTTGATAAGTCGAACTTCGAGAAAGAGGTCAATCGTCGAATCCAACTCGACTGGGCAAGCTACGGGGAAGCTACGTCACATCTTCTCGAAGGTTTGTGATCAATGTGTGTTGCCAGTACTGACAAAAGGCACATAGACATGGTTGCAAACCATGGGCCTCATGAGGAAGCTGAACGTCACTCAGAGAGCAAAATGGTGAGGGCTTTGCTAGGAGTTTCTCTGCGAGATCGAATCTAAAATGAATAGATGGCCGATAGGACAGAAAAGTTCTCGAGTGGCGACCGTGACCTCGAAGACGCAGCGTGGGCAGGCCCTTCCTTAGATGGACGGACGATCTAGCCTATTCGCCGGGAAGCAGAGGATGCGAGTTGCTGAAGACCGAGAAAATAGTCGTGCCCGATTTTTTGTACGATGTATGTGCTGTCAGTGTGTTCTATTTTTCTCCTACAAAACATTGGTCACCGATTTTATCGGACGTGGGCAGGCAGCCATCGCTTTCGCGATAAGATGTTATCCCTGACTGGTCATAACTGATAGTTAACGTAATCTGTATATATTCAATAGCATTTTTGGTAAAAAGGAGAAACACGTTATTTCATAAATAGAAAAATTATCAGTTTCACGTTCACGTACGCAAAGTAAAAAATAAAAAAAACTAATTTTAACCTGAGTTCGGATAAGTTTCATTTGTGAGAAAATAAATGATGTCTATAATGGTTCACGGTCTATTACAAAAGAGGTTGAAATACAATTTGCTATACATTTTTATTAGGCGCTAATATTTTGCTAAGTGAATACACGTGTCTGTATATAGGATATTATTATAAAAACATAAGTGTTAGACCATGTTCTATACTTACACCAAAAAAGCGAACATCGAAAACGCTATAAAAATACATTTATATTTTAAGACGGCGAAAAAAATAGAAGGCTTTTATAATAAAACTCGACAAAGTTAATAAGCAACGACGCTGCTTAAACGAGCCGAGTGTTAGGTACACGACGCAGAAAATGGAAACACGAATACAAAAGGAAGTCAGCGAAATTAGCCCCGAGTCACTTCTAAACACTGCGAGTTCTCACGTCTGCTACTTTTTTACTTATTTTGACGGATAAAACGCCATTTACGAAATAACCTTAAAAGCGACGATTCCACGGTACTTTAAAGTGCCTAAGAGAGTAATTGGGCATATCAACCGTATAAATTCTGCACAGTATTTCCATAAAATTTTACTGCGTTGAAAGCTGTGTTTGGACTATTTCACTTAATGTTGTGTTGGTATGGCAAAATGAGCGTTATTGAATAGTGAGTAAGTGTTAATATTCTGTAATAGTTTGGCACGTTGTCGTCTCGATTAAAATGTATGAGCCACGCGTGGTTAACATGAGTTGGTCTTGTAAGAAATCAATTTGGGGGCTGATAGCGTCTTATACTTTTATGGCGAGAATATGAAATATGATCGGGACTGGCGGTGTCGTTTTATCTTAATTCAACTTTAGGATTCACAATTACGGTTACGGATTTCACATGTGAAATAGTTGTATTTGGTCCATCGAAGGCCTCAAAAATTACTTTATAGATTCATTATTCTAAGTGGTCGAGGTAAATAAGGTTGAAAAAAATTCGACTGATTTATCTAAGTATAAAACAAATTGGATGACCAAAGCAAACATATCGAACAAGGACCGCTACGATAGAATATCGAGAAGGACATAGCTAACTAAATCAATTACTCGGATCAATTCGATTCCTTTAGTCTCGCGAAACGAATCCCGTCCGAATGGAAGCTTTTCAGGGGAAAACTTTTCAGAAGGTTTTTCTTTCTAGAATATTCTGTTTGGTTGACAGAAATAATTAGTTTCAAGGATTGGTGAACTCTTTGGAAGTTTGGGGGTATAATTTATTTTTGCTAGGTATATTTGCTAAAACGTTGAGAGTTCAGGTTCTGTGATAGAATAGTATCTACTTACGATTTATTTTTTCTAGAGGTACGTATAGTATATGTTATGCGTGAGAACTTACTAGGTAATTAATTAAATAAGGTAAGGTGATATTTGATTTTACCGAAAACATATTTTATTACATAATCATACTTTTAAAATATTACTACACAGCATTACTTTTCCAAAATAAAAAGGAAAGGCCCCACAAAGCTGTTATACATACTTATCTAACGTAAAACGTACATTATCTAGGCAATTTTCTTTGGGAAATGAAGTGGGCTGACAGTCGTACAGTTAACAAGGTTGGTTCGTGTTTAGAATTCGTGATGGCTCTCCCTGCGATGTGTTTCATTAAGTTTAGTCCATGACGAGCAACACAATGATTTCGCAGACGTTTTTACTGCCATGAAAGTTGTATGTACGTTGACGACCTTTTTTATTTTGGCAGTTAATTTTAAAAAAGGAACGCGTTGTGTGTTGTTTTTATGCTGCTTTTAATGGCTGGGCTACGTCTGGGCAATTTTCAGTTTATAAGTATTTTTATTATTATTTGGCAGCAAGGCATTCTTTGTTGTAATTATGTATGAATAGAAAAATAATATTAAAAGGAAGATGTATTTGTAATAGTTCTATTTCCGATACAATCACATTGATGAACCTTGTATAAAATATCTCAAATAACTTCAAAGAATACTCCTCCCAAAAATATGCTGACAAGGCAAATAGCTATGCCATAAAATTGTTACCCAGTCATGTTAACCCAAGACATGCTATCGTTATCAAAACTTTTCGAATTTTGTACTTTTTTCAACATTCCCTTGTTCAGTGTTCTTAGCATGTACTATCGTATCAAGATCAACGAACCCGCCGATATGAAAATTCCGAATCTCGTCGACAAGAACATTGAGAATCTATTACCCTTTATTACGTCGGTGTGAAATGTAAAAAGCTCTTAAAACTATTGTGAGAGGGCTAAGGAATCCTTCTAGTTAAAATGTGAGAACACTTTAGAGGTAGGATAGCTGTTAGAACTTGAGAAATTGAGTTTCGTCGGCGTGGCTCGGCTGCTGATTGCTCTCAACTGAATCGGCTATATCGTCTGAACCTGACTTGTCATATCAGTGAAACTTCGTGTTGCAGCTTTTAGTATTATTGCAGTATCAGTTTTTCGGAAGAAAACCTCAGGAAGTGTTAACTTTACCTCGTGCAAATTATATTTGATTTAACGTAAATAGTAAACTAAGTGGCTGTTGGGAGTGTCTGTTTCGGCGAATGGCGAATCCAATTTTGACATAGATGGCTAGATGATAATAAAAAACCATTGAATTTATAACACGTAAACTCTTAAAGTAGCAGGTGGAACCGCATCTCTGCTCCTAATGTTCATGCAATTCGATCGATCAAAGATAAGCTGTAGTCGGTCTCTGTAAGGTAGTGATGGATTAATTTCATATCGAAAAGCCTTCATTCCTTGGAAATCATACAGCATGCGTTAGATGTGCGCAAATAAAACCAAAGTCACAAAGTACGTTGCTTTTAGTCTAGAAGAGGCAAATATTATTACCTTCATAAAAAAAAAATAACTACCTACAGCAGTTCCAGATATTTTTTTTTATTAAAATGAATTTAGTTTGAAAAGATGAAGGAAAATTTCCAATTCGCCAGAATTGCGCAAGCGTGGTGATTAACGCTCTTTCCTTCTCTCTATGAGAAGAGTTTTGTGTTCTGCTGCAAGAAAATACAATGGCTGGTGATGATGAAGTTGTCGTTTTAAAGTCATGATGAGTGATTATGTACCCAAACTTACCCAAAGTATAAATTATATTCCTAAAATAGAGATTCATGCTATTCGTCCTGCCTGATTTAGTAGAACAGTCCTACTCAATATTTCACGGAATACGAGAAATTTGGTCTCTCTGACTGCTACAGGGAAATATTTCAACTTGGCCGCCAAGATAAAATGTGTAGCAGCTAGGTCGTACACGTGACGGTTTTCTGAATACAAAATGGGGTAGACTTTTCCCTTTGAAGGTCGAAAGTATCTAGCTAAAAGATGGGTACCGAATGAAGATGTCTAAATGAAAAATGCTGCTGTCTTACAATGTTATATTGTATACTGTTACAAGAAAATATTTTATTGAAAATCGTTCTGAACGAATTTGACAAATAATATTTCCAATAAATTGAAAAAGTTCAAACCGGCTCCAATTATTAAGATATAAAAAAAACCGGCCAAGTGCGAATCGGGCTAGCACGGGAAATGTTTCGTACCGCCTAAAATATTTATTTTAAAATATATTATAGTTATATCCTAGTTTTCAGCATGTCATTTTAGCCGCAACAGAACTACATCATGTGTGAAAATTTCAGCTGTTACTACTATCATGGTTCATGAGATACAGCCTGGTGACAGCGAAGTCTTAGTAAGTAATTTTGTCCCTTTTTACCTCTTGGGTACTGAACCCTAAAATAAGAAATTTTATTTATTCTTAACTTCAGAGAACAAAATAACAGTACCCAAAGACGATATTAAAAACAATAATTATGACAAGCAGAAAGTTGATTGTTTGTTTAGGTTTAAAAGAATAGCCTGCGGTGTCTTGAATTGAGATCACATTATTATAAAAGAGTTTCTTCTTAATTTTTTCTGTTTGATATTTTCTTTTGTGTTCTAGAAAATTAATCGGCCGTTTACTAAATAAGTTGTCAAAAACACAGATTATGATTAAACGAGACAAAATTTAATTTATTCATGCTCAGGATAAATTCATAAAATGGATCAAAATTATGTTTAAGAATTTTCTCGGAGCTCTATGATAAATATATCTTTTAGTATTTAATGACCTCATATTTTAGGGAGTGGATTACATAAACATTGTTAATAGAACCTAAGGTACGTAAATTAGGTACAGGAACACCGTGTTTAAACTACTTTCCTATTATGTTGAAGGTCGTGTCTTTAGCAAGACGCATTTTTTTAAATAAAATATTATTTTCTATTTAATCACTACTACACTAGATTCTGTTTGTGGCTGCAAAGTTTCTTCAAACATAACCCAAGTAAGAAAAAAAAACCTTTAGTTTGAAAGTACAGCAATAAAACAATCACAATACCAATTAAGATAAAAAAAAACTATCTCGAATAATGAAAAAAAACTAATAAACAGTGTATTAACTGTAGGTAAAGGTTACAAGTATAAACAAGTTCACTGACAGGGACGTGTGGCCTTACTTAGCACACACACGCAATTGACACTATTCAAGTGATTACATACATAGTTGACAGCTGTTGTCAGTTGATTGCGGAGAACGGCGCGAGCGCACGTTTCATATTTAAATTTTTTAACCTCTTTTGTTTTTGTTGTGTTGTGTATTAGTTTTCTGATTTCAAATGGAGTGGTTTACTACAGAAGATGGTTAGTTCACGCTTATGTTTATTAATGTAGTATTTTTTTCAAATAATCATCAAATTAAGGATTTCAGTAGGTTTATACGATAACGGGACCGGTTTTCGTACTGAATAAAAACAACTTGGTTGGTAATAATTGTGGAGGTATGAGACCTGTGTATAAATCAGTTGTTTCATTTATTGCTGCTTATTTTTATGTAAGTAGGTTCTGCCTAGTTCAATATATTTTACTGTTTTCACAAGTCGTTCTTATCACTTTGGTGACAAATTCAATTTTTTTAGGGTAATGTAAAGAGTACTAATTGGATGATAATTGGCAAATGCCAAATATACCTTCCTGAATATCATGGCCCTACAAATAGTAGTTACATGCTGATAACAGCATAGAACTTTATTCTAATAAAAAATAAGTAGGTATAGAAAGCAGGTTATCATGTGATACCGGCTAATAATACATGTAAACTGTCAAAATAAACAAGATTATAAAAAAAATTCAACAATCAGATTGTAGTTTTAAATTGTAGTAAATTGTACTAGGTACTCTAAAGGGATTAGTGTACCTGTTATAGCTGTTGATAATGTCTAATTTATCAATGATAACGTAAAATCGTGTTGCTACACTATATTTTTGTTCTGAATTTTGATTTGGTCTATTCATCACATTAAATGAAATGCGTTAATATGCTGGTTAATATACTTATGTCGATTAACACAAAGAAAAAAGAAAAATACGTAAAAATAAAAAAAAATATTTTTTCAAACAAAGTAAATAGAATAAAAATGTGCGAAAAATAGAACACCACATAAAAGTCAGTCATTACAAACAACTGAAATTCTCCCTTGAAAACAGACAGCTGTCAACTGATCAAAACATTCGATCTCCTAACTTTACCTCTGCTTTACACATGCTGTTGTAAATTATAAAAACGAAAAATGAATCCAGTGGTTAAACCACTGAATGGATTAGGTTATTTTTTTACAATTCGCCATAGAATATCATAAAGTATGCGATAGGATTTAATGTGATTGTGAACGACACACCCTGTATATGAATTGTGTAGGAAAATTTTGAAAAGGTAAACATTCCTTACCTAATTTTTCCTAGACGGGCAGTACGAAGTATGGTGTAGGGTACAAATATAATATATCAGGTTCTGAAAATTGTTCATTCAAATTTTAGAAAAAAAATAGACCACCTTAATACTTTTTTCAAACTATCTATTTTTCTCATTATATAAGAACATGAGTACTTGTAGGAATATACCTGGACGCAATGGGATAGATTCAGGTTTTCCTAGGTAGACTAAATTATCTATTTAAAGACTGTCTAGCCACCGACCTCTTTCGTTCCAGATAGTCTCATGTGATAAGCCAAGAGCGAGGCTTATCGGCTTTCAATTTAAAATTCCTTTCACATACCGAAAAATCCAATACCAGTGCTTACCTTCCTCTGGAACGAAACTATTTTAAAATCACTGATATTATAAAATCCTAGCTACTGTAAATATATGTAAATTGATGGGAATAAAAATCATATGTTTTTCTGCCCTTATTTTAGTTTTATTTAAGTGAGCGCAGCATGTTTCCTTCCATGACATGACTCACTTGACGTAATTTCAGTGGTAACATTCATCCATATCGACTTTCAAACCTACCATCAATTGTTTCTTTGGTCGTCTCCATCTTCCCTTTATGTCTCCAAGTCAATAGATAGATAGATAGATAGAATACTCTTTATTGTACACTAATAACAAACAGAAGGACATAAAAACAAGTAGTAAACGAGTACAATAGGCGGTCTTATCACTAAAAGTGATCTCTTCCAGACAACCTTTGGATGGAGTCGATCTGCAAAGAAATAGATTACGGGCAGTATACTTAGCGTACAAAAAAATATATATATATTATATTATTATTATATACCAAAGAAATCAAATAAACAATACATACACATATATAAAGAAAGTAATACAATACAAAAATAGAAATATATAAGAAGGAGAAGCAGCATTACAGAGCCAGGTAATGATTCTTCACCATACTCTTGAAGACAGCAAGAGACTGTGCGCGCCTGATAGTCAATGCTCATTACCTTGTAATAAAAATAAAATAGTATATACTTACCTACGCAGCTCTATCATTTACTATTAAAAAAATATCTGAAATAAACTCGAGAGACATTACAAGATATAAAGCTGCTATTTTAACAGTCTTCATTTATTTTTCCTTTCAGGAAAATACAGAATAGAATCTCTATCAGCTGCTACTTTCCCTGGTGCATTAAGAGTGAGTATTTTCAGTAAATACAAAAAGACTTCAGTCTTGTTCCGTAGTTTAATTTAAATTCTCCATTTCGGTATTGAATGCAATATTTCTTTACCTGTAAACTTTGTAGAGAATTATATTTTATTTTAAATTATGAAATGTTTAGAAATTGGACTTTATCAGATACATAAATAGAAGGGAGTATTACTGTGAGATATTTATAAGAATCTCAGCTTTTGTTTATTAGTTTATTATGAAGTACCTAATTTATTATTATTTTCGCAATAACTGTTCGATGACTGTTAACTCAATTGTATGAGAATTAATACCTGGTTGAAAAATTACGATCTCACACTTATGCGCATGAGTTTTTATTATCTAAAAAAATTATAACTTAAAATAATTAACACGATATCCAAGTTACTCCAAGTATATAGTGGTCCCAGATTTTTGTATAGTGATCCCAAAATATTCCAGGTAATAAGAGAAGGCTTCTGTCAAGATGAGTCAGTCTGCATCGGCACTGAGGTGAACAAAAACCCAGTAGCAGCCGAAGAACTGTTGGAGCTATGCGCAGACGCAGCGTTGGACGGCGTCTCACTGGTGGCAGTCGCTACTGATACCGGAGAAGTTGCTTCGGCTGCTTTTAATAAATTACAGGTAGGTGCTTCTGAAAGAACACGAATAAAACTATGGGACATAACAGTTGTTTTCCACAGTTTGCAGCTCAACTGTTATGTAAATTAATTTCTTCTAACACCAAGATGGCGACGCATTTTCCGCACCGTTTTAACCACTTTTTTGCTACCTACTTGGTATCACAACTACATACTTGATTGTCATTAAAAAATAAGGACTCCAGAAATTAAACCGACTTCCAAAAACACTAAAAAGCAAAAAAAAAAAACAAATTTTAGTTGCATCGGCCTAGAAGTCGGTGTCTAATGGATGTTATTAAGTTAATTTTGCCACCGACTTCTAGGCCGATGCAACAAAAATTTGTTTTTTTTTTTTGCTTTTTAGTGTTTTTGGAAGTCGGTTTAATTTTTTTGTAAAAAGTTTTTTATTTACAGCTTTTCAGTAATACGAATAGTTGTTACTATCCATATAAGTGGAAAGTTTTCATCAATACAAAGAATATTAGCCCAAATACGAGGTATTTTACATATTCAGTTGTCGAGTTCCCTCGACTTTCTCTGGTCTCCATCATCAGGTCAGCTCCAAACCTTCACTGTTGCAAAGGTCTTGTCAATACAAATAATATAAGACCAAACACGAGGTAGTTTACATATTCAGTTGTCGAGTTCCCTCGACCCTCTCTGGTCGCCATCATCAGGTCAGCTCCAAACCTTCACTGTTGCAAAGGTCTCGTCAATACAAATAATATAAGCTCAAACACGAGGTAGTTTACATATGCAGTTGTCGAGTTCCCTTGACCCTCTCTGGTCTCCATCATCAGGTCAGCTCCAAACCTTCACTGTTGCAAAGGTATCGTCAATACAAATAATATAAGCACAAACACGAGGTAGTTAAGATGTGCCGTTTAGGAGTTCCCTCGATCCTCTGTCGTCTCCATCATCAGATCTGCCCTAAACCTCCATAGTATTGTAGTCTCATCAGATATACACATAAATATAAAGTTTTTACCCCATGCTCGCCTACAATTTTCAAGAGATGCCCTCGATTTCTCAGGGTTTCCACCATCAGATCCTGATCTGATGACGATGGAACCAAATGACAAGCATACCCTTTCAAATAAAAAAAGAATTTTTGAAATCGGTCCAGGCGTCTTTGAGAAATCGAGTAACAAACATATAAAAAAAAAAAAATACAGCCGAATTGAGAACCTCCTCCTTTTTTTGAAGTCGGTTGAAAACTGCGGTAGAATATGTTTATAGATTGAAACTCATGAATTATTAAACCGTCCGTACTTTTATCATAATTTTTCTGGAAGAAAAACTCTGGACCTCGTAACTTATTAGAACAAGTAATAAATGCTAAACGAGTACCTACATTGTTATCTTACCTAATTCGGTTTTAAGACTCGTACTTGAGTGCCGATGTTTCAAATGTACTTTTACTCTTTCAAGGACTAAGATATAAAAATAAAATATCGGGAAAGCATTCACTACATAATATTGCGGTAAACAAAATAAGTTCATAGATAGCCTAGAGCCTGAAAAAAGACAGATACTTCTTTTTGTCCACGTGTGGGAAGAAGTTCTATCGGAACGTGGGGAACAGTTAGTCTTCAATATATTGTATAATTACATGATCCTCCGAGCCTTTTCCCAACTATGTTGGGGTCGGCTTCTAGTCTAACCGGATTCAGCTGAGTACCAGTGCTTTACAAGAAGCGACTGCCTATCTGACCTCCTCAACCCGGTTACCCGGGCAACCCAATACCTCTTGGTTAGACTGGTGTCAGACTTACTGGCTTCTGACTACCCGTAACGACTGTCAAGGATGTTCAATGACAGCCGGGACCTACAGTTTAACGTGCCATCCGAAACACAGTCATTGGTGTCTAAGATATACTTAGAAAGTACATACAAACTTAGAAAAGTTGCATTGGTAGGTACTAGCCCGACCTGGAATCGAACCCGCGCCCTTAAACTTGAGAGGTTGGTTCTTTACCCACTAGGCCACCACTGACTATATTGTATAATTACATAAAACCTTTAAATATTTCAGGTAGCCACATCAGATTCTTCGGAGAAGCCTTTCTTCGAGGTTTTCGCGGAAGAACGTTGCACACAAGCATCTTCACGAGCGCTCATCGAGTGGATGGCAGAAGTAGACGGCAGATGTAATTTCTTTGAAAAGTAAGGATACCCGTCATCTTCAGCCATAGGACGTCCACTGCTGAACATAGCCTCTACCAATGATTTCCAAATAGACCGATTTGAAGCGGCCGCGCTACGCAGATTGTTTGACTATCTCCACGGCACAGGAAACTTGAGCATATTGGCTATACTTTAGCATAGGACGTACAAAAGTTTCATCAAATTCAAAGATTTTCATTCATTTCAGGTTCTTAAGAAAGACCGAAATAGCATCATCGATGTATCTACCCTTATCAAAAAATTTGACTTTGACTTTTACATGGGATGCACAAATCAAAGCAGAATTGACAGCTTAGCACCTCTTAACGTCTCGAGCAATTTTCAAATCAACTAGAATCAACTAATCAAATGGGTGCAATTGTATGCACCAGGCAAGGTCTACAATATGCATGAAGAATAATAATACCTATGCATCTTTTAGTCCTACTAGACTCATAAACTATATTCTATTTGAGTAAGAATGGCGTCCAAGGTCGATGTCGGCCACAGCGGATGTTCTCATATAATTAAATCAGTCATCTGCATAGGACATATTATTACAATGCAGAAACATTTGCGCAGATACAGGTGCAATCTCTATTCCTTCACTCTCATAGCCCCATGAGACGGAAAATCCGACACGACCGTAGAGAGATCAGGCGCAGGACTGACATTAACGTGCTCTGCACGGGTGTATCAGTCACCATCTTCAAAAACACTCGTACCTACTCACCTCTGTTTAGAATGGAAACCGACTCCCAATTAGAAGAAATAAAGTTAGGCAGATGATTTATTTATTTTGTGAAAGGTAAAAAACAGTAAACTGTTATGTTCATCATCATCATCATCATCAGCCTATCGCAGTCCACTGCTGGACATAGGCCTCTCCAAGTGCACGCCACTGAGATCGATTTTCGGCTGCTCGCATCCAGACTGTTATGTTACTGTATAACATATACTCATTCAATTCATCTCCATACAACAGCTCCCATAATGCAAGAATGCATTAATTCTGGTAATCTCGTTTGACATAATGAAATTGCCAAGATAATTCACCGGTCAACAATTTTTTATTTTTATTTTGCGCATGGCTTTTACTTAATTTACTCTGATTATATAAGCCAAGATTTATAAAAAAGTGCGATTACAAATCGAAAATATTTGCTTTTTAAGATGTTATAGCGATTTGATCATTTTTGATTTTCGCGCCGAATTAATGTCGCGTCTTTGCACGCTACCGCTGTCGAAGGAGAGGTAAGAGGGCGGGGGGGTAGTGTTTCTTGCGTCGCTCATCGTGCAAGACAGTATGTGCTTGCATATTACAGAGGAATAACGTGTTTCATATTTGTTTTCGCTGTATTAACCTGTACAAAATGGCTTCGAGAACTTGTAGACGAGACGCTGACTCGTTTTGCTATATTTGTGCCGAATTTATTAAAGTAAGGGAGAAAAAATACGATTTAAGTACAAATTTAAAGATTTGCGAGGCATATCAAGCTTACTTCCATCTATCTGTTAAAAATCAAGACAAGAAATGGGCCCCACATGTGTCATGTAACTATATTTGGGGGTTAATAAGAGAAACTTCTTTTGAACATGCCAGGAAAAGTAAATCTGTTCATTTTTAAATTAAATATTTAAAAAAGAACAGTTTTACTTTTCCATTTACTCCATTTTAAAACTCATATTGTAAGAATTATTCAAAAATAAATGTTCTGTATGCTTTAATAAATTATCTCTATGTCATTTTTTTACGTATTTTCATTAATGAGATTTTTTCAATTTTTTACACATAAAAGCAAATTCAAAGCATTTTTTTGTTCTTATTCTTATTTCTAGGTGCATTAGCAATAAAAATAAGGTATGTATATCCCGTGCGCAAAAATGCTGTAGACCGGTGAATGGGTACGTCTTATGCATATTGTGGTTATTTATCTCACGTTTTATATTTTAGGGTTAAAACACGTACACAGATTTGGTGTCGTTGACCTTAGGACCTTTTTAGTCTCATAATTTAGTGTTAAGTTAAAACATTTATAGATCGAGGTTTAAAACCCCCGGTGCGCGGATGCACGCGAGACACAATGGATTTTCTATTGTTGTCTAATTAGCTAATTAACCTATGTTGGCAAGTTTAAGGACTAACTATGCTCACATCGCAATATTTTCTCCACTGATGTAATTATCAAAAGTAGGTAGCCTGCAGTCTAGAATCTGAAAAAGGACTTAGGCTACTTTTCATATAGCTGCAGAAATAATACGTAGATTAGGGGAAAAGCTAGAACATAGAGTTAGTTATCTGCTTCACTTTTTAGTACAGCAAAGAACTATGCTTACATTATAGCAAGATTGTCATCATCATCTCCCAAGCCTTTTTCCCGAACTATGTTGAGTTCGGCTTCCATTATTACAAGAGTATTTCACCAAGTAACTAAACTAAATTCCAATACAAACCAGTAGGCCCGGTTGTTCGAAGCTCGGTTACGTCAAGGTTAGGGTTAAATTCTAGTTAAAGTAAAATTAACAGGGTTTAAATTCAAAAAGCGTTGTTGAACGTTAAAATTTCATAGTAAAAATGTCAAATTAACCGTGGTCAAAATTGACAACGGTAAAATTTTAACTTTAACTTTACCGTAACGTACGAACAACCGAGTCTAAGTGATGTCTGCCATTGTCATTGCCAAGTTAATAGTATATAAGTATGTACTTACCACGCCGTAGATTACGTGAAGCTATTAATGATCACGAGGTAGGTAAGCACAATGTTGACATACTAATAGATAATGAATGGCTGTTAGATGAAAGTGAACTCTATAGTCTGAACTAAAAGGTGCAAAATGTTTTGTGCGTTGATCATGTAGAAAAATATAATGAACTACTTGAAACAGTCTGCTTTAAAATCGTTATTGAGATAAATTATGACCACAATAGACCCTGAAGTTAGAAAGTTATCTATACTAATACTAATATTATAAAGCTGAAGAGTTTGTTTGTTTGTTTGTTTGAACGCGCTAATCTCAGGAACTACTGGTCCGATTTGAAAAATTCTTTCAGTGTTAGATAGCCCATTTATCGAGGAAGGCTATAGGCTACTTTTTATCCGGGTTCGTGCAGAGGTTCCCACGGGATGCGGGTGAAACCGCTGGCAGAAGCTAGTGAAGCAATAAAATTATTTAAACAATTAAATGCTGTTACATGTTCCCGATGCAGGTTTATTTTATTTTTAATCAAATCGTGTAATATTTCAAAAAAATGTTTTAATAAGTGAACACCACATAAAACCAAAGACTCGTACAATAATAATAATAACGATCAACACGACAATATTTACGAATTCACTAAAATAACTCTTTGAAGGTACTATCCTCTATTTTAAAGTACAAATGGCAACATTAATTGTTTTCTAGAATAGCCAGCTGCTTAGTAAAGCTCCAGTATATATAACGTTAACAAAGAACATCCCAGCTGATTGCCAGTTGAGATCCATTAAGATCTTGCTATTGTCTTTCTGGAACTATCTCGGAAATTCTCTAGGAATTTGGCATTTGTAATACGACCTACCAGTAGTTTATATATATGGAAGTTGCTGAAACATAATCTCAAGGAGAATTTCGATGGACTTATATGGAATTTTTTTACGTATTGATGAATAGTTTACCCCCGCACTCAGAGACATTAAATTTAATGATTACTAAAGTCACTCCTTAGTGACAGATTTTCATAGAAATTCTACACTAAGGAACAGCTTAACCATTAAATGTCTCTGAGTGTGTCCATTAGAGTCTTATGCCCATTTTCACCAACGAAAACCTAAATTTAGGGATCCCCTAAGAGCATTTACAGAACACTTAATAAGAATTTCGTTTTCACCAAAGTTTAGGTGTCCCTTATACATAGTTATTTATGTCAAAATTGGGAGAGCCCTTATTCTAAGTGGCACTTAGATTAAGAGATTGTTGGTGAAAACGGGCATTAGTTACATAGCGTAGGGTCTCGTCAAATAATTTTGTTGTCCAAAACTGGCTATTATTTTTGAGTACTTTCAAAAATGTCCTATTTTCTTTTTACAGATACAACGTGGACTGCAGTCTCGAAATAATGTTCCTAGCAACACTTCGCGAGCACAGATACCACAAACTCGGCACAATTCTATGCAGAATCTCTATAGAATTAGCGAAGAAGTTAAAGAATGGTCCCGTTTCTCAAATGACGGTGCAAGATTTGGGACCTAATTATTCGAATATGGTTGCTAGAAAGCCAGTGGCTAAGATACCAAAGATCTGTCAAGCCTTGTGGACGGCTGAACCGACTCAAAAGATTGGGAAAGTCCTTAATTTTGAAGTCGGTATACGTGTGTCCTTCAACGACTTCTACTATGATGGAAAGTCCTATTCGGAAAGGTTGGGCAAGGAGGTGTTTGCTGAAGCTGCTGCGTTGAAGGTTTAATCTTAAAGACCTTGGCAACAAATATTGATTAAATTCATTCAATATCATAAACTAGTGGATCATTAGAAAAGTAGAAAATGCATTTAAAATCGTAGGCAATATTTAATCGCAACTATTGCAAAATATAGAGAATAGGAGAGGAAAAATGATGGGACACCTTATACGTCACGACGGTTTTATCAAAAATATCGTGGAAGGGAAGGTCGAAGGAAAGAGAGGAAGGGGTCGTCCAAGATATAGCTACATTAAGCAAATTAAAGAAAAGGTGAAGGTTGTGACGTATAAGGAAGTTCAGGAGTTGGCGCTAGATAGGTGTAAATGGAAGGAGCTGCACCGACAAGAGCTGGGCTCTTAAATTAATGATAATTTAATCGCATAGATAAGATAGGCGCATCACACATGACTAATATTAAGTCAATAATATAACGTACGCACATATTAATAAATATATGTTTATGCAATATTAATTAGACACAGTTTTTTTTTTCTTATTCCTTCGAGCTACCTGTCTTGGTCTAAGGCCCATAGGTAAGGTAAAAATGGAGGTGTCGAAAATGTTTGAGGAAAAAAACCAAATCTATACTAATATTATAAAGCTAAAGAGTTTGTTTGTTTGATTGTTTGTTTGTTTGTTTGTTTGAACGCGCTAATCTCAGGAACTACTGGTCCGATTTGAAAAATTCTATCAGTGTTAGATAGCCCATTTATCGAGGAAGGCTATAGGCTACTTTTTATCCGGGTCCGTGCCGAAGTTCCCACGGGATGCGGGTGAAACCGCTGGCAGAAGCTAGTATTTAAATAAATCTGCACTGAGGTTGACATTGTAATGGGACTATTTCAGAGATTTGAACTATTCATGTTACAAATTATTTCAACTGCTACTAATCCAACGTAACATATAAGGATAGCAGAATCGTTAAAGAATGTTAAACATGCTCATTTAGCAGTAACAAAAATATCACAAAGGAAGGTATAACAATAATCCCAAGTCAGAAAAATCTTTAAAGTAACAATGTATTAGACATAATTTGAACAACTTTGTTTTCTTTCATTATTCAAAAATCTAAATGAACATAATTAGCAGTTGAAAAGAAATACCTAATATACCTCTAAAGAATGGCCATGGCCATGGTTTTACGACCATAATACAAATACGTCCTTGAACACAACTGGTTAAATAAAACAATTTATCGATAGAAATGTCAGATAGGCATGGTGGTAAAGAAAAAAAGGGATCCCGCCTAAAAACTTTTCTTCTCACAATCTATTTATTATTATAGCCGAAATAATCTGAAGTTTTTGTCGTCAAATCAAAAGATCTCATCTGTTAGGAAAAAGTAACTTTATTTTGAACATAACTATCGATAGTTAATATTTTCGTGTCTTGATTAGTGAAATAAATTCTTTTTAAGTATTACACCCAAAATAAAACCGATATAAATGACAGAATGACCACAGATAAATATATTATAAGTGCGGATTACGGTTACAATAACAATATCTATACGTTGTTTTGCAATTAGAGATTTAATTTTGACATTAACTTAAAATAAGTCAAATTTCAATATCTAACCGAAAAACAGCGGATGGATCGGTACGGTAATCTTTAGTGACTCAGTGCGGATAAAAATAAGTAGTTGAATACTGCATGGTACAATTTACTATGCAGCGCTCACAAGTGACAAAAATTTCTATCGATATCGATAGAAGTCGCGTGGATGCCCTATTCATTTGTATTACACGCGTTTCCTTGTTAGAATCTATACGTATACTTCTAAGAGAATCAGTTATCGCAGTATTTAAAAGCAATCTACACACCTCTCGCAACCTTTATTTCTAATAAATATTAATCTGTGTTATAATAGTGTAATTTTATCAAAATGCAGTGGCATACTACTAAAGATGGTAAGTACCTATCTATTAATAATAATATAATGTAGGTAAATGAATAGCAAATAGTGAATAATGAATTTTGACCAATTTGGCTCATCGCATATTTTTGCCGATATGGCTAGAAAGATAGATTTTTTCTATATGCCATGGAAGAAAAAAACATAAATGCGCCGACTCTAAAATTGGGATAAAGACAAGAGGATTTTGGTAATTTTAGATAAGTAGTTATGAATGATAGTTGCGTCATTAGGTTCCTACAGGTTTTTATAAGTAAAGTGATTTAATGTGGTTTTATGAGAAAAAATAATAATAACTGAAGTGATCGTGTATCACATTTTCCTTGTGTAGGTAAAATGAAACCTGTTTAGATAATTGCGGTGCACCCTCACTTAGGTACTTATGCGTTATAATTATGAACCGCTTCTAAATGATTAATGAGGTTTATTTCGTGACGTATCAGGTAAATACAGAATAGAATCTCTGTCAGCTGCAACGTTTCCTGGTGCATTGAAAGTAAGTACTATATTATTTATCTTGTACAGTAGACTGCACATCAGTGGTAACTGTCATGCACCTTAACTCAATAGTACCTAATAAGTACGATTTTCCTATAAAACTGTTACCACTGACCTGAAGTTGACTGTACATATACGAATACTTGAGCTATCCTCCTCCAGACATTCAGACAGATCCTCAAGAAACAGGCTGTAGCCTGTTTGAGGGTCACTGCCAAAAAAAATGGTGTAATTCTTTTGACTAATAATTTGAGTTTTTATTTAATCTAGGTAAAGCTATTCTACAGTTAAAGTATTTTTTGAATTCTGATTATTGTAAACATCGATTTCTCATATACCCCGTGTCCTTAGAAAACTTGTGTCCGCTCGGTTGAAAAGTAGTCTATACCCTTTTTGAAGCTCTAGCTAGACTATCTGTAGAACAGACAATTAAATCGGTTTAATAATTTTGGCTTGAAAGCTCGACAGACAAAATTACATTCATATTAATAATTACCTGTATTAAACAGAAGGCAAGTTAGAAAAAAAAATATCTGTATGTGAATAAAAAATATTATTACCTACTCCATAGGCCATTCACATCATTTATTTACCCATCACTTTAATGTTTCAGATACAATTTACTTACCAATAACATTAATGTTTCAGGTACTCAAAGACTACTTTTTAAAAGATGAAGCAGTTTGTATCGGTACAGCTGTAGATCAGGATCCTTTAGCACAAGAAGAGTTGTTAGAACTGTGCGCAGACGCAGCTTTGGACGGCTTATCAGTTGTAGCCGTTGATAATGACAGCGGAGAAGTGGTCTCTGTGGTTTTTAACAAATTGCAGGTTAGTATGTTTATATTTCTACACTAGCATAAAATACGGAGCCTTCCTTGATTAATGGTCTATCAAACAGCGAAAGAATTTTTCATATCGGTCGGCCTGTAGATCTGTAGTGCAAGAATTAAGAATGTAATTTTTATCAGCCAATATTTCGTAATTTCTAAGATTGTTTAAATATGTTTTGTGCACATAGCAAAATTTCAATAGTTACGTAAATCTATTAAAAATGTTGTTTAGAAATTAGATAAAATAATTCAACTTTGACTTGGATGTGATAATTTGAACAAACAACAACAATAGCTGATAAGTAGATTAATGTTTATAATAGAAACAACTCCATAATTATTGTCTGTTTTTAAGAGATAACATAAGAACGGAAATTGTTTCTAAGCTAATTGTAGATAAGACTATCTGTATATTGATAGCGTTGATGACCTCTCGAACACATGGCATTTCACTTTTCATGATTGTTTATTTTTTTTATGGTGAAGTTTAGTGCCTCCGTCCCACGTATAATTTTCGGAAAAAGAAATACGAGGGATGAGTTGAAAATACGCTAAATCACTTTTGAACAATCAAACGATATATATTTCAGGAAAAACCTTCGGAGACATCTGGGAAGACATTTTTCGAGATATTCACTGAGGAACGATGCAAACGACCATCGTCTCGCGAAATGATGGATTTCATGGTAGACCTTGATGCAAGATGTAACTTTTTTGAGAGGTAAGTGACCTTTAAAAACCTTCAAAATTAAGCAGTTGCAGGGGATATAAGTTTATAATGAAAATATTATTTTCTAAGGTACGGCGTCGACTGTTGTTCCGAACTGATGTTCCTAGGGACACACCGCGCACATCGCCAGAAGGGCCTGGCAAAATTGGTCTGCAAAACTTCGATGGAGCTGGCTAAGAAACTGAAAGACGGTCCTGTAGCTCCGATGACAATTGAAGATCTAGGACCAAAGTACTCGTTTATGAAGCCAAGTAAACCTGTGAAGAAGCCACCGCAACTGTGCCATGCATTGTGGTCAGCGGTTGGGTCTAAGAAAGTCGGCCAAGATTTGGGCTTCGAAGTTATCATAGATGTCCCATTAAAAGAGTTTGTTTTTGACGGGAAACCTTATTCGGAGAGAATTGGTGCTGAAACCACTTGTGAAGGGGCTGCAATAAGGATTGATAAGTAGTATGTTTCAGTTATTTGCATAATGTTATCCTGTATTACTGGTTTATCTAGTTTGTTAATCTAAAAAATGTATAGAAATATATGATTAAAATGTTAATCTAAAGGTAGTTTTCTTTTGTACCTATTCATGAAAAATATCATTTAGTTGAGTAAAAATAAATTATTGCCAAATAAAAATAAAAAATATTAGGCCATCCCTGATTGATCATTTTTTTTAAATTATAATTTTATTGCATTTTTATAACACAGCAAGTATACAAGGTGTTGAATTGCATTTGTGCCATACTTCAGGAGGAGGACATAAAATACGTAAATAATCGATTGGAATTACAGTAGACGGGAAATAGCTAATATGCACTGCTTTTTTTGTCATTGTAATGTCATAGTATTTCGGAAGTAATCCAATTTTATGAATGAAATTTATGAATGATCGCTGCGTATGCTTTGTGTTTGCGTTTGTGTGAGGGCGCAGCACGATTTTAAAGCCAGTAACACACGCGCCAAGTTTAAATACGGCTAGATGACATTGACGGAATTCCGGAAAAAAATTAAAATCAAAAAAATTTTTACCAATTTTTTTGTTGATTTGGGTTGAGAATCATTAGTATAATTACGTCCTTGACTATGGCACGGATGCAAATCAACAGCTTGTATACATTTATCCTCATTGGCTCCATAAATTGGGGAAGTCAAAAAACCCTAAATAACAATGTCGGTTAATTTATTATGCTGCCATAAAAAAAAATGTGGAGATAATGCAGCTGTTGCATTTAAATACCGACACATAAGGGTAAGCTCGTATTTGGCAGTTGCGTATTTTGGAAGGTAGATCTTCCTTCTATAAAAAAAAAATACATTTTGATTATTTGAAAATCAATGGAGACGTTTACTACAGATGATGGTAAGTGAAAATTATTTTTCAAAAAAATACATTTTATAGATTTTTATGTCGTGTATTTTCTTACAATTTTTTATTAATAAATGTAAAGAAATATCCATCGATGGAGGCGTGATCCATTGGATTGCTATTTTTCAGGAAAATACAGAATTGAATCTCTGTCAGCAGCAACTTTACTTGGTGCCCTAAAGGTAAGTTGGTACACCAACTGCCATTGGTTTTATAATCTACACTAGCTTCTGCCAGCGATTTCACCCGCATCCCGTGGGAACTACTTCGCGTACCGGTTACCTATAGCCTTCTACCGGTTACCTATAGTTGCCTATAGCCTTCCTCGATAAATGGGCTATCTAACACTGAAAGAAATTTTCAAATCGGACCAGTAGTTCCTGAGATTAGCGCGTTCAAACAAACAAACAAACTCTTCAGCTTTATAATATTAGTATAGATAAATAAAATTAACTTACAACTTAGGTATGCTTATAAAATAAGTGCTCGTAGAAGAGGCGCTATAAGTAATTGGAAAATTCACTAGGGTTTACGAATACTACCTTTTTTATGGGAAATCATCAAATGACTCTTCCCGCTGTGGGTTAGCAGCGTTAGGGAGTGTCAAATTCTTACTGACTATCATGTTGCTTCGTAGGCCTTGTACCAGGGCCGCGGTAACTCTTTCAAACAATCTCGAAACCCTGTCGAATACCACTCTGTTATAGCCTTTTTTTATCGTCCCACTGCTGGGCACAGGCCTCCTCTCACATGGAGAAGGATTGAGCATTCATCACCACGCTTGCTCAATACGGGTTGGTGATTTCAGACTATAGTCCAGGTTTCCTCAAGATGTTTTCCTTCACCTTTTTATCAGCCATTGGTGTCCAAGATACTTAGAAAGTACATACCTACAAACTTAGAAAAGTTGCATTGGTACTTGTCTGAACTGGAATCGAACCCACGCCCTCATACTCGAGAGGTTGGTTCTTTACCCACTAGGCCACCACGACTTTAATCATACGAATGCGAATACCACTCACGTGCTATTATTGGGTGTTTCAGATAATAAACGATCATTTCTTCCAAGATGAGTCCATGTGCATTGGCACAGAGGTGAACAAGAATCCTTTAGCTATGGAAGAGTTGTTAGAACTGTGCGCAGACGCAGCATTAGACGGCGTGTCATTAGTTGCAGTTTATAATGATAACGATGAAGTGGTTTCGGCAATGTTCAATAAGTTGCAGGTACGTTTTACGTTTATGATAGTGATTGAGATACTTGCACTATAATAAGAACAATAAAGAAATTAACTTTTTGGGGTTATAAAATGAAATAGCTGCAATAACATTAATCTTCTGTCATTGTATTACTCTGAATGACTAGACGTTATGACTGTAGATAAACATTTATTATGGAATAGAATCTAAATGTAGTCAAAAACAATTGTTAAAACGTTAACCTACCTAGTCTCAAAGTAACATTCAGGGACAGAATAATCAAACTTTGATGAAGACAGTGGGCTTAAAATGAATCACAATCCTCATTGAATGTTTTAGGAAGTGCCCACAAAAGGATCAGAAAAGACGTTTTTTGAAATATTTGCCGAAGAACGCTGTAAACAAGCATCATCTCGGGCCCTGGTTGATCTTATGGTGGAATTTGATACCAAATGCAACTTTTATGAGAGGTAATCATGATTATTCCGAATAAAATAAAGAAATTGTAAATAATATACGGATCGTTAATACACTACACACCTGTATTATATGATAGGACTAGCTTCTGCCAGCGGTTTCACCCGCATCCCGTGGGAACTACTTCCCGTACCGGGATAAAAAGTAGCCTATAGCCTTCCTCGATAAATGGGCTATCTAACACTGAAAGAAATTTTCAAATCGAACCAGTAGTTCCTGAGATTAGCGCGTTGAAACAAACAAACAAACTCTTCAGCTTTGTAATATTAGTATAGACTAGCTTCTGCCAGCGGTTTCACCCGCATCCCGTGGGAACTACTTCCCGTACCGGGATAAAAAGTATCCTATAGCCTTCCTCGATAAATGGGCTATCTAACACTGAAAGAAATTTTCAAATCGGACCAGTAGTTCCTGAGATTAGCGCGTTCAAACAAACAAACAAACAATCAAACAAACAAACAAACTCTTTAGCTTTATAATATTAGTATAGATTTACTGTGCAATATTTAAAATTTATGAAAACCTGTTAATTATTTTCAATCATTTATCCACCAAGGATAATATTTAATATCTTTAATAATAATAAGGATTTATATTTTGATAGGTACAACGTTGATTGTGGCTACGAATTCATGTTTCTGGGTACCCACCGCCATCATAGACAAAAACACCTCGGAGAGTTACGATGCCGAACAGCAGTAGAGCTAGCAAGGAAAATAAAGGACGTTCCAGTAACTCCATTGACTATCCAAGATTTAGGACCGAAGTACTCATTCATGAAGCCAAGGAAACCAGTCACGAAAATACCAAAGATATGTACTGCATTATGTTCAGCCATTGGCACCCAGAAAATTGTGAGATCTTTAGGCTTTACCGTAGTCGCCAACTTTTCTTTGACGGATCGTATCTTCAATGGGAAACCATTTTCAGAGAGAGGGGTCACAACCTTTTGTGAAGGGGTTGCAAAAAGAATAGATTAAATTAAGGAAGAAAGAGAATTTTTGACAATCTAAGCCTTCGAGACATTAAAAATTATAATTAGACTGACGTTCTTTTGTTGAAATACATGTCCTAAGCATTGCCCATCCATGTAATCACTTTGAGTAAACTGTAGACGGGTAACAAATGGAAATCATTACGGATAGCCTGTACGTCGTTAACATTGGACCAGTCTTAGCTCGGTCAGATAGCCCGACATCCCTAATTGCATCGTCCAACTTCGCCCAAATTGGTTCTAGTTAATTGATTTGGATTCGACATTGAATTTGTCGCTTTGTCGCTTCGTGTCGCGCAGAGCTTAGTCTATTAATGTCCTATTGTCAAGTCGCTGGTCATTTGCATATTGTAGTGTTTCTAATAGATGTTGAAGATAATATTGCTGTCTATTGTTAATCTCGAAAGTATACAATAGTTGGATTTCTCAACTAAAAGCTACTCGTAGGTCTCCCGAGCGCCATATTTGTCCATAAAATCATACATAATTCAGACTCATTAAACGTGTTCATATTAATTTTATTTGTCTAAATATATCGTAGGAAAGAAATATTAGGGGTTAAAGTATGAAATTGCCGATTTGTACTGAAAATCTAAATTGTAATTTTTTTTAATTTTTAACAAACTTATTTAATCAAAATAGTTGCCATTATTATCTATACATTGCGGCCATCTAATAAGAAGGTCATTTATGCCGTTACGATAGAACTCTGAGGATCTAGACTGCACAAACTGTGTGAAAGAATTTTGATCTGCCTCCTGGAAAGAAACTTCTTGTGACGCAGATAATTGTCCAAATCACAAAAAAAAATGGTCGTCCGTTAGAGCAAGGTCTGGCGAATATGGAGGAAGACGAATAGTTTCCAACTGCAGTTCCTGAAGAGTTAAAACGGTTTCTTTTGCTGTATGAGGCCTCGCGTTGTCATGGAGCAATAACGGTGAAGGTCGATTCATGAGTCGTGGCTGTTTTACTGCTAATTTTTTCAACATTATTCGTCTTCGGCTGGGTATCTGGGTAGTTTGACTAGGATCGGCGTTCACCGTCTCTCTTAATTTCTCGTTAATCACCTGTCAGGCGGTCTTTTTCATGGCTCGTTCTTCAAGTCGAAGTTTCCACCACGAAAGCGTTTAATCCAAAATCGCACGGTGCGTTCATTAGCAGACACCTCTTCAAATGCAGCATTGATATTGCGGGCTGTTTCTGCCGTTTACTTCCGCGTCGGAATTCATATTCAAAAATTACTCAAATTCTCGCAGTGTCCATCTTTCTTGTTTAAGTTGAATAACAAAAACAATTGAACATCGATAATCAAATGTTTCACATTTTTTAAAAGAAGAACATCACAGAAACCACGTGAAAAAAGTTTAATTCGAAAACCTCAAACCATGAAGACTCTATGGCAATTCAAAAACCTACTAGAATAAAACGGCAATTTCATACTTTAACCCCTATTACATTGTACTAACATGAAAAAGAGAAATATAATAACGTTTTAGGTCTATGAAAACAACGGAAAATATTTGGACCTAAACAAATATGTGACACAAAAAGTAAGTAACAGGGGAAGCATGTGTTACCAAAATTACGACAAACGTAACTTCCATCAAACGTAGAATAAAAGTAGCGAATGCTTTCTTTTCTAATTTTCTGAGTCGTTGACATATGAAATAAGCTCTGTCCGTTTAAATATTAATAGTGTCTTCAACCGCTCATGTAGTTTTCTCTAGTTCCTGAACAAAATCAAACATTTGTTCTACGACTACTAGATAGCTAGCTTATTTTTTGTTACATTGAATTGCAGGGTTTGTGTATATGTATAACTGGTTAAAAGCTGAACTCTTTTTGTCGCTCAAAATAATATTACCCAAAGTCTTGTCTGATAAATGAGTTAAATATTTACTTCCAATGGCATACTCGCTTTAACAGCAAAAAAATACGAATCTAAGTAATCATTGTGTTCGAAAGAATCGACTAATTGACTTTAAGTATAGAAAACCATATATTTCTATGCTACAAATCAAAGCCTAACCTAGTTAAAGTTTCAGAATCATTTTCTTTTTTAAAACGTGCAACAATCAATTTTTATTTCTACGTATTCATTTTCAATGACCTACAAATAGAATAAAATGTAATAAAACTTGTTTTATAACAATGTACGAGAATTTTAATGATAAGAAAAAATAATTAACATCATAAAGCATTGAGATACAATTCTGCTATCTATTTGTTTTCGTTGCGCCTGCAGAACTGAAATGACTGAAACGGATCCGCGTGCAATTGTTTGCGAAGCGTTCGCGACGTAATGATCAATTACAGCGGGAATTTGCATCGTGAAGGTAGTTTTACTTCATATTGTTTACGCAGTAATTCTGATACTTGGGAATTAGATTCGTTGGTATTTTTTGAAACAAACTGGTTAAATAAATAAAAAACAATACTATTGTTGCTTTTTCCTAAATGTTGAATATGCATACCTACTTATTATAAATATTCCCTACATCGTCCGTATTAGCCCCATTTAAAATTAACGTTTTGCCGTGAGTTTCAAACATACTCGCATGCACACATACATACCCAGATGTAGCCTTATAAACTTTCCGATTTATAACATTAGTTCGATAATAAGATGTTCAGTTGTGTAGCCTTTTTTTTATCGATGCCAAAAATCATCAAATGACCCCTCCCGCTGTGGGTTAGCAGCGGTGAGGGAGTGTCAGACTTTTACTGACTAAAAACCGTCGTGTTCCGTTGTGGGCTTTTTATGTACCAGGGTCGCGGTAACTCTTTCGAACAATCCCGCAGCAGTATATCCTATGATAGAGGTTGCTACTACCTTTAGAGAAAAGTCACCAAATATGAAATAGTATCCTAATATGGAATACCTTCATTTCTCTAAGACTATAAGCAGGGGGATGACTCTCCTACAAAATCGAAACTCGAAAAGTAGTCTAAGAAACTAGCGCCATCTAGTATGCGAGGGACGTCATTTTTCTTCATTATTGACTAAAATAACACTAGAGGGCAGGAGCTTCAGCTAGGTTTATGCTCAAAGCAAAGTTTTTGAAGTATAATTATTCAGATATTTATATTACTTTTTCTATTATGTTATAAAAATACACAAAAATACATAAATACATATTTTACGTTAATTTTTAAAATGTTGATTTTTCAATCGTCATTTTCACTGCGGCAACATCCGGAAAAATCTGTTACCTGTCAGCCATATTTGAATCACTTGTTATCTTGTTATCTTTCGTTTTGTTCGTTTTGCGTTTACTTAGTTTTTGTGATATATTTTTTATACCGACTTGGCTTGTTTACGGATTCTGATTTTCCTGAGTGCAACGTATTACCTGGCTTTTTAAAGGATGAAATCAAGTTTTACATTGATTGTGCGTGTGATTTTAATATAATAACTTGTAGGAAACATAAAAGTGATTTGATTGATTACATTATTAATCTTTCAATTAAATTGATTGTACATAGTTGGTGTTTGGGGGTAAATAGATTATTAAATGGAAAAAATAGATGTTTTGATAGGAATGACCAAATCAAAAAGCAAGCATTTGATTATTATAATAAGAGAAAAAAATAAAAGAAAATAATAACTTAGTTTGTTTTTATTTAATTATTTCAGCCCTGGATCGTTTAATAAATCAGTAAATGATTGAAAATACAGCTATTTACTTTTAGTTCAGTTCATAGTTATTGTTGTATTTTTGATCATTCAATGATTTTTTATTGAAGATGTCAAATAAAGTAACTCTGGTACTACTAGCGCCACCTATAGCGCTGTTACCCAGTTTGCGCGCCATCTAGCGGCGGGGGAAATATAGTTTTCTGAATTTTGGCTCTCAGAGTGGCGTATCTATACCAGTATTAGTGTATAATCTATGACTATAAGTATGAAACGCAACAATCGACCATCTTCTGTTTCATTCGGTTTACTAACTATCGCACTCACACCATCGAGTCAGTTGCGCGAACGCTTCAGGTTTGGCAGGCATGTTTTGTTTTGTTGTCGTGCAGAAAATTTTAAAGGTAAGTAATAAATGAGTATTACTAGCTGTTATGTTTGTATACATAAGTGTTATACTATTTAGTATATCGGTATTATGTTTATTTCACCATTTTGTGATCTTTTGTCATTAAAATATTTTGGCTTGAAAAAATATTTAGAAGAGTTTGAACTAGTATAAAAATCCAAATATGGAACATGATGAGTTGGTGGACCAAGTACCTCCTGACTCTGCTGATGCAGAATGTACGTTCTGTTCAAGACTTTTTTCCATGGATAAAAGTGGAGAAAGCTGGATTAAATGCTTGATGTGTGGGCTCTGGGCACATTATGATTGTGCTGGTCCAGAGTTTGATACTTGGATCTGTGACTTTTGCAAGTAGGTAATTATGTAACTTCTCTCATTTATCACAATACGTTATATTCATTCAATTGATCTCAAAGATATTAATGTCCATTTTTGTTATTGTTATGTTGATTTATGCTTATATTCCATATATGGGTACCTATTCCATATTTGGTTACTCATTTGTGATTTTGTTTTTTGTGTTAGATTTTGATTTGATAACTAATATATTTGATTAAAGGCTGTTAATTACTACATATAAATGTATGACTGATTAGTAAAAACATTAAACTGATTTAATTTATAAGAAGTTTTTTTTATATCCCAAAAACAAAATGGTATTCCATATTTGGTGACTTTCCTCTACTTTACTTTCTATAATCTACTGCGGTAGCCTCAAAAACAATTGGTATTCGAGTGAGACAATAATATCCGTGTTTACTAAAGCACATTAAAGCGATCTCGACGGATCCTCAGATCGGATTCGCTTTGCATAGCACTTGAAATTCAAATGGTGCAGTTCATATTGAGCCTCCCCTGTCTAAGTGCCTACTGTTGCCATGACAACCGTGCAATACGTCCCTTTATACGTACACGTCTACTATTGGAATTTTAAGTGAAGTGTGAAGGATTGTATCTGTAGCTTGCGTGGATAGGAACGGAAGTATGTGTGGAGTTTATAACAGGACTTTCACAGCGACTACTGAAAATTTGCAAGGCATAAACCTTCTATTACTAGTATTTTAGTGTCAGCATATCAAGTTATAATATATTATTCTTACAGCTTGTATTTAAATTATATAATTTAACAAACAGTAGTCAGTTCCTTCCCTTCCTATATACTCGTAAATCGGGTGTGTCATACCTAATCACATTAAATCCTATAACATAAACTTTAAGGTATTCTGTAACGAATTCCAAAATTTTTAAATTCAATGTTTTAGGCACAGGAATTATATTGAAACTAAAGAATATGTGAGATGTTTTTTTTATGTATCTATACTTGGAGTCTTCTGTTGAATAACCTCCTACTTTATAAGAGATTTTCACTAAACAAGCAACTAAAATATGAATATAGGTCGTCTGTAACTTGTTAACAACGCTTATAATAAAAAAATATTTTTATGAAGAAGCCTTTCCAACAAGAAACAAATATTATCATGCTACATTAAAATGGCGAATACAGTAAAATGCTGCGCGTAAAACATTTCAGCAAGGTATATTATTTTAACCCATATTCTGCTTCAAAAACCGTGGAAAAATCCAAACTGTTTTTATACCTTTAAAAGCCCCTAAAACTACTTCGCGGTGCTTGAAATTATTATCTCCGTTTTCCCAAAAGGGACAGGTAACTTTAGGGAAAAAAAATGTACGCAGATGTGGCGGGAAAACTTTTCAAGCTTGGTTTAAGTTTATTAAGCTAAACTGTTTTAGTTTATTTAAGTTGAATACACATTTTATTTAATTACATATAATTATATTTTTTTCATAGTTATAGATAAAAAGAGCATTGAACATTTGGAAAATAAATCTTAGTTTGAAAAAATATTGCCCATATTGTGAGCCATATGGTGTTATCAGTTTCAAGAACGATACTTTCTCGTTTGAAAGCAACCTTAACTTAAAATATCATATTCAAGTGCAGGTAAGCCTGTAAATTGTGGTTCCAATTGTTTCGCCCCCTCTCCAAAGCATGGCATTTTTCAATACTGAACCCCTTCAATGTGTAGGGATCTTGAATACCCCGTAATACGCACTTCAGGGTTGGATTAAGGCTGATACAATTTTAGGGGGAGCGTTATAGATAATACGTATTAAATACGAGAAGAGGATATCATCTGTTGTATCTGATTGTGAAAGATTGTGACAAAAAAGAGAGGATGTCTATAGGTTTTTGAAGCAAGAGATGTGGATCGAAATGGGTAAGTAGGAGGAATTGAGGAAATGGATGCCCAATTCCAAAAAAGGTAACTAAGGATGAATATAAATTTTAAGAGCTAAAAGTTTTCAAACATAGTGCGTATTTTTATGTACCGTACTAATCTAGACACACGGCAGTGTGTCCGCCAAGTTCGAGCAAAAAAAGCGACACACCGGCCGTGGGTTATATTACACGAACCATTTCGGGCCAAATTCGACCCCCCTGTAACTCAAAATCTATTTTATTTACGCATATCAAATTTCTAGTATCTGTTGAGACCCCCTCACTTATCTAAAATACAAAATTTCATTAAAATACCTATTGTAGGTCTTGAGATATTGACGTCAGAAAATCGCTATTTTTACTATACACTGATTCACTGATTCACTGACTCACTCATCAAAAACCTAGACCACTTCCAATGGTCGTATTGACTTGAAATTTGGCATGGAGGTAGGTCTTTATGTCAAGGTAAAGGAAAAAATCTGAAAATGGCCAAGTGTGAGTCGGTTTCAAAATAATGAAGGTGTTTTATACCAGGTGTAAATTTATACCCCTAAGGAACTAAAGCGACCTAAATTTATCTATATTTATATAATATATCTTCGAATGGTACAAAGGTTTGTATTTAGTCAAAGTAAAGTAAAAATCTGAAAACGGCCAAGTGTGTCACTTTCGAAAATAACGAATGTGTAACTTTGATCCACGAACATAATATATATGATAACATGTCATGTCAGTCAGTTGGTAAATCTAGTCCATTTAGTTAATCTAGTAAAAAAAAAAAAAAAGTCATGGTGGCCTACTGGGTAAAGGACCAACCTCTCAAGTACAAGGGCGCGGGTTCGATCCCAGGTCAGGCAAGTACTAATGCAACTTTTCTAAGTTTGTATGTACTTTCTAAGTATATCTTAGACACCATTGGCTGTGTTTCGGATGGCACGTTAAACTGTAGGTCCCGGCTGTCATTGAACATCCTTGGCAGTCGTTACGGGTAGTTAGAAGCCAGTAAGTCTGACACCAGTCTAACCAAGGGGTATCGGGTTGCCCGGGTAACTGGGTTGAGGAGGTCAGATAGGCAGTCGCTTCTTGTAAAGCACTGGTACTCAGCTGAATCCGGTTAGACTGGAAGCCGACCCCAACATTGTTGGGAAAAAGGCTCGGAGGATGATTAGTTAATCTAGTTCATTTCTTTGTAAGAAACATAGTGCATATTAAAAAATCTAAAAGATAGTATAAATGAGACATTTCTTTAACTAACTTCATCATAAGAAAAAAATAAAATAAACAACCTTACAAAAATAAATGAAATCCCACCCAAAACAAAAATGTGAAAGACTGCCAAGTTCGATAATATGGGAATGCTTCGCCTATAAAAGAAGTGAGATCTGAATAAGTACCAAGTTCCATACACATACCTCAGTTAAAAATAGTTACTTTTTAATGATGTTACTTGGCAAGTTTTAATAGAAAATTAAATACTTGATTCATTGCGTTTAGTAGGTTTATAACAAGGTGTATGAAAACTTGCCAAGTGACATCATTAAAAAGTAACTATTTTTAACTGAGGTATGTGTATGGAACTTGGTACTTATTCAGATCTCACTTCTTTTATAGGCGAAGCATTCCCATATTATCGAACTTGGCAGTCTTTCACATTTTTGTTTTGGGTGGGTTGTAATTTTAGAACTTGAAAAATGTAGAATTAAATATTTTATTGAAAAGAGAGTGTGCCACTACGTTGGCCACTTTCCCCGTCTTTTATGCCGCTTCACGCAACGCAGTAGACACGAGACCAGAACTATTTGGCAATTCCAACGAATCGTCAAGATGGTTCCGTGCATTTGTTTCATGGCACGTGACCCCACCATACGTCACCATAAAACTCGCTAAGGACAGATCCCGATGAAATTTGCCTTTTACGACCCACTCGTAAAGTAAATATCACTGATGTCGTCCAAAAAAGATGTTCTCGACGTAAATGCGTGCTTATTAAACCACTTTATTGGCTTATTTAGGTTTTACTACGGAATTTATTTTGTGTACCTTTTTATGAGTAGGTTCTGTACTTTTTATGGGTGCTGCATTGACATTATATGGAATGATGGACTCAGGATATAAAAAGTGAAGCCTTTATCAATTGAGGCAAGGTGGATTCGCTGAAATAATTTGATGGTAAGATTTCACTTTCATTATCACTTTTTTTGTGGTATGAAAAATGTAAAATTTTTAATCTACTTCAAGATCATTCTATTGCAGCATTTTCACCCTAGCGGATTTTTTGCTCAGTTTATCCAAGTGCCACCGCTCGGATCGTACAGATGTTATCGCGCGTATAAAGGAGTGGAAAATCCGCCAGTGTGAAAGCACTGTCACTGTCATACCTACGTAAATTTCTGCAGCAGAAAGACTCAAAGTAAGTAACATTTCAGTATTTTGAGGTAAAATTCATTCAATGAAAATCTTGGAAACAATATCCAACTAAAGGGCAAAAAAATACTTCACTCCAAAGTAAATACAAAACACTTTCGCAGTGGCAACAATAAGCGGTAACCACTTTCAATACCCACACACTATTTATTTCTCCTCATACAATACTAAAAGGTATCTCAGTAAACAATACAACGATTCCACAAACCGCATAAATTTTCTTCCGTAGATAAACAAAAACTATTGTGAAAGAAATAAATAAACACAATTCTTTCACGGTCCCTGAGCTAGTTAAATAAAAAGACGAAAGTTTTTTGCCAATGGGATGTAAATAACCGTCCTATCTGACAACCTCAAGGGCTTGAAAGCAATCTAGGGGCCTACTATTTTTCTTTTGATGGCAACACAAAGCAATTGTTGGTCGGTATTGCCATCAGCGAAAAATAGGTGTAGCCATTCGCGGCCTGTACTGAATAGCTTTTTTCTATTCACAAAAAGATGATAGGGAAAAGTGTTGTGTATGAAGAATATGCTTTCTTCTTTTTCGATAGGATTACGGGAGATTTTGGAAGTGTTCTCAACGTATGAAATATCGTTTTTATCGTTACTTACACATCGTGATAACTGGTAACTAATAGACTTAAGTTGATGTAGTAGCAATCTTACTTGTCATAACCCCATGATTTTATAAACAACAGCACGATAATAAATAACAAACAATCATATGACTATTATTTATTTGAAAGTAATTTTTTTTTTCTAGCGAAGAAAATGACTAAACATAACCCCAGCAATCAGAATTCAGGGAAAGGTGGTTAAACCCAATCGAGTAGTAAATAAAGAAGGCGTGCATTATTTTATACCAATACCTAAAAATACTATCCCTACACCAGCAAATTTTCAATTTATAGCTATACCAAACCTGAACTGGCACTACTTACCGATATACCGTCAAATAAAATCACCCTTACCCGACGATACGAGCAACTAAGCGTTTTAACCCTCCCCTGCTAATGCATGGCCGTCCATTTTTCTAGACAGCCGGTCGATGTGGCCCAAACATCAGTAAATCGCTATAAAGTACCCCGCGGGTAGTTTGGTGAATATAAAGTTGGCAATTCGGTGAAAACTGTTATTTATGTTTTAAGGGTTAGATGTGGGATTAGGTTCGAGGTATGAAATAAAAATGTGTTTATGTGATTATAGATTTTATCGGAAGAGGGTTGAGCGATAAAATATTTAGTGCTATGTACTTACAAGCAGGTCAAATTGCTGTGAAACATAAAATTATACTCGTAGCTTTTAATTCGTATTGCATAATAAAAGGCAATAATTATTTTGATGCAATGGTAGCCAATTTTATAGCAGCAGCATATTAGGGTTGAGGATGGCTTAATAAAAACTTCAGTGCTCGTTAGGTACCACTCAACGAAAAGTATCACTTTATGAGACCCAATTATTTTATATCAATGAAACGTAAAAGGCTTTTCATGTTCGTGTTCGTACTGAGATCTATTTTTCAAATAATGAAGTGAACTATATTTATTATTCAGAGCGGTTTGTTCTTGTGGAAAGCTATAGGTAATATCTCTTTTAGTTTGTTTGTTTGTTTGTACCCTAATGCTTTGAAACTACTGAACTGATTTCAAAGATTATTTTACTGTTAGGAGTTACCTTAGTCCCCGAGTAACATACGAAATATTTTGACAATTGACTGGAAGATGTTCCCTGAAACCTCGGCGAAACAGCTAGTAGTAAATAAAATGGAATTATTTTTAATATATTCTTACATTTCAGACTAAAAACTCCGGGGAAATGATAGGAATAATACAAAAAAAAGCCTGAAGAAAGGAAAACGGCTTCCACACACCGTCCGTCTTATCCTGACGAGGGTACCTTATTTATATGCAAAAGGAATATTCTCGATTTATGTAGGTCAAAACCTGAGAAATACATGAAACAATAAACATAATGTTCATATTCTTCTCGACCTAGTAAATCTGAAGATCGAGCAAAAGATTTTTATCCCGTTATGTTTTCATCAGATACATAATTTGTCGCTGGTTGATAGCAGGATATTTATAGTAAAGTTGATTAAAACTAAAGGACAAAGCGGTGTTAAAGTTGAGGTCTATCAAACCCAAATGAACTGTTTTCTAACTAAAGAAAAAACCCTTCCCGTACCAACCCTTTCTCTGCTGCCAGCCCTAATTTACCAAAGTAAAAGAAACCATCTGAAAAATGCCCGAAAAAATTTGCCAAGAAAAATGTGTGTCGTAAAATTGTTTCTCACGTTTTTGCAAATTAAGTAATAAACATAAACACCAAAACTAGGCTACGAAGGCACAAACTTATCCGTATAAATAAGGCTGTAAGGAAAATAAAAAGTTAACATAAGGCACATTACAGAAACTTGAGGCCACTTGTTTTCAAGCCGTCCTATAAATTGTAAGCCACTCCCTACCTGCGAAAGTGGAGACACTAATTATTTTTATTTTAACTTAATTGCATTGCTACACTGTTTTTAATTAGTGAAACAAGTCATTTTGCTAACTTAATATTCATTAAAAATATTGAGTTAATTATGTTTACCAGTATTGGTCTATTAAGATAAGGAACCAATAAAAATGAACGGCTTAGAATTCGTATATTGAATTAGTGGCCATTTCAAGCAATTACAATAACTTAAGATTCAGTATATTATCTTCATGAACAATAAACATCAATTTAATTCAGAATCAAGAGATAATTACTGCATATGCCAAAACACCCCTTTTAAATGGCAAACTCCTAAATGGTAACTTCTACTAAACAATTTAACAGCAATCAAGGAAGTCCCCATCGCTCCCCATACATTCAAAGCTACCTTCACGTATTTATCACATACAAATCAGTCATAAATCCCTTGAAATGAACAATAGTTCCAATCAAGATACGACTGCAAGGCGACCAGTATAATCCTATTGCTTTGTGGGGGCGCTACTTGTAAAGGGAAACGCCAATAACATATCGGATTCAGTACATTTCAATTTAGTTCCAAATTCCTCCGCCTACCAAGTTAAACTGGCCACTTTGGAGGTATTCAGACTAGGGGATCAACGATCCAGCGATCATATCTCAGGTACCCTAATAACGGCAATTTTGCTATTTCAATCAAATATCTACACTATCCCAGAATTTCTACTGCTATGAAGCAAAATAAGGTAACTTTAAATAATTCAGAAATAATTGATTATGTTGAAATAAATTAATTAAGAACGACGTAATTGAAAACCTGGGTTTCAAAAGATGTTTTAATGGCAACGGGAGATTTTCGGTTATTTCGTATTGAAAATTGTGATTCTGGGAACGGTTGACTCGCTATAGAAGTGAACGACTTTGATGAAACTTTCTCTTTACATTTTGTAACTGATTTAAACGACATGAAGCTTTTTCAGTAAGTAATTAAATTAGCAGGAATTGATCCTACCAAATTAATTACTGAACTAGACACTGACATTAATTACTTTGGTGTAATTGAGAAAGTTATTAAAATTCAAAATGGCGTCCGAAATCATCCTTTACATTAGGACCCCATTGATTTTTCCAATCAATCCGACCACAAACACGTTATGAATAAATCTGGGACCAACTCGCATAATAATTTATGCGAAGTCACGCCACATGTCAGATACTTATTTTTTCCTTTGCACAGCCCTAAAGCTGGGTTTCCCTTCCTGATCCAGTGCGTGGGGGATAATCAACCCCTTCATCAGGGGTGTGCGACGTGAATAATTCAAAATGCTATTTTATATAGACAGTGTGTGTTTGCCCTTAGCTGCGACGGATTTTGGTGGAATGCTATATTTTATTTACGTGTTAATGTGTTGACTTGTTAATGTAGCGGGTGGTTGCGTAAGTGCATTGCTATGTGTCTAACTGATTTTATATATTGTGTAGACATATTTGATTTTTAATGTTGTATAGAAAGTTATGAAAAAAAGTTAAGAAAGTTATGAAAAAAATAAGATAGTGACATAAGCTCGAACGATGGAGTATTTTTAGAAACTGTCTATCACTCGCAAATGAAAGCAATTAAACCCGCAAATATCTAAATGAGCGTTTTAAATCAAAGGCGTCTAAACCATTAATCCAACGTTCTTTAAATATAAATTTCTTGCAAAATCTTTATCGAATTCTTGTATAAATAGGCAGCGATCCTTTGATTTCTGGCTTTCATTTCAATCTATTGACTTCCCAAAATAAAGGGTGGAATTTTAATCTCGGATTCTTGACGAACAGTCTTTTGGTTTTATTGTGAATTTCAATGAATCCTTTGGAGATTTTATTTATAATAGGTTTTCATGGCTCTAATCAACATCTTTGTGGTGTAATCATGCGACCACGTGCGATTGTTCGAATGAATTACAAAGGGAATTAATCCTCCCCTCTGATGATTATTACCATAGAAAGAAAATGTGAGATTACAGATCTTATGTGTGGTTGTTTTCCGTTTGAAGATTTTACGCTTGGTAAATTCATATTTTGTTCGGACTCTCGCAGTTCCCTCAAAGTTAATATGGGAAATATCTTTGACCTAGCTAGAACAGACCCACTTTATGATACTGTACCTACGATATTATACAGGATAAGAGAAAACTTTTCTATAAAGTCAGTGTTTAAAAGAATAAAAACTGCAAGTGACATTTTATTTTTCAGACGTCCAATACAGTACCAGAGAGTGGTAGAAAACCCAAAGTAAAGAGTGATAAAACTTCTCAAATGTCTTGGCACAGTTCCAATATGCAAAAAACGTAACATCTGCTCGTAACGTCCACTTAGATTCCTTTGCCTTTACGTTACATGAGAAAAAAAGTTATCTTTTCATGGCAGCCCAGTGTGTGTGTATGTATGTATTTTTTTATATTCTCTCGGTATTATAAAATTTACCTTTTACCTAAACTATCTCTTCTATTTGTAGATTGTATTATAAATGAGGTTTTAATAAATGAGTTGCTTTCTATGGACGTATTTGTCAATTTACGAAATGTGTAAATGAGGTGAAGTTTCATATTCAAATTAGTCTGCCACCTACTGTCCCATCGATCTCTTATCCTAACACATAAATCAGCACTATGATTATGGCCAGAACTAATTTTAAATACGAACTGTCTTCTAATTTGCATTGGGCCAACTTTAAGAAACCGCATACATGGCATATCATGGGGTCTAGTCGTCGTAACGTCATACCTTCTGGCTGTTTTGCGTCAATTCCATCAACAGCACCCTTGAGGCCATCTAAAAGTGCCTTAGAGAATTCAACCAACTGGAGACGCTACTGCCGTACCTTCGCGTCTGTCAAAGGTACGAGATTGCTGCCCATGCGACATGTTTATTTATGCTTGTGTTTGTCAAATTTTTCGTGTAAGTGCGTAAATTAAAATTTAACATCACTGGAGTGGTCTATCATTTTTTATTGCCTAACTTCGCGGGAGATTTGTGCTGTTGGCGTCTTCAGTTGGTTAACACTCTAAGCCCGGCGCCTTTTGTGGCAATAAGTATATATTTGCATATAACTGTAGGATGTTAATCAAGGAAGTTGTATACATTCGAGTTTTCCGCCGAATTTGGGTTGAAACGGGCAAATTTTCTTAATTATCCTTGTGTTGCTGTTGGGGTGTTAAAATAATAAAGGGATTAAATATTTTGCAATTGAATTAATACATATATTAGGTACTTGTTTGTTTTGACTTTTAAGTAAATTCAATACACGGACATGTGCACGGTAATAATACGCTGTCATTTTATGTTGAGAATATTTTTGAAATTAGGTGCTAAGAAACACGTAGGTTAAATTTTAAATGAATCCGACAATAATGCTCTATTTAAATATCAAGCTATTGGTTTTGTTTTCTTTGTCATAAATATATTTTATCTTAAAGCTGATTGCAAAAATATTCATATCTTTAATCTTGCTTAAGTAGGTAGGTACCTATATCATGCGCACCCAACGCACCCTTCTTTGAATAAATATAAAATTAATGCAAATTCTAAACAAGGCTTTTCATTAAACATTACGTTTCACCAAAGGTTGAGGAACTATTTGCTTTATGGGATAACCATAAAGGGCCGACAATGTTGGTTAACGCACTGTTACCTACCCCATACGTTACGGTAACAACTTCCTGTAAACAGGTTTATAGCCCAACAATTAATGCTGAAACTCTGTTCAGTTTAATAGCTAAATATTTGGAGCACTGCAAAGTTTTATAAAGACAGAAAAATTATGTTATTGACACAACAACAAAGTAAAGGAAGAAAGGACACAGATAATGAAATGGCAACTAAATAACTAATCTATACTAATATTATAAAGCTGAAGAGTTTGTTTGTTTGTTTGTTTGAACGCGCTAATCTCAGGAACTACTGGTCCGATTCAAAAAATTCTTTCACTGTTAGATAGCCCATTTATCGAGGAAGGCTATAGGCTACTTTTTATCCGGGTCCGTGCCGAGGTTCCCACGGGATGCGGGTGAAACCGCTGGCAGAAGCTAGTAGGTAAATAAAAATATTAAAAAGTTGTGCCAACAAGGTCACAGCTCAGCATATTTTAGTTGGCTGATAGTTTCTTTGAGCTCATAAGGCAGGGTAAATATGAATAGTACTACACACATTACAAAGATCAGGTATTTAGCCAGCCTCAGAACGACTGAAGACAATAAATAACGAACGAACAATCATATCAGAACGACTGATAGGAATTTAGATATTCTTTAAAACAACTGCCATCCATTGGGTCCTCGAATCGGGCGACTGTTTAGTCTGCAGTGTTCAAGTACTCTTATTTGTACGGGTACTGTTTGTTAAACCCAACGTTATAAGTAGGTGAATACAAAATGATTAGCCTTATAAAATTGGATTACTTCTTCAAATGCAGGAGAACTGACGGTGGTAGTCCTTGGTCAAAGCAAACGAGCTGATTAAATATTAATAATTTAGCTAAGTTAATTAATGAAGATTGTTAATTCTCTTTAGTGCAGGCCGATTTGGCTAGAATTTAAACTAAAAAGAAATATAATATTATCATTATGAGGTTTTGATTGTTATTTACTTTATTTGAGTTCTAGACTGCTATACAATCTATATTATACCAGGATTCGAATATAGAGTAATTTATTTTTTGACCAGTTTATTTAATACTATCGTGTATGTACAAGTTTAATAAACATTTAGATAGGTAGTAATTCCTTAGTTCCCCTAACTCTATATATATCTAGTTTTCAGTAAAGATAAGGCTTTCAGTCCTGTAGTAAACTGCCTAAACGATACCTTCAGCCACAATTTATTGCTTAATTGTCTGCGAGAAGGGATACCAGTATAAATAAAGAAGACATTTATTATTAGTAAACTTGCGAGCCCTTGTTTTATGTAAGATACACAACGCAACACAACATAAATATAAGATACACAACGTGTTTATTACCGTTGACTACTAGAAATTAAATAGCATAATACAGCGCATCAAAACAAATAAAAATATATCATATAAATATAAAATAATATTAGCAGGAAAGTTATTAAAAAGATGTAGCTTGAAATTCAAGGTGGCATATATTTTTGTTTAATGACACTCTCATTACAGTATGTACTCTTCTAGTGGAACATTTTCGCTAAAAAACACATGCAATCTACTAAAAAGTTACACGTCTTTTAAACTAACTTTTCCCTTAAGCCGCTCCTTCTAAAGCACACCTATCGGTGCCGATTCTACAAACAACACTAGACTCTTGGAATCGGAATGAAGTCATTTCCGTTCCACTATTTCCCTTCCATTTGCAAGTCGCTCCCTAACTTCCTGTCTCAACGTACTTTTGTTCTCGTCAAAAAATTCTTTATCTTGATAGAAATCTTTTTGAAATCAGACCTCTTTAACACTATGAATAATTAACGGAACAATTTAAATAACCCTTTCTTACCCTTCATTATTAGCTACGTTAGATTTAAGATCAAGATACAGGTCATAAAATCGCTTAACCCTTTCTATTATACATCACATAACCAGTTAATACTTAATAGATACGTAATTGCGTTTCTCCAGGGTTTTGCAAAAAGGTTTCCATCAGCTTTCATCTAAAGATTAAAAGGGGACACTTAATCCTGGCTATAAACCCATCTAATTAAGATGAACGTAACACTATAATTCTAGGGGGAGGGATGCTGTGATCTCGGCTAATACAGGTGCATTAAGAGCAAAGAGAATTCTTGAAGAGTAGTCTACATTTACATTAGGTGCAATTTTTCGTTTCCTCGGTTCGTTTGCGGCATAATATCGTGAAATTACGTCTCGACGAGTTTTCGAATTGCTACGTTCGATTCGAGTTTGATCGAAATGGGTATTTAAGTTTCCAGATCTCGTGCGAAGTGCGATCTCGTGTTGACAGATATGTTTTCGAGAGATGTGGTAGCATATAGAGGTTTGAAGGCTGAAGGATTGTGTTGAAGACTTGGTAGTTTTGAAGCCTGTGTGAATTTCTACAAATTAAAGAGTGTGTGAATAAAATGATGTAGGTAAGGCCTATATTGGTGGATGGTGCTTTTGTTATTTTTTTAATATTTTTACTTTTTGTTTTATCGATAGAGTGGACACATCAGCATACTGAATACAGCCCATATTAATTTTGAATAAAATAAAAACACAAAGGTTCGTAAAAATTAAACGCCCTCACAAAACAGAAAATCGATGGCCAGATATCGGTTTTAAACTTTTTGAAATACGTGCAGTATCGGAACGGCATGCCACAACATCTGCTCGCACGAAACAAAACTAAACGAAATCATTCCGCGCTTTTCCTACCAGTTATTTTGAAATCGTCGCCGTTTTTACGCCTCTAGGATTTTTAATTAAAGTTGTCGGCGCGATACGGGCCCCGGGACCGTTTTAAAAATTCATTAAAATCCTTTAGCGGAAAAATTTTGTACACAGCTAATTTATTTTACGCTTAACAGCGGAAAGTGAAGCGATTTAAGCTTTAGCGCGATGCGTCGTGATGGGGAAGTTACACGGTTAAATTGTACAGTGCAGGTGCAGTTGCATTTGATGTATTGTGTTTAATTACTTTTAAAGTAAATATACGCGATTTCTGCCTTTACTGCTGAGCATCAGGTTCTTAATTGGATACCTGTGAGTATATGTTCTGTGTTGCTCGTTGGCCTGAAATATACATATGTACGTTAAATAGTCCATTTCAAATGCCGTTTATTATTTTCCGAGAGTTGATCAACTACCTAGAAAATTGATCAACTTACGAGTTTTGTTATTTTCCTGTGTGTGACACACTGCGCCTCCAGAAGCACTAAAGTATCCCTAACAAGAAAGACAAACTAATTACCCGATACAAACCCGCCACCTAAATCCCCATAACGTTCCTCAGATACACAGTTTTCTTCCCATCTTCCCACTTTACCTGACTACCGTCGCCTTTAATTTACTCGACATCCATAAATCGATCGTCTCGTAAACGTCTCGTGGACGACTAAACGCGTTTTCAATAGCTAGTCGGTGGATTACGGGAGTTACCTACTATCGTATAAACTGAATCTCCATTTAGCTAAAACTGGGTAACTCATTACCATTTACACCCGGAATGGGCCGAATATTAAACAGGCGTAGGATTATGGGAAAGTGGCGAGGTGCGAATTGAATTAAATGCAGGTTTGTTGTTATTGTTTGTGCTGTTGTGTTGTGTACTGTTTTCGTTAGTGAAGGGTCTTGTTAGATATATGTATTTGGAGCTAGGACAGGAATAACGTAAGTTATCTGGCAACGTTCAAATAGATAAGATGTATTGGTATTTTCATAGCAGGCACAATTGTTTATAGTTCTTTAACTTGAAAGATGATTGATGAACTTTAATGAGATGTCAGTGCGGGTAAGTAATACATTATTTTATTTGCTGAAATTAGCTTTAAATATTAGTAGCCGTTTTCCCACGGTTTCACCCGCGTCCCGTGGGAACTACTACCCGCACCGGGATAAAATATAGCCTATGTTACTCGCAGATAATATAGCTTTCTAATGGTCAAAAGAATATTTAAAATCAGTCCAGTAGTTTTTGAGTTTATCCATTACAACCAAACAAACAAACAAAGTTTTCCCCTTTATAATATTAGTATATGTAGATTAACTGAATTATATTTTATCAATTCACATTTTTGAAAAGCAAAGAAGATGATCTCCCGCTATATATCACATCTATTCTATTTTTACGTAAACCTAAATCAAAGTTTACATACCCTGCAGTACTTGAGAATCGGGAACGTTGTTTGAGAAGTAAACTGCGTCTGCCGACAGTATTAAGGAGCAGCATGAGTGCTAAACGCTGTTCACTCGTTGTTTCAAGTAAATGCTTGAAGAAACACTTCTTGAGGACATGTTCTCCATTCATGAATCTGGTACGTATTGCTCGAGAAGAATTTGACAATTAATACAAGATTTTTGGGGATTGTCTACCATAAACGAATCTTTCTCTTATTCCAAAAAAATATTTCTTTACTTTTGGTAATGAATAAAAAAGATTTTTGTGCATTTTTCTACCAGCACTACAATATTGTTGCAAAATCAAAAACAACATTAGGATATACATCCATACTACATTACTCATGTACTCAATATACAATGTACCCACTTACACAAATCGGTATCGCCATAATATATCGATTGGTTCTAGCAGTTATCGTAACTATAATGCTCGTAACACAATCCCGATCACAATGACACCCCATTAGTACAAATCGGTTCAGTCGTTTAGACGATGCGGATAAAATACATACGCAATAGCTTGCGTGTGTGAGTGTATTGTGATACAATGAGTTTTACGTACGGAAGCTACTCTTTTGTTTGTGTGTGTATCAATATCCTGATTTGATATTGCAATGGATGTATGGGTACTGTCGGGAGGAAAAAATTGGTGCTTTATTAAAACTGGTATGGATGTGATTTTAATATAGAGCTTATCGATTTGATCATAAATATCCAAAAATAGTTTTAAGGCAAAAGCAGTAGAGTTATTAACTTCATAAGATATTTTAGTTTTTTTTACTTTTTCTTAATCTAATCTTCATAATAGTCTTAATTTTTTTTTGTGATGCACACTGTATGTTTGTTTTTTTCTACTGAATTTCTTTATTAATTCGTGGACAATAGTGTGGGTTACTGTATAATAACACTATTTTGCATGCAATTATGTGTATTTGTGTAGAAAAATATGTAAACATTAGGATCTGTTTGTATTTAAGCTAAGCATGTAACTGTTTTTTGTCCCAAATAAATAAAATAAAAAATAAAATAAAATAAGCTAAGCGACACTTGGCGCGGTCGGTTCATGGATGGTAGACCATCTATCATGACGAGTTCTTCTGTGTTTCGGAGAGCACGATAAGTTGGTTGTGTCATTTTATTAAAATGTCTAATATTCTCAAAAGTGTCAGAAATCAATATGCATCCATTGGAATATCTTTGGCAATCGTTACGGGTGTTCAGAAGCCAGTAAGTCTGACAACCAGTCTTACCAAGGAGTATTGGGTTGCCCGGGTAACTGGGTTGATGAGGTCAGAGAGGCAGTTGCTTCTTGTAAAATTCTGGTACTCAATTGCATGCAGTTAGACTGGAAACCGACCCCAACATATTTGGGAAAGAGGCTCGGCAGATGATGAAAAGTTAGTTACACACTTATGTGATTCGTTTGAGACTGTACACGAGATGTCTAGGTAGACGAAGCCTAAAGTACAGCCAGTAACACATGTGTTTGTTAAATTTAAAACAAAGTTACTCGGCGTGAACAAGGAATTAAACAAGCCCTAATTTTCGCCTGTGAGCGAAACACGCGTAGATTTTAAACCACCCTTTAATTCGTTTAAAACAGACTGGTTAGTAGTTTATTATGCAAAATCAACACGGTCACTCTTCACTTAGTAGAAACCCTTGGTTAGATAGTTTTACTTTAATTTGCTTAAATGTTAATTGTTGATTCAATTTAAGGTACTGTATAGTTGGTAAAAAAAGTTCAAGCCTTTTCGGTTGAAATTGATCAAACAAAACTGAAGTGTTAAAAAAAACTTTGTTAGTGAAGACTCGATAAACATAAACTGTTTAGTTGCACATTAGATCTATAACATGTCACCGGAAAATTACAAGATTCGTAAGTTTATACATTCCCTATCAAGCGTAAAATAATATAATTTATCTCTCGTTTAGAATCCTACGGAAGTTTAAAACTGTCCCGTATAAAAATGCGGTTCTTATTATTTTCCGGTGACACACGATAAAAACATAGCAAAAACATAATAAGAAATAGCTGGTTTTTTTTTAATTTATTGTAATAGACTTTACTTTTATTTCCATTATATCGTTTATTTTAGTTGAGTACCTCTCGTTACCGACTGTCCCTACCTACGCAAGTTAGCACATCATTGTTTAAGTTTTAATTTTAGACCCGAACATGATTATGGTTGAATAATTCCGAGAAATTGAAATATTGTTTCAGATAGCGTTGTTATATTCTGAATAACAATTAATATTTGTCCAACCTTTCAAGTTGGCGTTGGTAGTCTTCCTCGATATTGGTTTTCGATATTTCTAACAGACTTGCCTACCTTTATTACAAAATATACTCTAGGTAATTAGTTACTATCGTTTCTGGTTAAATATTGTGTACAATTAGGATTATTATGTACCAATATTTGTTTGTCAAGTACCACAATGTATTCAAGATAATAACGCTCTATAAATACTGCTTTTCCTTCATACAACAAATGCCAGAGTTCTGTCTCAACAACACCTCTATTCGAATTTCCAACAAACGTTTCACACTACATCAAAAACAAGATACGCAAAATCAATTTGTGTTTCTATTTCACAAAATCACCCTAGAGTATACAAACTCGATCACACCCTTTGAACGACTGCAGCCTTATAATACAACAGCTTTTCAGCCACTTTCTTGCAACTTGTGTCACCTATACAAAATGTGACATTCAATACACGCCTCTCCTATTGTTAAACGTACCCCCTTTGATACCTCCTTTAGTTCAAAAAACCTTATCTTGCCCTATCAACATTCAAAACCCAACCTTATGTCTTCTGCACCAAAGTTAAATTTTGATTGTAGAAGGAAATGTTTTTGTAAGACTGGAGAAAACGTTTAACAGTATCACTGAAAAAAAAACGCCACGTGTGGAAATGCAAACAGTGTATTGGGAATAGTCTTGTTTTTTAGCAAAGAAGGGTATTAGATGTTTTCAATCGATACCCCTTTTGTATGAAAAAGGTTTGTTAATTCAGTTCAGCGTTTTTTGATCGGAGTCTATAAGGATGTTTTTAAGTTAAGTTTATTTTTTAGAACATAATTTTTGCGTTCTTGTTGCTGTAAAATAAGGCTCAAGCTGCTTCAGAAATATCTTTGAACTATATCGATATGCAACCTCATTTATTAAGACTGGAAGCCGACCTCGCCCTACTTCGGAAAACGCTATACACGTATCAAAATATATGAGTATGTGTTTCTTTTTATTGTTACTTACATGGGTATTATCATCTTACAAAGTAATTTTATATACGACCGCATTGTCAACACGTGTATGAAACATTCCAAGTTTTCATTATTACAAGGTACTTCGTCAGTACTTAAACACACACAAAAGGAAAATTAATTAATGTTTGAAGATCATCGTCTGTAAGCATATAATGTGGAATCATAATTAAGAATCTGTTTTACCTTCAAGGATTCTCCTCATTAAATCAAGACAGATTGTTCTAATATTGTGAAATAATTTCCTTTTCTGAGATAAGCTATGCTTGTTATTTACTCTTCAACTTATCGACATTTCTCAAGGAAATAAGTATTTATAAAATATTATATTTTTGTAGCATACATTTAAACCTACAGAATTCTATTGTATTTATGAATATTGTTTCCTCCATGCCAAGAAAATATAGGTATAACAAATCAAAAAATAAAAAGCACCATATAAAATAAATTCATGTTCTCTCTAAGTAAGCAACTGTATTCCAACATAAACTATTCTAGGCAAAAGCTAAAAAATAAATAGCCTTCATCGGAAAACTGTTTACAAACAATTTCAATATAATTTATTTTTCCTTAGGATATTGGACGTGTGGGCAGCAGAGAAAACCATGAGCGTGATATTATACATGTTTTTAGGTATAAGTGCACATACTTTACAAGGAAGTGAGACACTAATTTTGACTGAAGAATACACACTATCCGACAATTATTTCAACATTCACACTATATGCCTGAATCATTTCATAACATTGAAAAAAAAAATCGTATGAGTCTCTAAGTAATACCTACTTCTTCTTTATTATTCAAAGTTCTACTTCATTAAGCCGAAAACTGAATTAAAACCTCAAGCAAACCGTTCTCATTACACTCGACACACAATGCTAAAATGTTATGAGCGCTCAACTTAATTGAAAATTTAATCTTAAACAATGCGGCGCGGAATAAATCAGCCAGTAGTTACAAAATGTACTTCAACAGGTAGGTAGGCTTAATATAGCTACGTGATTATTAAGGAGAAACAGTGACAATGATACAAATGTGTTTAGACCTCCCCTCATCCAACACCATTTATCTTCTGTAGCGAATTTTCTGTGTTAATATTTCAGCAGAATCAAATTACGAAACTCGTAACATTACGGGAACATATTGTGAGACGGATGGGGTCCTGCTATGTGAAATACGCAAGGAAACGTCTTATGGACGACATGGGACGTTTTCCAAGAGTTATTCGCTTCCTTATGTCCGAAATCCTAGACGTTGTCGCTGTAATTTGATGCAGTTTAAAGGGTGGCGATTTTATGTTTTCTAAATGTTGGTTGCACCCTTTTTTACATAGATCCTGTTTTACAGTCAGTTGTAAAAAGTAGTTCACCCAAAACTGTCAACGAATGTTCCTTTTATTGTTGAATTATTTACATGGAAATATCAGTTTAAGTCGAATTTTTTTATGGCATCATGAACACATCTTTACTTTGAGCTGTTGTTTTATAACGCAAATGAGCCAGAATGAAAACGATTACTTTTTAAAGCTCAATCTTATTTTTCTCAAGGCAAATAATAGCACATAATCTGTTATCGCAGATAAGCAAAATAAAGAACACTCTTCCTTTGTCCATAATTTATTTTACGGCTATCTTAAGACTTAAAGATATTTCAGGGCCATTAAATCTAAATCAGTTATTCAGAATAAAAGGATTAAGCCTGTTGGATTTAGGTCAGTTTTTATAACTAGGTATAAAAGAGAAGTGCCATAAGGCGTCATAATAAATCTTTGTGCTGTTTTATAACTCAATTTCTTTAGTATCAGGATAACACAATAAAACGAATTTACAGACGGACTTATTTGAGTTTCGCTGTAAACTTGCACCGTGCTGCAGAGTTCCGTATTTTATTTATTTTAGTACATTTTGATTTCATCTCTGCAGGCAAGTAATCTTGTTTCCGTGTTGAGATTGCACCTAAATACTTTAGTGTACAATAGATATTTTAAGATTGTCTACCCGATTTTGTATGTATACCTAGTTATGATGATTATCATAGTTTTAAATTAGCAAGGTATTTATAGAACTTTTGAGTAGTAATTTAATTACAAAGATGTGTTTTAAATAGTACCTGGACAACTTTTTGGTAATCCTAACTAATATTATAAATGACATTGCAATTCCGTCTATTTGTCTGTCGTACTTTCAATCCAAACCACTTAAACGATTTGAATGACACACACACACAGTCTACAACCTAAACATAGACACAAGCTACTTTTTACCCAGATGCGGGAAGCGATTTTCTAATTGTTTACTCTGTTTAACACAACCACCTTTTGTTTAACATCTTAAACCCACAAGCATCCTCTAGAATGCACTCTCATTATCTAGACAGGATCTCCACAACACTTCTAATCAGTGGCTTTAAGATTTTTTCCCCCAGCCTCGGAAGCTCGATGCTCGTAAAATTTAAGATCCCATTAAAGACCAGCCGCTTCATTGATCTGGTAATAGTTACCCGGCTTCGGTACAGCTGAGGTTAAATCTTTAGGTCAGACTCCAAGTAATTGGGTTTCCGTGTTGGAAAATGACCCAGTTATGGCACGAATCAGAATTGTGTATTATTAGGCTTAGGCGAAGATGATGGTACTTTTTCGTCTGATTGCAGAATCGGCAATTTTAAACATTATTTATTAAGATTTTTACTTAAACAAGTCCATTAGGGCTATTAAGGGGTAGTGGGTTGCCGGTGTACCTAGGTTGCGGAGGTCAGACGGGCAGGCGCTTCATGTAAAATATTGGTACTCAGCTATATCCGGTTACACAGGAATCCAACCTCAATATACTTGGAAAAAAGTTAAGCAGATAATGACTTAAACACTGTTCTAATGAATTAAAATTTGCTAAGATTACCTAAATTAACTGTCTTGTTCAGTTAGGGGTACACTGGTACAGCTGTACTCTTGCGAGTACAGTGACAACTTCGACTTAAAGTATACACACCAATCCCGTGAACGGATTGTTCCATCTGACCTTCAGAGGAGAGTTACCGTAGTCAAGTGGCTCACTGTACTCTACAGCAGTCAGATTTGACTGTATTGAAATAGAAGACGGACGTCGACAATTGAACAATTGGATCGTAGCATCGTATCTACGGTACCTACAAAGCTTTGAGATATAAACGTCAAAGTGAATTTAGATAGTTCAACTATGCATACAATATCATTGTCTTTTCACGATACCTACACTCAAAAATTGCTCCTCGGATAATCGTGCGTTTATCACCAACTAGCTTCTGCCAGCGGTTTCACCCGCATCCCGTGGGAACTACTTCCCGTACCGGGATAAAAAGTAGCCTATAGCCTTCCTCGATAAATGTGCTATCTAACACTGAAAGAAATTTTCAAATCGGACCAGTAGTTCCTGAGATTAGAGCGTTCAAACAAACAAACAAACAAACAAACTCTTCAGCTTTATAATATTAGTATAGATAAGAAGATTGGTTCGTGATGATGTTAGGGCGGAGTGCTATATAAAAACTATTTTTTTTGCAAATTTAACTTAATTCATCTCAACATTTTCCAAATCACTTTAATATATGTATATTTTTTTGTGACTAACCTTACTGACGCTTAATATGTACAAGTAAAATAAGCTAAATACTTTAAGCATTTTCTGCATAAAGCTGGTATATTTTATTAAAGGCCGAAGTTGTTGCAAAAAGGAAAATTAACTCCTTTGAACCATTAAAAACTGCTGTACCGTTGTGCTTGGAAGCCAGTTAAATGGCATAAAAACTGCCTTTGACTACCGATGAGAAAATAATATAATGGACTCTCTGAACTATTTATTCCTGAATAATATGTTTGAAATAAAATACCTTTAAAAGTACCAACTTTGTTTGAAATCGTCATAGGTCGATATAGATAGACTAATAAATTAGTCAGAAAGCTAACTGTTGCAGAGCTATCGTAGTCTAAACTTAGCTTACCTCAAAATTTAAATATGTTGAAGTAAGCTAAGTAAGTGTCACCTAATTTTAAATCTTACATAGGTAAAAGTCTTTTTGCCGCAACAATTTACTTAAATGCTACAAAGAAATATATTTAGCATAATTTTAAGACTGTCTTTAAAGTGCTATTTATCCGTTTCTCATCATCATCAAAGTTCGACATGTATAGATTTAAGAAAGCTATGTCTATTTTACAAAAATCCTTCCTTTCGTGAGGCTACCGTAAAAAGCTGATAATGCTAATGTTTTTATCATCCCATTGATATGTTCAGGTTTACCCTCTTCAAAAACTCCCCACAAAACCGCTGGGGTCTCACATAACCGTTTGAGCACACTTAAGACTATCTTAACTACCTGTATTCGCTTTCCTTGTGCAATAAAAATCGATTGACACTTTTAGAGTACCCATACTGACGACTAAACAGTCGGTCGACAGTTGACCTGATGGGTACCAAAATCTTGATTCCAATCAAAATCAAATCAAAGCTTTCATTCGCGTTTATGACGCATATAGGACACAACGGGAGCAAATAAACATAAAAAAACATGATAAAACAAGGGAACAAAAGAATAAGGTGAGAGAAAAATATGTTCAATCAAAATTTTCAGTCGGTCTGATACCGGCTAAATACCTGATCATTGTAATGTGCGTACTACCATTCATCTTCATACTGATGATTTATGAGCCTTAAACAGACTATCGGCCGACTAAAAGTTTACAGTGTATTCTAAAAACTATCTTAACTACCCTGTATTCGGTTTCCTTGTACAATAAAATTCGATTGACACCTTTAAACTGAAGGTATTCGCCTATTAACACGTAAGGCGAGGCTCGTGTCACGTACGAATCTAATCACTTAACTATTTACAGAAAAGTAGCGTCTGATGAATAATTTAATATGTTTTACCTTACCCTGTGAAAATACTAACACAAAATCTCTCTTAGTTCGAGGAAAAAATATATTACGAGTTTACATTAAACTGCCCAAATGACCCAGTTTATTTCATCAGTAAAAAAGTGCCTTGAGTATTCTTGAAACTGAGAATCCATAAATCACCGTTTGGTCTTAAAACGATACGTACATAGGCTTGAATTTCATAACAATCCTGACGCATGTCCAATAAAAATCATTGAGTGAAAATGGTGTCAATAGAATTAGGATAAGAAACTAGGTTCCTATAAGCCACAAAGACGATATAATCTGAATAGACCTTACGCTACATGGACTCAGGACCCTTTTAAGTCCCTTCATTATCCTAAAAGAAATCTCTATTTTGTTCCATTCCCATTGATTGGTATGTTAAGATTAGAATTTGGGTCTGCACAGAACCATAAACCTTAGTAATGGTCTTCTTAAGCCAAGAAACTGTAATTAGGAAGGCAATTGTTGAAAAAGTAATGGCGTTTGAAAAGTTTGCAAACGGTTGTGAATTTTTGCACTGCTTCGTAATCGAGGGGAGTAAAATGTTGAAGAGTTAGTGTGAAATCGCCAGAAAAACACACGGGTAGGTAGGTATATAAACATTAAAAAATAAAAACCAAAAATAGATACTACACAAAAAGTATAAGTATATACCTAAAGTATTATATTCCATCGTAATTTTTAGTTCTGACTCCCAATGCAAGTTCAAATAAGAAGACGCTATATAAAATCGATATAAGTACACTACATCACTTTTATACCACCTTTTCAATATCGGGGTGCTATTATGACTTTCTATCAAGATCAGGTGCCCTAATATTGTTTAGGGCTAGAAATAAATTTCATATCAGGTCGTTCGGGAGACAATATGTAAACTTCGATACCGCACGTCTATGTTACGAGTACTTTGGCTATAAAATAAATAACGTGCTTTATCTTTTTCGAAGGCTCCCGGAATAGGATCTATTGTACTAACTTATTTATGTGATAGAATTCAGTATCTACTGAATTTGGTTCACAGAAAGATTTTTATTTATTTATTTATTTTTATTTATTTATTTATTTATTCACAAACACAGCTATCATTACAGGAATATCCCAAGGCGGTAGCGTGGTAACATAACTCCTCTATCCTCTATTAATATTTATAACATAGTACAAACAATGTAGTTTTTGTGAACTCATTCAAAGAACACGAAAATAAATCAATCCTCTCAGCAATGTCATTCAGTGTACGCAAAGCGCGCGTCACTGGCGCTTTATCGAGTAAATTTGTTCGCGCGCGTGGCACTGTTAGTAACCGTGGTCGCCGCCGTCGCATAACGTAACCATCAGGCACATTCAGACCTATCTCCTTTAAAACACCAGCATTATACGTCATACCACGCAACAGCTTAAATGTTGGTGGTAAAAAAAAAAGATGGTGTTGGTTAGTGTTTTAATATAAATTGATTCTGTGAAATGATTATATTGAAAATATTTCTGTCTATAGAAATAATTTTTGAAATAAATGACACAATGACAATGACAATTCGTAAAATTTTTTGCTATTCTTGTCTTTATATCGGGTATGAATAAAGGCTCCGTTACAGATTGTGTATTTAATAACTTGGATAGAAATATAAAATTCTCACGGTCTCTATAATAAGGGTTACAATAATCACAAGCATGTCGAATAACAATAATAGCAGATATCTGATAGTTTGGATCGTTTTCGTGTAGGCATTGCTTTATTGAAAATTTCATTTATATGAACGTTAAAATATAAGCAAAAATATACCGACAGTATAAGCGATCTACTTCTAAAGGGCAATTATGCTATAGTTATCGGCACGGATATTGAGCTCTCGGCGGAAGAGTGGGGATCGCTTTGCGCACTGTACACATAAGGCAATAAACCAATAAATCGCTTCTGCGCAGGTGAAGGTCAGGGCTCAATATCCCTGCCGATGATTATACTGTCAGAGTATTGTATTTGAGCTGCTGACTACCAAAAGTAAATCATCTTGGAAAATCATGGGAATTAGTGCATACTTTCACTGTCAAATAAGCCTTTGTCCAAATATCCCTCAATTGTATTAAACCAATGATGGCCATCGTTTCGCTGCGTTTTCGAGAACATTTCCCGAAAATTAGATTCCACTAATTATACGGTTGCAAGCAGGCCACAAAACAGCACGTTTGAATGCGTATTCACGGGAACATTTAACACAATAGTGCAGTAAAATGTATTCCCCGAATCCCAGTACCGACAATTACATGGAAAAGTTGCTAATTCGTATTCACGATGCAGTGGTCTCTTGTGTTTCCGAAATGCTAATAATGAAATGAAAAACTATTTCGTAATTAACATTGTTTACGAAGAACCAACGAAGAGTGTGTTAAGAATCAATGCAGAGGGAGAGGAAGACAGAAGAAAAGATGACAAAAGATGACATGAATGAGAAAGAAATGTTAGTATAACGGATAATATAGGAATGGAAAGTGAGAATATAATAATATTGCATCGACAATATATTGTGATCAGGACAGGAAGCTACCTATTATTATACCTAAGCGTCGTTAGCTGTCAGGTATCTTAACAGCATGTTACACTATTCAACTTAGATAATAAATAAAACTTCGTTAAATATTTATGCATCATATATTTTCATTAAAACCTACCTAAAAGCATTACGTTCCTTTTATACAAAATACAATTTTACAATATAATTTATTACGTCAATGCTTAAACAGATTGAAATTATGCTTTATTTATGTACTTTTATATTGTTACTTACACGAAAATTCGTTAATTAATTATATATGAAATATGGTTATTGGTTGAACACGCATACAAAAATATTGGCACACGATTTTAGCAATTAGAGAGTATTTAGTCTTCGGCTAGCCAAATGTCAGAAGTGCAGTCTCCTCCTGGGTACCTGAGAATAATATTTTTAAAATTAGAACTTGTATAAGCCTATGTTTTTGACAGACGTAAGTATCAGATACACAGACAAATTTTTCAACGGAACTTTCCATCCTTGTTTGACTATCTCACAAAAGAAGAAAGTTTTAATCAAAACAGCAAGAGTTTTTCACAGTAAAACAGACAGTTATATTTCAGACTTTAAAATTAGAATCCAAACAAGACTCGAAACTAAAACTAAACGCGTTTTCAAACAACAGCATACTAAACTAAAAACCAAACGTATCACTAGCTATTTATACAAATTTCATACAGGTTTAACATTACGCTAAAAAGTTCGTAGGTACCTCATTTCGTGCGGCGTGACCGGCCCGTCCGGTTCGTTTCCGAAGTGTACCAGGAACTCCGGATCCAACTTCATGCCTCCATTCACGGTGTCCACGTCCAACTTTATTATCCACCCGCCCTGGCGATACAATACAAATGTATTTGAATTTTGCGGCATCCAACAGAAAAATAATTTTTGGATCCATTCCGTTTAGGATCCGGTTCGTTTCTGGTAACGTGAAATGTTGATGGGAAATACAATGGATCTATTTAAGGATTTCATTTTCAATTGAAACGTATAAAAGTAGGAAGGTTTATTTTCGTTTTATTAAGATTTCTAAATTCAGCATTGGAGCTCAGTAAAAATGATTAGGTCTAATGAATATATAATAATAAACGGTTTTTTATACGTAGTATTGTCGATCGTTTAATTTTATTCAGTGAGCTATAATTTTTGTTACTTTATTTGCCATGCAATATTTGCTCTTATTGCATTATTGTTTGTTTACATTAAAGACAAATTTTAGACACTGCATAATATCATTTTTATTCAAAATTATTTTCATCAAATACCATACTATAGGAGGAAACATTTAATCCACGTGTGTTCAAAATAACGCGGAAAAAAAGGAAAGTTGGCACAACTTGGTTTAAAATTACAACGGCTGTCAGTTATTTGTATGACAAAATATGCGACGCGTCTCATGAATTATTCATCAATCCCAGGTGACGTATATCTCACAAAATGTGTCTTAGAAAAATAACTTTGTAAAACATTGCAAGGGCGCGGTAAATAAGACGGGGGTCGAAGGTTTGATATAAGAGATAAGGACTGTTTATTGCGGTCTGCTGGGGTGAATGTGGACGTAATCCAATAAAATACTTTGTCTACAGCCTTCGCATACTCGGCCATGTGACTTTTAATAAAGTCTCTGGGACTACATTTTTGGGCGCTGCTTTCAGTTAGGGAATTTCAACAAAATTCTACTTAAACTGCGTAGTTTCTAAAAGGCGAAATATTAGGTTAAACCACAAGCTTGAAGAGTTATTTACAAGTTTATAAAAAATATTATAAGAGGTATTTATGTTAAAACTAAATAGCGTCAAAAATTCCTCCTTATCGCTGTCGACTGAGAGCATGCCCAAAAGGCTGGCAGCATTGCGACCCCACGTACATAACTTACAGTGAATCCTTTGTCCATGGTAATTGCCAGACGCGTCAAACTTCATGAAAATTAAATGTTACATCTAGTTTATTTTACCTCCTGAGTCATTTTGGGGTAGAACTGTTTGTCCCACGTAGAGAAGAGAGATGATGAGACATACAGACGCTTTCCATCAAGCGACAGTTGCAGCATTTGTGGCGATCCTTGCAGAACTTGGCCTTTTACTGTAACCAGTTGAGGCTGTACCAGTACCTGATTATAAAACAACACAATGTTAACTGACATGATAACATGACTAGCCCCGCACTCAGAGACATTTAATGATTACTTAAGTCACTCCTTAGTGACGGATTGTCAAAGAAATCCATCACTAAGGGTTAGTTTGCTATTAACTGTGTTTAGTTACTTTAGATGTCCTAGTGGGTAAAGGACAGCCTCTCAAGTATGAGGGCGCGGGTTCGATCCCAGGTCAGGCAAGTACCAATGCAACTTTTCTAAGTTTGTATGTACTTTCTAAGTATATCTTAGACACCATTGACTGTGTTTCGGATGGCACGTTAAACTGTAGGTCCCGGCTGTCATTGAACATCCTTGACAGTCGTTACGGGTAGTCAGAAGCCAGTAAGTCTGACACCAGTCTAACCAAGGGGTACCGGGTTGCCCGGGTAACTGGGTTGAGGAGGTCAGATAGGCAGTCGCTTCTTGTAAAGCACTGGTACTCAGCTGAATCCGGTTAGACTGGAAGCCGACCCCAACATGGTTGGGAAAAAGGCTCGGAGGATGGAGTTACTTTAGATGTCCAGGTTATTTTGTATTTTAAGAATGTTAAAACACTTTAGTTGCTGACCTTGCTTCATCATGTTCAATCATATCTACATAAATGAGAATTACCTATCTTAAAAAACATGTCTAATAAACGTTGGTGTATTTATAAACTGTTTATGTATTTCGTAGATAAAAAAGCCAGTCATCATTAAATGTGACTGAAATATAAGTGTCAATAATGTCATTATAATACTACCTAATAGTTTGGTATACAAGATAAACAAGACATGTTATTGATAAAAATATGAATGTCAATGTGTTACGCTGTTGATAACATAATTATAATGCAAAGTAATTGCATGAATATAAACAAAGCTTTTTATGACTCGACGTAATCCAAACTTTAATAATGAAGAATACGCATCCGTCTCTGTGTGTATGTAAATGTGAGTAAGATAGAAACCCAAAACCACATTAACATTTATTGATAGGCTTTGTCCGAGACACTGAAAACACTATATTATATGAAAAAAGGCTTGGTGCACATAACCCGAGTGATATGACAGAATTAAGTTATAAACTAAATGTGTTTCACAATAAAATACCATTGAATAAAACGACAATAAAACATGACACTAATGGAACAAACGTTGAAAAGCAATTTAGCAAACATCAGAGGGTAAAAACTCTAAATGAAAAGAATGACGCAGCGGGAACGTAATTGTGTGAAGTCATGAGGCGTTAATTTCAACTATTACCTACAATTGGAAAAAAAGAATGCCTTACCTCGGACTCTCTGTCCTCAATCAGCTTCATTCCAGGGTCAGAAGCAATTACGCCTCCCAGTTGAAGCTTCGCTGTCAATTTTGGATGTTCGGGATCGGAAATATCATACTGCCTCACTTCTCCATGTAACCAAGAACTTCCATACAGATATTTATCGTCCAGAGATATAATCACATCACCCAATAAACCTGTAACGAAATTATATTTGTAACTCTCATTGGTACCGCAAAAAATATTGGTAAAATCTGTATCAAGCAAAATCGATATTCAATTATAAGAGACATTGCGACTCTGCAGATTTAAAAAAAAAAATTACAAAGTCAAACTTGTGTGGTGTATTTGCCAAGTCTTTTGAAGCGTAACAAGACATTTACCCTAAAGGAAATGTTGGTAACTAGAGAAAAATAAAAGAACAACAGAAAAGTTACCGTTAAGCTCGGACTCAACGCCATCTTTAGAAACTTTTTTTGCTGGTATGTCGATGACTTTATCGGCTTTCCACGATCCGTCTGATGTTTTGTAGAACCTAAATAAAGTTAATTGAAAGCTTTTACTTAGTTATTCCTTTTAGTAGCTGTGAAATATTCAGGATCTTCGGTCCTTTCCTTGGTTTGCCTCGTTTTCCTTTTAAGTCTGATGAGATAGATACAGCTACTCTGTACTATATTGCATTTACGTTTTCAGTCTGCATTTGAATTTATTCGTTGGCAAATAAGTTACTTTATTTTAAACTATGTATTGTGTGTATGAAATACTAATAATATATGAACGAACATTTACATAAACTGTCTGGTGTCAGAATCACGAAACAATATTTATCAATCAAGCTCAACAAATCCGATACAAACGTACCAAAACACGAAGATAACTTTAACAAAACTGCGCAAATTTCATATATAGAGGTACCTACCTGTAAACGTTGGCAAACACTCCACACCCGACAAATCCCTGCGCGGCTTTGGGATCATGGAGAAATCTGATCTCAAGGGGCGCGCAGCCATCCGGGCCCAAATCTATGACCTGTTGTAACTCTTGCGTTGACCATTTATAAATATTCAACGATGTGCCGTAGTGATCCTTGTTTGGTACGTCTTCGGGGTGGAAGCCACTGGGGACAGATAATTCTTGTTATATTTGGAGATAAATACCGGCAATATCTCCGAATCTGACCTATATTTTCGATTGTTTGAATCTGACTAATGCTCAAATAAGTACACAAACACTCAAGTCTGTTCATGCGTCTAGATATTTAGTAAAGAAGGCATACAAACCAAGATTACTTCTTGTACGAGGTAATGTACTCACGACTTAAATTTCCTTGGCGTGCCCCACTCAGAAGCAAACATAACATCATGATAAGGTTGGTACCAAAAATCATACCCAAACTTGGCATGCTTACTTCCCTTCGTCCATGCCCCTAAAAATACACGAAAAGATTTACGTTTTTTCAATATGGCCCACATTAACTGGCCCCTCCCGTCAAGCTGTGTACAGACGCGTTCACAATTCACCTGTCATTTTCAAAGTCTTCGAATCGATGAGCACAAAATCCCCTTTTCCGTTTTCGTCTTTATCTCCCATCGTCGAAATCATGATTTCGCCGGTTGCTAGGCAGTGCGTGGTGTGCGGGTAACTGCAGTTGAATGACCTCATCTCGGAGCCGTCGATTACCTGGTAATGAGATTTTCGCTATGAACCCTCTATATAAGGGAGCTGAGAGAATGAGCTCTTTAGCAGTTTCCCCGATAGTAAGGGATTTACATTTAAGTTGACCTCTTTGGTATAAACTTTTAGGAGAAACACTTTCAGGTGTTTTCGTGTGTCTTACATTTTGTTATGTGTTTTTATTTTAGAAACAGTTTAGTTTACATTTGTAGGAATAGTTAACTGAAGTTTACTATTCAGGTATTTTTGCTGTAAAATAATATTGTGGTGTAGTAAAATCGAAAGATTTATAAACAACCAGGCAGATGGCGTGTTTGAGTTACTCTTTAACTGCCAACATTCATAACTTCACGAAACTCGATATAACTCCCAAATTCTGTGAAAAGAATAAACTGGGGTCCTACAGCCAATATAACGAGTTCGCGAACTGTCTGGCTTGACTCGGTATGTTGCAAGTTTAACGACAGATTCTGGACTTCGGGAGAGCTAGTTGGGAAAATTGCGCCATCGAACTATAATTATGGCGATATTGGACATTAGGCAATCAGCGATGAGGGATAATTTGGAAGTCTAGGTAAGTTTTGGGGTATTTCCGGGAATTGAGGCAAAGCGCAGTAGCGCATACCTTTATAAACTTGGTTAATGAAAACCTCGAAAGTTTCGTGGTATCGAAACTAAATTCAGAGTTAGTGTGTCCACATATGTCTAGATAGGAACCCATTAATTAGATGAGGAAACGTTTTGTACCTACCTAATATCCAAATTAGATCGATTATTGGAATATACATATGTTTTGTTGTCTGACAGCCAGTTTCTTCATCAAAAGTAAAAGCCAAAGTAATGTCATAACGTAAAAGTAACGGTCAAATTCGTTTTTTCAAGGCTAAAAGTAACAGCAAAACTAATGGAAAAAACGAATCTGACCGTTACTTTTACTCTATGACATTACTTTGGCTTTTACTTTAGCTTTTACTTTTGATGAAGAAATTGGCTGTGAGAGATTAGTTCGCATGTTAGTATGTCTGTTACTTTACACCTCATCATCATCATCTCAGCCATAGGACGTCCACTGCTGAACATAGGCCTCCCCCTTAGATCTCCACAGATACCTGTTGGACCACAGGACCTGCATCCAGCGTCTTCCGGCGACCTTTATAAGATCGTCTGTCCACCTTGTTGGTGGACGTCCTACGCTGCGCTTGCTAGTCCGTGGTCTCCACTCCAGCACTTTTCGACAACACTTTTTGACACTTTTACTTTACACCTGTACTAAATTAATTTTCCTTAAACTCTTTACTTCATAAAATACAATTAAATTGAAATTAGGAGCCACCTATAAAGTTTCAAGGGAATAAACCAAGTACCGGAAGAGTTTCTTTTTTATTATTTCCGTAAGTTGAGTGGATACTTCAAAATTATAGTCCGGCTCAAACTGAGAGGTTTTAATTAGAATCAGTTTCAAAAACTCTTACACCTGAATCTTCAATAGTGAAAGCTTGAAATATCAAAATTGATTCATGAAATAAATATTGACTTCGCTAAAGTAGAAAAAGAAAATAAACTGTACCTACATTAAGTACGTTATTTGATGGAACCAAGACTCTTTGAGCAGCATGCTGATGTAATATGCAATTCATGATAAAATTGACGTTTTTATTTACACGACGTTTACTCGAAGCGTGGCTATATTTAATGAAATTGCATTTTAATAATGCAGTGGAGATTTCTCATTTTATTTTACAACAAGTTAAATAGACTGACGTAACATATTCGTATTTTGTTGTTGTTATATATTTTTATTACAGATAAAAATGGAGTATGTATGCATATGAAATACGATATAAAAAATACTGGGAAGCTATACTTAGTATATTATAATCGATACAGGAATTTAATATTTTAGATCGAATATGAAATTACACATGTAATTTCGTCTGGCATGGTTAGCATTTGCCTAATTATGTGATTGGATTTCAGACTGTAGGTATACCTAGGTAGGTATGTAAAAAGCATAAAACTTTACGTGAAAACAAAAGTGTATTATAATCAAGAAAGATGAAATAAACAAAAACGCTTTAAATACTTAGTTAGCTTTCAGCATGATTTGGATTATCACTCAAGAAAATCAAATAAATTTAATCAACTGGATTGAACAGTGGCCTTTTTTTCCTGATTCAATTTCTGCCGATAAATTGATTCGTAAATCTGCATTCAGAGTAAAACAACAATTTACTTCGGCGAACAACCGTTTGTTTCAGTTTTTACGCTCTCGCAATAAAGTTGTAGTTGCCTCGGAAAATCCGGAACATAAAAAGCTAAGAATTAAAAAAGTTTCCCAGATCTGTTGACATAAAAATGGCGTTTTATGACCAGCTACCCGTAACTATATCGCACGTACGAAGTTCGCAAGACCACACGACCACAACTGCATTTTTAAGGACCAAAACAAATTGTTTACTCTTCAATCTTGGAAGCACGCTTGGATGCCAAGCCGATCGTAAAATTGGACCATAAATCTAACAAACAATCTAGAAAAAAACACGGATAAGTGCTCCGTGTGAGAATTTAAATTACGATCGGCGAACAGCGTTCAGGAATCCTGCACAGCCCGTAAATTGGGCCCGCTATTGATTTATCGATAACTGCCTAAATCACCCTAACACCACCACATAAATTAATTTTGTTTGTGGTTAGCCACCACTTTGTTATGCAGGTCAATTTTAAAATAAAGCCTGCTTTGTGGCGAATTACTATTTACATCAGTAAAGAGTTGGTACTCTTTAACGTAATTTTCTGTGTGGCCTGTGGTCTTTATAGGCATTTAGAATTTCTTAGTTTCCCGCAAATGTCTTGGATTCAATACTAGAGACTCCGTAAAACGATTGAATCAATTTCCCTAATACTCAATTCATAGAAAACCCACAAACATAAACCAAACATTTTACTTACAAAACACTGGAACTTTACATGCAGCTCAATCGACTATATCTTTGAACTCTGGCCCGGTTCCAGAAGTTCTTGTTTGTCCTCACTTGTGTTGTTTAAACTCTTTGCACCTATTTTTAAGCGCACCTTCGAGGCATTGACGCCAATGTTTATTTACTGCTTCCTTGGAAATAGATTCCTTGAAAATAGATTCGATTCCTTCTACACACCTGTTTAGGAACTTCAGTAGCTCGGTTTATAGTTTCCACAAAAGGAATGTCTTTATTTTTGTTCTGTGTTTCGTAATTTTTGATAAAATTCAATTTAAATTATGGCTAGGACTAATTATATAATGAAGAAAAATTGTTTAGCAATTATATTCATTTCGTTCTAATCATAATTCCAGTTCAATACAACGATCTTTAAAACTTCTAGTCCACTGTTTTGCACAAAAATCAACCTAATGAACACCATCTAAAAGTTCAGATTTGTAAACCTCTAGACTAGAAATTAAAAGCACTTAGTAGGTAATCTTCCCAGGAAAGTTGGAGTATCAATCAAGGCAATTAAGGTCATAGCGGCATGGAAATGCGGTCTCTTCAACGTATTTAGGAATTGATACTTTTACTACTTTTTATTAGCAATATTTCTTTAATGTAATAAAATTGTGACGACAGAAAATTCTATTAGAAAACTTTTTCTCGAATAAAATGATGAAAAAAAAGGAAAATTATAATTTGCAATTGCAACTCTAATGACGTAGGTACCAAAAGTCACTGTACAGTAACGAAAAAAGGTTTAACCAGCCACTCAACGCACAGAGCGTACAATTACCACTTACTTTATGCAATTTTGGTTTTCGAGGATCCGTGCCGACATCCACGATGAAAACCTTCGCGGATTTCACAGCAGGCAGGACAAGGAGGTCCCTCTTGAGTGAAGGGTCGTCATGGCAACTGGAGCAAACGTTCCACCCACTGTGATGAAGCTCGTCACCTGTACTGCCAGTGTGTGTGCGCGCTATTACCTGTGAGCAAGGAGTTTTTGTCAGTGTTGGGGATTTTGAGTGAAGGTTGGACCCAGTTTGGGTGCCAGTATTTTGAGTAGATTATCTTTAAATTAAGTACGTTATTAGGTCGTTTTTATTATAATTGAATTAACATTTAAAACACAAAAAAAAACTATCCTAGTAAAACAAAAAAAAAATTACACTATAAGTATCTAAAAGGCGTCAAAAAATTCATCCCCATCGCTGTCAACTGGGAGCGTACCCAAGAGGCTGGCAGCATTACCTCGTTGGATGGCCATGCTGATCCTTTGTCCGAGGTAATAGCCAGCCTTTTGGTCACGAGAAGCGTCAACCAGCCGTCTAGACAGATCTTTAAATAGGGTGTGCGCATTCGGACCCCACGACCCGAGGGTTTCAACCCCAAACGGTTCGAAAATATAGTTGCCGACAAGGCCACTATATTTCCGCCGCTTGAGGTTCTCCGCGGCCGCAGCGGCAGCAGCAGCACAGCACGCAGAACTTGGAAGATGGGATGGCGCAAGAGTATCGACGCAGGTTGCGTCCCATACTAAAGGCCTACCCATCTTCCAAGGGATAGTTTTTTTTTTGTGTTGTAAATATCTGTGTATATAATTATGTAAATAAAAGTACTCACATTTAAAAAAATCAAAAATATCTATTAATATAACGTGGATAATTTCATACTTTATGCGTTATAAAGTAGACGAAGTTCTTTAGAAAATATACATAAGAAAATTCTAGAGATAATTTTTCCAAAAAGTTAATTAAGTAGTTTTAATTAGTTGTGTACGATCTTAATCTAGTAACAATAGCAGTTCGATTGGTTATCCTTTTATAACGCCCCAACGACCATAACCCCATTTATATGCCGCCCTTTCTTCTTACCAACCAAACAAAAAAACCCAAGACATCTATCGTAGAATCCAAGTAACAAATCCAGCACAATATATTGCATTCCGCCTGTTAATTTAGTCTCGCCTGGCATTGCAATGGCAAAGTACACAATAATACTTCCTACTAAATCCTGAAATCCTGGGATTACTGGTACGTTATTGCCCAGCGACATCGCCGGACTGAGAGCAGACAGCTAACTTTTAGTCGGCCGATAGCTTGTTCGGCTTATAAATCAGTAGGTACCTACATATAGTTATTGCGGAGTTTGTTGCGTCGTACTTCTTCTTCCCAGCAAAAACACATAGGAATTGGTGAAGGGTGGCCGTTTTGGGGACTGTCTTTTGTCAGTTTTTACATTCAAAAAGTGCTGTTTTGCAGCTTAAGAATAAATGATTTTTGTATAAAGATGAACAATACTACACATATTACAAAGATTAGGTACGTATTTAGCTGTTACATACCGACTGATATTTTTTATTGGAATCAAAACTTTCTTTAAAAAATATTTGGTCAACCATCGGGTCAACTATCGGCCGACTTTTTAATCTTCAGTGTGCGAGTAATCTAAACGGTAGGATGTAAGGTTTTATTCGCTAATACAAAAGTAGTGCGTAATTGGTATTTTCTTCTGTACTTATAATATTGCTTGTTTCGTAACGTCTTTCCGGGAAAATTGTTACGCAGACAGATTTGGAAGGTAATTATTTTTCGAATGCGATCGGATTTTATTTTTCGTGTCTGTAATTGTGTTTGGTTTGAGGAAAAATTCCTTTTATTGTACAAATGAAAAATATGGTTTAGCACATAATAATTTTATCTTTGGGTTTGTATAAAGGGCACATCACCAGTAGGAATCATCACCTAATGAGAAATGTGATCGCTACATTATGCATGCATTTTTACTGGCACAAAAAATATACATACAAAAACCCACCAATCACGATTACCGATAAAATTCAACCACTAGTTCTTTAGTACTCTTTTATTTCACATCCCTATCACATTGCCTCCCAGGTTAACGCGGGTTGCTCGCAAGTATCGAGCTCGGGTATCGAGGTTACAGTAATCAATTAAATCCTTCCGATACCTTTATATCGAATATCGTTCAATAGGAAATCGTACAATATTCACGGAAATGAGTGGCGTAAATTGTTGCCCCGGCTTAAGTTTTGATTTCAAAGTCAAAGTACTTTATTACTTCATGTATGGATGTTAATGGCAATAAAATAAGGGCGTTCGATGTATTTAAAGCTGAAAGTAAGCGACCTCTGAAAAGTATGATGTAGACGTTAGTGAAAAATTTAGAAAAAAGTTTATTTTTGAGTTTATCCCTAATTCAGTTTGTGCTAGAAAATACTTTTTATCTCCAATTCAGTTATAGCTAGAATAGGTTTTATATTTTTCTAACCCCATGTTGTTTATATAAAGGTTGAATTTTTAACCGACTTCCCAAAAAGGAGGAGGTTCTCAATTCGGCCAGTATGTTTTTTTTTTTTTTTTTTTTTTTTTTTCTATGTATGTACATCGATTACGCCGAGGTTTATAGACCGATTTACGTGATTCTTTTTTTGTTCGACGCGGAATAGCTGCCAAATGGTCTGAGTAAGTTAATAATTTGAACTAAACACTTTTTTAACTGTAGAAATAAAACTTTTTTACAAAAAAAAAACCGACTTCCAAAAACACTAAAAAGCAAAAAAAAAAACTAATTTTAGGAGCATCGGCCTAGAAGTCGGTGGCAAAATTAACATAGGGACATCCATTAGACACCGACTTCTAGGCCGATGCTCCTAAAATTAGTTTTTTTTTTTTGCTTTTTAGTGTTTTTGGAAGTCGGTTTTTTTTTGTAAAAAAGTTTTATTTCTACAGTTAAAAAAGTGTTTAGTTCAAAATATTAACTTTACGCATACATTGCTAGTAAGTACCTATTGAATGAAGAACCCTTAAGTTATAGAAATAAAATACAAATTACAGTAAAAGTCGCATGGGGTCGCATTCTTTTCGAACACGTTAAAATCGCTTTCTAAAAAGGCAGCTTATAGTTTGCAGTCTGAACATTTCATACTAACCTGGCAATAGGTCGGAGATTCTGGATCAATGTCAACGGTAGCTAAATAGTCCTGTTTGGTCGTGTCTGGTTGGACACAGACCACGTATATCAGCTTCTCTCTAGGTCCCTTCGTGAAGGCTTCTAAAGGAGACGCGTAGCCCGGTCCTAGCTTACCTGTGCAGAAAAAGCAGGGGGTAGGAATACAGCAATTCATATACCAAGGTACAAGTTATTTAAAGCTTAAATGAAACTTCATGGTCAAAACCAATTGCATAGAATAATAAATATAAGCAGAAAATTATTATAGGTTTTTAATGAAAAAGTATTTTATATGAAAAAGGTTTTCACGGTAAAAAGTCCCTAGATGCGAACTCTCGACTCACACTACAATCGGACTGGGAATATTCGAACTTTTATTTTAGATGTTACAAAAAAAGTTAATTTAAATCTAATTTATATTCAATTCAAAACCTTCAAAGCAGTCTTAACAAATCCCCGAACACCTGAATAATAAGCTGATCCGAACTAAATAATGAAAATCAATTTCATAGCTTTTCCCTCCAAATATTTATTTTAGGGTGCTCAATTTTCTTTCAAAAAGCGAACTGTCAGTCCATATAAATCGTCGATAGGCATCAAAACGTTATTCTTTCCCGCGTAAACGGGGGGTGCGGACAAACATCGGGGGATGGCGCCCCACGCAATTTGGGTAATCACGTCAGGTAATGCTTGCATATAAATTACTCCTTTGTTCGGCTTAATCCCATCAATAACCTATTGTTTCGCCTACAAATTGCATGGCTTGTTAGTTGTAGATAAATATATGGCCTTGCATATTCTATGCACAGATGTAGTGATACAATATGGGGACGATGTGGTTAGAATATTTTAGTTTTTTTATAGTAAAGTCAGGAATATTCCACAACCGGACAACATTACCTAAGTGAATTTTAAAGTAAGTATGTCAAACCGTCAAAAACCTAAATGGAACGAAAAATATTTTATTAGAATTATATTCCACAAAACTAAGACTACAATGTTTAGGCAGTACCTATGTTTAATCAAGGACCCCTTTTATTTATTACATTTATTGCACGTTACGCAAACAATTTGTCTAGTCTACCCCTTAATCTGATTAGATCTTTTTTTTTGTTCAGGCAACACTAGCTATCTCACGCGATCATTATTTACTATTTTATTTTAATTTGTATTAGTGCTTCAGTTGATAAATGAAGGACTATTGTGTAGATAGCAGTTTGTCGATAAAAGGAAATATTAAGTTACAAGTTAATCAAAAACAGCACTTAATATGTTGATGACTATGTTAGTATAAAATTATGCTTAGAATATATGGTAACTTAAACACGTTAAAAATTTGGAAAAATGATCATTTTCTTTGCTGTTTCATTTAATCCTACTAATGTTCTTATCCATACGAATTAATCAGATCTAGCAATCGAGTTATAAGTCCCAGCCAAAACACTCTCAACATCGGTACCTCTGCAAAAAGTACGCATATAAAATGACCTTGAAAACACGACGAGCTGTCTGAATGTCAGACATTAATTGTTTGCTTAATGCAGTGGCGATGAACTAGGAATACATAACAACAGCATAATACGTACTTATGTCATTGTGTTGCGTGATAAGCATAACGTTGAATAACTGATATCTTTACTGTTAAAAGTATAAATGCGATTTTGTTTTTTATATATTTGTTTCGGAGCTGATTACTATACCCAGTTATTTCTCTGTGGTGACGACACATATTTACTTTCACAGCCACATACATATATTTAAGAGAGGGATGTAGTTCTTCGAAGAAGGGAATGAATCCGCAGGTACATAGGTACCTATTAAATTTTATGATTGTTAATTTTCATGCCAATATGATTTCACTACGTATGTTTAAGGTACTATATTTTATATTTTTGTAAAAATCTTCAAGATGACATACCTACATAGAACAGAACTGAATAAAAATTCATATCGTAGTGCTAGACAGCGGACACGATGCGTTTTGTAGCGTATAAAGATGACAAATGGCTGTTGCATTTCCATTTTGTTACCATGAGTGAAGCTCACATAACCATTACAAAAACTATATCGAGCTTCAAACGATATGGCCAAATGACTAGTGAGAAAATAAACAACTTTAAATCATTATTTTATTGAAAGGTCAAAACTTCGTAACATAAAGATTTTAATTTGGTACAAGTGCGTTTATTTTGGCTATATGTGATAAGATATGAGTAGGAAATAATTAATAAAACTTAGGTATGTTAAACAGTCGATAGATATTATGTACCTATCATCTAGAGTAGGTATGTACATATATTGTATACTCAATACTCGAAAATGAATTCAAAATTAAATTCGCCTCTCTTGAGTATCCGAGACGAACAGAAATCTCAGCGGAGATGAATAAATCAATTTTGTTTCAAAGATATTAAAGACAACAGATTTTCAATCTTATCAGGACCCCACTTAAGATTACATCGACACCGTCCTGAAATTAATACAAGTGCTCGTCTCCACTTATTTCCGTAGCTCTGAGGGACATTTTTAATCCATGCCAAGTTTAATATTCAAAGGACTTCTTTAATTTTTCTATCCACAAAAAGGAGCTTTATCTAAACAGAGAGATTAAAATCACTAGGGTTCGTTTGAGGGACGTTTAAGTCGCTTTGAAGGCACGCCTAGAGGCTGGGATGATAAATTGCAACCCGCTTGATGTTTTTGACACTTTTTTTCATACCATGACCTTTTACTGGTCTTTTATTTCGCTTATCATGTGACACGGACGAATAAGTTTGTTAAAGAGCTGACAAATAGCCGAATAGAGCAGCCGGGTGGAACATGACTTCTGAGCATATTGGAGTTCAAAATGGCTGCTTGTGCTGCTGTGTTTTATGGGAAATTTATGTTTGTTGCGAACTAGATTTCATGAATGACACACACTCGCAATTCATATTTACAACTTACTGTAGTTTCACATGATATATTTCTTGATAAGGATATTTTTTAAATCATAAACTAAACATTAGTACTAATTAACTATAATAAAATATTTAAATTTGATAAAAAAACTGGTCTAAGATTCGTCATGTGTCATTATAAAAGGCGCTAAGGGAAAATTCGCTTCAGTATTTTCAATTTATATTGCTTGGACAAGCGTGAACCCCCTACATTTAGAACCCCAATCAGTGGGATGGTGATGTGGAAATGGTCTGCGTTAAGATGCATCCTATGTCACCGGAAAACAAACACAATGCTTTTATTTAGCTCTCTTCTATCTATGGAATATAAATTGATAGTGTTCGGACTGTGGAGTTCCCAGTAAATAACTCTGACATATAAAAATGGTGAAGGATCACTACTTGGCTCATTACTTACTGTCGCTGTATTGTTATTTATTACATTTATTTTAGCTTATTGTCTATTATTTATTTATTTTTTCGCCAATGTTAAGACAATTCACCCATAATGCAACTAAATTAATTATCTCGTTATTTTCTATGATGATGTTATAAGACAGTAGGAATAATCCTGAGAGGGCCCACTGACCGTTTCTTTGTCTGTCTGTCTGTCTGGCTTTCACGCCATAACTACTGCACCGATTTAAATGTTGTGGCCTATCTGACCTCCTCAACCCAGTTACCCGGGCAACCCGATACCCCTTGGTTAGACTGGTGTCAGACTTACTGGCTTCTGACTACCCGTAACGACTGCCAAGGATGTTCAATGACAGCCGGGACCTACAGTTTAAACGTGCCATCCGAAACACAGTCAATGGTGTCTAAGATATACTTATAGCCAAGCATATTATAACACTAATAATGTGATTCAAAATACGATAATATCAGAACGATATGATGTGAAAACAGTTTAATTACAATCTCACAACAAATACAAACAATCAACCAAACAAAACTAACCTAACTAAACGACGCAAATTCATTGAAAAACATTATGAAACCTAAAAAATCTCCTACGAACAACAAGAGACTTTAAATAAGGTGTATTTTAGGTTTAAAATTGTAAAAACTAGTACTTACAACAAGACATTTTTGTAATTTTGAACTGGCAGCCGTTCACACCGATGATGGGTTAACAACTAGTAGATTATGCAAACCAAACTTGATGATAAATGACAGACATAGCTGTCTCTTTCTAACCCCTTTAGTTAAGCGAATAAGATGTACCGGTTCATGCGCAGCTATGATGTACGTAGCAACAAGATTCAAAATATTCGTATGTAAATAACATTAAACTTGACTTGAGTCGTCTGTTTTGATAATAATTTTACAGCAGTAATAGTTGATGAATCATTTAGTTTTAAAGAGCTCATGGCTAACTCATCGTCTACCTACTCTTTACGAACTATGTTGTGGTCCGCTTCCAGTCTAACTGCATCCAGTTGACCAACAGCGATTTCAACTAGCGATCGTCTATCTGACATCCTCAACTCAACTACCCGGGCAACGCAATACTCCTTCGTAAGACTGGTCTTCTGAGTTCATGGCTAAGTAGAAGTCTCAATAGTTGATTGGTTAATGTTTAACGCTGTCGATAGGTAATATTACCCAGCTACATCATAACGAGTTCCTAGTTTCGGAGGGGGTCAATTTCAATTGTAGGTCCCTGATATCACATGTAAATCAAGAAGGTAAGATTTGTATAACCCTTTACCTAAAACCACATTAAAACGAAAAAATGATTTCTTATAAATAATCAAAATAACTTCTGTATACATTAAAGGAAACCCCGTATAAAAGAAAATGTCGAACTAAAGTACTAAATTCCTCTTCTTGCGAGTAGAAAAAATATAAAGGCCTTTAACGTTATTCATAAAAGTACTTTCATGAAGCCAAGGATAACATATAACAAAGAGTACAACAATAAAGAAATCAACCAGCAAATACATATTATAATGGAATTGTAAACCTTAGGTAATGGAGAAAAATAAATTTTAAAGAAAGATTAGGTATTTATACTAATATTATAAAGCTAAAGAGTTTGTTTGTTTGTTTGTTTGTTTGAACGCGCTAATCTCAGAAACTACTGGTCCGATTTGAAAAATTCTTTCAGTGTTACATAGCCCATTTATCGAGGAAGGCTATAGGCTACTTTTTATCCCGGTACGGGAAGTAGTTCCCACGGGATGCGGGTGAAACCGCTGGCAGAAGCTAGTCTATACTAATATTATAAAGCTGAAGAGTTTGTTTGTTTGTTTGTTTGAACGCGCTAATCTCAGGAACTACTGGTCCGATTTGAAAATTTATTTCAGTGTTAGATAGCCCATTTATCGAGGAAGGCTATAGGCTACTTTTTATCCCGGTACGGGAAGTAGTTCCCACGGGATGCGGCTGAAACCGCTGGCAGAAGCTAGTGTAGTAAATAAAAAACTCGAATCACATAAAGATTTTGGGTTTTAAGAAGATTTTATTCATGTTTTTGTTCTCCAGTTAACGTTTAAAAGTGAGGTTATGTGTATTTTTTTGCATTAGAAGTAAGATTTTATAATTTTGTAATTATTTTCCTTTAATTGCTTACAGATAAAACATAGTAATAATGAAGTATTCCCCTACTATACCAGATTAGACTTCTTTATCCTTAAAATTTATAATATTCAATGATTCGAAGTATAAGAATACAATAACGATATTCCAGGTTCTAGAAAATACCTTGTAAGTACTTCAAAAGAAACTTTATCCTAATACAAAAATAATACTCCACCAATTAATCTTGTCAAAGCAAAATTAGCTTCGTCAGTCTGCTCCACGGAAAATATTCGAATTTCCTTTTTATCTCCAACGAAATCATCAAGAAAGCTATTAACCCTTAATTTGAAAATGTATCTTTAAAGATACAACAACTTTAAAAAAATCTGTAACATTAAATAATTGTATTTTTTTGAATCGATCGATTTAATTATAAAGTTTGACTCATGACATCACTAGGAAAAGTAAGTCTATTGCATTTTCAACAACTGGACATGCCTATTTACGTCAACCTGAAAAAATGACAGACACGAAGAGCAACAAAGCTGTAAGTTTTATTGATTTTTATTATTTTTTATATGTGATGATGTCAGGTTCTTACTATTTTATGTGTGTAACGTAATATACTAACGATTTAGCTGAAATTATGGCATAGAAATGTATTTATCGAGCCATGACACGTTGTCAAACCTCAATGTATCTTTAAAGATACTTTGCTCAAATGTCGACTATACGACATTGTATCTTTAAAGACACATTGCCAAAAGTTAACCTATTATCGCACGTTTAATTTCTCGTAATGTTTACATAAAAAAATATTAACTACACGCATGTGAGACCCTACAGCATGTAAGGTTCCGTGGGATAAAATTAATTTTTATTTCGTTTTTTTTTTGCATAATTTTTGACATAATTTCATATAAACAGTTCAGTGTTCAGTTTGCTTGGGTTTGGTTTGGTTGCATGTGCAATTTTTTTGTTCGAAGGTATTACAAGGAGCAAGATCGAAGCGCATTCTAGCGTTGATTCCTGCAGGAAATGCACGATCGGACGACAGTAACACAACAGATAATGAGGAAGATAACACATCTTTGCCAGTTTATGGAATACAACATGATTCTTATAGTAGTTCCTCAACACCTTCACTGGATTCGGATAAAATGTAATGTGAGATTATGTCTAACTAAACAACGGAACTGTTTTTACAATTTTCATGTAAATAAATAAATTTTCTTACCAATTAACTATTTTATTTTATAACCCCGATTTGGTAATGTATCCTTTTGGATACATTATCGAAAAACTATACATTCCTCCGTATTTGGCAATGTGTAAAATAAGATACATATTATTTCAGCGCTATTACTGAAAAAAACATTTTTATAATATTTTTCTCTATTTCCTTATACCTCAAATAATTAGACTACAGTATTTTTTTAATAAAATTTTATAAAGATTATGCTTGCCAAATTAAGGGTTAATCAAGATACCTGAGCCAAACGCAAGACAAAACGGAATCTTCCTGCGAGTAAAATGTGAGCAATAATATAATTCTGTGAGCGTAACATCGTTAAGAACCTGCAAGGCGAAGATGTAACTCCACAAAATAAAATGCTACATGAAGAAATAAGACAGACATATCGTACATACGTGCTCTGTGATACAATCGCCTTGCACTCCGCTTCCAATCGCACTCCGAAGAAACACAATACGACTTAAAATACGCTTATTGTCAGTTCAGAATTTAAAAAGTCTCCCACGTAACTTGTATACAAACGTCTATGTGTAAACTTAGCAACTATCGATGCATTTATCTTCGTCTACGCAATAAAAGTTTTCTCCTTCCAGCCTTCCTATTGTGTGTGTGGGTGTTACTGTCCTGCATTATCCGTCTTAGACTCGCGTGCTGGTGGAATTCATGTCGGATTGAAATATGTCTGCTTATATTCTTGAACAAGATATGCCACAAAGCTTTGTCCTTATTCTTCCACAATAAATCTGCAGTCTTCTCCTTAATCCTACGCATATTTTCCTCCAGTCTCCTAGCTTTTATTTCCATTTGTATGAGGGAACGGGTCGTATTTGTCAAAAGGCGGTACAGGTATTCTTTTCTTCGCGTTTTCCTCGGCTCCGTTGCGCTCGTATTTATCATAGACTCGTATTCAGTGCTGTCCTCAAGCTCTTGAACTTCGTCCAAACTTGTGATTTGTGATTGCTTATTTTTTGTGCGGAGAAATACACCGGTGAGTAAAATTGCGAGCACGAAACTTAATAGCATGAGGAGACGAGCATGGTTATAGAGGGGTTTGGCTATGAAATTCATGTCAGTAAGTTGTAGGATGTCGGTATCATAATAAACACGTCACGTTGCATCGGGATGCATGTTTTGTTTGTGTGCGAGCGTCGGGATTGTGTTTCGAGCAACAAGTCACGTGGTCGGTACGGGAGCGCGGACGGCGCCCTCTCGCGGCGTCGGCGAAAACGGCACTGGCTGGAGTGAAAACACGCCGGTGCGTCGCACCCCACGAATTTCCCCAATGACTTTTCCTCTTGGATGTGGGAAAGGGCGTTTTATTTGGATGTGACAGCTATACTTAAACACTTTGCGACGCGGGTCGGATCGTGTAATTAAACCGCAATGTTGTATGACAGCGATTAAACTGTCATTTTCGATGTCTGGAAACCGAGAGAGTGCTAAATTAATTTGTTTTAGGAATTTGCTATTATTAGAGACGACAACAGCAGCGTATAGTATAAGCATATTATAATTTATTCCTTATTTGAAACGCAAACTGTTACTCGGAATTTTATTTCTCATTTTTATTACCTGCACGGTGAACTTCATTGGAGACTATTATCGTGAATTATTGTGGTTTCGGAAAGTTTTTACCAAAAATTAGTTCTTGAGACATTTTTATTGTGAAAGTTTGAAGTTTATTCTTTCAGGACTCAATGTACCCGAGGCTCAAGGTGCGTAAGTAATGGAGGGGGAACGAGAAGGTTCACCTACTACAAAATGAAGCAGACATATTTTCACGTCACTATTTCACTATCGGTCACGATTTATGTCGATCCCAAAAGTAGTGTACTTATGACCTTTTTATATTGGAATATATTTTTTACTATTTTACATATTACTTACCATATGGTAGAAGACATTTAATTGATACTTTGATTATATGAAATGTAATATCGCATTGATATTATGGCGGTTTTGTATTTCATCGAAGTATTTTTCATAATTCAGTTACAATCTTATTACACCTATGGGTTTTCACGTATTGTCAATTATACTCAGGACACATTTGGTTGATTTAAAACCCACCTTTGAAATTCCACGTCATTGCAACTTTTAAGGTTTTGTTTAAGGTTTCACAATAAACAAAGAAAATAAACTATCGACATAAACTACATTGTGAAGGCATGATAAAAAATACTAAGTAAGCATTGATTTGAATAATCAACCACTAACAGTAAAACAAAACGTTCCCCCAAGGTAACATTTCTTCAATATCTTTAGTTTTATTGCGCTACGAGGGGTCGAAGTTTAAAGCTCCTGTCGATATCTTCCTAACATTGTTTTACTCTAGTTGTAATATCACATTGTTCGCAGGCGTTACAGTCGTGTTTATTTAAGCAAAATTGAACTTTATGTCTTTATGCATATGCTTTGTATTAGCATGTTTACTGTTACTCAGTAGGTACTAATGGCATCTATTCCTTTTTTTAACTATTTTTGGGACATTGATGAGCAAAATTTAAAACAAATGAACTCTTTTCCGATATGTTAAGGGGAACAGTAGGTTTATAATTAGCTATCTATGTAAATAATACTTGTTACTACGTTTCCATACTACGGTATCGGGTTGCCCGGGTAACTGGGTTGAGGAGGTCAGATAGGCAGTCGCTTCTTGTAAAGCACTGGTACTCAGCTGAATCCGGTTAGACTGGAAGCCGACCCCAACATGGTTGGGAAAAAGGCTCGGAGGATGATGACTACGTTTCCATACTAGTGGGATTTTCAGGGTTGCGATTCTACTAATTTTACTTAAGGTTCACATACGATTCTCATCCGACTGAGATCCAATCACGACTCAATTAAGATTGAAGCGTATGTGGCATTCCGCTATTTTTTCTTTTAAATAAACATTTTTATCCGTTCCATTCAATAATGAATCATATTGTCTGTAAATTATTTACGATTGCAATATGATTGTAGAGCAAACTACCGTATAGACCAAATGGCAGATCAATCGCAAACCAATCGAATGTCATGGGAATACGATTGGTCTTATATTAGTAGCAGAATATTTTGACATTATTAACTTAGCAGTATCGGGAACCAGGTCGCTTTTTCCGAATCGTACGGACAAACAATTGACAACTACCGGTTCAAAAGATGACACTTGGAATCGATTGACAAATTTTTGACACTTGGAATGTGTCTCAAGAAATTATTTATATTTATTTAATTTTACAGAAAGCTTACAGACTAATAACACAATTAAATAATATATGTAAGTAGTACTAATTGCTAATTACAAGCTTCCCTATTTATGTAGCTAAATAACTACTAAGTAAATTAACAACTACTAATAATTAGCTTACAGACTCATAAATACTTCTAAAAAATAACAAATAAGAATTAGCTAACAGGCTAATAAAGACTACTAACTAAAAATAACTACTACAACTTAAGACTAACAACATTCATCCAACATTCCACAATATTCAACACGTATTAATGGTATCGCCAAAGTAATCGGTGTTTAAAATCTTTCTAATTTTGTGTGCGCTCGTGAAAAATAAATCGATTTCCAGGTTTGATGGTAAACTATTGAAAGCTCTGGTACTGCGCAAGCAGAAGGCGTTGCGCCTATAATTTGTTGCTGAATATGGTACTTGTAATAAATAATGTTGTCTTTGCAATAAAAATAAGTCAAATACACTAAATCGCACAATAATGGTTATTTAAGTAAATCGAATCTGTATTGAGTTATCTTGGATTCTAAATCGACACGTTTTCCGATTTCGAGAAAATACGAGACTAGGAAATTCAAATGTCATTCCCATTGTTGACCATTATTGTTACCAATAGACTGTATTTGAATAGATTTTCAATAGTTACATTTATTGACACAGAAAGCTACATTCTAAAAAGTGCCATTGTCCAAATAATGTTACGTTGGGTGTTTTCTCTGAAAAAATTGCCTACAAAAGGGTTTCCTAACATAGAAGCCCTAATGTGATGATTTAAAGTTTGGTTTGTTAGATCACTTTTTTATGTGTTTAGGACTTAAGATAAAGCGTCCTTCCCAGAATACTGATTAAGATTGAATGTACGTATGGTGCCAACATAGTTGGGGAAAAGGCTCGGGAGATGAGTGCTGACATGATATTTTATCTCACAGCTTTAAACACAATTTGCAACTTTTAAGGATGGTGTGTCTACTGACTTAGACGCAAAAGATGGAAACCAGGACCTTAAAATGAATTTGAAATGACCAATAATTTTCATGACTTTGAACAACAAGGAATGTACCATTACTCAAGTGAAGGCTATTTTCAAAAAGTTCTTCTCAGTATTCCAAACTAGCTTCTACCAGCGGTTTCACCCGCATCCCGTGGGAACTACTTCCCGTACCGGGATAAAAAGTAGCCTATAGCCTTCCTCGATAAATGGGCTATCTAACACTGAAAGAAATTTTCAAATCGGACCAGTAGTTCCTGAGATTAGCGCGTTCAAACAAACAAACAAACAAACTCTTCAGCTTTATAATATTAGTATAGATGAAGCTTAATGTAAACAATTACATTTTCCAAGAACTTATAATGTAAATAACCTCTAACGATGTCGGATTACTAAATGAAACGGAATTGCTGATGTATTTACATTTCTTGTTGTAAAATAATTTCGTACCTATAACAAAACTGAAAATGTTGAATCGCATTGTAAAGTACCTAAACATTTTTATGGTAACTGTTTTTTGATATCTAGAATGTTTTTTAGTAGATTTTAGAATGATTGAATAATATTTCAGAAAGAGGTCTTTTTTGGGGGTTGGTATTCACGGGAACAAGAATTCAATGACTATTGTGCTAAATAAATCCTACTAAGTTCAGAACACATATATGTACTCGTACACCTGCCTTTCATTTAAAATATCAAGTGTGAATGTATAACATAATTTAATAACAGTCACACACGCATTAATATTAAACAAATTCAATATCCACGTAACAAATTTTCAGAAACGAACACTTTAATCCATTCAAATTCTTTCAACAAAAGTGTGAGTAACGGAGTTAATATCTCTCTCATAATATTCTCCGTAATCCCAAAAAAATAAGATGGAGAGACAAAAAATTCGATATTAATAAAAACATTGGACCCACGAGGAGAGTTGTTCAGCACAGCTGCCGACGATAGATAAGCGACCCCTTCTTTAAGTTTCTTGTCTTAAATTGATTTTTGGCGGACAAAGCCTATAAAATGTTTAACGGCAGCTATGGCAACAAGATCCGTAGATTATTTTGTGTGGTGAAATGGATTGGTTTGCGTATTGATTGTTATCTTTTTGGGCGAATTAAAGTCGTGAAGTTGGGTGATAAACACGACAGTTGAAGTTTGTGTATAATTAGGCTGTCCTTTATTTTGTCCATACATCTCCTGAGCCTTTTCCCAACTATCTTGGGATCGGCTTCCAGTCTCACCGGATGCAGCTAAGTACCAGTGATTCTGCTGTCCTTTTTTTAGTAACTGCGCTTATATCCACTGATATATAAACTACCTTTTAAGTCATTATTTTGCAAAAGTTTAGGAGTTGTAGTGACATAGATTTTAGTCTATTCTAAGTTCCTAGAAACGACTATGATCCGAGATGTTCTAAACTCCTTGCCAATAAACGTTCCCCACACACGATTCTGTCTGCTCCACTAGCCATCGTTCCTTCGACGCACATGGCCGACTCACTGGCACTTCTAGCTGTGAAAGCTATGTCAGGGACTCTAGTTATTTCCGGATAATTCCATTTGGAATCCTCCAAGAAACTCCAAGTTTAGCTCTATAGCACGCTGAGTGACTTTTGTGAAACAACCCAACTGCCAGTGCTGCTCTCGCATTTAAAGTAAAACCGTTGTATAATACAACGGTTTTACTTATATATGCAGTCCCGGATATGTATGGAAAAAGTCTATTTTTTTTTCAACAAAACGACTTGACCATATATATTTTTTATGGAAAATGTGTAAAAATCTTTACTATATGTATGTATACTCTGTCTGTGTTAACAATCGGCAAAATTCCATAATTTATCTCTAGAAACACATCGAATACCTCAGAGTTCATAACACGGTCTAGTTAATATCAAACATGACTAACACTTTTAACTACGCGCTCCCTAAATTAAAATCTACGGACCTCTTTTAAACCTGCCAGTCTGCGGGATTGTTCGAAAGATTGACCGCGGTCTTGGTACATAAAGGGCTGCAGAAGGAACAAAGGTGGGTTTATATCAGTGATAGACTGCCACTCTCTCCACAGCAAGCCACAGCACGAGGGTCATCTAATGATTTTCCACCTACAAAAACGAAATACAAATATCCGAATTGAGAACCACCTCCTTTTTGAGAAGTCCATTAAAAGGACTACTACCAAACGACCTTTAGCATTATTTTCATTGTTAAAGGAACACAATGCCGTCTGCATCAGGACCGCCGTCACAAATCACCGATCCTCTCGAAACACATATAAAGAGTTGCTACCTAATTGCTACCAGCTACCATTAGTTGCTACTAATTGCTACCCTCGTGGTTTTGAAGATATTCAGCATCCTAAGGTGACAGCCATTCTGGATGGTTGTCACTTTTCCCAGTGTGAAGAAATGGCGCAAAAGAATTGAGTTTTTTTTTCACCCAGAGTTGCTACCTAATTGCTACCCTCCAGAATTAAATTTTAGACCACATCGATTCCGTGGATAAAAAGACAGTAGCAAAAGTTGGTCCTTTATAAACTCTTTAGAAGTTTGTTGAAGCGACAATTATTACTAAGCGCATATCGGTTACCTTTTCTAAGTAATTACCGGGAAACACAAAGCAAAAGTAACGAAGTTATCCGAACTTTTTTGACTATACATGTAAAAAAATATTCATAACTAGCTTCTGCCAGCGGTTTCACCCGCATCCCGTGGGAACTACTTCCCGTACCGGGATAAAAAGTAGCCTATAGCCTTCCTCGATAAATGGGCTATCTAACACTGAAAGAAATTTTCAAATCGGACCAGTAGTTCCTGAGATTAGCGCGTTCAAACAAACAAACAACTCTTCAGCTTTATAATATTAGTATAGATAAAACAGGCATTCTGGCTTTCAGTAATAAATTAGTTTTCTTTTTGTGCGGTACTACGCAATATGGGCCAATGTCTGTTTTTATACGAACAGCACAGATATTATGTGTACCGTATACAGTAAGCCTTTTTTGTCTGTCTCATTTCATTTACAATACATGTAATAAATAGGTACAGATGGAAGCAAAAACCCGCTCCTTAATTACACAAAAACAGTTCCTATTAAATTATTGTTCTTGCAGTATATTGCACCGCATATCTCGATACATCGACTGCACTAATAGAGCCATCGATTAGCGCATTTTGCATCGATTAATTCTCATTGTATCGAGTTTTGTTTGTTTGGTAAACTTCCCAGTATTAACTCGAGTGTTTAGTGTGTATGAGTTTGCAACACAGAGTAAAGCTAAAGATAAGTGGAGATGTCATAATACAGGTAGGTCAAGCGCCTTCTTCTAGGTCAAATATGTACAGTGGACATGACCAAAACGATCAGTTATGAGTGAACTAGCGAGGCATTCGGGTTCTTTGCGACATCTGTCACCGATTTTTAGTATCACAAATAATGATCGGGTCCAAAGAATGCATACAAGGGCGGAAACAGTATCGTTCTTCGTCCCCCGTAAACCTGTGTTTGAGATTTTCCATTGTGGCACCTCTGCTGGTTATTTTGTTCTCCATGGTTTGCAAGCTTATACAAGTTTTGTATTAAATGAAACAAGTTAACGGTTGAAGCGACGATAGTCAAGTACTGTTACTTAGTTTGATGTGGGTACATTTGTAGGCGTGTGTTTAATTGATGTTTATTACATTGTGACTTTAGAATTAGAGGGCGAGGAACCCGTTCTTTGTTCCTTCCATTTATCTCAGGGTTTGTAGCTCCAAAATGGTCACGTGGGCGACAAAATAATGCATTGCTACAAAGCTCCCAAAATGTTATAATAAGAAGAATAGTGTAAGTAATGTGTTTGTAAGATTTTCCTGTTTGTCAATTATGTGCGGCCAAAAGTGTGTGCTGGATTTTCATTACAGGTGGCTCACTCGAAACATTCAAGTGTATCGTTACGCACCTTCCTTAGGAAATAATTTGGCCACATGTTAAAGTGCAGAATCTACGGACTGAATTAAACGACACATTTTTACACCAAAAAAATACATAACAGCAATCAAAGTAGTGAGAAAAAGCAATTTTCTTTAAAATATGAAACAGCAATTTTCAAGAGCTCGATTTTTATTCTCATCATCCGTTATCAAAGTGATTACTTGAATTTCTCTGCCTATTTCTGTGTTCATATTTCAAATATGCTTAAGATCCCGACTATTGGAAAAGGTTTTTTGATTAATCGATGAACTTAGTCTGCCCTCGAAGCCATTTTTTATCGTCTTTTCCAATAAAAAAATACGTCATTTTATACAGCTTTATCCGACAATACAAATAATTAATCAGTCTGCCATTCAGTTTATGGATTGCTGAAAAATAGCAATTCAGTACGTTTCCTTTCTTGTAAGATTTAAATTGGTAAGGAATGATAAATACCGCGGTAAATCGTGGTGGCCTAGTGGGCAAAGAACCAACCTCTCGAGTATGAGGGCGCGGGTTCGATTCCAGGTCAGGCAAGTACCAATGCAACTTTTCTAAGTTTGTATGTACTTTCTAAGTAAATCTTAGACATCAATGACTGTGTTTCGGATGGCACGTTAAACTGTAGGTCCCGGCTGTCATTGAACATCCTTGGCAGTCGTTACGGGTAGTCAGAAGCCAATAAGTCTGACGCCAGTCTAACCAAGGGGTATCGGGTTGCCCGGGTAACTGGGTTGAGCAGGTCAGATAGGCAGGCAGTCGCTTCTTGTAAAGCACTGGTACTCAGCTGAATCCGGTTAGACTGGAAGCCGACCCCAACATAGTTGGGAAAAGGCTCGGAGGATGGATAAATACCGTGGTAAAAATATTTATTTTTCGGATCTCTTTATCAAAGGTATGATATATGTTTATAAAAGGTATAATCTCTAAGATCTCATCAAAAATGTTTTCCCAATAAAAACGCAGTGGTTAAGAACGGCAAAATTACATAAGAAATTAATTTTATCTCATGGGAAAAGTTACATCCCCTAACTGTGTAACATGTAACAAAATTGAAGATATACTTCATTTGCTGATGGATTGTGTAAGAAACCAAGATGAGAGGGAATCATTTATCGAAGAGTTTAAATTGAATATTTTTGATGTCGGGTTAGTACAGACAATTTTGTCAAGTCCCAAATCGGCTTTGGCTAAAAGACTAAGTGAATTAGCAAAATCAATTAATTAATCATTACCTCTCATTTAAATTAATTATAGTGTTTTATGTCAATAGAATTTAGAGGGTACGATGGGGTTGATATATCCATGTGGATAAAAACCCCGAATTAAATAAATAAATAAAAAAAAAAAAAAAATTATTGACGAAAATTAGATTGCATTAAGATTATTGACACCAATAATCTTAATGAAGGCAACCGATAATCTTAGCAATCTAATTTTCGTCAATTAATTTGTACAGACAAAAATCAGTTGATAACATACTACAGATGCCATATTATGTTCATTCCAATCTAGGCCTGAATTACTCCAGTTGGATCAGAAGCTTACTCTACTAGTACCTATGGTAATGTTTACCTATATACCAACCTTTTTGATGGAGTATAAATACACAAGCCCAGGTACGTATTTTGTCCCTGAAAAAGTTGATGTCATAACTTCCTGCCTATATTTTCCTTCTATATTTTGTAATTGATTGATCGAGTAGCTGTCGGTTCAACTGGTATAAATAACCTTTTGGAAAAGTTTTTAACACTTTTACTGACCTCGTTTGTATTGGAAAAGGTAACTTTCTATATTCCTCTCTATGGTTTATATTTTCAACAGAAAATATACAAATTAAAAATTAAGGGTTTAGTTGCAACAGAACCTGTCACAGCTAACCTAACTTGTGACTTAAACGAAAGTGAAATATTTATTTGTAATCATAGGTTTTAGAAGATAGTTCAGTATACATAATATAATTAATCCATCTATGTTTTGCGTTGAAGCGTACACAGTGGAGTTAAAATATATTATCGCAACAAAACTACTCGTTTTTTTATGTAAAAGAAGGACTTAAAGTCTTAGCTGATGCACTAAAAATACAAATCTAGGATTAAACTTGTATTTGCTACCCTTTAACTCAACCTTGAAAACAAAAACTAATTTTTCCAACCGCAAAATTACTTCCCAAATTCTTAGTCACGGCTGCTCTGAACCATCACAAAAAAACGTTCAGAATCACGCAGCCTCTAATTAATTTTGTTACAAAAGTCATTGCCACACCAATTTGTTTTCACTACCAACTTGAAGGGACGAACTGTAATCGAGTATGTTTTGTCAATTAGGACTTCGCCCTGGGAGCCCTAAATTTCCATTTGCTTTTGAGTTGTCTGTGTGATTATCCTTTTAGAAAGGGGCGGTTGGAATTTATAGTTCTCTGGTTAAGTCCATTAGGGGGTCGAATTTACTATGTGTGTTCTGCCATTATTATTGTAGTGTGAATATTATGGAAAGAATTGAAAGGTCACCTTGACAATAAGCGTGTTGCTGTAAATATGCTAATGTCATATTATGTGATAGTATTGTTTATTGGCTTTAGGCGTTTAGGGAGCGGTCCGCTCGAGGGCTATTAACTAGTGATTAGAAGCTATCGTGGCTCTAAATTACAGCTAGATTACAATTTAATTTACTGAATGTCAATGATATAATAATATATCGATTTTACATACCATCATTGTAGGTACGATTAAGTACATTTTCTTAACTCACAAAAAATAGCTTTTAAAATCTGCCAAGTAATTTTTATACTACGTTATGAAACAATTTTACACCTACAAAAGCGGACAAAAAACAACTAGACTCGTTCCGAACATACGCTACCAAAAATAAACTGAAAAAATAACATTCAAGAGCCCGAAAGGCTCGTTAATCATCCAAAAAATAGTATGCAAAAATATTTCTGAATAAAAAATAAAATATTTGTCCCTGCACAGCCGAGGGCCTTGAATAATCAACATGCATAACAAAGTGCCGAACATAATTTACGGAACCCTTTTGCGAAGCAATGGTCAAGCGGTGGAGTTCAAAAGTCCCACTTGAGGCCTGAATAGGAATAAATCAAATCCCACAACGCATTGGCAACGGTGGGAGGCCACACTAAAGTCGGGACTCCAACGAAAGCTACTTTTGGCGTAGTTCCATTCCACTTGACTTGCTACTGGATAGTTTTCACGTTTGGCGAGTGATGCGGGCGAAGTGACGCGAGTGGCACGCTTCTCTGAGTTTCAGGATGCGGGTGACTGGACTGGACTGTGTGCGATTAGATGAAAATTAAGTTAGTCTAAACATTAAATTATATTGGTGTTGGCGACAATATTTTCGTACTTAGGAATTGGTAAAAATTGATAAACTTTTTAACCATGTTCCAACAAAGAACTATCAAATGCTGCCAACATTAGCTTAGCTTACACTAGACCTTCAGTATAAGGTCCGAAGTTTGGGGCAATGCATGAATTTTTTGTCCGTAGATTTCCCTGCGTTTAGTTATTTACTACTAGAGTTGGCCCATGGGTTCATCCAACTGTGAATGCGTTGGGTAACCCTCAAATTGTACCCTCAATTGTGGGCATACCTACAATTTTATATTAAGTTTCGCATTGCTTGCTTTATTTCTCGGAAAAGCAGAATAACATAAGTTCAAGACTTGAAGACTATAAAGTCTCTAGACCTTCTCAGTGCTACTTAAACATAAATTGATTATTTCAAAGAGTTTAAAGTTTTACTAACAAAAAAACAATGGTGCTAGTAAATCGTCGTAAAGCGGCAAAGACAAGAAAAACACAAAACTTCAGTCATTACGGCCAGAGAGGGAAGTCGAGAGTGCAAAGTTTCCTCTCCATCTGGGAGTGAATTGTACCCTCCCTTGACTAACTGAATCGAAAGTGTTAACATCTTGAGAAATCTTTTTAGTACATTGTTAGGACTACCATTAAAACTATTTGAGTGCTTCAGGGCTTTATTTACAAGAAAATGTGAGGTTTTTGTAGGATGTTATTTTTTGGATAGTTTTGAGAAGCAACTCCTAGTATTCAAGTTCCATCCAGCCTCCACCCAATAAAATAGGGTAAGCAGAATCTACAACAGTTTCCAGTGCGGTACAAAAGTTAAACCAAATAGTACTTTGATGAAATTCGCTTTTATTTTTCACGGCCGTACATAACAGTTGATGCTCCCTATATGGCTAGACAGTCCCGCTTTTCAACCTCCAAATCCTCATTCGTTTCATATTTGTTTCAATATTGTAGGCATAAGAAATTAGTAGGTTGTACAATTACACAAAAAAAATCGAACAATTATATCAATAGACCAAGAATAGAGCTCCAAACTTTTCCTTTCATTTAAAATTTTAGAACTTCTCGAAATGATAAAATTATACCGAAAGTTGAAAACTTTAATAGGAGTTTTTAAAATTAGATTTTATGTACATAATGTTATATTCTTGTTGGAAACTCGTTCGTACCGCTGAATTTAGTTGTCTGAAGCTGCCTCAATTTTCTGAACGCATTTGACTTACAAAGAAAAGTTAGTTTTTCCTTAAACTTGGTCATAGTCAACCCCCTTCAAAGTTCACTTTGCGGATCCTTTTACTAAGTGATGGACGCACGTAGTTACAGTTAAAAAGATGAAGGTAACTGAAAGTTTAAGCCGTCTGCAGGTACATTTAATTTTAGTTAGTTGAGTTCATTTTTAACTTGGAAAATATTCTGGAAACACACGTAGGTATATATATTTAATTGTGATCCATAGAAAAAAAAACAAACCACTGTGCAATAATTTATTCTTAGTTTGAGAACTAATAAACATTAAGAAATGTAGGTTTCAAAATTAAAGGGATTTTTGACCTTAAATCATTTACTTTCGCTTATAACTTTCCTTTAAAACATCAGGTTGTCCCTCTTAATGCAAAACTTGCTCGATACGCAAATGACCTTGGCGTAGTGAATGAGGCTGAAAACTCCGCCGCTGAACATTTGGGCCGAAAAATAATGATAATGATAATGGCCGACTTTTATGTGTTACGACGTAAAAGTCAATCTGAATACTTTTAGTGCTTGAATGATGTATTTTGTGAACATTACAATCGACATTAAAGTCGTTACGTATATTTACTTATACCTATATGAAAACAATATTCTCTTTCGCTTATTTTTTTTGGTATTTTTTCATATTTACCTACCAAATGAAAACTTTTTATGTTGGTAAAATAAAATGAAACCCTGTCTCTCGATATTGATGAAAATAAAGTCGATGGTAAAACTTTTCATGCGGAACGCCCTTTCAATCATAAACGTCAACATATCCAAAATTTACAACTGCTACAAGTACTTACTATGTACTCTCGATTACATAATACATAATGTACCCACAACTTTGTTTATTAGGTACTGTAGTGTAGTTAGAAACTTTTTCATTTGTAAGGTTTTATTCATTATTTTGATACTGTCCGGACAATCATTTTAAATGCGTTCTATGGAAAATAGTAGATTAGGATTTTTATATTGAAGTAGATATGTCACTTCACCTCTCGAACTCGAACAATAAATGTCGTGATATTGAATCAGTTTTTCATTTTGAGCAAGCTAATTGTCTCCCGGTCCTACAGTACCTAATTGTAAATGAATACTTCTTTCAAACGCAAAGTCAATCATATAGCTAATTGAAAAAGAAACAATCCCTGCTGTCTTTAAATCACTGATTTTATAAACTGTATCTCAACCCCGTGCACAATTGTGTTACTTTTCTCCGCAAGTGTACTTTATTGGCCACTTCGCACATTTTCGAGAATTTATCGCGTTAACACATTGAGTAAACCCGTAAACCCACTGCTGCTGTAAATCTCCTTTGTCCGGCTATACGGCGAGCGAACAGTACGGAGTGGTGTTACAAACTTAGTAATAGAGTTATTAGCGACTTCTTTGAGTCTGTACCGAGTGGGAAGTAAACATTTCTTGTTTAGCGCGCCATTCTTAGGAACAAAGCCTTTTAATCAAGGCGTGGGATGCGGAGCTCATACGAGGGTCGAAGATTATCTTTCAATGTTTGTTGTGGAATTATCTCGTTCGTGGAAATGCGGCAAGCTTTTGTTTTGGAGTGGCGAGTGAAATTGATTTTAATAGTTTATGAAGGTTTCGGCAGTGTAGAATGGAAGTGGTGATTTGTGTAAATTGATCCAACTTTTGTCTGACACGTGTAAACATCAAAATGGTCTATAATAGACACACTGATGTTGGCCAAGTACTGAAGTAAGTACACAGCCTACTCTCTAAGCACTCACAATTTACTACTAGATGTGATAACATACCGACACCACAAACTATTTTACTCTCATACACAAAAGTAGGCGTACCAAATCAAAAAACTACAGCGATTTGATCATTACCTCACCAATTTCCAGATACCAAAAACTTTCCCTTGCCCTCATATTATCTAATGAAATGAAATGGAATTCCAAGATTGCAATAGGGGATGCTCAGACGAACATTGCAATAAAACTACTTCGAATTGAGTCTTACTAACGTAAAGGTAATTTACTGACACAGTAATGGTTTGCTAACAATGCTCGTAAATAACTCTGCAGTTGGGTCTTCAAGTGAAGTAGAACTTTTAGTATTACGTTGATTTGCTTTTCTTTTTGAAATAAATCTGTGTGTTGTTTCTATCCTCCTAACATTATAAATATGAAAGTTTGTGATAATTTATGGATGAATTGATGTTTGTTATTCTTTCACACAAAAACGGCTGGACTGATTTGGTTGGATATGTAGATAGTGCTGATATCCTGAATTAACACATAGGCTTTTGGCATTTATATTTTTTTAGTTTACTGCGTACAGACAGACGCGTCTAAAGACAGGTAGGTACATATTCTATGCTGCAACTAACATTTTTATACCTACTGTATCAAATTATCCCAAAATTGCTTTTGTTAAGTTTTGGTACGTGGCATTAGCAAAACTGTGGTTGCACTCTTTGGTTAGAACCACTACTTAATTAAGGGGGCCATTAGGAGTATTTTCTAGTTACGATTTGTAATAATTTTAATGTTGATAGAGAGACAAACAATTCATTTACAGGAATTAAGAGTGTATCTTCTCCCTTGTTTCTTTTTGATATAATAATATAACAGACTAGGTATAGTGACTAAACGAGTTTTGATTATTAATATTATTTTGTATTTGAAATATTATTTAACATAACCAATGTATGAAAAATATATGAATCATCCAGTAAAAAAGTTAAGTCTACAGATATTGATAACTAAAAGTCAGATCCAAAAGTTATTCCTAGTCTTAGATAGACTAGGAATAACTTTTGGATCTGACTTTTTGCGCTTAGCAGGTGAAGTTTGAAACTATTAATTTTTACAATCAACGGTTTGGCCGGAACCAATCATGTTGAATGGAACTTTCCTTCACTGAGGTATAGTTTCATAGTTTCTTTATGCTTGATAGTTGTAATAACAGCCTGGAGAGTTTCAGCCGAAAGGATAAATTGTATAAAGTTGCAAGTAGTTGTTGAACGTTTTACCGACGCTTTCCTAGAATAGTTCAATTAAATGGAAGTAGAAAATTCTCTTTCTAACAATATTGAGTTGTTTTTTTTTTGTTTTTGAGGTCTTTATTATTTCATCCTGTCCGTTTGTCTTTCGTGACTCAAATTATATAATAGTGTTTCTTCACTTTAAAGTTTGGGGTATCTAGAATCGCGTATTTATTTTTCAAAACACTGGTGCCCAGCTGCGTCTAATAAGACTTGAAGCCATCTAAGAAATAGTTCAGGAGAAGCTATCCAGATGATCGCCAGAATCTAAGTCACGGAATTCAGTCTAAATAAATAACCACGCCTTTTTTTTATAAGTCAAACGAGTACTTACTTGTGGTCACATGGTACTTAAAAATAGCCGCAAACCGCAATTAAAAATAGCCTGCCAGGCTTTGTCGTTTACTTAAACAGCTATTGCACTTGATAGTGGTGTCTCCATAGATCGTTATATCGGACCATCCCTCGGGTAATTACGCTGCCCGGCAGATTGATGAACACGCCATAATACACCAGTGCATGGGTTGACACTGCAACTGATTTATCGATTAAATGGTTCAGACCAGGGACTGAAAACGGTAAAGGTATAAGGGTATGGTACCGGTATAGAATCACGATACAGTTTTGATTTAGGGGTAGACCCAAAAAGGTAGAGAATAACGGTTGAGGTACCGTTAAAAAAAATATTATATACTAGCTGTTGCCCGCAACTTCGTCTGCGTGGGCAATATAGAATAGTCAAAATACTACTTATCCCGTAGGTGCATTCTTTCACATGACAGTATAATTAGGATTACCACTTCGCAGTCGCATAGATTCAATGATCAAGGTTGTGTTGTGGATGTGACCATTTATCTAAACAAAAGAAGTAAAGTTTGTGACGTTGTGGAAATCTCTGGATCTAGTCAGCCAATTTGGAAAATTATTACGCATGGTGCGTAAGTAATTTTCACAGGAAATAGCTATAATCTATGTCTATATGCTTTGAGTCTGACAAAGCTGTCATTTGTACATTTTCTGCAGCTGCTGCGACTAATCAGAAGCCAGAAAGTCTGTCAGTCTTACCATGGATATCGTCTTGTGTAGTTGACTGGATTGAAGATAGGTAGTCGCTCCAAGCAAAATATTGGTACTCAAACAGATTCGGTGACTGGAAGCCCAACACCAACATAGTTGGGGAATAGCTGGATGGATGATAAAATGAGTCATCATCATCAGCAGGCGCATAGGGTAGGATAGTTTCACTACTGGGGAGAAACACTTGTATGACTTGTATGAATTGGGGATTTTCTGTGCACTTACTCACTATGGTAAGGCTGACCCCACATTAGGCGTGCGCGATCCTCGGGCGTGTGAGTAGCGCGGGCGTCGCGAGCGCGCTGCGTGAAAGTCGCGTTTTGCTGCCCTGCGGCATGTGTGAAGAGTGCAAGCGACGCGCTCGCGGCGAGCACGCGGCGCTCGAGTTGCGTTCTTACCCCTTCGCCCGCTATCCCCGCCGCCCGCTAAACGCCTTAGCAGTTAAACGTCAAGTCGAGCGCTTAGGTCTAAACCGGGAGGGACTCCACCGAAATGTTTGCATTAGTTCACGAATAGGCAAAATGTACGTATCTGTGAGAGTCCACTTCATGTGTTCGTACTTGAAACCTGCAGTTTTGCCAAGATTTTCAAAATGTACGCTCGCAATTTGTTATTTCTTGGTGGAGCCAGCAAATCAAAAGAAACAGAAGTGTTGTATACTGTGCGTCACTACCGCACACCGGGAAAATTTCGCTCTTGCGGAGGACGTTTATATACCATATTTTGTGTCACACGTAAACAGGACGACAGTAAGCATCCACCGAAACACTTTCAAAGATCTGATGAACGAACAAATCAGACCTGAGTTGGTCACCTGGGGCCAATCAGAGCTCTAAGAAGCGATCATACGCTTTGGCTCCTACTGTTATTGTGGTTTCTGAAAATGTATTCACCTCATTCAACGATGAATGTAATTCTGATGGTACTATTAAGAACACTTGCTTAGCGCAAAAGCTGACGTTGGCAGGCCGACTCTTTTGACTTCTCTAATAGGATACAATTGGTTTTTGTGCAATGCACACCTGCAATGCATGCTGGATTAGGATAGGATATAGGTGGATAGGATTTGCAGCAGAGAACAATTCTGTCTTTGTAATTGAATGACATCAAACGTAGTTTTATATAAAAGGTGTTTTTTTAGACTTGGCTCGGGTCTTACTGAGACTGTTCGTAATCGTGAACAGTGTATTTGCGATCAGAAGTTGAAAGTAAGCATGTCTCTGGTATGCGACGCGTAATTTGTACGTTTCCAGACGCATAAAGCATTTTACGTGTGTATGGTATTAAATCGAGAAACCTCCCATTTCTTATCTGCACTTTGTATCTGGGCTTGTTTTTAAAGCTACAGAAGCCTACATTACCTACCTCACGCTTAGCAGCGCTTGCGAGAGATAGATCTTCCTTTCTTCTAGGATTAAGTTTACATATTTTGCATCAGAAAAAATAATTAAGGTCTACTTATAACTACTCAAAGTAATTTGTTTTAAGGTCACCACATTAGTGGAAGATAAGCTAAACTATGTTTATGAAAAAATCCTGATATGAACTCCATCTGTAACTTTAAATGATAATTAATTGTTCCACTAAAGTCATCATTTTTGACATAATGTTCAAAAAATAATTTAGATGGCACCGTTTTAAATTTGGCTGAGAACTATTAATTTTCCTTTCATCAAGGTAATAATTATAGTTGGATTTTGATGTGGTACGGCAAACTGACAAACACTATTGAAATGTCTATCGAAAAATTACACTACGTGTTAAAATATGGTAAATTACGGAAAATACACAACTCCATCTGTTGAAATAATAATCCTCTATAAAGAATGTATGGTAATTAATTGTCATTTACCACCTCGCTCTTTTGACAAATTTGATGTATTTTTACCACAGATGGAGCTACTTTAACCTTGGCTAAACAAAATTGTCATATTTTTTTTTCTTCCGAAGTTACTTATAAAGGTGTGATTTTCTGTGTAAAGATTAATAATAGGCCGAACAACTAATATAAGTACAACATTCAAATGTACAGTTTTGACAAACAGATTGCGTGTCGTAATATTTTACATCTTGAATTCACAAAATTATTCATATCTTTTGATAGAGTGAATCGATTTCGATGAAACAAAAACTAAGTAATACCCCAAGTTACGTAGAATTTTTGTATATAAGCATTGTCTGCATTGAATCCGTAGATTTTACGTGAATCACGAACAAACAAACAGATAAACAGATAAACAGACAAACAGACAAACAGACAAAAATGACAAAAATGATGGAAATGGGTTCTGTTAGTTATCCTTTAACATGCCGGCTATTTTTTTTGTCAATTTCTTCAATGTACAAAAATTACTTTTCTACAGATTTATTATATGTAGTATGTATAATTTTACGGTATCGTTATAAGTACCCTTATATTACTAGTAGATACCTTAACCGATAAAAAATACTTTCACACATTTACAATGTATAGAGAATCCTTATTTATTCACAAAAACAATGTATTATGTAACTGTGCTAAATATAACGTCAGTTATCTTGAGGCTTCTGAGAAACAGGGTCATGAATGTCTCCGAGAAAAACGATTCCAAAGACATTTTTCACTTAATTTTTTATTGCAAAAAATATGATTACGGAATGCGCAGAAGCACTTGGACTTTATTCCGCAATTCTCAGAACTTGAAAAAGGACAAAACAATTCATCAAATAAAAACTAACTATTCTTCAACGATAAATTTAAATACCGCTATGAAGTTTTATAGTCACAAGTTGCCCATAGTATTTATTATTTCTACACTACTGTCAGTGCAGCCCGGTTTTTGTTGGTTTATTGTCTTTATTTATTCTCTTCCATTTTTCACAGTTCTTTAAGATGCAGGTGAAAGTAGTTTTCAGGCTATGCAATATATTGTTTTTTTAGTAGTCCTACTACTATGACTTTTCTCCATTCTTCCTCGATACATGAGCTATTTAACAATGAGAACATTATTCTAACGCTTTCAAACAAAAAGACCAACTTTTTAGCTTCATAATAAAGGTATCAGAAGACTTCTTTAAAAATATTCACGAAACAAACATTCGCCCCCCAATATAATACAAACTCAGATTTATTATTCCCCTAGATAATAAAAATCGCAAGTTATAAAACAGCAGTAAAATTATTCAGCGGTAAATGCTAGTGGCAGCCGTCTATCGTAGGACACAGGACGATGACCGCTGAGGGAATCAATGAAAATGCTATGTGATGTCCCCCAAGGGCCTGTGTACCTACAGACATGTATGTATGTGTGTTTGTATGTATGTATGTCCATAGTCATGTTCGTTTGTTGACATGACTTCCCGGATATTGTTGGGGGATTTCGTTTGTAATCTGAGTAATAATTTGGGAACTTGTTTTGTCGTTTTGTAGTAGTACGTTCGTTTCATTGTACCCCGTATAGGGGCGTTTGTTAAAAAATGCTTGTTTGTTGTAAAAAATAGAGTTTTGGGCGGATTGTGCAAAAATTGTATGGAATGTTAGTTGCGTGGTTCTGTTTTCAAACTGTAAATACTAAATACCTACGGCAGCAGTTATATATCCGTTGGGTGCATTTGCAACATTTTGAAATATAGAGGTAATTTTGGCAATACTAATTATGGTGCCTCCCTTATTTATAACAAAAAATGTTTTGTATACAAAATCAAATTCAGAATGCGTATCTTATAAAAACCGTAAGTTGTGTTCTCTTGAAATACAGACACTTCTCTCACAAAACAAACAACCACATCAAAAGCGACTGAAAAAACAAAACAAACAGCATTTCTGCCATAAACCAGCTTATTTAGCGACGAACGTGCCGTTTTGCCTTTCAAACCTTCAACAAAGGGTGGATATTTACGACTCAGCACTCTGGGACCATAGAACGTAATCTCCAAGCGTACACGGCACGACACGCATCTCTTATTTGCAGTAAACAATTGCCGTCACACTTCAATCTAGACTCTCGTCATGAGCAGTCAATACACTATAATGAAATTCCCAGCCACGTCAGGTATCACAGATTGCGTCCAATATGCCCTGTAGGGTGCACGAAGCACACACGAACAGCACAACACGACCAATATCAACAGACCCTTTATTTCACACCTCGTTGCTCCGCGCAATAGCTGTTTGTTCACTCTGAAGGGGACGGGGAAGGTCTTGCGTCGCTTGTCGGGTATCATAGATGTATTTCATGCAATTTCTTGCGCCTGGAGGCAACGAAATGACATGCGGGATGCTCCGTGTTATATCGATGCCAATAATGTAGCCCCCTAAGCGGGATCGTCGAATGAATATAAAGAGGCAAATGTTCCAATAACACTCGTTGAGTTTTCATAGGCGAGAAAACTAGTCTGCACGTATGATAAGTAAATCAATTTGTTTAAGGGGTAATATTTTTTTTTACCAACGGTTAGGAGAGTGCTTTAAAATACTAATAAAACTTCATCGGTCGGAGTATTGTAAAGATAAATTTTAAAATAACCTTAACTTGTATTTTAATGGCTATCGCGACTAACTTGTATTTTTCTGTTGCAGTGTTTTGTGAAACACATTAGGTCCTTTTACCACTGTAGAAACAGCAAACGTTCATGATTCCATTTGCTCGAACTAACAAGCGTGTAGTAAAATATACCACTATAAATTCTAGTTCTTTCCAAACAAAAATAATTCTCCTTTTAGACCTACATAAGTTTACACCGCTGGCCGAGTGATCACGTCGCAAAAAAAGTTTTAAAGTCCCGTAAAAAGTTTCGCAGACCCAATCCTCTGCGGGCTACCAAAACAAACACAAACTTTAGAATTAAAGGACATGTCTGGTGTGTTAAAACCTCGGCTTATTTGCACTGGACATCTCTATTTTTTATTTATTTATAGTCACCTTTTGCCTACTTGCTTGGGAAACTCGGGGGGAAAACCAGCTGTTTGCATCAAGAGTTTTACGTATTGAATAAATAAATAATAATTTAAGTCTGTTTTGTCTAACTACTATAGCTGGAAAATAGAATACTCTTTTTACAAGCTTTTATTTAACTTGCAATGTATGTATGTATGTAACTATGTGTGTTCGGGTGAAATTTTACAACTCAATTTTAAGGCACTTGCCCTCAACAGATTGAGCTGAAATTTTGCATACATGTTTAGTTTAAGATGACAATGCATGTTAAGCTATGTGCCGTCATCCTAAATCCAACATGGCTAAATATATAAGATGGCGGACTAGTTATTTTTAAGGTACCTATACAATATGGGTATCACTTTACGAAATAAAAATCCAAGATGGCCGCCGCTACAAAATGGTGAATAACCTATTTTTTTCAATCCTATCCATATGGATATCCAATGACAGGGCTTGACAAGTAGAATAAAGTGCACTTTACCAAATCAAAATCTAAGATGAACGCCGCTACAGAATTTAGACTTAGGAACTTACCAGGTGAAAACTAAAAAGTATAAAATAAATCGAGGTAAAAAAATCTTTAAAAACAAGCTTTTATTTAAATGCGCTAAGAAATTAAATACGAGTACTTACTTAAATCTCGCGACAAGCTTTTAAATTTGAAATGTCGTTATAAGTTGACAGTAAAGCTACAGTAAAAGTTTATTTTTTTCTTTTTAGCGCATTTAAATAAAAGCTTGTTTTTAAAGATTTTTTTACCTCAATTTTTTCTACTTGAAATTCTGCATGAAAATTTCGGTAGCAATAAGCAATATTTTATATTATGTTAAAGGCCCAAAGTGCGACTACAGCTAGGGGTATCAAGACAAATGTGGCTACAATGGCTAGTGGCTAAAATTATCTGCAATTTGTGAGCATATGCCTTAACCTACGACATGAGTATTGCAAATTCTATAAGACATTGTAAACGAGCGTTAGAAGGTTATTGCTCGAACTTTCAATCCCTCGCGACGTGATGAGACTATGATCTCTGTTTTATTTCAGCGCATAGTTCTGAATTACAATTGAAAGGCCGTGAATTCGAATTCAGAGAAAATCGACGAAGTATCATCGGGAAAAAGTTTGGAGATTATTTTGTGAATATTTGAACCAGACGTTTCGTAGGTACCTATATTTTTTTAAATCTTCATGAACTTTATTAGATACCTATTATTTTTCTCACTGTATAGCAAACATGCAAGCTTAATCAAAAGTAATGGGTTTCATAAAATAGAAAGAAAGGTTTAATTTTCAAGATTCCTAACTAAAATACTTACTCCTTATTTTAGGGTCAAACTTTTTATAGTTTACTCGAAACTTATTTCCAGTATGTTAAGCTTATAGTAACTTTTTGGTTATTGCTTCTAAACTGAACTATAATGTGTACAAAACAAATCTTTCAACACTTAGAAACCTTAGTAACAGTTACCTATTCACATAAACAATAATGTAGACAGCATATGTTAACAACAAGAGGTCCTATGGGTGCCATAACTTGACATAAAGAGACAGCGTCGACTGCTCCTGCGATAAAACATAACATTTATATGCAGTTTATTGTCTAGGTAAACAGAATTTCATTTTCTCACTTCTCCTAGGAAGATACATTTCATGTTGTACGATGACATAAATAAAGTAGGTCATCATCCGATGACCTCATCATGATGATAAATGATATTTATTTTGCAAATAGGTTGAAAACAACATTTAAAAGTTGTGTCAAAAATGTATACCTTTAGTGGTTTTTAAGACGTAGAATTTGACTAGTGCTATTGGTACTTTTAAATAGTCAACGAAGTGAAAACTATGTAGTGAAACAGCGTACCTACAGAATTTCATTAATTTTCACTTGGAATAATTAAGGACGAAGTACCTACATGCCAATTTTTATGTATTTACTAGGCAAGGTATTATGAAAATCTACATCTATAAATAGAAAAAACTAAATCTATTTCTGGAACTCAATAAAATAAAAACCGGCCAAGTGCGAGTCAGACTCGCGCACGTAGGGTTCCGTACCATCCAAACTAATATTCTATATATATATTTATGGATATCGAGCAAAACTGAGCAAAAAAATCACGTTAGTTGTATGGGAGCCCCCCGAAATATTTATTTTATTCTAGTTTTCAGTATTTGTTGTTTTAGCGGCAACAGAAATACATCATCTGTGAAAATTTCAACTCTCTAACTATCACGGTTCATGAGATACAGCCTGGTGACAGACGGACGGACGGACGGACGGACAGAGGAGCGAAAACAATAGGGTCCCGTTTTACCCTTTGGGTACGGAACCCTAAAAACTACAATAAATCCTACTATCTTCTACAGGAGCCAATATAAGACAAAACTCGTGATTTTCCTCCTAAAATCTGTGCAAAACAATAGATCACTCGGCCTATACGCACAAATAGATAACCCTTCACCCGGATCGTTTTGTTGGCAATTTTCCTCAATTACATCACAAATTGTTGGGGGTGATAAGCAGATGGTACAAAATAATAAACCGCCATATTTAATTTGGAAATAAATTCGATGAATTGCACTGCTTAAGTGCAGACGTGTTTCTCCTCAAGAAAATAATGGCAAGAAAAGTTTAGAAAGATCCAGTTTGATACATTACAGTGTAGAGATAGCCATTAAATTGCTCGGCGTTTAAAAACTGTTGTGTCCGTATTGTTTAATATTATCGATTCATTAATATCTTTTTTCACCTTGGTGGCAAAATGCCTAACTAAAAGGATTATAGGTTAATTCAAAATGAAAGTTGCTTCTTAGTGAATAACGCAGACGCAAGGCCTGACGAACTGATTGGTTTGCTTAATTCAATGTTTTAATACATACGAAAGAAAATATACACATAACAGTGACTTGTCAAAATATTTATATTTATAAAAATATATTGAAGGCACTGCCTATCAAAATTACGACAAACAATTTGTTAACAATATGAAAATATTATGTATAGCCGATAAAACTTGTTTATGTTACAACTAAGAAGTGTGTTTAGTTATCATGGGTAAAAGTCCGAAATTAAAATGTTTACGCATATTTATAGGTGACGGTAAATATTTTTGTTCACATTCTTATTATGATGAATGCTATTCAATTATTACATAAATTATTATTTATTATGAGTTTTCACCAGCACTTTTGAGACAGTTTTCGTCATTCTTATAGTGCAATGGTACGGCAATCCGACCGACATGTACGTGCTCTTCGATGCATGTGTGTATTCCACACCAATTTCGAGGAACTTTCTTGCTCCGGGAATTGAACCCGAAACCCGAAGACCGTTATGGTCGCGTTTTGCTGCCCACTAGATGAACGGTGCAAACTACGTTGCAATAAAAACGGATCCCTAATAAGGGATTCGATTGGCCCACGCACCAAAACTCAATTTAGTCCACAACCTAGTTCAATTTGCTTACTAAAAGCCTTTATAATAAGCACCTATACAGCTTAAAGCACTTCCCACCTGCTCCGATTATTCAAAGCCTTGGACCAGACACGCCTAGCTTTTAACTGATTATTCCGCGCCGGTTAAACCTACTTACTTCATATAAATTACGTACCTTCAAGCAAACCGGTCGATGTAGCTTAGTAAGATTAACGATCATGAAAATACTTGCAAAAGAAATAAGATTTAAGATAGAGACATTTTTTATGGAACGCGGGAAAAGAGGTACCTTGTACCTGAATAGGGAACTGCTTGCAAATTATTTATTTTTAGATATCGCGTTGGCACCATTACTCGCGGAGTGAGTTCTGTTTAAAAATGAAAATCTCGGAAGGCGCTCATTCAATGATAATAGTTTTCTTATTATACCTATACCTACCTAAATAACGTATCTTCTTCTTCTTCTTCTTTCGTGTCGATGACATGTCTTATAGTGAGACTACACTTTGTCAGCCCAATATGCCGCCACAGCGAGCAAATAACGTATAAAAAAATATTACGAGCTGACATACATTTGAGGTTTTTGAATTCCGTTTTCACCAACACAAAAAGAAAATAACCTTTTGTAATAAAATGTAGTAAAGGAGTACATGACAAATAATGCAGTCTAGAAATTAGACACACCGTTTCAAATTAGTTTTTTAGTTTGAACAACGCTTTACTCACAAAATGTCATCTGAAACAATATAGGCGGCCATATTTTGAAATATCCGGCCTCTAGGATCGAGCTATGCGGCTGTTGCATCGCATTCGCCCGGCTTTCGTTCCTTCCGTTCTGCCTTCATTCATTCGGTCCCTGGCGTTCCACTGGTTTTTATTTCGCTTTTTTTGTCGGTTCGTTATTTCATCGATCTATTTTTACCTGCCACTCTCTCTTAAAGGAAATATAGACGCTATCTCTATACCAACGATAAGATTTTCTTGGGTTTGATAGATATTTCGGGTGTAATATAAGTTTTTGTCACGCTATTGGCCAATTCAGAACCTAATTTTGGGACACACCGCAGAACAATGAGATTTCACAAAACCATTTTTTTAAACCACAAGTTTGAAAATATGTCGAAAAAAATGATTTACAACGAAATTTCCCGTTTAAGGCATACCTAGTATCGTTGTTTTATCGTTCGTTTAATTCATAAACTTTTAGAATAAACAGTAGATAAATTATAAATTATCGTTTAAATAAAATTGGTTTGCAAAACTTCGCATTTCGGATAGGTGAACGCCCAGATCACGTACGCCGAAATTAATAGGTCTCCATTAACCGAGCTATACCCATTGTCCATTCTGCACTAAACCGGTGCACTCAATTAAGTATTTTTAATTTATATAATTGGAAAATGCACCGCAAATGCAATTAAGGCATTAAAATTATATTACTGCTTGTGACTGAAACACAACTGCTCTGTTTTTAATAGCAGTAGCTTTTACACATAATAAGTTCATCTATATAACCTAAAATTAATACGGTTTGTTCTTTAACATAAACCTTATAAGTATAATAAAGCTAAGCTAGTCAATGACTAATCTTGTAATTTCAGAAATCTCTTACACCTGCTTTGAGCGACCGCATTGTTTGTTACCAAAAGTGATTAACAGATTCTCTCAAACACTTACAGAAATTGTCTTCTACCTCTACTCTTAGCCGCACACTGCAAACTAAACATTGGCCAACAGTTGACCTGATAGTTGGAAAAAAATAATTTTAGCTAGTCTGATACCAGCCAAATACCTGATTGCTGATCAATCATCAATTTACTGATTTATGAGCCCGAAGAAACTATCGGCCGACTAAAAGTTTGTAGTGTGGAGCTCTTAAAGGTATCCCAAACTTGAACATAACTAATATTTGGCGTAAACTAACAGCGGAACAAAGGATGGAACTAATTATCAATAGTGACGTTAGCAATTCTACCTCCACAGACGTACGAACAATTTCTATTATTTGTATTATCGCAAAATGGATTACTTTGCTTTACTCGCGATTCGCTTTGGCAGTGCTAATTAATACGTAGAAATTGATAAAGAGATCTGATTGTCTGTTAATTTAAGAGAGGGGAAGATATGTAAGGATTATGATCAGGTATTCAACTTTTCATAAGGATTTAAAATGGAAAAATAATATAAGAGTTACCCTTATGTTCGTGACGGACGCATCCGTGCGTCGCGAGTGCAAAATCATAATGCCTAAGTGTTCGTTTTTTTTTTTTTTTTTTTATTTTTTGGTATGGCATCTCGCAGTTCAGCCTAGGAGGCCGTGTACTGCTTAACCGGACTTTTCCCTGTGGATGCCTAGAATTTAAGGCCTCCAGCCAGGGGCGTAAAACAACTTATAAACTAAGCGACTGCGCTAAGGGTACCCCCTGTGGGGTCGAACCTCGGCTTAGGGCGTCGCTGGAGAGGCAGCAAGAGGACAGGCTGGATCATATGATCATTATTATTAAATGGGGAATTTAAAGCTACTGGCTCAGCTCGCGGGCTGGCTCGATGAGCAAGGGTCGGGAGGACAGAGAACGGGACGTCGCGGCGGACCTTGGCGGCGAGGTTTGTACGAACGCGGTTTGTGTTTGTGTAGAGTGCTAGTGAGTTTACTACTCTCTTGGAGGACAGTTATCTCATCGTCAGGTTCTAGGAGGGCATGCCTAGGGCGGCGAATCCTACTGATGCGGGAGGGAGTATAGTTACTGGCTGACACGATAAGTGAGTTATCGTGTTTCTCAGCGCGTTCGAAGTACCGTATGGCGGCACGCTTCATATACTGGCGGATGGTAGGGATTTTTAAGTCGAGATGAAGAATCTCATTTCGAACATAATAGGGAGCTCCTGTGATTTTCCGTAAAGCACGGTTTTGAAGGGCCTGCATTCTGTGAAGGCGGCGATGACTTGCTTGTGCGAACACAGGGCAAGCATACATCATGATGGGGCGTATGCACGATACGTAGAGGCGTAACTTGCATTTGAGAGATAATTTGCTCTTTGAATTGAGCAAGAAGTGCAATCTGCCGTACACAAAGGCTGCTCTAGAGCGCACCTTACTTATGTGCTCGGCGAATGAGAGGCGCTGGTCTAAGATTACACCTAGATATTTGGCATGCTCCTTCCAAGGAATCGGCCTACCAAACATGGTGACTGACGGGGGCGCGGGAGGAAGCCTACGGCGAGGGCTCGAAAAGAGTATGGCCTGGCTTTTGTCGGGGTGGAGTTCGATTCTCCATAGCCTAGTCCAGACACCTAGGGTGTTGCAATAGGCTTGGAGATGTCTCACTATGGCGGCTGGGCTGCGGCCTGAGCAGTAGATTGCCGTGTCGTCGGCGAATAGGGCTAATTGAACATGCTTGTTCTTAGGAATATCGCTAGTGTATAGCGTGAAGAGGATGGGGGAGAGTACCGAGCCTTGTGGGACGCCAGCTTTTATAGGGTGGGCCGAAGAAAGAGTGCCGTCTATGCGATAGCGAAAGGTGCGGTTCGACAAAAAGTCTCGTAAGATGACGACGAGACGGTCTGGGACACCGAGTTGGTAAAGCTTGTAAATCAAGCCTTTGTGCCAGACTTTGTCGAATGCCTTTGCTATATCGAAGAGAATCGTACCGGTGAGTTGGCCACGTTGGAATCCGTGGCTCACACCTTCCACGATGCGGTGGACTTGTTGGACACAAGAGTGATGGGTTCGAAAACCAAACTGTTCTAATGGAATAAGACTCTTTGCTTCGACGTAATATTTGAGACGCTTATAGATAAGTATCTCGTAGATCTTGCCGAACACATTGAGTAAACTGATAGGGCGATAGCTGGACGGGTCTGATTTTGGTTTACCGGGTTTGGGAATACCGATTACGGTTGCCTCTTTCCATGCCTGTGGGAACAGGTTATGGGTCATGGCGCAATTGAAGATCGCGGTCATGAGCATTACGAGGGAAGCGGGTAGGATTTTGAAAACTTTATTGGTTATTCTATCTGGGCCCGGAGCTTTACGGGGTTTGAGACGTTTGATGATCTCTGCCACTTCGTCTGGAGTGACGGGAGGCAAGGGATCGTCGGGGTCTTCTTGCGGTGGGAGGGAGGATCTGCGCTCGACCTCGGCTTCGACCTTTAGTAGGTGAGCCGGGTCGACCGGTTGGGTACTAGGCGAGCATTGAGCCTCGAGGCTGTCGGCCAGACACTCCGCTTTTTCATCGTCCTCGAAGGCGAGGGAATTGTCGGGGCGTTTAATCGGTGGGGTGGAAGCTACTTCATCGGATTTGAGTTTCCTTTGAAGCTGCCAGAAGGCTTGATGAGTCGGCTCGAGTTCGCTCAGCGTCTTGTCCCAGCGCGTTTGACGCATCTCAGCAAGGCGTTCCTTTACAGCACGCTGTAAATTACGCATGTGAGACTTGTTAGCGTCGCAGGGAAAAGTACTGTAGGCACGGACAGCCGCGTTCTTCTCGGTCACCAGAGCACGCACGTCATCCGGGAGCTTGAAGCGATGAAAGCTCGTCGCTTCAACTCTACGTGAACACTTGTCCACGGTGGATTGTACGTACTCGGTGAACGAGCCGATCGCGCCCGTCATGTCAGCGACTGAGTTGATTTCATCGGGAATTGATTCTAACTGGGCGGAGGAGGATTTCAAGCTTTCGCTTAGCATTCTCCAGTCCGTGACAATCTGGGTGGGAGGAGGGCGATCCGGGTCGAGTGGGCCTGTGCGCGAGGCTAGTTCCACTAGAACCGGTCTGTGGTCGGAGGTGAGCTCGTGTAGTACCTCGATCGAATGTAAACGTAGGTTTACGTTCTTGAGGAGCGCTACATCGAGAACGTCGGGAAGGTGGTCGACTATATTAGGAAAGTGAGTGGGATGCATCGGAGCGATGACATCGAAGTTGAGGGATTCACACTGATTGAATAGCAACCTGCCTCTTGGAGAAGTAGTGTTGCTATTCCAGGCGGGATGTTTGGCGTTTAGATCGCCTGCTATTATTACAGAGTCGCTCAGGCCTAGTAAGGCTCTGAGATCGTTCGTGAAAAGGATCGGGTCGTAGGACTGAAAGGATGAGGACGTGGGAGGGCAGTAGGCCGATACGAGAGTGATCGACTGGTGATGGGACATGGCTAGTCGACAGATCGAGGCTTCAATGCAGCTTAAGTCGGGGGGAGTGATCTCTACACTATGTAGCGATCTTTTATAATAGATAAGCGTGCCGCCTTTGTGGCGTGTGATCCTGTCATTTCTAATTAACTTATAGTTAGCTATATTAGGGCCGCGTACGCGCGGCTTTAGGAAGGTCTCTTGTACGAGAAGAATGTCTATCTTATGGGATTGTAGGAAGGCGGAAATCTCGTCGCGTTGGCCGAGAATACCGTTGGCATTATAATAGCCAAGCCTAAGGGAATGGGGTTTAATTTTGGATGTATTATCCATTTCTATTTCCTAAAGTGAGGCAGGTTTTGAACTGCCTGGGCGACGTCTGAATACTCCTGCATAACGGAGTAGAGTTTGATAAGGTCGCCGTTGCTGGCGACTATCTCCCTCGAAAGTTGTTGAGCTCTGTCGCTCGTGAATACACTGAACGTGCTCAGTATAACGTTCATAGAACTGAGCGCTGATACTGGGCTAGAAGAGGGCGCGATCGCTTGCGCTTGCGCGGGCTTGGCGGCTATAGGAGCCGCGGAGGGCGCGGAGGGCGCGGAGGGAAGGATGGGAGGGACGCGAGGTAAGCTCGCGGGCGCCGCGGTGGAATTATTCACCGGGGCGGGAGTTGGATGGGGCTGAGTTGGCCTCAGGGTTGGAAAGGCTCTCTGATGGTTGAGAGGGTTCCATGGGGAGGGCCGTTGTGGGCTGAGACGCTCGGGAAGTTGAGCGGTAGGTAGCCTTGCTGATGGGCTTTCCCTTAGCTGGCGGGCGTTTGCACGCTTGGCCAGCTTGGGAGACGTTTTTGGGGCCTTTGGGCAGCCGCGGTAGTTGGCGGGATGGCCTGAGGCGCCGCAGAGTACACAGCTCGGAGGCTCGGTGCACAGAGTGCGGTCCTTGGGTCCCGGGCAGTCGGAGGTGCCATGTTGGCCTAGGCATTTCACGCACCAGTACACCTGGCGCCTTGCGGACTGTTGGCGGGCACGGGGCATGGAAGCGTCGCAGATCTGCGTCATCGCCCCGCGAAACCGCAGCGCCACCGCGTCGACGTCGATGGGGCCGTCCGTCGTCGACTCCCAAATCCAGGACTGGACTAAGGCAGCTTCCTCGAGTAGTTCCTTGTCAATGCGCTTAAGCGCCCAACGCGGGCCGTCGCTAATCGGGGTTGTTGGATGGCGGCCGTTTACGGTCTGGGCAGAGACGTCGAACCGGATATACCGATGGTCCGACAGCGTCTCCACCTCCACGGCGACATGCCAGTCGCGGACTCGGCTGGCGACAGAGGGGCTCGCAAACGAGACATCCACTATCGACCCGCCCCGCTGCCGCACGCACGTGTATTCTGAACCCCGATTCAGGACGACCAGACCAGTCGTCACCGCCCACTCTTCTAGAACCTCGCCCCGAGGGTCAGTGACCGGAGATCCCCACGCCGATGACTTGGCGTTGAAATCCCCGAGCACCAGTGCGGGACGCGGGTGATAGCGGCCTACGACGGCGCCCAACTCGACAAGGAAACCCTCAAAGTCAGCGAGACTCTTGTTGGGGGAGAAATACGCCCCCACAATGACGATGCCACCCGAGACCGCAGCAACCCAGCCACGGCCCCGAGACGGGTCGCTCAGAGTCTCACCAATAATGGCCACCAAACCGTCAGCGCATCCCAGCCAGTTATCTCGAGCGGGGATGAAGTATGGCTCGGCGACCACAGCCACGTGAATCGACCACTCTGCCATGCTCTGGAGGAGAAGATCCTGAGCTCTGGCACAGTGGTTGATGTTGCCCTGGAGGAAATGGAATTGAGCCATTATTGACATTCCATTCCCTCGGCAACGGTCCTGGGCCGGGAGTCGGCCGCGGAGCAACTAGCCTGCGGGGGCGGCGAGGTTTCCCCGGCAGGTTTAGAGCTTTTCTTTTTCTTCTTGGCCTTGCTGGCAGGTGCGCCGCAGGCTCCTCCACCCAATTTGTGTCCCGCTGGCTTCCCTGCAGCCGAACACACGCTGCAGTTGAGCGGCGCGGAACACTGGGCCGCTTTGTGGCCGGGCTGACCGCAGCGATAGCAAAGGTCACTACGGTCAACTTCAGCAGTGCACTTTGCTCGGACGTGCCCCTTCTCCAGGCACCGGAAGCACCGCAAAGCCCGGGGCTGCAGGAGCTTAACTCTCGCTGCTACCCAGCCCACCAGCAATCTGCCGTTATCGGCTATCTTCTTTGCCGACGCAACAGGACACCGAACCCATACTACGCCGAGTCCGGTGGCGTCGGCGCGTATATCGCCGGCACGTACCTTTTCTGGCAGACACTCACCGCTTCGGGCAACGGCCGCCACCACCTCTTCAGAGGTCACGGAGTCGTCTAGGCCAGCAATTCGCACCTCTGCGGTTTTGACTGGCCTGGAGACCCGAACGTGCTCAGGGTTGAGGACCTCCCTCATCTTGGCGGCAAGAGCGTCCGCCTTTTCGGCACTGTCGCTTCCAGCACCAGCCACCTCAAATAGCCGTGCACCCGTGGCAGCTTGCCTGAGGGTAACTGACTGCAGGCCAAGATCTGATAATTTGATCTTGGCCTTGGCCTCGGCAATAACCGACTGGTACGTCACGCCCCGTTCCACAGCTCCGGGCTGTAACGTGAGCGTCACAGCTTCGGATCGCGGAGCACGTACAGCCGGCACTTTGCGACCATCTTTGGTAGACCGTCGTGCAGATTGGGCCCCCTTTGCAGTTACGCTGGTGGCGCGCGCTACTGCTGACGCCTTCTTAGCGGCTTTGCGGGCCTTTTTACGGCCAACCACTTTCGCCCAAGTCTCACCCTTAGACCCAGAGGTTCCTGACTCGTCATTCAGGGGGGCTCCCTCCGCGGGCTTTCCAGTGGCCTCCACGGGCTTCCCCACAGGTCTCGGCGGCTCTTCTGCCCTTCGAGAGTCGGCTGCTAGGGGTGGACGGAGGATTTCCGTAGGAAGACGCTGGGAAATTGCCTCCAGTCGAGCATTGACCATGCTCCCGCACTGGAGCATGCAGAGTCGGACAATACGTTCGACTTCCTCAACCCTTTGAGGGCCACAGCTGCGGTATCACAGGTGGTGAACCGCATCCGGCGCCTGGGCCTGGAGGTGGCCCTAAACAAGTCGGAGGCCATCGTATTCCATGGTCCCCGACGTGCGCCGCCGCCGGGATCACACATCGTGGTCAGTGGGGCCCGGATCGCTGTCGGCCCCACCATGAAGTACCTGGGCTTGGTGCTCGACAGCCGATGGGAATTCGGGCCTCACTTCCGGCGGCTGACGCCCAAGCTGATGGGCGCTGCGGGCGCGTTATCATCGTTGCTTCCCAACTTGGGGGGACCGAGCGCCGCCTGTAGGCGGTTGTACGTGGGAATCGTGCGGTCCATGGCCCTATATGGGGCCCCCGTGTGGGCGATGGACATGACGGCCGGTACGCTCGCCATCCTGCGCAAACCGCAGAGGGCGATGGCCGTCAGAGTCATCCGAGGGTACCGCACGATTTCCTACGAGGCGGCTTGTGTCCTGGCCGGATCCCCGCCCTGGGACCTAGAGGCGAAAGTACTCGCGTCATTATACCTATGGCGCGAGGAAGAGCGGGTACGGGGCTCGAGGCCGGTGCAGCGGGAGATCGAGCTGCGCCGAGAGGAGCTCCGTCGAGTCCTAGTGGCGGAATGGCGGCAAAGGCTGATGCGCCCTACCGCCGGCCTTGCTACCGTCGAGGCGATCCGACCAGTACTCGACGACTGGCTCGGGAGAGGGCACGGCTCCCTGTCATTCAGAGTGACGCAGGTGCTGTCGGGGCATGGGTGCTTCGGCAAGTTCCTGTGTCGCTTAGACAGGGAGCCGGACGCTCGGTGTCACCACTGCGTCCATTGCGGGGAGGACACGGCGCAACACACGCTCTCTGAGTGTGTAGCTTGGGAGGAGCAGCGCCGTGTCCTCACAAACGAAATCGGAGACGATCTGTCGCTGCCGGCTGTGGTGCGGAGGATGGTCGGCAGTGCAGAGTCGTGGGACGCGGTGGTTTCCTTTTGCGAGGACGTGATGTCGCGGAAGGAATCTGCGGAACGGGAGAGGGAGATTTTGACTCCCTTCCCCGGTCGCAGAAGGCGCACCGGGCGCAGGAGAAGGGCGGACAACGCCCTCTTCCGCCCCCCATGAATGGGTTCAAGGGCGAGGGACTTGGGGAAGTTCCCGCCCCTACTCAGTGGACCCGAGGCGGTGGCACGCGCGTGTGTCGGCGCGTGCCCCTGAGGCGATGCACGGGGTAGGCGAACACCTCACTACCCCGTGCAAGAGACGAGGCCCGTGCGAGGGCCAGCACTAGTGTGGGGCTGCGGAAGAATCTGGATTCCCGCGGCCCCGCGCACACGTGCAAGGAGGACACAAGGGGGGTTTTAGCCGGTAAGAGTCCGGCATACCCCTCCGCCTCTCCCCAGGCGGAGGAAGTCCATGAGGATTTCCCCCTCCCAAAAAAAAAAAAAAGGCATTTCACGCACCTAGGCTGGGCGAAACAGTTGCGCTGTGAGTGACCCCACAGTTGGCAACGGTGGCATTGGGATACAATGCCAGATCTATTTGGCTTCTCGATTGAGATGCCGGTTAAATTACACACCGATTTGATGTTAAAAATCGGGTGGATTTTAGAAGGGGATGGCTCGCATACTACGAGCACCATGTCGAAGGCGTGGCCGCTGCGGGCGCGGTGCATCCTATGGACTTGCGTCGCAGGGATGTTTTGTGACTTAAGGTCACTTAAAATGTCATCCGAAGGGATTTCCTTCAGAATTCGGGTAATGACGACCCGGAGAGGTTTTTCCTCAGGGAGGGAGTATGTATGGAACGAAATGTTCCTCGCTCTTAGCGCTTTGGTTATCTCCCTATAGTCGTCTGACGTAGGGAGGACGATTTTTATACCGTTGCCGGTATTGGAGGCCGATCTGTAGTTGATCTTACGATCAACACACAGCTTGGACACTTCGGTCCATTTCGCCTTGTCCTGTAAGTATACAGGCGGCGGAGGTTTGCTTTTAGGTGCGCTTTTGGGCTTAGCGGCACCTTGGGAGGAAGCGACCTGCGAGGTCGATGGTGACGGGGCGGGGGATGCTGTAGACACAGCGGGCGGGCTAGGGAGAGGGGATGCGGCAAGGGCGATGGTCTTGCGCGCCTTGTCATTGTTTTTATTCTTTTTCCTCTTACCTCCCTGTACGACGGTGAAGTCGTCTTCGGAGGAAGAGGAGTCAGAGGGCTCGGAGGGTTGAGCATCCTCTGGGACGGGTGAGGCAGAGCGGGAGGACGAGGTGTCCATGCATTCGGCGTCGACGTTTGACGCAGGTGCACTCGCCTGAGTTATTTCCATTGTCTGTGAGACAATGGGATTAGGAACAATGGTCGAGTGCAGCGGGGCATCGACCATTGTATTGGGGATTACCGTTTCCGCTAATGCGGCGGTTTTCCCCGAAGAGACGATTATTGGCTCAACAATGGGGCGCGACACAGCTGCGCCGGCCTCCTTTGTTGAGCCGTTATCGGTAATAACACAATAGCGCGATAGGCGCGGGTCCTTGATATCAAGGTTACTAATAATGTCGCCATATTTGGCGACAATGTCTTGGTCCTTGAGGAGGACCTCAAAGAAGAATTTAATAACTTCGGTAGTCATTTTCCCGTGAGGGAAGAGGGCTACCGAGCTTTAAGAGGTGGGGGCCTAATTATAAAAACCTAAGACCTATCTCCTATCTCCCCGGGTGGATGGGCCCGAGGATGTGTAACCCTCCCTGCCGGGTATAGGCAGGGAGGTGAGTACCTATTGGTGAGCCCTAAGCTTGTAAACCGTTCGCCAGTCTTATTGTGCGAACGGGCCCTAGCCAGTCTAGTGCGAAGGGTATAGAGATACCCAACCGACACCAGGTGTGTAGCTGTGAAAGCAAACCAGATGCAAGGCACGACTAGGAGATCCCCCAAGGCCGAAATCCGAGCTCCCGTCCAATTGATTGCCTTGCCCTGAAGGGGTTCGGCGGGTGTGATTGGGTCAACACCCTCTCGGCTTGGTTGGCACCGTATGGTTTCAACCGAGAACCACGAAACTGTGGCTTTTACCCAGAAGGGGTCAAGTGAATTTACTTGACACAAACGTTTTAGAAACAGGATAATCGTCCGCCGCTTTGAAAAAAGCAGCTTTAGATTGATATATTTGTAGTCGGCAGAGCGACTACGGTGAGCGTTACGTCGGGCGTAACAAAGACAAAAGTCGTAAACGGGCGAGCGCAGAGCGACACGTCCGTACACGACGAGAGTCAGAAGCGGATTCGCCCTAAGTGTTCGTGTATGCGCGTTACTATTTATACTCTAACAATTTTGTGATGAGGGTAATGAGCAAAAAAGTGCCGTGAGCCGCGCCGATGTATGTTCTCACGAGCACCCTCCTTCTAAATAATTATATAGAATTGTATTCAGATTTTGATAGTGTTTAATCTGTAAATTATAGTGTTTTTAATAGCAAATTGTAATAGTTTTATAGTGGTAGCCTAAGACCTACATAGTTGTGTATAATAAACATATAGTTCTGCCGTTTACGGCCTGATTTGCCTATGTAAACATTTCTCGATAGTAAAAATTCTAGACTTTCATTAGTGAAATAGTGTTTAACTGAAAGCCTAGGTCTCAGTATATAGAAAATAACTTACTTTAAAGGAATATTGTTAATATGTAGTTTAAGTTGTAGAACAATAAATAATGTCTGTGTTTTGTCTTTCATTTCACATGCAAATTGTCAATACTAGGGCTTAAGTCACATTGATAGGATTACTATCGCCAGATAGCCCATGAAATGCCCTAACACACACTGCCTTCCGTATCGAGATAACCCCCATAGTTTGTTTTATATTTCGAGATAATCTTCATACAAGGGCTGATTTCACATAGTTTTCATAGTTTATTCGGTTATAGTGTTTCAGCCCTGAAGATATTCAGGGTGTGTATAGCATAGTTCGGTGGCGCACTTCATGGGGGTCTGGCGCTATGTGTCCCATGATGCTCTCATGTACCATAGATTTGTAATGTTGCTGTAAAATTGAAAAGTCAAATAAACTGAGGTTGGTGGGAGGGACGAGGAGTCGAGGCGCTCGTTACGGTAAAGTTTCGAGCACATTCGGTGCGCAAGCTCCGCCGTACAATCGTAGTCATCGGTATAGAATTTTAACAGTGCAAAATAGTAAATAGTGAAAAAGTAAATAGTGAAATAGTAAACAGTAGTGCGTCGAAGCTCGTCCCTTCAAGACTCCTGAAAAATATATGAAGACTTATTATTTCGCCGGCATTCCTGAACCCACAGTAGCAGAGAGTACTAAAACCAGTCTAAACGTATTCTTGTTTCTCATATTCCTGTTTCTCGCCACATCGAAACTACAGTCCACTCGCCCAGACGTCCACGAACCAGCGACCGACGGGGCGTCAACGTCTCGAAGCCACCCATAGTTCCTGCTTCTGAGCTACGTCCGTCCCGCACACCTTAAAACAATTAGGTATCAGATTAAACTGAAAATAAAGTCCTTTATGAACTAAACGAATCGTTTCCAAGTGGAAGAGCAATTCTCAAATCTAGACACACGGCAGTGTGTCCGCCAAGTTCGAGGAAAAAAAGCGACACACCGGCCGTGGGTTATATTACACGAACCATTTCGGGCCAAATTCGACCCCCCTGTAACTCAAAATCTATTTTATTTACGCATATCAAATTTCTAGTATCTGTTGAGACCCCCTCACTTATCTAAAATACAAAATTTCATTAAAATACCTATTGTAGGTCTTGAGATATTGACGTCAGAAAATCGCTATTTTTACTATACACTGATTCACTGATTCACTGATTCACTGATTCACTGATTCACTGATTCACTGACTCACTCATCAAAAACCTAGACCACTTCCAATGGTCGTATTGACTTGAAATTTGGCATGGAGGTAGGTCTTTATGTCAAGGTAAAGGAAAAAATCTGAAAATGGCCAAGTGTGAGTCGGTTTCAAAATAATGAAGGTGTTTTATACCAGGTGTAAATTTATACCCCTAAGGAACTAAAGCGACCTAAATTTATCTACCTCTATATTTATATAATATATCTTCGAATGGTACAAAGGTTTGTATTTAGTCAAAGTAAAGTAAAAATCTGAAAACGGCCAAGTGTGTCACTTTCGAAAATAACGAATGTGTAACTTTGATCCACGAACATAATATATGATAACATGTCATGTCAGTCAGTTGGTAAATCTAGTCCATTTAGTTAATCTAGTAAAAAAAAAAAAAGTCATGGTGGCCTACTGGGTAAAGGACCAACCTCTCAAGTACAAGGGCGCGGGTTCGATCCCAGGTCAGGCAAGTACTAATGCAACTTTTCTAAGTTTGTATGTACTTTCTAAGTATATCTTAGACACCATTGGCTGTGTTTCGGATGGCACGTTAAACTATAGGTCCCGGCTGTCATTGAACATCCTTGGCAGTCGTTACGGGTAGTTAGAAGCCAGTAAGTCTGACACCAGTCTAACCAAGGGGTATCGGGTTGCCCGGGTAACTGGGTTGAGGAGGTCAGATAGGCAGTCGCTTCTTGTAAAGCACTGGTACTCAGCTGAATCCGGTTAGACTGGAAGCCGACCCCAACATTGTTGGGAAAAAGGCTCGGAGGATGATTAGTTAATCTAGTTCATTTCTTTGTAAGAAACATAGTGCATATTAAAAAATCTAAAAGATAGTATAAATGAGACATTTCTTTAACTAACTTCATCATAAGAAAAAAATAAAATAAACAACCTTACAAAAATAAATGAAATCCCACCCAAAACAAAAATGTGAAAGACTGCCAAGTTCGATAATATGGGAATGCTTCGCCTATAAAAGAAGTGAGATCTGAATAAGTACCAAGTTCCATACACATACCTCAGTTAAAAATAGTTACTTTTTAATGATGTTACTTGGCAAGTTTTAATAGAAAATTAAATACTTGATTCATTGCGCTTAGTAGGTTTATAACAAGGTGTATGAAAACTTGCCAAGTGACATCATTAAAAAGTAACTATTTTTAACTGAGGTATGTGTATGGAACTTGGTACTTATTCAGATCTCACTTCTTTTATAGGCGAAGCATTCCCATATTATCGAACTTGGCAGTCTTTCACATTTTTGTTTTGGGTGGGTAAAAAATATACCTATGTATTTTTAAAAGGATCATTTTTATAGGTAGCTACGTAAATGATTTTTACATTTCCAAAATTTAAATAAATTTTTTATTTTATAATAAACCTACATGGCACATTTAATTCACTTTCATCCGACTCAAAATCTCGTCTAATGAAAAGGACTAATCATGTATGAAAATTCCATAGAGCCTGACCGATATTAGCTCCATGTGCGACTAGATGAGCCCTCGGCACATCGCCTCATCTAGTATACGTCGCCCACAGATTATAACTACGCGGTATGAATAGGACTAATTTACCGAGCCCCTTTAACGAGACAGATTTTAATTTCAGCTTCTGTTTTTGTCTCGACGCAATTTTGTCGCTTTGTGAATGTCGAGCTTTATGTTTTATGGAAGTTCTCGTAATTATGTGCTAAGGATAGATAGATGTGACATATTAAAGGATGATTTTAGTGAATTGAAATATTTATTTTGCCCCTGCATTTACCCCAATCATCATCATCATCATCATCATCTCAGCCATAGGACGTCCACTGCTGAACATAGGTCTCCCCCTTAGATCTCCACAGATACCTGTTGGAGGCGACCTGCATCCAGCGTCTTCTGGCGACCTTTATAAGGTCGTCTGTCATCCACCATGTTGGTGGACGTCCTACGCTGCGCTTGCTAGTCCGTGGTCTCCACTCCAGCACTTTTCGACCCCATCGGCCATCCGCTCTGCGAGTAATGTGGCCAGCCCATTGCCACTTCAACTTGCTAATCCGGTGGGCTATATCGGTGACTTTAGTTCGTCTACGGATCTCCTCATTTCGGATTCGATCACGTAGAGAAACACCGAGCATAGCCCTCTCCATAGCTCGTTGGGCGACTTTGAGCTTTGAGATGAGGCCGATAGTGAGAGACCACGTTTCGGTGCTGTACGTCATCACTGGTAACACACATTGGTTGAAGACTTTCGTCTTGAGGCACTGAGGTATGACGGACGAAAAGACATTGCGTAGTCTCCCGAACGCTGCCCAGCCGAGGTGGATTCGACGGTTGACCTCTTTCTCGAAGTTGGACCTGCCTAATTGGACTATAATAATGCGATATATGAGTCAACAACTTCGAATACCGAGCTTCCAACAGAGACTGGGGTGGGCTCAATATGGACATTTGACATCATTTTCGTCTTGTCCATGTTCATTTTCAGGCCTACCCGTTGTGAAACTCGGTCGAGGCCATCGAACATCTTACTGAGTTCCTCCATCGACTTTGCCATGACTACGATGTCATCGGCAAACCGAAGGTGAGTGATGTATTCGCCGTTGATGTTGATGCCAAGTCGTTGCCATTCCAGGAGCTTGAAGGCGTCTTCCATTGCGGCGGTAAACAGTTTCGGGGAGATAACGTCCCCCTGTCTTACGCCTCTTCTCAATGGAATCGGCTTCGTGCTATGCTCCTGTACTCGGACCGACATGGTGGCGTTATTATACAAACACTTCAACACCTCGATGTACCGATAGTCAATATGGCATCGTTGGAGTGACTCAAGTACCGCCCATGTTTCCACCGAATCCGGCTTTCTCATAGCTACCCCAATAGATGTAACATATTATGGGATGACTTTAGGGATTTGAAATCATCGTCATCCTACCTTTCTTTTGGGTCAGCGTATCATCTCTTCTTCTACCACAGACCTCTTTATGACGTCAACAAGTTACAGTCATTCCAGAATAATCGTCTTTTGTTCGGGATTTGAAATAACACAAAAACATGAATGTATAGCATGTATAGGTACGTGATTATTTCGATACTGTAAAGTCTACCTCGAGAATACATACAAAAGAGTAAATATTAATGATTGAAGCATACTTAATGTTCACCGTTCATAGGTGTAGAATTTCCACGTCAGTTAATATATGAACATATAATAGTTTCAGTTTCAGGTACATTATATATTCCACCTGCCAATCAAGTAAGACATATAGATTGACGCCTATCATAACATTAGATAGATTGTAACCTGAGTAAATTACCCTTGTGTTTACATTATTCCCTACAGTATTTGAGATTAAAAAGCAATGAAATAAAATTAAGGTATTAAAGTTTTCTTTAAGATAAGTCGGACAGCCAGTTTTTTGGGTTGAGGAGGTCAAATCTGTAGTGGCTCCTAGTTAAACAGTGGTACTCAGCTGCATCCGGTTAGACTGGAAGCCGACCCCAACATGGTCGGGAAAAGGCTAGACAGGTGATTACGATGATCCCTACTCCCTACTAGTAGTATTATAAATGCGAAAGTAACTCTGTCTGTCTGTCCGTCTATTACGCTTTCACGTCTAAACCTTTTAATAAAATTTGGTACAGAGATAGAGTTGACCTTGAGAAAGTTGTTAGTAAAGTTGTTATCCCGGACTTTTGAAGAATTCTCTTGGATACGCGATATAATCGAACTCTGTGCGGGCGAAGCCGCGGGCGGAAGCTAGTTTTTTTTAGGGTTCCGTACCCAAAGGGTAAAAAGGGACCCTATTGTTTTCGCTCCTTTGTCCAACCATCCGTCTGTCCGTCTGTCTTAAATATTTTTTTTTTAAACTTCCATTTCAACAATTGAAAACAAGACGTATAAAAATGTCGTTTTCAAAAAAGTTTCTCACGTGACGGATATGAGGATATGAGATTCCAGTGTCTGTGCCTCGCCTCAAGGCATATATTGGAAATATCCAATCACAGCCCAGACGCATCGGAAAACGAATACGTGGGTACTATGATTGCATTTGAATTTGATTCTGGGAACAAAAATCGGATACGCTGACGCTAGAGTAAATGTTAGATTTAAAATACAAGCGCAATATGTATTTTTATTTTATTTTAATTTAATATTATTCCAGTTCACGCCTGGGTTGTATCAATGGGATTGTAAAGGAGTGTGTGCAATTTAGATATCATAGGTTTTTCTTTAGGAGAAGGTGGTTTGGTGACCCTACTGTTCACGTAATGGTAGGGCAATGTTTTAACTAAATTAAAATTCGTAGCAATGATATGTCCAAGTAGTATTTTAATTTGAAATAACATTTACATAAGTGTCTGTAACGATATAGTGATTATTTATACCGCTTACATTATAAACAGGTTACATGTTGGTAATCATCATCATCATCATCATCTCAGCCGTAGGCCGTCCATTGCTGAACATAGGCCTCCCCCTTAGATCTCCACAGATACCTGTTTGAAGCGACCTGCATCCAGCGTCTTCCGGCGACCTTTATAAGGTCGTCTGTCCACCTTGGTGGACGTCCTACGCTGCGCTTTTGGTCATTTTATAAAAAAAACTTATTCACAAGTGATTGAAAGGACAATTTACCAACTTTCGTATCTAAAAATATAAAGTCAAAACTTTACTGTTCAACCATCAGATATCAACAATTCCCTCTTTTCTGGGTAAAAATACGATACTACTTTCTTTAAAAAAGTCTGTTCGTGGTCACAGCTTCAGATAAAACCGTCAACGGGGACTTTATTAAGTTAGGGCGAAGATTTATTCGGGCCCTTTTTGCTGGAGTTATCCATACCATAAATCCCATTTTGCCTCTGCTAAGCGCTTTATCGGACTGCCATTCTGCACGCAAATCAAATTAAAGGCCGATTAGACCACTCCACAGCGATGCATGACCTAAATACGGAATAATAGGGCCAACACTCCGATATATAGAACGCGATAAAAATCTCTACACGAAGACACACTGTGTTATCTCTAACGATATTTATGTACTCCATTTTCGTTTTAATATCATATAGAGTATAAAGGTCAAAGTAGCGTGCGTGCTTTTGACAGGACGGACCATTGTTGCCGACTATACGATTAATCTTAATATTTCATAGTCTTTTGTTTCGTTGTAGTTTAGTGGAATAAAGAATAAGTAAATAAAAAAAAACAATCAGTAATATAATGTACATAGTGTTTAATAAATAAATATGGTTTGTGAAGGATCATTGCGGTAGTTATAAGGGAGCATAATACACTGTTTACGTTATACTTAAGTCTTGGTTATAAGTTTCATTCACATACATAGGTACTTATTTTGTTTTGACTGAAAGCAACAGTTAAAATTGTACGTGATACGGCTGTTGTTACACTTCTTCTTACATAAACTTTGTTATTATATTACGAAACAGTTATCTCCATATTTTTATTGATTACCAATTCAAATAAACAATTTTGTTTTTCACACTTTGTTATCTGCAAGCTAGAATTGTTTGTTTCAATCTTCTTTATTGTACTTGGTTGAAATTCGGTCAACTATAAATAAATGTTGTAAACAAGACAAATGTAAAATGTAGGGCGTACGTATAACCAAGTGTAACTGGCTCATTATCCTGGGCACAAGGACTTATATCATAACAAATTACTCATTTTACTCAGTAATTATATTGTTGTTGTAATTATAGTTTATCTAGTAAATTAATAGCTTCGATACTGTCGTGGAATCTTTTTGGGATCTTACCCTCATTAACACTCGTTTTAATAAAATAGGTTATTGACCCTAAGTAAATAGACATTAATACAGCATGAAATTGTTGTTTACAGTTTTCTTAAAAAAAAAAAAATAAGTCAGTGCTTTATAAAAATATGCTACAGTTGTAAACAGAAACAACTCAATATTCCATACATATTTTCTGTTCATTACCATTTAAAATAGGAAATGCAAATAGTGAATATTCAAAAGTTTTCTCATTCCACTGCGAAGTGTACTTTATTATAATAATCTCGAGAGAAATACTCAATGTCTGACTACCTCTTACACAATATTTAAAAGGTTAATAAATCGGAATGATTAAAAAACAACAAGCGGATGTTTATGAAATTAAATATAGCTATAATAAATATTGTGAGACTGCTATTAAATGACAAGCATACATGATGTATTTACAAAGTAAATAATGATTATTAATAGGATATTAAAATAGCGCAGGCAATAAACCTTTTTGAGGCTTACTTTTGGACGGAGATAGGTTTCAAAGGAATAAAAATACGGCTAAGCCTTCTACAGGATTAAAACAAAAGTCGTATACTTTTCCACTTAAACTCAAAACGGATGTACCAAAAATCCTCTCCGGAGTAAATCCGCTGGAGTCGCGTGTTTCGAATAGCGCGATTCCGATGTAGCGCTCTCTAAAAGCTCTTCACGTACATTTTCGAAGAATTATCGCTTCTTTACACAAGCTTTTAAACTCCACGTTCAAAGGGTTAGGACCCCTCGTACACGAGCGGCACTTTACAGTCACATTGTACCGATGACCCCACTGATTGCGCATCAGGGAAAATTTGCACAACACAGGGTCATCAATGAAGTTCACATCAGAAATTATCGATTTTATAGTCGACGTCACTCCACGTGGACGATTGACAATCACTAACTCTTTCATTACACTGATAGTTCCAAGGACGTCTGTTGGCTCACCAAGTGTCCGGACAGTACTCAATAAGTTGCGACACTGAACATGGATTTAGGCAGCACTCGTCAGCAACCTGCCTCTTCAGTCTCTCCTTGAACAACAGAGCTGCTCTCTTCCCCCGCACATTCGACAGTCTGTCAGACGGTAAATCACTAATCTGCACATTTCCCGTACAAATCTGGTATATAAGTCTTGACAGTGATCTGCTGCACATATCCCTTATCATGGTATTCATGGTGAGGGAGTTTCCCGAATTCCTTTCATTTCCGTCAACAATTTCCGCGACCAAAAATACAGCGTATATGACAATAGCGAACTTGGCGTTGAGAGGGATCATGTTGAGCGGAGTTTAGGTCGTATCTTCTGACTGGCGGGGGAGAAACTGGCGCTTCCGTCTACAGTGCGATACAGTCGATGTCTCTGAATAAATAGATTCGATAACCTGTGTCAACGGTGACAACAGAATATACAAAAGTTCAAAACAACAAGTCGGAGGGCCCTCGGTGTCAAGACAAGTCTCTAACGATTTGATATTTATAGAATTTAGATAACGAGTTGTTTTTAGAAATTCGTGGTTGGTACAACGGACCCTGATTGTTTGTGAGTAGATTTGTGTGTAATTAGTTTTAATTATGTCAAATATCGTGTGAGGGAGTAAACAAGACATAAGAAATATTTACTCTTTCGATAGCTCCACCGCTTAATCATTAGTTAAACGAGCTTTCGATGCTATAATTTAACTCTCTTACCATTGAAGTCTATAGGTGACGATTCGTTAGCACCTCTAACTGTTTCATCAAGTCACAAAAGCTAATCCGGGGCAAATGCAAATGTCAAAGGAATCGTTATTTAATTTTCTGAAATGATTAGCGACATAATAAAAAAGAAAAAGTTTTGATTAAAATAGTCCTTATTTAATACCGTTAAAACCTACAAGTACATTATAATTCCAGCTGTCTTGTAGCAGGTTCAACGTCCATAAGAAGCAGTTACCAAATTAATATTTCTTTGAGGATTCGTTAAATAGGATTTGTTTATATAATAAGCTGAGCGTGGGTGTGTTCAGCCTTTTCGATAAAAATAATCAGTGGTACAATCAAACCAGACGGATCCACGTCACAAATATACAGCCATCCCCTGTCTAGACTGGTGATGATAACAATGTATTATTAACAGCACTGGACACAATCAGAGCCGTTATAATTAGCAGGCGTAATTATTAGAAATGAAGGACACATACAGGAATAGAAAGTTCACGCGATTTTATCGGAAAAACTTTCCATTGTTCTCGGTTGTAACCTTTTGTTTTTTTTTTTTTTTTGTAAGTGTATTTTTGAAAATTTGCAGGTATGGTTATTTGGTTCTCACCTAATTTACCTGTAAGACAAATACGCATTTTTTTTTTCAAATTCTTCTTTAATTGTTGATTTATTCCTGTAACTTTAGAGGAAGTAAGTACAGATTATTTTATTTATTTCCTCTAATTTATCTTCAGAGTAGTCTTTTTACTGACCACTTGATGACTAACACAAGAATATTAATAACTGCAAACTTTCCTCTTATAAAAATAAACATAAACAACTGCAGTGACAATTAATGGCAGAATAAAAAAAGTATTGTTATCGTCACATAAATAAGGAAGCGTTTATTTTTTTTCTAGACGTGGAAAAAATAACAACAAGACATTTGGTCGGATTCTCACGGCAGTTCGCATTAGTTGGTGCAACGGGTCATTATGGGTTCCTAGACGATGGGGTCGTGAACACTGGGAGTGATGGTACGCTATTTATAGGAAAAACTTCAGGCTATAGGTGATAGGTATGATATTGTTTAATAAAATATAAAAAAATATAATTATATATTTTATCTACACTAAATGTTTTGAAAATCCTCTACATCAAACATCTTACAATATTTAGAGTAAGTTTAAATATGTATCATTTAGAGAAATAAAGAAAGGGCATATATTTACTTCGTATTTTTTTGCTGTACAATATGTTATTGTGATAATATAATGTTCAATTAATTGTTTTATTTGCAGCTTAACACATGCCATACGTTTATCTTACATAGTATATTACAAAAAACACAAAAAAGCAAAAAAAAAACTAATTTTAGGTGCATCGGCCTAGAAGTCGGTGTCTAATGGATGTTACTAAGTTAATTTTGCCACCGACTTCTAGGCCGACCCAAAATTAGTTTTTTTTTTTGCTTTTTAGTGTTTTTTGAATTATACTATATTTAGTGTTTTTGGATGTCGGTTTAATTTTTTTGTACAGTGATACGAATAATATACGAATATAAGAGGAAAGTTCTCATCAATACAAAGAATATTAGTCCAAATACGAGGTATTTTACATATTCAGTTGTCGAGTTCCCTCGACCTTCTCTGGTCTCCATCATCAGGTCAGCTCCAAATCTTCACTGTTGCAAAGGTCTCGTCAATACAAATAATATAAGCCCAAACACAAGGTAGTTTACATATTCAGTTGTCGAGTTCCCTCGACCCTCTCTGGTTTCCATCATCAAGTCAGCTCCACCCCTTCACTGTTGAATAGTGCTTTCAGGCATACACCTGAGTTTCAAGTTTTTACCCTATATATGCCTACAACTTTCGAAGGTTGCCCTCGATTTCTCAGGGTTTCCATCATCAGATCCTGACCTGATGACTATGGGACCAACTGGCAGCTATTCCGCGTCGAAAAAAAAAAGAATCACGTAAATCGAAGTAATCGATGTACATACATAGAAAAAAAAACATACTGACCGAATTGAGAACCTCCTCCTTTTTGGGAAGTCGGTTAAAAATGCATAATTCACAGAAATGTAAAAATCAAAGCAGATTAAATCGGCACAGTATATCAAAGGTCAATTATTGTTTTTTATTGATATTATGTAAAGGGTATACAGGATGTTAGTGTGAACACCGTTATCCTTGAAACCATAGGCAGTTGACTTGATTATAATTTTATTTATCTGAATTTAAAAATAAATGAACGTTTCTTTCATTTAAAATTTTTAATAAGTTTCTTTCCGACACTGTCCATGGATACTATGCGCGCGAGTTAAAGGGCGGTGACCTGCAGCACTCCGTTTAAAACACATACAAAAAATAACCTGTGATGGTAAACCAGGAAAAGTATAAAAGGAAGAAAAGTATAGAAGGAAAGGCAAAAATACCTTCTACTGTAGCTTGACGAGTGAAAATTTAAGTTAATTATTTTTGCCTTAATTGAAGTTAATTTACGTTCTATAAGTGAAACCAAACCCATGGTTTCAAGCATAACGGTGTTCACACTAACACCCTGTATATGTGTTTTGCAATACTAGCTTCACTTTCACAATTTCATTTTATGTCACTCAATACCGTTGTATATCGTACTAACTTTCGCCAGTGGTTTCATCCGCATACCGTAAGAACCCCACCGCTCACCCGGATAAAAAGCAGCCGTTCTTTGGTAAAATGGTATCTCTATTATAATAAAATATTTTTTCTAATTAACTCAGTTGTTCCAGAGATTAGAGCGTTCAAACAAATTCTTCAGCTCTATAATATTAGTTCGATGAAACCATATTTTTCCCGATGTCAATATCTATGCTAAGCCCAAATTTCAGCCCAGTCGGCTACAGTTTTCCAAGTTACTTACACGTTCACGTTGATAATATTATTCAGCAAGTTATTGCACACGTTTCAAACATTGATGTACTCTAAAAGGGAGATATCCCACCTGTCAGATGTCTTCACCCCCAATGCAATATGAGCGCCAATAAATCTCTTGCACCATTGGATTTTAGATCAGTGAACAAGAAAATGTTGCGTCATAACAGTTTATGAATGCCATATCTGTATATATTATATTTCATGGTAAAGGTAACAGAGTTATTAACTCGTTTTATAGTAACTATTTTAAGGAGGGAAGATTTGTAGGTAGGTATGTAGATTTATTAATAACTTGAATCTAGAAAATACTAATAACTAGAAAAACTACTAGAATATCGCATTATTCCTTATGATTTCAAAGCTATAGCAAGGTCATGATTCATATATACTTGTGGAAATTATTTTAATTATGTTCAACTGTTCAAAAATTACATGTAGGTAATCTAATTATTTTTACGTCAGCTTGTTCTAATAACACGACGTGTTTGAAGACCATTGTCATTTTATTTAATAGTTACTGTAAAACCCAGCGTTTACTTTTATTATGATTGGATTAGAAGCATCCAAATTGAATATGACTCAGATCTCTTTTCTCTAAAACTTTTTGCTAATTAAACTGCCTTCTATTTAGTTAACTATATCATATTATAATTTTGGACCGTGTAAAGATGACCAAGAAAACAGCGCATTTTCTAACTATAATATGGAAATGCCCAATAAAAACCTACGTTTCCAACGCTGGCCGAAGATCATTGAAAATGCAACTGTGAAAAATGCAAAGCTAAATTACAGACGAGTTAAAGTTAACACAACACACAACTGCGTAACAGCAGCATTTTACTAACAACGTAAACAATAACGACACAACATTACCTGTAGTGTCGTGAATGTCGCAAGTGTCACGAATGTCGTTGATGTAGAGGGGCAATATATTCACGCCGACACACATGCACCTCTTAGATAAACGCTATACGATATGTATGACGGGATGAAGGATCGCTGGATGTTGTGGGCGCAAGTTGTGGGTGGTCTGAATGGGTTGCTTGTCACAAATCTCGGGGATGCTGTCGTTTTGATTGTACGTGCTTTTTTTTGTAAGAGAAAATTTGTGAAAAGAGTTTCTTTTTCTCTGGTGTAGAAATGTGAAAATGTAGTGCAAAATACTTTAAGTTATAGGCATAATAAAATACATAATGAAATTTTGCTATCATCAATAAGACAATAAAATTGTTATCTGAAATAGCAAATAGACAACAGTGTTTATATTAAATTATTTGTCTATTTTATTCAGCGTTATCACTTTATCAAAATATTCTCGAAGGCTCTAGAAATTATCTAGTGGAAACCTTTTCTTGAACTTAACCATGCATTATCACTATTATCAAATATATTAAGATTAATTAACGACTAATTGGAAACGAGAAACAGTCACGTTTGTACGTTTGATAAATAGAAGTAATTTTCGTGGCTTTGCTCATGTCAACATGTTCTAATAATTATATCTCCAGATGACATATCTGTATTTTTTTTATTTTCTTTCCAAAACATATACGTATTGGTACCTACTAGAGTCTAGTGCCAATGGCGCGAACAAACGGACGGACGGACAGACAGACATGGCGAAACTTCAAGGGTTCCTAGTTTACTACGGAATCCTAAAAGGAGTATTAACGTCCACCTGGATTACATCATAAGTCATCTTATGTTTCTATGTGTAATTGTGTACATATCTATTCTTATATGTACGTATTTCATCAACTAAAAGAAGGTTAAAGAAAGAAGTTTAGACTACAAGCGTGGAATAAAGTCTTCTCAGTCCAATAACAAACTTTTTATGTATCAATCTTTCTATCCATTCTTTACCTTCAATAACTTTAAAAGCACCCGCACAAAAGTGAACCTTGTATACAAACAATATACTGGTGAACGAACTGACAACACTTTGTATTTATATTTATATATGTATTGTATGTAATATACACGAGTGGGAATCCCACTTGTTTACAATTTCGAATCTCAGTTTTATGACTGACTTTTGCTCCTCGAGACATTGTAGGTTATTCATCTATGAGAAGGGCATTCCCTTTGGAAGGGTTTATTCCGTAATAGTCTGGATAGTTTTAAGAATAGTTCAGATATTTTGGACATGAGAATTTTGCTGTAGTTTAGTTTGCCCTACTTGATTTCTCTTGGAAAAACATGTTTGTCAAAAAAAAAAAATCTATGGCATAAAATCTCTAAGCATAGCAAAAATTTTATTCAAAATATGTTTAAAATCATTACAACTTCTCTTCGCTTATTGATGTTTTTTTAACAATAATTAAAAAATACTATCTCCCAACTGTCAGCAACTTAAATTTCCTAAAAATGGCAAGTCACTTATTGGATACTTTTTATACTTTGTATTAAAAAAAAAAATTCTAATAATAAGTTTTTAAAAGTTTAATTTTAATATGTAGGCGATATCGTCAGGACCTATGTCATAGTTCATTGTCATCGACGAATTAGCCTCTATAAATTTAAAGTGCAGTTCTACTACACGAGCATTTTAAAATCGTCATCGATTACCAAAAAAATTGTTGAAACATATTAATTTTAAATATTGATTATAAAAATACTTAAGTCTCTGGAAGACAAAAACAGAAAGGTGAATTAATTATCTCCTTTATAGTATTTCTACTGCTCTTGGTAGTTTTTTAGGGTTCCGTACCCAAAGGGTAAAACGGGACCCTATTGTTTTCGCTCCTCTATCCGTCCGTCTGTCCGTCCGTACGTCTGTCACCAGGCTGTATCTCATGAACCGTGATAGTTAGAGAGTTTAAATTTTCACAGATGATGTATTTCTGTTGCCGCTAGAACAACAAATACTGAAAACTAGAATAAAATAAATATTTCGGGGGGCTCCCATACAACTAACGTGATTTTTTTGCTCAGTTTTGCTCGATATCCATAAATATATTATATATATATAATATTAGTTTGGATGGTACGGAACCCTACGTGCGCGAGTCCGACTCGCACTTGGCCGGTTTTTGTTAAAAAGATACTGCGTTATATTGGCAACACTTCCATCAAATATTTCATATCCATGATATTAAATAGGTATATAGAGAGTACAAAAAAGCAGAGTAAACAATGTTATTTCTAACAATGTATCATGTACGTTCTCTCTATATAACATAAATACAAAACAGATAGAAAAACCGTATCTTGGTAAAAGCTAGGATTAACATCAACCAAAATGTATGTACACAATGTTACAATAAGGCTTAGTTTAGTTGGCATGGTTACAATCCTTCGTTGTTCTTATAAAGACGCTCTTGCTCTAAGGATCTTTTTCATCAAATTGGGATAATTATATTGATGCCTTTTGGAATTTTACGCTTGCTAAACTTGTTATATCTACTAAAATATTTACTACTAGCTTCTGCCCGCGACTTCGTACGCGGATCCTGTCCCTTATGCCAGCGACTACGGGGTCAGCAAAATCAATGGTCTGAATCGTCTCATATTGAATTTTAAGGGCCCGTTGACGGGAAAAAAACGGAATACGCATAACCATTAGAAACCTTCCATATATTTAATTTTGTGTACGTCAACGGCAAAAGCACAGATTCTAATTAGTCTAAGTTGTGTGTGGCAAATATTGCACGTATTATTACGTAAAAAAACATTAAATATTACTAAGATAACAAAGTAGTGGTGACCTAGTGGAAGTCGTTTTGGTTTAGTGGGTAGAGAACCGATCTCTCAAGTATGACTTTGATTCCAGGTCTGGCAAGTACCTGCCAATGCAACTTTTCTAAGTTCATATGTGCTTTCTATGTATATTTTGGATACCAATAGGGGATGTTAAACTGTAGGTTCCGGCTGTCATTGAACATTCTTGGCAGTCGTTATGGGTAGTCAGAAGCCAGTAAGTCTGACCAGTTTTACCAAGGGGTGTTGGGTTGAGCGGGTAACCGGTTGTAAAACACTGGTACTCAGTTGCATCGTGACTGGAAGTCGATCCTAACATAATTGGGACAAAGGCTCTTGAGATAATAACGACAATAATAATGAGATATAAGCCCCGCAGGACATCTGAGGCTGATGACGGGGAGTAGCAACCCCGCGGAGCTATATATACCGAGTGCTCCAGGGAGAGTATACTGTCCCCCATCTCCGGCCGGCCGGAGTGAACCATGACGGGGTTAGGTCTCACGCCTCTGGCTTGCTTTCATTGGCCGTCCAGAGTGGAGTCGCTAGAGCAGGGTTAGTAGCCCTGCTCGGAGGGTAGGTGCCTCGTGGTAAGTGGCAAGTGGGCCTGTGATCTGCGTTTAAAGTCCACCGAGGTATCCTCACTTCAGCCGCTCATGTCCTTGTTGCCCTCTGGTTTCTATTCAGTGACTGATTCCCGGGGGCCCAGTAAGTGAGGTGGCGAGTCTCCACCTGCCATTTTTACATGTATAAATAATACATTGTCATCGGGAGGTGCCATAGTTCCCATAGTTTCCTATGTCCTAATCCACTAACATCCCATCACAATAGCCCAAGTAGTTTTCCTTCATAGTCAGCAATAGTTTATCACAGAACCGGGGACTGTCTTTTTTTTTTAACGACGTCTACCGGGGATTGTCTTTGGGTTCATTTCTATAGTGTATAAAGGGATAATCGTCGGTTTTGTCTCACCATGTCATTAAAGTTGATTCAGCGTGTTGGCTTCGGCCCCACGTTTGCCTCCCAAAAATTCGGGACTCTGTAGTCCCGAGGTCTGGAAGAGACATACATCCAAACTAATATTATAAATGCGAAAGTAACTCTGTCTGTCTGTCTTTCTGTCTGTCTGTCTGTCTTTTCTTCACGCCTAAACTACTGAACCGATTTGTGTGAAATTTGGTACAGACATAGTTTGAAACTTGAGAAAGGACATAGGATAGTTTTTATTACAAAAAAATAAAAATAAAAAATAAAATTTATTACGGACATACAGTGCCATCTATTGGTCAAATGTCGAAATGCTGTTCCTATGCTCCGTAGATAGATGGCGTTAATCGCGCAATGGTGTCATTACACGTGTTCGGTTCATGTTATTGTTTTAATTCATCGGAAAATCCATCAGAAAAATGTAAATAAACAGTAAAAAGGTGTAAAAAAATTAATATTAATATAATAAAAGTTTTACTACAAAGAAAATGCTCTAACGGAGTATAGATAATTCTATTAGTACTACGCGCAATGGTGTCGATCGTTACACGAGTTCGGTTCATGTTGTTTTAATTCATCGGAAAAAAGTAAATAAATAGTAAAAAGGTATGAAAAAAATTATAACAATATAATACTACTTTTAGTACAAAGAAAATGCCCGAACGGAGTATAGATAAATAATCCGAGTTGTCACGATGCTCGATAGATGGCGTTGGGATCGAAATAGATCGCGCTATGGTTTCGTTACACGCATTTGGTTGGGTATCGGCCGAGCGCTTCGATACCGTCGTGGAAAAATTGTATTGTTGAGCGGGAACTTCTCAAAAATCCCGCGAGATCGGGAACTATGTGGGTAAAACCAAAAATCTGCCGGAAGTCACTAATCCACGCGAACGAAGTCGCGGGCAAAAGCTAGTACAAAATAAAAATGAGATGTAAAATTTATACTAATAAGTGACTTAACACAAAATTCAAGCGTGTTGTATTCTACGTTATTATTTGTATGCGAGAGAAAGAAAAGAAAAAATACGTGTTCATTATTTTAGGGTTATCTATGTAAAAGGCGGACTAATTACTTTTTTTGATTCACCATACCTATTTTGTAACATTCATTTCTACCTCTATACATTTAAAGTAGTGGAGCTCTTGAAGTTTCACATCAGGTGTTCCAGATCTTCGATTTTTATACGTCAATAGAGAGTGCTTATCAGATTGAACAACTTTTACTAAAACGTCATACCTTTATATGCTACAGTCTAGCTGGGCTCCTGGAATTCCACATCAGGTGTTTTAGATCTCCAATTTTTATAAGTCAGCAGAAAGTGCTTATCAGATTGATCAACTTTTGCTAAAACGTCATACCTGTATATGGTACAGAGTAGCTGGGCTCTTGGGGTTCCACATAAGGTGTTCCAGATCTTCAAATTTATTATCTCAGCAGAAAATGCTCATAACATGAAACAATTTTTGCCATGGCACCATTATTGTATCTCTTATAGTTTTGTTTGTCTGTTGGAGTTCTGCATCAGGTCTTCAAGTTTCGAAGATAAATTATAGCCTATATGTTGACCCGGCTTAATACCAATACAACAAAGAAAAAATCATTGAAATCCGTTCAGTAGTTCGGAAGATTAGCGTGTACAAACAAACAGACATACAGACATACAGACATACAGACATACAGACAAACAGACAGATTTTTTTTTTGGATTTGTGTTCCATTACTGTTTCTAAACCCCACCCAATTATTTTTTTTTTAATATATTCAATGTACAGACACAGTTTTTTTACAGATTTATTATATATTCAATCAATTCAATGTACAGACACAGTTTTTTTACAGATTTATTATATGTATAGATGTTTTTTAATTTGTATTTTCTTAGATAATTGAAAAAATATTAGAGAATTTTACTAACTGTGAATTTTTGTCTAATATAATATAATAATAATAATATAATACTCTTTTCATTAATGAATACTAAAATAATAAAGGGGGAAATATTAAAACTAAGTATCAAAAAAAAATCTTTAAAAACAAGCTTTTATTTAAATGCGCTAAAAAGAAAAAAATAAACTTTTACTGTAACTTTACTGTCAACTTATAACGACATTTCAAATTTAACATACCTATTTGACACAATTTATACGTTTTAAGAGCTTGTCGCGAGATTTAAGTACTCGTATTTACTTTCTTGTAAAATCGCGACAAGCTTTTAAAACATATAAATTGTGTCAAGTATGTTAAATTTGAAATGTCGTTATAAGTTGACAGTAAAGTTACAGTAAAAGTTTATTTTTTTATTTTTAGCGCATTTAAATAAAAGCTTGTTTTTAAAGATTTTTTTACCTCAATTTATTTTATACTTTTTAGTTTTCACCTGGTACGTTCCTAAGTCTAAATTCTGTAGCGGCGGTCATAAGATGACCGCCGCTACAGAATTTTGATTTGGTAAAGTGCACTTTATTCTACTTGTCAAGCCCTGTCATTGGATACCCATATGGATGGGATTGAAAAAAATAGGTTATTCACCATTTTGTAGCGGCGGCCATCTTGGATTTTTATTTCGTAAAGTGCAATGTATTCTACTTGTCAATCCCTTTCATTTGATACCCATATTGTATAAGTACCTTAAAAATAACTAGTCCGCCATATTGTATATTTAGCCATGTTGGATTTAGGATGACGTCACATAGCTTAACATGCATTGTCATCCAAACTAAACATGTATGCAAAATTTCAGCTCAATCGGTTGATGGCAAGTGCCTTAAAATTGAGTTGTAAAATTCCACCCGAACACACATAGTTACATACATACATACATGCATACATACATACATACATTGCAAGTTAAATAAAAGCTTGTAAAAATTCATCCGCATCGCTGTCAGCTGGGATCGTGCCTCAAAAGGCTGGCTGCATTGTCACGCTGGATGGCAATGTATATCCTTTGGCCGAAGTATAGGCCAGCCCTTTGGTCACGAGTGGACTCCACTATCGCTTACTGATTTCTCGAAAGAGTCTGTGGGCACTTGGGCCCCATGGTCCCAAGGATTCAAACCCAAACGGCTCAAAAATGCAATTGCCGGTGAGGTTTACATATTTGTGCCGTTTGAGGTTTTCCCCTTTATTATTTTAGTATTAATTAATATAATTGCTTCGATAACTAAACAAATGGTTGAACGTGATCTTTTCATCGTCAATATACCTACTTAGCAAGCTATGCCTGTAAGTCTGTAGCAACATAACTATTTTCTAATTAGTAACAAAAAACATCTTTAAAAACATTCAAACAGGAACCAAACAGCATGTAACATTCGGGGTCATTTATCTCGCGTGGTGAAACCACGTCTTAAATCACTCAGTAAAACAAAAACAACAACTGATAAGGAGATTACACACGACTTTGTCACGTGTCGCCTACATTTTAATGTCACTGGCATAACTTGAAAATAATATTGACAATATTTATCTCTGTTGCTAAGTAGCTTCTGTTTGTCAATTAAATTCTGGCAGACAGGGCTGTGTCGCGAACGGACGATAAGTAAATGTTTATTCGTATCTACAAATGAGATTAAGACTGGTGCAGAAGGAATGTTCGGAGTGAGATTTGTACATCCGTTTGCTCCATGATTTTGAAAATCAATTTTGTAAATACACTTGAAACTAAATTAAAAAACTAAACTCAGTTGCAGGGTCAGTTTAATGTTCTGAACCATCCGAGATGATATTCAACAATCAAATAATCTAATTATGTTTTCCTAATATGTATTCTTAATACTAATTTAGTACTTCTTACGTGCAGTTAGTAACTTTCCTATCGAATGAGTCATATACTTATACCACACCGATTGTTTTACTATTGTGTCTGCTTCGTGGTCAGTGAAATGGCACCTTGTCAAGTAGTCAATTTTTAATTTATCACTTGAAATAAATGACTTTATAAGTCTAAATCCTCTTAACAAAATCCCTACTAATATTATAAATGCGATAGTAACTCCGTCTGTCTGTCTGTCTGTTACGCTTTCACGTCTAAACCACTGAACTGATTTTAATAAAATTTGGTACACAGATGGAGTTGACCTTGAGAAAGAACATAGGATAGTTTTTATCCCGGACTTTTGAAGAATTCTCTTGGAAACGCGATATAACCGAACTCTACGCGGGCGAAGCCGCGGGCGTAAGCTAGTATTAAATACATGATAGCCTAGATCCTATTGTTATAGTCAAAGAATCTCAGCGCCAGAAATCCACAATGAAATGAGAAGAATGAAAGCTGTTGTAGGCTCAACAGCTTTCAACGCACAATATCAATAAATATGTTCGAGATTGGATCGATAATACATTTATTTAGAAAGGTCAACTAGAAGACCTTATCGTTAATACTTAATGATAAAGTTCTCCAGACAGATAAGTAGGTTTTACTTGGCGCTGACCCTTAAAATCCTTTTCTAGAAAGATGTTTTCTAGATAAAACCATTCGTTTGTAAAATTACTAGATTTATTACACGTGTTTTTTTTTTACTTTTTAAGATTTTTTTACAGCATTTTCAATTTAACCTAAACAAGATGAAAAAAAGTGTTTTAAAGTTGTAAAAAGTTTCGAACTTGTATTTTATCGCTCACATTAATAAGATACCTACTTACAAAATGTTATAGTCGTATTACAACAAAAGAAATACCTACGTTCGTAATAAAAATGTGCACCAGACCAAAATTAATAAACGCGCAGATAAAAAATATAATAAAACGCTTACCAGCATTAAAATGCTTTTTAAAGAGTATACGAAAATTAGGATATAAAGGGATAAAATGTTCATTCGGAACACTTCGAGCAAAATAACAGTGTGTACTTTACTGTCTGGTTTTGTGCACAGAGTATGAAAAAATGGAGACCAGGAATTGGCGGATTTTTATCATTCGCCGTTATCACCCGCATACTTTGGGATCTGCTCCACGCAGTGGAATAAAACCTTATGTCACAGTGTGTTCATTTCCAAGTTTCTGCTTCTGTGTTCATTTCCATGGTGTTAATTTCAAAGGAATGAGTTAAAAATAAATAGTATAATATCCGAAACGCCCGCCCTTCAGCACGTTCTTTTATATTACTAGAAGTAGACGAAATGGTGGAACAAATTTTCCAGCAAAGTAAAAGTCAACCAAAAAGCCCTGAGTATCGAATATTTGAATAAAGATAATATTATTTATATTTTTCCTAAAAAGTAATAATGACTTCTTGTTTTAATAAGAGAGTAATTAGACTACTGAACCTATTAACAATAAATTAAATTCCTTAATTGTTTGTTTACGATAGAGATCGTTAAGTTTTATCGTTTTAGCTGAATAATTGAACTTTAAAGCTTCATTTTTAGAACGGTTTTATTAAAGCATTTTTAGTGACATTTTCACGAGTGACTTCAAATAAAGTTAATTAATAAGATCAATGGTGTAAATAATGATTTAATAATTATTTGTTTACGAGGAATTTAAGATATTGATTTTTAAAAACATGGTATTATAGTAGGGTCCTATTGTAGCATATTATTATACTTTGCATGGATCAATAAAGTCTACCTGTTATGGTATGTGTATACGTTTTCATAAACAGATCCGATCATAGGTGACCACACATTTTATAACAAGATTCAGGTCAAGCTGCAAAATTGATATACCTTAGTGATACTAATTCCTAATTCGTGGTGGCCTAGTGGGGAAAGAACCAACCTCTCGAGTATGAGGGCGCGGGTTTGATTCCAGGTCAGGCAAGTACCAATGCAACTTTTCTAAGTTTGTATGTACTTTCTAAGTATATCTTAGACACCAATGACTGTGTTTCGGAAGGCACGTTAAACTGTAGGTGCCGGCTGTCATTGAACATCTTTGGCAGTCGTTACGGGTAGTCAGAAGCCAGTAAGTCTGACACCAGTCTAACCAAGGGGTATCGGGTTGCCCGGGTAACTGGGTTGAGGAGGTCAGATAGGCAGTCGCTCCTTGTAAAGCACTGGTACTCAGCTGAATCCGGTTAGACTGGAAGCCGACCCCAACATAGTTGGGAAAAGGCTCGGAGGATGAGTGATACTAATTCCTACACATACTTATGCACGTCATGTAACCAACCAAAAAACTGTGACAAACAGTGTAACAGAAATTTATTCCATTAATACAACAAATATAACATCCAATTTGCAATTTTTAATAACACAAATCTTTTCAAAGTATCCGAGACAGAAATTACGAAAGCTACAAAACTGTCGTTCTTTCTCAGACATGGTAATTGACTTTGAAACTTCACATTGTTTCACCTACATTTCGTGAATTTCTTACACAAAGGCGAATTTTCAAACAAAATACGCCTAAAAAGTTTTATTCAAGAATTATAATTTGTCAAGTAACCATTTTGTGGTTGTACGAAATGGATTTTTGGACACAGAATAATTTAGCACTTGCGTAATGTCAGTTCTTTGGTTCTTTGTCATTTTTAGAAGTGTTGTTTAAGGTTCAAGTGATTTTTGATTGCTATTGAAGGTCATTTATATTGGTGACTAGCTGTTGCCCGCAACTTCGTCTGCGTGGGCAATATAGAATTGTCAAAATACTATTTATCCGGTATATGTATGTGTGGCCATTTATCATCATCATCATCCCCCTGCCCTTATCCCAATTTTATTAGGGGTCGTTAATATATTTTCTCCTTCCATACTCTTCTATCTGCCGTCGTCTCTCATGTGTGACCTTTATATTTAAATGAACGAAGTAAAGTTTGTGACGTTGTGGAAATCTCTGGACCTAGCCAACCAATTTGGAAAATGATTACGTAAGTATAGGGCGTAAGTAATTCTCACAGGTCTGATAAAGCTGTCTTTGTACATTTTCTGCAGCAACTGCATCTTATCAGAAGCCAGAAAGTCTGTCAAACAGTCATACCATGGATAACGTGGTGTCACTGGGTTGAGGAGATCATGTAGGTAGTCACTCCAAATAAACTATTGGTACTCAAACAGATTCGGTTTGACTGGAAGCCAACAACCACATAATTGGGGAATAGCTGGGTGGAAGATGACATAGTCATCAGGCAGGCGCATAGTTTCACTACAGGGGGAAACACTTGAGGATTTTCTGTGCACTCACTCACTTTCTTTCTTTCTTCTTTCTATGTTAAGTTGGGATCCCACCGAATGGTTTGAATTAGTTCACGAACAGGCCAATATCTGTGAGAGTCCAATTCATGCGTTCGTACTTGAAGCCTGCAGTTTTTTTTTCAAAATGTGCGCTCGCAATTTGTCACTTCTTGGTGCAGCCAGCAAACATAAGGCTGTGTACAGGCTAATAATTATGTAGCTTCTCCAGAATTGATGTAAAAAGTTTCTTCGACATCGGGCTATAGTAGCAATATAACAAACTAAAACAATCTTGTTGATCCTACAAATATAGTTAGAGAAGCGGGTGTGCATGATGACCACTAAGAGTTGGTAAATACGTTCTGAAGACGTCCAAGTCGCCAAGACCAAAACTAATTCATTACTATTCAAAACTCAAGTGAAAAAAACTAAAAAACGATTATTCAAATTAGGCTGATAATTCAGCAAAAACAAAAGACAGCCCCCAAAACCCCTTCACCACTTCCTATGTGCTTTTGTGAAGGTGGAGAAAAGGATTACCAAGCTCCCAAAGGCCAGGGTATGTGCAACACGTTGCATGGCATCCTGGAAAGTTACGTTATTCTCAGCCATTAGTTTGACGTTTCATTAGAGAATGCAGTCTTCTGTGCATTGAGCAGTGCAGCATTGGGTGCAGCGTGAGGGAGTGTTAGGCTTTGGCTCTGGTGGGCCTCACTGGGGTTTGCAGAATCTCCTAAAGGGGCGCGTGAAATAACGCGCATCGCTGACTTGGGCATGTTAGACACGGGTCTCCTAGGAGCCGGATGGTCGACGACCCACTCAAAACTCATCGCCCACGCCTATGGTGGCCGGGAATCGGCTCCCGTGGTTTCTTACCGCAGTGGGAATTTTCAATCGTTCCGCCGCCTCATTCTTTTTCATCCCATTTGTTCTCGCCCTAGACCATGGCTTAAACCTGGGCCGGGTACGATAGTTCGCACAGTCCACACAGTGGTGATAGTCGGACACCATCTCCATGAGATCAGAGTTGGGAATAAATGTTTTCAAAAAAATAATAGTACATTTAGCGAAAACACGTTTTATAGCAAGTCTTTGTAACTGAATGATATCAATGATGTAAACGTAGATATATAAAAGGTGTTTTTTTAGACTCAGCTCGGGTCTGATTGTGACTATTCATAATGGAGAACAGTGTATTTGTGATCAGAAGTTGAAAGTAAGTACATACATATGTCTCTGGTATGCGACGCGTAATTTGTACGTTTTCAGGGGCGATAAAGCATTTTACGTGCGTATGATATTCAATCGAGGAAGCTCTCATTTCTTTAATGTGCACTTTGTGTCTGGGCTTGTTTCTAAAGCTACAGAAACTTAACTCACGCTTAGCAGCGCTTGCGAGAGACAGATCTTTCTCCTTTCTTTTAGGATCCATAAGCGTTACATGTTTTGCACCACACAAAAAATATTTAAGGTCTACTTAATACTACTCATTTAACGTAAGTTGCTTTTAAGGCGATTATCACACTGCCCCGCATGATGCAGCGTAGTGCGTGGATGCGTTTTTTTCCGTTGTATGGAAATATCTCCGTTTGTATGGAAAACACGCATAGTCCAACACACTGAAAATGCATCCACGCGCGTTCATGCGGATCACGCACATACATGCGGAGAAAAACGCACCCCCGCGCGTAGGTGCGGGGCGAGACGCAAGGTATGGCACACTGAATCCCGCAGTGACGCGCGTGATTTTGAATGGGCGTGACGTGTATGTTTGAAAATGGAACTCGATGAGAGCCGCCGTGCGTGAATTAACAAAACGCAACTACGCGCGTGAGTGCGCGAAAAACCCGCACGATGATGCAGATCTGCACTCCCGCAGGAACGCGCGTAGGTGCGTCGTCACGCAAGATGCAGCGTGATGCGGGGCAGTGTGAAGATCCCCTAAGCCTCCACATTAATGGAAGGCGATTATCACACTGCCCCGCATGATGCAGCGTAGTGCGTGGATGCGTTTTTTTCCGTTGTATGGAAATATCTCCGTTTGTATGGAAAACACGCATAGTCCAACACACTGAAAATGCATCCACGCGCGTTCATGCGGATCACGCACATACATGCGGAGAAAAACGCACCCCCGCGCGTAGGTGCGGGGCGAGACGCAAGGTATGGCACACTGAATCCCGCAGTGACGCGCGTGATTTTGAATGGGCGTGACGTGTATGTTTGAAAATGGAACTCGATGAGAGCCGCCGTGCGTGAATTAACAAAACGCAACTACGCGCGTGAGTGCGCGAAAAACCCGCACGATGATGCAGATCTGCACTCCCGCAGGAACGCGCGTAGGTGCGTCGACACGCAAGATGCAGCGTGATGCGGGGCAGTGTGAAGATCCCCTAAGCTAAAATAAAACCCCAGCTCAATTTGTTTATGAAAAAATGCACAACTCCATCTATGACTTTACATGATAATTAATTAATGTTCCGCTAATGTCTTTCCACCTGGCTGCTTTGTCAAATTGGTTCTATTTTATATGCCACAGATGGAGCCGCTTTGACCGTGGCTGAATAATTTTACCCCTGTTGACCGGGATAAAAAGTAGCCTATATGTTAATCCAGGGTAACACCTATCTACATACCAAATTTCAATCAAATCTTTCCAGCCGTTTTTGCGTGATTGAATAACAAACATACATCCATACATTCTCACAAACTTTGTCATAAGTAAGAAGTAAGATTTTGTCAAGGAGTACGGTAGACGCGATCGAAACCTTATAGGTATGAATAACAAAACATAAAGAAATATTGATTTTGAATCGACAACATATATCCGCGAAATTCGGATTATGGAGAATTTCGTTAAATTCTAATGGTCCTGACAGACAAAGCGCAGTATGACAGCCATATTTGTCAATAGATATAGATAACAGTAGATAGATCGACCATTATGTGATTTCTGGTGAAGCCAAAAACGAAACACACTTTTTTATGTAGAAGTTATAGTATTTAGAGTTACGTATTAGTATTTATAGCGTTTCTTAATTTTCGGAATCAATTCATAGAAAATGTTAAACATTTTTCAAAGTATCGCTTGTCTGGTTACTATAATTTGTCTTTAACACATTCGGGGGCCAGCTACATGCCTCTACAGTGGTCAGTTTTTGGACTCTTATTGCATAAAATTATGTGTCACGTATTGCCTATCTATCAAACGGTAGTGGGTTTCTAAATCTATGACAGAATCCATGATAAAAGTCAAAAAAACCGGCCAAGTGCGAGTCAGACTCGCACACGAAGGGTTCCGTACCATTATTTATGAATCGGACAAAAAAATTACGTTTGTTGTATCGGAGCCCCCCAAAATATTTATTACATTCTAGTTTTCAGTATTTGTTGTTATAGCGGCAATAAAAATACATCATCGGTGAAAATTTTAGCTCTCTAACTATCACGGTTCCTAAGATGCAGCCTGGTGACGGACGGACGAACGGGCGGACGGACGGACGGACGGACAGACAGAGGAGCGAAAACAATAGAGTCCCGTTTTATCCTTTGGGTACGGAACCCTAAAAACAAAAAATATACTGGATTCAGAAAAAGAAACAGCAAAACTCAAAAGAGGCCGTCTATACTAATTTAACAAAATATTAATAAAATATGGTTTATCCCTGTTGACCGGGATAAAAAGTAGCCTATGTGTTAATCCAAGGTATAACCTATGTACATACCAAATTTCAACCAAATCGGTCCAGCCGTTTTTGCGTGAAAGAATAACAAACATACATCCATACATTCTCACAAACATTCACGTTTATAATATATGTAGGATGTAGGATGTAGGATGTAGGATGTAGGATGTAGGATGTAGGATGTAGGATGTAGGATGTAGGATGTAGGATGTAGGATGTAGGATGTAGGATGTAGGATGTAGGATGTAGGATTATTAGAGACTTTTGCTGAAGTGCTTTTGTTTTGGTTAAATGTCCCATAAGCCACTGAAAGTGGTCTTTCACGCTACTTTTAAGTCTCAAATAGAACCTACCAAATCTACTTTCATCACCTCAGCCATAGGACGTCCACTGCTGAACATAGGCCTCCCCCTTAGATCGCCACAGATACCTACCATAAATCTACTTTAAAGTATTATATTCTTGCCCTAGTACAGATGATATCGGGTATTAGTCCATTATTATATTTCAGTTCGTGATAAACTCTTGTACAAGACAGAATTTATTTTCAAGTCGTTTTCATGATTCAGCCCTTATACTTGGCATTTTAATGAGGGTTTAAAAAAGGTCTTCTCGGATGATTTATGGTGATCTTCCAAATCCCCAGAACGACTTCTGTGCCTACCTTATTTTATTTTTTTAAAACATTTTTCAAACTTGATCTAGGAGCTTCGAAATAAATGTTCAAATTCTTCAAACTATTTAAGTGGTGTGTGAAACTTGAACAAGTCTAAGCTTTGTTTAGAAACACAGATTATGTTACTCAGACATTCTGTTAAGTTTACGAACACTTTTACTCAAATGTTGAATTCATTTATTTTGTGAAATATATTTATTGTTTAATCTTTTTTTTTTTTTAATCGTGATTGCTCTCCAATCGGAATTCAACGTATTTTTACGGTCGAAAATAGGCCGTATGCGGGTATGCGTATGCCAAAAAAAAGAGAAATTTTAACACGTTCGTTCATTTCGAACGCAAAACTGCGTCCGGGTTAGGCTGAATCTAATGGAATGCTGTTGATTCGTATGAATATACTATCTACATTTTTAGGGTTCCGTACCCAAAGGGTATAACGGGACCCTATTGTTTTCGCTCCTCTGTCCGTCCGTCCGTCCCGTCCGTCGGTCCGTCCGTCCATCCGTCTCTTCATCCGTCCGTCGTTCTCCAGGGTGTATCTCTTGAACCGTGATAGTGAGAGAGTCGAAATTTTCACAGATGGTGTATTTCTGTTGCCGCTAAAAAAAATACTGAAAACTAGAATATAATAAATATTTTGGGGGGCTCCCATACAGCAAACGTGTTTGTTTTGCTCATTTTCTAAATAATGGTACGGAACTCTCCGTGCGCGATTCCGACTCGCACTTGGTCGGTTTTTTAAACGTGATATCAATATGGATTTTCGAGTAATTTTTAATTCCATATTCCTTCAGTATGTGTTTTTTCTTTGAAATCCGTTACTATGAATTTTTAAGTGTACCATAAAAGTCACTTTATTTTCAAAATTCCGCCCCAGGCTTATGAGGCATACACCATAGCTGGTATACGAAGGGGAAGAATTTCCAATATACAACATATTGCCTTCTCGAGTACATGTTAACAGCCGGGCCGCTAGCATTCCTCAACCTACCAGTTTGACTTAATATTGCGCTAGAGTGCTCAGCATTAAAGTGATTAATAGAGAATCTACATTCTGTGAAATTATGTAGACTGAAGGAACACAGGATCGCTTTAAGTTTTTTTTTTATATAAGTATATCTTTGGCATCTTTTTTCAAACACATATTATGGTTACGTAAAAGGATTTCATCAGCATAAATATATATCAACTATGTCATCGGCATTTTTTTTTAAATTGTTAATTTTATTTTCTACACTTCTTCGATAACACCACGAGAACAAGCGCTTATAACAAGCAAGCGTACTTACTCTCCACACGTATTATCATTTTCACGAATTCTACCAATAAATACTGATTTCAAAGTACACTGTACTTAATTAAAAATCTTTGTAAAGAAAATATATTTTTCAGTACACACGAATCCGTATTTTCTACCATCAAATTAGTGCGACTCTAGAGTTACAAAGTTTGTTAGTTAAATCCGATTCCTTTCCGTTCCTTGACGAGCCTTTGGTTAGAGAGGAAATAATTGGTATTTTTCCGGCACAAATAGAAATAGTCAAACTAAAAAATTCACAACGTCACTGGCTTTGCGTTTCTGAACGACAGTTATCGACGGTTTGAAAAAAGGATTTTCAGAGCTATTAGTGTTTGTTGTTTTATATTTATTTTTTGGTAGTTTATTGATATCTGCCAATTAAGTATGGTATCAATATTAGTTTATTGTTATGGCACTAATACAATCTTCTATCGCTATCTATATTGTCGCTGCACGTAGTAGCTGGTGCTGCCTTGCTGTTACAATTCAAAGTTCTAATTTCTATCAAAGTGAATTTCTGGACACTCTCGCATCGGTGAGCTTTGCATAAAAAATTTACTACTATTCATCATTTTCTTAGCCTTTTCTCAACTATAGGTTAAATTAGGATCGGCTTCCAGTCTCACCAAGTGTAGCTGGGTTCCAGTGTTTACCTACCTAATGCATGTGTTGTGTGTTTATTCTGTAATGTTTTTATTTTACTTAAGTACTAAATTACTCATCACAACACATTTAACAATAATAAGTAAATAACAACGATATCAATTGTTACTAACAATACACTTGATTGATCGACATCTAATTGACCCGAATACCAGAGAGCATTTGATAAAACTATTTAGAGCATCTTCTATACCCGTGAAATTAGTAAAGGCCGTCCAATAAGAGGAATGACTGGACATTTGTACCCCAATTAGAGTTGACCGGCCGTTGTGCGATTGATATAGACAAGCACGAATTACTAGTAATAATTTAGGGGAGGGTTAAACAGTATCGTTAAGGGTGTGGCTTATTTCGTATTTAAATTAAAGTTGCAGGATTAAGTATGATGATGACTTCGATGATGAGCAGCACGAGATGAGCAGCACGATTTTGGAAAATTATTACTTCATTTTTTTCTTCGCGCCATATAAAAATATGTGGGTACTTGTTAGTGTTGATCCTGCAAATGATCCTGCGATTGTAAGAAGACGGATGCGTTTCAGTCTGAAGGAATTACAAAAAGAGAATTATAGCAAGCGAACTGTTTTGATAATCTTAAAAATACTTTTCCTAGTTTTTGTAAGTTGATTTAGTTATCCTTTACCTCAGATAATAGCTATACAGCCAGATAGAATATTTACATAATATATTGTTTACTAGCTTTCGCCCGCGGTTTCACCCGCGTCCCGTAGCCGGATGGTGACAAAAACTATCCTAAAACCTTTTCCCGGGTCTAAGTTGCCTTCCCTCTAATTTTCAGCCAAATCGGTCAAGCCGTTTTCATGTTATGTCGTGACAACGGAAAGCGGGTTTCATTTTTATATACATATATAGATTAGGGCTGTATGTGACCATTATAACTGCACCGCATGCTTTCCTATACTACACTTCACTAGTGTGAAATAATCCATATTAAATCGCCTACTCGGTACACACGACCCATTTTCAATACACGTACTGCAGCAAAATTAGCAATTTACAATGTAGGTACATTTACGCTGTTTGGTTCTGATCAAGTCGAAACCGTCCAATTAGGGCCCGTCTCTGAATAGATCGGGACTAAATGTGAAATGTAACACTACTGCTTATTCAGTAACAGTGGTAATGACAATTTGTTTTTAGTTAAGATACTTTTAATTTAAAATATGCAGGTCCCAATTGATATTAAATTTAATTTAGTTATTTTGTTCATTTAGTTTTTTGTAGCAAACAAGTTGTCCGCACGGTACGATGATGAAGAAGACAGCGGGCACTGACTGAATAGATGCGGATGAGAGAAAATAATTTTCAGCAGTGTATGGCGATAGGATGATATGATAGGATAATGGCAATAAAAAAACTGGCTAAATAATAAAAATTATTGCATTGATTTACTTTTTCATGAATTAGCACATCGTTCGTCGGACTCCGAGTCCGGCGTGTATTGTTGGTGCTTTCCAACGAAAGCAATTGATTGCTATCGCGATACGTAATATGGACGCCGTTGACCTACCTATTGGTAAGTGCTCTCAGTATTATAACGACATGCAATTTGAACTGGAGACAACTTCATTATTGGTCATAAAGGCTGATAGTTTACAATGTGGCCAAAACATTGAGAGATACAAAGCAAATTATATCAATACTGTGATTTCAAGTACCGAGGCTCTTTCTGAAAAAGATGGTACATTTATTTATATACCTCTGAATCAAAATATACAAATATTCTTTACAAAACCAATTTCTGCTATTTGATAAGTCTATTTAAAATTGAGTGTTTACAACTATTATTGTAACTAACTTTATGATAGTGATCTTAATTAACGTAAGGCTTTCGAGTTAACTAGTTTATTTGAAAGACTAGTACAAATCAAAATCAAATCAAAACGTTTATTCGCGTTCATGACGCACAAACAAAAGCGAATATACATATAAAAAGCACACAAAAAAACAGGAATGAAATAAAATAAAACAGTACCTATTTCAAATAAATAAAGAAAAAAACATTTAAGTATTTTCATTTCATTATTTTGTTGGAATCAATATTTTACAGAACTAAAATAATAGGTATAACCGAACCATAAGCGAGGTATTTACTTACGAGACAATTCGAGTATACCGAGTATAAAAATTGATGCGTAAAATACCTCTACAAAAACTATTGAAATTAATGATTAATGATGATGATGGCAGATATTATAACGATTGAAATATTCGTACATTTGAGTAAAACAAGAAGAGGTTTCATGCGAAGAAATTAATATAAAGTAGTATAATATCGAGTGTCAAATATATAATTTTGTACTAAGGAAGCCAACGGTGTACCTTTAAAAGATAAGATTTGTTTAAAAGATAGATTATATTAAGGTTATCTAAGATTCCTCGCACTATGCGGTAAGTATGTACGTCATCTAATTACAATCGAATACATAAAATAAAAGTATACACCTTATCCAAGTTATTCTTTCTTTGTGTCTGATAGTAGTCTGGTCAGACCACAGTTCAGACTACGTTTGAGTGAGTGAAAGAAAAAAATATTTTGTTGTGAATGAGTATTATGGGATCAAAATTGGATTTGTCAGGTGAAAATATTTTTTTTCTGCTATACATTATTATCTTAAAAAAAACGTCGTACCACAAAAACTTTTAAACGTCTGTTCAAGTGTTCAACAGACGTTTAAGTTTTTGTAGTAAGGCTGAAAGATTTTTAATTTGAGAACTTATAATAATAAAATCGGTCCATTTAAAAATTGTGATTAAAAACCTAAAAAAAAAGAAATATCATAGTTCAGTTGTTTTGGAGTCTAAAAAAAATTGTTTTATATTTATCAATATTCAGCAAAGAAATTATTTAATTAATACCTTAATACAAATGTTTTTATGCATTCAATTATTATTATTGACCGCTCTATAAGAAGGAAACAAGACATGTATATCCAAATAGACAATGGTATTCTCTTTGCAATTGCAATAGATTTTGGCAGAGCATTTTATACTCTAGCTAGACCGTACATATCATAAGGTAATCAGTCCAAGTTTTGCATTGTCTGTGTTCGAATCAAATTATATTCTAAACCACTGTCCATTAATCAGTGAACAAAATATTTTAAGTGTTTGAGTAAATATTAGTGCATAGTGTAGCTAAAAAAACAATTGTAAAATAGAAGTGCGATTAACAAAAGACGTAATCAGGTGCGTAAATTCAATGCAGTATTTTGTATAGATAGCGCATTATCAGGACAGGAGAGGTATCCGTATTATCGATAACTACGTAGAACACGAGGACAGTATAATTTGGTACATTTGGAAACGCGTCACCGTGGAAATGAAGTGCTTTGCGAACACTACTGACGTGTCCATTTCGTTAATTTAAGCGTAGTCACCCATCCATGGGGTAAATAATAGTTCTTACTATAAAATATTAAATAAACTGCAAGAATAACATCTTTGTTTTTCATTTTACTATAGTTTGTAAAATGACTCTTCCTGAGTCATTTTCATTACATTGATAATGTAAAACAAGCAGTGCAAAATCGTTTTTTTAATCGACCCTAATAACAAGGAGGAAGTTGTCAATTTGTCAAAATCTTTGATAAATAAATAATAAATGATGTTTAAAATCGATTTTACTTTCAACAATAAGTATTCATGTCAGCAAGCCAGCGCATTTAATTAAAATATCGAATCACGTCAGAATTTAATTCTGCCCTATAAACACTAAAGCATTCACCCAAACATAATCTGCGTATGGATGCGTGACTACCCGAAGCGCAGTCGGTCAGCCGTTCTCGCCACTGCGGCCCTTAGTTGCGACCTTGCGGCATAAATATAGACTCGTTCAGTGTCGCCAACCAACAACAAAACCGAGTTACCACAATCACGCTTCAGATACTGCTTGTCTTATCAAAGAAAATGGCTAAACGATTACGTTCTAATCGCTTTACATCAGTACGTGTGAATCAAAAAGTGTTTACGAAGCATAAAACTGTATTGGACGCGAACTAGTTACGTTTGTTGTGGGCCGGAGCGTTATTTTCAGAATGTCATCCACTTCGTCGCCGGCTGGGAGAAAAAGTTAGTGTTTATTATTAGTTGCGTATATATGAGTGTTGTAATAATCAGTGATTTGATGGTCGGTTACGTTAATGGAATTTCTTTGGTGTTCAGCTGTGTTTGGTTTATCGAGTGATATCGTTGTTTCGTCACGTGTCATTATAATGTGTGTTGTTTTGTGATTGTTTGAAATTGGTATTGTTTTAACAGTTATATTCTCACTGTTTTTATTACTTTTTAGTGCGATTCAGTAGAGTACGTTTATGTATGTGGTCATATCATTTTGAGGTAAACCACGCTTCAATTCTTTATCATTTCTTGAGCTGATCGATGTCATCCAGTCTTCTCTTAAAATCTTGAACTTCTTCCCGTACAGTCTTTCATATAATTATCCTCTCTATGACTCTGTTGTTCAAATGTATGTCTACAGTAAATGTCTGCCAGTTGTCGTTAAATAAGTTCGTAATTAATATTTGTCGACTGACTGTTTGGCGAAATTAATTTAGAGAGAGAATCCAGGTTATATTAGGTATATTTGAACCGTTAAAAAGTCAACAAAGTATCAAAATATTGCCTGAAATTGTATGTATTTTTGGGTTAAATAAATAAGTCAACATGTGTGTATTCGATATGCGCATTAAAATATCAATACGATTACACTGAACGAGAGTATAAACATGAAAATGTAAATGCACATTTTTTCATCCATATTTTTATTCGGTTGCCTTCTCCTAGTGAATGATATTGTACCGTATTAAATAGCTCGAATACTGCTGAATGTACTACGTTCATAATTCGATCAATATCACAGAATTCTTTGTTTGCCAAGCGAATAATTAGTGCCTAGAATTTCATACCAGCATTATTCCATATTCTTCAATTTATTCCACCCGCATCATTATAATAATAATTTACTTCAATTATATTCGAATTCCTCTCAGCATTTTTTTACCCACACACATAATGCGATCGTGAGTCTAAATAAATCATTGTGAGAGGAATGTCTTTCTAATAAATGTTCGTAATTTTCTGCTCGATTACGTTTATTGGAATCGACAGATATCCACTTGTGTTTATTTTCGGATATCCAATGTAATGTATCATCTCGGGTTTTAGTAAATCTGTCTAAATTGCGTTCGTTATTTGTATAGTCAATATGACCTGATTTTCAAATGTTTTGGATTTGAATATAGAATGTTGTTAATTAAATGGATTGGCGTGATTTATATTTGGAACGAGTACAATGGTCGATGCTGATTTCCAACGCACTGACATCTCGATAGAATTTCTTTCAAATTCATTTGTTTGAAAGGATTTATGTCAAGTTAAGCTGAATTGATTCTGTTTGGACATTCATGAGACTATAAAAGCATAAATCGGTGCTGTATTTTCATTGACAGTGCTATAATTTATCAATGTGTATAATTTATCAAAGTGCTATTTCATTCAAGCAATAGAATTTAACTACTGCAGCTGTTGAGCAAAGAGATTCCTAGTTTTAGGGTAAAAATTGGGTGCATTATTAATTGTTATTAAGCGAATGAGGATAAATGTGTGTTGTTATAGACTCCTTATTCAATAATATTGATTTGTCACCAATCACAATTTGGGTTCAATAAACAAGACTACTTACTTTTGGGCAATATTTGTATAACAGACACACGTTTAAAAGTAAATAGACACAGCTACCTATTACTGTTAAGTATAGTACGTATTATTACTTGTTGTAAGGTGTTAAAATTATAGTTTCCTGAATTTAATTAACCCACAACACGGAAAGACTTTTATCAAACCGTTTGTTTGACAAAACATCACATAGTTGCATCGTAACTGCAACTAAAAGTTAGTGCGGAAATAAAATCTATCAACAGGTACCTACAGGAGTCAAAATAATTTATTAATTTAATTTTTGGTTCTTTTTCAGTAGTTCTCAACACATTACTCGAGACGGATCACTACGGAGGCCTTATCAAGGAGTTAACTTGTACCAAATGTAACACTTACATGCGGCCGCCCATCCACCTCTGTGTGGATGGGCATAGTCTGTGCGGCAAATGCTATGAGAAGAGCTACCAGTGTCATATATGCAAGGTGAGCCTTTAAACTAATTTGAATCTTCATGTTGTGGACTTAGAATCTAATATTGTGTACCAAATGTAACACGTATATGAGACCACCCATCCACCTCTGTGTGGATGGGCAAAGTCTGTGCGGCAAATGCTATGAGAAGAGCTACCAGTGTCATATATGTGTTACAGCCAAAGTGATTAAATATATATTATACATAATGACTGGTCATTGTATATAATACCCAAATTGACTAGACAGTGTGATAGATTAATCACTTTATCTGGATCTCATTCATAATAGCTGGTCAAAGTTAGCCAAAGTAATAAATATGGTATAATCGTCTGACTATTTACTAATTCTTAGAAACGGCTCAGGTTATTATCGACTCTTTTTATGATAAATCATCAAATGATTCCTCCCACGAGTGAGTGAGTGAGCGTGAGCGTGCAGCGTGAGGTCAGACTGTTAGTGGCTTAAACCCACGCGTTGAACAACGCGCACCGCCGAGACGGGTCCGTGTCTCCCAGGAGACGGAAGGCCGATAAGGCACCCGAACTCATCGCACAGGCTCACGTCTACGGTGGCTGGGAGTCGTCTCTCGACCACACAGAAGGAGACGATGGCATCCCAGTACCTCTCGCCCCGGACCTTGGCTTGAACCAGGGCCAGGTGCGAGAGGTCGCCGCTGCCGACTGCCTCGACGAGGACACGGCGGTGCCCTTCCCGGGCAGGGCACACTCCGGGCCGTCGGTACAGTGGCCCGAGCCACACTTCAAAGAGGGGACTTTTCGCTACTATTATGGGGTGCACTGTGCTACAGTTATCGGCACGGATGTCGAGCCCTGACTTTCACCTGCGCAGAAGCGATTTATTGGGTCCCTTTGGTGGTATGAAGTGAGCGCGGGGGCCGCGGTAAAGCGGTGATTGGCCCGCAGCGCATCGTGTCAAAGCCGTCACTCGGGATTGGTTCTTTGCTGCGATTGACGTACGTCAGGACGACGAGTACACTTCGGGCCAATTTAATTGACACCAGTTTTTATGAAATATATTTTTCTTTTTTATAAAAAATGTTTTTAATTTCATTAAAAAATAAATTAAATTCGAGGTCAAAAATGTTAACAAGAAAAGTACCAAGGTACGAAGTAGTTTTTTTTTGTCAAACTAGAAAATATAACCTATATTTTAAATTAGAAACACTTTTTATTACCTAATTCCATCCCAATTTCCATTTCTCAATTAAATCAATCAATATAAAATCTTTCTTTAAATCATTGAGCCAGTGTGAAATAACATAGGGAACTTAGGAAAAAATAAATAATAATCTTTTATTATTTATTTTTTGTGTGTTTTTTCTTGCCATAAGTGTACGGTGCGCAAAGCGACCCCCACTCTTCCGCCGAGGGCTCGATATCCGTGCCGATAACTATAACTAGCCTTTTTCGAATTATATTAAGGTCAGCTACCAGGCACTTTAGTTAGTTAACATGAAATAATAACCTTTACCTACTTGTTTTATTACATTATCTAAGTCTATGGAGATATTATATAAAATTGCTAGTTAATGTGATTAATTCTGTGTCAATTATCACTTTATCCAAATTGAGTAGATATTATAAATAATAGCTAAATAATATGTATAATATGCGGACTTATTACTTTGGCTGTAACATATGCAAGGTGAGACTGTAATTTGGATAACTGTATAGGCGTAGAGTCTAAACTCAATATTTCTTGGGTGGGGACGTTTATATATGTGAAAGGTTTGAAAGTATTTTAAATCATATTTAGTAACGTCATATCAATATTTAATATCTCAGGCGTTCAGTATGACCCTATAACTTTGAATACTAATGAAATGACTCATTTCATGACTCAAAAGAAAGGTTAAACAAGTGAAATGGTCTACGTAAAAGTAGAATTGGCTGTACTGGAGGATTTAAATATTAAAATAACAAGTAGTTCTGAAAGCTAGTATTAACAATAAAAATAAAACAATATCTAGTAATCCAATTTGAATACTCACTGCCCTAACCGTTGAGCATGGTGTGTCGAAAATCATAGATGGATTATAAAATATGATATAGGATTGGTTTTGCTACAAAAGCGTTTATGTATGACTCAAGCTAGCGTGTTTTACAGCTATATTAAGTATGTAGTGTTTTATGGCCTTACTACAAAAACTTAACCACCTGTTTTACACTTGTCTAAAAAAATTGTGTCTGCAAAATGAACCATATGTCAACGTCATAATTTGACATTTTTTTAGACAAGTCTTAAACTGACGTTTAAAAGTTTTTGTGGTAAGATGGTTAGTGTTTTAACCTTACCTAACTTTTTTATGAATGTCTAGATTTACAGTAAAGTAAAGGTGAACACGAAAAAAATATATATATACTGGGTAGACTACAAGACACTTGAAGTAATTTTGCTTTTAGAATAAAGTTTTAAATTGAAAACGTTCGCTTTGATCGACTGAATCGATTTGATACAATTCGGTGGACCAAATAATGATTTTAAAACATTACATAATGTTCCTTTGATTTGATTTAAGTGCTTCTTTTAAAGTGGTTTTTGTGTCCAATAAGACAATTCATCAATTAATTTATAGCTTATTACACAAGTGCTCACTAAATTTAGCCCTAAGTATGATAAAAATGTTTTCTGTCTGATTTAGTACATTAATGTTAAGAATAAAACTACTTTCCAAAACACCTTCTCTTACTAAATTCAGAATGAATTGGTGGTCATAAACAAAAATAATAATAAATACTACAATGATTTTTAAACATAAAGAAGGAATGATTTGACAATCTAGTGATTCATAAAGGAATTATTCTACAAAATACCCGTAGGTACAATGTTATCGATAGTTTAGATAACTTAGGGAAATCTCGGCCCTCATCATACTGCGACATTGGTTATCTATACCTAGTATTTAAAGATAATAATTGTCGCATAAAGAGCAATTTTAATATATTAAGTATACTTTGATATGCTAGCTACTAAAGCGGTGTTATTCGCGTCCTGAAAAAAAAAAATTTTTTCTGTTCTTGTATTTCGTAAAATCAGTTTTTTTCATACCGTAAATCCGTAACGAGACAGACGAATTTAGAGATCTTATTTGCAAATTTAAATATTTTTTGGTGTTGCTTTACCAAGAAACCACACAAGAACATACTATTAAACTGTCATTTTGTATGTGGTGATTACAATAAAGTTAATATTAGATATGGTGAACATAAATATATTGCGAAAAATACAAGCTGTTGATTTGCATCCGTGCCATAGTCAAAGACGTAATTATACTGATGATTCTCAACCCAAATCAACGAAAAAATTGGTACAAAAATTTTTGATTTTAATTTTTTAAAATTTTTTCGGAAATCCGTCAATGTCACCTACCCGTTTTTAAACTCGGCGCGTGTGTTACTGGCCTCAAAACCGTGCTGCGCTCTCACACTAACGTAAACACAAAGTATACGCAACGATCACTCATACATTTCATTCATAAAATTGGGTTATTTCTCAAATATAAAAAAGCAGTGCATATTAACTATTTCCCTTTTACGGTAATTCCAATCGATTATTTACGTATTTTATGTCAACCTCCTAAAATATGGCACAGATGCAAATCAACACCTTGTATATTTCCAGAGGCAATCGTAGTCCACAAAATAAATGATAAAGGAAAGAAAACAAAGTTCAAAGGTATCATAAGGATGAATAATACGAGGATTTATGGTATAAACGAAAAATCTGTTGAATTTTTAGCTAAACTAGCTTCTGCCAGCGGTTTCACTCGCATCCCGTGGGAATTACTTCCCGTACCGGGATAAAAAGTAGCCTATAGCCTTCATCGATAAAGGGCTATCTCTAACACTGAAAGAAATTTTCAAATCGGACTAGTAGTTCCTGAGATTAGCGCGTTCAAACAAACAAACAAACAAACTCTTCAGCTTTATAATATTAGTATAGATTAACCGTTGCTATTTTATCGTACCCCTGAAAGAAAATATCTGTATGATGTAATGTATAACCCAGAATTAAACCTACTGGTATTAAATAATTTCATATCAATATATTTTGAGATTTTACTATAAAACTGTTTCCCAAAGAGGAAAGGAAGTTTCTCCGAACCATAAAATAACTACAGCAGTAAGCAGAGAATTCATTATTGACGAGATAATGACATATTTCTATTATAAAATCCAATTAACTCATACCTCCGATAAATAGTTTAAAATCGTTAAAGAAAATGTGTACAAACAATACTTGGAATTTGCCTTTCCATGCTTAACTTCGCTTTAAAAATATCTTCATTTTCATAAAATGTCCAGCATTTTCTAATAAGCAACGCAGCGGTATTTGTACATAGTACAACTCATTTATTAAATAATTATGAAATATTTTAAATATGCATTTTGCAATAATCGACTGAGCATGTTTTTGAAATGAGGTATTAAGTTGTGAAACCTTTGTTATTCAAAAACGGAAAATATTATTGACTTGTTTTTCATTTACACACTTGACATGTTACTGAAGACAATATAAGTATATTTAAGCGTCCTTACAACTTACTATGTAATTAATAAAAACCACTAGCACTCAAATTTCCCACCTAGTGATATTCTCAACAATCTAAGTTTGGCTTTTACCTCGATCAACGCAACCCATACCAAACATAGAGTAAAAGGTTAAAAAATATTGAAACTTCAAAGTCTTTCATCAACCTTTGCGTGGGTCTGACGTAGCTACACATGAGTGTTCCAGTGTACCTCTAATACCTTTGCATCGGGAGGCCCGTGCTCCGCAAACCGACAGCCAGCCAAACGGTTGAGGCCGACAAATAACAGACTGAATCAACGTTTTTGCTGAACTAGAAATTCGACCTGAATAACGAAACATGTAGGCAATGCATATAAATAAAAGTTAGAATTCTTTTTTGTAATTTATTGTCACACTAGCTTCCGCCAGCGGCTTCGCCCGCGTGGTGTGTTGATAAAAAGTAGCCTATGTGTTAATCCAGGGTATCACCTATCTAAATACCAAATTTCAATCAAATCGGTTCAGCCGTTTTTGCGTGATTGAATAACAAACATACATTCTCACAAACTTTCACATTTATAATATAAAGTAGGAAGTAGGATATAAAACATGTTGTGGTTACAGCTATGTATTCTTGAAGGGGTATTTTGTAAAATTTCAAACCATGTTACAGGTGTAGCCTGAATATTTTAAGAATGCGTCTGCAAAAGTTATTTTGTAATATTCTTCTCAATTTATATTCGTCTTTCTTACTGAAAACGCAGTTTTATCTTCAATACTCTACAGTTTTTCTAACCTTACAATTTAACATTAACTTACTGTCGTATAAAAAATATATTTGAAACCAAAGAAACGATTACAAACAACACATAAGTGTAAATTTTTATGTGATTGTGGTATAATAAAAATAATTCTACAATGTAGGTAATTTGTATAATGCATGCCTTATTCCACAGAAAGAATACTCCACGATCAGATCGACGGCGCTCGAGTCATTGGCGAACAAGGTTCTGTTCCCGTGCACGAACCCGGGCTGTCCCAAACATGCGGTGCTCACCCAGCTTGACAAGCACTACGCGCATTGCCAGTTCCGCATCATTGATTGCTTCATGGCTAGGGTTTATGGTATGTAAAAAGTTTTTAGTCGTGACGTCAGTCGTTTTTTTTTAGTGGACTCAATATTTGATGCGAATAAATGTGATGGGTTTGCGAATTCTGTTAGATTTACTGCATTTTCACTCTAGCGGATTTTCCGTTCGGTTCTTTTATACGCGGCCCTTCTGCGTGGCAAAAATATGTCTTTAGATTTCAGCCATCATTGCTTGGTTTGGTAGTTGTCAATTGTTTGCTGTGACGCACATAGGCGCTAGCACGCCTAGTATACTAGTAGGCATGCGACGACAGATATTCCGCGCAATTAAATCCACCATAATTAACAAGAATAAATTCTGCCTAGCTCTAATATAATTTCCCTTTGTAATTTACGAATCGGTTGACACGCACCTCAAGAAAAACGTTACAGAGTTTATAAATGTTAGCGACGAGTATCTATCTTGTGTTTCGGATGCGAAATGGAATACATCACCACATCTGTCATCGGTGTAATGTAACCAAAACACGTATTATGACGTCATGATTTATTTATAAGAGAATCTTATCTGTCGAGAAATATTTTGTTCTACGGCCTGTATTATTCTTTGACTAACACATGTGCCTACTAGTTTTATCCATTACACGGTTTTGATTCTGATCCAAAATTTATACTAATATTATAAAGCTGAAGAGTTTGTTTGTTTGTTTGTTTGCACGGGCTAATCTCAGGAACTACTAGTCCGATTTGAAAATTTCTTTCAGTGTTAGATAGCCCATTTATCGAGGAAGGCTATAGGCTACTTTTTATCCCGGTACGGGAAGTAGTTCCCACGGGATGCGGGTGAAACCGCTGGCAGAAGCTAGTCTTTTCTAATACTTATTATAAAGTGACTTTGCCTATCTGCCTGTCTGTCTCGTTTACACACCAGATAGTTTGGGAACCTGAGAAAGGACAAGAACATTGTACTTTTTATCCGACTATGTGAATGCTATTTCTATTTTAACAATGAAGTATGGTTAGTTGTACTGCTATTTTTCTGTAATTTTACCATATAATTTCTCCATTCACATACAGACTGACAACTCCCCAATTTTTCTTTAACTCTTTCGTTAATAATAATTTTAATTCCAGGGGACTGCAAATGGAAAGGTCGTGCCGGCGACTGGATGGACCATTGTTTCATGGAACATAGTGAGAAGGTCACAGAACTCCCATTTATCACTGTGAAAAACCGATGGGACGCGAAGAGAACGGAGCCTGTGCTCAACTACTTTCTACTGAGGTGTTACGACCGAATATTCAATGTGTACCAGATTTATGATAAGAGAGGAGGTGAGTGTATTGTACCTGCTAAAGTAGGTAATATTACAAGCTACGACATTCTTAGTGGTTGAGAAAAAATAAGATGTACCACGTAAGGCACGTAAAAGTTGTCTTTTACTTAGGTCCACCTTTTCTTAAGAAATATGTCTTGAAAATACCTAGAATAAAAATTGAACGATCATAAATATCTACAAAATTTATTTCGTAGTCATGTTTTAAGGTAATGAGTTCAAAAAATTAAAATCTCAATGCAATATTGATTTAAAGGGGTCATATTAAACTGCCAAGTGGGGCTTCCCCTGGCCGCATTAATCGCTGACCTGAATAAATGAACCGTTAATAACTCAGTTAAGAGGCAAAATATGTATGAAAAACTATAGATAAGCTTATTACTTCGCATTAAAATATTTATTGTTGTTATGAAAAGCGAAATACGGGTTTGGCAATGTTTTTGTGGTAGCGGTGGTAACACAATAATACCGTGTGCGCATTTTATATTACTACGTGTAATTTATGCGTGAAACACCAGTCATAAAAAGCAATGTAATAATTTATAACGTGAACATTCCGAAATTTTGATTTGGTAAAGCCTTACACGAAATTCAGAGAATACACGAATAATAGTTGCAAACTCCTTTTTCTTCTCTGTATAAACGAAAATCTGGTTCGTTACAACCACTCAAAAATGGCTAAAAATCGGTTGAAAAGTAGCTTAGAAATATACGACATCTGATAATTTGTATCTCCATCCCCATATGAGAAATAAATAGTACACTGGGTTCATGTTTGAAGTCGCGAGCGGGAACTACTCTCGAATATAAAAGGCATATTATCTTTATTTTCTTAGCATAGAACACCATAGGGGCGTCCTTAATTTTATTGATATTGAAAACGTTATCATTAAAATCAATTTCATTACAATAAGGATATTAAAACCTCAGCTACTTGAAGTGTAAGTGATGCGATAACCAGTAGAACAACAAATCAGTTCAGCAGATAACTCTATTGAAACCGTGTTATATAGCAATCGAAGTGGGTCAACGCAAATCACTGCCATCCGTTAGCATTGTCAATCTAGGCAAGGATAAAGGATATGGAACACAGCTTTCGTATTTCTTGGTAATAATAATGATGATTCTACCCATTGTTTTTTAACTAGTAGGTGTTTAAAGTCGTGGTAGCCTAGTGGGCAAAGAACCAACCTCTCGAGTATGAGGGCGCGGGTTCGATTCCAGGTCAGGGAAGTACCAATGCAACTTTTCTAAGTTTGTATGTACTTTCTAAGTATATCTTAGACACCAATGACTGTGTTTCGGATGGCACGTTAAACTGTAGGTCCCGGTTGTCATTGAAAATCCTTGGCAGTCGTTACGGGTAGTCAGAAGCCAGTAAGTCTGACACCAGTCTAACCAAGGGGTATCGGGTTGCCCGGGTAACTGGGTTGAGGAGGTCAGATATGCAGTCGCTTCTTGTAAAGCACTGGTACTCAGCTGAATCCGGTTAGACTGGAAGCCGACCCCAACATAGTTGGGAAAAGGCTCGGAGGATGATAATGTTTAAAGTCGTCTGAACTTTCATAAAAGGCGGCAAGTGTAAATAGATGAAGCGACAGTCAAGTACCTCAAATTGAATAGTCTAAATCTGATTGAGCAGCTGATTAAGTGACTCTACGCATTTTTTAAATAAACAAAAATTAGGGGATCTTTATAATATGAAATGAGCATACCTAACCAAAGTATATTTTTTGTGATATACTTAATACACATGCGAGTTTCTTCAAAATATCACCAAACTGTCAATCTCAATTTTACCCCTGTTGCAAATGTACCTGCAGACTTCCAAAGCTAAATATAATTGTAGGTAATATTCCAATTAATTGAATAAAGACGTCTTGGTACCTTATTACAAGTACCACTAAAGTGCCACAGGACTCAGACACTACTAGTGTCGTAATTCCTGAGATAAATTAAGCTAAGTTGTGTCTTCAACGACCGCGACCCTTGTACAATAAGCCAGACGGTCTGTTCGGGTGCTATGTAAATTGTGATGAATATGCTAAATGTAATGTTGAAATATCTTCGATTGTCAACTATTATATAATAAATAGATATATCGTACTAGTACCTATATACAGTCTGGATATTAGTTATCTACAACTGTCGTTTTTGTCAATGTTTTTAGTCAAGTCTAAGCTTAAGATAGGTATTGGTAATATTTTAAACAAAATTACGACATTTCATGAGAAATAGTATTTAGATCAATTAAGTAATTTATAGACCGGTTTCAATCAATGAACTTAATAATAAAGCCACATACATAATAATAAACCGACAGTATAACGTAACTTTGATTATATTATACAGGGTGTTAGTATGAACACCGTTATCCTTGAAACCAGAAGTTTGGTTTCACTTATAGGACGTAAATTCGGCAAAAAAAATAACTTAAATTTTCACTCGTCAAGCTACAGTAGTAGGTATTTTTGCCTGTCCTAAGCCAGGAAAAGTATGAAGGGAAGTTACATTACATCACAGGTTATTTGTATGTGTTTTATACGGACGGCCAGTGCTGCAGGTCACTGCCCTTTAACTCGCGCGCATATTATCCATAAATTTACGGACAGTGTCGGAAAAAAACTTATTAAAAATTTTAAATGAAAGAAACGTTCATTTATTTTTAAATTCAGATAAATAAAATTATAATCAAGTCAACTACCTATGGTTTCGAGGATAACGGTGTTCATACTAACACCCTGTATACTTATTTTTTGACTCTCCATTTTCTTTTCAGGAAGAATGATGTGGACAGTGCTTGTGAACGATGACCACGCTGAGAAATTTTATTTTGAAGTCGACATCTTCCTGCCAAACCTACCGAGCAAAAGGATTGTTTATAGGTAAGTTTAAAATTAATTAACATTTTAGTAATACATTCTATTCAGAGTATTATTTCCCTTTTTATTCTCAATTTTAATTATTTCTAAAATGTTTAACCAATTACGTTAAAAACGTACTATAATAAATGAGCACCCACCCTTTTGGTATGGAGCTCGTAAAGTTACCACAAAATATTTTTGAAAGTCATGATGAGAATCACATGTTACAATTATTTTAGAGTTAGGTAGATAGTCATAAGCTCAAAGTCGCTCAATGAGCCATGGAAAGGGCTATGCTCGGTGGTTCTCTACGTGATCGAATCCGAAATGAGGAGATCCGTAGACGAACTAAAGTCACCGATATAGCCCACCGGATTAGCAAGTTGAAGTGGCAATGGGCTGGCCATATTGCTCGCAGAGCAGATGGCCGATGGGGTCGAAAAGTGCTGGAGTGGATACCACGGACTAGCAAGCGCAGCGTAGGACGTCCACCTTGAGGTCGCCGGAAGACGCTGGATGCAGGTCGCCTCCAACAGGTATCTGTGGAGATCTAAGGGATGATGATGATGATGATGATGATATAGTAGACCTCGAAAAACCATGAGAAATTTTTGGTGACACTTAAATTTAATTCTTTTTTTTTATATAAAAGAGACAGATGAATACACCCGTAATCCCAATGAATTGTCAAAATATTAGTAATGAAACTCCTTTGTTTTCTACTAAGTAGTTCTCTGTAGCCTGATGATCAGTGTATTGGACTATAAGTATACTCCTATTGAACTGACACGTACCTAATTATTAATTTACACGCACAGTAAAAATAATTTAGACACAGCATTTATTAAAGACGCAGAAAAACAAAATCCAGACTAGTGTCAAAATTGTCTCACCTTTCGGCACAATTTGTAAGATTACCATACACGCGCCGTAAATAAAATTCTATTATATAAAAAATGTTCTCGCAAGCCTTATAAATTGTTTTGCCTGGATATAAAACATTCAGACCATTTTTCTTTTGTATTGCGCACGTTGAATATTAATAATTTTGCTTGTTTTATCTGATGAGATTTTCTTGAAATCGCAGATTATAACTTAAAGCTGTGTTTCAGAAAACGTATAAATATATTTACATGAAAACAGGTATCAAATTATTCATGCCACAAAAACAATGTGATTGGGATTGTTTTGCATATGATCGTAGGTATACCCACTCTTATTGACTATCGCATTATTCCAAATATTTGGAATAGATACTCTGACTGGATGTGGATTAATTCACGTAATACGTCCGTTTATTATAAAACCCTAATAAAAACAATATTTGGCTCATTACAGCAGTTACTAAAAAGTACCTTAGCAAGCAGTCAGACCACAACAGACTGTTAGTCTTAACGTTTAATTTCAGTTGACCACGTCTTAAGATCTTTAATACTTATAATACTTTTATTAAATTGCATACATATTTTATTTCTTCAGACGGCCATGCAAGTGCGAGAAAGATGCAGACTTTCTGGAGCACACTCAGAACGTGTACATTCCCGTAGAGAACGTGTTCTCTATGCTAGATGAGGATGAGTCTGTCAACTTTATTGTCAGAATTGGTAAGAACTCTAAAACATGTACTGCGTCACCCAATCAAGTTGTTTGAGATTGCTTCAATATTTGAATGTACTAAAAGGCGTCCGGAGTTTAAAAAAATAATAATAATGGGACAAAGAACTAAATAGAATGCGGTTGACCCTTCTTCAAAACGAGACTTATGCCTTTGCTAGTTAATGTAGCTAGGTGCGTAATTAGATTTTTTTTAATCTTCCAACTTGAATGGGTGACACGATTCTTGCTTCTTAACATTGACTACAAAAGAATAACTTATTCAGATAAAGGTATGCGTTTTGTAGAAAAATGGTGGTTTACGTACCAAGACACATAAGGCAAAATTCAAAATTATTGTCTCCGCTTTTCGCTGTGAGTATTCGCAGAAATTAAAATTTATTATTGGGGATATTATTACGTTTACTATAATTATTGACTGTATATCTGTCATGGTAAACTAACTTTTATGTGTCCTTAAATAAAGATGAAATTCTAATGAAACCTAATTTTACAGGTGAAGTAGAAAACCTGCCGATTTTCGATACCCCTACGCCCAGTGAGAGCATCATTCTACTTCACAACGATGACCGCAAGGATGAATAAAAACATTAACACGACCATATTATATTATTTTTAAAATAATCATAATCCGTCTTACCACAAAAACTTTTATACGTCAGTTTAAGATTTGTGTAAAAAAATGTCAAATTATGACGTTGACATATGGTTCATTTTGTAGCCACAATTTTTTTAGACAAGTGTAAAACAGGTGGTTAAGTTTTTTGTAGTAAGGCCAAACATCTTTTACCTTAACACAGTTCTCTTCAAATAAGTTCTCCTTCTGAAGTCAGTCTTTTGACGCATCCATGCAAAATAGTGTATTATTTGAACATATTGACTATGAAATATATTTGATAAGAACTGAACTCTTACCATCATTTTAAATCCACCACAATACCTTTCTTCTTACCAAACAAAGTTCCGAGTATTTTTTTGTAATTTAGAAGGAATAAATTCATCTGCTTTTTTTCTATCTGTCACCATCTTTTATTTTGGGAGTCCAAATGTTTTTTCGCAAATTCTTTTACATTTTCAGTTTTAACAATGAATTCAACTGCGTCGAAATTGTTGGTCCGTGAACTCCGTACATAACTGTGCATGTATGCTAGCTATGTATTTTCTATGCGTTTTGTCGAAATATGTACCAGGCTATTGTTATTTTAGTTCAAATTGCAATACCTAAATACCATTTTCAGTTGTCAAATCGCCAATTTGACCAATGGGCGGTAAGTATATGGCTTGTTATGGTTCGGTTATCGATAATTAAATGGCGAAACTTATCCTTAGAGTAGAGTTGTAACTTTAAATGTAATTGAATTATATGAAACACAGCATGAAACTTAGCAATAATATTTATATCGATGGTACAAAATAACGTTTATATAATATTTTCTGAAGGTGCGTAACATTTTTGTGCTCAGTCCTTTATTACTTCTACCCCTAGATTGATTTATTTGATATCGAAAAATTGATTTATGATTATTTATTAAAAATCTGTTTGAATTGAAACGAACTTCGATGTTTTTCATTTCACAAATACGTGCTTCACTCTAAGGTATTGTTACAGGTTAGGTATACCTATATTGTTTCTTTATAAATACCTCTACAAATAGCTGAATTTACTTAGTAAATACGTGTATGTCAACTGGCAAGGGATTACTCGGGATTTTCAACATATTTCGGCCGCAAAAATTTTCCCCCGAGCGTAATCAACTACCAGATAGTTTATGAGAATAACATCGAAACAATTTATCAAACAAAACAAGAGTTGTGTCCAACCGAAGTTCACTTCATCCATTGTAATTTAGTCCTTAGAGCATAGTTTTAGAGTTTACTTTCAAAACTTCCATTTGTTGTTTTCGTCACAATCTTTGTTGTATTTAAAATAAACTTTGTACGATATTAAATAAGAATACAAATATTTTGTGATTGTGTGTTTTATTTCTTTTGTTTTAACTGTGTCCCTTGTTACTCAAATTATCTTTTTCAAATACATCTTCTAGATCTTTGATGAGGCCATTGTACTTAAAACATATATATTTTTAAAATGTTAATAAGTAAAGTACAGTAATTGAATTAGTTAGTTTCTTTGCAGCATTCAAATTCACCAAACAAAAACCACAATACTGTACGTCTTTTTTCGAAAACCTCTACACAATTTCAACCCGTACCGGGAAAACTACGATCCTATCAACAGCAATATTCACTTTTACACAATTTACTTAAAAAGGTTACCGAAACTCATGAATCGTAAGATTGACTTTCACAGTCGATCGAGCGCGCTCCATGTGGAAAGTAACAATAGGCACATATCACCGATTCAAACTTCACCCAGAGCAACTTGTTTACTTTCTTCAGACCGCAGTTCTGAGCAAACGAACTGAAAATTGTGTGCACAAATAAAAATATATTGACGCTGCAATCGATCTCCCACACAAACCATTAAACTTTAAGCGTACGATAGAAAATATCGGAAATAGGAAGCGGGACAAAGCAAAATATTCCTTTGAAAACTATTCTTCGTCGAGACTTCATTTGCAAAGCTTTTTGAACTTTCGGCTCGTTCCGTTTGATGAGTTTGCACTGTTTGCATACATATTTATTTACACTTGCGCCTCGGGCACGTGTGGGGTTCTTGGAAAGTACATACAAACATCTTTTATTTTTTTCTTTCTATATTTTCAGCCAAGACGTATTTTTTTAGTTTTCTTCAGGGTTTGCCTTGTGTTATTTCTTACTTTTCCTTAAACGCCAAAGCTGAAATCGAAAATCTCCCCAAAATACATTGAATATTTTAACATTACATTCATAACGAAATTACAAGCACTTATTATAAAATTCGACTCAAAATGCTGTAGTTCATTAAGCGGCATCAGTTGGAAAATTTACGAGTACAATTTTACAAGCAGCCATCATAATTTTAATCAATATAAACATCGTCATAATTGTCTCAATATAATGACTTTCCGTTGAATAATGTACAGGGCGAGGTTTAATTGGCATATTGTACAAAAACAGCGGGGCTGTGTCGCTGAAAATCATCCTGTAAATCATGCCACAAAATTATGAGAGCATGTAATTTATTACGTTAGCGTCCGCTTGCAAATTTTCATCATACAATAATTTCGTACACATACAAATACAAATTTATTCAAATCTTTTATGATGTTTGGCTTTTTTGTTTAAAATATTATAGAACGGGTGGAAGGGGTGCAAACAAAATTGTTCGGAAGCATTTTGGCAGCGTTTCCCTTGGAGAATCTTTTGTTGCGCGGATTCGTACAATAAAACGATCAGGATACATTGTCTGACTTATATTTATTCGATACTTGCCCTCAAAAGAACCTCAGTATTTAGTTGTGAAGTCAGTATTTTCCTTTTAAAAGTTATGACTCTCGTCAATGCAATAAACGCTTTCAAAAAACCCCCTTAAAACAAGGACAAAAAAGGTTAGCAAAGTAGAACCGGCATTTAAAAAGTTCTGGCTTTTATTCCGACATCTTCAGACTTAAACTGCAGCGAAATAATAAAAAAAAAAGTTCCACCGACGTTTTCAATTGGTCTCACAGTTCATAACTTCAATTAAACATAAGATACAAATTACGTTTTTACAGCGAGTCCCGGGGCTCAGACGTTTGACAACTCATTAAGGAGACAGCGCTGGAATGCGCTTCATTATTTCTTGGCTCGCAAACGAAAACTCGCTTTTCACAGCTGCTGAATTATTAAAAATTTGACTACCCTTTTGATGTTGGGGTACATGTTATATTTCAATAAGTAGCATGAATGCTGTTTAATTAATGAAAAATAGGGTTAACAGTTACATCTTACATTATTTTTAACCGTCTTCCCAAAAAGGAGGAGGTTCTCAATTCGGCCGGTATGTTTTTTTTTTTTTTTTTTCTATGTATGTACATCGCTTACTCCGAGGTTTATAGACCGATTCGCGTGATTCTTTTTTTGTTCGACGCGAAATAGCTGCCAGATGGTCCCATAGTCATCAGGTCAGGATCTGATGATGGAAACCCTGAGAAATCGAGGGCAACCTTCGAAAGTTGTAGGCATACATAGTGTAAAAACTTGACATTCAGGTGTATGCCTGAAAGTACTATTCAACAGTGAAGGTTTGGAGCTGACCTGATGATGGAGACCAGAGAGGGTCGAGGGAACTCGAGAACTGAATATGTAAACTACCTCGTGTTTGGGCTTATATTATTTGTATTGACGAGACCTTTGCAACAGTGAAGGTTTCGAGCTGACCTGATGATGGAGACCAGAGAGGGTCGAGGGAACTCGACAACTGAATATGTAAACTACCTCGTGTTTGGGCTTATATTATTTGTATTGACGAGACCTTTGCAACAGTGAAGGTTTGGAGCTGACCTGATGATGGAGACCAGAGAAGGTCGAGGGGACTCGACAACTGAATATGTAAAATACCTCGTATTTGGGCTTATATTCTCTGTATTGATGAGAACTTTTCACTTATATGGATAGTGACAACTATTCGTATCACTGAAAAGCAGTAAATAAAAAACTTTTTTACAAAAAAATTAAACCGACTTCCAAAAACTAAAAAGAAAAAAAAAACTAATTTTAGGTGCATCGGCCCACAAGTCGGTGGCAAAATTAACTTTGTAACATCCATTAGACACCGACTTCTAGGCCGATGCACCTAAAATTAGTTTTTTTTTTGCTTTTTAGTTTTTTCTGAAGTCTATTACGTATGCAATGAATGTTCGCTGGGTATTTTGTTAGAGAATTTGACCTTTGCATGTAATGAGATAGTTAATAGACCGGGGATAATACTTATCTCTACTGCGTAGAAAGAAAAGGAGCCTAATTCTCTTGATTGACACATAATTAACTTTTGTTCTACTGAGCCATATTAGATACTAAGGAGCTGTTAATGTCTAGCTTAATCAATGTAGGTATAATAAAGTTATCTTGCTAAGCCTCTATGCGAAAATTTCTAGTAAGAAAATGAAACTAAGTAATTTGGTATCGTTTTTTCTGCTCTGTGTAATCAAAATAGTGCTTAGCGGAAAGTCACATAAACCATTGCTGCCTACGCTTTTTCGTCGCACTTTGATGTCTCCTTACTTAATTACTTTCATAATACTACCTCTAGTAAGAACTTCTTTCCAAAAAAGTACGAAAATACATTAGAAAATTCAACAGGACTCGAAAATTGAAGCTAAACAAACAAGCCATCCCGTTTGAATATGAAATGGGCGTCCTTGTCAACACGAGAAACATTCGTGTAACAGACAAATTGCTTTTAGAGTATGACACACTGAAAACTTTTAGTTGGCCGACAGTTTGTTCGGACTCATAAATCAATATGAAGATGAATGGTGGAACGCACATACCAACGATCAGGTATTTGGTATTAGGCCTTATAAAACTTTGAGTGAAAAAACGATTGTCTTAAAAATCATCGGGCCAACACTATCGGCCGACTTTTTAGTCTACAGTGTGCACTCTATGTGGTACTCTTAGTGTACGCGTTTGTACGTTATGATAACTTACACAATGTATGGCTCCGTGGCTCCCTGCTGGGTTCCTTCTATCTGGCAGAATTTTATTTGGCCGAATTTTATTTGGCATAACACACTTGGCATAATTTTTTTTCATCGAATGTTTTTAAGGCATAAAAAATATTTAGCATAATTTTTGTTTCACCGAATATTTATATGCCCGAATTTACAGTTGCATACTTTTAAGATGGCAGAATTTTATTTCGCATAATTGCTTTTGGCATAGTTAGAGTTTCGCATTATTTCGTTTAGTCAGCATAATGTATATTTTGAGAAACTATTATTTGGTATAATCTCATTTGGCGTACTATGAAGATGGTAGAATTTTATTTAGCAAATTGCCATTTATAACCTTCAATTAAAAAACATTGTATTAAAAATTGAAGCTAGTAACGAAAACGAATCGCTATAAAACCGACTCCACGTAGTCTTGTTTGCCCTACCCCTAGAGTGCAATTCAAAACCGCGTAGGCGCGGAGGGGCGAGGCGGCCTGCGAGCTGAGGCGCAGGTAGTTTTAACGCTCGCCAACGCGGTTGAGGCTGGCCGGCTCTGCCGGCCAGTAAGCCGAAGCTGCGGTGGTGAGCGTGAAAACTATCTGCGACGATAAGCTCGCATGGGACCGCCGGAGCCCCGCAGCGCCAGAGCCGTGACAGAAGCCATGCTTGCTGCATGCCTGCTTACATGCTGCATGCCTGCTTGCATGCTTCCATGCTTCAGGCTTGTTTGCATGCTTCTTACAGGAAAATAAAAATTCCAAAACTATGCCAAAACATGATTCAGACTATAAACATTAAAATTATAAACATTCTGAAATATGATTGTTCTGCCTTTATGCGAAATGATGTTTCTACTATTTAAGTATTATGAATATGAAATTTATGCCTAAAGATGATTCTGCTTGCCAAAATTATGCGTTTTTAATGTATGCTAAATGAGTGTATGCCACACGATTTTCTGCGAAATGAAGATTATGCCAACTGTTGGTATGCAAAATAAGATTATGACATAAAAAGTTCTGCCATAAAAGGGGGACCCCTCCCTGCTACGTATGTAATACTAAAGTTTCAACCGCCTATCTCGCTTTAGAGGTGTGCTAACGAAATTGAAACAATGTTTGCTGGAAGAGGCGAAACTGACTTTTTTAAAGGTTAATGTAAGGAAAACGTTCTTGTATGTATTGGGTTATAAGCTCCTTGTTTGGGTAAGTTATAGGGTCAATATTTGGTTACTTGATACTGTAATTCTTGTGGGCTTATGCTGTGAAAGGCTCCAGTTGGTTGGCTATTCTAAATCACGTATGAGAAGTAGGTATTTTACGAAGATGCTTGATATTTTATACTTAAATAATGTTGGGACAAAATAATTTCGGAAATATTGAAACTACCAACGTACTTAATAAAATGTCAACTCCCTGATTTTTCAGGGAGTTAAAATATCCTGTCAAATTACCTCTGCTGTTAACGTATTTTTAACAATTACCAATACACGTGTGCATTGAAGTTGCTGGCCACTGGAAGCGACATTGGATGAATATTTAAACAAGGCGTTTCAAATAACCCCTAAAATATTTGAAACCGTGGGCAGCTAGTCCTTCATAATGTAATTTACTCGTAACTATTATAACAAAGCTAAGAATCTCCTACTATTATAATGGTTACCTTCAAAATCCTCAAGGGATTGTTATTGCATTCAGTTTATGTACACAAGCACAGTGTATGTAACCTTCAGATGTTTGCTTAGGTATCTTGGCTTAACCCCATATTTACCTTCAGAAATAGGTACGGGTCTTATAACTAGAATATTAGTTTCAGTTGAGAAATGAAAATAACTCCACATAATATTAAATAACTGGTTTCTGGCAGAGGTTTCGCCCCTGACTCGTGGTATTTTCCGTAGCTGAATCAAAAGAATCCTAAAGCCTTCGTCAATAAATAGGTTATCTAGCATTAAAAGATTTTATAAAATTGTTTCCAAGTTTTTCCTGGTGCATAACATATAAACATTCTATATAATGATAGTAGATATACTTTGCAATAATTACAATTGCTTTCTGGAAGATAGTTGAAATATTACTCGAAAGTAATTACGGGTCATCGTAGGCAACTATTTCATTTATGGAGTTCAAAAACTTTTCAGATTTCGTTATATTTTTTTATATCTACATTGCGTTAAAAAAACTACTAGTAGCTCGATTTTCTTATTTCTAAGCTAAGTAATTTATACCTATTGGTTGCAATCCCAAAATTCAGAGTTTACGAGTACAAGTATACTCAATTCATGAACGATAGGATTTGTGGGCCGATCAATTAGGGCCCTAATTAATCGGTTTGCCATTCGATCTAGATTCTCGCACTTGTGATCCATTGCAGGGATTTGAGTTGCCTGTTTGATGAGATTGCAAGAGGCATCACATTTGACGCTTATTAATTGCTTGTTTTAGATTAGTGCTTAATAACTTTATATTGAAATAGTCTGTTAGTTAACCTCAGCATTAAAAAAAGTTATATGCATTTATTATTGTTATGTATTTCTACCTAATCTTTCTCTTTCTGCCAAATTGAACGAATTTTGATGAGAACTTAATTTAAACAGGTACTGAAAAACGAATTCTCTAAATAACATTCAACAAAATTTTCAGTATTAAATGCTGCGTTAGCATAGTTCAAAATCTTTCCCTTTAAAGCGTTAAATAGTTTTCTCAGGAAAGGCGTCTTCACATAATTAATTGGCTTCTTCTCGGTTTCATAATCTCGGGAGACACGATTGATCGTCCCCTCGACTCAGGCTTAATTTAATTATTGAATCCGCGACGACGAGCGATTTGATTTCAACCTCGGTTTATTGAAATGTGCACAAAAATACTTCAATATAAATCGATACCTTTATGAATAATTCAGGGTTATTCGAGCGAGGTACCTACCTTATATTTGTATGTATGTTAATAAATAAAAGTAGCCAGCCACATTTAAATAAAAGCTTAGGTTAAGCGTCTGATACCTTCAAATTCATTAATGTTTATTCTTTTAATCACCTTAAATTAAATACAGCATTATTTACTGATTCTATCTGCATCTTCATTTAATTTGTCGCTTAAAATGATATGCAACCAACTTTCGTGAAAGAAAATTCCCAGAAAAACAGCTTCCTCATAATCATACCTTCGGGAGTCCTTAAGTGGCAACAACATTTTATGTTTCAATTCCCGTTAAGGAAAACTGTATGCAAAATAAACGAGTTTTATTGATCCCTTTTATTCGCTTATAACATCTCTTATGTTTACCATGTTGTCAAACAAAATACCATAACCCAGAAAAGGAAATTGGGTTATTTTTACGACGATATTTTTCCTATATGTATACGTGTATTTTTGATGTCATTAGGAATGTTAAGGACGGATATTAGCTCAAGTTTAACCAAATAATAAGAAAAATAATTATTAAGTTAGACTAGCTTTCGTTGTTAAATTCCAAATAGAGAACTACTGATTCAGTTAGATAGATATGATAGAGATTAAGATATTAAGAGATATACGTTAGGTACTTATGTGTTTTTTCAAAATAATTTAAATAAGTTGGTTTTAGTCTGTACTTATTACTATCATATGATACCTCTATAATACTATGTACCTGTTTTGTCTAATAGTTCATTAAAGTAAATAATTAAGAATTACTCTTTTTTATTCCTTAAATCAACATCTACCACCTGACAGAAGTAAAATCTAGCATATACTGAACTCGAATGGTAAAAGCTCGAAAAAATCGTCGTATTTTTAGAAATACTCACATTTACCAACTCATGTCGGTAAATCCTAAGACTTATACTAAAATCTTAAGTTGTTCATCCGTTGTTCGAGGTTTTACAGTAACACATACATCGCTGTTCAGACACCTTCATGACAGAGACCTCTTGATTTATTGGTTGAATAAGAAATCTGACCTTGAAGAAGAGCATCATAGTCTTGGAAACAGGCCTTAACCAAGGCCATTCGAACAATGAGTCCTAACTAAAAAGTTCGACCCAGACAAGGCCTGTTTAATTCCGTCTGAGACGCCATTATAGCCGTTGTGGGTACGTAATAAGAACAAACTGTTACCTATAAAGCGGTAAAGGTGCTGGGAATTAATTCTGGTGGAATTAATTCTAGGCGAATGAGTAGGCAACGTCAGGCTATGCCATCTGCAGATGGCGTTGAATGGACGCCATAATTTTGTACAACTGACGTTGAGCTAAATTACTTGATGTATAACTTAGCAGACAATGCAATATTTCATCTGAGACATTGTTATTTAGATCGTGGATTTTGCAGTATTCTTCTTATGGCAGATTTTTTACACCTGTGAAGTAGTTAAGGGGTAAATGGAAAGAAAATATAGGTACATATTATTTTTCAGTAAAAAAGTAAAATTAGACCCTTTTTGTGGAACTTGGTGTCAAGTGTTTGAATTGCTTTGAAACTACATAGATTGTAAATAGATTTCTCCACCTATAGTCCCGACTTCTTACATTGGATCACGCCTTAAGCAGCGGCAAGCTGACTTAAAAGGCTTTATAGCCTGTTTTCTACTAACCCCCCAATAAAATAGCCGATGCAATCAAACAGGGTTGAATGTAATTTGTCGCGCCTACTTTATACATTAACATAAACTGGAAAGCGATTGGGGCCCGGGAGAATGCTTGCAATTGCGCTTAATTGCACTTCAACAAAGCATATTTTTCTTTAACGACGTGATAACTACAGTATTACTACAGGTTTTTTGTAATTCACCCCATAAAATGGTAATGTTCTTTTTTACATGAGTGTTAATTGCTTAAGTAGGTTTGTGTTAACTGTAATGTTAGTTGTATAGGTAAAAAAATATTTAATTTTGTGTGGTACTGCACTTTTGTTACGTTTTATATCTTTCTTTTATTTCGATAATTCAATATATGTACTTACGAATAGATACGTTGCTGTTTTTGGCTCAGCCACAACAGAAAAGTTAATCAATACACAGCTTAATTTAAAAATGGTAAACGTTTTGGTGACAACCTCATCTAAATTCTAAGGTTAGTCGATTGGCGTGACAAGAATACAAAAATGAAAAAAAAATATGCCACTTTTTTCTATAAATGATTTATGGGTCACGAATTTCGTATTAGCACGGCCTTAAATTAGGCCCAGAGATGAAAAATAGCAAAGCAATTTTGTAAGACTAAAGGCTGTTTTGAAATGAGTCGTTTAAATCGGCGACCGCCTCGATAATAACTCTAAAAATCGTAAAATAATAACGATAAGAAAATTATTATATTCAATCAATATCGGGATAAAATCCGTTACAATAGTTTCATTTAAAGGTCTAATATTCGCGTGAGTGTCAGAAATCAATATACATACATTCAATCAAATCAAGATGTCAACGTTAATAATCATAAAACCATAATCCGAGCGCGTGGGACTTAATAATAATGACATCAATACCAGTACATACACTAATGTCACTTATAGTTAACCTTTAGTGGGAAAATGAAGCGTAGGCCGTAATAGCAAGTTACCTTAGAAAAGTACTATTAACGACACACACGTGTGGGCTTGTATTTAATGCAATGATAAAGATCTTACAAAATGTCAAGCCTATTTTCTTCAGCGGATAAGGGGAAACCTTCCATTAATAGAACCAATCCCTTATTCTGTGAAGGAACCCGGTGAATAGTTTGGTAGTGACTGTACTATGCACGTGGAAGCTCAAAAGTTCAAGGTTACCTTCAGCGAAATTATTCAAACCGCTTGATTGACTTTTACCACTTAACCTTTTACAGTTTATAACAGTGAGTTCTTGTATTTCTATTTGCATTAAGGACTTCGTAAAGCACCGGCTAGAACGATACCTTGTAAATACCTGATCTTTGTAATGTGCATATACTGATTCATGAGCCCAAACCAACTATCGACCGACTAAAAGTTTGCAGTATAAGAGCACTTACTTAACAATGAATGTTAGTTATCAGACAAGTTAAATTATCTACTTATGTACATATATTAGTCTTCAGCAATAAGTTCTATATAAGTATAGAATCACGTCTTAACCTATTTCGAGTGTCTTTAATCTAAACCACGTTATCGATAAGCTCTTACGAGTAATCTGTAGTACATTATGTAAACAATATTGTTCGTTAATTCATAGTGAATGCAGAGAGCGTATTAACTAATTTGTATATCAATTACCTTGATTGCGGCACGTACTTCCATCTGGTACTTAGAGAGAGCACGTTATGCCTTCCTATTAGCATGTATTTGGAATATATTTGGCATAAGCTCTGCTTTAAATGTAATAGGGTAGTGGAAACCTTGCTATACACGGAAAATACAAATGAAATCGTGTATCGCAATTACATGTGGAAAGCTGTGCAATATTGATTTTAATTTTTTCACAGTTGAAGAATTCTTGCTGTTCAAAACAATCCACCTTAAGGTGGATTTCAGTTTTCAGTCTTGAGACTGAAAAACATTTTATAGTACCCAGACAATAAAAATAATGAGCACCATTAAGTCTACCTCATTAAGTCTATTGATACCAAAAGAAGTCCTTGTAAACTAGGGTCACATGTTATGTTCCATGGTCAGCCGAACATAGCGTGATGTAGCTGTGACATGAGGAGTAAATATTGATATCATCGAATGATCTGTTTCATTTTTCTTTGAAACTGGTGACTACTTTCTGTTAAAACAGATGATTCCTTCTGAATCCCTTTGTGTACCAGAACCGCAGTGCACGTAATCTACTTTACCTAGATATGACTTGATGGATTACGATTAAGTTATGATGTGATTGCAAATAGAACATCAGGCGATCGGGATAATTGATATTTGATTAAGTATGTATACAAAGCACTTAATTAAACGTTAATCTGTAAACAGGCAATAATCTCCTGCTCTGTACATATAGAGGTAATTTAAGTAAAATAAATAGATGACAGTAAGAAGGTTATTCAAAATAGATATAATATAAAATGTATGAGCTTGCAGAATACTGCTAAAAAACTCAGTTTTTACTACTTAAGTTGATATTGAGAATTCTACTCATATCTATACTAATATTATAAAGCTGAAGAGTTTGTTTGTTTGTTTGAACGCGCTAATCTCAGGAACTACTGGTCCGATTTGAAAATTTCTTTCAGTGTTAGATAGCCCATTTATCGAGGAAGGCTATAGGCTACTTTTTATCCCGGTACGGGAAGTAGTTCCCACGGGATGCGGGTGAAACCACTGGCAGAAGCTAGTATTTAATATGTCACTTTGCAGTATTCCTGCTAAAAATAAAAACGCTATTTTTTTCAAGTCCAGTAAAAAAGTTCCAATAAAAAGTTTTAAAAGATACATACAAAAATATTGTTTCTACCATGAAGGATATTGTTGTGCATAACTGAACCACGTTTCCATTTAAATCACTGATTGCAGTTTGTATTAGGTACACGTGGCTTAGCGACAGTTATTGCAAATTAAACTACATTTGTCGCGTAAAGGTCAGAATATAAGCTGGCATAATTAATAACGTTTATTGACCAAATTACAAGTTTCCAGGTGATTAGTATCATCACTGATTAGTTTGTAATTATAGTCAATGCAGTTAATTTACTAATCCTATGTTTCGTTTTCAAATGATTTATGACGGACTTTTTATGATGACGCATATAACTGCTCAATATCTGTAGGTACTGTAGCGCGTAGCGAGCTCGGGCCCGGGATCTCAGGAATATTTTAATAAAAAATCATTAAGAACTTCAAACTTATTCTTCGAATCGGAAGAAATGACATATTCGATATCAGAACCATATTACTTATTTGGCTTATACAATACACACGCCTAAAACATCAATCTTTTTCAAATACTCTACGTACTGAATCAGAACACGTTTATATCTAAATTGAACCAAATCAAGCAAAACTGCTTTTGAAGATTATGCCAAAGATCAGACACAAAATATTTCTAGAATCCTAATTCGCCCAGTCCACTTATACAATTAGCTAAAGTGTTTAATCAAACGATAGCTATTTCCAATTCAAATGGTTTGCATATTTTATCAACTTAAGTGGATTTATTGATTAACACTAAATCTGAATTCCATTTACTTGATCTCATATCTTTTCTGAATATTCTATGTACCTAAATAATCTTTGGTAAACAAATGATGGACGAAAATTATTATTATTTCAAGATTTGCATACGAAATTGTTGAATTCTAAATGGGTACACAGTTGATCCTTAGAGTTTTTAGACAATAATTGATTCGAAATCATATCCTCAAAAGTATACTTACGAGTCTCAACTCAAGCAATGATTTGATAAAAAGCTGTGCCAAGGAACAAATTCCTAAAATCCTATAAGTCATTTGTTCGGTGTATTTGTCATGGACCATGTGATTAATTCGGGCATTATTTATAATGCCCGAGCATTATGAATAATGTCTAGCTTTATCGGGCCAAGTGATTAATAACTATCTTAACTTCATTATTTATCACATTGCACGGGCATTATTATATTGCTACATGACAGTTGGGCAATTTGATAATAAAGCTATATTTTATGCGGTGCGAAGGTGGCAGTTGTTCTAATAAATAAATTCTGTTACTTGCTACATATTTTATGATTATTGTTTCGAAAATTATATGTTCTTTTTTAATGGGAAATTTTAAGTCTAACCACAAAATTATTTATTGGACAATTGTCATCTAATTTACTTACTCGGCATCGTTTTTCTTGATCTCATTTTTCTTGGCTCGTTTTTTTTTTTATGGTAGAATTTAATTTGGATTCAAAACATTGTATTAAAAATTGAAGTCAGTGACGAAAACGAATCGCTGCAAACCCGACTCCACGTAGTCTTGTCTGCCCTACCCCTAGAGTGCAATTCAAAACGCCTTGACCCTCCGCGTAGGCGCGGAGGGTCAAGGCGGCCTGCGAGCTGAGGCGCAGGTAGTTTTAACTCGCCGCCGCGGCTGAGGCTGGCCGGTCCGCCGGCCAGCAAGCCGAAGCTGCGGTGGTGAGCGTGAAAACCATCTGCGACGATAAGCTCGCATGGTACCGCCGGAGCCCCGCAGCGCCGGAGCCGTGACAGAAGCCATGCTTGCTGCATGTTGCATGCTATTAATATTTAGTTTAAGTTAAATGTCAATAACAATAAAAAAATTAAATTAAATATGTTTATATTACTTTGCCCAAAAGGTCACGGGCAATATGTATAGTGCCCGGTCAATTTGATTATTTGAATAATTATTATCAAATTGCACTCTCATATTGGGCATTTTTCATAATGACCGGGCATTATGTATAATGCCCAATTTATCACTTGGTCCATAACATATTCACCGCTTTCGGCCCCGATAAATATGTGGTCACCATAAAGAAATCGTAAAAGTTCAAATTCTGAGTTTGCCCATAAACAATATTCTTTATTTGCATCTATAAAAAGTACACGTGTACCGAACATGTTCGGTACACGTGTACTTTTTTTTTTGTACAACGCCATGGCGTTCATGAAACAATTTTCCTAAACAGCGGTCGTTGAACCACAAAACGTAACAAGGTCATACTTGGTATTTACGATTCATAAACTTCATACACAATGCTTTAGAATAAATTAACGGTATCAAATAATGAAACAGCTTTTTTAACGTTTACAATACGAAATGTAACGTAACTATATGTTACAAACCGTTTCCTGCGGTTTCACCCGCATACCAGGGGGAACTTCTCCACGAAACTAGATAAAATATAGCTTAGGTATATCACCCGGGGATAGAGTAGCTTTTAAACAGTGAAAAAAAAAACACAAATCGGGTCAATAGTTTTGGAGTACTCAGGGACCAAACAAACAAAGAAAAGTCCTCGTTATTATATTAGTATGTGTGACAATGGTTAACGTTATCTGTTACAGCATTCTTCATATTATTCCGCATTGTAATATTTCGAATTTTAAATGTATTTCAACAAATGCTGGTACGCAGTTCTGGTTAAAACAACAGTTTCAGATAAATACTAACATTGTTTCAGTGTTACGACCAGAATACTCGTGTTGTTTATGCTTTGATAGTAAATATTGTAGTGAGGTTCATTGGAAGGAATTGTATTGAATAAGATTTTGAGTAATGCTCCCAACAAAATTTGCGCAAAATTTTCCTAAATTTCTTAATCTAACCTCTAGAATCTCTTAAGTTACACATAAAAAAAATGGTGCGTGACTTGAGAAGAAAGAAACGATGGCAAAAACCGCTAAGTTTTCTTATAAAAAATCTATATAGAACCACTGATAAATTAGTGTAGATTCCGTATTGAGTTTTGTAAAAATTATGATATAGGTGAAAAAAGTAACAAAAGTTTAGACTACCCTCGACACGGTGTAAACGGCCAGTGTAGGCAATTGGCTGCCGTGGCGGTCACAATTTTTGATTGTTGACAAAAAAAGTTGTTGTGACACGCAAATAGTGTATTTACTAGTGATATGAAATATGTTACGAATGATTAAATATATGTGCCATCGAATTGTAGTGTACCTAGTTTTGGTGAATATAGTTGTGAATTCGACGTATTGTGATAAAGTGTGAAGGTTATTTATGTAAATTATCAAAATGGCAACATATCTCGTCACTGCAAAGTCAGGTAAGTTTCATTTTATTACGTAGTAATTTTAATATATAGGAAAACTAATGAGGATTCTAGGAAGGTATTATTTATAATTGTGTTATTGTTGGTTTAATGGTGTAATCTTTGTTTTTCTGAAGGCCTACCCAACGTTTTCATCTAACTTGTAAAAGTGTCGACATTTGACGCACTTTGCGTGTACGCTGGTCCGGCAAGCAAGGCGTTATTGCTTCCTGATCAGCGAGCGTGATTACGTGTAATTTTTATAAACATCTTATTGCCATTATAATTCTCAGAAGCAAACATATAAAGCTTCGCCAGTACACAGCTTACAGCTTAAATTCAAGTACCACATAATAATCGTATTCAGCTCAAACCGCATTGCCAAAATCGAACATCAATCCTTCAACCGCAACGACAATTGCTCTAATTCAAACAATGTACATAGAACAACAATAATCATTAGTCATAGAGATCCATGGAGAACAAATGACTAGCGGAGATGCCATAACGAAACATCTCCTAAGCGCACCAAATTTCAGGTGTTCGGGGGACGAGGAACGTTACTGTCTCCGCCCTTATAATCCTTCGCGCCTATTTTTTGAAATAGGTACCAAAAATCGTTGCCAGTTGTCTCAAAGAATCCGAAAGCCTCGTTAGTTCAATAGTAACTAATCGTTTTGGTCATGCCTACCGTACGCATTTGACCTAGACGAAGGCGCCTGACCTAGCAGCATTATGGCATCTCCACTAATCTTTCCTTACTCAGTGTAAAAATCTAAACCCACGTTACAGGCTTGCACGTGACATTGGCATATCTCTGACACTCGCTTACATAGTGTCAGGGGTGTCAGGGCAACCCTTGAGGGGAGGTAAATTTGTCACGTCAGACTCAGATGATTGATAAAGGGAATAACTGATCATATGTTTGTTTGTGGTTTGATGCTGTTTAGTTTTGCTTGAGCTTATCTAAAATAGTGGTCTCATGTTGGACGTTTGTATTTTCTAAGACTTTTTTCTCGTGTGTTGGAAGTGCCATTATAATAATTCATAACACGTTTATGTCAACATCACCCAGACCGTAAACAACTGTAGTTTTCCAATGATAGTGGGAGTGATAGCGTGGGTGATAGAGGTCGCAATGAACACCTTTTAGTTGTATCTATACTAATATTATAAAGCTGAAGAGTTTGTTTGTTTGTTTAAACGCGCTAATCTCAGGAACTACTGGTCCGATTTGGAAATTTCTTTCAGTGTTAGATAGCCCATTTATCGAGGAAGGCTATAGGCTACTTTTTATCCCGGTACGGGAAGTAGTTCCCACGGGATGCGGGTGAAACCGCTGGCAGAAGCTAGTCTATACTAATATTATAAAGCTGAAGAGTTTGTTTGTTTGTTTGTTTGAACGCGCTAATCTCAGGAACTACTGGTCCGATTTGAAAATTTCTTTCAGTGTTAGATAGCCCATTTATCGAGGAAGGCTACTTTTTAGGCTACTTTTTATCCCGGTACGGGAAGTAGTTCCCACGGGATGCGGGTGAAACCGCTGGCATAAGCTAGTCTATTATAAGTATCAGATACAAGGTTTCATTTTCAAATTAATCACAAAATCATAAATATCATAACGAAATGTGTCACCAAATTCTGGATAAATTGCAAGTTGTAGAAGTAAGACAAACTTAAGACGAGAAATTAAGGAAGTTTACTAGTTGGAGTTTTGAAACTGTCAGCAGTTAGTTGAAGAGGTACGGAATGAAGAAAATCTGATACGATGAACAGCTCAAGTTTGTGCCATTGTTCGGCGGTTGGGAAACTACTGAATTGATTTCAAATTAATTTTAAACAGCAACTTTTGTATTATTAATTTACATAATTTTATCCGCTTTTGCTTTTATTTTTTGTGATGTACGGTCATATTTTCATTTGGACATCTCAGGCAGTCGTTACGGGAAGTCAGATGCCAGTAAGTCTGACAACCAGTCTTGCCTAGTTGTATTGGGAAGCCCGGATAACTGGGTTGAGGAGGTCAGATAGGCAGTCGCTCCTTATAAAACACTGATAGTCAACTGCCTAAGGTTAGACTGGAAACCGATCCCAACATAGTTGAGAAAAGTCTAGGCAAATGAGGCACAACTTTAACTTAGTTTAAAAATATATACAGATAAAAGGTGTACGGTATTATATCTTTTCAAATCTATACATATAATAAATCTGTAAAAAAACTGTGTCTGTACATTGAATATATTAAAAAAATAATAATTGGGTGGGGTTTAGAAACAGTAATGGAACACAAATCCAAAAAAAAAATCTGTCTGTTTGTCTGTATGTCTGTATGTCTGTATGTCTGTATGTCTGTATGCCTGTTTGTTTGTACACGCTAATCTTCCGAACTACTGAACGGATTTCAATGATTTTTTCTTTGTTGTATTGGTATTAAGCCGGGTCAACATATAGGCTATAATTTATCTTCGAAACTTGAAGACCTGATGCAGAACTCCAACAGACAAACAAAACTATAAGAGATACAAAAATGGTGCCATAGCAAAAATTGTTTCATGTTATGAGCATTTTCTGCTGAGATAATAAATTTGAAGATCTGGAACACCTTATGTGGAACCCCAAGAGCCCAGCTACTCTGTACCATATACAGGTATGACGTTTTAGCAAAAGTTGATCAATCTGATAAGCACTTTCTGCTGACTTATAAAAATTGAAGATCTAAAACACCTGATGTGGAATTCCAGGAGACCAGCTAGACTACAGCATATAAAGGTATGACGTTTTAGTAAAAGTTGTTCAATCTGATAAGCACTCTCTATTGACGTATAAAAATCGAAGATCTGGAACACCTGATGTGAAACTTCAAGAGCTCCACTACTTTAAATGTATAGAAATGAATGTTACAAAATAGGTATGGTGAATCAAAAGTAATTAGTCCGCCTTTTACATAGATAACCCTAAAATAATGAACACGTATTTTTTCTTTTCTTTCTCTCACATACAAATAATAACGTAGATACAACACGCTTGAATTTTGTGTTAAGTCACTTATTAGTATAAATTTTACATCTCATTTTTATTTTGTATGTATGTCTCTTCCAGACCTCGGGACTACAGAGTCCCGAATTTTTGGGAGGCAAACGTGGGGCCGAAGCCAACACGCTGAATCAACTTTAATGACATGGTGACACAAAACCGACGATTATCCCTTTATACACTATAGAAATGAACCCAAAGACAATCCCCGGTAGACGTCGTTAAAAAAAAAAAGACAGTCCCCGGTTCTGTGATAAACTATTGCTGACTATGAAGGAAAACTACTTGGGCTATTGTGATGGGATGTTAGTGGATTAGGACATAGGAAACTATGGGAACTATGGCACCTCCCGATGACAATGTATTATTTATACATGTAAAAATGGCAGGTGGAGACTCGCCACCTCACTTACTGGGCCCCCGGGAATCAGTCACTGAATAGAAACCAGAGGGCAACAAGGACATGAGCGGCTGAAGTGAGGATACCTCGGTGGACTTTAAACGCAGATCACCGGCCCACTTGCCACTTACCACGAGGCACCTACCCTCCGAGCAGGGCTACTAACCCTGCTCTAGCGACTCCACTCTGGACGGCCAATGAAAGCAAGCCAGAGGCGTGAGACCTAACCCCGTCATGGTTCACTCCGGCCGGCCGGAGATGGGGGACAGTATACTCTCCCTGGAGCACTCGGTATATATAGCTCCGCGGGGTTGCTACTCCCCGTCATCAGCCTCAGATGTCCTGCGGGGCTTATATCTCATTATTATTGTTGTTATTATCTCAAGAGCCTTTGTCCCAATTATGTTAGGATCGACTTCCAGTCACGATGCAACTGAGTACCAGTGTTTTACAACCGGTTACCCGCTCAACCCAACACCCCTTGGTAAAACTGGTCAGACTTACTGGCTTCTGACTACTCATAACGACTGCCAAGAATGTTCAATGACAGCCGGAACCTACAGTTTAACGTCCCCTATTGGTATCCAAAATATACATAGAAAGCACATACGAATTTAGAAAAGTTGCATTGGCAGGTACTTGCCAGACCTGGAATCAAAGTCATACTTGAGAGATCGGTTCTCTACCCACTAAACCAAAACGACTTCCACTAGGTCACCACTACTTTGTTATCTTAGTAATATTTAATGTTTTTTTACGTAATAATACGTGCAATATTTGCCACATACAACTTAGACTAATTAGAATCTGTGCTTTTGCCGTTGACGTACAAAAAATTAAATATATGGAAGGTTTCTAATGGTTATGCGTATTCCGTTTTTTTCCCGTCAACGGGCCCTTAAAATTCAATATGAGACGATTCAGACCATTGATTTTGCTGACCCCGTAGTCGCTGGCATAAGGGACAGGATCCGCGTACGAAGTCGCGGGCAGAAGCTAGTTATAAATAAAATAAAACTCCAGTGCCTACAAAGTCCGACATGAAAACTTACAATTTAAGCAATATGTAAGCTTCGGCGTACCGAGCAAATTATTCACCGAACTCGCTACTTATTCAAAACTTTAAATTGGCCGTGCTTCCAATAGCAGATACAATATTTCATTATCGAATGGCGGAATAAACTTACTTGGAAAACTGTATAAGAGAGATGTATCTTCTGAATTATTCCAAAAGCAGTATATAGAATGCAGTTACCTGTGCAATTTGAGCAAACATTTTGCATTTTGACTATGTTCGCAGTCTATGCAACAAGTCTTCACACGGCTTGCAAACATTTGTATGGTACAATGGATATAACTGTCTGTGTTAACGGGTGCTAAATTTGGAGCAAAAATGTTGTTCCGTGAACTGTTTATTTCTGTGCCACGTCGCTTATAAAATGTGACCTACTTCATACTCAAAGTGCTGGAGAAACTATGAGTAAAGCTTATGTGCTCGACAAACTTAGCTAGAAATGTGAAGTAACAGTATCGGGAAACTTAAGAATTAAGCAGTTTAGGTGCCTCGTTGATACGATGTCGTCAGCGAAATATAAGTAATATTGATGGTATGCTTACGAACTTCTTGTAGGTTAACTGCATAGGTGAATCAAACACAAAATATTCGTTTCCATAATGACTAGTTACGGCTTATTCCATAATTATTTATTTCCATCAGATCTCTCACAGTTTTTCAATTCAATTTCATCCAAAGTCCACTAAAAATGAGGGCACTAATGCCATCAACTGGCACAAATCTAAACTCTGCGCTGCTATTAAGAAATTCCTCTTTGAACATTCCAATAATCCTGCCTCCCTATCGAATCCAAGACGTATTTAATGTTCAGTCGCATTTAAATAAATATTTTTAGAAACTAATTTTACTTCACAGGGTCTCAATTTCTTAATCATAGTAAATCTCAATAGATTTTATCAAATAATTTTTTTTTTTTTTTTTTTTTTTTTTATCAAGTATATTTTTTATTTACAGTATCTAAGAAATGTACACACTATATATATATACAAACTTAAACTACTTATCTTTATACAGAACTAAAAATAAAATACTATATACAAAATATATATAAACATAAAACATAATATAAAAGGGCATCGATCAGGCGTCGAAGTATTCCTCCACATCACTGTCCTCCGGAAACGTGCCCAGAAGACTGGCTGCATTGCCACGTTGAATGGCAATGCTAATTCTTTGTCCAAAGAATAAGCCAGCCCTCTGGTCACGCGAAGCGTCGACAAGCCTTTTCGCGATGTCCTTGTAAAGTAACCGCGAACTCGGGCCCCACGGTCCGAGCGTTTCGACCCCAAACGGCTCAAAACTATAATTTCCAATAAGGGTATTATATTTGCGCCGCTTGGTGGTCTCTGCAGAAGCTGCAGCCGCCCCAGCACAGCATGCCGTGCTAGGAAGATGTGATGGCGCCAGGGTGTCGACGCATGTTGCGTCCCACACCAAGGGCCTACCCATCTTCCATGGCAACAACGTCATACCATCTGGCCTCTTTCCATCGTCACGCACCAGTCCATTAGGCTCTAACACGGCTGGTACGCCGGCGGTGGAAAGAGCACGACGGATAATGTCGTTAATGCTAGCATGCCGTGCAATACGACCAGCACTTCTGCAGCACGACAGACCATGGTGCCCGAGGCTGTCGACAGCTTCACCGCAATGGCAGCGATGCGGAGCAACACAGGGAGCGCCTAATCGAAGGCATGTAGCGATCCGGAAGGTGTTGTCATCCAGCATAGTGCCTATGCTGGTTGACGGAATAACCTGCAACCATAGTCCAGATTCCCATACTCCCACAGCCAGCAGGCGAGCACGCTCGGCAGCACCATTACACGTATTAAGAAGATCATTCCGTGTGATGCTGCAGAGCGGCCCATCCCACTGTCTCTGAGAGGAGGGGTCACTGGGCAAAACCGTATTTGGGCAAGTCAGAAACCAGAAGATGGTTCACAAAGAAAAGAGTTTTTAATATGAAATTAACTAAAATTAATAAAAGGCGCGGCGAAATCGTATTGCCTTTTAAACTATAACATGTCTATTCACAATGACGTTCGGAAAATAATCATTCAATCAGAGGCGCCAACCTAATGGCGGCGCATTATTTACAGGTTTCGTTTCTACTTACTAGGTACTATGTTACAACTGACAGCCAACAATATATACATATTAATCGAATTTCACAAACTTTAGCTTAATACGAAGTAAACTTTCTTATTGTGTTATCCGTTCACTTGTAAAATCGTCAATATAAAACAGTCTGGTCACGTTTATCAAAGATGACACACGCTCTTCCCTAACGAATGTTGACTTTGGTTCGGATAGGCTTTTCTGCGTACAATCCACAGAAATCTAAATAAGTAAATAGAAGTTGCGTACGCGAAGTTTCACATTCAGTATGTGTCTCAAAGGATAAATCGTCATCCTATCCTGATGTTGTATTCCTAAGAAAGTTATCTAGATTTTATTTGCAGATACCAATGTAATTTATTTATCCAAAAAATGTTGCTACAAGAATGTTTTTTTGAGATCCTTTTCATTATTATAAGCATCACATATTTCTGACAATGATTGGAGTAAGCACAGCGTTTACAAACCAGCAGTTTTCCGCTCAGTTTTCTGGGCGACATCACTCGCTTTAAACGGACGGTGTCAAACTAACGATAGCTCTCAATACAAAATATACCATTTATTAATACCAATTTACCAATTCTTTCAAACCAAAACATTATTCTATTTTCAAAAAGTGTAAAGCTTGTAACAAAGATCATTTAAATTCTATTCCCCCATATCATGTTCCCTATGATTTCAGCCCTCAGAATATTTTCACTGCCTACTTAATACACGGTCAGAATATGCATGGAATCAAAGCACGTTATATTAGGTGACCCTGATTGTATTTCTTCCGTTTTGCTTTGTTCATGAGATTAACCTGGAAAGCCAAGCCTCTTTGATAAGTGCATTGAATATTAAGGGCGATTTTGATGGAATGCGTTATAGCTGTTTTTGGAAACTGGTCTGTTATAATGAATTTAAAAATTTCGTTTAAAAAGTATTATTTCATATTTATTGTTAACACATTAAGACCACTTCTACAATAGCGCATTCTTCGCACTACTTTGAAAAACGCTAATAATCAATTAATCGTCTCTTCTGAAATACCCACACAAATATTTGTTTCTTGCGATAAGTAATATTTTACCGGAACACTAAATAATATCCAGAAAACGATATTTCATCATAATATCGAACCATAACCTTTTCCGAAAATACCCTGACGACCAAGATACCGACTAAGTGTTGCCTAAAATACATTATACCTACACTACATCTACAGCGATGCTATAAGATATTCTCGTAATTCAGTCGGCAATATTGATCGAAAGCTAAGCAAACGGTTTATTATGTATCACGACATCGACACACATCGCATTATATACGACAACAATGTCGGGATTACATAGAATATTATACACATAGTGGATATTCATTTCGTCGCTTAGAGAAGCTAACTAACTGGAGCCGCGATTGGCTTGCCTTCCTCTCCGCCAAAAGATCGCGACTGCCACTCATATGTTTGGTACACATTTGTACGTGAAGTTTATATAACTTGTATTTGTGATATTTTTCATGTGGGTACGTAAAGATGTGATCGAAAATGTTAATTTTATGATTGCATACCTACATTTAAAAAATAGATATCAACATAGCAAATATGTTGCGTTCATTAACAGGCTTTTTTATAGAGTTTTGTAATGGCGAGTCCAGTTGGTTGGATGTTCAAAGTTTCTTCGACAAGGAAATGGGAAACTGAACGAGATTGTAGGAACATCTTTTGACGTGGCTATCCACCCGTTCAAAATTAAAATACAATTCTTCGATGTGAAATTCGAAACTATAAAATGTTCAAAGCTGTAGGATATTTTCTCAACCGAATGCATACATACGATATAATGCCTAATCTAAACTCTAAATCTAATATAAACTGCCACGTTGTTCGTCATAAAAAGCGTTTGAGTATAAATTATTCCCTGAGTATTGCATTCCCACATTAGACAAACAGGATCTAAATATAATCGCATAGTAGGCCTTCTCTGCAGCTATCGAATCATGGAAAATAACAATTTTTTTTCACTGTTCGTGTATTGTCATAACACACAATCTAGCCCTTGACTTAGAACTATGTTTGAAAAATTATAACAACACATGTTCGATAACGAAGGTCAAGTAAGTATTTTGTTGTTCTTACAGACACAAGATGCCGATAAAAAAATATGTAAGAAAAAAATATATAACACGACGCTTAACCATTTATCTTAATACTTGGCTCTTTGAGGCCATTACTGAAGACTAATCTTTTCAGCAGACTTATGAATTATGAATCGTTTGTGTGACCTTTTGAAGGACCAAAGTCTTAATAAAGTGGATTCTCAAGAGATAAGTGCTAAATATGGTGAACGTTTAAGTAACTGGGTTAATTTGTTTTGTAAGTTATAACAGTGTTTTCATACTTACAGATGTTTCGCTGGATTGTTAGAAGCAACGCATAGTGCGTGGAACAAAACTAAGTCGTATAGTAAAGTAGTGAATGATTTGCTTTTGCACGTAAAAGCCACTACTACTTTTTAGCCCGTACTATTTTCACCCTACCATGCCTAGTTACCCTAGTTTGAGGTCAGTGAAGGCATTACTTGTTAAATTGTTAAATATTTATAAAAGTTAATTAGATTATTTAAATCCCTTACAATTTAAAACCATAGGAAATTCAATTACAAATATCTAATAAGATATTAAAGAGCGTACGTTCCTAACATCAAAGAAAGCGGCATAATCTGCAAATGACGGCCACGATTTATGCTAAACTACTTTTTATTGCGTATCCTCTCATGGGATTGGCTTCAGTTCCGGGTCTTTATCACTGTTCTGCATTAATGGATAGTTAAGGATATGACCCTATTGCCATATGGTGCTCGGAACATAATTATTGTGTTTGGAACAGGATTTTTTTTTTCTTCTGAAAACTTTGCCTTTATTTAACTGTCCCTTACGTTTTATTATATTTTCGGTATCAGTTTTAGGGTGATTTGCGGATTAATCAAATCACTCAAACTGCTCGAAGTTTCGCTACGACATTCGTGGGTATCCATCCACGTACAAACAGTGTAAAGCACCGCTTAACTTCGTGGATTGGATGTTTAATAGTATTAAAACATTTGTTACTAAATAACATATTCTATTACCATGATTTATTACAATAATCTGTTTTAACAAAACAAAAATAAAGTTTCATACAGACTAGTGGAAATTTTATGAAACACGATGAACGTCGACCGCAGAGCACCGCGCGTCGCCACAATATTTCGCACAAAATATGATATATTTTTAATATTTATTTAAATCTGTCAGCACTAAGCCTTAAATATAAACAGAATAAATAATAGTGTATTTGATATATGAATTATTATGATAAGCTACATAGATATGATGGTTTAATGTGTCATGTATGGTATGGAATAAAATTGGATTCGTAATTCATATTTAAATTCGTGTTGGGACACATAAATCTATCTCTAAACAAACTAAACATTATTATCGTTTAGATTATGTTTTGAAAGTTCAATTATTTATAAGGTTACTAGCTTTTGCCCGCAACTTCGTTCGCGTGGAATAGTGACTACCAGCAGATTTTTGATTTGACCAATAGATGGCGCTATATGTCCGGAATAATTTTATTTTAATTTTTTTTTGTAATAAAAACTATCCTATGTCCTTTCTCAAGTTTCAAACTATGTCTGTACCAAATTTCACACAAATCGGTTCAGTAGTTTAGGCGTGAAGAAAAGACAGACAGACAGACAGACAGACAGACAGACAGAGTTACTTTCGCATTTATAATATTAGTAAGGATTAAGTTACAAAACATCCATTCCATTTAAGGTTTGAAGACTATGTAAAATACGGTATAGACGTGTAGATGCTTATAACTCCTTCACGCAAAAACTACTAAACGGCTTTTGATAAATAGTGGCAGTGATTATATGCTATTTTTTATTTCTAGGTAAGTAGAGCAGTTCTTTCGGGACGTGGGTGAAATAGCTATTAGAACTATAAGGGCGCTTTCAACTTATGCGTTTCTTGACGAACCGTGCTTTTTGTATGAGAAAAAAGGATCGCCCGTACGCTGTACGTCTAACGCACCGCTTCGGCACCGCAGCCGGCCGTCAAGAAACGCATAAGTTGAAAGCGCCCTAAGGTAAGCTGACATCAAAATAGAACCTCATTTGTTCCATCGGAGACCATATCCAACAATATACCACAGATAACATATTTTCCTACAATAACAAAGGCTAAGCTTATGCGGTGCAATCCCAGAAATAGAATAGTAACGTCTCATGTGCTAGTAATTACACCCGTTCTCATATCTTCAAGCTGGAACACAGCTGTTTAGTGGTATAGTAATAGATACCTAAGTTTGTAATTTATAACAACAGAGTAGAATAATTCTGAAGTGATAACAGAAAGTCCCCTCATTCCTGGTATTTCTACTCGACTGATTTCTAAATGCCTACACAATATTGGGCCCTGATCTAGCTGAAGATATAACTAGAAGCTTATATTAGAATCAAAAATAAATTTAAACGTACCTCATCCTCCGAGCCTTTTTCCCAACTATGTTGGGGTCGGCTTCCAGTCTAACCGGATGTAGCTGAGTACCAGTGCTTTACAAGGAGCGACTGCCCTATCTGACCCCCTCAACCCAGTTACCCGGGCAACCCAATACCCCTTGGTTAGACTGGTGTCAGACTTACTGGCTTCTGACTACCCGTAACGACTGCCAAGGATGTTCAATGACAGCCGGGACCTACAGTTTAACGTGCCATCCGAAACACAGTCATTGGTGTCTAAGATATACTTAGAAAGTACATACAAACTTAGAAAAGTTGCATTGGTACTTGCCTGACCTGGGATCGAACCTACGCCCTCATACTCGAGAGGTTGGTACTTTGCCCACTAGGCCACCACGACTTTTTTAAATTTAAATTTAAACGTACCTAAAAAACATAAAAAATAGAATTCGCATAAAATATCCAAAAATCTTTAAATTACTTCAGAAATGGACGGACGATGTACGGAACATATTTTATTAATAATACCTAAGTATCTAATTGCGATTTGCCTCTTATCGTGAGGTTGTCGTGACGACCCTCGTCCCACGCATTTCTGAAATACCGACCCTTAATGTAGCCTATGGCAACTGTAGTAACTATGATGTGCGCATGGAGAAAATGAGTATCGGAGATGTCATGAACGTAAAATCTATCTAAACAAAATTTCATCCTAATCCAAGACCGGGAAGTGGGTCAAATTATGATTCCAAGATTTTCTTACATGCATAGTTACAAGTGAAGCTAATATAAGCGTGTTAAAAAGTAGCGCGCTGAAATCTGGGGGTTTTAGAGGTCGAGAAACGTCAATAACTCCGCTGTTAGATGCCTCCTTAGAACACGCCCATTATTAAAAAAAAAACACCGAAGTCGAAAGCTTCGTTAGTTCTAGTAACTGATCACGCCTACCGTATGTTACATTACATACCTACAAGAAGGCGCTTGACTTACCTTCCTTATGGTATCTCTGTAATCTTTCCCTCCTCCATGGCTATGCGCAACTCTATAGTTCCCATTATTAAACAAAGGCTTGGACTGAAGCAAGTGTTCGTGTTACACTATTCTAAGGACCAGTATTGGATTTCTGAAGTAAATGGTAGTATTTCGTTGTTGTTTGGCATACTATGCAATGAAACCAATTGTTTCACCAAGAGACTATAAACGCAATATTTGTAATGTAGACAAAAGATGTCAATGCTCGGTATGAGTAGATATCTTTTTGATAAGTGGTATATTTTACTTAAATCTCTCAACTGCAAATAAGCATCAAAAGTGTTCAAAGTGAAATAAAAAAGGTTTTTCCACGATTTTTGCTGTAATTGAAGATCAGTTCAATTTCTCAGTAAATTGGAGCTACGCGAGAACTAGCATTTCTTAAACTAGGTATTACTGAAGTACTAATACGGCATTGGCGCGCATGCAAGCAATTTGTATTCTGTGAAGCAGTTAGCATATTACACATTAGTGGTGCTTATGATTCCAATATAGGAATGCGAATACCACAAAATTCCACTTAATTATTATTTAGCTATTCAATGAATTGCCGAGCATAGAATTTATATACAGTTATTTCGTTTTGTGAGCCCATACTTCAGTGTATTTGTTTTTGTTACCTAGTATTTTCAGTAAAAACTTATTAAGTCTAAATCTTATTGCTCAGATACAGCGTTAGTCAACTAGTGAAATAACCTGGACCTGGAAAAGTGTGGTCATTTCACCAGCCCACCTTGACCAAGCGTTATAATTCACAAAAGTCTGAGAAGAGTCCTAGCTGCGACATTAAAAAATGTGACTTTTGAGTCCGAAGTTGCCTCTCATAAATTCATTAGCAGCTTCAAAAGTGTGTGGGACTTAAAACATATCTGTATTACAATGGCTACACCTACAAATAACCTTTCAAACAAAACAAACGTTTTGTCATTCTTGTCATACGAAAATAGAATCAGCTATATTAGAAGAGGTACGTACGTACTACAAATTGGACTGTTAAGATCAAAGCCAGTACTTAATGGTACAGCGACCACAGAAGCAGCTTGCTACAAAACGCACGCGGTCATTCAAAACCTGAGCTCCACATTCGGTGCTACAGTTCATCTACAAAACAGCATTACTTGACTAATGAAGAAACCTGGACTCAAAAGTCTGGTCATTTTACTAGACCACCTTTAGCAAGTGCGATAATTCACTAGTCTCTGTGTGAGAACAATCCTAGCTGCGACATAAAAAATGATAGTTTTGAGTCTGAACTTATCCTTAATGGATTCGTAAGCAGTTTCAAAAGTCAATGTATGAATAAAACTACATCTATATTACAATTTCTACGAATACAATTTCGTACAAGCGTTTTGTCATTCTTGTCCAACAATAGCATCATCTAAATTAGAAGAGGTACTACAAATTGGACTGTTGAGATCAAAGCCAGTTCTTGATGGTACAGCGTCCACAGAAGCAGCGTGGTACAAAACGCACGCGGTCATTCAAAACCTGAGCTCCACATTCGGTCCTACAGTTTCTCTTTGTGAAATGTTGCCAACATTATTCAAAATTATGAATGCGTATACTCGTACATCGTCTCTTGACTTATGATAGTTGTAGACGCTAGAAAAGCATTTTGCAGGCGGAGAATTCGCATTGTATATTATTTTTATTATGGTACTTGAAAATATAAATCTCAAGTTTCTTAATAGACCTTGAGGGCTTACCTGACTTATCCTTTCGCGTCCATACTTATGTAGATATTTTCCAAGTCCGGCTATCATTATCAAATAACATAGGGTTGCATAAAAAAGTAAAATATTCTATGTATGTAAAAAAAAAACATCTCCTTAAAAAATTTAAGTAAGTCGTAAATTACACTCATGAGCATCGTCCTATGTTGCTGTTTATGTTTAAAAATAATGTGATACCTACGTCTCATTGGTTTTGTTTTTTGTTATCAAATTTTCATAGATGTAAGAATATTTCAAACTTCCCTGGTCTATTATTAGTCCATATATTTTATCATCGCTCACAAGGTTATCATGAAGGTTGTGATTTATTCACTTGACGCTTTCAAAGCCGTTGGCTAGTCGCCAGTCCTGTGCAAAGGTGACCTACTGCCCTATTTTATTTTGTGGAAATTAAACCTAACTTAAGTTGGTTGGACTTAAATTTGGTTAGGACAGATCCTGACCAAAACTGTTAGCCTTAAACTGATTTATTTTAATTTAACTTCTAAAGGTCTCTGCACACAGCGGGCGCGGCGCGGCGGGACGGGACGGCGACGTGACACAATGTACTAGATCGTCGCCTCGCGTCGCGCCGAGCGGGACGGCTCTGTGTGGCGGCCTCCGTAATATCTAGTACATTACAACTGCTCAGCGTCGCGTCGCCGTCCCGTCCCGCCGCGCCGCGCCCGCTGTGTGCAGAGACCATTATATTAATTTTACCATTTATATTTAGAAGTCTGATTTACTATTATGAGTGTTGAAAAGCCGACCAAACAACGGTTTAAATTATATAATTTCTCACTGATTTAAAATGATAGGTAAGGTACAATAAGTCATGAACAGATAATTCAGCAACGTATTTACGCAGTATATTTAAAAATACTTTTGCAAATAACCGATGAACTGGCTAACAGTTTCTAATATCACAAGCAATATTAGTTGAAAACTAATGAAATCAAATTGTTTTCATCTGTTCCGGATATTGTTTCAAACTTCCGACGGCCGCTCTGACCCTTTAGTTTATTTTTGTTCGAAACAGTCAAATAACATAGTTTATTGAGTGATTCCGAACAAAAAAATATTTTATATCAAATAAAAAAGCAATTGAGGCTGAATTTTATTTTTCCATCGCTGTGAAAAAAGAAAATATTTATTATATTGGCAAACTTTTTGAAGTAACATAGTTTCAAAGTCAAATGTTTTTATTTTTAATAGACTTTCTACAGGTTCTTTTTAAACATGGAAGTAGCGGGGTGTACGGTTCCAAGGTGTTGGTCTTATGGAGAAAATCTATCAAGTCTCTCCTTCTACACATTTAGACTTTTAGTATAACTTGATGCGCTCATCATTAGGGCTTTAACGTCCAGGTTACTATATGTGTTGACTTGAGACAGAAGAAAGATCACTGTTTCGCCTTGTTTCTTTTGCTATTCAAAACGCGAGTTGGTGACAGGTCAGGATAGATGTTTAATTGTTTCCGATGTAGAAACTTCTCAATGTCTTGGTACAAATGAGTACTAGTGCCTGAGCACAAACATGTAGCGTAAAATTGAGACGTAGAACGACGAACTGGGATCTATAGGTGACTCAACCAATCTCAATAAACAACCCATTAACAATGAATAGATTCTTTATTATAAAAATAGTACTACTTAATTTTATCTCTATATATTGATTTTAATGCAACTAATCGTAATTCCAAGGTTCTTGATGTTTATGATTCCCTATCACCTAGTTTAGGTTCAGTTCAGTTAGATATATGAGTTCAAATTTACCCAGTAATTAGTAACAATTCACACATTGGTACCAATGACTTCAATCGATGACTTCAATTTGTAATCAAGTAATCGATTTTGCTCGATGCGTTTATCTCGACTTTCGCAATCGAATCGATCCCGTTAGTTTGGTGTGCAGATTCAAGATAAAGCTTCTGGCTGGGATCCAACCATGAATACTAATTCTAGCATGCAATCAGGCTTAACTACAATTAACAAATTACCACAGCGTAATGACTGTGTCAGATAGCATGTCAAAGATAACGCTGTTTGTTAAGCCAAGTGTACATGCGTGCCAAACTCTAAATCTGAGCTGATAATCTTGTATTTTAGCAGAAATAGAAACTAGTTTCACAGGAACCTTCGAACACGATAAAAGATAAAAAGTCATTTATTCAAAGTAGGCTAAAAATCTGCACTTTTTGAAGGTCAAATTTACAAAAGACCGCCCCCAAAATGCAAGCCCTTCACCACTTCCTATGTGTTTTTTTAAGTGTAGTCTAGATCTATCACTATGAAGAAGAAAGTCTTACACAAATTAGCCATTATCTTCTCAATGAAACAAAAACATACTGCTAACGAGTTCCTTTATTTATTGGAGCAACAGAAAACACTTTTTATTTTCTTGTTAGTTGGCATTCTTAGAAATATAGGTCGATAGCTTCCGTTGACAGTGCAGAATGGCAAACATTCGTTAGCTATTCCTTTGTCCCGACGTATCACAGTTTCACTGCAACTTCAGAACAACCTTACTATGGTAACTCGAATTTATATTAAAGTTTAGAATTACAAATAAAATTTGAAGTTTAAATTATATTGTTTTCACCGGCTTTCATCCCATTAAGGTTTAAGGAAAGTGTTGAAAGGAGTCTTTAGTGTCTCTATGGGTGAACTTTAGTTAATGGTAACACTGCCCCTAATATTGTTTATCAATAAAAGGAATTTTACTTAATGGTGCTGTCCATATTATGCATTAGATATTGAGTTATATAAATAGAAGCAGTTTCACGTTCTTACGCCTCAGCCAGCTGACAATTTCAAAACTGCCAGCAGCAGTGACGAATGTCTGAAAAGAATAATATCATTGACTCTGCCATGTAGAAACTAAAAAGTCAAAAGACCAAAAAGGCATGATGTAGTACTTTCATTCAAAAGATTGTGCCTTTTGTAATGACAAACGATTGTAAAAAATCAATCGCATTCATACAGAACAGTTGAGACATATTTCCACGAATTTTCATTTTCTTAAAAGCTTACTACGATTATGAACATAATAGAAGTTTTAAATTGACTATCAGATTTTTTGTGTTCAAGTTTTTCTTATAGTAAATCGACAAAGAAACAAATCATAATAATGATACTTAAAGAAGAAACATTTTTTTTTTGTACCCTTAAAGCTTCGGAACTACTGAATTGATTTGAAACGAATCCTGGTATATTTTGGCTATATTTATCCGGGTGTCACCAACAGCTAATACATTATTTTTTAGATATTTATTTATGAGAGGTAGCTTGACAGCTTAAATCATCATACAAAACATTACGCCAATTACGAAGTACACAAATATGTCAATAATAATAATTTGCCGAAAGAGTGGCGGATAACAGGCAATGCACTATTATTATTTGTTGTGTGGATGAATGAGTGTATTTGTGTTGTGTAGGTAGGTGTTGTGATGTGTGAATGTTGATGTTCATCTAGCTGTCTGGCTCCAAAAAAATTAACCAAAATTATAACTTTCAACATAAAATAAACATAGCAAAACAAACGCAGATTCATCTATTTATCAAAAAAATGCAAAGTATAGCAACAATCTCACACTGAGTATTCCTAGAAATTGTCAATCGCACATTCACAAGACACCAAGACACATCAGTTCAGGCGAGGGTAATTATAGATCGTCTTGGATCGGGTTCCGTTTCCACGACAACGCCTAAGCCAGTCAGGCAGACGCGTGATTACATAGGCAGCAAGCCAAAGCCTGCCGTAAGAGTGGGTTCAGACTAGCGTGTTTTAAGCCGACTTCCAAAAAAAGAGGAGGTTATCAATTAGGATGTTTGCATTTTTTTTTGATAACGACATCTAGGTGTACTAAAAATCAACAAAAGGTATGTTAGGTGCATCAATCTAGAAGTTGGTGACGAAATAAATACATGTAACTGCATCCTTTAGACACCAAATGTTTGACCTAATAACATACTTAAGAGGACGAATTGGAAATTTTGGCGCCAAGGATCTCAATTTTTCTCAGTAAATACAAAACGGATCAAAATACAACTTGGTTACCTGAAAGTTCATGATAAAAACCTTATTTTGTTAGACTTCAAAACATGATTAGGTAACTTTTATAACAGAGAAAAATATATCAAACATACCTCTTCTTAAAAAGAGATTCACATATTATGGGCAAACGGGACCGATTTAAGCCTCTTAACTTTTTTAGTAGTTGAGTATATACATAATCTTTAAAATTATAGAAGGAATTTTTATCAAATTATCATTTCTAAATAATAAAATTACAAAACCATTTTGTCGCTTACGACTTTTAGTTATAAGCTAGCGCGCGTATTGTTATCCTCGCCCCGCTCAGACGCTCCGACCCCTTATGGCGCCTTAGGTGCGCGTGCCGGTTATGGAATTATTGTTGACCAATTCGTCGCCTTAACAGTTTTTGTTGTTTATTAGTGTCCTTTTTTTTTTTTCCGACGTCAAAAATCATCAAATGACCCCTCCCGCTGTGGGTTAGCAGCGGTGAGGGAGTGTCAGACTTTTACTGACTAAAAACCGTCGTGTTCCGTCATAGGCCTTTCATGTACCAGGGCCGCGGTATCTCTTTCGAACAACCCGCAGCCCCGGCAGGCCTTAGCCCTGCTGGGCCCCGCTGGGGTTGCTGACATCTCTTTGAGGAGCGCGTGGAACAACGCGCGCCGTCGACACGGGTCTGTCGTCTAAGCAGACAGAGGGACGATGAGCCACCCGAACTCACCGCCCACAGACCCACTTTATTAGTGTCCTTAGGAGTTGTTTCATTCGTAGCGAAAAGCTCATTTTTGAAACCACGATGGAGCGCCGTGTTCTAAACGAGCAGTCAGTCAGTGAGCATTGATGCGCTTGTCTAGTCTTTTCTACTCATCACTGGCGTATTCGCTTGAGCAAAAGCGAACACGCCAAAATAAGTGTACTTGTGTTAGTTTGTATTAGCCTGAAGGTTGCGCGTATTATTATATGATACTAGCTTCCGCTGATAAAAAGTAGCCTATGTGTTAATCCAGGGTATCCCTATCTACCTACCAAAAATGAAAGAATAACAAGCATATGTACATCCATACATTCTCACAAACAGTAAGATTCACCTAAAACTTCAAACTACGCGTGAACATGTTAGTCAGAAACCCCTCTAACAATTTAACACTTCTAACGTCGGATCCATGTTCCAGCCGAACTAAATTCCACGGAATGTCAAATACATAGATTGGCATTCTACGAATAATTGGTCACTTAATATCATCCTGTTTTGAATGGTTGTGTAGCCTATTAAATGGCACAAAGTATTACACATAGTCTCTGTGTTGAAACAGTTTTCAGTGAATTCGATATTCGTAGAAATTGGTGTGATAAATACAGAAGTATATTGATTGACGATAGAAAGGTATTTCATACTAAATTCGATACTGCATTCTGCATTTAATTTTTTATATTTAATTTCAAACGAATTATATTTTTAACACTTTTTGCTTCCAGTAGACGTAACTACCAGGAAAATAGAGTTATATTAAGATATAAAATACTATTTAAAAATAAAGTTTCTGTTTTCAGTCTGTATAACAGCAAAGAATCCAAAGCAAGGATAGATGTAATATGCCAGCTATGCAAAATCGCTTACGGTCGTATGGAAATAGTAAAAATGCATTCAGATAATTAACATAAAAGTTTTGATTTTAATTAAGCGTAAATGATAGAGGCACGACTCTCTGCAAAAAAAAAACTAGTAAAACAATTTCCTTACACTACTTTAAAAATTCTTAAAATTGCAATAAAGAAAATGAATGTCCTTTGCACTTTGTGACCGACCGAACTTCATTTCTCGTTGCTCATCAGTGGTAACATAGATAAAGGACAGCTTTATCTCGTATAACATGACACGGTAGTCCCCTGAAACGTCCCATATCATGTACTACATCGTGCATATATATCTAGTCCTAAACTATCACTTTGAACAGCTATCAAACGTTGGAAATTCTGGACTTGGAAGAGCACAGAGTCGATTGATATCTGATTCTGTTTCCGACACACAATTTACAGTTCGCTTTGTGCCTTTTGTTGAATGGCGTTTATTCAACCTGGATTGTTGGGAAGCTTAGCACGACTTTAGAATTTGGAGCGTCGAAGATTTTTGACAAAGTGTGGCCCACTGTGTTCCTTTGTGAGAACACTAGGCGTTTTGTCAATGTTATCTCCTTGGGTATAGTTTATATCGATATACTACGCCTACAGTTAAAACGTAGGCGATGTCGTCCTTGTGAAACAACTGAAATGGAATAGAAATGTTTTTGTTTATATTTAGAAAATAAATGTCAGAAGATTTCCGATACAAAATAAACCGAAAGTTGCTCTAGATTTATGTTCTGAAAGGCGGTTAATTTTAGAAACGGTTACTTAGTGGTGAACTAATTTGGGACAATACAATAGAATATTCTTTACAAATCAGTAAATAACCCGGCAAATATGTACCTGTAGCACCTACTTATATATATGTAGCTGTATAACCTACTTATTATTTCTCAACATAAAGTTTTCCTGATAAGAAACAAAGAAACCATATCGAATCCAACACAAAGCAAACCAAAATAGGTCACATGACAATAAAAAACGCAATCCCTCTGATGTGCCGGATTACTCACAATAAGAACTCCTTTCCCCCAAAATAAGGCTTGCCATACACTGTTAACAGATCTAGTGCAAACAAGATAATCCTCAAAAGAGTGTTGTACGTGACGATGGAGGAAAACAAATCTGTGATCCGTATCTCTGGGAAGTCAGAGAGCAGGTTAGAAGGAATATGAGGACGCGTGGAGAATTTAAAAATGGAATTCAAGGTGGAGATGTTTTCAATATTAATTCAGCCAGCAGCTAGCAATAGAATATTAACACGCAGTTGAGATTGAAGCAGAGGGGCGTCGTTTTGAAATTGTACAAGCTAGAGTTATTTTCTGATTTAAGTGACTACGATGGATCATAACAAGGTCTAATAAACTAAAAGTTTCTGCAGCAGTATTTTTATATTTGTTCTTTTGTTAAATTATGTTGTTATTGAATGTGGATACAACAACTCATACATGTAGTATTTAAACACCAGTTTTGAACTTTTATACCTACTATATTTTTGTATGGAAATTCATTGTAAAATTTCAAGAATTTCGTGACTTCTATCATACTGTTAACATATACTATTAAATGTACAATTAAAGCAATCGATGCTATAGTTCTATCCGTGTCTATATCTACGTAATTAACCATTACCTAACTAGGCTAATAATATTTCTAATAACTTTCCTACAGTTTCACATTAGCCCGTCACTCGGCAGCTCGTAGGGAGTCCTCAGTACATGGGGTAGGGTAAATATTCGTTAACTATTCCTTTGTCGCGTCTTGTTTGTGATGAGCATGTCAAAGCAACGCGCTGTTGCCATCGCGGCACAAATTTCAAATATTTCGGTAGACCGTGTAGTTTGTGTGATATTTTCCTTTTTTACCCAAAACATCCTCAGTTTTGAGTAACTAATTTTTGTGTGGGTTTAAAGAAATATTTTCAAAAATACTGGAGTTAAGGATTAATAGACGAGTCGATTTTAAATGCTAATTTATTTTATGTTCAGATTGGCGTACTATTATGAACATTATTTTTCGTTTGAAGTTTCTTAGAAGGAAGGATAAATATCATATTATATCCAAGCACAACAAAGCCAAAAAAGTGCCTACGATTCTCTACAAATCTCATAATACATAATACCTAATCCAAAAAAAAATACGAGTCAACAAACTACTAAACTTGAAACATCCTTGAAGTCCCAGACTCAAAACAACAATCCCAGAGCGATCATTAATAAAATTATCCGTATCCAATAAATCTATACAGAGTTGTTAACTCAGTTATTTAAATTTACATAACTAAGCTCTTGGGGTTATAGTCCAGTCCACTAGTAGAGATGATACATAGAATAACACATGTTTTCGGTTGAGTGTAAATGGAACTTGTTGCATTATATAATAAACTAGCCGTTTTCCCGCGGTTTCACCCGCGTCCCGTGGGAGCTACTGCCCGCACCAGGATAAAATATAGCCTATGTTACTCGCAGATAATATAGCTTTCTAATGGTGAAAGAATATTTAAAATCGGTCCAGAAGTTTTTGAGTTTATCTATTACAACCAAACAAACAAACAAACAAAGTTTTTCAATTTATAATATTAGTATAGATTAAATGCACACACAACATCATTTTGATGATCCACACCAATACTTCTAATATAAATTATTATCTTACCCCATTTTATTTTAAGCTTCGGAGACTTTATCTATTCGTCTTTTTTGGTCTAAGTTATAGTACTATGTGCAAGCCACCGTAAACTAATCATTTAGCTTCATAAAATGAAGAATGAGCATTCAAAGAAAATTCCTAAGGTATGTTCAGTTTCGTACAAAAGTTTATTTACCAAATTATCCTAAACGATGCAAAAAGTTCTATATCCTACCGTAGAAATATTGCAGAGTTTGTATTCCTATTTAAGGTTATGAATGTATTGACTGACACTCTGGAACTGGTGAACAAAATAGGACTGCGTGTGCCTTCTACATTTCTACGCAGATTTCATCTTCTAGACACACACGCGGCTAAAACCACGTATAGATAAAACTCTTATCTGATAAGAGCGAGTAGGGCATATAATTCGACCTGCGAGGAAGTCGATATCGATCTTTGTAACACTAGTATTGTTAAACTTAAAACGACTCTGTGTGATTACTTCTTTAATCATGTTCAGTAGTAACTAGCATGCATTTAACTGTATATTTTTTTTTATTTTTTATTTAGGTTTATTTAAAAAGTCGTGGTGGCCTAGTGGGTGAAGGACCAGCCTCTCAAGTATGAGGGCGCGGGTTCGATCCCAGGTCAGGCAAGTACCAATGCAACTTTTCTAAGTTTGTATGTACTTTCTAAGTATATCTTAGACACCATTGACTGTGTTTCGGATGGCACGTTAAACTGTAGGTCCCGGCTGACATTGAACATCCTTGGCGGTCGTTACGGGTAGTCAGAAGCCAGTAAGTCTGACACCAGTCTAACCAAGGGGTATCGGGTTGCCCGGGTAACTGGGTTGAGGAGGTCAGATAGGCAGTCGCTCCTTGTAAAGCACTGGTACTCAGCTGAATCCGGTTAGACTGGAAGCCGACCCCAACATGGTTGGGAAAAAAGGCTCGGAGGATGATTTAGGTTTGTATTTTTAAGTAGCTTACTATTGTTCATCTTAGTTGTGAAAACTTGTAATTGGCTATATCTTACTTATAATAATTACTTTTGTATTACCTAGCTGTAAGTTTTCCTAAAAATCTATATAAATAAAAATGAATTGTTGTTCGTTAGTCTGATTAAAACTCGAGAACGACTGGGCCGGTTGAGCTGATTTTGGTTTTAAAATGTTTGTAGAGGTCCAGGGAAGGTTTAAACGATACGAAGTTCGCGGGATCAGCTAGTGTAAAATAAAATAACATGTACCTATATTCTATTAGTGCTTATTCTGTCTCTTGGAAAGTTTAAGTTCATTATTTAATCAAGTCATTATTTATTTGCACAAACCCTAAAGTAAATATTTAATACTGCACAGACCCGCCTTTTCTCCACATTTCGGCACGACGTTCCTATAAAAAAACTCATACAAGTTACAATATACACCGTGCTTACATTTGTTAGTAACAGAACACAGTAAAATATAAATCCCAGACAATTTTGCGGGCTATGAAAGTAAGACATATTTGATGTGAAGATATCTGACATTCACCTATATTGAAAAGAAATTAGATGTACCCTTGAAGGGCTTGAGGCGATAAGAGTGAGGTCTCAAAAGTGCTCAATAAAAATTTAGGTACCTACGCGAGATTTTAGCTGTCATTATTGATAGAAGGTGTCTGGAAGGAGTATTAGGCTTTGTTCTGAAATTCATGATATATGGGAGAAGGAGTATCCCATATTCATATTTGAATGTCTGTTACAGACTATTTCAAAGGTTTTAACTTGTTTTATTTATTACCTGCTTTGCCTATATGCTCTTTTTAATAGTTGATCAACTTTATACTGAAGGAAAAGATTGATATTTATATCAATGAAACAAATATTGATAGCATTGACCATGCTTTTTTACACGTTTAGTAACCGCATTTAACATTCCAACACCCACCAAAAAAGGGGAGTTTTATAAGTTTGTTCAAAAACACAATTTAACACGTAGAGTACTACAGTAAAAACTACCCATTACCCACATATCACAACCCGCACATCGCAATAGACTTCAACTAGTGCTTTGTTGCAAACATCCATCGCTTTCTGTCCAATATATTTATGCGACTATAAATTGGTCCTGCTTCCCGAGGCTTTGCTAATGTCCTCATACATCCATCTGCTTCCACCGAGACAAAATATCGCTCAATGTGTTCACTTTGTATTTGTTCTAGAACAATAAATGTACCACTATTTGTGGCTCGTCTTTGTTTTCTCTGATAGTAAAATATTTATTTTATTTATATTTGAAAATATTGTGTAAAGTTTTTGCATAGGTAACATTTTTTTTCAGCAACATACCTATATAACTTGTTCTTTCAAATCTTATAATTTGTAAAAATATATGTATTTTTTAATGCAGGCAATGGTATGTCTCGATAGCCATATTCTGTAAGCAGCGGTAGTATGTGTACTTGCCGAGTCTAATTATGTGTGTGCTTATGCAAAATCATAATATCAGGACAATAGAGGGCAACAATACACCTGTTTAATTCAGCACAAAAGCGTTATAATATTCAGTCCAACAATATAACACGTGAATCACAAGCAACATTATCTCGCCACGTATAATGTCGTGCGAGCGAAAACTTAAGCTCCCTAGGTACTTTATTACGAATGTAAAATTTCGATAACACGGTCTGTCGACGCGAAACCTATCTCGCTAGTTTATGACTCCCAACAGACTTGAAACATCAGTGTACTACTCAAACTACGTTATATATTTATGTATAACTTCACAAACAAAAATAATAACAAAAGTTGATGCTCGGATTTATTTGGCAAAGATATCTTGGGCAAAAATGTCGTGATCTTTTGTAAATGCTATCTTTGAGTTACTATGCTTGAAATGTATGATTTTGTGTGAGCGGGGGATCGAATTTTATTGCTTTGAATAGTATTTATTTTTGTGTCTCAAGATACTTGTAAATATACTAGTTGCTTAGTAGCTTGTAGAGAATACTAGTAAATATAGACGTATTACTTTTCACCATCTGCCTAGCTTTTTTCCCAACTACCTATGTTGGGATCGGTTTTCAGTCTAACTCTAACTGGATGCAGCTGAGTGAGTTTATCGTGGCTTTCGAAACACTGTTATTGGTGTTTCGGAGGGCAATAAATAGGCGTATTATTTTAATAGGAAATAATCTTACTAAATTAGTTGGAACGATTAGTTGTGCAAGGGAGAATAGAAGGACAGCGTCCTCGTGGACGATCGCCAACCAGATGGATGGACCTCATAAAATCTGTAACATCAAGCTCAATTGTGGAGTGCGCGCGGAACGCCACCAGCAGGGAGAAGTGGAGAGAAATCGCAAGGGCAGCCACCATAGACAACCCATGATCACGACCACTCTGGCAAGAGTGTCCGATTAAGAAGAAGAAGAAGAATCTTACTAAATAAATTAATCATATACCTATCTAGTACACTGCTAACATATTTAGCTGACTACGATAAAAATACGTGTAGAAACTTAGTTCAACATTGCAAATTATTAACTTCTAAATGTTTGTAACTAAATGAAAGCTAGTTCCATCACCGTTCCATTACGCAGAGAGGTAAGCACACACGCGAGTTTACTAAATTGTCTCACTGACTGCGAGTCTATTCCTATTCATGCGGTCTAGGAGTAGCTCTTCACCTGGTACCGAACCGGTCCCTTTTGGAGCTTAGAAAATGGTAGATCTGTAACCAAAATTAGTATAGGTAGGGATTTTTTTGCAAAAAGATTAGTTCTTTCATGGCGGTGTTCAGGATTCAGTTATGAATCATTCTTTAATTTTTCAACTACCTATTCGCTGCAGTTCCACCAAGTGGTCTCTCACTATCGGCCTCATCTCAAAGCTCAAAGTCGCTCAACGAGCTATGGAGAGGACTATGCTTGGGGTTTCTCTATGTGATCGAATCCGAAATGAGGAGATCCGTAGACGAACTAAAGTCACCGATATAGCCCACCGAATTAGCAAGTTGAAGTGGCAATGGGCAGGCCATATTGCTCGCAGAGTAGATGGCCGATGGGGTCGAAAAGTGCTGGAGTGGAGACCACGGACTAGCAAGCGCAGCGTAGGACGTCCACCAACAAGGTGGACAGACGACCTTATAAAGGTCGCCGGAAGACGCTGGATGCAAGTCGCCTCCAACAGGTATCTGTGGAGATCTAAGGGGGAGGCCTATGTTCAGCAGTGGACGTCCTATGGCTGAGATTATGATGATGATGATACCTAGCTTTTTCCAGGATCTAGACTATCTGTGTAATTTTCGTTTACATTGGTTCAGTTGTTTTGTCATGAAAGCGCACCAGACAGAGTTACTTTCAGATTTACCAACGTCTATCTAGTCCCCAGGCGTATTTTGTAAGAATACTGTTCTAAAGAACTTAACATACTAGAAACCTAACCTTGACATTTAGTATTTAATACAGCAGTAGTATAAAAAACCTTACCCACAATATAATATCCGTGACAAGTGATATTCCATATGGCGTATCTCTTTTGTTTCTTCAATCCGAGCCATGCCACAACATGTATCACAGAACCGCGGACAAAGGGAGCGAGTATTGTGTGCGGACTTGATGAAGATGATGCAAATATGATTAGATCTTCATGGTAGCATGTATGGGAATAAGAAGGTAAGAAAAATGTTTGCTTAAGTATTCCAGAAATTGATAAAAATCGTAATGAATTGCGTAATGTGGTAATAAGCATTGAATTACCTAACACAAGTTTTCGAAAAATGCTTAGAAATCTTAAAAAAGAGTAGTCTTTTGTGACATACACTTTAAGTCACTGAAGTGACAGAGAAAATGAACAACAAGAATGCTCTTGCACTTATTTCGATAACTGGCGTTCACAAAAATATTTCGCCCAAAATACATGACGCTGAAATAATCATTACCTGATGAAAATTTGAAAAGGAAAACATATATCACATATACGCTATATTGGATATGCAGGCCCATTATGTATGTATTAAATTATTACTACGTCACGAAGCGGATTCATCGAATTTTGACTTACCAACTGAAGGGTAAATAACGTATGGAATTTTATATCATGTTTGTTGTGTTTTTCGCATGAAAAGTAACAGAAATACTGCGTTGGAACAGTTCTTGGAACTGGTTTTATTTTTGTCACACAGGACGTATAGTTTATATGAAACACGCTTTTAGTTGAAATGTTTTTTTATACGACATGCGTATTCTGTGCACCTTCCTTCCTTCCTCCAAAAACGGTAGGCTACGGTCGAATAAACTGTCATAATTTTTTTTGCAAATATCTGCCGTGACTAATGGCCTTACTACAAAAACTTAACCACCTGTTTTACACTTGTCTAAAAAAATTGTGGCTGCAAAATGAACCATATGTCAACGTCATAATTTGACATTTTTTTAGACAAGTCTTAAACTGACGTTTAAAAGTTTTTGTGGTAAGACAGTTATGGCCTTACTACAAAAACTTAACCACCTGTTTTACACTTGTCTAAAAAAATTGTGGCTGCAAAATGAATCATATGTCAACGTCATACTTTGACATTTTTTTAGACAAGTCTTAAACTGACGTTTAAAAGTGTTTGTGGTAAGACGGTTAAAGTTTAACTTTGACTAGTTACTTTAGCTATTACAACAAACAAGTCTTCATTGAAAAAGAAAATGGTATAGCAACTATCTGTGCCGGTTCCTGAGAAATAGCCTAGTGACAAACGCATTGACAGATGGACAAAAAATATATAATAATAGGGTTTAGCTACAAAATCATAAAAAGTGGTTGCAAAAGTACATTTAACTTTAAAAAAAAAAAACTCTATTTCTAATCCAACAATAATTTAAACAACATCTGAACAACTTAAAGCCCAAATAACAAAAGACGTCCACATAACACCATACTAGCATCGTAACCGTCCAAAATTCCCATAAAATCGGAAACCAATCTCCTGCAAAGCCATACATCACAAATCTGCCCAACTAGCACCCCACATTTCTCCCGTGTCGTGTTCATCGCATAAATAACTTGTTTAACAGTAAGGCAACAAAGGCACATTGTTTATACCCCCGAAGAGATCCGACGTATGCCGAAGAGCCCCGAAGGCCCAATAAAAGAGCCTATTCTGGCCACAGACAAGTCCCAATAGAAGTAAATACCTCGTTGGTTCTCTAAATGAGTATTTATTCGTATTGCTATTTAGCTGTTAGACGGTACTGGCTGTTGCACTATTAACGAAAGTATGGAAGATGTGATTCGATTTTTGAATTATCCAATTATAAACGAACACAGACAATATTTGAGAATTTAAAGATACACTAGTCCGCACGTAATCCTAAGCCCAAGTTACAAGTCCAGATTGTAACCTCAAAATAGAATTTCGCTTGACAAACAACTACAGAGGTATATGTCATGAAGTTATGAAGATATATCTATGTTATGTCCTACAAAGGAGCAATTTATTTATCGTTTAAATCATTAGCTACTGGAAAAATCAAATAGCAGACTACTGTAGCATTTATAACCAAAACTTGTAATTAAAGCGACTCAATAGCTGGTCTGAGATTACGAGCCCCAAGAGATTCAATTCGATGAAAATGATCGAACATTACAGTTGAGGCCCTCAATTATGTAAAGGCTTGTTCAGGCCACCATTTAAATCCTTAATTAAATGTATTATGTGGAATGGAATAAAGTTCTATAGGAATTTCTGAACAATTCACTCGTTTATTGAATGCTGGTTTTATGATTACGTTCTTGTATTTAATCATGCTTGCTTGTGGCTAACTTTGTAAGTATTGCTATTTAAATAATTATAATTTGTGGCTATAAGCTATATATAATTAAATAATAATCTTCTTATATTTATATATAAGTAACTAAGAAGTTTGGATTAATCCAGATAAAACGTAGCATATCTTTGTCTCTAGAATACTATAATGTCTATGCCGATTCAAGCGGTTCACACAACTGACTTTTACATTTAAAATAATTAATACACAAACGGTGAATGATGTTCCTTTAGCAAAAAACATTCGGTTCAAAATAAATAAGAAATAGACACAATCTCCATTACAATACGAATCGGTCTGAAATTTTCTATCGACCTATATAGATAGAATCCATTGAACACACACTTTACTGGAATGAAAACTGAACAAGCACTACAAAGGTAGGCATTATAGGAACAACAGATCACAATATCTTTTATATCAACGAACATTTTAGAGTGCCCGCACACTAGAAACTTTTAGTCGGCCGACAGCTAGTTCGGGCTCATAAATCAATATGGAAATGAATGTTAAAATAGTTAAAAAAACTAAAAAACACGCTATTTGTAACGTTTCTTCTAGTCGTGTATTGTCATCATAACTCAGAGCGTGTGCAAAATTTCATCCCAATCGAAGACCGGGAAGTGGGTCAAATTAAGATTCCAAGATTTTCTTACATACATACATAGTTACAAGTAAACCTAATATAAGCGTGTTAAAAAGTTAAATTGACGATTTTCTTAAAAAAAAAGACAACCATGGGGCAAACAGTCAGCCAACTGTTTAGTCTACAGTGTGCTCATAACAAAAGATTTGTTCCAAACAGACGTATTAAGGGTATTCTTCGAAACTGTGTATAATAAACCATGTCAACAGTATTCTGAAGAAGAGTTTAAACTAGATAGCTGTTTGTTGAATAATTTAGCTTTCCCTTTAAGCTCCACGCTTCAGTTTAATATAACTTTTGAGAAACTCTAAGTACCTTGATGACTGTATAGTATACATTTAGCGTTAACTTATTTAAATTATGAAAATATAGGTACCATAATAAAATGTAGTGTGATTTTATTTACGGATACAAGTTCAGCTTGTTTTACAATTAGCGAGACATCTAATAGACACAGAGATTGAATGTATATTTAATATAACTTATCTATATAAGCTCAACATGTTTTTTTTTTTAATATCGAAAAACATTAGTACCCACGAAACACAAATCTGCAGTTTATAACATAATATTTATACCAAAATACAACAACAACAACAACAAAAACTTATATTGTTATTAATTTTAACAAAAAAGATTTTCCTATTCCACCGTCCCAATGTTGTTACAACTCAAAATAATTTTAATATAACGCCCACAGATCTTGTCTCGAGCAGCCAGCAAAACCTAGATGCATTGACCTACAAACTTCCAACAGCATCTTGTTTAAGCAAAACTTTCTCAAGTGATACTTGTGAATAGTTAAATACAAGGTTTTGCCCGTTCCCGAGTATGATAGATCTTGATTTGAAAGCTGGTATTGCGGTCAAAACTTCAGCCTTGTTAATTAGACAAATGGAACGCATCAAGACAATCTGTTGAGTTGGTTGCCAACTTCACACCCCCTGTATTCGTGATTGGGATAATGGCTTTAATCATGGAGTGTTGTTTTTTTGTTTCACTACATTTTGTTTTGTTTTTGAATATGGAAAGAAAAACGAATATTTGAATACTTTTTGGATGTGCTTTTGTTTTAAATGTAATGCTCATGTTATATTCATCAAAAGTATTCACCATACCAACCTACATATTCATGTTGTTTTAAGTTTTCATTATTAACTTTTTTTATTTTATTTTATAAATTCATTATTCAGTTTTTCTTTTGTTGCATACGACATCACTCTCATAATAATTATCAGCATAATCAATTCACTACCACCAACACGAGGTTACTATAAACTTCAGCGCACTTACAAACCCCCGTGCAAACTTTTTCCTTGTACTTTACTTTCCGTTTAGCTCCCCCTAACACAAACACTACAGACTATAAGCAACACAAAGTTCTACGTAATTTCTGTACGTCAGTCCGCTGGCATGTCAGACCTGCGTCAAGCCGTAATTACGATTTACCACCTCGATTGGACAACAAAGAAACAAATCAACGTCAGCTATGAACGCTGGTAGGAATGCGGTAGATGAGTTGAGCTTAATTTGCTCTTTACTGATTGTTTTTTTTTCTTTTCTTTGCAGTTGCTGGAGTTTGATAGGTGAGTACGTGTGTTTGCGTGTTCTGATTAGCGGGAATGGAGGAAGTTGTTCTTGAGTTTGGTTGTTGAGTGGTCCTTCTTTATTGTATTAATATTGTACTCATTTCAGTTTAGTTAGTAAAACTTCCTATGTTCATTAACAGTATCCTTGTTCGATAACAAGCCTATTCAAACGACAAATGTTTATCTACTGGATTAAGGATTAATCAGTAGGTCTACATTGAGCATTATTTAAAGTGTCTTATTTTAAAAACATATCGATTTGATCAGGGAACGTTATTCATCGCATTTATATTCTGGTAGATAAATCAGACCAAAATAATCTTACTGAAATTATGAAATATAAAATTCTACTTTCTGATTTATAGTGAAATAATGCATATTATATTATGAACAGAACTAATTAAGCAAAATGTAATAGACGAAAATTGAAATTCTAAAATTCATAGTGACAAAACTGATTTGTCTCAACCGAGTCTTACAAAACGACCACTGGCTAATTAGCTTCCGTCTCTTTGAATATTAAAGCAAAAAAATCTTGTCACATTTTCAAACAATTATCATTTAACCCGAGCGCAGAAGGTTGGAACTAACGTTGAAATATTTTTAATGTCGGTGCCAGACTTATTAAATCTCCCCGCTAAGTATATTTTTTTCCCACGAAAAAGGACACTGGTACAAAAAATGTAATTAAGTATATGCATAACGTTGCCGTGAAAATTGCATTCTCTTGTTTCCAGAAAAAGTGAAATTAACGGGTTTAAGACGCCTAAAAGATATTTATTATACAATTGTTGGGAATGCTGGGTTCTTTCTAATGGGTGTTTAGATACTTTGTACGTTTAAATATTTGGCTTAATTAAAAATGTGGGCGTCTTGAGCGATTACGAATGACGTACTTACTCTCATATGACGCTTCCGTTGCGGATATAATGATTACGTATTAAAACGAAATAATTTCGGTAATTTCGGTGTGAAGATAAACATTTGCATAAACAGGTGTGTTAATTAATTTGGTTTTAATGGCGCTTGTTCATTTTCATGAGGTTATTGTTTTCAAAAGTGACTTTCTGTGGAATTCATTCTAAAGCTCCACTAAGGTTTCACAAAATTCTTTAAGCAAATGTTATTTTATCTGTACATATACTATCTGTTATAAACAGTTTATACAACTATTTTTTATGGTTATTAAATAACCACCTCAAAAGCAACCTCTTCAACGCAATCAAAATAGAATAATATTTAAATCAAACCGCTATTCAGTTACAGTTATACAATAAACACCAAAACCAGTTCAAACTCGTTTAATCCGTACCTTTCTCACAAAATGTCAAAAAATATAAATTCCCCCATTTCCCGAAAATGGTGTTTACGAAGTATCAAATATCAGTTTATCTTCGAAATTATTTATATCTGCGAAGAAAACAATGGAAGTAATTGAGTGCTTTTAATGACTTTATTTTGTGTCACAAATTATTAAATTCCAACTGAAATTAGGTAGACTATTATTACAAAAAAAAAGAGAATTCGTTATTGAATTATTGGAGCTCGAATCAAATTGGTACAATTATTCAATTAACTCCTACAATTTTGTTAAATAATACAGTTACAACAAAAAAATCACAATTGAAAATTGTTTATTAATTATATTTATTGTCAATGCAACTTCACTAATAATTTGAAATTGTGTTTGAAATCACTTCAAAAAAAAATTAATGCTCCCGTTACAAGCTAATCAATAATTTCTCATAATAATTTAATAGGTACTACACCTATTAAATTATTTCCGAGTATAATTGATATTATTGTAACACCAAAGGTATACTACGATGACATGTCATTCCCAATGAACCACATAACATGAATCACCTTTGTCCTACGGTGGAGCAATGAGGAATTTATGCGGACGATATTACGATGGATTAAGTCCGCATCAGTATATAAAAGGACGCATCCATCAATTATGTGACGTTTTCCATTTATCAGCATCGAAAGGGTTGATTGAAAATGGACCGATCCGCCATGATGGCCGCTTAGACGAAAACGTCAGTGTCGCAAAAAATATGGATTTTTTAAATTCGTTATTAAATTATGTTTCAAGGTTTCAGATCAGTTCAATTATTGATTGAATAGAGTTGACATTTAAGAAAGTATTTACGATAAAAGCTGTGTAAATATTTTTACTTAATCATATTTCTCAGAAACATTCAATAAACCTAATATCATTGCGTCATAAGATAACATTATAATGGCAATCTTGTCAAAAGATTTCGTGAAACCCTTGATGAAAGGTAAATTGATTTGACGACGTCGATTCAATCACTAAATTCTTTGCCGAGAGATTGCTTTCAATATTTTTATATAATGAACTGAGTACAAAGCAAGGCTATAAAGAAAAGTCATTATAGGCACTTATTTATTTACGAAGTGAAAAGATTGGAGCAATTTGTGAAAGTTGCGGTCTACTACGTTTTATATTTATTAAAATACTTTTGAAGTACTAAAGTGGCTTAGTATTTAAAAGAAAATAGTTTCTAGTTTTAATGTTTAATGTGATCGAATAGACCGTACTCACACGTCATGTTTACATAAAAATAGATGAAACATTGTTAGAAAGATTTTGACCACATAAATATTTAAAGAGTTTTGCTTGAAAAGATCTTGAGATTTTTTCTTAATAGGTACATATTTAATGTGTTTATTAATGAAAAAGCTAACTCTAGTAACAATATATATTTTGATAATGTAATATACAAATGAATAGACGTGATGTTACAATCCGCAATCCAGAATGGAACATTTAATAATTAGACAAATGCCAAACGCCAATCCTGTGTCCGTAATATCATAAATTCACAATTAGCGAACACGAGATTACACTTAAAACCTCAATTGTTTGAATAATTTATCAGATTTCAAGATTCAACGGCGAATAATCATAATGAAAAATGTAGTCGTTTTAGAAACATGACCGAGCACTTTGTTCAGTTAGAAAATAATGAACTTTTTGATATAAAAGGTTGTGTATACTGCAAGTACGTATTTAAAATTCATGTCACTCAGAACTTATGAATAAACTTTTGTATAAGAACTAAACATAGACGTTTCTCAGTCACGTCATTAATAACAAACTTAAAATTGTCTTCTAAAAAAATTCAACATCGATTAGTATTTTTTATCGTATTCACGCCTAGTTTTCTAAAGTGCCAGCAAGCATCAATCTTTGTGTCATTTTTGGCAGTGGACTTAGGAAAAATGGCTTCATCGACTTTACATCCTCAGAGAAATTCCGAAGTCATTAATCTTCGGAACACCAAGCGGATAATTTATACTTACCGAGAGACTTCATTTTTCAATATCCCATATGAAAAGCCGTCGTCTTCACAGAGACGTTAAATAATATCAGCTCAATAACCAATGGATGGATGAAAATATTATGTTAATGATTGGTCGGGAGCAGAAATACAGATGAATGGATGCGAGTGTAAATAAATGTTGAATTCAGATTCTTGAAATGATTTAATGGCGCCTTTGAGTTTTTCGATGAAAATATATTTTCCGGGGTCAATAATAAATTTTATATCTACCAACAGTGATATGGAGCATTATGTCTTGCCTATTATGTGAATATTATGTAATAATAGACATTCATATCCTAATTAGGCACTAGCCTAATTGGTTGCTACATTGTCCTCTACTACAAAGCAGAAAATCCAATTAAATTAAAGCAACGCAACGCGATAAAATATTCATAACCATCGGACTGTTTATAAAAATTCCCACAAAAGTATTAAAACACCAGATATTCCAAAATATTATTCTGAATATGCAAAGCTAAATGAATTTGTTACCGACTGAATGTAAAATCGCGCACCAACGAAATTTCCCAACGATTGGCGAAATTAGCGCGGCTTAACACGCCAATAGCGTAAATCCGATTTGTGGGTGATTAACTGCATATATTTGATAAAGATATGAGCATACCAATGCATTATGGGATGTGCTCATTCATATTGCCTTTCATGGCGGTTTGAATGCCATGACGCATTCCTAATTTGTTACATTATTATTTAATTTCAATGGAATTGGCGTTTTGTGTTCGCTTTCATTTTCATTCCGTGAAAAGATGTGGTTACGTTGTAATATTATTAATTTTGTGCTTATTCAATTTGAATTTATAGTTAGAATTATGTTTTGAAGCACATTTCCAATATCACCCGTTTGAGACCAATTTAGTGCAGCATTGCACCAACGTCATTTTGAATTTTACCATGATAAGTATACTCGTACATTTAGACGTAACAATTATTTTTTTGATGATAATCATCCCAATAAATGTAGAAGCAGGTATGCTTGATAACTTAATCACTACGAACACTTGTGTTGAGGTTCTGAAATAACCGTAATGCACATAAAAATGACCCTCTTTTAAACTGACTAACAATAAACTTTCTAACGTACATTTGAAATGTACAGAACAGCAGTAAGGTGCTTAAGGTATGCTTACAAAGCGATTCCGTAAGCCTGTCTAAGACATAACAAAATAGGAAAATCCACCGCAAATGCTACTGTAAGCGGACCGATATTATTTCTCACTTTGGCACGATACACTAGAATTTTCTTTGATACCTCTCTTGGCTTGGAAAAGCTAAATAAAAGAGGTAAGTGGAAACAAATGTCTAAACACAAACAAAATTGTACAAACTTTATTGACACAAAAAACAAACTGCATTCTATAATTTATGATATCGTAATGTGTAAACAGCAATATGATCAATATTCCCATCCTCCGAGCCTTTTTCCCAATCATGTTGGGGTCGGCTTCCAGTCTAACCGGATTCAGCTGAGTACCAGTGCTTTACAAGAAGCGACTGCCTATCTGACCTCCTCAACCCAGTTACCCGGGCAACCCGATACCCCTTGGTTAGACTGGTGTCAGACTTACTGGCTTCTGACTACCCGTAACGACTGCCAAAGATGTTCAATGACAGCCGGGACCTACAGTTTAACGTGCCATCCGAAACACAGCCAACGGTGTCTAAGATATACTTAGAAAGTACATACAAACTTAGAAAAGTTACATTGGTACTTGCCTGACCTGGGATCGAACCCGCGCCCTCATACTTGAGAGTTTGGGCCTTTACCCACTAGGCTACCACGACTTTTTTCAATATGATCAATATTGATTTGGAAATATCGTTATTTTCTAGATTGAAAAGTATTTGCCGATCGATGACTTTATCAAAACGTTGTAACGTATAAATAGATACATAACATTTTACATTCATCTATATGCAACGTTAACATTCTAAATTCAAAATTATAATCATATTTCTACATTTTCAATTACGTGATTCCAATTTCAATTTTGAAAAGCTGCCAGTTATGATTACATAAATAAAAGAGGATGCTATTTTAGGCCGATACTCTTTTGTACGGCACGATACTTCGTGACGTCTATCTATCCAGGGGGAATACAATTGAGCCTCCCGATAAACTAATTAGTACTCAAATACGAAACTAAAATCAATGGGTTATTATAGCACGTACATCACTATAATGACGTCGTAAATTGTTGGCTTACACGAAAGAACGTCAAGGCTTTCGGTACGTCGTTGGTTAAACAAATAAACTAGTTTTATTATAACTCTTTGGATAGTATTTAATTCATTCAGAAGCAATAAGTACTTAATACGGCTCGGAATATTTTTAATTTAAATTTTCATGGAAAATTACTTCGATTGAGTTCAAAAATTATGCCCAAATAACACGAATAACCCGGCTTTATTCCTAAATGCACGATGGTTTTACACAAAAAATAATTAAGCATAATCCCTACAAATGTTTTTTTCCTTTTAGTTATAAGCGCAGTAACAATAAAATTACCAAATCCGAAATGGTCAGAGCTTGAAAAATCCATCACTCGTTTGCAGAAACAATTCGTATTTGCACAGACAGACATCATCATCCTCCGAGCCTTTTTCCCAATCCTGTTGGGGTCGGCTTCCAGTCTAACCGGATTCAGCTGAGTACCAGTGCTTTACAAGAAGCGACTGCCTATCTGACCTCCTCAACCCAGTTCCCCGGGCAACCCGATACCCCTTAGTTAGACTGGTGTCAGACTTACTGGCTTCTGACAGACAGACAGACGGCTGAAAAATCAGCTTTATTAGAGGTTCAACAACAAAAAAGCAAGCGCCATTATAAAGAGATTTTACGTCCACTCCCGTCGAATTTCATTTCAAAAGGCCACTGTAAACTGTACTGCATTGAGACTATCGCGCAGTTTTACCGCTACAGCATTCTTTACAATCCATTGAGTCTTTAGTGAACAACAAATAAAAGCTGTTTCATAGATGCGGGCATAAAACGCAATATTCCGTATATTTTCTGGATGTGCGATGCGTTCGATGCATTTATGCGGAATGCGTGAGTTACTGTTGGGTATGGAGAGTGACGCAATACCAAAACTACACTATACGTAAACGTTTTGGAAATTTTATAATTATTATAAGAATTAATAATTATAAGATTTATACAATGTAAATTCTACAACTCATAAATTATTTTGTAAAAACACAAACTTTAATCAAGTTTATATCATAATCAGATATTTAGTTGTATTACACCATGATAGTATATTTATAAACACATTCAGACCCTACAGCAACATAAATATTATTATCCTAAACACGTGTGACCGACAGTAGGACCTATTTCATTAATTTTCCACTTTAGCCCGATATTGAAAACAAACTAATCGTCTTATTTCAATTAAATCACGTTTTCTTCACTTCATGAGTTTGGATAATCATTTTCGTTATTGACAAACCTTCATTTAAAGTATTGCTGTGGTATAGCCACTTCCAATTCGTAAGAAAATCAATCATTGCAATGAGCCAAATTCTACTATTCTGGTATATATCTACTACATAAAATATGTACCCGATTTTCCAGACAAGTCTCAGTTCATTTAATACACGATATTTTTATTTACGTTCAGTCAGTATTTTTCATTCTTAATTCAAAATCCAGCTACCAGTTACCTCACTTAGGTACACACAGTAGGTAGCCAACTGTTTATTCAAATATAAATATCAAAGGAAAGTCGTCTCATTTCCCATTTCTCTTATCAATGACAGAAGCTGCGGCAGACTGTAGTTGGATCGTTTTTTTTTCGTTTTAGACTTACGTAAGCTATTTGTAGGGGGAGCTACTCTTAAAGGCCGCTTAGAGCATCTAGCTATTTTGCATGAAAATAAGTGTTCATTTTTATGAAGAACCGTATTTAACTGATGTTATAAAATATAAATATAGTCAGGTAAAATATTATCTTTAAGTTTTTTCTTGTCTGTGAGTGATTGACTATACAGTATACCTACGAGTTTGGTGTCTAGATAAATAGGAAAGTAATATTATTATTTGCTTAACTTCTACATAACTTTTTATCAATTGTAGTGCCTATCATAATTAAGACTAAGTGACGAAGAAAATTAACGCGGCCCAATTTTAAAACACACGGAATGACGAATGAGGCACTTACCGCCACCCCAAGAACAGTCATTATTTAAACCACTATATCAATACAAAGTGAGCGTAATAAGTGAGTAGGAGACATTTCGGCGTAGTAAACTCCAATTTCCGTCCCCTATTTTTTCGATTCCCTAAGCGTATCCCACATACATTCAGGTGTGTACCTGGGGCTAATAATTTAGGGGAGGGTATAACTATTTGGTGGCAAACAGAGGGTGTTAGAAGTAATAGCTGCAATCTCGGGCGACGCACCGACGACTGCGCGTCTCACGAATTTCCCAGGAGAATTTTGAATTTGGTACTATTGGAACTCGATTGTTTGTTGAAGTGAACTAGAAGTAGGATATTTTTTGAGTGGTTGGTCAAAATAGAATGTAATTGGTAGTGGATCTTCGTAAAAAAATATAGAAACAGACTTATGCTACGTGTTTTAGGTTTGGAAGCCAGTCAGCTCTTTGCTGAGATATTAAGAATTGATTGGTAAATCCGTCAGGTCGTAATTTAATATCATGAGGCATAAAAGAGATTTGGTAATTTTTTATACTAATATCTAAATTAATCATCCCATCTCGTGGAAAAACATACTTATGATTTCTTTCAAAATGAGCTGTTAATAACATCAATACTAATAAAACTGTAAATGCTTTTAATTTACTCCCACAAGCATAGTAATGTGTTCAAATAAGATTATCTCACCACCCTCTCGACTTTTCTCAACAAACGTGATAAACTTGTGACTATTTAAAGACAGCAAATGGTAGTCAGGATAGAAATAGGGGGTTTAATTTTACCATTTGGGAATTATAAATTCATTTCAGACGAGATGTGGGGAAATCTATTTATTTTGAAAGTGCAGTCGCGGTCTTACCTTGTAATATGTTCCCTTGTTGCTTTGTTCGTCGAATATGGAATGCGTTTTATGAAATTCTAAAATAATAACGGTTTTTAGTAAGAGTTATGAAATAAGTGAAAACGTTGTGACTATTTTATTCCTACTATTTGTGGCACTATTAAATTAATTTTTAAAATTGGTTTTCTCCGAAACAATATTAGCTTCACATTAATTAATTTTCGGAGGTGTAATAGAACACTAATGACATCATTACTCCTGTTTTAAGACTATAGTAATCGTAAAAAGCAACAGCCTTTGTTGTGCTTGTTTCCAACGAAAAAGTCTGTTATCCATAAAACAGCGACATCTAATAACTTTTTATGATGTAACGAGTATCATATTTCATGAATTCATGAACATTAATGCTGAGTTTTGCTGTAATTAGTATTGAGTCATCATTTTTACTGTTTGAACAATAATAATTCTTAATGGATTTCTGCTAATTTTATTTTGCATGAAATGAATGAAAGATGGAATGACCTAAATACTAAAATTCAGAAATCGGGTATAAAAAAGGAAGTTTTATCTAATGATTGTTTTCACACAACTTGATATCCATATTTAATATGTAAGACAGAGCTTTAGTTAAAATAAAAACATACACTCACAAAGAAAATCGTTTGAATTTTTCTTCCTCCTCAAGTCAACCCAAAAAAAAAAAACAGAGCGACAAAAAACACATTCGAACTCAAGCAGTCGTTTTTCAAACCTTGCATGTAAAAGGCTACCTGACAAATGACGTCACACAGTAAATTGTCACTAAAGAAATCCACCACAATATCGGAGTGTCCAAAATTCCAAATGAAAACGACGGTAATGTATAATTAGGGCTTGATAAGGGTCTGACAGTCGTATTTGGGACAGGAAGGCAGGCTCGCTAGCAATTTGGAAAGGTGCACCTGACGTACCTACAGATAACATAAATATAGTACCCACTAAAATAATAGACAGTCATTTGTTTGGTGTTACTTTGAAATATGGATTGGAATACGTGTTCGGTGGAGAAGTAATAGGTTGTAATGTAAATAGGGTGTCGTAAGTGAAATTGTTTGTTTATGCTTTCCTATGTCCGAAATAATTTGAAAATTTTAATGTAATAATGTACTCAATTTAAGTCAGCATATTAAATAAATTAACACTTACTACAATTTTGACAACTACCACCAATAGGAACAAGGTTTTTAGCAGATAGCAATGAAAATAAAATCGATAGAAACATAACAATGCGATGTACCAGACATCAAAATTCCTCACGCATGACGTTATCATTACAGTCCCATTTTACTGTTCAATACCATCCGAACTGATAGGCCAACTAATCTCCTAATACAGCTATACGGTGACGTGCATCCCTAATCCTAATTACGTCACCGAGACTCTAATAAAGGCTCCAAAACCTGTATATTCCGGTAACCCTATTATCCTTAAACCTTCAAGTAAATGTTGGGCATTATTAAAGTCAATAAATAAATCCTCAGGATTTTATATTCTCCCTCACCTTTGTGTCCAACGAAACGTAATGAAGGGGACGTGAGAAGATTTTTTTCCTTGAAAGTAAAACGGTGTGAAACCTTTATTTTCCTCGATTAAGTGAGTGCAAAATAATGTTGGAGGAACGCTTCTGCGAAACGTGTAAAGGTGATATTCAAGTGAATTCACGACTAGTTTCAAAGAAATAATTAGGTAACCTTGAAATTGTTTATTTCTTCGTATGCGACCTCAAATGAACACACCTAATTTTAGGAAGGAATAAAGCCAAATAAGGGGAGCGTATCACAGCAGTAACAGAAAATGAGTTTAATAAAAAAAGTTTCATACTATTGTAAAGTGAAAGAGTGTTGTTGATGGAAAATTGGAAACTTATTTATTTCTTTATAGTTTTATTAACTTGCCATAAAAAGTACTTACTTAAAACCAAAATATTTTAGAAATATCTACTAATTCATTGTACAAAAACCAATGTTGCTTTCCACTTCATTTCAAAACAAAATCTCCATTATACAGAAGTGAAACAACGAAATGTAATTTCATTACTTTTCAAAGTCAAACACAATAATAAGGCTTATAATCCGCGAGTTAATATCTCATCAGCTACTAACAATAAGTAAACAAACAGACAAACACTGGCGTTTGTAATTAGTCGGGACGTATTTGGTTCGCGATCGTTAATATTGTATGAGGAGTTTTCACAACTTGATAATGTTTAATGTGTTTACGGCCGAAATAAATGTTGTTATATTGTAATACTAGCTTCCGCCAGCGGCTTCGCCCGCGTGGTGTGTTGATAAAAAGTAGCCTATGTGTTAATCCAGGGCATCACCTATCTACATACTAAATTTCAATCAAATCGGTCCAGCCGTTTTTGCGTGATTGAATAACAAACATACATCCATACATTCTCACAAACTTTCACATTTATAATATAAGTAGGATTATCTTTGTATAAATAAAGCTAGGAATTTTGTTTGAATTATTAATTGAAACATTGTGAAATAAAGATAAGCTTTCGGATTTGTCAGTGAGATGAACCTACGCTCAGTGCTAAATAGGTCGATTAGATCCTTTAACGCTTCTCACTTCTCGTTTTAGAATACCAATTTACCTGTTAATTTTAAATATCTCTATTTAAATACAGCAGCATAATTCTGAAACATGTTGTAAAACTATACGTAAGTAGGTATGACCGATTCCGTCTCCGAAAATTTATGATCTGAAAATTTTGATTTCATACAATTCGGCTTGCAATATTGAACTCTCAGTTTGAAATCTTTCTAAACTAAAATATCATCATTTGTAACACAATTCCCAAAAAGAGGAGGTTCTCAATTAATACCGACTATTTCTTATTTAACTGTAATGTTGCTCTAATCAAGAAAATAAATAACACAATTATAACAGGAACGTGTGCAATCAGATATTGATTTACCCAAAGTAATAGGCCAGCCTATTTCCAGCTATTACGAACACCTTCTTAGAACACAATATTGCAATCAACTTTGCCCGGCAATAGTTTACCGTCAAACGAGCTTATACACTCGACGAGGGAATTATATAACTTGGTTCTTAATTAATTAACTTACGCGATGACTGACAGGAGCTTTAGATTAATTATAACTAATTCTCACCTGATCCTTTGTCGCGTCTAGTTAATATTATAAATACGTTATTTTGGGAACGGTTATGTATTTAAGCGGAGATAGATATGGATGATGGTTTGTTTGAAGCTTTATTTCAATTTATAGAATTGTATGTGGATGTCACTTTGTATAGACGTCTCAATCGATACTTATGTATAAGAAGAAATTAAATAAAACAGATAAACATAAAAGTTTGATTGCAAGACTTTGCTTTATTACGTACTTACTTTTCTCTAAATACTTATTGGAATACAATATACCGAAAGTTATTCTTAAATATAATGAAAAATCTGAGATTTCTTCACCCATCTGTTTCAATTGGTTTTGTATTTCTTGTATCTATACTAATATTATAAAGCTGAAGAGTTTGTTTGAACGCGCTAATCTCAGGAACTACTGGTCCGATTTGAAAATTTCTTTCAGTGTTAGATAGCCCATTTATCGAGGAAGGCTATAGGCTACTTTTTATCCCGGTACGGAAAGTAGTTCCCACGGGATGCGGGTGAAACCGCTGGCAGAAGCTAGTCTTAGATAAGAAATCAGACATGTCGATTCCTCTTTCGAACTTGTATTGAAAAAATCTCTGCTGTTTAATGTGCATACTGGTCTCAGATTTCTGTTCATATACACTCCCCACTAACTCCCTCATGTACTTTCTTTATAAACACCCTTATATACTCACCCTATAAACACACTTATGAACTCTAAAAAGTGTTATATACATTTTTTCGGACTTTCCATTCTAAATGAACAAGACACAGTTATTTTTTAAATCTCTCCCATGTCCATTGAATTTTTAAATGGAAAAGATTTTATGAAACTGGAACAAACTTCACAATTCAAACTTTTAGATTAGGCGAAATCTTTGTTAACTTTGATAAGAATCTTCGTTGATAATGAGTTGGTGCTACGGCTGTTTCTAAAGTGGTGTTTTGTACTCTCGTTTTAAATTCCTCTGGCTTATACCTGCCACTCCGTGGGGAAAATCCCCGTAGGATTCGTTCGATTTTGCTAAAGAAAATAGAATACCTTGTGTGTTGGACGTAACGGGATCTACGTCCGTCTATTCAGTATCGATTTAAGTTATTTATTAGTTTAAAAAAAGAAGCACCCTTTCGAAACCATCTTCTTTATTTAAATTGGAATGCATTCTTCATTCGAACAGCGTTAGTCACTTATTTTGAATGAGACGATAAATAAAATCTAGTTTGAAACTTTTTATAAAAACGTTTGAAAAAAATCTTGGTTCATTCAAGCATTCATTCAAAATACTTTTCATTATTATTAAATGAATTCAAGACCCTTTGAAAACAAAAAGTTTTAATGTTATCGTATTATTTTCAACAATGTGTTTATTATCTCGTCGGGTTTTCATCAGAAACTTTTAAATATATTAAAGGGTAATTCTACTTTATCTCTCAAACGGTTTACTTAATACACTCATTAACAAAATTTAATTTGGTTTTGTTTTGAATGTGAGATTCATTAAATATATAAAAGTTAAGAATGTATATTATGCTTTTGATATTCAAGATACTCTTTAAGTATTTTGGTTTTCAACTTGAAATGCCTAAGCGATTAAGTTTGCGTGTGGAACGCACTTACGCGGTTCGTTTGAAAGTAAACAGTAATGAAAATTAACCTCAGCTTAATAATTTAAATAATGAAGAGCCGTGGGATCTTTGTGGTAATGTGGGAGTTAAGGTACCTAACAGACTATTATACGTGATGATGACACTAAACACAATTGAAGGTTAGAATCCGAACTAATGTCAAACTCAAACTTAAAAAAATATACTATTCGAACTTGGTTCCAAAATGGCACTTTTTGGACGTGAAAATTAACAAAAGACAGCCAACAAAACGCCCACTCTTCACCACTTCCTACGTGTTTTTGTTGCGAAGAAGAAGTGGCGAAACAAAACTTCCCAACAACACATACGTATGTCTGTAGGTAATAAAGAGAACTTTAAAACAATATTTTAATTATTTTAAGTAATCACATTATTAAAGGGGCATAATAATGGAAAACAAAGGCAAATATGAAGTATAATCCAGAATTAACTCGTTTGCCGGGCATTATGGGCTTATTGCCAAACTGTAAATATTTTTACCATTAACTGCAATCTCTGGAGCAATCTTTTTAATGTGCTTTCATTATACCGAAATAGCTATAAAGGGCTGTGCATTTTGTTTCAAACACAATAAATAAAGACATTACTTAGGATGTCTTCGGGTTATTTCTTTTTTTATTTCTTTATATATTTTCGAATAAATGAGTAGTTCCAAAAATAAATAATTAAAATTTTATGATGAAAAAATTTCATTACATTTTCTAATCGAAACTTAAAAGGCATTCCATCATTATGTACCAGTTAGTGTCCGCAGTTATTGACACACTATAAAATTAAACACAATATTTGGCGCACCAAACAACGTACTCAACTTAGGTTTAATTTCAATAACCTATTTGTTGATTTGCTTACCTGCCAAAGATAGATAGCTTATTAAAATCCGCCGTCAGCAATATCAAATCCAAAGCTAGAAAGTCTAAACTAAAAGAACTAACGACATAATTTTTGACGTTTCCATCAAGTCACGCTGTAACTCCACTTTATCCTTGTCGAATAGGTGGCGCGTTTAAAAGGCACTTCGTTTACTTTTTAATATAGCGAGCAATCAATCACCGCCATGACAGGTGCCCAACTGAATGGAACGTCGATATCGCGAGTCAACGCGCTATTTTTATACGGTTTTAGATTATTTTAAGATAAAGAATATTGACGAGTCATGGTGGCATTTGTAGGTTTGGCGAAGCCGCGGGGATCGATCGATCATAAAGTTAAGCAATTCTTAGTGCCTTCGGTCCGTGGATGTGTGGCCATCTTAATATAAAGAATTCTTCCGCGTCTCGGAAAGTACGATAAACGCAGTCGTTACTTGTAGTCAGAAACCAGTAAGTCTGACATCCAATCTTTCCAAGGGTTGTTGGATTGCCCGGGTAATTGGGTAGAGAAGGTCAGATAGGCAGTTGCTCGTAAAACACTGGTACTCAGCTTCATCCGGTTAGACTGGAAGCCGACCCCAACATACTTGGAAAATGGCTAGACAAATGATGACAATGTAAATATTTTGGGGGCAAACTAACTAAAAAGAGTTTGAAATTCTTTGTTACAAAACTATTTTTAGAATACCTCGCTGCACTAAAAATAAAAAGTGACATAGTTCTATTTTTAGAATTTTTGACAGTTTCATACGTGCAGTGACTGAAAACGCACGATTGATTGTTATGGAACTGTCATTGTTGTATTTTCTACTCACTGCGGCATAATAAAAGAACATTTTATTACAATTCTACTTGTTTTCAGTGTTTTTGTTCGGATTCCGTGGAATTGTATGTAACACCCCGAATAAAAAGTATGTATGCAATAATTTTTACCTTTGTCGCGTAAAAGGTTTCACCCTTATCATATCCATATTAAACTTTAGTCATGATATACATACGCTGATTTCTTTTGATGTTTCATATTGGAGGGATATTTAGTTGCATGTTTCTTTGACATAACATATGTATAGTAAGTAGGTACGCGTAACAATATCGAACAAAGGGGAGGCTGAAAAGGTTTTCTTTATTAATGGTGTATTGTTGTCTATGGCTTATGAAAGGTTTTTGTAACCTATTATTGGTGCGTTGATATATTGCTTGTGGTTACTTGTATTATAGGCTAAACTGTGAAGTTTTTTGTGTAAAACATATTCCGCCAACTTTGCTTATACAAATTACAATATGGAGGCAAAACTGATATCAACAATTTTATTTTTCTTGGAATGAAAACATTTATAAAGTCAAGATTTGGTAAAATTAATTACTCATTCATTTATTGAGCAAAACCTCACTAAATGATCACTTGAATAATGCTATCACATATATTCAAAGTACCAGGACCACAGCATTACCGAAGAGTCAACAGCACACTACATTTTCCGCCGCACCGATAGCAATCAATATCTGTCATGTCGTAATGGCTATTAATCAATTATGTATTCAATTATTTTTGTTACTCTGTCCCGACGCCGCACGCAACTGTCTCGGTACATACCTTTATGTAATGTATAGCATTGAATAATGATTACAAATTGAGACAATACATTCGTTTTGATTAAGTATTGCAAATAGACTTTGTTTATGTCAATATAAATTATGTTTGCATACCTGCGCTACGTAATAGGGGTAATAAATGCTGTCGGAACATTCAAGCAAATAAAGTGAAATTTACCTAGCGAGAAGAGAGAGAATCTCACGAACACCCAAGTAGGTACCGTTAAATAGAGTCCAAATTCTAAACAGACTGAACACATACCTACAGAACACACATTTCCATTATTCTTTCCCAATTTGTCCAAACATTCGAAAGAAGCCTAGTTTCGTCCACAAACGTAAACATTTCATTTATTCTCAAAACATTTTCTTACCATGACCGAGCTTATACAAATTAAAAAAAAACTTCTTATGTAGAAAACTAGGTCACGTCTACTAAAGTACGTCAGTAAGTAGGTATATCTGTTCCCTACTTTTATGAATATTAAGCACATAAAAATAGTCCCGCACTATACGACCTCGGTATTTTATATTATTAGCGACGTACAGCCCACAGCATTGACCATGAAAATATATGGTATATAACCTCTTTCCATCGAGGAGGTCGCGAAATCTCTTTACTCCTTCAAAAGTCATAAAGAAGTATCTGCCTCACATGTACTTGCTCTTTACCTTTTTAAGCGAGGATGTTACATACAATCACAGCATTTGAGATTTTATTTCAAGTCTTTAAGTTAAGCTTTTGCTATTTATGTGTACACAAACCCCCCTCCTCCGAGCCTTTTTCCCAATCATGTTGGGGTCGGCTTCCAGTCTAACCGGATTCAGCTGAGTACCAGTGCTTTACAAGAAGCGACTGCCTATAATGACCTGCTCAACCCAGTTACCCGGGTAACCCGATACCCCTTAGTTAGACTGGTGTCAGACTTACTGGCTTCTGACTACCCGTAACGACTGCCAGGGATGTTCAATGACAGCCGGGACCTACAGTTTAACGTGCCATCCGAAACACAGCCATTGGTGTCTAAGAGATGCTTAGAAAGTACATACAAACTTAGAAAAGTTGCATTGGTACTTGCCTGACCTGGAATCGAACCCGCACCCTCATACTTGAGAGGTTGGTTGTTTGCCCACTAGGCCACCACGACTCTCGACTTATGTGTACACAAATAAAAATATTTAAATAGAATGTTATGTTAAAGAGTTTTTACAGAAATATTTATCAACAACAAGAAAGCTAAGATGAAACAGCTCGTTAAAAAACTTTACAGCGCAAACGGATCGTGCCTAACATGAGTCGTAGTTGCAATAATATTGTTCAAACAAAATATTTTCATTGGGATGTTTACAGCGACAGAGCATCTTTGAAAAAAAATGTTTAATGTCACTGTACACTTGTTTACTAAGGATGCATTTTTTATCTCGTTAATAATACCTATTGCAACTGCGTAAGATTTCAACTGATAAGAATGATTGAAAGTAGCTTTTGTGCAGATCTTTTAATGAAAATACGTCCAATATCTCAAATGACTGAAGCATGCCATAAGACAATAATTTTTTCATGCAGTTTTTATCATCAATATGGTAAGCAGAACAATTATCAAAACTCTTCATCAAAATGTTGCCATCAACAACTACCGCACGTAAATCTATTGTTGATCAAACTCATGCATCGTTTGAATGTATAAGCAGCTGGCTTATATACTCTACTAGGCTTTCACGCAACACTTGCCACGCCAGTGACGCCAGTCATAGTAGTCAACTGCGCGAAATGGATATTGTGATCGCCGTTGGCTGGCAGCCTGCCACCATTCATGCCCAACTATTGAGTATAAATCCAATATGTTACTGTTACGACTACACAGTGACTGCATGAAATAGGCTCAATACGTTCTTAATTCAAAAGAGTTGCCGTTCTATTTGGGTGGCAGAATATTGAGAAAGAATGGCTTTTGGAATGTGATGTTCATTTGTTACTACTTATTTACAAACAGTCATTAAAAGTGGATGTCTTTGTGTCATGTATTTGTGTTCTGGGCAAAGATTTACTTGTTATTTTGGTGCATAAGCCCAATCAGTATGGTCCGAAGATACTACCGACCTTCTTAGAGCAAATATCACAATTCACTGGAATACTTCAAAACGAGCACGATCTCTTTAAGACCAGATGAACGACCAAATTAACGTTTGCAGAAAGAAGCCGTTAATATTTCGTAAAAAGTCTATAAATAGCCATACTAGAAGACTTTAGAGGTATAATGCCTCAGCTCATACTACTCTATGCCTTTAAATCGCTACACAAAATACACCTCATCGGTTAACATCAACACATCCTATCGATATCGATGAACTATTAAGCACAGCCCGACGGTGCGTACACTTCCAGAGTCTGAGTATTAAGGCCACTTTAATTCAATATTTGCATAGGATTATCGAACCGTTTCTGAAGCTTAGTTATGAATTGAATAGATCTAGTTAGCCCTACGAACAAATGGGTCAGTTTGCGAATGTGTGGTTAAGCTGGGCCAAATATTATGTGCTCTGAATTTTAATTGGACCCTTTTTGGATAGATTAATTTTAATTGTTTTAGAGGGCTTCTACGATTATCAATCTTCAGTAATCGTTATGTGCACCTAGGACGGTGAGTTCCGATTAAAATCCACTGACTTCTTTTAATTATGTAGGTATACTATTAACGCATAAAAATAAAGGAATACTTACGTAGTATGGATGTGGTATTAGAATATATTACACACGTTTACTTTAATAAATTAGGAGCATCAAGTAGGTTGATTAAAATTACTTGACCTTGAGTAAAGTTAAGGATGAAGTCTTACAGAATCACACCACAGAACACAAATACATGTAAAGAACAAAAGACATCCACTTTTAGTGACTGTTTGTAAATAAGTAGTAACAAATGAACATCACATTCCAAAAGCCATTCTTTCTCAATATTCTGCCACCCAAATAGACCGGCAACTCTTTTGAATTAAGAACGTATTGAGCCTATTTCATGTCTTTATTATCATTAACTAAAACAATAGCATTATCCTTGGTCAGTTCTTTGTAACCTAACATATTTCTAATTATACACCTATCGCTAGACTTTCATGACCTCAAGCACGCACACAGACGTAAACAGTCTACGTTAACTAATACGACAATCTTGTCGTCAGCAATATTACTCTCTACTTATGAACAAAAATATTTGGCGTTACGTAACAGCACTATATACTTCCGTGTCAGTACATACAGGGTGATATGAATCTTATATTTCCTTCAGAGAGCTTATAGCCATAACAATCTTCCGGGAAATTCGGTCGCTGGCTGCGTGAATATCACCATTTCCTTAGTATAATCTATTTTAGGGGTTAATGCTCTACCGATATGGCTATGGAGAAGAATGTCGGTATAGTCACCCTGTATAGTGCCATAAAAATATATGAGTGTATAATCGTGTATGGGAACAAAGCTTGAATGTTTGTATTGTGCATTTTAACCTGTCTTTAGATGTTCAGGATGAAAATAATGTAGTATTTCATATCAAATAGTTTCCTCCTATGTGCGCAGTCGAGAAAAACCTGCGTGGATTTTGGGAGTAACATCCATTAAGGAATATTAATTTGCAAACACTGAACCAAAATAAAACGTAGAAAAACTCATTCCATTTATTTAAAAAACGAAACCTACCTTTTCAAGAAATGTAATTTCAATAATGATACACACATTACGTCATACTCACTACAAAGTAAAGTTCAAGTTGGAATTACTTCGAAGTTGAACAATGGCCATTCATTTAAGTAATTTCTGAAGTCTAGTAATTTGTCCTCGAATCGCATATGTCTATGACACACGCTTGTGGGAGTTAACAGCTGAATCTCACACTATGTAACATTTTTAGTCTGGGAGACTTAGGGTTATAAATTAACTTGTGTATTATGTAAGGTCATTGAACTTGTGTTTTATTGATATTGTAGGTGATATTGTTTTCATTGCACGGTGTCACTGGTGGGTAAGAACAATCGTCGTTCTTCTGCTTCTATCCAAACTTTTTCTTAGGGTCGGTAGTAGGTATACCCGTATTTCCATCTTCAATACTTCTCTGTCTAACGTCATCTCATAAGTAAAAAAATCTAGACATATCATTTTTAGCACAATTTAATAAATAATAAATTAATTTTGGATTATATTTATTTTTCAATAAAATTTGTAAATAATAAATTAACTTATTAAATGTTCTTATTAAAATCAGTTTTGCAGTATTAATGTTGAGGATCTCTTTAATAACTTTCCTTTTAGTAGATTTCTAGAGTCAAAAAAATCTAGTCCCTTTATAAATAAAACAAAAGTTCCATATAAAAACCATTTTATTTATACTTTTAACACGATGAAATGTTAAAGTACTTCGTAAATTATTGTTAATTTAATCGGTTCGTTTACAAATTAAATTGGCTTCTTCATTTTACACTTAAAATTAAAATAAAGTCAAAACTTATTAATTACAAAACAAGGCCATAATAAATCAATATACAGTTTAAGTTTAAAATTTCGGTTCTCGCTTTTTTTTTTGTTTTTTAATTAAATATCAAAAGAAACTGTGTAAAGAACCTATGGATCAGTAAAGAAAGCTTAGGATTGCGATATTATATCGTGGCTATTAGACCGATCTTCAGTCTTGGAAGTCTTGTTCCCTCTTGCAGTGGGCAAGTATTTTCTTAATTTTCGATGCACTTGCTGTGCCGTCAAAATAACGTGAAGATTTTGACACGGCGCGTTTTTATCGTATCGTGAGCTGTGCAAAACTGACCACGGTAATTTTTTGTAAATTTTTTCGGCAGACAAACAAGAGGTCTAACAGAGAGAGCAAGACCAAAGTGATTGGTATATAGAACTTATATAGTCACTGAAGTAGGTATGTTTTTTCAAATTTAATTGATCCGTTTACGACAACTCTCAGATTTATCAAAGCAATATTCATATATTTAGACACTAAAGTCCAAATGAACACCAAAAAAATTGATTTATATGAATACTCATTAGCATTATTTCGTTGACAGTGAAATGTACATAAAGTCAAAGTCATATACAAAAGGTCAACAATAATTAATATTGAAATTAGGCCTTAATTAAATCAAGGAAGTTGAAAAGTTCATATTTTCATGACTTCGTATGTCGATTAATTATTAGGCAACATTTTGATAACAACAAAATTAATTATACTAATTATTACACCGTGTTAACGTTAAAACAGTTTTTTTTTGTTAATCTTAGCAAAATATGGACTATGTTTAACATTATCTTATTAACTCCCAGATATTCAAAAAAACAATTAAAATAACTATTCAGATAATATTAAAGTATTTTTTATTTATCAAGAAGTAACAGAAACTATTAACTAAGAATAAAGCAAACTTTCGTTTTAGAAGAAACTAATCTTTCCAAATGAATTTCGACGTTACATTAAAATATTGTCTGAAGTCTTCAAACATTTATTTAATTGTGCCATAATCATCATATTTACACTTAAACTAAAGTTATATATTTACACATTGGATACAGTCATTTACATTAAACCGACGTACAAAATATTTACAACTAACTATCATTTGAATCGTTTCCACTTAACACCGCTGAAATCGCATCGGACTTTATTCCAATTATATTGATGTAATTCGAATCATTTTCCAGCTCGGCGAGTTCATTTAAAACATCATATTTGGCTGAAAACAGTTCCATTTCGATTCCGAAGCAATTTCCGCGAAATGTTTCAGTAAATAGTTATTTATTTGATGTAGGGCAGGTTGGGGAGGACGTCAGGCCTCCGCCGGTGGTGAGCGCCGTGATGCCTCAAATGTATCAAAGCCTCTCTCATTTTTTGTTCCCTCAACGTTCGGATATACTCCTCGTCAATCGAATGTCTATTTTTCCCGCCTCGCACGGCCTTCTCCAACCTCTCATTATCTTTGAACAAAACACACCACAACGACTTATCCTTGTTATCCCACAATATAGATTTCGTATACTCTTTTAATCGCCTACTATTCTCTTCCACCCGCCTCATCGCTATTTCTATTTTAATCAAGTCTTTATAATGGTCCGATATAGGCGGCGTCGTCGAAATATTGTTACCGTCGCTTTTAACGGCGCTTATATTAATTCTCGACAAGTAATAATTCTCATATTGGCTAGCGGAGCCACTCGTTCGCAATAACCACACCACACTGGCGACGAATGTACACGACACTATGAAAGTCAATATGAGGAGAGTTAGTCGGAATACTAGGCTCGGGGACGCACAACTCATATCACTATTTGTTTATGTTTGCGGACGCACTGTGCTGGTTCGTACATGCCGCGCCGGCGTAGTCGCTCGCTACGACGGGCTACGGGCGTCCGCTCGCTACGTGCTGCCGCTACGAACTGGCGTAGACGTAGCGGCGTCGCGACTCGGCGCATAGCCACTGTTTATCTCAGTTGTAATTTGCAGTCCAAAGCTGTATCCAAGCTGCAGATGCTTTCAAATCTCTTTGTGCGAGCTTTCTTTGCACTTTTGTGCAGTCATTGTACTGGAATTTTTAAATTCGTAGCTACGACGTAGTCATAATTGCTCGCTGTATTTTATTAAAACCGTAGCCTTTAGAAAGCCTTTGTAAACATGAGTAAATACTGTGTTTAATTTAATTGTAAATGTTGAACGTTTTTAGTAATGATAGGAGAGGGAGAAATGGGTCGTAATTTCGAAGCCTAATTCAGTAATTTTGGTGAAAAGGCGTCAGCGATAACAATCTCATAGCCACTGCAATTATTGGTGGGTTTTGTGTCAAATTCTATACTTACCGAAATTACTGTGTAAATACGAATTCGGAGTTAATAGCATACTTAGGCACAATTTTGTGGCTTAATTATTGTCAAATGAAATACGGCACATGGACGGTTTGACGAACATTAACCTTTCGGCCTTTGTCGAGTAATGGAGGTACTGAACTGTTAATTAACTCGTAAAAAATACTACAAAATGTGCCACAAATACTTTAAATTTTCCTCGATATTTTATTTACTGTTTGTAACATGAACTCTGAGCATAGTTCCGAGTTCAATCCCCTGGTTGGTAAATTGTTACATTAAGGAATTTTTCATGCGTGTTTTTTTAATTAGTCATGTGAAGGCAAGGCTTGATTAAGATTTGTTCCCGTTACAAATTGAAAAGGCCAACGGCCTACATTACATGAAACTTTTTAAATGACGAAATAGCATTTTAATTTTACTACATTTCAATATACATACATCATTACTGTCATTGAACATCCTTGGCAGTCGTTACGGGTAGTCAGAAGCCAGTAAGTCTGACACCAGTCTAACCAAGTGGTATCGGGTTGCCCGGGTAACTGGGTTGAGGAGGTCAGATAGGCAGTCGCTTCTTGTAAAGCACTGGTACTCAGCTGAATCCGGTAAGACTGGAAGCCGACCCCAACATAGTTGGGAAAAGGCTCGGAGGATGATATGACATTACAATATACGTACATGGTAATTTATTTATTCACCTTGAACTATCATATCACACATTGCAGTATTATATAGTTGTCTATACAAATATCATAGCCAATCATTTATCAGAACGTCATAAGGGAGAGCTCACACGATTCTCCGAAGATAGATCGTTTGCTGTCTATGGAAAGGTCTTTGTGTAGAAATTGATGCTATAGACTATATTGCTGGAAACGATGTAAGTACCTCTATGATCTCATCAGGATTATCATTGGTATTATTTTATTACAAAGCTTTTAGACTTTATGTAAACCAATATTTTATGAAGTCAAATCGTTCCATATAAAACACTGGTAACACCACACAAGACACTTGAAGGGACAAGGTATTTTATATCTAAGACAGATCTAATTAATGTTTCCGTATAACAATAACTACTTTAGTCTGTACACCAGAATATTATTGGGTTTTGATCTGGTCGGAACACCACTATCTACGTAATTAGGTCAAGTAATTAAGTTGTCTATATGAAAGAGTCTGTAGGTATAACCAGCTACTTAGCCTAAGACTCAACTTAGCTGAAAATAGACTCTTAAAAGGTTATTTATTTATAGGTCAAAAGTCTACTTTAATATTATCGATGCAAATGTGAACTATTTTGTTACAGTTTCACGGCACAACAGCTGACCTGATCTGTAGAAGTATGATATTAACAGAGTTTTAAAATAAGGTATGCTAGAGCTTACTTTATATGAGTTTCATCACAAACAACACAAATGAAAACAACTAGTATTAACACCTATACGTAACATAGCTATAATAAATCCAGTCTGTACAAAACCAAACCATTAAGAAAACGAATTCGAAAATTACAATGTCAGAGAATAAATACAACATAACTCTTTGCGCTGGCGACCGCGTAATTTCATACCATCCGTACATTTAGCACCGCAGTAAACTTCCATTTAAAAATATATTTTTGAATTTCCTCCGTATAATGAAGGTGCAACTTGACCTGTGTTCAGCCTTTATTTATTCAACGGGTTTTAATGTTTATCTTTGCGAGTTAGGAGCACGTTTTGTTTGCTCTGTTACGGTAGCTTTAATTAGTGAAAGATTATGACTTCATTTAATAGTAACTTAACTGGGTCGAAAATACCAACACTATTCTACCAGTAGAAGATTCGCGTTTCATATGTTATGTAGTAGGATATGACGTACTGGATTTGGCCTATTTATGTCTGTTTACCTACAGTCATAGGTGTACACAGAACTAATGCCTGATACCAACGGACAAACAATGCAACAATTATCAACTCAAATAGCGAGTTTGGTGAAGTCAATCAAGAGTCAAGTGAGTTTGATGGATCGTATCATCATCATCTATCTGCCTAGCTTTTTCCCAACTATGTTGGGGTCGGCTTCTTAGACATCAATGACTGTGTTTCGGATGGCACGTTAAACTGTAGGTCCCGGCTATCATTGAACATCCTTGGCAGTCGTTACGGGTAGTCAGAAGCCAGTAAGTCTGACACCAGTCTAACCAAGGGGTATCGGGTTGCCCGGGTAACTGGGTTGAGGATGTCAGATAGGCAGTCGCTTCTTGTAAAGCACTGGTACTCAGCTGAATCCGGTTAGACTGGAAGCCGACCCCAACATAATTGGGAAAAGGCTCGGAGGATGATGTTGGGGTCGGCTTCTTGTCTAACCAGGTGCAGCTGAGTATTAGTGTTTTGAATGCCTATCTGACCTCCTCAACCCGGTTACCCGTTCAACGCAATACCTCTAGGAAAGACTGGTTGTTGGACCATTTGTTGTTGATGACTCGTATAAATTGTTGTAAAGTCACAATGCTGCATGCAAAAATGCAATGATGAATAGAGCGGTGATGATCATAATATTTTTTTGTGGGACGTAGGTAAATAAGAGAAAGGCAAAAATATAAGTTGAACACAACGATACAATGTACATCGTACTAGAGTTCATACGGTCTACGTTTAAGTCACCCTATAATAAAAATAGCTCAGGGCTTTTTTAACCACAATACAAACATAAGTTTTTGTTATATACTTACCGTCTTACCACAAAAACTTTTAAACGTCAGTTTAAGACTTGTCTAAAAAAATGTCAAATTATGACGTTGACATATGGTTCATTTTGCAGCCACAATTTTTTTAGACAAGTGTAAAACAGGTGGTTAAGTTTTTGTAGTAAGGCCATTAATGTTTATGTATTCCGTGAACTTGAGACGTATTAGTTAACCGTAGACTGTTTTTATAGAAGCTGTCCACACAACATTGTATAGTGTTCCTGACACGATTTACATTAAAACAGACTATAGATTATAAATCGAATTGAAAATAATTTCGGGCTACACGTTTAGAAATAACGCATGGACCTAATTATGCAGTAATTGAATTAGGCATACCTAGCTATCACTCATTCAATTAATATTGACACATGCATAACAAAATTTTCGAATAATCCTATCGTTAAATTGAATATCAATAATATGATTAGTTTATAAACATAATTTCATAGGTTTGATGGTCAATATCTAATCATATAACATTATGTATGTTTATTGATTATATTATAATTCTAAAATATACGAGTATATAATGATTTTTGATAGAACCACAATTTATAAAAGTAGGGCCATATTTTGTACATACTTATTTTAATTAATGGCGTCCACGGCCGATTTCGATCACGGCGGCTGTTCTCATATAACGAGATCAGCCAGCTGCGCAGGACTTATTATAGTGCACGAGCATTTGCGCAGATACAAGTGCACTCACTATTCCTTCACTCTCATAGCCCGATAGGACGGCAATCCGACACGACCGGAGAGGGATCAGACGCAAGACCGACATTTACGTGCTGGGGCTTAACTTCCAGGCTCCGGGCTGCTTTGTGAAAGTCTTCTAAAACCCACATAGCGATTTCGGCCCGACCCGGGAATCAAACCAGAGACCTCGTGCTCAGCAGCCGCGCTTGCGACAGCTAGACCAACGAGGCAGTTATTATTATTACCTTATTTTAATTAATCGTCTGTGTACACCTTTAGGAATATGAAAAGCCCACATTACTACCTGAACCTTCATCTGATAAAGTAATATAATTTAAAATGTGTTTTAAGTATTAATCTTTACATATATCTTCCACAGATCATCCGTATATATGCAACTGTATCTTCGTTGACTGGGTAAGTGCCTATATCTTGTACTATTAGCCATCCTTTTCTTGTCAAACGAAGCAAATGTCTACGCATACCACCAGCATTCGGGAAAATAAGGTCGTTATGTTGGGCTCGAACCCACTAAAAACTCAGCCGTTATGCCTAGAAAGAAAGAAAAAAATATTTGTCAGAATGTAGTACAAATATGGTGTTTTATATTGAATGGAATCTCACACATTCTACCGAATTGGTGTACAAAATATTTGGCTTATATCTACTTATAATTATGCACTATTCCCTATTCACCTAGGTTGACCACATCCTAGGACAAGTTGAATTGACATCTCATAATATACATCTACAAAATAATTTGTACAGTACACTTATGTATCAGCGCCTATGTGGGTGGGCCACATTCACCATACTCTCTCCTACAAACAGGAACATTTTTTAACCATATATTCGGTGTATAATTATCTAATGTAAACCTATTAAGCACGCATCGAATGTATACTTCATGAATATATTACAGTTAGAGTGACGAGTGACGTAAACATAGGTAGGAACCGCGAGTATCACTTCAATGTAATTCGATAGGTTTGTTTGGTAAATATATGGTAACTCTATAATGTTCCCATTGAGTTCCAAGAAATATGGCAATGGTACCTGTATGTAGATTGTACAATTCACACTTCTTTTATAGGATTTGGTAATTCGTCGTACTGGAAAACTATATTCTGCACGGATTGCGATTGCGAGCCTTTCCAGACCAATTGCTATCTACCACTTAAATATTGTTACCAGTAATTTCTGGGATTAGCGGTATAAGCAAACATATTGTTCAAAGAAAGGGAAGCTAGTGTCTCTCATATTCTGCATCTACAGAAGACCCTTTCTCCTTTTGATCCTTAGACTGCACCTACCCAGATAATTACGACCAAATCCTTGAGCGACGCGTACTCACCTATTCAGTCAAATAACTGATTGTATTCTAAGCATGCTGTTGCCTCTAGCGCCCTCTAGTGAGCTCTGAAGCTGCTTGTTTGCCAGCTCAAGCTACAAGATTATGCACTAACAGAACGTCCAAACACGACGGTATGTTTCTGATATGAGCTGGTCATTGAGCTTTGGGGTAGAAGCTTTGCTTTTGACACCAATTTCAGTAGATATGTAAGAATGACTTTAGTGTTTTGAAGGCTTGATTAAAAAAAAAAAAACTTAAACAATGGCTGTTAATATGCCCAAACGGCCAATTTTAGTTGCCGTCCACGACAAAATCATAAAAAAAACACTCAAAATATTTTACTATGGTTACAACAAACGTAATTACCTATATTAAATTGCACATAAAAGAATGATTTATAAAGTATCTTACTAGTCCTGCTTGTCTTGCAAAATTTTCTATAAGATTAACAGTAAATAAAGTCTGTCCGCAAGTACGATCATGTGTCAGCCTATCGAGCGCAACTTAAATGGCTACCGATGAGACAACGACGTGTGATGAGGGCATTAACTACTCTTTTTTCTATACTTTATACCCCGTCTTCACCTTCCTACTTAACCTCTCACTTCCAGTATGTGTGTTCACAGCACAACAAAAATCTCCGCTCCTCTAATAATCGTCTTCTTCACTGCCCTGCTCACCGTTCAGATATTGTTCACTCTTCCTTCTTTGTGAAATCTATTCTTCTCTGGAATGAGTTACCTCTTGAGATCAGGATGGTTAACAGTCGTTATACATTCAAAAAGAAATTACGCGACCACATCCATAGGAAATTGGCGGAGTCGCTACCGTAGATTATTTTTTTTTAATTGATTTTGTCTCTCCTGGCAATTGTAATATGTATGTATGTATAGTATGTTTATGTATAATATATATTATTATTTTTATTTTTTTACACTAAATATCATATATAACCTTTGCACCTACTACTGCTATTTCTCCACCACCCAAAGGTAGACTGGTAGAAAACGCTTAAGGCGTTAAGTCTGCCCTTGTACAAAATGTGCAGAAGTATTAAATAAATAAATAAATAAATATACACAAATGCAAATTCCAAAATATATACCTATTTATCTTATGTCTATTCCTAAGGGTCGGTTCATATCTAACGGAATATGCGTCGCGTATCATCGGTCGCGTAACGCCAGGACTGACAAATATACGGTAAAACATTCAATCATTCACACCTAACCGATGATGCGTTAGTGCGTCGATCATACATTTACGATACGCTCGACGCATTTTCCGTCAGATATGAACCGACCCTAAACCGTAGTCATCGTACGTCGCTGGTCTGCAATCAGTGAGTCAACTTTAATGACACGCACGGGATTGGTTTAGCTTGGCAAGCCTCGGCTTCGATTTATAGGACAAAACCAGAACTAAATGGCTGTAAAGTTATCTATGTTTATGTCTACCAATTTAGAAGTATCATTGATCTGTGGCAATTAATACATATTTCTTACCCACGTTCTAGGAGAACTTCCCGAACCCTAATAGAAAGTGTCCTGTATTGTAGGTTTGGCCTTAATCTATTTATATACGTGTGCCTTTCAGTTCATTTAGTTCAGCCGTTAAAGCGTGATTGGGAAATAAAACATTCAAATGATATACATTTAAACCCACAATAATTGTGTGATACTAGCAGTAGACTCGTATCGTCGCGTACACCACACTTTTTGGTTAACAAATGGGTGCGACCAATTTTGGTGGAATCTTACATAACAATAACACGATATAGTGACACATACACATTTTCTGAAAAATATATCTGAAAACTACCATCTCTATAGAAAAACCTTTGAGATAAAGACAGTTTTCTTACCATGAAAAACCCAGTACCGCTTAAACTATCTACTCATAGACCACCTCTTTATATCTCACTTTCTTTATAATCTTACCGTCTGGGGGGTAATCTGCGAGGGTAAAACGGGGTAATGGGGAGAGAACTACTTAACTGGGTAGATAAGAGCTAAATAGATATAAAGAGAATTCATAGTAGTGTTATGATCATTGAATAGTATTAATATAGTCACTCGATATCGCTGATGCTTTTTATAATTTTATACTTTACGACCTTGATCCGATTTTAGTCGGATACGTTAGATAAAAATGAAGGGCATCAAAATAAATTATTTAATTATGATAAATTGAGATGGTATAATAGTCAGCAATCGTAATCTTTATTTATTTATTTTAGAACATCAGAACCATTCATTCATCAACCAGTCATTTAGATCCCACAAACATGCAAACATGCAAAACAAACATTAAAAATACCAAACTTACCGAACTTAAATAACAGTATTATCACTATAATACTGTTGAAGCAGGAATGTATTTTTGAGATAAAACCGAAAATCGTATCGTATAGTAAGAAGCACCTTTTACCGTACAACGATAATGTTTCTCTCGTATCTTAATAGAGATATGGCGACGCGACGCCGCAAAAGTCCTTTCAATAAAAAAAAACTTTGGCTAGCTTAAAAATGAAAAAACATTTTAATAAAGCACTTATTTTTATTTCAAACTTTAAACACTCTGTGTCAAAATCAAATTTCTGATTAAAACTACGGCTATTTGAAAACTATAAGGGCCTATGCACACCACGTTTTTTAAACGCGCCGTCGACGCGCCGTCGCCGGCGCGTTTTTATCCTGCAGAGCAGTTTGTTGTCGTTTGTATCGATACAAACGCGCGGCACCGGCGCGTCTGTATCGATACAAACGCGCGTTTGCATCGCGTCTGCATCGCTACAAACGCGCGTCGACGGCTCGTTTTTATCCTGCAGAGCAGTTTGTTGTCCTTTGAATCGATGCAAACGCGCGTCACCGGCGCGTCTGTATCGATACACACGCGCGTTTGTATCGCGTCTGTATCGCTACACACGCGCGTCTGTATGTATACAGGTGTGCAAAGGTCTACAGGCTGCGTCTGTCTTGCGTGCGTATCGCGTCTGTATCGCTACAAACGCGCGTCGACGGCGCGTTTAAAAAACGTGGTGTGCATAGGCCCTAACAGTTAGTACTTGTGCCGTAACAATCAGCAGGCGCAGAAAATAAAATAAATAAAAATTTACCGGTCCAGTTGTTCCCGACAGGTGCAAACTTGTTCCGCAGAAAAAAATATACCACGAACTCGGAAATACGTATGTTTTGCAGACAGCCAGTGTTACAGTTCGTGAACTTATACTTTCAATAAATGTGTTTTGTTCAACCAACCTAAGTTTATTGCTTTTCAACGGAAAAAAATATTATTTTTAATGTAATGTCGCTAATCTATACAAATGTTATAAAGAGGAAACATTTTCTTCTTTTTACCATAAAGGCTCCGAATATACATTTGAATCATTATTTCACAGTTGGGAAGCTACACTGTCCTCAGCTATATTTTATGCGAAGTATGTAGTAATGGGTTGATTTGACTCAAAGTCACGCTACTTATAAAATGCAATTGTCCAAAAAGTAATTTGCAAACTAATGTCATCGAAAACTTCGCACAAAACACCCTACATTTCCAGTTTAATTCACAGATCTCACATAAGCCTTCACCGCATTAAATAGTCATATATCGTAACATTTAATGGAATCGTCTGTCGGACGTTTCTAAATTTAACTTGCAAATGCCGTTCAAACGAGTATTAGCCGAGATAACTGCTGTCAATATGTCTCATAGTGGATGCGGGGCCGAATGCCGGAGCATTAAATATTAAAACACTAGTGGACTGGGCCTATTCGCTTGACCCAACTATCCAACGAATTTTATTTTATTCATTTGATGGCTCTACACGACCAATGTATAAGCCTGCAGAAAAAAGTAGGACGGGCCAACTGACAGGGTTTAAATGAGAAACTTTTTACAACAACAAAAAAAAAACAAGCTGAGTTTAAAATCTGTATTTTCTGCAACAGAAGTTTGAAATAAAAAATACACGCTTTGCACAGTCGAATAGTTTTAGACTGGCCGGAAAAAGTTTCGCCTGCGTTGCGACAGGGAATAGCTTTCTGACTGGTCGCTCAAACGTATGAAGGAATGCTTAACTGGAGCATAGCTTTTAAAGTAGGCCCCTTTACCAACATCATCGGGAAAACATACTTATTTTAATCCCCATATTTTTTGCTATGTTCTACAAACTGCGACGTTAAATACGAAAAATTATATTCAGTTTTTTTTAATCTTTTTATCAGTTGTCATGCTTTTAGAAGTCAGAAAGTAAATACAACAATTGAAAAACGAGACGAGCTTGAAAGTGTTTGTTGAATACTCTTTGATATTGTCTAAACTTCAATCTTGCCTACACAATACACATCAACTTCAAATAAGACATTATTATACACAAAATACGTTTTAAGCAAAATGCCCGGGCTAAGAAATACGTTCCAAGAAAATATAAGCAGGAAAATTAATACGAAATTTAAAAGGCATTTTATAATAATTTACGTCAGCTTCATGCGTCGACCCACTTTTTGCAAACGCAAATAAAGAAAGACCCGCATCACATCTCTAACTTATGCCAACCATTTGTCATAATATAACAAAGGTGCGTCTTTACCACAGAAATCTAAATCAGATTATAGAAATGGCCCAGCTCTATTGTAAATATTAAATACTTCAAATCAGTATTAAAAGATCGTCGTAACGTTTGTAGTCAAAATCCAGTTAGTCTGTCAGCCAATCTCAACAAGGGGTATCTGCGACTGGGTTAAAGAGATCAGAAAACTATTCGGACCATGTAGAACACTGGTATCTTTTCAGCTGCATTCGGTTAAACTGGAAGTTGACCCCAACCTGGACGGGAAAGAGCTGGGCATATAATGATGAGTAGCTTCATTCCGAGATCTTCTAACATATGATGATTTAGCGACTTCCATTTTAAGATATCTGCGGTCTACTCAAGTGCTTTTTTTGCTCCAAGGCTATTTTAAGGTTGCGGCAGAGATTAAAGATTTATTCTGAAATATGTCAGTAAAAGGTTTAGGCAAAAACTGGTCGCATAAAGCCTTAAAGAAAGAAAAAAGTGACAAGCCTTTTTATATTAAAATTAATAAACAGCAACTACAAAAACTAAAAGAAAATATAACAGTGTTACTCAAAAATTCTGTAGATAAATAGGTAGGTGTAGTCAAACATTCAATCACGGATCGCAGGCCATAATTGTGAAGTATCATTAGACACTCCATTACCACTACATTCCGTTCCCACTTAATTGCAATCCATGTGTCCTCGGCTTAAAAGCCAGTAATGAACGTTTAATTATTGTAATCTTCCATGACCGATAGTGTCGCGTGTTAGAAATTCATTTAACTTTTCAGTATTATAATTATAGAGATACACATAATTATACATTCTGTTACATATTTGTATAAATATGACGTGCTTATGCGAGGTCGTTGAATATCACATTCGTCAAGTTAATTTACGTTCTAGATAAAATATTTGAGTACCTATTTTATACGCCGTCTTTCAGAAAGGTTAGAAAAATAACGCTTTTGTATATTACAAAAGCTAATGATTCATTTTATGTAATTTACGGGTCGTAATCGCTTGATATTGTGTATCTTTTTCTAACTACTAGGTTAAAAGCATTAAACTGTCTAGCAACTAGATACCATCACATTTATTTTAGGCAAATCCAAATTTTCTGTAGTTTTAAATCCAAAAAAAAGCTGTGTGAAATTACCAAAGTACAAGTAGACGTACATAAACCAACTGCCAAGAGAAAAGTATTGAAATTGGAATATGTAACATGACAAGCGTGGTACCACTGTAAACAGCACCCTTGGGGTGAGTTGTTGTGAATAAGTTAGAAGAAAACCACACTGCTTACAAATGACATAACTTGTCATCAAGTATATTCCCTGTACTTGTATAAATCACAGTCTAACCATAACATGCATAGTTTAAATGAACAAAATTGTATTCTCAAATAATCTCCATGAATATATAAATCAAATTCATTCCCACTACACATAAATAAATCGAAACATTAAACACAATGTTTTCGATATGAAAGAGGACTACATAAATACAAATAATGACACAGAAGTGCCAACACTGTTTAAACAAGATCCAAAAATTATTCACGTGAAAAGTGACAAATGAACCAAAATCAACTCGCTGAGTGAAAACCGCCAATGAAAATTGAATTAATAGCCGTTGAATATGTAAAACTGGACATTGTTCTCTCTCTACTGTTTGTTCGATTAAGCCCACATTGTTTTCCATCCCTGATTATTGTTCAATATTACAAATTGTAGCTCCAACGACCTATTGTAGTCGCCACAAGAGATCTTCCTTATCAGATCAAGCTTGACGCAAATTGGTTTCGAAGTCGGACCAATTGTTATTTCCAATCGAATCGAATTATTTTTGACTTTGAATGTAACTTCTCTGAATTGCCTTTTGTTTGTTTGTTTGCTGTAGGAAACAATATTTACTGAATAATGACTGTTAATTTTATATATGTATACTTTTAGGTATATACTTATATCTTATGAACTTGTGGTTGGCTCATAATAACAAACTAAAGAAGTTAAACACAAAACCTGTTCTAAACGCAATTAATTTCGGTACCTTGATTATTATTATATAGAGGGCAAAATTTGTTATTCATTTTTCGATTTACTCAGACGCAAAACACAATTTGCGGATCGTGGGATGAAATTGAAAAAGTTTTCAGTTATTTATTTGGAACGTTTTGCGATGCCGCCGGCGTAAGCATTAAATTTATTTTTGAACTTGCCTGAAACAGTTCCGAAGGTACCTTCAAGGTTTTTGTGAAACAGTCTAGAATTCTTGGTGACATTTCCTTATTAGACTGTGGCCCTGAAAAGGGTCGAAAAAACTGGAACATATACCTACATAAGTACTCCTTGGAAAAACGGTGAAATGTGTATAGACAAGATGAGTGATTGATAGGTCAACAGGTTTTCGCTCGTAAATGAGGTAATATAATATACAAGCTTTTGCCCGCGACTTCGTTCGCGTGGAATAGGGACTTCAGCAGATTTTTGGTTTGACCAATAGATGGCGCTATATGTCCGGAATAATTTTTTGTTTTTATATTTTTTATTAAAAACTATCCTATGTCCTTTCTCAAGTTCCAAACTATGTCTGTACCAAATTTCACATAAATCGGTTCAGTAGTTTAGGCGTGAAGAATAGACAGACAGACAGACAGACAGACAGAAAGACAGACAGACAGAGTTACTATAGTTAGGATAAATAATTCTAAGGAAGATAAGGCAGATAAAATGTTTCTTACAGATATATTTTCGTAAATTGATTGATCTGTATGGTCACATGAAAGTATTTTTGAGGAATCCTCATCACTTACATAGTGTATTATGTGGTAACTCGATTTATTATATGGAACTATTTTGCTCATGCTACCTTGCACTACCATTATTGTCTCATAATAAGGGATACCTACTGTTAATGAGGTATTTGTTTTTTAAAACTTTGCAGCCCCAACAGTTTTCGGCACTTACTCCTCAGAATAACATAACCAAAGGCCACCTTTTATCTGTCTACGAAAAGCTGAGCAAAGAAAAGTTATCTCGGGACGCCGATAAAACCGCAGGCGCCCACTAGTACATACTGAATGTAAGATTCCTAGTATTCTGGTCTCGCCAGCAAACAACCACCAAAGGCTTTTAACAGATAGTAGTATTAAATCGTTTCAGTTTCATGTCGGAATTTGAATTTCAAATCAACAAATTGTAGTTAGCAGGAAACGCCTACCGGGTACGTACTAGTAATTTTAACAAAGGACTGTTTAATTAACTAGTTCTGTAGAATGAAAATTGAATATTTCTTAATTATATACACGAAGGTAGGTGACATTATATCGGTATAAAATTACTACGAACCCCATTTTAAATACAGGCTAATACTAATGCTGTCATTATTAATAACAGTAATTTATCAAGGAATTTGCCACGGAATCTTCATAATAATAGGTATGTTTATAAGTGTATTCAAAACATCATTCAAATCATGAGAAACCCGAAAGCACCTTTTATTACAAACTTTACACCTTTTATTACAACAAAAAATGGGACATTGTCTGGACCCTTTAATATAAAAAAAGATACACTAAATTATAAGAGAGTACTAGCCCTACAAATAAACGATCAATGGAGTCATCTTCTCACGATGTCTCCAAACCCAAGGAACACCAAGTTTTTAATCTGTTAAAATTATTCATAGCCTATCAAAAGACGGTCTCTATCAATTCGACTTTCAATCAAGACTTCAAAGTCTATAACTAAGTTATAACTCCTAAAACTGAAACTTTAGAAAGTCAGACTCAACAGTGTTGCAGGAAAATAAGTGAAGCCGTTGATGTAAACACTTCAATGTAATGAAGTCCTGTAAAATCAACATATCAAATCAACATCATCTTCCTAGTCTTTTCCTAACTACGTTGGGGTCGGCTTCTAGTCAAACCGGATGCGGCTGAGCACTAGGGTGCTTTAAAAACATGGTTTTTTAAAAGGAGCGACTGCTTATCTGGTTCTACAACCCAGTTATCTGGGTAATCCAATACCTTTGGTAAGACTGGTTATCAAGCGTTCTAGCATCCGACGATCCGTAACGACTACCAAAAATGTTCAAATGAATAACTTGTATAGTATTTTAAATTCGATGATTAGTTAGGTATTTTAGCAATAAACCTATTACTAACATTTCAACTAAATTATGAAAATTCTTTCATGAAACCATTTGATTAAAATACTTAGGTACAATACAATTGCTTTCTGATACCGAATAATAATTAACATTTTACTAAGCTTCACCGAATAATAAATTCCGAGCCGAAGAATTCAAAATATTCAATCAAAAAATTAATTAAGTTATGTTTTGATAAGGTCCGCTTATTAATTTTAATGGGTCAGTAAACTTGAAAACTAATTTCGTTGTAGCCAGTAAATAGCCTTCAATATTTTTGTTTATTTCTAAATAAACGCCGGTTTTGGCTTAAGGAAAATGTTGGGAAACCAGTACTTTTAATAGACAGGTGCTCAAGCCTGAAAATAGAAGTTTAACAAAACAATAGGCTAACTTTCACGATGTTTTCAGGTATTAACCCGAACATCCAAAAATAAAACCAGTTAAAGAACCAATTTATTTCCTGTTGAACTACTTGACTTACATAATAATTACTGAAAAGCTCTGTGAATAAGACTAATCCTGAAAAGTTCATGGGTTTCATTAAAACGTCTTGACTAACCAAAATGAGAAATTTATTAAACAGGCTTCTTCCAACAATATCTTTTACTGTAATACGAAAGCACCTGTGTAGAATTCATACTTAAAAAATTATGTCAAACCATCAAAAAGTCATACTAATTAAAAAAAAGGGAAACGTTTTCCATTCAAACCAGAGAAATATAAATAAAAAAAAACACTGAAGCGGCCAAGGCTAATATCCAAATACGGAGGGAATTGTTCACTTTTGATATCTAACCGCAGTTTGTTTCTTGACAGTTGTCACAATGGCGAACTTTAGGCTCGGCGACGGAGTCAGGAAAGATGAGGGAAGATGCCATATTGATTATTCTAGGTCAAATGCGTTCCAAAACGACCAGTTTCGAATGAACTAGCGATGCGTTCGGGTTCTTTGAGACGTCTGTTACTGACTTTTGGTACCTACCAAATACAAAACATGGTTGGGTCCAAAGAAGACGCATAAGCGCGAAAACAGTAACGGTCCTCGACCCCCCCTTTACCCGTATTTTGGTGCGCTACTTTCTTAGGCGATTTTCCGTTATGACACCTCCGCAGGTAATTTTGTTATCCGTGGGCTCATCTAAAAGGTACCCTCTAAGGTACACAATAATGTTTTTTTCAACAAAGTTGACAATTGAAACGGGGACAATGCTTAACCGTTGAAGCGTTGCGCACAAAACTTTAAATTACATTAAGGATTTTGTTCTAATGCTTTCTGTTTCCCTGTTTGGTTTCGCGTTTGTTTTTAAATCTGTTTAAGACACTTCCCTCTAAATTATAAAATAAATAAGTTATATTAATACCAAAAATGAAGACGTTTTGACATAAAGTTATTAAAAAATACTTAAAACATAATACCCAAAATAAAACTCAATTTTCGTGACCTAATTATTTGTCTACTTATCGTAAATTCGCTGTACAAAACAGCCTCTCACTCAAGTGGCCATCACTAAAATAAATACAATTCCCCCGCCAACATTAGCACAACTTTCTTATTCACCTTGATAGGTTTCCCGAAATTGCTTCCTAAATTATTCACACCAACCCTTGTTTTTACCGTGACGTTTTTAACGATAACACCAAGTTTCACTTACAGTTTATAAATAATCCGCGAAGGTACGTAGGTACCTATTTATATTCGTGTGGGTCGCAGTTTATAAGCTCTACAAAATTAATTAATACTAATGAATGTTCTCAGTGCAGGTTCGGAGTGTACCCGGGATAATCCCGGGGGAACAGTTTAATTTCTTCTCGTTGAATGTAGCGGGCATTATGTTAAGTAGCTCGCAGTATAGAGATTGTTATGAAAGCTTCATAACGTTTTCTTTGCTGCCCTTTGTACGTTGTTTGCTGATTATTAATTTCTTTTGTGGAAATGTGTTTAGTTAACAGGTACTGTTCTTTGTGGGTGGAGATCATTTCCTTATGTTGAATATTGTTTTTTTTTTTTTTTTTGGAACTAGTTGATTCTCGCAGTTTCATCCGTGTCCTGTATGAATTTCTGCCCGTAACCACATAGAATATAGGGACAAAAATAATATTTATGTTAAATACCTACTATAGAGAAAGTCCCATTTTGGCTAAATTAGCACATTAAATGTACGAATTCTAAAAAAGATGGCAGGCAGAAATATCGAAAATCTAATCTAAGCGTCAAAAATACTTCGACAACCAAGTTAATGTCAAAAAAAAATTTTCTCGGAACCTGAAAATTCGTATTTTCTTTTAGTCAGCATTGAACCCAGGACGTATTTTTCATTTGCAGGTACCGCACAAATCACTACCCTTTTATTTTTCCCTTTTTCAATTTTCGGAACCTCCTGACTTATTACGAATCAAAAATTCAATTTAAAAAATAAATCCACTTTCAATCAAGAAATTGGACACGCCAGACGAGAGGTGAAAGAATTTTGGGTAGAAGGCAAGGCCTTTTCCACTTTACGTATTTCTTTCAACCCTTTAAGCTCAATTTGCTTCATAGGAATCGAAACGCGGGAAATCAAACGTCTGTCTGTGTGAGTGATGAGAGGTAGGCGAGATGTCGTGAAGAATGATTTACATAAAACCATATTATGGACTGCAGATTTTAATCATGTCATGTGGTCTAGAATTAGAGTTTTCTTACGTCCACTTGCTAGCCTCTAACATCTAATTATGTATAACAACGAGTGCTACTAAGTAATAATCGGAAATATCGACTCCGGTAAAGTCCGGTAAGCACGACAGCAATATCAGCAGCTTTCAACGTTCAAGTGTTTTGTTAAATTCTCTAAAATACCTATAAGTAAAAAAATACGCTATCGTCGACATTTGGTACCATAGTCCAATATTTCAGAGTACGACTACCGAGGAAAGCCAGCCTGCCTAATCGATTTACAGCTTCCCCGTACTTACAAAAATGTATATTTATTAAACCAAAACATACTTCGTTTTTCCTTCCATTAGATAAATGCGGATTTGCTGTATCTTCTTGCAAATGGACACGACGCTGATATAAACAGGCTACAGTGTATTGTACTGAAATGCTGAAAAAGGTTACTTTTATAACTCTTGTGTATTTATTTTTAGTGTAATGTGCGAGTTCCTTTTATTATAAACTTAGGCTGGATATGCAGTCCCGGGTCTAAATTGTATACTGAATGCTTTACGTTCCATGCTTAGTACAATCGGTCAGAAATAGTCTCACCATCAAATAATGCCATCCATTATTTATTATAGTAACATGTAATTATATAAAAAAAAAAACAAGCAATACGTAAAACTATGAACGGATTTCATAGTTCCTTTCCATTTTTTTTAATCTTTGTTAACATGAATAGCTCAACAAGATTTTTCAAATCCAAAAATTATCGCCGTTCACGATATTCATATACTACTTACCTAAACACTCACATACACACAGGAGTAGTGAGCACGATCCAGCTTTTAGTGGAAGCAAACATTACTTAAACGTCATCCGGCGTGTTGACTCCGCCACTGAACACATTAGTGCCTAGTACCAACAGAATTACCTACCCATATCGCTCTGTGGACACGGAAAGTGTTGCGAACAACACAGGTCAACTAAATTGTAGTTTTAGGGACATGCAAAATAAATAAGTGCAGGAAATAGCGTAAAAATTCAGAGTGATCAATTTGACGATAGATCGAGTCATTAGCCTCGAAGCCACTCTGTACGTTTATCTAAAATATCATAATAGATGTTGCCGGCGTATAACACAATGACTATTTTTTATTTGAATTTTAAAGCAGCAAGCATAACTTGAAAAACTGAGTCTGATAAATAAAACACAGACTATAGGTATAAACTGTCTAGCACCATAAAATAATACAAAACAATATCATGCAGTAACCGGTAGCTACACTACAGCAAAAAGTTATGATACCCAAGTGGTGCAAAATAAATATCAGATCATTTACCCCGCATGGTCGGGTGAATTCAATAAGCTAGCGAACTTGCTCCTATCGCGAATCTCATTCCAATAACGAAGTCACCACAACGATTGTTCGATTTTGTTCACGGATATATCGCAGTAATATAATAGTGGCTGTAACACGTACGGGTCTCGTCATCCCTTCAACGCCAAATTGAGTTTCCCAACAGAGTTAATAAAGAGGTCTGGTCGTGCCCAGAATCACAAAAGTACAATAACAGCCAAGAGTTTTATATAAAGCAAGTGGAAATTAGAAAAAAAATAGCGCAGAGCACAACAGAGGTGGTCTTTGTTCGATGGAAATTGCTCCCTCGATGGTTATTAAAACCGGGATTTATAGGATCCCGAATCACGAGTCGCGAGCTATTAGAGAATTAGCAGGATTTTAAGATTAGATAAAGGTGGCCTTTTAGTTCGCATGTTTATAGCCAATCGGAATCGTATTTAATGCTGTTTTGGGAATTTAAAATCGCCCGAAAGTTTCTTCATCATACTAATGTAGAGTGACTTTGAGATACGCGAACCTTTTGAGAATGAATGTTTGAGCTGCAAATTAATATACCTACCTACTATTATTCTCTTGGAAAATGTTTATTAGATTCTGAGATCAATACGTCGATTCTATAAAATTCAGACAACAACTCGCATTTCACTTCGCTATTCACTCTCACTTCGCATTCGGTTCAAAACGTTCTAAAAGTCATCTCATACTTTATCTGTCAAAATCTCGAGTTTAATTTAGTTCAACTCGCAAACACGCTCGCAAGAGTAGCGCTAGTGTAGTAACTCACGGCGGATTCAGATGCGAAGTTTAGAGTGAAGTCTTATAGAATCACACTGCAAGCCACTTAAGTGAAGTATTTAAAATTAAATGGTTAACAGTAAACTGTACATTTATGTATAAGTAACATTAAATACTCGTTACATCTACATGGTCTGATACCTAAATTCCTTATCGCTAGTATGCCTGAATGGTTAATACAAACTTTGTTATTAGTTACTACATAGAACATAATACCTACTATATGAGATTGAACTTGTGTTTCTTACTTTATGTACGTAAACAGAAGGGAACACAATTTAGTGCATATATGTATACATATAATGATAATGGCGTCCACGGCCGATTTCGGCCACGGCGGCTGTTCTCATTTAAGGAGATCTGCCAGCTGCACAGGACATATTATAGTGCACGAGCATTTGCGCAGACACAGGTGCACTCCCTATAACTTCACTCTCATAACCCGATGGGACGGCAATCCGACACGACCGGAAAGAGATCAGGCGCAGGACCGACATTTACGTGCTCTCCGATGCACGGGTGAATCAATCACCAACTTCCAGACTACGGGCTGCTTTGTGAAAGTTTAAGAAAACCCACAAAGCGATTTCGGCCCGACCCGGGAATCGAACCCGAGACCTCGAGAACAGCAGCCGCGCTTGCGACCACTAGACCAACGAGGCAGTTATATGCATATACATATATATGTCTATACCTACATTTAAACGTAGGTACTTCAGTGCTTTAACGTTATTCTTGTTGGTTGATAAGTGACGGTAAAAGATAGTATGCATAAACACGGTTTTATGACTCAAATGGTCGACTTGTTTCGAGAACTAGAGAGAGAAACCGAATAAATTACCCTTAGTACTTACTCCATGTTCTATTTCAATTGTTACTTATATTGAATACCACTTTTCACCATAATCATTAGTGTCGCATTTTTTTTTGCAATCACTTTACGATAAAATAACAATACTCTCATTTGCCAATCTATATAAGAAGGTATACCATACCTTTTTAACCATATACTCGAACATTAGCTGTAAAATAAAACTTTTCAGTGTAGTTGGTTACTGCCTAAAAAACACAATTTCGCTTATACTCTTTCAACAATATACTAATTATTTAATACCTACACCTTACCTGCTTGTTAAGAGCGATTAGCTAAATTAGTTCATTCGTAGACAGTCGGAAGTTGTTACCGCTTTGTCTCGAATCTAAACTAAGAGTACCCAACACACTGCCAACTTTTAGTCGGCCGATATTTGTTTTGTGCTCATAAATCAGTACGAAGATGATTGTTAGAACACACATAACAAGGATCAGGAATTTAGTCAGTACCATACTGACAGAAAACTTTGATTGGAATCAAAATTTTCTTAAAAAAAATATTTGGCCAATCATCGGGTCAAGTGTCGGCCGACTGTTCAGTCTACAGTTTGCGGGTACTTCTAGTTTTACGTGGAACTATTTTAGTGTTTACAATTGTTTAAACGAGATGTTGCATAGAACGTGATTATAGTTAGTACAAGTGGATTTGTCTACTAAATGTGCTAACATGTAACATGTTGCATTATGCTGCAAAATAGAATTTGCTAATTGTTTAACATTACGAGTTTAGCCTTCAGTTTCATGTCGGGATCATTGAATGTATTTGCTAATATAAGAGGAGATATTTCCTGTTTTGTTAGTGTTTAAAGTATCACAGACAAATTTTTCGTTTTATTATTACTAACACTATCACTTACAAAATCATCGCTGGATGATGATTCATCCATAAGTCAGGTTTTTGAACTAAAATAAACTTCATTTATTATTCTCATTGCGCACACTTTGAACCAAAAAACGCCAACAAAAACTGAAACATAAATCCTTATTTCCCAAATTCAAAGCGCGAACAACTAAAAGTTATCCCGGGTGTCATTAAACACGTATCATTCCACGCTGTCGAGTTTGCACATGTTTTCTCATTGTTTCACAAACACTTGAAAACGTAGCGGTAATTAAAATTGAATTAGCCATCCATCCAGCGCAAATGCTTTCAATTTTCGCGAAATACTATCCTACCAGTACTTCATTAAGTGAAGCCTTTCCCTAAACTTACTTCGATGAGAACACCGCCTAATAATGAGACACCAGAGAGTTCACCAAATTAATTTAACCCCACTGCATCCTAGCGAAAACTGAGAGTTAGCTACTTGAAATATGTATTATACGGAATTAATTAATTTTCCGGCTTTATTTATATCATCAACTGCTTTATTAGTTCAGTTTTTAATTGTTTGGTCTGTAGCTGTCTTAATATTCTTGGGATAATATAAAAATAAGTTGTATTGAACTTAACTGATATATGTAAAATAGTTTTTTTTTTTTTTATATTTTGCGTCAAAACACAAGTTCATTTATTTTATAAGTTAATTTACCAACATAACATGTCCAAGTTGGCTTGGTATTTATTGAAAATGAATGAGTTATAAATACTCTATTAGCACCAAAAACTGAATTACAGATTAGTGAGCATTTTCTGTCGCAAGTCCTATAAGTAAACAAAACAACTCAATAAAAAATAAATGAAACTCATTATCCGAAACCAATGAGGTTGCACTCTTCCATATTTTGATTCAAACCCACGAAGGCATCCGACCGCACAATGCGGATGACTTTAATCAAGGCAAAATGAGCGTCAGAAAACAGTCGAAAAGTTACAGAAATTTTTGCCCAGAGTTTGTTAAATTGTATTTTTCATTTGACGGAACTTGTCAGCTGTAGAAGGGGAGCAAGTCTAATGAATAAGTTTTGACGAAAAACAGTTTTGTCTTTTGAACAAATGCTCGTGTTAAGCTGTTGAGGCGGAGATTACTTTTTAACATTAATTAATTATACTATCATATTATTTTAACGAATCTCTTTATAAAAAGGTAAGGATTATATGACTGACTGGCTGACTGACTTCAGAGAAAAATATAGGCTCAATAGGAATAGAAAAATATAAATAAAATGTAGAGATTAAATAAATAAAGTAAAGTAAGTAAATAAGTAAGTAAAAAAAGCTTTCAAAAACCTAAATTTAAAAAAAACGGAAGCGAAAGCCCTGAGCTCCGTGATTGACAATATTGCACCAATACTCAGTCAAATCTTTAACTCATGCATAGATGAAGGCACCTTTCCTGATTTGATGAAACACAGTAAGGTCATTCCAATATTTAAGTCAGGTTGTAAGAAAAATCCGTCAAACTACAGACCCATTTCTATTCTCCCGGCTCTAAGTAAAATATTCGAAAGGATCATGCTTGATCAGATGTTAAACCATTTCAACTTAAACGATATACTGCACGACCGTCAATTCGGCTTTACAAAGGTTAGGTCCACTACGGACGCAAGTGCGCGGTTAGTCACTCAAATTTTGGAAGCCTGGGAGAGTTCGCAGGATGCCGTCGGTATATTCTGTGATCTCTCCAAGGCGTTTGATTGCGTGGACCACGATACACTCATTTCTAAGCTGAGACACTACGGCATTCGTGGAAAATCTCTTGAACTTGTCCGGTCTTATTTATCCAACAGACAGCAAAAAGTGGATGTCTGCGGCTCAACATCTTCGGGGACAGTTGTAAAAATGGGCGTGCCTCAAGGCTCTATACTGGGTCCATTTCTGTTCCTAGCTTATATAAATGACCTTCCATTTGTGTTGTCTGATATTTCGGATGTTATTTTGTTTGCGGATGACACTTCCCTTGTTTTTAAAGTTAAGCGTAAGAACCCCAATGTTAGTCACATTAATGAAAGCCTAGAAATTCTCTCCAAATGGTTCGCAGCCAACAATTTATTATTAAACGCTTCCAAGACTAAATGTCTTAAGTTCTGTTTGCCTAACGTCACTGCGGTAGAAACAAATATAATGCTCGATAAGAGCAAATTAGAGTTAATTAACAGTACAGTATTTCTGGGCATTACCATTGACAGTAAATTGCAATGGGGTCCCCATATATCCTCCCTATCAGGGCGACTTGGTTCTGCTGCTTTTGCAGTCAGAAAAATCAGACAACTGACCGATGTAGCTACGGCCAGGCTTGTATACTTCGCCTATTTCCATTGCGTTATGTCATATGGCATTTTGCTATGGGGGGCAGCGGCTGATGTCCAATCAATTTTTGTTTTGCAAAAAAGGGCGATCCGAGCGATCTATGGCATGGGCTCTCGCGAATCTCTTAGAGAATTCTTTAAGGAAATTAATATACTTACATTACCTTCCTTGTATATTTTTGAAAATATTATGTTTGTTCGCAAAAACATCCATAAATTCACAGTTAAAAGTGACATTCACCAGATAAATACACGTAACAAACATAAATTAGTGGTTCCCAAGTTTAGGCTAACAAAAACAAATAAGTCGTTCTTAGGGAATTGTGTACGTTTTTATAACAAGCTACCTAAATGTATCCTTGATCTCACTGATAAAAAGTTTAAGAATGTAGTTAAAAACATTTTGATTAAAAAGGCGTATTATAAAATTCAGGATTACATTAATGACAGTGATGCCTGGCGTTAAATTAATATTGTTTTTTCTTTTTCTCTGCACATGTGGCTTCCCCGGCGACCACTGGCACGGGAGTGCCTCCGCCCAGACCAGTCAAGCCCAAGCCAGCAAGACCCCAAATTGCATTATATCAGAACTTGGTTACCCAATATATTTTTTTCTTTGAATTGTATAAATTATTTTTCCAGTAACGATTGTACTAAAATTATTTTGTATAATTTATTAATACATCTTAGCTCAATTTGGATTGTATAACATTCTCAGGACTAGATAGAAAACTGTATGTTTGTAATTATTTTTATTTTCTTTTAAAAAGAGTGTCCATGGAGTTTCTTGCCGGTTCTTCTCCATGAGACCAACTCTTTGGAACCGTGCACCTAACTTTGACGTTTCGAAAGAGCTTTCATAGGCCTATTTGAAATAAAAAAATTTTGAGTTGAGTTGAGTTAAATTCCGTCTGTTTCAATTTCCTTATGCATACAAAAATTTGTGGAGATATTTTAGCCCAGTTCATTGTAGATTTTGTATATTTTCAGGACACATTGTTACGATTCGTTATCCTTTTGTATTCGAATGATACGTTTCGCCGATTCCGTGTAACGTCTCATCATTCAAATCTGGGAATATTGGTAAATTCTCTCTAAAGCTTACGTAATGCCAAAACGTAGAAATATTAACGGTTAACAAAATCATTTTTATGAGCAAATTGTTAAACATGCCGATTATTGTTATTGTAAATTAAATATGTGGCAAAAATAGTGTAGAACACACGGGTGAAATTTTTAAATTTAACACATTTAAATGGTATATGTTTTCAATTTTTATTAGTCACGTAAATACTGAAGAAACATAGCTTTATTAAACCATGAAATAGGCTGTGTGTCAATGTTATTTTATTACTTTTGATAACTGAGAAAATTGTTTTATGTCCAATATACTCTATTATACTTACCGTATATTTGTATCAAAATCAATTTCCTTTCTTGTCATCCTTGCGTTGCGAAAACGTCATCGCTTGATAATACGATGACGTTTTCGATTACTACTGAAAATCGAGAAAGAAAAAAATATGCTTGTCTTTATAAAAGTCGTGTTGGCCTAGTGGGTAAAGAATCAGCCGCTTAAGTATGTGCGCGTGGGTTCCATTCCAAGTTTGTATGTACTTTTTAAGTATATCTTAGATACCAATGACTCTGTTTCGGAGGACACGGTAAACTATACGAACATCCTTGGCAGTCATTACAGGTAGTCAGAAGTCAGTTAGTCTGAAACCAGTATAACCAAGGGGTATTGGTTGCCCTGGCAACTGGGTTAGGAGGTCAGATAAGCAGTCGCTCCTTGTAAATACTCCTTGTAAACTGGAAGTCGACACCAACATAGTTGGGAAAAAGGCTCGGGAGATGATGTCTTGATGACTTGTTTTCATAAAACTAAAAGCCAGGCTTAAATATTCTTCAAGCTACTAGACATACTCATAATGAATACACTCGCACGGAATTCAGTACGTATTGTGACCAGTCATCATCCTCCGAGCGTTTTTCCCAACTATGTTGGGGTCGGCTTCCAGTCTAACCGGATTCAGCTGAGTACGAGTGCTTTACAAGGAGCGACTGCCTATCTGACCTCCTCAACCCAGTTACCCGGGCAACCCAATACCCCTTGGTTAGACTGGTGTCAGACTTACTGGCTTCTGGCCACCCGTAACGACTGCCAAGGATGTTCAATGACAGCCGGGACCTACAGTTTAACGTGCCATCCGAAACAACGGAAACGGAAACGGAATTCAGCACGTATTGTGACCAAATTTAATTTAATTGACGGTCTATGTCATACAAACTTTTCTTTTAACGGAATACTAGGAAGATTTATGTTACGAAGGATTTAGGAATGAATCAAAATAATTGCCTGTTTAGTTCTATACCCAAATTTTATTGTATTGTATTGTAAATATAACAATGATTATGTTTGTCGAATGGCGTTTTGTTCTACATATAATATTTTCCTTAATTGGTTGTAATATATATATATATATTTCTATATATTGTAGCTATTTTAATAGTACTTCTTCGCCACTGGTAAAATATCCCAGGAGCTTGCGATAACTGAACTGAACAAAACATGGACACGTTTAATTTGGTAAGATGAATAATTATTTATGTATATTAAAATATACACCTATAGATAAAAATATTAAGAAACAAAATATCAATATAAATTAATATATAAATAGGATTGCTTAACAAGAAAAAAAAGCTTTTTGAAAAATAATGTTTATTTACTCAGTGATGTTTGAGCCTTTACTTGAAAGTTTTATCTAAAACCGTTCAGTAGTTTTAGCTTGAAATAATCATAAAGACACAAACTCTTGCGTTTTTAAGAGAACACGATTTATCAGAGCTACCAATTTCAACGTCGTATTTTTCATACAAAAAATTTAATCATTTTTTTTCTTTACAGCTCAGTTTTTTTGCCCTGATCATCACATGCCATGGAAACTTAAACAATTTGGTCAGTCAAATGTCAATCGTTGACCATACCCAGCCCTTAGACGTAAATAACCAGGGCATCCTCGAAAGCAGTCTTCAGAATAACAACAATCGTAGATTTGGCTTTTTACCACCATACGGGGGCGCTGACATACAAGCTGGTATAAACATCAACGGTGCAATTGCTCTTGGTCCTGCCTATCCACCACCACAACCTCCAATGGTATATGGCCTTATTTACCAGTATCCCCCTCCCTATCCTCTAGTTGTTGGCTAACTTCCTCGTTTTACAATATATTTGACTTTAGTCTTACAATATTTGACTCTTTTATTTAATTCATACATTTTATATTATAAATATATATATACTAGAGCAGCCACAAACTGCAGACTGAACAGTCGGTCGTCAGAAAATCTTAATATTAGTCAAAGTTTTTAGTCGATCTGATACCGAATGTGTATCTGAACTTTGTAATGTGCGTACTACCATTGATCCCAAACACTAAACTATCAGCAGACTAAAAGTTTGCAGTGTGCTCATATTCGGTCGACCTGTATGCAACTAAGTATATGTAATAGAATCTAAGGTAACTAATTTAACCATCTTCCAAGGATCATGAAAATTGGCAGCCGTATGTAATTCTGATGACGATACAATAATATGGTATTGTCAAACTGATCTGATGATGGAACCGGAATATATGAACCGGAACTTCATGATGAAACATCATATCATAGCTGTGTTTGGAAAAATAAGAGGGTGTTTTGTAAACATGATAAATAAATTATAGAGAAAATACTTAGTTTTTTTTTTTCATAACGCAATAGAGATTTGTTTTTGTTGTTTTATGAACACAAGAAGAATGTTTACGTTAACGTCTACACGCAATTAAATAAAGGATTACGCACACGTAACTGTCTGAGCGAAAATATTTTAAACAGAATATTTCTTTAATCTCCGTTAAACTAAAAATGGTATAACAAAATGAAACTTTGTCATTGAGCCACTTATCTGCGGCTGTTGAAAATTTTCGAAGAAACTCTTCCCGGCGGATATCCGACCCGTTACGATAGCGACTGTCGTTTTAAATCGACCCACCAACTTCTGTTGCTGGCCAAAATGTTACCTGCCTTTGATAGTTTCCACTAAGGTAACTGGATGGATTTGTTTAGGCAAATACTGGAACATTTTCTTTAAACACATACATTTGAAATGTTTAACTATGTAGGTATATGCTTAACAAACATTTATAAATTGCAATACTTAACAGGCAACTAGCTTCTAAGAACGTACGTTCAATAAGATCCTTTTATACCTAACTAGCTTCCGCCAGCGGCTTCGCCCGCGTGGTGTGTTGATAAAAAGTAGCCTATGTGTTAATCCAGGGTATCACCTATGTACATACCAAATTTCAATCAAATCGGTCCCGCCGTTTTTGCGTGATTGAATAACAAACATACATCCATACATTCTCACAAACTTTCACATTTATAAGTAGGACTAGCTTCTGCCAGCGGAAAAGTCGTGGTGGCCTAGTGGGCAAAGAACCAGCCTCTCGAGTATGAGGACGCAGGTTCGATTCCAGGTCAGGCAAGTACCAATGCAACTTTTCTAAAGTTTGTATGTACTTTCTAAGTCTATCTTAGACACTAACGACTGTGTTTCGGGTGGCACGTTAAACTGTAGGTCCCGGCTGTCATTGAACATCCTTGGCAGTCGTTACGGGTAGTCAGAAGCCAGTAAGTCTGACACCAGTCTAACCAAGGGGTATTGGGTTGTCCGGGTAACTGGGTTGAGGAGGTCAGGCAGGGCAGTCGCTTCTTGTAAAGCACTGGTACTCAGCTACATCCGGTTAGACTGGAAGCCGACCCAAAAATAGTTGGGAAAAAGGCTCGGAGGACGATAGCTTCTGCCAGCGGTTTCACTCGCATCCCGTGGGAACTACTTCCCGTACCGGGATAAAAAGTAGCCTATAGCCTTCCTCGATAAATGGGCTATCTAACACTGAAAGAAATTTTCAAATCGGACCAGTAGTTCCTGAGATTAGCGCGTTCAAACAAACAAACTCTTCAGCTTTATAATATTAGTATAGATATAGACTAGCTTCTGCCAGCGGTTTCACCCGCATCCCGTGGGAACTACTTCCCGTACCGGGATAAAAAATATAGATAAAGATTGTTTGTTTGAACGCGCTAATCTCAGAAACTACTGATCCGATTTGAAAAATTCTTTCAGTGTTAGATAGCCCATTTATCGAGGAAGGCTATAGGCTATTTTTTATCCCGGTACGAGAAGTAGTTCCCACGGGATGCGGGTGAAACCGCTGGCAGAAGCTAGTCTATACTAATATTATAAAGCTGAAGAGTTTGTTTGTTTGTTTGTTTGAACGCGCTAATCTCTGGAACTACTGGTCCGATTTGAAAAAATCTTTCAGTTTTAGATAGCCCATTTATCGAGAAGGCTATAGGCTACTTTTTATCCGGGTTCGTGCAGAGGTTTCTACGGGACGCGGGTGAAACCGCTGGCAGAAGCTAGTTTTATATAAAGCTCCATTATGCTCCATAAGGGTTTAATTTTTATGTAAGAAGAAGTAGAAAGGCTTTTTTCTAACCAAACCACTTCAATTTAAAACAGTTCTTATTAATCTACGGGTTGTTATGTGATAAAATGTTGTAATTTAGATAGTGCTTGATCAGATCCGATAGGTATATTTCCTAGGTCTCAAAAAAACTATTCTTAGTAAAGAGGATTCCAAAGACGAATGCCATTTACTCAGTAACAATGTATTAATTAGTTATCGCTATTATATTATATTTATCTATACTAATATTATAAAGCTGAAGAGTTTGTTTGTTTGAACGCGCTAATCTCAGGAACTACTGGTCCGATTTGAAAAATTCTTTCAGTGTTAGATAGCCCATTTATCGAGGAAGGCTATAGGCTACTTTTTATCCGGGTCCGTGCCGAAGTTCCCACGGGATGCGGGTGAAACCTCTGGCAGAAGCTAGTTAATTATACGAGTACTATGAATCTCACGCATCTGGTCGTTGTGTTTACAGGTTTACATTTGAATGAAGAAGTGGGTATTCGATAGAACTTTGGTGCTATCAGAAAACGTGTATCTTTAAGAACAAATGAATTCAGTATAGCATACTGGCTAATGGCTAGTTAAATATTTTTTCATATCTCATAACAATTAATGGATTCATAAGCTCTAGGTTTTTAGTAGAGTTACTTAAACCTTTTTTATAATTGTACTTTTTGGTTTCGTCGAACGATATTAAGGTATCAAATGTAGCGTTCCATACATTTTTATGGAACGCTATTCGAAGGCAGTTTTTGATGTAAAATATGTATGTATAACAATATCTATAGCTTGTTCTAGGACAAGCTGAAAAGTATTTCAAATTTCCTGCGAAATTCTGGTTTTAAATAAATACCTGGTAAAGGAATATTCATTATAATGTATTAATTTCTTAAAATCCTGATTTTGTATAATGCAATGTAAGCACGTAAGTATGTCTAGCAATTGCATTCCTAATAATATCTATCTGAAAAAATATACTTGATAAATAAATGAAACGATAAATCATGATCACACTTATTTATAAAATGAAATAAACATACGTTCAAAATTTCAATATAATTTCAACATTTAAATAAATCGATTTAACCAGTAAATACACATTTTGAGAATCAAATTAAAAATCATGAATGAACTGATGATAACAAATTCAGTTTATTGCACAATTAAATAGGTACTTTTATAAAAAAATTGTATGAACTTACTTTTTACCATAGTATGGACCAGGTCCGTACATTGGAGCAACAGGCTGCACAGGGTACCCATACCCATAGCCATAGGGCCCGGGACCAGCATTGATGCCAGCATTGATCCCAATACTAAATCTGTTTTCCAGACTAGGATTTTCCCCATTATTGTTTACTAAACGAGGGTTTCCTTGTCTGGAAATACTATGCTGTACTAGAGCACTGTTCAAAAGACTATAATCGTCAAGAGACATTAGATTAACATCATCAGATCCCCCTTGTCGGCGAACGTGTAAACGATTAAGCAAAAGTCTGTTATTTGCTTGGTTTAAGCTGTCCAAATTGTTTGATCTTCGAAGGTTCTGGTTATTCGAGAGTTGCTGGAGATTTTGGTTCCATTGTCCTCCAGATTTTCGTAGACTTTGAGACCATAGTTGGGAGTTTTCTAAGTTGTGGAGATTGTGATTGTGATTTTGGTTTAGGCTTCGTCTGTCAATGCTTTCTAAATCAGGGTGTGAGCTCTGTAGTAGACTCTGCTGGTTGATATTCTCTAGATTCAAGTGGTAAGACTCTGCTCTGCCCGAGAAGACTACAGCGCAGAAACTGAACTGTAAAATAAATAAGGATCTTAAATAATACTTTTTTTAATCTTAACCAAATCAAAACGCTTAATAAAAAAATTGGCTTAGTTACATCTCTGACACTAAATTGTTATTAGGTATTAGAACATTTTAAACTAATTTAAAATAATTATAAAGATCAAGTCGTGGTAGCCTACTGAGTTGGTCACTAATAGCTGACTCAAAAGGTGAAGAAAAACATCTCGAGGAAATCTGGATTGTAAAGTCTGAAATACCTAACCCACATTGGACATTGCGCGCATTGGGCAAACGTGGTAATAAACAAGTGAGAGGCCTGTGCCCAGCAGTGGGACGTTAAAAAGGCTGTAACTACGACGTCGATGAAGAATTTATAGAGGATTTATATTTTCATTTGTATTATACTACAGTATTTTTAACTCACCAAAACGTAGATTTTCATTTTGACACTTTCAGTGCCGCGCGTCGACTTCTACTAAATCCGGGGTTATGTGCGAATTTATTAAAGTTGTCAACGTAGCCAAGTTAAATGTTACATCTAAATTTATTTAGTCACGCTTTTTTACACAATAAAACTCTTATTATTTGATAAAAACCGTTTACTATAATAAATCAATCATTTGAACATAATGCAATTTTAAGACGACGTTTTCCACACGAGTGCTTGTTCAGTACTTCAATGACGTATTAACTGTTTATGTTGAATTTATCTTTTTTTAGGATACCATAGTACCAAAAATTATTCGGTACCTCCACTAAGGTACAGAGTTATGTTAAAAAACATTTGAAAAGATATGTTACGTTAGGAAAGCGATAGAGATTAATCTTTTTATTTGAATAGAAAGCATGAAAGCCTTTCTTAAGTTGTAGCGAAATGCATGGTTCTTTATAAAATATAGATTACAAAGGTTATATTGTCGGTTCCCCCCTTTGTGGCAGAACTTTTTATGTCATAATCTTATTTTGCATACCAACAGTTGGCATAATCTTCATTTCGCAGAAAATCGTGTGGCATACACTCATTTTGCATACTTTAAAGACGCATAATTTTGGGCAAGCAGAATCATCTTCAGGCATTTTCATATTCATAATACTTAAATAGTAGAAACATCATTTCGCAGAAAGTTGCCAGTCAGTATTTCCTTTTGGCATACATTTCATATAAGTATGTAGTCATTAAAAGGCAGAACTATCATATTTCAGAATGTTTATAGTCAGAATCATCTTTTGGCATAGTTTTGGAATTTTTATTTTCCTGTAAGTAGCATGCAAACAAGCCTGAAGTAAGGAAGCATGCAAGCAGGCATGCAGCATGCAAGCAGGCATGCAGCATGCAAGTAGGCATGCAGCATGCAAGCAGGCATGCAGCATGTAAGCAGGCATACAGCATGTAAGCAGGCATGCAACATGGAAGTAAGCATGCAACATGCAGCAAGCATCGCTTCTGTCACGGCTCCGGCGCTGCGTGGCTCCGGCGGTCATATGCGAGCTTATCTGCGCCTCAGCTCGCAGGCCGCCTCGCCCCTCCGCGCCTACGCGGTTTTGAATTGCACTCTAGGGGTAGGGCAGACAAGACTACGTGGAGTCGGTTTTGCAGCGATTCGTTTTCGTTACTAGCTTCAATTTTTAATACAATGTTTTTTAATTGAAGGTTATAAATGGCGATTTGCTAAATTTTAATCTAAATAAAATTCTACCATCTTCATAGTACGCCAAATGAGATTATACCAAATAATAGTTTCTCAAAATATACATTATGCTAAACGAAATAATGCGAAACTCTAACTATGCCAAAAGCAATTATGCGAAATAAAATTCTGCCATCTTAAAAGTATGCAACTGTAATGCAATAAATATTCGGTGCAATTACAATTCGGGCATATAAATATTCGGTGAAATTATAATAATAATAAGAGTTTTATTGTGTAAAATAATTATGCTAAATATTTTTTATGCCTTAAAAACATTCGTTGAAAAAAAAAATATGCCAAGTGTGTTATGCCAAATAAAATTCGGCCAAATAAAATTCTGCCAGATAGAAGGAACCCAATATTGTCTCTACCTACTCTAAGGAGAATCAGAAAATAATTACTAAATATCACTAACGGCGGTTAATAGTTATACAATCAGGAGTCTTTGAGAGTAACTGTCTTAGCATATTGCGTCAAAATGTTAACAAATAGACTTTGTGCAGTGCAGACTAACAGATACCATTTTAATATTATCCCCCAGATAAAAAGTAGCCTATAACCTTCCTCGATAAAAGGGCCATTTAACACTGAAATAATTTCAAATCGGTCCAAATTTTTTTATGTCTTTCGTTATAATTAAAAGGTCTTATAATTTAAACGTAAACTTTTTATTGCAAAATTATATATCATTTAAAATATAAATTATAACAATAGTATACTGATCATTTGAAGTTCTCGCACATTAAGGCCGGAATATATGTAATTGCAGGCCGAGTATAATTTTCACTTAAAATACGAGATAGGCAATATTAATATAACCGCGGTAAAATCCGTAAAAGTAATTTTATTTAAACGTCTCATATTCGCGTAAGTGTCAGAAATCAATAGGCAATTGCCATTTACGCCGAAGCATACAGAGTGATGTTTTAATCTGGAATACTGCTAAAATGAACACAACTTATCTCATCAGTCAAGTGTAAAGTTTTCATTAATAAGCCCAATAAAATAATCAACAGTCTGCCACAAACGGGAGGCTATAGCCTGCTAGCACACCGCAGACTATTTCATCGGCCCTTGGTAGGAAATTTTTCGTTGGTCTGATACCAAACAAATACCTAATAGATGTTACGTGTGTACTTCCATTCATCTTCATACTAATTTATGAGCAAAAATCAACTATCTGACGATTAAATCTATGTAGTGTGCGCGCGCTCTTGGAGGAATGTCTAAGCTGCACCTTGAATATGAAAAATGAAATAGCATTCATAACTGTTTTTGCATAAAGTTCACGTAAATACGATTAAAATAAACCCAATCGTTAAAATATTAGCCCTCTTTGGCAAATCCTCATCAGTTTTTTTTTTTTTACACAGGGCACAGGCTTCTCGTACAGAGAAGAAATGGGCATTAATCAGCAGGGCTACTCAAGGCTTTAAATAAAATCACCAATCAATCAAACTAATTTTTGCCAGATTGGTCTTGATTGGACATCGAACCAGAACGTATCGTTAGTTCTAGTAACTGATCATGCCTACTGTGTATTGCTTGAACTACAAGAAGGCGCCTGATCCTCCTTCCTTACAGCATCTCCGCTATCTTTCTCTCCTCCTTTCCTGAAAGCTTTTACATGGTAACTTACATAGACAAAAGTATGAATGTAAGAAAATCTTAAAATATGTTTATTTACATAGTTATATACATGGATATTTACAATACAAAAAAAAACTATCCTAGTAAAACAATAAAAAAAAAAACACTATATCTAAAAAGCGTCAAAAAATTCATCCCCATCGCTGACAACTGGGAGCGTACCCAAGAGGCTGGCAGCATTACCTCGTTGGATGGCCATGCTGATCCTTTGTCCGAGGTAATAGCCAGCCTTTTGGTCACGGGAAGCGTCAACCAGCCGCCTAGACAGATCTTTAAATAGGGTGTGCGCATTCGGACCCCACGACCCGAGGGTTTCAACCCCAAACGGTTCGAAAGTATGAATAACATTTAAAATACTCAGATCCGTATAGAGGACTCCCATCAAACTTCATGAAATTATTGTTTTCCTAACTTTTACTGCCCTGTGTGAGGCAATTTTTAAGCTACACAGATAAAAAGTCATATGTAAACGGTTGCTTCCTTGGCTTAATTTATATCTGTTACCGGAAATGTATGAAGTCTAGGAATTGTATACAATTCCGAAGCTATGTAGAAAATGTATGATATATTTTTTCAATAATTATATTATACATACATATCCTAGGAAATGTATACATTTCGTAGACATTGTATACAATTCCAATATCGTTTTAGGAAATGTATAAGAACAATGGTTTCTGTCGGGTTCCTTCTATCTGGGAGAATTGGCGTACTATGAAGATGGTATAATTTCATTTGGATTCATTTTATTTAGCATATTGCCATTTATAATGTTCAATGAAAGAATGTTGTATTAAAAATTGAAGTTAATGACGAAAACGAATCGCTGCAAAACCGGCTCCACGTAGTCTTGTTTGCCCTACTAGGATTTCCTAGGAAATGTGTCTAATGTAATTTATTTTACACATTTCCGGGCGGTTTTAGGAAGTTCATACATTTCCTAGGAATTGTATACAATGACGGATTACATACATTTCCGTTAACATATCCAACAATATATTATGACTAATTTAAAGAGATGTACCTTGAATACGTAGTGAGACTATTTGGGAATTATTAATATCTTTCTTTTGCCTGTTGCAAGGTAGTATTTAAAAGGGTTACTGTTACAGCCTTTTTATCGTCCCACTGCTGGGCACATGCCTCCTCTCACACGGAGAAGGATTTAAAAGGGTGATATTTTTTATGTAAAGTGTTGCACTTTTTTATCAGAAATATTTACTTGACTTTATGAAAAACACAGATTAAAAAGAAAGCAGATTATCAGCAAAATATTTTCTGTGTCATTAATATAGTTGGGAAGAGCTTGTTTCGAATATAATCATAAAATTCCTCTAGTCAATACCTTCAGAAAACAAAACGAGAAGAATAAGTAAGACGTGTTATGTATTAATGGATACACTCAGAGACATTTAATGATTACTTAAGCCGTTCCTTTGTGCAGAATTTCTATGAGAATCTGTCACGCTAAGCCTCATTAGCCTTAAAAGGAATATTAAAGGGTACAAAAAAATTACATGTATTTATTTAATCAAAATATTTTTACTTTTCAAAGTGATATACTATGTTATTACAGCAGGCAAGGATGACAATTGGAGTTTTATCAAATGCTTCTTTAATTATTATTTTTATTTATTTTCCAATTTGTATTACATCAAAATGTTTATTCATTCAAAATAGATTAATTTCCTTAACCTTCTTCATTATCCATTTATATATCCACCGGCGTTAGCCCCAGCATATCCACCTAAATAGGTACCACCTATATGGCCACCGATTTGCCCACCAATGTGTCCTCCAATTCCAAATCTAGAATCTACGGCATTAATGGTATCGTAATATCCGTCATTTATTCCAATGCCAACATCACTGGCAATAGCCTCGGCAATGCGACTAGCAATAACTCCGTTTGCATTGCCGATAATTTGACCGTTGCCATTGATGTAGCCATTGGCATTCCCAGTGATAGACCCTCCGCCCCCAGTTATAATTCCGTTGGCATTGCCTGAGATTGTTCCCCCATGGCGAGCTTCAACAATTTCTAAAGAGTTTTCATCAAGGAAGCCGGCAATGCGATTAGCAATAACTCCATTTGCATTACTAGAGATAGAGCCACCGTAACCGTTTATAATCCCGTTAGCATGTCCTGAAATATGACCTCCACCACCGCCGATGTAGCCGTTTGCATTACCAGAGATAGAACCACCGTTACCATTTATAATTCCGTTAGCATGTCCCGAAATATGACCTCCACCACCGCCGATGTAACCATTCGCATTACCAGAGATAGAACCACCGTGACCATTTACAATCCCGTTAGCATTAGCTGAGATTGATCCATCGCGATTCAGAAGATATCCGTGGCCCACACCATTACAACGATGACCAGTACCATAAAGAGGACCACCACCACCGCCTATGTAGCCATTGGCATTAGCAGAGATAGAACCGCCACCATTAATAACTCCGTTTGCATCAGCGCTTATACTACCTCTCGAGAATACTAGAGGGCTTTGGTAGGATAATAGCCTGTAGTAGCTTGATGAAAGCGGTCCACATGGATAGACAGAGTAGCATAAGGTTCTACCAGCGTGGCACACGTTTAGTACTGCCAATAAAAGAATCTGAAACAAATGTTGTCACATTATAAAACTTGAAATGTTACCTTTAGTAAAGGAGCAATGGATTTGAAGATATTTGACAAGAAGCTTTTCTCTCTTTTAAACAAAACCCCTCAATGGATTTTGTAGAAAAAGTGAAAGTTCACAGGTAAATGTTCACAGGAGAAATGATCCCGATGAATTAAGAACCTCCTCCGTTTTGGGAAGTCGGTTAAAAACGGTTTTATATAACAAATTTTATTCAGCTCACCAAAATATTTTGCTCTTTCATTGTTGTTTTTGCGTCGGTAATACCGTCTGCCGTCGACTCAGCCGCTACTCAAATCTGAGTACTAAACTAAGGTACAGCGAGTATTATAGGTTGACATTATATACGTATTGAAATATTAAATTATGATTTGTCACGCCTACTTGAACATTATTTAATATATTTGACATGCTTGACCGATGTAATGAATAGTTGCATAAAATTATACATAACTAGCATACGTAGCTTCCGCCCGCGGCTTCGCTTGCGTGGTGTGTTGATAAAAAGTAGCTTATTTAATTCTTGCCCCAGCAGACGTCATCGCGTTAGCTTCGGCTCTCGCTGAAAATCAGCGCTGAGGCTTTTGTCCTGTACAGGGTCTCAGCATTATGCTGAGCAAGGGCCGTTTCACGTGGGGTGTGACACATATTTCCCATTACTATATTTTAATTGTAATTCGTCTTTTCTTTTCTTATTTCTAACGACTGCTATTTTTATTTTTGTTTACTTTTTGTAAGGCAGTGTCACACGCGTGCGTGAATAAATATATTTTCTTTCTTTCTTTCTTCTTTATGTGTTAAATCAAGGCCTATCTACATTAGAAAATTTAACCACCTCTGTCCAGCTCTTTTTGCGTGAAAGAATACCAAACATACATCCATAAATTCTCACAAACTTTCACATTTATAATGTTAGTAGGATATTATTAGGACTAGTAGATTATGTATAATATTATATCGACATGTTTTTTTATATACAATAATAATGAGGAAAAGGGAACACATGTACATAATATTATGCTAAATAAAAATTTAACACGGATAAAAAACAAAGTTGTATTTACGTGTGAGTGTGTATGTGTGTGGGTGGGAATGTGATGCATGTGTGAATTGGGGTAGTCAGCTATATCAGCGATGTTTTGAAATCTGGTTAGATAGGTACCTACTGATGAGTACTATCTTTCTTTATTTGGATTATTTTCAGAAAGTCCTCTGTCAAGTTTTAATCCATTGTTAGGATCCAATCCGTTACTATTTTTTTACATTTATTTTTAGTAACTTTAAATATGTTGTGTAAATTGTAAAGTTTTCCATAAATCTGTGTCTGTCCCATTTTACTTTTCTATGTGATTGACTCTCGGCACAAAAGTCCAAGGAAGATTTGTGGAATCGTAGGGTAACACCAACAATGTACAGCGGTCACACCCGAGGTACTGCCACTTCGGAATATAGCTGGTCGGTGAGGTAACGTTACGTAGGTACGTTTGATTGCTACTTTTAAGAACTGACTTTTGACTGCCTCGTTGGTCTAGTGGTCGCAAGCGCGGCTGCTGTGCTCGAGGTCTCGGGTTCGATTCCAGGATCGGGCCGAAATCGCTTTGTGGGTTTTTTTAAACTTTCACAAAGCAGCCCGTAGTCTGGAAGTTGGTGATTGATTCACCCGTGCATCGGAGAGCACGTAAATGTCGGTCCTGCGCCTGATCTCTTTCCGGTCGTGTCGGATTGCCGTCCCATCGGGTTATGAGAGTGAAGGAATATGGAGTGCACCTGTGTCTGCGCAAATGCTTGTGCACTATAATATGTCCTGCGCAGCTGGCTGATCTCCTTAAATGAGAACAGCCGCCGTGGCCGAAATCGGCCGTGGACGCCATTACTTTTAAGAAAGCACGTTGTTCTCTTTCAACTTTTAACAGCTAAGTTTTTCCCGCAATGCTCCATGATGAAATGCAATACTAAATAATTAATTGACACAGGGAGTAGTAAACCATTTTTAAAATTGAATCATCATCAATCTTGCCCAAGCGCTTAAATTCATGTATAATAACATTAACTAATTAAGGTGCGTATCCTATGTTCATTCTAGTACCACCGAGAATATGTCGTGTACAAAGTTTAATGATGGTCGGTTAAGCAGTTTTTGCGTAAAGGCCTAGGAAACAAACGGATTTTCCCATTTGTAATATTGGTAGGATGTACAGCTAAACATTTTCTCGTAAAACCATTCACCATTTTGATGTTAATTCTATTGAAAAGATTTATTACTTAATAACATAACCACCACATTATAAAGAGCTAGTTATTTATTTATTTAAGGTTAACCAACAACTGTTTACACCTTAACATTAACAGCACAAGATATATACATATATGTAATCTTCACACTTCCAACTTTACACTTCCACCACACTTTTAACACTTCTGTAACAATTAATTATAGTTATCGCGGTATCACCCACATCCAGAGGAAACTCTTTCTCGCACAGGGATAAAAACTAGCTTATATGTTATTCTGATATCATATATCTATATTACTGCCAATCACAAAATATCAAGTAATTTAACACGAAAGATTAACAAACATACATACAGACATATCCACATACATTATTGCCTCGTTGGTCTAGCTATCGCAAGCGCGGCTACTGAGCACAAGGTCTTGGGTTTGATTCCCGGGACGAGCCTAAATCACTTTGTGGATTTTAGAAACTTTCACAAAGTAGCCCGGAGCCTGGAAGTTGATGATTGATACACCCGTGCATCGGAGAGCACGTTAATGTCTGTCCTGCGCCTAAATCTCTCTCTGGTCGTGTCAGATTTCATTCCATCGGGCTATGAGAGAGAAGGAATAGTGAGTGCACCTGTGTCTGAGCAATTGCTTGTGCACTATAATATGTCCTGCGCAATTGGTTTATCTCCTTACATGAGAACAGCCGCCGTAGCCGATACTCGGCTAGGAGGACATCATCATCACATACAAACATTTCCATTTATTTGTAAGTAGGTGTAGGGTGTTTATTTTTACTGTTTTACACATGTAGTTTTAGGAGCTCGTGGTGAATCATAACGTTAAACAAAGTAGAGGATGATGTCCATCTATGACATGACGAGGTCCTCCGTGTTTCGAAAACACGTTAAATGATTGGGTCCCTCGTGTCGTTTAAACATCTTTAGCAGTTGTTACGGATATACATAAAAGCCGGAAGGTCTGACAGCCAGTCTTATCAAGGAGAATTGCGTTGAACGAATATCTAGGTTGAGGCTGAGATAAGCTGTAGGTATCCATATTACACACTGTTACTTAGCTGCTAAGGTATTTATTTGGGGAGACTGAAAGCCGAACCCAGCATAGTAAGTAAAGGACTAAGTTAGTTTCAATCGCTGTCAAATTTAAAACAAATACTGTAAATATTTAAGAATTTTTATTTGTTTCGTTGTTGTGATATTTTTATACAAACTGATATAATACGCTTTTACTGCAGACAAAGAAACTTTCTGTCATTAGTATTTCATCAAATGTTTCTTCATTCAATATAGTTTAATTTCCTTAGCCATCTTATTATCCATATATGTATCCTCCGGCACCGGCCCCAGCATATCCACCTAAATAGGCACCAGCATTGCCACCAAGGTAACCACCTACCTGGCCACCGATATGCCCACCGATGCTAAATCTATTATTTATAGCTTCAATGTCATCGCCATAACGGTTCCACCCATTAGCACCTGCAGAAATTTCGCCACCTACGCCCCCACCAATTCCCCCACCAACACCCCCACCTATTTCCCCACTAAGCCCTCCACCTACTTCCGCACTAAGCCCTCCACCTGTTCCCTCACCAATTCCCCCATCAACTCCTCCTTCAATTCCCCCGCCTATACCCCCACCAACTCCCCAACCAATTCCTCCTCCAGCGCCCCCACCAACACCACCATCGATGTAGCTGTTACCATTACCAGAGCCAGAACCGCCGCCACCATTTATAACTCCATTAGCAGTACCTGAGATTTTTCCCACATTGCGAGCATCAACAACCGCTAAATTGTTTGCATCAAGAAGCTCGGCAATGCGACTAGCAATAACTCCGTTAGCATTGGCGGCAATTTGGCCACCGTTACCCCCGATGTAGCCATTGGCATTCGCAGAGATAGATCCTCCACCTCCAGCTATAACTCCGTTAGCAGTACCTAAGATTTTTCCCACTTGCCGAGCATCTACAACCGCTAAATTGTTTGCATCAAGAAACTCGGCAATTTGGTTGGCAATAAATCCTTTAGCACTGGCATAATCAATAGCCTCGGCAATTTGACTAGCAATATATCCGTTGACGATGCTGGAAATTTGCCCACCATTACCACCACCCTGGTTCCCATTAATAACGCCATTAGCAGTACTAGTGATAGAATCACCATCTAATCTCGACATGATAAGAGGCCTCGTGTAGCCGTTATTTGGCCGGTACTTAATGATCGTTGAAGGTGACGATCCACATGCATACGGATAGTAGCATATGCTTCGCCGAGCATTGCATACGTTCAGTACTCCCAGTATTAGAATCTAAAACAGAAAATAATTGGAATTAATTTCATATTTAATTCATTTTATATGTATAGCTTCAAATATTTATTTGTTTTGGAGGACAATACATGACTATGGGATGTCTTTATAAATCCAACAATGCGGCATAATCCAAGATTGAGGACCGATCGAAAGAACAAAACTTTTAAAAAGATTTTATTCAAAAGTGCAAAAAAAATCTTACAAACTAAAACTTTTACAATGAAGTAATGTATCGTCATTTCATATTTGACACAATATAAATGATGCTTTTTAGTGATTTTTGAAGTCGTCTTTTTATTTGTAAAACGGATTAAATTTTTTTGTAACAATTTTTTTATACATATCATGTGATTTTCAAAATAAATAAATACTAGAACTTAAAATGAAGTGCTTTTATATGATAGTCAAATGCAAAGTGAGAGTTTAAATTGACAGTTAGGTGAAGTTTTTCGTGCAAAAGATTTTGTAACGCTTTTGTTACTCAAAGACGAAAGTTAAAAGTGGTTATTAAATATTAATAAAAATTTGTTAACTCACCAAAATATTATGCGTTTTCATCGTGGTGGTTTTGCCAATATTGCCGTCAACTTAGTCTACTCTAACGTGAGTACCTAACTAAGATGCTTCGAGAATACTAGGGAGGCAATATATATGTGCCGAAACACCTGAGTTAAATTTGTAACGCATACTAAAACATAATTTTATGCATAATACATATATGACTGATGTAATGAATTAATCGAGAATATAGTGTTGTTTTCTGATTCTTACTTCGACCCTTTTTCTCGTAATATTAATTATTTTTTTTGTACAAAGTTGTTACTTGATGTAAATTGTACATTTTAAAAGTCCTTGTATACAAAAACAAACACGGTCATGTGACATTTGTTTTAAGTTTACACATGCATAAACACATAAATAAGAGATTTTTCGGAAAAAAAAAATGTTGTGCGAGACGTTTCTTATAAATTTTATTGTAAAATAAACCTTTATAATCAAACATAAACATGTTAAATCAATAAACATAGGGAACAAAAGTTCATATAATGAAATCCTATTAAATTCTGCCGAAATTGTATAGGTACATGTACTTAATAATAGAATTAAAATACATTATAGGCTATAATAATGTCGTACATAAAACAATTCCATATTCACATGCATTATTACAATACCTTAACACTAAATCTAGTAGGTAATTTAATAAATTATCACGGTTTTGAATAACATAATAACGCGAAAACATATTATAGGATGCTTGTTATTTTTACGGTAAAGAGAAAGTAAAACTATTTATTTTCTTATTTTTATACTGCGCTACCGTTGTCACAGCTGTAAAACGTCCACTAATGGAGAAAGGCCCCCAGCAATTTGGGGGCATTTGCTCCCACTTACCGTGCTGGGCATGCGTGTTGGTGTGTGCAGTGTGGGATACACACAGCACCAAGTAGGATGTTGAATGTCTTGCTTGTAGATAGGCAGCAGCAGACCCGAAGCTAAAAATAACCCAAATATACCTAAACGCAATTAATGGTAATGAAAATAATGGTGTAAATGATGCAAATAAAATGCTCCTCAATTGTAATTTCTACTTAACGCTTTGAATTAGATAAAAATCCTTGAAATTGCTAGTAGTTCGGAAACAATTAGGTATAGGCTCTCATATAAGGAGACTTGCTTTCGGCCGGACTTTGCCCGCGTTAATTCAGAATATATAAATTTCCAAATTTTAATTTTCCTAAGGAAAATCCATTTCCATAAGGAATGTGATCAAAATTCTGCCATTTGAGTTTCAAAATGTAACCAATACAAACACTCACAAATCTTTGCAATCCCATTAGTGTAAGCTCAATTCTTAGCTAATCAAGTAATACTAATTAAAATCAAGATTCCGTATAAGGTATATTATGTACTATAGATACTTAGGGTTTTTTTTTCATCTATTTTTTATGGTTATATCACCTAGCATCGATCGAGTCTATGAAACATAGGTAAGTACTATAACTTTGTAGGATTGATTTATCACGCATATATTATGCACAATCATTTTTCTATAATTTTATATACTTGATTATTTTTCAAGTTGTAGAAAAAAGTTTATATTCAAGTTTCTACCATTTTTTATGGACATCAAGAAACGTGTTCTTTGTGAAAAGTTGTGAGACGTTTGTGAAAATTATACTAACTTACGGATGTTTTCTCCTTTTTAAGGAAATCAGTGAGTTATTTGAAATAACAATCTATACCACATTTACCTATACCAAATAGGTTTACAGCTAAAGAGAACGTTTTCTTGAACGCGATAATCTGATGAATAGGATTTATCGAGGAACGCTACTTTTTATAGTGCTTAAATACTTCCCTCGCGAGACGTGGGCGGAACAGTGAGTGGAAGCTAGTTTAGTTATTTCAATTTAAAAAGTTTTTTTTTATATTTAGAAGAAGAAGAACTTCCATACAAATAATTCGTCTGAATACGTTATCTGTATTACATATTGTGACAAGATGTCACCCTCATAGAATGTAATGGCAGAAGTGACACAACGGTTTCGCTCGTATTTTACCTACATTGTTTAAAAAAGTATTATTCTAGACCAAAATGTTTCAAGACGTGCATATCTGCCAGTGTGAATACAGATTAATTCAAAACCGAGTAACTTTAAATTTTTATAAATATGTAAACAGAGTTACTTGCAATTCGACGTAAATCCAGAAGGAGCTAATAGAAAGCCCTAAGAGCTACAAATCAAACCATCCTTATGTACGGGCGAAGTTCAGTAGTTTTCAAAATATTAGCATCTTTCTGATTTTTTTAATTTCCCCAAATTCAACATTTATCGAATATCGATAATTCAACATGATCCCATCGGGCACATTAAAAGTCGTGGTGGCCTAGTGGGTAAAGAACCATCCTCTCGAGTATGAGGGCGCGGGTTCAATTCCAGGTCAGGCAAGTACCAATGCAACTTTTCTAAGTTTGTATGTACTTTCTAAGTATATCTTGGACACCAATGGCTGATAAAAAGGTGAAGGAAAACATCTTGAGGAAACCTGGACTATAAAGTCTGAAATCACCAACCCGCATTGAGCAAGCGTGGTGATTAATGCTCTATCCTTCTCCGTGTGAGAGGAGGCCTGTGCTCAGCAGTGGGACGATAAAAAAGGGCTGTAACAGATAACAGAACAGAACCATCGGGCACATTATAGTACCTTTAGGGTCCGTTCAGATAGACCGGCTCGGAGAGCATCGGCGCGCATTTTTCTTTTCACACAGACCGGAATCGGCTCCGATCGGCTCCTCTTTTTATTTCACACCGAGCACCTGCGAACATTCTTGATGACAAAAGCAGTGCACTTGCAAAAATAGACCTTACTGCAAATACTAAGTAGTAAGTACCTACTCGATTTTCAACGTGTTAAGAATTTGCTCACCTTACGCACCTTAATCAATAACTTCGAGAACAAAATTAACACTGAAACAAAAACTAGGTATGAGCGATTTAAAAATTAATCCATAATAAAATGCTGTGTGATATTTACAGTAAATAGCATTTTACTTCAAAAAACTGTACGACACTAGGCGTATGTATGGGAAATAACGGATTAAAATATGTTTCGAAGCCAGTATTGTATTACTTAAAAATGGTTTTCTGTTTCTAATGGTTATACCTAAGTTTATCTCGCCACCTTTTTTGCTTTTTAGTGTTTTAGATATTTTTTATTTATATATTTTTTTATCTTTTAATTTGTAGCTTTTCAGTAATAAGTAGGTATCACTATCCGCATAAGTGGAAAGTTCTCGTCAAAACGAATAAAATAAGCCCAAACACAAGGTAGCTAATATATACCATTGCCGACTTCCCTCGACCTTCCCCGGTCTCCATTATCAGGTCAGCTCCAAACCTTCACTGCTAGTACTATACATACAGCATATCAGACATACACCTGAGTGTCAAGATTTACCCCGTATGCCTACAACTTTCGAAAGTTGCTCTCGGTTTCTCAGGGTTTCCATCATCAGACCGTGACTTGATGACTATGGGACCACCTGGGCAGTATACGCTATCAAAAAAGAAAAATGGTATTCAGTCCAAGCGTCTTTGAATAACGTAAAAAATAAAAAGATCCGAATTAAAAAAAGTAAATAGCCCGTCTCTTAGATAACCCTAAAATAATGGACACCTATGGCCTTACTACAAAAACTTAACCACCTGTTTTACACTTGTCTAAAAAAATTGTGGCTGCAAAATGAACCATAAGTCAACGTCATAATTTGACATTTTTTTAGACACGTCTTAAACTGACGTTTAAAAGTTTTTGTGGTAAGACGTCTATTGTTTATTTTCTTTCACAAACAAATAACAACGAACGGGTATAATTGTATGTAATATGTACGGGTATAAAATATAACGTGCGGGTGCGACGTAAGATGCGAGCTCGAAGTGTGAGAGAATTGAGATTGAGGTATGCGAGTTGGAATGTAGGAACGATGACTGGAAGAGGAAGAGAGCTAGCAGATGTTTTGAAAAGGCGACGAATAAATGTAGCGTGCCTGCAAGAGACAAAATGGAAGGGTGCAAGGGCTAGAGATATAGGCGAAGGATATAAGTTTTTCTATTGTGGAAGTGACGGCAAGAGAAATGGTGTGGGTATAGTTTTGGACAACAGGCTGAAAGAATGTGTCGTAGATGTTAAAAGAATGAATGATAGATTAATAGCGGTTAAATTAATTGTGGACGGCAAGGCCATAAACGTGATAAGTGTTTATGCGCCGCAGTCAGGCTGCGAGGAGAGTGTAAAGGAGAAGTTTTGGGAGGACTTTGACTGCTTGATGATGAATGTACAGGATAGTGAGGAAGTATATGTGGGTGGGGATTTTAATGGTCACGTAGGAAGAGAAAGCGATGGATATGAGAGAGTGCATGGTGGTAGGGGTTTTGGAACCCGGAATGCAAGCGGCGAGACATTACTTCAAGCTGCCGGTGCCTTCGACCTGGCCATAACAAATACGTGGTTCAATAAACGAGAAGAGCACCTCGTGACATATAAGAGCGGCCACCACGCGACACAGATAGATTACTTCCTGGTGAAGCGGAGTAGTCTATGCTGTGTCAAAAACTGCAAAGTGCTGCCAGGCGAAGCATTAGTCACTCAGCACCGACTTGTGATTCTGGATGTCAAAGTAACTGTCTCGCCCAAAAGCAATAAAGATCGGCCCCCTCCAAGGATTAGGTGGCGTATGCTAGAGAAGGAAGAATGTGCTGATGTATTTAGGAGTCAGGTTGTGGAAAAAATGTCAGAAATGAAGGAGATGGAGGGTAGATGTGTGAATGAATGTTGGAGTGAAATGGCAAGCCATATAAGGGAAGTCGCAAAAGACGTGTGCGGAGAGTCGAGAGGAAAAGGTTTGATAGATAGAGATACATGGTGGTGGAATGATAAAGTACAAAAGGTTTTGAAAGAAAAGAAAGTAGCATTCAAAGAATGGCAGAATGTTGAAATAGTGAATGCAAGTCTGAAGGATGACAGAAAGAGAATCTACATGGAATGGAAGAGAAAAGCAAAGAAGGCGGTAGCAGTTGCCAGAGCTAAGGCGCAGGAGAGGTTGTACAACTCCCTGGACAGTCCAAGAGGCCAAAAAGAGCTCTACCGAATTACGAAAGAGAGAGAGAGACGATCGAGGGACATAACCCACATAAAATGCATAAAAGATGAGTCTGGCAAGGTTTTATGTAAAGATGAGGAAATAAAAGAGAGATGGAAGGTTTATTTTGAAAAGCTTATGAATGAAGAGAATGTTTGGAATGGAATACTCCAAGAGGCACAAGTAAATAAGGGATTGGTAAGAGAAATTAGCATGGATGAGGTAGAAAGAGCACTTGGAAGTATGAAGAATGGAAAGGCCTTGGGCCCTGATGATATACCAGCTGAGGTGTGGAAGGTGTTAAAGAAGAACGGATGTATGTGGCTGACTTTATTCTTCAATAAGTTGCTGCATGAAGAAGTCATCCCGCAAGAATGGTGCAGTAGTTCGCTAGTGCCCATCTTCAAGAATAAAGGGGATGTACAAGATTGCGGCAACTATAGAGGGATAAAGCTCATGTCGCATACTATGAAGGTATGGGAGAAAGTGATAGAGAAAAGAGTGCGAGAAGAGAGTGAAATTACCCAAAACCAATTTGGGTTTATGCCAGGTCGAGGAACAATGGACGCCATCTTCGCACTTCGCCAATTGTGCGAGAAGTACAGACGTGTGCACAGGAATCTGCACATGGTGTTCATTGACCTTGAGAAAGCGTATGATAGGGTGCCTCGGGAAGTGTTGTGGTGGGCCATGAAAGAGAAAGGTGTGCCTGGGAAGTATGTGGAGTTAGTTCGTGCGATGTACAGGCAGTCCTGTACGTATGTCCGATCGTCGGCCGGCAATACTGACCAGTTCAGTGTGGCTGTGGGCCTGCACCAAGGGTCGGCTTTAAGTCCTTACCTCTTCCTGCTCATTATGGACGCCTTGACGGCGGACATACAGGAGGAGGCACCCTGGTGCATGCTGTTTGCCGACGACATCGTCCTGGTTAGTGAAGACGGACCTGAGATCCAGAGCAGATTGGGGAGTTGGCAACAGAGACTGGAGAATGTTGGCTTAAAAATCAGCAGAACCAAGACCGAATACATGTTCTGCGATTTCGGCGGTCTCTCCAGTCCTGAAGCCATAGCGCTGGATAACGCACTTCTTCCAGTCTGCTCCGATTTCCGGTATCTCGGTTCGCTTATTCAGGGCGATGGCGAAATAGATCGGACAGTTACGCACAGAATTAACGCAGGATGGATGAAATGGCGGCAGGTAACGGGAACAACTTGTGACCCTCGTATTCCCCTTAAACTTAAGGGGAAAATTTACAAGAGTATGGTCAGGCCTGCTGTCTTGTATGGATCAGAGTGTTGGCCCACAAAAGCGATGAATGAAAGACAATTGCATGCGGCAGAGATGAGAATGTTAAGAGGTATGTGTGGAGTTACGCGAATGGATAGAGTGAGGAATGAGTATATAAGAGGAAGTTTGAAAGTAGCGCCGGTATCAGAAAAACTGCGTGGAAACCGGCTGTCGTGGTATGGGCATGTGATGCGGAGGAATGAGAGTCATGTTGTAAGGAAGGTGATGAGTATGAACGTGGACGGATATAGTGGAAGAGGAAGACCAAAGAAACGATGGATGGATTGTGTGAAAGTAGATATGGTAAGAAAGAATGTTACTTGTGAGATGACGGCAGATAGAAGAGTATGGAAGAAGAAAACATGCTGCGCCGACCCCAAATAAAATTGGGATAAGGGCAGGAGGATGATGATGATGTACGGGTATAAAACTTTGTGTATAATTATTAAAAACCACTGCAGTACCAGTTCTTTATTTTTATTAAACGTATAGAAATTTAAATGTATCTGTTTATTCTTCTTCGGTTATCCATCGTAACAGTCCTAACACTCGTAGTGGTTCCGTTACTTGTGACTGAAGTTCCTCGAATTTTCCCTTTGATGTTTCCCAACAATTCGGTCATTGCCAATATAAGATAACTTCCCATGGATACTCCTAGCTGAGCACCAAGAGGACCGGCTAACTTATTGCCAATAAAACCGGCGGCGCTAGCACTGGCATCAGTGACAAGGTTACTTAGGTAACCTCCAAATCGGTTTCCATGCAGGGAAAAATTCTCCCCTTCAGTTTGCACTTTGATCAGAAGAGCCTGTCTTTCAGCTGGTGTCAGATTTGTTTCTAGGAAATCTCGGTCCTCTTGTTTTAGTCGATCTAGCACCAATTTATCAATGTCAGCAAAATTTACTTTAGGACCAATATGTGAAGGTATTTCAATTATTTCTCCGTCGTTAGTCAGGTACAGTTTCTTAGCTAGCAATGAGTCCCCTTCAGATCGAAGATATTGAGCTCTCTCAACATAGGGGACCGTAAGTCCATGATGAATTCGATGTCCATAATTTCCATCCCTCCTGCTTCCGAGTAGTTCTATAATCTCATGGCCAGGATCCGTGTATGCTTCTCGCCTTGATATATATATTCTATCGGGTGAAATGCTATCGTATCGGTGCACTTGACATGACAAGATGATGAATCCGAGAAACAACTGAAAAGAGATTAGAAAATCGTGTAAATAATTCCCTTACTTGTGAATACAATATCATCATACTGTGTACTAATCTTTTTTTTTATTGTAATGAAATTCTTTCTTACCTCAATACTATAAAATTTCATTTTTGTTCCTTCACCAACCACGCATAACGGTAGCGGATGGCTGAAGTGCAATATTTTCAAGGTGCTATTATAATGGTACTACCAATTACAGGATTAAATAGTATCATTTGTAACGGCTCCTGAACAAGCGATAACCGCTTATCGTATTAATAACTCCGTGAAAACGAATTTTAAAATACAAGATGTTTAATTTTGTGACGAATTTTTGTGTTGAGTTTTAAAACTACATCTTGAACTTGTGCTGTTATTTATGTTACATCTGATTACTGCCTTGTTAGTCTAGTAGTTGCATAATACAACTACTGACCACGGGGTCTCGGATTCGATTCCCAAGTCGGGCCGAAATTGCTAGCAGAACAGCGTGTATAAGTTTTCAAATCGGTTTGGTTTAGAGCCTTTGGATGTAAACGAAAAAAAAAACTCTTTATGTAGATTTTAGGGTTAAACCAGGATAATTGCCCCAGGGGTACCTATAGTTGTATGAATTATAATTACTCTAGTTTTGGGAATGAATGGGATGCAATTTCATTTATCAATCGAAATAGTTTCAATTGACCACTAAGATGACCGTGTGGCATGCCTCGGTGTTATTAATTGAGATGGTAATAATACGATCCAAATTTTTAGGGTTAGATTCTCCCATTTCGAGGTCTAACCTATACATTTAACCTATGCATTTATTTGGATCAGGTAACTATCCCATAGGTGGGACAGATGTCACAAAATGCACGGCTCCGCTAAAATCGCTAATATTATGAAAACCTTTACTCTTGCAAAATACATGAAGCTTGTAGCTTTCTCCAGTTGAGTATTTTTATGAAGAGGGAAATAAAACAACAAAAAATATGATATATTATGATCTCTTATTTTATACATGATTTTAAGTATATGATGTTTCTGCGTTTACAATCCATTAACTGCATAAAATCTAAATATGTTTGATGTAAACCAAAGGACATACATAAATAATTTTTCATTTCTTCTTGTTATTTTGTCAAAAACTACAGATTAGCGACCATAAGGTCCACCATAGGCTCCCATATAACCGCGTCCTTGACCACCAAAGTTACCTCCGCCGTGAGCACCTACGTAACCACCTATGTGACCTCCTATATAACCACCGATACCAAATCGACTTTCGAGATCTGGATCATAGACAATGTCTCCATTGCTATAGTAGCCCCTTGCTGCGACCTGCCTGTTTAGCGAAGTGGATGCACTGAGTCCAAGCAATGCAAGGAGGGCCAACTGAAACAAAAAACACATTATTGTACTACTTTATTTGGTATATTACCTACTTGTAATAAATCTTAATTTGCAATGCCATTGCGGAAACTAGATAGAAAAAAGTTAAAATAAGTTTTTACTTAAACAAGTGCAGTATTTTTACGTAAATGAATGAATACTGGTGTGACCCAATACTATATTAATTACTAGCTTCCGCCCGCGGCTTCACCCGCGTAGAGTTGGGTTATATCGCGTTTCCAAGAGAATTCTTCAAAAGTCCGGGATAAAAACTATCCTATGTTCTTTCTCAAGGTCAACTCTATCTCTGTACCAAATTTTATTAAAATCAGTTCAGTGGTTTAGACGTGAAAGCGTAACAGACAGACAGACAGACAGAGTTACTTTCGCATTTATAATATTAGTAGGGATATCAGTATCCTGGACGTAAATAGACTCTTTGCAAAATTGCCATTTAGCTTAGACAATACCCGTCTTACCACAAAAACTTTTAAACGTCAGTTTAAGACTTTAAAAAAATGTCAAATTATGACGTTGACATATGGTTAATTTTGTAGCCACAATTTTTTTAGACAAGTGTAAAACAGGTGGTTAAGTTTTTGTAGTAAGGCCATATAAGTCTTCAAGTCTGATCAACGATCGATTCTATGAATCGGATATTTCCACCTGAGAGTGAGAGGTTTTCATTAACGAAACTCTGTACACAGTTAAACCTAACACTGCCATGAAAACGTGCTTTGTTGGATAACTTGTTTAAATAATTTACCAGAACGTATGTTTTCATCTTAGTTGTTTCAAAATCCTGGTCCTGACGCTTCCACTATGTTCTTTATATTGCTGCCACTATACGAATAGTATGGACAAACTCGACTGATCAACTGTAATAAGCCGGTTTCATGAAGACATTTGAGTTTCATTTTAATGTCAGAAATAATTGACGTATGTTTCGGTATCGGAAACAAATTAGCAGTCCGACAAGTATGTCGAATACTGATTAGTGAAATGTTTTCATTAAAAGCTTTATTAGCTTGTGTGTTCCGTCGCAGATTAGAAAATAAATGAGTATTTTACGATATTATTCTCATTCCTTTATTTTGCCAGAGCCGGTTCCTAAAATCTCGTAGTCATAAAATAATTAGTGGAAAAACGCTGTACCTAATTTAAACTTCTCATCGATGTATAACTTATAACTTATTAATGGGAACGTTATACAGAAATACGTTATGACTTATAAGACCTGACGATCAATGCAAAGTATAATTTAGGGAACTCCTTAATTGCAGCTGCATCGTGTTTGGGCTACATAAAGTATTTATTCATATTGACTCAGCTTAACAGCACATAAATATACTTTTTAAATATGCAATTTATGAAAGACCAGGGGTTTTGTAATACATAATAATCATATTTTCAAAAACCAATTAAGTAATTTTGTACGGGATTTAATAATCAGTCATTGTTTGGATGTTAAACTGCGTATAATCCTTTTAAATTACAGAAAAACCCAATTGTAATATTTCACGGGCAAATTGGGATTACATGCAATAATAAGTTAAACACAAAATTAAATTTGAAAACAACAGAAAATACTATGTTGCTACAACCATAGCAAATCTTAACTGAGAATTTCTAAATTAAACTTGATAACTGACTTTTGTCTAATCAATGTCTTTTTAACCGACTTCAAAAAAAAGGAGGAAGTTCTCAATTCGTCCGCTACTATTTTTTTACAGCCTTTATCGTCCTACTGCTAGGCCTCCTCTCACATGGAGAAGGATTTTTTTTAATTTTTTTTTTGTGTGTATTGATGTTCATCGATTACCCAAAAAATCCTGACCCAATCTGCAAAATGCTTTTTTTATTTGATAGGGTATACTTACCAGGTGGTTCCATTGTCATGGGGTCAAGATTTGATGATGGAAACCCTGAGAAATCGAGGGCAACTTTTGGAAGTTGTAGGCATGTGTAGGGTAAAAACTTGACACTCAGGTATGCCTAATAGCACTATTCAACAGTGAAGGTTTGGAGCTAACCTGATGATGGAGACCAGAGAAGGTCGAGAGAACTCGACAATTGAATATGTTAACTACCTCGTTTGGGCTTATATTATTCGTATTGACGAGCACTTTCTAAATGTGGTTAGTGACAAATATGCTTATCACTGAAAAGTCATAATTAAAAAAAAAATACTAAAGTTTTTTTTGGCTTATTAGTGTTTTTGGAAGTCGGTTTAATTTTTTGTAAAAAGTATTTCTAAATCATGCTTACATGCTTAGAAACGTTGTTATTTAAAAAAAAAAGAACTAAGAAGTATCGAATTTACTGATTGGAATGGAAATCAAATACATCGCAGGCGCGTTTTTTTTTTTATTTGGGTTGACACCGCTCGTGTCACTCTAGCAATCTTGTATGTATTATTATTTTTTTTAATTATTTATTTGTTTCTTTCACATATTACATCTCGTATAACTTAAACTAGGCACACAATTACACCTAGGGTCTGTCTTAGCATGCCATGGCCAGCGATCGGATCAACGCGCTCATTACAGTTATGTATTGATTAGGTCAATCAAGTTATCTTTCAGTTTACGTTTTATATTTTTACTGTTCAGTGAGTCTCTAAAGTCAACAGGAATCTGGTTGAGTACAGTAGGTATCATGAACAAAGCGGTGCGTGTACCATAAAAAATATTTTTACGTGGCAAATTAATTATTGTATGTCATTATTGTCAAAGTGATCCATGAGGAATAGATATTCATCTCACACCTGTACAGGTAATACCCTGCAGTGCTTAAACAACCCTGTATAATTGTCTCGGTATTTATTTTTTTTACTGCTTGGTACCACAAGTTTCAACAGTCGTGTTTGCAAGTTATATAACATTTTATCAAGGTATGTTTTAAATGTGCGTCCATAACTTGTGAAGCCATATGATATTATCGATTCTGCGAAAGCTATGTACATTTGTAGTAGGATTCTGTACGGTATTTTGCGCTTTTGCGAAAACTTTGCGAGTATTGCTTGTAGCGTGTTACAGACAGAATCCACTCCAGTTAAAGCGGTTATCAATTACACTGGTCAACACAATTTTTGTTTCCTGATTCTTTTTTACTGTTATTGGGTGTTTATATGGCCCTAAGTATGAAAAAAATACTAGGAGATTGATAAACAGCTTTACTTTTTTAAATATACAGTTTTATGTTTTTAACTAAGAAATACAAGAAAAGTAATACATATGGTAACAAAATACCTATTCAACACTATCAAATGATCTTTTATAAGATTTCCTTGAATGGACGACTTTAGGTACTTAGATCTCGTTTCAAACTCCAGCGATAGTCCGCCATCATATGCGAGTCCTACCTTCCCTGATAACGCTCTTCAATTTTCCGCATATCCTGGTGAAATCTTTCACCCTGTTCCTCACTAAAATCACCCAGATTTTGTGGGAATCGGTCTAAATGAGAGTGCAGAAAGTTGATTTTTAAGCTCATGTTAAATCCTAGCGCTAGCAAGTTCGATAGCTTGCACTCAACAAGCTCGACATAGTCGTCAGATTTCTTGTTACTTATAAAATCACTTATGACAAAAATTGAAATCACGAGACTCATTTAGTCTCGTGATTTCAATTTTGGTCGTTGAGCAGAAAATAAATTAGGATATGACCACTTACTTCGATTTCTCATGGCTTGTCCAGCAGATTACACAATTTTATTTTAAAGTATTGATGATACGCAGTTTTCACACATTCCAATACAGGTTTTCGATATTTTTCAAATATACATTCGCCACAAAAGTAGCAAAAACAATTTGGATTAAGCGCACAACATCTTCTTGACGTAGCCATATCGTAAACAACAACAAATTATAATTTAGTATCCAACAAAAAACGAAAGTCTAAGTAAAAATAGTGTAAGAGGATAGTTAGCTATAACTCGAAAATAAAAGCTGTTAGATAAAAATTGTTACTATATTTCAAAAAAACGTGTCAAATTGGACTAGAAACCAAAAAAAATCTCAGAAAACAAAAAAAAATATTTTTATGTTGACCAGTGTTATTAAACCCAGATAGGTATGATACTTGATCTATCGGAGAGCAATTGCATTCCGATAAGTTATTATGTAGACAATCGTGACTATGTGCTATTATTCGAAAAGGATGACAGTTGCTTACATAGCTTGAGTGTACATGTATAACTTTGTTTTTTGCGGATTCAGAACAAGTCCCATATCATGTGCCCACATCGCCATGATGGTAAAGTCTTTTTGCAAGTTATCTACGGCCTGTCATCAGCATATTGATAAAGGGAACAGTGTGTTATTACATTTTCAAGGTCATTTACATATGCCAACTAGTGAAGCGATCCAGACACGGATCCTTGCCCTATATATGTACATTTTGTCATATTTACTTTTACTAATATTATAAATGTGAATGTTATGTTTGTTATTCTTTCACGCAAAAACGGCTGGTCCGATTTGGTTGAAATTTTTTGTGTAGATAGGTGATACCCTGGATTAACACATAGGCTACTTTTTATCGACATACCACGCGGGCGACGCCGCTGGTGGAAGCTAGTCTTGCATAATTCTCAAATTGACCTACACTTACATTCTGTATTAACAATCAACTATTGAATTTGTGTCATTATATGATAGCAATTTGTGAAATTGTATTAATTATATTTTTTTTTTCTTCTTAATGTTTATTGTAAACTAAATTTTGTCGTGTCGGGGGACCGCTCTAATTATCTAATTAAAATTCGTGTTTTTTTATATACGAATATTGTAATTAGGTACCTATCATTTGATTTATGTAAGTATTTTTGAAGGTAAAAAGCGGTCCCCCGACACGTCAAAATTTAGTTTAGTCTGACATGCCTTAGTTGGTACTTACGTAGTGTTAAAAGTTATTTTTTGTTTTTTTATAGGGTTTAGCGTTTTTAACCTTTTGTCATAATAATTGCGTACTTTTTTTGGGTCGGGGGTTTTTTTAAATTTATAATTTTATTTTATTTCATGCTTTTTGAAGGTAAGGTCCTTCATTTAATTTATTTTATTTTAAGATGGGGTCGCTATAGGCGATCTCGGCCAAAGGAAGCTGTTTAACAATCCTCATGACAAACTGGCTCTGGGAGAATTACACAGACACACATTACACCTTTGGTCATTCTAGATTTTCAGCAAAAATATAAATCGGTTTATCCGTTTCATTCCGGCATTCCAGGGTTTCATCCGCCACATCCCATTTCCAGCATCAGGTTCTCGTCAGTTAGAAACATGAAGAGAACTCGTCAAGACAAATTCAACGAGCCCAAACTCGATGGGTTTACTAAAAGGCAGTTCAGGGTTACGTCTCCTATCTTCGTGCCCTAACAGCAGACCAGCTCAGTGGTTCCAGAAGACATTAGTGTTTCAAATTTCAGATCCCACATATGCTTGCAAGTAAACTGAGCGTGTAACATTCCTATCACACCTTACAAACGAGCTGATGACCTTGAAGACCTGAACCGATTTCCACCAAACATAGCTAAGAACACTCCCGAATGACATTCCTTTCAAACAAAAAAAACCGCATTACAATCGGATCCTCCGTTTGGGAGCTACGATGCCACATACACACACACACACACACACACACACACACACACACACACACACACAGACACGTCAAACTTATAACACCCCGTCGTTTTTGCGTCGGGGGTTAAAAAAGATAGGCACTTATAAGAATCTTGGTTCACGGTCTTATTGTTACCTGCTGTTAATCATAGTCATCATCCTCAATTCCTATTTCTTTCTTTTTTCTGCTTTATTCTTATAGTAGCCGTTTTCCCGCGGTTTCACCCGCGTCCCGTGGGACCTACTGCCCGCACTGGGATAAAATATAGCCTATGTTACTCGCAGATAATATAACTTTCTAATGGTGAAAGAATATTTAAAATCGGTCCAGTAGTTTTTGAGTTTATCCATTACAACCAAACAAACAAAGTTTTCCTCTTTATAATATTAGTATAGTTAATAATAATCCATTTTTAACCGACTTCCCAAAAAGGAGGAGGTTCTCAATTCGTCGGGATCTTTTTTTTTTTTTTTTTTTTTATGTATGTTCACCGATTACTCGAAGACGCCTGGACCGATTTGCAAAATTCTTTTTTTGTTTGATAGGGTATACCTCACAGGTGGTCCCATAATCATCAAGTCAGGATCTGATGATGGAAACCCTGAGAAATCGAGAGCAACTTTCGAAAATTGTAGGCATGCATAGGTTAAAAACTTGACAATAAGGTGTACCTCTGATAGCACTATGCAACAGTGAAGGTTTGGAGCTGACCTGATGATGGAGACGAGAGAAGGTCGAGGGAACTCGACAGCTGAATCTGTAAACTACCTCGTGTTTGGGCTTATATTCTTTGTATTGACGAGACCTTTGTAACAGTGAAGGTTTGGAGCTGACCTGATAATGGAGACGAGAGAAGGTCGAGGGAACTCGACAACTGAATATGTAAACTACCTCGTGTTTGGGCTTATATTCTTTGTATTGACGAGACCTTTGTAACAGTGAAGGTTTGGAGCTGACCTGATGATGGAGACCAGAGAAGGTCGAGGGAACTCGTCAACTAAATATGTAAAGTACCTTGTGTTTGGGCTTATATTATTCGTATTGATAAGAAATTTCCACTAATGCGAATAAAGACAATTATACTTGTCACTGAAAAGCCAGAAATAAAAAACTTTTTACAAAAAAATAAAACCGACTCCCAAAAACACTGAAAAGCAAAAAAAAACTATTCTTAGGTGCATCGGCCTTGAAGTCGGTGGCGAAATAAACATATCATCATCCACTAGACACCGAATTCTAGGCCGATGCACCTAAGAATAGTTTTTTTTTTGCTTTTCAGTGTTTTTGTATGAATGAATGTCTTAATTTCTGTTTGGTTTTTATCTATACTAATCTATACTAATATTATAAAGCTAAAGAGTTTGTTTGTTTGTTTGTTTGAACGCGCTAATCTCAGGAACTACTGGTCCGATTTAAAAATTCTTTCAGTGTTAGATAGCCCATTTATCGAGGAAGGCTATAGGCTACTTTTTATCCGGGTCCGTGCCGAGGTTCCCACGGGATGCGGGTGAAACCGCTGGCAGAAGCTAGTTCATTATATAAGTATTGTACAGTTTTAGTCATTGTGTTTAAAGATGTTGTGTGGGTTTGGTCGCCCGAAATTAAGAACGCACACTTTACCTGGGATAGGTTAGGTACGTGGCTCCAGTCTCTGTTGCCAATCCAATAAATAAATATAAATGTAGCGGAAAACACAACTACTGGGTTAAAATGCAACAACTAGACATTACCTAGTGTTGGTGCAGAGAATAAAGAACACATATACATTTATTTATTTATTAAAAATATATAAACACATATACATTTGTTATGATATGAAAGTTTCTTAAAATATACGGTTTATTTACATTAATTACAAATAACTTACACTTTTTTCTAAATTTTCATTTATACACATGTAGGTATGACTTAAAAAAAAAAAAAGGTAAGTATGACACAATAAAACCTTAACCTAATGCAGATTATAATTACAAAAATATTTTTTAATACAAAAGGTAAATGGTAGATGCGTTATTTCCATAAACAATACAAAAAAATACAATTTACCATTAAAATGATTTTATATACCTATATAAAATAAACAGAACCATTTATCACTCTTTCTTACATAGCCAAAAGGCCAGGCCTCATATCATCAAGCAAATAAATACGTGTAAAAAAAGTAATCACTGACCATGATAGGCATTTTCATCCAATAAATATCAAAATAGTTTTTCATAACAATTTGCTACTTAGTTTATACTACTACATATTAACATTGATAAAAATGTACATCTGCCATCATCTCCCGAACCTTTTCCCAACTACGGGTCGACTTCAGTCTAACCAGATGCAGCTGAGTACCAGTGTTTTACCGAGGAACGACTTATATTTATTTTATATGTATATTTTATTCTATTGTAAAACAAATATGCTATAAGAACATATACGGAGATCTCCAAAACTATACAATATCTTTTAAAACTATACAATGTTTATTGTCATGAAAATGATGCTATCACAAAACCGTTTTATGAAGAGTAAGTAACTCATGATATATGCCTGATAAGCTATTACGACTTTCATGCCCCAAATTGCAATCACGTGTCCAATTATGCACATTTCAATCAGACGTAAGTCACTGTACTAGCTTGAGTAGCGCCTCAAGTGTTTTTGTTAATATTAGACAAGAGAGCGTCCAATTATAGGCCCCAATGACGAGCAGCCAAACCAAGGACGGGGACAGTGCTATGAGCGTTTGCATATGAGTTGGCGTTGGCATGTGCAAATGAGTTCACCTTCGCCTTTGCTTTTGCGCTTGTATATGCGTTTGCTAATGCATTTGAATTGGCAATTGTAACTACTTTTGTGGGTGCCTTTGTGTGCGCACCAAACGGATGTCTTTGACCACATCTAGACTTTTTGCAAGGGAAGAAATTGTCTTCGTCAGCGAAACGATCAGCGTTTGCATATGCTCCACTACTGGCATACCCAGCTGCATTAGCATAAGCGTCAGCATTTGCCGATCCTCCATTGTTGACGTACCCAGCTGCATTAGCATTTGCCGATCCTCCATTGTTGGCATACCCAGCTGCATTAGCATAAGCGTCAGCGTTTGCATATCCTCCACTGTTGGCATAGCCAGCTGCATTAGCATAAGCGTCAGCATTTGCCGATCCCCCATTATTGGCATACCCAGCTGCATTAGCATAAGCGTCAGCATTTGCCGATCCTCCATTGTTGGCATACCCAGCTGCATTAGCATAAGCGTCAGCATTTGCCGATCCTCCATTGTTGGCATAGCCAGCTGCATTAGCATAAGCGTCAGCATTTGCCGATCCTCCATTGTTGGCATACCCAGCTGCATTAGCATAAGCGTCAGCATTTGCCGATCCACCATTGTTGGCATACCCAGCTGCATTAGCATAAACGTCAGCATTTGCATATCCTTCACTGTTGGCATACCCAGCAGCGTTTGCATTTACTCCACTGTTGGCGTACCCAGCAGCATTAACATAAGCGTCAGCATTTGCATATCCTCCACTGTTGGCATGCCCAGCTGCATTAGCATAAGCGTCAGCATTTGCCGATCCTCCATTGTTGGCGTACCCAGCTGCATTAGCATAAGCTTCAGCATTTGCCGATCCTCCATTGTTGGCGTACCCAGCTGCATTTGCATAAGCGTCAGCATTTGCCAATCCTCCATTGTTGGCATACCCAGCTGCATTAGCATAAACGTCAGCATTTGCATATCCTCCACTGTTGGCATACCCAGCAGCGTTTGCATTTCCTCCACTGTTGGCATACCCAGCTGCATTAGCATAAGCGTCAGCGTTTGCATTTCCTCCACTGTTGCCATACCCAGCTACATTAGCATAAGCGTCAGCATTCGCATATCCTTCACTGTTGGCATACCCAGCAGCGTTTGCATTTCCTCCACTGTTGGCGTACCCAGCAGCGTTTGCATTTCCTCCACTGTTGGCATAGCCAGCTGCGTTAGCATAAGCGTCAGCGTTAGCATATCCTCCACTGTTGGCATATCCAGCTGCATTAGAATTTGCCGGTCCTCCACTGTTGGCATAACCAGCTGCATTAGCATAAGCGTCAGCGTTTGCAATTCCTCCACTGTTGGCATACCCAGCAGCATTAGCATTTATATATCCTCCACTGTTGGCATACCCAGCTGCATTAGCATAAGCGTCAGCATTTGCCGATCCTCCATTATTGGTATATGCGTCAGCAGTTGCACATCCTTTACTGCTGGCATACTTATCAGTATTAGCATAAGCGTCAGCATTTGCATATCCTTCACTGTTGGCATACCCAGCAGCGTTTGCATTTCCTCCGCTGTTGGCGTACCCAGCAGCGTTTGCATTTCCTCCACTGTTGGCATACCCAGCTGCGTTAGCATAAGCGTCAGCGTTTGCATATCCTCCACTGTTGGCATATCCAGCCGCATTAGCATTTGCCGATCCTCCACTGTTGGCATAACCAGCTGCATTAGCATAAGCGTCAGCATTTGCAATTCCTCCACTGTTGGCATACCCAGCTGCATTAGCATAAGCGTCAGCAGTTGACCATCCTTTACTGCTGGCATACTTATCTGCATTAGCATAAGCGTCAGCATTTGCATATCCTCCACTGTTGGCATATTCAGCTGCATTAGCATAAGCATCAGCGTTTCCATATGCTCCACTGTTGGCATACCCAGGTGCTTTAGCATAAGTTTCAACATTTGCATATCCTTTACTGCTGGCATATCTATCTGCATCAACATAAGCGTCAGTCTTTGCATATCCTCCACTGTTAGCATACCCAGCAACATTTGCATAAGCATTAGCCTTTGCATGCCCTCCAGTGCTGGCATGCCCATCAGCCATGGCATAAGCGTCAGTGTTTGCATACCCTTTACTGTTGCCATACCCTGCTGCATTCACATAAGCATCGGTATTTGTATGCTCAGCAGCATTTGCAAAATCATCAGCCTTCGCATGTCCTTGACTACTGACATATCCATTTGCAAGAGCAACTGCATTTGCATACGCATTTGCATAAGCATTTGTGTCTACATTATTGTATGTATCCATTTCAGCATCTGCTTGACTATAGGCAGAACCACCTCCAGAAACATCAGCACCAGAATGTGCATGACTATCATCATGACTGTTGCCATATCCTCCACCACCTACATTACTGTTAGCGACTGCAAGACTGCTACCGTGACCCAAACCATTAATGCTTGAGCCAACATTTGCATAGCTTTTACTTTGTTTATTTAAATATCCGATGGTTTTAGCGCCTGCATAACTGCTACCTTGACCCCAACCATTAACGTTTGAGTTGGCTATTGCAGAACCTTTACTATAACCCGAATTATCTGTGAAACTTTCAGCGTTTGCGTGACTGCTGCCATGACCCAAACCATCCACAATACTGTCAGCAGCTGCATGAGCGCCGCCGTGTCCATGACCATTGAGGTTGGAGACAGCATTTGCATGACTACCGCTATACCCCCAACCATATAATTTACCTTTTTTACCCGAACTATGAGCTTGTGGCGAGGCTGGACCTCGAAACACGTCGTTTAAAGTTTGACCATTGCTAGCTTGGGCAATACTTAAAGCGTGACCTCCACCGCTTACAAAACTGGCCGAATTGCTACTCTCCTGGCCTCCTGATGATCCACTGGAACTGCTACCTTGAGCATATCCCAAAGCTTTGCCTCCACCATGGACAAAACTGAGGGACTTGCTACCTCCGGCACCATCACCATTGCTAGCTTGGCCAATACTTAAAGTGTCACCTCCACCGCTTACAAAACTGGCCGAATTGCTACTTCCCTGACTTCCTGATGATCCACTGGAACCTTGAGCATATCCTAAAGCATTGCCTCCACCATGGGCAAAACTGAGTGAATTGCTACTCCCGGCACCATCGCCATTGATGTTGCTTCCTTGGGCAAAACTTAAAGCGTCACCTCCACCACTTGCAAAACTGACGGAATTACTACTTTGCTGGCCCCCTGATGATCCACTGGAACCTTGAGCATATCCCAAAGCATTGCCTCCACCATTGACAAAACTGAGAGAATTGCTACTCCCAGCACCATCACCATTAACATTGCTACTTTGGGCAAAACTAAAAGCGTTACCTCCGGCACTTGCAAAACTGACAGAGTTTCTACTGTTCAAGTCGTTTTCATCAATATTGCTGCCTTGGGCATATCCTAAACTGTTACTTCCTTCACTAACATAACTGACAGCTTTGCTAGTCTCCTGGCCCCCTGATGATCCACTGGAACTGCTACCTTGAACATATCCTAAAGCATTGCCTCCGCCGTGGACAAAACTGAGGGAATTGCTACTCCCGACACCATTGACATTGCTGCCTTGAGCATAACCTAAAGCGTCACTTCCACCACTTACATAACTGGCCGAATTGCTACTGTCGAAGTCGTTTTTATTAATATTGCTGGCTTGGGCATATCCTAAACTATCACTTCCTCCACTGACATAGCTGGCAGTTTTGCTACCTTCCTGGCCCAATGGTAATCCAGAAATACTGCTACTTTGGGAGTAACTCAAAGCGTTACTTCCATCACTTACAAAACTGGCCGAATTGCTACTCTCCTGACCCCCTGATGATCCACTGGAACTACTACCTTGAGCATATCCCAAAGCATTGCTTCCACTATTGACAAAACTGAGCGAATTGCTAATCCCGGCACCATCACCATTGACACTGCTATCTTGAGCATAACTTAAAGCGTCACTTCCACTGCTTACAAAACTGGCCGGATTGCTAGCTGTGCTAATTGGCTGGCCCCCTGATGATCCACTGGAACTGCTATCTTGACTATATCCCAAAGCATTGCCTTCACCGTGGACAAAACTGAGAGAATTGCTACTCCCGACACCATCGGCATTCACATTGCTACCTTGGGCATAACTCAAAGTGTTACCTCCACCGCTTGCGCTACTGGCCGAATTGCTACTGTCCAAGTCGTTTTCATTAATATTGCTGGCTTGGGCGTATCCCAAACTATCACCCCCTCCACTGATATAGCTGACAGTTTTGCTACCCTCCTGGCCCAATGGTAATCCAGAAATACTGCTACTTTGGGAGTAACTCAAAGCGTCACCTCCACCGTTTACAAAACTAACCGAATTACTACTTTGCTGGCCCCTTGATGATCCACTGGAACTACTACCTTGAGCATATCCCAAAACGTTGCCTCCACCATTGACAAAACTGAGAGAATTGCTACTCCCGACACCATCGCCGTTGACTTTGCTAGCTTGGGCATAATGGAAAGCGTCACCTCCACCGCTTAGAATCCCGGCAGTTGTGCCACTCTGCTGACCCAATGGTAATCCAGAAATACTGCTACTTTGGGCGTTGCGCACAGCACTGCCACCACCGTGAATACTACCAGCAATTCCACTACCCGCGTTGCTCCTTCCCTGACCTAATGATGATCCATAGACACTGCTACTTTGGGCGTATGCCAAAGCGTCTCTTCCACCATTTACAAAACTTACTGTTTTACTACTCCCTTGGCCCAATGGCAATCCATAAACATTACTACTTGGGGCGTATCCCAAAGCCTTGCCGCCACCATGAACGTAACTGATAGATTTGCTACTATCCAGTCCATTTCTAGAGACACTGTTACCTTGCGCGAATGGATTTGTACTCTGTACTGGATCGAGCTGAATGATGAAATCTTTGGATTCAAATGAGTCATATTCACTACTTAGGTTTTCTTCGATAGAATCACTAGGTAGACTATTTCTCAATAATATTATATCTCCTTCAATTTCATGATAGTCACTCCCTAGTTTTTTTGGTAGCGCACTAGCTTGGCATGTCGTTACAATGCCAAAAAGGATCACCTGTAAAAAAGGATTGAACGTTAATGATATAGACTTCATTACTCTATTCTTGTATCTAGACTATTATTAAGTTCTTATTTCTACGGTCCCACGTAAATCATCGAGTTCATTCGTTTTATTACACTAATGGCAAGTAGAAATAAAGATCTATTACATATGTATTCTTTCTACTATACTTTCTATTCTATTCATATGAATACTAGTCCTATACTTTCTACTAATGCTACCAATATTTTAAATGTGAAAGTTTGTGAGAATGTATGGATGCATGTTTGTTATTTTTTCTCCCAAAACGGCCCGATTTGGATGAAATTTTGTATGTATTTATCAACACACCACTAGGACAAAGCTGCGGGCAGAAGCTAGTGTTATATAAAAATATAATATATCTACGGATATGCATATTTTTAGACAAAATGTTTTAGCATTCACATCAATTGTTATACAAAGTGGGTCGTACCTAATCACATTAAAATAAACACGTGAATATACTGGTTAGTATCTGTCGATTAGCACAAAAAAATAATAATTAAAAAACGATTTTTTCAAACAAAGTATGAAAATGTATGAGAAGAATGAAAATGTATGAGAATTAGAACACCATTAAGAGTCAGTCATTACAAACAACTGAAATTCTCGCTTGAAAACTGACAGCTGTCAACTGGTCAATAAATTCGATACTCCTAACTTTATATCTGTAACTGTATACATTTTTGCAATAAATAAATAAATATCTGCTTTACACATGATGTTGTAAATAATAAAAACGAAAAATGACTCCTGTGGCTAAACCACTGAATGGATTAGGCATTTTTTTTACAATTCGCCATAGAATATCATAAAGTATCCGTGACAGGATTTCATGTGATTGGGTACGACATACCCTGTATGTTTGTACGTATTTAATGAGCTATCGCATAGACACTAGCGCTGAAGTGAAATGGACTTTACACTAATTTCTGCTAAGCACATTGCACATTGTACTTACCAGTGAACATATTTTCATATTTAAAAGTCCCGGTAGCTTTATCCTAGGCGCCAACATTGCTGTTTAATGGACGACCAAATCGAACTAGCTCTGACAAGGTAACGTTATACCACATATAAATGCAAGAATAAAATCGCCATTAGCCACGCTCCCCCAAACAACGTATTTCTAAAATTATATATGTCGGTAAACGCAGATTAGCCAAATGTTTTAATTTAAACTTAAAAAAAAACATTGCACTAAATGGTTTAGTATATAATATATATGCTATTACTAGCTTTTGCCCGCGTCTTTGTCCGCGTTGATTCGGGTTTTATGGATTTTCGTGGTAATTTTGGTAAAAAAATCCTATGTCTGAGTAAAATCAGGCTATTTAGTCAAAATTGTTCCTGTACATTGATTTCAAATTGTTACAAATAAAAAAAATCACAAACCTTCCTTATTATAAGATTTGTGTGAGCTCTCTCAAGAAATATCAATTCTTAGCCATATAATTTCAGGATAAGATATAGGTACAATATTTTTGTAATTTTTGGGCACATATTTTTAAGGTCATACAACTGCTAATGGCACATCGATTAATGAAACTGTATCGAATCTGGCGCAATAAACTTACGTACTGTAACAATTTTTATATGATTTATTTATTAATTTGTAGGCTCTATATTTAGCACAGTTCACTCGTGTTCAAATACATTTTTCAATGATTATAATATACTGCCTCATTAATTGAAATGTTCGATCGCGTAAGATCAATTTTTAAAAAGTGGTCATTAAGGTGTCACTAAGAAGTTTTGTACACAGATTTATTTTTATACTTGTGCACGGAGTAGGTACCTAATTATATACCTACAGGAAGTGTGTCAGGACGAGAAAGAGTGGGCTAGTTTATAAACATGAAACAAAATTACTTCTTTAAAATACCAGAAGGTAAAAAATCTGCGCAATATGATAAATATTGTTTTAAACGTGGCATAACTTTTTTTTTTCATTTCTTCTCTTTTGTCACTCTGATCATACTGCAAGGAGGTTGCTTGCTGTACCTAGTTATATGGTTATAAGTCAGCCATATTGAAGCCATGGCCTCACTGATTTATTGTTTGTCGGCTAGACACATACAATGGCGGTGCAAGTCTCGAATTCCCATAAAACCTTTACGTCTTATTTTGACTCTCTTAGACATAATATTTACAAAAATCCTTTCTAGGCCACATATGGATGATTTCTTCCAAATTTCAAGTATCTGCGTCCAGTGATGAAGGTTGTACGTTAATCCGTCAGTCAGTCAGGACAAAGGATTTTATATATGTATACTAGCTTTCACCCGCGGTTTCACCCGCGTCCCGTAGCTGGATGGTGACAAAAACTATCCTAAAACCTTCTCCCGGGTCTAAGTTACCTCCCCTCCCAAATCGGTCAAGCCGTTTTCATGTTATGTCGTGACAACGGAAAACGGGTTTCATTTTTATATGTATAGATAGGTACCTAAATAGTTTAAATATCTAATATCGCTTAAATATAATGTAAAATAAACTTTACGATCATACAAAAAGAGTTAAAATCTTGCACTGAGATGTTTGGATCAACTCATGTAATCGATTTCTATTCCATAGACGTTGTCCAATTTATTTTACATTGTACACCTTTATATTTTTCACATGCTGATTCTATATTTATTTATGATTAGTCTGATACACAGGATTTGGTTCCTTACGTGAAATTAGTGATGAAAGAAAAAAATAAGCTCAATTAATGGAGATGTAGGCGCCCATAGGTCGATAGGTAGGATGTAGGCGCGGTCCCGATATATCCAACCCTGTCCAGGCCCCTTTCCCATTTGGTCCATACTTCGAGAGCCACCCTGGATAACGAATGATTGAAAATTAGAAATCTAGCAGTACTAAACTGCTAAACCTTAGTTCCTAGTGGTCGCAAGCGTGACCGCTGTGTTTGAGATCGCTTTGTGGCTTTTAGAAACTTTCACAAAGCAGACCGTAGTCTGGAAGTTGGTGATTGATTCACCCGTGCATCGGAGAGCACGTTAATGTCAGTCTTGCGCCTGATCTCTCTCCGGCCGTGTTGGATTACCGTCCCATTGGGCTATGAGAGTGAAGGAATAGTGAGTTCACTATAATATGTCCTGCGCAGCTGGCTGATCTCCTTATATGAGAAAAGCCGTCGCAGTCGATATCGGCTTTAGATGCCATCGTATTAGAATAATTGAAGAACAGAATAACAAAGAGCTTGAGTTTGAGTCGTCGTTCCAGTAGGAAACCAACTAGTGCCAAAAATAGTTGTAGGTAATAGACAGAACACGGCCTATAATACACAGGTCACACATGGCACGGTTAGAACTAGCACTAGATTAAAACCTCACAATGTGCGTACCACATTTCAATGATATAACCGCTTGTGTGCCTACTTATAATCTTGTGATGAAGAATCCGTTTGATGGTCTTGCTAGTAACTGATTTGCGTGTGCTGTGATATTTAACTTCTTAAACTCATTCAATAAATTATATATTTTGATTGGCAGAACTGATGAAGCAAAGACTAAGTTATAACCCAAGATGCGTATATATATTTTTTTTGTTGAATTCGTAGATTTAATGTACATTTTTTCAATATCTTCTATAAGTACCTATGCATTAAGAATGACTTCTCTAAAGACTTTTTATAATGCAAAAATAGATGAAGTTGCCATGCTACCATCACGCTCCTGGCTTGACAAACGTAACCAAGGGTTTTTAAAGTTAATTATAAACAAGTCCGTTAACGGACGTCATTCATTATCACATCTTTATTAGGTACAAACAAAACTAAGAGTAAGTTGCTTAACAATTGTAAATACTTTTCTTTCTAACTATTCTTAATTACACTATCCAATCTTATTAAGCTTCATGATAAATAAAGTATCGATCGTAGTGTTTAGCCGAAACCATAGTGTCATCGCTGTCTCCAACGCTACTATGGGAAGTATAAGATACATCAGTTTCGTAGCCACTCGGCTCTACTACTAACCTACTGCCACGGTAACCAGAACCTTGAATGTAACCGCGAGAAGAGGCATCTCCACTAATGTAAACACCTGCACCGGCGCCAATTTCAGCACCTCCACCTATATAACCTCCGCCTCCGCCGCCAATGTAACCTCCTCCGCCAATTCCGGCTTCACCACCGATGTAACCACCTCCAATAATTCCGGCACCTCCGCCTATATAACCTCCACCGCCGATTCCGGCTCCACCTCCAATATAACCACCAGCGCCGATTTCGGCACCTCCACCAATTCCGGCGCCTCCACCAATTCCGGCGCCTCCACCAATTCCGGCGCCTCCACCAATTTCGGCGCCTCCACTAATTCCGGCGCCAATTCCGGCTTCGCCAACGATGTAGCCTCCAGTGCCTACGTCTACATAGCCTCCGCCTCCGCCACCGATGTAGCCTCCTGCACCTTCGTCTACATAGCCTCCTCCTCCGCCAACAATGTACCCTCCGCCGCCAATACCGGCTTCGCCACCAATGTAGCCTCCAGCGCCTCCGTCTACATAGCCTCCGCCACCAATGTAGACTCCAGCTCCTCCGTCTACATAGCCTCCTCCTCCGCCAACGATGTATCCTCCGCCGCCAATACCGGCTTCGCTACCGATGTAGCCTCCAGCGCCTCCGTCTATATAGCCTCCTCCTCCGCCAACAATGTATCCTCCGCCGCCAATACCGGCTTCGCCACCAATGTAGCCTCCAGCGCCTCCGTCTACATAGCCTCCGCCTCCGCCACCGATGTAGCCTCCAGCTCCTCCGTCTACATAGCCTCCTCCTCCGCCAACGATGTATCCTCCGCCGCCAATACCGGCTTCGCCACCGATGTAGCCTCCAGCGCCTCCGTCTATATAGCCTCTTCCTCCGCCAACAATGTATCCTCCGCCGCTAATACCGGCTTCGCCACCGATGTAGCCTCCAGCACCTCCGCCTCCACCACCAATGTAACCACCAGCGCCGATTTCGGCACCTCCGCCTATATAACCCCCGCCACCAATTCCAGCTTCGCCACCGATGTAGCCTCCAGCTCCTATTTCGGCACCTCCACCAATTCCGGCACCTCCGCCTATATAACCTCCGCCGCCAATTCCCGCTTCGCCACCGATGTAGCCTCCAGCTCCAATTTCGGCACCTCCACCAATTCCGTCACCTCCGCCTATATAACCTCCGCCGCCAATTCCCGCTTCGCCACCGATGTAGCCTCCAGCTCCAATTTCGGCACCTCCACCAATTCCGTCACCTCCGCCTATATAACCTCCGCCGCCAATTCCAGCACCTCCGCCTATATAACCCCCGCCACCAATTCCAGCTCCACCACCAATGTAACCACCAGCGCCGATTTCGGCACCTCCACCAACTCCCGCACCTCCACCAACTCCCGCACCTCCACCAATTCCTGCACCTCCGCCAATATAGCCTCCGCCGCCAATTCCCGCTTCGCCACCGATGTAGCCTCCAGCTCCAATTTCGACACCTCCACCAATTCCTGCACCTCCGCCAATTCCAGCTCCACCACCAATGTAGCCTCCAGCTCCAATTTCGACACCTCCACCAATTCCTGCACCTCCGCCAATTCCAGCTCCACCACCAATGTAACCACCAGCGCCGATTTCGGCACCTCCACCAATTCCCGCACCTCCACCTATTCCGGCACCTCCACCTATTCCGGCACCTCCACCTATTCCGGCACCTCCACCTATTCCGGCACCTCCACCTATTCCGGCACCTCCACCTATATAACCTCCGCCGCCAATTCCGGCACCTCCGCCTATATAACCCCCGCCGCCAATTCCAGCTCCACCACCAATGTAACCACCAGCGCCGATTTCGGCACCTCCACCAATTCCCGCACCTCCACCAATTCCGGCACCTCCGCCTATATAACCTCCGCCGCCAATTCCAGCTCCACCACCAATGTAACCACCAGCTCCAATTTCGGCACCTCCACCAATTCCCGCACCTCCACCAATTCCTGCACCTCCACCAATATAGCCTCCGCCGCCAATTCCCGCTTCGCCACCGATGTAGCCTCCAGCTCCAATGTCGGCACCTCCACCAATTCCCGCACCTCCACCAATTCCTGCACCTCCGCCGATATAGCCTCCGCCGCCAATTCCAGCTCCACCACCAATGTAACCACCAGCGCCGATTTCGGCACCCCCACCAATTCCCGCACCTCCACCTATTCCGGCACCTCCGCCGCCAATTCCGGCACCTCCGCCTATATAACTTCCGCCACCAATTCCAGTTCCACCACCAATGTAACCACCAGCGCCGATTTCGGCACCTCCACCAATTCCCGCACCTCCACCTATTCCGGCACCTCCGCCTATATAACCTCCGCCGCCAATTCCCGCTTCGCCACCGATGTAGCCTCCAGCTCCAATTTCGGCACCTCCAGCAATTCCGGCACCTCCACCAATTCCTGCACCTCCGCCAATATAGCCTCCGCCGCCAATTCCAGCTCCACCACCAATGTAACCACCAGCACCAATTCCGGCACCTCCGCCTATATAACCTCCGCCGCCAATTCCCGCTTCGCCACCGATGTAGCCTCCAGCTCCAATTTCGGCACCTCCACCAATTCCCGCACCTCCACCAATTCCTGCACCTCCGCCAATATAGCCTCCGCCGCCAATTCCAGCTCCACCACCAATGTAACCACCAGCGCCGATTTCGGCACCTCCACCAATTCCCGCACCTCCACCTATTCCGGCACCTCCGCCTATGTAACTTCCGCCGCCAATTCCGGCTTCGCCACCGATATAGCCTCCAGCGCCAATTTCGATACCTCCGCCAATTTCGGCACCTCCACCAATTCCGGCACCTCCACCAATTTTCGCACCTCCGCCTATATAACCTCCGCCGCCAATTCCGGCACCTCCGCCTATATAACCTCCGCCGCCAATTCCGGCACCTCCGCCTATATAGCCTCCGCCGCCAATTCCAGCTCCACCACCAATGTAACCACCAGCGCCGATTTCGGCACCTCCACCAATTCCCGCACCTCCACCAATTCCTGCACCTCCGCCAATATAGCCTCCGCCGCCAATTCCGGCTTCGCCACCGATGTAACCACCAGCGCCTATTTCGGCACCTCCACCAATCCCCGCACCTCCGCCTATATAACCTCCACCACCAATTTCGGCTTCACCACCGATATAGCCTCCAGCTCCAATTTCGGCACCTCCACCAATTCCGGCACCTCCGCCTATGTAACCACCGCCGCCAATTCCAGCTCCACCACCAATGTAACCACTTGCTTCAATTCCGACTTCTCCACCAATGTAACCACCTGCTTCAAATTCAGCTTCACCGCCGATGTTAGCCCCTGCACTAATAAAGCCACCTCGATTCATTATACCAAAAGGGCTCATGTTAGCACCTTCATCAATTTCAGCACCACCGGCGCCAATTTCATCTCTTTTACCTATGATAGCACCTGCTTCGGTGCCAAACCCGGCACCGCCGCCTATAGTAACACCAGTGCTATTGTCAGCTCCTCCGTCAATAGAACCACCAGCGCCTACTCCAGCAATTCCACCATTGGACCCACTAGCACTGCCACTAATTTGAGTTCCACCGCCAATGGAAGTACCTAATTGGGTGATAAAATCAGCTCCTCCTCCGACGTAACCACTGGCGCTAACTTCAGTTCCTTCGCCAATAGAACCACTGGCATTGGCGCCCAGCTTGGCACTTCTGCCTTTGTTGTTGTTGCCACCGATGCTAACTTCAGCTAGTTCGCCAATGGCGATGCCCTCGACGTAGTCACCTGCTTTGGTTCCGGCTTCTTCACCATCACGACCACCAGCATCAAGTGCACCAGCAGCAGTGGCACTTATGTCATCTGCTCCACCAATTGAACCATTAATATCTCCACCTATTGAACCTGCAGAACCGACGCCAATTTCAGCTGCTCTGCCAATGGAGCCAATAGCTTTGGCGCCAATTCCGGCTCCTTTGCTAATGTAATCACCTTCACCACTTTCAACTCCACCATCAATGTAAGCTTCTGCACTAGGGTTGTCGTTAGCTCCACCATTACTAAAACTACGCCTGTTTATTGCGCCTATTCCGGTACCTCCACCTGTGTAGCCACCAGCTCCGGCGCCAATCCCGGCATCTCCACCTCCAGGACTTGCGCCTTTCCCGGCACCTGCACCTATCCCGGCACCTCCGCCTATATAACCACCAGCACTTGCGTCAATCCCCGCACCTCCACCTATATAGCCACTGGCACCAAATTCAGCTCCAGCGCCAATGAAACCACCCGCTTCAGCGCCAATTCTGGCACCTCCGCCGATGTAGCCACCAACTGATGCATCTCCTCCAACAGAGAAACTTCGTGCAATTGATGGACAGTTATTATTGTTGCTTCTGACACCATATTGACTTCTTGGTAAAGATACACCAATTTGACAAGTGACGGCAAGAACCAAGAACCAAATCTGAAAACAAAAGTATAGAAATTATCAATTGCGTTGAATTCTAAATCATTTTAGTACTTATTGGTGTAATTATAATCTTATGTGTTTATTAGCTAAGCCTGGGACTACATGAACATGTAACAAGTCGCGTTAAAGCAACTGTTTCTTAAACATGTGAGTGGTCATTAAAATTCTAATGTGACTTTTCAAACAAGTGTGTTCACATCTCTTTGTGAATCTTGGACACTACTAAATGTCGAATCCGCCAATCTTATATCTCAAGCTAATTGTATCTGCCATTTACTTTTAACTTTCCTACTTTCCTGTATAGAAAGAGGACTCTAGTAGTGTAAAAGATAAAATCATATGATTATGTATAATTTCATTACAATCTCTGGCAATTCCAAAGAAACGTAAAAAAAAAATATTATTGTATATTGTCTCGAGAATCTCCAATTAATGATTCTCAACACACTATCAAAATAGTTTATAATTTATTTTAACCCTTATAATAGGTACTGCACGATCAATTATTAATAAGGAAAAATATTTACAAAGATTTGCTGATATAATTTTTTCAATCTTACCTATAGTTTTTTTTTTTGCCTGATACTACTCAACAGCAATAGTAACTAAGTATCGTAACTGCTAATTTGACTATTCTAGAAAAATATTTATTTATGTCTCAATTTAATAAATTAAGAAAATTTTTATGTTTGTCTTCGCAAACTCATCCTCAAACATTGTACCTGTCTTTAGACGTCTTTGAAACACTGGAGACTCACCTCGGCGTAAATTTTCATGTTACGTTGGTGTCTTCCAGCTTCGATGCCAATGGTGAGGTAAATACGAGACTGCCTAACTTCGGAACTTCGACAATACCAAATATAAACGCTAGAAATTAATTGTTTCTTGTCGTGGTCTTCACAGAAAATCATTACTTAATTTACAAGTGATAAGAAAAATTCATCAGTCACAACTACAGTCGTAAAATGTCGTACGTGTGAACAGATTTGAAAATGTAATGGCATAATTACTTTCTAGCTATGTGGTTAACGAAGAAATTATGTAACTTCTCAATTAATTTCGATGTGCATTTATTTATTTTATACCTACGCGCGAGCTAGGAAGTGCGGCTGCTGAGCACGAGGCCTCGGGTTGGATTCCCGAGTCGGGCCGAAGTCGCTTTGTGGGTTTCAGAAAACTTTCACAAAGCAGCCCGGAAGCTGAAAGTTGGTGATTGATACACCCGTGCATCAGAGAGCACGTAAATGTCGGTCCTGCGCCTGATCTCTCTCCTGTCGTGTCGAATTGCCGTCCCATCGGGCTATGAGAGTGAAGGAATAGTGAGTGCACTTGTGTCTCACTATTCGCAGTGCATGTGCGCAATTGGCTAATCTCCTTACATGAGAACAGCCTCCGTAGCCGATAGTCGGCTAAGAGGACATCACCTACCTGCGATCACCGTTCACCATTTTTAATATTTCTGCTTATTATCGATCTATAAGTAAAAGAAAAAGGATACGTAGGTACTCATTTCAATGGGCATGTGTTTCAGGCAAGTTCACGGTTTCTAGACATTTTTTGTTGTCTTTGGATTTCTCATAACCATCTCTGGAATTTCCTATTTTTTATTTCTCTCATCAGTATTATAACTGAGGTAAAAGCATGTATTAACAAATGCCATTATTATAATTTGGACTAGAGTTTTTACGGCAGAGCGACTGACAAGCGGACGTGACAAACAAGTATTTGTCACGTTAGAGCACGTTAATTTCCGTCCTGCGGCTGATCCCTCTCCAGTCTGTCGGATTCCCGTCCCATCGGGCTATGAAAGTTAAGGCATGAAGAGTGCACTTGTGTCTGCGTAAATGCTTGTGCTACTATAAATACATATACGTCCAGCGCAGCTACCTGATCTCCATACATGAGAACAGCCGTGGCCAAAATCGGCTGGGACGTATTATTACTTATCATGTATAAAATCAGTTAAAATTTAATGATACAAAATTTAGGAACTTATTATTACGAAAATTCACGTAAAAGTATTAAAGCAAAAGTTCTGTAAATAATAAAACATCTTTTATACAAATAATTTATTTAAATCATTATGTGAGATCCTCGTCATTACAAATTGTTGTTTAATAGTTATTGGTAAAGCAAAAGACATTGCACTAAAATACCAATATTAGAAGGCTACATAATTTACTACAAAGTAATCACGTTATTAAGTAACATATTCCTCTTAAGACTAAAAAAACTACTTTAGTGCAGAAAAATAAATTTATTTGAATAAAAAAGATAAACAGCTTTAATATAAAGAGCATTACATTAAAATACAATTCCTTATAAGCTTCAATAGTGCTCATACCTATAAATATTGGTTATTAATAATAATCCTAATATGTTATTCCAAAAATATTTTAGTTATCAATACATTCAATAATAATTTATTTTTTGCCATACATGTAGCTGGCAGAATTTATAGGTGGTACTTGTGTATCGCCAATGCTGACTCCATAGCTTCCAACACTTTCCCCACTAGTATATCTTGAAGCTTCACCACCAGCTGAACCACTAATATATCCCCCAGCGTCAACATTGCCTGATATACCGCTATATATTCCAGCTGCGCCACCAATGCCCCCCAATGCCTCAACTCCCTCTGACTGAAGACCAGCCCCACCATAAGCACCAATTACACCACTACCACCTAGAATGTTATAACTACCAGGTATTCCACCTGTCACTATGACGGCGCCCCCACCATTCACAACTGGGTAAGGAACAGAATTTGTAAACATAGAGGCTTCATTATAACCGTTTTGATAACTGCCCCCATGTACTCCATGCCAAAAAAAATTACCACTATTATAACCATGCGGATAAGTACCGCCATTATATATGATTGCCGCTGTACCCCCAGTACCTCCTTGCCCAGCAACAATACCATCATTACCGTCATCTATATGTACAACAATAGTTCCACCGCCGCCATTTGAAGAAGTACCCCCACTAGGTCCCTGCTCAACAATAATATGACCGTTATTACCGTTAGAATTACCCCCATTAACCTCCTGCCCAATAACCGTGCCACTGTTAATATTTGTAGAAATACTCTGAAAACTTCCCTGCCCATAAATAAAACGACCATTATTACCGTTGGGATTACCCGCATGAACACCCTGGCCAATAATAGTGCCACCACCGTTATTATTTGTTAAAATACTCCCAGAGCCTCCCTGCCCATAAATAATACTACCTTGATTACCCCCATTGCTACCCTGCCCAATAAAAGTGCCACCACCGTTAATATTTGTTGAAATACTCCCAGAACCTCTCTGTCCATAAATAATACTATTTTGATAACCGTTGGAATTACCCCCATTACCACCCTGCCAAATAATAGTTCCACCACCGTTATTATTTGGAGAAGTACCACCACTACCTCCCCGCCCATAAATAAAACCACCATTATTACCATTAGAATTGCCCCCATCACTACCCCGCCCAATAATAGTGTCACCACCGTTAATATCTGTAGAAATACTCCCAGAACCTCCCTGACCATAAGCAATACTACCTTGATTACCGTTGGAATTACCCCCATTAAAACCCTGCCCAATATTAGTGCCACCACCGTTAATACTTGTAGAAATACTCCCAGAACCTCCGTGCTCAAAAATAATACCACCGTTATTACCGATAGGATTACCCCCATTGCCACCCTGCCAAATTATAGTGTTACCACCATTATTATTTGAAGAAGTACCGCTACTACCTCCCTGCCCAATATTAGCTCCCTGTATAACAATAAAATGGCCATCCTGAACATTAGATGTACCCCCTTTACCTATCTGCCCAACAGCAATGCCATCGACATAAGCATTTGAAGATGCGCTTGCATCAACTCCCTGCCAAAAGAAAGTGCTACCACTTTGAACATTTTTAGAACCATCCACAATGATTCCTCCTGGCTTCACAACAATTCTGCCACCAAAGATGTTTGCTATACTAGCCCCATTTACTCCTTGACCATTACCACCAATAAAATAAATTGGCACAATAATTCCATCAGCTCCTAGCCAAAACAAAGTGGTACCAAATTGAGTATTTTTTGAAGTATCCACAATGATTCGTCCCTGATCAAGAACAGTTACACTATACCCATTGCCAATAGTTGCCCCATTACTTTTCACCCAGTAAATAGTACCACCATTTAAATAATTTGAAGCAGCGATCCCATTTGCTCCCTGCCCAACGACAGTGGCACCTATTTGAGAGTTAGTAATCCCGCCATTAATTTCATGAGTAATAACAGTAGTGCCACCATAAGCACCAGACATAGCTTCACTAAAACTACTGCGATCACTTGTACTTGGTACTGAATGTCCACCAACAATACTTTCTACATCAGTATCAATATCAATACCGATGCCATCTTCAAAGCTTCTTGCAATACCTGCTTCAATTTTATCGGAATCAGTATCAGACCGGAGATGTTGAAGCTCACGGCTATCAAAAGTAAGATCATCACCTTCTGAGCTTAGGTTTTCATAAAAATCATTGGGCAGCCTTCTGCTCCAGAGCACATCTTCAGCTCGACATATGATGACGATAGCAAATATGAACCACTGAAATGAATTACAAAATAAGCTAATTAACCAAGTTGTCTATTAATTTTCAATCTTTTTATTTCATATTTTTGGATCCATAACTCTTTAAGACGGGTGATTGTTTGTTGAAGCTTCGTTTCACAAGTAATGCTATCGGAACTGAGCTCTATGATAACTGCATACCTATATGCCTGCCTAGAGCTTACATAGAAAGTTTTTCTATATAACATTATCAATTTGGTATATTCTTTTAAAATTGAATATGGTAAACGAATAGTATGGACTGCACTTTATTCTTTAAATTGCTAAAATAAAATGAGACTCACCAGAGAAATTTTGTTTCTCGCAAGTATCGCCATCTTGTCGAGCTTCGGTGCTTGTTATTATGATATGAGTGACTTAGACCTCAGCGGCAGTGGCTTCCAACTAGACCTAATCACCTTTTGTCACGGTCTGGCCAGCAATTTCCTATTACTTAACTTACAAGCCTTATTTTTACTGCCTACACGAGTGTTGTCTGAAATAATGAAAAAATAACAATCAATTTGTGTACTTTTTGCCATTTTTCTATAGTTTTACACCTGGTTTTCTCTAAAAAAATGCAAAAATAATGTAATACGAAGAAAAAGATGACACAATGACGTCCAAATATGTATATGATGATGGAAAGCCAAATATGAATAAAGAATGTTATTTATGTAGGTACATTGTAATTTTTCAATAGTATAACATAAAGCGCACAAAGTACCAGGGTTTCGTAACTGAGCTAAAGTTATTAAGTACTCTGAAGTTAGGTGTCTGGTCTGTACATAAGTGCTGCTAGTCAGAGCACCACTAGTTTCACTGGTTCGGGCCGTGTCAGCGGTTTTGTTAATTTCTAGTAACTTCACACTTATGTACTAGCTTCGAATATTTTTAAATGTTGGTAGAATTGCCTGGCTCACGAAATAATGTTAATGTATGTAATAAAAAAGTGTATAATGTTAATAAAAAATCAAACATTATAACAAAACATTATTTACACACAATGTAAATAATGTTTTGTTATAATGTTTGAAGACAATTTTTTTATGACATTCCTGCCGATGATCTATCAACTTTTAATAAAAACCGCTTTATTTATTACTGAAAAAATAATACAGTATAGACACCATATCATAATGTACGCCGTGAAACACATAACAGCACAATTTATCAATTTCCTTGTAGAAGCACTTTCCACAACAATAAATCTATATTATTTCCCCACAGGAGCTGAGTCACACGTTAACTGCAGCTCACTACATAAAGCCTTATCCGGTGCACATAAAACGGGAGGGTTATGAAAGACTTGGGACAAAAAAGCCCGGCCATTTTTAACCCACGGCCGCGATGCGTCAATGATGTTTACTCTCCCTAAAAGCCTTTACGCGAAACGAGTTTATACAGCAGTGTAGCTATATGTGGAAAGTTAAAGGGGTTTAATATAAAAGTCGGATGGGATCAATCGGTATGAATGCGAGCTGAGGCAGGCGTATGTATGCAAACAATACCTCGGGCAATTAGTTCGGGCACTCGTTACTCCCTATGGAATACAGACAAAAAGTCGTGATTGCGTAGTGCGTAAATGCGGAACAAAAGCTTTGTAGGTGAACAGTAGGTCTATACAGATGAGAACTGTTTGTTACAGAGAAGTTTCCTTTACACGTGGAGATGATGCAAGAGGAGTGTAAAGAGAGATGTCACCTTCTTCGGCAGAGAATCAGCCGCCACGAACATTGGGCGCCGCGAAACGAGTCCCCCATCTCTTATCAGCAATCACAGACCGGTAGAGGGCGCATTTGTGTTCTTTAACTGAGCTTGAACAAAACATGCGAAATCCGTAACTATATGTAACCAGTGCAAGACCCACCAAAACCTTTGGTTAACGCGTGTAATACCGCTCAATAACAACAATCTTAAATTGAAGAACTTCCCCCCCTTTGTTGAAAGTTGTATGGTGGCGGCGCTTCACAGTTCTAATAGTGACAGCGCACGCGTTCGAAGTTCCATCGTATTCTAACCCACGACCAGACTTGTTTAGCACACGTAAACTTGTAACTGAGACGAGTTGCCAACTTCGTGTTTACTTAAAACTGTTAAAACTCCCAGCTATGAACTTTATAAGTGAAATAAAGTGTTTCAATGTAGATTTATTTGAGCACGCAGACTTTGTGCGGAGTAAAACCAAGTTTATGCTTATAAAGATTGTCTCTAATGTGCCACAAAGTGTGCTAACTGGTAGTAAGCAACTAAAACCGCTTAATTAGGGTCTAGCTACCCTACAACTGTACTAAATACCCGAATTTAGGCATGTTTTACACGTTACTTTTTAAGGGTCTTATAGTAGTGTTTGGATATTCTTTGGATGTTTTAATAAAATTAAGTTAGCCGTTAGATATAAACCGTTTACGAAAAAAATAACTAATGTGCTCAACAACATGAGAATGTTTACAATTAAAGACAGTCACACCAAACAAACAATATATTTGTGGTTCACTTTTCTACTTTATGATTCTATTTGCATTATCCATAACATTTTTTTATGTATCTGTCATTATTCCGCCATATTTGTCTAGAATAAATGCTCATTTTCACAGTCTTATGTCGTTTTATTACATCTTGTATCACAGTGTTAATTCAAATTGCTACAGAAATTACGAAATTGATAAAAACTTAAAACGTGTAATGAATTGTAACTAATTTTTTCAGGTACTAAATACGACTCGGGTGACAATCTTATATTGATTCGATCATAAATTGAATTCGATCTTTCAGTACAAATTGCTAATCAAAACTCGTAGTTGGACAGAAATAATAAGCATTCAATAAAACGGACCGAAGAAAGCTCCATTGGAGTAGTTCTTATTAAAAAGATTTAGTCTATAACTATTTAGCTGGAACCGAAGTGCCTGCGAAAGACAGGAAGCCATATTAAACGCAGCACTAATGGTGAAAGGCATAGATACCGCTCCTGTTATTGTAACTGAAGTCTTACTGTTGAAATATTTATCGTTTTCAATTGTTTGATGTTTATTGAAGGTAGAAATATGTCACCATGAGTAAAGAAGGAAGACAATTTAGTAATAAGCAAAAAATATATCTACGTTTACATGACATAAAATTCAGTGAGGCTGTTCCATATTAAAGTATTTTTGCACCATCTTAATTATTTGTGGCACAAGTTGTGGAGAAAGCCCAATCTACTCCTGATCTCCCACCGCTTATTTTAGACATCAGCTCAAAAACGCAAACTTTAACCACAACTAAAAAGCTGCCGGCTATAAATCCATAAATGTATGCACTATCAGAATAGCGTGTTATTCATCTTGGAGCACTGCCATGTTGTTTTGAAAAATTAGAGAGGCGAGGAGGAAGCAATGCGCGACAGGCCAGGCTTGGTTCGGAGCCAAAAGCCACGTTCCAGCTCTGCCCTGTGACAGCGCCCCGATAAAGACTACCCCGCAGTTTGAAATATCAGCTACCAGCTTCTAATTTATATAAAAGGAAATTGGCTTTCCTACAATGTGCTAGTTCGTTAACTCGATATAGAAACACGGAAAGAGAATTATGTTTTCTGAAAGTTTTGCTGGTGGTCTATTTTAGTTTAGCGATCTCTGATTTGAGCTCCGTACCTAATATCTACACTATTTGAGCCATTTCACTGTAATATTAAAATAAACAGATACACACCATTTCACATTTACCATATTAGAATAAGTTTAAAATCTATCTGCATCTCTTTCTATTCTAACTCTCCCATAACGGGCTGCTGGAAGAGATTTCTAATGAAATAAGCTGTGCCTTTTGTACTATCTATTCTATTTTTCATCTTGTCTGTATTATGTGAGTGTACATAAACTGTTAAATAAATAAATAAAACTATTGTTTACATTGATAAATCGTGCATATATGTATAATTTAACTATTATATTGTTATGCATAAAATATACATACATAAATAACGTAATTCATTCTTGAAAAAGCAGAGACATCGACACGCGAAATAATTGGGAATAAACACGTATCATGACAATCCATTTCGAATGGAAAATTATTATTCTTGCCTATTTTTTCATATCCCACAGGAGCGAACCTTTTACGAAATATCCGGCAGAGTAAAAGCAATAAAACTCGAATTACAGTTGGAGTCATGCATCACAAAAGTTTTGGGTTCGAGAGTTACAAATTGAATAAAATTAAGGTCAGAATTCCGAGTTCTGTTCGTGCGGTGTGTTCCGACTTCAAACGGAACTATCGGTACGGGTGTAACTTTTTAACGTATTTTACTCGGACGTAACGATTTTATCAGGTCTTAGTGAGAAATAAACTTACCAATATTTAATATTAACTCTGACATATTGATAGTATTTTCTCAATAGTTGTATTTCTGCTCCATTGGTCCAGTTTCAACAAAGTGCGACTGCTATGCTTGAGATCACGGGTACGTCCGGGTGCAACCCGGAATCTGGTAGTTGTTGATCCTGCACAGCTGAATGAGCTTCTTCGAGAGCTGTCACTGTGGCTGACATTTGGGCTTTTTCAATAAGATAAATTCTTGCTTATTTGAAAAACACAAATCACAACCAGTCGCTTAGTCACCATAGCAATATATCGTTAGAAAACAATACGCATTTATTTATGTTCATTTCCGCTTCCGTAATCCCTGAAAAAATCCAAGGGAAATATATTTTCTTTCCTGTTTTTCCTATTGCTTTCGTAACAATATGCAAGTCAGATTAGGTCAAAGTTTTTTTGGGTAATCATTGTAAGTAGCCCAAAAACCTTAACTGAAAACATTCATCTAATGTAACCTAGTTAAAAAACTGGCCTACAGTTTGGGTTGAGTACACTCTACCTATGTGTAGTATAGTTAACCCCTTCGAGTAAAGTGGTACGCATGAGCTACAAGTGGGTTTGCCATGAAAAGTTGAAGATCAAATTAGGATCTCCGACTCAATGTATACGCACCACTGTATATAGAGACCATAAGTTTCGGGTAAGTAACACAAACAAAAAAATCTTATTTTAATTTAATAAGTTCGTTTTAATAAGATCTTATTTTTCTTCTACTCCACGTCTTAGTGTGAGATTCACTGCCTGATGACTTCGACTATGGATGATGGCAGCTCGCAGTGAAGTAACCCTGCAAAGAAAATCAAAAGCTTAAAACATATTCTCTAAACCAAGTAAAACATAGGCCAAATTCGAATAAAATTCCACTATTACAAAAAGAAAAAAATAAACTCTAAAACAAACCATATACCTACTATAAAAATAAAAACGATAGCTATCTAAAGCCCGGCTGGCCAAACAAACGAGCATCAGTTCCGTTCTCCTTTGAAACGTATGACACACTTCATAGAGAGGCGGTCCTGCAGTACGGTGGCATGGCTACCCACATCGCTCCTAGTTATTACAATAAAGCTACTGGCACGTGAAGCGGAACGAACTCAGTTTCCCGATATTACTAGTTTTATTTAACCTTTATAAAACGTATGTATGTATGATTTTTCTTCTTGAGACAAAGAATTGTCAGTATATGGCCTACTTTTCTTACTTTCCTCATCAATAAAGTACGCATCCTTAAAATTTAAAATGCATATTCTGACAAGTTATTCAAAAGGAGTCAATGTGATTTTACTGGCAAATTTTATATTCTTTACTATGTTGCTGGATTTGATTTGAATTTGGTGTCAGTCTTACAGCCGAAAATAACCTTAGTGGCATTTACTTTATTCCGCCCCAATGCAAGATGTCTTGTAACAGATTTATATTTCCTACTGTCTACAAAACAACAAATAACAACACTAGAAAATTCATACAGCCGTAAGCACCTACACACAATTCACGAAGAACTAAGACCTCACAGTCGACAGCGTATTATGCGAGTAAGCATTAAATCTGCTTACCTCACCTGTGAACTCAAGCCGCTCAGCACTGCATATCTAACAGATTACGGTAAAATTTCACCGCAACCAGAAAACATATTTTGAATCTGATTCAGTTTGTAGACATTGTGTTCGCGTAACTAAGCTGTGTTTTCAAAGCCTATCTCATACTCACAAAGGCTTTTCTTAAAATTGACAAATGACTGTACGATCATATCGCGTAGAAAACTATTAAAAAAATAAAATAGCACAATAAGCGGCCAACAAAATAATAAATACATAAGTACCAAGTTCAGATGAATACCTGCTCAGATGTAATACAACAACTCCACTTATATTTCAAAACAATTTAAGAGGACTAAGAACTTATATCACACAATTACCATAATTAGAATATATCCAACGTGAACGTCCACGGCTGCACGGTGACTAAGTTTCAGCGAGCCAATTTTCATCAAAACTTTAGAATCGCTTAAATTTTGATCGACTTCTCAAAGTTCTAAACTCAGACGCATTTTGAATTCGATTCAATTATAATCTATACTAATATGATGCGACTTGTACTTTATTTTTTGCAAAGATTTGCTATAAAATTATGTATTACTCATATACAAGGTGTTGATTTGCATTTGTGCCATATTTCAGGAGGAGGTCATAAAATACGTAAATAATCGATTGGAATTACAGTAGACGGGAAATAGCTAATATGCACTGGTTTTTTTGTCATTGTAATGTCGTAGTATTTCAGAAGTAATCCAATTTTATGAATGAAAATTATGAATGATCGTTGCGTACCTATGCTTTGTGTTTGCGTTTGTGTGAGGGCGCAGCACGGTTTTAAGGCCAGTAACACACGCGCCAAGTTTAAATACGGCTAGATGACATTGACGGAATTCCGATTTTTTTTGTTGATTTGGGTCGAGAATCATTAGCATAATTACGTCCTTGAATATGGCACGGATGCAAATCAACAGCTTGTATTTATAAAATTATACGGGGTTTTACAGTTTTCTTTACAATTTAATAAACATGAATTCAGCTAAGGTTCAATTAAAAGCTACATAATTGTTGTAACTGTAATGTGAATGTTGAACATATTTTGTATTAAATATCAGCCGAACTGAAAAAAAAACATGGAGCTCTTGTTAACTTGTCATTTTCTCTCAAAGTGCAGTTTATTAAATTGTGTTGTTTGTGAAATTTAATTTATTTTGCAACAAAAATAATATTGCCATTAAAAACTCAAAACATTAATATCACCGTAATAACCGTCAAAACATATTTTTTTCTCCCTAAACGATCACAAAGAGGAAAGAAAATTGCTCACGCAGCAAAATATTTTAAAGACACCATCCCGCCTTATTATTGCACGGTTCTCGCCCATAATTTGTTCCACGCACCTTTTACCATAACTTAGCGAGTATTACTTACAACAGAAGTTTATTTTTTTCTCAGAGTATGTTCACCCTTATCTGAATGTAAATCGTCCTGGCTGCATGCAAATCGTTCGTTTATTAAAATCAGCAAGACATTTACAATTTTGAGCAAAAAGTTACGATACCAGGGCGTCAACGATAAGCAGTATTTTAGTGTTCACGAAGGTCGATTTATTTATTTAATTTTTATACAGCTTAGAATATATTCTTTCTTATAATAAAATTACTATACGATGTAACATGTACCTACTTGTTTAATAGTTAAAATTAAAGTTTTCATGTTAATTATCAAATGGCAAATGTATAATGATAAGAGACGTCAATAAATCGTTACATACATTCAATTCATTCTGGCCCTGGCTTGATCAAACCATAATTATTATCGTAATCATATCATGTAGTTTCAACAATTCCATATTTTATGAAATTCCATTCCAAAGTAATTAAAGCTTAAATTCCGTGTAACACAATCATTTAAATGATACAATATTCACAACGTATGTTGCCAAATTATTTTATTAATTTTCGTTTCATTAATTTCCAGTGTGCAACAAATGAGTTGAATAAATTAGCAAACACATAAAATAATTTATTTTCGAAGCCGTCGCGACCGCACTGAAACAACCGGTATGTTATTTCAGCTAACCGCTTCTGCAGTCCCATCATTTAAATTTTAACTGAAAACGTACATTAAACGTTTACAAGCTTTTTTGATTATTTAATAACAAAGCTTTACTGCATGCAACGAAACGCATACTACAGGATTAAAGTATGCTTGTACTGCCAGTAAACTACTACATCTATAGAGGTAAAGTGAAGAGTCCTCTGGTCTGTGTGGCATTCAACATTTTAAAAATAAGTATTGAATTTATTAACATACTCTCAAAAAAGCAGGCATTAATACTTACCTAAAAAACATGACCGTCAAAAATACTGTATTAAACTTTTTTCTTTGAGAAATCGTAGCCTATTCAAATTACCATCACTTAACTTCTATACTTTTCTACTTCATAGAAATTAAGTAAACGTTAAAACAAAATGATAATTTTCTAAAATAAATAGGCAAAGTTGAGAGCTCTTCACAGAGCTCAAAAGCTACCTCATTTGTGAAACATTTCACATTGGGCCTAAGGAAACCAATTTTATAACCGAAATAACTTTAGTTTTGTTTGTCTTTATTTTCTCCAGTATGTTTTTCCTGGCAAGGGTTTTAGGTCTTAGTATTTTTTTTATAAGTTCTCAATATAAGGGGCACTGTAAGCTGTAACTATAAGTAGTTTATAAGATATTATATTACCAACAGATTTTTTAATGATTAAACTACCCTAGTCTAATAGTTCTAGTTTTAGTAGCAAAAGCATATTTTATTTTCAACTACATAATAAAACAAAACAGTAGCAGAAAATAAAATATACATGTACTGAGCAACAGTGATTTTAGAAAAATACTACGATACAGCGCTCCAAGCTCTTATATTAAAAGTTTAATAAGCGAAGAAAATTCAAATTTATCGGTGAACAAAATTCTAATATAAACCTTTGTGCTAAACAATGATATGTAAATACATATTATGTATAACGTTAAATGTTACTTAGGTATGCAGTATAATCATATAACACATAATATAGACACTATTATAAAAGAAAGTGCACAATAAACGGCCAAGTTATTAAAAAATATGTTTCGCGGTTTGACAGCTTTTTCGACAAAAAAAAATATTTTGATATACGAGAACAAGGTTAAACAGATACTTTTCGCTTGAAAAGAAACGTACCTTAGCACGCTTCTAGTTAGAAAACCACCTTAATCATTGAAATACATAAACTAATTTAAAATAAGCCATAAAAAAGAGAAACGATTACATATCGCAACTATAAATAATAAGTCTGAGTATAAACCCGAACAATACAAGTACAATGGTATTCAAAAGAGAAAGAATATCGTGGAGAAAAAATTAAATTATAATTTCATGAGAACATTCTTACTTTTAATCTGACTGCCTTGTCGAACTTTGTCGATATCCATATGAATTTCTATTATCTTAAATCCAGGTGAAGCGTTTCGTTTCATGTAATGTTGTTCATGTGTTTTTTTTTAATCTTGTGAACTGCATACATTTGTAAGAACGAGTATATTTAAACTACATGCTTTACTGAAAAAAACTATTGGAATAATCTTTAGTAATATAATAAAATAGGAAACATTTTTTGGCGTTTCTTTGTACCGTAAAGGTTCCGAAATTACTGAACCAATTTGAAAAATTCTGCCATTGTTCGAAAGCTACACTCTACCTGAGTACCTAACATAGGGTATATCCCGGTAGAGGCAGTAGTTCCGACGGGACGTGGGTAAAACCGGGGGAAAACGGCTAGTGTTCGATATTCTAGAAACTGAAACTAAATAAGTCGCGAGTGAAATTGTTTATACAACTTACATAAGTTTGAAATATTATACGGTTATAGGTTTTGCCGATACTGTCGGTATTTTACAAGCTTTTATTTAAATTGCAATGTATGTATGTATGTAAGTATGTATGTAAGTATGTATGTATGTAACTATGTGTGTTCGGGTGGAATTTTACAACTCAATTTTAAGGCACTTGCCCTCAACCGATTGAGCTGAAATTTTGCATACATGTTTAGTTTGGATGACAATCATAATGCATGTTAAGCTATGTGACGTCATCCTAAATCCAACATGGCTAAATATTCAAGATGGTGGACTAGTTATTTTTAAGGTACATATACAATATGGGTATCAAATGAAAGGGATTGACAAGTAGAACACATTGCACTTTACGAAATAAAAAGCTTGTCGCGATTTTACTAAGAAAGTAAATACTTAAATCTCGCGACAAGCTTTTAAAACGTATAAATTGTGTCAAATATGTTAAATTTGAAATGTCGTTATAAGTTGACAGTAAAGTTACAGTAAAAGTTTATTTTTTTCTTTTTAGCGCATTTAAATAAAAGCTTGTTTTTAAAGATTTTTTTACCTCAATTTTTAGAGTTCGAACTTGAGTTCAATGTGCCATGAAATGTTAGCGTTTCATATAAGTTTTATTTCTAAAGAGTATGATTACAACATAATCCGGGTTTTTAAGTATTTTAACTCTTTTTCCCACTTATACTTGAATTCAAATAAAAACTTGCAAAAACAATTACTGATACAATAAAAACCTGAAAATAACAATCACCTTAACAATCGCATTTAAGTAAGATACCTACTCAAATTCATATAGTTAGATATGAAACCCACCCACCGTAATTGAGAGAAGATATTTTGGCTTCATTCACTTAAATTAACAGTTTTAAATCTGTGGGCTTACTCGAAACAGTTACCGCGGCCCTGGTACCTACACATGGGGCTTAAGAAGGAACATGATGGGTATACCTCACGTAGCCGGGAGAGGTCATTTCATGATTTCCCATAAAAAAAAAGTTTAAAGTCTATTGGTATAATTTTGCAAAGATACTTATTCAAACAGTACCTTTAAACATTTTCCTACAACGTATGAGTATTTAGTGGAGAAACACGACGTGCTTTTCAGGAGACATTGCTGTTTAATTACCGTCACACAATTCATAATGTTCTGCACAGAATTTGACGGAAAAGACACCCTCAGTCGCGGTTCGGTAAATGCTTCCGTCTGCAATTGTTCATTGTCTGTTCGTCTTATGTCGCACAGAGGACCCACGGAGGAAGGAAAAATAGCCAAGATGCCTTAAGGAAGCTAGGCCAGGCGCCTTCTTGTAGGTCAAGCAAAGTTCGGTACGCGTGATCAGTTACTAGAACTGACAAGACGTTCATGTTCCTTGTCAAATCAAAACCAATCTGTCAGAGATTGGTCTTGATTCATCATCATCTCAGCCATAGGACGTCCACTGCTGAACATAGGCCTCCCCCTTAGATCTCCATAGATACCTTTTGGAGGCGACCTGCATCCAGCGTCTTCCGGCGACCTTTATAAGGTCGTCTGTCCACCTTGTTGGTGGACGTCCTACGCTGCGCTTGCTAGTCCGTGGTCTCCACTCCAGCACTTTTCAGCCCCATCGGCCATCTGCTCTGCGAGCAATATGGCCTGCCCATTGCCTTTCAACTTGCTAATCCTGTGGGCTATATCGGTGACTTTGGTTCGTCTACGGATCTCCTCGTTTCGGATTCGATCACTTGATTGATTGGTGATTTTATTTTGATAATAATGGGCGGGTTTCATAGAAGGCGTGAAAGGGCGGCGCAAGTAACGTTGTTGTCCCACATTTTGGCGCGCTACTTTCTTAGGAGATTTGCGTTGTAACATCTCCGCTAGTCATTTTGTTCTCCATGGAGCTACCGAATGTACCGTGAATGAAAGAGACGCACCCACGTATACAGCACGCCATCTCGCTCATTCCATACGCCACCAGTACGCAGGCACGGCAGAAGTCAATGTCAGTACATATTTAATTTGTAGTAATTATTTACGCCATGTTCAATATTTAATACGAGGTAGGAACATTAATTATTCTGTAATCGAATTTGTGTTTTAGTTGTAAGTATGTTGTTACCCGGCATTTCTAATTATTTCTAAGCCACCTTAAACCTACGTGCACACTACAGACTAAAAAGTCGGCCGAGTGTTGGGCTGGTGGTTGAAAAATGTTTTTTAGAAAACCGTGAAATCAAAGTTTTTAGTCGGTCAGATACCGGACAAATACCTGATCGTTGTTACGTGATACGTGTACTTCCATTCATCTTTACACTGATTTATGAGCCCCAACCAACTATCGGCCGACTAAAAGTTTGTTGTGTGCGCGTACTCTAATTGCAGAGCAGTATTAAGCCAGGTGAAATGGCAGCCAAACGTACTGTGTCAGCGCATTTATATGGCAGAATTTTTTTTAGTATTTTTATGAATAGAAACTTGTGAAAAGGACTTCTCGGTTTTGAATGAACAACGTAATACTGCTACTACTTACTCTTAAAACTATGGAATTTCAGTATCATCAACCTATGGACATAAACAGTTCACTTTCAAACAGAAAACCTTCCATATTCTGTTCCCAACATCATCATCCGTTATTCTGCTTGACTCATACAAAAAACTACAACTTTCTATTGTTTCTACATAAACCATTGACAATCTTTCAATCGACAAGTAAGTTATCATATTTCTCAATAATTATGGACAAAAAAACGACTACATAATTATATTGTACATCATCCCTTACATTTCCATAATGAAGGCACAAAACCACCTCAAGGCCACGAAATATGGAAAACAAACAAATATAATACCAATAATAATGACGTCAATTTGATTGATGTCCCTTTATTTCCATTGCGTAAATTACAAATATTTTACGTATAGGTAGCTACGTGACCCAACTTATTATTATGTTATCAAGATATTGTAGAACTCTACTGAATGACCAAACTCATTATAGGTAAATGTTGTGAAAAGCACACGGCGATGGTAAACAAGTTATAATAAGTTCAGACCTTCTATGGCCTTAAAGTAGCCTTAGAATCATCACCAGCCTTTTGTTGTGTCTCGCTGGGCTAAAAGCTCTTTTACTGCCATTTTATAAATAGCATTAGTTCTCACTTTTTTTACTTCCTCCAGACCCTAAAGCTTCTTTTCATTGTTTCATAATTCTCATACTTTCCCGAATTCTCATATACTTTCAATCCAAATTACGTCCAAAAACAGCCATGGACATGTAAGAATTACATCTTCTCCCACATATAATTAACAAGAATCAGGAATGAGCTCATATAACTGTCATAACAAGCAGTTGGAATACTATTTCAGCTGTGACATGACAAACGTAACAACGTCGGAACAATGGTGGTAATAATTGTGGCGCACATTTTCCAGTGCGCTGCGCCCAAATCACCACGAACTGGTGCAGCTTGCTTAATTGTTATTGCAGTCTTGGAGTTGTGCTACCTCACTGCATTTGCGACAGTTTAGTCTGTTATGTTAATGATGGTAATGATCATGAAAGTATATGTATAGTGTTATCGTACGATGACGTCATCGTTGATTGTCTAGTTCTTGTTCAAGTTTTAACTAAAATACTAAAGCCTTTTCACAAGTGGAGTACCAACGAAAACACAATACCTATGCCCGTTTGAAGTAGATAAATGGTCTAGATAGATACGCTCCCCAATAATCTGAAATTATTATAAAAATCCTGAAAAAAGTTGTCACTTCAACACTCACCTATTTTTTTAACATTACGTATTACTTCACAAAATTACTTTATTTTTCACTAAACTACTAAAGCAGAAACTAAAGTCCAGAGAACCCAATAAACAAGAACGAGAAGACCTAATCCCGTCTACACACGTAAAAAGACACGCACCATAATTGAAATCGTAAACTAGTGTAAGTGCAAATAAGTAGTTCTACATTATTCGGGTTTGCTTGCCGTGAAACCTCTTTGGTACAGCAATACGGGACTACGGTACTGAAACAGCCTAATTAGCGACAACGTAGTTCGAAACAACTTCATCTAAATAGTTCGGTTATGTAGTTGTACCTCTTTGCAGTCCGCTCTCATGCGTCAATTTTTAATTACCAACCAAATTGATGTAACTGCCTTTTTTTGGAGGTAAAACTTTTTTGGGACAACTTGGCCGTTTATGAAAGTACCGGGATTATATAGTGAAAATGATCATATATAACTTTTAACTTTAAATGTAAAATTATTATAATCTTTAGATTAAATCCATTAATTGCTTAAACTTAATCTAGTGCAGACCTTAAAATATAACCGATAAATTATTTTTTGTTCCTATATACTTACTTCTACAAAAAATACCTATATCATTACTTTTTAGGGTTCCGTACCCAAAGGGTAAAACGGGACCCTATTGTTTTCGCTCCTCTGTCCGTCCGTCCGTCCGTCTGTCACCAGGCTGTATCTCATAGACCGTGATAGTTAGAGAGTTGAAATTTTCACAGATAATGTATTTCTGTTGCCGCTATAACAACAAATACTGAAAACTAGAATAAAATATATATTTTGGGGGCTCCCACACAGCAAACGTGATTTTTTTTGCTCATTTTATAAATTATGGTACGGAACCCTTCGTGAGCGAGTCCGACTCGCACTTGGCCGGTTTTTTTCAACATCTTTTGTCACTTCTGCGGTACATTTTAATTAAAATAAAAGTTCTAGAAAAACGTTTCACTACAATACTTCATTAAATATAAAGGACCGTTGAACTCCGACATTTCAATACAATTTACTGTGAGGAAATGTGCGCGCAGTATCAATAAATCTTTGGTGTTTAATGCTCTAAAACGGCGATTGGTAGTGCCACCCGTCATTAAGCGAGAATTATAGCGATGTGCTAGCATTCACCACGGTGACTTGCATTCTAATTAGTACACCCAGTCTACCATACTATAATTTATGTCAAAACTTTTTGGTGGTTTTCGAAAAGGCTGTCATAAAGTGTGCTTTGCAACTGGCTGGTTATAACTTTTCTAATTCTAATTTATGTAAATGGTGTACAAATAGTTAAAGTTTTTCAATATTTTTCTGACCAAAAAAAATGCGTAGGTACTTTTTTATAAATTCATAAGTAATAACAAAGTTATTGGGTAATAAAATTGTCTTGTAACTACTTCACTAACATCTCAAAACTTAGCCTTAATTGAAACGACGTTGCAAAAAATTGAATTTATGAACAAAATGTTTGTACAAGAGTATCACATTCTTTTTATCAACGAACACTGCTGTACGTATATGTAGGTATGTAAAACCAATTAGTAATTATTCATTTACACCGATACACGGAACTGAATAAATGCGTATGCTACTTCCAATTATTCATAAGTTAGTCAAGTTACATTTTTAGTGGTGGTGTAGGCTTTGCTGCACGTACCTAATATAAAAAATCTATTTTAATCATTTGTTTTTATCCGGAATTTTCTCTACTAGGTATAAATAGCACACGTTTTTCGGGTAAATATAACCTATTCAAGACAAATAAAATCTTTACTCTCAGTACCTAAACAATAGCTGTGAATGTTCTGTATGTACAATAGGTGCTCTCACGCTCACATGTTTACGTAGAATTAAGACGATTCATCTTGTCTACATAGTTTGCCGACTTCTCGGTGATTTTCCTCATGGTTGATTATTGTCAAAGTTAGTGCAGACTTCGAGTTAGCTCAGTTTACATTTCGCATGGCGAATACTAAAGTGTGGTCGTGAAACTTTGCAAATTAAGGAATCGTTCGGAAAAAGTGCTGCAACTCGAATTTGAAGAGTTTATTTAAGAGTTTTGGAATTAGAAGTGGGGGTAATGAAAAGTATGTCTCGCTGGATGCTGGTCGATACGTTTATTTGCTTTAAAAAGTTTTATTTATTGGCCTCATGTTGAGCTTCTTTTTTTTTCAAATACAACCAGCTCCACTACTGAGATTTTTAAGAACATCACTATCTCGTTGTTAAAAGGTCTATGACCTATCACCTATTAGAAGGGACTACAGGGAGGGACAATAACCCTCTTCGTGTGGACTTCACAGACGTGCCCGGAATGGGCAAAAAAAGTAAAAAGAATACTGTTTTTCTACTACTCACGTATCCTAAAAGAAAAGCGTTGAAATGACGTCACAAAGCAATTATAACTAACATATTTTATATCGTGAATAATGGAATAGAAGTCGTGGTGGCCTAGTGGGTAAAAAGAACCAACCTCTCGAGTATGAGGGTGTGGGTTCGATTCCAGGTCAGGCAAGTACCAATGCAACTTTTCTAAGTTTGTATGTACTTTCTTAGTATATCTTGATCACCAATGGCTGATAAAAAGGTGTAGGAAAACATCTTGAGGAAACCTGGACTATTAAGTCTGAAATCACCAACCCGCACTGAGCAAGCGTGGTGATTAATGCTCAATCCTTCTCCGTGTGAGAGGAGGCCTGTGCCCAGCAGTGGGACGATAAAAAGGCTGTAACAGTAACAGTATTTTATATCGGGAAAGAACAGATTTCTGAAGGATTCGTCTAAAATTAGACTGCTGGTCAATTCTAAGAATACAATAAATTCATGAAAATATACTATCTACATTCATTATGCATGAGACAAATTTATATGTATCTAATACCCAATTTCGAATAAAATAAGTCTAATCCTACAATCTTTTAGCTTTCAAAACATTAAAATGTCTCATGCAATGTTTTATATGGGTGCGAAAAATAGTTTCCACAGGAGGCGGGTGCAGGGATAGGGTTACGTATACAAGCCCTCTAATACCACTCTTTTATGGGAAATCGTCAAATGATGGTGCAGCGTGAGGGAGCGTCAGACTCTTACTGACTAAAACTCATCACGTTCCTTCTTAAGCCCTTTATGTGCCAAGGCCGCGATAACTCCAAAACCACTAAGTATTACTTTGTATAACCTATTAAAACAATAAACTGCTCGAATACTCAAGTTTAGTTTGAACTAATTTTGCTAACGCCCTAGGCAGGTTGGAAAGTTCTGTATAAAGTAGGGATATTAAGCCTTTCGCTTACATAAGGTTATATCAGAACTATGTAGGTGTAGGAAAAGGAAAACTTTGTTAGATAGAATTTAAATAGACTTTCAGGTTATCTAAGAGAAGTGTTACCCCAAACTAGCTACTTGGTTTTTAATTACGAATACATATACAAAATATAGAACCACTAGCTAAACTTACAAACAAACTAATGAGATGGAACTTATGTAAAATAGAAAAATAAAAATAGTATTTTTCTATTATATATGTACAGACAAACGAAAACGCCATCTCTATTTCAAGCATAGAAATTACGACTTAATAGTCACTAAAACAATTCCGAAACATTTTCATATTCAGTCTCTTCGGTAAACAATCGTATTGACATCCAATTTCCGTAAAAGCAGCATGGAGGACACAATTTCAATAGACATTACACTGCACGCTGACAATGAAGTCATTGAAAAAAGTCTTAGAAATGAATCAAAGGATTCTGCATGCAACTGAACAAATAGTATGCAAATCCGCCCGTAACTGGAGACAGAAAAAACAGCCTGGCTTCCCGTTCTGTAATTGAAACAAAAGTGCTGATGTCCAATGGCCGTACAGTCTAAAATGAACCCTATTTTGTAGACGTTAAAGCTGGGTTTCTCGTGAGGGTAGGTGTAAGGCAATTTGGACGGTTGTTAACGCGGATGTCCGCCGTGCCAGTCTGGATGCGTCGCAGCAAAGTCAATTAACAAAGTGTGAAATATGTAAATGGGTGAGCGATTCTTTCGTTTGCGACCTTTTAGTCTTTATGGTAATAAAAAGTGTCATTTCTAATGGTTGAATTTTTGAGTAAGTATAGACCGCGAGCTAATTCTTTTTTGTTTTTTTGTATGAGTGTTTTTGTTTTAACTATGAACTAGCTTCTGCCAGCGACTTCGTCCGCGATAAAATTTGGACTTTATGCAAACAGAGGAAGAAATAATAATCACCAGCTTATCCAATTATCTAAATCTATGCGCACCTAGCCTATTGGGATCAGTGAGAGTGTTATAAACGTCAGAGTAGACAAATATAATCAGAAAGCTCTGAACTGCTTAGCAATCGGAAGTTACACGTGTTATTGTGAGTCAACCATAAAAGATAGACATATACCTACTGTCGTGGGATGTTTTTTACATAACCTAAAGGAGAACATTTCCGTCATACGTGGTTTCTATATAGCTTTAACCATTAAGGCTGCACACGCGACGGAAGACGACTTAAAAAATGGAGTAACTTTTCCCGTTTTCCCAATATTTCTCTTCACTGCTCTGCTCCTATTAATCGTAGCGTGATGAAAAGTATCCTATAACCTGCCCAGAAGTATGGAAAATATTTGTGCCAAGTTTCATTAAAATCCGTCGAGTAGTTTTTGTTTCTATAACGAACATACAGACAAACAGACAGACAGACAAAAATTTTACTGATTGCATTTTTGGCATCAGTATCGATCACTAATCACCCCCTGATAGATATTTTGGAAATATATTTAATGCACAGAATTGACCTCTCTACAGATTTATTATAAGTATAGATATCATTTAATTTAGTTGGCTAATTAAGATATTTGGTAACTTTCCCTTGACGCTAATTTTCATGGCTTAAGTTTAAGGTTGCGTCCCATAGAGACTTTAAAATTACATCATCGATCACAAAACTCTCACAAAGAAGTCAACATTTCTACCTACATTTTCTCCGAATAAAACTAAGCCAAGTAAATCTTTCGACATCTTCATAATCATAACTCAACCTTATGAGTTAGTACAGAACAAATTCTAACATATAACAGAACAAAAGCGTAATAAAGAACAGAAACTACGTAGGACTGTCCTAAAAACACAAAATGCAAATATTGTGTGACGTAAAACAGGAAAATAGAATACTAATGTCTCGGAAACACATTGCATTACAGCACAAGTTCCATAGCGGTGATTTATTGTTTCATAATATACATTTATTCAGCTATCCCACACGCCATAAACAAATATCTGAAAGCAGCAAACCTCGAATAAATTTTAATAAAAGTGGAATGAGGAAACTGCTATATTCTAAGCGTGATATATCATGATATATAGGCGTCGCTGTTATTCAAACTTGCTTACAATTTTATTTTATGTAAATAGTGAGTATTCATTTGTTTCATATGCATTAGGAAAAGTTGTATGAACTTAGTTCTTGAAAAAGTAAAAACGTCCATATTACTTATAGTTATCGGCACGGATATTGAGCTCTCGGCGGAAGAGTGGGGATCGCTTTGCGCACTGTACACATAAGGCAATAAACCAATAAATCGCTTCTGCGCAGGTGAAGGTCAGGGCTCAATATCCGTGCCGATAACTATACTATCAAATTATATACGCACGAAGTTTTATCCCTTCTTACATTTAAAAACCTTTACTTTCCTTTTACCTATACGGATCTTTCAGCATCCTCATACCTAAAATATATTTATAGGAAAACCTTTTGCATCGAGGAAAAAATATATTAATAGTAAAATTCGGCATTACTCTTACACCGTTTAATATTTAACCATACTCCAGTATTTTTCCTCCCATCTCGCAAAATTCACATTATCAGACGTAAAAAGAAAAAAAACATCAGTAATTCAGTTATTTTTACAGGTAGACAAATATCAGGCGTCATTTTTCCTAGTAGCTAATGACCAAGCATTAGGGACCCTTTAATATTAAGTTAGTCCGGTCCACAGCCTTTTGGGGTCCCTGTGACCTCCCAACGCAGGATTTTATTGAATTAGGATCTACTGTTTGTTTGATGTCCCCATTTTTTTTAGCTTTTGCGTTGAATTTTAACGTGCATACGTTTTATTTTGAAATGAAATGCGGAAGGAATATTTGTTTTAGTGGGTAGGTTCGTTATTGGCAGGTAGACATTTACCTATGTGTGTAAATGAACCAAGGCTAAAACATTAGCTGGGCGGTTCCAATAATATTTACATCCATTATAATGATAGCTAATATAAGCCGTTGGTTATGGATATTGGTATTGCTAACTCAAAGTTAAAAGAAATGAACATGTTTTTATTTTGTTGAAACACTGCTTAAATGAGACAGACAACTCTTTAGTTTCTTTAAGCGTACTAAAAAACCATAAGACCTTATATTATACTGTTGATAAAAAATAAGCTTCTATTTCATAAGTTTATATGCCTTTGTGAACAAAAAACATCATCATTATTTCGGGCCTATAGGCGTATCACATTCGGATTGTTAGTTTAGTCACCAAAAGCAAAAAGCTAAGCCCTACAAAGTAATAGCATTATGATTCAAATAAGTTCACGAGACTTCAAATAAAACCTAAAGTCTAGACTCAGACAAAATAAATAAACGATTCTAAAATCAACAATTGGAATTAAACTATTTCTATCTACAGAATATTCTTCTACAAGCAATATAAGGTACGTATTTTTATCAGATTGTGGTCCCTTTGACACATTTATCCCAAATTATAGGGGGCAATAGGGGCTGATGTTATCACATAATTGATTAGGACTTTTAGCTCTATCTTATATTAGGATCTCTTAATGTGCGCGGGGAATTAATATTAGGTACTGAAAATATTCTTTCAGTAACTTCCCCTGTTTGGTGTTAAGAAAGCTGTTGTTTAATTTCACTCCTGTTTTGTTCGTCTTGACTTTGGTGCTTTGAATATATCGTAACAATTGCAATATCAGCAGTTTAACGTGTGTTTTTGGTATATGGTCACTTACACACGTACCATTCCATCTGTAAACCATTGAACCATTATTTAGCCACAAGCTTCTTTATTTCTCTAAACTCGTGTATTTTTACTGCGTAAACGAAGTGTTAAATTCACAACTTTCCGCCATAATCGTTTTGTACCAGACCTTCAACAAAAAGATCACAGTCGTTAACACATTTTCCGACAACGTCCATTACATTGAAAAGGGCTAAAACGCTTCAAGCTGTAGTAATACGAAATCATTATTCAGCTGACTGGTTCCTACAATAAACTTCCCGTCTATATTGTATTCGCAGAAGAAAAATCTATAGAGACAAAAGAAAATATATCTAGAACATTCCGACAATAAGTAATGGGCGCTCGCCGAAGCCGATGAGTTAAGGTCGGGTCCGTAAGAATAAAAAATGTTGGATTTGTGTCTGTGTGATAGCAGAAATTCTACGCACTCACTGTGAGTTATTGCCACTAATGTGGAATGCTTATTTGCATTTGACGTTTTGACAAATTCTTGATGTAATGGGTAGGTACGCTACACAGATGGATGAAGGTCAAAGTTTTTATAAATTAAAGAACAAAAACCATACTAAAATTAAACTACTTATACTACCTAATTATATAAATATTTACATACACGGCTTCATAAATCGTAACCACTTCCAAGCAATAACTACTCAATAACTTGGTTCTGCTTGTGTAAATAGATCGACGTTGAGTTAGACAATTTAGATTTGCAGTATCCTGACTTCCTCGTTTTTTAAGTCAAAGCCACGCCAACAGATTGAAGATATCCCATACATTCCTATCTAGGACACCGCAACTCTAGTTCCACAAACCCATTTCGAAAAACAAGATCCAAATGAACGAACCAAACATGCAAATAGCCTACCGATATCGAAACAAGATCTTGAAGCATGTTGAGCAAGTATTTGCGCCTAGGAAGGCTCTTGCAGGGATTTATAAAAGTAGGGTACTTCCATTGAATCTGAGGATAATGATCACAATCCGCCCAAATCCCTGACAATCCGCATGGTTCGTTCTTGTGTTAGCGAAGCTTGTGTTTCTGATATTGGTAGAGTTAAATATGAATCTAAAGAGGATAATTGGGACAAGGGCGAAAAATAACTAATAATTTGGTCCTTTTGAAGCTCAAATGTTCTTAAATAAGGTACGCAGTAAGCATATCAATAATATAAATTCTCGTTTTTAAGTTAAGTAAATGTTTATTATACACCTACAGCTTAAACATTCGGCGGACGCAAATAATTGCCAGAGGACATAATTATAACGATCGTTCCTAAAAATGTTAAGCCAATATTATTTAAACATAAATTATAATTATGGATCCACTTAGTTATTTTAAATACCCTCAAATAACTTGCTAAAGCTCGTCCAATTTGCTAAACAAACAAATAACTTTCGGATTCAAATTAACGATAACATTCTATAAACAACAACAATTTATTTAACATTACAAACATGTTTAGATAAATATAATATTCTAGTATTACCCAGAAATAGGAAACAGTATTTTAATTTCAAATGGGGTACATTAAACACCTTCCCCAATGAAATAGTTTAAATTACTTAGTAACTATTTGACTAGTCATTAAAAGGGTTGAACGCTTAAAATGTGAAAATAGAGGCGCAAATTGAAAATGAAATAACTTTGTTAACGACTTTTGAATAATAATTAACTCGGTATTTCTATATGATTGTTTTAATATTTTGCCTTAAACTTTATTTCTCTAATTAAGCTTCACTGAAAACTATGCTTCATTAGTGAGTTTGTCTTGTAAAGAGGTTGAATATTTTTAGCATATAGAAAAACAAATTCTCTTTATAATGAAAACTAATGAATGATATATTTATTTGCAAGAATATAGGTAGTTAACATCAGTTCTTAACATCTAAGGGTTTCACTATATTCGGCATTTCTGCCGTGCAAATATTTAGATTTTTTCATCTTCCACATAGCATGCAGTACACATTTGTCTAATAATAATCAATTACATAAAGTTACAATAATTTCACACTTAAATTTTGATTTCATACAATTAATAAGATTAAATACAATTCTATTCATTAAATTATTAAATTACCAATATTATATTATATTAAATTAAAAGTAATTATAGTAATTAAATAAGTTTTACAATTTACACTCAAGATATTCATTGATGGAATAAAAACATCTCTCACACAACCAGTTATATACCTTCTTATTAAATTCTAAATCTGTAGCACTTCTAAATTCTACAGGTAAGTGGTTAAATATTTTCACCGCCATGGTATAGCAATTTTAGTCGCATAGTTTTAACCTATTTCGAGGAACCACAAGAGGCTTTTGAGCTACTTTCCTCCTAGACACAAACCTCTTATCTCTTTCAAAGAGTGAGTAATTATTTCTTACAAACTTGCAGGTTTCAAATATATATAGTGATGGTAGGGTAAGCAGCTTTTGTTTAATAAATATAGGTTTACAAGAGTCTGTCCACTTTAAATTAAAGATTGATCTTACACATTTCTTTTGGGCTATGAATGCTCTCTGGGCATCTGTTGAATTCCCCCATATAGTGATTCCATATCTCAAAACCGAACAAACATGACTATGGTATACTAATAAGGCTGTTTTAATGTCTGTCAGATTTTTAATCCTCCTAAGAGCAAATACGAATTTGTTTATTTTCTTACAAACATTATCTACTTGAGCTTTCCAGTTGCAATGCCTGTCCATAACTATGCCTAAAAATGTGATATCATTAACTTCTTCTATGTCATTATTATTGTATTGTATACTTAATTTCATATCATCATTTCCATTATTTTTGCATCTATTATATGGCATAAATTTTATAAATTTAGTTTTATTTGTATTTATTTTTAAGTTATTACTGTCTAGCCAATTTATTAGATCTGTCAACGCTTTATTTGTTACCATTTTACTGCTATCTAGAGTTTTCTCTTTTGTCAACACCGTAGTATCATCTGCAAATAATATAGTATATTGGTTCGTGGAGTTGGGCAGTTCATTTATATATATTATAAACAGTAATGGGCCAAGGACACTCCCTTGTGGTACACCATAGTAGTTTGGTGAGTACGGTGATCTAAATGTTACCTGGGTGTTAGTTTTGGAACACATTTTTTTAATCTCCGTACATTGTTGTCGGCCTCTTAAGTAGCTTTCGAACCAACTGTAAGCCACGCCTCGTATACCGTAATGCTCAAGTTTACGTAATAAGGTTTCATGACATACCATATCAAACGCCTTACTCATATCTAAAAAGATTGCTACTGGGATTTCTTTCTTATAAATGGCATCCATAATTTCTTTCACAAGTTTGAAACATGCTAAAGTTGTAGATTTTTGCTTAATGAAACCGTTCTGTTGACTACATAACAGCATGTTTTTCTAAGAAATTCATAAGCCTTTTGCTCATTACTTTCTCAAATATTTTTGAAAGTATTGGAACTAAAGTAATCGGTCTATAATTATTTACCTCAGATCTAGATCCCTTTTTGTGAAGGGGTTTTACTACCGAAAACTTTAGACTATCTGGGAATATACCTTTTTCCAAAGACAAGTTAATTATGTAAGTCAAGGGTTCTGTTAAAGTTAATAAATTTTGTTTAATCATATTAGTGCTAATATTATCATATCCGACTGAGTTTGTATTTCTCAATTTCATAGCCGTCATAAATATTTCCATGCATGTAGCTGGTTCCAGATAAATTGAATTTACAACCGTTTTATTGCAAATATGTTCATTTTTTGAATCTTGAAGGTTTTCTTTTACAGCAATGTTGACAAAGTAATTTTTAAAGTATGTCGCTATATCATTGCCTTCTTTTAATATGTTTTTCCCGTCAAAAATTTCTCTAATTTCATTACTAACACTGTTTTGTTTAAGTTTATCATTTATAATTTTCCATGTAGCTTTACATTTATTGTCTGCTTTTCCTATGTATATTTTATTATTTTGCCTTTGTATTGTATTAACACATTGCCTTAGTTTTTTACTATATTTTTTAAATTTTTGTTTATTTTGGGTAGTTTTACTTTTATAATAGGTACTCTGTAATTTTCTCTTTGTTATAAATGACTTTTTTAAACCCTTAGTTATCCATTTTAGGTTAAGAGAGGAAGAATTCATCTTAATTTTAATCAATGGGAAACACAGCTCATAGAAAAGACAAATTTCATCGTGCAATAATGAAAAGGCTTTATTTACGTCAGTTTCTAAGTAAACTTCTGAAAATGAAAGCTTACTAATACAATTATTAATTTTTTCTATATTTTCTTTAGACAGGTCCCTTTTGTATGAAAACCAATGCTTTCGAGATATATTATTTTCCATTTTTAAATTTATTGATAACGTTTGTCCGGTATTGTGATCTGATAGTCCTAATTCATGTGTTTCACCTTTTGCATCTTTGATGTCACTTATAATATTGTCAATGCAAGAATTTTGCCGAGTCGGCTTAGTTATGTGTATTTTTAAATTATAATTGTGTAAAATATCAATAACTGTATTCTTATATTTACTATCGTTTAGAAAATCTATATTAAACTTAAGCTAAAACTAAACTTAAGCCCAAAATAATTATACAACTACTCAGAAAAAAAAAAACTATTCCATTTCCAAAATAGGAATCAACTGAGATTATAAAACAAAACACGTTTTCCCAATAACATTGTGATATTTACTCTCCTGTGGGAAAAAAACAAAAAGTTTATGTAACCAAAAAAAAATTCTTCCCTAAGCCAAGGAAATATGATAATTCCGTGTTTCTGAGGGATTATATTTAATTGTAATTTAGTAGAATTGGTTGGAGTTCGCGCGTAGTCCGGGGACGCGCCCGACCAACATGTTTGTCTTGTCTTGTGGTAATTGGACAAATATTTACTGTACAAATAAATTGTTTTTGATGAACCGAACAAGTGAAACGTTATTATTAAGGTTACATTTTTGTTAATATTGATAAAAACATGAAGGTATATTTGATGATTTATCTTCTCTCTTCATATTTTAGTTATAATACACTTACTTACGTACATACACGATCTGCCGATTAATTTACATTTCTATGTCATGTCAGTATTTTTAAGCTTTCAGACTCCAAGTTTCCTTTAGAAAAAAATATGTAAGCAACAACATACAATCCAATTTAAAACATACAAACAAAAACACAATTTGTTAATTAAAAGAATTATCAAGCTTGCCAAACGAGCTCTTCTACCAAAAAGATCAGTCGACCTTCCTACCTTTTTACGCCACTCATTTCTACGTAGACTACGACAATATGCTAAATTAAACCTCCACACCGAATTGTCAAGCCCATTAATTACATGCTAACGAAGTTTATTCCGTTCCCACAGTATAATTGGACTCATGCACTGAATAAATTAGTTGGTAATGTAAAAATTGTGAACACTTCCCAGTTTTCTATTCGAGAACTTATTTATTCTATCACGTTATGTTGGGGTGAAATTTTATGTGACCGTAAGTAATTTAGCACTCAGAATGTAAATGTAAACAATTTAGCTAATAATGTCAATGGATTATTTTATCGTACAGGTACTTGCTGTCCCCAGCGGTTTCACCCGCGTCTCGAAGGGATATATACTGCTAGCCTCGGCCTCTTTTCTTAGGGTCAACATTTTATGTGTACCAAGTTTTATTTTAATCGTATCTGTTTATTTAGTGGAAGCACAGACAGAGTTACTTCCACATTTATAATATTAGAGGTAGTAAGGATTCATACATACTTATCAACAACAATGCACCTACAGGTTTCTACCTCTTCAATAATTAGTCTCTGGAGTAAATAACTAAAAGTTCAGTAAGTGTACATTTTTAATCACAGCAGGTACTAAAACTGAATCGTGCTTTGTTTAAAAGTAAAGCAGTTTAAACATAATAAAGGCTGAATAAGAGGGCTGGAGCGTTGATATTGAGCCCCCCTGTTCCCCAGAGAGGCGTTTCAATGATAAGTGAGTGAAGTTCTAATTAGCAGCGACGCTTTGCCACCTCATAAACTATCTCTTCCTTTTTGAAAAACTAAACGTAAAAGATAATAAAAAATTTGGGGAAAAGTAGGAAAAGAGAGAATTATCAAAGGTAGGATAAACTTTTTCGACCACAGATATAAATATTTCGATAGTATTCTGATAACTTGAAGAAAAACGTGTGTTTTTATGATGAATAACGTAGTTCGTTTGTTAAGTGTAATTACTTATATAAAGTGAGTGATGAAGCGCTCCCGATCCAATGTAATTATAAAAATATATTACGGGTTCTGGCTAGTGGTACGGTACATAATAATTTGTTCTTAAAATAGCATGGTATATCGGTACCAAATGTTTTGTGCAGTTAATAGCTGACAATTTTCAAGGGAAAATAATGTGTTTTTGTACTGACTGACCGAATTGTCAATTGCACCAAAAAATGGTCCGACCACATCGATGATTTTACACGATGACGACATTTGAATTAAAAAAGGGAACGTGCTTTTTTTAATCGTTTGAGCATTAAAGAGTATCACCTATAGTCATAGGAACAGGTAATGTTTTGTGCCAATATTATAAAAACCTCCAACCCCACTGGTAAACCAAAAAAAAGGTTCGTTTTCTGCCTCAAAAGTTCGTTTGAAATGGAATAGGTGTTCGGACGTCCATCAGTAGTGACGCGACTTCGGCACACATCACTATCATCAATCAAATCGACTTATCGCGTCCACACTGGTAGACGCTGCAAAAACACTCTTTTTTACCTTTTTTCGTGTCATAGATTTGCAAGGTTTGCCGCTAATTGCAGATCTGGAGATATGAGTTCGAATGTGTGATGATATTGAAAGCTAAATGGTAAATATTCCAGCTGTGTCACGTTTTCAATCGTTTACTGTATAGTAGCAATTTTTACCTACATAAACATAATATCAGACAGCTTTTAAGTTTCACTCCTATTTTGTGACTCTGACAGTACTTTCTCAAAAAAAAAGTTTAAAGTAGTCAGTATAAAAAATTACCTGATTGAAAGCATAAAAACCATGTTCACTCATGACAGGATCACTTACACAGTATGGTGGTAAATATTTATTTATTATATTCATTCACATAATATTGTATGTTCACACCGTACAATAAGTAATCATGATTCTTTCCCCTGACCGATTTTGACAAATTAGTTCTCCATCGATTTGTCTTTATAACGCGCGTCATGGGATCATATCCTTCGTCAGCCAATCATTTTCTTTTCACAGTTACAATATAATAACGTAGTTATGTTATTACTGGCCAATTTCTTTCAGAGTTTTTTGAAGTCTCCCTTTCATACAATATTCGATATTAGTAATCTTAGGCCTATTTTCACAATAAATATAAAATCTGACTAAGGGAAACGTCATTATGATAATCATAAATTAAAACCTTCAATAGTCCCTACTCTGGAAACACGTTACGAGTATTGTTATTTGGTACTTATGTTCCCAAAACCAATGATTAATAAGTCAAGGTTGGATAAAAAGTAAGTTTTAAGAAAATTTTCACAGTTTTCGTTTATCCGACCGACTACGTAAATCACAATTTGTGAAATTAGGCCTAACAAGTATCGGTTCATGTAATAAAAATTTTAAACAATCAAATGAATGATGATGATTTTTCATTGTCAGCATATTAATGAGGTCGTGTTAATTCGATTACAACAAATAATTAACAATTGGTAGTCCAAAATTTAATATTGAAAAATCTATTAGTAGGCAAAACACGTTGTTCAATAATTTCATTCATTATTAAAACTAATGATTCTGAAATATTTCGACAAAGTCATGTTATCGTTACATTCTATAATTCGCAGATATGGCAGTTTTTTGTTTGACTAGTATGCTAAGTAGGTAATTTTGATAGTTGTAAATAAATAATAACTTCACGATCCATGTCTCGAAGTTAAACATATATTTTTATTTTTTACCAAAAGGCTCTTCAACTCTTCAGTAATAAAATAATAAACAAAAGGAAAACAAGAGAAACTTTTTCGATCACTATTATTCGATTTTATAAATCGTTTTGAGACGTCTCGCTGCATCACGTGATGCGAAATATGAGAGTATACAACAAAACTTTTCCAATCTTCCCTTGCATCTGTGGGGTTCTTGTTTTATATTTATAGGTATCACTCGTTACGGTGCGTCGTATGTGAGTAATCTGGAAGCGAATGCGAAACGGCACGGCGCGGCGCGACGTGAAAACAATAGACAGTCGATTCCTTTTGGCTACGTTACATGGCGCAATACAGAGCACCGAGCATAGTTAAATTCGCTTCCGACTTCTTCGCATTCGCGTTGATTAGCCCACGCAGGACGAAGCCTTTTTTCTGTAATCGTTGTGTTGATGATACCTAAACCATCAATATGTTTGCAATAATACCTCTAGGTATACTGCCAAATGGCGACAACTTATTCTTATATCAACTTATAAGATATAACTTTGACTTACTATGGTGAAACTCTCTTTTTTATTTAATTTCTATTTTTTTTTATGAAATCATGCGTAGAAAACGATACGGTATGCAAACTCTAAGACTATATTACATAGAACAAAATTTCCAATGCACAAATTTAAACATAGGAAGCGGTGCAGGCGGCTTAGGTCCCAATCCAATTTCCACTGAATTCCTGTACATGCCCCAACGAGACCTTTGCCTAGTGTAATGCATACCTTAGTGTTGTTATTGCGTTCTTACAAATAATCGCGTATAAAGTTTAGATTTTGTCCTAAAAATAAATATTGTAAAGACTAGAACACTTCTACATATATTCAAAGTCTACAGCATGAATTCTGAAATCCTTATCATATTATAATTACAGAATAGGTGCTTTAGCTGTTTTCAGTATCTAAATATAAAAATATCATTGCAACCAGTCACGGTTTAGTTACTTATCACACTTAAAATTTCTTCTACAATCTCGAATTTCCAGGAATATTACTAGCAAAAAGTTCAAATATTCTATGCATTCCTCATCCTTATCGCACTTCGATGGAAATGCGACATACTGTTCGCGGTTCAGTGATTGCAATCGATTCGCATTTTATACAGAAGAATTGTTCTTCGAGCAGCTTAAGATGGCGTCTCATATGGCTTCGATGTCGGCCAGTAGGGCAGGGGAGATTAATGTCACCAACGTGCTGCCATCTCTTGTGTGTGTAAAGAACTCTTTTGTAACATACTGCAGCGCTGAAAGCAAACTTAAAGTTTATGCGCTCTGATAGTTTTTAGAAGAGTAATCATAAGAATCTAAAGTGACCTAGTGGGTAAAGAACCAACCTCTCCAGTATGAGGGTGTGGGTTCGATTCCAGATCAGGCAAGTACCAATGCAACTTTTCTAAGTTTGTATGTACTTTCTAGGTAAATCTTAGACACCAATGACTGAAAAAGGTGAAGGAAAACATCTTGAGGAAACCTGGACTATAAAGTCTGAAATCACCAACCCGCATTGGGCAAGCGTGGTGATTAACGCTTAATCCTTCTCCGTGTGAGAGGAGGCCTGTGCCCAGTAGTGGGACGATAAAAAGGCTGTAACAGTAATCATAAGAATAAGGTATGAAATGATAGTATTTTTTTAATCACTGCCCACTTCCCCGCAGATTACAATCATCTTAAAAATTAAAAACTTTTACGTTTTGAAGATTAATGTAATTTGAGCATTTAATAAAAAAGCAAGAAAATTTTTTTTTCTCTAATTCTAAGGTTGAATTAAACATAAAAGTTCCCAGGTTTCCAAGCAATAATAATGAAACTAGACCATAAATATTCTCATCCTGAACAATACATCGTCCGATAATATACATTAATCAGCTAGACTGATGATATCCTAAATAATGGCCGCCATTAACGCAATGTAATATCCTGGTTACGTAATGAGAAGGAGCTGACCTCCTTGTAATACCAGGGGCCCGATTCTCCTAAGTTAATAATGACAAATTGAATAGAAATCGAATCGCGATATGATCGCAATAGCAGTTTTAAACATATGCTTCAATCGTAATCGAGTCGTGATTGGTCGAATGTGAATCGTATGTCGCTCAAGTAAAATTAGGAGAATCGGGCCCCGGGATGTATTGCTAATAGACAATGGAAGAAATATAAAGGAGCTTCATCTAACAGGCGTAACTTTCCGAGGTTCTATAGACATGTGGCGAAGACGCGGCAGTTTATTTATTTCTATTAATTTGGCTATTAACCTCTTGTACACCGGGTGCGCGGATCCACCCGAGACACAATTGATTTTCTATTGTTCTGTAATTAGCGGCATACAATTGGTTAATTTATTTGGTCAAGTTTTTTCTCGAATGTGCGTGTTAATTCACTGCCTATTTATTCAAATGTTCCTAAAATTAAGACATCGTTAAAATAACTTTAAGCCTGAAAAGATCTTATGACAAATGTGCGCTCTTTTACAAAACAGTCACCCTGAAACAGTTTCTTATTCTGTTTTAAGATATTCGATATGATTAAATTCTTGTTTTGTTTTATTATGTCACAATTCTCATAAACATTATTAAACGATCTTGTTTGATTCTCTTTTGAAGGTTTGTTCAAAGAGATCAAAATTGAATTGAAGAATGCGAACAAAAAGTTTTCAGCGAACTTAAAGACTGTCAACGAAAGTGCGCCTTAACAATTATTATGGTCAATTACCACTTCATTTTCGACATCAGAAATGAGGTACTTAAATGAATAAAAGTTTTTAACTGAATATTTAGCGTTCATTTTCTGTTGAGCTCGGCTCAAAACAATACGAGTGAGTGGCACAAAAGCGGGCGTGATTGCAAGTCTCATTTGCATGTTTCATTGACCGACAATTTAATTTTCACAGGCCCTCTCCCGGGGCGTTAATTTTCGTTCATTTGTCCTCCGACACATTTTCATAAAAGTATTATTTTGTATATTTCGATTCATAAATTGTCGCCTAATGAACTGTTTATGTTACTGTAATTATATAATACTATTAGTGTCGGGAATGTTTCACTTATGAGCTGGTGTTGTTTAATCATTTCACAAGAATAATACGGCATTGTCTAAATTTTTTTTTACATTTGCCAAAGTTTAAAAAAAAATCACGTCTGGAGTAATAATAATTTCCCGACACTCAGTCACTGCAAAGTTTTGGTTCAATAAACCGAACAAATGAGTTCTTGAAAAGGCATTGTGGAGGAAATTCGTTAATTTCCTTTCCGTAACCTTTCGATTGTAGCAATATGTCGATTACCATCAATTCCTAGTAATTTCTTAGAACTTTTTCGTTCATTATTGCGAAACATTAGTATCAAAGAATCGTCTTAAGTCGTATAATTTATTTGTGTTATCAATCGTGCACATTCGTAGTTTTTTCTCAGTGTATTCGTTTGGTTGGAAGTGAGTGTAATGGTCAAGATAATATGTTTCGTTCCTCCAGTGTAGCGGGAACATTAATATTTGTCAAAACGTCGTCGCTCGGGAGCGTCACGACAAAACATGGCGGATATAACTGCTGTTTTTCTAGGAATAATTCGTTTGCGGGTATTATTTTCTTTGTTTTGTAATGTTGCTTTAATATCATATAGAAGTCGATATATCTGTGCATTTCAATAGAAACATATCGCTAAAATTATTCTATTTAATTTTATTTCAGAGGTACGTAGGTAATTTAGTGCATCAATAGCAACTCTTTAACATATTCTTATTATGTAGATACAGCACCACCAGACGCTCGCATACTACAATTTCGTTTTCAAGCTTAGATATTAAAAATACTGAACCTCAACTATTTCTAACAAACAAAATATTCTCTAACACAGAATGAATAAAATATTTTCATAAAACATTCTCTGAAAACAAATATCCAATAATTGGTTTCAGAAACCAAAACAACAACCAATTAATTACTTCTTAGACATGATTCTCGAAACATCTTATTTACATAATAAAGCGTCCATTTTAATTTATTTGATCGAATTTCCGACATTCTTGCGACAAACCTTATTACTGGTGTTCTTTGCCGCGTTATTTGCTTTGAGGAATTTCTCGCTTAACCCCGAGGAGGACATTAATATAAGGCAATTCTGAGCTATCAAGAACAGTGCGACCCGCATAATGCGACAGGACTTGGTAGTTGTTATCTAATGTTTTGTATCTGTGAATTTTGTTCTCAGATCCTGTGGAGTCGAGTGGAAGATGGTGGAATTGAATTTTAGGTTTTATTTGCTTAGAGATGGAACGGTTTAACGGCAAGTTCGGAGTTTCTAATATTTCGTTTTTCAGATGAAGCCTCAGAGGGAGAGGTGGGCTTTTTCCGTAACTGCAAACATCTTTTCCGAGAGTAAAATAAACTGGTGATAAGAAATATGACAAAAGCAAGGAAGGACCTTCACAAAAATTTGTGGTATATATCCGAATATCCTTTTAGAATTTAATTTTTATCTTACAGATATGTCTTATAGATATGTTTAGCAATTTCATAATTGTGTTTAAATAGTGTCTCACTTTTATTAGGATACTTAGTAGCTCGCAAGAAATATAATACAAACTTGCAGAATTTCTAATTTAAGAGAAAATTACTTAGATTAAAATATTAAAGCCAATAGAATTACCAACAGTGCTCGCTCACTAGGTACACAAATATTGAAATTTTAACGAACACTGAAATGTATAAAGACGGTAACTGAAACTACGTCTAGACTGAAACTGCCGTAAAGTAAAATAGTATTTTTATTGCAACTGCATTTTACATTCTCTTCTCTCGCTCCTTCAGCAGGGTGCGCGAAACTAGAAATTAATTTTAAATAATAAAAGATCTGAGACTGCTTAGAACTAGGTCACGAGGAATTAGTCTGAAATCTTTATAAAAATTTCTAAATTAAGACGCCAAAGTTGCACTCAGCGCAAAGCAAATTGTTTAACTTAACTTGGAAAATAAAACCAAATCCTTGGAAACGAGTTAATATATCGTTATAATGCAAGATGTTTGATAAAATACGACCATTTTCCATGTTATATAATATGCATCATCATTACGAATGGAGCATGGAAAAAGGCTGCAAAAAAAAGTCGAAGAAATTATGTAGAGGTACATATTTACCTGGGAACTTTGGCAACTCGTGAAGCGTGCTACATTGCTTCCGATACAAATTCATCGCTGGCAAGCTTCAGTATTTATACCTGTCTGTTTTGCTTCCGCACCACCTACCCCTCAAGCATCCATTGAATTAATACCCATCGGATTTATTTAACATTTAAGTCCAATTTAAAAGGGATTTCCTTTGAAAATCAATTACGGGAAATCTTATTAGGGCTCTTATAATGTCATGAATGCGATCCGGCTTGTGGACTGACAATACCGTCCAATTACTTCATTCATTGTAGATATATGAGGGATTCATGTTGAAGATTACTTGCTTATAGAAAGACGAGTAGTTCCAAGACTTTGTGCGTTGTACATTGAATTACCTTAATTATATTTGTCGTTCAATGATTAAAGTGAATTGATGAGATAGGATCCCAACTCTTTCATTGAATTTGGAAAGTTATTTAGGATAAAAAGTATTAGACTGCTTTTGTAAGATACAAAATTCAGAAAATATCAACGTCGTAATTTTCAGCTAAAGACTTGACATGAACTGCAGGTCTTATACAAATATGTCATAAAGTCTGGATCTATATGGAAGCATACACAGAATAGGTATCCCTGAAACTTGCAAAAATTTTGTATTCTGTATTAAAATGCTGATGATATAAACAAACCTCACGCTGAAAAGTAAGTAAACCAGCATAAAACCGAAGCCAAACATAGCACTAACCACATTTCCCACAGCGTTGCTAAAAGTGTGACACAAAAAATCATTTTCACATCCACAAATTTTTATTCAATCCCACAGTTTATTCTGGCTCACGTAATCTATCGAAAGTGAATAAAAATCTTGTTGTTTGTCACTACGAAGTATCGATAGAAACCGCAAAAATGTTTTACATTTTTATTGGACCTTAAAAACTGCAAAGCCGCAGGTCGTGGTAGGTCGTCCATTCTTTGGAAAGACCGGGGGATCATTTACATTTTGCTCGATACATTTACATATACTTTTCCCTCGCCTCCCATAGGAGTGCAGTCGTAAAATGCAGGAACAACACTACGAATGCTGTTGCATAATTGAAGCTCTGTATTGTGCTAACTGCTTGTATACAGTGAACTGGTGTTCAGATCTCTCTATCTGAATAGAATAGAATAGAATAGAATAGATTTATTTATTTGCATAAAATGTAGGTAATTTTACAATTATCTGTGTGGTAGTCGTTTGTTTTTATCACTGTTGTTTGCATAATGATGTGAATTTATTTAGAGTTAGCTTCGCGGGCAGTACTTTAGCGAGGCTCAGGGGCTCGTGAAGCGGATTATGTTATTTCAAAAAACTGCTTGTTTTGCAGCGAGTTGTACTAAAACACTCAGTAATTCTCTACGGCCAATGCTATCCGATTTTGACCAAACTTGACTGACAAAGCGCTAAAAATTAAGATAAATATAAATGCTTGTAAGTATTTGTGATTAAACTACAACCTAACTAAACTGTTTCCATTCAACATAATCACAGCTTATCAGATCTGATCCAGGATCAGATATAACGCCGCAAATTCATAATGGAGCTACGGGCTACGTAAAATCAACAGCCCAGTAGTCATCAGTCCAACACAACCGCCACAGGCCACACATATCAGTGACGTCACGAGCCACAGCCTCGTGTTTGCGTTTCACACGATCGTCGGATTAATTCCAACGGATCCAGGCTTATTTTCACGAGGCTACGCTATCTGTTTTAAAAAGGATTATGATAGGATCCCGTTCATTGTTGGCGTTATCCCCTCTAGTAATCATATTGTTTGCTCATTCGCATGATACGTGAAAGCTAATGTTAGTGTTGCGATGGATAATTTGGGTCTTACTTGTTCGGGTTTATTTAAGAGGATTTTGTATGTCGACTTTGAGGATCATGTTATTTTATTTGAGTCTAAGATCAGTCAGTTTTCTGCTCGCGTAATAGCTTTCTGTCCCTTTTTCCTATACTGAAAACACGTGAATCTTCTTATAACCAAAAAACAACGATATATGCATGAATTTTGACCTAGACATAATTAGAAGAGTCCTTCCACCAGCTAGTGACACAGTATGTACCGTAATTATTACTGCAAGAATCGAGTACCCGGCAAGCAATTAATTCGATGTTTTCGCAACTCGATCATAATCAGATTATAAGGCAAAACCGCAACACGTTTCGAGCTTATGGGCACGCAATGCAAACATTTTCCGATTGTAATGAAGGAATTAAAATGATGGTGAACTGTATAACAAAGGGTTCAGTAACGATGGATTCGCGTGAAGGTTTTTGTCTTCTGTGAATGAAAACTGTTTGCTTGAGTGGTAGCGAGAGCTGATATTAGAGATGGTACTGCAGTTATTTGTTTAAATATGCCATCGCTTGGTGAGGTAGTATAAGGGGTGTAAGATTGTAAGGGCTAAGTATATTTGGACTCCTATTGATTGTAAAAAAAGCTTCTTAAGAAAATATGCACATGTTTCAGAAGTCGCGAATGGAGGGACTATTCCAGAGCTTAGTTCCTTAATTTTTACAGCTTAAAAAAAAACATTCGTTAACAAAATATATACATAAATACTCAAAGGAAGCTTTCCACATCACATACAAAAAAATACTATTACTAAGTATTATTTCAAAACCAAAATCATATCGGCAAGTTCACCGAACATCGGTATCGATCGGTATCGGAGCGGAACTTATCCGAACTTAGTATTTCCGATGTAACAGCTCCTCACAGAGTTATGACACAAGAAAGCTTTTATCTCAGACTATACTCAACGATATTGCCAATTTCTACCCGCTAAGGAGTGTTAAACTGGGATTCTCGGAAAAAAAGTAGCGACATCACTATCATAGGGTGATAAAATGTACTGTAAAGAGGTATCCCAGAGTGTCCCCAAAAAAAAGCAAAAACTAGAACCAGTCATTAATAATTTCTTGCTTCACATTCTTTTATCAAAGTTTTATGCACCTGGTAGTTTTAAAGTGTATTAAAATCGACTTAAAACTTTTTTTTGAGTGTATGTAAAGTACGTAAGCTTATACTAAACATGCATAATTATTTAAGTATAAGAAACTACAATTTGGTACATTTTTAAATAGTGTTCATATTTATTATTTCTTTAAGAAAAAATTACGAATTCAATTATTTTTTTTCGTCAGCGCACTAATTTAAGTATTTTATTAAAAGCGCCATCTTTCGTCAATACTTATTACAACTGCTGACTCACTAGACTAACGCCAGATTGGCGAACCAATACATGCTTAGAACTCAGCTAAGAAGCTGTGTATTTCTACGTGCTGTTACTAGATGGCGCTTGTATCAAATCCAAAGTTAATCTAAAATGGCACAAGATGGCAGCACGATATTTTGATGAATGTAAAAATGGAAAAAAAATACCTTTGAGAATGCTACTAGTGATACAGGTCCAGCTTGGGTGGGGCTCTCTTTGTATCTATACTAATATTATAAAGCTGAAGAGTTTGTTTGTTTGTTTGATTGTTTGTTTGTTTATTTGTTTGAACGCGCTAATCTCAGGAACTACGGGTCCGATTTGAAAATTTCTTTCAGTATTAGATAGCCCATTTATCGAGGAAGGCTATAGGCTACTTTTTATCCCGGTACGGGAAGTAGTTCCCACGGGATGCGGGTGAAACCACTGGCAGAAGCTAGTGTAGAATAACCAAAGAACAAGGCAAAAATGGTTATGTCCTCAATGCTCCAAGATTAAAAGGTTAGTTAATTTTAAATTAAGTTAATTAGCAGTAGCTGAGATTTTGCCTGCATTCCATAATCAAATTAGAGACTGAAACTATACAATTACGATGGATGAAGGGTTGATATTAAAACTGACTTTCTAAATTAGCTCATTTAGGTAATTTAGCAAATAACGAAAAATGATCAGCCAGATTCGTGTTTGTTACCTGTTTCAATGTCTGATAGAAGTTTTCATTTCCAATTCAGTCACAGACAGGATTAATTGGTTCTCAGACATGGTACGTCAGTCACAATTTATCAAAACATGAAATGGTAAAAGCAATAACGGACAGTTCTCGGAATAGGTGCTTATGTTTTCAATCCCTGTCCTGAGAGTCTTGTCCGAATGAAATTTCAATATCGGTATGGCCTTGGATGGTCCGTGCTTTCTTTGAGATCAATTTAAAAACTGAAATCATATCCCAAGCAATCATTATGATGGTGAAAATCATAATTGGCTTATAGGTAGGTACAGATATGGCATGAGCATTAAGTATTGCCTACGAGGTTGACCTGATCAATGTGAGGTCGATCAGCACCTAGACTTTTTAGTAAAAATTTTCTAATGATGATACCTATCTACTTTCCAATCAGTCAGTCATATCGTTACCTGCCAGACTTTTTTTCCAAGTCCCACCACTCCAGTGGTAACCCACAATCTCAAGCAGTAGCCCAGATCCCTCTACCCAAAGACTATAAAACCAGTTGACTGCGCATACAGTGCCCCGACGCTCGCCAAACGTTAGTGATTTTGCGCGTACTATGAGCACGATCCTAATAAAATGCTTTAGTAGCGACCAAGCCTATGACCTGCGTACACGAGAAATTATTGTGGATTTTATTTAGTAAACAATAAAAAAAATGCCTACATGCGCGATGAAATGGTGCGGGAAACAATCCAGGACATCTAGTTACAAAAAGGATGGCATTACTTTTCATCGGCAAGTATCAGTACCAAAATTTGGCTTTGATTTAATTATATTACGAAATACCACAGGGGTCTATTTAAATTGGTGGCTGGTGAACCGCGCTCACGCTCGTTGATGTCTTTTGGGAAAGTCCCTTTCTTTCATTAAGAAATTCTAATACGTCCATCTCTTTCTTGCCCTTTGTGTTCCTATCGAAGAAATTTGGGCTGTTACCTTTAAGGATGAAGTGGATATCGATAATATTACATATTAATTTTTTTTAATCTATTTTATTATGGTCAATGTGTTAATTAACTGTCTATACGACGTTACAGACGGCTGTTCCGCCGTATATTCCGTATATTCCGCCGTATATAGTAGCCGCGGATTATGCCGCGTCCCCCGGCCCGCAGTGGTGAGTCGTGTTCTTAGAAGAAATTGGCGAGTGCGCTCTCTAGTGGTTATTTACTTTATGCTTCTACCAGTAGACTATTAAAATTCCAACCGCAAGGAAACTAAGAACGTCAGATACGACACTTACGAATTAACGTTATCACTCAATAACCATCAGCTATAAGGCCGTCCTTGACCCTGCTAAACATAGGGGAGAGTGGGGGAATTGCGGACGCTGAAGGGAAATAACGCACAACATTAGTACTATTAGTAATAATCAGTCTGTCTTTATTAATTATCAATCTTTAGTTATTTGTCTACAAAAACAATTATACTTATTATACGAGATCAATCAATAAATATAATATTTTTAGCAAAAACAAAACCTTGTCAGTCCGTATTTACCCGTAGCCCTCGGGGTAAATTCGGACTGACCCTGGGTTAATTACGGACAGCATGGGGTATTTACGGACTAGGTCCACATCACTGACAAAAATCACAAGTAAAGCCTTTAGAAAAACTTCCTGCAGTGCAGTTCTCATAAGTCCACTTGTTACCTACACTTTGAACACATAATCCAGTCTTCGGCGGGTGGATCACTTCCTGACAATAAATGCAAAAGTAATCAACATTTCAACATCAATATTATAATCAAGATTTTTAGTTCGTTTTCTTGCATTTCGTTAAAAACGGATTTTAACCTCTCTTTGGTACCTATTGTAGAAACACTGCCCTTTTCTCTTGGTCAAACAAAGCTGCTTTGGGAATACAATATTTTTCTTCCGCCTGACGAAAAGTTATCGACTGGTCTTTTATTTCTTGCACAGCTTTTTGTAATGATTCGATTTTTCTTTCTTATATATTTCCGAGGCATCTAATAGTTTATCGAATTAGGGGTAATTGCGGACGTACGTATTTACCCCACGAGGCTTGTCCGCAATTAACCCAACTGGGTATTTCTAAATTAAAGAGAGAAAGGACAATGCCGGATTTTGTATGGACCCTGTCCCCACCCACCAACAGACTTGAAACTAGTGTCATCGGAAGCGCATCCTTCGATAGATCATGATTATCAAAACGATTTACTCCAAATGTATGGGGTTTTGGAAATACACGACATTTTAATATCCTTAATAATCAATTAACGTCAAGTTTGTTAACCAATTACTCGGAGTTGCGTGGACCGATTTTGATTAGTTTTGTTTTAATGCAAAGAAGGTGTCTCAACGTTAGTCCGATATAATTTTCATCGGGATCTTTTTAGCGACTTTTGAGTTATCACCGGTTAGAATGATAATTGGTTTAATGATTTTGTATGGACCTTTACTGACTCCAACAGAGTTGAACCTAGTGTCATCAGAAGCGCCTTATCCGATAGATATTTTTTTACTATGACGACATTCTCTAAATGTTTGGGGTTTAAGATATATTCGACATTTTAGTATCCACAATTAACGTTACGTTAGGTTAGGTTAGTTGGTGTATAAAGCAATTACTCAAGACTAAGCTGATTCTGATTATAATTTTTTGTAGGACAGAAGCTACCTCAAGTGTGTCCCATTAAGTTTCATCCAGAACTGACTTATAACAAAAAAAAACTGTGGTAAACCTAACCCAGTTTGATACTTAGTTAATAGTTTAGTTACGACCAAAACTTACTTATTGAAATAAATAAATAAAATATTTTAAAACAAACCCATATTTTATATGAACTCAGAAATGTATACTTAAATCAAAAAAAAATCATAGAACTTTTCTCTTAAGTAAAAATCATAAATACCTATGTATTGACATTAATTATTTAACGTTACATCTTAAAAAGAACACATGGTTAAGGAATAGGTGAATGGTTAAGCGGCCCAAGTTAAGCTACCATCTGACAAACGCCCTCTTAAAACATTGATATTAGGTGGTATCCTGTTAGGCTGGAAGCTAGCTCCAATATAATTGGATAAAGGATGGGCAAGTGGTAAACAAATAGTAAAAAATATTATAACATTAAAAAACTAATAATGGCCGCGTCTCTGTCACTTGAGTTTTATGCTGAAGCATTTCGAAAAAAGTCCATATTATGCGTAAAATGACAATACAATTGTATTACAATAAGAAGCATCTGATAATTTTTAGTCATCAATCTGCAGGCAAGTTTATTTTATATCGGTTGAGTTTAACGGAATGATTAAAGAAATCAAAAGTCAAAGAAACAAACTCAAAAACTGCTGGTCAGTTCTCGATTCAAGTTGTATAACACCATCCTTGAGGTAATCTTTCGTTATGAAAAAAAAAATAACCAGCATTGTCTACTCAAATCTAGGTAGGTAGTCGGTGAAAAAACCCGAAGGGATTCGATTATGTATGGAATGAAATGCCTTATAGTTCCTAATACCCATACATTCGGAGTACGTCACCATAGTAAGAAATGATCTATCAAATGAGGCGCTTCTGATGACACCAGGTTCAACTCTGTTGGAGGTGATGAAGGTGTCCTTACGACATCCTACATTGCCTCTTCAAACCGATTATTTTAACTGATGATAACTCAAAAACTACTTAAAAGATCTTGATAATATAAAATTGGACTAGCTTTGAGATAGTTTGTCTACATAAAAAAATATATTTCAAAATCGGTAAACGCAACTCCGAGCAATTGGTTAACAAACTTGAAGTTAATTGATTATTAAGGATACTAAATTGTCTTATAGTTCCTAAACCCCATACTTTTAGAATATGTCTCCATAATAAGAAATGATCTATCAAATGAGGCGCATCCAATGACACTTAGTTGAACTCTGTTGGAGGTGGATAAGGTGTCCTTACGAAGTACTACACTGTCTCTTCAAACCGATTATTTGAACCGATGATAACTCAAAAACTGCTTAAAAGATCTTGATGAAAATTAAATTAGACTAACTTTGAGATAGATTCTTTAAAATAAAAATAAAAACATCAAAATCGGTCCACCCAACTCCGAGTAATTGGTTAACAAACTTGAAGTTAATTGATTATTAAGGATACTAAATTGTCTTATAGTTCCTAAACCCCATACTTTTGGAATGTGTCTCCATAATAAGAAATGATCTATCAAATGAGGCGCATCCAATGACACTACTTTCAAGTCTGTTGGTGGGTGGGGACGTTTTTAGGCATTGTCCTTTGTAGATTATGAAAACATTTCCTAAAAAACAAACACTGGCGATTCAAACTCCATTGACAAAGCTATCCATAAAAAATATCACTTTTTACCATCACTTAATATACAAACCTGTACCTTGAATTGTAAAACACTAAAAATTAGATCAATGTACACTCTTTTTTTAAATTTAACCTACCTTTGAAACTGTGCGTAGCCGGCTGTCGTAAGTTATTACGTGGCACTAAAATAGTGGAAAGAAACAGATGATAGCACCGGGCTGCTGCGGGGTGGATTGAATGAGTAGATACTTGCTAGTCCGTTTTTACCCCGCGTCCGTAATTCCCCCACTCTCCCCTACTACTCACATGGACGTCTTGCAGAACATTTGAGTGTACTACTCACAGCCGTGCTCATTCCCACAAACACAGAAACGCGAGGTCATGTTGAAATGGAAAACATTAGCTAACGCACAATGGACCCCATAACGACTAATTACTTTTGTATTACACAATGTGAGAACACGAGCCGAAATACTCACCTAGTTTTGTGCTGAAGAAGTTTCTTTTAGGTAAAAAGGGTCTTTTTGAATTTGGGAATTGCAGATGAGTAGCTTCTCGGCTCAAGCTTAAAGCTTATTTTGTGCTAAGTTTTCGCACGTGGCAGCTCTCTTTTCGCTTAAGTATGTAGCTAGATATTTAAATAAGAGCAAGTTTGCTATTACTTCAAAAGAAACAAGGAGAAGAACTTTAGTAGCTAAGAACAAAGTTATCAAAACAAAACAGCCAGCGAATGGAACAGCTATTCGTAAGCAAAGAGTCATAAACCAAGTACTTAGGTCTTACACACACAGCTGCATAATTACCGCAAATGATAACCATGAGAGATGTTGCGGTTGACCATAAATTGCATCATCATACACGCTAACAAGAGAAAACAATATTAATGTAAGTACCGTAGCATTAGCTAATAGGTAACACTCCTTCATGAGTGTTTCAAAATATTGTGAACAAGATGTTCTCTTGTATAGAGTAAAATTCGTATTTTACTTCAGCATCCCTTAAAAAATATTTTGCAAAATAGGTAATAAAGTCCCGAGTCTATGTTACACATATTAGGTTCATTCGGATGTTAGGTTCGGGATTACGCCTCTATTCACTAACTCATACATTCACTCATTCGTTGAAACCCACCTTCATTTCTTTACCAAAATAACTTTGTGCAATTCAGTAATCTTAAATTGAATTCTAGTGCTTTGATCTTAAGGTTCATTGACGTGAAAATCTGTGTAAGATAATGTTGGTTCTTCTTGTTAGTGCCTGCCACCCCTGCTCGAGTATGCAGGCCACGTATTGGCTCTGGTTCGTGAAACTCCGGGAAAATTTCGGACAAAAGCATACTTGTTCGAAGATCTGATAAAAAGAGAAAAGATTTTTCCCGACAATCTGAATTGGGTCAGATAGCAGGTTAGTTTTAATAAATTGGCTTTTGAGTAAATGAATGGATGGATACTTGAATTTTATAAAACTGGTCGTACCTTCGAATCGTATGTGTAGCAAGATTTGCTGATAGGTAGCTTCGTTAAGAAATCAGAGTTGTGAGTATGTATAGGCCCTTCTGCTGGATCTCTCTTATTTATGGCTTCACAATTATATCCTCACGGTTACATACATGAATACAAATATAGATGTTTTACAATACAAAATGAAGATGCTTCCGCCCAGTTGGAACTGTTCAATTTCCTTTAGTAAGCACAGAAAATGGAGCTACCAATTATATTCGCATTTTTGCGTGCTAGTTCTAACGATTAACCAACCATGTTACTAAAAACAGTAACCACTAAAGTACTTACCCTCAATTAAGTTGTATTTCAGGCACTTGCTTAGTTTCAGTAGAAATTAATATCTCAATTGACCCCGTTCAGAACATGCCACAAAGTTTCAACGTTATGAAGTAAACTCCTACACAGCGGCGCCCACATAGATAACTTAGGAACTAATAGGAACTCAAGTTCTTCGTGTAATCTGTTGTTTAAAGATTATTCTAGACAACCGCTATAAATTTTCCAGTTTGCTTGGGTAACTATTTTTAAAAGTACTTACGGGCGTTTTTCTTAGAAATAACAGCGATGGATATTTCCTTAGTAAAAGATCGATAAATTAACCAGATGGTCTATTTTTAAACTATGATAGAAATATTGAAAAAGTGTTTAGAAACCTTACCTCTAAAATAATTATATAAAATTTTATAAAATGAAAATACTTCATTCTATAAAGCTGTTGTCGCAAACAAACTTGGGAATTTAGACGAAAATATATCAAAACGAGACCTTCCAGAATTTCTACACACAATATGAAGGGATCATAAGCAACAAATTATCCCAACCCTATCACTTGTTATAAACTGCTTTAAAACTGATTAATTTGCGCTGTAATGGCGCCATCAGTCGCCAAAGGCTCAACGGGTTCAATCTGGAAATTAATACAATTTAACTTTTAAGTGGGGAAACATTACAGCTGTTTCATATTAAAATATCTCAAAAGTGAAAGTATCAGACATTGACATTGAAACCGGAGAGAATATTCATTTAAAACTTAAATATGTTCTTGTTTATCAATTTTAAGTTCACTTATTGGAATTCGATTTAATGTTATACTTTCTCCTTTTTGTATCCACTTCCAAAATTACGATGATATTAGTAAATGCTTTAATTTCAACTTCATATTTATTTTAAAATCCTATTCTAAATATCGAGTAATCCTCTAAAACATCAGTGCAGAGAACTTGACAACAACAATGTAAGAACGTCGCCTAATATGATCCATATCATAATACAAACTATGTATGCATACTTACAAACTCATATCATTGAAAGTACTTAGAGTTCATTGTCCCTCATTGTACCAATTAATTGAGGAAAAAGGACTTTAGACGGTACTCGGGATTCGCATTCATGGCTGTCTCGAGCTTTTGATAATACGTATATTATTCACAACAAGGATAACATTTTTTACCTTAGGAAAATAAAATCTTTGTCTCTTGTAAATCTCTGAAATACAAAATTAATGACGAATAAATGTGTGTGCCATTATTCTTCATTGACGAAATAAAAGAATATAAGAAAATTTCATAATAGTTTGACATGAAATCGATTGATATTAACTTTTCTTTAATCGTGCCTTAAGGGCAAAGTGTTTATGATATAGGTTATCCTCCCACATACAACATTTGGGTATAATATTAACTAAATCGTCACAGCTGTATTCTTGGAAGGATACACCCACATTTCAGCCCAAATAATATTCAAGTAACCCTACACTTATTTATCAACCGAACACAATTCTTGATTTTGGGCTTACTGAATTTTTTCACACGAAAAAACCCAATAAGTGGCGTCCCGATTTAGGCAGAAATTCTTTTCAATTTGGAACAAAAATCCATCCACACGAGAAGCGTATCTAGACGACTAAATTTCGCGTCCAAAGTAAGCTTGCCTGTCCTGTATGAAAAGTATCCTATGTCCGTCTGTATGGTCCTACCACCCATCTTTATGATAAATATTACCTCAATCAGTTGATCTGTTTCAGTGATCAAGAAACAAAGTCAATTTTGCATATTAGGAAGGATACTGCGACCGTAAATAATAGTGTTGCACATACTACCAGAGGTGGATATTTAGTGCAAGTTTGGGTTTAACTAAAACAAGAGATACAATCCTCCAAGGGGATATACATTACGTAATGGTGTAAGCAACGTAAGAGCATTATGCCACTATTGCACAATATGTAAGCACTGCGGGAATATATTATCTAATGCATGAATTATCGCAACTGCACCGACATATTATACTCGGAATATATCTTGTACACCTATTACACTAAGTACTACTATTATTATAAAAAGTCATCCTGTTTTCTCACCACTTTCCGTTTAATCTTTTGTCTTGGGCTTCAGAAAGAACGTGGAGAGTTCAAAAGTCTGGCCGGCCCACTGGGTGCAGCTTGAAGGGTCATTGATGATTTCCAACCAAAAAAAAACACCTTCAAATTTCTCTCCTTTCAAAGAAGCTTTGATTTCAGAATTACTCTAATCCAATACAATATTTGAAAGCAATGTCACACCTATTTAGTTTATACTTATATTGATAGCTATAACTACTTATCTACCATTATTTAACCTGTACAAGAATTTAAAAAAAATACAGTCAGAAAACGTATTCAGGGTTCATAGAAGAACTTCTAAAAATAAGCACGATGTGACCTTTACGAAGCTGTCTTACGTATGTGATTCAATGACGTCATTTCTAAGTACTCTAGCAAGCACGAATAAAAACTTGATGCTTCGCTTTCACGAACGATGTCGTGTGTCATACTGTTTCTACGAGTCTTCATAATTGCAAACACATGTTGTATTTCCTTTGGTGCTCATACAGTAGGAAAAGACTCGAATGTGCGTTGCTACTTTAAAATGAAAAGAGGCTGACTGGATTTAACGAGTTAATTTAACCTTAATTATCAACTCGTACGTACTTATACTTACCCCATATATTCCCTTATGTACTTACCCCACATACACCCTTATGTGCTTACGCCGTAGACTCCTTATGTACTGTCCTCATATTCTCCCTTATGTATTTACCCCCTAGACTCCCCTATGTACTTACCCCATGTACTTCCATATGTACTTACCCCATATGCTCCCTTATGTACTTACCCCCTAGGCTCCCCTATGTACTTACCCCATGTACTTCCATATGTACTTACCCCATATGCTCCCTTATGTACCTACCCCCTAGAGTCCCCTATGTACTTACCCCATGTACTTCCATATGTACTTACCCCATATGCTCCCTTATGTACTTACCCCCTAGACTCCCCTATGTACTTACCCCATGTACTCCCTTATGTACTTACCCCATATGCTCCCTTATGTACTTACCCCCTAGACTCCCTTATGTACTTACCCCCTAGACTCCCTTATGTACTTACCCCCTAGACTCCCCTATGTACTTAGCCCATATGCTCCCTTATGTACTGTCCTCAAATACTGCCTTACGTACTTACCCCATAAACTAGTTTTCGTACTGTCCTCATATACTCACTTATGTACTTATCCCGCATACACCCTTATGTACTCTAAAAAGTGTTACATACATTTTTTCGGCCAAAAAGTGATTTTTGAGGTTCGGCGGGGTAATTAAGGGAAGGGAAGTGGCCTGCTACTAGGTAACAAAATAAAAAAAAGCTAGTGTATTTCTGTATTCGAAATCCGGGACTATAAGGTGAAATTCCTGGGCACTGGACAACACACGTAATTCCGGGACAATCCCGGATTTCCCGGCAATCTGGCAACCCTACCAAATACAAGTAAAATTTTACCTTAAGACAATTTAAGCATTCTCTGATTGATTAACCTGTTCCACTACTTCCCCTGATATATGAGTTCTACCGTGACATATTGTTGAATTAATATTCCAATAACCAAGCTTTTGTGAAATCTATGAAAGTTCAATAAACAAACTATGTTAGAAGCATAATGTACAAGAATAAATTATCATAATTAAATATAGGTACTCAGAATGCATCAGTGTTGCAACAAATTCATAAAATTAAACATTATGGGCATAAAGTTTATTTAAAGTCGCCCAATAAATTCAAGGATTTTCTTAAGCCGTATTTTGATAACTTTTCAAATTAAAGTCCATTCTATTTTTGGAGAAAATTAACCTTTGTATTTATTAATAGCAATAAGAATCGACGCTGCCCGAATCTGGGTCGAACTGTTAATTACTTAACGGTTTAACACCAGAGCTAAATCAAGTAACGGGCGATTCTTTGATTATTTCAAACAATAGTATTGTGTTTGAAGGTAAAAACAATTGAATATAATTCAGTAAAGGCACTTCTAAAATGTGCCACGGAAAGTACGCTTTATAAGTACAATTTAATGGGTGCTAGTTGGATGCCAGTGACATTTAGGAGCCATATATAAAACTTACAAAAAAAAGTGCAGTCGATGCACCTAGATGCAAATAGTTCCTTAACATTGTACCTACTTTTAAGGATAATTTCCGTGGCACATTTTAAAGTATCTTTACTAAATTAATAAAAGGCTACCTTCAGAAAATCGTTTATCTCAATATCTTGAAACGATATCATTAACAACCTGACCTTTTTGGTTATATTTAATTGGAGCCTTTTTTGTAACTGAATCAATCACAGCACATTTTTCCTTAAAATATTTTTTTTATTTAATTGCGGCAAAACCCAAAAAGAGATAAACAGTTTAATTTAAATATTTTATTATTTAAGTCACTTATTCGACTACTATTCTCGTATACCTATACTTTATTTGGGGGCAATAAAGTACCTAGTAGGAGTTAAATATTTCAAAAGGCACATCTAAGAACAAATGTTCTGAAAAAAGTTTCCTCTTACCACTACGCTACTTCCATACCAAGAATACTGTAGCTGCATACTTCATCTCTCAATGCTAATAATTCCGATAAAGTGATTACAATTCACGTTGTTTTTGTCACAGACATCTGTCACAAGTCCATATACAGCTCGAGAGGCACCGGTGACCACAATACGAGAGCAACTTGCGCACGCGCCGTACCAAGTAACCGGACACCACGGAGCAAGAAAGTCAGAGAATCCAGTAATTTTATGTGACTAAATGTCCCATCTATTTAGGACTAGATACGAGGTTTCATGACGATTGGGTGTCCGCTCACTCAGATGTCTGCAAATATCTTGTGCCTGCTTAAATCTGTAACATAAAATAGTCCGGCGTTGTACATTGTGCATAAAGTATTAATAAATAAAATATTTACACATCACAATCAAGGCAGCAGACATTTCTCAACAGCAAAAACAAATGTTTTTTACAATTACATTTTACAAGAAATTACTCAAGTTATATTATAATGGGCTAAACAAAAGACTATGTTTTATACATTTTCGTAAAATCACAACCAATATCTTCGTTTTAAGCACATATAACAAGAACGTTACAAAGTAAACCTTCTGCCCCACGGAATTTGATGTGACCACGCCATTTGTACGCTGTTAATTATCAAATTACACCAGTATTACATCTTAGAGAATCTTAATTGTGCGTCTTATGGTCAACAGTTCTAGTCAGACAGATGTAAGTAATTATATAAGCCACTGTTTTGCTGTAAGATGTAATTGACGTTTTTTTAGACACAATTTTTTCAAATAGAGTTGTCATTAGGTAAGTAAGACTAGTTTTAATGATGTGGAGGTGTGCTTCTGTGCTACTTCTTAAAACGAAGAATGTCTGATTTGAATGCCAAAGCTGGAAAGCATTTGTATTGGGGAAGTTGAAGGAAACCATTTTTTTAGAGAAAACATATGTATGTCCATTATAAGTCAAATAAAAACCTTACAAATAATGTTAAGATTTTACTTCTTAAACAAAATAAGAGCTAAGAGCTTATTTTCAGCCCCGCCACTTTTCTATCAACTTTTTCTATCGTCGAGAATTGGATGTAGGCTTTATCTATCCAATTTCCGGCCATCTGTAGATAGGTAGGTAGGAACGAAAATACATCATATTTTGTGCACCGATACTTCAGGGAACAAACGTAAGACTGGGTACCAAGATTCTATAACAAATCTTTCTGAAAAGTCTAATGTCACAAGAAATGTTTGTAATGCTACTTTTAATATTGACGTGGCTAGAACATTTCTACGATCTCACATGTCGTAGTGAACCAAAAAACAAATTATGTAAACAGAAATCGTTTACTTAAATTATATGTATAGTAAGTTCAACTCAGTCGTGCGCGCGGCCTTATGTGTGGGTAACCCTTGTACATATACAGTGACTTTGTGTGCGTGACAAGAGGTACAGTCGGGTAAAATACAGTTATTTAGGGGTTGTATACGGGTGTTTAAAGAAAAACAGTTTTTACGTAATTTAATGTTTATTTATGTATAATGATTATGAATCGCTACCTGAAAAATCAAATGATGAATTTTCGGATTCGCTACTCTCCAAGGTGAATTATAAATTCTGACTCCATGTCAAAATGTCTATAGTATTCTTCTTTTTTCTTTTGTACATGTCGACAAGTATTACCCCATATCCCTTCATCAATTTGACTTAAACGTTCATTTATGAGTTTCATTTTATTTCCGTCTTATTTTGGTCGACATTATGCGAAGCAATAATTTTTTTTTTTAAATTCCCCACACATTTTGTTTACATTATTATACTAGGTAGATTATACCTCTTTTTACATTCCTAGTCCACACTTTTATTTATTGTCCGCGTACCCCGAGCTAGAAAATATGTAAGGAGTTTTTAATTTTTAGATACTGTCAATGTCAATTTGAAAAGACGTATGAGAAAATAATGAAAAACTTTAATAAAAAAAAGCTTTGAATGTTGTTTCATTTTTTGAAACGCTTTTCCTGACTCCTTAATAATTTCTCCGTGAATAACTAGTATTTTCGTAAACGACTGTACCCATAACAAAAAGCGATAAGAACACGTCATGCTCGGACGACGTCACTGTCACACAAATGAAAGTTGTATATTTACAAGCCGACACACACATAGGGCCGCGCGCAAATCTGAGTTGAACTATCTATACTGACGTGTGATGTGTACAGAAAGAAATGACAATCATGTTAACAAGAGAACTCGACCGAGTTGTTTGACAAACACATCGAAAGTATATTAATGTGTGACGAAAGTAGATGCTATATTTATTGAAAGAAATGTCGTGGCTTGCATGTCTCTTAATAATAATACAGGTATGTATCTAGATTTATATTATAAAGCTGAACAGTTTGAAAATTCTTTCAGGCTTTATCTGGTTGCGCGAAGTTGTTCCAAAAGGACGGGGTGAAAGTACTGGAGGAAGTTAGTTATATTTTTTTTTAAACGTGGTAGGCTGCAAATTAAGTGGGTACTACTTTGGTATATTTTTTTAAACTGTAATCTTAATTCTTTCAAGAATCATCTATTTTGCCTCTAAAGGTGATGCATATCTAAACAGCCTTGTAGGTGTGGCTGACACGAACAAACTTTCACATATTTAACATTATTTGGATAGAACAGGCATCAAATTACTTAAAATGAATAAAAATGATTTTAAATGAAGTTACAAACTGTTAACAATTTCCCAACAAAAGTTAAGTTTTTCAAAGGAAAACGGAGCCGGTATTACAAAGATAATTTGTAGCGCTGAAAATAAGCGCGCTGAAATACAGCGTCGCGACTGCTATTTGATACTATCCTAGCGAACGAGCTACCAGTGCTGTAATATACTTTGGGTAAAGTTGAACCTTTTAGTTAAAAGATATTGAAAGAAAACAAAAAGGGAGATGCATATTGTAACTTTCAACAGCATAGGTATGCCAATTCTTGGTGATTCTTTTTAGAAAAAGATATATAAGTAGGTATATGCAGAAAAGTAAACCACACCCGATAATCTTTAATGTAATTACTTAACGTAGCACAAAAATACGTAATTTTCTCGAATAGCGACAGCCTAAAAGTCTTCTGTAGGACACCTTTTTTTTATAACAAACAGGCAATTTCTATAAAACACCAGTTTTTAACATAAAACATCTCAACTATTTGCCTAAGAACAGTAATGAACAAAATAACCTGCCCATCACTATTATCGATCCAAGAAAGGCTCAGCGATACTACGGTACGGCAGGTGTCGTTTAAAAATAAGCAGCAACTGTCTGCAATTTGACACCAGACGGCTTTGATGCAGACCAACCGGCTGCCGACAACCAAATTGTCCCAGACAGTTTAATTCAGAACAAGTTCGTAACATCAAGAGAAGGCTTATTAAAGGTTTTATGTCGTGGAAGAATGGTGTAATGAGGTAGAATACTTTTTGGGTTGATTGTGAGACGGTAGATGTTTATGTATTGGATGTGTTTGTGTCTAGATAGCAAACAAATCATAAGTTCGCAAGTGTCGATAAGACTTTCAAAGTTAGAGGTTACTTTATTTAGAACCCGATCTCAAAATATTATATTATGAAAAACTTCTAGAAAATGACAGACAGAACCTGAGTCAAAATAATGCGTAGTATTTTAAAATAATAAACATCGAGTGTGTACAGAAACATGACCCAAAATAAGAATTTATTTTTAAACTACGCTTGGTGTCAGTAATTAACTGATTTAGGTTCTACAATAAAACCCAAAGCGGGACTTAATGATATTGTACAACATTGGTAGGTATTATACCCAGACAAAGGTCAGACTCCTCTACGATAATAAATTGAGTTTGTTGACCCTACAATTAGCCAATTTTAATGATAAAAACCACAATTTGTTAAACATTTTCACTTAAATGCAGCCCCTCAAAAGCTGACAGGACTTTGTAAATGGCAATTTACAACTAATAAATACAGAATATCTTATATGAAAAAACGTGAAATATCCACCTTATTTCTAGAATATTCCACCTAGTCATGTTTACGTTATGAAACTTATTGAGCAGATTTTCAACTTCCGAGGCAGGAACATAATATCATATTAAATATTTGCGCGACTTTTATGTGGGTATCATAAAACAGGACAGTAAATGTAAATCTTACATGCTGAATACTAAACGAGACAATATGAAATCTTTATACGGCCGGTTGGGTACCATCCAATTTTTACTTTGTCACGTTAAAAGATTTCAAAATTCCCCGAAGTCCCTTAGAGATTACTAATACTGCATTCGGAATTCATACCTGGGTTGATGATATTTTGAATATACCTAGCAAAATGTCATCAACCTTTTAATAAAAAAAATATTAAGAAACGAAATAAGGTTATTCTTTATTATGTAGGTACACCAATTTATGAAATAAGTAATATATTGACAACGAAAACTAACTTTGATAGGATTTTTTTTTATTAATTAGTAAATTTATGACCAGACTATCGCGAAGACGAATAGTTTGAAGATTCTGAATGGCCCGAGACACTGTGTAACTTATTCGTAGAATATCAAGCTGTCAAAGCAACTTCAAGTTTTAACTAAGTAGGTACGTCTAATTCATTACCTACTACTTTTATCAGCATTATACAAGCAATGTATTATTATGCTCCTACTTTAAGACGCATAGCACGTAAGCTAGAAGACGTACATATGAAACGGTGAGCGAAACTTTTTTAATTTGTTACTTTCTCCGCGCTTCGGGTGACAAGCGCCTGTTCCGTCTACGATGAAAATTGCGCTTAATTCTGATATTTTTTCTTTATAAGAACTATTTTCTAGCAGATGATATAAAAACTCGTTTTAAATACTAAAAAATTAAGCAAAATTAAAAATTTTGAAAAAACCCCCGACGGTAAAAATCTTATTGAAAAATAATAAAATAACTCAAAACCCCCGACTTAACCCAATTATATAGGAATATCCGTCGGGAGCTGCCATTAAACCAGCTAAAGGATTCTAGTGTCGTGAATACAATTATTGAAGAATTGTAGATGTTTAACGATGACATAAAATACACTCAATTAATTGTTGAAATTTCATATAGAAAAGGCAGCCCCCGACGGTTATTCCTATATAATTGGGTTAAGTCGGGGGTTTTGAGTTATTTTATTATTTTTCAATAAGATTTTTACCGTCGGGGGTTTTTTCAAAATTTTTAATTTTGCTTAATTTTATTTCAGACTTTTTAGAGAACATATACGAATTATAGTCTATATAATATGTTATTGCAATATTATTTTGCACCGATATTGTAGCGCCCTCTAGTGAGTTACAGGCGTAATTTTTATTATTTGGGAACATGCATTAAGCACGTACACATTGCTGACGAAAACAGAATTGTAATCGGACGTTTTGATTATATTGTAACATTGTTTGGCACTAATATTGTGGCGCCCCCTAGTGATTAATAGCTATGACACCTATCTAAGAACATGAACTCATCGAACACAAAACCGTTATTGAAAACCGCATCAAAATCGGATCATTAGTTTAGAAGGTAGGTGGGAACATTACTTTGCTCTTTTGCACTAATATTGTGGCGCCCCCTAGTGAGTTACAGCCATGACACCTATCTAAGAACATGAACTCATTGAACACAAAAACGTTATTGAAAACCGCATCAAAATCGGATCATTAGCTTAGAAGGTAGGTGGGAACATTACTTTGCTGTTTGGACTAATATTGTGGCGCCCCCTAGTGAGTTACAGCCATGACACCTATCTAAGAACATGAACTCATCGAACACAAACCCTTTATTGAAAACCGCATCAAAATCAGATCATTAGTTTAGAAGATATGTGGGAACATTACTTTGCACAAACGCACACACAAACACACAAACACACAAACGCACATCTCTCACCCTAAACGCATATACCTGCTCCGTTCCGTCGTGGGTAAAAAGGAAAGCTCATAAGGTGTTTAACTTCAGTAAGATTTAGTATGAAGCCTTCAAAGTAATTTTTAATTTTTAAGAGCTTACTGAAATTCCATTTCAAACAGTTTATTGAGTTATGATATTGTTAAATATTGGTTTCATTTATTGCTTCTATTTTTGAGTTTTAATGATTCTATTAAAATTATCGAGTTCACATCGGCAGACTTTTTTTCATACCAAGAGACTTTCATATTCAAAATATATGTTGGTCTAACTACACTGTTACTGTTACAGCCTTTTTTATCGTCCCACTACTGGGCACAGGCCTCCTCTCACACGGAGAAGGATTGAGCATTAATCACCACGCTTGCTCAATGCGGGTTGGTCTAACTACACTATTGACATATTCTCTCATTTTGTCACATTGTCTCAATTTTAATACTTCCAAAAGTTTTTAATATTTATTATACTAGTTTTATCTTAAAGATTTATTAGCACAATAACTCATAAGTTCCTCGACCCGATTAATCTAAATTAATATCTATCTTGTTAGCTGTTCACCATTAGAATAAATTCAGTAACTTGTCTTCTACGAATGACGTCCGTCTACGCCCTTAACCTTTTACCCGCGTGCCCTTTCTACATAGAGTGCAATGTACTGTTTCTATGACAATATGCCCTACAGGATCCCAGTTTTAAGAAGTTTGCTACATCGAATTTTGGGCTAACCAGCGTCATTTTACTAAGGGATTATCTCTTTGCCGGTAAACTGTAGTTCTTGATAAATAGTGGGATCCAGTTAAGCTTGTTTGTAAAATAGAAACTTACTGCAACTTGCAATTAGCTAAAAGTAAATCGTCAAATTAATGTTCATAGTGACTGTTCTTCGTAAGTATTTCTAGTGTATTACTTTATTTTCACTTTATAACGAAACCAATTTTATAACGAAAACCGCGACCAAATTCTGGACCATTGGATTTGTGCAATACCTATTTTATTTATCTCATTATGAATTCAAAGTTTCGTAATAAATCATATTATTAGTACCTAGTCCCCTAAAAATGAGTCCATAAGACGGTAAAAGTTAAGTTTCGCTCGGTGTTGCACTTTTCTGACTGTTTCGAGGAGACACGAAAGTTCTGCGATCAATGTCTTCCCAACCGTATCTCAGTTGAAGTTTTAAATTGTAATCAATTAAGAGGAAGTCTGACAAGATGAATTGGTTTGCGAGACGATCCATGTTTAACATATTGTATAACAAGCAGTGATTATGTTTGACATTAAATGTTTTTGATTGAAAACCAATCTCAGAGATCAATTTTAAACTGTGTTTTTTTTTATATCAAAAACACTTTTGGACTAATGTCAATTTTAAACGCGAACTGCAAAGCTCCCAATACTACATATAACATCTACCAAGCCCATAAGAACATCAACGTTTTGTTTTTCCTCCGAGTCCTTTTAAAAGTACAAACAGGGCATTAAACAACGTTAACGAAGTCGGCCATAAAATGCTGACTTTAAGGAAGATTGAAGGCCTCTTTTTATGGCTACCATTAACTAAACGTAAGAAAAATGCATTCAACGCTACGAATCCTACGAATGATGGTTGAATCTTGCCTTTTGAGGGCGAACCTCTAAATGAACTAGCGTAGGAATTCCTCATTATGTCTTTCTTTCGCTATTGGCAAGAATTTTCTAAGCAATGCGTTTAGTTTTTCATTTTGTGAATAGTATTTGGTACTCGGCATACAATTTATTTCTGCCAGATGTCATTAATAAACTGTCTATCTTTAATACATGCAATATTATGTAAACTATATAACTTAGCCTACCTAAAAAACTCCTCGCGTCTATATAAAACACTAGTTTCTGCCAGCGGTTTCACCCGCATCCCGTGGGAACTACTTCCCGTACCGGGATAAAAAGTAGCCTATAGCCTTCCTCGATAAATGGGCTATCTAACACTGAAAGAAATTTTAAAATCGGACCGGTAGTTCCTGAGATTAGCGCGTTCAAACAAACAAACAAACAAACAAACAAACAAACTGTTCAGCTTTATAATATTAGTATAGATATAAACGAATGAACGGAATTTCGTGCAGTTTTCATTAATTACTGTATTCTTTATGAATAGTCGAGTGTAGCGTCCTCAGCTTTTATACATATTATACGCTTTTTACTTTGTTCTTTGATACACTATCTTACATTGTTGCTACATAAAGAAAAATAATAAAAAGCTTTGTTCATCTTCCAATTACTAAGTGCTTTGTAAAAAATAGTGCTCGAGCTTCAACTTATTACAGACATATTTTGTTCTAACGACCCTTTCATTTTGTACCTGAACGTTAAGATATTGAAGTTTGAGTCGTGACCTATTTCTTTAATATTGAGATCAGCAAACCAGGTTAACAGATGTTGACCTCAGAGATTAACAGAAGTATTTTCATTTTGCAAAAGGTCAAAACTGGATGGTACGCGGTCGGTCCTGTTCAAAATTTCATATTGTTGATTTATTTTTCACTGATCGCATCGGCTTCAAATTCGTTCGACCGTAAATCAAATAGCCTACATCCCATTTTTCATTTTGATTATTTTCTCACTGGGTTTTATCCTGTTTTACGTCTTAAGTATACTGTATCGTTACCTACTCTAGTGGTACCACTGTTGTACCATGCAAGTCCGAAATTAGTTAGATAATCTCTTTTGTCGCTCTGTTAATATTTTAAACAAAAATTTCTGCTAAGTTAAAATACTGAAATAGTAGTAGCTAAAACTAACAAATCATATATTATTGCAAATACACCACCGCACAACCCTCTGGGAAAACGATTCATGGAGTTTTATGCTATTTATATTTTATACGCAACAGAAACGTGCCCAAGCCGACGAGGTTAAAAATTTAAAACGACATTAATATTGACAGATTCACCCCCAGCTAAAGAGTTTTATGTAGGCACTTACGTACGTATGACGAAGGGCGCCCATTTCAGTAATACTTATATGCCATTTATGTAGGAACATTTCAAATGATTTGTTGAAATGCTGAATTCATTCAAAGGCTTTCACTTTCAGATTCGAGTGAGAACCTTGTATCTCGAATACGCTTCTAATCACTTTGAAAGTCTTTTGAAAACTGAAGAATGTTTTCAAGAATTTAAGACGTGTATTCTGTTCTGAAATCTGAAACAGGTTTCAGTGAAAATCTTAATTATTAGAAGAGCTAGACTTTCATATTTTATATTTTTTGTTAATATTCAACGTTCCTACAATTTTGATCGAAATATGTTTGCTAGGGGTAGTATGCAATAACCGTATTATTATGAGAACCGAAAGGTTTCATAATAGGGCCTTCAAATACACAGCCAAATCGAATACACAACTAATAGCCTCATCAAAAACCTCACAAGCCGTAAGATTCATTCCATATTTTTTCTATCTTATTGAATGAAACCCTTTTATTCCTGCATTAAAACTTAGAAAACAATGTTACAAAGCCTACAAGTTGCTAAATTCCACATTCCACCACATTTCACCCAGATCCGCCACTAAAGCATGATTTAGTTTCAAAGAACCCATATTTCTGAGGTCTTACACCAGTTTTATGTCCCCGAAACAAAACTAAAGAGCGATTTGTTGGCCGGCCGAGCAGCAGTTTCCATTTATCGTAAACAAAATGTTTGCCAGTAGTGTGTCTGGATCTAGGCCGGGCTAATAGGATAGGCCAAGGTTGCTTATGTCATATAAATGTGCTGAGTTAGTTTATATGTTCATCTTGACTCTTGACCTTTGGGTTTCGTTGTTCTTGGCGAAAAAAATGCAGACTTTTGTTCGGAGGAGAGGAATGGAGAGGTTACGTCAAGTTTTTTTCAAAGGTAAAGAAAATTGGCTGATGCAGTGGATGATATCGACCTCAGAGATAATTTATATCTGTTTTAGCAACTTATGTACTTTAGTTTTAATAAACTCAATTTTGACAATACATATACATATGTACATTATATTACGTACATTAATTTTCCACAGTAGGTACTCCTCTCCAAACAAAATAAAAATAAGTGATTAAGGCATGACACACACTGAGCGATGTTCTAAATATACCTCAGACAATTTGTTCAGGTACTTATGACACACATATATTATTATTACTATGAGTATACAATTTCTAGCGCACAAAGACAGACATTTCACATGAGTGTAGACCACCCACTATGAATGATCGTAGGGTGCCCATGTTGCTTCAGGCATTTTGCTGGCTGCGGTCCGTTTCGCGTTCGTAAATAATGCACAGACTATTAAAACGTACAGTTAAGCGGTGCAATCTAGAAGTTTTATTCACATTTGGTTGCTAGATATTTGCGTGCTTTAGATTGTTATTTTCGGACTATATATAGAAACTGTAGCACACGAAAAATATTTATTTTACAAATAGCTCGAATATAAGTGGAATGGTGAAAACCTATCTAGCTTCAGTGAATTTGGTTATTTGTAAAACCCATAAAAGCATACATATTTATAAATAATATCAAGGCACAAAAAGCTGTGTCTACGCTAGACGAACCGAGTACGTTCTCACAATTCTACATCCTTACCCAATTCTTGGGATATACGAAACGATGCATTAATCTTCTTATTTTTTTTAAAGTAATGCTCATGTTTTGGGTCCCATATCAATCGATTATTTTGATACAATTAAATTAATTGCACGGAAGTATCTTCGGTCCACGTTTCCATAATGTTCGGCTCGAGCGACTGACGTCTGTCACTAAACACGTCCACGAGCGCACTGCGAGCGCGAAGCAAATCCGTGTTCGTTCAAAAACCGACAACAGGCGGAACGCAGCCGAGCACGAACAAAATGCTCGCAGTGCGCTCGTTAGAGGCTTGTTAAGTTGGTCCACACTAGACGAATTGTGTTCGGCTCGTGCTCCGCTCGGGCTCGGTTCGTCTAGCGTAGACACAGCTTTACATCATCATCATCCTCCGAGCCTTTTTCCCAACTATGTTGGGTTCGGCTTCCACTGGTCCATCGGCTTAGACTGGTGTCAGACTTACTGGTTATATCAAGGCACATAATAACTTTATTTTTCCTTTGGTTTTAATATTTTCGTTTCAGATTCGTACTTTAAACATTTGTCCTAAAATGCTCCAAACTTGTCGTCACCGTACCGTTACTATGATTTACCGAATGACTACTGATTGCTCTGCTCACGCTAATACAGGATACGAAATGATCCACTCATCACGGACGGTACATCATTTAGAAATTACACACGAGAAGGCAACCTACATTTATAGATTTCGACATAAATATGCGATTAAGTACAATTCGTAACCCAGATTTAGTCTAGGGGAGTTTTATATGGACATTTGAGAAGTTTTAAAACCCCCTTTATATAGGGATGTACCATTTAGGCGAGATGCTACATCCCTATACCGGACGAGTGTTGTGTCCGGTGGGCTGCTGGCCACCCGGAGGATCCCCCCTTTTCTGCGAGGTATGATTAGTTTTACTCTCTGCTCTCATACCTCCACAGGGATAATACAAATTTCTGGTTAGTTCTGGAGATTGGAATCTCTAGTAAAACACTAGTACTCTGTCAGCTGCTTCGGGTTGAACTAGAAACTGAAACCAGAGTAGTTGGGAAAAGCCTAGGCAGATGATTTCTGGACAAAGAAGCCTTTGTTACGGAAATAAATATTGTACCTATTGTGTAAAAGATAGAATGTAGCTATACATAACCGCACCGATGTGTATCGATTGTTTTCATACTCGTTTCGCTGATGCGACATCAGCTAAGAACGGAGACAGCGGGTGTTCCCAGCAGGGCTACCGTCATATTAAACCGTAGTATTCGTGGGCGGATAATCTATTGTTTAATAACCATTTAAGATATTAAAAATATTATATACTTTTTTTCACTATTTCGGCCCTTCTTTTTGTAGCTAGGTACATAATGGTACTTTACCAGTGTAATAATTGACCTAAGACAGAATTTAGGGTTACTTATCGTCTATTTTAGTTTTCAGTTAATTTGTCAAACAAATAGCTAATCTACCATGTGTTACTAAAATGCACTCTGTATATGAAACATAATTGCTTGGCGACGACCTTGTTGGCAAAACACCTTTTAGTTTGTCTTTGTCTTTTAAGGTTGAAGTGTCGATTCCAAGGGTTGGTTGTGACCTGGAGAGCTCTTGATGAACAATTTTTTACCTTATCACAACGTGCCAAAGCTAATATTTCTTTAACAATCCGCGACTGATTGCTTTCATCACGTATCTACGTTGTGAAAATGAAAAGTTTTGCAGTAAGTAGATGTCACGGTTAATGATTAGATCGGATTCGTTTCCAAGACTTCCGATGCTGACGTACGTGACAGTGCAAAAGTATCGCTGGAATTGGATCTACAAGCGTAAGTGAAAAAAACCTCCTTTTTGGTGAGTCGGTTGAAAACACGGAAATTGGGAAAGAAATGCTTATGTATCTAGACTCAGAGTCGAAATATCGGTGTGAGAAACTTGATAATGCTTAGGCCTGATACACGATTGATATGCTCATATTGCATTTACTTACCCTGATTATAGTCTATAAGCATATCAATCGTGTGATGATTGACATTACTATAATAGACTATTATAGTCATCATCAAATCATTACTACTGCTAATCACGCAATCATAAAAATAAATTATAAAAATCATATTGTTATAAAAATGAACATAACACTAAAAAAAACAAATTTAAAATAAAATATCAAACACTATAATCTTAAAGTAAAAGGGGGATGTCTAGTTGCCGTGACGACCAGTTCGAAAACAAAGGGTTTTACCCCAGTAACACAGTATTCAAGTCACCCCCTACACCCCATGCTCGTCTAGAATGCGGCCAAACGAAATTACGAATTTGCATAAAGTCCACCATATTGCAAATAGAAGCTAGACTGTTTCTACTGAATGCTATTTCTATTTGCAATCACGTATTGATTTAACTTGGAAACCTTGACTGGTCGAACGATCACATGATAATAATTGCCTATGACCAGCGTTTGTGTACTAGGCTGGGAAATCGTATCAATAATTCCTCTACTCATGACGTCGCTTGTAGACGCGGCATACATGTAGATACACGAGTAACATGTTAGGGGGCTGTCAAATACCTATTTCTCTGTATCGCTGTGGTATCTTGTCAGTGTCGTTTTCTCCGTGCTACAGATTTTGCATGCCAAGGTTTGTTAGAAGGACCCTTCCAATTAGTGCATAACGTTTCATGCACTGATAACCATCTTCTAGACCTGTCCAACGTCTTCAAATATGAAACGTTCTTACAAGACACAAACAAATATGTCAGATTCAGTGCCACAAGTACTTACACGGGCTTCCAGAACACGTTTAAGCCGAAAATAATTGCATCGTTTTGAATGGATTTTTCCGAATCGAAATTGTCATTGAATCGAATCAAATACCCTTACGAAAGGACGAGTTTGTAACACATAGTCGCGGATTTCCGGAGTAATCGCACGCTTCTCGGTATCGATTTCCTTTTACTTTTATATTTTTGTTGTAACATCGCGTAACCGACTGATATAGGCGTGAAAAAATGCAATTATTACATTGTTAGACGTGAACAAAATGCCTCTGATCTGGTTGGTGTACAATGTTTGATAAGACAAAATAGATAATAGGTAATGGTTAAGCAACAATTTGCACACGTAGAGGATAATATATATTTTTTTAATATTGGTAATATGTTTTAAAATGGATAAGTGAGAGGAATATTAAAAACAGGGATCGTGAACTATATCAATGATAACAATTTACTTCGAAGATCTTTTATCATACGGTCGTTTATTGATCGAAGATGAGCGCTCACTAATCTCTAATTAGATTTGAATCCATAATGGCCGTTCACTCTCGCTAATGTAATACACACATCACACACTTCAACATGTATGTATAGCTTCAAAGTTAACAAGACATCAATCAAGTGCCCGTCTATTATTCAATCATGGACATTAAAGTGTGTCCAATAATAGTCGGTGAGCACGAACAGTTTCATTGTGAATACACACGTCACTGTACCTCTACATTCAAACGCATGAAGATAATACTCAGACTCCACCAAAGCGAAGACGAGAAAGATCGCAAGAAAGAACAGAGATATCTAATTTCATTCTTCACACATCTCATCTTCTTTTGTGGAGTCTGACCCTAAATACTGTTCTTCATTTGTTTCTAGACAGACAGCTCAACGCTAGCAGTAGTTAAATAGGCACACACAAATATTAAAGGTAATATCGAAATTCGATAGCATTTTATCAAGACGTCTACGTTTGTAAGCCGCTTAGACTATTTGTCCCGTCTTTCAGGTTCCGTCAATCTAAAATAAGCATCTTTGTACTGGAATATTCCGACTTTTATCTCGGAGACATTGTACCGGGAAAACGAGACATGCGCTTGCTAATTAAGTTTAAATTACCTGCTCATCATAAATAGCTGTCGATTGAACGATTGAACAACTCATTTCTTTCCTACATAAAAGGAAAGCGTACGAAGCATTTCCGTCACGTGTACCTATGTATTTCATTTGCCGTATGCGCCTTTTTGTGGACTCAAGTATTGATTGCAGACTTCCCCTAATACAAATTGCTTACCTGTTAAATTATTATTGACAAATTGCCTCGCCTCCCCACTGAATGTACCTTTGAGCTAAGCACAGGTGTTTAAATGAATTCTGCTAAGTAATTTTCGTGTTGCTTCGAAAATTATAAGGTATGATTGGCTTAGGAATTTTAAAGCACATAAAATTAAACATGTCTTATCAAAAAGATCTAAAACTTAATAAAACTAGCTTATGAAATACCTAGCTTTAAAGCATCTACTGAAAATTCTTCAGAGACGCTTATTCCTGAGATATGCTAATCTGAAGTAGTTTGCAAAAATGGGACGTGAAGGTAAAATATTTTTGATGATTCACAGGTCGGGCTTAGCTCTCGGGTTTTTCTGAGAGGGATTTCTTAGTAATCAGGCCTCCTATATATTGGCAATCTTGAGTCCTTCTGAATACCTGCAGAGTGTCTACACAGGTACAGTCATCCGGGAACTATTGGCGGCGAGTAAATTTATTGCTTTAGAACTTCGTGATGACACCGCCGAGATGCGGTTAATAAGATATCGATTTAAATTATAGAAATTCATGAGTATCAAATGTGTGTGGCTAAGTTCATATTTTATTTGCAGTACTATGTGCCAAACACTGAATGTCTTTAGCAGAGTGGTGAATTAAAACTTGTCTACTAAAACCGGGTGTGAGAATTAGTCACTTAGAATCGGAGGAGGGGGTTTCAATTAGCCCATCACGCAACACATCAATCGAATGAAGCCACAAAAGTTGATAATTTGCGGAAACATAGAGTAATAGAAGCCCTACTCTACAGACCAGCTTTCAAAGGACGACATAGGCGAGTTCTTGAAAAAATCCTCATTTATTTTTATTATTTTAGGTACATAGTACATAGGATTAATGAAGAACTAGATCTAACGATAATCACCTTTGCCCTACTTTCAGAAAATAATGATTAGAAAAAATATATGCATGACCTTTTCCTCGCAAAGCAATATTCCCGTTTTACCGATTAAAAATATCTTCACCGCCTATTATTCCCAGTAATAAACGTTAACCCAGAAACATTAAAACTGCGATTATGAAAACAATAATGCTAGAATATCGTATAATAAAAACTAATTTCGTATAATTGGAGCCATAAAGGCAGCGTATGAATATAATGACGTAGTGAAGTGACATGATATTATAGGACGTTATCACGTATAAGGGTAAAGTAGGAATCATCAAGTGAAACTTTCTTATTACATACCTATTAACTTTGTTCTTAACTTCTTCCATAAGAGGGATAAGCTAAGAGGTACTCATAATATTATCCTAATGGGTATGATGATAAACCATACATTTTTGTCAGAGCGCAGCAATTTAAGTTTACAAAATAGTACCATCAAAAATAAAAACATTTAAAATCTGAAATACTAATTAGGTAATTCTATTTTATCAGAATCCGGATTGAAATCTCTCAAATGTTTTCACAATCAAATGAAAGCAAATTGCATTGCTTACGTGCCAAATTACATTTTGGCTTTAACAGTTTTGAGATGGGTTTTCTCAAAGTAGTAGACAAAAGTTATCATGGTCATGGGACATTTGGCGGCAAGGGGAGCCTTGAAAATTCTGGCATAAAAACTTGGATGTCTTCCAGCTAAATAGGTTATGGATTTGGCAAGGTTATAGTAGAAGGTTATAAGGCAGGAACTTTGCCCGCAGCTTCTTTAAAGGTTAAACGAAGACTTACTCAAATTCAAGAATTAAAAGAAACCTAAAAGGAAAAGATCGAAAGTCAAGTCTTTTAACAAGCATCAACTTACGAACATATACCAGACCCATAAAGTCAAGGTACGAAGAATCCAGCTTTATAAATAGAAAAACCTGTATCACAAATAGCAAAAGTCTCATTATGTACAATGACAGAAATTAATATACGGAGGTTCTAATAACTTGAGCTGCTAGGATTTGTAGGGTTTAATTATGGGTTAGTGGCGAGACCACCCAAGCTCTTCTAAGACGGTCGTTACCTCCTGATGCTCAATTAAGAATATTATACCCATTAGAAAAGTATACCAGCGGCGCGGGAGGCGTGGCGTTTGTAAAATTTCATAGTAATGACTTATAATGAAGGGTTTATGGACTATTATAGTGTAAAGTAAACATTATTAGGGTAATGTTTACGTTATAATATGGAGTAAGTTACGTTTTGGTGCACTGAGCTATTATAAACGAATTAACATAAATTGAAATAAGATTTTAAGGCCGTAAAATATACTGTACACCGTTTTTTTAGCAATATACGAATAAGAAACAAGATCAAAAAACAAGATAACATAGATGAAGAAAAATAAGAGGAAAGATAAATATTTAATAGCTGATCATCATCTATGTACAAATGTACAACCAGAAGAAACATTATCTCTGAAAACATTTCAGTACGGCAAAAAATCTAAAATAGCAATAAATCAGGAGACCATAAATATTGTAACGCATAAAAAGGCACTACATCAAAGTTTTTGATGACTCAATGAAAACAGAGAAAAGGCGAAAAAACTACTTCATATCTTTGAAGTTCTTTCCATTTCTTTATGTAATATTTGTAAAGTATTGGGATACTTCGGAAATAGTTTGAGAGTCGAACAACTAAGTGGGGGGTGATCTTTCCCTATTGCTGTGCACATAAACATAATGGAGGGATAGCCGTCGTCCCCTTCAGGGTATTAGCTTAAAACGAAAATTATACACGTGGCAAAATATGCTCTTCATTGTTAGTCTTTATTTAAGTCTTTATTTTTATTTATCTTTTTTTTGCTTTATATAACTTGGTTTATTCAATTCATTAACTTCTTAAAATTAGTTTGTATAATAATTTTCTCATATATTAAAATTAATCAATTAATTCCTAGTCCAACTTGCATTGTATAACTTTCTCAGAGTCAACCCTTAAAATATTGTAAGCACTACATACCAAATGTAATACCCATTATGTTTTAAAAAGAGTAACCATGGAGTTTCTTGCCCGTTCTTCTCCATAGGAAGCTACTTTTGGAATGGGCAACTAGAATCAACCTTATTTATAATTTTTGACGTTCATAAGTGCTTGTAAAGGCCTAAATGAAATAAATGATTTGATTTGATTTGATTTGATTTGATTTGATTTGATTAATGAAGTGGGGAGAGTTTTGTTAGGTCACTTCCTGGATCCTGTGGCATGCAATATTTAGGGGCGTGCATAATCAAGGAGTTTATAGAATGCCCTTTTAACTTGCATTAAATATGGACAGACCAGCTAGCATTTATTTTTCTATAAGGCAAAATCATTATGATGAACATATTGGAAGTGGTATCTCCATGGGACGTATTCATCATACATCTCTTTGTATTGCTGAGTCTCTGTACACAGAGCACGCATTGTCTGTAGAAATTTCATTTCCTCTAAGCTTAATTGTATATGACCCAAATTAATTAATTCTTCGAAGCAATTAATCTATCCGATTGTCTCGGCTATTCTCGTTAACAACTATTTCAGGAACAAATAAATCCTGTCTACAGACTGCCGTGTAACGTAGTCTAAAAATAGCAACTAACAAGAAATAATAGTTTCTGTCGTAGGTACCTCAAGTTTTAATTAAATATAGTGGTCGTGTTTCCAAAAATAGATTCGGCTACCGTAGAAAATATGTCAGAAATGTGGGTAGATCACTCCAAAAGTGTCCCGTTTAAACATATCGTAATCCCTAAAGACCATAATACATCACTGTCAAAGCGGCTCGTCGCTCTTTTCCCATGGAACAAAATGAATAGGCCCCTTAAGCTATGCCTATTTTAGGCTTGAATCGCCTCACGATTGAACGACATCTCGATTGTGTGGTAGATTGTGATAAATATTATATAAATTACGGATATAAGTCATGTCCTGTATGCGTTTGTTAGGAAACCGCTGGACTAGATGGATTTATCTAGATTGACTGATGTTTATTTGGTATGCCTTTAACGATCCTTCTGGGATCGTATTTACGAAGTTCATTAAAGTGATTGTGGATGAACATTTTTAAGGATTATAATGTTAATGTGTCAGCTTCGGCTTTCGATCCTGAACCGAAATGATGATGGTGAGTGAAGATGAAGTTCCTCATCTATCATCTTAAATAGGTTCTCCTAAAGTTTGCTCCTACTCGTAATAAGCCTCGGAATTTTTTAATATTGTTCACTTTTATATGCTTCTATGTTTTCAATCATATAAAGTTGAAACACGAGATCACAACACCTATCCAATTCTAATTTAAATTAAATTTCTAAGCTCTAAATCCGACTGAAACTTATAAAGGTCTAGAATTAAACGTAGTTAAAACTATCTCAGGCTGACAGCATCGCACGCCACCCGTCATCCCGCCGCCGCGTCGACGCCCGAAGGGTTAATCTGATGCAAATATAATTTGATGTAAACGATGAAACATCAAGAAAATAGCTGCACGGAAAAATATTTCAATAAATAAATGTTTCAAATTCCTCAAATCGATTCCTTGTCTTCCAAGTCACAACAATGCAGAGGGATATTTTGATGCTGTATTTCAATGATTTTATATAAATCGGTATTTTCCGTTAATTTAAACAGATTAAAACAGCCACATCATCTATTGTTGTCACTACAAGAACATCATAGAAGATCAAAGAGAATACTACACACCATATTGCAAGTCTTTTTTTCAGTGTCCTTCCCTAAATGTTTCAATGTCGTAATAATATACTAAAACTATTTTGTTCTTTCATCAAAGACCATTATTTTGTTTCCTTTCTTGATACGTCATCCATTAGCATATCTAAATTCATGGTAACGAAAACTCCAAGCAAACAATATTGAGGTGGTATGCGGCCGTTCCTTCGTCGTCGACAGTCCCGTTAACAGAGGTCGAGGACGTAGGTAAATGAGACAATACCTACAAACACACAGAGGAGTTTCACCTTATTGTTTAAATACGGCTACATTAGAAACTTATTGTAAGTACCCATATTGCAACTCGTTTGGATTGAGTTTTTAAATGTAATATATGAAGATCTTGAGTGAGTTTCGGTTAAATATTTAAAAAAAACCATCTACCTAATTAAACTGCTGAAAATTCATTTTTTGCATCTAATACACCTTATTTGTCTGTTTTTCAACTAATAACAAAAACTAATTTTAAATTAGCAATATACGTCAAAATGCCTATTTAATTCAAAGTTACTTCGTTATTGTTCATTTCAAGTTTACATTTCTAAGATAAACGTATTTATCGAGATAAGACGATAAATATTTAATGTAAAATTTACCTGTCAGAAATTAAAGATAACGAGGAGAATACTCAAAATGAAAATATAAATTGTTCGTTAAAATTTATTTCGACTTAATGGACGAGCCATTCAAACAGCGGCCGTGACACGTTTAGATATTCAAATATTTTGGAATTTAAATAAAGGAGCAATAAGAGAAGGGTATAAATACATTATTTTTCTTTTAAAAATAACTGACATGGTCATGGATTTTTTTTTTTTTGCAACCACAATGCCATTTAAACGTTTAGCTCAAAGTGATCTTCGAAATTGGCTTCAGGTAAAGTTTGGTCTAAGTATTCTGAAACCTAAAAATTATATCCTGATCAGCGACATAAACCGCTATAAAGTATAAATCTTAGTTCTCATGATATATGTTGCACTGGCTTCTGTCAGTGGTGTCACCCTGGGCCGTAGGAACACTTCAAGGAACTGGATAAAAAGTAACACTGGAAGAATTTTTCAAATTGGACCAGTACTTCCTGAGATTGGAGCGTTCAATCTTACAAATTGACTCTTTAACCATATAGGTAATATACTTAAGTACAGAAAATATAGATGAAAGAAAACCCCATTACAACCATGCGAACGGTGGATGACGCCAGTAGGCAGCTAGAGATAACATCACATTAGTTACGTGACTTACAAGACTAATGTACCAACATAAATTAGCATGTTCACTGACCTTTCTTAAGAAGATTAGCTGCATAGACTAGGACTTGATTAATTGTACTAGCTGCAGTAAGTTCATGTAGCATCCACTTCACTGTATGAAAGGAACCTTATAATATAAACTTGGAGATTTCCTGCAAGATCTCATTAAAACGGAGTAAATCTTCCTCCGGGATCTGTATTACCTACACAGATATGTTCTATGTTGTTGCACTTTAGCCTTAAGCAAATCTATGTCTAGTACCTACGTGTTCATCGTCTTTAACTAACCTAACCTAATCTTTGTACTATTCGAATTCCTCTTATCGATACAAAAAATATGTGCCAATGGTTTTCTATAAATCTCCAGAAAATGCCTAACGTTTTCCCAACCATGTTAAGATTGGCTTTCAGTGTCACCGGATGCCTCTGAATCAGTGTTTTACACGTCTAGGAATGTATCATGCATCCTGAACTATCGTAAGCAAGGGCATTTTTGAAACAAAACATTATCCTTTGAGCACACTTTTATTATTTTTAACCTTAATATCATGTCGAAATTGTAAATTTTCTCTCAGGTACCAATGGAAAAGGGCTTTGACACAACTTGCATGAGTATGTGAATGACCGCCCCGCATGTCTGACGCCCGCCGACTCCAATTTACGAATCTCAAATTCAAATTCGATACCAGCTTGTTACTTGAGCATCATTTTATATCGGATGTGTCGTTCACAATCACGTTAAATGAAATGTGTTAATATACTGGTTAATACACTCTTTTGCAAAAAAAGCGGGCACCTATGCGAAATCTTGGTTTTAAGGACTTCACGTGTATTTCAAAGCGTTTGAATGACTGTAGTTTGTTACTAGCATCAAAAGAGTTAGCCAAGCATGCGTGAGAGTGTAGGTATTCTAAATTTGAATTTTGTAGAATTGCTAAGAAAATGGTTAAACGTTGTTTTGGACTAATTCCTGGTAGAAAGTTCGTGAGCGTTTTGAAAAGTTTTTGACGTGATTTTCAGAAAACTGATAATGCAGTTTTAATTAATGATTAATGTACCTTTCTGTTAAATCAAAACATTTTGAAAAACTATGCGTATTTGATAAAATTTTCACCTGCTCTTAATGGCCTATGCTGATGATTGATGGCAATGTTACGAGTTTCGGTATTTTTGTGTAAAGCGTTCTATTGTTTAGATATTGTACCCACGCGGTTTAAAATATCCCTTTCTCATAAATAAACACAATTTAGAGGAGTATCAGTACTTTGGGCTGCGACAAAACCAATTTAAAGTTAGCAGTGTCGTTCACAACTCGTCTCCTATCAGACTTTGACATACTGATTTTTTTTTAATTCTACATAATACAGAAAATAAAGCATAAACTATGAGCACGAGGTCTCAAGGTCTCGTAATCACTGATTTTTAAATAACCTCGCCTCTTGGGAAACCCCGTAGACCTCTGAAGATCTATGAGTCTGAGCGTTCAAATAGCGGGTTTTCATCGCACGGATATTTTATTAAATAAACCTGTCTGCTCCGAGGTTTTCTAGTATGTACAGCACTTTTCTGCTTAAATCATAACAATAATTGCCTACCTGATCATTTTTTCAGAATCATACGTTTGGCCAATAATTTCGAATTCATGACTCCCTTTCAGCTGCATCATCGTTTAGTAAACCGACACCTATGGAGGTATCGAGAGCTTCAACACGGCAATAATTTGACTTTTTGGATAGTTTTAACCCTCTTCGTCAATTTTTATATGGTTATTTTAACATTTATAACAAAATTTGGTATTTCTTAAATGTCAAAGTCTGATAGGAGACGAGTTGTGAACGACACTGCTAACTTTAAATTGGTTTTGTCGCAGCCCAAAGTACTGATACTCCTCTAAATTGTGTTTATTTATGAGAAAGGGATATTTTAAACCGCGTGGGTACAATATCTAAACAATAGAACGCTTTACACAAAAATACCGAAACTCGTAACATTGCCATCAATCATCAGCATAGGCCATTTAGAGCAGGTGAAAATTTTATCAAATACGCATAGTTTTTCAAAATGTTTTGATGTAACAAAAAAGTACATTAATCATTAATTAAAACTGCATTATCAGTTTTCTGAAAATCACGTCATAAACTTTTCAAAACACTCACGAACTTTCTACCAGGAATTAGTCCAAAACAACGTTTAACCAGTTTCTTAGCAATTCTACAAAATTTAAATTTAGAATACACTCTCACGCATGTTTTGCTAGCCCTTTTGATATTAGTTACATACTACAGTCATTAAAACCCTTTGAAATACACGTGAAGTCCTTAAAACCAAGATTTCGCATAGGTGCCCGCTTTTTTGCAAAAGAGTTTATATGTCGATTAACAGAAAGAAAAATACGTAAAAATAAAAAAATGTTTTTTTCAAACAAAAATGTGCAAAAATTAGAACACCATATAAAAGTCAGTCATTACAAACAACTGAAATTCTCCCTTGAAAACTGAGTTTTCAACTGATCAAAACATTCGATACTCCTAACTTTATCTCTGCTTTACCTATGTTGTAAATTATAAAAACGAAAAATGACTCCTGTGGTTAAACCACTGAATGGATTAGGTTATTTTTTTACAATTCGCCATAAAATATCATAAAGTATATGCGATAGGATTTAATGTGATTGTGAACGACACACCCTGTATACTAGCTGCTAACCCGGGGGAACTTCTTGTAACGCCTATATCACATGGGGATAGTGTAGCCTGCCAATGCAATAGCATAATTCAATTAAACTTCTGAGAGCAATTAAATAACATTATATATGTAATGAAAGAAATTGCTACACAGCAATGTAACAACATCAGTCACGAAATTCACCTTTAATCTTTGAAGAATATTTCCAGCTGTATTAGCTATAGAACTTACATACATCCATTATTTTTGGTTGAAAATGCAAACTGTTCAATAAAACCTCTTCGTCATTATTCTGGTCATCACTGTCCAGCCCTTTGTTTTCTAATATTGGACTTAATGTGTTTAATGGCCCTCGTAGCATGCAAAACAGAGCATCATAAAATGGATTGTGAACTTGGCAAATTCAAATTTTTACATTTATTGAACACAGCAAAGGACACTTTAGAATAAACAGATTTAAATTGGAGTGCATTAAAAAAACGTAGGTATGACCATAGCTACGCAGGAACTATTGGATCATCATTACGTTGCTAAGTTAGGAAGTCTAGACTCGCATGCAGTTCAACATAAACATAACGCACGCATGGTACTGACATGCAGTGGTTTCAAAATAAAAACATCCATTGAATTACCTTGCCTCGCTGTTGCGCTGAGCAGGGCATCCGAACGCAGTGAGCGCTGTGCGGCGAACGCACCCGAACGCGATCTTTATTCAACACGAGCGCGCCGTCAGTCCGGAGGTGACCGCGGGCGGGGCGGCACGTGCTGTGCACGCCTCGCGACATTACATTGTGTTTATGTACGCCATTGTTTTAATTCAATCCGTCTACAATCAATACGACATCGGAGTGAAAACACGGCCTATTTGCTGCATTCACTAGAATCTAGTGCGATAACAGTGACAGTAATTTTTTTTCTGTAATAAGATTAGATGCAAGACACTATTGACAAGTGAAACTCTACCGTACAATTTTGTCAGAAGGAGGTTTTTGTTTGTGACATTGTTATTTGACTTAAAAGGTGTTAGTGATCTGTTGTATAGGAAAGCATGCAAATCAATAATCCAGTGGATGCCCAGCTCTGAATACCCGAGAGCTCTTACGGTGCGGTGTATTATACGGTTGCATATTGATTGGTTCAGTACCGGGATCACTGGAACTTGTCATTCAATTAACGGTGGGTAACGTTATATCCGATGTTATTATCACAGAACTATCAATTACTTTACAGATATACTAACAAGATGTGTTATGAAGGTGAGAAGATATTGCCAAACATTTCAGAACAAATCTGGATTGTTTGGTCATTATCGTTGGCATTTACTAATGATTTGTTTACCAAACAAAAGAACATCGCAACAAATACCTACACTTTCAGAAAGCAATAATCATGAATAGCTTACAGTGCACGTAGTCATCATACAATCAATACTAAATCATACCTAGGTATATTTAAGTGATTAATCTAGAAAGCCAATGCTTAAACGACAATAATAAATAAACAACACAAAACATATGAACCTAGCATTATCCCAAAGGTTATGTTTATAATAATGTCCAAACGTTTCCAAGAAACGATGAGTGCAAACCAAACAAAAATAGGTACCTTTTGTTTATGACCAGGGTTTAGGTGCTGACACACGTCATGTTCTCTAAATATATTGCCTTATGCCTGTTTGAGAGGATTCTTAAAAGGAATTATAAGAAAAAACAAGATGAGTTGTTTGTGCACGCTGGGGGCCACTTGAATCTAACAAATTTCAAGCAATTTAGAATCTAATTGGGTCATGAACTAATGAACGCAATGAGGAATAATGGAAAGCAATTAGCCGCTACGGATCAGGATAATCCTTTGCATAGCTATCAACACGAAGACTTATTGCTCGTTCCAAATATACATACATACAATATAGTCCTACATATTTCGAAGTAGGTTGGTACCTACGAGGTGATGAATGAATTTCGACACCTACACCATATTGGCGCCTGCATCCAATCCAAATGTTTAATCTCTATTGTTCATTGTATTAGATTCTCGCTCCACTTTAATGTTCATATTGTACGTAAATGAATGGCCTATTGATTTGGAGATGTCATTGAGAAACCTTGCGTGATCTGTTCCTCTGTTTTGTTTTTAATCCTATTGATTCAAGCCAAGTCTACCTGTTCGGTCTCCCGCCTTAGGGTCAGTTACATCTCTAACAATAGGAGTGGAAACGAGAAGCCGCATAAAGCGCAGGCAGCGCAATATTGCACGCCTTTGCAGGTAGTTCATGGCCACATTTATTTTTAGGACCGTATCAAATACAGTTCTAATGGCCATTTAGTTCCAATAATTTACTTAGTTTTCACCCGAAATATCTGTTGAGAAAACACTGGTTACGATAACTTTTTTCATTATGGCACAAATGTGTTTAAATAATGAAGACAAAAACTTTGCAAGTATTATTATTAAAGTAATCATCGAGTGTATGCGAAATACACCTGGGAGCATTTGCGGCACACACCTGATGGCAAGGCGAAGGGAAGACAACCAGTTTCACCACCTGGCCACCGCGCACACATTACCAAATCGCAGTCCGCCGCTTCGGAGCTCGCCGTTTCATCATTGTACGACCGACCACTTATTTCTTACGCGTTTAATTTCAAAGGAACACGTTTTTCGAAGGACGCAGATGTTCCTGAAAACAATATTACTTGCCATCTGCTTGTGTGAAACGAAAGCGTATTTCGTTTAGTAATCGACACCGCAGAGCAAATATTATCTGCTCGCTTTTCTTGTCAGCAAATTATGTTCTTCGCACTAACAATTGCTTACCAACTCTCCAATGATGCGCTATTGTCTTTTTATTACTCAATTCTCGACATGCACTTTCTATGACAAAACAAAAAATACAAACGTAGTGTGCAGTGATCCAATTCTCTTAATACGAAAGTTTTTATGATTCATCAATTATTTTAGCAGTGGTATGATTATAAACTTTTGTTAACGTAAACACATTACTGGACTTTGAATAAATGATAACAATCATGTTTTGTTTCTTTTTAATATTGTTGTATCCAAATCCACACATTGGTGTGTGGTCTTCTTCCTGATTCACCCCATTGGAATTTCAAAGGGATGAGCTGTGGTCAAAAATTTAAAGAGTCGTGTCGTGACTCACTAATGTCCTTCAGTCGTGACAAATTTTATCTTCGTCGAACAACTTTGAAGTAACTCCGAAAAGAATATTTTTACGATAGAGCCAAGTTGTAAGGAATTTGCATCGTTTATGCTCATTAATTCCGTTGGTAAGAGTGAGGTTTACATTATCCGTAGCCTTAATCTAAAATAACCCAGATTTATTCAAATGTAATTTCTAGCAGTGACCTAAATACAAATTCATTAAAGATCATGAAAAGGGTTGCTCAGTCTGAACAGGCAGAATTCCAAATAATTAACTTTAGTTTAGAAATTAATTTTGTAAGCTATGAAAAGTAATTACCTCTGGCAAATATTATTGTCTACAGCGATAACGAAGAGCTATTAGATGATAAAGCAGATTGTTTCCCGTTTGCTTAGAAATCGTTCATCATTTTAGAAAGTGAAATTGACATTTGAATACATCTGCCTCACGTACCTGAGATTTTGTCAAAACTTATTGCATCTAGTTGGAAATGTGAAATGTGTAATTAACGTAACGCTTGATATATTAGTTATACACGATTCTATTATAACGACCGCGATAATTGAGTAACGGCAATTCATAATAAATCACCGTTAGTATAAACAGTTCATTTGCAATGATTCTTAAACTAGCACGTTTAATGTTGAAATTCTTGACAGATGTCTGTTTAAACTAACGGGTGCCCTCGTCACATACCCGGCTACCCATGCATTCATCTTTTAGGGAACTTTAATTAATTTTTGACATTAGTTGTTACTGGTAATGAAGACAAATTATACTTTCAATGGCAACAGATGCTAGTCAACTTTTAGTCTGTGACATCTACATACACAGTTAATTCTTGTTCCCAATTGTTTTCTATCTTTCTTTGTATTTTTTTCTGTCTTTTGCCATTTTCTCCACTTGAAAACCCGATACGTATAATACACCTAATACTAATAATTACTCTATGTATAGTTAGTATAGTACCCTTTCCTTTTATTAATTTATCAGTAACTTGAGTCACATCTTATTCGTTGGCTTGAGTTATGACGGCTTTTACACGAACATGTCAAGCCAGCGTGGCACACGGGAACACCAAAGATCTATTATACATAGCGTCGAGGCAATCACATCTTCCTCATTCCCCTAAGTTAGGCAAAATCAGTTTTGCAAACCTTACTTGCCTAAACTTATTCAATCTCGAATACTTGCCTTCGGATTCCAAGCCTTTTTAATGAGTAGTAGGCTCTTTGTCAGTATCTTACCTAACTAGTTCTAGCTTACCAGTATTTATTAATACGTTATCCGGATGCATAGCCGCAATTGGGCTGTTTTCCCACGCAACAATAGTGTCGACCCACGCTCGCACCGCTTGCATTAGAACATCAATGCTAAATGACACATTATCTGCAGCGTCGAATTCGCTGACAATGAACTGTGGTACACACAGAATCTGTAAATGTGTGAGCCGTTTGTTTGGCATTGAGGTGGAAAATGACCGGGTAAACAAAATCGGGCATTTAGAAGGTAATCTAGTAAACATAATTAAAAGAGATTAAATTCCTCTAGTCGACAAAATGGTATTATTTCCTGTGGCAAATAGTTCCGAATCAGCATTTGCCGCTTCATTAGAGCAGTAATCAATAACATAAAGAAGAAACGCAGAAAAAATATACACGAACACAAATTAAATTACAGGCCAAATTGATATTTATTGTACGGCGTTAATTTAATTTGACACAGATAGGAAAATGTAACTCATTCACAAGTAGATAACGCAATAGAGGAACCATATTGATTCAATTGGTCACGTAACACAATGGTGGGGCATTGAGCAATTGAATGGGCCCGTGTGATGCTAGCTCACCAACACCGAAACCAGTTACCGGAACAGCGTTAAAAAGAACAAACATTAGGCTGAAAAATACCTGAATATTTATTTGTTACTAGCGAACTCCACCACACTCGATAAAACTTTTATTCGCCTTGTAAATAAAACAAACAAGAATCAGTTTGATGTAATAATAAGAGTAACAAGATCAGTTGTTTAGTTTACAAGTCCGTGCGAACTAGGACGGTGGCGTAAAAGGGTCCTTTCAGAGGTCCTTGACGTTTGCCTTACAAATATTTGACTGACATGCTGCTACGTCGGGGATCGAGAGTCAGGACCCTAAAAAGATATAAATAGTGTCGGTATTACCTCTACAAAAGCATGTGACACGCTTTCATATACGGATGAATAAAATTTTGTTGATTCATGCTAAGCCTTTGACTATGTTTACATTACCTATGATGTTAATCACGTGTATGCTGACTTCATAATTTAGATCCATGACCTCGATAATTAAACCACGAACAAGGAACTAATATGTAAAACAAAATGTTCTATCGGTGGTTGTGAGGAGAGTCGTGGTGGCCTAGTGGGCAAAGAACCAACCTCTCGAGTATGAGGGCGCGAGTTCGATTCCAGGTCAGGCAAGTACCAATGCAACTTTTCTAAGTTTGTATGTACTTTCTAAGTATATCTTAGACACCAATGACTGTGTTTCGGATGGCACGTTAAACTGTAGGTCCCGGCTGTCATTGAACATCCTTGGCAGTCGTTACGGGTAGTCAGAAGCCAGTAAGTCTGACACCAGTCTAACCAAGGGGTATCGGGTTGCCCAGGTAACTGGGTTGAGGAGGTCAGATAGGCAGTCGCTTCTTGTAAAGCACTGGTACTCAGCTGAATCCGGTTAGACTGAAAGCCGACCCCAACATAGTTTGGGAAAAAGGCTCGGAGGATGATGAGGATGATGATGATTCATAATCTGCAGGTCGAACAGGTTTCAAACTGGACATTAAAACCAAGAATGCCTTGAATCGACCGCCTGGGCCGATGCACTTATCAATCAACAATCGAATATGCAAATCTATTGTTAGTTTTTAACAAAACGCACCTGTCGTTTCATGGCCATGAGGGTTCATAAAGATAAGCGTTGTTGAATGTTAAGTGCCTCAATCATTACAATTGAGTTTTATTTCTGTGAGGGCCCTTCTAGCAACAATGATGTTCTAAGTATACGAATATAATAATGTACATACATAGTCTGCTACAAAATCTTGAAGCTTAATAACCCTTACGTAATCTATTGTCTTTCCTGAAGCTTGGATGTTTATCTGATATAGCTATGTGTCATCTTGTTATGCAAAATTACTTTCTCCTGATTTAATTTATGAGATTGCAATTTTTGATCGCTCATAACTTAATTTGAGGAAAAAAGTAAGTGGCGGCGAATATGGGAATGACCGTCATATGTAAAGTGATCGTATAAAAAATTTGGTCATTAGTAGGCGGTTGTTTAAATTCAGCTTTGATATTGACCGAAACGAGTTCATTCGCCTCATTACGTAAACTTTGACTGTCTTCATTTCAATTGCATTCACATTAAGTATGTTTTCATAAAATTCTTTATCTTGATTCCATTTTGTCTTTCGATATAGCACTTGATTTACTTTTATCCACATTCTTTGATTAGATACAACAATATCAGAATTACAAACTGTCGTTCCAACAAACAATTCATCGCGGAAAGTATTGACGTAACTAGAAATCGTTTTATTACGACGTAAGAATGAATCGGCTCTCTTTCGTTCACCTTTGTTCAGCCAGTGTTTGCACAGTCACCTCCTATTCATAGCAGTCGTGTCTGGTTAGTTTCACTGAATGGGACCAGCATAATCCTAGATAATGTTTACGTGAATCAACTTTAACGCGAAATCAAACAAATTATGCAATCTTGCTTTCTTAACCTTATTTATTGAATTTTCGTAATCTGTTTTCGATGTAATAAGCCCAATTAGAATCGAACTGAAGAGTCTCAATAGATTTATTCTACATATTGCGTTCCGTTTCTAAATGTTCCACAACTAATGGTTCAATTGATAGAAGGGCCACTTACTTTCTTCAATGAATTGATGAGTTTATTAAGATGGAGTATGCAGACTTCATTTCGTAAATTGATACTTGATTGTGCCTGTTGTCCATATTTAGTCGGAGTCTCATTGTTATAAAAACAAATCTCTTAGTCACGTACTAGAAACAGTAGACATTTTATTATAAAAAACTAAAAACAGTGTGGGTTTCGGTGGTTCACCTGCGTAGGCGCATTATTGAATTCAATTTAAGAACTTGAACTCTTAATTACAATAAATTTTGATATGCAACATTCATCGGGCATAAATATTGATGGAAATAAAAGGTTATTAACACCAACAAATAAAATAAGGAATGTTTAAAGTAGATAACATTCACAGGGAACATCATAAAACTGATATGATCAGACAACTGTTCGTTCTCTCGTAGATTTTACTGTCCATCAAAATTCTCGAGACAGGGTTAACGTTCAAACCTAGACTAGCGTGGGTGAGCTAAACAAGGTTAAAGATAAGGGTGAGTGCTGTTGATATAAAAAGGTTAATCAAATATAGGTTACATAGCTCCGTTTACACCGATCGTCCCGAATGGTCAAGGTGTAATGTTCGCTAGCAATCGTAAAAGTAAATTAATATTCAGACAGTATCTTATGCCGGCAGTCACGTTCACTTCTATGTGGACAACGAGACTTGACTTTAATCAGGCTAACTCATTCATAAGAGCCTAATAAAATAAATGGCGACCGACCTTATTCGTAACAAACAGAATGAATACGAATCCACACGCAATGTGTTCGTTAGTTTCGTGTTAAGCCCTCGTATCCAAGTTCTTAATAACAGGATGCTGCAAGAAGTGCCTAAAGCAATCTCGAGTGTCCTTGTCTTGTTCTTGCTTTCGTTCCTAACTCTCGAAGTAACATAATGTTTTCTAATTGAATTTGTCCCTTGCCCGTCTCAAGTTGGACGAGGTTCGTCCAAAATAATTGCTCCAGCCATTAACATTCCGGCCTGTACCACTAACGTAACTTTCTCGAGTGGGTGGGATACAACATTACATTAGGAGACACGAATTTCGTTTGTTTGGGGATATAATGAAACTGCGGTTGTGCCAGATTTTCAAGTACGTTCGTAAAAGTTTCATACAAATAACGTACCTAAATAAACAACAATCAGAGATACTGCATGACCTCTCGCGAACCGCTTCCCGGAGCACATAATGGCATTGTTACAGAAACGCCGACAATGGTTTCCATGAGGGAAACTGATGCTTCATTCTCCATTCATGTGTCAACGGCTCGCACCCGAACAAGGGGTTATTGATCTGAAAATATAAAAGGTTCTCTCTGGCCATTGTCTTATACGACGACGTTTCTAGGATGAAACAGGCTAAACGTGCCCAAGTGGCCGTTTCGTTGCTGTATAGAGTTAATAGCTGCACTCGGCCGTTCCTCTCAGATGTATTTTTGAACCGATATTGCTTTCGTTTCACAATCGACATTATATTTGCGGTTCGCTTTTGATATAGATGTATCTGTGTTAGCCAATGCGTGGTCTGCTACAAGAGCATCTTTGATTTTAATTTATCGTTGGCAGCCGTATTTAGTTTGACCGATAAGTATTACAGTTTCGAGGTAGCCTGTATTACCTAAGCTAAATAAACTCATGAAATCAGTGTAGACCTGTGGAAAAGAAGAAAAATAAACATCCTCAGCGTATAAATAACTCGAAACAAAACAAGCTCTGTTAATATCCTCACATTACTTTTTTCTGGGCAACAGAGTGCCTAGTGCGAGTTGAACAAAATGTTGCGAATGACTTCACTGTCGCGTTTAGCGAGTAAACTTCAAACGAACCGAATGCAATATTTAAGCGAGTGTGAGTTGCCATCTCGCAAATTACTCGCATTACGTTTCCTCACGGCGAATAGCGATGATTATTTTTGTTAGGTTGGTGTTCCGTTCGCTTGGTGGGATAAACCTACCAAATTTAATAAGACGTCATTAACATGTAATCGTATAGGACGACTATCTATCAAAATTTTTGGGGTTATTGTTTGGATGTTTTGTTTATGCTTGACGCGACGCCCGAAAAAAGTTTGTAGTTGTTTTAAATTAATTCATTTAAAATGAAGACAAGTTCTTGTCTAGCACCTGGAGTGCTAGGGAATCTTATATATTTCATTATTATATTTCTATGAGTCAGAACCTCAGTTACTTGTTCTAAATACACACTGCACATTTTTTGGGATACGTGCTTTGCTTCTACAATTGGCTTTTGATAGGGTCCAGTGGCAAAAAAGAATAAAGTTTCTTGAATCATATACATAGTTTTGTTTTGGAAATTGACATTGTAACAAACATGAATTGATAAATACCTTATGTTCCAAGGAAACACGTACAGTGGATTTTAGATTTGTGCTTTGTCTCAGTTCACTGCACAAGGACTTAAAAATCTTCTTGGACAATCTATATCTCTGTCTAAATAATATAATCTATGTCTAAATTGTGTCCCCGTGAGGTGAACTAATGGATTAAAAAACGCGCAAGCCCTTGCCCCAATTCTGGCGCTTTTGTTGCGTTCATCTTGGGCCTTTGCGGCCGCAAACATCCTCCAAGTGAAGAAAAAGCGTCCTGCCATATTTTTGGTATTATTTTCACTAAATAAAAACTTAATTGTTGATATAAGAATATCTCCTCACTTCACTTTCACCACAAAAATCTTCGTGAGAACTTTTTGGTTAAATTCGATCGCGTTTGTATTTATTTACTATTCGATCTGTCAAAATCTGAATCTCGCACTCGCATCACGACAGAAATAAACCAATCACGTGCCTGTCACGTTCACTTGAGAGTGCGAGCGATTCGATTTCAAAAATTTGTAAACTGGCACTCGCTACTTTAGGTTCCAATTTTTGACACTAGGCGGAGCTGTTTTTGTTCCATACAAATCTTAGTATACGCGCTCTCACGTGAGTCCGTAAATAAATTCACGAAAACTCGCACTAAGCACTCTGACCTGAAAAAATCTTTTCATAAAATCTTTGTTTATTTGCGAAGCTATGTATTTCGGGGACTGTCCAAAAGCGAGTTGTAAAAATATCTTGAAGAATGAAACTGTGACATTGAGCTCCTCCAAATCGGATGGCCGAGGGTAGTTATTTATAATTTCACGCCCACTTCACACCGCTATGCTATACAGCGTCATGAAGCAAGAATTTTCTATTTGGGAACTTTATGAGTGGCAAGTTATTCAAGAATTCTAGGATTTTGTCGCATCGCCAACTGCACATGTACTAAAAATATTATGGTAATCAAGTACCGCAGTGAAATAATACCTTCAAGTATTAAGTTCGTTAATACAACTTTTAAAGGTAGTTGAGTCGCTGCCGAACGTCCAGGGCCATTTCCCACGGTGTCTTCCATCATAGTTGGTAATCACGAATCTAACCACAATAATATGATTATTTCCTAATACGTTCGTTGGAGGCATCTATCATACTTGATGCGCTTGCATGTGACCTTTCAACATGACTGATAATAATTTGGTGAAGGAGTTGTTATTTGGACATCTTATATGATGTAATTAGGTACATTAGTATAGCTATTGTGTTGGTTGTTATGTAATATTTTGGCAGATTATTAAATCTTTTTGTTTTACTAATGAATAGTTTGTTTTTAACAACTCTGGCATATACTAAGTTGTCAAAAATACAAAATTCTTATTTTTCGTAACAAAGACTTCCCGTACCAGACATCTTATATAATATGATTCAAATCAAATCAAATCAATCAAATCAAATCATTTATTTCATTTAGGCCTTTACAAACACTTATGAACGTCAAAAATTATAAATAAGGTTGATTCTAGTTGCCCATTCCAAAAGTAGCTTCCTATGGAGAAGAACGGGCAAGAAACTCTATGGTTACTCTTTTTAAAACATAATGGGTATTACATTTGGTATGTAGTGCTTACAATATTTTAAGGGTTGACTCTGAGAAAGTTATACAATGCAAGTTGGACTAGGAATTAATTGATTAATTTTAATTATATGAGAAAATTATTATACAAACTAATTTTAAGAAGTTAATGAATTGAACAAACCAAGTTATATAAAGCAAAAAAAAAAAAAATTTTTGTCAAGTTGTCAAGTTGCCAAATGTATAAAGAACTGGTTTTTATAAATTAAACATTTTGAAAATGCTAGCATGTTCATCGTAACCTGGAAAAGAACATAAAGGACTGATTAAACCAAAAAAAAAATATTCTGGCTAACAACTTTTGTTACTTTTGATAAGCTATTTATTCTTCTCCAGCCTAGAATATATAAAGGAAAGAGGTAGACATAATGTTTTCACACTCGCCCAAACTAATAACAAATCACAGAAATATCGTCATTGTTCCATATTCGATCTCCAATCGATATACAATAACGATACAAGTCGAAGCATTGTGTTATCGTGAAAATAGGTCGACGAGGGATAAAATCGTTTATCCGGATCATTTGACTGCGTGGGCTATAACTGAAATATAGCACCGATGCCCTTCGCTTATTTATTTTATATGTCTATGAAACTTACATAGACATGATCCATATTAGACAGTTGAAGGAAAACATTAACCTTCTGTGCATTTTTATATTTCAAATGAATCAATCAAGTTACACCGGATCAATCAATGATCTCGAAGGATATACTGTTTCATCTATGACCAGGTTTATCGAAACAAATTCCTCCCAAGATTGACTTTATGCAAAGCAATTCGATGGTATTCAAATAACACTTAAACGCTGACTCGTCCATACCATTATCATAGCGTTCCCTTGGGACCTTTTGTGTGTTTCTTATTGAAGAAAGGCTATTGCTGCATGCCATAAAAAGAAGTAACCCTAAGCTGAGATAAGCTTGAGGATAAAATTGTTCCAGGGACACATTTTATTGCTTCTGGAGTGGAAATAGCCATTTTACGAGTTGCGCAGAACAGGCTTGGGCACTTAAAAATAGACTTAGCTTCGTGCGTGTGTTATCAACTGACCTATGGTTTTCTTTTACTATTTTTTTTCAAACTTAATTGAATTTTAATCCAGATGTTAATTCTCTTAATGTCTTCGCACCTGCGTATATTTTTAACATATTCTAACTTTTCGAATGTTGATAAATATAATAAACATCCATATGGTCGGAGTCTATTGAATTCGACAAAAAGATAACAATTTATCTGCGAATATCGCGAAAAACACGCAGACCAAATAAACTATGCTATTCAAGCAAACAATTTAGGTAATCTACGAGGTTTGGCTACTGAATTGCGAAATTTAGCCGAAATCCCAGTATTACGCGGGCTTGCCGCAAAATTCGTTCATCGTCGTGTGAATTCCCGACGATATACGAAACATAAAATTAGGCCGGGGATCCACAGTGGTCAACGATGGCCGCTCAGAGTTAGTTTCTGAATTAGTTAACATTGTTGCTTTGACAATAAATATATTATCACTTGTGGGAAATCTACGTGGTTTCGTAAGGAACGATATTGTGGCCAAAAATATATGTTTCAAAATGTGCCTCATGTTGAGTACAATGAGAATCAAGAGCATAAAAACCCGATACACAAGATATTATAAAAAAAAGAACTACATTACTGTACCGACATAAAGACGATTCCCGTTTCATTTCACATACGGGAAGCACAAAGAAGATCTATGAGCGGAAATTAACAAAGAACTGTAGCAAATACAAGCACAGTTTGTCGCAAATAAAAACTTTGCCACTGAACAAATAGCAGCTTTATCTGCGGATCATTATGAAGTTATTGAACAAATCACCTGTCACATCCCAGATGTTTGCGCGTGCCTCTTATTCCGTCACAACGTAATCTCTTCTGGTTGATGGAATGTTTCCACGGAGACGCAATCTTCAGTATTACGCGATGCCACGCTAAAATACAATGTTATGTAGTAATGCTTCCTTATTATCCAAGTGATGGTGTGAAATTGCAATTTAATGAGTCAGGTAACGTTGGGATAGTGCGATGCGTCAATAACGACATTACGCTTACTCTTATTGAAGATACGTTTATTCGCAAGCTTTTCTATTTAACACTTCTTATAAATAAACGGGCTTATGATGTAGTTAAACAATGTTCAACTTAAATCAGTTGTAAAGCCACAAATGCTTTCTATGAAGATGATAATGGGTCAGGTCATTTGACTCTTCAATCTCACGATATTTAAACGAACTATTGTTTCGAACAGTAATCTCAAGTCAGATTGCGTAGTGCGTGGAGATTTCGTTCACAATAGACAACTGATGAATGTCAATAAACTTGTTTAATAACAAACCTTACAAGTTGCGAAAGTTTTGAAAACATTACAGGAACTTGCATAACAACTCACTGATCAATTCAGAAATTCGCGAGTCAGTAAAAATGTCAATAACATCTTCGCCCTGTCTGATAACAGACAGCCTTTGGGATTCATAAGATACTGTACATGTTCACCTGTTAAAATATTTTATTATGTTTAAGAAATATCTCTATGACCTTCATCAGTCAAACTGATAGGTTCAAGAATGTACACTTTTTATAATAGATACCTAACAGGTTTTTATATTTTAGTCATCGATTTTTTGGCCACATCGTCAGAAAAATTATTTCCACTGCTGTAAAAAATATCTTGCTCAACAATCCTACGTATTTTGTCGAATAAAGCTGACTAAAGAAGAGACGACTTTTTCCCATATTGTGAGAGAAAGTTATTTCTCTCCAAAAACGTAGGCGTTTAATTTGAGCTCGTGAAGTAATAATGTTATATCTCCCGAATCTAATCAGGTGGAATCGACCATAAACTAGGTATGTTATGTTTCTTGATATCGCCGCTCTCTATCATATTGTTTATTGACATAGATTCTTTACTTTTACTATTCATTTGATGTTTTTTTCTGCATGAATAATGTATATTATATCTGTCAATGTCTTGATGTTAAAAACTGCTCAATTAAAGTGGGTAAATAACCCAGTGGCCCCTGAATCTAGCAAGGCGGTCCGTTATTGTCACACTACATTCGTGTTCTATTGCGTTGCTTAGAACGGATATTTTACTGCTGCATGTTTCGTGCGTCGCATCCGCTAACCGTATGACGTTTTTATCTGTCTTTCGAGAAAAACGTATGGAGATGCTCAGGCGAGTAATTCCAACACTTCTAAAACAACCGCACTGAGGCTAAACAAGTTTGCGCTTTCTAGAATCATGCTCTTATTGTTTACTCGTCAAAATCCGTTTTCTTGTTCTTTTACATTTCGCAAAAGCCGTGATTTGGTTTGGAACTGTTAGGTTTATTTTGGAGAGGAAATATAACGAAGTGCATTACCATAACAAACAGTATGCAGTGAACAATGTGCCCGGAACGACGCTCCAATTATCGCGGACCGTGGTCGCGCCCGTGCGGAGGCAGCCAGCATGCACGCTAACATTAACAATACCGTAAAACTAACCAACGCTAAATAAATAATTTGTTCCGAAATAGTACTAAAGTAAACGTGTATAGACAACTTGATTATACTAGCTTTTTCAGACTCCAAATAAAACTGAATGGATATAAATCTGAATGGATTTATTTACCGTATTCGTTCATTGTTTACGTTATCTTTTCTATTTCTCTAACCGCGACTGCTCGAATGAGGTTTTGTGTTCCATCGCGGTTTTAATAGAAAATCGGTTTTCTCCATTGAAAACAGAATCGATAGTCATGCTCAACTAATATGAAAGTAGCGTTTCAGACTTGGTAATGAGCGAAGTTTGCACACGTTATTTATAGCAACAAATTTATAGACTTCACAGAAAATTATGCATTAAATCACTGATAATTATGCATTTTTCAAGATAGGGAATGAAGTAATGTTTTCTGAAAAAGGTTGTCTATGACTTTATTTGTACCAACTTCTGACATCAAATTACATCATAGACCCATGCCCATCCTAAACTGTACAGACCTACCATTTGCATAAAAACGAACTTTCAAACTAGACAAAATTACTGTGTATTGCACCATAAATACAATGCAAATTAGTCCTAAATAGTGCAAATTACTAGTTTGTATGCAGTAGCACATCTTCGCTGTGTATGGTAAGTAGCATAAGTACTGCACGGTGAGTTTTAGATGGTATCAACAGTTTCCGGTCCGTCAGGCCACAATGAGGGCTCGAGCGGAAGCTCGGCGCGTGCGCCGTGCAATCTACCGACACTATAATAGCCCATGATTTTTTATAGCGGAATCGTGCTATAAAAATAGAGTAGACACTTCAGTAACAGGACTTCACCGTTTCTTACAGCTACATGACTTATTCTATAGAGCCGAGGAAACCAGTCCATTAAACGTTAACTTTGCCTAATATGGCAGGACAACTTAATTAAGCAGAAACAGGATTAATCTAAAGCTATTTAGAACATGATTTATAATGTGCGAACAATTTATTTTCTGTTCTGTTTATGGAATTAGAGCGATACAAATGAATCGGATTAATATAGGTCGCCTACGTGATTTAATTTTTTTATTAAATTTATCCATGTAAGTAGACTTATTGGTGATAAAATCATCCTATATTCATTATCCTCAACCTATATGGTCATACTGTTTATTTTAATTAACATTTGAAACTGGAATATGTGTATTCGATGTTGGATGACAACCTACAGTCAAAGCTAACAAAGAATCTCATTTAAAAAATGGAAGAGTTTTCTATTTAGCGCGTTTGATCAACAATGTGTGAACAACATGTGGTGTGGTCCATAATGTTCTACGCACTTATGAGGTCGTGAGTACGATAGAACACGTGATCGTTCCAACGACTAGCCGCAGTGAATGCCTCATTGTTGGACCTACCATTGAAGGATACGGTCAAATGGGTTGCGAGCGATGCGTGTTCGCAGTAGCGCACGCTACTTTCGAATATCACAATGTGGTAAAAAAAAAGTTATGACAGTTAAAAAAAACACAAGGCTACTATAATTTGGACAAAAATTCGATTGATGGACACTAGAATTGCGTGCTTCGATTTCAACTTCTATCAAACAAGCTAACTGCTTGTTTGTGAACTGCTTTGCCTTTGGCAAAATGTTAAAAGAAAAACTGTGTTATCGTACACCAATCAAATTGAAAAATATATACATTAGGTACCTACAGACGACTGTCTGCACGGTTCACAAGAAAAAAAAAGTGTCCAAAAGTCAGGTATCGATTTCTTTAGCTTGTCCTACACGAGGCATTGTCCCACAAGTTCGCGGTTACGCAACCCATCCTGCCTACACAGTCCCCATTCTAATATAGAATATATTAAGAGCAGTAATAAAAGCGACGCGACTACTCGTAAACAATAATTGAGTTGAGTTTGTGAGCTTCAGAACGGGTTATGAAGTTATCGAGTTAGAACAGTTTCAGAACAAGTCGTCTTTTATTTATTGGGACACTCCTCTACGTACTACAAAACAAAGGGAATGTTTTATTGGTGGACATCTAGACAAATGTTGTTCGGTAAATAAGTTTTACTACTTCACTTTTAGTGTAGTTTTCTTGTTACTGAAAGAAGGAAGGTCATAAAGGCGGTAGGCCAGAAAGTTGCAAAATACTGACCATGCAACTTCATACACAACTCGCATTGTTGGGAATAATGTTTATGATCTGTCCTTCATGTATAAAGAAATAATGAAGGACCATTAAAAGGTTTTCTAGGAAAAACAGATCTGCCTTCTCAGTTCTATTATTACTAGGACACAATTGATAAAATCTTCCTTCGACTTCAACGCATGGCTCTCCTACTTGCATTCACTCTTTACGTATCCACTATATTTTATAACTGATAAAATCTATTCCTAAACGAGCTATAAATTAGGCTTGTCAAATATCTATATTTTATAACAATGCAATAAATTCACAGCTAATAAAAGTGTACTGTGAGATTTTACAGCGGCCATTGTGATATTTGTAACAAGAATAACAATTTAAGACCATGTTTCTCGCGTGTTTAACATTCGAATAATTACAAAATATTACAATGAACAATATGATATTGCGAAAGTTGTAATTTGTAACAAATTGTTTTAGAAACTCCATACTTTTCGCAAGTTCTCGATACTTACTTGCCCAATTTTGCCGCCATTTTGTAAATCGAACTTTGTTTTAATTTATTCTAATTTTCCAATTTATTCTAATTTCAAATTGATAAGCTAAGCACGTGTCATGCCAGTTTAAATGTTACCAACTCTAGAAAAAAAACGTTTTATGACCGTACACGAATAGCACGAGCATAAAAAATCCTAGTACTGTTAGATCCGCTACTTTATACCTTACGCTTTTACTTTAAAAACAGACGCGACGTTAAAAAAGTCGCTACATCTTCCTGCTTAAACATCTCTCTGATTGATCTCCTTACACGCACGGATGGCTGTCAGATTCAATCCCTCAAAGGGTTATGGGCTTTAGGCACTGAATTTATCGCAGCGTAAAATGTTCCCCTTGAATCTAGCTGTAGACGTAAACAAACACTGTTAGGATTTTGATGTTTAAAGCAATGTTTGCCAAAACAAATTAAGCTATTTAAGAATCCAAATAGGAATCTCGATAAATCAGAAACTCTTATTACGATAAAAATCTGAAAACTTGAAGGTGAAAGCGACATTTCTCATGTAGAAAACGTTTCAGGCAGAATAATTAAATTCACGAAAATATAAAAATGTTTTACTCACTTAACTAAGTAAGATAAGGTTAGTCAGTCAAAACATTCCATTTCACAACCTGTATTTCTTACTTCTCCAAAAACTTTAATGGATGAGTGAGAGAGATAAATATAATTTAAATAGGTAAGTGACGCAAGTTTTTTAAGAATATTTTAAAATACACTGAGCTTTCAGAAATATGCCACATAAGTATATTTAAGTCATGTGAAAGACGCAAAGATGATGCTATCTGTTCGCGACAGACGCATCCGTGCGCCGCGAGTGCAAAATCATAATGCCTAAGTGTTCGTTTTTTTTTTTTTTTTTTTTTTTTTTTTTGGTATGGCATCTCGCAGTTCAGCCTAGGAGGCCGTGTACTGCTTAACCGGACTTTTCCCTGTGGATGCCTAGAATTTAAGGCCTCCAGCCAGGGGCGTAAAACAACTTATAAACTAAGCGACTGCGCTAAGGGTACCCCCTGTGGGGTCGAACCTCGGCTTAGGGCGTCGCTGGAGAGGCAGCAAGAGGACAGGCTGGATCATATGATCATTATTATTAAATGGGGAATTTAAAGCTACTGGCTCAGCTCGCGGGCTGGCTCGATGAGCAAGGGTCGGGAGGACAGAGAACGGGACGTCGCGGCGGACCTCGGCGGCGAGGTTTGTACGAACGCGGTTTGTATTTGTGTAGAGTGCTAGTGAGTTTACTACTCTCTTGGAGGACAGTTATCTCATCGTCAGGTTCTAGGAGGGCATGCCTAGGGCGGCGAATCCTACTGATGCGGGAGGGAGTATAGTTACTGGCTGACACGATAAGTGAGTTATCGTGTTTCTCAGCGCGTTCGAAGTACCGTATGGCGGCACGCTTCATATACTGGCGGATGGTAGGGATTTTTAAGTCGAGATGAAGAATCTCATTTCGAACATAATAGGGAGCTCCTGTGATTTTCCGTAAAGCACGGTTTTGAAGGGCCTGCATTCTGTGAAGGCGGCGATGACTTGCTTGTGCGAACACAGGGCAAGCATACATCATGATGGGGCGTATGCACGATACGTAGAGGCGTAACTTGCATTTGAGAGATAATTTGCTCTTTGAATTGAGCAAGAAGTGCAATCTGCCGTACACAAAGGCTGCTCTAGAGCGCACCTTACTTATGTGCTCGGCGAATGAGAGGCGCTGGTCTAAGATTACACCTAGATATTTGGCATGCTCCTTCCAAGGAATCGGCCTACCAAACATGGTGACTGACGGGGGCGCGGGAGGAAGCCTACGGCGAGGGCTCGAAAAGAGTATGGCCTGGCTTTTGTCGGGGTGGAGTTCGATTCTCCATAGCCTAGTCCAGACACCTAGGGTGTTGCAATAGGCTTGGAGATGTCTCACTATGGCGGCTGGGCTGCGGCCTGAGCAGTAGATTGCCGTGTCGTCGGCGAATAGGGCTAATTGAACATGCTTGTTCTTAGGAATATCGCTAGTGTATAGCGTGAAGAGGATGGGGGAGAGTACCGAGCCTTGTGGGACGCCAGCTTTTATAGGGTGGGCCGAAGAAAGAGTGCCGTCTATGCGATAGCGAAAGGTGCGGTTCGACAAAAAGTCTCGTAAGATGACGACGAGACGGTCTGGGACACCGAGTTGGTAAAGCTTGTAAATCAAGCCTTTGTGCCAGACTTTGTCGAATGCCTTTGCTATATCGAAGAGAATCGTACCGGTGAGTTGGCCACGTTGGAATCCGTGGCTCACACCTTCCACGATGCGGTGGACTTGTTGGACACAAGAGTGATGGGTTCGAAAACCAAACTGTTCTAATGGAATAAGACTCTTTGCTTCGACGTAATCTTTGAGACGCTTATAGATAAGTATCTCGTAGATCTTGCCGAACACATTGAGTAAACTGATAGGGCGATAGCTGGACGGGTCTGATTTTGGTTTACCGGGTTTGGGAATACCGATTACGGTTGCCTCTTTCCATGCCTGTGGGAACAGGTTATGGGTCATGGCGCAATTGAAGATCGCGGTCATGAGCATTACGAGGGAAGCGGGTAGGATTTTGAAAACTTTATTGGTTATTCTATCTGGGCCCGGAGCTTTACGGGGTTTGAGACGTTTGATGATCTCTGCCACTTCGTCTGGAGTGACGGGAGGCAAGGGATCGTCGGGGTCTTCTTGCGGTGGTAGGGAGGATCTGCGCTCGACCTCGGCTTCGACCTTTAGTAGGTGAGCCGGGTCGACCGGTTGGGTACTAGGCGAGCATTGAGCCTCGAGGCTGTCGGCCAGACATTCCGCTTTTTCATCGTCCTCGAAGGCGAGGGAATTGTCGGGGCGTTTGATCGGCGGGGTGGAAGCTACTTCATCGGATTTGAGTTTCCTTTGAAGCTGCCAGAAGGCTTGATGAGTCGGCTCGAGTTCGCTCAGCGTCTTGTCCCAGCGCGTTTGACGCATCTCAGCAAGGCGTTCCTTTACAGCACGCTGTAAGTTACGCATGTGAGACTTGTTAGCGTCGCAGGGAAAAGTACTGTAGGCACGGACAGCCGCGTTCTTCTCGGTCACCAGAGCACGCACGTCGTCCGGGAGCTTGAAACGATGAAAGCTCGTCGCTTCAACTCTACGTGAACACTTGTCCACGGTGGATTGTACGTGCTCGGTGAACGAGCCAATCGCGCCCGTCATGTCAGCGACTGAGTTGATTTCATCGGGAATTGATTCTAACTGGGCGGAGGAGGATTTCAAGCTTTCGCTTAGCATTCTCCAGTCCGTGACAATCTGGGTGGGAGGAGGGCGATCCGGGTCGAGTGGGCCTGAGCGCGAGGCTAGTTCCACTAGAACCGGTCTGTGGTCGGAGGTGAGCTCGTGTAGTACCTCGATCGAATGTAAACGTAGGTTTACGTTCTTGAGGAGCGCTACATCGAGAACGTCGGGAAGGTGGTCGACTATATTAGGAAAGTGAGTGGGATGCATCGGAGCGATGACATCGAAGGTGAGGGATTCACACTGATTGAATAGCAACCTGCCTCTTGGAGAAGTAGTGTTGCTATTCCAGGCGGGATGTTTGGCGTTTAGATCGCCTGCTATTATTACAGAGTCGCTCAGGCCTAGTAAGGCTCTGAGATCGTTCGTGAAAAGGATCGGGTCGTAGGACTGAAAGGATGAGGACGTGGGAGGGCAGTAGGCCGATACGAGAGTGATCGACTGGTGATGGGACATGGCTAGTCGACAGATCGAGGCTTCAATGCAGCTTAAGTCGGGGGGAGTGATCTCTACACAATGTAGCGATCTTTTATAATAGATAAGCGTGCCGCCTTTGTGGCGTGTGATCCTGTCATTTCTAATTAACTTATAGTTAGCTATATTAGGGCCGCGTACGCGCGGCTTTAGGAAGGTCTCTTGTACGAGAAGAATGTCTATCTTATGGGATTGTAGGAAGGCGGAAATCTCGTCGCGTTGGCCGAGAATACCGTTGGCATTATAATAGCCAAGCCTAAGGGAATGGGGTTTAATTTTGGATGTATTATCCATTTCTATTTCCTAAAGTGAGGCAGGTTTTGAACTGCCTGGGCGACGTCTGAATACTCCTGCATAACGGAGTAGAGTTTGATAAGGTCGCCGTTGCTGGCGACTATCTCCCTCGAAAGTTGTTGAGCTCTGTCGCTCGTGAATACACTGAACGTGCTCAGTATAACGTTCATAGAACTGAGCGCTGATACTGGGCTAGAAGAGGGCGCGATCGCTTGCGCTTGCGCGGGCTTGGCGGCTATAGGAGCCGCGGAGGGCGCGGAGGGCGCGGAGGGAAGGACGGGAGGGACGCGAGGTAAGCTCGCGGGCGCCGCGGTGGAATTATTCACCGGGGCGGGAGATGGATGGGGCTGAGTTGGCCTCAGGGTTGGAAAGGCTCTCTGATGGTTGAGAGGGTTCCATGGGGAGGGCCGTTGTGGGCTGAGACGCTCGGGAAGTTGAGCGGTAGGTAGCCTTGCTGATGGGCTTTCCCTTAGCTGGCGGGCGTTTGCACGCTTGGCCAGCTTGGGAGACGTTTTTGGGGCCTTTGGGCAGCCGCGGTAGTTGGCGGGATGGCCTGAGGCGCCGCAGAGTACACAGCTCGGAGGCTCGGTGCACAGAGTGCGGTCCTTGGGTCGCGGGCAGTCGGAGGTGCCATGTTGGCCTAGGCATTTCACGCACCTAGGCTGGGCGAAACAGTTGCGCTGTGAGTGACCCCACAGTTGGCAACGGTGGCATTGGGATACAATGCCAGATCTATTTGGCTTCTCGATTGAGATGCCGGTTAAATTACACACCGATTTGATGTTAAAAATCGGGTGGATTTTAGAAGGGGATGGCTCGCATACTACGAGCACCATGTCGAAGGCGTGGCCGCTGCGGGCGCGGTGCATCCTATGGACTTGCGTCGCAGGGATGTTTTGTGACTTAAGGTCACTTAAAAATGTCATCCGAAGGGATTTCCTTCGGAATTCGGGTAATGACGACCCGGAGAGGTTTTTCCTCAGGGAGGGAGTATGTATGGAACGAAATGTTCCTCGCTCTTAGCGCTTTAGTTATCTCCCTATAGTCGTCTGACGTAGGGAGGACGATTTTTATACCGTTGCCGGTATTGGAGGCCGATCTGTAGTTGATCTTACGATCAACACACAGCTTGGACACTTCGGTCCATTTCGCCTTGTCCTGTAAGTATACAGGCGGCGGAGGTTTGCTTTTAGGTGCGCTTTTGGGCTTAGCGGCACCTTGGGAGGAAGTGACCTGCGAGGTCGAGGGTGACGGGGCGGGGGATGCTGTAGACACAGCGGGCGGGCTAGGGAGAGGGGAAGCGGCAAGGGCAATGGTTTTGCGCGCCTTGTCGTTGTTTTTAATCTTTTTCCTCTTACCTCCCTGTACGACGGTGAAGTCGTCTTCGGAGGAAGAGGAGTCAGAGGGCTCGGAGGATTGAGCCTCCTCTGGGATGGGTGAGGCAGAGCGGGAGGACGAGGTGTCCATGCATTCGGCGTCGACGTTGGACGCAGGTGCACTCGCCTGAGTTATTTCCATTGTCTGTGAGACAAAGGAATTAGGAACAATGGTCGAGTGCAGCTGGGCATCGACCATTGTTTTGGGGATTACCGTTTCCGCTAATGCGGCGGTTTTCCCCGAAGAGACAATTATAGGCTCAACAATGGGGCGCGACACAGCTGCGCCGGCCTCTTTTGTTGAGCCGTTATCAATAATAAAATAGCGCGCTAGGCGCGGGTCCTTGATATCAAGGTTGCTAATCATGTCGCCATATTTGGCGACAATGTCTTGGTCCTTGAGGAGGACCTCGAAGAGGAATTTAATTACTTCGGCAGTCATTTTCCCGTGAGGGAAGAGGGCTACCGAGCTAAGAGAGGTGGGAGCCTAATTATAAAAAAAACCTAAACCTATCACCTATCTCCCCGGGTGGATGGGCCCGGGGATGTGTAACCCTCCCTGCCGGGTATAGGCAGGGAGGTGAGTACCTATTGGTGAGCCCTAAGCTTGTAAACCGTTCGCCAGTCTTATTGTGCGAACGGGCCCTAGCCAGTCTAGTGCGAAGGGTATAGAGATACCCAACCGACACCAGGTGTGTAGCTGTGAAAGCAAACCAGATGCAAGGCACGACTAGGAGATCCCCCAAGGCCGAAATCCGAGCTCCCGTCCAATTGACTGCCTTGCCCTGAAGGGGTTCGGCGGGTGTGATTGGGTCAACACCCTCTCGGCTTCGTTGGCACCGTAAGGTTTCAACCGAGAACCACGAAACTGTGGCTTTTACCCAGAAGGGGTCAAGTGAATTTACTTGACACAAACGTTTTAGAAACAGGATAATCGTCCGCCGCTTTGAAAAAAGCAGCTTTGGATTGATATATTTGTAGTCGGCAGAGCGACTACGGTGAGCGTTACGTCGGGCGTAACAAAGACAAAAGTCGTAAACGGGCGAGCGCAGAGCGACACGTCCGTACACGACGAGAGTCAGAAGCTAAGTGTTCGTGTATGCGCGTTACTATTTATACTCTAACAATTTGTGATGCGGGTAACGAGAAAAAAGTGCCGTGAGCCGCGCCGATGTGTGTTTTTCACGTGCACCCTCCTTCTAAATAAGTATAGAATTGTATTCAGTTTTGATAGTGTTTTGATTTGTAAATTATAGTGTTTTTTTAATAGTAAATTGTAATAGTTTATAGTGGTAGCTTAAAACCTACATAGTTGTGTATAATAAACATATAGTTCTGCCGTTTACGGCCTGATTTGCCTATGTAAACATTTCTCGATAGAAAAAATCCTAAACTTTCATTAGTGAAATAGTGTTTAACTGAAAGCCTAGGTCTCAGTATATAGAAAACAACTTACTTTATAGGAATATTGTTAATAGTTTAAGTTACAGAACAATAAATAATGTCTGTGTTTTGTCTTTCATTTTACATGCAAATTGTCAATACTAGGGCTTAGGTCACATCGATAGGATTACTATCGCCAGATAGCCCATGAAATGCCCTAACACACACTGCTTTCCGTATCGAGATAGCCCCCATAGTTTGTTTTTTATCTCGAGATAATGTTCATACAAGGGCTGATTTCACATAGTTTTCATAGTTTATTCGGTTATAGTGTTTCAGTCCTGAAGAAATTCAGTGTGAGTATAGTATAGTCCGGTAGCGCACTTCATGGGGGGTCTGGCACCGTGCGTCCCATAACGCTCTCATGTACCATAGACCTGTAATATCGCTGTAAAATTGAAATGTCAAATAAACTGAGGTTGGTGGGAGGGACGAGGAATCGAGGCGCTCGTTAAGGTAAAGTTTCGAACACATTCGGTGCGCAAGCTCCGCCGTACAATCGTAGTCATCGGTATAGAATTTTAATAGTGCAAAATAGTAAATAGTGAAAAAGTAAATAGTGAAATAGTAAACAGTAGTGCGTCGAAGCTCGTCCCTTCAAGACTCCTGAAAAATATATGAAGACTTATTATTTCGCCGGCATTCCTGAACCCACAGTAGCAGAGAGTACTAAAACCAGTCTAAACGTATTAAAACCAGAGAGTACTAAAACCCGTCTAAACGTATTCTTGTTTCTCATACTCCTGTTTCTTATATTCCTGTTTCTCGCCACATCGAAAATACAGTCCACTCGCCCAGCCGTCCACGAACCAGCGACCGACGGGGCGTCAACGTCTCGAAGCCACCCATAGTTCCTGCTTCTGAGCTACGTCCGTCCCGCACATCTGTTTGGTCCTTGCGACCCGGATCGACTGGGGAGCGAGCCAGGAACTTCAGCTGAAGATTCGCAGCTTATACTGAAGAGTTGTAAACAGCGAGTATGCCTGTGACAAGATCGCAAGGAAGAGCCGCTCAAGCCTGGATCATCGACGCCGGACCGGGACGCCGCACGCCCCCCATCGTGCACCGCCAGCCGCCGTTCTCTCCAACCACCACCGAGGGGAGTGAGCAGCCCCCCCCTCCCCCGAGGGGGGGTGAAGACCGACCCTGCCCCGCAGCTGAGAGGGGAAGTGAGGCGCCACCCTGCCCCCCTGCCCCGCGAGGGGGTGAAGACCGACCGTGTTCCCCCGCCGCGCGGGGGGGTGAAGACCGACCGCGCCCCCCTACCCCGCGAGGGGGTGAAGAGCGACCAGCGCCGTCGTCGTTGATGCAGACTGAGGCGTCGTCATCACTGAGGCCGCCTGGAACCAGTGCTGAAGAATATAGTTCAGGAGAAACACTGAAGGCTTGCGACAAGACATACAACCGAGCTGTACCGATGACTACCCGGGGTGACGCCCGTACCGAACATAAGGCACCGTCGCACAGATCGACGGCATCAAATAGAAAAATTAGAAAAGCGCGTGAAGACTTACTGAAAATTAAGTTGGAGCTAGCGCAAATAGCACTTCAGCGAGCCGAGGAAGAATCGGACGACGATTATATGGAAGATAGAAATTCGAATGAAGAGTACATCCGTTCCTGGTTGGAGGAAGCTCCGGAACCAGACCCGCAGGACGCCGCCGCTGAGGGAGGACATAGACCACCAGGTACCCTGGACCTGCCCGAGCCCCCCCCCTCCGCGGTTATAGTGAATCCGGTCCTGCGTGGAATAAGTACTGCTCCTGGAAGGGACGCCGCCGCCGAGGGAGGACATAGACCGCCGGGTACCCTGGACAATCCAGAGCCCCCCCCCTCGAAGACCATCGATATTGAAGCCCTTTCATCAATGAAGAAACCAGTTGAAGATACCGCAGGGGGTGAAGGGCTCCGTCCGTTTATCACGGAGCTCACCTCCGCCATCGCATCGCTAGCCGGAAATAGAAGCGAAGAGAAACCGGTGTACCACAACCCTGCTGCATCGAAAGTCATCATGACGCTGCCGAACTTTAGTGGATTGCATACAGAATGGCTATCGTTCCGCGCCATCTATGAGACAACGCGACCATATTTCAACGACGTGGAAAATACGGCGAGGCTGAGAAGAAGCCTGCGAGGAAGAGCGCTTGATACAGTTAGTTCCGAGCTTATCGGCAACGCCAGGCCGGATGACATCATGAAGGAGTTGGAGCTTCAGTTTGGCCGCCCCGACTCAATAGCGCAAGCGGAGACAGACAGACTGCGCGGGCTGCCACGCTGCGGAGAAGCACCGAAGGACATCTGCACTTTCGCCAGCCGTGTACGAAGTGGCATCGTCACACTGCGAGCGCTGAAAAAGGAACACTATCTCATGAACGCCGAGCTTATGCGCATACTCACAGAGAAGCTGCCGAACTCGCTACGTGTACAGTGGTACAAGACATATACTGAGAAGCACCAGTCAACGCCGGACTTGGGTCTCTTCAGTGACTTCATCACCGAACAAGCTCGCTACTGCAGCGCATTTGCACCGCCTGAAAACATCAGTGAAGCTACTGGACTTAGACGTGTGACGCAGAGAACACACACCACTATAGACAAGAAGCCAGCATCGAAGTGCCGCATCTGCGATATGGACGGACACAGATCGCTAGACTGCCACAAGTTCGTGAAGGCTTCTGCAGACAAGAAGTGGGAACTTGCCAAGCAGCACAACCTGTGCTTCCGCTGCCTCCGCCATCGTCAGCACGGACACAGATGTCAAAAGAAGAGATGTGGAATCGAGGGCTGCACTGCATCACACCATCATCTGCTTCACTACAAGAAGAAGGCGAGCACTACTGAAGTCGCACAAGAAGCGCAAGAAATAGTCGCAAGTTCACGCAACCACGCAAATCAAGCGTTCCTGAAAATTGTTCCGGTGCAACTGTCCGGACCGGCGGGAGAAGTGCGCACATACGCACTGCTGGATGACGGCTCAACCGTGTCACTGATTGACGAAGAGCTAGCAGACATGATCGGTGCAGAGGGACCAGTCGAGCCGATGAAAATAGGCGCCATCAGCGACGTGACCATCGACACGCCCACGTCGAAGAGAGTTGACCTCACGCTATCGACCTGCCATAGGAAGAAGATACCCTTCAGGGCGCGCACCCTACCACGCCTGCACCTGTCGCCGCAGTCAATCAGCAAGGATGACATCGCTGACTGCAAGCACCTGATTGACCTGGCAGATCAGCTGACGTACAACGCAGGGACGCCGAAGATTATTATCGGGCAAGACAACTGGCATCTGCTCCTAGCAACAGACATAAGAAGAGGGCCCCAGCATCAGCCGATAGCATCGCTAACTCCTTTGGGCTGGGTGCTGCACGGTGCCCGCACTAGGACGATGGGACAGCAAGTGCACTACGTCAATCAACTGAATAGCGCCGAGGAAAACATAGACAAGCAACTTCGTGAATACTTCGCACTCGAGTCACTCATCATCAACCCGTGCCGACCAGCTTCTGACCCGGAGAAGAGGGCGGAAGATATATTACAACGCAGTATAGTACAGTTGGAAGATGGACGTCTTCAGACTGCGTTGCTATGGAAGAGTGACGAGATACAGATGCCGGACAGCTACGCGACTGCGATGAATAGACTCGTATCAATAGAGAAAAAACTCGACAAGAATCCTGCTCTGAAGACTAGATATATGGCGCAGATGGATTCACTAATAGAAAAGGGCTACGCAGAGAAAGCGCCCCTTGAACGTACACCGGGAAGAACGTGGTACCTGCCACACTTCGACGTCTTCAACCCTATGAAACCGGAGAAGCTTCGTATAGTTCACGACGCAGCAGCGAAGACAAGAGGGATGTCACTGAACGACTACCTGCTCACGGGTCCGGACTTGCTGCAGTCACTGCCCGGCGTGATGATGCGATTCAGACGTCACCGCGTCGCCGTCTCCGGAGACATTACTGAAATGTTCATGCAGGTGAAAGTAAAGCCAGAAGACAGAGACGCTCTCCGATATCTGTGGCGAGGAGAGCGGCGGGAGGGGGCGCCGGAAGAGTACCGAATGACGTCGATTATATTCGGCGCAGCAAGTTCACCGTGTACAGCAATATTCGCCAAGAACTGGAACGCGAAACGCCATGCGAATGAGCACCCAGAAGCAGTAGAAGCAATAATCAAGAATCATTACATGGACGATTACCTGGATAGCTTCAGAGATATAGAAGAGGCGACGCGCACAATCAAGATAGTACAAGAAATACATAGTAAAGCGCGTTTCGACCTAACAAAATGGGTATCCAACAGCGAGGAAGTGCTGCGTGATTTGGTACCTGGGCAAGAAACAACACAGATTGTTAATCTTGGAAATATAGAAAACACAGAGAAAGTACTCGGCGTGATATGGAAGCCACATACAGACGAGCTGAGCTTCAACTTAAAACTCGCGCGCCTACCTACTGGCCTGCTCGACAAGGAAACGCCCACGAAGAGAGAGGCGCTCAAAATAGTTATGTCGCTATACGACCCGCTGGGACTCGCCTCGCCTATAACAATCAGGGCGAAACAAATACTGCAAGAAGCTTGGAGGCGGGGAGTCGACTGGGATCAACCTCTCGATGAAGAACTATCAAGCCAGTGGAGGGCGTGGATAAGTCATCTCGAACAGCTGAAGAACGTAAACATACCACGCTGTTATCCTGGGTACAGCGAGGCTACAGAAATACAAGTACATGTGTTCACCGACGCCAGTGAGAAGGCCTACGCTACAGCGGTGTACTGGAGGACAATGACCCGTGACAACAACGTGCACGTCAGCCTCGTCATGGCGAAGGCGAAGGTGGCACCGCTGAAGCTGCTGTCAATACCACGCCTCGAGCTGCAAGCCGCGGTGATGGGTACGCGCGTCGCAGCCGCAGTGATATATGAACACAACGTCAAGCCCGCCTCCGTGACCTACTGGAGTGACAGCAGAACCGTTCTGACATGGATAAGGAAAGGAGCCAGATCGTACAAGCCATTCGTCGCACATCGCCTGGCCGCCATAGAGGAAACTAGCAAAGTCGAAGAGTGGCGCTGGGTGCCTACAAAAAGCAACATAGCCGACGCCGCCACCCGCGACGTCCCGACGCACTTTCACACCGACCACGAGTGGTACTGCGGCCCTAAGTTCCTGTACAACGACCCATCGACATGGCCGACCGAGTCACCAGCTGACAGTCAACAGACAGGCGAGGAAAAAACAATCACGCTCATACAAGCGGGCGCAGCAAGCCTCATAGACGCCGTTCCCGACCCCGCTCGATTTTCAAAGTGGGAGCGATTGCTGCGCGCCACAGCCAGAGTACTACAGTTTATATCGTTGTGTAGAAAACAACGTACAGAAAAAACGTTCTACAAGCGAACAAGGAAAAATAAGGAAAACGATCCTGATTGGTCGAAGGCAGTGCGAGCGCCACGCACGCCTGCCGAAGCTGCGCGCGCCCAAATGAACACACGCAAGCTTATGACATTGGACGCGACATACATTCGAAGAGCAGAGAAGCTGCTAGTTCGTGTGGTGCAACAAGAAGCCTTTACACAAGAAATAGCCAGTCTCGAGAGCAACAAAACAGTCGCAAGTAGTAGCCGGCTGCACCCGCTGCGCATAGAACTAAACGACGGAGTTATAGTACTGCGAAGCCGCATAGCTGCTGTAGACAAAGTCGCTAAAAGCGTGAAGAGTCCACCTGTGTTAGACGGCGATCACCGCATTACACAGCTATATATAGACTGGACACACCGTAGCCTACAACACAGCGGCACCGAGCTCGTCGTGAATGAGGTCAGACAGCACTACTGGATTGTGCGCCTGCGCCCGACAGTCAAGCAAGTCATCGCGCGCTGCCTGCACTGCCGCATACGTCGCGCGCGCGCGCCGACGCCGGCAACCGGCGACCACCCGAAGACACGCCTAGCTCATCACCGCAGGCCGTTCACATACACCGGGCTTGATTATTTCGGCCCGCTGTCAGTCACCGTCGGTCGTCAGCATCACAAGCGATACGTGGCGCTGTTCACGTGTCTAACAACGAGGGCAGTTCATCTCGAGATCGCGCACAGCCTCAGCGCGGACTCAGCTGTGTTGGCGCTGCGCAGGTTCGCAGCGCGACGCGGCTGTCCCACCGAAATTTACTCCGACAACGGCACCAACATGCACGGTGCTGACCGTGAGCTGCGTGAGGCCTGCCAGGAGGAGGCCAGCCGACGCGGCATCGCCTGGCGCTTCATCACGCCTTCCGCGCCTTTCATGGGAGGCGCCTGGGAGCGCTTAGTGCGGTGCGTTAAGACCGCGCTAGGCGCCACGCTGCACGAACGACACCCACGCGAGGAGGTCCTCGCGACGCTGCTCTGCGAGGTTGAGTACGTCGTCAACAGCCGGCCGCTCACCCACGTATCTGTGAGCGGCGATGACGACGAGTCCATCACACCAAACCATTTCCTGCTGGGCGGCTCGGCACGCCTGCCGAGCCCCGGCACATTCGACGAGCGAGACATCGACAGCAAGAAGCACTGGCGGCGCGCCCAGATACTCGCCGACATGTTCTGGCGCCGCTGGGTGCGCGAGTACCTGCCCGAGCTGCAATACCGGCGGGAGCCGCACGCCCGCGGCCCCGCGCTGCAGCTGGGCGACCCCGTCCTCATCGCCGACGGCAACCTGCCTCGCAACACCTGGCCGCGAGGCCGGGTTGTGGCCGTCTACCCGGGCGCTGATGGTGAAGTTCGGACCGCTGATGTGCGCACCGCAGGTGGCATACTAAAGCGTCCGACGAAGAAACTCGTGCCGCTGCCTAAGTAACCGGGCAGTGCGGCGTCACCGGCGTCGCGGCGCCCTCGCGCTATCACCGCGCCGTCGCTCACCGGAGATGCGGCATCGCTGCGAGCCAGAGCTACGGGTCATCGCTACGGGTCAACGCTTCGAGTCTCCACCTCGTGTCATCGTGTCATCATTCATCGTTTAATAGACTAAATAGTGATAGTGAAAGTGAAAGTGATAGTGCCTACACTCTGCCGCACGGCGGGAGAGATGTTCGCGACAGACGCATCCGTGCGCCGCGAGTGCAAAATCATAATGCCTAAGTGTTCGTGTATGCGCGTTACTATTTATACTCTAACAATTTGTGATGCGGGTAACGAGAAAAAAGTGCCGTGAGCCGCGCCGATGTGTGTTTTTCACGTGCACCCTCCTTCTAAATAAGTATAGAATTGTATTCAGTTTTGATAGTGTTTTGATTTGTAAATTATAGTGTTTTTTTAATAGTAAATTGTAATAGTTTATAGTGGTAGCTTAAAACCTACATAGTTGTGTATAATAAACATATAGTTCTGCCGTTTACGGCCTGATTTGCCTATGTAAACATTTCTCGATAGAAAAAATCCTAAACTTTCATTAGTGAAATAGTGTTTAACTGAAAGCCTAGGTCTCAGTATATAGAAAACAACTTACTTTATAGGAATATTGTTAATAGTTTAAGTTACAGAACAATAAATAATGTCTGTGTTTTGTCTTTCATTTTACATGCAAATTGTCAATACTAGGGCTTAGGTCACATCGATAGGATTACTATCGCCAGATAGCCCATGAAATGCCCTAACACACACTGCTTTCCGTATCGAGATAGCCCCCATAGTTTGTTTTTTATCTCGAGATAATGTTCATACAAGGGCTGATTTCACATAGTTTTCATAGTTTATTCGGTTATAGTGTTTCAGTCCTGAAGAAATTCAGTGTGAGTATAGTATAGTCCGGTAGCGCACTTCATGGGGGGTCTGGCACCGTGCGTCCCATAACGCTCTCATGTACCATAGACCTGTAATATCGCTGTAAAATTGAAATGTCAAATAAACTGAGGTTGGTGGGAGGGACGAGGAATCGAGGCGCTCGTTAAGGTAAAGTTTCGAACACATTCGGTGCGCAAGCTCCGCCGTACAATCGTAGTCATCGGTATAGAATTTTAATAGTGCAAAATAGTAAATAGTGAAAAAGTAAATAGTGAAATAGTAAACAGTAGTGCGTCGAAGCTCGTCCCTTCAAGACTCCTGAAAAATATATGAAGACTTATTATTTCGCCGGCATTCCTGAACCCACAGTAGCAGAGAGTACTAAAACCAGTCTAAACGTATTAAAACCAGAGAGTACTAAAACCCGTCTAAACGTATTCTTGTTTCTCATACTCCTGTTTCTTATATTCCTGTTTCTCGCCACATCGAAAATACAGTCCACTCGCCCAGCCGTCCACGAACCAGCGACCGACGGGGCGTCAACGTCTCGAAGCCACCCATAGTTCCTGCTTCTGAGCTACGTCCGTCCCGCACACTATCTAACCTTCATTTAGCAACTTTACAGGCATCCATAAAAAAAAATATCATCCAAACATACCCTTTCCATTTTCATTTCAGAATAATTTCAACGTTATGTTTTCAATTTCCAACATCCTCCGTGTAACTACTCTAATAACTACTAGGAGCGAAGCTTATTAATGTTGTAGGAAGCAATTGAACTCAGGCGCATAGTAACTAGCACTTATCTAATTTAGGAGACAGATGCAGAGAACTTTATACCAACTATAGTACAATATATAAGGGGCTATAGTTACGACTGGAGTCTGCAATTTGCTTCCACATTTAGATGTGACGCGATGAAGCGCCGTATACAGCTAGACGAATAGTCGGCTTATTACGGAGCTGGATTAAGTTTTGTTGTTTATTTTCTTAGTTTATACTCGAATTGGATATTCGCTAGTTGCGATAAAACTGTACGTTTATGTGTAGTACATAATGTATGTACCTACGTAATGATATGGAGTATTCCGGGCAAAAATAAGTAGGGGAGATTGGACATAGCTACGGTTGTATGGTACTTACGTAGTCTTAGTACCTACCTGTATCATACTTAACAATAAGAAAAGAGCGAATAAATTATGCCAATTGATCGGAAATAAATATCTTGAAAACAATTTCATAAAAGTATTGTAAATTGTTCATACGAATGTCAGATGCTTACGTATTCAAATAAAAAGTGCAAATGCTTCAATTATGTCTAGGTACTATGGTACTATCTTACAATCGTGAATATCAGAAGTTTATCGCATAGCTTATTCAATTAATTCCACATCGTACAACTAAGCGGAATCTTGCAAAGATACGTTAAGATTACGTAAAACCGTAATGACACGATTCCGTTACGGTTTACACGGAACGACATGCAATAGCTATCTTTTGAATATATGTAATTTCTTGTTTTTAATTGGAAATTGCCTTAATAACCGTAACCTTTTATGAAACATGCTCGTAAATACATTGAGCGGTGCAATATTCTTATAGTAACTACTGGTGAAATGTAATCAATTAAATGTGATAAAGATCAAGTTTTCTCTGCTACAAGTTTTGAAGGTTTTTATCTTAGCGATCTCATCTTATGAGTACCTCATATCTCCAAAGTTTATTAAAAAAATATGTTTGTTTAACAGAAAATAAAAAGTTATAACCAAATTAATGTTTCCACAAAGTAAATCCTACGATGTTTCAAGTGAACGACCATTTTTTGTTAACAAAATGATGTTTTGCAATATTTTTTGTAGGCTCCGGCTCGATTGTTTTTGTGGATACCAAAAAAATGAGGCAATACCATCTATCCGGCCGTCCAAAGTTTTTTGTCTAACGAAATGTAACAACAGCTGATGTTAACAACGATATATTTTCAAATACGCGATGTTTGTCGAACACTTCATCCGATGAGAGAAAAAGTTACGAACTTTTTAATTCTGCCTCCCTGTATCCGACAAGTTAATTATTCAACTTTACCTGCACAAGTTTTCGTCGTCAATGTGTACACTTTTGCAATTAGCAAATAAAATTCAGTCCTAGTTCAACTTGCATGAAACCAGATGAAAGTTCTAGTCAATTCAATGTAAGTGAAAAAACTCTTTTATTTACGTTTAAACCAAATCAAATACAGCAAGTTTAATATACAGTTTTCCCAGAAGGAATTCAAATCAGTTTCTCCAGAACTTTTTTTTTAATAAAAATTAATATTGAACAAGTAACTTCAAAGGCGCTGCAGACTTGCAATTATTATTATGAAACTGCAAGACTGGAAAACATTTCGAGCGTAACTTTATTTAATAAACTTCGTAATCATAATCATTACGCGTTTTAACGAGCTGCGAGTACAAACTCATGTAGTTACTCATATAACTATCCATTTGCAAATGAGGTAAAACTAAATAAAAAGTTACTGCAAATATTAGAACGAGGAAATGCTAGGTCATGGATTATTCGGTGTGAACAGTAATCAATTTTAGACGCTTAGGAACAAAAGGTCGTTGACATAACACAAAGGATTTGTAATCTGTGGTGGCTATGACCTGTCACGCTGCTCAGGCAGTAATTGTGAACGCTAAGACAAAGTCGTGATTTGCTCGACTGTAGACAGGTGGAAGTCGGAACAGCTGTGTGGTAGCGAAACGAATATAATGCTGCGCTGTCTATCGGAATCGAATCACCGAATGAAATTTGAAAACAGCAGCGGTAGAACGATTCCTTTAAAGCACAAAGTCGTATTTCGATTTTGATATCAAAATATTGGAAAACATTTTGTATTGCAACGTTAGCTGAAACACAAATTCGTACAGTGCACAAATATACTTTCAACATTTTTAAAATGGTTGTATTGTATTGAGAAAACTCATTACTTTGATGACTATGGGCCACATTCATACATTGTATTGATGTTGTTCGAGAACCTATTTGTGCTATGTTATTCATGTATAAAAAATACAAAAAGATGTACAAAACATCTAAAGCACGCTTCATTGATTGCGTTAATAATACCAGCTACAAATAATTACACCAGTAAAACCATGGAGCAAAATCAGAAACTGAAAATTGTATCCACGTTCATGACCACATAAATTAATACATTTGAAAGTTTACGTTTTTGTCCTAACAATGTAATTAGTCTGTGCCTGGCACGGTTGCCGGAAAACTACATTTTACATTTAAATGCTAGTAAATGAAGTTGCAATTTTCATGCTATTTACAAACTGTTTGTAGCTACATATGTACATGGTTTCTGGTGAACCCTTTGTAGTTTAACTATCGATTGAAGTTTATTTATAACTGTGTTCTCTGTTTTCAGATCAAACTGGTTGGAGTCCATTGGTACGTACAATTTTGAGCTATATTTTCATATTGCCAAGGGTGGTTTTAAAACAGTCTTTAATTCAGGACCACCAGCGTTATTTTAGATCCTTAATTAAACGATTAATCAAGCGATACACGTAAAAATGTTCCCATCATCACAATGTAATTGATCCGAAACAAACAAAAACAATAAATGGGGTAAATAGCAGCGGACGTTTGAATTTCCATAGTAATTGCTAATTAGCAACGAGAGAAGGATAGGATAGAACAAAAACAAGTGAAGACTGACCCATATACCGCTCCAGTGAGCCGTGGCTCCATAAACAGAGTACTTGGAGAGAGGGGAGCCATGGAACTGGCTATAATTGTGCGCCATGTTACACATTGATGCCACGTTTGACGAATGAACAAGGGGAAGTAATATACCGCTTGTTGAACGCAGTATAATAGTGTAAGTTCCGCGTTTTGTCAACGATACATGAATATCTAGACAAATATGAAATATTACTCTACAAGTGACTCTCATCCAGAATCTGTGTTTAATTATTTTAGATTTCCCTAACCGAGTATCCTCTTTTCCGACTGAGCTATTCATAAATTAAATAAAGAACTGATAAAAACAATTGACACGCTACGTAAAAAAGAGTGCCGACGGATCAGTCATAAAAGATTCCTCGCGATACAGGATAATGCATTAAAGGTATCGACTCTATCATCTCTCATGAACGTAAATATCTCAGTGAAAGGTACTGCTATTAAATAAAATATGAAAGGAACGTGTAACAGGTCCGATACTGTCTGCTTTCGTCAGACTGTCGAGCCACAAAAGCTGGAAATAATTGACTGTATCGATGAAATCCATAAATATAACAGACACTCAAAATATCTATAACTCAATATCGAGAGCTGCCGACTTCAGATATTCGAAATCTTATTCAAAGATCAAATACGTACTCGTAACAGTTTTCATCTCGTATCGCAAAATATCGAATCAATCAAAGTCGCAACAATCTTGCCTCTAGATCTATCCATTTGTCACTGAAACAATCGTAAAATGATTGAATAACAGCAGCTGTCAGCCATATTTAAATCAAGTGACTTAGAACTATTCAAGGTACAGGTTTCAGGCGACACGAATACTTGAGTGTTGTTTCGGATTATGTAAGACCAAGGGCCCTTTGCTTTACGCAATGTCCATTCTGAGTTTAATAGCTTTCGAACTATGGCTGTGACTTGACAGTGTTGAATAGAAACAAAAGACGTGCGAGTATATTGCCTTTAAAGCCAGATTTAGCAATTAACAAAAGGCTTACTTTGCCGTTCATCTTATATTGTAGCTACGTCTAAAATAACTCAAGTTTTCTAAAACAATAAGCACAAATCCGTTCAACAGCTGGCGTGATTAAATAATAAACATAAATCCAACTTCGTTTCTCAGCAGCCACCCATAAATAAGCAACAAACTTACTCTAGTTTCTCATGAAACTTAATAGAGGAAATGTAATTTCTTCTTAAGCATGAAACATATCAAGTTGATAGCCTCACCACGTGTTCGTATGTCCCGATACATATGCAATAAGTAAAGGGGGTGCGTGTGAACATGTAGGAGGCAAATTCACATGAACACCGACCACTATGAGAGACCCCTGCCACTTGAAGCAGCTGTGTTTCCCCCGAACTTCTCCAAAGCGATCGGTAGGGTAGGGCAGGTCAACCTACAATGGGCGTTCTCTAAAAGCACAGATTAGCGGGACATATGGGGTGTGGGAATTCATCCCAAAGCAAGGTGCAACCACCCCTCATACACGAACTCTATAAAAATAAATACAGCCATAAACCTATTAAATTACGTAGAATACAGAACTGCTAATTGGGTACTTAATGCGGGAATCCGCAGTATTTTCATTGCAAGTTTAATTACGATTTCATTTGCACTTTTTCTTCAAGCGAACACTTCAATTTAAATAATAAAGTGTTAACTTCGATAATGACTTTATTTAACGTACAGGTTAATACAACAATATCCCATAAAAATGTAAACAAAAGACTGGATCCAATTACAATTTCACCTATAGTTACAACAGCTATACTCCCCAATAAGTTCGGGTACACATTGCGGAGGTATAACAATAATCAGCTGTGTTTATTGTTCAACACCTGCCTTACACATATGACGGAAGATATTATAAAAACTACGACATGTGCAAAATAGGGTGTTTCCTGTCATCTGCAAAGATTATGCGTATATCCTAAATTCACCAACAGAATGAATACTATTTAAAATAAAATATAAGTAAAACGAAGAGTTTAAAGACCCGCACTTTGATGGATAGAATAATTAGGGTTTATTAGATTTATAGTCTACCAAATTATAGCAAACATTTGAGCTGATTTGTAAATGAAATGAAAATAACAAGTTAATGCCTGTAATTAATTCGTCTACCAAATGAACGGCTTACTCGGGGCGTTCACCTATATTATTCTACTATTCCATTTGAATAATCGGAATATCTTAGAATGGATCAAGAAGCTAATATAATAAAGCACTTAATACTACAATTTTGCTCGTTATACGCTAAATGTTAGGAGATATTCGCTTTAACATCTTTGGAACATCCATATTTTATTCTCTCTCGTATTAGAATACTTTATTTCGTAATAATACTCAACATTATCACTTTGGGTTTCATGGCTCACTCGCAACGCATAACGTCACCATATAAATATCATGAAATTATTTATGACGGTACAGATTTAGTTATAGAGACCTTGTATAATAAAATAGCATTACTAAAATATTTTCCCATGGCTATGGGTTGTGTCATGGTGGAGTATAATACATATATAACTACTCATCTACGCGGCTTTGTCGGCTTGCATTCAAATAGATATTTATTAGGGATTTGGATTTCTACAGAATTGGAAATGAATTCCAATGTTTTTAAACTTTGGATCTCGAGTTCAATAAAACAAATGACAAGCTTGATTCCTAGAAACATAATGTTATTGAAGATACTATATCAGGCCACTTATTGACATAACATGTATAGTGTTAGCACAGAACTGAGTTGACAAAGAAGTATTCTTTAAATAAAATGTTAGTCATGTTGTGGTTACGGTAGGCCGGGAATATTCCACTCCTTATACAAATTCCAGTATTCCTTCAGAACAATTATAGTACAAAATTGTGATGCAATTGTCCGGTTTTACAATGTATCTGACACAAATATCATACATTTAGGAAAACTCTTACAAATAAGGCATAACTTTCTACGTCAATAAATAAAGTTATTTCGATTCAACATTCACAGTGACCATAGACATGTCTCAAACTTTCTCGGCGGCTCACTATAATAAACAACAAAGTTTATCTTTAAGTTATACGTAACGTTATTACAGAAAGGCGTGTAAGCCAAGAAAAAGTATTTTCATGCTACATTTCTCGGCATGTTATTGTTTAATCTACTTAAATCTAAATTAGATGCTCGTTTTCGTCGTTTTACCTGACTTAAGAGATATTTTATTAAGCTTCACAAACAAAAACACAATTTGTTTACTTTTGCTTATTCGAAGCAACTTATTAGGGATGTTGACAAACTTTTACCGAAAGACAAAATTCAAATACGAAAACTAATTTTCGAAGAGAATTCCGGAATTTATTTTGGTGAGACAGGCGTCTTCACGTCTTCGGGGAAATAAGACAACGGAAAATTGAACAGCAATTTATTCAAAATGTTACCGAGAAATAATACTCGGTTTCGCGACACATTTGGATAGGAGAGGAATTAAAGTGACAAGTGGGTGAGTATTTAGGCATAAGTGTAGAGACGTACCTATGAATCGAACCTTGCATAAGTTCCATTGTGTTCGAACATAAATAATCATTTATACCTTACATGACAATGTGTAAACGCATAATAAAGTAACTTTGAAAACAATAGACTTGTGAAGTAAGATTGCGGTTTTACTATCATTGGCAACACTTATTAAAGACGGTGATGTCACAGAACTTTGAGCGGTAACTTTTTGCTTCGTGTTCATTTTTTTACACGCAAATGACATCATCAGCACTGTATAAAAAGGTGTCGGTGAAACTTAAACGAGCGATTGTTTAAATATTGAACGTTTACCGAAGATTTAGTTTATAACTGTTAGTATATTTTTGTAGTGACGATCACGTATGTAGAAAGCTATGAACCTTGTTTGTTCGTTCTATAAATAAATCCACAACAAACAGCGACCTCGTTTGTGTCTCTTTATTGTCATGTACGACCACCGACGATGTATTCTCGGAATCAATTTGGTTAGTTGGTAAATCAGTATTTTCAATTTATTTTATGACACAATTTAAACAATCAATCAACAGGAGTTTACCAGAGCTACTAATTGACAGCACTGCAGTCAAAATTAAAATAATAATAATTCCACATTTTAAATACAAGCGTCATCTTGAATCGTAGTTTAATTTCAAATATCGATTAATTCGAGTATTTGATTGATTCTTTCCAGCTCTCAAAATACGCGGATTCAACGTAATTTGCAATCCACATTCAATCAAACGTATTGAGGCCAACGCAAACCAAGCGTAAGAGCAAAATATATTTCTCATCCAGAATAATTTTATTTGGTAACACGGTGCATATCTAACTGTAGGAGTGACACACGAAAGTGGGTCGGATATTAGGGGACATAAATGAGAGTAGCCAACTGGGTCGAACCCGCAGCTGCAATGGCCTGCCAGACTTATGGACCGTCGTCCGTCGTCCAGATGAATTATTGATACGAAAGCTATGAAGCACGCATGTTCCAGTCACGGTGAAAACTGTCATGTTGACATGGCTCCGTCACAGACTAGCTAAATACCGCCCGGTGATAGATGTTTTTTAGTAAATTGAGTCTAAACAATCTCGACCTCAATTCGAATGATTTTAATGTTGATTGGATTTTTGCGATAAATAAAACAAGGCATAATTGATACATTTGAATACTCTTTCATCCAAAAATATATGACCTGTTTTTCCAATTTGGCACAGTGTGTCATTCATGGATTTCCCCGAACCCAACGTAAACATACTTCTTAAACATAAACAACCTTCATCCACCCTCGTGAAACTTCCAGAGGGGAAACGTGCAAAATGCCTCAACGGCTCCGGAGATTAATGTATACTCGGATACACATACAGAACTCCCTTTATATTACATAGAAAATTTTATGAGAACGTTAATATTTATACGGAGTTTTCAGGCAATAGAAGTAAGTTAATTCATGTTCGTATTTTCACTAGAATAGGCAAACGAATCGACTTATAAAAAACGACATGTTATGTACAAATAGTTTCGCTATCTAATCGATATTCTGATTATTTTGGAAATATTCAAGTTTATAGATAGCAGTTGTATTTCAGCAATAATATCGGTGAATGTATTACGTACAATGAATGTAGATAATCGTTATCTACTCGAGGTAATTGAATCTAGTCGAGTGTGGATGTTTGTAAACTGTACGAGGAAAATGTTAACGTGGTTATAGCAATTATTCTGTTGAATATTTTTTGTACCAGTAATTGAATAAATGCGTTTAAATATTATGAACATTTTGTCCGTTTATAAAACTATACAAAATGTGTTCCTTTCGACTTCAGTTGGGATTGGCTTAATACAGTCTAATCAGATGCAGCTGGACTAGCCAGCACCAGATAAAAAAGTAATTACAACCAAAAGTGACAGTGTAATTTGTTATTACCAAAATGGCCAAATGAATAATTTCATAAAATAATATTTAGTTCGCCATGACTCGATTTATGGCGTGATATCATCGCATGTTTGAATATTAATTTGATACCCAATTACTGAAAATGGGACAGTTATGTGGGACTGAATATTATGTATTCGTTTCAGATCATATTCCCTAACCTCGTAAATCGTAGGCAAAGGAGTAAATGATATTTATTCTAATGTAATATAGGGGATACATTGTTATAAAGCTACACTATTCATTATATTTTTCGTAAAAATCAGATATACCTTAATTTATTCCATATACAATAAATTTAAAATGCCAGTTATTTTATATAGCTTAAAATTAAGATGAGTGAGATGAAATTTCTTCTCAGAAATATTTGCATTTTTCTTCGGTGATTGTGATTGCGAAATTGAGTTTCCTTATCGCTTTTCCTTTATTCTCATTCAGTGTGACATACGACGATCAAAACTGAAAGATAAGATTTTATGCATGTGCTCAACATCAATACTTTTTGTTTTTAGAGTTTGCTTGATTTTCATTTGTTTCGCGCGTGGCTAACAATGGATTTTTACAACAATCCATGGTTTTGCGATTAGAGATTGAATTTTGACATAGGCAATAGATAGATCGATTATAGAAATCTGCGGTAATTATGTTAATGTTACAGAACATCCGCGGTAAAAAATAGTAATAGTAGGATGACATGTGTTTAGACCACCATATCTACACTCAAATACTTAGTTGTCAAAACCATAACTTATGAATAGATGCACTTTAAGACATCTTATAATATACAAAGTAAAGGCCATTAAATATAAGTTATATTTTATTCGCGCAATAAACTTCAAGGATGAAGTCGTCAACATAACATTAACGACTTAGCAACTCTGTAACTTGTAAAATTAAATAGGATAAGTATAGACGAAGCAGTTACTTTACTGCAGTGTTATCAGTCACCGCGTTATCAGGCAACTTCATAATTACTCGTCGAAAAGATAATGTTAGACGCAAAGAAAATTTGTTTCGAAACTTTCTGGTGGATGTGATAAGACTGTGTTAATGTGGCGAATAGAAAGAATGTGATTCTTGACGCTTAATAAAAAATAATAATAAATGGTTATAGAATTTAAGTGTGATATTTTAGATCTATCCAAATTGATCAAAACCCATACTGTCGAATTATTGCATAATATGTGTGTCCCATAAATATCTAAGCTATAAAATATGAATATGTCATCAGCATAATTTCCTGATTAATCATTACCAACATCTATATTCCTCCACTAAACCTCATAATTTAAAGCTTCAAACATAAATAACTGTCCAACCCTGTTTATAGGAAGTAGCAGTGTTATCTGAAGTCAAATAGCAAGGTCTAAGCGATCCCGCGTCTGCGCAGAAGATGCATTTGTTTGACCTTACTGATAGCACAGGCGTAAACATAGATAGGTACTTATTTAGAACAAAGATTAGGCGACTGCGTAGTATACTGAGAATGAATGTACTGTCATACACAGATGTGATAAATGCGTGTTGTTTAAGAAATGTTGATTGAAATAATAAGTATTTAATTAATGAGTCATATAAACAAAGCATGGTTGTCTACTTACTTTGAAATTCATGCCAAGAAAAACTAGTTAAAACTAGAATTCGGGTTAACTCTTTTAAATTGTTTCAATCTTAATTTAAATTGGCATGTATTTAACGCGGCGACAAAGTAATACGAAAATAGGTTTAAAAAAATAATAGAGTGGGTACCATTTATAATAGGTTGGCAGCTAATAAGGAGTATCATAATAAGTAAAAGGTAGCATATTAATATATCCGTTATGAGGTCCGTTTTAATTTAAACTGGCATCAAGTTTTTCTTTTGGGAACTGAATTAATATCTAAGCGAAAACTTAATGATGACAATAAAATAGAAAATGGGCATTCATAAATAATAAAAATCAGGTTCTATTTAAAATTGTTTGGGTGAAGAATAAATATAAACGAGGTTATATTATATATATATTGTGCGACTTTTTAATAGCTTTAAATAAACTCTAAAATGGCATACAGAAAAATATTTCCTGGCTTTTATTTTCAAAACTATAGGTGATAAAATTAAAAACATAAAAAGAGTAATAACTTGTATTTATTAAAAAAAAAACATAGAAGACAGTAGTTATACCTGAGTATTAATGTTACGCAGTAAAAAGTTACGGAGGTAGACATAATGACATAAAAAATATATATTATTACTGTATTATTAGGGCAGGTTTAGATTTGGCAGGACGCCCTCGCTTTCGTTTTTGACCAATTGGAATCAATTTGGCCTCTAAAGGCGGAGTGGCTAGTTTCAACCTTATGGCAAGGCCTATTATATGTTTACAAACATATATTTTAAAAAATTGAGGGCAATTGCACATGCCTTTCTTCCATTCTGTTTTTGGCAGTACAACTTTCCAGTACGCAAAGTTTTTTTCTTTATACTCATCAAATGTATGCCATGTTTCATTATATGTCATATCCGTAGCCCTAGCTTTCTCACTAGGTACTACATATACATTGTTTGTAGAATTCGATGCTAAAGTCTTTACTTTAATGTTCTGCTTTGCCCAACAATATCCTTCTGTCCATTCTTTGAGTTCAATGTTGTGTGTCTCTGGGAATAAGTCTTCAGAGATTTGGTTTGACCACTGGGTGACCATATTACTCGCCACAACAAGGAAACGTGAAAGTGGAAAACGTTCCCGCATTGTATTATTATCTTTGATAGTCTTGTTAAATGCTTCTAAGGCGTTGTTTGTGGTCGGTGAAAAGGTTGCTGCAGCCCCAAGGTACCAGTTAGGGTTTTTGACTAGCCATTCCCTTTTAAAGTATTGTATGAATGCTGTCTTAGTAGCATGTTTGGCAACAAAAGCATGGGCAGCAGCATTGAAAACATCAACTGATGATGCATTATGCAAAGCGTCTATATCTTGTAGAATATCTTTTCTGTATTTTTTTTCTAATAACTTTTCAACAGACTTTTGCATATTTTTTTTAGCATGCGCCCAACACATACGCACAGTATTATTATCAGAACCAAAAACATGGAAAAAAGCATTTTTTATTGCTTGAGCTGCGTCACACACCAATACTTTTGGTTGTAAATCATGATCAAACAGTGAATGAACTTTCTCCTTTAATCCACTAAAAATCATCTCAAAGTCTTCTTCTTGTTCATTAGTAGAAACTCCTAAGCAAAGGGGATAAAATTTTCTATCTTTATTTGTGGTTCCAACAATCAAAACAGGAAAGCCTTGCCATATCAATTTGTAGGTTGCATCAGCGTGAAAAACGTCAGAAGAACATACAAACTTTAATAATTTTCTTGTTGTCAAAACAAATCTGAAGATTGGTTGGTCACGCTCTAATATCCAGTACTTCATAACAAATGGTTTATCCTCATCTTCAGGAATAGCTTCATGATCATGTATCCACTTTTCTAATTCACCTAAGTGAATAGTATGGTGTCCAAATTTCACGCGACGCCTATCACTCAAATAATTATTTAGTTGAATTTTTGTAGGCAACTTTAGATCATTATTTTTTTTAAGAGAATCTAATATAGCTTTAGGCTTCAAATGTAAGTCAAACAGCCTGTTGATTTCTGTTTTCGTACGAGCGTCGATGCCGTAGTCTCGACTGCCAATATCTTCGTGATTATGTTCAGCATCTGTATGATATGCAAGAACATTGTCGGATCCATTCTCAAATAACAAATAAAGTTCCGCCGCACACTGTGTTCCCATCTTCCGAACTTTATTACACCTGTAAAAACGTTTTTGCCCCTCTTCTGTCATTCGCGTAAATTTCCGAGACCAAGTATTTTTTGAATTCACGAAATCTTCCGCCTCTTTCAAGTTTGAAAATTTAGATTTAAAAACCCAAAGTTTGTTTCGTCCACGTTTGGGATTCGTCGGTCCTTGATCATCTGATTCTGCTCCGCTTGAATAGTAATCCGGCACTCCTTCATCACAATTTATTTCACGACTTGGTCCAGCTAACTCTAAATGACTCATCTTTATATATAAATCACTAAATAAAGGTAACTCACTAAAATATTACACCAAATAAACAAAACTAAACATTAAAGTGTTACTTAGTTGCACACATTAGGTACTGGCGAATAATGAAAACAATAACAATATCTAACTACCGCACGAGCGCCGCTTGCTTAGGCTAACAGTGCACCCGCACGCTCCCCGCCACCTCCCACTACACTCGTATCTAACCATCGCACCTTCCGCCGTTTTCATGAAATTATGATAACAAAATATTAATAATTAACTCTTATTCCTTTTTATTGTACTCCTTTTAATATTTAGAGCTATCCACAAAGCGAAGCCAGAAACTGGGTTTTTAGTCGGCACGAAATAGTTGGTTTTATATTTTCTTTGCTACCCTACTAACATTATTAGTCGCCAAGTCATTATAAATAGCTCCTCACCTAATATTTCAATTGACTGGTATAGTTTATTTGCTACCCAAACGCAGCTGCTAGTTTTTAGTTTTTATAACACCCTCAATTTTTAACCTTACATAATATAATTGTCGCGAAAATATTTAATCGCTGCCAAGTTATTTTATTTGTTGCAAACATTTGTCGCCTTTTAAGTTATTAGTCACCCGGAAAATAATAAGCCATTTAAATTAGTTTTGACTATATATTTTGGATATCTGCCACTAAATTATATCAAATCATAAAATAACTTTCCACAGACCGCAGAAAGTCAACTTTGTTTTAGAAATCTAGGTGCCCAACGAAATTATGCATAAAATTATTCGAATTCCACAGTTGGCGTGTACCCAAATCGCGATATTTATTAACGACCTACAATAACGTTAATAAAATCGAATAATATATGCGACAATTATCCTTGAAATAGCCAACTTTCCAACATGAAGCTGTTACTCAAAATAATGATAATTTTGCTTCAGTATTGCGAAGAATGCAGCCTGTACTTTCATCGATACAGTTATGCTGAATATTCGAGAATCGATTCAGTCCGAATGTCTGTAATTTGACAACGACGAAGCGAGTTAGATCGTCAAGGTACACCGCACCGTCTAATCAAACCCTGTAATTACCGTACAATCGAATGAACCTTGACTTCAAATACAGCTGTGTTTATTTTAAGGCTTTACCTTAGGTGAAGGTTGAATTCGGATGTTTTGCGAAGTGATCCTAATAGGCGGATAAACGATTTATTTATTCAAATCAACATCGTTTATACAAAATGACTCTATTTGTGACTTTGTATTACAAAGTCAACAAGGAAAACTCCGTTTTCCTATCTTAAGTAGCACAAGAAAGTGCCTAATGACCGATATGTCAGTAACCAACAATTTACGTGGTCTAGTTGATAAGATTGGCGGTTATAAATCGATGGAATGACAATCGATATTTTATATGTTATCGTAAGAAATTACTAAGTGGACTCGACCACAGACTAGTAATAGTAGTGTTATTAGAGTCGAAATGCAAGCGCGAAGAAATGTAATGTGTCGGTGCAATTTCTCGAGCCATTGACCGCAAATCGCGTACCTGCGATAGCCCCGGGTCATTTGCAAACAAGATTACCTACACTGTGACTGGTAGGAAGCGGCGCTCTCGATTACAAACAAATGCAGTTATACGCTTTTTTCTAGACATGGTTTCCCGGTTACAAAAATTCCGCCGATAAATATCGTGTGCTAATCACAATAATTGCTCTACGATATGATTCTTCCGATTGCAAAAAAGCGATTGACCAATCAAGCTATCTATCAATCAAGATTTTAGTAACCACATAGGAATTAAAAACACTTATTTCTTAGGCTCCGGCTGTCTTAACGGTTAAAAACTCACACTTACTGTCGATCTTCGTGTCGTAATAATTAAAGTATGTGCTATTCTATAAACTCGAAGTTGCCTAACTGACTAGCAGTTCATGCCAAGTGCAAACAAGGTCACACGTCAGTCGAATTTAATATATTTATTCTGGGAAAGTGCTGACAAAGGAATCAACTAAGTATGCTAATCAATAAAACGTTAATAGCCTTATATTAATAACCATTTAATTACATTCACATTTAATTTCATGCTTCTACATCCTTATGCAGGCAATGAGTATCAACCTGCTAACGCTGTTCAATAAAAGTTAATGACAATGACCCTTTTCAGCCTTCAGCTTGTGCGAATTCAAGTCAGACCGGAATCACGCGAGCGAATCCGTCTAACATTCAATACATGGCAAATGTAACACCATACACATCGAATTCGATTACAACTTGTCATCTGATACGCCTAGCGACCTCCGCGCCACTTGAAACGTATCCTACATCGAACCGATCATATAAATCACGGTACGCGCGATTACTTGACAGGAGATGGACGATACACCACAGCCTAGAACGAGTTTCTGCCTTGTTAGTTGTAGAAGACCGACAAACAAGTTGTGATAGAATGGAAGCGGACAGTGGCCGCAGCCGCAGTCATTGTGTAGCCGAATGACCTAGTGGACTAAATGTGTCGCTTGCACTTGACTGCACGCACGTTATTGGGTTAAAGAAATATTATGTGTTAATAATAGATGTTGTTACTTTATGCTGAGTAACAATGGTTGAGTTTGTAACAGTAAATGTGATCTTGATTAACAATTGGTATAGGACTTATATTGATCATATAGTCTGGTTACCGTAATGGCTATGTATTGCACATACATTCGAAGTTGCTAAAACTTGCGCACGGTGCAGCTAATTTGCCGGTCTGCCGATAAGTTAAATACGGTTCCACAGAGTTCGAAACGAGCAAACATGAATCGGCACGCGGTGATACAGAGTCACGTAAAAGTGACTTTTTAATCCGGCTCTTCAAACATTCAAGCCGTTCCGGAACGCAAATGGAAAGCAAATTGGAAACGAAGTTGACGTACCTGCACTGTGGTTCGGTTCGGCCTCAATCCCGCAGCTGGCCGACGCCCGTCCGCACCACTAGCGCTAACATCGCCATCAACTTATTCAATAGTGACTAGACTATTAATACTCACCTACATACATCTGAAGCCGCAAATAATGTTCCAATTCAATGCCACCTGCATTCATCATAAGAAACGTGGTAAGATGAAACGTTGTATAATTAAAATCTTTTTGAGGCAGCGCTAAGTACAAAGAACTTTTAAGTAAGTATTATGTATCATAAGTACTTACTAGGCACATTCCTCAGATACCTTAGACTAGGAGTCCAGTTATTATGAGCCCAAACACCAAGTCACCAAGGACTATCTTTAATAAAATTGTGGGTGTCTTCTTACCCTGCTGATTGCAGATAAATGAACCGCCAAATCCCAAAACAAAACTTTTAATGGAAACTGGATAGCTTTCAGTAAAAGTTAGTATGAATGTGGGATCCGTAATTTCATTGGGCAATTTTATAGTTTCCACCAATCAGCGGCTGTCGTTTAAACGAACTGTTCGATCTTGATTAATGCGGTTAGTTATTGACTTCGGACCTTCCCCTTTCGACGGACTTTCCTCGGCGAAAATAATGTTCAGTGAAATGGATAAAACTACTGCCAGACTCTAATTGGTTTGGGTTTCTAGTAATTTAGTTTCAATGTTTAAATGGTCTGCTAGACTTTACTTTCGAACTTAAGGGACTATCCTACTAAATGACTTTAAATTAGATTACTTTTACGGGCAGTACCAACAAAAAGAAGGTTGTTCGCAAAAAACTGCAATATTACATCATTATGTTTGTTAACGTTGCCAGCTATCCTAATGATCCTCAATTTTTTACGATACAAGTTTTCACGAACACACAACTGGTTTCTTACAGTTGGTAATGTTCACAAAAACTGATTGTACGTCAGTCACGAAATGTACCATCGTAACAGAAACCGCGTGTGCTTGCTATCACGAAGCCTTGGGTTCATTGGACAATAATGCGGGTACACACTGGTACTGGTACACTTGTGTCATTACTTAAATGAGAGGCGTTAACTGCGCTATCGTGTACACACGAAGCTTTTAGTTTTCACAATAAGCATTTTGTTGGGACTGTGTCAGTAGATAAGATTCGACAAGTGTTGTTTTGTGCCAGATTTTAAGAGTCGGGCCCGTTTTAAATATTTGAAAGTATAAAGGAGGAATTGTTTTATGATACTTTTTAATGTGACCAGTTCTATATGATACTGTCGAAATTGGAGCAACGGCTTTTTTCGAATGCAAGAGAGAGAGAGCAAACCAATATTCGAAATATTTTCCAATTGCATAAAAACCCAAATCACGAAATTACTTGACCCAATGACCAGCACAATACAAACAAAAGTCGATACATTTATTCTCCCGAGGTATCAGCGCGCACATGTTTAACGTAGCGCGCTCCAGGGGCACAAAACAGGGGGTGTTTGATTACAGGATCAAAGCTCCACTGTACACTAAAGGCCACTCAACCGACCGTATCTTGACCTAGATCGCCAGCCTTTGACCTACCAAGCAAACTCAATAACATCTTGCTCAAAGAAAATCGTTTCAGATATAGATAGGCCACGAACAGTTGAAGGCATATTGTAAAGTCCTTTGCAGACTCAATTTCCACTCAATAAAATTAATTATTTTGAAGGGGGTCGTGTCTGAGTAAGAGCTCCGTGAATTGATCATTCAAGGGCAAGATACTGCTACCGTCGATCTGTGAATGCGTGACTAAATATTTCATAAGGGTTGTTGCTAGTCAAGTAAAACCATACATCATAGGTGTTTGATAGCCAAAAGACTGAAAATCTGGCCATCGTACCTAGTAAAAAGTTTGTGTACGCCAAAATAAATGCCAAACTTTATGAGGAATGCTCGTATTGTAAACTACAAACTTTCCCATATTCCATTTTCAATCTACAATCAGTTCTTTGTATACGGGACGCCTTTAACATACTCTTACGACCACAAAGTGAAATCACTAAAAGCAAGCTCGAAACTGTGCTAACGCTTCATTTACGTGCATAATCAAGTGGTATGAGGCTTATGACTGCGTTAAGATGGCTCATCACATCATATAGGGGTTAAAGCGTGACAATGCATACCAAATACAAGAATATACCATTACTATAAACTGATTTCTCGTGTTGCGAAAAACAGTTTTCGCAGCAGTTTTCGCAGTTTGCGGCATAATGATAATGGATTCTATTATCTGTAGTATTTTTAGTATACCTATGTAAATAACTATGTAAATAAAAATACCTATGTATAAAACATTTTAATGGCATTTCTTTGCCATGAAGCATGTTATGAACACTCAATAAAACTATAACAGTAACATCTGTTGAATAAGTCAAATCGCACCACCGACCTGACCTCCGACATTTATACAATCATCCAATCAAAATAACATTTAACAAATTAGCCAGGCAACACGCTACTGCGAAACGTACAGCAACAACAAGGTACACAAGCCAAGACTCTCCCACGCTTGTTACACCAATAAAGTCATACATATTACCATACAATTCATACATACGCCTTCGATAAATGAAGCAAAGCGATTGCTTCCCGTCCCGAGACTTGCTCACGTTATTTAATAATTATTACGCGATATATAACGGTAGCTATGAAGACAGACAATTTCACCGTCTCCGGAATGTTAATGAACAAAGACGATATACAATGACAGTTATTAAAAGGTGAAGAAGCGCCGCATTTCGAAGTACAGTTTTGGAAGGTTGCGATCTTTAATTACCGTGTTTTCAGCCAATTACGCCCCAGTTATAAGCTACGAACCCATTTCCATTAATTGGGTGCAATGTTAGAAAGATCATTTTTATACTTTCTGAAAACATTATAAACAAGAACGTGATCAAGGAACAATTAAGATATGTATATTCAATCTCATTTACGATGGCAATGAAATTGTCAAGACGTGTTATGCAGTAAACATAAATTGAGTTTATAAACGCAAACTATGTTAACGATCACAACAATCCCACAGAGTAGGTCTAGAACAGAGAGTTGATGGCAAGCAAATAGAATAATGTGTTGTAAAGTGCCGTACACGCGTGCTAGTTGTACGGCCGTCCTGTCGTTCAAGGCTGGTTTTTGCTAGCGTTCTCCACGGTCGCCGCGAGCCAGGTGGCCAGGAAAATGAAATGAAATCCGTTAACTACTCTGTGATCTCGTGCCAACCGTTTAGACGTGGAGATTTTTAATGACGTAATGGATGTCAAATACCTAATTAGCAACACGAGTACACGTCATAACGAACTAAATTAGTTTGTAAACTAGCTTTGCTGTGGTTTTGCTACAAGATATAGCCGCACAACAAATTGAATTTTCCGAGAAAATGGCATCAACCACAGGTCCTTTCAAAGAAACAATTTATCTTAAATTGAGCGTGATTTTAGGAATAATAGGAACAGCAATAACTTATATAGGTAATGTCCCAATTAGGATAATTAATAAAGATAATATCCGGCCATTATGTATATGATCAGGCCCACTTTGGAAAATAAGTCAATTCATGTTCACATTACCTCTCCGTATAAGCTGAGACCAGGCGCGGGAGTCAAAAATGGAAATCATGTACCTACACAGGATTTGTCAAACGTGCGTATGCCAACGCACGTACCTAAATATTATGATAATCACACGCTTAAAAGTTCAAACATGATCAAGATAACATCCGCATGGAATAATAATAATAAGGGAAAATTACATAAAGATCTCAGGCTTAGTTAAGGAGAACAATTTTGTTAATAAGATAACAGCGTTCATTAAGTACTGATACATATCTGTGAAATCCAGTAAAAAATCTCACGAACGAAGAATATTATCGCTCATGCAACGTTTACTTGACAATGGACGCTTTTGTTGGCGACAGTGGTGACATTGTAACAATGCAGACACTTTATCTTGCCTTTTGATGTTTCATATAAAATTAAGTAGGTACTTCAAATTACTTATTGGGCCGGCAGTGAAGGACTTTCAACTGCTCTATCGATTGAAATGGCACAATTTAGCGACTGTACTTAAAAGCTGCGGTAAGTTTTTTTTTTTTTCAATTTAGATATCAAAAATTGTATTGTATGATTCTGGGACTCTCTTATGTATGTTCTTTTTGTCCTATCGAGCCATACATTGGCTCAATAGCAGGATTTGGCCTTCCGCTTAGTTATCACTCTTAAGCGAATTCTTAAGTAATTTAGGACACATGAGTTAATTCGCTTAGTAATCGTGTGTTTAACTGTAACACCAAAAAAATATCGCTAGCGACAGAATTTCTACCAATATTTAACATACGGCACGCTCGCAAACAGCCTATGTTGTTGAAACTTTTTAGCGTACTTCTGACGATTAAATGATAAGTGCTTTTTTACGACTGTACCGATTCTTGTTTTCACTGTACGTAACGTAATGAGCGCTTTCATATTACCTAATATTGTCGCAGCTAAATATGGCACCGGCAAGTTTGCCTTAAATGTTACCATTAATTCAGTTGCGTGCTACCTACGTACGCGGCGAAGCAAGAAGTGGGCCCAAAATCAATTCCACGGTTACACTGTAAGATAAAATTAAAAGTAAATTTCAACGAATGAAAGTCTGTGCTGATATAGACTGGAAAAACAATAATAAATGTGTAAAAAGAAATGTGTTGGAATTTGTGCTATGTGTATTTTGCAAAAGAGCCTTCTTGTGGAAACATCTTATAAAATACGGGTGTACTTAAGCCTCCTAAGCTGTAATTTGCAACCTTAAATGTCCAAACAACTTTAAAGCTATTATAAGATTAGACCTAACCAGACAAGGTCTTCATTTCCTCAATAGATTTCAAGTAGGATCAATATGCAATGCAATTTGAGTTAATAGCGGAACTCTGCAGTTTGCTATCCGACCATTTCAATACTGTTCTGTACACAGAACACATCTGCTACAGAATTAATGATGAACGATAAACATGATACTACTATCAAATTTCTAGTACATATGTCGATAGTATCAGTATCGATATATCGTATTCTAGTGTAACTGAACACTATAACATGTATCGATTACGATATCCATGACACCAATACTACGGCTGAGTAAAGTCGAAACATATTAACCAATTTGTTATTAAGGTGATCTTCACACTGCCCCGCATCACGCTGCATCTTGCGTGTCGACGCACCTACGCGCGTTCCTGCGGGAGTGCAGATCTGCATCATCGTGCGGGTTTTTCGCGCACTCACGCGCGTAGGTGCGTTTAGCAGATTCACGCACGGCGGAGTTCCATTTTCAAATATACACGTCACGCCCATTCAAAATCACGCGCGTCACTGCGGGATTCAGTGTGCCATACCTTGCGTCTCGCCCCGCACCTACGCGCGGGGGTGCGTTTTTCTCCGCATGTATGTGCGTGATCCGCATGAACGCGCGTGGATGCATTTTCAGTGTGTTGGACTATGCGTGTTTTCCATACAAACGGAGATATTTCCATACAACGGAAAAAAACGCATCCACGCACTACGCTGCATCATGCGGGGCAGTGTGATAATCGCCTTAGACTTTTGTAAGAAGCCAGTACTTGTTTAATATTATAAACGTAAGTAATTAGTGTCACATTACGCGCCATATAACGCTCATTTGAAACGTAATCACGTTTATATTTGAAAACGGTATTTTGAAATTTCTACGGAGACTTGAAACTAAATGTATTATTGTTAAGAGACGCATTTACCTATACATATTACTTCAATAAACTTATCTTGAACAGTAAATTACTGCTAATAGGTAACTGTACTTTAAATTCCATCATCTTAAGTAAATACCTTTACAATTGCCGATATTTCCGTATTCCTATGATTTTCTGTTTCCGAGGCATCAAATTGCAAAATCTTTTAAATGACGGCGAATTGTTTTATTTTATTGCTTCGATACGTTTGCTAATTCACTTCGAACACTGTAGTTATCTTAAAACGCACCAACAACGCTTTAGAAGTACCTATTGTTTATCAATGTCGCCTACGTAACAACTGCTTACCGAAGACGAGCGGTGTTAACGGTTTTAGATATAAAAGCCTGTTCATCTCTTCTTGTACACAAACAGTTCTTGCTAGTACAAAGAAAACTAGTAATTTTCAATAACAGTAGCTAGCTTAAGCGTCATTCGCACCCATCCGCCGTCGGCGTGGGCCGGAATACACGTCTTTCATTAAAGTGCCCACTGGTGAAAGAAACGGAAATTGCCATCCACAGCTCAGTAACCGCATCTTTTTGCCCTTCGTGAAAAACTAGACAAAGTATTAGGTACGTGTTATGGTGTAGACAGGGAAATGTAAATGGGAAAGTACGAGCATCTATTAGTCTACATAGAGTAAAGGTTCCTTTCTGATAATAAAACTTTCAAAGATTTCAAACATGAATTTCGATGGAATGTAAGGTTGGTTTTGTACCTAATATGCATTAGAAATTCACTCCTAATAAGTATGCATTTGTACTTGAACGCAGAGGTATTAGATCACTGCTTTATTGTCAAAATTCGTAAATATCAAAAATTCAATGAATCATTGTCCAGTTGCACACACCTGCAAGTTGTCTAAACGATAGCATAGAAAATCAAATGACATCACCATTATGTAAACTGACACTAAGCAAAACAGACGAGGTTCGCTATTAATAAAGTTACCACAATAATAAAAGCGAACTACATTGTATAAGGTTATTGGCATGAAGGGCGAATGACCGGCATAGTCAATGATTTCCACTGCATCCTTCCGCAGTGGTTCCGCTGGGCGGAGCTCCCGTCCTTCACCATTAATGTAGGAAATTACCATCCGCCGACGTTGTACCTTCATGAAACTATTACGTTCACACAACAGATTATATGGTTGCGGAGCTTCTGATTGCGTACAATTAGTCTTCTTCTGCTTCGTCTGAAATTTGTGATAAGCGAGCAATGAAATGGAACAAAACTATGGAAAGAGGAACTTAAGGAATCTCAATATGGAAAGTGTATTTCTAGATATAATAATTCACGTCATAACTACCTAGACACCATCTGAAGAGTTTACGTTTCTCAAATTTTTGAAGCATACATTTGCAACCATAACCTTTGTTTGATAAGTAACCAGCAGAAATAGCTAAGAATTCTTTCTAACGAGTTCATCAAACCGTAAATGAATTTAATATAACGTTTCAACGTAGTTCCGTAAACAAATTCTCAAGATCGCCTTGCATTATACTGCGATATTTCTAAAAGAATTCGTTGATTTAGTTAGATTAATTACCGGTAAAGGAAATAATAGTTACAAAGTTAATTTAGTAATTCCGTGTTGTGTACAAATGTTATAAAATCATAATGAAGGTTATGTTTTTGTTACAGGTACTAAGAGTGTTGAAGACTGAAGACTTGGCTTAAGAGGACATCTAATTTTAACTTATTTAGAAACGTAAGTATACAGCTTTTTTAATCAAAAAATTTTTTATCATCCAAGATAAGTCTGTTTTCATGCCTAACCTAAACCGTGTACAACGGCTTTAGGGTTACCTATACTGTTACTGTTACAGCCTTTTTATCGTCCCACTGCTGGGCTCAGGCCTCCTCTCACACGGAGAAGGATTGAGCATTAATCACCACGCTTGCTCAATGCGGGTTGGTGATTTCGGACTTTATAGTCCAGGTTTCCTCAAGATGTTTTCCTTAACCTTTTTATCTGCCATTGGTGTCTAAAATATACTTAGAAAGTACATACAAACTTAGAAATTGCATTGGTACTTGCCTGACCTGGAATCGAACCCACACCTTCATACTCGAGAGGTTGGTTCTTTACCCACTAGGCCACCACGACTTAGGGTTACCTGTACCCCGAAAAATATACCTAGGATACTTTCTTCGGATACATAGCTTTCACAAAATACCAAACCTCCCGGAATAGCTAGATCGTCATATGTTTCCACAATTTCTACGAAAGCTTCTATACAATTATAAGAACTAACTGCTTTATTTGATCACTTGGCTATAAACCCCGTCGTGAGTACATTGACGTCATTCCAAAGTACGTCACTGCAAATGTATCGTCTATTTACACAACCGATAAATATTCCACTATGAAGGGAAGACTTGTAGACAGCAGGGAAATTAAAAAGTTTCACTCAACAGTACACAATTTTCTCCTTTAGATCATAACATTAAACAACTTCGCAGACTTTTCTATTACTTAGCTCAATTCAAAACTTAGCCTGAGATTCACAACAAAAAACAACTCCATATTCAACAGTACTTTAAAGAAACTTAGATGATTTTATAGAACTTTCTCGCGCTCCAATAAAAGGTACTCCAAAAACCAAATCGTTTTCAAATCGAGTTAAAGTCAATCCTATTCAAAGATCGTTTATTTAATTCCATTTCAATTCTGAATACAAGTTCCATAGTTGAGTAAATGTGAGTGTTAATCCTCTAAGTCTTGTTCAAATATGCACGGCTAACATGCACGGTCCATTTGGTCGCTGCGGTGAATCAATTAGAACTTCATAGGCATTAGTTGCACACTACGGAACCTCGTTATGCACACTACACACTGCATCGATTGCTACGGTTACTGCGTGGCTTCAATATCTAGCAGATGAGATTGATTATACATTCCTTTCACCTGTCAGACGGAAGAATACAACGCACAAGACAGTTTAATTGCTGACAATAATATGTACTTAAAGATTTATGAACGAGTAATCAATATTCAGTCCATGTCCACGAATAAAAAAGCCCCAAACAGAAGGACCAATTTATGCGGTGAATAGAGACTTGAGCAAACCAATATAAACGTTATTGGTTTACTTAGGACTCAAAAGTACCTTGAAGCAAATTTTTCTCTGGTAGGTACTGGCATAAAAAGTGCTTAGTTAGGAATGTCCTAAACGTGTCGTGAGTCGGCATAAGTTTTTCTTTATAACGCAGTTACTGTCTGCCGAAAATGCTTTACTGAAGAAGCAAAAGCAATTTTATGGACAATTCTTTGTTAATGAAATAAATCCATTTGGTAGTTCCAGAATCGTTCTTTCACTTGAAAAATTAATCAGCATTAAACCCTATATTACTTTCACCGTGAAGAAGCGGGGATATAGCCCCATAGCTCATTACGGCCATATTGACCTCATGCGGAGTTGGGACATGAGCCGAATGCGGATTGCCTGGACCTGTTGCATACCAGGCTGCCTAGCGGAACATCGTAACTGGACTACACGACCAGTTAACAGACTGCACCAAATGCATCTAATTATACACTTTTATTGAACACTGGTAATGACATTGAGAGCACTGATCGTCTTATCGATATTAATTAGACTGGTACGATGAAAATTGGTATTCGTTTTGCAAGTGTCTGGAGAGTAGTCACAATAAAAAATATGGTATCACATGAATTTTCAATATGTAACCGATGTGGAATATTGGTACATACTTCAGTACATATGAAAATTAATATGCGTGACCATTAACCTCTTCGGATAGTGTACCTTTTTGACAAGGTAAAGTTCCTAGAAACAATGCATTAAAAATCTGGGGACAAAGCTGCGAATGAAACTGATGACGAATTTTGTACAATAACGTACAAAACATGTTTTCTTTTTAGTGTTCCCATAATGAAAGGGGTAACGCTATCAAATCTATCGACACATGCCTACCTTATCAAAGTAGGTAGGTACATCAATACAGTTCATATCAGTGTTCCAAATCTATAATGAGAATTCATTTTCTACATCAAATACTCAAAAACCCGGTCAAGACCATAGCAGTACCCGTTTGTAGGTCAAAGAAAATGTTCTGTTACCGATGTTTTGTAATGTAGATTATTCACGAAAACGTTTGACAATAAGGAGTTTAACCGTTTGAAACAGTTGTTGGCAGCCGTAAGCTAAACAATCACTCTGCATTGTTTATGTTGATGTGTTTTACAATTTAAGCATCTGGTATGCAATCGCCATTGACATATATTCTAGCGATAGACAAGAACATCCATACAAATAATTTACCCGCTTATGTCGTCTGTTGACATCTTGTTGACGTATTGTGACATGTAGTCATCCTCATTGATGTTAATTGCAGAAGTGACATAATATTTTCGCTCGTATTTTGCCTACATTCTTCATTACTCAAAAAGTTTATATCTAAGTGAATTCAAAATCATGTAATATATCAAAAAGTTTATTTATATATAAGTGAATGCAAAATCATGTAATATATTAAAACCAGGAACTTATTTTTAGGATTTTTTAATATTATTTACGATGTTTTTTTTCTTAAAAATAATGAATCTTAGACTTGAAATGCACTTCCAGTGTGATGCATGTTTGTTGGATGAAATGAATGGATATCGATGTTTATGAGAGGCATACCTATATTCCAGAAAAAACATATGTAGAGTTTTTAAGAATGTGGGGAAGCCCGCACCGGGATAAAATATAGCCTATGTGACTCGCAGATAATATAGCTTTCTAATGGTGAAAGAATTATAAAATGTCCCTGATGGTGCACTGATATATCTTGTAGTGTTTTTACAGTAGCGAAATACTTGAAAGTAAGAACATACCATGACAAAGTGAAGTCTGTTTTCATTGATATTTTACCGTCTGCCAGTTTTATGGCACATCTGTTTCTGCACGATTTTCTTAATCCATAATTTTAAGATGGCGGGAAACAAATTAATGCATATTTGTAAAATTTAATTATAAATGAAAAGAATGATATACAAGCGTTGTAATAGCATGAACAGCGTGTAATTTTACTAACTTGACTCTCGAATAGTTTATATGTGTAAGTTTATACCTTGATATGTATTTTCTATTTTATAATTGTCGTTTCATAGACATCCATCTGACGCAGGTGTCAAAATCGCTCTGATTTGCCATTTTGGGCAGTGCAAAGTCTGCAGTGCATTTCAGTGTGGCAAGCTTTTTGTTCGGAACGCTCTATCTAGTACGTAGTACATATATATCGATGGCAATCGCTATGCTCAAAATACAGCTACAGCTGTCACCTTAAACGTCAAAAAACTAACACTGACAATACAAGTGACACAAAAAAGTGCATTTTCTTATTTTATTTCAGTTTCTTTTCGGTATTTATAGTGTTTTTAAATTAGTAAGTGCAGCGGATGTAGTGGAGCGTGTTTCCAGCTAGGCGTGGTTCCAATCATGCACAGAGAAAGTAAAGGGCCGCCATCATCGCATCACATGCTTTCTCTCAGTTATGTTGACCCTGCTAATCACGACTTGGCTGGTTTAACTCTTCCCCGTACTAGTTACATAGCTTAAATCCACGACCAGCACACGTGTCCTGAAAGTACCGTTATATTCAAACCTACAGACCTATAGAAATTATATGGTATATTAAATAAGTTAATCAGCGTATTCGAATTTATACCAGGCATATAGGCTCCAAAGCTTATTATATAATCGTGATATTAAAATTAAACTCATTCAGCCAAGTAAAGCCATGTAGCCATGTATTCCTAAACTTAGATCAACTTATTAATATCGAAGATTTAAACTATTCCTCGTTTGATTTCACTTTCCGTATCAAACATGGACCAGTTTTGTCAAAAATTGTCATTGCTTTTAAATTAAATCGCCTAGTAGACACACTGACCTAACCTTCCTCAGCCTCAAGTTTGCAGAATAAAAACAAAAGTTGCAATACTAGTTTTTCAAGATAGACAGGTCGATACAGCCGATTGGAGTCCCACTTGCGATAAATTTGGCCTCGAAATTAAGAGAAGTTAACTTTCGATGCCCTACAACCGCTTAACACCTGTTGATGAGATATTATAGGAAATATAACGGAAAAATTTCTCGAATCTTATTCGAAATACGATACAGTAAGTAAACAGGTATACATAACTATGTAAGTCATAACATCTGGCAACAAGCTTGGAGACATAAAGTTAAATATTTAAATTAGTATACCTTTTCGTTCTTACATTAAAATGGTTAATCTAAAATTGCCATTTATACTGAAGATTTAAAAGTTCCAATTTGAAAAACTCACAGAGAATATTGTTAAAATAAGCTTCTGAAGCAGAATAATAATCGACTTTGAACCGTGTTAGGTCGTTGCCCTCACGTTAAAAGATCAAAATTTATCCACGCAAGGTGTACTCTGCTCACCGTATGAAGTCTGCAAAAATTCTGCTACAGTGATACGAAACAAAAGTGAACTTTGTATCATCAGAGTTACGGGTTATAGTGTCTGCAGAGATGCTGTAGCTGAATTATAAGTTCGCTTCATAACCGGGCCGGCCCGTGCCTCCGTGCAAAAAGTCGTCGACTCGTCTGCCGCGAATAATTATTAAAAGGGCGCGAGCGATGGCGACATCTTGTCTCGTCTCGATGTGAGCCTCTCCCCCCCTTGCGCCACTCCTCGCTTTACTGTTACTTTACACTGAACCTATGAATCTACTTTTCTACTTATCCAATAACTAAGGTGGACGTATAGTAGAGGAACAGCTAAACATAATTTGCTAACGACGATATTGAAATAAAAAAAATCCTCAAAATATTAGTATACATTATAATAATATGATAACTTGTTCTCGTAAGGAAAAGTCAAGCAAAGGCCATGAGGTCGGTTACATTGGATTATTCCGTTGCTCTTGTTAGATACTGAACTGACACACATTTTGTTAATACAATTTAGTTTGTTTTTACATTTATATCACTATAAAAGACCGGCATGTTATATGTATAAACTTCTTGATGCGTGATTCCTGCCCCTTAGAAGGAAGTGACAATAGGATATTAATAGAAAAGCATAATGATATTGCGGAACGAATGGCGCATACACGCAAATATAAATAGAACAAGACGATCTACAATCATCGTCACATGCGTTATTATTAAAACTTACCTCATTTATATTATGCTACCAGCTTTTATTTAAACCATAGGTATATTTAGTACATCTTATAAAAATGTTGATTTTCCAACGTTTCAGAGTGACAAGAACATCTCGTGATGGTGCGCTCGGACGACAGTGTGAGATAGCCGCCGCGCGGTATACGAAGTATGGGTGCCAACATGGGCAAGAACTCGAGCCTGCTCGATGCGCTGCCCACTGCGCAGGGCACGCTGCACGTCGTCATGCTGGGGCTCGACTCCGCCGGCAAGACCACCGCGCTCTACCGGCTCAAGTTCGACCAGTACCTCAACACTGTCCCCACCATCGGGTTCAACTGCGAAAAAGTCAAAGGCACACTAGGAAAGTCCAAAGGTGTCAACTTCCTAGTATGGGATGTCGGTGGGCAAGAAAAGCTACGACCTTTATGGAAGTCCTACACTAGATGCACGGACGGCATCATTTTTGTGCTAGATTCTGTAGATATAGAACGAATGGAGGAAGCCAAGATGGAGTTAATACGGACGGCAAAGTCTCCGGACAACACGGGCGTGCCGATCCTCGTGCTTGCGAACAAGCAGGACCTTCCAGGCGCCAAGGAGCCGCGCGAGCTGGAGAAGCTGCTGGGGCTGCACGAGCTGGTGTCGTCGCCGCACGGGTCGCGCGACGCGCACGCCTGGCACGTGCAGCCCGCCTGCGCCATCACCGGCGAGGGCCTGCACGAGGGGCTCGAGGCGCTCTACGAGATGATACTCAAGAGAAGAAAATTAGCCAAGTTGCAGAAGAAACGAGTCAGATAAACTATATTCTGCCGCGTTAGTGTTTGTGACAAGTCAGCCGTGCGCTGGTAACGGTACGGTTCGTGAACGTTAAGTATTTTAAAATGCTCACTGTATGGATGATTTTTATAACGTCCGAGATAGAAACACCAAATATTGTTTTACTATAGATGTATAACGTCTTATGAAATATTCCATCATCATGTTGCTCAAGTTATATTGAACATTTTGAAGGAAACGAATATTATAAATTAAATTAACTACTAGTCATTTTCTTTTGAAAATAGCTAGGTGGGAGATAAAGGTAGTACTACACTAAATCATAGATATGTCCGTTTGGTACGACCACTTCTGGCTTACATACATGGTAAATTATAGCTTGTACAAGGCCACTTGATCCGTGGTCAGCCTAAATATGCAAATCCAACGACATATACTTTTTAGATGGTTTTCATAGTTTGCAGAACGTGGCTCACACACAATATAATGTGGGACCATTAGTGTTACAGTATTTAGGTAACGTTAATGCGTGGTTGAGATGCAGTTGCTGGTAAATAGATGAAAGTGTCAACTTATAAATTAGTTATGTCTGTGAGAACTCACTAGATGTATCTTTCTGAATGTCATGCTTTATATCATGTGTGTATTAAATTATCTTTTGTGGTGTAATTTATTACAATACTTAATGGCTAAACTTCGTACTTTTATCGGAATATCTACCTACCTACTGCTGTATTTTATCATATTTTGTAAAATATGAATGTGTACTTTTCCTTCTGTCCAATCCTTTTGTACGGCTCTTAAATCTCTTTAAATAATATTATGTTATGCAAACACCCATTCGTTATTGTTGCCCCATATGATAAATTATTTTCTCTGTATTTCATGTGTAGCTAAACATTAGCATGTAAAGGATTTACATTTTAATGTGATGTCATATAGGCATTATTTACAACATAATTATGAAGAGGCTTGTACTAAGTTTATGTTGGGAGAGCTTCTAGTTTTTGTACATATACATACACAATTGTAAATACTGTACGGGAATATATCATACGAAATATACAACGTAAATATGTATGTCTTTCGAATACAATAATTATTTGGGCTTATAACAGTTATAACTACGGTACTGTCCTAAAAAATACTTTTGTGTTCAGTTTTATATTAGTTTTTGCTTCACAAGACATATATGCAAAGCAAACAATTTCAGTAATCAACGAATTGTTGAGTTCGTCACGCAGTCACAACCTGTAACTTTTGCTTATTGTTTTGAATACTGTTACTATTTCATTGTATAACTGATACAATAAGAACATTAGAGCTATGATAGCTGTAAAATTGAAAGACTCGCCCCAGCCATTATAAAAGACTTCAGCGTCGATTAAAGTTTCAAATAAAAGCTTTAAACTTCTTACAGAAGAAAATGTTTCGTCATCATTGTGTTAATTAATAGTTTTAATTAGTACCTATTTATTTATTTACTCATAGAGGTATAACTTATTACTAAGACATATTTGAATGAAGCTTTTACCATTTTGTGTTAGGTATCCACTTTGTAAATATGTAAATTCCAAATAGTTACTTGTCAAATACCATGAAACCAAACATTTTTATGAGTAGAGCATGTAAATTTTGTTATTAAAGTATATTTGTTTTATTATATCTATATACATCGCGTATTATTGTATTGTGTTTTATGGAGATACATATACGTTTTTTCATATTGAACCCCGTAAATAAACTGTTTTCATTAACAAATTGTTTTTTTTATTATTAAACGTTATGGCAAAATTCTCAGTGGCTACTAAGAGAACTTCCAGGTTCTTCCCTCGATATATTGAGGCTCTGCAAATAAATAGCTGGATCGTCTTTTTCAGTCCAGTCAGTAAATAAAGTCAAATATTCTAGTTCCGCTTCAGTAAGACTGTCTCGCTTTTCCTCGTATTTGGACTTGGAAACCAATTTTCTCTTAGAGCTCCGCTTGGCTTGGCTTGCGTAGCTGGCGTGGCTGTTCTTGGCCGGCGGCGTGAAGGCGTGCAGCAGCTCGCGCGTTAGCCGGTCGAACTGGCGGAGCTCTCGAGCCGCTTCTTTAGCTCTCTTGAACTTACGACGTTCTGATTCCACGTACTGGCCCATAGCGACCTTAATTTTGTCACTGGTCACCGCCTCCAAACGTTGCGAGTAATCCATGTAAAATTCTTCCAAAGCCTTAGCTGTGGTGACAATATCCATATTTACGGGTTTTTCATTGTGTATTCTTTCAACACAAAATTCTAAATGCGTCTGAAGCTTCAAAACCTCTAGAGCACCTACACTCTCATAAAATAAGCCGTTCAATATTTTAAAAAACTTTGTTTCCAATTGTGATGCCTGCTGTTCACTAATCGCTAATACTTTCTTAAAATTTTTAATAATATTAAGCACTCCAGCACTGTCCTGTGCGATAATATCTTTGAAAAGTTTGATTCCTTTTTTTAGAAATGTGGCGTGCGGAGCCAGTTGTGTCACATGAGTAAAATGATGCAAGTGCTGCTGTTCTATGCCATCGAACAGTTCCATCAGGTCAGCAGGATGTATAAAGTATAAAGCCGGCGTCACCAGGCGGCTGTAGCACTCTCTTTTGAGATTCTCAAACATTACACTAAACGTATCTTCATCGTTAGAAATACCATAATCAAAACCTTTCGCTTCTATTTCGACAGATCGAGCGAAGTTTCTGTTCCTATAGCGCCAGCTTGGAGGAGACAGATAATATAAAAATCTTCCATACTTTTGTTGCAAAGCATACCTGTAGTGTAGTCCAATAATTTTCGAGGTAACTGTGAAAGATTTTGCCGCCAAACATTGAAATTCAAGTATTTTTTTATAAAGTTTTAACTTTACGTCATCCGATTTACTCAAGGACATCATAGACTTTTGATAATCCATTGAAACAAATTCGTCGAAAGATTTAACTTGTTCGAAATATCTTTCAACACTTGTTTTGTAAACTTTCTGTTCTTGCTTGAAATTTGCATCAATGTTTAACATACAGTCATGCCTGTAGCCAATTTCTTGCCTCCACTTCAGTTGACTGTTAAACAAATGTTTAAGAGATTTATATGGAGCTATGTATTTAGATAAGAATGAGCCGTTGACACACATGAAGAATCCCGGATCATGGTCCATTATGGTACGAACATCATTCGGCGGACCATCCGTGTGTATCCGCCTTCGTAAGTCTGTTTGAATTTCCTTATAATTATCACGTAGACTTGTTTTTTTCTTTTGCTCTTTTCTCTCCTTCTCTTGGTTTTTTGAATAGACACTATAAGATAGTAAAACTTCGTCTTTCTTTAAAATACCTACCGGCAACGGCTTGATAACAGGTAAAGTAAATTTCTGCGTCAAAACATCTGTAGGCTTGAACCTTTTCTTGATAGTATTCCTTTTACTTTTTGGTTTCTCCAGAGACGGAAACGTTCTCAGTTTAGGTATATCAATAACAACGGAATGTCTGTCTTCATCATGCATTTTCGTAACCAAACAATCTTTGAGTCCTAATAAATGCCTTCTAAAAATTGTTACAAATTACGCCTGAACCAACTGGAAATAGCAACTATGCAGTAGCATATTTCAAAAATATACGTCCACCTATTTTCCCGAATGATGTATTGAAAGGGTCTAATTAAAAATCCAAAATATAAGAAAACATTTAATTCAAATTTTTATATTACTGCAAAATACAATCCAATTAAAATGATTTATGAATAAACATAACAGTAATGATCATTTAATAACAACAAAATACAAACCCGTGTAAACATTTATAAATCCAGTTGATAGGCGGTAGACTTTCTAGGCATCCACTCAAATATAGGCTTTGCAAATTCGTAATATTCCTTTAAGAAGGGCGCCGGATTCATTCCCTCGCACCATTCAGTAAACAGTAACAATCCCTCACGTTCCTCCGCAGATAACTTATACTTTTTAGGCTTCGCTCGTTCTCCGCTTAACAGTTCAGTTTTCTTTTTCTCAGCCATCATAAGTGTATATCGAGCTTTCTTATCCATAAATTTCCTAATCGGCGGCCTCATAAACTTTGCTGGAGGCAAAAATGCTTTGTTCATGGCATTCGTCATTTCTCTGAAAGCTCTTAGTTCTCTCTGCGCATTATAGGCGTTGTGCATCATTCTCAAGTCTTGAGCAAAGAAATCGTTTTGTGCTTGACAGACAATCTGGAAGTCTAAAGCATCCAGCCGAAGATTATAATCTTCGTACATTACTTCAAGAATTTTGAGAGGATCGTGCAGGCTATGGTGCCCTTCTTCACATTTTCCGAAAACCTGCTCATACACGTACTCTATACATATTTTTAATTTTAAAGTCGTAGGACTTGCGATGCTGTCATAAAATGTTTCATTCAAGATTCTGAAAAACTTATCTCTCAAATGCGTCTCATTAAAACTTTCTCTTTTGATTTCAAAGTTGATGTTATCAATGTAATATTGAAAGTAATCGGACTCTATAAGCTGTCCGTGTGTTAATTGTTTGATACGATCTCGTAACAACCGATTTGGACCATCAGTCTTTGCAAGTTGTATCAGGTATTCTCGACTTTGCAACTCCATAGAACGGAACAAATATATCATCTGTTCCGGTTTTTCAAAATATAAACAAGCAGGTAATGGGTTTTTCAACTCAACTTTAGCGACTTCTACTGTTTTTTCAATGTCCAGAGATTCTACTAAGTCATTATCAGTGGCGAATTCTCCAGCTTCAAATTGAATGGACATTACCCGACCTTTTAAAGTTTCATCAAATTGTTGTCTCCACGACAAAGGTGCTACAAACATTAAATAGCTTCTGTACGTCTTTAATATACTTCTTATGGCATCGAGTTTAAACAAAATATTATTTAAAATCGTCAAACTAGAGACATAACCCAGAAACTCCGAGTTTTTAGCAACTAAATCGTTGTACACTTTTTCAGCTCGAGCTACTTTTAAACAAGCTTTCTTGTAATCTTCTGTGAGAAATGTTTGAAAGTTTTTAATGTGCTGTTTTAATTTATCAACTATACGTTCATACTGTTCTGATTCTTCGACATCGCTTTTTTCTATTTTCAAAATTAAATCTCGTCGATATCCGATTTGTTGGCGATTCATAGCATAGCATCGAATGTTGTTCAAATACACTTTTATATCGTCGAAGCATCGCAAGGGACGACCTTCAATCACGGTATAAAATTCAGGGTGAATCTCAACGACTGCTCTTACGTCATCAGGAGGTTCTTCTACAAAAAGCCTTTTAGATATATCTCTGGTCGCTGCAATTCTCAAGTTATCTTTTAAGAATAGTGGTTGTGCTAACCTTTCTCGTGTAGTTACTTTTTCTTTTCGGTCACTATACTTTATATATGAAAGCAACTTTTCAGACCTTGGTATGCGAAAGGGCCTCATCGGTTTTTTAACCTTCGGATCCTTTTCCACGGCATGTTTACGATTTGCAAAGTAATGCTGTGTGTTGGGAACGTAACGACGTCTAAATATTATATCCAAAGTTTTTAAAGGAACCATAGGTTTCCGTTCTTTCTTCAAGCAACTCATTGTAACAAATAAAAACAGGTACAAGATTTTAAAATACTAGGTATAAAGTTTTGTATCTTATGACATCAAAACAAAACAGAAATAAAACTAATGTACGACTGTCGCAATGGCTAGTGTCAGATTAGTAGATAAGTCAATTTGAAATGTTCAAGAGAAGATATTTTTTTTTCATAAAAGTTTTGCTTTTTTAACCATAACTTTAGAGACTTGGTGAGTATACATGTAGTTTCGAACTAAAGACAAATCAACCAAATAATTAGTTTATCTATTAGATAATTATAAATATTAGGAATTGATGGATTGGTCCCTGCTATTCTGTAATAAAACAAAAAAAAATACGAATCTAAAGGTTATGTTTATTTGGTACTAAAACAAACTTAAACAACATCCAGAAAGCTGAAGATGAATAGGATCATAACATAATACCTACTCTACTAAGTACCTTCTATAATTTGGTAAAAATACTGGTTTAAAATCACTTGATATACCTATAAAGTAACTACTACTTACTATGTATCTACGCGACTTACATTTCGTTAGCTTTCCGCCTCGTCGGCTCATAGGAAGACTTTAACCGCCTCGAAAGTTTATCAACGTCCTTCAACAGCTTTTCAGCTTGTTTAGCTTGCTTTATTTCCATACGCCCATGTTCATAAGTTTCTTTTTCTATTTGTTTTATCATGTCAAGATCATAAGCCGATACAGCAATCAGTAAATTATCATATTCACGTTCCAAGGCTAGGGCCATATCTAAAGAGCCAAATTTAGTCTCGTTCTGCGATATTAGTTGTTCATACGCAAATTCTACGTAATTGAAAATTTGTAAAGCTGTATCCGATGAAACAGTTTCTTTTATTTTTACTTGTAATATCCTGAAGAACACTTCTTTTAGTTCGGCTTCCCGCTCATCGTTCCTTTGTATTGTGTCTTGAACTTCTTTGATCTGAAATACAAAAGATAATCGATAAACTATTGTGAATACTATTGAACTGTGTAATAAAACTGAATCACTATCTGTCTTCAGCTTTATATCAGCAATAAGCATTATTTTCTTTAAAAACTTTCAAACCGTCTACAGAAGGAAAAATAAATTACCTTTTCTTTTATAAAATCCAATTCCTGCCGCAAAATCGCCTTCAAAACTTCAACTGTCTTCAAAAATCTATTTTTCTCTGAGCTGAACTCCGTGGTTAGCAATAAATAATTTAAGTTTTGCTTCTCCAGTAAATCAAAAATCGTCAACAGCTGCTTTGGTGTTTCGAAGTATAGTTGCGGTGGCGGAAGGTCCTTCAGTTTCTTCGCTATAGCATCTTCGTCAATGTTCACAAAGATATCTGATTCCATTGTAAAAATTTCTGGGTGTTTTACATCTAGCTTTATGTTATGGCTGTCTTGCCACAAAATAGGGGAGGCTTTATAAAGAAAATTTTGGAATGATAGTAATATCATTAAACTTTCATCAATGTACTGCAATTTAGACTTCAAGGAAGCCATTTCGTAGTTAGCTTTCTTATGTTTCTCAGTTTGGTTTGCTAATTCCTTATCTAAAGCATCTGACTTTTGCATTATCGCGATAGTTTTATTGTTGTCGTCTGCAAGAAACTTATCGAAACTATTCTGGTATTCTTCGAAATGCTTGAATGCTGTTTCATAAATATTTCGCTCACTTTCTATTTCTCTGTCAATCCTAAGAATTTCGTCGACCAAAAAACCATGAAGAGTCCTGTTCAAAGCCACACTCTTTATACATTTTTTGTACTCATTGATAGATTTGCTCTGTTTTAAAGGGCGACCTTCAACTAGGGAATAGTAGGCAGGATCTACATCTACAATAGTTTTAATACCTTCTACGGGTTCAATAGGTGGCAGTTTGATTCCGGCTATTGTTTTTCTTGTTCCTCGTTTGACCTTCTTTTTATTTTTAAGCTTATCCATTCTTCACAGTTGTTTAGTTTACAGAAACGACTGGCTAAAGCACATTAACATTAAGTAACAATAAATCAATATTACTATGGCAACATGAAACTAACTGAATTAGCTATCACCTAGGAGTCTTATCGGCAAACTAGATAGTGTAACCCTATAGGTAAGTGTTTTGTTCTGGATGTTAAATAGTACAATAGTAGATAATGTACCTACTTATAATCAAATTGTAATATTTCGGTCACTTAGTAGTGCCTAACTTACAAAAAATAAAAAATAAAACAACTATGACGCGCAAGGGCTTGTAATTAATAGATAAACATAAAACTATAAAAATGACTAGAAATCTATCAGACCAGTATGCGATAAATATATGTAGAAGCTAATATATTTTCCATAATTTAATCACTAGAAGATCCGTCAGTGGGTTCCTCACGGTCATCGCGCTCCTCGTCCTCACCCTCCTTCTTGACATTCTCCCAGGGCATCACAGGCAGCGGCTCCACGAAGGAGTCGTCGATCTTCAGCTTATACAGGAACCTTGGAGTAAAATGTGTTGGCAAGGGCCAAACGTCCTCTGAAGCAAATAAAGAATAGGAATATCAAGTAAAAATCAACACTAGTTTTGTATGGCATATATATGTGAGTCTAAATGTTTGCCCAATCGCTCCTGGCAATAGGCTAGCCTATTATATAGGTAGGTACCCACTGTTTGACATATGGAATCTAACCAAAACTCCAATGTATATTTGAGAGACTAATACTAAAGGAAGTATAAAAACGTTTCGTGAGGATTAGTTACCTACTTCCTATATTTTTCTTATCGTAAAGAAAGATGTACATGATCGATGCTCACCAAAATAATATCTATAGTCATCAACGTGTCTGTGCAAAGCCGCCGTCTCCCGTAGCGGCAGTATATGAGGAGATTGTAGCAGGAAGTCCAACAAGGCTACCTCGGGCAGAGCTTCCATCTTGGGATCAATAACCCTCAACCCTTCAAATGACAACTGCAAATATTTTTTATTGCCATTTTTATTCCAAAATACGAGTTAGATAAAGAATGAGATGTAAATACCATGTCCGACTGGTTAAAACTAAAGGCCCAGCTTCACCAAAGCGGAGCCGAGCCAGGAAGTTTATGAGCAACCAATAGAATACCTCCGCAGCCGCTTAGGGGGTACCTGCCTACTACCACAGATGCTACTACGCTGAGTGGGCCAAAACGAGATGTCTGAATAAAAACATACTATTAATTGTTTAAAAACTTCTATGCTTCGCTCCGCTTTGGTAGTCTCAAAAGAAACAATACTCTCAAAAAGACCCTAGTCTGGGCCCAAGTGTATAATATTTGGATTTTTTTACTCCCTCGAGTTACTATAAACAGCTACTTACTTCTTCGTCTGCTTGCGCGAATTCACAAATCTTACTAATTTTATTAAGGAAAATACGCAGTTGCTCCAAGTGTTCTTGCAATGGTCCGAAGAGATCCAACTTGCCTATCAGTGACGGAGGCCTGGCTGTTACCGCACGCCAGTTCTTGAATTGGAGCTAATCAACAATAAGGTAACAAATGAGCTTTGTCTTGTTAGACGATACAAAATTACAATAAAGATACAAATTATGCTTAATGTTTGGCTGATTAGGTTAATGGCAAACGTGCTAGATTACTTACCTACTGTGCATGTTGGTAATGAAAGGCTAGTTTTGAAAATACAGTAAATTTATACCGCAATAACTATTACAAAAGAATATTAAACTGCATAGGTTTTACACAAACAAAAGATATTATTTTTTACCGTTCGAACAGAGTGATAGGTCATCACTGATTTCAAACGCCTAAACATTTTCCTTTCAGGTTTAGGTTCGGTATCCTCAGACATGAGAATGGTGAGCCCTTCAGTTCCCTCACCGTTTGCTTCTTGATCTAATTTCTCCATGTCAGCAATCCACTTAGCTTCGCGTCTAAACAAAAATCTTAGGTGTCTGTGTATTGTGTCTTCAGAACCCTAGAAGATTGTTTTATCAGATTTCATAACGCTATTGTCACTTTTCTTGTCTTAAATGCATATACTTATAAAAGAACTAAGTGATTGGCTACCTTGGACCTACGAATTGACGATTTGAACGGGCCCGTCAAAGCAAAGCCTATGTCACAGTTGTGGGCTTATTCAATTATTCAATTAACATGAGGTAACTGTGTGCGTTACCCTGGCCAGATGTTGTCGAAAATGGTCATTTTAATCTTATAGATAATTAGTTGTGCGGCTTCTGTAATTGTTGCGCACATTTTTAAATTTGTTGCGCTTATAGTTTTTTAATTATTTCACAAAAACATTTCCTGCTGGAGTAACGTTACCCCAGCCAGACCTTTTTCTTTCTGATGGGAATATTTAAATAAATATTACCTATAAAATTAGTTGTAAATTAGTTGTAAATGTTGTGCCATATTTTGTATTTGTTCTTTCTTCGGTTGCGAAGTTATTCGAGATTTTGCTGGGGTAACGTTTTCGGTTTTGCTAGATCTTTGAAATGGTTAAGCGGATTCTTATCAAATTTTGTACATGACTTCCTAGGAATTAGTTTAAATTTTTTCGGCAATAATAAAACCAAAATAATGCATATCTTAAAGGTTATTTCATTAAATGGAAAAACGTTTCAATTGGTCCCAGCACCCTCAATAAGAAGTTTTTTTTTTACTTTTGTACACGTCTGTACTAAATTTGTAACACTATACTACATATTTTAGAAGGTATCATAATGTTCTGCGTTTTCGCTTTTTGGTAACCACCTAAACTTGGTCGGGTTACCACGGTCATTCACTTCCTAATGACTTTAATCGTATTATCTCATTAATTATCCAATGTACTGAGCTGAAATTTTACTGACATACACCTGATCTATATAACTAATTATTGAGATAACATTCAGTTCATATATCCAATCCTGTGGCCAAATAACACCGCGCGCATCAAGACCGTGCTCGTGAAAAACTGAATATCATCATAACTTGTTAAATACTTACAGGATGCTAATGAAACTTCATATACATTTGAAGGCAGTTACAAGCTTTAAAATGACGTTTAAAGTAAGTCTTTAGACTTCTTATTGAGGGTGCTGGGACCAATTGAAACGTTTTTCCATTTAATGAAATAACCTTTAAGATATGCATTATTTTGGTTTTATTATTGCCGAACAAATTTAAACTAATTCCTAGGAAGTCATGTACAAAATTTGATAAGAATCCGCTTAACCATTTCAAAGATCTAGCAAAACCGAAAACGTTACCCCAGCAAAATCTCGAATAACTTCGCAACCGAAGAAAGAACAAATACAAAATATGGCACAACATTTACAACTAATTTACAACTAATTTTATAGGTACCTAATATTTATTTAAATATTCCCATCAGAAAGAAAAAGGTCTGGCTGGAGTAACGTTACTCCAGCAGGAAATGTTTTTGTGAAATAATTAAAAAACTATAAGCGCAACAAATTTAAAAATGTGCGCAACAATTACAGAAGCCGCACAACTAATTATCTATAAGATTAAAATGACCATTTTCGACAACATCTGGCCAGGGTAACGCACACGTGTGGATAGATACTAACCTCAAGTATATGAACAAAATAACTGTCGTAAACGAGCAGCAAGCCATACACATTAATCTCGCAATAAGTCGAGTTTACAAGTGTGATGGTCTTTGAGAAGTGATGTATTATTTCCTCTTTGGGCAAAGTGTGCTCGCCGATGTATATCATACGGATAGCATAGGCTTTCTGTAACAATATGTAAACAATGTTTACTTGCAGAAGGTCTAAATCTATTTCCTTATAAAGTAGGTACCTACCTAATACTCATGTACCCATCTTAGGCAACAAACTACTCAAACTTCGTTCCTACTTAGATAAGTTCATTACAAACAAGTTCATATCTACATAAAGTACAGGAAGGGTTTTAATGCCTTACCAAGCCTAGTTTTTGGAAATTCTCCTCTACCACATTTAAAACAGTTCTTGTGTCTAGTTCAGGTAAGGCCATCATCTTGGTAGCTGTGGCGTATGTACCTGATGCTAATATAACATAATATTCAAATATAAATCACGAAAAAAATACTTTTTTTACAATTCTTGTTTACTCAGCTGGAGACGCTGTTTTACTGTCAAACTGTATCCATAGAAACGATGTCAATGTGCACATGATGTGCACCAGCAGACGTCTTTAAATTATAAAAAAGGAGGTCAGGAGGATGTAGATAAGTAGGATAAGCAAAGATCAAATCAATTTTACGCCGATTTCTAGTAACGATGGATGGATTGTTTTCCTACTGTGAAACAACCCGGTTGCCGTCTACTAGACCAGCTAGACAGCCTTAGGATCAAAACCCAAAAAAACAGGCATTCCACGGAGTATAAGGAACTTTATTCTCCATGAGTGGGTCAGAAAGGTGCGCTAGAAGTAATGAGATCCTATATCTATATGCTAGACCTACCTTGGTTTCGATTCGTTTGGCGGGTTAGCTGCTTTTGCGCCACCGATATGCGCTTTCAATATTTCATCTATAAGATAAGGAAATAAAAACCATTACAACTGCAATTAAAACATATATTGCACTACATCATAACACATTGAGAATACATAATAAACTAAATAGTCTAGGTAAGGTACATCACATATTGTGATTACAATTAGTAATCATCGTATCTACTACTCTTGAAGCTTTTAAATCTATTGAATTTTTTATTGGTATTGTATTTGTTGTAGTTGTTTGAATTGTATTTATTGTAGTTGTTTGTACTGTATTTATTGTAGTTGTTCTGTCTGGGGTTCCATTTTGATTGCCTTTCTTTTTCTTTCGTAATGTCATGGGAACGAGCCAGGTCTTCTAATTCTTGTGGTACTTGCTGAAAAACGAAATACAATACTTCAATTTCAATACTTTACGGAAGAAGGAGATTGCATATTCATAGTTTATCTGGTTTGATGGAGGTACCTCTTATTTTAATACATACTAGAAGCCTATTTCCTGGAGCTGTATGAATGTATACAGCTCTAGGCAAAGAGGCTGCTTGCACATCATACACATAAGTACATTCATAAAGGTTACATCATGTACTACATAAGAAGATTAGATAGTATATGGAAGGAATATATAAGAGAGTACATAAGGAAATATATAAGGGATGTGGATAATAAGGGAGTATTAATAATTTCGATTGGTGAAATTTGTTAGATTAGGGTAGGTTGAACTGCTGGCGTACATTAAGCACTTTATAGGGGGAATAGAATAGGATAGGTCTTTATTTGCTTAAAATGAAGGTACATACAAAATAGGAATATATAATTATATGAAAAGGAAAAATGAGTATGACGTCACAAGAAAATTAGAGTTGTAGCCATGCCCAAAATAATAAAAAATATTAAAAAGAGCAGACAAATTAATTCAGTACCTGGTTAGCTTCTTTGAGAACATCAATAAGACTCTTAGCTTGTCTTGCATCATCATCAGTGAGAATGGTATGTGAGACTCCTTTGTTGGCCTGACGACCGGTGCGTCCAATCCTGTGGATGTAGTCTTCAGAAGTATTCGGGAAATCATAGTTGATGACATGTGTCACACCATCCACATCTGAAAAAAAGTGATATACCTAATTATTACATTGGCCCTCATTTTATGAGTGATGATTTTCATTATAAATTAAGATAAACTATAAAGTCCAAGTGAATTTTTTTTGTTGCCAAATTAATATAGTTTTGGCAACCATGACTTGTTTTGGGTAAATTGAGTTTGTTTTAAATATGTGTGTTCTCTTGAATACTTTGAAATTGCTTACCAAGACCTCGAGCGGCAACATCAGTAGCAACTAAAATATTAGTGCCTCCAGATTTAAACTTATTGATAATCTTGTCTCTTTGTAATTGTGTTTTATCTCCATGAATGCCATCTGCTGGCCAGCCATTCCTTCTCAGGGTCAATGCCAAAGTATCCACAAACTTCTTTGTATTAGAGAAAATTAACATTTTACCAAATCCATCACCTGATATTTCATGTATTAGAGACTTAAACCTGGAAGGAAAATAAGTTTAGAGTTAGTTTTATGACATAATATAATTATGAAACTTTCAAATATACATATAACTCAAGTCTATAGCTTACAAATTCATCTTGTCCTCTGCATCACAAATATGGACATGCTGTTTAATGTTATGGTTTGCGGACAGTTCAGTTGATCCCACATTAACTTGTACAAACTCCCCGAGATAGTCCTTAGCTAAGTGTCTAACTTCTTTAGGCCACGTTGCAGAAAACATCAAAATTTGCCTTTCTAGTGGCACACCTTCTAGAGCTTGTCGAATTTGGGGTTCAAAACCCATGTCTAACATCCTGTCTGCTTCATCTAATACCACATATGTGGAACGGCTTAGTGAAATAGTTTTGCTCACAATGAAGTCATTCAGCCTGCCTGGCGTAGCTATAAGAATGTCCACTCCTTTCCTCAGTTTCTCAGCTTGCACTGAACGGCTTGCCCCTCCATACACACAAACACTGCGGATGTTCAGAGATTTTTCAAAATCCTTTGCCACCTCCTCAATTTGTCGAGCAAGTTCTCTAGTTGGTGCAAGAACTAGAACAATGGGTCCCAATCCTTTCTTTGCCTTTTTCTCTTTGATATGAACTACAGCTGGTAACAAATATGCTAAGGTTTTGCCAGTACCAGTTTGTGCTATCCCAACAAAGTTTTGCCCACTCATAGCAATAGGCCATCCTTGTGACTGTATGACTGTGGGCTTCGAGAAGCCCTGTTCTTTCAGAAATGATTTAATGTATTCAGGGAAGCCACTTTTTTCTATCTCCATGTATGGATTGGGTATGTCTTCCCCAATAACTGTGATATTGTGTTCATTGCGGTAATCATCAATTTCATTTTGGTGAGCCGGTTTAGTAGAATAATACTGATGGTTGAATAGTGTTTTTATCCTATATTGCCGTAATATATGTTCATGATTTACAGTGGAATAAGGTATACAGGCAGTCTTAAGTAAGTTTACTGAAGTTAGCTCACTAGAAAATTGGGACCCCTCCGATAACCTGAAAATACACCAAAAAAGCATTGTGAACAAACAACATTTTCTTTCCAATGCCTACAAGTACACTTATGCTTTAATATTATGTTGTTCTTAAATTGATGGTGTAGTTTATTTTAATACTCTCAATAAAATCATTACATGTTGAGCATGTGATCAGAAATTGGCAACCAAATATAGTATGTAGTTTGAACTTACAATTTACGTAAACACCTCCTTCTTAGTAGTTTCGTTAGAATATTTAAAGCCATTTTTAGCCAGGTTTTATAACACTTTTTATAATCCCTCTTCGATACGAATTATTGTAATATTTCTTCAGAACGTTTGTTTATACGAACAGTTTTTGTCGCTCTTTAATTTTTAAGGTTAAAATAGAAGATCAAACAACCACGAAAAGTACTGTAATAAAAGTTAAACAGTTAAAATGTAATTTGGCCTTTGTATTTAGTATCTAAACATGTGACACTGTCCCAATTCAAAAATTACAAGAGAGTAGAATTGAAGTGGAAATTGAAAGCATGTAAAATGAATGAACGAAAACGCATTGGTTTGTTTGACATTGACACATGTTGACATTTATGTGCAAACACTAAGGAATGCAGGGAATGCAATGGAATGGGAGGTGTTTTCTTTTTGAGAATTTAAAAAACCCAAGAATGTGACGGATGGCGTTATGCCTACCGCTACAGCGTGAGCTTTTGGGCTCCCACACAAACAATTGAAACAATACTCATCTACGAACACAAAACTGCGATGCGATGCGAATGGGGGCTATAATAGGTACCGTTTTTTGTTTCACCAGATGGCGCAACTGTAGCGTGAGGTCGTTTTATGAGCGCCAAAACTTATATCTGCATTAGATGATTATATTAGATCATATTTAATACAATAGATAGACCTATAGTGTGAACGTATTGGCGATGCCACAGTGTTGCGCAGCGCCGTTTTGCTTGAAAAAGAAAGGCGGACATAAGTTTTCGAAAGATAAAAGTGTGTCAAAGCAGTGACATTTATAGATCCCTAATCTGTATTTGCCATAATTAATATAAAGTATTGTTAAATACTCGCAATATTAATTTAATTAGAAATATAAACCCTCGCGCGTAAAGAAACAGTGACATTTGACGGTTCGAAGACCTCACGCTACACAAGCGCCTCTAGCGGCGATTTCATACGCGGTAGCCCTCATTCACTTACCTAGGTCAGCGCCATCTAGTCATCAACTAAGAAAATAATTTAAAAAATAAAAAGAAAATCCCTCATTCGCATCGCAGTTTTATGCGGGCGCGTAAAAGATGGAACAAAATTACCCCACGTCCTATAACAAAATGACGTCTCTCAAAAAAAAAAGATAAAAATGTTTAAAAAAAATATGACATACTCTCTAATTTTTTTTTACACCTTCATAAGTTCATACGAAAAAAATGCTTTAAAAATTGTTCTGGCGCTGTTATGAAAACATCGTTCATAGGACTATTTATTGACCATTTTATAATTTTATTTTTTGGTTTGATAGGGTATACCTCATAGATCCAGACCTTGTCAGGCCAGATCCTGACTTGATGCTTATGAGCATCAGGTCAGGATCTGACGACGGAAACCCTGAGAAATCCAAGGCAACTTTTGAAAGTTGTAGGCATGCGCAGGATAAAAACTTGATAATAAGGTGTACCTGTGTCTGATAATACTATGCATTAGGTAGTGAAAGTTTGGAGCTGACCCGATGATGGAGACGAAAGAAGGTCGAGGGAACTCAACAACTGAATATGTAAACTACCTCTCGTGTTTGGGCTTATATTATTTGTATTGAATAGACCTTTGCAACGGTGAAGCTGACCTGGGGCCCGATTCTCCTAATTTTACTTAAACGACGATCGATCGACGTTCGACTCGATTCGACTGAGATCCAATCCCGACTCGATTACGATTGACGCGTACCTATGTGGCATTCCGCTATTTTTTCTTTGAAATAAACGTTTTTATCCTTTTCTATCATTCAATAATGAATCATTTTGTCTGCAAATGATTTACGATTGCAAAATGATTGTACAGCAAACTACCGTATAGACCAAAATCACCAAAATAGCAGACCAATCGCACACCAATCAAATGTCAATCGAATACGATTGGTCTTTTATTAGTAGCAGGGGCCCGATTCTCCTAAGTTAATAATGTCAAAATCGAATAGAAATCGAATTGCAATATGATCGCAATAGCAGTTTTAACCATATCGGGCATTCTGCTACTAATAAAAGACCAATCGTATTCGATTGACATTTGATTGGTGTGCGATTGGTCTACTATTTTGGTGATTTTGGTCTATACGATAGTTTGCTGTACAATCATTTTGCAATCGTAAATCATTTGCAGACAAAATGATTCATTATTGAATGATAGAAAAGGATAAAAACGTTTATTTCAAAGAAAAAATAGCGGAATGCCACATACGCTTCAATCGTAATCGAGTCGGGATTGGATCTCAGTCGAATCGAGTCGAACGTCGATCGATCGTCGCTTAAGTAAAATTAGGAGAATCGGGCCCCAGAATGCCCGATATGGTTAAAACTGCTATTGCGATCATATTGCAATTCGATTTCTATTCGATTTTGACATTATTAACTTAGGAGAATCGGGCCCCTGATGATGGAGACCAGAGAAGGTCGATGGAAGAGTGTTTTTGGGAGTCGGTTTTTATTTTATTACTAGCTTCTGCCAGCGACTTCGTCCGCGTTAGATTCGGACTTTGTGCAAAGAGAGGAAGTAATAATAATCACCAGCCTATCCAATTATCTAAATCTATGCGTACCTAGCCTCTTCTTCACTGTTACACTATAACATTAATAACGCACTTTGTCAATATTATTATGACAGAGAATTGGCGATGCATAACAAAACAACAGCGCATACGCACGTTGTCCATGACTGACTACACATTTGTTTGTAGTCATAGATTATACACTTTTTGTAGTGTTGTGTAGTTCGCGAACGATGAACGATTAGGAAACGTAATACTCCGAAGAACGACCGGGACCGAAAGAAAGAGAGGGAATGAGAGTGAATAAGCCGTTCGTGAATTATCATTTACGCATAACAAAATAAAAAATACGTATTTACTATTTAAGTTTATCATGTCAAAATTTGCGCACTGGGTTAAAAAAAATCCTGTATATGGACTGGGGACAAAACAAAATCAGATTCAAGTTCAACAGCAAACGAATCCGCGTGGGCGGCGGGCCGCGGTTAACGAAAACATATTGCTCTCTCTTTTCTTCAAGGATGAAGCTCGAAATAATAGGGGTTAAAGTATGAAATTGCCGATTTGTACTGAAAATCTAAATTGTAATTTTTTTTAATTTTTAACAAACTTATTTAATCAAAATAGTTGCCATTATTATCTATACAATGCGGCCATCTAATAGGAAGGTCATTTATGCTTTTACGATAGAACTCTGAGGATCTAGACTGCACAAACTGTGTGAAAGAATTTTGTTCTGCCTCCTGGGAAGAAACTTCTTGTGACGCAGATAATTGTCCAAATCACAAAAAAAAAATGGTCGTCCGTTAGAGCAAGGTCTGGCGAATATGGAGGAAGACGAATAGTTTCCAACTGCAGTTCCTGAAGAGTTAAAACGGTTTCTTTTGCTGTATGAGGCCTCGCGTTGTCATGGAGCAATAACGGTGAAGGTCGATTATGAGTCGTGGCTGTTTTACTGCTAATTTTTTCAACATTATTCGGTGTTCGGCTGGGTATCTGGGTAGTTTGACTAGGATCGGCGTTCACCGTCTCTCTTAATTTCTCGTTAATCACCTGTCAGGCGGTCTTTCTCAGGACTCTTTCTTCAAGTCGAAGTTTCCACCACGAAAGCGTTTAATCCAAAATCGCACGATGCGTTCATTAGCAGCCACCTCTTCAAATGCAGCATTGATATTGCGGGCTGTTTCTGCCGTTTACTTCCGCGTCGGAACTCATATTCAAAAATTACTCCAATTTTCGCAGTATCCATCTTTCTTGTTTAAGTTGAATAACAAAAACAATTGAACATCGATAATCAAATGTTTCACATTTTTTAAAATAAGAACATCACAGAAACCACGTGAAAAAAGTTTCATTCGAAAACCTCAAACCATGAAGACTCTATGGTAATTCAAAAACCTACTAGAATAAAACGGCAATTTCATACTTTAACCCCTAATATTATACTTACCCTTATCAAAATCGTTTATTAAACCTATTTTAGTTAAAGTAAGGTTTATTAACGTTATTTTTAATCACGTAGTTAAGTATTTTATGTAAGTAATAATAATAAAAATATTTTTGTACACGGATAGAGAAGTATTTGTAATTGAAGATTTATTTTTATCGTAAGTTATTTTTATTCCAAGTTAAGAACGTTTCTTAGACATATGGCACGGTCGCTTTTTTGTAGCTATCCGAACTTGGTCGGATTATGTAGGTTTTCGATGCTCCGTCAGTATTATAATTGTCTTTCTTTAATTACTGAATTTAATGACATGAAATATTGCAAGTGAATAGTTGAATGATTAAACTAATTATTGGCATACATTTTACCATGCAATTCCTTTAGAATTTCGTGATATTCGACTGCTTTGTAAACAGTGATCTATTCATGGTAAAATATCCTATAACTTTTTAATTACTAACGGAACATCATTGATACTTGGCAACATGTTGGAGACTCTTACAAGGTTCGTGTAAACGTGAAAATCTAGACCCCAAACGGCATACTTTAAGAACCAAGACCTAATAAGTGTATTTTACGTTTATATTTTTATCTTTTAAACCTTACGACTATTTCTAAATCTGTTTTTTAAACAAATATAAACAAATTCAAAACAACGTATGTAAAAATCTACAGCTCTCTATCATCATCAGCCTATCGCAGTCCACTGCTGGACATAGGCCTCTCCAAGTGCACGCCACTGAGATCGATTTTCGGCTTCTCGCATCCAGCTCCTGCCAGCCGTCTTGCGCAAGTCATCACTCCACCGTGCCTGAGGACGTCCTACACTACGCTTGCCGAGGCGCGGTCTCCACTCTAGAACTCGTTTACCCCAACGGTTATCGGTTCTTCGGCTAATATGGCCAGCCCACTGCCACTTCAGCTTGCTGATTCGGTGGGCTATGTCGATGACCTTGGTTCTCTGACGGATTACCTCATTTCTGATGCGATCCCTCAGAGAAATGCCGAGCATAGCCCTTTCCATATCCCGCTGAGCGACTTTAAACTTGTGAACCAGCCGTACCGACAGTGTCCACGTTTCGGCTCCGTAAGTCATGACAGGTAGGACGCACTGATTGAAGACTTTTGTCTTTAGGCACTGTGGGATCGACGATGTTAGGACTCGACGTAGCTTCCCAAATGCAGCCCAACCCAACTGAATTCTCCTATTCACCTCGTCCTCAAAGTTGTTTCTACCTAACTGCAATGTCTGCCCGAGGTATACATATTTCCGAACAACTTCGAGAACGGCGCCGTGTATCGCAATCGGTTCCGGTAGAACATGTTCATTGAACATGACCTTGGTTTTGTCCAAGTTCATCCGTAGGCCGATGCGTAGAGAAGATTCAGCCAGGTCGTTCAGCATCTGTTGTAGGTCCTGCAGCGTTTCCGCCATGATGACGATATCGTCAGCAAATCGCAAGTGAGAGATGTGTTCGCCATTGATGTTGATGCCTTGCCCTTTCCAGTTCAGCGTCTTGAACATATCCTCCATTGCATTAGTGAACAGTTTCGGGGAAATAACATCCCCTTGTCTCACTCCTCGATGCAACGGTATGGGCCTTGTTTGCTGATTCTGTACTTGGACGGACATTGTAGCGGCTTCGTAGAGACATCTCATCACTTGGATGTATCGCCAATCTACTTGACAACGCTGCAGGGACTCCAGAACAGACCAGATTTCAACCGAGTCAAAGGCCTTCTCATAGTCCACAAATGCTAGACACAGGGGCTGATTATACTCTTCGGTCTTCTGTATAATCTGCCGCACTGTGTGGATGTGGTCTATGGTGCCGTATCCGCTCCGAAACCCGGCCTGCTCCGGTGGTTGGAATTCGTCGAGTCTTCGCGCAAGTCGGTTCGTGATCACTCTTGAGAACAGCTTATAGACATGGCTTAGGAGGGAAATGGGTCGATAGTTCTTCAGCTGGGTTTTGTCTCCCTTCTTGAAGAACAGGACGACAACACTCCTACTCCACGCCTCTGGAGTTCTCCCTTCAAACAGGACGGCATTAAAAAGCTTCTGGAGCTCCCCCAGTACGGGCTTTCCTCCTGCTTTTAAAAGCTCTGTTGTAATGCCATCCTCGCCAGGGGCTTTTCCATTTTTGAGCTGTCTCAGAGCGATCTCGATTTCGTCACTGCTGACTTCTGGCAGGTCTTCGGTGAAATGGCGTGTTAATGTGGCTCTAGAATCCTCATTTCCGGGATCAGGTCGAGATGCATGCGATGCGTATAGCCGGCCATAGAAATTTTCCACTTCCGAAAGGACTGCCGGCACCGAAGAAACGACTTCTCCACTTGTTGTGGTCAACTTCGTCAAGTGGCTTCTTCCAAGAGATTGTACGAACACCTTTGACCCCCGATTTAGCTCAATTGCTCTTTCAATGTCAAGAGTATTGGAGCACCGGAGGTCGCGTCGTACGTGCTTGTTGATCTCTTGGTTTAGAGCCCGCTTAGCTGACGAAGTGACAGGCGGGTTTTCACGTCGTTTCTTCATAAGCCCTAATGTCTCTTCCGAAAGCTTTGATTTCTTGCCCTTACGCTGCATGTTACAGAATCTCGAACCTTCCTCCCTGAGGATCCGAACCACATATTCGTGGTTCTGGTTAACGTCTGTTGTGGTTTCCACGGCGGCAAATCGGTTCTCCAAATTTGATTGGAACGTTTCAGATCCATTTCTCCGAAGTTTATGCATGCACTGATTTCATTCATACATAATCAATTATACACAAATACACACTAATTTTTGGACACATCTCTTTTCTTCTAAAGTCTATGGATTAAAAACTTTTTTACAAAAAAATTAAACCGACTTCCAAAAACACTAAAAAGCAAAAAAAAACTAATTTTAGGTGCATCGGCCTAGAAGTCGGTGTCTAATGGATGTTACTAAATTAATTTTGCCACCGACTTGTAGGCCGATGCACCTAAAATTAGTTTTTTTTTGCTTTTTAGTGTTTTTGGAAGTCGGTTTAATTTTTTTGTAAAAAAGTTTTTTATTTACTGCTTTTCAGTGATACGAATAGTTGTCACTATCCATATAAGTGGAAAGTTCTCATCAATACAAAGAATATAAGCCCAAATACGAGGTATTTTACATATTCAGTTGTCGAGTCCCCTCGACCTTCTCTGGTCTCCATCATCAGGTCAGCTCCAAACCTTCACTGTTGCAAAGGTCCCGTCAATACAAATAATATAAGCCCAAACACGAGGTAGTTTACATATTCAGTTGTCGAGTTCCCTCGACCCTCTCTGGTCTCCATCATCAGGTCAGCTCGAAACCTTCACTGTTGCAAAGGTCTCGTCAATACAAATAATATAAGCCCAAACACGAGGTAGTTTACATATTCAGTTGTCGAGTTCCCTCGACCCTCTCTGGTCTCCATCATCAGGTCAGCTCCAAACCTTCACTGTTGAATAGTACTTTCAGGCATACACCTGAGTGTCAAGTTTTTACGCTATGAATGCCTACAACTTTCAAAGGTTGCCCTCGATTTTTCAGGGTTTCCATCATCAGATCCTGACCTGATGACTATGGGACCATCTGGCAGCTATTTCGCGTCGAACAAAAAAAGAATCACGCAAATCGGTCTATAAACCTCGGAGTAATCGATGTACATACATAGAAAAAAAAAAAAAAAAAAAAAAAAAAACATACCGGCCGAATTGAGAACCTCCTCCTTTTTGGGAAGTCGGTTAAAAAAAGTTCCGCCAGGACAATGTTCGCCCAGCGGAATCTGTTTTTGGTGAATTTCTCCACAATGGCTGCATACACAAATTTTTATTTACCATACACAATTATAGGACGTCATACACTAATTATCTGCATAATTAAAATCTTTAAATTTAACAACATTCCGCTGCGCGAACGCACACCGCACACAAATAAAAAATACGTATTTACTAAAGTTTATCATGCGCACACGGTGACTTGTGGGTTGGAAAGTTTCTGCATAACTACGTCCAATTATAGAAAGTCTTACACTAATTATCTGCATAATTAAAATCTTTAAATTCAACAACATTCCGCTGCGCGAACGCACTTATCAGTATCGTGCCTTCCGGGGAAAAAGGGAAGAAATAAAAAAATACGTAATTAAAATTACATTTATTGATTATTATTACATGTTATCGGGAAGGGGCATGGAATGACGAGCACAAGTGATAAAATATTATCTCATGCTTATTGAGATATTCCTGAAAATTATTTAAATTAAATAAATAGTTGAGAGCAAGTCCTCCACAAGACAAATACTGTAAGGTACTGTCTTAGTAGAACTATAAATTAGCTAGGTAATCCTCTGCGGAATCACAGATTAAAAAAATATCACAGTGTAAACAAAATATACTTAGTACATTCAGAGATGTTCAAGATGCTAGTAGACAATATTCAATTAAACTCGAATCTAGCCTGTTATGCTACCACAAACTGCAATATAAACCAATCAGCATTTCTACACGCCTTAACACTAAATTCCACACAAGTACTCGTATGAGGATTGCTACTAATTAATTACTTTGTACTTTAAAATTAATAGTCATTAAATCTCTTGTGGCCTGCACCACCGTTGCTGCCGCCACCATTTCCCCTACCGAAGTTGCTTCCACGTTTGAAGGAACCGCCGCCTCCGCGGCCACCCCCGTATCTGTTTCTGTTCCAGCCTCCGCCGCCACCGCCGCAGCGGTCGGCCATGGTTTGGAGTTGAGGGTTCACCACCTGAAGAAAAGACATCTTGTTAGTGCCATCATAGTGCATCCACATAAAATACGTATACGGATATAATAATCAAGTTTGTCACAACATCTGAGGATGGGATCCAGACAACATTGTGTGGACACCGAAGGCATGTAGCTGTATTAATGTACCTCATACTCGCATTCATGTTACACTATGTAGAAGCGTACCCATGCCAAAGGTATGAGGAATTGTCTCACAACAGCAAATAAAAATTCAGTACTAACCTGATTAGCTTCTTGTAGAACTGACACAAGGTCTTTGGCTTGACGAGAGTTGGAGGGTGTAAAGAAGGCATAAGATGTGCCTTTTGATTTTGAACGTCCTGTTCTGCCAATCCGGTGAATGTAATCCTCAGATGAGTTAGGATAATCAAAGTTAATAACGTATTTTATTCCATCAACATCTGTAAAAAAATTAACAATTAGGTAATGTTTAAATAATGTTTGGTCAGAAAGAAAAGCTAAGAACAGTCATTTTGATAACAGAACAAAGAAATGTATGAGTAGAACAAGTTAATCTTCAAAATCTGTGTAATGTTATGGTAACTCATAGCCGTGTATTACTTACATGAATGAGTTACACATATGTACCAAATACAATTCAATATTTGCCTCTCACTCAGAACCCAGGAGTCTTATTAAGGGCATGATGTTTAGTTTATTTGTTGTAAAATCTTTGTAATATTGTTATTGCCCCATCCAAAACTCCATTTGGCCGAAATAGAAAACCCTTGACCCTCTGCCGATAACATCTCAACTGTGGTCAAGTTTTTCAACAATGCACATCGGAGAATCTTTCATCTCGGTACTCTTACTCTTATATACTAGTGCATCACCAGGTTTTCCACACTCTCAAGTGTATCCGTCCGTACAGATAGACGGACATACCATCAAGCTTTCCGGCCTCGGGTCCAATCACAGTGAAAGGCACTAATGAGGCACCGTTATATTGACGAGTTATTGCATTCTCTAAACAATGTACTGCATCAGACTACATCATCTACAAATCCAGTGCAGTAGTGACTTGCCCATTAAATTCAGGCAGTAATCAGATAGAACACAATAACCTTCCGCCAGTGCCTCTGAAAGTATAAACAAATGCAAGTTACATTAAATAATTACATTTGAATTGCTAGTTTGAGAGCAATAAAATCTTACAGCACTTTCACAACTTGTATTTTTAAATGGGGATATTTTCGTTAATACCAACTCAAAAGCCGAGCTGAGCACTTTTAAAACTAATGCTTGTAAATTTTTTAATTCTATTGCTCTCAAGTCTGTATAGGTACAATTAGAATTACAAGTAAGCTTTCATGTTCTAAATTTTTAAAAAGAAGTCTGAATTCTGTATAAAACCTAGACTATAATATTTACCAAGTCCTCTGGCTGCAACATCAGTTGCAACAAGTATACTGGCACGGCCTTGCTTAAATTGATATAGTGTTTCATCTCTCTCCTGTTGAGTTTTGTCACCATGCATGCAAACTGCAGGCCATCCATATCGTCTTATATTCCTAGTGATATTTTCTACTTTTCTCTTAGTTTCTACAAAGATAATTGTTTTGGCACCAGGCTCTTGACTCTGTCCTATTTCTTGTAAAAGTACATTTAATCTGTAAAGATAAATTGTTCTTAGAATTTTTTTTGACATTACATAAGAATTTTATACATATTTTGTCAGATCTTCTTAGAGGAGTATAATTTATTTTAATCAAATACTATCATTCTTATATTAATTCATCATAATAGACTAAAGAAAATATGGTGCAAAAGAAGTCAAGAGATACATACTTGTTTTCTTTTTCATGTTCCTGGCAAACATCTACAATTTGTAAGATGTTGTGGTTAGCTGATAACTGTAGTGATCCAATGTTAATTTGGAGGTAATCTCCCAGGTAGTCTTCAGCTAATTTTCTTACTTCCTTCGGCCATGTTGCTGACCACATCAAAGTTTGTCTATCAGGGCGAATCTGTTCAATGATTTTTCTAATTTGGGGTTCAAAACCCATGTCCAACATTCGGTCAGCTTCATCTAGGACCAAATATGTGCATCTCTGCAAATTTGTGGTACCCTTTTCTAAGAAATCAATCAATCTACCAGGAGTAGCAATTACAATTTCTACTCCCCGTTCTAAGTCACGGCCTTGCTCTCTCTTGGGTGCACCACCAAATACACAAGTGTTGCGGACATAGGCAGAGTTACCAAAGTCAGAAGCAACTTGTTGGATTTGTTGTGCTAATTCACGAGTTGGTGCAAGAACCAAAGCAATGGGACCATCACCCCGCCTAATAGGGGGCTGGTTGTTGATATGCACAATAGCAGGTAAAATGTAAGCCAGAGTTTTTCCTGAGCCAGTCTGGGCAATCCCTACTAAGTTCTTTCCAGACATAGCAATTGGCCAGCCTTGTGCTTGGATAGGTGTTGGGTCCTTGTATCCCATGTTGGCTATGCTTTGATTGACGTAATCAGGGAAATTGGCTTCATCAAAATTCTGAATGGGGTTAGGAATATCCAGCCCACTTACAGTGATCTCATATTTGCTTCTGTATTCCTCTACCTCATAGGGTGATCTGTTTAGAACTGTTGGGTGTGGGTTGTAGAAATCTTTGTTGAATGGTTGCAGAGACATAGTATCCCAGTTGGGCCGGCGCATGTTTTGACCGCCAGTGAAGTCTTTCTTGCCACCGCCGCCGCCAAAACCGCCACCAGAACCACCAAATCTGTTGCCACCGCCGCCTCCGCTACCGCCGAACTTTGATCCTCCATTACTGAATCGTGATGAGCCGTTGCTGCTGCCGAACTTCCTTTCTCCGCCAAATTTGGAACCACCGCTTCCACCACGGCTATTGTTCCAACTACTAGACCTAACAAAAAGAAATCGCAATTAATTTACATTAATCATGACAGTGATAGTTCAAACACGTGTTGAATTATTAGTGCCAAGTTTGCACGTGTTTCAAACCGGTTTTGATAGCTTTATCGGTCTTATCACGTTCATACCTACCGTGAAGTATTATTAATCATTACGCTTTACCACACTCGTTATAAATTAAACCCAAGTATTGTATTGATCGCAGGGAAAATGCGTCATTGCGGGTTTTGCCACGCATGCGCGTCATGAAAGCCACCATGGATCAATGATTTACGAGTACACAAGATGGCGAAATGGCATTGAGACTAACTTTCATAATACATATTCTGATCAATAGAGTAGCCATGTTTTGAAATAGTACACATTTTTGTAATGTAAAAACACAAATTTTTGACTCCATAAACCATTAACAATAAAAGAAATAGCATTACAATTTAAAGTATCGATGGTCAAACACACGTAACATTGAATGCAGAAATAAAAATTATTATCATAAAAAATACTGAAATAATAGCAAAAACGAATTTTATGATGTACGTAAAGAATACTTACATTTTGCTGGATGTGATTTATTCCACGATGTTAAAAGTAATTCAAGATTATTTTTAAGTAGCAGGGTCGACCTGTAAGTAAAATGGGCGATGGTTAAACTCGAAAATCATCACAGTCACACATCACTTTATAATATATTACTGAGGAACTTAACACTTGCAGGAAAATCGGTTTTTCAATAATTATTATCAAGAAAAATTAAGAGACTTGAAAAACAGAAAAAAATAACAATACTTTTAATTAAATGAAACACGTCCCACCTTGACCACTGCTAGCGCCGAAAGGAGCGATTTGTGAAGTAGAGAACGGTTTGCTTCTGAACCTGAACGAAAACATGAAATCATTCGTTACTTATTAGTTTAGGAAGGTCCAATCGACTAATTACATACTAAAATACGAATTAGTCGATTTATCTGACGAAATTGCTGTTCAATGAATGATTGTTTCGCTTGGATTTTTGTAAAAATTAAGATATTTTGAGATTAAAATATGATAATTATCATCACAAGATAATTTAACTTCTGAGAAATAGGTGATTCATCGATTCCGGTGACTGCGCAGGCCAATCAAGTATGCGTACCCATCGTAGTTCACATGCCACGAGATTTATTTATTTAGGATTGCCAATAGGATGAACACAATTACATGAGTTAAATCATTTCATATAAATCAGGGCCAGTGTGCGCTCCCAGATCATTTAATATTAAGAATAGAGATGCGAAATAAATATAATGCAAGACAGACAATAAGCAGACATGTTAACAAATAGCGAGTGCGTAATTAATGTCGTTTACTTTGGACTATAGTTATCGGCACGGATAATGAGCTCTCGGCGGAAGAGTGGGGATCGCTTTGCGCACTGTACACTTAAGGCAATAAACCAATAAATTACTTCTGCGCAGGTGAAGGTCAGGGCTCAATATCCTTGCCGATGATTAGAGAACTGTCCAGAGTTCTTATTCCAATCTATACTCGATTAATTCGCATGGGTACTGATACTGTATATAACGGAATAAGCTAGTTGGTTAGATCACTACGAGGTAAACACAGATATTTGCGTACAAATCGTGTATTGGAGGACCCTACTTAAAAACTGAACTGCAATCTACATATACCCGATCTATTATTATGTGTTTGTACACAACACTGCTGCGTGCTGGCCTTCTACCTAGATCGAAAATACACGGTATCTTCCTTCACCTCTTTTTGTAATTTTATTTTTTAATAGGACAACACCAACCTACATGCATTCACTCTAAAGTCTCAATCATCATTCGGTCTTCGGTCATTCACTCACTCATACTCGTCGTCAAACAGGGAAGTTTGGTGCGGTGATGTTCAGTTCATGTTTCTGAAATTTATTTATTAGTCGAAATAACCAATAATTTGTGTGAATTTCGAAGTTTAATTGATACTTAATACTTAGAAATGGCGATGCAACCACACAGCAAGAAGAGAGTGTGCTATTATTATGATAGTAAGTATGAAAAAGTTTGTTACCCGCCACTGTGATTGTTGAAAGCATCCATACATATTTCAAAGTAATAATCATAGAAAATCATAATTATTGAATGTTTGGGGTATATTCCACATATGTTTACTACAAAAATAGTATATTGTCTTACTAAAAGCCCACAAAATCGTCTTGAAGAATTTATGCTCATATGTGTTGAGTCACTTAGTGGCGTCTGTACTGCGTTCTGTGCTCTCATTGGTCGCCTGTCTTTCGTTCGCATCTTGATATGTGTGGTACAGACTCTTATGTGTCAAGCCATAAAATGAATTGAGTAACACGCTTTTAAGAAGTTGAAATTGATAATGTAAAATATTTATTTGCTTTCAGGTGATATTGGAAACTATTATTATGGACAGGGACATCCGATGAAACCTCACCGTATACGTATGACTCACAACTTGCTACTTAACTATGGGTTATACAGAAAAATGGAAATATATGTAAGTAACAATTTTTCCTCCTTCAACATGTAACAAAACAAGGTCTTGTACCAAATGGATGGACAGTAAGACGACCCACTGACCGAGGTCAGATTCCCCAAGTTATTTTTATCATGTCACCACTTGCACAATTCAGGTAGTTTTGATGGACCCCTTGATATCTTAATATTTTAAATTTAAAAAATTTCATGGTGGAATGTCAGCTTAAAAATAACTGAAATAGGATTTTGATTCTAAATTAGAGCATAGATATTAGAAAATGTTTATATGTACCGAAAATGAGACATTCTAAAAATCATGAAACATTTTCCAAAAAAGAAAACTTAAAATATGTATTATATTTCAGAGACCACACAAAGCTACAGCTGATGAGATGACAAAGTTCCACTCAGATGACTACATTCGCTTCCTGCGATCAATCAGACCTGACAACATGTCTGAGTACAACAAACAGATGCAAAGATGTAAGAATTTTGCTTATAAATATGATTTATTTATTTACTTATAAATATGTATCTACTGTCTACAGTACAACTGCATTCAAATGGAAATTACCACACATGAATAAAAATAAGCCTGTATGTTATTCTGATCCTACTAATATTATAAATGTGAAAGTTTGTGAGAATGTATGGATGTATGTTTCACGGCAAAACGGCTGGACAGATTTGGTTGAAATTTGGTATGTACATAGGTGATTATGGATTAACACATAGGCTACTTTTTATCAACACACCACGCGGGCGAAGCCGCTGGCGGAAGCTAGTATTTACATATAACCAAGGCAAGTTAGAGGTGTAACAAACTCACAGACATGCCCACAGTCTCCCATACATCCTAACAATTATTTATTTACATTCTAAATTTTGTTACCTAGCTTATTAAACTGAGTTAATTTATTTATCTATATCTATATATGTATATAAAAATATAAAAATGAAACCCGCTTTCCTTTGTCACGATTTGGCTGAAAATTAGAGAAGGTAACTTAGATTCGGGAGAAGGTTTTAGGATAGTTTTTGTCACCATCCGGCTACGGGACGCGGGTGAAACCGCGGGCGAAAGCTAGTCATTTATAATTAAAATCTACCAATGTCAATGAATAGAGGTAATGAAGATGTGATTGTGTATTCATGTGTTGATAGCTATTTAGTACCATTGTTTATATTTATGTTTGTTTACAGTCAATGTGGGTGAAGATTGTCCAGTGTTTGATGGGCTCTATGAGTTCTGCCAGCTGTCTGCTGGGGGCTCAGTTGCTGCAGCAGTAAAACTTAATAAACAGGTAAGGGGACTTGCACAAGTTGTGCTCGTTATAAACAGTACAACTTAGCTGAATGCAAAGCAGCTTTCTGTCTATTCTATACAAACATTTTCTTATAACTGACTTTCAACAGGCTTCCGAAATTTGCATCAACTGGGGTGGTGGTCTCCATCACGCCAAGAAATCAGAAGCATCTGGTTTCTGTTATGTGAATGACATAGTGTTGGGCATCCTGGAGTTGCTGAAATACCACCAGAGAGTACTGTACATTGACATTGATGTTCACCATGGAGATGGAGTGGAAGAGGCTTTCTATACCACAGACAGAGTCATGACAGTGTCATTCCACAAGTATGGAGAATACTTCCCTGGAACAGGTTAGTTACAGTTAATCATGCTTAAAGGCAACTTTAAAAGAATCACTGCCACCAATTCCTTAGAGTACAGAGCCATAAACTTTTACTTCAAAAAGATATTTGCAAGCTATCATGGTATACTAAACACTAATATAATATTGTGTTGCAGGTGATTTACGTGACATCGGCGCCGGCAAAGGGAAATACTACGCCGTGAACATACCACTGCGCGACGGAATGGATGACGAATCATATGAATCCATCTTCGTGCCCATCATCTCTAAAGTCATGGAGACATTCCAGCCGAGTGCCGTCGTGCTTCAATGTGGCGCCGATTCTCTTACAGGTGAGTGTTCAATCTGCGAAAAATGACTATGCTTGTCTTATCCCGCGGTTTCACCCGCATCCCATCGAAACTTCCTGGATAAAAAATAGCCTTTGTCATGTGAGGATAGTGTAGCTTCCCAACAGTGAAAGAATATTCAAATAAGTTCTCAAGCTTCTGAGCCTATTTGATACATACAAAAGTACATAGTCTTGTTTGTTGTGTAGTGAAGTGCCATTCCCATGCTAAACTATTTATTTTTCTTTGTCAACAGGGGACAGGTTGGGTTGTTTCAATCTGACGGTACGAGGCCACGGCCGCTGTGTGGAGCTCGTGAAGAGATTCGGTTTACCATTTTTACTTGTTGGAGGAGGAGGGTAAGTTTTCAAAACAAAATCTCTAATTCACCTGATTTGTTTGTTCTTGCTGCAAAGAAAATATATTTTTCTGACTTTTTTTCTTATTCTCTTTCTAGCTACACAATTCGTAATGTTTCACGTTGCTGGACTTACGAGACATCCGTAGCACTTGGTGTTGAAATTGCAAATGAGCTTCCTTACAATGACTACTTCGAATACTTTGGTCCGGACTTCAAACTGCATATATCACCAAGCAACATGTCAAATCAAAACACGTCAGAGTATTTGGAGAAAATAAAGAACAGGCTCTTTGAGAATCTGAGAATGTTACCGCATGCACCAGGCGTTCAGGTAAGCAATTACATCCATTATTAACTTTGTTTGTAGAAAAATTTTATATGTTAAATATAATTAAAATTCATTACTTGATCACAGGTACAAGCCATTCCAGAAGACGCAGTTAATGATGAATCTGAGGATGAAGACAAAGTTGACAAAGATGAAAGGCTGCCACAAAGTGAAAAAGTATGTACTATTTAATTTTATACTTGCTGTTTTTCCGCCGTTTCCTGAATAAAATATAGCCTAAGACACTTGGGAATAGTTTAGCTTCGCAACAGTGAAATAATTTGTCTAACTGGTCCAGTAGTTTCAGAGCTTTTTGGATACAAACAAACAAAACTGCTTCCTTTTTATTATACATCACGATGTTTTATTACTCAATTTTATCTTAGAAAAACATTATAAATAATTAGAAGGACGATTATTACGTACAGAAAATTTCATATTACTTTGTTCTTGTTATCAGGACAAGCGCATAACTGGTGACGGCGAGCTGTCAGATTCTGAAGACGAAGGAGAAGGTGGCCGTCGCGACAACAGGTCGTACCGGACGCCACAGCCGCGCAAGCGTCCGCGCCTAGACAAGGATGGATCCACTATCAAAGATGAAATCAAAAGTAAGTAATACTGTCATTTTTTATATTGTTGTTTTGTTTATTTATATGAAAGCAAAGTGGACAGTATCTTTGTGCTGGGTAGCCTTGAGTTTCGTCTAGCTACACATACATTCGTTATCAAACTCTGTCAAGAAAGATTGGTCTGCACATTGTATTTGCATTGGAAATTATTACATCCAGATATATGTATGTACTATCTGTTGTATATATTTATTCATGTGTTTTTATAGCGGAAGACTCAAAGGACGATGTCAAAAACATCAACAGTGTAGAAGAACCAAAGAAAGACATGCCACCAATTCCCTGATGTACGCGCTAAACACCGTCGTTGTTCAAGCACACTGTCATGCAATGTCAAGACTCGTGCGACGAGACAAACACGGGTGTTTCATGATAACGAGCGCGTTGTACCCAGACAACGTTTATAATTCTTGATGTAGTGCTCCAAAAAGAATATTATATATTTTGATACCAGACAAAAGCAGAAGATTGCAAGTAGACGTCTCCGGATCTCAATTTTTTGTAACAGTTAGTTCCTCTCCATTATCCGAATGGGAACCTGTCCATGAATGAGAGTCATCATTTTATTACAGTGTGTGTCACAAAACAATCCAAGTTTTAAGATCAAGGGCACTGTTAATGGACTACAATTTTTCAGACTAGTTATGTGTAATTTTATCTTCTACACAAGTAGTAGCTTCATCTAAAGTTAAGATTTTTGTATTTGATAAAAATGTAGTTATAGTCCATTTTAAATTAATGCGATTGTCAAAGTAATTTTGAGATATAAGTTATGATTTTCTTACAAATTCTCTAGCTATAGTTAAAACACTGAACGAAAAGTGTTCGCATTTCAAGTATTTCTTTTTTGTTATAGATCTGCCCAAAGTGGTGTTTGACATTTTACACGATTACACGTGCCCCTGATATTGAAAAAATATCAAGAACAGCTTGTTTGTATTAAAATGTCAAGCATTTACAGTGGTTTGTCCTAGAATGAGGGTTGTTCTTTTTCTTACTCCAGATGCACCTACGTAAGCATCAGGTCCAATCAGCTCCCAGATAGCACCTAAAAATCGTATATTTACTGCTAGAAGATTGCCGAACTCAAGAAATAACGGCTTTTATCTCCTATTAACAGTTATATTTGCATACATGTGCATTGCACGACTTTTTAAGAGTTAATAATCCAAAAACAGGTGTTGGACCTGATGTTATAATGCTGTCATCTCATGTAGAACTTTTCAGAAAATCCTCATTATCTCGCTAGTTGTAAATTATTTTTATTGAAATGACATTTGAAATTAATGCAGTTTTTACACTGAGTGTTCTTTTCAACATTGTGAAATTATTCCACCCATAAGACATGTCTAGACCAGAGCCAATTGATTTGGATACGTTTCCTCCAGATAAAAATAATAACTTTTCATTATGTATTTGTTAAAGTTTTTTAGGGAATTTATGAATAACTTTTATTTTTATTATATATCAATAATTATAAATTCTCTACGAAACTGAATCCTATAATTCAGTGAGTAACAACTAAGGTATTTTACAATTTAATCAGAATGAGATACCAAATTATATGTAATTCTGTAAATAGCAGTCCTCACGCAGATGAGGAAATGAAACTTAAATGTAAGAGCTGCCAGAAAGAGGACGTTCTTATTTAGTCCAAAGAGAACGAAAGTTACTGAAGTTACATCTTGCTACATTAGCTATCTGCCAGTGAAAGTCCCGTCAAAATCAATCCAGCCATTTCAGAGCTAGCCAGAACAGACAAAAACTTGTTTTGGTATATCTACCGTGCATACGTGATGGCATTCACTGGAATTCCGCTACCTCTACAATATGGCAGTTTTTACATAATGCTAATTTGTACTATAAAATAACCGTGTTTAGTTCATATGAGTTAGAAAAATATTGTAAACTCATAACTCTGGTTTATGTATGGAGGGTGGATGATGACGAATATTTTATTATTCGCATAAGATAGAATAAGACTGTAAATATATTTTTTATTGTTCAATATATCAAAATGTGTCGAATTTGATGTTTTATTACCATATCACAAAGGACTACTAAAAGTGTACCTACTCAATGAATTCTTTAATCACTCATTGATTATTTTTTGTCTGGAGACCTTAGTACCCTTTTTTTTTAGTACCCTAGAGTTATTTATTCGAACCTCGGTTCAGACGTGTAAATTGTAGAAATTACACGAATTTAAGTTTTTTTACTTCTGTCCAGATACAAAACGAACCCTTACGAAACATAGTTTAACCTTTATTGGTGTTGTTAACCAAGTTATAAACCCACGAGGCCCGCATACTAATTGCATGGATCGTTGAAAAGGGAAATGAAACAAAGATATTGTATAATGTATGTAATTTTAAACGATTATCACAACGCTCTAGACATAAATTGCACCATAAAATAAAAGTACCTTAAAATCAGTCTGGTACCAAAGAGCTAGATAAAACCAACTAAATTGGAATGAATATAAAAATACTATGAAATAATTTAGCAATATACATCTACCTCAATCAGTAATTTTACATACAGGAAACTCCAGTACGAGACAGCCTTTATGAATTCAAGAGATAAATGAATGTAATCGTTTTACAAATATTTACTCTAATGAACACTTAACTGTATGGGGCGAGTCATCTACTTTCATCAAATTATCGCAAAATTGAACCTTACATACATCTCTGCAAGTGCACTAATCTAAAAACTCACTTCACGTTTGAACTTCATTTTAAAATCACACTTGTTAAATATTTCAAAATACATGCCTACTTTAAAATTTACAAAGGAATGTATAAACTGGAAGATATCTGTCATGGTAAATTATATTACAAACGTATTCTCACAATTCATAATAAATTCGGACGTAAAACAATTGTGCGTAATTAATTATGTAGGCCTTTTAAAATATGACTAGTTAAGACCAATAACTTTCCGATCCGAACGCCTTACCAATCCTGAACAAATTGAAACCCATATTGTAATACATTGTGGTTTGAATCTAACATTATGTAAAAGGTGACCTTTGTCGTTACTGCATTCTTGTCAAGTAGGTAGTTTGACCTGCCGAATTTGAGGCTCAAGCTTTTAATCTAAATGTGTGGAAATACCCAGTACGTGTCAAGTACGTAATAACTAAAACGGGGCCTCCATAACGGAACCAGTAACCGTTGTAATACTTTATTCTTTTCTAGCAATCCCAAAGTAATACTAGAATCATTATGGCATGTAAAAAGATAAAGATGTCAAAGGGTAACTGTCGAATGATTCCTCGGGTGTCTCATTTTAGTCATCGAAGCATTATGTCAATCGAGAATGACCTCAGTTTTGTCGCTGTATTATCATAGAATATAATAATACTTTACAGTAAAATGTGATTTTACTCTACACGCTAAACGCGTACCTACCAAAATCTGAACATTTGTGCGTAAGTAGGTAATCATGAACCTGTGATGAAAAACTTTACGTAGCTGAAGAGAACGCCAAATACTTTTTAAACTACGTTATCGATTCGGCAATGCCGAAAACTATGAAATATAGTCCAATACTATCACTGTAGCACTTTAAATTTGAACATAAATATGTAAGAAATATTGACTGTCAAGAAACTGCGGCAAGCTTCGGCAAAGCAAAAACCTGTTTCAAACTAAATAAATATGAATCTCATGAGATATTACAAATACTTTTGTATAAAGAAATAATAATTCATTACATCAAATAATATATATCCCACTCAAAATAATATATCCGTTGGTGGGATAGGTTACGAATATCTATAAATTATAAGCGATTAAAATATATTAATGACTACACGAATCAGTAACATAATACTAACTGAATCACAGTAAATAGAAAATGATTATAATATTTTTTTTTATTCTAGCATAAGTTACTTGGAATTATTATGACCATCATCTTCATATGTCCTTAATGTTAAAAGTTTTAAAAGTAATCGTTCCATACAGCAATTAAAATGGCGATCAGTTTTATTCAAATACAATATTAGAATCCTAATCAGTAACTATTTTACTGTCTAAAACGTTAACATTCTAACTGGCACAATTGTGAGCATCCGAGAATAAAATCCGTTTTTGTGTAACATCTGGACATTGAACCCTGCTCAACTTATCACGAACTGTCTCCGTCACGCTGACTGCACCCGAGCTTGGCTTAGGTTTCAGTGCCCTCTGTCAAAATAAAATTGTCACATTAGAGAATTTAACTTACAAACTACTCAACAAAGTCATTAATCTACTTTGGTAGAAACCCATTAATATAAAATGCTAAATCGTACCTGGAGTTAAAGGATGATCTCGTAACATTGAACCTGAAATATATAAACAGTAATAATTAGTGAAAAATCTTCAATAGGTATTTTGTTACATTACCAATATTATGGAAAAGCAAAATTAAGAAAAACTAGCGGCATAATGACTATAGATTACATAATTTTATTGCTTTCCAAAGCTCTACTTAACCATTTGTTTAATATTCCTAGGACTAATAAAATATAATTAATATTTCCTATAGAATATATTCAATCTAAACAACTGCAACTATATCTTAATAAAAGCAATTTATCTGCTACGCAGTTGCATGGACAACTCGAAGAGCTCAGAGCAAGCTACATTCTGTAATATAAAACGTTAGATGTGTCCTAATTTTTTATTTTTTGTATATTTTCTAATTAGCAGTAGAACAGTACACCACTGATGTTTATGAATATGATAACATTCCAATTAGGTACATTGAGGGCATGCAACGTATCGGCATAATTTATTATTTATCAAGTGCAGAGTGCCATCATGCAAATTAAATAACGCATTTAAAACGCAGCGCCTACATAAGGAAAGAGCTGTTGTTCCATTTTTTATTAAAATGTTGGTACATGAGAGGAACTGTGAACAACTGTTAACAGTACCTGTAATGCAGCTCTCACATAATTTGTTTATTACTCCTTGACTACATAACATAGGAAATGTAATGAGTAAAATTATATTTACCATAGACATCATAAACGCATAGAAGTTATCGTGCTGATTGTCAACATAACAAATCTTTAATGAGTACAAATTCAAAAACCCACAATAATCGATTAAAAAGTGTAAGAAAATAAAATAATGTATTGAATTTATAATTTTAGAGGACGATCGTGACCGTGGTTTGAATCAAAGCATGCCGTTGTAAAAGTAGCACACAAAAAGCTGCGCCAAGCGTTTACCTATACAGCGAGACGGCACAGGGCACATGAACGTTCAGTATAGAATAGCGTCTGAAAGTTGGTTACTGGTTAATGCGGCGCCCGGCGTGATCCCCACGATGCTGCCTCCCACGCACGCCTCCACGCCTTCTGTAGACCACCACCAGAACATAAAATACTAACCGAAGGGACGTCGAATTCCCTTACCACGCCCAGTACAATTTTTGAACAAATCAGTTGAAAAATCCATGATGATGGTACTTAACGGCGAGAATAGGAATCAGAGCAGGTTTTAATTCAACGCTGACACCTCAAGATTTTTTCGTTATTTATCAAGTCTAAACAGAGTGAAATTGTAGTCGAAGAGCCGAAGACAAAAATTGAAATTGTTCCACGTTAACTTTGTCACTTAATCCTTTTCCACCAGTCACCATGGAACTCATTATTGTTGAAAAGTTAATCTCACAGAAAGAAAGGTATTTTTCATAACAAGTATCAAAATCACCAAATAGTCAAAAGTACAACACATTTAGATTTTCAGTGTATCTTAAAATTAAAGAGCCAGTCATTAAAATATCAAGTTATTTATTTATATTATATATTATTCTCAAAGTAAATCTATAGTAAAACTAAGTTACTAATAAAAACATGCAATGTGGTGTTAAAAAGAAAAATAATAAAAGATCGGTGTCAAAGAAACAGTAGTTGGAGGATCATCATCAAAGTAATGATAATGTTAAAGGTATAATGTGAATAATGTTCTTTTTCTTTTCGTGTCTGTAAAATCGAAATATAATGTTAGCAATACAATACTCCTTGAAATGCTATCGGGAGTTTTTTTTAATAAACTATTCTAAATGGAGGAAATTGAACTTATGTATCAAGGGAGTTCTGACTATTAGGTATGATTTCTACAACATATGGCAGATGTTTTAACATTTGAGGTATCTAAGTGGGCTACATAACATTAGAAGCTGAGACCAAATGGTCTATGATGATTCTACTTCCAAACGTGATTGAAACCAACCGAAATTCTATCAAGGAAAGGGAAAAGGATGACATTGACTTTCAAATATCGAACGACCATGGAGAATAAAATGACTTGCGGAGATGTCATAACGCAAAATCCCAAGAAGGTGGCGCGTCAAAATGCGGGCGTTCGAGGGACCAGGAACGTTACCTAGCTCCGCCCTAGCATATACTTTCTTTGGATTTTATTTAAACCAAATCACCAATCAATCAAGAGCAATCTTTGACAGATGTGTTAACGCCTTGTTAGTTTAATAGTAACAAATTTGTTTGCTCACGCCTATTAGGGCGCTGCTCCTACCTGCCTTATGTCATCTCCGCTTATCTTTCCTTCGTCCGTGGGATCGAGCATGCATTACAAAGCGTCACTGAGGTCATGCGATATATCTCACCGGTGGTACAAGCGGCGTTATTGTCGGGGTTGACGCCGGCCACGGACCAGGGGCGGGCCTTGCCGGGCGTACGCGCGCACCCATTGCCTATTCACACGCACTCGTTACACACGCACACAGCGAAGTCATACTTGCCGTCGTAGTCAGACGTGCAAAATATTTCAACTTGGTTTATGAGCGAGTCGAATGATCATGATATAAACTTATAAAAAAACTATATTAAATATAAAATATAAAACACAAAAAAATCCGACGAATTGAGAACCTCGCACTTTTTGGGGAGTTAAAATATTTTGTACGTCATGTTTATATGTTACGCTTAAAAATAAAAAAAAATTGCCATATTCCTTGTTATAGGATATGATTGTTCCTGTGAAGCGTACACTCACACCAGCGTACAATTCGCACATAAGCTGTGTTAGCACATACATTGAGGCGGTGAGGGGACGATCACTTTACGCAAATGATGTACTACCAGATTGAATTAGATTGGTTGGATTTTTTGGCACTGAACTGTAGTGAAATTTATTAAAAAAATTATAAGGTCTAAAATGAAACTTTTATTAACTGGTCTTATTTTAAGAATAAATTAAAAAGTTATAAAATACAGTTGCATACAGAAATTGTATCCACAAAATCTGCAGCACAGTTGAGCACAGATACAAATTTTCCAATATGCAATCGGGTAGTACCAAGAAGCCAGAGTGATTTATAATTAACCTTTGTAAGTTTAAGTGATTTGAGACTCTTATATTGTAAGTGGTTTGAGACCCTTATATTGTAAGTGATTTGAGTCCTTTATATTATAGTGATTACAAGATGATGTATGATTCTTAGCCCCCTTTTATGTGATAAAAGTATATTTATAGTTGTAATTAGGTTTGAGTATGACTTACCCATAGTGTTGACATTATCTGAAGATCGCGATGGCGGCGGTGTGGACGCTGAAGTTTTGATGCCTACATTGTCTGAAGATTTGCAGCGGGATACTTCTGCAAATATTATTTTTTAAATTATATTATTAACCAGTTACGCTCAGCCCAATACGAAACTATACTGTGGTAAAAAAAACTCCACTCGTTAAATTGTATCTAAAAAAGCAAAAACATTATTTTTAGGAATAGCCAACTTACCGCATTCTAATAACACTGGCGTGCTTTCCCCGGAAGTCACACTGTACCTGTAACCGCGATTTGTATTATTAATTTATCAGTGTTTATATTAGTATCAACAAAATAGAAGTACACGTGAATCAAAAGATAACGTAATGACCGATAGCAGTAATAATAATTTTAGGCTTATTATTTTGATCTGATGTGGTCTGGCCTATCAAGGGTGCCTTTTTCTTCTTTTTCCGAGCCTATTCCCAACTATGTTGGGATCGGCTTCTAGTCTGACCGGATGCAGCAGTGTACCAGTGTTTTACAAAGAGCGACTGCCCTATCTAACTTTCTCAACCCAGGCGCCCGGGCAACCCAATACTCTTTGGTAAGACTGGTTGTCAGACTTACTGGCTTCTGACAACCCGTAACGACTGCTGAACGCTCCAAAGCTACGCGAGTGTTGTGTCTATGTAACGTACATGGTGTCGTCGCGCTGCAGCGTGGGCGAGTGGCGCAGCGGCGAGGGCGAGGCGAGCGAGGAGAGCGAGTGCAGCGAGCGCGAGGTGAGCGGCGTGCGCGCGGACAGCGACGCCTCCTCGCTGCCCGGCGGCGTGCGGCACGTGCGCCAGAACTCCTCCAGACCTGCGCGAGTGTATGTAAATGTAATACTCCGAGAAGAAGGGATTTATGTAGGGAATTGTTTTACACGACCATTATATCGAAGAACAAGTCAGGCCCGAGTCAGACCGGAATGGCAGCGGCGGCGCGGGCGGCCGCGCGTCTCTTGTTGATGTTTCCGCCCGCGGCTGCCTGCGGCGGAGCGCGGCCGCACGATCTTTTCAAGCTTTTTAAGCGGTCTTTTAAGTGAAAATTATTTCACACTGAAAGTGCTCGCCGCGTCACTACCGGCCGCTGCCATTTCGGTGTGACTCGGGCCTAAGTGGAGATAAAGTGGCGTAGTTTAAAATTGTAATAAGTAAAGTATATAAGTTAGTATAACAGTTCAAAATTAACAGTGTCCGGTCGGGGCAATATTGCGCGTAGAATGTAGTACTTGTAATTGATCATTCGTTAATTATTTTGTTTTTAAACATTTATTATCTTATCTATTGTTGTTCCTAATTTTATCAGAATTGTTGTTCTACTAATTTCACCTGATTTTCTTTTGTTCTCACGTCTTAGCGTTTGTACACATATTACGCATAATCATGTATTTCTGCAAGTATCGCAATAAACATTCATTAATTTCTTCATTATACCTTCATCAATATCCTGCGACTGATCTGTAATGGGTCGCGTCGGCGCCCTTGTCTTAGCTCGTCTAGGTCGACCTGTGGATCAATCAAACATGCCATGATACTTCTATAACAACTACAATATACCCCCGCAATGTGTAACTACACGGTACAAGTGTATGTATGGGAAAAGGTAACTGCTTGCTTCGTAAAAAAAAACAAAAAGTACAAAAAGCTTGCACTTGGTGTTTAAAAATGGAACGTGTTCAAATATGGAACAAAGTTGCCAGCACCAAATTGATATACAAAAGAGTTTGGTAGTAATAAGGTTGTTACCTTTGACAAGGTGTCGCAGAGTGTGTGCGGGCAGTTCGGCCAGTGCGTCGGCGGCCTCGGCGTGCAAGGGTGGCAGGGAGAGCATCTCGTTGCTGCTGCATTGTTGCTCGGCCACTGACTTGGGTCGCACGCGCCGACACCCGCGCTCGCGACGACGACATCCCAGCGGTGTCGCCTGTAGTAACAAGTTTATTGAACAAAGGAACCAAAGAGCCCAAATCACCTTTTGCCGATAAAATAAAATGATGACAAAGAAAGTATTTTCGGTTTAAAATACTTAAAACGAAATAATTCATCGATTTGACTAATATTTTTTTTTTGGTTTCCGTCGAAATCTATCTAAACCACAGACGTTATAATTGTTATTAATTATGGAGTTACTGTATAAATGTGCAGAATTAGACATGAAAAAACTATAAGATATATCCTTACTTTCTTCACTATATCAGGCGTAAGTTTTCTCTTAACACGAAAACATTTGAACAGTACACTCAACAGGTCAAACATTGTGTGCGATATGAACAGTCCAACACTTCACCAAGTAAACAACAATAGCATACTAAAGTCAAACAATGAACCTGCACAATAGCACAGCTATCAATGAATTTCCTCACTAACCTTATCTACATTAGCATATAAAGATTACTATGTCGTAATGAAAGCACATTGTCATCATCATACATGATTATTATGTTTCTAATAATGAAGAAATTGCCGTTCTTACCAAATTCAAGTAATCCAACTTCTGGGTAGCGTGAAATCAGTGTTAGAATATAGTTTTTGTTCGACGAATTATGATTCCATGAGGGGAATTGATCAACAAATATTACATTTGTTTTGTGCTTGATGTGATATTATAAGTAGAGCACAATAAACAGCTTATCTACACATATTTATTTTATACTACAAAAACATTAACATTAAAAAAAAACTGCAATTCAGCATGCTTTTCATTGCCATAAATTGCCACTCAAAGAAAATGTTGAATAGAGCATTTCCTGTAAAGCTACAGTCACACAATATTGGGAATACCCTTGTCTATCTACATGACAAGAAAGAATCATTTTATTCAGACGAAGCATGCGTTTTATTCTCTTCAGGTAATTGACGCAGCAATCAAGATGATTTAAAATTCAAGTATGTAAATTAACTTTCACAATCTTTCTGAGGGACTGTACAACTATTATCTTGATTATTCATAAAGTCTGCGAAAGCCTAATCATTTAATAAAACACTTGAGAACGAGTTTAAACTAATTCTATTCAGTTGAGACATTTAACTGTAGGACTTTAGCGGATCTAAGTGGCAGTATTAAAGGACTCTCAATATGTTAATAAGATCGATATGACTACATTTCAAACTAGCTATTTTCCTGGTTTCACTCGCGTCCCAAGGAAGCTACTGCCCTTGCCCACATAAAATATAGCCAGTGTTACTCGGGGATAATGTAGCTTCCCAACAGTGAAAGAATGTTTAAAATCGGTTCAGTTGTTTCGAAGCCGTTAAGTTACAAAACGAATAAAAAAATCTCTTTATCATAGACGTATATAGTTAGTATAGACGTATTTTCAAAGTATATAAGGACAAACTTACCCCAGAATGTGATATAGGAGTGAGCAGATCGGGTATGTCTCCGTCGGCACTAGGCATCGGCTCGCTGTCTATATGGTCGACATTCTCGCACGCCAGCAAGGCTAAACTCTCCACTGCTTGACTACATACACCGAAACAAAAACTACTTAGTAAACACATTTTAATTAAAGATTAATTTAATATAGCATAAGTTAGATGAGGCCTATGTATCTAATATAAACTGGTATTACATATTGTATTTTATAGACGGATGATTATTTCTAACACCTAAGTAATGTTGCGACTTTCACAAAGTAACAAAACTCTGTGAATGTGTTTTTGTTATGATTACCGTGTGATTCTCGGAATGTTTTATATGACTATTATTCATTTTAATTTTTATGAATAACGATATAACACAGTTGTAACCCAATTTTCTTGTGACGTAACACTTATTTATTCTTTATATATATTTCCTTATTTAATACTCATTTATGTAAGTTTTAGTTTTATCCAACCGACAATTAATTTTCTATTCGGTTTTCTACAAACTGTTGACTTATTTTTTCCTTAAGGCGATTAAAACACGGCACCGCGCACCGCCGCGGTAGGCGGTGAAGCGGATCTCATGTCGCATTGACCTGGATTAAATCCATTGATGCCTAACACACGTACACCGCCTGACCGCGCGTTCGAGCGGTGCTCTTTTGTTCGAGCGCCGCGGCGGTGCGCGGTGCCGTGTGTTAATCGCCTAAGGGAGTACCTTATATATTATCCCAAAGTACTCCCTTATATGTATACTTAAATATAAAATATACTACCCCTATTTACTCACCTATGTACCTTTTCTTTTTTCATGCAACCCATAGATAATTTCCTATTGGCGTGTTTGTAAATATCCTAGCACTTGTATACAGACAGAGGGAGGATTGATTATCTTGTACGTCTTGTACGTGTACTTACTTGAGCAAGTCCTGCAGGGTGGTGGTGCACGGTGCCATGGCATCCCGCACCGCTTGCAACGTGACCAGCTCTCCGCTCGGCCCACTGCCGCCCATCGCAGCGAACACCTCGCCGCATCGCTGTGTGAATACATTGAACATATTGATAACCGCCACGAACCACCACCCTAACGTAGACTGGCAGAGAACGCCAAGGCGTAAACTCCGCCATTGTACATTGCGCAACAAGTATAATTAAATAAATGAGTATAGAGTTAAAATGTCTATTCAAAATCGATGAAAAATAAGACTGTATCGAATTTTGATGGTATTCTAAAGCAACCCTTGGAGTATATTATGTGTTATATCTGTTCGATTCTTATCTCTTGATGAGCTTCTGCCAGCGGTTTCACCCGCATCCCATGTGAACCTCTGCACGAACACCGATAAAAAGTAGCCTATAACCTTCCTCGATAAATGGGCTATGTACACTTAAATAACTTTTCATATCGGACTAGTACTTCCTGAGATTAGCGTGTTCAAACAAACAAACTCTTTAACTTTATAATATTTGTATAGATAAGGTGTCGCCTCGCCTCCCGCCCCGCGTGTGACAGTGTGACCTACCTGCAGGTACTGGTGCAACAGATGATGCGCGGCGGCGGCGGCTCGCTCGAGCGCGGCGGGCAGCGGCGGCGGCGGCAGCGCGGCGGCGGCGTGTGCGGCGAGCGCGGCGGCCGCCTCGCCTCCCGCCCACGCTCGCTCCAGCGCCATCGCCCGCAGCGTGTGTGTTTGTGCCGGGCTGCAGTTGCTGGCCAGCCTGTTAAAAACAAGGTTTTATTGCAGAAACAGAGTAGAGGCGGGCGCAGGTGCTTGCGCGAGCGCGCATAATTTAGGGCGCGTCTACACGGTGCATGTAGCTGGAGCAAGTTAACATGCGCAGAAACCCGCGCGCGTGCTGTGTTGCGTGCTTATTTTGCTTTGGTACATGCACGAGTCACTACTTGCACCGTGAACACGCACCCTTGAAATGTATGGTGTTGTGTTTGCGTTCACAGTATTCTCGTAAGTAGCGCATCTACATGACGCAAGCGCGTGTGGAGCAGGTATTTCTAATGGCCATCACCATATTATCATTCACACTGATAAAGAGTCTGTTAGGTGACTAGGTTTGTGGTTTAGCTCGTTCAACACCGTGAACACGCAGACGCCAAGACCTGAGCGTCCGCGCCGGCTCCCATCCCGGCACCCACTTGTGCAGTCTGATTGAATCTCAATTTTTAACAATAGCACAACAGTGAATTTTGCGCTCTATTGGTGTATGATACTACACATAAACAAAATTATAACAGTCACTAACCGTTCATGCAAATCTCTCCATAGAGTAGCGACTCGTTCGCTCGCGCCTCTACCACCGGCCGCCGCATCACATCCCGGGAATTCCACGCGTCGAACACTGACCGACCGACGGAGTGCCGTCGCTATGTCCGTCAATCCTGGATAAACAACATTATTTTAAATTCAACTGTAGTAAATAATTAAAACATGATTTTAGGGTATGTGAAATTAACCTAGAAAAAAAAATGTCCCTTTCTCATGTGTCAACACAAACTACTAGTAACAATGGACAGTTTCGGTATTATTATTATATTTCCTGTTATTTCAGCTACGCTCGATTAAACGGCAGAACACAAATTGTGATGCGTTTATCTACATGAACTTTAACATAACGACTTTAAGGTTCAAAATGCAATATCTGGGTACGTTATTTATTCAACTTTACACACATGTCATAGAAGTAAAACAAAATAATGCTAACCTTGCAAACTGAAAGCATTCCTGTCTATATACAATGTCTGCAGGGTACAGTTGCACTGTAAAGCTTTAGCTAGCAGCCGTGCGCCGGCGTCGCCTGCGAGGTTGCCACCTACATCTAGCGAGCGAAGGCGTCTTGCACCTCCTAACGCGTTCAGTAGGCCGTATAGATCACCCTGGAAACACATTTATTATGAAAAGTATTCTTGTTATTACAGTTCCAATTGAAACTAAAGTAGCTAATTGAAACTCAAAATCATTTAGGTATTCAAACTTGGCTGCTAAACAGCACTTTTCGAAAATAAGAAAAAAAGTCAGCCGCCAAATAGCCCACCCTTCACCACTTCCTATGTCTTTTGCTGGGAAGAAGTGGCGTAACAAACTCCCTAGCAACATAAATATATCTGACTGTAGGTTAGAAGAATCTGAATTGGTTGCGCAATAAAATTTATTTTCTTTCTTTCTATATCTCACTCAGACCGCACATGAACACATTGAGAGTCACTACTGCTAGTGTTTTGTTTGCTTATACATTTTAACTATAGTGAAATCACTAGTAACTAACTTAGACAAGCAAAAGTAGAATTGAAAGCCTAAAGGTTTTTGGACTAGAGTAGAAAGGTAGAAAGGTTATTTGTCGGTAACACGGAAAGCATAAAATTGGGAGGCTTAAGAATATTCTACACTTACAACGAGCGATTTTTTTTACAATTAGACTGCGATATTGGAACGTTTCGGTGCACCAATAGTAATTTTATAGGATATCTTAAAAGCAGTATTCAATTATTATGTAGTTACCTTTAGCTTACAATCGCTGAGATCTAAAGAGGTCAATGCAGTGTCGGGTTCTTGGAGGACGTGGACTAGAGCCTACGAACAAAATAACATTTTTAACACACTATTCTACAAAGAAAAATAAACCTTATACACATACAAATAAGATTTACATACCTGTATTAAAGGCGGTGCATACGACCTCTTCCCCGTGAGCTTACTTAGAGATAAATGTGTTATGGAGTGATTTTTACCAATCGCTCTCACAATACCGGATAATTCGAACTCCATGCCTAGAAAAATAATAAAACCCAATTCAAACAAGGCTCAAGTACACTGACAAGATAAACGACACTTAGAACAAGTTTTTTATGAATATTTGGGTACAGTTTTCAAAGAAAACAGTTGTTTTAAAAAAAACTGACTTTTATGATGTCGGTGAACTTGGGTGTTGTAATCTCATCGGCAGATCACCAATTAACCAATTAAAGAATTGATTTTTGGGGGACTGAATATTGTTTACAATAAAATTGGGACTTATTTATTTATTTAAAGGCAACAAAGGCTCATAACACTTGCGGATTCCCGCTCAAATTAGAACAAATATCTTTGCTCTTTATTTATATTTTTGAAATAACATAATCATATTGAAATACTCACTGTTATCAGACAAATCGAGCGACTGCAAGCATCTAACGCCGTGTATACAGGACTCGAGCACATGTGCCGCCTGCGACGACGACAGTACTCCCGACAGATTCAGCCGCACCCCAGTCGCACTCTCGTTGCACGCCAAACCAAGCAGTAAGCTCCTGTTATTAAGAGCGAAATTGGCAAATCACTGCGATGTACTTAAGACCTTTGTCGAATTTATTAAGATGAGGACAGCACTCGGGACATATTCAATCGCACGCCAAATCGAGCAGTAAGCTCCTGTTACTACCAGCGGGGCCCAGCAGGGCCAAGGTCTGCCGGGGCTGCGGGATTGTTCGAAAGAGTTACCGCGGCCATGGTACATAAAAGGCCTACGACGGATTTTAATCAGTATAGAGTCTGACACTCCCTCACCGCTGCTAACCCATAGCGGGAGGGGTCATTTGATGATTTTTGACTTCGTTATAAAAAAAAGCTCCTGTTATTAAGAACCGATTTCGCGCGAATCAGGAGAACGTATTTGAGACCTTATGGAATTTATTAAGATCCTGTTATAAGGTCAAAATTCGCGAATCAATCGCAATAATGAAGTTAAGACTTTAGCATGTGAACATGATGATCGATTGTTATGAGGTAAAGAGCATAATAAAACAGTATTAACTACTAGAAAGTGTTGCAAATATTTTGGCATTGGTCTAACCTAAATTGGCATGATTGGTAATTTTATTACGCTTAATATTTATAACGGTGCATTAACTTAATGCAATTTAATATTGAAATTGCACTATTGAGAATTACAACACAGTAGAAAATAAAAAATATTCTTAATCAAGAAAACAATCAATGATAAAAATAATATACCTACAATTAAAACTGCAAACGGCAGAGTTGGCAAATAACATTCTTACTGTAATGTGTTATTACCGATTTCAAAACCGAATTCTTTAATCAAAAAGAAAACACTTTTTAAGAATAATTATAAACTAGTGATAAAATCAATCACATCACTATCACACCTTTCTTCTCGAAATCTCGATACGGACAACCAACTGGCTACATAACACTTACTCTTTTAAATAATTTTCCCTCAAACAATTCATCATTTCCCGTCCATGTTTACAAATACTTCTCATCAACAATTAAAAACAAAATTTTCGAAGTGTGACATATTGTAACGTAACGTTTGTTTTAATATCGAGTTATGATTGTTGGAATTGTTCGATAGTATTACAATCGATTACATAACCGACTAGGTGATAAATAAGTATTTTAACAATTGGTATGTTGTTACGGAATTCGGAAGTTCTATTGAATGTTGTGCAATAGGAAATCGAGATGGATAATAAAGATCAGTTGACCGTTCAGCCGCTTCAGCATTAATGCGTTACAAATCGACTAACTTTCGCATTTATAAAAGGCCAAAGTTATTTCCGATAGAATTCCTTTTACAACCCAAATGATGGCATGTACCTATTCATACCAAATTTCACAACAATCGTTTCAGCGATTTTCTCGTTTAAGAGCAACAAACATCCATACACATAACGCAAAAAAAGCTTTCGTTTTTATCTTGAATTATGTCCAAACTGAATGGCGGCTCGGAACACCGCTCGATTTGCTCCGCAGAAACCATTTTTAGGTAATCTGCGAGTATATGCCCGAAAGCCGCCGCGAGCCGCCATAAATTTTGACTTGCACTACTCACTTGAGCGCATCTGGTGGCATCTTGCAGTAGGAGAAATCCAGCTCAGTCAATGCTAGACAAGCGGTGAAGAACTGTCGGAACGAGGGCGGCGGGTCCCTCGCGCGTCGGGCCGCCGACCACGGGTTGCGCGCCACTGACAATGTGGCCAGCCGGGCAGCGCAACCACGGAGTAGGGCTCCCCACATCTGAATACACATTTTTATATAGGTACTTTAGTAGTACACAAATTTTCATGACATAACAATAATAATATTAGATATGAAATGAAAATGAGAACAATAACAAAAATTATCTGAGAAGTATGTAATTGTGAAGAAGTTCTGTATGTTGGGGCTGCGTGATTATTCGAAATAGTTACCGTGGTTCTGGTGCATAAAGGTTTTAAGAAGGAACATGGTGGGATTTATTCAGTAAGAATCTGACACTTCCTCACGCTGCCATTTGCCATTTGATGATATCCCACCAAAGAAAAATTTAAATCTGTATGTCCAGTTACTTGTTAATGTATATGTAAATTGATCAGACCAGACCAATATAAGACCTCGGGCTGTAATTCCAATAATGTGTCCTTCTTTGTCGATATCACCTATACATCCTTGCTCTTTATTTAGCTAGGTTTCATATGCTTAAATTTCCTCTATTACAGATATGATACGATTCCTCCCAAAAATCTCTACTTCAGTCCATAGAACTTTCGTGCAATAACGAGTTAAACTTCACATTGTTTGTTAGTAAGAAGAAACCAATAGTCAGAAAGAGAGGATAGCTAAATAATCTGAGCACTGGATACGTTTCCATGTACTGAAGTTCACCACTTACTTTATTACTTACGTTTTCTAACGTAGTTTCGGTGTTTGTCAAGTTTAAATGCGTTAAAACATTCGGTTGTGCGAGGAAGTTGTATAGATTCTGAAACAAATATTAGGAATGTTTTAATAAATGTCTATATTTTAGACTAGTTGTTTCCCGTGGTTTCATCCGCGTCTAGGGGAAACATCTTCCTGTACCTAGCAAAATATAGCCTATTGTAAATAGTCTAGTTTCGCATCAGTCGAAGATTTTTTTAATCGGTTCAGCAGTTTCAGAGCTTGTAGGTGTAGGGTGGAAAACAACAAAAAAAATCCTTGTCATTAAAATGTTAAATTGTATCCGTGTTACCACAAAAACTTTTACACGTCAGTTTAACACCTGTCTAAAAATATGTCAAATTATGACGTTGAAATAAGGTCCATTTTGTAGCCACACTTTTTTTAAACAAGTGTTTGACACATGTTTAAGTTTTTGTAGTAAAACCATATATGTTTTATGAACTTACGTGTACATCATCCTTTAAGTTATTATAGGATAGGTCAAGATGTGAGAGTGTAGACAGATGGCTGGGATTGTCATTGAGCATGGTCGCAAGATGCATCACAGTCTTGCCGGTAAGGCCGCATTGCGACAACGCAATATGTCTCATCCCGTCCATATTGTTCGCGAGTCCGCTCAGTATACTAATAGCACCTATAAACAAAAACAATGGTGTGATGTCATTAACATTCAATGAATATAACTACGTGAATCATGGACGATGAAAGCGACATGATACATTGTTAAGACTGTGTTATGTACGTCTGCGGTCAAATTGTTTTGGAAAATATTACTGTTTGGATATCTGTTATTCGGTAATATCTAGTAACTTGCCGGAATATTGAAAACCAATTGACATACATTTCAATTCGTAGAACCACCATTATCAATGATTTGTCGATTCACTAAGCAGAAACCTTGTATCAACCGGGCCGAAGAAGTGCGCGAGATAACATCTCAAAAGTTGCGAGCTGCCGCCAAGTTGAGGTAGAACTACATCACGACACCACATCATCGCAAACAATTGAATACTGTAAGAAATGTCACCTTTATCCTCAATATGGTTCTGCGAGAAGTCGATGGTATGCATCGCGGGCGAGTGGCGGGCTCTCGCTAAGGCATGCCCCAGACGGGCTGCGTGGTCGTGGCGTAACGCCGCGGCTCGCCACGACAGTCGCGCGGGGGCAGGGGACGCGGAGCGCACGACGCGACATACGCTCTCCCACGCCTCGCCGCTCGCGCGTACGCCGTCGCCGCAAACGCCGTTGAACCACGTGTTGTGTTGTAATGCCATTACTAGAGGGATTAGGTCCCTGGACAAACGTTATTGTTTTGTTTAGATACGATTTACCTTTCAATGATGTGTTTATATTGATGTGAGAAGAAGAATAACTGTCGCAAATTGAGTTGTTTAATACAAGTTAAATAATTCAGCATAATAATTGATTGAGACTCAAAAGTCTTGGAAGGCAGCTTTGTGTAAAGGTAATCGATATTAATCAGCTGCCGATTTTAGGAATAAGTACTAAATTGATGTCTGTCTTTTATTTTTCACTTGGTCATAAAAAAGTAAAATTTTGTATACCTTTGATCTAAATGATCAAAATCCTTTAGATGTAACATTCGAATATCGTGTGCCAGATATATTGTATCAATATCCCACGCCACTTCAGCTCTGAAACAAAACCATTGGTTAGCAACTACAATTCTGAACATAACACAGAACAGTATGGAAAACGGTACGAACTCAACAAAAAACCGCAAGGCTATTTTAGGACAATAACTCATAGAATTCATTTTACACTCAGTTCTGGTTAACTATTGCACTTATAAGCTAAATTACATTTAGGTCAAAGTACACCAATAACATAAATGTCACTTTTCTTAAAAAAACTGCTTACTATGAATTTTCACGAACAAGTTTCAAAGTAAACAGTTGTTTTGAGAAAAGACGAACGTTTATGTCGTGTTCCCGAATTAGCAATCAGTGATTTTGGTCAGGCAAGTACTAATGCAACTTTTCTAAGTTTGTATGTACTTTCTAAGTATATCTTAGACACCAATGGCTGATAAAAAGGTAAAGGAAAACATCTTGAGGAAACCTGGACTATAAAGTCTAAAATCACCAACCCGCATTGAGCAAGCGTGGTGATTAATGCTCAATCCTTCTCCGTGTGAGAGGAGGCCTGTGCCCAGCAGTGGGACGATAAAAAGGCTGTAACTGATTTTGAATCATATAAGGGTCTTATAAAATTTATACGGCTTTATCGAAAAATGACCCCTCTATTTACGAACAGAGCGCATTAATACGCTTCCATTATCCTTCAGTAGCTCTTAGTGTCCATTCACAATAAAATAGGTCTCCTAAATAAAAGATTAGACGGCAATGTCTAGCATAGACCTACAATACAATTGAACTAGATTAAAATGACCTCTATGTATGCAGAATGCATTCTTCCTCCTTCATTTATATTATATCCGGTTCCAATTCATTCTATTCGTGACCCACTACAGTATATAACGCTTATTTCTTATTTACTTTTTATGGTACCAATAATTCTTTGAATAAATGTAGGAACACTTGTCATTTAAATACTTCTTGCATGGGACATATTCCTTCATTCTCTTATTTTTACGTCTTAAAACTCTTTCTATAGCAATTTATCACAAATCGATTCTTTTAACCGTGAAAGCGTAACACAGCCAGTATTACTTTTACTTAATAAGGATAAAGGTTAAACCACTAACTTATCGAAAACGCTACGTTGGTACCTAAAGTTAACTATTTCCTCAAGGAAATCCTTGTTTATGGTGGTATAATCAAACCTCTATGCTGTTGTACATATGAATGAGTTACCTGAAGGGCGTTTGGCAGAGATCACACATAGCTGCGTATTGATTGGAGAAATCACCGCAAGTCGAGTGCTTCCGAGTGCCGCTCACTTGAGGCATTGGATACGGTAGATTTACCTGCGGAGAAGTATCTATGGTGAATTGGCTGTCACGAAAAAAGATTCAGTAATCATGAGGCCTTTAAAATATGAAAAAAAATGTACCACTGGCGGACATGTTTGAAAGTATGCGACCGTGACCTAAAGATAAACTTCTTTGGGTCACAGTCAGGTTGGCACGCAATTTTTTTTAAACCAAATTTTATTCTTATTATTGGTTTATATTCGTTACGATTTTTTGTCAAGTGTGCTTATTTGATTCGTGGAGAAAATAAGGAAAAAAGTTTGAGTGCGCCAAGCATCCAAGGCCATAAAAACGATGTTCAATTTTTTTTTCGTTTTACTAGTGTAATTACATTACATGATGATAACTTCGGATTTAGAACGAGGCAAATTCTATTTAATTCCAAATTTATACAAGCGTTATCGCACTAAATAGTTATAGTTAACAATATCAAAAATGACTAATTAATGCCTTATAAGTTACATCTACATTGTATGACCACAAAATTTTAATAACAGGAAAATAGTGCTGAATATTCAAGCATCAAGCGTCATGTCTCCTTATCAAGTTAGTGGTTAGTGAATATTTCATATGCCTTGATGATTCATACAGGACGATTACTTTTATCCTAATAACAATATATTAACAGGCGTGACAATTAGAGAAATTAGTGTTTATTGTCGGGCTAATTCAGTTCGCATGAATCAACACCAGGCGCTTTAAGTACCTACCTACATAAAACAATACTTATACGAGTTATACGAACCTTGGATATAATGTCAATGACCGCTACATTTGGGAATAAATCGTCAAAGGCTGCGACTAATGCATGTAGTACGTTTATAACTCCTTCAGCGGTCCCTTCCTCACCTGAAAATAAATGTTCAAATGTAACAAATTGTCAGAGACATACGCGATAATACAGCGTCATCCAGCATCCAATAAGACAAACGGGAAGTAGCCTTTAGTCTCTCCATCTCTCACTAGCATTTGAATATCGATAACAATTTGGTTACATCCTGAAATATTTAGATAATCCGTTCCTACTAAACTGGTTTATTCGTATTGCCAGGCGCGATAACTTGGCATGAGGAAGTTCCTGGATCGGACAGGATTATCGATGTTTCGAAATCAGAAATTCTCTGCAGTGGAACGGACTTTTGATACCGTTTAAATGACGTCCTTTTACATATAAATTGGATCAACTGCGAATAATATGAAGACAATTCGATGATTAACCACTAACCCTGAGAACCGCTGATGAAAATCAGGTTTACCTACTAATTAAAGTACCCAATGCGCACTTTGCCTTATGAAAAATTATAATTGACTATGATGTTGATAGCATTATTAGTTCTAATAACGTGCTACACATTACACAAATTAATTAAGAACTCTTTTAACGCACGCCAATTCGAATGAAAACCTATTATTATCCGAAAGGGCAGCTAGACAAGTGAGCAAGAAAATATTTATTAATTCAAGGATGATACTAATTATACATTAACTAACGGAAAATCGGACGTAATCATTATAATTTAATGATAGTTGTTTTGCCGAGTGTTGCTTGAGAGCTATTCATTAACATACAATGGCGGCTATAAATCTCCTAGGCACATTTAAGACGTCAGAGACGTGAATAAGTAACTGTTGAGTTGATGAGTACTTAAACAAAATAATACCTATCCAAACGGATCTTCGAAATGTTAGTCTGTTTGTATTGAAATAGCGAACCTGATACAGCTTTCGAATCGCTTTCTTATAATATGTATTCAAGACAGAAGTGTTTTAGACTTCTAGAGCATCCAAATCCTGTTATTTAATATGTGTATACCTTACCTACGAGTAATTGAATGATGCTGATTAAATTGCTTTGTAAATATATTTTTGAGACATGTTACCCATATAAAATATCCTTATATTCGTGGCCTTAATGTTAATTCTAGAAAACAAGCAGGTTAACTGATAATCAACTTTATCAGTATAATAGCCCTTGTTGACTATGCTGAGTAATAACCCTGATTTGTTATGATAATATGGATGAAACAAAGTGGAGCTGTAACTATGCACTAGCATTAAAAATAGGTCAATGACTTTCGTAACATATCAATAACTAACCTATTCTAGAAGTTTCACCGGCAGAGGTATTCCACGAAGCGCACCCAAACGAAGCACACCCAGACGAAGCACACCTAAAGTATTCCACTTAGCACATCCGTAGGTGGGCTTCAAATAAAAAAATAAATTAATTAATTTCCTATTCCACGAAGCACACCTAAGAATATCACTCGCATAGTGCGGGGACTAAGGAATAAAATATTGTGTCACATTATTATAATGAAACTAAATGGTGTTAGAAATTTATGTTAGTCTTTTAAATAATAAATATGTTCTTCTATCGACATTTTTATTCCTTAGTCCCCGCACTATGCGAGTGATATTCTTAGGTGTGCTTCGTGGAATAGGAATTTAATTTATTTATTTTTTTATTTGAAGCCCACCTATGGGTGTGCTAAGTGGAATACTTTAGGTGTGCTTCGTCTAGGTGTGCTTCGTTTGGGTGTGCTTCGTGGAATACCTCCACCGGCATCCCATGGAAACTACTTTGTGAACCTGGATAAAAGGTAGTATGTAGCTTTCCTTGATAAAAGGGCTGTATAACATTCAAATTTTTTTCTAATATATGCTTTATAGCTATAGTACAGATAATAAAAAACTTACCTATGAGTATGGATACTGGCTTGTGTTCATGGATGAGTGTTATTGACAGGTGATTTGCCTTTTTACTCTCAAGGGCTTCTATTTCCATCAAGTGAAATCCATTATCCACCTGGCATAAAGCAAAAAGGTTTATTCCATTGACAAACTAATTAATATTCACAATCCTAAGGTGATGATAACTACACTAACAGCCTTTCCCAATATTCTATCTATCTTTTAATTTGCTTACTACAGATAGAATTTTGAATAAGCCCTATAAAAAGTTCTATCTCTAGTACAGTGTTTTTCAACCTGTGGGTCGCGACCCCCTGGCTGGTCGCGAAGCTTCTGTAGGAAGGTCGAAAAAACACCTTCAGTAAAAAAAAACCATAAAGATTATCAATATTTATTTATTAATAAGTAAGAGATTTTATAATATAGATAAAAAAGCGAAGAGTCGGGGTCGCGTAGTAAAAAAGGTTGAAAAACACTGCTCTAGTAAAATAAATTCTATCTCTTGTAAGTAAAACAACAGATAGATAGAATATTGGAAATGACTGCAAGTTTAGTCTATTGCAAACTTGACTAGGTATTGGTACACACTTATTTGGAACATTCATTGAAATAATTATGTAAATCCAGTTTAGTGCTTAGCGTGTGTGTATAAAATGCACTAAAAAACTACTTGCGAAGACTACTATTCTAATGTATGTTCCACATTTTCAGTCCTCACAACAGCAGTCAGATCAAAAGCTAAAAATAAGTCTGATTACGATAGACAATTGAATAGTGTGATAATATTCACTAATATCTAGTTTTTGATTGGACATTTTTAAGCAACTGTTATGGGTAAATTCTGCACCTCCTAAGAAGTATTGGATATCTTATCTAAAAGATAATATCTATTTAAAACTTGTGAAATCTTTATCTTTATACTAACCATCTGAGTCAGCTTCAGATAAAAACATTGATAGTAAACGATAGAATCCTTGTTTGATTTTTTTTCCTAATAAGCAAATAAATTGATAGATCTTAATGAGTTATAATGTTACTTGTTTAACGTACCCTTGTTGGAACTTTAGCTGTAGTTATAAATATTCTGTATGCTGTTACCACCTGAAATAAAACATAACATACAAATATTTAGCATATTAAACTCGTTCCTCCTACATATTTTATCTGCCCGTAGAAATATAAAGCTAGGCATATCCAGGATTGTGTTTAACTCTTTGTCAGAATTTGTGTCAATGAAAATAATAAAGTCAATGAATGAACAAATTGGTTTAGTCATTGTGTCTAAAATTGACCATCATGGTTTATTGAGATTGTGTGTATGAAGCTATAGGGAACACACACAGCTGTGTCACATAGAGACAGGCACACCTACATGAGTCATGCTATTGTGTCTGCCTTATCAACATCAACAAAAACTATACTGAAATAGAGATGATAAACATATAATGAGCTCAATGTTTTCACTACTTCTCATAATAATTAATTATGAGGTCTGAATAATATTAATTAACATGTTAAAAGTGTGACCATTATTATGGTTCATTTTTTTGTAAACAGTAGGTACTGTGTACATTTAGATTAAACTGGTGGTTTTATTATTTGAGACACAGAAAGAAGATAAGTTTTTTTTTTTTATGTTGGATCTGTATTAGAAAATTTGCCATTTAATCATACTTTAATCAAGGGTGGAGTTATATATTTTTAAGTTATTTGAAAAATGAAAGAAGGCGAAAGACTATTTGTCGCAATCCGTAATAATTACTGAACTCATTAATTAACTTGAAATTGCAAACCAGATTTTTAATTGGATTGTTCTCTTACCAAGACCTTGTTGTCCACTTTATCACCTCTTGATTCCATGCGTATGAGGGACTTGTAAAGAATTTTAACATTTTTCCCCAGTACATTGCTTATACTGTCTGTAAAATAAATAAAACAAAATTCATGAATTAAATATGTTCACAGAGATTTATATTGACACATGTAAACTGAGAAATAATATTTATTTTAACATTAGTACACATTTTACCAAAGAATTAATAATTGAATAAGCACGAACCACTCAATTCCGTAGAAATATGAGATTTTGTTGACATTTTCGCGATTTTCTTCAGTGTCATTACTCCCACAAAATGTAAATATTTTCAACGCACAATACATCCATAATAGGCACAACACATCACAAAAAGAAACAAAATATAATTAATACAACATTAACACATTTGAAGAGTACATTTCAATAAAATAATAAATAGTTATCAGGATTATTGACCTAAAAACCACCACAACACACCATTTCAATGGGAAGGTAGGGTAACGAACCCACAGAACATATATACCCTAAAGGGAAGAATAACGACTCCGTACAAATTTTATGAGGAAATTTTTCCTTACCGGCCGGCGCCATCTATATTCCGCCCACGAAAACTAGAGAGTAGAAGCTAGGGCGGGAGTTTCAAACTACAGTATATTCTATAGGTCATTTTTATTGCATTTTATGCACAAGTACAGGGGCCCGATTCTCCTAAGTTAATAATGTTAAAATCGAATAGAAATTGAATCGCAATATGATCGCAGTAGCAGTTTTAACCATATCGGGCATTCTGCTACTAATATAAGACCAATCGTATTCCAACGACATTCGATTGGTTTGCGATTGGTCTGCTATTTTGGTGATTTTGGTCTATACGGTAGTTTGCTCTACAATCATATTGCAATCGTAAATCATTTGCAGACAAAATGATTCATTATTGAATGACAGAAAAGGATAAAAACGTTTATTTCAAAGAAAAAATAGCGGAATGCCACATATGCTTCAATCGTAATTGAGTCGGGATTGAATCTCAGTCGAATGTGAATCGACTCGACTGAATCGTAAAATTAGGAGAATCGGGCCCCAGTGCGTTCGTCGATTATGGCTGAGCAAGATTATCACATTTTGCTCAGCAATAATCGACATGAAACACAGTGTACTTGTGCATAAATTGCTAATATTTATCTTTATAGAGCAGTGCAGCAGTGTAATAAAAGGAAGATTACAGTACAAGAGTTTTTTATTTAGCATGTTAATAATTATAATTTATTTCCAGAAATAGGGTACAAAAGGTGTTCATAAATCACAAGTATGTGCACCTATGTAATGAATTTTAAAATACATGAATTTAATCAATTTAGGTAGGTATTTCAGACATTTTCGTCCAAAATAACAAGTATGGATGGGCCTATTGCATACAATTTCAACATCAAAACATAAACAAACAAAAATTCTAGTTAGTTTTAAAGTGTTACTATTATAAAAAACAAGACTATGTTATTATACAATAAAGAATACTATCGATTTGTTTAACAAACAACAAGTTTACAGACATGGTTTAAATTATTCTATCATATTGTGTAATAAACGTTGGTGTTATTTCTTCTTTATTATAGAAATGATTAGGAAGAGAAAGACACTAGACCAATTATATTTTGATATTTACAAACATTTACTACACAACAAAAGCTATATATCAATGTATTTCGTTCCGGGCTGAAACAAATTTTTGAAAAACGATCTTGCCAAGTTTTAACATTTCAAACATTACTGCAGCCAAATCTGTTTTTCTCAAATAACTTTAAAACTGTAATAAAATATGTGTGCGTTCGTGCAGCGGAATGTTGTTGAATTTAAAGATTTTAATTATGCAGATAATTAGTGTATGACGTCCTATAATTGTGTATGGTAAAAAAAAAATTGTGTATGCAGCCATTGTGGAGAAATTCACCAAAAACTGATTCCGCTGGGCGAACGTTGTCCTGGCGAAACTTTTTTTAATCCATAGACTTTAGAAGAAAAGAGATGTGTCCAAAAATTAGTGTGTATTTGGGTGTAATTGTTTATGTATGAATGAAATCAGTGCATGCATAAACTTGGGAGAAATTCAAGTTTCCGCTTCGCGAACGTTTGGCCATTAGCTAGTTTTCATATAAAGCGCTTACATAGAGAGCTGTAGATTTTTACATACGTTGTTTTGAATTTGTTTATATTTGTTTAAAAAACAGATTTAGAAAAAGTCGCAGGGTTTAAAAGATAAAAATATAAACGTAAAATACACTTTAGAATTTTTTACCGAATCATAATTTTTAAACTCTATAAAATTATGCACTTCTTCTGGTGTTTCGGAGACTAAAATATTTTTGCAGTTATTACAAATATTTTTATATTTTTTAATTATGAAGCCACAGACATAAGCACATGCTTGTAGTTCGCTACTTCCTTCCTCCAAATTTTGTTCCAGGGAGGAAATAATATTTTCTTCAATTTCATTTTCTATAACAGACTCCGATTGTTCCGTTTCAGTGTGCATGTCTGTGGCTGGTGTCAATAATTTTTGTATGTTTTAAAGTGTATTTTACGTTTACATTTTTATCTTTTAAACCCTACGACTTTTTCTAAATCTGTTTTTTAAACAAATATAAACAAATTCAAAACAACGTATGTAAAAATCGGCAGCTCTCTATGTAAACGCTTTATATGAAAACTAGCTAATGGCCAAACGTTCGCGAAGCGGAAACTTGAATTTCTCCCAAGTTTATGCATGCACTGATTTCATTCATACATAAACAATTACACACAAATACACACTAATTTGTGGACACATCTTTTTTCTTCTAAAGTCTAAGGATTAAAAAAAGTTCCGACAGGACAACGTTTGCCCAGCGGAATCAGTTTTTAGTTAATTTCTCCACAATGGCTGCATACACAAATTTTTTTTTACCATACACAATTATAGGACGTCATACACTAATTATCTGCATAATTAAAATCTTTAAATTCAACAACATTCCGCTGCGCGAACGCACACATATAATATTAGTTAAGATATTTATTTATGCATAATTATGTTCATTTTTCTTTTTAGTGCAGATTTACATGCATCTTCGGAATAAATTTTGTTTTTTATTATGCAATATCTCTTTATATTAATATGGAAGACACTATTTATTATATAATTTATATTTAATTCTTTGTGCTCCATACAATTTTCGAGGAAGACATAATTTATAGAGTCCTTTAGTAATTGTGTTATTTTTTTTTTTATATTCTCTTTATACGCCTCTTTTTCTAAAAAAATATTAATTATGTTTGCACTTTTTTCTACACAATCTATTAAATTTTTAGAGGCGTATGTAAGAGAATTTTTTACCGAATCATAATTTTTAAACTCTATAAAATTATGCACTTCTTCTGGTGTTTCGGAGACTAAAATATTTTTACAGTTCTTACAAATATTTTTATATTTTTTAATTATGAAGCCACAGACATAAGCACATGCTTGTAGTTCGCTACTTCCTTCCTCCAAATTTTGTTCCAGGGAGGAAATAATATTTTCTTCAATTTCATTTTCTATAACAGACTCCGATTGTTCAGTTTCAGAGTGCATGTCTGTGGCTGGTGTCAATAATTTTTTAAAATTGGTAATTATGGCACTGTTGCTATCCAGCTCACAATTACCTGAGCTAGTATGTGCCATGTTGCTTATTACAGCTGTTTTTAATCCAGCAACGAATTGTGCAACTGTTGGGTTGCTATTGGATCCACAGTTGAATCGAATGCATCCAAATAAATTTTCAAGAGGATCCTGCTGGAATCTTCTCGTGGATAAACTTTTAACTGTAGTATGTTTGGCACTTAGAATTTTCCAAACCATTTCTAACCCATTGAGGGTCCAAATCCAGCCATCTTTTGATGGGGGATTACCCCTGCATCCCAAGAATTCCAGGGTTTTAAAAAAAAATTTCATTTTATCGAACATTTGGAGATGTCCTGTATTGTGTTTTATATTTGTGGAAAATATTTTTCCTCTCCTTAAGTCTGGTGTCGACGCGTTTACACCATCAAACAAATCGTCCATGCTTGAAATTAAATTAGCCGTTGCCAAGGCTTCAGTCGGCATGTCTCCTGAAAATTCACAATAAACAAATCAAATCAATATGAGTAAGCATATTACTAACTAGCTTAATAACTTCGGATATACTGGCAGCAAATGTACACATAATATACATTTATTTTATACTTTACTTTTTATAAATTGTGAAGTTTCGGCTAGTTACTTGCTCAATACAGGATTAAGTAATAATGTTAAAAGCACAATATAATTATTTGTTGGTTTTATCCTTTATCAAAGACACAACCCCAGATAACCATACTGTTGAAACAAATATAAGTATCATGCAACTATGATCTGAGGAATAAATCAGGTTTCTTACCTCCAGCTATTTTAGTATATAGTCCTGCTGCAACTGAGTGGCTTAAAACTTGTGCCGCAAGTTTTACCCTCATTTTTTGTTTGGAATTAGGCTCAAGGTGTTGTTTACTTAGGCATGGTGCAAACACAAAATTGGGATTATTATTGTCCAATTCATAAAATTGCTTGATGTGGCTCCATTTAGCGACTCCTGTAAAGTAATTATTAATAGTGTTATAATTAACTATTTTATTTATTCGTCACAAGTCAATTAAAACATAAAGTACAAAATAAATATCCAAAATTAAATATAAAGTCAACTATTCTAAGAAAATAACCCGCCTCTTATCGTTCCCGGTGTTATAATTACTTGTACAAAAAAATATTATGCTTTAAATGTACATATTTATTATTAAACAATTATTTTTCTAAAACTAAATAACAAATGACTTACCAATTCCTTGTTGGTGGTCTGATGTTATATTGGTCCTAAATCTTACATGATATTTCATGAAAAGATTTCTGAAGCACTTCAGCAGGTGTGGTGTGTCAAATAGAGTGACAATTTTGTGATTGCTCACTTCTATGAAGGGATTCTCAACAGAAGCTCCTAATTGACATAGAGCTCTCTTGTTGACTCCATCCAAGTCACAGACTGAAGCGCATATGTTTATCCCAGCATCAAAGCAACAATTTAAAACCTGAAAGTATTATAAGGGAGATTAGCAACAAATAAACTAACATCATAGTTCAGCAAAGAGTTAAATCAGCATGATCATCATTGAATATGAAGAAGCAATGCATACCTCCTTAATCAAAGCTGAAAGTCTGTCAGCTGTGACAGAACCGCTTGATAAATAATAAGCCACTGGCTGCTTAAAATGTTTCCTGACTCCAACTATCATAAATACAAGGGCATATGAAGCTGGCTGTGGAGATCTACCTTGTGTAGCATGGTCTTGAAACCCTTCAATTAAATCCGTCTTCGAATTGTACCATAAATTTTTTCTTAAGGACATTTCATCCCACAACAATATGTACTCACGTTCAGAGGGGACAAAGTGTTTTGTCGTGTTTTTTAAAATTGTGAGTATTGTTTTGTGTGTCCCCACATTCATCTTAAATTTACTTAAGAGGGATTTTAATGTGCTGGGTGCTGGTAAACAAATCATTCTCCTTAGCAATTTGTAGCTAGTTGGTGACCTCTTGTAGAGCCTCAATGCTATTATTTTAGCCTCCATGTTCCACCTGCGACCAGGCTTCTTCCTCTTATAATTCTGCAGTTCTCCTTGCAGTAACAGTGCAAATGTCGAACTCATTTTTGTATTGAGGATTTCTCGGACTGTCTCATTGTTACAAATAACATTTAAAAAAGATTCGTTTTTTAAATGTTTTACAGTTTTTTGTAATCTATACACCTTGTTCATACTACTTTTCAGTTTCCTCAACATTTTGCTTTTCTGGTCACTTTCTTGTTTTGAAGACTTGCACACAAACATTCCTGAATTGGTCGGAGTGATAATGTTTACATTATGTTCTGTTAAAGGATTCATTCTGGATGGACCGGCAACAGGTTCAAATATGGCAGATTGATCTGGCACATTAGAAGTTGTTGTATCCTGTAAATTGAAAGTTGATTATTTTAAATAAATTTAAAGATAACTCTTTAAATTTATTAGTCATAGATGAGGTAAATGTAAAAAAACATATATACAGTGTTATGGAAAAAACCAACAACCTCTTAAGAGGTCATTGTACTCATCATATATTTAATTTTTTAAATTTATATCTTGCAATTGGTTGGATAACCATTAGCAGATTTTTTGTGGGAATTCATTTATGCGAAAGTTCATTCTTCCAGTAAAGAATCTGCCTTCATATATAATTCTTACTCTGCTCTACTCAAATTCCCAATTTGGTGGCGCATAGAGCCCATGTACCTCCATAATCTTTGGGTCCAGGCCTTGTCTATGTCATTCAGAAATAGCTTTGCATAGTACAATGAACACTGAACATAATGTCTGTATTTCTGTGCTATATAAGACAGGTGTTTTAAATACACTTTCAAAATGATAATGGTACTAACCTTTTGGCATTGAACATCAGGTACAGCTGTTCTGAACAACTTCTTCTCATTAAAGCATGTGCTTTTGAAATGTTTGCTGCATAGCATCTTATGTTGTTTATGGAGTGCGTCCTGGAATTTTGGTGAAGACCAGGCTTCGTTTGGGAAGCAATACTTTGCCCATAATTCACAACTGAAAATTAAAAATATCAAAATTACACACTCATCATCAGCCTTCTAATGTTCCCACTGCTGGGACACAGCCTCCTCTCTAGGAGAGGGCTTGGGCCATAATCCACCCCGCGGGCCCAGTGCGGATTGGTGGATGTCACACGTCTTCGAATTTTTTTTTGGTTCTAGGACATGCTGGTTTCCTCACGATGTTTTCCTTCACCGTTTTGAGAGCAGTAGTGACGAAATAAATTACACAAAGTTATGCGCCAGATCGGGTTTGAACCCGCGACCTACCACTCGTAAGTTGGGGCAGTTACCACTCGGCCACCACTGCTCTCAAATTACACACTATTTTAATCATTTTCCGAGTTAAGATATTATTATATCATGTCAGTGGGTAGTCTTCGCTTTGATTGAAAGAGATGTTATATTAGATACGGGAATGGTGTAAGCAAGAAAACTTTTTATAGTAAGTACCTAATGATTTTTGGCAAGGAAAGTTGGGACTTAAGTATATAGGTATATATGTTACGTGAGTTTGTGGTAGTTAGAAGCGGAATTAACAATAAATGTGGTATTCTATGTCGTCTAAGACGAATAGCATGGAGTGTACATACCGCAGAGCATTTTTAGTGCCAGGCTTTGGAAACCGATGCAAAGTGATGCTGGGATCTTTAGAAGGTGAAGATCCACACAAGCAGCAGATTCTTGTGTTTTCTTTTTGTGAACTCATCGCGAATTAAACACAAAACAAAATCAAACAAGTCACTGTCTCAACACCGAGTCTATATCTCACAAATACACACTTAATTTCACCAAAACACAGCAACGGAGGAGCAAGCTCGACTCAACGTTATCAATGTATGTAGAATTAAATGGAAGTAGTTTATTTATTACAAATAAACATTAGTACAAGATAAAATGGTGCGCAACCGGCCGCAGACATTTTTCTTGTGACGTCAACAATGTCAAAACCAATATGGCGTCCGGACATTAGTGTTGCCACACATAATCCCCCATATATATTTTCTAATAAGTAATATTAAATTTTATATCTAATATTTCTCAACTAAGTATATTTTTTGGCATTAGAATAATAGCTAAAAGTATCTTCAAGGGTAATTTACTTTAAAAATCAATTTATACGCTCATTATTAGGGAGAATACGAAATTGTATTTTTGGTGGCAACATTATATATTTATCTCTTTTACTCTGATGTCGTTGACTCTCTCTTGTTTTCAAGCCCACCTTAATGCAATTCGTAGAACAAACTTGACAGACCCTGAACGAACCACAGACACATCAAAATTTTTCACGCAATAGACATAGACTATGTAGAAATGGGGTGCCTAGTGTTGAGAGACCAAAAAATGCATACAATATTTTGTGAAGTTATAGTTTTAACCACACAAATAAAATTTTATCATTCAGTCAACTTATTGTAGTCAACCATGAAATATGTATATGACGACGTAGATATAAATCTCCTTCCTGCCCTATTCCTAACTTATTTTGGGTCGACGCGGGCGCAACATGTTTTTTCTTCTTATTATTGATACAAAGAATACAAAAAACTTAACACTCTCTTTTATTCATCGCGTTTGTCTGTTGACGATGAACTCAGAAACGACTTTATGGATATTCATGTGGCTTTCTATACCACCAATAAAATGAAAATGTTTTTGTTTGTACGCCTCTAGAGCTCTGAACCGATTTGAAAACATTCCTTCAAGCTTGGGAAGCTATTATAAGAAAGTATTGGGTCACTAGTGGAAGTTTAATCCTTTCGACACAAAGCATAATTTGAGATACCAAGGCAAGGATGAAAAAATATCCTTAAAAACGTGAGAAGGTACTCATATTAATGCTCATATTCTATAGTGCGCATTTCATTGCATGATAATGTTAATGTCATTGACAATTTTGACATTAAATTTGCATTAAAAATTAAAAAAAAAAAGACATTAAATTTGAGAACAATTGTCAATGTCATGTTTGCTGGAACTCGAAGACTATTTTTGTACCAATAAATTATTACATTAATAATACAGTTAAAAAAACCTTTTGGAGGAAGTAAATCTTTACATTTACAATGAATAAAAACTATGAGAGATGCACTCATTGTAATCGTCGCAAATGGCTTGCTACAGGTTGTCTACGTAAGTGGTTAAAACCACTGGAATGTAAACATTTGCAGCGAACTGTTGATAACAAAAGAGATTTTAACAACACAGATATTGTTAACGGCGTATTTCTACCAGAACGCAAGCCTTCCGTTAACACAAACAAATTCGTGAAATTTTGGAAAAATAAGTTGTTTATTACTGGCAATGTGAGGACTTTGCAGAGGTATTTTGGGAATAAAAATAATGGTGGAGATCATTTATGCAGTCTTAACAAATGTAGTGGTGATGCATCGACATCATCCGAGAAAAGAGTCATAGTTGCTTCTGGATATGAAACAAAAAAGGAATTTCAGTTGAACAAACAAGCAATTAAATGCCAACATTCAGATGGTCATTCAGTACTTCGAGGACACCACCAACATGCCTCACTTGAAACTTGTGCAATTTATTGTCAGTTGTCAAAGTAAGTACCACAGGTAATTCTCTAATTTTTAATATGCTATAAATAACTGACCTTTTCTTTGTTATAGTTGGTTATTATATATCTAACTGAATATCAATGAGTAATGAGACTGGAAGGCTAACAGATATTTGTATCTAAACCACTATCTAATACTCTACCATAGCTATGTCATAAATTGTAATTAAGTATCAAACTCTAGACCTACAGATCAATCTAACATTTTTTAAAACCAAATATTTTACTCCTGCAGCCTACAGGCCAAGCCATTTGCAGTTTTCCAGTTCTCCATACTGCATACATGTACTGTTTATTTTTTAACACAATATTAGGTAAAATATCAACTAACAAGTCAAGCTGATTGTAAAATTGCTTGATCAGGCATAAATGTACTTACCATCAAAAGACCTCAAAATCATGTCAATGATTACGGCATTGTCAGCTACTGTAATTTTTGTAGAGCCAATTATAATGATTGGGACTTTATTAAGGTTACTTGATGTTGCTTTTTTCAGGCATGGCTGGTATTGGGGTGGCATCACATCAAGTGAAGCTGAAGAATTGCTAGCTGGACAGCATGACAATGTATTTTTAGTCAGAGACTCATGTGATTCCCGTCATATACTTTGTGTGTCTTTTCGTTGTGTGGGCCGCACACTGCATGCTCGTTTGCGACATGCCAATGGACTCTTTTCACTGAACAATGAGACATTCGTACCAGCAAACAGAATATCGGAGCATTGTGCAGCTGTGGATGTCAAGTCAAACCTTTTTGAGATGCCAGTGAAATTAGCAAGGCCACTGAACAGGTACAAAATATTGTCTTTATCACAGTCAAACAGTATATTGTCACAGTTGTAAATTTTCTAAATATTGAATACTCAAAACACTTTTATTTAATTTTTTCAGATTTGCAAAACTGGACTCCTTACAAATGATTTGCAGATTTGTTATAAGACAAACTGTGTCAGCACATGTATGGAGCAAGTTGCCACTGCCACCCAACTTAATATCTTATGTCTCAATTGGCAGTGATTACATAGTACCATCATAGCTAACACTTATGTGCCTTCAGTACTCATAGCATTATGTTTATTGTAAGCATATTTACATACATACAACATTTTATAAGAGACTGCCACATTATAACTATATGATGTAAATTTTATACTGAAGTCAATATTTTATTAGAAAATTATGAAGATAAAATAAAAAATAATAATATCAAATTAGCCATTAAACTATTTATTACAAGCAACTAAATATGAATAATACTTGAAATGTCTGTTAATTCAAAATGTTTTCTCAGTGTGGAAATGTTTAATATAACCATCACTTATTTCCCTAATATAATCTTCATATTACTTCAGTGTATTAATTCCGAGCATATTCTTGGCCTGAAATATAAAAACGCCAAGTTAGCAGAATAGTCAAATTAATTAAATTTAAAAAGTATGATATTCATAGTACTTCAAGATATAATAACAATTAATAAAAATATTTACACAAACAACTTGTCTTACCACTATCCTTTACTAAGTTCAAGACTGATAAATTATTGAGGTGGTGTGAGTGAGTTTTCCATTGATAAGCTAAGCTTCGAAAAGGGTAAACTTGTCTAAATTAATCAGTTAGGCCACTTACCGTTGTAAATGCGGCAGTCAACGTTTGTGGGGCTGCTGCCACCGGGTTTAAATTCAATGCTGACTGAATTAATTGGGCGTCGCGAATACGTGATGCAATAAAATTTCTAGTGGCAGTACTGTCTTGGCTGCTGTCGGTTAGATAAAACAATTCTGCCGCTTTGTATATTCCTGCAACACCAACTCGGCGGACATACCAATTGAACTGAAAAATAATAATGATTAAGGCTTTAAAAACACATTACATTAAACGCGCGGCATCGAATGACTAATTTCAAAGGGGAGTTATCTGACGTGAACTGTAGATAGCTAAGATATATCTACTCGCGTATGTTCCCATGAGAAATACAGGCGCAAGAATACCTATCATCCACGCGTATTTCCCTTTCCGTGTTCAACTGGCGACACCGGCCTCGCGAAATCCACACGCTTTTGTTTTACTACGGAATCCTACGATCCCGTGTTTAATTCGCGACAACTGAGCACGCTTTTGCGATCAAGTGGCGTTGGGTAAGGTTTAACAAAATCGTGTGCAGTTGAACTGAACACGCTTTTTTGACTCGTCTCTTAGACTGTTTGAGTCTTCAAAAGCGTGTTGAATCAGCGACGGTATTATTCTACAGTAGGCAGTAGGTTGTATTATTAACTCAATATGATTTCAATAAAATATTACATACAATACAATTAATTAAACATTTACTATCAGCACAAAAATAACAAAAAAAAAACATCGACAACTATTTTACGGAACGTTCGTTTTGGTCCAGCGATATTGTGTGCACGTTTCTTTTACAGGACTTTAACAGGACGGCCGGACTGAATTCTTCCACTGCTGGGTAATTGTTTTTGATGCCGTCTCGAAATAGATGTAGGTTGGACCTTTATTTTTCGTGAACGTCATATTTCCTTATCATGCATGAATAAAACAGTCATAGTTGAGTATTTCAAAATCTTTTGTAATTTCACTGAAAACCCTTTTAAACTCTTCCATTATGCACTAAGTATGTTAACAAAATAGGTACAACCATGAACGCACAGTAACAAACAAATAACAAATTGCAATGAGAAGCGCGCGAATCCAACTTCGGGCGCTCTCGCCTGCTTCGGCGCGCACGATTTATCCCGAACATTTACGAACGCGCCAAATAAGTACGGATTTGTTTCGAATAGACAGGTTAAAAAAACCGTGTTCAATTCAATTACACACTGTTTTGTAAAACTTCTTTTAACGTTGCTTGATCGCAAAAGCGTGCTCAGTTGACGCGAATTGAACACGGGATCGTAGGATTCCGTAGTAAAACAAAAGCGTGTGGATTTCGCGAGACCGGTGTCGCCAGTTGAACACGGAAAGGGAAATACGCATCATCCACATTCTTTTACCGACATAAAAAAGGAGGTTCTCAGTTTGTACATATGTTTTGTGCGCGATTTTCTCACGTTTGCCTGAACCCATTTTGATGCAGTTTTCAGCATAGTATTTGCCAGACGTAGGACATAGGTTTTAGGTATATTATTGAAGTCGTTTTTTTTAAACAATCATTGATAAGCTCAAAAATATACACGGATATTTTATGGTACTTACATCAACACTTCTATCGCCGGAATGGTAACATATGTCATCTACAAGTGATAATAAGGTGGCTAAGCAATTAGGAACGTTGTTGGGCATTGTTTGAACAGCCATCGCTTTAGCCCATGTGGTCCTACAAAAAAAATGATTTAACTTCTTACTTTCTAAAATATACTAATTTCTCTCTTAGAGTTAAAATAATGAGGATTACTTACTTGTATGGATCAATCATTAGCAATCTTTTGAATATGGCGTTCTCAATGAATTTGGCTGGTACTTTGTCTTTGGAATCTGTTTTGGGCCACTGCATGACAGAAAAGATTTTGCTTTAAAAATTTTAACACAAAAATTTTGGTAATTTTAATGTTTATAACTTACAGTTTTCATTTCGTCCACCAATTTTGTATTGCATTTTACATTAAAGTAATGTACCAAATCACCGCCCCCATTAGGAAATATTCCGTGAGTTATGGTAGGGTAGCCAGCTGCTTTGGCACCGGCACTCAGTGACTCTACAGTCCATCCAGTCTTTGGTACAAATTGTAGAGCATTTTCCAAAATGCAGTTCTTTATATTTTCCTCATACTGACGATCTTCATTTTCTTGCTGATTTGGAGGTGTATAAGTAGACGGAATAGATAACTTTACGTCCTTTTCTGGATTTACTTGAGTTTGCTGAGAGCTCAATGCACGTGATCTAATGACACTAATAGAGGCAAATGGCCTAATAGTTCTATGGCCATTCTTCAAGGCTGTTAACAAAATAAATTAGGTACTCAAAAATAAGAACAAGACTTGTATCTACACATTTTGGGATTTCTAAATATATGAAAATGAGGTATAAAAATAAACAAATTGAATAAAAGCCTAAAATAATGATTTATTTATAAAAAAGAGATTAGTGTAGTAGTACTTTCATATTAGTCACAATTCATTTTTAATGCTTGCATTTTACTTATATTTATACACTCAGAAAGACGTGCAATGAGGCCTTCAATCAGATGAAAAGCATTCAAAGCAGAATATATGATTTCCTTCATGTTTTCCTTAGGTATATTATCTAACACATTTCCTCCTACATTAAGTGAAATATTAAGTTTTTCTTCTGGTATGCTTTTCCCTTCTTCAATATCTTTAAGTTTAACTTCATAATGAGCTTTAGACATGTTCAATCCTACACGGAGTTGTTCCAAATAATTAGTCTCTATAAATGAAAAACATTCTCGAATACCAGTTAAGTTAGATGTATCTTTTATGGTTAAATATCTCAGGAAATTTAAAGATGTTATAATTTGATCAGCTAGCTCAACTAGGTCTGACTCAGCGCCATGTGGAAGGAAGCATATTTTCTTAATCATATTTGAAAGTAAAGGACCAGTGAAACATTCATCCAATCTGGGATCCTGAAATGCTTCATTTATAGAGCTTTTGTACAATGTTATTGCATAACCAATCATGCCTGAATGATTAGATATCTCAAGCAAATACTTCACAAGTGCACACCTTCCCTTATAATCAAATTTATTTACATGGCGTCCAATCAATGCCACTGCATGTTTACGTAAAGATTCAAAACTGGAGTATATTGCTACATTTGTTAATCCCTTACACATATCAAAATGCACTGATGATGATAGAAACTCTTGTGAAAGTTGGTTTGGAAAGCGGTTTAAGATTACTTCACTTAGAGCTAATGCTTTGGCTATAACACTGTATTCAGCAAAATTTAACAAGTGCACTACAGAAAGCATTGCAGTATGTAGAATATATTCTAAACTGTAAACTTGTGGTAATGCAGTTTCAGGTACTTCAAAATGTCCTGATAACACAGCATAAAACAATCCTGATAGAGTAGTCATATTAATCTTTTCTCTGTGTTCATATGGTGATTTTTCCTGATCAACATCATCTTTTGTATTTTTCTTTTTGTTGTTTTCTCTGTGGCAAATCTCTAAGTAGACTAGGAATTTTAGAACATTCTTTTCCATAGCACAAATGTCTTGGACAATGTTTGAGCAGATCAATCTTGCCTCACTATTTGCATTTTTTTCAGGATCCAAATCAATGTAAATTAATGGCTTTCCAAGAAGGCTTATTAAAAATGCTGTAACTATTTCTTTTGTGTTGATTTTAGAATCTGCTGCAGACATTTCTTCAATAAAATACCTGTAAAATGATGGCAACAGAGAGTATACTCTTATGATTCTTCTGATGTTAGGGTCAGAATCCATTAATAATCTTTCCTTGCCTTCCAAGTTATGGTCAGGTACAGGAATATTTTCAATGTAAGTGCTAATAGAGTTCAAACACCATTCCAAAGATCTCCCTCTCTTTAGAGATAACTTCTTTAAAAGATCTTGCAGGGGTGGAAGAATGAGACCAAACTGTGCATCATTTTTTGCAAGTTCAATCTGCTCAATAAATTCTAATAAAGCTTCCTCAGGAGCAGATTTATCAATTACAATTTTTAGCAACTGTTCACAGGCACCATATAATGATGGCTTTATAATAATGGTATCATCTTGAATTTTACCAAGGATAATAGGTATTAAATCCCAGCAATTATCCTTAAAGCTGTCTGCTAATCTCTCTTCATTTGGAACATTAAGTGCTTCCTTATACTTCTCGTTATCCAATAAAGTAGATATTAAATCAACCACATCTATGCTTTGATTCATGTTGAGACTTTATAAAATCTTTACGAAATGTACTTTATTTCCAACAAATTCTGAAATCCAAGTGCTTCGAATGTATTAATTATACTTTTGCGAGGTTACCAACTCTTCCATTTGTTCCTATGTCTGACGAAATGTGTTGAGAAAAAATATACCTTATTTAAATAGCTAAACTACGCGATACTTACAACGAAAAATCTTCTGTAATGTGCTCATTCTGTATCAAAATGTTTGAATGGTTGTTGTAATAAATATTTTAATAGTAGAGGCTCCCTCTGGATAATTACTTCTTCGTTAGGTGCGATTTTTGTTTTAGAAAACAACAAAGATCAAACGTCGAACGAACAGTCAGATTTGTCGATTTTGGCTTGAGCAGATATTTAGAAAATGATCATTTTGTGCGCAGACAGCACAGGTCGCAGACTTATATGACATTGACAATTAACATGACATTATGACGAACATGACCGTACCTAGAAACTTACGCCGGCGCCACACGTTGGCCCCAACGCTCGTTCCAACGCTATTCGTCCAACGTGTGGATCTAGAAAATGGCATTGGTCCCAACGTTGGGTCGAGCGTTGGTAGTTGGCCGTCTCGTGTCGGTTTCATCAAAGGAATCTGCGCGCCAACGTTCGCGATCCGTCCACACGTTGGCGCTTTGCTCAGTTCTGATACAACACGCAGCGAGTGCGTACGTCGAGTGACAATGGCTTTCTCATCCAGCAAATCGCCACCAGCATGGACAAATGAAAAAGTTATACCTACAATTTATCGAACTATATCAAGCACACTCCATAATATGGGACGCAACTCGAAAGGATCATAAAAATAAAAATTTCAGAGCATTCATCATTTCGCGCTCAGAGCAGTTTCGATTTCTGTATCGGACATCTTCACATTGGCTCTGAAGGGACAGAACTAGTTTATTGGCCAACGTGTGTTCGCCTCACCGAGTTTGCAGTCCAACGTTGGAACGAGCGTTGGTACCAACGTGTGGAGCCGGCCTTAAAGGTTAACTGGACGTGCCTATGGATGATGTATGACGACTTTTTTATTTTTACCGTCTATCAATATGCAATAGAATGAACTAAAATTAACAGAATCTACATCCGTGTAAGCAAAGTATTGGAAAAACCAACCTGATGTTGATATGAAAGTCCAGTCACTATGTAATGGATGTAATGGAAGGTACATCCCTAAGGATCCTAGTTCCCAGGTCTTAAAATAAAAAAAGTAAACTTTTATTGTCAACTGTCATGAACTGTCATTCTTTCATTTTATTGTTACGTCAAAATTTTGTTTGACAAAACCATGTAGAAATATTTTTTGCTAAATTGCAAAGTTGTAGCATCAGTGGAGCATAAATTGATTTGATAACAATTTTATATTAAATTAATAATCTTATTTTGAAATCTTGGTTATGAGCCTAATGTTGCTTAACTTAAACAATTCTTTATTCCTAGAATGTAACTTAGTTTGATTTAAAATTGGTTCGATTTTTCTAGTTTTATAGAAAATTACTTGGGATGGATCTAAACGGATTACTGTATTACCTATTATAACCGGTTTATCCAACGTTACAAGATTATCTGTCTTATATTTCGGTATAAACATCCCAAACTTACACTTCATCTGTAATTATGGCTGCAAAACAGAAAAATATATTTACACGGAGTAAGCCTCTGATGAACATATACAGTGGCGTAGACCATGAAGGCAAAGAGGTAATATTTCATAGAAAAATGTTTCTATATTAGAATTTTACCACATTTAATTTCATTTGCTCCAAAACAAACACTTTAGGTGGAGGTGCGTGAGGATGCAGAGCAGCTAGTGAAATGGCATGAAATATCAGATGCGCTGGTCGCAGCTGGCTACTACCGTGCTCAGCTGCAGGGGCTGTCCGAGTTTGATAAGATAGTGGGCGGGCTCACATGGTGTATAGAGCTGTGTGACATAGATGTTGATGTCAGCCTCCTGTTCGAAGAGAATCTCACCATTGGCAAGAAAATGTACTTATCTTATATATTTACTGATATTTTAAAAAGGAAGTTCTTGTCTGCATAGTTCTGATCTTCAGAAATAGTATGCATATTGTACACTACATTATTGCTATCTTCATTACAGAGCATTGACGGAAAAAATTGTGAAAGTATTGCCATCAATGAAATGTCCCTATACATTAGAGCCACATCAAATACAAGGGTTAGACTTTATTAACATTTACCCATTGGTATTGTGGCTGATTAAATACTCAAGCGAGTTTAGGGAAGCTAAAGAGGATGAGCTACGAAAGTTTGCTGTCATGCAATATGATAAGAGCCATATATTTGAATCTGATAGAGCTGTCTTTATGCAGAGAGAAAAACTATTACGAAATCTAGCTGTTGTACAGGTATGTCACACATAAAAAATCTACAGTTTATTTTTATACTGCAGTCAATGTTAAATTCTGTTTTAATAATATAAAATGACTAATCTAGCATTACAGTTTTACTGATAAAAATATTGTTTTCATTGTGGCTGCTAAAAGGCAAAATTTTGAGATAAAATATTAACAATGTTGAATGATAGATTATACTGTGAGGTATTTACATTTTTAACTATTATTTTTTCTTTTCAGAATTTGTATAAACCATGCAGAGTTCGCAAGAGGAAAGGTGGTTTGCCTGCAAATGAGCTGGAACAAGTTAATGCCACTCTCTCAGAGTACGACCAGCGTATGTTAATGCATGTGTCCGCTAACAAAGCTGATGTCAAGAATGATGATGGACTAGATTTCTTGGTGAGCTCTTGTTGAAGATTTTTTCAAGGATTTACTGAATTTATGAAAATGTGTTTTGTAATATTATGTTCCTTGTTTTAGTATGATTATGAGAAGACTTTGGCAGACCCTACTGAAATAACTACAGAAGTAAGTAAAATTATAAGTATATAATTTAATTGGGAATACAAACATAAAGCAACGCGTCATCTTTTACAGGCTAATAGATATGAAAAGGGTGAACCAAAAGGTTCTGATGCTGATACCAAAATACATTATGCAGTATTACATTCAGAGCTTACTGGCGAGGTTTCCAAAGAGTTGGAAGAGCGAGAAAAGCAAAAGTATTCTGAAGATGTAGAAAGACTTACTCAGAATATAGACGTGCTGCAGAAAGAGATAGAGCAGTTCAAAGAAACTCATCAGGGGAAGATGGAAAATGCTAAACTGCAGTATACAGATGTTCGAGGAAAACTACAGAAAATTACTAAGAAATTGATGAAATGTGATGGTTTCAGGTAAGAGATATTTGAATTTTCATTCACTGAATATTCAATTCTTTATTACCATTCCATATCTTGTACAGGTGTATATATATGTTACAATATGGAGGCTTTGGGTCACAGCTTAAAGAGGGTAAGTATATCTATAATATAAAAATGAATCGCAAAATGTGTTGGTAAGCGCATAACTCAACAACGCCTGGACCAATTTGGCTAATTCTTTTTTTGTTGTGTTTGTTATTGTCAGGAGAAGGTTCTTATGAAAAAAAATAGGGTAAAGTAGAGAAGTCAGTTGACGGGAGCGAAGCCGCGGGCAAAAGCTAGTTGCTGAAAAAAATAACACGACTACACACACCACATTTTATGCTCATTGGATGTTTTATTATGTGGTTAATGTGGTTTGAACATTGTGTCATTTTAACAGAGTAGTTTATGTCTGTACATACCAACAATCTATTGGTCTAGAAATAACATACATGATCATGTGATTATAATTCTTATATGTGGCTCAATTATGTTTTATGTTTCAGTGATAAAGATGTAAAGCAGTTTTACAAGTCATTAAAGGAGTTAGCCCGGGAGAGGAATGAATTGTTGCAAATAATTGAACATAGAAATAAAGAACATACAAAACTAGAGGACAAGTTGAGGTAACAGTCTTATTTGATTCTTAATGGAAAGATGACGTTTCATAGTCATAGCTGTCTGACCTTTAACAATCTGATACTTTATTTACGATAGTCAGGGCCGGCCCGCCCATATAGGCAAACTAGGCAACTGCCTAGGGCGCTCATATTTGGGGGGCGGCATAGCAATGCGAGCGGCATCACCAGTCACCACTGAGCACGCGGATCGATCAAAAATGGTTCAATCAATCGTACGTACGCGCGACAGAAAACCATGGATAACACCCGGTCTACTACGCTGTATTCGCCATCGGGACAAACTACACAAAAATCTGAAGAAAGATTCTAATAATCAAATTCTCGTAGTAGCCTATAAACGTTATAGAAATTTTTGTAACGCGTTGTTGAGGAGGTTAAAAAGAAGTCATGAAAAAACTGTCTTAAAAAATGCTAGGACCAATAAAGAGACTTGGTCGGCTATTAAGGCCATTACGGGTAATACTAAACAGAAAACTTCTGCAGATAATCTGCTGAACACTCAGGATAACCCCCATGATGCAGTTGATGAGGTCAATAAATATTTTGCAGGGGTCGGAAAGTTGCTTGTTGATAATCTTACACAATCTTTTGCAACGAGTGAAGATAGCTCCAATAATTATTATAACATGAATTCGATGGCTCTGCTTCCACCAGATGAGAGTGAAATCGCGTCAATAATCATGAATTTAAAAAACGATAGTGCGGTCGGCTGGGACTCTATTTCAAATAAGTTTCTCAAAATGTCTAAACACATTATAGTCCCACTCTTTACCATCATTGTTAAACTGTGCATTGAGCAAGGTGTCTTTCCCAAAGTATTTAAAAGAGCACTCATTACACCTGTCTACAAGGGTGGGGAAAGGGACAGTGTGACAAACTATAGACCAATTTCTGTGCTTCCAGCACTCTCTAAAGTATTAGAAAAAGTCCTGAACACGCAACTAATAAATTTTCTAGAGCATAATAATATTCTGTCAAACTCTCAGTTCGGTTTCAGGGCAGGAAAAAGTACGGACGGAGCAGTCAGCTCTTTGATGGATTACGTATGTGCAAATCTCGATAGCAAAAAAAAGTGCGTGGGAGTTTTTATTGACCTCGCAAAAGCGTTTGACACTGTCTCGATCTCTGTCCTTGTGGACAAGTTAGAAAGGTGTGGTATTCGGGGAATGGTGCAAAAAATTTATAGTGATTTTCTCTCGGATCGCCAGCAAAAAGTTAAAATAGATAAATATGTTAGCACAGATGCTGCCGTTACCTGTGGAGTCCCACAGGGCAGTATACTTGGTCCCAGTCTCTTTCTTATTTATATAAATGACCTTTGTCAAATGTCACTTGAAAAAGCCAGAATTTTCACATATGCCGACGACACAGCTTTCGTCTTTGAAGGAGACTCGTGGGACGATGTACGACAAAATGCCGAAAAGGGACTTCACAGGGCTCATTTGTGGCTGAAAAATAACTTACTAACCCTAAACGTGTCTAAAACTTCATTAGTTCAATTTACCAACTCACGGATAAAACAACCTAACGTAGAGATTCGTATTCATACATGCGATTTCAATGTAAACCACCAATGCTCATGTCAAATTATTCGTAAAACTCAGACGGTTAAGTACCTTGGAGTACTCCTGGACGAAAAAGTTACCTGGAAACCCCATATTGACATGATTTCGTCACGTGTCAGAAAACTTATATGGGTCTTTAAAAATCTTAGGCATGTGGCTGACTTTGAACTTCTACGCACTGTATATTATGCGCTGGTTCAATCGGTCATTGGTTACTGCATAGGGGTCTGGGGTGGTGCATGTAAAACCTACGTCATTCAATTAGAGAGAGCTCAACGATCCTTGCTTAAAACCATGACATTTAAGCCATACAGATTCCCCACCAGAACGCTATATAAGCTGTGTCAATTTCTTACCGTAAGGCAGCTCTTTATTTATCATATCATTACCAAACAACATATCTGTACCCATTATGATCCAAACAAGTTACATAACAAACGTACAATAACTAATGTCATTGATCCAATAAGATGTCGTACCGCATTAGCAAGACGTCAAAAGAGTTTTCTTTCCGTTTACCTTTATAACAAATTAAACAAAGCTTTAAATTTTTACCCTTTCTCACTTCACGAATGTCAATCTAAGGTTAAAAACTGGCTTCTTACGCTAAACTATGAGGAAACAGAAAGAGTACTGCAGTAAAGCATACATACATACATAACAGACTCATACTCACAATTACATTTACACACTCACTTCACACATGCACACATCTTATTTTTCACTCACTCACACACTCACTTACTTTAGTATTCTGTAACGTATTTTTAAGATTTGCATGCTCTCATTCAGAAAAAATAAATTAAATAATAATATTTAAACAGTCTGTATAACCTAGCTAGTTTGACATAAATTATCGTGTAACCAATGGGAGAAGGCGCTGATTCCTGACATACAGGTTATTTCCTAGTTTGGGTTTCAGAGGCTTCATATGTTTTTGTAACCTCATATTATGTCAATAAAGAATTTATTATTATTATTATACCTGTATGTCTCTTCCAGACCTCGGGACTATAGAGTCCCGGATTTTTGGGAGGCGAACGTGGGGCCGAAGCCAACACGCTGAAGCCCTTTTGAGACAACTTTAATGAAATGGTGACACAAAACCGACGATTATCCCTGTATACACTATAGAAATGTACCCAAGGACAATCCCCGGTTCTGTGCTAAACTATTGCTAACTATGGATGAAAACTACTTGGGCTATTGTGATGGGATGCTAGTGGACTAGGAATGGGGAAACTACGGGAACTATGGCACCTGCCGATAACAATGTAATAAATACACGTAAAAATGGCAGGTGGAGACTCGCCAACTCACTTACTGGGCCCCCGGGAATCAGTCGCTAAATCGCAACAAGGGGGCAACAGGTACATGAGCGGCTGAAGGGTGAGGATACCTCGGCGGACTTTAAACGCAGATCACGCGCTCCCTGTGGGTCCAGCATCACCGGCCCACTCGCCACTTACCACGATTATTATTATTATTAAACAGACGTGCGGAGCGACGCGCATCGCAACTCGCGGAGCGCGCCGCCGCCGTCCCGTTCCCCGCCGCCCCCCACGCATGCCATCGCCGCCGCGCCGCCCGCGCCCTCTTAACTATCTCATGTGTTCTCCGTCAACTCTATGCGCTAAGGCGATCTTCACACTGCCCCGCATCACGCTGCATGTTGCGTGTCGACGTACCTACGCGCGTTCCTGCGGGAATGCAGATCTGCATCATCGTGCGGGTTTTTTGCGCACTCACGCGCGTACGTGCGATTTGTAGATTCACGCACGGCGGCCCTCATCGAGATCCATTTTCAAATACATACGTCACGCCCATTCAAAATCACACGCGGCACCGCGGGATTCGGTATGCCATACCTTGCGTCTCGCCCCGCACCTACGCGCGGGGGTGCATGTTTCTCCGTGTGTATGCGCGTGATCCGCATTAACGCGCGTGGATGCATTTTCAGTGTGTTGGACTGTGCGTGTTTTCCATACAAACGGAGATACTTACAAACAACGGAAGAACACGCATCCACGCGCTACGCTGCATCATGCGGGGCAGTGTGAGAATCACCTAAGTGAATTCCTCGGACTCTCATTGTCAGGGCTGCCATCCGTCCGGGTTTCCCCGGATTTGTCCTCGTTTGGAGGCCGTCCGGGGGCCGTCCGGGCGGGGTTTCAAGAAGTGTCCGGAGAAAACCCGGACATTTTTCACAGGGCCGTCTTAACCTATGGTGCAGGGTATGCGAATAACCCGGATGCCGCGGGCTCAGAGGCACCGCAGAGCGCCCACGCCACCGCCATGCAGGCCTAGGGCCAGCAGATTTCAAAGAACGATCACTCGATTTGAGAGGATAAGAAGTCAAACAGGTTTTTCAATAAGAATCATTAAATCCACCAACCAAGCCAATTCCTAGCCTGCCTCGCCTTCATCAACTACGAGTTGAAAACATAATATACATGAGATTGCTTGCCTTGTATGGAAGTTTAACCTTTTAAAAATAACAAATAGACAAGCATTTGCTGCCGACGTCGAAGTGTCCCAAAACTCAAAAATTTTCGCGCTCGCTTCGCTCGCGGCTTCTTCACTTTACGACTTTTTTTATTATTCAAGTTTAGGTGCTTTAGTGACCCAAAACTCAAAAGTGTTCGCGCTCGCTACGCTCGCGGCAACTTCGCTTTTCAGTTTTTTGTATTTTTCAACATTTTTTTATCTAACCTATCAAAAAGGTAGCGCGTTTTAAAGTCCTATTACAAACAAGAAGATAACTCCTAGTTTCCATATGAGCTTTCTTATTTATGACATTTGAAATATATTAAGTCACAATCTTTCAATACTTCTACTACATGAGCTAGAGACGGCCCTGACTTTTCATGTAAGGAAGCACCTCATTGAATTTAAGTATATGGAATACTAGCTTTTGCCCGCGACTTCGTTCGCGTGGAATAGTGATTTTTGGTTTGACCAATAGATGGCGCTATATGTCCGAAATAAATTTTATTTTTTTTGTAATAAAAACTATCCTATGTCCTTTCTCAAGTTCCAAACTATGTCTGTACCAAATTTCACACAAATCGGTTCAGTAGTATAGGCGTGAAGAAAAGACAGACAGACAGACAGAAAGACAGACAGACAGACAGAGTTACTTTCACATTTATAATATTAGTTAGGATTAGGATTAAAAATTAGATCTTGTTTTGTTTAAAAAAAAAATGGACTCGTCCGGGGAAAAAATGCTATTTACTCCAAATGTCCGGGTTTTTTTTAATGTTTGTCCGGGTTTGGCGAAATTCGAAATGGCAACCCTCAGTGTGAACAATAATAATTGCAATCACCTACTGTACCTAGTATTTTTTTTGTTGTGTTTTTTATGGGCGTCGTTCCAATGTTTTGCCTAGGGCGCCAAGTTTCGTTGAGCCGGCGCTGACGATAGTATATTTCTTAAGTACTACCTGTCTATAAGTAATTACTTACTCTCAATAATTATACAAGCAATGACATACGTATGCTTAGTAAAACTACAATCGTTTTGTAACAAATGTATAATCTGTTTGAACATCTGAACCTCAAACGTGAATACAGGTTTTGCTTTTTTATGTCGCTGTTAAACTGGTTACATATTTGTTTCTTATATTCTAATTATGTACCTTTATTTCGTAACGTACTCAGAGTGTAATTATGTTATGATTATATTATTTAATTTCATTTACAGAGCCGCAAAAGATCCGGATACCAAAATCGAAGAAAAGCCATTGTCGCCAGCAGAGTTGAAAGAGTTTAATGAAAGGGAAGAGAAATTGAAGGCTTTTATTACTAGTATGAGATTAGAACTAGCCAAGTTGAACCGCGAAGTCCTACGGTATTCTAACGCCATTGATGAAGTACCCGGTACTGCAGAGTTGTTGCAATACGAAAAGAGGTTCATTGAACTTTACAATCAAGGTAAATATTTGAAGATCATTTTTTTTTAGTTCCATCTTTGTAAAAAAATGGTTAAATGTTTTTAAAAATAAATCAATTGTATCTTAATAGCGCACTTGATCAGTACTTATAATGGTAATATGGTGTACCTACATAGGAACAACTGTTTCCCGCTTTTCTCGTGGGGTCTAAAACTATTGAGTCATAGTTAAACGCCGTACTTAAATTCATTGTTGATGTTTTATAATCTGCTGGATCTACACACAATTTAGTCCTAGACATTTTTAATAACACCTTATTTTGTTATGCAGTGGCGTCTAAGCACAAGGAAACGAAACAGTATTACATATTCTACAACACTCTACTAGAAGTTAAACTATATACATCAAAAGAGCTGAGTCTGCTTAACTCGATTCTGGACAACTATGAAGAGTGAGTATTATAATTTTTTATTTAGTATAAGATGAGCTTCAAAACCAGTTACTCCGTAAATTTCGCGCCAAACTGAATATCGGCTCAAAAGAGGTGCGGGAGAGCTATGAGCTATGGGCCACATACGCGTACTTATGCTCAGAAGTTAGTTACAGGCAAGAGTTAGCTAGTATTGACAGACTCATTAAATAATTGTTTTTATTCCAGGGCTATGTCTTCAGTAAGGAAAAGGGAAGAATTTATGACGCAATTCGAATCCATAGTTGAGTGGGTCAACCACACTGTCAAAAAGGTCGAGGAGAAATTCAAAAGCGAAAAGGAACAGAAAAATGATCTCTACAATGAATATTCCAGGTTGATTGATGTCCAAAGACAATATGCTGCCGCATTGAAGAAATTAGGAGAACAGAGGCAAAGAATAGGCGCAGAGAGACATAGTTGACCAAATAATTATATCTGTTAATAGTTATATTAAGGCATTTGTCTCGCTATTTTACTATATATCACATGCATAGTTTATCTAGTCTCGCAAGTTATTAGTAGATTAATTTTCTACTTTTATATTCAATTCATTCCAGTTCCCCTGAACAAGAACCCTCATGTGTAGAATTTAAGACTGAATATAGGTTTTATATTGTTCAAAATGTATTTCTATTGCACTGTATTTGTAAAGGATGATGCAAATTTATTTAAAAATAAATAACATTAATATACATTCATTCATGTATTTTATTTTATACCCTGATATTAAACATTAATTTATTACTTAACCAATAGATACGCGCTAACTGTGTACTCAGTAACTTTATATATTCTCTATAATTTAGTAAAGGACGGATTTTATACTTATGAGATTCAATTTAGATTTAACAGGCGTTCAATAAAGGTCCATTCACATCTTCAGTGCACGTTCATTGAATAGTAATGCTATTCAACATTCACGTTCGATCAGAGCGTGACCACACTGCTGTGAGCCTTGGGAGCACTTTTGTGGGAGGGACCTCGAACTTGACCTTGACTGTGATGGCTGTGGCCGTGACCTTGATTGTGACTATGACCTTGTGAACCTGTGTTGGTTTTCTTGTACATAGTAAAAGAGATCAGTTCTCGATTGGCATTTGTCATTGCCATGGCGTGTGAGACGACATCATATCCAAATAACGCGTGTAGACGGTTCACCACGACCAAAGTGAGTCCCTTCTGAGTTATACGAACTGTTCGCTCTGGTTCAGATGCTGCTGCAACCTGCATGCCGAAAGACGAGTTCAGCTCCTGTAAATCATATCAGATGTTCAGATAAATTCATAAGGAAAATACATAGACCGTAAACCGTATTAATTTATCCGGTGTTGAGATTAGTAGATTAGGTATTCGAACGAGGAAAAATCTGAGTCATGAAATGCACATAGGTAAGTCATGTAACTACTATGCAATTTTATATTGTTTTGCTTGCTTCGGCTGACAACTAGGTTTCCTGATAACTTGTGTTTTATTCATAAGGTTATAAGGGTAATTTTTGATGTCGGCTTCATTTAGCAAATAACGTAAGTAAAGTGGACTAATCAGTGGTTCAAAGATTTGTTTCTAAATGTTCATTACCCTGACTAATGAAGCCCTCTCCTCACTCTTGAGTCCATACACTGTTGCACCTTCATCCTTCGACAGATGAGGCGCGCTAAGACTGCCCATAACCATTACGTACGGCATCCTATTGTTTACAACACCACAATATTCTATGATTTTACCAATCGTTTTAAGTAAATTAAGTGGGTAAACATAAAAGAATCACCGACAGATTACGTATTTCATTTTAACAGGACACTATCCAGAACAAACAGAATTTACAATATCGCGTGAACTTAAGTGAAGCAGGTAACCACGCGGCCCAATAGCCTGTTGTAACCACGACCGCCTGTGCACACATGTGTGAGTTGACTGGAGCATGGGGATGCAACTGAAGTACAATAATTTTCTGAGGTTTTTTTTTAGAAATGCGCCATCTAGTGACGGATGCCCCGTAACTTGGGTATTTGTACTTCGTTTTAGTCACTAGATGTCACTGCACCTTAGACCGATATTTCATCGATTTAATAACAAATCTAAAAAAAGTTTTGTGATTAGAAATATTAACAAATATTGTAATTAAATAATTTTATGATTTATTTTTAATTCTTTTTTATCTATGAGGACGTCTTAGTTAATCACAATAATCACACTACTTGAAACCACTTGAAACACTGACGATTGACATTGACAGTCGACCATACTTTTAAATTAAACCGTTTTCCGTTTTCTAACGTGTTGGTTTATTCTGAGTGTTATTTTCTGGTTTTTTTATTACGATTGTTGCGTGTTCCTGGACTCTGATACTGACTGCTTCTGTGATTGACCTGGCTTCGTATTTTGGACCTGTGATCTACTGCATTTTCATTGACCCGGCTTTGTATTTTGGAACCTCGATCGACTGCTTTTACATTGACCCGGCACCGTATTTAGGACTAGAAAATGCGTCCAGTGGATCGTCTTAGGGGCGGAATGCCATCAACGTCAAGATATAAGTGCTACTTTGATTGTGACAATGACGGTAAGTTCAAAACTTTTAACTTTATAATGCACGTAATTTATCTTTTGCTGATAGGCTGCACAATATCCATTATTGTCATCCGTGCAATCTGTGGTCATCATAGTCCTTGAGTCATCAAAAATCTAAGATGCACTACCACACACACTCCTGTCCTGACCCTACACAAACAATTGAAACTGCACATTAACTTTTATATCCAATCAAAAGACTCGGAATCTACGTATAAGACAAAGCCCGCTCTAGACGACCCTCTGACCAAATAACTTCATCAGGTTTTAAAACTATGATTTTACAGTGGCGTAGCATGGGATTCCGCCGCCCGGGGCGCAGGTATATTTAGCTGCCGGTCAGTGGGTAGTCTTAGGGGCGAGCCCCCTTATTTAGGTACTTATTTAAATTCAAATGACTACAATTTAATAAAATTCTAAAGATGGTTTTGGCAAGAAAGAATTATTATTGATATCGACTCATGACCAGGTGCGGTCTCAGCCCATGATTTTGGGATTCACTAGGGTGCTGGAAGGAATACTTTCAGAAATTGTTACTGGCTCTCTTTGATATGTAGTGCAGCAGTGTGAAAATTTTAGCATCCTACCTAGGATTTTGTTGATTCATACACTAATGATCTATGTATAACTTTGTCGATTCATACAGCATGCAACAATATTTTTTGCAAACTAGGATATGTTAGATTTTCCTTTAAAGCTCAAAAAACATAAAGCCTTGTGTGGACTAAGCATTTATTGTCAAATTAAACGAAAAACAAGCAGATGTAAAAATTCAAGAGCGAGTCGAAAAATTTAGTACCCTGCCTGCCTGATAGGTTAGATCTTCTTTTAGTAGACAAGAAGTTATTGGGAGGTAGGCTAGAAGTATAGATAGATATCTATCTATCTTGTTGTATTTGTTATGGTGGTGGTGGTGGTATCTATACACACTATGTACACCATAACAAATTACAATTTAAAACTTAATAACTAAAAGGGGTGTAACAATGGGTGGTCTTATCGCTAAAAGCGATCTTTTACAGACAACCTTTAATGTATAGTGACTCTTCTCAAGAAAATTGTATTATGGGGTGGCATAAATAGGAACTGACAATGTAAAGGCGGCAAAAAATGCCTTTGCCTCTACTGTCAACGCTATCAGCTTCTACTTGGCTTGATGCTGCAGCTAGGCGGCGGTGCCGGCCCCTAGAGTAGCGCCACCCAGGGCCATGGCCCCCTCGGCACCCCCATGCTATGCTACTGTGATTTTATTTACTTCAACTGTGGTGTTCCTGTTCTAGTACTGCTAGACCTCAGCTATTATTTCTAGTGTTAGATTAATATTCAAGGATGGTATCACAGTACATTACTAAAATTTTATACATATGATGATGATATCTATTACGGTATTTTAATGAGAGTGAGTTGTTCATGTATAAAAACTTCTTGATTTCAGGCCCATTGCACCGATTTCCTAAACCTGAATACCCACATTTGGAAAAGTTTAACTCGTGGAAAAAAGTACTAGATAAAGCTTTACAAGAGAAAGGCGACATCTACATTTATAACCAAATTCGATTTTGCGACAGACATTTTGAAGAGTGTTACCGTTCAGCCAGTCACCGACTTACTCCAAATGCAATACCAACTCTAGGTACCTACTATTTAGATGTCTTATGTTATTTAAATCTTAATAGAAACAAAACCACATTTCTTTGCCTTCGCTGTAATAACAAAATTGTTCCTCAAATATTAAATAAAATTTTCTACTGAATAATCTAATCCTAATTAGAAGAAAATAAAATGAATATTATATACCAAAAATAATTGATGCAACATGCTATCTTCTAAGAATTAAATGAATATTGTTCTATATTCTACATAATTATACAGTAACTATAAATAATTTCATCCTTTTGCAGATTTATCTACATTACCAGTTGGTCAAACTCTTGAAGGTCCATCGGGACATGTCGAGGCAGACATGTCGAATTTATTAAACATTTCGCAAGATAAACTTGCTGTCATTGAGCCATCCAGCTCTACCCACTATCATAGTGATGTACAGAATGCATTACAGACAGCTGAACGCCCTAAAGGTAAATATTTTTATTGACAATTGACCTTTGACTTGTAACATTAGGTTTTTCTTTCCATCATCAGGATTCCAATTTGTTTCCACTGTAGGGTCATAAAACTTCTTGCAGAGAGAGAGAGTGGGCATTTAAGCGTACATAGGGAAATAAGGACAGAGAAAGCGACTTTGTTTTATACTATGTAGTGAAGCCTATGTGTTATTACATTTTTTATAAGCTATATTACTGTAAAGTTTCATCTAAATCCGTTTAGTAGTTTTCGCGGGAAAGAGGAACAAACATCCTCACAACATTTATAATATTAGTACTAGTATAGGATTATTTCATACTAACTGCGTCCCGCGGTTTCACCCGCGTATACCGGAATAAAAAATAGCCTATGTCTAATTCCAGGGTATAAGCTATCTACATACCAAATTTCATCCAAAGCCGTTCAGTAGTTTTTTCGTGAAAGAGTAACAAACATCATCCAAACTTACAAACTTTCGCGTTTATAATTTTAGGTAGGATTATTTCCGCACTTGCAGGAATCAATAAATGTAAGACAATAACAAATCTCCGAACTTGTAAACCTGAATTAAATGGATTAATAATAATAACTTGATATAATCCTACAACTTATGTGTCATAATAATTATTCATCCAAATAGCTAGTTCTAACCATCCATACCATTTTTTTTCGTTGGTAGAAAAGGCCCAAAAATGTATGGAGTCTGAATGATCTTCTTTATATCCATTTTTGTTTACCCATAAAATCCCCATAAAAAATATTTATCAAGCTTGTATCTGCTGTTGTAGGGAAGTCTCCACTTTTTGTATCTGTTCCTCGAAGCCTACCTATTCCAATCTCTGGTCATAATATAATAACAGAACAATATTATGTAACATATTTTTATCACAATTCTATTAAAACTTTGTGTAACACTATTTCTTTGATCTGAGGTGTAACATAATTTAAATTACAGGTTCTAGGAAAAGAGGGACTTGTCAATATTTAAAACGAGTCGTCACCTCCAAAGAGAAGGAGATAATAAAGTTAAAACAGAAAGTATTGAAGCTGAAAAAGAAATATAAGGAACAAAATAACAAGAAACTCTCTGCAAGGAAAATTTCCACATCAAAATCATTTTTGAAAGAGTTAAATAAAATGCCTGCAACAATAAAAATATTTACTTCCCTCCAAATGAAATGGAAAAAGAAACCACGAGGCAGGCGATTTACATTTAACGAAAAAATCATGGCATTGACCATTTACAAACAGAGTCAGAAAGCTTACAACCTCATGCGAAAAATGTTTGTCTTGCCATCAAAGCGCAGCCTACAAAAAATGTTGAGTAAATTTGAACTGAAACCAGGCTTCAATCCTGATATATTTAAAAATTTAAAAGCTACAGTAGCAAAATTGCCGGCAGAAAAAAAGTTGGTCAATTTACTGTTTGATGAGGTATCATTGGCTCCGGGTGTTTTTTACAACCCTGCCCTAAAACAGATAACTGGTTTTGAAGATTTTGGGCACAGACAAACAAAAAAACTCGCAGATCATGCCTTGGTCTTTATGATCAAGGGTATAAAAAGCAAAGTGAAACAACCTTTATGCTTTTCATTTTGCCAAGGTGCCACGAAAAAGGACGATTTAAAGAAGCTGATCAAAACAATAATAAAAGAAATCTCCAATACTGGATTGATAGTTATTGCCACTATATGTGACCAATCAGCCACAAATATTTCTGTGATAAAAAGTCTTCAAGAAGACACAAAACGCAAATATTTACAAGAGGGTAATGAATATAGGACCCAAGCCTTCGAGTTTGAAGACCAAAAGGTCTTCCCATTATTTGATCCTCCACATCTTTTAAAGGGAATGAGAAATAATTTACTCGCCAAACATTTGAAATTTGTACAAGATGGGAAAACAAAGTATGCAAAGTGGGAACATTTGGAGATGCTGTTGAAGTTAGATGTTGGGGATGATGAAATTAGGCTTGTTAATAAATTAACAGAAAACCATGTTAATAAAGAGAAAATTCCAAAAATGAAAGTGAAATATGCTGCACAAGTTTTCAGCCAAAGGGTATCATCAGCATTGAGATTCTTAGCAAGTAAGTATGCTTTTTATTGTTCTCATTATTTTCTCTATATTTAAAAAAAATTGCTATTAATTTACTAAATTAGATTTTTATTTTTAATTTACATGTTTTTAACCATCTTCATTCTCCACAGACAAATTAGAAAGTTCATTATTTTTCTTTAAAATAATATTAGATGTCCTGGCTACATTTATAAGTTCAAAAATATTTAAAAACAAACAATTGAGATGCTATTTCTCTCGATAAAATTCAAAATAAAAATACAATTCATATCTAATAATTTATCTAAAATTGGCTATGTCAATATTTAAGATGCATAAGATATATTGTTGGAATAACATTATAAATTGAAATGAAATAATAAATTAAAATTATCATATTGAAATAAAAATTTGAGACATTATGAAACTACAAAATATAGTTTAATGTTGGTTTCTTACTAATTATATTTACACCCACAACTATTTACTGAACCAACTGATAAAGACGCACAGTAAATCGTTACTGCCACTTTAAAGTTTGTAAGTTTGTGCCTTTTCGACACAGCCGTGAGGCACACCGTTTAATTTTTTAATTAAATTTTTGTATTTTTGTTTTTTTATTGTGTCCCCTAATCTGGGTCGAATAAATGTATTTTCTTTCTTTTTTCTTTAATTTCGGTCCACAATAGCAAAAAAGATTGATATGAACTGTATTCTAGTACTTATTTAATATATTGTTTCAGAACACAACCTTCTTCCGGCGGAGTGCGAAGAAACTGCTGATTTTCTACTCATTATGGACAAACTATTTGATTCTTTCAATGGACATTCATATACAGGTGATCCAAAAATTTTCAAGGGGTGTGTAATGAATAATTCTCCTCATTTTAGATTATGGACAGAGGTAGTTCCTATATTGGATTCAATGACTTTTAAAACTATAAAAAAAAAACGGGATGGTACAGAAGAAGTAAGATATGAAAAAGTGCCATCCCTTCAAAATTGGATCCACAATATTAAAACGTTTAAAGAAATGTGGGAGTTTTTAAAAATCAAATATAAAGTTACTAGCCTTTTAACCAGAAATTTCAATCAGGACCCTCTTGAAAATTTTTTTTGTAACATTAGAAGTAATGGGATACGAAATGTTAATCCCTCGTGCCTACAATTTATTAATGCGTTCAAAACTTTGTTACTTAATAATTTAAATTCGCCCCATTCTGTAAGTGCCAACTGTGAAAAAGATGAAAATAAATCACTGCAATCTTTCAAAGATCTTCTTGCTGAAAAACAAAACAATGAAATTGAATTGGTTAGTGGTGATTTTCCTATTGATTCTTTAATTAATACAATGAACCAAATTAAATGGAATGACTCGATTTTGCATGCCGAATCAAAAAAATATGTAGCAGGATACATTGTAAAAAAATCGAAATGTAAAGTGTTCAAAAAATGTGGAACATGTACTAATGATATATTAAGAAAGGAAATTGATTTTGAATCATTTAATTATGAAATAGATTATACGAAAAAATCCTTATTTAATGCATGTGATGATTTTATAAAATTATTAAATGAAATATATTATATGATTGTTGCATGTTTACGAGATTCACCTGAAATAAAATATCTGAAAGAAAAAATGAAATTTTACATCAATTGCCATTGTGATTTTAGTATAATTACTTGTATAGTTCATAAAAATAAATTAATTGATTTTATAATTAATATGTCAATTAATTTAATCATTCACAGTTGGTGCACCGGGGTTAATAGAATAATTAACGGAAAAATAACAAATTTCGATGTAAATGATGAAATTAAGTTACAAGCATTTAAATATTGTAATACACATAAAAAAAGGAAATAAAATATACTTAGCCGATAAATGTACTCTTTATCTTTTGTTTTTTTATTATCTCCCATAATATTATTGACTAGACTAGAAGTTGGAAACTGAAAACTGGAAACTGGAACTGGAAATTGAAATCACTGTTTTAAATTCAATTTACAGTAAATTGAATTTAAAACAGTGATTTCAATTTTCAAATTTAAAAACATATTTAAGAGAACTCTTGAAAAGCGCCATCTACCCTAACCATACATGAAGTAACCACGCCATCTTGTGACGGGGGCCCGTTAACTTTCACGCTAGTAAGTTGTTTTGAACGATGAGTTGCGTATCTATCTCTATATAGTAGTGTATTATCTATGGACTGGAGCTCCGCCAGATAAGCACTACCTGCCTGCATGTGTGGATTACAATGGTATTTCTATGTATGTAGGCTGTTGTACGGATTGCTAATGACGCGGTGTTCGAGACGTGACGTAGAGCTAAATGACCTTCACGGGTGCTTGCTCTGCGTGAACGCAAGTCGCCCCGCAGGCCGCCCGGCCGCGCTTGACCGTTGACTGTCGCGACCACACGATCAAGACAAGTTATTGTGCTTGTTGTATTGTGTCATAACATGATAGATTATCCGAATAATATTAGAATTCCTTTTATAAATAACCTTAATCTATCCAAATATTATTACACTGTATGGACACCCTTGTATTTTTTGTGTCTGGTGATATTATGCATGTAGGGTACTTACCAAATGTCTAAATCGTAATAAAACAAATGTAAATCTAGTTGTCATGACGATAGTGACATAATTTCACGATCAAAAGTTTGTGTATTATAGTATTCCACAGTTATTTACAAAATATTTAACCATGAGTCATTCTATGAGCAGTCCGAGGAACATCCAATTAGGTAGGATGTAGTAAGGCTTAATAGTATTATTTATGTTTACGAATAACGCCAGATAGGTACAGGTACCAATTTGTAAACGGGTTCTGGGATGAGATTATACGCAAACAATTGGTGCTAGCATGAAAGAGAGGTGCTCAGCAACAGTGGATCAGATGAATTTTCAGTTTAATTGAACCTGCTTCTCACATTTTTATATTACAATACTTACCATGTATTTATTGAGTTATCCAAAGTAAGAGTTATCCAAGACTGCAGCTACCTACCCAGTATCAGCTTTGAGTGTGATAGGGTACGAAGGTAGTACCTATTCCCTTAGCATATGTACCTGTTGATAGCACACAGGATACGTTATATCCAAACTATTTAGGTACAGACCTCAGATCATAGAAATTTCTTTGATCTGAGGTACAGACTAACATAAGTAGGTACTTTTTTGTGGAGTCCCAGTTTAAAGTCTAATGTTTTATTTACTAACTAAATAAAGTGTTACTGTCGTAGTGTTCGAGACGTACCAGAAAGCTCGACTGGTGTTTGTTCAAACTATGGCCGAACTGGCAACAAGAGCTACTAATGTTAAATGCTTGGAGAGCGCGGGTGTACTTGGTAAATATATTGTATTAATAACTTAGGTATATCTCTGACCACCTACATTATAAACCTGACGTAACGTAGGGAATGTGTAACAGGTGGTCACGTTACTAAGCGCAACTGTAGAGTCTAGTTAGCACCTAGAATATAAGTGGGTATTAATCCGATTCACATAATCGTCACGAGGACAAAGCACGCGCAAAAAGCTAGACCTACTAATCTATTAGGCAGCAGGTATAACTTATTGGTCTAATCGTAGGTAGTGATACATTTTTTATTTTAAGTTTTACGACTATTCTCGACTTATTTAAAAAAACATGTGATTTACCTAAACATAACAGTAAAAAATTTAAGAGTAGGAACAACAGGTGCAATAAACTTTGCGATTTTACTGAACAACACATAGGACAATTAATAAGAACCAGGCTAAAAGACTACCTAAGGCTGAGAGATTATTATTCCTTCCTTTACAAATGTATCAGAGCTAGGGGATGGAGGCTATGTATGGAAGATAGGTATTTATGTCGTGTTTTTACAGATCTACTGAGACCTCTGCTGTCTGACGCATGCAGCACCGTCCGCCAGTGTGCGGTGGTCGCAGCTGCTAGACTCGCCGAACACGACGAAGGGGTAGCCAGACAACTGCTCAACGGGGGAATGGTTACAATCACACTGGAGAATCTCAACAAATATAATGTGAGTTCCTACAAACAATGATATAATAATTCGAGAGGCATAATTCGACTGCTAATCGGACCATATTGAAATATAATTATCTCATTTCTACAGGTGTATTATAAAAGGTCTGCACTGTATCTAATGAGAGCAGTAGCTAAGTAAGTAAAGGTTAAATTATTTTTAAGTGCCTACATAATTGGATATTTAATTCGATTTATTAATTGCAGGCACAATGAAGAACTTGCCTCAGCGATTGTTAGACTCGGGGCGTTAGAGCATATTGTTTCATGTCTTGAAGACTTCGATACGCAAGTGAATATAATCACCTTACCTACTTCTTTATCCGCCTAGCTTATTTGTAAATGCTATATTATATTTTCTGTGCGTTTAGGTGAAAGAGAATGCCGCGTGGGCTTTGGGATACATAGGTAAGCACAGCGAGCAATTAGCTGGACTGGTGGTTGATGCAGGCACTCTACCTTTGCTGGTGTTAGCTTTTCAGGAACCAGAAATGAGTCTAAAACAAGTGAGTACAAATAGTTCATTCAGCCGGCAGGTAATGAAGTAGGACTGTGTTCAACTAAGTGTTCTATATTTTAGATTTCAGCTGGTGCTCTGGTAGACTTGGCCCAACATAAGCCTGAAGCGGTAGTGGATGCTGGCGCCATATGTCATTTAGTCCACGGACTGGAAAACCAAGATCCTAAGTTGAAGGTTATTTATTTGACTACCTTCTTGTAGGTACTCTCGCAGGCTAAAGATTATAAGTAAGTAGGTGTTAATTGGATTGATAAAAGGGATTATTTATGGTGAATGTTGTGCAAACTAATATTATTTTTGGCTTTCTTATTTAGTGGTAAATACCGTATTATTTGATAGCCTGAGGCCCTCTGTACTACTAGCGCTGTTATCGTTTAGCGTAGCACACTTTGCGCACTGGGTGCCGTGGCGGGAGCTCGCACGGAGCTGGCAGAGGCGGTGGTGGCTGGTGGAGCCCTGCCACCGGCACTGCTGCATGCGGGTCATGACGCCGCACCAGTACGTCGAGCTGCTGCCTGTCTCCTCAGAGATATCGTCAAGCATTCCGTTGACGTAAGAATCCTGTTCCTAGTTTTCACAGATGATGTATTTCTGTGGTTATACAAGAAATATCTATTGAAAACTAGAATAAGATAAATATTTTAGAGCGCTCCCATACAGTAAACGTGGTATTTTATAGATAGATAGTACGGAACCCTGTATGCGGTCGCGATTGCGGCCGGTTTTTTAAGATACGGCTGCTACAACGTCAGGCACTCAGTGTGTTAGATACTCCTTATTTCTGATATTTGTAGTTGGCGCAATTAGTGGTGAACACGGGAGGATGTGGTCCTCTGGTGGAACTGTTATCAGAGCCGGCGGGTGGCGCCCGCGTGCCGGCGTGCATGGCGCTCGGCTTCATTGCCGGCCAGTCCGACCAGCTAGCTATGGCGGTTATTGAATCTAAGGTAAAGCTCATCGTCTGCCTACATCTTTCGAAATACAGATATGTTTTGACTAGCTTCCACTAGTTTCATCTGCATCTCGGGGGCCTATGTGTAAGACTACAGTTTCTTCAAACTATATTATTGTAGATTTATCCTTTCACTAACAGTTAATGTGTGAAAGTGCAAAGTATCTACAAATAATACATGCAACCATATTTACAGCATTTTTGTGAAGCTTGTAGAAATTATTTGTCTATTTTGTTCTTTTACTAGCCCCTAACTAATGTGTAAAGGTATTTTAGGCTATCCCTGCCCTAGTTGAAATACTTCAAAACACTGAAGCAGAAGATGCTGAGATTTGTGCAGCAGCCTGGACACTGGGTCATATTGCCAAGCACTCTCCTCAGCACAGCCTGGCTATAGCAGTTGCCAATGCTCTGCCTAGATTGCTACAGGTATTTAGGCAAATAAAAATTATGAACATGAGATTCTCATCAACAGAATGTAAATTGGTGTGTTCTGAATATATTCTGCAGCTCTACACCAGTCCCAAGTCGTCAGGCGAGGTCCGTGCAAGGACATCTTGTGCTCTGAAACAGGCCCTACAGTGCTGCTTGCATCGGCCCGCTTTGGAACCATTGTTGCACTCCGCTCCTGCAGGCATACTGAAATATGTTTTAGCACAGTATGCTAAGGTCAGTGCGCTTTATTAAAAAACATATTTATTTTCATGTGTTCTCAATAAGATAATTAAGAAGAATCTGATAGTAATTCATCAATTAAACTCTCAAGTTTTAAACATAATTGTAATATCACAGATTTAGCTTACAGGTAGAAATGTAAGTTAACTGTTCTATTTCATAAAACTTACACTTGACCAGACTTAAATCATTGGAGTATATTGCTATACTGGTACTCATACATCCTGTGTTGGCTCTTCTACAATTGCAATGAATATTTTTCAGTATACAGGTCCATCATCAAGATTGTCATCTTCTTCATCATAATCTTCACCGTTGTCAAAGTAGTTGTTTGCATAATCTGTGCCGTCATCTATCTCAAATTCTTCTTCATGTTCATCTTCAATCTCCTCATCATCATTTACTTCTTGGGGTTTCACAGGATCCTCATTTTCAGTTGTTTCCACGGTTTCGTCGCCTTCTTGAATTTCTTTTTTCTCTAATGTCTGCAATCTTTTAGCTATGGCTTCTGGGTCGTCAAGCTTCCGTTTACGTCCTGCAACTCGTACTCTTGTTGCTTGCGGCCTCAATTCTACCGGCATGTTGGCCCATACGCAATCCAATACTTTGCCTTTTTTCGCATCGAGAGCAAGCATCTTATACTTGTCCGAATATCGCTCAATGCCATCTGTTTGTGTTTTTTGCTTGACATACGCCGGTGAATCGTGTAGATACTCAATGAACTGATCCTTAACAATAAGCATGTAATCAGTAGCGGCGTCGCATGCTAGTGGAAGTGGCTTCGCTTCAAGTTTCGGAAATAGCGGCGGTGGTGCTAAAGTTTGTGGCGTATTGTCTCCCCTTGCTATGCCAAGAGCCTGTAGTTGGTCATGGGTTAGTGATAGACCACTGCCCCCGCGGCCTCTTCCTCTTCCCGCCATAACAAGTTTATTCAGAAAACAATGAAAAAAATATATTTTGATTTGAACAACAACATCTAGAACTGCATGCAGCGTTAGCAATCTGACATAATGTAAACGTCAAAGTCAGTTTACAAAAAGAGATTCCAAATTCCAACCATGTGCTTTTGACATTATTCTTTGCTGTGATGTGATATAAATCGGAATTTAGTAACCGAAAATATTGTTACATGAACCTCTCATTTACGAAGGGCATTGTAAACGTAGGATCCTGAACTAATATAAAATAATTAACCAATACTGTTACGATGATGTACGGTTAACATTGTATGTGTTTTAGATTTTACCTAACGATGCAAGAGCTCGAAGGTTATTCGTAACCACAGGGGCATTGAAACGAGTACAAGAAATTGATTCGGTCCCAGGATCATCTCTAAAAGAATATATTAATATCATAAATAGTTGCTTCCCTGAAGAGATAGTGAGGTAATTGGCCTTTTATTTTACTTTAGTACCTAATACAAAGAATAGCTTTGGCTATTTATTTCATTAACAATATCTAGGTTCCCAACTGATTATACTTTTTTTTTATTTTAGATATTATACTCCGGGTTATTCGGACTCATTACTGGATAGAGTGGAAGCTTATACTCCCCAGGTAATAAAAGCACAAATGTTTAGGTACTTAATACCTTTATAAGTTACCGCTGGACTTTATAAAATACTAGCTTCCGCCAGCGGTTTCACCCACATCCCGTGGGAACCTCTGCATGAACCCAAATAAAAAGTAAGCCAATAGCCTTCGTCGATAAAGGGGCTAGCTAACACAGAAATATTTTTCAAATCGGACCAGTAGTTCCTGAGATAAGCACGTTCAAACAAACAAACTCTTCAGCTTGATAATATTAGTTTTGATTAATGCAACTTTATCACAATTTCAGATACCAGAACTCTTTACAGATCGAGTACCTAGCGACTGTCAGAGTGAATTAACTATAGAAAATGCAAACTAATAAAATTTTGGACGATTTATTCAATAAATAATTGATTCATAATATTTTCATGTTTTGCTTAATGTCCACACCAGTTTTTGTACTTGGATGGTTCTACCACCTATATTAGTTTTCTCCATCGCCATGGATTGACTTCTAATCCTGTAACTGTAAAAGAACTTATGTTATTTTGAACGTATCAAATGACTACTTACTCATGAATAATGATGTCAAACATAATATCAATCAACTTACTTGTAATCATCACCAGACAAAATGTTCAATACGTTGATTCCATGAGTATCCACTTCAAAGAAACTTTCCTGTTTGCTGTTTAATAAGTGCAAACTGTTAAACTTTTCTTGGAGACTTGCCAGCTCATCCATTGGCAAACCCTGTAATTAGTAGGATATTAATATGACAGAGCTAGATAATGAGATCCATTTAATTTCCCATTAAATATTTATAATCGTTACTAGAGGCCAGAAAATGAAAATGCCAATGAGATGAAACAAAATAAGACTAAAAATCGTATTAAAAAAATATAAGTAGAAGCCTTATGGGCCTCTAGATCTTCAACAAACTGTGCAATACAATTTTCCGTCCCAAAAAATCGTTTCAGTTCAATATTACCTCTACAGTGCAAAATTGATTGTGTAGACCCTACTCAATTAATTTTGTACAATACTCAATATTGCTTTATCTAAACGATTGTCTAGGGAGTGCCTTATAGGCAACATTTTAAGGCCCTGCACCATGCACGTACGCACTAAAATCATTGACATATGATTCTAAGCTCGATGACTAAAATAGATCATATTTCGTGTAAATTAAATAAGTTTACAGGAAAATATAGTTTGCATTAGGTTCAGGTAGATGTCATAATAACTCATAAGATTTTGATTTGAAAAAAAAAAGGATTTTGATAAGATGCAGTCTATCCGTAGATCGTACCTGTAATTTACAGGACGTGAAGCTGGTAGTCTCCAACTCAGTAACTAAAATGTACATTTTCAAAGAATAACTTGATTGTAACTGTACCCATTGTTCCGGGTATCTACAATTTATACCAAAAGTTATCTGTTACTATCAGGTTTTCCTGGGGATGTGGTTTAGTTAACGATAAACATAAATGGTGGCAATTAATTTTCACATACACTCACCTCGTAAGCAAGTTTGTCTTATGTAATGATAGGTGCAACCTCGGTGCAACATGGTGTCAGACGGACGGACAGCGGTCTTATACACAAAACTGCTGCGATGCGTCATCGCATCGTAAAATCTGCATAGCAAGAACTTGCGAATTGAATCACATCGCTCAAATGTTAGGTTTATATTTGTTGAAAATATTCTTTGTATTCTATTATGATACCACAGAACAGTATGCAAAACGCTTGTAGGATCTTTCAGGAGATAAAACTTGCTAGTAAAATTGTGACTTGCTTGCATTTAGCGGACAAGATATTGAATTGAAACAAGTAGAGAAATTCTCAATAACATCTTTATTAGTGTTATCCCTTTAGCTTTAATTACAGTTCTTAAACGGTTTTTCATCTACCACATTAACTTTATGATGAAGTGTATCTTGTGGTATAGTGTTCCACTCTTGATGTTTGGGAGCTGGACTTCTTGCTCACATGCCTTTGTTCAACCCAAATCTGTAGAAAAAATACACTATTGTCAGGATGGTGTGCTTGTGGCCATTGCATAATTTAGTTTTTCAATAAATATCAGATTAAAAGTATCTTCAAAGATTTCTAGATATATGCTTGTCTTAAAAAAATCATCATTGTAGTTACTAAATGGGGCTTGTACAGTTCTCCTATTTTTAGTCACTTGTGACCATGAGTTTAAGTATATAATTAGGATTTTTAAATTACCTTAGTCCTTGAAGATTTGTTCTGTCTTTCCGCGAGTTCTGAAATCTGTAAAGATAGAAGTCACATATTAAAAAAAAAGTATTTAGTGATTCATTTTTAATTAGGTATATCAAGGACAACTTCAGATGTTACCATACCATATTTTTCCCCACGATTTTGTGAGACAGGGATAACTAAGATATTCATCATTTAATGTTCATTTTGTATTTACTACTAGCTTCTGCTCGCGACTTCGTACGCGGATCCTGTCCCTTATGCTAGGAACTATGGGGTCAGCAAAATCAAAGATCGGAATCATCTGATATTGAATTTTAAGGGCCCGTTGACGGGAAAACACCGGAATACGCATAACCATTAGAAACGTTCTATATATTTAATTTTTGAACGTCAACGGCAAAAGCACAGCAGACTAAACAAAACGCTGAGAACTGAAGCGCAATAGGCGTGACCATAGGGATAAAAGTAGTGATTCTAATTAGTCCGCATTTAAGTTGTGTGTGGCAAAAATATTGCACGTATTATTACGTAATATTTACTATGAGGAAAGAGTAGTATTATTTTCACTTACCAGTGGGGGTTTAACTTGCAACATCGAATGCTGCTATGGTGGCCACATTGCACATCTGAAATGAACAGTTATATGTAGAAATAATTATTTTACTTTCCACTGTATTGGGAAACTAATAGTATTTCAGTTGTTACCATACCATTATTTATCCCCACGGCTTTGTGAGACAGGGATAACTAAGATATTCATCATTTTGTATTATTTTAACAAACTTCCCATTTTGAATTGGAATGTTTTAATTTGAACATTGACATTTTTATGTTAACAACCTCACCTTTATGTTAGCTCTCCATCTTCAAAACTTGTTTTTTTTTTTCTATTGCAGTCAATTTGGCACCTAAAAGAAAATGACAAAACATTTAGTTACTGACACACACTATAACAATTTTGATACAATATTTTGTATGATCAGTTAAAATATTTTTCATCAAAAGGATAAGATATATGCTTGTTACCATCATTTCAAAAGTTAGGTATTCAATAAGTTTTGTTTTTGTACTAACCTTAGGAAAGATTTGCTCTTTTATTGGCCATTCTAAACTAGAGTTAATTCCAGATTGATGATTAGTCCTGAAACAATTAAGAAAATTGTCAAATTGGTTCTACTGCATGATGTAAATGTTTCAAGTAAGTTTTTGTAATGTCAGTAGATCGATCAACACATTGGTTCAGACTGGGGCGATATAAATCATCATTTAATACTTTCTACTAATATTAGTAACATGAACATTTTTAAGAATAAGGTATATTGGTGACTGTTTCATAAGCGGCTAAATGGAATTTGATGAAACTTGGCAATACCTAATATGGTTTATAATATCATGGTTACTTCTTTATCAATTTGAGTAAACTAGACTTTGTTGAAGACACTGGTGGAAACTACACTGAGAAACAATCAAAATATTGCAAGTTAAAAATCTGTAGCTTACCATAGAATGCAGGTTTTTTTCTGTCCATGGTGTCTTTTTGGTAAGATTCCTGAAACAATAAGAAGTTTATTAGCCAAATTGCCTTTCGAGAGCACTAATTGTTTAATCATAATATTTTATCAGTAAATCAATCAACACATTTGTTCAGACTGGGGCGATATAAAATCATCATTTAAACATTGCCACAAAGCAATTAAAAAAAAAACTTTCGGAATAGACAAATGAGGCAAAAAGTTACAAATAACTAGGGACATCTAATTTACCACTTACCATTTCAAATTAAATAGGTTGGCTGCATTTTAAGCAATTCTTTTTGGGTTTCTTGCACAAATATTTTTCATAGCCTGTAAAAAAATGAAGTCAAAATGAGTACATATTTGGACAAAAGCAGCAACTGAAAAGTTGATTTAGTTTGTAATTCAGTAACTATCAATCATCAGAAGTCAGATAGGGGCGATACTACAGTCATCATTTAAGTTATGGGAATTAATTATGTATTAGCATAATTTGGATTCACTTATGGCAAGATCAATATTTCTCAAAACTTACCAAACTTCATATTTTATGCTGTTTTGTATGTGGTGCCATTTTGCCTGTATGTGGACTTTCAAAATCTGTAACAAGAAAAAAAAAAAACTATTAATATAATAAAATAAGCATTTTGATTTGTTGTCCTGTTTTTTAATTTGTTTTCAGTAAAGATCAATCATCAAAAATCTGCCAGGGGCGATACTTATGGTCATCATAATAATATTAGCTACATTGTAGAATGTTTATTTATATGTTACTAAAAAAAATATTTTTACCTTTTTAGTGTCTAAAATAGCACCTCCTTCATGTAATCTTGCCCTGTACCTGTCAACAATAGTGAAGAGATTAGCAAATACAATAGATTTATTTATGTTTAAAATGAAGCTTTGCTAAAATGTTTGTCACACTCAACCCTTGGACATACAACTATGGTAGCTGGATGTCTTACACAGAGTGTGCTAATGTTCCTATCCAGAGTCAAGCATGCATGACTTGGCTATGCACACATCGGCTTTGGTAGGGTTTAATAACAGTAACAGTAAAATCATTATAATATTTGACTTGACATAAGAATATCTCAAGAACAAAGTGTTTACATGTTTATTTTATGAATCAACAAAGTTACTTCAAAAATATGATATTTACCTCAAGAGCTACTGACACAGACATCATCTGATTGTCTGTATGTGTTACTGAACATGGCCTCACATCACATGACTCATTTCTGTGAACAATGGAAAAGAGAAAATTATTTATATGTACATTTTTTTGTGTCATTGATAGAACTCAGAAACAAGTCAAACAATCCCTTGTATGAATTGATTGAATGATATAATCCCTTGATTGAATGATAGTTTAAACATTTGTCACACTCAACCCTTGGACATACAACTATAGCAACTGGATGTCTTACACAGAGTGTGCTAATGTTCCTATCCAGAGTCAAGCATGTACGACTTTGCTGTACACACATCGGCTTTGGTAGGGTTGTTAAAGGGTTGTTATAGCACCTGCAAAAAATCTACAAATACTGTTAAATTTGATTATATGGTCAAATAGTTCCACCATTAGAGATGAGATTTCATTTAGGGGACATTTACAGCCTAAATATAAATCACATGTGCAATATAGTTCTTAAGGTGCATTTGAAACTGCAAGAAACTATTTGAACATCCATATTTTTAACCATATGAAAAAATAACAGCTTACCTTGATTTCCTAGTTGTGGAATGTCATTTGTCCTCTTAATCCATATTATATAAATTCCTGCAAAAAAGAAAGTTAATATTAAACTGTGCCACAAAACTAAGAACGATTATGGTCGCTGCACACAGCGGGCGCGGCGCGACGGGACGGGACGGCGACGCGACGCTGAGCAGTTGTAATGTACTAGATGTTACGGACGACATCACACAGAGCCGTCCCGCTCGGCGCGACGCGACGTGACGATCTAGTACATTGCGTCGCGTCGCCGTCCCGTCCCGCCGCGCCGCGCCCGCTGTGTGTAGAGACCATTAAAATTGTGAATAGTAAAATCAGTAAGGTGGTAAGTTTGAAATCATGAGTTTCATACGAACGAGACTAAAATATAAATTCATCATTGTAAGAGGATGTCAATTAAACATTTGAGGTTATGGCTAGTTCAACTTACCTTTGTCAATCCTCCATAGATATTCTTGTTGTCAGATATCCACCTGAAAACAATACAACTATGTTTAGTATGTTTTTGTCACAATGTTACAAGTTGCTATATTTTATTTTTTAAATATCAGCAATGTGGTGAGTTTGAAATCATTGATATTCATCCGAACGAGACTATAAAACAAAATTCATCATTTTAACGAGTACCAAGATTAATCACATATTAAAAATACATATTTTATGATCAACTAACCTTAGTTTAATAGAGTACAGCTAGCCGCAGCTGAAACATAAAACATTTTGAGTAAAGAAAAAACACCACATGTTCTACAACATCAAATAAACTCACCTATTGCCACTCATAGGGTGGTACATTTTATGTTATGAGTAACAATAACACAAGAAATTGGCTTAGAGTAATTCTTTATTTACTGTCCCTTGATAGTCACACATTAACCTTTTAGAGGCACTAGAATTACTTCTTCGCCGGTTTCTTGCCGCTGGGCTTCTTGGTGCGCACCTTCTTGACCGCCGCCTTGGGTACACGCTTCTTGCCGAAGCCACCGGAGCGGGCTGCCTTCACCTTCAAGCTCTTGAACACTGCCGTTCTCGCGCGGTTCCTCTTGACGCGAGCGGACGTCAGCTTGAAGCGGTCATAGTCGGTCATCTGTGCACGCTTCTCTTTGTTGGCGAGCTTGGTGGCCCATTGGCTTTCTGTCCACTTTTCGGTCAGCTTAGCGTCTGTCCATGCTTTCCTCACGACGCGTGTGGGTGCTGTGAATGGGTAGTTTAGACGGAACTTGGTGAGATGCAGTTGGTTAAGGCGGAGCTGTTGACGTGAGACGCCGCTGCAAGGCCCGTCGACGAGAGCGCGAGTCTGGTCAATAACATCAACCACGCTCACTAACTTTCCCTTCAAGGGACCGTCTGCTACCAGGGCAACACGCCCTGGTTCTACAAACCGTGCGAAAGGCATGACGTCCTGGAAACAGACGATGGCATGTTAATTTCACTCGTCTACACGACAATGCTGTCACTTGCCGATTATCACTATGGGTAATAAACCGAAAGTAGACAAAAATATATAGCTAAACTGAATAAACATGTAGTATTGGACACTGCACATCTTTCAGAACTGATTTTAACTTAGAAATAACTAGGATCAAAGCAGATAAAATAATTCTAACCTTACAACGTCTTTACATAAACACTGTGTTCACGAAAAAGAGTTTCCGGTCTTGTCCGTTCTGTCAAGTTGACATAATCTTAAACATTGCCATATCAAAAAAATATTGTCTATGGTCAAGGTAGCCGATGGAATTAGTAAGTTCATATTAATACTAATTCTATGAATATAATAATGCTATGTGATGGTTAAGAAATATTTATGGAATTAAGGGTCCGTTCTGATAGACCGGGTCGGAGAGCATCGACGCGCATTTTTCTTTTCACACAGACCGGAGCCGATCGGCTGCGCGAGCATTAAAGAGCATGCAAACGGAGCCAAACGTCAAGAAAAAATACACGATCGGAGTCGGTCAGCTCCTCTTATTATTTCACACCGAGCGCATTCGAGCATTCTCAATGACAAAAGCAGTGCGCATGCAAAAATAAACCTTACTTCAAATACTATTTTATAAGTAGGTACTCAATTTTCAACGTGTTTAGAATTTGCTCTGCTCTCCGACCCGGGGCCTGATTCTCCTAAGTTAATAATGTCAAAATTGAATAGAAATCGAATCGCGATGTGATCGCAATAGCAGTTTTAACTATATCGGGTATTCTGCTACTAATATAAGACCAATCGTATTCCAACGACATTCGATTGGTTTGCTATTGGTCTGCTATTTTGGTGATTTTGGTCTATACGGTAGTTTGCTCTACAATCATATTGCAATCGTAAATCATTCGCAGACAAAATGATTCATTATTGAATAACAGAAGAGGACAAAAACGTTTATTGCAAAGAAAAAATAGCGGAATGCCACATACGCTTCAATCGTAATCGAGTCGTGATTGTATCGCAGTCGAATGTGAATCGTATGTCGCTTAAGTAAAATTAGGAGAATCGGGTCCCTGGTCTATCTGAACGGACCCTTCATTTTCCTCACTTTCTTCTCTTGGATACAGTTATATATATGTTACAGCCAATGTAATAAGTCTGCATATTATACATATTATCTAGCTATTATTTATAATATCTACTCAATTTGGATAAAGTAATATATATAATGACCAGTGATTATGTATAATATATATTTAATCACTATGGCTGTAACATATACATAAATATATATTTTTATTATCTTCCACTGATGCTCAATGTGTTGCACCTACCTCTTCTATTTCACCACCACCCTGAGGTAGACTGGTAGAGAACGCCTAAGGTGTTAAGTCCGACGTTGTACAATGTGCAAAAAGTATTTTAAATAAATAAAAATAAATAAATAACTCAAAGTAGACCGATGTAGTCGAATCAATATTGATATAATGAAAACGAATTATTTTTTGTAAAATCGACTAAAATACAAACCAAATAAGCATAGTAAAAAAAATTAGGACAATATTTTTTTCTGATTTTCTATGCATAATGGCGCGTTTTTTAAAAGGTTGCCTAGCAACAATGTAAATATGTACAACAAAAAGTTGTGTCAATAGAAACTGCGTAGTGATAAAATATATTGTGAAACAACTTGTAATAAATATGCGGCTTAAATACTCTAAAACTATTTTAGAAGCACAGGTAAGGAAACCTGTGTCCTACACAACTGAAACTAAATACTTACATATTTTATATGTGGAATCAATTTATTGTATTGTTAATGGGGGGTTTTTTCGTTTTTGAGGACACGGAGAGTCCTATAGCTGATATCTGCTGGTCTCCGAACAACGTGAAGCTAGCTGTAGCAACATGTGACCGATTGGTGTTGCTGTTTGACCGGGAGGGCACTCGGCGAGATAAATTCGCCACCAAACCCGCTGACGCTGCTGCAGGGAAGAAGTCTTATGTTATAACAAGTTAGAATAATATTATTTGAATATTACTCATATTACTTACAACACCGAAAACAAACCATACATCCAGCCCTATGCTAACAAAAATCTTAAAATCGGTCCAGCCGTTTAAGAGGTGTATGTATTGGAGTATTATGTATTAGATCCACGTGCAATATCTTATTACTGATTATCTTAATAGAATTCTTACTTTTTCCAAATGGATAAGTTTAAATTACCAGTCGTATTATATAGTATCTGACTCAACTGTCCCAGGTATTGCATTCAGCGAAAATTCAGAACTACTTGGAGTAGCCCAGAGCGATAACATGGTGTTTGTATACCGCGTGGGAGCTGACTGGAGCGGCAAGAAAGTTATCTGCAACAAGTTTCCGTTAACTGGGACACCTATGGCCCTGGTCTCGGCGGACAACGGCTTTTTTACTGGGACCAGTGATGGGAAGATAAGGTAAATTGTTAGGAAGTTACACTAGACCTTTGATTATATAAATTTATATGCTTGTGCATGCTAAAGTTAATTTTTAACCGACTTCCCAAAAAGGAGGAGGTTCTCAATTTCGATTGATAAAATACTTCATGTAATCGATAGTGCACCGTTAAATGTGTCCGCAATATCCAAAAAACCTTTGTTGTTTTGACCAAAAAGACCTTTTTGCCCCTTTTCTGTAATCCACGAAGTTCTCTTTTCCTTGACTTTAGCTTTGGAACTGAACTATCCTACTATTTCATATCAATCACGTCCAGGACTCTAGACTGTAAGAGCAATAAGAGCAGTAGTATGTGGACTGGAGGCGCTTGCTGCGTGTCGCTAGCGCGCGGGGGCGAAGGCACTCTGGCTTCGGGCCACGTTGACGGGACGCTGTACCTTAACGGACGGTTGTTGCTGCGATATGCTCTGCCACCCACTGCCCTGGTCTTGCTGCCTCCTTACGTATGTCTTATTTATTTATGCTCCCATATTATGTGAATAAAGGTCATATGATTTATGCAGATATCTTGAGAGAATGACTGACTGATGTAGTTGTTCACAAGCATGACTGAGGTATTAAGGTCAAAGAGAGTCAGCAAACCCCAGTGGTATTCAGGATTGTTCGAAAGAACTACCATGGTCCTGATACATAAAGGCCTTAGGAAGGAACATGGTGGGTTTTACTCAGTAAGAGTCTGACACTCCTTCATGCTGCACCCATAGTGGGAGGGGTCTTTTGATTGATTTTTGAGTAGAGTAAATAAGTAAACATAGTTTAGAGCAGCTTGAAGCTTAGGTTTGTACTGAAGATGGCCTGAGTCTCCATTTAACTACGAACATTTAGTTCAAAGACATCAACATTTGTTATTTGTTTTGTAGCTGATAGTGGGGTCGTGTGACGGTCGCGTGTCCGTGTATGAAGCACAGCGTGGTGCTCTACTGCGCAGCTTGGAGCCTCAGCTGCCGCCTGATCGCAGAGATCTCATCTCAGCAGCACCTAGTCCTTCTGGACAGGTATATTTCACGAATCGTTTATATTTTTTTCTACCAGCATCGGTTTTTAAGGTATTTCTGTGGTTAAGAATGATGGATGATCCAGATATTATCACTTCTCATATTGTTTGCATCGAATTTGATGGCTCAAAATGAAGACTAGCTTATTCAATATTACATTTCAACTTTTACGAAACATATACAGTCTATCCAAATAATTTTTTTTAGACGGTAGCATTTGGAGTTTTCGACGGCTGTCTAGTAGGAGAAGTAAAGGATTCCGGAGGGGTGGAGCTTACAATGTTAAACATCCCCAACCTTTATGCGGCACGTGCGCTCGCTTGGAGCGGCGATGGCACAAAGCTGGCGATAGCTTCACAAACCGGTGCTGTTATACAACTTGAAGCTGTCTTGAGGTTTGGATGATTTCTAGTTTTACTTAAGCTTAATACCTATTATAGACTCCTATGGTTGCTACTTTTCGAACCTCCACATTCGTTTGAATGAATAAGTAAGTAGACTCCACCTATTCTGCTGTTGTCTAGCAATAGTAGAAGCCTATATTATATCTAGAAGTGTACCTAATACTACCAAATATACTAATAATTCCCCTGACAGTGATACAGCTCGTCTAAGCTGAAATGACTCGCACTCAAAATGAGACAGTGAACTATCATTTTTAGTGCATTTGTATACCGTGAATGAAGTAGTAGTGCCCGTCGTTTCTGTTTAGACGAGCTGCATTATGATCTCACCGGTTATGGCGTGATATGATAAAGAAGACGTGTAAATATCCAGCCGATTAACAATGCAGCTGTATTGAACCTGACACAATATGCTGAGTTAGATTCCCACATCGCTGTTACTGTTGTTACTGTTACAGCCTTTTTATCGTCCCACTGCTGGGCACAGGCCTCCTCTCACACGGAGAAGGATTAAGCGTTAATCACCACGCTTGCTCAATGCGGGTTGGTGATTTCAGACTTTATAGTCCAGGTTTCCTCAAGATGTTTTCCTTCACCTTTTTATCAGCCATTGGTGTCTAAGATTTACCTAGAAAGTACATACAAACTTAGAAAAGTTGCATTGGTACTTGCCTGACCTGGAATCGAACCCACACCCTCATACTCGAGAGGTTGGTTCTTTACCCACTAGGCCACCACGACTTCCCACATCGCGCCCGCCACTAATTTGCTTGAATTTTACTATCTTCCTGCCCACCTTTTATTTTTTTCATTTCTTATTCTGTGTCTTTTTGAGTGATCTGAATAATCGTTCTATCTATCTATCTATCATATAATGTTGAGGACTGTACTGTGACGTCAGACGTTGGGTGTGGCGCGACTCGGTGGCGGTGCAGCACGTGAGCGCGCGGCAGCTGGTGCTGTCGCGCGTGGCGCACGACGCGCCGCCGCTTACCGTCACCACCAAGCACGCCCCGGATATATTCAACGTGCGATTTATTGGTCAGCAAACATGTTTTTATAATCATTTTTAAGTACCTACTCTATCGATTAACTTGGGCAATGCTTCATTGATGATCTCCTCTCAATTGTGTTTACTTATGAGAAAGAGATATTTTAAACCGCGTGGGTACAATATCTAAACAATAGAACGCTTTACACAAAAATACCGAAACTCGTAACATTGCCATCAATCATCAGCATAGACCATTTAGGCCAGGTGAAAATTTTATCAAATACGCATAGTTTTTCAAAAATGTTTGGATGTATCAGAAAGGTACATTAATCATTTATTAAAATTGCATTATCAGTTTTCTGAAAATCACGTCAACATTTTTTCAAAACGCCCACGAACTTACTACCAGAAATTAGTCCAAAACAACGTTGAACCAGTTTCTTACCAATTTTACAAAATTCAAATTTAGAATACACTCTCACACATGCTAGGCTAACCCTTTGGATGCTAGTAACATACTACAGTTATTAAAACCCTTTGAAATACACGTGAACTCCTTAAAACCAAGATTTCGCATAGGTGCCCGCTTTTTTTGCAAAAGAGTTTATTTCAATTTCTAAACGGTATTTTCAGGAAACGACTGGTACGCAGTATGTCGTACTAGTTGCACGTTGATATTATGTGACATCGCAAGGGGATTGACTAGTGAGGTGATCAAAATTATATCACTATTTTTCGAAGTTTTATAAACTTGATTTCCTTTTAAAAATGATTATTTTTGGTATTAGATCGCATGGTCAGGTGGTGGAGAAAGAGTGTATGCGGCAGTGGGAGGCGCCTGTCTACTACATCGAGCAGGCGAATTAAGTGTTGTTGAATATGGCCTGGATAAAGTGTTGCATACTGTGAGTTCAAATAAAGATTACACTGTATAATTTTTACTGGATATTTTTATCAATAAAAACCTTTCTTTCTTGTTGCAAAATGAAATAAAAATATTCAGTTATAGTAGTTCTTGATGAAGTTGTAGTTATAAAACAACCTCCCGCTCCATAATAGTAAAATCTACTTCCAACTATCAATAAACTGTGATCGATTAGGAATCAAGTACTTCTAATTTCGATTACAATATTTCTTAATTTGTAAGTTAGTTTATCATTACCATCCTCAGTTTCAGCTTCAAACTAATTTATAGTAATTTATTTAAAAATATATTATTTATTCCTTACTAACTTCCGCCCGTGGCTTCGTCCGCGTGGTGTGTTAATAAAAAGTATCATATGTTCATTTTAGTACCACCTAAAATATGTGTACAAACATGATGATCAGTTAAGTACTTTTTGCGTGAAAGCGTAGCAAACAAACGGACTTTCGCATTTATAATATTAGTAGTTCAGTAGTATTATCATTACTTACTTTCCCTGTCTCCTATGTGCAGTTATGCAGTTATATACCCAATATAGAACTAATAATAAATAAATAAAATAAAACATTTCGTAGGTCCGTACTGAGCGAGTTAACCCTCACGTACTAAGCGTGCGTATAAACGAAGGCGCGACGGGCGCGGAGGCGGGCGACCGTAAGCACCTCGCCTACCTGCTCGACCGACAGACTATAGCCGTCGTTGATCTTACCACTGGTAAGTATATACCTACGCATGACCGTTTTTGAGTTCCAAGTTATTTTTTACGTAACGAAATACATATTTTACGATAGGCCTTCGTTTATAGGACCTTCTTGTAATAACCGCATTTGTATGCCGTGATGAAAAACGGCGACGTTTTACCTTTTTGTTATATTCTCTTTGTTGGTCAATCCTTATACCACGTCTTGGAACTTGTACTTCTGCTTATGCCAAACAATGAAACTATGTACTTTACAGGAATACAGTTAGGTCAGTGGTGGCATGAGGCGCGCGTGGACTGGCTAGAACTGAACGAAAGCGGACAACTGTTACTATTGAGAGACACCAGGCGAAGACTTGCATTACTGAAATTAAATACTGGTGACAAGGTTATATAGCAATTAGTAAATAATAAAATATAATAATAGTGTCTCATTTGTTGAGAGTATCTGCGTGGAAAAAAGAGAGCTAAAGGAATAACCTTTTTCTGTGTCTTAGGAAATCATAGCAAGCGGAGTTTCGTTCGTGCAATGGATTGAGAATAGTGATGCTGTTGTCGCTCAAACACCAACTCATCTGCTTGTATGGTTAGTAAATACTCTCTCATTTTTACCAGCCTTTTCTTTACTTTAGCATAAATGTAAATATCATATTGATTGTCATTGATAAACCTGACTTTAATCATTTCTTTGTCTCCTATATGATTTTTTTTGTATATGTAATACTAGCTTCTGCCAGCGGTTTCACCCGCATCCCGTGGGAACTACTTCCTGTACCGGGATAAAAAGTAGCCTATAGCCTTCCTCGATAAATGGGCTATCTAACACTGAAAGAAATTTTCAAATCGGACCAGTAGTTCCTGAGATTAGCGCGTTCAAACAAACAAACAAACAAACAATCAAACAAACAAACAAACTCTTTAGCTTTATAATATTAGTATAGATAAAGTGCATTTTTTTAACATGCCAACGACTTTGAAAATATTTAATTTTTTACCTTTGTTAAAGATTGTCTATATTTCCTTTACTCAGGTACAGTGCATGGGACCCGGGCAGCGTAGAGATGGCAGAGTGCGGCGGCGCGGTGGCCGTCGAAGTGATCTCGCGACGCGTCATACTTGACGGAGGACTATTACCATATCTACAGCTGGACGAACATCGACTCGCTTTTAGTACATTTCCTTTTCATTCTATCGTATGAACTGCAAATTCCAAAGTTGACTTTTTTTACCATTTTGTCTGTAAAATATTGGGTATACGATTTGGGTCAAATTTCGAACCAAGACAGAACTCCGGAAAAGGTTCACAATTCCTACGGTGGCAACTTTTTGTACAACGGTTTCTACTGGTCGTAAGAGGAATCGACAGAAATAGCAATAAATGTCCTACAGTTTAATTTAATTATAGGTGTTCTAACTAAATGCGGTGCTTAACTTTTTTGCAACGAAAGACACATTAAACGCTGCTCTCGATCGAAGCGTCCCGGCACGTAGCTGATTTATTATCTGCTACGTCGTAGTAGCTGGCGCGTAGCCGCTACGCCGTAGTCAACTCGTAGTCCATTTTCAGTTCAGTCCATATTTTAAGTTTCAAAAGCGAATATATTTTCGTGAATTCAATATTTGGAACGTAAATTCAGATAATGCGCTTCGAAGCGGTGATCTGGCTGGGTGTGCTAGATATTTGGACGGTGTTGGTAGTAACGCAGATGTTGCGCCTTTGTGGAGGCAACTCGCTGAACGTGCTCTAGCTGATGATGATGTACAGGTAACAGCAATTTTACTCTTTTTTAAATCAACCTTTTTCTTCGTAAGTAATTATTTTATTGTTAACTCTTCTATTTTAATGTTCGTTAGTTGGCTGCTAAATGCTACCGTGAAGTTGATGACGTAGCGCGCACATTTTATCTAGAGAAGACCGTCGAATTAGCTGCTGCCGAAGGTGACGGTGATGTCAGTGTTGGTATGTATCAAATATTTTTATCCAACTCAAAATCAATTATTCAAACTCGGCTGCAAAACAGGTCTTTTTGAACATCAAAAGACAGCCACCAAAACTTTTTAACTTTACAACTTCCTTTGTGTTTTTGCTGAGAAGGAGAAGTGGCGCAACAAACTCCCCAGTAACTTAGCAGAACCTACTACCTATGTGGGCATTTGTATCCCTTCCTGACCATTTAAATTGTTTGCAGGTCTAAACAATGCCACAGTAAGGGCTCGTTTGGCAATATTCAACGGTGACTTATCCGCTGCCGAAGAGTGTTATGTCAGACGAGCAGGTAGACCCGACCTTGCAGTGGACATGTACAAGCAGTTCAATAAGTGGACCGACGCAATTGCACTAGCTGAGAGAACTGATCGAGCTTCTGTAGTTACGCTTAAACAACAGCATATGGATTATTTGACTTCTACTGGTAAGTGGAATTGCTTCTTCACTAGTGTACGGAAAGCGAACCAAAAGGCTCTTCTTCGTAAAAGCAAAAAAAAAAGTTGTTCCCCGTTTTATGTAATAGACAGAGTTATACGATACGGGAGCTAAGCAAAACCTAGTCTGGATTAATTTAAGGTTCAAAGCAATGAGGCACTTTTTAAGTCCTTTTGAATCTGCATGCGTTAAGGCTTTGATACATTTTTGCAATGTTTCAAGGTCTTCCTTATCAGTGTAGGTTTTATAGGTTTTCCTGGAAATAAATTATGAGCAAGGATGCCTACTCCAATTGTATTTTTATTTTCTTTTTTTCCTGGTATATATTCCACTACAGTAATGAAATGTAAATCCGGTTAGACCTCAACATAGTTGGGAAAAAGCCTCGGAGGAAGGGAGGAAGAGAGTAATTTAATGTAAATGTAATTTCTATATGATATTTTACTTTAATCAAAGATCTATCGGTAACTAAAGTTCTATATCAGGTCGTCTAGGCGAGGCCGGTGCAGTATTGGCAGCATCAGGCGACGTGCAAGGCGCAGTGAAGCTGTGGCTGCGAGGCGGCCGCTCCCGACGTGCTGCGGCGTTGTTGCTGCAGCATCCGCAGCTGCTCAGAGATACTGATCTCGTTGATGCTGTGCATACACAGCTTATCCAGGTGATTAGGAATGACTCAGAATTGGCTTGACATTGAGATGGGTCCAAATATTGGTATTTATGGCAAGTTAAAGCTAATGATGTGAGCTTGAAGTTTTTATCGATTCAAGACATAGACTAAGGACTTTTCGTTTATGTATCCAGTGAAATCGGGTCTTAAAGCCTTTTTAGTTAATTTTCATTATTGCACTTAGGTTATGTATAATTTCCTTTTGTATACAACAAGTCATATTACATGCTGTGAGTATGTGTCTGTCTACTATTTTTAGGAAGAATGGTGGGAGACGGCAGGTGAAATATCTGAGCGCAGAGGCGATACCCGTGCTGCAGTGGAATACTACGCTAAAGGAAATAATTATGCCAGAGCTGTTCAGTTGGCTAGAGAGGTACTTCCAACTATTTATGTACATTGACGTCCTGCCAGTTCTTCGCTATGGGATTGTTAGTTGCTAAGGCTGCACTGAAGTGGAGACGAGCGGAGAGGAGACGTGTGGGGTTCGACCAATCACATTACATGAAATCCACATCTCGTCTCCGCTCCGCTTCAATGCCTATGGAAATAGTCAAGCGCTTCGCTCATCTCCGCCTCAGTGGGATCACGTACCTCTTTTTACAGCTCTGCTCCTCTCAGCTCCAATCATCTCCGCTTCAGAGGAGCCGCAGCCTAAAAGAATCTTTTGTATCATTAGGTTGATCACCTGTTTATGAAGAAGCGCTTTATTAAACTTAAATTCAACTATCACGGAATCAGAACTAAATATTTAGAAAGGAGATTGCCCGTTTTGTAAGGGAAGTTGGGTCCCAGTGAAAAATGTTTGTGCCCTGAAGATTTTTATTTTAACTAATAGGAAAAACATTGCATTTTCATAATCAGAAACCTTTTTTCATTTATTCACCCTGGTTCAAGAGATATCATTATTTTTCTGTTTTAAGAATATAGGTTATAATTAGAAATTGACATGGACTATAGATCACTATGAGCATAGAAATATGTACTGTAAATAGCAGTACCATGGAATTATGTCTCTATTTATGCATAAAGTAATGGAATTGTTATTATGTGTTTCCCGCGGTTACACCCGCGTCCCCGGGAACACCTTTCCATACCCGGATAAATTATAGCCTACCTAATCAAATCTTTCCTCTTTATAATATTAGTATAGACTCATAATTACCGTTATTGATAGTTATTATTATTTTAGTAATAGCAAGGGAAATAAAAAAAAAACAAAACATGAATAAACTATTTATTCTTCATAAAATATTTCGTCCAAAGATTGAGCTGGAGCACTCACATTGTTGAAGCGGCCCCAGCTTAAATACCACAATACTGTCATAGTATGAGCACAACACCCTACCGTACGGTTACCCACTAGACAGTTACAATAGTAAGCAATGATACTTTCTAAAGAATTTGCCCGATCTTCATCTCTACTTATCAACAAATAAGAGTAATATGTTTTATGGCTCACATGGCGGGACTTAATTCTAGTCCTAATTAAATAATTATTTTGACCCAATATTAAGGGCAAATCCTCTTCCAAGACATCATTGCTTACTTCAACATTATAAGTACCATTACTTCTTATGTGCTCCCCATAATAGGATCTAGCCTGTTTTAATTGGTAAGATCCCAATGCAAATCTTCTTAAATCATCTAAAGTTAATCTTGGAAAATGATCTAAATGGGGAGCATTGCTGTCTATGTTTTGGAAAACCGTACGTCTCCTATTGATGTTATCCCTTCGAATAAATTCCCCCAAATAATTACTACTGTTTAATCTCGCCTGAGCAATTTGCACATACTCTGCAGCGTCAGGTCTATCTTCAATTGTTGGGTGGAATTTATTCAAAAGGGCACAAACAATTTTAAAATCATCCATAAGGTGTGTTGATGCTCTGTTAAAATATTCTTGTCGAAACAGTTTGTAGTCTCTTTTGATGCGACCATTTACAATTTCAACTACCCATCTACACATAGTCACACACCTAGACTTGTTTGCTTGGTCAGTGGTCAATTGAAATTCACCTTCCAATAATGACTCAGGCATGTATGTTTTATAATTATAGCTTTGGAGTTCAGGGATCACGTCTCTAAATCCCCTATCCAATATAAAGACATCCCCCTGTCTAAAAAATGAGCGCATTGGACCACTTTCATTACGAAATAGATCACTCATGATTGTCGAGTCATTTTTTGTTGCTTCATATGGTCCAATGCACTCTAAAATATATCCATCACAACATGTGATTAAAAAGGGTTTAACCAAATTATTATATTTGTGTAGACTATATGTCTGTTTCTGATATTTGTAGTTACTACTACTCTGTACATAAACATATGTACCATCACATATGACAATAGCAGGTTTAGAATCTGGAGCCATGCTACTGTCTCCGAATAGACCTTCAGGAATAGTCCTGTTACGTGAGGCCACATTTTGTATATTAGTGTGATTAACTCCCAAATGCATTGGTACAAAATGTTCTTTTAAACATTCCCTAACAATGTTCATTTTTTTTTCTAATGTAGATCGTGGCAATTGAAAAAGAGTTGCCAGTCTTTGGTTGCTGTCCCCTGTCCTAAGTTTAACAAGAAATGTGCTTAATGCAAGGCTAGGATTTCTAACCTTATTATGTAAAGTAGGAAGGCTATTTAATATTTCATTAAACTGCATCTCTGTAAGTCCCAGCCAATAATGGCGTAAATGTGCATCCATTGCTGCAATATTATTAAAATCTAAACTTCTTTGAGAAGCTCTTTCCAGTATGGAAAATATATCATCAACTTGAAAGCTAGTAAAGTCATTTAGGTTGGTAGTCAGTTCATCCCACTGATTGCTATATAAATGGTGATGACAGATTCTAGCATTTAAAGGTATATATATATTGTACTGCAATAACAACAGTTCCTTTATAGTCATAGGTACTAAAAGACGTTCATCATTATCACAGCCTACAAACATACAGTGACGAGAAGCTGCAGCAACTCGTTTATACTTTTGTGAGTTAATCTTAGATTGAACTCGTAATGCTTGTTGTGGTTGAGATGTTGGAGCTGGCATTGGAGGTGGTTCAGGTATCTCGGGGTCTTCTAATGAAGATAGAGCTGCATCCATGACCCTTGCAGGTCTGTTTGAATCTTGAACCTCCAAACGTCTCGTCTCCCGAGTTGCTGCTAACCAGCAAGGAATGCACACTTTTTGTAAATGTGGAACCTAAAATGAAATAGTTGGTATTAGTGAATATCAGAATAGGTACCAAACCCTATATTGTTATTGTGCAAGCATATGAATAAAAATAGCATCAATTAGAAATAAACTATGCAGCATTTTTTCTGAAACATTATTTAGAAAATGTTAAACACAATTGCAGGGTATGAGATCTCAGGTTCAGTTCCAGGATTGGGTTTCTGGGTATTTCCATTAAGATTTCATGAGTAGTAACCAGAAGAGCCTGGAATACTGGGTTTGTGCCTGGTTGATTGCATGGTCTCACCGTTATTACTTAGAACATAACTGACAAAATGTATTGTGTACTGTTAGGTACACCTCTGCCTAATCGTCGTCACGCTTGTGATTGGGGATTATAGGCGTGATGATACAGAATGTTATTAAATAATACTCACCAGATGTGCTAAAGTCCATCTTAAAATCATGCTACGTTGTGGACAGTCTAACTCAACTCTGTGGGTTCTCCGACTTGCAACAGAGATACCACATCCATAACAAACATTTAAGTGACCATATGCAGGTGATATATCCTCGTGGGATCCAGTTATATTTGACAATATCCTTTCTTGCAACAGCAAATAACATTCAATACATAGGATATCATCTGACGTTACCTGGAAAAGATTATATTCTATACTATTCTATATTTATAACTGCTTAAACTTGTAAAAACATAAACTCTCATAAAGAACTAAGTTTACAGTGCTAAGTTTACTCTAATCAAATGTTATTTTGAGTTTGCATAATGCATTTAACCACTATATTTATATTGTCCACAATAATTATTATTGTTTATGCACACGATAACTTACAGGTGTAGGCGTTGTCCAAGTTCGTAGAAGAACTGTCATTTGCTCGTTCAACTCCTCAACTGTATACCGGCGTAAATTAGACGCTAGTAAAAGGGAACAGTTAATACAGCGTCGGTAAGACAGGCGGTGTGCCCGACTTCTGGCTGGGGTAGACATAGTTCTGACAAAAACAGTTCGGGAGTTCAATATCACACAAGGATTTCACTAAGAGTCAAATTGTTCTCCAAGAATAGCACTTTATCTCACAAAGAACAGCACAAACAAGAGTCAAGCACTTAGAGTCAATATCTCACAAAGAGGAGTCAATTATCTCACAAAACATAAAGTAAGTACGCGAGGAACTTATTAGCTCAACTCGGTGGTAGCAGAAAGGCACGTATCGTAAATAATAACTAAGTAAATACGGAATTCAAAACTCAACGTATTATACAAAGCAATCACGAACACACAACGAACGAACGTCAAAGTGATGTGACATGCGCAAGTAAATGTTGCCAGAGCAATTATATTTAATCATTAATAAATCGATTTAAGTTTTTAAATTACGTAAGGCTTTTATTTTAATTTAAAATCGCTCTTATCTTATCTATCTTATCTTATCTGTTCAACAATATAGACTTATCATGAATATAGTTAGAATAATAATTAAAAATAATTGTATTTTTTTATTTTTAATAACTGTTTTGTTTTGATATCGATTACTCTATTGATTAAAATACGTAATTTTCAATAGTTATTTGATATCTGGCAACTTTTTTTTGTTTACCAATCAAACGGATGTCGACGTAATGTTTAACTATTAATTAATTTTAACTTTATTCCCAGGGTGAAAGAAATTGTATAAAAAATAATTTGGAAACAAAAAAATAAACAATATTTTTAGGTTATTATTCCATTCAGGCACACGATACCACAAAAGGGACCTGCCCCGTGGCAATCTCCTTTTATTAATTAAAATTGTATGTGCTTCAGTCATGTCCAGGTGAAGTGACTCGTCTAGAAGGCATGTGGGGCTCGTGGCTGGTGTCTTCGCGTCAGGCGGGTGCTGCCGTGCCCCATCTCATCGAGGCGGGAGAATCTAGGGCTGCACTCGATGCTGCGCTAGCGGCCCATCATTATAGGAAGGCCTTGCAGATTATGCAGGTTTGTGTGATAGCAGACTTAGTTGTAATAGAACCCGAATTATAATGTACTTAGGCATTAAATGACGATAAAATGTACATGTTCTAAAATTTAGAAGTTCTTTACTTTGGTGTTGTAGGTTTTTAATTGAGATATAACTGAGCTTTTAAAAACAAATAATGATGCTGTTTTATTTGAAACTAGCTGTTGCCCGCAACTTCGTTCGCGTGGAATAGTGACTTCCGGCAGATTTTTGGGTTTGACCAATAGATGGCGCTATATGTCCGGAATACATTTTATTTTTTATTTTCAATTTTTTTGTAATAAAAACTATCCTATGTCCTTTCTCAAGCTCCAAACTATGTCTGTACCAAATTTCACACAAATCGGTTCAGTAGTTTAAGCGTGAAGAAAAGACAGACAGACAGACAGACAGACAGACAGACAGACAGACAGACAGACAGACAGAGTTACTTTCGCATTTATAATATTATATAATAATATAATATATATATAAATATATATAAGTAGGGATGAAACATACGTAAGTGTAATGTAAGGTACTACGCCGTAGCAATTGGCTACGCCAGCCATGTCCTACTTCACCGTAGCATTTGGCTACGCCATCTATATTTTACCAACATTTGCTGTTTCTTACCAACATTTATTCGTTGTTTCCAGGCTATAGACGATAAGGAGTCTATCAGAGAGCAGTGCGAGCGACTCGGTGATCATTTTATTTCTACTCGTGTGAGTATAATATTATGTTTTTATAGAAACTAAAATAAGAAACTGAATCTAATAAATCAAATTGTAGGGAAATGTGGACCCTAAAGACCTATTAATAAATCCCTAGGAATGGGAGACAGCAGAGCGCGTACTTACCTCATGCGGTATGGCAGAGCGTTGCGTCCGCGCATACAACACCGCGGGGAAAGTGGCCGACGGCTTACAGCTCGCCGCCGCACAACTCACTGAGGAACAAACGCGAGACATCTACATACCACTAGCGCAACAGTTGAGGCTAGACGGACAACTGCGCAAGGCCGAACAGATTTATATAGGACTTGGAGAACCAGATGAGGCCATTTCTATGTATAAGGTAAAAGTTTATTTCTTATTTTATAAAATTTATATATGTATAAATTATTATAATCAATATACGCATTGCTGCCCATTAAAGCCATTTATATATGTAGTTTTTTGTCTGATGACCATGATTGGAGTAAAAAACGACAAACGTCCCACATATCGTTTATGCAGACAAAAACTGGCAACCGATTTATATGGTACGCGGTATATTACTAGGTCCAATATTGCAGTGATTTACCCTCAATTGTGTAGTAACCTTTAGGCTTGCATTTTAGGTACCATTGTAGTTAGTACCTTTAGTTATTACAACAAATATTCCTGGTGTGGTTACCAGGAAGCGTCTCAATACGAAGCAATGTTACGTCTGGTGGCAGCTCACCGCAGCTCGCTGCTAGAAGCCACGCGTCGCCACATCGCGCAAGCTCTGCATGCCTCCGGAGATCTACGCGCCGCTGAGAATTATTACATACAGGCCGGTATGTACCTATACAATTCATTATCCTTTTGAAAATGATCTGTATTTTTTTGGTCTTTTATGTGGGAAATCATCAAACGATGATCCCGCTGTGGGTTGACTTTTACTGACCAAACCCCACCTTTGTTCCTTCTGGAGCCACGGTTGCGGTAAATCTTTAGAATCATCATCATCAGCCTATCGCAGTCCATGCTGGACATAGGCCTCTCCAAGTGCACGCCGCTGAGATCGATTTTCGGTTTCTCGCATCCAGCTCCTGCCAGCCGTCTTGCGCAAGTCATCACTCCACCGTGCCTGAGGACGTCCTACACTACGTTTGCCGAGGCGTGGTCTCCACTCTAGAACTCGTTTACCCCAACGGTTATCGGTTCTTCGGCTAATATGGCCAGCCCACTGCTGCAGCTTGCTGATTCGGTGGGCTATGTCGATGACCTTGGTTCTCTGACGGATTACCTCATTTCTGATGCGATCCCTCAGAGAAATGCCGAGCATAGCCCTTTCCATAGCCCGCTGAGCGACTTTAAACTTGTGGACCAGCCGTACCGTCAGTGTCCACGTTTCGGCTCCGTAAGTCATGACAGGTAGGACGCACTGATTGAAGACTTTTGTCTTTAGGCACTGTGGGATCGACGATGTTAGGACTCGACGTAGCTTCCCAAATGCAGCCCTAAATCCAAATCCAAAGCCATAGATGATTAGAATGAATGGAATGGATTAGAGATTTAGAATGGTCCCGCAATATTTCATTTTGACATTGGCTACCATTTTCAGGCATACGAAATTGTTGTTTCGATTAAATATTTAGGCATAATATTTCACCAATTGTTTCGCGAACTGGTGAGTGCAAGCGTTCACATAGCTCGGCGTGTCTTATTTAGAATCTAATATTGTGCTAAGATAGTGTTGAAACAATCTGTTTCTATATCTGTTATCCAATAAAACCGTTGGAGCTGTGCCAAAACTAGTTAGTAAGTAATTGGACGGCACTGGAAGCTAATAATTCAACTCAGATGGGTATTGTAGGTGAGTGGAAGAGCGCGATACAGATGTACCGGTCGGCGGGGCAGTGGGAGGGTGCCGAGAGAGTTGCTCGCGCGCATGCTCCCAGCGCTGTACAGCAACAGGTACACTTAACAGATTTTCTGACTTTGTGTAAACATATCGAGGCAGAAGTTGCTCTTCGATGCTTTGTGTTTTTATGTTCATTGTTCCTCCGCAGATTAAGTTAAAGTATGACTTGTTGCAGTCTATTGGGTGATGATATACCTATCACTGTGATTTCTTGGAGTCTCAAAGAGCACAGCTCCTTAATACTCCACGGGCTGGGGGAACAAATAGGCCAAGTACTTAGGCAGTCATTTCATGAAAAACTGATGGACTTACTGGCATTATTTTGTTACCTTAAAACACGTTATACTAGTTGACTCCAGATGTAGTTCTGTTATTAGGATACATTCCTTCCACTCCCTCTACACTGAAATACTCTATATTGAAATAATATTGCTTTTAAACTATAAGCCAAATTGAAGTCCAGTGTAACCTCGCAAACTCACTACAACCCAAGAGTTCATTGCTTAGTGTAGGCAATGCATTATGACGTCTATTTAGGTGGCACTACAATGGGCGGGTGCCCTGGGCGGCGCGCCGGCAGCCCGCCTGCTGGCCGCCCGCGGCCTGGCCGCGCTCGGAGCACGGTGGGCACTGCAGGCACAGAGGTACGGGTATTCTCGATGGTGCAAAGGCACCATGCCGGGCTGCCAAATCTTGTTCGATTCCCGGTACGATAGACATTTATGAACGAGCATGCTTATTGACCGTGGTCTGGGTGTTATAATATGTATTTATAACTATGTATATACATATGTAGTCATATGTAATTTGTCAGACGTGTTAGCACCCGTAACACAAGTTATTTAATAACTTACCATAGGGCTAACTGACCGTGTATGAAAAAGATGTCTCGGTGTCTCGATCGATTCTATTACACCTGTTCCCAACTTTCTATCTATCTGTTGTATATAGGAATTTGACATTACTTTTATGAGAATAATGTTAAAATTCCATCTCTGTTTCTGTTTTGGCTAAAGTAAGTATTCTAAATAAATAATAATAAATTCTAAATCAACAAAGCTTAAACATATTGGTTTTACACTAAGCAAGTTCTTCATATGATCAGATGGGACATAGCAATGGAGCTATGTAGCCTGGGAGGCGGCATGACTCGTAGTGAAGTCGCTCGTGCTGAAGCCGCGTCATTGGCTGACGATCGGCCTGATGAAGCCGAGGCCGCGTTCCTGCGAGCCGGCGCGGCTGATCACGCGGTCCGCATGTGGCTGCAGCACGGGAAACATCAGAGAGCACTGGCTTTGGCTGAACAACATGCTCCTACTCTGGTAAGTAAGGGTAATTTGCATGAACAAAAACATATGCCGGGGCTGCGGGATTGTTCGAAAGAGTTACCGCGGCCCTGGTACATAAAAGGCCTACGAAGGAACACGATGGATTTTTAGTCACTAACAATCTGACACTCCCTCACCGCTGCTAACCCACAGAGGGAGGGGTCATTTGATGATTTTTAAAAAAGGTAAAATATGCCATCCGCAGTTTCAAATGGAACTGAACTTAGATCACAGATGGGATAAGAGAATAAGGAAAAGTGCCTTGTCATATCTTGGGAAGGAAACTCCAAGCAAGGAAAACAGGCCTGGTTCAAGTTAAGATGGTTTGTTTTCCTCAGGTTGAAGAGGTGTTGGTGGAAGGAGCAAGGGCGGCCGCTGAGCGAGGAGATCTGGTGCAGTTTGAAACTCTTATGATCAGAGCTAACAGACCGCGTGAAGTTGTGCAGCACTACAAAGACCTAGGTATTTTAGTATTTGTCTTCTTGACTTCATTATACTGTATGAACTTATGGATGGATATAATTTTACTTGAAAGATTACGGCAGATAGAGGAGTATGGTGATGAACAAAAATTATGCGCAAACTACAAACGAAATTGAGATAAAGCAGGAGGATGATGTGTTGTATTGATAGTCAGACTGATATATTTATTTTATTATATATTTGTTGGTAAAGGACTACGACCCTTGAGTTTGTGTCGGCATTTTTTGAAGTTTAAATATTGTGTAATGTTCAACTTGCAGAACAAATGTTTTTATTTCATACACAGAGTTATGGGACGAGGCTGCTCGCGTTTCCCGGGAATACGTCCCAGAGAGCGCTGGGGAGGACGGCGAGGCGGTTCCGAGCGAAGTGCCCGCTTTGCTCGCGCGAGCTGCCGAACACGCGGAGACTGCAGACTGGGCTCGTGCAGTCAGGCTGCTGGGAGCCGCCAGTGCTGCTGCTGCTGCCACTGCCCCACGCTTGGCCGAGCGGGCTGCACTCAGGGCTGCAAGGCTTGCGAGGGACCACTTGCAGGGAGCTCAGAGACGGGCTGCAGCTGATATGCTGGCTGAACGGTAAGGGACCAATGACAGCTTTCCGGTATATTGTTCTGGAAAGCGCCGTAACCATGTTCAGTTTATATATGTTGATGACGTGTCAACAGCAAAGCTGTATTGCCTGCTTAATTATTTTTGATCTCGCGTGTGGAATGTAAATAGACCTGGTTTCCAGCCTTTTCGACATTAACATAATTGTTTTTTCAGATTTGCTGCGATTGGACAAAATGATATCGGCGATCAACTTCGAGCTGCTCTCACTGAAGGTTACGAGACGGATAATGAAGCACCAGGTAACCATAGTCTCAATTAACAATATAAGAAAGACTATCACAAAATATACTATTATAACTCTTTAAAGGACCATCAACGGAATACGAAGAAGAGGAAGAAGAACAAGAGGCTCCTCGCGAGGCGGAGTCGGAGGCCGAGGCAGAGACCGAGGCGCTAGAGCGGCTGGCTCGCGGCGGGCACTGGCAGCGCTGCCTCGCTCACGCCGGCAGACGAGCACCGCACTACGCTCTCAGATATGCTGCACATCTGTTCAAAGCTCACCCGGTATGGAACACTGCAAAAGAACCGCTTAAACAAAATATTAATGAAAGCTAACTACATTATGTATCTCAATTTCTTGCCATGTATCTCAAATAATGATGGCTTTCCTAATTTTCTTTTCCACTTCGCTCTGTCTACGACATCGCTCTCAGACACCTGGCACTTCTTCATATCTTTCGCCACTACATCCCTCCAAAGCTAACTACTATATTGCTTAAATAGTCTATTGAGGTTTGGTCGCCAATATTAAAGTACTCGAAGCTCTTGTAACATAATTAAGAATGATTGATTTATAAACAAAATTTTGAAGGGTTCTTCTTCATAACACTAATTGAAGGAGGCGAAAACTGACTTTTACTGACAACAGGTTTTTTTTTCCGTAGCGCATGGAAGGTATTGACATCGATAGTGAAGAGCCTCCAGAAGTTCTAACGCAAGTCCTAGACGTGTTGCGTCAATACCTCGGCAGTGACGAACCGGGAATCGAATCCCTGACGGGCAGTGACGCGCCTTTAGCCAGGGCGGTGTGCAGTGAGCTGTTAGTCAGAGTGTCCACTGCGCCTAAGTCGGTGTCAGCGTTGAAGGATGCGGCTACGGTTATGGTGGCTGCCAGTGCTGAGGATAGAGTTCTACAGGTAAGGCAAATAATAATTGGCCTACACCATGGAGTACAAAATGACTGGCGGAGATGTCATAACGCAAAATCTCCTAAGAAAGTAGCCAAAATGCGGGTGTTCGGGGGACGTGGAAAGTTACTAGCTCTACCGTCCTACCTAACCCACAAAAGATGGCTTTGGAACCCACCCATTTTTTTAAAACCAAATCACCAACCAATCAATCTTTAACAGATGTCCCAAAAATTCGAACGCCCCGCTAACGCGGCTACTAAACTAAGTTAATAGTAACTGATCGTTTTAGTCACTTATACCGTAAGTTACTTGACCTACAAGACCTGATCTATCCAGTCTGACCTATCTGTCTTATGCATTTCTATTAGCATCTCTGCTCATCTTTCCTCCTCTGTGGCGTATACAGTATTATTCCACTGCAAATTACAAATTATCACATCGACTTTGGTTGCAGGCCATTACTTTATTGATTGCACTTCACGTGCCTCAAATAGCCGGTAAGGCAGCGAGAGCGCTGCCTCGGTATACAGACATCATTGTAGCAGATGTGGGTAAGTCATTTTCGTATTAAAATGTTTTCAATCTACGGGCTACGGACTACGGACTATGGTAGTTACGCGCCGTAGCCACTGACTACGCAGCGTAGCATAGCGACTACGCCTCGTAGCGATATTGTAATCTTGGAATGAAAACCTCGGCAATGCTTTCTGGTCAACATTTGATTGTGGTGAAAGGTGGGCGGCCGGTTTTTCGAGGTTGTCTTATGTAATGATGACGTTCAAAAAGTATTGTTTTTTTCTGATTGTATTCAAACATTTTTTTTTCCTTCTGGTAAATATTTTTACTACTTAGGGCTGATTTTTCAATCGCCAGATAACTTTTATCTGAAGAATATTTTTGACGAGTTGACAGTTTTTGTATGGAAAATATGTCAACCCGCCATATTTATTCCTCAGATAGAAGTTAACAGATGATTGAAAAATCAGCCCTTAGTTGTTTTATAAGTATTGTCGTGTACAGCATATTACGCATGCGGTATGGCAGTGCGGGCGGAGGGGCCGAGCGGGGCCCGCGAGGCGTTTGTCTTACTCAACCGCTGTCTCGACTTAGCTGAGGCAGCTGATGATGACTCCGCACACCTGCTTGATTATACTGATTTTGGTATGTGACATTTCAGTTATTTCAAAATGCACAAATAAGTTTGTTTCGATTTACTTGATGACAAAAAACTTTTTTACAAGGATAAGGGTCCGTTCAGATAGACCGGCTCGGAGAGCATCGGCGCGCATTTTTTTTTTCACACAGACCGGAGTCGGCTCCGATCGGCTGCGTGAGATGCAATTGGAGCCAAACGTCAGCAAGACCCAGAAAAAGTACCTACATGATCGGAGCCGATCGGAGCCGGTCGGCTCTTCTTATTATTTCACACCGAACGCCTTCGAGCATTCTTAATGACAAAAGCAGTGCGCATGCAAAAATAAACCTTACTTCAAATACTAAGTACTCAATTTTCAACGTTTTAAGAATTTGCTCTCCTCTCCGAGCCGGTCTGTCTGAACGGACCCTAAAACCGACTCCAATAATATAGTATGTGTTCGGAGTAACCGAACACCTTTACGCAAACACGTGAGCCTCGGCCCACAATTTTTAGCTTTTAGTGCATTTTCGGTCGTCATCGTACACGGGCGTGCATTCAACTAACATTTTTGTAACGATTTTCGTAAATAAACAAAGTTAACGATAATCGCGAGTTTCTCATCTCATTCAACATCAACAAACAACGCACATCCCCGAACATTGGTCCTTCGAGCGTTGCTGTGTTTTGGTGTCTACCAGTGTTTTGTGCTATCAAATCGACTGGCCTCCCAGAAGCGGGTCTCACCAGTCGGTTTGAGAGGTGCTTGTATCACAACAGCGAGTACCAGGGCACAGAGGGAATCAGCAATAACAGTATAGGGTGTGTGCGATAACATTTTAACATTAACAACAACTTAATAACAAACAATAACAATGGAAGATCTTCTAACAAGACAAGCTGAGCTTACAACATTAATCGAGAGGATTTTCACTAACTTCAAGAAGGAGAACATGGAACGCAGGAAGCTAGTGGCTAAGAAGAAAGCAACAGAATTAAAACTTATGTTTCAAGAGTATAAGGAGAATGATGATGTTTTGAAGGAGTGTAAAGATCGTTCTAGTGACTACTTCACAGGAGGTTACTTTATCGAAACAAGAAACTACTATCTGGAAGCATTAAACTTCATAGAACAGTACATAAAACAGGATGCTGGAGAAAACGTAACAACATCTAACAAAACTATAGAGAGTGTTGATCTAACAAAAATTATAAAGCAACAGGAAGAACATGCGGAGACTGTAACCAAGAGTACAGAAGAGAAGTCCGAAACCAACAACACTAACAATAAGCTAACCGAAAAACTGCGAAAACAAACAGCTAATTACAGAGCCTTCCAGCGTACCATATCGAACATCGACGTAGGTATTTTATTAGAACATTGGGAACTTGAAGATGCGATCAAAACATTGGAATCACGCTGGAAAATCATAGACTGTCTTCACTGGGAGATTGAAAGTGAATTGGAAGCCGAAGGTAAAGAAGAGTTGGAACTACTGTACGATAAATACGAAAAGCAATACCTCCGTTTGAAGAAGTCTATTAACTCTAAAATGTGGTCGGAAAAACATAGAGACAAAACAACACCTAACTTAGAAGTACCAACATTCAACGGCAGTTACAACCAATGGGTGTCCTTTAAGGATTTATTTTCGGAAGCTATCCACAACAATCCTTCACTATCTAAGGCGCAAAAAATGCAGTTTCTGAAGAGTAAGATTCGAGGAGAAGCTGAGCGTCTCATCCAACACTTGCCGATTAGTTCGGACAACTACACAGTTTGCTGGGATATCCTTAACCGCCGTTACAACAACAAAAAGCTTATATTTACATCTCACATCAACATGTTACTAGATTTACCAGTTTTAAAACATCAAGCATTAGCGCCAATCAAGAAGATGCATGACGTCACTCAAGAGTGCCTTAATGCAATAACAAACCTGGGTGTGGACATATCCACCTGGGACCCTTTACTTGTACATCTTTTGGATCAAAAGTTAGATGTTGACTCCCATTCCGAGTACATAGACTCGTTGAAAGATCGCCGTGAGTTACCGGTTCTCAAAGATTTTTTAGACTTTTTGGAAAAAAAGTTTACTGCACTAGAGTCATCTCGTCGCAAGAGCGAAACCTTGCCACAGAAATTTGGCAATCAATATTCTCAACAAAATCCATCAACATCATATGGAAAATTACCTTACCATCGAGCAAACAATTATTTTAATTACAACAAGGGAAGCGCAGACAAACAAGTTATTACGAAATCAACATGCAACATAACTACAATAAAATGCCCATTATGCAACAACGGCCACGGACTTTATAACTGCAAAAGATTCTTGGAAATGTCCAGTGAACAGAAATTAAAAACAGTGAAGGAATTAAAAGTCTGCATGAATTGTTTATTTAGTCATAATGGCAATCCATGTAAATCACCTCAAACATGTAGAAAATGCTCGAAGAAACATAATACCATTATTCACGATGCCTGCAATATTGGGTACAACACATCGACTACAAATGTAGCAAAACAAAATGAAATTCAAAACCCTCACGTGCGTCAAAGTAATGAAAATGACTTATCAGCCGAGGTTTTGTTGTCAACCGCTATGCTGAAGGTTAAGGGTACTGATGGAACTTATCATGATATGAGAGCGTTAATAGACCAAGGATCGCAAGTTTCCTTAATAACAGAAAGGGCGGCGCAACAGTTAAATCTGAAAAGACAACATTGCAAAGGAACGGTTATTGGCGTTGGAGAAAAGGAAAATAGTGGAAAAGGGTTACTAAACATTCATTGCCGCTCGATCTACAGTGACTACGAGTTTCGAACTGACGTCATTATTATGAACAGCTTGATTGGAAACTTACCCAACAAAACATTCAAAAAGCCAAACTGGAACATTATTGAAAACATATCCCTTGCGGATCCCGATTTCTACATTAGTCGACCCATTGACATTTTGCTTGGAGCAGATGTTTATTCTTTAATTCTTTTAAGTGGCATGATAAAAGGGGACGAATCAACTCAGCCCGTCGTACAACAAACAAAACTTGGTTGGTTGCTATGTGGAACCGCCAAAACATACCAGTGCAACATAGTGCATAACATTGAACAGATACAAAAATTTTGGGAAATAGAAGAGATCAGTGAGCAGTCTCCTTTATCAGTACAAGATCAACAATGCATAACATTTTACAACGAAACTACAACACGAAAAGAAGATGGACGCTATGTCGTCAGGTTACCGTTAAAGGAAGACATAACAAGTAAACTTGGGTCTTCTAAACAAACTGCACTGGCACAATTTCGAACCTTGGAAAACAAATTTAAAAGGCAACCAAAATTGGCTCAGGACTATAAGAACTTCATGAATGAATATAAAACAATGGAACATATGATACCGACAACAATTAGTAACCAGACACCTGAGTATTATTTGCCGCATCATGGAGTTGAGCGTGTCGATTCTTTAACAACACAATACAGGGTGGTATTTAATGGTTCTCATAAAACAAATACAGGGTACAGTTTGAATGATCTCATGCATACCGGCCCTAATTTACAAATTGATCTACAAACACTTCTTTTAAAATGGAGACAGTATAAATATGCTTTTACGAGTGATATTGAGAAGATGTTTCGTTTTATAGCAGTAGATGAAAGAGATCAAAAGTATCAGAAAATATTTTGGAGAGAGTCTCTAGAACATCCTATTCAAACATTTTGCTTAACAACTGTCACATATGGAACCCGCGCCGCTCCATTTCTGGCAATAATGACTTTAAGAAAACTAGCAGCCGATGAACGTGAAACATACCCAGAAGCCTCAAAAGTTGTCGAATCAGCATTTTATATGGATGACCTTGTACATGGGACAAACACAATTGAAGATGGCAAACAGTTAATCTCGGATTTGAACGCACTAATGAAACTAGGTGGTTTTAACTTAAGGAAGTGGTCGTCGAATGAGAAAAAGCTACTGGATAACATTAAGAAGGACGGAAACAAATCAAACAATGAAGTATTTACATTTAAAACAGAAAACATTTCGAAAACATTGGGCTTATGTTGGAACTCAACAGAAGATAAATTAACATTTCAGTACAACACAAACAAACCTAAAGACAACACCAGAATAACAAAACGAACACTGTTATCGGAGATCTCAAAGGTCTTCGATCCGCTAGGTTGGATGGCACCTTTATCAACCAAACTTAAACTGTTGTTTCAAAGGGTTTGGAAGAAAAACATGAAATGGGACGATGAAGTGCCAATTGAAATTCAGAAGGAGTGGATCAAGATTAAAAGCGAGCTCGGCGCAATTAATCAATATGAGGTACCAAGATGGATACGCAGTCGCAAGGAAGATATCATAGAACTACATGGCTTCTGCGATGCGTCTCTTGTAGCCTTTGCTTGTGTCTTATACGCACGAGTCAACGACGAAACAGAGCCAGTGCTATTGGCCGCAAAAACAAAACTGGTACCTCACAAAAAAGCAGTAACATTACCCAGATTAGAGTTGAGTGGAGCACATTTATTAGCAAAACTTATGAAGAAAACACAGGATGCACTTTCGGAACATAAAACACAAATATATGGTTGGACGGACTCAATGGTCGTGCTTGGATGGATACAGGGCGAACCAACTCGATGGAAAACATTCGTCGCCAACCGAGTGCAACAAATAGTTGAAACAATACCGAGCACATGCTGGCGTTATGTAAAGTCGGGCGAAAACCCAGCCGATGTAGCGAGTCGGGGTTTATACGCACAACAATTAAGAGACAACATTTTATGGTGGCACGGGCCCTCATGGCTCACAACATTCGAAAATCAAGAACAAGAGACCCCAACCTACACAACAGAAGAAGAAGTAAGGTTAAATAAATCATGTACTGTTAAAGAACAAGAAGAAAACATTATTGAAACATTATTGCATAAACACAGCTCATTCAATAAAGTAAACAGAATAATTGCATGGTTGTTACGTGCATTTGCACCTAAGCGAACAGACATGCCATCATATCTCACATTACATGAACTTACTGCAGCAAAATTACTTATAATTAAAAACGTGCAACAAATGGAATTTAGATCGGAAATTGAATGTTTACGCAATAAGCAAAGACTAAGTACAAAAAGTAAAATATTAAATTTAAATCCATTCATTGACTCATCTGGTGTCTTACGCATTGGAGGCAGACTTGAAAACTCAACATTGAACATGGAGATGAAGCATCCAAAGATCATACCACGTGATAGTCGTCTGGCTGAGCTTTTAGTGGACGAAGCTCACAAACTTACCTTTCATGGAGGTCCTCGCCTTACTCTGGCCAATCTGAGGCAGCAGTATTGGATACCTGGAGGGAACAACGCTGTGAAAAAACGTCTGAGAAACTGCGTGATTTGTCGCAAAAACAACCCACAGCAACATCAACAGATAATGGGTGATTTACCCACTGCACGTACGGAGCCAGCCCCGCCCTTTTACCACACCGGAGTGGACTACACCGGTTTCGTTGAAATCAAGAGCAACAAAACAAGGAACGCAAGGTCGATGAAAGGTTACATTGCACTTTTTATTTGTATGGTCACAAAGGCCATACACCTGGAACTTGTAACAGATCTAACAAGTACAGCTTTTTTGGCGGCCCTAAGAAGAATGACGGCCCGACGCGGAGCCCCACGCTATATGTATAGCGACTGTGGAACCAACTTTGTGGGCGCTGATCGTATTTTACAACAAGAACACGAACAAGTGCAACAAACATTTGATAACAACTTCATGGGTATACTTGCTGATATGAACATTGAATGGCATTTTAATGCCCCGTCGTGGCCCAGTGCCGGAGGTTTATGGGAACGCGCGGTTCGCAGCTTAAAACACCACCTGAGAAGAGTGATTGGGTCACAAAAATTAACATTTGAAGAATACTACACAATACTAACACAAATTGAAGCCTGTTTAAATTCAAGACCCTTGTGCGCCCTAACAGAAAACATTGATGATCTTGATTACCTGTCACCAGCCCACTTTCTCACAGGCAGGGCAGGAGTAACAATCATAGAAACACCTGAAGATGGAAGAACAAGATGGTATTTGACTAATCAACTATTTCAACAAATATGGAAGAGGTGGAAGTCGGAATATTTGTCACAACTTAACGCACGAAACAAATGGTTAAAACCTCAGGATAACATTCAAGTAGGGAATTTGGTCATTATTCAAGATGAAAACTTACCAGCCGGGAAGTGGGCGATGGCTCGAGTAGTCGAACTGCACCCTGGGCGCGACGGATATGTACGTGTTGTTTCACTGAAAACTCAACATGGGATCATCAAGCGGCCAATAGTCAAATTGTGTTTATTACCTATTCGACCCGCGCAAGATGAACCTGAAACGAAAACTGATAACAAACAAACTAAACAAACAGGAAAGAAAGGAAACAAGAGGCACTGCATTTCCGCTACATTGTACTCCGTTGTGATGGCACTAACATTCTTTATGACTCTTATTTCAAATGCCTACGGAACAAGTAACATCACCCAACTGAACGAAAATCAAGCAATCTACTTTGATCCCATTGCCAAAATGCAACTCATACGACACCAGTGGACGTTGGTAGCCTACTACGATATGTCACCGTACTGGGAAGGAATAACTGCCTTCAAAAAATATTCAAGCTATCTGGAACAATCCTGCAATCGCATGAACAATACCAACAAATGTAACATGATTGTACCACAACAAAGTCACGAGTACACGGAGTTGCAGTATTATAACCAGCTGTTGCTGACACAACATTTCATAGAGCACTCCAGACGGCGTCGCGGGCTTATCAACGGCATTGGATATCTCGCCAATGGACTGTTCGGCGTATTAGATGAACGCTTCGCAGAACAGTACGCCCAAGACATTGAACTTATAAAACGAAACGAAGCACATTTGAAGAATTTGTGGAGTAATCAAACATCGGTAGTAGAATCTGAATACAACTTAATTAAAAGGATGGAGAAAATGGTTGCCATGCAACATAAAGTCATAAACAAACACCTGAACAGCCTTGATAAAGCTTTGAACACTATCCAAGCGGAAGTAAACGAAATAACAAAACAGCAAGAGTTTATTCTAACAGCAATTGCAGCGAACAGTATGCTTCAAAATCTGAAAAACATTCAAAACATGATGTTGGACACTATTTCTGATGTTTACCAGGGAAGAGTAAATCTGCATTTATTAACACCAAAACAACTACAACATCAATTGAATGTTATTTCTGGCTTATTAACAGGCGACGTTACTCTACCGATTGAAAACATTCACACAGATTTGAAACAAATATACGAACTTATGAAGATAAGAGCCAGAGTTACAGACAAGTATTTTATATTCGAGATAAAAATACCATTAATCAACAGAGAAACTTATGATCTCTATCACCTCATTGCAGTACCGAAGTTGTACAGAAAAAACATGACTCTCGCAATCACTCCAGTTTCAGATTACGTTGCCATTAACTTACAGAAAGACAATTATTCACCTATAACTACAGAAATATTACAGAAATGTATAACCAGAGGAAGCTCAACATACATGTGTGACTCAAACACACCGATATACAAGATGAAGTCAGATGAAGATCTTTGCATACTGGAGAGAAATAATGTATGCAAAACAAGCAGTGACGCGTGCAAAAGCCAGTTCATTTCATTAACAAAAATAAACACATATTTATATGTATGTTGCGAGCAGTGTCAAGTGCGAATCATATGCGGAGATCGGATTACGCCGCACATACTTATGCGCGCTAATGTCATTACTCTTGATAGCGATTGCGTAATGACAACAAACTCTTTTACAATACATGGACACAAACACTATGAGAGTCAATTTAAGGTCAAATATGATACTCAAACAGCAGTCCTGGCACCGATTAACCACATAATCAATCTGACTATTGATCAAGGATACGAGGACAATTTGGACAACCAATCAAATGAAACAGAAACAGTGCACAACAACTTGCTTAGAGAGATAGACTTGAAGTTAAAACAGTTGAAAGAAGAACAGAAATATGAAAGTATCACTTCAATGTCTAACCACGACATACATCACTATGCGGTTATCTACATCGTATTGGGGATAGTGGTTATCTTATGCGCTGTTTTCCTATATCGAAAATTATGTAGAAGCTGGAATACAACCCCGGAAGAGACGATCAACGAAGCTCAACCAATGCCCAGGACTTCTAGGATCAACAAACACCAATCGCAAGCTCAAGAAGAACACGAGATGAAAGAGTTTAGCAAACCCAGACCCGTGTTCCGTAAATTAGTTTTTAATAACGATTCGGAATAATGTTTTTCTATTTTTGTTTAGCATTGTATAATAATATTTTTTGTATTTTTGTTTATACTTTATACTTTTTTTTGTAATGGATGCACACCCCAGCCTCCCTCATCTTTGCTGGTCGGGAATATGTTCGGAGTAACCGAACACCTTTACGCAAACACGTGAGCCTCGGCCCACAATTTTTAGCTTTTAGTGCATTTTCGGTCGTCATCGTACACGGGCGTGCATTCAACTAACATTTTTGTAACGATTTTCGTAAATAAACAAAGTTAACGATAATCGCGAGTTTCTCATCTCATTCAACATCAACAAATCTAAAACCTTCTCCTAAGACGCATTAAAATTGCTTTAGCCAAATGTGAGATAATGATGCACAAAACTTACATACAAATAGGTCAAACTGAATACCCCTTTTTCGGAAATTGGTTAAAAAACTAGGTTTGGTTTGATTGTGAATTACAATGTCATATCTCGTTCCATAGTGTGAATCTCTAAGTTTCTATTTATATAACTACTATTCTCAGAGTGCACGGACTGGAGTCGAACCCCACTACTGTTAGATAGCGGGTGCGTTCGCGGCGCTGCACTGGAGGACGCTCGTGAATGGGTGCTCGCCGTCTCTATGGACCAAGCTGTTGAACAGGTAACATTCATAACTATATGACAATTTACTTGCCCGTATTTTACATTTAATTAAGGTGCTTAACATAATACTTAGTTGTTTGATTGTATTACTGTAGGCAGTATAGTACACACGTATAAGTTCTTATATTAAGTTTAGCGACTATTCCATAACTTGTGACAAACCGCTCCTCATATAACTGCTCCATTTACGTTCACAGTCATCTCCATTTACTGGGTAACTTTATAAACTTGCGACTTGACATAAATTATTTAGATCATAATGAGAGTTTCCGGATCAGCGATCTCGTGAGGATCGCGGGATTACTAAAACTTTGAGCTTTTAATAACGAGTTTCCCAACAACGAAAGTTTTATAATGTCCCTTGACTTAGAAGTATTAAATCGATTTAAGATGTAAATCTAATTGGTCTTTTGTTAACTTAATTGTGGCCAGATTACGTCGCATCGTTTTAGTAGACAGAGTTACAAATTAGAAACCATTTATTTAACATTTTACGTTGCTTTATCCTGAATGTTCTCTTTTTTAATCTGTTCAGCGGCTTACTTACGCCATCCCCGAGGTGGTATTAATCTCCATTAAGTTGAGGATCAAAATGAAAAAATTCTTAACAAACTTGTACACTGCGCGAATTCTGAGACTTAGTTTTTTTTTAAACCAAAAACTTTTTTTTATTGATTCAGACATTATTTTTATCCTTTATTATATTAACAAGTACATCCTAGTTCCAATATATTACTCTCATAGACGTTACCAGTGGATGGACGAGACATGTACGCGTCCAACGTTGGCGAGACGGAACCGTGCTGTGTGGTCACCGGCTATCCATTGGGCTCTAGGCTAGTCACTTTTACTAACGGTATGTATTTTTAGCAATATTACATTAAACCCAATATTTAAAACATTTAAATATAAAATTAGGTGAATATCTATTAACTTTACAGTAAAATAAACCTAGTTATTAAAATATACGTTTTCGAAACTTGGCACATAAGTTGTTAGAAAAGTCCGTAAAATAAACTATAGTTTTTTAGCCTACAAAACAATAGGTGAACGGCAGTTAGTATATTTAAAAATATTTTTAAAATTAATAGTTCGTTTTTATAAAACAATCTCAAGAAGGCTTATCACTCTTATAATAATCAAATAGTCCAGTAATTTTTCATAAATTGACTCCTTTCACTGTGCACAAGTTATGATTAATTATTGTGGGGCCGCAGCGAGTAGGGGTGATGACATACAGCCTTATTAAGTGCCGGCTCGACAGGACTCTCCAGTCACGATACATTAATTAAACAAGCCCCTATGATGTTATACATCTATTGTGATAACGGCACGTCGATCCTTAAATACGCTGTCAGATTTATTATGACAGATAATGTTCGACGATTGAAATGTATCTATCTCCTTTTTTACCCACGACGGAACGGAGCAGGTATATGCGTTTAGGGTGAGAGATGTGCGTTTGTGTGTTTGTGTGTTTGTGTGTTTGTGTGTTTGTGTGTGCGTTTGTGCAAAGTAATGTTCCCACATATCTTCTAAACTAATGATCTGATTTTGATGCGGTTTTCAATAAAGGGTTTGTGTTCGATGAGTTCATGTTCTTAGATAGGTGTCATGGCTGTAACTCACTAGGGGGCGCCACAATATTAGTCCAAACAGCAAAGTAATGTTCCCACATATCTTCTAAACTAATGATCTGATTTTGATGCGGTTTTCAATAAAGGGTTTGTGTTCGATGAGTTCATGTTCTTAGATAGGTGTCATGGCTGTAACTCACTAGGGGGCGCCACAATATTAGTCCAAACAGCAAAGTAATGTTCCCACCTACCTTCTAAGCTAATGATCCGATTTTGATGCGGTTTTCAATAACGTTTTTGTGTTCAATGAGTTCATGTTCTTAGATAGGTGTCATGGCTGTAACTCACTAGGGGGCGCCACAATATTAGTGCAAAAGAGCAAAGTAATGTTCCCACCTACCTTCTAAACTAATGATCCGATTTTGATGCGGTTTTCAATAACGGTTTTGTGTTCGATGAGTTCATGTTCTTATATAGGTGTCATAGCTATTAATCACTAGGGGGCGCCACAATATTAGTGCCAAACAATGTTACAATATAATCAAAACGTCCGATTACAATTCTGTTTTCGTCAGCAATGTGTACGTGCTTAATGCATGTTCCCAAATAATAAAAATTACGCCTGTGACTCACTAGAGGGCGCTACAATATCGGTGCAAAATAATATTGCAATAACATATTATATAGACTATAATTCGTATATGTTCTCTAAAAAGTCTGAAATAAAATTTTGAAAACACCCCCGACGGTAAAAATCTTATTGAAAAATAATAAAATAACTCAAAACCCCCGACTTAACCCAATTATATAGGAATAACCGTCGGGGGCTGCCTTTTCTATATGAAATTTCAACAATTAATTGAGTGTATTTTATGTCATCGTTAAACATCTACAATTCTTCAATAATTGTATTCACGACACTAGAATCCTTTAGCTGGTTTAATGGCAGCTCCCGACGGATATTCCTATATAATTGGGTTAAGTCGGGGGTTTTGAGTTATTTTATTATTTTTCAATAAGATTTTTACCGTCGGGGGTTTTTTCAAAATTTTTAATTTTGTTAAAAGATAATTATTGGCTATTCTTTTTTAAATATCAAAAATGATTTTTTTTTGTAATCGCCAATCAACCGTGAATTTCAGAAAGTTTCCATTTTGAATTATTATTTTTAAACAAAAGTAGCTGCTGACTGAGGTTTCACTCCTATTCACAAAAGAACTGTTTCTTTCCAGTCCTTCCTCAATTTTCAGTTGCATCTTCATGTACTAAATACTTAATTAAAAATACTCTAGTTTACCTTGAAAGACAGAAAAAGTCATATTTCATTAACAATATGTCAGTAAGTATATAAGAGTGTCCTTTCATAATGATAAGGTCGTTGTGCCAACCGCGAGTGGTGGTCGCGGGTGGTGAGTTCGGCACGGAGCGGCGGGGCTGCGGCCGCATTGCTACAGCACGTCGAGTCCTGGTGCGGCCCAGCTGATTACCATCATGTTTAGGTAATAACATATCAGTATAAAAATATCTTTAGTTTTAGGCCGGCAATACACAGACCGCTTGAAGCAGTAAGGGGCGACAGCTTCAAGCGGTCGACTGCACAGTGAACTGCAGAGTTCTATGGACGCACATACACCGCTCGAGTAGTTGCAACTGATTCGGGCGGTCGACAGCTTGAAGCTGTCGCCCCTGACTGCTTCAAGCCATCCGTGTATGCGCCTTAGACTCCTTGCACACACGCGGTTTTGTTGCCATCTTGTTACCAGTTCCGGTCGGTTAGATGTAATGGATCATTAGAGCTATAAAAGTGTATGTGTCTAAGAAATCTTTATTTTCGCTTTAATGTGTAGTTTTTTGATTGTATGCTATTTCTAGAGCCAATAAAGTGTTGTCATGATAAACGGTTGTCTTCAAGTATTTTATTACTGATATAATTTAGTAAGTACGTAATTTTTTGATATTGATCAATAGACCCAAATCCAAACCGTGTGTGGTCACTTTTCACTATTAACTTTTCCTCTTTGTTATGCTATGATAGATGTTAGATTATCGGCGATTCATCTAATACTTAATACCCTTCAGATTTATGAGACTATGAAATATATTAAGTAGTTTAAACGAATGCAGTGGTGACGTAATAAAACGCAAGTGTTTTTGTTTATATCGCTATAATAAACTCATTTGTTATCACATTTATTTAATAATATACTTTGACACACACATTGTTACGTACTAGGATTTGTAGAGTTCCATTCCATACCTGTGATCAAAGCTGAAAATATAACCGAATCCAAGTTTATATTATTCAATCTTAGAGTTTTAGGCCCAAAATGTTCGGCTGATAAGATTATATTTTATGTAATAAATATGATATAGGTAGGTAAGCTTTAAGCACTTTCAGCATTGGTCAAGGCACGGAATGTGGAAATGTCTGTGTTCTAGGAAGAATTGATATATATAATATATACTATGGCTAGAGTAGGGAAGGTACATAGTATGATATCCGATACCTTATCACAAGTTGCGGATTGTAAGTAGAGCGCGCGACGCGTGAGTGTTCGAGTGGCCGGTGGGACGACTGCGGGTGATCGCGGTATCGGGGCTCATCGAGGCACATCATATTAGATTATGTCTTTACATACGTCTCTTACGTAAGAATATTACTTTGTTAACTCTAACATATCAAGATAATAAGCGTAAGTAGATCGATCCTAACACTCTGTCAGAATTGATAGTTATATTATTAAATATCTAGATTTTCATTGATACATTATAAATAATTTATATAATTTATGTATATTTTGTTCAACTTAATCAAATACAAAAATTATAGTGTAAAAATATACTTAACACCTGATATATATTTAGGCATTTGAATTATTCGAGTATTTTAATATTTAGTTAATCTAATAAGTGAATATTTAGATCTCTCTAATAAATATTTCTCTCTCTTGGGAAAATGTACAACCACGATAAAATAAAATGGCGCACCGTAACAAGGTAGATAGATGAGACAGCTAGACGCAAGTGCACGTCGCTCCTAGCGGACAGTGACACGGCACCGAGGCGTGAGTGTGCGAGTGTCCCGCGACACTGTCCTCGCTTGTTACGTTACGGTGATCGCAAGTAAGCAAGTGTAATATTGTCAGGTGAGCCACTAAGCTATGATAGCACTGGAAGAACACAGATTTTGACAAGATATATTACATTAAATACCTCTCACAGGATATGTAGTTTGTTACTAACACCGATGACCAAAATATCATTCATCTCACGAATATTTAAATATCTACTTAATGAATTTGTGTGTCTAACTATACGTGCGAGTGCAACGTTGCATGCTCTCGCAATACGTTCGCCACTTATTTAAGATAGATCACATGAATATTACAATATCGAAATGTTCTGTCTACATCTATGACATGATTCCTAAACACTTTATGTTGCAATATCGCGGAATTGGAAATATTAAGTTAGGTATTTGTCACAAATGTGTACATTTGTTTTCAATCTAGGTAATACAAAAGATTTACTATAAATTCTATCACGAAAATGTTGTGCGTAGAAAATTTTGAAAATCAATTTCACAATAACTATTTACAGTTCGTAGAGTAAGATTTTTGACACGAAGAAATAATGTTTTTTACCACTTTGGTATAGAGATGATTTATAAATCAAGTAGGTATACTTTGGAAAATTCACTAAAGCACAACCTTGGAAGAATAGTACCTAGACGCGCTTACTTACTAGAGTAACTTTAGAAATGTATTAATCATATAAGGCAAAGTGTCGAAGTTGGGGTTCATTTTGATGACGTATGCTATAAGATAGTGTTGGTTCGAATATCTAAGTACTTAGAGATAGGTACAAGTTACACAGACGCTAACGATAAGTTAATCTCAATAAGAATGATGATAGTCAAGAAAGTAAAATCTTTTGTTACAAAATAACTTTCTAAGAAAGTTTAGTGAAGAGTTGGAAGTGACAGTTACGAAGTGATATAATTACATGCATACGCACACAGTGTAAGTATCTTATAAATATTATATAGACTATTGTACTCCACATGAAATGCACTACAGTTGTTGTACTATTCTAAATATTCTGAATGTATTGAATCATACGGTGACACACATTTATAAGATTTATTATAGGTAAGTACATAACACAAAACTGCTACAAATATTTGTTTTATAGAGTTGAAGCGTAATATTTTTTTAATAAAACGTAATAAATATCTCTTGAGCTAACAATAATCTCTATATTAAAGGCCTAATCAGTTATTAGGCACATCCATATGTGGACATAACATACACACTTAAAAAATTGAAGCACTTGTCTACAATAAGCTCCTTTTTATTAAACTACAGTCTAAATAGTGTTGATTATTTCTTCTGGGCATGTGGTTGAGAATTACTCTTGTTGTCACAAAAATATCTTTATCTGTAACCCGTGGGCTTGTTATATTTGTGTTATGCCCTAAACGTATTTTGACTGCGAACAGAAATAGCGAATAATATTTTTAGGTAACATTTTGATCTACACTGCATTATTTACAATGATAGAAATTTTCGATAACCAACACATTTATCAGTCCAATATTGGGGCATTGTGGGCGTATATATGTGGAATATGCACGGCGGAGATAAATAAGATCGTATGGGACATGTGAGCCGTCGGGAGCGCTAGTTGTCTAGTTGCGCTCCGGCGACGGCTCCCTGGATCAGTCGGGCGACTCGTCGTTGGCGAACGAGGTGGCGGGGAACAGCGGGTACCAGCCGTACGTGCGCTGCGGCAGCGTGAGCTTGTCGAGGCAGATCTCTGCGCCGCCCAGCGCTAGGTTGTGCTCGAAGCCGCCGCAGCGCTGCCACAGCATCACCACCAGCGTGCGGCCCAGTGCCTCGCTCGCCTGAACAAACGTGCTCTTTGTGTACCAAATATCGAATACACTGCATTTACATACATACGAAAAGAATATGCAATACATGTATATGGAGTGATTAACAAAATAATGTGCGGCTAGTACTAAAAAAAATTGATTTTCAATGATAAAGTGGTGAATTCATTTTGCAGCAATTTTAAAATAGCTGATTGTAATGCGTGATGCAAGTAATTAACACTGATTGGCGTAGCTAGTGCCATTTTCGTTCAACTATTCAAATGTTCATTATCATGGATATGCCCCGGGATCCCCGGGAACAGGAACCAGTACGTGTTGTACAGAGAGTGCTACCGAGTAGCGCCCTTAACCTTAGGATCGTTTGTCCCGTACAGCTGTTATTAGCTCAAGCTCCTCGATCTCCCTGCACTACCTTCGCCGATCAGTACTTATATGTTCCCATGCACTAAGTTATGAATCTACTTAAGTTTAAAAGAGTGCGGCAAAACCCCGTACGTATTCTTACTTGTACCTGATACTTGAGCGTCTGTTTGAAGTGCGGCTCGGTGGTTCGCCTGATGACGCGAGTTTTGCGCTTATGCAGCCACTTATCCCCATCGCGCAGGTAACACTTGACGTACGAGTCCGGCACTTCACCGTTCACGCCATACACACGACGAGCGTGCGATACCTGTGTGCAAGCCATTTCATTTCGGTCACTTCATCAATATCGAGTGTTCGTCTGTTAGCGAAAATATTTCGTAGAATTTTTGTTTCACTGTAGTGCATTCTTTTTCTGCCTAGTTATGGGTAGATTGTTCCAAGATATTTTTAAAATACATGTTTTATTTTATTTCAGATTTTTTCATTTATTTGTAACAGAATTTGTCTAGCTCGTATGAGAGAGATCTATCATATGAGAGTGTACCTCGAGCTCCAGTTGTCCCTTGATCATAATGATGCTGATATTGATCTCGGCGTGCAGCGGCGGCAGGTGCGCGTTGCGCGGCGGCAGCTGGCCGGGCCCGAGCGGCACGGCGTCGTCGTCGTCGGCCAGCGCGTCGCACGCGGCCGCCGCCGGCACCGCCGCCCACATGCTGCCCTTGCGCCCCGTGGCCGTGCCTGCGTCACTCACATACAACGTACTACCGCCGCGCATACCTGACGCCCCGACCACTACTCGCTTCACCGAGTAGTACTCCGGTTTATTTGTTTTATATACGGATAGCGGGCATCATAATGAGTCTTTCATTCTAGTTGGTTAAACATTTAAAAGTAACAAAAACCAAAGTACAAAATGATAGTAAACCATTCAATCGAACACTTAAAATGATGAAAAATAAACATTTACATAAAATAAGCACGTCAAACAGCTTCGTGCCAAATGTATACAGTTTTCGTTTACATAGAATCGAATGTTTCCTTTCCTAAACACATAAATGAAAGAGAAAGCGTTATATCGTGTGCAGCCAAGAGTGGAGTCGAATTTCTAATAGTTGTCTGAAGCGTTCCTCAACTTATGGTAAGCATTCCGTGTCATGAACAGCCATTTATTTGATTTTTAGGAAAACTTGCGGTTGTGTAGGAGTACCGAAACATAACTCATGCCACCGCTGGCTTCGGCGAGCCGCGAGAGTCCGCTACGTCATGCGCGACCGCGACCTACGCTTCAGAATGTGTAGCTACTTCCCTAGTCGAGTAGATTGAAGGAAAACGCCATACTTAACTACGGCCTAACTATAATAGGATAATAAATTATATTTACAAGAAATCTAATAGATGCGCTTTGTAACAATGAGTGACATTCGCAGAGGTAATGAACCAAAACATCCTAGGCGACACAATGCCATCGAGATGAACGTAGACGGGCAGCCGAACAGACGGAACACAGAGACAGATGAAGTGAGCGTGATCGCCCGCGGCCGGGCATGCGTCAGGACAGTACAGTACAGACACAGTGAAGTGATGAGAAGCTTCGGGCGCAGCCACATTCAACGGTGCGTGCGCGCGGCCGCCGCGCAAGCGATGTATGACCCATGCTACTACGTGCCCCAATGTCCACCGTGGCGCCCAGCGCCGCCACCGCGCCCGACAGCCGTGCCCACTTGACTGGTCAGATGCAAGCGGGACGCGACCAACGGGGACGGTGGGTGGGCCGCGGCGGCATGGTGGACATGCGGGAACTGGCGGCCGTCGGACGTCACAAGGGATCGCGTACACCGACACCGCACACGAACAAACCCTGTCGGGGAGTACGCGCGGGCGCGGGCACGAACGAGCAGTCGCTTACCGAGGTGCTAACGGTCCGTTGCTGCTGACCAAACAAGCACAACACAGTACAAATCAGTACTACCCTCAAGTTCGCATTGTCTAATGAGATCTGTGGTGTAATCGGGGAGAGTCGAAGTGGACAAGTTTACATATTTCGGATTTACCTTATTATCGCATATGATTTTTAAAGGCAAGAAGCCGAAGGGGAATGTGTTAAACAATATAATAATTGTGTAAGGAAACATATAAAATAACTTAATTTAATCGTGATCGGGTCGATTCTACAGAGGAGATACACATTATTGCAATTTAATTACTGAGTGACACAATACGGAATTAATGATGAATGTAATGTTCGAACTAATTTTTATATCTGAAAGTTCAAGGTTAATAAAATTTTTGGTTAAGCTCTATTTTTATTATCGTGATAATTATTGCAATCAAAGTGATTCTTCGGTGTTGACGAAAAGGCTTTTCCTAGGACATAACAAAGGTCACATGAGCGATGTAGTGTAATGAGGAGTCAGTAAGAGTATTGCACTTACGCCTGGCAGTGGAGCCGGAGAGCGACAGCGTGCGGCCCAGCTCGCCCTTGACGGCGCGCAGCGAGCGCAGGATGTCGTCCGGGTCGCGCCGCACGCACGACGAGCGTCGCCGCTCCGTGCGCCGCGCACTCATCGCCGGCGACACGTCGCCACCGCCTTCTACACAACCGCCACTAATGTACCATCTGCCGCACTTACCTCACTCACCTACCGGCACCTCGTACATCTCACAATGCTGCCGTTTCAAATAACTGCTCAATAACACACTAGTTAAAAGCTGCCAGAGGAAACTCTTATTATAAAAACTCTAACAAGTAATCAAAATTACTTTGATGTAGATGCTTCCTGGAACTCCCAAAATATAGCATTACCCTTTTCTTGTTGTTGGAATGAGGAACGGCGTGAGCCTGGCAAAGATCGGGAGAAATCTTTGCCAAGCTGATACACTTCCACTTCGAGTGTTTCTGATTGAGAGGAGCCTCGACGTGAGCCTCCCACCCATGCGTGGTCGGGATGAAGTAAAGAAGCACATTCGCCGATGGAGTCCACGTCATCTGAAAACAATAACAATTAACATTATATAATAGTCATTGGTTATGAAAACTACGGATCCTAAGTCAAGGTATACGTTAAGCGCGGATCCAAGACATGAAGGGGATAAGTTACATTTTAGAGCACATACCAATGCTCGTACACATTATAACGAGTAAGTGGAATTATATCAAACGTTTACAATGGTTGTCACTCACTAATCACCGAGGTGTCATATATTTCATAATTCATAATTACATTATAATTATGTAGGATACTTATCTTGTAATCAACGCGTTTATGCGGCATCAATTTGTGATCCCTTGAGACAATTCACGTAGTCCTTACAAACATCAAACTCCACAAAGCAGGGTTAGTAAAGCAGAATATAGTTGGAAATGGAAAGATTAGTACACGGTGACATTAACGACAAAATCTACAAAGACTGTTTTATGAAAAGCGGGGATTTCGAGCCCACTTCGCATTCGATTTGAAGGTGCGATGGGCCGCGAACGGTAAATCCTCTTATTCTGGATCTAGGCATGCGATTAGGATAATAGAAGGAATAACTGGGGAGGAAAAAAAATTAAACACCCGAATCTTCATGTTCGCGGCCGATTGAACCTCCGGCATGAAATGCCATAGGAATACGAATGCGGAGGGGGCTTCAGAAGGAATAGCATTGAAGTCGATAAGTGAGCAGCGACCATCTCTGGACATGTTAGGGTTGGATCCGCGTTCGTTACCTGACACTGAACGCTGGGAGGCGAAGTCTCCGCGGCGTAAAGCGCGCGCACCCGTGAGCGAGCCGCGCGGCGACGCGTTGGCCGAGCGGGGCCCGCGCTCCTCCAGCGTCCACCACACAGCACGCTCTTCCGCGAATGCTTTCTCGATTTCCATCTGCAAATGCATATTCATGATGACAATGGTTCTACAGAATTTACAGAATCAGTCGTGGTAGTAGACACTTATTAATGGCTTCAAGTTTGATTCTAACTTACAGTGCATTCTCCAATAAGAACAGGGTCAATGCCCGGACAAGCGTCCCAGAGGGTGAGCTCCAACGCTCGGCCTGCTAGCAGGTCTGCTGTAAGTCCACCGAAGCTCAAAGTAGCATTCCACACGGGACTGCATGAAGCAGATGCTGGATCTGTCTCCACAGGTGGGCAACTTTCACTGAGGAAAACGTTTACATTGTAAATACTATTCATGGATTGGGAAGTCATTACAAATTAGGTATAGAATTTCGCTTACAGTGATGGCAGAAGGCGTATTCTGGCGAAAGCTTCTGGTTCATCTCCATAGCCCAGCGTGTGGTCCCGCGGCGGCAAGTCGTCGGCCGCGATGAGTACGACCACGAGCTTGCGCAGGTCGCACTCAAACCACACCTGCAGCTGCGCCCGGGCAGGTGGGCGGTCCCGCGCGCGGTCCGCGCGGTCTTGCTCCTGAACGTAAAGTGCACATATGACATCTCACGCCTTCTAGTATAAGTTGTACAACAATGCGACTCATAGAGTTACTGGTCCATTTTCATTCATTAAGAGATTAATTTTCATTTATAGAAATTGGGAAATATTACTAGGATAATAATTCGATAACTCTACTACATGCACCAATAACTCTGATATGTTTTGATATATAAGTTTTGTTTACAACAAAGTCACATGGTATATACAACTCGGTCACAGATGACTACAATAAACAAACAAGGGTGATGTCGGCATAAACGAAAATAATAACAAAATGTAACAACTTCCCAAGATCTGTTATGCAAAATCTAAATCAGTAAGAAACCTTTGGGGAATGCATTGTACTTTATCAAGTAACATGCAGCAACCATCAGCTATTTATCAATCCTTCATCAGCCAGAGAGAAATTCATTTGACTGTCCATTCTGTGCGAGTTATAGCAATGCATTCATATCACCATCAATATAATTCAGAATTTGTAATATCCAGTTGAAAATATTACGTTAGAGTAACATGCGTCGGGCTGAGGCATTTCTATGAAACACAAAGTAATGAATAAAATCGGATGGTGTCATCCGCCATGCAGGAAGCTGTATCATGCTGATACCGGTCTCACAAGCTGCATGTACCTACGTCAGGAGCCGAAACCAAACGTTCACCCGGATATTCTCTAAGGATAATCGTTTGCATGTGGCCTTTGCCAGCTCTCATCTATAGTGTTTGTTGCACAAGCTTCCTATAGGATTGGGGAAGTCTATTTCAAATCTACGTTAGAAAATATTGCAGATTTCAGCGAAGGATCATATTTTTCTACTATTTAATGTCTATAGAATATTGAATAATTCAAATTGTAGAAAATATGTTTAAAAAGATTGATCATGGCCCGGTAAATCAACTATAAGCATTAGGAAAGCTTTTTTCTCCTCTACACTATTCTATGGTTTATTTTATATGTACTTTTATTCAAAATTGCTGCCAGCCACGTAATCAAATCTGACTTACTTTTCTGAGTGAATAAAATACTCAGTAGTGAACATCGGTATCTTGGAGTTGCGAAATGTGTTTTATTGCAGAGCATGATGGTATGAATTGCATCGGCGCATTCATTCACATTGACTTTAAATTAATAACGGTATTATAATGAAATAACATGTTAAAACTTTAAGCGTTAACGGTACACATGTGTATTTTCACCATAACAATGACAAAACGCAATAATTTAGAAGTATACAGACATTTCATATAGCTTGAACGTAAACACATCATTTGAATTAATACTTCACACACAAAGGCCTTGTCTTATACGGTGCTTTTTACTAGATCAATATGCACATATCGACATTGTGCAACTTCATGCATATCTGTATTTGTAAGTACTGGGTCGTAACAATCAACTACAAGTAAGAGCGGTTATGTACATCGTGTCGCTGTAGGGTGTCGTCATCACATGACAGAAGCGTCGGTGCGCGCCTGTCGACAAGGTGTTCCAGTGCGGTGTACCGTGCTGCCACCACTCCAAGCTAACGAGACTCTAGTCGCTGCGAGCGCCTTCGATACAGTGCGGCATCACACTAAACTAAGTCAACAGCAAGACTCGGTAACAGACACTCGATGCGCTAGATATGAGACGGTACAAACGGGAGTGGAGCCGCGCCGCCGCTGGGCGCCACCGCCGCCGCCGTCCCAACGTTGTCCAGCTGCTTCTACCTTCCCTTTGCCTCTACCTTACTATGTCCCTGGTGTTATCTTCTCCCAAGTCGGTGTATGAAGTGAACTGTTTGTGCCGTTGCCATTGTGATTATATATAGGTACATTTTTGAATGTAAAATTTTGTTGTCATTGGCCAAGCTGAAAGCTGCGGCGAATCTAGCTTCACTACATCTGTATAGATAATTTCGGTAGACAAAGAGCGCTACTCATCCACGGTATCCTATAGATGATATTCGATGCCGGGACGAGTCCCCTAATCTACCATCGAACACTAAAACTGTAGTTAGCCTCTGACTACACTTACTTATTCATATGTGTTTCATCGATATTTGTGTATTTGCCGATCGTTCCCTAATTCCGCCTGGAGCCGATGGCGACATTATGAAATTGGTCGGGTGATAGAAAAAATAAAAATCTGAAAATAAGTAGGTAGCATTTTTTCACACACTTCACTTAGGATAATCATTATATAAACGGTAACGTATAACGAATATAGATAACAAATAAAGTTAAAAATATATAGGTGTATAAATATTTTAAGTAAACAAACAGAGCATCCCTTTCTCTAAATAGTAAAGGTTAACAAAGTTAAAGTACATCTAGGATCGTATATAGAAATACTAATCTCTTACAACTAGACTAACGTGGAAGATGTCTGACTGATTAGTGCTACAGTATCACAGCAGATCAGTGGAGACCCGCCCCTGCGCATCGGCCCCATTTCCAGACAGAATCAAAAGGCAAAGCAACACTTCAAGTTAGTGCCAAGCCTTTAGATTATATTCGGATCAGAATAGGACCGCCACAGGGCTGCAGTGATCGTGCTTCGCGTGGTCTCGGTCATGTGAAACGAGCGGTGGAACAAACATCACACCAAGAAGCACCATCAACTCCCGTCACATGAAGAGATGAACGTTTACTTTGGTACTCTGAATTACTTTACAAATCTATGTGTACAACTTTTGCTCAATCGAACTGTTTGGTTCCGAGTCGTTCTAGGGCTCGTCTCTTTAAAGCTCATCATCGAATATGATACCGACTAACGAATAATGAAGTTCAATCGTCATTCTAGTTAGTGGATCATCTTTGTCTACACTACTTCACCTTTCCATCACGTTAGGTATTGAAATTCTTATAAAAATGCTTGGAAATAGCCTAAAGTCCTCATGGGTAGATTGAAGAAGATGATCTATTAACATAACAACACAATGCTTAAAGATCACACGTATAGTAATGAATGACCCGAGAAGCGCAGAGGAGTAGGCACCGAGTGACAGTCTCTACTAGAGTTTATGAAGGGCGAGCGGTTGGCTCAATGTCTTATGGGTTCACAACACATATTGTTACAATTAAAGCCTATGTATGGGTATTATACCGGGGTTTTCGGCAATTTCCGTCGGGTCGGCGACGATGGTGATTTGTCGGTATCCGGTTCTGTGAATCAAAACACAGACTCATGTACTATGGCCGAGTTGTGAGAAACTAATTTCAGTATAAAATAAGAAAATGCTACAAAAATAGTAAGAATGCAAAAAAGTGTAAAATATACCGTAAAACTGCGCAAGAAGAAGGCTGGAGTAGTGTTGGTGCGAAACGAGACAGGTAGAGAACAAAATGCTGTTAATATAGCAGTCATAGATATTGATTGGCAGGAAAGATCAACAGAAACAAAATAACGTGAGAAAGTATATTTACATTAGTATTTTTATGAGATGTAATGTATGAGTAAGCAGTGTGTATCAGTGTCGAATGTGTAGGCAAGTTAACGAGCATACTTCATTTACAGTGTACACACATTGAATGGAATATAACATTGTTGTGTTTGGTGTCTTTGAAAGTGTGATAAGTTATCCATGCATAAATCTCATATGTAATTTCATGGAGAACAATCCAACTCCACAGTTCCAATTAAATAAGTCCACATAGGACCATATACTTTCATTTTCCATTCTATATTGATATATCTCGTCTCACATAGCAGACACATTGTATTCATTGTTCTGTTCATAACGAGACTGTAGGATAAAGTTGTGCCAGTTTATAACAAAGCCAATATACGATCGCGGGAACTGCGCAGTTGAATAGTCCACGCTACACGGTGTTTAGGGCGAATCACGGAAACTTTCCATCTTAAATGATAGTTTCAGTTTTGTGTGCAGTTAACGCTACTACTGTGTTTATTTCTTTATTTTTAGAAATTATGCAAGGACCATGGAGAACAAAATGACTGGCGGAGATGTCATAACGCAAAATGCGAGCCACGCCATAATGTGAGTGTTCAGGGGACGCAGATCGTTACTTGCTCTGCCCTCGTACGCCTTCTTTGGAACACGCCATTTTTCTTTTAAACCAAATTTTGACCGATCAAGGAAACCCAACCCCTCGTTAGTTCATTAGCAACTGATCAATTTGGCCACGCCTTCCGTACGTTACTTGACGTCTACAAGAAGGTGCACGACCTACCTGCCTTATGGCATCTCCGCACATCTTTTGCTCTCCGTGGTCTATATGTAATGCAATATAGTGTATTCTGCCTACATAACTTCGCTTTCAAGGAGAGTAAAAACTAGACGTGGTAAGAGTGTAGAGTACCGTATAGGGCATGATGATGCATGGAGGGCTGGTTGGTTTGCGAGGGCGGGTCGTCGACCTGCGGCGCGGGCTCCACCAGCAGCTCCACGCTGTCACCGCCGCGCTCCAGTACCGCGCACACTTCCTCGAAGCTGCGCTCCGTTAGCGGCACCCCGCCCCATTCCAATACCTCCACATAAAAGTTTGGTACGTTGTAGACATTCAATTAGATTAAGATGGAAACAACAATAAAAAAGTGGTGACATTCAACAAAAGAAATATAAAAAAAGCCCATCGTTTTTTTTGCCATAGCTATAATGTTCCCATATTCTATTAGGTTCTAATCCGCGGTATTTGACCCTGAAGTGAACAGGAGCTCTTTGAGTAGTTCTCACCCTGTCAATCAAAGCACGGTTTGGTCACAAAAGTGTGATTGTTACCTTGTCTCCCTGCTGTAGGCCGGCGAGGTCAGCGGGCCCGCCCGGCACGGTCCACACAATGACGGCCTCGCGCCGCCCGCTCGCGTCCGGCTTGCCGCCCACAACGCGCATACCGAAACCGCGAGCTGTAATTAATCATTTCCACAACCTGCCTACATACCTTTGTTGAGCTTATATTTTTGTGATTACGCTTTAACCACATTTTTGGTAAATATGACACACATGACATGAAAGCGTTGCATGTTTTCGGTTGGAAAACATTGCTTATGAAATACATGAGCTGAAAAATTAAGAATAATTTATATTGTGCTGGGCACTGTGGAAATAATTGTTTTTTAAAACTTCAGATTTTGAAGTCAAACTAACTTACATCTGTGCCCCTTATCATTAGGGTCCCGACGCAGGGAGACGCGGCGAGGCGTGCGGTCATCGACGTCATGTATCACAATTTTGATGGCCTCGGCGTCGACGGACATCTGTCGCGCGGCCGCCGCCAGCGCCGCCGTCGTAGCCGCCGATACTGATATTGTTGGTTCTGATGATGACTCTGAGCTCCGGGATGCTAGGGCCGCTAGTGCATTTAGAGCGCCAGTTTTTTGCTGCAAAGCTGCTATGTCCGGCCTAAGTAAAAAGTATTGTTAGAGGTCATTTAGGCTCCCGTTGCATTAACATATACAACATAAGTAAAGAGAACTCACAGCTGGCTTCCACGACGTCTGATCGGCCTGTCTTCATCGACACTGAGTCCAGGAGCTATCGAGGGCGTGGTGCTGGGCTCATCTGTGCGGTATGACCCACGGCGAGACGTTGCGCCCGCTACTACGTCCACTGCTGATGATCTATGGGAAATGTAACCGTTGTCAATCTTACTTTTCTACAAAGACTTTAGACAGTTTACTGTAATGAGACCCATGGAATGGATAACTAGTAGTAGTTTTTTTAAGCCTAACAAACTATGTTAATTACCATTTATTCAAGACTAGCGACCCGCTCCTGCTTCGCACGGGATATTTCCCCACTATTTAATGTTTGTTATTATTTTTTATTTATTTATTTTATTATACATACAAATCTTCCTCTTTAATCACTCTATCTATTAAAAAAAAACCGCATCGGTTGCGTAGTTTTGAAAAAAGCGTACTAAGGGACACGGGGACAGAAAAAGCGACTTTGTTTTTTACTATGCAAGACCAGTGACTCGCAAGATTATGCTACCTTCTGGAGATGGCAGGCGGTGCTAGCGGCGTGGGCTGGTGCGCGGGCGAGTGCGGCTGGTCCTCGTCGCAGGAGCGCTGGCGCGGCGCGCGCACGGAGCGGCGGCGTGCCGGCGTCACCGTGCTCGGCCGCCGCGACTCCACCGTCGGCGTCGTGCTGCCGCCGCCCTTTAACTGCCGCCGCGGGCAGCGTGGTTACGAACTCACACTCCATACAGTATCAACTTTTCGTAGGTACATCAATACCAGCCTATAGCTGTCCACTGCTGAACATGAACCTCGCCTAACAAGCGCTAACATTATATAACACGATAGATACACCATCGTTATCATATTAGCCTATTGCTTTCCACTGGGTGTCTATTAACGAGCATTGTAACACATCCTGTAATTGACCAGCTCATGGTAAAAACAGTATCGTAATATAATTTTTAAGTTTTTTTTTAAGTTTTCTTGGAGACTTATTTGCACTGACGTTAAAGTCGGAGAGTGGTGTGGGTGTTAAAGACTTTAAGAAAACTACAAACAGATTTATATTATTATTTATATATCAGCTTGATCGAAAGACGTAACTGTTCTGACTTATTAGTGCTGCATAAGATTATAAATGGTACCGTAGATGCTAATCTGGTAAACTATTTTAACTTTAGATATAGCCATCGTAGTAGGCGTCATTATCGTGTTTTTGAATTACCTAAATCCACGTTAATTTCCACTTTCAACAGTCCTCTAACCCGTATGGCAAGGCTATATAACGAAAGGTCCAATTTAACAGATTTCCCCATTGATATTTTCCGTATGAGTTACGCTTCATACAGACGCACCATTTTTTAATAAAACTGAGAGTGTAAGTTAATTTTTTCTTTTTTTCTTTGTTTAGTAGGTACTTATATCCTATTTTTTAGTTTTGTTGTATACTTTTTTTTTTTTTTAATGTCCTTATAGTTTTTTTAGTTTTTTTGTGTTGTTTCCTTTAGTCTCTGATATTTAATTTGTTAAACGTCATGCATACCTGTTATTAGCATAGTTGCTGAAATGCCCTTCCCTGTAATCGTGTGTAGACTGTATTTTTGTGGGTGACTATTCTGTTGGTGTGCTTAATGTAAATAAATAAATAAATAAATAAATAAATACAACTATAAAGTATTACACCTACACCTCAACGTTACTGCGTAAGGCTTAAAGTAAAAAGGCTTTGTCAGAAAATAAGGAGTCTTAGATCCTCTAAGACGATCCTTAAATTAACTTAATGTTTTTCAAAGCCAATCCCATCGATAGACATTACCTTTTCGAGTTCTTTGAGTGACGCTGGTGAAACGTCTGAGTGTCGCCTGAGTTCAGGTGAGCGGGGCGGAGCTAGGCCAGCACTGCTGCCGCCGCTGCCGAGCCGGGCTTCTGAGTGGCGGCGCTGTAACGCTTCCAGCACCGGCACATCCAGTAGTGAGTCTGTGCTATCCTGTGCTGCTGGCGGCAGCCGCGGTTGTGCCTTGCGACGGCACACTGAGCACCGCCATGAGTTCTAAACATTTGCAAGTCGATCTTAAATAGTATTCATATCGGAAGGACAACAGATGTATATAATGATGAACTATTACAGAAACGCAGAGATTATAACTTCGGCTTAAACATTAAGCATAATACAGGGCGAATATCTCACAGCGTCTTCATCGCTGGCTGGCTTAGAGTAGGAGGAGCAATCCTCGCAGACACGATGTTGGCAGCCGTTGCACGTGTGGTACACTTCTCCGGGCTTGAGCGCCTTCAAGCAGACCCGGCACGCTCCCGCCCGGGACGGCGCTTTCCCAGCCTCACTACCAACAAACATGGGCTATAATAAACACAATTTAAACTAACTAAAGTCCCTTTGAATGATCAAAAGAAAATAAGATAGTCTTCTATACGTATAGCGGTTTGCTTAAACAAATTAAGAACTCTGAAAAAATGTAAAGCAATGATACGATGAAAGTAGAATGAAAAATTAATTTCAAACTTTTTAATTACGTAAGAAACGTTTTAATGAGTTTTCAAGTTCTGTTATAATAGGAACCGTAACAAAAGGAGGAGTATTGTTTCAATACATACCGGTCAGTCTTGGCAATCTGTGCAGCGGTAGGCGGGGGTTGTGCCGGCGGAGGCGCCGGCGCAGGCTCTGCTACAGGCTCTGGCACGGCTTGTCGTGGACCCAACTTTGTTGTTACTGAAACAACAAACTCTGATGTCATCTCAAACTTTTAAATAAATCGATAATACTCCCATACTATTGACTAAGTATTCCAAAATGAACATAAGTCATTCAAACTGAAATTACATTCAGATCATTGTTATGAAATACTGAATTGGAATGAAACGATGGGAATTCAAATAAGTCCGCAGCTTGTGTCTACCTTCCGAGCAGGAATCTGCTAACAATGCATGCCAGCCTTCCCGCCTCAGGCTCGAGAGACGCGAACATCGAGATATTTTGCTATGAATATTAAGAAATTATAATGAATACCATAAGAAACTTCCCTTTACAGCCAAATATCTAAACCAATATGTTTTAACTTCAATTATAAGGGTTCTAGTTTATATTTTAGTTCTTTATACACACATAACTAACTGTTATGTGTGTATAAAGAACGTATAATATATATAATGCACGTCCGAAAATAACACGATGTTATTGGATTGTAAAGGGCGTACATACCTAGGTGTATTTTGTTTGTACTAATTAATTAATTTTACGGTGTACCCGCAGGTTTCGCTTGAGTTCAATTAACTAGTCCGAAAAGTCAATTATAACGTAACACAACCTCGTACCCTTTGAAACGAAGTTTATTACTAAGTATGAAGTTTCTATGAAAATTGAATACCTACAAGTTTAGCGCTTGTAGAAGCAGCTATGGACTAACTGAAATGCAATAACGTTTGAAAATTTCTCGAGATTCCGTTTTCCTTCTCTCGAGGTCAAGGATTTTCATATATATAGCAACTTGTTACGACAATTTCTCAGTTCTCAGATCAAGTTAACTTTTTTGGTATGTCATAGAAAACTAACTCAATTTCTGACATAAATACCAAGTCCTGTATATTATGTTAGATTTACCTATTATTTATTACGTCTGCACGATCGATCTGAAAATCGCATAAAATGTAACAAGTAACTTAAGACATCTGATGTCGAGAAACGAACACTAAGCTCGCGTGATGAAATACATTTCTATTCACAGAAGTCTCAACATTACAAAAGTTGTATTTCATAACTACAAACGATATTTCCGAAGGCAATTTTCTTTATGTAAAAAGAGGTAAGTTAAATTATAGGAAAATGTTATATTTATGGTGAGTTTATGTTAACCGTTCTTGTGGGGTGTGAGGTAAACATAAATAACGGTAATAATGGCCTTAGGGAACAGGCACATAACACCGCTCCAATCTTGGCCGTACAAGGATAGTTTCAAGAGTTATTACACCCTTGTTAACAAATGCTAACAGTTTTACACTAGCTGGTTATCTTTTTATTTTGAGCTTTAAAATATATTTTTGAACAAAGTAATTCCAGATTCATTTTTGCTACATCGAGCAACCTCGGTTATTCAGAGTTGAACTACCTATTTAATTACATTACATCGAAACGAATTTACGTAGATTTATTTTAAGTTTATAAATAAAATAAACTATTATTTTCTAACCTCCACGCATACTGATATGTGGAGTTATATTCGCAAAAGCAATTCATTAAAGGATCTAAAAATAGCAGCTGCATAGCTCGAATGCTGACCCACCGCCTACGCCATTCACTGGATTAAATTACTGCTATGACTTGCGTGGGATGATGCAGATTGCTATTTCAGTTATAGACCACAGTCAGATGGAAGAACAATACATCCTTTGTCCTAAAAATAGTACCATGTTAGTCCTGACCTCTCACTGTCTACACAATGTTTTGACTCACATAAATCAAAGTTGGTAACTCCACCTTTCTGGATAAAGTTAAAATGTCACGTATGTACCTTAAACCAGCTTTACATAAAGTTAACTCATGATAGATTCAGGTAGGAAGGCGCTGGAAAATCAAAATTCCAGCAGCGTTCCCTTTTGGGGCCAAAAACGTACCTATCCGGTCGTTATCTCTTATACTGAAACAATATCCATTCATCATCCCGACGAAAATCTGTTTATCGAAGGCAACAAGGAAAAGTATCGCTATAATCATAAACTGGCTACAGTTACAAACATTTGAGGTCATAATTGTAGAAGATACGGACAAACGTATGGGATACTATCTAAACATTCTAATTTTCCCACATAATGAAGTTAGTAGTAGATATAATATAGGTATCACGAATCCTTCCAGTTAATAAGGTATAGCAAGTTGAAAAAAAATAAACGTGCATACATGTCTCATAAAATTAGTAGATTTATATTTTCTATATATTTATTTCGTGTTTCTTTAGGTATTATTTCTGTGCCATTTAAAACCGCCTGGTTCAGAATAAACCTAAGACGGATGCGTATCTGTTCTGTCAGTCCAATTTAACGCATTACTTAGTTTAGGAATTCGCTCTCTTTTTGTCAGACTCGAATGCTGTAAAAAGGGTAATTGGTTTTGGTATTCCATGGCCAATCCTATTTGGGGGTATAGGCTCAGAATCAGTGTTTTATACTAAACCGTTTGTAGTGGCGAATGAAGAGATAGAAGGACAACTATCCTTTTTAATTTACAATTATAAAGTGGCCCATATTTACTGAGTCCGAAATTAAATCAAAAGCCCTAGTTCCTGCTGAAACACTAATATCCAACATTACCTCATACTTGCAGCATGTAGTTCAGTTATTACGTAAGTTGGTGCCACAGTTATGTGACTTTGCATCAAGTTAACAATTTATTTACCTCTGGCATTATTAGTGTTGTTTCTAGTAGTTACTTGTTAGTATGTCGTACAAAGTGTAACTTTAGAAAGTAAATGGCGATGTAATTTGAGATAATTAGCGGTGATGGAGTCTTAGTTGTGATGTGTCAAGTGCTTCTTTGTGGTAATCTTTTAGAGTTGTGTTTACCTTTGTCCTGAGCGGTGAGCAGTGACGAGGAGAGGGTTTGCCGCAGTTTACCGAAGGTTCCCGGTGACTCGATGTGCCCGGGTACCGTGTTCGATGAGTCGTCTGTCGCCACCATCTGATGATAATAAACTACATTTATTTCATCAGCACTTAAGTATTCTTATAACTTTTTTGAATATAAAACAGCCTTTGTACTTGAGATATACGAATAAATCTGAGACATTATCTTAATAGAGCAGATAACGAACAGTGTAAGAATAAAACCGGCCAAGTGCGAGTCGGACTCGTGCACGAAGGGTTCCGTAAATTACAGTTAAATCAACCTATCTCAAAAACTATAAGAGATACTTTGATCAAACCAAAAATCGTTGAAAGAGTTAATTAGCATGCATCACCTCTATTTTTTTTAGAATTTTATACCCCGTAGTTATAAAAATAGAGGGGGGGGGGCATACTTTTTACGACTTTGAGAGCTGATATCTCAAAAACCGTGCACTTTAAGAAAAATGTTTTTTAGAAAACTTTATATCATTTTAAAAGACCTTTCCATTGATACCCCACACGGGTATGTACATCGAAAAAAAAAATTTCATCCCTCAGTTACATGTATGGGGGGCCCCACCCCCAATTCTTTTTTTTACTATTTAGTGTCATATTTTTGTAGCGGTTCATACAACACATATTCCCATCAAATTTCATCACTGTAGTACTTATAGTTTCCGAGTAAATCGGCTGTGACAGACGGACAGACGGACAGACGGACAGACGGACATGACGAAACTATAAGGGTTCCGTTTTTGCCATTTTGGCTACGGAACCCTAAAAATGTGAATTAGTAAACTTGATAAAAACACTTGGTGTTGAAAAAGAACTCATGTCGTGGAAAGAGACGCGACGCCGCGCGGCGATAAAACTCTTCATACAAAAATAACGGCTCAGTAATACCGTCGTAAATTTTATGGAGAGCAACAGATGGAGAATGAAATACATCAGAGAGGGGAAAATCAATATTGTCGTCTCTCGAACTAGACTACGGAGCGTTTTTATTGCTTCGCTCGTAAGTCTACTCAAACTTTCACTTAGTAAGTATATAAGTAGTATTAGTCACGTTCAAATGATATCTGAATGAATGAGGTCACCTACTAAGCACGTGAAATAGGCAGCTACTACGGTTACACACCTATCATAAAATAATTTGATAAAGTACCTACGTTATTAGGCTTCCCGCTAATTGGAACTGGCTCGTAATAAACTCGAGTCTATAAATAAGGATATATTCTTAATGCTCTAGAAATTGTTTTGAAGGCGGAGTAAAAATGTAGTGCGCAGGTGGAAACTGAGTAAACTGTGAACAAAGCAGGCTCCTGGCGGACGTAGTAAAGTGGGAGCACGAATACCGAGCAGGAACTCGGGGAGGAAGGAGATGGTACCGCACCGGTACTGTGGTGTATGTACTCGTATAACACGGCAGCTTAGACCTATGTATTTATACTTTTGTAGTTTACATAGGTCGTGATTTCAAATATGATAAACAATAAAATAGCGTTACCTATTCTCTTCTAATTTAAAACTGAAAGAAATACTAAATGGTTGGAAAACAATTTAGAAAATCTATTCAATTAACGTCTGAATATAGCCATAATAGAATAAACTCTACATTTCACAAATATCTGGGAACAAAATAAAATAGAATTTACAAGTTGTGCTTCACGCCCGCGTAAGTCGTAAAATTTCACACCAGCAAAGGGTTACGGTTCGGCATTCGATCAATTCTCTGTAGAATTTGAATGGAATTTAGAAGTTACTGTGCACTGTTGTTTGTAGAGTCCATTCGGAGTGACTTCATCAAACTGTCGTTGCCATTCGAAAAATGCAATTAAGCCTGTGACACCGAATCGAAGTGCTTGCGTTCCTTTTCTCGATAGAGCGATATATTTTTGAAAAACTCGGTCTCTATTAATCAATGCAAGCAATTACAGAAGAATCTCATATTTCTTAAAACTCTAGATATAGGTACCTACATAATGTCACGATAATAACTTACTAATGTGCTATGTTGCCTTCCTTAACAAAACTAAATCCAATTGATATTTGGTATCAGTTCAATTCTAAAGCTCGTAAATACCTCTACATCTTAAGAGAACTTATTTTCCAAACTATTTTATAAGAAGTATACACGTGGCTGAAGACAACCGACAGGTGATATACAACATTCATGAATATTAGCGTTGCTGCGAAACATCTGGCACAGCGCATTCCTGGGGGAGCGTGCGGGCCTGGCTGTCGGCCGCGGCTGACCTAACAGCTTCTATTCTCACGTTATTGGATTCGCCAAACGAGGCTCGCCGTTACCGAACGTTTTCCACTCAAATACATTATAAATGAAGCCGCTGTTAGCAATTACACACGCCTTTGTCGAGACGCTCCAATGAGAGCCACTTGAGTGCTGATTGTCAATTTACAAATGCTGTTAAAGGCTTTGTTGGAATTCCAGATGGTTAACAAAGGAACGAATTTTGTGTTTTCGATTTATTATAATCACATGTGTATTGAGTATATTATTTATATGCAATGTTTGAATGAAAGAAATACGATTTTTATTGAAGAAACGATTGGAACGATCTCATGGGATCAAATATTATCCTCAGTAAACGACGACGGCTCCACGGGTAAACGATATTTCGTAGCCGTTTACCTATGCTAACCCCTGCCAAGAATATTATACTAAATGGGAATTTAAGTTCACAACTAACGTTGTTTTATTATTCTAAACTTTAAATGTTCAAATAAAATATGTGTGCAGTAATATTTAACTTAGCTTAAAGTCAGGTTTTTAAGGTTTTGTTTTTCTATGTTGGGACATAGTCACATAGGTAGGTACTCAAGAGAGCTGCCTTGTATATGAGAAATGCGCTGTGTATGGTGTATATAGAAATAAAAAAAAACTTAAAACTGTACCTACGTTATTATGACATTCATGGGGCATGATAAGTTAAGCTTATCAGTTGAATTTATTTGTAAGTCTTTGAAGTTGTTTTATTGTTTGAAAAGTAAATAATTTTCACTTGAAAGACTTGTAAACTTCAGATAATTTGTCCTTTTTTAGAGAATCATAATAATAAAACCGTTTCATAAAAAGGGGTGTGATATAAAATAATCCGTTAGCAAAGGATTTTTATTATCTGTATATTGTTTCCAGTGAGTGACCCAGTGCAGGATAACAAAGTGCGTGGGCCACAGCGCAACTAGTATCATGTTGAGTACACGGCCGTCCGCTTCGATTAGCGTTACGGGTAGAGATTTTTGAGATAAAATGGGTCATGAACAGAGCGTTCATGACCTAGTGGTGAGGTGCAAGGGGTGCGCGGCGCGGGAGGGGGCGAACACGGCCCTGGTTGACCCACTTGTTGCCTCAACCCGCTATTTACATTACAACTCTAATTGCTGTCGGCAAACGTCAGGTGTAAGCCTTTACTTTATCAACGCCTTGGGACCAACCTTTTCTAATTCGTTGTTCGACTTGTGCAAATGTAATCTATTACCGACCCAAAATTAATTTTATTTCATTTTCTTGCTCTGTTTCGTAGTAGGAGATTTTCAGCGGTTGCTGGTGTTTTGTATGGAGCTATTAATTGGGCGTGAAGGGGTGCGATGTTCTTAACCTTTGATATGTTTATTTGGTATCGACACTGAGCACAATAGTGGCGGGAACAATGGTGGCGACGCTTCATAGGGGCGCGACGAGCTACGCTGATTTATTGCTTTTGTATAAAATAGCTCAAACATATAAAATGCCAGATATTTAAACATATCCTATGACAATAATAAAAATATGAAACTTCAGTGTTCACAAACACGCTTAAAGTTTCTATTGTATTATAATATGTTCAAGTTGAGAAAATAATAACATAAAATAGGACGAAGAGGGTCATATAAAGGAAGGCTTATACGTACCAAGCAGTTGTCATGTTTTATTAAAGTTTTCCGACTTTTAGGTATTTGTTCATAAAATAGTCCGGGGACGTTTGTGTTGCTGATGTTAAAAAGGATTTTAAGATACTATGTACTTGGTAAACTTGCTTGATGTTTATGTGAGGTTATTAAGATAGCGAACTATTTCAGATATAGAAGCTATTTGGGCTTAAGTTTCTATCGTAAAATATGATGCGAAGAATTTTCATTACGGGTTATAGAAACTATGAGAGGCCTCAGCCTCAGGGCTTGTTCGATCGATATCAAATTATTATTTTTCAGTGGTTAGGGATAACAACTAAACTAAAACCAAAAATATGCGCTAGCGAAAACCATCCATTACCAGTTTTTAAATGGATACGTTCTTCCAGATTGAAAAAAAGGAAATTATGAACTAATAAACTAGATACATACACACACAGCTTTGATATAATATGTCCTACGTAAAAAATGATCAATTTCTTTACTAAACTTAAATTATTACATACTAGCTTCTGCCCGCGACTTCGTACGCGGATCCTGTCCCTTATGCCAGCGACTACGGGGTCAGCAAAATCAATGGTCTGAATCGTCTCATATTGAATTTTAAGGGCCCGTTGACGGGAAAAAAACGGAATACGCATAACCATTAGAAACCTTCCATATATTTAATTTTTTGTACGTCAACGGCAAAAGCACAGATTCTAATTAGTCTAAGTTGTGTGTGGCAAATATTGCACGTATTATTACGTAAAAAAACATTAAATATTACTAAGATAACAAAGTAGTGGTGACCTAGTGGAAGTTTTGGTTTAATGGGTAGAGAACCGATCTCTCAAGTATGACTTTGATTCCAGGTCTGGCAAGTACCTGTCAATGCAACTTTCCTGAGTTCGTATGCGCTTTCTATGTATATTTTGGATACCAATAGGGGACGTTAAACTGTAGGTTCCGGCTGTCATTGAACATTCTTGGCAGTCGTTATGAGTAGTCAGAAGCCAGTAAGTCTGACCAGTTTTACCAAGGGGTGTTGGGTTGAGCGGGTAACCGGTTGTAAAACACTGGTACTCAGTTGCATCGTGACTGGAAGTCGATCCTAACATAATTGGCCTTTGTCCCAATTATGTTAGGATCGACTTACCGTTTTTCTTGAGATAATAACGACAATAATAATGAGATATAAGCCCCGCAGGACATCTGAGGCTGATGACGGGGAGTAGCAACCCCGCGGAGCTATATATACCGAGTGCTCCAGGGAGAGTATACTGTCCCCCATCTCCGGCCGGCCGGAGTGAACCATGACGGGGTTAGGTCTCACGCCTCTGGCTTGCTTTCATTGGCCGTCCAGAGTGGAGTCGCTAGAGCAGGGTTAGTAGCCCTGCTCGGAGGGTAGGTGCCTCGTGGTAAGTGGCAAGTGGGCCGGTGATCTGCGTTTAAAGTCCACCGAGGTATCCTCACTTCAGCCGCTCATGTCCTTGTTGCCCTCTGGTTTCTATTCAGTGACTGATTCCCGGGGGCCCAGTAAGTGAGGTGGCGAGTCTCCACCTGCCATTTTTACATGTATAAATAATACATTGTCATCGGGAGGTGCCTTAGTTCCCATAGTTTCCTATGTCCTAATCCACTAACATCCCATCACAATAGCCCAAGTAGTTTTCCTTCATAGTCAGCAATAGTTTATCACAGAACCGGGGACTGTCTTTTTTTTTTAACGACGTCTACCGGGGATTGTCTTTGGGTTCATTTCTATAGTGTATAAAGGGATAATCGTCGGTTTTGTGTCACCATGTCATTAAAGTTGATTCAGCGTGTTGGCTTCGGCCCCACGTTTGCCTCCCAAAAATTCGGGACTCTGTAGTCCCGAGGTCTGGAAGAGACATACATACAAAATAAAAATGAGATGTAAAATTTATACTAATAAGTGACTTAACACAAAATTCAAGCGTGTTGTATCTACGTTATTATTTGTATGTGAGAGAAAGAAAAGAAAAAATACGTGTTCATTATTTTAGGGTTATCTATGTAAAAGGCGGACTAATTACTTTTTTTGATTCATCATACCTATTTTGTAACATTCATTTCTATACATTTAAAGTAGTGGAGCTCTTGAAGTTTCACATCAGGTGTTCCAGATCTTCGATTTTTATACGTCAATAGAGAGTGCTTATCAGATTGAACAACTTGTACTAAAACGTCATACCTTTATATGCTGTAGTCTAGCTGGTCTCCTGGAATTCCACATCAGGTGTTTTAGATCTTCAATTTTTATAAGGCAATAGAAAGTGCTTATCAGATTGAACAACTTTTACTAAAACGTCATACCTTTATATGCTACAGTCTAGCTGGGCTCCTGGAATTCCACATCAGGTGTTTTAGATCTTCAATTTTTATAAGTCAGCAGAAAGTGCTTATCAGATTGATCAACTTTTGCTAAAACGTCATACCTGTATATGGTACAGAGTAGCTGGGCTCTTGGGGTTCCACATGAGGTGTTCCAGATCTTCAAATTTATTATCTCAGCAGAAAATGCTCATAACATGAAACAATTTTTGCTATGGCACCATTTTTGTATCTCTTATAGTTTTGTTTGTCTGTTGGAGTTCTGCATCAGGTCTTCAAGTTTCGAAGATAAATTATAGCCTATATGTTGACCCGGCTTAATACCAATACAACAAAGAAAAAATCATTGAAATCCGTTCAGTAGTTCGGAAGATTAGCGTGTACAAACAAACAGACATACAGACATACAGACATACAGACATACAGACATACAGACAAACAGACAGATTTTTTTTTTTGGATTTGTGTTCCATTACTGTTTCTAAACCCCACCCAATTATTATTTTTTTAATATATTCAATGTACAGACACAGTTTTTTTACAGATTTATTATATGTATAGATAATTTTTCATAATTGTAATAGATGTGAAGCGATAGAAGATTGACAATACATTTTCATTTATTTAATGGCTGTGACGCTGTGCGGTTACAAACGGCGCGGACTTATTGAGATAGAAATTAATTCAGCCTTTAGCTAATTCTCCGTTACATAAACGTATAATGTTTGCTTTTAACTTAAATAAGCATTTATGAAAATTGCCAGTATTTGTGTCTAAACTCGGTCTAAACACACAAATATAGCAGAACAATGCGCACAAAACTACTAAAACAATTTAGCAGATTTCCGCGCCGCCGCCGCCATGTTGCTCGCGAGACTTATGTGAATCCCGTTCAGAAATCACATTAAGGTAGTTTGAGCGCGGCCGGTCGGAACTACACGCGAATAAATCTAAATCACCGCCGGCTGAATCTTGCCTAAACCCAGTTTAATGCGCTTCACACCCGGCCGCACACATTACGCTCATGTAATCACGAAGCTACCAAACTACTGAGTCATGCATCCACTGAATTCTACATTTGTTTGTGTTACAACTACAACATCTCCTTGTGTTGTCGCTTTCAGGTCTGTATTTGCATTCTGCTAGCGAAACAGCTTTACGCGAGTATGTAAACCAATCTCTTTTATCTTTGCACAACACTGAGATATGTGTCGGATCGCTCTTTATTGCGGTAACAAAATGTGCTGTAATAGACTACTTAGCTTTTTGGACGATTAACAGAGATTTACTAAATGCGCAATTTGAGGTTTTGTTGCGTATCAACCACAGTAACTACTTTTTCGTTTTAATATCAAATAAGAAAATAAGCAATCTTTATCTGTGTTTTCTAAATAAGTTCCATTTCAAAGTTAGCGCACAATTGTAAATTTAAGTGAGATATCATTTTAGAATATCTAACAAATCGTATAACAAAGATAATATTTCGAAAGTTTCATACATATTCGTACCTCAAGAACGAGCGATACTGAAACTAGTTAACTTCATAAGGTAAAGTTTCCAAGCAAGTTTTGCACTAAATATTAAGGCAATTTCATAGTGAGGAATATCGTCATCATAAGTGTTGAAGTAGCGACGCCGCGCAACTTTTACCACTTAATTCAGTTAGGGTCTCCTCGTTCCAGCGACCCACCGACAACTCCCACAACTCGGTGAAGCAAACATTTTTGCAGCGATCGAACCTTAACAGTCATCATTACTCAAGAAAAGTTTACGCGAGTGCGATCCAAGGAGCGTTACAAATTTTGTGGCATTTATTGCTGAGGAAGATAAATTGAGAAGAACACGCTAACCGAAATTTTCAGTGCTTAAAAACTTGACTAGTTTTATAAGTTGTTGTTGTTCTACGAGTTTCGAAGCACACAACGCTTGTTATATTCAACAGCTGTTCATTTCAGGAAGTTGGCAGCGAACCACTAATGTGTTTAAAATTTAAACGTTGTTATATAGACGTTGTATCAAGCCAGCAAACAATCGGTAGTGCCAGTAACTTGTCGTAGCACCGAGCTACGTCGTAGCACTGAGCTACGGCGTAGTGCACGGGCGGCGCTCGCTCGCTACAAACTTTTAGTTGACGTGTACACAAACTACCTCGCAAGGTTACTTATTTTCTGAAACCTAGTTTATGATTTGTTTAACTTTTATCATCGAACATGACTAGCAAGATAAGAACTCTTAAATGAAATCAAATTCACGATCTGTCTTTGGGAATAAACATATCCTATGACAATAATACTTAATATGGCCTCTTACAAGCGCTTTGTGACCGCGTCATTAACATGTAAAATGTACGATAAGTTTTTGCTACATAAAGCAAGAATCCACAAATATTTCGCTATAAGCTTTTATGGCAGGGTCGGGGCGGCGTATAACCTCAGTAAGCCTTTCATCTAGGCGGGCGAGAGGAGCGGAGGGCCACATCGCATAATTTGACCGGCGACGTGTTGTGGGCTCGCACCAGCCCATTATCTCCTGAACTGAGGCCGCAGGCTCCACTGCGAGCTGAATATATGTACTTAGTGAACAGCTTAGCTTGGGTCGCACTCGGTACCAAAATCGTTTCCGATGTTTATGTAGGCAAAGCATAACTCAGCTTACATACGGAAACAAGTTTGACACACGACATTACGACTATAATAATTTATATGCAGTCTCATTTTGGCCTTAAACAAACCGTGGAGGCGTCGCTCGTCGTCTCCGCTCGTGTTCGTAACGAGACAAGGCAGCGCTCGCTCACTGAACACCTGCATTTAATTAAGAATACAAACGCTTCATAATGAATCAAAACTTTACCCTTTTAAAATAATTTGCAGTTCAAACGTAAATTAGAGTTTTGTGTCGAGGGTTGCATAAATTGCACAATACGCTATGATGCAAATTGAAAAAGTTTCACTAATGTTGAAAATGTACAGAATTAATTACACATTAGTAGCTCGCTTACCGTTCAGCAAGTTGACGGAACTGTTTAAAATTCTAATACATAATGCACAAGTCAAGTATACACAGGCGCATGGTAAAATTAAGCAATCATCGAAGTAGTTTAATTACTTATGGAAGGCGCTGACGGCTTTCTGACCCACAAACCATTGGGCTTGCCTGTTGATTGGCAGTGACGCTTCATGTTATCCGGCATAGACAATGTTTATTAAAGGTGGATATGTCGTTGCTCGTGTATATCAAAGTCCCCAAACATGTCCAAACCGTAACAATAGCACTGTCTGTGTATGCGTCACTGGGATTCGGTTCAATACATTGTTAGATGTTGACCGGAGCCTCTACAGAAAGCAGCTATTGCGGTGTAGGTATATATATATACGGTTCAAGCGTCCGTGTATATAAATATAACCAATACGGAGCAAGTACCTCTTCAGGAGTCGCCGACTGCGTCACTCGACTTTATACAATTTCAATATCGGTCGAGAGTAAGGCAACGATAAAGAGAATTAAAAATAGACTGAAGTAGTATTAATTTACTTGGAAATAACAAAAAACTGCGCTAAACAAGATTGGTAAACCTTCAGTTTGGTTATTCCGTACCTATACATAACAATAGGTGTTGTTATTTTAAATACTGTTTCTAGTAACAGTTGATTACAAGATAACAAGTTTTAATTGTTGAATAATATTGTTTCAACTGGTAAACGTGCACGGTTCATGTTGACGGGGTAATTCGACGGCTATTCAATAATTTTATTTAAAATGAACATAAAAGTCTGTGAAAATAAACTTCATATACTTACACAGCTTAATCAAAAATTCATCATAAAACGTTCAAAGTAAAAAATCTGTATAATTGATGTTCTCACCGGATAATTGGAATTCTTCAATTATTCGTTATTGATGGTCCCGCGATGAGTCATTTGTCTTGTGTACCGCAAACAAATTGTAACAACGACGATTTTTCTCCGCAGGCAGCCGTAGCAATTATTGCATTTAAAATCCTTTCTCATTTTGAGAATTCACTTATGTTAACAGAGCTTGGTTTCGAACTCCAACGCATTACAAAGTGAACACATTATTATGTGCAGGACCACTTGGTTTTATCATAACCACTTGCAATGATATTTGCAGGGTCTACTTGTAGCCTGAAGCCTAAGTTATAGGGTATTACAATCTGATAATTAGCTTTTTAAATATTAGGCAAAACCTAATCTAAAATTTACTTTTCTTATGACCTGTAGAGGTTTGAGTGCCAGTAGTTGTTGTTAATATGTTATTATTAAATACATAAGTATAATAAAATCGATTGACTAAGCAATTATAATAACTGTCAGCTGGGTGATGTCTGGTGAAAACTTGTAGTTTGATAAGGGTTGAAATATGAATTACAATTACCTCTCCACATAATATAGTTAATATAGATTGGAATACATCGTAGGAGAGGTTTGTCCACAGATATCTGTACCTAATGTTATACGTCATTTGGGTACATGTTTGCCCTGTCAATGCTCGTCCGCCCTTCGAGATGGAGGTCACCCAGCGACCCCTAGTGATTTAATCGTAATTTAGTTTTGCGGCTCAGGTGAAATACAAGCTAATACTTAATTATTATGTAGATATGTTATTTTATGTCAAACATTATTGTACTCACCCAAGTAATAATAAGACAAGGATTACGAGGACAAATATTTATTTATATGGTAATTCTCTCAAGTGTTCGTTTCACCTACGGCAAATTAGCATTTAAAAAGCAAAAAAATATCCATAAAACATTCAGTGAGAGAGCGTCCCGCTCATTTCGTCTTGTTTTTATTCGATGCCGAGAAACGGAGTGAGATTGGTTTTAAAAGTTCAATCTCTAGGCAAACATTTTTAGTTAGCGTACTTGGGTATTGCAATAGACAATATTATGATAGAACTTTATGCATAGGTACTTAGTATATATGAAATTGATGCAAACATTGGCAAGTAAATAAACAAGGAAAATTACCTTGGAAATTCTTAGTTACCTAGAACAGCTTCGCTAATTAAACCTTTAGCCAAAGCGCATAGAAGGAATGTTATTTATTTTGGGCAAAAAATATGGACTAGCAGTTCAGTGAAAGACTCGTTTTAATATGCGCGCTTTGATAAGGTGCACCTTTATGCAGCTCGCTGTGTGCTAATAGAGTCGTCAGGGAGGGCGCTATTACGGAGTGCGGCTCCATTCAGTGGACCTCTCGATCTCCCTGCCCCACACCACGACCCTCACCAATTGCAGGACGTTTGAAAAATAAGCATCGAACGCTTTCACACAGATTTTAATGGATAAACTTCCTACGCGTGCTTTGACTGGCCAAATATGAAAGACTAACGAGAATGCTGGGTAGCTGTAGTCGGAGGTCATCTATTTCTGAATTTAATTTTGCTGTGGGTGTACATATTCCTGACCTTTCAGCAAACAGGTATTATGTCATGTCAAAATTTAACGAATCAAATGTGGATATCCTATTCTTCTTGCAATTTCAAACAAGTTTAAGTAACATTTACTACCCACTACGTCATGTGTATAATAGGATTATAAGCTACTTTTCACCTCACTTTATAAAGTGAATGTGGGCGTTTTCTTGTAACTGTGACGCAGGAGTTAATGCGCTACATATGTCTGCAGAAGAACTTGAAGCTGTGTTAACGAGATGTGTAATATGACGTTCCTACATTTCCACGTAATTTTACCGCCTATTTAGATCAAATCACGTTGGAGGGGAATTCGTTTTCGGAATGAATAGAAGAGCAGTGTGACGTAGATATAAAATCACGTTATCCATACTTAAAAAAAATGAGAGCTAAGGGGTGGACTGCGAAGTTTTCGAGTTGGTATACAGAATTCTTATCAGTACCTACCACGCTAAAAAAGTAGTATATCTTTTTTCTTCGGCAAATTGAATAATATCATGTTATCCATCTTTAAAAACGTCATCTGCACCAAATTTATACGTGCAGTTGAATGTTTTGTTTAGCACGCCGCGTATAGGGGTGTTTGTTTCACAAACGGCATTGTTGGCGAGCGCGGAACTCAACAATATTGTTTTGATGAGAAAGAAAGACGTTTCCGCTCGGCGGAGCGTTAATTCATCTCACAGGAAGCGCTAGTGAGCCGCCACTGGCTTCGCTTGCACCTGCCTCCGATACTGAAGCGAGCGATACCGCATTCACACACCACCAAATACAATGAACACACACATACAAAGACCTTTTGTTTTCTTTCGGTTCAGTGGATAAAAGATTGCAATTTACTGTAAAAAGTGTTACATACTTTGTGCTAGCATTTCCAACGTTACAGAATGTTGGCTAAAATCGCTGAAGATGTAGCACAAATTGCGCAACGGATAACTGAGCCGGAGCTCAAATAGTTTCGTTATAAGACTTCGAACTTTAATACCGGAATAGACGAGCCATGTTGGTGATTTTAAATCAGAAATTGAATTTCAGCGCACGGGGTTGGAGGGGTGGACATCTAAATCTAGCTGTCTACGTGTGCATAAAAGTGGAAAGTCGGTTAGTATTTTCGTTTATTCTATTTACGGAGATACACTGCTCAGATTGGGGACGTATTGAATGACATTATAATTTTCGGTTTCGATATTTTTGGCGCTTACCTATTATTTTTCTAGGCACACTTGCTAATGCGATACCATGTACCTATTGCACTTTTTTGTTTTGATAGTCATGAAGTTAAGGATACCAAATATTACTTAAGAGTTTCAAAAAGAGAAAAGGAATATTTTTTTGATGAAAAAGTAAATACGAAAAGGTTTAAGACAGATTTAAGTGCCTGTTGCTTTGTTTGGCATTATAACTTAATACAATAAATTCACGTGCTTTAACGTAATCTAGCCTGTCGCCATCATTCTAAGCAGCCGCTTATTTCAACCACGTAGTACAGCGAAACAATGGCTCGTAATGGAATTTCGTTACATAAAATACAAGGGAAAAGACAAAAACCGCTTTTTATACAGAAATACTCGCAGTTCCCAGGGGATAATATCTTATTCCGCGAACGCAACGGCTGGTAAAAGATAGTTTACAGTAAAACTACGAATTTTCCTTTTTTACTTGTTCCAGATTGGTATTTCGCAGAAGTTTTTCCTATCCTGTTTATTAGGGTTTTATTGTCATGTGAGCGAAGAAAATATGCTTTTTTTTAGTACGCCCCACCTTATTGTGCTTACATACCTAGGTATATGCCCTACAACTGAAATAACTAAACTTAGTTTGGATAACAATGGTTGACCCACTTCCATTCATTCCACAAAAGAACAGGAACGCAAAGTATCTAACCATATTTTTGTGGTATTTTTGTTCAGGCCTATTTAAAACTCAGCCTGAAAATATTTATAATGAAAGGAAATTCAGGTAACAGAGTATATAATAATTTATGTTAGATGGAGACTAGCACGGGGGAATTTTAATTAAGGGTGACCAGTAATAAAACCAAAACAAAGATTTCTGTAAAACACATTTGGCGAGTTTCATGATAGCACAGACGAAAAATATTACACGTACGTGACTGTGGTTTTTTTGTATATTAACTATGTTTGTGTTCTCGTAATTAATGCAGGCCCTAATGTACTCAGGTGGTTCCATATTAATTGTACATTCGTTTATTCAGACAGGAGCAAACTGAATTATTCAGGCCTAAAAATGTTTTTTTTTTACTGATGAACGTTTATTTGTTGAATATAAGCTTGAACATAGGCTTAGCTATAAGTATAACTACCACCCTCCCGTTTGCTCTGAGAATTGAGTAGTTTATATTAGACTCGTTCATAAGCTACGTAGGTATTATTTTTCATATAACAAAAGAACGCAAATACAAACGGCGTAACATTAAAATGTAACAAAAAGACAAAGGCTTTCTGCTCGTAAATAAGCGCCTTGTAAAACCTCTCCGCTTTTATTGGCTAAATTTATTGCTAGCGGTTTTTTGAGTATTAATTTAATATTATTATTAGGTACAAGTTTATTTATATAGAGCCTTTAATTCAGTCAACGTCCTATAGTTACTCAAATAACACTGGTCAACAAGTTATAATATTTTTTTGGTGCAAAGGTGAAATACACAATTTCTTGTAGAATATTTGATACGTAATCGAAGTCCAGAACATAAAGTTGCATTAGCACGTCGGGATTTAGAGATATAACCCTCCTAAAGTACCAAAAACGCGTTTTTTTATGAAATTTGATGTAATTTTTTGGGGACAGCAGAATTTTCTAGGAATTTCTAACTAAAGCATCATATAGTACTACTTTCCCCGCATTAAACCCCTTTTAATTTATATTTTTGCGAGTTTTATTTCCCAATATATACCATTTTATAACTAAAGTGGAGTTTTTTCATACTAACAGGCCAAATAAAATGTAGGGAAGATCGAACTATCGTAGCTGTATACATATTTCATGAAAATTTAAACTCTTAGCGTTCGAAATAAAAATGAATTTAAATTGGGAAGAGTAGTACTATATAATGCTATAGATAGAAACTAAAAAACAATTTTGCTGTCCTTCAAAAAAATCGTCGAATATCGTTAAAAAACGCGTTTTTGGTACTTTAGGAGGGGTATATCTCTAAATCCCTACGTGCTAGTGCAAATTAATGTTCTGGACTTCGATTACGTATCAAATGATCTATAAGAAATAATATATTTCACCTCTGCACCAAAAATGCTGTTGACCAGTGTAATTCAAAGATCGATTGAACATAATTTTAAAATAATTTTCATCCCACCATCTCAGAAAGAGTAGTTTTACCCTTTGATATCTGAGCGCAAAAGCCGTTTTTATTCTCTAGAGCGGCAAAGTGATTTGAATTTAGAACATCGTGTGCAATACTCCATTTGTGACAATCTTGCTAAGACTTTTCAAACAAATACATATTAAATAAATAAAATACTGCTTAAAATAATTATTCAATTAATTAAGTAATTTTTATTATTGTTTTTACATAGATTTTTAACCTCGTTTCATTTTAAACTGAGTTTACAAATAAATGAACTTTAATAGGTAGGTACTTCATTTTAATTTGATACTCATATGTGCGCGCCATTTTGTTTTTTTGCATTTAGTCATTTCCTCGATGAAGTGGGATGAAATTATAATTTTTTATTGTTTTAAGGTCGATTTTAAACCCCATTACATTTTTAAACTGAGTTTTTGCATAAATACATTTTAATAGGTAGGTACATCTATTTAATTTGCCATGTGTGACGTGTGTGTCATTTTCTTTTTTTGAGTTTAGCAATTTCCTCGATGAGGTGGGATGAAAAGTTACGTGTTGCACTCGAGTGCAAAGATTTTTCACCTTGGGCTCTTTTGATTCCCTCACTATCGCTCAGGATTCTAATTATTGAAACACTCGCTACGCTCGTGTTTCAATTTTAGAATCCTTCGCTTGCTCGGTCATCAAAATTGAGCCCGCGGTTAAAAAGCAACTTTGCACTCTTGTATAACAAATAACTATTTCATCCCACCATCTCGGAAAGAGTAGTTTTACCCTTTGATATCTGAGCGCAAAAGCCGTTTTTATCCTCTAGAGCGGCAAAGTGATTTGAATTTAGAACATCGTGTGCAATACTCCATTTGTGACAATCTTGATCAGACTTTTCAAACAAATACATATTAAACAAATAAAATACTGCTTAAAATAATTATTCAATTAATTAAGTAATTTTTATTATTGTTTTTACATAGATTTTTAACCTCGTTTCATTTTTAAACTGAGTTTTTAAATAAATTAACTTTAATAGGTACTTCTTTTTAATTTGATACTCATATGTGCGCGCCATTTTGTTTTTTTGCATTTAGTAATTTCCTCGATGAAGTGGGATTATTTTTTATTGTTTTGAGGTCGATTTTAAGCCTCATTACATTTTTAAACTGAGTTTTTGCATATATAAATTTTAATAGATCAATCTTTATAGATAAATCTTTTTAATTTGCCATGTGTGACGTGCGTGAAATTTTCTTTTTTTGAGTTAAGAAATTTCCTCGATGAGGTGGGATGAAAAGTTACGTGTTGCACTTGAGTGCAAAGATTTTTCACCTTGTGCTCTTTTGATTCCCTCGCTATCGCTCAGGATCCAATCCTTCGCTTGCTCGGTCATCAAAATTGAGCCCGCGGTTAAAAAGCAACTTTGCACTCTTGTATAACAAATAACTATTCTTATCTTGTCCATCGCCGTGGATAAATACATAACATCTCTTTTATCTACTTAAAGTTTTGGAGAGGTGAGAAGAAACATATACTTACCTACAATAGAAGGTGGTCGGAATACTATTAATCAATCCGTGGCATTTCGGCAACGTAGGACCGTTTAATTACTTCCCGTGAGGGTGATAAGGGGCAAACAGTTTTACCCAAATTTTATTTTATAGGCAATAAGTATTCAATCCTCAATATAACTACAAGATTATAGTCATAGCACAATATAGAATTTAAATTACATGCCTGGTTTTAATAGAAAATTTCACTCACCTTTTTCATAAAGGACATAACATTTGTCGGCAGCATGGTGTCGGTTTTCGTTTTCTGTTAGCACTTCACTTCACACACATCATCACACTACACTGGGCACCACAACACAGTCCCTCAGTCGGGGATGAGCACGCTGCCACCGAAACACGACATTTTCCAACTATCTTAACTCACGAGATGAAAATTTACACAACACTGGTTTCTGAGGACGAGTACCTGGAAAGAAAAAAAAATGTTAGATCAAAGTGAAAATAAATGCAGACACTTGAGTGTGGAGTGGTACTGGGTATGGGTACTTATTGTTGTGGAGTTGGGGCTCGTTCGATAACGACCGCACCGTCGGGAAAGCCGAGAGAGAATGAAGCTATACTCGCAGCCACACAAGCATTCAACAGGTTAGCACTTTGTTCGCGGGATCTTATCGTCTTTCTTTTCAGATTGATGCTTAAGTCCATAAGTACTCGTCTATATTGATACACTGACACAAATGGAATGTATGAGGCTGTGATGAAAATTTTAATAGTTTTAGAAAATCGATACGTCTGAGCTTCTGCTGTTCGTAGCTATTTATTGCATGACATTTGGGGGCAGAAGAATTATATCAGTATGTATACCTAACTCTAAAACATGAATAGTAGGTAAGCGGGATCCTTAAGAAATAAGTACCTAGTAGGTAGATAATTAAAATTTCAGTTAAGATAGTACAAAATACTTACATAAAACACATGTAGGAATGATGTGCAATTAACCTTATGATGTGTAATTAAACCTGCACACTTGCGAACATCAAACGGAACTGCGGTACATACCTTCAAAGAAATTGATGAGCGTAGTCTACAATGTAACAAGTTATATTGAACCATTTTCCCATCTTTTAGTGAAAGGAAAAGTTACTGATAACTATAATATGTAAATAATTAGTTTGTTTAAATATATTTTCAGTGATTTTTATCGATAGAAGCATATAAGAAGGTGTGACTGTAATAATTCTTCTGAAACCTACATTAGAAATAGCCATGACCGATTAAAAACCGTAAAAACCAGCTTCAACACCATGAGACCGAGTTTTCCTATGAATGTAGGTAGATATTGGAAACTCGTTTCATAAGTATAATTAAGCAATAGGATTTCAGGCCAGCTTCCTGAAGTAGGAATTTGTCGGAACAACTTCGAGTAAAGATACATATCCAATCCAACTTGACTCAGAGAGTCGGATTCTAAGCTAATATTTACATAAACAACAAATAATCTCAAATAGGTAACGTATGAATAAGAGTCAGAGAAGTTGGGCCTCGGGGGTTAGCATAGCGCGGGTAACAAATTGCACGCTTCTGTGAGTGCCTATCACCGGTAAAGTGTGTCACCGAATCGAATCGACTTGCACGTTCCGAGGGAGAATGCTAGTTAAATCGATACTCGTTATTTTCTGTCCCAGCAAGGCACAAGGCTCGGCGGTATCTCGTTTTAGCCGTCTCGTATCAAGATGAACGTAGCCCAAAATAGTGATTTATTTACAGCTTTACAGGTTTGTAGGGATAAACCGATCCCTATCTCACGTATTCAAATGAGTACCAACCAACAGCGGCTTTAGTAGGAATTTATTTTTGCTGAGTGATATACCTTACAACCCTCTTTATTATGAGAAACGAATAAGCAAGAATCTAGGGTGAATAAGGTGTGCCAATACCTGTACTTAGGTATTGGTTTCAGGCTAGTCTTTTGTCCTCCGTGGTTTCAGGTTATCTGTAGGTACGTACTTACGTACGTGAGTACCTACACCTCTGGTACTCGGATTACTTACTCTTATCTACATCATTGTCTCACGAAGTTTCCGTGTAAAGATACATAGGTACACCTGCGTCATTAAAACACCAGACTAATATACTTCCTAATTCGAAAAAATAGCGAAAAGAACGAGGTTCTCAATGCAGATGTTTGAGTTTTTAAATGTTTTTTCCTGTAAATTCACCAGCCAACAGGAAACATAGGTAAGCACCTATACAATTACAAAGAAAAAACGGTTTATAAAAACCTGAATTAAATCATAAACGGCAGACTTTCAGCCAGAATTATTTATGTTGCAAGGTGGAAAAGTTTAATCTCCTGATCTTTCCATTTCTCAACAACACGAACTACTTAATTACCTTATCGGCAGCTGCGCCAAACTCTGGCAAGGAATAACGACGCTGAATAAAATTTAATACTTATTGAATATTCACCTTAGACACTGTAGATAGCTGATTTTAACTTGTTTCAGCGAACAAAGCGGGTTGGAGGAAAATTACGTAAATATTTTGCTGGGACATTGAGTGCGATATTAAATCGCGCGGGTAAGTCGATTACAGGCGGCTATCTAGCTCGGCCCGCTGCGCCGGATTACCGTAGATAATTGGAGCCGGCTCAGTGAGAGCCGGGCAGAGGGACTTATTTTGTCTTTTATGTAGCCTACCTATCTACTGTGAACTAACTAATGGTTTTACTACAACTCAATTATGTATTACTATCGGGAACAGCTTTTCAAAAACGACCTGTGACGTGTACACCTTAACAGCCACCCGCACTAAACACGGCTAAGTTTTGACGTGGGTTGACGCGCGAGTTTGATAAAGGTGCTATAGAATGTGGTGAGTTGTGAAAAATCAGTTCGACGAGTTGACGGGAAAACTAACCTACTTACTACCACCTATGTGCAGTCGGTCCTATCTAGGGCTGCCATTTCGAATTTCGCCAAACCCGGACAAACATTAAAAAAACCCGGACATTTGGCGTAAATCGCATTTTTTCCCCGGACGAGTCCGATTTTTTTTTAAACAAAACAAGACCTAATTTTTAATATTACCATATACTTAAATTCAATGAGGTGCTTTCTTACATGAAAAGTCAGGGCCGTCTCTAGCTCATGTAGTAGGTACCTAGTATTGAAAGATTGTGACTTAATGTATTTCGAAGGTCATAAATAAGAAAGCTCATATGGAAACTAGGAGTTACCTTATTGTTAGTAATAGGACTTTAAAATGGCGCTACCTTTTTGATAGGTTTGACAAAAAAATGTTGAAAAATAGAAACAACTATAAAGTGAAGCTGCAAGTGAAGTGGCCGCGAGCGTAGCGAGCGCGAAAATTTTTGAGTTTTGGGTCACTAAAGCACCTAAACTTGTATAATAAAAAAAATCCGCAAAAAATAAAGTAGCTAAACGTAAAAAAAATAGTGTCAAGAAAAGAAGCCGCGAGCGAAGCGAGCGCGAAAGTTTTGGAACATTTCGACTTCTGCAGCAAATGCTTGTCTATTTGTAATTTTACAAGGTTAGGTAAACTTCCATACAAGGCAAGCAATCTCATGTAGGTACCTATATTACCTATGTTTTCAACTCGTAGTTGAAGGCGAGGCAGGCTAGGGATTGGCTTGGTTGGTGGATTTAACGATTCTTATTGAAAAACCTGTTTGACTTCTTATCCTCTCAAATCGAGTGATCGTCCTCTGAAATCTGCTGGCCCTAGGCCTGTATGGCGTTGGCGTGGGCGCTCTGCGGCGCCTCTGAGCCCGCGGCGCCCGGGTTATTCGCATACCCTGCACCATAGGTTAAGACGGCCCTGTGAAAAATGTCCTGGTTTTCCCCGGACATTTCTTGAAACCCCGCCCGGACGGATGGCAGCCCTAGTTCTATCAATATTTTGAGATGGTTCGTGATGATCACGTTTACCTTCATTGATAAAAACCTTAATGTAAAAGCAGTTGCTTGAAAAATACAGACCCTAGACAGGTATAATCATCGGCAGGGATATTGAGCCCTGACCTTCACCTGCGCAGAAGCGATTTATTGCCTTATGTGTACAGTGCGCAAAGCGATCCCCACTCTTCCGCCGAGAGCTCAATATCCGTGCCGATAACTATAGGTATCTTTTTAGGTTTCAGTTGACCTCTATATATGTATATGAGTATGTACCTATGTATGTATGTGTACGAGGTTTTCAGCATACGAGGTTTGTCAGTCTTAGGGGAAGATTTTAGATGTATCTACCTATTAATGATGTCGATTTATTTTTTTGAAAAACTATTTTAGGTTGGTAAGAAAGTAAAACATCAAAAATGAAGCTCCTAGTAACTGAATGCGCAAACTTTTCTTTAGCTTGAAAAATCAAAAACATGAAATTAAAATGTATCTTGCAGGTTGCGGCCTGGGTCGGCCCAAGCCTTCGCACCCAGAGTGATTAATTAGGAGTGAGTAACTTATTTTCTTTTTCATTTTTAGAACACAAAGTATATAGGTATGTATGATTGACACTAAAAAGTAAACAGAAGTGGCCAAATTACAAGAAGGCAAGACTCAACGTTACTAACTACTTGGACCCACCTGGACTAAAAAAAAAAACAATTGGATATCAGCACAAAAACCCGAGGGTTTTTCAAAATTCAAAAATCTTACCACTTTTAGATATTGGTTATTTGAGTAGAAATGTACTTATATGAATGACTAGCTTCTGCCAGCGGTTTCACCCGCATCCCGTGGGAACTACTTCTCGTACCGGGATAAAAAGTAGCCTATAGCCTTCCTCGATAAATGGGCTATCTAACACTGAAAGAAATTTTCAAATCGGACCAATAGTTCCTGAGATTAGCGCGTTCAAACAAACAAACTCTTCAGCTTATATATTAGTTAGCTTATATATTATATATTAGTATAGATAACTAGATGCCTACCTAGCCAAGTGTACCTACCAACACATGCTCTAAAAGCAATTGGAACTAAATCTATGTATTAAAAAAAAAACAAATTATCTTGCAACATATTTTATTATAGGTAATTACCACTTTCATCAAACGTTTTATTAAGGGATGAAACAAACCATAAGAAACTTATATTACATATCTATTTGAGAATTAACTAGACAGTTGGAACTTGCTGCATGTACCATTTTATCAAAGATCATTAAATTACAAATAAAATTTAAATTACATTTTAAATGTTCCACTCTTTGAAAACATTATTTATTAACATAGATATCACAATATAATAACTTAATGCCTGAACTGAGACACGAATATCTTAAAAGTTAAATGAATTCAAAATGTGGATGTCCATTATTCGTAAAGCAATTATCCAGAGGCATGGCAGTGCCTCGGCCAAGTCTCGAGCAAAGCTTGCATGGCCATACCATTATATTTTTCAAGGTTTTACCAGTACTCGGGTGTTATTTACAAGTACCTTCTAGGTATTGTGAGGGAATGAATACTTTAATGGAAATATTGCTAGAAAATTAATTAATGAACAATTTAAGAAAATATATACATTTATAGATAACAGTAATCAACTGAATTACTTTGAAGAAACTTACAAGTAATGTTTGGATGTAAAACTCAACTTATTCTATGCCAAAACGTAGTTTGAAAGCTATGTGATACACCTGTGTACACATCACTTATTAATTTGGATTTCATATTTGTTACATTAATTGTATGCTACCAGCTTCACTATATTGTTGAATGGTATTTAAATATGTTGCTGTTATGTTATTGGTGCTGGTTTATTAAATATAACAAGCACAAGAACAAAATATCAACAATTTCAATTCTGAAAAAGAAAACACCTACAACAGATGAAACAACATATTGAAATTACTACATTGGATATTAAACCTTTGGATTGCCAATCATACACATATAAAATAAAAATATGTTTGGATAAACAGCTCATAATAATACAGTTAACAGATTTCAGAGTTATTTCTTGGTTATGGCACAAGTTATATAACATCAGTGTGGATATTTCTACTTTTACAGTGATTCTTTTATGTATCAACTTTAGTGAAGCTTAAATAGCAAATTACAATCAAAATGTACAGTACACCTAAATAATTTTGACAGTAACTAATGTAAGAAGCTCATTATAATCATTGAACCATCACCTGCATTTGGTACTTTTTCCATGAGCATCACCAACACTGACTTCAACCTAAACAAGTAAATGTTCACAAAAATGTATACTCTGTACTAATGTATATTTTGTATTTCACTTCATGACAAGGACAGGCCATTTTGTAGAACTATGTAAAGTAAGTAAGAGACACTCAGTTTCATTATAAAAGTTGAATGAAATCTGCATAAAGATTGAAAGATAGATATTTTTTTTTTTTAGTTTAGGTCCTGTAATAACGTAGATGGTATTAAAACACAAGTGAATTGCATAGCTGTGAGATGTGATCCATACTCATGCTGCAGTTGAAGTCAATGTGCATTATGATATTATAATTAAATAATAATATCTGTATTTCACCATTGTCTTTTGTTTTCTCTAGTAGTTACATTCCAACAGTCAGATACAACAAGTTACACCTTCTATAAAAATACACACAGCTTATTTGTTCATTATTAGTAAATTTTCACCATTCCGCATCACCATTCGCTTTCTGGAAGACATAATCCTTCCCACCTAAGTTCATGATACCATCTTTAAGATAGAACTTCCACTTATTGCGACTGCGTGTTATTTTGTCATATTGACAAACCACCACATTGTCAGTATCAAACATGTCACCGGGCTCTTCATCAGACACATCATCGCCTGAGTTGAGAGGTTCCTCCTCAGCCCCACCGCTTTCATCCCGCTCCTCTTCCTCCTCCTCTGCTCTTTCCTCGGGAGACTCCTCATCCTCGTCATCATCCCCCGCACCATCTTCAGAGCCATCGCCACCATTTGAGCCCTCATCATCAGAAGAATCTAGAGCACCATCTAAAGAGAAAGGTGCAGCACCACTGCGGCCACCTCCACCTCCGTCAAATTCATTTTGTTGCCCGGCTAATGCAGAGTTGATGTGTTGTTGCAATAATGTTGCAGCTAGGGGTTGAGGTAAACTTATAGTAGCATTTATAATTGGGCCAGTGAGCACTTGGTGTAGTTTATTACCGTTCAGTGCAGACGCAGGGATTTGTATAGTAAATGAGCGTGGTTGTGATCCCGGTACTCCTGGCTGAGCGGGCAAGGTTAGTTGCACTGGCACTTTGTTGTTGGGGTCCAGTACATGATGTGGATGTGCACCAGCTAGGTTGGAGGCTGGAGCACCATGCTCCACACCAGAGTTTTGGCTAGATCCTTGCTGTCCCAAATGTGTATCAGTCCTCTTAGGTACCACATTGTTACCGTTGGCCTTTTGAAAGTTCTGTAGCACCGGAGGTGGCGGCGGTATAGCGGGTTCGGGCTGTGGTGGGTCCATGGCCCCACTGGCTTGGAGCTTTGTTTTCCATAACTGCTTCAGTTCCTGCAGTACTTGCTCGTCTACACCGTCGTCCAGAAAGCAGTCCCTTACTCCAGCTATCACGTCGTCCACTACTGTATTATAAAGTTTCATAACTGTTAACTGACTCATCGTCATCTTGACGGCTTATGTCTAAACTATGCAAAAAACGAAACTGAAATGTACAGATCTACAAAGTAATAAGTTTAGTTAGAAAACTTCACGTTGTTGATAGTACGGTGACGAGTGCGTATCCACTTTCGTGTTCACATCTCAATTCAATAACTCAATGTCAAGTAATACTCCGAGATCGACACAGTCATTAAATGGACGATGGATGTTAAATACTTTACTAGAACCAACGATCTATAGAATATTTCACTAGGCGACACAAGTAACGAGTTCATGTCCACTCCATAATAACTGAACAAATTCCACGAAAATATTCAACATAAATTTTGACAATTAATCACTAAAACATAACCTACAAACAAAAAGCAGATTTTGCTTGCCAGATAACGAAAAATTGTCTATGGTATTGGTCGGAAATTCACTTGACGCATGCGCGGAGATGGCGGAGCATTGGCGACGCCCCGTTCCACACTACATGCTATATTTTGTTGAGTTTGCGCTATGAGCTACTAGATTTAAATTGATTTTATGTGGAGAAATATATGTTTAGGATATTTAAAATGAGTTTGGATTATATTTTTATTTCACGAATACTTTGTATTAAAAAAAATCGTATGACATATAGAATCTGAGCAAAATATCGACTAAATTACGATATCTAAATTAACACAACTATTGTTGTGTTATTTGTGACGCGTGCGTGACAATCTTGTAAAATCGCGCCAAAATTAGAACAATACAATTAATTTAATAACGATGTTATATCTTCGCATAGGTTTTTTTTGTATGTATCCCAGCTGGGAAATAGCAGGTTTTTTATTTACATAGGTCGCAGCCAAGTTGTTGAAATAGCCATTCAATCAAACGTCTATGCGCCTTTTAGTCGACTTGTTGACTGCAACGTTCAACATTACAATCGGCATCCTGACTAGGGTAGGCACGGCCAGTTTTGGTTAGGTATAGTGGCGGAAAAAGAAGCCGTGTCGACTTCACTTTAGTACGGTACCTCCGGCAGCGAAAAGGTTCGGCGTTAGCTACGTTCCATGTGACTGCACATTACAATAAGCGTGTTAAAAAAGAGCTCTAACAGTTTTTGCCTTCGTGCCCTTTGATTGGTAAACTATCGTCTGTATACTCAGTGGTACTCTGGTTTAATTAGTGACTTGATTACTTATTTTTTTTTCCAATAGAACAAGCTGAAGTCTTTCGACCATAACGACTACTTCAGCTTACTAGAATTTTCGTTTGAGTGCTGAATTATGTGTAAGGCGGCCCTTAGACCTACCCACAATATTAAGATTGAATTTTGTGCAATATTGACCCAAAAGGATACAATACAATATTGCGCAATAAACATTCAAATTGCGCTATATTACCTACTTACCGAATCACTTTCGATGCTATTCTAAGCTCGATGATCTATTGTCCGTGGAATATCCCGTGACACATGGATTCAAGATGGATTCCTACTTTTATTTCTGACCCTGACTATTACTATATACCTAGCTTTGTATTTTTATAATTGTGTTAAAACTTTTTTTTTGCTTTTTACTGTCTGGTTTTAATTCATAAATCGTTTTAACATTTCATACCCGCATTATTGACAGTCATAAGCCATGATACATTGGTACCTACTCTAAAAAATATTTTGATAAAAGTACCTACCTAAGTACCAAAAAGCAGGTAACCAACTAATTGAGAATTTCCTTTTATGAAGAGTGTTTAAAAGGATTCAAAAATCCTTTATATAAGAACCTAACATCTTCCCTGTGTAGGTTGGTTAAAAATGAGGCTCTCCACGAATTTCGCAACTTGATCCGCGTAAATCCTGGGGCTCACTCCCGGCAGCTTTGAGTTTCAAACTAGATCCTAAATTGCATATTGTTTGAAGTGCTATAGCCACGTATGTAAGTTAGATCTGTATTAATAGATTCATGGAAACTGTCGGGTCGGCATCGTTATGCCCACCCTCATCATATTTCGATTTGGTTTGATTATACCTTGACCAGAATGCGATCTTTTTGTGCCGATCAGGGGAATAACTAATGCGTTCAATATCTAGGTAACTGACTCGGTCGTAAGCACCATCAGGTTCCATCAATTATTTCACCAAATAAAGGTGATGGTAGTATTTAGGTACTATTGGGGTTAATGTCATTGATATGAAAAAAGGTTGAAGAATGGTGCACTATTTTAGATAACATTTAACCTTTTAACTCCGAGGTTCCAAGAAATAACCTGAGAAGTTTCTGCAATAGATCTCGTTTTACAGGGGAAGGTTAAAACTCATCATCATTCATAATTCGTCATTCATTGGACATTTTTGAATATAAAGTAGTTATTTACGGTGTGTAAATAATTACTTTATATTAAAAAATGAGCCCATTATCTGTTGAAATAAGAAATTTATTAAGTTTTAACCTTCCCCTGTAAAACGAGATCTATTGCAGAAACGCGGTATTATCCAATGCTAATTACGCGGATTTGCACTATCCCCGACGATATGCTGTCGTAACATCACCGGCTAACTTCAAAACGTCTGCAAAAAATTCAATCTATTTTTCGCTTCTAGTTACCACATTTACCTACATACCATGCTGCATTTTTTCGAGAGACGCTTTAGAAAACGTCTTATTTTTTATAAATAGGTAACTGATGTTTTGGGCGCTTTCTAAGTGTCTTTTGTACAGTAGAAAATCCAACTGTGAGACCATGGCCCTTTTACCCATACCAAGGTAGGAACAGTTTGTTCAGTTTGTTTTGAAAAGGATCTGAAATTAGAGACAGGCATGTTTATTCACAGCCTAATTTAGTTTCGCTAGGGGATTATGAGGAAGTGAACGGCAAATGCAGGTTGTGCGGTCGGGCGGCGGTCGGACGGAGCGCGACAGCAGATCAGGTGTGTTCGCAGGCCGGCTATATCCGCGCGATCGATACGCTCCAGAATGTCATTACCCGCTCACCTGAGCCGAGTTGAGCCTCTGACGAGCCAACTCGTTACCGTTACTGCCGAATTTCTAAAACGCCATTACTGTCATACCTATTATAAACGTGCCTACTTGGCTTGGGAAATTCAACCCCAAAACATCAGTCTTACATCTAGATTAAAAATAAGCGCAAGGTAAGGGACTTTTAAAATTGAAAATAAATATGATATGATAAAATATATCTTAGCATTCAATTTTAAATTACATGTAGCCTATAAGTAGCTGGCAAGCACTCGAATCGATGTGAGTTTGAACTGGCAATGTTTTCATAACAATATTTAAGTAATTCATATGGATGGGATAGTCTAATTTTATATTTATAACACCATTTTAATGTATTTGCGTTCGTTGTCGGTACTTTGTTTTATAAAAAGAAATGTATTGCTGAATGATTGATACGCAACATATCAAAAAGCAAAAGATCTAAAAAAAGGAATGGCAGGAGTACCCACCTATTTATCTTTTCCTTATCGGAGAGGATTCTTTCTTCCAACGAAAGTCTAAAAGTTGTGTCCATCGCGATAAGTAAATGTGCTTTCAACACATTTATTGTATTCAGAACGGTGAAATAGGTACCTACCTAGTATGTTTGCAGTTATAACGCTGAATATTGTATGAGAGGAAAACGCGCAATCTGTATTCTGATTATTTGCTGTGATACATTTTCGTTCAATAATCATTCCCGGTTGACGAACGCAGGATGTTACAAAGCGTACTTACAGTATATGCGTTATACCAATTCGATTACTGATATACATAGAATCTGTGCAATCGCAATATTTAATCATAATCTCGTTGTCCTAGCGGTCCCGTAGCGCGACTACTCCGCACTGGATCGGGTTCGAATCCCGAGTGGGGCCCACATCGTTTTGTGGGTTTTAAGATTTTTTTTGACAGCAGACCAGAGCTGGTGGTAGTATAACCGTGCCTCAGAGAGCACGTAAATGTGGGTTTCGCCCCTGATCTTTCTCCGGTCCATACCTATTTTGAAAACTCTACCTCTATAGAAAATTTCTTGGCTCACCGTTCACAGTTTTATATTAAAATATTCTTCAACCTTTATTAAACCTTAATAACACGTTGCTGTTCAATGCAGGTTTGATCGATCGCTGCATGAAAGTGTTGCGGAATAACAAAAAGTAGTGGCACATAGTGAGCACGTACCACATGAACACCAGACAATTACATGTACAAACCATAACATATGTTAGGCGTAGATAAACCCGAGACTTGGGGAGGCTTTGCAGAGAGAACACGAGCTCAGCTCACGGCCACACTTTAAATCGGGCAACCGTCGCAGACAATGTCGGCTCTTTCAAGCAAAGTAGATAAATCGTTTTACAATGTACGGTTGAGAGGGAACGCTTTATCAACAAACCGTTCAGAAACATATTACAACGCTTTTCCCCCGGCGAATATAGGAAAACAATTGCCTAATCTGCACAATATGTATGTGTACGATACATAGACTTATTCAATGCATCTCATTCTTTGTATAATCGATCATATTTCAGGACGTCGTGTCCTTAGTGGGACTTTGGGACTTTTCGAATTCCTTATTCTTTTCATAAATCGTTTCCCCGTGACGGTAACAAGTAACGGAGGCACTTTGCGCCCCTTTAGAGAACCTGTGCCAGTAAATTTGTTGCTTCCTAGTGCGCTACATTATGTACATACGTGCTCGGTTCACATACTTGGGCCGTATTCTACGCGATACGATCCGGTTTATATATTCCTCCGCGCTGTGGCATGTACCACGTCCTAATTTGTAAAGTTCTCCTACTTCTATCTATGTTAAAAAGAAAACCAAAATTGCCGTGATTCAAAGGTTTATTAGCGGGAATGAAGTTACCATGGTATTGTTCATACGAGGCACTCAATTTGCTTGGGTGCGTGCTTTGCGGCTAGTTAAATGTTGCTGGTAATTTATGCTCGGTGTAACAGGTGGGGTTAGCTACCACCATTCCCAGGGTGTGACGCGTGCTAAGAATTTATTATTAATGGTTGGCTAACCTCATGATTAGTAGCGGTTTTAATAGGTAAGCAGAATTATATTAACAACATTTTCTTTGATTCGATCATATTAAGTTAAACGATAGTGCCTGGCGGCATTGTTCAGCATTTTTGTCGAGCAATCAATTTCTGAACGATAGCTAGACAGATGGCTACGTACGTAATCGATCAGATACCAGTCCATTGTATTCATCTCGGTATTGAAACTCGAGTGGATATCAAAATCTGCCGGGCGTTATCTGAATTCCTCTTAAACTATAGTTAGACTCTATTGAAAATTCCACTGGCTGCGTCCTCATGTAGGTATCCTCTGCTCACTTTTTACTGAATTTCCATTGATAGCTTGTCGATATCGAGTGCATCGTTAAAGCATTCCACATATTGTTTTACCCAGTTTGCACGGTACGATTGATAAGCCTGCATCCCATTGAAATGTGCGCAATTTGAAACTCCCTGCTTTTATGAGAACTCCATAAATGCCAGTCGCGTTTGGAATAGAATTCAGTTTGATCATCTGTATGATTAAAATGTGAGGCATATATCTGCATGTTAATGACAGTAATTACAAATTTTAATGAACTGTTTGTACTCTGTATCTCATATCGGTATCATATCAGTAAGTATACCACTGCTATAATTGCAATAGCTCCACACGTAAACACAGTTCACATTTCACATGTAGGTAAATATCGCAGCACCTTTAAAATAAATGTATATCTAAGTATTTTATTAATCCTACTTCATATTAATAAACTTAAATTCTGCCAAGCTAACTTTACGTCGCATAAAACTGATACCTGTTACTTACTCCATTTTTCGTGACATATTCACGATGTGACACGATTTACAATATTTTCCCCAAGAAGCGACGCAAGCCCTATCATTCATCTTTATACGTCACTCACACCTATTTATTAAAAGTTGAGGTAGCTTTTCGGAGATATTCGTTGACCTAGTATTTTTGCACCCGACACCTGTACCTAAGTAGCTCCTAGCAATTTTTCTTCGGATATTGATACGGATATTGGTGTAGGTACACGTAATGTAGAAATTCTTCGTGGTTACGTATTTTTTCATAATTTGAGACGGGTATCTCTCTATATCTCAGGAATTACTGGACCAATTTGAAAAGTTCTACAAATATGATTATTTACATTTAAAGGGGAGGTTACTTTTTATCAAATGAGTGCGGATCCGTGTGCGGAGTACCTACTTAGCTCTCACGTTTCGTGTTAATGTGACAAAAATACTTAGATTTATGTTCAGATTTCGCATATAGTTTTGATCAGTGTTTCATGCAGAAAATACATAAGGAAAAAGAAACACTTTTTTAAAACACGGAACGCTTAAGTATACACGTTGGTATACGGTACGCAGTAAGCAATAGGCGTAGGTACTGGTATATGTTTTTAAATGTGTGGCACACGTCTTGTTCATCGCTCATTTATATTCAAGAGAAAAATCAATTAAAATAATGAACACGGAAATAGCAAAGTTGCTACGCTCGCCTAGGTACCTCATTATGCAGCACACTGAAAATGAAACGCTTATATAATTAATTTAGCTTTCGTCGGCTGCTCACGTAACAGGCATTGTTTAAATTCAGGTGCATTCAAACATTGCTTATTAAATTAAATCCAGCAGACTTTTAACTTGTTTGGTGGCGAAGCGCGAAAAATAAACATTAATGAATACTGCATTGGTATTGTACGCAGAACATCGTATAAGCAATTTGGAGGAGCTAAGAGGTCGCGAGTGGGCCGCTCATATCGATAATAGACCTTTTCATAAATATTCAATTATCTACTATCCCAAAAATACTTCAGACACAATTTTCTTGCATTTAAATATCATTGGGAAATATTTAAATGAAGCAAACTACGAGATAAATATATTTTAGTACGTACGTAAACGACTAGAAAAAGGAATAGGTATCGATGATCGCAGTTTATTGATATTCTAGACAGATTCTTGTAATTTGCAAACGAAGGAGTTTACATTTCAGTTTGGATATATTTTCTTGTCTCACGGATTTGGTAGTGGGCCGACGACAAAGAATTGCCGCTTTCTAAGGTTTTGATTGTAATGAAAGTCATCCATGAATGTGACCTCCCAATATAAGAAGAGAGAAGATCTTTAATACACTTCTGGGATAGTATCGATGTAATAAAGTGTCCATGTTACCTCGCAGCATGCATCTCCAAGGCGAGGTGAGGCAGGTACAACAGCGTGAGAGCGTGAATGTGGAGCGCTGCAGGAGTGCACGTTGACGCGATATTTCACGCTCAGCGCGACTGGTGACGCTTGCCTCGTTATCGGAGAATTACACGCATTCGAATTTATTATGGACATATGAATTTTCCTTCTGCGAATTCGTAGCTAATTTCAACAGAATTTATTGAAATAAACGTGTGTGATGATAAGTTATTTTGTTAAAATGTAAATGAAAGCGATTCACGCTGTGTATTTAACATTGATGTTTGAGTGAATGGCCCGTGATAAACACTCGACAATGACTGAAAAAGCCATTTAAATTGGACTCGTTCACGACTCAGTTCCTCGCCAAAGATATATTCACTTTCCGCTTTTGCTGTTAAATATTTATAGAAAAGTAATAAATGCTCTATCGGATTCCATGAAATCGTTTCGCTTCGTTGCGATTCATACAATTTTACAAAGTAACAGAATCGTTCCGTCGCTGGCAGCGTCATAATGCTTCTGCTGAGTTGAAGCAAAGCTGACAGTTATCGTGAGCCTCCCGATCGCGGAATACAATTTTGTATGCTCGCGGGTGGAATTTGCTTCGGTTACAGTACCTATTCAAATAATATGGTAACACGTAGGTAGGTGCTTTACAGATATCGCGCTTCGCTTCGGATTGTATCAAACTAGCTTTTATGGTTTTGATTTCTCCATATTCCGAGCGGAATCACTTCGCTACTTTTTTAGATTCAATCTATTGTTGGAAATCACATCTTCTCGTTTAGTATTTTCTCTATCTGCTCTGGTATCAATTTGCATCTCAAACAACAACTACAAACAGGATATTTATTATGTCAAATTAGTTGTTGGGGAAGTGAGTTATCCGGTGGTAAACTACGAAGTTGAACGCGACTTCTGGTCCGTTTGACAACTTTCAGAAATTGTAGCGGACAGCCATGATATTGTTATAGTTTTAGAATGCTGTGACTTCTTCTCCTTGGCCTTTATATCACACAAGATTTTATCCACGACTACGTGCACCTACTTATATTTTTATCTTTGGCTTTATTTTACTTGTTTCAGTGTGACAAAAACAACTAACTTTCTTATTTACAATATATTATGTAGTTAAAGATAGATAGAAAAATATCCCCAATCAACCTTATTTTTCTGTTCAAGTCCAAAATTCCTTTGTCATCCCACATTTTAGTTTCTTGAGTACCAGCACGATAGTGCGCGGTCACGGCTTTTAAAACTAAACGAAGTTATTTCATTTGTGCGGGTGAAGTTTTTACGTGTGTTGTTAATGTTTATACTCTCACCATCAAAAGTTTTGGGATTATCCGGCCAGCCAAGCGGTCGCGGTTGCAAATATATAAGTGTACTTCTCTATCAGCCCTTGTAGGGATTTCGAAAGGCTACTTATGACTTTCTAGTTCACATCTATAAAAGGTAAGTGTACAGTACAAGGTTAAACTTTAAATAAATCAAACTTGCAGCACTCCGAAAACCAGATATTGAAAATAATATGCAGTAAGTAAGCAAAAATAATAATGTACAATGTAATTATGCGATGTTAATAACCTACCTAACAAATAAATAAAACGAGTCGTACACAAACACTGTTTTTGGGAGTACAAACATAAATACATACAATAATATAGTAGAATTAACCAACGAGTATGATAAACGACGAAAGGTACTAAACTGCAAAATGGCTGTTAAATCAAACATTAACCAAACGATCATAGTACGCTTCTAATTGCTTATTAAAATTAGCGAAATAACCTCAACGAGCGAGTGATCCCTTCCCCTCTTAACCTATAAATGGTATCTACATCTGAGGATAAATAATTACGACCTCGACCTTTAGAGAGATCGGCTTTCGAGTCCTCTATCTCAGTCTGGAGAGTTCTCAAGTTTGCAGGAACCGCACCCGTGATCTGTCAGGTGTAAAACTGACTCGCTTCTACTGGGAATCTTCCTTATTTCCACTCACATTGATAACTTCAATGTATTTTAGTTTTCAAGCAAATTTTATGCGCTGCATGACTGAATAAGGAAGAGTTTCTTGAAAGTTCTCGGTTTGTTTTAAGAATTTATTATTGTACGACATTAGTAACAATTAAGCAGTAAAATTGCCAACGCAGTACAATTATTAATTACTTCGTGATAAGAAAGTGTTCATTAGTTCGCTTGAAAGTGGAGAAATTATGGTTTTAGCCTTTGAAGTAGTATTTGTAATGCACGTGAAACAATACTTATAGTCCACAATTAGATGTATTTCATGGAAAAGCGGTTGCACTGTTAAACCTAGAAACGACTATAGGCTATTTTTTCAGCTATGCTATTATATGACCCTTGAAAAACATATTATCATAAATATCTCATAATTTGATCAATACAGTATAATAACTGTGATTAGGCTGTGTAGTAGGCGAAGGAATTATAAGGAAATACAGTTTCATATTATAAGTATTATTGATTCATTTTTGTCTCTCCAACTCCCGGAAATTCTCAGTAATTTAAAAAGACATTCCCTGGGATATAGCCGTCTAACTTGAGGAAACTTTGCGTAGGTACCGTCGTATCAGTCCTGAATAAACTTACTAATGGAGCTATTTAAGTCCCTTCACGTACAGACGCTTGGGGCATACCTCGGAGGCACCGTGAGAGACCGTAACGTCTAACTAGCGGTAACGTGCTACAGGTGGGGAAAGCCGAACGCCTCTACATGTATATACGGCCAAGCAGCCAACTTTACGAGTTACACATAAATTTCAATTTTATCATCCACGCCCGCACTGGAAACTAATGTGTACAGCAGGCATCCCTTGTTCGACTCAGTCCACTGAACATTTATAAACATCCGCCGTAGCTGCCCCGACCATCACTCCTTATTAGGATTTATGTGCCAAAATAAAATCAAAATAGTCCTAGTTCCTTTAAATTATTTCACTTGTTATTTTTTATGTTTCATTCAAGGATAGCCCAACGATAAAGCTGAGGTGCTGTGACGTGATGACGCGCGCAGCTTGCCTCACAACATTTCGGTGACATTTTGTAATTAGAACGACGTACTTTGATTGTTATCACGTCTCACACTTTATATTATACGGGACAGATAACTATTAACGAAATTTCTCCTGACACGAACTTAAGCCGTATAGCGTTGATAAGAAGCGACCTGCGCTAAATTTACTCTGCGAACATTAATTGATGGTAGCTGTAGGTATTTGATAACACTTTATACAATAAAAAGGACGGAGAGTAATTATCCGCGAAATTTCTAATACTGTTCAAGGCTGATAGAGATTTCTAGAGCAGTTAAGGCGACTGAAGCATAGGCTCGGAACAATGTTTTAATTTAAACCATAAAGGGTCCGCCGGCGCACTATGGGACCAAACGGTATTATCCGTCTCAAAAATGGTTGAGACAAAGGACGCGTTACTGAAACTGTTTTGATGGTTTTATAATCATTAATAATAGAACTATCCGAAACCGAAGTAAAAAAAATCAAAAAAATGTTTTACTTGCATAAAATTACATTCAAACTTCATACTTTGAAAATTTCATATTAACTAAACTACTCTTTATAGAAGTTCAACTTGAGATATTTTTTATGTCTTTCAAGGAAATATATTAGTATTATACATTTTTGAATTGCTCAAGATCTCTTGTTTACGATTCCGTTATGTTTTTATGCCATATATTTTTTTCTGTTTTTTTATTCAATTTTTAAACGTCGTAAGGATTTTTTACGTCTTTCTAATTTTCAAGTGGAGGTTTTGTTGTTATCGGTGGCTCCCGGTGTCGAGTTAATGACATTTTAAGATACCTTACTTATTCAGTGTTACAGGGAAATAAAAAAAACCTGCGTCATTACTGCGCCATTTCGAGCTAGAAGCCGAAATATCGACCAAAACATTTTTTCTCACGATATATTTTTTTGCAGTGAACATTCTAACCACATGTACAATATGATAAAAATCATGTTGCATAGTTTTTTATCTAAGTGAGAACTATTTTTATCATTTTTCTCATTGGTTTTGCACAAGTTACTAAAAATAGGGTCCTATAAATACTCGGGTTTTCAGCATGTTCATCAATCTGTCCGAATATTTTCTTTGTGTGACTAACTGCAATAAAATAAAATTAAAAATGAGTGAATTCGTTTGTTTTCGACGCGATATATGTGCTCAGATAATAAGCGGGAAAAGTACTTCAGATATTGAAAAGTATTTGTTGGACAATTTTCATTTATCAACAACAGATGTGAAAATGGTTATGCAAAGTATCAAATAAAATTTGAATACGACGATAAAGTGGTCTGCATCGACTCCAGAGAATAAGAAGATTAAAGAAAAAGAGAAGTACCTACGTTCAAACACGTTTCCGGGAATTGCTTGGCTTACACATTGATAAACCTCGTCAAGGTTCTGGAAATAGCAGTGACGGAAATACGGCAAGGAGATTTTTCCAAAACTATCAATGTTCTGCAGAAACCATGTCATCGGGATTTTCTGTAAACGCAGTTAAGTTTGGTGACTATGCGCTGGGGACCGCACAGTTATACTATATGCCATCTTCAGTCCACAAAATTCTTATACATGGTGTCAAAATAATAGAACATTTTGCAGTTTTATTAATAGTCCAATTATCGGAAGATGCTCAAGAAGCTCGTAATAAAGACTATTAGAAATATCGGTTCAATCACACGCTAGAAAGTGTTCCAGGTCTGCCACAATGGAAGACTTTCTGCACATGTTGTTGTATACTTCTGACCCCTATATATCTAGCTTAAACTGAACCAGTACTATGATACCAAAAGAACTACTTGACGCAGCTAAAGGGCTTTTAATATTGGCAAGTGATGAGTAGTTTCATGTTTTTTTTTTGTTTAAAATTATGCCATAATCTTTTTGTTAACTTCTTAATAATTTTATTGTAATTTAACGTAAGCAAATAATTCATATAACAATTTCATTTAATTTTTGTATGAAAAATTTCACAATTATATATTTGACATTTTTTTCCGTAATAAATCTATTATTGAAAGTTGCAGCGATTTATTTATCTAATAGCATAACTATCCAGACGTACATACACAAAATTTCAATGCAAAATATCAAGAAACAAAAAAGTTACAGATTTTTGAGATGAAACGCACCGGTTCGTCCCATAGTGCGGCGCCCAGAGACGGCTCGCAATTAACGCGATAAAGACATTTTGTATCCCTCGAATAGCAGACAAACAAACCCTCGGCTGCCTAAGTAAAATTAATACTGTAAAGGGCATTAACAACGTGGCGCCTTCGTCACGTTTCACTTGCTCACTTTTAATTTGCTTTGAATTCCGCCACCCTTCCAACGCGGCCCTTTAAATTCCTAAAAAGTCGTACATTACTCAATCACATCACGGCGGTGATTTCTGACTACGCCGAGAGGATGGGTATAAATGACTTCATTAAGTGCCCGCCCCTTTATATCGAGCAAGTCTTAAGGCGCGTAGCCTCGCCCACAAATTGAGTGTTTATCGCGCGGCGCGAGCGTCACACGGAGTGCGCTTGTTCACGAGCCAATTTAAACCGTTCCCCAACACTCCCACTAAACAAAGCCTGCTACAAAACAAGAAAATAAAATCACCGTTATGTTCGACATAGACCGTAATACGCTAACACAAGGGCGTGTTCGTAAAAACAGCGAACAAAGCTCCACTTTTACTGACTGATAATTGTCACATAAAAGCGCTGTTCTCAAGTGTAAGTATTTATTTTATATACATTTGAGCATAGAGCACCCAACTATAAATCTAAAATCAATCAATAAATGTTAACAAGCACTCGCCACGGCACGGTATTCACAATTAGCTCCACAATAAAAAGTAATTCGTAACAATAGAGTAGTTAGGTAACGCTATTAATACGCTAGAAGATGTGCGAAGGAAATGAAAGCTCGAGTAAGCTAATTGCGCGCAATCGGCTGCGAGTAATTGCTAATCTGTCGCCGGCGACAGCGTCGGTTATCTTTACTCACATCTAGCGACGGAAACACGCGAGCAAACAGCAACACCAGCCGCGACAACATCCAACCACGTCTACTCACACACGCTACATCAAAGCAATTTCATTTACATAGATAACATACTTAAATAAACAAAGATTAAAACAATCTCAGTCGGAATAATTTTCAACGAGGAAACATTAGATCAAAGTTCATTCAATAAAGAGCCTCGTGGTATTGATTTTATGGCTTGCTAGTTATAAATTAATTTATCATAAGACTTGTTTCTATGTTGGAGTAATCAGAATCTTATTTGGGGTTTCCATATGTTGGTACTTATTTCGTTAACAGCTATAACACAGTACAAAGGACGTTCTTATTATTGTTTCTATAACATGCATCTATATAGGAATAGGTGAGGAGCGGCGTAACCGCTACAGGCTACTACGCACGTAGCCGGCTACGCGAACCGTAGCACCAATTCGTAAATCAAATAGCTACATTCGTAACGTCAGGCATCAATCAAGACTACTAAAATAATCCGACATTTATAAATCATTGCTCAAAATATAAATACATTGTCTTTAAATAAATAACACATGTTAAAGAAGTCTCAACTGTAATGAAAACTCAAATGAAATGAAATAAAGAAATGTTGACTGGAACATTTATGAATATACTAGCCTCTGCCAGCGGTTTCACCCACGTCCCGTGGGAAATACTTGCCCATACCGGGATAAAAAGTAGCCTATAGTCTTCCTCGATAAATGGGCTATCTAACACTGAAATAATTTTTCAAATCCGACCAGTAGTTCCTGAGATTAGCGCGTTCAAGCAAACAAACTCTTCAGTTTTATAATATTAGTATAGATTTCTGTGGAAGGACAGTCCGTCGCAAGAACGAATACTGTAAGCTCGCTCATACTTGGCGCAGCTCCTGTTAAGATGATAGTAATAAAATCCACTAAGCCCCTGAATCTAATTCAACGCTTGGTATAAAAATTGCTCTGACAATGCGACTGTAGAAGGCCCCAGTTAAAGATGTCATTAAAGAAAAAGCCTGTCACTCTGGGCGTTTTACATTGCAGAAATCTTTTGTCGCAACACAAAATTATTCATCGCTTTGTAAAACTGCGAAGCTGATTTAAATTGAGCCATTCTTGCACTTCAAATATCATTATTTTTGTCCGCGACGAGCGTTCGGGATGTAAGTGGAATAGAATTGCGTGGCTACTTAGTTTTATTGGCAAAATTATGTTAAACTTTCCTCTTCAAAACTTTACTGGCTGAAGTACCTGTATTAACGTAGACAGGCATTTTGAAGTGGCATCCAATTTTGCTTTCGTCAAGTCACTGTTTATATTATTTTTTTTCATAAATATAGTGACTGAAACTTCCAATATAATCCATAGTAGTCACTCTTTGTGCAGACATATAAGCCGCAAATATCCTCGAATGGTCCGTAGTTCGACCGCTGGTGTTCAGTGGGCAAATACACTGGCGCAATGACGGCCAAACATCTGCAGCATTATGTTCGTAGGTGACAGTAAACACAACACGTCATCAACTTATCTACTAATTAAATAGAGTGCAGCTCATGATGATTGACAGCTAATTAATTATGTAGCATGCACCAGACGTGACGAGTGCGATGTACGACTCGGCGCAGCTTACACAAGTATGCTTAAACTGCTCACTGCAGTAAAATATTAATAAAAAGAACTATCAAGTACCTCATAAATTGTTGAACATGAAACCAACTTAAATGAAAATGTAAAAATTAAATACCTTCATTTTCTTACTCTCGTATTTTACCTTTTTGTCTCTACTTAAAATGGTTGTAAAAAAGACAAAGTATTTCGAATTTATAATGGATGCTTTTAAGTTTTGTTTCCAGTGTTGATATTTGATTTTCAATTTTCACTGAATGATGTCACAAGTTTGCTTTTTCTTTGTACACATTACATAAAAACAAAGTAGGCCGCTAAAATGACGGAGCAAAGAGATGGTAATTAAACCTCTTTACGAGCCCTCCTCGTTTGTCCGTGCCGACCTCTCGCTCGGGTCTAATTTGGCGGAATGAGCGACATAACATCTGTCTCTGTGTCTTGAGTTTTTTAACTAGATACGTACGTGCTCTTTTGACACACTGCTATATAATCGATTTCCATTTTATGTCTTGTAATTATCTGTAGGAGATTTCCTAGATAAATACAGTTCCTAGATAAACTTAATTTATAGCTAACACTTCCCTGAACAACCATTTCATTATGAACCGCTTTCACACAATAACAGAAACGCAAATAGATGAAATTCCAAAAAGCACTTTAAATGTACATAACAAATAGAAATATGCAGTTAAATTAAAACTTGCAGCCGTGAACTAGGAATATACACTCAGCACTTTTAAAATACCGTTAAAAGTTTTCCCAATACTCTGTTTATTTCTGAGATAGTTTCCAAACTATCAGTAGATAAAGTTGGAGGAGTCAGTGAGGCGTATAAGTGTTCACTTAGTACTCCTAACTATGTATAATTACGTCTTCTAGTTGCCGTCATACGCCTGGGGCTCGGTTATAGCAAGTTGCCGGAGTTAAGCCTGTGTCACATATATTGCAAATCGGATCAAAGATCAGCGGCAATATGTGACCAAGTGTGGAAACTTTGGTGGACGATAGAGGATCCAAGTCACGCGTGCGCCAGTTTGTCGTCATTCATCGAAACAAATACAATACAGCGCCGACCGCGCGTTCGCAGAACCCGCCGCCGCATCGCTAACGACTCGCATTCTATGTAACAAAGGCTTTACTTATAGATCTGTAGATATGTATCCCCATGACGTGCTTCGAATACTACAATATTATAGTGACAGGATTGGTATTCCCAGTTATTGCGGCCCTGGCATTCGTCCTTTGTTCATGATAATTCTCGGCGAGGGGAAGCTATTAGAGATGACGTCAGACAGTTACATAGCTATTATATAATGACCCTGGCAGGCTGTTTCATAAAAAGATACTCGTGTTTTACCCTCGTTTGTAGCTTATTGTAACGTAACGTGTTTCCAAAAATACTTTAGACATTTACATGACAAAATCAGTAAATTCTCTAACATGTAATCTAACACGCTGGAACTAGCAAAAAAAACAATACAATTGTTTCGAATTAATTTCAATAACGCTATGGCCATCGACACTAGGTGTTGTACAATATATTATGAGAGCCATTAATATCCGGAGGGGACGGTGAAGGAATACTAATACAGTGAAAGCCACGAAAGTAAATCGTAGGGCCTTCCGCCGAATATCGCCCCACTTAGTGGTGATGTGTTCCCCGAGCCACTATGAATAACTGTCGCTACACTTACTCACTAAAAGCAACATGGCCTGCTCCCGTCAAAATTTGCATTTTTTTTTCATCTAGTTTATCATATAAAATGGTAGCTAAAATTCTTTTAATTGTTAATTTTCATGTCATTAAATATATTTAGTGTTCAATTTCCTTTCATCAATCCCGCATTTAAATGTCTACCTAATGTCAAAATATCGGGAGTCAACTCGATATACTTACGTGCAAAACGAAATCATATTTCCTCAATCCGATTTCTATGTAGAACGATATTGGTTTTCGAGATTTTAGGTTCATCCCGATGGAATGTACACTCAACATTGACAACAACGACCTTTTGCTGCTGTTTATCTCGAGATGAAATTAGAAAATAATATTTCTCTGTGGTGTGAAATATACAAAGAGCCTTGGTACACGGAGAATAATTTCCGGGCATCAGTGGCATCCACTCAAAGCTGTAAATTACGAAGGAAAGTCTCCCACTCTTGTGGCAGATATAATAATCGTGGCCATGACACCACATAATGATCTGATGCTTCAGCGCGGTAATGGTCCGCTTACGTCGTGACATCCTTCCATTATTATGTTACTGATATCCTTTGTTCATACGCACAGTTAGATTAATGTCTGTCGGCGCCGCTGAATAACTTTACCCATGTATAAAGCGTAAAAACCAAACGTATAAAGAATAATGCTGATCTAATAAACGTTAACGACCTGTGTACACGCTCACATTCGTGTTATAATCGACACGTAGTTAGAAGTTAATAAACGTAAAATAATATTATCACAACGAGTATCACGCGATTTTCGTGTATAAACACCGAGAAAATGTCACTCGGTATGCAAAGTAGAACAATTTCCTAAAAAATACGTAGCCGACATAATTTATGAACGTATTCGTGCTTCTATACAGATAGTGGGACGAGTGAAGGAAAAACAGGTAAATTTACCCGTTTCCCTTCCCGTTTATATGGGCGTGCGGTGGAGGCGACGAGACGACGACACGTCGATACCACGCCCGCCGCTGCCGCATCAAAATACAATACGCCCGCTTTAAAAATATTTGTATACCCTTTCATATTGCGTTCACTTGGAAAAATATATACTAGTGGCACTTGCGCGCAGTCTAGCACCGAGCGGCGAGCACGCCTGGACGCAAACCTTTCAAGCTATAAACGATTTTGCTGGCTATTTCTACTCGTAGAATAATAAAGCAGATTGAAATAACAGTTTCCATGAAACGCCTTTTCATCCTTTTTATATTTTTATTTTATTCTACTTTCATCCGATAAAATATGAATCACTAGAATTTCACCATAGTTTATAGAAATAAATATTTTCTCAATAACAGGTTCTTGAAACTAAAACAAGGCACTACATATAAACCTTTCTGGTAATGAATTTATGTAGCGGAATAAAAATGTTAAGGGATCCAAGTTCCCTCTACTGAGAAACTGGGCTAAGTGTTTATTAAAGGATGCAATCAATGAGCAGCAATACCAGTGAGAAAGTCAAATTGATTATTTACTGTTTAAGGTAGACCTAACCTTAACAAAGCAGTTGAATTACCTAAATCAAAATCAAATTAATAAATGAATACAAGCCTATCTGCTGCCCAATTATTCGTATTAAAATGTGATTCGGTAAATCCAAACATCATTAACGAATCGATATATTGGCATATAAGCACATAAGCGTCACGAGTGTAACAAGTTAATTAAATCGGATGGGGCGTCGGTACCGCGCGGGTCCGCACCGCAACACGCGCGACCCGTGACGACGCGCGACTCGCCGCGACGTTCAACTCGGCGGCACATATTAACTTTGCTGACAGATTTCACGCCCGCACCCAAAATATCTCTGTTTTAACAGTAATTTGCCACTGCTCGTAGGATGCCTAACATCCGACCCCACGCCGAAGGAAATTAAATTTTAAAGCTATCCAAAAATATACGGGAGCAAGGTATGCCCCGCGGCTCCGCGATATTATGCATAACACTCATAAAAACTCGTATTACTCATGATGATGTAGATTTTCGGGAAGCGAATTAATAAAGTAGGCTGTTTATGAGTTTCCTGTAGTATTATTATAGGTATGCTATAAACGTCTGAACCTTAAATCTTATAAGGATTTTTACTTATTTATTCTACTCATTAATTTCCTTCTGCTTCAATGTGATTTGGTTACACTTCTTAAGTTTCAAACAATATCTACAGGTGTCTTCCAAATTCCATCTTGCTAACCACACACTGTACGATATTATATTTATTGTAATTTCCATAAAACGCCCTAGTAAATATTGTAACAATTATAAGCTTGTTTGATTCATCATCGACAACAGGTTTATAGATGCAGCACATAAGCACTGTTTTCAATTCTAGATACTAACTGATACAGGAAAATACACTGCTTGCCTTTTTGGGAATTGAAAAACGGAAAGTGCTCCCAAATAAATCATTTCATTTCAATAGAAGTGCCAAATACTACACAGTTCACATAACATATAACGTTCATAGTTATTTAACTGCCTCGTTGGTCTAGTGGTTGCAAGCGCGGCTGCTGTGCTCGAGGTCTCGGGTTCGATTCCCGGGTCGGGCCGAAATCGCTTTGTGGGTTTTCTTAACCACTCTGACGTCCGTGGATAGTACGGTATCCAAGAAAAAAGTAGCGTCATACGCCCATGGATACTATAGTATCCAAAGCGTCGAATTGTGTTTAACTCCATCTAATTTAAAATTCGGTATTATTTGTTGAGTTTTGACAGATTATCTATACAGCTGACGAAAAAATAAGAGATGGTAGTGTAATAAGCTTTGACAAAAAAAATATTTTTTTTTTAATTCAGTTCACGCGTTTGACGTTCGTTTCGTTAAGTGTTTTTATAAGTGTCAACTATTATGTCGTTTTGTTTTAGTTATTTTACAAGTGTTATACATCAAAATAAACTAAAAGATTTGGGCTTTACGATGATGTTTAAATATCACAGTTTTAGCTGATAAATGTAGTCTAATTTTAACTTCAAACGATTGTTGTTTCGAAAAAATGGCCAGTCAAGGTCGTAGGCCAATCCTAGTTTTGTTTATACATATTTTACATACTTTGCATTAAAATATTATATCTAATATCGTAATAAGCAAAATAATACATTTTTCAAAGAGAAATATACTAAATTCATTGAAAATTTCGTAATAGCCTTCTCGAGCGCGGGAGACAACGCGGTAAAATTACGAGGAGTAGTGTTTTGTTTCCATTTAATTAAAATACTTAGAGTTAACCGAATATAATCATATATACATCAAACGAAAGGGTAATAAGCCTAGTTTGTTCTAAAATTATTTTATTGATAAAATATGCAACAGTTGTGTCTTATATTTTAAAATGGTAGAAATAAATGTGTTTTTTTCTTCTTAAAATCATGTTTAACCCGGATTTTAGTATCAAAGATTATAACTAACGATTTTAAAATATCATTAACTTTGATCTGTATTCTTCAACCTTTTTTTTCGTATTTTTTTCTTTATTCTAGCCATTACGGTTCATTAGCTATAAACCTTTTTTGTTACGACAAAGTTGCGAGTCGCGCGCGGTTCGGGTGCCGCGCGCGGCTGGACGTTAGAGAGACAAACGGTCGCGCGGCCCGGACGTTAGAGTGGTTAAACTTTCACAAAGCAGCCCGTAGTCTGGAAGTTGGTGATTGATTCACCCGTGCATCGGAGAGCACGTAAATGTCGGTCCTGCGCCTGATCTCTTTCCGGTCGTGTCGGATTGCCGTCCCATCGGGCTATGAGAGTGAAGGAATAGGGAGTGCACCTGTGTCTGCGCAAATGCTTGTGCACTATAATATGTCCTGCGCAGCTGGCTGATCTCCTTAAAATGAGAACAGCCGCCGTGGCCGAAATCGGCCGTGGACGCCATTATAACGTTCATTTCGGAACTTTTAGCGCATTCAGTATCGTTCAAAAAATCCAAACGATAAAAGCAGCATGAAAATTCAACGTACAAATGCGAACAGCTAACTTTTATTCCATCTACCTTAGTCAGCTAACCCGAATAGTAATAACGAACAGCGCTAAAACTCAAATGAAACCCGTGTTATAATTTGGACTTTTAATATGCATTATTTGAGATAGCGAAATGCTCAGCCATAACTCCAGGTTCATTCAACTGCAAACTGGGATTGCTGTTATTAAAACAAATAAACATAAGGTCGTTATTAGTGCGAGGGTGCCTGGTGGGAGGAGACGTGAGTAAGAGCACAATGTGTAGATGTCAAGTAAATATACTTGCAGTGCATAATGACAGGGCGAAACTTCATGACGCGACCGCACCAGCTCGCCGATATGACTTGTGTACCAAACTTACACATTGCACGTCTATTAGCTGATATTTATGTTTTAACTAGCTGTTGCCCGCAACTTCGTCTGCGTGGGCAATATAGAATAGTCAATTATTACGTATGGTGCGTTAGTAATTTTCACAGGAAATAGCTATAATCTATGTCTATATGCTTTGAGTCTGACAAAGCTGTCATTTGTACATTTTCTGCAGCTGCTGCGACTAAGCAGAAGCCAGAAAGTCTGTCAGTCTTACCATGGATATCGTCTTGTGTAGTTGACTGGATTGAAGATAGATAGATAGGTAGTCGCTCCAAGCAAAATATTGGTACTCAAACAGATTCGGTGACTGGAAGCCCCACACCAACATAGTTGGGGAATAGCTGGATGGATGATAAAATGAGTCATCATCATCAGCAGGCGCATAGGGTAGGATAGTTTCACTACTGGGGAGAAACACTTGTATGACTTGTATGAATTGGGGATTTTCTGTGCACTTACTTACTATGGTAAGGCTGACCCCACATTAGGCGTGCGCGATCCTCGGGCGTGTGAGTCGCGAGCGCGCTGCGTGAAAGTCGCGTTTTGCTGCCCTGCGGCATGTGTGAAGAGTGCAAGCGACGCGCTCGCGGCGAGCACGCGGCGCTCGAGTTGCGTTCTTACCCCTACGCCCGCTATCCCCGCCGCCCGCTAAACGCCTTAGCAGTTAAACGTCAAGTCGAGCGCGCTGCAAATGCCGCAGGGCAGCAAAACGCGACGCTCACGCAGCGTGCTCGCGACGCACGCGCTACTCACACGCCCGAGGATCGCGCACGCCTAATGTGGGGTTAGGTCTAAACCGGGAGGGACTCCACCGAAATGTTTGCATTAGTTCACGAATAGGCAAAATGTACGTATCTGTGAGAGTCCACTTCATGTGTTCGTACTTGAAACCTGCAGTTTTGCCAAGATTTTCAAAATGTACGCTCGCAATTTGTCATTTCTTGGTGGAGCCAGCAAATCAAAAGAAACAGAAGTGTTGTATACTGTGCGTCACTACCGCTCACCGGGAAAATTTCGCTCTTGCGGAGGACGTTTATATACCATATTTTGTGTCACACGTAAACAGGACGACAGTAAGTATCCACCGAAACACTTTCAAAGATCTGATGAACGAACAAATCAGACCTGAGTTGGTCACCTGGGGCCAATCAGAGCTCTATGAAGCGATCATACGCTTTGGCTCCTACTGTTATTGTGGTTTCTGAAAATGTATTCACCTCATTCAACGATGAATGTAATTCTGATGGTACTATTAAGAACACTTGCTTAGCGCAAAAGCTGACGATGGCAGGCCGACTCTTTTGACTTCTCGAATAGGATACCATTGGTTTTTGTGCAATGCACACCTGCAATGCATGCTGGATTAGGATAGGATATAGGTGGATAGGATTTGCAGCAGAGAACAATTCTGTCTTTGTAATTGAATGACATCAAACGTAGTTTTATACCTCTATAAAAGGTGTTTTTTAGACTTGGCTCGGGTCTTACTGAGACTGATCGTAATCGTGAACAGTGTATTTGCGATCAGAAGTTGAAAGTAAGCATGTCTCTGGTATGCGACGCGTAAGCATTTTACGTGTGTATGGTATTAAATCGAGAAAGCTCCAATTTCTTATCTGCACTTTGTATCTGGGCTCGTTTTTAAAGCTACAGAAGCCTACATTACCTACCTCACGCTTAGCAGCGCTTGCGAGAGATAGATCTTCCTTTCTTCTAGGATTAAGTTTACATATTTTGCATCAGAAAAAATAATTAAGGTCTACTTAATACTACTCACTCAAAGTAATTTGTTTTAAGGCCACCACATTAGTGGAAGATAAGCTAAACTATGTTTATGAAAAAATCCTGATATGAACTCCATCTGTAACTTTAAATGATAATTAATTGTTCCACTAAAGTCATCATTTTTGACATAATGTTCAAAAAATAATTTAGATGGCACCGTTTTAAATTTGGCTGAGAACTATTAATTTTCCTTTCATCAAGGTAATAATTATAGTTGGATTTTGATGTGGTACGGCAAACTGACAAACACTATTGAAATGTCTATCGAAAAATTACACTACGTGTTAAAATATGGTGAATTACGGAAAATACACAACTCCATCTGTTGAAATAATAATCCTCTATAAAGAATGTTTGGTAATTAATTGTCATTTACCACCTCGCTCTTTTGACAAATTTGATGTATTTTTACCACAGATGGAGCTACTTTAACCTTGGCTAAACAAAATTTTCATATTTTTTTTTCTTCCGAAGTTACTTATAAAGGTGTGATTTTATGTGCAAAGATTAATAATAGGCCAAACAACTAATATAAGTACAACATTCAAATGTACAGTTTTGACAAACAGATTGCGTGTCGTAATATTTTACATCTTGAATTCACAAAATTAATCATATCTTTTGATAGAGTGAATCGATTTCGATGAAACAAAAACTAAGTAATACCCGAAGTTACGTAGAATTTTTGTATATAAGCATTGTCTGCATTGAATTCGTAGATTTTACGTGAATCCCGAACAAACAAACAGATAAACAGACAAACAGACAAACAGACAAACAGACAAACAGACAAACAGACAAACAGACAAAAATGACAAAAATGATGGAAATGGGTTCTGTTAGTTATCCTTTAACATGCTGGCTATTTTTTTTGTCAATTTCTTCAATGTACAAAAATTACTTTTCTACAGATTTATTATATGTATAGATGTGACCCGCCGCACTCAGGTTGGTGCACTCAGCCGATATGAAACTTGGAAAATACGGCCGACAAAAACTTGTGCAGATGTCGCTTGCAACGATAAACGACTCAAAATTGGATCGGTAGCCATGCACGAGACAACTCAATATAAAGGCACATAACATATGTACATGTTATACTACTATAAGTAACAATAGAAATTATAATAATGTTTTCCTCCAAATCAATAGCCTGTTTCGAGACGATTACACAACGCAAACAATGTTCGTGTCTTTATTAAATTCAGGTAGGTGAGGACGAGGGCGGGCGGAGCGCGGACAGTGTAGTCCCGGCTTATTTCTATTACTAATATAATGAAACCGGGACAAACATGTCGGTACCTAGCGAGCTGGCCACGTCATTGTAACATTTGTAACTGACATTATTGTAACGCGTATCTGTACCTGCTACTCAGCTAAAATGGTACTGATAAACTTTTTAATACGTTTTCAGAATTTTAACACGAAAGTAGGTGGTAGGATAGCTTGTTTCTGTGAAGCACCCTTTTAGGAACTTTGGGTTATATTACTGGAGAGAATAGGTTTGGCGTCGTGTTTAATCAGCATTAATTTTTTTCATAAAGATTTTAGGTTTGAAATAGGCGCTCATCGGAAATATGCTGGTCAAATAAATACCTACCACATTTAATATACGATGGAAAATTGTGAGGATAAAATCTATAATTTTAATCAACATTGAAAAGCATGTATGTATCTACATATTTTCAGGCCCGAGTTTAAAACTGATCAACACGAAATGCGGGACTCGCAAAATTTCAATGATCAATAATAATTATCTCAACATAGCCGAGAGATAATTACTCGCTGGAAATAATTTGTGAAAGTTGTATGTTTTGTGCGGGTGCAGCCAGGTGAAATTAATTTTGTTAATTAACGAACGAATGTTATGTACAACATATCATTTAAACGTCATGTGTGTCTAATCCACTGTGTAAGTAAACTTTTTTGTGATTTAGAATTTTTTTTTTTTTTTTTTTTTTTTTCTTAGCCCGTACTGTCCCACTGCTGGGCAAAGGCCTCCCCATTTTGCCTCCACACCTCTCGATCTTTTGATACCTCCCACCAATCAGGGTTGTAGGCATCCAGGTCGTCTCGCCATCTCTTTCGGGGCCTACCCCGCCTGCGATGACCATCCTGTGGTAGCCACTGGGTGACGATGTTGGCCCATCTGTCAGGATGCATTCTGCTGACGTGCCCAGCCCAGTTCCATTTTAATTGAGCTGCTTTTCTGCCCACATCGAAAATTCCGGTTTTGGAGCGTATGTCGGTATTGCGTATGCGGTCTGCCCGTCTGATACCCAGAATGCTACGCTCCATTGCCCTTTGGCAAACCTTGAGTTTGGACTTCTGACACTCCGTGAGAGACCAAGTTTGTGCACCGTAGGTTAGGATGGGCAAGATACACATGTCGACTAATTTTCGCTTGAGTGAAAGGGGAAGGTCCCCTTTCATGTACTGCTTCATGGACCAGTAGCTTTTCCAGGCGTTTTCGATGCGGCGATCGATTTCCCTCTCCTGCCTGTTTTCGAAAGAGACTAACTGGCCCAAGTAGATGTACTCGTCGACATAGTGTAGAGCTTGCCCATCTACCTCGACCCTACGTTTCGTGCTGTTGGTCATTGTGTGTGTCTTGGTCATGTTCATTTGAAGTCCAACCTCTCGGCTTGCTGTGCTCAGATCTTGGAGCATCTGTTGGAGCTCTTCCGATGTGGACGCAAAAAGGATGATATCATCAGCAAATCGCAGGTTGGTCAGCCTTTTGCTCCCGACGACGATGCCTTTATCTGTCCACGGCGCAGTGAGCTTTTTAAAAACTTCCTCCAGCGTACAGGTGAAGAGGTTTGGTGACAGTGGATCACCCTGTTTCACGCCTTTTTCAATGTGAAATGATGGACCTGGGGAGAGAAGCTTCACTGACGCTGTACTGGCTCTGTAGATCGACTCCAAAAGCTTGATATATGTCTCATTTACATTTTGCGAGCGTAAAGATGTAAAAATCGCCGAGTGTTTGAGACTATCGAAAGCCTTGGAGTAGTCCACAAAAGCCAGGTATAGTGGTTTATGGTATTCGTTGCATTTTTCTATTATTTGGTTCAATGCGAACAGATGGTCGGTTGTGGAGAAAGATGGGCGAAATCCGGCTTGTTCGACTGGCTGATGCTGGTCTAGTTGGCCTCTTATGCGGTTGTGTATTACTTTAATAAATAGTTTGTATAGGTGTGAAATCAGGCTTATGGGTCTGTAGTTGTTAATATCGGTTTTGTCGCCTTTCTTATGGAGAATTATTATGTGGGAATGAGTGAATTGATGCGGTATCTGACCAGAATATAAAATTGAGTTGAAAAGATTTGTGATATGGGGTATTAGGGTGTTTTTGAACAGTTTAAGAATCTCGGTACTGATGCCATCGTCTCCGGGACTTTTATTGTATTTCATGCTTTTTAAAGCTATATCAACTTCGCCGCCAGTAATGGGAGAGATAGTGTCAGGGCGGGGATATTCAATCGGTTCAGAATGTCGCTGATTGAATTTTACGAATTTTACGCTTTTTGATTGAAATGTTTGGATGTGATGATGTAATTCGACGACTGCATGTATTGCAAGGCGCTATGTCTGTGTGAGTTGTGAACATGTGTGTGTGTGTGTGCACTACCTGATGGTTATTGATTAATATCATAACTTGTGACGTGCACTGAACTCGCTGTCGTCAAACAAAATTGACAAAATACTGAGTTAGGAAGCGTTTATGGAACAACCGGATATTGGATATTTGTTTTCATGTATTTTAAACATACTGGTTTTATGGAAGGTTCTTCCTGACTGGATTTTATACGGTGTGATAAAAAACGAGATAACACTTCAAGTAATAATGTGCAAAGTCGACATATTGCATGTACTTATCGTAAGAAAAATGAAAACCTAACAACAATGATGTACATACTTTACCCATAAAATTATACGAAACGAATATAAGTTTATATTCTTTTACTCAAAAATCCCATTCAAATTACATGATAAATGAATGAATACGATTCCCATTAATATTTAATGATTATGAAGAGGAAAACAGAAATGTTTAAATTAAACATTAACATGGCGAGGCATATTTTTGCGCTTTATCCTCCTAAAACACGGAAGCCTGAAAATTAAAAGAAATTTGAATAAGCGCCTACTTTTTGCGGACCTTATTCAAGTTACGTTAAAGAAACAACTCTTTGGCTTTGGCAAGCAGAGGCTGTACACGATTCATTATTTCTAGCCTCAAAGTCTTGACAAAACTTTAAAACACGAAACTCGAACTTCGCAAAGGAATCATATTTCTTATCACAAGTAATCATAAAATAAAGTAATATTATGAAAACAAAGTTTGCGTCGGCAAAGAGAGCTCAGAAAAAGGCTTATCCAATTAATAACTGTAAAAAGTTTGCGTTTGTGTCCACCTTTATTAATGACAGTAAATAAAGAGAGAAACGCTGCTGTATGGCACTCATTAAAGCATTGTTTATCGAACGCGGATATGTAGATATTCATACATAGCATGGCGTTTGCTTGGGAACGAATTCCTCAGAGAGCCACTAGTTTGTATTAAGTTGGATAAAGGCGACGTAATTTGTTAAAACATAAGTTACGCCGTATAGTCGTGTGTAATCATTGTTAGTTTGCGAATGTAGTGGCATGCGAGGCGGCAAGAGGGGGCGAAGAGGGAGGGCGGCCTCTTGTGACGCTCAATGAAGTCAAACTGTGACACACTCGAGTCTGCTGACTGCCTCGTACGTACGAGTACGTCGCAATTAAGAGACGGCAAGCCCGCAAAACGACCGCAATGTTATCTGACACATACTTGACAAAATTAAAGCTTGCCAGTGACACAGATTTGTTGCGTGTCGTCACAGAAACAGCCATGATGCGACTAGAGCACGCCGGAATGGCTTCAACATGACCTAATTACTAGTTGGAATTCGTTGATACACGTTTTACGTCAAAGTCCACAGGCGTATTACTCGTACAACATACGAACAAAGTGAAAACGTGTCCAATAAGTCACTGTTTTTACGTCCTGTAGTGAAGGGAGGATATTAGTTGCACAATATCGCAATACAAGGAGTTATGAACTTGAAAAAAGTGAATTTTCTCAGTTGTGTGGAATGTCTGTGGCCCAGCGAATCGTAGCATTGTTTTATACACTGCATAGCTTACGGCCTCGACCGCGTTTCGTGACGTGACTATAAATAAACGGTAAAAGCTTTTGACATGATATATGGCACCGCCAAATATACCTTGTTTAAACGCAATTAAAAATAAGGTGTCAATAAGACAACAGTTATAGGGCCTTTTTTGGTGGAAAAGCATTAAGCATAAAATAAAAGATATGGAAGACCAGTCACTGGTCGAGTTTCCATTAACATAAATGATGGACTCTTTCCTGCAGCGCAAGTTAAGTTCCATGTAATATTAAGGACAAAAGCTGAATGAAGCGCTACTAATTTATACGCTTTCTTAATATTATATTAAGATATTAGAGAAAAGAACCTTTTTCCTTATCCAGTGAAATGGAAGTTTGTAGGCAAGATCTTTAAGGTGGAGCGCAGTGAGTGATACTTGCGTCGGTTTATCGCTAGAAATTCAGCATAATCTTTAAGACTCGGCTTTACTGTAACAAAGACGTCGTTTCCGCTGCAGATTATACGCTCTTCTGCTCCACTTAGTACTTGCCATATACAGCGAACGTTATTTACCGTCTTACACATCTACATGTATCTCTTTATACATAGACAGCTAGCAGCCTCATAAGATTATCTGGATCCAGAAAATCGAGAACACAGATGTAGTAGTGAGGTAGTCTTAAATGTCAAAGTCGACATCATAGTAATTCAATATCAGCGCAAATTAAATAAATCACCATAAATAATAATAACATTTAAGTGACCTTTTCCAGAGATATTTTAAAAATAAATTGAAGGCACAAAACCAATTTTAAAGGCGCCTGGCAAATTGAAACTATGAAAATTGATAAATCAAATTAATTAAGTCGCCCTTTGAAGCAGAAACAATCTCAGTGATATTGGACTCCACGAGATGTTTATTGTACCTTTGTTCCAGATTTTATTAGAAATAAAACATTGTTAATACGTTATTTGACAATTTTATTTATTATTGGATTTATTATGGTATGAAGACTGGATGGCGCTATGCCAGGGCAGTAACTGATAAAAGAGCCTGAATTTGAAAACCATTAGAAACTTGGAGGTCAGCCATTTTAATTGTGGTCTGTTGGCAGTTATGTCAGACATTGTACAGGTTTCCTAAGCTATCTAACTACATAATTATATTTTTTTTATGGGTAAAATGTACTAGTTTTACACGCGTAAATATATTTCTATAAAACTTGGGGTATTCTTCCATATACAGGAATTAATTTTAAGCAGTGCACAAAAAAAAACTGGTGGTCCAGAATCATTATCAGAATATATCTGCATCATCAGTAATTTTTTTTTTCATTTTTTATCCGCCCTAAAATCAGCAAAATATGGATACTAACTATTCTTACGCGCTTGGAGCAGCGCTCGCGTCAGTAAACCGGTTTCGCGTTGCCGCCGTGCCTACTATGACGTCTGTAACCATACTATCGGTTACAAAATAAACATCTTTCACTATCAATAACTATTATTTTTTGTACTAAAACATAACAAAATAAAAATATACGTATCTTATAGATACGTATATTTTTATAACTTATTTAACTATAAGTTGACAAAGTTTGCGCACTGGATAAAATTCATTCCTGTACGTATCTTAAAAAGTTAACTCAAATTATGTCGAGGGCTGCTGCTAACCCATACATTACCTAGGTATACTTAACTTACTTACTTAACTTCTTAAGATACATACAGGAATGAATTTAAAGGTAAAATAACATGTTTAAGCAAGCTGATACAAATGAGTTCCTACAACTTCTAACCCATTCCATTCCAAAGTTGGCTTCAATTAGTCCTTTAGCTCTAATTGAAACTTGATCCATTACGAACGATAAGCGTGATAATAACAAGTGTTTCTAAAACCTATGTACACAAACTAAGTAACCTTGCTGAGCTCAAACTTATCTAGGTTTTGCTCTACTTTATTTAAGTTATCGATCGAATGATCAAACAGTGTAATTAACGCCTATTGTGTCAATATCATTGCAATTAATGAAATGGTTCCATAACTGTTCTCTGACCTAATTTCGATCGTGTCAAATCAATCTCAGATAGAAACGCTAACTACACAGGAATGTACAAAAAACGGGCTGCGCTAGGATACTTCCTATATTCACTGACCCTCATATTCCAAATGGACGGACGGCCGTCCTATTTGGCAAAAGCCACCGGTTAAAGTAGACTCCAAAATGGTTTCTGTATTCGGTGAACCATCCATAAGCTGACCTCGCCGTGTACAGCTTAGGCTTGTAGCAGATGTTAATCACTAATAGTCACATAATAGTGTACAACGGCCACATAATCAATATGTATGGCTGCTCATCCATTTGACATTATTCCATTAGTCCTCATTTTCAGGAACTGAGCGGCACGTGTAAGTAGATACGTATTGCCTCTGGGAATCGAATACCCTCAAAAGCGTGCAAATATCGATTATTTCAGTTGTTAATCAACGTTGTAATTACCAGACGGTAAAGCGAATGAAACCATAATGATGATAATTAAATATGCAAGCGCGCAAAATTATTAATTGTACCGAAGCGAGCTGCCGACGCAGCTAACATTTATTATTCAAATGCTTTGGTTCAATCACGAGTTCATCCAGCGTTTGCTTGAGGTCAAGGTCAAGATTAAATTACTAGCGTCTGGCTATAATCATTTATCCTAACAAGGACAGCAGCATTAACTAAACTACATAAGTCCGTGTTTGGTCTCAGCTGAGAGCGCGTCAGTGACGAGACACAATAATATTCCCAGTTGATGACCTTCCGAATAATTACTGGACTTGCAAAAGATATCTCAACAAGCTCTTACTTTTTAACTGTTCCTAAATATACCAAACACGGTAGATATTTCTCCTGTTAGCTCTTATATCAGGAATCCTGAATCCAAAAGTTAGTCTTTAAAACAATCTTACCAGCTCGGCTGTTCCAATGTTTGAGTTACACAAAATAAACACTGATTTCCTGGTAGTTATAACTGATCAGCATTAAGTAAGCCGCTTCCCACACATCCCTCTAAACTTTGACTATGTTGACTTACATTCTCCCTCTACGCTACATACGTCTTCTGACGTCACTTGTCAAATGTTTAATGCATGTCTGTAGATAAATACACGAGAACAGCAACATTTGTAAAATTAATACAGAATTAGAGTACCGAGTGATAGTCAGGCGGCCTCTTGTTTACCTACCTGTGCTCATAACACCCGGAGCGATAATTATTTCACGTTTGTTTATTACAGCACGCTCGTAGAATGACAAAATTCATCAAAGGCTGTCACGGCTTGTAACAATTTATGTAGAACCAGCGCAAACGTTCAACATTTGCAATTTTCACTTTTACGCTATCGATTAACTCATTTCACTAATTACAAATTTCCCATTTAGTCCGTAGTCTGAATGTGAGCGCGCACTTATACGTAGATAAGGGAGGCTTTAGGTTAATTGCTTAAAGGGCTATTCGTAATAAAAGCGGCCCCTAATCGCGCCAATAAAGCGCAGGCACACACGCGGAGCCCTATTACAAGCCGGAAACACCGTAAAACTGTCAAATCATTAACTGAAATTACTTTTCGTTTATACTCGCGGACGTGGGAGTAATTTCAAACACAAGACAGTTTTAAAATGAAATAAGCAACCGTAATTGTCTAAGAAACGGTTTGCTTAAACTCGGTTGAACTGTACCAAGACATCTAACATTCTGAAACGTAATTGATTTCCAAGAAATGTCGTGCAGTTAAATAAATTTCCTTTTACAAAGTGCACCCTCACTTCGTCAAACAGCGTTAAACCGTCGTTCATTCGAATTTATAACACCGTAAACAAAGTTATGGAAATGTTTGTAAAACTGAATGTTTGATTTCGGGGCTTTATTAGTTGAGCACTAGTATATTTTAGGACTGTGTTACAATATGAGTATAACACCTGACCGGTACGTACCTACATCAATATCCATTAGGCTGGTCACTGTACTGTCCGAATATTCGCATTAAAGCTAAATTGATGCGGTCGGCGACGACGTCCATGTATTGATCAAATTCAAAACACACGAATGAGGGCACTGTGTGTATACCGGGAGTATATGTCAACAGTAGAAAGCCGGCGACTCGCCATTTATGTATTGAAGTCAATATTATCTATGGTTCCTGATTGTGCCACAAACATAAAATGGAAAACATTTTTGCCTACAATTTCTTTACTGCATTCATTACAGTGTATTTTAAGTTAATGAACTCAATTAGGTACTCTTTCAATATAAATTCTTTCCGTATTTTTAATATTGCAAGCAGAAATGGACTCTAATGATAAGGCTTTCACTAATTGGCTTGCAATTAGGGGAGGATAAGAGACAAAACTCCGGCTGTAAGTATTTAAAAGCTTACAGCACTCATCCGGTCAGCAAACTCAGGCGTAACATTACTTATATAAAAAAGGAAGTAATTTCCACGAGCTAAAAATATTCATAAAAGATCCGCCTGAAAGCAGGATTTAGTTTATTTAAATACATTCACTTGTGGCTCCGTACCCTTGAATACAGGATGAGCATCAATTAAGCAGGCTCCTCGGCATGGTCCCGCTACAATTATTATATGTAGGCAGCAACCCACGCGGCCGCCGGACCAACCATTATTATATTATTTATGTACTAAACAGTATGAAGTGGCGCGCAAATGTCTGCTTCATTTTTATAGCTGGTTTTAAAGTGTTTGGAAAGGGTATAATACAAATACATGTTGTTTACTCAACACAAACAATTACGTTATTGCAGTGACGAACCGCTACTCAGTATGCAGACTACAAGCTATGTAGCTTTCAAATAAAATAAAAGATAGCAGCTTCAAATAATATAATGATAGCAGTGCTAGGTCCAGTGTTTTTGTAATAATTACCAAACATTAGACCAAGAATTAGACGTCATCCTCCTGCTGTTAAACCCATTTTATGTGGAGTCGGTGCGCCATGTCTTCTTCTTGTCTGACGTCATCTCACAAGTGGCATCGTCCATCGTCCACAAGTAACGTCCTCCAGCCATCGTCAGCGTCGTCAGTCCTTCATACAATCTATCGTTTCTCCGGTCGTCCCCTTCAGTGAGAAATAATAAACCTCAAAAATCTTGATTTAATTTTTTCTGAACTTGACCTACCCGTTACGCCAAGCCGGCTCTCCAAATGGCAATTAAAAACTTTAAAAATATTTCCTCCATTTATTGGATTGGCTCCCCCAATTGTAGAGGATCTTATTAATTTCATATTGATTAATTAATTCTTTCGTTACCTTCAACAAGTCCAATGAATATTTAAAACTTTGGAGACTTGTGAAGGACTACTCGTCAATGTATTCTTACTTCTTCTACAAAAGTTCTTTACCCTACTTTTTCCTTTACTTATTTATTTAAAAATCGACATTTTTATTCACTAAATATGTCTTTTTGTTTTAAATATATTCCTCAAGTCTTTATTATTTGGCAAACCACAAATAAATAACACTCAATTAAAATGCTATTACGCCTCGGATATTATCAACACCACTCATGTAGCGTCCCAGAAGTACACAAATCGACTACTAAGAGAATTTAATATTGAGCATACGTGGAATACTTTGTAATGGCCATTCCATTAATTACGAAATAAATGTGGAAATGTTGGATGGACTAAGTACTTGTTAAAAGCGTTGGCAAATTCAAAATAAAATGTGAATAAATTGAATAAAGTGCGTGCAATAAACTGGATTTTAGGGACTTGTTAAATTTTAACAGCATTCAGAGGGTTAGGGCTCGTAAGTTCGGAGGTTTGGCGCCACAACCCACTTTATGGGCGGGTATTCCCAGGGCGACGTTACCACCACCAAATCGAAACCTTCGCTTATTATTACCTTGTTTTTTTGTATAATATCCGCGAAACCTCCAATCCGTTAAGGGATATGCGTTCCAAAAGCCGATATTTTTTGAACGACTCGCCATTATCTTGTCATAAAATAACATTTGAAATTCAGATTTGTCAGCGTCTATCGCGAGGGACACATTTACAGATATGAAATTGACCCGCTTTTGTTGGACATAACGATAAAACTTTTATTTGTTTTATGTTTTGTCACTTGTGCAAATAGCTTTTATAATTAAAAAGTTAAAAGTTTCTGCAAGCGACATTTAATTACAATATCTATATATATATATACACCTAATCAAAAATTTAAGAAGAAATCATTGATCGCAACGCAACAGAACGAGGGCCACTTGCCGGACTTAATTAAACGACGGTCGACACTTTTAATATTGTTCTAAAACATTAGAGACCAATTACTGCAGCCAAAAGTAATACAATTCATTTTGAATATTGAAATTTACGACAAGTATTATTCAAAGAACGAGAAGTATAATCCTCAGACTTAGGAACTTTTAATGAAATATAGAAAAAGGAAGATTGTCGTAAATTTTACCGCAAAGTTGGAGGCTAAGGGATGGAGCTGGGAAATTTGTGGCGGAGGCCTACGTCACCCGCCTCGGCTCCGCTTGTCACCGAGTGAGTTGTGTGCAACGCTCCACAGAAAACACAATCTCATTTAAATTATGATTCTAGATTTTACCAGTTGAGTAACTGCGGACCGGCCTTCTTGGATCCCGACTTTTTGACGACATTTATGTTGGGCGCTGAAAAAATATTTTCCTTTCGTTAAATTTCTTATTTTCCTGTTATTCTTGAAATAGGCTTGTTATAAAAAAACTTGATTATTCCTTAAGCCTAAAAATTCCACTACACGTTTGTAATAAAGCTCGGCGTGCGTCGGGGTGAACGGCACGTCACTACACCATTAATCACTCGAAGGTAAGTAGCTGGCACTCAGGTGACACTCTATCTTCACTAAATAATTTCGCGGTACAAAATTTTCTGGTGGCATACCTGCGAACCAGCTTTATCTACCAATTAATCTGACGACACGACCGCATACATTTACAAATAGCTACCCTTCAAAGTCATTTATATATTTCTAAATTTTCATTGTATGTAATTTACACAACACGAAGACATATCACGCAAATATCATTGCCATTTATTGAAATACAAAAATATACCGTTAGGTAAGTGGTTCTAAAAACTGAACATGGATATTCTCAAAATTATGGAACGCCAGTATTTTAATCCCCAACATTATTTTATTTCATATCCACCATATTTTTGCCCCTTTGGCTCTCACTTAAAAAGCGCAGGTTCAGTATAAAAAATTAATTGCTTTGCGGCTTTTAATAAATTACAAAGTTGATATTTTTATTGTTGGTAGGTACGGTGCAGTAAGAGCTCGCGGCGCCACAGAATGGAATCACACTGCATGCACCTGCTCGTATAATTTGAATATAGAACAAACACTGACTCTCTCCACAAGATAGATTAATGTTTGCTGTCCGCGGACATCACCTCGATTTTTGTATGCGCTACGTGATATGACTTCGAACAAAAATCGTTTTCTTTCAACATAAACTTTGTTATCTTTAGAATTTGAAAAATTACTAAGCACTTAAAATATATTTTCGGGATAGAACGTGATTTATCAGTATCAACTGATGAAGTCGCTAAATGGAGATGAATTTGGGGGAATCCTTCACTTAATTTTGGGCAAAATTTTACAAAATTTTGTTATAAAAAAGATGACCTTATTTTGATTATCAATGTCTGGCTATTACTTATCCCTGAATTTGAAAAGGCGACATGCTTTCAGTGCTTATCATTTATGTCAGAGACGCCAGTGACGCTCCTCGTATGTGAAAGCACGTTTTATGTAACATTTAACAAATGCCGCGATAAGCATTTAATGCTTTCAAATATTCCTGACAAAATCTCACAAATTGAATAAAGTCAAAGATTTGCCAAGCCCAGTTCTGAACACAAACGCAATTAACAGGAACGGGGTCCGTGATAAAAGCGAACTAAATGTTTGTTATAAAGTTATAAATGAAGACGAAGCTATTGTTAGTTAGGCGCTGAAGTACGCACTATTTGTGTAGGCATCTGGTGCCTCACGGATCAGTTACTCACAGTTCATTAGAGATTCGGAAGGCGACCCCAGCGCACGATAACATATCGCCCGATGGACCCAATTGTTAGGATATTGCTAAAATAAATTGTTCGTAAACTCCTTAACAAATCTTCTTCAGAACATTTTATTAATTTAATGAGAAGATATAAACCTATACAAAAAAATACAAAGGCTTTTAGAAACGTAACACATTCTTACGAGATGACAAAAATCTCTTTCACAGTATTTTGAGGATATTATTAGAGTATGATTGATAACGCCGCGGGTTCTGACATCGTTTCATTTGCCCATCCTTGTACATAAGCGGATTTGGCATCAAAGCTGTCGCCACATCTACAAGGTTAAGGGAATAGAGAAAGAAGAAAAACTAAATATTTACGAAAACGGACAAGTTTGCGAACAAGTTGAACAAGGAGCCAATGTTCCTCGTGTCTGCTAAAAATAAACTGTCGCACACATAAATAGAAGACAGAATTGAAATTCCACTTCCATAAGATTATATTGCCCGATTCTTATTCGGGAATTTTATGTGTAAAGAAATTGGGAGATAGGAACCTTTAACAGTGTACTGTGAGCGGGACGCTAGCTTTGAATGTAGGTAGATAATAAAATATAAGACGAATATGGAAGGTGGGTGGCGGGCGAGAGCGCGGCGGGCGCGGCGCGCGGGCGGGAGGGGGCAGGTAGATCGTTACCGCCGCGTGCGCCCCTCCCTGACCAACAGTCCGCCAAACACTCTGATTTCATCATCCCCTGTTTCTTACCCACATTCCGTTTTGAATATGTACCCGTTATTGTAACATATGAAGGTACACAAAAGGCTTACGCCTTAGTTAAGCCTCTAGATTTTAATCAAGGTTTTGGAATGTGGAGTGCGGAGTAATTAAGAATGTAGATGTGTAGATATTATACTAATGGAGTGAGTGGCGCTATTACGTAGATCAAATTATTTGTGAGATGTTTTGTTGTTCATTTAATATCTGACACGTCTGAAGTACAATAAAGCTCAGTAAATAATTACAACATTGGCGGTGACTGGCGCTGGCTGTCCCGAGGGAGGATAAAGGCCTACTCTCATTATTGGAGACACAATTCGTTGCTTGTGGCCGACAACAGCGTTATGTTTTGTTACTCGGCTTCCCACAATTTGTCAACATAGAAGACTAAGAAATACTTAGACCGAACAAATAATATTATCCCTATTTCTACAAGCACAAGTTTATATATAGCTAAAAGTTCGGATATTTGGAACATTTGAGATTATTATTATCACAGAAGGTAACAGCGATGATCGTTATTCGCTATCTCTCATTGTAATTGATACCTCTAAATTAAAACGATCCCTTCTGCCAAATTAAATGCGACGGTATCATTACCTCCCACAGAAAATCTTCGATAACAAAACGTTGAAGGTCAAAGTTTCGGATTTCCACCAATCTCGATACACTGATTCGGTTAATCCCGCAATACAATATTGTTTTCACATTTTCAATGTTTGTGCACCGCGCAGAGGCCCTCAAAGAAAGCTCGTAATTAAGTTGACTCGAGTTCCTTCAATACGACGGCAAGTAAACGATATTAGCCTTCGGAGCGGTTACATAGGAAAATATTTGTCCGGAGACACGGGATACACCCGACAGCTTGTATCGGCACAAATCTTTACCGCCTCCAGGAATATTCAAGACGATTTCTTTATAAATTCCAATCTCAATTTTAAAACTATACTCATTTTTTTCTATGGCATTGTAAACACGGTAAGAAAATTCACGACGTAACGTGCAAAGACGATCTAAATGCCACTTTTTATGCTAAGAAGGGGAAACGGTCGGTAATCTGCGGTAAGTGCGGCAGGTGCTACGCCAGCGCTACGAGAGTGCTACAAGTCTACGATGCTACGACGTTCGTAGCACAATGAGCCATATCCAACGTGCTACGACGCAGATTACTATTTCATGATAATACATGGGCGTTTATTTTAGAGTTACTCATAGTTTTATATTAAAATAGCTACTAGCTAGTGCGTCCGTGGGAACTACTTCGCAAACCCGGATTAAAAGTAGCCTGTAGCATCGCCTAGCCTTTTCCTAACTATGTTCTATAGCTTTCTCAATAAATGGTCTATCTAGCACTGAGATATATTTTTAAAAACTTTAGCGCGTTTAGACAAGATAACAAACTCTTCAGCTTGAGGTAGTACAGAAGTACTCATATAAGAAAAAAAAAGTAATTCCAGTAAAGTTAGGACCCCTTGATACCCTTTGTCGTGAGCATATACCTAGTTCATAAATGATGTCGCCACCAACAATTCCCCATAAATCCAACCCCAGGCACAGTCCTCTACCAAAAATAAATACTGCTTGCAAAAACTTAGACCAAAAGGAAAACATGCGTCATAACTTAGTAATGTATCCCAAAAATATAGACTTTATATGTTGTGTAGCCGCGTAATAATCGTAATTCTATTTGGGAAGCTTTTCATGTTATGTAGCGGTGCTCTGAGTACATATTAGTGGTTCCGAAATAACAAAACATATTTGAGGTCTAATATTCAATTATGTTAACAAATGGATGTTATTGAACTACGATTTGTGCTTTTGAACACACTCCAGCGTTCGACGCAAACGAATTTCATATTCAAAATTCGGACGGGATTTAATAGAATTTGTGAAAAAGGCGAATCGTCAAAACAAAAACGATCGCGCCCCACTCTGTCAAAACGGAGTGTTTTATCACGTACGAATTGAATGATCAGTTATAACAGATTAACATTTATATCCAACGGATTTACAGTTCCTGACTTATGAGTGTGTAAATACGGTTATGTGTGAGATAGTAGATAAAAATAAAATGCTATCAGGAATCAGAAAACGTCGATTTGCAAATGCAGGCTGAAAGCTTTACTACATTTACTCTTTTTTACTCTAAGCAATAATTGAGAGAACGTTGAGTCTCCAAGAATATTCTGCCACTTTATGAGTGCACAGCGCTACCCTGTGCTACTCTAAAAGCAGTTAAAAATTCTGCAGAAAAAAACAAGGCTGAAGCAATTTATTTTCTAATTTTGAACGTGCATTTTCGTTGTGGGTATCGTTAAAGAGAGCGATGGTACGGAACACCAGGGTAAGGAATAACATCATTTGTGTCGGTAAGCGGAGTGATTATAACCGTATTCCCGCAAGATGGCTCATTATGACCTAGTGCGGAACACTCTGCGGGTACGCTGTATGTGTACACACACACATACAGCGATTGAACATAATGAACGATTTCCACCTGAACAGGGTATTCCATGACGTACGTTAACACAAAGGCGAGCGTTTAATCGAGATCAATGAGACTGTACAGAAGTAAGGAAGAATGTGAGTAAGACGTAGCGTGAATGATATAGCTACACATTTCCTTATATCTCAAAGGAATGGGGACACATGCCTATTCAACATTGCAATTACAGCAGCTGTATGAGCTGACGATCACGTCTTTGTGTATCGAAATATGATTTAAACTCATATTGTTAATGAAAAATTTAATTATATATATTCTATATAGAGTTAAAATGTGGTGGGGAAATTAAGTCGTGGACGTATGGAAATATTTTTATACTGCGAATGTCTATGTCAACGTTAATGGTTAAGCAAAGCAAATCCTATATGCCATATAATCCCATAAACTTAATTCATTGCCTTTAAAACAAAGAGAGGGAAATCTGAAGTGGAATCCCACTTTGACAATAAATTCAAATATATTAACGTCTATAGGTATAAAACAACGGGTCTTGGTTTACCTACCTGCCAAATTCAAAATTAACTAGAACTTTAATAGCCAATTTTCTTGTATGGCAAATATTTAATGATTAAACTCAGGCTATTTGAGGCGTATAATTAACTAAACGTCGATTGAATCGCTCGCAGTGCGCGCTCCTATTGTGTGACAACGCCCAAATAATTTAGTCACACCATTACCGTTCATACGTATTCATTGTTCACACACGAACAACAGTTGTTCGGGCAAAATCAATCATGCGGTTAGCCACTAATGCGTCATTAAATATTCCTGTTTACACCAGAACAAAAGCCTTCGTGATGATATATTGGTACTAATCTGCTCATGCATACAACGCTTCACCATCCCTTAACTTTGTAATCTATATTATTGCACGAAAATGCCAGTAAACGAAGTGCCTTAATAATGGATGGTATGTCCCGGCCCTACAAAAATAAACTTTAGGAAACGATCACTTTTCATGACGTAAGGGATTTTCTGAAATACGAACTATATATGGGTGAAAAGGGATGACATATTTTTTATTAAACGTTATTACTCGCACGTGTAAAATACCTAAAAGAATTGTAATTGGTTTTTCAACCAGAGACCCTTACAGATATGAAGAGCGATTAGTCCATTTATTATGGTGAGGCGAATTTCACGGTGATTCGTAATTTGATATTAATAAAAATATTGTCAGTAACTGCGACTGCTAACCCAACGACAAGATTCAACAAGACAACAAAACGAAGAATGGAAGCTTACAATTCATTTTGAACGAATAAATTGAGCCAGTCTGAATAAAGGAAACAACGATACATACAAAATGATTGTAATAAAACAAGCTCTCCAACTCCGCCCACAGTATTCAAGATCCCTCGATTTTTTCTCTCGGACAAAAATGTCTGTACAAACATTAATTTGTCTATGATAAAAGGGTAGAGGAACAATGTGCTTGGAGCGCGGTATGCGCCGCTGAAAATCAATAATGTTGAATATGTGTAAAGAACATCTTCGCGGAAGCTGCATTATTTACGAACACATATTAAACGAGGCCTCGTTTGTTACTTCCCAGTAGTACAACATTATATATTCACAATGCTTGTGTCTAGGTTATAAGTCGATGAAAACTTACGTTCATATTGGTTCGCAATGTCTATAAATTAAAATAGGTTCGATACATCAGAAGGTGTTCTAGTAAAGATGAGAAAACGTCAGGTGTTTACGTCACAATAAAATAGTCTAGTAACCCGTATATAAAGGAGAATCATGCACCTGTGACGGGCTGAGTCGTAAAACCAGGAACTCGTTTCTTGTGCGAGATGAACGAGTGGATGGTAACCTGCCATCTTGCATACTACTTTTTAGCTATCTGTTGTCAGAAAAAATATATGGACAAAAAATACGGTGAAAATGTTATAAGAATAACGGGCCATAACTAAAGATACATGGAAACAGGAAAATATATAAAACATACATCATTTTGTCATAGTATTCGAAATATAGAGATGAAAATTGGTAGTGGATGTACAGACAAGGTGTCTATCTTTATAGGCATATTTCAACGATACTTCAAGTCAAGTAAAATTCATCAGACTGTTTATGACGTACATATGTTTATCGAATTAAGTTAGTTGTTTTGGAGATGTTATGATTATTGTCATATTGCCTACGAAAGATAATAATAACCCTGTCCTAAATATAATTTAAAAATATGGTTGCTCTAAGTTAAGAGCGTGTACGCTCGCCGCGCGATGTCAACTTTAGGTAATTCAACGCAAAAAATCGAGCAGACTAGCGTCGCGGCTGTGTGCGTGCCTATCATACTTCACGTATAGTCACACAAACCATTTTGATCCTTTCGAGTGAAATTGGTAAAACAAAAAATATATTATTTAGGTAGTAAATAGTTAATAGCGAGAAAATAGTGTAAGTCTATGGATGACTAAAATATAAAAGCATGAAAATAAGTCGTCAATACTTACACTCTTTTGCAAAAAAAAATCGGGCACCTATGAAAACCTTGGTTTTGAGGACTTTCTGTATATTACATACAATTTTCAACAGTACTAAATAGTCGACTGATGATTAATGGCAATGTTTGAGTTTCTGTATTTTAACCGATTTCAAAAAAAAGGAGGACGTTTCAATTAGATTGTTTTGTGATTTTTCTCAATTTGATTGTTCTCGATTTCTCAAAGACGTCTGGACCGATTTGAAAAATTGATTGTTTATATGAATGATCATCCATCACCATCCAGACCGAAAAAATGTAGTCAAATAACAACAATTGCCGGAAAGCCAAATATTGGTGAAGAGCTTGGGTTTACCATTGCAAATAAAGTTTTAAGTTATCTATCTTATAAAAGTTGTTCGGGATCAAAAGTCAAAATTTGGGTACATCCAAAATGAACTTAAAAATAAAATTATAGCTCGATTGGTAACATACATCTGCAATAAGTGATTTCTAGCCTAAGGAGTCCGCCATATTGGATTCAGACTCGCGACACATTTTTTTTTCGAGTTATTCATAGCAAGCCCTTTCATTTGATACCCATATCGTAGGAATGCATTAAAAACATTTTTTTCTCTACCTTGGGTATACCGCCATATTGGATATAGCCGTTTTCCCGCGGTTTCACCCGCGTCCCGTGGGAGCTACTGCCCGCACCGGGATAAAATATAGCCTATGTTACTCGCAGATAATATAGCTTTCTAATGGTAAAAGAATATTTAAAATCGGTCCAGTAGTTTTTCAGTTTATCCATTACAACCAAACAAACAAACAAATAAAGTTTTCCTTTTTATAATATTAGTATAGATAGAATCATACATTGTCATTAAAACTGAACGTTCAAACAAAATTTCAACACAATCGATACAAAAAATATGCTTCAAAATAAAATAGTAATGTATCAAGATTTGTTGGTCGCGCTTGAAATGTACTCTATTCTCGGTATCCACGGCAGAGGTTATTCACCCTACGCGATGTGACGGAGCGACACGTCCTCTCTCTGTGAAGCCTTGCGGCGGTCTGGTTTGAGTTGACTCGCGTGCAGCGTTTTATAGTAGTTTTTAAATAATTTATAAAAAAATAAAAACGAGAGATTAAATTATAATATAAAGTTTATGTTTTAAAGAAAGAGTTATATTACTATAGTGAATAATTGTTATATTAAATTAAGTAAGATAGGTAGGTAAAAAAAGCATTTGAAATTCACAATTTTTCACATTGTTAAAATATTTTTTTCTGAAAGATAGAGACCTAAATCAAAAAATGTTTTCAATTAACTATATGCATGGGGATTTCGTCTATGAGTAAAAAAATAAATATGATTAGATTTGCCACTGTTTTCACATGAATTTAAGCTTCGAAATAGACGCTGAACGGGAATTTTATAAAACATCTGTTACGTTATAGGGGTTTTAAGTATTTAAACTACACAAATTGAAATTTATGTTCAATTAACTATATAGATAGTGAAATTACCTTGCGTTATTAAAAATTAACATAGTTATAGGATAAGTAGTTAATGAGAAACAGTGATTTGAAAAGTACCTTTTTAGGCCAAATGGCGCGCGGTTGACGTACACGCTCTTAATGTATGTGAATGTTATACTAACCAAACTAAATTATAGTTTCGCAGAGTGCAATAAGAGCTGTCTAAAATCCTAGAAATATATTCGTCTGTACGGACGGGGCGTGGTCCGACCGCAAATCCAAATTGAATTCACGACCACAATGCATTCAAAGGACAATGGGCACTTTGTATGGGATTTGGTACCCGCTCCAACAGTAACGTATGATATATCATTAGAAAGGTAATTACGTGAAGAATAATAAAAACGATGGGGCTTGCCTCAATTAGCTGTCCAATCCGAGTAACGATAAAAATTGAATCGACATACAAGTATGTCATCCATATATGCAAATTCATTAAGAGGCATACTTATGCCGTCAGTGTAATAATTTTAAACTCAGTTAATAGACATCTTACATTGTTTGAGATACACTTTATTATAATCTAAAGGTTGTAATAGTCTATGGAGTCATACTACGCAAACACAATCGTCATCTGATTTGACAAAAGTTCAAAACATTTCTATTCATCTTTTTTTAAGAAGAAATTCATCATTATCTCAGCACCTCTTGAGGAGCAAGATTGAGTCGTAATATGTACTATGTTAACATCGTCTCCTGACTTTTCAACCTTAATGATAAAACTGATGCTGGCTGCTAATATGGTGGATGTTAATAATACAACACACGACAAGAAAAAGAAACATATTATTAACAAAACATACCTAAAGAAAAATATGTGATTAAGAGCGTGTACGTCAGCCGCGCGCCATTTTGCCTAAAATGGTACTTTTCAAACCACTGTTTCTCAATAACTACTTATCCTATAACTATGTTAATTTTTAATAACGCAAGGTAATTTCACTGTCTATATAGTTAATTGAACAAAAATTTCGATTTGTGTAGTTTAAATACTTAAATCCCCTATAACGTAACAGATGTTTTATAAAATTCCCGTTCAGCGTCTATTTCGAAGCTCAAATTGATGTGAAAACAGTGACAAATCTAATCATAAAAATTTTTTTACTCATGGATAAAATCCCCGTGAATATAGTTAATTGAAAACATTTTTTAATTCAGGTCCCTATCTTTCAGAAAAAAATATTTTAACAATGTCAAATATTGTGAATTTCAAATGCTTTTTTCGCCTGCCTATCTTACTTAATTTAATATAACAATTATTTACTATAGTAATATAACTCTTTCTTTAAAACATAAACTTAATATTATAATTTAATCTCTCGTTTTTATTTTTTTATAAATTATTTAAAAACTACTATAAAACGCTGCACGCGAGTCAACTCAAACCAGACCGCCGCGCGGCTTCACAGAGAGAGGACGTGTCGCTCCGTAGCATCGCGTAGGGTGAATGAACTTTGCCGTGGATACCGAGAATAGTGGACATTTTGAGCGCGACCGATACATCTTGATACGTTGGGGAGTATATTTTTTTTATAGTTTAGTTTTTTTTATATATTTATTTTTTTGTGTTTGATTTAGGTTTGCGTGTATGTATGTATCATAGGTATGTAAGTAATATGTGGGTTAATCTTACGTTTCAATTTTGAAGAATATTTCTTTAACCGATTGATCTAAAATTTTGTATGCACGTTCAGTTTGGATGGATGGATTCACTATGTAACTTCCTTCTTAAAATCCAATATGGCGGAATATCCAAGATGGAGGAGCAATTGTTTTTAATATGCATTCCACAATAAGGGTATCAAATGAAAGAACTTGTATTGAATAACTCGAAAAAAATGTAAGAACACTCTCATTCAAATATGGCAGACTTTTTAAGCTTGAAATTAATTTTGAAGCAAATATACTTAAGCAATCAAAACATAATTTTGTTTCGATGTTCGGTTTGGGTGACAATGCACGATTATCTTTGGCAAGGCCAAATGCAAACTCGTCTGGTAAATTACTATAACCTGTGTCTGCTGCCTGAGATAGTAGACCCACGCAAATCCAGGTCAATGGCACTAAGAGACACTAGGTACTAATTTTTAAGATTCCGAACTTTTTTATTTTATTTTTCTTTTTATATAATTTCAAAATAAATTTATACATTTAAAACAACGTGGTTTCATAAAAAAATTAAAACTGTGTCATTTATTTACTTAATTTTTGTAACAATTTATAAATAAATAAATAAGTGCACTCGAAAGGACTAAAATTGGTTGCTTGACTACATACATATATACGTGAAGTATGACACGCACGCACACAACCAAGATGATAATGTACCGCATTTCTTGCGTTGAATTACCTATACTTGACATCGCGCGCCGAACGTACACGCTCTTAACAACTTATTTTCATGCTTTCATATTTAAGTCGTCCATAGATTTACACTATTTTCTCGCTTATAACTATTTACTAAATAATATATTTTTTGCTGTACTAATTTCACTCGAAAGGATCAAAATGGTTTGTGTGACTATACGTGAAGTATGATAGGCACGCACACAGCCGCGAGTGGCCGCGACGCTAGTCTGCGTGATTTTTTGCGTTGAATTACCTAAAGTTGACATCGCGCGGCGAGCGTATACGCTCTTAAGACTTGTTTACAACGGATTTTCCATCAGAAGATCATTTTATAGTAAAATATTATTGTTATCAAAGTTACGATACGATATCAACCTCTATGGGGCCGAAAAGTGCTGGAGTGGAGATTACGGGCAGGCAAGCGCAGTGTAGGACGTCCACCAACAAGGTGGACAGACGACCTTATAAAGGCCGCCGGAAGACGCTGGATGCAGGTCGCCTCCAACAGGTATCTGTGGAGATCTAAGGGGGAGACCTATGTTCAGCAGTGGATGTCCTATGGCTGAGATGATGATGATGATGATATCGACCTCGGCGACAAATTACACAGTTGTTATGATTTTCCATTGTGTTCAAAATATTTGTGACAATCTTCACTTCGAGTCCTTTATTTTGACAATTTATTTGAACGTGCGGCAAAAACATTGTTTTTACGACTTGAAGGACTCCATACACGTTCCTGATCCATATCCGAAGCATAATGGAGACAAAAATATATAAATAAATGAAAGTCCGTCTAAGACGCTTACCCACGCGTGCCCAGCGCGGTGTCTATAGGCAAATCCCCCCTGCTTGGGGTAGGTAGCAGACCATCAGTGGACATATTTCGGCTGTTACGACGACGATGGTGACGACGACGTCCGTCTTTGTAAAAGAACAATGGTATCCATTATGAAAAATTATCGCCTTCTTTGTATCTGGGCCTCCAGGCTTGCAATAGTATTTAACTGGGCTACAAACTCCCAGTACTACTTTACCAATGTCACATATCCGAGCAGAATTTTGAGATTGAGGTGTTCCAGCTAATACATTCCGTACCGGGACTGTATACATACATTCTCAGCCTAAAATAAAGTCTAATCGGTCTTAGCTTTCATCTTAGCTTTTGTGGTTCAAAACAGACTATTTCTTTTTTAATCATAAAATTATGGCCATTGATTGTTGTCGAGTGTTTAGTCGAATGATAAAAAAATCATTTCTGAAAACACAACTAATCATTTTACATACTATCTTTAAACATTCTGGCTTCCATGTACCACACATTATATGAAATAAAAAAAAACCTGTTATTAAAACACGATAATCATTACCTAACCATTAATTGATTGTAAATACTGAAAGACTTTCAACAAATACATAAGCTAGTTCTGCGTGAACTGCAAAGGTTTGCACAGTCTTTTTTTAAAGCAGTCGGTAGGCAAACATTTTAAGAAGGCCAAATTCCTGTTTTTCTGTTACTTTACCAGTTTTTATTCAATACAGTTGGATTTAAGAACTACATCTACGTTGATGATTTATGAACATTACACATTCTATTATTCGATGTCTCGCGGAATGGACAAGGATTTGGGACTAGTCGTCATAGTAAACATTTTTTGCCTTGCCAAGACCTACGCAATGGTACTAGAATCAACACTGTTGGAAAGGGTACCAAAGCGCCCATTGTCCTTTAACCATGCCGTATTTACCTATTAGTATTTCAGTAAATGACAGCCAAAATTTTAATATAAAATTAGAAACATTTAACAATAAATTCAATAACTTGAAGAAATAATTAACTCATTAATTAGAATATAAACAAATGCTATTTCTGTCGCTTTTCTTAAATTCAATTTCAGGCAAATATATAAATGGATATCCTGGAATAGATAACTATAAATAACTGAGTCGTCAGTGAACGTCGAACGTTATTAATCGATTTTGCCTGTATGATACATTAAAATACACAAGGGCACTGTATTTATAGAACTTAGGGTATTCAGGAAGGTCCATGTATGTACCTACTCACTAACACCTAAGAGCGCAGAAAGCACAAAACCATTTTTAAACCATATTGAATCCTTATGTCTATTGCAGACATTCAACATTGTGTACATCTGTATCAATCTCAATACATCTTTGTCCTACATTTGCTAATGTTAGGTACATTAGCACTCGTAGTATATGCAATATACGAAAGTGATAAAGAGGTAGTTTACCTCTTTAGCGCCAGTAAGCCAGGATTTCTCCGGTCACCGAATACGAAATACCCGAAAATTATGCTCGACGAATTCCTCGCAAATTATCGTTGCAAGAACCGTAAACAAAATGTCACACGTATATATAAAGTTGACGTTATATTTCTACTGATGTAGTCAGTACTTCATTGCAATTTTGCTTATGGAAATATGAACACTGATATATATTTAACATCTCTCTATGCATACATGCTCTGGCAACTAAAGGAGAATATAATTAAGTACTAACTAAAAAACCCTATGTAGGTACGTAAATGCAGAAACCAGAGATTTAATCTTTGGCAAAACCAACACTCTCCTCTGCAAAGATACTTGTTGTCATTAGCCCGAGTGGACGAGGGACAGTGAAATGAAACACTCTTTAAATAAAAGATGACTCGCAAGAAGTATCAAGTCTACCGCCAAATGGCGAGCCGGTAATGGCGCCCGCTCAAAGCCCCTACATTTAGCCAACTTTCCACTGAATATTTAACATCAGTTTCTTTATTTAATTTACAGATAACATTATTCTTAATTATTCGGTATCTGACATTGACCTCCGCCAAATCGAAATGTCGTAGGCACAAAACACTAAGGATGCTAAAAGCTTTGAGGTCAACCGCATATCGGGTCGCCCATAAATGGGATTAGGGTTGCGCTTTTGAAAATATTTGGAAGGGAAATATCAACAATGTCTTGTTACTTGGAAATACATAGAGTTAAACAATGTGAAAGATGTTACCCATAATATTTTCACACGATTGACCATAACGACTTTTAAGTAAGCTTCTCACTAGTACGGAACAGGCGCGGTACGACCCTTTGTCATTTGCATATCAATCAATACTTAGGTCATTTTAAAAGGTATATGAACGTTGAACGCGCACCGGTTAGGAATCGATTCTTTATTCCTCTATCTATGCGCTCGCACAATATTATAGGTCTGCAACACAAAAAAAAGATTGTTCAGGCAAACGCCACAAACGTGACTATGACAAATGGTATCTTTAAATTGATGTCGTGACGTGAAAACGGCAGCTTTTTATCTAATGATAATAAAAAGTAATAGAACATTTTCTTTCCCGACAAAATAAACGAAGTTTTATGTAGTTCGTAGAATGTTTGAACAGTGTTGCAGTTTTGTTAAAAATGCACCACGAATAGCCGGCGAACTTGGCACAACTTACAAATTCCAGCCAACGTTAACTAAGTTATAAAAACTTAAGAGTATCATATAAAAGTGATGGATGTAACATAGTGAGTGCAGCGGTGCAGCGTCAGTGACGTCACGCGTCGGTCAGTAGGCGAGGGAATATTTATAATGTGAACGGATGCTAAAAGGAAGGCACGGCCATGACCGAGTTGCGTGACCGATATCCGTGCTCCCCTGCGCCTGCCTAGGGCTGCCATTAGCTGTGTATACGCTCCGCCAAACACTTCAACACTAAACCAATACCACTATATTCCAGAAAACACTCGAAGAACATTAATCATTCAACTATTAATGGGGCTTACGGTAAATGCGTTATAATTTAAACCTGATTTAGTTGGATGTTAATTGATGTCCGACCGTAATCCATGCACAATGACAATGTAGGTATATAATTATGATACATGATGATCAAAACGGCCACTTCATAACCTAACTAGTAAAATACTTGTACTGAATATAATAGAAGATTCTAGAATACAACATACCATGACCCAAGACGATAAAATGTAATAATAAGCATCAGATCGTGCGGTAAGTTAATTTCTTTTTAAAGTTCATAACTTCAGTTTATTGCAGAAGATAATGGAACTTCCATTACTATATTTTATTATCACGTAATCGCTTGTGTATGCCATTGACTATGTTTATGATTTCCCGTTGCTAGCCCCATTACTTGCTTCAATGGTCACAGATGCTATGATATATATGCATAATCGACGATGTGCCACTTCAAGTCTAGCTCTTGATCAATTCAGATGTCTGTATGTTGTCTTGCAAGATCTAGCAGTTGAATCGATTTTCATTATTCGATTTTCATTTAAAAAGGTTACAATTTTTGTCCGATCAAGTCAAAATATTTTTTTGTGATATAATTAATGATCTTCATTTTCTTAATAAATCTAAAAGTTACTTTTAGATGAATAATATACATAATCACTGGTGTTTTCAGATGTCAACATAACTTCAGAATTGGGTGTTGTGACTGACAACTGAACATGAAAGTCATTTCAAAATGAATTTACCTTTTCGCTAGCATTTGTTGTTTCCCCAAACAATCGACTATTGAAAACCAGTCATATATTTCAGGCACAGGCTTCACAGAACTGCCAATGTTTTAGCGGAATACAATTTTCACAGCCGAACTAAACTATTGTTCTGAACAAAACCGCAAAATAAACTTAGTTCAGTCATTTGATATGGAGCGGTGACATGCAACGCATGCTCGCGTTCTCTCTTCAAAACTTGAAGAAAAATAACTGAATACTACATTAAAAGGCTAGTTTTAAATTGTGCCAAGGCTTTTTATTACTTGGTACTTTTAATAGTAGCAGCGAAGTATTTAATAAAGTAGTATAATTTCCAGGTTTTAATAAAGTGAAGATACCTTGACCTAGTATTCGTCGCTGTCGCCCAAAGAGGCGCTCACTGAATATTCCGAGAACAGAAAATATGAGGGATAATAGAGTGATGTTCGTGGAAGGCGAATACCTGGTATATCTCCAGGGCCCATCTGTATCGACTATAAATACACAAACACGAGCTTTTAACGGGCATCACTAAACATAAAAAAGCTTGCAAAAAGCAGTGCTTGTTTTAATTTGGTATTCTCCGATAACAATTACAAAATGTTTACTGCAATTAGCATAAGCTGTATCAAGTACAATGTTTATACATCAAGTGACCTTTGCCTACTTCTATTTACTATTGACTGTATGACTTCATAATAACTCGATCTCTTCAACACACGACAAAAGAAAAGGTAAAATCATCAATATTCAACAAAGATCACACAGACTCATTGTTCACGAAGTTACATCAAACAAAATACATGATAACGTGCGACTTTGCTCACTCACGTAACAGATAATATATTTACAAATAATGATGTTGTGTCTGGTAATAATTTTATCTTGGACCTGACATTGTCACATCGGAGAAAAAAGGGACTCAACGGTACTCGGTCGTGAATGATATCTTAAGGCGAGATTACACCGATGTGTGGCACTGTTTCCCATACAAATGACTACTATTATAAAAATCCTTCTATTCTCGCTCTACCAAACAGTAACAAATTGAGTGCAAACATTTCTTAAATCTCCAAGAAGCTGCAACCTTTGTGCGTGAACCTTTGCTAGCGGTGGACTCCCAAAGATGCGTAGATACATAGGTATTGTTTGTTCGCGAACGAATTTGGTAGAATCTCAGGATTTCTTTGTTATTTGTACTGTGCGTCATCATATCCGAAATGAAATCAAATTCAATTACATAAATAAGCTTGACCTCATGTAGGACTCACGGTTAAAATTAAAAACGAAAAATACCACTCATCTCGTAACTAATTTAAAACTAGGTACTATCAGTAACTCAATTACATCATGAATGGCACAAACTTTTGACTGACGCCAGTTATACTTTAGCACTCTAATGAGCGCTACAATGGCCAAAAAGTTGTGCCTTTTATAACTAGAAAAGTTAACAGTAGATGCGCCAGAGTTACTGCAGAGGTGTTAATTAATAGAGCAAAGGCACAAGTTTGTGTTAGTAGTTCTTCAAGCTTTCATAGCGAAACAACGGTACGTGTTCTAACCGACGACCCGCTACTCGCAATTTCGATTAAACAAAACAGTTTTATATGGAAAGTTAGTCCAAAGCTTTACCTTAATAACAATCCCAAATATATTTACAAGTGACGACCAACAACACTATTGGAATTATTACTTTATTCAAATTGCTATTACTGGACGGCAAACTAAGCCAGTAAAGCAATTCATCCCTGGAAACAGCTCATATTTGAATAGTTTATTATGAATGTTTGCGTAACTTACATTTGAACTGTTGCCCAAAATAAATCCCTATTGAAATGGGAACATAAAAAATTGGGAACTCAATTACAGCGGGTTCGTAGTTCGTGTTAGGTTTTTGTTCTTTACATTTTTACGTTTATTAACAGAATAAAAAGTAGCATCTGTCGGGTCAACGGGGCGGCAGATTTTAATGACGAGAGCACATGTACATCATGCATTTGCATAATTTGTAAAGCCACTCAGTAATTTACCTTGGCCGACGACGTCGACGGCGCGGCGACGGCTGCCGGTTCACAACGTACTGAATACATTCTGCGCTTTTTCATAATTCATTCGTTTTCTGTTTATAAACTCAAGCACTTAATCCACCACAACTTTTTACAAAGTAGGTATGTGTTCCCTTAAAATCATCATAGATAAAAGTACATTTATATGTAAAATTCATTAAGCTTCTACCTTAGACTCTTTTCGGGGAATGCAAGCACCCATTGTCTGTGTGAATTATTATTGTTGCTGGATTTTAAATGAATTCTATGAAAACAATGCCTCGTATTCAACGAACTTTTCATAAATTTTTACGAGGAAACTATTTTTGTTACATAACAACACAGGTTTCGTGCCTGACCGCTTCGCTTGAAAGGTATGTTTTGCAAAACAAAATATTCAGATAGTCGTCAATTGATAAAACGTATTCCGAATGGTCACAATAGTCGCATGCAAAATAAATCCCACTGAATATTAGGTATCGGGAAACAATCAATTCCGTTGAAGTTGATTCCTATATTTACGACAGGCTTTTTTCATATAGTAGGTGAGCTCGCGTGGCTTCCGCGAGTGAGTAGAAATTGTTATTGCATAGTGGTAAAACGAAATGATGTACAGATATCGGCTACCGAAGCGTGAAGGAACTGTGAAAATACTGTTGGGAATTTCCGATAAATGCGTTTAACAAACGTCGAATGCAAAAAAGGGGTTAAACAAGCGCACGCTGTACGAACCATTTAAGCCTTTGAGTGTGACGGCCAAATAAAAAACAAAGCATTTCCCTTCGCAAACAGTAGGCACAGCTTCGCTACACAACAACCGTCTAATTTCAATTTCAAAAGATCAATAATCAAAGTTCCATCGTAAATAGTCAAACATAAAGTTCCTTATCATGATTTCAGTCTCAAGTTATTTTGCAATTAAGTTGTAATCGTGTGCCATTATTAACTTTAATGTTGGGATCAAGGACATTTTTCTAAAGTACAATGTTTAATGGAAAAAGTTTTAATGGGATTTCATTTGAACGAAACGCTTCTTACGGCAGTCAGTTATGGAATTGTTCCTGATAATAGTCCGCCTAGCCGCTCAAGTAGAACATTGTTATGTCATTACCTGAAGAAATTGATGATCGTGTCCCGAGGTGTGTGTGGCTTTTCTCAACTTGATTGATGGGCAACCGATATATTCAACATCAATATACGTCAATTTCACATCTCAAAATAACTAGTTTTAGGGATTAATGTCTGATAAAGTATGTTTATTAAAAAGTATCTGGTAACAAAATCAAGCCATGTTCCACTAAATTCTAGTCAACTACTGTGAAAATACCAGTCCTAGCTGATACGTCAGAATATTTGTATTTCCAGGATTCACACAATTTCACATAAGCTTCAACGGAACACCTGATTACGAGCGACTCCAAAAATAACCTTCAATAGATACTGATTCCGTAAATTTCTAGTTAATATGTATATTCGTACTTTAGCAGAACTTTTTTGTTGAGAACGTGCTTCGAATTATCCGTACAGTTATTTTAAAAACGAACCAAAGTCCACAGATATGAAACGAATTTATTTTTATAGGCATTATTACTTTTTAGGCAAAAATGAGCTCAAACACCGGTAAAAGATAATATCCACATACAAAATGTAATAAGGCGAATAATTGGAAAAACGATTCGTAGACAAAAGAGTAATACATGTGGAAGGGATATTATTTCTGGTAATGTTTTACACGTAGCTTAGTAGGCTCGGAGGCTAGACGTAGATACGGAATAGGAGGTTTAAGTACGGCGGGAGAGAGCGACGGTTCGACGGCCGGACATAAATTAAGAAAGAATGGCTGAAGTCGTGACTGTAATAGCACATTGAACAGATTAAACGCCTATGAGACGTAAACGTTCCGATCTCGCCCAATGTCTGCTATTTTCTTTTGCAGCCCTACTTGATTCATATCATAGTAGTAAGTTTTGCAGATAACTACTTCTAATGTTAAGATAGCAGTTTTAAGTTCAAATTTATTATCTGATAATTTGCGTGACTTCAAAAACTTACCTACTTACATAAACTTAACTTATAAAACTTTACTTAATTATTGAAGCCACAATGCAACCGTCTCGAACTGAAACAAATTGCTCTAATAGCTATACCTTAAGTTTACCTTATACAAATATAGTAAAGTGTTTCTTAAAATATCAGAAAAAGCTTTCAGTGACTTATAAAGGTTGTCGCAGAAAGATGAGAAAAATGAGAAACAGTGATTTGAAAAGTACCTTTTTAGGCCAAATGGCGCGCGGTTGACGTACACGCTCTTAATGTATGTGAATGTTATACTAACCAAACTAAATTATAGTTTCGCAGAGTGCAATAAGAGCTGTCTAAAATCCTAGAAATATATTCGTCTGTACGGACGGGGCGTGGTCCGACCGCAAATCCAAATTGAATTCACGACCACAATGCATTCAAATTTAACCATGCCGTATTTACCTATTAGTATTTCAGTAAATGACAGCCAAAATTTTAATATAAAATTAGAAACATTTAACAATAAATTCAATAACTTGAAGAAATAATTAACTCATTAATTAGAATATAAACAAATGCTATTTCTGTCGCTTTTCTTAAATTCAATTTCAGGCAAATATATAAATGGATATCCTGGAATAGATAACTATAAATAACTGAGTCGTCAGTGAACGTCGAACGTTATTAATCGATTTTGCCTGTATGATACATTAAAATACACAAGGGCACTGTATTTATAGAACTTAGGGTATTCAGGAAGGTCCATGTATGTACCTACTCACTAACACCTAAGAGCGCAGAAAGCACAAAACCATTTTTAAACCATATTGAATCCTTATGTCTATTGCAGACATTCAACATTGTGTACATCTGTATCAATCTCAATACATCTTTGTCCTACATTTGCTAATGTTAGGTACATTAGCACTCGTAGTATATGCAATATACGAAAGTGATAAAGAGGTAGTTTACCTCTTTAGCGCCAGTAAGCCAGGATTTCTCCGGTCACCGAATACGAAATACCCGAAAATTATGCTCGACGAATTCCTCGCAAATTATCGTTGCAAGAACCGTAAACAAAATGTCACACGTATATATAAAGTTGACGTTATATTTCTACTGATGTAGTCAGTACTTCATTGCAATTTTGCTTATGGAAATATGAACACTGATATATATTTAACATCTCTCTATGCATACATGCTCTGGCAACTAAAGGAGAATATAATTAAGTACTAACTAAAAAACCCTATGTAGGTACGTAAATGCAGAAACCAGAGATTTAATCTTTGGCAAAACCAACACTCTCCTCTGCAAAGATACTTGTTGTCATTAGCCCGAGTGGACGAGGGACAGTGAAATGAAACACTCTTTAAATAAAAGATGACTCGCAAGAAGTATCAAGTCTACCGCCAAATGGCGAGCCGGTAATGGCGCCCGCTCAAAGCCCCTACATTTAGCCAACTTTCCACTGAATATTTAACATCAGTTTCTTTATTTAATTTACAGATAACATTATTCTTAATTATTCGGTATCTGACATTGACCTCCGCCAAATCGAAATGTCGTAGGCACAAAACACTAAGGATGCTAAAAGCTTTGAGGTCAACCGCATATCGGGTCGCCCATAAATGGGATTAGGGTTGCGCTTTTGAAAATATTTGGAAGGGAAATATCAACAATGTCTTGTTACTTGGAAATACATAGAGTTAAACAATGTGAAAGATGTTACCCATAATATTTTCACACGATTGACCATAACGACTTTTAAGTAAGCTTCTCACTAGTACGGAACAGGCGCGGTACGACCCTTTGTCATTTGCATATCAATCAATACTTAGGTCATTTTAAAAGGTATATGAACGTTGAACGCGCACCGGTTAGGAATCGATTCTTTATTCCTCTATCTATGCGCTCGCACAATATTATAGGTCTGCAACACAAAAAAAAGATTGTTCAGGCAAACGCCACAAACGTGACTATGACAAATGGTATCTTTAAATTGATGTCGTGACGTGAAAACGGCAGCTTTTTATCTAATGATAATAAAAAGTAATAGAACATTTTCTTTCCCGACAAAATAAACGAAGTTTTATGTAGTTCGTAGAATGTTTGAACAGTGTTGCAGTTTTGTTAAAAATGCACCACGAATAGCCGGCGAACTTGGCACAACTTACAAATTCCAGCCAACGTTAACTAAGTTATAAAAACTTAAGAGTATCATATAAAAGTGATGGATGTAACATAGTGAGTGCAGCGGTGCAGCGTCAGTGACGTCACGCGTCGGTCAGTAGGCGAGGGAATATTTATAATGTGAACGGATGCTAAAAGGAAGGCACGGCCATGACCGAGTTGCGTGACCGATATCCGTGCTCCCCTGCGCCTGCCTAGGGCTGCCATTAGCTGTGTATACGCTCCGCCAAACACTTCAACACTAAACCAATACCACTATATTCCAGAAAACACTCGAAGAACATTAATCATTCAACTATTAATGGGGCTTACGGTAAATGCGTTATAATTTAAACCTGATTTAGTTGGATGTTAATTGATGTCCGACCGTAATCCATGCACAATGACAATGTAGGTATATAATTATGATACATGATGATCAAAACGGCCACTTCATAACCTAACTAGTAAAATACTTGTACTGAATATAATAGAAGATTCTAGAATACAACATACCATGACCCAAGACGATAAAATGTAATAATAAGCATCAGATCGTGCGGTAAGTTAATTTCTTTTTAAAGTTCATAACTTCAGTTTATTGCAGAAGATAATGGAACTTCCATTACTATATTTTATTATCACGTAATCGCTTGTGTATGCCATTGACTATGTTTATGATTTCCCGTTGCTAGCCCCATTACTTGCTTCAATGGTCACAGATGCTATGATATATATGCATAATCGACGATGTGCCACTTCAAGTCTAGCTCTTGATCAATTCAGATGTCTGTATGTTGTCTTGCAAGATCTAGCAGTTGAATCGATTTTCATTATTCGATTTTCATTTAAAAAGGTTACAATTTTTGTCCGATCAAGTCAAAATATTTTTTTGTGATATAATTAATGATCTTCATTTTCTTAATAAATCTAAAAGTTACTTTTAGATGAATAATATACATAATCACTGGTGTTTTCAGATGTCAACATAACTTCAGAATTGGGTGTTGTGACTGACAACTGAACATGAAAGTCATTTCAAAATGAATTTACCTTTTCGCTAGCATTTGTTGTTTCCCCAAACAATCGACTATTGAAAACCAGTCATATATTTCAGGCACAGGCTTCACAGAACTGCCAATGTTTTAGCGGAATACAATTTTCACAGCCGAACTAAACTATTGTTCTGAACAAAACCGCAAAATAAACTTAGTTCAGTCATTTGATATGGAGCGGTGACATGCAACGCATGCTCGCGTTCTCTCTTCAAAACTTGAAGAAAAATAACTGAATACTACATTAAAAGGCTAGTTTTAAATTGTGCCAAGGCTTTTTATTACTTGGTACTTTTAATAGTAGCAGCGAAGTATTTAATAAAGTAGTATAATTTCCAGGTTTTAATAAAGTGAAGATACCTTGACCTAGTATTCGTCGCTGTCGCCCAAAGAGGCGCTCACTGAATATTCCGAGAACAGAAAATATGAGGGATAATAGAGTGATGTTCGTGGAAGGCGAATACCTGGTATATCTCCAGGGCCCATCTGTATCGACTATAAATACACAAACACGAGCTTTTAACGGGCATCACTAAACATAAAAAAGCTTGCAAAAAGCAGTGCTTGTTTTAATTTGGTATTCTCCGATAACAATTACAAAATGTTTACTGCAATTAGCATAAGCTGTATCAAGTACAATGTTTATACATCAAGTGACCTTTGCCTACTTCTATTTACTATTGACTGTATGACTTCATAATAACTCGATCTCTTCAACACACGACAAAAGAAAAGGTAAAATCATCAATATTCAACAAAGATCACACAGACTCATTGTTCACGAAGTTACATCAAACAAAATACATGATAACGTGCGACTTTGCTCACTCACGTAACAGATAATATATTTACAAATAATGATGTTGTGTCTGGTAATAATTTTATCTTGGACCTGACATTGTCACATCGGAGAAAAAAGGGACTCAACGGTACTCGGTCGTGAATGATATCTTAAGGCGAGATTACACCGATGTGTGGCACTGTTTCCCATACAAATGACTACTATTATAAAAATCCTTCTATTCTCGCTCTACCAAACAGTAACAAATTGAGTGCAAACATTTCTTAAATCTCCAAGAAGCTGCAACCTTTGTGCGTGAACCTTTGCTAGCGGTGGACTCCCAAAGATGCGTAGATACATAGGTATTGTTTGTTCGCGAACGAATTTGGTAGAATCTCAGGATTTCTTTGTTATTTGTACTGTGCGTCATCATATCCGAAATGAAATCAAATTCAATTACATAAATAAGCTTGACCTCATGTAGGACTCACGGTTAAAATTAAAAACGAAAAATACCACTCATCTCGTAACTAATTTAAAACTAGGTACTATCAGTAACTCAATTACATCATGAATGGCACAAACTTTTGACTGACGCCAGTTATACTTTAGCACTCTAATGAGCGCTACAATGGCCAAAAAGTTGTGCCTTTTATAACTAGAAAAGTTAACAGTAGATGCGCCAGAGTTACTGCAGAGGTGTTAATTAATAGAGCAAAGGCACAAGTTTGTGTTAGTAGTTCTTCAAGCTTTCATAGCGAAACAACGGTACGTGTTCTAACCGACGACCCGCTACTCGCAATTTCGATTAAACAAAACAGTTTTATATGGAAAGTTAGTCCAAAGCTTTACCTTAATAACAATCCCAAATATATTTACAAGTGACGACCAACAACACTATTGGAATTATTACTTTATTCAAATTGCTATTACTGGACGGCAAACTAAGCCAGTAAAGCAATTCATCCCTGGAAACAGCTCATATTTGAATAGTTTATTATGAATGTTTGCGTAACTTACATTTGAACTGTTGCCCAAAATAAATCCCTATTGAAATGGGAACATAAAAAATTGGGAACTCAATTACAGCGGGTTCGTAGTTCGTGTTAGGTTTTTGTTCTTTACATTTTTACGTTTATTAACAGAATAAAAAGTAGCATCTGTCGGGTCAACGGGGCGGCAGATTTTAATGACGAGAGCACATGTACATCATGCATTTGCATAATTTGTAAAGCCACTCAGTAATTTACCTTGGCCGACGACGTCGACGGCGCGGCGACGGCTGCCGGTTCACAACGTACTGAATACATTCTGCGCTTTTTCATAATTCATTCGTTTTCTGTTTATAAACTCAAGCACTTAATCCACCACAACTTTTTACAAAGTAGGTATGTGTTCCCTTAAAATCATCATAGATAAAAGTACATTTATATGTAAAATTCATTAAGCTTCTACCTTAGACTCTTTTCGGGGAATGCAAGCACCCATTGTCTGTGTGAATTATTATTGTTGCTGGATTTTAAATGAATTCTATGAAAACAATGCCTCGTATTCAACGAACTTTTCATAAATTTTTACGAGGAAACTATTTTTGTTACATAACAACACAGGTTTCGTGCCTGACCGCTTCGCTTGAAAGGTATGTTTTGCAAAACAAAATATTCAGATAGTCGTCAATTGATAAAACGTATTCCGAATGGTCACAATAGTCGCATGCAAAATAAATCCCACTGAATATTAGGTATCGGGAAACAATCAATTCCGTTGAAGTTGATTCCTATATTTACGACAGGCTTTTTTCATATAGTAGGTGAGCTCGCGTGGCTTCCGCGAGTGAGTAGAAATTGTTATTGCATAGTGGTAAAACGAAATGATGTACAGATATCGGCTACCGAAGCGTGAAGGAACTGTGAAAATACTGTTGGGAATTTCCGATAAATGCGTTTAACAAACGTCGAATGCAAAAAAGGGGTTAAACAAGCGCACGCTGTACGAACCATTTAAGCCTTTGAGTGTGACGGCCAAATAAAAAACAAAGCATTTCCCTTCGCAAACAGTAGGCACAGCTTCGCTACACAACAACCGTCTAATTTCAATTTCAAAAGATCAATAATCAAAGTTCCATCGTAAATAGTCAAACATAAAGTTCCTTATCATGATTTCAGTCTCAAGTTATTTTGCAATTAAGTTGTAATCGTGTGCCATTATTAACTTTAATGTTGGGATCAAGGACATTTTTCTAAAGTACAATGTTTAATGGAAAAAGTTTTAATGGGATTTCATTTGAACGAAACGCTTCTTACGGCAGTCAGTTATGGAATTGTTCCTGATAATAGTCCGCCTAGCCGCTCAAGTAGAACATTGTTATGTCATTACCTGAAGAAATTGATGATCGTGTCCCGAGGTGTGTGTGGCTTTTCTCAACTTGATTGATGGGCAACCGATATATTCAACATCAATATACGTCAATTTCACATCTCAAAATAACTAGTTTTAGGGATTAATGTCTGATAAAGTATGTTTATTAAAAAGTATCTGGTAACAAAATCAAGCCATGTTCCACTAAATTCTAGTCAACTACTGTGAAAATACCAGTCCTAGCTGATACGTCAGAATATTTGTATTTCCAGGATTCACACAATTTCACATAAGCTTCAACGGAACACCTGATTACGAGCGACTCCAAAAATAACCTTCAATAGATACTGATTCCGTAAATTTCTAGTTAATATGTATATTCGTACTTTAGCAGAACTTTTTTGTTGAGAACGTGCTTCGAATTATCCGTACAGTTATTTTAAAAACGAACCAAAGTCCACAGATATGAAACGAATTTATTTTTATAGGCATTATTACTTTTTAGGCAAAAATGAGCTCAAACACCGGTAAAAGATAATATCCACATACAAAATGTAATAAGGCGAATAATTGGAAAAACGATTCGTAGACAAAAGAGTAATACATGTGGAAGGGATATTATTTCTGGTAATGTTTTACACGTAGCTTAGTAGGCTCGGAGGCTAGACGTAGATACGGAATAGGAGGTTTAAGTACGGCGGGAGAGAGCGACGGTTCGACGGCCGGACATAAATTAAGAAAGAATGGCTGAAGTCGTGACTGTAATAGCACATTGAACAGATTAAACGCCTATGAGACGTAAACGTTCCGATCTCGCCCAATGTCTGCTATTTTCTTTTGCAGCCCTACTTGATTCATATCATAGTAGTAAGTTTTGCAGATAACTACTTCTAATGTTAAGATAGCAGTTTTAAGTTCAAATTTATTATCTGATAATTTGCGTGACTTCAAAAACTTACCTACTTACATAAACTTAACTTATAAAACTTTACTTAATTATTGAAGCCACAATGCAACCGTCTCGAACTGAAACAAATTGCTCTAATAGCTATACCTTAAGTTTACCTTATACAAATATAGTAAAGTGTTTCTTAAAATATCAGAAAAAGCTTTCAGTGACTTATAAAGGTTGTCGCAGAAAGATCGTAGAAGCATGTTTACGAAGCTCGGCTGTTAAAACAATAAAAATATACCTTATACATAGTTAATATGTAACTTACCCTGAGGGCAGATCACGGGCTCCCTTTGTACCTGAAAATATGTTAAATAAGTTAGGTTTATTTTGCTTTGATGAGGGTACGGCAGGCTATACGAGACATTTTTGAATTGTACCCAAAATTACAGAAAGCGGTACAAATTTTAACCGCTAAAGTGATAATTGAAGGAACATTTGTGGAGTAATTTGAGTGTTCGGGGTGCCAGAAAAGTTCTTATAACATTTTTGATTAATTTTGCTAGAAAATATCGTTGATCGTCAATCGATAGAGATAATTGATTGAAGACTACGCATTAAACCACTTTGAATTTCACTTAAATTTTAAAACTGATTTCGTAAATAAAGAGCATCATTGCCTCTCACGTATAATAAATGTTTTACCCAACTTGATATTTATTATGAAAAACAGCAACACGTGTAAGTAAAGCGAATAAACAAAATTCTCTCCTTTAAATATTAAACCTTGTTGTCGAAATATCATGACCTCTGATCCATTAATAATAACAGAACTGCACAAGTTCAATCTTCTATGTTTTTTATTAAATGAATATGCACGAGACACGTGTTGATTTTATTTTATTTTCATTTAATCACCGAAAACTACCGTCCACAAGTATCTTCCAAATACCTGGGCAACTATATTCTGTCATCCCTAACGTATTAAATTCATGCAAGTGTACATTTTTGCTCGCAAAATACATAGTAACTTTGTCGTTCACGTCCCAGTATCATTAATAGTTGCGACACTCAACTTCGAGAAGCGTTATTGCCAAGTTTTTATTTTTCCGTAAACCGGGACACCCTGTTGGCTGAAGCACAAAAAGAAGTACCCAAAATTTATAGTTTTCTCTATCAATGTTACAGGCACCCATCAAAATTACTTTATAAGGACAACCTATTGGAATCTGCAGTCGGATGCCAACAAGGTGATCCCCTCGGGCCAGTAATTTTCAGCCTAGCCATTCACCCGATCATTCGAGAGCTAAATTCCAAATTCAACGTTTGGTATCTAGATGATGGGACCCTGGGAGGCGATGTAGAGACCGTATTTCAGGATTTCATTCATTTAAAACATAAATTTCATTCCATTGGTTTAGAACTAAATTGTACAAAATGTGAATTATTTATTACTGACACGACTGACAGACAAATGACAATATCCAAATTTCAATCATTAGCACCACAGATTAAAATTATAGATAAACAGTCTCTCCGCCTCCTTGGGGCTCCCATCCTAGACCAATCTTTTTCTACATTTATTTCGGAAAAAATTGATAATTTCAACAATATTTCGGAACGCCTACAGAAAATTACAATGCATTCGGCCATCACAATAATTCGACACTGCTGTTTTGGTCCTAAATTTACATATTACCTCCGTTCTTCTCATCTCTTTAAACATAGCCACCTTTTAGACCCAATTGATAAAATTATCCGCCATACCCTCAGCTCCATTTTCAATGTGGCCCTGGACGACCGAGCCTGGCAACAAGCCACATTGCCCATCCGGATGGGAGGTCTCGGCGTCCGCAAAATTACCAGTATTAGTTTACCGGCATTCATATCCTCGGTTCACGGCACTGAGAAATTAACCAGGAATATTCTTACTCCAACACTGGCTGATTTCGAGGTGCCGTATTTAGCCGAGGCTATGGATGCATGGAAAATTACTTGCCCGAACGAAAATTTACCCAGCAACCCGTCTTCCCAAAGACAGTGGGATGAGCCGCTCTGCAGAGTAACCCGGAATAGTTTGATAGAAACGGCAATTACTCCTGCTGAGCGAGCGCGCCTACTGGCTGTGGGTAGATGGGAGTCGGGGCTTTGGCTTCAGGCACTACCGTCGTCAAACATTGGCACCATGTTTGACGATACAACTTTCCGCCTCGCTACTTGTTTACGTATAGGAGCACCGTGCTGCTCCCCTCATCGCTGCCACTGTGGTGAGGCTGTCACCAGCCTCGGACACCACGGCCTGTCGTGCAGCCGTAGTGCGGGCCGTATTGCGCGGCACGCAAATATCAACGACATTATTCGTCGGGCTCTTGTTGCCGTCGGGGTGCCAGCTGTACTGGAACCAAATGGCCTGGCACGCGACGACGGTAAGAGACCGGACGGCATGTCTTTATTCCCTTGGAAGATGGGTAGGCCTTTAGTATGGGACGCAACCTGCGTCGATACTCTTGCGCCATCCCATCTTCCAAGTTCTGCGTGCTGTGCTGCTGCTGCCGCTGCGGCCGCGGAGAACCTCAAGCGGCGGAAATATAGTGGCCTTGTCGGCAACTATATTTTCGAACCGTTTGGGGTTGAAACCCTCGGGTCGTGGGGTCCGAATGCGCATACCCTATTTAAAGACCTGTCTAGGCGGCTGGTTGACGCTTCTCGTGACCAAAAGGCTGGCTATTACCTCGGACAAAGGATCAGCATGGCCATCCAACGAGGTAATGCTGCCAGCCTCTTGGGTACGCTCCCAGTTGACAGCGATGGGGATGAATTTTTTGACGCCTTTTAGATATAGTGTATATATATTTTTTTTTTATTGTTCTACTAGGATAGTTTTTTTTTGTAAATATCTATGTATATAACTATGTAAATAAATAAGACAAGTTTTTATTTTTATAGACGTGTGTATTTGCTAAGCTTTTCACTAGTTTTATTTCTCTTTAAATGCAAAATTCACTTCTGCATATTTGCGGATGGTTGAATATATCCGTAGTGTCTTTGGGGACGTTGAGTAAAGTCTACTACAACCACATGTAGATTGTGTAGCGTCGGTCCCATTTCGTCTCGTGTTCGCTCTCATTGTAACGTCTGCCACAATCTCGTCCATATCTTGTAAGCAAACATGCAAACCAAACCAACAAACTTACTAAGAACTTACTGCTTTGGTATTTACTTAATGGATAACTTACCTTATTACTTACCTAAGGACTATTTTCATGAGTAATACTATAAAGCAAAATGGTTTTTAAATTACAGCCGAAGAAAGAGAAATGAATAAAACCTAAGATGAGCAAAGTGAACTGAATGTTGTAGTTCACATGTTATAAAAATAAAACAAGAAATATTTATCACATGAATAGGAATACAAGAGAAACAAAAGTTATTTATGGATTGTATCTCTTATCAATATTAATATTCAGGCGTATTATAAAACAAATAACGATAAGAAATATAATAGCTAACCTAATGAGCAGGAAACAGATAATGATTATTTTAATGGAATAAGAACGAAATCGACGACAAGGTTTGCGATTCCCCCGTCTTCTCAGCCAGCTGATATTTCATTCATAACGACACGGTATTTTATTAATGGGGGACTGGTGACCTCAGGCTCACCCAGCAATTATTTTCTTACTAAAGAGCCGTCAAATTAGATAATGCTCAGAAAAGATAGCTGGCCACTTTTGTATAGCTCTCAAATGCGATCCCTTTCATTCATAAATACCGCTTTACCAATAATAATATTAAACCTCATCAAAAGAAATAACGTTATGAGGAGCCCCATTAAGCTTAACACGATCGATAAAAGGTAATACTTTTAACGATGCCAAACATTTATTCAGACAATTAAAATAATAATTATGTCTCCAATTACTTTCCGATATAATAACCATCCTCGATTATAAAGAGAACTGTTATGATGACCCAATTATATTTAGGATGCTGAAATCTCAGTTAGCAGCATATTAATTTGCGAGGGTTGCCATCCTCACTAATGAAATAAATGAATAGAAATTGCACTTAAATTCGCACTGCAAAGATTTTACGGAACAAGAAACAGCAGGAAATGAATTTTCTTTGGCGGCCACTCAAAATATTCGTTTGACGCGAGGCAGCTGGCGTTTCACGAAACCGACCTCTTTAGTTTTGTTTTAATAATACTCTAATAAAATGGGACGGTCAGTTTTATTTAAGTTTTTTCTTGCTGTTTTTATCCAAAACATGAAAGCAAAGTAAAGATGACATGAAATTCTGTTGTTTGTTGAGAGATAGCAAGATTATCAAGCTTAGTATAATAATTAGGGGTATTATAATATACAAATACAGTAAAGCAAAGAAAGACAGACAGTCTGTCTGCATGTTTCGGATGTGCAAACAGTTGTCACACTACCTGATAAACCATATAGTTTGGTAGAAACTTATATTTGAGAAGTTCGACATCAAGGAAAAGTTTAATTTGATTCTTCACCAATATTCTGTCGTCACTATCTTCGGAAAGAGGTAGCAAATAAAAACACTAATAAGGGGCAAATAAGGCTTACGGCTAATAGATTGATCACTCCACATGAGCCCGCCTAGGCAACCGAGACGTTAGCTTAACGACGACGGCCCGTCCGATCACCGCCCACTGTATTAGGCTTGTGCCTTAATCAACTTTCTTTTGTATATCGTGAGATGAAGGAGTGAAGGATATTTCCTAGAAACCGCTCTATCATTTTCCACGTGCCGCTATTTGTAATGCTGTTCTAGATAGCCAGGTGCTTTATCATCTTTAGCTTATTATACACGCCCAGTCTATATTTTAATATTAGTTTATCTTAAAGCCCACAACAGTTTTATGGTTACAATGTTTCATTATTGACCTTTAATTTTTATGAATGCTCACTATTCCCTGTGGTTTTAACCACATGCTATAACCGTGTAAAATATGCCTTTGTCCTTTCGCAGGCTCTAGATTTATTTGCGTACCAAACATTTGAACAGTACAGTCAAAGTTACTTTCACATTTTCAATAAATACCTTTTAGTAAGGATCAATCAGAAATTAAAATAATGGCACTGAACTCAATACTTATTAGAAATAGAACATAGGACGCAATCTAATGTCAAATACCTTTAAGTTCACAATAGGTCTCAATACGTTAGGTTCACGCTTAGGTCATTATCTATTATTGTCATGTCGTCGACGAACGACCCCGCCATTTATTTTCATGGTAATTTATTCCGAATAAAAGAGCATTCCTTTTATATGAGTTTACGAGCGTGACTTACAATCGTAACTTACTCTATCATGCAAATATTGACATGTTATTGAAAAACAATACAATGTGCTTTCACAACGTAGGACCTATGTATGACAGTTCCTTGAAATGTCATGTTTCTCAAGGTGTCGACGCATGATATCACATTTAATTAAACAATTAATTTCGTACATAACTTTGCTTAACACAACTAATTACTTAAGGATAACTCGCGGAACGCTTATAAAGAGGCTCAGAAAGTAGAAGTGTCAGCCGTAAATTACGCGACAAGTTAGCAACATTATATGTGAGCACCCCGCGGGTAGGCTTGTCACTCCACCAGCGTACATTTAAATGAAAACAATGCATACGTGAACAGAGGCAGGATTCTCTCCAGCATATCGCAACTTGTGAGAACAATAAATTGGGAAGCTTTTATATTCTAGACAAAGTACAGTAAACTTATTTACAGTCTATATGCCGCAAACAGCATTATCAACACTAATGTTATTGAAAATAACTAGGTATATAAACACTCACTACGAAAACAAGAATCTGATAACACGCTCATTATCATTATTTGCAAAACCATGGTCTGTCATAGTATCAAACCTCTGTCAATATTAGTTTTCAAATTACAAAGTCCCTGGTGAAACCGAAGCTGCTTCCCTCGGCCGGTAAGCGGCCGGGCTTAAATCCGGCCACCCCGAACCTGACACGGCCCCGCAGTTCAAAATGTCAAAGTGACAATTTGTCTTCTGCGCTAAAATGCGATAAGTTAGCTCAGAAAGATGAACGGAAGATAAAACCCCTATCCTTTTGAATAACTCGGAGTAAATTGGAAATCTTGATGACGTCACAGAGCTTAAGAACCAAAGCTATAGATATATGTTGTTCCCTTACGTTTCGCACTCGGATGAATTCAAAGTCAAATCGAATACAAGTTGTATTTTCCCGGGCGTTTTATATTTATGATGAGATTAGCACCCGACACATTTACTCCTGATTTTATTTATATCAATGTTTCGCCACTTTTCATTTATTAAACGAAATTATTGTTGCTTGAAGAGATTTACGTATGATACAGGTAAATCGCGAGCATTTCAAATAAGTAGGGCGTCTCGATACACGACAATCTTCATATAAATTACAGTTGCTTAGCCCGATGTTTCCCTTCTATTTGTTCCAATATATATTCGGTTATTCGTTGGAAAAAAAGCTTTTGCATGACTATTACGTATGTTGAAGTATGTATTTCAGATTTAGATTTATTGTGTAGCGAACCTATTATCGAATTATCTACATGTATAATGTAAACAGTTCATAATTGTTTGTCAAACTTTCAAGTATATTAAGACATACATTCCATACGGTTTCACCCACGTCCCGACATGACTACATCCCGCAACCGGGTAAGAACCGGGGAGAAGCGTTTGTCCTTTCTTCGACTCTAGGCTATTTATCTAACAAACGCTTAATTCGGTACAGTAGTTTCTGAGGGAAAGCGTGACAGAAAAACAGAGTTACTTTCTCACTAAGGCCCGCCATACAAGGCCAAGGCAAGTTGTTCCTAAATCAAATACTCGTTCATGAATTAGAGTCACATATGGAGAATCAAAAGCGACAGTTAGCTGGATGGAACAGCTGTTTTGGCGATATTGGCTCGTTCCGCGCGATACGTCCAATGCTTACAAATACACTATGTTCCGACAAATCGATACCTGCCGCCTGCCATCAGAACGTTATATTTGTGCTGTATAGATCCACAGTTCACTTTATACATAGAAACCTAGTAGATCTAACTTTTCGTTTAATACCATACAGGTGTATGTACGAAATAGTATCTCTAGAGGTATATGTACTGAACTATTTGCAATATTTCAACTGCAGCACAGCGTGGGGAGTTCGGAATAGTGTTGTAAAATAGAGCTCCTGAATTATACCTGAAATGATGAAATCAATATGGTTTAGATGTTTGCTTTAGCTAGAACATGATTTCCAAATATAGAACGGTTTTTTTCAATACTTAATTCTAGGGCCTATAAAGTCAAAAGTTTTTCTATATTTCTATAAAGTAACAAACTGTTGTGCGTTAAAAGTAGTGTAGTACCTCAATATTTTTACAAGGTATTGTGTAGCCGCACTAAACGTTATGAATGACGTTGCCCAAGACGTCAATTTTGCTTTATTTCTATCGTGAAACTCGGCGAGTTCTCATTTACATACACTTTGCTGACCCAACGTCGATAAAACCCTTTTTATCGTAGTAAAAAGGATTTCTGAGGTTCCACAAAGAATTCTTAACTATTTAATAGAAATCGGAACATTTAACAGACCATTCACTGGGATCCGTCTTTTAAATTGGTGTTATTATTTTATTTGGACCAGACGGGGCAGATGGTACAATTCTGCAACCATTTCGTATAATTTAAAAACTGTAAACATCTTTTCACATAATTCGTTAAAACTGTGTTGAATTGTATTCTTATTTCGATGCGAGTAAAATAAGTATGCAATTTTAGTTGGCCCTTGTTCACATAAGTCCCTTTTAGTAACTAGTTTTCGCAGTAGGTATACCAAACATATCTCTTATATACGGTTTTTTTCGTAAATGCTACCAATAGATGCGCTTGACTGCTTTGCAGGCTGGCCATAATACGCATCATTTAGATAATTGGATTAATAGGTGTTAAGTACCTATAGTGCGTCTTCTGCTAATGGACTATTAAATAAATACAGGTTTATCACTGAACCCATCCAACAACATTAGTTAGAACAGTCACTAGTAAACCATATAGGCACATAACATATCCATAATAAAGCGTACGTATAGGTACTCTTGGTTTGTCCAACACGTGTCACAAGAATCTGTCGCGGGTACGCACGCGGTTTCAGGCATCCTGATCAATAAAACCGGTAGCTTTAAATTGTATGTTGTTAAAACGTGCACCGCGACTAGCCGCGTGTAAAAATAGACTAGTTTCTAGGGTCACAATAAAAACTTATACATATTCCATGGACCTAAATAAATAAAAGTAAATTGATTTAGAAAATATTCAAATTAATTTAAAATAAATCTAATAAAAGTCATGAGCCCGGTCCTTCTTGTTCTATAACTTTGTTAGGATAATACAAAAGAAATGCAGAAGTTAAAAAAATATGAGCCAAAGTTTCCAAAGTGATTTGCATACTAAATATAAAGAAACACTGAACATGAACGGATCGCACGAGTTTTAAAACAAACGACATGAATTTTATACCCTTTCGTAAAACTTGAGGGTTAACGGAAATAATCGATTTCTATTTAAAATATTAATCAATAGCGAATAATCTTCACCAAATTATAGAAGTACTTATGTTTTCTATAAACTACTATAGTGATCATGCTTGCTTGAGGTAGAATTGCGATTTCAAACTTATTGCTCTTATAACCAGATAAACTTGAACTTATGTAACCTTTAAAAAAGTAACACAACCTAGGTACATACTAAATAGACGTAGGGAATGCCAAATCATGCTTGAAATGCAGGTTTAACACCTAAAAGGCATATTACATAACCATATCAGCTTACCTATCTATGCAAGTTTAATAGTTATGAAAGCCAAGATAAAGTTAACAAATGCATCAGTTCCCAATTTGGAAGGCAGCGATAAAAATTCGCTGATCATCGAAAAGGGGTCGGGTGTGCAAACGACGAGGCGTGTCCGCCCAACCATTTATTTTCGATTGTTCTAAATCTAACAAATATAGTTTGCCGTTGTACAGTAATCCATTTTTTTTTGTGGATATCAAAATTGTTTGTGCCGCAGTTTTGCAGCTTTTATTGTTTCACTTTTATATTGCGAAATGAACTTTCAGTCGCCGTTTAGTTTTGTAGCATCTAATGATGAAGATGCTCACAAGCATACTACACTAATAGGACTGTGTTTAATAAAAATGCTTCAACAAGATTGTAAAAGTAATGTAATCTGTCAGCTTATTTTTAAGAGAGCAAAATTAATAAAATATAAAACAAAACACACACATAAAAAGTTCCGACTATACAGGTTTTAGTCCGCCACAGTTTTATCACAATTGGTTTTACATTACATAAATATTTCTTAGCCAACCTTTGTCCCAAGTTGGGTATTATTTCGTCATAAAATGGACCTGCCAACCAAACTTCTGTTGACTATTGACGTTACACAACAGTGTCCATTTAGTGGACGATTTCTCAGAACCGTTCGGTTGTTTATCTATTAATTTACCAACAATAAAATTGCTCTGAAAAGAGCCGCAGGAGAGGTTAGTGCAACCACTGTGTGACTGATAAAATCGCATCATCTTAAATATCTTCATACGAGTCAGGTAAAACAACTTATCTACTACCGAAATTATTACATCACGAGTAATATAATGGGAGTCTTTCCGTTCGATTTCATAGAAATCCAGAAGAAGCTACGGCACAAATCGTTTATTGATTTTAAACCTTATCAAAATCAAAATATTCTTACGGTTTCAAGATGGCGTAACAAAGTGACAGAACTACTTTCGCGTTCATAACAAACTGGCAAGGATTAAATAATTCCATAGAATATACTCGAACAATAACTATACAAAATAACATTATTATGCAGCTTATTTATCGTATTACATATTTATCGAGTTGTTATTCAACAAGTTAATATAATGCAACACGTTTTATTGTAAGATAAGAGCGCGTCATGCATTCCTTGAGCTGTTAAATAAAATTGTGTGGTTGGGAATCACCTGCCTTGTTTGACATAGACTACGGACGAAAACTATAATATCCCGGTTTTATACAAATGCTATACTTATTGATATAAAAAAAATATTAGGTACAATAAACATGTTTTGCCAATGAAACACCTACAGTACCTACACCTACACTGCATCAGTTATTATTAGTCCTAATTGGGCGTACCTAATCCTATATTTATTGATAGTTAGTCTATTTATTGATGACAAATCCCTAATTAAAAACTTAATAATACAGGCATTAGCTAAGAATAGAACACAGGATCACAGCCTAGGCTTTCGAATAATATTTAGGTACAATAATAAATAAATAATTTTGATTTGTCTAACCTACGCTATAAAAATCATAAATTATATCTATATGTATTATCTATTATTACATAATCACACACCGTTCTTACACCATACATGTCGTTAGCCTCAATATTGTATATAAAATGCGGTTGTGTGTGTCAACATTAGCGCGTTAAAGGCGTTGAGACAATTACACTAGTTTACACGGTTTTAATACCCGAGATGAAAGTTGATGAATTTTATCTATCTATCTATAGGTAGTCTAGGAAAAATATTGTAAAAAATCTGTCACGTCCACATTTGGAATTATACTTATTTAAAAAAACACGAGAAAACGGACCATAAACAACTAAAAAATATTAATTTTGGACTTCTTTTTGTAGGTTTCGGAATCGGTTTCTTCTAATATAGACCAGGAGTAGTCTCCCAACATATTTTCGTCCCAATAACCTTGATGACGACCTTCAAAAGCCTTTAAATCCTGGTGAAAATGCTCTCCTTGTTCGTCGCTCATACTCCCTAAGTTTTCCGGAAAAAAATCCAAGTGGGAATGTAGAAAATGAATCTTTTGACATGTTAACACCCATCTTATGATAATTTTGTAATGAATCACTCACTATCTCTTTATTGTTCACTTTTATTATTGCTTAAAAAGTCTCTAACAACAGTTTTGAATGAATTCCAAGCAACTCTTTCAGTCGGAGATAAAAGAGTATCAAACTCAAAATCACTCATGATTTTCCGTACTTGTGGGACGCCAAATACCCCCTCTTTAAATGACATATGCATATACAATACCCGACATAGTTTTCCTATTAAAACCCGAAGTCTTAGTAACACAAAAGTAACAGTCATTTTCGTGATTAGTTGGTTCCCTGCAGCTGCACAACATTGGTGTACCAAATGACAGGTGTACGTTTTCGCCGGATGACCATCACAGTAAAGTGATTCTACAGCTCTCATAAAACACATAGTGAGGCCAGTTTTTTTCTTGATTGGCCACAGGAAATCCGAAATAATTAAGATATGCAATTTTCAACGATTCTGACTATGTATTTTCTTTTTTATAAATATAAATTGTCCACAAACATAACAAAGCGATCACAACTTTGTTTACACTGTCTACGCGACATTTTATTTGAATTAAACAAATAATATCTTTTAAACTAAACAAGTAATGGAACACCAAAGGTCGGTAGTTAAGAATGATTCCTAAAAACAAATATTTGAGGGTAGAAAAAAAATGTGACGTGATAGAATTTTTATGTTGTTACTTTTAGAATGTACAAAGGTGGTGGAGAGTACTGGTATAGATTTTGTGAGGGGTATATAAAAAAAATAAAAATTTGTAAACTAGTGTTATTTATATATTAACTAATTGTTATTTAATCGATACAATTATACCTACACGTGTCAATTGAAGATATATCTACTTCTTAAGTAAGAACATACAAAGATACTTATGGCTTGTTAAATTCCATTATATTGATTTTATATCTCACTCGAACCTTACCACCTAGACAGAGGTAATTGCTCAAATTAAATTAATTGAGTAAAGTAGCTGACGAACTAGATGTTCCTCTAATAGTCATCACAACAACTTTAATTCAAAAAAATAATTTGTATATCATATCGTACAGAAAATACAATCATCTGAATTGAGAACCTCCTCCTTTTTGGGAAGTTTGTTAAAAATATCTTTATGTTTAGATGAGGTTTAGATCCTAATGTAAATGGTGCAGACATGAAAGAAATAATAAGTATGTATGCGTGTAAAAGGTGTATATTTGAACAAAAGAGCTTGAACGAAAGATTGTTTATCTGATCCTAAACCTAAAACAATAAAAGGGATACCTTTATCGAACCTTTTAAGCTCGACAGGCGTTTTTTCTCTGCTGCGTAAGGTAAGCTTTTTCAAGGATGGCAACAAAAGGAGAGGGGCACTCCTTTACATTGCCTTTTTAGAAAACAAGACTCAGGTACTGAAAATAGTACGAATTGAATGCAAGAGCTGCTGCTATTTAGAAGTTGGATTTGAAAACTTTGAAACTATCGTAAATAAGCACAGAAACATGAGAAACTCTTACAACCCCTTGCTCTTCAATTCATTAAGGTATTGACTATTGAACCACTGAAATAACCAGCAGCACGCGGTTCGCGCTATCAAACATAGGGAATTTAATATTAAGTTTAAGCTTACACATGACAGCGAATTTCTCAACACTGTTGGCAGCACCTCTGCATGTTGTGGGTTTGATTCCCGCAATAACAAATATTTGCACAACCCACAGATTGGTGAGCACTGTAAGCTGTGTATAAGTGTTTGTATGTGTCAAATGGCTGATTAGAAATGCACAAACACGCATGTTCTATTGATATAAATATTTGTCTTTATAATTATCGTAACTTCTCTATATATATGTGTTCCAAATTGTACACAAACGTAGCTACAGTATGAATATCAACATATTAATTAACGCTCCAAATGATATCATTAGAAACGCCAGTTACAAATGTTTGATTATTCTTGCAAATGTCTCTCTATGAAACGTAAAACGGAACGCAGGAAATGGTCCTGAGACAATTATCCTTCCTCTTCTGTAGAATACTACAAAATACCTATACATACATTTTACAGAAAGTAACGTCTTGACCTATTTTTAAAGCACCTAAGTACTAGTAGACTATGAACTATTTACACATAAAGACTAAAATAACGATGTATCTGTAGTACGTAAGTATCAAGATCGTGCAGTGTGAACATGAGATAAACTCCGAAGCACCTCAAAGAAGCGTATAGAATTCAGCAAAGTTTCCCCACATTCTGGAGCACCATCCGTTTTGCGTCTGACTTCTAAAACTACTTGACGAGCTCATCAGAGTAAACAATAAACTGTTGTACGCAAACAAACTCCTGAGAAACGCTAAAGGCTCTATCAACTAAGAGTACATTATTACTACATTTAACTTTGAGATTTAAAGGTGAAGGAAATTGGTAATCTTTACCCCGTCCGAAACGTTTGTCAAAGTAATATCGTGGCGGAGTTATAAGGGCGCTTTCAACTTATGCGTTTCTTGACGGCCGGCTGCGGTGCCGAAGCGGTGCGTTAGACTTACAACGTACGGAGGATCCTCTTTTGTCATACAAAAAGCACCGTGCGGCGCCGGTACGTCGAACGCTCGACAACAGGACTGTTGCCGCACCGTGCGTTTTGTATGAAAAAAAGAGGAACGTCCGTACGCCGTATGTCTAATGCACCGCTTCGGCACCGCAACCGGCCGTCAAGAAACGCATAAGTTGAAAGCGCCCTAAAACCCATCCATTGTCATCATAAAATACTGGGAATCTCCTCACAAATGAGTCCTTAAAATCTCATTCTCTTCTAAATATAATTTGTTGAGTGTGTCTCTTAAAATGGCGAGTATTTCGTAAATAATGGACTGAGACGAGCATTGTGTTCAGACGTTATTGGATGTCGTGTACACTGGTCTTCACCTTAATGGCAGGTCGCTGTTATTATTATGAAATTGTAACTGGGTCGTGTCAACATAACACTAATGCAATATTATTAAACAAAGTGGAAAGTTCTGTCAGTTTATTTTTATATGATTCTTTGTCGTATTCATATGATATGCTTTGACTGCTTAATAAGGAACTTTGTGACGTCTGGTATTCTGAGAACGAATTCTAGCTATACTGAAGCAAGGCAGAGTAAATTCTTAACACTAATTACGAGTATTCATTAGGGAATTCAGAGTAGAAAGCTAAAGACATTGTACCTATTCATTAGCATCTTCTATCTATCACGTTATATGTATGAATTACCTAATATACGATTATCAATTTCCGGGCAAGATTATTGATTAATATAAATATGTTGTAACATGTCCATACGTACGTTTTCATCAGAGAGATAAATGGCGGATAAATGGGAGACGCCAATAATAATCTAATAAAGGTTATTACATTATTAGTCGTTAGTGCGCGTCGATAAGGTAGCGCGGTGTACCGAAGTGTGCATGATAACACCCACGTTCCGAATTAATTAATTATATATTCATGCGATGTACACAGATGTATTTACTCTTATTACTAACAACTTGTAGATAAATACCGTAAGTACCTATAGGACTTCTTAAGAAATATCTACATCGACACAAGGCCAAGCATAATTTCCATTTAACCTACTTTAAAAAATATTTAAAACTTTCGGCTTGAACGAAGGCACAAAGAAATGGAAGCGAACGCCGCGATTGTAAATAACTTTGAGTGTTAAAAAGAAAAATAAGTTATAATAACATCGCAACCTTATAAAATAATTCTGCGATACCACTGCTCGGGTACTCGGTTATTTTCTTAATTAATCTTCACCATCCCCTTTGGGTATACTAAAAGCAACTCTTTATGATTTTTTATTAAGAAGCATCGTAAAAAGTAAGGCAAGTTATAGCGAGGTACGTAGTATGTACCTAAGTACCAGAGAGATTTCTTCTTTTTGTTTAGGTACTTATGTATTATTCGTACATGTATTAGTTCAACACGTGTTATGTACCTATCTAATAATATGTAATGTATGTTGGTACTGTTGTTATATGTTTACGGTATGTTTTATCATACCACGTATTACAATCATTTATAATACCTACCTATTTGTCAGTCGGAAATAGAACCAGTTTACATGTAAATTCTACATAGTATGTAGTTGTTACGAATATATCAAGTTTAATTAATATTAATCGCGGACTGTGCTGAGGTAGTGTACCGCTGTACGTTACACCGCAGACGCGGCGTGTAACGTAACGCGAACAAAGACAAATTGCAAGCGCAAACACATTGCCGTGCTTATTACACTACCTACCATTTATTATTAACAAAGCTTTGATTACCAACTCTACCACTGTACACCGCATTCCCTCAAGCAAAGGGCAACCAACAAACAGCTACCTACTAAATATACAAAATCAAAATTCATTTAAATTCAAATGAAGCTGAAATTCTGGACTTTTTAAAAAGTTTTGCAGTTTCAGAACACAGTCCTAAAACGCCCACACTTCACCAGTTTGTAGTGTTTATGTTGGGAAGTGGCGCAACAAACTCCCCAGCGACAAGAACACTGTAGCTTTGCTTTTAATGGTAACGAAAGGGAGACTAATCAAGACTAGACCAGAAATGTAAATAATTACGACATAAGCCTACGTGTAAAATGTCCGTCAAACCAGAAAATAACGAGGGTATAGACGGCGATAGGCAGAGTGCGAGCAACTAAAGTCCTGCGATTGAGAATCAGATTAGATAAGGTACCTCTGTACAAGAAGCGTTTCAGGTGGAGTACACCCTTTGTAACGATAAGCCCATTTTATTGTCTGCGTTCGTCGCTGGCCGCTCGCCTTTATCTTTTTACTGTCGGCCCGGACCGGCATTAGCAATATGCTTCACGAGTTACGGCTTCAACGAAAACTGGAAGCGGACAATTATTTTTTTTACTCACTGATCGATATTCTACCGTCGTAGTGCTACGTTTAAGTGCTGTTTTTATAATCAATGTTACAATAAAACAGGAGCAGATGTGTCGAATTTAGCCGGCGTGTGTACAGCGTAGGCGTAGCTCAAACAAAGAGTACGTGACTGTTGGTGCCAGTGTAATCAATATGCAGCCGTGTGCAGCGTGGACGTATTTGATCGCACTAATTGGAAGCATTTGATCACACCTAACTAATTAATAATAATAATATCACACCAACTAAATTATTTGATTGAAAATCAATCACAAACTTCAAGACATGCTTGAGGCTGATCCAAAGTAAAAAAAATCTGGGCCCAATTTTATATAAATTGTACATTTTTATCACGTATCCGATCGTTTAGTAGCGTAATGACATAAAAAACATTAACAACGTTTGCGACATTAAAATTCACGCGAAAATTTCACAGCTGTTGTGGCATCCCCGAGGCAATTTTCACGAATAATCGGAGAAACGATCGACATTAAAACATGTTAATTTCATTAAGCACATTTTTATTTCAAGCTCACAATCAACCGTGTCACACAAATCCTTTGATAGTCTATTAGAATAAAATGCTAAAAATATTTCTTCTTTAGTAGATAGTATTTTGTTTGGCATGATTTTATTTTTTATTCGATCCTGTAATTCTTGGTACAGGTGCTCTTTATATTTTCTCAAACTTCAAAGCCCGTTTAGTGCAAAGCGTTTCTCTTTTCTGCTTGGCCGGACTCACCCGAATTACGTAGGTATACTTGCTTTACTTTGTTGCCAGGTTGACTATCGCTGTCCGCTTTGGCTAAGCTTCGTTTATTTTCAAGCGCTTTTGTTGACGACAAACTTAAGTTTATCCGTCTGAAGTGCACAGCGTACTTGTATGCAAATGTTGAAGCAACAAACATATCCAATAAACAGTAAAACACTGCTGACGCGGCAGACGGCATGTTCCCGACGACAAACGTCAAAGCCGCCCAACAAACTCCCGAATTGTTGAAGATTTAAGTACTGAACTCAATCAGCTTTGAAGTAGACTGCAGTACAATTGATTTCCCCTTTTAGCGGTATCAAATTATAAAGTACCTAATTCCTTACAAAACCAGCAAGCGATAAGTAAGTCGCTACAACTGCCAATTATACCGGGAGCTAGTCACTGAATGTTTCTCACGTTTATTTTCCCTCCCTTCACAATGCTCACATTTTTCATGCTCATTATCTCCACTTTGCACTGTATGAACAAAGTATGACAGCACATTCATTAGAAAGGCAGCCTTTTTCATCTCCACTAACTTTTGTGTAGCTACTTATTCAAAGGTTCTTGATATTTTTATGAATGCTTTTTTTATTAGGTGATTGTAGGCGTTATTTGTGTGCCAATTTTTAAAAAAACCTCTTTATTTGACCTTTTGTTTCGTTAAATAAAAATTGGCACAGGTGACACGTAAACAAAAATTAAGTTGTGCGAATTTACTCCAATATAGCTTCACAGGAAATATAAAGTGGAGTAGGTGGAAAACATTGTGGAGCAAAAATAAATTCTTATGTTTTTTTTACAAAAAATTGTCCCGTAAAACATGAACGTTAAAACGCTTTGTCTTGTTTCCCTTTTTGTTAAACGTAAGACATCGTGTTGCTACATTTATTACAACATGTTCTATTTTCCTTCTTTAATCAAACTCTCTTTGTGCATCACGTTTATAAAGTCGTCTTACATCAAAAGGACTTCAAGGGTTTCCAATTATAGCGAGTGTTTGCGAACATTCATTGTTATCTTATCTCCGACTTGTGAGTCTTTCTTCAGAGCGAGGTGTGCTGGGATTGTGAAGATACTTCTGTTCTGTCTCTCGTTCCTTTCTCTTTTAAACATTGTTATTGCTCGTTCATTACGATAATAAAAATGTATCTGAGTCGCCACCTTGCAGTAACAAGACTTTACAGATTCAAATGGATAAAAAAGGTTCACTCCGCCTCAATATACTTAGTTCAATTCAGTTACGCCCTTAGATAAAACGAGGTAAGAGATCACAATGCAAAACAAAGGACAGGGGTTCAGTGATGTTTTTCTTAAACAAAAACGTTTCTAAGCTTCTACAAATTTTATGTAAACGTGCTGATAACATACATTTCCCTGTTCGTTGGGTATTTGTACTTAATAAAATTAATGAGTAGAAAGAAAAAATAGCGCCGTTAAAAAAAATCGTAGCAAATGTGACGTCCGATAACTGTTCCGCCCAGACATGTAGGTCTCATCAAACCATTTTATGATTTTCTTGAAAATGCAAACGAGTAGATATTAATTAACAAAACTATTGACTCCCTACCTACTAATTAAAGTGAAGACATTCGATAACATTTTAAAACAGAAAACAACTAAATAAACCCGAACACTACGCGATCAAAGAGCGCCATTACGGTATCATTAATTAGATACGTCCTATACTTAACTTCTAAAATAACCTTGAATGTTCCAAACTATTAAATACATTAGGTAAGTAGACGTCAAGGGTATGTATTACTTCGTCATGCATTCAACAGGTACAGTTATATGGTAGACATCCACTGAAGAATGGATGTGCGTTTACGATATCTTATACGAGCGCGATAATGGAGTCGGTGGAGCGGCGAGCGCGCGCGGCGCCAGGACCGTCGAACGCTGGTGGTGATGCCGGGGCTCACCAGCCGGACTAAGGTAAATAATTAAATCGGCAAAGCGCTACTTACGCGGGGTGCGCGTCCGGGGTGCGCTAGTAGCGGAGGTGTGTGAGGCCGCGTGGCCGGGCTGCGGCAGACTGTTGCTCCCGGGCCCGCTTCACTTGTTACGTGCCTCCCGCCCGCCCTGCGCGGATGGTAGCTGCCCTCCGCGCGTCGCACCTTCAACCCCGTTTCGACAACCCCGCCCCGCATCCGCTCACCAATATCACGGGTCCTTCACTTTGCAGCATCCTCACTCACTTAGGTAGACACAAAGGTGAGCATTTTCATCAGTTTCTTTCGGATGCAGCCTTCGTCAGTCAGGTAGACACGTGTCATGTCACATGGACGTGGAGGTTTTGTTCAAAAGTTTACTTTATCATGAGTCAGTATGGCATTGTGTTTTTACCTTAAAACAATTATTGTTTTATAATGGGTTCTCGCGTAAAGCCTGCGACTTGAGGTTGTACTTTTTACCCGACTGTTTTTATTTTTCTCTCTGTCATGTTACAGTGGGTAGGTACTTGTATTGTATATCTCCAACTACCGTACAAGTGTACCAACTGTCATTACTAGGGGTTACGAAAGTATATAGACATTTGTATATACAGGGTGAGTGACAGCGGCGGCCCCAACATCAGTATCTAGAACGCAATTCAATAACAGCCAAAACTACGAGTCACATTTACCTTCATAAACACCTACACAGTGTTTATTTATAGAAACATTATTGAGTTTTAGTGATCCCTGGGCACTACGAGCCCCTCTAGTTTCTTGTCAATTTCTATACAAGTCAACGTACGTCCAGTTCTTACAGATGGATATTTTTTTAGACAGTAGGCACCTATTTCTAAAATTAGTGACGCAAAAGGATGAGCACAAATAATTTGTCACTTTATACAAGACTTTCAACATTGACATTTTATTTATATCACAGAAAAGGTAAATGGTATTGTAGTGGTCTGGTATTCTGGAGATTAATGTCCAAAATAATCCTATCACACACCTGCAATTTGGACGAAAATTCCTAGAAAAGGCGCTTACAGAATACTCAGACGAACGAAATTGAAAAATCTGTAAACATGAAAATACATACAGACACATAAATACCTGCGTATTTGTTGAACAAAAATGTACATGTTATCATCAAGTGGATCTAGAGTTTAGCGAGTAAATATAAACATGTCATTCAGTTATACTCCGTGGTTATTCTTAAAAATATGGGCACGACTCGTTTTCATATTTAAGAGAATGTACCTATATTAATAGTAAAATTAAGGAGTCATTATAATTAAGACATATAGCGTGACCTGAGCGCTTACAATAGACACAAAACTGCTTATTATTACTCTTCGAAACGACGGGGACACTCTCGGCGGACTCAGCGGCGCCGGTGCTGTTGAGCGACGGCGGCGGCTGCGGCGACGACGATGATGATGTCGCGCGCACGCTCGTCTGGGTCTGCGGCTTTGCTTGAGTAGTGTTACTACGTGTTTTGGAGCTTTCCTTAAGCGAGTCTTCTATAGTACGGCACTTTTTAAGTAATTCGTCGAAACTGTTTAAACTTTCTCTAGTAACACGTTTCCGAATGCGTGGGTTGAGGAGGCCGAACGCCATATCCAGCTGCACTTTTTCTGACAAATCCTCTTTAGGTATTTTAGCCAGCAGAGCTCGTACCTTGGCGATGAACAAATCCGTATGTTCTTCCTCCTGAACCAGCGTAAATAACTTCCGATAAAGACGATGGGGCGGGTCATGCTCGGCGAATGCACCTTTTATTCGCGAGAGCGCCTCCGACCACGTGCCGGTTGATCTCTTCACCCCTTGCCACCAGACCGCTGCAGGTCCTTCCAACAACATTGAAAACCCGCGGAGAGCGTTCTCGTCGGTCATATTTACGCATTCCTTATACGTAGTGATGGCGTCTAGGAAGTTTTCTAACGACTCCTCCGGGCGTCCGCCATAACGCGTCCTGCACTTGGCGAAGTTTCCACTCACGCCGAACATACTGTGCGAATCCGAAACATTTTGCGGCGTAGACGAGCGGACCTCACGGAGTAAATGCACCAGAGTCTCGTGGGTCATTGTTACATTGGTGGGGGCGGCGCCGGCACTCGCGGCGTCGACGTTGTCCGAAGTTTCCAGAACTTGCGAGCGTGTTAACGGCATTTTCACGGCGTATAACACGCGAAGTTTTCACTGAGTTCGTTATCTTCACACGTTGGGCAGCCACTTATAACACGTTGGGCAGCCACTTATAACACGTTGGGCAGCCAGTTATAACACGTTGGGCAGCCACTTATAACACGTTGGGCAGCCAGTTATAGCCCTAGCGGAGCCCTACAGCGTATCTTATAGGTAACTTAGATTCATCTGAGGAAGTTTTAGGCAAGTTTCACATATCAGAACTAACTCGTTTTCATCCTCGGGATATTACGCCTCCTCGTCCCGTAGTGCAGAAACGGCAGAGAGGACGTCCTCGAAAACATGTTTGTCCTGTATGTAGTGTTTCCTTTGTGCGAGTTCATGAGCGGGGACGTTCTCATGAACTCGAGGGGGAGTGTATAGCGTGTGGCTGTATGTCGCGCATGTATTTGCCGCCCTGTTAGTTACACGCGCCGCAAGAGGGCGCGTGGAAGGGGACGCGACATCGCGCAGCCGCTCACGCCGTTAGTGAGCAAGAAGCGTGTGCCGCGAGTGCGCGTCGGATGCGCCTCGCTTGAGTCTCGTCATGTAGTTGAATACGCTCACCCCATTGTTTCAACTCAGGGTTTAGTTAGTTAGTTTTGTAACGTTCGTGGTTGTTGTCCAACTGTATAACTGTTTCGTTTGTAATTCCGTGTTTTCTTTGAAATAAACTTAAACTCAAACAGTATCCAGTGGTTTCCATTCGTTAAATAGCCTAGTTTAGTGACGCCCATCGTGTGTAGGGCTCCGCTAGGGCTATAGACAGAAGTAGAGACAACGCTTTGTAAATGATTTGTGGGAAAGCTAATCTTGACCGCGCAGGAAGTTTAGTAGGAACCTCAATTAATACAAACGAAATTCAATGTCACGGGGTTGAATCCAGGACAGGGACAAGATTGAAGTCTTAAGTAAGTGGCTTCTAAGCGGTTACGCCCCAAGCAAAGAGTAATCGATTGGTAAATGCAGAGACGACATCAATCGTGCGTGTCGCCGACGACAGATTTGCGATAATCCGCACGATTAGACGACAAGCACGTCTTCTGCCCTCCCGAACGTATATCATAGATTAAAATAATAATTATACGTGGAGAGCGACCTCCAAACGTTAATTAAAGAGGTGCAACGCTAACAAATTATGTAAAGTTAATGAGCGGGTTATTAGTTCGTTCGTGTAGTAAGTGTAATTATAGTGCACTCATGTGGGCTTGTTTATTGAATTTATTGTAAAGGCGAATGGGGGCGCGTCGAACATTAATTTGAGTTTTTTAAAACTCTAGACGTTTGAAGTTTCATTGTCTACTTTTATTGCTGTTAAAATATCCTCTTATGTGCAGAAATCTAAAAATATTAGTAGAGATTGTGTACCACAGAGAGGCAAAGTTTTAAGTATGATGACTCCGCAACAGTTGACATGTGAGTATGAAAAAAAACTATTGCGCATGCACGAGGTATCAAATTACTGACCTCTGGCCGACAAAGTATTTGTCAAGAACAGCACAGCACCTTACATATCCTAAACAAAAAAAACAATGAATTCACAACTATCATGTAGTTATTGTTAGAAGCACGTGTATGTAACAAGCCACGACAGTGTATTTTTATCTCTATGTTGTCAGCTGTAACCTCTATGCGAAATGCCAATAAAGTAATTGCGTAGTGCATAAGTAGTTACGGAGCAAAGCTAGGCTAAGATAGGGTTTATCCGGAATAATACAGAAATAGCAGCTTGTTATCAGTATTTCACTTTACGAACTGCATTTGGCTCACTTCACTGTTAACTACGTGGGCGGGGATTATGCACTCTATGATTTTCCTCCTACAAGAAAATATACACCATTGTAGCGCGGGGTTTTTGAAAGCAATACGTCTCGCGCCGCGCAGCTAACGGAACGCGGCCGCATCCCCGCGCCCGCTACTACCGCGACACCCGCGACCCTCACCCCGCCGATCCCGCGCAGCAGCGCAGCCCGTGACGCGCAAGAGAGCCGCCCGACCGCCGCGTGATTCGGACGCGTGATATTGTTTTTTTCCTCCGCGGTGCTCCGCGTTGAGTTTTTTATTGTAAATTCTGATTAAGTCACTCTTGTTGTACCTACTGTTGTGTACTCGTGTTTTTATTATTATACGAACTATATTTCTAACAACGTGTTTGGACTTGTAACAAACCCTGTGTTATAATGGCGCCCTACTCGTGGCACGAACTTACCTACTGACTGAGTGAGTAACACGTGCAAGCTGTGAACATTGTGTGATTTGTGCGAACTGTTGAAGTGTGCAACTACGCGTTATCCTATCCAAAATGCCGTTAACGAGGCAGGAAGCACTCCGGCAGCGAGGCCGTGATGACGACGCCACGCTCACGGAGGACGAGGACAGCGTCGTGGAGCTTGGTCGCGGGGACGCCGCGAGATCCAGCAACACGGCACCCACAGCGCCGCACCCCACAATGCAGCCCACGGATCAATTTTTATCCACGCTAATCGAGGCGATTACGCGTGCGCAGATGGAGGCGAACAAAAGCCTCATCACAGCGTTGACGTCCACCGGCGAGTTTAGGACATCCACTCCCATCGGGGCCTCTCTTCAACCGAACGCGTGCAGCGGCGACACCGGTGCGAGCAACGGGGGTGCCGCGGCCGCGAGCAGCGGCGACGCCGGCGCGAGCCGCGCCGACGCGCATGCGGGACACGCCGCAGCGCGCGCGGGCCGCGCCGACACGAGCGCGTGCCGCGCCGACGCCGGCGCGAGCGGAGCCGCCGCTGCCGGCATCAACTTCGCCAAATGCACGGCGAGGTTCACCGGAGCCTCCAAGGACGCCGAGGTCCTGGAGGCGTTCCTGGATTCCGTGCAGATATATAAAGAATGCACGGCCATCAGCGACGCTCACGCCCTTCGAGGTCTTCCTATGTTGTTGGAGGGCGAGGCAGCGGTGTGGTGGCGCGGCGTGAAGGCGTCGGTGAGCAAATGGTCCGACGCGCTCGCGCGCCTGCGCGATACCTACGGCGTGGCGCAGCCCGCGCATCAGGTACTTCGCGAGATCTACGCCGCCGAGCAACGTGACGACGAACGTGTTGATTCTTTCATATGCAAAGTGCGTGCATTAATCGCAAAGCTACCATATAAGCTAGACGAACAATTGCAAATAGATATGTGTTACGGTTTACTACATAGACGTGTAATTAAGCGTGTACCCCGCGATAGTATAGTAAGCTTAGATAAGTTATTGTATAACGCCAGAATCGCGGAGGAAAGTTATTTTAAATTGAAGAAAAATCTAAACAAACATTCGTTATCTAAGATACCTACCGATAACACGGGGACCGAGACCGAGACCGCGACGCGCAACCATAATAAAACGAGATCGCGTTGTAGGCATTGTCGTTCTTTCGGGCATCTTAGTGATGACTGTCGTCACCGTGATAAGACGACTGGTGATAAGGCGTCAGGTACGGGGCCAAGTAGCGGGCCGCCCTTCGCGAGTAGGTTGCGGTGTTACGGCTGTGGTAAGCCGGACGTCGTGAAGTCCCGATGTGACGTATGTAATAATAAAAATCCGAAACCGGTCGAAGCGTCGTTCAATAATTTTAGTGATAACGATTCGAGTTACGTACGCATCAATAACGTAACATCGCGGGAATTATACCCGATGGTAGATATAAATGTTATGGGCCGTCACGGCGTGGCCGTGGTGGATACGGGTGCAACACATAGTCTTGCGAGCCCTTTATTATACCGAGTTTTAGTTGACTCCGGAGTAAGTTTTAGCGACACGAAAAGGTACGTTCACCTTGCTGACGGAACACAAGGGTGGAGGCACTTGTTGTCGGCCGAGGTAAGTATTGTCATTGAAGGTCGTGAAATTGTTTGCCCAATGTTAGTGTTGCCAGGGGCAAACACCAAGACATTACTAGGGGTCGATTTTTTGACCCGGGCGGGAATAATAATTGACGTCGCCCGCCGCGTCTGGACATTCGCGGATGATCCCGGTGTCGTTTACAATTTCGTTTACTCGTATGTACTTAGTGCAAGCGATGTGGATACGCAGCGGCCCGCCTCGTCTGACACGGGGCTGATGTACGCCGCGCCGTCGGAGTCGACGCTGCGCCCGGATGAAGGTTGCAAGTTGACCCCCGAACAGCGACGTTCGCTCGAGTCGTTTATTGACGGTCGTGCGCCGCAGTTCGCGCGCAACGGACCGCCCACCGAGTTCGCGACGCATCGGATAAAGGTGAGTCCACACCAAGAACCCATTGCGTGTCCACCGTATAGAATGTCCCAGATCAAGAGAGATGCCTTGCAGAAGGAGTTGGATAAACTGCTGCAAGACGACGTCATCGAAGAGTGCGAGTCACCCTGGGCATCCAACGTTGTTCTGGTAGGTAAGAAGGACGGGAGTCTGAGGTTATGCATTGATTATCGTAAGCTCAATGCAGTAACAGAGCCAGACCGATACCCGCTCCCACGCATTGAGGATGTCTTGCATGCTGCCAAGACCAGTGAGTATATGACCACGCTAGACCTTCGGTCCGGATATCACCAGGTGAGCGTCTGCGCAGAAGACCAGGACAAAACGGCCTTCACGACTCCTCTTGGAACATACAGATTTAAACGAATGCCAATGGGCCTACGGAATTCCGGGGCAACTTTTCAAAGGTTGATGGACCGTTTCCGCTCCAACCTAAAGGGGGTTGAGCTGTTTTGTTATTTAGACGATCTAATCCTGCTGTCTCCTGGACCCTTCGAGAGGCACCTGGCGGACCTGGAGGTCGTCTTCGATCGTCTAGCAATGTTTAAGTTAAGGGTAAATAGAGACAAGAGTTTCTTTGCCAAGGAGTCTGTTCAGTTTCTGGGGCACATTATCGTGCCAGGTGGTATCCAGGTAGATCCGGATAAAACGGCAGCTATTGATAACATGGCTGCCCCTAGGAACGTTAAGCAGTTGAAATGTTTCTTGCAGACGTCGAGTTGGTACCGACGTTTTATTAATAATTATGCAGAAGTCGCGAGACCTCTCACGAACCTGCTGAAGAAGTCCAGTGTCTGGCGATGGGACGCTGAGCAACAGGAGGCCTTCGAGCGCATCAAGTCTCTTCTTGTGACCGCTCCCATACTGCGTCAGGCTGATGAATCGAAGCCGTACGTACTCTGCACTGACAGTAGTGCGTATTGCCTTGGAGCTGTTCTTATGCAGGGGGAGGGCCAAGACGAGAGGCCGATTGAATATGCGAGCCGACTTCTCACCAGCGCCGAGAGAAATTACTCAACGACCGAGCGCGAGGCCCTCGCTGTCGTATGGGCACTTGGTAAGTTCCGCGGTTATGTTGAGACCGCGAGGATTGTAGTTAGGACAGACCACCAACCCCTACGGTGGCTGATGAGCCAAAGGTCGCCCAGCGGCCGACTGGCAAGGTGGGCCCTAACGTTACAGGAGTTCGACCTCGTTATCGAGTACACTCCCGGTCGTTCGAACGTGGTGGCGGATACGCTATCGCGACCCGTTTGTCCGGACGACCCGGATGACTGCGAACTACGCACGACTATTGTGGACATGCCGAAAAGAAGCGGCGCTGATGTCCGCAGCAATCAGCTCCTGGATCCAGAGGTTCGTAAAATCATCGAGGATATGGAGTCCGACGAACCCTCTAGGGGGAGACCATGGTCAGATCGGGGTTACGTGGTGTCTGATGGAATCCTTTATAGGTACAGTTTGGGATCAGACGACGGAGAAGACTGCTGTTTGGTTGTTCCAGAGCAGGAGCGCAGACAAGTATTGGTTGACCTTCACGACGCGCCTACAGCCGGTCACTTCGGAGTAGAGCGCACGTTGAGCCGTGTCCGGGCCAGGTACTATTGGCCGGGCATGAGGGCTGTCGTGGAGAGTGATATTTTTGTACCCAGCATTACTCCTTACCTAAAACAGATGGCGGCCACCCTGGATCAGGCCAGGGACACTCACGAGGAGGCTCAAGCCGCGCAGAAGGAGTATGCCGACAAGAAGCGGAGGCCACCGCCGGACTATAAGGTAGGAGACCTCGTCTTGCTAAAGACACAAGGGCCGAACGATGCGGGCCGCGGACAGTCCGCGAAGTTCATCCCGCGCCGTGACGGCCCATATAGGATCGGGACGATCGTAAGCCCCACTACGTACAGATTAGAGCATATCCAGACCGGGGGGAGCGTTGGGAGGATCCACGTCTCGAACCTGACGCCTTACAACGGTGAAGTAGAACCGCCGGTCCGCGAAAAACGTAAGCGTGGTAGGCCGCGCAGGTACTTAGACTAGTCCAGCTGTGGGGGCACGTTAGCTGGACTAGAGGGGGAGACTGTAGCGCGGGGTTTTTGAAAGCAATACGTCTCGCGCCGCGCAGCTAACGGAACGCGGCCGCATCCCCGCGCCCGCTACTACCGCGACACCCGCGACCCTCACCCCGCCGATCCCGCGCAGCAGCGCAGCCCGTGACGCGCAAGAGAGCCGCCCGACCGCCGCGTGATTCGGACGCGTGATATTGTTTTTTTCCTCCGCGGTGCTCCGCGTTGAGTTTTTTATTGTAAATTCTGATTAAGTCACTCTTGTTGTACCTACTGTTGTGTACTCGTGTTTTTATTATTATACGAACTATATTTCTAACAACGTGTTTGGACTTGTAACAAACCCTGTGTTATACCATTTTATTTTAAAAATATTCTTGATAAACTGACAAATGCGTGGTAGCTGCCAGGTTAAACTTGTTTTTGTAAGTTTTTTTATTTCGAGAAGCAAATAACATACTAAGCTTTATATTTTTCACTAAATATACTTATTGAATATACTTGATATACCTATTTTATGTATAAACGTTTAATACTTACTTGCTTTACTTTATATAGGTTGGTTTATATTTTTGTTTTTGCAGGTCAGACGGAGGTATACTCGGTAATACGGTTTCCTTGACATAATTGCTGGGTTTCTGTGGCATAAATGATAACACTCATATTTCTTGCTTTTCTTGTTTTGCTCTCATTTAATGTTTATTCTTGATCTTGTCACATTTATTGTACAGTTAGCTCAATAAAACTTTTATGTATGTGGATGGTAACTTTTTTTGTGCAAGTTCTTTTAGAATTTCAAAACTGAAAGATAGCAAAATGTCAATAGTCTCTGCAATGGTAGAAAGAAACTTATGCTCCTAAGTGAAATATAAAACAATTTGTATAAAATGGCAGGGTAGTGCCGCTGGCAGGGCGCGCGGCGGCCGGCACTCAGGGTCTCTCAAGGGCCTCGTAGAACCCTATTCTCAGAGCTAGTTCTTTTTCGTTGTATCTCCGAATGAGAGGATTCATTTAAAAATACCAAGGGAGAACGGGGTTCAATAGTGGTATAAAAATTAAAATTGAAATGTTAAGTATCTGATTAAAGGTTTACTCTGGATACCATATAATCTCATGATAAATTATAGGTAGGTAATATGATAGTCTAATAGGAAAAGTGAAAACCGTGTATTTTCATTTGCTGGATAATTGAAAAGAGACCCTCAAAATACGCCAATAACTTAAGTATAGCCTCCTAATTTGAAAAACCATTCCATTAAACCCTGCGTGCACCAGTGCGCCTCTGATAAGTTGCAAGCTCGTTGTTTACGATTGGGACTACCCTAAAATATCCCTAGTTTAAAATCTAAATAAGCTCTGCAATGCATTAACTTTATTTCTGCTTTGTTGCTTTATCAGTTACAAATAACCAAACAAATATATAAAGTACCTACACTTAGTCATTTACATTGTATTATGCATTCAACAAACACAGATAAGTTCCTAAATTATTTACTGTATCCTCAATATTATTGATGCGTTAGTTCTCATTAGAGCATTGAATAATAATATTTACTCAATTACCATTCAATGCCATACTTATTTAGTCAAAACACGCGTCATCATCGAGGCATCATTGTGACCTATATTAATGTAATTAATATGAAATCTACGCACCAAATATTTAGTTTATTCCGACAGTATCATAATCTACGTCATATTTTGAGCAGAAAATGACCAAAAAATATATTGGAAATATGGATTGAAATATCCAGTGGCGGATAAAATATTAACTCAGTATTTTTAAACAACAGGGATCCCGTTGGAGGACCTCTCGAGAGGGTGAAGAGGGCTATCCCGTCCATAAGTGACAGCTCCTGAAATAAAAATAAACAAATCTCAATATTATAATCGTGAAGTGTTGAAACCTTGATTGCCGAGACTTGATTTACAATTACATAGTAACTGTTTGTGAGTTTGGATATTTGGATGTTTTGTTGTTTGTTTCTCAATTACTCTCACCTAAACGGCTGTATAAAAATAAAATCCAATTTAAAAATATAGAATACTTAGATACCTATTTTTAAGGTGTTCTTGTGCCATAGCCTCCTCAGGACGTTAGTGAAACCGCGGCGGCTACTAGTGTGATACATTTTCTTTTCTCGTTCATATCTTTTATCTTTCCCGGAGTCTGCTACTTATTATTTAGTCTGCTATTTATCTATTTATTATGTAGCTTACTACTACAAGTAGGTACTTCGGGCTTTAGCCGAAAGAAAATTATGCATAATGTTGACATACCTAAATATTAGAAAATTACTAGACTTCCTACGTGCTACGATTTCGTCAGAATAATTTATTAATTTACATTTACAAACTAGTTAAGTACTCGTGTGCTAAGTCAATTAGGCGATATTGCTTCCGTTACGGATAGTAGGTCTAAGGTGTGCTTGCTTAGTCCTCAAACACTTTTTAATCAATAAGGAAGTGTGTAGTAAACATGTGTAGTCAACAAGTATACCTAATTGCAGCAGTAAGCACGGTAGTTAACCCAAATTATGTGAAGTTTGTAAGTAAGTATAACTGATAACCTCATTACAATAGAAGTAATGTTACTAACTTGCCTATTTATACGCTTAAAAGTTACCTACCTTTATTGATAGGAGCTGTAATGCACAGGGCACATCTCACTACAACATGGCTATTTTTCAGTAAACCTGACTGGACTTCATTATCACCACCCGCATATAGTACCTATAATTGGCCAATAACAAATCGGTTTAACATAAAGCGCGAGCACTGTGTGTATTTATTTAATAGTTTTTTTTTTAGATATTTAATTAACAAAATAGTCAGATCCCAACTGATTTAACGATGTGTTTGAGATGATAGTTTAGCTCTTTTCAATCTACAACCCCTAACACCGTGTTTCAGATAACATTGATACATTATCCTTAAACATGTCAGCAGGAGCCCTTGCCTAAGTAACAAATGTAAACAACTCTTGGTGCTGTCGGTTCGTAGATGTCCATTTTGTCATGACGAGTTCCTCCTCGTTTCGGAAAGCTCAATAAATCGGTGGGTCCCGGCTTTCATTTTAACTTCTTTGGCAGGCGTTACGTAGTAGTAGGTAGTCAGAAGCCAGAAAATCTCACTACCAGTCGTACCTGGGTTGCCCGTGCAAAATACTCAGCGGCATCGCTGTATCCGGTTAAGACAATAAATAAACCCCAACAGTGTTTGGAAAAATGCTAATGGGCATTTGATCAACCTGATACGTTTCTTCATTCATCAACCACTCAGACGGTATAGATTAAATAGCAGTCGCCATTAAATGTCGAGTAAGTAAACTACGAGTAAACAGAATAACTTATAAGTAGATGGGCCCTCTCCTAACCGCAACAGTCTATTCAGTAATCCGCCTGACCAACGTTGTTATTGTAACTAAAATCCGATACTCATCGGATCTAGTTCGGTGAATACCAATAACTATGGATACCCACCTAGTTAAACGGTAATTGAAACTTAGAGTGGATAACTAGTACTTACCTAAATAAGCTCAGCCATCGTTACCAAAATACGTTTGATACAAAATAAAGACACTCAAACCTCAGGTAGCAAGTTATCTGTGCCAAAGGTATTCTATGTGAATATGTATACAAATAATATTAGGTATTGTGTGTTAGGTATCAATCTACATTCATCATCGTCATCATCAGCCTATCGCAGTCCACTGCTGGACATAGGCCTCTCCAAGTGCACGCCACTGAGATCGATTTTCGGCTTCTCGCATCCAGCTCCTGCCAGCCGTCTTGCGCAAGTCATCACTCCACCGTGCCTGAGGACGTCCTACACTACGTTTGCTGAGGCGTGGTCTCCAATCTACATTACAGACAAGGAAATACCAAAAACGGATTAAACATATCGAGGTATAAGAAGAAAACATTAAAAAATAAATGCTTGAAAACATCGATTTATACGGCAATACGATTTTGTATTATTGTCTTTATTGTAAACATTTTGAAATAGGTGTAACAAGGATGTAGAAAGGCCAAGTAAATGTTGTAATTTCTCCGTCAACTTTACTGAGTCAAGCTGCCAAAATAGGCATTTGTGAGCAAATAAGTAATGTGTATCGTGCCTACTGCTTTCATTTCTTGTTTTGACTACTATGATCTGATGTAATTTTTACCGTCTCTTACAGCATCTGCAAAATACACACGTAATTGATAATGTTTTACATATTTTATTAATAGAATTAAACTTTGACTATCCAGTCAAGTCACTGAACTTTTGTGGCCAAATAGTCACGCTTGAAGCGCCACTTCCGTCTGTGATTTTACTTGCGTTTCATTTCGTAATGTAACCTATATTAGTGTATAAATAATTAATGATAAGTCCTTATTTAGGGAAATTATGTGACTAATTATAGTTTTGAAGTGAAATAAATTACCTAATAAAAGTGAATACCGCAATACAGGCGGAAATAGCTAAGATATGTATCAGTTTACTCACCGGGTATATATGGAGTACCTATGTACCGGTTTTATAGAATACGATGAAGTAACTATAGTAGATTTTCTAACTTTTTATCCCATTTAGGTATTAGATTTTACTCACTCCATCTTATAAATATTACTTAGACCACGTATGATAGAATGTGTGACTTTGAAGTGCTGATACTCACGAGTTTCATAAAAAAAAAAACCTTACAGCAACAAAAGCTATTTCTATTGGCAGTCAATATAAATTCATAACAATCGATAAGGACCTCTCTAATCAACAATTGGAGGGCCTTGCCCTGTCCTCACGCCATTAGCAAGTACGCTACACGCATACTTACGACCTACTTTGAACTCGCCCTTATCTCAATACTATTGGAAAAGTTTTTCCTTTGTCGGGAATATACCACGATAGCGATTGACGTCCGTTTATCTCACTTAATGATGACTTTGTTTATATTTTATTTATTTGCTAATTATAAAAATTATGATAATGGAATTAAACCTCGACATATTCTGATAGTCTGGTGTTAGACTACTTATAATTGTGAGGAAGGCAAAACAGTCCGATAATATAAAGATTAAATCAAGGTCCACTAGCCAGTTTATATGCAGAATATCGTCATTTTAATTTCCACTGCACCCACTTACATGGACCAACTCACATATTAGCATCTACTGTACCTACATAGATCAAGTAAAAAAAATGAATTTCAAACCTTTTTTAGCAAGTCACGGTTTGTAAGAAAGAAAGGCAACTTAAAAATCGTCAACTTTTTGATATTACAATCATTATGAATAGAGTTCATTGAAACAGATTTTGGATGTTAAAGGACGACCCTTTAACGTCCAAAATCTGTTGTGTGTATGGGGCCTTAATCGAGTTTTAGTGAGCTATTAAGAATGGTTTAGGCCCTGCGCAGACGACAGACTGTCCGTGACGCACTTTTTAGTCTGTGAAAATAGAACCTATGCAATTATATGCAGTAACGCATACGACGCGCAAAAAGTCCGGCGCACAAAAAATCCGTGTAATTCAGGCAGACCGCACCGCCCCGCGGCGCGCTGCTACGCACAAAGTGTGTGAAAAAAATTGAACGTTTGCTTCAACGCGCGCTAACGCAGACGGCGCACACTTTAGTCGGCAATCTGCATTTGCTAGGGGTCGACGTAACGCGTGCGATCAATTATCATGGCGCCAGAGGTCGATGTAACTATATTAATTCAAGAAATACAAAACTCATCAAATGCAGTAACAGACATTTTATAAAATTTGAAAAAAATTGCCGGATGTTGTTTCAGAATTGAATGTTTAGTATGGAACTGTCCCTTCAGTAATCTTTCCGAAAGTATAGGATGTTCCCAAAATTCTCTATTTCTTCTTCTTTTTCTGTACTTCATGTACAAAATAATACTTCGCGATCTCTGCAGGATTTCCATAGCGTCTACGTCCCTACAGCTTCGCCGACAAAATGATCGAAGATGTGCGTCGTGTGCGTTGAGTCTGTGAAAAATCTGCGACCGACTTTTTGCGCGCCGTGCAGACTTTTTGTGCGCCGCAGACTCGATCGCAAAAAAAGTGTGCCGTCTGCGCAGGGCCTTATGGTATCCCATGCATTTAATTATGGTGTATTTTACAGTTTACAGAAACAAATATTTATACGATTTGACAGTGGTTTCGGGTTTAAGTTTTTGAACAAAACCTACTATGTAAAGTTCGTGTGTTTGTTTGGTTGATTACGCCAATCTCAAGAAACGATCCAATTTGAGAACGACTTTTAAATTAGGTACGCATTGTAGTTCTTTCGGAAACTGCCAGTGTATTATTTATCAGATTTGAAACGCACCGAGTGAACCGTATTTTGAAAAAACGCGGTAAAATATATTCACATCGCTTGTGCTTGTGTCACTTGGCCATTGTATTGTTCGGAAAACATTCAGCATTTCCTGTCCATCTTCGAAGAAATTAATTGGAAAACAAAACGCTGATGAAAGAAAACTGGAGGGTATAGTTATCGGCACGGATAATGAGCTCTCGGCGGAAGAGTGGGGATCGCTTTGCGCACTGTACACTTAAGGCAATAAACCAATAAATCACTTCTGCGCAGGTGAAGGTCAGGGCTCAATATCCTTGCCGATGGTTATATCATTGTAGATTTATATAATTTTGTAGCCGATGTGTAGCGATTTTAGCCGTTAACAATTCCTTAGATACTTTCTTGACGCTATCGTGTTTTTTTATGCTTTAAATTTTAAATTCAACTTTTTGAAATTTACATAGTACTCTTGGATAAAATATATAAGCAGAACCTCTATTAGGTATTCTCTATAATAATATAATATACCTCTATAAGGTTCTTATAGTGGGTACAACATATCAATTAGGAAATTACTTCATAATGTTAGGGAAATATGCTTTAGTTTGATGTACTGCGTGTTAAGGAACTGTCGATGTTTACTAATAGCAAGTTTTTATATTTATCAATAGTGCCTAATTAGTAATCACAAGTAGCAAAATTGTTGCAGGATTCTAAAAATAGTTTGCAAGTTTTTAACGCTTCATAAATAATTCAGTACCGATATAATTAGAGTTATTGTGCATTATTGAGGTCAGCTTCTATTATGCAAGTCGATTATCAGGAACCTCTAACAATCGTTTACATTTTAATAATGTTATCCTCCCAATTGGCGTCGTAATTTTTGCTGCGAAACTAATTTCAGTGATTAAATTAAACAACAATAGTACGCCGTCGCATTCCATATATTGTAAGAAAACATAAAACATCAAAAATTCATAAGATGACAATAAAATGCAAATAAATGATTTGATTTACAAATAATTGATTTAAAAGGTGTTAACTAAAGTGTACAGTGCTGTCGCGAAAGCGAATGTACAATTCATATTTTCATTACAATGAATGCGACCTATCCTCTAAAATGAAAGAAAAATGAAAGATATGAAAGGGCGCCACCTTTTTCTCTGATGGTGTTATTTTGTATCCCTCTACTAATGATTAAAATGATTCAAACTGCTCGATGACTTAAAATCTGCTTATCTGTGATACAAATAATATCTATACTTCTTAATGTTAATATTATCATCAAAAATATACGTAACTTCCACAACTTCTTTATGAAACAGTGTTCACAATGCGCGCTTCTGTGTCGCGCCATATTGACAGTATCCGATCTCTGGAGGTGGCGGCGGTGGTGGTTTATTTGATAAGACCTTTAGCCTTGTAAAGGTCGCGCATTAATCCTTTTAGATAACGGATTTCGCGCTGCAAATCGGAACACTTGTCGCTGAGTTTGGAATTGCGCTCGCGCATCTGTTGTTCCTCGTTGAGAAGGTCTTCGATCTCTGCCTTCTTTTTCTGGCGGTAACGCGTCGCCGCATTTTTGTTCTGCTCCTTCTTGCGGGAGCGGCGGTCGTCAGAGGGGCGCGAGTACGGCTTGGGCCTGGAGGAGGACGACCACTCATCGTCAGTGCACGATGAGCGCGGCGACGATGGCGGGGAAGATTGTGGAGATACACTAGCGCTGCCTCCGGAGTGCTGCGGAGAGGCGAGCTGCGCGGCGCGGTGACGGACGAGCTCCTCGACGTCTTCGTACCCGCAGTCGTAGTGCGGCGCTGGCTCGGCCAGGGGCGCGGGCGCGGTCACGACGGGCCACTGGTCTTGGGTCGGCACAAGAGGCAGAGCGGGCGCGAACGGGGCGCATTGCGCTTGTTGAGCGTAACTTAAGAGCAATTGAGTCGCAGGCCCGGGGGGGCTCTGGGGCGGCGTGAGGTGCGTCAGCTCTACGGCGCCATAAACGGTCTCGAACTCCCGCAGGAGATCCTCGGTGTGCTGCGGCGCGGAGAACGTCGGTACAATCGGCAGCGACACCGGAGGAGTCGGCTCTACGCGCTCCGGTACTTGCGAGATGTTCTCAAAAATGGGAAGCTCCGATTTTTCCTCTAGCCAATTGGAGAAAATATTCTCTGTAAAGAAAGAAATAATAAGTTTAATTTGAGAATTACAAAATTACAATACATACATACTTAAAAATTATCAATAAAATAGTATAAAACCGGTTTGGTACTATGAATAATACAATTTTAATATTTATAAAATTACTGTTTCAAGATTTAGCTATTCAATGTAATCAATGTAACAGCTCTGATAGGAAAATTCCACAGTCGTTGAATATGATCAAATTATGCGAAATAATAAACAATTCTAGTCAAAGGCGGCGGTATATTAGAACTACAACGTAAGCAAAAATGCAAAGTAGATATCCACCCTGAACTAAATAAACACAATCTCATGTTGCACGCAGGCGCCCGAACAAGTGATGGGCCATTGTTCGATCATTAATTACTCTATTTATACCTTATTAAATGTCCATTATTAAACAAGGCACAATCATCTGCCACTTTGGCTCGTGGACCACAATATTATCTACAGATATGATTATTTATAGAAAAGTGACATCAAAGTCATCGGCTGCTACATCAAGTTTCATTGCAATTTGTGATTCTTATATTACTTCTCAATGTACCTAACTAAGAAAGTTAACTGATAGCAATGACTTTGTATCAAATGTAAAAGCAGACAATGATTTATGAAGAATTTGAGCGCAATGGACGGCGATCCGAGACCGACGGGGCAGCGCAATCAACAATCAATTGGACGTAATTGTTCATATTGGTTTCTCAGACCTTATGAGGAGAAAAGAACAACACTGTATATTTGATTTCTATTATTTTTTGTAAATATTGTAGTCGTTGATAGAATCGTTAAGTTGGCAACAAATATCTGAAGCAGTCAGTTCGGACGACTGCAACACCCTGACCCCAGATAAACCTGCACAATCAGAGTTCGGTGACACCGCGCCCTCGATAGCAAATCACTAGATAAGTTCAGCACTGCGCTGTCAACACCTTATTTAAAACTTGTTTGTGACCAAATCTGCCACCATCACAGGAAAAACTAAAAAAATATTCCATGATGAAAAAATTTAAATAGCGAATTCGACCTTGTTACCATAATGTTGTCTTGTATCAGGCTTTTTATAACTGTTTTAGAATACTGAATATGTTTTTACATCGAATTAGTTTAACGGTACTATTTTATTCGCAATCAACATAACGCAAGTAACTATCAGACATCCGCACGTCGGATGTTGCATACTTATATTCAGGACTCAGGTGCAGGACATCCTATCATTAGAAGCCTAAAATATGACGTCAAACATTCGACGGATTTAATTGAAACATACCAACAAGCAGCGGAGGACGCTGTTCAATAAAAAATACAATGCAAAATAAATCGGACCAAGGCAATGAAAGTAAAACGAACTTAATTTTGTCACGTTTACAATACGTGCCAAGATAACTATTTATCCTACATTCGAAAGGTGTATAGGTAGGTCGTATCTGTATCAATGTGTAGGAATGGAAACAAGTGGTCAATAAGTTGCTTTAATTATTGGGCGAGCGAGCAAGCGAGGCCGCCTTGTGCGCGAACTGGTTTATCAGTAAAACACGGTCCAAGTTATCAGTAAACAGCTATTCTTGGATGCTGAACTGTTCTTCGAGAATTTACGAACAGAAATCATAACAAAAATAATATATAGCACATACTATAAACTTCGGTGCATACTTTTCAGTAAATTGCTTTCAAAGATTAGTAGTTAATACTTTTTTCCCGCTCTCTTTCATAACTTGGACCACAGCCAGCAGGCTATGGCATATTAAATGTGCAAAGGAATATAAATTCCAGCCATGAATGCTGATTTGATAAATAACAAATTAGCTGCGGCAACATATTAAACCATTTTAGAATCATGTATGACATTATGTACTTAAAAGTCGTGAAACAAATATTTGTTTACTAGTTTCTAATATTTATTGTTTAGATGCTAGAGACTGGTACATTGTGTAGGAATCCTGAAGACATTATTTTAATTGATAAGTAGATCGGTACGTCATAATGTTTCCGGCAAAGTGAAGCTTGAACTGTATCCATGTTGTTATACAAACAAACAAGTTTGTTGCGCAGTTCGGTTATCGCTCCAAATCGAATCGTTAATGTGTCCAGTTACTTAATTGGAGTAAACATTCGAGCTGAACGCTGTTTTATCAACTTACCACACAAAAACTAGCAGAGTAGACCTTCAATGACATAAAGATCAAAACAAAGAAAGAAAAAAACTACAGTTTACTAGAGCATTCAGACCTTGAGATCGCCTTTCCGCCAGATTTACTCAGGGTTACTAATTAATAAATTCATTGTTGCTATTTTTAAAACTAAGAAAATAAAATTCTGAAACCACCTACCAACATACATATCTGCCAGAGCCATCACGAAGTCCAATTATGTTATACAAACTGCTTTTCTATCCCAAACAAGAATGTCCTTAAATGTCCTTACTGCTACAATACGGTTCTAACGATAACTTTAAAACGATTATATAGGCAGTGGTATTCTAAAAACTGGAATCCTCGTGGTGTGAGCAATAGTCGTCGGTGAAGATCCAAGGGCCAAGCCTTAAATCTAACGTCTTTTAACAAGCTTTTGTGAATTGAAAACTATCTCTTTATTCCAGATGCAACGATAGTGGCACTTCATTCTAACGGCGTCCAGACAGCGCATCGACGGTGGCAGACATAGGTTAAGAGGCGAGCGCGAGCGCTCGAAATGTGCTCCTCGAATCGAATTTATTGTCACGGGTTACAAAACAGAAAGCGATCACCAGCAAACGCGACGCGGCACAAGGTACTACTGAGCGCGCGCGCAGTCGCCCGGCCACAGACCCCCGCGCCTTTCCCCACTACTCGACCCGCGACATATAAATACAGCAACAATGTGCAACGCTGCGTTCACATTTTCACTTCGCTGCCTAATCAACATACAAGCATCAAATATAAATGTATGATTATAATATGACAACTTCAACTGCGCTCAATTCGACGCAGTGTGGCTATGAACTTTTATATTGCACTAGGTGCAGGCAGACATCTTGGTGCATTTACTCCCTGATTCCATAATCGAAGGGAATAAAAGCTTGTAATTAATACAAGTTAAAGTTGACTAAAGGTGTATAATACAAAAGCGTTAAAATTTTTAAATGATAGGCTAAAACTCTAAACGAAAATGAGCTAATGGAATACAACTCTGAGTTTTGTTTGAATAAAGTTATGCACCCGTGCTTTCGTAATATCGCCTTCATAATATGTATAGTAGCTGACGTTACGTATGTAAGTGTTATTGATGGAAGCCTCGACTGCTGACGGTTCGGACACAGCGGTGCAACAACCTGCGCTCATTGAGCCTGCCTTTCTATTTAAATACTTTGAAATTGTTCCACTGAATTTCGAAACTTTGCTACAGGTTATCTACGGTTTTTATAATTGAATTCCTTCATCCTCCAATTCATATCAATTTCTAGGCCATAACACAAATGTTTTAACATTCGTGTAACTCATGCATTTAATTAAAAAGGTTATATCTGAAATGTTGACGTTGTCCCGATAAACGATAAAATGTAGTGGTATGCGAATCAAATCATTCACGTAAACCGACATTTTCTTTTCCTTAACACATAAGTTTCCTTGCATCGGAAGGTTATTTTCTTGGAGGCTGTGTTCACGATTTTTCCAGAACGAACTGCCTCATGAACCAATTTAAAACCAAATCGGATGATAAACATACGATTGTTTTAATGTGTCTTTCATCATATTCATGTCATCAAAAGCGAAACTATAAAATAAGCTTTTAAAGTTATGCCGCGAACACTTTAGATAGTAATGTTTGAACGAAATATTATTCGTGGCATAGCAGATAACGGACTAAGCCCCTTGATTTACAATAGCTACCCTAGCCAATGAAAAGGCCACGTTGAGGTTGCCTTAACCAATCACATGTGCTACAAGTACGTCATTATTTGCCGGATTGGCTACATCAACCAAATTACTCTATCCAATCAGACACATTCCCGATACGCCACAGTCTATTGGATTGGCCGAGCTATCCCAGTGCATTATCAACTTTAATTGCTAATTAGCAAATGTTGATAAAAACTGTAACGATCACGCAAACAAATAGTGACAAGTAGTGCTAGAGGTGTGTCAAACCTCGGTATCACGTAAGGGTATCAATAAGTGACCATATCTAGTTTGATAACTGAACGTAGCTTCAATCAATTAATTTAGCTTTATTATAAATAACTTCTGGTATCTACTTAAAATCTTTTTCCCTGTTTGAGAATATGACCTTTGAACGTCAGGCTTATTCAAGGCAGAATTTCTGACCTTAAGTGACTCTAGATTTTCCAAAGATAATTTCAAAAGAACCACACTAACAATTGCGACACTGGCCTGCAAATTAAGCTTAGAAAGCACCTTGAGGCACATTGGCCCAATTGATGGTGGTATTACCCATGTTATATTATAAATTCATGCGCACCTAAAATACGCTGTGATGTAAAACAATCAATAAGTCATATTGAGGCATTCTTGAATTTTTACCCTTACGGTAACCACTTTACGTGCATGCACGCCATAAACTAGAACTATATTACCTGCATCCTAGTTTAAATCAGTTATTTCCCTCTTACATGGGTAAACTAGCAGGCCTAAGCTGAGCTCAACTAAAGTTTTGAAGAGCAGCCTTATGTTCAGCACAGAACGCTACATAAGACAGAAAAGTTATTAGTTAAAAGTACATTATAAAAGACTTTGGTAAATCAAATCATCGGTCACTTCGAAAACCTTTTTTATCCTCTTCGTGCGAACTGCGTTTTTTATGTTCTTTTGAAAATTTCATGTGCGTGTAAATAAATGACATGCTTTTTCAATTACTACGCTTATGTTATTTTAAAATTACTCATGTGTGGCTAAATTATTGGTTTAAAATTTAAGATATGTATGGAGTTTTCGTCATTCTAATTTATTTAAAATAAACATGAGACTATTCCTAATTAGATGCACTTTTGATTGGAGATGATGGTAGGAATATTGCAAGCAGAAGGTTAATTGTTAATCGAATTTTATACGCCGTAATTTTTTACAGGAAAAGTTTTAATATTTTACCTGTCCTTAGGCACGACCTACTACTACCTACTATCTGTTTGGGAACTTTTCATATCAAGAGTGCGTCATTATATGTGTGCGCAATCATTTTTTACCATCGGCCCACCTCACGCCCTTTCTGTTTTTAATACTTTATTTTCTTTTCTTACGATAAGTCTTTAAAGATTATCGTATTTCGTTTTCCTTCCTGTACCCGTACCGTTTTTAGATACATCAGCAAGCATAAGCATCATTAATAAAAAGCAACAATGTCTTACTTATACAGTCTTCAATATGATGGGAAAATTCATCACTTTCAACTCATTAAAACCCACGCAAATGCGAGTCAAACTCGCGCAGGAAAGGAACGTCCCTAAAATATCTAGTTTATTCTAACTTTCAGTATGCGTTATTATAGCGGCAACAGAAATATATCATCGATTTTTTTAAACTATCAAGATTCATAAGATACCACCTGATGACAGCTGAACAAAGAAGACCGAGAAGTAATATGGTTCGTTTTTCCTTTTGGCTATGGAACCCTATAAAGCCCTAAACTGTATACATATATCAACAGAGGCGTAGCTACCGCCGTATTTGCCGTATCAATTATATGGGGCCCCCGGGCCACGGGGGCCCCAAAAGTGTGTAAGGAAAAAAATTTTACCTTTCTGATTGTTAATGTTAAATGTGTGTTAATCTTTAAATGTCAAAATTGTACAAAGCAATTCCAATAAATGATTTAATAAATCAGTTTGCCGAAAAAAAGGCAAGGAGGGTGAATATTTAAAATTTGTTTTTATTTGTAAAATGGTTAAATTATGTTATGATAAAAAAATATTTCTTTTCGCAATATTTTTTTTCTTTTGTGAAAAATCTGTACCCCCATATAAGGGCCTCCAAACAATTTTTTATACGGGGCCCCGACATGGCACGCTACGTCACTGTATATCAAGAAATATACTTTTAATGCCATCTCTTTAAAATGATAATTTATTTGTTGAGGAAAGATACACCAAAACAGTTTAAGCTCGATGTTATAAGATGTTCCGTTAAAAGTACGATTTTTTAATTTTGAAAGGCATAAAAATCTGATCAAACAGCTTAGCTCCTTAGCTCAAAAGCTGGGAAGCAGTTTACACTGCATAAATGTGCTGCCATATGGCATGCATAAGGCTGCAGTGTGTAAAATTGCTCAACCTCTCTAAAGCCTCCTGTGATGACTTTTGTTAATAATGGGATTTAATCATCTTAACTCTGACCGTGCCGAAAGACACTTTCCAATTAGGAAACGATCTATCTTTATAAACAGAATGTCCTTACGATATGAGGTGCTACCATTGCCATTGACCAGACCCTAAAATTGTTTTACGTACTGTGGATTTAAGCTACCTTTCCTTGAGCTTATGCTGATATTATTTATTGAATTGTCCTAACAGTTATCAACTTGGCCAAATCCTATTAATCTGTTTGGAACTGTGAAATGAAATAAGAATAAAACGTTACCTTGTTTGCAGTTGGTGTCTAGCTGCTGCAGGAGATCGTTGGCAAGCTCAGCGCGGCTGGGCTTGATCTCCGGCGGAGATGGAGGGTACAGACTCGTGGACACGTCGTCTTGGAGGTGGTAGCTGTCGTACTCCGTCTTGGGAGCAGCAGTCGGGAAGGTTTTAAGCAGATCTGTGAACAATGAAAAACATGCTTAAAAATACAAGACAACTGTTAATCAGATGTAACACCCTATGAGTATTCACAGAACTTATATGCTAAAAGTTAAGGAAGAAGTTAATTTAACTTCAATGTACAATTAAGTTGATTCGATAGAATAGTCAAAGTACGGATTACATTTGGTATATTGCGCAATAATAAACAAAGATGTATAATAATTTGCTTGTTCATCTTCATTCAACTGTTTTTATCATTTGTTTAAGTTATTTTGCAATATTTTATGAACCCAGAACTATAAACAGTAGATGAAAAATATAAAATATTGAAATCTAAGACTTAAGTTAACTGCCGTTTAATTATTTTAAACTTTAGAATAATAATTTAATTTTCAAATCCTAAACTAAGTTTACTGAACATCTAGCTTAATATTAGTTCTTACTTTGTAGCAGCGATAACTGGAATTCCCTACAGAGGTCACACATTCCGTTATTTTTATAACAACACATTTTTGCACAATTATGATTCAGACACAAAACAGAACCGATATTTATCGAAAATAATTAATTGAAATAATTAGAGCAATGCGAATGAGCAAGTCGAAGAAGCTTCAAGGTAAGTAGCTTAGATAAGTGATGTACAAAATACAGCGCGAAGAGAGAAGACGTCAATATATATATGAACGATATCTGTCGCACGATATTACGTCAAAGTAACGCCCAGATGTCGTGATGCTTTAAATCTTAAGCGATAATGTCACAACAATCATTTCTGTTATTATAAAAACATCTTTACATTGTTCACTTATGTCTTATTTTTTTAAGATTGCGTTGATATAAAATTAGGGTCATGATAGATTCTTACAGTCAGTAATTTTTTCCTATTCATATAGTTAAAGTTTTAATATCATACAGATTTTAAAAAAGAAGATAAGCTTGTTTAAAAGCTTTTAAGTTGATGATACGATAAATGGTCAGCCTATATTTTTGAGAGATAATATGTATATTGGACTGATTCTGACTGAAGATCGAAGTAGCAAAGATTTTATTTAATTTTTCTAAATACGTGACCTATTCCTTGTAATGTTTTATTATAGGATATCTTGAATTAAAAGAAAAATGCTGTGCTACATAAGACCTAAGTCTAGGGACCAAAGACTCCTTCAAGTAGGTATGTTTTTCTCTACATTTAAAATCTGTTACATCCTAAAGGATAATGCCAGGGTCTGGGCTCAAAGTTTGTCCAGCAGTGGGAGTAGTTCCAGCTGGTTCCATAGTGCACTCTGAACACGAAATCCAAATATTTTTGAAATCGGTCCCAGAGGTCCCGAAAAAAACCGGTTCAAATGTTCTCCATAGATAGTCACTTAACAAAGCCTGAGCCATTTGCCCAGCAGTGAAAGTGGTCGAAATAGGTTCTTTACTGCACTGTTAACACGAAATCCAAATATTTTGGAAATCGGTCGCAGAGGTCCCGAGAAAAACCGGTTCTAATATTAATCTTGAACAGTCACTTTATAAAGCCCAAGCCATTTGCCCAGTAGTGGGAATGGTTAGAATAGGTTCTTTACTTCACTGTTAACACGAAATCCAAATATTTTGGAAATCGGTTGCAGAGGTCCCGAGAAAAACCGGTTCTAATATTAATCTTGAACAGTCACTTTATAAAGCCCAAGCCATTTGCCCAGAAGTGGGAATGGTTAGAATAGGTTCTTTACTTCACTGTTATCACGAAATCCATATATTTTAGAAATCGGTCGCAGAGGTCCCGAGAAAAACCGGTTCTAATATTTAAACTTGAACAGTCACTTTATAAAGCCCAAGCCATTTGCCCAGTAGTGGGAATGGTTAGAATAGGTTCTTTACTTCACTGTTAACACGAAATCCAAATATTTTGGAAATCGGTCCCAGAGGTCCTGAGAAAAACCAGTTCTAATGTTCAACTTGAACAGTCACTTTATAAAGCCCAAGCCATTTGCCCAGTAGTGGGAATGGTTAAAATAGGTTCTTTACTTCACTCTTAAGACGGAATCCAAATATTTTTGAAATCGGTCCCAGAGGTCCCGAGAAAAACCGGTTCTAATGTTAGCCAGCCATTGTTAGCTAGCCATTTTAAGCAGCCACAAACCTAACAACCTCTTTTCTTGAAATAACATTCAGATAGTTAGTGGTTTCACTGTTAATAGGATAAAAAAACAGGAATAGACGTTTAAAGGAAATTGTTGTTTCTCTTGCTTTTCAGTCTCTATCTACCACAATCAGTCCTAAGTTCGTGTAGCGTCATGCAATTAATATCCGTAATGGCAATGGAAAAATCTTATCAAGACGAATAAAATAAGCTCGAACACGAGGTAGTAAATAGATACCGTTGAGGAGTTCCCTCGTCTCACTGTCGTCTCCATCGTCAGGTCAGGTTTTAACCTCTACTGTTTTGTGGTGTCGGAGACATATACCCGAATGACAAGTTTTTATTCGATATGTGCTAACAATTTCCGAGAGTTCCCTATTGTTTTAAGGTTTCTATCACCAGACCCTGGACCGAATAACAAAGGAACCATTTGGAAAGTGAATCCTTTCAAACAATAAAATGATTGTCTAAATCGGTTGGTAAACGACGGAGTTATGCACGTACAAACGTAAAAAGAATACAAAGTAACTGAGAAACTCCTCCATTTTTTGAAGTCGGTAAAAAAAAATCTCGTTCAATACCTCGTATTTGTCGATTAATATTATAATGCATTTCAATTAAGATAATAAAAGTGGAATAGTTAAGAGTTCGTAAGCATATTTTTCGTAATATTGAATAAGAGTCAAACCAGTTTTTCTCAGGACTCCTGGGATAGATTTCGAAATATTTCGGTCTGGGACCTATTATAAGCCTATGGAACATAATACATTAAGCAGTTACCGTGGACAACTCTTGAGCCCAACTTCCATACAAAGAATAGCATTGTCCTTTAGTTTTGCATCAACTTACATAACGTAAACTTAACGTTAGCTTAACATTAGCTTAACATTTATAAAAGTTCTCAAAAGTAGTTTAATTATATTTCTTTATGTATCGATTTTGACCTTTTAAAGAGGTGTAATAAACATTTCTTGGAGAGGCCTATGTCCAGCAGTGGACTGCGATAGGCTGATGATGATGATGATGATGAAACATTTCTAAGCTTCTTCTCATCCCTCCATTCAATGTGCACCTGTACTAATTTGCACGATTCCATACGGTGTCGCGAGATAACATGCGGAATTTGAGATTTACAGACGCTTGTCTACCTTATAATATTTACAAATAGTAAATAATGTAGTAATTGCTAAAATTAGATACCAAAACATAAGGTGGAAGTTTTGCCTGGTTTTGTTTGGACAGGGAAATTAAATAAATATTTATTTTTAAACAAAAATAAACCACGCCTTAAGTCCGTAATATTCCGCATGCAGCTCAAGACAAACAACATGTTATAAAATTAAATGTCAAAACATATTTTCATTGGAAACAAGATAAATAATGGAAACTAGCAAACAGGCGATATGCAATTGAAAACATGAGCAGAGGCCAGTAACTCAAGACAAATATGTTTTTAGAAGATGCCTCATGACGTGGTTCTTATCGCCAAACTACAGTCACTAACCAAGCAAGTGATTATCAAGACACACCCACGTATTTAACATAGCAACCAGTAAAGTTCCTTTCTTTTGTTTATATTAAAAATCATGTGAATAGATATTTTTATCTTGCTTTATTCAAGAACATTAAATAAGTAGATCTATCAATATTATTATAGAGGTGAGGTAATATAGAGTAAGGTTGGGGTGTGGCTTCATCTCTAGAGCCTGAGTATATACTCAAATTATAGTGATTAAAAAAAATCTTTAAAACTAAAAAGTATAAAATAAATTGAGGTAAAAAAATCTTTAAAAACAAGCTTTTATTTAAATGCGCTAAAAGGAAAAAAATAAACTTTTACTGTAACTTTACTGTCAACTTATAAAGTCATTTCAAATTTAACATATTTGACACAATTTATACGTTTTAAAAGCTTGTCGCGAGATTGAAGTATGTACTCGTATTTACTTTCTTAGTAAAATCGCGACAAGCTTTTAAAACATACATATAAATTGTGTCAAATATGTTTAACTTAAAAATAACTAGTCCGCCATCTTGTATATTTAGCCATGTTGGATTTAGGATGACGTCACATAGCTTAACATGCATTGTCATCCAAACTAAACATGCATGTAAAATTTCAGCTCAATCGGTTGAGGGCAAGTGCCTTAGGCCGCGTTTCCACTGACGCGGAGCTGGGCGGAGAGGAGCGGAGAAGAGCGGTGAAAAGTGGTCAGTGTTTCCACTGAAGCGGAGCTGGGCGGAGAGGGGCGGAGAGGAGCGCAGCTAGCCGGAGAGGAACGATGAAAACGGTGAGTGGTCAGTGAGCGGAGCAGAGCGGAGTGGAGCATCTTTGGTTTCGTTGCATTTGTAGGTATTCAATCGCGTATCCCATAAACACGGAAATTGTCTAACAGTTTCAATGAACTTCTAATCCATTTTGATACGTATGCACCTAGTGACGTAACGAAGACAACTGACACACTGCACGCGAGTCACGCACCGCCCCGCTCCGCACCGCTCCATACCGCCCCGCTGTCCTCCGCTCTGCACCCCAATGCTCGCTGTCCTCCGCACTGCACCGCCTCGATGTATGAATATTCGCTCAGCTCTGCTCCACCCCGCTCGTACTGTTTCCATTGAAGCGGAGCGGAGATTTCAAGCATAGTCATTGGTCAATTTGTGCACCGCTAAGCTCCTCTCCGCCCAGCTCCGCGTCAGTGGAAACGCGGCCTTAAAATTGAGTTGTAAAATTCCACCCGAACACACATAGTTACATACATACATACATACATTGCAAGTTAAATAAAAGCTTGTAAAAATAGAAAATTATAAGTCTAGCCACAAAATTATTTATTGGACACATGATTAAACTTCTAATTTTATAACTAAGCAACGGCGAAATGACATAGCCTCTAATAAACTAATTCGTCTTTTTTACAACGCCAACTAAATATTCCATAGAAAGCTTCAAGTAAAGGTCATCAATAATTGTGACTTGTCCATCTTCTTTATACATTGTCATATAATTTACTAGCTCAGCCTCGTTTTTAGCATATTGCCATTTATAACCTTCAATTAAAAAACATTGTATTAAAAATTGAAGTTAGTGACAAAAACGAATCGCTGCAAAACCGACTCCACGTAGTCTTGTGTGCCCTACCCCTAGAGTGCAATTCAAAACCGCGTAGGCGCGGAGGGGCGAGGCGGCCTGCGAGCTGAGGCGCAGCTTCGGCTTGCTGGCCATCTCTGCCGGCCAGCCTCAGCCGCGTCGGCGAGCGTTAAAACCATCTGCAACGATAAGCTCGCATGGGACTGCCGGAGCCCCGCAGCGCCGGAGCCGTGACAGAAGCCATGCTTGCTGCATGTTGCATGCTTACATTTTAAACGTACTGAGTTAAAAAATTAGAAGCTAAATAAATATATTTTATGATGTCATTTAATAGTATTTTAGAAGTTTACTGTTAGAATGCATGCTACTTTAGATGCTAAAAAATAACTATCATGCGGAGTTGTATTTAGAGTGGTTTACTTAGAAGATAACGAGTGGCTAAGATAGTATTATTTAGATGCTCGATAATTGTGGCTGACTTAAGTAATTTAGAAGCCCGCATACATTTTTGGGGGCGAATAATGATATTAAAAAGAAGCCTGTTTAATTAGCATCCATTAAAAATGTGATAGTAATAAGACATATTTGCTTGCGTACCTATTGTCTGAAGTTTTTATGTAATAAGTATCTATACCTAGCGAACACCATCTCTATTTGGACCGTAAGAAGTGGAAGGGCTTTTGCTCCTCCTTCAAGTAAGTTTTTTTACCGTTTTGACACATTCTTATTTATTGTCAGAATTTGTACATACTACCAGATTTCACCTTCGACTACGTCCGCGCGAAAAATTACTTACAATAACTTTCTATATAGTCTTCATATACAGTGTGTGAGGCCAGATTATATACAAACTGACCTGTCCAGATTATAGGTATAGTAAGTTCAACTCAGTCGTGCGCGCGGCCTTATGTGTGGGTAACCCTTGTACATATACAGTGACTTTGTGTGCGTGACAAGAGGTACAGTCGGGTACAATACAATTATTTAGGGGTTGTATACGGGTGTTTAAAGAAAAACAGTTATTACGTAATTTAATGTTTATTTATTTATAATGATTCTCAATCGCTACTTGAAAAATCAAATGATGAATTTTCGGATTCGCTACTCTCCAAGGTGAATTATAAATTCTGACTCCATGTCAACATGTCTATAGTATTCTTCTTTTTTCTTTTGTACATGTCGACAAGTATTACCCCACATCCCTTCATGAATTTGACTTAAACGTTCATTTATGAGTTTCATTATTTCCGTCTTATTTTGGTCGACATTATGCGAAGCAATAAATTTTTTTTAAATGAGGGTTTTTGAAATTTTTTCTGCCACCGGGTGGCGCCACGTATGCGTCTGGTCCAAACAGCTGTCAAATAGTATGGAATTGTAGGTGCCGAACTTATTGTTTATTGAAATTCTGTTATATTGGAAGTGTTATTGATTTTATTATGGACTACGGTCAGAATAAGGTTTCCGAACTAAAAATTGAGCTAAGAGAGAGGGTGCAAAAGTCACTGGTACTAAGGAAAAGCTTGTTGAAAAATTTGTTAACACAATATGATTTAGTTTTTTTTATTTACTCAACCGCAATAGTAAAACAATAATGCAGTGCTTTAATTATAAAATAAAAAAAAACACTAAAATCGTTCACTATTCATAGTAAAGATAAGCACTTTGACAGTTATCTGGACCTGACGCTCGGTGCTGCCACCTCGTGGATTGCCATTTTAGAAAACCCTCATTCCCCACACATTTTGTTTACATTATTATACTAGTTTATACCTCTTTTTACATTCTTAGTCCACACTTTTATTTATTGTCTGCGTACCCCGAGCAAGAAAATATGTAAGGAGTATTTAATTCATCTTAGATATTTCACCTTATTTATTTCTTAGACAATTTGAAAAGACGTATGAGAAAATAATGAAAAACTATATTTAATAATAAAAAGCTTTGAATGTTGTTTCATTTTTTGAAACGCTTTACCCGACTCCTTAATAATTTCTCCGTGAATAACTAGTATTTTCGTAAACGACTGTACCCATAACAAAAAGCGATAAGAACACGTCATGCTCGGACGACGTCACTGTCACACGAATGAAAGTTGTATATTTACAAGCCGACGCACACATAGGGCCGCGCGCAAATCTGAGTTGAACTATCTATACGAACTGATTATATACAAACTGATAATAATTTCGTTCTTATTTAAGACCCGCCCAAATTTTTCCCTAACAATTTGGTGTGTAACTTCAATCATTAGAGACCTTAATCCATTACTTGCTTGCAACTTACTGCAAAATGTTGAAGTTAAAGTTACTAGGTATACTAGTTAATTTTCTTCGTGTAGTCCAAACACCCTGTGCATAAACATCCAGCAATAGCCAGGCAATAATCGGTACCTAATAACATTATATATATTACCGTGACTGGAATATTATTATAATCATATTGACCTAACACATTATCTTTGTGCATGAGGTGAGTTCGTGGGGGTGCTCTCGCGTCAGGAATAAACCACATTAATTATACGAGTTGTGTCAAACGGTCACGCGAGATAATTATGGATACTGATAACAATAGAGCGAATTATGATAAACCTACACTCCAGGATGTTACGTCGACAACTCAAGGGAGATGTGGCTGGTTATATAACAAATTAACCCAACGTTGAACCGCCCACGTTGACTCAAGGAATATTCTAGAAGTATGACCGATACTAACGTAAGAATTAACAGTATAGGTACCTTTTGTGGGACTAATTTTAACAACGATATAAATAGTGCACCACATGCTCGATTTTGCTTTGGATGTAGATCTCTAAGAAGCGATGAGAATAACACCAAAATAATTAATGGACTGTTTACATAATGATATAGTCATCATGTTTATCCATTTTCAGTCCCTAGATCAGTCTTTCCCAAAGTGGGCGATAACGCCCCCTTGTGGGCGCTGCAGGTCTCGAGGGGGGCGGTAAGAGACCCAGAAAGAAAATGGAGGCGTTGTGTAGAGGCCTGGGGGGTGATTTGTAATTTTATTTAGCCAGGAGGCCTCTTAGACAACGACTATATGAGCTCTCGACTCTCAACAACAACTTGTGAACATCAACTACGAGGGGTGATCCAAAAGCAATGATAAGAGGGTATTTCTACTCTTCATAAAAATCCAAAAAAAAATGTTAATTTCTTTATATACCCACTAGTTCAGGATAAAATCATGTAAATAGGTCATCATTCCTTGGAGATACAATCATTTGAATAGCGACGGTCGACAATAATTCATCAAACTGAGAGCAGGTGTGTTGTTCCATCAAGACAACGCTCCGTCTCACAAAGCCGCAGTTGCGATGACTGCCATCCAATAATCCGGGTTCGAAATACTCGAACACCCACCCTATTCCCCAGATTTGGCCCCTAGTGACTTCTATCTCTTTCCTCGGCAAGAAATTTGAAGACAACAGTGAAGTGATGGCTGCAGTTTAGGAATTTTTGGAGAATCAGAGTAAAGATTTTTTGAAAGGAATTCTTGGTTTAGAAAAAAGATGGACCAAGTGTATTGACTAGAGATGTAAAGTGACCGTCACGTTATATGTGACCGATTAATCTGACCGAGCATATTGGACATTTATCCAATTTGACCGGTCACTTATTGTCAGCAACGTCAGAATCGTTTTTTTTTTGTTTATAAATAGAATTTATTAGAAATAAACGTTTTTTCTTTCTTTATTCTATAAAACTACGGAAGTTTTAGAATCATCGAAACTAACCAAATGTCATTCATCGATCTTCAAGATAAGATTTCGCCCGGCGAGAGATGTCGTGCGGTGTTCCGCAGGGGTCGGTTCTGGGGCCGCTCTTGTGGAACATCGGCTACGACTGGGTGCTGCGCGCCGACCACCCTAGCAGCGTCAGCGTGGTCTGCTACGCTGACGACACGCTGGTTCTGGCACAAGGGAGGTCGCACCAGGAGGCAAGCGATATAATCACGCTCGGGGTTGCGACGGTCATCGAGAGGATCTAGCTGCTGGGCCTGGAGTTGACCTTGCACAAATCCGAGGCCATGTGCTTTCATGGGCTTCGGAACGCGCCACCTTCAGGCTCCCAAGTCACGGTGGGGGGAGGATTCCCATCGGCGTCGAGAGGGCGATGAAGTACCTAGGACTCGTCCTCGACAGCCGGTGGAACTTCGTCGAGCATTTCCGACGTTTGGGCCCCAAACTGGAGAAGGCAGGTGCTGCCTTCAAACGGCTCCTGCCCAATCTGGGAGGCCCATAAATTACCAAAAAAAAGGAAACAACATAAAAGTAGAAAACTATCTTTTATTCCGATGTCTATTTATACAGTCAAACGCACTGATACATGTTGGAAACACAATCACACAATCTTGTTCCAAATCTTGTTCGTATTATTTCGAAAAACGTAAATCGATATTTATATCGAAAATTGTCGTCAGGTAATTTGAAGAGATTTTCTCGACGACGCACTCTGTTGGGTCCCCGGACACTCAATAGTATTCTAACACATCCAAGTATTCCAAATCACACGTATTTATATCCACTTTCGTTTTTTTCATCACAAAACAAATAACCTCAAAAGTAAATAATGTCGGAATTTGACGTTTGTCGACTAAGTACTGCAGTTAAACTAGGGGGCTCGATGGTTTATCTTTTGTACTACAGATAGTAATAGGACTTGCGATAAACTGCGTTTTGTAATAACGTTTTTTCAAGGTCGTACTTAAAGCAGGATTAAAGGTAGTACAAAAGCCGATACTTATTTGATACCGCGTTTTATAATAAGAGGGTCTAAGTTTGGGAATCACTGCCCTAGATGAAACAAATAAGTTATCTATGAAGCTGTTTTGATAATAAGTAATAATAACGATATGTATTTATATAACATTTTTATTAAAATAATCTTGATAAGTTCAAATTATATTGTTACTTATCAGTACAAAAATTCCATTTAAGGCAGTTAACGAATGACGTATTCTCGCTATAAAATAGTTCAATAGATTACCGAGATCATACACTATCTCGTGGTGCCAAATAAGGTCATCGTTTATTAACGCATGTGATGATCTACACGTTTGACTCGGATCGCACCAATTAGGTACGTGACTCTTGTTTTTGCGTATACAATTGATCATGTAATCCCATACGCTTTCCATGGTTTGTATCTCATTATAACATCGCTTCTTCTTCTATACCTTCCTAACTTATCTCATACACTCTTTGCAGCCATATGGTTTTTTACACAATCCATCTATCGTTTCTATAAGTTATCCATTATTTTCTATGAAATAGAAAATTATGATTTGATAAGATCATTGTCAAATCAACTCAGCCCCCATTTTATCATCTGCAAAAAAAGCTTGGTCGACACTTTATTATTTTCAAAACTATGAAAGATATCAAGAAATATGTTTATGTGATTTGATTACTATTATCAAAATTTTGTTTTCAATCGAACATCATTATGAGCATAATTTAAATATCATCATTAATCATATTATCACCCAAGAGCAGGATATAATTAATCACATGACTATAAAGTCATAAAAATATGTATTGAAATACCGCCAGAGACCCTATGCGTTACAGATATAGTAGGTATGTCTAATAGATATGTAGGAATGTGGCAAAAGGAGACCTGAGTGGGTACCGTTTCATACTTTCTTGCAACGTTAGTAAAACAAGACCACGTGTTAACTTCGGACTTTACTCACACATTTTTTTTTAATTAGAGCAACGTGATCGATAAAAGAAGAATGATAAAGCAATGTCGCAGCATTCGAGCATGTCAGTCGCGTACCGTAGGTGGGGCTTACATTGGGTAAATACTGGATGCTTATTGGTCAGTTGTAAAGTGAACATTTTTAGAACCTTTTAATAAAAAACGTACGCTATTTTTACTTTTTGAAATCCACTTGCAAAAGTGAATGACTTCACCATCTTTAAGAAATACACCCTAAGCCCAATCACTTCCTAAGTTACCTTATGTTGTGTGAGTAGAAAGAATTTTGATAATGATTATTTCCATTGCCATGTATATATGTGGTGGCCTTATCGTAGACTTGACCACTTCATGAAAAGACACGACCATTTCATGAAATGGTCGCGTTTCATGAAATGTCTCACTGTCTATTGGCCACATCATGATGTGGCTTGGGCAAATCAATGATAAGAAATCGTTTCTCGATATGTGCAACTGAAAGCTCGGCTTCTTCATGAAATGGTCAAAATTGATTGATCACATCGTAAAATAGTTATTTAAATTGCCCCTAGGGGCGCTGCCAGCGCTTTGTTTATGTTAGAAGATGGCGGCCGTTGAATGCAATGAAAATTCTCGCAGCGAAAAATTTTGAATAACATCGTCATTTACTTGGTATATTTAAAAATCCATACTAGCAAACATCATCGTGTTTTTATGTAACTGATATAATTCTACATTGGAGAATTATAATCACGTTTTGTTATTAAATTAGGTTATAAAACAAAACAAGAACAGTAGGGTGACCACGCGAAAGAAGTCCATGGACTATTACTGACTGTCAAAATATGACGTTATGGAAACTGCAGACGAGGAATATCTTACATTTAAGAAAAAAATTGTCGACGATCCTACTATCCATATAATTCCAATGGAGAAGTACCTATTTTGAAATATTAAAGGAAGTTCATAACACTGTTGGACATTGTGGACGACTAAAAATGATTCAAAACATTAAAAATAGGCTGCGCAGGACATATTATAGTGCACAAGCATTTTTGCAGACATAGGTGCACTCCCTATTCCTTCACTCTCATAACCCGATGGGACGGCAATCCGACACGACCGGAAAGAAATCGGGCGCAGGACCGACACCGAATAGAAATCGAATCGCAATATGATCGCAATAGCAGTTTTAACCATATCGGGCATTCTGCTCACTAATAAAAGACCAATCGTATTCTAACGACATTCGATTGGTCTGCTATTTTGGTGATTTTGGTCTATACGGTAGTTTGCTCTACAATCATATTGCAATCGTAAATCATTTGCAGACAAAATGATTAATTATTGAATGACAGAAAAGGATAAAAACGATTATTTCAAAGAAAAAATAGCGGAATGCCACATACGCTTCAATCGTAATCGAGTCGGGATTGGATCGCAGTCGAATGTGAATCGTATGTTGCTTAAGTAAAAGTAGGAGAATCGGGCCCCTGCTCTCGATGCACAATCACCAACTTCCAGGCTGTGGGCTGTTTCGTGAAAGTCTCTAAAACCCACAAAGCGATTTCCGCCCGACCCGGGAATCGAACCTGAGACCTCGTGCTCAGCAGCTGCGCTTGCGACAGCTAGACCAACTAGGCAGTCATGAACCTACAGGTTACGTCATTTTAGATTACGTGTGTTCTAAGTATTTTAAGATTCCTAAAATGTTACTAAAGTTCCGGACTTAAAGGACAATGAACAAGTTCTTACTCTCAATATTTGCAATTGAAGTTGTGAAAAAGACCTAAGTTTTTTTGCCTCCTAATAATTTTGAGCCGTGAAAAATTTCACAACTACCAGATTTCATGAAATTAAACTTCAATGCGTCGACTTACAGACCTACGCTACGCGAGTTTCCCCCAACTCAAAATATTCTGGATTTATATCAAATACTTTAAGGATACCCTATTATACCATACGGCCAGACGTGGATGACAAAATCGAGAAATGGTGACGATTTAACGATCTGGTCAAATTAACATGAACATTTCATGAAACGCGACCATTTCATGAAATGCTCGAGCTTTTCATGAAGTGGTCAAATCTACGATATGGCTACGACAGATATACAGAATACTTGACATAGAAAAAATGCAGAATACTCTTCTTTTGTTTTTGTTTTAAATTCAATCTAAACATCATTATATCTGGTATTGCAGACTGGAATGTTAGAGTAACGCAAGAAGAATGAACTCTTTTTTATTTACACAAGGTTTGTCATCAACAGACAAAGAGACAAAAAGTGGTACCACCTTAGGGTTCTGGATTTTTGTGTAATTAAACTCTTCGCAAATATCATACTCAAAGGTATAACTGTAGGTCTAAAAAGTCAGTGAAAGCAAATATTTATCTACAGTACTAACCTACACTAATTAATCTTTGATAGCTAGACACATTTTTCTGATTTTCTCGTATCAGCGACAAAGCATAGATGCACTGTAGGTCATGGATGTAAACATGCATGAAGTTATATAAATTATGTTTTGCAGTTGCCAACAGAAACTAGAAACTAACACTATCTTAGTTATACGATATCTGTCCCCCACCACATCTGCCAATAGATAAATCAGCAGATTGCACATTAATAGAGCAGTGCATACAGCATATTTTCATATAAAAGAAAACAAAAATGATATAAAATGTAGTAAAAAACTATCCACAGAGTCGCCACAATATTTTGAAAGTAGTGATATTTGCGCTTTGAAGCAAATAGGTTAATGAAATATAAGCAATAGAACTCCAATTTTTATTTCAACCGGTCGAAAAACACAACTTCCTGGATAAAAGTACGAAGGGGCATGGTGCGTACCCTGGTGAACATACGGGACAGCATGGTCCAAGACAGAAGAGCAAAGTCGATGTTGCCAATAAATGTGCAAGTTGAAAAAGGATTGGGCAAGCCGCTAAGATCACCACAAAATCGATCCTGGATGATGGAATGGAACCTAGAGAAAGATCGAGGAAGCTCAACTGGCTACAAAAATAATCCGATAGAAATAGATGAAATATATTATTTGCATAAATCAGAAACATAATACAGAGAAAAACAATTACCAATATTAAGGGTATTAACAACAATTTTATTCCGTGGGAAAATCCACGTACACACTAGCTTATTCTTTAAAATATGTTAACGCAAGTAATTATGAATAATCTGCTCATTTTCCTCTTAAAATACTAAGAAATAGTTATGACTGCCAGTGGCAAACAAGTGTTGTTTTTATCGTAACTTTCTTAAAATACTTAATAAACGCCATTTACACAATGGCGTGTAATGGCAAACTTTTTTAGGAAACTAATGCATGCAAAGGCTCTTTTCTAAATGCTTAAGAAATAATTGTTAGCATAAACACAGTTATGAATAGTAGATAAGTACCAAAACTTCAGAACGTCGTGAAAATTATCCTAATGACAATATTATAGTGCACAATTTGCGCAGACAGGGGTGCGCACCCTCTATTCCCTCGCTCTCTTAGCCCGATGGGATAGCGATCCGACACGACCGGCGAGAGATCAACTGCAGGACGACATTAACGTGCTCTTCGATCTGCGGGACCAATCACCAAGTTCCAGACTCCGGGCTGCTTGAGAATATTTCTGAAACCCACAAAGCGGTTGCGGCCCGACTCGGGAATCGAACCCGGGACCTCGTGGACAGCAATCGCGTGTGCTACCACCGAGATAGATGGTTTTAACTGCACAACATCTATCAAAGGCTGTGTAAATATGGTCATGGTTTAACAAAATCCCGACAGGTTGCTGCTCAGGTGGAAATCCTTGAAATATACATACCAAAAAATTGGGAAATTGTATTCTTGTTAGAAATCTAGGTACTAGCTTTAATTTGTATGTATCCTGTACATACAAATTAAAGCTAGTAAGTATTTCAAACCAATCACCAGCAATTTATAGGACCCTTACAGAAAACTTTGTTGTCTGTATGTCTATCTTACAACATTTTTCTCAGCATAACCTAGAGATATTAAAAACTAGGGTTTGTGTAGTCCCAGCCTGAAACTTCGTTAAGCGGATCAGTTTTGAAAGTGATTCGCGCGTGCTCCCGCGACGGACGGAGCACTTTAGTACACTCAATCACGAACAATCATATGACGATTTTTCTTACGTCTGCTTTGTGTACCAAATCATAGGTATAAAGTAGGTATACATCTTGTCCGTAGTCGTTAAACCGGTTAGACTAGACAAAAAACAATGTATTGAACTTTGTAATGTTATAGTACAGAAAAAAAATTGAAAACCGTGTGCTTAGAATAATAAAAAACATGTACATAATTTTACATGCTTGTCTTATCAAGCTATTATATACTACTACTAGCGACCCGCTCCGGCTTCGCACGGCGTAACAGTATTTCCCCACTATTTGATGTATGTCATTGTACATATAAACCTGAAACACTATCTGATAAAAAAAAAAACCGCATGAAAATCGGTTGCGTAGTTTTGAAGATTTAAGCGTACAAAGGGACATAGGGACAGAAAAAGCGACTTTGTTTTATACTATGTAGTGACTACGCCATCTGTGTAAATATACGTGAACTACTAAAACATACAACACAACTTATATCAACATTGTATGCACTTGCGTAGTATGTTTCTTTATGCTTGATACACTTTTATGTACGTCAGCACGTGTAGTGTGCCTATGTTCGCTCAACATTCCGATACGATAGTTATTATGGCCACATTCTACAAACGAGTTTTCCCGAATTGGCGCAATGCCACGTACTGACCATACCCAACAGTACTAATTTACCATGCTAGTGCCGTCAGTCCTTTCACTTTTATACTGAGTTGTACGTACCGTCATTGTTGTTGAAGAGCTGTTCGATGTCGGCATCGAGCAGAATGAAGCACTCTTCATTAGTAAGAAGGGAGCCGGCCGAAGCCGGCAAGTGATCCCATAGACTCGCACTCATTTTTGGAGAGATGCAAACTCTGAAACATTTTACATTTACATTTTACTCCAAATTGCAAAAAAAATACTTCTGGTTTAATATGGTATTGACCCCGTGAACCTTCCCAGTGATAGGATCGTCAAGTTAACAAAGTGAAAAAACACCCCCAGAGAAGATTTTCCGATAGGGACAAATGTAGTACTTAAACGTATGTGCATTAGCATCAACTTTTTTGCCTTACTATAGTGTGCATAAGTGTGGCCTTGTTGACCTAGCGTTATTTTTTTATAACAATAACATAACTTACCACAAAATTAAAAACAAGTGCAGCGAGATCAGAGTCCGATGATGAAAATGGTGGAATTTGTTGTCGAAGGACGAAGCTGTCCGGTGAGGGCGCCATGGTGGCACTGGAAAATTACAAGACATAAAATTAGTTCATATAAATACATATGTTTTACATACAAATAATAAAGCCACTAGACTTCGTAGGTAATTTGGCATTGCAACTTTCCATCCCAGGTCGTAGATATAGGGACAAGCCCAAGGCTAGGTGTCCAAGCCGATGTCACAGATTGAATGAAATGGAGAAGAAGAATAAGTTTTTATAAAGCTGAAGTGAATGTTTCGTTGGCACATAATCCTAGGAACTACTCGCACGAAATAAGTATGTAACGAGAGTAAATAGAATAGAGACTATTGAGAGGACAATATAAAAAATCAGAAAATTAATTACAGTCGATTAATTTTGACATGAAATTATGTCATGAAAGGAAACTTTTCAGACCCTCGTGATATAATGTTACGATTTATAATGGAAAAAAATAACTTTAAAGACCTTCCTCCTTCTTCGGAGCCTTTTTCCCAAACTATGTTGGGGTCGGCTTCCAGTCTAACCGGATGTAGCTGAATACCAGTGCTTTACAAGGAGCGACTTACCCGGGTAACCCAATACCCCTTGGTTAGACTGGTGTCAGATTTACTGGCTTCTGACTACCCGTAACGACTGCCAAGGATGTTCAATGACAGCCGAGACCTACAGTTTAACGTGCCATCCGAAACACAGTCATTGGTGTCTAAGATATACCTACTTAGAAAGTACATACAAACTTAGAAAAGTTGCATTGGTACTTGCCTGACCTGGAATCGAACCCGCGCCCTCATACACGAGAGGTTGGTTCTTTGCCCACTAGGCCACCACGACTTTTTTAAAATAACTTTAAAGACCATAAAAAAAATTCTTACCTACAAATTTAAAAAAATGTGGATAACGTTAGTCAATCTTCAGAAATAGTACCATCGTCAATGGGTTCAAAGTACCATCAACGCACGCTTATGGTGAGTCATGTAAACATAGCTACATACCTACATTAAATGCCAAGTCATGCAAGAGCCTAATTTAGCCGTATTATTAATATTATCAGAAGCAGAATCTATTGTGGTGTTTGGCTCAGTATATTGATAAATATACGCAAACAAAGGATAAGATATCATGAGGATTATTACGTACTTTACTGATAAAAACGAAACTACTCTTTTTGCATGCATTGTTTCATTCACCTGTATCAACCGACTAGCTTTTGCCCGCGACTTCGTTCGCGTGGAATAGTGACTTCCGGCAGATTTTTGGTTTTACCCACATAGTTCCCGATCTCGCGGGATTTTTGAGACGTTCCCGCTCCCGCAGGATTTTTGGGATAAAAACTATCCTATGTCCTTTCTCGAGTTCCAAACTATGTCTGTACCAAATCGACAAATACAACGGAACCAAATTAGAATTTACGAAACAGGACCAATCCACATAAACGACCATTCAACCGACAATACAATTTTTCCACGACGGTACCGAAGCGCTCGGCCTATACCCAACCAAATGCGTGTAACGAAGCCATAGCGCGATCTATTTCGATCAAAACGCCATCTATCGAGCATAGTGACAACTCGGATTATTTATCTATACTCCGTTCGGGAATTTTCTTTGTACTAAAAGTAGTATTATATTGTTATTTTTTTTTTTCATACCTTTTTACTATTTATTTACTTTTTTCCGATGAATTAAAACAACATGAACCGAACTCGTGTAACGATCGACACAATTGCGCGTAGTACTAATAGAATTATCTATACTCCGTTAGAGCATTTGATTTGAAGTAAAACTCTTTGTAGTAAAACTTTTATTATATTTTTTGTAGTAAAACTTTGTAGTAAAATTCTTTGTAGTAAAACTTTTATTATATTAATATTAATTTTTTTACACCTTTTTACTGTTTATTTACATTTTTCTGATGGATTTTCCGATGAATTAAAACAATAACATGAACCGAACACGTGTAATGACACCATTGCGCGATTAACGCCATCTATCTACGGAGCATAGGAACAGCATTTCGACATTTGACCAATAGATGGCACTGTATGTCCGTAATAAATTTTATTTTTTATTTTTATTTTTTGTAATAAAAACTATCCTATGTCCTTTCTCAAGTTTCAAACTATGTCTGTACCAAATTTCACACAAATCGGTTCAGTAGTTTAGGCGTGAAGAAAAGACAGACAGACAGAAAGACAGACAGACAGACAGAGTTACTTTCGCATTTATAATATTAGTTTGGATGAAGGGGATAAACCTACGAGTGAATGAAAATTAACAACAAATGCATAGCAACAGTATTAGCAATAGCGCACTTAAATTAACTACTGTACTTAGGGTCTGTTTCACAATGTACCGATAAGTTCTGCACAAGTTCCGAATAAGCTATTTGTTACTTATTCGTAGGATAAACTCATTTTTTGCGTTTCACGACTTTCGAATAGAGCTATGTGTCACATAAAGTCAGCGATAAGTTATGGGTCGGTTGAAGTTGCAAATAGCACAGTTATCCGACACATAAGTAGTGTGTTTGACAGTTAAAATAGAATAACATTTTCTTTCTTTCGTTCGTGTTGTGTTTTAAACAATTATACATATATTTCGCCAATGGACATTTTTGAGACTCTTGAAGATGAGTTTGATGAATATTTCGATAGACTCACAATACCTTCCAAGACTCCTGTGTATCGGGAAAGAATAAATGTAGACATTAGACGAAACGGACTTCAGGGCGCGCTTCAGACTCACTAAGAAAGCTGTGATGTTTGTATATTCTTGAGATATCTTTTTATACCTTCGTATTTCGCTCTCAAAGTTTTGGTACTGCGATAATTTGTACCGCTTTTGCTATTAAATAGTGCCTCCAATGTCTTCCACCACTGTTCTTTTTCGTTCCATGTGACTGCATCACTTTTCTTATTTTCTAAAATGCTTTTATGATGACCAACAAGTGAAGTTAGAAGCTCAATTACTTCCCGGCTGAAGTTAACGCTTCGTTCACGTTTCGATGTCATTTTTCACTACATAGAAATTACTGTGCATAAATGTATTAAAGAGGTACACTCAAATCGCAAGAATAGCAAAAAAAAACAGAAACACAAACATCAACGACTAACATAATAAAAAATTAAAAATACCGCGCGCGGCTGCTAATACTTATAAGTGACTGTCAGTAATTATCACTGTCAAACTCGTTTCGTTACTAGCAATTTTCATTTGCCATAAAATCATTTGTGTAAGTTTTTATAACCGTTATATGAATAATAACTAATTTTATAAAAATATTAAAGTAAATCAATGTTTCTTGTATAATTTAAAATATGTTTATAAGTAGTTTCTTTTACTTTTTTTTGTAGTTAATGAAATGACATCAAGAAACGAAACGTTTGTATATGGTGTTGCCACCGCACTTACATATAAGTTTCAGATAGTTATGTGTCAGATAAATTATGTTTGTGAAACGCAAAGTTTCTTATTCGGAACTTTTATCATTCGAATAATTTATGTGTAACATAGTTATTTGGAACTTTATCCATACATTGTGAAACAGACCCTTAGCGTTATTAATATAGCATTTCAACAAACTCTCCAACAGTGACCTTTGTACCTACTTATAGAATTGTGTATAGACAGACGGTACGTTTGCGGTAAATAAAGTTTATACATATTTTCCTCTTCTTAGAATGCCTGCGTGTTCTTCTTGGAATGAACAAGAGCATAAAATTCAAAATATGAGCCGATATTTTATCAACGACATAAAAAATAATTATTGCAATGATGTCATGTTTATTTATACTTAGCGTGGTCAGGATTTTTTACAGTCTTTGACTCAGTTAATAATTGAAAGGGACGAGGTTCTCCTCGGCCTTGTTTTTAGTTATGACGTTTTTTATCTTTGACAACGTGTTCGTTATTTTTTACCTCAAGCATCATGACTACGAAACTTTTCCTGAGTAGGTACATTAAAGTTCTATACACAACGTGCTTACTTCAATCATTCAATATGTTATTGGTTTCTTGGTTTACATTAGCATGCAACGTTGACTACCACCCAACATCAGACCCGTTAAATGCTAAGTAGGTACTTAGCAAACGTAACGTAATTTATGAATACCTTGGATTGTCCCGTAACATTCAGAAAGAAAACTTATTTATTTTTACAGATTAACAAAAAGTTTGTACAGCATGTTGTAGTTTATACAGTAGCGATTATGCGATGCATGATGTTTTTTTAATGTAAGTAGGTATTGTGTTAACGTAGTGCGTTAAACGTTGTGCAACGTAATGCGATAGAAACCATTGACGTCATTCATTATAGCGCAGCTACTGTGTTCCCCTAGTTCTTACAGCTAAGTTAATACAGTTCAATTTTGTATAAAAATATTCTACCGAAAGCTCAATAGTCGTTCTAGACACGTACCAACAGAATATTTCACTTTATGTCACAACACAACGGTTGATTGTATTGACTTTCAACATGAACAAACCATTGATTGCACAAAGTTTTGAAATACCCACTTAGTAGGTAGGCAACTACGTCGTCCTAACTTACGTAAATGATAAATGTAAAATAATAATAGCCGTATATTAAAAAGTCATGAAAACGATATCGATGGTGGATAATTTGTGCTGACTGATACCGTAATGGATATAATCGTCAACACTGGTAATCCACATTGTTTTCCGTTAACAATAATAGAATGGAATTAATATGCTACCGGAATGATATGGGGTGGGAGACGCCACGAGGATCAGGTGTCGAGAGACGACTACCGGCCAGGTCATTCTGGGAGCGGGTCTGTGGGCTAGGCGCTGAGTGACGGGTTGCTCGCTGTTTGTCGCATCTAACGACGACAGGGCCATTTCGGAGGCGCGTTTTGTTCTTCGCGCTCCTTAAACAGCAGTCATCATAAGAGCCAACGCCCCCCGGGATTGCTGAGTTGTTCGAAGGAGTTACCACTGCCCTGGCTGAACCACCACACTAAAGAGCTCCAGAAAGAGGTGTGGGTTTAATCAGGGAATCTAGAACTCTTTCGTGCCACACCCACAGTGAGTTTGGGTCATTAAATGATTTCCCATCTCCTATTAACTAGACATTTTCTCAGGCATCAAACCCAAACCACGTCTATATAGCAGCTCTAGACTAATTAAGCTGTAATCTACAATTAATACAGGATTAACAAGTACTGTTTTCTGCTGTCTGAATTAGCCTTACAGGAGGTGGAAAATGCCAGAAAGTTATACAACTGTTCTCAGTTATTGATGCTCAATAGCTAGGAAGGAAGGTAGGTAATTGAAAACAATTGAAGAACTGCTTGATGTATCAAAGTTGATATAATATTTAATAACTTCAATAACTTGCAGAACAACAGACATATTTTTTTGAATTAGGAGATAAATACTGAAGAGATAAAAGGTCATATTTATCGTAATAATTCTTAAAATGTTAATAATATACCTATATTGTTTATAGATAATTTAAAATTACAGTTATTAGCTACTTCCTTCTATACAACAAGAATAGTTGGTCAATTAAAATTATAAATATGTTTTTGCAAGATATTAATTTTTTTCTCCTCAGATGATAAACTGATTTCTTAAGTAAATAAAGGGGTGACATAGCAAACATAAAAATCAAACATGGAATTTGATGTGTATTAGGCAAGCATGTTATGTGAAAAATAAAGTAGATAACTACCTAATTTGTTTTTAACAATGAAACCAGTACATTACTTAGTACCGCTATCCCGTTCTATGATATCCATCTATACTAATATTATAAAGCTGAAGAGTTTGTTTGTTTGTTTGAACGCGCTAATCTCAGGAACTACTGGTCCGATTTGAAAAATTCTTTCAGTGTTAGATAGCCCATTTATCGAGGAAGGCTATAGGCTACTTTTTATCCGGGTCCGTGACGAGGTTCCCGCGGGATGCGGGTGAAACCGCTGGTAAATATATATGGAATAAAATCTCCACACTTTATGTTCAACATGAAGGATTATAAAAAAAATATTTATGGAAGCAAGTTAATCATTAAAAATAAACTTCTTATCAAAAGAAATACACAAACAAACTATTGTCAGTTATGTTTTGTGCAACTCTTGTGAATATTCTGAGCTATATTTTATCATGGCAGGTTGGGACCAAACCAGCACACCACTTATGTCTTTCTATTCAAAAAAATATTTTCAGAATCAATTAAGTAGGTCCAGAGATTACCTCTTGCAAACTCACAAACTTTAAGTAGGTTTAAATATAAAATAATATTAAATTGTTCTTCCCTCCAACATTATTAGTTGTAATTAATTCAAGATAGAATGGCAACTACTGTACAAAGCAATCTCTTTTACAATTTTTAGGTTATAAATAGATGCACACGGAGGAGTTTCAAAATAAACCATTAGTTAGTGAACATCTGTGAACATCATTCATAGCAGACATGGTACTCAATGATGAACTTTTCACCTCTATTATGGTTGAACAGATAACAATGTCTAACTAATGCAACAAAACAATTAAACATTATATTGTAACTTAAACATTTTTTATAAAAACATTAGTGATTTCTTACAACGCAAACAAGGATGATATATTTTTTTAAATCAATATAATATAAAGTAAATACGTCGAAAATGTTTCTTAATAGTAAACACTCCCAAGAAAACCCATTGCATCTTGAGGTGAAATACTGATTGCTGCAAGAAAGCTATATATTATGTTGTTCCCAAAGTCCGTGTTATGATCTGGTAGCTTGCTAGTGAATGTATAATAAACTAGATTGCGAGCTAGTGAACAGATGGCCGTTTATTCCACGAAATGAATGTCGTAATAATAGATCTCCCGCGCAACTTGATGTTGGTGAAAGCGGCGTAAAACTATGTCAATATTTGATGTATGACAGAACTACATAATTCAACAATATATAAACAAATGAATGCATTTACAGTTAGTTGTTAATATATGGACCATTGTACCCACAAAACTATGTTAATTGATTGGAATGTAGCGGGAAAGGAAATGTTGTCAGAGAAACCACATTTTACTAAAAAGCATAATAAATAACTTCTACTTACAACATTTTTATTATCGTGTGACGGCACACGCAGGTGTGCAAACTTTAGGCACTAGTAACCCATCTTGAACGCAATAATAGCACGGGAAAACAAATATACACGTCTACTAGATTTGAGCCATTGATGAGTAATAGAAGGGGGAACCTGAAAAGGTTAGGAGGGGGAAGCAAGCTTGAACGAAAACGCGATGTTGCCAGAAAACAAAAATACTTTTCTGCGACAGCAGCGCCCTCACTCGATACGATATAACTTGATGACGCAATAGATGCCCAATATTGCGTTGCATTTATAATGGGCCAAGCTGTGCAATGCACAAATGTAGGCCACGATCAAATGGTGTTTACACATTGGCGCATGGCTCATTCCTGCCTTGCAAACCACTTGCGATGGACGTCGAAGTAATTAAGGCTTCGACTATTTATTTGTACACTACTATATCATCATCCTCCGAGCCTTTTTCCCAAACCTGTTGGGGTCGGCTTCCAGTCTAACCGGATTCAGCTGAGTACCAGTGCTTTACAAGAAGCGACTGCCTATCTGACCTCCTCAACCCAGTTCCCCGGGCAACCCGATACCCCTTGGTTAGACTGGTGTCAGACTTACTGGCTTCTGACTACCCGTAACGACTGTCAAGGATGTTCAATGACAGCCGGGACCTACAGTTTAACGTGCCATCCGAAACACAGTCAATGGTGTCTAAGATATACTAAGAAAGTACATACAAACTTAGAAAAGTTGCATTGGTACTTGCCTGACCTGGGATCGAACCCGCGCCCTCATACTTGAGAGGTTGGTCCTTTACACTACTATGTATATTTATATTATACTACACTACTATATATATTTATATTGTACTACACTACTATATTTACTACTATATTAATTTTTACACGCAACAGAAAAGTGTATTTTATCCTCAGCGGTCGGTGACGAACTAAACATTGGCCGAATGTGTAAACACCACACGCCAAGCTGGGCCAAGTTTCCTTTGACGCCGGCTCCACACGTTGGCCCCAACGCTCGCCCCAACGCTATTCGTCCAACGTGTGGATCGAGAAAATGGCATTCGTCCCAACGTTGGGGCGAGCGTTGGTAGTTGGCCGTCTCGTGTCGGTTTTATCAAAGGAATCTGCGCGCCAACGTTGGCGATCCGTCCACACGTTGGCGCTTTGCTCAGTTCTGCCACAACACGCAGCGAGTGCGTACGTCGAGTAAAAATGGCTTCCTCGTCTAGCAAATCGCCACCGGCATAGACGATTCCGTGTTTTATGATGTGTCGTCATCCACCATCTTCTTTGACGTGGTTTTTTATTTTTTCTCAGTAACAAATATAAATTTGCACTCATCACTACAAACGCGCTGAGAGCAGTTTCGATTTCCGTATCGGACATCTTTACATTGGCCCTGACGGGACAGAACTAAGTTATTGGCCAACGTGTGGACGCCTCACCGAGTTTACGGTCCAACGTTGGGACGAGCGTTGGGGCCAACGTGTGGAGCCGGCCTGATGTGTGCCCAAAAAACCGACAACTCGCCGAATGCGCGCCAACCTCGACAAATGTCCGCCAACCTGCACCAATACCCCGAGTACACATTGGTGATGGCGTGTATTGGCCGCACTTGGGCCAACGTGTACTGGGGCCTTAACATGAAATATACATATTACAGAATATCCATACTCGAATAGGGCCAAATTAAAATAGTAGAGTATGAAATATCTATTATTTGATTATAAAAGCTCATTGTGTGGCATTTTTCAGGGAGGCGTGTTTACTCGCAACAATCTCGCAATTCCTTGTAAATAAATATTATTCCATTGACAATGATATCATTTTATTATGTAAACAAAACAATTAACAAAGAGTTTACGAAAATTTCATGCTATAACATTCCAAATTCGACAAGTTAACTAGAGCGACGGTTAACGAATCACAAAAGTTTGGTATACACACAAGCCTGGTTCGTTGACCATTCTCACCTGAAAACAAACATTAAATTAAATGAATAAACACTAAATATTGGCAGATGAAATAAAATAAAACAATGCTTCATATCACATACCTTCATAAAGATCAGTAGCAAATTCTGCTGAATTACCACAAAAATATATTGCTGGGCAGTTGTAAATAATAAAGGGGTCAGTTCCCGTACAAGGAGTGCATGGTATAGTATCTGGACAAGTTGGGGCAATGTTTCTCCACTGCAGAGTTTTCTTCATTACTTCCAAGGTGTTGTCTAACTTACTATATCTCATTATATCTTTTATGGGTTCTCCCGAGGTACCCAAACAAGTGAAACCTAAAACAACCACAACAAACATTATTTTTATTGAACAGCATAAATAATTTTTACTTTCTTTAACCTTTTGAACGCCAATGTCGGCTATAGCCGACATGAGCAAGCGTGCCCTGTGCGCCAACGACGGCTATACTCGACAAAAAACAGGTCGCAGAAAAATACAAAATAAACCTATTAAATCATTTAATTAAGATTTTAATTAAGATTTATTAGAATTAAGATTTTCGGGCTTGGCGTACAGGGCATAGGAATACCGATATGGCGTGGCGGTGAAAGGGTTAAAGTACAACTAACCTGCAATTTCACACTCATAAGGATTTGTAACCCTGTTGAATGATTTATATTCAATTGCTTTTGGGAATAAACAGTAATGAAAAGGCTTTTGTGGTAACATTATTCCAGTAGGGTCTTTGCTGCTAGGCATAAGGTCTAGAGGTGCAACCGCGCTCACAGCAGCTGCTAAAGAGTCCATCAGTTCAACTGCTGCAATGAACTCCGTTTCATTTACTCCACTTTCATTTGAGTGACTTGCTAACACTCCACCTGCAGAACAAAGATAAATCATTTTACTGAAAAAAAAAATCCCATATTTCATAGTTTTAAATCTTCATACCTGCAATGATTACTCTGACAATTTTAGAAACTTCTTCCTGATATTCTGAGGTGCCAGACAAACCTGACAGCCATTCCATCAACAAATGCATTGAGAACATGTGATTAGCTGTTCTTGATGTATTCAAGCCTGACATCAGGACAATGTATCTGTGAAGGTTTTTAGTAATGAGAATTTATTTTGACCTGCCATAAACATTTGATTTTAAAATTCTGAAAGCTAGATGTGTACTTCTGTCAAAACATTGCTAGATTATGTAAAGATGATTTTGAAGATCAAAGTAAAGTTATAGATGTATACAATTATGGATTGTGCTACCTATCTGAGCTTAATTTTGGCAATGGTTTCTGTACACCGCAGCCTGCCCAACAGACATCCTGAACTGTGAATATACCATCTTCATCTTCAGAGCCTAAAACAATCAATTTATTAGAAAAAGAAAATTTAATTGAAGTAGAGCAATAGAGACATCACTTTGGTAACATGTAAGTTAGCTGAATGTATGCATCAAGTACAAAACATACCTAATAAAGCACAAACCACTCCAGTCACAACTTCATGGACATCAATGCAGTTGCCAACCAACTTTATTCTTTGAAACTCATCCTCCAACACTAAACTATCGGATTCATGCACAAAATGTGTTCTGAAACAATACAATTCATGAAAATAATCCAACTTAGGGATACCTACTAACCAAGACATTTTCTAATCTCAATGTTCTCACCTGGGAGCTTGGGGTATTATTTCCAGTTGATCTGACAATTCTTTCAGGATACTAGGTTTTAATTCTTGAAACTTGAAAAGTGTCCCAATAATAATGCAAGTGGTACCTTTATCACGGAGTTCACACAATTTCAAAATCTTATGGCGATCTGACCATTTCCTCTTAATAATAGGTATCATAATATTTCTATAAGTGTTAAGTCTTGCTGAATAAATATGTGCATATTGCTTTGAAAAATCCCTAGCTACTTCTTGAAACCGTTTTGAGCAATCCGTGTAATTAACATGTTGTCTTTCTAATTCGTGAGTCTCAAACGCATTCTGAGTTTTATTAGACGCACTAGACTGTGCTTTAAATAACATGTTTATTTAACTTTTTGCAGCAAATAATACTTTGTTTAATAAAGGTAGAGATTTATTCCCGTTAATAGATTTGGCTTTTGGCGGGGTATTTTTCTCTTGACAAATGACACTGACGTTCTAAGTTCTAAGCCTATTGAAAGATTAATTTTCGTCTAGAAACTAATGAATTAAAATAATTCACAATAAAATTAATATTTAAGTTGTGATTTTCGTAAATGTAATGTATTTATTTGTTTATTTAAATCTCTACTATAATATAAGAATATTTAAATCAACTAGATTAAAGATAAACACTGAAAATAAGTTTCCACGTGAATTATAAACATAATCTCGTATAGATAGTTCAATTCAGATTTGCGCGCGGCCCTATGTGTGCGTCGGCTTGTAAATATACAACTTTCATTCGTGTGACAGTGACGTCGTCCGAGCATGACGTGTTCTTATCGCTTTTTGTTACGGGTACAGTCGTTTACGAAAATACTAGTTATTCACGGAGAAATTATTAAGGAGTCAGGTAAAGCGTTTCAAAAAATGAAACAACGTTCAAAGCTTTTTATTATTATAGTTTTTCATTATTTTCTCATACGTCTTTTCAAATTGACATTGACAGTATCTAAGAATTAAATACTCCTTACATATTTTCTAGCTCGGGGTACGCGGACGATAAATAAAATAGTGGACTAAGAATGTAAAAAGAGGTATAATCTAGTATAATAATGTAAACAAAATGTGTGGGAAATTTCAAAAAATTATATTGCTTCGCATAATGTCGACCAAAATAAGACGGAAATAACGAAACTCATACATGAACGTTTAAGTCAAATTGATGAAGGGATGTGGGGTAATACTTGTCGACATGTACAAAAGAAAAAAGAAGAATACTATAGACATGGAGTCAGAATTTATAATTCACCTTGGAGAGTAGCGAATCCCAAAATTCATCATTTGATTTTTCAAGTAGCGATTCATAATCATTATAAATAAATAAACATTAAATTACGTAATAACTGTTTTTCTTTAAACACCCGTATACTTACAACCCCTAAATTACTGTATTGTACCCGACTGTACCTCTTGTCACGCACTCAAAGTCACTGTATATGTACAAGGGTTACCCACACATAAGGCCGCGCGCACGACTGAGTTGAACTTACTATACTATGTTATGTAGAGTAAGAAAAGTTTTACCTATTACCATAGCCTATTACATAGTTGTGACTTCTAATTTTGAATGAGAGAAGATTTGTTTTTCGTATCATTAGTACGAAAAATGGCGGGAGTGCAAAAATTGAAATTAAATCATTTGAACATTAACGTAAAGAATGCCCTTATTGTCGGTATTATTATTGCTAAAAACAGTCCTCGTACGGTAGGTTCCAAAAAGAAAAGTGGAGAATCCAGAGGAGTTACATCTTTTACAATAAGAGATTCCGATATAGACACGATTAACGTTGATGTTTGGGGTTCCGAATACTTTGTCCTAACTTTTTACGAAAGATTTTTAGTAGGAGATGTTGGTAAGTGCTATATGCTTTCAAACAAAAATAAAAGTAAAACGAATTAGGTACCTAAGTGGAATAGAAAAATATAAATACATAAATTGTTGATCTATTGACTAATATATTCTTAATTTTATATCTAGTTGAAATTACGTCGCCAAAAATCTGCGTAAAGGCAGGAGATAACGAAACTTACAGGCCGCAGGTAAAGTATCGTTGATCCTAAATATAAAGATAATTGTTTATTACAATAAATACTTACATATATTTATATAAACAACGTAAAATTGTTTTTTTCCAAAGGTGTCCTCCCCGTTTTACCTATCTCTAAACGAAGGCATGTCGGACGTGACCATTCACAATGGAGATGCTTTTAGCATGTTCTTACCTCTTCTCCATATACCTACTAAGCAATCTTCGGGCTATTATGGACTTGCCGAAGTAATGAAACTACCAGGTACACCTCACTACAAAATTAATATCAATTAGGTAATCCTAATCTACTTACTTATTAACAACAGTCAACAATCTAAGTAATAACTGTGCCATATTTTCTTAAAATTAATTGCTCGTATATTTCAGATGAAAGTAACAATGTTTACGTCGATTTGCTGGTTGTTGTAAAATCCGTGAAACCAGCGAAAACTATAAAAACCAGAGCTGGTAAGTTAACTTAAACTTAACGATCATTAGAAGAAATCTGCGCTGCGGACGTTAATTTTGATTTTTAATTTTAGGTGTTGATATGTCAGTGCGCGGTGTAGAGATTATAGACAATACAACTCCGGCTACCGTTAACCTAGACATTTTCGACATCGACACTATCCAAAGGTTTTATGTTCAAATATTTATTACCCACATAGTTAACTGTCCCTACTTTTATTCCTGTTCCTTGACTTATATATTCATCATCCTCCGAGCCTTTTTCCCAACTAAGTATGTTGGGGTTGGCTTCCAGTCTAACCGGATTCAGCTGAGTACCAGTGCTTTACAAGAAGCGACTGCCTATCTTACCTCCTCAACCCAGTTACGCGGGCAACCCAACAGTGGCGGCGTAGCATCGAGTGGCACCCGGGGCGGACTACCTATTGAGTACCCCCAAAAAAAAACGACCAAATAAAATCACGTAGTAAAAAAAATGGTGTAGAAATCATTCATGGTGCTTTTAGCTAGGTTTAACATGAAGAAACCGGAGACAGATCATTGCAAAGTTATAAAGCGCTAGTGAAGGGAGCCCGAAATTTTTGAGTTTTGGAACACAACAGTACTCAAACAACTTTAAATAAAAAAATCACTGTTAAGTGAAAAAGCCGCGAGCATAGCGAGCGCGAAATTTTCGATTTTTGGGACGCAAAGATACCTAAAGGAATGAGAAAAAAACAGTGTAAGTGAAAGGCGTGAGCGCAGCGACCGCGAAATTTTTGAGTATTGGAACACATAAGTACCCAATAAGTTTCAAACAATCACTGCAAAGTGAAGAAACCGCGAGCGTAGCGAGCGCGAAATTTTAGATTTTTGGGACGCAAAGATATGAGAAAAAAAAGACTGTAAAGTGAATGGCGCGAGCGCAGCGAGCGCGAAATTTTTGAGTTTTGGAATACATAAGTATTCAAACAAGTTTGAAAAAAAAACTACAGTAAAGTGAAGAAGCCGCGAGCGTTGCGAGCGCGAAATTTTAGATTTTTTTGGGACGCAAAGATACCTAAAGAAGTGAGAAAAAACCACAGAAAAGTGAACGGCGCGAGCGCAGCGAGCGCGAAATTTTTGAGTTTTGGAATACATAAGTATTCAAACAAGTTTGAAAAAAAAACCACAGTAAAGTGAACAAGCTGCGAGCGTAGCGAGCGCGATATTCTTTGAGTTTTGGGACACAAAAGTCCTCCACCGCTTAGAAATATCCACCGTAAAGTGAATTTTCTAATTGTTGGTTTGAGGACAAAAACTCAGACATGAGCAATAAACAGAAACCGTGACTGAAGCGAGCGTCAGTTGTTTTTGATACTTCGGTACTTGAACTTTTTGTAAGATTGAGGACTTAAAAAGTAAGCGCAGAATAAATTAGAAAGTAATAAAAAACCGCGAGCGAAGCGAGCGGATTTTTTTTTCAACGTTGAGGAATTAATTTAAGTAATCAGGTAAAAGCAAAAATACAAGAGAGGGGTGACAGATGGACTGAGGGGTGACACCCCTTTCAGTCCCACCTCGATCATTCTGGTAGAGCAGATATGTGCCGACCGAGATGGCACCCCCCCAGATGTGGTACCCGGGGCGGACCGCCCCTCCCCCCCCCTTACGCCGCTACTGCAACCCAATACCCATTGGTTAGACTGGTGTCAGACTTACTTCCTTGCCTTATATTATAAATTATTAAATATACGGAACCTACTGCCTGTGCATGATGTATCTACATAAATTAGCCATGGCCCCGTACAGCTTTCTAAGGTTCTTACACTAAGACTGATAGCGTCTAAGTCGCCAGGTCGACCAGACATAGATAGGTGGTAAATCCGTTTTTTGATCATTTTGCCTATGGAAAGTATATTGCACAAAAGGCAAAAGGTAAAGGAAGGCAAAAACGAAGTAACCTCAGGAGACGGTCAGTGGTAGGTAGAATAGGTGTCTAAATTATGGCCGTAAAATATAGTGATCTCCCAACAGAGCTGAAGAATGGAGGCGTTTAGAAAGCGTGCTCTTTATAGCTGATGCTAGAGTATCGTGGCGATCTCGTGCAGTTAGTGTGCAAGTATGCGGCCGCACCGTGATCACACATCAGCCTCACACCGCTGACGCAGAGGCCTTAAGGCTGCACATACGTAACCAGGCAACTGCGCGTGAGTCACACTTCTAACTTCAGCAATTATCTAAGCCGTCGCGTCATATTCAAAACACAACTCATAGGTACTACTATTTATCTTCCTTGATAACCGATGTTAAACCGATAAGTGTAATCATTACGGTAAACAAATTTTTATTTGCAATATTTTGTCTGGATGTCTCATGTACCTACGTGGTTCAGTAAACAATGTTATTGCATCATTATTTTGGAAGGAGTTCTAAAATTAGATCGGCTAGGTATCATTACATAAACACTTATTTATTATCAATCTACCTACTTCGTACCTACATACACAACAGAGCAGCCAATTTCTTACTATGAGGGAAACCCTGGGGCCCGATTCTCCTAATTTTACTTAAGCGCCGTTCGATTCACGTTCGACTGCGATCCAATCCCGACTCGATTACGATTGAAGCGTATGTGGCATTCCGCTATTTTTCTTTGAAATAAACGTTTTTATCCTTTTCTATCATTCAATAATGAATCATTTTGTCTGCAAATGATTTACGATTGCAAAATGATTGTACAGCAAACTACCGTATAGACCAAAATCACCAAAATAGCAGACCAATCGCACACCAATCAAATGTCAATCGAATACGATTGGTCTTTTATTAGTAGCAGAATGCCCGATATGGTAAAAACTGCTATTACGATCATATTGCGATTCGATTTCTATTCGATTTTGACATTATTAACTTAGGAGAATCGGGCCCCTGTTTACGCCTTATTATTTTAGAAGAAGTACCTTCTAGCTAGGGTGTGTTTTCATTTGCATTTACTTACGTAGGATCTTTTTTTCTTTAATTCTTAATCTGTTTTGATTTCCTGATCTTGAGAAAAAATACAATGATAAGGAAAATCAAATAAGGTATTTGTTGTACATGTCGCAATTGAGACGTTTTTGAGGGGTCAACTCAATGATGTTGTCAATAAAGTTATAGTTTGGCCTTCGATAATTTTGTTGACTCAGGTGGCGGGGAAGCCGCAGCATGGGCCGCATGGAGTGGCGAGCGCGCATGCGCGGCCTCCGTGTCACAAGTGCGCGACCGCGTCGCAGGCGCAACGCCTTTCTGTGCGTCACTACATGCATTGCTGACGCACCTCGATTTGGATGAACTTGATACTTTGTATGAAACTTATCTAGCATCTACGTAACATAAGTCTTCGAATTAAAACACTATACAGCTACTGGATAATGCACTTTCAGGGATAATTCTGCTGATGAGAACATTCGCGTCCGCTTTGCTGACCACACTGGGGAGTTGACTGCTCGACTACCTGTGAATATTCTAGAAGATACTTTAGGATATTCTGTAAATACTTATTTAACTTTTCCATTACCTTGAGTCTATGAAGTTGATTTGTTTTTGCATTAATTCTTTGCTTCGAGTTTCTCTGCAAACTGCTGTTTTGTGTTTAAGATAGCGCAGTTAAGGTCGATGTCCTCTGAAAATCGTGCAGCAGCTCGGTGGTCCATTCTCCTGGAACAGTGCACCGTGAAACTGGCTGCTTCACCCCCGCGTCTTATAGTTCTTTCTCTACGGCGAGCCACGCAAGCTGACCCGATACCGCTATACTAAATGATTATATCAGTGTAATCTGTTAATTCCCTTCTCTGAATAAACTATTTTACCTTCTATCTTTTAATGTTTACGTAACTGCAAACTAGTAAAACATCACTTCCAATCATGTTTAGCCAAATCGTTCAGATAGGGTTTAAAATACTAATGGAATGGAAAGTTTATTGGCCCCACGCGTCTAGACTGAAGAGTTTATCTTTAATACCTACCTTATCAGTCAACTAAGATTCAAAAACATACGACGCAATATTGTTTGAGATTAATACCTAAACTGTTTAGAAGACCGCCCATTAGCATATCGCTGGGTAACCCTGTGAGTTTATCGATCAAACAAAGGCTATCAGTGAACTAACTGTACATGTGCTGAAGCGTACATTCTCTGCCCCCGGTGATCTCAAAATCATGGAAAAGCCAGAAAAAATCGAACTGGTATACGAATACAAAAAACGCAGGAAAGAATTTGGAAGACAAACATTATTCGAAGATAGTGGTCCCGAACTGATAGTGAGCATTCCAAATAACCCGGCGCATTATCCAGATTACATTCTGCGAAATCCGGTGCATGTTGCCATACAAAATACATGCACTATGTCTGAACACTGGGTTAATTCTGTGAGGTAGGTAAAATTGCTATTGGCATGATAATTTGAGATAAGTACCTACCTAAAGACATTAATAACTACATTTACGTTTGGCATTCAATGTGCTTATCTCTTGAATGAGTAGGTACCTACCCATATTTCTTATCTATACTTAATTATTGGACTTAATATATTATTCAATAAAAAATCAAAGATAACTGTTAACTACATCATATTTATTTGTTATTTATTTATTTAGTTAATCCTTAATAAAACAGTTTAAATAACTGATTCGTCTTTCTTGGATTAATTAAGAGCTGAATACACAAGTTCTGGCATAAGCCACGTAGAGGGAGGCTGGCCAAAAGATATTAACATGAGTGATCCCGAAGCAACCCAGAGGTATCGACGCAAAATCGAAAAGGATGACGCTTATGTTCATGCTGTAATGCATTTAGGACATGTAAGTGTTAATGATCCTAGAAGCCCCGCCAAATAAACAATAATAGCTAAATAAAATCTTACGATACAGAGTATGGAACACAATATACTTCAAAATAATGCAGTGGACATGTACGAGACCTACTGTACTGAGTTGCCGGCTATCCCACCGGTTGAGAACAGTGGCTGTCACACTGTCAACGTGTACCGTGAACCCGATGGCAGACGACCCATCCGGTCTCTGTCGTGGCAAGCTGATGGAGGAGCCAAGTTAGCTGTAGCTCACGCCGACATCGAGCTGACAAGGAATTCGAGAAACCCTCAATACTCCTACATTTGGGACATTGGTATGATTTGAAAATGCAATAAGTCAATTTATGTTCGTGTTAGTTACATTTAAAACCAAATTTTAATCGTTGCAGAGAATGCAAATGCACCAGAGCTAGTTATCAGACCACCACAACCGTTATTAGATCTAATTTACAATCCTCGTGATCCTCATCTTATAATTGGAGGGATGATGAACGGTCAGGTAAGACAAGAAAGACGGACAACACTATGTAGAACCTCCCCTCAGGATTTTTTATTTATAGAAAACCCGCTGTGATGACTTCGGGTATTTCACATTTGCAGGTTGGTTGGTGGGACACACGAAAAGGTGGAGACCCGGCCGGAGTCTGCCCACCTCATGTTGCACATCGTGACATAGCAAGAAACGTATTATTTATCAATTCCAAAATCGGAGCGGAATTTTTCTCCTCATCACCAGATGGTGTTGTAAAATGGTTGCCTGTTTCATATTTTAAAAAGTCATACACAAACTTCGAAGTAAGAAGCCTTAGTCGTAAAGTTAATCTTATAATTGTTTCAGGTGGGATACTCGGAATATGAGTGAGCCAACAGACTCCATGATCATTGATATTGTAAAATCAGTAACTGATACACAGTCCATTGATAATGCGATTGGAATATCAGCTCTTGAATATGAGCCAACTATCCCTACGAGGTAGGTACAACTTAGATGCTTAAGATTTAGGTAGATATGACAAAGTTAAAGACATCTAAATTAATACATTTTGGACAGGTTCATGGTCGGGACAGAAACTGGATTAGTAATAGGAGGTAACCGAAAAGGAAAGAATTCCGTCGAAAAACTTCCAACAAAGGCAAGTTTTAGCAAACGAGATTGTTTCTCGTGAGATTTTTATACTAAATTCGTGTAATATTTCAGTACGAGGCACATCTTGGTCCTGTGTATGCGCTGCAAAGGAACCCGACATTCGTTAAAAACTTCCTGACAGTGGGTGACTGGACCGCTCGAGTTTGGAGCGAAGACTGTCGCGAATCGGCTATTCTATGGACTTACTCCCACCGTACTAAACTGACTGATGGTGCTTGGAACCCTATCAGGTACCTGACATATTTTACGAAAACCTAGGCGGTAGCAATTAGGCAAAAGACCTTCCTGCATTAATGATCATGAGGCTCACTTTTGAAGACTAGTAGCTACCTCATACAGGCCTTTCAGAAAGTGATTAAAACTATGGAAGTAATCAACACCTGGGGCGAGATTCTACTAATTGTACTTAAGCGACATGCAATCACATTCGACTGAGACCCAATCACGACTCAATTACGATTGAAGCGTAGGTATGTGGCATTCCGCTATTTTTTCTTTTGAATAAACGTTTTTATCCGGTTCTGTGATTCAATAATGAATCATTGCAATATGATTGTAAAGCAAACTACCGTTTAGACCAAATGGCAGAACAATCGCAAACCAATCAAGTGCCATTGGAATACGATTGGTCTTTAATTAGTAGCAAAATGCCCGGCAAGGGTAAAACAGCTATTGCGATTCAATTTCTATTCATTTTTGACATTATTAACTTAGGAGAATTGGGCCCGGGGCCCAATTCATCTTCTTTATGACAGGGCCCCCCTATCATAAACTAGATGAATGAACATTAGGTACCTTGATCATTTCGTGCTGTACCACCCACAGATTTTCATTGCTGCTGGTAACGCAATGGGATGGTTGCCTCTCGTGTTGGGACTTATTACGAAGAAGAAGCGCTCCATTAGTTACTGCACAAGTATGCGATGAACCGCTGCTGCGCCTGCGTCCGCATGAAGGAGTTAGTATAATCTGGAACACAGCATCAAGTACTATTGCCAATAAAAGTACCTACTAATCAATACTTTAATATTTTAGGGTCTTTTAGTAGCATGCGGCAGTAGCAAAGGAACGGTATACTTAGCTGAGTTGTCCGAAAATCTTGGAACGGCAGACAAAAATGATAAACAACTCTTAACTCACGTAAGTATTACGCTATGTTACATAGCAACTCGAGACCCATGATGTGACTCAGTAATTTTTCCAATTGATTGCTTTATCGACACGAAACAAATGATTAGATAGGGGGGTATTCCATCTGCTCGATATGTATGCTCTCAGGTTTTAGATCGTGAGAACAAAAGGGAGCGTATTTTAGAAGCTCGGATGCGCGAACTTAGGTTGAAGATGCGTCAAGGCGGGAACGCGGGTGAACCAGCCGTTGAAACTGATCCAACCTCTAATGACAGGGACCTTGAAGAGGCCACTACGGAGTATATGCAGACTATCAACGATCTGCAGGCACAACAGAAAACAGAAACTTAAACATGTTTTAACAAATTAAAATTAAAACAGCATGCTTATTAAGTGGTTCGAAATAAAATAAATTATTATTTTTTACATTATTTATTCTGAAACCAAAATGTAAGTAAATGAGGGATTGTGGTGGTCGTATAACATAAAAAAGATGGAGGCAAAGCAAAATTGTAGTCTTTAATTTAAAGGGCCAGATGCATCAAAATGTAATCACAGCATAAAGATGGTATTATGTATAAGTTTTTATTGCTAGGTAGTTAGACTATATTAAGTTGTGGATAGTTAATATTTTAATATAATAAGACACATAAATTTTCCAGTCTTTAACAGCAACTTGTTATCATAATGTCAATAATAATATTTTAACGCAACAGGCTATATTTTGATCTGTTAAAACAAACCATGGATTTAGGTTTATTTTGTTTGCCTTACAAGCTATAATTTCAGCATCATTATAATAGAATCCATAAAGAATAACAAAAAGTATACTTAGGTTTGCTACCTATTACATATATTTTTTTTTTCTTCTCCATCTATTGCAGAAGAAGTATGTTTAAGTTTTTTATGTATCACACATAAATGCCTCCTTACGCAGGTCTTAATAATAATCTATATTTAGAACTTAAAATCTAATTGATCATCTAACTTTTACTAATCATAAATGAACATTTGAATGGTTTGAAATTATTTAATAATGTAATGAATAAAGTCTGCAGTCTAAAATAGTTGGGTATCTCTTTACCAATTTTGATTGCTTAAAATTGCTTGTGAATCACCTAGACATCGGATTATAAGAAAGCTTTGTTAATCTGTAATCTCAATAATATGATAATTTGTAATCTGAATTTAGATTTATTTTCTCAATATTTCTACAGAGATTTGGCTTTCACGACTTCATGTCGGTTTTTATAAATATTGGGGTATTCTTTATTCCCAAAAAAACGTATTTTTTACTTTTATAAATATATCAGGGTTTAGTTTTACACCATTCCCACAAAATACAAGACTGACATATTTAACCCAGGCACGATTTATAAAAAAATTGCAATAACGCTGTAAAATTAGTTACAATAAGCACATGCTTATAACTCAATGTCTAGTCATTACAATCTAAACATTCAGACATCAATTTGTACATGACGAAGTATTATTTGTTCTTGCTTCAATTTCATCTTGAACGCAGATAATAACTATGATATGCAGAGAGTTTTCATCTCTCTATGTTTAGTTAAGTGGAAGCCTTTTCTTCTTTATTGAACGCAATGAATGACCAACGATGTTCAATATTGGCGCCAACGCCGCTCGTGGTGCGTTCGAAAACATCAGTGTGTTTTTGTAGAACATGGTGTATTGTAGCCTGGGACACGTGCGGGAATATGGCGCGAACATACGACACCACGTAGTCCAGGCTGGCCCCTTGTGGATGTACCTGAATTTATATTTTATCATCAGCTATAGACCAAGATACTTTAAATAGTTAATGTAAAATAGAAGCCTGAAGAGTTCCTACACTGTATAGTATTTGCCTCATTTATTTAGTTTCTTGTAGTCACTCTGAAGCTCGTAAATCCCTTGGTACACAAGTCTACGTAAATCTTCGATATCCAATTAATTAGGACTCTAACCGACTACAAAAGAACACAGCAATAACTTACTTGTAAGAAAGCCGACATGACTCCAATAAGCTTGGCTTCTCCGCAGCCAGCCTCGACAGCCTCTTTGAGATGCACTGCAGAGTCCAGATCCTCGGGTAATGGCGGCGGCGGAGGTGGCTTCACGATCGGCGAAGGCAATGGCGGCTGGAACGTACACATTAGAATTTATTATCATTTATATCATGTATGTTTAGTACAGCACATAAAATTGTGTTAATTATATGTTAAGATTTATTACCCATATTTTATTTTCACCATTATGAAGTCAGATTTTAATGCCATTATGAAGTCACATTTTAATTCAGCTTTTTAATGCCGTCCTGTTTGAAGGGAGAACTCCAGAGGCGTGGAGTAGGAGTGTTGCCGTCCTGTTCTTCAAAAAGGGAGACAAAACCCAGCTGAAGAACTATCGACCCATTTCCCTCCTAAGCCACGTCTATAAGCTGTTCTCAAGAGTGATCACGAACCGACTTGCGCGAAGACTCGACGAATTCCAACCACCGGAGCAGGCTGGGTTTCGGAGCGGATACGGCACCATAGACCACATCCACACAGTGCGGCAGATTATACAGAAGACCGAAGAGTATAATCAGCCCCTGTGTCTAGCATTTGTGGACTATGAGAAGGCCTTTGACTCGGTTGAAATCTGGTCTGTTCTGGAGTCCCTGCAGCGTTGTCAAGTAGATTGGCGATACATCCAAGTGATGAGATGTCTCTACGAAGCCGCTACAATGTCCGTCCAAGTACAGAATCAGCAAACAAGGCCCATACCGTTGCATCGAGGAGTGAGACAAGGGGATGTTATTTCCCCGAAACTGTTCACTAATGCAATGGAGGATATGTTCAAGACGCTGAACTGGAAAGGACGCGGCATCAACATCAATGGCGAACACATCTCTCACTTGCGATTTGCTGACGATATCGTCATCATGGCGGAAACGCTGCAGGACCTACAACAGATGCTGAACGACCTGGCTGAATCTTCTCTACGCATCGGCCTACGGATGAACTTGGACAAAACCAAGGTCATGTTCAATGAACATGTTCTACCGGAACCGATTGCGATACACGGCGCCGTTCTCGAAGTTGTTCGGAAATATGTATACCTCGGGCAGACATTGCAGTTAGGTAGAAACAACTTTGAGGACGAGGTGAATAGGAGAATTCAGTTGGGTTGGGCTGCATTTGGGAAGCTACGTCGAGTCCTAACATCGTCAATCCCACAGTGCCTAAAGACAAAAGTCTTCAATCAGTGCGTCCTACCTGTCATGACTTACGGAGCCGAAACGTGGACACTGTCGGTACGGCTGGTTCACAAGTTTAAAGTCGCTCAGCGGGCTATGGAAAGGGCTATGCTCGGCATTTCTCTGAGGGATCGCATCAGAAATGAGGTAATCCGTCAGAGAACCAAGGTCATCGACATAGCCCACCGAATCAGCAAGCTGAAGTGGCAGTGGGCTGGCCATATTATCCGAAGAACCGATAACCGTTGGGGTAAACGAGTTCTAGAGTGGAGACCGCGCCTCGGCAAACGTAGTGTAGGACGTCCTCAGGCACGGTGGAGTGATGACTTGCGCAAGACGGCTGGCAGGAGCTGGATGCGAGAAGCCGAAAATCGATCTCAGTGGCGTGCACTTGGAGAGGCCTATGTCCAGCAGTGGACTGCGATAGGCTGATGATGATGATGATGAAGTCAGATTTATTTTTGTGAATAAAAAATAAATATGAAAAGGTTTCCATGAACAGAAAACCAGTAATTAAACAATAACTGTGATGACGAAATACTTACATTTTTGTCCATAGCTCCCTGCAAAGCTTGCCGCGCTATGAACTGAGCCTTAAACTTTTCCATCTCTTTCATAGAATCAGCCTTAATAACGTCAACCTCATTTTTATATGCTTCCAGTTGAAATTGAAGACTCTCATTCTCACGCTGAAATATAAAAATCCATTCATTATTATTAACATTTTTCATAGTATTTACTCAGAAATTATTTCAATTAAACATGTATTACCTTTAACTGTTGAATATCTTCATTACCATGGTCTGATGACCTGCTGAAGCCATTAAACTCTCCATCCTCGCTAAAGAACTTCTCATTGAATTCTTCCTTCAATGAATTAAACTCCTGGAAGATATTTATTTGCTTAGAGAACGAATAAGCATACATTAAATTACTAAAGGTGTGATTACTTATATTCATGTGTAGATAGAAATATAAGGAAATAGTTCTGTATACTTTACCACATGATTCCTTTCTCTGTTTACCTGTACTGCAGTCTTCTCGGTCACCTAGATTACCTCCTTTCATTACACTATTGCACCACATTTGTCGGTCAGTTCCTCAAGCTGATACTCACTTCGGTAAGGTGTTTTTTACAGCTTATTTTAGTTTTACAATAATATAGTGAACAGCAAGAGTTATCTCGAACTTTTGTGAATACAACAATTACATAGTGTTTGTTTCCTAACAAATGAACAGTTGCTACATATTAGTAGTACCTGTGTCATTTTCTGCCACGTCTCGATGTTCTTTCTCTGCGGTTTGGTGAAGTGATCCCATACACGTTGATGGGACGACGCGGCAAACACTTTCGCCACCTGTTCGACTGAGGTTCACAAAATTATGTTAAGAGATCCAACTTTGGTCTCACGACCAAAACATACCGTCGTAATGTCTCGATCAATCGGTCGTCCCAGGCTCAACACTGTTGTATTTAACGTCGCAGTCGCTTGGAGCGTTATACGTCTACCTATCACATGCGAGGCTCACGACAGTCGACAGTGTTGCGCACGCGCTGCATCTCGCGTTACACACGTGTAACGTCAGACATGTTACTGTGTCGTTACACACAAGTACCCAACATGTTATGACAATTTATTTTTAAACAATCTCATAAGAATATGTATATTAAAAATAAGAAAAATGGGTGTAATTGTAAATAGTAAAAATAAATTGTCATAACATAAATAACTTACAACGGCGCCCAAGTTTCTCAACGCGGCGTGGATTGTGCTCCAATTCATTAATGGTTAGAGCTGGACGACATCTGGTGAACCCGAGCGATCCATTTGTGATTGACTACCCGACGATATCAGAGAGACCATTTTGCAACATTTGTATTACATAATTAACTGGAGAATAAACAGACTGTAGTTGCTAAAATGCTTGAAAACAATATTCAACAGCATCTTAGAACATTCAGCATGTATTCTCATGAAAAGAAAAATGTACTTTCTTTAGTTACTACTTCAATGTTATCTTAAATGAGAACATTGCGACCTTCTTACCTTGAAAGTATTTTGTAATATAAAATAATGTCAGACTAGACAATTATGTTTGATTGCTCATTAAAAGAAGTTATGGAGGCGAAATTTCAATGACATGATGTTCAAGCCAACTTACGTTGTTCAATCACAGTAGCTATGTGATTCTTGACACGTTCTTTGCAATCTAGTAACTCTTCTTCAGCCTGCATTTTTTCATTATACAACCTGCGTATATGTGCGTTTGTAGCTTGTATCATTGAATAAAATTGATTTGCATTCTTTTTTGTGCATTCTCCTCTCTCTAACCAAGCTAGCAATGTCTGAAATAAATAGAACACAATTGCAAGATTGGTTATAGACTTACTGCTAATGTATGGAAGTTTTAGCACAGATTATATAATAGTTACTACGTAACAGATAAATCACTCCATACAAAAAAGTCCATACCTACTGTTATAAGCACCTACAAGTTCCCCAACTACCTACAAACTCCTAGCTGCGTTATAAAATGAACCTTAAAAGCTCGAGCGCTTGATTGTTATTCCAATGCGATAGCGCACAGTTCAGTGACCGCAACCGTGCCGTGGCCGTGCTTAGGGTTGCTTCTTACAATTTATTAATATTTAAGTAGCAAAACAAAGTTACGCTTATTTTAAGATAGCCTTTTTTATAACTGAGTTTTTAAATAAAAAGTAATATCAAGAATATTTTTCTTTAGTTAACTATTGTATTGCCTACTAAAATGGAGTATGGGTACATATCACTAAATATTACCTAATACGTAAGCATAGGTAAGTACTTAAGTAAAGCTTTCGTCAAAATCAAAGGTGGTTTCCAACTACCTATTTTTCGAGCACCAGTGCCATACCCCATATGGTACAACTCCGTCGAGTGTTGATACATACCTAAAATTGGTTTCTGCGTAGCGACACGCGTAATGTTCCGAGTCGTCATTAAGTTGGACCAGAACTATACCTACTTACACTCGAGATGTGTTTTGAGCTACAAAACTCACAATACAGTTCATATGACTAAGTCTAAGTAGGTATCTAAAGTAAAATAAGTAGGTACCTAATGATCTCTGTTGTTAAAATCATAAAGTAGATAAGTATTAATTTATTAAAAAAAAATAGAATTACTAGACAAGTTCATACATATAAAATGTTTCTAAATCTTACAATAGTCGCATATAAACCAATACAACTCAAAATAATCCACCAGTTTGTGAGGTAGCTTAAAAAACCTAATAAAAACCAACAGCATAACATGCCACGAAATAAAAATAATAATATTGGAGCGCGCGCGGCGCGTGTGACTGTTGTGCGCCCTGAGCCGCGTGGGGTTACCGGTAACCCAGCGAGCGGTAGGCATTTATCGCGCGCAAGTACAGAGAGTGACAGAGGCCTGGTTTTAGTTTCAGTGATGAGTAAATTAAAGTCAGCAAGTAATTTACCGGTAGAGTTGTTGAAAAATGTTCTTCATTTTTGAGTTTTTCTGCCAATTGAACCATAGCTGCATTTGAGTATGGTTGTATTCTGGATGGCGATGGTGTTCTTCTACGTGTATCTGAACCATATGAACTTATACTGCGGTTCGCCATTTCTTGTTGTGCATTCAAATGCTGCATCTGTACTTGCTGAGCTCGTAGAGCTTGTCTTTGTCGGCGCTCAAAGTCATTTTGATCATCACGGCTCTGAAAAGGTGAGTTTTAATTTTATTTATTCTACATTTAAATAGGACAGCAAATAATAGTTCAATAAGACTTAAGCTCACCAATGCATAGTCTACATGCAACCAGCCAGTAGTGGAATGTGAATTTTCATCATCATCATCCTCATTCATATCATCTTTATCTTTCAAATTAATCAGCTTAATGCAGTATCCAGATATCAACATAGCTTGATCTACACACTCCTCTCTATCAAAACGAATGTGACAAAAGTTTTTCTTAGACAATCTAAGTGTGTGTATTCTGCCATAAGTCTCAAAAATCTCTCTCACGATTCTTTCTGTTATCTTGTCTGGTAATCCACCTACAAATATGGTTCGGCATCCAGGAGGTTTAGACCTCCTTAGAGGTCTAGGTGCATTAGAATCAGGAGGAATGAGCCGAGCATGTTTAAAAAGGATTTCTTTTTTGTCTTGCATAGCTGACATATCTCCAGTCATGCCAGGATACATTCCCATCATAGAGGGGTCCATCATCATGCCGCCCATCATGCCCATATCCATAGCTGGAGGCGCGGCAGGTGCCATACCTTGTCCGCCCATAGCTGACATATCCATAGTTGGTTGAGGGACCATGTCCATCCCTGTTCCAGACATCATATCCATACCTGGAGTAGGCATCATGCCCCCACCCATCATAGCTCCCTGCATCATCATGTTTGGGTACATTCCACCAGCCATCATCATGTTTGCTAGAATAAAGTTCATGAATATATCAAATGCATGAGTATTATTGCTGTAGAGAGCCAATCTTTAAGTATGTGTATCAATACAAGGGAGGTTTTAGACAATAGCTATGTTACATAGAGTTTGGCTCTAGTTGTCATATGGCCAGTTTCTTCATCAAAAGTTAAAGTTAAAGTAATGTCTAAAGTAAAAGTAACGGTCAAATTCGTTTTTTCAAGGCTAAACTGACAGCAAAATTCATAGAAAAATTGAATTTAACCGTTACTTTTACTTTAGACATTACTTTAGCCATAACTTTAACTTTAACTTTTGATGAAGAAACTGGCCGATAGTGTGACTTATATGGAACATAAAACAAGCAACATCATATCACTCAGGGATATCTCATCTTTCTGAATAAGAAACTTACCTACTTTAAGAATACTGAAAGTATTTCTACAAACTATTTATTGTGATAGATAGTGAAATGTGTTGTGGTTACCTTGTGGATACATATTAGTCATCATCATAGGATTCATAACATTGTTCACATCATCGCCAGATTTCGTAGGGTCTTGATTCTTCATTTCGCGTCGGCGGCCGACAGTGTCGCTCCGCAAGGGCGACCTGTCCCTTCTATTGTTACCTTTAAATCAGACGCAAAAAACAATCACAAACCAAACTAGATGTTGAATTAATTTTAAGTTATTAAAAACTTCTTGTCAGTTCAAATTTAATGATCACTGATAAATAGTACCTACTTAATGAAGCTATTGAAATATTATTGAAAAAACATACCCAGCATACTTTCTTAGCAGATGCGCTGAACTTCGGCTGTTCTGTTTGCTTTGTTTGTTCTACTACTTATACAAAATCTGTGCAGATTTTTTACTTTTTCACTAGGGAAACTGCCTTATATTAACAATAAGCACTTGTCTTCGATATTTTGAGAGTTCGTTAACCAACTTTTCTGTAGTCCCTTGGCTTGGGCGAGGGGAATCAGGGAAGAAAGAAAAGGAAGCCCTTGAATCACTTTGACAGCAAGCTGTCACATACTGCCAACCTGCTAAAATAATAGTTGTATTGTCTGTGACAACAAAATGTTAAAACCAAAGAGCTTAACTGTGTAACTCATCGAGCTTAGAATTATAAGGAGACGCCGTGTTGTTATTGACGTATCTATAGTTATATAAATATGGGCGAAATATGAAACAAATTATGCAACATAGTTTTGTCTCACTCTTTCTAAGCAGATAATTATATTTGAAAACAGGGACAACAATATTTTTGTGGTTGCGTAAAATGGTGACATTTACTTTTGATATCCTCCTGTTTGTAGGTGCGTGCCATATCTGGTACATATGTCATGGTAGTTGTGCTGTCAAATAGGTGCTCTTCGTGACTTATTTTTGCTATTTTATGTGTGTATTTTACGTGTTTACTATTAAGACTTTACTATTTCAAGAGTGAATTTATCAACGAGTATGCCTACGTGTTGTATCGTGAAGTGTGGTGCAAGTAAGCACAAAAATCAAGCAGGATTGTCTTTACACAGGTTAGTAACCAGTTTTTGCTAGATTCTACATAAACTAATTCACATTGGATAAAAAATATGTTACGGAAACATGAATTGATGGTGAAAGTACTTATATTTAAGTTTATTTCTGTATAAAAAGCTATATTTAGAAATAAATGTTGTTTACAATAACATGTCATAGTATTGGCATAGTGCTGTACAGTTGTCATAACTGTATCGATATAATATCCACTTTTATAATTCAGCTTTTACTAATTTTAACAACAGAAGTTACTGTTCCTAAGACACTGAGCCCTCAGAGTTGTGTATTATGTTGAATAGAACATCTCTATTTTGTTATTTACTTAAGTACTATCTTTTCATCGCGGTATTACTCGCGTTCCGACGGATCTAATTCCCGTACCCAAACAGTAATAGCCTATGCCCACCGGGTAAAGTGTAGCTTTCAAATCGGTCAACTTGTTTCGGAGCCTATTCAATCCAAACAAATAATCAAAGTATCTATAGATAAGTTCAAGTTTTGATGTTCCAAATTAATTAATAAACATTTTTTGCAGGTTTCCTATACGAAATGATTTAAGGACAAAATGGTTAGAAGCTATTGGTGAGGAAAATATTAATCCCAGACATAAATATTGGTATGTCTGTTCGCTTCACTTTGAAGATAGTTGTTTTAATAGAACACTGGATATCTTAAGATTCAAAATTCACCCTCTTCCTGTCAACCGATTAATCTGAAATTTTGTATACACCTTTAATTCTGATGACAATACAATATAGTAATATCAATAACATTGTAAATCCAATATGGCCGCCGGCACAAAATTGTTTTGTACAATCGATTAATACATAATTAGCTCCATTTGCATTATATAAATAACTTTCTCATGAATAGCTTGAAAACGATTGTAAATTATTGTATTTTTTTTAAGAGAGTATCTACTTATGGCGTTTCTTGCGGATTCTTCTTCATAAGACCGAATCTTTGGCACCCTGCAACTAGTCTGACGTGAAAGAACTTTCATAGGGCTATTTGAAATAATAAATAATTAATAATTACATTGCCTGTGTTTTTTTTTTCAAAGGTATCACCCTACTGAAATGACTCCTCCCATTTGGTTGATGTTGTTGAGGTTATTAGTATCAGTGAAGTTAATGTGATAGTTAGTTCTATGACGAAGAAATTATTTATACTCGGTTATTTTTATGCACACAGTAAGACTCGTATGTACTTCTAACTAGAATACAATATCGATATTTGTTGAATCCGGTAGTGGTACAACCCTAGTAATGGCAGCCATTTTAGTTACTACTGCAGACTGACAGTAGGTGTCATCGATATATATGTACTACGTACTAGATAGAACGTTCCGAACAAAAAGCTTACCACACTGAAGTGCATTGCAGACTTTGCACTGCCCAAAATGGCAAATCAGAGCGATTTTGACACCCGCGTCAGATGGATGTCTATGAAACGACAATTATAAAATAGAAAAAACATATTAAGGTATAAACTTACACATATTAACTATTCGATAGTCAAGTTAGTAAAATTACACGCTGATCATGCTATTACAACGATTGTATATCACACTTTTCATTTGTAATTCAATTTTACAAATATACATTATTTTGTACTGCCCGCCATCTTAAAAATAGATTATGCAAATCATGCAGAAACAGATGTGCCATAAAACTGTTTGTAGGTAAAATATCAATGAAAACAGACTTCACTTTGTCATGGTATGTTCTTATTTTTTAGAAAACATAGTATGACGTCGTGTGTATTTCGCTACTGTAAAAACACTACAACATATATCAGCGCGTTTAAAGCCCTCTTAAGAAAAAAAACATCGTAATTAATATTAAAAAACCCTAAAAATAAGTTCCTGGTTTTAATACATTACATGATTTTGCATTCACTTAGATATAAATAAACTTTTTGATATATTACATGATTTTGAATTCACTTAGATATAAACTTTTTGAGTAATGAAAAATGTAGGCAAAATACGAGCGAACATATTATGTCACTTCTGCGATTAACATCAATGAGGATGACTAGATGTCACAATACGTCAACAAGATGTCAAAAGACGACATAAGCGGGTAAATTATTTGTATGGATGTTCTTGTCTATCGCTAGAATATATGTCAATGGTAGGTGTGCACGTTTTTTTCGTGACATTTCCTGTCCCTATAGTTATATGTCAATGGTGTAACTGGAAAAGAACTCACCAAAAAGAAGTTGATATCAACTCAAAAGGTAACGATGACATGATGCTTATCTGCATATAGCATTGACATATAACTATAGCATATAGTCGCTAAAAATCATTAAGCTATCTTCAATAACTGCCTCAAGCCCCTCTACAGTCAATTTTGCGCAATTTATTTGATCGTCTAGGGATCACCTTATTCAGCTAGTGGCAAAGACTCAGGCCAAACTGTCAACGTCAACTTTTACCAACAACCATCCAACAACCGACAAAATCATACCGCGAATGTTATTGTTTTTGAATTGCAATGCGGATATCATCCTCAAAACAAAATGTTTGTGCTAGCTGAAATGAAAGACGTAATCAGAATTACTCCAGAGCACTTCCATCAAAGTTTAACGGAATCTATTACAACATTACTTAATAGGAAACTAGCAAATAAAGTATGTTTCTAACCTCATTTAGATATTTTTACAGCCAAAAAGCGTACAAATACTTTGCTGGTGTAGATATAATGATCATTTAAATATATGGGATAAATCATTGTTATGAAGCGAGGTTGACACGTTATGCTTTTTATAATCGCGTCATGTTTTGGTTGATTTACAGGTAGTATTAAATGTTGGATTATGCATAGCTTTATTTGACATCAAAGACATTGGACATTCATATATATTTCCTGGAGATGGTTCATCTCACACTGAAGTAAAATTTAGATATATTGTATTCCGACCTATTGTTGAAGAAATACTTATAGGAAAGATAAAAAATTGTAGCCGGGAAGGTGTACACGGTATGTACATTTCATTTTTAGCTATTGTTTTCTGTAAATATATGTATAAAAGTTAATGCCACTTTTCGTTGTAATTTTTAACTCAAAAACGGTCTTATCTATCCAAACCAAATGTTTAGTAAAATGATGGACTTTGTATGTAGCGAAACATGTACCGCAGGCCACTAATATTCTGCTATAAATTGGTACATCTCTGCTTACAAAACTAATGAAATAACCCTATTGTATTTCAGTGACTCTAGGATTTTTTGATGACATCTTAATACCAGTGAATGCCTTACAGCATCCATCTAGATTTGATGAGACTGATCAGGCTTGGGTGTGGGAATATCCAAAAGAAGATGGAGAGAAACATGATTTGTTTATGGACTCAGGTAACTTGATTCATCTTACAAAATAAAAAATCGATTTACCCATTAAAGGGAAATACAACTTCAATTTCAGTATTGAAGGTTTAGGAAGTGACAAAAATAAACTGTAAATAAAATAATTTAGACAAAGTTTTAGTAAAACTATTTCGTAATACAATCATTATCTCAAGTGTGTGCATGCTGTGGTCTTCTAGAAGTGAAGGAGTACACTGACAATATTCCTATTTTGTCATACCTATGTCATGTTATGTGTACATCTTTTGTTGGAGATACTAAATAAAAAGAAAGAACACAAGTTTAAGTTTTAACTAAATAGAAAACTTGAATTGCCACCAAAGTTATTGAGAAAACTATTTTATATTATTGTAACCCTGTTATGACCCCCAGTAATGGATTAGTCAAGAAAACACTGTCTATCATGACTCAAATCCTCATAAAATGTGGCTGACCTAGTAAAAACCTTTCAATTGCAGGAGAGTCAATAAGATTTCGCATTACAAGTGAAGCTTTTGAAGAAAGTTTACCCACTGGACCGCCTGGCACAGAGTGCACAATACAGACAGTAGCACCTTACAGAATAGTAGGAGGGATCAATGAGCCTGGCCTAGGCCTGTTGACTTGGTGGGAGGCACCAGAGCAAGATGATGGGGATGACAATGAAGAGCAGGAGAATGATGAATAAAAAAAACAACTTTAAGTTTTTGTTTAATTATCAGAGATCTACTCATCTGTCTCATCAAATGAAAATCTCAGATCTGCCTCCTTTATTCAAACAAATTGGGATACTTTTTAAACTCCTCCTGAAGTATGAGAGGATGTTGGGGGTAGTATGGTGTGAATAAAAAACTATAATTTCAGTATATGCAACAAATATATTTTTTTTAACATTTTTTTTTTATGCTCAATCAGAAAATACAACAATATAAGATAGATTTGATTATTCTTAAATAGGTTTTATATGACCATTATGTTGATTATGATATTCTTATTTATTACTACAACAAGGGCAAACAATAACAGCCTAACATCACAAAAATTTATGCGCGTAAATTATTTAGCTTCTAAAATGTCGTATCTGAAGGTAGCATTCGGTTGCATATTGAGACCTGATTTCTTATCATTTGTCGCCCAAACCCCATGATCATCAGGCCAAAAGACAGTGAACCATTTTAAGAAAGGTATCGAGCATTTCATAAAGGGTTACAACTGATATACCAAGTAGGCCTAAAAGAAGGCGGAGAAACATGTATTTGCAAGTATGTTGGGTTGTACAAATGAACGTAAATATACTTACTAAATTACAGTCCCTAAAAACCGAATGCCACCTTTACATTTATACGTGAATCGTAAAGATTCATAAAATGATTAAATCTATTTGTTCATGTTATTCTCACTAACACAGACGGTAAATTTCCTTATTTAAAATATAACTAAGCAACTAACGTGAGCTGTTTGATAAATAAGAGTTTCTACGACACAAGTCAATTATATTCAGTTGTTTAAGTACCATAAAGCGAAACATTATTTTCAACTGCCACTGGCCCCACTGGGTTAACTCCGAACATATAGACATAATATGCAATATAGTTTGGCCGCATGTTTTAAGAGTTGCAAAAAAATTGAATACAAAACATCGGAATTGAGAACCCCCTCACTTTTGGTCACTGGTTAAAAATATAAAAGAGAGTACTTGAATAGTGGCTAGCTCAAAAGCAAAATAATGGGTGGTTTGAATAAATACTTTTCACTTACAGATACTGCAAAAACTAATACATGTATTTCTATAGACATCACTTATAACTATATAAATGGTTTTGTGTCTTTGAGATCATAATGTAGAAATCATGTGAACTAAAACTAAATTACTTAACTGTCTATAAATTACCACAAGCCCCATAAGATCACTACACATTGATAAAATGTTGTCTTACAACTTCATTAAAAAAAACAATAAATTAATTTTTGGTCAACTTTAGCATAGAAACGTTTGTACCAATAAATTATTCGTAAAAAGCACCAAATTTTGCAACATATAAATTAGACTTACACATTATTTCCTTCATTTTCCTTAATCAGTACAATCGCCGACAATAGTAGAACAGAAGAGTAATCTACCTATATTTTATTAAGATCTATAATTTTAATGTATGAAGTACAGTAACATTTATTCTTTAAGTAGGTATGTATACAGTAAAAATATATAATATTATAACACTAGATTCCAGCCTGAGAAATATATCAGTATTAGCATGGCCAAGGTCGTGTTTTAAAACATCGAGTTATAAGCAAATGGAGTGATACCCGCAGTATATTTATGTTAAAGGAACTTGGAAATACATCGTACCTATGCTCTTTATAAATTACGTTTAAAAGTATTAAAATTCATGACCGTTTATAGTGCAGTTAACAGTTGTTGTCATTACAAACAACGCTAAATTCCCTTGAAAACTGACCGCTGTCCACTGCACAAAAAAACGATACCTCTATTATAACACTCCATTTGCTTGCTAATCTGTGACAGCATATCAGTTTTACTTGAAAGTGTAGAGTAGCGGTGAGTTAGTGAAATGATGTGCGTTGTTAACGTGCGATATGAGTCGTCCGTCGAGCAAGTGGCGTCCGTACTGAACTGCCTCGTGGTCGTCTTTGGCGAGGCCGCAGCTGATCAGCCAACGGACAAGGCAGGAACCACGGAAAACGCCTCGGTATGTGCGCATACGCCACCTGGATAAATTAATATACAATTTAAAAAGACACAGCTAAAATTTCCAGTAATCCATTTATTTGGATCAGAGAATATTAATTACTAAGCAATAATATATTATTGAGGAAAAAACAGACTAAACAAGCATGTAAAATAAGACTTGATTGATTATGTATAGAACCGGCTCTTTAAACTATACAGGCAGACAAGATTGTTTTGCTGGGGAGTTTATAGCACCCTTTCTTTTTCTTAGCATAAAACGAAGGAAGTGGTGAAGAGCGGGCGTTTTGAGGGTTTTCTTTTATAAACTTGACCTTCAAAAAGTGCGGATTTACAGCCTTCTTTGTATAAATGACTTTGGATTCGCAGAGAGCACAGACAGATATGAAACAGATTAGTTACCTGGTATCTTTTGCAATAGCCTCCCTGCAGCGTTCGAGATGATGCGTGATAAACTGATCGCAAACGTGTTTGGTCTCAAAACTCAAGTCTTCAACGGACGGCAGTACCACCGTGTCACCACCATACCTGTATTTAATAAAAAAATAATAATATTTATTGAATTATAAGGGGCTTCAATAGTTCAGTATAAGATTATATGATGAAATATCTGTTGTAATTTGCAATCGTTGTCTTCACTAGTTACAGGGCAGATTTTCCAATCATCTGTTAACATATTTTCTACACAATAGCTGTATGTGTAGTTGTTTGACATATTTTCTACACAATAGCTGTAAAACTGTCAAACATATTCTTTTTCAGATAAATATTATCTGGCGATTGGAAAGTCGGCCTTGAATTATACAGAATAAAAAAAACAATATTGTATGTTGAATTAGTTTGTAAGGACCTAGATACCTGAATAGATGAATAAATCAAATAATTACCATTTATTCTTCACGAACCGGATAGCGGGTATGAATATTTCCTCCGGGTCTAGTCCAAACAGTATGAACATGACTAACGCCTGGCCATAGCTCGCCACTATGTCTAGGAACTCTATTTCGACGAACACGCCACTTTCGTCTTTCAACATCATGCGCCACGTCGTGTAGGTAATGCCCTGGAAGTTTCATAATGAGTTAGTTTGGTTTAGTGGTTAAATTTTCGTCCGACATATTTGTACAGACGGAATAGAAAAATACAGACTACAGGGCAAAGAATAATGATTTAATGAGTATATTTTAGATTTGAAAAAAAATATTGGGCACGCATTTTTATTTTAACAAAATATTATTTATTTACCAAGATGTAAAGCAAAAAAACTGAGAGATGCTGAGCTCGTAACGTCACGTTTATGTAAAAGTAGAAGTGACGTGACACAAAATCCAATCAAATCGTGTTCTATCTTCGTTGTTACTTTAAGAAAAAATAGTGTCCATTTTTTTTTCATTCGCCATTCCCATTGGCTATCGCAGAGATCGTCACCTCTTAGAGTCCTTAGAGGGTAGTCCTCTGCTTCATTTGACAACCAATTTTAAGAGCGTGTATGTCAACCGCGCGCCATTTGGCCTAAAATGGTACTTTTCAAACCACTGTTTCTCATTAACTACTTATCCTATAACTATGTTAATTTTTAATAACGCAAGGTAATTTCACCGTCTATATAGTTAATTGAACATAAATTTCAATTTGTGTAGTTTAAATACTTAAAACCCATAGAACGTAACAGATGTTTTATAAAATTCCCGTTCAGCGTCTATTTCGAAGCTTAAATTCATGTAAAAACAGTGGCAAATCTAATCATATTTATTTTTTTACTCATAGACGAAATCCCCATGCCTATAGTTAATTGAAAATATTTTTTGATTTAGGTCTCTATCTTTCAGAAAAAAATATTTTAACAGTGTGAAAAATTGTGAATTTCAAATGCTTTTTTTACCTACCTATCTTACTTAATTTAATATAACAATTATTTACTATAGTAATATAACTCTTCCTTTAAAACATAAACTTTATATTATAATTTAATCTCTCGTTTTAATTTTTTTATAAATTATTTAAAAACTACTATAAAACGCTGCACGCGAGTCAACTCAAACCAGACCGCCGCAAGGCTTCCCAGAGAGAGGACGTGTCGCTCCGTTACATCGCGTAGGGTGAATAACCTCTGCCGTGGATACCGAGAATAGAGTACATTTCAAGCGCGACCAACAAATCTTGATACATTACTATTTTATTTAAAGCTCAATTTTGAAGCATATTTTTTTTATCGATTGAGTTGAAATTTTGTTTGAACGTTCAGTTTTAATGACAATGTATGATTTTATATCCAATATGCCTGTATACCCAAGATGGAGAAAAAAATGTTTTTAATGCATTCCTACGATATGGGTATCAGATGAAAGGGCTTGCTATGAATAACTCGAAAAAAAAATGTGTCACGAGTCTTAATCCAATATGGCGGACTCCTTAGGCTAGAAATCACTTATTGCAGATGTATGTTACCAATCGAGCTATAATTTTATTTATATGTTCATTTTGGATGAACCCAAATTTTGACTTTTGATCCCGATTAACTTTTGAAGCATATAGGAACGATGACTTAAAACTTTATTTGCAATGGTAAACGCAAGCTCTTCACCATTATTTAGCTTTCCGGCAATTGTTGTTATTTGACCACAATTTTTCGGTCTGGATGGACTGGACCATTCATATAAACAATCAATTTTTCAAATCGGTCCAGGCGTCTTTGAGAAATCGAGAACAATCAAATTGTGAACAATCACAAAACAATCTAATTGAAACCTCCTCATATTTTTTTAAATCGGTTAAAATACAGAAACTCTTAACATTGCCATTAATCATCAGTCGACTATTTAGTACTGTTGAAAATTATATGTAATATACAGAAAGTCCTCAAAACCAAGGTTTTCATAGGTGGCCGATTTTTTTGCTAAAGAGTGTAAGTATTAACGACTTATTTTCATGTTTTCATATTTTAGTCATCCATAGACTTACACTATTTTCTCGCTATTAACTATTTACTAAATAATATATTTTTTGTTCTACAAATTTCACTCGAAAGGATCAAAATGGTTTGTGTGACTATACGTGAAGTATGATAGGCACGCACACAGCCGCGAGTGGCCGCGACGCTAGTCTGCGTGATTTTTTGCGTTGAATTACCTAAAGTTGACATCGCGCGGCGAGCGTACACGCTCTTAATGCTGTTTTAAAAAGAATGTTATACTTACTATGAACATACTGAGGCTGTATACAATAGTTAGCACTGTATGCTTGAGCAGCTGTCCTCCGCGGCCGCGTGACTGTTCGGGCGGCAGCAGCCCCAGGGCTCCGGCGGCGGCCGTCAGCTCGCTGAGGTACTGACACTCGCCGCCAGGGGGACACCGGTGCTTCTGAGACGGGGGACACGCGCAGTCCCTGCTGAATACATGCATTCAACATTGAATATGAATAAACATATATGTTCAGAACCACTATTTTAGAAGTTTATCCTACTAATATTATAAACTAGCTTCCGCCCGCGGTTTCACCCGCGTTGCGATATGACTGTTTCACGTAGCCGGATGGTGACAAAAACTATCCTATGTCCTTCTCCTGGCTCTAAACTACCTCCCTGCCAATTTTCAGCTAAATCGGTTCAGCCGTTCTTGAGTTATAAGTGGAGTAACTAACACGACTTTTTTTTATATATATAGAAGAAGAAGATAGATGTGAAAGTTTGTGAGAATATATGGATGTATGTTGCGGCTGGACCGATTTGGTTGAAATTTGGTATGTAGATGTGATACCCTGATGATACATAGGCTGCTTTTTATCAACACACCATGCGGGCGGGAGCCAGTTAAAAATAAATACAAAGCTGTGCTTTTAGGGTTCAGAGTTCCGAAACTAAATAGCAAACACGAATATGTAATTCGTGTTGCTGGATGGATGTGTCTGTCACAATATTATTTATTACATCACTGCAATACCTAATGTGCGAAAATAAATAAGTTATAATAAGTAGTTAGTTACAATTAACTTGATCTTGAAGCAACAGAACTTACTTGGCATCACCAATGTCTTCAATATCATGCGAGGAAGATAATCCATTCTCGCAGTTGGGATCATCAGAACAACATTGTTTGTTTGGTGACGGCGTTGTCGTAATGGTTCCGTAGCACCCTGTCAAATCAAAAATACTCGGATTATGTATTGAAGTTTTGTTACAGTATTCCTAAGCTGGTTTTGCTTGAATCACATGACTAATAATTTAGAATACAAAAAAAAAACTTGGTATTTAATGATAATTGAGCCAGATTTCCGACTAGACAACTGACCACTTTTTTTTTCGAAATACTAAAAACGACCATACAAGCAAGCTAAATAAATATCTGCATAATTTAAACAAGATTTTTCCTGTTTGTTTTTATTATTCTTTTGTAAATAATATGTAAATAATTCATAAATTAATAATCTTACCATTCCCATTGGCAGATATAGATTGGGTTTGTGAGACTGGTTCGGCGTTGTCGATCAAACTCGTGGACTCTTCGCGAGGACTTGAAGTTGTCGCCAAGTCGGCGGAGAGCGACGCGAAGTGAGCGCTGCGCCGTCTGAATCTTATGTACAGAGTCAGACATCCCATGGTCACTGTAACAATAAAGAAATTGTCATTTACTGGTAACAAATCACGCAGATAGGTGATATGAAGCCCTTGTTTTCTAATAATCAGATTTTTATAATGATCATAGAGTTAGAGTTTGGCGATTAACCCGCAGAACGGATAGAAGAACACGGTGATTTTCTGTCCAGTTTGAACAGAAAACTCCGTATTCTCTGGCCTTACTACAAATCATGATCTTAAACGAAAAGAACAGTAAAAGTAACTAGGAGAAAAGAGGTGACTTTTCTCTGACATCTCAGAAAGTGTTCAGCCGCCACAAGACGCGCCATAGACTTAGCACAACACACAAAAGAGTTCGTAAGCCTATAACATACTTACCAGTAATACAGAAGACAAGTAGACACAGTCGTATGGCATCAGTAGCCTTGCAGTCGAGATCGCCGGTGCCTTTAGTGGCGAGCAACACCACCACCATCACGATAGGAGCGCCCCACGCCACGAACCCTAACACCGGCCATAGGGTTACAACGAAACAGGGGCCGCGACTCTGGGAAAACAAAAAAGAAATGAAATTCGAGATATTCTTTTGATAGATCAGCAAAGCAATGATACATAAACCGACTTCCAAAAACACTAAAAAGCAAAAAAAAAAAACTAATTTTAGGTGCATCGGCCTAGAAGTCGGTGTCTAATGGATGTTACTAAGTTAATTTTGCCACCGACTTGTAGGCCGATGCACCTAAAATTAGTTTTTTTTTTTTGCTTTTTAGTGTTTTTGGAAGTCGGTTTAATTTTTTTGTAAAAAAGTTTTTTATTTACTGCTTTTCAGTGATACGAATAGTTGTCACTATCCATATAAGTGGAAAGTTCTCATCAATACAAAGAATATAAGCCCAAATACGAGGTATTTTACATATTCAGTTGTCGAGTCCCCTCGACCTTCTCTGGTCTCCATCATCAGGTCAGCTCCAAACCTTCACTGTTGCAAAGGTCTCGTCAGTACAAATAATATAAGCCCAAACACGAGGTAGTTTACATATTCAGTTGTCGAGTTCCCTCGACCCTCTCTGGTCTCCATCATCAGGTCAGCTCGAAACCTTCACTGTTGCAAAGGTCTCGTCAATACAAATAATATAAGCCCAAACACGAGGTAGTTTACATATTCAGTTGTCGAGTTCCCTCGACCCTCTCTGGTCTCCATCATCAGGTCAGCTCCAAACCTTCACTGTTGAATAGTACTTTCAGGCATACACCTGAGTGTCAAGTTTTTACACTATGTATGCCTACAACTTTTGAAGGTTGCCCTCGATTTCTCAGGGTTTCCATCATCAGATCCTGACCTGATGACTATGGGACCATCTGGCAGCTATTTCGCGTCGAACAAAAAAAGAATCACGCGAATCGGTCTATAAACCTCGGAGTAATCGATGTACATACATAGAAAAAAAAAAAAAAAAAAAAAAAAAACATACCGGCCGAATTGAGAACCTCCTCCTTTTTGGGAAGTCGGTTAAAAAATAAATGGAGCTCTCGTAACTTTTGGTAATGAGGTATTGAGCAACTTATAACAAAAATATTGTAATTTTGGGCCAGTTACAATATTGTTTTTTTTTTTTTTATACAAGGTGTTGATTTGCATCTGTGCCATACTTCAGGAGGAGGACATAAAATACGTAAATAATCGATTGGAATTACAGTAGACGGGAAATAGCTAATATGCACTGCTTTTTTTATCATTGTAATGTCATAGTATTTCAGAAGTAATCCAATTTTATGAATGAAATTTATGAATAATCGTTGCGTATGCTTTGTGTTTGCGTTTGTGTGAGGGCGCAGCACGGTTTTAAGGCCAGTAACACACGCGCCAAGTTTAAATACGGCTAGATGACATTGACGGATTTCCGAAAAAAAATTAAAATCAAAAATTTTTGTACCAATTTTTTTGTTGATTTGGATTGAGAATCATTAGTATAATTACGTCCTTGACTATGGCACGGATGCAAATCAACAGCTTGTATAAGTATGTAAAGTCTGAAATGCGGCTAGACCTTGGTTTAAACGGACACATGCGGCTGAATTTAGCTTTATCCCCTTAAGTATCTTCAGTTAGAACCAGGAGTACCTATCCGCTATGATGATTTTTAACCAAAAAACATGTAGATAAATAATAATGTAATGTAATAGTAATAAATAACAATATGTAGTAAGTGATGTATAAATAATATATTGTCAACAGAAACCTTAGGCTAAGAACTCACGATTTTGAACCGTGCCCGCCGCGGTGGCGGAACTGCGGTTTTATTTCCAAACTCACGAGACCGGTTATTTGCGCGGTTACACAGCCGTCGCGGTTGAGATTATCGCCCGCAAACGTGGCGGGCGATGATCGCAAGACGCAAGACGGGCAGTCTCTGCGCTACTGCGATCGCCGGCCAATCGACCGCGGAGCGCGCGGGCGCAACCCGCCGAGGCTGCGGGTGACCGCGGTCCGCGCGATTCTACTAGTTGCCCGCCGGTGCAGCGGGACCCGCAAACAAACGCGCAGACTGCGGACGTAAAACGCGTCGTGAAATGTGCTTTAATTTTTTACATGTATATCTGCATTCTACAGAAGCTACGGGCCCGCAGCCGCGGCGGTCGCGGGTGGAAATCGCTTCGTGAGTTCTTAGCCTAAGGCTCCGCGTGGTTTCTATCCTGTCACTCGCCGAACTATGTCAGGGTTGTATCCTATGGACCATAACAAGTATCCAGATACTTGTAAGTAATCTGACACTTACAAGGTATATTTTACAATACCAATTTACCTACTCAATTTAATAAGTTTTGCAATAGCTCGAAAATGACTTTAAAAAAATATCTCTTTTTGATGATTTTCTTTGCAGAAAGTTGTTTCGTTCCTAAAGTGGTCCTATAGATGGTTGCTCCCTAATATTCAAATGAAACCCTTTACCTGTAACATCAGCAGTCCGACAGAGAGCATGGCCGTCCACAGCAAACAAGAGTACATGCTGAATATCCTAAGGGATTGTTGTACGGACGCGTGCCAAGATGGCGTATACCCTGGTAAAGGCCCGCCCCATACCACACTTATAGCCAGCAACAACTGAAAGAAACATAAAAGTTAACCGTTTACTGCCATTCCCAATATTCTATCTATCCGTGGATTCGCTCACTAGAGATAGTATTTTGACATTAACCCCATACAAGTTTGCCCAGCGGGGCCCAGCAGGGCCAAGGCCTGCCGGGGCTGCGGGATTGTTCGAGAGAGACACCGCGGGCCTGGTACATAAAAGGCCTACGACGGAACACGACGGTTTTAGTCAGTAAGAGTCTGACACTATCTCAGCGCTGCTAACCCACAGCGTGAGGGGTCATTTGATGATTTTTGACGACGTTAAACAAATAAGCCCCATACAAGTAATGTCAAGTTCCTATATGTGGTAAGCAAAACAACAGAATATTGGGAACTATCGTTCAGCTATGCGATTGCCAGCTATCATTTGTAGGCACCTACATATATGTAAATCTTTGGTTTCGGGAAGCCTATAGTGGGAGTTTCAATCTGTTTTAGGTGTTTTATTAAGGAGAATTGTTTTATTCAGTGAATGGTGGTTAGATATGATGTTGGTTTTTGTTAAATACTTCTAAACTGCATCCGATTATTATTATACCAGAAGTCAACCTCGATCAAGTTGTAGGTACCTAATTAAATTCTAAATATGAGTCTGTCTATGAATGCAGAAAAACTTGTATATAAATATTTTGTTTTCTTACCTGAGACACGATTAAGCACAGCGTCAATCTATGCGGCATACGTTTGTACTTCTTCGTGACGATGAACACGAAGAGTATCCAGATCGAGGCGACCAGAGACACTATAGAGAGGTCGAAGCCAAACCTCTTTAGTTGATCGGCATAGTCTTTGTTTATAGCTATCATTTGCGCAGACATGAACATCATTGGGGCTGACAGGAATGTGCAGATTACCATGGATGATGCCATCTGAAATAAAAGTAGTTCCTACCGTATTCAACGAGACTTTTATACATATTATATCTAGCCTATGTTTAGAGCCTAGCTATGACTGGTCTGTGTTTACTTGGTCTTCTACTGGGATTCGGGTCATCAACTAATGTATAGTGTGCCTATACCGAAATAAATCCTATCAGATTTTTTTTATATAAAATAGTTAACTCTTCTTTGCTCATCTTTTACAAAAAGTCCTCATGTTAAAAAAAATACATATTCTTAAATGCAAGTTGCCGGTTTCTAATGATTATTTGATTTTATAATAACAATGTCATTTAAATGACTCAATTATTTCAAAAAGATTATTTTAGTAATTAGTGTCTAATCCTTTTACTAGTTCACACGTAGCAACGATAAAATAAATTTAATCAGCGACTAACAGAATCTAATAGATTGATCGTCATAGATTTTTACTTGATACCGCTAACTCTCTGATTGATTAGACAAGGCAGTCGGCACGCGACCGACCTACATAACATTCCACACAAGGTTAAAAAGTAAAATGCAAAAAAAGGTTCTTACCAAATCGATTTCCAATTGATATAAGTTGGAAAAGACGAAGACCGCTGGCGCGGTAGGTATAGTTCCATATAAGAAGGCGTAAGTGGAAAGGGATAGGGTTTCCGAGTCATTCGCTCCAGCCTGGAGAGCGCTCACACTCTCCCTCATAACTACTGGCAGGACAATTCTGTAATAAATTTAAATTTGGAAGCATTAATAAATAGAGTCTTCTTCTTCCCAGCAAAAAGCATAGGAAGTGGTGAAGGGTGGGCGTTTTGGGGGCTGTCTTTTGTAAATTTCTGACGTTCAAAAAGTGCTGTCTTGGAGCCAAGTTTGAATAAATATTTTTTTGATTTTGATTTGATTTTAGAATTATTTATTTTCTCATATAATTCTTTGGGTTGCGATTATTTTTATTCATCTCATTCATCAGAAACAATTTAGCAAAATAAATTGTTCATTTAATATACTACACAAAAAACTAGTTCTTCAACTAACAATAATACAAGTGGGTATGCAAAATGTTTATCTTGTATTAGTTTCATAGATAAATAACAATAATATGTAAGACAGCATTCATTATAATGTAATGGCTGTATTTTATTTGCATGTCTGATATCTATGTATGCAAATATCTTCATTAGATTATAAGAGCGTAAATATGTCCTCATTTCATAAGAATTGAAATGAAGTTGTCATATTATGTCCATGTAGGTATTGTGTGACTCCACATAAACATCACGTCTTCAACTAGCCTCGAACGACTTTATAGGATTATCCATTATAGAAGATACTATTAAAAATACCCAAGTATAGCCTTCACATTCATTTGAAATTAATTTATTATTTAAATAGATTTTTTGGAATACTCTTTCCCAGCGCAATTACTTTTGGTACTCAGATAAAAAGTAGCCTATCACTGTTAAAATTTCACCTCAGTCGACTCAGCCGTTTTACCCACAAAGCGAAACAAACATGCCTACTCACTTTTACATTCATAATTTTACAACAATGTAGTAAGGATTAATTGTCTTCATCACATTACTCAATAGAGGTCAGAGTTCGTGTTGATTGATGAAACCACAATAAAGTGAATCATAAATGAATCAGTCAATGCTTATAAACTTAAAGCAGTAGGTATGTAGCACTGAACTCTTATCAGTACACTACTATATATACTTACTTATATACGTACGTATACTTACTTATTATACACTTAATTTACTGGTTTTTATAAACCAGCGAAAACATTTACTAGTGTGAAATTGCACTTATTTTAGTTTCCATTTACCATCACTTAGGTATAATAATTTCATGTCTATTCTACTCAGACACATTACGCTATTAATATTGAATTGACATTATAAAATAAATGGATTTTTTTATTAGATAAATATCATTAGCTAATAAATATCAAAAACCCAACCGGACATGATACTTACACAGGCCAAAGACCTGAGATAGTACTGAGAAGTACCCTTGACATTTACAAAATTCATGTGAAAATAAATTTAATAGTATTTTTATCAACAAATTATCTTACAAATGTGCTGTGTCTGCCATACTTTATGGACAGATGAGATCCTTATCTGTGCTAATATTGTAAGTCCTTGCTGCTTAAGAGTTTGTCTTGATAAATATGCTAATCTCAGGAACTACTGGCCCTATTTGAAAAATTATTTTAGTGTAAAATAGCTAATTTGACGAGGAAGGCCTTAGGCTGCTTTAAATCTGGGTACAAGGCGTAGTTCCTATGGGAAACAGGTGAAATAGAAGCTAGTTAAAGCTATAGATTAAATGAATAACTTACAGTTTAACCATTATCAATACACATGGCAGCAACAGGGCTGGTCCTCGTAGCCTGTGTATCTGTCCTACCATGCGCAAGCCCAGCAAGAACAATGCTGTTGCAGCAAAAGATTGTCCAAATACCTGCAACAGTGAGATTAAGTTACAAACTGAAAAATGTTCTAAAAAATGTAGTTTTGAAGGAAATATACTCCCAAGTTTCAGACTTACCTCCAAAAGTCCTTCTACATAAATGGAAAGTTGGTGTTTGAATGCTGCATTACCAAAAATACCCAAAACAGTCATCACTACCACAGGGTTGAAGGCAATACCTTTTGCTATATTCTTCAATAATTTCAAACTACAACGACACAACTTTGATTCACCTTCAATTGTAATTACTGGGGTTTGGTCATTCTGTTTATTGATCTCCATTAGAACAAAAGCAATAGGGTTCAGTATTGCAAGTGAGATTGGTGCCATCAAGTACAAATATAGAGCATATTCGGGATGAGTTTTCTGGTACAATGCATGAACTGAAAAATAAAAATACAGTTAAGCACTACTCTATTGAGATAAAACTTATACACAAAATAATGTTGATATAGTGCAGACTGCCCAGATAAACTAAACTCATTTAGATAGCAGAAAAATAATACTTACTAATTGGATATCCCAAAGCAAAATCGTTACTTTGTGTACAGAAAATTGCAAATATTCCTGCTCTTCCCAAATTCAGTGGTTTGGAGACCAGCATTGTGACTAACATAACACCAAAGAATACCAAGCCCTTAGCCAGAAGTATTGCACCAAGGAACGTCCAATTGACTGTGCTGAAGTCCAGCTGGGCTAGCGATAGGAATATGAGGGATGGTAACGCAAAAGTACCCACAAATGTGGCAATGCCTTTAGATTCCGTTGCTGAGACCACATTGAGGCGGCCTGCTATGTACCTAAAATACAATGTATTATTGAACATATGTATCATGAGGAAATACAACTTGAAGGATTAGACATTTTCCTAAAAATGATTTTCTTGATAATTAAATTCAAATTAAGCTTTAGTCATACACATGTTCATATAAGGTTCCAAATCTAATATATAAAATTCTCGTGTCACAGTTTTCGTTCCCATACTCCTCCGAAACGGCTTGACCGATTCTCATGAAATTTTGTGAGCGTATTGAATAGGTCTGAGAATCGGCCAACATCTATTTTTCATCCCCCTAAATGTTAGGGGTAGTCCACCCCTGATTAGACAAAAACCAACTTACGGAATGCCGCAGAACCACAAAAGTAAAGTACTAGGACAGCAGAATTTACCGGAGTATAAGTATACCAATAACGAAATTTCGATGCAACTGCTCACCATGTACCAGGGTAGCATAACTTATATGAGTATACCAATACCGAGTGTAGACGCTACTGCTCACCATGTACCAGGGCGGCAAAAAATACACCGGGACGCGGGTGAAACCGCGGGGAACGGCTAGTAATAATATAAATATCAATAATAATATTGAGCAAGATTTAAAGTTACACAATATTATTACTACTAGTTGTGTGAGATTTACCAGAATAGCTAAACCTGTTAACTGTTACTGTTACAGCCTTTTTATCGTCCCACTGCTTGGCACAGGCCTCCTCTCACACGGAGAAGGATTGAGCATTAATCACCACGCTTGCTCAATGCGGGTTGGTGATTTCAGACTTTATAGTCCAGGTTTCCTCAAGATGTTTTCCTTCACCTTTTTATCAGCCATTAGTGTCAAAGATATACTTAGAAAATACATACAAACTTAGAAAAGTTGCATTGGTACTTGCCTGACCTGGAATTGAACCCGCACCCTCATACTCGAGAGGATGGTTCTTTACCCACTAGGCCACCACAACTTAGCTAAACCTAAAATAGCTTTTTTTTCCTGCATTTACCCTATTTCTGTGCTTTCGATTCAAGGAATGCATTTAGGTAAAGCATTTAAATAAAATTACATTTGGTAATAAATAAGTAAAAAAAATCATATGTCCTTCATTATTAAATTTACAGATAAGACCTTTTCCTTAAACAAATTTTATTATGAAGGTATATTTTCAAATTAATTGGTGACTACTTGTAAAAAATCAGAATTTAGAAAATTCCTGTGTCTCAGTTATGTTGCCGCTTTTTTATAAGTCGGTTATAATAACTCACCCGCATAAAATGATAGTGAAGCACTGGAATAACGCTGGATATAAATTATCCGTTGCAGCTTCAAACTCGACGAGCACGACTTGGTCCATGATGGAATGGAATGCCCAAGTATTTTTCCCAAAAGCGTAGCAGGTCACCGGCTGAGATCTTGTTATCACTTCTTATTCATTATATATAACGAATAATCGTGAGCTATGATTCTTCTCACACTTGTTTATTCAGCATGGTCAAATTATAAGAACAACTATCTAGAATTTTACAGACCAGTATTTAGTATGCATGTATATTTTATGTGCACTAATCTACTTATTATTAGTTTTTCAATTGATTTAAAATAAATAAATATTATTTTATTGTAATTTTAATTTGATTGATGATTTGTTTGATTTGAAACGTCAATTTTGTTAGAGAGGTGCCTGTCCTGTGCTGTGGTTGTTGCCAGAGATTATTAATTTCGATTCCGTTACAAGAATGAGCGCCCTCCACACTCGCAGGCAAAGTTGGCCGATCGAAGTAAGTGCCCTTCGCACTGGTTGTTTAAGCCCAGCCCATGCTTGTGCGAACAGACTCTTAGCTGATAAGTATTTTTAATTCAGAATGGAAAAATTTGAACTCTCTAAAGGTCGAAGGTCCTCTTCATTTAGTCAAATAGAATAAGGCAAGTGTGAGTTGGTTGACCCCCATTATCTGCCTAGCTTTAACCCTACCGTTCCGGCTTTCAGTCTTATTAAATGCAACTGAGTACCAGCGGTTTACACTACAACGGCCTATCCGTAGTACCTACTAATCAATCCAGTACTTGGTTAACCCGATACCTTTGATTAAACTGGTTGTCACTGACTTACTACTACCCGCAATGTACCAATTTAAAGTACCGTGTAATTTCCTGTTACGGTCCACGGATGTACCTTAACCTAGGTTGATTGATCTGTTACTGGGCCGCGAGACTTTTTGTGTAAGTTGACTGTGATGCTACGGTCACACGCGCGCCGTGCAGCCCGGCGGGCTGCCTGGCGGGCTGCGTGGCATGCAGCCCGTCCCGGGCCGGCGGACATTCAAGCTGTTCACACGCACGCAGTCGTGTCAGTCAGTGCAAGAATGGTGAGCAGCGAGGATCTCGGTGTTGTTGCTTCCATATCCTTTGGCTTAACTTATTTTTATTGGAAAAAGAAACAAAATGATGAACGACGTTGACCATTCCGCCATTTAGTAATCTCCGATCGTAGCCATTTTCTTAGCAACGTTGAATGAAGATCCACTCGTCGCGAAAGCGTGGGAGAGACTGACTGCCCGCGCGCGTGTAAACAGTCGCCGGGCGCCCGTACATTCATCTTTTGAACTTTGCCAAAAAACCGACACTTGCCCGGTTCGCGGCATTCACGTTCACAGGCGCGTTCACGGGCTCGAGCGTACCGTTTACACGCTCGTGAACGTGAATGTGCACGTTGAATGTAGAGTTGAACGCGCGCGTGTGAACCTACCATAATGCTACGTTCACACGCGCGCCGCGCTGCCCGGCGGGCTGCCTGGTGGGCTGCGCGGCATGTAGCCCGTCGCGGGCCGGCGGACATTCAAGCTGTTCACACGCGCGCCGTCGTGGCAGTCAGTGCAAGAATGGCGAGCAGCGAGGATCTCGGTGTTGTTGCTGTCATAGCCTTTGGCTTAACTTATTTTTATTGGAAAAAGAAACAAAATGATGAACGACGTTGACCATTCCGCCATGTTGTAATCTCCGATCGTAGCGACTTTCTTAGAACGTTGAATGAAGATCTACTCGTCGCGAAAGCGCAGGAGAGACTGACTGCCCGCGCGCGTGTAAACAGTCGCCGGGCGCCCGCACATTCATCCTTTGAACTTTGCTAAAAAACCGACACTCGCCCGATTCGCGGCATTCACGGACACGGGCGCGTTCACGGGCTCGGGCGTACCGTTTACACGCTCGTGAACGTGACTGTGCCCGTTGAATGTCGATTTGAACGTGCGCGTGTGAACGTACCATAAGAGGTCGATTTTGTCAGTATACTTAAGAGAGAGTGAAATATGATTATTCCAAGCTCATAAGGCGAGTGTGAGGCCACACAAGTGACCGTATGGGAGCTCTCAAATAGCCGGACGGAATGGCTTCCTGAATTCTGAACCTGAATTCCGGGCCGTTATATCGAAGGAACATTATTTTAAGATGTTTTACCGAATGATCTCGCTCGTTGTGTTTAGTACCATAATACTACCTATGCTAGTTTCACGTAAATCTGAGACGGAGAGTTTCATCTATGTCTTATTGGAAAACCAATAGGCGATATTATATCATACCAAAGGCTTAAGCCCCCTCAGACTGCAGATGTCGACCCATAGCTGGAAGACTTTACTATACCGAGACCCCACATAAAAATTATCTCTTTTCTAAAACTTTTAAATGTGCATCGGTGTCGTTAAGGCCATATATTATACACTAATACTAGGCTGTAAAAATCAAGTAAAAATAAAATGAAGAGCAAGTTCCTTTGAAAGATTGCTGGTTAAAAAAATGCATTTATCACTTATGGCAACCATTGGCGAAATTCCGTTTCCGGTTGGCGGCCATTATTGAGTTGTTCGTTCGCCGGGTCTGAGAAGGGTCGCTAGTGAATGAAAAATTTTTAAGGATCCCAAATTCTCTCTAACCGAGAGGTCAGTATATTAAAACGTGAAAGTTATTATTTTAGATCACTAATTTGCAAAAAAAATCTTACTTTAATGTGATTGTCATCATCTTGTTCCAGATACTCACTCAAGCGATCACCACCTCATCAGATCACAGAAAAGAACCCTAACGCGTCAGGATGCAGTACAACGGATTCCACAACCAGCATCCGATGTAAGTATTTTTAAGCAAAATTTCATTCTTCCCATTTTGTCTCAATTTTCTAAGTATCGATCTCGTACTTGACTGGCGGCCATTTTGTGAAGTGCATTCTGCTCAGCTCAGCTGATAATGAACGCCAACCCACATAGAAAATCAATAGTTTCGTTTTCTGGAAATATCTAGTGATGTCCATATTTCTTCCTTACTTTGTAAACTCTACCGCGTTGTTACTTTTCCTATTTTGATTAGCAATAATCTACGTATGGAATAATAGCTATGAACATTTCTAATTGAATAACGCCTAGTTCCTGCAGCCATCGTTGTTGCTTACGAGGCATTGTCTGAACATTTTAGAAAACTGCAATACCTAGTCGTTATCAATCACGGTTCTAAACAGTTTTTACAGTTTAGATTTAAAGAATTTTCAATTTGTTAGTCAATAGAGGACTTCGCCATGTGTTATACCCTGATGTTATAAAAACATTTCAAGGTCAATTCCTTCTGAGCTCCATGTAACTTGAATACCTATTTTCATCATAATTTGATCTTCTATTCTTTTAAGTAACTACCTTTTTTTAACTTGACAGTAAATTGTAATTACCTACTCAAATTAGAATTCTGCAATTAGCTTTGCATTATTTAGCTTTTAAGTGTAGGGAGCAATAATCACCACCATTATTGTTGAACGATAATAAAATACTTTCACCTTGTGGTTGGTTAGGGTGGGGAGAATTAGGATTGCGACAAGGTTGTTATTGTCAAATTACCATTTGCTTCTTCTATGTTAAAAACAAACAAACATAATAATGCAATAAACTTCAGTGCCTACTTTGAAAATAAGTTCATCATCAATATTTAGAAAATGTAGTTCTGTTTTATACAATATAACTTGACATTGATATACACACTTATAAACCTTACTGTAGCATAGGGTGGGGCATTTTATTGATTTTATAAAAGCAAACTCAACTACTGCACATTTTGTGAAGAAATTGTAGTCTTCTTGGAACTATTAATGAAAAAAATTAACAATAGGGATATTGATATGTGACATCACCATTTCTTAAAAAAAAAAAACTGCAACACTCACTTCAAAGAGGCTCTTGAACTTTTAACATCATAACTCATATGCCAGTAATTATAAGACTACATATCAATTGTCTCCCACCTGTCTGCACTCTGGCATACAACAGGTTAATGTGTTACAAGCTTCCACCATGGGTTTCACTTGTGTCTGGAGGAAATTATTGCTGATGGAGGTAAAAAGTATTCTATGTCCTATGTTCCACCATAATTCATCCAAATTGGTTCAGACGTTCTTGATATTAAATTAAGAGTAATTTATTGTCATGACATTATTTTTATTTTAACTCATGTCCCGAGGGAATTTCTTCCCGTAACTATACAAAATATAGTCTGTAACATTGGGCATAGTGTAGCTTCCCAACAGTGAAGTAACTTTCAAGGGGGTTCAGTAGTTTTGGTGCCTTTAGGGAATTGCCTTTGCAATCAATAAAATTATATCAGAGTAATTATTTTATTGTATTAGTACTTCAACAGCAGTATGGATAAAGAACTAATATAGAACAATTTTCATCATTTATGAACATTTTGTTCAATAATTTATGGATATATACAAGTTCTTTAGTGGGGTCTGGACCCCTCTCAATCATATGCACTGTGCAGATTGTAGATAACTAAGGCTGGAACACAGCTGTAGTGCAAGTAGAACAAAGTCATTATCAAATTTCAACTTTGTTACTTTTCCCTTTGTTATAGCCATACATCCATGGAGACATAATAATTGTTCAAACAAATTGATCCTTTGTATCTGTTATGGAAATATCATAAAGTAATCAATCTAAAAAAATAAATTAATTTTGTGATACTACTACTATACTAGTTGACATCAACACTTTACTAGTCATAGGCAACAGAGGAAGCTCTTTGTTTTTCATGAGAAAACTGCTAATTACAAACTATTTTATTGAAATCGATTTTTTGATAGATATTGATGCTACTTTGAATATACATAATCAAAGGAAGATTGCTATGAAGTGTTTCCTAGAATGCTTCTTACATTTTAATAGTAACCAATACATTACAACCAATTACATTACAGTATCTTCACTTCAAGCCCAGATTTTGATGTTTATTATAACATATGTATTTAATCACTTTCAGTTTCAGACCTCGACCAGACCGGAATGAACAATTCGGTAAAATTCCATTTTTCAATGGAATGGACTTTGGGGGGCCTAAAAATTTTGGGCCCAGAAACATGGGAAACAAACCCAATTTTCGGCCCAGAAACGATTTTAATGGAATGAGGAATGAATTCAATCACAAAAATGAAAATGGTGGAAACCAGGGCGATTTTGGTGGGCCTAAAGATTTCAACAAGATGAAAAATAATTATAATAACCAGCCTCTAAAGAAAAATGATTATGAGGCGGATAAGGCAGTAGGTGGAAATATGCAGTTTTATAACAATGGCAAAAATGATTTTGGTGGACCGAAACAAGGTTTCCCAAAAAACAATTATGGTCCCAAGAATTTCAATAATCAAAATGGACAGCAAAACTTTGGGCCCAAAAAAGTTTTCAATCCCAACAATATGCAACAAAATGTTGATTTTAATGGGAAGCAGAGGGGAAAAAAGACCAAACACCCTGGTGATAGCTTGGTAAAGCCAATGTGGGATTTATCACAACTTGAGCCTATCCAGAAAGACTTTTACAAGCCACATGCTAATGTAGAGGGTCGCTCAGATGAAGAAGTGCAAAAATTCAGAGTTTCAAAGGAAATAACTGTCAGTGGCAACAATGTTCCCCGCCCTAATCAAGTCTTTGATGAAGGCAATTTCCCTGATCACATAATTAGTACGATCAAGGAACAAGGGTATGCTGAGCCAACAGGTATCCAGGCTCAGGGATGGCCAATTGCCCTGTCTGGTCGTGATATGGTAGGCATAGCATCCACTGGTTCGGGTAAAACTCTTGCATACATGTTACCCGCCGCTGTTCATATTAGCCACCAACAGCGCATTCAGCGGGGGGATGGCCCTATTGCGCTTATTCTGGCTCCTACCAGGGAATTGGCCCAGCAAATTCAATCTGTTGCTCAGAGTTATAGTGCTCGTGGCACTATTAGAAACACTTGTCTGTTTGGAGGCTCACCTAAGGGACCACAAGCAAGGGACTTGGAAAGAGGTGTAGAGATAGTGATTGCAACACCTGGACGATTGATCGATTTCTTGGAACGCGGCACAACTAACTTGCGTCGCTGCACTTACTTAGTTTTGGATGAAGCCGATAGAATGTTGGACATGGGTTTCGAACCACAAATCCGGAAGATCATTGAACAGATTCGCCCAGATCGTCAAGTTCTCATGTGGTCCGCTACATGGCCTAAAGAAATTCAAGCTCTTGCTGAAGACTTCCTTAATGATTATGTAAAAGTAAATATTGGTTCATTGAATCTGTCTGCCAACAATAATATTAAACAAATAATTGAAGTTTGTGAAGAGCACGAAAAAGAGATTAAATTGACTAATTTACTGAAAGAGATTTCCCAAGAGAGAGATAACAAGGTCATAGTTTTTGTGGAAACTAAGAAAAAGGTATTTTTTATAAAAATTGGTATCTATTTAATCCTATACCAGAGAATAGGCTGATTTAACAAAATATTTCCAGGTGGATGATATTGCTCGTGCTGTACGTCGCAGGGGCCACAATGCTCTTGCTATACACGGTGACAAGTCGCAAATTGAGCGCGATGCAGTGTTGACCGAATTCAGGAATGGAGTCAATAGCATCCTGATTGCCACGGACGTTGCAGCCCGCGGTCTCGATGTCGAAGACGTCAAATTTGTCATAAACTTTGATTACCCAAATTCGTCTGAGGATTACATTCATAGAATTGGTTAGTTTGAACAAAATATATAAACCTTCATATTCAATATTAATCTTTCTTATATATAAAAATTAATTGCTGTTCGTTAGTCTCATTAAAACTCGAGAATGGCTGAACCGATTTGGCTTATTTTGATTTTAAAATGTTTGTAGAGGTCCAGGGAAGGTTTAAACGATACGAAGTTTGTTGGGTCAGCTAGTAACTAATAAATATTCATAATAACTACATTAAAATGTTACATTTTGTATAGGGCGAACTGGGCGTTGTCAACAGTCTGGAACAGCTTATACCTACTTCACAACAGGAGATGCTCGTCAGGCTCGCGGCTTACTCGCTGTCTTACGAGAAACTGGCCAGAATCCACCAACAAAATTAAACGATATGGCTCGCAGCAACAACAACAACTCTGGTAAGTTTTCCATTTCAATACAGTTTAGTCTATGAGACACGAAAAGTACAATAAATATATATTTTTTTATTGTCAGGTCGTAACCGTTGGCAACAACGCAAAGAAAATAACAGTGGTGCCAGTTCGCCGCGTCAACAAAATAACCAGTGGAATAACAAAATGGCCAACACAAATCCTGAAGAAAGCCAGAACACTTACCAAAACCGTGGCGGTAATCCTCAAGCTCCTCGATTCTCAAACCAAAACCAAGGAAATCAAGGATACCGGCAAAATAACTATCAAAAGCAGGTGCCCTTCCCTAGCCCCAATGTTTTTGAATCTATGGGCAATTACCAGGGTGGATACAATAATGGATATCAAAATGGATACAATGGACAAAACGGATATGGTCAACGCCCATACAATAGTTAGTATTTACAGCCTTCTTTAATGTTACTTTGGTAAAATAAAAACAATGTAAAACAGATTGCCATGAATTTTAATAAATTAATTTATTTTTCAACAATATGTGTAACAGATATGCGCAATGGTGGGCAGCAGTATCGCAACAATAATGCTGGCAACAAGAACAATGGCACTGGCTCATCTTATGGATCTCCTCCTCCACACTTTGCTACCCCACAGCATTACCCTCAGATGCATCCTCATCATCAGGAAATGCTAGGTTTGTATAGATTTTTGTACCATATACTTTGTGTTTGAGTATGTTTGAGATTAAAATACTGATGTTTTACAAATTAGGCGGCAAATTTTACGGCGGCGGTGTTGGTGGCGGTGGACCCTGCGGTTACCAAGCTGCAGTGGGTGTAAGCGGGCCTTACGCACACCTGCCTCCTGGCTCCCTGCTTTACGCGGCTCCAGTGCAGCAGTAAGAAGTTTTTGATGACACACCGCCTCTAAGCCCTAAACTACAACCGGTTTAAAGTCGCATGCCAATTTGTAGGCATAAATAGCATTATCGAAATAATAGTAATACTTGATGTTCATCATAGATTTCCCTTTAAGCTCTCTCATTGTCCATGTTTTGGTACTTGAGCTATAAATATCAGTTAATCATTATAATCTAAGCGGGGTGTTGATTCTTTCGATGTCAATAATACTTTATTAATTTCATCTATTATTATTAGATCTGATTGAAGGCTTACAAAATTACTTTTACAAAGTGTGTGGACAATATTATCCTAACCATAGTGACTAATGTTAAAAATTGCATTGTCAACTAGATTACTTTAGAACGTAAAAACTTTGTCTATACATAAAACTTTTGTGAATTCTCTTTCAGATCCATTTGAATTAAAGTTATATTAATGTGTGTTAGGTTTATAAGATTATTCTCTGTTGGTTGGGTATGCTACAAAGGTTAAAGTATAAGGGATTCTTGAAAACTTACACAAAGTGTTGGTTAGAAAATACAATAAGAAAACAGTAATGTGCATATTTGAGCAGTTGTGATAAAACTCAAAATGTAGGACTGTAAGTTGTGTATCAATTTTAACACCGAATTTGTGAATAGCTAGGATGCCACCAACAGAGAATTAAGTTTTTCCAAAATATGATTGTGCAGTGGGACATATTATGAAAAAAAAATTGTCAGTTCCACTTTAGAATTTAATCTTTATATTTGTTAGAGTAGTAGTTGGTGTGGGTACCCAATTGTGTAATCCCGGGTGCCTTTCGTTTTCTTTAAAAGTGTCTGTATGATGTACGAAATGCACGAAACATATAGAAGATGATTGAAAATTTAGGGGAAAGGTTTTAATATGACAGAAAATTTATCTGAAATATTTTATATAAATTATTTTTACTATCAGCGATTGAATCCAGTGGATAATGGGACAATTTAGTATTAGAAAATTAAATACTTAAAAAACGCGTTAAAAAATGCTTTTGATATACTTCATAGTAACAATCTGTATTGCCAGATAAAATTGTGAATATTTTTCTTATGTAAAGTGATGTCAATGACATTTCAGTCACTGATTTCAATGTTATTTTTTTATTAAAGATTAGATCTTTATAATCTTGAATATTATGCCTAGGGATACTAATTAGTCAGCGTCAATTTGATCTAAGACAAAGTTGGGCTTTGAATAAAAACTCATTTTACCATTCACAAAAATGTAGAAGTGTGTATATACCATGCATTTAACTTAGAGTGATTAGTATTTTGTGTGTGATAAATAATCAACCACAATATTTACTTTCATAGCAAAATAAGTGATTTGTTCTTATTTTTGATTATTTTTATGACATCATTTCAGATAAGTCGTCTAGTAACTTACTGGATTTCTTTGTACGTACACGGGTTCTAAAGGCTATATTAATAAGAAAGTCAATAGGTACAAATTATACTGAAAGTAACAAATGTATTATTTAGATGCCCGTTACTGTCCAAAGATTTGGAAAAATCTGTGATATTTCATTACTATATAACCTGTCGTTGCGTTGGTCAATTGTTAATGCATAAGAACACTTCCAAAGTCTGGAATGTGTTTCCTAGACAAAAATATATTTTTTGACTATTTGAACGAATTTCATGAGAATGTTTGTGACAACAAAGCTTGCAAGTCGTTCACAAATATATAATAATTATAATAGGTGTAAGATTTAATAATTTATTGTTATTCAATTTAGTTTTCCGTTTACCGTTAGGTGACGTAAATGAACCAGTTCAATGGGACGTAAAAGTTATTATCTATATAGTAAGAACCCTGTTTTATTATAAATACATCCCGGAGATACGATGTAATAGCAATGGGTCTAATAAACGGATTTAAGGGGTGAACAACGTGTTTGTGAGTTTCGCATTCGTAACGAGTTTAATGCGGACTTGCTTTGTTATTTGTGTACATTATAAGAGAAGACTGCCATGAAAGGATGTGTATTTATGTGCGTAATTTCGTCTTAAAGATGATATCTTAATGCTAGCTGGCCAGGGAAGTCGTCGTTAGTTTTTTTTTTTACTATTTATTGACCGTGGCGGTAACGGCCATGCTAGATATGCGTGCGTAATTTAGATTGGCCATCGTGTGTCGTGTCCGGAATGGTCGCGGATCGCAGGTAGCTCCTGTATTATTATGTACAAAGTACTGCACCCACCTCTACTAACAACTGTGATAATAACACTAAGTAGCGTAGCAGGCGATTTATATACTAGTAACGTCCATGAGAAGGGATGACATCATATCTGACATATTGTATTGTGATAATATTTATATCAAGACGTGCTCACCGCGTTTTGACAAAATGTTTTCTCTAAACAAGACTGATTATTTCTTATTAATAAATATTTTATACATGTTCCACTTTGACTGAATGAATAAGATGTCTGTATTTATATTGGTAGTATTTTCTTCTCTCTTGCTGTGTGTTTTCTCAAAAAATGAGTATTCACTATGTTGGATATGTGTCACAATGCCTTTCTATGCGGTCACCGAATTGAAAAAAATTCATGTTCATTTCGTTTTTTTTATTAATTTCTAGTTTTCTTTATTGTGATGGAAAATGTTGTTGACAAATTATGTGGCAGCGGCAGTATAAGCACTACTAGAGTATATTATTTGTTGTTAATTTGCAAAATTTTATTGATCCAACAGATATCTCATAGGCAATCGTACTTTTATGCTTTACTATTTAAGGATTTAGTTTCGAAAATTGAGAGTTGGTGAAAAATATACATAGATTTTTAAGTATGTGGCAATGCAGATCTTCATAAATATTGATTAATATTATCACGAGCGACAAAATATGGAGAGAGACTCCTTATACAAAACTGTCCCAAAGGGAAGTCTTCTGAATGTTTCTAAGAAGTGCATTTCTTCTATGTAATACAGTATTAAATTCAGAATAATAAATGTATGATTATTAGAACCTTTTTTTTATTTATATTACCAATCCCATTACACGTATGAGAAAGTGAAGTTGCGGTGAAACAGGCTGTCTGGGCATGTGATGCGAAGGAATGAGTTGTGTTAGGAAGATTTTGGGCATCAAGGTGGATGATTACCATAGTGGAAGGAGACACCCCCCAAAGAAACTGGATGGACTGGGTACTTAGTCGATATAGTTGAAATGAATGTGACATGTGAGATACAAGTATGGAAGGGGAAAACATGCAGCGCCAAACCTAACGAACGGGTAGGACCCGTGGCACCCATTGAAAAATTATATTAGGAACTTGCTTAGGCTCTAGCTAGACAGACGGTCTGCATTTCAACTGCAAATTGCAGTTGACACGACTGCAATTGAACTGCAAATCAAGCGTGCAGTCCGATTGCATTTGGGATGCAGTCGTGTTCTGAAGTTGATATGCAGTCCGTCTGTCAAGAGCCTTATTTTGCGTCAAGGGCTGCCCGTCCTCATCAGACTTTAGGACAAATAATCAGGCCGATTTTTTATAGGACTAGACTACCTATACTTTCTGAGACACGTGTGCGTGACACGATTGTTTTCAGTGTGTTCTATTTTAATTTTTCCCCTACAAAAAATCTGTCATCGATTTTGTCGGTGAGCATAGACGATGACCCAGCCGGCTATTGCCTTCCATATTTTTCAAACGTTAGTATTGTCTGGAACAATTATTTTTCATTCGATGATTAGTCTTCAATTCGAAGAGCAGTTAAGATTTTTTTGTGATCTTAAAGTTCGGTTTGATGTAAAAGTGCGATTGAAAACAAACATACATACATAGCCGTTCGCCATCATTGACAATATTTTAGCGATTAGCAACGAACAGAAAAATAAAATTTTAAAATATTTACATTTTATGACATCAATTTATAGCGTAGCAAAGTACCTCGTTTAAATAAATCAGTTTCTATGGCGATTATCACACTGCCCCGCATGATGCAGCGTAGTGCGTGGATGCGTTTTTTTCCGTTGTATGGAAATATCTCCGTTTGAATGGAAAACACGCATAGTCCAACACACTGAAAATGCAACGCGTAGTTGCGTTTTGTTAATTCACGCACGGCGGCTGTCATCGAGTTCCATTTTCAAACATACACGTCACGCCCATTCAAAATCACGCGCGTCACTGCGGGATTCAGTGTGCCATACCTTGCGTCTCGCCCCGCACCTACGCGCGGGGGTGCGTTTCTCTCCGCATGTATGTGCGTGATCCGCATGAACGCGCGTGGATGCATTTTCAGTGTGTTGGACTATGCGTGTTTTCCATACAAACGGAGATATTTCCATACAACGGAAAAAAACGCATCCACGTACTACGCTGCATCATGCGGGGCAGTGTGATAATCGCCTGAATCCCGCAGTGACGCGCGTGATTTTGAATGGGCGTGACGTGTATGTTTGAAAATGGAACTCGATGAGAGCCGCCGTGCGTGTAGGGTTGCCAGGTGTTAGGATAAAGCAGGACATACGTAGGATTTTTGATTGCTTGTCCGGCCAAAATAAGCGGCATCCGGCCTGTTAGGATTTAGGTAGGATTTTTCAATTTCGAAATTCGCGCGCGGATCGAGATCGAATCACGCCGAACGAGTATCGGCGCGAGCAGGGCGCGGCGGGCGAAGAAGTTTTAAAGCAAATTTCTGCTAACGAAAAATATTAGGTAATTTTTGTTTTGTTATAATATAACGACTGATGATTAAGAGAGTTAGAGACTGATTTATAATAAAGAAATATTAGCTTGATTTTGCTTTTGTTTTATTACAACGCAATCAGAAAATCCCGGATTTCCATTTTTTTTAAGTAACACCAGAATTTTTCAAAAATGTGAGGCGTCCGGATTTTTCGACCGAATGTTAGGACAAAAAAAAAATAGTTTTACACTTTTGATAAAAAAATTGACAAAAAAAACAAGATGTCCGGATTTTTTACCCAAATCTCAGGACAAACTCACAGGTCTGTCCGGCTTTTGCGTCTGAGGACCTGGCAACCCTACGCATGGGCGTAGCCACACTGGGGCAAGCTGGGGCACTTGCCCCACCCTGGGCCCTGCCTGGCTCTGACCTATAAGGTGTCTGATTAAACAATGTTTTTTTTTACTAACTCTAGGGGAGATGTTCCTAAAACGGGTACCCCTCCTAAAACGGGTAGGCTTTGCCATTCGTATATTATAGGTCTTAGTGTGAACCTGTGAGTGTAGAGCGGTGCACTACCCTCCCGCCGATCACGGTCAGTTGGCTCGCGCCCCGAGCGTTTTCGAGGTAAGAGGTAAAAAAAGTTTTTTGCAGAGTTTACTAAAAAAAATCGGATTATGCTAGTGCTGACTACTCAAATATGGTGCAAGATACGGTTTTCGTAGTTTTGTATTATCATTTTGCATGTTATATGCTTATTAATTGTGAATACTTAGAGGTCTCCTTGTTTACTATTTTAAGGTTAAGGTAGTTGAAATTTAAAACGTGCTTTTGGGCAAAACGGGTAGGGGCATAACGGGTGACTACCCGATTTGAAATAAGGGGCCACTTTCTCAATTGATCCCACAGAAAGCTAATCGAAGACAAAGGAAGCCACAGAGAGCTGAAGAAGTACAGGAACAGCGTGAAAAAGAAATTAACATATGTTTTCTCTGATTTTTAACAAAATTATCTGCTGGTAGAATTATAATTTCAAATGTAACATTTAATGAAGTAAAAAAGTGATCTAGACTGATCAAAATAAGAAAACTGTTTAACATAATTAAGGAGACTAATTAACGATAAAGATTTCCTGGATAATAGGAGGCTAAGATATGTTTTCTAATTCATTTATCACATATATTCATTCATTACCTGCTTTGCCCAAAGGCGCTACCCGTTTTAGGACCCCCCCGAGGGCAAAGCGGGTATTTCGAAAGGGGTTTAGTTTTTTGATTTTTTTCTGAATTTTGAAGAAGATTACTAAGACTATCTTATGTTTTCCAAAGTTTATTATATAAACAACCCTATGAGTACAAATACAAGTCGCATGTAATGTTCTTGGTTATTTTATTTAAACATCTCCCTTAGCTTACCCGTTTTAGGAACATCTCCCCTAACTAACAACATCAACAACATATGTAATATCCGTAAGTTATTGCACAAAAAAAATGTCGACTTTGAAAAGAGCGCGATCAAAACAAAATGCACGCTCGAGTTCCCGAACGTGCGCGGTGCGCGCGTCATTTGAAAGCGAGCCGTATTCCCTAAAAGAATAGTTGCTATGTGTCGTAGCGAGCCGAGCCGTCCATCTAATCCAAAAAATAATGCATTGAAGGAGATGGAACTGGTAGATGTGATCAAAATTTCGGAAATGCAATTTTATCCTAGTGTAAAAACCGTGCTCGCTATTTTGCTTGCCCAGCCATGTACGACCTGTACAATAGAACGATCGTTTAGCACAGTGGTTATAACCGGTGGTCCGCGGACCACTGGTGGTCCCTGGAGGCATTCCGAGTGGTCCGCGAAGCTTAGCTGCGCGACGTTGCTATACGTTATCTAACTTTATTTTTATCGACTTATCTATGCGAGCGATGGGGTTTTCGTATACCTAGACGTAAATCGGGTGTGTCATACCTAGTCCCCCCATTGATGAAAATGTATAATTTGGGCGACATTTAACGTAGTTTTTTTGTTTTGAGTCTTAAAAAAAATAATTAAAATTTCGCGCTCGCTTCGCTCGCGTATTCAGAAACTATATTATGTTTGTATTGGTCAGGAAACAAAAGGTTAAGGGTCATGGCACATTATAGCGGCACCGCAACAGCATGGCTGCACTGACACGGCGTCGCACAGTGGTCCGGATTTTCAAAAAGGTGGACATAGGATCGAAAATGCATATTTAACTCAACTAAAAATTGTTTCGTATAGGCAATTTAACACTGATTAATACTTATTACTACAACTTTTCAAAAAAACTGCTCCTTCACATAAAAAAAAATATCGAAAATAAAAATGTATGGGAGAAAATCTATTTTATTTTTTTTCTCCGTTCAGTATCAAAGTATAGCAACCAAATCTTATATTCTGGTAAGTACCTATTGTTCTTAATACGACAACATATAAATTGCTTGCGTATCCCTGCGGCCTTGGCGCCTACGATGCTTCAAAGTTCAAAATTTTAAAGTTGAATTATCTTAACATTATTAATGAGTTTTTCTGAGTTTTTCTATTGGAATTAATACAAAATATCATTTTTAATAAAAAAGCCCCCCGCGCGCACCAACCATGTATTAGGTTCGCCCCCTACTACTTGGGACTTAAATATACTACTGGCGAAATGACAGTATACTTTTGTGTAGAGTGTGTGTAGTTTAAAATATCATTTTTTTTTATTATATAAGAATTAAAACGGTCCGCATTCAAGCATTTGGCAAGTATTTTTTTATTTTATTATATTAAAAAAATAGAAATAAAAGTCTTCAACTTTAGTTATGTAATTAAAGACACGTGCTGATTCGTTGCCTATTTGTAACTGACTAAAACGACTCCTGTGATAAAATAGTAATTTACCCCCACCACCGGAGATATCGACGACGCTGATTGGCTGCGGTTCTAATTTTGTCCGTCACTACTTGCGCGCGTGTGTTTGTTATAAATACCTGTGCATGAAACAATTAAAGGTAATTGTTTCTCAACCCTTGAGGAAGCAACATACCTAATTATCCGTGCTGTGTGAGTTGAAGTGAAGTTTAGTGAGTTTCGTTATGGCTGCATTTGTTACAAACTTGGACATTTTTATGTTCCTTCGTGTTGCTGGAGACTTGAAAAATTGGGAACGACTCTATGAAACTATTATTCTACATATCCCAGTTGAAACATGTTCAGAAGATTTAGAAATAATCAAGAATTTTTTGAAGAACTATATCAGCAATATCAATCGCAGATGAGCAAGTGCTTATAGAAATCAGAAGACTTTCATAAATAGACATGCTGCGTGGTTACAATCAAATATTAGTTGGCCAAATTGCACGACTGTTAATTTAACCGAGATTTTTCAAGGCCAAGATGAAGGTATCGAAACCATTTCGTCAGACAACACTTCTTTTGACATCGATACTACAGCAGCTGTGATTCCGTCGACATCTAGTATTACTGTGGGCACATCTACCGAAGTTCAGATTAGGAAGCCTTTTGTTGACCTCAGCAACAAACAGAAGAAAAGACGTTCAGAGTCTCTTTTGGACTATTCGCCGGAAGAACTTACTTTTGCATTAGTCGAAAGACTTAAGATAGACCAGAAGAATGACTTAGCTTGTGTTATTGACCATATAACGAAGAACCCTGATAGTGTTCCTATTGTTCAAGCCACATTGTTTAAGAAAAATAGGAAAAAAACTTTTGACGAAGATCATGCTCTTGGTCTTTATACATCGTTGAACCTGTCAAAATGGAAATACTTGTGTTTAAGGAAAGTGCTGTTAGATTGTGAAGTTCCAGTGTTGCCATCGTATCACAAACTCCTTGAAGCTAAAAAGAAATGCTATCCACATGATTTAGAAATTAGTGAGAGAGGAGCCAGAGTGAAGCTTCAAGCCCTATTGGATCTGACAGTCCAGAAGATACTTCAAATTACCGGTACCCAGATTGATTCGTCAACTGAAGGATTGAAGTTAATCAGCAAATGGGGTTTCGATGGAGCTTCTTCACAAAGCACCTACAAGCAAAGGACTGAAAATGTAGACTTCAGTGATTCATCGGTTTTTATGTCAAGTCTTGTCCCTCTTAAATTAGTTTCTAATAATAGCACCATATGGGAAAACCCAGCACCTTCTTCAACACATTATTGCAGGCCCATTAAGTTCGAGTTTTGTAAAGAGACAGCAGAATACATCAAGCAAGAAGAAGCTGCATTGAAGGAAGAAATAAAAAACATCGATTCTACAAAATGGGCAGGGCTAGAGATTAGTCACGAGCTTCATATGACAATGATCGACGGAAAAGTGGCCACTATTATAACGGATACTTCGTCTGCATCTGCCTGCAATATTTGCCTTGCAAAGCCGACCGAGATGAACAAGCTGTCAGAAGTATTTTCAAGACCTGTTCGAGAAGATGTTTATAAATATGGACTTTCTACTCTTCATATGTAGATTCGTTGTATGGAGTGTATTCTACACATATCTTACAATATGGACTTTGAGTTGTGGACTGCACGAGGTGCTAACAAGCAACTAAAAGCTGCGAAGAAACATTTGACACAAGAAGAATTCAAACAGCAAATGGGAATACTTGTAGATTTTGTGAAGCAAGGCTTTGGAACCACAAACGACGGAAACACAGCCAGAAGGTTTTTTAGAGAAGGTTTTATGAGAAATCTGCCGAAATAACCAAAATTGACAAAGGCCTACTAAAGCATTTTGCGGTTATTCTTCAAACGATTTCATCAGGATGTGCCATAGATATTGAAAAATTCAGGACTTATTGCAGAGAAACAGCTGAGATCTTTGTGCATTTATACCCATGGTTTTATATGCCCGCAAGTGTACACAAGCTACTCATACACGGTGCAGACATTTGTCATCACTTTGGCCTCCTACCAATTGGCATTCTTTCCGAAGAAGCGGGAGAAGCAAGAAATAAAGAATTTCGAAGAGTTCGTGAATATCATACAAGGAAATTTAACAGGATGAAGACCAACGAGGACTTACTCCATAATTTTTTGATTAGTTCAGACCCATATTTATCCCATATTCGCCCAAAATACAGCAACTCTAAACAATTCGATTTTTTTCCAGATGTTAAAGAGCTTTTGTTGTTGCCTGAGGTAGTAACAGAAGAAACAGAGAATATGGATCTACAGGAGTTGCAGCCTGAACATGATCCATTAATGTAAACGTGTCAGATTTAGTAATTTTGTTATTGTCCGAATTGAGTTTGTTAGTTAGTAAAAAATTATATATTTTTTAATCTGTTTCTTGTTACGTAAAAAATATTAGGGTCGTGGTGGCCTTGTGGGTAGAGAACCAGCCTTTCGAGTATGAGGGTGTTGATTCGATTCCAGGCCAGGCAAGTACCAATGCAACTTTTCTAAGTTTGTATGTACTTTCTAAGTATATCTTAGACACCAATGACTGTGTTTCGGATGGCACGTTAAACTGTAGGTCCCGGCTGTCATTGAACATCTTTGGCAGTCGTTACGGGTAGCCAGAAGCCAGTAATTCTGACACCAGTCTTACCAAGGGGTATTGTGTTGCCCGGGTAACTGGGTTGAGGAGGTCACGCTCCTTGTAAAACAAACACACACTACACTGCTACATCCGGTTAGACTGGAAACCGACCCCAACATAGTTTGGAAAAAGGCTCGAAAGATGGTGATTGTTATATAAAAAATGTAATATATTTCTTGTAATATAACAAATATGCCTATTTTGTCATAACACCACGCTTTATATTCCCCGAAGGGTTCGGCAAAGTTGTATACTACACAAAAGTATACTGTCATTTCGCCAGTAGTATATTTAAGTCTCAAGTAGTAGGGGGCGAACCTAATACATGGTTGGTGCGCGCGGGGGGCTTTTTTTATTAAAAATGATATTTTGTATTAATTCCAATAGAAAAACTCAGAAAAACTCGTTAATAATGTTAAGATAATTCAACTTTAAAATTTTGAACTTTGAAGCATCGTAGGCGCCAAGGCCGCAGGGATACGCAAGCAATTTATATGTTGTCGTATTAAGAACAATAGGTACTTACCAGAATATAAGATTTGGTTGCTATACTTTGATACTGAACGGAGAAAAAAAATAAAATAGATTTTCTCCCATACATTTTTATTTTCGATATTTTTTTTTTATGTGAAGGAGCAGTTTTTTTGAAAAGTTGTAGTAATAAGTATTAATCAGTGTTAAATTGCCTATACGAAACAATTTTTAGTTGAGTTAAATATGCATTTTCGATCCTATGTCCACCTTTTTGAAAATCCGGACCACTGTGCGTCGCCTCGAATTTAGACTACGGCTAGCTGCCAGCGCGCTAACTACGCGTTGTCCGCAAGGTGCAAGCTCGCAGTCCGCGCGCCGGCCGCGTCGTGTAAGCTTGCTGTCACCGCAAACTCAATATTATTTTAAGACAGTTGTGATTGAACACTTGGAGAGGCCTATGTCCAGCAGTGGACTGCGATAGGCTGATGATGATGATGATGATGATTGAACACGACGCAATGACGTTGTTTCGCTGCCAACTCGGAGTCGGCGCGTAATCAGCATGCCGTCGGCGCGCTGTACGCATAAGGTCCGCTCGCTTGCAGCACGCGGACGGCGAGTCGAGTTGTGTGGAAGCGGCAAGCGCGCTGACTGCTCGCCGTTGGCTTTTTCATATTGACATTACGAAATATATTATAATATACACGATTTAATGCTCTAAATTGAATGACAACTTAAATGCTGGTGTCGAGCCGTGCTGTTGCGGTGTCGCTATAATGTGCCATGACCTTAAGTACGTTTGGGCTAAATTTTACGTGATATTTAGTTTAAGTCCGTAAAAAATTTCACGCTCGCTTCGCTCGCGTATTCAGAAACTATATGCCCTTATTTTTGCATTTGTCAACAAACAAAAAGTTAAGTACGTTTGGGCTAAATTTTACGTAATATTTGGTTTGAGTCCGATAAAAATTTCGCGCTCGCTTCGCTCGTGTATTCAGAAACTATATTATGTGTGTATTGGTCAGGAAACAAAAGGTTAAGTACGTTTGGGCTAAATTTTACGTAATATTTAGTTTAAGTCCGTTAAAAATTTCACGCTCGCTTCGCTCGCGTATTCAGAAACTATATGCCCTTATTTTTGCATTTGTCAACAAACAAAAAGTTAAGTACGTTTATGCTAAATTTTACGTAATATTTGGTTTGAGTCCGATAAAAATTTCGCGCTCGCTTCGCTCGCGTATTCAGAAACTACATGCCGTTATTTCTACATTTGTCAACAAACAAAAAGTTAAGTAGGTACGTTTGGGCTAAATTTTACGTAATATTTGGTGTAAGTCCGATAAAAATTTCGCGCTCGCTTCGCTCGCGTATTCAGAAACTATATGCCCTTACTTTTGGCTTTTGTCCTGTGTGTGATTGTTTATTTTCTGTACCTGAAAATATAAACCTCTCAAATTAAGAGATTAACAATTTTGAAATTAACGGCTCAAGATACAAAAAATCGGAGGGCCCCCGCCCTCCCCCGGGGGATAGGTTGACTGCTGCCCCACCCTGAGCCCAAAGCTGGCTACGCCCATGACCCTACGTGCGTGAATTAACAAAACGCAACTACGCGCGTGAGTGCGCGAAAAACCCGCACGATGATGCAGATCTGCACTCCCGCAGGAACGCGCGTAGGTGCGTCGACACGCAAGATGCAGCGTGATGCGGGGCAGTGTGAAGATCCCCTAAGATTATTGTTTTTTTTTTTTATGTAATATACCATAGTGCTACTTTACCGCCACCTATTGAATGAATTGTAATACCAGGAAATAAACACTTGTATTCACCGCACAGATTGACGACTTCCGTTCGGATTATAATGTCTGGACGACCTCTGTTTTAGTCGCATCAGTAGCCACCAGATGGCGCAATGTCTAACTTCGTAATAGTCTGTCATGCTGGATTTTGGGTTGAATGGCTGATAGTAATAATTTAAGTGATTGTTTTTTAGGAAAATTGCAATCAAACATTCAAGTGTATTACTGTGAAGTTGCGTGAATAGTTGTCAACACAGACAGTCAGTGAAAACTTTGTACATTGGTTAATTTTGGTGTTTGTGTTGAAAACTGTAACAAATTTAATAATCGAGGTCATAATTTTGCAATGGCTGAAATTCTGACCGCAGGTATGTGTTATCATCTTTATTTTAGTATCTCCTGTAATGAATTAATGACATAGTATTTGCATCCACTCATTGGATGTTCCTTAAGGATATTTTTTAATTTCCTATTGCTACATAACCCAACTTTTATTCATACCTACATAACTAGACTAGACGACCTTGAATCTAATCTTGTCAAGTCAATGTCGTTTGTTTATCAATAATTCTGTCTGCAAATTGACAAGTTTGTGTCATTTTCAAATTAAATATTTTTTTATTTTGTTACCGTGCTACCTACTAATTAATTACCATTTAATTACTAATAATTTCACGTTTAACCAAGCTTATAACCAGATAAATATTTTTGTACTTAGTACAAACAGGTTGTCATTTGAATTCCCGATATTTGTAATTTAGTTTGAATTGTAATCGCATATTATTGCTTCTGGAATACATATCGAGTTACTTTGGCAAATTGAAATAACAAAATACAATTTAATTGTTTATATTTTAATGCTTAGGTAGGTATTACCACCTACATAACTAGTTTATTTAATTTAAATGACCTACTTAGGAATTAAAAAAGAACTTACTAGGTACTTAACAGACATATCGTACTCCTATAGGTACCTACTGGCACACATGAGGTAATAGATAAAAATGGCCTATTGTAAGTACCTAGACGGATTGTTTTTTGCTGAAAAATAATTAGGTAAAATGCAAGAACGTTTACGACGCCTCGACATTTTCCGTCCAAGTAAAAGTCAAAGGTTTTCTTTTTCAAATACTCAGTACAGTTACCTTATGAAAAGTCTGGAGCAAGATGCATTCTTTCAAAGAGTTGATGTCATGGAGAAGAACCGACAAGACACTCCATGTAATGTAATGCTCCAAATACCTAATACCTTGTTCTCTGTGCCCAAAATGTCAGTTTCATTTCTGTGGTTTGTAACCCCCAGACCGTAGCTTACTGCTGTTCATTTTGAAACCCTTGCAGCCAAGAGTTTGTAGCACATGGTCGCGTAGGTCTTTACGGAAGGCACCTATTGGATGACCCGTAAAAGTACGCGATCATGTGCTATCATGTGACAAATGACTACTTGCAAACTCTTCACGCGGCGCAAAGTCGTCAATAGCATCATCCCTTTCTTTAGTCTAGTCCTGGATGTGTGGTTATCGAAGATTGCGATCCCGCAACAAAACTTAAATCCAGGAATTTGCAGGACTGAGACGTTTAGTCTAGTGGTTATTGTCTGAGAAGAAAGTTCCTTTTAATTTAAAACAACTTTTACTTTTGTTAGGTATACTAGGTACTACTAGTTGTCATGAAGCGAGTTAATGACAACAGTTTATTTGTTGAAAATGAGTAAGTACCCTAAGCTTTAGAAACATAGTGGACGTTTTAAGTATTATGGCAGAAATGCTGTCATTGACTTTTTTACGTCTGGCTTTTTCGCGAGATTTCATTAGAAATTAACTTCTGAGATAACCAGATTAGGTTCAACAGGTTACAGGGGTACTCGATAGGTTCTGTAAATATCATCGTCCGAGCCTTTTTCCCAACCGTGTTGGGGATTCAGCTGAGTTTAGCTCAACCCAGTTACCCGGGCAACCCAATACCCCTTAGTTAGACTGGTGTCAGACTTACTGGCTTCTGACTACCCGTAACGACTGCCAAGGATGTTCAATGACAGCCGGGACCTACAGTTTTACGTGCCGTCCGAAACACAGTCAACGGTGTCTATGATATATGTACTTAGAAAGTACATACATACTTAGAAAAGTTACATTGGTACTTGCCTGACCTGGGATCGAAACCCGCGCCCTCATACTTGAGAGGTTGGTTTTTACCCACTAGGCCACCACGACTTCTGTAAACAGCAAATTATGGGGGAAACCGTAATTAATGACCTTCACCTCTTCTGTTCTTAGAAAAAAAGGTTACATTTCATTTCACAGAAATTTTGCCATCAGTGCATCGTCGCTGGTAGCGCTGAAAACTTAAGAATCATAAAAAGCATTAGCAATTTCTAGTAAGCAGTTATTGAAATGATTGTCATAAATCTATCAGAAAAATAACATTCTAAAAATAAGTTCTATTTATAAAGCTAGTTATTTTCTTGTCTATCCAGGAACAAATAGAAGGGCAGATGGCGACCAAGGGCGACAGCAACTAGGTTAAGGCGTCATACGCACTTAGCCAAGTCGTTATTTATTGCGGAACGAGGTAAGTAAGAAACACGACCTTTTAAGGTAGATATCGTAACCCGCTACTCATACAAAGAATGTGTGGTAAACACTGATTCACGTCCTTTGGGCTTGCATTGGAAATTCTTGTAATGCGTCACTCTTGTTTTGGATCCTTGTTTATTTACCAACGTTTCCTCATTAGATGGACATCCATTTCTGTAGCTTATAAGATTGAGTTAATTTGAGATCATGCAGAAAATATTATTTCAAAAATATATCCAGTACACTAACATCCTTAATTAAAGTTCGGATTTATATAAAAATCAAAAACGTTTCTAGGGATGAAAGTTCGCTTAATATTTGGGAATTTACTAGATTTCCGACAAGGTAGAATCGACCTTTGTTTGCCTTACTAGTGAAGTCGAAAATGAAGTCTGAAGGTGTTGTTTTCGTTGCCTGTATGACGTGCTTCATAGCAAATGCAGGCTTGAATTTTTGTAGTGGTGCCACGTTGGAGAAAAATGTCCGGTTGGTGGAAAGTCAGCTTTATGAGTAACCTTCAGTAGTCAGTGGACATGTTTACAAACAAACGCAACGTGACCGCGCCTGCGTGAATGCCACGTCTCGTTTCTGTCATATGCAATCATTCCGGACTCACCCTACCATAAAACGCTATTTATTCATAAAAACGTGCTGACGAAAGCCATATTTCTTTGAATAATGAAAAAGATAAACTGGAATTTAATCAATGCAATAATTTACTTATTATTGTTTATGATCCTCACGTTCGTATATCATAACATTCATATAGGTCAACTGTTCTACGCCCACGCTACTTTCATCGATCTTTTCCAAGAAAAACATTATATAATCGAGGAAAAGGAAAACCTTCAAACATGCTTACATATACATAATTGCGCGTCAAATAGATGAATTCTCGTGTGACCGGTTTTAAGTACAGTTACTGTTAATCAGGAATCCATTACATGCACGTACCTATTCTGAAGAATAATTCAAGCAATGATATGTTTTGGTTGGTTTAGCTTCTTTAATATGAGTATAATTTATTTCGCAACTTTCTAACTTACATAACGGTAATGTTTTGTTTTGAAACAAAACTGTGTCGTAACGGTAAAAGATCCTGTTTACAAACAACGCTTACAATAACAAGCCACCAACAACAGCAGAGCAACTGGCGACCACCATTATTTTCCGAAATGAAGCCACGTAAACTCACTTTTATAATTAACAACTTAAGACTTTCCCCTGACAAACTTGAAAACAAAATTTCGTAAATCGAATGTTGTGCAATAAATCTTGTATTGCAAGTACATATTTTGAAAAATTTAAGCTATACTTATGTAAACAATTAAAACTTTCGTTCTTGGAAGTCAGGAAGCTCAAACCAATCTAACTTTCAGGTTTTAAAACTAGGTGCGTGCAAACTTTTTGAGATGTGAAAGTCTAAAGTAAATGTAACTGTAGATAGACACTGAACGAGTACCAGACTGAATAAAAAATGATTTTCTAATTAACGAGCGTAGTCAAAAGCTTGTAAACATCCGAAGAGCAAATAACAAGCACAGTTACGGTCTACAATCTTGTGAGTGTGACATCCGCCACAGAAGCGGAATGCGAGCGCATTGCGCAACTTGTTTTGACGGCGCGGCGGCGCAGTCGCAGCGAAACCTTCATTGCTTCATACAGATTACAGACGGTACTTACTTTCCAGTCAAGTGTCAAGCAAGACAGGTCTTTGTATGGTTTCTTTTCGCCGCTGTACGACTTACATTCAGAATTTTGATGAATAAAAGATTTTAAAAGCGAAGTTGTTCAACAGTGATCAACAAGGTAGAAAGAAACTCTGATATCGATCGTCTTCTTCCTGAAAATAAGTATGATTCTCCGTGGTTTATTATATTGTTCTCTGAATTAAAACATCATTGTTGCAATGTTTATAAACTTATAAAAGTATTGTTAATCAGACTAAGGCACTGTTGTTTCAGTGCAACAACATGTTCATTATGTTCAACGCATTGTAGTTGTGTTAAAGCAAAGTGAATAGATGCCTCTACCATTTTTTCCAGGATAACGTTCCATCACAATGTAAATAACATACTGCAATTATGTTAAGTAATTTTCCTGTTGTTTTGGTAACATTAAAATTTGGCTTTACAAAATCTGTCGTCGAACATTGGACCTCCATAGATAAATAATTGACGCAAGCCGTAATTTTACGATATTTTGATAAAAGCATCTACGTCAGTAAATTATTATCGTGGCGATAATGAAATATTTACAATATAAATGATAAAATATCTGTTACTTTTGTTTGCCGTTTAAAATGCCTCCGAATATATTTGATAGATAGAATAATAAAGTACAAATGCACAGCAAGGAACGTACCGCAGTTATAGGGTACGTAACCAGGTGGTCGGATCCGGCTGCGTGAGGTGTGCGCTCGTGTCGACAACCTTGCTGGAGGCAGTGTATTTGCAAAACTATTGCAACAACAACGAGGCTACGATTGACTCTCTCTTTCTTGTCCTGTTGCGAATAATCGCTTGCTATTTAAGCGTTATTGAAATTAAGTTGATCACTTTGTAAAGCATTTCTTAATGTTAAAGCTGTCAAGTCATGATGTCATGTCATACACAATGAAGATAACAATCTTCATTGTGTATGTGCCAAACACACACAAACAAGAAACTCATTGTGAAACGTTGATAATTACTGTTTATTATTTGGATATTGTGATACAGAATTTACAATCTGATTATTGTGTAAATTCAGATTTTTTAAAATTATTTGCATGATCGAGCCGCCTGTTTAGTGTAAAGTTATCAAAAATAATCTACCTATCTTTAATTTGTAGTTATGGGGTCGACTGGCAAACAATAAATAACTCAAATACAGATATTGTTTTAAAAATTGTTTCATAGCATGTAATGTTACGTATCTATTGTGAAATTAATAATCATGAAAATTGTCATGTCATGCCTTCCGTGGCGCCAGCAGCCTTAGCGTAAATAAATAACGTTTCTTTTGCAATGACTCGACACTGTACACTCCTAATTTATAATTTGAAGCTATTCTAAATTTGTAGCTCACGTCATCTTATTACGACTGAAGTTAGCAGAATTTTCAGTAGTTTCTCTAGGCATGACGAAACTTTTGATGCTTTAGACTGCGCACGTTTCGCGATTGGTAAACTTTCAACGTGCGGTGCATTGGAAAAATCGATAATTTTATACGAATTATCAACATCGACTTATTGGATGATTTAGAAATTGAAAAAGCCCTTTTTGACGAGCTGTTAAATTCTAACAGCACATGACTTGATGACTTTTCCCTCTGTTCATTATTTGGTTCCCGTTAGCGTTTCGTAATCAAAGTACTACCTTGTTACTGTTAACTTAGATATTACATAAGTATCTGGTTTCACATTTTAGTATGGCATTTCCTTATATACTAATCTATGTATATTTTTCTTATTTTTTCAATAAAAGTAATCTCATAGTAAATTAAATACAGCCTGATTTACGTATTTGGAAGTAATTGCTGGTAGAAGTAAGATCAAGAATCACTTCTTTGCAATCGGGTAAAAGTAAAAGTTCTTAAATCTAGCATTTGTAACAAGAAACTAAAAAAACCATTTGAAAGTAATATTTGTACCAATTTATCTAGTGTTTTGTTATTGCCACGTGTTTTTGTATAGCAGCGGCAGAGTTTTGTTTGACTGGAACGACCACGGCAAGGTTGGCAGTCGCCACCTCCACTGTCACTCAGCACACTCCTACCACCGCGACTGTAACATCAATTTACGTAACATTGAATTGTGTACAGCTGTTGAAAACGATCGCCGTTGTTACACCTTGTTTATTAAAGACTAGCTTCTGCCAGCGGTTTCACCCGCATCCCGTGGGAACTACTTCCCATACCGGGATAAAAAGTAGCCTATAGCCTTCCTTGATAAAAGGGCTATCTAACACTGAAAGAAATTTTCAAATCGGACCAGTAGTTCCTGAGATTAGCGCGTTCAAACAAACAAACAAACTCTTCAGCTTTATAATATTAGTATAGATTTTTGTTTCCTTATTACATACTTAAGTAATTAAGTTTTTCGAACTATCTAATTGATCATCCACGTGTTAATGCAAGCTCCTTAAGAACTGTTGGTTGTTGCGAAGCGTGTGTGAATGATGAATGATCATTTTGCTGTACAGAAGTATCCATTAGGGCGGATAAATTGTGTCAAAGTTGAATGGTACTTTATTTTCAGACGTCCCGTTAGTTATGCGTGCTGTAATAAAGCAGTCGAATGTGTAATTTACGCGCTACCCACAGTGGCTACATAACTCAAAACCGCCACGAGTTGTGTCAATCACGTCAACCTACAGCTTGGTGTTTCGAAATGGTGTCACAGTTGGCTGGTGGGGCTTCGCTCCACGCAGCCGGCGAGTGTTCCACTACGTTGCCGCCTCGCCGCCGCTCACAAGTGGGCTAAGGTCGCGACTTGCGACTGTGCATTTTTCATGTTACCTGCTGTGAGTACGAGAACACGGCATTGTTACATTCCAAATCCATTCATATGCCGACGGAACGAGTTTCGAACCTAAAAATCCAGTTTAGAGAGTTGTCATACATTATTACGTAATAGAGCGGATTTCGAAATTGTTTTTAACTTAATTGTGCATTCCGTTCTCATACATAACAAACATGTTATGTTCTATAATGCGTCAATTGGACGAAAGAATCAAACATCTGGATATCATTGATATTCCGGATTTGTAGATAATGCATGTACATGCATACATATAATTAGTTATTTGACTAGAAATGCATTTTTAGGTAATGACGTAGGTAACGTTAGATTTATGATATTTATTCAGCTTTGCAAACTGTTAGTCTACAATATTCGAGCTCACTTTATATTCTACGTAGCATAGATGCGGAAATCGTATTCACCAAGGAATCTGAATGATTTAGAGCAGGGGTAAAAAACTAAACAAAGCTACATCTAAAAACGCTTTTATGTTAGAGCGCGATGCGATACGGATGCGCCGAGCTGCGACTGCGTTACAAAACTGGGTCAGCGAGTAAAACAAGCTACGTTTGATACGGGCGCTTGTTATGATGCCCATCCTACTGGCGCCGCGCCGCGGTGCAACCACCACCACAACATCACATAAAGCTATTTGGAAAATAGAACACCAAATACGATGCCATAATATTTTATCGGAGAACATAAACAGAACTATTTGATTGACGATGGTGTACTGTTGTAGATTTTCAATCCAGGAAGAATAAGATTTCCTTTTCAGGCATTATTGAAATCAGGGATGTATTCGCAAGAGCAGTCACGAATACATGTTTGAATTGTTTTACATTTGATGAGCGAAGCCTGTATCCGTAGGGAACAATCTGGTGTAATGAGTGGGGCCGGGCGCGCCGCACCTCCCGTATGATTCATGCCGTACCTTGCGCCCGGCCAGCAGACGCAGCCGGAATGTAGGTCACCTGCTCGCGATGGTTTGTTTGGGTCGGTGGGTCCCCAAAATTAGAATGCGTTAATAATACGCCAACCTTTGCTTACAGCGTCTCGCACGTCATGTTTTACATCACTCTATTTTTATCAGCCGTTAAACATTATCAGCATGCAGTGCATCTCGGTGACACTAAATACTCTCGCCCACTTTATTTGACTCAGATCTGTACTCATATAGCTTTCTATTCTTAATCGTTTACAATTACCTACTGCATTTTTTATGCATTCTCGGAGTAATAATTTATTTATATCTAGCGGAAAAATGCATAATCACCTGCATGTTGATTTTCCTGTTAAATCTTGCTACAGGAAAATAAATATTATTATGTACAAATAAGAAACTGCCAACTGGTGATTTCCAGTAAGATAATAAGGAAAGACCGTTCTGTGTAAGTAAGCATAACGCTCTAAGTTTTGTTTGAATAAGGTAGGTATATGCCTTGCTGTGTGCTAATTTACCGAGGTGTGTATTCTGAGAACGTTTTCTATTTCTTCGGATATTGACAAGGCAGTGTGGCACTTGAGTATGTTTTCCGCAACCGTTTATCGATTAAACATTTGTTGGACGTGGTTATGCAAGCTGCATGTTCCGCGCCGTAATTTTGCTGCATCCGCTGGCCTGGTGGTAAATAGGTCAGTCGCCCACGCCGCCGCAGCGCCCGTTTGTTTGGGTCCCCTTTATTGATCAAGCTCCTCTGTACCCCAAGCTGTGCGCACGCAGACCACCCCAGCTTGTGCATAAACTTGCCAATGCAGTTTCTACTCTCTATTCTACTCTCAACTTGTGTAATACACGTTGGAGAAATACACGAAATTGGGTAAAGAAGAGGGAAAAAAAGAACATTTTAGTAACACTTCCATAGCTATTCATCAATTTATGGAGGAGCTTAATGAATATACGAAAGCCGAAATGTCTGTGAAATATTGATGTGTTGTTAGGAACGTATCAGGGCGGAATCGACACGGGTAGGTCAGATAGGAGACAGACGCACACCCCCGCTATAATCTTTATGTCGGGTTGACATGACAACGACAACGTGAGGAGCCTCGCCAGACGCGGCTCCGGCCACGAGGTTACACGAATTATGTAATATTCATGCAGGACGACGTCTGCTGTATTAGCTAGAATAGAATGTTTATTTTCTATAGGAAAATATACTTTGATTTCTTGATTTGTAAATACATCGAAAGTATCGTATCTACAAAAATCTTTTTACCTATGTTTCGTCTTTGACACTCATTTATGTTTTCTGAAAGCATGCTGCTCATTTGAATAAGACTGAATTTATCGACTTGGTGTAACAATAAACTAAACCCGGTCACAAGCACGTTGCGACCGGCGGTTTTAAACCACGTGGGGTTTTTGTAATTAGCAAGTGTTACGTGTTTCAGCGGAATAAGGATAGTACCGCAAAGTTAATTAATCATACTTTATTTGTGTCACTTCAATATTCCTTTGCGATTTAATAATAGCACGAAAGTATAAATAATATTGTTGGAAAAAGTTGCCTTCTACTTTTACTGAAATAACAAGACCTGCGTTGGGCGGAGAGTAATTTAACGTTGGTATGATCACGTTGCATTTTCATCAATCAATCGGGTGTATCATTCATATCGACTCGTAGCTTGGTTTTAGCTTGTGAATTGGTTGCCGTAACCGTTTCTGAGAAATGGCAACTCAAAACGGTTTTGGTATAAGTAATGTGTAAATATGAAATTGAGTTCATTTCCTTGTAATTATGAAGTCATGGTAAATCCCAGAGAGGTATAGCAATGTTTACGTTTCGGATCTAGGGTGCACGAACGTCAAACCTATTTAGAAGTTATAATAGATTTATTGAAAAATGAATTTTAACTTTCATTGAAAAATGTAGTATCTGTCGTACCAAAAATGTTTTTGGGACAGCACGCGATATTTATTTCGAGCACGGTTTCAGAATGTGATGTTTGTGTGATATCCGATACTGCGCCAGTTACAGGCCGTAGGTTTTCAAACAAGTGTAGCTTTACCACGTGCCTGCCTATGACATGATTGTGAGCCGCCAGTGAGCTGACCTGTCCCCTGCAACTAGGCCACGGCTGTTGGCGTTAGGTCGCAAGCGCCACTCGTGATTGCACTCATAATTCCGCACGATAGCTAAATACTCAACCAATGTCGAAAATATCATAATGTTTAATGACTGTTGCTAATACCTGCATAGCTCCGTGATGTAACTTCTATTATTTTAAGCACCTGGTGTAATTAGTAGCATCAATGTCAAATAAACCGCTTAGAACCGGTTGTTTTTATTTCGTTTTGTTTGTTTGAAACTTTGGAAATTCTATTGTTTTAAGTTTCACGTAAAAAGTAATATAAAAGAGGACCTTGGCTTGAGTGATGAAAATGATAAACAACTTTTGAAGGATGTCTGATACCTAATGATGAAATCATGTTTTCGAGTTCGGAGAATTACATTTTTTTTACTCATATTATTTGCTTCTTTTTTAATGTCTACCAGGTAAATAAGACCCATTGCAGTTAAACGCGCAAAAAAGTTAAGCTATTAGACCTTCAGAAATACTTTGGTATGCTTATATTATATAAAGTCTATTTAAGATACGTTCTCAACCAGCAAACTAATTCAAATCTATGTTCAAGTAAGGTTCTTAGCCAACTTCATCAACCTACAAGCATACTAAACGTGTAATAGAAGGCTCGAGGTCTATTTGGTCTTGATATGGTAATGTAGTCCAATTTTGTCGACCTTCGCAATTAGGACAAGTAAACATAATTTTCAGGTATTGTGTACACAGGGATGATTTTGACTTCATTTTGTTTTGTTCAAAAATAACTATTCGATTCCAAACATAGGTATTGCAGTAGCAAGTAAAATGATCTGTTTCTGTTTTTGTAACATAACGTAGACGCTTTATTTTCTGTAAAGGTGGCCACGTGGGCTACCCGTGCCTTCACCCACGTGGTGCGGGAAATCGATGGAGCCGTAGTAGCCTTGTTCCGCTAGCTTCCATGTTTAATGCGATTACTAAGCACCCGAATTGAATATTAAACTTCTCGTGTATGTTTACTTTAATTAAATTCTATTTATTATTATTTTATTTGCCTATGGATGATGGATTTCATGGGATTTTTATGTTGTGGTGTTTCAATTTAAATCAAACAGGCTATTTTTCATGTAGATACCTCTTGCGTATGTTTAAAAATAATTAGTTTCATGGCCAAAACCTTTTTGAATTTAAACAAATACCTAAAGGGCAGATCAGATCGTCTAGCAAGTTAATCCCGCGCCTGCGCCACTGTAACTGTGTTTCCGCGCCACCCTCATTGTAGAGTTCGATCGCGTTACGTAGACGGAACGTGAAACGTAATCGTAAGTAGGTCGCTGGCTGGTAGTGCGCGCGCAGGCTGTCCGCCCCCTCCCCCCGGCGCCACTACGACGTCACTATTGATCGCGCACGTGGCGCCGTAAGTGACGTAGCGCCTGGCGCGTCCGATACTACACCTCCTGTCTACCCCCGTCGCCGTACCTTGCCACCCCCGACGCCGACGCCCGCCCCACTTCTGCTGCAAACTGCAATTACGATGTCATCCACCTATTTTAGCGCAAACAATGACCACAATAACAGCATTTCTTGTTAACCACATAATTATCTAAGAAAATCGAGGCATCTCCAGAGTACTAAACGACTTCAGATAAATTGCCCTTCTGCCAATTTCAGATGTCAGTATTATTTTGTGAGTAATAGGTAACAATAAACAACGTCATTTGTTTGTGTTCAAAATAACAGTAGGTAACCTTTATCGGATTATATCAATGTGTAGTACTTTATTTACCTGGAACTGATAAAATATCGAAGTGCGATTTCCAGTAATATTTAGTTTTCACGAGTGACGTCAGCCAATTCCGCTTCAAAGAAATATTGGGCTTATTTTGCTTGGTTTTGCTCTAGTCAAATAGTGTAATATTTACAAAGTTAGATGTTATAGCCAAGATAAGGTAATTAACGTTCTTGTTTTGTTTACTTTCACGTGGCACAATATTCTGTTGTGACTGTATGGTTTCCACAATCAGTGGAACCGTTGTACGGACATTATTAAGTCGTTAAGTCTCCCCGCAATGTTTGTGCACGTGCCACAAAAAATGTTGTACTACTGTTTACGCATTTAAGTTTCACTTCATAAAACCTCTAGCAAACAAGTCACTTCATTTTATTTGAATCGTAGATTCATATTCAAAGGCAGTTATAAAACTCATGCAATGATTTTTCAGATAGTTCATAGTTCACGGATTCTATAAAAAAATTTGGGAAATGCAACACGTGGCTAAAGCGTATAAGTATGCAAAACCCTATGAAAGATGAATGAAATCATAAGAGCGAGTATCGATTCGAAACTGTGTCTTGCATTATGCAAGGAACAATACAAACCGCATAGTGGGCTAATCTTAGATTTCACGAGAGTACTAGAAGCTCATGGCACAATGGAGCTAGCCTGTGTGTGTACACTATTTGCATGTGCGTAACAGTCGGCTTAGGCGCGCCCTACATAACGCCCTTCACTTTACAACAGAATGCATTTAGCATTGTTTACTGACGTAACACTGCACTTATAGAGCTGCAAGGAAATCGTTATAATCCTCTTACTCAGGCACTTTGTTCTACATAACTAGTTTTCTAGAACATTGTTGCTACTTCGATTTATTTATGGAGTTTTCTTACGTATCAAAACATCATAATTTTCTTTCCTTTCGTATTAAGTAGGTAGTCAAAAAAAACTTTTTACAAAAAAATAAAACCGACTCCCAAAAACGCTGAAAAGCAAAAAAAAACTATTCTTAGGTGCATCGGCCTAGAAGTCAGTGTCTAATGGATGTAACTAAGTTTAGTTCGCCACCGACTTCTAGGCCGATGCACCTAAGAATAGTTTTTTTTTGCTTTTCAGCGTTTTTGGGAGTCGGTTTTATTTTTTTGTAAAAAGTTTTTTATTTTTAGCTTTTCAGTGACAAGCATAGTTGTCACTATCCACATAAGTGGAAAGTTCTCATCAATACGAACGATATAAGCCCAAACACGAAGTAGTTTACATATTCAATTGTCGAGTTCCCTCGACCTTCGCTGGTCTCCATCATCAGGTCAGCTTCAAACCTTCACTGTTGCAAAGGTCTCGTCAATACGAACAAAATAAGCCCAAACACGAGGTAGTTTACACATTCATTGTTCAAGATCCCTCGACCTTCTCTGGTCTTCATCATCAGGTCAGCTCCAAACCTTCACCATTGCATAGTGTCATCAGACATACGCCTTAGTGTCAAGTTTTAACTCTACGTATGCCTACAATTTTCGAAAGTTGCCCTTGATTTCTCAGGGTTTCCATCATCAGATCCTGACCTGGTGACTATGGGACCACCTGTGAGGTATACCCTATCAAACAAAAAAAAAATTTTGCAAATCGGTCCAGGCGTCTCCGAGTAATCGGTGAACATACATAAAAAATAAAAAAAAAAAAAAAAAAAGATCCCGACGAATTGAGAACCTCCTCCTTTTTGGGAAGTCGGTTAAAAACTGTCTGATTGCATTCATGCTTAGAAAATGTTAGGATGAGTTTTCCATTTAATATTTTTTCTGCTACTGGTTTAATACGATGGAAAGCTATGAATATTTTTCTTTTGAATTCCATTGATATTATGTAAAACCACTTAAAATGTAGTGTGTGCTAAGTGACATGATAAGGACAGTATAGAATTACATAGGAAACCTAGTATGTGTAGAACTAAGACTTAGCTGAAAGAAACCACAGTCGACCTAACGCGTTGGCGCCACTTGTAACCATAGACATACTTAAGTCACCTCATGACTAGAACATACTTTGTGGCGTTGGCCTCCTTGTTCTTATGAACTTAAAAAAAAAGTATTTACCTGTTTACTCAACTGTTGTGCGTACGACAATATTATTACAAATCTACGTGTAAAGGATGATGTTTTGCTATTTTTGTGTTATGACGAGGCAAACAGACGTCATACCTGAAACGATCTTGATGATAAAGTAACAAAAAACGCTGTAATTACTGAGATCCTGGAATTGTCTTTATAGTGATGTGTAGGTCGATAGCAAATAACAAGTAATAAAACTGGCCAAGTTCGAGTTGGACTCGCGCACGTAGGGTTCCGTGTTTATGAAAATTCTTCATCTGTGAAAAAACTGTCTTCACCTACTGCGGTTTATGAGATTCAGCCTGGCGAAAAATGGGCAGCGAATTCTTGTTAGTAATTTTATTATTTACAACACTTTTGACCGATTCCAAAAACGGAGACGATTATTTGAATTATTAATTCTTAAACTTCTTTAATTTTTTTCAGAAGTACAAAGAAGTAGGGTTACGACTGTACATATGCTTCTGAAAAATTCTACACGCGAAACCGTAGACGTCCAGCACAAATCATGGCACACACGTGACGTGTTTTTTACAAACAATTTTTTGAACGCAAACCCATTAAAATGCTGCGTGAGTGAAAGGTTGCGTAATGTTTTCATTAGAACCTGAAACTGAAAGGTACATCCGCCCACTTGACGCTCTCTGCTCACGGTGCACGGCGCGGGACGCGTGACGCTGGAAATTGCGCACTTTGAACGCTTGTATAACCTTTATGATTGCTTCTAAGGCTATTTCAACGGTGACGTCAGTAATACACTAAACAGCCCGGCAAGGGTACAGAATGACTGTGTGTTTGCACAACAATAAAACACAATGAGAATCAAAATACATTGAGCAACGTAGTTGTAATCATGTTCCCGATGTTACCTGCTACGTTTTCAGTAGTAGGTACTATTTATAACTTTATTGATGTTCGGCAACTGCGTACTTGCCCGTATTGTACACTGTCCACCTTGTACTAAAATTAACAGTATGTCATTATGTATGACATTTTGCGTAATAAATAGGAAACCTTTGTATACTGCACTATCATTAAACATTACAATATGCCGTTCCGCCTGCACTACCCCGAAGGCGTAGGCAGAGCTGAACTTTAACACCCACTACTCTACTCCTACTATGACGTTATATCCAGTCATAAGATGAAAAACTTTACAATGTTCTAGAGAATGAGGGATAGATTCTGATAGATATCTAAGTAGGCGTTTGGTCCGTACATAAGAGTAGGCTACAATTTAGTTTAAATGCCAGAACACAAAAGGACAGGCAATTCTGAAAATGGACGTTTACAAACTTGAATTCTTGATATTGTTATTAAGGTACTTTTAAAGAGCACATAACTGAAACTCTATGTATTGATTTTGTGAGCTACTGAAACCCACATAGCGTAGTATTTCACCTATATGACATAATATTGCATCAGTTCTATATGGGTCAAGCTGCAGCGGAAAGGCTAAAGGTCGTGGTGCAGTGCAGCTGCGGGGCGTGGTGTGTTCCACGAGGGTTGGGAGGCGGCAGGTAGGCGCCAGGAGAAGGCGAGCTGGAGGGGGAGCGTACACGCCAACGTTACATAAGTCCACAGCTGTAGGTACTGTACTTGCCGAGTTCCGTTAATACCGAAGGTTGCTGCGCATAAGGTCGTCCGTCTCTGGGTCACGACGCAAGCCGTCATGCCGCGCCGTATTTACGGCTATATTTTCTAGGTAATAGTACAACCTTCTAGCTGTTCTACTGCTGTTTGTGTGGCTGGCTATTTTTAGCTTTCGAAGAAAGTTAATTACGATTACGTGTAGAGGAAAACGGAATTAAGAATGTTTTTAATTAGCCAGATGCAATTGCTTTTAATATTTTGCAAAGGAAACTGTATGGGCATTGATATAGGTCGGTGAGTCAATCTCAGTAAGTGTTGTTATGTATTATGAGTACCCGCTATCTCGTCCTCGTATCTTCGACGTGGGTTCGCTATCTGTTATTTCAGAGTGCATTTTTATCAACATATCGCAATATTTATGCTAGATTTCATTCGAGTACGTTGTGGCACTTAGCGTGCCCAAACCATAATCAAGTATTTTACTCGTGGGATCAAGTACTAAATACTATATACTGATATTGTAATAAATAAATGAAATTATGTCAGTCTTGACTTAAAAAAATATCACGGGTAATTGTTTTTTTTTTTTTTTAAGAGAAGTCGAGAAGAATTTTCTTTGGTAAAATCGAGCCATAACTTAAAGGGTATTGCAGTAGTATAATATACTGTTACAGCCTTTTTATCGTCCCACTGCTGGGCACAGGCCTCCTCTCACACGGAGAAGGATTAAGCGTTAATCACCACGCTTGCTCAATGCGGGTTGGTGATTTCAGACTTTATAGTCCAGGTTTCCTCAAGATGTTTTCCTTCACCTTTTTATCAGCCATTGGTGTCTAAGATTTACCTAGAAAGTACATACAAACTTAGAAAAGTTGCATTGGTACTTGCCTGACCTGGAATCGAACCCACACTCTCGTACTCGAGAGGTTGGTTCTTTACCCACTAGGCCACCACGACTTCAGTATAATATCACAGTATAATATCTTTCACATTAATGTTTTAATATTTATAATACCTAATACACAAAAACATGGGCTGTCTCAGCCTAAGTAAGGCATAGTTAACTCCCTCGTTATGTTATTGTACTTATGTGATATCGCCAACCAAACTAGTCCAAGGGCAAATATTAATTTCCTTCACTTTGGGATTTCCAAACAAATTACGGTGGTTTTTGTACTAAATTCATCATTATTGTTCTTGTATACAGAAATATTTTTGTAGTCGATGATTTCAGGATATAGGATGTTAATAAACAAATAATGTTATTTGTTGCATTAAAAGATTAAAAGTAAACGATGTGGAATGGGGTGAACGCAACTTGAATTCACTTAAGTCGAATTTAGTAAAATGTCAATCAATTGTATGCACAGTATGATGCAAGTAGAGATAGAGATGCTATTATGGCGTAATGTTACACTCCAGCGATTCTTATCAACGCAGATAACAGTTACAAAAGACGAAAAGAAAAAATATTAATACAAAATATACAAAAATAACACTTCTGTTGTTGTGGTAGCAGGATTTCCCCGCAACGTCATGCGTCATCATTATAACGCACTGCACACTATTTAATGTATAACTACATTGTGTACTTATCGAGTTTATTTATAGCTACAGACTTGTTATTTTAAAAACTGTAAAAACCTAATTCAAATGTTTTCATGTTGTGCGGTTTTATCGCATTAGTTTAGGTACCATCCGTAACTTGGCTCGAGCTTTCCGCCTGAAACTTATAAGCCTGGAAGTTTGATATCTCGTTTTTACACAAATTATTGTACAAATTATTGTTGTACAAATATTAGAGGTATAAATGTGAATGTTTGTGAGAATGTGTAGATGTATGTTTGTTAATCTTTCACGCAAAAACGGCTGGACCGATTTGATTGAAATTTGGTATATAGATAGGTGATACCCTGGATTAACACATACGCTACTTTTTATCAACACACCACGAGGGCGAAGCCGCGAGCGGAAGTATTAAAATAAACTTTAAAATATAAGTAGGTACTGAAAAAAGAGATAAATTAAATGTGGACCGACGAATTTACCAATATAATTACCAGCACTAAAGTAACGCTGATGTAACATTGAAAAATGAAATAGACAAATAGATAGATTTCAGAATTAAATAGTAAAGTATATTTTTAGCTTGATAACTTTGCTGTATCGGAAATAAATTCTTTACTAATGTTATGTGATGAGTAAGTTCATATAGATTGCTCAATTCATGTTTTTTAACGTAGGTACATTATTTACCAGAAGGTTACTCTAAAAGACTTTGTACTCTGATTACTCAGACCATTTATTTTTCAGTCAAATGAACAACATAGGTACCTACCATATGAAAAATAAATAAAAACAACGGTTACTAATAAAAAACCACAAATGGTTTACCTGTTTATGTTAGACTCTGCCGCTTACGTCAATCATATGTTATAAAACTAGCTATTCCCATTGTTTTACCTGTGTTGTTATAGAACTGCTACCCTTCTTAAGTTTTCACCCGTTTTACAGGGAAAAAGTGAAAAATAAAACAAACTGAATTTAGAAAAAAAACTGTGTTTCAGATTAGCAAAATATATTTCTTTTTCACCTTATGTATTCTTATATTAATAATAACGAAGATGCAACGCATTTCCTTGCGTGCATCGTCATGTTTCGTACATTTTTTCTGACGTAGCTGTGACGTCACAAGCCCGTCTCAAGCTTATAATATTATTTTTAATTTATGTTTCGAAAAAATAACAAAAAAGTTTACTTTACACCGAACTCAAAGATGGCCGGGTAAATTGAAAATATTTTTAGAGTTCCGTGGTGCAACTTAAAATCCGTTCAGGTTGACATTATTATATTATACAGCTGCATTATTGTATTATATAGCTGTAAAAGAAACAACAAATAATTAAAGTTTAGTCACTTTATTGATAAGTTCAGGCTTTTTACAACAGTCATGTTTTAAATCTGACCTATACGCTAGGAGTGTAGTTAGTCATTAAAAATCCGTCTTAGTTGCAACATTTTTACGACTTAGGAGGAATGAATGAAAACAAACTTTTGTATTTTTTGGTTCTTGTTTAAATTAATCTGTCTTTTGAATTCCAATGAAAAATAATTCCAACGTATAGCAGAACAACAAAAGGAGACTTGTCAACATAACACATATGTTCTAAAGTATGTGTGTGTCATATTCTAATAAATTATGACAAATAAATACACATACGGCTTAGTGGGAAAATGATTTCCATTCACGCAGCATACTCGGTACGGATTCCACAAAAGTGTAGGGCGCGTGAATCGGGATCAAGAGTGACGCAAGTTGTTTTGCCAACTTTACTTAGTCACTAGTTTATAAAGTATTTCGCAAGAAAAGGTGCCGTGTCCCCGTTTCAGTTTGTAAACAAACTCCGCCGCGGTTCCGCAGGTTGGTCAGAACGCATTTGAACCATAGTTTTTGTGTTGATTCAAGAACATTTCGTTAGTGTGTGAAAATAAATGGAACAATTTTCATTTGACGAAAATGTCTATGAAATCTTTGCTTGTGCTCAACATAATACGGAACGGCTCGGTAAGTTAAAACAAATATTTAATGTTTTCAAAATAAAATGCATGGTTATTAAATGTAATTAGCGAACTTAATTATGCTTCTGTTTATATTTATTAGGGTCTCAACGCTTCATTATTTTAAAGATTAATTAATATTAATTTAGGTACGAGTAAACAAAACGACCAAGTGCTCATTTAACGGTATAATTGGAAAACTAGTACATTGTCTTTCGCCAATAACTGTTTATCTTTATCCGGTGCTTTGATTGTTCGCTCATTTTATTTCTAAGCATTGTCTACAAGATTTTAAAAATGGATGTTGCAAATTCGTCTATAGATACTCATTGTACTATTCTTAATTGTAAAACAGGATGTTTAGTCGCCGCTAAATTCAATCGACAATCGCATTCGGTTATCTGTCATAAACAATGGGTCTTTCGCGTGACTTCACGTTCGTAGTATGTTCGAGTACTACGTCCGTACGGTTCTAGCTGTACTGCCAAATCATATCCGCTAAAACTTCTTGTTAATCTTTTGTTCTCGTCTACAAGCTTTTCGAGCGTTCCTAATAACTGGGCATACTTTTTACCAATACACAGTAAAATATTGTTTCAAGTAGGTATTTGTTTTGAACATCATGTACTGAAACACCATAGCCATTTTCAGTTGCTTCCTATTTTTATATTTCACTATTTTAGAGTTTTTTTTTTAACGTTGAAAATGTAAATTGGAGAAATGCTGTTCGTTTCTTATTATAATGCTACAGTAGGACAAAGAAAACATGTTTTTCTATTTAACTAATATTAGGAATCAGATTTTCGATTGTTTGGTACACTAGAGGTTCCGAAGCTTCCGAACCTAATTGAAAAAAAAAATGTATTGCCGGGATGCTTCGCTATCCTCGGGAAACGAGTGAAACAGCGAGAAAAAGCTAGTATCTCATATTAAGCTTTTTCAATTATGTAGAATGTGTAGTTATGGGTATCTTATCTCATGCTTTAATATTTTTGATTATAATAACAAAACAAACATAGATGAATTGAGAACCTCCTGCACTTTACGAAGTTGGGTACGATTGGTACGAACCAACTGAGTCTGTACAATTATTTTGGTTAATTTTGTTTATCTTTTGTATGGGATAGGTAGAATAACATTAACGATTAATAATTATTTTGTTTACATTGTATTACATTCTATGGGGGTTTTCACAGTCATTAGCTTTGTTTTTTCCTTGAATGGGTTCTATTTTACGGCTTTAACACTAAATATGGGATTTATCCTTTTTATACATTTTCATAACATACGTAAATATTGTATACCTAAGCTAACATATGGTGTATTGTGCCTAAACCACTCGAAAACAGGAAGAAAGCTTTGTTTTGTATTATTACTTTTTAAATTTCTGTGAACTGTTCACTGTTTTATTTCGCCGTTTCTTTATATTCAGTTAGTATTTTATCAATTTGCAGAACTTCTTTACTTAAATAAAAACACAATATACTTAGATAACCTTTGATTGTTTCCTTTAACTAAGCTGAATAACTTAAAAACGTGCAGCAAGGAGGCTACGTTTTGTGTAGGTACTTAAAACATGTTTCAGGACTGTAAAGGCCTCCAGAAACTAATAATTAATACCTACATGAATAATATCTAGTATATAAAGAATAATAAGTTAGTATCACGATAAAGACATCTAAGTTTATAATAACATCAACAACGGCATTAATTAATTTACGTGAAAGTTTATAATAACAACACGTAGGGGTTCGAAAAACGTGGAGAAAATAGCATTCACATGTTTATCTCCGTGCATAATTATCTTTATAGCTGAGTAAACCGAACAATACAGTTTCAGTTAGACTAAAAAAACATAACGTGTCTCAGACACTACAATAACGTTACAATGATTCTCGCCCGAAATGTTAAATTATACAGACGTCTAGACAAGAGTTTTAGATTATATACATCAATAGCATTGTCTAGACAGGCCGTGACCCTTTTAATATCATAGTACTCGAACGCTAAGGGTAGACGAATTTCATGTACCTAGCTACGTACCTCGAATACAAGGTTTTACTTTATAGCTAATGCTAGTGACCCCAGGGACTTGCACGGGCTGGCCTCGAGACCACGATAACGGGGGTGAAGGGTTCATATCACACGGATTATGTAAGTCCCCTCCTCATAATTACGTGTTTATTATATTAATATTGTTGCACTTAACTACTGCTTTAGTGTTTATTTATTGGCGTCAATATGTTTATGTTATGATCATTTTATGACAGCAGACTATAAATAATCTTTTGTTGGAATAAATACGTCATCTATTTATTAATTTTATTTTTTTACGAACTATCCTCAAAACTGGTTAAATTACATAGTGAAATAGTTAACCCGCATATGGCGGGAACAAATACGAATTTCCCGAGTCGTGTTTCTCAGGACGAATACCTTGTCCACAATACCGCTTAAGTTCACACATAACTCAATGACTTAAACGGCTAAGATATGAAGGTGTCTGCGTGAAGACCCAAGGTGAAACTGACCGGCCAAAGTTAAATGTCATCAGAACTATTAATATTCAATCCTTAATTACGTATTCTTGAACAAATTAGTTAAGACCTGATCATTATTTATTTCATTATATTCTATAATAATTGATAAACTTATCATTAATTGTCGTCATTATTACAATACATAGATTATGTACATTTATAAATTACACCGAAAATTAAATCATTGCATTATGATTAGTATGTTAATTGATTTTTAATATTCATGCTGAATTTTTCTTTTATGCATATCCTATACATAGTTTCAAAACGAATTTTACATTGCGATGACCGATCACGACCTGCATGACTTTGATATGAAAATAAGTAACATGCATAGTTCATATTCAAGACGGTGAATTTATTATTATATTTTTAGCTTAACTCTTCTTCACAAATGAACTAGATCATTAATGAATACAATGATGTTTGTTCGTTTAGCTGCTAATGCTAGGATGTTAACAAACAAACGGGCTGTTGCCATTGTGCTGAAGCTTAAACTATTGAAAAACAACATCATCATCATCATGAAATCAGTAATGATCATTCTGTACAATTATTTCGTGTTTCCGTCTCAGAATAACATGTTATTGTACAATTGTTGTTCATTTGTCGTTATCTGTGTTCTGTTTGTGTAAACAGCTAAAGTGTAGGTAGCGCTCGTGTCATTAAGCAGTCACATTGCCATGGGTGGGTCACGCGACGTGTTTCTGTACAACTAGTGAAGGACATGGACGTGAGAATACTGTCTTTTGTATGTTTATTGCTGAAATAAAGAAGCGTTATGACGACCTATACGACCTTGTTTGTTCGGGTACTCACATAAATGTGAATGCGACACTGCTACATAAAAAAGTTTGGTGTGAACATTTGTAAATGTATGAAGACGTGAATATGATGAATCGATTTTGTTTATGCTTGACGGCTAGGAGGCGTTTCTTTCTGCACCAAAAATTTAAATTAATGTTTAGTAAATGCTTGAGGTGAAACTGAAATAAAGTATTTCAAAGGTCACTCTGTAGATCGTAAAGATTAAATTTACGAAATAACTGAAAATAGCATAAACACATCTATTAAACGCAGTCTATAACTATCCAAAAACCATCTACATTTTTCTATTTGCAATTCATATTATCCACAAAATCATATTTATTTCATATCATTTCATATTTTATCCACAAAAGGCATCCCATATTTTAGGGGTAGTCAGGTTAAGTATCCGTAACCGTATTAGTATAAAATAAAACGACTTCGTTGGTTTCATCAGATCTATAACATTACGAAAAGCCGTAATTTTGTGGGGAAAATCGTCCAAAGCCTCTGTTATTGATATCGGTATAATTAGCTGCATTGCACTGCATTTTTCTGTTATTAATATGTTAGTTCTTGCATCATTTGCGTCCATTGTTTATGAAATCGACATAATATACTATATAGAATTTATTGGTTTCCAAATAATAACAATACGCTCACCAAAATAGCATTTCAATATTAGGAGAGGCTGGTTTTTTAAATTCAAAAATTGGCTCCGAATTTGACTAAATTAATTGAACTGAACTGGTTTTGATAAACGATCACTGATCAGTGCCGTGATCGTGACGCTAACAACTACTACGTCTGTATTGTGAATTGTAACATTTGAATAAATTTTGGTTGAATTGAAATAAAACTCAGCTAAGTATGAAAGTGTTGTTGTAATACATAATAGCGTGCGCCGCTTCCGGGGCTGCGGCTGCGAGCGGTCCGGCGCGGGCGCTCCATCACGCGTGGGAACCGCGTAGGCATCGCACAGTTCCCACGTCCTATTGTCTCTGATCGACTCACGGCCCAACCTTTGACACATCATAGTCGACCTAAAAACCTGCAGACAGGTAAAGTATTAACGCCGAGTTATTGTTATACCATGTCACATGGCGCTTTGATGAAACGCAATATAATTACATTCATTTCCACACGTATAGAAAATTGCTTGCTGCAAGATTAAATATAATCTCGATCACGTTCTGTTGTTTATGGGACAAATAGGTAAAATATTTAAGATAAGATAAAATATACGGCAAGATAGGCACGCAGTACCTCACACTTCGAAGTTGCGTGCTAAATTTAATATGTTATCGTATTTTGTGTTATGTAATTATTATTTTAATATGTGTAGCGAAGACAATACGGTTTGCGTCGGCGCCGCCAAGGTCGGGGTCGTTGAACCTATTTACGTCTTTCAGCAAGAGGCGCCGCCGCCGGGCGCCGCGCCGCGCCGCGCGCCACCCCGCACGTGGAAATAAACTGTCATTAATACAGCACCCTGTAATAACAAGATAACTAACTGCGATAACTTCACAACACTACGTACAATTTTACATAAATCATAGTTTTTCTCTGTTTCATTGGAATTCAATCATGATTGCATTATCATAAACTTGCTAGATGCTAGATAGGTACAGAATATAATGTATTTCTGCCATTTTTGGTTTAGTGGTATTTTTTAACGCAATTGTGTACCTACTTGGTATAATGTAATAATGAAAGACCATATATATCATCGAAGACCTAAGTATTTCGATTAGGTAGTTACCTACCTAAAAAAAATATTTTTGTAGTAGATGTAGGCAGTTTTTTGTGAGTTTTGGTGCGTAAATTTAGTATTGTGATAGGCAGTAGACTGTATAAAGGCGACGTCAATACGTGGACTATTAATATTAGTTAGATGTCGGATGTCTTTCACCCGGCCGCGCCGTATTTGTACAAGCGGGCCTCACTGTTCGAGTTTTGTGGCCTCACGCTCGCGTTGTTTATCGTCAATCAAAATATAATTTATTGATATCTACCAGTTCTACGACCATACGTGATACGACCAACTTTTTCTATACGGCTAATGGCACTATTTCTCAAAGTTTTTAGCTACTCAGTTAAAGGGTTTATTTTGTAGTCATAATAATGACGGGTATAGACCGCATTGGTTCTAAACATGAATGCCACGTAAATATAATGTACTCAGTTTCGTTTGCCCATAACATGTCTATTTTGTTCTGCAAATGCAATTGGATCTCCCATTTCCCTGTCTTCATTTCCCTTACTGGCATCAGTTAGTCACAGCTTGTTTAAGTCTTTCCAGTGGGCTTAAAGTAACCCCTAATATCTACTGTCGCCAACTATGTAATGACAACTGGCTTTAAAATGCGTTTTGATGTTGAGCTTGTCTAATCTCTGTCATACTGCAGAATACCCAGTTAAAGTTAAAAGGTACAATACCCATTTACTTTATTAGTCACAATCTCACAATACAACATGAAACTTGTGTATTATCTCATTGTGAACGTCACCATCGTGGGTACTGAGCCTGACTAATGAATGGAGTACCCACGTGGAGCCCTGAGCTGCCCACCATGACAAGTGGCGCAATGTTCTCCGTTCTCGGCCCACTATTACATACACCGCCAGATTTAGTTACTATCGCGTGGGTTTTCTCACGAGACGTTTCCCTTCGTAATTTCAACCTGTGATAAATTTAAACGTATACGTAAGAACTACATGTACGTACGTGTTACGTACTCTTTTTCACATGACAATTGTTTATCAATTACGGCTAAAATGCGAGTCTGCGGGCGGGCGGAAAACTTTGCGTAGTTGATAAAAATGGTACGCTAGGTTCGTCTACGTTGTCGTCATTTTTAGCTAGTTTAAGTGACATTTTATTATTTTATGTGTAACAGTCCTGACAAATATAAAATTGTAGAAAGTTAATTTTTTTAACGCACATCCTATAAAACTAAAAATCATTATGAAATTATGCTAATTTGATTTGAGCACACCTCACTAATTTCACTTGTGAAACTAGTACATGCAACACACTTTGCGAACTTGCGTTACAATTTTCCTGTGTATGTAATGAAGCATCATTTCCTCCTTTTAATCTCGTATTACTTAACGAATTTTCTCTTAGATTCATGCTGTTAAAATAATGACAGATATCAGTCATGTTTATATATGGTCAACATTTTTACTACATGTTTTCCTTATTATTTGAAAGTGTTTAGCCGGAATTCCATTGCGGTTAGCTTGGTTTGCGTTCCTGTTTTTTTTTTAAATTTACTTTATCGGAGTCACAATACTTTGCTGTGCTATGTTAGTGGGTTGTGCTGGATTCATTACACATTTAATGGCAACTTTCGAATTTTGGTTGTCAGGAAATACAACATTGTGAAAATTTATTGGAAATAGATGCAACTACTCATGTTGGTCATAAAAATATTAGTTCAGAAGTTGAATCGGAACATGTTCTTAGTGGAACGTACCTACACGCATATTTGCGCAGACCTTGGAACAACTCACCATGCCATTCCGGTGACTGACCGTCGCATCGCCGGTTACTGACACCCATCGCAAAAACACGCTTAATAACATGGATATTAACGTGCTCATGTGAAAACAATACACTTGGACTCTTGCTTGGACCCCCGGACCTTGCCCTCAAAGGTGTAAACCTAGTTATTTCGCACTTCACATTCTAAATATCATTAAGAAGTCTTTGTAATAATCTTTCACCATCCGTGCCTGTCCTGCTTAGGCCGTGGTCAAATTATCTGATAATTTTATTTTAATAGCCGAATTTGGAAATCGGAATAACAATGATTGATTTGCAAAACAAATTCATTTAAGGGCATAAATGCCTCAAGTCGGTTTGATGTTTTTATAGGTAGGAGATTATTTTTATTTGTTTGATTTTCCGTACGTTGATTGAAGCGAAAGCCATCTCCATTTAGGTATAAAAATATTTAATTACTTATTGTTAGTCCGATGATCTTAAAGATTAGCTTTAGCGATTATTATTTACTCAGTTCATAAGATGTTTTCCTTATGTCTGGCTCCGAAACGATCAACTCATTTCGTTGTTTTTGTTTATGTGCTTGAAATAAGATACCCACTTTCGATTACGGAAATGAACTCACAAATCTGGCGTGTGGCTCTAGGTGTGTGTTTATTTTCTGTGTTGGGTGCCATATTCCCTTTGTTTTTATAAACATTAAAATGTGACATATCTACTTATTAAATTATTTTTTTGCAATTAATCACTTAAGAATGTTATATTGCTGGAGAATATTGACAAATGTAAACTGACACATAAACATCCATTAGGTGTGGATTGCCGAATTTTTAAATCATGAAATCTGCCTTAGTAAATAAATAGCCACTATATTGTGAATACTCTTAGTTTAAACTAGCCAGCACAATGTAACACGCACATCGCGTGCAGGCAGGAAGCTGTACAAAGATCACATCATCGTCCCATTTGTTCGATTCCATGAGTTCTAAATCAGGATATCTCGTAACGTTTCTAGCTAACAGAGATAAACGAAATCAATAATTTATAGTATGTAAATGTTTTGTCCAAAATAATGTAACCGTATTGTGTTGGTGTGTATTTGTGTATGTGGTGCAAGCGGCCGGGTATTTCCGGTGTAGTGCGCCTGATGTGTTTGTGTCAGAGCGGAGTCCAGCGGAATATTCTCGGAGCTGTTTGCCGCGAGCGATGCCCCGTGTTTACTGTTTACAATCATTGTACCCTGCACACGCACATACCGTATTTAACTATAATATGCCACTACACACTTTGTGGCGACAACTCTTTATCTGTTTCATTGAAACTATCAATATTCTCTTCACTGTTCACTCTATGTTAAGATGTTTCGTCTTAATGTTTTGCTGTCATTGTTATAATAACATACAAACATTAACATTAACTTGTTATTTCATAACAAGCATCTCCGTATCACGCCGACTGTTTTAAAAATTTATGACCTCTAGATATAAAACAGCTTGAGCGTGAGTAAAATTGTGTGCCATGTTTACAAACACGACCTTCTGATAAATAGGTTATCAAGTGTTCACGTTCAATTTCTGTTTTATAAGCTGGTTGAATGAATATAGGAAAAGGATCAGAAATCAGAATATCTTAGGTTCGTTTTTGCGAGAATGACGATATTGTTTACTGTGAGCGGAATTCGAAGAATGAAACACTAGTATACACTGGCGTGTTCTATTAATAGTAGATGATGAGCTCCGTGATGGATGGATGACGCGGCCTCGCCGACGACGCCGCCGCGTCGGTGCAGCTTGGCGCGGCGCCGGCGACGTCCCGTGGGCCCGCCCAGCGTCGCTTGCGGCTTCTGACTTGTGATCACGAGACGAGGGCGCCTCGCACTGTACATACTACATCCTGACGTACGCGTTGGACACATCTGCATTTAATGTACAACAATTATGTTACACATGCCTTATCACGAGGTGACGTACCTACGTTCAGTGGCGGATTTACAAATTTGCCGCTAGTAGGCCATTCAATTTTTGCCGCTCCTACTGACTTTTGAAATTCAATACGTTAGTTACGTTACGTTATAACATAAATACGTACGTACGTACGTTAAAATATAAATAGCTTTTCCTTAAAGTTTTCATAACAAAAAGCCATAACGGACGTGCGCGAAAAATGTTTTTTTCGGAATTGAATGCCTCAACAATTAAACAAAAATAAATTGTGATATCTGACATGCAGTGGCGTAGCGTGGCTATCTGCCCGGGGCAGGAGTCGATTTTGTCGCCCCCGACTTTAGATAATATGTAGGTAAAAGGTTGCTAGAATCTGGTTTTTGGTTTAACAATTAATTGTTATTGTTAATATCACTACAACCGATGAACTGAACAAATTTTAGTGCGCTTGGTGCGATGCAAAAGAGAGACGTTATCGTAAAAAGGCGCGAACGTAGCGAGCGCAAATTTTTTTTTAGTTTAAGGGCTAAAAGTAATTGGAGGTAACTGAAATGGCGCGAGGGGAGCCAAAGGCGTCTCTAGCTAATGTCCGTAAATGTGCTAATGCTAAATGCTAAATGTGCTAGCGCCCTTGTGCAATGAATACCCAAGTGGCTCCTATATATTGAGAGATTGTGAGTAGTACCAAAATAGATCGAAGTACTTAGCGCAGTTCATGGGATAAATTATGTTTTTTCTGTAAGTTAACGAATTTACAAATGTTTAAATTCAATAAAAGTCGTTGATAGCGTCAACCTTTTTGCTGGGCTTAACTTTTAAGAAGCCAATTCACAAGAAACGTGAAGCATTGAAAGAAGCGCGAGCAAAGCGAGCGCGAAAATTTTTTTGCTTAAGGACGCAAAATAAATTAAAACCTCCGTAAATTAACACAGGTTAACTCAAAAAATATGATATGCACAGAAATAAAGTGAAAATCAATAAGCCAAGCACGATTTTTTCCTTCGAGTCATAAAGTAAACATATCATAAAAAGAAAAAATGAACAAAAAACCAAAAAAGAGCGCAGCGAGCGCGATTATTTTTGGGGATGCAAAGGGTGAACAAGTTAAAATTGACAGGACACGACCAAAGCAAGAGCGGTTTTTAAAGAAATTTTATTGCTAATGTACTTATCAATTTATAGTAAAAATATTTTTATTTCATAATTCAGTAATCAGTAATTATGGTTTAATTTTGCCGCCCCCTAAATCGTGCCGCCCGGGGCATTTGCCCTCCTCCCCCCCCACGCTACGCTACTGAGCTAAGATAAACAGAAAGACCAAGGCTTGGTAATAAAACAATATACACGAAGTTGTGGAGAGATGGTGCTCGTGCTAGGCTCCGAAGGTCCTGTGTTACGAGTTTTTTATTTTTATTGAAACGCATGATCACATCATCATGATCATGATCACATAAGTACCTTAGTATATATTACAGTGCGTTTATTAATCGTTTATTTATATATGGATTGTGTACACGTATAATTATAAAAAAAATCTGTAAAAAAAATTGCTAAATTTGCCGCCCCTCTAAATCTGCCGCTCTAGGCACCGGCCTACTTGGCCTATTGGTAAATCCGCCACTGCCTACGTTAGTTGTACCAGTGTGTGCTAATCTTGTGATACTTTCTGAATGAACGCTATTTTGTTATAAAAACGTCAGATAGTGATGCAAGAAGCAGATTTTCCATTGTTGTTTGGCTCATGATCTTAAAGAACTAACATAAACTACAATGCCAAATAGAACAGTACGGTATAGTTATAGTACTTATAGTTATAATACTATGGTGCCTATTTAACTGTACCTAGCTCAAAACTTTGTTCATGAAAACTATAATTTCCTAACTTCAAAACAAATTAACGTACTACTAGATAATGTTTGAATATCATGGCTTGTTCACGCAAGCGAACCCTGACCAACTACTGATCTATTTATCACGACAAACAATGTTGCGTTTGAAGATTTTTTTTCAGTTCTGGCGTCACACTTTTTGACGGAGAACAATATAGATATTATTTATAATAGGGTCAGTTTAAAAACAGTGTGCGAGTGTCACAAGGCGACTGATTTGGACGCGCGAATGCCTGTTGCTCCTACGCAACTCGTGATTCATTCGTTTGGCCGCGCAACGGTAAACATTACCCTAATTACTACACTAGTGCAATGCAAACCGACCTAGCTATAACCGAAGAATGTTAGCCAGATCAAGTGCGATACAGTAAAATGCCATGTACTCTACAAGTCTGCACACTAGGGTCAGCTTTGGACCCTCAATGAGTCGTGATATCTATCTTTAATACTAGATTAACTGTTATAGTTTACAGGAATCCTGGTAATATTGACACCGGGCGGACCAATCTGTCTGAAAGAGTTTGGAAACATCTAACTGAAATTCAGATGGATGAGTTACTAAATTATGTAGTTACGTTGTATACACATACATATAACATTATAAGCACCTCGATCATCAATCCAAAACAGTGAAACATATACACTGATCATTAATTGACATGGTAATTCAAACTCACTATTTCTGTGTAAAACCAGCACTTAGCTTATGAGGTTTTGTGCGGTTCTAGGTAATACCTGCACCAGTTATCTCACCGTTAATGATATAAACTGTCGTTTCCGTAAGTGGTTGATAGCTTATATGCCTATATGGTTTACCCGGTTATTAACATTCCATGCTAATGGCATACAAATGGTGACGTGGCCAAACCTTTAGCATAGTTATCGAACCGTGTTTCTATAAAGGTCGTATTGTAAAGAAACTTACACAAAGAAATTTCCATGTTTTTGTGGTGTTTTTCAAGGTCTATGACAATAAGTACAGGAAATACAGATAAAAATAGCTTCATACATAAACTAGACAAAAAGCCATGCCTATTATGTTCAGTATTTTGCAGCACCAATGCGGATGCGTGCGTTTCGGCCTTGTATGCAATTAGGAATCATGCAACGTCGTAGATAAATATTACGACTTATATAATAGCGTGTATAGGCAGAAACTCATCTATACTTATAATAAATCTGTAGAGAGGTAAATTCTGTACATTGAATATATTTCCAAAATAACTATTAGGGGGTGATTAGTGATCGATACTGATGACAAAAATGCAATCAGTAAAATTTTTGTCTGTCTGTCTGTCTGTCTGTCTGTCTGTCTGTCTGTCTGTCTGTCTGTCTGTCTGTCTGTCTGTATGTTCGTTATGGAAACGGAAACTACTTGACGGATTTCAACGAAACTTGGTACAATGATTCTTCATACTCCTGGGCAGGTTATAGGATACTTTTCATCACGCTACGATCAATAGGAGCAGAGCAGTGAAGGTAAATGTTGGGAAAGCGGGAGAAGTTACTCCATTTTTTATGCTTCCGACGCGTTTGCAGCCTTAATGGTTAAAGCGACACAGAAACTATATATGACGGAAATGTTCTCCTTAAAATTATGTAAAAAATATACCGTGACAGTATATGTCTATCTTTTATGGTTGGCTCACAATAGCACGTTTAACTCCCGATAGCTTAGCAGTTCAGAGCTTTCTCATTATATTTGTCTACTATTACGTTTAGAATACTCTCACTCACACTAATTAAAAAAAGTTAACATTATTACGTATTCAATAAAGAAAGCATAATATAAATCGATAAAGAAACAAAGAAGAAAGTAGTGGTAGGTAAGCATAGATTAAGATAATTGGATAAGCTGGTGTTTATTTTTTCTTCCTCTCTTTGCACAAAGTCCGAATCTAACGCGGACGAAGTCGCTGGCAGAAGCTAGTTATAAAATAATTACTTAAATAGTCTGTAAATTGGTATTTGTTGTCTCTGCATTATTTACTTATTGGTTTTGATATGTAACCTGTGAACAAGCGATGATACTTCAGCAATTAAGAAATTCAGGCGCAAACAAATTTCTATAACAAAAATCTCAATGGACAAATAGCTGCCGGCCTAGACCTTTTCGAGTTTTGGATTTCTGTTTTTTTTTCCCTAACATTTGAATTGCATTAAATGCAAGCAATCTAGATCTATCGTTTGTAGCTAGTCACCCACATATCTAGGCCTCCTACATATCGTACCTACCTAATTAACATTAAGTGCTGGTATTAACATTGTATGTAAACATATCACAGCTGACAGCATTTAGTTTCTAAATATTCATAATTTATTATATTAAGCCGTAACTACTAGCAGCGATGTTAGGTAACCGTTCTATTACGTATGCATCGGCATTGTCATTAATAAACTCGCAGAGAGGATTACTCATACGCACGTCAATCTGAACAATTGATGTCGTAATCATAACTCTCCTTTTTAATTATACAATAGAAATAAAGGAATGTTATTATCAAAGAACCAATCACTATAAAACTTACTAATAACAGAGGGTGTTAAATAAATCGGTATATGTACATGCATAACAATTGACGAAAGACGCAGGTACAATCTTACAATGACGTCATATCATAACCATACAATCGCCTGAAGTGCAACAAAAGGTTCACCTTGTTTACTGTTGGGACGAGTTACAGGAAATGCCTGCGTGGCTGTTTTGCAGAAGTTACTTCAGTCATTTTGGCAGTATTCATGTAAATATTTCGTCATTCGTAGCGCGCAGATTGCGTAGCGTCCTTGTGCCGAACCTGGGATGCGCGTATAGTAATAGCCGGTGCATTCTGAAACTAGATAATGTGATGTTTGCTACATTGGTTTATATCTGCGTGGTCTTGGATGTTGCTTATTTGCGTTTATTTCTGCGTGCGCTTTGGTGTCGAGTCCGCTTTTAGCCGCAACATGAGCCGCGGGCGCGCAGACGCCGCCGCCATGCCGATGCATCGCTTCGCGCCAACAATAGGATGACTTACAGTGTTGTATTCTTTTTTTAAATTCCATTCCGGCTGATACACCAAAACGACTTCTTTGATACGGTTTTATGCGTAGATAGATACAAAATTGTTTTAGGCACTATGCCAACGCGGTCATTGATCACAGATTTGATATTCGATACATATCATTTATCATGGGCCTGCTAGTGCTTTGTTAGGAAGACAAAGAAAAAAAAGTAGCGTAAGTCATTTAAATTATTCCGGAGAGATAGTGTATTTTTAAAACCGTGTTGCATTTTATGCGTCCTCGTAATGGTGGGGACGGCCGGTCGACTCAATGAAAATATATAAATAAAACACGCAGACGCTGCCCTGCTGATCTGTTTTTCATTCTTCGAAATGTAGTGTGCTTCTGTTTAGTGAAGATTTATTAATGCCATTCTAAGCATATGATAGATCGTGCGAACCAGTGACGAATGAAACTTAAAACGATCAAAACGCATCGATAGTACTAACACCTAAAACTTTTCTGTACAATAAATAAAAACTGCAGTGGCTTTGATCGAAAGTTTCTCTCAGTTACACGTGCTAGTGTTGCAGTTCGTCATCGTGCTTGATTTCATTTTATATTGCGATAATGGAAAATTTCATTCCTTTTCCGTGCTCACTATTATTTTTTCTTGTAACTGATAAGCGGTTAATGTAGTAAGTTCAGTTCAGCGTATAGTATAAACCACGTGTAAGCGCGTCGCACGCACCATTTTATATCGCTTTATTTATCTACAGGTACAATAGCTAAGGAGCACGGAGACGTTATGTAACAAAAGATTAGGTTTATGGCCTTTGCAGAGCTGTGAATAATCGATAAACTATACATGATGGCATGTACGTGCATATATCTTGCACTCTTATCGGCACACACGTGCTTCAAGTTTACTATGCTACAATACTACTTGCACTATTGTGAAAAGCGACGTAGCCATTAGTAATTTGCCTGACAGCCGATAACTTGTGAACACGTTCAATTTATTTGATTGATTCGATTGTGGCTTATTGGGAATATTGTTTGGAGTTATCATCCTACATGCGCCTTCTACCCGCATGCTCTCTAATGCATCGGGGAGAAACGTGGGAGCTGAATACAATGCTCTTAATAAAGCAATATTAGGGTATGGTGGACGTAAATATGAATATAAGATTTTAAATAATAAAAGCTACAATTCAGATGCACAAATGTTTCATAATTAAATCAGTTACATTGACGCTGCCGCTAGGTGAAAGTGGTAAATTCATAATACCACGTCATAATTAAATACGTGTTTTTAGATAGGTATAGCCGGATATCGCTCGGGCTTGGGTTCACCCAAGGTGAGCAGACGGCGAGGCGGCGAGCATCTCGCCGACCTCTACGCTCAACTTACTGGTTTCTAAATTAAATCATGTCTCTGATAGTCACTATGGAAATTCAATACTGTCTGGCTAACACAATGGATATAAAGAACCGTGATACTAAAGGTGTATTGTACGAGAACGCAAATCCTCATAAAACCAGTCGAACACGAATGGGATTCGCAAGAAAAGGTCATGATTGTTTAACTAAGTACCACTTGTCCTTTAGGTTGGAAAAATATTTAATAATAGCGTAAAACGGCGTGGCTTGACATAAGGACCTTATATAAAAATATGAATTTTATTATGTAACGAATGTAACCAGTAGAATGCGGGAGAATGGAGAAAAATAAGAACAACCCACCTATTTTATACAGTAAGGTCAGATACACGTTTATTCTGCGAACCAAAGTCCGGACCAACATCCTTGTTTTTATAGAACAAAGAAGTGTTTCATACCTAGCTAGCCAGACGAGTGGTCAGAAATTGAAGCCTCGATATTCGTACAGGCCTTCAGGCTATTACAGTTTCCTGTCATATTTTCATAACTTGCATGACAATGTATTCTTAAGTTAATAAACACGAAGTGATGATAATGATGTTTATAATAATTATTACAATGTGCTTCCTGTTTGAAGTATTGAATTAAATACAGCATTGAAATTATTCAAAGTTATAAAAATGTTTTCAGAATCAGATTCATCAACGAGGAAAAGGCATTCATCTCTACATTGACTTGACTTTATAAAAATAACAACATGCATTTGCCAAGAGGAAAAATAATAAGGAAGGACTTTATATGTCATTGTCCTTGTTTCTCTTTAATTAATAAATCCTGATAAATGTGAAAGTTTGCCTGTTTGGGGATAGACAGACTTGTTGTTACTACTTATTGACTATAAATTATTCTATTCGATTATTTTCATCTAGGTATGTAGAAAGACAGCATCTCTCGATCCTTTTCCCAATAAACAGTGAACAAAATAATAATCTAAAGGCACTTGAACTGGCTGCAACCCTTAAAACGGTCATGGTGCAGTGCAGTGCACAGTTCCTACTGCAGTAACACGTACAATATGAGCGGTCGTTCACTCGTCTCGAAGTCTCGTCTGGGACACAGTTTAAATATATGTAGAGCAGTTCGGAAACTACGAACAAACGTTCGAAACGGCTCACTCACACAAACATGTCACACCGACGAGGCTCCGGGGGGATCTCGCGGTGCTCTCAGTAACGCGTGTCAAGACGAGTGGTCGCGTTTATTTTTTTTTTTTTCCGAAAATGCCGCGAGCGAACGATTTATTTATTGTTATTGTTATACTGCTGCGGGTTGTTCGAAATAATTATATTTTAACTGTGATGCGGCGGTTATGAGGATATTTAAAGCCGATAGTGTAATAGTTGTAGAAAATGTAAATCAAAGATGGCGGCCGAAATACGTATAATTTTTTTCGTCATAGGACACCCATCACCCATTTTCAAGATATTCGAGGGTGCTAAAAACGATAGTGCAGTCAAAACGTATATCCAAGATGGCGGCTGTAACAGGTATCATTTTTTTCGTCATGGGTGTCATTTTCATGGTATTTGAGGGTGCTAAAAACGATACTGCAGTCAAAACGTGAATCCAAGATGGCGGCTGCAACAGGCATCATTTTTTTCGTCATGGGTGTCATATTCATGGTATTTGAGGGTGCTAAAAACGATACTGCAGTCAAAACCTGAATCCAAGATGGCGGCTGCAACAGGTATCATTTTTTTCGTCATGGGTGTCATTTTCATGGTATTTGAGGGTGCTAAAAACGATACTGCAGTCAAAACGTGAATCCAAGATGGCGGCTGCAACAGGTATCATTTTTTTCGTCATGGGTGTCATTTTCATGGTATTTGAGGGTGCTAAAAACGATACTGCAGTCAAAACGTGAATCCAAGATGGCGGCTGCAACAGGCATCATTTTTTTCGTCATGGGTGTCATATTCATGGTATTTGAGGGTGCTAAAAACGATACTGCAGTCAAAACCTGAATCCAAGATGGCGGCTGCAACAGGTATCATTTTTTTCGTCATGGGTGTCATTTTCATGGTATTTGAGGGTGCTAAAAACGATACTGCAGTCAAAACGTGAATCCAAGATGGCGTCTGCAACAGGTATCATTTTTTTCGTCAGGGGTGTCATATTCATGGTATTTGAGGGTGCTTAAAACGATAGTGCAGTCAAAACGTAAAACCAAAATGGCGGCTGTAACAGGTATCATTTTTTCGTCATGGGTGTCATTTTCATGGTATTTGAGGGTTCTAAAAACGATAGTGCAATCAAAACATGAATCCAAGATGGCGGCTGCAACAGTTATAATTTTTTTCGTCATGGGTATTATTTTCCTGGTTTTTGAGGGTGCTTAAAACGATAGTGCAGTCAAAATTTAATAATAAATAAACAAAGAATTTCGAACGTACCGTAGCAGACGAAAATATTTTTCTGTTAATATGTTGTAGATATAAATGAACAATAGGTATTTTTTATGTAAAGGGTTTTTAATTATCATACCTACTCCAGCTTTTTAGGTAGTTATCTAAAGACTTTTAATTTAAAAAAACTCAGTTTATGAATAAAGAACAGCTAAAAATAAGTGTAAATACAATAACAACAATTACTTAATCAATTGGAAGATTATCTTAAGCAGTAGTTTATTTGTTTGATAATTATGTATTTGTGTAAAAAGTCCTTGAGCCTTGTCTGCGCGCCATCGCGCGCGAGGTGGTGCGGCGACAACCGCGCGCCCGCTCCAACTAACGCCCGAAACATTTTCGTCCAAACTCGGCTCGCTTACTCCCGCCAAAACTTGCAAAGGTTACGCCACCGTAATTATAAAAGTTACAGATCTAATATTAAGCTATAATTTAGTTATAACAAGTTGTTGTGTAAATATTATATGTTTTTCGTGTTCAAACTATCGTTTTTTGCTGAGATTAACCAAAGCCATGAAATTACCTATTTAAATTGTATTGTAAGCTAGTTAGGTAGTTAATTAAATTCGATGATTGATCACTACAGAACAAAAAAGTAAAAAAAAAACATCACCAATATCATTAAAAGTGACAACCCTATTGCTTCAACGGAGCGTAGGTAGTTATGTCCGCAAACAGGCTTAGTTTCCATACTGTCCATATCTTTACCGTGTCTGGGACGCCGCGGCACACAGTGGTCCGGATTTTCAAAAAGGTGGACATAGGATCGAAAATGCATATTTAACTCAACTAAAAATTGTTTCGTATAGGCAATTTAACACTGATTAATACTTATTACTACAACTTTTCAAAAAAACTGCTCCTTCACATAAAAAAAAATATCGAAAATAAAAATGTATGGGAGAAAATCTATTTTATTTTTTTTCTCCGTTCAGTATCAAAGTATAGCAACCAAATCTTATATTCTGGTAAGTACCTATTGTTCTTAATACGACAACATATAAATTGCTTGCGTATCCCTGCGGCCTTGGCGCCTACGATGCTTCAAAGTTCAAAATTTTAAAGTTGAATTATCTTAACATTATTAATGAGTTTTTCTGAGTTTTTCTATTGGAATTAATACAAAATATCATTTTTAATAAAAAAGCCCCCCGCGCGCACCAACCATGTATTAGGTTCGCCCCCTACTACTTGGGACTTAAATATACTACTGGCGAAATGACAGTATACTTTTGTGTAGAGTGTGTGTAGTTTAAAATATCATTTTTTTTATTATATAAGAATTAAAACGGTCCGCATTCAAGCATTTGGCAAGTATTTTTTTATTTTATTATATTAAAAAAATAGAAATAAAAGTCTTCAACTTTAGTTATGTAATTAAAGACACGTGCTGATTCGTTGCCTATTTGTAACTGACTAAAACGACTCCTGTGATAAAATAGTAATTTACCCCCACCACCGGAGATATCGACGACGCTGATTGGCTGCGGTTCTAATTTTGTCCGTCACTACTTGCGCGCGTGTGTTTGTTATAAATACCTGTGCATGAAACAATTAAAGGTAATTGTTTCTCAACCCTTGAGGAAGCAACATACCTAATTATCCGTGCTGTGTGAGTTGAAGTGAAGTTTAGTGAGTTTCGTTATGGCTGCATTTGTTACAAACTTGGACATTTTTATGTTCCTTCGTGTTGCTGGAGACTTGAAAAATTGGGAACGACTCTATGAAACTATTATTCTACATATCCCAGTTGAAACATGTTCAGAAGATTTAGAAATAATCAAGACTTTTTTGAAGAACTACATCAGCAATATCAATCGCAGATGGGCAAGTGCTTATAGAAATCAGAAGACTTTCATAAATAGACATGCTGCGTGGTTACAATCAAATATTAGTTGGCCAAATTGCACGACTGTTAATTTAACCGAGATTTTTCAAGGCCAAGATGAAGGTATCGAAACCATTTCGTCAGACAACACTTCTTTTGACATCGATACTACAGCAGCTGTGATTCCGTCGACATCTAGTATTACTGTGGGCACATCTACCGAAGTTCAGATTAGGAAGCCTTTTGTTGACCTCAGCAACAAACAGAAGAAAAGACGTTCAGAGTCTCTTTTGGACTATTCGCCGGAAGAACTTACTTTTGCATTAGTCGAAAGACTTAAGATAGACCAGAAGAATGACTTAGCTTGTGTTATTGACCATATAACGAAGAACCCTGATAGTGTTCCTATTGTTCAAGCCACATTGTTTAAGAAAAATAGGAAAAAAAACTTTTGACGAAGATCATGCTCTTGGTCTTTATACATCGTTGAACCTGTCAAAATGGAAATACTTGTGTTTAAGGAAAGTGCTGTTAGATTGTGAAGTTCCAGTGTTGCCATCGTATCACAAACTCCTTGAAGCTAAAAAGAAATGCTATCCACATGATTTAGAAATTAGTGAGAGAGGAGCCAGAGTGAAGCTTCAAGCCCTATTGGATCTGACAGTCCAGAAGATACTTCAAATTACCGGTACCCAGATTGATTCGTCAACTGAAGGATTGAAGTTAATCAGCAAATGGGGTTTCGATGGAGCTTCTTCACAAAGCACCTACAAGCAAAGGACTAAAAATGTAGACTTCAGTGATTCATCGGTTTTTATGTCAAGTCTTGTCCCTCTTAAATTAGTTTCTAATAATAGCACCATATGGGAAAACCCAGCACCTTCTTCAACACATTATTGCAGGCCCATTAAGTTCGAGTTTTGTAAAGAGACAGCAGAATACATCAAGCAAGAAGAAGCTGCATTGAAGGAAGAAATAAAAAACATCGATTCTACAAAATGGGCAGGGCTAGAGATTAGTCACGAGCTTCATATGACAATGATCGACGGAAAAGTGGCCACTATTATAACGGATACTTCGTCTGCATCTGCCTGCAATATTTGCCTTGCAAAGCCGACCGAGATGAACAAGCTGTCAGAAGTATTTTCAAGACCTGTTCGAGAAGATGTTTATAAATATGGACTTTCTACTCTTCATATGTGGATTCGTTGTATGGAGTGTATTCTACACATATCTTACAATATGGACTTTGAGTTGTGGACTGCACGAGGTGCTAACAAGCAACTAAAAGCTGCGAAGAAACATTTGACACAAGAAGAATTCAAACAGCAAATGGGAATACTTGTAGATTTTGTGAAGCAAGGCTTTGGAACCACAAACGACGGAAACACAGCCATAAGGTTTTTTAGAGATTATGAGAAATCTGCCGAAATAACCAAAATTGACAAAGGCCTACTAAAGCATTTTGCGGTTATTCTTCAAACGATTTCATCAGGATGTGCCATAGATATTGAAAAATTCAGGACTTATTGCAGAGAAACAGCTGAGATCTTTGTGCATTTATACCCATGGTTTTATATGCCCGCAAGTGTACACAAGCTACTCATACACGGTGCAGACATTTGTCATCACTTTGGCCTCCTACCAATTGGCATTCTTTCCGAAGAAGCGGGAGAAGCAAGAAATAAAGAATTTCGAAGAGTTCGTGAATATCATACAAGGAAATTTAACAGGATGAAGACCAACGAGGACTTACTCCATAATTTTTTGATTAGTTCAGACCCATATTTATCCCATATTCGCCCAAAATACAGCAACTCTAAACAATTCGATTTTTTTCCAGATGTTAAAGAGCTTTTGTTGTTGCCTGAGGTAGTAACAGAAGAAACAGAGAATATGGATCTACAGGAGTTGCAGCCTGAACATGATCCATTAATGTAAACGTGTCAGATTTAGTAATTTTGTTATTGTCCGAATTGAGTTTGTTAGTTAGTAAAAAATTATATATTTTTTAATCTGTTTCTTGTTACGTAAAAAATATTAGGGTCGTGGTGGCCTTGTGGGTAGAGAACCAGCCTTTCGAGTATGAGGGTGTTGATTCGATTCCAGGCCAGGCAAGTACCAATGCAACTTTTCTAAGTTTGTATGTACTTTCTAAGTATATCTTAGACACCAATGACTGTGTTTCGGATGGCACGTTAAACTGTAGGTCCCGGCTGTCATTGAACATCTTTGGCAGTCGTTACGGGTAGTCAGAAGCCAGTAATTCTGACACCAGTCTTACCAAGGGGTATTGTGTTGCCCGGGTAACTGGGTTGAGGAGGTCACGCTCCTTGTAAAACAAACACACACTACACTGCTACATCCGGTTAGACTGGAAACCGACCCCAACATAGTTTGGAAAAAGGCGCGAAAGATGGTGATTGTTATATAAAAAATGTAATATATTTCTTGTAATATAACAAATATGCCTATTTTGTCATAACACCACGCTTTATATTCCCCGAAGGGTTCGGCAAAGTTGTATACTACACAAAAGTATACTGTCATTTCGCCAGTAGTATATTTAAGTCTCAAGTAGTAGGGGGCGAACCTAATACATGGTTGGTGCGCGCGGGGGGCTTTTTTTATTAAAAATGATATTTTGTATTAATTCCAATAGAAAAACTCAGAAAAACTCGTTAATAATGTTAAGATAATTCAACTTTAAAATTTTGAACTTTGAAGCATCGTAGGCGCCAAGGCCGCAGGGATACGCAAGCAATTTATATGTTGTCGTATTAAGAACAATAGGTACTTACCAGAATATAAGATTTGGTTGCTATACTTTGATACTGAACGGAGAAAAAAAATAAAATAGATTTTCTCCCATACATTTTTATTTTCGATATTTTTTTTTTATGTGAAGGAGCAGTTTTTTTGAAAAGTTGTAGTAATAAGTATTAATCAGTGTTAAATTGCCTATACGAAACAATTTTTAGTTGAGTTAAATATGCATTTTCGATCCTATGTCCACCTTTTTGAAAATCCGGACCACTGTGCGGCAGGGGAAGGACGAAATTAAAGTATTTAGCGAGCCGCCCGGGGAGGGTTGGCTGGGTAAGGGCGGCGCGTCGCTCCTGTGACCGAGACGGCCTGGGTGAACGTACGCTCCGGGCATCACCTCCCTATACTACCATTTACAAATGCGTAGTACACTTAATGCTCATGTTATTACAGCTATACACGTTTATGTTATAAACAGATCGAGACTCTAGAGTTTTTTTACATAAAATACTAAACAAAATCATCTTACCTTCCTATCATGGCTTATCTTTATTAAAACTTTATTTAAGAGCCTCTTCTAAAGGCAAAAGCAACCCGTATTTGGGCCTTGAATATAAGATTACCGGATGACAAAAGAATTAATCATAAAGAGGGTCCACGTCATAGACAAGAGATATTCTATTTTTATATACCGTCTGTTTACCAAGCGACCGTTAAGCTAGATGAGTTGTCCATAACAAACCCAGATTACTCATCGTTCTAAAGTACTCAGTAAGTTATATTTAAATTCAATAGCTTTGGATAAGTGTAGTTTCCTAGTACGGAGAGACACATTCAAATCCTTATCTTTAAAATCTGTTACGAATGAATGGGGCTTAATTGTTGATATAAACCGTTTCAAAGCCATGTACGTCTGACACAGTGGTCGTTGTAGCTTTATATGTCCATAGTATTGTACTTACAGGAAGGTCTGAGTTGCCAACACACTCTTCATAATATATAAAAAAAATTGATACATCTTTGGTTACATGGAAATCGCTTTTTTTAATCCTCTTCCAAGAAAATTGGAGGAACTTTTCATCGCTTATTGTCTCGATGAAGATGCAATACAAATCTGATAAATTATTATTAATCATAATAATGCGTAATAAATAACATAATTAAATATCAGTTCATCGCCTGTGGCTAATCTCTAAAAAGTTATTTTTTATTTATTAACTGGTGGCATTTTTTTTATATTTTTTTTATAAACAATATCTTAGCAATGCAGGATGCAATAGTTGTAACACTGCATTGTATACTGGCAGGTCGTGAATGGGCGCGGACAATACTTAGGATCCGTGAGCTTGCGGCCGGCGCTGCCTCCGCGCGGCTACGGTGACTCATGCGCAGACCACCCACGCCTTGCAACATCAACACGCTACTTCCCTTACTACGTGTGCCTCTGGCGAAACAATAGCTTCAGACGTTATGCAGCCTTATTGTACCCTAAGACTTCCTAGATTAATATATCCTGGTGTAGCAATTTTTGCGCTTCTTGGTCGTCTTGGTAAGGCCAAGAGGGTTTGATTTAAGATCATTCATTTATTACCCAGCCAGGCCAAATTTCAAACTTTCGAACAATCGGTCAAAGCAACCTACCAAAGAAATAAACTGTAAAGATCACTCACTTCTTTTCATAGGTCTGCTACGCTTTTCACGTTGTTGTCATCAGTTTGTTTGCGATTCTAACCCTCGGTCTACGACAAAATAATTCTGTATTTCCTGGCCTATTTTATGTTTGCAAGTAAAAGATCACCATCATCAGCCATGATTCTTCAACAATTTGCCTAAAATTACTCTATGCAAGTATCGAAAATCCACAAGATAAACAAAGAGCCATACCAGCCCGGAAATCTGAATCACTCCTTTGTTCTCGCAATCTTACTGACTACAGCTACTTAAGTGCGCACTAAAAAAAACAAATCAATTTGATATTACGGTACATGTTATTTTTATAATAGATAGATTGGGTTGGCAAATGTATTCCTGACTGCTCGTTCAGCCTCAAAATAATCTTCAAAACGTATGTCCAGATGAAAAGCTTTTAGTATTGCTTTTACTCAGTAATGCAAGTGGATTCGTGTAATGGTAGGCGAGAATGGTATGTGTGGAATTCAAGTCCGTCTCGCCAACGGTGCAACGGGGGGAAGCGGCGCCGGTGTGCAACTTCGGCGAATGACCGTGGCTGAGGTACCATGCGTGGCTTCGCGCGACCGATGGGCCGCCTGGCTGCGTCTAACAGCCACGACCGAATCGCCCAGACCTGTTTGCATTCCCTTCAGTTGATTCATCTCGGCCGATCCCGGCAGATAATAAATATCGATTGACTCCGAAACAAATTCGCAGTTTAGAAGATACATTTTCGTTCTCACAAATGAGAATAATGCTATTCGCGTTTGGTTGTATAAGGCAAGTTAATTTATTTATCTTATAATTTATGATTAGGATCAAATCACTATGAAATGTTATTATTGCGAAACAAATAAATTTGTTTTGTAACAAAATGGTCGTTTATGCTTTGAACCCGGTAGGTCATGGACCTCTAAAGTTAATGCGTAGTAAACAAAGTTTTTTCTTCCATTTCAAGGCTGAGCTAGTTCAATTCGTATTTCCTTAAGAATATTTGTTGGCGTTTAGGTGAAAACAAATGCAGATGGAAGAAAATTACACACTTAACCGAATATGCGAAGAAAAGTAAAATCTAATTTTTCTGTCATGATCAAATAATATGTGTAACATAACGAATTCCACAGTTCGAACCTTTAAACACTTGGGAAGGTAGGAATTAATTTGTTTCCTCAAACACGCAGTTTTCAGAAAATTTAAAAATAATAGGTACGCCTTCCCAAAACTCATATATCCACTTCCATGCTATTCTCATACTATAAGCTCATATATTGCAAGATTAGAAATAATTTTACAGCAACTGTCTTTCCAATGAAGTTTTGAATTCAATTAAACCTTATTTTAATAATCTACTGCATCCAAGTTTTTCCCGAAAATGAAAATCCGTTAAAGATCAAGACATTTCCATTCGATGTGTAGCAGCTTTTTGCCATTTGCTTCTGGGTTCAACGGCCAGACAGTTCGGATCGTTGATTTTTTCGCTTGAGTGCTTGTCTGTATTCACCAGTTTTGAGGTACATTTTCATATATTTACTTATTCCACAAAATATATATTCTTTGCGAATTTCATGTTTGTACATCACGGCGAAGGAACATCCTTTGCTTGCAATTTCAAACGCAACGGTCACTGGTAGGCTAGCCGGTTGAGTAAAGTTGAATGTATCGGCAGGCATCTCATCCTTCGTGGAATTTGCACCCACACATTCTAACGCAGAACTGCACATTGCGACGCCGCCCTCGACTTGCCGCCTTTATACTTTTTGTTTTTTTTAAGTCGCCATACTTTTCCAAGAAGGATTGTAAAAAAAGTTGATCCTATCCTATGCATTTATTGAAATGTATTTTGAATGAAATATTATTATTGACGATAATCATTTTAGACACGTTTGTGTACATACATCAAACGTAAGTTTTAGTAGTTCGAAATGTGCACGATAAAAATGAAATACATATGCAAGGTCCTAGAAAATATTTAAGCATTCCACGATATGAAAAACAAATCGTAGTAAGCAAGCATGAGCTGTTTGTATTTGTGGAGCACGTGGTTTCCGCCATCTTGGAGTATACGCTTTTGGCGCGAAACCGGATGGCGCATCGTGGTGTTTGTATGAGCTGGCAAAGAAGCTGTAAAACAGCTTAACATATATTTTAACATTAAATATATTTTAGGTATCGATAGTTCCATTTACATTTTTATACATTAAATTATTACCAGAATATTTTTTTAAATAGGTAAAAAGTTTGTCATTCCGCTTTACTGTGTCATTTAAAGTATAAAAATGTTATCTGTTCAAGGTAAAGGTTACAAGGTATAAGATAAATAGAACAGTTAGTATTTCCCTAAACGGATGTATTGGCGCCAAAATGCGGCGTGGTACCTACTTCCACATTAATGGCTGCCGTTCATTGCGCTCGCTTGGGTGTATTGGCCGGTGCTCACCACGCGCATCCTGCCTACTACGTTCACTGCGTCCTGCTCGCACCTATTTCTTGTGTTTATACACAAAAGAGACGCTCACTTCACGTGCAGCAATTTTTGTGCCACAGAAGGACGCGCCTTGAGATCAATGCACTTTCCGAGGACAGCGAGCCCGTTTTTATTAATCGTTAACGTTGGGCTACTCTCGACGAAATAGGGATCTTAAGAACAAGCCCTAAGAGTTAATTTGGCAGTAGCGAGGACTTGGAACTAGAGGTCGATGTCTAGACGCGCGGGAAGTGATTAAAGTATGTGGAATTGTGAGTGGAAGGCATTCCGCTCGTGTAGGGCTGCCCATCTCTATTGTAAAGTAGGGTGGTTTTGTTTATACCTATAACTATTTATAGATATAAAGTAAAATTTATTTTTAAGAATGTATTGTACTTATATGTTTTTCAAGTCTTTACATAGTAGACATAATGTGTTTGGATATATTATCAGTGCGAATTTATCAACCCTGGCAAAATATTTGTGTGCGGTGCATGGACGCTGCGCTGCAGTGCTTGCAAGGCAACTTTTAACACACTTTTTGCCTTGCACTTTACATAGTCTTGCCAGTTTATCAGGCTCAGTTATTTTTAACTTCGAAGAACTACAATTCCAGCCCATTGAGCAATTAATTATTATTTGCTTACAACATATTTTTAAACTATTAAAAATCATCGATGGTTTATTTTTGTTTAATTAACTAGATTATTTTTACAGAAAAATAAAATGTTACTTAGAAACTTAACTTACAAGTTGTTTTCATAAAATACAAACACTACGATAAGATCAGAATCTACTTATTACCACGTTCTTTGATTCCTATGTATAAGGAAAATGATGAGTAATATGATTCATCGTACTAATAAAATATTGCACGGACTGTTTCCTCTTAACGGTTAAGTAGTTTTAGGGTTTTTACTAAACATGATAAAGTAACGTATACAATTTTAATCGTCCACTATAAGATAACGTTGATAGCAAAACAAAAACTATCGATAACAGCATCTATGTATATTAACACTTAAGTTTGTTGCTTTATTTGAACGCGCTAATCTCAGGACCTAATGGGCCGATTTGAAAGTTCAATGTAACACACCCTATTTTCTTTCGATGATCGATTTGAAATCTTCAGTATTAGCTAGCTTTATCCGGATGCACGGAGAAGGTCCCACGGGATGCGGCTTTAACTGCTGGTGAAAGTTGGCAAATACCTAATGATATAAAATAATACTACGATAATATACCTATGTACGAAGAGAGAGAAATTATTTATTTACAACGAGTGATTTGTATGTGAATCACATACAAACATAAGTTGACTGTTTTTAATTATAAACTTTGTTTACGTCATACGAATTTCCATTTGTGATAATGAAGATTAACAATGAGATACGAGTACATCATGACGTGGGTAAACTGCAAAATAAGTCATGACTTTACCATAAATAACTTTTATTTTTTCGCATAGAATAAAAATAAGTGTCTATTTACGTAATATAACACGTGAATATACTAAAATATATTTTTAAATATCTGCTTAGTGTACCTACATAGCTTAGATAACAAAAAATACCCTATTTTGAAGTAGGCGCCTGCACAAACAATTTGATGTTCATGTGTTTTGGAAGTGCATGTGATAAACATGAATGTTATCTCGGCACAAATTCTTGTACTTTGAACCGCTCTGCTATCGGTGACCGCAACTAAATTGTTTGTTGTGCGTTAATTGTTTTCCGATGAGACAACACATGCTCTGTCCATTATTTTTTATCGATATTGTCCGCGGGTGGGGACTGGCCACACACTGCATACCATACCGATGACTATGTCATCCATCATTAATGCATTACAAAGAATATTCATTCATCGCATGCCCTCAATTATCTTTAGTGTCATATCATTATTAGATTTCAATATGCAGTTACAAATAAACATGCATTAGATGTAATTAAACTTTTAATGAACCATAAATAGGAAAGAAGCCTTTTAATAGTGAAGGAAGCTTCACATCGCATAGAAGTCGGGCATCGGATTACCCAACTTTATCGGCGTGTTCCAAAAAAACAAATATGTAGTTAGTGACAACCAACTATTTTTATATTTATCAATTCACTTGTTTATTTTAAACAACTACTTTAATTATAAATATTCGTGCAAGAAAATGATCCCGCGTGATTCTTGATCTTGCAATTTTTATTTACGATGTTTTTAATCGGTTTAACCAATTTTTTTTTACACTGATACGTTAAAGGTAAAAGGTAGGTAAAAGGGATTATTAAAAACCGCTTAAAAATCCAATATACCTTCCACGTGTCAAACTACGTTTAATTTTTTTGTTAAAACACCATACAGTTTCTATTATTATCAAATTACCCAGTGACTAGGTAAAATAAAGGGAAATTCGAAAGAGTACCTACCTATATTCGCGAGTTCACCTTACCCGCGGGGCCGCTATTTGAAGGTTATCAGGAAAATAAAAGTTACGCTTAAGGCCCTTGAATTTATTCATCGGTCATCGAACTTATCACGCTCGTGTGTTGCGAAAATAATGATTTCATATTCTGTGAAACATTTTGAACATTTGAAGAATTAGGTAATGGTCAAGTAAAAACCTATTTATGATAATGGCAGGTAGGTAACAAATCATTTATATAACCATAGTTCCTCTTTAAAGGTGGACATAACAATGAACAATTAGTTAAAGGGCTGAAGATCCATAAATTGTAATTGTTACAGCTATAGCCTGTTTATATGGTGTGTTTGTATATTCAAAGTAGCTATGTGAGGTTTTAGAACCGTTGAAGATTTAAAATATTTAATATGCGAGGGGCACTCGAGCAGGTGGTTCGAGAGCGGCGGATATTACTACCAATGGAGGGTCAAAGGACTACTCAAGGCCGGAGCCACGACATTTCGGAACGTCGATAACCTTCGCTAGGCGCCTTCGTATCGCCAATACCATAACATAATACGAAAAAACATAATAACCATTCACTTTGCGCTTGCCGGGTTTATCCGTGTCAAAATTCTGTATGTAGTCACCGCTTTATAGGGTCATTTCGCCTGTTCGCGACCATTTAGTGCAGTTGGCAAGTTTGACGGCGATAATAAAAATGCTCCAGCACTCATTTCTATGTCAAATTTGTGTAATGTATTCCTTATATACTCTATTTTAAGACTAACTTTCAGTTGTATTAGAAATATCTTTCGTTTTCTATTTAAATCGATAAACCTCAGAATTAGGCGTTTTACCCAGTTTGCGTCCACAAAATCCAATTCGCGTCCACCCATGGTCCAGTTCGCGTCCAGCAGCATAGAAAAGGAATATATGGGTGAAATTTTTAAGAATTAATAAAGAAAGATTGTATTTGAACCATTTATTTATTTAACAATAAATTTAATTATTAAAAATCAACATTATTATCATTTAAAATTCACTTTAAAAATAAAAATAATTCTGCTCAACATTGGTTTAAGTAACTTAAAATAAGATTAAACAGTACATTTTTTTATTAAGATATATACGTGGTTATAATTAAATTATAATTTAATTTTAATTATAATTTAAATATAATTTAATTTTAATTATAATTTAAATATAATTTAATTAAATATATAATTTAAACGTTACGGTAAGTTTGCAACCAACAAAATTTTTTTGACTAAATTATGTAATTAACTTAGAGAAAAACATTAAGTGACACTATTAATTTCAACAAAACTACATATTACCTCTATAAAAATTCTTAATAGTTTTCGGTAGGTAGACAATTTTTACCGCCTCATATGCCTAATACCTAAGTGTTCAATGACTAGAGTTTTAATGTAGTTTTATTAGGTATGAAAAATGTTGCGATATCGAATACTGAAATTGTTAATATATTCGATACGTTTCATTATTAAATAAAAAACAGAACTCATACTTACAATAATAACATGATAATAATTAATAGTATTCGTAGTTATTTCAGAGATCTTTGTATACCTTCACTATTCATTGTTTGTTGTTTTTTTTTTGACACTATTAACAATAGCGAACTACCAAATCAAAAAAATTAAGTGTAGATATAATATCATCACATTTTATTACAGAGGGCTACAGTGCGACGGTGGATACACCGAGATTCAGAAGAGGGATCCGTGGAGGACAGACCGCGTGCTCCACCTCCACGGGTAATAACACCTGATCGTGTGGCTCATATGATAGACGTCTACAACTCAGAGCCGTTTACAAAGACCTCACAATTCGCATTGGAGTACGAATGTAGCATGAAAACTGTGAGACGTGCGCTCCATCAGGCCGGTATACATCATAGGCGTCCCGCAAAAAAGATAATCTTAAGCGAAGAATTAAAGCAAGCCAGGGTTCGATTTGCTCGAGACTACAGAGACTTTGACTTTTCACATGCCATATTTTCCGACGAAAAATCTTTTAAATCTAGCCAATTAGGACGTCGGAATTTATGGCGTGTGAATAACACTAGATACGAGCCGAAAAATGTGAGTCCCAACAATGAATCGGGGCGAATTATAGTAAATATGTGGGGGTGGATGAGTGCTGGTGGTCCGGGTGAACTGGCTTTCATTGACTCGAGAGCAACTGGACAGTCACATGCTGAGCTGCTGGAAGAAGTTATGTTGCCTACAGTGCGCACGGTGTATCCTAGGGAGGAAGTTCCCTCATTTTACTTCTTCCAAGATAATTGTCCAATACACCGTGCGCGTGTCGTTCAAAATTGGCTCCAGCAGCATCCTGAAGTAAGAACTGTCCCTTGGCCGTCTCGGTCCCCAGACCTAAATCCCATAGAAAATTTATGGGCCATAATGGTCCAAAGATGGGATTTTAGAAACGAAAGAAGTAAATTAGCACTCGTCACTCATTGCAACGAAATATGGGACTCACTTCGCGGCTCGGATTTATGTCAAATACTCGTGTCGTCAATGAGAAATCGTCTAGACGCAGTAATAGACGCGGCCGGGGCTGCAACAAAATATTAAATTATACGTATGCTTATGTAATGGTATAGAATATATTTATACAAAAGTGAATGTGATATAGCTTAATTTAAGAGATTCTGATATTTTGACTAGGCTATCTATGATGGCAAATACACAAAATTTTGAATTGAAATTGAAAAAGCGTTTAACAAACAAGATTGTTATGAGATTCAGATTGAGCTTATAACGAAGGCAATTCAATCGTATCGTAATCATTAGACTGATATAGTGATTTTATAATAATATATATAAATATACGGTTTCTTTGAGAAATTGAAGACTGATTCTTGTATTTTAAAATTAAGACTAATTGTTATTTGATATTATTTATTTACCATTACCACATTTATAACCTTTGTAGCTTTAAAAATATATCGGTATAAGTCAATGTGATATTAAAGACTGATTTTGAAGACTGATTAGCATTTTTGTAATTATTTTTTTCAGTTTTGTTATATTAATGTTGTATAATTTGTTTTTAAAATTTCTATTTAAACTTATGCCTCATAAGTAAACCACATTATCCTAGTGGTGATATTTAGACTGATTTACTTCTTTAGAAATTTAAGACTAATAAGACATTTTTTAAATTACGTAGGTAATATGTGATTTTTCCATCTAAGTAAACTTTAAAAATCACTAAGCTTTTTAACTGTCTAGTATTTTAATGTCTACTAAAGTAGCACTAATGTTATTGTCCTAAATGTATTAACTATGCAGGAAAAAATACCTATGTGATTTATTAACGAATTCCATGTAATTTTTATAAATATTACTTTAAACCAAACAAAACAGTGGCGGTCACCGGCGCCGCTTGATCTATTGTTTTGTGAGAACAATAACACGAAGCTAGTCAAGTCTCTAAGAAAACCAGTTATTAAAGTATATTCGTATCTTCAAGCAAAATGTGAACTTATAGTTCGTGTGAAACTTTTTAGGTATTCCGGAACACTTAAGTAATAAGAATCTTTGATTGGCTCAAGTAAACTATCTTAGATAGAGCTTTTTGTAAGTTTAATTTCTTATTACTACAATACCTAAAAATTTATACATATACACCGAGATTATTATTTTAGTCCGATATTGATATTAGTATTTTGTTTGAATTATAAATCTATTGTGTTTAATACTAACGGGTGCTTTGTTTTTTGTTTCAATCAAACATTACATTATAACAATGAAAATCTTCGAGTTATGTGCCCATCCACACCTACTTTTGACTATGTGAACGTGTCCATAGTTTAAGGAAAATATTTTATTGCAATTATTATATTATTTTTAATGTGTCTTATAGTTTTTTTATCTGTGTTTTATATTGAAATATAATATGTTAATCAATATACTTTTTGTTTTATTATCATTACATTTATAAAACGTTATTATAAAAATATATTTCCATAAATTTCGACAGCCCATATGACGTAGTGGTTGGTCACACTGACTACTGCGCTGCGTGTCGCAGGTTCCATTCCCGCACGGAACAACTAAAATTGTTTTGGGGTCTGGGTGTTGCATGTGATGAATGTTTGTAAACGCACCCACGATACAGGAGAATTTCCTAATGTGGGGCAATTTTTATTAAAAAAATAAAACTATTCCAACGTCCCTTTAAAAGCCTTCTGCTGAGCCTAAAATTACACAAGGTTTGTAAAAAATAGAAAGCTAATTTCATCATGATGGCCCATAATAATAATTTCGACTGTTTGCTAATTATGACTGAAAAGATTATGAGCTTCAAATCGATGTTATGATTGGTTTTATGTATAGAAAGGTAAAGCATACATTTTATAGACATAGCTAAACTGTATTTGTTGATGCTAAATATATCATTTTGAATTGGGTATACGTATATTTATTTATGTAATAAATCAAATAAAAACCCGATAATCATATCTACTTGTTGCTTACTAAGCATTTTCAGTAGATTAAATTAGGTAAGTATACACCTACTAGTTAAATTTTAGAGTTGTTTTTTATTAAATAGTTTTCATATTTTGATACGCGTGGATCCTAATACTTTCTCACTTGCACACCGACTATCTTACTTGCTTGCACACCGACTATCTGCTTCATTGCAACTCTGGCAGATTATAGCAAATATAAGTTTTAACAAAATAACAACCCCACGGTTGAAAATCACCCGAACATTTTTGTATCATAACAATAATGAGCTTTATGATCATTATGCCAAAGTCTTAAGTCACTTGGCTGCTTGCTACATTATTAATATGCATATAGGTATATATCGCACCAAACGAGTTTAAGAAGGCTGTGATAGAGACAGAGATAGATATAGACAGAGAAGTGAAATACGTGCGCGTGTGTGCTGTATGTGTTTCACGTGAGCGCACGGGCACTTGCCAAGCGAATTTCACCTTTTGGTGGTCTACCGCCCGTGTCCCCTATTGTACGTATGCACATAAACTTTAAACACTTGAACGTCAGTATTTTTTATCTTTACCACAGGTTGCCCCTAAATACATAAAGCAGCAGGACGTAAACAACTTTATGTATTTAACTTGTTGTTGAAAGTTATTACTTATGTTGATTTAATTAAACAAAAGGTAGAGGAAGATATAAAAAAATAACTATGATTTTTTAAGTTGAAAAATGAAACTTAAAATTCCTGTCTCTCAGATTAATCCAGAGTTTTGATTGATTTGGCAAAGTGCTCTTTATACGCATAGTCAATTTAATTCTCCAGAAAGTAACATACATTTTTGTAGATCCTATAGTCAAATTAATTTATTTAAATGATTTATTACATCAAAATAATTGTAAAAACTATAGCCATAATGTAAACAAATATATTTTACGGGTATCAAGTTAATGGTAAATGTCGATACTCGCACAAATGAACATGTTGCAGCATATTGTTGTAGGTGTAAATTACATGAATGCGGGGATGGTAATCTAAATGCACATGTGTGCCGCAGCACGAGCTTCGAACACGTGCCTCCGACAGCTGCTGCGGACCACTCAACCTACATAATACATTCAATCAAGAAAAAAAAAACAACCTTTCTCAGCTTAAAGTTGTTTTTGAATAAGTTTCAAAGAATCTTCTATCCAGGTGTGTGGGCGACGATATCTCATAATTACGTGAATTTTAGATTCATAAATTAAAGATTTTACAGAATCCTCAGCAACTTTGCTAACTTCGTATTGTTATGTAACCGCTTCGCATTTTAGTTGAAATCCATCAAAAAATTATGATTCAAAATCAGCCTTTTAGAATTTGCAAATAAAAATGTAAACACGTAAGTACAGTTCTTCGTTATTAGAAGAAGACCGCTCACGCACCCACACTGGGTGCCATTAAAAGAGCCGCAACTGGGAACCATCAAGCCAAGTCCATCAACTCAGTTATGAATAGACATTGTTCTTATTTGAACAGAGACACAGAGAATAATAAAAAAAAACTCTTCACAATTGCCTATTCATTACCCGCATGCGCTTACGCAGTTCAGACGGGTATTTCTTGAAATAGAGAATTCACTCCTGTTATGAAAAAATAAACAATAGGTACCCCACATACCTGTAGTCTGTAACCACCGGACTATTTTTTTTTGCAATGTCTTACCTGAAAGGAAATTCAGAGAAAGTAAACAATTTTTTATTCATGAAATTTTTATCACAATCCGAAATAAAATATGTAGATAAATAAACATTTTAAATAATAATCTTGAGATATCAGGCGCTTGTATTTTAATGCGATTAGACGTTGTTATCGACTGCGCGTGATGCATCTCTGGCGCCGCCCGGGTGCAGCGTTTCTATCACATGGCCGAAATGACGTTTGTTTGCATCGATATTTAAAAAAAAACATTAAATTAATCAGATAAAGATGGTTATTCGAATCCATAAGGAAAGGGACAACTTTTATACGGTATTTTCTTTAACTAAGTAATTTTTAAAAGGGAAAATGTATGTGACAGTTCCTAAAAATAGAAAAAATAAATGCAAAACCCGAGAATGACAGGGAAATCGATACAGACTCAGGTGTCAAAAGTCGCATTGACAACCTAGTCCTTTTTTCAGCGTATTTTTACCTATAGCAAGTCTATCAGACACTGACCCTTAAATACAAAATATTTGAAGGGTAATAATACGTAGGTGATCGGTAGGTGGTATTCAAGTGTAGGAGGTGAGTGAGGGTGACGTGCCACGCTTCGTCCTTCCCCACACATCGAACTCGGAGGGTAGAGTGGGTTGCGAACATTGCGAATGGGGAATGGGGTCTCACGCCAACTACACCAAGCCGCGCGCGCCTCCGCGCCGCACCTCCCCTCAGTCGTACATACCGACCGCGACCGATGCGATTATTCTGTCTAGCGAGAGGGAGAAGACGTAGTCAATGCTCCGCTCGCGTCAGGTCGCTTCGTTCGTTGAGTTCGTTGCATTGCATTTAGTTTAGTCCGCAACGCGCCGTTTGACCGAACGGACGTGTACACGCGCGCAAATACGTTGAGAAATAATATCGTTGTTTATTTATTTATCTTCAATTGCATATCTGTTAAATTAATTTGTGATTAACAATTTTCTGAACTTAATTTGTGACTAGTTACTCTTTACTGAACAATAATCAACATTCATGAACTGTGATCGTGTTTTTGACCGTTTCAAACAATAACAAAACGGTAGAAAATATTGTGCGAGACAAGTCGAAATGAGCGGATTGACCAACAGAGTTAAAAGAGGATCGAGGGGAAGTGCAACTCTGCTCGAAGCAGCAAACAGGATTTTGCGGTTACTTGGCGTCAGCTCTACTAAGCGCGGGAAACAGCCCTCGCCCAAATCTAAGGTAAGGTCAATGACTGGCTGTCGCTTGTGTTTGTGTCGGTACCCCATGTGGGTCTGTCTGTCTGTACGCACCAATGTTCAATAACGATTCAAGTTCGGGTTTGTTATGGAACATAGTAATTTCAATATATGATATTCGAGATGAATTTTGTTGTACCTATTTCAGTAGAACACCTACCTAGTAGAAAAAAAAATAAAAAGTGGCTTTTGAAATTAATATAAAATATTATGGATAAAGTATGTAATTTTTTAAATGATTTATAACTGGAGCAAACGTTTTGGCCTTTCATGTTTTATCAGTTTTGCCATATAAAAAAGGTGTGAATACCTAAGAAATTAATGAAAACATCTCAAGTCATGACGGGGGACGTGGCAATGTACAATCTAGTGGGTACACTGTTTATAAACTTTCGCTGTACACAGCGGTGATGCACACTTTCGCCCTGTTTTTCTATAGGCATGTCATTGGATAAGCCCGTGCTCCGTTCACGACGCCTAGGCGGTCGGCTAGTGTGCGACACTCGCCGCGGGTAGATAGTCGTACTCGTGTGATACAAACAAACAAACAGCGCGGCGACCGCGGCCGCGGCACCGCACTTGTTTGTTCACGCGTCGCCGGCATGCTCACCTTGTTTACCAGTGCGAACTCCTCACGATCTCCGCATTCAGTAGACCGCTACGGCTTCAATCATGTAACTATCGTAAACACAACGTATCCTTGCACGCAGATTGTTCAGTAAACGTTGCCGCGTAATATGCATGATTTGCACAACCCTCGACAATATTGCGCTAGTGTTGTGCCACACACGTGACGTATCTTGCTTCGTGCGTATTAGCCAAATTTTTAAAATAATGACTTAATGTTTTTTGTTTGCATTACTCAATGCCATTTTCTCAGATTCGTAAGCTTGGTGGATAGTTAGTCTTAGATCCCAGTACTAGGCAGATATTACATCCGATTGCGAAAAACCCACTATTACCTACCTATGCCCGCCTACTATTTGCTACATTTCGCCCCCACATACCTGTTCTTATCTGATACAATAGAAGCGTTAACGCCATCACTACTAGATACGTCACCACCAGTGATGTTGTGGCGTAATACTCTGTGGAGGAGGTTATGTACACCCACATTCTTTATCTTTCCCGATAATAATTTTTGTAGGGCTTGTGCCTTGTGGAAAAATACTGATTTCACTGGAGAGTAAACAAAATGAACGAAACTAGCACATTTGGCGGTTAATAAGTATTCAAACGTCATTAATGCGATAGTTACAGCACAAATATGTAAAAAAACAACTTAATTTTTTTATTTCTAATGCATACGTATAGGTAGGTGGAATCATATTTTACAATATAAATTAGAGGTCGTTCTGTGTGCGCCGAAGGGTGTCGCTTGTTGTTGTTGTTGTACACTCTACAACAAAGGTTGTTTACTTCGTGATTCATGATCACGCATTCGGAATTCTCATTCATCTTTCACTTTTTTTTAAGTAAAAATGCTCACAAGTGAATGCTCAAACAGTTAACTGTTAAACAACGTCAATATGCTGACTAAACGTCTGTTAACTCTAAAACGGATGTAGATTGCAGGAGTGGTAAACACAAAGGCATTACATCCGTTTTATCTTGATAGGCAGTTTATTGCACATTCTAGGTCATGCCATTGTTATTCGAAACAGCTCTGTCGGTTAAGATCTATAAGTAAAGTAACCCAATAAGAAATACTTTAAAGCATTCCACACTAATTTGAAGCATTACATAAAGTCCGTGCACAGCGCAAACGGCGCAGTGCAATGTGTAAAGGAAGGTTCTGTGGTGGGGATCTAGGTCGGCTGTAGTCGGTGTTAGTGGACGGTGGAATCCGTTGCTGTGGGAATGCGAGTGTAAGTACCGTTGTGACGGTGGTCTACACGCCGCCGCCGCACCGTCCCAGCGCCCCAGCCGCGGAATGCGAGACCCATTTGCGGCGCTTACAACCAAGCTTAATTAATGTTAGTGACTCATTCCAAACCAAACGCCAACGGACTATGCTCCACTCTTACGGATTGCAACATTATGCTGCAGAAGATTCCAAAAAACATTCCCTCATATAAATATAATGCTGACAGCTGTTGGCATTTCCGTCGTCATATCTAGGCTCGGAGCCTGTTTATCTCTTAACTGACACACGTAATTAGCTGTGACCTAGTGGTAATTATAGTTTGTATGTAACTCATCACCTCCCGCAAAACCGTAGCATCGGTTTTTTTCCATTAGTAAATAGGCCTCCGAAATAAATGGTGCCCAATACAGGATCCACGAGAATTTTCAGTGAAAGTAGTGTCGAAACGGTTTCGCAAATACCAACGGAATACCTTAACCTAAAAAACTTGACTGTTCAGAGAAAATTGAAGAATGGATATTCCCGCAAAGTAACGGTTATATGATAGTTACTTTCATTTGCTTTTCATTAGGTTTGTTTTTGGCAAATATACCGTTAAACACGAAGTCGCGGTAATCTGCAGCGTTGTTAGAACGAGACGGAATCGCAAAGGCTATCTCTATCTTGAGTCACGTTGAATGGAAGCGTCATTTTTTGTCCGACGGCGGCCCCGTAAAAAATGAACAAAAACTCGAGCTACGAACTCGAAAAATTGGATCATCGAACTGTAGGCGAGGCCAGTGAACGTAGCAGCCGGAACATTTTCACTATTTGAATCCTCGAAATCTGAAATATTATACTTTCTTGTGTGTTCATAGAACTTTTCTTTAATACATAAGTCATTATTAGGTAAACACGTTAAAAACTTTATTGGTGCCGAGGTAAAACATACAAAAAGGCCTCATCCTTTAAATCAAAAGGTGTAAAAACCTACATAGTACGTGCAATAAAATGTTTGTTTATTTTGACGTTCCATTGACAACTGTTGTATACACATCATGTATTAAAATATGAGATGATTTTTTTCCAATTTACCTCGCCTAGTTGTTTAAGTATTGTTTACATATTTAGCGGTCACCTAAATTTAAAGAAGCCGACTGTGCAGACGGCGCGTTGCCCCCTGGCCCCCACCGCGCATGACGTAGCCACCATCGCCGCCGCCGCCACCGCAGCTGCTGCGAGCCGATAAACAAGTGCACGCTTTCGAAGCGCGACGACGTCGCATTTCTCTAACGACGTTCCACTAGACAGAGTTTGTGATCACGTACAGTTCCGTGAATAAGTCTAAATGTTACCTTGCTCAGGGAGTGTTTCCTTTATTCCAGATCAACGATCGAGCATCTAGTGAGTTACGGGCCCCAATTGCCGCGGCCGAAACCATAGTAGAGACACCGATCAAGATGCAAGCAGCTCCTGCGCCCGCACCGGCGACGCCGGCGCCGGCGTCTGCCGCACCCGTTGCACCAGCCTCATCACCGGCTCCCAGCCAGGCGCAAAAGCCCACCAAGCGAACTGCTAAGGACTATATTTTTGGCAAATTAATCGGCGAGGGCTGTTACAGCACCGTGTTTCTTGCAAAGGATATTCACAGTGGAAAGGAATATGCAAGTACGTATTTTTTATTTATTTTGAACATTATTATGTAAAGAGAAAAAATGTTAAACTGAACATTCTCATTCTTTACAATAGCCACAAAATGACCTGTTTTTTTTTTCACAGTTAAAGTGTGTGAAAAACTTCACATCATTCGAAAGAAGAAAAGAGAGTACATTAAACGCGAGAAAGACGCCTTAAACATGTTGTTCAATGTACCTCATGGTTTCGTGAAACTTTACTGCACATTTCAAGATGAAGAAAGGCTTTACTTCGTCTTATCCTTTGCAAAAAATGGCGAATTGTTATCTTATATTAATCAAGTTGGCTCTTTTGAGCTTAACGTAGCAAAATTTTATGCGGCTGAGTTGTTGATGGCCTTAGAAAAAATGCACGCAAAAGGAATAATTCATCGTGACTTAAAACCGGAAAATATATTATTAGATGAAAATATGCACTTGCAAATTGCTGATTTTGGAACGGCTAAAATTCTGGAGCCTGAAGAAATTCGTGCTTCACCAAACAATGCTGATAATGACGCCCAAAATGAACGATCTAGAAAAATTAGTTTCGTTGGAACACCACAGTATGTAAGTCCAGAATTATTACATGACTGTGTAGACACCCGTGCCTCAGACTTGTGGGCGTTGGGATGCATCATTTACCAAATGATTTCGGGTTTGCCTCCGTTCCGCGCAGCTACGGAGTTCCTCACTTTTCAAAAAATTCTCAAGATGGACTTTGAATTCCCAGAAGGATTTCCGGCTGATGCTAAAGACCTTGTGGAAAAACTATTGGTACTAGACCATACTAAGAGACTTGGCGCTAATGATAAGGGAGAAACTTATGATAGTATTCGCAATCATCCATTTTTCGCTGGAATTGACTGGGATAGCGTGTGGGAACAGACGCCACCGACTATTAGCCCGTATTTGCCCGGTGGTTCGTTTGAAGAAGAATACAATGTGCCCGATCATCTTGAACCCGGATTGGGCAATAAGCAGCTCGTGAGACTGTGGGAATTCGACTTATCTACCTCTAAAGGTAATTAATTATTTTTTATTACATTATTCTTATCCATAGGTAGATTTCTAAAAAGAAAAGCTCTAAAATAAGCTTGTTTTCCAAGTTATTTTAATGTTGTCATTATTATATTGCACCTAACGGATGTACAGATAGTTTCAAATATATAAGACGTCTAAATAGATGTTAGTAGGTTGAGTATGTAGCCGATGTGGACAATTACAAAGTCTCGGGCGAGTGCAGTGAAGCGACGAGTAAGAGGCAACTGGTGCGTCCATGACCTGAATTCTTGGCAAATTTATACGCTTCTCGTTTCATAACTAAACCGAGTCCAATAGCGTTTTATTTTGTGTCTATTTTCTAAATAAACAGACTTTTTAAAGAAAACAGTATTTATTATACATAGACAAAGGTACACTTTTATTTTGATGATATAGTTTAAGTATTGTGCACCGTAATATGATCCTTGCACTCGTTGCACGAGTAACCACTACGTCATCGCATTCACTGCTATACACATTCAGAACGGACGTCCTCAGTCAGTGTATGCTTTACGGTTTTATAGTTGGTATGACGTCAGTCTTCCGGCACGTCGCAGTCGTCCCGGAGTGCCACATTCTCAACCGCTTATGCCATGAATGACTCGCTCGTTACGCCCTGCGTATTTATTATGTTGACCTTATAATCAGCTGTGTAGGACACATATGCTTTAAGAGTCAGTGCGAACTGAACCGAATGTCATTAGTTCGTTTGTCATAATTACTAAATATGTAAATCTTTGTCATTATACTGGTTACTAATTTCACTGTTGTTTTCAGGAATCTTAAACATTAGTCCAGAAGAAAAACGTCGTCGCCTCGAAGTTCAATCCCGGGAAAGCAAGTGGCATCAGTTCGTAGATGGAGAGCTAATTTTGAAGCAAGGTCTCGTTGACAAAAGGAAGGGACTGTTTCCACGACGTCGTATGCTACTGCTCACCACAGGACCGCGCCTATTTTACGTCGATCCAGCCAACATGGTGCTCAAGGGTGAGATCCCTTGGTCACCCGAACTACGAGTCGAAGCCAAAAACTTCAGAATATTTTTAGTGCACACGGTGAGTAATTTACATAGCCTCTGGCACTTAAATTAACAAATAGTGAAGATCAGTTCGTAATTAAACATAACCAAAATTAGAAAAAAAAGTAATAACTGAATTTTGTGTTCTTTTACAGCCAAACCGTACATATTACCTAGAAGACCCAGACTCGTATGCTTTGGAGTGGGCAAGCGTTATCGACGAAGTGCGCATCGGTACATATGGACGGGACACGACTTAAACGACGGCGCGGCCGCAGCTCCGAGTCGCGCCCGCGCCGCCGCCGCGGCCCCCGGGCCCCGCGCCCGCTCCTCGTCCCTCATGCGGCGAGTTCACACTTCTAGGTTACTTCTAGCCTTGATTTAGAGCATGGCAAATTCCAAGCCGAAAGCTTTCGCGTCGATGATCGACCTCGTGCGTGTCCCTAAGTTCCGCATCGGCCGGTGCGGGGCCGGCTCGCCTCGTGACGCCGCCGTCGCTGCCGAGCTCAGTGCCGTCGCCACGGAGCGTGCTGCGAGCTGCGGGCGGCGCTACATATGTTCAAAAAGCGCATGAAGACACGCCCGCGCCGGCACCCGCACGCTCCGCAAGCCGGACGGCTACGAGACGACGACCGATCGACTACTGCTCGATCACTGTGGATACTGATTGACTGATTCCTATTAATAATAATATCCCGACTATCTTAAATTATTGTAATTTAAGTTCCTTATTTAATTGTGGAATACCGACGATGATGTGTAAATATGTCTTAAATTATTATTGCGATTGCTTAGTAATAGTTAATTGTGGGGCGATGTAACTTTTATTGTATACGGGCCTCTTGTAAGAATGGACTTGTTATTCACCACCTGCGTGTTCACGAAGCCCATTCCGGTTGGTAACTAGGCAATTTATAGCTAAATTTAATATTTATTTTATGTTTAATTATTTGCCAACGGAATGTGACTGCTGTACAGTTATAACCGTAGAAAATTATGATTGGTATGTTTCTATATTCTACTTCAACTATTTATCGGTGACAATTGGAAAATATAGATAAGAATTAGCGAAGTTGTATATTTTAAAGGAAATTGCTAATTGTCACACACTAGTTGCTGTGGAAATAGAAGCAGCTATACGTAAGAAGGGTAGCTTCTTCAATAGTTGAGAGTTATGGCGAGCGATCCGACAGAGATTGGCCACCTACTTTCACAACTCAGTTTGAGTAAAATTATGCTCCCTGGAATCGACGAACGCATCGTCTGGGAGCTTCAATGCTTTTTAATGTGCAAGTTACTTGTGCTCTTTATTCTAACATGGCAAAGGTATACGGATAATGCCACCAAAGGTGACAATTGCTGCTATTTCATTGCTTGGTATTTAATTGTCTAAAATATATTATTTTTGTTAATTGCAGTTGGATTAAGACATTGGGATTGCTTATTGGATAGTGACTAGTGCAAATTTGTTTTTGTTTTGTGTTGTTCTGAACAGTGATTTTATGGCCATAGCAATTAATATTCAATGTCATGGCAATTTAAGTTCTAAAATTATCATTTAATAATAGCAGGTATAAAAAATGCCTAAAACTTGCCTGTTATATTTAACATTAGGGCTTAATGGGATTTAATCCATAGTTCAATATGAAACCCTCATTTAGCAAAATGTAGTTGATAAGATTTCACTAAGTAGCATGAAGGACTTTTCTATTCATTTTGTAGTGTTTTATGGGCGATGAGTTACAACATTATAAATTGGTCAGCGTAAATTGGACTTTTCCATGACATTGTTAATAAATAATTAAAACCTGCATTTAAAATTTAATAACTGTTAACTATTGTAATTATATTTTACAACATTTGTATTGCGTAAATTCCATAAAGTAACAAAATAAGAAATTGAAAATAAATTGAAGTTGATTTTTTATGACTTTTTGTTTTTATTTTCGGATGGTGTGGAGGACTAACAGTATACCTATATAAAATAACAGTTGGCTTGGCCACAGAGACCGAGCCGATAGGAAAGACCAAGCAAAATAAATACCATCTATCAAAATTGTCTCAATTTTGCTTATTGCTAAATCAAAGCCTCGCGGATCAGCAACGCTTGTCGCGGTTAGTCCGTGAATGGATAATCTTGTCATGACGACTCCTGGACGTCATTTTAAAATCTTTAGCAGTCGTCGTGGTTAGACGCCAGCAAGTCTATCTACCTGTCTTACAAGTGGGTACCTTATCTGGGTACCCAGGTAACTAGTTTGTGGAGGGCAAATAGGTTGTCGCGCCATGTAAAACACTGGTTCTCATCTGATCAGGGTAAGACTGGAAGCTGACCCCAACATGTCTCATTTCGGGGATGGATGATGATGTTAAAAGTACCTGTTGTTACAGCCTTTTTATCGTCCCACTGCTGGGCACAGGCACAGTTTAAATATATGTAGAGCAGTTCGGAAACTACGAACAAACGTTCGAAACGGCTCACTCACACAAACATGGCACACCGACGAGGCTCCGGGGGGATCTCGCGGTGCTCTCAGTAACGCGTGTCAAGACGAGTGGCCGCGTTTAATTTTTTTTTTTTTTCCGAAAATGCCGCAAGCGAACGATTTATTTATTGTTATTGTTATACTGCTGCGGGTTGTTCGAAATAATTATATTTTAACTGTGATGCGGCGGTTATGAGGATATTTAAAGCCGATAGTGTAATAGTTGTAGAAAATGTAAATCAAAGATGGCGGCCGAAATACGTATAATTTTTTTCGTCATAGGACACCCATCACCCATTTTCAAGATATTCGAGGGTGCTAAAAACGATACTGCAGTCAAAATGTGAATCCAAGATGGCGGCTGCAACAGGCATCATTTTTTTCGTCATGGGTGTCATTTTCATGGTATTTGAGGGTGCTAAAAACGATACTGCAGTCAAAACGTGAATCCAAGATGGCGGCTGCAACAGGTATCATTTTTTTCGTCATGGGTGTCATATTCATGGTATTTGAGGGTGCTAAAAACGATACTGCAGTCAAAACCTGAATCCAAGATGGCGGCTGCAACAGGTATCATTTTTTTCGTCATGGGTGTCATTTTCATGGTATTTGAGGGTGCTAAAAACGATACTGCAGTCAAAACGTGAATCCAAGATGGCGGCTACAACAGGTATCATTTTTTTCGTCATGGGTGTCATTTTCATGGTATTTGAGGGTGCTAAAAACGATACTGCAGTCAAAACGTGAATCCAAGATGGCGACTGCAACAGGCATCATTTTTTTCGTCATGGGTGTCATATTCATGGTATTTGAGGGTGCTAAAAACGATACTGCAGTCAAAACCTGAATCCAAGATGGCGGCTGCAACAGGTATCATTTTTTTCGTCATGGGTGTCATTTTCATGGTATTTGAGGGTGCTAAAAACGATACTGCAGTCAAAACGTGAATCCAAGATGGCGGCTGCAACAGGTATCATTTTTTTCGTCAGGGGTGTCATATTCATGGTATTTGAGGGTGCTTAAAACGATAGTGCAGTCAAAACGTAAAACTTAAATGGCGGCTGTAACAGGTATCATTTTTTCGTCATGGGTGTCATTTTCATGGTATTTGAGGGTTCTAAAAACGATAGTGCAATCAAAACATGAATCCAAGATGGCGGCTGCAACAGTTATAATTTATTTCGTCATGGGTATTATTTTCCTGGTTTTTGAGGGTGCTTAAAACGATAGTGCAGTCAAAATTTAATAATAAATAAACAAAGAATTTCGAACTTGCCGTATATAAATGAACAATAGGTATTTTTTATGTAATGGGTTTTTAATTATTATACCTACTCCAGCTTTTTAGGTAGTTATCTAAAGACTTTTAATTTAAAAAACTCAGTTTATGAATAAAGAACGGCTAAAAATAAGTGTAAATAAGTAATGTTTTTTATATTTATATTTAATATTTAAAAATGTAATAAATAAGTATGTGCAAGAATAAATTTAAAAAATAGTGTAAATACAATAACAACAATTACTTAATCAATTGGAAGATTATTTTAAGCAGTAGTTTATTTGTTTGATAATTATGTATTTGTGTAAAAAGTCCTTGAGCCTTGTCTGCGCGCCATCGCGCGCGAGGTGGTGCGGCGTCAACCGCGCGCCCGCTCCAACTAACGCCCGAAACATTTTCGTCCAAACTCGGCTCGCTTACTTCCGCCAAAACTTGCAAAGGTTACGCCACCGTAATTATAAAAGTTACAGATCTAATATAAAGCTATAATTTAGTAATAACAAGTTGTTGTGTAAATATTATATGTTTTTCGTGTTCAAACTATCGTTTTTTGCTGAGATTAACCAAAGCCATGAAATTACCTATTTAAATTGTATTGTAAGCTAGTTAGGTAGTTAATTAAATTCGATGATTGATCACTACAGAACAAAAAAGTAAAAAAAAACATCACCAATATCATTAAAAGTGACAACCCTATTGCTTCAACGGAGCGTAGGTAGTTATGTCCGCAAACAGGCTTAGTTTCCATACTGTCCATATCTTTACCGTGGCACAGGCCTCCTAAGTAAAAAGTACCTACCTACATATTAAACTGTGAAATCTGCACACGTAGCATACGGGGTATTTCAATAGAGACGCGCGTTTCATGAACACGCTTCTTGTGCTTCGTAAATGCTTATTTGTGCTTTTCAAAGATTTAAACTCAAGTACGTAGATAAAACTTGATACTATAGTGAGATTGTATCGTTGCATCAGCTAGGGTATGCGCAGCAACCGCAAGTTTCTCGATCGCTCCGTCTGCTGAAGTTACAAGGTTGCGTTCATGTATTGTTTGAATCGTGTCCACAGCATTAATACGCCATGTTCTAGGGGCCACAGACACATGAAATAATCTATACTAATATTATAAAGCTGAAGAGTTTGTTTGTTTGTTTGTTTGAACGCGCTAATCTCAGGAACTACTGGTCCGATTTGAAAATTTATTTCAGTGTTAGATAGCCCATTTATCGAGGAAGGCTATAGGCTACTTTTTATCCCGGTACGGGAAGTTGTTCCCACGGGATGCTGGTGAAACCGCTGGCAGAAGCTAGTCTTAATATAATCTTTGTTAATAAAATACAATCGTTCGATTATGGCGTGGGATTTGGATGTGTTTCGTTTTAAACAGTTTTAAACGACCATAGCTAATAACATTGACATATACATATATATCGATGGCTAATAATCATCGTACGTGATAGGTTGTCATTGTCAATAACATAAAAGTCAATTGTCAATGTCAATATTTCGTCTGTCCAACTGACGTACAAATTACAGTACTTAACCTATAAATAAAGTTTCAGTCAAAGATTCAGATTCCCGTAATATTGTATTTGTGACTTGGTTTCTCTTTAACTTCTAAGCCATGTCCACGACAGTTATTAAATACGTCGGAAGAACAACGGATTTCAAAGGTAAAACCTTGTGGGAAATTGTTGGTAGCCTGAAGAATTTTGGCGTCGGAAGAATCATCGTCCGGTCTGTTTTCGAAAGATACCCTGAACCGTGTTTTATGAAAATCGTTAAAGTTGAAGCTTGTCCTGATGAGGTGAGGGGTTTCTATCATGTAACTTTCATTATTAGTCAGGAAAAATAATTATTCAATTGTAACTCCTAAGAGCTTATTTATCTGAAGGTAATTTTCATAATTTTCAGGAAAGGCGCAGAGTAAGAATATGGGTTGAGAAAACGTTCAGAGGGCGTAAGTTGCCGAATCTTACTGAAATATACCGCACATCTTACAAGCCTGATTATAAACTAATACCTAAGAACGAGGAGGCACAATTGTTAGCTAGCGTGCAGAAAGTACATGACTACCCAGAAGTAACCCTACCTAGCAGCTACGAGATGCCCCCGCTCATGAAGAAATTTATCATCAAGGACCATGAAAACAAAGGACTGGAAGTGAGTAGGATTTCATTTGGAGTGGAAGATCTGATATGTATAACAAGATTTACACAAACAATCCCTAAGACAACCCACTGACCAAACATTGGAATGTATCCAATGTAAATTTTTGAAAGATTAGCCACCGTTTTAATCTATTCTTATGGCTTATTTTTTTCAAAATTTTTATATTGGTTTTGAGTTGCATCTAAGGAGATATTGCTGCTCTACACAGATCATTAATTTTAATTTTGCAGTAACAATTTTATGAATCCTTAAACCGTGTTTGAGAATAATTTGAAGTATTAATGGAATTTGTGTTGCGTTTCAGGTTATGACAGATTTTACCATGCCAATCTCTTACAAACACAGCCCCAATAGAGTGAAGAGGATAGCTAAAGGTGATGAAAAGCCTACAGCTCCATTTAAAATGGGCCTCGGAACTCCTGTCAGCCCCTCTCTCTATGAAGGAGTACCCCTCAGTTGAAAGAAATAAGAATCAATATTATTATTACATGTTTATTTAATTATAGAATTGTTATAGCAATAAAGTAGATTTACATAAGGAAATTTCTTGATGTTCTATTTTAACTTCACGTAAGCTTCTTCATAAAGACATTTTTAAAAAGATGTATTAATGAAGTATAGTTATTGGCACGGATAATGAGCTCTCGGCGGAAGAGTGGGGATCGCTTTGCGCACTGTACACTTTTGGCAATAAACCAATAAATCACTTCTGCGCAGGTGAAGGTCAGGGCTCAATATCCTTGCTGATGATTTTATCTATTGACACTGGCTACGAGCTTGAAAAAGTATTTTTTCTTGAATATTTCAGCCTCAGCACAATAGCGATTACTTTTTAATATGAGAAGAAGATGCAAAGGCTTTAGCCAGGAATGGATTCATCTCCATGTCAGGAACGTTGCGTTCAACTTCAAGTTTCTGTAATATATAATTAACATGAGAAGAAGTGAATAATATAATATTCGAGTCTGATGCAAATATCAATTTGTAGGATTTACAAGTTTATAATGTTTTTGTTCGAGTTTAATGCTTCAACTGGTAATGGGAAATTCAAAATATAATTGGTTTTCGATGTTTTACCTAATAAAAGATATGTGGTATGATCTTATCATTTGCAGTAATAATAATAATTATGTATAATATCAAAGTACATAGTTTTGACGTCTTTGTTTTACTTCGAAAGTTTCTCCAATTCAAGTGTACTAATTGTAACTATTTAACTATTTTTCAATGCAAAATATAATAGTACTTCAAAGCATTCATCTTAAGTAGCATGTATATTTTAGTTAGGGCACACAAATTGTGAGGTCATAGATTAACCCATTACTTAGAGAGTATAACTCTTAATCAGGCCCAAGTTGACCAACAACACAAACATCAGTTTTCGTAAAACAAATGTTTACTATGAATTTTTACGTTAAAGTCTCAATTAAAGAGTTCTTTTAAGAAAAACTAACGTTTATGCTGTCGATAAACTTGGTCTTTCGTCTTTTTATAATAACAATTGATTACCTTCCAAAATTCGCGCATTTCTTGCACTTCCTCCTGTTTTTGTACGAAGTACTGTCGTACAGTCTTTTGTATGAGAGTGGCTGCGTATTCCTCAGGCCACAACCAAGACTTTGGGTACAGTGGACGAGGTCTGGAAGTCAGCATTTTTTTATTTTATTATTTTTTTTTGTGATGTAGGTACCTTATACAAACTATACTCCCTTTGAGTAATGGTAAACAATCTTGATGGAAATTCTTAAAAAATAAAACTACTGCTTAAAGTAATGTAATGATTCCCTATTGTATATGTTACTGTAAAAACCCGAACTATGGTAAATCCTAAGATTTTCCAGTAAAACCTAAGATTTGCCGACATGAGTTGGTAAATGTAAGAATTTACTATACTTACAGTTACGATTTTTTCGGACTCCTACCATTTCAATTCAATACAAGCTAGGTTTTACCTCCACATCTATACCCCCAATACTTTTGTTAATACAACTTCGAAATAAAAATTATTTAAATAGTAAGAATTTTGCGTAAGTTTTTAACTAATGGTTATTTAAAACAAATGACGATAAATTGATTTATTGTTTTATTACTAAAACCAATATTTACCAGTCCACATTGGTAAAACCTAGCATGTACTGAATTCGAATAGTAATACATAGTCCGAAAAAATCCTACCTTTCTAATTAATACTTATATATACCAACTCATGTCGGTAAATCTTAGGTTTTACTAGAAAAACTTAGAATTTACCATAGTTCGGGATTTTACAGTAACATATATATAGATTTTAGCCGCATTTTTTTTAAAGCTATGTATATTGTTTATCTTTTACCTAAACTCGAATGGATTATAAGTGTGTTTTATAGATCCTTCTTGAATGGCGAAAGGTAACGGGAGCATTTCTTCCGTACACTCAATTGAACTTAACAACCACCCAACTGACTAGCTTTTTACTGTCATTCATGTTAATTCTCACGACAAAGTAGCTGGTACTTACTTCTTCTTAAGAGTTGCTCTAACCCAGGGCATGTTGAATAAATGTAAGTTGCTTTCTTTACGTCCTGGATAACGAGGGTTGTTGTTCCAAAGTACCTAGAAGTACTCAATAATGTAAGTACCTATATTGCGAAAATATTTTTTTTTATTTTCGAATATTTGTGAGATAGCTGACCTTACCCGTACTTACTTGACCGTAAGTTGACCAATTAGCTAAAATTCAATGCGTTAAATAGTACATTTCAACTGCCGTTTATTATTTTCCGAGAGTTGATCAACTACCTAGAGAATTGATCAACTTACGAGTCTTGTTGTTTTCCGGTGACATATATTACATTTAACATAAACGCGGAATATCTAGGGCAACATGTTATTTGATTTCAAATGCTTTTGCCTACGTAATAATAGTACTAAAAGTTTACTGTTAAACCTGCACAATGTGGTCTATTCCATTGAAGAAACACTTCTCTTTGGTCAAGGCTTGCCATATCTTGGCCTTATTTAGAGTTTCCACTAAAGCCGGAATAAGTTGAACAAATACCTCGTTCTTAATGTAATCGGTCTCAGTTTCTGAAAGTGAACGGCAATTGAGTTGTTAAAAACATAGAGGATTATACAGAATTGTGGAGAGAGATGAAATAAGTATTTTTCTAGTCCGTGATAATGCCATATAGGTCATAGTCATATGCATGCACCTACTACTCAAGCTTGCACAACTTGTTCCAGGTGTCCCATAGCTTTATACCAAATTACCTACAACTACTTAATGGTCTGGTGCACCGAGAAAGATTTTCATTTAGACAATTATAGGTATTAGTGAGGATGAAGAATGAGAAAACTAACATCTTCAGGACAAGTGAAAAACAAGTAGCTTACTAAGAAACGGTGGTCTAGGAATGGGTTCCTGTTTGCTCTCATTGTACTCGTCTAATTGTTTATGCCATTTATTGCTTTCATCAATTATTTCTTTCCAGTTAGCCCTGGGTCTTCTTTTGATAAGCACTGGGAAGTCGATTTCTGAACACGGCAGACTGTCGGGTAATGTGAAGCCTGCCGTCTCATTCTGCTCAATCGCTGCAGATTTTGTTTCTTTTACTCTGCCTTTGCGTTCGGTACTTTTGCCAGCCATTTCTGTGAAACCTTTTTACCCTAGCTGTGTTTTAAATTGAGACCAGTCCACAGGACCAGTATCGGAGCCACGGTGGACGTTCCTGATAGCGCTAAATGTCATCAAGATAGTGTCAAATACTGTCAAATGATCATTTGGTTTTAATTTTATAAGACATGCCATGTGAGAGGCCAGCATCATTTGGTGCAAAAAGTTATCTACATTGTGCTTGTTTTTAAAAATATCAGGGAGTATAAAAACTCCGCCCCTAAGACGACCCACTGACCAAAATAACAGAAAAACAAAGATGTTACATTATTATCTCTAAAATTTATTTTTTAATACAAAAATCTGCATAATATGCAATTACTCGGATGCTCTGGATATTACCACCCAAAGCCTAAAAGTAATAAATATTAAATAAGTATGCCTAATACCTAAAAATAAATATAAGATGCTTATACAATTTTAAGTATTGATCATTTCGTATAAACTAGGCATCATTTCAATTATAATTAGAGTATTTGCCAGTGATCTGTGAGATCCAGTCTAAGTAGTGTGCTACTTTGACGTAGACGCCAGGGACTCCGGGCTGGCCGCAGCCGATACCCCACGAGACCACGCCCACAATCTGCCACGTGCCACTGCGCTCGCACACCAGGGGGCCACCGCCGTCACCCTTGCACGCGTCCTTGCCTTCTTCACCTCCAGCGCAGAGGAAGCCGGGGTTGAGCTCGTAGTTGTAGCCCAATCGAGTTTGTCTCAACTGCTGCTGGCATTGGCCATGCGATAGAATAGGCACATCAACTTCCTTTAAGATGTTCTGGTACTTTCCGTAGTCTCCGAAGGCATCTTTGCCCCATCCTGTAGTCCAGCATCTTTGACCAGCATAGTCTGTGTATTTGTCAGGTAAACAAGCGGGGCTGATATGAGGGAATTTGGTCCATTCGACGGGATGGTCCATCTTCAAAATAGCGAGATCGTTGTCCAAAGTTCCAGCGTAGTAAAGAGGGTGCACGTGGACAGAAACGATGTCTCTTTCAATGTAGGGGTAGAACTCGACGTCACGATTCACGTCCCACTCTCCGAGACGTACTCTTAGCTCGAAGCCCTTGTATCTGAAGAGAAATATTTAAATTTTAATATAGTGTTTTTTTTTATCTATTTAGTTCTTTTCCATTTGAGTAAAAAAAAAATACATGTGAATAATTCGGATACTTACGATTTAACGCAGTGAGCAGCAGTCATGATGTGAAGACTGTCAATGAGTGTCCCTCCACAGACGTACACAGATTCCTTAGGATCCTTCTTCAAGATGGCTGTCTGCCATGGGTATTCTCCAAATTCACTCTCGCCGTCTACGTAAGAAGGCGTTTTAATCCTGCCGTTGATGCCTTGAGAGTGTCTGATGCCGCACTGGCCTTTATTGGAGGCCTGCGGTTGCAGAGGGCGTCGGCAGCACACTTGGTTTGGCCTGCATTGTTGAATAGGAGGACGTCCGAAATATTGACGCTAAAACCAAAACAAAAATATTTTTAACCACGTTGTTGGTGTCAGAACCTATAGTATTTAGGTATAATAACATTGTACAAGAAGATTCATTTGTTATAAAATATCTACATAAAAGTTAGAGTGGTTTAAAGGAATAGTGCGTGAATTACCTCTGAAATAGTCATGGACATATTTTCTACATCTATTTCCCTCTTCTTTCTCGATTCAGGAAATCGGAATGTTTGGTATCCCCGGTTTGCCCGAGATGGCGTCGGAGGAGGGTCATAGGAACGGGAATAGGCGGACCGGTTTGAGTGACTAGCCCGATTATCATTATTATCAGTCACGTTTTCAAATCTATCGTGGTTATTAAAACTTCTGTGTTGGACATGAGTATAATCCTCATCACCATAATTCCTAGCATTGTCGTCATAATAATTATCATAACCGTCAGGATTATGATGATCTTTGTAGTGGATTGGCTCGTAATCCGCGTAATGTGGGGAGTAAACAGGAGGCCCATCATAAGGCGAATGAGGTGGGGGTTCGTTGAAGTAAGGTGAATGATGCAGAGGTTCAGGATGAGCTAGATGATGCGGATGTTCCTCATGATTCGGGACATAATGAGGGTATGACTGATGATGAGGGTTTTCATAGTGCGGGAAATGTGAGTGAGGGTGAGGGTGGACCGCTGGGGATATTGGGTGTATGGGATAAGGAGCATACGCAGGATACGCGGACGGATATATCATGTGGTAATGTTGATGCTGATGCTTGTTTAACAAGAGTTGCTTTTTTTCTTCGAAAATATGGGTTAATGCGTTGAGTTTACTTTGACTCGGAGTAACATGCAAATGTAGAAGAGGTTTATAAACCTTTTCTCCATGTTCATTTTTGCTAACTTGAATTGAAAGTAACGGATTAACTACTGCGAGACCTAAGTTAAGACCGCCTGACGCGACAGCTGCACCGGCCAGACCGAGGTGGGGGTTATAGGGGTGGTGATTGGAAACGCCTTGGGGCAAAGCAAAAGAGATACCAAACGTGGGCTGCACACGTCTGTGGTCAATACCACTATAATCGTTGAAGCCAGGATATCGGCGGGGGCTCTGTAGTGATATTTACTTATTTATTGATAATTTTTAAACAAAATTATTATTCTATTTAATGTTAGATGTGTGTCAGTGCCCATTGTTTAGTATTTCTTTTTAAACCGTTACATTCCATTTCGATATTAAATATCAATAGGTATCATATATAATTTAGACCAAATAAATATGTTACCTTATATAATTTAAACCAAGTAACTATGTTACCTTAGGCTGTTGTATGATGAATAAGTCATGAAAGTTTCAAAGGCTTTAGGGTTTCATATAGATGAGTGCTAGGGATGGAAATTTAATGGGTAAATGTTATTATAGTTCAGGGTATACCATATTAAATAGCTTGACTTGTAAATTGTAATGCAAAATATTTGAAATTAAGTATGGTGTTATTAGATTTGTTACACTTACCGCTTCGGCTTGTTTCTCGACCTCGGTGGTAGACTCTTCTTTGGTGTCACGTTTGCTAATCTTCTTTGTTTCCGTCGCGTTCGATGAGCTTTCAGTGTTTGTAGCGGTAGCTTCAGTTTTGTTCAAGTTGTCTAATTGTTCTTCAGTTAAAGCTACGATTTCGCTGCCTTTGTTGCGTGGATCAATTGGCAAGTACAAGTCATCCCTGCGGCCAATGATTTCTTGGCTGGGACATTGGTCATAGTTCACACATACACAATCGTGCCCTTGAGCTTTAGCTTCATGGTAGTTTTCCAAATAAGCATTGTTCTGCCCGAAGGTTGCTGGACCTTGATTGTAAACATTGTTTTGAGATCCTCCTACATGTAGTTCCTTCTTGTAGAATTCACTGTTCTGAGAGGCGTAACCACTTAAGCTGTTTCCATACTTTTGATCTTCGAATGCGTTATTGGCGTACTGATTTGGTAAGCCTTGAGTTAAAAGTTGGCTATTGTGCCCAACCTTGTTAGAATTGTGGCCGTATTGTGAGCCATATACTGTATCGGATTCATAGATTGGCTTGTTGTTCTCGTAACCAAATGTGCCAGACATGGGTTTGAAGCCACCTGAAGTAATACTGCTGTAGTCACCACCTCCAGCAGTTAAGATGTCGGTAGATTGTGAGTGCGATCCAATGCTTTGTGAGTGTGATCCAATGCTTTGTGAGTTCAGTTGTCCGATAGATCCGACAGGAATAGCTACTGGTTTAATTATGACTTTGGGATCCTTGTCGGCGTCATGCACGTAATGGTGATGAATGTGCTGTTGTACGACGGAATCAGTTTTCGAACCTGAGTTAGACGAGCCTTTGTTGTAACTAGGTTTAGTGTTCTCGTAGGCGTAAGGTCCTGGTGTAGCATAAATGGGCGATTTGGTGACAAAGTTAGATTCGTGAGCATTGTATTGAGCACTGCTTTGAGAGAACTGGTAGTTGCCACCAGCTACTCCGTACTTTTCTGAGAAACCAGGTCTAGGATGGCCGCCATATCCAATTCTCTTGGGAGGGTGTTTGCTTGAATGTGAAGGGTAAGGCATAGGCTTTGGTGGACCATAAGCTCTGGGTGGGCCACGAACAGGGATTGAGGCGATTGGTTTACCAATAGGTTTGATATCTACAGGCTGTGCGTAAATCAGTTCATCGGGTGACAGATAACGTTTTTCTTGTGTTTCTTCCTCTTCGCACTGAAATGATTAAATTAGAAAACTTTAGTATGCTATCATTGCTATGTACATAATTTTAGATATTATAGAATTAAATTGAATAAAACAAATTAGGAACGCCATTGTGATACGTACTTGTATGAGACCTAGAGTGCACAGCCTGCCTTTAATCAGGTTTCTAGCTTCAGCGTCATCTCCTGCGTCCAAGGCATCCTTGATCGTGGGATCGCTGTACACATCGTCGAAGCCGCCCAGGCTTCTACCTTGTTTACTGCTTACTAGTTCGTCGACAATGTCATCGAGGACAGTGCTGTTTGATTCGAAGTTTTTGTCTTGAGCTTCGGGCAACTGTTCTCCTTGCAATAAGCTCTCAGATTTCTCCTCGGCTTTTTCAGCGGGCTTAGCATTCGCGTCTCCGCCCCATGACCACTCAGCTGTCGCTGATGCTAATATTATTGGCAGCAATAAAAAGGTTATCGTTGACCACCGCATGTTCTGTAAAAAACATAAAAATCAAATTACCAAAATGCTGATGTCATTTGATCCTTATTTTGTAAAGCATGTCATTGTTTCGAAACTGCGAGCGAAGAATCACTTTTACTTTCGCAGACAGTAGTTATGTAAGCCTCCATAACGTCAGCTTGTTGTGGCTGCGCGGTCATTGGAAGGCGTGGGGCCGCGAAAGCACTCTCACGCCGGGTACACACCGCTAAATAACTACCAATCATGGCTGCTAATGACACATTTTTTGTATAAATTAATCAATTTAAGCTTATGATTCAATCAGTATAATCAATACAAAATTCCTCCCATGTAATAATAACGAGATGAATCAAGTCTAATTGCAACAAAAAATGTATGTATCCAGGACATCTAAGACATAACCACAGGCATCCTCACACGTTATTGAGGTCAGCGTTTGTCTTGTGTTATGAAAGAAAGCCAAATATTGGTGTCAGTGTCGTGGTGTCAGGCTAAAGTGGGACAAGCAGCCCGTTGGCACGCCACGCGCGTCGCGATGCGTCACAAATTCGGTAACCGCCAATAACAATTATATAACTTCCGATATTATTTATCGTGTTTTATGCAATACATTGCGGCACAATTAGGAGATTATTTACATTTTTGTTTCCGTATTTTTTAGATGATGTGATAATAGCCCGGTCAAAATAGACATTTGAAATAATAAAAATTCCCAGAAAGCTGATTTTTGGTGGAGAGCTAGATTTGATCATTATAAATAAAATACTAAAAGTCCCCAACGATCCCATGTGTGCGTCAAAAGTTATTCGAGGTCAAATGTCAAAATTTTAGGTTTTTTGTATTTTTTTCGAAAACGGTAAGTGTTATCAAAAAAAGACATCAGGCCAAAGTTGTAGACCTTCAAATTTTCTACAAGAATGGTATCAACAGTTTTCTCCTAAATCTTACCATGTCTGAGATATCGCGATTCAAAGTATATGACATACGCGACATGCACATATTTCCACGCCACCTGTGAGGTAGTGTACTCGGCGCGTTTTTTTTACCGTGGTTTCCTCTGTAGGCCTACTCCACTAACTGTCATGACAATTTTAGGATAGTTTAAGGGAATAATTGCCGTTATTATTGATATTGACTATTGGGTTAACTATTATTTTGATTGTTTTAGATTTATTAGATTCATAAAAAAAGACGTGGTTTCCTAGTGGGTAAAGAACGAACCTCTCAAGTATGAGTGAGTTCGATTCCAGGTCAGACAAGTACCAATGCAACTTTTCTAACTTTCTAAGTATATCTTAGACACCAATGACTGTGTTTCGGATGGCACGTTAAACTGTAGGTCCCGGCTGTCATTGAACATCCTTGACAAACGTTACGGGTAGTCAGAAGCCAGTAAGTCTGACACCAGTCTAACCAAGGGGTATTGGGTTGCACGGGTAACTGGGTTGAGGAGGTCAGATAGGGCAGTCGCTCCTTGTAAAAGACTGGTACTTAGCTACATCCTGTTAAACTGGAAGCCGACTCCAACATAGTTGGGAAAAGGGCTCGGAGGATGATTTGATACTACAATCTTTTAAGCAATTGCAAAAAATAATGTTCAGGAGTTTTTCTGGCGCAGGTCGGAGTAGTTTTAATAGGTTCCAGATATTATGTATCAATTTCCAACCCCAGTCTTCTGCATAAAAATAAAAATGTCGAAGGAAAATTAGCGTGCGATAATTTTCTACAACTTTAAAAGCGGATTGTCACGACTTCAGCGCTTTGAAAAATTTTGTTCTGTGTTCAGTGATGCAGAACCATACCTTAGGACTGCAGTACGCTGATATTTAGGATTTAAAAGTGGGCAATCTAGCCTTAGCGACAAGCCACGTGAAGGTAATTCAAAACCCGATATGACCCAAGATGATATCGAGGCTATGCGGCAGTTAATTGTCGTAGACCAACATGTAACATACCGTGACATGGATCAGTGGGCATTACGATTGTTTTACATTCCCCAAAATTAAGTAAAGTCTTCGTGGTAAACGTTTCAGCACACCTGAAAAAGCTGTTGACTCATACAAATCGGCCAATTTGACTACCCCCACTTCAGAATGGAATAAATATTTCAAAAACTGGGTTTAATGCATGCAAAAGTGCATTAAATATCGCGGAGAATTCTTTGAAAAACAATAAATGGTATTAACCTATTAGATTGTCTATACTTATTTCAAACCTCACAACTTAAAGGCAGCCGTCGTATATACGTGACTTATATGTGCATATCATGTGTAGTGTGACTCTTTGAATCGCGATATCTCAGGAATGGTAAGATTTAGGAGAAAACTGTTAATGCCATTTTTGTAGAAAATTTAAAGATCTACAACTTTGGTCTGATGTCTTTTTTTGATAAAACTTACCGTTTTCGAAAAAAAATCAAAAAACCAAAAATTTTGACATTTGACCTCGAATAACTTTTGACGCACACATGGGATCGATGGGGACTTTTAGTATTTTATTTATAATGATCAAATCTAGCTCTCCACCAAAAATCAGCTTTCTGGGAATTTTTGTTATTTGACCACTACTTTTATGTCTATTTTGACCGGGCTATAAGTAGTGCGTGTAGTGTAGATCACAGAGAAAAAGTAAAGGAAACGCGTTTTGAAAGGCGTGTGATCTCATGCTAACGTTCGTTGAAAGCGTGCGCGCGCGCCGTGGTCCTGCGCATGGTGGAGGCGAGATTTGTAACCATTATATAAGTTTAATATTATAATTCCATAATTAAGAGGTTATTTCACAAACTTTCAAGTAAAAAAATACATGTTTCCCTGAATATACAATTATGATTATTTAGATGTTCCGCATATTTACCGGCGTGTCGTATAGCTTCCCAACAGTTAAAGAATGATTCAAAATCGGTTCAATAGTTTCGCAGCCTCTAGGGCTATAGTCGTTTGTTTGGATACAAACAAACTAAACCTGTTTCCTCTTTACTACACTAGTAAAGATTTGCTGAACTGTAAATCTTGTTATTGAATCATAAAATTATGAAATATCACAACACGGCTTCGCAGTTATGCAATGTTTTGCATATTCCTGATGTTGTGGAGACCGGCGCAGGCGCACGAGTAAGCATCGACCGGAAAGTGAAAGTTTCCGCGAGGATCATGTACTTGGGAAACTGCCTACTCTTATTGTATGTAAATCTTATAACTGGAGTAATTACTACTTTTACGTTGGATGTTTACGATCTTACTCAGTCGGAAGTGGAAATAGCTATATTCTTTAAAATTAGTTATTCACTTGAGGAAGTAGACATTAAAATTTTAAATAATCAATTTGATTGATCACGCACTTGGACACTATTTTTATTACGTGCTTACTCACTATCAAATTTTAAATTGCTCTATTTCTGTGAATCGTATGTTTTGACGCACCGGCAGTTACATTTCTTCGTGGGAAATGTTAAGAGAAATTCTATAACGTTTTAAATGTTACAATAGTCAAATACAATTGCTTCATTCACCGCAAATCCTGTGACGTAACTCCGAACCCGAACACAAAACGTAAACACCTGAAACTTACTTCAGATTTCCTCACTCCTTGTTTGACACTAAAACTAATGTAATGTTTAAATTTTCACAAGTTTACCGGCGCACTGTCTGCGTCCGAATGACTTCCACTTCTACCAATGCGGCGCTTTATACTTCGAGCAACGCAAAGATGCACGCGGACCGATTTTGTAAGACGATCGACGCAGCCTCCTACCAGTGTAACACCCATCGAGCACGAACAACCCAAACTTGCGTACATTCAGTCGCTAAACTTCTGTCGCAACGGTACCATAGTACGGGGTATGACGTTCGATAACATTGATCAACCCTTAGTTCATTCATGTTCCGAGAAGTTTGGCAATATGGGGATTTTGAGGTCGTCTTAGCGGATCTATATTGTTAACGTAAGTTGAATACTGACATTAGTTGCTGATGTCGTGTGTCGCAGTTTTGATACATGACTTGAGTTGATAGTGTACTTTGGGTCAGTTGCATCATATCATATTGCAGTGAGTTGTTTGTTAAACATGGTCATTTGATACAAATTCAGGTATTCTTTATTTTATAAACAATAACAATATTCATACAATGACTGTTTAAAGAATTAAAATCTTTGACGCATTATTTAGTTCTTTCCAAAATATGAGGGGATATTAAGAATATCAATTATTTTTCCTTTGAACAAGCTTTTCACTCAGGAGGCGTTGAGTACACCTATACTATTGTAATATTGTGTATAGCAATAGTTTAAGAAAACATTGTCAAGGAACATCAAGTTCACATCTCCTTGGATCTGCGCCAAACTATGAGAGATGAACTTCGAATCATATCTGTTAAAATCTTCAACGTGAATCATTTCACGGTATTCCTTGAAACATACATAACAAATCTAATATAGTTTTCCTGTCTATATCAATCAATCCTACTTTCAATGTCACCAACAAAACAACACAATTGTCATCCTCAATATATCTAGACACACGGCAGTGTGTCCGCCAAGTTCGAGCAAAAAAAGCGACACACCGGCCGTGGGTTATATTACACGAACCATTTCGGGCCAAATTCGACCCCCCTGTAACTCAAAATCTATTTTATTTACGCATATCAAATTTCTAGTATCTGTTGAGACCCCCTCACTTATCTAAAATACAAAATTTCATTAAAATACCTATTGTAGGTCTTGAGATATTGACGTCAGAAAATCGCTATTTTTACTATACACTGATTCACTGATTCACTGATTCACTGATTCACTGACTCACTCATCAAAAACCTAGACCACTTCCAATGGTCGTATTGACTTGAAATTTGGCATGGAGGTAGGTCTTTATGTCAAGGTAAAGGAAAAAATCTGAAAATGGCCAAGTGTGAGTCGGTTTCAAAATAATGAAGGTGTTTTATACCAGGTGTAAATTTATACCCCTAAGGAACTAAAGCGACCTAAATTTATCTATATTTATATAATATATCTTCGAATGGTACAAAGGTTTGTATTTAGTCAAAGTAAAGTAAAAATCTGATAACGGCCAAGTGTGTCACTTTCGAAAATAACGAATGTGTAACTTTGATCCACGAACATAATATATGATAACATGTCATGTCAGTCAGTTGGTAAATCTAGTCCATTTAGTTAATCTAGTAAAAAAAAAAAAAGTCATGGTGGCCTACTGGGTAAAGGACCAACCTCTCAAGTACAAGGGCGCGGGTTCGATCCCAGGTCAGGCAAGTACTAATGCAACTTTTCTAAGTTTGTATGTACTTTCTAAGTATATCTTAGACACCATTGGCTGTGTTTCGGATGGCACGTTAAACTGTAGGTCCCGGCTGTCATTGAACATCCTTGGCAGTCGTTACGGGTAGTTAGAAGCCAGTAAGTCTGACACCAGTCTAACCAAGGGGTATCGGGTTGCCCGGGTAACTGGGTTGAGGAGGTCAGATAGGCAGTCGCTTCTTGTAAAGCACTGGTACTCAGCTGAATCCGGTTAGACTGGAAACCGACCCCAACATTGTTGGGAAAAAGGCTCGGAGGATGATTAGTTAATCTAGTTCATTTCTTTGTAAGAAACATAGTGCATATTAAAAAATCTAAAAGATAGTATAAATGAGACATTTCTTTAACTAACTTCATCATAAGAAAAAAATAAAATAAACAACCTTACAAAAATAAATGAAATCCCACCCAAAACAAAAATGTGAAAGACTGCCAAGTTCGATAATATGGGAATGCTTCGCCTATAAAAGAAGTGAGATCTGAATAAGTACCAAGTTCCATACACATACCTCAGTTAAAAATAGTTACTTTTTAATGATGTTACTTGGCAAGTTTTAATAGAAAATTAAATACTTGATTCATTGCGTTTAGTAGGTTTATAACAAGGTGTATGAAAACTTGCCAAGTGACATCATTAAAAAGTAACTATTTTTAACTGAGGTATGTGTATGGAACTTGGTACTTATTCAGATCTCACTTCTTTTATAGGCGAAGCATTCCCATATTATCGAACTTGGCAGTCTTTCACATTTTTGTTTTGGGTGGGTAGAATATTACACCAAACAGTTGATTGCCACACACAAACATACATGTATACCTGTCTATTGTTATCTAATAGCACATAAGCCACCCACGGCTGGGGCTCACCCTTCCATATCGAGATAATAAGCCACTTTCTCAGGACCATAGTTTTCTAAAAGGCACGTTGACCCAGTAATGTCTACTAGCAAGTTTTACGAGTATTTTGCCGAATATGTATATATTTGGTAATTAGGGCTTTGATTTAGAACGAAGTTAATAACGCTTGGTAATTTTACTTCTATAGATACTCATATTAAAAAGGTCTTGTTTGTCTGTCTGTGAAGTTGTAAACTCTGGATCTACTGAGTCGATTTCGGAAATTATTTTACCAATGAAAGCTACGTTACTAGTGAGTGCCATGGGTATTTTATCTCTGTACGGAAAGTAGTTCCCTTAAGACGCAGATAAAATCGCGGGAATCAGCAATGTGTATGCTGACACTCGATTAAAGTAGCTATATCATGTTTCATAAATCTTGAAATAGAGGAATTAGGTGATGATTTTCCAACTCCTGTTGTCGGAAGAGCAGTAGTGAGTACCTATCTTATATTTCTCTAAATCTTTCTAGCAGTCTGGCAAAGCAAAGTGAGATAAATAACGTTTACTATATAATGTGAATGTCAGTGATCATTTAATCAAACATGTAAATGTTTTGAAACTCTTCTGTAAAAATCTTCGAGTCGAATGAATTTTTCATGAAGATTCATTCATTTACTTTCTAAATACACGTAAATTAATAACATTAAAGCATTAGTCTCGTCATGAGTAATCGTAGTATTAAAAAGTATTCTTCTTATAATTTCTAGTTGTACATCGTGTTTTCACTCGCCATTCAGAGCTTGTAATCATCACCCCAGAATACTATCAAAGCTGGAATCGAACTTGGCTTTCATCGAATGAAATAAAATGTTCTTCAAGACATTTCAAATAACATAATGATTCATCACTGTTCAAAAAGTGGGTACAGCGTTCATAAAAAGTGCCCATGGTATTTGTATGGTACACGTGAAAACAACAACAAGCAAAATATCTTTCACACTTATAATATTATAACGATACCTTGTTTAATTTATAAGCGGTAACTTCATACAGCGATAAATAAATTATATCACAAATTAAGTCATACAAAAGACATCAACGCGCTACACGCAAGAATAGCATAATGTTTGTCATTAAAACGCATTCGTTAGTTATGTCACGAAGTCAATGTGACATTTGCCACCCATTGTGCTTAATCTGTTACATAAAGTCGCATTCATAATTCATAATGCGATTTATTTCTGTTCTAATTGTTATTTACTTCCTCAGAGTGAATGCAGCTGTTCAATTTTAAATGCTTGGAGATTTTCTTTTGAGATTAAAGAAAAATATGCATATCCCGTGTTTCGGTAAATATTAAAACTGTAAGTCTCGGCTGTCATTTGAACATCTTTGACAGTCGTTACGGGTATGTTTAACAACCGGTCTTACCCAGGGGTTGCCCGGGTAATTAGGTTGAGGAGTTCAGATAGGGCAGTCGCTCCTTGTAAAACACTGGTACTCAACTGCATGCGGTTAGACTGGAACCCGACCTCAACATGCTAGACGGATGATGATTTTGTGACTATGTTACAGCAGCATTAATAGTACTACATACTTTGTTTAGTTTTACAGTTAAACCAGAAATATTACCAAATTCTTCACTATCTAGTTACTAATTACGAACAGGATTTAATATTTTTCAACACCGCGTTTGTGCATTAACTTGCACAAGAGGGGCTTTCCAACACGAGCCGGACCTGCGCGGGCGCAATGCACGACGCCGCGGCACTTGCGCAAGAGTTCGCTGAACCACTTCTATGACTTCAATGTACTATTGAATGAGTACGAGTTGCCAAATAATGTCAGCGTGTTGTGATGCTGTATGAAATGTCATCTGTAGGGATGTAATAGAATGTATGACTGTAGATCATTAATTTGAATTGTTATGTTTGTTGTTGTGTGAGAAGTATTGGCAGTTGTAGCTGGCTGAATATTGTTTTGTCTTTGAGTCTGTTTCTAGTTGTTACTATGATGTTTAAGAAGTTAAGACTTAAATAATAAAAGTTATTAGGCTGGTAATGTATCGGTACTTCAGGAATTTAAGACTAAACTTTTATTGCAATTTGCTGTTTATATGGCTTATTTTCGCTCGTCAAGCTAACAGTGTAATTATGGAAAACATAACCTTTTAGGCATAGTTAAGTTAGAATTCTAAGAAAAGACTATCAAATATTTCTACTCATATTTTTTCAATGTCAGACATGGGTTTTTTGGAAGATATAAAAAAAATATGGTAATAATACAGCATATTTCCAAGTATCATAATTATGTCAATCATTCATACGCAACCGCTTGTCCTTGGCACAAAACTGTTGCGGATAAAGACGGTTAACTTTGGAGAAGTTAAGAAATGTATGAGTCAGTGTTTGTGTTATTAACATATTATGTAAACAAAGTTGTGTGTGTGACGTGTAACATTGTATTATGTATGCATGTGTGAGGAGCTGCACTTTGTTTTGACTTTATAATTTTTATCCGAAATTAGCATGGTAATTGTTACAATTAATATTTGTTATATAATCATAGCTTCTTCACGTACACGTAAGAATATTCATAATTTGCCTAACCTTTTCCCAACTAGGTATGTTGGGGTTGGCTTCTAGACTTGTCAGACTTTCTGGGCGGGTAGTCAGAACGACTGCCAAAGATGTTCAATGAAAGCAATGAAATTCCGGAACTTACAATTTGCTGTATAGTTCCTTCCGAAACACGAAAGGCACGATAAATATAAAATACATCACACACAGGAATATTAGTCTTAGTTTTCTAGCGTTTTAACGTTAAGTGAAAACTTACAGTTTAGTGAGTAGGTAAAATAATATATATCGGGTGCGTGAGGATTGAATATATCTAGTTAGGTACTATTTGATATTTCTACGTAACTGACCCAGTTAGGTTATAATTAAATATGTTCAATCGGTTGAGTGAAACCGATTGATTTTAATTTGTATGTATTTACGTAAGAGAAGCATTTTTCTAATCTACACGACTCAAATGGTATAGATTAGCCGAAAGCAACAACAAAATAAGATATTATATTTTGACGATATCTTTTAAATAAAAGAAAAGAAAAAAGTGTGTATTTTCTTCACACTCTTTCGTAAAAACTAGTGACAACACAGTGACTCATTCTGTAGTCTACATCACAATCAATTGAAACATGAATGAACGGAGAAATGCCGCGAGCTCTCATCGCAATGACGTATGTACGCCATTAAAATAAAAAGAGGTTTTACTACTTACTACCTGTACCACAATCAATCAACATAGAGGAGGTTGTAAACAGACCTCTATGGCTCGTTGGCCAACAGTACGACGAACTCGTGACGTCATTGGCCGTACTTACGGAACTCCTCGGTACAATCTGTTTATGTTTTTTATCGCATCTCCACTGGAATTGGCTTACTGTTATGTAACTAAGATCAATGACTTTGGACCCGTGGCGTCTTCATTTCGTTTTGATTTCCTGCAGCACTTTTTGTTTGATTTTTTTCTGTGAGAAAGAATGTAAACATGATGTCTTGTCTACGAATGGTTTGTTGGAGCTTGGTGCATTTTCCGAAGCAGTTATAATGTGTATCTTTTAAATGCCTGCCAAGCAGACTACGGTTCAATTATGTGGTTAGTTTACTTTTGGGAAAACTAAATTGCTAACCACACGATTTTATATGTAACACCTAGTTAATCGTGATTGGTGGCCCAGTAACGTGATATTTAATTTATTGAAACCCTTTTAGTTTCGTGCATATGCAATGAAAACTTCCTTTATAGGCTCTGATTATGTAGTAAAATGGAAATAAACCTCAATAATTACAAGTTTTTACAACTTGTAAACGGCATTCTAATAAATTCCGGATTTTCCAAACAATTATTTTAAGTGTCTATCAAGTAACAAGTTGCTCATGAAATATTGAATGTTTTGCTGAATGACTGGGACTCGTATTGCAAGACGCGGGTTTTCCGAATTGCGCTTCGGAATTGCAACGTGCCTCGCGCAAGGCCGACCAGAGAATTTTTATATGGACACAGAGAATGCGTGGAGTCGCTGTTACTACTTAATTTTTGGGTTTACTTCTAGAATTTAATATTTATTTATGTTATCAAATGATGCCTAACAATGCAATTGTGTTGTGTAAGTGTGATTTTGTAATACTGCATACAAGCTGCCTATTGCGTAAAGGCTTAAGTAACGGTGGTTCGTTCGATCGTGAACAGTGGTGTGTCACTCGCACGGCTTGTATGTGACTGCACGATGACTGGACTGTTCGAGTACTTGTGTACTATCCAACTTTGTTGGCAATAGATAAGACTTTCCAGTTGAAATGGTTAAGAGAAATCAGTGATGTATTACGGGAGTATCGGTAGAATAATAAAGGGGAGAATATGAGAGAATACGTACGGGGAAGAACATAACGCAGTTTATAGGGGAGTACATACATATGGTAGTATATGGAGAGAGTTCATGTAAAGTCACAATAGATTAAGGTGTGGGAAAACTACAGTAAATCCACCTCTTTTTAGAGCTAAGCTATTTAATTAGACACTTATAAGTACAAAAAAAAAAACAAGTACCTAATTGTAAATAAATGATGCCATATAATGGTATTGCCAAGGAAACAGTCACGAAAACAATTAAAATTTTAACAAACAAATCATACAACGTTCAAAAAAAATAGTAGTAAATCGAGTCACAGGTTTCTCTGTGCGAATTAAATCGATGACCCAGATAGCGTCCAGTCGCCACGTAACTTCAACACCGGGCTTCCCTAAGGTTCCCTTCAAGGACTCCTATTCAACACGCACTATGCCACCGACGGGTTTTTTCGTGCATTAATTGAGGTAAATAGAGATTGCATTTGATAAGATAGCTTGTTTTAATAAAATTAAAATTTGAATATATGGTCAATGGTCATGAGCAAAATTGTGAACAATGAGACAATAGAAAAAACCCCAGTCTGGGGTGCTGAAAAGTAGGCAATGTCTTCAGTAGGTGTATCTAATTAACCTATAACACTTTTAAAATAAGAGATTTTATTCTTTCGTGAAAATGGATATTAAAACTAGTCATTAATTATTTATTGTAATAAAAGTCTTATAAAATACGACGATATTTGTTACGTCTGTCATAAAGTAGCAAAGACACCGGTGATTTTTTTTAGATATTTTGTTCAGGTCTATAAGGTGTCTCAATATTTATTATTAAAAAGGTCTGTAAGTTTAAATAATGTTTTTATTCACCTAAAATATATACTTACATGGATATTCAAATTCACTTCCGAGAGACTACTTTCATAGAAAGTTGAATAGTTATATAGTAGTTTAATACAAAGGCATGCATGAAATGATGATACAATAGATGTACTGATTAAAATAACACACATCTTTTGTTCTATTTTCCCATAGTAAGCTCGATAGAAAGACGCATTTCATTATGCTAATGATTATGTTCACATAGGAACTATGCGAAACAGTTGAAATATGTCTTTCAATAAAAAACTTGTTTTGTGTGATCTTTTCATTGTGAGGAAACTAAAACAAATTTTTCTTACTGCCCTGTTCCCAAGTCATTTGGGGTCGGCGTAATATGTATTTTTTTATTTATATAGTTATACTAATATCTACTCCCTTCATATTCATGTCCTCTTTCAGGCAATCAATCCATCTTTTTCTCGGTCTACCTCTGCTTCTTCATCCTACCACATTCCTACTAAACACACTCATTGTAGCGCATGCTTTATTACATTTATTAAAATGATTGGTACTACACTAATTTCTGGATGATTTTACCATGGATTCATTTAAAATTTAGAAAAGCGACATCTATCTTGGAATGCGAGAAACTCAAACGGAGTACATTCTCTACATGCAGCAGGCTCAACCAATCTGAGTTTCGTTATGTACTCGGTTACACTACTATTACAGCGGCATCAAAGCTATATACATTGTAGTTCATGCTACGTACGGCAGAGGGCGTAATTTCATACTCACCTTAAGGGTCCTTTTGTCAATGACAAAAGCAGTGCGCATGCAAAAATAAACCTTACTTCAAATACTAAGTACTCAATTTTCAACGTGCTAAGAAATTTGCTCTGCTCTCCGACCCGGTCTATCTGAACGGACCCTAATCATTATTTTTCAGTTTTTTCAGTTCCATTTTCTTTATGTGAAATCTCTAAATAACATACTCCTCTAATATAAGAGATGTTAGTTTATTTATGCAGGTATATGTCGCTTCCAGTATAAAATTGGACGAATTTTGGTTTCGTTTTTGGGAACACTAGTCAATACTAATCACCTTTTTTTTAATAATAAAATTCTAGTTCTGATTCATTATAAAATTGCTACAGTAAATATTAGTGCTTCGTGGTAGCAAGCATAAAATGACTACCTACCTACCTAAATAAGAATAAAATATTCTGTTAAGTTATGAAAATACGCGGAAACGAAGCAAGTAAAAGCGTAAAATAATAATTATCGTCCTAGTACGAGGAAACCCTTAAAAGTTTCGACTTGTATCTGTTACGGAAAATAAAGTTCACTGTCATTATGAAATCGATCAACCAACTTAACAAAGTTGGAAGGAGGTTGTGGTATTATCCTTATTTAAAATAGGGGATTTAAAAATAACTAACATTTGGAAATTGGGATGTTGCTTTTATTAAATAGAATGAAAATATTTCATTGGGTAATGGAAATATTTTCACTTAACCAGGTTCAATAAATCATCAAAAAAAATCAATATTTTATAACATCTTAACCAGGTTGTAATAAAATAGAAATCTACAGCTGGTATTCAGATAAGCAGTAATGACCTACTGTGCAATCGTGCTCGTGACAGTGAATTAGTTAGTGTTTAGTATCTAATCTTAGTAATTTTCATGCCATTTACCCGAAAAATATGTAATTAGTATCATCCGAATTATCAAATTAGAATATATTTTCATAGAGTTAACATCTGCGTGACGTCACGTACAGAAGTGAATTCAGTTTTAATCAAAATGTTAAATTCATGTCGAAATAAGTTCCTTATTTACTTGATTTAGCATAAACTAATAAATATTCACAAACAAAACTAGAATAACGAATGTACTATTCAATCACAGCTGCCAATACTACCTGTTAATTGCGGATATGAAGCGGATATTGCTTGCCCTTGAAGTAATAAATATTTCTAGATCACAACTAGTTTGTAATGATTTTTTGCGATACGGTCCGCCTATCGTCACCAACGTATCCTCATGAAATGTCAAACATCCATTAAGCATCGCGTCACAGGCCTACATTAGGCGTAACTGTACCAACTAGTGCGACCTTTTCAAGCAGCTGCTGATTTAGGCGACAACGACAAGGACGGTCGGTTTTGTATTCCTAGACGCCCAAATAACAAACTCCGATACTCATACGTAGATTATTATCATACGTATAAATAGCGGGACGATTCGTATTTGGTCATCAGTCGACCGAGTTCGGTACGAAGTGATCGTCAAATTTTTATCTTCGGATCCCAACACAGACCTCGTTCGCAATGAGATCGTTGGTGGTGTTGTTCGCTCTTGTCGCCGCGGCGGTGGCGGCTCCCAGCGCGGAGAAGAGGTCGATTGGGCACGTCGCCCTCGCCTACTCCCTGCCGTCGGCTGTGTCACACCAGTCGAGGGTAGACGTGCACTCTTCCCCCGCGGTTGCCGTCTCCGCCCCTGTGGAAGTTGTTGCTCCAGTGGAAGTCGTCGCTGAACCTGTGGTCGCTGCTCGCACCGTGGTCGCTCCTGCTGTATACAGTGGTGCTTCAGCTGTATCTCACCAGTCCCGTGTGGACGTGCACAGCTCTCCGGCCGTCGTTACCAGCTACGCTGCTCCCGTCGTCGCTGAGCCTGTGGTAGCTGCCCGCACTGTGGTCGCTCCTGCTGTATACAGCGGTGGCTCTGCTGTGTCTCACCAGTCGCGCGTGGATGTGCACCACTCTCCGGCTGTGGTCACCAGCTACTCTGCTCCCATTGTGGCTGAGCAGGTGGTAGCTCCCGCCGCTGCCGTGGTAGAGGCTCGCTCCGTGTACGCGCCTGTAGCCACCGTGTACTCGGGTGCTTCAGCCGTGTCTCACCAGTCCCGTGTTGACGTGAAGTCGTCCCCGGCTGTCGTGTCGCAGCATGTGGTCGCTCCCGCCGTACTCGAAGCTCGCTCAGTGTACGCCCCCTCCGTGTACGCTTCCTACTGGTAAACGACAAGAGTGATAGGATCCGATGTTAATGTTTAGGTAGTGTGCTTTAAATGTTAAGTTAAAGTGTTATATATATTTTTGTAAATAAACGACTTTTGTATTTTTCTAAAAAGCTTTAATTTTATTGAATTGTACCCGGACATATCGTGCGATTCGAATTGAACGCAATAACACCTGCAATTGAGAAATTCTAACTGAATTGATTTACATATTAGTTCCTACTTCGATTTAATTTTACATGCAAATCCTTGATAAATGATAATGAATGCTTATGCACAAGTTTAATGTCAATTATGAAACACTAGTGTATTTCTAACTGCAAAATTGATATTTATTTGATTTACAATATCGATTTCTTCATTTGAATGATGTCATTTCTATTCATATGAAACATTATCGATTATATTCAATACCAAATATAAGGTTACAAGTTGTAAATATGTCTCTATTTGCTATACATTAGATTATTATGTTCAAAGCCTTCGAATGTTCCTGGTGCACCACTGTGAGACGTCTTGCTATGGATCGCTTGGGACTTCATTTGAATGAGAAGAGAATTTCCTTGCTACGGGACAATAGCCCAGCATCGCACATGCGAATACCTTGCACTCTCACCCAATGCCAATGCGGTAAAAATGTAATAACATCTAAGATTTAAAATCAATTTTATCCTAATGTTGTTGTATGTATGATGTGAATAACTTATAGGTACTTATCAATTATAGTATTTATAATAAAAAGACTATTTGAATAGCTTATATAAATATGTGTCTTCAAACTATTTCTTGAGTAACTTCTGATTAGTAGTATATTGGATTGATTTTTAGATTTTATAATTAAACTAGCTCTCCGCCCGCGGTTTCACCCGCGTCCCGAGATAGCTGCTTCCCGTAGCCGGATGGTGACAAAAACTAAAATCCTATGTCCTTCTCCTGGCTCTAAACTACCTCCCTGCAAATTTTCAGCTAAATCGGTTCAGCCGTTCTTGAGTTACAAGTGGAGTAACTAACACGACTTTCTTTTATATATATAGATATTGGGAGTTAAAAGCTGTATGACAAAATTGTTTACCGTACCGGTAAGAGATATTGTAAGGAAAACGTGCTAGCTAATGCTGGAGAGAGCTTGAAGATATTGGGAAAGTCTTAAAATAACCGCATGAGGACAACAATTCAAGTTAAAAAGATAATGGAGTTACGGGAAGCAGCTTGACTCTTCTAAACGGAATATACTGATATTCTATTTAATTTTCTTACACGAGCAATACACCTACGAATGTACAGAAAGGATTCAGGAGTATTTTTTTTAACATTACTTTTAATAAGTATTCTTAGAATTGTCTACACAGTCACTTTATTCTTTTTTTATAAAGCACTAGCGGTTTTCCCGCGGTGTCACCCGCGTCCCGTGGGTGCACAGGAATGCACGAGAAAATACCACGCGAACCGGAATAAAATATAGCTTATGTTACTCAGGAAGAGTGTAGCTTTGTAATAGTGAAATAATTTTTTAAATCGGTTCATTACTTTCGGAGTATTTAGAGTAAAAATAAGCAAACAAACAAAAAATGTTTCATCATTATGATTCTAACTTAAAGAATACCATGTAGTCGCTACGGTGGCAGAACAAATAAAATAATATCGAAAATAAAGTATTTATTGGAATATAGATCGTCGCGTCTCTGTGACATTTTCAGTGAAAATGTAACAAATAAGGAACTCCTGTGGAGTGTAGCTGAATAACAGAGCTTTTTGATATAACCTTATTATTGTAATAGAATAGCTGGAATAACGTATTCTTTTGACTTTGTCTGCTGATGTATTTATATAAAATAAGTAATACAAAAAATATAAATACTAAGAAAAGTACATATGTACAATTTGTTACACAACGAATTCTTGCATTAAAAATTGTTATAAAAATTTACATTTTTATAACAATACTATTAAATTCCGCAATATTGCGAAATTAAATGTAAGTTTTTTTTTTTAAATAAAAATATAATAATATAGACTCGGCGGAATGGATCCAGGTCAGCTATATTTCTTCATTAACATTATTTATATTATTTATGAAATTAGTAGCAAAATAATTAACATCATTTTTATTTACCTAATTATATTTAAAAAATACATTTTATTTTATTATTTGTATTTCGTTTATTATAGATTTGATATCAAATAGACTAGCTATTAATTAGGTATTATTATAATAGGGTTTTTACAGACTACCACCGGTATTTCAAATTATCCGTGATTTTAATATGCGATATGATATTTTAAGGCAGCATGAATTTCAATGTCAAACACTTCCAACCAAAGTAGCTCCAAATCTATTCTCATGGCAATGCTTTTTCAGTGACTTCTCTTAAGAACTTCTAAACATTAAGAATGCTACGACCTACCACCCGTTGGTAGTACGTAACGTTCTAAACAGATCTTCAAAACATTGAGGAGGCCACTTAACCCATAGTTTTCCATCTGGCCAGTACGTAATGTGATTGAGCACGTAGGCGGCATAACATATGCTGCCGGTATTTCTAAAGGTCTCCGCATACGTAAGGAAGTCTGAGAGATAGGAACTGATTGCTTTCGTTGTTGTTTTTTGGTCTGTCAGTGACACTGGCAGAAATGGTAGAAAAACATAAAAAATACGAAGTACGGATAGGTGTAACGTTTTGTATTACCTAAGTTTTCGTGTTAAACTTAACGAATTAACTTAATGTAAATACGTAAGTGAATGTATTGATGACGCTTTTGTATCATCATCATCCTCTGAGCTTTTTCCCAACTATGTTGGAGTCGGCTTCCAGTCTAACCAGATGTAGCTGAGTACCTACCAGTGCTTTACAAGGAGCGACTGCCTATCTGACCTCCTCAACCCGGGCAACCCGATACCCCCTGGTTAGACTGGTGTCAGACTTACTGGCTTCTGACTACCCGTAATGACTGCCAAGGATGTTCAATGACAGTCGGGACCTACAGTTTAACGTGCCATCCGAAACACAGTCATTGGTGTCTAAGATATACTTAGAAAGTACATACAAACTTAGAAAAGTTGCATTGGTACTTGCCTGACCTGGAATCGAACCCGCGCCGTCATACTCGAGAGGTTGGTTCTTTACCCACTAGGCCACCATGACTTTTTAAGCTTTTGTATGCTAGTTCGCAAAATTTTGGTAAAGATAACTTTAGAGCTGACTTTAGTTCTTCATATGATTTGCGTCGTGGAAAAAAAAAGTTTGAATTTCCTTAACGAATACTAAGTTTTTTCCTATAATAAAACGAAACGTACATTACTTTCTGGCGAGAGACAAATTATGCATGGAACAATAACCGGCCAAGCGTAGGTCTTGCACTTGACTTACTTTCGACATTGAAACAACTAGTTTAAATACATTCAATGTATGTAAGTTATGTATGTTTATTTTATATTCATGTCATCGTTTACACTCCACAGGGGTAGCAACATAAAAATGATGTATCGTGAGCAAGACTCGTGTTAATTAGTTTCAGGGTTGACGAAAACCAAACAAATTGTATTCAGCTCGTGATCTCAAGTAAACTTGAAACAAGACTTGCGTGAGAATATGTAATTACGAGCGCTCAGTTATTATCTACGTAAGATGTGCTTTTGATTTTGCGTAACCACCTTCAACCAAGGTACCTACATCAAAAATATAACGGAGCAAGAATAATATTCAAAGACATGCTTTGGCGGTATATTGATTGTATTCTGTCATTCTCGGCTAGAATTTCATATTCATATTTCATTTTATTTATCGTATTTTACTTCTTTCTTCCATGTTTTTTCCGGCGCACGAAAGAGTGAGTGAAAATATATTAGATTGATACATATCAGACAACTCCAAAGGTAAGAAAACATGACAAAAATATCCACATTGGATGGAATACATGAACGCAATATTCTGGTGACTAATGTCGATTCAAATAGTCATTTACAAGTAGTTCAGTGTTGTAGGGCGTGACATAGATTCACGCTTAAGGATTAGGTAGGTGCGCTTAGTGAAAGACAATTCAACTGCGTTATGTAACGTTGCAGTCATACCAGAAACTCTTGTGAAATACTGCTCTATTAGATCTACTATATTTATATCTAATCGTTGTTATTTTATTGTTTTCTCTGCATATCCGTATTACGCACGTTAACGCACTTTTTATTAACGCTTGTTTTATTGGTATTTATTTTACCTATAAGCCATGACCACACAGTTGTAGCTACTGTGTCGGAAGCGTGATTAAGTACTACGCAAAAGCTGCCTTATTGCAAGGCTGATAACTTTTATTATGACACTTGACATTGCTACTCACTACCTAATATAATTTAACATCTGAGAAATTATGATCCGTGTATGTATGTACCCAGCTTATAATTTGACCGCTCGGACTATATAAACACTCCAATAGCGAGGGAAAAGTATCAGTCAGCCGTTACACGGTTTGAAGTGATCTTGTGTATCGTCGAATTTCACAACACAGACCACGTTAAAATGAATACGCTGGTGGTGTTGTCTGCCCTGTGCGCCGTGGCTTGCGGCTCCCTGGTGCCGCTGGCGCAGCCCGCGCACCACGCGGCGCTCGTGCTGGACCCGCACGGCCGGCCGCTCGACACCGCCGAGGTGATCAACGCCCGCGCCCTGCACCTGCAGGCTAAGGCCCTGGACGGACACTACGCTCCCCTCGCGCACGCTGCCGTCGTGCCCTACGCGCACTCCGTGGTCGCGCCCGCCGTGCTGGCCGCGCCCGCCGCTGTCTCCCACCAGTCGCGTGTGGACGTGCGCAGCAGTCCCGCCGTCGTGAGCTCCGTCGTCGCCGCTCCCGTGCTAGCGCACGCCGCCTACTCCTCTCCCCTGCTGGCCCACTCCGCCCTCGCTCACTCGCACTACCTGAAGAAGCGCTCCCTGGGACACCTCGCCTACGCCGCTCCCGTGGTCGCCCACGTGGCGCCCTCCGCCGTGTCGCACCAGTCCCGCGTGGACGTCGTCTCTAGCCCCGCGGTGGTGTCTCACGCCGTCGCTCCCGTGGTGTCTCACGCCTACGCCGCTCCCGTGGTGGCGCACGCCGCCCCAGTGCTCGCCGTGGCTCCCTCCGCCGTCTCCCACCAGTCCCGCGTGGACGTACGCACCAGCCCCGCTGTCGTGTCCCACGCCGTGCACGCCGCTCCCGTCTACGCTGCCGCCGCTTACGCTGCTCCCGCATACGCTGCTCACGGTTACTCCGCGTACGGCGCTCACGCTGGTCTTACCCATCTCTTGAAGAAGCGTTCTCTGGCTCATCTCGTAGCGCCCGTCGTTCACGCTGTCCCCTCTGCCGTGTCCCACCAGTCCCGAGTTGACGTGATTTCTGAGCCTGCGGTGGTGTCGACCTACGCTCACGCCGCTCCTGCCGTGTACGCCGCCCCCGCCGTGTATGCTGCGCCTGCTGTCTCTCATTTGGCCCCCATTGCCCACTCTGCCATCTGGACCGCTCCTCACCACCTGAGCGCTGCGCACTGGTAAAAAGGAACTGAGATTCGACGAAAATGATTGTAGTTTTCGTTTTAATACTTATTTATTAAAATGAATAGACAAATAATAAAATAATATTTAAATACTTTCTCTTTTTTATTCCCAACACCTTAAATTAGATTAGAAACCTAAATTGATACGACGTAAAATATAGTAGGTACCAACTATGATAGGGATCTAATGCAACGGGCATTCATCAACAATCTGTTATCGTTTCCCTATCTAAGTGCCACTTAGAATAAGGGCTCTCCTAATTTGGACACCTACCTAAATTCATTTTCATCACACTAGATACCACTTATACACGAATCTCTTAAGTGACAGAATTCTCTCTCGCTCAATCGTCAAATTGACAGCTGTATTAAATTATAGGTATTATTATTATACTACTATATAATTAAATTGATTTATGTGTGTGCTTTGAGGTTAGTTTTGGGTTAGTTGGTTTGATGTTCGATTCGATTTCGTGTCGCGTTGGATTTTACAAATATTGCTAAATAGATAAGTTTATCTTACACTGTATTTTAAGTTTCCACTATACTTACATAGCCAGAAACCATTCTAAATAGATATGTCTGTATTATGTAATTATAAGGACAGGGGTTGTTTAGGCAGGCATAAATCGGGCCTCCAAAGGACAATGGGCGATTCCGGTCCAAATGTCCACCACGAACGAGACCTATATGGCTAGATAGCCCGTTAAATATAGAACATTTTTTGTTATGAAAGTAAAAAAAAATATAATGCCAGAAAAAAGTTATAGCAAAATCAAATAAAACATTTTATAGATTTTTCAATTTCATTTTTTCAATTACTTTTCGTGATATTCGATTTTCTTACTTTCTGTAACTTCTGACAAAATAGAATTGTTCATTATTAGAGAGAAAACACCACCAGTTACATCGAACTTTCTTAGATCCAGGAACCGCTGAGTATATTCAAGCACTTCTGGCGCCTCAATTGGTTAGTGATTCGTACATCCATCGGGCAAAAAAATATGGGCTGTTTTAATGTAAATGTGTCTTACTCATCTTTGTTTTAGATAAAGTGCGGAAATGGAAGTGGAATAAAATAAAAAATAATAATGATAACATACAAAAACTACCGAAAATTAAGAATACATTTTTGGCTATAATTTTTTTTTGGCATTGTTTTTTTTTTACTTTCTTAGTAAAAGTTACTCTAAGTTAAGTGGACTATTTAATTATATAGGTCTCGTTCGTGGTGGACATTTGGACCAAACTTCATACATTCTTGCCCAATCTCCTTTACGTGACACTTTAAGGTTATTTATAAAGGACACCTAAACTTTGGTGAAAACTATGCTCTTAGGGGATCTCTAAAAGTAGGTATTAGTTGGAGAAAATGGGCATAAGAGTATTGTCGACTGTACTTACCTAAAATTATGTTTCACGACGAAAGTGAACTTTGTAATGTGGCGCACACGTCATAGGCTACGGTGCTGCTCGGCGTCATCTTTATTATATTATAGAAGGTATGACGCTATGGTTTAATTCATTTGCTTCATGTGAAGATTGTGAGGTCATTAACTATACCTGGGTCATTAACTATCTCGGAGTTTTCTAGTGAAAAGCAACATTCAGAAGCAGTTATTATAGAAATAGTCTACAATTTGAATGTTAAAATAACGGTAATAAATTACCCATTTTTAACACTTTTATAGCATGAATAGACAAAAAATATCCTATAGGCGATTCTAGAAACATCTATCATTGATATAAATCCTAAGTGAGAGGGGTTATTGTAGGCTCCATTATAATTATAAAGCTAGTAACTATCTTTATGTATCCGAAGCGACAGTCGCAAGGACACTGCTAAACCTTAATTGCCTATTCCGCAAGGTTAGCAATTGGCAAATATATAACGTTCAGTAGATGCATTAAACGCATTCCGCGAACCATTATTGTCTGACTATTTAAGCTCATTGTTCGAAGACATTGCTCTGAATACGAAGCTATTTCTGTATCTACTGGCTTTTATTATTTCTATTAAGTTGACTGATAAGCAATCTTTCATATAGTTGACAGTGAATAAACAGTTTTTGAGAGTAATGCAATAGTGTTACCAAAGTACAAAGACAGCGACATCGGCAAAACCTTCACTAGTTATTTAAATAATTGATCAATTAACTGTTGCTGTGTTGAATAGATTTATTTAGATACTTAAAACTCTTTCAGTAACTATTTAAGGCATTTCTAAATATGTTTATCATGTTAGCCATGCATAATATGAGATGCCTAATGATGTGATTATATTTTAGGCGTAGGCTTTCTTACAAATAATCTTTTTACTTTTAGAAGATGAACATCTCTAGCTGTCACCGATTGAAAACCGATTGTATTTTTTTGTTTATTAGAATGTACTGTATAAATAACTTGTGATTCATATTTTCGCATATTAATGTTACTATACTTCAAATCCTTGCTAGAATCAAGTATCTCTGCATATTTAAAGGTGCAATCATGATGCACTTTTCCTGTACGATGAACGATGGCTTTATTGCCCCTGCAGTGTGTTCACAATTTGGCCGAAAATATAATACCGACGTAGTGTCTGCGATCATTGTACCCAAAGTAAACTATGAATGTATAAATACATTTAGGAGAGCATAACTACTTACTCAGGAACTACATACAAAATATAATGTAGATGTAATAAACGGTTGCCAAACGAACAGACATGGCTCCCGTTTGAATAAATAAGCGTGGATTGTGACACGCTAAACCAGATATTATGCACGTTCAAACTTGGGCTATATTTCTGGCAAGTCCTATTCCCTTTAAATTCCATTACATTTCACAACCTTAGTTTTAATGAAGATTTGACGATTTTATTATTATTAGACTCTTCTGAGTTCCAATACGGTTAGTGATAATCGTTCCTTATTATCATGTTGAAATCCTTACTTATTTCCTATTTATTACTTCAAGCAGGTGAATAAAATATAAACTTTATTTTGAGTATTATTTTATTTGATAAATACTTTTTTTTATTATTTTTACATCATCTTAGGTTCATAGTCTTAGGTGTTCGTCAGTTTCGCTGTTTACCAGGCGTGGCCGTGGGCGAGGGGAGCAGAGTGCAGGAGTCCGGCGTGAGCGCCGTACGCGGAGTACGCGGGAGCGGCGTAAGCGGCGGCGGCGTAGACGGGAGCGGCGTGCACGGCGTGGGAAACGACAGCGGGGCTGGTGCGTACGTCCACGCGGGACTGGTGGGAGACGGCGGAGGGAGCCACGGCGAGCACCGGGGCGGCGTGCGCCACCACGGGAGCGGCGTAGGCGTGAGACACCACGGGAGCAACGGCGTGAGACACCACCGCGGGGCTAGAGACGACGTCCACGCGGGACTGGTGCGACACGGCGGAGGGCGCCACGTGGGCGACCACGGGAGCGGCGTAGGCGAGGTGTCCCAGGGAGCGCTTCTTCAGGTAGTGCGAGTGAGCGAGGGCGGAGTGGGCCAGCAGGGGAGAGGAGTAGGCGGAGTGCGCCAGCACGGGAGCGGCGACGACGGAGCTCACAACGGCGGGGCTGCTGCGCACGTCCACACGCGACTGGTGGGAGACGGCGGCGGGCGCGCCCAGCACGGCGGGCGCGACCACGGAGTGCGCGTAGGGCACGACGGCAGCGTGCGCGAGGGGAGCGTAGTGTCCGTCCAGGGCCTTAGCCTGCAGGTGCAGGGCACGGGCGTTGATCACCTCGGCGGTGTCGAGCGGGCGGCCGTGCGGGTCCAGCACGAGCGCCGCGTGGTGCGCGGGCTGCGCCAGCGGCACCAGGGAGCCGCAAGCTACGGCCATCACAGCGAATAACACCACCATCGATTTCATTGTGAACGTGGTCTGTGTTTTTTCTGACGAACTAGATCACTTCAAACCGCAGACGGTCGACTGATAAATTCGACTCGCATACACTCATATTTATACTGACCGGATATAAATTAAAGGTAAAGCAATTTCAGACGCGTATATGCGTTACTACATTGTTTCACTAGCTTTGCAATGACCTCGGTGAGTGTGTGGCGGTCAAACAAAAATACGTAGGAAATGTGTACACATTGCATTGCTATCTTATTTTAGAAATAACCTGTTTAGTTTTAGAAAATGAAAGTTAATACACCAAAGTTGACAACCATTATATTTCTATGGACCTGTATGAAAGTTCTCAGATTCTAAGTTATTTCAATAAAATTTTGTATGGGGGTCTAAGTTTTTAATAATAGTTATTCTTAATACTCCTAGCTATGGGGGTTTAAAGTTTTAACCTATACTGTTCTAGTGAAAGTATTTAGGTTTATAATAGTCAGTAAGTGAAACCTAAGACTTTCAAATACTATATTTACAAACTAAATTATTATGTACAATCAAGAATAAAAATAAAAAAGGGAATAGAAAATAACAAAACAAAACCAAAAACCAGCAGAGGGTTAGGCGTCGAAGTACTGCTCCGCATCATTAATATAGTATTAGAAGTAGAATAGTAAGTTTGTATATAAATGTATTATAATAACGATACAATAAAAGATAAAATATATTTTTTGAAATATCAGTTTAATCGTGTTATCCTGCCGCTATCCGTAAAAACCTGTAATTGGCTTTTTGCCTCCTAAGCCTTTTTTGCATAGCGCTGGTTTTCCAATTATAAAAAAATAATTATTACTGGTGAAATTACCTGACATTGAAGTTTAGCGAAAGTTAGTAGCGGTGTATAAAGATGTAATTTACTGACTCATTTATTATTATAGGACATAAGTACCTATGTTGCGTAATTCGAGAAAAGTCATTCCAAGTAAATTTACACAGCAACTGCATATTGTAATGTAAGAAAGTGTTCTTTTGTACGTTCTTAATAAGTATTCCAAAACACTTCGGGAATCTAAAATGAGTAGACATTTACAATAGTTGAGAGCTGCGAAAAAATATACTTGAATTGAATTAGCTTAATTAACTAGTAACTTAGATAAGTTATCAGAATCAGGAAATTTAATTGAAGTAATTAAACTCAATTTCAGTAATATTTGGTTTTTAAATAAAATATACTTAAGTTTTTTTAATATAATAATGTAGTTCTAGAATAATAATGAAAGCGAGAGTGGTTCGCATCTAAATATTTTAGATTCGATATCTCATCGATTCTATTCAACATGAGATTAGCGCGTTCAAACAAACAAACAAACTCTTCAGCTTTATAATATTAGTATAGATTATTCACCTTGTTACCCGACTGTTGAGAAGGGTTATTTAGGTATGTGGTTTGGAACAAGTAAGTACTTATTAATATTGTATGCATCAGACGTTTTTGAAAATCAATTTCTGAAATCTCGCTGTGATGACTAGCTTAGGGATTAAATCACACAGCGATTTCAGCCTGGCTCGAAAATCGAATCCAGGACCGCAACCACTAGCTGGACTATCTTATCATCATCCCATTGCTGGAAATAGGCCTCTTCTCATACTGAGAAGGATTGAGCATTAATTACCAACTACTACCACCTAATTGGATCAATGAGGTAATAATTCGTAGCTACGTTAGCTTGTGAGACATGTCCTAGGTAGTTTTAGTGATTTTCTATAAGTAATAGTGACCCACAAAAAAGTCTGAAATACTTAAGTGACAGGTAGCGTTGATGCTTTTTTTGGGTTTGATTTGACGGCTACCAAAAATATTTTTAAGACTCTAAGCCTAGGCACCCAATTAAATAAACAACTCCAAAAAAAACAATTAACTTTATTATGAGGGCCCTAAACTAAATATATAATATTATGATTCAAAATAAATGAAATAACATCAGAAAAATCACAAACCTTGCACAAATATTATTTTTGGTTCCTAAAATGGATCAACGGTCACCAAATTCTATCCAACTCAAAGATAATAGAAGAGAATATTACTACCAAAAATCAAAGTTAGTGACGTAAACGAATCGCTGCAAAACCGACTCCACGTAGTCTTGTCTGCCCTACCCCTAGAGAGCAATTCAAAACCGCGTAGGCGCGGAGGGGCGAGGCGGCCTGCGAGCTGAGGCGCAGGTAGTTTCAGCGATCGCCGCCGCTGAGGCTGGCCGGCAGAGCCGGCCAGCAAGCCGAAGCTGCGGTGGTGAGCGAGAAAACCATCTGCGACGATAAGCTCGCATGGATCGCCGGAGCTCCGCAGCGCTGCATGTTGCGTGCTTACATTTTAAGCGTACTGAGTTACAACCAAATTCATATAACAATAAATAAGCGACGTACGTTTGGGAACCCCAGTATATTAATTAGTATTTGGGAAATATTCTAGCGATCGTTAGCTTTTTTAGCCTAGTAAAAATTACCAAATTAGAACTCATGGTATTACATAATTGGTAACAGCTAAGTAGTGACAATATATAATATTTAGTCTAAAGTGTATTTTTAAGGCGTCCATATAATTTTATGACAGACAATAATAGGAAATAATGGATTTATTTCATAATATTTTAGGAAACATTATTTGGTGACCATTAATCCATTTTGGTAACCGTTTAGAATTTTTTTGGTTGCGAAATAGGTACTTTTTTGGGCGGCGTTTAAACACAAGCCCTTTTTTTTCAAACAGGAGCAAGGTGCTTTGAAGCTATGTACCTACACATTTATAACGATAGCATAGAAATATTGTATTTTTGGATAAGATATTTGGTCTACTATCGGGATATAGATAAGGAACACCCAGATTTAGAATAACTTTCTAGTTGAACCCCTGATACGCAGCTTTGATCGTCGTTTTTGTCTTCACGGTTCACAGAGATAATAAATACGGTAGGTACATGGAATTCATACAAACAATCCGTTTTGCTAGGCTTTTTTGTTTTCCAGACATTTCCAGGGTTTACTTCACTAAAAAAATAATGACAATTGCTTAATCGGTTAAGCCCATTTAATCTTTCTATAGTAAAAGTTTTAAAAATCCCTTTATTTTGTTAGATTAGGAGAATTTGATAATTATATAATATTTATCCCCCAGTGAACCATCAAACCATTGTGATAAATGATTAGTAGGATTTTAATCATACTTCCTACAAATTAAGAACTTTTACAATCAGGCTTATATATCCTAGATATGTAAGAATGTTCAATGTATCACAATTACATGTCACACATACAACATGTCATCATCATACCTAAGGGGATCCAACAGAATTGGGACTGCAATGATATCCAAACGTCAATTTAAATTCAACAATTACTGAAAGGTTTCATGTTGTTACTACAGTAAAAACTACTGATCAAATATAAATTGATTAGTAAGTCATACATTACTCTCGTCTTAAAAAGCTCGATTGGCTATAAAAAAAAGCATTTGTCATATATGAGTAGTCTGTTGATAAATATGATGATACATCTTAAATATGCTTAACTTATATATTTGGGGTTGCATTCAATTAAAACATAAAAGTAGGGTTTCCCTTATTATTTATTTCATAAATAACTTTTTTTTATTATTTTTACATCATCTTAGGTTCATAGTCTTAGGTGTTCGTCAGTTTCGCTGTTCACCAGGCGTGGCCGTGGGCGAGGGGAGCAGAGTGCAGGAGTCCGGCGTGAGCGCCGTACGCGGAGTACGCGGGAGCGGCGTAAGCGGCGGCGGCGTAGACGGGAGCGGCGTGCACGGCGTGGGACACGACAGCGGGGCTGGTGCGCACGTCCACGCGGGACTGGTGGGAGACGGCGGAGGGAGCCACGGCGAGCACCGGGGCGGCGTGTGCCACCACGGGAGCGGCGTAGGCGTGAGACACCACGGGAGCGACGGCGTGAGACACCACTGCGGGGCTAGAGACGACGTCCACGCGGGACTGGTGCGACACGGCGGAGGGCGCCACATGGGCGACCACGGGAGCGGCGTAGGCGAGGTGTCCCAGGGAGCGCTTCTTCAGGTAGTGCGAGTGAGCGAGGGCGGAGTGGGCCAGCAGGGGAGAGGAGTAGGCGGAGTGCGCCAGCACGGGAGCGGCAACGACGGAGCTCACGACGGCGGGGCTGCTGCGCACGTCCACACGCGACTGGTGGGAGACGGCGGCGGGCGCGGCCAGCACGGCGGGCGCGACCACGGAGTGCGCGTAGGGCACGACGGCAGCGTGCGCGAGGGGAGCGTAATGTCCGTCCAGGGCCTTAGCCTGCAGGTGCAGGGCACGGGCGTTGATCACCTCGGCGGTGTCGAGCGGGCGGCCGTGCGGGTCCAGCACGAGCGCCGCGTGGTGCGCGGGCTGCGCCAGCGGCACCAGGGAGCCGCAAGCCACGGCCATCACAGCGAATAACACCACCATCGATTTCATTGTGAACGTGGTCTGTGTTTTTTCTGACGAACTAGATCACTTCAAACCGCAGACGGTCGACTGATAAATTCGACTCGCATACACTCATATTTATACTGACCGGATATAATTAAACGGTAAAGCAATTTCAGGCGTAAGTATATTCGTTGCTTACATAGAACAATGTCAGTTGTCAATAATGTGACCTCGCGCACATGCGGCGGTCAAACATTACATCGTAGAAGAATTTCGTGGTCGGAGTATGTAGTGCGCGACGATGACAGCGAAATGTATGACGTTGCTCTACATAATAACTGCTAGAAAATCGCGAATGGATCTCCTGTTTCCATATTTTAATTAATTTAACAATAATTTGCGAAAGTGTTTTAGCCTTCGTTTGACTCATTTTGAATCGCAGCATTGGGAAAGTGCCTTGACTTTAATTTAGTGCCCAATAATCTATTAGTACTTAGCCAATTGTAGCTTTTGCATGACCTATAAGATTTATAAAGTTATAAGTGCTATTATTACAAAAGCTGCTTCTTTGTTTTAAAGGTAAAGAGAAGTAACTGACTGCTATTTGGTAGTTTAAAATCAGTCTTATGTACATTGGCATTAAGCTGCAATTGGTTGTATCACGAAGCTCATTCATTGCGCTCGCGCTTCGGTCGGCGGACAATGAAAGGTTCGCGCCCAGTCAAGCGGAGTAGTGTCCAAGAACACGAGGAATTACTCGATTACTAATACATTTAGTTCCGTGTTGTTGTCAATATAGCACATACGATCGATATCTTTGCAACTTTTGACATTGACGAAATTCTGAAATTATTAATTAATCTCATACCATTTTAAGGGTTCCGTACCCAAAGGGTAAAACGGGACCCTATTGTTTTCGCTCTTCTGTCCGTCCGTCCGTCCGTCCGTCTGTCACCAGGCTGTATCTCATGAACCGTGATAGTAAGAGAGTTAAAATTTTCAAGGATGATGTATTTCTGTTGCCGCTAGAACAACAAATACTGAAAACTAGAATAAAATAAATATTTCGGGAGGCTCCCATACAACTAACGTGATTTTTTTGCTCAGTTTTGCTCGATATCCATAAATATATATATATAGAATATTAGTTTGGATGGTACGGAACTCTACGTGCGCGAGTCCGACTCGCACTTGGCCGGTGTTTTATTTTTATTTTCTTTATTAATGTGTATGTACGCAACAAACACAGAGCTCATTTGTCATTATTTTAATAAGCGATTTCTTAGCTTGAAATTAAAGGAAACACCCCGCGTTGAATATAAGGTACCTAGTCGATCTAAATAAGGGGGTAAGTATAAAAAGAAATCAGAAACCCGATAGTTTGAGGATTCGTTTTACCTTCTTGCAATATCAATAATAGCATTGAAATACCATATTTGAAGTGTCAATATCAATGTAACACTAAAAATATGGTTTGAAAAAGGAAGGTTTTAATTTAAAAACTTCAGTGAATGGACTATGGACTATATTTTAACGTACAACGCAATGCAAAATATAATAATTTATTGTAAAGTTGCACTGTTTTTCGTAGAATTAATAATAATATTAAAATAGTGCGTAAATGGACTCATACGCGAGATATTACGCTTGATAAAGGATATTAAACTACTCTAATTAGTTATTCTTAAATAACATTGCGTCAGTTAGTTTTTGTTATTACAGTTGAAAATTTGCGGAAATACTGTTAGATTATGGAGATTTAGACAGTTCACATGTAAGTACATAAGCAGTTAAGTACACGTGTAAAACAACAAATATAAAAAAAATAAGTTTCTTCAGCATAAGCTTAAAATAACAAATAACAATGGAATGATTAGGAGTTTATCAATTTGAAAATAGAATTAGAATAACCATCACTATTTTAATCGAAATTCCTACGTTTCACACAGGTCTTCTCCACATTTTAGCGTCTTCCATACCTAGTAAGCAAGGATTGTTACCTATCCTTTCGAGTTAAATCTTCTAGAATTGCAAGATATAATATTCTCACATGTTATTTGCCATTTCATAGATATGGAATTTGTTTGTTTCATACAGTATGCCATAAGGAAGGATAGGATTAGGTTGGTATATACCCTACATGGCCGCATAGAATGACGTTAATATAGATAGCGTTAGAACAAATACGTTCACCTTGAAACTACCAATACGGGCTGACTGAATGGAATTTACGGTTCGGATTTACGCCTAATTGTGTTTTTTAAACCATTAATTAGTATCGTCGAAAATAAAATTAATAGTAATAATGCTGAGTTATCCAAATAGGGAATGATTTTTATCATAACTTTTATTTTTCAACAAAATCCGTACATTATATTAAAAAAAAACTAAATCTAAATTTACATAAAAAAAAAACTTAATACCGGGCGTCGTAAAATTGATCCTCATCGCTGTCACCCGGCAGTGTACCCAAAACGCTGGCTGCATTGCCACGTTGAATGGCAATGCTTAATCGTTGGGCGAAATAAAAGCCAGCCCTTGGGTCACGAGAAGTAGGCGCTTAGAAATTTCTTTCGCAAGCGCGTGAGCACTCGGACCCCCGGCCCGAGAGTTTCAACGCCGGAATGATTTACCGATCTTAGTGAAGGTGCGGAAGGAGAACTTTTTTTAGTAAGTTTGGAAAATCAGATAACTCTGCAGAGTAAAGTTTCAAGTAAGTAGGTATTCCCCCCCGGGTCCATCGCTGTTTAGTATCCAGACCAAAAGTACACTTACCTTTTTTCAAGTTATTTCAGAAAGAAGTCTAAAATAATTATTATGCATGGTATTGACCAACTAACGATTTTGATTTCCCTGGTTAAAATATTTTTTGTGTCAATTTAGTTTTGGCGTGAAAGCGCGACAGACAAAAAGTCTATTATAACTTTTCCATTTATTATATTAGAAGGGATGAATAACTTTGCCTTGAATGACTTCTCTTGAACTACAAGTAGGGAGGAGCTAATTCTGGAAGTCCCGAAATAAAATGTTTATTTTGGTTTATTCGACACATATACGAGTTTATTTATAGATAAGTAAGTTCGACGCAGGAAGTGTAGTTTCTTACTTCGTCTCCATGGAATAATCACAGGAGCTCGTTAAACGTATTTGGAGTAGTCAATATATTGTGCGAGGTTGCTAGGAAGAAAGTGTGTGAAAACTTATACAGCCTTACTACAAAAACTTAAACATCTGTTGAAGACTTGTCTAAAAAAAGTGTGGCTGCAAAACGGACCTTATTGCAACGTCATAATTTGTTTTTTTTTTTTAGACAAGTGTTCAACAGAAGTTTAAGTTGTGCTACGACGGATACTGTTTAGCTAACGTTTAACTTTTACTTGTGTGTTAAGTTGTGGCAACTATGAGTTATTTGTTTAGTATATTAGCATGCTATACAAAACAACACCTTTAGATACTGCTAATCCGAATTAGGAAACTCAATAATGTTGCACTGGTAAACAGTCAATTTTATAGCAGAAGTGAGAAGTCTCCCTAGGAGTACATTGAAGAAGTACATCCAGATAGCTGTTTTTTCCTGTTTTGCATTATTTACATCCTGGACATTCCGATAAGGTACCCGAGGTCATCGACCCTAACTGAAGCCAGTTTAAAACATAACACAAAATGTCACTCGACTGACTGTAATTAAAGTTGGCACTCCGGCATTCAGTACTATATAAAATATATTAATATTGCGTTTCCGTTAGGTGTGTACATTTTCCTCGGGTCAATGACATTAAAATGGGTCCGTTCCGTCCCATTTGAGCAAGATCCGATAACTTAGGACGTTAGTTATCGTTCCTATTTAAGATGTAGTCAGGCATTGGTTTTCGTGATTTATTGGTCGGTTAACATAATTTATGCATCATAGTTTTCTTTATTTATTGATTTATTGTTAAAGGTTGAATTGAGTGGTGTCACAACTTTCTGAATGAATTGAATTCCTTTATGAGGGGAGAAACATGACTTAGTAAAGTTTTATCTTTTGCTGAGAAGTGGACCAGAAGCGCAAAGTTTGATTCCCGTGTTGGATAATTAGAAAATTTTATAGTTATTACTTTCCCTAATAGAAGCCTACATATGGTTAATGGTACATAGGTCTACATATGTTCTTAAGGGACAACTTTGTATGGGACCAACGTGTAGCTTAAATATAGGTACTTATAGTTTTTGGTGGCAATAGTTAAAAGGCAGAGTATGCAGGTCTGATATAAAGTTTATTATGCAAATACTTTCGAAGACAGAAATTTTAATATAAGCTTTAATTCACGATTTGATTTTGATTCATAGGCTATTTAACACTGCCATTGACCAAATTCCTTGAAGCGCGTAATAAATGATGACCGTGAAGTCTAGGTAAGTTTGTGAGCATTTATCTTATTGTGTCTGGGCTTTTAGCATTACAATTGTTTTACAATTAAGTATGGAATTTGTCACGAACTGCATGCAATTAGTGTTACAAATTAATTTGATTATAAATATGACTGATAACTTGACACAATAAAGCTGTGGAACTAAGTTTTTTAAGTAGGTAATGCATACAGTTTGTTCATGAAATTCTTGTGACTTTCTTTTTAAACAAAAGAATTTATTAATAAACTTTTAGATTTTAAGATCAACTCGTTATTATTATTATTTTTTTTTTTTAATGGCATGGCCTTCTAGCCTTTGTGCCAACAACTCGTTATTAAACCTCTTATGTGTTGTCATCATCGTCATGTTGTTGTTTACTTAAGAGCATGTTTTTCAGTGGAAACCTTTAAGGTTTTACTCGATTTCCTTAGTATAAAGTGACTTGCTCACGTTTAATAAAACGTTTCGACGAAACAAAATATTTTCATGAGTAATTATTTAATGATTTTGTAAAACCTATTACTGGCTGTAATAAAAGATAAGCTTTTTCCTTATATAGCATTTTAAATCTGATTTTGCAAACTGCGCATATACAAACTGCAGTTGTGTATGTGTGTCGCGTGTGCTTAGACTGTTAAAAACACGAGTAGGTATCTTAAATACAGAGCATTTTCATTTATCATTCCACTCGCGTTATGTGGTCGCCGATTGTAATGTAAAAACTCTTGCAAAAAATATATTAAGACCGGTATTTTAGGGATCAGGATATAGGTGCTACAGAATGCCAATCATTTAAGGATATCTTTGTGAATTAATGAATAGGTACAGTACCGAGATACATTGATTTCTCAGTATGGCTGTTTTGTAGGCGTTAATGTAATGATAATTGAATGCACTTAAGTGTAATGTTGTAACTTAGTTCCTGAACTTTAAACAATATCAATTTCCACTTTTGTTGATGAACATTTGCATAAAAGTAAAACGGCAATCCAGTTTTTAATCTTTTAAGTGAGAAAACAAGTAGTACAGGATAAATAGTGAATTTTATATTTCATTGTCTAGCCGCGAATAGGACGGATATTCATGCGGAAGGTCGACGTTGAGATCCGTTACCTGGAGTACTAAGAACTTTGAAAAGCTGATTGATCTATCAAGTTGTAAAAATGGTTGCTTGTAAACTGAACTGAAACCGGCTTTCACGTGAAATTTTAATAAAACTTGCGCCTTGAATATCTGTTAAATCTTATGACTTTTGTCGTCTCTTAACTTTTTGTCCGTATTGACATTACAAATTAATATTTAAAGATAGTTTAAAAAGATAAGCTGGACTTAACATTGTCTCTAGTTTAAGGTCAGTTAACTGAAATGGGAACTTTTTATGTAAGGACAGGATAAATATATGATATAGAAAGGACATTTACGGATTAGGCTATTAGTCATGAGTGGAGAAACGTGATCTCTGTGTACTTACATATGTCTATATATGGAGTCCATCTAAAGTGCAACTGTTATCTTAGTAATAAACTAACAAAACGACTGTAATGGAGCGAACGTGATATTTTTTAGAACACCGTTTTTCGTAATAATACGGACCTTAAACTTACAATTTGAAATTCAGTTGGAAACATCATTATGCTTCTAACATTCTTCTGTTATTCATACCTCCGTATGGTGAAACTCGACATATTTTTATGAGCAAAATTTTCTTAAACAACCTTAATTAGTTCTGCTCTACAAATAAGGTGTTGTTCTGCAAACCCTGTAGATACAATGATCACTATATGCAGCTTATGTTGACTCGCCTTCATAGATATGTGCAGAAAGTGTACTAGTGTTATATACTTTGACATAATGCATGTTCAAGTACAGTAACATATTGTTTTTTAAATTCATTTTTCATTCCTCTCACTTGGTGAACCTATATGGCGCATTACTTGGCGAATATGACACAAAAACTTCTGACAAGTCTACAATGCATTTATTGTAATGAGGAAATACATTGTATGTGATAATATGTCCAGTAATTTCGTTAGCCACAAAGTAATAACCTATTTGCTCGCACTTTCAAGCTATTGGAACTGAGAGCTTTTGTTAACTACTCCTGATGCAAGTTACCAATCAATTTCGTCATCTCCGCGTTGTGTAAGTCCACAGACTGATTGAAAAGATTCCTTATCAACTAAGTACTCTACTTTTAATTGCTTTTTAGTACCGATATGTAAAAATAATAATACAATTAACTTCGATTGCCTAATGATTTAGATTTGAGAGCTGTAAAATCTAATGGCAATGGACTGATTTAATTACTATCAGCATAGCAAGGCAAGTAGGGTTGGATAAAATTTGCATAAACTTAGCTCTCGAACGCAATCTGTCGTAAAATTATACTTGAAGTGTTAATACGAGATTAATAAACGGCTTTACTTTTGAACATTAAATTGTAGCTCTACCTATAAAGTTATAAATAACTTATTAATTAATTAAAAGAACCGACGCGAGTGAAAGAGCCTGTACGACATATAAAAGGAAACACAAAACCTGACACTTGTATGAAAAGTTCAAGTGACTTGTTGATGTATAATTGCATGCTGCCATATTTGATCAGGCAGATACGATAATCGTAAAAAGTGATGATGCATTTGTCGCTTTGGTGTATGTAGGTAGGTATATACATAAAATGACAATGCCTATGTTTTGTATGTTTGATTAATTTCTAATGTTGAAAATGGACCAAACATGTTCTTTTTCGCCATAGGCCAATTCTTTAAGAATCCTAGTAGACAAGTCGTCTGCTAGATAGCTAACATGTATCTAACAGTATGATAATATGTATAATGAAAAACTACAGTTGTCAATTGAAACACAATTTTGTGAACTAAATCCGCTTAATGATATATCTAGATTTGGATTTCAAGGTGATGATAAATGAAAAGTACTTACATTAAAAATAATAAACTGAAATCGATTCCAATCTTTCTTTGTGATATTTGTTAAACATTGCCAATCCTACTTATATCCTACTTATATTATAAATGTGAAAGTTTGTGAGAATGTATGGATGTACGTTTGTTATTCAATCACGCAAAAACATCTGGACCGATTAGATTGAAATTTGGTATGTAGATAGGTGATACCCTGGATTAACACATAGGCTACTTTCTATCAACACACCACGCGGGCGAAGCCGCTGGCGGAAGCTAGTATGTATATATCTATTTATTTTGACTTATTATGGTGTCATATTTCTTCATGGACTAGAATTATCTCCTTGTTTTACTTACGTGTACCTATAATATTTACAGTTATAATCAGTCATCTCCAAAATTAGGTATTCATGCTACCTCGTATATATCTCAACCAAAACCATACAAATATTTTTCTGATGATGTCATTGAGAAAATTACAAAATTCGTGGAACAGAACCCGGTCGTATGTGGCGTTTCCACGAATTCCTTTTTTATTCGAATGCCAAGGGATATGTTATTCAGCCTGTAGAAAATAGAATTTATATGTTATTTTCCAAAAGGTGAAAATGAAAAAGAAATCAGAATTCATCTTAATTTTTGGAAGTCTCATAAACCTAAACATAAAGGTTTGCCGATATCATCCTTCTAAGTTGATAACGTGTTGAGTACAATTAAAACCATTGAAGAAAACCATTTAAAAAATTGCTAATCGCCATAAACGTAAAACATAAAGTTTTATTGTGCTACTTATTAAGAGAATAGATGTTCTCGTGGACGCGGGGGCGTGCTCAATGCACAATGTACCTTTGTGGTAAACTGGAGCGATCTGATAACTCAACTAAGTTGCCATTTTCATTCGAACAATACGTTATACCGCTCACGTTTGTATAAAAGCGTCCCGCTGTCACACCGAAGCGTAGCATAAAGCAATCGGCCTTTTAAGGCAAACATTGAGTGTTCATTGTTGATATCAAGCGCGATTTATTGTTACGCGCGCGTCGGCGCCTGCAGATAAGATAGACGATAAAAGGCTTTTATATGGAAATTCGTGAAATAAAAGTAAATCTTTTTTATGACTGAGTAGAAGCTGTTTTTGTAGTACTAAGTAATCTTTTATAAGGTCAGGGATCAATGTAGTTACTTTATATTTTGTAAGGTAAAATTGTTCGAGCAGAAACAAGCTCATAACTGATCGATTGTCATTTATTTTTCTTGTAGTTCAAGACATTTAACACACATAAGTGTGATACGAGGCCGCTAGTGATATTTCCTAAAGGGAAGCACCTTACACAAAGGCTTGTGTAACTCTGAGACGTGACGTGTTTGTAGACGTCACAACTTTTCACTTAAACACTTAATTCAGTACAGAACTAAGGACTTTTGGTCTATTATGTTTGAAATATAAAGGTACGGTTTCTAAATAAAAAACTTTAAAATTAAAACCAATAAGTAACATCAAGAGGAAAAACAGGAATAGTAGGTATCTATCATGATATTTAGATAAAAAATCTGTCAGGGCAAAATTGTACCCAGCCCTTAATTCTTTTACTTTTCGAGACGAATTAAATGATCACGATAAATCATACGATACAGCAGGTACACAGACATTAATTCTGAAAACAAATAAAGCACCACTAAAAACAAACAGCATTATCGCTTCCCTATGTAAATAGCAACATTAAATTCCGTGTTAACAGTAATATCGCGTGATATTTTTATGGTCGCTACTAGCCGAGTTGGCAAGCCTTACTAGATCAAGGCAAGCCACGACAACACAGGTAGTAAGTAACATAGGCTAAACACTCGCCTACCCCCGCGAAACGAGTCCAGTTCGAAATATATTGTTGTCACAACTCGATGATTTGCTATCGAGAGCTTTTGACATCGGAAATGTATGACTGAATGGATGATGTATGTGTGTTAGTCAGCTGGAATGTTAAGTATTCGTACTTTAATGTTATTATACCTATTGCACTTAGAATCTGAGGAATATGACAGTCTTTTTTGTGTTGCAGTTCAAATATGAAGCGTTTCAATTAGCAAAAGTTACGACTTATTAAAAAAATATATAAGAATTATATAGAACCTACCATTAAACATAATGGTAAACTAACAAATAATCATTAAACAATAGATTCGAATTAACTTAATTTCACCTTTGTCCGTTGTTATAACACTAATCAAACAGATAACATACTTATTACGTACGTATGTATTATATGGCGGGGTTACCAGACAGTTACGCACTGATCATAATGTCTATATCCATTATCATAATTATGTAACAGACATACAATACTTCGTTATTGGTTAGGACGTTTGAGGACATCAATAAGCTTCGCAGAACTTATTTTTAGTTAATCACAATACCTTCTTACGTTGTGAATGTAACGAATTGGTCAATACAACAATTTAGGGGTTTCTGATCTAACATTACTAATTTGATAGTTAATATGTTACCTATTCAGTGATGTCAATAGAACTGATCGGATGAGTACACAAATAGTTGAAGTATTCATACTTTGGATACTTTTAGCTTGAACTTCTTTGAACCCTAATGCTAGAATTGATGTTGAACTTAAGACAGGGGCCCGTTTCTCCTAATTTTACTTAAGCGACATACGATTCACATTCGACTGAGATCCAATCCCGACTCAATTACGATTGAAGCGTATGTGGCATTCCGCTATTTTTTCTTTTAAATAAACGGTTTTATCCTTTTCTGTCATTCAATATTGAATCATTTTGTCTGCAAATGATTTACAATTGCAATATGATTGTAGAGCAAACTAATCGAATGTCGTTGGAATACGATTGGTCTTATATTAGTAGCAGAATGCCCGATATGGTTAAAACTGCTATTGCGATAATATTCAATTTTTATTCGATTTTGACATTATTAACTTACGAGAATCGGGCCCCAGGTTGTTAAAACCATACTTATGTAAATAACTCGAGGCTCCTAACCCTCAAACGCTACACTACAATTAAAAGCCACAAAATGATAGTATTCGCGGTACAAAGTGGGTTAACTTTATGATAATTATGTGAGATAGTTGTACAAGAATGGCGTCCAGTCATGGCGACGCGGAATGCTATTTGTTATTACCGAAGGCCTTGCTTCAGTTTATTCAATGTTGATTTTTTGTTTAGTACACTGTAATTATAACGAAAATGGACAAGCTTTGATCGGATAATAGGTAGCTGTGCAAGTCGTTACAGCGGTACTGATCGGTAATTGGAACTGTATTTTTTATTGATGATTAAGATGCGTTATAAGTAACGCAGATTCTTTAATGCGCTTTTGATGTTTGGTATCAATATCTGAAATCCGTATCAAAAGGGTACCTATAAAATTCGCCGATGTGACATCTATATCAATTGACACCAAACATATACAGCCTTACTTATAAAAATCCTCTGATCATCTTCTAAGCATCATTTTAACTAATTCCTACTTAAGCCTTAAGTAGTGATTAAATACTTTGGTTCATTAGTTAACACATGCTTAAGCAGTGTTTATAAGTAAGATTTTTTCTTAAAAAGCCGTTAAGTATTACTTATTATTTAATTCACATATTATAGAAACAATATTGCCTACATTTAAAAAGTTAGTTTTAAGCAGCAAAGCTTACAAATGGAATATTTAATTGCGTGATTATATTGTCATCGACAACGTTTTGACCGTATATATTTCGTGTAGGACGAATTGCGGTTGCTATGTTCATTAAACAAAATGATTTACGAGTGGGTGAAATCAATTGTACTGTTAATACGACAGCTTACAGTAATCCTTGCTATTTATAGCTAAACTAGCTTTTGCCCGCGACTTCGTTCGCGTGGAATAGTGATTTTTGGTTTGACCAATAGATGGCGCTATATGTCCGAAATAAATTTTATTTTTATTTTTATATTTATTTGTAATAAAAACTATCCTATGTCCTTTCTCAAGTTCCAAACTATGTCTGTACCAAATTTCACACAAATCGGTTCAGTAGTATAGGCGTGAAGAAAAGACAGACAGACAGACAGAAAGACAGACAGACAGACAGAAAGACAGACAGACAGACAGAAAGACAGACAGACAGACAGACAGAGTTACTTTCACATTTATAATATTAGTTAGGAAAAACCAAACATTGGTGTTTCCCTTTAAAATGAATATGTTATGTGTTCTTTACCGCGAAAGTGTTCATATCCATTATGCAGGCTTAGTACGACGCTGTCGACGTTAGGCTACAGTTTCGGTACAAATAAATAAACCAAGTGGTTGTGTCAGCTTTCCTCATCTTTCTTCTCCACTTTGGTCCACCTGCAAAGTTGTTGTCACCTGGCACTTCTCATATTCTTTACCACTATATCCTTCCATCTCGTTATGGGTGGAACTTCGAACTTCGACCATGGATGAAAAGCGGCAGTGCCAAAAGCTAATATGGAGCGACTCTCTAACTTTCAAACTTATGTCAAAGATGTTTAAAAGGGCCCGTTTATTTATCGTGCCTTCTGTAACACGGAGGTACTCAACCACGGACTCACTGCCCTAAGCGCTCCTATATGATCAATCGATCCGTGCGGCTATTACTTTATCTGTTTTTATACTTGACGTGGGAACCTCGGCACGGACCTGGATAAAAAGTAGCCTATAGCCTTCCTCGATAAATGGGCTATCTAACACTGAAAGAAATTTTCAAATCGGACCAGTAGTTCCTGAGATTAGCGCGTTCAAACAAACAAACAAACTCTTTAGCTTTATAATATTAGTATAGAAGTATAGATTGATAGATAATGTGTGTGGGTTTGAGCGAGTCTTCAACTAAATTGTTGTTTACAAATAACTGTTGCGTCAACAACGCAACTTAACAACAATACCGACTGCCTCAGGCTCGCCTCTAACAACAAACATAACATAACTTCAATGTTATTACAGTAATCGGATGTAACTACCAAATATTGGATTACGTGATCAGTTTCTCTGAATCTTAAGTACAGCATTATTATTTTTCCAAGGAATGATATTCTTTATTCCGAAGTTTGACCAGTATTACAATCATTCAACATTTTCCGAGAACCGATATAAGAACAAAGTCGTGTATTAACTGGATTCAAACTGAAGAATATATTCCGCGAAACCAAGTTGCTTTACTTTACAGAATTTTATTCAAATGAATAGGTACCTATTGTTTTAACATTTCACAAAAAAAAAAAACATTAACGTGTTACTTATGTACATTAGGCCCTAATGTTCTGCTTGTACATACTTCCTATAACTTGTACGTTTACGTATAGTACTATCAACGAAGGTCTAACATATCTCGCCAACATCTTGATGTATTAGTTTCGAGATAGGTTCTATTAATATTGCCGGGTGACAGCTGCACGGCCAGAGACGTAAGTTGGTGACACGCGAGCGTCACTGGACCTCGTTCGTTCAACTTTGGTCTCGTTCGCACGCGATGCTCCCTGGACAGCTGTTCCGGAATGTTACTTATTAAAATTTCGCACTTGGATGGATTCTTTAACTTGCGGTCTCAGTGTTGAGAAAAAGCGGGAAGTAAAAACTCGATTAGGTCGCAAATAGGAAGTGTGTAGCTAAAATAAGTCTTAGATGTAATTAGTGATAAAATTCTATATAGATTATAATAAAGGCTATAACAATGATGTAATTTGACTTTCAATTACATCAGCTAAACGGCCAACCCCCACTTCCCGCGGCGCTAAGTTTCAATATGCGCAAGGATACCTAAGGTTGCGAGACTAATGTTATGCAGTTTGCGGTTGTTAATGTTGTTTAATGTTGATAGAAAGACATATTATTATATTTAAATTTCCAATGGGCTGTAGGACCAGTATCTTAAGTGTAAAATATCACTACACTTGTTTCGTTACGTTAACGCTAAGGCTCCATAGAGCAGAACTCAGACTCTTTTCAATCCAGACTAAAAAGGGAAAAATTCAACAACAACTTCACACTTCGCCATGGAAATTAACTTGTAGCTATAAAAAAATATTGTCTATTTTTGAAGTAGGAAAATCGGAAAATCGCTTTCCTCTCAGTCACGTGAACATAGCCAATTAATTAACAGCAAAAGACTCCGTTTTAATTAAAACTTATCGTTTTATTGCCGTCAGTACTTCAGGGAAAGGTGAGAAGTAGTGGAGTTCATTGAATACTCTTCAATAATGTCTTAATTAAAAGGTTGAAGTCATTGACTTATATGCTGAAGCACTTCTCGCAGAAACGTTATTTTCATTTTAGATATATTTGATACATGATGTTACTTCTTCAGTAAATAATGAAATATTTGGTTCTAGAAACTTCGGTGAAACGAGGTGCTTATTTGGGACTCGCATCCACATAAAACGCCGTCACGTCAACTCCCGTTTGGTTGTCAAAGGAGTTACGAGAACTGCTACGCATGACGTTCGCAATTCAGTATAAGCCGGACATATCCGCCATTCTAAACGAACCCTTATTATAATTGCAAAACACACAAAACAAAGAACTATCTATTTCGTAGTAACATTTCTTCCATTGAAACCATCCTTGATTTCAATTTCGATTTCAACAAGGCCAAGAAGGAAGGTCGTCTTAGCCATAGGGGCAAAAACACGAACGAAACTCGTTGTAACACATGTATGTGTAACTTTTACATGTATGGGTGGGTACGTAAGAGGTGCGTATGCGCCTACAACCGGTTCATACGTCACACTCTCTGAGTACGCGGTGTCAAGTTCATGTGTTTGTTTATTAAGTATATGGATACTTGCATATGTATTGTTATCTATGTATGTAACGGTTTTGTGGTAGTGTGAGTGTGTTATTGTTGAAAGATGAGGCATTTCAGATAAATCGATTCCATATATGTAGTACCTAGTCTAATTCACTCATGTGTCTGAGTTTCCATGCCATTCAAGATAACATGAGTTCTATTGGAAATTATGTATAAGAAGAATTAAAGAATTTTAAAAGCACGAATTAAAGCTTATTTCTATTTTTACACTATCACGTTTTGGCACGAAACATTCAATCAAAGTGACGTGGTTATTGTGCGTTTTATTAATATTGGGTTCACCTCTGCGGGCATCCTATGAAAGGGTTTAATTAGGCGAGTTCAATGACCAGACCATTAGATGGTAGCCTTTTACCACAAATCTTTTTATTTAGAAATTGTTTGTTTATTCGGAGATCGTTCATTTAAATTGGTTTTAGGGTTGCCTATACCTATAATATATAATGGGGGGAACATTTTCAGATAACAATCAAGTATGAAGACATGTTGTTGTAGGTATATCAGATGAGATCACAGGTTAGTGCATAAAACGTGTCTTATGCCAAATGCAATTAATTTTCAACAAAGCAATACGTCATATTGTCTAGTCTTGAATGTTATATTGCATTAGTACTAGAACAAAACCTCATGAAATTCATGAATTTCATGGAATTAATGTGTTTTAAAATAGGCAACAAAAATGATAAAACAATGTTTTTTATATTTTTTGCAATTGAAATCAACGTAAAAAGCCTAAATAAATAACGTGATTGACAGCCCTGAGCGAATACGATTTTTTTGGATGAGTCGTTCCGTAAGGTTAATGTGATTTTTATTAAGTGAAAATGTGCCTTTTCTTATAAATCACCAGTCCTTTATCATACTAATTGTTTAGACCTGAAAGCACATCTGCAAGTTCAAATCCTTGGCAGTCAGCCTTTGCTAGCATTTTTTCTGATTGACCTATATTTTTTTCTTGGTAGAATAAGTCTTAGCTGTCATAAGGAAAAAACATTTGACAGGTTTGTAGTTACAACAAAATTAAAGAAAAGAGCCTACGCAGCAATCGTTGATTGTGTTAAATTATTCGTTTTCTTTTTTGGTAAATTGAGCTAACACTCAATTTATTATTTCACGAACATAATTTGTAAGCGTTTAGCTTAGTTATTACTTCTTTGATATAACATCTTCCCGAATAATCGAAATTGTTCTCTTGTAAAATTATGTTACGTCAAAAGCAAGATATTTAACATATAAATTAAAGTGAGTTCGCAAATTGTACAAATTAAGTAAGAAGTCGTTGACACTCAGGTATTCCGTGTGCCTGACAGTAACAAATTCTTAATTTATGATCTCCGTACACACTGGTGAGATAATTGAGACCATCTATTACACGAGCATATATAATTACTATGACGGAGAACGAAGGGGTAATTTAGAATTTTTGCACATCGAGGCAGATAATCACTTCAAGTGAACGGCCCTTTATCAACGTTCAAGGTGAACAGGGAAGTACTGGCGAATCTGGAGTCAATTTCATATGTATACCGATTTGCTTAGAGTTGAAATTAGCATTATCTCGAAGCCCGCGCCGGCGGACACTGCTTTTGGCGCCTGCGCCGCCCCGTGGTCCTTTTCTAACCACCGGCGACCTACGGCCAACGCCTAGCCGCATATTTGCTGACGTCACAAAGGTATCTGGAATACGCCTACGAAATTGATTGGTATATAAGCTGCAGCATGGAGGGTAAGAATTACAGTTGCTCTCTGCTAAGAAAACAACACAGACCACAATGTACAAGCTGGTGGTGTTGTCCTCCGTCCTGGCCCTGGTGGCCGCCAAGCCCAGCGGACTCGGACTCGGCCTCGGTCTCGGCCCTCTGGGCGTCCCTGGCTTAGGCTTAGGAGCGCCGTGGGGATTGGGCGCTCACCTAGGCGCCCCGCTGGTGGCTCCTCTTGCGGCTCCGCTTGCTGCTCCTGTGTTGGCCGCTCCTGTTGCTCACGCACCCGCTGTCGGAGTCGCCGGTCCTGCCGTGGTCGCCGCGCCCCTTGGTGGTGCTGCCCACAACTACAGGGGACCCGTGTCGCTTGCTCCCGGCCAGCCCGCCAGCATCATAGCTCAAGACGGCAGGCCCCTTGACACCCTCAGTGTGAACGCCGACCGCGCTGTGCACTACACCGCCCGGGTGGTAGACTCTGCCATCGGAGGGCACGGACATCTGCTCGGAAAGCGCTCTGCTCCTCTCCTTGGCGCACCGTGGGCTGGCCTGCCCGCCGCGCACGCGCTGGCGCCCGCCGCCCTCGCCGTGCCCGCCGCTGCACACCTCGGCTGGCGCGCACCAGTCGCTCCTCTGGGCTTGGGACCCCTGGGTCATGCTGGCGTCTTGGGACCTCGTTGGTGAAATACTGTGTAAAGAAAGTTTAGCATATTCGACAATATATCTGCCTATAGTTTATAAAGAGAGTTACTCGTAAAAAGCATTTTTCTTTCAACAAATCCCTTTTTCTTTTGCATGTGATAGTAGGTATGTATGTGTGAAACTAAAACACGCGGTCAAAACAAAAATGTTTCATAGTAGGTAAATCTGTGTTTGCTGGAAAATTGTTGAATTGGGCGAAAATATTGGTTTGCCTATTAGGTATGTGTGGTGGGTTACCTCGTAGTATCTCATTCTCTAAGAGTAGTTTTGCAATTTTGCAAGAATTCCTTACAAATGTTGGTGTCTTTCTGATCTCCTATCTTGAACTGATTCTGGGTCTTAAAAGTAGTTTCGATACTCGAGTGAACTTGTTTATTCTTTGCATTGTCTTCTGAATTATCACTTTGTTGCTAGAAACTTATTTGGAGCTGGGTCTACAGAATTTTCATGGTGGGCTTGTTTATTTTCAAAAATATAACCTATAATAATCTTCTTTACCTGTATATGTGTATTAGCTTGTACAAAATAAAATTTTACGTCATGTTACGTATTTCTTATAATTGAAAGTCCAACCATTTCTCTAGATTTGAAATATCTTGTAACTAAAAGTCGAGTTCTCAGCTCTTCTTTGCCAATCCTTGTTCACTGCATTCGGTGAGAATTTTATGTTGTCTAAATTGCTGGTTTAATACATTTGGTCATACCTTCTCTTTACTCTATAACGAGTTGCTAATTTTTATTTGTTTTTTGTTTCCCAATAGAGCAACTTTATTTTTGGTTTTATCCTCCTTAGACAGTCGGTTAAAAAGCAGTAGTACCTAACAGCGGTTAATTCATCTCAATCAACAATTGTAATTCAAACTCCGCACCATTTTACTCAATTTGTAAAAGAGTAACCAATTGATTTCAGTGGAAAAAATAATTATTAACTGTACCCTTACGTCATTCCAAAACTAAAACTTAATTATATAAAACAAACACATTGACATAAAAAACACGAAGAATACACACACACATAATCATGTAAATTAATATTTGTAACACGCTTATATAAATTTAAAAATAGACAAAGTTCATTACAAGACTTTTCTAACAAATCCTAACACAGCCACGATACGATGTTCCATCATGAAGTTCCAGTTCATTTATTTCGCCTCAATGATCGGATCAGTTGAATTGTACCATATAATTGTATATTTAGTCATCAGAACTACTCACATAGAGTACAGCTGCCAATTTTCATGACACGATCCTTGAAAGATGGATAAATTAGTTATTACATGGTTACATACAGGTCGACCTAATACAAGCGTATTAATAAATAAATCGCTATTATCTTTGGTCATCTTAGATATGGTAAGAAAGAATGTTACTTGTGAGATGACGGCAGATAGAAGAGTATGGAAGAAGAAAACATGCTGCGCCGACCCCAAATAAAATTGGGATAAAGGCAGGAGGCGGAGGGAGTATCTTTGGTCATCGTAGCTGGACAGAAATGTTGAAAATGTATGATTTCGTGTCCTATACGGGACTAACCATTTAAGGAATACATTATTATTGTCATTTTCTAATTTATTTATTAGAAAAGTGTGTATAAAACACTGTTAGTGCTTAGTTAAGTACCCTAGTAATATTGTTTGCGATAGCTAAGTCTAATTGCTTTGTTCTTATGAATTATTTTCTCGGAGAAAAGTGGTATTTTCATGGCCAACGATGCATTCCAGCGACGCCTATCATGGTAATCTTATCACACTAGTATATAAAGCGTCTGTCACGACAAGAATGCATCAGTGCATCTGAGCTGAGATCGAGACACAAACCGACATACAACATGTTGAAACTGGCGGTGTTGTCCTGCATCGTGGCCGCAGCATCAGCAGCCTTGCTGGCGCCCTTCGCGCCTCTAGCCTATACAGCGCCTATCCTGGCGCCCTATGGCAACTACAGGGGGCCGCTGTCCCTCGCTCCCGGCCAGCCCGCCAACATCCTCGCCGCCGACGGCAGGCCGCTGGACACCCTGGACGTGAACTTGGAACGCTCTGCTCACCTCACCGCCAAAGCGCTTGAGGGTGGCGTGCACCTGCTGAAGAAACGCTCGGCTGCCCTGATCGCGCCGGTCGGCCACGTGGCGGTAGCTGCGCCCCTCGTCCACGGCGCGCGACTCGCTTACACCGCGCCCGTCATCAGCTCACGCTTGGCAGTGGCTCCCGTCGCCTACGCAGCACCCATCGCTCACTATGCTCATTGGTAAATTGTGGCATAAGTAGATAGTAATATGTGCTGCTCACTCTGTAAATACTAAATACCTTCATGTATTAAAACAAATTGGAATGTACTTTTTGTATATTTTTTTCTCCCAATATAGTTTCCCATTGTTTTAGCGAATAAGTTGTGCAATCCATTGCGGTCTTATCTTGTGATTCTGTTTGATAGCTTGATGTTATCTTCTTCATAAACAGTAACATCAATTTGTTGTTTGTTTAGCAAATCTTTTATATTCATCAATTATTTTCATATGTCGTCATTAGAACGCGTAGTTATAGAGGTAGGTTTTAATCTGCAGGCTGATGACATTTGTCTGGCCAAATTAAGCTATATGTTCTGGAGACAGCTAGTTATAAAAATAAATGATGACTAATGCACATTATTAGCTGTTAAAAGGTGTCATTTTTTTGCCTTTTGACTACCGTGAGTGGTGAAAACTATATTAATTTGAACTCTAACCTTTAGACTGAGCCAGACAACCTTACCTTTGTAGACATTATCTTTTGAAGGCACATTGTTTACTAATTGACTAGTAAAAGATCTCCGTGAAAACTGAACACTGTCTGGTAAATAACTTTTCTTTTCTTTCGTAATTTCAGTTTCTTTCAGGCCATATGTTGAACTTTATTTATGTAAAAGCCATCTATTAGGATTGTGTCCAAGTTGTTAATGGACTCTAAATACTACAATTTCAACATTGCTTGATCGTTGCATATCTAATCACATCTTATATGTAGAGGAATTTTCAGAAAATTTAATTTAGAAATATGACGAAAGCTCAGCCACTTAGGGATTATGCGTTAGTTACATACTTAAGTTACAAAGCTAAATAAAGTGGGTGCAAAATTGCTGAACCCTAAACGCCAAGTGAAAAGCAATAGCTTTTCTATTGTATATGTAAATGAATTCTTGAAGAAATATAGATCCACAATTATGAAGGTTGAATAAGGGGTAAAAACACTTCTGTAATTTTTAAAAACTTAGTCCCTACATTCCTTTTAGAGTCCATTTCACGAAAGAAGCCCCGCGGAAAATTGTGGAACTATATATTTTTGTACGTATTTACTGAGCTATCGCATAGACAATAGCGCTGCGTCTGCGGGACTTCTTTTGTGAAATGGATTTTAACATATGATTTACTATTTGTCAAGACCTGACGTAATGGAAGCATCGAAATGGAAGTGACAAAAACTGTTCAGTACTTAGTGTCCCATATCATACTACAGTTAGGTCGGTGAAACAATATCCATTTCAAACGCAATAAGTCGTTCGATTACGTGTCACTGACATCCGATAGCTGAAGGTCTACGAGTAGCTGTCAATTAACATTCAGAAGTGATATTGATATTTATTTTTATAAAGCAATTACTGCCGGTATTTGTTTTTCGTAAGTTTGTACAACCTATTTGCATGTTCGCGATTCTTTTTTTGTTCTAGGAAAAGGGGTGCTGAACGTTGAATATGTTGATTGATGGTTTCACTCGTATCCCAACGGGACTTTACTTTGCGCGCCAGAATGAAAATAACTCGTAACTATCTTGGTGAATAGAAGGGCAAATTAAGTTTGAAATATTCTTTCAAATCGGATCTTTATATAATTTAGGTGATAACTATTATTTTCAACAATACCTATCTCATCGGGGTTTATGCTAAAAAGATAAGCTGTGACTGGAAAGTGAGTATTAGTAGTGAGTAGTAGTATTTTACATTGCTAACTACCTTGGTAAAGTAGAAAATTAGACACTGTTCTGTCTCCCGCCAGAAAAACAGGCCAAAGAGGTTCATGGCACACGTGATAAATAAAAAGTTTTTTAAGATTGTATTCGGCAATTCATTTATTTCAGCAAGTCCTCGATGTAATTTTTTTACCAGCCAGCGTAAGCGATGTGTGCTCCAGAGTAGGCGAGGGGAGACACAGCCAGGCGCGAGCCGATGAGAGGCGCGGAGTAGGCGAGCGGCGCGCTGTGGATCAGGGGAGCAGCCACAGCCACGCGGCTGATGGGCGCGATCAGGGGAGCCGAGCGTTTCTTCAGCAGGTGCACGCCACCCTCGAGCGCCTTGGCGGTGAGGTGAGCAGAGCGGTCCAAGTTCACGTCCAGGGTGTCCAGCGGCCTGCCGTCTGCTGCGAGGATGTTGGCGGGCTGGCCGGGAGCGAGGGACAGCGGCCCCCTGTAGTTGCCGAAGGGCGCCAGGATGGGCGCGCTGTAGGCGATGGGCGCGGTGTAGGCCAGGGGCGCGAAGGGCGCCAGCACGCCGGCTGAGGCCGCGGCCACGATGCAAGACAACACCACCAGCTTGAACATGTTGTATGTAGTGGTCTGTGTTGTAATCTCAGATGCACTGATGCATTTGTCCGGTGACAGACGCCTTATATACTAGTGTGATAAGATTAACTTGATGGGCGATACCGGAATGCAACGTCGGCCCTGAAAGGACTACTTTCCTACGAGAAAACAAAGTTCATATGGACAAAGCGTTTGTTACGCATATTTTTTGTAATATATATTTTTTGTAAACTACTTAGCTAAATAAGAATAATAATGTCATAGAGGTAAGACTATAATTTTGACTTCAAAATGAGTCTGATGGCGAAGGCAAAGGCGCCATTTCCATCACCACGTAAACAGGTTTCAAGTAATCATTATATTCTTTAAATAAAGTAGTTCATTGTTTATGTGGTTTGGACTGAATGATATTACCTGTATATAAAGTACGAGTTTTCCCTTAACACATGGTTTTGATATTGGTAACCCAGCTAAAGATATGAAGCACGGTAATTTTTCAAAAAAAATTTTTAACCGGGCCCCTGGGTTACTGACCCTGAGAGGCCATATAAGTAGTTCCTGAGAATCTAATGTCATCATAACATTCGATTGCTTAATCTGTAAAAAACGGAGAGTCAAACATTGTCTGTATCAAGTTATTCGATGTATCAAATGTTTGAAGAATTCCAAAGGAGACCGCCAGAAATCCATATATCGTTGGGCCAAATGTGAACAGGAATCATTTATGTGTTATTTAATAGATAAAACACTTACATATCAATATCAGAAAGATTTTTTTCAAAAATCTATGGGAATTAGGAAGAAAATATGTTTTTGGGTCACTAGTTTACACTAGTTTAGGTTATGCGGCAAATGGTAAGAATTGTATTTATAAGGGTCCGTTCAGACAGACCGGCTCGGAGAGAAGAGCAAATTCTTAACACGTTGAAAATCGAGTACTTAGTATTTGCAGTAAGGTTTATCTTTGAATGTGCACTGCTTTTGTCATTAAGAATGCTCGAAGGCTCTCGGTGTGAAATAATAAGAGGAGCCGACCGACTCCGATCGTGTATTTTTTCTAGACGTTTGGCTCCGTTTGCATGCTCTCTAATGCTCGCGCAGACGATCGGCTCCGGTCTGTGTGAAAAGAAAAATGCGCGCCGATGCTCTCCGACCCGGTCTGTTTGAACGGACCCTTATGCCAAAATGTATTGTAAATATAAACTGTCAAATCATCATCCTCCGAGCCTTTTTCCCAATCATGTTGGGGTCGGCTTCCAGTCTAACCGGATTCAGCTGAGTACCAGTGCTTTACAAGAAGCGACTGCCTATCTGACCTCCTCAACCCAGTTACCCGTTAAATATAAACTGTCAAATAGACTGTCAAATAGAATTGATATGTTTTCGTTTTGAAACAGTCGTTGATACACGATTTTGAAAGATGTTATTGTTAAATCAATAAATAACTTACTAAAACAACAATAATTCATCTAATATCCTTTTTTCTTTTATAAACGATTATAATGTTCATGTCAAAAATGCTAAAACAAAATAGATAGTGTTTTTTAAATAACTTACTAGTTACCTACTACTAGTTTACCTACTAGTTTTAGAACGAACTTAAAATGACCTGACAGCTTGTTTACAGAGCTAGTTTTAGAACTACGTTCAATTAAAAACCATATTTAAAATTATATTTTTTAGCTCATTCCGATAGAAAGTTATTATTGTTACATGTTCTTTTTAATCAGTAAAAAACCTAGTTTTTTTATATACATATCGATTCTGTGCATACTTTAGCCCAATTTTGGCGGTCTCCTTTCAACAGGATTTTTGTAGCAGAGATACAAAAATTGGGAACATAAAAGAAGATAGGGCAGATTTGTAGGTAATAAGACTAACCCTTGTAGCATAATAGTATACAATACTTATGTGACATTTGGTCTTTGTACATGCTAATGGCACATATAAATGTATTGTTTTTTCTATTTGAAATAATGGGAAAGTAAAGAAAAAAAAATTGTGAATGGTTAGTACGATACCAGATCTTAATTTCTAATGCTCATCTGTATTTGGATGATGGTATGTTAAAATAATCATACCAACATTGCGTGGATTTGCTAATACATGGATTTTCTTGAAACTTATTAGAAATATAGCTTTTTATGTATATTATGATAACTTATAGGTTACTTTTTATCCATATGCGGGAAAGATTTCCCTTGGAAAGTGGGTGAAACCATAGGCAGAAGCTAGTGTAAAAAAATATACCAATCATTTTTTTGTCGTAACCGCGGATGTAGTTGAATCCCCAATTGGTGAATATTTATGCATCAGTTTAACATAAAACAATATCTTTTTTTTTGCAGTGAGCTACATATTGATTTTCATTCTTTTTTTAAACACTATCCGTCTTACCACAAAAACTTTTAAACGTCAGTTTAAGCTTTGTCTAAAAAATGTCAAATTATGACGTTGACATATGGTTCATTTTGCAGCCACAATTTTTTTAGGTAAGTGTAAAACAGGTGGTTAAGTTTTTGTAGTAAGGCCACGTTTGTCTAATTTACTTTGCATAAGCTTATTTAGATTCGATGTTCTTTTATAGTTAAATGCGATATCTTTCAAACGATATATCGGGTGTGTCGTTCACAATCACATTAAATGAAATGCGTTAATTTACTGGTTAATATATGTCGATTAACACAAACAAAAAATAAAAATACGTAAAAATAAAAAAATGCATTTCTCAAACGAAGTAAATAGAATAAAAATGTGCGAAAATTAGAACACCATATAAAAGCCAGTCATTACAAACAACTGAAATTCTTCCTTGAAAACTGACAGCTGTCAAGTGATCAAAACATTTGATACTTCTAACTTTATCTCTGCTTTACACATGATGTTGTAAATTATAAAAACGAAAAATGACTCTTGTGGTTAAACCACTGAATGGATTAGGTTATTTTTTTTACAATTCGCCATAGAATATCATGAAGTATATGCGATAGGATTTAATGTGATTGTGAACGACACACCCCGTATTGGTCAAACAACAACATGTGGCCGATTTTGACCACTGCCCTTTGGTTTGCTGAAAATGATTTTTTGTGAATATTCAACTTTTATTTCTTGGAAATAGAGGTATTATAGAATCGGAAAAATTATATTTCGAAGTTTTGCAATTACTTAGTCATTTTGACATTCGGCATAAAGATTTTCGTAATTAAGTAGTGTACTTGATTAAAACAATAGAAATAAGTATAAGATATCTTCAGCTATTTTTATTAAACTCTTTGGTTGTTTTTCATAACGAATCTTCGCTTGTGTATGTATTATTTGATGTCGCTGGAAGCTCTGCTGGTACAATTAGATACTGTACCTCTGACTATTCAGGAAAGAAATTGTGACTTGATCTTTAAGTCGTTCTTTATATTTTGCGTACCAGATAGACGAAGGAAGTATTGTTTACATTTATTATGTTGTTCAAAATCTCGTATCAAAATCAGTGCAGATTATGTGATATGTTTTCGCATTTACCCACACAAATTGTCCAATAAATAATACCTATAGGCAATATGTAATATAGGGCGTACAACGAAATAAAAATAGTCAGTAGTTTCGACAAGTAGTTTTATTTTAATCGGTCCAGTTTTATGAAGATCTACCAGCCAGCGTAAGCGATGTGTGCTCCAGAGTAGGCGAGGGGAGACACAGCCAGGCGCGAGCCGATGAGAGGCGCGGAGTAGGCGAGCGGCGCGCTGTGGATCAGGGGAGCAGCCACAGCCACGCGGCTGATGGGCGCGATCAGGGGAGCCGAGCGTTTCTTCAGCAGGTGCACGCCACCCTCGAGCGCCTTGGCGGTGAGGTGAGCAGAGCGGTCCAAGTTCACGTCCAGGGTGTCCAGCGGCCTGCCGTCGGCGGCGAGGATGTTGGCGGGCTGGCCGGGAGCGAGGGACAGCGGCCCCCTGTAGTTGCCGTAGGGCGCCAGGATGGGCGCGCTGTAGGCGATGGGCGCGGTGTAGGCCAGGGGCGCGAAGGGCGCCAGCACGCCGGCTGAGGCCGCGGCCACGATGCAAGACAACACCACCAGCTTGAACATGTTGTATGTAGTGGTCTGTGTTGTAATCTCAGATGCACTGATGCATTTGTCCGGTGACAGACGCCTTATATACTAGTGTGATAAGATTAACTTGATGGGCGATACCGGAATGCAACGTCGGCCCTGAAAGGACTACTTTCCTACGAGAAAACAAAGTTCATATGGACAAAGCATTTGGTACGTGTGTTTTTTGTGTTCTAATTTTTTTTGTACATAACTACTTAGCTTAACAAAAATACTAATGACATAGATTTCTATGACTTTCACTTGGGATGAGTCTGACTTCAAAATAAGTCTAAAGGCGAAGGATCTCAGCCATAACTGGGCGAATATTTCATTTCGTGCATATTCGATGTCGGATAGTAAAGAATATATAAAACGTTGAAAGAATATTATTTCGGTATAGTTTTTTTATAGATAACTCTGCGTTCTTTTAGGCGCAACCTTTGGATTAATTAATTTTAATTAGGAAACCTCTAAATAAAAATAAATAAAACCTAAAATCTAATTACCATCTGTGTCCCTTCTGCCAGATTTTTCTTGATTGAGACATCCTGATAAAAGCTGTGTTTGAAGAACGTATCTTTTCTGACTTTTTTGGATATTAGGATAGTTAATCTATACAGAAATAATTTATTGTTTAGGAAAGAACTATTTCAAGGGGGCTTTTAACACTTTGAAGAGTGTCCTTTCAGGTCCCCATAATTACCATTCGACGATATGTTCGATCAAAAATTTTAAATTTTTAACCGCCACTGTGCATCGTGCTCAATATACAATATTTGGGGCAGTCTATGCTCTGCCCCCGACCCAGGCGCACGCGTTAAGGCTCCGCACTTCGAAAACATCAGTTTTTTCGTCGGGTAGTATGAGGCCTGGATACATTCTATAGATCAGAAAATTTAACAGTGAGTAGTCGAGGATATTTGCCAGAGAATATGAAAAAATCTTTTAAAAAAATAGTCTCACACATAGAAAAAAAAAGGCTTGAAATTGCCTCTCGAAAAAATTTTTCGTCAGCTAATTCTCAAAATATTCAATGATAACCTACACATGTTTTATCACTAAACGATAGAAAATTTCCTAAGCTAAAGAAAAATACCACATATTACATGGCTTTGTAAAGCATATTAGGAGAAATATTTAAAAAACGTATAAAATTCAATGTCAATTTTCATTTCATGAATTTTACCTTCTGCCAGACGGCGTTCCGCCGTAGAGACGAGTGGTCATGTCGCTTTGTCATCCGATGACAGTTAATCCTTCGTATACCCAAAAATAATATAAAAAAATATATTTGTAATAACATCCTATAAGTTCTTTTTTTATGACTGAAAGTGCATTTATTTTAATGTATTACATATAATTAGTTCCATAGAAGATGATCATGAGTGTTGTGGATGCTTTACTCTTGCAACAAAATGTTTTCAAGCGTATGATGTGAGATCACAGTTTTAGACGCCTTCCACCGGTCTTAAAAAATAGGAACGTTAAGATAATGACCGTTAAACTCAGGCAAATATGTGATTCCATTCATAACATTTATTTATTTTCCAAATGTTTGTTTGTGTTAGATTGTTAGGTTGTTTATTGCAAAACGTAGTTGTCATGGCAGCCGAATTTAAACTGTCATTGCTTGACGCGCAAGGAGGTTTGTGTTTTAAGTAATTTATTTTGAAATCTGACTAATAAGGAAATTATAAATCATTTATTTACGATAGCGAAAAATAATAATTTACGTGAGAACGTCGAAAATAATTATTTTTTGAGTAATTAGTAAAAATATGAAGAAAAGATGTAAGTGGTGGAACTACACTAGTGGAAAGTTCTCATCAATACGAATAATATAAACTCAAACACGAGGTAGTTAATGTATAACGTTGCCGAGCAGCGGAGTTCCTTCGACCTTCTCTGCTTTTCCATCATCATGACAGCTCCAAACCTTCGCTGTTGTAGTGTTATCAGACATACACCTGAATGACAAGTTTTTACCCTATGCATGCCTACAACTTTCGAAAGTTGCCCTCGATTTCTCGGGATTTCCATCATCAGATCCTTACCTGATGACTATGGGATCACATGGGAAGTCTACACAGCAAACAAAAAAAGAATTTCATGTATCATGTTCATCATGTCCAGGCGTCTTTATTTATTTAATTCTTTATTACATATAAATACATTCCCATCTTGAAGTCGGTTAAAAATGCATACCACACTGTAGTAATCACCAGCTATTTCCGTTTTGGGGTTATGGTTTTCACCACTCCACACAGCAAACAAGCATTTATTTTTACATGTCACATGAAGTTCATCCTGAACCTGAAAATACCAATTACTGTTCTTGTTTAGTATGATCGTACCATTTTTTGTTATATCTACATATCTGTATTTTATTCTCCTTTATGGCATTTTCTAGACCAGTTTTGAAAGTCACTAAAGGACATTTGATTTCTACTATTGTATCTTGGCCTATTAAACCATCTGGCGTGGCGCTAATAAATGGGTATTCGTGGTCTACGAACTAACCACAGGGATTAATTGTAACATTTTCTTGAATAAAGAGTTGTTTTATAGCAAGTTGTTCGTTTTCCACGCCATGTGCAATTGCAGTTACTTTACTGAGGTTGCATTTATACAAAATATTTTTCACTAATTTGGCTTTGCTACTGTTTTCTCTTCTTTTTATTACCACTCCAAAATTAGACGCAGTTAACATATTCTTTCTTAGATCTAACCAGTCACTGCTTTCCCTCTGATTTTGTTGTATATTATCTCTGTCCGAAGTAAATTTTTTAAAATTTTCTAAGAATAGTTCTTTGGCTCTGACGAATTCATTAGGTTCCATATCAGGAGTAGTACTATGAGGTCCATAATCAAGTTGAGCTATATTTTCTTCATTTTGTATTCTGTTTTTCTTATGAGGTTTTGCCTGGTTTCTTCTTCTTTTCTTCAGTCGTCGTTCTTCAAAATTTTTCAGTATACTTCTGGGACTTTGCCCTAAAATTTTCTTATGAAGTGTATGTCTTGGATGAGGGTTATTGAAGGACAAAACTGCAGCAAAACATCGTGCACGCTAACCTCGTCGAATTGAAAATTTATCTTTTTGTCACTACACTATTAAAGCACTCTACGGCGTTTGTATCTACATCCTCAAGCAGACTTGTCGATTTTGCTAAAAGTGATTGAATAATCATCTTTATTCTAAACCAGAAACTTAGTGTTCTCTATTTCGATGTTGCTCTGTAAAGTTTTGTTTTTTAAACAATAATAATCTTTGCATCTTTCATGATTACAGAAAGCATGGTAAATGGAATTTTGTACCTCGTTCCTAAAACCAGGAGAAACAAGAAGCAGTAATTGCTCCTTCTCAGATTTGTATTTTTGTATTGAAGCAATCACAACTTTCCGAATAGTCATAATCTTAATTTCTGATAGTAATTTTCTATACGCTAGTGGATATTTAGTTTCCTTGGTCATTGCTTTCAATTTGTTGTACATATTACGTAGTAAGTGGTTTCTGCATTCTATTTGTAACTGTATGGTTTGGGTAAGGATTACGTGCTAAAATTTTTGCGTATGTAGCCGAGTCTTTGTCTGCTATTATTCTGCCATAAATAACATTATAGGTACATCGCTATGGATGGCTCAAAACCTTGACAAATTATATCAGCCTCCGTACCACTGGAAGATCCTGTATCATTTTTAAAACAGGTGTGTTCTGGAGTAGAAATGTGTTCTACAGTACAGTGTTGAGACAGTATTTATTTTTAATACCTATGAATAGAACTTGACCGAATCTACGACCCACAATTGCTGCGGCACCTGACAATGCTCTATAGTTATTTCCCTAGGAACGTGACGACCAAACAGCATATACGTCAACTATAGGAGTATCATCCTTGCTCAATTTATTTTCAGCTATAGCTGCATCAGGCTCACGGATGGCAGCTATTTCCATAGATTCAACTGCTGTTGCCTCCCATTTTTCATAAACGTTGTCTTGAATTTTTAAATAAGTTCATTCTGTAAAAATTGTTATAAAATAAGAATAATTTCCACTTTTAATATAGATTATTTTTAAATATGTACGCTAAATGTTTTTTTTTTTTTCAATATGTACATACATACTGTAACTAATTAAATGTTTCTAAGAAAGTTCACATTATTGTTTAATTGTATTCATGGATCCATCTGTAGCTTTTAAATTAATTTGATACACACAAGTTACCATTTTCAAACAGTGCCTCACTGCCTCGGTTTGTTTTGACACGAAATAGCCATTCAACTAGGTTATTTTTTATAGTTACTTATTCCTCCCACCGAACACAGTCAATGACTCGAGTTATGTCAAAAATCAGTTGTCGACTGTTTTCGTATCGGCGAAAACGTGAGCGGCGCCCCGCGGTGGGCTCGTACCTCACCCCCTCAGGTTGTCGATTTTGACAAGACAAGGAGCCTTAAAGAACGATTATAGCTGCGTAAATTAGAGTTCTTCTATCAAAAAAGTGAAGTGGTTCAAAATATTTCTACATACCATTCGAGTTACAAAAGGTAGAATATTTATATTTTTCTAATAATTGTTTATTAGGTGTATACAGTATAAGTGTCTCGTGATATTGGTAAACTTAAAAAGTCTATTCCTGTTCCAAATAACGACTACGATCGAAAATAGTTGTAAATCTAATTGCCATTCTTCTAATTACCGTTGATTACCGTTATTTTTTGTACAAATGGTAATTAGAATGGACGAACGGTAATGATATACATATAATAATAAATTTTAAAGAAATAAAAAAAGCAATTCCATATAGACACAAAAGTACATTAGCTGCACTAACATCAAAAAGAAGAAACATTTACTTGTTTGTTTGTAATGAATAGCCTTCGTATCTCGTGAACCGATATTAAAAATCTTTCACTCGTCGCAAGTACCTGCACATTTATTATAACTTATCTTGTTACAACTATATTTTGAGTTTGAATGTGATATTTTTTTAGATACATAAAGCCTCGAAAAAAGAAAACAAGAGAAAAAATACTAGAAAAAGCAAAAACAGCTCGTAGAAAAAGATGTGAAAATATTAAAATTGTGAAGATTATATTGAAGCAGAAGAGGCTGAAGTAGCAGTAGTAGAAGATTCAACAGCTCCAGTTGAAGAACCATCTGCTGTGGTAGGATTAAAGAAGAATAAGATACATAATGTTACAAAAGACTAAGAAGATTGTTTATGATCCGTTCTTTTGAAAGATTTTTATAATATTTGATTTGAAGTGATTCTTATTATATCTATGATTACATTAATTAATACTAAAATAATAAAGGGGGGGATATTAAAACTAAGTATCAAAAAATTCATCCGCATCGCTGTCAGCGGGGCTCATGCCCAAAGGGCTGGCTGCGCTGCCACGCTGGATGGCAATGCATATCCTTTGGCCGAAGTATAGGCCAGCATTTTGGTCACGAGTGGACTCCACTAATCGCTTACTGATTTCTCGAAAGAGTCTGTGGGCATTTGGGCCCCATGGTCCCAAGGTTTCAACCCCAAACGGCTCAAAAATGCAATTGCCGGTGAGGTTTACATATTTGTGCCGTTTGAGGTTTTCCGCGGCTGCAGCAGCTGCACCGACACAGCTCGCGGTAATGGGAAGGTGGGAAGGTGCAAGGGTGTCGACGCAGGTTGCGTCCCACACCAAAGACCTTCCCATCTTCCAAGGCATTATAGACATCCCGTCTGGTCTCTTGCCATCGTCGCGTGCTAAGCCCTTGGGTTCTAAAACGGCTGGCACTCCGGCGGTGACAAGAGCACGACGGATAATGTCATTTATGCTGGCGTGTCGTGCCATGCGACCAGCACTTTTGCTACAGGAAAGACCATGGTGCCCATAGCAGTCCACAGATTCGCCGCACTAACAGCGATGCGGAGCCCCAGTGGGAGCGCCGAGACGTAGGCATGTAGGCGTAGCATGTTGAAGTGATTGTGTAATTTTTAATGTGTATCTATACTAATATTATAAAGCTGAAGAGTTTGTTTGTTTGAACGCGCTAATCTCAGGAACTACTGGTCCGATTTGAAAATTTCTTTCAATGTTAGATAGCCCATTTATCGAGGAAGGCTATAGGCTACTTTTTATCCCGGTACGGGAAGTAGTTCCCACGGGATGCGGGTGAAGCCACTGGCAGCTTTATAATATTAGTATAGATTATAAAGCTGAAGAGTTTGTTTGTTTGTTTGAACGCGCTAATCTCAGGAACTACTGGTCCGATTTAAAAATTTCTTTCAGTTTTCGATAGCCCATTTATCGAGGAAGGCTATAGGCTACTTTTTATCCCGGTACGGGAAGTAGTTCCCACGGGATGCGGGTGAATTACTTATATTTGGAAGTGCTGTAGCACGTTATTTTTTTGTTTCAGTTTGATTTATTATTAATATTGTGTTCAATGTATGTTATTAATTATAAACTACAGTTCCTGCGAAAGTCTGATTTAATTATTGTGCAATAAAAATATGATTAACTAAACTTTTATTTTATTTCTAATTACCATTCTGTCTACCTCATTACCATTATTTGATATCTAATTGCCATAACTATAAATTCTCATTACCGTTCCTGTAAAAAAAATAAACGTCAATATCTTCAAAACTAAATGTCTAATTACTGTCCCTCTGCTAAATTTCCTTTATTATCATGGCACACTTTTATAAAAACGCATAAAGAACATAATAGGACTCGATTATTTGACTATCTTTAAAACATCAATATCTGCTCGAAATGAAATATTCACCCAACTATTAATTACCACGATAGCTGGTTTCAAGTGATCATTACAATTGAGGTGGCCGGAATAACTAAGAAGTTATTTTGGTTTGGACTGAACGATATTGTGTAACTTTCGAGTTTCCCCTTAACAGATGGTATAAGCTAGATAGATAGAAATAAATATCAAGCCCACATTCTGCAGGGATGCATTTAACAAATGTTTCGTTTGAAGCAATTATAAATAGAGCGTTAACATAATAATAACATAGTTAACACACATTTATATAATTATGATGTTAACGCTGTTTTGTTCTTTTCGATATGCAGTCTTTAATTTTAGACCAAATGAAAAGTAGAAACGAAAAAAAAAGGTCTCATATAAATAGGTCAACTGATACGGTGGTAAAGATTAGACACCGAATCTATGTATGTATAATGGCTGAAAGTTTATGGTATATACAACCTTATTTTTTGTTAATGCGAAACTTGATACACCTGTCTAATATTTTTGTGTAAAGAATCTATTTACAAAATTTCACGACTGTATCATAAAAAAACACAAAGTTATAAGCTTGTAAAGTCAGCAAAAATTCAAGGTCACCGGGTGTCTTCAAGGGGACTGAGGGGTTTTTTTGCACTTGCTACTAGTTGTTTACTGTTTCCTAATACTCGATATGACCTGCCATGACCTGTGTTGTACTTAATGGTGGCGATGTCCAACTTTAAACTTTTTTAAATAGTTTTTGAAAAAAATATAACTTGGTGTAAAAACTATTGGAATCGATTCAGTTACTGATTCTGAACAAACTATATTCAGGTTTCGCATATACTAAAAATAACGTTGTATATGTCACCGTAAAATAACAAGACTCTTAAGTTGATCAACTTTCGGAAAATAATAAACGGCAGTTGAAATGTACTATTTAACGCATTTTTTCCGAGAGTTGATCAACTACCCAGAAAATTGATCAACTTACGTTACGAGTCTTGTTATTTTCCGGTGACATATATAAAATAATTTTCGCTCTTTTGTTATTATAAATTATTCGTAGTCTTTTTATCCTACAAGCTGACTCTAAAAGCTGACCGCTGAAGATATGACGGCCGGTAATTATTCCCAGGAAAATATAACCAGGCCCCTTGATTACTGCTCATGAGATGCCGTGTAAGTGGTTCCTAATACCATGGTTTTATCCTATTCCTTGATCTCGAAAAAGGTTTCCGATGTTTATATTCGATTCATCATATATTTGAAAAATTTCAAATATCAGGTGGATTTTTATAGCAGAAATGTAAACATTGGGACTCATCATCATCATCAAGTAGAAAGAAGAGACTATAAAACTAGAAAGGGCAGATTTGTCCGTAAGCATTAGGCCTAACCCTTGTGGCCTATTTGTGCCATTCGGTCAAATGTTGTAGGTACTCGCTCCTCTAATGGCATATGTAAATATATTTTGAAAATTTTAATTAGTACTATATTCGATTTTTATTGGCGAACCCAATGCTCATCTATATTTTAATGAAGTTATGCTAAAATAATCGCACTTAAAAACGCTTGGATTTGATACTTCATGAATTTTGGTGAAACTTACCTATTAAAGAGATTACTATTAGAAAGATAGCTTTTTTATATCAGAATAACATATAGGATATTTTTTATCCATTTGCGAAAAATATTTTCTTTGGGAAGTGGGTGAAACCATGGACAGAAACTAGCGTGTAAAAAAATATACCAAATATTTTTGTGGCATAACCGTGCATTTTGTTTAAACCGTAATTGGTCAACATTTACGCATCTGTTTAACATAAAACATTTGTTTTTATGATGCAGTGAGCTAAATATCGAATCACGTTTTTTTTAAGTCTGTTAGAAGCTAGGTTTTTAAGTACTTACCGTATGTCTTATTTACTTTGCATTAACTTATTTAGATTAGTTTTATTCTTTTAACAGTTAGCTAAATAAGACATTTTTAGTTTTTCACAGTTAAAAATGTACTCGATTAAAACAATAGAGATCAATAGTTACTAGATATCTTTAGCTATTTTTATCTAACTCCTTGATTGTCTTTTATAACGGGAGATCTCTGCGTGTATATGTATTATTTATGGTTACTTTTAAGGTTATGGTACTTTGCATATTTAGACAAAGTTAGTTAGACGAAGAGAGTAGGTACCAATACGGTATTCAAATTCTCGAATCAAAATTAGTGCAGATTATATGATTTTTACTTTCATTCTCCTACATTAAATTGCCAATAAATAATAGGTTATAAGTAAAACAGGGCATAGAACCAAATAAAAGTAGTTAGTAGTTTCGATAGGTAGTTTTATTTTAATCGGTCCAGTTTTATGAAGATCTACCAGCCAGCGTAAGCGATGTGTGCTCCAGAGTAGGCGAGGGGAGACACAGCCAGGCGCGAGCCGATGAGAGGCGCGGAGTAGGCGAGCGGCGCGCTGTGGATCAGGGGAGCAGCCACAGCCACGCGGCTGATGGGCGCGATCAGGGGAGCCGAGCGTTTCTTCAGCAGGTGCACGCCACCCTCGAGCGCCTTGGCGGTGAGGTGAGCAGAGCGGTCCAAGTTCACGTCCAGGGTGTCCAGCGGCCTGCCGTCGGCGGCGAGGATGTTGGCGGGCTGGCCGGGAGCGAGGGACAGCGGCCCCCTGTAGTTGCCGTAGGGCGCCAGGATGGGCGCGCTGTAGGCGATGGGCGCGGTGTAGGCCAGGGGCGCGAAGGGCGCCAGCACACCGGCTGAGGCCGCGGCCACGATGCAAGACAACACCACCAGCTTGAACATGTTGTATGTAGTGGTCTGTGTTGTAATCTCAGGTGCACTGATGCATTTGTCCGGTGACAGACGCCTTATATACTAGTGTGATAAGATTAACTTGATGGGCGATACCGGAATGCAACGTCGGCCCTGAAAGGACTACTTTCCTACGAGAAAACAAAGTTCATATGGACAAAGCGTTTGGAACACTTGTTTTAGTGCTCTGTACTTTTAAAGAAAAATACACAAATTCGATAAAAAATATTTTGATTTTGAATTTACTTTGAAGTCTTACCTCCGTCGAATTTTTACGAAATAGCTGTAGGTGGAAGGTAATATGTTATTCAAACATACAATTTACGTGGTCATAACAGTGTGAATCGTGAGTCTCGGTGATGAGATCCGGTGCGTTTTGCCAACAGCATGTCTTGTTTAATGATTAACTACTAATATTGAGCTACCGAGCCAGGTGCGCATTTCGAAAGCCGAGAACTAAAGCTTAACAATCGTAACAACAATTCTCGTAATTAATAAAACCGGCCAAGTGCGAGTCGGACTCGTGCACGAAGGGTTCCGTAAATTACAGTTAAATCAACCTATCTCAAAAACTATAAGAGATACTTTGATCAAACCAAAAATCGTTGAAAGAGTTAATTAGCATGCATCACCTCTATTTTTTTTAGAATTTTATACCCCGTAGTTATAAAAATAGAGGGGGGGGGACATACTTTTTACGACTTTGAGAGCTGATATCTCAAAAACCGTTCACTTTAAGAAAAATGTTTTTTAGAAAACTTTATATCATTTTAAAAGACCTTTCCATTGATACCCCACACGGGTATGTACATCGAAAAAAAAAATTTCATCCCTCAGTTACATGTATGGGGGGCCCCACCCCCAATTTTTTTTTTTACTATTTAGTGTCATATTTTTGTAGCGGTTCATACAACACATATTCCCATCAAATTTCATCACTGTAGTACTTATAGTTTCCGAGTAAATCGGCTGTGACAGACGGACAGACGGACAGACGGACAGACGGACATGACGAAACTATAAGGGTTCCGTTTTTGCCATTTTGGCTACGGAACCCTAAAAAAGAGGTGTACGTATTCAAAGTCAGTTAAAAAATATTAAAAATAATTTTTACTTCTAATTGTAATAACAATTTGGTCCCTACCTTTGTACATAGAGAATAGGCTCGCAAAGGCGTTGCCGGAACACTTGCGCTAGCCTTGAAAGGACAACTTTTGAGCGAGTCAATAAAGTTCACTCGATCATTCATTATCAGTTTGTAAACAATGAAGTAATTAAGTAGTCATATGTAGATTAAATATAAGTGTAGTTATGGCTCGAGTTGATGTCCGCGCCAGATATTGTGGTTATCGAAATAATGCGAATTGTAATTACATGGTTGGTCGCGTTGGTGACATTTATTTGTCAGCTTGCTATTATTAAAGCTGCGTCCATTTTGGAGTTTGTTATGTTTTTATCGGCTACTGTTTTTCAGGAATACATTGTACAGTCTTGAGTCATGAATGATACGACCTGGGCTTCCATCTGAAATAAAGACTGTAGTCTTTATTAAAAAACTAGCTTCTGCTAGCGGTATCACCCGCATCCCGTGGGAACTACTTCCTGTACTGGGATAAAAAGTAGCCTATAGCCTTCTTCGATAAATGGACTATCTAACATTGAAAGAAATTTTCAAATCAGACCAGTAGTTCCTGAGATTAGCGCGTTCAAACAAACAAACAAACTCTTCAGCTTTATAATATTAGTATAGATTAGTATAGATTCTAAGATATTGTTTACCGAGTTTATTGATGAAAATGGGCTGTCTATATACATACAGCTTTTTAACGGTCACGTTTAACTCCTGTTTTAACTTTATTAGTAGCTATCATCTCTTATTTTACATATAGTTTTATATAGGGATTAGCAATAACCTAAAAATTTGGGCATGCGGTTCCATTAAATTCTAGTGTATGTCAGTTATTATAGGTAATAAATAAAGCATGACTGTTCAGACTTCATGGTCATATCCTCATTCCTATCTTTTTTATTCTTCCTGCCATGACGGGTTTCGCTTTTGTTTTCACTTCTCTTTGGGAAAGTCAAATATTGGTATCGCCCGCGGTTCGTCGCGCGATAAAAATCAATGAAAAACCCATGAAAAGCCTCGCTAGAAGTGCTGTCTGTTAGTGCCTCTATCACCCGGACTCGTGAAAAGACAATACGAAGCAAGTGCGGAGAAAGTGTCCCGCTGGCCGGCCGGCATTCGAGTGCCCCGTCGTCGGCAGACTTCCTTCCCGTCCACTTCCCTTTTTCCCAGGTAAGTTTGTCTTTTTCACTCATATTGAGGGTCACGGGGTTCAACGGGGACTTCAACGGAGTTTGCAGTAACGCCGGCAACTTCTCCAGCGAGGCCCATCCATTCTTCTTTTGGTGCCTCCTGTGAGGAACGAATTTCCTCACAAAATCTCGTAAATACTAATATTTTTTAGTAATATTTTCTCAAAATAATATTTCCTATCGAGTTTTCGATCTGTTCCACTCGCAAAACTTCTTATACCTAAGAGTATTGTTGCTGCATTCGCCGTTGATCTCTTATAAGTAGTTCGTAGTGACAGTTGTGCTCGAGGGATTTTATTTTAACTATAAACCAATCAGTTAACTTTTTCTTTCTTCATTCAGTAGTCTCTGAGCAAGATGGAAATAGAATTGAAATCGTTGATTAAAGAACGCGAGTATGCGTTCAAAAACATGCAAATTATTTACGACTTAGTTAAAAGTTGCCAAGAAAGTAAAGCAAAAATATCTACTTTCAAGGCCAGATATAAGTCAATAGAGAAAATTCGCGATACTTATGTTGAAGTCTGTAAAGAAATTAATAAAATACAATTAAAAATTAATCCGAAGTTCGTAATTGATGATCTCATTTTGTTGTCGTTTGACGAGTTATATTATGCGGCCGTTGAGTTTGCCGATTCGCTTGACTCTAGTATGTGTCCGCCACTGGCAGTAGCATCTTGTACACAATCATCGATTGCTGCTGTAAAGCTACCTAAGTTGCAAATTCCAAAATTCGATGGCCAGATCGAAAACTGGCAGACGTTTAAAGATAGCTACGAGCCATTAGTGCATAATAACGCCTCGTTATCCGATATAGAAAAATTTCACTATCTAATCCCATGCTTGTCCGGCAGTGCGTTGTCGCTCACGAAAGGCGTTCCTATTACATCAGCGAATTACGCTGTCGTATATAACGCGCTCATCGATAGGTTCGACAGCAAGCGCATTCTCGCGACAGCTTATTTAGAGAAATTACTTAAATTATCCCCAATTCAAAAACCATTGCTATCGAATCTATCCGAATTAACCAATACACTGTATGAAAGTGTCAATGCACTTCGCGCTCTAAATATTAATGATTTAAGTGAATTTATTTTATTTTACATTGCGTCTCGACCTCTTGACTTTGACACTAGGCGAAGGTTCGAGTTAGAGAATAAGGACGAAATTCCTACGTTCAATAACTTTCTGGCTTATTTACAAAATTATATAAAAGTTCTGGAAGTAAGTCAGCCACCCGCGTTAGCTGGCTCTTCCAACATTAATAAATCTAACGTTCGGACTAACAAAGCCGAAAATCATGGTCGCCAGCGAACGGCATTGATTTCGTCGAATAGTAAGAAACCTACCTCAAATAATACCAAGTCAGGCCAGATAATATGCGTTTGTTGCAAGGAAAGTCATTCTGTGTACCGTTGCGGAAAGATGCATTCAATGTCGGTTGATCAACGCAGAACATTAGTTAAAGATTTGCGTCTGTGTACTAACTGTTTGCGTCCTGGTCACGATAGTGTTAACTGCAAATCAAATTCGTCTTGCTATATTTGTAACGAGAGACATAATACACTGCTGCATATCGAACGTCAAAGTAAAGAAACACAGGCGGGTGATTCAAAGGTGACTGTGAGAGCGGGTTCAAGCACCACGCTTACCTGCTCATCTACGACAGCTGAACCGTTCAAGAGTACAAAAATCTTAGGTACTGCTGTAGTGCGCTTGCGTCACTCAGATGGTTCTATGCAGTATGCTCGTGCGCTCATCGACAGCGGGTCGATGGATTCGTTGATCACAAATGAGTGCGCAAGCAGATTAGGTTTGCGGATTAGAAAATGCAACTTAACCGTGTCTGGGCTTGGTCAAAATTTCGTTAATATTAAGGGTCACACAGTTGGTTCGATAATACCTCGGTTGAGTGAGTCACCACAGTTTGACATCTCTATGGTAGTTTTACCAAAGATTGCGGGAATGATGCCTTCGTCATCGCTGCCGATGTACGTCAAGGATCATTTCGCACACTTAGATCTCGCCGACTGCGATTTCTATAAATCGGGTCCGATCGATCTTTTATTAGGAGTTGAGTGTTTTGACCAGATATATAGTGGCTCTCGTTATACTCCCGGTCCCGGGTTACCCTGCGCGTTATCGAGTGTATTCGGCTGGGTGATAACAGGTCAGTTTCTTCATAACACGTCAACTCATACACCAGATCAATCCGTTACGTCACTCGTCGCGTCATCCAGTGCGCTCGATGATACCGTTCAACGGTTCTGGGAGTCTGAGGAGCCGTCGAAATGTGGAATTTCCGGCCCTGAAGACGAAGTTCACGAAGTTTGTGAACAAAAATATAAATCCGGTACATATGGTACTCCGGAGGATAGGTATGTAGTTCCTTTGATGTTAAAGGATGATGCCCCTTCCCTTGGCGATTCTTATCGCCACGCTTTTAATCGATTTCTCAACCAAGAGGAACGTTTATGCACTCAACCTGAGTCCAAAACGGAATATCAGGATTCCATGGAGCAGTACAAAGTCTTGGGACATATGCAGCTTATTAATACGTTGTCTGCTGGTCGGTGCTTTATTCCGTATCACTGTGTCGTGCGTCCAGAAAGTACTACGACACGACTGCGTGTAGTTTTCGACGCCAGTAGTCGAGCTACAAATAATTACTCGTTGAATAATATTGTTAATGTAGGACCTAAACTTCAAATCGATATAGTCGATTTAGTTAAAAAGTTTCGCCTTTATAAAATAGTTCTTACTGCTAATGTTTCTCCTGTTTGTAAAATGCACAGGCACATTCTGATCAGGCCTCAAGAGAGGTGCTATCAACATATCCTATGGCGAGACAGTCCTACCGAAGCTCTCGTAGAATATGAGCTCAGCATAGTTGCTTATGAAGTAACTAGTTCACCTTATTTATCTTGGGATGATGCTATTTCTCAACATTTAGCCAAACAATGGCATTCGCCTGCCGCGAATTTATTAAGTTTGAAAAGTATAATCTTACCGCGGCTAGTCATACCTCCTGATCTTATTGATATCTACTTAGTAGGATTTTGCGACGGTTCGTTAAAATAGTATGAATGCTACGTGTATTTATGCGCTGTTACATGTACGAATTCTACTGTAACGCATCTATTGATAGGAAAGTCTAGAGTGGCTCCTTTCACGCCGTCTACTACTCACATGTATAATCTGTTAAAGGATAGAACTCCTATTCAAACTATTCGTGCTTATTCTGTTAGCAGTACTACACTCTCTTGTATTAATACTGATCCTCATTCACAAAAAACGTATGTAGCTAATCGTGAAATCGTTATCACGGAAAACTTACATTCTCGTCAAGTTCAAGATGTAATTGCAATTTTAATTTCTAAACATTCCAATTTTATAAAACTTCAAGGAACCTTAGCGTTGTGGTTTCACATTATTTTGAACTTTAAACGTCCCAAGCAAAAATGGGACACTTCTCCTTTTGCTAGCACTGAGTTTGATACGTCAATGAGGACTTTGGTGCAGTTCTGTCTAAGTCAATATATGATAACAGAATTTAATCAAGTGCGTAATAAGCAACAAGGTTCCAAATCTATTCAAAAACTTTCACTGTTTATAGATGAGGAAGGTTTGTTGCGAGTGGCACGCATTGATGAGGCTAACTTACTCACATCTACGTTACACCCTGTGCTTTTACCTAAATTAAGTCCACTATCTCTAATGATAGTTAAACATTTTCATTTAAAGTATCTTCACTGCGGTCCTAGAACATTGCGATCTTTGATTCATAACTCCTGGATAATCGGACTTGTTTCTCGTCGCGATATGTGTTATTATGTTCTAACCGCTTGTCGTAAAAATTTCTTAGGCGCGAATAAATGTCTCAAAGAGATCGATAATGAACTTTTTAAAAATAAATCTGCTATAACAGATGGCTTAGTCTCTCATCAAATCGTCTTTTGGCGAGCTTGGCAACGTGATTATCTTCACACACTTCAACAAAAGAACAAATTGTTTCAAACCGCGCCTAATTTAAAAGTTAACGATTTAGTCATCGTCAACGAATCAAATCTTCCACCTTTGCTCTGGAGATCGGCTCATATAGAACACGTGCACCCAGGTGCCGATGATATAGTTAGAGTTTTTACTCTCCGAGCTGCTAATGGCAAGACGCTTCGACAACCTGTCGTCAAGGTCTGCCCTTTGCCAATTAATTAGATATCCTACTAGATATAACTTGAGCAATATCGATTTCAGTACTTTATATCGTATTGCTCATTCTTAGAAGTTAAGTTTTAGTTTAACATATATTTTTCGAGCATAGCTTTCGTTGCGTTCGACTTATCCGTGAAACCCATGTGGCTTTCAAGTGGGGGGAAATGTTCAGACTTCATGGTCATATCCTCATTCCTATCTTTTTTATTCTTCCTGCCATGACGGGTTTCGCTTTTGTTTTCACTTCTCTTTGGGAAAGTCAAATATTGGTATCGCCCGCGGTTCGTCGCGCGATAAAAATCAATGAAAAACCCATGAAAAGCCTCGCTAGAAGTGCTGTCTGTTAGTGCCTCTATCACCCGGACTCGTGAAAAGACAATACGAAGCAAGTGCGGAGAAAGTGTCCCGCTGGCCGGCCGGCATTCGAGTGCCCCGTCGTCGGCAGACTTCCTTCCCGTCCACTTCCCTTTTTCCCAGGTAAGTTTGTCTTTTTCACTCATATTGAGGGTCACGGGGTTCAACGGGGACTTCAACGGAGTTTGCCGGCAACTTCTCCAGCGAGGCCCATCCAATGACATTAACAGTACATAATTGCTATTCAATCAAATGGCCAACACAGTTTGAGATGATTATGAAAGGGGATGTTACAAATATTTTATATGAATAATAAATATCTGATAAGCGACCTGGCGACACGGCTCCCATACGCCGAGGAGATACTTTGTTACTCATGTTAATGTTATGTTAATGAGCTTAAATACATTAACCAATTATATTTACAAATTCTCTTTTCGAATAGGGGAGGTAGCAACAAGACCCGCGCAACAGTAGATACATACAATACTGTGTCTGTCTCAATGTAAATGTGATACTCATTTGGAACAAAAGCATACTTAAACGTTGTGTTGGTTCCCTCGAAACGATTCTCAGAATTTTCACTAACATTATATGGAAAATGTTAGAAGAAAGGCGTAGGACACGGTATTTATTTTTACGTGATCTGCCGGTTTTCGTTTTATTGCAAATCTGAAACGAAACCCACTCGTTTATTCTTCAAGCCATTTTAAGTACCCACAATTTATTGTGACGTTTATGTTTATATCCAGTGAGCTAAATATAGACGCGATTACCATACGCTACATATTTCTTAGCAGGTTGATATTTTGTACTCGGGGTGTCTCATCTGGTTTACTTTTGTTGGCATATGTATCGCAATAAGAGCATTAAGAGGATGATGAACTGGCCAGGCTCGTAGACGGCCTCGTGGATTTTAAATATCAGCTTCCTGAACAGCCAACTTGCACCGGTTTTCAAAACGAGATCGCCCTTAGCTTTAGTGAATATACTTTCTATAAATACGATGCTGCACATTGTCAAGGCATCAGTCGTTCATCCGAGCAACTAACAATACAGACCAAGATGTTCAAGCTGGTGGTATTGTGCGCTTTCTTCGCCGCGGCGGCCGCCAAGCCCGGTGCACTCATCGCGGCTCCCATCACTCAGTACTCGACCTACGTGACTCCTGATGTGACCACCATCACCCGACAGGACAGCAGCGTAATTCACCCATCGCCGCTCTTCTACCAAGCACCGTTGGCGTACACTCACTTCATCAAGAAGCGTTCTCCGCAGTTCCCCCTGACGTACGCCGCTCCCGCTACCTTTTACCCCAACTACTTGGCCGCCACTACATACAACACGCCGTTGATCCAGAGCCCCTCCATCCTGCCAGCGCCCATCGCACCCATCGCGCCCCTGCCAGCCGTGCACCTGATCAAGAAGAGGTCCGCGCCTTTGATCCCTGCGACATACTACGCGCCCAGCACCTACGCCGCCACTACTCCCCTTGTAGCTTCTACTTACACCGCGACGGCCCCTATTTACTCACACGCTGCCCCCCTGCTCTCCCAGCCCATTGCTATTTCCCAGCCTCTTGCTTACGCCCACCTTATCAAGAAGCGTTCTGCTGCTCTGTTGAACACTTTCGTCGCCCCTACCTCTTATCAGTCAAGATTTGACCTGCAGTCAACCCACACTCCCATCTCAGCCATATCCTATGCTGCCCCATTCACCTACTCCAACTCCCTTGCCTACTCCAGCCCGCTCGCTGTATCTCATTTGTACTAAGTGAGTATTCAACACACGACATCGCAATGTCTAAACTTGTCTAAAATCCCCACCCCTTGTAAAATACAATTAATCTAAAATTGTCCATACTTGAAATAGAGGTTTAAATGTACATAATGTTCATCACAGACTAAATACATTCCGGATTTTACATGTTGATTTTATTTATTTTCCCATTATGTACCAATGCACCATATATTGTCGTAACGATACTATTTATCTATATTATTTATCAAGGCAATAAATTCTCCCACGAGTGGAATTTAAAATATTGCAACCATTAAATTGTTGTACCGTATGAGGGAAAATCGTTATATGGTTAAAGCAGGAGTATCAGTGTTACATTTCTTTGTAGGTATTTAACGATGTAATGACTAATTAAGTCATCCATTTGATTCACGCACAAGTAGAAGTGTTAGTTTGTGCCATGAATACAGACCCAAGTCTATATTTCTTTTGTAGCGACATGAAATATAGACTTGGGTCTGTATAAGGGACTGACAACGTGACGTTGAATCTTGCTGCGCTGGCAACCGATGCAGGCTTTTGCCCATAGGCCAACTTCTTTGTTCATACCTATATAAGGCAGGAAACTTTGTTAAATTGTATTTTTGACAAATCGAGCATCTTAAAAGTAGCTTTCTTTCTTGTCTTCTTACATACGTAAACGGATTTTGTTGACAACTTTTCATATATATTGAAAAGCGAGCGTCTAGAACCAAAAATCTATCAAGGTTAGCTGAATTAATTAGTATACCTATTACAAGCTCACGTTTACCTACAAGACGTAAGAAGCAGCAGTAATGCACCCCAAGAGCTCCCGCAAACTGCAAACTTTTAGTCGGCCGATAGTTTGTTTGTGCTCTTAAATCAGTATGACGATGAATGGTAGTACGCACATTTTATCAAGTATGCCAGCGGTTTTACCCGCATCCCGTGGGAACCTCGGCACGGACCCGGATAAAAAGTAGCCTATAGCCTTCCTCGATAAATGGGCTATCTAACATTGAAATAAATTTTCAAATCGGACCAGTAGTTCCTGAGATTAGCGCGTTCAAACAAACAAACAAACAAACAAACTCTTCAGCTTTATAATATTAGTATAGATTTAGCCGGTATCAGATCGGCTGAAAAGCTTCGTTTGGAATCAAGATTATCTTAAAAAAAAGATTTGCTTGCCAACTATCGGGTTAACTGTCGGCCGACTATTTAGACTCCAGTGTGTTGACACTCCAAGAACTCACGTGTATATAATACGCGTGGTATTGTACTAACACATTTCCTCAAGTTTCTCAACAAAGGGATTTTTATTTAACCATTACAATAGGCATGTTCAATTGTATTATAATAACTACATCAAACACAAATGTTAGCGGTTTTTGTTGTTGTTCGAATATTATCGATTATTGTATACAAATATTGGTCACAATTTGACGTAGCTATGTTACGTCATTTGCTTGTTGGTGAGTCGTAAATCGTCAGTGGTGGATGAAGTTAGTCTGACGTAGTTTAACGTTTACCGTCTCACCAATGAACATGTAAGATAGCCAGAGGCTGTATCTACATAATATGTATGATATACATAGCCAAAGTCATCTTTTCTCTCGACATTGTGCTGAACGCAAGCTTTTGTATGGCAAAGCAAACTTGTATTGAAAAAAAAAAACACGAAATAAGTCAGGGAATATAAGAATATAAATAAGTATAATAAATTATTACATCACATTTTATATATTAACAGTGACTTCAGATTTAAATAGGCACAAAATATAAGACGTGGATCTTCACTCATTTAAAACACGAGCACATTCTCACTTTCTTAAAATAACACTTTTTCTTTGTTATTCGATGTATTCTGTAGCAACATCCATTTGGGGTACTTCTGTAGTGCTTGCTTCTTGTTTGTTATCATCGTACGCTATTATTATGTACTTTTCACCTCCAGTGGATGGCTTTTCCTCAGGTTTTATTTTTTGTTTTTGAGATCCTTCTGCAACTATCGCGTTTATAACTTCTTTATCAATATTTTTTATTTTCTCTTCCATTAATTTATCATTTTGTAATTGTTCTTCTTGTACTTTGTCTATTGAAATGGGATGCTCCAGGGCTCTTGCTAGTGGTAGGTTGTGGAAAAAACTTAATGCCACCGGCGTTAATATCGTATCTGCCGTGAACACTGGAGTTAGGACTGTTTCTTGAGCTTTTATCTGCGGTTCATGGCTGGCATACAACGTTGTTGCAGGACTGTATATCAACGGCCCTGCTATAAATCCAGGGCTATGTTTAATATCGATTCTGGATTGGTGTGACACCGCACTCGGAGCCGCGTAAATCAGAGGAACTATCTGTCCTCGCACTTCGCACATTGAACTCACAAATAAAAGTAACGTAATCATCTTGTTTCTTGCATTAACCTTGAAGTGAGTACGAAAGGCAGATGAGATGTTATTTTATAGCCGCATAACGGTAGATGTTACGTGTTGCGCGGGCTCAGGTTCAAGTTCTCGGCCGGCGCTATTGGACGGGTCGTTGCGTCACCGTGACTGCGGCCCGGGGCACTGGCCGGATTGAGATGCATTATAGAGGTACAAACGTCATTCATTAGCATTAAGATGATGCGCTATTGCTTCATAACCATAAGTGAATCATAGCTTAATTTATTCGTAGGTATGTACTTCCGTTTCTACGCGTTTATTACCGAAACTAATTCAGGGTCTATTGTAAATAACTTTGTTATAAACACGTACTTTATCTTTTGTGTTTGTAAAAAGCAATTCAGATCAAATAAAATGGTGAATTCCAATTTTTTGTGATAACAATCACAAACAGTGTTCAATAGCACGACAAAAGTATTAATAGTTTGATCCTGTCACTCTGATTCAGCTTTTGGGGTATAAGAAGGTAGCCCTAATGTTTGAATGTCAGTCAACTCTTGCAGTTCGCTCAGATTTGTGATCCTGAAGTAATCAGTTCAACATGTTTCGTGTAGTAGTGTTGTTCGCATCACTGGCCCTGTGTCATGGGCACGCAGTACCCGTGGTGGCGCACCACGCTGCTGTAGTGGCGCCGGTGGTGGCTGGCTACGCTGGTCATGGCTACGGTGGCCATGGATTTGGAGGATACGGCTACGGAGGACTTGGCCACGCTGGTCTTGGTTTCGGAGGACTTGGCCACGGCGGACTTGGTCATGGCGGTCTCGGCCATGGAGGACTCGGTCATGGAGGACTCGGACACGGCGGACTTGGTTTTGGCGGCTTAGGTGGTCTCGGAGGCCATGGATTGTTGGTCAAGGGAGTGGGACATCATATCCACAAGCGTTCTCCTCATCTCGTCGCTCCGGTTGCGCACGTTGCCCACGTGGCTGCTGTAGCCCCGGTGGCTCACGTGGCTCATGTTGCACCGGTGGCTCACGTTGCGCCGGTGGCTGTGTCGCACCAGTCTCGCTTCGACGTACGATCTTCTCCTGCTGTAGTTGCTACGTCCGTGGTGCAGCCCGTTGTAGCGGCTCCCGTGGTGGCTGCTGCCCCCGTAGGACTCCACTTGGGTGGTATCGGCGGAGGCTTGGGAGCTGGTCTCGGAGGCGGTTTCCACGGTGGCTTCGGAGGTGGACACTACGGACATGGCTATGGCTATGGACACCACTAGTCGCGATATATTTAAAAGAAAATGATTGGTTTTGTAAATTAGGTATGAAAATGTATTGTGTAGCTATAAATCTGCAAATAAAGATGTGATATTAACTTTTTTGGTATTATTTCCAACTAATTTAAGATGAAGTGATGGATTTGAGTGAATAGTTAATTAGGGCTTTCTTTTTACACTTGATGAAGAAGAAAGCTTAAAATGTGCCGTATCTAACTAAACAAGTAAGTATGTAATGGGCCCATTGGTTGTGATTCAAAGGAAAAAGAGATAAGCAAAGCAAGATAAAAAGGATGACTTTATTAGTAGAATAAATCTGATATGTGATCAGAAATAATTTTATTTATTATGAGCCCTAGAGCATTTAACTTGTTATTGTTAGAGTAATAAAATCTAATTACTTCCAAAGATTTTAGCTAATTTTATTAACACTTGAACTGTAAACGTTATTTTAAATGTGTATACTGGGGAGCAATGATATTTCCGCAATTGAGTAAAAAAAGGCATGCATAACCTTAGCTATTAAATTGGTCATGCAAAGTTTTTGTTAACAAAAGACATTCTGGTTCGTATTGAACAACATATTTTCACGTACTTATTTTTTGTCGGTCTCTGAAAAAAGTGTATACAATGATTGTTGTTGAATGCTGATTAAAATTGTTGTTTATTAGGCATATTTGTGTAAGTATTTAAATTAATTGTTTGTTGTAATGCATTTTATTTAAAAACTACTGGCTATCTCTCGCAAAACCAAAGTACTGCAAGAATAATAAGAAAATCCCTAATTTAATTGAAAAAAAGCATAGGTACAGATCTAGGCAGCAATTTAGGAAATGAAAACAAGTTTTATAAAGTTAGAAGGCATGAGTACAAATAAAACATTGCAAGTAATAATTATAATCGTTTATTTCGGCAGTGATAATTCGTTACATATTGCTTTTTGGCGGCTGTACAGGTCTCGGTTGGTTTCCTTATATTTCTTAGTAGGGGTGCACGCTGAGGGCCTTGGGGTACACAGCGGAGTAGGACAGGGGGGAGTATGCAGACACCACGGGAGAGGAGTATGCGGACACCACGGGAGCAGCAGAATAGGCAGACACTACGGGGGAGGAGTACGCAGACACAACAGCGGGAGAAGAGTAGGCGGACACGAGGGGGCTAGAGTAGGACACGGGGGACACAACCGAGCTGTAGGCCACGGGAGCGACACCGACGGAACGCTTGCGGAGGTGGTGGAGACCAGACAGGGCCTTAGCCTGGTAGTGAGCAGCGCGGGCAGCAACGACTTCAGGGGTGTCGAGGGGCACTCCGTTGACGGCATCCAGGACGACGGCAGGGGAGTGAGGGGCTTGAGCGAGGGCGACGGGGGCTACCACGGAGGCGCCGTAGACAGCGGGTGCGGAGTAGACAGCAGGGGCGGAGTAGACGGCAGGGGCGGCGTATACGGCAGGGGAGCCATGTACCACGCTGGAGCTGTACTGCGACACCGAGCTCGTCGCCGGCACCACGGAGCTGTAGGCGACTGCAGGCGCCAACACGCTGGGCTTAGCGGCAGCCAACGCCGCGACAGAGAGCAACACCACCAGCTTGTACATTTTGAAGTGGTCTGTGTTGTTATCGAACTGAAGAAGTTGGATCAACTGATGTCTAACACGCTGTGACGGATCCTTTTATACGAAGCGTTGAGCAAGTACTCATTACCAAAACATGTGCTGCCCAAACAACCTTCAAAACCACTATCTGTGCTTTGATATTTAAGCCACCCAATTTTTTAATACTAGCTAGCAAAGATTTTTTGTCATGTGTTAGCTTCCGGAATCATTTTACAGATAATGCCAATTGTCGCGTGAAGCCCAAGGTGTGCATTACATTATTGGTAATGATTCTTTGAGACCTTCCTAGATAGATAGTGTAGGTGAATAGGGAAAACCTAAGTAAGTATCTAGTTGGCTGGTTAAGAATAAGTAACATACTTATTCTTAGGGTTAGGTAGGTTAGGGTAGGGTTAGGATGTAGGTATGTCAGGTAATACAATTTGTAAATTAATTTCTAAAGATGATATTCAATTCACTCTTTGGTACAATTCTGAAATGTAATTAGGTGTACCTGGTTGATAGTTGACATGACTTCATCAAATAAAGCTGCATTGAAAATATCTATAAAAAAATCTAACAACTATACTATTTGCATGTTCTTTTAGAAATCATTTAGATAAGAATAAAAATAAACCTTGGAGGTTGGAAAGTTGTATATACTTCAATTTTATTTCTATCATTAAGTTTCTTATCTGCTTTGCATATTGCAGTTAGCTTTTAATAATTTTTCATGTACTTATTAATAATAAATTCAATCTCTGTATTAATATTTATCAATTCCATTATAACAGCTTATTTTTCGTCTGCGTATGAAAAACTATAACAGAGTCTAATATGATTTATTTTTAATTACACTTTATTTTTTTACATTATAACATGCTTCTATTTTTTTAGCTCAAGGCTAATTAGGTGCAAAATAGCTCAATTATCACTAGAGCAGAAACATGCGTTAGAAAAGTACATAAACAAGTGGGTACTTTACTAATACTAATATTAGCTAGCCGAAAAGTCCTTTTATTATCTTGAATAATCCAATAAAGTTTAAGTATAACAATAAAGTCCAACATTGAAATATTAATCAAAAGGTGAATATTATATTGCATTTACATGAAACGCGATATAAAAATAAAATTATTTCAATTTAGATAGGTAATAATAGTCTTTACTGTTTTGTTAATTTAGTTTAGGTAAAAAACAATAGTGTAAGTTAGTTTTATAACTGGAAATATAAGGCTTTTTTATTTTATTTTATTTTTATTTTATTTATTTATGTAAGATAATTCAATCAGATAACACAAAACACAGATAGAATTATAAAAATTATGTATTGTTTTTAGATACAATGGGAACAGCTGGATTGAATATAAGGTTTTTTGTTTGTTGGATATTTCTCTTTCTAAAAAGCAGAATGAATATTAAGAACAAAGAAATGTTCTAAGCACATGTGGACGTACTAATGAGCAAAAGGAATCTGGTAATAAAAAATAACAAAAACGGTGCGTGCAGCTTAACACAAAGATAATGATTTGTCAAATTGAATCGCTGTCAACATCACCAAATTAACGCTCAAGTGTACAAAATGTCGCGCATTCATCTACATCTGTTCGTCGCTGAGCTTTCATAAACTGACTTATAGTCCATCAAATATGTCACTCTTTGTTATCTAAGTAGCACAAGTGTGAACGATAGCATCAAACCTGGCATTGTGCACATAAATGTCAGGATCTTAGCAGCTGTAATTTAATTACTGCATAAAAAACTTGACATTCTAAAGTGTATTTTTGAGCTTTGTTTGTTACAGCCAAAAGCTCGTTGACACTGACGCTGTCAGATTAGCATTTGTCACAATTTTTAAACTACTGAAATGGTCTTGAAGGTTAAGTTCTGCAGCTTAATAAGTAGGTATGCTAAATTAAAACAAATGAACACCGCCTAGTGTGGCAATTAAATGTCAAATAATATAATACAGTCGCAGTAAGTAAATTGTTTTTCGATCTCCATTTGAGAAAGCACGTAACATCTTGATATGACTTCTATACAAATACATAAAAATGGTTCAATTAAGTAATTGCTTTTTATAGTTATTCAAAATAGGCTAATTAATCGGCACTTTCCGAGTTCAAGTCAAAAACAGAAGACAACCCTTAAAATGGTCACCCTTTATTACTTCCTTTGTGTTTTTGCTGGGAAGAAGAAGTGGCGCAACAAACTCCCCATTATATTACAAATCTGAGTTTTTAAATAAAAAGTCATATCAAGATTGTTAATTTTTTCTTAAGTGCCTACTCAAATGGAGTATTAGTTTGCACTTATCTTTTAATTCGATATATGTCTTGGGTTATTATTTATTTGTTTTTTAATCAATTGAGTCACGTAACTAACTATGTAAACCAAATTTTATGTGACAACATAATTGAGATATGGGACAACTAATCAATACATATCAAAAGGATTTTTAAAACCTGACGTCTAAATTATTTGGTCGCCACGTTCAGAAATATCACTGGCATTTAAAACATAAAAATAAATGTTTAATTCACACTCAAATAAATTTGCTCAAAAGCACATTTGCCTAGCGTTTTCCCAACTATGTTGGGGTTGGCTTACAGTTTGATGGGATGCAGCTGGGTACCAGTGTTTTATGAAAAATTTTGGTCTGACTTTGGTATGCTCGTTGGAAGAAAATACCACATTAAGTAAAATGTATGAGGAGAAGCAAAAAAATATAACATGGTAACATTATAATAAGAAAAAAATAAATAGACAAGAATGTACAGTTATCGGCACGGATATCGAGCCATGACCTTCACCTGCGCAGAAGCGATTTACTGCCTTATTGCCTTATGCGTACGGGTGCGCCAAGCGATCACCACTCTTCCGCCGAGAGCCCAATATCCGTGCCGGTATCTGTAGGTAGGTATTGGACGGACGTGCTTGTATAAAGCAAAACTAACCTCTATTTAGTGTCTTTGTTCATTGTTATTAGTGTGTATCTTTATTTAGTGTTTTAATTAAAAATCTTAATAGCAAGAGCAAGGGAAGTACCTATGATGGTATTGAGATGGGATGACAATATAAATCTTCACACCTAGTGTGATGAAAGTGTCTCACTTTGATTTAATATAAATATAAGTTGTGTCAGGAATAATATATGTACAAGAATAAAAAGTCATAGATTTTTTTCACATTTATTTATTTACAAGCCATTTTCGTTCATCACATCTGAACCGAGGAATAATTTCCCCGTTATCGTGGTGACGCTTACCAGGGGTGCACGCTGTATGCCTTGGTGATCAAGGGGGCGGAGTAGGTGAGGGGTGCGGAGTACGCCAGGGGAGCAGCGTGCACGGTGGACAGCAGCGGGGCGGCGGAGTAAGTGGAGATCACAGGGGAAGCAATCGGGGTGGACAGAAGGGGAGCCGCGAGCAGGGGAGCAGAGCGCTTCTTGATCAGATGGGCGCCAGCCAGAGCCTTAGCTTCGAAATGGGCAGCACGAGCGGCGATCACTTCAGGGGTGTCCAAGGGCACGGCGGGAGCAGCGATGGCAGCAGGAGCAGCGAAGGTGGTCAGAGCGGGAGCGTACGCCGTCTTCAAGAGCGCGGGTGAGCTGTAGGCGAAGGAAGCACCGTAGGCCAAGGGGGCACTGTAGGCCAAGGGAGCGCTGTAGGCCACGGGCGCTGACACTACGGTGCTGGTGATGGCGGGCGTAGACTTGATGTCGAGGCGGGACTGGCTGGACACGGCGGCAGGGGCGATGGCGGCGATGGCGGGCGCAGCAACTATGGCAGGCTCGGAGACGACAGCGCGCACAATTGGTTGCTCAACCGATGTGGTTACCACTGCAGGCGATGACTTGATATCCAGGCGGGATTGGCTTGACACTGCAGATGCTCCAATGAGGGCAGGTGCTGCGTACACAGCGGGAGCGGAGTAGGCGATGGGTGCGCCGATGAGCCCCGAAGGCTTGCCAGCGACGAGCGCCACCACAGATAAGAACACCACCAGCGAATTCATCGTGGTCTGTGTATATTCAGATGTGAACGACAAGGGAATGAGATGAAACTGATGCTTTCTTTTGGTTTGCGAATGTTTTTATACTGCCCGCGATGTCCTGAAATGAAAGTCAAGTTCGACAAGTTTCGTGTCAGTACACGCAATAAGTAACTTTTATTACATTATTTTGTAAATTGTAAGTCACAATAATAAATATTTATATTTTTCATACTTGGCCCAGTATGGTTATTTGATAAGAATTATTAATGCAAATTGACAGTCAACATCTCTATGACACATCCTGACATAGGCTCAAAATACTAAAGCATGAAAGCAATATATATATTTAGAAATACATAACTTCAATGCGTTTTTCCTATTGATATCTAATCTAAGCACAAGCACGATGAGTCGTATGCTACATGATTAATACGTATGTATGTATTGAGTTTTAAATTAAGCCAAATATGTAAAAAGCTGTTTATTTGTAGGATAGTCAATTATAACAATTTAGAATCAGTGAAATAAAAACTAATAAAATATGAGTCCATTACCCATCCATATGTCATTATTTAAAAAAAAAACACTATAGTTTAACCTTCTAATGACTTGCACCTTATGTATAACGTGTAGTGAGTTGTATTTAGAGATAGCCTTTCTGTGTTGCAGAGCGCAGGCACCTAATACTAGACCTTCTTCCCTATTGCCCTTGTTCCTTTTTTTCTTTTAAATGATCAAGGACTGTTAACAGCTTACTCATGACAACATGGAATTAATAGTGTAATATACTTTTTGGAAGTACAAGGAGATTGTTAGGTGATAGAGAAGTTTATGGATCTGAGTGGCTGAGACCAAAAATATCTAGTGCTGCTCAAATTCAATAAGCCCTTTGTCTAATTTTTGTAAACTGTGTTATTTTAAAAGTAGATCATAAATTGTAGTCATATTTAATACACACTTACTTTTAAATTGAAACGCATACATTGTTTATTAACCTGCTATTTATGGGTTTGAGAAAATAAAATAAAAAATAGGGCAGTAAATGTTAACCTGAGATATTGTAGGTACAAGTAACGTGTTGGTGGGAGCGCAATAAAAACTTGGATTTTATTTTTTGCGTCAATGTGGCCGGTAAACAAAATGTTAAGGTTTGCTCGGCCTTGGACGCTTTCATGCTCATTCTGACCAACTTGGGCGTAGGCTTCACTCGTATGTGTATAGAGTTGTTGATACACGTGTCTTCTGGAATAAATATTGAAATTATATGCAGGATTTTAAGTTGATTAATTCTGAAAAAAATCTAACAGTTGATAGATATAGGTAGTTTTCTCAAAATAGGACCGAAACTGAGGGAACAGCTAAATTGAAATGATCCAAATTAAGTTTCTTTAGATTTAGTTTTTATCAATTTATTCACATAGATACCTATTTAAATTGGACAAAATATTTACATTACATACTGCATCAAAAAATTCATCGGCATCGCTGTAAGCGGGATTTAGTCATGGATTCTCAGTCAGATATTCAGCCACTGCTAGGCGTCCTCACACACATAAAAGGATAGAGCATTAATCACCACACTTGCTAAATCAGCCATTGGTGTTCAAGATATGCTTAGAAAGTAGTTACATTTGTATAACTTAGAAAATTTGCATTGGTACTTGGCTGACCTGGAATCGAACCCATATTCAAATTTCAGAGATTGGTGCTTTGACCACTAGGCAACCATGACTTACATAGATTCTAGTCAATACAAAATAAAATAACATAATCACACCCATTTACTCGCTTATCACACAAACTCACAGCTCTAGTAATATATGTATCAAGAGTGTCAACAGCATGACATTACGCACGGTGTGGCATGCGGAATCTGACGGCCATATCTACTGCCCAACGAACCTGCATATACATACAATTCTATATAAATAAATAACAATATGTATAAGTACTTTATATGCGTACAAAGCAGGTGGCGATGCCAGAATGAAAAAGATCACTTTGATACGAGAGTAGTCCCCATATTTTCATTGCTTAATTTTATATCTGCCAAGATATTCTCTTGCCAACGGATTGTCAGACTCGGATAAAAATGTCCCTATTATTTCCCTCGATAAATGGGCTCTCTAGCACTGAATGATTTTTTTAATCGTACTATTAGTTCCGGAGACTACAAATGAGTATAATTTTGTAACTCTAGTTATACCTAAATGATAGTCACTCTCAAATCAGACTTATCCTACTTTTTAACTGGTTTTATGGAACCTTTAAAAAGGTATAAGCGAATCCAAAACCAAAAACTAGTCTATGGCCATAATTATGTACCTGACGGATTCGAAATGTTACCCGGTAATCATCACAAAAAAGAAACAAGCGACCTTTTCAATGGGAACTAATTACTGTAGTAAAATGATACGCAAACTCAGAACCGGTTGGAGGCGGTTATCGGCTCCTTTGTGCGCTGCGCAGGCGCATGATTAGTGGTTGACAAGTCTTCAAGCTATCGGCTGATAACGATAGATTGTTGATTGTAAAGTTGGACGAATGTTAAGTGCTCGATTTTTTATGTTTTTTTTTTAATTGTGTGTTTGAATAATGAATCGAATATGTAATCGTAATGTAGACATTAAAGTCACACAAGATTAATAACATTAAAATATGTTTTTTTTTGTAATGAATGACGTATGTTTGTGTATATTTTTTAAAACATCCTCTATTGAAATTGGTGCCCGTTATTATATAAATACTGCCAACCATATAAAAATGTGTAAGCAGAGTTTTTTTGTCAGAAAACTACGCAAGTCATTGTAGTATGATTATAAGATCTACATATAATGAAAATACGAAAATATATTTACTGCATTTTATTACGATTCCAAACATGGCACAAGTTTCCAACTCTTGAGAGCTGGATTTTTGCTCCAATCTGTCATTCCGAATGTTCTTATTGCTATTTAATAATAAATACAGGAGAGATGTTGACTGTTGCACTATCCGGAATAGGCCTGGCTGTTGCGGCTGATGCTGGCTGATCACCAGCCGTGGGCGTAGGCGGGGGCGGCTACCAGCGGCGCGTGAGCAGCCACGATGGGCGCGTGGGCTGCTACCAGCGCGGGGGATGCCAGCTGCAATATAGGAACGTAGCCGTTATTTTATTGAATTTTGAACATTTTATTAAGTATACCTAAAAGTATTCTGTAGGTATATTAACATAGAAAAAATAAAATTATTTGAAACTTTTATATGGTGTCGAAAACGCCTCCTGATCGCGGCCCAATGGGAGTGTACTCAATAGGTTGGCAGGATTGCACAGTATAGGAAAATAGATTAAATGGGTACACTGTAATGCGGATCAAATATTATGAGGTTCAAATAGTAGCAACAGACAAGATGATGTTAGTTTAAATTATTTTAAAGGCAAAACAGACTTTATTTAGTCAAGATTTTTCCAGAAATTTGAGTAAACGCATGAGACAAATAAGTTGATCTACAAAAAGTGTTTTTTCTCGACGGAATAGTAAAAAAACTTTTCAGGTTAAAAGACATCAACGCGCAAAAAATGTACCATCTGAATCAGTGGTTTCATTCAGACTTTTTACCTAGCAATTTTGTAGAACGACGTGTTTCGTATATATATTCCAAAAGGAGTTTCATAATAATGTTAGAGAGATTACTTAACATCAATATACGAGTAGCACCTAGTAGTAGGGTAAAAGGATGAAGGTTTTATTCGAACATATTTCACGGTGAAAAACTCCAACAAATTATTTCAAAACTTACCTTAACAGTGTTAGCATAAGAAGTGGCAACAGGTACGGCGGTCTTGACAATAGCGGGGGCGCTGTAAATGGGGGCGCTAACTACCCCATGTCCCCAACCGGCGGCGATGGGGGCCGCGGCGATGGGAGCAGCGTACCCGCCGATGTAACCGGGGGCAGCGGCGGCTACGGCCAGGAGAGCGGAGAAGATAACCTAGAATGTGTCGGAAGTGGATAGATATTAATTTAAAGTTTATTTTAATATTATGATTATCTAACGTCTTCTTCTTATCGAGTAAGCTGTAGGTTTAATCACCTATATTAGGATTTAATGTTAGACTTTTCTCAAACGCCTGATGGAAGACGGATCTACCAATTTTTATTTACAGTAAATTGTACACAAACTTATTTACCGTGCTAAATTAAAAAAAAATGAGTAAAACTGATTATTAAATATCAATTGAATGATAACCCGCTTAGTAAAGCTCTTATTCTTTACATTCAAACTACACTACAAATTAAAATCGCGGAAAGAACCAATCTTTGTTCTTTTTAGTACAAATTGTTCACAAACAATTTTTTTTTTCCCTAGCAGCCTTATAACAACATTATTACGTTTTATTAAAACCAAAACAGAACACAATTAGTACCACAATAATAGATTACGTTACTCCCACAATAAAACAATTGCTATTGAACAAAAATGTATTGTAAGCTCGTATAATATCGCGACAGATAGTTAAATTTCCTTTGACCAGTTGTCAAAGAGTAGGTAGGCACAGAAGCCGTGAATAGGCACAAAAGAGATCACGTGGCAAGACGTAATGATGCCTATTGTCCGATCTATTGTGGGAAGTCGCACGCGCCTCCCATATGCTTAACACAAACACACACTCGATTATAATATTCTTATATAACTGATTTTCTTTTGTTAGCCCTGTTTTGACGGAATGAGTAAGTATGTAGGTTGATTTTCTTAGGCAACTTAGCAGTTTATAACTATTTTTTATGTAGAAAAGAAAGACCTAAGAAAATAAACATGATAAATTAGATATTCATGTTTGCGCCCAATTCTTAAATCAATTTAGTGCACTTTGCATCTTAGAATATCATACCTACATCTCTTACATATCTTCATCTTTTTTATTGTCCCACATTACGGCTACAGCATCTTCTCATATAGAGAGAAATAACCGTTAATCACCATGCTTACTCGAGACAAATTGACAATTTCAGACATGAAAGTCCATGTTTCCTCCTTAGTCTTTAATACACTTGAAAATTACGTATTACTTAAAAAATTCATTAATACTGCATCACTTGGAATCAAATCTGCATACTCGTATTTGAGAGGCATGTGCATCAAACCCTAAGCCACCACGATTTTATACAGCTTATCTTTATACAGCTTTACTATCATTGACATCATAACTACCCTTTACTTCTCTCAGTAACAAGATGTTCTAAATATCACGGATGGATAGATCTCGCGAGTACGTTAACGCGCAAAGGGCGTGAGTAGGAGGTCGTCGATAACTAAACTAGATCACAAGTCATATCTAGACGCCTCGTTATAATTGCTTTACCATTGACAGCTGGTTCTTGACATGAATTCTCCGTCTTATGAGTAATACATCCTACGGTGAATTATTAACAGATGTTCTAAACTAATACAGTAAAGACCAAAACAAAAATTTGCTTTTGGCTCCGAAACTAATGAATCAATTTAGAAAATATATTCACTGTTGGAGTGCTATATTATTATCTCTGAGTAGCATTCGCTACATTGTATCCGGGTACGCCGCAGTTCACACGGGACGCAAGTAAAAAAAAAGGCTTGAAAATGTCTAAAAACTAATAAAAACAGTATTATAAATTGAACCATATTCACAACAAATATTGTTGTTACAGCCTTTTTAGTGTCCCACTGCTGGGCACAGGCCTCCTCTCACACGGAGAAGGATTAAGCGTTAAGTAATCAAGAAATATATAAGAAGAAATATTAAATAACATCAAATCTTCAAGAAATCTATAGTAATGTTATAAAGCTGAAGACTCAAAACCGTATTTGTTAGTCCATTTATTAAGGAAGGCTATAAGCTGCTTTTTATCCGTATGTGAAGAGATGTTCGTTCCATGGAACGCGAGTACGCGAAGGAAAGCGCTGGTGGAAGCTGGTGGGACAATAATTATCTAGCGGAACATAACAGCGTAGGTAAAAAGCTTTTACTAAAATAATAACACAAACTTTACTTATACAAAGAACAGGAAATAGTTTATACAAAGGTTGGTGCTAATTGTTTTACCCGTATAAAATCTTTCCGAATTGATTTCAAGTAAAATATAATTATTCGCACGATCAATTCGTGCGTTCGGAATTTGGTAAATCAATTTATATATATTTATTTGCAAAGTTATGTTAAAATTACGTTTAGACACAAAATAATATCACATTGTAAAAAGCCTTCGACAGAAATGATTAACTGACTTAATGGACTTACTCAGACAACATTTATGTTTTTTTTATAATATGCAAATTGCATATTCTATAAAGCAAATAAACATAAGAACAAGTAAGATTAAGGATGTCAAAGAAAAAATCGATTAGTTTTAGATCACTTCGGCGTGAACCAGATACCTATTATTATATTCTATTCTATAATACCTATTCGATTATATTAATTATCGATACTCAGGATACCTCCAATTCAATCGAATTACGTCATTGTTATTGGAACTAAATCATATTTAATTATAATATTCCGCTCTCGATAAACGATTTTTAACTAGCCCAGGTGTTAATAAAAAGTAAAACATATTACTTTTAATCTATTGAAAATAAAAATAAAGATAATAATTTAATCCATTATTTTTTGCGTGTAAAAATCTATCTAAGTTTATGGTACAAATAAATTCTTTCACGGTCGTTTTATAATGAACATTGACATAATATTGTATTGGGCGGAGTTGTTTGCACTGATTAACGATTTGGTACATAAAAACCGTGGCACTCAAGTACCGGGTGGCAACTGTCCCGACCTCGGTGGGTCGTTGCCGCTGCAGAGAATGTCAATGCAGAAAAAATTAAACTAAAAGTATAGGTAGCAATGATTCATGGAAACTTGTCGCCTTTAGAGGACAATTGGAGTACACAGAAGCACCTTTGTCCGACTAGGAAGTGTGTTTACGTATTGTAAGTAGCCATGTTTTAGTTCAAAAACTAAGAGTCACAATGATTCTTATTGTGTTAGTAAAATTAAATCAACTACGAGTAAGGTGAAAACATCTGTACTTAAAAGAAAATTATTCCATTACTAAAGAGGTAAGAGCACTTATATCGTCTAAAAGAAGATAATAGGTTTTTTATAAAAATATTATATTCAAGATATTGTCTGTCTATTTAAAGTAAAAGTCATCAATGCAAGGGATGGTGTTTATTTGACATGAAAGTAAAAAGCCAAATCTTACCAGCTTGTACATTTTGAAGGGATGGGGGTTTCCTTAGAAGTGATGAAGGAGGATGTAGGAGCGAATGTGACTAAGGGCCCGATAACTGTAGCTTATATACCTCATAGACACATGGCTCGGCCAAATCCGTCTAACCCTACCCATAGCCTGGGCCTAGGTCACTCGTTACCGACAACACAAACGTACAGACAGCAAAAAGATTCAATCAAAAATATTTTTCCAACATCTCAAAATCTATTTACGTAAACCTATTCAACCAAATTAGCGACACATTGCGAAAGTTTATTGTTTCAAATTCTAGTGCCTAAATATTTGGGCATAATATAAGCTAGAACGCCAGTTTCGTAACGGCCCTTTCAAGTCAACACAGTGGGCAGTTAACTTCCAGTCTGGTTTGATTATTCACATTGAAATGTTATTTGTAATATTGGTGAAATATTACATCATTGTTTGATACCACGTATTTGACTAGACAAAGAATTGGTAACTCAATAGGAAACACTATCTGGAGCTTACGAAATGAAAAAGGATACTAGTTTGGCAGTTACCACGTTTCCTTAGCAATCAATGATACCTACAAGTTGTCCAATAAAGTCTGGTATTCGTTTTCAAATTGTGTAAGAGCAATAAATTTTATCAAAGTATCATTGTCAGTTTATTAGCCGTTAGTTGAAATGATATTGTCGGTTTAATAGAATTCAAAAGAGTAATAGTGATTTACAATGTTAATAAAGTTTTGTGGCTTTACAATTACACGTGTGTTTTTAAAAGCCGCAACACCAGTTTATTTTATGAAATTGCACCTATAACTCATACGTAGTTCTGGTCATAAAACAATTAAGTATTTGTGTATTCAAACTAATTAATTTCTCAGACAAAGGAACTCCGTATCAAAAATTCTATACAGAACAATAACCAACAGTCGAATTAATCTTATCTCAACTGCTTTAATCATTCAGATAATATCCTACTATGCATTTAGAAATAGGTACAATCAATTAATATTTGCACAAACAATACAAATTATTACATTATCTATCTCACCGTATTCATGGAAATGGCAGCTTTGCATTACACAATAGGTTCTCCGGAATAGATTTCTGATATCATTCAATGGCGTATGTACCGCTGTCTGGCATAGACTAAGCATTGTGTTCCCGCCTATAGAATCTATGGTAAGGTTTCCTCCATGTAGGTCCTGTCAAAGAGATTTGTATGTAGATATTGTGACATCCGAATGTTCTGGCAGTCCAGTTGATGTCTATTTCTAGGTGGTGACAAGAACGATGACTGACACTTAATAAATATGAATGAACAAATATAACTATGAAGAACTTTTGGAAGTACCTACATTAATTACAGTCTTGGGAAGCTACGCTTTGAAAATATAACACTTTTTCGTTTGTATTTCAGATTTTGCTTTTTCTTATAAAATCGGGCTTATTATGATCATAAGTTTAGTTAGGTAGTGAAGTTTATTGATAATAAAGTTGTAAAATAACTATTCCAATTTAAACCTACGACTCTAACGGTACTTTAAACGCTTGCTCAGTTACGTGTATTTTTAATTCTAAACACACGTTATGTTCAAAACAGTAATATTTCTGAAAGGTCTTGACACTTTATCATATAACATTAGTTTTGGGAGTTTTACAGGAATAAGAACGGTGCTGTTTTGAAGCAGCTTCTTTGCGGGTATGTCTTTTTAGGGTTCCGTACCCAAAGTGTCATGTGGTCGTGTCGTGGTGGCCTAGTGGGTAAAGAACCAACCTCTCGAGTATGAGGGCGTGGGTTCGATTCCAGTTCAGGCAAGTACCAATGCAACTTTTCTAAGTTTGTATGTACTTTCTAAGTATATCTTGGACACCAATGGCTGATAAAAAGGTGAAGGAAAACATCTGAGTCTGAAATCACCAACCCGCATTGAGCAAGCGTGGTGATTAATGCTCAATCCTTCTCCGTGTGAGAGGAGGCCTGTGCCCAGCAGTGGGACGATAAAAAAAAGGCTGTAACAGAACAGAACGCAAAGGGTAAAACGGGACCCTATTGTTTTCCTCCTCTGTCTGTCCGTCCGTCCGTCTGTCACCAGGCTGTATCTCAAGAACCGTGATAGTTAGAGAGTTGAAATTTTTACAGACGATGTATTTCTGTTGCCGCTACAACAACAAATACTGAAAACCAGAATCAAATAAATATTTTGGGGGACTCACATACAACAAAAGTGATTTTTTCCTCATTTTTGCTCGATTTCGATAAACATATATACCTATGTATATATAGAATATTAGTTTTAATGGTACGGAACCCTTCGTGCGTGAGTCCAACTCGCACTTGGCCGGTTTTTTCTCTGAAAGTTCACCCACAGCATGTTGGTAACATTACAGTTGATGTAAATAAATACTCAACAAGTTGTGGTGTTGCTAGAATTTAACTTTAATCATCATTTCTTATATTGCTAACATCGAGTGTTCTACTCGTACTCATACGTACTCATAATAATTTTATTTAATTAAAAATATTTAGTCAAATACGTTTTATACTTCATTGTGTTTAGATAAAGACAGAAGCGAATAATTGTTTTAGTTAATGAAATATCAAATGGAGTTTTTTTGTTAATCAATCAAAGATCAAGACATCGCAAGCAACTTACAGGCGTAGTTAATATAGGTTGACTAAAATTTATTTGTCCATACATGAAAATTGCCTACTCAATGCTTGCAAAGGAGGGCAGGGCGTTCTCAATGACACTATTCTATGCCACACGGTCAGCTGACTCGTTATCATTTCATATCACCATGACAACACTTAATAATTATACCATACATGTTTAGATCTAGCGTCAATTACCGCAGTATACGTTAACTTTAAACGAGATTTTAATCATATAATGTTGTATGATCAAGTAGTTTTGTACAACTAATACGATCTAATAAATAAGTATACGAACTCGTTTCGTTAATAGAACCAAAATGAAAAATTCAATTCAAACCTCTTTACTTCAAAATTGAGTTATAGAACCTGTTTTTTTTAACGTCAATAAGGGCCACGTCAAGTAATTGTTTTGTTTGTTAAAATATAAACAAATGTTGACGTAAAACCACCTATATATAAATAACATACGAACGTTTTAATTACCTAAACAACTGGTAATCTTCTTTTAATTAAATTGTAACGTAAAACATGTTATTTATGTAAAAAAAAACAATAAACGTAATAGGAAGTTCAAGCGTCTTGGTATCAGGCCTAATTAAGTACAGTTTCAATGAATTATGATTATGTTTTGTAGGTACATGCATGTTAATTGTAAGTAATAAAATAAATAAGGAAACAGTATTTAACTTTATATATTCAAATTCATAAAAAATAATCTTTTGTCTGATAGCTAAAGACGTATAGTAAAACAACAACTATATCATATTATGATACTACCTTCCTCGTATAGAAAAGAAGGTAATTTCCGTGAACTAATTGATAAGTGTCGACATCTTGTCTAAGTACCTACAGGCGAATATCAATAAGTTTATGTTTAGACATTTGCATTATTAGCCGATACCTAGTTTCTAAAGTTCTTTAGTGATGGCTTTAAATATGTATTCGCTTAGTTAAATTTACGTATGAAGAAAAAAAAGATTCATGCTTTACTATTTTTTTTTATATGTTGAAAAGTGCCAACATTATGCGAAATTCCAAGCCACGCATGGTTAGGTCGGTCTACCTCTTTATCAGCTATAAGTCCAATTCACGAAAGAAGTCCCGCGGAAAATTGTGGAACTACATATTTTCATAAACACTAGCGCTGCGTCTGCGGGACTTCTTTCGTGAAATGGACTTTAGCTTCTGTTTGTTATATAAATCTGTTTCTAGCATATGGTACCTGTAGTAAAACAACAAGATAGCTTGACACAGACTGATTTATTTCGAGACACCCTCAACTTCACTAATATTAAATATGCTACATCTCCCTCCTTAAACAATAACATTTTAATGTAGGTTGAGCTTAGCATACTTAAATAGTAACCATACAAGTTGCAACAAAATAAAAACATAAGTAAGTACAGTAACAATGATGTGACCCAAGGAATAGGAGCTATATTTAGTTGCAATACAATTTTAATTTAAACTTAATACTGCAAGTTATTTATACATATATACCTAATTACCTACCTTATCGCTTTTACACTCAAAATGGGAATCAGTAATACACGTTACATATAATTATCATATCCCTCATATTGTTTACAACCATCTTAAAACAAAATAAGAGTGTAACAATATCTACATAATAATTAATTACACACATTCTAAAATATTAATAGAATAATAGAAGTACGATACAACAATAATAGATATATTTTTCTTTCCACAAAGTAAATTGGTTTCAATTATAAGCAAACATGCAAAATGAACATATTAATACCTACTCATCAACCTGATCAAGACATTATTCAATGAATTAATATTATAATAATAAGTAGGTAAATATGGGGGTTTAGGTAATTAATTCATAAATTTTAACTTTTCTTTAGCTACCCTTGCAGCTGCCCTTTCAGTTCGCTTATTTTGTATTTGGCCAACTGATGATTTTGGAGATACATTATCATATAGTTCAGGACAGGAATCGTAACATTCCGACTCGCTAGAAGAATGGTTTAATCCAGTATCTTCCTGGGTGACATCGTCCTCACAAGTCGTCTGTTGCGACGATGTCGCGGGAGACGGCTCAGGATCAGGAGAACTAACCCTCACTAGGTGCCTACGATTCCTACGCAGCACCCTGCCCGCACCATCGAGCACGAAGTACGAGCGAGGCTGGGCCGCGCGCCGCAGCACTCGCGCATACTCCCGGCGCGGCCCCTCCAGCGCCACAACGTTGTCGCCTACTTTTAATTCAGGAAGCGGCCGGGCACGAGAGTCGTACCACGATTTGCTTCTAATTTGATTTCGTATCAAGTTGTTATAATCAGCTGTATTGTCCCTTTCTGGCAACAGTTTATTATGGTGACACGGAAGACGAGTATTTAACCTTCGGCCCATCAGCAATTGGGCAGGGCTCGCTATGCCATCTCGTGGCGTTGCTCTGTAATTAAGCAAGCTTAAATAGAAATCTTCATTCGAATGTACTGACTTGGATATCAAGCCTTTTATTGTTCGCACTGCACGCTCACTACGTCCGTTTGACTGCGGATAATTAGGTGACGATGTCGAGTGCTTAAATCCCCAGTTCTCAACAAAATTTCTAAACTCCTTAGAGGAATAGGCAGGTCCATTGTCAGATATCAATTCCTGGGGTATGCCATGCCTGGCAAATTGATCCCTCATGGCTAATATCACCTGCTTTGAAGAAATACTTGTTAACGGCGAAACTTCCACGAAATTTGAAAAATAATCGACTAGTATCAAGAAATATTTCTTATTGACTTCAAAAATATCCGAGCCTATCTTTGCCCATGGTAACCCAGGTATGTGGTGTGCTATGATCGGCTCGCGCTGCGGCAGGGGTGCATGCAGCGAGCACACTCGACACGCACGCACAGCGCGCTCCACGTCGCGTGACATCCCTGGCCAAAACATGACGTCACGCGCACGCCTCTTGCACCTGTCTATACCGAGATGTCCCTCGTGCACGCGTTCTATCATCTCCGACCTGAGTGTTTTAGGAATAAATACCAAGTTATTCATTAACAACGTTCCATCAACATATTCCAAACACTCTCTGTAGCTCCAATGCGGGCGAGCTATTTCTTTCACATTGTACTTGTTAATGGGCCAGCCGTTCAATACATAATTAATTAAAGTTTGACATTCCTCATCTCGTTCAGTATGCACCCTTACAGTTTCAAGCCGACCACCACTAAATCTTAGGTTTTGTATTAAGAAACATGTCTGTTCTTCGAGTTCCTCCGATACCTTATTATTTAATAAATCAGGAAGCGGGGCCCTAGATAAAGTGTCGGCAACAAACATATATTTTCCCGGCGTATACTTTACCTGAAAGTCATAACGCTGCACGCGAAGCATCATTCGCTGAAGTCTAGCCGGCACAGAGTCAAGTGACTTTTTGAACAAAGCCTCCAAAGGTTTGTGATCGGTTTCAACGATTACATCATTTTTTCCAAAGATGTATTGATGAAACCTTTCCAAAGCGAAAACTATTGCCAGCATCTCCTTTTCAATTTGAGCGTATCTTTGCTGTGTGTCCGTGAGCGTCATTGAAGCGAATTCGACAGGTCGGCCGGCCTGCAGCAGCACCGCGCCGAGAGCGCGCGCGCTCGCGTCCACCGACAGCACGGCGGGTTCGCGCGGCTCGAACAGCGCCAGCACGGGCGCCGCACACAACGCACGCTTCAACTCGCTTACCACGACCTCCTCGCACTCACCCCAACACCACTCACTATCTTTTTTCAACAAATTACGCAACGGTGCAACCTTTTCCGAATAATGAGGAATAAATTTACTAACATAATTAACCATACCGAGGAAGCGTTCGAGTGATGAACGATCTGTTGGACTCGGCATATTAGTAATCGCCTTTAATTTAGTTTGGTCTATTTTCATACCATCAATACTAAATCTATGGCCCAAATAAGTAACCTCATTCACACCGAACTCACACTTTTCTGGATTGAATTTTATACCTACCTCATTGGCTCTCTCCAGAAGGCTTCGAAGGCGCTCATCATGCTCCTCCTTAGTAGAACCCCAGACGATGACGTCATCAACGAATGAGTCGACGCCTTCCAGGTCTTCTAACAACTGCCTAACTCGAGCATGAAACACCTCAGAAGCCGAATTTATGCCGTATGGCAAACGTAAATATTGGTACCGGCCGAATGGCGTCCCAAATGTACACAAGTCAGCACTCTTGTCATCCAGCTGTATCATCCAAAAGCCAGATTTTGCATCTAGTTTACTAAAATACCGCGCACCTTTCAACTTGGTCGCTATTTCAGTCAATGTAGGCAAAGGATAATGTTGACGTCGTATTACTCGATTTAGTGGCCGCGGATCTAGACATATTCGAAAGCTACCATCTTTTTTTCCTGCCATAACAATACCATTAACCCAGGATGTAGGATGATGAACCTTTCGTATCACCCCTAACCTTTCCATGCGAGTCAATTCCTCTTTAAGTTGGTCTCTCACACCCAATGGGATTTTTCTGACCGGACATATGCAAGGGCTCGCATTACTCTCAATAGGAATAGTGTAAGTACCGGGTAATTTCCCTAGACCCCGAAATAAATTTTATAATTGTCCAAGTTCAATGAAAACACTCTTTTTACAAGGCCTATTTGTTCAAGGGCATCTTTACCTAATATGCTCTGACAGTTTTGTTCCGATATAATAAACTTCAAATTATAAGTAACATTCTTATACATCCATTTGATTATACAAGACCCTATAATTGACAAGAAATTGCCGCAAAAAGATTTTGCACGAGTATGGTCTTTAATAACATTCGACATAGATAAACCTAATTTTATATAATCATTTTTTGATAAAACATTAAGATCCGAACCTGTGTCTAATTTGAAACGATGTTCGATGCCTGTATAGGATAAATAAAGAGTTTCATACCACTTCGAGGCTTCTGCTTGCACAATCGTATCCACATATTCCAATGATGATATGTAGTACAAGTCTTTCTTATCATCTTCATCGTAATCTTCGTACAGTTCATAAACCTTTCTTGACTTACGCACTGGACACATTACCTTGAAATGGCCCTTGCCACCACAATTAAAACACTTCACTTTACGCGCCGCACAACGTTCACCGCTATCACAGTGTACCGAAGCGCAGGCCGCACAGGCGCGCGCGCTGGGCCCGGCCGCCTCGCCTGGCCCGCTTGCAACGCTGCGCATGTCAGCAAACGCGCCGCCACCGTCGCCGCCGCCACGCAAGCCGGCGCCCGCGCTGCCGCTGCCCCGGCCGCCGCCGACAGCTCCGCGCCCACGCCGTGATTCCACACTCAAACTTGCGCCTCTGACACTACGGCGGCCGTCTCGCCGTCCACCTTTCCAAATAGTGTCCACCGATGCACTTTTTAAGGCCTCCGTTTTAATACCTTCAATCTGCTTTTCACCGTCGTTGGATATTTCATTTGCTTGACATATTTTTACCGCCTTCTCTAAAGTCAATTCGTCTGTCCGCAGCAATCTATCGCGTACACTCGTGTCCTTGACCCCACACACAATCCGATCGCGCAATAAGCTATCCTCCAGTTGTTCAAATTCACAACGCTGACTTAACAGCTTCAAAGCAGTGACATATTCATCTATGCTCTCACCAATTTCTTGACATCTTGTGAAGAATTTAAATCTTACCATGGTAGTATTAGATTTTGTACCGAAATGGGCATTAAATTGTTCAACAATTTTTCCTAGTTTGTCTTTGTCTTCGTCCGCTGCAAATTTAAACGTTGTAAAGATGTCGTATCCCTCCGGTCCGATCAAATTTATCAATAAACTGGCTTGAACATCCGACGGCTCCTTATGAACACCTGACGCTTTCAAAAACACTTGAAATTGACGTAACCATTTACGCCATGCGTCGGCCCGGTTGGCGGGCCCTCCTTCCAGGCTCAATTCCGCTGGTGGTCGCGCATGTTCCATTGTACTCGATGATTAATATGTTTATACAGCAAATACAATCAATATTAACAACTTTTAACCACCAATTACACGATTATTTAATTTATTTCACGCACCGCTGTCACCATGTAGTAAAACAACAAGATAGCTTGACACAGACTGATTTATTTCGAGACACCCTCAACTTCACTAATATTAAATATGCTACAGTACCTAAATGTATTAAATAATACAACTGATTCAATTGTATTTTCTAAAAAATTTTAATGGCGTGCTCATCAAGTTCAAATATAGGAATAGATTATATGGACACTTTCCTAATGGCCCATGGTATAGTGTAACATAGTAATTGAATTATAGTAACATGTGTAAGTAAATTCAGGTACAACTAATGTATCGCTCAGCTCATGATTTCATGACGCATTTAGGTCTGTTTTGATTTGAATATAATTTAGAGTCTACTTGAATTTATGTTCGTCGGTATGTTAAGCTTTATTAACAGGAATAACGGGTTGTACCGCAGTATTCGAGTACTATGAAAGGTAAAACTGCATTTTAGTTGGATATCCGTTTTATTGCAGTCTGATATCTAATTGGTAACAAAACAAGGAGTAAAGTAGTAGTACATTTGTTTTTAGACATATTCATTACATAAACACCAGTGAGGACTTACGGCAAAGAAACGTGGCCTCTCACTATCGGCCTCATCTCAAAGCTCAAAGCCGCTCAACGAGCTATGGAGAGGGCTGTGTTCGGTGTTTCTCTACGTGATCGAATCCGAAATGAAAAGATCCATAGACAAACTAAAGTCACCGATATAGCCCACCGAATTAGCAAGTTGAAGTGGCAATGGGCAGGCCATATTGCTCGCAGAGCAGATGGCCGATGGGGTCGAAAAGTGTTGGAGTGGAGACCACGGACTAGCAAGCGCAGCGTAGGACGTCCACCAACAAGGTGGACAGACGACCTTATAAAGGTCGCCGGAAGACGCTGGATGCAGCTCGCCTCCAACAGGTATCTGTGGAGATCGAGATCGAGAAGGGGGAGGCCTATGTTCAGCAGTGGACGTCCTATGGCTAAGATGATGATGATTACATAAACATATTTGAAGTGTAGATGTGTTATTCGGATTAATAAACTCGTTTTAGATACGTTAGTAATCATATTTCTGTTTTTATAAGGACCTTATTTAATAATAGAATGTAATCTAGATCTTGAAGTTATAAAACTGTTTTAAATTCCCGTCTTTATAAAAATAAGTATTAAATAACTTCAATTATGTGTTACAATCGGTGTCTTAACCTTGTGCAGTTGCAATTGAATCGTATGACACATTCTACTGCACCATTACTAAGAATGATATGAGTTAAGGTGGACACATATTTATCCGAGCCGCACCGAACGAAATCAATTAAGTTTTAACCTACTTCGAAACAAAACTTTGACTTCAATAATATACCTTAAAGCTTAAACCTTCTCATAAGTCAAACAAATACTATGCTGAAAACTGCATCAAATGCGGTTCAGATAATCGAGCACAAACATACCTACATTCAAACAGATACAAACTTATGTTTCAAACTGAGAACCTCCTTTTTGAAGTCGGTTAATAGAGGATGTCCTCTAATTCTGATGTTTATTTTTATTAAATCTTACTCATATTTGTACCTACTAGAGTTGTCAGAATGTCTAGGATTTATTCGGCAGCGATTCTGCTGACAAATATGATGACATGTGTAATGGAAATAGAAACGATTTCTTCGGCACGTATAAATGTGCGATCACCTTTACTCATTTTTTTTGCGTTAAGCATAATTTTTCTATCGGTAAACAATTAGTTCATTGTAGGTTATTAGTTAGTTGTCGTTTTAGTCCTATTTACTATATTATGATAATTTAGTGTTCAGATTCGCATAACAATCAAGTCGCCTAAAATGTGTTCTTGAAAGAATTGGGGAGGGCCTCCTAATATTGCACACTCGCAATAATACAAACACACACTCAAAACAAGAAAAATATACGTCACATTTTTTTTTTGTAAATTAAATTTAATGGCTTAACATACGTCATACATTATAATAGTTTTTATATGAGGTTTAATATCTGATTTTTAAAATACGATCTTCTTCAAACTTTTTGCTTAAGTTCTGATTACTCGTCCTAAATAAAGACTAACTTAAACTTAGAATTACCCGACCTTCAACGTATATAAAAAGTTTAATTATTATCAAATACAATGGATTGGCGAACCGGCTCTCTCTTTGTTACCAAGTTAACGCAAAACCGAATTCAGCTAAACTTGTAACAACAGAAATAGAATTCTTTTATTCGCACAAAAATACTCGCATTTTATAATTAGTACCCGTGATCATTATTACGGTCTGCTATTTTAAAATAGGGGTTTGCGAGATAATTATTTATTTAGGGTTTTCTACAAGTGTCTATAGTCATCTGTGAATAAACGAGGAACTCGTCATATTAAGACGGTCTCCCATCCACAGACCGACTGCGACAAGGGTTGCTTAACCCTGTGACCATTCGACGCGATGAGGCCGTTACTTAGTCCATTCTCAACTAAATTTGATTAGAGAAACTGAAATCACTGAGCTATATCTCGAATTATCTGCATTCAACTTCATACGAGCATATTAAATTAAAATCATTAATTTGAGCCCACAGGCTATGTAGCATAGTACGCGTAAAATATTGAGACCATTTATTAACAAAGTAAGTGGGTCCCAAGCGAACTGATAACGATAATCTGTGTTGATATGTCAAACAAGTATCTCGTGCAAACAGGTGCCAATGCAGCAAAATAATTAAATATTTATCATAATATTAGTTGTAGTAACCACCTAACATCTGTACCTTAGAGTGCGTCTACACGGTGCATGTAGCTAGAACAAGTTGACATGCGTAAGTGACAAATGACAAGTGACAGGAGCACTTTTTTTTTTTTCCGACGTCAAAAATCATCAAATGAAGGGGTCATTTGATGATTTTTGCTAACCCCGCTGTGGGTTAGCAGCGGTGAGGGAGTGTCAGACTCTTACTGACTAAAAACCGTCGTGTTCCGTCATAGGCCTTTTATGTACCAGGGCCGCGGTATCTCTTTCGAATAACCCGCAGGTGACAGGAGCACTCGGGTGGGTATTTTGCTTTGGTACATGCTCGAGTGACTGGATGTATTTAAAATGCATGTAACCTGCGCATATGCCTCAATATGCGCAAGCTACTTGCATCGTATAGATACACCCTTAAGCCCAAGTATACTGACAATATAAACGCGTCAGTTTCCCTAAAACAACTCCTAACTATGAATTTTCACATTCAACTTTCAAAGTAAACCATTGTTTTAAGAGAACTTGCATTATGTTGTCGGTAAACTCGGCCCGTAGTGTAATACTCATGCAAGTTTAATCTGTTTATGTTAATATGATTCAGTTTAAATTGCAAAGCACCTACTGAATTACCGGTACAGCGATATAAGTGTAAGATTTGAAGTATTTATGATATGGATCTGGTAACATATAACTAACAGATTATTGTATGTCAGTCTTGTCCAGAAACAGACAGATATGTGTTAAGTTTTTGCACCAATTTCTTTCTAACACATGTGCATTGGAAGTGTGAAAGAATGTGACTACAGTGAAATTCTAATGGATCGCATTCGACGAAGACGCATCTGGCGCACACGCACACATCAAGAAATTAATTTTTAATATAAAAAAAATAATAAAGATAGATTTTTGTTACTAATCTTAAATGTTACTAACTATCATTTGACATTTTAAGTAATCTTAGACACCAATGGCTGATAAAAAGGTGAAGGAAAACATCTTGAGGAAACCTGGACTATATAGTCTGAAATCACCAACCGCGATCGATTTCGTCGATGAATGGTACATACTTATGTAGGCGGGTAGGTATTTTAGTTTGAAAAGAAACCATAATAATTTGTAGTTCCTTCTTTCACTCTTATAACAAAACTACTTAGTTATTAAATTCATCCTATGTTACTATGAGTAACTGTGTATGTTATGAAATTATTACCTAATAAAATGTTTTTTTTTTCTAATATTCAGTGAAGTGCTAAACTAGAAACAAAATCCAATGAGTTTAACATACGTAAACGTTACATACTTATAAAGAAATATAGCGGTATCATAGTAACTATTGTGAAGGAAATTAAACCAAGTAGATAAACAATAAAAAGAAACCCTTGGGGAAACAAAACTTGTGCACGTAGACTAACTCACGTAAGTGCAAAGATATGTGTTTAGTTTGCCTTTGCCGTGCACCTACAGTTGCTGGTCAGCTTCTAATCATTAATCGCGAGGCGTATTGCAAACACACGTGTGGCAAGGAGTTTCAAAATCAAACACATGCTATGTATAAATTCATATATCAAAAAAATACATAATACAATTAACTAGGAAGCATATATTCTGAGCAAGTCACTAGGCAATGATATCACCAAATTCGTTTATAGGATGTATGGGGCGGATAAGTATCTGGCGAAGTAGGGAGCTGAAGGAGCGACGAGGGGAGCGGCGGGGGCGGCGACGTATGGGGCAGCTGCTACGTAGGGGGCTGTTACGACGGGGGCAGCCACGGCGTGGTTCACGGCGTGCGCTGAGTATGAGCTGGCGTAGGGAGCCACGTACGCCGCGGGAGCGACTGCTGGGGCTACCAGAGCGGCGGGAGCAACCACGCTTGCGCTGGCGGTGGCGATGGCGATGGCGAAAACAATCTGTACAAAACATCAATTAGCTATTGTTAACCAAATCGAATAAAGTAAATTGAATTAATACGGTCTAAATTGTTGATTGCCTTTAGAACTTAAGTAGGCGTGAAAGTCAACTATAGTGCGTATCCTAAGCAACAATATTCATTTCGCATTACTAATATTTCCAATAGACAAATGGGCTTAAATATTCGAACATTTCTTTGGATGCCTCGGAGCAACAGCATGATAACTCATGTGACTTTCGAACGCATTTAACATCGTTCCATTAACCAACATGGGGAGCAATGTGACCACATATACAATTAGGTACTTGTTTTGCACAAAGCTGCTAGAGTTGTCGGAATTTGAAGAATAGTTGGTCACAAAATGCACTAAATTCACGATTAAGTTTGAAACAAAACACTCACAACGAATTTGGCGATCATTTTGCTTGGGTTGTGTGACTGCTCACTTGTGATTACACTGAAAAATCCGATGGACTGTGCCGTCTCCAGGGCATCGTCACGTTTTATACTACTGTTGATTTCGTTGAGCAATACAATGGACGAACCACGCATGGCTTAGTAATGCGCAGGACATCGCCACTGGCTCGCGGTTGATTTTTGACCCAGACTTGGTTGACGGACCGAGCATTCTAATTTGAACTCTGTGCATACCAATTTCACTATACGTTATGTAACTGTCAAAAGGGAAATTCGCTTGAACATTACACACATTGTCATACACATAAATTGTATGTTAGGCGAATCCTAATTGTGTTATATGTCTATGATTGGAAGTAGGCCAGAAGAACTCAAATTGCGGAAAATCTTTGATAAAGGACTGTCATGAGTTATTTTGCAAGGAAATGGTATGTAGCAGATGCACAGTTGTGGTCCTACTACATAAATGAATAATGTTTTCCTCTGAGTAATTGATGCTTGTTCCACATAATGCTCACGAGAAGACGACATAATAGGTTGCTTAAATTACAAACATAGTGGGATAACTCGTAATTGTTTTTGCTGAAAGTGCGTCCAACATCCTTAACTGAAACGAATACGTCTAATAGGTACTTTTTTAATCAATCATTTATAAATATTAAACATTTGTATTCAAAACAACATTTGTAGTCGTGGTGGCCTAGTGGGTAAAGAACCAACCTCTCGAGTATGTGGGTGTGGGTTCGAATCCAGTTCAGGCAAGTACCAATGCAACTTTTCTAAGTTTGTATGTACTTTCTAAGTATATCTTGGACACCAATGGCTGATAAAAAGGTGAAGGAAAACATCTTGAGGAAACCTGGACTATAAAGTCTGAAATCACCAACCCGCATTGAGCAAGCGTGGTGATTAATGCTCAATCCTTCTCCGTGTGAGAGGAGGCCTGTGCCCAGCAGTGGGACGATAAAAAGGCTGTAACATAACATAACATAAACATTTGTATTCACCATCACAATTCTACAGCCATCTTCACAAAAGTATATTTAATTTTCTAATGTAGACTAAAATCTTGTTCGACATACTATCTGGCTTGTTCGTATTCACATGTCTTGCAGCAGAAATTGCACATTGGCAAAGAAAAAAGTTTCACAACCAAAAGTTTCCCAATGTGCTCCATTTCTCTGCGCACGCCTCCGCGAATCCCAATTGACCGGCCGCAATACGTCAAATGTTTATTTGGTCAAACGGTATCTGAATCACAATAAACAAGGTATAAAAAGCCAATACTTTTTCTCGATAGGCACACTACACATCCTCTTTTCGTTAAGGAAGGTCTACTACCAAAACACGCAAGATGTTCTCTTTCAAATCTGTAAGTACATAAAAACAAATATTTTTAAATTGTCATTTAATGGTTTTTCTATAGAATGTGTTTCACATAATTAATTATTTTTCGCTTTATAGATCGTGCTGATCGCTGCGGCTTTCACCATTGGAGCGGAATGCAGTGGAGTTGCGGTACCAGCGGTAGCGGCCGCACCATTAGTAGCCCCGGCAGCTGTAGGATATGCTCATGCTGTGCCCCAAAACATCCCACCTTACGCAGCGCAGGTCAGCGTAGTCAGCAAGGCACTTAACCCTGTGCTTGCTGCGCCTTTCGCTGCACCTTACGCAGCTGCTCCCTACGCTGCGTACGCCGCTGGGCCTTACGCTGCCGGGCCTTACCTCGCAGGCCCTGCACCTGTCCTGCCCGGCCCCTACGCCGCTGGGTTGGCCGCCCCTGCTGCCTACGCCGCTGGATTGCCGGCTCCCTACGCCGCCGCCCCCTTCCCCTACGCCGCATCTCCTCTAGTGCGCGCCGCTCCCTTCGGCTATGCCCCAGCATACGTACGATAGAATAGAAGAGAACACTCGACTGACCTTCCTATAGAAAAGACGTGAATCAAAGATTAGATTTAATGTTTTTTATACTTTTTTATATGAAATATATGTTGTTATAAAATTATGTGAGTGTCTTGTACATTTATTATACCATCTAATGACTAGATTAACTATTATACTCTGCTGTCTAATAGCAACACTATTCACTAAACCAAGGATATAGTCTTATTACTTTAAAATAACTGAATGTTTTGATTATTTTTTGAAGAATCAAGTACAAGTAAAATTACCGTTTATAGAAATTATATGTAGATATATAATTTCTATAAACGCTACATACCTAGGAGCAGTAATTACTTCGCTGTTTAGTTATGGCACATTGCACAATTAGTATCAAAGGCGCAGTTAATTTGAGAAAATCTAGAAACCATCATTTTTAAACATAATTTTCGATCAATATAGATAGATCTATTATCTAATTGAATTGCGACCTAGATACCCTCTTCAGTTGTCGTGGAAAGCTCCTGTCATCGGATCCTGACAAAATAATCTTCGCAGCGTCCAATTGACCCTTCGATTAGTCGGATATTGAACTCTTAGGGTTAAGCTATAGCTTCACACCCTGCCTTGCTTTGTGCTATCAGAATAATCAAAAGTGTGCCAAATGCCTCGTGCTTCTCGTTGGAAAAAATATAGAAATGTATTCAACACAGTTCGAAATGAGGGCGCGGAATTAATTGCATTTTCCCTTTGAGTGTTTCCCTTGTTTGCAATCTACATCAGGATCTATTAATTAAACAAGCAGCACGTTTATTTGCAAGAATATTATAACATTTTTCAAAGCTTTCAGAACCTACATAGTTATTTTTTTATTAAATTATTATGTATCTTAGGGGAATTGCTTCATCTGTAAGTTCAAAAGTAAACCATACCTATTGTTTAAACTAATTTTGTATGACAATTAAAAAATATATAAAGGAATATATCAAATGGAAATAAAAGCATGTTGTATATTTTCATAATTTATTTACAAAATTTGGTATAAAAATGACTACATTAACTAGAAAACAATCATTACACTATATAACAACTAAACAAGACTAGATTCATTTCCACGCAAACTGTTTAAAGGCGGGCGCCGGGCCATACGGTACTGGAGCGAAGGGGGACACACTGATGGGAGCCCTGGCTACGGCCACAGGCGCGGGGGAGAAAGCAGGAGTGAAAAGCGGAGCTGGCTGCGGCACTCCCACAGGCCTCACGATCGGCGAGAACGGTGCTGCTGGCAATGCAGGTACAGCACGAGCAAATACGGATGCTGGAGCAAAAGCAGGGGCTATCCTAGGATATACTGGCGGTGCAGGGAACACGGGAGCAGGGGCAGGGAAGACTGGCGCAGGGGCGGGGAAGACGGGAGCAGGGGCAGGGAAGACTGGCGCAGGGGCGGGGAAAACGGGAGGAGGGGCAGCGAAGACGGGAGCTGGGGCGGGGAACACAGGTGCTGGTGGTGGGAAAACAGGGGCCGGTGCTGGGAAAACAGGCGCTGGTGCTGGCGCTGCGAATACTGGGGCTGGGGCTGGGAACACAGGGGCCGGAGCTGGGAACACTGGGGCCGGAGCTGGGAACACCGGCGCTGGGGCTGCAAACACTGGAGCTCGTGCAACCGGAGCAGGTAACGCTACTGGTGCAGCCACAGCGTGTATAGACCTCACTCCATTGGGGAAGTTGTAGAATGGTGCATACCGCACAACTGATAAGGACTTGAAGGCAGGAGCGATGTGACCGATGCCACTAGCACTGCAGCTAGCTATGATGGCGATGGTAGAAATGACCTGAGAAAGAAAGTAAAGAATTATTAATATTTGTTTAATAAATTGTAATTATGATTCAGTTGTCTCCAATCAACAAAATACTTACTAATCTTACGCAGGACATTTTGATTTGATAATACAACTCGGTCACTCGAGTGTCAACGATGAAATGTATCGATGAATGTATTACATGTCGTTATATAGTTCATACTGTTGCAAGTATTACGTCTATGTTGGTAGTCGACGGTTTCACTTTCCTTAGGCAGGACTCGCGCATGCTCAATTAGGTGGCGTATGGGCACCATTGATTACCGAATACGTCAAACTGATGCCCATTCATAGGAATATTATATAACTATAAATATTCGGTATACCATTAAGTGCCCTTTTAGGCCAAATGTTGCAGTTTGTTTTATGATATGTGGAGCAACAAAGTAATTAAAGTAGTGATTATTATATTTCTAATCAATTTTGTTGTCATTATCTTTTACATTTTTCTATTGTTTTTCATCAAAAGTCATCGTTTCTTTTAACATACTTCCTAAATTGGTTCAGAATTCGGATCTTTGTACTTCTTGTAATCTCAAAATTTAAGTACATGGTATAGTGTTATAACATGTCGTGTAATATGGGAGACACTATTGTCCTTTACTAAGCGTATTGACTCTGGCCTGTTATTGAGAAACTGCACAAAGAAAATGTCTGTAATATTTTCCTCCAATAATCTCCACAAATTATTATGAACTAGCTGTTGCCCGCGTCTTCGTCTGCGTGAAAATACTACTTATCCCGTAGGTGTATCCATTCACATGACAGTATAATTAGGATTATTACTTAGCAGCCGCACGGGTTGATCTATCAAGGTAGTTCGACGATGTGTGACTATTTATCTAAACAAAAGAAGTAAAGTTTGTGACGTTGTGGAAATCTCTGGATCTAGTCAACCGATTGGAAAATTATTACGTAATGGGCGAAAGTAATAGGGCACGCCACCATAGTGGCGGTAAGTCCGCTCTTTGAGGAGTGGCTCGGGAGGAGTCACGGCGCCCTCACGTACCGCATGACGCAGGTCCTCACCGGACACGGCAGTTTCGGGAGATACCTGCATCGAATCGGTCGTGAGGAGGCGCCCGGGTATCACCACTGTGCGGACAGCCACGAGGACACGGTGGACCACACAGTCCAGGAGTGCCCTGGTGCGCCGGGTCCTCGTCGAGGCTTTAGGCAGCGGCGACCTCTCGCGTCCGGCCCTGGTCCGGGGCGAGAGGGAATGGGATGCCGTCGCCTCCTTCTGCGAAGCAGTCATGCTCGAGGAGATGGCGGCGGAACGTCAGAGAGTTCGCACCTCTCATCCCGGCCGCCGCGCTGGACCAGGTAGACACCATGGGTGCCGGGTGTCGCGAGACGGTGAGTTCAGGTAGCTCATCGCTCATGTTTAGATAGACAACAGACGCGTGTTGGGGGCGCGTTGTTCCACGCACCTCTCAAAGAGATGTCAGCAACCCCAGCGTGGCCCAGTAAGGCCAAGGCCTGCCGGGGCTGCGGGATTCTTCGAAAGAGTAACCCCGGCCCTGGTACATAAAAGGCCAACGACGGAACATGACGGTTTTAGTCAGTAAGAGTCTGACACTCCCTCGCCGCTGCTAATCCACAGCGGAAGGGGTCATTTGATGATTTTTGACGTCGTTAAAAAAAAGGGGGCGTTAGTAATTCTCATAGGAAACAAAGTTCTGATAAAGCTGTCATTTGTACATTTTCTGCAGCAGCTGCGACTAATCAGAAGCCAAAAAGTCTGTCAAACAGTCTTACTTTGGATAACGTGGTATCCAATTCACTGGGTTGAGGAGATCAGATAGGCACTCCAAGTAACATATTGGTACTCAAACAGATTCGGTTTGACTGAAAGCCAACATCCACATAATTGGAGAATAGCTGGATGGAAGATGACAGTTCCTACTGTTATTGTGGTTTCTGAAAATGTGTTCAATTATTCAACGATGAATATAATTCTGAAGATATTTTTACACTTGCTTAGTTTAAAAGCTGCTGTTAGCAGGCTGACTCTTTGGTTTTTGTGCTATGCACAAACGGGAATTCGATATATTACACGCTAATATTGATGTTAGTAGCGTAGTTAATATAACTCCCTAACTGAAAAAATCTTGTTGATCTTTCAGTTAGAGAAGCGGGTGTGCATGATGATCACTATGAGTTGGTAAATATGAAGAAGATGACCACATTTACTTTACTGAAGATGACTGGTCTGGCTGTAGGTGCAGCGTGAAGGTCATCTTCTTCATATTTAGTGCGTAGGAGTCGTCTCTCGACTCCCGGCTACCGAGGAGTCTTCCACGTCCAAAGCAGCGGTTGCGATGAGAAACGCAAATTTTCAGTCGTTCCGCCGCCGAATGACTGCTACGCAGAAGGAGGCAACGGCACCCCGTTATTCGCGCCGGACCATGGCTTGAACCAGGGGCGGGTGCGAGAGGTAGCCGCGCCAATTGCCGCCACGGGGACACGGCGGCGCTCTACCCAGGCGGGGCACATTTGGCCAAAACACGTTTGACGGCAATTCTGTCTATGTACTGAATGATATCCAACATAGTTATTTAAAAGGCGTTTTTTTTTAGACTAAGCTCGGATCTGACAAATCAGAAGTTGAATGAAAACATATTTCTCTGGCATGCGACGCGTTATTTGTACGTTTCCGAAGGCGATAAAGTATTTAACGTGCGTATGGTATTAAATCGAGAAGGTCCCATTTCTTTAATCTGCACTTTATGTCTGGGCTTGTTTCTCAAGCTACAGGAGCCTTGCTTCACACTCAGCAGCCCTGGCGAGAGATCAATCTTCCTCCTTTCTTCTACGATCCTTACGCGTTACATGTTTTTCACCACAATAAAATTTATTGAAGGTCTACTCAAAATTACTTATTCAAAGTTAAAGTTGATTTTAGGCCACCACATTCCTGGAAGATTAGCTAAAGTAACAAAACCCCAGCTTAATTTTTGAAAAAATACACAACTCCATCTATGACTTTAAAAGATAGTTAATGGTTCCGTGAAATTTTTGACGTTAATATTCAAAAAGCCATTTAGATGGCATTGTTTTAGATTGGGCTTAGTTTTATCAATTTTCCTTGCATCAAGATAACAATTATAGCGAGATTTTGATGAGGCACGGCAAACTGACAAACACTATTATTAAAATATCTATGGAATAATTACACCCAGAGTTACAATATGGCGAATTACGGAAAATGTACAACTCCATCTATGAATTTAAACGGTAATTAATACATGTTATTTTCCACCTCGCTGCTTTGTCAAATTTTATGTATTTTATATTATATACCACAGATGGAACCACTTTAACCTTGCCTTAACAATTTTATAAAATTTAATTTTTCTCCCAAGTTACTTATAACAGCGTTATTTTCTGTGTAAAGATTGATAATAGGCCGATAAACTTACAAAGTTCAACATTCAAATATGTGTCATTATTGCACCCGCTGTTGCAGAAACGTTAACAGAAATTATCGTTCATTGCTCATCCCCCGAAGGTGATAGCGTGATAATATATATCCTATATGTTGAACCGGTCCCCAGGTAATATTCATGCAAAATTTGATTTAAATCTATGCAGTACTTTTCGAGTTCAGTGAGACCAAACATACAGACAAACAGACAAACAGACATACAGACAAACAGACAAAAATTCTAAAAACTATATATTTGGGTTCAGAATCGATAATAGATCACCCCCCAAGTATTCTTTTAAAAAAATATTCAATGTACAGTTTTGACTTTCCTATCATTTTATTATATGTATAGATAATACTTGTGACCTCAAAAAAGCTAGATCAATGAGCCCATCCTATTTCTATGCATACCCAATGCATAGCATGGATTAGGTTACCCTTTGTAGAACTAATAACTGAACAAATAACTAGGAATCTTTGTAATAGTCAATTCATTCACAAAATGAAAACTTTTTGAACTTACCCGAGGCGATGTTAAAACTTTATTTTACAAGATAAACAGTTGTCGATAAAGTTAAAGGTTGTCCATTCATACCATTTGGTTTATAAAGTCACTAACAATAATAACAGAAATCAGTTAGGTTTACTTGCTTTCAATTAATAAGTATTGATATTGTACTTCCAATTATTAAATTGTCAACTTTGATAACCGAATATGTGCATTAATGCAGAATGGAGTTTAAATTCAGCAGTAACACTTACACAAGTACCTATGCCTGTAATTCAAAATCGTTTATTAACATGTCCGCAAAGTTACGAAACACATCAACGATTTATAATTTAAGAATGTAGTCACAACCAGAATTGTTGTCTGTCAAAAAAGTAACAATGGTAGTTCCTAATATATCTAATTACATTCAAAACAGGTATAATGCTGAAAAATAATGTAGACTGAAACGTGTTCAACAATACTTTTTTAAGGATTACATTATACATATTCTGTGAATAACGTAGTTGGATCATCATCCTCCGAGCCTTTTCCCAATCATGTTGGGTTCGGCTTCCAGTCTAACCGGATTCAGCTGAGTACCAGTGCTTTACAAGAAGCGATTGCCTATCTGACCTCCTCAACCCAGTTACCCGGGCAACCCGATACCCCTTGGTTAGACTGGTGTCAGACTTGTTGACTTCTGACTACCCGTAATAACGTAGTTGGATTTACAATTGTAAAACCTTGTTATCAATGCTTCATATAAATCTATACTTATGTGTTTTTCATATTGTTACTACATATATGAAACACATTGTATATCTGTTTGTTGTTCATAGAAAATAAATAAATAAATGCTATCCTGATAATATAGTATTAAATTGTAAATGATTTCCTGATAAATGTGCATGAAGTAAATGAGTGTCAATCATTTTGGTAAACGCTCGCCACTCGATTAATCACTGTCGAACCAACAATTCGCTTTAGTTCGACAGTTCACATAATATATGAGCTCAGTTACCGGTAAACTTGACTAAACGATACTACGACTTTTATATAGACAAAACACAAACTCGTGTGTAAGTATTAATAGCTTTCAACTGCGGTTTACCCGCGTCTCTCAGGAACTACTCCGCGGAACCAGATAAGTAGTAGTCTAGAAACGATGAATGAACTGGATTTTTTTTTTCAAATCGGTCTAAGAGTTCCTGAGACAAGCACGTAGTCAAACTCAAAGTCATTTTTTTTTTAATTTCTAATAGGCCTATAAAAGCTCTTTCGAAACGTCAAACTAGTTGCACGGTTCCAAAGAGTTGGTCTCATCGAGAAGAACCGGCAAGAAACTCCATGGACACTCTTTTTAAAAGAAAATAAACATAGATACTCAGCAGTTAATATACCTAATTAAGTCATGAATATTATAAAATCAGTTTTGTAATTCCAAAGGAAAAATGTTCTAATATACATATATGTATGTATGGTTTTACCATTCTATCCGCTTTTAATATTATTCAATGTCCTTTTAAACTCAGACGCTTTGCCTCGTAAAAGGGTTGTAAGTTTGAAGGATATTACAAAGCGATAAGACTTTCATAAAGGCTAAACTTAGCAGGGACTTCCAAGTATCTATCATGATGTTGCGAACCAAGTTTCTAGTGTCATAATGCACCATCTTTTGTAGTATAGAGTTTCTCATCTGTAAGACCTAAATTAAAGTGTATTTCAATCAATTTCCATTTGAACTCTTTGTTTATGCTAATAAGATAAAGAGGAAACATGTTTTTTGTTTGTTTGATAAAGGCTCCGAAACTACTGAACCGATTTGAAAAATTATTTCACTGTTGAAAAGCTACACTCTTCCCAATTAACATAAGGTATATTTTATCCTGGTACGGGTAGTAGTTCCCACGGGATGCGGGTGAAACCGCGGGAAAACGGCTAGTTTAAAATAAATCACATATCTTTTTCCTTATTGGCGGTCAATGAGGCAAAATATTTTGAAGGTATTTTTTATTGTAATACTAGCTTCTGCCCGCGACTTCGTACGCGGATCCTGTCCCTTATGCCAGCGACTACGGGGTCAGCAAAATCAAAGATCTGAATCGTCTGATATGTTGACTTGAAAACAACGGAATACGCATAGCCATTAGAAACGTTCCATAATTTAATTTTTGTACTTCAACGGCAAAAGCACAGCAGACTAAACAAAACGCTGAGAACTGAACCGCAACAGACGTGACCATAGGGATAAAAGTAGTGATTCTAATTAGTCCGCATTTAAGTTGTGTGTGGCAAAAATATTACACGTATTATTACGTTAAAAAACATTAAATGTTACTGAGATGACAAAGTCGTGATGACTTAGTGGAAGTCGTGGTGGTTTAGTGGGTAGAGAACCAATCTCTCAAGTATGAGCGTACGTCCTGCCAATGCAACTTTTCTAAGTTCGTATGTACTTTCTACGTATATTTTGGATACCAATGACCGTTATTTGGAGGGGATGTTAAACTGTAGGTTCCGGCTGTCATTGAACATTCTTGGCAGTCAGATGCCAGTAAGTCTGACCAGTTTTACCAAGGGGTGTTGGGTTGAGCGGGTAACCGGGTTGTGGAGGTCAGATAGGCAGTCGCTCCTTGTAAAACACTTTTTTAACGACGTCCACCGGGGATTGTCCTTGGGTTCATTTCTATAGTGTATAAAGGGATAATCGTCGGTTTTGTGTCACCATTTCATTAAAGTTGTCTCAAAAGGGCTTCAGCGTGTTGGCTTCGGCCCCACGTTTGCCTCCCAAAAATTCGGAACTCTGTAGTCCCGAGGTCTGGAAGAGACATACAAAATAATAATGAGATATAACGCAACAAATTCGAAGAGTGGGGGCTCGTGCCGCCACGTCTAGGTATGTAAAATTTGTACTAAGCAGTGACTTAACACAAAATTCAAGCGTGTTATATCTTCGTTATTATTTGTTTGCGAGAAGGAGAAAAGAAAAAATACGTGTCCATTATTTTAGGGTTATCTAAAAGACGGACTAATTACTTTTTTTGATTCACCATACCTATTTCATAACATTCATTTCTATACATTTCAAGTGTAGTATTGCTCTTGAAGTTCCACATCAGGTGTTCCAGATCTTCGATGTATATACGTCAATAGAGAGTGCTTATCAGATTGAACCACTTTTGCTAAAACGTCACACCTCTATATGCTATAGTCTAGCTGGGCCCCTGGAGTTCCACATCAGGTGTTTTAGATCTTCAATTTGTATAAGTCAATAGAAAGTGCTAATCAAATTGAACAACTTTTGCTAAAACGTCATACCTGTATATGGTACAGAGAAGCTGGGCTCTTGGGGTTCCACATCAGGTGTTCCAGATCTTAAAATTTATTATCTCAGCTGAAAATGCTCATCACATGAAACAATTTTTGCCATGGTACCATTTTTGTATCTCTTATAGTTTTGTTGGTCTGTTGGTGTTCTGCATCAGGTCTTCAAGTTTCGAAGATAAATTATAGCCTATATGTTGACCAGGCTTAATACTGATACAACAAAGAAAAAATCATTGAAATCCGTTCAGTAGTTCGGAAGATTAGCGTGTACAAACAAACAGACATACAGACATACAGTCAAACAGACATATTTTTTTTTTGGATTTGTGCTCCATTACTGTTTCTAAACCCCACCCAATTATTATTTTTTTAATATATTCAATGTACAGACACAGTTTTTTTACAGATTTATGTTTATTACTCTTCATTATTGCAGTGCTTATATTCTGTTATATTCTGAGAAAATGTGTAAACAATAAAACCAGTGTCAAGGATACAATTTCCTGAGAATATGGCCTCTTTTGTGTAAATTAATTTTATTTTACTTGGTATTTTTGTGTTCGCTGAAAAGAAAGTCATAAAGAAACAAACAATCCATCTCAATTATGTGACAGACTTACATTATTTACACCGCCTCGTTGCGCACCTTGGGGGGATGGGGCCGGACCTCGCGGACAACCAGTTCGGTTTCCGCAGGGGGCGCTCAACGGTGGACGCCATCATGCGCGTGAGATCTCTCACGACGGGGGATGCTGTGTCCCGGGGGGGGGTCGTCTTGGCGGTGTCTCTTGACATCGCCAATGCCTTCAACACCCTTCCCTGGAGTTGCATTAGGGAGGCACTCCGGTACCACCGGGTGCCGACCTACCTTCGTCGCGTGGTCGAGGCCTATCTGTCGGATAGGTCCATCATTTACCCCGGTCACAATGGGGAATGGAACCGGCGAGAGATGTCGTGCGGTGTTCCGCAGGGGTCGGTACTGGGGCCGCTCTTGTGGAACATCGGCTACGACTGGGTGCTGCGCGCCGACCTCCCTAGCGGCGTCAGCGTGGTTTGCTACGCTGACGACACGCTGGTACTGGCACAAGGGAGGTCGCACCAGGAGGCAGCCGACATAATGGCGCGCGGGGTTGCGATAGTCGTTGAGAGGATCCAGCTGCTGGGACTGGAGGTGGCATTGCACAAGTCCGAGGCCATGTGCTTTCATGGGCTTCGGAACGCGCCACCTTCAGGTTCCCAAGTTACGGTGGGAGGGGTTACCATCGGCGTCGAGAGGGCGATGAAGTACCTAGGACTCGTCCTCGACGGCCGGTGGAACTTCGTCGAACATTTCCGACGTTTGGGCCCCAAACTGGAGAAGACAGGTGCTGCCTTCAAGCGGCTCCTGCCCAACCTGGGAGGCCCAAACGCCCCCTGCCGTAAACTCTACGCGGGAGTCTTGCGGTCCATGGCCCTTTACGGGGCCCCGGTATGGGCACGTTCGGTACGGCCGCGAGCTGTACACTACCTGAACGTGCCTCAAAGGGTGATAGCCATTAGGCTAATCCGGGGGTACCGCACGATCTCCCGCGAAGCAGCTGGCCTACTAGCCGGACTACCACCGTGGGATCTGGAGGCAAGAGTCTTCTTGCGCCTGTACGACTGGCGCGAGGAGGCTCAGCGCCGGGGGGAAACCCCGTTGCCGCGACAAGTTGTCGCGCAGCGCGCAGAGCTCCGGCGGGATGTCATGGTGGCCTGGAGGGAGCGACTGTCGCAACCCAGTGCAGGGCACGCCACCATAGTGGCGGTAAGTCCCCTCTTTGAGGAGTGGCTCGGGAGGAGTCACGGCGCCCTCACGTACCGCATGACGCAGGTCCTCACCGGACACGGTTGTTTCGGGAGGTATCTGCATCGAATCGGTCGTGAGGTGGCGCCCGGGTGTCACCACTGTGCGGATAGCCCCGAGGACACGGTGGACCACACAGTCCAGGAGTGCCCTGCGTGGGAAGGGCACCGCCGGGTCCTCGTCGAGGCTTTAGGCGGCAGCGACCTCTCGCGTCCGGCCCTGGTTCAAGCCATGGTCCGGGGCGAGAGGGAATGGGATGCCGTCGCCTCCTTCTGCGAAGCAGTCATGCTCGAGAAGGAGGCGGCGGAACGTCAGAGAGTTCGCACCTCTCATCCCGGCCGCCGCGCTGGAGCAGGTAGACACCACGGGCGCCGGGTGTCGCGAGACGACTCCCGGCCACCGTAGGCGTGGGTCTGTGGGCGGTGAGTTCGGGTGGCTCATCGCTCATGTCTGTTTTTAGACAACAGACCCGTGTCGGCGGCGCGCGTTGTTCCACGCGCTCCTCAAAGAGATGTCAGCAACCCCAGCGGGGCCCAGCAGGGCCAAGGCCTGCCGGGGCTGCGGGTTGTTCGAAAGAGGTACCGCGGCCCTAGCACATAAGAAGGCCTACGACGGAACACGACGGCTTTTAGTCAGTAAGAGTCTGACACTCCCTCACCGCTGCTAACCCACAGCGGGAGGGGTCATTTGATGATTTTTTACGTCGTTAAAAAAAAAAAAAAAAAAAAAGACTTACATTATTTGGATAAATAAAAAGTACCTTAATATCATAAAGCTAGGTACATAAAAAACAAATACATAAAAGCAGTCCAGCTTTGTAGGGTTGGGTCAAATGAGTATCTACTTAATTGGAATTTTGAAAAATGTGTGTAATCAAAAGTAGTGAAGTTCTTGGTATTTTTAAATTTGAGGTATTCGTTTTTGCAATAAAAGAACATTACTCTATAAACAAAAAACTATATTGTACTAGATGACATTAAAACTTGCTTGTACTTTGTAATTATGGTAACTGAGAGTAAAACAGTAAGACCCAGTTGCACTATTTAACCATGACCAAACCATGACTCGCTGCCCATTGGTCAAACACTTCGGTTATCATTATAATTAAATGATGCAACTCACCACAAGTATTTCTTCTTTTTCGTCTAGCCAGAAACAAAAGAAGCATCAATTATGTAAATAGCAATCACTGAATTAGTTCACGGATGAAGGGCGCCCTCAATATTATGCGAAGTGAACAGAATCACCATGTATGAATCGAATTGTAATTACTTCGCGCGTCACTACTTCAACTGATTTATATTCAAGCGACCGCCGACAATACGGAGAAACGCTCCTGCGGTAGGATACAGCCAAATTGTTTACTGTAATATCGACTTTATTCATAATGTATTCAAGGTAAGTTCTAGCTAAATCTACATGAGCGTAGTTATATTGATTTCAATTAAGCTAAATACTGAATTTATTTAGAGTCCGCGTCAAACTGTACATTTTAATGTCAATAGTGACGTATTTCGTATACAATTTTGTGTGATATTTTTGTAAGCAATCGGTTTCATTACAATGTCGCTTTAAAAGGTCTAACTTCCTTTGATTTGTTTTTACCAATACAGATTTGTAATTGCAAAATAATGTAGATGATAACTATATAGTCTTCCGCTAGCGGTTTTACCCGCATTATGTGGGAACAATTTCACGCACCCGGATAAAAAATAGTCTACCTATAGCCTTTTAAGTGGGCTTTCTAACACTGAAATACAATTTTAAAACAAATGAATTCTACCGCTAAAATAAAAAGTGCCAAAAGAACTGCTAAAACTTGTGCTCCTTAAGTGACCTAAAAGTTCTTAAAACTACGATTAGTGGGCACAGGCTGAAATACGAAATTGCAAAATCTAGAAGCCAGTATATACAGGTACTAACTTGGTAGTTTGTACAAAGGAAAACTAAGAAGGTCGTATTTCTAAGGCGGCACGTGTTTCGCAGATGGCAAAGAGTGAAAGAAAAGTTTACAAAACACATTTAGTCCCACGTGACTCTCGTTATGATCGTGTACAGGTTTTCAGCGTTTTTTGTTAAATGTTTTATAGAATCTTGAGTTTGACGAAATGCCGCCCACGGATCTTCTGCGCGCCCAGTGACGTGCGACGTGGCAGAGTGCACGGGCAAACATGTGACTGCGAGGAAATGGCAGACCAGTCAAAGTAGCGTGCTTCCTGCGTGCGGCTAAGATTTATGTAATTTGGAATGTTTAAGAAAATTGTGGATAGAACTCAGTAAAATAGCTAAAATGGCACCAATACTCTTATTAGAAAATTAGTTTAGATAGCTATAACAACCTGGACCATACAAGAGTAGCTGAATCACCAGTCTTAAAACGCCTTGAAGCAACGCTTGCATCTATCAATTAGAAGAATGACTTAATATGCCTAAAAGCATCTCTATCTTTTAAAGAATGTCAATAATACATTATTAAAAAGTTTTTAGGTTCTTTTAAATGTTAGAGAACACTTAAAAAGTCCTTGTTGCAGTTATCTCTAAAACCCTTTCCTTCGGTCGAAAGCATGAACTTTTAAGCTCACATATTATGGTTTACGATTTTGCATACTTGAAATAAAACGTATTTCTTTTGTTTTTTAAGTTAATCTTAAACTAAGTTCTACAAAATTTTAAAGAAAGTAGGCATACGCATTTATGTTTATGTAAACAAAATAAATATTGTGCAAGAGTATACAAATATATTGCGCACCGTATTCAAGTAACACGTATTGAAACTAAATTAGACCAAGCGGCCAAGTAGAAAGAAATATTGAGTACCAATTCAGTGCCCAAAATAACCAGTCTACTGCGTAGTTAGACTTCCTCGTCAACACTCGATCGAAGGAGATCTTACAAGTATCGCCACATTGGTCGCTAAGGTAACCATTGTATCCACTGCCTAAAATTATGATAATTTCAGTCTAGATTCCATTCATGTACGTGTTTGCGGAAAGTTTAAGTGGATTTCTAAGAATACCACATATATTTTTCCTAATGATTACGCACTTAGATATGTTCTAATCATATCAAATCGTTTTGTACAGAAATAGGCCAGTACCTATAGAGGTAGTTTCTCCTTTTGTTGAGGGTCTTCTTTATGTAACTAGTACCACGTATTGTTTGAAGCCAAATTACTTACTTTTGCCAAGGACTGTGGGCAAACTTCCTTGAAACTAAACCCACAAATTCGATCACGCAAAATAACATGCGAATCTTGCTTCTTATATGAATTTATGGTGACAACACTAATATAAAAATAGTTCTAACTTCGGCAAAGTAGTATCAGTAAAGTAAATTAGTGTAAAAAAACACAAGTATTCTTTAGGTAATAATAGGTATATTTGTCAGTATAAAAATGGGCTAAGAATCAGTCATAATTTACTTGAGGGCGATAAGAGGAGCGGAGGGGGCGAAGTAAGGAGACGCCGCGTAGTAAGGGGCAGCATACCGGGAGAGAGCTGGGACCACTGGGGCTGGGGCAGCTACATATGGAGCAGCTGCTGGGGCCACGATCCTAGCCGCAGGGGCTACGGCATATGGGGACGCGACGGCGTATGGAGCAGGGGCGGCGACTAAAGGAGCAGGGGCGGCGACTAAAGGAGCAGGAGCGGCGACTAAAGGAGCAGCAGCAGCATACAGTCCATTGTGGTTCCTGGCTACATATTGTGAGCTAGTGGCAGTGACGAAGGGTGCAGGGGCTGCAACAACTGGTGCCGCCGCCACTAAGGGAGCTGCTACTGCACTGGGCTTGGCAGCGGCGAAGGCCAGGGTGGCGAGGAAGAACACCTGAAAGTTACAAAATTAATTAAGACAGTTAAAAGAAGTGATCAAAGAAATGCATCGAGTATTTCACAAATTGCGTAGTTAAGAGTGTTCGTAATTAATTCGTGAGGTCATCCAAGGGATAAGTATAGTATTCACATAGCAAGCCTTTATTTCACTGTATGATGTACCTATGTTCCCAAATTCAGTAATTTAAAAAACACTATTTTTCAATATTTAGAATACTCACAATCTTGTACATGTTGATTGGTTTGGTGATGTCTGTCTGTTGAACAGAAGATGTGAGTGTGATGTCCATAGTTCGGTGACAATACCTTTTATACTGTAAGCAAGTAAGATTCACCTTGTGTTCCGTTTCGTCACCGATTGCAATTGCTCGTTAGACGCTGGGCACGCAACGGGGACGCGTATCATTACGACAGTAAAGCTGGTCAGATTTACATTATTGGACTACTTCACTAGTTTTTTTTTTTAACCAAACAATGGTTTATTTTCAGTTAGTTCATTTAAAATAACAGTATTATAATGTAAGTAGTAATATAAAATGATATATACAAAAAATATTTGCTACTTTGGCGGTCGGGCAAAATTTAAATAAATTGTTTCTTTTCAAAATCAGTTTTAATTATTATCAATACCTTACTTAAAAATAAATTTACCATAACGTTGACCCGGTGATATGCGGAAGGCAAACATACGTGTATGTTTATGCAAAGAACTATTTCATTAATATTTAAATCACGAGTTGCAAAAAAAGTTCCGAATGAGTGCGCCACAATTGATCATCACACTCACACTTGAATGACTCATCTGCATTGATGCTACGCCGATCTAATATTATTTCATCTGCGCTACGAACTTTGCTACGTCGTAGACTATGTTATCATCGTGACGTTCATATTATTATCAACACTTATGTGATATGCGTCATGTGCCGTTACTACAATTCAAATAATTTACTTTTTCTCTTGTTTGTATTTATTCACGTCATCAAATCTTATACTAACATAAGAGTTAACTTCAATGAGAGATAAAAGATTCTGAAACTAGATCTACCCAGTTATTTTCTGTAAAATCTGTTTCTTGCAAATATGCTCCTATTTAAAATTTTCATAATAACCTACACAGGACTAAATAATTATTAATTGTTTGTAGCTTTTCATATTTCCTTGAAGTGTTTATGTGTACCGAAATCATTTTAACAGATAAAGATTTTATTTCCTTTCATTTATATCCAAAGCATTTTATTAAATGATTCAAAGAATACTTCCATTATGTTTTCTGTAAGTTAGTTTTAAGAGAAAATCACTTTCCCAGTACTAGAGAGCTATTTTAGAATTTGTGATATTAGATATGATCCTTTAAATCACTAGATTGAGTTATTTCAAACTAAGACATGATCAAAAGTTATAACGAAAGTTTGCTAGGCACGAGTATAAATGTCACGCCTTTTATTTAAAAAGGTCTTCAGATCTCTTGCATGTAGAGATAGTTTCGCAAGAAATTCATATTCCATTAATATTTCTTCGAAGAGGTTCTTCGTGTCTATTTCTGTCGCACAAGCGGGCACGGAAATGTGCCAATTATAATGAGTGTGTGTACCTACTGTTATATAAAATATTTGGTATACCTAAATATTATGGGATTATAGCTAAATAAAGTTGTAAAAAATAAAAAAATAGAATTCTAGGATTTGTTGTTCATTAAATAAATAGGCTGAAATAAATCATAGTAGGTTTGTTTGACTCGCGTAAGACGGCGCGGCAGATCTGAGCTATTTATTAGGAATATTTTTCAGAGTAATAATAATATTTTTAATTTTGAAAATCATATCAAACTGGGTGCATTAGGGTCCGTTCAGACAGACCGGCTCGGAGAGCAGAGCAAATTCTTAACACGTTGAAAATTGAGTACTTAGTATTTAAAGTAAGGTTTATTTTTGCATGCGCACTGCTTTTGTCATTAAGAATGCTCGAATGCGCTCGGTGTGAAATAATAAGAGGAGCCGACCGGCTCCGATCGTGTATTTTTTCTTGACGTTTGGCTCCGTTTGCATTCTCTTTAATGCTCGCGCAGCCGATCGGCTTCGGTTTGTGTGAAAAGAAAAATGCGCGCCGATGCTCTCCGACCCGGTCTATCTGAACGGACCCTTAATCGAGTTTCGTGCACATAAGCTCATCAGGGTTTCGTGCACATAAATTCGTCAGGGTTAAAAGTACCCACCCAAAACAAAAATGTGAAAGGCTGCCAAGTTCGATAATATGGAAATCCTTCGCCTATAAAAGAAGTGAGATCTGAATAAGTACCAAGTTCCATACACATACCTCAGTTAAAAATAGTTACTTTTTAATGATGTTACTTGGCAAGTTTTCACACACCTTGTTATAAACCTACTAAACGCAATGAATCAAGTATTTAATTTTCTATTAAAACTTGCCAAGTAACATTATTAAAAAGTAACTATTTTTAACTGAGTTATGTGTATGGAACTTGGTACTTATTCAGATCTCACTTCTTTTATAGGCGAAGGATTTCCATATTATCGAACTTGGCAGCCTTTCACATTTTTGTTTTGGGTGGGATTTCATTTATTTTTGTAAGGTTGTTTATTTTATTTTTTTCTTATGATTAAGTTAGTTAAGGAAATGTCTCATTTATACTATATTTCAGATTTTTTTTGAATATGCACTATGCTTCTTACAAAGAAATGAACTAGATTAACTAAATGGACTAGATTTACCAACTGACTGACATGACATGTTATCATATATTATGTTCGTGGATCAAAGTTAAACATTCGTTATTTTCAAAAGTGACTCACACTTGGCCGTTTTCAGATTTTTACTTTGACTAAATACAAACCTTTGTAACGAATTTCAGATCGGTACGACCATTCGAAGATATATTATATAAATATAGATAAATTTAGTTCGTTTTAGTTCCTTAGGGGTATAAATTTACACTGGGTATTTTACACCTTCATTATTTTGAAACCGACTCACACTTGGCCATTTTCAGATTTTTCCCTTTACCTTGACATAAAGACCTACCTCCATGCCAAATTTAAAGTCAATACGACCATTGGAAGTGGTCTAGGTTTTTGATGAGTGAGTCAGTCAGTCAGTCAGTCAGTGAGTGTATAGTAAAAATAGCGATTTTCTGACGTCAATATCTCAAGACCTACAATAGGTATATTAATTAAATTTTGTATTTTAGATAAGTGAGGGGGTCTCAACAGATACTAGAAATTTGAAATGTGTAAATAAAATAGATTTTGAGTTATAGGGGGGTCGAATTTGGCCCGAAATGGTTCGTGTAATATAACCCACGGCCGGTGTGTCGCTTTTTTTGCTCGAACTTGGCGGACACACTGCCGTGTGTCTAGATAAAAATACACTATTCGTACCTACTTTACTTACTGGGTTTCCTGGCTGTTTCTAATGAGCGAATTTTATACGCCTTTGGAATCAATAAACAGTACTCACCTTCACTTTTTTTACATATAGTCTTGCCGATTCCTCGTTGCTTTATAACGCAATTTTGTTTTGTTCATTCATTTAATTTAGTAAGTACCTGACTTGTTTTAGGTAATAGTTTCTAATATCATCTGGTTAATAATACATACTCCCCTAGGTTCAAAGGTGAAGTTTTTTTACATATAGATTAGTAGTAAAAGTTAAAAGGATTGAATTTAACTAACTTTCTTACCGCGACACAGTCACAATAGTCAGCTGTGCTGTTACATGAGTAACACATGACATGACTCATGAGATTTAAAAATGTATATATGTACATTTACATGCGTATAATTTTTGCAGACTTACCCGCATTTGTTTATAAGAGCTTTTACACTACTTACTTACCGAGGTCTCTCTACTTGACGAGAGCAGGTATGAGTAGCTAAGTCCGATTTCACCATTTTGCTTACAGTTATGCGTGCAGACATGGTCCATCAAAATTAATATTACAAGTACACGATCATGTCGCATAACCTGATCATAAATTCATGGAAAACACCTTGCTTGTCATGCAAATGTCACTTTCATTACATTACTTTATAGGTCCAGTGTCATTGACAATGCGCACACGTCTTCCAAGCAACAACAGTTGCACAACTGACGTCTAGTTGGCCTAGACCGAGGCTATAAACAATGTCGTCGTAGGAATGTTTAGTGTAATTAATAAAGCAAACATCATATACAAAAGTATAAATATATCTATATTATCTCATTCTTAACCATATTTACAATGTGCAGGTTTATTAACAAGTGTACAATTGACTATTTATTCATAAATTATACTTTAGGAGGCTTAATGTTCGGCCTAGGAAATGGGCTGAAGGTCGTGACTTCAATATCTCTGGCATTAGCCCGCAAGTTCTGGGAATGAACCTTTTTTATTTTCACTAAACGAAGAGGACGCGTTTGCACGACAGGTCTCACAATAATTTTTGCAGGAGTTGCCGGCACAAACGTGTAAATATGTTTCACTACCTTCACATGTGCGTGAGTTTTTTGCGGTGGAGGAGGAGTGATGTAGGCCAGCGGTACCGGGACGACTTCCACAGAAGTCCTCAGCTTTTGAGGCCTAGCTCTCTGCTGAGGCCACGGTTGTTGAGGTGCTCCGTATGTTGGACGTGGCTGTTGCGGTCTTGCCTGTGGCTGGAACTGGGAACGGGGTTGTTGCGCTTGTGGCAGTGGCTGGTACTGTGGTCGCGGCTGTTGCGGTGGGAACTGAGGCTGCGACTGTTGCGGTGGGAATTGTCCTTGTGGTCTTTGTGGCGGGAACTCTGGTTGTTGTGGCTGGTATTGAGGACGGGGTTGTTGCGGTGGGAACTGTCCCTGAGGTTGCTGTGGCTGGAACGGTGGCCGAGACTGTTGTAATGGGAATTGCCCCAGTTGCGGTTGTTGTGGTTGGAACTGAGGACGGGGTTGTTGTGGTTGGAACTGAGGACGGGGCTGCTGTTGTGGGAATTGAGGTTGGGGTTGTTGTTGCGGGAACTGAGGTCGGGGTTGGTTGGGCTGGAACTGAGGATCCGGGTTATTAGGTGGGAACTGTTGATCCTGAGGTGGTAGGGGTGGACCATACTGGTTGAAATTTACATCTTCATTGGAAGGCAGCGCCTGTTGCACAAAGTTGTCGTCACTACTCGATGGTATCGGCGTGGTTTGTTCCGGCTCTTGTGTCGTCACCTCAGCCTGCGTTGTTGACTGAGTGGTCGGTTCTTGGTTATTCTCGTCAGGTACGTTTACAGGCTGTTCCTGAGGAATCAGTCCAAAATTTGGTGGGAATCCGAAAGGATATGGCGGGAGCAATATAGTGGCGACAGGTGCAGCGGCATGGGCTGTTGCCACGGCTATTGCAACATTAGGATGAACTGGAGCAGGCTGGGTTGGTGGTGGATTCACGGCGACAGGCACTTCTCTTGTAGGCTCCACAAATACTGGAGGGGCCGGGGCTACGGTGAAAACAGGCTGCAGTGGTGGAGGTGCCACTGGTGCTACTGCTTGAGGAACTACAAGGCGATTGAAGGTTCTTTGAAAGTATTGAGAACTAGCAGCCGTGACAACTGGGGCACCAGCTGCTGGTGCAGGTCCTATAGCAGCCACGGGCGCCAGATGTGCCAACCCGTCGCCGTGCACACCCGAGCTGGTCACCAGACCACATAGCGACGATAACAGCAAAACCTGAAATCAAATATTTCATATTACATAAAAGGTCAATCGTAACGTCTTCATTTTTATTATTTTTTTATAAAATCGACAGGAATTTACCGTTCGGATCATTTTGAAGGCCACCTTTCCTGGCCGCTTTTGATATTATAATGCGGGCGTTAGAATATTGGACCCCCTCTTTTATATAGGTGTAACAAATTTTGCATCGTGGTGAGGCAACGTGGCGGGTGTCGCGGAATACCTAATGGTACAATGGGTAAGGACACGGACCTTGATGGCTACAAAAATCGTATTGAAAACGTCGTGGGAATAATAAACGATGCCCATTGGGAAAGTACCTGCGTACACCACAACACTCGTAATTTCGTATTTGCCTATTTATAGCTCCACTAACCTACTTAAGGTTACTTAATTGACATATTGGTCAGCAATCGATGAGTACTGGCGGGTTACTATGTACAGCTTTGTATAATCTCTCAGCAGATTTGTTGCAGATTACATAGACTGGTGAACCGCTCGCAGTTTCAACATATACTGACTAGGTTCTACTGGTGAAGATATTTTAGCCCAACTGATGAGGAAAATTCATTCAAGTTTTATGTGCTTGTTTCCCTTAAGGAGGGATTACGGTGTTGATATAAGTGGCGTGCACTTGGAGAGGCCTATGTCCAGCAGTGGACTGCGATAGGCTGATGATGATGATGATGATGATAAGCGGGGAAATAGTACCATACACAAATAATGAAAACTGAATTTTAAAGATTATTATTTTTATTAATCCCGATTATAACAACTGCTAACGAGTTCTCTATTTGAATCCCAATCATGGCTTAATTAGCTTTAAAAATAGCGCCCAAGGGTCAGGTAGTTAAGCTGTCGTCCTTTTTAGCAACTGTTGCCTACAATTCTCTGCCTTACCAAGTATGTGAACAATTTCTGATCCTAGCTACACATATGTTAACAAGAATAAGAAGTAAGTCTATGAATAAAAAGAAAACATATACACAGAAAAATGATTCTATATTGTCGACTAATAATTATTTTTTCGACGCGCATACCATGCCATTAACTTAGCAGCTCTATGACAACCACCGAAGCCTGCCTTCACTTGTTTTCAATCCATTTTCACCACCTTCGTTGTTCGGATAAAAACTTTTTTATTTTTAAATCATTTATTCTATACCAATACCAACCGTACAGGAAAGGAAAAATTAAGTAAGTATATTTTTAGCTATTTATTTAATTTATCGTGGTAATATTTAGCACGAAAATAACTTACAGAACCTACTTTAGAAAACGTGGGTTAAGTCACAGGAAAAAGTGGGGAAAAATAGAATGTTATGTACTTATTACATTTAAGTAAATTATTTAATAGGCTTTTAAAATATTTATTAGTTTCAATAATTATGGTGTAACGGATCATTATTACACCATAATTATTGAAACTAAATATTGAATACATTATTGTTGTGGCTATTTTACAAATTATAGGTACTGATAATTGATAGTAAGAATTTAAAATTTCTAGAAAACAAACGTAAAGATTATCGTATAAATCGATTAGAAGTTTCGAAGCAATGTTGGGGCTTTTATTGATTTGTTTATTTCAAAGTTTATTGATAAATATTATTTCCAACAACCTTGAAAGTATACCTACTACAATGTAAATATACTTTGTGACAAATTAACTTGGCAGTGGCAATTCATGTTTCTTTTGTTTTCATACAAACTGTATCAAATATCTAGATTTTACTAGAAGAAATTTAATTGGCAAACAAATTAGGGACTTAAAAATATTTTAATCAGTTTCAGTGTAGGCATGGCTGACAATAACGGTGTCAAAGAATTTTTTTGAGTAAAGGTAGTCAGACATTTTCTTGTAATATGTATTCCATGCAATACTTGTACTGTTGCATAGAATAGGTACTGAATATTCGTAATACTTATAAGAAAATGCTATTAATATCAACTGGCAAAGACGCCTGGCAATAGTTTAGAATCATACTTTACCGTCGCTAGTTAGTAGGCTTATATTACAATACTCGCAGGCGCAACGATTCTTTACCCATTTGTACGAGTACGGTGCTATAAGAATCTGAGCAGGCGTACATGAGAAGCAATACTTTGTTCATATAAAAAGGACAGTTTTAGAATTAAAATAGTAATAAAGTTACCAGGTTATTTTACGATTTCTATCTTTATACTCATTTAAAAAAGAGTGCAGGTTAGTAACAAAACATGTCGTTGTAAACAATAGATAAAAAGCTTGTTCCAAACAAAAAATCTTTATTTTCTATCTTAATGCATGATCTACATAATTTTACTCTGCCTATTGCAAAAAAATTTTGAGCCGAACAAAGGACTCGACCTACATAACTTTTATCACCTATTCAAAGCACTTGAATAAGAAACCTGACATCTAGCTAGTGTTATCCTCAAATATATCAATCTATCATTTCGGTGTACAATACCGTAGACAGGCATACAGCCTAGACCTACTTTTTGCAACAAAACACGACGAATCCCGGATTCCCTCAAAAGACCTTGTACCATTAACATTAATAAGAATGTCTCGACTGAACGCTCAGTAAAAAACCTTTTCAATGAACAAATAAATCATTTAATTACGATCCAGTAATCCATTTTATTCAAAGGAGTTATTTGTTGACCTAAATAAGGGTGTTACTTTATGTTTAAATAGGACAGTTTGCTAAGTCATTGGATGCAAGTGGGTCTTTCCAAGGGCTAAAGGGTAGCCCGGATAACGGTTTGGGAGGTCAGATAGGCAGTTGTTTCGTGTAAAATTGCTGATTCACAGCTGCACCCGGTTTGACTGGTAGCCGAACCCAACATATCTTCGAAATTGGCCAGTTGATGTCAGATACAAATAGATGGGTACTGAGCATGTGACTCGTGTGGTCTGATCTTCTCATGAAGCCAACTCTTCAATGTTACACTGTTACTGCTATATGGTCCCACTACTGGGCACAGGCCTCCTCTCACACGGAGAAGGATTGATTAATCACCACGCTTGCTCAATGCGGGTCGGTGATTTCAGACTATATAGTCCAGGTTTCCTCAAGATGTTTTCCTTCACTTTTTTGTCAGCCTTTGGTGTCCAAGATATACTTAGAAAGAACATACAAACTTAGAGAAGTTGCATTGGTACTTACTTGCCTGAACTGGAATCGAACCCACACCCTCATACTCGAGAGGTTGGTTCTTTAGGTACCCACTAGGCCACCACGACTTTTTGGTTACACATTGACCATTAATTAAATTAGTTCTATACTTAAAATAACTCAGCAATTCAATTCCAGTAAATTCCTTACTTTACCACACATAACCAAAGTAGCCCAAGGTGCATATGAAAAAAAATACATAATGATATTAAGGACCAGATTATTATCAATTAAGTTGAAGATGTCAGTAGGACAACGGTAAGCACGCCACAAATACGGCACAGAAACGAAAAAATAAACAGATGAGACTGGCTGTAAAAAGGAATTTTGAATAAACGTCATTGTGTACGGAAATATTTATTTTTTAGTACATATTTTCAATACAAAAAAGTAGCAAAGAAGCCTACATAGTGTTGTTTACTCATTTTGACTCACGTACAATTATTGACGATGTATAAGTGATTCGCCGAAGTTATTTTTGATTGAACTAAACGGTTTCTATAAGCCGTCTTTGAAGTGCCCACAAATTAATTTAGATGTTAATTTAGGTATTAATATTAGTCACGTGTTTCGTAAGATTAGTGTATCCAGTCGTAAATGATATGTGTTTTTGGATATATTATTATGTCTTATTCTATAACTATTTATGTTAGATCTAGAGAAGTTAGAAAATATTTCAGGTATTATTTTTAGCACTTCGACGTCACCTTTCACTACACATTATTAGCTATTACTTATCAGTTCTAATGTGAAAATATTATTGTAATAAAACAATAAAAACCCTAAGAATCTTTTTGCTACATCGCGTCGTCACTTGTTTGACGACGTAGGCGGTTAGTCTTCCTTTCAAATTATATGGTCTGCTTTTTGACTGTCAATTAAATTGTTATCACAATTTATAATAATAGCTCTACAAAAACATGAAATAAAACAAATATAAACTCTTCAAAACATCTTTAATTTATCAACAACCAGTGTAGAATTAAGTCGTAGTATCACAAAGGGCTCACGATGCGAGGTTCATTTGTTTAATATGCAATGAAGGGTGCTGAAGCGGCGACGTAAGGAGAGGCCACGTAAGGAGCAGCCACGTAGGGTGCAGCTGCAGGGGCTACGTAGGGTGCAGCGGCAGGGGCTACGTAGGCAGCAGGGGCAGCGACGTAGGCAGCAAGCCCGCTGTTGAGGCGGTGGTAGTATTGCGAGCTGGTTGCCGTGACAACCGCGGCAGGAGCCGCAGCCACTAAAGGTGCGCTCACCAGGGCGGGCTTAGCGGCGACGAAAGCGACGAGCGCGGCGAGGACAACGATCTGGAATAAATAAAATTATGAAAATATATATTTAGCTGTACTCTTAATTTGAGGCACTGGACGGACGCAGGCCGCTCCCAACCGGTCCTTTTGATGGGGGAGGCATATGTCCAGTCAAGTGGACGTCGTTGAGACGATGATGAGGACAATTATTAAGTTTAGTGCATCACTAATTGACTGGTCAACCATATGATACGCATTGCTTATATTTAGAAGCTTTTGTTTGAAGTTCTATTTAATTTTCTTTGTTCTCTCTGTTAAACAAGTTTAATTCGCACTTTTATATATCTTTTTAAATTTTGATTAATACAAATTCACTTGTATAAGTAAATATTTATATTTCTCCGATAATAAGACGAAAATAATGCCACTTTCTTTAGTATCTAGACTTAACTGAATCAAACTTTTCACTTCACACAAAGCATTAGAGAAAAGACTACAATACTCACAAACTTCATCATTTTGATAGGAGGGTTGGTGATGTTAGTACTGATAGAACAGGACTCGTGCTGTTCGGTACTTCGCCAGCACGTTATATACGTCGCGTGCGCAGCTAATGTTGCAACCGGCCATCCTCGGCGAAGTCTCTGGCATTGATCGACGCGTGAGCAGCGAACCAAGTGCATACCTTCGGGAGTCATCGGAATTCACGACACCCGCCATATTTTATTGCTGCTGTCTTGTACTTATAAATCTTTCACTGGATTCGTAAGATTGAGATAAGGATAAATTAGGAATAGATATGTAGGTAGAAAGAGGAAGCCTTGTTTTAGTTATTTTAATAAAAATTTAGGTAAAAAGTGGCACAAGGCTGTAAATACCTTCATGTGTTGGCATTTTGTGCTTTTGTAAATATGTGCCAAGTTAAATAATTTTCCTTTACACAGATAAAATTGTCACGTATTGAACGCTCAGATAAAATAATCAATAAGAAACTTTCCATTCATTTAGGCTAAACGTGCTTCTAAAAGTTTTAACTGAACTTTCATAAAGGTCAGAAAGTGCACGTAAAACAACATGATGGTAAATAACCAATTAAAAAAGTTGTATAGCTTTTGTAAATATAGTCACGATAAATGAAAAATTCGAAGTTTTGAAAACACGAGACCGATACCAAAGTCCACGTGATATTGCCACCTAAAACAACTGTAGTACTTATATTTTTCTCGTTTACAATATTTAATCAATAAAAATAAAAAATATTGCTTGTTTGAACTAAGGTCAGATTTTCAGAGTCTCAGAGAGTATTAGTAGAACGACCATGAAATGATAAAAAAATAAATAAAAAAAATCATCCTTTAAAATATATTTTAGGGGATGCTATGCTCCATACTTAGCTCCTCAAACTGAACCTGTTATGATAAAACATATATAGCGGACAAACTTATAACAACCTTTATTGCGTTCTGAAAGCAAATAAATGTTCCCATATTTATCCCAATTCTAGAGGAAGGTTAAAATAATTAATTAACACAATATAACCGTATTAATTGTATAAATAAATTAAGTAGGTACTGGTGCAAGCCTATAGATTAGCTACTAAGTAGCCACGGGTGGAAAACCCACCGCACGTATGCACTAGATTGATGAAACCGCAACCAATATTACTAAAACAATCTATTCGTAGAACATAAACAGCTTATGCGATAGATACCCCTACCTACGTATTACACTTTCATTATGAGCGTCTGTACCTAAGCCTTAGTTGCCTACACTAGTTGTTTCACGTGATTCCATTCACATTTCGTGAGAACTTCTCTCAAGCGGATAAAACGTAGACTATGTCCCTTTTCAAGCTCTTGACTATCTATGTGCCTAATTTAAATCGGCAGTGTTTTGTCTTGAAAACACAACAGACAGGCAGACTTTCGCAGTTATAATATTTGTATGACGAAGCCCACACTTGAACTAATTTTGGCAAACATTTCTGTATAGACAATAGCCCGGCTGGATACAAAAAAAACATTCGGTAAGCGATTACATAGTCACATACGTCTGTACGTGTCAGATGATGTGTAAAGGTTGTCTTGTACGTATGCTGGATGAGATTTGGCTTCAAATTATGTACGTTACACAAATAGAACAAAACACATTTGAATACGTTTTTAAAGTTACGATTTTTAATTTATCACATTGATATCTATATGATCAAATGCAAATGAATTATATAGAGATTTTACATAAGAATTCGTAATCCTATATGAATGATCCTATATGTATGAATGATAGTATGGATGGATGAATATATGAATATTTGTTCCTCGTTCACGCAAAAACATCACATCGGAATAAGAAATTTGATACTTTCCATCTGGGAAGTACTTAATATCTGAATCACGAAAAATTTCAAATTGCCTATTTTTGGCATCGCTAAATTATATATTTTATGGATCAAACAATTAAGTAATTCATTGATATTAGGTTTCAAAAAACCTATAAAAACATTCTAGGCATATCCAGCTACATAGAGCTGTGGAAAGCTTTCGGGCCAGTCGGTATTATGTAACAAGTCCGCAAAAGACAGTCGAGGTAGAAATTGTCGTCAACGTTTGCAATTGACACGAACAATTTTCACCTGTGAACTGAAACTTCGATACGTCCATTCCATATTCATATTATATAACGGCTTCTTTTAGTCTTGAACTTTATTATTCTTTGTTTTAGTATGTATGTTTTGTTTGAAGAGCACGTCATACGTGTTATATACACCGTTATCAATTTCTGTTTTCTCATTATGTTAGCTCGTCTATTTTTTAAAAGTTTAGCCGATACCATTCTTAAAAGTTTAAGGCGAATATTGAATGAAAGCATTCTTTTGTATGGGTGTATTATAACCCCACTTTTTGGAACTTTACTACCAGGTGCAATTTTGCTTATTGCTAAAATTATACGCAGATTCTCGCATTCTAATGAAATGTCATAAAATGAGGTTGAAAAATCAAGTGGCCCTTAGCACAAAGCTGGACCAATTTTAATAAATAGGCTCCTTGAAAACATACAATAAAACAAACTCAACAATAATTTGTTCTAAATAAACCATAAAGCTCACCCATATTTCATTATATTCGTTGTGCTTAATCTACATACTTTGTGAAAATCACGCCTTTTAACTTTTTTGCGGTTTCTTGCCGTAACATTTTTCTTTGAATGTTTGATGTTACTCAAAGCCGAACAGATATTTGTTTATCAAGTTACTTTAATCGGAAATAAGACATGTTTGCCACTGTTTCTATAGTAGTTAGGTAAGTTTTGTATAAGAATGCTCCACGTGGTGTAGACAAAGACTCACATGCCTGACTTTTACAGTATATGCTAGATTCTCACAAGCTAACTTACATTTGGGGATCGAATATTGGTACAATTTAAGATGCCTATCATTTTTTTAATACATTCGGATTTTGGAAGAATTGCTACAGCCATTGTACACAAAGGGCGTCAGAAGGGACGATGGTAGATGTTAGTAAATGAAAGTCTGAAAGGTAATGCTGCACTCACAGGAGGCGGAGTCATTTGATGGTTTCCCATCAACAAAAAGTGTTTTTGTTTCAAGATAAATAAGTAGGTATAGTTTTACTCAAAATACTTAAATGAATTTTCAAAAGAAGAAAGAGACGCTACAAAAAAATTACTATTTAAAATGCCATGTGAGATTTTAGCATAGCCTACGTCACAACCTTCAAATGCTTTTCTGTCGATAGAAAGTTCTAAACAACAGTGTTGATTTCAAGTGTGAACAAAGCCCACGTTGACGCAATAGTCTCCGGGGACGCGTGTAAGGAAACTTTCAGACTTGTAGATCGCGAAACTTTCCATTAGCACCTATATTTAACAAATTAATACCTCCCAACGTATTTATCAATAATTTTGTTACAAAATGGCCGATTAATATAATGCAATTGTTGTTTGACTCACATTTCGTAAAATCCGTTTTTTGTTTAGGTAAATAATGTAAACTATAAAGTAAAACTGCGTTCGCGTAAAATAAATAACTTCAAAAAATAGTAATGCTTATTCCAATTATATTTACTTAAACCAATTTATCAGGTAGGTATTCACCTAAATACATCTCAGAAACACAGTATGCTTTAAGTTTTCTATAATTACTCTAAAAGAGGCATCAAATTTAGATATACCTTCTCGAACATTCTAAACTATGCCGACCACAAACGTGCAAGTAGTAATTCGTCATTGTTCAACAAGGAACAATACCTATGCATCAGACCAGACCCACTGCATCCTAACATGACGTACGCCATCCATTCATAACATTCTTTGAACATTAATTTGCAAAAAAAAACATGTTCGAGATAGTGACGTCATACCGGGAACGTATTTCACACAGCTTCACGGGTGATTGACGAAATTTCATGCGCGACGCTTTCACAAAGACGAATGTTCAAGTGGCCTGAACATAATTGGCTGTAGGTGTAAAGCGTTCTGTGGAATTTGTTTAAAAATAAATTAAAGGTGCCGTGGCTACATTTGTGTATTACACGTTGAATGAAAAACAAATGCCTATCATACATCCTCCGAGCCTTTTTCCCAAACTATGTTGGGGTCAGCTTCCAGTCTAACCGGATTCAGCTGAGTACCAGTGCTTTACAAGAAGCGACTGCCTATCTGACCTCCTCAACCCAGTTACCCGGGCAACCCGATACCCCTTGGTTAGACTGTTGTCAGACTTACTGGCTTCTGACTACCCGTAACGACTGCCAAGGATGTTTAATGACAGCCAGGACCTACAGTTTAACGTGCCATCCGAAACACAGTCATTGGTGTCTAAGATATACTTAGAAAGTACATACAAACTTTGAAAAGTTGCATTGGTACTTGCCTGACCTGGAATCGAACCCGCGCCCTCATACTCGAGAGGTTGGTTCTTTGCCCACTAGGCCACCACGACTTTTTGAAAAACAAATGCCTATCGATAAATAAAAATATGTAAGTATGTTTGAATGTTCTCATACAGATACGACAAAAAAATTACGTCAAGTAATTGTTTCATTAAATTGATACATTAGAGTTGATTTTTGTACCTACATTAAAAAGCTCCACTTAAATAAAAAAACTTTTTGCAGTTCCTGCGTTATTTTCAATAGATCTTCGCAGTTTCATTTAATGGTGTAACCGCGTTTACACCATTCACATTTTCCTTCGTTGTTATGATTATATGAAAGCTTCATAAACAGATTATCTTACCAATCATTCACAATTTTCTGATACTTGAACGAAATCACATAATAATAGAAATCAAAAACCAAATTATTTCTGTTATGACAATAATAAATTGGATGGAGGATTTATACAACACTACCCTAAGGGTATATGTTCATAATCGCGTTATTCGGAGTAACAATCATTAGGTAACTACAGTCAATAATTTTGATTGCTTGAAAATCACATATGGTAAATAAATGGTAGGTCCATTTCCAGAAGTCCGGAGTTCAGAATCGGTGCATTAAAAGATAAGATAACAATGTAAATACTCGATACTAAATTTCATGTTTATCCAAATACTATAAAGCTTCATTATGAAGCTTTCTTTCAACCATCACACTCGAAACTTGGCAAATCGTATTGCATTATCGGAGTCAAGTATGTGATTCCTATAGAATTTATTTACTCCAGACTATTTTATTTTTTGTACATGATTATGTCAAATGTGTTACTAATTCAGATGCCTAATTATTTGCAGGAAACATGCATCTCGGGAAAAAAATAAAATTTCATAGTTATACCTACTGCATTAACAGCCTTCGAATCTATCAGTTTTTTGATGATCCCATGCAATGAGGTCAACAACCCGTCGACGAGATGTTCCCGAGTGAAAGTCGGTCACATCTGCTTTTTCCCCAGAGTGTCAACAAGGGGAAGATGTGGCTAACAAACTTGGGTGAATGCACGCTCGAACAGAAACCGATGTTGATTTAGGCCACGAGCTACTACTTATGATTAAAAATCTATGTTCGAGAGATCGGATTTTGTGTTCTTGGAAGATGGTTTTGCAGATCTGGATATCACGTTCTTGTCTTAGAACGGAAAAACTCAAAAGAGTTGAACTTTTTACCAGTCAGCAAGGTGGTAGTGTTACTGAAAATCAAACACTATAAAAGCTGTTTAAATGTTATAATACCAAAATTACAATTAAGTTTCAATGGAGCCTAAAGGAAAAGTTATAAATATTGTTTCAAAAATGTTCCTATAACGTCCATTAGCAGATTAAGGGAACCGTTGAACTGATAACTGGATCACACAAACTTACTCTTATTTTAGACCGTAAATGTCAGGTAAATGATGGAAAATTAACCATGAGTGTTTATGATAACAAAGTTGCTAAAATAATTGTGAAACTTCCTCCAGCTTATATTTAGGTCCTACGGAACCTGGTTCAAGGCTAAAACTGCTCTCTAAAGCTTCGGTATCCTTCTAGAATATGGACCTAAAAGTTAAAGGTTTTGAGTAGTTTTCCTTCATAATAATACTGTGATGTGATCGTTAATTTCCCAGAAGATTGCGCGTATCAGATGTTAGGTGATCCATAATATGTTCGGAAACTTCATGTCCAAGGTAAGCCAGATGGAAGTAATGCACCCATTACGTCATTACATCATCACTCTCTGACCTAAATGTATAGGTATTTCTTGTTGTTTTGATTGGATGGATTCGTCAACAGGATATCTATTGACTAATAATTGAAAACTATGTACTGTCTTGATTTTAAATATTTTTAACGAAACTCATTCACTTAACTTCCTACCAACGCATATATATATAGGTTTATATATACATATATGTATATAGGCTTATCTTTGATCTGAAAAACTTCAGATCAAAGATACTCGGTCATCAGATACTGATACTTTTTAATTACCCATGTCATTAAATATCAGTATCATCATGTTAAACATCGTGGCGTAGATTGCTTTTCTCCGAAAGACATTCAGAGAACAAATTAGTATTTGTAAAATCTTCAATTTGATGTTTTTATTTGTTAATTATATTGTGATAACCTACTCATAATTTAGGTATGGATTACAATACGGAGGGAATTTGTAATCGTATAAAAAATCGTGAAACAATCAAGTGAATACCAATTATATCTACGAATGAGGGTTTTCTAAAATGGCGTCCACGAGGTGGCAGCACCGAGTCGTCAGGTCCAGGTACCTGTCAATGCGCTTATCTTTACTATGAACCGTGAACGATTTTAGTGATTTTTTATTTTATTATTAAAACAGCCCATTATTGTTTTACAGTTAAAATGCCGCCGAAAAAAAAACTAAATCATATTGTGTAAACAAATTCTAGTAAATTACGTTATCTACCTTTCAATGAGCTTTTCTTTAGTACCAGTAAGTTTTGCACCCCTCTTTCTGAGTTCAATTTTTAGTTCGGAAACCTTTTTCTGACATTAGTCCATAATAAAATCAATAACACTTCCAATATAACAGAATTTCATTAAACAATAAGTTCGGCACCTACAATTCCATACTATCTGACAGCTGTTTGGACCAGACGCATACGTGGCGCCACCCGGTGGCAGAAAAAGAAGAGAAAACCCTCATTGTATTACTTCTTTAAATACTCATTTTTCAGACACCAAAGTCCACAACTCAAACATATCCTATTTATTTGTAAATAATTGAATTAATCAACTTGCTCAGTTCACACGTGTTAACGTCTCAAGTGACATCGTACTCCTATATTACGTACAAACGTGTCACGTGCATAGTGAGTGCTAGTTGCACTTAATTGCAGTGCGTTAGGTAACATGTGCCTTAAGGTAAACAAAACTAGGGGATGGTTCCTTGAAAGTCAGGCTTCAGATCGTGTGTTTGCTTTCAATTCCTAGAAGAGATATGAATGTGCTGTAAATCGGTTCGTATGCTAATACGTTTGACCTCTGCAATCATAACAAGGAGACTTTAGTTAACAGTGTTGTTTTTTCTGTATGGTTCAACACTTCATAGAAAGCCTGAACTTGCCCCTGAGACAAATGAATAACCAAAGTAGCTAATAGCAAAATAACTGCTTCCTGTATGTTATTTAACAATATTCAGTTATTAAAATTACAAATAAATCTACATATAAATTGATAAAAGGTTAATATTGGGTAGCAAAAAAATCACAACGTCATCGTTTACAATAAAACAATAAGCAACAAGGAAGTTGACCACACCATGAGCATGCAGCATTTTCTGAACAATTTTTTTACAAATTTTATTTCACTTTTGATTGTTTTGAATGTCAACAAAACTCAATTGTATGGTAGTGTTTTCGTTAAAGGCTAGGTTAGGGAAAAACAGAACTTCATCTACGCCTCAACATAATTTCAAAGTTACTGGACCAAACAAATCTCAGTAGATTGAATAAAAGCTCTATTTGATAACAAACGTTATGTATGTAAGTGAGTCACGTGACGTTTGGCACGTTCTCACGTTTTCTGCACTAAACGTCTCGGGCGTCACCGACGTTCATTATAGTGCGCGCTTTATTGCCGTATCGAGCGATAAAATCACAAATCTCCAGCATTAATCGACATTAACTCTGGCTGGATGCAGAATGTCGATACAACTCACATACATTGAACGGTTCGTACATTTTCAAGCGACTTTTCGTCCTGTGCTCTTACCGTGTACTACCAAATTTAGACTCAACACTTCAATAATACCCCCCCTAATACGCAGCCTTGGTAATTTTATATGTGACGTATATGTCTAATTCAGTAACAATGATTATTATGTGGGCTGTATATATTGAAACATTTCGGACTCTATTATATGCACGTTTACTTAATAATGCCATAATAGCAACAACATTTGCAAAGATATCATACAAATACATGGTATTCTGTAAGTTTTGTAATGTTGAAACGTGTTTTAGTTGCCCTTTTAGCCACCACAATAACTTTAACATTTAAACCCTTGAATATTAAGTTATTTGTGAATGAACAATCACGTCACAATGAATAGTGAAGAAAATACTTACGGCATTATTACATTACAAATAGTAATTGTATTACGTGTATTATACTATTATTCAATAATAAAGGCTTTAACCTTTTAGAATACATAATAGGTATATGAACCCACACAATGAGGAATACTAAGACCTGACCTAGTTAACAATGACCAATGTGAAAATACAATGAACTGGTCATTTCGGGATCCTGAATGGCAAACTTGAGAAAAAGCCAAGAGTAATATCGAAGTAGCTTTAATTCGATTGTTGCTGTGATTATTAATATTAATAATTTACATATTTGAGCAGTTATCGTGTTTCATCAGCCTGGTTATTTCAAATGATCAGCGCACGTAGTAAGTGTACGGGGCGGCGTAGGTGTATGCGGAATACGGCAGGGCGTAGTCGTAGGCGCTGTACGCGGAGTAAGCGACGGGCGCGGTGTACGCGGCTGCTACGGGCGCGGTGTACGCGGCCGCTACGGGGTACTCCACCACTAAGGGCTTGGGTTTGGCCGAAGCCAAAGCCAGGAGAGCAGCGAAGAACACCTGTAAATAAAAGGAATGTTAATTAGGACTGAAAATAAATAAATCCATGTAGGTAGATGTCCCTCTAATTAAAACAAAGAACCCTTAAGCGCAAAATTCTTGATATGAGCAAAATATATCCAAAAGATTAAGCTGTCAGAAAAATTATGACATAAAACTTCTTCTTACTATAATAAATCGAATAACTGAAAGGAGATTATCAATTTCACAACTTAAAATATTCATAGTTGAGGGGCACTTATGTATACAGAGAAAATAATACTTACGAATTTGAACATCTTGATGTTGGTTTGTTTTATTGCTGGTTAAGAAACTATAGGACACAAGATCCGGTGCACAATGATAATAATCAGACGATCGGGACTTCTTTTATATCAGTGGTCAAGTATACGGCGATGTGGTATATGGTAGTGTAACCGGATAAAGTCGAAATATCCTCCTCGACCGCATTAAGCATTATAAGCACGTGCAGCCTTGCGCCGTGTCACCGGCGACCGCTAAAACATATTAGATCAAGGACTTACGCACTGGACACTATTTCTAAACGCCATAGATAACAAAAACTTGGGAAATTTAAATAAACACGGATCTCTTTGCAGCAGTTACACATTCCACAAGATTATTATCGTCGTTAAGTTTTTTTGTTGTTTTTTATTGTTCTACTTTACTTAAAGTAGTTTAAAGGGTCCGTGTTGTTTTAGTCAAAAACTTCGGTCGAAACTAAACTTTTTGAGTGTTTTGCGATAGAACTTGTAAGTATTTTGATACAAACTAGGTAAACCGTTTGAAGCGGGTTCATTCAACTTTATACCAAGAGACAGCTTAAAATTATATCAAAAGTTGTCGAAAGCTGAAGTAGGCCATTAAATATTTCAAACCAAAGTAGGTAATAAGGGTAACAAATCAGTAATCACAGACTTCCAAAATACAGATGGAGAAATATATTTATTACATATTGGCTGGTTGTGACGTCATCGCGTTAGTGTTTATGTCGATGTGGTGACATTACGACCCTCTTGGCGACCTTGACATGAGGCACCTTGTTGACCAGGATTACTGGATGTCGCGGCGATGGACGTCGGTGGCGGTGGACCACTCGCTTGGCCTCGCCCAGGCTTGCGGCGAAAGCACATGCCAGCAGTAATAGGAGCCACTGGAATGGGGAGGAGACCACGGTTAATGTTTCTCAATAAGTAGGCACATTAAAAGCTGAAAGATTGCTAAATATTTATTTTAATTGAGGATAGTTAGCCACTTTACTAGGTAATGCATACACATTCGAAATACAATTGATTATTCTATTGTCTTACACGGGACAGGAAAACTCTAGGTCTGTTGTGAGTTATTGGTAACTAAAAAGGAAAGAGATGATTGGCTGATTAAGATTCTGGCCGCCTTTTGCTAAACAAAAATGTGAAAAGCATTTTTATAATAAGAGTTCTATTAGCTTAATTCCGGCTTGAAATGATAGTGAGTAAGGTTCTAAAAAAAGACTCATAAATTGTCAGCACATGTGTGAAGATTGTAAAAAACATGTCACAGTTAAGCGTGCGACAACCCCTACATAACTTTCCTAAAATGTAAGGCTGTATATTTTCTTGAGGAAAAGTTATGACATACTGAAATATTTTATATCTTATAAATTACTTGCTTTACAATCATTGACGCGTCTGAAGTATATTCACCCCTTTTTCTTTTTACTGTTCGTACTTTTACAACTTTTTAGGATTTTAAAAGATTATAATTCTATTTATCTATACTAATATTATAAAGAGGAAAACTTTGTTTGTTTGTTTGGTTGTAATGGATAAACTCAAAAACTACTGGACTAATTTTAAATATTCTTTCACCATTAGAAAGCTATAGAGGTATTATCTGCGAGTATCATAGGCTATATTTTATCCCGATGCGGGTAGTAGCTTCCACGGGGCGCGGGTGAAACCGCGGGAAAATGGCTAGTAAATTATATGGTTATGATTATTATTTGTGAAAAGAGTAAAAGTGCATGCACTTTTTATTAAAAGGATAGACTAAAATCGAGTGTTTGCGCGAGACACATTTGCTAATACAATTCGACATAATACCGGTAAACATTTTGTTAATACTAATCAGTAATTAGAATGATTAATTAAGCATTATTAAAAAAAATACATAAATACACTTTTACAGTTATATATCATTCTTTTTCTGTTAGTATGTAAGCCTTCTTTAAAATGTAATAAATAAATATTGAAATTAAAAGTGATTTTCTTAAAACTTAAATATGCATGTTTAATAAATAAATTACTAGATACTTACTGCTTTAAGTAACATCGTCACAATCATAAACTCAATGGTAACGAACTGAAATGCAGCTTATATATCTTGCTATAAAACTGCTAATTTCATCTCACACCACGCATAGTATAACGAATTAATTAGATTGGTTTCAATACTCACTCATTAGACCCGATACGCTTATCTCGGAAAGTACGAATCATCTAATTAGTTTTTGCTAAAAACTCCTGAAACGATTATCATCATGGAGAATAATATGAGTAGCGGAGGAGCCATAACAGAAAATCTAAGAAAGTAGCGTGCTTTTAATACCAAAAATACCAGTAGCTTTATTTAACTATTAAATTCAACTTGCAACTACCTACTTAAATGATTTAAGAACGAAAAAATACTGTACAACTTACTAAAAAATAGCTTTAAAATTAAATGACGTGATTTTTAGGTTAATACTTCTCGACAAGATTTACTTTTTCTAAGCTTTTTTTTTAATAATTTGGTGAGTCTTTAAAAGATCCCAGACAATGTAAATTAGATATAGTATGTATATGTACCTACATCTATATATATAAAAATGAAAACCGCTTTCCGTTGTCACGACATAACATGAAAACGGCTTGACCGATCACCATCCGGCTACGGGATGCGGGTGAAACCGCGGGCAAAAGCTAGTATTTTATATTTTTTCATAATAGACAATTGCGCGTCATTACACCTAAGACAATGCTCGTAATACACTGGATATTATGTGTTACGTAAACGAAATTTACTTGAGCCCATTTTCACCGACAACATGATTGTCCGTTTTCCTTAAAACAACTGTTTACTTCGAAAATTTAACTTGAATATTCATGGAAGATACCTAAACAGATGTTTTAAGAAAACCGTTAATTTCGTCAGTGCACTTGGGCCTTAGAGAAATATTCCAAGACATTGTTTTCTGTGTTCATATACGTAATTCGACGCTTCATGGCGTTTTAAATCTTAAAGCAGGTGTCAAGTTAATAATTGTTTTTACAGTTTCTTGATACTATTCAGGAATCACCAGACGGGGGAACAAATGATCTCTCTTTTGACGGAACAAATAGATTTACATAGATATTCTAAATTCAAAAATATTAATTTTGGCACAAATATGGAAAACCCAAGTTTTTGATGGCCGTTTGGGTGTTTTTTTTAGGGTTCCGTACCCAAAGGGTAAATCGGGACCCTATTGTTTTCGCTCCTCTGTCCGTCCGTCTGTCTGTCACCAGGCTGTATCTCATGAACCGTAATAGTTAGAGAGCTGAAATTTTCACAGATGTTGTATTTCTGTTGCCGCTATAACAACAAATACTGAAAACTAGAATTAAATACATATTTTGGGGGCTCCCATACAACAAACGTGATTTTTTGTCCGTTTTTAGGGTTCCGTAGCCAAAATGGCAAAAACGGAACCCTTATAGTTTCGTCATGTCCGTCTGTCCGTCTGTCCGTCTGTCCGTCTGTCACAGCCGATTTACTCGGAAACTATAAGTACTACAGTGATGAAATTTGATGGGAATATGTGTTGTATGAACCGCTACAAAAATATGACACTAAATAGTAAAAAAAAGAATTGGGGGTGGGGCCCCCCATACATGTAACTGAGGGATGAAATTTTTTTTTTCGATGTACATACCCGTGTGGGGTATCAATGGAAAGGTCTTTTAAAATGATATAAAGTTTTCTAAAAAACATTTTTCTTAAAGTGAACGGTTTTTGAGATATCAGCTCTCAAAGTCGTAAAAAGTATGTCCCCCCCCCTCTATTTTTATAACTACGGGGTATAAAATTCTAAAAAAAATAGAGGTGATGCATGCTAATTAACTCTTTCAACGATTTTTGGTTTGATCAAAGTATCTCTTATAGTTTTTGAGATAGGTTGATTTAACTGTAATTTACGGAACCCTTCGTGCACGAGTCCGACTCGCACTTGGCCGGTTTTATAAATAATGGTACGGAACCCTTCGTGCGCGAGTCCGACTCGCACTTGGCCGGTTTTTTATAAATTAGCCTTTGCCAATAAATATCCAAATACTGCCTGTTCAGACGAAATTCAATAAAAAATAATGCTTAACTAAAGTAAGCAACAAATGGGGCATTTTGACAGGACACAAGTATTGTTTTTAAATTAAATTACTCTCCAATGGACTATTTCTGAGCACCTTTTTGGGCAGTTTATTTATTTTCCTTTAAACATCGATAGATTAACCAGAAACCACACAGAAGCATCCGTCTGTTTACCCCAGCAGGGCCCAGCAGGGCCAAGGCCTGCCGGGACTGCGGGTTTGTTCGAAAAAGCTACCGCGGCCCTGGTACATACAAGGCCTACGACGGAACACGACGGTTTTAAGTGTCTGACACTCCCTCACCGCTGCTAACCTACAGCGGGAGGGGTCATTTGATGATTTTAGACGTCGTTAAAAAAAATCCCTGTTTTACCCAAATCCATACATACGTATAAACTTTCCCGTTTATATTATTTAATGAAAGAATACGTCTATTACTATAAAACATGGCATTCTTTCTGTCATTGTTAGCGAAATATTTGACAAAATCTAAAACGAAAACCTTAGAAGCTTTAGTTTATGAACAAAGCTGCAACTAGTCACCTCTCAGTGGCCACATGTGCAGATAAATTAGATAGACCTTTACATTGTTGACTGTGTGAGGAGATCTATGTCCCTGCTCGATACAATCAATCAAGGATTTGATGGGCACGTGTTGAGGTAACGAGCCTCTGGGGCTGGTTTGATCTACGTCATTTCTCACCTGCATGCTGAAGCCTACCCTTACTAAAACGTGCACTATGTTCTGATATTTCAGAAGTGTGTAAATGTTTTTTTTTTCATGTCCTTCATTCGGAAAACAGTCTATTGATACCGATTAGGAATTAATCGGATACTGTATCAGATTGCATCTATACTAATATTATAAAGCTGAAGAGTTTGTTTGTTTGTTTGAACGCGTTAATCTCAGGAACTACTGGTCCGATTTGAAAATTTCTTTCAGTGTTAGATAGCCTATTTATCGAGGAAGGCTATAGGCTACTTTTTATCTCGGTACAAGAAGTAGTTCCCACGGGATGCGGGTGAAACCGCTGGCAGAAGCTAGTTTCTTATATACAGTTAAAAAATCAGTTCATGTGCTTTAGTATCTATCGCGTGATGTACCGATAAGTAGAACTATAGATACTTTTATTAAGGAAAGAACTAGTATAAATATAGAAAGGAATGATCACCTGTTCATGGCCCGACTGAAACTGTTCTGTTTAATTTTGATCTTAACACTTCGGCTGTTAGTGATTCACGAACCTTCTAGAATCAAGATTTTTCGTATATTGTTTTCCATGCAGAGCAGAGTTGTGTTTTAATACTTGTTCGGACAGATTTTTGCAGACACATTTCCCAGCTATCCCGGTTGTTGGTTTGACCGACTGGTAACTTGATCTGCGGAAAACGCAGATCCATGCGAGACATAAAAGTTTTTCTTTTGAGTAAATAGTAATGTTTTGTACGATTATTTGCTAACTCGCGCGGCTCCACTCACGTCCTTAAGGAGCTGATTCCCGTCCTCGGATAAAAGTGCCTGTTAGTGGCTGTTAGTCAGACATTATGTACCATTTGAATATCAGAAAAGTTATTATCTTTTTTCTTACATACAATACTTTCCCCTTTATAACATTAATACTAAAGATCGGGAAGAGTTACTGAGATCACCCAAACTCATAACCATTAAGTAACAATATTTTGTACATGAAGAAAATAATGCTATTGTACAGTAATATTATTTGAGAAGGCGCTACATACTAATGAGAAGACAAGAAAAAAATATATTGTTGCGTCCCCAGGTGTGAAAGAGACTAATCATCGGTTATGGTACGTGACGATTTGAGCGCGAATCCTGACAATAGATGGTACGTTCTTAGTCACTGCTATAAAGATGGGTCGGACACTCAGTGGTCATCATTTAGCTCAGTACTTGCTCAGTGACAACAACCTTCAAAATGTACAAATTGGTGAGTGTCAGTTCATTGGTTATTACATAATTAGCTATTTTCGTTAATTATAGAAACAGTGGTATCAATGGAAGTAAGGTTGCGTTGCGTCATATAAGTGTTAGATTTGAGTGTTTGTATGTTTATGTTTTGTATGTATTTCAGGAATTAGGTAGTTACTGAGGTGTAATACTTTAATGCTTAAGTCTACTATTACTGCTCGCTTACTCTATGAATTATTCTAAACATCATACAGATTAAAATTTCTCCATGACTTTTGTACAAACCAAAAAAAAAGAGATATATATTTTTTATAATAACGAACACATGACTGTTTGGTAAGTTGAATTTGCCGGAAAATTGCTACCTAATCTATACATATAATAAATCTGTAGAAAAGTAATTTTTGTACATTGAAGAAATTGACAAAAAAAATAGCCGGCATGTTAAAGGATAACTAACAGAACCCATTTCCATCATTTTTGTCTGTTTGTCTGTTTGTCTGTTTATCTGTTTGTTTGTTCGGGATTCACGTAAAATCTACGAATTCAATGCAGACAATGCTTATATACAAAAATTCTACGTAACTTGGGATATTACTTAGTTTTTGTTTCATCGAAATCGATTCACTCTATCAAAAGATATGATTAATTTTGTGAATTCAAGATGTAAAATATTACGACACGCAATCTGTTTGTCAAAACTGTACATTTGAATGTTGTACTTATATTAGTTGTTCGGCCTATTATTAATCTTTACACAGAAAATCACACCTTTATAAGTAACTTCGGAAGAAAAAAAAATATGAAAATTTTGTTTAGCCAAGGTTAAAGTAGCTCCATCTGTGGTAAAAATACATCAAATTTGTCAAAAGAGCGAGGTGGTAAATGACAATTAATTACCATACATTCTTTATAGAGGATTATTATTTCAACAGATGGAGTTGTGTATTTTCCGTAATTCACCATATTTTAAGGCGATTATCACACTGCCCCGCATGATGCAGCGTAGTGCGTGGATGCGTTTTTTTCCGTTGTATGGAAATATCTCCGTTTGTATGGAAAACACGCATAGTCCAACACACTGAAAATGCATCCACGCGCGTTCATGCGGATCACGCACATACATGCGGAGAAAAACGCACCCCCGCGCGTAGGTGCGGGGCGAGACGCAAGGTATGGCACACTGAATCCCGCAGTGACGCGCGTGATTTTGAATGGGCGTGACGTGTATGTTTGAAAATGGAACTCGATGAGAGCCGTCGTGCGTGAATTAACAAAACGCACCTACGCGCGTGAGTGCGTGAAAAACCCGCACGATGATGCAGATCTGCACTCCCGCAGGAACGCGCGTAGGTGCGTCGACACGCAAGATGCAGCGTGATGCGGGGCAGTGTGAAGATCCCCTAACACGTAGTGTAATTTTTCGATAGACATTTCAATAGTGTTTGTCAGTTTGCCGTGCCACATCAAAGTCCAACTATAATTATTACCTTGATGAAAAGAAAATTAAGGGGATCTTCACACTGCCCCGCATCACGCTGCATCTTGCGTGTCGACGCACCTACGCGCGTTCCTGCGGGAGTGCAGATCTGCATCATCGTGCGGGTTTTTCGCGCACTCACGCGCGTAGTTGCGTTTTGTTAATTCACGCACGGCGGCTCTCATCGAGTTCCATTTTCAAACATACACGTCACGCCCATTCAAAATCACGCGCGTCACTGCGGGATTCAGTGTGCCATACCTTGCGTCTCGCCCCGCACCTACGCGCGGGGGTGCGTTTTTCTCCGCATGTATGTGCGTGATCCGCATGAACGCGCGTGGATGCATTTTCAGTGTGTTGGACTATGCGTGTTTTCCATACAAACGGAGATATTTCCATACAACGGAAAAAAACGCATCCACGCACTACGCTGCATCATGCGGGGCAGTGTGATAATCGCCTAATAGTTCTCAGCCAAATTTAAAACGGTGCCATCTAAATTATTTTTTGAACATTATGTAAAAAATGATGACTTTAGTGGAACAATTAATTATCATTTAAAGTTACAGATGGAGTTCATATCAGGATTTTTTCATAAACATAGTTTAGCTTATCTTCCACTAATGTGGTGGCCTTAAAACAAATTACTTTGAGTGAGTAGTATTAAGTAGACCTTAATTATTTTTTCTGATGCAAAATATGTAAACTTAATCCTAGAAGAAAGGAAGATCTATCTCTCGCAAGCGCTGCTAAGCGTGAGGTAGGTAATGTAGGCTTCTGTAGCTTTAAAAACAAGCCCAGATACAAAGTGCAGATAAGAAATGGGAGCTTTCTAGATTTAATACCATACACACGTAAAATGCTTTATGCGTCTGGAAACGTACAAATTACGCGTCACATACCAGAGACATGCTTACTTTCAACTTCTGATCGCAAATACACTGTTCACGATTACGAACAGTCTCAGTAAGACCCGAGCCAAGTCTAAAAAAACACCTTTTATATAAAACTACGTTTGATGTCATTCAATTACAAAGACAGAATTGTTCTCTGCTGCAAATCCTATCCACCTATATCCTATCCTAATCCAGCATGCATTGCAGGTGTGCATTGCACAAAAACCAATGGTATCCTATTAGAGAAGTCAAAAGAGTCGGCCTGCCAACGTCAGCTTTTGCGCTAAGCAAGTGTTCTTAATAGTACCATCAGAATTACATTCATCGTTGAATGAGGTGAATACATTTTCAGAAACCACAATAACAGTAGGAGCCAAACCGTATGATCGCTTCATAGAGCTCTGATTGGCCCCAGGTGACCAACTCAGGTCTGATTTGTTCGTTCATCAGATCTTTGAAAGTGTTTCGGTGGATACTTACTGTCGTCCTGTTTACGTGTGACACAAAATATGGTATATAAACGTCCTCCGCAAGAGCGAAATTTTCCCGGTGAGCGGTAGTGACGCACAGTATACAACACTTCTGTTTCTTTTGATTTGCTGGCTCCACCAAGAAATGACAAATTGCGAGCGTACATTTTGAAAATCTTGGCGAGTCCCTCCCGGTTTAGACCTAACCCCACATTAGGCGTGCGCGATCCTCGGGCGTGTGAGTAGCGCGTGCGTCGCGAGCACGCTGCGTGAGCGTCGCGTTTTGCTGCCCTGCGGCATTTGCAGCGCGCTCGACTTGACGTTTAACTGCTAAGGCGTTTAGCGGGCGGCGGGGATAGCGGGCGTAGGGGTAAGAACGCAACTCGAGCGCCGCGTGCTCGCCGCGAGCGCGTCGCTTGCACTCTTCACACATGCCGCAGGGCAGCAAAACGCGACTTTCACGCAGTGCGCTCGCGACGCCCGCGCTACTCACACGCCCGAGGATCGCGCACGCCTAATGTGGAGTCAGCCTTACCATAGTAAGTAAGTGCACAGAAAATCCCCAATTCATACAAATCATACAAGTGTTTCTCCCCAGTAGTGAAACTATCCTACCCTATGCGCCTGCTGATGATGATGACTCATTTTATCATCCATCCAGCTATTCCCCAACTATGTTGGTGTTGGGCTTCCAGTCACCGAATCTGTTTGAGTACCAATATTTTGCTTGGAGCGACTACCTATCTATCTATCTTCAATCCAGTCAACTACACAAGTCGATATCCATGGTAAGACTGACAGACTTTCTGGCTTCTGCTTAGTCGCAGCAGCTGCAGAAAATGTACAAATGACAGCTTTTGTCAGACTCAAAGCATATAGACATAGATTATAGCTATTTCCTGTGAAAATTACTTACGCACCATACGTAATCATTGACTATTCTATATTGCCCACGCAGACGAAGTTGCGGGCAACAGCTAGTACATAATAAAGCAAGAATATTTACATATTAGATTTAATCAAGTTGAGTAAACGTCTCATTATACTCAAGTGTGTAGTGTCCCTGATACCTCTGGATAAAAAGAATATCAAAGCCAAATCCAGTCACAACGCATATGTATATTATATTTTTGACGGTTTTGTTAATTATTTTAGTTCTGCAATATTTTGAAGAAAATAAAGTAAATAAATATTCTTTTCAGAAAAGTGGTTCCAAAAGCCCGAAGTATGATTGACAGGGACTAATTCACTCGTAAATTGTATTCAATGAATACTTTACAAAGTGTTTGTTTGCATGAAGATATAATTGTTTAGTCAAGCTTCGCTATGTGACATGCATATAATTTTAGGTTTACATACATTATTTCTTTATTCAAATTGATTTGGGTGTAAGGAATTAATATTTTTCACCCATTGAAATTATTGTTTCGATACCATAATCGAATAAAACTTTTGGATAGTTGTGAATACTAACTTCAAGTACTTATAGTAGTTCGCTGTCGGAGCACTCATCGTCCTCTAATCATACACAGTGTATAATTTTAGACTGTTCAAAGACCTTTTCATATGAGTGCAAGATGTAGTCCATTCCAGCCTTCAATGAGGCTCGGAAAATTGTTTAAATATTTTTCCGTCAGAAAATTTTGTGTTATTAGATTTATTAATGCCTACGTTTCTTTCTACAGTTCGTGTTCGCTTGCATGCTGGCAATGGCCGCAGCAGCTCCTAATCCAGCGTTGTACTACAGCTCGCCGTACACGGCTGCGTACACCGCGCCCTTAGCGTACTCCGCGTACACAGCGCCCCTAGCGTACTCTGCGTACACAGCACCCCTGGCCTACTCCGCGTACACAGCACCAGTGGCGTACTCCTCCTCATACTCCTATGGAGTTTCCTCGCCTTACTACTTCTTCAAATAAGCAGTGTTTCTTTAAACCGAGTATTTTAGCGAACAAATAAATTATTTAGTGTTACTTGCAATAATTGTTTTATTCATCCAGAAGTCCATTTCTAATACTTAAGCGTTGATTGATTTTGTATCAAAATAGTTCTTACTTGTTATGACAGAAATCAGTTTTGAAGGTATACATTTATTACGTGTAAGTTTATTAAATGAATGAATACAAACATGAGTTGTGTGAGTGTCATTATACATTTGATTAAAAAATCAGTACCTACCTACTTATGTTTTGTTATTGTAATAGTTAAATACTTTTAAATAAAATTCCATGCATCGGAGAGCACGTAAATGTCGGTCCTGCGATCTCTTTCCGGTCGTGTCGGATTGCCGTCCCAGCTATGAGAGTGAATGAATAGTGAGTGCACCTGTGTCTGAGCAAATGCTTGTGCACTATAATACGTCCTGTGTAGTTGGCTAGTCTCCTTACATGAGAATAACCGCCGTAGCCGATAATCGGCTAGGAGGATATCATCAGATAAATACCTTTAAAAAATTAAGATATTTAACCCAGAGTTTTCCGCATAAGAAAGAGATCACTAATTATTGTGGCACAAAGTTTTCTGATGTCTATGTCTGCCAGAAAAAGGGATTTTATGATTCATGTTTCTTTCTAGCTACTGATGAATAAATCATGAATACCTAGGTAAGTAGAAAGGTGTAGACATATTGTTACCCTTGCGATTCGATGTCTTCCACCGGAACGAAACAGTTATTTAACATATTATTCCTAACAGAAGACCAGTCTAAAAAGACTACCTAAGTACTTGTTTGATGACCGCATTGTAGAAATTACAATGTATTATTTATCAGCATTTAAATAAACACAATGTTAAACTAAATAAAACAAGAAAATACTTTTGTATTTATATTTGTATGTATATTTCTTTAGTTTCTTTTCATTTCGCCAAATATTTTTTATTATTATTATAATTCTTGCAAAGTCTTACTATTTCTTCAGGAGGTAAGCGGCAGCATAGGGTGAGGCGTAGGGGTAGGCGGAGTACGCGGCGAGCGGCGCGGTGTAGGCGGAGTAGGCGAGCGGCGCGGTGTAGGCAGCAGCCACAGGTGCGGTGTACGCCGCCGCCACGGGCGCCGTGTATGCCGCGCTGTACAGCACGCTGGGCTTGGGCTCAGCCATGGTGGCCACCAGCATGCAGGCGAATACGAACTGAAAAAATAAAAACACACAATGAGCTATCTATTTATCTATCGACTTCTATTTTCAATCAACTTTCCAAACAATAGGAGATTCGTATCATTTTAAATGAACTATTTTGTAAAGGACTTGAGTTTTTCTAATAGCTTTGTATCATTTTCAATTAAAATACTCCAAATTTATTTTACAACCCTACCAAACTCACACACAAAACTTTACTTACAAGTTTGAACATTTTGTTTGTTGTTGTCAAGAAGCTCTTGTCGAACTGAATGATATCAAAAAATCAGCTGCAACCAACTTTATAGTAAATTAAGAAGGACAGTGCACGCAATGTGGACAAAGCCTCGTTCTCGTAGCGGAGCCGTGCTTCGAATACCGATTAGATGACCCCAACATCATGTGTTAATGAAGAGCAACTGACCGTCGAATGCTTTCCGTTTCATTATGTATGAAAAAAAAAGTTAAAGTAAAGCCCTTTTAGGATGAAATAACCACTATCCCCTTTTGGGAGAATAAACTGTTTGATATAATTATATTTCAACTGTTCCCAACGAGGTATAAGCCGACTTTGGAGTCCACTATTATTCTATATAACTAAATATGTTTTTATAAAGCTTAAAGTAAGGGCATAGACTTCCAATTGATTACTAAAAACCAACAGTTAGAAGATGGCTAATATGGACTACCACTGAATAGTCAAAAATAACTTTTTGACAAAATTAAAAACATAAACTGAAGTGTAATGCGTTAATGTTCGAGAGTGTGGGCACCCACGGTGCAGTAAAATTACAACTATGTAACAATAAAGAAAAATGGATCTGCGTTTCTATTGGTGGGTGGAAGACACGAAAAATGAAAAACATCTCTAATTCAATTTTTTTAATCTAAACGGCTTTAATAATTATATTTTTTTATTCAACAACCATAAAACCACAAAAAAAGGAAAAACAAGAAGTCATTTTTTTCAAACCCTTTATCTAAAGTAAACTTGCTTCCTGACATTTCTGACTAAAGGAAAGTAATTACTATTCTACGCCTGCTACAGGTGCGAGCTCTGGTAATGTCACAATGCATACAAACATACGGCCTTCTCGAGTACTATAAAATTCGTAGCTTTTGTGTATTTGGTATCATTCAGTGCAGCACTAGCTCAGTGAAAACAATCAAAATGTTCAAATACATGGTAAGTATTTCTTTATTCCAGGTGTGATGGAGACTTCTGGAACATTTTAATTGAACAACAAAATCAAAAGTTAGTCAATTGTATATTAACAAATAGTTGTTATATTTTCAGTTCGTATTCGCCGGCATGCTGGTGGCGGCCATGGCTGAGCCCAAGCCCGGCGTGCTGTACAGCGCGGCATACACGGCGCCCGTGGCGGCGGCGTACACCGCGCCGGTGGCTGCTGCCTACACCGCGCCGCTCGCCTACTCCGCCTACACCGCGCCGCTCGCTGCCTACTCCGCCTACCCCTACGCTTCACCCTATGCCGCTTACTACCTCAAGAAGTAAATTGGACAACTCAAAAAACGCTCACAATTCTAAAAATAAAATAAATAAGTAACCCAACAACATCTGTATGTGTATTATTTTACGATACCTAGATTTGAAAAACATCAAGGTCGAGATATAGATAAGCCATCAATAATTTTAAATTCTTTTCTTATGCACCTACACAGTCGAACGGTGCCAATTGAATTCTATCCAATATTAGGCCACATAAGGCCTTCTTGACCTATATTCCTTATGAAAGCAAGGAATTAACATCAACAAAAATGTCCAACAAATCATGTAAATATGACCCGAGCCTACAACGACCAGGTTATGCAATGTCTAGTCAGGTTGTTCCTAATAGTTCCATCTTAGCCTCCAGTGGTATCAAAAGTGCTGATCTCTGTAAAACTCAACAGGTAATAGGTACTAAATGTTGTTTCGGATCGGTTGTGACTGGATCAGCTTGACCAATGAAACTTTACACAATACTGTGAGCATCGTAGACACTCTAGTTGCTATGGAATGACAATGTAATAAGTGCAGGCTTTCGTAGACTACTTACTTCAGAACTGTTTTATATTTATTTTTCATAAATTTAGACAATATGACATTCTGTAATTTTTTTAGTAAAACTTCTCCCGCGTAACAGAGAGGTATGCTATCTATTGATAGTTTAATCAAAGCAAAGGATCTTATCTTATCTTTATGGATAAGAACTATTGTAATACCTAAAAGTACGAGCCAGGAACTATCTACCTACTACCCACAGATATAATACAAAAAATAATTATTATAAGCTGAACCAAAGATTTAATTTCATAGATATTTACGCACGCTTATTTTACGCACACGAAAAATGTTTTCACTGTTCTATTATAAGATTTAAATAGTCATCCCAATATAATTTTAAATTGATAAATAACGTCATTAACGGAATCAATTGAAACAAGTAAAAGTTCGCTGTGCTATTACGTGCCTGATGATATTCAAAATCTTAGAAGGTAATGACAGTTCAAAAAAGAAGTTCTGCTACATTTCAATGGATTTCACACATGGCACATACATATTTATGAGGCTGACAGGTAGACGGCTGATGTGCGACACTTGAAAAATACAACTTATAATCTGTAGCACAAATGTAGCTTACTAATCTAAAATGATAATATTGTAAAAATCGCACGCAATTTGATTTACGCACCTAAAAGTTTTCAGTAAGTAATGTAATCACAATAGTAGTAGTAACAAAATTGTTCATGTCATTGTCTTTTTAGAGATTACTTTATTTTTACAAACCAATTCACACTAGTACTAAACAAATCTGAAAATACGTCATAATTTTATACAAGAATGAGATTATGATACATATATCGAACTTCCTATATGACAACAATTTTGATTCAATTATTGCATCTTCGCTCATCGGGCTATGGAAAGAGCTATGCTCGGCATTTCTCTGAGGGATCGCATCAGAAATCAGGTAATCCGTCAGAGAACCAAGGTCATCGACATAGCCCACCGAATCAGCAAGCTGAAGTGGCAGTGGGCTGGCCATATTAGCCGAAGAACCGATAACCGTTGGGGTAAACGAGTTCTAGAGTGGAGACCACGCCTCGGCAAACGTAGTGTAGGACGTCCTCAGGCACGGTGAAGTGATGACTTGCGCAAGACGGCTGGCAGGAGCTGGATGCGAGAAGCCGAAAATCGATCTCAGTGGCGTGCACTTGGAGAGGCCTATATCCAGCAGTGGACTGCGATAGGCTGATGATGATGATGATGATGATCTTGATATATACCAACCCTGAAATTAATTTTACTTATTATAATAAGTAAATACTTACATGGAGATCAATCAAAACAAGGCGGAATCATACTAATGTTATAAAGGCGAAAGTACATACATTTGTTAGCGTGTTTGTAGTTGTTTCATTTTCATGCGCAAACGGTTGAACGGATTTTCATGAAACTTGGCAGTAATATCTTGTTGTTATCTGATCCCCGTATATCTGAATAACATTTTGGTCGCTTTTTATCTGGGTGAGGTAAGTAGTTTCTTCGGGAACTGGGTGAAACCGCTGGTATGGTGGTAAAGTGTGAAATAAAATAAAATGATGCGCCAATTTACCACTAAATACTATTGGATTTAGCATTGGCGGCCTGTTATACCCATATCAAAAACATACACAACCATTACCTAATGAATTAAAACGACTCGCAGTTATTTCATTCATTGGGCACTTACTGTCCATGGGAGTAAGTTCATTACTATTCCTTGCGCGCTAGCAAGCTCAGTGGACCTCACGTTTGTGCATTCGGCCTTCTGATATTACTATAAAATCGGAGGGTGCTACATCTTTCGTATCATTCAGTGCAGCAGTAGCTCAGTGAAAACAATCAAGATGTTCAAATCTATGGTAAGTACCTTAGTAGAGAAATAGGACTTAAAGGGAAAAAAATATTTTTACTGCCAAATTGATACCGCCTTTCGTATACAAACCTGTAGTTATATCACTGAAAAGTTTTGTTGGCAGATACATTTTTTTGGTTTACTTTATCTTATTTTGTATTTTTTCAGTTCGTATTCGTGTGCATGCTAGTGGCAGCCATGGCTGAGCCCAAGCCCGGCGTGCTGTACAGCGCGGCATACACGGCGCCCGTGGCGGCGGCGTACACCGCGCCGGTGGCTGCTGCCTACACCGCGCCGCTCGCCTACTCCGCCTACAGCGCGCCGCTCGCCGCCTACTCCGCCTACCCCTACGCCTCACCCTACGCCGCTTACTACCTCAAGAAGTAATTCAATGTTTACAAGATATGAAATGAAAACGAATAAAAATAACAGTTATGGACCTCTAAATTATTTTTAATTTATTAAATTAATACCTATCCCTAAGCCCGAAACTGATCCCGATGCTTCCCGCGTGGAAGGAATTAAATCGGAGAAATTATGTCATATTTTCCCTCTTTTACCGAAATGAGTAGCAGTATTCATTATTTATTAACAATAAAGTAAGTAAAGATTGTAAAGCTGCTCCAACAGCAGGCATTTTGGACGGGTTTTCCTATGGAAGAAAGAGAACGAATGTTATTTCCAGTCACACCAACCACGCGCTTAGCATCAGCACCGAAGCGGACGGACGGAAATGTATGAAAACCTGTGAACCGTTTTTGAATGACCCATAGCTATGTGACTGTAAAAACTCTCCTACGAGAGGAAACAATCACATCCATATCAAAGCTTAGCTTAACCGTAGTTCAATCTATTGCTATACAACATTTAATCTAAACCGGTAAAGCCTTCTGACTATAAAATCTTTACAGGCTGTTAGAATTAATTTCGCATTAAAATAACTTCATGAAGTTTTATTTAGTAGCAACCTAGAATGAAGCCTTGCAAAGCAAATCTGTAAATGTTCTAAGGAATTTCGTATTTGTATGAGTTTCTTAGGGAGCGTAGGACGTCCACCAAGAAGGTGGACAGACGATCTTATAAAGATTCTAGAAGACTCTGGATGCAGGTCGCCTCCAAGAGGTATCTGTGAAGATCTAAGGGGGAGGCCTATGTTCAGCAGTGGACGTCCTATGGCTGAGATGATGACGATGATGAGTTTCTTTGGTTATTTATAATACTTTTAAGGTAAAACAGCTGAAAGGCTTGTAAATACATAGGTGAAAACCTTGGAGAAAATCAAACATTTTTTTCATGCAATTCATTCGACAAAAAATCCATGGCGTCTGAAACCGTAGCTGAAGCTTTGAGAAGAACATATTTATATAAATAATAAGCACTATTCTGCCTACAGTATAAAATGAGTACTGTCGTTTTAACGGTGGCACATAACTGTTACCTATTCTAGCGACTTTAATAAAGGTTTTTATTTGTATATAACAAGCTAGCTAGTTATATATATTAGTTTTAAGTTTTTCGTAGCTGCGAAGCTGACTATAATGGCAGATAGTTTCTTATGCAATTTCAACATAAATCAACTTCCATTCTCTAGTGGTCACCCAGAATTCATTTAAAAAGTAACAACAGTGTATAATTATAATATATCCTTAATACAAAACTAAGTTTTATTTATATGAATTCGGAAAACATGAAGTAAGGTAAGATAAAGTAAGGTTTGAAAGGCATCACAATGTACTGTATCAGACGCTTTATGTGAAACGCGTTGCATTTTTATTGTATTACCATCTAGGGTGACGAGGAATTCTAGGCTAAACTACAAGCTGTTGATTTGCATCCGTGCCATATTCAAGAACGTACTTATGCTACTGATTCTCGACCCAAATCAACAAAAAAATTGGTACGTCATTTTTTTTTTCGGGATTCCGTCAATGTCATTTAGCCGTATTTAAACTTGGCGCGTGTGTTACTGGCCTTAAAACCGTGCTGCGCCCTCACACAAACGCATACACAAAGCATACGCAACGATAATTCATTTTAATTCATAAAATTGGATTACGTACTTCTGAAATTCTACGACATTACAATGACAAAAAAAGCAGTGCATATTAGCTATTTCCCGTCTACTGTAATTCCAATTGATTATTTACGTATTTTATGTCCTCCTCCTGAAATATGGCACAAATGCAAATCAACACCTTGTATTTAAATAAAATTAGATAAATAGGTATATAGCTATATTTATAATTGAAAATGTGAGGAATCAACTTAAATTACTATCTAGAAAATTATAAATTCAAAAATAATAATAGATCATTATTAATATATTAACGTGACATTTGATTTCAAGAAATCACGGAAGACGGATATTTAGTATGTCTACAGTGCAAATCAACCTATGATTTATTATGCGCAAATACATCGCTTGAGCATTTTCAACTAATGAGCAGTGAACATAGACGGGCTTGGCGCTGCCCAGAATGTCGTAGTAGGCAACCGAAAGGAGATAATACAAACACTCCCGTACGCGGTGCGTCTACAACCACAGGACTTCGCGATGAACTTATTATGGAATCATCTGAGCAAGATGTTTCATTCTTCGTAACACATCGCCATAAACCAGGGAAGTCACTCAAACTGGACAAAGCATTGTCCTTGACACAACCAGCTACGGACCGAGGTGCAGAGCTTGACCCGTCAGATATTATCTCAAGGGAGGAACTAAGTTTATTTTGGAAAGAACTGCGAGCCGCTCGTATAGAAATGAGTAACTTTACGACATCACTAACTGATTTAAAGGCTACGATAGTAAACAGCAATGAACGCATGTATGCACTAGAAGCCAGATTGGATAAATTGGAAGAAAAGGTCAACGTGACGGTCCCTTCGAGTGACTTGGAGGGACAAGTATATCGGCTTAAACAGGAGCTGCAAGAGCGGGAACAGGATTTATTATCCAATGATATTGAGATTGCTGGTATTCCAGAAGTACCTGGGGAAGGCATTACTCACATAGTCCTCACAGTAGCGAACAAACTTGGCATGCCGCTAGAAGAAAGGGATATAGTGGATGCGGGACGGGCAGGTGCACCGCGCGCTTTAGTGGAGGGAGGACCTGCACCGCGCCCGCGGCCTTTTGTTGTGCGACTGGCACGACGGTCGAGCCGCGATGCGCTGCTGAAATGCTCCCGGGTCAGGCGCGGAGCTACTACCGCGGACATGGGGATTGCTGGACCGCCGTGTAAGTTCTACGTAAATGAAAGGCTTACAAAACTGAATCGTCAGCTGTTCCAACGGGCTCGCGAGATCGCTGGCCGCGTCAAATGGCGATTTGTATGGACGCGTGATGGCAAAATATTTGTCAAAAAGGAAAACGGGTCAACACGTCATCGTATTCGCACTGAGGCAGACCTTGACGGGGTTTTTGGTAACGCAATCGTTAGCTCAGAAGCATCTTCTCATCAGAAGAATTGATGTGTTATTTTTCATAAATATAACTTATTTTGTCATAACGTTATTATATATTAAACTTTATTTTATTATTGTCTTTTTAGTGTTTGTAAATGTTTTAATTTCAATCATGATTGTTTGCTCGTTTTTTCAACTAATATTTAAAATAGTTTGCGTATCTCTGAAAACATGTTGTTGTTCACAGCTGTGGTGTATGACTGACGCTTATATTACACAGAGCTTGCACGATTCTGAGAGAATTATTATTAGTTTTTTATTATGATTTCTAATAAAGCTTACAATTTGACTTTGGGACTGCTAAATGCTCGATCATTAAACACAGGTCAAGATGAGCTTTTGGCTAGTATTGACAAATATAAACCAGATATACTAGCTATAAACGAAACCTGGATTAAAGAGGGTGGTGACAAGTTCGCGCCGCTGATACCAGGTTATATATTTAAACATAAGGCACGAAGTACCGGCGCGCGTGGTGGTGGTGTGGGATTTTATGTAAAAAAAGGTTTGCGAGTACGAATCAGGCATCATCCGGAGTCACCTCTCGAGCAACTATGGATGGAGTTAGTACTGCCCGGCAGGGGACGTTTGATGATTGGTACAGCGTACAGGCCTGAGTCTGTGTCAGTTGATGTTGCGATTGAAAGTTTAAGCGAATCCGTGAGTGGTCTTTCAGGCTGTAAACATTTAGTTTTACTTACAGACTTTAATGTTGACTTTTTGCAACTTAACAAGCCCGCAACTCGCGAAGTTCTTACATTTCTTTCCCAACATGGTATGGAAGTAGTTGTTAAGGGTCCGACTCGGGTGAATGGTAACTCAGCATCTTTGTTAGATCTTATAATTACTGACTCTCCCAGTCTATGCAAGAGTGTTAGTATCCACCATAACCCGGAACTTAGTGACCATGCCATGGTCTTAGCGGTATTTAATATCAAAAAACCTAAGGAAGTCCCTAAGTATGCTTACAAACGGTTACTGGATAGAATTGACCTGGAAGAATTTAATACAGACCTAAAAAGTATTTCTTGGGGTAATATTCTTCTTATGTCCAATGTTGATGACCAGGTGAATTACTTTAATGAAATGATTCTAAAAATCTTTGATAAACATGCACCAATAAAACGTACTAAAATATGTACAAAATTTACACCCTGGATAACGGAAAATGTAAAACTAATGATGACATTACGGGACAAAGCACACAACAAAGCCCTTTCCTCAAAAAATGATGCTCATTTGGACTATTATAGATCGTTAAAAAATTATGTAATTGGAGCCATTGAAAGAGAAAAGAAAGCTTATTTTACCTTTTACATAAATAATAATAAAAATAAACCCAAACAGATGTGGGAGCAATTAAAACGCACTTGTCAACTTGGCAACAATACAGTTACTACAATTCCACATCACCTCTGTGATCCAGATAAAATTAATAATTTCTTTTTAGATGTGCCAGGTGTTAATTGTGTTGATAGTCAAACGATGCAATATTTTGAACAAAATAGGTTTTCTAAACAAAGTTTTGATATTGTTTGTTGTTCACAGGAAGAAATTTCAAAAATAATTTGCGACATTAAAACCAAGGCTAGTGGACATGATTCTATTTCGATAAATATGATAAAGTTGACTTTGCCTGTTACATTACAGGCTATAACGGTGATAGTAAATAATTGTCTCAAATCCAAGTTTCCGGATAATTGGAAAATAGCAAAAATAAAACCTATTCCTAAGGGCTCAAAGGTTGATGATTTTAAGGATCTGAGGCCGATAAGTATTCTGCCAGTTTTATCCAAAGTTGTAGAAAAACTGGTTTGTAATCAGTTCACCAAATACTTAGAAGCCACAGGTATCCTACCTGAAATACAGTCAGGGTTCCGTAGTGGTTTTGGTACGGCGACAGCTCTTGCACACGTTTGTGACGATATCGTGGCTGCAACGGATTCGGGTTTGTGTAGCGCACTTGTTTTGTTGGACTTTTCAAGAGCATTTGATTGTCTAAATATTGACCTACTTTTAGCAAAGCTCTCATACTATGGGATTTCAGACGAGGCTTGCGGCTGGTTCCGTTCCTACTTAACTAACCGAAGGCAATATGTGGAAATTACGACTGAACAAGGCGAATCGTTACAATCGGAAGTTAAAAATGTCACTAAAGGCACTCCTCAGGGCTCAATTTTAAGTCCCGTTCTCTTCATTCTGTTTACAGCAGATCTCCCTGCACACATAAAACATTGCAAAACACATCTGTACGCGGATGATACACAGATATACTACTCTTTTAAACCCGAACACGCAGTAGCCTCTATTGATTTCATTAATGATGATCTGAATGCTATCTCAAATTGGGCAGATAAAAATACATTACTATTAAATGCGAGTAAAACGAAATATATATTATTAGGTAACAAAGCACAGCGCAACAAAGTTATATCGCAATCGGTTCATATTAAAGTTCACGGGCAGATATTGCAAAGAGTAGACAGTGCAGTTAATTTAGGCTTAGTTATAGATAATGAACTTCGGTTCATAGAACATATAAATTGTAAAATCAGGAACGCCTTTTATCGACTAAAAACATTGTACAATATTAGAAAATTCCTTTCGCAGCCCATAAGGAAAACGCTTGTCGAATCCTTAGTTCTGTCTCAGTTTAACTATTGTGACACGGTATATGGACCAAGATTGTACGAAAAAACTAAAAAAGCCATACAGAGAGTACAAAACGCTTGCGTCCGATTCTGTTATCCGGTTCCCAAGCGCGGTCACGTTACGCCATTTCTTAACAGTTCAGACACCTTAAAAATGGAAGCTCGTCGAAAAATACATCTCGCGTGTCTGGTACACAAAGTAATCTTTAAAAAGAAGCCAACATACTTGTACGACAAGCTGGACTGGGTTAGAGACGTGCAGCAGAGATATACACGCAGGAGAGAGGCGAATAAGCTAGTGATACCTGTTCACAGAACGGCTCAGTATAAGGGGGGGTTTAAATACTCTGCTACGAAAATATGGAACGACCTACCCCCTCCTTTACGTAGTAGCATGTCCCAGGTAACATTAAAAAAATATCTGACAATATTATTTCTTAATAAACAAAAGTTAGAGTAGCAACCACCTAATATAATGTCAGTCATACTACCTACCTCTAACAGCGTTCATTGTTCATTGTTCTTGATGTGTGTGTAGTGTTATTTGTGTAGTGTAATTGGTTTGGATATGTTAACTTTTTTCTACCTACCTAAGCTCTCTTACAAACTGTTTTTTTAAGTTAATTTTCTTTTTTTTTTATTGTTTTAAAATTTCGTGTGCGTGTAAATTGTACCGTTTTAATTTCAATGATGGTCAGGGGATATCTGAAAATCAGGGCTGTGCGCAGCACAGCTTATACTGAGATATACCCCTTGCCACACTGGTTCTTTTTTTTTCTTGCATACTTTTTGTTATTTTTCAATGACTGTATATGTGTGGCTAAATAAATGGTTTAAATGGTTTAAATGGTTTAAATGATTTAAGATGATCAACGCTGACTCTAAGATGGCATTCTAAGTTCTTCCTTTTTTACCCACGACGGAACGGAGCAGGTATATGCGTTTAGGGTGAGAGATGTGCGTTTGTGTGTTTGTGTGTTTGTGTGTTTGTGTGTTTGTGTGTTTGTGTGTTTGTGTGTGCGTTTGTGCAAAGTAATGTTCCCACATATCTTCTAAACTAATGATCTGATTTTGATGCGGTTTTCAATAAAGGGTTTGTGTTCGATGAGTTCATGTTCTTAGATAGGTGTCATGGCTGTAACTCACTAGGGGGCGCCACAATATTAGTCCAAACAGCAAAGTAATGTTCCCACATATCTTCTATACTAATGATCTGATTTAGATGCGGTTTTCAATAAAGGGTTTGTGTTTGATGAGTTCATGTTCTTAGATAGGTGTCATGGCTGTAACTCACTAGGGGGCGCCACAATATTAGTCCAAACAGCAAAGGAATGTTCCCACCTACCTTCTAAGCTAATGATCCGATTTTGATGCGGTTTTCAATAACGTTTTTGTGTTCAATGAGTTCATGTTCTTAGATAGGTGTCATGGCTGTAACTCACTAGGGGGCGCCACAATATTAGTGCAAAAGAGCAAAGTAATGTTCCCACCTACCTTCTAAACTAATGATCCGATTTTGATGCGGTTTTCAATAAAGGGTTTGTGTTTGATGAGTTCATGTTCTTAGACAGGTGTCATGGCTGTAACTCACTAGGGGGCGCCACAATATTAGTCCAAACAGCAAAGGAATGTTCCCACCTACCTTCTAAGCTAATGATCCGATTTTGATGCGGTTTTCAATAACGTTTTTGTGTTCAATGAGTTCATGTTCTTAGATAGGTGTCATGGCTGTAACTCACTAGGGGGGCGCCACAATATTAGTGCAAAAGAGCAAAGTAATGTCCCCAAAACGTCCGATTACAATTCTGTTTTCATCAGCAATGTGTACGTGCTTAATGTTCCCAAATAATAAAAATTACGCCTGTAACTCACTAGAGGGCGCTACAATATCGGTGCAAAATAATATTGCAATAACATATTATATAGACTATAATTCGTATATGTTCTCTAAAAAGTCTGAAATAAAATTAAGCAAAATTAAAAATTTTGAAAAAACCCCCGACGGTAAAAATCTTATTGAAAAATAATAAAATAACTCAAAACCCCCGACTTAACCCAATTATATAGGAATAACCGTCGGGGGCTGCCTTTTCTATATGAAATTTCAACAATTAATTGAGTGTATTTTATGTCATCGTTAAACATCTACAATTCTTCAATAATTGTATTCACGACACTAGAATCCTTTAGCTGGTTTAATGGCAGCTCCCGACGGATATTCCTATATAATTGGGTTAAGTCGGGGGTTTTGAGTTATTTTATTATTTTTCAATAAGATTTTTACCGTCGGGGGTTTTTCAAAATTTTTATTTATTATTTTAAGTACTGGGCCATTAATGCATGAACTCGTACTTAGTGATATTTACAAGAATCGAGCTGTGCAACCTATATTAGTGTGGGATAATAACAATAACGGGCTTCTAATATATTACGTGAAGCTCAATTGATAATTCACCGACACTCCTGATTGAAGGAAACTCATGTTTATTCCGCGCGCACCAGCGTTCTCGATTAACCTCACGTTGCGTGCATTTGGCCTTCTCAACTTACTATAAAATTCGTAGCTATCACATCTTTCGTATCATTCAGTGCACAAGCAACTCAGTGAAAACAATCAAGATGTTCAAATATATGGTGTGTATTGTATAAGTTTCAGGTGTAGAAAAGTTTATTAGAATCAACTTCTATGATAAAAGTGAAATAAGTAAAAAGTGATTTAACTGTGGAATGCTATTTTAAATACAGTGATTGCCTATTTTGCTCAATGGGTCAGCAGAGGTGCCCCTAGGAGTTTGTTCACAAACTCACATTTCATACAGTTGCCTTAGTGTCCCCAGGCTTTCAGTTTAGTCTGTTGTAACTAGAACACAAGTGGACTTACCATAAGTCAGGCTTCACTTGGATTTAAATAAAATGTGGTTTCTCTTTTCAGTTCGTATTCTTATGCATGCTGGTGGCAGCCATGGCTGAGCCCAAGCCCGGCGTGCTGTACAGCGCGGCATACACGGCGCCCGTGGCGGCGGCGTACACCGCGCCGGTGGCTGCTGCCTACACCGCGCCGCTCGCCTACTCCGCCTACACCGCGCCGCTCGCCGCCTACTCCGCCTACCCCTACGCCTCACCCTACGCCGCCGCTTACCTCCTGAAGAAATAATTTTGTAAACAAATGAATAAACAACAGTAGCTACCACCGCTCAAATATTTTTTTATTACTGGACTACACAACTCAATTCCTTCTTACAACAACACACATCACGAAAATAAAATTAACCCAAAAATAAGATTATTCTCAGTTTGCTTACTGATCGTTACATACTTGGATACTGATTTGCAGCCGTGAGATCACCTCGGATACTATTTCTTTATAAAAAAAATATAAGTATCTTAACTTTATTATAAGTCGGTTAAAAAAGATTATACTATACAATAAACAAGAAACATTCTTTTGTTTATTAGTACCCTAAATGCGCCCGAAGCATTCTTAAAGAAAAATTCGTTCACTGTTGGAAAGTTAAACTATTCCTATTTTATCACGATACAAGAAGAAGTTACTACGGGACGCGGGTTTTCATCTGTGGGAAAGCAGGTAGTGGTTATACAGAGGCAATTTGTTAGTTTAAAAAAACCGGCCAAGTGCGAGTTGGACTCGCGCACGAAGGGTTCCGTACCATTATTTAGATTGAGCAAAAAAAATAAGTTTTTTGTATGGGAGCCCCCCAAAATATTTACTTTATTCTAGTTTTCTTGTTATAGCGGCAACAGAAATACATCATCTGTGAAAATTTCAACTCTCTAACTAGCACGGTTCATCAGATACAGCCTGGTGACAGACGAACGGACGGACGGACGGACAGAGAAGCGAAAATAATAAGGTCCCGTTTTCCCTAAAAAGGTTGACTTATTGCATGTTTTACTAATACAGAGAATTCTTCGAATTAGGCATAGATCGAATCAAGTAGGCACATGGACCAGGTAATTCGAAAAAATAAAAACGAATAAAATAAAAAAAAGACTTAGTTACATAATATGTGGAAAATGTCTTGAGCTGCATCCTGTTAGACTATAAGTCGACTCCAATATATTTTAGATGATGTTGTTTTCCCATGTACTAAATAAAATTGAACAAAAGAGACTAGAAAAAGAATCTGCACTGTCTTTCTAATACACACACAGACTATTTAGTCGACCCTTAGTTGAAAAACAAAAAAACATTTTGAATTCAATCAAAGTTTTTAGTGGGTCTGATATCGAATACATACCTAATCGTTGTTTTGTGTGTACTTTTATACATCTGCATACTGATTTATAACAAAAAATTAACTAAATCTTTGTAATGTGCGCGCGCTCTAAGGACTCCAAGTACCAGTGCAAAAAAAACCTTCGCATTGAACCTTATATCGTACTAGCTTCTGTCAGCGGTTTCACCCGCATCCCGTGGGAACTACTTCCCGTACCGGGATAAAAAGTAGCCTATAGCCTTCCTCGATAAATGGGCTATCTAACACTGAAAGAAATTTTCAAATCGGACCAGTAGTTCCTGAGATTAGCGCGTTCAAACAAACAAACTCTTCAGCTTTATAATATTAGTATAGATTCATATATTTTCCACACTGACCCTGCAAAATTTACCTGTAGTCTATTGTCTTTCATAATGAAACCACTGTATGGTGATACAGAAAGATATAATTCCATATTACGTTATCATTATTACCATGAATGTACCTCTACTTGTTAACGTTAACGTTTTCTTTAATGTTTTAGATGACTTATTGTTTGTACGGATACTCGTTAATGACGAAATGGCAATGCGCTGGTTACATAGCACCAAGAAACGATGGCCGAAAAGATCTTCACTCGAGCAGAGTGGAGATGACGAATTGGCAGCGTGGGGCGGCCAACAACGACAAAGGTACGGATCGCAGGCCTTTTCCAACTGGAACTTTTGTAAATCAATGCAGGAGGCCTATGTATTCAGTGTCTTGGTGGCCTAGTGGGTAAAGAGCCAACCTCTCAAGTATGAGGGTGTGGGTTCGATTCCAGGTCAGGCAAGTACCAATGCAACTTTTCTAAGTTTGTATGTACTTTCTAAGTATATCTTGGACACCAATGGCTGATTAAAAGGTGAAGGAAAACATCTTGAGGAAACCTGGACTATATAGTCTGAAATCACCAACCCGCATTGAGCAAGCGTGGTGATTAATGCTCAATCCTTCTCCACGTGAGAGGAGGCCTGTGCCCAGCAGTGGGACGATACAAAGGCTGTAACAGTAACAGTATGTATTCAGTAACGGACGTCCTGCAGCTGAAATGATGACTGTTCATAGTTTGGTTCTAGTAAACAAAAGTCTTGTCTCATGAAACCAGTATAAATTGCTGAAACTCTAACAGACACAATAAGGTAGCTATTAGATTCATATTACAACGAGACCTTATTCTAGCACAGAGCTTTGCAGCCTAAAATATGCCTTTTTAAGAATTATTCTAGTTAACAAACTCACGGTTAAACACGACCTTATAGTGAATATGCTGATTTCATATACATAAGATCTTCTTACTATGTAATTTAGTTTACCTGTTAAAAGTGAAGGGAAGGTGTTTTAGGGGACTGCCACATGTAGTTCTGACGTTCGAAAAGTTCAGATTTTCCGCCTACTTTGAATAAACGCTTTTTGATTTCATTTCATTTGACACGAATTGACTATAAATTATATTGATTTGTGCATATTAATTTCAAAAATTTAATATCGATACAGGTAGAAATATCATAAAAGTATAATTAATTTTGTTTAAAAAACGCACCGTTTACATTCGAACCCTTTGTGACATACGAGTTTCCTTAACACTTACTTTCGTTTGAACTTCACACGGTAGCTACTTGCTATTCCATTCGCAGTGTCCACCAAACCACGATTAACCTCAAACATTACGTCCACCGTCCTTCGTCTTTACTATAAAGTTGGTCACTGCAGTAGCTCTGGTATCATTCAGTGCATCAGCAGCTCAGTGACAACAACAAACAAAATGTTCAAATACGTGAGTCAACATTCTTGATTACTTAGTTACGCACCACATTTGTTTAACTAGATTTTAATCATTGTAATGTTGGTTATGTGCAGTGCATAAAATTAATGTGCAGTGAATTTTAAATCATTATTTTTTACCTAAACTTGGTGTCAAAGTGCAAGAACAAATGATGAAGTTTTGGTTTAAAACCCTGAAAAGATTACTAATTTTGTTTTTATTTTCTTACAGTTCGTATTCGTTTGCCTGTTGGCCGTAGCGATGGCTGAGCCCAAGCCCGGCGTGCTGTACAGCGCGGCATACACGGCGCCCGTGGCGGCGGCGTACACCGCGCCGGTGGCTGCTGCCTACACCGCGCCGCTCGCCTACTCCGCCTACACCGCGCCGCTCGCCGCCTACTCCGCCTACCCCTACGCCTCACCCTACGCCGCTTACTACCTCAAGAAGTAAATGGACACCTCAATGAACTATACCTATATCTTCGACAAATGAGAGAGACGATAACGAATAATAAAAGTATAACGTAGATCACAAAATGTATTTTCATTAATTGTACCCTTTTTACATGATGTATTGCACATAAGCCTAAATATAATTAGTATTTAAACAATAAAACCAAAACAACTTACCAAGATCTTACTTAGATCTGGAATTAAACAATCCTTCCAGCACTAGATGTTATTCTTTAAGCTCTCATTGTAATCAAGCTTTATTAACAGAGCGTAGCTAATATAGGTTATTGCCTGAATTCTTCATGTTCCACCTTAGTAGCAAGTTACCATAGAACAAAACATACATAACTCCAATAAATATGTTAGAACTTAATAATCCGGATAGCACAGAATTGTAATGGAGCTGCAGCAACTAACTACATTATATTTCAATACCATTACATTCGGAGTCGACCTAATTTTGATAACATGACATGAGAACTTTTCCTAAGCACAGTTAATGAACGTGCTTAGGAAAAAACGCATTGTTTCATAATTTCAGTGAATTGGGGTTATGAACATCTGACGAAAAAAACCACCCTTGTGATGCTATTTTGAAGCGGGCTTGTTTATTTTACTATCAGTTCCTAAGGAAATAAGGCTAAAAATTGGACAAGAACCACTCTATTTTCATCAAGACCCTACTTTTAAGGAATATAAAGGGATATAAGGAATATAAAAATATGTAAAGATGATGTTATTCTAAGGCCAGTTTAGCCAGGAGCTGAAAATATCTAATCTCAACTCAAAGATATGGCCCATGAGACAGAAGGAACCAAAACCTATTAAGGCTCTTCCCGATGATCTAATAACGTAAAATCGACTGAAATTGCAGTTTAACATTTAAGAAAGATATTTATTTACAGTTGAGTATCGGCCCTAACTGCCACGTGAGCTCCACGGTGGTGAAAATTCTGTCATTCTCAGGCCAGTTCGGAAATTTCTAGAGCTTTGTTCTGATTTTATCATCTTAATCTAGTGGTAACACCAAGTAACATATGAATATGAGGGTATTCCGATATAAGCCCACTAAACTAAGTATATCCAGTTACGCGTTATATAGCACAGTTACGAATGTTAATCATACAATCCCGTGTATACTTAATAACCCAAAGTAAAAAATGTTGAATGTGTTTTATTTATTACATTTTTTTTACATTTTAAAGAAGGCTTACAGACTAACAAAAAAAAGAATGATATATAACTGTAATATTATCAAATAGCTATTTACAAGCCTCCACACATAATTATATGTATATAAAAAAGAAAAAAAAAACATTGTTACAAAAGAAATTAATTACATATGCGACATAAATATGCACTTAATTTCCTTCACTATGCCAATAACAGGGAATAATAATATAATATATTTAAGCTTCAAAGAATTTTTGTGCCTTTCGGCGTCGCAGTGTCACCACACTGGTGCAGAACAAGTCGATGTCAAGGTCACTCGAGAGTATTGAAACCCCATGCGCTTCTTATTGAAAAAACATTTTTAACATAATTCGTCAACAATAATATACACCTATCAGCAGACTTATGTCTGCACCAGTCTAGACAGCACTTGGTTAGACTGGTGTCAGTAAGTCTGACACCAGTCTAACCAAGGGGTATCGGGTTGCCCGGGGAACTGGGTTGAGGAGGTCAGATAGGCAATCGCTTCTTGTAAAAGCACTGGTACTCAGCTGAATCCGGTTAGACTGGAAGCCGACCCCAACAGGATTGGGAAAGAGGCTCGGAGGATGATGATGACAGCAGACTTATGTCCCAATGCGACGCCTCAACTCCAGAGGAAGGAAGTGGTACCGTCTACAGCGGTGATCGTAGTTAACTGACTGTTTTCCCCAAATAAGTTTAATACTCTATAGATCTTACCTCTGAAGAACCATGTATTATGTCCTGACTTTACCAAATGTCTCCAGAAATCAAATGAATTTATTTTTCTATCCTGCCATCAGCCATGCAGGCAGTGCAAAAGTAGGTTTTCGACCGTACTGATCTTAAATGCACCCTGCAAGCTATGCAGTTGACCGACAATTGACTCGATGGTTGTCTATTTTCTTTTTAAAGAAAATCTCGAATCCTATCCACTTTTTCAATCGGTCTGATACCGGCTAAATACCCTTTGGCGTACTACCACACTGATTTATACAATCCATAGGTCGACTAAAATTTTGCAGTGTGTGGGTACTTTAATCTATCATCTCATCGATTCGTATACATATTTATTTATGTTGTCTTTGTACTACACACTTTAAACATAAAGTTAAAAAGTTAATATGTAGAGTGAAGATTCCGGTATATACATCTGTTTTATCACATTTTTAGAGAAAGGTTCCAGATATCAAAAGCTCTTAAAGGTGAATATGAAAAGGATGTGTAGGTTCACGATTACTGGAAACTCATAGAGCCAAATAAAAGAACTACGATGTTTGCAAAAAAATCAAATTTAGACTTACAACCATTTAAGATAAGGCATCTAAGTTTTAACAATAGCAAGAACAAGCATTTATAAGTGATCTGATTAATCATCCAGTTTAAATAGGCACATTGACCTCCACATAGTCGCATGCGCAACTAGTCTTAACATTTGTAACAGTGGACACGCACACACTGACCTCTGACGCAACGAAAGTGGCGCATCCTGAATAATGATTGTCATGTGGCATGCGCGAAAGAACCAAGAAATTTACCACATACAATTTGATTTATTTCATTCTGTAAATTATTTAACTTAATTTCATGTACCACATACACTTTATTGAAGGATAATGTACTTTAAAAAGATCTAGTAACAATTTGTACGGAACAATATGTGAGAAAAAATATTAAAAAAACTGGTTTCTTTTTACATGACTTCATCCCCGATGTTTATCTTGAATTCGGAGCAACGTTGCACATGATGTGTTGGCACATGGTATTGTCATGGAATTTCTTTCGTACTCACTTTAGTATTTAAAGTCCTGGACTTTGAGCAGAAGTATCATTCACTCATTTCGTCCTCAACAAGACACACAAACCAACTAAACAAAATGTGCAAACTGGTATGTTACTAAAAACGTTTATGACAATGTTTAGTGCTTCTTAAAAGTAGCTGTTTGTTTAATTTAATAATAATTTATTAGTTATGAATGTAACATAAAATTAACTTACACATGTCCTTATTTTCTTTACAGGTGATCTTCGCTGCTCTCTTCGCCGTCGCGGCCGCCAAGCCCGGTATCCATTCCGTGGCCTACTCCGCTCCTTTGGTGGCGGCCCCCGTCGCTGCAGCCTACACTGCTCCCGTAGCAGCCGCGTACACTGCTCCCGTAGCGGCCGCGTATACTGCTCCCGTGGCTGCCGCGTACACTGCCCCTGTTGCTGCTGCGTACACCGCCCCTGTCGCTGCTGCATACACCGCCCCCGTAGCAGCTGCGTACACCGCCTACGCATCACCCTACGCCGCCGCGTACACATCCTCCGTTGCCGCGTACAATGCCTACTCAGCACCTCTCGTAGCTGCTGCCTACAAAGCTCCAGTCCTACTCAAGTAAAACGAAGACTATCGCCTGAAATGTAAAACAATGTATATATTTAATTAGCAACATGACAATTTAAAATATTTAAGTTTTTCCTTTTCTCTTGTTACCCTAAAATTCTATTGGATAAACATGGAACAACATATGAAACATACACATGGAACACAAACATATGTAAAAACTGACAAATCGCCGTGAGTAACCAACAAAAACTTAATGCTGGATTACGTCAAGCATATGGTCATATTACACAAGTACCGCTACAGTAGTCAAAATAGGAAGTGCTGAGGTGTTTTGAAAACGTACCTACGGTATAGATAGGTACTTCAATATTTTATCACTGCCTAACCTGTGCTCGTCTATCGCCCAGTCTCAAAATATACACAGGTATTCCGACGTCTTGACAGTATTTCACGACCCACAAAATACTTTAAGACAGATAAAAAAATACCTATGTTATTATTATACATACCTATTACCTCTATATACAAAATGATTACCTAAAATTAAATTTGGTATCAAAAATTACACCCCATCGTAGAATGCAACTGTCTATTGATTTAGGAAAGTAATATTTTTGGCACACGTACTGCTACATATGTTTGGTAGGTATTCCATAATGACATAATCTACCAAAAAATTTTGAAAAAACCCCCGACGGTAAAAATCTTATTGAAAAATAATAAAATAACTCAAAACCCCCGACTTAACCCAATTATATAGGAATATCCGTCGGGAGCTGCTATTAAACCAGCTAAAGGATTCTAGTGTCGTGAATACAATTATTGAAGAATTGTAGATGTTTAACGATGACATAAAATACACTCAATTAATTGTTGAAATTTCATATAGAAAAGGCAGCCCCCGACGGTTATTCCTATATAATTGGGTTAAGTCGGGGGTTTTGAGTTATTTTATTATTTTTCAATAAGATTTTTACCGTCGGGGGTTTTTTCAAAATTTTTAATTTTGCTTAATTTTATTTCAGACTTTTTAGAGAACATATACGAATTATAGTCTATATAATATGTTATTGCAATATTATTTTGCACCGATATTGTAGCGCCCTCTAGTGAGTTACAGGCGTAATTTTTATTATTTGGGAACATTAAGCACGTACACATTACTGATGAAAACAGAATTGTAATCGGACGTTTTGGGGACATTACTTTGCTCTTTTGCACTAATATTGTGGCGCCCCCCTAGTGAGTTACAGCCATGACACCTATCTAAGAACATGAACTCATTGAACACAAAAACGTTATTGAAAACCGCATCAAAATCGGATCATTAGCTTAGAAGGTAGGTGGGAACATTCCTTTGCTGTTTGGACTAATATTGTGGCGCCCCCTAGTGAGTTACAGCCATGACACCTGTCTAAGAACATGAACTCATCAAACACAAACCCTTTATTGAAAACCGCATCAAAATCGGATCATTAGCTTAGAAGGTAGGTGGGAACATTACTTTGCTGTTTGGACTAATATTGTGGCGCCCCCTAGTGAGTTACAGCCATGACACCTATCTAAGAACATGAACTCATTGAACACAAAAACGTTATTGAAAACCGCATCAAAATCGGATCATTAGCTTAGAAGGTAGGTGGGAACATTACTTTGCTGTTTGGACTAATATTGTGGCGCCCCCTAGTGAGTTACAGCCATGACACCTATCTAAGAACATGAACTCATTGAACACAAAAACGTTATTGAAAACCGCATCAAAATCGGATCATTAGCTTAGAAGGTAGGTGGGAACATTACTTTGCTGTTTGGACTAATATTGTGGCGCCCCCTAGTGAGTTACAGCCATGACACCTATCTAAGAACATGAACTCATCGAACACAAACCCTTTATTGAAAACCGCATCAAAATCAGATCATTAGTTTAGAAGATATGTGGGAACATTACTTTGCACAAACGCACACACAAACACACAAACACACAAACGCACATCTCTCACCCTAAACGCATATACCTGCTCCGTTCCGTCGTGGGTAAAAATAGACAAAATATTAGAACCTAGTTCAACATAGCAACTAGATCATAACCGAATAAATTAATTAGTGTTTGGTGCGTGTTGCGACATAGCAATAGGTTAGAACAATCAGTGTATTGTGTGACATCAATAGGTAGAATATTACATCACATGACGGGGTTGCTTCGAGGGTGTTAATTGTGACCTGCTCCGTGAAATGACGTCATAATGTGGAGACATGAAGCGATACATTGTGACGTATCAGATAGGTATTTCTGCATGTTAATCAATATGCTTTATTACGACATAAGATATGACGAAAGCTTCAAAAGGGCTAAGTCACATAGGTTTCAACTGCGCTTACCTATATTTACGAAAAGTCTCTGAAAAGTAATAAAATATTAGGTGTGTAGGTACACTTTTTTCTATTTTATATTGCCATGCGTGATTGAAATTGTAATAAAATTCAGTCTATGCATTAGGTGCCTACTTATTTATACTACGACAGAACTCCGACCGCAATGATTTTAGGTACGTCGATATAAATAAAAAAGACAGAACAATCAGCATTTACTTTTAAATGTCGATTGTACTAATTCCACATTGTTCCACAAAGTATGTTCATGAAACATTCTATTTGACATGCAAATAGCGATTGAATACTAAGCAAGTACGGGAAAATCTACTGATTCATCGAGTCACGAGCCGGACAAACATATTTCTATGCTCCAAAATTTTAAATGGGTTCTTAGATGATGTAACTTATACCTATGTATGTATGGAATATTTTTAAGATCGATAAGACTAAAATAATAAACATTGAATGCCAAGCTATTACCCAGTTTAAGCAAATTACCAATCAGTATTAAGTCATAATAAACGAGACATACTAATTTACAATTATACCTACAATTATTATACTAATGATATTGAAACGCAAACACAAAGTAAGTAGATAATATAGCTTTTATCTGAAGAGAGAATAATTTAAAATGCCATTTTAGTAGAAATCTTTACTAATATAGTAAAGTGGAATATATTTTGGTAGTTTGTCTGTTTGTTTCCTAGTGCTCTCACCATTCCGGAGTAACATAGGCTATATTTTACCGCGGGAAAACAGCTAGTTACACACGTCAAAAATATATTTTAAGCGCACCTTCTACATCATAGACAATTGTTTTTAAAATGTCACCTCCAACAATACATTTAGGTAATAGTGTTTTCAGTCATAAAATTAATAGGTTTATTGACATCTTTTCAGACACAAAAGATTTTCAGAGAGTATTTGCCACTGTCATTTGTTTCATGCTCATGTGGGTAGACAATAATCGAATAGCTTGTCTAACCTGAACAATTATCGTAATGAGCCAGTCATGGTTGTGCAACCAGCCGTTTCCTATAAATATTCTAATCTAGCCTAAAGAATTAATCTTGCCAGAACTTTATCAATCTGGCCTCAGATCAAAGAGATCTGAGAATCTGGCACTTATGTTATAAACTCTGAATGAAGAGACCACACATCTTTTGAATATGCATTTGCTATAGTTTACATTAAAATAATATAGGAAAATGCATGAATACTGTTCTCGATTCTCACAGACGACAGATGGAGCTAGTTTTAAACTTTGAAGCTATTTATATTTTGAAAGCTATTATAGGTCTGTCAATTTAATTTTAGTCAAACAACGCAAATATAATTCCACCAGAATGAGATCTAATATTACCCCGTAAAGAACTCCTTCAAAATAATCATTGACCCGCCATTTGCATATTAACTAACCTACGTTTACTTTCAATGTTTTCCTGTAACGGAAGCAAGCCTTGACAGCCCGACCTTATGTCAGCCAGAGATCACAAACGTTGAAGGATCGAATATAAAAATATAATAGTACTACCAAAATCAAGTTCAAGGTCACTCCAAGTTAGGAGTGTTATGGTGACCTTGAACGTCAACACCTGATTTAGTGGTGCGTCCGCTGGCGCGAGTGTCTCGACGCTTGCGCACATAGAACGTTCTACACGCATGACGCGAGATCCTTGCGGGTAGATTACGCCGTATAGAAGCTACTGCCAATATACAGGTTGTGGCCGAAACTATTCTTTAAATATGTATTAAAAAGTATAATAAAACGCTTTCAATTTTTTATTTCAAACATGGTGAAATTCAGTACAAAAAAAATAAAAAAGTGTCAAGCAAAAGGTTCAATTAGATTCTTATACACCTGTGTATAGTTTAATAACATCATGTAAAATTATAAAAACTCAACTTCTTGAGAGGACTGTGGTACGATTAATGACAATTTATGATATACAGCAAAATGTTGAGATTTTCTACCTATATTTCTTTTCGATATTGAAATGAATATAAAAAATACACATAAAATTAAATCAACATTATTATTCAGTATTCAAGGTATTCATTTTTATTTTACATGGCGATTTGGTGTTGGCGATAGGTTTGAGTGATTGAGTGCTAAGTGTACGTATCTACGATATCTCGCATATAAATTTTCGAATCCATAACAAATAAACTCAAATCGACATTTGTCGCCAAAATTACTATTCGAAATCAACAGCCTGTATATCCTAATACGAACTGCAGTCAAAAATATTCGTGTCACGCATGGGTCCCGATCGCGCACGTCTGGCCAAGGTGCGCGGGCGCCGAGCCTCTGCCAATACAATGAGGCCATCTTTGCCTCCTTATAAATTAGCCGGGATGTCACACTAGTAGGCAGTATTCGTCTGACTTAGACAAACAATCAACATGTTCAAATTCGTAAGTATTTAATTGGATTTTTATTTTTATTTCTTTATTGTTTTATGCCCATTAGCTTTTTAGTGTAAATATGAACTAAAAAAGTACATGAAATGTCTTCTAAAATATTGGTAGTTACAATTAAAGATATCTAGCACTACCTACCTGGGATAGCAACCGTTAACTTTTCGAGGGTTCGATTCCCACGAAATATTTTTATCGCAGTCACTACGGCCAGAGAGAGGCATAGGAAATTTGTATTTATAGATGATCGTTGGTAATAAGCTCAGCGTTCTTGGTTTCTAGTTTTAGTAAAACGTAACTTTAAATGTTTTTTTTTTGTTGTCTGATTTAAACACAACTACAGCCTTCCCCACAGCATTTAAAGATTTTACATAATAAATCTTTTTTTTCCAGCTGATCTTCGTCGCTCTCCTGGCGTTCGCCTCAGCGAAGCCTCTGGTACTGAGCTACACTGCGCCTGTAGCGGCCACGTACACCGCGCCCGTAGCAGCCGCGTACACCGCGCCCGTCGCCTACTCCGCGTACAGCGTCTACTCGCCCGCCGCGTACTCCGCCTACAGCTACGCATCCCCGTACACGTACTACATCTAACCGGCCATTCGATGAACAGATTTATTTATTCTAATAATAACATATTAAAAATGAAATATAATTAAATTAGATTATTATAGAGGTACAGTCATTCCAACACCATTTTGTGGTTTTATTTTACTTTTTTGAAAAAAGTTTTTAAACAAGATTAAATTTTTAAGAGTCATAGAAAAGCAGTACAAAACTGTTTGGACACATCCTTCTGTGGTCTTTCGTAGAAATGGTCTAAACAGGATTGGAGAAAATATCTAAGTAACCTTCTTTACTTTTAATGCATATAAGACTAAAGATGTCATAACCTAGAACGACATGCTAATTCTAATCACCGATGCAGTTTTCAAAATGAGGTTCATTATGTTTGCCCTAATAAAGCCTCCCCTCCGACTTTTCTACTTACGTAAGCACGACATAATTTCCTCTCGCAATGGCCTCTCATTCATCCTCTTCACATACGGAACCAGTGACCCCTGCTACTCGATAGGTCAGATCATGTAAAGGTTACTTTCTGTTTATTAATAACTAAGTTAGGGCAGAAAATTACGTTTCATACAGGGGCCCGATTCTCCTAATTTTACTTAAGCGACATACGATTCACGTTGGACTCGGTTCGACTGAGATCCAATCCCGACTCGATTACGATTGAAGCGTATGTGGCATTCCGCTATTTTTTCTTTGAAATAAACGTTTTTATCCTTTTCTGTCATTCAATAATGAATCATTTTGTCTGCAAATGATTTATGATTGCAAAATGAATGTAGATCAAACTACCGTATAGACCAAAATCACCAAAATAGCAGACCAATCGCAAACCAATCGAATGTCGTTGGAATAGGATTGGTCTTATGTTAGTAGCAGACTGCCCGATATGGTTAAAACTGCTATTGCGATCATATTGCGACTCGATTTCTATTCAATTTTGACATTATTAACTTAGGCGATTATCACACTGCCCCGCATGATGCAGCGTAGTGCGTGGATGCGTTTTTTTCCGTTGTATGGAAATATCTCCGTTTGTATGGAAAACACGCATAGTCCAACACACTGAAAATGCATCCACGCGCGTTCATGCGGATCACGCACATACATGCGGAGAAAAACGCACCCCCGCGCGTAGGTGCGGGGCGAGACGCAAGGTATGGCACACTGAATCCCGCAGTGACGCGCGTGATTTTGAATGGGCGTGACGTGTATGTTTGAAAATGGAACTCGATGAGAGCCGCCGTGCGTGAATTAACAAAACGCAACTACGCGCGTGAGTGCGCGAAAAACCCGCACGATGATGCAGATCTGCACTCCCGCAGGAACGCGCGTAGGTGCGTCGACACGCAAGATGCAGCGTGATGCGGGGCAGTGTGAAGATCCCCTTAGGAGAATCGGGCCCCTGGACGCAAGTGACTTTGCGTGCGACCTATGTATGTTGCGTCTGTGTCATTGTATCTCAAGTGGAAAGTTTGGTAATATTACTACAAATAAGAAATAGTTGTAAAAATAAATGAGAAAAAAACATGACTAATTAATTAATGGCAAAAATTAAAATGTAACTAAGTATAACAAATTAATCTATATATATATTTCATTAGTGTATATTTCAGATCAAAAAAACCTACATGTTACATGAATGTGTAGTAATTTTCTCATCGTGCTGCTGTTCTCAGAAACAGGATACAAAAAAAAAGAAAATGTAAAAGTCTAAAAGTGTAGATCATTTCAGATAAGACGATATCGTAATGCTAATGCTTCAATCAGGAATTACACCAATTTTATTTCTGTAAACATAAAATCACAATTGATGGATGGTATGAATAAATCGTCACTAATCACATTCGCCCAAACAACAATCCAATGTCCAATCGAAAATAACCATTATTTTAGCAAAAAAACATAATATGGAACTGTCAAAAAAAAACCTTACCTACATTTTCTAGAACGATCTTGTTTCGTGAATATGTCACATGCTACCTTTATATCTATACTTACCAATATTATAAAGAGGAAAACTTTGTTTGTTTGTTTGGTTGTAATGGATAAACTCAAAAACTACTGGACTGATTTTAAATATTCTTTCACCATTAGAAAGCTATATTATCTGCGAGTAATATAGGCTATATTTTATCCCGGGCAGTAGCTCCCACGGGACGCGGGTGAAACCGCGGGAAAACGACTAGTGTTACATAAAATGTTAAGAGGTTCGAAACGCAGCTCAATTCTAAGGTAAAAAAAAAACTTTATTATTTATCAATATTGAATTAAATATTGACAATTAGTAGTATTTACATAAAATATAGATTTCGTTGCAGCCTATGTTGTATCTACCTAAAAATGAAATTAGCATTATGCGCAAATTATGCCATCTTCAAAATCCAGACTCTGCTCTAATATTGAGTCAGTAATACTATCATAGAGAAACTCAACCACATATTAAGTACCTGATGCGACAACTGTACCCAGTGCGACTTAGTGCTAAACTGTCGTGCCCTCGACCACTTAGGAACTTTATATACAGATTGACAGCCATCAAAGCCACTTTTTACCTCATTACTCAGTATTAAAAGTCACAGCATCACAAACAATTGATATGAAGTTAATTTCATGGCATATTAAAATATTTCCTCATGTGTACAGAGGCTGTAATGAATTCATCGGCTTTGTGTCTCTCGCCTAACTTACCACACAGGACAATAGCCAACAATATTAGACCGTGTATTTGTGCGTTTGCACTCCTTAGCAGCAATTACATATTCTTTTGTTTTTTCACAAACCATTCAACAAGGCCTTGGCAACACATTGAAACAGTAATTTCTTCCACACAAATATTCATTTGTTTCTATGTTTGTCTTCAAACTCGGCCAAATATATAAGGTAGGACATTTTTCATGTCAGTCAGTGCGAATTGAATAGTGTCAAACTGAACAAGTGAAATAAGTATTCACAACAAAAACTTACAAAATGTCGAAGTCAATTTTGGTGAGTAGATAAGTGTTTTCGCTTCTTTTGGATGCGTTTATTGTTTTGTGTGTTTTGTGAGCCTCGACTGATGCGTTGTTACCACATTCCGTAATATTTGAAACTAAGAAGTGTCAGATCAAAATACTAATAATGCAAGTAATTTAATGAATAGGACTGTGGTTCCCATTTTCAATTGTACTCATTTGCATGGTTGTTAGTTTGTCCAATTCAAATATGCCGTATCTTAGGGCAAAAAATAAACATTCAAAATTAACAAATCTATAATGACTCTTTCAGATCACACTCCTGGCACTAGTAGCATCGGTGTGTGCTAAGCCATACGTATACAGCTACAACTATGGTACACTGCCGTACACATCACTGCCATACTCCCGAGCAGCATACACTACTGCCGACTTATACAACCCTGCAGTAGCTCCACTGACTGCAGCCGCCGTCGCTCCATTGTCTGCAGCTGCCGTCGCTCCTTTATCTGCAGCGGCCGTCGCTCCATTGCCAGCAACATACCCTGCAGCATACTCTGCAGCTTACGGAGCCTATTCCGCACCCCTCACTCTGCCAGCAATATCAGCTTATGGCTCCTCCTACAGTGTTGAAGAGCTAGCCTCATTAATCAATCCTGCTACAGTGTACGCATCCCCTTACAATTATTTGTACAAATGATAAACTTGAAACAAACGACTATCGACTTGTGATTTTTTTTTATTGAAATGATTGTTTTATAGCGTCCCGTTGATATCGATTTGATTTTGTTATATTATTATAAGTTGAGCTTTTAATGTGTTTTTGTTATTCGAACCCTTACATTGCATGTTTTCACGTCGTGTGGTATGTACATTGTACAATATGGACAGAATATCTTTCTGTATTGTGTTCATAAGGTCAGTTTATGCTAAAACTTACAACATAATAAGACAGAGTTGTTAAAAACGGGAAGGCAAATAGAAGAGGAAGAAACACAATACATGAAGTGATGAAGGACTTATAGCTCATATTGCAGCTTCAATTGAATATTTACATACAGAGTAAGTACACACTGATACATAACCAGCCTACATAAGTTTCTCATAAGGTTTAAAAGCACATTCCTGTCCAACAACTTCCATTGTTAAAACGTATGACATATAAAATTAAGTACATTTAATTGAAAACAATCATAAATTCTTCATTACAATTACGTTATAGAATTAATTGGTGATTGACTTTCAATAGAGTCGTCACGGCATTCAACAAGTGATCTGATAGCAACACAAATGCCTCGTAACTTAATTTTAATGTATTGTGGTCTGAGCGTGTAACTTATAATAATAACTTAGATACTTACAGAGTTGATAGTATCCTCGTATAATGGACGATGGACAGTTTTATATCATCCAGCTGCCCTAGCTACCGAATTTAGTGTTATGCTTGAATTGCTGCCAATATATTATTTAGTGTGGTCTGAAAAATTACTCATGTATAAACCCCTATCTCTGGATTTTAATTCTCTACTCTAATAAATTGTACTGAAACATAACAGCCGAACAAACTGTTTGGTACGCTCTTCTTTATGTACGATCTTTTGTTATCACTTAGATATGTTTTGATTGATTTGTGATTATATTTTGAAAAAAATAGGCGGGTTCCATAGATGTCATGTAAGAGTGATGGAGATTTTGCGTTATGACATCCCCAGTAGTCATTTTGTTCTCCATGGGCTTGAAGACTGGCTGTTTTGGACCCAAAACACACCTAAGTAGGTACTTACAGCTCTATATACTTTGTAGGGCAGTGGCAACAACTGGTCTAGTGAGTTGGTAGATGCGTAGCTCAGAGATAACTCCCGCCAAGGACAAGCCGGCGTGGTCGGTGCCATGCACTGCACTTAACGCACATAATTATTCATTATTCATACAAAACAACTATGTACAGCTTTTGAATTAATTTATGGAAGTGCTATAAAGTTCTTGTTTATAATCTGAGCGCAGTTTGAATGTATGATCTATATAATTAATGCTGATATTGTGATTGATAAGTTTATATTCATACAGTTTTATAGTCATACCATACAACATCTATCACACTAGAAGCTTACTATTCTCACAAAAATAACTATAGCTTCGTATAGATAGAACAAAAGCTTTTGTATGTAAATGTTTTTCAGCAATGAAGTTGTAAGAATTAGACACGTCTAACAAAGCATAGAAAACTTTAGGTATGGAACAGTTTATCTTCCACCCAATCTATCTATTTCGGCTCTGATCGGGAAATGTAACTTATTCTGAATTGATCACATAATATTACAGTTAACAACAGTCACTGGTTATTTACTTAATTTGATACCTGCTATATGATACAATAATAAACTTGATCACCTAAGCATTCAGGTATTATTGACTACACATAGTCAACATTTTCTTAATATGATATATGCCATAAATTACAATTAACCAGTTAACAGCTGACATTCAGACAACCGTAGCAATAAATTCGCATACAAATGAGTAGGTCTCATTCCTGGAACCTACCTAATTACCGGACGAGAAACAATTCCATTGACCTTTAAGAAAAAATTTAATGCAGCTACACCGTGCGACGAATATAAAATATCTCATTCTGTTTTGTTCTAAAATTAACACCCTCACATAAAGTCGTCCTGGGAAGGTCAATGCTATTGCAATTGCAGGTTGCATAGTACAAGAGTATAAAAATGGAATCGGCCCTCCGTAGGGCATCATTCACCCCTGTGAACGAGACACACCCAGCAACATGTACAAACTGGTAAGCAAATACTTATTTTATTTAAATATGTACTGTGTTCAATTGTTCCAAAAGCAGATAATAAAAAAATGTGGAACACCTTCCAAGCGTAATTAAAAGTGTAGGACGTAACAATGAAAATTACTATTACTAGGTTATTCAAAATAAACGGAATTGGGACTTAAGAATGTTAACTTTTTAAAATATTTTTTTCTAAAAATTTAACGGCAACGTAAAACATTATTGTTGATCTTGAATATAGATGTTGTAAAAATGTAATAAAATGTTGAATATAAGTAACTTCTTAAAAGACGCACAGGTTCGACACTTTCAGTGAATTCCATGCAATGCAATAAAACCTGGAATATAAACACATAAAAAAGCAAGTTTTTGAAAAAAATAAGTAGGTATGTATCATTTCAATAGATGCAGATATTCTACGCATATGAGCAATGTCTCTATCTTACACGGCTAACATTTCAATCACATCGATATATTTTATATTAGACTGTGTAATAAATATTTTTGTACATGATGGTGACTTTAAGTTAGTAAATCAGAAAATATCCCTTATGGCTGGTAAGGTGTATAGACAATGCCAATTGTCCTTAAAGATTGTACCAGCTATCTCTCAAAAATTTATTTCACACTCTTAATAATTGAACAGTGATATAAGCGTATGGCTGAAAATTATGTCCTATGTTTCTGTGTAGGTAGTACCTACCATAGAATTTGATATGTCGCTATACTAAGTTTGTTAAGTTATGAAGTAGTATCAGACTTCAATTGACCTTAGCGTGCCGAAGTATGTAGGTATAAAGGCGCCTAAAACCTGTTAACTATAATACAAATAAATAATCTATTAACCTATATTTCCAGTTATCTTTCCTCGTGATCCTGGCGGTTGCGTTCGCTGCGCCCGCACCTGAGCCCGGGGCGGCCATCTTGACTCCTGCCGTGTACCGAGCCCCGTTGACATACGCCCCAGCCCTGGGCTATGCAGCCCTCCCCGCCGCAGGCTTGCCTCTCCAATACAGCGCCCCATACCTCGCCTCTTACCCCGCAGCGCCCATCGCCTACAGCAAGTACTACTAGGCAGGACGAGCAAGGAGGTTCTCAAGTATTGGCAGTGATCCGTTTGGTACCTAAGTAATGCGCAATAAAATCGTTCCGCCTACTAATTTGTTTTTTATTAATTGACGAATTAGGTTGAGAATTCTTGTTGTTTTGAAAGTGATAGATCAATTCGATTGAATTTCTTTGTTCTACTTATTACATTGCTCTTCGTGGTTTTTCCTTCCTTCATGACATTTTCTTTTTAAATTGCTACCTACCTTTTTATTTTATTTTTTTGTCTTCTACATTCTGTTGTGCACAGAGTGTGATGAAATGAAAAATAGGTACAAAGTCGCGGCATAAACTTTTATTACTATATCAATTTCTAGGCTCACTTTTTGTGGAATCTTTATTTTGGCAAGTTATATGATGCAGTATTACGCAAGAACACATAATGGAGTGTGTTCTTATTGAGATTGGCGTTCGAGGGGTTGACAGTGGCAGGCACAAATACCTGCCGCTGACATTGAGCTCACGTAACCCCTGCAGTCTCAATTGTGTTATCATATCGAACCGAATATTCGTAGGTACATAATATTTTTAATATAAACTCTATAATAGACTAAAGTATCAACTTTTGTAGCTGTATATAATGAAAGGAACTTTTTCCGATACTTCGTGGTTTTGATGTAAACAACAATCTAATAATAGAATTATCGATATTGTTGTGAATACCGGGTATTTTATTTATATATGGGCCATTCGATGACTTTTTAAGTAGGTAGATATTGAAGTGAGACTGTATCAACATTGATAAATGAGTTATAGACAATTATTTAAGTGTCTTGTATACCTACTGGAATCTATACCCTATTCGCGGAGCCATGAGCCAAAAGGTAAACAAACCATAAAAAGGGTTCTTTATCTCTGTGTCCTAAGAACCAATGATAATAATTCTACTAGAAAAAAACTTTGAGAAGTAACTAAGACACTTATTTGAATTGAATATGTTACATGACACAAAACCTATAATAAAAATCTAAATGCTTAAGCCGTCTCACATACGAAATAGGCTCAATAAAAAAACAAATAAATTGGTTATCGCATCAATTTGACAGCTGTCAAAAATACAGAGCTTCCGCGCATGTGAGCGTGTATACGTGGGCAGCATGCAAGCGACATTCAATGAAACAAAAACAGTTTGCCATAAAAACTTATATTAAAACATGATCAAACATTTGGTCGGTGTCATTGAGCAAGTAGAGGTGAATTGGGTGTTTAGCGGACGTAGTATGCTGCTCCGTAGGGGTAGGCAGCGGCGGCGTAGGGAGCAGAGTAGGCGACGGGGGCGTAAGCAGAGTAGGCGTAGGGGTACGCGGCAGCTCCGGCGGCGTAGGTCACCACTTGGGGCTCAGGCTTGGGGTTGGCGAAAGCCACGGCCAACACGGCGAAGAGGGCGAACTGCAAAAAAAAATTAACATCATTAAACTGAATAAATAAAAATATGAGGATGTCCTATTGGAATTACGAAATATCACGCAAACTATAAGTAAGTAGTTTGAGATAATGTTTTTTTTACTGAATGCAGGGACTTTATTCACATTTTCAAAACAAAAATATGAATTTTAAATATAATAAAATACAAACACCTGAATTGAGAACCTTCTAACCTTTTTGGGAAGTCGGTTTAATATAGCTGATATTTAATACAAATATTCTGAAAAAAAATTGACCGAGAATGCTTTCCAAACTCAATCACACTAAACTAGTAGGGATCGCCAGATACTAAAATGCATTTTGTTTTTTGATTGCGATAGTATAAAACTATCTGATGAAATTGCCAGCGGTCCCTGAAAGTGGGCGACATTGCCGAGTAAATGACCCTTACGCTTATGGTATATCTCGCTAACAAGATAAACGACACTAAAATATTTACCCGAATTGTGTTTCCTAATAACTCGGCCGACCTTTTATAAGTTTATTTGAAGATAAAAATGCCACTGTGGGAAAATTGCCATCTTGAAAGCCATGAGCTTATTGGGGACAGAAGAAGCTATAAATGTTGCTTATTTTATAAAATATTACTTTATCTTTGTATTCAATTAGGTATTGTATTTTAAGTGTGTATAAATTTTGATTTAATAATTGCGTCATTATAAAGTAGATATTGACTATTGGCAATAATGCATATTGTCCATTTATGTATTTTTTCAAGTTATGGAGCCAAAGCAGAAGTTTCAAAAAAAAATTACTTGAACTAAAACCCAAAATCAACGGATATGTTTGCGACCATTGAGGTATTCGATTTTTTTTTTAATTCAGGAATCAAACCAAAAACCTTACTCGGCAATGCCTAAACAAAACAATCAGTCTTAAATAAAAATACAATTATTAATTATATTAGAAGACTTACCAGTCTGAAGAACATGGTTGTAGAGTTACTTGGGATTGTTGTCACAAGTGATACTGTTTGCCGGTCGGTCCCGGCTTATATACAGACCTGACCGACCACGCCTTGATTAGTTGTCGTCAGATAAAAAGTGTCCTTGATCTTCAGTGTAATGTATGAAGCTAGTACCTGCCCCATATACTGATATACATCGGCGATTGACATCCGCGTTAGGCGGCAACCATCTCTGTCAGTCCTGTTCCTAAGGCATATACATTATTGTTGTCGCTTTGTCTGTTATTAATAATCGTAAACACTATAGGTATGAGCTTGAACTTTCTAATCGATTCAACTTACACGAGTCATTTAAAACAATCCGCATTTATATTTTAATTTCTAATCTAATTGGATTAAGCGGTTTGTTAGATGTTGCTACGAGATATTTATTTTTTATCCTATATCCCATTTGACTGAAATGTTCATTTACATGTACAATCACGATTATTTTTTACTGACTGTCAGGAGTTTACATTTCATATATACCTATTAAAGGTTCTTACGATCTTCAATACCTAGGTGCACGGTTTCAATGAGTAGGTGTCATGGAGAAGAACCGGCAAGAAACTACATAGACATTCTTTCACTGTTGTATCTGGGGTGCAATTTAAATATTTCTTAAATAAAAGACTATTATAATCATAACATAATTAAGTAATATATTGCATGAAATTAACATAAAAGGTACATCACATATTTAGGCGCAGACATTAGGGGCATTATAGTTCAGTAGTAACCGTAGCCGTAGCTGAAGGGAGAGACTCCGTAGTTGTTGTAGGAGCTGTAGCCGACGGGGTTTGAGTAGCCCGAGTACCCGTAGTAACCGGGGTAGGAGGACGCGTAGCCCCCATAGCTACCGTAGCTACCGTAGGGGGAGTACAGTTGAGGCCTTGCCAGAGCCAGGGCCAGCACGGCGAACAAGATCATCTGAGAAGAAAAAATATAATTAGCACTGATAAATCGCATCTCAATATTTTTTATTTATTTTTTTGTAAAATGCATAAATAATTGATTGTCGTCCAGCCATTTTGCGGTATAACCGTGTCACACAAACTAAATTAATACCGCATTTTAATATAAAACAAGCAATTGGAACCGAACTTCAAAAAGTTACTATCCTTTCCTTCGTCAACTATATTATTACATAACTTTTGGACTTCTCTTAATGTGACACCTTCTAATGGAGCTTTCTCATTCTGGTAAGCAACTAATGATACTGTATTCCATTCCCAGTATATTAATTATTACTAAGTATACAATAAACCTCCAAAATTAATTAGCCTTGTTAACTTTACTGGGGTCAACGACCCAGTATATCAAAAGCCAGGTGGTCATAATGGCAGTGGGATAGCCTGCGAAATAAAGTGGCTTTTAATCGACAAAGTTGGGGAAAGCCGAGCACCCTGTATTACTTACAATGAGCTAAGGCCCTACTCTCATAAACACACTTCTATAGACAGACGTAATAAGTATGCGTTTAAGCTCAGAGTAATATTTTCGACCAATGTATATAACTAAGCCGATAGCGTCCTGTCTAGATTATAAAAAATAGGTACGAGAGAATTTATCAGAGAAGGCATGATATGTCACCCGTTTGTTAAGTACAACTTTAGAATGAATAAAATCCACTTAAAGAAGTATTTTAAAGAAAACCTACTCTTGTAAAGAAGTTCGTAAGTGTGATTTTAATAAGATTACTGCTTGCTATACACAGGCTGACACAAACAAGCTTATAAGGCAGATTTACATGTTATGTAATGAAAATACCCAAAACAATACAGATGAGACCAAATCTAATTAAGTGACATTATAAGAAATTTTTATATAGCATCTAATAAATTGAACAAAATGTGATACCCCGGACATGTAACGTAAACATCAAAGCTTGAGTTGTTTTTGTCATAAGTATAATCATAACACTGTTACATAACAATGATTAACGCCTTATTACGGGGGCGGATGCGTATCTATTTATAAAAAAAACAATATGAATTATGTGAAAGATAAACAAAAAATATTGCAAGGATGGTTAATAAAACACAATCACTAATGAGAATGATCTCGATTGTTCTGATTTAGGTTCTTACTATTATCCTGCATGTCCAAACAAAACTGGGAACCTAACATTCAATAATAACTTAAAACATCACGCCTACAACAACTTAAACTGTACTCACCAGTTTGGCAAACATTTTGTTGTAAGTTTTTTTTGTTATTTATTTAAAAGGGATAGTCCAGAGAGCTCCCGGTACACCGTCTTACTTAAACACTCGTACTGTTTTTATTTCCACCTCCCTGGACATTTTATAGTGTCAAATGTCCTTGGTCACTCAAACAATAACGGAAAACCTATACTTACAAACGATTCTGTTGGGAATCAATGTAAATTATGAGCACAGACAAAGCGTAGTGAGGACGCGCTCTACATCACCAAGTAGGCCGCCTTTGTTTATACAAAACTACACCACGAATTTTAAAAGAATAAATTACTTTTATTACTTTTAAAGCATACTGGCCAGACGCAATTTAAAACCCCATAATGATTTGCCTATTCCTCTATGTCTAATACATACTCGTACACAAACATTGCGTTTGCCATACATCAAGCATTCAAAGCTACGGATTAACAATACGGTTGCCTTACAAGGCGAATCAGGATGTAGATTTTCTTAAGAACTAGAAGATCATCGACCTCAGCGATCGCCCTTGCTCTGCGATGACAGTTTTTCATCCTAACAAAATCGATCATTGTTTAAAGATCAAGGCTAATATTTTGTTATATAAGCTTCGCATTATTAGGGCTTTGTATGATTCAGTACGCTGCATCGCTCTATCAACATGTTCGCTAAAATCGTAAGTATTCTCCTTTAATACCCTATCATCACATCATTTTCACAAAGAAATATATCCATCCATATTTTACCCTTTAATGTATTAGTCCCATATTAACAAAGACCTAGAATAAACCTCAACCCAAACTGTAAACCTAGGAGAAAAGATCATAAATACTGGCAACCCGGTTACAATACAAGTAGCTGTCCCCAAACCAATAATGACGTCATTTAAGGTGTCATCTCCGGCGATTTTAAATAGAACTTTAATTTTTACGTTGCCTGAAATGGGGGCAGAACGGGCTGAAACTTAGCTTTTATTACAAAGGTCGTGACACGCCTCGATAAGATGTCACGATATTCAAGATGATCTTTTGTAAATGTAGACCTTAATCCGATGGTTAAATTTACTTTTCATCCAAGTTTTGATCGATAAAAAGTAAAGCTTTTCGAACTCCAACGGTCAGTTGATTCAATGTAAATCTGTGTGTAATATACATGTGTATTATCTTTGTTTTAAAGTTCTCAGTTTATAAAACCCTGCTTAACCTATTCACACATTTTAAAATAACAATTTTCCATCAACATCTTTGCTAATTCCTTCACAATTTGTTTACAGTTCGCCCTCTTCGCTCTGTTAGCGTTGGCCTTCGCTGCGCCCAGCCCCAACCCCAAGCCCCAAGTGCTGGCCTACTCCGCTGGACTTGACTACGGCTACATCCCTTCAGCTGGCGTGGTTCCATCAGTCTACTCAGCTTACTCCCCCGTCGCCTACTCCGCATACCCGGCTGCCCCTACCGTCTACGTTCGGTGAAGACTTTGACTACAGACGTACTACTTCAAGCTTCAGACAACTACTCAATTCAAACATGGATCCAACGATTGTAATGCAATAAATTCAAGCAAATAAAATTCAAACAAACAAGAACTAGTTTGACTTACTAACCTTCATAAGACCATGGCGTAGAAGACACATGGAAAGTCTATTGACTTTTACACACGAGTGGAAGTGTTAACTTCCACTCGTAAGTTCATAATTTATGTGCATACTCTTGTTAGATAGTCACTTGTCTTATTTGCGCAGCTGTATACTTTACAACATCATTTACGTGATTATGAACCGTCGGTACTAAACTGACCATGACAGTTGTGATTTAAATAGGTACTAGAGATGATTTTGAAAAATATCATTTATGTTAGAAATTATTTTTTGAACTGCCACCAAACCTTGATATTAAGAAAGACCATCTGGCCCAGAAAAAAATATTCTCTATAATTATATCTGTTTATGTCCACTAACATAAACACATACATGTATACACCTAAATATTACGTGGAAAGAACCTATTCGTCATATAAATAGTCATACAACTAAAATCTGGGACAACGCTTGTACAAAGAATACAATTACCATATTATCAGAGTCTGAACTCGTTAATACTGATTTTATTTACATTCGAACACTTTCGCTGTTGTTGCCTAGACGACAGGAATTTAAGTGTCCTTTAATTACTAGTACTACATGACCAGTATATCTTGACACTCCATAGCAGGTGTGTTTACAAAGACAGATTAAAATAGTTCCTTGATGTCTTTACATCATCCTTTTCTCTTTATAGTATGGTTCAACTTATATTGGACATTTTGACAGCGTTCGTGCTATGTCTTATTACCTGATTTTAATATTGTGCATATACCTCTACAATACGATTTTTACATAAAAAATATGCATTATTGTACGCGTTATACAACAAAGTACAATGGTAATTGCAGCTGTTTATGTAGTTATTCAAATACTTTATGATTTATCCATTAATTGGTTAACATAGTTACTTATATCTTGTACAGACGTGCATATCATGACTAGATATTATAAAAATATATACTAGATCATTTTTTTACGGAGCCAGTATAAAATTTTTTAATTACAGTTGTAATTATTTGCTCTTCATTGTTTTCTCGACAGTGTAGGGCACCTATTTAGATTTTCCTATCCCGATCGAATTGCCGTCCCATCGGACTATGAGAGTAAAGGAATAGTGAGTGTATAGTTAACGGCACGGATAATGAGCTCTCGGCGGAAGAGTGTTGATCGCTTTGCGCACTGTACACTTAAGGCAATAAACTAATAAATCACTTCTGCGCAGGTGAAGGTCAGGGCTCAATATCCTTGCCGATGATTATACCTATCTCTGCGCAAATGCTTGTGCACTATAATACATATGTCCTGCGCAGTTGGCTGATCTCCATATATGAGAACAGCCGTCGTATCAGATAATCGGCTAGGGTGACGTCATCATCATTATCCCGATCAATATGTTCTGCTTGAAGACTTTTTCATTAGATTTGTTAAGGTGCGTACTATCTTTGCTTGTGATCGCCATATCAAAAGAAACTGTTCAAGTAACCTGCTATGCAAATACTTACACTCAATACAAATTATTATTTTCCTCTATTTAATAGCTTTGTTGACAAGAATAATTTCCTATTTATACAATAGAACTTGAAGTAGAAATGTAGATATTAAAATCGTTTGATTTCAATAAGGTTCCCATTGAAGGATGGACACACTCTATAGATTAACTTAATAATTAAAACTACGGTTTCTCTTTTTTTCGTATTTAAAAAAAAAAGTCTCACCTTTCCTAGTACCTACTTAAACGAGGTTTAACAACATTGTTTGTGTATCACAAACAAAACAATTAGGTTTCATCGTTAAACTGTCGCGTGATAACAGGGGGGATAAAGCAAAGTACTGTTACTGTTACTGTTACAGCCTTTTTATCGTCCCACTGCTGGGCACAGGCCTCCTCTCACACGGAGAAGGATTAAGCGTTAATCACCACGCTTGCTCAATGCGGGTTGGTGATTTCAGACTATATAGTCCAGGTTTCCTCAAGATGTTTTCCTTCACCTTTATATCAGCCATTGGTGTCTAAGATATACTTACTTAGTAAAGTACACGTAACCTATAATGTAATGTATAAGGAGTTAGGAAGCACATACAATACAACCTTGAACTTTAAATACAATGATAATGTACGCACTTCCCGATAATATTAGTGACAGCGTAACGGCGAGCTTACAACCATTGTGCCAACTGATGTCATAACTCGCCATTGTTCACAAACATGACCAGTGTGGTCCGAGCCTAAATTGGGATGTAGTGACTAATGGCCCTGTACTAGAATTGTTTGGGCCGATGTTATGAAGCTAATCTAATTAAAAATGCGTTGATTGAAAAACTGCTATGATACCTTTACTGTCTGAAAAAGATTTTCAAGCATAAGGTAAAATATAAAAATCTCAGAACCATAATTTGGGCATCAGAATTATTCATATCTGCCAATTAAAACATATGGTTAATCAAATAGGTACATACATATTGAGATTAGAAATAGATCAACCAAAAAGTAGAATAAAAAGTTCTAGCTTGATTTGATTATTATATCAAATCATCTAGCCAATTTACAACCGCAACTGTAATAAAAATGTATCCTATAATTTACAAGACAACGAGATAGGTATACTTAATTGTAATCAAATATTCAACATCAAAATTATCGCGTTTTTGTCATAGTTATATTTACATATGCCGAACACTGTTCGCAAAAAAACAATGTAAGTATCTGAATTGTTATTGGATCAAATTGCTAGGAGGGAGCAAAAAATTTTATCACATTTGTCTTAGGTACTTTTATGAACCGGACTTTAGCTAGAACATTCGTTAGGTATTGCGCAATCCTGTGAGCTGCACTTTATCTTCCGATCGAGCTGGTGACTCTTCGAATGTCAATAGGAATGTGGGACGCGCTGGCATGCTAAGCTATCGATCACTATGGATTTGCTAAGGAATAGGACAGGGAAGTCATGTATCCAAATAATAGCAAGTACAATTAAAAAGCTATATATTTACTTATTTATAAATAATCATAAACATACAATTAGACTGAATCAGTTAATTAGTATCATCTTTAAACCTAAATAATTGATTTATTAAACAAATGTACATATTTATTAAGGGACCTTATGTTGTTGAAATCTAGTAGGTGACAACATGGTTATTTCAAGCAAAAAAATAAGCAAATGATCTATATCAGGTAACATAAAACACAATAATCAATCAAGTGAACTTATACCAAATGTAACGCTACTGAACTAAAATAATGAAGTGACTTCACACGTAGGTGCTAAACGTATAATATCCGTGAGAACGATCTACTGGACACGATTTTTTACAAGACCATCAAAGTAGTGTGTCACTATTACACGGATATATGGGGGATCTACAAACCCAATCACTACTTACTTGCAAATCGCAATCAACAACTTAAATGTTAGTACCTAATTATTGCATTTGTTTTCCTTTTTTTACTTCCATAGCAAAAATTATGTAGCTAATCAACCCCTTTGATTACTTAATAATTTTCCTACCTACACCTATCTCTAACGAGTCACAAAAACGAACATAACAAGTACATGACTCAACATTATCTGTTCAAAATTATCCTAGATCAAAAAAGTTTTAAAAATCGAAACCAATAAGTAAAAACCGATTAATTTAGCAATATCTATCAATATGTAAGCAGTAGCTCCGTTGGTCTGTTCACGTCGTCGAGCTGTGGGCCAACAGTTGAACAATGCATGTTTACTAAAATAGCCCAATCCCTCGACTCAGTAATCATGTTTGGAATAATGATGCACTCACACACGCACATTATCATTCTTACAAAATAACTTATGGAATGCGCACACGTAAATATTTCAAGATAAAATAAAACATTTGGTATAATTCGAACATAAGAAGGGTCCTTGTTATGTATTCTTGGAATAGATTTGCGACTTCGTTATTTAATTTTAAAGGTTTTATTTTCCTTGTTTCGTAATTTTTATCTCGCTATTTAATACTGAAAGAATTTATTCGCAACCTCAAATTAGTAATATTAAGTTAAGTTCTGTTAATTAATATCACAGTTTAGTAACTTCATTACATTCATTAATATATTCTGTAATGATGCATCTTATTTTGTTTACTGTGTTATTCCAAGAATTACCATGTATTGCTTAAAATCTATTTATTTGAAAAGATAATTTTTCACAAAGTCTGTAGCTGATGTTCAGAATCTGAAACTTTTTCACCGTAATGAGTCCTGTAAAGTTCTAAAGTTGTAAAACAAACGTAAACCTGGTATATTTCTATAAATACTATGTTATAAATAGTAATCTCTGTATAAATGCTATTTTTGTAACAATCTAAAAATATATTTTTTCAAATTCAATGAAAAAGTTTTTTCGCTCCCTAAAATAAATACCGATCCTTAGATTAACTTTGTGTTACAAAAGACAGAGTAAGTTTAGCTAACCATTTTCTTTTAAATGTGGTAAAAAGTGTTGATTTTAGTCAGTTACTAGATCTAGTTGCATTAGGTACGTAAACAGTTATTTTTCAAAGTTAGGAATAACTAGCAATCTTTAAAGATTATGAAGACACGTGACATGAATTTATTGAATACCACTACTACTTATTTTTTCAAAGTGGATTATTTTTGCATCTCGGTCATCGGTAGACTATACAGGTCTGACAAAATAATGTCAAGATATGTACCAAATTTCCTAATAATACTTTTTACTTAATTAAATCCGAAAAAGTTTGCCACAAGTTTTCTCTACATATACATATTACGTTACATGTTGCCCAGCATGTAATATAGACAGACTACGCACGACGTAATATTACCGACGCACATCAAATAATATTCAACATTATATCATTTTATCATAATCACAAACACCAACAATAGGTGCCGCAAAAGGATTGAATGTGTATCATATAACTAAATAAGTGATATTCGCCTAAATTTAGACAAATAATCGGCTTGTCGCGATTAAAGCTGTGACAATATTATGCAACAATGCACCGTGTAATTAGCCTACACAATGGAGTGTGTCCATCCAGTAGATTCGTCTGTCCGTATCGGCTTACGTGATACTATTTAATGAGCAGTAATCTCATTTGCGAAGCTCTGGATTTCCGATAATGACGCAATACGGTATACACAGATTGCCTTTGAATTTAGACTTTTTGGTAAGTCATGTATATGATAGGTCGGATAAGACGTCGGGAAATTATTTGTTTGTTATGTTGCAGAAGTTATATGACGGTGGATTGGTGTATTAATAGAATACCGAATTGGACAGATATGGTTAATTGATTAACAGCAGATTCAGAAGCCGCAATAAGCTAATATCTTAACCGAACTATGGAATTGAGAGGTTATCGGTTTAGAAGATGTGGGTACTGTGACTTGATAGATGTACCTGATAGTATTTAGAGGATAAATACTGGTAATAAATTAATGGTTTTACTTTTTATAAATCATTTTTTATATCTTAACATTCTTCATGTCCGGGTTGCATTTCAAATCTTCGCTATTGTACTATATCAACTTACTAAACTGTTATAAAATGAACAATTGACGTAATATGAAATAACTCAGCTATTATTAGCATAGGCGACAGTTTCGGTTAAAATTAGTCTGTCACCGCCACGTATGATTTTGAAAGCAAACATTTCAATTATGACGTAATAATAAGCTTCCACTAATCCGTATATTGTGTGTTGGGGAAAACTTTCCGAGCCGGTGACACACGTCCATAACCTTTCTACATAGCTGGGCATTAACTCGTTAATCCGTTAATCGTTAATTAACGAAGTTAACATTTTGATTAGCGGATTAACTTTTAAGTTAACTTTAAAAAATGTTAACGGACATGTTAACTTCCGTTAATTATGCAGAAGTCCGTTAATCGTTAATCCAATGTTTACTATTTACCGCACGGCTCCGCGGGACGAGGCGCGAAAAACAGGTTCAGACAAGTGCAAGGTTGAGAATAGCTGATATACGTGGCTTAGGAGGGAAATGGGTCGATAGTTCTTCAGCAGGGTTTTGTCTCCACGCCTCTGGAGTTCTCCCTTCAAACAGGACAGCGTTAAAAAGCTTCTGGAGCTCCTCCAGTAGGTACGGGCTTACCTCCTGCTTTTAATAGCTCTGTTGTAATGCCATCCTCGCCAGGGGCTTTTCCATTTTTGAGCTGTCTCAGAGCGATCTCAATTTCGCCACCGCTGACTTCTGGCAGGTCTTCGGTGAAATGGCGTGTTAATGTGGCTCTAGAATCCTCATTTCCGGGATCAGGTCGAGATGCATGCGATGCGTATAACCGGCCATAGAAGTTTTGCACTTCCGAAAGGAATGCCGGCACCGAAGAAACGACTTCTCCACTTGTTGTGGTCAGCTTCGTCAAGTGGCTTCTTCCAAGAGATTGTACGAACACCTTTGACCCCCGATTCAGCTCAATTGCTCTTTCAATGTCAAGAGTATTGGAGCACCGGATTCCTCGGGGAACAGATATTTATAAATCTATTTAGAGGTATTAAATACAATACTGCTATACTCTCAAGCGCTGCAGTAGAACGTCGGTTTTCCACGGGTAAAGACATTTTAACACCAAAACGAGCCTCGCTTTCAGACGAGAATTTCAACATGTTAATGTTTATGAAGGGAATATGCACCTTATGTCCGACGATTAAATTACACATTTATTTTAATTATATAATTATTTTGTTTTGTTCCTAACCTGTTAACTTCCAGAACCTAAACCAACCAACAGGTTTTATAAGTTCACTAACGCAACAATATAAAAATGCAATTTTACACATAGTTAACGGATTAACGATTAACTTTAACTTGCGTTAATTCTTCCGAAATGTAACGCTTTAACGTTTAACGAAGCTAACTTTTTTTGTAGCGGATTAACGATTAACGAAGTTAACTATTTTATTAACGGTGCCCAGCTATGCCTTTCTATATATAGGTACTTCACTAGCCAATCTGTATTGGCATGTTTTGTTATATATTAGGGACTAAAAAGTGGTTACCCGCGGCTTCACCCGTCCCGGAACCACTTCTTTCCGTAACGGGTGAAATACAGCCTGTTACTGGGGGACTAGCGTCCCAACAGACAAATCGGTTTTTAATTTAACAAACCAAAAAAAAAATCCTCTTTATTATTTTAGTGTTGAGTAAATTAGGAATAAACTCTCCAATTAAGACAAGTATCTTACGAAACAGAATAAATCAATTAAGTGGTAAGTAATTTAATTTTTTAAAATCTGAATAACGTGACATGGTGTCATGAGTCTATGTGGCGTGTTTTTTACGCAATAAAAATGCTTGAGACTTTTAGACAAACTATGGAACCTGATAGTGACGTCACGGGCAGCGTGCCGAACACGCGGCTACCATACCCCACAAGACTTAAAACGTGCTCACCATGCTTTTACGTTCAGAAAAAACGAAAGAAATAAACCATCATGGGTTTACGATTATGTAAGATAAACACGTTCAAACAACATTCAAGTTACTTAATTGGAATGAACAATGTACTTAATAGCAAGTGCGTATTTAGTAGGTAATATGTAAGTGTCTTCGGAACAATCCAGTGTAACATTGATAATAACAAGCAGACAGATGCTCAGGTTACAGCTACTACGATCATAACAAAAGGTTATTATCAGACGCAAAAGCAACAAACAACACTAAAATACATTTTGAACGAATCATAACAAAACTGTGACGATGCATACATGTTGTTGTTGTTTTAGGATTACATACCTACAATGATTTTTGTGTGGTTATGTGAAGCAATTAAAGCTAGTCACTTTTTAACACGCTTTTATTAGGTTGACCTGTATGTTAGTATAATGGAATCTAAGGTAGGTAGGTAACTAATTTAACCATCTTCATGTAATATGTACCTAATACATGTCGAACTGATCTGATGATGGGGCCGCAAGATATAAAGTAGACCTTCATGATTGAAAATCTTATCACATAGCTGTGTTCGGGCTTAAAAAAATCGCACTTTTCATACATTCACGTCAACAAATTCTAAATTTAAAATTCCGATTAAAAAAAACACATTCGAAAAAGGTTTGTTAAAAACAGCCAGCCCTCACGACCCTAATCACCTGTTGTAGTCACAAGTACTGGCAAGTTGGCGTGCCATCGGGAATCGACACAAATCGGTTCAATTAGAAATTAATTAAATCGATCTCGTGCAGCGACAGCTCACGTGCTGAACTTTGAGTGCTGTGATACTTGTCTTGAGAAAAAGCACGTGGCTTACACAACAGAGCCTACGTCATGACCTAAATACGACGCGATTTGTGAACTATATGATTTCATTTCAAAATTGGTGCCACAAAAACTGATTTATTTACTACTTTTGAGTTAAGGTACTACTAATCTTTAATGATTTTTATAGTCTTAAATTACGCAACACAATAATATCCAGGTTTCTTTTTCTTTCATGGCCGAAAAGTAACTTCACTTATATTTAGAGTAAATTTTTTACACAATAATTGACTGCAAATATAAGTACCTCTAAATGATGTTAATAGATTGATAACTAAAACACATTTAGACATTCATCTATAAATACACAGAATGATACACTGATTGTACTGTAAGCCAATTAATAAGACGTGTTGCTAAAATAAGCAAAGGCGTAGGTTTACTTATAAGTGGAAAGGTAAGTATATGTTCAAAGAAAACGGAATCCCAAACTACTTCACCGCGTAAATTACAGTAACATGAGACAGTCTAACTTTAGCTTTAATTGATAAATCAAAATGATTCGAAGGACCTTGAAGACAGTACCTCTCTATACAAATATAGCAATAAATAATTATTATAGTAATTAAAATATCGAGAGTCCACAAAATAGCAACTGTCCACAAATCCGGTGGATTAACATTTTTTAAAGATTTTAAGTACTTCAAAATATGTGTAGCGAGTACATAATACCTTAATAGCTGATCCCCGGGTCCTGAGGGATCACCCGGATTAAAATTAAACTGCGTACTTTCTCAAACCCTAGCTAGACTACAAAATTATTAAATACACTATTATTAAACAGACAGAGACAGTTTTCAAATTGTAATATTGATAATAAGTAGGTGCCAATGACAGAGAGCAAATCCTTGCACAGTTTTTTTGCACGTTTTTTTTTCACTCACACAAAAAGCAGAGCAATATCTGATTAGCCTGAAATGCTACTTTTCTGTAGCTTATGATATCAAATCAACACAAGAGAGATTTATATTGAAGCGACTTTTGACCTCAACCTTTCTCACGACCTTATATATATATGTGTATATCACCAAGACAATGAAATAACTGTAAAATCGACCTATATTTGTATACAATTTTATGTGGTCACTGGATATGCATACATTGAAATGTTCTACTTTCATCTACTCTATTGACTAGAAAATAATTAATGTTGACGAAATAAATAGTATTGAACTGAACCTTAATTACACAATTAACTAAAATCAAAGTCATAAATGAGACAAGTCGATGTGCTTTAAGTATTAACACTATTAACATTTTATTTGTTAAGCCTTAAAGTAAATCGCCTACAACACTTAGATTTCAATTCACTGAAACCGGCTAACTGTTGCTCTTAAAAGATACAAAGGCGTTAAGATTGTTTGTGACTTATCAGAAGTCGCTGTGATATCTTTACTGATCGACTGATATTCTCAACCAGCAAAAAGGTTTATTTATAATGTAAAAACAAGTTACAAATAACACTAAGTATAACTTTTGATAAGTAACTCGTCCGACTTTAAGCTTTAAAACAAACTCTTCTAACTTCCTAAATAAGAAAACAATATATTGCATAAAATAACCACACAAATGACATTAAAAGGTATCCATGGCGACATCTCAGTGAAGGCAATGTATGGTAGGCATGCATCTACGTGTACCGGTGCATGAACAATTGGGCCTACCAATACGCATGCGCCAAAAACTCCATATAAACCTTGCCAGCCGCCCGCCCTCCAACAGTTCGCTACTCTCGACCTTACGAAGCGATCTAACGCGCCTAACTCAACAACAACTCTTGAAATACGAAAAAGTTTGCAATCACAACAACTGTTACAATTCGTTGTATCAACAAAATATAAAATATACTGCTGTGTTTTCTTCTGAACGGAAGTGATAACGTCGACCTTATGAAAAATAAGCTGGGAATCAACTTTTTGACGAGTGAGAAGTTCGTCGGCGATCTGCCGGTGAACGTAGCTGGACAACAGCGGACGCCGAAAACCAATTCGCGCCGCGAGTCCGTGACTCCGAAGATAGTGGTCTGTCCACCAATCGAGGAGATGACGGAACCCATCTCTGCGCCTCGCGGCGGGAGACTGCTGAAGGCTCTCAGCAGTCGCCTCTCTCGCAGATCCAACGACTCGGACTCCGTCGGCAGCTCGAGCAGCAACGACAGTGTTTCTGGTGAAAATGGACGTACCGATGACCGATCTTCGTGCTCCGTCAGTGAATCTGGAAGTGATGGCTCTGACCGCCAGCGTCGGCACCGCTCGACCGTTTCTCTTCGCCGAGTGTTCCAAAGCCTAAACCTTACATCGCGCTCTCAATCCTGCTCGCCTACGGAACGGTCTCGCCCGCCCAAGAAGCAGACACAACCGAAGAGGATCCTGCGGCCCCCAGTGACATACACATACGTGCGCGGTTTGTCCGGCCTGCCGACACAAAGAGTGCCGCGGCACACTGTGTGCTGCGCATCCATGGGCCTCAACCGATAAAGGAAGCAAACACTCGGGTCGGACACGGGCGGAGATTAAGACTGGTTAAGATTTATGAGTAGAATAAAGCGCTAGAGAGGCAAGTTCTTATCATATCAGTAGATAAATGCTGAAACCTGGGCGAGTAGCCGACGTAACGATGTCTTCATAGAGGACCAAGCGAGGGCGGCGCCGGGGGAGAAGCCTTGCTCCCGGCGCCGGTCGCCTCTGCAGCGCTTGCTGCACGTGGAGCTGTGACTCGTTTAGTACTAGTTAAGGGACAATACATAAGACTGTGTACTGAATTGCAGCTAGCTGTCGGTCTGTTAAACATTACTAGTTGACACTTTTTCTAACATGTACACACTGGATATTGTCATTTGTAAACTGTACTGCACTCTAGAACACCAATCTAAATTACTTTAGACTAAAACTCGATTGACTCACGATATATTCTGTACTTGTTTAAATCGCCACATATATGCATGCGTTTGACATCGTTTAAATAATAGTGTAGTCTCAGTAAGTAATGTTTGTACTGCAGTGGTCTAATGAACGAGTTGTAATGTATGAACTTTTGATTTTGGTTAATCAAGCATAGTGCCTTTCCACCTTTGGAAATTAAGTAGATATAGATATACGGTATACTATTACTTTAAGAGCTGTGGTTATTACTATCTACGTGTGGTGTGCCGTATGGAATTTGAGTACGTTACTGCGTAATACCCCACATTTCATAGCGTAAATGTACATTTACTTAATCATCACTTGAAAATGTTTCGAATTTGTACCTATACATATAGATATACTATTTGTCTACTATTTGATCAGTAAACTCAGTTGATATTGCCGTATACTAAGTAGCTAGTTTAAATATTAAATCAATTAGATATAAGTAATTTTTATTGTCGACTAACATGAGTTTTCGTATTTAAATAAAAACTATGAGAAAGAATGCCTGAATTTCAATCCTTATACCTTAAGAAAACTCACATAACCACTGAATACACACATACTCAACACACACTTGAAATGAAAATAATATAACATCAAATGGTGACGGACCTTAGCGGTACCGATATCGGTACTGAATGTATCTCAAGGTTCTACTTAATACAAATTCAGAGGATGCAACAAACAGCAGTGTTCAATCGATATAAATCTAAAATGAAATACCCGATAGGAGATTATTTTCTTCATACTTTCTTTCAAAAAAGAACTAATAAATCTCCGTTTAGGCCAAAACATTACGAAGCTTATTAAGTTGACTTGAGAGTATTTAAGAGGTAATAATGTCTTGGAATGTCCACAAAGTCAGAATACTCAAAACAAATAACAAACGAAAACACGATTGGAACACCGCTAATCGTTCTGAAATAATTTAGCTTGATGTTGATTTCGATGTCATTTAAACAATAGTGAACTGTGTTACGCTCATATTAGAGAAAACCCCACCAGTTTCCAGACATTAGGTATAGGAAATGTTTACAATACATTATTCAACTAAAATACAGGGAAAAGAGCATTTATTGAACATTGTTGAAAATCTCAACTCGCCAATTCGCTGCGTGATCAAATATGATGTTTAAAGATCACACGATCTCTGAGTATAAAAAGGTTTCATGAGCAAAGTAGCTATTCAGTACAGTGTTAAAAATAATGGAGAAATAATGTGTTATTTCTCCATTATTAGTACAATACACAAAAACAGTACCAGTCACAATTTGTGCCCTTGATCGATAACCATTCCTTATATTTAAGACAATTTTTTAAATGTTTTACCACGAAAAAAACATAATAAATTAAAATTAAATTTTTATTATCACAATCATCACCAACACGTGCCCTTCTTGTTTAAAAGGTTTTGCATGTTTATTACTTATAGATAATTGTATGTTTTGTACGTCCCAGGAAGGAAATCTCACATGTTTTCCCCAAATCATTATTACCAGGAAGAGATGAACCTTTAACGTGTATGCCTAATATGTTTGATGTAGGTACTATGAAAGTGTTAATATAGGCATTCTCCCAGCCTTTGCTTCATCTATTCTAATATTATAAAGAGGAAAACTTTGTTTGTTTGGTTGTAATGGATAAACTCAAGAACTACTGGACCGATTTTAAATATGCTTTCACCATTAGAAAGCTATATTATCTGCGAGTAACATAGGCTATATTTTATCCCGGTGCGGGCAGTAGCTCCCACGGGACGCGGGTAAAACCGCGTGAAAACGGCTAGTATTAAATATATGTGGTCTGTCCATACCATAACTGTTCGTGGAAATTCCTTCACACTGACGGAAAACCACCAAAACCATTTAAAAAGTTTGTCCAAACAACAACCTATTTCTTGATTGTATGTATGTAATTTTTACATATACCGTATTATTATACAATAGCAACTCATAATAGATAGAAATCATAAGCTTTTATCAAAGGAAAAAGGAAGCTTTGTATTCAAGCTCTTAATTCATTAATTAACTTGGGACTTAAAAAGACAATAAAACATCAACAAATCAGTCGTATCCCAATGACTGCACTTCGGACATATAGATATAAAAGTTTACCCAAATGTTTGTTTTGATACTTGCTTTCATTTATCAGGGCGTGTGAGAAGCAGGGCAACATTTCATAACAAACGTGGAGTCAGCCAACCATTACAATATCATCATCACGTTTACAAACTAGATGATATGGTATATACCTATTCATAATGAAAAACGCTAGCTTTGTCAGCACAAAGCGGACATGTTGGTCACCCGGAGCGGCCACACATGACCGACGCCTACGCACCATGCAACACGTGATCACACAATAAAACTGCAGCCAAAAAAGATATGTAGTTTATTATCATTTAGAAGCTGTTGAAAATCTGTTATTGGTAGGCACTTTTTATCTTGAAAAATATTGTAAAGTCTTGGCAGAGACAGACTTTACTTAACTAGGAGCTAGAGACAGATCTAAAATTATTAGCTATCTTTAAATAAGTAGGTATGTCATTGAAGCTGCACTACCCTACTTCACAAAATATGCGAGTCAAATAAGTGCTAAATCAAATTAGCCTGCAATCTAACTGACTGCAGGTAAGTCTATAAATAATGGATTGCCATAAATAAAAATAGAATAGAATAGAAGTCTATAAATAAATACACAAAAGAGGTCACGCTATTCTTGTCTAAAAATATACCTGAATTTAATATTTATAGCCATTAAAATTGCATTACCGTTCAAGAAAAATAATGATTTAAAATTACCGTAAAACATTCGTGGCTATCAACAATATAAAAATCGCAATGCAGTCAAAAGTGCCATTAGCAATATACAGACCAGTATATATCGGGCTGGTAGTCGGCACAGGTTTATATTAAGCTGGAGTTGGGCAGAGAGGACAACGACCGATGCACTATCGATCGCCCAGCCTCCGCCATCCCTTGCACGTTATCTAACGATCATTATGCACATAAATTGTGATGCAGTGTGTTCATTCAGTGTGCCAGTAGAAAATGTTATATCCTACAGTTATAGGGGGAATAACAATGTATAGAAGCAGTGATCCACATTTACCCATATTTAAGTTTTCTACGTTATTGTTTTTAGAATAGAATAGAATAAAATAGAGTAGAATAGATTTATTTATTTGCATAAAATGTAGGTAATTTTACAATTAGGTGTTACAATTTTATTTGACCCGTGTACATTCTGCCTAAATGGCATGCAAAAATATGACTTATGCTATAAAAAAAACTATAATCTAGGTATCACTTATTACTATATTAATTTAATCTAAGAACAAAAATACTGGAAACTAAATTGACTTATCATTAATTAAATCGGATACAGAGTAATAGCATTTTTTAATTAGTAAATTTTTGAGTGTGTTTTTAAATGTTCTTAATGGTTGCTCTTTTATCATTTTTGGTAGATGGTTGTAGATTCGAGGACCCATGACACTCTTTGTCAACAAAGAAGTTTTATATTTACCTAAACATAACTTATCTTCATATTGAGATCTTAAACATGTGGTTCTGTTTCTAGACATTTTTAAAGTCGGGAATAGGTGGTAATTAGTTTTTACAAAAATAGATATTTCCAATGTGTATATATATTTTTGAAAGTAGGTATACAGCTGTCAGTCACTTTGAGATTAAAAATAGAACTAATACAGCGTTTTTGCGCCTTAAAAATATTTTCTCTCTCGCTACAGTTACCCCAAAATATTATTCCAAATCTCAAGACAGAAACAACTAGACTATGACAAGCTATCAATACTGTTTGAGTGTTAACTTTTTTAGATAAACTATACAAAGCATAAGCAGCTGAACTAAGTTTTTTACAAATGTTATCTGCTTGAGTTTTCCATATCAATCGTAACTCCTAAAAATTTTGCTACGTTAACTTTATCTATTGTTTGTCCATTATAATTAATATTCATATTTGTATTTACTATTCTTTGATAAAAATGCATTACTTTGTTTTTTTCTAAATTTATAATTATTTTTTTTTTTGCAGCCAATCAATAAATTTTTCAAGCGACAGTACGCTTATCATTATTATTAACATTATCTTCATAAGAATCTTTATTGTGACATTTAATTATCAGGGTGCTGCCATCAGCAAAACCATAGGATTTGGCATTTGGTTAGGTAAATCATGCCTAATAATTTTATGCCTAATAGATGAACCTTTTTTGACACTTTTTTACTATATTTTCTGGTAGACGCAGGTAGACGCAGAATTAAACAATAACTTAGATAGGTGTATATGGTATTCATACGGTTGCCTTGAGCAAGCATAGTGATCAACGTTCATTCCTTCTCTATATGAGAAGAGGCCGCAACCCTGCAGTTAGACAATAAAAAGGTTGACGATGTAATTAATTCTGCTACATTGAATGTGGTTCCAAAGGCTCAACTTAAATAGCGCTTGGTCTAACTTAATGGACTATTAAATACCCATTACGAACACTACTATGATTAAGTATTTAGTTAAGCATCGTGGGTAAGCACACTTTCACAACTAAGTTCCGATCCTTTAACTCTGTAATCTCATAACTAATGGTACTGGAATAAGGCACTGTCAAAAGCAAAAAATAAATAATAGAGAGAGCAATTATACAGTAGACACGGCAGTGTCCCTAAAAAAATAACGCTAAGAAAACAAGAATTAAATTACCACATTGTTTTTCCTTAAGACAGATAGGTAAATAAAAAAATACACCAATTTCCCAAACAAACAGGTCATTGACATCTCCGGTGATATCTGTGAAAATTACCAAACATACCCTTTGCAACGTATAAAGTTACGCTTAATAAAATATTTAAAGTGGATTTCCACCAAAATATCTGATAAAACATGACTTCACAGCGATATTGGCGCACGATTTGTTTTACATAAGGGTTATCATATCGTAAGTACTTAACATCGACATCGCTGTAAATTACTTTATGTGGAAATAAGGAGATTATTGGATAAGTTCATCGGCCGATCAAGGCCCGAGTTCACTGGGTACATTGTCTCACGAGAATGGTGTTTCCGCAGGCCCATACATTATTGATATCACATAATACAGAATGAACGCGTTTTCTTTCTAATTTTCTTCTTAGGATTCTTTAAAAGTTTAACTACTATGTACTAAAGAATTTTAAAACAAAATTAAAAATATTTTTAATGTTTTCATCTGAGCTTAAGGCGTAGAAAATACAACAAGATTGATTATATACCTTTAATGTAAATAAAATTATTTGCATAAAAAAACATATTATTGGCACGTGATTACTGTCACTCATGATATAAGCGTTTGAGTTCAATGCAAACGCGCACCGGAGCAGCACCCTCAGCCTCTGATCGAAGCACGCGGAACTCCGTTGACGCTGAAGTGATAAATTATCATAATGTATGCGTGTCAGGCTGCCACGTCCCCTGGTATAAACAGACACCGTACTAACACGTAATTATTATCACTCTACATAAGTTCACGGCAGTACAAAACCTTTGAGAAAATGCTACACGTTCAACGTTGATACCACGTGGTAGAAATTATGTTGTAGTTTATCTACTTAAGACCGTCTACATTATTTAATTCAATTATGTTAATCATTAACTGTGTTTTGATGTAGAGAGACTATAAAATAAGTACCCTCTAATTTGAACCCCAAAGAACAGCAAATGGTTAAAAAGCAACAAGTCTTACTCATCATAATATGTTTCAATGAGAAAAGCACTAATAATAAGCCCACATTGGCAGCACCCCAATAGTAACAGAGGCATTAACTAACAAAAGTGCGCCAAAATCCTCCTTTCTTTGGCCTCTGTCCAACATCTGCTAATCTTACGAAATAAAACCATGAAAGTAGGAGTGAACGACAAGGAACCGTTTGTGGAACTAAGGTTTATTGCAGTACATTCGACGAAGATATGTTTCGAATCGAAGTCCCTGATTAAAACTATTAGTCTTCATTGATTCACTAGGCAAAGACATACAAAAATAGTCTTCAAGGAAGTCACATTTCTTCAGGTTTCCCCCGAGGCTACCAGTAGGACCTCGATGGGTAATGAAAGTAGATTCAAAGTAGATAATTTACATACACATAGTAAATGCTAAATACGTAAGTTATATAAATAATTTACATTGAAAATAGCTATAATTTTTCTCATTATTAATTGCTTCATGGACATTTTTGATATATGTAATGCGAAATTTCATGTCAGACAATCACAACCTTCACACCAATGCTTGACGCTCAAACACGTCTAATTTTAGCTTCAAGCAGTGGCCTTCCAATAGCCACATCTGTACATGAAGCCTCCCGAGGCTACCAGGAGGCCGTTTTACCCACCGGTGCTACCGTTTCACTCACACACCAAACCTGTTCACACACACACATTCATTGCAACGAACATACACAGTTGACGTAGAAACTTCCATTGAAAACGCAGTTCCTACTCCTTCCAAAAAGTTTTGCCATCCACTCGATACAATCCTTGAGTTTCAGCAGCGAAACATGATACCGGGGTTGTACTGCCTACGTCACTTGGATCCCTGGGTTTTGGGTCAGTAGGTCACGTGAAAGGACTGCAGCTGTACGAAGCGGAGGGGGGGTATCATTTTTAAACCCAACATTGTGACGTCATTGTGCGAGCCTTGGACCCCTCCTGTGCCGCCCCGCGTAAATGATGAATGAATAGGTCGATTGGTGCTAAGTAACGCTAACTAGGTCACACCGCATTCAGATCAAATGTTTCGGATGCAATACTCGCATGATTGATACTGTGTCCTCAAGAACCAATCATCTGAACCTGAAAGCCCTAACCGAGCGGCAGCGGTACTTAGGTCTCAGGTCTAGTTCTGGAAAGAATCTGGAAAGTCAATATTATTTTGAAATAACTTATCACAGAGATTAGTCGAAACATAGGTGAAGGAGTATTAACAAGACCATGAATGAATTGTACAGTAAGGTTGGCAAGGGGTAAATCCTTACTTTATAATTTATAAATGCGAAGGTTTTTTTTGTTTACGCTTTTAAGGGAAAACGGCTGATCCGATTGAACTGTAATTGGACCCTCTGAGAAAGAGAAGAAACAGCTACATACTTAAAACTAGAATTATTTTTCTATAATCAAATCTCAAAAAAATAAAGCATTTTTTGTTCATCATATGTTTTAAAATTCTACATTGAGATACAACTAAAGTATTGGTTATTGAACCGTGGCTTACGTCAATAGAATGCGCAAATCTGCACGCCTGCCATGACCTGGTTTCTTCCACATTATTCAAGGCTTGCTAATGTCCTTCTCTGGCTGCAGTCTAAAGTGCAGCTTACTTATTATATGTATATCTACTATTGGCTCTTGAACTATTTATATTAATGCCAGCTATACCGCGCCGTTCGCACCCCAAGGGACCTACTTCGCGCACCTGGATAAAAGTTGTAATACCTATATCCTTTCTCAGGTCAAATTATTTGTTTACCAAACTTTCAACAACGTTAAAGGTAGTCGACAGACTGTTGTACTGTTGTTACTGTTACAGCCTCCTTATCGTCCCACTGCTGGGCACAGGCCTCCTCTCACACGGAGAAGGATTGAGTATTAATCACCACGCTTGCTCAATGCGGGTTGGTGATTTCAGACTATATAGTCCAGGTTTCCTCAAGATGTTTTCCTTCACCTTTTTATCAGCCATTGGTGTCCAAGATAAAGAGAAAAGTACATACAAACTTAGAAAAGTTGCATTGGTACTTGCCTGAACTGGAATCGAACCCACACCCTCATACTCGAGAGGTTGGTTCTTATATAGTATATATATAGTATAGGCTTATATCACCACAACTTATATAGTATAGTCGACAGACAGTTATAGTTAATTAGTGTTGTCTCAGTCAATCGTTTGTTTACGTGTGTTACAACATACAGCCATATTTTGCTGTCGTAAATCACACCGTCAATTTTAGATTACGATCATTAGAAAAATCTAATTAGATTAAGTATTTAAATTATAGCTTGGGTTTGAGCCTTACAGGCAATGATACAGATACAAATTAATTTAATGGTAAAAGAACTTCTAAATAATTTATATTCTATTACTTTGTTTGCTAGTTTTTTGAATGTACGATAGGTAGGTTTCTGAAATTCGATTACCCGATAACGTGTTCAAATACTCGTCCTCAGATAATTCTGAAGCAATATTTATTCCGAGCGGGGATTGAACCCATGACTGGTAGCGTAGGTAGGGTTTTAATGAAACACTGAGCCAATTGAGGCTTAAAATAACTGCCGAGGAAAAATCTAAGAAGTTGATCGAACTTATTATTATTTCCTCTTCCGAGACGTACCTACAATTCAAATATTTCCCTTTTAGAAAAGATAAGCCGTTTACTAATGATTTTATATTAAGACTTTATGAATCGGATATATGCTAAAATAAATTTAAAAATATGTCAACTGGTCAGTCGTCCCCGTTATCAGAAATAATGTCAGTATGAAATTATTTTGAGGCTATCAAGACTCTATGATTGACTATTTACTGAAACAACGAATAAATAGTTGCTTTATAGAGTTACTTATGTGATATATATAAGTATAGGCTATTCAATAACATGCAGTAACAGCGAGATTTTGGAGTCGTTTTAGCTGTCAACATTACAGTATGTTGGAGGAGCTTCAAGAGATTTCCACATCGACACCAAAAATGTTTGTTATGAAATAGCGTTCCAGCGTTTCGTCATAACTCATCAAGCTGGGCAATGTGACGGTACACGAGACCGCCGACTCGTGATCCGTAGGTCACGCAGCCCCAGCTTGCACAAAGACGAACTCGAAGGAACCGGCTTCCCTGTGACGCACGAACTTAACGTAACCACTTTATTTCCACCTCATTTTCGAAATGCCATTTCAAAAGTTTAACACAAAATTTACGGTACGGAAGTAACGCTGGTTACGAAAATAGCTGCTTTAAACTGACTAGATTTGTTGTGTAAATGTTGGGCAATTTTTGCGGGATTTTTTTTTCGCCGTGTCTCGATTTGGCATCTTGGCGTTGAATAACTTTGTTTTCAGATGTATATTTTTACTAAGCACTGTAGAGGTAGTATTGAGTAACTAGGGTGTTACGAAAATAATTACCAACGTTTAAAACGTTTATTAAAACGCAAATTTAAAACGTCAAAAACTGTTTTTTTTTTAAATATTATATTATTTATTACAAACTAAACTACACGCCGTATACAAGGATACAAGATTATGAAATCTTACATGCAACGGACACTTTTTTTGTGAAAAAATATTGTTTCACCCGCGTCTACTGGGAATTACCCCCAGATAAACAGATAAATACAGCCCTACAATATCTACAAACACGGAAAGTTTTTTTTTTTTTTAATTTGAATAATTAAGACACACTTTTGTATATATTATTAATACCTACAGATACTCACTGCTACCTTCCTTTCTTGAGTATTATAATTTGCGTCCCAAAGTCCAAAGAACCGACTGTAGTCACGTTGAAGATGTTTCCTCTTACCTCTGAATACTTAAAAGAACTCGGGAACGGTTTTAACTCGCAGTTGTCTTGAGAAACTCCTTCATTTTGCTCCATATAAAAACGAAATAATAATCATCAAAATATTCGGGAGTAACAGGTACTACGCGAAAAAAAATCTTACTGAAAAAGTTGATTGGTCTAAGCAACAAAAAAATGATATCTCTATGTAAATAGTTATTTAAAAAAGTAAAAGAATATTTCTCAGACATCTTACAGGTATATCTATATTATAAGACATTTCTACCTTCGATTTTTAAAGAAACGATACTAATGAATATAATATTTCCACTGTCAATAAACTAATGAGTGAAGATTGGACCCCCGCTGTGTTCGTGACCTAGACAACGTCGAATCAGTTGGTCATAATATCGAAAATCATATAAATTTCTCGTAGTAACAAAATATTTCTTAGAAAGGTATACTTTCAAGGCGGTTTAAAGACTTGAAAAATATGTTGTATTTTACATTTATCACATACAAGGCATGGTATATTATGGTAATTAACTAAAATACTGAATTAATATTTCCCTACTTTTTCTAACCCCCTTGTGTTATCAATCTGATTTTTATTTGAACAATTTTGATTTAGTTTTTTAGCTGAAGATAATTGCTTCAGCCATTATCTAGGTTAATCAATTCAGAAATCTGTCAGTAAAACTAATACATTGACTGACCATGAGTAGGTCAAACATAATTAACACAAGTTAAACAAACACGGAATACTTTTTATTGAGTCTAAGCTATCCATCATGAATATACGATCAATGTTTACAGTGTTCGTAGCCGTGTTCGTAGCCAGCTACGGCGTAGTAAGCGTCGGCGTACTACGCGCTACGAACATACTTAAAGCTTGTTAGAAAAGTTTACTGTGTTGTTAATTACGTTGAAACATGAATGGGATACCCTTTTAATTAGGGTTCTTCCTTTCGAAGTTTTTGTTTTTACTTTTTTTAAGTTTGAGACTGACCTTTAGCCGTAGTTATGACAATTAATATTTGAAGTGATAGGAAATCGTCTAAAATACTTCTTACATATACTTATTGTTTGATTTCCAATCTTTGTTAGTACAATTAAAACATTGAATCGGATCGAAACTTTAAATTCGATTTTAAAGACTGTTTAGAACAAAAAAAAATATGTAATATGTAGTTTTACTCAAATTTTGTATAATATGGATGACCGAGCTTAATACGTTTCTCTGACAAAAGCCAAAAATAAACCCTTATAATTAAACACAAAGCCGAAACGCTAAGGTCAATGACCCCAACATTTTACCCATCAGTCCGTTTAATATGTACTAGCTCCTCCACGCAGATCCACTCTTTCCCGTACCCGAATTAAACACAGCCCAATAATCAGATAGTGTAGCTTCCTAACAGTAAAATAATTATTCAATCAGTTCAGTAGTTCTGAAGCCTATTCGATTCAAACAAACAAGCAATTGAATCTTTCCTGTTTGTATATAAGTATAGATAAGATGCGTTTTTCTTAAAAAAAAAAGTACTTATCCTTTCATTCCTAACTCCTAGTAAAATGGGCCCAACTACGGAGATAACATAAGTGGGCAGATTTGTAACATAAGTGTCCGTTCAGACAGACCGGCTCGGAGAGCAGAGCAAATTCTGAACACGTTGAAAATTGAGTACTTAGTATTTGAAGTAAGGTTTATTTTTGCATGCGCACTGATTTTGTCATTGAGAAAGCTCGAATGCGCTCGGTGTGAAATAATAAGCGGAGCCGACCGGCTCCGATCGTGTATTTTTTCTTGACGTTTGGCTCCGTTTGCATGCTCTTTAATGCTCGCGCAGCCGATCGGCTCCGGTCTGTGTGAAAAGAAAAATGTGCGCTGATGCTCGCCGACCCGGTCTATCTGAACGGACCCTTACTTGTTATTTCTCCTTACAGAAGTGACGTCACGTTAAGACATTTAGGCGTAGGTACAAAGCTGTTAATCACGAGTAATTTTCCAACGCAAAACAATACCTAAGTAAAACGTGCAAGCAATAAGTATTGTGGGACTTGCGAGATAATCGTGCGTCGTCGTCATCGTCGAAACTTGTAATCGCTCTCACTTTAAATGTTATCGTAATATAAATAACAACTTAAATATTGTAGGTGTGCTATATTGTGCAATCTACATATGCAAAACTTTGTGGTTGTGGTAAAAAGAGCTTTTTGTTTTCGTGTTTTTTATGAAATATGATTAATGCTTTGTAGTGGATGAGATGGCACCTATTTGGCACACCACAAATAAGATAGCCTCCAATTAAGGAAAACAGCTATCGCTGTATGTATACAGTCCCTAACAATCGAAGATATAAGATTCTCATATTTTTTTAATCTGAATTAATAGAAAAAAAAACGTGTAAGTATTATGAAATACTCCTACTATAGCTTTCTTTTTTTTTAACATCAAAGTATTACGAGGTTTATGTATTATTTGTAAGTATGGGGAAATAGATCTTTATGTTATGCTTCGCTCGCTAGTGTCGCTTCTTAGATAGGTAAGTGCCGAACGATACCAGCATGAAACTGTTCTGTGCATAATATTTTAGCAAAACTTAAACATATGACAATCACAGCATAGGCTTATGGTATCTATCTTTATATCGCTTGAACCCGACCTCTATTCAAACTGGGAAGAGGCTAGACAGATGACGATCACTAAAAGGTCCAAATAAACAAGTCTTCACAACGAATGACTGTCAGATACATAATGTATGTATTTAGTACAACGATTGAATGTAAATGATATCACTAATCCTTATTCTCGTCTAACAAACAATAATGTCGGACAAAACAATTACTTGTTATTATCTGCCGTCTCATTGTATTCGGATTGTGTGTTTAGGCATAATAATGTGAGTTAATTAATACTTAGTTAGCTAAATGAGTTCGATAAGCAAATTATTTAATTGTGTTACTGATGGATGTTTCAGCCGACAATAGTGAAGGCCAGGTAAGGGAGTCTTAGTTTAAATTGACTGTGTTGGTTAGTGACGAATTGAATACGGTAACATACTTTCTTATGTACACCATTCATTCAGTCATTTACAGTCCGAGGTTGTAGTTGAAGATTGATATGAGTAACAAGCGTGGAATCTATAAGGATTCTTTGAGACGAGGAACAGCAAAGCAGATTCCCTAGAATTTCAAAATGAAATCAATCTGCTTTGCTGTGCGAAACTGAAGATCGCACAAAAAAATATTAACCTGTACTCGTATTGTGATACTTACGAGACAACTGACAATCGAATAGCTACAGTAACACTTTTCAGTTTAATAAAGAAATAGTTGTTTGAACGTTTCAGTACATTTACAAAGAACAAACTTTAAGGATAGATAGTCTAAAGTTTCCGTTTAAAGAATTTGATAAGGTAGGGATGAAATGAACACGGATGTAAAAGATATTCCCTTGGAAATGTAATTTGTCACATAATAAATTTAGCGTTTATTTTACATTATAAATTACGTTAATAGAATTGAACGTATATAAGTGTGTATTTTAGAAAGTCGGAAATGTTTTCATTTGATCAAATCTCATTGCTAAAAATAAAATAATTTATCTTTTATTTCAAATCTCTTGGTTGTTTCCAGCTTGCTCGCTTTTTTCCTACGCATCAACCTGTTACGCCCACTCCTGTTTTATTCTAAGCCCAGAATTACATAAAACCCTCCGTCTTACGGTTTCTTTCATGTCCGAGAAGAAATTCTTATAGTATCTCGTTTAAATGCACGCGGCTCGTCGCCCGCAAGAATTCAACCCGTGGCGCCCAGCGGTGCTCAAAGTTAAGTAGCTAGCTGTTGGCGTGTGTCTTCATATTTTTTTATGAAACTTGCACTTAGATTAGGTTTTAAAACAAAAATACTGCGTAACTCATTTATTCATCTGAATTCCAATTTACATTAGGTGTTTTACTTTGTATTTTCGGTAGTTATAGAAAAGAGTTTAAATACAAAGTAAAACACCTAATGTAAATTGGAACTCAATAGTACCTTATGTATGCAATTGTGATATTGAGTTGGGATACAATTAGCTTGGTATGTTTACTCTACGGATACTATTAATATAGTAGTATTATTGAGCTGCACTTCCTTTCCTTAGTTTAGATAGCCAATGAAGTTTTTATGTAAACTTATTGGAAAAAAGAAACAGTAAAGATTTAAAGAAAAAACTTTGAAGGCCAGTGTTTTTCCTCCACGTTTTGCTGAAAAGAATACCTAGACTATCACGTGTACTATCACATTTTTACTCGCCCTTTGTACAGATGTTTTTCTCGGGAATACATATATCTTGACTTCTGACTACCAGTTAGTAGGCAGGTAAAAACATATACATCGTACTTCGAAGTATGAATGCTACATCTGTGTTCTTTTCTTAGAAGGAGTAGCCGAATTGTATTATACTGTACATGCTATTAGAAAAAAAAAAAAACAAATACGTAGGTTATGTATTATTTATTGAGCCAGTGTCATTTCTTATTACTATAATAACAGAATGTTTAAACTTTTTATATACTTAGTCAAAATATTCTTCGAAGTAAAATGTAAAATCCCAGTTGACAGCGATGGGGTGGAATTTTTTGACGCTTTTTAGGTATAGTGTTTTTTTATTTTTATTGTTTTACTAGGATAGTTTTTTTTGTGTTGTAAATATCTATGTAAATAACTAAGTAAAATTACTCTAATACTAATCCATCACATGGACAACTTCGTTAAAGAAATCTGACAGGGAATTCCAAGTCTTAGAAGGTTCAAGGTTTCCATTAATTAAAATATATTACATTAACAGCTTTGCGACAAGTCAACTTATTTATTTTTTTGTTATTTCATAAATAAAAAAGAGGCGTTTCTTTTGACAAAAGGACTATAATTATAATAGTCTCATAATGGTGCCTCCTATAATATTAGGGCAACTAATACATACAGCATTTAACAGACATAATTCATAAACAGAAAAGGAAATTATAATTAACAAGTTACATTAAAGCCTGTAAAAATAAACATAAATATTTCTAAAGACTTTAAACATGAATGACATTATTTCACAATCTGCCAAGCACAACTAGCCAAACAGCGGTGGGGTAAGTTATTTTTATTTGCCGCTGAAGGGAGCAAGCCGGCGGGCGGCGGCGTGCTGGCAAACGTGACCGGAGCCCCGCACTACTGCTGTTACACCATGCTCCTCTATTTCAAACCTTACAAAATAAATTACTTACAAAATTAATATCGCCATACTCAAAAAGGCAGGTTTCTCTGAAAAAAATTACATAAGGAAATTAATTTTGAACGTGATTTCTCATTGACTTTCTGTTCTCTGTTCATTTTTAACGGGAAAACTCAAGTTCTAAATATATCGGAAACCGGTAAAGCAAGGCCTAGTATTTATGCTCGACCCTGGACTCGACCTCGAGCGGGGAGCCATATAAGAAGGTGCTTGTTACGACTGAACCAAGGCGGTGATGCTTCTAGGTCATCACAAACTTTCTCAAATATAGCATAAATAAGATTCAGGGCGAAAGAGCTTTAAACTTGCGGAATTTGATCTCATCGAGAGGATATAAACATTCCAATAGGGCAATATGACGTCAATTAATATATAATAAGATATAATACAATATTAAAAGACATTTTTAACAGTTGATTTATTAATAATCGCGTTCCCTACAAACCCAACCAAAGGCTAATGGATAACGCTCCATAATTTAATTAGTGAGCGACGATTATGTTGAAATGATCAATGTGAATCTGATTAATAAGTAGCCAGTGGCCACATAGATATGGTGGGGTTACTGTTTCTGTCTCTATTCTAACCATAACCTACACAAAAGTCTTTTGAACTCTCTTTTGAAACTGCTTTAGTATTATTGCATTGATTTCTTAAGCCATTGGCTATTCAACTTATTGAACTCTACTGTATTTCTATTCAGGAGTTCAAAAATGTCCAGACGTGAACGACATTTCCAAATGTTCATGGAACCCAAGTCCTCTTAGAGGCGATGACAGAAGAACAATAAAAGCTATAGTTAATAGTAGCGTAACAATGAACTTAACAATTACAACACTTCAATTGTTACGCATTCACATAATTATGTGAAGTAACGCTGAAATGTCACTCACCTTGTGTCAACCTATTAATGCTTTTGTATCTTTTGTGTATTTGACCATTATACGTTACTTGTACAATTACCACCACACATTACCATAATAGTGAAATCTAAGAAGTTCTATAAATATAATAATTGACCTGAACATACTTTGTTCTATTCCATTCTTGTTAACAATGATTCGTTTCAGTTGCTATGACCTTATAAATGGGCACTATTTAAATGATCCTCCTACATATTGTAAAAGGTACCTGAACTGAAGCAATAACCGATACTGAATTCTTAGTGTCCTTTAGTGTGAAGGTAAAGCAGCGATCTTTATCCTCTGTTATGACCAAAGTCATAAACCGCAGTCCAGAAACTTTAATAAAATGGCATAAAGTGAGCGATACATATGACGTGGCCGAGTAAATGGAGCTAGGTCATGTCGTAACCTTAGATGGGAAAAAATTTGATGTTCACACTGGGACAGATCATGACCCAGATATACTGGATGAAAGGAGATTAACTATCTGACGTACTGTTTATTTTATTCCTTTGCCAGATTTGGGACATTAAGAACTAGGTGGATTAACACTGTCGTTTCATAAACATCATCAATCTAGGCCTTTATAAGCAAAGAATAGTTTTTTTCTGTAACAGTTTTTACAGTAAGTTGACTATTAATAAACTATTATTAAAAGACTAATGTATTGGTGCCATTTTATCAATTACATCAGAAGAAATTAAGATTACGATAATTTTGAAGTCTCTTTTTTAAGTCCGAGCCAAATCTAGATCCGTAACGTCAAGCCGAAATTAAATGCTTCGTGCCTTTTGTATAGTCAGAAGTTATTTATGAAACTTTCCACGCCCACCCGACGAAGCGGCTGTCCATTCTATTTTTCTATTCTTAAACTGATCAATTTGTTTTAATTATGTACGTACTTAAATACTTATAAGCTAATTTTATTTCGTTTTGTTCTGTTTAGGTAATTGCGGAATAAAGGAAATGTTAAAATTAATTGAGGAATTTTATTGTTCATATGAAAGTTGATACAAAGTTCTTTGAAGTGATGTAGTCCCATTAAATAAGCTAATTAACCTTTACGTTTAAGAGGAAACTTCTTATTTGACATTCCAGTGATGTAACACATGTGGACTTACTTCGAGGAATTCTTTCTTTATCCTTGTAGGATACATGATTACGATTAAATCTAACTGACACTGTACAAGATATTATTATTGCAAAAAAATATCTAGAATATCAGAAGGTTTCAATTTCTCGTTTCATATTTCATATTTTTACTTTGTTTAATTAGGTAATAACTTACTTATATTTTATAATAATTGGAAATTGAGTTTTTGAAGTTTTAATTTTCTTAAATAAGGGATTTTTTTTGCCTTCAGTAGGTTTAAGCAAATATATGAAAGCGAAGATTAATAAAATGAAAGTTAAATTAAATTTAACTTTCATTTTATTACACAAGTACAAGTACAAGTTTTTCGTGCCAGAATCTAAAATTCAATTATTTTTAGATGAAAACTTATGGCCGAAAGGTGTTGTATTCAGACGTTTTGTTCATTTCAAACAGAAACACTCGACCGGAAATGCTATTTCCGTTGACGGCACCATAATAAACAAATAATAATGGATAAAAACACATATAAACTTGCAAGCTTTAATTGTAAAAATATAAAGCGTTCATTTCATGATGTACGTAAACTATGCTCTGAATCAGATATAATTGCGCTTCAAGAAACATGGCTATCACCAGAGGAGCTGGCATATTTGCACAGTATCAGCGACGACTTCGGGTGCACCGGGACGTCTTCAATGGATACTTCAGCGGGAATCCTACGGGGCCGTCCGTATGGAGGTCTAGCCATACTATGGAGAAAAAGTGCATTTAACAACGTCTCGGTTATTCAGTGTAATAGTGAGCGCGTGTGTGCGATAAAGATCGTGCTAAATGAAAGGTCTGTCTTAGTGTTTAACTTGTATATGCCCACAGATGTGCCTAGTAATCTGGTGGAGTTCACGGATTGTCTTAGTCTGGTAAGTGCTATCATAGATGACTCTAATATAGAAAACTGTTACATTCTGGGTGACTTCAATGCTCATCCACATGAGCGATTCTTTACGGAACTAACCGGTTTTTGTGATGAATTAGAATGGACCTGTGTAGATACTGAATTGTTAGGAATAAACTCTGACACTTATACTTTTGTGAGTGATGCGCATGGCTCCAGAAGATGGCTAGATCATTGCTTAGTGACTAAAGCAGCCAGAAGTACGGTATTGTCTGCTTCTGTGCTGTATGATACGCTGTGGTCAGACCACTTTCCTCTTGTATTGGAGTGTTTATTTAACCATGTTTGTGTTAAGAAATGTATTTTCAACTTGGATGAAAATAATGTGATATGGGGAGACAGAAGTCCTGAGCAAAGGCAGGCCTACCTTAGATCATGCCATGATAGACTTAAACGTATTGACTTCCCAGTAGATTTCACAACCTGTGCTGATAAAATCTGTAAACATAGCTATCATCGAGCTGTTATTGATAAGTTATACAATGATATTGTGAGTGCTTTAACGGAATCTGCGATTTTGTTTCGTGACCGCAATATTCATAGGAAAAAGCGAGTAGTACCAGGTTGGAATAGGCATGTCAGTGAAGCATACAGGGATGCTAGGCAGAAGTTTCGCCTGTGGGAAGACTTCGGAAAACCATTAAACGGTTCCATTTATTTTGATATGCGTGAGGCCAGAAGGATCTTTAAATCAAGGTTGAAATGGTGCCAAACCAATGAAGAACAGATTAAAATGGATATTCTGGCCTCGCACCATTCAAATAGTGATTTTCGTTCTTTTTGGAAGCACACGAATAAGTTAAGCTGTAAGCCTGGCTTCCCTGTATCCATCCAGGGTGAGAGTGACCCTGTGCGCATTGTTGACCTCTTTAAGGAACAATTTAGGATAACTTCACCGATGGGCCCCAGCTTGTCCATGCCAGATGCTGATAACCATAGTGACCTGGGTACCACCTTTACAGTTAATGAGATTAAATGTATAATTAGCTCAATGTCTCGAGGAAAGTCACCAGGGCACGATGGCCTCAGCATTGAGCATCTCAGATTTGCGGGTCCACATTTACCGAGAGTTTTAGCAATGCTTTTTAACTTTTGTATAAGTCATGGGTACATTCCTAGTCAAATGACTAAAACAATTGTAGTTCCGATACTTAAAAATAAAACAGGAGATATTGCTGATATTACTAACTACAGGCCTATTTCTCTGGCTACTATAATAGCTAAAGTGCTTGACAGCCTGCTCAATAAACAACTCAATAAGTATGTCCATTTGCACGACAATCAGTTCGGCTTTCGGCCTGGACTTTCAACAGAAAGTGCTATTTTGTGTTTGAAGTGGGCTGTCAGGTACTATGCGGACAGAAAAACTCCAACCTACGCGTGCTTCCTTGATCTATCCAAGGCATTTGATCTGGTCTCTTACAGCATTCTATGGAGAAAATTACAGGAAGCAGGAGTACCACCTGACTTAATTACCATTTTTAAATACTGGTATGGAGGCCAGATCAATCAGGTACGCTGGGCAGGGGCTCTATCGGAGCCGTATGGGTTGGAGTGCGGTGTTAGGCAGGGGGGGATAAGCTCGACAACGCTCTTCAACCTTTACGTCAACGAGCTGATCGTGGCGCTGAGTAGAGAGCGTGAGGGTTGCTACATTAACGGAGTTAGTTACAATAATATTAGCTATGCCGATGACATGGCTCTACTGAGTGCCTCGGTTTGTGGTCTCAGAAGGTTGCTGGCTATCTGTGAAGGCTATGTTAAAAATCACGGATTAGTCTACAATGAGAAGAAAAGTGTAGTCATGGTCTTTGAGGCTGGTGATCGATGCTTGAAAACTATACCTCCTGTGAGGTTGAATGGTACGGTTCTGCAGAGGACCTATAATTTTAAATATCTTGGCCATATATTGACCTCCAACTTAAAGGATGATCTAGATATTGAGAGGGAAAGAAGGGCGCTGTCGGTTCGAGCTAACATGATTGCTCGCAGGTTTGCTCGTTGCAACGTAGCTGTCAAGCAAACTTTATTCCGTGCTTATTGTACCTCTTTTTACACGTGCAGCCTGTGGGCATCATTTACTCAGAAATCGTACAGCGCCATTCGAGTACAATATAATAACGCGTTCCGGGTCTTAATGGGGCTGCCTCGCTTCTGCAGCGCATCAGGGATGTTTGCTGAAGCTCGCATTGACTGCTTCTACGCAACAATGAGGAAGAGATGCGCGTCCCTGGTGCGCCGTGTGCGGGACAGCCCCAACACCTTACTGCGCTGTATAGCGAGTAGACTCGACTGCCTGTATATGAATCGCTGCTGCAGACTTTCCACTTCGGTGATAGACCTGCAGTGGTGATTTGATACAGGCAGTCATCTTAGGTTAGGATGCTTTGTTTTGAACTTTACTAACATAGTAATTAAGTAAAATTGTTACTAACAAAATGAGTCATGGTCACTTGAATAAATGAATTTAATATAATATTAAATTGCTAATTGAAGTAATATTCTTATGTAATTTACATAAAAATCACTGAAACATAAAACATAGGGAGATCAGTTCGTCTTTAAATTAAATTGTTAAGCAAACAAACATTGAGAAATAACAAAAATAACAAGTTTACAGTTATTCCTGAATGTTAATTGATTTGAAACAAATTGTGGTGTACGTTCAGTGAATATTTTCATAGTATGAACCTTGGGAGTTCCGGCTGCGCTCTCAAAAGGGCACGACCCGAGCTATTCGTGTCAAGGATTGTTCTTTATATAGAGCGTTTGGATTTGCTACTTGCATCCTAGGCTTTATAGATTTTAATTGCCTAGGGCTAGATAAGCATCTTGAAGAAATCTGGACTTAAAAGTCTGAAATCGCCAATCGTCCTTCGGCAGGCGATGTGGGTAATGTTGACTCCTTCTCTGTATGAGAAGAGACTTCTGCCCTGCTGTGGCAGGACAAAAAGGCAGAAGAGAAAAAAACATAATCACTTCTAATTTTTATAATGTTTTTTGTTTCATTTATTGAATCGTAATATCGTAACTAAACTCAAAACCTAAGTAGATAACAAGAAAAAAAACGAAATTTAATCCAAAATTGCCATCTAATTTAGAAACTTTCGTCAATAAGTTGCTCTTTACTTCACATTGCAATTGTTATATTGACAAACTAACTAAGCAGGCCTGGCCCTTCTGTTCCTACTCGTTACTCTTTACCTTGACGATTTATATTTTGAACTTGGTAAAGATTTGATTGATATGTCAACTCAAAAATTCATAAATAAATTTCGTCATAATAGTATTTATTTATTATAAAATAATCTAGGTATTAATGTTATACTGTTATTGCATTGCAAAATGCTTCTTAGTCACTTGAATTCATCAAAAATTTTATCAGATAGGTAGGTACTATTTGTGTATATTTTCTAGTGGTTGTTTACCGAAATGTTTTATCAAAAAAAATTACCTTGAAGATTTATATTTTGATTGTATTTGGAAAAGGTTTTATTATGCCAACTCTTAAATTCATACATACATTTCATCATAGTAGTGTTTAAGTATTATAAAATAACCTAGGTATTTATGTTATACTGTTACGTGTACTTTGTTCATCAAAACTGTTACTGAATGTATTATTTTACTATGTTTTCTAGTGATTGTTTCCCAAATACTTTTTTCGAACAAAATATTATTGCCATGAATATATTTAAAATATATAATTAAAGGCGGTATAAATACCAGCGGGGTAAGCATAGTAGCTGGGTGAAACGACCTCCGGCGTTACATCCAGTGCTGCGGCCTCGATGATAATTGTGTATCTGCGGAGAGAGGTGAGGTGGAGTGCACCCCGAGCCTGTGATCTAGTTTTGAATGGGCTCGCGGAGGCTCACGCGTGACGTCAGAGAGGCGTAACTGTGACGTCAACGGCGGAAACTAGGCCGCGCAGTCAACGACCGCGGCCTCCGCTGCACAACCAACACCACTGTCCTTGGGGGCTCGTCCAAACCGCGCCAACTACAAGATTTCAGTTTCTCACGATCTGCTTTTGTTTTTTTATTATGTCGTCGGAATTAAAACTTTTGTTTTTATCGTCCATCTTTGTTGTGGTTAGTTGCATACTAGAACAATCCAAACACGTTTTTTACAAAATACCAGCAAATTACTTATAGACTTCTAAAAAGTTCAACGATCACAGTTTTACACTATTACAGAACCAATCAACAAACAATGGGGCACGTGTACAAAAATTGTTGAAACAAACAAACATTGCAATTACAAAATGTTCACGTTCAACTTTAAATTGACATCGAACGCATGGCAGCTAGTTAAAAATTTTGATTAGATCAGTTGATTCAGATTTAAATTGATTGTTGTGTTTACTAAAACAAGTTTGATAACCCAAAATAAATAGCTGGGAATATTTTTTTGTTTTGCAGTGTTATTCGGTTTTGCTTGGGGTCCGTCTCACCCCCCTGTTTCATTGAGGCTGCAAACTAGGTCAGAGCTTGCAGCAGCAGGCCCGGGCCCCGCCTCCGATCGATGGCCCGGCGTCAATGAGGACCAGCCCCGGAACAGAGCCGCTAACTATAGCCAACGCCAACTGGCTATAAATAGAGCCCAAGGTACTGCGCCATGTTTCATATTTCAGTGCACGCTACTATTTATGGAAGGCCTACTTCGTTTCGGAGACCTCGCTTAGTTTGACCAGGTATACGTACGTGACGTCATAATATTGTTTAACACTGAATGCTAGCACTCAATAGTTGTTCGCCATCAGTAATTCCACGACATAGTTAATAGGAAAATTGCATTTTATAACCTGATGGATACATATTTTTGGGTTTCACTATGAAGACAAAGCAGTGCAATAGCAATTTATTGAAATAAAAACTATTCTATCGTTTGGGTCTCGTTGTCGCTAGCGTGACTGCTGATGTTGAGTAATCAAGTCTTACTAGTATTTGAATTTCTCAGTAAAACAATTCTTGATTTGTGATAGTAGCTACCCAAATTAATAATAAATCGCCATACTATAAATTCTGTAGTTAGCCTTGAAGTTAGTACCTCTTCTACTACCCTCTGAAATGTTAATCACATTGTTTTTTCTATTCGTATAGTTATCGGCACGGATATTGAGCCCTGACCTTCACCTGCGCAGAAGCGATTTATTGGTTTATTGCCTTATGTGTACAATGCGCAAAGCGATCCCCACTCTTCCGCCGAGAGCCCAATATCCGTGCCGATAACTATATATGATTACGTACTAACGCTGAGTATTTAATGAGCGATAACAAAACAATTCATAGCTATTGACATTATATTAATATTAATTTTATTGAAATCTGAAACAATCCATTCACATTAATTTGTTCAATAAAATTATCTTCAAAGTAGTTAAATGTCAAGTACGTGATATTGTTTCTTCATGTCCTTTAAAATTCTTGAAAGTACCTTTCAGACCTTTGACGATAGCTTGTTGATTTATTAGTAAACTAGCTTCTGCCAGCGGTTTCACCCGCATCCCGTGGGAACTACTTTCCGTACCGGGATAAAAAGTAGCCTATAGCCTTCCTCGATAAATGGGATATCTAACACTGAAAGAAATTTTCAAATCGGACCAGTAGTTCCTGAGATTAGCGCGTTCAAACAAACAAACAAACAAACAAACTCTACAGCTTTATAATATTAGTATAGATAAATCCCTTATCAAAAAAAAAATAACAGTAAATAATTACGAATTTTGCAATAAGTATTTGTTAAATATTTTGGCTTATATCTATACATATAATAAATCTGTAGAAAATTAATTTTTGTACATTGAAGAAATTGACAAAAAAAATAGCCAGCATGTTAAAGGATAACTAACAGAACCCATTTCCATCATTTTTGTCATTTTTGTCTGTTTGTCTGTTTATCTGTTTGTTTGTTCGGGATTCACGTAAAATCTACGAATTCAATGCAGACAATGCTTATATACAAAAATTCTATGTAACTTGGGGTATTACTTAGTTTTTGTTTCATCGAAATCGATTCACTCTATCAAAAGATATGATTAATTTTGTGAATTCAAGATGTAAAATATTACGACACGCAATCTGTTTGTCAAAACTGTACATTTGAATGTTGTACTTATATTAGTTGTTCGGCCTATTATTAATCTTTACACAGAAAATCACACCTTTATAAGTAACTTCGGAATAAAAAAAAATATGAAAATTTTGTTTAGCCAAGGTTAAAGTAGCTCCATCTGTGGTAAAAATACATCAAATTTGTCAAAAGAGCGAGGTGGTAAATGACAATTAATTACCGTACATTCTTTATAGAGGATTATTATTTCAACAGATGGAGTTGTGTATTTTCCGTAATTCACCATATTTTAACACGTAGTGTAATTTTTCGATAGACATTTCAATAGTGTTTGTCAGTTTGCCGTACCACATCAAAATCCAACTATAATTATTACCTTGATGAAAGGAAAATTAATAGTTCTCAGCCAAATTTAAAACGGTGCCATCTAAATTATTTTCTGAACATGATGTCAAAAATGATGACTTTAATGGAACAATTAATTATCATTTAAAGTTACAGATGGAGTTCATATGAGGATTTTTTCATAATAGTTTAGCTTATCTTCCACAAACAAATTACTTTGAGTGAGTAGTATGTAGACCTTAATTATTTTTTCTGATGCAAAATATGTAAACTTAATCCTAGAAGAAAGGAAGATCTATCTCTCGCAAGCGCTGCTAAGCGTGAGGTATTAATAATGTAGGCTTCTGTAGCTTTAAAAACAAGCCCAGATACAAAGTGCAGATAAGAAATGGGAGCTTTCTCGATTTAATACCATACACACGTAAAATGCTTTATGCGTCTGGAAACGTACAAATTACGCGTCGCATACCAGAGACATGCTTACTTTCAACTTCTGATCGCAAATACACTGTTCACGATTACGAACAGTCTCAGTAAGACCCGAGCCAAGTCTAAAAAAACACCTTTTATATAAAACTACGTTTGATGTCATTCAATTACAAAGACAGAATTGTTCTCTGCTGCAAATCCTATCCACCTATATCCTATCCTAATCCAGCATGCATTGCAGGTGTGTATTGCACAAAAACCAATGGTATCCTATTCGAGAAGTCAAAAGAGTCGGCCTGCCATCGTCAGACTATTAAGAACACTTGCTTAGCGCAAAACGCTAAGCAAGTGTTCTTAATAGTACCATCAGGATTACATTCATCGTTGAATGAGGTGAATACATTTTCAGAAACCACAATAACAGTAGGAGCCAAAGCGTATGATCGCTTCATAGAGCTCTGATTGGCCCCAGGTGACCAACTCAGGTCTGATTTGTTCGTTCATCAGATCTTTGAAAGTGTTTCGGTGGATACTTACTGTCGTCCTGTTTACGTGTGACACAAAATATGGTATATAAACGTCCTCCGCAAGAGCGAAATTTTCCCGGTGAGCGGTAGTGACGCACAGTATACAACACTTCTGTTTCTTTTGATTTGCTGGCTCCAACAAGAAATGACAAATTGCGAGCGTACATTTTGAAAATCTTGGCAAAACTGCAGGTTTCAAGTACGAACACATGAAGTGGACTCTCACAGATACGTACATTTTGCCTATTCGTGAACTAATGCAAACATTTCGGTGGAGTCCCTCCCGGTTTAGACCTAACCCCACATTAGGCGTGCGCGATCCTCGGGCGTGTGAGTAGCGCGTGCGTCGCGAGCACGCTGCGTGAGCGTCGCGTTTTGCTGCCCTGCGGCATTTGCAGCGCGCTCGACTTGACGTTTAACTGCTAAGGCGTTTAGCGGGCGGCGGAGATAGCGGGCGAAGGGGTAAGAACGCAACTCGAGCGCCGCGTGCTCGCCGCGAGCGCGTCGCTTGCACTCTTCACACATGCCGCAGGGCAGCAAAACGCGACGTTCACGCAGCGCGCTCGCGACGCTCGTGCTACTCACACGCCCGAGGATCGCGCACGTCTAATGTGGGGTCAGCCTTACCATAGTAAGTAAGTGCACAGAAAATCCCCAATTCATACAAGTCATACAAGTGTTTCTCCCCAATAGTGAAACTATCCTACCCTATGCGCCTGCTGATGATGATGACTCATTTTATCATCCATCCAGCTATTCCCCAACTATGTTGGTGTTGGGCTTCCAGTCACCGAATCTGTTTGAGTAAGAACCAATATTTTGCTTGGAGCGACTACCTATCTATCTATCTTCAATCCAGTCAACTACACAAGACGATATCCATGGTAAGACTGACAGACTTTCTGGCTTCTGATTAGTCGCAGCAGCTGCAGAAAATGTACAAATGACAGCTTTGTCAGACTCAAAGCATATAGACATAGATTATACTTAGCTATTTCCTGTGAAAATTACTTTCGCACCATACGTAATAATTGACTATTCTATATTGCCCACGCAGACGAAGTTGCGGGCAACAGCTAGTATTTAATAAATATTTAATAATATGAGAATCATGTTGTGAGGAAGATGATGAGTATGAATGTGGACGGATATAGTAGAAGAGGAAGACCAAAGAAACGATGGATGGATTGTGTGAAAGTAGATATGGTAAGAAAGAATGTTACTTGTGAGATGACGGCAGATAGAAGAGTATGGAAGGAGAAAACATGCTGCGCCGACCCCAAATAAAATTGGGATAAGGGCAGGAAGATGATGATGATATATTTAATAAATATTTTGGCAATCAATTGTGTTCACATGCACCGCAAACTTATCATAAAGTAAAAGCCGACACTGCTGACGTTCCTTTTATTTGCACACGTAGAACAAAAACATAGCGTTCTTTTTGATATGTTTATAAGATATGTACCTACACATTCTTCAAGATGTGGCATCGGATGACAAAGTACGTGCAAAGAATGCAACCTCGTGCGTCACAGCCTAACAATGAACCTGTAACTGAAGAGACACGTGTTAACGTCCATTAGCCGTATCTAAGATAATTATATCAAGTCATTGATACCGACTGAGATTAAAAGGATTTTACCTACGTACGGTTTGTTCTCATCAAAACTTTTTGCCATCACAGAACATTGCGGGAATCGCTGCACAGAAACCATTTTTTGGCAGAGAAACGAGAAGGTAATGAGCTATGGAGCCTTATGAAACAAGTATTTTCCTGAAACATATTAAGGAACTGCTTTGAATTTCAGCAATAAAAATAGTTGGGAAGATATTTTTTCCTAAGTAGGTACCCCATGATACAACAAAATTTAAATAAAAAGCCTTCGAAAACTTTCAAAGAACACAAAAATATAAGCCAATAGGTACAATTCATCGAGCATAATCGAAATAGGTAACCGAATTATGTCAATGCGGAATTCCGATGGCCTTAAAAACTTAAAAGCTTGCTTTGATGTCGCAATACAAAGCACCCAATACAGAAACAGGGTCAAATTCTCAAATGTCGAAATAAATAAGTGGCGGAAACTTTTTTTCAGTTTCCCTATGTCATTGACCGATAAAAGTCAATTACCTATGCTCCCAATGAATGGGGCAGAAAAGTTTGGATACCCTAAGGTAAAACCCGCTATCTAATGTCGAGGCATCATTAACTTGGAAAGGAAAAAGAAAGCAACCGGCAATAGAAAACAATTATTTTTTTGTTTAATAAATAAAAACGGAAAAGAATTTTCTGGGTCAGAAAATAAACTAAGGTTCAATAATTTGTTATTTTCCTTATGAAAAGCACCAGTGAACAACTCATATCGCGACATGCGCGCACCAGCAGAGGAGTTAGTTGCGAGAAGTTAGTTGCTAATATTGAGTTACTTTAACGAAGAAGTGCACGATCTTTAGAACTATGTAGGTAAGACCTTCATCAAAGCGCCCAGAACTAGGTGCAATCACACTCCGCGGCGGCGGAGGCTAAAGTTTGTTGTAACTTATTTCTTACACTATTGGGAAGCTACAGTATCCCCAGGTAACATCTATACTAATATTATAAAGCTGAAGAGTTTGTTTGTTTGTTTGTTTGTTTGAACGCGCTAATCTCAGGAACTACTGGTCCGATTTGAAAATTTCTTTCAGTGTTAGATAGCCCATTTATCGAAGAAGGCCATAGGCTACTTTTTATCCCGGTACGGGAAGTAGTTCCCACGGGATGCGGGTGAAACCGCTAGCAGAAGCTAGTAGACTATATTATATTCGGATACGGGAAGTAGTTTCCACGGGACACGAGTAAAACAGCAAGTATAATATAATACTATTACTTACTAATCCTTGGAACAAAGATAGGCCCTTCATCGATGGCACGTGAAAGGTATTTAACAAGCTTCCTGGAAGTCACTTGAACAGAACGGCTTAAAAGGCTTTTAAGTTCGTCGTAATAAATAGCATCTATAGCTAATAATACAACAACGTGGAACATTTTGAGGTTTGAACTCAAATAAATAGAACGGGATACGGTTGATGAACTCCCATTAAGATACGAGTTATCAACTGTAAATATAAAACTTTCTTAATCTTTTCCTGATGGGGTTACCGTGAAACACAAAAGGGTTCAAGCAAACATACGGGTCACTCAGTAAAAAGTCACAGGCCTATCCACTTTTGTTTCCCATCCGGGTAAGAGAAAGTAGCTCTCTCGGGAAGAGGGTGAAACCGCTTTTGAAGCTACTTCGAAATACCTGTATAACGTACATGTCCCCATTATCCAAATAAAGGATGGTTTTTACAAGTAACTGTGTCAAACATTACAATGAGACTAAAAGTTGAAACAACAATGGCTTTCGATAATTCTCGCCCATAGTTATTTTTCTTGGAACTCGAAGATCGTTTTTCTCTTCTCTCCTCTTGGATATCCTGTCTTTGCCAGGGAGTTTAAGAGGTCATTGACATTATCACAAGAATATGTACACGTAAGGAGGATATCACAAAAGTTTATAAACTTTGCCTCTTTGAATTCCCGAGGTTCGAGTATTTGATAAAACTTTGTTCTTAATTACCCGCCAGGATGTGGCACGCTATTGTTTCTACGGATATCATCTTTGTTAACTTTCTTACATTAGCAGCCGATTTTTCAAGCATCAATTACTCTGAGGAATAAATATGGAGGTTTGGCATATTTTACTATCTCTACAAAAGCAGTCAAAACGTATAACGTCAAACATATTTTTTTCAAATAAAAGTTATGTGGCAATTGAAAAATCGATCTTAAATCCATTTATTGATAGTCTCATAAAAGAATTACATACATTAATGATATTGTTTTCAACGTAACTATAATTATACCTATTCGATAACTAACCGTACAAAAATACCACAAGTATTTTAGTAACGATATTATAAGCTATTTAACGTAAATATCTCAACAAGATAAAGGTTGTAAAGAGTCAATGGATACCATATACACATAGCGAACTTTATTCACAGAGCGCATCAATCATCCTTTTGAACAACTTTATCAGATGTCACTTGCTTACAAAAACTTCAGCCAGCTAAACGGCTAAAGTAACACACGATACTGAGTCATTGACTGTACCTTTAACATAAGTACCTATAAATAATATACTAGCTGTTTTCCCGCGGTTTCACCCGCGTCCCGGGGGAACCACTTCTCGTGTTGAGATGAATATAGTCTATATTATTAGGCGATTGTGTAGCTTTCCAAATAATTTTTCAAGTCGTTTCAGTACTTTCGCAGCCTGTGGAGTACAAACATGGAAAAAACTATTTCCTCTTTATTATGTTAGTATAGTTATCGGCACGGATATTGAGCTCTCGGCGGAAGAGTGGGGATCGCTTTGCGCACTGTACACATAAGGCAATAAACCAATAAATCGCTTCTGTGCAGGTGAAGGTCAGGGCTCAATATCCCTGCCGATGATTATACAGATAAATTCCATGGTTTATTGAATAAACAGAGTCAACCACTAGATGCTCAGTGATCATCCAAATTAAGAATTATAAATAAAAAATGCTTACCGATGGTAGAAAGTTTCAAAAACTCGGACTTTGAATCTCCTAAGCCCTCGCTAATAGTAGGTACGAAACAACGAACATAAAATGTAAATGTATTCCTTCAGCACGTCACGCCAATCTAGTTGACGCACTTTATTTAATCTTCAGTGGAAATGTACCAAATACTGTCTCAAAATATCACTTCATACTGGTTCGGAATAAAATTATACACGATGCCTGCATTAGGGACCATTTTTATTGTTGAACTTAACGGTATAAAAATCATAATGACTCAGTTAATCCTATAAATATACATAATTACAAGTATGTACTGTTAACATCCCAATTGAATCTTACCTCTTTAGGTATCTATAGTATTTAACATACTCTAGCTCTAGGAGATCGTGAAAAGAGCTGTGTCCGCCTCTAATGTGGACGCCTCAACGTGACCACGACCGCTCTGCCAAGAGCGAATCGACAGAGAAGAAGATAATTAGCTAATAAATCAGTTCTATGAAGTATAAGCATCCAATGCATTTTTTCTTTATTAGTTGCAGTTTCACAGTTATACAACGAGTATGATTTTATTTTAGTCAGATTATGCAAAATGATTCACCAAATTCATAAAGTTATTGACAGGAGCTGGATGCGAGAAGCCGAAAATCGATCTCAGTGGCGTGCACTTGGAGAGGCCTATGTCCAGCAGTGGACTGCAATAGGCTGATGATGATGATGATGATGATGATAAAGTTATTTCCTCAGGACATGAGTGAAACTGTGAAACCGCGAGAAATAGTAACATAAAATCAACCTGTAGAACACGAGTAACACGTTCACTTTATCTGTTTTCAGTTCAATAAGGGTACGGGTAGGTGTACAGTGTAAGCTGGTACCATTAATAAAATATCTGTCTGTGAAAGTCAAGGCCAATCGGTCGGTGACTTCTCGCCTCGAAAGTCGGAATATATTTGTACATCTCGTGGAGGAAATATTTGCTTTAGTAATGAAAGTGTGCTTAGTAAGTAGCCTGAAATTCTATCCAATTTTTATCTTACCTTACCTTTACCTATATTACCTTTCGGAGTGGCAAAAATGTTTAAGTCATTATTTTTAGGGTTCCGTACCCAAAGGGTAAAACGGGACCCTATTGTTTTCGCTAATCTGTCAGTCCGTCCGTCCGTCTGTCACCAGGCTGTATCTCATGAACCGTGATAGTTAGAGAGCTGAAATTTTCATTTTCATTTTCAGATGATGTATTTTTGTTGCCGCTATAACAACAAATACTGAAAACTAGAATTAAATAAATATTTTGGGGTGCTCCCATACAACAAACGGAACCCTTCGTGCGCGAGTTCGACTCGCACTTGGCCGGTTTTTGAAAAAAATATTCTTTTCATTCATAACTAACCAGTGTCCACCCGCGGTTTCACAGTCGTACCGAGAGGGAATTACTTTACCCCAAACATACTATATAATAATAATGCCTACATTATTCCGATATTATATAAGTTATATTACTACTAAATTTCGCCAAAATCCGTTGAGTAGTTTTTGCACGAGTTATTTGCCAACTATGTACCTATTTCTTAAGTCAGAAAAGTCGAATGTGGAACTTTTCAATGTAGGTAAACCTTTTCAGACGTATCAAACACTGGGAAATGAACCGTGATTACTTATGATAAGTATACAAATTCTCGAGTTCATTGACTGTTTCGTTTGAATGAAAATTCACGACACAACATATGAACAAATTGAACCTTCGTCCAAAAAGGTTTGTAATTTCCTACATGTGGGTATATATGAAGCTGAATTCGCATGCCAATGACCGCGCCAGTGGACGCTGCGTCCTATGATACGAGCATGAAATATTGCTTTCTTTCATACATTCCCCGATATTCAATACCCTTGATTTATAACCGACGATCGTTCCCCTACATATTTTTCATAATCATATCGCATTTTGAAATACACACTACTTACTCTTATTTATAAATGTAGAGGTATGTATTTCTTACTGGGTGGTTTCCTGATTTTCTTCTACACAATAAAAACAATGTTTTGCAATCGGTATATTTGTTGTAAATCTCCATGTTATGCGTGTGTGTTTAACTAAGTAAAAATCCCTCTTTGCCCACCGTACACCTCGTCAGACCACCTAGGTGTGCAGCGGGAAGTTTTTTTTTACTACTGTTCACCTTTGTTCACCTGGGAGTACCGTGGGAAATATAAAATTTCCTCCGTCCACCTTATTATCAAAACTCTTTATATCTGAAGAGCAAAGAGATTAATTCTATGAGATTAAATGATTAAAACTTATGTAATGCTGTGACATTGACAGCTTCTGTTTATTTTCATAGAAGCTAATTACCTATAAAGCGCAAGAAAAAGAAACATGAATAAATTAAAAACCATTCAAAGAAATGGTGGTATTGTTATGCTGCACAGAGGCTATCAGTATCACAAGGTAAAAATATTTAAAAACGGAGCTTGTTTGTGGAGGTGTGCTTTATACAGAAAACATAAATGTAGAGGCAATATTATTGTACAGGTATGTGCAACAGTTAAATGATATTTTTTTATATAATACCTACTAGCTTTAGCCTGCGGCTTCGCCAGCGTGGCATTAGGTACTTTAGGAATCGGGATAAAAGGTAGCCTATGTTCTTTTTCACGTCAAAGGCAAATATGCATGCCAAATTTCATCCAAATCCGTTCAGCCGTTTTTTACGTAATTAAATAACAAACATCTAAACATCTACACTTTCACATTGAATATTAAGATTCTAGCTGCCTGATTTTTCAGCTGCAAAAATAACTAAAATGGGTTTCAGATGTTGTTGTAGGTAATTTGGGCGAAAGATTGACAGCCGCATGTTTCAACTTAATAACTCACACAGGACTTATCGACTGAGACGTCAAGTGGCTCCATGACCAGTTGATCAAACTTATATATTGTACCTCTTCTTTAATTTCAGAATGAATGCATCGTTCTCAAAGAAAAAGATCATTCATGTACACCACAACCAACAAAAAATATAGTAACTATCGAAATCGAAAAGCTGAAAGAAACTGTAAAGACAAGTAGTGAGCCCATACCTAAATTATATCAAGAGGCTTGCGGAAGCATCCAGAATACGGGAATCGATTTAATTGCTGAAATTCCTGCTTTAAGTAGCATTCAACACTGTTTGTACGATATCCGAAATAGATCTTTAGAAGTAAAAAAGACAACATTTAAAAATTTCGGCGAAATCATCATACCACCAAAATTTTCAGATTTTTTGTTAGCTAATTATTATGATGGAATTAAGCGCATATTGATATTTTGTTCAAAGGATGCAAGGGATCAAATTGAACTTATTGAAGAATATTTTGGTGATGCCACCTTCAACTCCTGTCCATATCCGTTTTATCAATTATTTATCATACACGGTGAAGCAGGTAGTAGTTTCACACAAACAGCAACAGTTCCTTTGATCTATGCCTTAATGCCTGATAAAAAAGAGGAAACGTATATAACAGTTTTAAAATTAATAAAATCCCAACTGCCGAAATTCAATCCCAAAAAATATCATTGTGATTTCGAGATTGCAGAAATAAAAGCCTTTAAAAAAGAATTTCATTCTTTGGTATTGAAGGGATGCTACTGCCATTGGTGTAAGGCGGTCTGGAAAAAATCCAAAAAGTTGAAAATAAAATCAAAACGTGAAAAAAGAATAGTTGGGCTAACTGCATCACTGCCTTTGCTGCCTGCTGAATACATTGAAGAAGGTTTAGACTACGCAAAAAACGAGAGTAGAGGAAAAGATAAATTTAAATTATTTTTTCGGTATGTTGATCGATTTTGGATGACTGAAAAATTTAATGATATTTTGTGCGTTTTCGGTGAACGCCACAGAACCAACAATGTAGCTGAAGCATTCCACTCAAAGCTGCAACAAGATTTAAATAAAAGGAACACGTCTATTATGAGACTTTTATCAAAAATAAAAGAAATAGAATCCAAAGTGAAATTTCAAACTAAAAAAAGGAGCAAAATGTGTATTGAAAATGATGAGGATATAATGTATTACCAACTTCAACTCCTTAATTATGAAATATCGGTGGGATACGCTCTAGAAAAGCTGCGTTAATTGTTTTAATTGAGCATAAGAGTTGCTGAGGACATGCTAGAACCAGTCAATAGAGTCCCACCCAACATTCATGAAACACATGGCACCCGTTTTCAATCCGTAGAAGACAGAGGAGAATTCGTTTAAACTCAATTTCGGAGATAAAGTGTATCGTTTCTGAAGAGGCATACTTTGAAGGTGATAAAATAAATTTGGATGAATAACAAAAGTTGTTTATTATTGATCTTTTCCCGGTACTCTCTTGACAAAGTAGTACGAGTATGTTACTGAAATAAGTCGTTTGTTGCCCGTGGTACTACCAAAAATTTGACTGCTTCGTTGGTCTAGTGGTCGCAAGCGCGGCTGCTGTGCTCGAGGTCTCGGGTTCGATTCCCGGTTCGGGCCGGTATTCAATTCTTATTTGTGAAAAAAAAAAAACTAAGTGTTTTTGACTCTTGTCGATTTTGAGCAATGAAAAATTTCACAACTACCAGATCTATTTGACGGGAAGAAAAATTTACCCGTGGTCCTACTGGTAGTACTATTGGTAGTACCACGGGCAACAAACGAAATAAGTCTTTAAGTTTTGCAAACAATATACCTAATATAATTTTCTACTAGACTGTACTTGTCTTCAAACCTTACCTGTCAGTGAATGTCGCAAATACAACAAAAATCCATAAATATTATAGTCGCCAGCATTGCAGTCCGAGGTGAACCGTCACCAATATAAATTTCACAATGTATAGCTGTATGATTGAGAGGTGAACAGTAGTAAAAAAAAACTTCCCGCTGCACACCTAGGTGGTCTGACGAGGTGTACGATGGGCAAAGAGGGGTAAAAATATTGCTTAGGGTCAAATTAAGACGCAATTGCATAAAACATGTGAGTACATTTTATTGTACTCACATTTTTTTACTGAAAGTACCTATATTTCATCATCTCAGTCATAAGACCACTGATTTCCAAGAGGATAGGGATCGTAGGAAGTATTGGAAGTATAGAAATGTAAAGATGATTATATTACAACATAGTTGTAATTTCTAAGCACCAGCAAAGGAACATTAGTATTAGTTACCCATTTTATATCATATACCTAGGGAGAAAACTACCTCATTACCGTTCATTATGTAACGTTTCTACATTCGTTTATTAGGTTTATTTTAGCAGATTGGTCCTCTCAATAACATTGACACCCCGCTGGTAGCGTCGCTCCATACAAGCCGGTGATATGCCCTCACAAACAAACACCGTGTCGGCTATTTACGGCTCCCTCGGTCCAATTTAGGGTGTACTGACTTATAATTTAACAAATTACCACGTAATACTGAGCTCGGCCTGTTGTCATAGACAGAGAGATGTCTGACAGGACCGTCGAGTCTGGAAACATAGAGTAGTAACGATAAGATTAAGAGATATTTATAAAAAAACAAGATTATCTCCACGATATCTATCGGGTGTGTCGTTCATAATCACATTAAATTAAATGCGTTAATATACTGGTTAATATATGTCGATTAACACAAAGAAAAAAGAAAAATACGTAAACATAAAAAAATACATTTTTCAAACAAAGTAAATAGAATAAAAATGTGCGAAAATTAGAACACCATATAAAAGTCAGTCATTACAAACAACTGAAATACTCCCTTGAAAACTGACAGCTGTCAACTGATCAAAACATTCGATACTCCATGGATACTCCCAACTTTATCTCTGCTTTACACATGATGTTGTAAATTATAAAAACGAAAAATGACTCCTGTGGCTAAACCACTGAATGGATTAGGTTATTTTTTTTACAATTCGCCACAGAATATCATAAAGTATATGCGATAGGATTTAATGTGATTGTGAACGACACACCCTGTATATCCGCGATATTTTTGGCATTAACTTGATATGTTATGACTGGCTGGTTGCGACGTCAGGTCGCCACAGGAACTATTCAGTGGTAGTTTAAGTTACCACACATATCTGTGAATGTTGGTTCACCTGTAATTGGCAACTGTGTAAGCCAACCTACCTGTAATCCTTTTATTTTGTTAATTTAAACACAGAAGCTGGTGTTCTTTTTACTAATAAATACATAACTATGTAATCATTAATAATTATGGCGTCCAAGGCCATCGGCTGTTCTGATGTAAGTGAGAGTAGGTATGAGTTTAGATTATAGTGCACAAGTATTTGGTACAGACACCAATGTGCCCAGACTCTCAAAGTCGGGTTTCTGATGGGACAGAAATCCGACTCGTCGGAGAGAGATCACGTCACCGATATTGTTTCAGGATGTAACAATATCGGTAAATAATTTAACCATCTTCCAAGGTGGATCGTAGCGTCATGAAATTTGATATTTTTTTTTATATAATTAAATTAAATTGTTAGTTGTATGTAGTTCTGATGACAATACAATAATATCGTCATGTCGAAAAGATCCGATGATGCAGCCGGAAGATATGAAATGGAACATCATATCATAACTGTGTTATGCTTGTTTTAAAGTCTTGTAATGAAGTTGGACCACGATGAAGTTTTCCATTTATTTTTCTAGTATTTTTTTTTAATTATTAATTTATTATAAAGAAGTTGAATTTAATTTCAAATGTATGCTACAATTTTTTTATAAATTCTTCGTGTTCTTCTCTACGACACATAAAATGAGTAAGTAATTTACTCTTGCGAAACATTTACTCTTCTCTTCTTTTTCTCGTATCCGTTTATGTAAGTCAAACAACAAAATCAATGTTCATAATGTGTGAAACATACTACAAAATACTGTAATGTTACTTCACGTTTAATGCTAACGAGTGCATCTAAAGAATAATATAGATAGATATTACACTTCAAATAAAACCATGCTTGTATGTCAACAAGTCAACAAAAACTAAACTCTTTATTTTAACATTTACAACTTATTACATCTATTACGTCGTATGCCATTTTTACAATAGTAATTTTCTAAATTAAAAGTATTTATTTATATTTCCGTAATTTGTCGTTAGTAACGACAAATTCGTTACGCACTAGTGCCTCTTGGTTCGAAGAAGTAGCATTGATGATAAGCGCTACCCAAGACGCCTGTAAAACGAGGTTCGTAGTTATATATCAAGTATTGGTTTTCCTCAGCCTGGCTTGCAAATTGATGCAAACTCTTTCTGCATTCCTTCACGAAAAAGTCCATGAAATAACGGTTTGTTTTCACCGCGGATAATGAATGAGCATAATTCTTCGACAGCTTCCATTCGAAGGAACTTTTCTCAGGATGAAACTGTACACCGTAGAAGGGATACCTGAAATATGATCAATTATTGTATGTTACAAACTATAGTGTAGCTTAGGTTTCTTTAAATATATAAAGTCTGTCTGTCTGTCTGTCTTTTCTTCACGCCTAAACTACTGAACTGATTTGTGTGAAATTTGGTACAGACATAGTTTGAAACTTGAGAAAGGACATAGGATAGTTTTTATTACAAAAAAAAAAAAAAAATATTCCGGACATATAGCGCCATCTATTGGTCAAATCAAAAATCTGCTGGTAGTCACTATTCCACGCGAACGAAGTTGCGGGCAAAAGCTAGTAACAAATAAAATTAAGATTTTACGCCAGACTTGGATTTCCCCATGACTTCAGATAAATGGATATCAGGAAATTAATTTTCACTACATCAAATAATCTTATCGGGCTTTTTATAATTCTTAAGAAAACATAATAATGCTAATGTTAATTAATATTATCATCAATCAATTTATGATTTGACATAATAAGGAAACAATCCATTACGATAACAATTTTCAGCCTTCAGCCAATGGGTGGAACGCGCAAGGGGTATCAAAATTTTACTAACTGCATCCTAGTTTTCTTTATAGGTACCCTTTAGTCGTCAGAGCCTAAAACTTCCACTGCTGATTGGGATTTACCCATACCCGCCGCGCTTACCATGCGCTTTGGTGAGCTGTGTGGGATATGTTTTTACCTTCGGAAATGCTACTGCGCATCACCGAGTAAAGCATTTACTATGCCATTTGATTCTACGTGTTGGTTATACCGCCACTAATCGGTCAGAGCCTCGTCAGTTTTTCAACAGAGTATACCGTGGGCTGGTGAGGTTGGCTAAATAAACAAACCATTTTATTACCTAGTGTGTTCGACAGTGGCGATGAACTTGACTCCATAGTCGTCGAATGAATGGGAGGTGACTCGCCAGTCATTTGTCAAATTGTAAGATATCAGGTTCTAGAAGAAAAAATAACGTCTTAATTTTACTCGTATGTAGAAAGAAAGAAGGAAAAAAATACGTTATATTTGATTTACAAAAATAATAGGAATTAAGGAAGAATGAGCTTATATTATTTCATGTGCGTAAAGTGTTAGTTACCTGCCTTATTTGAATACTTAAATAATTTATTTCGTTTAAAAAAATATGGCTTAACGTAAGTATAAGAGGTTCTTGGAGCGATTCTACTCATAGGTACCTATTTTCGCGATCTTGTAATCGTAACGTGTTTGTAACAAAAAGTGGTCTTTATGTGTTTAGTAGAAAGCAGTAGTTAGTAGTATACCTAGTATACGAGAGAATAATCTTATCGCAAAATGTGTTGGTAAGCGCATAACTCAACAACGCCTGGACCAATTTGGCTAATTCTTTTTTTGTTGTGTTTGTTATTGTCAGGAGAAGGTTCTTATGAAAAAAAAATAGGGTAAAGTAGAGAAGTCAGTTGACGGGAGCGAAGCCGCGGGCAAAAGCTAGTACACAATATAAATAGCTAAGACGCACATGGCCGGCTACAGCTTGCTTTACCCGGACAGAACTAGGTGAAGCCGCACTTCGGGCTTCAGCCGTCACAATATCTGTTTAATCCAATCCTGTCACTCTACATACCTCATCTATGATGCAGAACTGATGTGCATTTACTGTGACATTTTCGTTTTCCAAAACCTTTGTAATTTGTTCGGGTGCTTCTCTGAACATCTTACTGGATTGGTAATCTGTAAGAATAAATACTTATTTAACTTAAAATATGAATGTCACACCTAAAACTTGGATTGTTGAAGAGTTCTTTTATTCACAGAATGATGGAAAAACTGACAGAAATCGGATTAATATAAATGTAGTATCTACGCGTAAAAAGATTGCTGACCACAAAACACACAGTGAATTCTATCCCGACCTTACTGGTCAGTAGGCGTTACAAAATAAAAATCCTAATACTAATCTTGGTAATTATTTAGTTCATGCAAAAAAAAATGAAGACCTTTACTCACCATCAGTAAAATCAAGAGGAATATTCCCATAGGAATAGCACCTGATCCTGTTCTCTGGGTATCCTCGGCCTGAAGCCAAGATGATAAGCAGCTCAAAGCCAAGGCAGGTGCCAAATATGGGGAAATAGTCGCCAGCGTCGTTCATTTCTTGAGCAATTTCATATATATGCTGACCGGCGTCGGCGTAGCCATCCGATTGGTTGAAGTACGTAGCTCCGCCGGGAATCAGAACGCTGCAATGATAAACGACGGAATGTATGATAAATAAATTATACTCCTTTCCTAGCAGGTTCAAACATAGCTACTATACGATATTCCATCATTAAGTTCTTTGTAGTTCATATAGATCTACCGGCTCCATCATCATCTGATCATAGTTAGTTCGACAGTATCTTACTTAGCTGCCAATTTTCATGACGCTACGATCCTTGGAAGATGGTTAAATTAGAGAGTTACCTTAGATTCCCCTACATACCTAGTTACATCTATACTAATATTATAAAGAGGAAAACTTTGTTTGTTTGGTTTAGAAATATAGTATTTAGAAAAAAATATCTAGTGCTCGATTGTGATGAAACTATGGTACCTACCTGTATTATTCTTCTTATCAGTACTATATCTAAGTCCATGAAGGTTAATCTGGCTAAAATGTGTCTTTAGATAGGTTTATCGACGAACTTACCCGTTCAATTTGCCCATCAGTTCCTCATAGTAAGCACGATCTTTTCCAATTCTGTAACATTATTTCACATCAAATAAATGAACCGTATTAAGAAATGAAAAATCATAATTTTAAATTCTTTTTCTGAATATTTATAACTACTATAACTAGCGATCCGGCCAGGCTTCGCACGGGTGCAATGCTGATACTAAACATTCTACACTATTTAATGGATGTTATTATGCATATAAACCTTCCTCTTTAATAACTTAATCTATTAAAAAAAAAACCGCATGAAAATCGGTTGCGAAGTTTTAAAGATTAAAGCTTACAAATGGACAGAAAAAGCGACATTGTTTTTTTGCTATGTAGTGATTACGTTACTCACAGAATAGGAACAACTCTAGCTCCAGAAGCTTCCACGTCCTTGACGTACGATGCGGCGATATAGCTGGTGTAATTCTCCTCCGGGTACTTGGTGTGCAGGTACATGGACTGTTCCTGCGACAACACGCCGATGATCGGACGGTCGTTCACCACGGGGAAGTCATCCGTCCTCACCACCGTGGCACCTTCGCAGTGCAACAAATACACGACCGTCAACAGCACAGCCCCCTTCATGATCAGCGTCACGCTCAAACTGTCTACTGCACTCATCCACCTAAAATTTATTTGAATTCACACATATCTGTTATCAGCCAAATCGCTGTTGTTGTTTAGTGGTTCGTTCAATACGTAACATCAGATAAGAAATACTCAATCAAAGAAATCTGCTTTGTAGTTGCCGACTTAATTTAAAGCAGCTTTCATTTTGCATTAATAAGTAAGTATACAAAAAACACTATGTTGATTTGTGTATTGTCTCAAATAATAACTAACCTCAACAACATAATATTGACACCATCGTTAACTAAGCAAACTATGATATTTCGAAGCACTGTGCGCGCGCGCATCTGATTTATAATAAACTTGTAGTCTAAAAATAATGCTCTCCTACAATGTGTCCAATACACGTGATTGAGAGACAAAGATAAATATGTATATTGTTTGAAATTCTTCTCTAAAAAACAAATTTTAATTACCTATGCATTTAATTACCTCAAACAAATCCTGGTTAAGAAACAAATAAGTAAACTGATAGCAACCGATTATTATCAGAATATAATTAATAAAATTAACAAATTAGCTAAGTGCTCATTATCTTAACTACTTGTTAGTGTTCATATCGAACTCCTTAAAATGATAAATCAATATCGATCACCGGTAAAACTGTTAAAATGCAAGAAATAGTGTGCATTGTTTATCGATGCGGGGATCTTAGTATGTCATAAAAAATACATCGGAGGACAGAGTACCAAACTCCATCCATCGAAAAAAAACCCCAACAGACAAGCCGTTTGTTACGACTGTCATTGCACCGCACATTTACGCTAGGCATTCGTTAAGGTAGTCAGAATAAAGAAAACGTTACAACCAGTCTTATGAAGTGATGCTTTTTCGAAATTAACGCTAACAAAGGCGGAACGTGTAAGCAAAAAGAATACTTTTCGGTTTGAAGTTCCAAGGATCCAGCGTTCCAAAATCAATGATAAGGACTTGCGAACGGCGAGCAAGGGGTGACTCGCCGTCGTAAAGATATAGGACTACTAGCAACTCTGCGCAAGTTAAATAACGTCCAGATAAGATTAATCTGGTAGGTAGATTAATTCATATTCGAACGTCTTCCGGATTCCGAAGCAGATGGGAAATAATATGGTTAAGATCCAAACAAGCCATTTAAATCATTAACATCTTAATGACCTTATTTTATTTGGATTCGGCGCAGCATACCTTATTCCGTAGTCCTCCAACCGACGAAAACTCATAGTTATAACGTACCTTGCATTCTTTCAGGGGCCCGATTCTCCTAATTTTACTTAAGCGACATACGATTCACGTTCGACTCGATTCGACTGAGATCCAATCCCGACTCGATTACGATTGAAGCGTATGTGGCATTCCGCTATTTTTTTTTCTTTGAAATAAACGTTTTTATCCTTTTCTATCATTCAATAATGAATCATTTTGTCTGCAAATGATGTACGATTGCAAGATGATTATACAGCAAACTACCGTATAGACCAAAATCACCAAAATAGCAGACCAATCGCACACCAATCAAATGTCAATCGAATACGATTGGTCTTTTATTAGTAGCAGAATGCCCGATATGGTTAAAACTGCTATTGCGATCATATTGCGATTCGATTTCTATTCGATTTTGACATTATTAACTTAGGAGAATCGGGCCCCAGCATTTTCGTTTCTTGGTTCTCCTTTCGTCGTCTTTTCCTTTACTCACCTAGGTATATCTACTCACTTATTTAAAAAGATAAATTGAAATAAGTAGGTAGGTTGCTGGGTTTTGTTCACAATTATTAAGTTAGGTACTTCATCCGTTAAAGATGTTCCAATAACGTTTACAGAAGACAAGCAGAGGACCAATAGAAATACCAAGACATGAGTTGCACTTACCTTTTATCGCTAAACGTATTGTTCTCTTTATGGATAAATAACGGGAAAACAATTTACATAACATCTCAGTGAACATGCTTGTAATTTTTGAAAAGATTTGACTAAAGTAGTACATTTCATACAATTTCTTAATTTTAAGCCAAAGAATCTTGTGTTGTGTTGTGAGTTTGACAGGAATGTAAAGCAGCCCTTTGGCAGCCCTCGACATTTTCCAATAGGTAGCGCATGCGTGGTTTCGCACTTTTTGATGAGCTCAGCAAAAAGGTTTACAAAGGGTGAATTCGGTTCGCATAGTCATTTCAGGATAAGTAGGTACCTGGAGGTACCTGAGCTAATTTCATTATCAACTTGTGTCACAACTCACAATATCATGGTAATATTATGCAATACCTACCTAAACTGTGAAATTACGATAATATCGATGAAAAGTTAACTAAGTTTCTTTCGAAGCGATGATGAATATCAAAATTATAATAATTTCAAAATGAATACGGTGTGCAAATGTTTCTTCGGCTATACAGATATTCAACTACGCTACCTATTCATACTACGGTGAAATAATGGTTGGTATATAACCGACAGAAATCAGTCTTATCCAATAGGTACCTACTAAGGAATCACGCAAATTAATCACTTTTGTGAAATGCTTATGGTAGGTAGATCCTTCATAATCTTTTTTATGTAGACGACAAAAGATAAACGAACGGCTTGGACGGCTTGGACAATGATCATAGCTTACTTAAAAATTAAAATATTTTCGAAGAAGGTACGAATGCAGAGAACTTTTTCCTAAACCTTTTCCTGTTTGACTAGGTAGGTACCCATGTCGCAATGTCCAAGAAAAATAAACGCTGAGACGTCTGCATTATCGGTGACCATATAAAAATTTCGTTCTTTTTGAAGTTGGTTAAGTTTATTTTCCCAAAAATATCACTTTCAGTTTAATGTTTCGAAACGAAAACAATCATCATCCCTTTCCCAAAAATGTTAGAGTCTTCCAGTCCCACGGAATGAAGGATGAAACATTGCAGATCAATCGATCAAAAGGTTAAGCAAAGTTTGGCGCGGTCAGTCTGTGAGTAGGTGACCATCTTGACCTAACTTTTTGTACCTATGCCTAAAACTAACGCCTATTGTATGGAAGCCACTCAAAAATATTAATTTCGACACAACTATTTAGGTACTTTTAATCTAAGTAATATCACAAATAACAAACGTAGTATATACTCATTTTGTGGATATTTCAAGCGCAATTATTAGTTTATGGTATGGGGGCCCCCTAAAATATTGATGCTTTGTTATAGCGGCAAAAATAAAATTTGGTACATACATACACTTACTATCACGTGCAGTTTGGTGACCGAAAACGAAATCTGTCCAAACTAATTCTAGTTATGAATGAACATAAATGTATGGGGATGTGGGATGTACATGAGCGCACTCAGGCTCGGACATTAGTTTCGAAAAGAGTTCGAAAATCGAGTTTTACGAAAACTGTAACTGTAATGGGGTCTCGGGTTTCTCTTTGGGTAAGGTTTGGCCATTGGCTAAACTTCGAGATGGCACAGTCGACTGACTGAAGCGCCACCTGCACTCACTTAAGAAGTTTCCTCCATGAAACTTACTATGTTGATCTGCAAAAAATCTGACCCACAACCAACTAAATTACTTACACAAAGTATGGCAACATAGTATGAAAATAAAACATACTAAATGATAATTGGCAACACTAAAATATACCTCGTCAAAAGAAAAATGCCGCTGCCAAGAAGAAACGTAATGATAAAGGTATTTTGATAATAATTATTACTGTTACAATCATCATCTTGTGTACATATACTGAGTGAGTGTTTAATTTTGGTATTAACCTTTGTCCGTTTCAAATATTTTGAACAACTAATTTGTTGAAAACACTTTGTTTTAGGTTGGTTTTCTGCGTTGACAGTGGAATTCGCGTATTTTCTTTTACAAGTCAAGTACACAATAGAAAATGTTCGAAATGGTAAGTATATTTGCAGTTATGAGTCCTTTGTAGACAATGATTACATTAATACAGGTAACAAACATAACGATAATGTCTTTATTTTCAGAACACAGCTGAACCTATGCAGGTGGATGTTCCACCTGAAGATAACGAAAACAATGAAACCGAATGTTATGTGGTTGACAATCCTACTCTGGATCTGGAAACATACGCCGCTTCTTATACTGGATTTGCTAAACTGTATAGACTGATGTTTGTAGCCGACCATTGTCCTTCCCTCAGATTGGAAGCTCTGAAAATGGCTATTTCCTACGTCATGACAACATATAACGTAAGCCTTTACCAAACCCTTCACAAAAAACTGGCTGAGGCAGTTGCATCTGCCGGCTTGCCTGATGTTGCCGTACAAATGGGTTCACAAGATATCCCAGTCCTGGACACTATATGGATTGAATCAAAAACCAAGAAGGCTGCTATAAAGTTGGAAAAATTAGATACAGACCTCAAGAATTACAAAACAAATTCAATAAAAGAGAGTATTCGAAGAGGTCATGATGATCTTGGTGACCATTATCTTGATTGTGGTGACCTCACAAGTGCCCTCAAGTGTTACTCAAGAGCCAGAGATTACTGTACAAGTGGCAAACACATTATAATGATGTGCCTAAATGTTGTGAAAGTTTCAGTGTATCTGCAGAACTGGGCTCACGTTCTTAACTATGTGTCTAAAGCAGAAGGCACTCCAGATTTCAATGAAGTCCCCGGTAAAGACTCTAACCAGTCAATACTGACCCGTTTAAAATGTGCTGCTGGTCTAGCTGAATTAGCCACAAAGAAGTACAAGTCTGCTGCTAAACACTTCCTAGCAGCCAGCATTGATCATTGTGACTACCCTGAACTTCTTAGCAGCAATAATGTTGCCATTTATGGTGGATTGTGTGCACTTGCTACATTTGATCGTTCTGAATTACAAAAGCAAGTCATAGTTAGCAGTTCTTTTAAATTATTTTTAGAGTTAGAACCGCAGTTACGTGACATAATTTTTAAATTCTATGAATCTAAGTATGCTTCCTGCTTAAGGCTATTGGATGAAATAAGAGATAATTTACTGTTAGACATGTATTTAGCTCCCCATCTAAACTCACTGTACATGCAAATAAGGAACAGAGCGTTGATTCAATACTTCAGTCCATACCTGTCGGCTGACATGCGCTTGATGGCTGCAGCATTCAATCGCACTGTTAATGCTCTGGAGGATGAGTTGATGCTTTTAATACTAGATGGCCAGATCCAAGCTCGTATTGATTCCCACAACAAAATATTGTATGCTAAAGATGTGGATCAAAGGAGTACTACTTTTGAAAGGAGCCTGGCCATGGGAAAAGAATACCAACGAAGAACTTCTATGCTTATTTTACGTGCTGCAATGCTCAAAAATCAAATTCATGTGAAGGTGAGATTTGAAACTTTAGGTTGTTTTATTATTTGAAATAAAAATAACTATGTAAAATTACAAATAATAAAACGTGTTTTCAGAATGTTGGCAGAGACACAGGCCCACAAAGTGGTGAAGCACCAGGATCCAGCACCAGCCTCACTCCACGTACATTTGACACAGTGCCGTTGTGATGAATTTACTCATAGTCTACTAAAAGTTTTGTCGTGACAATTTAAATGCCACTATCAACCAATTTAGAGCAAGCATTTCATACAGATGAACATTGTTGGACTTTTTTGTTACTGCTCCTCTCTAATTGGATTTATATTGTCACATGAAATCAGATCTTATTTTTAAAAAGAACTCTTTTTGTGTACTGAGTATCTGCTTATGTTTTTTTGTTTAATGAGACTGCAGGAGTAGGCCCGCAAAGTTTCAACAGTTTTGCCATTGCAAACTACTGATAATTATTGTTTTAAGGAAAATGTTTTATCAGCAATCACAGAAACATGAACAGCTGGTGCAAGCATTCTTTCTCAACATTGTTTATACTGTATTATTCTATGTAACCACAAAATATTATGTCTACGTAATTTTTAATTAAAAAGTAAAAGCATCAATTGTTTTACTTAATAACTAATTCCCTCACGTTGATAACAAAAATAAATTCATCCAGTAGTTTAAGCGTGAAACAGTAACAAACATACATACAAACATCAGCCTTACCTACTAACTTTTGCATTTATATAGAGCCTCATTTTATTATTTGCACCTTTAGGCGATTCTCACACTGCCCCGCATGATGCAGCGTACCTAGCGCGTGAGTGCGTGTTCTTCCGTTGTTTGTAAGTATCTCCGTTTGTATGGAAAACACGCACAGTCCAACACACTGAAAATGCATCCGCGCGCGTTCATGCGGATCACGCGCATACACGCGGAGAAACATGCACCCCCGCGCGTAGGTGCGGGGCGAGACGCATGGTATGGCACACCGAATCCCGCAGTGCCGCGCGTGATTTTGAATGGGCGTGACGTGTGTGTTTGAAATGGATCTACCTGCACGATGATGCAAATCTGGACTCCCGCAGGAACGCGCGTAGGTGCGTCGACACGCAATATGCAGCATGATGCGGGGCAGTGTGAAGATCGCCTTATGCCTACATATTATTTAGATAAGGCATGTAAACAACCGCAGCATTGGGTATTGGGCATCAAATAAACATTAGACATCATTCAGATACCATTTTTATTTATTTCCTTTTCTTTTGTTAATTTTCTTTTTCACTGCACGTAATTGGCTGAAGACAAGTTGGACAACTACCATTCGCGACGCCAAAGGCAGGGGGCCGGCTACCAGCACATGCCACTAACCACTGAAAAAAAAAAAAAAATACAGGCTTTTAAGAGCGTCCTAGACTCTTATCTCATATCAGAAAATGAGCATGCCAATTATTATGGGACGGACACGATCGGAGAGACCGACATTAACATGCTCCCGATGCACGGGGTGTCAATCGCCAACTTCCAGGCTGCTTTGTGAAAGTTTAGAAACCCCACAGAAATACCTAATGGCACGAACCGGGAATCGAACCCCAGACCCGAGAACCTCGTGCACAGCGGTCGCGTTATGTGACAACTAGACCAATGGGATAAATATGATCTTACAAGACTATGAATAAATTGTCACAAAGATTTTGGAAAGAAAGAAATAAACCAAAAATTTTGGAATGAGAATATAATTATTAAATCCATGACATTAAATGTTAAGAAAAATATATTTAGTGTTAATTCTGTGAGACGAACTTTGGTACTTCAGAATTAACAGTAAATATAGTATACAGGGTTACTGGTAAGTAGACCGCATCCTTTCATGAGGTCATAGTATACGTTTAGTCGTATAATGCCTAATTCGCAAAATGGCAAACAGTCGCAAAAAGGCCAATTCGTGAATGGACTAATTCTCGAAAGGACTAATTCGCGAAATGGCTAATTCTCAAAAGGACTAAGTAGTAAAATGCCTAATTCGTAAAAGGACTCATTCGTAAAACGACTAATTCGTAAAATGGCTAATTCTTCAAATGGCCAACTTTTACCAACTCATTCCATGAGGTAAATGACATGAGATACAAAATTATGAGCAAGGCTTTCAGGTACAGACACATCTTTGAGTGTATAAAAAGTCAGTTTCTCGACATTTAAAAATGTTTTCCTTGCTTTATATAAAGTGTCCTTTTTTTCATGAAAAGTTGGTAATGATTTGCTAGACATATTCATTGTGTCAAATGCTTTTTCAAATAGCCCCTTCCTATAGGCTTCAAATTCTTGCACACTTGTTTTTTCAATTTGTTCATCTTTAACAGTATATCGTTTTTTTCCAGATGAGGTAAACATTTATGCTGAGATTTCCTCAATATATCTTCAACTGTTTGTCCACCGTAACCGAGCCACTACACTCGTTTTTGTTGACACATCGCCAGAATGAACTTCCGTTTTTGTTTAATCGCTTAGTTTTGTTAAATCTATGCCCATCGTACAATAAAGTATCATTACCTCTTTGATTCTTAGTAATTATAATGTGTTTTTCCATTTTTCTCATAAAATAACCTACTTCTTCTATAAACAGAAACTTATGAACGAAGATATAAATGACGGTGAATTTAACAAATAGATTATTATCCACTCACAACTACCCGCACTTATAAAAAATATTACTAAACGTTCCGTTTTATGCTTTAGTTGCATAAATTATTGTTATCACCACGATGATTGAAAACTATTTTTAAAATAATAATAGGTAAGGTTATTTCATGAGAAAAATGGAAGAACGCATTATAATTACTAAGAATAATTTCGTTTTGGCGATGTGTCAATAAAAACGAGTGTATGGGGTCGGTTACTGTGGATAAACAGTTAAAGAAAATATTGAGGAAATCTCAGCATAAATGTTTAAACTGTATGTATGCATGTAATTTAACTCATGGCAGGAGTTGGTAAAAGTTGGCCATTTGAAGAATTAGTCCCTTTACGAATGAGTTCATTTACGAATTAGGCATTTTACTACTTAGTCTTTTTGAGAATTAGCCATTTCGCGAATTAGTCCTTTTGAGAACTAGTCCATTCACGAATTGGCCCTTTTAAGAATCGGGTGCCATTTTGCGAATTAGGCATTATACGACTAAACGATAGTATAGGTCAATACGGACAAATTTGACCCTGGGAAACACTGGGCAAAAGTTAACCCGTTTCAAGATAATCGAATTTCAAGATCTTTTCTTAACAAGTCATCTAGGTACATGTATAAATTTTTATTATTAGTTGAAAGTCTCGTTTTAGCGGATTTTTGTGTGTTTTGTGCCTTTTTGGATAGCTAGATAAATGTAGATGTTTTTTAAGTATTCTGCACAAAAAAATAAAGAGTAATATTTTTAAGAAAATTGCTACTAAAAATTGCTATTCGCTATAATTTCCTCTGTGATTTGTAGTTTTATGGTTTGTTATTATGAAGTGATTCATCTTCTATCCAAAAACACACAAAAATCCATAAAAACGAGACTTTTGACTAATAATAAAAATTTATACGTGTACCTAGACGACTGATCTTGAAATTCGATTATCTTGAAACAGGTTAACTTTTGCCCAGTGTATGCCATGGTCAAATTTGTCCGTATTGACCTATACTATCACCTCATGAAAGGATGCGGTCTACTTACAAGTAACCCTGTATATAAGTATATGATTATTGTGGGTATAGGTAATAGGTATTATACCTGATACAAACAGGTCCTATGGTAATAAACCCCACACAATGAATTTTGACAGAGGGGTAGTGGCAATCCAGGAACATCAGGTAGACTTGTGGATAAACATATTCCACATGCTGCAGAGTTATCATCTTCACTATCCATTTTTGGAACCTCAGATGTACTTGACGTGGGATGTGGAAATTGACTGAAATCTAAAAACAACATTTTTTTTAACTATAACTTATGTAGCAAATATTTAACTAAGCGCTAAGTATCATAGTAAATTGAAAATTACCAAATATGGCCATAATATTATCAACAATATTTTTATCATGATCCCAATGGAGAAGCCCTGCCTGTAGCTTATTGTGCCAGCACTCTGACTGACCAACAAGATGAATATTAGTGGCAAAGCCTTCAGGGGTCACCTCCACATGCAGCCATGTCCTATCATCTGAAAGATATTCTTAATTCAAGCTTTTATCTAGCTTGCAATGTTTTAGGCCTCTCTGTAAGCTTTCACATGAGCTTAACAGGCTGCACAGTCAGTAGTATTAATACAATTATCAATTCTCTCTTAATGAATGTTATATTCTTGTTACGATAGCACTCCAAACTGACCAAGGAATATTCTTCTGTAATTATCCTTGAATGACTTTACAATCGGTTCCATAACAGTACAAAACTCATCAATATTTTCTAATTCATAAAAATATCTAGCCAGGTCTTTCACATTCTGATTGAATAACTCAGTAATCTCTGTGATACATCCAAATTCATGTTCATGTGTTGATGAGTTGGGCAACTTTATATCTGATATAATCAAATGTTTTGGGCCTTTGTACTGCACTTTTATTTCGTGTTCTCTGTCATCATCCTGTATTACAATTTTCAAGTCTCTCATAGTTTTACCAAAGTACAAGCGAAGTGTTCCAAGACTGACTATAGTTTTTATTTCATTTAAAATGTCTTCATCAAGCAGGTTCGATTTTACCAGTTGTATAAGTTGTGTATTCTGCTGCAAAGAATCGTCTAAACTTTCTAAAACTGATAGTAAATCCTGGTCTTCTTTAGTTGTAGTAATAGAGCTATTCAGCCCCAGTATATCCATTTTCTTTGGCAAAAATTATATGTGATCTTAGTTCAAATCTTGATTTTCTCCTTCGAACAACGGCAATACGAGAACACCTTACCCTTACTGACTTACGACTTTTGAACCAAATGAAAAAGTTTGTTATTGTAGATTGATTGACGAGACAAGCATCGGAGACAAGATGATTGGCACGCATGGCCGTTTGACAATTTGACATTGTCAAATTTATGCTGACAGATAATTAAAGAAATAACCCGATCCTTGTTTAGGCCTGTAGCCTTATTCGCTAACTCCACTGACAGCTCGCAGATATCATCATTTGGTAAAGTGTACATCAGTAAATTGTCAAACAGCTATTTTCTTATTCGCTAACGCCAGTGACCATCTGAGATGACGTCATGAGCATCGACACAGGCTGATATCCACCATGACTCATTTTGACAGCTGTTTCTGTATCGATAAACGTTAGATTGCGATTCCGTAAGCTCAGTGGATATCAAATTGATGGCCACTGTAATTTTTTGAAATACACTACAAATAGCAGTGTTTTATGCCTCATCACTGGGATGTCTATACTATAGAGTAGCATCAGACATATAAGATTTCTCTAATTTTGCGAATCCAATAGAAATACAAACCCTGAGTCGTTTCCTTTATTTTTTGATAGTGTTATTTTTAATTGTGAAAAAGTCGTGGTGGCCTAGTGGGCAAAGAACCAACCTCTCGAGTATGAGGGCGCGGGTTCGATTCCAGGTCAGGCAAGTACCAATGCAACTTTTCTAAGTTTGTATGTACTTTCTAAGTATATCTTAGACACCAATGACTGTGTTTCGGATGGCACGTTAAACTGTAGGTCCCGGCTGTCATTGAACATCCTTGGCAGTCGTTACGGGTAGTCAGAAGCCAGTAAGTCTGACACCAGTCTAACCAAGGGGTATCGGGTTGCCCGGGTAACTGGGTTGAGGAGGTCAGATAGGCAGTCGCTTCTTGTAAATCACTGGTACTCAGCTGAATCCGGTTAGACTGGAAGCCGACCCCAACATAGTTGGGAAAAGTAAAATAAATACCAATATTACATAAATTAATGTTACTCATAAACACTCTGAAATGATGATGACTAATAATAATATGATGATAAACTTTGTAACATAAAATTTTGTTATGTATAGATATTGGCAGACCTAAACTTTTATGCAAACGGATCATCAAACGATCACCAAAGGAACTCCTCATTCATTTGCAACATGTCTCAACTTTTATTTAGTAAGTGCCTACATGAGGTAACCGATGCTCTCAGTGTATGGGACGAGCTACTCAAGTACATAAAGTTTCCTTCCTCTCAAAATCCATCATGAAAGTGTCATCATCATCCTCCGAGCCTTTTTCCCAACTATGTTGGGGTCGGCTTCCAGTCTAACCGGATTCAGCTGAGTACCAGTGCTTTACAAGAAGCGACTGCCTATCTGACCTCCTCAACCCAGTTACCCGGGCAACCCGATACCCCTTGGTTAGACTGGTGTCAGACTTACTGGCTTCTGACTACCCGTAACGACTGCCAAGGATGTTCAATGACAGCCGGGACCTACAGTTTAACGTGCCATCCGAAACACAGTCAATGGTGTCTAAGATATACTTAGAAAGTACATACAAACTTAGAAAAGTTGCATTGGTACTTGCCTGACTTGGGATCGAACCCGCGCCCTCATACTTGAGAGGCTGGTCCTTTACCCACTAGGCCACCACGACTTCTAGGCCATCATGAAAGTGTATGTTAGCATTTTAAACCTAAATAATAATAAAATAGAATACCAATTTTTATTTTGCATGCAAAACGTAGGAATCTACGTATCAAAATATTATTTACGTTGTTAAATTTACAATAACTACAATACTCACAATATTTTCAGTTAAAATATTGTTCATCCACACGGAACTTTAGACACCAAGTTCACACACAATAGAAAGCAAATACTGAATTTTACCGCCACAGATTATTTTTAAATGTATAACACGCTGAAAATAAAGCGTTCTCTCAAACGTAGTAATGTAATGCTAATAGGGTATTTCCTACTTAGCAGTATAATAGTCGATAAAAAAATAGAGTTGTCAAGTTGTCATCGTAGTTTTGGCGTCAGCAACCGTGTAACGATATCCACCGATATCCACTTCATGCGATACAGAATACCAATGTTTTGAACTTATCGGTTGACATCAAAGTTCGGATGAAAACTGAGGCCAGTTGACATCTGAAAATCGGAAAGTTAGCGAATAAGCCAGCTGGAAGCACAAAAAAGAGCATTTCGGTTTCCGAATCTGAATTCCTGATCAGGAAACCGAATCCGGAAACCGAATGTTGAACGCTCTTTTTTCATACAAAATGTTCACAAGAGCGCACACGTTCTTACTTTTTCCGGACGGAAAAAAACCTGACATTCGGTTTAAAATTTTCTCCGTGCGTTCGGGTACTCAGAACGGAATAAAACCTAATGACGTCATTCCGAACGCAGCGCTCGCGAACAATTTGGTTCGACCGCCGCACACATACGGAAATTTTCATTCAGAATCAAGGTAGCCCTGTTCCGAATGGACGTGTATCAGAGCATTCAGAGCCTGCCTGTGACTGGCTTTTTATATATTTTTTTATTTTTGTACTATATATTATTAAAAAAAAAATCCTGTTTATTGAACAATTAACAAACGTACACATATTTACATAAATAAACACCTAAAAATAATTAGTTTTGTTTATTTCTCTTGTACCTATGCCTTTATAATAATAATAATCAATTTTTATTCAGATAATACAATCCATTATTGTTAGTAAAGACATTTATGAAGTTCATCAAAGGATTTAATGGCCTTCTATAATACTTAAATAATTCTTCTGGGTATGCTCGTAATTTAGCTCTTTTAACATAGAATTGACTTTCGGATAATCTTTGAGCATTCGACGGGTGTACCCAGTAACGTCGTTTACTCTTTTTCTTGTTTAGGGCCAGTAAAAGTGCAACAGCAATCAACTCGTCATCGTCCATGATGTCGTGCTTTCAATATAGTTCCTCTTTACGTACTGGCCATGTAAATTCCGAATAAAGAAAACCGGAACGTGTGCGCTAGTGACACGGAATCCCGAATCTGAATTCCTGATCAGGAAACGGAATCCGGAAACCGAATGTGTGCTTCCAGGCTAAGTTTCTCAGTAAAAAAATAAATAATAAAAAAATTGTGCCAAGGCAAGGTTAATTGAAAGATCTTATTTCTGGAATTTCATTCTGGGTCGAACAAAAAACTTTTATAATTTATTATGATGCAGATGGTAACTCCATAACAATTTAATGGAATCTTTTAGTAACACTAGTATAGAATTTAGTCAACATTCATTTGTCTGCCTACCTTATTCTTAACTAAGTTGCGGATGCAGCCGAGTAGGTTTTTACATCGAGCGAAGGGACTACGTCGCCGGAAGACGCTGGATGCAAGTCGCCTCTCCAACAGGTATCTGTGGAGATCTAAGGGGAAGGCCTATGTTCAGCAGTGAACGTCCTATGGCTGAGATGATGATGATGATGAAGGGACTATCTGACCTCCTCAACCCGGGCAATCCGATATCCCTTTTTTATGGGAAACTAGCTTTTGCCCGCGACTTCGTTCGCGTGGAATAGTGACTTCCGGCAGATTTTTGGTTTTACCCACATAGTTCCCGATCTCGCGGGATTTTTGAGACGTTCCCGCTCCCGCAGGATTTTTGGGATAAAAACTATCCTATGTCCTTTCTCGAGTTCCAAACTATGTCTGTACCAAATCGACAAATACAACGGAACCAAATTAGAATTTACGAAACAGGACCAATCCACATAAACGACCATACAACCGACAATACAATTTTTCCACGACGGTACCGAAGCGCTCGGCCGATACCCAACCAAATGCGTGTAACGAAACCATAGCGCGATCTATTTCGATCCCAACGCCATCTATCGAGCATAGTGACAACTCGGATTATTTATCTATACTCCGTTCGGGCATTTTCTTTGTACTAAAAGTAGTATTATGTTGTTATTATTTTTTTCATACCTTTTTACTATTTATTTACTTTTTTCCGATGAATTAAAACAACATGAACCGAACTCGTGTAACGATCGACACAATTGCGCGTAGTACTAATAGAATTATCTATACTCCGTTAGAGCATTTTCTTTGTAGTAAAACTTTTATTATATTAATATTAATTTTTTTACACCTTTTTACTGTTTATTTACATTTTTCTGATGGATTTTCCGATGAATTAAAACAATAACATGAACCGAACACGTGTAATGACACCATTGCGCGATTAACGCCATCTATCTACGGAGCATAGGAACAGCATTTCGACATTTGACCAATAGATGGCACTGTATGTCCGTAATATATTTTATTTTTTATTTTTATTTTTTGTAATAAAAACTATCCTATGTCCTTTCTCAAGTTTCAAACTATGTCTGTACCAAATTTCACACAAATCGGTTCAGTAGTTTAGGCGTGAAGAAAAGACAGACAGACAGACAGAAAGACAGACAGACAGACAGACAGACAGACAGACAGAGTTACTTTCGCATTTATAATATTAGTTTGGATCATTAAATGATTCCTCCCGCTGTGGGGCGAGAGGAAAGGTCAGACTCTCACTGACTAAAATCCATCATTTTAGTTCGTAGGCCTTTTTTGTACGAGGGCCGCGCTAACTCTTTCGAACAATCCCGCAGCCCCAATCCGATACCCCTATTATAGGTAGGACTGGTTGTCAGACTTTCTGGCTTCTGACTTGGTCGTTATGGGTTAACGACCAAGTATCAAAGATGTTCAAATGATGGCTGGGAACCACCAATTTAACCTGCTTTCCGAAACTCGGCAGAACTCTTCATGACAATAGTGTCACCCATCCAGGGACCGACCGCACCGAGCGTTGCTTAAATCTTATGATCTATCGATCCGCACGGCTATGAATACCTAGTTTTACGCATGGGAACTACTGGCCCTACCGGGATAAAATAAAGCCTATATTGCTTGAGAAGAGTGTAGCTTTCCAACAGTGAAAGAAATTATCAAATTGTTTCAGTACCTACTTTCGGAGCCTGCAGGGTACAAACAAACGTTTCCTTTTTATTCGTACTAAAGTATAGATAACGCTGTCTAAATACGCACAGAGTTCAAAACAAAAGAAAAAAAAGGCAATTTCTTACTAATATAGATTATTTAATTAGGGAAAATATAAACAATACATTATGTACAAATTTTATTAATTCCGCGATTAGCGGGTTTCAAATGTTGATTGAGCTTGTTGCCCTAAAACTAAAAAATATTTAACTATTTACTTGTACTAAGTAAAACGTCTACAGTAAACATGCAAGCTAAAACACACGTAAGAATATAAATACCTACTGACCACTGTAAAGAAAATCACACATTATTTCATTATTTAAAAAGTTAAAAATTAACACAAATATCTACACAACAACCTTTAAAATGACTATTACAATTAAGAAACTTTTATTTTTTAAGAATTTCATATTTTATTATGAGTAGCCAATAATGATAAAATAGTATTATTTTGGTGTCATTTGATTTCATTTTTGTAAAATACTATCACATTAAGACACTATGTAGGTACATTTCGTTTTAGTATAAAAGTACTTATTATGGAGATGGCTCCTGAGTTGGCCTAACAAGTTTGGTTTCAACCTTCACCATGTCATCACCTCTATACAATTCAACTTGCAAAATAGAAAATACTTGAATAACTTGCTTGATTTCTGGTAAATCATTTGTAGCATTCCATGTTAATTCCATTTTAGAGAGCCTTGAGCATCCTTCCGTTTTAATACATTGGTATTTCCCTGGAAAATCCTGAAAATTTCAAGGTATAACTTATTATATAGCTATCATATTAACAGCAGGATTACTTATTGGATACAGTCAGCAGGATATATTGAGTGAAAAAGGTATTAACAACTTACATTATTGAAAAATATTCTTCTATTTAACCCCATGGCTATTATAATAACATCAATATATTTTTCTCTCACTTCTACAACAGCAGCTTCAGTCACTAATGGTGACTTCATTTCAATGTACTTCAGTGTATACATTTCTGTTGACAATTCACCAGCTTTTTTTGCATTGTATTTTTGCTTGTTACATTGGGCTGCGATCATACGAACTTTGTCTACATCCCATTTTGGGGTCTCTCTATATTTCAAACTTGCTGCCAGCAATCTGAAATTAGTATCACAAGGTGTTGAAAAACTAGAAATTAGAAACCATAGTCACACTATCATTACTCATTTGTTTAAAAATATTTTCTTACCTGTGCACCATAATATCTGCATATCTTCGTATAGGGCTGGTGAAATGTGTATAGAGTGGAACATTTAAAGCATAGTGATGAAAGTCATCATCATGACACCCATCAGCACAGAAATATTTAGCTCTTGTCATAGGCTTTGCACACAGCATGTTTAAAACCATCACTTTGCCTTTGTCTGTACAGTCTGGACCAACATGTTCCAAAAGGGAGCGATGCAACTCACCAGCAGAGTTGATATTTAATTCAATACCCATTGGTTTCAAGGATTTAGCAAGTTGTTTCAACATGTACCCACTAGGTTTTGGATGACATCTCAGAAATGCTAATGATGGGTGATCCTCTCGAATTCTTTCAGCTACAGTCATATTAGCAAGTAACATAAATTCTTCAATAAGTTGATGGCTTTCTTTACTCTCGTATATCCAAAATGAGTCTGGCAAGCCATTAGCAGCATTCAAATGAAAAGAAACTTTGGCTTGATCAATTCTTAAAGCCCCACTTTCAAAACGATCCTTGCGGAATTTTGCAGCAACACTCCCAAGAATTTTTATTACTTTTGATATATCAGCATATCCAAAATTATTATATGTTTCAGGAAAGCTTGTTTCAGAATCCTCTTTATCTTCCAGTACTGATTGAGCATGTTCATATGCTAATTGACAACAAGAGTTAATTACTGTTTTTGCAAATCTATGACTTAGAACTTTTCCATCTTTAGTTATCTCCCAGAAAACTGAAAAGGCTAATTTGTCAACCCCGGGAAAAAGAGAACAGAGCATACAGAGATCATCAGGCAACATATGATAAGCTTTTTCCACCAAATAAATAGTTGTTGCTTTGTCTGCCACTTTTTCATCTAATATAGTGTCTTCTGTTAAGAAGTGAGCAACATCAGCTATGTGAACTCCAATTTCGTAATTCCCATTTTCCAGTTCTCTACAAGAGACAGCATCATCTATATCACGACAGTTAAATGGATCAATACTGAACACACACAATTTCCGACAGTCCTCTCTTAGTGATATCTCCTCTTCAGGAATTTTGTAATCTAATCTTGGATACAAATGTCTGACTTCGGGACCGAATGGCTTAACATCTAAATCGGTTTGAGCTAATATTGCTTTTGTTTCTGTTACCATATCTCCAGATTGTCCTATGTTACAAACGATTTTTCCCATAGCAAATCTGGTATCTGTCCATTCCAATATTTTGGCTAGAAACAATGTATTCTCATAAGTTTTGGCATCATTATAAAAGTTGTCAGGCCAACTTGTGAATGGTATGTTAAGCCTTGGAATTCTGAGATCACGTGGAATGAACAAGGCTCTCTGCCTATTTTTATCAGGCATCAACTTCAGAGAGCCTATGCAGGTTCTGTTGTGAACTACTTCCTTGATATAAACTACTTTTCCTTTTTTCTGTTTGTTGTCTTCATTGCTGTCTTCATTATCACTGTCTGTAAACTGTACAACTACAACATCACCTTCTAAAGCACGGTTACGATTTTTTATTCCATCAATAAGAATATCTTGTTCACTTCTGTCACTGCTAGAAACATATGCATGTTGGAATTGTTTAGGATTTATCCTCAATACTCCTTCAATAAAGACATTATCTTTTAGCCCAGCTTCCATTCTCTCTGCCGAGATGTAAGGGTCAAACTTAATATCACCAGTTTCTTTAGCTTTCTTTTTGTTTTTCCTTTTATGTTTAGGGGTTGTGTTGACATCACTGTTATCCGCATTTTCTCCTGTTAAAAATTTGAAAGGTTCCGTGCTTCTGACACTAAAAGATTTGCTAAGTAATGGATGTTGTAGAAAATTTTGTATGCATTTAGGAGTCATAGAGTCAACTAAAACAACCGGTGAGCTTGGTATACTGGCTGATGTAGGTCTTTGTGTTGCCTGAAAATTTGGAGTGTTGGGTAAACTTGCAGCATGTTGAGCATTGGTCAAATACTCTCTTGAGTCCTGCATATTTTGCGAAAGCTGAAACTGAGGATGATGACGAAGGTTTTCAAGGTACCGAGAATTAGTAGATGCATACAATGGACTTATTTGGTGTGCAAAAAACTCGTGCAATGATGCCTCATCGTTTTGGGCGGGATGCGACTCGGATGTCTGTGGTATATTCATAGCTTCTCTTGAAGGAATTTTTAAATTCTTTATTCTTTCTTTTTTCTTTGAATGTTTTCGTTTTGGATAGGCTGGGCTGTCTCCTTGGTCTACTTCATCGTTTTCACTGTTTATATTTATGTTTTGGCACTGAGTGGATATATCACTTATCGTCGAATTAGTATACGTCTGGGAATTTATTCCTGCAGCCTCACCTTGTGATTGTTTATGCCGTGAAAGCGAGGCATGCTTTTGAGCTTTTTTCGCTGGACAGTGATTCTGATGTTCTTGAATCCTATTGTTAACTGAACTTTTAGAACGAAAAGGTTGCGACGTGGAAAGTTGGGCACCCGATGGCCTGTTTACGTCAAAATTTCTTTCAGATACACAATCACTCAGATGAGACATCGTTAAGAAATTATCAAAAAACTTGAACTTAATTTGATGAAACAACAAATTTCCATAAAAACAAATAGAGCGTGCAATTAAAATTTTATGGACTTTTTTATATCTACCAAAATTTAAGGTTGACAAATTAGACCAAGGTTACCAACCTAAAATTTAATATCACAATTTGTTATGAAACATCATGAAATAAATTGAAATACCTAAGTGTTGTACCAAAATGCGTAAAAGGTGTGCATAATGCGGATTGTGGCGATAATTGGAAAATAATGCCTCCTCATATGGCCCAAGGATCGCAAGTATTATTGAAATAAAATTAAACTATACACTGACATCGACATGTTTTTTTGCGAATGTGGCCATCCATCATCCGAGAGGGGAACTAATGCAACTATGATGTATCCATATTCCTTAATTTAAATTAGTTTCGGTTTACCTCTAATACCTGACATGTACCTGACTTATTGACATTTTAACGAGAGTCATTAATACCGATGATTAATACTGTCAAGTTAAAATCCCAATGTCAATGTCTGTCTTTTGTCGATGGTCTTTTGTCTATCTTCGGCATTCGGTCGGCAGTGATGCCAGATTGGGGGGATTCCCCCCAAATTTGGGGGTATTTTCTGCCCACGGGGGATTTTTTGGGGGGGAGAATCCTTTGGGGGGATCAGCGGGGGGATTAAAAATTGGCTTGGAGGGAGGTGGAGGATTTTTCGAAAAAGTTTTATGACTGAACGCGACCAAATTACTCACTACTTAATTTGAACGCACCATAGAACTACACACAAAAACATACACACACTACCACAATAACGACGATGAACGATGATACTATATTTATTTTAAAGAAAAGAGCTGTTCGAGCCATATATAATCTGGGTCCAAAAGTTTCTCTTAGAGAGAAATTCAAAGAAATAGATATTCTGACTGTTGCCTCTCAATACATTTTTGAAAATTTAATGTACGTTCGTAAAAACACATCTAACTTTGTTCAAATGTCTGATGTTCATAGCATAAATACTAGGAATAAACATAATCTTGATGTACATGCTACTCGCCTCCACGGAGTAAGTAACTCGTTCATGGGTCAATGTATACGCTTTTACAATAAACTTCCTTAAGCTTTCCAATTAAATGTTTTTCTAATTACTGGGGGTTTTTTCTCAAAACACTAACATTTTGGGGGGATTTTGGGTGAGATTTGGGGAGAATGCTAGATCATCATCTGGCAACACTGTCGGTCGGTCTGTCTGTCTGTCAGTTAACCAAACAAACAGGAGCTAAGATAACCTATAATTTGGATGTGGTTTCAAAGTTAGCAGAATACCCAAAATTAAAACAATATTTACTAGTAGAGTTAAAAATCCAGTGATTTCAAAATGAAGCTCATAACGCATAACATGTTAACATCGAAGTGTTTAAAAGGTGTCATGACTGGATATCCTCTGGCTATAAATGCTACAGATGTAAAAGTAACAGAAATTGACTTTAATCCAGAATTTATAACGCGTGTTATTCCGAAATTGGATTGGGAAGTTCTCTGGGCAGCTGCCAACAGTATTGGCCATGGTGATGGTCTACCCAAAACTTTAGAACCAAAATACGAAGAAAATGAAGAGTTTTTGAAGAAAGTACACAAAATCTTACTAGAAGTAGAGGTTGAAGAAGGAAATCTCACTTGCCCAGAATCCGGCAGACAGTTTCCCATCTCCAAGGGAATTCCAAATATGTTGTTGACAGAAGCAGAAGTACAATAAACCTATTTATAATTTATGCTTTTAAGTTTTCTTTTAAATTACTAAGTAATTATTTTTTTAACGTTAGCATTATAACTGTACAGAGAAATGAGTGTACATAATATTTAACTTTGATTGCAACAATAAATATTTTGTTCCAAACAGGAATTTATTTAATAATTTGTTATTTATCTATTTTCCTCTAATGTAATTATATTATTAACCATCATCAATTGCCAAGCCTGTTTCCCAACTATGTTGGGGTCGGCTTCCAGTCTAACCAGATGAAGCTGAGTACGGAATTTGAGTATTCCTTCATTAGACTAATATTCCAGTCAATAAACCAAATAACACTGCTAAAGGATTTCTTTACAAGATCCCAAAAAATAAATACTTTAAGGTCTTATTTATGCAGTTTTTTAAATAATAATGGCGTCCACGGCGGCTGTTCTCATTTAAGGAGATCAGCCAGCTGCGCAGGACATATTATAGTGCACAAGCATTCGCGCAGACACAGGTGCACTCCCTATTCCTTCACTCTCATAACCCGATGGGATGGCAATCCGACACGACCGGAAAGAGATCAGGTGCAGGACCGACATTTACGTGCTCTCCGATGCACGGGTGAATCAATCACCAACTTCCAGACTACGGGCTGCTTTGTGAAAGTTTTAAGAAAACCCACACAGCGATTTCGGCCCGACCCGGGACCCCTAGACCAACGAGGCAGTTTTTAAATAATTTCTAACTTTATGTCTATAAAGGCTGTTTCCCACAGTTTTACCCGCATTTTGGGAGAACTCCCTTAAAGTTCGTATTAAAATAAAGAGTAGCTTCACACAGTAAATCCTACTTATATTATAAATGTGAAAGTTTGTGAGAATGTATGGATGTATGTTTGTTATTCAATCACGCAAAAACGGCTGGACCGATTTGATTGAAAGGACAATGCCTAAAATCGTCCCCACCCACCAACAGACTTGAAAGTAGTATCATTGGATGCGCCTCATTTAATAGATCATTTCTTATTATGGAGACATATTCCAAAAGTATGGGGTTTAGGAACTATAAGACAATTTAGTATCCTTAATAATCAATTAACTTCAAGATTGTTAACCAATGACTCGGAGTTGCGTGGACCGATTTTGAAATATATTTTTGTATGTAGAGAAACTATCTCAAAGCTAGTCCGATTTTATTTTCATCAAGAGCTTTTAAGCAGTTTTTGAGTTATCATCAGTTAAAATAATCGGTTTGAAGAGGCAATGTAGGATGTCGTAAGGACACCTTTACCAGCACCAACAGACTTAAAACTAGTGTCATTGGAAGCGCCTCCTTTGATAGATCATGATTATTATCACGATTTACTCCGAATGTATGGGGTTTTGGAAATATATGACATTTTATTATCCTTAATAATCAATTAACTTCAAGTTTGTTAACCAATTACTCGGAGTTGCGTGGACCGATTTTGATGTTTTTATTTTTATTTTAAAGAATCTATCTCAAAGATAGTCTAATTTAATTTTCATCAAGATCTTTTAAGCAGTTTTTGACTTATCATCGGTTAAAATAATCGGTTTGAAGAAACAGTGTAGTACTTCGTAAGGACACCTTAACCACCTCCAACAGAGTTCAACTAAGTGTCATTGGATGCGCCTCATTTGATAGATCATTTCTTATTATGGAGACATATTCCAAAAGTATGGGGTTTAGGAACTATAAGACAATTTAGTATCCTTAATAATCAATTAACTTCAAGATTGTTAACCAATGACTCGGAGTTGCGTGGACCGATTTTGAAATCTATTTTTGTATGTAGAGAAACTATCTCAAAGCTGGTCCGATTTTATTTTCATCAAGATCTTTGAAGCAGTTTTTGAGTTATCATCAGTTAAAATAATCGGTTTCAAGAGGCAATGTAGGATGTCGTAAGGACACCTTCATCACCTCCAACAGAGTTGAACCTGGTGTCATCAGAAGCGCCTCATTTGATAGATCATTTCTTACTATGGTGACGTACTCCAAATGTATGGGTATTCGGAACTATAAGACATTTCATTCCATACACAATCGAATCCCTTCCCTACCTAGATTTGAGTAGACAATGCTGATTTTTTTTTTACATAACGAAAGATTACTTCAAGGATGGTGTTATACAACTTGAATCGAGAACTGACCAGCAATTTTTGAGTTTGTTTCTTTGTCTTTTGATTTCTTTAATCATTCTGTTAAACTCAATGGGTATAAAATAAACTTGTTGGCCTGCAGATTGATGACTAAAAATGATCAGATGCTTCTTATTGTTATACAATTGTCATTTTACGCATAATATGGACTTTTATTTTCGAAATGCTTCGGTATAAAACTCAACTGACAGAGACGCGGCTATTATTAGTTTTTTAAAGTTATAATATTTTTACTATTTGTTTACCACTTGCCCATCCTTTATCCACTTATATTGGAGTTAGCTTCCAGCCCAACAGAATGCCACCTAATAATAATGTTTTAAGAGGGCGATTGTCAGTCGTGTAGCTTAACGTGGGCCGCTTAACCATTCAGCTATTCCTTAACCATGTTTTCTTTTTTAGATGTAACGTTAAATAATTAATGTCAATATTTATGATTTTTACTTAAGAGAAAAGTTCTATGCTGTTTTTTTTGGATTTATACATTTCTGAGTGCATATAAAATATGGATTTGTTTTAAAATATTTTATTTATTTAGTTCAATAAGTAAGTTTTGGTCGTAACTAAACTATTAACTAAGTATCAAATTGGGTTAGGTTTACCACAGTTTTTCCCGTATGCCCAAAAAATTATTAGTCAGTTCTGGATGAAACTTTAATGGGACACACTTGTCCAATAAAAATGATAATCAGAATCGGCTTAGTCTTGAGTAATTGCTTTATGCACCTACTAACCTAACCTAAAGTTACGTTAATTGTGGATACTAAAATGTCGAATATATCTTAAACCCCAAACATTTGGAGTATGTCGTCATAGTAAAAAAATATCTATGAGATAAGGCGCTTCTGATGACACTAGGTTCAACTCTGTTGGAGTCAGTAAAGGTCCATACAAAATCATTAAACCAATTATCATTCTAACCGGTGATAACTCAAAAGTTGCTAAAACGATCCCGATGAAAATTATATCGGACTAACGTTGAGACACGTTCTTTGCATTAAAACAAAAATAATCAAAATCGGTCCACGCAACTCCGATTAATTGGTTAACAAACTTGAAGTTAATTGATTATTAAGGATACTAAAATGTCGTGTATTTCCAAAACCCCATACATTTGGAGTAAATCGTTTTGATAATCATGATCTATCGAAGGATGCGCTTCCGATGACACTAGTTTCAAGTCTGTTGGTGGGTGGGGACAGGGTCCATACAAAATCCGGCATTGTCCTTTGGTATGTAGATAGGTGATAACCTGGATTAACACATAGGCTACTTTTTATCAACACTCCACGCGAGCGAAGCCGCTAGCGGAAGCTAGTGAATTTATAAAATTGGTTTAGTAGTACTGGAGCCTTAAAAAAGGAATTTTATAAAAACCCCAGAAAATTACTTTGGTTGTACCTACATTAAAAAAAAATAATAATCGCTTTATATTTATACTAATATTATAAAGCTGAAGAGTTTGTTTGTTTGTTTGAACGATTTTCGGGATTGTTCGAGAGTTAACGCGGCTCTGGTACCTACATGAAGGACTTCAGAAAGAACGTGATTGGTTTTAGTCAGTAACCTCCTCACTCAGAGACATTTAATGGTTACTTAAGCCATTCCTTAGTGAAGGATTTGTATGACATTCCGTCACTAAGGAGTGACTTAAGTAATCATTAAATGTCTCTGAGTGGGGAGGTAAGAGTCTGACACTCCCTCACGCTTTTAATCCACAGCGGGAGGGGTCATTTAATAAGTTCACATAAAAAATTAATAAATAGTGTATAGGTAGTTCTTTTTTTACTAGTCCATGTGGTATAGTAGAATATTGTTGGTACAAATTATACCTACAAATAAACAATATATTTTTATGGTTTTGGTCTTGCTCAACATGGAGTAGGTACCTATGCTCCTATGTTGTTTGAATGGTTACGGCTGTCCTGGTACACAAGGTGCTCCAGAAGCATAACTGTAACACTCATACATAGGTTGTATAGTTATCGGCACGGATATTGAGCCCTGACCTTCACCTGCGCAGAAGCGATTTATTGGTTTATTGCCTTATGTGTACAGTGCGCAAAGCGATCCCCACTCTTCCGCCGAGAGCTCAATATCCGTGCCGATAACTATAGTAGAATATCACTGACATCAGCGACCTCAGCATGGCGATTCTATCTCTATTCTACCAAGAAACGACAAAGCTCTTTCTTTCCCACTCGACATGTCTTCTACCCGAGTATGGCGCGAGCTGTAGACTCGCGTTTCTATCAAGAGAAAGACTTTCCATAGCAACGGATAAGTAGCTAGTGATGGATCGTTCTGCGATAAATTTACGTTTAGTTCGCCAAAAAAATGTGTCAATGCATTATTTTTCAAGCATGAACCTATACATAAACTCACGTAACTCTAAGGAACAACAAAACGTATTCATCGAACTTATTTTTTATCTGTGAACTATTATGGTTCATGTGTGATTGTTTACAAAATACGATTTTCGTTGTTGATTTTACGGATTTAAATTAACATTTTGGTGACTACTGCGGCAAGGAAAAAGTAAGTAGATTTTGTGATTAAATAAATAAAATACTGATTATTCCAATAGTTGTGTGGTATTAATCTAAATGAATATAATAATTATCCATACATACGATGAAAAGAACAAAAGAAAAGAACATAATAATCTCAATACATGGTGATTGGTGGCATTGCCTGATGAAAACTTTGCCATGCACAGTTCAATGCGTTTCAGTTCTTTGCCTCACTGTTATCTTGCTTCCCTATATTATTGTCCGAAGTGTTTTTACTTTCGTCGTTACAAAAACTGTTTATTTACAGCGTACGAAGTCCCATCCAATAAATAGAGAAGTTAGTATCGCGATCCATTGGGAAAAAAAGGCCACGATGAAGAAGAATGGGTCCGTATTTAGAAGCTGCTGAAAAAATATGGAAAAAGAACGAGTTCTTGGCATACAATGCTGACACAAGAAATGTTCTATTAGTAAGTGTCTAATAATATTCATTTACTAGTAATAGTTCCCCAGACTTGTTGGCTTCATTCTAGCAAAACTCTTTGTTTTCAAAATATAATTATGGCAATAATAATTGTAGTATTGTTGTGTCCTATAAGCAACAACTCAGATAAAAAATAAAATGAGACAATCATTTACACAGAGGTAAAGGTTTATTTACATAAAATTAAGGATACAGATAAAGTCATTTATTCAAAATAGGCTGAAAATCAGCAGCAGATGTGGTGGTTTAAATGTTTGTATGCTCTTCTGTAAGTTGCAGCTAAGTAAGCTACCACTAAGGTCATTTGTGTGTCTCTCTCTCTGTCTTTCTTCGGGGAGAGTTGTTGCATAGGCACCCTGCAATAAGAAATAACTGTTTGGTAAAGAGTTTTTACAAGAATTATTTTACAGTATAATAAAAGAATTACATACTGATAGTGACACATTATCAGTATTATTATTGGTGGCATGAGCCAAGACCCTAACGCTAATCAGAATCCCCTGAAAATGAATGATAATTTCATTTTGTGTTCTTGTTTCAGATTACAAAAAAGGATGCTAAAGGAGGCCTTAAGTTTACAAATTATAAATTATTGAAATTGTATTATTTAATAAAGATTGTGAATATTAAAATCATAATGGTTTTTTATTTAAAATGACATTTTTTTCCTAGCAGATAATACTGTCCAATTCTAGAGTCATATAGCCTGCGCAGTTCGGTCTTAATGAGAGAACTATTGAAAATTGATTGTTCACGAACTCTGTCATGATAATTGGCATTCATGTTCAGTATTTTGCACTCAGTATCTACAATCTGAAATAGAGGTTACAACTTAAATATTAGGTACACTAACGTTGTATTCACTGCAAAAACAAATTGTTCAAAAAATTTGCTAACAGTGGTTAGTAATGTTGTTAATGACCTAAGCAGAACCCGAACAAAGAACCTGCAACAATTAGACTTTGTTAAATATTTTTCTTCTGTTTAATTATTTTCTTGCAATGAAGGGCAATACCTACCTACATAATAGACAAAATAATATTAGAAACAATAATAAATGAATTGAATAGATCTTTCTATATTTAAACCTTATCTATAAGGACGAAAACTTTGTCATATTTTTGGTTGATAACAATGAATATGAAAGCTCAACGAAATAAAATAGACTGTAGGTACTTACATTGATAAGAACAGGCAGATATCCTAGGAGATAGATTCCTGGCACAAATACTGCACTATCTCATTCACGTTTTCAATGTCGAGAGACTTAACAAGTGTATACATTGTAGTCTTTGACTTAACACTCGTATAGCTCGTTTTTTGAGCTTTACACTGATTCTTCTCAGCATAAAAACTGACCACATATCGACGTAAGGACCCCGACATACTTTGTAAATAAAATTATGGCTATTTGAGATCTTAAAATTATAATAATATTCTTGTCTACTCTTGTCTAGGTCAGATGAGATGTAGAATATTTGACATTTCATATAGAAAGTTATATCTACTCCCAAATGTCAAAAGTAGAGAAAATATAGTCGTCATGCTCGACGCGATAGACACATGTCGATGAAGAAAAGAAACATTTCTTTTCTCGTTGTCAAACATCGCCATGCTCGGATCGATAGAAATCTTTCTTCAATCTGTCATTTTGTCGATTCTCCGGTAGACAAAAGCTGTTTCTATGGCGGTCATGCTGGGGTGGCAGATGTTTAGATGAGAATCTCATCTAAAGAAGACATACATGCTAAACTAGTATCACTATGGGATTATGTTGTTTCGGAAATATTTCTCTTTACCAGTTGTGTGCCAGGATGACCTTTGCATCTGCATTGGAAGGGTAAATAAAATAACCATAAATAAGTAATGATTTATTTATTTTGGTTGAACAATAAATTATAATCAATATAAGTGACACATGACTCACATTATACTATACCGGTAATTTCTCACATCATGTTTCGTACTATAAAATAAGTGATTTTAACAACTATTACAAGGTCTGATTTATAATTCATCTACGTAAGGTACAAATGCTAGATTTCCCGCAGCACCCATCGCGACTTTGTTTCCGGCAGCAGCTGACAGAACCTGTAAAAAACAAATATGATTTAATTTCAGTTTTGAGACTGGTTAATAAGGACTTGTCAGTAAACCTTCTATTTAAGCATAAGTACATGTTCACTTGGAGATGTATTGATGTGGTTACATATCGTGATCGGTACATATGATTTTATAGTACTATTATTAAAAGGTACTTAATATGCCTGTAGATGCTAGAATGCTCAGATCAGCTAGAATGTATCAAGTATATAAACAGGTTAGTTGCTATAATTAACTGCCTAATGAGCCTAACTTATAAGGAACAAGTAAATTTAAGAATGGTTAATGGTGCAATATTCTCAAATGATGTTGACTTTGTATATGTATACTATTGTTTTGGTGAGACTAAGTTACCTTGGACACATCACTTGGCGAAACTGCATCAACTTCCTTTGCAAGGTCAGCGGGAGTCTTGATGGAGCCTGTGTACAGACCCTGTGCTGCAAGGCACTCAGCAAGAGAAGTGCCAGCATCAGCTTCATTCAGGATCTCCAGTTTCAGTTGGTTTTTGCCGGCTTTAATGGCTGCGTCATTTAGTGTTGGCTTCTTCAAAAGACCACCAACTGCCTTCACAGCCTGTAAAATTATTTTAAAAAACTTTAAGTTTTTGTCACTGAAACTCTGAGCTTTCGTCTGGCAACATACCACCACTTCCATTAGGCAGTTTCACATTGACTTGCAATAAAAGAAATAATCTTATAGAAAAAGTTTAGGAGGATAATATGTATAGAAGATGCAAGTTAAATAAAAATAATAAAAAATGTATTCTCACAGCACTGGCTTCATCCTTTGGCACAGACAGGACTACACCAAAGAGACCGCTATCGGAGTAGGACACGCTGAATCCAGCCGCGGCGAATGGGCCAACATTGCCAATGGCCTTGGCCAAGGGTGAGTTGTCTGTACCCCACTTGGTGACTGGACCGTTGCCAAGAGCTGTAATCAAGGATCATTTTGTTATTGTTTCCATAAAACAGGCAGAATAAAGGTTATAATTTTAGACTCGAGAAGACAACAGATAATAATTGAGATGGATTGCCACAATTTTGGGAGTTATCAGATAGAACAGCACTTGGAGTTTTGGTGGATATCTATAAATATAAAATAAAATCTGTGGCTAAATAGAAATTAAAAAAAATATATATAATGTTGTATTATTTGAGAACTAGCTTTCGCCCGCGGCTTACCCCGCGTAGAGTTCTTTTATATCGCGTTTCCAAGAGAATTCTTCAAAAGTCCGGGATAGAACTAATCTACGTTCTTTCTCAAGGTCAACTCTATCTCTGTACCAAATATTATTAAAATCAGTTCAGTGGTTTAGACGTGAAAGCGTAAGAGACAGACAGACGGATAATATTAGTAGGGATTACCTTTGGCAGCAACAGCCAGGGCCAGTGCTTGCGTAGAGCCAGCGGGTGCTCCGGGCACAGCCAGCGCGACGTGCGCCAAGTCACCTCCCATTTCCTTCCTGATTACAAAACATGATGCAAATGAATAACTTGCTAGATTCGTAAAATTGGATGTCGTTCCGAAACTAAATTCCGAGCAAAAGTCTGTGCATACATATCCATACAACTTGCTGATACCTAGAATTGTTTTCTGGGAAAAGTTTGGTACAAGCTATACCATGTCTCAATAATTTTGGTGTCTGAGTAGTGCATAATGTAAGATTATAATAATGATGATAAAATGTGTAACAACTAGGTATTCACAGGTTTCTAAAAACCATGGTCATAAAAATAATTTCATTTGCACCTTATTTGTTGGTATGATCATGGTCATGTATATTGATTAAAATTATTTTCCTCTTTTGATATCTATATGTACAAGAAGACCTTACCTTAGCTCTCCACCATGGAATTTGGAGGCTTCTCCCGTTTGGGTGTCACCAGCAGTCAGATTCAGGTTCTGGGCAATCATGTTGGCTCTCTCCTGTAAATTCAACACAAAATGTTATGGAATATTTATTTTTTACAGTAATAATGAATAGTACGAAGAGACACTAAGTAGAACTTAGTCTAAGTTGCTTGCTTACAAAGTTTGGATTGTAATTCAATGAGACAAAGTATGATCCATCAAAATTGTTCTGTTTCGTTTTCTCTGTTTTTTTCTACATCATATATCATATAGGGTCTCAGCATTATGCTGAGCAAGGGCCGTTTCACGTGGGTGTGACACATATTTCCCGTTATGTATCTTCTTCTTGTGTTGTGTCTTTTATTGTAATTCGTCTTTTTTATGTAAAATTTTTTGTATTTTTTTTTCTTTTTTTGTAAGTCCATGTGTCACACGCGTGAATAAATGTATTTTATTTTTTTTCTATTTTGTAGACATAGTTTAGCATCTATAAGCCATGTTTTTTCAAATTTATCATACCTGAGAGTCTCCAACTACGGCAACAGCGCAACGGGGAGCAGCCAGTAAGTTGCATGAGTAGTGCTGCAAAGACTCAGAGGAAATCTTGCCAATCCTCTTGGGAGAGATGAAAAGCGAGTTGCCCAGACCTCGGCGGTAGGCAGCCTTGTGCAGCAAGTCCACAGCACGGATCTATGAGTACGTAGATAAAGTAAGATACATAATACAGTTGTAAAATGTGTTCCAAGGTCATTATTACAGTAGAAAAATTATATTATCACCTTACTAACAGTATAAACTTTTGTTTCAGTTATTTTTAAATATCTAAATCATGAATCATTGGCTATAGTTCTGATTTAGATTTTCATTCATTATACTTAACAAAAATCAAATTTTAAAGTGCAGCAGTAAGCTACTGCAAAAAAAGTTAATTTATCTTTAACATTTCAGAACATGTATATTTTCACTTAAAATTCGAAAACTAATGTAAATACCTGAGGTGGAAGAGCGGCAATGTCAAACTTGAGGCGGGCCTCATTGTCCGAGAGCTCCCAAGGCCTGAACTCCTGGCAGCACACCATGTTGGTGAGGATTTCCACTGCCTCATCAACATTGTCTTGGGTGGTCTGAAGTGTATGTTTAGTTATGTAGTCTTCTATTGTTAATTGGGCTCATAAGTTTAATTAAAAAAATAAAACAATGGTTTTGTGTAGCAATTAAAAAATATATACTACTTATTTATTTACTTACATACAAGTGTGTGGGACCATATCTTGCATAAATGTCTAATAAATGCTTATACTGTTGGTATCTTAAAATTATCTTTTAGATTACACAATAAGCCAACAAATGTATTCTCTATTCTGTATAATTATGTGTCTTGCTAATTATATGTCTATTGAAAGTTACATGCACTAGGTGAACCAGTTATGTATGTTGGTTTCATGTCACTTATTAAGCTTTGTTATGAAAATGTTCTGTTCATATATCAATAATATATCTTTAGGCAACCCTATGGCTGCCAAAAAAACTTGAGTAATATAATTAAAATTTTATGGGGTGAAGATAAAATAGCTATGCAGCTAATCTTACCTCAAGAGTGTAATAGACAAACTCCCTGTCACCAGAGGCAGTAACAGAAGCTCCAATCTGTGCCAGTTTACGTGCCATTATGAAGCTGTTGGCATTCCTGGTGCTGAGCCCGGCAGCACACCGGAGAACATGGGCAATACCCAGCTCGGTTTGAGGCTCATATCGAGTACCAGCCCTGGAAATTACGGCATTCAGCATGTTAATAAGTAGAGAGAGAGAGAGAGAGACAAACATCACCAGTACAAGTTGTATAAATTGAATACCAAATTATTTTTATTTTTGGAATTGTTATTATAATATTGTCTCAAAATAGAGTTATCATGAACAGGTCCTATATACATTATGTTTATGTTTGAAATATGTGAGATATCCAATTAAGATCAATAAAATTTGAAAATGTGTGCCTGGAAGGAGGTACTGTTTTACAATAAAGTGTGATAGTGCTGTAAGTGCATTATTTCCTGATTAATAAGAAAGGCTGGCACACCTTAATCCTTTAGACTGCAAGAATATAAGTACTTACTTGAAGGCTACGGTTACGCGAGTGACTGGGGACCCATTGTCCAATGCGGCTACAAAAGTTTTGTTCGGCAGGACCGCACAGGAGACCTTGGGCTCTCTCTTGACACCAGGTGCAGCCTGAGCATAACCCCTGGTCTGTAAGCCAAGAAAAGGGCATGTTTGCGACTGATTTAATCAAGGAAAATGTCAAAAGGGTTTACATAACAGGGGTTTGACAGATCAGAACTTAATTTATTTTAAAATACCACTAAATTCGCTGTCCGATATTAAGTAAAGTTACTGAATGTTATTGACTATATTTACCGTAACATGACGAATAAGAGGGGTTACGAAAGTTTTCGATTTCGATGCCATTTCAAGGAAAAATCTGATTTTAGGCTGCGCTGCAATCAGTAGCACGTCGTTTTAGGGATGAGCTACAGAACTTCAAAATCGATATGACAGATTGTAATAAGACAGTGACAGACGGACAGATACTAAAATCGATTAACAGTTAACACTGGTTCTCCTTTGCAGTATTATGTTTGCGATGATTTATATCAGCCGGGGCGTGCCGTGTACGTGGCTCGTACGGGGCACGGATGTGAAACGTTACATACATTTTGTATGAAGCTGTTTATATTACACCGTGCATGATCCGTGGCCCGTCCGGGCCACGTACGACGCTCGTTGTACGACCACGGTTGTTGCACGGTCCCGCCCCGTCCCATCCACGCCCCGTCGTAATACGAACACTCTCCCGTGATGCGTACGGGCAGTGCACGACGAATGTTTAGGGACGGACTACGCATGTTCTTTTTGATTTTTTGTCGTGGTTCTATCGGTGTCTTAAATTTCATCTGCTGTCTGGCAAGGGTGGGCTTTAGCTCATTTAGTAAAATGCCGAAGTTTTCTTTGGACATTCTAAAATACCCAAAGAATTTATCTTCACTGTCTGGCAACTATCTATATGTATAGAGTATTAAATTCTCCGTAAAAATCACGTCTTCTCCAAAGAGATGCACGCCCCATTTTCGTTTAACCTGGTTCTTTTTACTCCTTGCTTCTGTTTCCTCTTCATCAATAGCTATGGCTATAGCAGCCATTTCCAGTAAAGAAAACTCCATTATTATTAATTTTCAATAATTGAAACGTTACATACATTTTGTATGACGAGCGTCGTTTGTGGCCCAGACCGGCCACGGCCGGGCCGTGTCCGGCAAATACCACTGTCGTCAAACATAGGCACCATGTTTGACGACACCACTTTCAGACTCGCTGTCTGCCTGCGTCTGGGTGCTTCGTGCTGCACTCCTCACCGCTGCCACTGCGGGGAAGCTGTCAACAGCCTCGGTCACCACGGCCTGTCGTGCAGTCGGAGTGCGGGCCGCATACCACGACATGCGAATATCAACGACGTGATCCGTCGGGCTCTTGTTGCCGTCGGCGTGCCAGCCGTACTTGAACCAAATGGTTTGGCACGCGACGATGGCAAGAGACCAGACGGCATGTCGCTATTTCCGTGGAAGATGGGTAGGACTTTAGTGTGGGACGCGACCTGCGTCGACATTCTTGCGCCATCCCATCTTCCTAGAACTGCGTGTTGTGTTGGCTCCGCCGCTTCACAACCAGAGGACCTCAAACGGCGCAAATATAGTAGCCTTATCGGGAATTACATGTTTGAGCCGTTTGGGGTTGAAACTCTCGGGCCGTGGGGTCCGAGTGCTCACGCGCTTGCGAAGGAAATTTCTAAGCGCCTTGTTGACACTTCTCGTGACCCAAGGGCTGGCTTTTATTTCGCACAGAGGTTGAGCATTGCCATCCAACGTGGCAATGCCGCCAGCCTTTTGGGTACATTACCCGGTGACAGCGATGAGGAGCAATTTTTTGATGCACTGTATTAGTTTTAAGTTGTATATATAAGTTTATTTTTAATTTTTAAAATTAATGTAAATATATCAGTTTAATCTTTTAATAACTTAATATTTTTCTCGTAATATGTGTAGAGGTAGAGAGTGCCTAAAAATCATTGCGCCAACTTTAATATTAACACTACACGGTTAATAAATGTGCACATGTAATATTGCACAATTTAATAAGATCGCCTAGGGAGCGCCATAAAAATATTCGCTTTTTTTAGTAGTAATTGATGGATTGAAAAAAAAATACTTGACAACATTGACTGACAATGACAATTGCACATAGTGTCAAAGTGACGTTCGTCGCTTACAATAATGCCGCCAAATTGATTTCGGTATGTATTCATAACATATTTAGACATATTCAGTGAAATACTTTTAGTGTTTTGAAATATATACCCGTACAATAAAGTTCTTGGTGGTATTTTATCCCTCAGAAGAATAATAGTCAGTATTTGTAACTCAGTTGGTTCCCGAAAAGCATGATCCATTTTTTCACTTTAACTTCTCATTACAATAAAAATATACAAATTAAGATGATTCCTTTATATTTCAGGGAAGGAATGACAACTTTGTTAGCGACTGAGCTCTTCACAGTGGGCGACGAAACCAATCCTTTAATTTGTAGTAAGAATCGTAGACGTCGACATATTCTTAAGTCCAAGGAAAATACATACAATCACAAATGCATCAAAGTACTCAAAAGGAAGTTAAGGAAGTATAAACTCAGACAGGATGGAGAGGAGGATCAAGATGTGCTAGATGTCTCAAAAATCCTCATTTCATCGCTTGTTATTAAGTCCCCAAACAGTGGGAAGGAGCCTTTAATAATCGAAGGCGAATTTGAAGAATTGAGACCAAAAAACTATCTCTTTAAAATGGTAAGAAAAAAGGAAGCTGTTAAAATAAGTGACAACATTAAGAATTCCAATACAGAAGTGGATATTCAAGATGTGACTGTTAGTATTCCTTCAGCTGCCACAGGCCAAGAAAAGAAACAGACTAATGCATTCAAGCTCTTAATGGACTCTAGAAATAAAAGTCTTGGGACCAATTCTCCTGGTAAAGAAAAAAGCAGTGAGAATTCAGATAATGAAGAAGCACTTGAAAGAAAAAATATTAAAGCTAAAAGAAACCTATTATTGCAAAAAATGGCTGAAGCCAAAGGGTCCATACGAAATAAAGAAATAGAAGAATATCAAGACAATATAATAAGAAAGCAATTGGAGAAGAGAGCAGAGAAATTGAAAAGTATGATTTTAAAGGACAATAAAGTAAAAGAAACTGAAAAGTCAAAGGCAGCTGTTTCAAAGGATAGTATTGACCCAAAGAAACCTAAAGACAAGGTAGAAGTTACCAACAATAATAATAGAAAGAAACAAGCTAAGACATTAACAAATGTGGATATCTTTAACACAATTGAAGACCCTGTTAATGTAAGTCCAGTAAAAAAGTTCATATCTAAAGAAGATCAAGAATTTCTAAAGAAATTGTCCCCATCTTTAAAGAAAAAGGAAAGTATGCTTTGTTATTTTAAAAAAGTGGACAGGGATTCTGATGTATCACCTACAAGTACTGAAAATGAGACTATTATAAAGGTAAAGTTACAAACAAGAAACAAAAAGAGAAGAAAGAAGAAAAAGCTGAGTTTGATAAAAGAGCCTTTGGATTGTGGTGATACAGTCAATATTATAGAAGAAAATAGTCCAGATAAAGCAAGCACCATAGTTCAGGAAGAGGAAATGAGCAAAGCAAATGGGCTTAGCTATGAAAATGAAGAGGTGGATGTAGAGAATATTCATGTTCCCGAAGCAGTATTGGTTGAAGAGGTCACAACATGTAATGATGTTCTGGTTGAAGCTAATTTGGGCAAGAAAGACAGACAAAAGCGGAAAAGAACTGTTAAACTTGATGCCAAACCCAATGAACCTGAAGATACAATACTTAATAATGACAACAGACCCAAGAGGTCTGTGAAAAGACCAATGAAATATGTAGAGGACATGTGTCTATCAAGTTCTGATGAAGATTTACATATTTTCACACCCAAAAAGAAGAAACACATTAATGGTTCAATGAATGATAAAAAACCCTTGAATACAAAATCTAATCAAACTTCTGATGAACCTGTGAAAAGTAAGAGCCAGAAAAAAGAAGAGAAGGTTCTCAAGGAAACAGTTATATCTAAGAAACCTGCAAAACTAGCTCCCATATTTACACCTAAACAAACTGATCCTGCTGCTCTAGAAGCTAAGCAAAAATTCTTGCAAAGTGGAGTTCCAGAAAAATTAAAGAAAATCATTCAACAACAAAAAATTAACTCTATTCCAGATACAAGCTTTCCAGTAGTTGTTCATGTCCGCCAATACAACAATTTAGAAGAAAACAAAATTCCTGTCAATATTCCTTTAATAAATATAACTGATGAAACCTGTCCATTGTCTTATGAAGAAGATGCTTTTCGAAAATTGTTATGTCTCAATCAGGCAGTTCATTCTTATTGCTTAGATGCTAATCAGAAGAGAAGTACACAAAAAATGTTACAGATAATAAAACAATTGCATCCAAAGTTTCCAGTTTACCGAACATATCGTTATTTGAGAGGAAAAGCAAGGGGAGAAATTAAAGACTGTAATTTTGTAGATGTAGATAACAGTATTGAAATAATAGGTGATATGGCTGACGTTACCAATGATAGCCCAGACAGACTAAACTGGACTGACAAATACAAGGCTATGTCAACAAGTCAAATCATAGGTAATTTTGAAACTGTAAAGGAATTAAGGAAATGGTTGATATCATGGACTGAGAATAATGTTAAATTCAAGGCAAAATCAAAACCTGGGTCAGATTCCTCTGACTACTATCAATCTGACACAGACAGTCGAGAAAGTATGAAGTCAATGAACAACCTCCTAGTATTGACTGGACCTACAGGTTGTGGTAAAACTGCTAGTATCTATGCAGTTGCATCAGATTTATCTATGAAAGTCATTGAAGTTAATTCAAGTAGTAAAAGAACAGGCAAAATAATGTTGCAAGACTTGCAAGAAGCTACACAGTCGCACAAAGTAAATAGAGGAACTGGAAACATGGAAAACAGTCAAAAGTCACAAGAGAAAAGTCAACCTGATTTTAAAATAAAAATTAAGAAAAGAGGAAGACCAAAAAAGTCCGTAGAGGAGAAAACTAAAAAAGAAGTAGGAAAAACAGAAGTCCTAAGTGGTACATCAAGTGGACAGTCATACAGCCAAGAAAGTACTAGAACAGACTCATCTCTTATTCTGATTGATGACGCAGACATTGTGTTTGATCAGGATGATGGATTTTCCTCTGCTATTGTGCAGTTAGTCCAGTGTTCTAAACGGCCAGTCATATTAATCACATCATCTCTAGTGTGTCCTCATTTACAGAGATTTTTGCAAAATGGAAAAATATTGAAGATGTATCCACTTCTACCTCCCATGCTTGGTACTTGGCTGGACATAATGTGCCTGGCAGATAGTGGGACATGCTGGCCAGGTGCTGGAGCTAAATTCCTTAATTACTTTAAAGGAGACATTAGAAAAACGATTAATTATTTACAGTTCTATATTACTAGTTATTTAAATGGTGCAGCATCAGAAGACGAAACAGCATCCCAAAATGTAGATTTATATAAGGCCAATATAGATGAGGAAAATTCTTGCATGTCATGGGCAGATAATGATGATTCAGAAAGAAGAACTGGTACATCAGTAGACCCAACTGTGAATTTGGAAACAAATACAATTTGGAATGATTTTGCAGAAAAACATACAAACTTTACTTATCCAGCACAGATATTTAATATTTGGTGGAGTATGCCGCATCTTTTGGCTACAGAAAATAAATCTGAGGACTCTCCACCAAGTAGGACGAATGTTAGTCTGGAACTTGAAGCAATGGCTAATGCAGCAGATGCTTTTTCTTTAGCAGATTTCATCAGTCACATCAATCCAGATTCCGATACGAATATCGCATCAGACCCTTGGTGTTTCCCTGAAGGTCACAGTGTTTCAGAGAGAGAGAACTTAGACTCTTATCATAATGAATATGAAGTAACTAATGAGATTTGTCAAACGATGGTCACCAGTTCCATTGTGACAGCTCAAGATGTTTTGGGGTGTGATAGGAACACAAACATACATTTCCCAGGAATGAATTTACACAGGTACTTATTATAATTTTATACCATTTTCTTTTGCTTTATCTATTGAATATTGAAGGCTCGGCGTAACCGGGCGACGATTTAACATGTAATGACGCTCGCAAACCATTGTTCAGTCAGACTTTGAAGCTGCTGAGCCGGCGCATTTAGAGAAACTTTGTGCTTAACTACGTCACACTCGCTTTTTCGTCGCTTTTTTTTACACATGCAGCGGCAGCGATACATATATAGTTATCGGCACGGATATTGAGCTCGGCGGAAGAGTGGGGATCGCTTTGCGCACTGTACACATAAGGCAATAAACCAATAAATCGCTTCTGCGCAGGTGAAGGTCAGGGCTCAATATCCCTGCCGATGATTATACAACCTCCGCATGCGGCACGGCTACAGTGGTCCTAAATGGATTTTCTATGGGGCCTTACACATTACGCATGAGTGGCGGCAGCGCCGAAGTTTCCAATAAAGATTGAAACCGGTGCCGCTGCGGCGAAATGCAAAAACGCCATTGTATTTATGCCATTGTCTCGTCACTGCCTATAGAAATGCAATACCACAATTTTTCGCAACTTCCTTGGCCCTCTCAAATTAAACATTAATTTTTAAACTATCTCTTAATTAGGTACCTGCATAATTTTCAAGTATTTTGAGTGATAAATCGATTGTTATAAAATAAATGAGAAAAAAAAATGGATTGGAGTTAGGTACGAAACAAAGGGTCAAGTTTTAATGTCATCTTGGGATTCTACGTATTAATGATATCTTGTAACGTTGTTATGTAATTAGTTTAATTGTGTTTGTAATTTGTTTCAGACAACGAGACAGGGTCGTATCTCGGCACAGCAGTGTGACTGGGTATTTGAATGCGTCAGCAGTGCTGGACAGGAGAGCTCTCGCGTTGGACTACTGGCCCTCTTGCAGAACTATATGTAGGCTTGAAAAGAACAAAAATGATACCAACATGAAGAGGAACAATCGCTTCTGCCACTATCTCAAATCGCTCAGCATTCTTTGTAAAAGTGATACTTTCGATAACCTCTGTGACAGTTTGTGTTCTAATGAGGGAACTAAATTGAACATTAATAATTTTAATGTATCATAGATGAATGATTTTATAATGTTTCTTGTACTGTAGGTAAATTGTATTTTAGAAAATATTTAATTTAAATGTTATTTTAAAATGTGGAAATAGTAAGTAAATGGTATAGTTACATATTTTTTTTTTAATGTAAATAACTATGGAGAAATATGTATATCCAGTTGGAAACTTTCCAAAGTGTTAACTCTTTGTGGTATACTGTTGTTTTAGATACATAAGTTTTTAGGGCCTTTATCAGATATGCTAGAAAGTTTTTTTTTCAAAGTCCGCGAACTCTGACCATGGATCATTATTACCCGAGAACTCATAAACATGTAGATAATTACGCAACATTTGATAAAACAGTTATTTTTGATCGTGTTGCTAAAATTAAAGTTATTTTTCAAAGAACACCAACTTAATACAATTTATCTGTTGGCAACTGGTACTTATTCCTGTTTAGTCTGTCTGTGAACAAAATGATTGTTTAATCACGTAAGTGTGTAGATAACAATATCTGTAAAATAACAAATTTGTCTTAAGTTTAATGTTTTTCAATGTAATTAATTACTTGGTAACAGGCAGTTTATATAAACACACAATCTTTTGAAGTCCTATTATAGTTCCTGACTTTGTAAATTTAGACTTGGCGCCAACTGCCGCTGTGACCCGACTGCGAAAATTTAGAACTATTGATAAGTCCGTATCTTACATGTTAGGTATATTTTAAGTTTCTTCCAAAACTTTCTATGTGACAATAAAATAATTATTTGTAAATAGATTGTTCTTAACGTCTTTACACTCCGGGGTTCGACCAGTGAGTGCCAGCGTAAAAGTGTAATCATGTTGAAGATACGGTTATCTGCCATCAGCCGAAGTAATAATGCTTAGTGTGAGAATTGGCAGATCAACAAGCAATTGTCCTTTTTTTTGTAAACCGTTTTTGCGTTTGATGGTTTTGTAGACAAATATACATAACACATGAACAGATCTCATTAAGGTTTTTCCTATTGTTCAATTAAAATCAACGTGCCTTGAAGGGGAATTTAATTCTCTAAACTTTTCTCGCGCCTTCTGTGCAGAAATACACTTTTTCATTCTAGTTTTCCTTTCTATACAGTAAGCTATCTGGCGCCTGTGTTTTTCATTTTTGATTCAATATGCGTTAAGTTACCTAAGTGTATTTATTTCTTATAGCTAATTCTATTTAAGTATTTGACATTTCCTATCTAATAGAACTTTAAAACATACCACTGTTGCCTTCACAAATCGCGTCTTTATACGCACAGTATAAAAATTGTAGTCAATGACCTCTTATCATTACATATATTTTTTCTTGATTACACCTAATGAGGACTCAACGTAGACTTCTGTATCTGAAAATCCATCATCCTCAATTTAAAAGATAATCTACTTATTATAAATATGTAAATAGTTATTTTTTCAGGGTTTTTTTTTTCAAAGGAAAAACACTCGCTCTTAATGAAGAATATCATAATTCTTAAAGAAACATTTTGTAAAAGGAGATAAGATATGTCCGTGGATACGCGGTCATCCAGATCGTGCTAATTAGTAATTACAGTAAGACAATAACAACAGAAAAATGCCTAATAATGATTCTAAAAAAATCTTTAATCAATAACGGAGTTTATCTTTAAGACATCACGTTTACATCAATCATAATTATTGTGTTGTTGATATTTAAATAAATAAAACTGGAGTTTCAAATGAATTAATGTGTTTAAATAAATCTAACTGTGTAGGTACAGACATGAAATTGCATCATCAATGAAATAGTGCTTGCAATTTGGCCGACATAGTGCAAGAATTTTATCACTTTACTCAGGCAACCCCGAGCGTTGATTAGTGAATGAGAATAATCCGGCCGTAATAAGACACGACAGTTTCATCATATCGAAGGGCGTGCCACCAATCAATGATTCAATTATCAGCTTTTTGTGCTCATTGCTTTAAACAAAAGTGTGTCCTGTTTATGTTTTTGCAATGTTTTTCAGTTATTGTAAGCTCTCTCAGGAACTTCATTAAAATGAGATTAGAAAAAAATCACTGTAAGATAACCCATTTACTAGGGACTTATTTTTAGCCGGATGTGCAAAGTAGCTACTTCGAGACATTAGTAGCGTGAAGTTATTTGATATAGGTTGCTGTTATTTAAGTCACCGGAAGATCCGTAGGGGATCGAATGACATAGGTTCAGGGCCGAACCTATTGCGAATTGGGCTGCGGGATTGTTTGAAGGCCTAATAGTGGAAGATCCGACCTTACATCGACCTTCACCGACTTGATAATAGAATAAAATATACTTTATGAAAATATATTAAAACAGGTTGTCTAAAAAAATCCTGGACAGACTATTTTTAAATATTAAAAAAAAAAAAATTTTTAACTAAACCCCTATTGGGCCCAAATTTTTCACAGACAACCCTATATCAACGTGTTCGTAATAAAACAGCGCTTCTATTGGTATATTTTTTTTTCTATTATCATTTCAAGTGAAGGTAACTACTATGAACATACCTGTTTATACCTGACAACCGAGCAGTTTGTCCAGGTAAATAATAGACAACCCAATGGCTGCACATTCTATAAGCTCTATACTTTAAGTGAGAATAAAAATTTTCTTATTATCACGTCACAAAATTTAGTTTAAAATTATTTAAAAATAGTCTGTCCAGGATTTTTTTAGACAACCTATTTTTAATATATTTTCTAATATATGAAATTTGTCATAAAGTATATTTTATTCTATTATCAAGTCGGTGAAGGTCGATGCAGTGGCGTAGCGTGGGTATCTGCCGCCCGGGGCAGTTGTCGATTTTGCCGCCCCTTTGTCGATTTTTTTTAACAAGTGTTACTGGCCGTTTGTCATTTTTACCGACTTCAAAAAAAGGATTTTTTTTTGTATCGACGTTAAAAATCATCAAATGACCCTTCCCGCTGTGGGTTAGCAGCGGTGAGGGAGTGTCAGACTCTTACTGACTAAAAACCGTCGTGTTCCGTCGAAGGCCTTTTATGTTCCAGAGCCGCGGTAACTCTTTCGAACAACCCGCAGCCCCGGCAGAAGGGGGAGGTACTCAAGTAGACTTTTCTTTTATATCTTTGTTACTTGATTTCTTGAAGGTTTTAAAATTATTTTAGGTACGCAGGCTAGCGAAGAAGGTACCTATAAGTATATATGAAATTGAAATAATTTAAAAAGCGGGGCTACTTTAAACTGTTTAACAAATTAATTTAATTTACGGGACTAACACTTAAACTAGTTTCCATGGAACTATACCTAAGCGTGAAATTTGGCTTGTATCTAGGTAGGTATTGCTTATAGCATTCAAGTTTATCTAAACCAGTGGTTCGTAACCTTTTAGTCATGTGGGACCACTGTAACTAAAGTTTGTCTCGCCGGGGACCACCTCATCGGTTTACCTAAATTAGCACTCTGCTAAACGCATGTCGGCAGTTGTGCAGGTAAGCAAATGCAAATAAAGAAAAACTTGCCCATGTAGTTTCCAAATGCGCGAGCGAAGCGAGCGCGAAATTTTTATCGGACTTAAACCAAATATTACGTAAAATTTAGCCCAAACGTACTGAACTTTTTGTTTGTTGACAGATGCAAAAATAAGGACATATCGTTTTTGAATACGCGAGCGAAGCGAGCGCGAAATTTTTATCGGACTTAAAACAAAAATTACGGAAAATTTAGCCCAAAACGTACTTAACGTTTTGTTTGTTGACAAATGCAAAAATAAAGGCCATAATATAGTTTCTGAATACGCGAGCGAAGCGAGCGCGAAATTTTTATCGGACTTAAACCAAATATTACGTAAAATTTAGCCCAAACGTACTTAACTTTTTGTTTGTTGACAAATGCAAAATTAAACGCATACAGTTTCTGAATACGCGAGCGAAGCGAGCGCGAAATTTTTATCGGACTTAAACCAAATATTACGTAAAATTTAGCCCAAACGTACTTAACTTTTTGTTTGTTGACAAATGCAAAACAAGCGCATACAGTTTCTGAATACGCGAGCGAAGCGAGCGCGAAATTTTAAAGATTTTTTATTTAAGACTCAAAACCAAAATTACGTAAAATGTGTGTCACGTGTGTTTTAAGTACCAAATTTTAACAATAATTAATTTTAAGTTTAAAAAGTTTCAACTTTCTTGTTTAATGTTTTGTTATTGTTAGACAGTTTTATGTAGCGGCGCAGATACTAGTTGCGAACAATTTTTTTTTTAATTGGGTAAATTTTGCCGCCCCCTAAAAGCTGCCGCCCGGGGAATTTGCCCCTCCTGCCCCCCCCACGCTACGCCACTGGGTCGATGTAAGGTCGGATCTTAGACTATAAGAAGGAACACGATGGATTTTTAGTCAGTAAAAGTCTGACACTCCCTCATCGCTGCTAAACCACAGCGGCCATTTGATAATTTTTAACTTCGGAAAAAAAGAGGGCCGAACCGACCCCCGAAGCGCCTGTGTGCTATATACCTACTACACAACATACCCTAGTCTCTAGAGTCCCGCTCTCGGTTTCTGAAAAATTTCATTGAAACCTGGTTTCCACTGATCATAATCAACCATTTGGTGCAGTCTTCTGCACCCTTATGTATGTACCTTATCTTGAACTTCAGCAATACATACATTATGATGACTAGGTACCTACTCTGCCCTGGAAAAACAGATTGGTACCCACCTACTAGCAACAAGAAAAGAAAAGAAAAATATTTAAAACAGATAAAGGTTATCTTGCCTAGTTATTAATAGATATTGTAGTAACTTCTATCAATCAGCTTAGTTTAACGTTACTATCAATGTTGGTTGTGAATCATTGTGGGTGGCCCCACCGACCTCGAGTGAAGGCTTTGAAAAGTCCCGATACGATCGGTCACAAAGTGGTCAAGTTATTTGCAGGACTTTATAAATAGTCCACTTGTTTACACCGTGTTGCCGATAGATAACAGCCACAGCTACGTCCAGATGTTTCCAGAATGCATTTCTTCGGCTATTTGCATGCATGACAAACTTCACTGTCGTTATTTATATTAATACAGTGACTTATTTATTTTGACCCATACTCATACAATTTAAATTATGTACTTAATGAATATGTCCTGTTTGGCTTTAAATTCAAATATGAGACGTCGCTTCGGCGTCGTCTAATTTATTTACCTATTTGTTTGTAGAGATAAGTTATTTACATATCGCATCAATGCATTACGATCACTAACGAGTATCATTGACTGGTTATAACCGGTAGAGATGTGGAGCAACTAAGCTGCCTTTATCTAGAATATGCTATAACAATCGCACCTAATATTCTAGTTGATTTGATTCAGCTCATTACACGCGAATGTCTTGTTTTTGCCTTTACAACTACTGAACATCTGTTCAAATACCTATACAGTTTCTTGAGGCCGAAAAGGGTAAAAAACGTATTTTCACTTAATATTTTGCTTCAAGATACCTTCTTTCCTAAAACGAGCATTGAAAACGTAACTCTTCTTTTAGTGCAGTCCGGTAATCCTAGTCACCAAAATACCAACCTAGGGCTTTTCGCAGTAGTAGCAGTGGACCAGCCCCGGATCTAGGGGGGGGCAAGCCGGGGCCCATGCCCCGGGCGGCAAATTCAGGGGGCGGCAAAATCAGGCGGCTGCCTGATTTTAAATGCTACATCACAGATTTACACCCGTTTGATAAGGAAGTTCCATTGTATCATGATACTGACAAGATTATTATTTGATAATTTTGATTATTTTTCAGTTTTAACATCCTCCAAATAAAAAAAATCTCGCTCGCTACGCTCGCGGCTAAATGACAATGAATGTCCCGTTTTTCTGATGGTTTATTATTTTATTGACGCACCGAATCAACGAACACAAATGGCACTCGCTCTAATCACGGTTTCTTTTTATTTGTACATAATTCTCAGTTTAATTTGCGAGTCTTCAAACAAATAACTTAAAAAACTTCGCGCTCGCTACGCTCGCGGCTTCTTGTTGCTTGACAATGTACCTACTTAATCAGGTACTTTTGTGTCGTAGACTCAAAAAATTTCGCGCTCGCTTCGCTCGCGCAATATTACACAGACATTGCCTTGTTGTCTTCATAAGTCAAATCCACGCTGTCTTACCTTTTATAAGTCCAATGTAGCAAAAAAAATATTTATGGAGTCCTCAAAAACAAAAAAGTTTGCCCTTCCGACAGCTTGTTACTGGTAATTTAGTTTTAGACTTAACAGCGCTTTTTAAAACTTATTAACTTTTTGTGTAAGTACATTAATCTATCTCGACTTTCATAACTTAAACCTGGCCAACTGTTTGAGCCTACAATGATTTGGACACATTTTTTTAAGTCCTTTATAGTTATCGGCACGGATATTGAGCTCTCGGCGGAAGAGTGGGGATCGCTTTGCGCACTGTACACATAAGGCAATAAACCAATAAATTGCTTCTGCGCAGGTGAAGGTCAGGGCTCAATATCCGTGCCGATAAGTAATTATACCTACCAAAAAAGTGACTTTCGTTGGTGAAAATAAATATAAGTAGTAGGCGGGGCGGCATTTTTCAGTTTTTGCCCCGCCTAAAAAATATTGAAGATCCGGGGCTGCAGTGGACACATGACGATTGAGCCTTTTTAGAAGCTTCGTGTCGTGTGCCTTCGAGAAAGTAGGACTGCAACTGTATTTATAAGGATTTATTCTGCATCTTGGATCCTTACTTTTCTTTTAACTCAGATAGCTAGTATTATCTTCAGTGTTTTGCGACTTCGACTTGTGATAGACACTGGAGCACGGTGTTATCAAGCCGATTGTAACCATGTGCAGCAGTAAATCGTAAAATATTACTTACTACTACCTACGACATTACTTGAAATATGATTGTGTATCCACTACTACTAGGTACCTATAAGTATCCGTGTTGGTACCTACTATAAGATAATTTATTGCTAGTGTCACACACGCGCGCTATATCTACTCACTAGGGCAGCCTCGTGTACAATTCTTTTCAATTAACTTTGCCCATCCGAAATTACCATGTATTGTGTAATAAGTACTTATATAAAGTACTTATTACACCTTATTTGACGAGAATCGTCGCAATACCTAGTCACTTCAACTCGAAATTCCTGACCATAATCGTTTTGTTTGAGTAACTAGGTGCCTATTACACATGGAACCTCTTTCCATATGGATGAAGCCTGGCCTAAATGCTGGTTAGATCCTGAAAAAAATCTTTCAAATACAAGCATTTTACATCTAAGTAGGTACGTAAATAAGATAGTAGTCTACATGTGAACATTTCATGCAAATTCAGTCATATTACAGAGGTCAGTTAAAAGTATTTACGATCAAACATCCAAAAACTCACGTTTATTACTCATACTATTTGGATATAACATAAGTGGTAGAGATACATGATAACTTGGCGATCATTAAAGTGGCTGATTAGGTTGATATAATAATAAATTATTAGGATTTTTTCTGGCACTGGCTCAGTTGGTGTTGCGCGGTCGGTAACACTGGCGCCGGAGCCGGGGTTATCGGCGAGGCGCGTGCGCGACGCCCGGCGTGCGCATAAATATCATCGCTCTCTGACAACCGGCTTCAGTCCTCAAAGTGCGTCACCATATTCACACATTACTCAAAATGGTTCGAAGTGCTCTTCGCGAAGACCGTTGTGGTTATTGCACAGCTTGCGTGCGTGCCCGTTTGTGTGCAGCCAGGGGCCGGAGTCCCGAACCTTTGGAGTGCGCCTACAAGCACATTCTGGAGTCGTACAGTCCGAATACGAAACCAGGAAAAATACCAGAAATCCCGAAATCAGCGTGTGACTCGTGCCGGTGGACGTCGCACGCGCAGTTCCCGGAGACGCCGCCCTCGTCGAGTGATCTGAGCCTCGAGTGGAGCTCGCGCTCCTCGCAGCGCTCCCGCACGCGCCGTCGCAAGAGATAGGCCAGTGTGAAAGTGTTGAACACACCACTCGAGTTTTCATCTAGGGATACCATCCCTCAATAGCGTCGGTAGATGACACCAACGCTTGACGACCGACCACCCGGTGGCACTCCAGCCACTACTTCCAATTGTGATATCATAATGTATACTTACTATTGTTAACGATATTAATTAAATTATTATTTACAATCGAATCTGTCTTTCATTAACCTTAGATCCAGATATTTTATGTGAATGCAATAATGTCTATGGTTGAGTCTTTGAGTAGCTTGATGTAAGGTTTAGATAGGTACTCATTAGGTAATGTAATATGATATATAGCTTTAGAGCTTGTTCTCACGAATAGAACATTTACAATGTTAGTATGTATTAGTAAATCTCTCTTTGTAGCATTAGTAGGACCTCTATTTAATCTAAATTGTCATAAATGTTCAGTTGAACAGGAAGCTGGGAATAATAAATCAATATAGAGACATAATGTATTACTAACTGATACAATTAATGTGCTCGTAAATCACATATATCCAGAACGGATGCAAAACATTTGAAGTTCAGGTACAAAGGTCAATGTATGACCCTTCATATTGTATTAAACAAGGTCGAAATGATAGCGTGGAACTACATTGAATTGGAAGAGACGGGTTGCCCGCTGTCAAGGGATGGAACATAGTAATTTTGCCAGACCTTGGTGAAATTTGTTAAGTTACATCATCAATTTAGAAGCAAAAGGAAAACTATATTATTGATACATATATTAATTACTAGCTAAATTATTTTTTTCCCCCTAAATAAGTAATCATTTTCCGAATTAGTTGTTGATAATTATGCGCCATGAAATAGATCCTGCTAGGCCACTTATAGGTATTATAATATTAATGCGAAAATATATTATTAATGCGAAAGTTTGTGGTTTATGTATGGAGAGGATGTGTGTTTGTTACTTAGGACTGTATATTAGCTAGGCCGTGCGGTTTCACCCGTTTTTAGAATCCCTCTATGTTTTAGATATTCATTCTTTGGTTACGTTCTAAGAGTTGTATCATGCTCTGGGTAATCGAATACATTGTTACGGAAATAATAGCAAAAATAAATAAGTCGTTTTTTAGGGGTTTCCAGAGGTTTTCATAAACGTGGCATGTGAACCTAGAGTAAGATGCTTAAAGACAAGACGCAATGAGGATCTATGAAAGTCGTAGATGCGTAGGTAAAGATAAATAGATCATGTTAGGGCTGGTCTCGTCACATCCTCTCTCCTTAAACTTTGGACCATATTAAACAGGCTAATGAAGATACAGATTAACTAATGAAGGTAGGTAATCTTACAACCTCTTTAACACTTTAACACTGATATAATACCAAAGTCATCTTAATTAACGCTACTTATATTTTTAACCGACTTCCCAAAAAGGAGGAGGTTCTCAATTCGTCGGGATCTTTTTTTTTTTTTTTTTTTTTTTTTATTTTTTATGTATGTTCACCGATTACTCGGAGACGCCTGGACCGATTTGCAAAATTTTTTTTTTGTTTGATAGGGTTTACCTCCCAGGTGGTCCCATAGTCACCAGGTCAGGATCTGATGATGGAAACCCTGAGAAATCGAGGGCAACTTTCGAAAATTGTAGGCATACGTAGGGTAAAAACTTGACACTAAGGCGTATGTCTGATAACACTATGCAATGGTGAAGGTTTGGAGCTGACCTGATGATGAAGACCAGAGAAGGTCGAGGGAACTGGAACAATGAATGTGTAAACTACCTCGTGTTTGGGCTTATTTTGTTCGCATTGACGAGACCTTTGCAACAGTAAAGGTTTGAAGCTGACCTGATGATGGAGACCAGCGAAGGTCGAGGGAACTCGACAATTGAATATGTAAACTACTTCGTGTTTGGGCTTATATTGTTCGTATTGATGAGAACTTTCCACTTATGCGGATAGTGACAACTATGCTTGTCACTGAAAAGCTAAAAATAAAAAACTTTTTACAAAAAAATAAAACCGACTCCCAAAAACACTGAAAAGCAAAAAAAAACTATTCTTAGGTGCATCGGCCTAGAAGTCGGTGGCGAAATAAACTTAGTTACATCCATTAGACACTGACTTCTAGGCCGATGCACCTAAGAATAGTTTTTTTTTTGCTTTTCAGTGTTTTTGGGAGTCGGTTTTATTTTTTTGTAAAAAGTTTTTTATTTACTAATTATCTTCTAGTCTAATCTTTAAGTCTTGTACAATGGTATTGTAATTAAGCACCGAACGTGTACCTAAACGAGACCGATACTAATAGGTCATAAGTTCAATTAAATCTGGTGCTAATAAGTTGCGAACGTCACTACTTTTACGTCTTTTACGTAAATGTGATTGGTGGCAGAGGTTGCTTGCTTTGAGTCTCGTGTTTCATCTTGAAAACATTATAGGTACTTACAGATTAACAAAAATGCCTACCTACTGTATTAAACGTTACCTGCGCATTTCAGAGATCTAACGTTTGCATCTTGGTAAATAAGTAAGGACGCTGTGACCGTTGCAAGGGTTGAAGGGTCCCATCTATTTTATAATATTAAAGCATTTAAATCGGTCTCTCATTTTTACCGTGGAGGAGTGACAAATATCGTTAGGATATAGTTATTATTATTTGCATATATGTACCTACTTATTTGGTTAAGAAGCGTGGACGAATGGACATTAGGAAACGAAAGAAATAGTACGAGCGCGAGTCAGTGCAATAAAAAAAACTGCTAAGAAAAGCTGCCAAACTTATCACAATAATATGTAATGCGTAGGTATTCACTACTGCGTAGTTAAGTGCACCTGGGTAGATAAGTTAACAGATGCATTTTTTGGAAACACCCATTCAAAGACTATGTACCTACTTTATGCTCCCAATTAAGCTGGTGGAGCCGCAGTGAAACTACTCTTTTTGTATTTTTAGGAGTGTCAGACCCAAATTCACCGACAACATTTAAAACATCAGCTTTTCTTAAAACAAGCTTATTAAACGTTTTTATATGTACAATTTTCAAAGAAAACAGTTGTTGTAAAAAGAGTGACTGACGTAAATGTTGTTGGTGAACAAGGTGCGGATCCAGCCTTTAAAAAGGTTGTGGGCATATCCATCACAAACATATGATGAAAACTCTTATGCATTCACATACAGGGACATCAAGAAGTTCGTAGGGGTAGTACCTATACCTCTATAAGGGAGTTTATTCGGAGAGTACATACGTAACGTGCTACCCTTTTAGACTCCTTAATGTTCCCTTAAGGAGTCTAAAAGGGTAGCACGTAAGGGATATCATAGGGGAACTAGTATTGGTATAGTACATTAGAGAGTACATAGGTCCCTTTATAGGTATCTAGGTAAATCAGGGGGTACAAAAGGGAGTATATATATAGGGTGTGTCGTTAACAATCACATTAAATCCTATCGCATATACTTTATGATATTCTATGGCGAATCGTAAAAAAAATAACCTAATCCATTTAGTGGTTTCACCACAGGAGTCATTTTTCGTTTTTATAATTTACAACATGATATAGGAGTATCGAATGTTTTGATCAGTTGACAGCTGTCAGTTTTCAAGGGAGAATTTCAGTTGTTTGTAATGTAATGACTGACTTTTATTATGGTGTTCTAATTTTCGCACATTTTTATTCTATTTACTTTGTTTGAAAAATGCATTTTTTTATTTTTACGTATTTTTCTTTTTTCTATTATATTAACGCATTTCATTTATTGTGATTGTGAACGACACACCCGATATAAGGTGGGGACCGTAGGCTAGTACCTTTAAAGGGAAAATACCTATAACACTCCCTGTACGTAAGACAGAGTATAAAAATAAGAAATGTGCCAATTGCCCACAGTGTCCACTACAGTAACTCCGTCACTGCGGTGCACTTGCGCCTTAATATTTAGGTACTGTTGTTTAATAATGTTTTAAAGCAACCAATGCATAAATTATTATGTCATGTTCAGACGAGACAAACTTCGGAAGGCACGATCTATTGATAGAGCACAGTACATAGAACTGAATGCTAGTCACTTATCTATATGCCTACTACTATTCTATAAAAATATAATTAATTGATAAATTACTTAGCAGCGAAACTATTCACTTACATTCATGAATGACAAAGAAGATTATTCTAAAATGACATATATCGTGCGTAGGGACATTGCCCTCGGATCAAATGAACACTATTGATAAGCGTTCTGAAATAAGTCAGTAATGTAAAGTTTGTGCAGAAAATTGCTCATAGATATTAGATACTTTTCCATTAGAAGCCTAACAATGCGCTCATTAAAATATAGTAGTTACTAGAAACCGCCAGTAACATGTTCTTTTGTCTGGCAGACCTCTTTAAAAATAGGACGACCTTTGCCATGATTTATCAATCGACTTTACGTTAATTAAACTTTTGACTTTATCATTAAGTCGAACCAGATTTTGTTTACTCGTTGAAAGAAATGTTGCTTTTTTCAACGTCACATTCGCGTTTTTACGGATTTATAGTTACTTGTGTAGAGAAAAACCCAAAGAAATGTTAATAATAAGGCAAAGATTTCTGTGGAAATAACCTCAGTATAGCAGGAGCCTAGGTACCGCGATACTGATATGTGCATTTTCGTAAATTAATGTCAATAAGACAGCATCGCCGCATAGGTAGCCTCATCTTGATTATCAATTCAGCATCTATTACTCCGAAATCGATGGAAAAACCATAGGAAGTTAGGGAGGTCCTTACTACTGAACCTTTTTAGTGACTCATGTAAACTAAAACATAATGGATTAATAATGTATACTTTTGTATAAAGAACAATATGCTGTGATAAGTTCGAACAACATTACCCTCCTTCGTAAAGAGGCGACGCCAGGCGCCTCGGGTGGCGTCGCGCGTCGACAACAAGCACGCGTCCTATGTGTGATGTGCTCGTGTAAACAAAATACCTAGGCTTGACGCTTTTGATACCCATCTGAATTAGCTAAATCACCATATTAAGTACTAAAATAATATATTTTAAAACATCTATATCTATACATATAATAAATCTGTAAAAAAACTGTGTCTGTACATTGAATATATTAAAAAAATAATAATTGGGTGGGGTTTAGAAACAGTAATGGAGCACAAATCCAAAAAAAAAATTCTGTCTGTTTGTCTGTATGTCTGTATGTCTGTTTGTTTGTACACGCTAATCTTCCGAACTACTGAACGGATTTCAATGATTTTTTCTTTGTTGTATCAGTATTAAGCCTGGTCAACATATAGGCTATAATTTATCTTCGAAACTTGAAGACCTGATGCAGAACACCAACAGACCAACAAAACTATAAGAGATACAAAAATGGTACCATGGCAAAAATTGTTTCATGTGATGAGCATTTTCAGCTGAGATAATAAATTTTAAGATCTGGAACACCTGATGTGGAAGCCCAAGAGCCCAGCTTCTCTGTACCATATACAGGTATGACGTTTTAGCAAAAGTTGTTCAATTTGATTAGCACTTTCTATTGACTTATACAAATTGAAGGTCTAAAACACCTGATGTGGAACTCCAGGGGCCCAGCTAGACTATAGCATATAGAGGTGTGACGTTTTAGCAAAAGTGGTTCAATCTGATAAGCACTCTCTATTGACGTATACATCGAAGATCTGGAACACCTGATGTGGAACTTCAAGAGCAATACTACACTTGAAATGTATAGAAATGAATGTTATGAAATAGGTATGGTGAATCAAAAAAAGTAATTAGTCCGTCTTTTAGATAACCCTAAAATAATGGACACGTATTTTTTCTTTTCTCCTTCTCACAAACAAATAATAACGAAGATATAACACGCTTGAATTTTGTGTTAAGTCACTGCTTAGTACAAATTTTACATACCTAGACGTGGCGGCACGAGCCCCCACTCTTCGAATTTGTTGCGTTATATCTCATTATTATTTTGTATGTCTCTTCCAGACCTCGGGACTACAGAGTTCCGAATTTTTGGGAGGCAAACGTGGGGCCGAAGCCAACACGCTGAAGCCCTTTTGAGACAACTTTAATGAAATGGTGACACAAAACCGACGATTATCCCTTTATACACTATAGAAATGAACCCAAGGACAATCCCCGGTGGACGTCGTTAAAAAAGTGTTTTACAAGGAGCGACTGCCTATCTGACCTCCACAACCCGGTTACCCGCTCAACCCAACACCCCTTGGTAAAACTGGTCAGACTTACTGGCATCTGACTGCCAAGAATGTTCAATGACAGCCGGAACCTACAGTTTAACATCCCCTCCAAATAACGGTCATTGGAATCCAAAATATACGTAGAAAGTACATACGAACTTAGAAAAGTTGCATTGGCAGGACGTACGCTCATACTTGAGAGATTGGTTCTCTACCCACTAAACCACCACGACTTCCACTAAGTCATCACGACTTTGTCATCTCAGTAACATTTAATGTTTTTTAACGTAATAATACGTGTAATATTTTTGCCACACACAACTTTGACAACTTAAATGCGGACTAATTAGAATCACTACTTTTATCCCTATGGTCACGTCTGTTGCGGTTCAGTTCTTAGCGTTTTGTTTAGTCTGCTGTGCTTTTGCCGTTGAAGTACAAAAATTAAATTATGGAACGTTTCTAATGGCTATGCGTATTCCGTTGTTTTCAAGTCAACATATCAGACGATTCAGATCTTTGATTTTGCTGACCCCGTAGTCGCTGGCATAAGGGACAGGATCCGCGTACGAAGTCGCGGGCAGAAGCTAGTCATAAATAAGAACAGATACTCTCCAGGTTTTTCACGGAGCTGGAAAGAAGTGGTAAGTTGGAATAGAGAAATGTGTTAGCCGCAGTTTGAGTGTCGTCGTTACAGCCTTTTTATCGTCCTACTGCTGGGCACAGGCCTCCTCTCACATGGAGAAGGATTGAGTGTATTAAGAAATTATTTTCTGCACTAAAAGCTTCGGTAAGTTACCTAATAAATAATGACACAACAAAAATATCCAGATATGTTTCTATTTAATTGATAATTATTTACACAGGTGCTATGTACAATCAAATATCTACATTGTAGAACAAATACATTTCGTAGAAAAGCAAGAGGTAGCCATTTCATATTTTGATATTTTACAATAATACATACAAGTCGTAATAAGTCACTAATCCATTCACAATAACATTTTGTGTTCAGTCTCACAAGGGTTCTTTAACATTATACAACCATTCCGTTTTACGCAAAACTGCAAAATATAGGTTAACTAATGACAGCGATCGTCATTATTTTTCTTGTACGGGTAATTAAATAATAGCTATCTTTAAAAAAATATTATTTTACTATCAATTACTACTATTGTAACAATCAAAGTGCCTATGTAAGTTTAATAGCAAAAAGTCGCTGTCACGAAATATTTTATCATACTTAATTGTAACGGCGGAACGTTTATTGACTAGTTGTATATTTCAGTGAATACAGGCTGTACATTTTCAGCTCAATTACAATACAATATGGACCTACTTATAATATTATACCTACTTATTTTGATAGGTGTCAGCATTCACTGGATCTTACTGGCAAACCTATATCTAGATAACCTTTGCCAGTAAGAAATCCACTCGCTTCATAATTAACCGACTTATTATCGAGTTATCTTATATTAGGGATAGAGGGATAAGGATCAACTGTTATTATTTTGATAGGTTACAAATTACAAAGTTATTTGTACACGCAACTTATGAATTAATAGCCTAGCCTATTTCTGATATCGTTATTTTAGTCTATGTGTGTATTTATCGTTAATGTTGTCTTAGAATATATTAACATATCTGCAAAAAAATTAAAACTCATTTCCACTCAATTAACACTTTTATAGTTTCACAAATAAAACTGTCCTATTTGTTAGCGTGTGTTTACAAAAATGAAAAGTCGTTTCAGCCTTAAAATATTTCGTTCACATTTATTGATAATGTGACAGAAATAAGTTAAGGAGCTTTTAAAAAATAAAGGTTTTATTTTCAAAATATATGTATCTACTGAACGAAAATAATATAAATCAGGTAACTTATTACTTTAATGTGACAAAACATGGTACATAATATATTAAGATCCTAAGGCCTATTGTTCAGTAAATCACAGGTCATGCGCACATTATGAGCTATGAAGATTGCTTGCATCTTGTGTTGAATTGAAATATAGAATAAATACAGGTGCACATGAGAACAGCGTGGACGCAGGTTTGTTTCTTCACTAGATGCGATCAATCGTCATAGGACGAAAGCATGCTCACGACGAGCGGTACGTATTCAGATCTCACACATGGAGAACCAAATGACTAGAGGAGATGTCATAACGCAAAATTTCCTAAGAAAGTAGCGTGTCAAATGCGGGTGTTCGGGGATCCAGCAAAGTTACTCGCTCCGCCCTCATACGCCAAGGAACCCGAACGGCGAAAGCCTCTTGTCCCCGCACTCAAAGTCATTTAAGAGGACGAATTGGAATTTTTGGCGCCAAGGATCTCAATTTTTCTCAGTAAATACAAAACGGATCAAAATACAACTTGGTTACCTGAAAGTTCATGATATAAACCTTATTTTGTTAGACGTCAAAACATGATTAGGTAACTTTTATAACAGAGAAAAATATATCAAACATACCTCTTTTTAAAAAGAGATTCACATATTATGGGCAAACGGGACCGATTTAAGCCTCTTAACTTTTTTAGTAGGTGAGTATATACATAGTCTTTAAAATTGTAGAAGGAATTTTTATCAAATTATCATTTCTAAATAATAAAATTACAAAACCATTTTGTCGCTTACGACTTTTAGTTATAAGCTAGCGCGCGTATTGTTATCCTCGCCCCGCTCAGACGCTCCGACCCCTTTTGGCGCCTTAGATACGCGTGCCGGTTATGGAATTATTGTTGACCAATTCCTCGCCTTAATGACTTTAGTAACTCCTTGTCACAGATTGTCAAGGAAATCCTTCACTAAGGAATGGCTAATGTCTCTGAGTGCGAGGGTTAGTTCTAGTAAATGATCGTTTTGGTCATGCCTACCGTACGTTACCTGACCTACCTGCCTTATGGCATTTCCGTCATCATCAGGGTCATCTTTCCTTCTTAGTCTAGTGCGACGCGGTGACGGCATACGTGACGTTGGGTGGCGTGGCGGGCGGCAGCGTGGGCAGCGGCGGCGTGGGGTACACGCGGCACGGTGCTCCCGCTGGGGCTCCCAGCATGCCCAGTAATAGGTACGATACCAGCGAGCCTGATAGCAGCCCGCCGTTGTATGAAAGTGTCATCATGTTACCTGACAACGAGATACTTTTGGGTAGGTATAGGAGGAAAATTTTATGACTTTGGTGTTATAAAAATATAAATGCACTTCCAGGTTTATTACACAATCCCATGCAATCCATGTGCTGTGCAACAAATGCAATCTATTTTATATTTGTTGCATGGCTGTTGGTTTTCTTTAAAATGTACTATCTCTGAGGTGCTTAGAACATAAGTCGTTCTAAGCACCTCAGAGATAGTGCATTTATTTCAAACTAAGATAAAGAAGGTGATGGAATATATAGAGATAGATTACTGAAAAAATATTTAAATACTAGCTGACCCCGCGAACTTCGTATCGTTTAAACCTTCCCTGGACCTCTACAAACATTTTAAAACCAAAATAAGCCAAATCGGTCCAGCCATTCCGGAGTTTTAGTGAGACTAACGAACAGCAATTCATTTTTATATATAAGAAGATGAAGGGAATGCTTACCAGCAATCTCTCGATGTTCCCGGCCAACGCGAGATGGCGCTAGTATCATAGGTACAGAGCCAAACAGGCCATTTGAGAAGCCAAGCACCACGGAAAATAATATAGGGTACACCTGAAATGAATTTTATTTACATTATTTACATGACACAGTTAACACGTACGAGGTACATAACCACTAAATAGCTCTAAAGCTCTAGAGCAATAAACTAGCTAGAGACAACCAACACCGGTCGGTTTATTGCTGTGTATTTTACACTGATTCGCTTAGATAGAATTTAAATGATTAGCCGAAATTATTATTTAGAAAAATAGCACTGTAGTGCACTCAGTACAATACTGACGAATGCCCTCACTGAAATAAGGTAAAGTTGCTTCCGAGTATCTAAGACAGTTTTCCCGCAATTTCATGTATATCCCGGGAGAATTTCTTCCCGCATTAGAAAAAAAATAAAGCTAGCATATTTTACTGGCTAGTCTAGCTTCCTTTTTGTTGTACAAACCAACAAGCAAAAACATTTTTCTTCTTTATTATATTAGTATAGAATAAGATAGGTTACGTACGTCTCCAACGATGTGAGGCGAATGTCTGGGCGCAGCGCACAGCAGCATGAGCGGCACTAACAGCAACCGCAGACCGCTCGCCATCAGCAGCTGACTGCGACTCCATTCATACGGCCACGCTGCTGCTATCTGATCAAGAAATATAACTTTTTACGAAGAAGCTTTGGATTTTCAGTGTTTTGGAGGGCAAAAATTAGAATCCTGACAGATAACGAGGAAATCAAAAGAGCACAAGGTGAAAAATCTTTGCACTCGAGTGCAACACGTAACTTTTCCTGCCACTTCATCGAGGAAATTACTAAATTCAAAAAAATAATATCGGTCCATTGCGCTATTGGTGTTACATTAAATTATTAAATGATACTTATCCTTAAACCATAATATATTCTATGCCACCAAACGGACCAAAACCTTACCCTCGTGCAGTGAAAATCAGCACTCAAGGTCTGAGCCTGTATCTGCTGTACCTTATTAAAATTCCTAACCATGGCCAAAAGGCATTAAAAGAACCACTTACTTTTCCAATAAAATCAAAAAGATTAAAGGCAGACATGAGTATGATGGGCATCCAGGTGCCGAGCCGGCAGGAGGGCACCTCGGAGGCGATGCCAGGATATAGACTCAACGTGGTGAAGTACACCAGTCCGATAGACACCATGTACGGGTAGATCGCACGGGCCACTGCCCACCGAGCCAACACCCCACCTGGAAGTACACATAATAACATTGATGATAGTAAATAGTGCAATCAGATATGTATGTCACTCTATGTAGAACACTGGTACTCAGCTGCATTTGATCAGTTGGGAAAAGGCAGACAGATGACGATGATAGTAAACAGCGCAATTGCTGTCCTAGAGACGAGCTGGATTTCGATCTATTCAGTCTCTTCCTAAGCCGTAATGCTCAAACTAAGATGGACAAGGTTACAAAATGTTACCATCGACATCTGTCTTTAAAGAAAGTACTGTAGGTATTCGGTATTTCCGTTTGTTTGTAATATTCCATTAACCGATATTTACTAATTTCATCTTTCTAATAACAGCCTATGTAAATGATTGGTACACATTTTTGATTCGATAAAATAATCAAAATGCTTACGTTTGAAGGCTCTCCAGGAGGTGGGTCTTTCAGGCGACTCAAAGACCACATCTTCCACTTTATAGGAAGGTCGAGGGGTGCGCAGAGTGGAGGAGGTCTCTGACGCCACGCTTTCAGGGAACTGCTCCACCGCGCCCTCTGCCGGCACTGGCGCGACAGCTGTCGGCGAGTACACTGGATTGGCGAAGCTGAAGGCATTGCTCTCGATTTCTCCTGAAAAAAATAATAATTATAAATACTTTTGATAGGTAATTATTAAGTTTGTACATGAAATATGGCCCATACCTTGTCCAGTAGTCGAGAGTACAGGACTTTGAAGTTTTAAAACGCCGTAACTAGCTTCACCAGCTTCGCTCTCCATCTGAAATTTTAACCGCTATGGTTTACTGCTCTCCGTTATTTATTTATTTCCATGTAGGTACGTAATTTCTCTATTAGTCTTACCAAGGTAGCATCTTCGTTAGGATTCAAGTGAAGCTGAATACGCCTCCTGTGCCGCGACTCATTAGTGAGGCGCAAGTAATGCTGCACGAGAGGATGCCGCATCATTACGTGATGTAACATGGAGTGTCCCAGCAGGATCAGTATGGAGAACACGAAGAACATGAACGTGCTTCGTTGCGGTTGACGGAAACCGTACTTGGTGACAATCCGGTCCAAGGACACCCAAAATCCAGCAGCACCTAAAGAAATCAGGACCTAAATATATTTTTCTCTTTATATCATAATCTGCTTCTTATTTTCAAAAGCTTTGAAAGACACGGTAAACCAATGGGTACGTTAAATGACAACACAATAACTAGTATAAGACTATTACTAGTAATATTTACTTACAATAAGATAAAGAAAAAAAATGCAAAGTATCATGAATTCAATCAAAGTTTTCAGTCGGTAAACTACTAAAAGTTTGTTCATCTTCTAACTGATTTATGATTATTTATTTGAGTCCAAACAAACTATGGGCCTAAAAGTATGCGAGTACTCTACATACTATAAGTCGCATAAAAAATTATGATCTCTCTTGTCTGTTATACCTACATATTTTAGCAACTTACTCTCGCCCGCCATCACAGCCTGGGTGTACCTCGGCGGCAGGCAACCAGTGAAGCCGTAGTACGAGGCTTGCTGCACAGTACACCCGAAAGCAACCACTCCAATGGCAACCAGGTTGATGGTGTAGGACACCCGCGTCGAGAACCCGTCCCAGCCAATGTTGCACACAGCCACGAATAACATCGTCGCTAGGGACACTAGGATGCCTGGAAGATTGAAACTTATTGGAGTATAAAGTTCTTCCAAGGGTTGTACAAGTAATCAAGACTGCAGTGTTAAGTTAAGATTTAGAATAGATAAGGAATTGAAATTGTTTAGTACAGTGAGCCATAGTCAACCTCAAAAGTTTTTATTTCAAATAGGCTTGTGCAGGCTATTATGGAACGGAATGCGCACACCTGTGCTGATTATAAAAAGTAAATCTCTTGGAGAAGAACCAGCAAGAAACTCCGTGGAAAAACTCGATGAAAGTTCGACTAGGCTTTGTTTTGTTTGAACAAAATCTGCCTTTCATGAAAAATCTTGCAAGAAGCTTGCAATTTATCGTTTTCGATGAAACGAGTCTATTTTAAAAATAATTATGTACTTCAGCAATGGGTTTCTAGAAATGTGTCTATAAGTAAGGAACTAACCGAAAGTGATCCTAGTGTTGTATGTAAACAGATCGAGCAGGAGATTGTTGAGACAGACGGCGACGCACGCGGAAGCTATGTACACAGTCGACATGTCGAACATTATCGTCGTGTTCGGGTAGTGCATTTGGAAGTAGTCGACTGCCATGATGAAACTGAAATATAACAACAAAGGTATTAACCTATTAATATCCCATATACTTAGAGTGACGTACATAAGTACCTACTTGATGTGTACCTACCTGAAGTTCTCGACTTTTGACCTTAATTATTTTTTTATATAAAGTCATAAATAAAGAAAGAGATATGTTAATAGAGATATTTAAAATGATTAAACCTTTTATAAGATTGAATTAAGTTTCACAGGCTAAAGCAATTTGTCTTGACCAGATCACATTGTGCATGTTCAGAGGAAAAAGCTCATAGCAATTTTCTGCTTCACTCGGTTTCCCGGAAGAATTTCCGGCGCTAGCAGCAAACGGATATAAAACTATTGAAGGCATTCCATAGGTTTAAATATCCGGCGGCCGCAGGTAACACAAAGCAGAAACCCGGTTAAAAATGAATCAAGGATAAACAGTCAATCCATACATCTAAACAACCTTCACGCTTTAGCCGAAGTTCATCAACAGCGTAAACATCCCTATTTCTTAAAACAATTGTTCTATTTTGAAGATCGTGAAAATGCATAAACAGTTAAAATACTGACTTCTATTTGTTGGTGAACTTGGGTCGTATAAGTGTTACATGATAGATAGTTACCTATTGAATGGCAGTAAGAAGGCAGCTCCTGCCACGAACAGTGTGAGGTATACGGAGTTGTACCGATCCGGCGGCGGCGCCCCCGGGTCCGGCATCGACGACAAGGGCTCGCCGCGCGCCGCACGGATCGCCTCGATGCGGGCGTACCCCCGGCCTAGTGTCTCATTCATTTTGCCAAATGTATCACCACTCTCACATTTACCTACATCCTTTATTTCTTTACAATCACTCCTGTTATTTGTTTACTTAGTAAAAATCCTAAATCATAATTAATTAATCAGTTCAAAACAAAATGTGCGCATGTTAGTTATTTTTAATTGATGATAGCTTTTGTTTTAAAATCTATAAGAGTCAATTTTTAATCACACCTACGTATATCCGTATTTTTCTTTGTGCTTCTAAGTTTCACTTAGTGCTAGATTCACATTTTATTAAGTTACAAATTTTGCATTTGTTTAAGTACATTTGTGGTTTATTTTGAATGGTTTTGTTTGCAGAGTATTTAATATTCACTGTGTGATAAACAATATTCTTCGCCGGCGCTCTTGACAGGCAGCGAAAGAAAATCGCATTATTTACGCATGCGCGATACACATTGATTTTCAGTGAGGGGGACAAGTTTGGGTACGAGTCGCTTCCCTTAAGCATCCCAAAGACTAACAGGTTCCTTAGTAACATTTGTGGTAACTTATCTTACCTACAGACAATAGTTTCGAAATAAATAGGTACCTGATACTTACTAAAATAATTAGGTATAGTTAGCAATATGCATGACCATTTTGTAGAGAATTAGGTAACACAGTTAAGACCACGTTAGTCGAACTTAACTTTTCAAAGACAGTTGTGTTGTGACTGCCTACTAATTTACATTAGCTTTGAGAATCTGAATGTTTTAATCGTAACGAGGAAGTCTTATTTCACAACAATTCTGCTAGTGTCATCAATAAAACAAGTTGAGCAAGAGCTAACGATATTTAATTACAAAAACCGTCTTTCCATTCACAAGAACCAAATCAGTGTTATTCCATTCATCAAATATAGGCCGTTAGAACAAATGACAAGAGTTAAATTCTTTTTTCAAAAATGACTCGGAATGGTTTGGCGGACAGCGAGAGTCCATCGTTAGGTTCTGTAGATGGTATTGTATCCCCTTCTGGTATCTTGATACGAAACGTTTGCAGAATATGCGTAATGAACATAAACAGTTCCGATCTAGCTAACCCTTCCCCTATGCAACGTCTCTTTCCTGGAAAAAATATCAAATGTCAGTCAACAGAAATAAGAACTTTAGTTTGTGAACGAGTTACGTTCATACGAGGGCTGCCTTTTAAGTTGTGTCGTTTGAAATAAGTATAGATAATCCAATAGGTTATTACTGTTTATTGTTTTTTTAAGAATACTTAGGGATATTTGATGCACTTTTGCATGCAATCAAACCAGTTTTTAAATATTTATTCCATTCCAAAGTGGGGGTAGTCAAAACGGCCTATTTGCAAGCGTCAACAGCTTCTTCAGGTGTGCTGAAAGGTAGACCACGACGAATTTGCTTAATTTTGGGGAATGTAATAAAATAGATAGAAGCTTAAGTAAGGGCTGTCAGGTGGATGATCCAAAATTTCAACATTTTGGGAATTCAAAAACGTGTTTGTTTGGCGGGCGGTGTGCGAACTTGCACTGTCATGGTGCAGGATCATTCGACGTCTTGAATTATTTTTTCTAAATTCGGTGATGACTTGTGGCAAACAAATAGTGGTATACTAGTCAGCGGTAACCGTTTTGCTATATTCTAGTACAATAGTGGCGAGGTGGCCACCCTTTGCCACAAACGTGGCAAACATTTTTTTTAAGTGATTCTTGAACGATCGACTCCGGTCGGTTTTGGCTCGTCTTGGAAGACCCAGACAGTTGACTGCTGCTTGGAATATGGATCGCAAGCATATATCCAAGACTCGTTACCCCTGACTATATCAGAGACATGCTTTGACACTCCTCGGTTAAATCGCTGCGGAGTTTTGCGACACCAACTTACACGGGCTGTTTGTTGGTCGTCGCTAAGCAAATGGGGTATCCAACGAGAGATCAACTTTTTTACGCCAAGTTCTTCGTGTAGAATTTTTTGGATAGTGGTCCCTGAAATGCTCACGGTTGCCTCTATTTCACAGTATGTTGCAAATCGGTCTGCGAGAATTAGCTGCCGCACGGCGTCGATATTATATTCCGTCATGGCGTTTTTTGGACGACCTTCACGTGGCTGGTCACTGAGGCTAGAGTTGCCACGTTGAAATCCTAAATATTAGCGTTCTACGGTCCTAAGGCATAGTGCTACATCATTAAATACAGAACTAATCTCTTCAAAGCACTAAAGTCGCGACAACCCCCTTTTAAAGTTCTAGAAAATTATCGCTCGCAAATTTTCCTTAGACATTTCCATTTTTACAACCGATCTGCCACGTTTGAATGGACGATACAATAAAACTATTCGACCAACTTAAAAACATTCTTTTGTTTTCGAATTCTAAATTCAAGAAGGTGTAAGTGGCATATATATATTTTTTTAATAATCGCGGGAAGTTAGCAAACGACAGAACTTAAAAGGCAGCCTTACGTACCATTGTTTGTAACATATCGAGTTAAAATTAGAATGCCTGTTTGGTTTTTAGCAAAGGTAACATAAAACAGGTTTTAAACGAATAAAAAGAACTAACCTGTTCCAAAAGGCATAAGCGACTCGTCTTGAATAAGATTTCCTTCTTTAGTGATGAACCTCTCTGGTCGGAATGTGTCGGGGTCCTTCCAATGCGTACCATTATGCAGGTCGTACATAGACAACAGAATGAATGTCCCCTAGGGAACACAGACTGATTAGAAAGTCATTAACATAAATTAATTTAAACGCACCTTAAATAAAAAATAAATAATTTTGCGTTCCAACTTGCATTTTTCAATAGATATCTGCCGCTATCCGCATCTAATTCTGCCCGACGTCTAGGCCGTTGAAAGGCACTGATCACTTCCTTAATAATTATGATTGTCTTTGAGTTTATCAGTATTCTCAATCTAACTTTGTTGTGACCAATTAATCAATAGAAAACTCTAGTTAACCATTCATTAAAAACAAATTAGAAGCAATAACAATTACAGGAACGAAACGGTAAAGGTTTCCAATAAGTGCAGTACCTTGGGTATAATGTAATTGCCGAGTCGCGCGTCTTCAAGGGCCATATGCGGGATGCCCATAGCCGCGACGCTCGAAATGCGTAGGGACTCCAGTAATACTGCTTCGGTGTACACCATCCTTTACAAATTACAGACATCGGTTACATGGGAATTTATATTTAGCAAATAACCCTGAAGGCTTTAAAAACAGGTTGAGACATTTTCCCTAAATTGACTGCAATTAGAGCACTCAGTACCGCTATCATCATGCAGCCAATTAAACACTCAAAAAGTGCACCTACAGTGCCTAACCTCTATTGAAAGCAAGGTTAAAAAAATGTATAATTAGATAGGCGATGAAAGATGTATTTTCCTTATTCTATTTTACAAGCCAAAAACTATCTACAGGACAGTTTACGGTTTCAGACGAAGAAAGCCCAAAAGCGGCCTGTTTATATTCTATTACACAGAAAATACGAAACCTGGCTCTATCGCTGAGTGCAGGTGGTCTGAGGGGACCGATGACGTCATCTATCTCGTCATGCAGCCGTCGCTGTACGTCATCATTGCAGACTATATGCAGCAGCATGAACACGGCGGTATTGGACACTGTCTCCATGCCAGCTTCCAGGAGATCTAGACACACTACTTGAAGTTCTTCGTCTGTAACTAAAATTGATGATGGATGAGCAAAGAGGAAAACTATCAAAATAGTTTTATATTGATTGATGAACATGAAAGTTTGTGAGGAAAAACATACCTTTTAGCATATTGTATGCGTATTAGTAGGTACAGATAGACAGATAATAATGGTATTGATGTAAACCTTTAGTAGACGAGGGGTCTTTCTATGAATCAATTATATTTCGTCATCAAATTATTAAGTAATTTAATAAGTAATTGCTTTGCGCATTAAAGTTTGTTTTTCTGCGGTATTTGAAGGTTTTAGATTGCAATAAGTACATTGGAGTTTCAAGACTTTAAGTATAAGTCGGTTTAGTATTATCAAACGAGCCATGGGAATATTTTTTTTTTCGTCGATAATGTCTGAGAGGAATTGGAATTTATGATAGCAACAGACTCTTGAAAAAACTAAAAAAAGTAGCACATTGGCCCTATGATATGAGTTGGAATAAAAGCAAGTGAACTCATTATGAACGAACGAACTGTAAATAAATTAAAACAAAAACCGGTATCTACACGATTATGATAGAACATACAATCCTAACAAATGAGTTTCTTATTCATGTAATTAAGAAAACATCATGTTTGTTATTTGACAAGCTTTTTACGTCAGCGAAAAATAAGTTATTTTTCAATAACAAATGTAAGATAAGTTAATTACATTTTAACATTATCTGGCAAAAGTAAAGATATTGTCATTTACTTGTCTTGTCTATAGCACTGTATTATTTCACCCTGTTTTTTGTTATACTTATACCCTTTCTTCTAACTCTACACTTAATCTTATTCATCACCCAATTACCAACTCTCATGTGAGTTAATAAACTATTTCTTTGTACCTATGTGATTTTTCCTAAAAGAGTTCAAAATTACAGAACAGAGAAAACCGTATTAACAAGCTTTCATGTTAAAAGTAGTTTTAGTAGTAGGAAGTATGTTAGACAGTAGGCAATAGGCGCAGATATAGAATAGTTCATATAGGTACGTACAGAATTGATCTTTGCATTCCATTTTTTCAATGAGAAAGGCGTCAATGACGTCACGAGGGTTGTTGACGTCGATGCTTTGTTCATGTTGTTGTATGGTTTCCTGTTGATTACGCATTAGAACAAAATTGCATTTAATTATATAAGCACAATTATAGCAAATAGGAAGTGTGGGAGACCTCGAACTAGTGATAGCAATACACAAAGCAGTCTTTTGATTTTATTCGTTCGGACCGGCTTATTCTGACTAAATGTAATGTATATTATTATCAGTCGGTAGTCTGATATAATTCATGGTAATCATACGTAGATTTAAATTAATTCTGCACACAAATACGTACTTGAAAATACTAAACCAATTTAAATAAAGCCACGCGATACGCAATGTCAAAGCATTGCACGTTATTACCAGTCAACCGAACTAATTGTCGCCTTTATTGAAAGCAGATTTAATTGGTTGAGAATAAAAACACTTGTTGAAAAGATAATAAACCTGTCAACAGTATTCAGAGTTTCTTACGCACAACACCAGTCCCTGAACTGAATAATAACTTTATCGTATTTGCTGAGATATGTTGTTATTGTAAACTTGACCTCACCATATTATATTTTTTACATGTTAGCGTCCCATCGCGAATTCACGATTCACGTCGAAATATGTGGAAAATTCTGGACACATTAAACCTTTCATCTAGTTTCCAATTTAATTTAAAATACATACTTTGTTAATATTTTAAAAAATCTGTAAACAGACTCCACAAAGCAGTCAATTGTTAACATACAATTATAAACGTATTCAACTCTTACGTATACTTAATTCTCAATTAAATTTTATAAAACACTTCTTATTACAAACCCATATATTAACTAAGTACTATAATCTATGCTTCAATGAATTTTTGAATCAGGCAAATATCATACCGATTATTATTTATCCAATAATACGCCACCTCACCTTCAAGAATTCATGAAGAGCTTTATGTATGCCACTTAATTCTTTATATCCCGATAGGCCTGGGAACACATGCCTCATAAATGGCATGAAGTTCAGAATGCCTCCGCTCATGTCTACGGCACGAAACAGCCTCATTATCAGGTCACATAGCAATTTCAGCTTTTTGTCTTCTAAATCGTATCTGCAATAGGTATGTTAATGAATTATTTATACACTCAAAACAGCAAATACTATAGGAACCTATTTGTTTTTGCTGCTGTTTATTCGGGTCTGAAGATTCTAAATGGGTAACACTTATTTTATTGACTTTAGGTATAGGTACGAGCACCTATAAATAAGATTAAAGTTTTTATGATATGCAAGTATGTAAATAACAAACTCAGTACTGACCTTTTCCCAGCGACGAGCCTCCACAGTATATTGACGATCGTAATATTAAACATGTTATTCACTAGTATCGGCCTCCCGGTGTCATTTGTTCTCAACTTAACAAGTTCTCTACACTCCTCACTTATATAGTTTTCCATAAAACGTGTGTTGTATCCAAAGCTTTTTAAATATTTCAGAACAATACGCCTTGTCTTGCTCCACGAGGTTCCATCATTGAAAACGATTCCTGTGGTTGGATTTAGTGGTTGCATTAACAGGCAAAGTGAGAGACCTCATAAGAAAATACGTTACAGTGATTAAAACTGCATATTTATATCAATGTCATAAAAAATCAGTCCTGTACTACCTGAGCTTTCACGACAAAAGATAACGAATGTTATAAAAAACAATGAAAATAGCTTACCGAGCTTTTTACCGAACGATCTCATCATAAAGAAGAATCCATCTGGTCTCCCGTCAAAAACTTCACGAGTTGACACCTCCTTTATCAAATCCTTCCCCGAAACAATGACAACATTGATGAGACCCAGCCTCAAACCCAGCAAGTTCCCATACAGGTTTGCCCAGCGGCGCCATAGAGTATGGTGAGGTATCTTTGACCTCAAGTTAAAAGCAACGGATAGCAAGTTTCCCAAAATCGGCAAAGGCGTCGGTCCTAAAAGTTTACAACTGATAAAATATATTTCGCAATGAATATAAATGATAACTGAAAAATGCAACCTGGTGGATATAGGCGTGGTCTTTTGAATTTATTTTTGAGGAAATAGAACGCTAGAAATACTGAGAATGCTATAAGGGGCCACATCGTTCTTACTAACTGCTTACAGGGAACTGAAGGTGATGTCCTGATTACGTCCCTACTTATTGTATGCGCCGATGGGTCTTTCAAAGATCGAATCTATGTTTGCATAAGTTATTAGAGTTTCTTCATATTTGTTCGGGGTATTTATGTCCTTAGTTGTAAACCTTATTCTATTATGTTAACTCGAAAGAATAAGAGGTAGATTCCAAATTAATTCACCATTTTCAGTTATAAGTGGTAGGTAAGTGGTTATTTTTGCCATTTTAAAAGTTTCTTTCGAAAAAACTTTGTGTTACATAACTTACGCGGTCGCTCTTTCCGAATGTTCATCAAGAATCAAGACAAAGTCCAATCGTAGATTCATATGTCTACTTAATTTTGACCTTTAACGCATTTGACGCATTTCTTTCGGGAGGCGTGAGCTCGAAGCATTAATATTCTAGCCACCTCAAAAGATGATTCCAGATTCGTAAAACTTGATTGCATTTCCGCGTTTTTCATTAACACCACGCACGTATCAGGCAGGTAACATTTGGATGGAGTTTCGTAATGGATGACAAATAATATAGAAAAATTCAGCAATCGAGAATCTCAGTTTCAGAATCCCAGCCTTTAGAGCCCCAACTATGTTGGGGTCGGCTTCCAGTCTAACCGGATGCAGATGAGTATCAGTATTTACAAGACGCGACTGCTTATCTGATCTCCTCGACCCAATACCCCTCGATGAGACTGGTTGTCAGACTTACTGGCTTCTGACTATCCGTTACAACCGCTTCTTAGTTTCAGAAATTGATCCTTAACTCAAAAACTAGTCATACAAAAGTAAAAATTAAGGAATATACCTACCTAACCGCTACATGTCTGGTGGCCGAAGAAGAAAACCATTTCAATATACAATGCAATTATATTATGAAAGTCATCAAGACAATATATTTTGTTAACATAAAAACAGTTGGTGATAATGGTTATCGTGAATATTACTCGAGTAATCTAAACGTGTAGCAGCACCCCCACCCGACAGTTATGATTTTCTTGGTGTTAATAGTTACATCATTTACGGCCAGTTTCTTCATCAAAAGTTAAAGTTAAAGTAATGTCTAAAGTAAAAGTAACGGTCAAATTCGTTTTTTCAAGGCTAAACTGACAGCAAAATTCATAGAAAAATTGAATTTAACCGTTACTTTTACTTTAGACATTACTTTAGCCATAACTTTAACTTTAACTTTTGATGAAGAAACTGGCCGTTAAACAATAAATACAATAAATAAGTTACTTAACACTGATATACATATAATAGCGTCATCAAAATGATATGACGTGTTGTTAATTGCCATGGTACGGAATAAATGTTTGTGACCAGAGACATTTATGAAGCGATAATAGACAACATCGCTTCCATGCCAGTGAAGTGTGTCCAGAAGATTCTTTATTTATTACAGTTCGTCTTACGACCGATAACATGACCGACAAAGTGCTGGCACTGACATTTTCTGATTGCGCAGATGTCTCATATTGTATTTTTTCTCGGACGAAAACATAATAGATACCTAGGTTACATTACATCAAGAAACAATCTTTTATACTCAGAGGTCCGAAGAAAGCCGGGGAATAAGCATTAGTATTTAAGGCGAACTTGACGTTTGTTTTTTCAGTGCTTGAGTTAGTCTAGTCGATAGTTATTTATATCTTAAAGGCAACCTTTCAATCCTTTTTGGAAAATTATGATGGGAAATAATTCACATCGCACACACGACACAATTAATTTTCAGCACCAATTTTTTAATTTCTTAAAGCAATGTCTGGGTAACCTAATTCTATATCAATCAGTTTCTCGAATAATGGCGCATAAAAAATATACGCAGGAGCTTAGATAAAATTTAATAAGTAGGTACTTGGAAATGCTTGGAAGTAGAATGTATCATACATGTTATCAACATGCCTGACCGGGGGGCGTGGTATCGTCATAAATTCATGACACATGATTTTACTTATCGAAAAACGAAGATTTCTTTTTGTTTTTTAAATGTCACTAAGATTACAATCAAATTCTACGATTCGACGGTTTTTTGATAAAGTGCATTTACGAATGATAACAATCCTTTTCTTATAACATTTTAGACCAGTGATTCCGGATCTCATGATAATATCCCAGATTCTTGCCTGATTGGAATATTTTTATTAAATACCATCAAACCACACGACATTTTGAAGAAAAGGTCAATTTTTACACTCGTGTTTTAAAATAGACCGCATATCTTTAGTAATAAAACAGGTGATTACTAAATTATTCATCAATTCTCTTATTTTACATAATCATTGTTATGGGTTTTAACGAAAGTGAATTTTTGAATTTATATAAGTAGACTTCATTAAAATCTTTGCTGTGCAATATAAAAAAATTCATGCTAGCTTCTGTCAGCGGTTTCATTTGCGGCCTATACCTAGCCTTCCTCGATAAATGGCCTATCTAACACTGAAATATTTTTTCAAATCGGACCCGTAGTTCCTTATATTAGCGCGTTCAAGCAAATAAACAAACTTTCAGCTTTACAATATTAGTATACCTAGATATAAATACAATTTTTACATAAGGGAAAAGCACCTATTTCCGTTAAGGTACCAGTACCCGTTAAAAGTCAGTTTTTTGCTTATTGCATTTTTCTACCAACAATTAAGTAAAGTTTGCGTATGGCATTACCTTTTCAGTAATATTTTGTACTATTATAAAGGCAATATTGTCCAATAAGTTTAATATCTTCGAAAATATACGGTGACAAAAGTTTGTTATGTGAAAAATTAAAGTTCTGACAGTGAACTCCGAAGCTACCACGTCGCATTGATGAGCTAGCCATTCTGAGACGGATAACTTTAAAGTAAGAGTGTTAATTTTTGCAAATATTTGAATATATTATTTTTCGATGTAACCTATAAATTGTGCTGAATCTAACTGAGAAATATTTTTTTTTGCCGTTCACATCTATTGGTACCAACAAACCCCTACTTGACCCAGTACCCGTTAAAATCGTAGTTTTTTTACCGGTTATTGGTACACGATGAACCCGGTAGCAGACGTTGTACCGAAACCCGTTATTGTGTACTTAATACCTTGAAATAAGTCTCATTTTCCTTTGGAACCGTCGAATATAATGCCGGATATTGGGACTTGCATTATAAGTTGCATGCAAAACCCGATATCGTCCTTATTGCCTTTTGTTAAGTTCTCTTTTCCTTCGATTCACTACAATTTTGTTTGTAATTGTAATTTCTATCATATAAACTCTTGATTTAGTAATTTATCACCGTGTTTCCGACATTTGAGGCATTATTTTTAATTATACTGCCCTAACGGACCCTCAGAGTCAGAAATCCATGGCATACCTCACGTTTTTTCAGGTTTCAGGCGACAAAACATTGAAATCGAAAGTTGTCAGTTTCTTTCACACTTGTAATTCTATAGTAAGTATCTTGTGTATTGTGTAAATATTATACATATATGTATACAAATTTCAGTATTATATTTTATTTATTAATTACCTATTTCACCGGTTGCAGTCACAAGAAATATTTTTAAAGTAAGTATTTATATGACAGCCTATTGAAGAACTACAGACCCATCACACTTCTAAGCCATGTTTAAAAGCTGTTTTCAAGGGTTATCACCAACCGTCTCGAACACAGGCTTGATGACTTCCAGCCTCCCGAACAAGGCGGTTTCCGAAGAGGCTATAGTACCATAGACATACGCTGCGGCAAGTTATACAGAAGACCGAGGAGTATAACTTGCCATTATGCTTAGCGTTTGTGGACTATGAGAAAGCCTTCGATTCGGTGGAAACATGGGCGGTACTTGAGTCACTCCAACGATGCCATATTGACTATCGGTACATCGAGGTGTTGAAGCGTTTGTATAATAACGCCACCATGTCGGTCCGGGTACAGGAGCATAGCACGAAGCCGATTCCATTGAGAAGAGGCGTAAGACAGGGGGACGTTATCTCCCCGAAACTGTTTACCGCCGCAATGGAAGACGCCTTCAAGCTCCTGGAATGGAAAGCCTTCGGTTTGCCGATGACATCGTAGTCATGGCAAAGTCGATGGAGGAACTCAGTATGATGCTCGAGGCCTCGACCGAGTTTCACAACGGGTGGGCCTGAAAATGAACAAGGACAAGACGAAAATTGTCAAATGTCCATGATGAGCCCACCCCAGTCTCAGTTGGAAGCTCGGTACTCGAAGTTGTTGACTCATATATCTACCTAGGACAAGTAGTCCAATTAGGTAGGTCCAACTTCGAGAAAGAGGTCAACCGCCGAATCCAACTCGGCTGGGCAGCGTTCGGAAACTACGCAATATCTTTTCGTCCGACATACCTCAGTGCCTCAAGACGAAAGTCTTCAATCAGTGTGTGTTACCAGTGATGACTTACGGCACCGAAACGTGGTCTCTCACTATCGGCCTCATCTCAAAGCTCAAAGTCGCTCAACGAGCTATGGAGAGGGCTATGCTCGGGGTTTCTCTACGTAATCGAATCCGAAATGAGGAGATCAGTAGACGAACTAAAGTCACCGATATAGCCCACCGGATTAGCAAGTTGAAGTGGCAATGGGCAGGCCATATTGCTCGCACAGCGGTTGGCCGATGGCCGATCTGCGACATAGCCATGCCCCGAGTCCTGCCAGGACGCGCCCGACGCCAGATGTACTGGTAGTCTAGCGAGCTGGCGTCTCTTCGAGAGGCGTTCGTCGTTCGCATCCGCCCTCCGGATGCGGAGGCCAGGGAAGTAGAGCTGTACGAGGGATATAGGCCAATGCGGAGTTGCTGGGTATTCTGGACAGAGATCCGTGGGGGCGCCCATTGAAGATGGTGGAGCAGGAGGTTAGCGCTCTGTTCCCATCGTGCGGGGAACACTGGACCACACACCCGAAGACGACGATATCCCCGAGGTGACTGGGGTGGACCTGAGAGTGGCGGTAGCCAGGCTGAAAACCAAAAATATCGCCCCAAGACCTGATGGCTTGCCTGGTCAGCGCATGTTTGGAGAGGGGCCAGTTCCCACTTAGTTGGAAGACAGGGAAATTGGTCTTCATTCGGAAGCCGGGGCGCGGACTGGCGATGGGCAAGCTATTTGACATAGTCATTGCAATTCGCCTCGTAAAACTTCATGGGGGGACAGGGCCGAACCTTGCTGGTGTCCACCAACCATGTTAGTGGTCCACCAACATGGTTTCCGCAAGGGACTCTCAACGATGGACGCCATCGTGCACGTGAGCGCTCTTACAACGGGGGACGCTGTTTCCCGGGAGGGGGGGATGGTAGTCTTGGCGGGATCTAGGGATCGGTTCTGGGGCCGCTCTTGTGGAACATCGGCTACGACTGGGTGCTGCGCGCCGACCTCCCAAGCAGCGTCAGTGTAGTATGCTGACGACACGTTGGTACTGGCACAAAAGAGGTCGCACCAGGAGGCGGTCGACAAAATGACGCGCGGGCTTGCGACAGCCATCGAAAGAATCCAGCTGCTGGGACTGGAGGTGGCCTTGCACAAGTCCGAGGCCATATGCTTTCATGGGTCTCGGGATGGCCCACCATCCCCTTTCAGCGACAATCAGGCAGTACGGTATCCCACGGTCGTTGTTAGATGATAAATTACGCGGCCGCTATTCTATAGACTGCGCCATTGTAACGGTTACATCTAAAGGTGAAACCAAAATTATTGTTTTCTTCAAATAGAAACAAATTCGTGATGTCAACTATTGCTTATAATTTTATTTATCTAATTACATAAAAAAAGAAAGAAGTTTTTTTCTTTGCCTTTCTTTATATATTTTACACAGAAACGCAAAAATCGTATTTCTGTGAACCTTATCGTAAGCCAGTAGAGTTCAAATTTGCGTTGAAAATTACCGGATTCTGGGACAATTTAACGATTACTAGTACAAATCTACCGGGTACTGGTACAACTAGCCCTTTTTTTATTATCTTTCTATCTTTGTTAAAGAAAATTCAAAATAAAATTAAAAAAGTATATTACAATAAAACTAGCTTAAATTGTCTCTCTAGTCATGTAATTATTTTTTTTGTAAGACTTCTAGTGTTAGCATAGCATACCAGCAAAGTTGGTGAAGTTCAAAACTTAACGGTTACTGGGACGTTTACCTTATAGGATAAACAACAGTGTAAATAATTAAGTACATCATTTTCCTACTTATATCCTATTTACTTAATAGTTGTTCCGTATTTTCCACGTCACGATAAATCTACTCACCCCGATAGTAAAGATGACCATGGGGCATAGATATGAAGCTACTCAGGTTATCTGAACTCGGTACTGTACGTAATTAGTGTTAATGAAAAGATTCTTCCTTAGTAATATTTCATCACTGTAATCTCAAATGTGTTGATATGTAGTAACAGCTAATCATTGCTTTTGTTGATAATAGTCCCTAAGCTATCTTGATCAATATCGAACATTCCTTCTAGCCTGTCAGGAGTTGCTCAACAGTCTGCTCAACTGTGCTCAGTGCTAATTTTACTTGGAACTTCTATCAGAGGTTGGTACCTAAGTAGGGACTTCTCTGCAAATTCTAATTTATGATAGGCACTTGAAAAATACCATTTTCTTCATTCTTCCAAAGGGACGATTACAGCTTTGAGGTTGCATAAAATAAACATAGGTACCTAATTTAACACATATTTCAATAAATAATATACTGGCGAACGGCGATCAGTCAAGATTGACTTGAACCACGTGTTTTTAACAAAGTTCACAGTCTGATTTGCATTACACCACAATAAATTCAAACGAGTTCATGTTGAACCAGTTTCCTTAAATTTTTGACGTTCAAATGTGAACGCGTTCAAGAGAAGTCAGTGTCTTAGTCATGCCTGTATCATATTTCTTACTTGGCTTGTATTAGTGAGAGGTAATAATCCTTACTAATAATGCAAATTCGTAAATATTAAGTACCTGCTACGCTGACACTGCTCGTGACACAAGAAAACTACAAAAATAAAAATTCATTTATCATCGGTAATGACAGCTACATTTTTATATACTTACTTAATTGATCGGTGAAATCAAGCTAAATAGCTAATCTGTTTTTTGGAAAATGAATCGAATGATAACGGTAAAAAAGTGTCGTAAAAGACAAAATATTAAACATGAGAAAGTACCTTGTTAGGTTGGTAAACCTGGCGCCGAATGCGCGCCGTGATGTTGGTACGCTGAGCGCGGGCTGCGTCCCGCGCGTTCCCGCCTTTTTATGAATAAAGTTAGTGTGCAATAGACTAGCGTGTTTAATTGACGTACTGCATTGTTCCCTGTTTCCCGCGCAAATACATTACAAGTGGCGACGAGGCGGACTCATATATCGAAATATGAATACGGGAGCGACTTTTGGCGTTCTTACAACGTTTGACCACTCATCACAAGAGTGGAACAACTTTAAGTTGCGATTAGAACAATGGTTTATCGCTAATAACATAAATTTCGAAACCGACAAAGCAACCATCAAGCGTCGGGCGATACTATTAACGTCATTATGCGAATCAACGTTCAAGCTGACTAGTGACCTGGCGTTACCGAACAAGGTGGAAGAATTGGGTTACGACGCGATCGTAAAACTACTCGACAGCCATTTCACACCAAAAAGGTTCGGGTTTGCAGAGAAGTCGATTTTCTATGCAGCAAGTCAGCGACCAGGCGAAACGCACACTCAATGGGCGGCAAGAATTAGAGGATTGGCAACTCACTGCGCATTCAAAAATTTGGAGGAAGCTTTACTGGACAAATTCATCATGGGCATGTCACCGGGACGTGAGCGCGACAAGTTGTTCGTGCAGGATCAGAGGGAGCTGACTCTCGCAAAGGCGATCGACTTGGCGGAGAGCGTGCGTTGTGCACGCCAGGCGTCGGCGATGCCGGCGGCGGCGGCCGGGCCGGCCGCAGCAGCCGCGGATGGCGTCTTCAGTATCTCCAAGAAAGAGAAGTGCAGTGTGTGTGGGTTCACCAACCATAAATCCAATCAGTGCCGGTATAAAAATTTCAAGTGCAAAAAGTGCAATAATAAAGGTCATTTGCGTAAAATGTGCCCTAATGAGGGCAAAGTGAAATACGTCGAACAAGGTACGGTGGACGACGGTGACGACGACGGTGAGTGTTTTTATAATATTCGGTGCACAAAAGGGAAACCCATGACAGAGCGAGTGACGGTTAGTGGTCTAGCCTTGGAGTTCGAGATTGATAGCGGTTCAGCAGTAAGCGTAATTTCGGAAAGAACTTACAACTCGAATTTTAAGCAGTTGCCATTGTCAGTCACTAAAAAACGACTGTATAGTTATACTGGGGAAAACATCGTAACTATTGGGATTGTTTTGTTGCCTATATCATACTTAGGTCGCACACATACACTTAACGTGTACGTAGTGCGCGCAGACGGGCCCCCGCTACTAGGCCGCGACTTTATTCGTGAGTTCAACCTCGAGCTAGCGCCGGCGACAGCGGCGGCAGCGGCGGAACCCGCGGCTGCGCGCGTGCACGTCGTTTATCAACAAACGCCTTGCGAGTCTAATATTAGTATTGATAAGGAGCTTTGTAAAATGTTTCCTAAAGTTTTCTCAGGTAATCTCGGTTCGTTTAACAAATATAAGATTGACCTACATTTAAAACATGATGCTCAGCCAATTTTTTTTAAGGCGAGACCGGTGCCCTATGCTCTAAGAGAGAAACTAGACGGGGAGCTCGACCGATTATTAACGTTAGGCATTTTGAAGCCCGTTGAACACTCAGACTACGCGTCGCCCGTTGTGCCCGTGCTTAAGAAAAACGGTAGCATCAGACTTTGTGCCGACTACTCAGTTACAATTAATAAACAATTGGTAATTGACAAATATCCTTTGCCAACGGTAAATGATTTATTAGCTAAGCTACACGGAGGCATACAATTTAGTAAAATAGATTTATCTATGGCATATAATCAATTTATTTTAAATGAAAAATCGCAAATGTTAACATGCATCAATACTCATCGCGGCCTTTTTAAATTCACGCGATTAGTGTTTGGTTTGTCTAGCGCACCAGCCATTTTCCAACGCGCAATGGAATGTTTACTTTCAGGGATTGAAGGAATCATCTTTCTATTGGACGATATTCTGATAACGGGCTCAAATAGACACCAACACAAACAAAGACTCACTACGGTTTTGCAACGCTTAGATGATGCAGGGTTAACGGTACAAATGAGTAAATGTGAATTTTTTAAAGATGAGATTTCATACCTAGGACATGTCATAGATAAACACGGAGTCAGAAAATCGCCAGACAAAGTCAAGGCAATTTTGCAAGCTCCTAAACCGACAAACATAACACAGTTACAGTCATTTTTAGGTCTAACGAATTATTACCGTAACTTTGTGCCAGACGCGTCATCGGTATTAAGTCCATTATATGATTTATTAACTAAAAATACAAAGTGGGAATGGACTCGTAGGCACAATGACGCGTTTGTCCGAATAAAAAACATTTTAGCGTCTGATAGAACCTTGGCACATTTCGATCCAAATGCTAAGTTAATACTGACGGTGGACGCATCACCGACGGGACTAGGTGCGGTACTGTCGCAAGTAGGTTCGGATGAATTAGAACGGCCCATTTCGTACGCTTCCCGAACGTTATCACTAGCGGAAAAAAACTACGCACAAATTCAAAAGGAAGCGACTGCGATCATTTTTGGGGTTAAAAGGTTCCATCAGTACCTGTATGGCCGTTCGCAGCCTTTCGTGCTCAGAACTGACCATAAACCACTGCTGGCTATATTTGGGCCCTATAAAGGTATTCCCGAGGTATCCGCTAACCGCCTACAAAGATATGCTATATTTCTAGCCGCATATAATTACGTAATTGAGTACGTTAGTAGTAAACAAAACAGTGCAGATTATTTATCTCGCGCGTACGGCGGCGAGAACGAGACAAAAACAGCGGACGAGCTCACGGAATGCGAGGACCGCGCAGCTTACGTGAATTTCGTGGTAGACGGCGATCTCCCTGTCACGGTCAACGATTTGCGACGAGAAACGGCTCGCGACACTAACCTGACTACTATTAAACATTATGTGTTAAACGGGTGGCCTAGAAAGGTTAGTAATGCTGTGTTACAACCATTTTTCAATTGCCGAACTCAGTTATCTTACGAAAATGGTATATTAATGCGAGGACATAAGGTAGTTATTCCTCCGTCTTTACAAGAAAATGTATGTAAGGAATTGCATAGTTCGCATTTCGGCGTTGTGAAGATGAAGGCAGAGGCTCGCAAGCGGTTGTGGTTCCCCGGCGTGGACGCGGCGCTGGAACGAGTGGCGGGTAGCGATGGGCGTTGAATCAACGAACTAGTTGAATCAACGTTGATGTCACTTCAACGGGATTAACGTTGACCGTTTTCAAATCAACGCGTTGAATCCGTCAACGCGTTGAATTTGTCAACGAGTAAAAATTACAACGACGTTTACGAATTCAACTAGGTTGACGAACGAAACGAGCAACTGAACCCAAACCAAAATAATGTAAAATTATAAAAAATAAAATAATGTAAAAAGCCAAAATAATGTAAAAAAAAATAAGGAACTTCGTTCCAATTGTAAATAATAATTAATTAATGTACATAAAAATCAGATGATCTTTTAAATACGCCTAAAATTTGTATTTTATAGCAAATTATTTACTCAGTCCTAAGCCTGAAAAAAGTATAAAGGGAAGATTATCTAGAAAGTTTAAAAAAATGATACCTATATTAACAAAAACGTTTTGGCGTTTATCGTTGGCGTTGGCGTGTATCGTTGAAAGTTAATGATCGTTGATGCAAGTTGACCGTTTGTAACACGTCAACTCGTTGACGAAATTAACTAGTTGATCAACTAGTTGACAAATGGAAATCAACGTTAACGTTTCGTTGACGGAAAAACCTTCAACGACCCATCGCTAGTGGCGGGTGCGTGCGCGGTGTGCGCGGCGTTGCGCCCCGCGCCGCCGCACGCCCCCCTCGCGCCTTGGCCACTGCCGCCGCAACCGTTTTACCGAATTCACATAGATTTCTTGGGGCCGTTTCACAATTACATGTTTTTAATTATTGTAGACGCATACAGTAAATGGGTCGAGTGTTATAGTATGGCTACAACCCATAATTCAAAGGCAGTCATAAATAAAATGAACGATTTTATGTCGCGGTTTGGTATTCCACACATTTTAGTGAGTGACAATGGCACATCGTTTACATCATTCGAATTCAAAGAGTTTTGTAAGCTTAACGGTATCGAACACTTGTTATCACCTGCGTATCACCCGGCCAGTAATGGACAAGCCGAAAGTTTTGTTAAAATTGTAAAAAAGGGGCTGAAGGCTATAATTTTACAAGGGTGTAACAAAGTAACGATACACGATAAAATTGCAAAGTATTTATTCGATTATAGGAACTCCAAGAATAGTACCACTGAAAAGTCACCCGCAGAATTAGTGTTTGGGCGTTCGTTGCGCTCACGGCTTGATTTATTGAACCCTTTCGCACCGTCTTCGTCATCGACGTCCACAGACCTAACACAAACCGTCGCGCGTAAGCAGTCCTTGCAGGCTAAACACTACCGAGGTGTACAAAGACCAGACTTCAGAGAGAACGACCTTGTCTGGATAACCAAAAATATCAACAACAACAAAGTCAGTTGGCTCGAGGGTATAATTAAGAAAAAAATCGGCAATATTATGTACGCTGTGTACGTGCCACAGTTGAATAGTGAGGTCACCAGACACATGGACCAAATAAGAAAAAGACTGTCTACATCAGTACCAAAGCCAACCGGTGAAGACCAAGACTGGGACTCCGACGTGATTCCAGATGTGACGTCGCCTGCTACCGACCACCCCGAGCCTACTTCACAACCAGAGAGGGGAGGAGAGGCGACAACTGTCGCAGTACCAGCTACGGCGATGCCGACCGCAACGGGTACAGACCCCACGCCGCCCGGCACGCCACCGGAGACCTCGCCGCGCAGTCCCCGCGCCGTTTCGCCCCTCAGGCGAAGGGCAATTAGCCCAATATTCTCGACACCTTAGTCCTAGAGTTGTAAAGTTTAGTAGATTAAGTTATAATTTAAGTAGATAGGTAAAGTGTATATTCCCTATCTAACAGGGGAGAGATGTTAGGTTGGTAAACCTGGCGCCGAATGCGCGCCGTGATGTTGGTACGCTGAGCGCGGGCTGCGTCCCGCGCGTTCCCGCCTTTTTATGAATAAAGTTAGTGTGCAATAGACTAGCGTGTTTAATTGACGTACTGCATTGTTCCCTGTTTCCCGCGCAAATACATTACATACCTCTATTCAGCTTTCTCGCAAAACATAGTCTAGAGCCTGAAAGGTCATAGTTTCGGGAATTAGTTTTCTCAGGACGCGGGTGAAGCCGCGGAGAACAGCTAGTTAAGGTTTAAGGGAAAGTTAAAGTGTTCCTAATACATGTCACTTGTCAGTCAACGTGCCTACACGGCCATATTTGCAGGCTTACATCCTTGAACTATGTTTAAAGTTTCTGTAGGTATTTGTGCCTTAACTAAGAAGTACTGAACCGACTGAACCTATGTAGCTAGCTAATTATTTTGCAACTTTACCTATTGTATTCGGTTCAGTAGTTAGGAGGCAATGCATATCAACTTACAAACATTCACACATATTAGGTTCCTATTCTACTGTTGCTTTATAATTCTTTTGAATCCAACAGCAGTAAACAGTATCGTATATTTGTAAATGTCCATAAAAATATGCTCCACGAATTGCTAGACTGTGAACAATCATTGCCTGTTGGTCGTACTAAGATTAATTGTTTTGCGCTTTAATGGGACCCATGACCCATGACGCAAATACTCAAGCATTCAATGACCACTAGGAGTGTTTGTCTCGAAATGTATTTGCATTTTTTTCAATAAACTGTCTTCAAGTTTGTACGTAATTACAGATCTTATTTGCAATTGCTAAAAGAAACTCAAAACTTTCGTGCAGCTTGCTCGCAGTTTCGCGTGCATAAGCAAAATGTTTACTTGGAAAAGTCGGTAAAGAGCTAGTCCCACCGAGGGTTAATCTGTTCTTTGTAAAGGAATATTGATGATTACTTCGAAACCTACGAAGATGCATTGTTGTATTTTTCCTCTAATTTTTAGATCAATATTAATCAATCATGCTCTTTCTTACTCTGTGTCTTCGATTCAATCTTTCATAAACAACAGAGATAAGGTAGGAATGATAAGTATTTTTTACGCCTTTTCATCATAATGTGTAATGTATTTAATCTGATGATCATGAAAAAAACTAATCTTGTGACGATTACCTATGCTACAACAAACTAAAAAGTTACTTTTATCATTCCAGTATTTGAATTACCGTCGTTAACGTATGTATCATGTAAATTGCTCGATTAAGACAATATAAAAAACCAAAATTTTGATAAGCACCGAGTCAAGCAGCTAAAATGATGCAACATACCGCAAGATTGTGCACTGAGCACAAAAACTCTGCTTACACAATTTTCTTACGTGAACATAAAAACATAGATAAAATATTTATTTTTTATCAATAACCGAGGACGTACCCTTCCACTGATCACTGGCTGAAACTCCTATACCCAATGAACTTGTATCACGATAACTGTATCAATGCGAGAACTGACTCAATGTATAAAACTGACGAAGGCTATCGTCCGCCGCATTTCATTCTCGGACATCGACCAATAGAGACCTACGCTAACAATTTACCAATTAATTAAGTGCAGTGATGGCTCCTATTAACGCGAATGACTTAAATGACGCCAAGGCTTTCGTGCCGGCGAAGAAAGTTCTACCTGAAGTTGAAACGGATGTTGCCAATGGAAACGGAAATGGAAACTCTCCTAAAGGGTATGTACCGACGCTAAGATTATCGTGTTTACAAATACTCAATTGTCGAGTTAGAATAGCTGGTATATTATCTTCTAGTATTTATCAAAGGAAATATTGAATGCCTCATCTATCTACTAGTTTTGTTAAATATATTTGCTAATTGGAGTATGTACATCTACCTACTTGTACACCCATATCTACAAAAAAAACTTTCACTTAATTTCATATTCTAGTGTATCTGTCCAACATCAATCTTGCGAAACCGTTATAATAATTTACAAAGCAATTGCCAGTCAATTAATTTAATTAAATAATTATATGCTCCTTTCACCATCTTTAAATCAAACTCTAACCGTCTCCTATTCAGTAAAAATTCTAGATAGATCTATTGTTTGTTATACTTTTACGTTTCATGATCCAATAGACTTTAATGAAGGTTAAACGATAAATTAAAGAATCATAACAATCAATCGCTGTGTACAGAAACTTCTTCATCCTTGAAAATTATATTCGTGCAATCAATTACTTACGAACAGACGGCTCATTGAACGTGTAGGCAGTAGGTAGGCACATATGCTTACAAGTTTAACTATAATTCTACGACAATTACCTTAGTATTGTTATGAACATAATTTTCATGAAATTGGGCTTTAGTCACACAGCTGAAGGAAAATAATGGGGGAATTCACCCGAGTAATGACCTACTATGAGTCAATATTTTATTGACTAACCATTAGCCAAAAAGTACTTAGTGGAAAAGTACCTGTGGTCAGTCTTTGATAAACTAAATTTAATAAACGTTATACGTATTCTTACGCATAAAGGATCGCACCGACTTCGCAAAAATGTGGTCTTGTAAAAATAGTATGAATTGTAATTAACCGGCTTTTTTCCTCAACGAAATAGCCCGGTAATGACTACAATCATGTATGATCGCCGACACGAAGCCGGGAGAGATGCAGATTGCAATTATATGCAATTGGACAAGCGTGCGGAAACTCTAACACACTGGTGATGAGTGTTCTTGTTACACATTCTTGAGGCAAAACTGGATTGTCCATCACGTAAAATTCCATACAACCTTCTGACGTGATAATATATTCAAAGACTAAATATATACAACATGATTTACAAACGGATTCCAAAAGTATTTTTATTGAAGGGGGCGTGTCAAGTATCTTGAAATAATCTTGACTGATAGTGGTTTAGATAAAGCGACGAGTAAGCATATCCAGGAGTTTGATAACAGTTTTAAAAACTAAACGTAAAATTAAAAATATTTCGTAAGATATAATATTCATTGATCCTTTAAAGAAGAGTTCTTAAATATGTAATTTAACGTGGGTACATAATTATCCATAACTAAGACAAACAGGCAGTGTTATCAAGTCCATATCCTTTTTAAGGAAATTCCACTGTAAGAAACAGATGCTAGAGGTTGTAATAAAGCGACGACGTGGATACGATTTAGGAATTTGTATGACGCAGATTCATTGCCCTTAGAACTTAATAAATAACATTCATGATAATCATATGGAGGACGTTCAGATTAAAATCACCCGAAGAAAAAATTGTAAATTTTTTATCAAATGTTTTTGGTATAGAACTTATAAATAAAATTCTATAAATAAAAGACCGAGACTGGCATTATTGCTGATGCATATGACGTAAAAGTTAATCTCATCTTATTAGGGAGTAAAGTTCCTTTCGTTTATGAATTCTAAGCCAAGTGCATCAATTTATGTGACGTATCAGTATAGGAGACGATTGTCGCCGCATCGAGTTCATATAAATTAGGCCGTGTCACAATGCAACTGACCAACGCTTGCAATGAAGCTGCCATGATCAGCAATTGATTTTCATAAAGCTCCGACGATGTAGGAAACTTCTGATTTACGTTATGAATATGGCATTGATCCTCTATTGAAGGATAGGATTACTGCTATTGGATCTCTTTCAGTTTGAGCGGGAGGCAGTACTTGTGAACATGCGAGGTATTTTGGTTAGTGAAGGTAGTCTTTTTTACACAAACTTGATGTTTTTTTGTTGTTTCAGATACTCCTACGAAACTCTACTAGAAATAGCAAACTTCTTGCTGTCGCGTATCTCTGTGAAGCCGCACATCGGCATTATTTGCGGCTCTGGGATGGGTTCGTATTGGAAAGAGGGTATATATTAATTCACGCTACCTTTTCTTACGAAGTTATGCAAAGAGAAACTTATCGACCAAAAAGACTGGGTTCGACAGTTATAAAACATAGTTATTTACTAGAATGGCTGGGAAAAGGGAGATGATGATGCACATTTACGATCATTTGACTTGGTGGTGGGATTTAATTGTACACAATAAAACATCTTCACTTTGCATAGCTTCGTCCTGCACATGTAATGAGTCAGACTGGCACATTTATCTTAGCAATAATGCACCTCAACCGAATATTCACCCTATTTTTGTTACCCTAGTAACACCACAGTTATCTGCTTTTATCGATACCTGTAAATACATGTAGTTGACAATAGTATGCGATAAGCTAAGCTGTTCATAACTGTCAGCTATAACAGATCTGTGCAATCAAAAAGTGAGCAGACTAACTCATTGCACAATAGAAAAAATCTGATGACTATTTTGATTAGACACACAATTACAATGTATGTTGTATTTGTTCTACAGGTTCCTTGGCTGAAACTATCACAGATGCTGAATCTATCTCATACGAGGATATTCCCAACTTCCCTGTAAGCACAGTCGAGGGTCACCGTGGGCAACTGGTCTTCGGAAAGATCAGCGGTATCCCCGTTGTAGCCATGCAGGGACGCTTCCACTACTATGAAGGATACCCATTATGGAAGGTAGATGACACTAAATCTATTCTAATATTATAAAGCTAAAGAGTTTGTTTGTTTGTTTGAACGCGCTAATCTCAGGAACTACTTGTCCGATTTGAAAAATTCTTTCAGTGTTAGATAGCCCATTTATCGAGGAAGGCTATAGGCTACTTTTTATCCCGGTACGGGAAGTAGTTCCCACGGGATGCGGGTGAAACCGCTGGCAGAAGCTAGTCTATACTAATATTGTAAAGCTGAAGAGTTTGTTTTTTTGTTTGTTTGAACGCGCTAATCTCAGGAACTACTAGTCCGATTTGAAAAATTCTTTCAGTGTTAGATAGCCCATTTATCGAGGAAGGCTATAGGCTACTTTTTATCCGGGTTCGTGCAGAGGTTCCCACGGGATGCGGGTGAAACCGCTGGCAGAAGCTAGTTTTATTTGGGCATTTTATTTACCTTAGAATAGGCATAACAATTGACCTTATAGCTCATTTCATGTCAACTCTTTATAATTCTAACAATTTGTAAAAGTAACATAACCTACTGAAGTATTTGAAAGTGTACGGAAACAGATCTTAGTTTGTCATCAATAGTATTGTCTAGGATAAATAGGCTCAACATGAGCTTACAATGTAACAGAATCAACAACATTGTTTTTCCCTATTAGATTAAGCAGATAACAATGATGTAACCGCCTAATGTCTTACGATCTTTACGTTCTTAACTACGCGTATATAAATAAACATTCATGTAATCTACGGAAAATTCTCGTCGTCGTCTTACCCGTATCTGGATGTGGCTGATGCAAAGCGCTCGCGACCCCCAGCGGGGGGGTTATCTCTTGTTATGAGCATTACAATGGAGAGTAACGGACACAGCGAGATAATATACTTCCAATATCAGACGCTCTCGTTCTTTTAGTGATCGCTTTATAAATATGTCACGTAAAATACAGTTAAGAAAACGAAAATAATGATGATAAGTAGTAGGAGTGTAAGCCTAGATAGACTCACAAGATTGCAAAGTAAAACTATATTTTTTGCATACGTAACCACCAGTAATGATGATAACAACACAATAACACATGTTTGTCACTGAAGATATCTAGTTATTACCTACCTAAATTAACGTTCATGGACATCCAGAATTTATTTTTTTTGTGACTCTTGACGTTCCTATCTTTAATGAGAGGCCAGCTTTGGCACAATAAGAATTAATGAAAAGTATTTAAGACAATAGGTTCTCTTATATCGACTTTACTAATTAAAGTGTTAATATATAGGTAGGTACCTGAAGCTAAATTTTTGATGCTCCAGCAAGTGTGCAAAAAATACAATGGATTTGGTAAATCCCGCTGACTCTTTTCCCAAGAAGTAATCCAACTACTAAGTTAATAAACAAATACCCGTCACGTGTGCTACACGCTCATTTCAGATTAGGTAGGTACCTACGTAAAACTGATAACTAATGTTTTTGGGAATTCTGCTTTCAGGCTGTTGCTTGACTTAATTGAATTCAAGACGATTTAAATATGATTATACGCTAAAAATAGATATACGCTAAAACACAGTATTCTTTACAAAAGGATATTTAGGCGATTACATAGGATGTTACTGCTCAATTTTTTTGGCTAGTAGACTCAGAAAATCACGGAACAAGCTTCACATTTAATTTCATAACGCATATTTGTAATGTGATATTTATTTTTTATAATAATTAAGAATAATTAATTACATAATCATTATTAAAACACTATTTATTTACCGCAATTACAAATACGTAACTTAGAGCGATTCCTATTTATTTAACTTTTGAACTAACTGAATGTCTATGCCTCATGATTACCTACTTATAAAATCAAAAAGACTTCAACCTACTTACGATATCCTTTTTTGATTTCAGTGTTGTCTGCCAGTACGTGTGATGAAGCTCATTGGTATCAAAGCGCTGATCGCCACCAATGCGGCTGGAGGACTAAATCCTTCATACAAGATTGGTGACATCATGATCGTGAAGGATCACATCAACATGATGGGTTTCGCCGGCAATAATCCTCTTCACGGGCCCAATGACGAGAGGTTCGGCCCTCGCTTCCCACCCATGAGCAAAGCTTACAACTACGAATATAGAAAAGTAGCAAAAGAGGTAAGTCTTATGGCTATTTTTTAGATTTACATATTCATCAGAGACCCAATGACGGACAACCATTAGAGGTCTGCAAAAAATGAAACAATGAAAGGCAATACAATACAATTCGTAATGCAATTTAGATCATAAACTGTATTGTTTTATTGCTAATTTTACTACAGAACTAAGTCCGTATATAAGATTTATCCTATTAAATAATAATTATGTAGGTATATCTTGAGGGTGTTATCTCTCTATAGGATATATCACTGTCACGGGGGGTCTTAGTGTCAGATAACACGAGTTACACATTCTCTTGCACGTGAGTTTTAATCTTTAGCTTTTGACCTGTGAAGTGCGTCTTAAAGGCAAATGCAAGTTAAGATCTGAGATTATATTTATTACCTACGACTTCCTTTGTTACCCTTAAAATGTTTTGTGAATGCGCACTGTGTGTTTCATTAACATAACTAGAGCCAAGGTTATCAGGGGTCACCAGTACGATTTACAACTTGACGCACGACAAAATATCAGCTGCGTAGTGTTTTGCTTGTTGCCTACCTTAATGTTTGCATCCTTAGTACAAATAAAGCCCTCTTCTTAATTATAAATACCACATATAAGTACTCAGGCCCGCCGCTAGCTGTTTGTTCGCCCGCGTGCAAAACTGATTATGCCGCCCTACGACTACATACGTTTTGTCAAAAAATATATAAGGGGGGGGGGGGTCCAGGGGTCCGCGATTCATATCCATCTTACTTGTCCAACAGAAAAAAATATGTACATGCACCGCTCTGATTGCAGAAAACCCACCTACTTTTGGATAAATAACTATTGCAATACATAACATACATTACACATAACTTTTTATTTACTCGAAATGCTCAGAGTAACCTAAGCAGTCGTGGGTTAGCTCATAACAAACTAAGCAATTGCTTAGGGCATCAATGCAGTGCAATCATTACCTAAGTGGCCCCTATGTATTGAAAGATTGTGATTAACTTAAACTAACGCACTTAAATATATATAACAATGTTTAAAGTCAGTAAAATATGTTATTTGGTGGGTTTCCCGTTGAAAAGTCAACTTATAGGACACATTCCATATGTAAGGAAGCGCGAGCGGAGCGAGCGCGAAAATTTTTTAGTCTAAGGACACAAAACAAATAAAAACCACTGTAAATTAACAAAGCAAAGTCAAAAACTAAGATATGCACAGAAGCGAAGTGCAAAAGCCGCGAGCGAAGCAAGCGCGATTTTTTCCTTAGAGTGTTTATGATATGTTTACTTCACGAAAAGTAAACATATCATAGAAAGCCATAACATACGTGCGCGAATAATGTTTTTTCGGAATTGAATGCCTCAACAATTAAACAAAGATAAAATGCGCTATTTGACATGGAGCCGCGAGCGCAGCGAGCGCGAATTTTTTTTGGGGATGCAAAGGGTGAAACAGTCAAAATTAATAGGAGACGACTAAAGCTAGGGCGGCTTTTTCTGAAATTTAATTTTGGTTTAATTTTGCCGCCCCCTAAATAACGATCTTAAATCGTTTTAAAGAATCTTTAATTTTGAAAATGTCCTTTCAACAGATGTACCTAACTGAAACCGGCAGTGTAAGTAATATTCCTAGCGCTATTGCTGTGTTCTGAAATATTGAAATCAAATCATTAGTAAAAAGATATTGTATTTTTTAAATATTACGTGATAACTCGCTAGATTTGCCGCCCCCCAGGACGTGCCGCCCGCGTGCTGTGCACGCGTTGCACGCCCGCTTACGGCGGGCCTGTAAGTACTGAATCAAGTCGCGAGGTTTGATTTACTGCCAATTTCTACGGATAAGATTAAATAGCACGTGAGGATAGAAAAATAAGTTTATGACATTTTAGTCATTGTAAGATTACAGTACCTTAGTAAATAAATACTAAATTCACTAGACGATAACAAAAAGCCATTACCAGATAACACGTAGTTTCAGTGTCACGAAACTAATAACGTGGTAGGTAGGTACCTGCGATTACTTTGGATGTTTATACGTTCTTACCTAGATTAAAACTGGTTAAGGATTATCCAACTTGATAATAGCCGGTATTGAAATCCCTTCTATTAAATAAAAAGTTTATTTGTTTTCGATAAAGGGTTTTGTTTCATTTAAAGGTTGGTTTCAATCAAGAATATGTTATTGAACGAAGTTTTGGGACATCTCAATAGCAGTAATATAGGAAATCTCTATGTTTGCCTAAAACTGAGCTTAAGTTGATTTGTAGTTTGGCGGCCTCATATTAAAATGTCTGAGACTATAGACTAAGAGCCAGTGACAGACCTCCCAATTTACTTCAGCCTACCCCCTGAAGGATGGGTGCATGAAAAAAGTTTCAGACTTACGTAGATCTAGAATGATTAGAAGTCGCTAATCGCTAAAGAAATTTACACGGACTCGATATACACATACAATCCAGTGTCACCTACCAACTCTATGGGCCTAAATTGACTTTGAAATCTTATTTAAATTTACAGATCGCGAAAGAGTTGAACATCGACAACATAGTGAGAGAGGGAGTGTACACCTGTCTCGGAGGACCCAACTTCGAAACAGTTGCTGAACTGAACATGTTGAAGATGGTCGGAGTCGACGCTGTTGGCATGTCCACCGTTCACGAGGTACAAAGCACATTTATATGAATCTTAGAAGTATTTTTTGTCCAAAACTTCTTCAGTTCATATCCATGAAGAAATCAATTGGTCACAGTTTACTCAGAGCTTTTGCGATCATGTTACTATGTACATACCTATCTATGTTATAATTCCTAATTGATCGTTGTTGTTGGAAATCCAGTCCAGCATTTCATACATAGGTAGGTACCTAAATAGGAAGAAGTCAAAATTAGAAACCAGTGAACTTATAAAGACATTTCTTTCCAGGTTATCACAGCAAGGCATTGCGACTTGAACGTGTTCGCGCTATCCCTCATCACCAACGAATGTGTGACGAGTTACGACAACGATGACGAAGCGAACCACGAAGAGGTCTTAGACGTAGGTCGCATGCGGCAGGACATCTTGCGTCAATTCGTCAGCAAGCTCGTCGAAAGGTTCGCACAGATCGAGGCCAAGAACCCCTGAACATCAGCAACATACCCACTGAACTTCATAGATACTCTACACTCATGATGCGAACTCAGGTCTTTGATGAACTTGCCCTCAGGAGTTGTTATTGTGAATAATTGATGTAGAGTAAAAATTTACATTATTAGGTTATAGGTACTTGTGAGGTTCTCACGAATGTTTGACATTTGGTTTATTCGACTATTCGGTTTTGCTAACATGCAACACTATGCGTAACGCACCATGCAACGTTACAATGTTGCCTGTCGCGTGCGCTGCTTTGCATACATCATACCACTGTGCATTTTTAGATCTTTTTAATGTAGTCGTCTAAAATTTTTACTTTTATATTTATAAATGTAGACGTTAAGTTACGTTTAGATAGGCCAATTTATAAATATTCACGTATACTTATTAAGATGTTATAATTGTTTGTAAGTTTTATATGATTGTTATGTACCTAGATATAAATTACTCATAAGTTGTAATTAAGAAATTATAATTTTAAGTGATTTTGAGCATGAACAAACTGAAAATTGGTCAAAGTTGTGTTGAAAAAGAAAGAAGTGAAAATGATTCTGTAATAAATAATCGAAAAGAATTATTTTTTATTATCTTAAATGTAACACCACTTCCCAAATTCCATACCTACTTATACCTACCACAAGCAGGCATCGGCTTCATAAAATTTCTTCGACGTATTTTTATATTCTACTTGTTCCAGCCTTCAGCTCAAAAATATTTAAAGTTACTATAGCTACTCATTCAACCATCATAAATCATAAACAGTTACTTGTAGGCATGTAGAATAATTTAAAAACTTTAGCTAAATGTCATTATTATTTAATAACACTTTAACAATCACTAGTATTTAATTACAGTTACAGAAACAACATAAGCAGAGATTGCTTTAAAAATGCATCGTATTTAAATAACATCATTCGATTACAATTTGCGACTACCTACTTATTTACGTAGGTATCTATTTAAGCGGGTGTTTCTTAGGAGGACAGAGGTGCGCGAATTCTTTGCAAGCTTCGTCGATATCTGCGTATTGATATTCGAAGCCATATTCTAAGACTCGCTTCGGCACGACGTGTTGGCCCTTCGTCATTATCATAGCTCTCTCTTCATGCAACACCATGTTTAGAATAACTTCCGGCACTGGGAAAAAAGCGGGTCGCCGCAAAGCTCTAGCAAACGACTGAAAAATAAATGATAAAATTAAAATTTCACACACGACACAATGTATTTCCTACACAATAATTTTGAACTGTCAGGCATTGAAAATGTGTTAGTTATATAGGGCTTGTTGAGTAAGTACATCATATTATTTTACGAGATTCTAGTCGTATCATGATAACGTACTTAGGTAATGTGAAGATTAGGGATTCTAAACTGCATCCAGATATATCACAATTATGATTTTTCCGTCCTAAGAAACTACTAAGTAAGCGCTTTAGATAGTAGCTTTAGATTAGACTAGATTTTTACTTACTTTAGTGAAATCATCGTTGGTTATAACTTGCGGCGCCACACCGTTTAGTACACCTTTAACATTTTCATTTTCGATTGAAAACAGTATCAGTCGAGCGAGGTCGTCTATGTGGATCCATGGTAAGTACTGCGTGCCACTGCCAATGCGGCCGCCGAGCCCGAGGTAAAAAGGAAGGAACATATTTTTGATCATACCACCCCAACGGCCTAGGACAGCGCCACAACGAATTATTACCTAAAAAAAGTATCATGTAGTAATGTATAGATAATAATGTAATTATGTGGTAAGTACAAGTTGTGTCACATATAAGCTTACAAGCCCTACAACGGTTTGAGCGAATTGTTTAAATATCTATCTTCTATACTATGCTCTATAGGTCTTTTGAAGCTTGAAATGACTTAAAATTAAAATATGTGAACACTTACAAGTCTAACAGGTTCATCCACTTGGGCAGCCTTCTCCCACTCAACTGTAAGTCGAGAAAAGAAATCGTGTCCAGTGGTGGGACTGCACTCATCATAAATGTTTGACTTTGAAGGTTCATAAGCACCAACGCCAGTGAGGACAACATAAACTTTCGGCTTGTCTTTGCTCTCGTTAATTGCTTTAGCTAATGCTTTAGTTGTGTAAACTCTGGAGTTCTTGACATTTTGTTTAAATCTGTAAATGGTAAATATCATGTGTTATTTTGTATTTAATTTGGAGAATTCGCTCTCATAATAAAAATCCAGAATTAGGTAAATGATTTCTTTCAAGATTTATTAAAATATATTTTTTTTTAATAAAATTAGGTAATTTGAAAATGAAAAGGGGGTTTGTAAGTATAAAAAAATAACTAACTATGCCTAGGTAGTAAATACATTTAAAGGAAAAATAAAATGTCTCACCCAGGTGTCCAGGATTTTGTGAAATCCATAAATTGTTGTCCAGCACAGTTGACAACTGCACAAGCTTTGGGCAATCCCGATTGTTCTAAGACTGACCACGAGATATTGTTGGTGGCTGGCTTCCGGGCTACATTGAGAACAGCGTAGCCTTTTGAGGACAGCAGTTCCCCTAAATGGCTTCCAATAAAGCCTGTACCACCACCTGAAAAATTATTTTATAATCTATACAATTAGAATTTTATAACAAAGTAATATATACCTATGCGTTGTTTCATGTATTAGCAATTAACTTTTACTAAAATTTACCATAAAAAGTTAATATATTCTGCAACTAGCTTCTGCCAGCGGTTTCACCCGCATCCCGTGGAACTACTTCCCGTACCGGGATAGTTATGTATGTATTTGTTATTTTTGATGCTTTACACATATTGCTTATTCTTTTTTCTTATAATATCAGCAGAACGTATATTGTATACGGTGAAGTTAGAATTTGTTAAAGAATCTGCAATATACAGTAGCAAATATGCAAAATATGAGGTAAGTATTTAAGTTTCCCGGTGTTTTTAAGAAGTTCGTAAAATATGTATACATGTCTGTTTGTGATGTGTTGTATATATGTGCTTATAAATAATCTTTATTTAATAAAGAAGTTCTCAAAAACGTACCAATTATGATTTTTCTACCTGCCATTATTGATAATAGATAAATTATATAATCACTGAAGAATTTGTTCTTTCACTACAAAATCGTTTGTCATCAACAAGAGTTGCAACGAATATAGCTATCATAGCATAAGAATCATCTCTAAATTTATCAATAAGTAATGTAATAATGTTATTCTTCAGATATTGCTGCAGTTTTGTTATTCCATATTTTTTGGAAGGTTATCTTTCTTTCATTTATTTTTAAACAGAAGTCACAGCTGATTGACAATTTGACATGACTGAACGTCAGACAGAAAAACAGAGAAGGTATTGCGCACATAAATAATTATGTGGTTACTATACAATGTGGTTAACTGGTATGATCATATCGTACCGTATATATTATTATTGTCATTAAGAGACTATTAGCAAATTCCAAGTAATTCATTTCAGTTTTATTCTTGCCGGACAGAGTATAATAGAGAGTACGTTTGTTATGTCAATAGGCTCAACTTGTCTGAACTTGTCAATGTCAGTTTGTAATGTAAATAAATATTTCTTGACTGCTGCTGGGCTTGCTGAAAAGAAGCTGAAAGAGTTTTTTTCAATTGTTATAAAAACAGAGTGCACTGAGAAAATTAATGTTTTAACGTGGTGTTAAAGGTCTCTATCAGGACGTAATGATTAGCATGAAAATATCTCCTCTGAAATATCTATTTTGTTTGATTCCCATCATACCCACATAAAGAAAAGTTTAGAAGACTAAAAACAAATTTAAATAAGCTAAATATGATATCCTTATATGTTGAAAATGGCATTGCATATGTGTGGAACTCTGAAGGTAATAAATAAATATTTTGTTTTAATGTTTGTTCTAAATTTTACTTAAGTACTAATGTTTTTTTTTTTATTTAGATTGGTTTATCCTGCGCGCTAATCATCGCATATGTGGTTCACTCATCGGTTCCATACCATCATTCCCCAGGCAAAATGATTTCCTAGGTATGTATAACAAGATTTTTTTAATATATGTTTAAACTATAGAGAACTAAACTAACTATATAGTTTTTATTTTAAGGACTACCTATGGCTTTAACTTCTGAGGAAGCTGCATTATTAGTAGAGAAGGGAGTTTGCGAGTTATTTGAATTACCTAATTTAACCACAATACCGACTGAAGAAGAAAAGCAGAGAGTAAAAGAACTGGAACAAAAGTACAGTGTTGTTGTAAAATACATAAATAATTAAATGAATGTATACTAAAACATGTACTTATTTTTTTTTATATTGTAGTGTTTTAGCAGAACAAACTGAAGCTTTGAAAAAACGGAAAATAGAACAGTTGTCACAGAAGATAGACATTATAATTGCAGGAAAAAGACAAAAATTACTGTCCAAAGGAGTTACTGGTACTTATACATAAAAAACTGTGATTTGTAAATTATTGCTTAATTTGTAGTATTTCTTTAATTGAATATGTTCAATTCACAGATATTCAGTTGGATAAACAGACGCTATTACAAGAGGAAATTAGTAAATTGCCTAAGTTAGCTCCCGCTCATGTTCTAACACACTTGCCATCAGAACATTACATTGCTACAGGTAATTATTAAAAAAAGATAGAGAATAGAGATAAAAATACATCATAAAATTTAAATAAATGTTTTAAAAATATATAATTTTATTCTTACAGAAAAGAAAATAGTTAATATTGATGTGTTACATCCCAGTGTTGTGGAAGGAAAAGGTGCAATAAAATATAAAATCTTCAAGAATTTATGGGAAAAACACTATCATATAACCAATGGATCAAAATTTGGTTGTGATTATCTTCTATATCCAGGTAATTGAGGGTGTAATGATGATGTTTAATTTTGTAGTAATACCTAAACCATTGAACAACTTAGTATTTGTATAGCAACAAAATTAACTGTGGGTGAATTGGAATTGGCAAGTGATTCTGTCAAGATTTATCAAAATCGATTCCTTCATATTTCAATTTTATTGGAAATATAAGAAGCAATAATTTTTAATCTTTCAGGCGACCCAGTGAGATTCCATGCAACCTACATGGTACGATGTATTTATGACCAAACAGCTACTATCAGTCCAGCACAGCTTGTGGCATTTGGAAGATTATCAGTAGCAGTAAACAAACTAGCTGTCTTAGCCTTTTATAATTGTCATGGGAAGTTAGAATATCAAACCCTCCAATGGCATGATAATGTTATTTGAATAAATAGGTTTATGAACCCTTATTATTTTCTTCATTGATCTCCTAAGAACCCTAGGTAATAGAAGTTCTTCTGTAGCATTTTTGGTAAGTTAATGGCTATTTCTAGGTTTTTATTATATAAAATCCAAATAAAATACAGACACTGATCGCGGAACAGAATAGGCGTTCGAATACGCGAGAACCCCCGCCGCGAAAACCATACACATTCTCGTTCACGCAAACGGGGATTCTCGGCAAAAAGAAAACCTCCCATTGGATTTAATAGATGGCGCTGCAGTCCGTGTAGTCTGAGGCGAAAAGTTCGCCAGTTGGACCACCAGTTTTTTTTATAAATAATGCTTTTAAAAATCATTCATAATTAATTAATCAAATGAACTTGTGTAAAAGAATTAATTTCTTATTTGCATTTAAAAAAAGAGACAAAAATCTATACCTTCCTTATACTCATGTCATAGCACATAGCACAAGAAACAAGAAACGGAACGCGATACCGCCTTAAATGTCAAAAATCTAAAGCAATAATACATACTGAACTGAAAATCTTTCTGTTTCTGTGAAGACAAAATCAAATAAGAAAAAATAATTATGGATGACCCGGAGTTAGACAAGATTAGACAACAGCGATTGGCTCAACTTCAGGCTCAACATGGGGTGAGTGCGAATGAATCATTAATGGAGGTTATGTCCGGGTCAATCTGTTTTGAAATTTTTGGAATGCACTAGAAATCGGTTAATTTTCACTACTAAAATTCTTTTGAGGGACGTCTTTAATCAAATATTTATGTTTTTGTTATAATATTGACTGTTACTTTCAGGGGACAGGTGATCCGAATCATGCTAAACAACAGGAGGAAAGGATGCAGGCAATGGAAGAAGCCAAACACACAATTCTTGCACAAGCACTTAGTCAAGACGCCAGAGCCAGACGTAATAAAATATTATTTGTAATAATTTATCTAAACACTAGATTGCTATGATGCCAAGACAGGACACTATGGCTTCTTTTGATGAATAAATATTTTTGTTACAGTGAACACAATTAAGCTGAGTAGACCTGAAAAAGGTGCCATGGTTGAAAATATGATCTGTAGAATGGCTCAAATGGGTCAGGTTCGCAATAAAATTACAGAACCAGAACTGATACAACTCCTAGAGTCGCTGAACCAACAAATGCCCAAATCTTCAAGCACTGTGAAGTTTGACAGAAGGAGAGCCGCTCTTGACTCAGATGATGATGATTTCTAGCACTGCTTAATTAAGTTTACTCATGTCATAACACTTATACTGCAAAGTCTTAACAATATATTAAATGCTTATTTATATGTAATACATCTTTTTTTTCTAAAACTTAAAGGTACTTTTTAACTTTAGTTGGTACTTATTTGTATAATAGACATAACTTTCATGATTTTTAATGAATATCAATATAAAAGTAATACATTTATGTTTTGTTATTTTCCTTATTGTTGTATGTACCTAACCACAGACAGTTTGGTGAATGATAATCTTGTGTTGTATTTTATTATGGATGTATCAGAGACATTTAATGGTTACTTAAGCCATTCCTTAGTGAAGGATTTGTATGGCTCTGAGTGTGGGGGTTAGTATTAGTAGATATGAGGATTATACGATTGTCTCCCTAAAGCCACCTTCACACAGAAGTTCCATTTTGTCAATTTTGTAAAAAATAAAATCCTTGGAAATTGGACAGACTAGGGCAACAAAAATCCAACTACAAAATAAAATTCTTCAACACTTACTTAAATGCTGTATTTAGTAACTTCTGCAATTCTCAGATGTTCAGGCCAGCTGGTTCTGAGGTTGTGACAGTTACAAGATATTTTAGTGCGTGAATAAGTGAACGCTATTTCGTAATTTTTATTGTAGTAATGATTTTTTGTTGCTGACCGTACAAACCTATGTTCGTACGTTAGCCTGTTTCTACGGTGATTTTGATAATCTTTGAGTAACTATCAGTAGGTGGTACCTATGCGTTATTTCGTGATGCAGCATTGCTTCCGGATAAACGCTCGATCTGGCGATTAAACCGCGTAGTGTAGCCTAATGAACTGTATGAATAGACCTTTATTGAAATTAAAAAAATACAATTTATCATTATGTATTATACCAATCGATATTACCAAGACACCGGTTGTAAGGATTGTTTGATAGCGTTATCGAAGCTTAGAAAATTAAATACTTATATTAATTATGCTGTAAGAAGTTATAAAAGTTGGAAACATTTATCTAATTTTCACAATGAGAAGTGACCTGGCCGTGTGCAATGTTACGCAGAGAGATGTTAGTGGTGTTGGCCACATTCCTCGCCTTGGCCGCGGCCAGGGGATCTCCTCACGGTGACGACATTAAGGAATTGTTAAAAAGTATCGATTCACGATATTCCGATAATGTCTTTGAAGACGCAAACTTAGATGTGGTGAGTGTGTTCCTATTGCTCCTGTTTTTCCTTCCTGAATAAACTAAGCAAATAATATAAAAGAATATTATGTAGGTGTAGTGGTAGATCCCTCTTTCAACTCATTATGATCTATATTTCATATTTCGCACTTTATAATTATTCCAGCCTGGCCTTATCAAAAAATATCGCTATCCAGTAGAAGTTCACAATGTGACGACAGAGGATGGCTACATATTGGAAATGCATCGGATTCCTCACGGCCGAGACGCTAACAATGATCCGAACCAAAGAAGGCCAGTTGTGTTTGTGATGCATGGACTGCTATGCTCATCTGCTGATTTCGTTCTTATGGGTCCTGGATCAGGCTTAGGTAAGAATCACACTATAAAAAGAATAGGTAGGATCCTTGGCTATCGTGAAATTCTTGACTAGGACATCATTGATATTCCTCAAGATCGATGTATTTTAACGTAAATCAGCACTTATTTATATTTTTGCCTAATATTGAGATTCGAGAAGATTTCGCAATCACTTAAATATTTGCAGGCTATATCCTCGCAGAGGAAGGTTTTGACGTATGGATGGGTAACGCTCGTGGTAACTACTACTCCCGCAGACACGTCAGGCTGAATCCTGATGCAATCTTGAACACTGCATTCTGGAAGTTCTCTTGGGATGAAATGGGAATCAAAGATTTGCCCGCTATGATTGATTACGTGTTGGAGGCCACAGGAGAGCAAAGACTGCATTATGTTGGACACTCACAGGGCACCACAGCCTTCTTCGTATTGGGTTCAATGTTGCCTGCTTACAATGCCAAAATTATTTCAATGCATGCATTGGCCCCAGTGGCATATATGGCTCACAACAAAAACCTTCTTCTGAAAATGTTGGCACCCTATTCCAATAATATTGAAGTAAGTAAGTTCAAAAACAGCTGACGTAAAATAATTATTTCAAATAAGGAAACTAAGGTACAGTCACCTCCAAAAGTCGATGAACAGAATCAACATGACAAAACACCTGTTCACAATAAAATGCCATAAGTTATAGTCGCAACTAGGAAACAAAATAGCCTGTACACCAGAAAATTACAAAAGTCGTTAAACACGAGTATTTCAAAAGTATCTGTGCACTAGTATTCCTAAAGTCGCTGTACACCATAAATCCAAATGTCGCTGAACATCATTGTATCAAAAGTCACTAAACAGCAGTAAATACAAAATTAGGTTAACAAAGTATATTTTTAATGTTGCCGTGTGTTAATATACTTTTGACGCTTATGTTGTTCAGCTACTTTTGGGACGTTAACACGTTAGTATCTATTTCAATACTTATTTACAAAGCAATTATATTTTATTGTCAGTAATCATACTAATCTATAATATGAAATAACATAAACATAACTGTCATGATCTACGAAGCGATTATTGTGATGGTACTTGTAATTTACTTTGCGCGAATCTTACAAAACCTACCTTCATTTAATTTTTAATTTATTATTTCTATTCACATGACTTGTGATAATTTTAGTCTAGCGTATGATTGTCATAGTCTGAACTACATAATTGAAATGTTGTGTAAGTGCATAGTTGTTTATTTATATTATTGAGATACATCAATAATATCAATAAAAGTCGTGGTGGCCTAGTGGGTAAAGGACCAACCTCTCAAGTATGAGGGCGCGGGTTCGATCCCAGGTCAGGCAAGTACCAATGCAACTTTTCTAAGTTTGTATGTACTTTCTAAGTATATCTTAGACACCATTGACTGTGTTTCGGATGGCACGTTAAACTGTAGGTCCCGGCTGTCATTGAACATCCTTGACAGTCGTTACGGGTAGTCAGAAGCCAGTAAGTCTGACACCAGTCTAACCAAGGGGTATCGGGTTGCCCGGGGAACTGGGTTGAGGAGGTCAGATAGGCAGTCGCTTCTTGTAAAGCACTGGTACTCAGCTGAATCCGGTTAGACTGGAAGCCGACCCCAACAGGATTGGGAAAAAGGCTCGGAGGATGAGGATGACATCAATTGATAAATCACAATAATACCGTATAATGTGCATATTACGGAGCATAAACGTCACAGAAGTCTCCTATCTCGATTAGTTGTCCAGGGCCACCAGAGCACATCCAACCCCAAAACCCAACAGATATTCTGCCACTTGCACGGTTATCGATTATATTACGTTCTGCATATCGAGTATTATTTATGCGCCAGAGAGACATACGACCATTTTCAGTAGAATGAAATGTTTTTTCATCCGAAAGCCAAGAAGTTATTTCTAAAAGCGTTATGTTAATGAAAAGAGTTATGTTTATGTTATTTCATATTATAGATTAGTATGATTACTGACAATAAAAAACACTGTAAAGCAAAAAAAAACTATTTTTAGGTGCATCGGCCTACAAGACAGCGTCTAATGGATGTAACTAAGTTTATTTCGCCACCGACTTCTAGGCCGATGCACCTAAGAATATTTTTTTTGCTTTACAGTGTTTTTGGGAGTCAGTTTTATTTCTTTGTTAAAAGTTTTTTATTTTTCGCTTTTCAGTGACAAGTATAGTGGTCACTATCCGCATAAGTGGAAAGTTCTCATCAATACGAACAATACAAGCCCAAACACGAGGTAGTTTACATATTCAGTTTTATAGTTCCCTCGATCTTCTCTGGTCTCCATCACCAGGTCAGCTCTAAGCCTTCACCATAGTGTTATCAGGCATAAGCTTTAGTGTCAAGTTTTTACCCTGCGTATTCCTACAATTTTCGAAAGTTGTTCTCGATTTCTCAGCGATTCCATCATCAGATCCTGACCACCTGGGAGGTAAACACTATCAAACAAAAAAAAATTGCGAATCGGTCCTGGCGTCTCCGAGTAATCGGTGAACACATAAAAAATTAAAAAAAAAGATCCCAACGAATTGAGAACCTCCTCCTTTTTGGGAAGTCGGTTAAAAATATAATTGCTTTGTAAATAAGTATTGAAATAGATACTAACGTGTTAACATGCATTATTAAGGTCAAGCAAGCACTGTCCCAAAAGTAGCTGAACAACATAAGCGTCAAAAGTATATTAACACACGGCAACATTAAAAATATACTTTGTTAACCTAATTTTGTATTTACTGTTGTTTAGTGACTTTTGATACAATGATGTTCAGCGGCATTTGGATTTATGGTGTACAGCGACTTTAGGAATACTAGTGCACAGATACTTTTGAAATACTCGTGTTTAACGACTTTTGTAAATTTCTGGTGTACAGGCTATTTTGTTTCCTAGTTGCGACTATAACTTATGGCATTTTATTGTGAACAGGTGTTTTGTCATGTTGATTCTGTTCATCGACTTTTGGAGGTGACTGTACAATCCAATCGTTGTTACAATACCAAATCAGCGTACTTAAGAGACATACGATTCACGTTCGACTCGGTTCGACTGAGATCCAATCCCGACTCGATTACGATTGAAGCGTATGTGGCATTCCGCTATTTTTTCTTTGAAATAAACGTTTTTATCCTTTTCTGTCATTCAATATTGAATCATTTTATCTGCAAATTATTTACTATTGCAATATGATTGTAGAGCAAACTACCCTATAGACCAAAACCACCAAAATAGCAGACCAATCGCAAACCAATCGAATGTCGTAGGAATACGATTGGTCTTATATTAGTAGCAGAATGCCCGATATGGTTAAAACTGCTATTGCGATCATATTGCGATTCGATTTCTATTCGATTTTGACATTATTAACTTAGGAGAATCGGGCCCCAGAGGCAGTCAGTTGGATTTCAGAAAGCTCTGACATTGGGGCTAATCAGGTGATAAAACTTGCAGCTCACTCGATAAGAAGACGATAAGGAATCTTGCATTACATACCTATGCCTAAATTTTTTTTGCATCTTGCAGAGTATTGCCTCTTTGATGGGAATAGGCGAGTTTTTGCCTCACAGCATTATCTTCACATGGGCTGGGGAGGCATTGTGCCGCGATGAAGTGGTATTCCAACCGATATGTAGCAACATTCTCTTTTTGATTGGTGGATGGAACGAAAATCAACATAACGCGGCAAGTACCTACCTACATGAAACATTTATATTAACTTTGAATTAATATCTAAGCATAGTGATAGTTAAGTAGGTAAAGGCCATTAGATACCTAACCCTCTTAAGCACATAGTGATAGACGTCTGACCTTAATCTTACAAATTAGTACATAAGTAAGTAGGTGTTAGTAGTACTACCTAAAGCAGGACAAAGAAGAATGTGGTCTGGAAAGAAGAAAGACTAGGAGAACTATGGGAGAGAAAGCATGGAGGTATTTACCCATATAGAAAAGAGTTTAACTTGTAAAACCTGTTCTGATTACAGACCATGATGCCGGTCATCTTTGGGCACACTCCGGCTGGATCGTCGGTGAGACAGCTCGCTCACTACGGTCAAGGAATCTCCGGCAAACAATTTCGTCGCTACGATCATGGATCTGCACTATCTAATTATAGGGCATACGGGTCAATCAAACCACCACGTTATGACTTATCTAAAATTACCACTCCAGTGTTTCTTCATTACTCCGACACCGACCCATTGGCTCATGTCGAGGATGTTGAGACATTGTTCAGGGAATTAGGTAGACCTATTGGCAAATTCCGAGTTCCACAGGCTACCTTTAGTCACATTGATTTCATGTATGGTATAAATGCAAAAGAATTGGTCTACAATAGAGCCATCAACCTTATCAAAGCTATGGACGCTAATGCATTCGACGATGAACTACTAAGGAACCGAATTGATGTTTCATCAAAGTAAAAGTTTAACGTATTAAAAATAATTGATAAAAATAACGATTGGTCGCTTGTACTGCCCAAGTGAATTGTTTTATTTTAAGTTTTATTTTAATTTCTTCAGAATTAAGCACTTATACTGATTCAGAAATATCTTCTTGATTCATAGACTTATTAAACCGACCCGTCGCGATATGGGGCATGTTGTATAAGCACACATATTTCACCTGTATGTTTAAGTAAAAGGTACCTAAGTCTAATTTTTAAGACTACATGAGTCCAGTGGCCACGCATACTACCTAATTACTAAAAGACAATGGAGAGGTAGGCACAGAAATAATTAAGTTATCAAATTGATTACGTTTGGATTGTGATTGTGTGAAAGAAATACGATACGGATGAAAATAATATAACTTGTAAGATGCCTCCAGAATTCAGATAGAGAAGTCAAGTTTCGGTCAAAGGGACGATAGCGGGGCCTACCAGGGCTGAGGCCTGTCGAGGCTGCAGGATTGTTCGAAAGAGTCACCGCGGCCCTGGTACATAAAGGGCATAGAAGGAACATCCCACGCTGCTAACTTCCCATAAAAAAATATGGCAAGAGGACGATGATCGAATTGATTAGACTTAGACGAAAGATATGACGAATACCGAATACCTACGTATGCCACATTTTTTTTTCGTCATGACGATGGCAACTAATTGCATTTAGGTATAGTGGTCTCGCGTTTGCGAGATTATGGGCGAAGGAGAACCAGCTTGGTCGACAGCTCGAGTGAGATCATTAGCAATAGTGAGAAGGAGGTAGGTAGGTACTATACCAGTGGTTCTTAACATTTTTAGTCATGAGGGACCATTTTACCAAAAGTTTGTCTTGCCGGGGACCACCCCATTGGCCATTGGTTTGCCTAAATTGAGGGTTCTTGGATAAAGAATACAAGCACTCTTTATAGTTAGCACTCATTTCTTTATTATTTAGCACAAAACTAAAAGTTACAGATTTTAATTTAATGAGATTTTTGCGACTGCATTCTCTTTACTAACTTCTGAATTCTTGGTTCAGTACTACTCAAAGCTAATCGCATGTCGGCAGTGGCATCCAACAGATTTCTATGCTTGTTTTTAACAATCAGAAGCTTTGAAAACCCACGGACGTATTTATAGCTTTGACAAGGGGGTCCACTAGGTAAATAAAAACAGAGTTTTAGCTCCGACTAAATCTTTCATTTACAAACACAATGGTTAGCGTTTACAAAACGCAAGTACTCTATTCCTTTGTAGGCAAGTACATGCAAAGAAAGACATACACATGCCTATGTAGATACAAATGCGCGAGCGAAGCAAGCGCGAAATTTTTTTCGGACTCGTACGTACTCGTACGGACGTAAATGTAAACGTACTTAACTTTTTGTTTGTTGACAAATGCAAAAATGAGGGCTTATAGTTTCCGAATACGCGAGCAGAGCGAGTGGGACATTTTTATAATTTTTTAAGACTCAGAACCAAAATTACGTAAGATGGATAGCAACGTCCACTTGGAATGCCTCCAGGGACCACCAGTGGTCCGCGGATTACCGGTTAAGAACCACTGTAGGTACTATACAAACACAAAAGTAATTAAACAGACAGCTGATAACACGGATTAGGTATAATGAGTTGCAATAAATGGAAATTCAATCAAATAATGATAGGAAGGTAGATAAGTACTTACCTACCTATTCTGCGAGAAATCAGAAAATTAAATGGCCAGCAACAAAAATGCCTGACCTCATGGAATTTTTGTTGCTAACCAGTATCAATTTCTGCTTAATACACAGGAACTTTTGATTTGTTTACTCATATTTTGACGAATTACCTTAATTATATTACTTTAGATAACATGGGTAAATGTGATATCCTCGTCATTACGGAAATTATTAGGAAGGTATAATGCTGAAGATTAACATCGATATATCAACTACATACTTTAGGTACATTGAATGCCAGTTGTTATCTATCAACATTATATTCATTCAAAGTTTTTATAATCATGTACATGTTTATTCCTACATTTGCCGTAAAACTGGCGTCTCCATCATCTCCCGGCCTTTTGCCAACTATGTTGGGGTCGGCTTCCAGTCTAACCGGATGTAGCTGAGTACCAGTGTTTTACAAGGAGCGACTGCCTATATTACTTCCACAATCCAGTTACCCGGGCAACCCAATACTACCGTAGAACTGTCGTCTGATGCAGTTTAAACCTACATATACTTATCTAGTTATTTACATAGGCTTCCTATATGACCAAATGCTATCCAGTAGAAATCTGCAAACCTGTAAAGATGCACTTAGCTCTCCATGGAAAAGGCGCGATAGATCTTATAGGAAATGCGCAAGAAGGCACCAAAACATTCTTTGTTCAGGAAAATCTCTGCAACCAGCTTAAAATGCCATGTTTATTTCAATTCTCACTCTGGCTCCATCAGCTTGCCTGGCCAGCAATCCAAACCTGTTTTAAAGAGTTATCATATTGTGCCAGTGAAATATAGCAGTAGGTTCAACTTTATGTTAAACATTGGAAGGTCCAATGATTAACGGAAACTTAAAGAAAGCAACAACTTAAAAAAAAGTTAGTGCAAAATAGGAATTGGTTTGTAAGTATACAACACACCTAGAATATCCAATGGGCAGGCCCGCCGTAAGCGGGCGTGCAGCGCGTGCACAGCACGCGGGCGGCACGTCCTGGGGGGCGGCAAATCTAGCGAGTTATCACGTAATATTTAAAAAATACAATATCTTTTTACTAATGATTTGATTTCAATACTTCCGAACACAGCAATAGCACTAGGAATATTACTTACACTGCCGGTTTCAGTTAGGTACATCTGTTGAAAGGACATTTTCAAAATTAAAGATTCTTTAACGATTTAAGATCGCTATTTAGGGGGCGGCAAAATTAAACCAAAATTAAATTTCAGAAAAAGCCGCCCTAGCTTTGGTCGTCTCCTATTCATTTTGACGGGTTCACCCTTTGCATCCCCAAAAAAATTCGCGCTCGCTGCGCTCGCGGCTCCATGTCAAATAACGCATTTTATCTTTGTTTAATTGTTGAGGCATTCAATTCCGAAAAAACATTTTTCGCGCACGTATGTTATGGCTTTTTATGATATGTTTACTTCATAAAAACTCTAAGGAAAAAATCGCGCTCGCTTCGCTCGCGGCTTTTGCACTTCGCTTCTGTGCATATCTTAGTTTTTGACTTTGCTTTGTTAATTTACAGTGGTTTTTATTTGTTTTGTGTCCTTAGACTAAAAAATTTTCGCGCTCGCTCCGCTCGCGCTTCCTTACATATGAAATGTATCCTATAAGTTGACTTTTCAACGGGAAACCCACCAAATAACATATTTTACTGACTTTAAACATTGTTATATATATTTAAGTGCGTTAGTTTAAGTTAATCACAATCTTTCAATACATAGGGGCCACTTGGGTAATGATTGCACTGCATTGATGCCCTAAGCAATTGCTTAGTTTGATTATGAGCTAACCCACGACTGCTTAGGTTACTCTGAGCATTTCAAGTAAATAAAAAGTTATGTGTAATGTATGTTATGTATTGCAATAGTTATTTATCCAAAAGTAGGTGGGTTTTCTGCAATCAGAGCGGTGCATGTACATATTTTTTTCTGTTGGACAAGTAAGATGGATATGAATCGCGGACCCCTGGACCCCCCCCCCTTATATATTTTTTGACAAAACCTATGTAGTCGTAGGGCGGCATAATCAGTTTTGCACGCGGGCGAACAAACAGCTAGCGGCGGGCCTGCCAATGGGTAGTAAGTAGGTATTTGAAGCAGCAACTGTATTGAAGCCATCGTTACCTACACATATATGTAACTAAAAAAATATTGCGTACTAACAGCAGTGTTATCGTTTTTACATGACATTAAACATGTTCTTATCGAAGTCCAGGAAAATAAAACCTTATATTAATTACTTACACCGAAGTTATAAAAGGCAGAAATATTAAATTGTCACAATGAGAAGTGGCCTGGCTGGGTGCAATGTTGCGCAAAGAGCTGTTGGTGGTGTTGACCACATGTCTTGCCTTGGTCGCGGCCAGGCGATCTCCTCACTATGAAGACATTGACGAAATAATGAAAACTTTTAGTTCACGCTGTTCAGATAGCGTACTTGAAGATGCAAACTTAGATGTGGTGAGTTGTGATTGTGATTGCATGCTATTGATTTCTTTTCTGGCTGAAATATATCATCCTCCGAGCCTTTTTCCAACTATGTTGAGGTAAGCTTCCAGTCTAACCGGATTCAGCTAAGTACCATTGCTTTATAAGGAGCGACTGCCTATCTGACCCCCTCAACCCAGTTACCCGGGCAACCTAATACCCCTTGGTTAGACTGCTGTCAGACTTACTGGCTTCTGACTACCCGTTACGACTGCCAAGGATGTTCAATGACAGCCGGAACCTACAGTTTAACATGCCATCCGAAACACAGTCAATGGTGTCTAAGATATACTTATAAAGTACATACAAACCTAGAAAAGTTATTCTGGCTGAAATAAAACGTATAATGATAAGGGTTCCTAGTTTACTACGGAACCCTAAAAAAGGAGGTTTCAGGTTTCATGGGAGGGAATGGGGTAGCATATACTACCTGTAATTATCTACCATATACCTCTAGGTATTTCACAAATATCAACTATTCTAGCCCGGCATTATTAGAAAATATCGTTATCCAGTAGAAGTTCACAGTGTGACGACAGAGGATGGCTATATATTGGAAATGCATCGCATTCCTCACGGCCGAGACGCTAACAACGATCCTAATAGAAGAAGAACAGTTGTGTTTGTGATGCATGGACTACTCTCTTCGTCTGCTGATTTCGTTATTATGGGTCCTGGAAATGGTTTGGGTAAGTAGGTTAGAATTGACTTATCTTTATCGGTGGCCAAACGGGGACAACATATAAAGGGCTATAATTCAAAAGAATCCAGTAGGAGGTCACATCGCATAAAAATAATTTCTTACAAACATGCAATTCGATGCATTATTCGATGTATTCTGAAATCAAGCAAAGGGTTAGTATTAATTCACCTAAGTATCAATTTAATTTTATCATAAAACTTGGTACTGACACGAATAATTGATTATCTACTGCTTTTTTGCGAGGAAACGTGATAATAACATAAACTTTTAGTCATCACGAAGTCAAATAAATACTTATAATAAAAACATTATAATTTTAAACGTGGTTTTAGCTTTTCATTGATTCAGTCGAGTTTTCCAAAAACTTGTAATATTTGTTGTCTGTTCCGAAAACATTTTTTTCAATAATTCACAATTTCGCAGCTTATATCCTCGCCGAGGAAGGTTTTGACGTATGGATGGGTAACGGTCGCGGTAACTACTACTCTCGCAGACACGTCACACTGAGCCCTGACGCTCTTAAGAGCAACGTATTCTGGAAGTTCTCTTGGGACGAAATAGGAAACAAAGACTTGCCCGCTATGATTGATTACGTTTTAGATGTGACTGGAGAACAGAGACTACATTATGTTGGACACTCACAGGGCACCACAGCCTTCTTCGTGTTGGGCTCAATGTTGCCTGCTTATAATGCCAAAATTATTTCAATGCATGCAATGGCCCCAGTAGCATACATGGCTCACAACAAAAATCTTCTTTTTAAGATGTTGGCACCCTACTCTAATAAAATTGAAGTAAGTTTTTTATTATAGTTAAGCAGGTGTAAGTAATGTTTCAAAGTACTTGCATGTAATGATTTATTTTGTAGCGTATTGCCTCTTGGCTCGGACTGGGTGAGTTCTTGCCTCACAGGATCATCTACACATGGGCTGGGGAGGCATTATGCCGCGATGAAGTGGTATTCCAACCGTTGTGCAGCAACATCCTATTTTTAATTGGTGGATGGAACGAAAATGAACAAAATACGGCGAGTACTTCAATTTAAAAATAATGTATTGTGCAATGCATAAAATTAACCTAAACTTTATTTATGAAATTCATATTATCATGATTGCAGACCATGCTGCCCGCTATTTTTGGCCACGTTCCGGCTGGGGCGTCAGTGAGGCAACTCGCTCACTACGGCCAAGGAATCTCAGGGAAAGAGTTCCGTCGTTACAAATATGCGTCTGCACTGGAAAATTTTATAGTATATAGGTCATTCAAACCACCACGTTATGAGTTATCTGAAATTACAGCTCCAGTGTTCCTTCATTACTCTGACGCCGATCCTTTGGCGCATGTTAAAGATGTTGATATTTTGTTCAGGGAATTAGGAAAACCAGTTGGTAAGTTCTGGGTTCCTGAATCCGGGTTTAGTCATATTGATTTCGTATACGGCATAAACGCTAAAGAGTTAGTTTACAATAGAGTCATACGTTTTATCAAAGCTATGGATGCCAATGAAATTGACGTTGATGGTGACTATAGAATCACCGATTACGGATTACAAAACTAAATTATACTTATTGGTCAGATACAAATTGTATTATTTTTAGGTCTAACCGTACACTGTGAACCAATAATACACCTGGGTTAGCCTCAGGTCGACGATGCCAATAGGTACAGACAATCATGACAAACCGCACCACAGCGTACCTACATGAATTAATTACTTACACGTTTTAGATAAGAAAGTTAATCAGCAATTAAAGTGAGTAAGACCCCTTTGGGAATCTTTAGAAAATACCTAAATAACTTTAAATGGAACCAATGTCTAATGTTCTAATGACTAGGTTAGATTAAAATTTTATTATTTATAAATTTTTTGACTATATTTTTTATACATACCTACACATTTATGAACCGTTTGTTAAAAGTACCAACAAAATGGATTTGTTAGACAAGTCAATCACCTGGCGACTCAATGAATTCAAGGAAAGAGTCTTATATTTCACGCACGTGCCGTTTAAGTAAAATTTTCAGAAATCTCTGTTTGTTTGTAATTGATTGATTTGATGATTAATTATTGATGATATAAACGTACCTAATTAAATCTATATTTGCATAAACACGTACGTTGTTTCGCTGATTATATCAAAGACATTAACAGAGCTCATTTATCTGAAATACCTAATAAAAGAAACAGCCAAGTGTGAGTAGGACTCAGGAACTAAGGGCTCCGTACCATTATCAATCTATAAAACTAGCAAAAATCACATACCTACTTAATGATGTATGGGAGTCCCCTAAAACTATTTTATTTTAGATTTCAGTATTTCTTGCTATAGGGGCAAGAAACACAGCTTCTGTGAAATTTTCAACTGTCGTACTATCACGGTCCATGAAAAACAGCCGGACGGATATATGGACAGCGAATTGTTGGAAATATTGGAAATATACTGAGTTTTATGGACGAGACGCTAAAAATGATGTTATTCAAAGAAGACTCGATGTAGTCTGGCTGCACTATCTAATTATGGACATTATGTGTCATTTAAACCATCAATTGTTACGATGTGGCGACGAATAGGTACTGCTCCAGTGTTTCTTCATTACTCGGAAAGTGATCCAGCCAGCGGCGCATGCTAATGATGTTGATAGATTGTCAGGGAACAGTGTGGATTCCGGTTTCCTATCAGCACATTACGCCTTTTAGACTTTTATTTGCCTTCAGTGCAACAAAAATACTTGATTACAGTTATTTTCTGTAAGTAATCTATGGTTGGAATAACCTACGAATAAGCTAGTAAAACATTTTCATTACTGTTTCACAACTTTTCTGGCAAAGCTGTGAAATTGTAATGTAGTCGCAATAACTTCTGTAATACGGTAATATTACAAGAACCTACACAATTTTACACCAACATACTCTCACTTGACTACCAATCTTCTTAGCCCACGGGGTTTCGAGGCCACTCCACTTATTTGTCACAAAGAACTGTCGAAAGTAAACATAGTTTCGCGTCTTATAAATCTAAAGTACTTATAAGTCTTACAGATATGCCAGCGGCTGAGGTTCAAGTTATAACAAACAGCCGCAACTTGTATGACATCATAAACTTTTTATTACAGTCGATTTGAAGTTCTCGGCTTGTTTATGTAGGCGCGCAACTTTCCCGCCCTGTTAGTGTTGTTCAACGAGATCTAAACAAAATTATTTTGCTGACAACTCTGCCTCTGTATCTGTGATTGTCTGGCTTTTTTATGTAGGCAGTGGCGGATTTACAAATTTGCCGCTAGTAGGCCATTCAATTTTTGCCGCCCCCACTGACTTGAAATTCAATACGAAAGTTTAATCTCGTTATTAGTATGATTGTGAACTTAATAATATTTCTGTCAGTTACTAGATTATTTTTGCAACCCGCTATAGTGGCGTAGCGTGGCTATCCGCCGCCCGGGGCAGGAGCAATCGTAAAAAAGCGCGAGCGAAGCGAGCGCGAAAATTTTTATAGTTTATGGTTTGAAAAAGTAATTGGAGGTAATTAAAAAGGCGCGAGGGGAGGCAAAGGCGTCTCTAGCTAATGTCCGTAAATGAGCTTATGAGCCTTGTGCAATCATTACCAAAGTGGCCCCTATGTATTGAAAGATTGTGATTAAGATGTACCAACATATGTATATCATAGTGCTTAGAACAGTTTATGGGTAAACCAAACAAACAAACTTAAATATGAGTAAAAGATGTTGATAGCGCACAAGAAGAAATACTTATGTTAGGAAGCGCGAGCGAAGCGAGCGCGAAATTTTTTTTTTCTGTCTAAGGACACAAAATAAAGAAAAACCACTGTAAATTAACAAAGCAAACTCAAAAAGTAAGATATGCAAGAAATGAAGTGCAAACGTATAAGAAGCCGCGAGCGAAGCGAGCGCGATTTTTTCCTTAGAGTTTCCATGAAGTAAACATAGCATAAAAAGCAAAAGTGAACAAAAAGCCATAATGGACGTGGGAGAAAAAAATTTTTTTCGGAATTGAATGCCTCAACAATAAAACAAAGATAAATTGTTATATCTGACTTGGAGCCGCGAGCGCAGTGAGTGCGAATTTTTTTGGGGCTGCAAAGGGCGAACCCGTCAAAATTGACAGGACACGACCAAAGCGAGGGCAGCTTTTTCTGAAATTTTTATAGTTTATGGTTTGAAAAAGTAATTGGAGGTAATTAAAAAGGCGCGAGGGGAGGCAAAGGCGTCTCTAGCTAATGTCCGTAAATGAGCTTATGAGCCTTGTGCAATCATTACCAAAGTGGCCCCTATGTATTGAAAGATTGTGATTAAGATGTACCAACATATGTATATCATAGTGCTTAGAACAGTTTATGGGTAAACCAAACAAACGAACTTAAATATGAGTAAAAGATGTTGATAGCGCACAAGAAGAAATACTTATGTTAGGAAGCGCGAGCGAAGCGAGCGCGAAATTTTTTTTTTCTGTCTAAGGACACAAAATAAAGAAAAACCACTGTAAATTAACAAAGCAAACTCAAAAAGATATGCAAGAAATGAAGTGCAAACGTATAAGAAGCCGCGAGCGAAGCGAGCGCGATTTTTTCCTTAGAGTTTCCATGAAGTAAACATAGCATAAAAAGCAAAAGTGAACAAAAAGCCATAATGGACGTGGGAGAAAAAAATTTTTTTCGGAATTGAATGCCTCAACAATAAAACAAAGATAAATTGTTATATCTGACTTGGAGCCGCGAGCGCAGTGAGTGCGAATTTTTTTGGGGCTGCAAAGGGCGAACCCGTCAAAATTGACAGGACACGACCAAAGCGAGGGCAGCTTTTTCTGAAATTTTTTGCTAATCTACTTATCTATTTTCAATAAAACGTTTTATTACCTATATATTTTATTTATTTATTATTTTTAGTAAAAAATAGTTTTATTATGTAATTATGGTTTAATTTGGCCGCCCCCTAAATCGTGCTGTCCCGGGCATTTGCCCCCTCTGCGCCCCCCACGCTACGCTACGCTATGTACTGAAGAGTTTAATGTTGACCTAAAAAGTTTATTTGACAGGCAAAACAAAAAACCCCGAATTTAAAGCGTAAAACCTCTATAACTTTTAAACGGCTCAATTGATTTTCATCAAACATGTCTAAAAACACTCGTCCGTAAAACACCTATAATACAAAAAAAAAAAAAAATGAAATCGGTTCATTCGTTCGGGTGCTATGATGCCACAGACAGACACGTCAAACTTAGAACACCCCTCTTTTTGCGTTGCGAAAAGAAATATGTATTTAGGTACATGTTCAAACATATTACACGTTAAAAATCATTTTTATAATGAAGGTAAAAGTTACTAAATTAAAATTAATATTAATAATAGTTTATTTATTTATTCGATTTTATTTATTTTCTCTTCACAACAATCAGATAACAAGATAATTAGCTAAGAACTACTTAAAGGTAAACAGAAAGACCAAGGCTTGGTAATAAAACCATTAACACGAAATTGTGGAGATGGTGCTCGTGCTAGTTTCCGATTTATTATAATAAGAATAATTAGAAAAAAAATCTGAAAATTTTTTTTTGCTAAATTTGCCGCCCCTCTAAATCTGCCGCTCTAGGCACTGGCCTACTTGGCCTATTGGTAAATCCGCCACTGTATGTAGGCGATGGAAATATATCTGGGTTTTTATGCAGACATTGAATACGATGGAAGTTTAAGTTTCGTGAATCGAAAAAGTTGTACCTAATATCAATGCTATTGAATGCAGTACCTAAGTAAATTTTTGACATTAGTCTACTTACTCGTGATCGTCTGTGTTATTGTTCAGTAGAGGTTATGATATAACACAAGAAAATGCTAAGACTTAGAGGGTTTCTATGACAATATAAACTATAACTTCACAATTAGAAGCACCAGAAAAAATCCTACTTATATTTTAAAGAAGTTTTATTGTTTATTTAGTAGAAACATATTTACAAAATATTTAGGTACATTAATTTAAAAAAGTTAAAATAAACTTATATATATGTTACAGCCAAAGTAATAAGTCTGCATATTATACATATTATCTAGCTATTATTTATAATATCTACTCAATTTGGATAAAGTAATATATATAATGACCAGTGATTATGTAAAATATATATTTAATCACTATGGCTGTAACATATATACAACTTAAAACTAATACAGTGCATCAAAAAATTGCTCCTCATCGCTGTCACCGGGTAATGTACCCAAAAGGCTGGCGGCATTGCCACGTTGGATGGCAATACTCAACCTCTGTGTGAAATAAAAGCAAGCCTTTGGGTCCCGGGAAGTGTCAACCAGGCGCTGGGAAATATCCTTGGCAAGAAGGCGGGCGCTCGGACCCCACGGCCCTAGAGTTTCAACCTCAAACGGCTCAAACATGTGATTGCCTATAAGGTTACTATATTTGCGCCGCTTGAGGTTCTCTGCTTGTGCAGCGGCGGAGCCAGCACAGCATGCAGTTCCAGAAAAAATAGTTAGATTCACAGAATATATTTAATCTTATATTATTCTAGCTATTCCTAATTCATTTCGACACAGACCGACGGTTTACATAAATGCTTAGTGGGCATCGAGCGATGGCGTCTACGGCGTAGCAGCACGTAGTCACGTAGCGTAACGCGTTGAGATATTGCATAGACTGAGTGGGTGTACCGTGGGAACACATTTTTGTATGCGTAAACAACTGACAACTTTGATGAAAAGTAATTCATATTTTAAAAATGTAATTTAGTTTACGTAAAACGGGACCCTATTGGTAGCTTATTACAGCTTACAATACTTCGCTATACGCTGTCTGTATATCCGTCCGCCTGTCATCAGGCTATATCTAGAAAAATATAAAACTAGAAAAATATCATATTTCAGAGGCCCCTACACCACAAACGTGATTTTTAGGGTTCCGTACCCAAAGGGTACTCTGTCCGTCCGTCTGTCACCAGGCTGTATCTCATGAACCGTGATAGTTAGAGAGTTGAAATTTTCACAGATGATGTATTTCTGTTGCCGCTATAACAACAAATACTGAAAACTAGAATAAAATAAATATTTTGGGGGGCTCCCATACAACAAACATGATTTTTTTGCTCATTTTTGATAGATATCGATAACAGCAACAGGTAGATGCGGTTTTATCAATAATGGTACGGAACCTTTCGTGTGCAAGTCCGACTCGCACTTAGCCGGTTTTTCGTGTTATTAATTATGGTATGTTATGTGAGCGCGAGTCCGACTAACACTTGGCTGTTATTAATTTTGGTGTTTATGCCTACACCTGGTCTGGATAAAGAGACTTAAAATCTAAGTTTTTTATGTCTCTTTTATTTATAATTCAACTAAATATTTACATTAATTGAAAAAATAAAATAAAATAAACTTATATATATACAACTTAAAACTAATACAGTGCATCAAAAAATTGCTCCTCATCGCTGTCACTGGGTAATGTACCCAAAAGACTGGCAGCATTGCCACGTTGGATGGCAATGCTCAACCTCTGTGCGAAATAAAAGCAAGCCTTTGGGTCCCGGGAAGTGTCAACCAAGCGCTGGGAAATATCCCTGGCAAGAAGGTGGGCGCTCGGACCCCACGGCCCTAGAGTTTCAACCCCAAACGGCTCAAACATGTAATTGCCTATAAGGTTACTATATTTGCGCCGCTTGAGGTTCTCGGCTTGTGCAGCGGCGGAGCCAGCACAGCATGCAGTTCCGGGAAGGTGAGATGGCGCAAGAGTGTCGACGCATGTCGCGTCCCACACTAAAGTCCTACCCACCTTCCACGGAAATAGCGACATGCCGTCTGGTCTCTTGCCATCGTCGCGTGCCAAGCCATTTGGTTCGAGTACGGCTGGCACGCCGACGGCAACAAGAGCGCGGCGAATCACGTCGTTTGTCACGTTGTTGGCATGTCGTGGTATGCGGCCGGCACTCCGGCTGCACGACAGGCCGTGGTGACCGAGGCTGTTGACAGCTTCCCCGCAGTGGCAGCGATGAGGAGAGCAGCATGGAGCACCTAGTCGGAGGCAAACGGCGAGTCTGAAGGTGGTGTCATCAAACATGGTGCCTGTGTTTGAGGACGGAAGTGCAAGAAGCCATAGACCCGACTCCCATTCACCCACAGCCAGTAGGCGCGCTCGCTCTGCAGAAGTAATTGACGTATCGATTAAACTTTTCCGTATTACTCTGCAGAGCGGCTCATCCTACTGTCTCTGGGAGGACAGGTTGGCGGGTAAGTCGGTGTTCGGGCATGCGACTTTCCAAGCATTTAAAGCCTCAGTCAGGCTTGGCACCTCAAAATTTACCAGTGTGGAGGGTAATATTTTCCTGATCAATTTCTCAGTGCCATGGACCGAGGAAATAAAGGCTGGTAAACTTACACTGGAAATTTTACGGACGCCAAGTCCTCCCATACGGATGGGAAGAGTCGCTTGAGACCAAGCTCTGTCGTCCAAGGCCACATTTAAAATGGATGATAGTGTATGTCTTATAATTTCGTCGATTTTGTCCAAAAGGTTGGTGTGCTTCCATAAATGGGAAGCACGCAAGTTATACGTAAATTTTGGTCCAAAACAGCAGTACCGTATGATGGTGATGGCTGCATGCATATTAATTTTGAGTAGCCTTTCCGAAACATCATTAAAATTTTGAATTTTCTTCTCAATAAAATCCGAAAATGAATCTTCCAGTATAGGCGATCCAAGGAGGCACAGAGAACTTTGGTCTATCGGTTTAATTTCAGGAGCTATTGTGAGGAAATTTTGAAGAATAGTCTGTCTGTCAGTCGAGTCGGGTATAAAAAGTTCACATTTAGAAAAGTTGAGGTCGAGCCAATGTCGTGGAATTTATCTTTTAGGAAAACTAAATCATTAAGAACAGTATCTCTGTTGCCTCCCAGGGTCCCGTCGTCGAGATACCACACGTTAAATTCAGAATTTAGCTGCCGAATAATTGGGTTAATCGCCAAACTAAAAATCACAGGCCCGAGTGGATCACCTTGTTGACAGCCAACAGCGGATTCTAATAGGTTGTTCCGATATAATAATTTGGTTGGGTATCTATAGCATTGCCAAAGAAAACTGTAAATTTTGGGTATTTCTTTTTTGGCTTCTGCCAGCAAGGTGTCCCTATTCACCGAGTTGAAGGCGTTCTTGATGTCAACCTTCAGGATGACATCTCCTTTCCCATGATTTAGATAGGTCGACAGGGCGTGTACGGCAGCCTCGCAGCCCCCTTTCGAGCCGTAACCTAGCTGCAGGGGCTGAAATTTGTCCGAAACTTCCTCACTACAAAATTTAGAGCAGATTTTGGCTACCATACGACGGTAAGTAGTCCCCACGGCAATTGGACGAATACCGCCATCCTTTTTGCGCAGAGCACATAGATTGGCTCCGTACAAAACGTCGATGACGGTTTCGTCCACCTTGCCGGAGAGCATAAGGTTGGTCAGGGCCGTAAGCTCCTTCAAGAGCGACTCACCTGCTTCCCCGGCGCTTGGGCAGGTGAGATCCATTAGATGTTGCGGACTCAAGCCGTCGAGGCCGCCTGCAGAGCCGCATCTGAAGGAGCCTATGGCTGTAACCAGGTGTCGACCTGTAACTGTGAGGATATCTGTGTCCGGATCAGGAGGTTCGGGAAAAGAGAGGTCATCGGCTGGGGCAGGGTGTTTACTCTCCAGAGCGGAGAGTGTCTCTGGAGAACACGGCGCCACCACATCACTGCTGAAGAGAATTCTAGCAGCCCCCCGAATGTCACCTTCACTCAACTTTGATTCCACTAGGCATGAAATATTTGAGCATCTTTGAGTCGGTAATTTAGTATCGAAATCTGTATGGCCTAAAGTTGTGCAATTGTCTTTAATCTATGTTTATATGATAATAGGTTCATTATTTATGATATACGTGTACTTAATTAAAAGCAGATTCTGCCTTTTCGGCAAATCATAGATCTTAACTTTGATTGTTGATATTATTGGAGCTAAATACTTTATCTCGGTTAATATAAGTCGGATATTTGGCCATTTCGAATGAGTAGTTATCTGCTGCAAGAGAACGATGTTACACGGGGGGTTGTTCGTGGTGTTGGCCACATGTGTCGCCCTGGCGGCAACCAGGGAGTCTCCGCATGCTGATACCGTCAGACAGTTGTTCCAAAGCATTGACATGCGACTTTCAGACAACGTGTTTGAAGACGGACTCTTAGATGTGGTGAGTTATTTTGTTCTATATTACAATACCTATTTAATCTTAGTTCTTAATTAATTAATCTTTTGTGCATTATTCCAGCCCGACCTTATAAGAAAATATCGTTATCCAGTAGAAGTTCACACAGTGACGACAAAGGATGGCTATATATTGGAAATGCATCGTATTCCTCACGGCCGAGACGCTAACAACGATCCGAATAAAAAAAGGCCAGTTGTATTCTTGATGCACGGAATGGTTTCTTCATCTGCCGATTTAGTTATAATGGGCCCTGGCACCGCTTTAGGTAACAACTGATCTTTTACCTGTCAATTACACAACCTTTTAATGTTAATTAAGTATGTCTTTTTTGCAAATTAACTCAAGCTGCAGTACAAAAGCACAAATTATATTAATTGTTGTCTTAAATTATTTTCATAGGTTACATTCTCGCAGAGGAAGGTTTTGACGTGTGGATGGGTAACGCTCGCGGTAATTACTACTCACGCAGACACGTCAGTCTAAACCCTGATGTAGGCAACACATTCTGGAAGTTCTCTTGGGATGAAATAGGCAACATAGACCTCCCAACTATGATCGACTACGCGTTAGAGGTGTCAGGACAAGAGCAATTGCACTACATAGGACATTCGCAAGGCACCACGTCATTCTTCGTTCTAGGATCTCTGCAGCCAGCTTACAATGACAAAATCATTTCCATGCACGCTATGGCTCCATCAGCATATTTCGAGCATATCGAAAACCCCTTTTTAAGATTAGTGTCGCGCTACGTTAATAAAATTGAGGTAAGTAGAATATGTCCGTTATTGATATTATTTTACTGTCATTTACCCATACCTATATATTTATTAATGTTTTTAGAGGCTTGCATATTTGCTCGGTACCGGCGAGTATCTGCCCAATAGTGAAGCTTTGACATGGGCTGGACAGAACCTGTGTCATGATGAGGCAGTATTCCAACCGATGTGCAGTAACATCGTATTCTTAATTGGTGGATGGAACGAAGATCAACACAATGCTGTGAGTTTAAGATTATCATCATGATTTTATATCGTTACTAGCTTCTGCGAGCGGATTCATCCGTTTCCCGAGAGAATTTATTCCCGCATCCGGACAAAAAGGGCTTATATGCTATTTAATACCTCTATATCTATAAGCCATATTACCTCCAAGTTTCATCAAAATCCATCGCGTGCTTTTTGCGTGAAAGAGGAACAAACATCCGTACATGTGTATATTTTTTTCATTTGTAATACTAGTAGGATATCAAGACCAGGTTAAGGAAATAAATTGATATTATTGATTGATTGTGATTGCAGACTATGATACCCGCCATACTTGGTCACAGTCCAGCTGGTGCAGCAGCGAGGCAGTTCGTTCACTACGGCCAAGGAATCGCAAGCGGAGAGTTCCGTCGGTACGACCATGGCAACCCACTGTCAAACTTAAGAGCTTATGGGACTTTCCAACCACCTAGTTACGATTTATCTAAAATTACTGCTCCAGTGTTCCTTCATTATTCCGAAAGTGATCCGTTGGCGCATGTTGAAGATGTCGATAGGTTGTTTAGAGAACTGGGTAACCCGATGGGTAAGCTTCTCGTGCCGATGAGCAAATTCACTCACCTTGATTTTATATACGCCATTGATGGAAGGGAATTACTCTATGACAGAATTATTGATATAATGAAAACCATGGATGCCAGTAATTTTAATAATGTTTAACGACCTGTAAAATGAATGTAATATCATCAAAATTATCTGAATTTGTAATAGGCATGTTTATGCTCAAATTAAATATAGATATTATATCAGTTAATTTAAAAAAACGTTGTCATGTTTTGGTAGGTAATCTTAATTACTGGTTGAATAGGTAAGAACTTTTAGGCCGTATCCAAGTACCTACTTCTTCTAGTTGTTTGTAAAGCCTCAAAAGTAGTTTCTAATTTACTCGTAATATGGTGTAAGATAGTACCTATAAATGTTGGTTCCTACAAATTAAAAAAATATATATTTCGCAAAAAATATAACATTATATTTCAGAATAGCGTAATTCAAAACGCCTGAAATATAATAGAAATAGGACTTTTAGGTATTAGGTGCCTATTGCTCTAAATTAGCAAAACTTAAACAAGTGATTGCTTATTAGCTTCAAAACCAAGCGCCTCCTGTTGTTATCATATTGCATTCCGTAGAATTGCTTCAACACCAAATAATTGTTGCAATAATTGTTGAGCCTAGCTTTAATTTAAGAGCATACACTAATTGTTGTTTCCCATATTTTTAAGATTGTCTGTATGTATCTTAGTTGGTGAGCCTAATAAATAAATAAAGTCAAAGTCAAATCATTTATTTCATTTAGGCCTTCACAAGCACTTATGAACGTCAAAAAATATAAATAAAGATTCTACCTCTAGTTGCCCATTCCAAAAGTAGCTTCCTATGGAGAAGAACTGGCAAGAAACTCTATGGTTACTGTTTTAAAAATAATAGGTAAGTATTACAGTTTGTATGTATTAATACATACTATAATGACATGCGAAGATCATGTAGAATCACAATAGACAAAGAATATGAGAATAAAAAAAAAGGTTAAAATGCTACATGGTGTTCACATTTACAAATGTTTATATTTTTGTACAAAGTTACAAACAAACAATCAAAACAATCAAAATACCGAAGTAACGAAAGAGGGCTTGCGTGTAGTACGAGGAAATAGCTACTCCGCGTTAGTACTGAACCGAAACCGGCAGAAGATGCAGTCGACCAAGGACTGATTAGTTATGGTTCAATGATGTCAGACTGAAATGATGATGAATGATGTCAGGAAGCGGAACAGTAGACATCTTCGGTGATGAGGTGCTAACATTGAACAGTACCTAATTGTGTTGTCATTACGAAGGTACACAATCGCTAAGCAATGTTTTGATTTCTCATATCTTCACTCGATGTAGTGCTATCAAGCAGCTTCTTCGAGAAGTAAAAAGGAAGTTGTACTGGTCGGATACCAATTTAAACGGTAGGTATTCTTTTTAATAAGAAGATTAAGTTTTTAACACAGAATATGTCAGTTCTGCTAATGAGCTAGAAATAAACACGAGTTTTAAGATTTTGAAGGTTTCTATTTAAATATTTTCAAGATCCCAGTTCCCATAGTGTGCTTCGTGCTACGGTATATACATCAGCTTACCCCGTTTATTATATTGGTAGTTTTTTTTTCTTATCCATGACGTACATGCAGGGGATCCTTTGTGACATTTGAGTTGAATATTTCCTACGCTGTCAAATTATCAAAATGTGTTGGCAATGGTTTAATGTGATATTAGAGATAAAGAACATTTTGTGCCCCTGAAAATTATAAGGACATGAAATCGTATATCGACATGGGAAGTCACTAGGCGTAATAACAGTAGCAAAATATTATCGTCGACATGTGTTCATGTGGTGGTTATCACAATTGATTTTTAATTGATTTGATAATAATACCAATAAGCAATCATAGTCGGTATTTAATCTTATATAATAAAAGCGCGCTGTAGTATTCAGTATAACACCTATCTGTTTACCTGGAATATTCTAGTTTTGATCTGTTTTTTTTTATAACTTTACTTTACTTACATAAATATGAGAGGCTGGCTATATTAGTTGTCTTTTCACGGGGGTTATGGTTTCATGAATTCCACAGATGTGAATCTATGATAAGATAAAGTATTAATTGACGTAATTAGGTACTCTGCAGTGGGTATTGAAATACGCACGTAAGGTTATACACATACCTACACGAGTAGGTAATTCTGATAATTTGTTTATTATTGTAACCATTTTGTCAGATTTTAGCTGTGATTGCTAAAATTATCAAAGCTTAATTCTTTATCTTCATTCTATAGAAGTTATAAATGCCACGACTAGTATTTTAAACAATGAGAAGGTGTTTGTTTGATGTGAAATATGTTACACGGAGTGTTTTATGTAGTGTTTGCCACATGTGTCGCCCTGGCAGCGGGCAGGGGGTCACTTGAAGGTGACCGAATCCTGGAAACTTTGAACAGCATCGACTCGCGTTACTCTACTGATGTATTTGAAGATGCACGCTTGGATGTTGTAAGTTGTAAATCTGTGATATTATTTGTTGATTAGTCATTGATTAGAATTGTGCATAATTTTCATTTGTTCCGTATTATTTCAGCCGGATCTTATCAGAAAGTATCGTTATCCCGTGGAAGTTCACAATGTGACGACTCAGGATGGCTACATTCTGCAAATGCATCGTATCCCTCATGGACGTGACGCTAACAATGTTCCAAACCGAAAGAAGCCAGTTGTGTTCATCATGCATGGACTGCTGTCTTCATCTGCTGATTTTGTAATTATGGGCCCTGGCTCCGCTTTGGGTAAGAATCTCTTTTATTATAAATAATCTACGGCTACAGTTCACTGTGTAATGTGTAATAAGTATTGGTAAATTGATTGTTTTCTTTACGTGAAATGTTTTTTGCAGCTTACATTCTTGCCGAAGAGGGTTTTGACGTGTGGATGGGTAACGCTCGCGGAAACTACTACTCTCGCAGACACACCAGTCTGAACCCTGATGCTCTCCTGAGCACCAGATACTGGAGGTTCTCTTGGGATGAAATAGGAAACATAGACCTCCCGACTATGATCGATTATGCTCTAGACGTCTCTGGAGAAGAAAGGTTGCACTATGTTGGTCACTCGCAAGGCACTACAGCCTTCTTCGTGATGGGCTCCATGCAACCTGCCTTCAACCAAAAAGTTATTTCCATGCACGCTTTGGCCCCAGTAGCATACATGGCAAACAACCGAAACCTTCTTTTGAGGGTTTTGGCTTCATATTCGAATAACATTGAAGTAAGTGAATCATGATTTTGATAAACTGTGCCTATGAACGGGGTAATTCAGTTATTAACCTGTACTTTTTGTCTTTTAGAGCATTGCTTCATTGATCGGTATCGGCGAGTTCATGCCCAACAGTGTTGTCTTCACGTGGGCCGGTCAGGCGTTGTGCCGCGATGAAGTAATATTCCAACCAATTTGCAGTAACATCTTGTTCTTGATTGGTGGATGGAATGAAGATCAGCATAACTCGGTAAGTCTAGTACCAGCGAAGGGATTTTTGATAGACATGAAAACCTAGTCCTACTTTCGCTACCTACTTTCTTGCTTAGTTTTTTACAACTAAGTATGACTGAGCGAGTTTTGTCATCCCTCTGGAGATGATGATATTCGTTTGTCTATTGTAAGATTACATTACAATTGAATTGTTTAAAGTTTATTGCAGAATCTTTAGGTATAACAAGTACATGTAGTTTTAAACGATTGAATGTGTTATATTTTGTGATTGCAGACTATGATGCCCGCTATATTTGGCCACACCCCAGCTGGAGCATCCGTGAGGCAGTTAGCTCACTACGGTCAAGGAATTTCCGACAGAGGTTTCCGTCGCTACGACCAGGGATCTCGTCTATCCAACTACAGAACATACGGATCATTCAGGCCTCCGAGCTACGACTTATCTAAAGTTACCACCCCAGTGTTCCTGCATTACTCTGACAGCGATCCATTGGCACATGTTAATGACGTAGACAGGTTGTTCAGGGAACTAGGTAGACCCATCGGCAAATTCCGAATTCCACTGAGGTCCTTCAGTCATCTCGATTTCATATACGCTATTAATGCCAAAGAATTACTGTATGACAGAGTTATAAATCTTATTAAGGCTATGGACGCCAACGCATTCGACGAAGCTTAATCAAAAAATTTAAAATATATTTTCAATACTGCGCATGACAGCGCGTAGGCAACCGTATTGTTGTTTACTTTACCTTTTTCCAAAACACACTCAACCTTCTCCTTTGAAACTCAAATAAGGCTCCAAAATGACGCACTGAATGAACGCAAGAATACCTATTCATGAAATAATCAGAACTTTTAAATATGGCAACTGGCTTAGCTTGTGAGCATATTTGTAGGTTTCTGAGATACTTTAAAGAGAAGACTGAATTGTTCAGACCGGAGCTATCCTCGGCCGCATCGTCACTTCACAGCCAGGACAAACGGTAGCCAAATGTCATGATAAAAAGTAATGAATAAAGATATCGAACCGTTATTTACCTGTATCAATATCAATAAATTCCTCCTTACTCCACCAGCAATGTTTTGTATTTACTTTCTCGAGTAACTACATACAGTAGTAGTAAAACTTTCGCTTAGAATATAGATGTAAAGTACCTATGCCTTAAGCGCAATATGATATACCTACCTATGTGACGAAGATGGCTGTTTAGTTTTGATTTAATAAATTTTACACGACTCCACATAATTTAAATACCTTGTTTCTAATATTTCCTGATTTACGAGGATAATCATGCTACGTTAAATACTTTTGTAATAGCAAAAAACTGATAACAATATTCCTACTACCAATTCATCATATCGATAAGACATCACGCTACTATCGTAATATCATGATATTACTCAATACGGACTCATTATTTCAATAAATAATTTATTATTAACTCATCATGATCTGTGAGATGAGCGTGTGAATGCTTTTTTAAAATCTCAAAACAAATGCAAATGGCTACAAGCCGTTTTTGTTGATAATTAAATAAATAAATCATTATATTATCTAAAAGAAAATATTTTGAATTTTTATATTTTTGGAAAGAGTGGGCTAGCCGCCACACGTCTTCACCTTGCTGATAACTTGCTGATAACCATTTCTTGTGCTTTGATTGCCGTATTGACTGATGCAACATTGTATCTGAAGAATATTAATTTAGAAAAATTCCTATTTCATCATCATCATCCTCCGTGCCTTTTTCCCAACTATGTTGGGGTCGGCTTCCAGTCTAACCGGATTCAGCTGAGTACCAGTGCTTTACAAGAAGCGACTGCCTATCTGACCTCCTCAACCCAGTTACCCGGGCAACCCGATACCCCTTGGTTAGACTGGTGTCAGACTTACTGGCTTCTGACTACCCGTAACGACTGCCAAGGATGTTCAATGACAGCCGGGACCTACAGTTTAACGTGCCATCCGAAACACAGTCAATGGTGTCTAAGATATACTTAGAAAGATTCCTATTTAACCACTGGAATAGCTGCAAGCACTTGCTTTGATATTGTGTATGGATATTCAATTTTTTTTCTTTCTAGCGGTGTGCTGTAAGATGATTGGTTTGAGGAAAACCTGTTGATGACAAATCTATTGTCCTACAAACCTGGGTAAATAACGCAATTACAATATGCGCGTTAGTGTCGCCGATTAATTGACCTTAATATACCTATGGTTACAATGTTATAGGTCTATAATAACAAGTTCAATATAAAACGTAAAGCTAGATGCAGAAAAAAATGTTCTATGTAAGAAAAGTCGGCATGAAATTCCTTTGTCACTTTTAAACTTAATTTTCTCAATAAAACATTTGCTAGATTTATGAAAATGAGGATTATATGTGTAGGTTGATTTATTTGAAACTATACCGAGCAATATTATTTTAAATAGATAGTAATTATAATTAATTTATTTTTAATAGTCTAACCAAGGGGTATCGGGTTGCCCGGGTAACTGGGTTGAGGAGGTCAGATAGGCAGTCGCTTCTTGTAAAGCACTGGTACTCAGCTGAATCCGGTTAGACTGGAAGCCGACCCCAACATAGTTGGGAAAAGGCTCGGAGGATGATGATGATTTAAATAGATATTATGTTATAAAATCTTACTTTCTGTATTGGGAGTCCGTAGTCCCGGAGAAAGTTCTTCCCGTACCTTCACGCAGAGAAAAAGATTTCCAATCGGTTTGAGTTTATTCATCACAAACATACACAAATATCAATCTTTCTACTTTAAATAATATTAACATAAGTGTATATAAGTAAGTATACAAAAGAATATTATCTGAAATCACAATAAAATAATATACCAAGGCAATTATTATTACAATATGTACTTACCTTCTAATCATTTCAGAACCTATTTTAGTCTACATAAAGCTTCCCAAAATATTATTTGTACGCAAATACAATATCTACTCGGGACCATTCTTTGAAGCCCCCTAGTGGCTCGATAAGTACCCTAACTATGTACTCGTTACGCTTTGATAAGATTGGACCTCAATGACGTGCGAGCTGAAAGTCTATCAGTCTATCAACTGACAGATCTCTAGCTTCAACTACTTAATTATTCATAATACGTATTGTAAATGGGAAAATACATTTATCTGTAGGTACCTATATCTCGTGTAAATCTTTTGGATTGCCATGATTAAACCGTTGACACTTTTCAAAGATGCCTATTAATGAGGTTGATGGCAAACGACCGTTTCCAATATTTTCTCTATCTGAGTCTTGATTACTGGAGATAGGAACTCGGAATACTTTGTTTGGGGCTTATATTAAAATCTAGTAAGCAAATCAACCGTTATGTTGTGAACGTCCCTATGGACTGTTGTACCCCGGTGTAGGCGTATTTGTAGGGTACATGATATACATTAATTCGTATGCGAGTGCAACCGTGTGCAAAAGCTAGTATCATGTACTATAATTATTTATTAAAAACATGTCTCTATCTATGTGGTATGATTCTGTTGTGAAAAATGCAAGATTTTAGCATTGATTGCTTTCGTTATCGCAGCTTAATTTTGATATCAATTTTACAGAAGTTATAAAAGGTGTATTTTTTTGATTATTTACGATATGTAGTTTATTCTGTATGTAAACTGTATCTATATGATGTTACGCGGAGGGTTGTTAGTGGTGTTAACCACGTGCGTGGCCCTGGTATCGGCCAGGAGATCACCTCACGCAGATGAAATTGACGAGTTGATCAACAGCACTGGCGCGCGCTATTCCGATAATATTTTGGAAGATGCGCGTTTAGATGTGGTGAGTTCTTGTGTTCTGTGTTATTGTGCGATATTAGGTACATCGTAAATGTTAGAGAGACCGGCAACTCACTAAAGGTCTAGTAATCAAGCAAGGCAAGCAATGCTTTTCTTAAAATGGTGGTCTTGCCTCGTTTTACATAGGCCTTACTTTTTTTGGGAGAAGAACGAGTTGATTGTTTATTATTTCAGTATTGTGTACATACAGTATGTCCTGCTTAAGTGGCAGAGTTTGTAAAAAGACTGAATTACTTATTATTTGAATTGAATGAACATAATTATAATTTGGTCTCATATTTTCCAGCCTGACCTTATCAGAAAGTATCGTTACCCAGTAGAAGTTCACAGTGTAACTACGGAAGATGGCTATATACTGGAGATGCACCGTATCCCTCATGGTCGTGATGCTAACAACGTCCCGAATCAGAAGAAGCCAGTTGTGCTCATAATGCATGGAATGTTAACTTCATCCGCTGACTACGTTCTGATGGGCCCAGGCTCTGCTCTTGGTAAGGACCACCTTAAGTTTATATAAACGTCATAATATTCCTAATAAATGTGCAAAAGTGCAGTAAATGACAGACGTTGTTAAGTTCAATCTTATAACAAAACTGAGCCAGGATTTGAATATGAACTTAGAAATAGTATTTTGAGTTTTACAGCATACATTTTTGCCGAGGAAGATTTCTTGTTTGTAAATTATACGGTTAAAAAACATTATATACCTCTATAATGTTGTCTTAAATTATTTTCGCAGGATACCTCCTCGCAGAGGAAGGTTTTGACGTGTGGCTGGGTAACGCTCGCGGTAACTACTATTCCCGCAAACACGTCAGATTGAACCCTGACGCTCTCTTGAGCACCGCGTTCTGGCGGTTCTCTTGGGATGAAATAGGGAACAAGGACTTGCCTGCCATGATCGACTACGCGTTAGAGGTATCAGGTCAGGAGAAGCTGCACTACATCGGCCACTCTCAGGGAACTACATCCTTCTTCGTGTTTGGTTCCATGCGACCCAATTACAACGACAAGATTATTTCAGTGCACGCGTTGGCGCCTGTTGCTTATATGGCTAACAACCGCAACCCAGTTTTTAGATTTTTGGCGCCTCACTCCAACAGGATCGAAGTAAGTTAATTGAAGCGTTATATGTCTACAACGAAGAACTAATTTATTATTTTGTATCTAACTAACCACTATTTTTTTCAGAGCATCGCTTCCTTGATTGGTATTGGCGAGTTCATGCCCAGTAACTCGTTCACTAAATGGATCGGAGAGACATATTGCAGTGATGAAGCTGTAACCCAACGTATTTGCAGCACTTTCTTACTTCTGGTTGGTGGATGGAACGTTCCACAGCATAATGCAGTAAGTTCATAAATAACAGAATAATTATTTTGATTCTAGCTTCACTTGTTTATTTATATTTTTAAAACTAATTAATAGGACTCAATTAATGACATGATATTTGAAGTAGCAAAAATATCTAAGTTATGTTACTCATTTCAGACTATAATGCCGCTGATCATGGGTCACGCTCCAGCTGGCATATCAGTAAGGCAGCTCGCACACTACGGCCAGAGCATCGACGCCGGCCATTTCCGACGCTACGACATGGGCTCCCGAATCTCCAACTACAGAGCTTATGGATCCTTCACCCCACCTAAATACGATCTCTCCAAAATCACCGCCCCAGTGTTCCTACATTACTCCGAAAAGGATCCCTTTGCACCTGTCAAGGATGTTGATAGACTGTACAGTGAACTGGGCAGGCCAATAAAGTATAGAGTACCAATGAGGAGGTTCAGTCATGTTGATTTTGTTTATGGTATTAACGCAAAGGAGTTGGTATACGACTCAGTAATCAGAATAATGAAAGATATAGAAGCTAATTTAGTGGAGAATGAAGTATAACCAGAAAATTATATTTGATTTACATAATATTATAATACTAAATAAATGTTGATTTATCAAAGTACTGTTTTAATTATTTATAAATTACCTTTAGAGTACCAACACACTGCAGAATTTTTAGCCCGCTTCATAAACATGGAAATGAATGCTAGAAAGGCTTTGTCAGAATAACTACTTTTTCTTTCTTACATTTTTATCAGGACAAAAAACCAAGAGTACCATACATTTTATTTTTGTGCGTTAAATACTAATAACCATTAATCATTTAGGAGGCATTTAAAAAGGTTGAATAATTACAGTTGTTAAAGATAGGCATAAATATTCAATAAGGAAAGAAGTGCAAAAATGGTACCTACAACTTGTTACAGAATCTAAACCAGCGCTTGGGTAAACCCTGACTAATACTATAGGAGCGAAAGAAACTGTCTGTCTGTTTTGCACTGAAAAATAATTGTCTCCAGAGATTTAGCTATTTGCATAGAATGTTGTATGAAGATAAATTGTAACTAATGACGAACATGGGGTACGATATTCTTTATTTCAGTTGACAAAGTGATCTTCCCTATAACACTTGCAGGAAAACCTGCGAAATATCGGTTGTACAGATTTACCGTAGGTAGGTGGTACCCTTAAGAAGTACTTGGCATTAGTCATCAAAATCACGGAAATCGTATTGCGTAGTAAACAAGAACAGTGTTGACATATAAATTACATTACTTTAAATTGTTAGTTAAAATATTTTGATAAAATCATTACGACGTATGGTCATCAAAAACCATAAAATACTAGTTAAGAATAAGCGTTATATTATCTAATGCGACTTAAGTTAAGGAAAATGAAACTTCCCACATTATGTGGGAAATACCCGTTCAAATTAGTACCCGTGTCTGCAATGGACCCGATTTACATGTTTTGTAAAACAAGTAGCTTCACTTGTTTTCGCTCGTTAAATAAAGTCGGTGTAATTTACTAAAAACAGGAATTAACTGCGTACAAACATGTCAATAAAATAAATTGGCATATTATTTGCGCCTAGTCATAATTCACTGTAACTATTTACCATTTGTATAAACGACACCATTTAGTAACGACGCCACCAAGTCGTGGTGGCGTAGTGCTTAAAACACCTGCCTCTTCACTTACAAGTTGGCGGGTTTTACTTTCTAAGAGTATCGTGATTTTGATAACAAAAGCCTGAGTAAAGATGAGAACATCTTGAGGTAACCTGGACTTCACGGAGTGATCGTGGTGACTTACGCTCAATCCAATCTATGCATGAGAAGAGACATGTACAGCGGGACAGTAGAACAAATTCTGATGATGATGATGACTAATTAGCGACACGGTTCAGTGGTCAATTTGCAAATGCTCTGTTCTTAGAATATGCAAATGGCTGTCACAATGCTCAAAAATACAACAAATAGGAACATTTTTCTCGTTAATATTTTGCTCATGTATAAGTGTAACAGTCTTGGCACATACCCTACAGGAAAATAATGGTTTTAAATATAATGATATACTTAGTACCTACTTAGGGAGTCGTAGGTACTTATAGGTGTAGGCAGTGGCGGCGTAGCATCGGGTGGCACCCGGGGCGGACTACCTATTGAGCGCCCTCAAAAAAAAACGACAAAATATAATCACGGACTAAAATTGTAAATTAAAGTACTTAAAAATCGTGTAGAAGTCATTCATGGTGCTTTTTACTAGGTGTAACATAAAAAACCGGAGACAGATAACTGCAAACTTTTAAGTGCTAGCGAAGCGAGCCCGTAATTTTTGAGTTTTGGGACATAAAAGAACCCAAACATGTTTTATAAAAACCAGTGTCAAGTGAAAAAGCGCGAAATTTTTGAGTTTTGGAACAGTAAAGTACCAAAACGTGTTTAAAAAAAACCGCGGTAAAGTGAAAAAGTCGCGAACGCAGCGAGCGCGAATTTTTTTTTAGTTTTGGGACACAAAAGTACCCAAACAAGTGTGAAAAAACCAAAATCATTGCAAAAAGAAGAAGCCGCGAGCGAAGCGAGCGCGCAATTTTAGATTTTTAGGACGCAATGATACCTAAAGAAATTACATAAAAATACTCAAACAAGTTTGAAAAAAACCAGTGGAAAGTCAAAAAGCTGCGAGCGCAGCGAGCGCGAAATTTTTTTAGTTTTGGGACACAAAAGTCCTCCACCTCTTAGGGTCCGTTCAGACCGGCTGGGAGAGGAGAGCAAATTCTTAACACGTTGAAAATTGAGTACTTAGTATTTGAAGTAAGGTTTATTTTTGCATGCGCACTGCTTTTGTCATTAAGAATGCTCAAAGGCGCTCGGTGTGAAATAATAAGAGGAGCCGACCGGCTCCGATCGGCTCCGATCGTGTACTTTTTCTCAGTCTTGCTGACGTTTGGCTCCAATTGCATCTCACGCAGCCGATCGGAGCCGATCGGAGCCGACTCCGGTCTATGTGAAAAGAAAAATGCGCGCCGATGCTCTCCGAGCCGGTCTAACTGAACGGACCCTTAAACAGCTTAGAAATCGTCAGCGTAGAGCGCCAGCTGTTTTTGTACTTCAGTGCTTTAACTTTTTGTTAGATTGAGGACTCAAAGAGCGCGAAATAAATCAGAAATGATGAAAAAACCGCCTGCGAAGCGAGCGAATTTTTTTTGGGAGGGGTGACAGCCGGACTGGCACCCCTCTCAGTGCCGCCTCGACGTCTGGCGCATGCACTGTTGTTGTTTTGTTTAAAATTTGAATAGCGTGCAGTGACTGGTAGTGAACCTAGGCTTTACAGATTAGAATGGCACTCTCAGTGACTTGTTCCTTCAGCCCGTGCCATCCTGGTCGTGCAGATATGTGCCGACCGAGATAGCACCCCCCGAGACGTGGTACCCGGGGCGGACCACCCTCCTTACGCCACTACTGGGTGTAGGGTAGGTAGGCAGATTAAGTAAGAACAATAGGTGGGATACAAATTATATCAATTCATAGCTAATGACTTAAACGAAATGATTAATATCGGTTTAAAATGCGTGTTAGTCATTAAAATGCAATTACTTTATTAATGGGGTTTCTTTAATCTAATATTGTAGGTAATTGATTCATTAATCGCTCGAGATATACTTAGGCATATTAAGTACTATTAATAATAAATCAACTCTAGTGCTAATTGAACTTGTTCTATACCCGTAGAACACAGTTTTTTATTTATGTAGAGATCACATTTGAGACCTACCTATTTAATTCGGAAAGATATTTTTTTATTCCGACAATGTTTTTTTCTGCTAAATTTTATTTTTATGATACTAGGAATTTTGGAAAAAATGCGTTTGAGGTATGCGTGCAAAATAAGGAAAATATTTAACAAAACTCAAAAAGAAGAAAACACGACACATTTGCATGATAAATGTTTTCAAATATATCCTTATTACAGGATGTTCGAAGATGAGGATCGTTATTTATAAGGTACTGTCTACAGATCATTGACGATCGATAGGCACTTTATAATATGTTACTTTTTATTATTTTCGATGTTCCTGGTTCCTATAGAGACAGAAAGGAAGACATTAACTAAAGATGTCAATAATAATATCAATAATTTCATAAGGTTCGTACCGGTGTCTTCTTAATTATATTATAATCACGAATATGGTATATTTCCTTGATTTTGTTTCAAGTAACAGCCTCTCTAGCACTTAATTTATTTTGATGTTTTATAAATTGTCGCTTCTTCATCCTGTGATTTCTAAAATGCAAATGGATCATAAACTGTTACGATAAAAAAAAAAACAAGTTAAATACTTGTAAGTTTCACCGTCTTTTCTTTCAGTTTACAAAAAATATTTACAACGTTATATGATAGTACCTATATTGTCATTTTATGTGCAATTAATAATTACTTGGTTTATTTAGCACACACCAGTTTCTAAAAGACCCTTTAGAAATGTATGAGAAGATTTAAAACAAGGAAAAAAAAAATCATCCACTTAGTCATGGTCAAGATCAACTGCGCAAACCGCTTTTAATAATCGAGGCCCAGTTTTCCTTATTTTTTACTTACTTACACTCCCGCCGGCAAATATAAATACGGGGTGCGTGGAGGCATCATTAACAGTTGAAGCTTGACTCTCTAAGCTGAAGCATCAGTTAGTATTCTATACTACAACAAAGTAAAGACGTAAAAATGGTGAAGAGCTACCGTTCCGTATTCCTGCTGGTCTGCGTGACATTTTTGGTGATCGTGTCTTCGCCGAAGAACACCGCCGTGGCTGACAAGCTCATCGGCAGCTGCGTGTGGGGTGCCGTCAACTATACCTCCGACTGCAATGGCGAGTGCAAGAGACGTGGCTACAAGGGGGGCCATTGTGGAAGCTTCGCCAATGTCAACTGTTGGTGTGAAACATAACATGGTAACGAATACGAGATCACCCGCAACTATTACCGATTAACATCTTTGGCAGATTAGTTACAGGTGAAATAATATTTTTTTAATATGAACAACCAAAGTAATTGGTAATTTTTTAAACGATTTTGGCAGTGTTTGATGTAAAACGAAAAGTACCCTTATTGTAAATTGTACGATGTGTCTTCAATAAACTTGTCCTTTAAAATTTCAGTTGTTGTATTTTTTATTTCTTTTGCGATAACAATTAGGTACTCTGATTTAAAATTTTCTTAATCGGGTTCTCTTTTAGAATGTTTTTATGGGTTCTATAGACGGGAAATCTTTTAGGCAAATTATTGATATATTCAAATTCTTAAAAGCTTATGAGTTTTTTTATGAGTAGTAGGCAACTGATATGGTCATAATGTATAGTGATGGTTATGGTAAACGCCATCTTCAGGGTGAAAATATCATCAGGGTGAGGTATCTCCCAAAGTGATACAACTACCTATAGTATTGGTTCCATTTTCCTTCAAGACGTTGTAGACATTATATAAGAATCATAAATTAAATTCCATAAGCACTTAAGTACGATGGAAAACTCTTGTGATGAATACAAAGCTGTACCTCTTAAGTCAGAGGTCAATACACCCAGTACTAAGTAGTACTTAGTAGGTACGCAGTATTTATGCAAAATTGTAAGTCAGTCTATGGGCAAGTCTTTACTCTTTAGGTACCAAGTTTTATCAATGTCATTGAGTTTTGTCATTTAAAAAATCGGAGTGGTATTATAAACGAACTTTTTTTCTTAAATTATTTGTTGTGTTTGTTTCGTAATGTTTATATAAAAAAATGATAACAAATACAAAAGACTTAGAATACTTAGTATGTGGTGTACCACATAAGAAGGATGTGATACTTGCAGACGTGAACATCCCATATAAATTTTCAATAGATAGAAAGAAGAATTCTTTGTTTTTCTGTATAAACGCAGATGAGTTTTCGGACCAAAGTTTTCAGTCGGTGGTGTTGAACCTTGACACTGGGCTGGCCTCCATTATTCCTGGAATTCGTAATGGATTTGCGAGTGCTGTGGATCAGGCGACCGGTGACGTCTACCTAGGAGGGAGCGACGGTATATACAAATACAATTATTGTAGTAACGACATCGAAAAGCCGGCGCTAGTTCACCGAACTGACATCTTCGACATGTATTTCGATGACAAGCTGTACTTTGTAGATACAGGCAAACAGAACTTGTATGCTTTCAAAGACAACAACAAGTGTTTGGTCACAGAGGTAAAAGAAAATTTAATTCAGCACTTTGTAATAGACGTCAACAGTGATTTATATTTTGTTAATCCCAGCGGGTTGTTTGTGTTGGAAAAGGGCAGTAAATCACCTGTGTTCGTTTATGGTAATGACATAAGTATTCGAGGGGCCACGACTGATGCATACGGAACACCATTTTTTGTAGCGCATAATGGAATTTATTCTATTGATAAAGAGAGTAAACAGTTGGTGTTGGTAGTGACGGTGAATAACGGCTACGGGTTAGCTTTCGATAGAAGTAATAACATCGTCTATAGCGAAGAGCGTTCCGTGAACATCCTGACTCCTTATTAAACGTAGACGTGATTTACAACGAAATATGTAAGATCAATTCATCAAATTGGAGAATTTGTTAAACTGTGGCATGTCGAAGCTATTGTATTTTGGAGTTGAGTGTGTATTATACGTGAATGTGAATATTTTGTACTACATGTTTACAGCACCTTTATTAATAAAAACCGACCTTATGGTTGAACTAATAAAATGTAGCGGTATTTTCTATCAAAACGTTAGCTAATGAGAGAATGGAATTGAATTATGATGTATTCTGAAGGTTTGAATCATTTCAAAGGGCATTACTTACGCGCATACTGTAAGTGGTAAAATGAAATGTAATTTATATTCGTGGAGAGTCCAGCTGCGAGCCCGAGGGGACGGCTACGCTCCGCCAGAAAATGTGGAATGACACAAATGGAAATAAATGAATCTTGGTTTCGGTAATTTCGATATTAACAGTCCTTTTTACCCTGTCGGGTAGCTACATGGTGCCTAATGATGTTCTTGTATTAAATTACTTTTCAGAAATAAACGAATTTTCTAAATATACTTAGGTAACAAAGTCAAAAATAAACACCACTTTTGGTATGAGTTACCATATTTTGATTAAGTACAATCATATTTTTACTAACCAAAATTAAATGTCGCACATCTTTTATTAAAATGTAAAGAGCATAAGTAATTATAATGATAGGAAGTATCTGCAATAGCCATCAACAGACTGATCATCTACTTGTATGTACGAGGAGGAAAATAACATTAATTAGTGTAATTTCGTTGATATGGTGATATTATAATTATTGCGTAAATAATGACGAGCATCATTAAAATATAACATTATCAAGCTACACAGGTTGTCAGAGTACATTACACTCGAGTAGCAGTTAGGGTGCCCAGACCGAAAACTGAAAATTCAGGAAAAATCTGATATTTCATGAAAATTCTGGACTTTCCTGTCAACATTTACGATACAATAAGCATTTAAATAAATAAAGCAAATATTTTTTTTCCCTTCGAACCTCACTCTATTCGGACAAAGACCTATATTTCCAGACACATAGCTACCCTAGTCGTAGCGGGAAGACTCACACCACTGTCCTTGAAACTTAGTTGTGTAACTTAACTAGTTTATCTACAGTTAATTAATACGTAGGTGTTATTATTTTAATCAAAGTATTGACCATGATTCATCGTCAATGGCATGTCATGTAATTGATGTAAACAGATTAGATATTTGAACTACATGCTAAATTACTGGCAATGTAATTAATTCGCGATAGATAACTGTTGCAAACAATATTGAGTGCGTATGTGTTGTTTAAGTTCAGTGGCGACCAGCGACGACTCGTCACGCGACTCACTCGTTAACGTCTCGCGTTGATAGATTGATCCGACTCCGTGATTGATGGATAGTTCACTTTATTTAAATTAAAATGCTTTCTTAAAATCCAATTTTAGCTTCGGATATTCAAATGAAATTCGAAGAACTGGGTGAAAATATGTTAATTGAAGGGAGAAGGTATCTATTGGAGTATTATGATTAAATTCTTTAAAGAGTCGGTAACTCGGTACAGATTTCAATCGAGTCGATCAGAACTATTTATATAGCAAGGATAATGAAGGCACGGCAAAGAATCTAGAAAATATTTACGTAACGTAATTTTAAGCTTTTTATCCTGGCTGTAGGTACCTTCTTATATTCGTACGTATCTTTATCGGGGATGTTAAGGTACTTTACGTAGGTCGTTTTATAAAAAATTGCTCCTCAAAGACTACTCAAATAGCATCTAAAGGTAAGTAATGTGTAATCCCAATATAATGTAAGTATTTTGGAGTGGCACATGTGTCCCAAGACGGTTTAGGTAAGGGTCGGTAGCCCGGGGCAGAGGCAATATGCTCGGGTCGCACTATCGGGACTTGTTGTCGTTCACTTGACTTGTTTCTTCGCATTGACAATACCAGATAATGTAGATGATACAAGCAAACGTCTTAGTGTAGAAGCATTATACGGGGCATATAGATTTCCTCCCTAGGTTCGTATTGCTCTCGTTTAAAAAGTATTAGAAGAGATCTGGCTGCGGTTCCTTGACCACAATATTGTAAGCACGTGCGATAGGTACCGCAAAGGAAAAATCTGTCTGGGATTCTCAGTAGCGGTGATTTCTAAATCGAGGAAAAGGATTGTTTATACAGCTTTGTTTATAACGCGTTCTCCTTTGAGCTAAACTGCCTAATCGTGTGGGTGTAGGATTGTTGTAGGCTTTGTTTGGGGTTTACTTGTAGTGGAATATTTTGCTGATATATTTATTTCAGTCGAGTATTTATTAGACATTAAATTTGATACCTGTATGTCCAAAATACTATCATACTAAAGAAGCGCTACTGGTAATTCTAAAGTTATGTAAGCAGTTTTTTCTCGTGTCTTTGCAATTCCTACAATAATAACTATCCTTATATGTAAGACTGAGTTGTTATAGTAGGTACCTACATACTACGTACATTCATGTCTTTCACTGTTAGCGGGGATGTCATAAACCAGGAACATAAATCCCCTCGGAAAAGTATCGCGACAAAAGCTACAGAATTTCATAAAGCTTTTATTCAATGGAATTGTAGGGCGTTTGCTAAAAGAATCCCACGCCGCCCGAGATTGAATACACGGGGCCACTGAGCTTACAGAACAAGTATTACTTATTTACAAAAGCAAATTACATTAATGCCACACTGAAGCCTCTTAATACCCAGCTATTTTCACTACGCTTAGTTAAGCTCACGAAAAATATACTCTTTGAAAGATTTTCTTTTCAAATTAATTTACCCGTTAGTGGTTTCGTTTGTAAGTAGACAAGTACCTACTACTAACTTGTGAAATGAATATTCATATGACAAGTTTTATGAGTACTTAATTTAATCACCAAACGAACTAAATAAAACCGGAATAGGCAGTACTTTAAAAAATCGTCGTAAATAAGTGGTGCGTCGCAGAACCGTTGACCTATGACTATTCCGCGGTCGTTTCCTGTACCTAATCGTGCGTAGAACAACAAGCGGCTCTCATCTCACGGACCTGACGATATCGATAAAATCACGTAAGCAATTTAAATAAAATGTCGTAGAAGACATGTTTTCAATGATGTGTTCAAAACAGAACATTTATTTATTGCATTAGTCCCAACCACTTTCCACCATTCATAGGATTTAAAAAGATTTTAAAAAGATATAGAGAGCTAGTACCTACTTAGGGGCTTAAGTACCTACGTATTTCCGCAGCATAAAAGTCTACGTCCTTTTTACCTTAGGGAACCTTAAAAGCTTAGGTAATTGCAAACTGATTTCGAATGTAACAATCCTTTAGCGGCAGTAGTAGATTTCTGAAGAAAGTTAGTCGATATCAGGCTTATTATAATTCAGAGGGCGCCGCGGTCAGCCACGAGGCGAGGCGAGAGGCTTTAGTGCCATTCCCATTTTCGAGATTCCCGGGCGACTTCACATTCCCGTTACTTTTGTTGTTCCGTTACTAGAAAAACTGTACCAAGAATTTCTGAGTACATCTACTAAGATTGCAAATATTTATCAAAAAATATTGTAATTTATTGAAAGAATGTATTTGGATATCGGCGTAAAACTAAGTGCCCGTAGTACAGGCAAAGTCAGGTTCGAAAATGTAACAAAAAAACAAAATCAGTACCTATTCCAGAAGTCAAGTAAACAAGCAACTTTTCAACCTTGGGCATAATGTTTTATTCGATCTAAATTTTGTGCTCGTGTCCCGGGATTGGAAAGCCCCCGGGAATGGTTGCGGCGGCCCGCGGCGTCCTTCCCCGAACAAAATAGCTGGCACGTGCTGGCTGACGTGATCATGTGCATACTGTGAAATATTTCCTGTGCATGACCTGATATGTTCACTTACCACACCCTTATTCTGTCAAGCCTTTGTCTTTTTTCTTATTACGTCATAATCTACGTAGATGGGTTACTAATATTTTGTTATATTATCTCAATGTTTTGATATCGATTAAGATCTCGCGATACTTAATGACGATGCCACTATCATTATTGAGCTAAGTAGGTATCAATTTAATTTGTCAGTTACCGAAAATCGAAGGTCATGAGGAATCAAGAGGCCGCCTCATGACCAAATGGCGGGATGTACTTAGTGGCAAAAGATATGAAGATGTGCCAAGTATCCGAGACCGATGTCACAGATAGAGTGAAGTGGAGAAGAAAAATTAGGAAAGTTGACCCCACCACCTCGTGGGATATATATAATAATAATAATAAGTCCCGCAGGGCATCTGAGGCGGATGACGGGGAGTAGCGACCCCGCGGGGCTATATATCCGAGTGCTCCAGGGAGAGTATACTGTCCCCCATCTCCGGCCTGCCGGAGTGAAGCATGACGGGGGATAGGTCTCCCGCCTCTTGGCTTGCCTTCATCGGCCGGTCAGAGTGGAGTCGCTAGAGTAGGGTTAGCAGCCCGATCGGAGGGTAGGTGCTTCGTGGTAAGTGGCGAGTGGGCCGGTGATGCTGGACCCACAGGGAGCGCGTGATCTGCGTTTAAAGTCCGCCGAGGTATCCTCATCCTTCAGCCGCTCATGTACCTGTTGCCCCCTGGTTGCGATTTAGCGACTGATTCCTGGGGGCCCAGTAAGTGAGTTGGCGAGTCTCCACCTGCCATTTTTACGTGTATTTATTACATTGTTATCGGCAGGTGCCATAGTTCCCGTAGTTTCCCCATTTCTAGTCCACTAGCATCCCATCACAATAGCCCAAGTAGTTTTCATCCATAGTTAGCAATAGTTTAGCACAGAACCGGGGATTGTCCTTGGGTACATTTCTATAGTGTATACAGGGATAATCGTCGGTTTTGTGTCACCATTTCATTAAAGTTGTCTCAAAAGGGCTTCAGCGTGTTGGCTTCGGCCCCACGTTCGCCTCCCAAAAATCCGGGACTCTATAGTCCCGAGGTCTGGTAGAGACATACAAAATAATAACCACCGGTATCATACCCAAATCTCTCTCACAAAGTCTAAACACATTACACATGCCTACCCACACACTACACATGCTTCAAAAAGCAACTATACTCAACACTTGCCGCATTACACGTAAATTCCTGACATCATCCACACTATCATCTACCTTTTCAATATAATCATCCCCTTACACGCTTGGCTCCGGCCCGCATGTAAGGTTTTACACTCTCTTCATAGAGAAGAAAACTAAATAACATATAAATAATAAATTTCTTTATTCGAGTAAAGAAAGAGAGAGAGAGAGATACCACTACATGCGTATTATGTGTGGTTTAATTTCCACTACTTATTATTGTCAAAGTACGTAAAATGGTAAAATCTGAAATGGTCTTTCAGAATATTTTAATATGTAATGAAATGTAATAGGTACCTACTTACTTTTAACATAAATTAAATATTTATTGCACAAATTGCAAATTAGTGAATTGTAAAAACACGAATTGCTCGTAGTAGAATGAGTACCGTTATGAAACTTTATGTGTGTGTACATAATAATATAAACTTTCATCTACCTGTTTTTACAGTAACGGTCTTCAAATGAAAAACTACCGAGGTGTAGAATACTGTGTGCCATTCAACATCGTGTAGGTAAAATAGGATTCAAACAATATCGAGGACTAAAAAGATGATTTTCCAAAAGAGCAGTTTAATATTTTTTGTGAGATCATATTATTCCTTTCTAGTTGCGAGTTATCAAACTATTTTTTATGATAAGTAACTATAAATCATTGCTATGACGCAGTCCTATTAGCTGATATCTAAAACAATCATGTTATTTGTGTTCGTTAGTAGATATCTTTATAAGAACTAGATAAATCTGGAACTAAGTTTTGGTCTCCTTGGCCTTGAGAAAATTATATTATTCGAAGTCTTAAGTGAAGTGAAGGAATAAACATTACGCGGGAAATACCCGTTCAACAACAATAAACATTGTATCTACTACACCTACTTATCTCATTAACATTTTTACATAAACAAATAAGACGACAGACATGTCAGCAGACAGACATGAAGAATTACTTTTGCATTAATTATTTATCAAGGATGCAATGTATAGATTTTTATTCACACCGACACCTGACTATTGATTGATCGAAACCCATTATTTTTCGTTAGCGTTTTTCGCTGATTTACCTTTAGCCAGTGCAGTGGAAACAGCGAAAACAGCCTGTAAATGATTTAGTCGGAATGTTTTGAAAACATTTCATTTAACCTTCGCTCATTAGCGTCAAGATAAACATTTAAACGAGATATTTGATCTGCAGTAAACATTCCTGTTGTTTTGTTTATTTTTGAAGGTGTACACTCTTTCTGCTAATTAATCAGTTAAGTACCAATTAACATCTTCCTATTTACCTACACAACCTGGGGTATCTAGATCATATCCATGTTTTAGTACCTACGATAGGTAAGTATATTCGATCATTATATGCTATACTATACAAGATCTAGTTCAAGAAAAACTCGCAAAATTGCTACCTAGAAACTAGAGAATTTGTAAAGAATAAGAAATTTTGATTTGTATATAGATACACATTTTTTAATAAGTATTAACCATATCAAATGATAAGATGACTATCAAAGAATTATATATAACTAGCGACCCGCCCCGGCTTCGCACGGGATAACAGTATTTCCCCACTATTTAATGGATGTCATTATACAAATAAACCTTCCTCTTGAAACCTCTATCTGATAAAAAAAACCGCATGAAAATCGGTTGCGTAGTTTTGAAGATTTAAGCGTACAAGGGACATAGGGACAGAAAAAGCGACTTTGTTTTATACTATGTAGTGATGAATATCAAAGGTTGGTAATTAATAATGTGTACATCAATGTACAATTTATTTATCAACTAGCTTCTGCCCGCGACTTCGTACGCGGATCCTGTCCCTTATGCCAGCGACTACGGGGTCAGCAAAATCAAAGATCTGAATAGTCTGATATTGAATTTTAAGGGCCCGTTGACTTGAAAACAACGGAATACGCATAACCATTAGAAACGTTCCATATATTTAATTTTTGTACTTTAACGGCAAAATCACAGCAGACCAAACAAAACGCTGAGAACTGAACCGCAATAGACGTGACCATAGGGATAAAGTAGTGATTCTAATTAGTCCGCATTTAAGTTGTGTGTGGCAAAAATATTACACGTATTATTACGTAAAAAAACATTAAATAGATGACAAAATCGTGGTGACTTAGTGGAAGTCGTGATGGTTTAGTAGGTAGAGAACCAATCTCTCAAGTATGAGCGTGCGTCTTTGATTCCAGGTCTGGCAAGTGCCTGCCAATGCAACTTTTCTAAGTTCGTATGTACTTTCTACGTATATTTTGGATACCAATGACCGTTATTTGGAGATCCCCTCCAAATAACGGTCATTGGTATTGGTTAAACTGTAGGTTCCGGCTGTCATTGAACATTCTTGGCAGTCGTTATGGGTAGTCAGAAGCCAGTAAGTCTTACCAAGGGGTGTTGGGTTGAGCGGGTAACCGGGTTGTGGAGGTCAGATACTTGCATCGTGACTGGAAGTCGACCCTAACATAATTGGGACAAAGGCTCTTGAGATAATAACGACAATAATAATGAGATATAGGCACTGCAGGACATCTGAGGCTGACATGTACCTAATACATTGTCATCCACTAACATCCCATCACAATAACCCAAGTAGTTTTCCTCCATAGTTAGCAATAGTTTAGCACAGAACCGGGGATTGTCTTTTTTTAACGACGTCCACCGGGGATTGTCCTTGGGTTCATTTCTATAGTGTACCTATAAAGGGATAATCGTCGGTTTTGTGTCACCATTTCATTAAAGTTGTCTCAAAAGGGCTTCAGCCTGTTGGCTTCGGCCCCACGTTTACCTCCCAAAAATTCGGAACTCTGTAGTCCCGAGGTCTGGAAGAGACATACAAAATAATAATGAGATATAACGCAACAAAGTCGGAGAGTGGGGGCTCGTGACGCCACGTCTAGGTATGTAAAATTTGTACTAAGCATTGACTTAACACGAAATTGCATTGTTGTATCTTCGTTATTATTTGTTTGTGAGAGAGAGAAAAGAAAAATACGTGTCCATTATTTTAGGGTTATCTAAAAGACGGACTAATTACTTTTTTTGATTCGCCATACCTATTTCATAACATTCATTTCTATACATTTCAAGTGTAGTATTGCTCTTGAAGTTCCACATCAGGTGTTCCAGATCTTCGATGTTTCTACGTCAATAGAGAGTGCTTATCAGATTGAACCACTTTTGCTAAAACGTCATATCTTCATATGCTATGGTCTAGCTGGGCTCCTGGAGTTCCACATCAGGTGTTTTACATCTTCAATTTTTATAAGTCAACAGAGAGTGCTTATCAGATTGAACAACTTTTGCTAAAACGTCATACCTCTATGTGCTATAGTCTAGCTGGGCCCCTGGAGTTCCACATCGGGTGTTTTAGATCTTCAATTTGTCTAAGTCAATAGGAAGTGCTTATCAAATTGAACAACTTTTGCTAAAACGTCATACCTGTATATGGTACAGAGAAGCTGGGCTCTTGGGGTTCCACATCAGGTGTTCCAGATCTTAAAATTTATTATCTCAGCTGAAAATGCTCATCACATGAAACAATTTTTGCCATGGCACCATTTTTGTATCTCTTATAGTTTTGTTGGTCTGTTGGTCTTCTGCATCAGGTCTTCAAGTTTCGAAGATAAATTATAGCCTATATGTTGACCAGGCTTAATACTGATACAACAAAGAAAAAATCATTGAAATCCGTTCAGTAGTTCGGAAGATTAGCGTGTACAAACAAACAGACATACAGACATACAGACATACAGACATACAGACATGCAGACATACAGACATACAGACATACAGACAGAATTTTTTTTTTGGATTTGTGCTCCATTACTGTTTCTAAACCCCACCCAATTATTATTTTTTTAATATATTCAATGTACAGACACAGTTTTTTTACAGATTTATTATATGTATAGATGTAATAAGAATGTCGCATTAGTCACTGAGACATTACATATACCTATTGTAACAATGAGATAGTCCTGCTTCGATGGTATTCTGTTAATTATAAAAGCAGACCGTTAAAGTTAACATTACCTGAAAAAACAATGTGTGAATATTTAATGCTTATCTTTTTCAGGCATCATCAAATTCAAAATACCCTTAAATTATTAGGTATAATAATACTAATATTTACATACATATTATACTAGTTTTTTTCCACGATTATTTTCACAACTAAAAACTGGGTGGTTCCTTGTCCCTCCTCTTACTGTGTTCTCGACAACTCACCACTTACTCGGTGTAACTGAATTATAAACCTTGAACATGGACTCTAATTACATTCGGAATGCATAATATAGTGTAGTATGACATACTACATTGTACGGCACATCCCGTCAGCCAAGATCTAATTATTTAGTTAGTTGGAGACACGAGTTAACACGATAAACTGCTGCAGTTCGTCGTGACCGCAAACAAGCCCACTTCATAACGATCACGGAACCACGACCTAACTAATAATCTAATTTATTATCTTGTTACCTCCTTACCTTTGCTCTGCCGGATGATAGAATGTCTCTACAATAGAAACCTATTTGTGAACTTCCGGAGAATATTAGCTTTCTAAGAAATAAATGATAAATACAGGTTATACTGTAAGTTTCCCGTTATTCGTGCCGCCTACGTGGTTGCGTGTCTGAAATACAGTTGAGTCCATATCGCTGTGAGAATACCTAACGCTCAGCGAACCACAAGTTTCTGGGAAAAGGGATAAGTAAGGCATACGCTGATGTCAACAGCTTTTCAAAGATATAGGTAGCGCTTTCTCTATTGTGTGTTACGATAGTTATTATACTTAACTTTCAGTATGAATTATGTATGTATGTATCTTTAAGTTCGCAATAGATATTAACCTGTAGCTTCATCAAAAGGTTCTGGAACCCATTGAATAAGAAAACTAGAGCAATAAACTTCCGGGTGCAATATCATTCTCATTTAAACTAGTCATTTACCGTCGACTTGAAAAGGATTCTTCAATTTAGTCGCGAGTCTGTGAACGCAGATAGATCGTTTGCGAGTCGTGCCTTTTGTGATAGGTTTCATAAAGTTTGTTAACGAGGGAACTACACTCGACCGCTTCGTTACGAGGAGTTATTGATTGAAGTGTCATATAACTATAGGGCCATTAAAAGCTCGTGACTATAATCCCATTTACGGGTTGAAGTTGCTTCATTAGTCAATTATCCAAAATATCTCGTGTCCTGATCGCTCTTCATCTCTATCATATTTACTTCATAGCCTTCTTTGTAGACAATAATGTTAATGTGTACTGAGTTTTTAAATTCTTTTGTTTTTAAAAGTTAGTCCCGACAACTTTAAAGGGTAAATAGGTACGCATTTCGCAAAAACGAGTTTTAACATCAACCTTAAACCATGAGTGCCAATTAAAAGAAGGTTGACATTTTGAGTTTTTATCGACTACAAATAAAAATAGGAGTGGTTTGTATTTTTGGAAATAAAACGTAAAAATATTTATTTTAAGAGTTTATTAAAGCCAGGAACACAAGTGTCAATAGTACATACAACTTCAAGTCATGCTTTTGAATGGCTCAGTCACAGAATGCAGTGGTTTTATATTTCACAGAGTTCTATAAATTACACAAATAGATATGTGGTATGGGTACATCAATATCAATACTAACGGTTTCTTATATTTCTATAGATTGGCATAACGTCGATAACATACATCAAACGATAAAGTTGAAGGGTAAATCAGAGAAGCAGTAGTTTTATAGCGAGCTGTAATACGTTCATTGCAATTTTTACTTCAAATATGCATTGTTGCTTCATATTAGAAAGGTACGCATAATATTTTTACTTTTCTACTAATTGGGTCGGTGAGCAGTAGAATTTTATAAAAAGTTTTTGTATAATTATGATTTTATATAAAAAAAGTCGATCGCTGGCACATGACTCTTCTCATGAGCAATACTTTCCAAAATATATAGATTTTGAATGTATAATATGTTGTCTTTGTAGCCTATTTTAAATAATTGACTTTTGGAATGGTCTTGTTCAGCCAAAGGATCATAAATTTTGATTTCATTATACTTATAAGATATATAATAATATGAAGGTTTCACCAACGTATCAAAAACAGCATGGCATATAAGCGGTTGTGCATCGATTACTTAGATAGGCATCTCGACGCGGGCCCGCTGCGCAGGTATAAACTTTAAAATACATATATCTTAGGTAGACGTTAAAAGCTCAGCGATATGGTTTGGGTAGCTCTGGATATGACTTCGGTGCGGAGTAGGTATCCATCAATCACAATTTATACTACAGTGTGTTCGTAAGTACACAGGAGCGCAGAAAGTTTACAACATCATCATATACGAATGGTTTTCTAATATATTATTTGATTATTTAACTGTCACACATTAACTTAAAATTAAGATTTTGAATTATATCTACTATGGCTAACCGGATTCCCAAGTTGCTTCTTTAGTATTCCGTTTCAGTTTCTTCAATCTATAAGAAAGTCTGTACGAATATATCGCACCGCCGAGTGGTTGCTACTACTCTATAACTTGGTTCTCTTTTCGTATGTTCACGAAACATAATAAATCTGGCGCGTCCTTCCGTTACATACGATTTCTCGTGCTCGTTAGATACAAATCCACCTCAATATCTTTAACATTCGATTTACACTAATTGTTACATGTATAAAGTAGGTATATAATATTAATTTGCTAATTTAAAACATCAATACATCATCTATTACAATAATATACTTGTATACACAGTGTACATACGCCACGTATAGTTATAAAATATATCTCATACAATTAAATCTAACGATGAAAATCAGTCGTCGAAGACAATGCATTCCATATATATTACAGTATAATATAATTTAAATTATATATTCTTTATTAAGTAGTAGATGTGACGGTTGGTAATAAAAAGCTCGTTTTATAAATATATGCATAAAGTTGTATAAAATTTTTGTACACAATATTTTTTATAAATAATAAAATTTTCCCCAATGATCGAGCTGTGAAATACGCACCATACCTAATGGTTTTTATATTGAATTGTATAAATAATTTTGAAATCATTGGGATGTCACTTCGGGATATAATCATTTCAAATATAACGTTATATAAAACTCATGTAACTTCTTAACTAATGTTTGAATTGAATGAAAGTTTTAATACTCTTTGTAAGTCCTACATCAACAGATCATCGTAAGATCCCAATCTGGAGAGAAAAGCCACAAAACATTTAAATAACAACTTTGAGGGCTGAACATAAATAATAACGTATCGCAAACATTTACCAAGCACGGATTTAAATAGGTACAACACACAAATCTGAGGGTCAAAATGCTTACCGAGCAATATGGTATTGTAATGTAAATTGCATTTAAGTTTATTTATATACATATACCGCCGACAAAGTAACGGTGTACGATATCGAACATCATGATGATTATGTTTGGTGGGGAAAGTGCTCAACAGTAATAAGTCCATGTAGAAGATGAAGGCAGGTGATAAACAGCAGCACGTATATGAAATTGTAAACAACGAGCCTTAAAGTACTTGGTCGGGAACTTCTAATAGAGACTAACGACTAGGGACATAAGCTCCGAGGGTGCGTACTAACTCTATACACATATAAAATGCATTGAAATTTACACATACACAATACCTTTATACATTCATATTCTCTCGTGAGTAGAAGAATTACACAGTCTTTGTAGTATTTCATACGTTAATACTGATGACGCTTTTTACATCTTAACAATAATAAATATGTACGTATGTAATCAATAACTAAAAAGTTAAAAAAATATTGAATTCTTTTTTGTATTCTTTTTAAGTATATATTGTCAACAATTTAATGGACGTTGTGCGTAAATAGATATAACGAAATACATGTAGTAAGAAACAGATGCTTGAAACTTGTCAGACAACTTACTGTTCAGCGAATCTTAACTTTTGTTTCTTGACGAAGTCAATGGCCAGTTTATCCGTAGTACGTGACTCCAAAATTTGTATGATGGGATGATCTGAAAACGAACTTATCATAAATAAATTATTTAGGTTAAAAGTATTTAAGGGCTCATTATATTTTTGTCTTTTGAATTAAATAAACATTTCAATGGGAGTTCAAAGTAATCAAAGAGATTGTATCTAGGTATAGCACGTTCTTGTTTAATTTTGTACAACTTATCATCAAAGACAGAGTTGTTGAAGGGCCGTTTAAAGGCTCGGTAATACCGTAGCAGTTAATGAGAACGCTAATACAAAATTGACTTTGCAATCAATACACAGTTTTACGAAAATATTTAATGTTTCACAAATTAAACTTTACTAGGGTTTCGTTTGTGAAATAAAAGGAATCGTTCGAGCTGTAAGTACCTGCAAAATTGACAATTTGCAAACAAAATACATAGAGGTAATTGAGAAGTGAGTGGCCATTGCCCAGGGGTACGATTCTTCTAATTTTACTTAAGCGACATACGATTCACATCCGACTGAGATTCAATCACGACTCAATTACGATTGAAGTGTATGTGGCATTCCGCTATTTTTTCTTTGAAATAAACGTTTTTCTGTCATTCAATAATGAATCATTTTGTCTGCAAATGATTTACGATTGCAATATGATTGTAGAGCAAACTACCGCATAGCCCAAAATGGCAGACCAATCGCAAACCAATCGCAAACCAATCGAATGTCGTTGGAATACGATTGGTCTTATATTAGTAGCAGAATGCCCGATATGGTTAAAACTGCTATTGCGATCATTTTGCGATTCGATTTCTATTCGATTTTGACATTATTAACTTAGCAGAATCGGGCCCCAGTCTGTGTTGTGATTTATCTACTAATAGAAGACCTTGATTTAATGTTTTTTTTTAGTTGGGATACCGCGGTTTCCTTTTCTGCTAATATTCCTTCTAAGGTGCTTATTAAGGAGATGCCAATATAAAGGGAGGGACCCAAGTTCAAAGACGCTTGAGCTGTGAGATTGTTTGAAAAAGTGAATATGGAAAGGAAATGAAGAAAAGAGGTGAGTTTTATTTAGTAAGGGCTGATTCTTCAATCGCCAGATAACTTTTATCTGAGGAATATGTTTGACGTTTTGACAGGTTTTGTATGGAAAATATGTCAAACCGCCATATTTATTCCTCAGATAGAAGTTAACTGATGATTGAAAAATCAGCCCTAAGTCTAACATCGACTCTTAATGTGTCATAGGAATATTTTTTAATCAGCGTAATGACACGCTTGTCACGTTATCGTGGTTCGAAATTAACAATTGAATACACAAATAACTTCGAAAGAAGTAAAACATGGACAGAGAGATCCCTAAAGGTAACACAGGTCGCAACAAAGGCATCACAGGCAGACCTTGTCAGCGTCCTTATGGTATTGTCAATTAATTAATGTATTGTGTTATTTTTATTTTTATTTGTAAATTCATTAAATATATAATGTAAATATTATTTGAAAAAAAAATCGATATGTACCAACATTAAAATAAGACCTAAGTAATTCTCATACCATCTTCTTATAAAACGTGATTTTAAAAAGCACCGGGTTTAGAGCTTCAACTTGTTCGAATGCATGGTTTATGCCTAGTACTAAAGCCGGCACTTTCTTAGTTCCACGTTTTATAATAAGGTGGATGTGTTGATGTTTTCCATGCACTGTATAAAAAAAAAACATGTAAGTATAAGAAGAGACTGACTGCGGTCATGGAGCTGCATGAGCGGCAACTCGATGGGGCGCAGCGGGTCGGGCGGCGCGTGGCTGTTGACGCCGGGCACGCGCGCCAGCGACACGAACGCTTCGCCCGCGAAGTCGTCCGCCGTCAGCACGTCGCGGTCCCAAACTGACAGCGCCAGCGCCGCGCCCGGGAAGCGGCACGCCTCCAGAGATACCGCGAACTCGAAGCACTCGTCCCATATAGGGTTCAGCGTTTTCTACAGACATTGCTCTAGGTTGAAATTGTTGACTTAAAAGTCTTAGTTACCAGGTCATTAAATTCCCAAAAAAAAGGTTGTAATTGTATGTAATATAAACGTCAATGACTAATGTCTGACCGCCAAGAATCCGCTTTTAAAAGACGATGACAAGTGCTAATAGAATGAAGTACCCAGCAGTTCGTGTCAGGTACACTTCAACTAAGTACTCCCAAAATCGAATCGTGAAGTTTCAGATTGAAAATATGGAGCATATTTTCTTTGTCGTTTCGCTCGAATTGGATTTTTCGAGCACGAAATTCAGCGTTCAACTATGAAGTTTTGTCAAGAAGCTTCATAGTTATAACAAGAGCACAGATAAGAGGCATATCTTTTAGAACTAACTTATGAAATATAAACTTCTAAAATTGAAATGTGTCATCACTGAAATCAGTTTAGTATCTAAATACAATGGTTGTCTGTTAGCTGAAAATTCTTGATTAGCTTTTGGGACACAATGAATAGACATCAAAAAAATGTTTTGATGGCATGCCTTACGATAAAAATGATGTAGACATAAGTAGATATGAAAATGTCACCTTCTGCACATTGGTTGTTTGTTCATGCGCCTTGGGGAACAGTCGCTTGGGCACCAGCTCAAGCACTACGAAGGGATCGCTCAAGCCGTTGGGGTCGAGCGGGATCACGTCGCGCGCAGACAGCACCTCCACGCACAGCGAGTCGTGGTTGAAGTACACTCTATGTCAACCAATCAATCAATCTGAGATATTTCTACAAGTTCATTTGATAATTGAGCTCTTGGAAATAACGTATATAAGAAACCATCTTAACCATCTATGGTATATAAGAAAGAACTGCTGCCGAAATCTTTAGATACAAATAATTTGCAGTGTTTATCTACCAATCACAATTATTATCAATAACAAAATAAGGTTCATCCATTCATTCCCTATTTCTTCGAATTCAATATCTTCAATATCTGCTGAAGAGTAATTTGAAGACGGTAGGAAGTCTTAAGAAAGTTGAAACTAAATACGAATAAAAAACTAGTCGACTGCAAATTGATTCAAAAGTCGAAGACTTTATCTCCGTGAGATTTAGTTCAAATGATTTATAAAAGAGATAAACATGCACGTCTAGCAGGGAATGCGGCAATTTATTTTCTACTCAGATTTATTTTAAAATGAAAATTGCAAATTGCGGACTTGGCTTTATAGTTGGGGCGTAGGAATTTGATAGGTACCTATCTATTAAATTATTTTTTTGTTTATTTGATCCCAATTGTGGTGAAGAAAATCATAGATCATCCTACAGCCTCTTCCTTACTATACCGTCTTATATTGCTCATAAAAATGGGCGAATAAATTCGGGCGCTTCAAATACCTTCAGGTCAACAGCTAACGTGATCCATAAATACTTACTTTAATAAGCATTTGAAACAATAACTTAAATATTATTTGCAAAACACGAGAATAATGTTTGTCCTATCGAACAGACTTACATAAAGCCTTTGTGAAAACGAAAAAAAAAGCTTGTTATGTAACAAACCCAAAAGTAATAAAGGAAAACTTGAAGCACTTCTTGTTGCCATGGCTCAGTGGCTCGTCAAACTTGTTTACTCTGCGAAAATGTACTCGATCCAAATAATTCACATGACAGCCAAACACAGACAAAGGCGAGCAATTTCGACATGTAATGTTTATCGCAGATACCAAGTTCTATAGGTAAAATACTTAAACAAGTAAGATGACATATATTTTAAAATATTATAGAAGTCATAACAATGAAAAACTGGGACCGCATTCATCTATATAAATAGTGGAGTGCTTACCGTACAAGAATGGAGCCGTATCGTGAGGGCAGCGGAGTGCGGGCTTGTTCAGCGAGCCTGTCCGCTAGCCACAGCTCCAATAGTTTCTCGGTGGGCGCCTGGTGATATTCCATCCTTTGTTCCACACGGAACCACTCAGCATTGTGCACCTCCGACATCGGGAGACCTAAATAGATATCGATTAACCATTGTTTACCAACTAAGCCTCTTACGACCTCCGCCGGAGAGTTCCTAACTCCTCGTTCTAACTTTGTGATAATTTCCACTAGATGAAGTTTGAATTTAGTAGGTACGGCGATATTTTGTTTAAAAGTTTTGTTACAAAACGAAAGTAATAAATTATCTGGCGTTTGTATACATCATTTACCTTTTCCTTCAGCGTGGAAAAATTCGGCTAACAAGTCGAGTGCCTCTCTGAGTCTATGATGATATACGCGCGGTCGTTCGGCTCCGCCCGCGTCAGCTTGCGCGGACACTTCTTTGAGCACGCCACTCCAGCAGCCAGCCAACGCGCGTATAAACGCACGAGGCAGCAGCCACGTGTTCAAGGAAGACAGGTGTTGATCCAGAAACTCCAGCAGAGGAGTTATTGCCTAGGGTGAGTGAAGAAATTGAAACAGTTGGCTTGGTCGCCTCCCAACTTTTACGGTCGGTACGTGGACGGGTGATCTATATCGTAATAGGTCCATTATGTTTCAGAAGGTAAGTACGTTAAATATTGTGTTGTGGGGCCTGGCTGTCGTTGGTATTATTTGAACAAATCTGCAAGTCCCAATTGTATTACTCAGATCACTAAGTAGTAAGTTGAACATATAGGGTACACACTACACTGCTACACAGTAACTCTATGTAAAACGCTGTTAGACTGGAAACTACCATATTTGGGAAAGCTGATGACGATGTTGATGTTCAATTGCCTTCCAAAACTTTATGCATAAGTTGGTACAACTTACCTGTGTAGTAGGTAACGTGTCCGGGGACCACGCTAGGTGAAACACTGCCTTCCGTAGCGGCGGCCGTGCGCGCGCGGCGAGAGGCGCGGCGGCGCGGGCGGCTCGCGCCTCCAGAGTTCCGATGGCGCCTCGCACCAGCTGACGTGCGTTGTCGTCATTCACACTATAATAATTAAATAATTTTTTGATCATGGTCCTCGAAGGACCATGCTCAACCCTTCTCCGTGTGAGAAGAGGCCTGAGCCCAGCAGTGGGACGATAAAAAGGCTGTAACAGTAACAGTCCTCGAAGGATAACGTGTGTACGTTTCATGCACCATCAACTTAATTTAAGTTGAATAAGATTGTAAAGATTTCTGGAGATTTTTATGTCCTAGTTCCTGAAATCAGTCTAGTTAACACTTCAACTGTAAGAACTGTACGATAATTGTAACTGTGTTCTAATAGTACTACTGTGTTATAATATTTTTATAGGTAAAATTCAACAAAATAAGTTCATTAACCCAATTGGGCATGAATTTATACTGCTAAAGCCAAAATGAATCCGCGTAATTGAAATTGGAAGTGTTCATTAGCACGTATCATCAATTATGTCATGCATCTGAAAATTGTAATCGATATGTCAGTGCACTAATTGAAATGCAAACGTCCAAGTATAAACACGCTTGTTAACACAAAACAGTGTACATTTCAACTGATAAATTGTCAGGTGGCTATTGATTTACATTGATCGTAATGTACCAACTTTTGATTGAGTTTGAAACTGAGATAGTTTTCAAGTCGTTTTAGTTTTAATTAAGATTTATAGGCAACTGCGCGGTAAGTATTTATGTTACAACTTGTAAGTACTTGCTGAGGTACTACGTCGGCGTCGTAAAATGTGAAAAGATTTTCTTCAACAGTTCATTCGGGACAAGTTCGGCCATTATCATGAGATGGCTGTATCCCAGGGCGATTTGTTCTTAAGAACCACTAAAACTTCGGAATGGCCATGTGGCGCGTGTAACTGAATGCTTTGCGTGCAAACAAATGTTCAGAAGCTAATACGAAGCAATTCAGTTACAAAAACAGCATTGGAAAACAATTTATAGTTTAGCTCTAGATATATTATATACCCCCTCCCTAAGACGCTTGTTTGTTCATCCGTAATATAAAATAACATAATGTTAGTTTAACGTCTCAACATCTAAGGGTGAAATAACATGTATGACAGATTACACTGTTATTATTTTCAGCTTGGCTGAAGGCGATGTGCAGCTAAGCGTTTTATGTTCTATCAATCGCTGCATGACAATTTCTGTAACTTACACAAGTAACGCCGTTTATGCTGAGATGAGCTTTAAGCCGGTGCTCTTAAGCGTTATATTTGTTTGTGCGGAATTTATGAAGTTTGCGCTTCACAGCGCGTCGTGTCGTGAGTGTAGAACGCGCAATATTCACGGTCCAGAGATTAGCTCGCACTTACATGTGTTCGTCGTCGTACTCCGCTAGAGAGCGTCGCACATATTCCAAGTTGTTCACGATCGTGCATATTTCTTCAGTGGTTTTGTTTTGACCTGTCATAAAGTTTTATTGTATAAATAAGGTTTAATCCTTCTCCGTGTGAGAGGAGGCCTGTGCCCAGCAGTGGGACGATAAAAAAGGCTGTAACAGTAACAGTAAGGTTTTCCTTACATTATGCCGATAATTGGTATAAGTATAAAATAAGAGAAGCAAAACGAATAATGTTCCTCTTACATCCTCTGTCTGCACATTACTTAGCATAATTTTTGCACCACCTGCATCGTTATTGTTTGAGAACTTTAAGAGCTTTATTCTTTGAAACAGACTCCGTAAAAATAAATTATTTTCAACACAGGTTGGGGAAGGGCGCAGACAAAAGTACCTACCGTAGTTCTCGTAGTATCCTTGGTCTGCCAGTGCGCCGTGGACGAGGTCCGCATAGTGCAGTGCCGTGGCACAGGCAGCTTCTAGCAGCCGTACGCTGCCGCCCGCGGTGCACTCCTCTGCACCGCCCACCGACCGCCACACCAGCCGCATGTGGTATAAGCTACGACCACGTCATTATAAGAGGCTGCGTAAGCCGTTGCCTAAATTATATTTTCACAACAATGTCCTAACAATATCAACAATGTCCTTTCTAAGTTCTCCATTTTGCTACCTTTAAAAGGCCGCAAAAACTCTTTAGAAGAATCCCGAATCCAGGGTGGGATGAAACCCAGCATTCTTAAAATAAATACCATTGTACCGCAGAATCAAGAGGCTCGCATGAAAACCCATCATACTGGCTGCCATGCTATTCATTTTGAAAAGTGCCTGAGATATTTTAAAAGCAAAGAACATTGCAGTACTAAATGCTCACTTTTTAATCTAAGAAATAGATGGATGGTATAATAAAGCTTTTGCGATCAGAAGTATATAGGATGGCCGTAAAGCTCTTTATGAGCATATTAAGTTCGCAAGCCAGCCACAATACAGCCATTCTATTATTACCTTTAGTGCATTAGTCCTTCAAAGGTAGCTTTCATGACTTTAAATACGTAAGGTAAGTACTACGTTTTACCTATGCGTAGTGGTCGTGTATTTTTACAGCGACTGTTGAATAAAATAAAACATGAAAGTGAAAAGTTACGAAAGTCCGGCACAGGGTTCGCCTCATGCACAAAAAGCTTGTTTAAACAAGGGCACGGGCCGCCTTGTTCATTTTTAGCCAGATAACAGTGACAAAGTTAAATATATGCCGAGCTGGACTTTAGTCGCTATCAACCCCACACTCGCGGCCTTTTCAGTACAGATAGTAAATTCTACTTTGTCTGTTATACGGATAATTTTCCCAGAATTAGGTTGTTTACCTGTTGAGAGCACTAAACTGTAAAGCAATGAGTTTCATAGCGGGTACTTATTAAACATTTCCGTGAACACTGTTTATGCTCTTGTTCATGTAAGTCGGTTTAATTATTTTCTGGTATTGTTTGTTAGCTATATCTGATTACTTACCTATTATATGACATTTAATTGAGTATGTAACAAGGACTGTCGTAGGTAGTAACCCTGATAATGTACACTGGTACATACAAGAAGTAGTAGGTGGTTAGTTTCGAAAAGAAGTAGGTCAGATAATAGTAGGTACGTATTGAATGCCTAACCTTTAAAAGGGTGTGTGACCTGAAAATCTCAATAGGTTGAAGTCGATTACAGAAATTTCTGGAAAAATGTGACAAATTATGTAGGCACGTGCAATATGCTATGAAAGCTAGAAGTATAAATCTGTGTTAACTTACCAGGCTGCAGTGTCAACCGACGACGTACTGTGTTTTACAAGATGCTCTCCTTCCACGGGTCTGTCTGTAAATTATAAACTGTGTTACTGAAATAATACAATAGTTAAGTGATTCTTTGAGTTTAAGTAAACATGAAAATTACATATGCATTAAGATTTTACAAGATTAAAAAAAAAACAAACAAACAAATCGGTTTTACTAACACCGATGAACTTTTATATCCCCCAAAAACGCTTTTTCAGTAAAATAGAAACGAATCTTATGAATTCGGTATAACTGCCAGTCAAAGATTAATTAGGGATAAAACCTTTTACCGTTGTAATTTAATATGGCATTTATTAATTGGTTAATTAACTGTGATATCGGATTTCTGTTTTGACGATGAATCTTATTGTTTCGAAGGCAATTTAAATAATATCCCTACAAATATACATTAACAAGTATTTTTTGAGGAAAGGAAAGTTAGTCGAAGCAAATACATATATATATATATAGTTATTTGCAAAACTTTACTGGAACATAATGTTTAGTTTAGCGAGACATGGTGACTTCTGAGTAAGTATGTCATCTATACGCATATTAACAATTTACAAGCAGTTGTGTATTTGTCTCGGTCCAACAAAAGGTTTCGTGCTAGGGTACAGTTAGAAGCCGATGTTTATCTAAATGGCGGCCGCCTAACGCGGGGTGTGAACCTTCGCCTTTCGCCTACACAACAATTACACTGCCTGTTTTGAAAAACAGTTTTTACACCTCCCCGCGTAATTGTATCTAAGTATCGATATCGTAGATAAGCTTTGCCCACGGGAATTTCAATTATTAAATGTTAGAAGAATTTTGCTTTTTGTATATTGCGTTAACAACTGCTAGGTGTACCTACCTAGCCCTACGGAAAACAAATGTGATTATAACTTTTCACTTTCTTAGATCTATAAACTTAACTACGAATTATCTATACAGGAATGAATTTTATCCAGTGCGCAAACTTTGTCAACTTTTAGTTAAATAAGTTTTATAGATACGTATATTTTTATTTTGTCATCTTGTAGTACTAAAAAGAAAAGTTATTGATATCGAAAGACGTTTATTTTGTAACCGATTGTACGGTCACAGTCGTCATAGTAGGCACGGCGGCAACGCGAAACCGGTTTACTGACGCGAGCGCTGCTCCAAGCGCGTAAAAATAGTTAGTATCCATGTTTTGCTGATTTTAGGGCGGACAAAAGAATGAAAAATTTTTTTTTACTGATGATGCAGATATGTTTTGTTAATGATTCTGGACCACCAGTTTTTTTTTTGTGCACTGCTTAAAATTCATTCCTGTATTTACATATAATAAAATCGTAAGAAAGTCAAAACTGTACATTGAATATTTTTTTTAAGAATACCTACTTGGGGGGTGACCTATAATCGATTCTGAACCCAAATATGTAGTTTTTAACCGACTTCCCAAAAAGGAGGAGGTTCTCAATTCGTCGGGATCTTTTTTTTTTTTATTATTTTTTATGTATGTTCACCGATTACTCGGAGACGCCTGGACCGATTTGCAAAATTTTTTTTTTGTTTGAAAGGGTTTACCTCCCAGGTGGTCCCATAGTCACCAGGTCAGGATCTGATGATGGAAACCCTGAGAAATCGAGGGCAACTTTCGAAAATTGTAGGCATACGTAGGGTAGAAACTTGACACTAAGGCGTATGTCTGATAACACTATGCAATGGTGAAGGTTTGGAGCTGACCTGATGATGAAGACCAGAGAAGGTCGAGGGAACTTGAACAATGAATGTGTAAACTACCTCGTGTTTGGGCTTATTTTGTTTGTATTGACGAGACCTTTGCAACAGTAAAGGTTTGAAGCTGACCTGATGATGGAGACCAGCGAAGGTCGAGGGAACTCGACAATTGAATATGTAAACTACTTCGTGTTTGGGCTTATAGAGGTATTGTTCGTATTGATGAGAACTTTCCACTTATGCGGATAGTGACAACTATGCTTGTCACTGAAAAGCTAAAAATAAAAAACTTTTTACAAAAAAATAAAACCGACTCCCAAAAACACTGAAAAGCAAAAAAAAAACTATTCTTAGGTGCATCGGCCTAGAAGTCGGTGGCGAAATAAGCTTAGTTACATCCATTAGACACTGACTTCCAGGCCGATGCACCTAAGAATAGTTTTTTTTTGCTTTTCAGTGTTTTTGGGAGTCGGTTTTATTTTTTTGTAAAAAGTTTTTTTAGAATTTTTGTCTGTTTGTCTGTTTGTCTGTTTAACTGTTTGTCAGTAGGTATGTCCGGAGTAAACTCAAAAAGTACTGCTCGGATTTACTTCAAATTTTGCATGAATATTACTTATAGGTCGGGTCAGGACATAGGCTACATACCTATTATCACGCTATCACATACAGGAAATGAGCAATGAACCAATATTTCTGTTAATCGTTCTGTAGATGCGTGGGATATTACAGTGTGTATTTGAAAGTTGCCTATTATTTAGTTGGGTTGTCATCAATGTTTACATTGAAAAATGCGCTTTACCTTTAAGTTACTTGAGCAGAAAAATATTTTTTTTATTACACTAGGTTCAGTCAAGGTTTAAAGTGGCGCCATCTATTGCAAATAAAAAAAACATACAAATATGATTATTTAGAAGAATGATTCAAAATTGTTTGTCAGTTTGCCGTGCCACATCAAAATCCAACTATAACTAAGTATTACCTTGATGCAACGATTTACTTCTTTTGTTTAGATAAATGATCACACATCCACAACACAACCTTGATCGATGAACCTGTGCGGCTGCTAAGTAGTAATCCTAAATTATACTGTCACGTGAAATAATACGTACCTACGGGATAAGTTGTTTATTCTATATTGCCCACGCAGACGAAGTCGTGGGCAACAGCTAGTTTATGATAATTTGACTGTTCACACCGAACACAAAGTTTGAATTTCTAACCTTACGAAGTTTATTCTATCAACAAATTCATAATGCGTGGATAATTAATTCTTGGTTTCCTATAAAGCTTTTGTAAGAATAAGTTATTTCGAGCATTTGGAAAGGTTTTTACGTAGGCAGATAATTAGCTGAGCAAACACGGTTGTTTTCATATTTTGATGGAACTTTTCATATTACATAAACACATAATTTTATATTACGTATTTTCATAAAATAATAAAAGGAGCTTGGGCAGAATAACGATTCCATGTACGTACATGCCTTGTTTTAAATTCCATAATCTTACTGGTCACGAATTGTTAGAAAGTCAGTTAACATTACTTTGAAGCCCTTTCTTATTTCGATCCTCATAGTAATAATATCATAGTCCTTTATGAAACGGAACGTAGCAAATATAAACTTCAAATAACAAATAAGAGATGAGGACACAACTTACCAAGTTCGACGGCAGCTCGAACTCTTTGCAGCGCCATAGTTTTGGTGACGGCGAGCCATCGATCGATCAGCGGCTCAAACCACCTGCGACCAAAACAATATACGTAGCAATAGTTTAGACAAGTCGACGAGTATCCCTATCATCAACCGCGTTTACGCTTTCCTGCTAATTAACACTAATTACCAAGTTGCGCAACATGAACAGTGCGAGTACCAACTCCTTTACTTAATCCGCTCAGCTTTGATAAGACTTGTTAATTAACAAGACTTATAAGACTCAGAGTTTAGACAAAAACTTATAGTTTGAGTTTGGGTTGAATTCTAGAGGGGAATTTAATATCAAGTCATTAATGTCTCGAGTAAAACATGAACGAGCAATGAAACATGATACATGAAACTGCAAAGTTTAGTTTGGTTATCATTGGCTGGTAAATAACTAGCTTTTAGTTGTTTTGTTTTGCGTTCGTATTCTAGGAATAAAATAAAACTTATTGCCTTGCAATTTATGGGGTGACTACGTTAAGGACATTGACAGACGAGGGACGACCTACAAAAATACAATCATATTCAACTCGAGGATGTTTAATATTTCACCAAAATCTGTTTATGAAATCAGAAATTCCAATTCCGTTTGAAAATGGCTGCCTTTTATCAGTGTTCGGATTTTAATCAATCATTTGTCAGTAACAATCCGTGTGCCGGCAAACTAGTCGGAAAACGGATTATCGTTGACGGTCCATTCATACAGCGTGACAGACCAGCGGAGATCCTGTTACCGTGAATCTATTACCTACTGCTGGATATTCCAGAGCTTAACATAGTTTGCCAGTAGTGGATGGAAAGGTAGGAAACTATTGTGTGGCCTGAGCGTGAAGGTTCAATCTTATTTATGGTTGAACAAAACGCAGTGCTCGAATAAATTTTACTTTAGAAAAAGTGTCTCACGCTCATTCCTCCTGCTCTAAAAGTCCGTAAAGATTTGTGCTATTTTAATTAAGATTTTTCTTATAATAACCAACTCGTTCTTGTTTCTCTCGAGTGTCTATGTTATTCAAACATTTAGAGATATGCAAGCTCGGACATGCATGCAGCTACAGTTCGCATGACAGGAAGCTTACCTTGTTATCTAGCTTCGTCGTACATACTTCTAGAAATAGTTGCTTGATTGCAAAACCATTGTTTAACTAGAATAATTAGAATTGGTACTTATAACACCTAACCATAACATAACTCGAGAGCATTTCTTTTTTTTAGTATTAGTCAAATACCTATGTAAAAGTCAAAGATCAAAGTGATATTTGTTGTACTGAATTTAAACCTAGAACAAGTGCTTTGAAATAAATCAATTTAGGAGGATGGCCGTGAAATCTAGACCAGACTTACTTCATTATTCACAAAGTGCATGAGTAGATATTTGCTTTAAGACTCTGTGTGTCTAGTAGAACTTATGATAGTACTTATGATAGTAGTAGCAAAAATTGCAAATACTCACAGGTAAGCATCAAGCAGCTGTGGGGGCGGATCGTGCGGTGCATGGGGATGCGTTTGCGGTTGCGGCGCGACGGATGCGGCCGCGCATAGTTCGCGCACCGCTGATAACACTTCAAACGGCAGCGTCTTCGCTATCGTCACCAGGCACACTGGTGGAACACATATTACACTTAATATAAAGCCTGGCTCCTTAATAAATTGTCTTAATATATCTAGATATGTCTATTTCGATCGGCAGGTTAAGAGTCGTTAGGATACTTGGACTTGACAGTATACTCAGATGATCTTGAATCATTTTTAACTATCCATTGGTTATGTTGGTTCAGTAATGGGCCGAAATAATATTAAGTACAGATTTTACGATTAAAAAAAAACCCAGTAACTATTGACTGACGGGAATACTCGATGTATCTATTAGTATTTCAAATGAAAGACGCCTAATTCGGCCATGAGGTTGATGCAATAGAAATACCTACATATCATGGGCATATAAAATGTTAAACACGAGATATTTTCAAGTTAATAAACTATTATTAAATTATAACTTGTCAATCTTGCATCCCACGTCCTTTATAAGTAGGTACTCGACTCCACTTGAGATTAAATTCTAAATATAGATAAGTAAAATAATTATAGCGCCAACATTGACCTTTTCGAAGTTTGCATCTTTGACTGACCTTTACGTATGTGTATTTATAGCGATCAATTTTATTTCAAATACGTTTTACATGGAAATATTGTACATATTCGAGTCGTTTCGGCAGTCCGTGCGTGGGGAATTTGGGACTACCGTACCGTGCACCATTTGAATAGGTCAGTGAAGGGATGCGCGATATTTGTCTGTACCTAAAAAACAAATTCAACGACTTGCTGAGCGCCCGGTATCCGGCATTCGAGGTTCGTGTATTCAAAAGGCCAATCAAAAGAGTTTTTATTTTTGCATCGTATCAAGTTACTTGCATAGCGACTAGCGGAAAAAAATATTCCAATTAAAAAAGCTTGGCAAAAGTTATATGCATATTTTAGCTAAAGTAGTGCATAGCTTGGGTCTATGTATTCTGACAAAACTTTTGTAAATACTAAAAAGCAAATTCTGAAAGCCATAATTAAAATATGTGAGATGGAGAAATATTAAGTATCTCATCTTTAACTCAATTAAAGTAATTCTGAGGAATGCCCATAAAAATACCGTTTTTTCTACTTTTGACTTTACAATGAAATTTTCTGTGATCGTCGCTCATTTTAAACCACGTTTTACCCTGGAGACATGGTAAGATGCGAAAAATATGTAGATACGTCTAGACATGTTTTTAGACGGTCTTAAACTGATGGGCAAAATAGTAAAAGACTGAATTCCCTGTTGAAATATTTGAAATAAGTGTAGGTAGGTAGATAAATATAGTGGAATTATTTGCATTTTAAAAGACCCCTTAATAAGAGACAATAAGGAGCGTCTGAAACTAATAACAGTTTTGAACCTCGGACAGAAAAAAACACTTCAGTTTTCAGCATATAATCTAACTGATGTGTGAAAAGTGAATAAATACTGAAAAAAAAAACAAACTTTGTAAATTATAGCAAAGTAACACTATTATACCTCAACCAAAAAGATACATTCAAAAGTAGTAGTAGTACTTAGTAGTCAGTAGTAGTTTTGTTATATAAAAGAATAGCTATTTACTACGGTTTTGTAGTGACAATGCATCTGTGTGTAAACTTACCACCATTCCCTTGTTCATCATACATCGGTTCTTCAACGACGCCACACCACCCTTCAATAACCCAGTGCTCTACGCACTGCCTCACATCCTCTGAGAGCTATAAAATAGTTACATACATTACAATGTACACCCATATCTGTTCCGAATCTAATCCCATCTACCATGAGGTATTTTAGAAACTGATCCGGGTACCAACTAGATTTATAAGTAATCTCTTTAAACCAAAAGGGATTCCGAATACGTTCAGCTGTACTTAGAATTTAGTCGTAATCTTTTATTCAGTTTTGAAAAATCATCGTCTTATTTAAATGCTTTATTCATATTTATTTTCGACTAACATCGAGATTGAACTAGTGATAATTATCATTATATAAAGAAAATGCAGGGGTTTATTGGCTGATCGATCACATCGAGTATGTGTATAGAAACTTAATTAAACGACTAGCCATCGATTTCATAGCAACCACATTAATCGTCTACATACAACGTTACTGAAAAAAGGTCGCATTTTGCAGGGGCCTTTAATGATCCGATTCGCACAGTTATTGAAATATGCACTAGTTAATGAAGTTAAATATATAGTCTGTGGGAAAATAGAATGAAATGCACCACCTGCGTTGCTTATGGTTCATGGGAAGCAACAGATGTGTATCTTTGTACACAAGTTAATTGTATTTGTTATAACTGATAAATCATAGTATACTAAGTATGCATAAAATCAGTTTTTGTAGGAAAATACAGTTGAAGAACTCCAATTTCAAAATTCTGCAAGTTTGCTCGCAATATGCTGACCCGCCTGTAAAAATGAAATAAGATTTTCTCGTAGTCCACTTACCATTTTGTCTATCTGCGTAAAAACTATGCTGAAGTACGGTACGTTATTAGTCCTGCAACAAAAAGGTACATTTTTCTATCAACAAAAATATGACATAAATGGTTGGGCACTTCGCTTACAATTTTTTTCGCTGGCTTCATCAAAGAGAATTGGGACATGAACTACACAAAATGCCTTTGGTGCGAACACGATAAATAAATTCCAACATATACGAACTGCCTTTACTCTAATCCACAATAGGTAGTAAATCACGATTAAATCTTGATTGCGTCAATTTACGAGGAAAATTTTGACAAATTCGGCTCGAGAGTCCTCCATGGGGAGCGATTACTTGGATCTTAGGCAAGGGGCTTTGGTTCCGGTTGTTAGCCTTTGAGCCGCAATTAGACTCGAGAATATTAGTCGGCAGGAAAGAGTGTACGAGACAGCAGAATTCAAGCCGTGACTCAAAGTTAATGTAGAGATTAGTTCTGGACTGAGTTTAATGATACTTCTGTAGGTACGTATTACTATTACCTAGGAGCCAAATAATTTTGTTTAATGAATTTTTATTTACATAGTTATTTACATAGATATTTACAACACAAAAAAAACTATCCTAGTAAAACAATAAAAAAAACACTATACCTAAAAAGCGTCAAAAATTCCTCCCCATCGCTGTCAACTGGGAGCGTACCCAAGAGGCTGGCAGCATTACCTCGTTGGATGACCATGCTGATCCTTTGTCCGAGGTAATAGCCAGCCTTTTGGTCACGAGAAACGTCATCAACCAGCCGCCTAGACAGATCTTTAAATAGGGTGTGCGCATTCGGACCCCACGACCCGAGGGTTTCAACCCCAAACGGTTCGAAAATATAGTTGCCGACAAGGCCACTATATTTCCCCCGCTTGAGGTTCTCCGCGGCCGCAGCGGCAGCAGCAGCACAGCACGCAGAACTTGGAAGGTGGGATGGCGCAAGAGTATCGACGCAGGTTGCGTCCCATACTAAAGGCCTACCCATCTTCCAAGGGAATAAAGAAATGCCGTCTGGTCTCTTACCGTCGTCGCGTGCCAAGCTATTTGGTTCTAGTACAGCTGGCACCCCGACGGCAACAAGAGCTCGACGTATAATGTCGTTGATATTTGCGTGCCGCGCAATACGGCCCGCACTACGGCTACAGGACAGGCCGTGGTGTACGAGGCTGGTGACAGCCTCACCACAGTGGCAGCGATGAGGGGAGCAGCACGGTGCCCCTAAACGTAAACAGGTAGCGAGGCGGAAAGTTGTGTCGTCAAACATGGTGCCAATGTTTGACGACGGTAGTGCCTGCAGCCAAAGTCCTGACTCCCATGTACCCACAGCCAGTAGGCGCGCTCGCTCAGCAGGAGTAATTGCCGTTTCTATTAAATTATTCCGGGTTACTCTGCAGAGCGGCTCATCCCACTGTCTCTGGGAAGACGGGTTGCTGGGTAAATTTTCATTCGGGCAAGTAATTTTCCATGCATCCATAACCTCGGCTATGTACGGCACCTCAAAATCAACCAGTGTTGAAGCAAGAATATTCCTGGCTAATTTCTCGGTGCCGTGAACCGAGGATATGAATGCCGGTAAACTAATACTGGTAATTTTGCGGACGCCGAGACCTCCCATCCGGATGGATAATGTGGCTTGCTGCCAGGCTCGGTCGTCCAGGGCCACATTGAGAATGGAGCTGAGGGTTTGGCGGATAATTTTATCAATTGGGTCTAAAAGGTGGCTATTTTAAAAGAGATGAGAAGAACTGAGGTAATATGTAAATTTAGGACCAAAACAGCAGTGTCGAATAATTGTGATGGCCGAATACATTGTAATTTTCTGTAGGCGTTCCGAAATACCATTGAAATTATCAATTTTTTCCGAAATAAATGTAGAAAAAGATTGGTCTAGGATGGGAGCCCCAAGGAGGCGGAGAGACTGTTTATCTATAATTTTAATCTGTGGTGCTAATTATTGAAATTTGGATATTGTCATTTGTCTGTCAGTCGTGTCAGTAATGTAATAAATAATTCGCATTTTTTACAATTTAGTTCTAAACATGTTCTAAACCAATGGAATTAAATTTATGTTTTAAATTAATGAAATCCTTTAATACGGTCTCTACATCGCCTCCCAGGGTCCCATCATCTAGATACCAAACGTTGAATTTGGAATTTAGCTCTCGAATGATCAGGTGAATGGCTAGGCTGAAAATTACTGGCCCGAGGGGATCACCTTGTTGGCATCCGACTGCAGATTCCAATAGATTGTCCTTATAAAGTAATTTTGATGGGTGCCTGTAACATTGATAGAGAAAACTATAAATTTTGGGTACTTCTTACGACGACGTGTAAGCTCACAGTCCGCGAGGTGTAAGCTTGCTGTCACCGCAAACTCTGTTTTAAGGCAGTTATGATTGAACACGCCTAGGACTTGCACGTTTGACGTTGTTTCGCTGCCGACTCGGAGTCTGCGCGTAATGAGCATACCGTTGGCGCGCTGTACGCATAAGGTCCGCTCGCTTGCAGCACGCGGGCTGCGAGTCGAGTTGTGTGTTAGCGGCAAGCGCGCTGACTGCCCGCCGTTGGCTTTTTCATATTGACACTATGAAAAATATTATACTATACACGATTTAATGCTCTAAATTGAATGACAAGTTAAATGCTGGTGTGGAGCGGTGCTGTTGCGGTGCCGATATAATGTGCCATGACCCTTACAGCTCCCAGGCACGTGGTGAGTTCTCCCGTGCTGCAAGGCGCGCGCAGCCTGCTAAAGATTGTGCTACTAAAGGCCTCACACCACGGGGAACTCGCTTTAGAACGGGAATAGAGCTTTTTAATTTAGATAATATTTGCCATAAGGGAATGTTGTTTTGTGTAATAGTGCAGGGTGATGGGTTGGGAGGTAGGTAGGAGCTTTGGGGTCTGTGGATTTTACCAATATGTATGTTCAGACCCCGCTTATTTTTGAAATAACGTGACTGGGTACAGTGCAGGCATCGCTCCAGGATATCTAGCGATGCAGAAGGTTGACTAGCACTAATAAATAATAAATAATATAAAAGTTTATATAAGGTCTTCCAATTTCATAGTCAATTAAGCACTATTTTAATTAAGATGATTCAATTAACACTCATTAATTATAAGTTTTTCCATTATCAAGTTCGGGAAAATGCCCAGAAAACTTAAAAGTAAATAATATAAGTGGGCGTTTAACAAGACTTTCAGTAGACTTACGTTTCAAACAGCGGGTGATAGTAGGTGAGTCCCTGCTGCAAGTCGATTTGTATGAGCGTGATGAGGTTAACGAGGTCTTCTCCTCGTTCAGAATGCGTGTCCTGGCCGCATAGAGCCTCGTACCACTCGGATGTGCCTTTGCGGAGAGCGCTCACTATCTCGCTCCTATTGTCAATAGTTATTGTCGGGTTATTGGTCAAGTGACGGCCTTTGTGGTGTGGATTCAATATTTGCGGCACACGTGTCTACAGTATTCTAGTAGGACAATAGATGCGTATTGCTGCTGTATATTGCAAGAGGATATTTTGATGGATTAAACGCAAAGGTTTGTTTTAAACAAGCACAAAACGCCCAAATAAAAATGCAATACATCATAAATAGTTAACTAAGTCAGGACCCTCAAATCTCAATCTTGAACACCACATACAGAAAACCTTCTTAAAAAGTGTAATCTGGCTGCCGCTCCACCACAGTTTCATTTTCACAGCTACTTAAAGTCCCCATTTGCAAAGGCAATTATTTAGAAAATGCTGTGCTAGATCCTTCCCCCCAACTCATTTGGCGAGGGCGAAAAGCTGACTTTAATCTCGCGAAAAATACTCGCAGAACTATGAAACCGCGCTGTCTCTTCCGAATAATTTACGCTTGTCTGACGTGTCCAAAGTTTTTCCTGGCTTATAATTGCTTGATTATTACATTTATATTCTGACGTTCATCTTTTTACGTAGTTAATATGAATTATAGTTAAATTTTAACTTCAAAATTTTTCTTTCATTGTGAAAATATATTTTTAAGTGATACCTACATGAAAAGCTACAACTTACCTTATTTCTTTGTTAAAGGGGCAGCATCGCCAGAAAGCCTTCATTTGTGACAGCTGACTCAAGCAGCGTAGTAGATATTCCAATCTGGAGATAATAACTCTATTTAAAGTTGTCGACTTACATTTCAATAATGTGATCATGCTACAGAAACTTAGGCATCACGAATAATTTATTTGTAAATACTAGTAGAGGCCTAGTATGCTGTGACATTGATCGAGTACAACTATCCAAATCTCTATTCCAACCAGATTAATTCCCTATTTGTGTTGTTTTGACATGATTTTCAGATTCAGAATGATTTATGTTGTAGCCCTAAAAATAAATCTAAAGGGGACCCACTTGTTTGCAAGAAATAAAATGGCTATTAAATAGCTATTCTAAGTTTTCTTTCTGCAAAACGTTGGTTTCTAAGACTCCGCCTCTAAAGGAATATAATAAAGAGAAGAAATATTGTTTGTGCTTGAAGTGGGTAATCTTGGAAGTGCCTCCACTCAACCTAATTGGATAATTTTTTCACTTTGGATAACTTATTTTCTCTTCAGTTATGGATCAAGAAACGCTGATCACAAACAAAGGTAAAGAGGGCGGAATAAATTGTTCATTTGTGACTTCTTTCCTGGGGCGACTCGTATTTTGTAGGAATATACTATAGTCATTGATATTCATAGATAATTGGATATTTTATGATCACCAATACCGCTTTGTGCTTATTAGTTTCATGCTAATGTGGTTTATCATATAGGTATTGCGTTTCAGTTCAACATTAATTACATAACCACATGACTACCAATGTATTAATTCGTGTTTAATTATAACATTCGTGCTGTATAATTAAGAGGTACAGTTTGGTACCAAAAATATTTCAGCAATGTATGCTTTGTTGAATATGCAGTGGATACAGGTACTATTGCGGTGTAATAAATAATCGGAATAAATCGTAAGCGACATTTAATCGTGTTTAGACTTCCATGCAGCTCGAGCGCGACCCTACTCGTCGTTGTTTACTTGTTCCAATCAATTATTATTCCAACACCCTCCTAAAGATTACACGGGTAGATTTCATTGTAAACTTGTCAGAAACATGGACTTTATTTTGTTTACTTACTTTTAAGGTTTGTTTTACACGCAACACTTGACAGTTGATCAAGTCTAAGCTCTTATTGGACAGAAAGTTTAGCTTATGATAAGATTATTAGTACTTTTAAGATATAGTTTTTGATAACTACACTCATACATCCAAACAGCAATTACTTACATCTTCAATATTTATGCAAACCCATATCATTCCTAAGCCTATTTTCGGCAGTGAGTATAAATCTACACTGATGCGCAAAATTGAAATGATGATTTGTTTTTTTTTTCACACAAATTTTTAAATGCACAGAATCCTATAATTTGATACTTGGAGCAAAAATTCAGTTGATAGTAATAAAGTTCATAGTGTAGAATAACAAAGCATAGTGGGAATAAAAGGTTCTATCTAGACAGATGTCACGAACAAAAGTAAATCGAATCTCGTGCGTGTAAGAGCTCGCTTTGAGCGACTAAATAGAAATGGAAAGTACCTATTCAATTCCAATATAGACTTGATAAAGTTTTGTTCTACGGAGAGATGCTTTGAATATAAACCGTAGATAGTATTACACAGTAGTTTGCTGCTTTGATTACGCAGATCTATGCGATTACTTGAGCGATATACTATCTCTGTAGGTGTTCCGTGTATGTTAAGTAGGAAAACCTCAATTAAATAATAATGGTAGTGTTTTCTAGGTATATGTAGGTACTAAAGTTAAGCAGCATAAAATATCGTTTTGAAGTATCTGATACTATCTCATTCAGCTAAAGAAACAAGTTGCTCAGCTATATACAGAGGCACTAACTTGTTGATGCTGTACTGGTGCAGCACCGGGTACAAGTCGCGATGTAGTCGGAGCTGGTGCAGTGCGCGGTCCACATACTCCCCGAAGCAGTCGGCTAGCCAGCGCTCCTCGTCGCGAGAAGCTCCCGAGCCCGAGTCTCCACTGCCGCTGCCTGATATCGCTTCACACGCGCACCACGCGCGCTCCAACTCAATCAGCAGTTTGTGCATGTACCTTACGCATTTACTAAACGTTTTACTTGATTTCATTTTGAAACATTTTAATAGACAAGCAGCAAGGGTGAAATCTAAAAGACTAGGCTCAGCACCATCAGTTCCTGAATGAGTAACACTATGTCAAAGTAACCTGTCGCCTGACTCAAAAAATACATAAGTCAATGAGAAGGCAGATGATGACTTACTTGGGATCGAGAGGCGCATCAGCATTTAGTCGGCATGCTGCGGCAAATCGGGCAATAGCTGCTTGAAGCGCGCTGAGGTCGCCTTGTATGGCATGCTGGTGGAGCAAAGTCTGCGCAGCGCCACACAGGTCTCCGTCCCATGGAGGAGTGGGGGTGGCGGCGCTGGGTTCGGGCTCGCCGGCAGCTGCAGCGGCTGCGGCGGCGGCAGCTGTAGCAGCTGCAGCAGCACGTTGGAGCTCCACTTCATGTGCCAGTAGCACGCCAAACAGGCGTTCGTGTTGCCGAACCTTTGCAAACGGATTCGAAAGAATCAACCACAGAAGAGCAATAAGTATTGTTGTGATTGTTTTTCTACGTTCTGGATGAGCGAGACCGTAGATCGTTTGGTACACAACATTTGCCGTTATAAAATCACTTAATATATTGGAAGATATGGGGAAAGGATAAAATATGTATCAAAGAAAATGTCATTAAAATACTTCCCGACAGTTCATACAAGTAAACGTGTGTTCAAAGTAAAAAGCGGAAAACCAAATCTCATGGACTCTCATACCTTTTTATTTACAAAAGATTTTTATAACAGACATAAAGCTTAAACCCTAAATAATAAAATGGCAATGTTTCAATTTTTGAAGCATACAAAAGCCAGTCCCTCTGTCACACTGAAAAAAGCACCTATGAGGAATAAATTGGATTTATCGTGTAATCGCAATTTCGCTTCAGTCGCTCGCTCAGTTGATTACGCGGGGCTAAAAGAGAGATTCAGTCAATGACTACTTTGAATACGTTATCGAGATACTGTAGAAATCTTTATCGGCGTGGTGAGATTCTTAAATTGTTTTATTCTTATCGAAGTTGTTGGTTAAGGACTGGATAATACTCTGTCTTTATGAATACGTACCTACTATATCTAATAGGTAAAATTGTAGTTACACCAGTGAATAATTTTCTTTGTTTCAATTTATTATAAGTTACAATCTTCAAAAATAATAAATCTATATCGGTTATGGGTTGTTAAGCAAATAAAAGAGGCAATATGAGCCAAAATAACAACATGGGCGATGGAGCGTGGTCGACACGCGGCTCGGGCCTGACGATAGCGCTATATTTGCTGCTACACAAAGCCCGACTATACACATGTACGTCAATTTCATATATCACCTAATGGTTTGGTGCAAAAGCCAATAAAAGGTTTTATGGACGGTGCAGTGGCCACGTTGATCAGCAATATTGATGTACCTAAGCCTTTAATCTACGTTAAAACGATTATCTCCAGTGTTCATTTATCAAAGCTGGTTATTAAGATAACATCTCCCAGCGATATTAAGAAGCCACCGTTATTAATATTGGAGGCAGTGAAGTATTAAATTAGACTAAACGAAGCAAGAAGAAAATCACGTCGTTGACTTGTACTATTCCACTCGGACGGAAAAGTGCTTTGGTTTTCGATTTCACGTTTGTTTGGATCTACGCATAGAGTATATTGGTCTACTAAATAAGGTTTGTTTGTTTCATGTGATCAAACGTCCAATCAACGTTTCTTTTCATCGAAAACGGTACTTTGATTATTCACTTTATAAACTAACGATGAGTTTGTGTTTGTGTATGTCACCGTAAGATTACAAACATCGTTAGATTACAATCTATCTCGAGAGATTGTAAACTGTCGAATTATTGTGAACCGTAACATTTGATTGCAATTTAACGTATTATTTTTCGCTATATTATAATCTATCAATGTAAAGCGGTCAAATTGTCAACTGGCGTAGAACTGAATGCATCTTGCGCGCTGATTGGTAGAACGCAATGTGCCCCCGCCGCTCCGGCATTCGCCATTTTGTTTGTTTACCATAGAGCTACAAAAATATTACAGTGGGCATAATGAAAATAGTAAAAAATTAGAGTGGACAAATCAAAGAATACAAAATATAATAAATTTGTTAGATGAGTACAGCATAATAAAATCTCAAGGTAGGCGGCATTTATTTTATTTAACTGACACCTCTATTTCATTCCTAACTCTACGGGAACTCCATGGGAACAGAACGGCTGGTCGTGATTGGTCGATCTTACAAAAAGAATGACCAATCAGGGAGAGCTTTCGGACAGTTGACAATTTGACAATTTCTCATCGATAGATTATAATATAGCGAAAAATAATGCGTTAAATTGCAATCAGATGTTACGGTTCACAATAATTCGACAGTTTACAATCTCTCGAGATAGATTCTAATCTAACGATGTTTGTAATCTTACGGTGACATGTACAAAGGACTGTGGCGATTTCAGTTTTAGCTAACTTTTATTTTAGTGGATGTTTATTTGTTTGAACACGAGCGGACAAGTCTGTGAATAAATCAATGTGCAAATGAAGCGCAGGGTACCTAAGTAGTTGCAGATTGTGCAGATGCGATGTCCGTATATCTACTGCTTTCAAGGGAGAAATCTATTATTCCACGATGGTGCAAGGAATCTACCGAAGTGCTGCTTATTTAGAATACAAAAATACCGTCGAGTCGTGGTGGCCTAGTGGGCAAAGAACCAACCTCTCAAGTATGAGGGCGCGGGTTCGATTCCAGGTCAGGCTAGTACCAATGCAACTTTTCTAAGTTTGTATGTACTTTATAAGTATATCTTAGTCACAAATGACTGTGTTTCGGATGGCACGTTAAACTGTAGGTCCCGGCTGTCATTGAACATCCTTGGCAGTCGTTACGGGTAGTCAGAAGCCAGCAAGTCTGACACCAGTCTAACCAAGGGGTATCGGGTTGCCCAGGTAACTGGGTTGAGGAGGTCAGATAGGCAGTCGCTTCTTGTAAAGCACTGGTACTCAGCTGAATCCGGTTAGACTGGAAGCCGACCCCAACATAGTTGGGAAAAAAGCTCGGAGGATGACGTGGTTTATTGTTGTACTATAGTTACCTGCTGCCAGTTATCGTCATCGTGGCGGCCTGCCTCTCTAGCTGACAGCCACAGTCTCAGGCGAATGCGGCCCTGCACCGACGAGCGCTGGGAGCGAGCCTCTAGCTTGTACCACGCCTCCACGCCAGTTGAAGGAATCTCGCGAAGTGGAATGTTCACACAGCCTGTATGTGGAAAAAGGCAATAAATAAACTTCTTATACAGAAGTCAGAAACCCAAATCATCCAAGAATCGTCATAACGAACGAAAACTCATAATGATTTACCTAAAACTTATGTCAAAGAGTCAAAACATATTATACAAGCACTGTGCCGTGCTTTGTATATCTAAGTCGATCAAAGTCAAATTAAGTTAACAAAAAAATAAAATATCTAACATAAACAGTGCGATCAAAAAAGTAATATTTTTCAATCTTTTTAGTTTGCGAAGTTGTGTTTCCATTTCAAAGTTGTGAATTTGAAACATTTTCATTTGGCAAAATATTTGTGTTTATATTCTAAAGAACGGACAGGTTCTCCGGTATATTTCGTTGTGAAAATTTTACAGATTTCTGCAACGTTTCATAAGCCGATTAAGTTTACGAAATAAATTAAATTGATGCATCCATATTCTACAGCTTTGTTTCGCTCTCTGATATTATTTTAACTGACACACTTTATGCCTTAATGTAAAAGCGATATTAATTTTGTAAAATCAATACCGTTCAATTATTTGAATGCAATTATATGTATTCAATTATATGAACGTACGTCCTAGGTGAAAATGTTTATGGAAAATGCAAAATGAGCGATTCGATTCCGATTACCTGGACCTGGACCTATTTAAACAAAGTTAAACCCCAAGGTACATAAGAAAGAAAAAAACCTGTAAAAAGAGAGCAATCTCTAAGAAATGTGTTATCACTCAAGTCTATCGTAAAAAATACAAATAGGTACTGAGTTCTTCTTATAATTGAGTAATAACGTATTTTGAGCGGTGGCACATCAGGTAAGTAAATCCCATCATAATAAGTTCTTATGCAATGAATTGTGTCCTCATACGACATTGTAACTACCACGTTTTTATGTAGTAGTAAAATGTTCTGTCCGAAAAACACATTTTATAATCAGAATTATGTTCTACTAGCTTCTGCCCGCGACTTCGTACGCGGATCCTGTCCCTTATGCCAGCGACTACGGGGTCAGCAAAATCAATGGTCTGAATCGTCTCATATTGAATTTTAAGGGCCCGTTGACGGGAAAAAAACGGAATACGCATAACCATTAGAAACCTTCCATATATTTAATTTTTTGTACGTCAACGGCAAAAGCACAGATTCTAATTAGTCTAAGTTGTGTGTGGCAAATATTGCACGTATTATTACGTAAAAAAACATTAAATACTACTAAGATAACAAAGTAGTGGTGACCTAGTGGAAGTCGTTTTGGTTTAGTGGGTAGAGAACCGATCTCTCAAGTATGACTTTGATTCCAGGTCTGGCAAGTACCTGCCAATGCAACTTTTCTAAGTTCGTATGTGCTTTCTATGTATATTTTGGATACCAACAGGGGACGTTAAGTAGGTTCCGGCTGTCATTGAACATTCTTGGCAGTCGTTATGAGTAGTCAGAAGCCAGTAAGTCTGACCAGTTTTACCAAGGGGTGTTGGGTTGAGCGGGTAACCGGTTGTAAAACACTGGTACTCAGTTGCATCGTGACTGGAAGTCGATCCTAACATAATTGGGACAAAGGCTCTTGAGATAATAACGACAATAATAATGAGATATAAGCCCCGCAGGACATCTGAGGCAGATGACGGGGAGTAGCAACCCCGCGGAGCTATATATACCGAGTGCTCCAGGGAGAGTATACTGTCCCCCATCTCCGGCCGGCCGGAGTGAACCATGACGGGGTTAGGTCTCACGCCTCTGGCTTGCTTTCATTGGCCGTCCAGAGTGGAGTCGCTAGAGCAGGGTTAGTAGCCCTGCTCGGAGGGTAGGTGCCTCGTGGTAAGTGGCAAGTGGGCCGGTGATCTGCGTTTAAAGTCCACCGAGGTATCCTCACTTCAGCCGCTCATGTAGTTGTTGCCCTCTGGTTTCTATTCAGTGACTGATTCCCGGGGGCCCAGTAAGTGAGGTGGCGAGTCTCCACCTGCCATTTTTACATGTATAAATAATACATTGTCATCGGGAGGTGCCATAGTTCCCATAGTTTCCTATGTCCTAATCCACTAACATCCCATCACAATAGCCCAAGTAGTTTTCCTTCATAGTCAGCAATAGTTTATCACAGAACCGGGGACTGTCTTTTTTTTTTAACGACGTCTACCGGGGATTGTCTTTGGGTTCATTTCTATAGTGTATAAAGGGATAATCGTCGGTTTTGTGTCACCATGTCATTAAAGTTGATTCAGCGTGTTGGCTTCGGCCCCACGTTTGCCTCCCAAAAATTCGGGACTCTGTAGTCCCGAGGTCTGGAAGAGACATACATACAAAATAAAAATGAGATGTAAAATTTATACTAATAAGTGACTTAACACAAAATTCAAGCGTGTTGTATCTACGTTATTATTTGTATGTGAGAGAAAGAAAAGAAAAAATACGTGTTCATTATTTTAGGGTTATCTATGTAAAAGGCGGACTAATTACTTTTTTTGATTCACCATACCTATTTTGTAACATTCATTTCTATACATTTAAAGTAGAGCTCTTGAAGTTTCACATCAGGTGTTCCAGATCTTCGATTTTTATACGTCAATAGAGAGTGCTTATCAGATTGAACAACTTTTACTAAAACGTCATACCTTTATATGCTGTAGTCTAGCTGGTCTCCTGGAATTCCACATCAGGTGTTTTAGATCTTCAATTTTTATAAGGCAATAGAAAGTGCTTATCAGATTGAACAACTTTTACTAAAACGTCATACCTTTATATGCTACAGTCTAGCTGGGCTCCTGGAATTCCACATCAGGTGTTTTAGATCTTCAATTTTTATAAGTCAGCAGAAAGTGCTTATCAGATTGATCAACTTTTGCTAAAACGTCATACCTGTATATGGTACAGAGTAGCTGGGCTCTTGGGGTTCCACATAAGGTGTTCCAGATCTTCAAATTTATTATCTCAGCAGAAAATGCTCATAACATGAAACAATTTTTGCTATGGCACCATTTTTGTATCTCTTATAGTTTTGTTTGTCTGTTGGAGTTCTGCATCAGGTCTTCAAGTTTCGAAGATAAATTATAGCCTATATGTTGACCCGGCTTAATACCAATACAACAAAGAAAAAATCATTGAAATCCGTTCAGTAGTTCGGAAGATTAGCGTGTACAAACAAACAGACATACAGACATACAGACATACAGACATACAGACAAACAGACAGATTTTTTTTTTTGGATTTGTGATCCATTACTGTTTCTAAACCCCACCCAATTATTATTTTTTTAATATATTCAATGTACAGACACAGTTTTTTTACAGATTTATTATATGTATAGATAAGTATTCCATTCGTCCAATCATCATAGTCATAAATCATACCCAATGTCATAATATTCGACGAATTCACATTTCATTTCTAAGCCTAAACGAGATTTGAATGTGTCAACAATTGGAAACCGGGATTAAAAATGCCTATCTGTCACCATTTTATTTGTCATAGCAGTGAGAGTCTATTGTTACGATTATGATGTGAAAATTGATTCAGTGCTTTAAATTTTTTGTAATTATTATATAAATATTAAAACTATTTGGGGTTCTTATGTGAGGAGAGAGGGTGACACAAATCTGCGTCTCTCTACTGAATAGTTTTGGGTTGAAAATACGGAAGGCTATACATATTATTGGACATGTGGTTTTGACAATACATATACAATCAGGAATATTATCAACTAGAATAATAAAATAGGTATAACCTAGGCACAATATGCATGTTCTCAGATAAAATCTAAAGTGGCCTTTTTGATTTATTTTCTCATTTCTGTAGTAAACAAATGGGAACGATAATTTTTGCACGCTAATTTGTTCCTTGTAAGTCATATTTACTCTCAAGAAGGATTTTAAAATGTTTACACATGTTGGTTTTAAATTAGAAGCCTACTTTAGGTAAGCCCGTTTGATGAGAGCGATGGTGAGAAGCTATTAGCTATATCGATTCTCATCAACTTCCGTCCAATACTTGACGTCAGAAGGGTGGCGATACCGCAAGAGCAATGCAATGTTATCAGATTACCCTCTCTACCATAAACAGATTTATGTGAAATGCGTGCGTGAGTGGGAATAACCTTGTTCAAACATTGACATAATGGAACGTAGTGCTAGGTTTCATCTAGTAGGTACTATACCCACACCACTGCACCCCGTTCGATTTGACGTTTTTGCACCTCTCATTCGAAATATTCAGATTGTACCTACAGCCATTGTTTGTTTTATCGTGGTATTAATAGTACTGTCCAATGTTTTGCGTGTTTTCTATCCATAAAATGTGTAATTTGTCAACTAACTGTATTTTATGGTTCAATAAATACTGTAATTTGTATGATTAATGTAAAAGTCTGTGTTAAAAGCTGTAGCCCAAACCATCCCAACCAATAACCATATATAGTTTTGATGAATGATTTACCTATATGATTTGAAAATACTAATGATGCAGAATACTGATTAAAATATCCTAATTACTAAAACAGCTTTCATTTCATGGAAAATCCAATAATAATCAAAGAAGGAAAGTACCTACCCAAGTATACTAAAGTTTATTATTTTTCCTTGCGAAACCCAGTAGTTGTCTGGAATGATGGATAGATATAAAAATAATTAAGTGTAAAGCGTATTTAATTATGTTGGCCCAGCTGTCTCATCACACATGTTCATTAGCTTTCTTATCAGTTATAATTAATCTATCTGGGATGATCCATCTCTGTTATTTCCAACGGTTTTTTGTAGGTTTGTTCGTTATTTATTTTATAAGTAGGTATTATACTTAAAGAAATCTTGTCCATGTGAACGGTTTATGGAAACGGTTTCCATGTACCTAAAGTAAAGGAACATGAAAGCCGGACGAAACCTTTTTTTTACAATTTCACTATTTAATAAATCATAATATGTAATATGTAATTTCGAGGTCCCTCGCGTCCTTCACTCAGTGCATTTGTAGGTATTTTGCATATTTATCGGTATCATTATTTGGTTTTGAACATAAGTTCTAATATAATTATTAAAGTAGGTATACAAATAAAAATGGCAGTGAACATTTAAATAAGAATAGACTCATATCTATCTACAACGGTTTAGTTCACTGACTAAAATTCCTGTCAAAGCATACCTATATCTAACGAATTTGAGTTGCTTTAAAAATAAACCCAGATAACGTACCTATAATACAGCAGGGTACTAAATAAACTTAGGTAAGATGAGTTCGCGTAACAGACTCCTCCCTGCTTCTGAGAACTCTTTGCAAGTCGTTCCTTGTAAGTACACAACACAACAAAACAAATAAAGAACTTATTTGTTTGGCTTTTGTTTTTATGGCATCTTCGCTTCATTGGGAAAAGGCTGAGGTCAGAACATAGCATATAAAATGTTGGCTGCATTTTATCAGAAGGCTGACATACTTTCATACATTATGAGTCTATGCACGACATAAAATGTCTACTCAAAACTTGTTACTGCAGACTAAAGCTGACATGTTGAAGCTAGCATGTTACGTGATGGCAAGGATTATGTGCGGATCCCGGAACCGAAGCAACATATACACATAATTACGTTTGTTGAATCCGCGGTTAACCACGGCTGTGTAGGTAGTAAGTAATATCAGTATTAGTCAAAGGATACAACTGTGTTTTTAAAGACTTGCCTCTCTCAGAACTAAGTATTGTGCGGATTCAATTCTCGGTTAGCAAGTACTCAATGTAACTTTTTTTAAGTTGGATGTACATACTTTCTAGGTTCCTTGGACACCAAGGGAGATCATGATGATGATATCATGATATGAAACAGTTAGAATTATCGTTAGTTGTATGTATGACTACGTAACGGACCCAACTCGCGTTCTGAACAACTGCAAACCAGAATATGAGAAACATTTTATACATATAGTGTCATATTTCAAAACATAGTTATGAAGGACATATTTTTAAAACAAATAGCTCCCACATGCCCAGGTTTCCCCGTAGGGCTCGCAAATATTTTTACCTCGTGAAAATCGAAATCGTACTTGAATGTGTGCCACTTGTTATGACATTTCAAATAAGTTATGGGATTTCAAACGTGTACAAAAGTCAGGCTACACATTAGTAGTGTAAACAATCTTACGTATATCGTTTGTATAAAGAGAAGTAAGATTATGTAAAATATCTTCATCATTAATAAAAAACGAAACGGACAAATAAAAAAAATGTGCATTAACAACTAGCAAAGGTTTTTACATTATCTTTTAGTTTTATAACTAGCCTGTAGATAAGTAAGACTTCAGCAGAGCGACGCAAATTGCTGCCAAATCGATTTAAAATTAAATTTCAGTTAGTAACTAAGTTAATTCATGTGGATGAACTTTAGGCAAACTAATATTAGCGAATAGTTCGCTTCTGGCATATATTAAGTAGTCAGAGTAATCATAATTATTTAGCCACAGTTTTACTTGATTTCTCTTCGGCTTGAAAGTCTGACAACTTTACATGAACAAAGTTTTCTAACTTTGTATAACTGGGTATGTATTATGAACCTCATTATATTCATTTGTTTGACTTACTTTAGAATTAAAATTAAGACTCCCTAATAAACAAATAATGTGCAAAATTAAGTACTTCCACCAAGCAACTCTTTTGCTATTCTTAAAATAGCAACCTCGAGGTAAAAAAAAACATACACAAGACAAAAATTACATATATGTGAAACTTACCCAAAAAGTCATCCTGGCTGCCTTGACGAGCGCTCTGACAGACTTGTTTGAAGAAGCGTCCGAGGCCACGAACTCCTCGGACCTCGTTGAGTCGCGACACTGCGTCCAACACCGAACTCTCGTCATCGTGGTCCCAGATATCCAGGTGCAGGACATCCGAAGAGATGTCATCGATATCGCTGCAATACAAAAAACTATCAATACCGATTCACTAATTACTAACATGTCCTATCCTATTACAGGATATAAACTAAGCTCAATATTCATTTATCAAAGTCCAAATGTTATTTGTTATTTAAATGTAAAATAATGTTTAAAAAAAAACAACGACCGCGTTTTTATTGCGAAAGGAGAAACAAATGAAAATCTTTAAAGAACGGCCAATAAAAAAAAACGCGAAAAATTTTTTCCAGCCAGTCACAAAACGAGTTCGTATATCACCAAAACATTCAAAGAGATTCTAATGACTCTTGTAATTTGATATGTTCTTCTCAATGTACTTATTTTGCTTTTTTCTCAAACAAGCATTGAAATGTTGTCATTGCTTTAAAAAGAAACCGCGAATAATCGAATTTACGGACAATGAAAACCAAATTCATTGTTGGCGCATTTTTTAAATATGAAAATTAGACCGCTCTAGTAATGTTGTATGAAAAGGTGTGCTAGGCCTGGGATTATCAAATGCTCTTTAATTGAGTCTGTTTTGTCGCTTTTGTCATAGGCGTACTGTTTGGCGCTTCCTAGACGGTCAATTAACTTGCGCTATATTACGATATTGCATAAATATGACGTTTAGGGTTACCACCACCGGTATTTACCACGTTAGTAAGAGGTGTCGTTGCTTAGTCCAAATTGTGTTCGGCTTAAATTAAGAATGTGGTACTTGTCTAGGTTATAATCATACCGGGCCTTTGCTTCAAGATTTATTTTACTTTATGAATAACGCGGATGCAATGAGCACTTACAATTTGAACGTCTCATTCCACTTTGGCGAGAGCGTGTGAGGTCGGACGCTGGTGGCTCGTATGTAGCGCGCTGGCAGTCTACCAAGGCTGTCGCGCTGCTGGCGACCATCCCGACGCTTGAAGCTCAGCCTGAAGCCATGCTTGCGTCCTTCGTCCTCGGAGGCGCGAGGAGAAGCTGGCAGAGATGCTGGCTGGATACCCAACATGCAGTACGGGTCACTGAACCCTAAAGGAAAAAACCCTATCAAAAGCAATCCTTAGTGGCACAAAAACTGGTATCCCTTCGTTAGTATATTTCAAACAGATCTGAAGGCATCCTTAACCTTAATCGGCTCAAATAACCGTGAGCCATCCCACACAGGATATTTTGGTGAGTTATGTACGCAAAAAAACTCAGAAATACCTGAGGCCTGTAATTATACCAACATAATTAATGTTCATAAAAATATACATTATTATGTATGTTATCCTTCATGCGGTTAACCTAAAATAGACTTATTTTTCTCTCGAAATCTGTATCCAGGTGGATGGACGGTTCTGTCCAGCCTCTAACCTCGATTAATCAATGCCAGATAAAAAAGATAGAGTAGCTTGTTCATCGTTTACATAGATATAAGTATAAACTAGTACTAAAACAGCAAGTGGGTATCATCTCATATCAAAGTGAAAATTCAACTAACAGAAATATAATTTACGCTTTGTTGTACCGCAACATTCGATATGTATATGGTTTGTGAAACTCACAGAATCGTAATTGAATACCTTTCAACTTTAGTAGCCGTCGAAACAAAGTTTTGCTTGAATAGAAATTTGATTTTAACTTTCAGTGGAAGCAGCATTTATTTTACAGCAAATATGGTTGTTTTACGAAAACATTATTTCGCTATTAAAATGGAGTTTGCTTAATGCAAAATTATGTTGTCATTTTTCGTTATTGCGACCATTGTTCACTCGCTAAGGCAGAATAGCGCGGTATCTTGGCGTCCGCCATCGTTTTCGCGTAATTCAATATAACAAGCGTAGCTGTCAACACCACAGCTTCACACTATGCGCCGCAGACATTGCTTGTTACACTTTTTTTTTGACGTTGACGTAGACATTCTAAGCAATTTCCGCATTTAACAGCCACAGCATAATTGATTACTTAACGAAGGCATTTATCTTTTCATAATGGGTGCCTTTTTTTTTTTTTTTTTTTTGTTGTCGCTGGGCTAAAAATGCTATTACGCATCCCCTTCCCATCGGGGGACGGGAGAGGGGTATGTGGGACTCCCCGGTAAAGACGTTCCCGGTATACCCACTAAAAAGGCCCAGCGGCACTCCGACCTCGCCTGAGTGGAGGGGGTCTGGGAATCCATGGCATCCAGTCCCCCACCGGCGATTGCCCGCCTTACGGCAGGCCCCTCATACCTCCCCCTAGTGGGGAAGGGTCCCTATAATGGCCGGAGCGCAGGGGTTGATCCTTGTGGTGCAGGCGGTGGCGCCCCCGCGCCTGTCGCCCGCTGATCACCCCCCGGGGCGGATGGGGACAGACGTTGTATTCGCCGTCTTCTGCCCCTTCTTCGTCTACGGAGCGGCACCGCGAGAGGGTCGTTCTCCCGCATGCGCTCCGCCACTTCCTTCTGAGACATGACGTCTTCACAGAAGGAGGCTACCGCTTCCCATGTCTCCTCACTTCCCAGCATGGCAGCAATCACGCTGGAGAGCGAGAGGTCATTCCCGACCACCGCCATCAGAGCGCGGCGGGGTTCAGCCCACGATGGGCACACCTGAAGTGTGTGCTCTGCCGTATCCACCGTAGCTTCGCAGTGGTGACACTGTGGGGTCTCCTCCCTCCCAATCCGGTGCAGGTACGATCCGAAGCAGCCATGCCCGGACAGCACCTGCACCAGACGCATCGAAAGGCACCCATGCCGCCGATCGAGCCAGCCGTTCAGGACAGGCCCGATGGCATCCAGCGTCCAGCGACCATACGTTGCCGAGGCAAGATCTTCGGCCCAGTGCAGAGTTATTGCCTCCCTTGCCTCCTCACGCACCTCTTCTTTTTCTGTCGGGTCTGGGCGCCGGTTTAGCGCCTTCTGTCCCGCCGTCCAGTCGTACACTCTGGCGAGTACCCAAGCCTCGAGCTCCCAGGGAGGAGTACCCGCCAGAACGCACGCCGCCGCAAAGCTCACCGTGCGGTACGCCCTCGACACCCGCTGTGCAATGGCCCTTTGTGGCCTGCGGATGGCAGCGGCGTTCACCCTACCGCACAGTGAGTCTGCCCAGATTGGGGCCCCGTACAGTGCCATACTTTTGAGTATGCCGGCGTATAAACGTCGGCATTGGTCGCCGGGACTACCGATGTTAGGGAGGAGCCATGAGAGGGCGCCCGCAGTTCTCATCAGGCGCGTCGACAAGCCGCTGAAGTGTGCTCTGAAGCACCACTTACTGTCGAGCACTATGCCCAGATATTTCATCTGGGGCTGCACCCCAATGCGGACACCCTCCACATGGATATGGGCGTCGGGCGGTTCTTGCTGCCGAGTCCCATGGAAGAACACGGCCTCGGTCTTGTGCAGCGCCACAGTCAGCCCTAGGCGGGAGATTCTGTCCACCACTTGAGAACCGCCCGCCGAGGCCAAGCTGGCTGCCTCTCCAAAATTTCTCCCCCTGGCCGTCAGAAGGGTGTCGTCTGCATAGCAGATGACAGACGTGCCACGGGGGAGGTTGCCCCTCAAAAGCCAGTTGAATCCGATGTTCCACAGGAGTGGCCCTAAAACTGAACCCTGCGGGACACCGGACTCGACGACGTAACGTCGGAGCTGGCCCGACTTGTCCACAAGGAGGACTGTACGGTCCCTTAGGTAGTCCGCCAAAAGTCCCCGCAGATACGGGGGCACCCTATGGAAGCGGAGGGCCTCCAGAATGGTGGAGTGAGGAATTGAGTTGAAGGCGTTGGCTATGTCAAATGACACAGCCAGCAGTCCATCTCCCGCATCCATCGCCTCCCTCACCTGGTCCTTGAGTCGCGACAGGGCATCAACTGTCGAACGCTCAGCTCGAAAACCAAACTGAGCGTCCGCTAGATCCGGGCCGATTGTGCCCAGATGCCTGGTGATACGGGCAGCGAGGATCCTCTCGAACATTTTACCGACCTCATCCAGTAAAACGATAGGTCGGTATGCCGATGGGGAGTCCACCGGCCGCCCTTCCTTTCGAAGAAGGCACAATTGGCCCTCCTTCCATGGCTTTGGGAACCTCTCACACGTCAGACACGCACTGAAGAGGTCCCGAAACCTTTCTCCCATCTGGGAGATGGCGATGGCCACCACCTTTGCGGGGACGCCGTCCGGACCTGGGGCCGTCTTTTTCCCCCTGAGGCAGAAAGCTGCCTTCTCCACCTCATTCTCAGTAACCGGCGGGACTTCCTCGGCCGATAGAGCCGCACCATGTGGGGCGCTCATCACTGGTGGAGTGAAGTTGTCTCTGCGCGGAAACAGAGACTGAACAACCCCATCCAGTAACGACGGCTCGAGAGTCTCGGCAACTGGGGGACCGTACGGGCGCAGTTTGTTGCGTGCCGCCTTGTAGGGCCTCCCAAAGGGATCCATGTCCAGACCCTCAAGCATCTCCGCCCTCGCGTGATCCTGGGCTGTGGCCATTCGCGCTGTCAATGTCGACTTGGCCTCTATGTAGGCTGCATAGAGGCGGTCCTCGTTGTCGAGGTCGCGAAGGCGCCGCCGCCGGCTTCTTGCGTAGGCCCGCCTGGCCGCCACACAGGCGGCCCGAAGAACCCCCAACTCCTCTGACCACCAATAGACGGCGCGCCTAGGAGGTGGACGATGAGACCGAGGCATGCTAGAGTTGCACACCTCGGTCAGGGAGACCCTTAACTGGGCCGCTGTGGCGTCCACATCCCGGACTTCTACAGGAGGCGACAGCCAGTCCTGGACAAAAGCCGCCTCCGAGGCGGCCTCCCGGTCTAGGCGGGAGAGCGCCCACCGTGGGAAGTGCGACCGACCTTCCTGGGTCCCTTGGGAGCCCGGGGTGGAAACATCAAACCGCACGTATCGGTGGTCGGATAGCGTCTCCACCAGCTCCACCCGCCAGTCCAGTACACAGGCAGCCAAAGAAGGGGATGCAAAGGCGAGGTCCACGATGGAGCCCCCCTGCCGCCGCACGCAGGTGTGAACTGTTCCCCTATTCAGGAGGGACAGACCGGATGACACGCACCAGGTTTCCACCTCTCGTCCTCGGGCATTGGTGGTCGGGTTACCCCATATTACCGACTTGGCGTTAAAGTCGCCCAAGACCAATACCCGGTGCTGCACCACTCCGCTTGCCACCCTGGCGAGGACTTCGAGAAAGTTCTCGAATTCCGTGAGAGGGCGGTTTGGGGAGAAATACACCCCTATAAGGGCTATGTCATCCCAAACGGCAGCCACGTATCCCGGTCCCCTCTCTAAGAGTGAGAGGGGGGGTGAATCCGTGGAAGACCGCGCCACCAATGCAACTGAGCCATTGTCGTCTCCCAGCCAGCTGCCAGGGACAGAGTACGGCTCGGCGACAACCGCCACGTCCACCAACCACTCCGCAAAGGTTTGAACCAGCAGGCTCTGGGCTGCTTTGCAGTGGTTGATGTTCGCTTGAAGAACACGTCGTCGATTCCCAGCCATCAGTCGGTGTTCATCGCGCTTCCCTCGGTGGCCGGCACTGGAACTGGAGTTTCAGAGGTGGCAGCAGCAGCAGGCCGCACCGGCGCCTGCAGTTTGCCCTTCTTCAGTGGCGGTCGGCATTCCTTGCTCGCCATTACGTGGTCGGATGGACGACCACTGGCTGCGCATACTGCGCAATGCGTGGTGGCAGCCTCGCAGCTAGCCAGCCTGTGCCCCTCTTTTCCGCAGCGGAAGCATAGTTCCCCACGCTCGGCAGTAGACGGGCAGAGAGGCCGGGTGTGTCCGATGCCGAGGCACTTGAAACAGCGCATCGGCGCATCCTCAAGCACTCGGACCCCACCCGAGCTAAACCCGACCGGGAGGCGGCCCTTAGCCAGAACCGCCTTGGCAGCTACGACCGGGCAGTCTAACCTCATAGTGCCCATACCCCTGCGGCCAGGTCTAATGGCTCGGCCCTTAACAGATGCGACTGGGCAGCCCCCCGCCGCCGCAACCGCTGCCACCACCTCTTCTTGCGTGACGGAGTCGTCGAGATCGGTCACCTCGAGAGCCACACACTTGACGGCCCTCACAACCTTGGCCGTGTCCGCGACAGCCTCTCGGAGCTTCGTCGCAAAGAGGTCCGCCTTGGTGCCGCGTTGAGCCCCCGAGAACTCGAAGATACGAGCCCCCGTTTGGGTCTTCCGGCACGTAACTCTGCCAGCCCCAAGTTCCGAAGGGTCGACGTTTGTACGAGCCCGCCGCAGCACGGACTCATACGTCTCCCCTCGTTCCGCTGCTTCTGGGGTCAACGTGACCACCACGGCTTCGGTTCTTGGAGGAGGAGCGAGCTTCCTCCTCCTGTCCTCTAAAGCGGCAGGCTTGGCTGCGGGGGGCTCGGGAGCCAACTTTTTCCCCTTCCGCTTCCTCGCTACCACCTTAATCCAAGGCTGGTTGGAAGGGGTAGTGGAGGGCAGTAGTGGGTCTTCCCTCACCGGTTCGGGACGGACCGTCTGGGTAGTCGGGGGTAGTGAGGTCTTCTTGCCCTTTCCTTTGCCCTTGGTGGTCTTTAGGACCTGGGGCTCCGACTGAGCTAGAGCCGTTGAGGGCCCCGGTGCGATGGGAATCCGTCCGGGTGCTTTATCAGCCGCGAGTGGAGGGCGTAACCGCGTCTCCGGCAGGAGCCGGTCCTCTATGCCGGCAAAACAGGCCCTGGTGAATGCTCTCTCCTCCATGACGACCTTTCGGATGAGATCCTCCAGGTCAGAGGAGGGAGGCATCGTTGGTGGACCTTCCGACGTCCCCTCGGGCCGAGTCATGGGCTCGGCAACGCGCGCATGCAGCGCGGACACCTCTTTCTGCAGGCGATCCACCTTCGCCTGAAGTTGCCGCGTCTCATCGGAGGTGGTGCGCTGCGCCAACTCCTTTACAATGCCGAGCAAGCTCGCTGCCCGGCATTTTAGGGCCTTCTGGAAGGTCCCCTTCAAGTTGGAGGACTTGGAGGCGACCTCTAGGATCTCCATCTGATCCTCCAGAGCCATGCGCTCCATTTCCTCCACGGAGCGGTCCGCGTAAAGGACACTGGAGGCGCCGTAGCTGGCCCTGGCTCTGCTTGGCCGGTCGTCGGCTTCTAACACCGCCCTCTTCGCGGGCTTTTCGGCTGCGTCCGAAGAGCCTCCGGATCCCCGCTTGAGGAAGGCCCTCTTCCTCGTATGGCGAGTTGCAACGCCGCTCGTTCCACTCACATGTGACTCCGTGTCGGACAAGTCGGTCGACACGAGGTCACTACCTCTCATGAGACTGACCGCGGATGGTGCGCGGCTGGTCTCTGATGCCGAAGCATCTCGAGATTGGCCCTGAGAAGGGCCTTTGGGTTGGCCCTGAGAAGGGCCTTTGCGGAGACAGCGCCCGGAGGCGGCCCTCACAGGACGTGGCATTGCCACCCACAATATCGAAACGCAAGACTGTTGAAGATGTTTCGACGCACAGCGTTCGTTAGCCGCCGGCCTGCCACTCCGTTACGGTGGTCAGGCGCGGCGTTGCCCAGGGGTCACTACGCGGAAGTCAACGCTGTGGGGGGACCCCCTCATAATGGGTGCCTGAGATAGTCGTGTCTTTTAAAAAATGTGTTTTGTTGCAAGTTGGTAATTTTGAAGGATGTTAACAATTTGGGAAATTGGGACGTTAGAAATGAATTCTATTGTGGTAGAAGTAACTGTAATGTAGCCCGCATAAGCTTTACACTTAAGTACCTACATATAACTGTATGTATATGCTTAGACTAACTAAAAGGATGTGCTGGAAACTAGAAATGTTTGTCGTGTTCAGAGCGCGCAATGTAGATACAGTAAAGTGGACTTACTCCACGTCTAATAGACTTCGTTATTTTTTTTATAGAAAGGCTAAAGTTGGTGTGTGAGTATATGCGTGTATATGTGTATGTTTTTAGGGTTCCGTACCTCAAAAGGAAAAAACGGAACCCTTATAGGATCACTTTGTTGTCCGTCTGTCTGTCTGTCTGTCTGTCAAGACCCTTTATCTCAAGAACGCGTGGACGTATCAAGCTGAAATTCACATGAAATACTCAGATCTATTGTCCCTTTAAACTGTGAAAATATCAAACTTCTAAGCCAAACCAATCAAAAGATACAGCCGATTATGTCGATATTTTCGACAAATTTTCGACACTCGCAAAGGAATCAAAACCTACAGGATACTTCCCGTAAACTCAGAATCTTGAAATTTGGCATGAAGCATTGTCATATAATGCAAATATAGGAAAAATTGCGAAAATCTCATTTTTTTAGTTATATAATATAATAAAAATATTTTAATAAAATGAAACTTACTACCTTATTTCTCACGAACGAATAAAGGTATCAAATTGAAATTTATACCAAATACCTAGGTCTATTGTCCCTTTAAGGCAGTAAAAAAATCAAACTTCTAAATTAACGCGATCAAAAGATATAGCAGTTTATACCGACACCTTAGACGAATTTCCGTCACACGCTAGGGAAACAAAACCTACAAGGTACTTCCCGTGAACTCAGAATCTTGAAATTCGGCACAAAGCAACGTTATATAGTACAGATAAAGGAAAAATTGCGAAAATGATAAATTTGAAGTTACATAAAATATTAAAATAGTATTTTTGCTTACATGACATAAAATATTTTTTTAATAATTATAAACTTACTACCTACCCTTTTTCACATGAACGCGTAGATATATTAAAGTTGAAATTCATATTCAACACTTCTTAAATCTAATTGCCTCTAAACTGTGAAAATTCTAAATCATTCAAAGGTCATTGGGCACCTTAGTATGGAAACCATACCCACGGCGGACACGAACGAAATATAGCTCAGTGTAATGATATAAGGCTCTGATTTACTATGGCATTAGTCGCGTCAATGTGAACCATGGGAATCTAGAGACAATCAGGTTTAAACATCAAATATTTTACTCATTTCAATGGTGAATTTAAACGACCAAGTTTGACGGATTTGAGAAATCATTTCTTTGTAGTGAAAGAGTATACTCGCCGTTTATTTCCATTGTCATTAGGTCAGGATCTGATGATGTAAATCCTGAGAAATCGAGGGCAACTATCAGAAATTGTAGGCATGCATAGGGTTAAAACTTGATTCTCAGATGTATGTCTGATGATACTATCAAACAGTGAAGGTTTAGAGCTAACCTGATGATGGAGACGTGAGAAAGTCGAGAGAACTTCTCAACGGTATGTTTTGTTACGTCTTGTTTGGGCTTATATTATTCGTATTGACGAGAACTTTTCACAAAAGTTAAAAATAACAAGAAAATTACAAAAAAAAAAAAAAAAAACTTCTAAAAACAACAAGAAAACTGTTTATATGCATCGGTCTAGATCTCGGTAGTTAACTTGTAAGTCGTCAGGCGGTTTCTAAAAAAACCTGATACTAGGGCTCGTTAGGTGATTAATCCCTCAAAAATAAAAGATCCCATTCCTGCAATGGCTGCCTTAACCCAAGTTAGTAGTGAATTCTCATCACCTAAAATAAAATAAGCTCCAACACAAGGTTACTGCTATAAATTGTAAAGAAGTTCTCTGAACTATATCTGATCTTTACTATAGATCCCGCAATGGCAGTCAAACCTACATATGTGGAAAGTCTTCGCCAATACGAATAAAATAAGCCCAAACACGTGGTAGTTGCAACATACTGTTCAGGAGTTCCCTCGACTCTCTGTGGTCTCCATAATGAAATCAGCTCCAAACCTTCACTGTTTACCAGTACGTCATACTATTCTCCACAATTTAAAACTACTTTGATTCATGTCCGCCACTTTTTGCAAAGTGGGTCAGTTACGCCCAATGACCTTTAAGACATAATTAGTTATTTTCAATCAGATTTCTGAATGATGACTATAAAATGTTGTTAATAAATAACTTTAATAAAAGAACTTTTACAAGGTACTGGCCTACTATTTTGGTTATATTATAAAATAAAATATATTAACTATTTTGACTCTCTCGAAATTACCATAACTATGATTGTTCTAAACTGAACGGTTTGCGCGAGAGTCACTTTTTATCTATACAGGATTTGTACGGAACCCTGGGTGCGCGAGCCCGACTCGCACTTGGCCGGTTTTTTTTACTTCTTCACACGCAAACGGCTGAAAAGATTTTGATAAAGGTTGGGAGCAATATAATTTACACATCAGAATAAAATAAAGGCAAACTTTTTATCCAAATGCAGAAAGTAACAGGTGGCGAAAGCTAGTATCAAATCAAATTTGGTTAAAAAACAAAGGTACTTTTATCTTTTTCATACTGACAAAAGTTGAAGTCAACATATTTCGAAACAAGAAATACCTAGGTCATGTCTTCTAAAGCGATTCATCACACAAATATACACACCTATCGACGTTAGAGTTCTATGTACAAGCAAATATATACTTGTAAAAAAGAAAATAAAATGTAAAAACAACAATGTCATGATACATTAGAGACGTCGTATTAGGATGAATGTTCCAAATGTCACCTCAGGTAAGTCAAGCGACGAAAATCCCAGAAATGTATTCACGGCGACACTCATAATTTATGAATATGATTTAAGGGCACATAAAGGGAGGACGTGCGAGCAACAAGCTAAGTCTATTAAGGGCAGGTTTACTTACCACGTGCCAGCATGATGGAAAAGTTTTTGAATACCAAGCTATTAATGATTATTTGATCTAATTAGATCATAAACGAAATGTAGCTAGTCCTACTTAATGGTTCTAGTCCTACTTAATGATAACGTGAAAGTTCGTAAGAATCTATATGGATGACAGTATGTTATTTAACTATGAAATAAGTAATTTGATGTCTCAAGCCGTCTTGTTTACTTCATCCAATTTCAGCGATTGCTCGCAAAAAGTCCGAGATTACCTAAAAAAAAAAGTATCCGAATTGGGAAAGTCCTCCTTTTGGGGAAGTCGATTAAGAAATGTCCACAATCTATTAACACGGCTAGGAATATGTACCATAGAAATTTATTTTTGAGGACTTACCATTAGCATCTTTTGCCTCCAGTCCATCAGCTTCGAGCACTGAGCAGCCGAGCACGACGGTGGGCGGTCGCTCGCTACCAGCAGAGCGCATGGCGCGCGCGTGCACTTCGGGAGATACCCTGAATGCTCGGCGAGCGTGTTCTACCACCTCTTCCTTGTAAGCTGCGAATTGGCCATCAGGGGCCGGCGCACCTACTGCGTTTTCGATGCAGTACAGCACCTAGGATTGATAGACTTGTTTATGAAATAACTATAGTGAGTGTTTATCAATTTGTAACAAAATAAACCGTCTGCCATTTTACAGTAAAAAGGAGAGAGAACTTTTTTCAACTAATGAGCATGGCTATTAATAGGCAAATAGTCCTTAATCCTAGATGTTTACACACAATTTAAGAAAAAATAAGTACTCGTGGATTTACCCCCAAGCTTTGTAAATCTTCGAATTCTCAGAATATTTATTTATCTCGTCCCAACGGTAAGCAAATACCTACGTGAAAACTATTTTAGATGTTATCCATATCAGCTGGCACTTTATTATGTTAGGTAAAGAAATGTATGAAAGCAGAAAACGGATATTCGAGAAAAACGTGCTCACGTTCCACTATATTAAGTATCACCTTTTCAAGACTGACTCCGTAAAGAAAAGCTGACGTGACGGAATGTGTGCTCCGCGGGAAGACTGCTTTACATGCTCCAACATACATAGATACGCAAGAGACAAAGTATTCAATTATGGTACATTCTATCTTCTTTTGTTCTCACATTACGGGCAAGTGAAAATTTCGAACCCTGCTCGTACATTGCGCCATTCCGCAGCAAAAAAATAAATATTGTGGCATAGTTAACATCAAATAGTTATATGTGTAAATTCTGTACTTAGAATTCATTAACCAAATTAAAAAAAAAAAAAAACATCTGTGAAAAGTTAATTTGCAGATTTCATCGTCTGGCATGTTACATGATTACTTTATGTTTTATGAAATAAATACCTACTTAAAATTAAAAACAAACATTGTAGATAACATTTGTTATCTGTCTAGATAGTTTTAAAAGTTAATACAATATATTTTAATGCAAATTAAATAATTTTAAAAATTAAATAATGTTTGCAGTACCTAACTGAATGAAAAGCATATGAACAGACAAACGTTTAAAAAAAATGCAACGTAACGTAATCCTCCTCAGATATAAATTTGTGACAGCTTCTAAAGTTCGTTAACTTATACAATAAATAAACCTTACATTACATTTTTTTTTTGTAAAATTAATAAAGCTATACGATATTGGTTTTTAAACCCGCATCAAGTTAGCCCTTCTTTATTAATTAATCGGTAATCAAATTCATGTTGGCCTTTCATCGTTAGTTGAGACGTCCGGAGGAAAGGGTCGGTTGATTCATGGAACCTTTTTAGTGGCATCGTTATCGTCAATCTTTTGGGCAAGCTCGCCTTACTGGCCATGAAAGACACATTCCAAATTCCTCACACCGTTTATAAAATTTTCCAACAATATTGCGGATCAACATGGGTTTCTTAGCAGACGATAACTTAAAAAAATAACGTGGCATTATCATGTAATTTTAACATTTCATGTAGAACTAACAAACATGTGTTTTTACAAAAGAAATGTTAAGTTCTACCACCGCCCCAAAGCTCATAAATTAAACATCAAATTGCGATCGCATACTGGTATATATGCAAATTAGTTGCCTAATACGCCAATTATCCCATTCACGCATATTAACCATGACATATGGATTACAAACCGGGCTGCCGCTTTATTAATTAGTTTATGGAATAGCTTTTTACTTCGATTAAATCTGTTCATTAAATATTCATGATTCAATTTTCATTTCATTATCTGTATTTTACTCTACCTCAGTGGTTCTTAACCGGTGGTCCGCGGACCACTGGTGGTCCCTGGAGGCATTCCAAGTGGTCCGCGAAGCATTGCTCCGCGACGTTGCTAATCTAATTTTATTTTTAACGACTTATCTATGCGAACAGGGGTTTTCGCATGGACGTATAAAAGATATCCATCTTACTTGTCCAACAGAAAAAAAAATAAATTTGGGCTATATTTTACGTAATTTTGGCTTTGAGTCTTAAAAAATAATTAAAATTTCGCGCTCGCTTCGCTCGCGTATTCAAAAACTGTGTGCCTTTATTTTTGCATTTGTCAACAAACAAAAAGTTAAGTACGTTTGGGCCACATTTTACGTAATGTTTGGTTGAATACGAAAAAAATTTCGCGCTCGCTTCGCTCGCGCATTTACAAACTAAATACATAGGAACATATGACAGTAGGTACTTGCGTTTTGAAAACGCAATGTTTAGTTTGTAAATGAAAGATTTTGTTAACTTTATAAATATGTACGTGGGTTTTCGACGCTTCTGATTGTTAAAAACAAGCATAGAAATCTGTTGGATGCCACTGCCGACATGCGTTTAGTTTTGAGTAGTACTGAACCAAGAATTCAGAAGACAGTACGCAGTCAAAGAGAATGCAGTCACAAAAATCTCATCAAAATCTGTTAATTTTAATTATAAAGTGTGCTCGTATTCTTTATCAAAGAACCCTCAATTTAGGTAAACATTGGGGTGGTCCCCGGCAAGACAAACTTTTGGTATAGTGGTCCCTCATGCCAAAAAGGTTAAGAACCACTGCTCTACCTCCTGAAATAAATCTACCTATTTTTGCTTATTTTACCTTTAACATTTCAAGTATTGAATCAATAAATGACTGGTATTTGGCTTGAAGCAAAACTTAATAACGTTTGTTATCCCTGCCATCATCCTCCGAGCCTTTTTCCCAATCCTGTTGGGGTCGGCTTCCAGTCTAACCGGATTCAGCTGAGTACCAGTGCTTTACAAGAAGCGACTGCCTATCTGACCTCCTCAACCCAGTTCCCCGGGCAACCCGATACCCCTTGGTTAGACTGGTGTCAGACTTACTGGCTTCTGACTACCCGTAACGACTGTCAAGGATGTTCAATGACAGCCGGGACCTACAGTTTAACGTGCCATCCGAAACACAGTCAATGGTGTCTAAGATATACTTAGAAAGTACATACAAACTTAGAAAAGTTGCATTGGTACTTGCCTGACCTAGGATCGAACCCGCGCCCTCATACTTGAGAGGTTGGTCCTTTACCCACTAGGCCACCACGACTTTATTGTCGTTTTTTATCGTTTGTTATCCCTGCCGTATTACCAAAATATTTATTTCTTTAACACACAAATTGAGCTTTGGCGTATAAATTCACATTAACAAAGCGCCGTCAGTGTCAGCCCCTAATACCTGAGACAAAGGTAAGCTCCTAATTTTACCCCAGAGGCGTTGTAATATTTTTGCAGAATGTAGTACATAAGCGATACATCGACCCCTGGGTTCTCGCACTTACTCAGGTCACCTTTGCTTTCAGCTCAGATTTATAATAAAACTTATGATTCAAAACTTATGAAAGACTTTTGAAGAATACATTGAGGATTGAACGGTGCACCTATTAGTTTAATGACCTATAATATGAATCGAAGCCGTGGGGTCCTTTGTTCTCATATCGGCTTTTTAATAAAGCTGCGATTATGTACTTTTATATGCATAAATAGGTTGCTGTCATATACGCTAGCAATGCGATTTTTTTAATTTAAAATGAAGCCCAGTGAAAGTTACAAAGGTTTTAATTCTGTCGCTTTTATGTATGTAGTTCCTTTCTCAGCTAATGCACATTTTCTGTTCAAACCTTCTACTGTATCTTTTGTCAGTTTACAACACTTACTTCTGTATACAGATGTTCGTGTTCCTTGTGCGACAGCTGTGCAGACACGCTGGGGAGCCCGAGGTCGTGCGGGGCAGGCGGGGCCCTCTCGGAGCGCGCTTCCACCAGCCTCAGCGCTGCCAGGCGCCTGTTCTCATGACGCCATGACAGCGCAGTAAAATTCTCGAAGTATGAGCCATCTGTGTCTTGGACCCTGGACAGAGAACAACACGTTAGTTTTGACTACAATGGCTTTTCTACAAAAATAGCTCGTAGTTCTCAAGGAACTTAATTCAGTAACTTAGGAATCGGTTTGCGGTTTCCTTTGAAAAAAAAAATTAAATGGCGGGACACCGTCTGCCACGTATATTACCTATATATAATTCTTATCTGCTTATGAAACGATGATGCAATTAGTATATACCTAAGTGGTTAAAATATTTTTTTTATTTATTTATAGCAGGAGCTTTTTCATCATCGTCTGCACTATTTTATTTAACAGCGTTTGTGTTTATTCTAATTTTTATCTTCTGAATCTATTGAAATGTTTTTCGAAGCTTCTAGGTACTATGTTAAGTCAGCTACATTAATAGCTAAAGGGAATTAGGTAGCTGTGAATTCATTCAAACAAAATTCCTAAACATTACATTGAAATTGTAGACCTTTATTTTGCTAAACGACTGTTTCTCAAGTCTTATTATTACTAATTTAGGTTGTTAAAAGCTTAGTCAACCTTAAGTGATCTAAAAATATTCACTTATAATACCACAAGAGCTTCAAAATTATCGGGTATTTTCCGATAGGTTCGTTGCAAACAAATGAAGGAGTCAAGTTTTTCAGGTTAAAAAATAACGAGCGCGAAGCGCGAGTGATTTTTCCTGAAAAACTTGACGACTTTATTTGTTTGCAGGGAACCTTGAGGGAAATGCCAGATAATTATGAAGCTCGTGTGGTATTCGGGAGATTATTTTTCCGTCCCAAATGTCGGCCACAACCTGTCAGTTTGACGTAGCAACGACCAGAGAAAATATTCAAAAAATTTTCAGTATAATACCATGTAGGTTGTACCACGTGACGTCGAATGGTGCAATTCTATTGGTCGATATTTGGGTCGGAAAAATAATCATTTGTATTCGTTAAATCCTTTAAATAAAAACCATTTCTAAATAATGTTGAAGAAGTTGTAGACTGTCTCAAGACGATTGCAAAGTACGTATATGTTATGGACCAAGTGATAAATTGGGCATTATACATAATGCCCGGTCATTATGAAAAATGCCCAATATGAGAGTGCAATTTAATAATTATTATTCAATTAATCAAATTGACCGGGCACTATACATATTGCCCGTGACCTTTTGGGCAAAGTAATATAAGCATATTTAATTTCATTTTTTTTATTGTTATTGACATTTAACTTAAACTAAATATTAATAGTATGCAACATGCAGCAAGCATGGCTTCTGTCACGGCTCCGGCGCTGCGGGGCTCCGGCGCGGGCGGTACCATGCGAGCTTATCGTCGCAGATGGTTTTCACGCTCAGCGCCGGCCAGGCCGCCTTGACCCTCCGCGCCTACGCGGTTTTGAATTGCACTCTAGGGGTAGGGCAGACAAGACTACGTGGAGTCGGGTTTGCAGCGATTCGTTTTCGTCACTGACTTCAATTTTTAATACAATGTTTTGAATCCAAATTAAATTCTACCATAAAAAAAACGAGCCAAGAAAAATGAGATCAAGAAAAACGATGCCGAGTAAGTAAATTAAATGACAATTGTCCAATAAATAATTTTGTGGTTAGACTTAAAATTTCCCATTAAAAAAGAACATATAATTTTCGAAACAATAATCATAAAATATGTAGCAAGTAACATAATTTATTTATTAGAACAACTGCCACCCTCGCACCGCATAAAATATAGCTTTATTATCAAATTGCCCAATTGTCATGTAGCAATATAATAATGCCCGTGCATTGTGATAAATAATGAAGTTAAGATAGTTATTAATCACTTGGCCCGATAAAGCTAGACATTATTCATAATGCTCGGGCATTATAAATAATGCCCGAATTAATCACATGGTCCATAACATATACACTTTGTAAATGTAGGTAACTTTCCTTAGCGCTATGCTGTAGATATAAAATTTATAAATATTATCTACTTATATAGGTTTCATACATGCGCAGGTACGTCGAAGTCAAATTAATAAATATGAACTTAACTAATGAGTGTTGACCTCTGTGTTTTCTGTATTTAGCCCTGAATTTATCGATAGGAACCAACATTCGTGATTCGTCCATAATCCCTAAATCGGTTCAATGGAGCATTTATCACGTATACCATTTTGCATTATTTATTTACTTCAATAAATATTACAGTTTACTGCTATGCATAAACTGTACTATGATTTATTTAAGTAACAGATGCTGCAATCAAATAGGTTGAATCTTTGAGAATGATGAATAATTGACTTAGATATTAGTAAACGTGGTGAACATTATGAAAACGGCATCAAATAATATTAAATTAATCGAGATTACTGAAACTATACGTGTCCGTATTATAACGTACCTACATAATACGAGACGAGGTTTAACGATAGCCTTGACTATTGTTTGTGACACAACAATAGGCGTTAACTAAGATCGTTGTTAACCGAACATTTAGAATAATAGGAAATTACACAATAGCGGCTTTCTTCGTAATTAGCATTGGGTATTGTCTTAAATATTATAAACGAGACGCCTTTGGCTAAGCAACAGTCGCAGAGGTAAACTGATCAAGGTTCAGCTGACCTATTTGGTATCAGAAAAACATCAACTTCAAAAGTTGGATTAAAAGCAAAAGAAACGTTCCACAAAAACACTTACCTATATGAAACAAGGGATAAAATCTGATTATGAAGTCGTTTATATGAACAGTATAATTATTTAATATAAATGTATGTCTCTTCCAGACCTCGGGACTATAGAGTCCCGGGTTTTTGGGAAGGGAACGTGGGCCGAAGCCAACACGCTGAAGCCCTTTTGAGGCAACTTTAATGAAATGGTAACACAGAACCGACGGTTATACCTGTATACACTATAGAAATGTACCCAAGGACAATCCCCGGTTCTGTGCTAAACTATTGCTAACTATGGATGAAAACTACTTGGGCTATTGTGATGGGATGCTAGTGGACTAGGAATGGGGAAACTACGGGAACTATGGCACCTGCCGATGACAATGTATTAAATACATGTAAAAATGGCAGGTGGAGACTCGCCATCTCACTTACTGGGCCTCCGGGAATCAGTCGCTAAATCGCAACAAGGGGGCAACAGGTACATGAGCGGCTGAAGGGTGAGGATACCTCGGCGGACTTTAAACGCAGATCACGCGCTCCCTGTGGGTCCAGCATCACCGGCCCACTCGCCACTTACCACGAGGCACCTACCCTCCGAGCAGGGCTGCTAACCCTGCTCTACCAACTCCACTCTGGTCGGCCAATGAAGGCAAGCCAATTTATATTATTAGAGTGACCACTGTGTGTCTTGCCCTTTATTCTTCACGAGAACCGTGCGTCTAACGTCTTTGAAGGTTCTTAGAGACATTTAGTGGGTCTGTTTGAAGTAAAGTTTGGCTTTATAAGTGCTTTGAAGCAGCAAGCTTGTAGTAGCTTTCCATAAAGCGCTGATACTCTGAATTACTCTGCTATATCTGAGAAGATCGGCAGCCGCTCCTAATAAAATCATACTTGAGATAATGCTAGGCAGATATAAATCTATAAATAATAAGTATAGTTTGTTGGTACAAACTACACTTATTTGGTTTTAACAAGTGTTTGACCTTCAGTCGACAAAGGTGTTGTGAATTACGGTCGAAGTGGAAACAACAAGTTGCTACTGATTGATGTTGGCAATCAATACAAGGGCGCGGGACTTTGCTGACACTCGCACTGAACCCTATTAGGACGCCAGCCCTACGCTGAAAACCGATACTTGTGATATACAAATAAGGTAGAGAAATAATCTGCCCACAAGTACACCGCAGAAGTGTAAAGGTATCGCAAATCTATATATATAAAAATGAAACCCGCTTTCCGTTGTCACGACATAACATGAAAACGGCTTGACCGATTTGGCTGAATATTAGAGGGGAGGTAACTTAGACCCGGGAAAAGGTTTTAGGATAGTTTTTGTCACCATCCGGCTACGGGACGCGGGTGAAACCGCGGGCGAAAGCTAGTGGTATATAAATGTAGGTAAGTCGATTTCCTGTAATGACATTAATACGACGATTTTATATCCCTCCCTGTCAAAGGCCTATGAAATTCTATTATAAACGGACATAAATAACGTAGATTTCCGAATATAATAAAATACAACAAGCATTAAATATCACGAGGGTCCAATCTATACTATTAAATCAGAATTGATTCGGAACCCTTTCGTATTACAGTAAGCTTGTAACGCCGAGGTTTTTATTTAATAGTTAGAGGCGCGCCGGGGTTCAGGGGAGGGTAGGCACAATAGACATAAAGGTAATACATAAAGCCAGTCCCACGCGTATCGGAAACGCGTGACATGTGCGTGACGGTCAGTTTGCTGTTTCTTTTACACATTACCCGCGATACAAGAGCTTGGGACGAAGGCCCGACATACCCGAACTGTATACAAGGCCGAACAAAACTATGGATGTAGCGTTCCCTTTTTATATGTGTAACATAACTTTATCGACGAAGGCTGTAAACATTCGTCGAGAAACAAAGGTTCTTCTACAGAGAACTAAATTTCTTTTCTCAGCAACTGTTTATTACTTACTTTTTGCAAGACTTATTTTATTTTTCTTAATGTATATTTATGACTTAGATCAATCCGTTCGCAATTTTAATATAAATGAAACATTATATTCTCTATTTTATTTAGAAAACCATTACATTGAAATTGAACAATTTATTTTTATTTGAATTGAAATAAAATGAGTTTCTAATTCTCTAGCTAGACTATAATAATTTTATCTCTGCGATGCCTCGATGACAAGTTAATGGAAACAAGTAAGTTCATATTTTAAATAAAAATAAGTACATTTAAAATGCTTCGTAATTTTGTGTTAAAGAAAACGTATATTTTACTTTTAGATATGCTCAGTGCTACATAATAAAATAAGTACGAGAATCAAATTGACGGCCACGCATTAAATACAATCTCCTATAAGATTATAATAATTTTTTGGCTTGATTCTGAGGCGACATTAATTCATAAAAACGTATCTTCATTGGTACACCTACAGATCTAAATAATTACCTACTATAATTTCAAATTCAGTAATCTTTCTTATAAAATTGTGTCCTATTTTACCATTTTTTTTTCATATTATATACACAATATCTAATTAGATATTAAATCAGTGGTTCTTAACCTTTTTGGCATGAGGGACCACTATACCAAAAGTTTGTCTTGCCGGGGACCACCCCAATGTTTACCTAAATTGAGGGTTCTTTGATAAAGAATACGAGCACACTTTATAATTAAAATTAACAGATTTTGATGAGATTTTTGTGACTGCATTCTCTTTGACTGCGTACTGTCTTCTGAATTCTTGGTTCAGTACTACTCAAAACTAAACGCATGTCGGCAGTGGCATCCAACAGATTTCTATGCTTGTTTTTAACAATCAGAAGCGTCGAAAACCCACGTACATATTTATAAAGTTAACAAAATCTTTCATTTACAAACTAAACATTGCGTTTTCAAAACGCAAGTACCTACTGTCATATGTTCCTATGTATTTAGTTTGTAAATGCGCGAGCGAAGCGAGCGCGAAATTTTTTTCGTATTCAACCAAACATTACGTAAAATGTGGCCCAAACGTACTTAACTTTTTGTTTGTTGACAAATGCAAAAATAAAGGCACACAGTTTTTGAATACGCGAGCGAAGCGAGCGCGAAATTTTAATTATTTTTTAAGACTCAAAGCCAAAATTACGTAAAATATAGCCCAAATTTATTTTTTTTTCTGTTGGACAAGTAAGATGGATATCTTTTATACGTCCATGCGAAAACCCCTGTTCGCATAGATAAGTCGTTAAAAATAAAATTAGATTAGCAACGTCGCGGAGCAATGCTTCGCGGACCACTTGGAATGCCTCCAGGGACCACCAGTGGTCCGCGGACCACCGGTTAAGAACCACTGTATTAAATAAACCCTCGTCAAAGTGTCGACAAATTACATCAAAGGCACAAATGTAATCAAAAATATACCAATAACTTACTAAGAAAGTTTTATTATCTTATTTAAGTACTTCATTACAGCTATGAACATTTTATTTTAAACTTCTTAATTAACAATAAGAGAGCTGACTTACCAGCCGGGCTAATCCGCGATCCACTTAAGTAATCAAATCAAATATTCAAAAAAAGTGCCAAAGAGACCTAATAAAGTCTTCAGAAACCAAACGATTTTTGTACCATAGACAAGGTTTTTAAAGGTTGCGTGACCACGATTACAACAAATGGGCCTCCATTCATTTTGCCGGGGGCAGGACGTTAACGAGCTGATAATGAAATTGATAGACAAGGACTCACTGTATACAGCCTTACTGGGGCTCAGGAGCGCTGTTTTGGCTAAACAAGTTTTAGCTAAGAATGTTCATCATCTTCATTCTTTGTAATTGTAATTTTACAGAAGTCACGTAGTAATCGTTGAAAATATAATATTCAATGTTTACCTATATTTTTTTAGAGATAATAATTCTCTTCTTGCACATAAAGTATAATACCTACAATGGCGGACATAACGCGCCCTAGATGTTCACTGCCAGTCTACCTTTGGGTGGCGGAATTAATGACTTAATGACATGATAATTTAATTTTTCTTTTGGCTGTTCAGATTTCGGTATAATACGTAGTAGTATTGAAGATCATAAATACGTAAGTGCTAAAATAAAAATGAACTAAAAATCCATTCAGTTATATCATAAGCTCTCCCGGGAAATTCAACTGTAAAGAGCTTTGTCCAGTCACTGGTAGGCTCCAATACCTATTCACGTATGCATGGCATTAAAATTCCTAGAACTCGAATGCGGTTAATGGAAATTTAAATGACAAAGCTCTGAGAATATTTTGGTATTTACCGGTATGAATTCCATTTGCAATTGAATACGCCCTATCTGGATTAACGTTCAGACCAATCTTTCGGTTAACCCCAGAAAGGCAGCTCATAATCATAATACGTATGTAGGTAACTCTATACCGTCTCGCCGAGTCAACCTTCAGCAGAAAGTTCATTAGAACAAGCATTATTATTTGGTAACTGTACGTGAACTATGAACATACGACTTTGAGAAAGGTTTGCTGGCCATTGACTTGTCAACAAGATCTTTATGTTATTGTGAATACATTTGGATGTGATGGCACGTATTTAATCTGCGGTACGTTCACAAAGTTGGCATGACGTGACGTTATCTCGGCGTATGTGGGGCAAGCCCCCGTGAGGGACGGCCACCAATCCTCACGGGGCTCCGGTCAGCCATAAGACCTTCGTAGCAGTTTTCCTCACGAGTATTGTTATATATTTCACGTTTATGATTTATAGCAATGTTAATGTTTTATTCATAACAGATTCTAAGATTCGCAATAGAGCACATTGTCTGAAGTCAGATCCAAATTCAGCCAGCTGGAGCTTTCAATTTGGGTCGCTTATGTACGTTGTACCTACCTACTTATTCTGTAATCTGTGGTTATAATTAAAGACAATCCCCTCGAAATAAACTATAATAGACTGGACGAAATACGATGTAGTTACGAATATATACCTAAGTTCCAAATGTGTAGTTCGTCAATTGGCACCGCGGGGCGAAACGACCCATTCAAAAATTTTACTTCGTCGATTGGCACCGCGGTGCCAATCGCTTGTGGGGCGAAACGACGATCGACCCGGCTACTTATTTTCAAAAATAGATCGTACATTGTTTATAATTGTATAGGTACTAATAGGTACTAACTAAAACCCACGTTACACAGTTTATTTATAAATAAAGCTACCTGTATATCGATTCGCTCTGTTCTCTCTCCTTTTTATATCTGTCAGCTTCATTCACCACGCACAGCGAAGTGTAAACCAACCGCGGAATTTCTCTCTGTTCCTTTTCATATGTCTATTTAACTAGAAAAACGTATGCATTGATATCCGTACCACGAATATCACATTTCTGTTTGCGAATTCAATATAATAATTCTACTATCCAGGAATATACAAACAATGCCGGTTGCATGAAATACAAGAAAATTAAATTTTCAGCTCGTGCTCCATCAATTTCTGGTTTTCATTAATTGTATTTGGAGCTAAGTGAAATACCTTGTTAATGTCGCAAATGTCTTGTGAGCCGTCGAAGCCAATCACGAAACAGAAACCGTCGATCCCTTTGTGTTTTGGAAATTATTTTACCTACCTATGTGTACCTTGAAATATAATGGCGCATAGGCTAAATTTTGGGCCACGACAGCTGTCCTCGAGCCTATGGACATACGCCAGATCAAGCCAAAATTGAAAATATCAACTTTGTGAATGTGTGGAACAATCGAGATGGACTTTTGGGCAACACCCTTTCATGTCAAGTCACTTTTCTGAAGCTTATATGTTCTATTCAATAAAGCTTACAGGGATACGTACATAAATCATGTCGCAAATCAATAAACATATTCAGTGATTAATAATGTTATTGTAAGTAGGTCAGCGGGCGACCTGTTGCACGTCCTTGCACGTGTCCCCTCCCCATCCCACGTCACCTACGCAAGTACGCACTACCCCTCATCCCGCGCCTTTTACTTCGCAATCATCGCACCACTGTTGCCAGCTTTTATCTAATTGAAAACCTCTCGTGTCAACTTATGTCAGACACTACCGAGCTAATGCGAGGGGCCGACTTCGCACAAAAACTTTGTAACTCGAAATAAGGCTGTCTTTACAACGCCACATAAACTCATCTGACGAGAGCTGGCAGTTGCCGCTCCGCACTGATAAACCTTATCGACGAGCTAATGAATAAAATTTCCTGTAAACCATAATATGGACTAGTCGGAGTGCCTAATGGATTTTACTAGAGATACGCTGCTAAGTATTGAAATTTTAGATAAACTATTAAAGTAAATGCCAATCTACTTTCGTTAAAATTCAAGTTGAGTGGCTAGATATGTAACATTACAAATCATAAAGCCTTTTGAAAATACCATATTTTATAAATTTCGTATTAAATGAAAGCATAAATAAGACACCTGCTGGTTTAATCATGTTTTCTTTCCTTCCAAATGGGGCTCCTGCTGTGAGTCAATTCATCTAACGACATCACATCTCTCACATCTTATTTAACACAATGAATTTCTTAGAATTAATATGTATTGCGAGTGTCGTGATGCTCTAAGCCTTTGAAGGACGCATAAAAGAAAGCCTTTTGTAAAAGGTTCATTGCACGTAATTTCAATTTATTGTTCACGATCATTCAAGCTTTACATAAAATTGCGTCTCTTGGACAAACGTAATAAAAAACTACTCCGACAGCTGGTGTTTACCTAAAATACGTTCTCAAGTATTTGGTTTAGGGGACATCTAATCTCTATTCGTGACATGTTTCGTCTCAGGGCCGTGAGGAGTTACCGCTAATTTGCAATTCCCCTCGCCTTGGGAACACGTTAATATCCTTCGAGAGCTTGTGATTTCCCCAATATCATTATTTGTCTTGATAGCCTTTGTTGAGCGGCGGCAAGAACCAAATCTCGAAGATTTAGCTAATCAACGGTAACTTTGAAATTTTACCTTCAAAATTCGATTTAGGTCCGAAAACGGCGTGCTATTGGAACAAGTGTTGGTTTTAGTTCATGAACTGCAGAGGTTTCACTTACCCAGAATTGACAGAGTTGTCAACTTCAGGCCAAGAGAGGCGTCGTTTGCAGAATGCCATGGTGGGTTTCTCCGGCGGCTGCTGGTTCCGAGGCACCCGCAGTGACCCTCCACGGCGAGGTGGTGGCGCGGGCGCCAGGCAGTCCAGCGTGCGGCGCCGGGCACTCAATGCTGATGCTCCTTCCGTTGGTACCACGCGAGGAAACCCTACGAATAATAAATTGGTCTTAATACTGGTTTCATACCACTGACTGATAAGTACATTTTAGCTTAAGCCTAAGAATAAATGTCTGGCGCTGTGGAATTGTAAAGTTACCGCGGCCTTGAAACGTTAAGGGCTAAAGTCAGTAAAAGAACTGACACCTTCTTTCACACCACTCATATAAATGTAATTCCTATTAATTCGTACGAAAATTGTCTCGTTAATAGTCCAAACATTTTGCGTTTGACAGAAATCCTTAGTAGATACTCAAGGACAAACACTTTTACCAAGTTCAAAATTTTCTTTCAAAGTTACAATCTTGCAAGAAGAAAATTTTATGACGACACACTTTCAAATCTGGCACACTTTAACTTTTGAAGTCTTTAAGAATTCCTCAGCTTCTAAAACTGCTTCCGCTTTCAAAGTTTGTCAGGAATAAACAAACACGGAGCTTATTACATTATCCAGTATAGAGACTTACGTTCAGTCAACATTTTTAAATTATCCTTTATTTAGCTGATCAATGAAAAATGCAATGTGCCTTCGACATGAAAATTGCGAACCTTTCCGAATAAGTATATACCTACCAAAACTCGTGTTTATATTAACATTTTCAATGAATTTTTGTTCAAGAATAACAAAACAAAAAGTTTATACCTACATGCATTTTGAATAGATACTGAGACTGCTGATATGTATTTAAAAGAAGTACTTCATATATTGAGAGGCCGCAAACGGCGAGCTTTAGTGTTTGTATTAACTACTCCAACATTCTTCAATAGCTCGGTATGACAGATGACTCGATTACCTCTCATGGTGGCTGTAGATGGTGGCGGTGGGTGCGCCTGCGACTCCTCGGCGGAGCGGTGTCGGGAGGGGGGCGCGCGGCGCGGCGACAGCGCCAGCCCCGCCACGCTGTCCGCCACGCCCGCCACATACTGACCCAGCGACGTCAGGAAACTCATGGCTGCGGTACACCACTCAGTTGAACAAAGCACTCATTTGAAACCATGCACTGATCAGTCAATTTATTGTAACACTCATTTCATTCAATTTCTGTCCAGTCAATTACATGTAGCACTCATCTCAATACACAGTAACGTCAGAAACGTTCACGGATTAACTCATCTTCGCACTAGTCCAGATGTAGTCCACACTTCACCTGCAAAGAAAACAAAACATACGTGAACATTGACAACACGAACTGAATTTCTGAAATAACTGTTAATCCTTTTACGTCAGGACGAGCTTCTCCTCTCCAACTGACTTTCAATTAAGCCGAAAGACTTCTGGAAACGAATGACACAATTGCGTTGTTTGAATAACGACATTCAAGCTTGGTAATATTGCACCGGGTTAATAGGAGACAATGTCAGGTTGCCAGCCCCCCGTCAAACAGTGAACAGCATTATTGAAATATGGACACGAAGGGATATTGCTGTCCATTATTATAAAATCTGCACGTTTCCCTACAGAACAGAGGCATTGTCTACACAACAATTGTTTGAGGGCGAGGTCGGTGTCAGACATAGTCTCATCATGTCGGACTTGTACATATTTGTGATACAAGTAATAATACAACAGAGGTACATTCTTTAATGAAAACTATACCTTTCAGTACTTATTATATAAAAGAGTAATATTTCTAGAAGTTTCTTCTTCAAACATAAATAAAAGGGAAGGGGACATAAATGGATTTATTTTCTAATATTCCCAGTACTCTCCTCGTATGTAAGCAACGGACAGCGGACGTCGAGATCAGCACATAAAAGCATTAGATAATGTTTGTAATGGAAAACACAATACCACGGGATACAATCACGTAACCTACGCTCATACAAATCATATGATGTCATAGATTTTAAATTCAAAATAGTATCTAATAATATTTAATTATAGGCTAGCACAATAAGTACGCTATCAGTCGACGGTTCTGTCTGCATTGTGCGGGGCTCTTAAACAGAAATATCATGCCTCTTAAAGCCCAATATTTAGCTTTCGCCTTAAGTTTTAAAATATTAGTAAAAATATTCGATTAAGTATTGGACCAACTGCCAGGTATCTTCAACCCGAAATTCAAGGAATCATTCATTCCAGGAATCTGGTAAATATCAAATATTAAAGGCAGCCTTCAATATTTTCAGGTAATAAATTTAAGCTATAAACATTTTACGATTGCGGAGATTTTTCTCAAAAAGATGCCTTTTGTTACATTTTATGGACACTATAAGATTTTTTTATTGAGAAAATTCATTATTTAGCCTCCGGCCAGCGTCTGTTCAGTAGAGGTTTGTTTAGATTAATTTCTACTGTTACGATAAAATGAATACAAAGGCAAGCAATATTTTCCACAACAACAGTTACCTACTAATCTTTATATAAATAGGTACAAGTCTTTGGAAATTGAAAAAACAAGTTTTTCACAATTAAGATTGGGCTTTTGGCCAGAATTATGTAATTGGTGGCTGAAAAATGTCGTGCAAACAACTACGATTGCCAAACTTGTGTAAATGAGCAAGGAGGTTCAGGGCATGTTTCCGGCCAGTTACTAGCAGTGAATCTATTATGTTAGGAGCCTGAAGCTCGGCCATAATCCCGCCTTCTCAGTACTTACAATATTGGGAATTGACCCCCGGCTAGAGCACGCTACAATACGGCCTACTGGGGTTTGATTAGGCAGGGCTTTGTTTAAACGGACCACACTATTACGAGCGACGACCGGTACGTTTCCTTCCCACAACCAATGGTTACTCGGTCGATTATTCCCCAATTCATCTCAAATATAATCAACAACACTGTTGGTCCTAAAACTTGTTCAAATATTCAATAATTCAGAAATCTCGGAAGCTAAATCGAAGATGATAAGCAATTAAGTAAAATCAATAGCCTCGTGATAGCACGATGGCATAGTGATCGCTCGCATTCGATACTTTTATTAAAAAGTTAGACTCAAGTATTTGAATTATAAATGAATCAACTTAAGGAAATTGCGTCTTTAACATCAAATCCATTACTCCTGGGGATAGACAACTTTTCAGATTTAATCCTTAAGAATTTTTAAATTTTTGGATGAAGCTAGAAGGCTTGTTTATTTGTCTGACTAGGTACCTAAGTCCTTTAACCTAGATAATTTCTAGTTGTATGTTGTTGCAATTTTCAATTTCATCCAGGTATAGCCATTTATTATATTAAATCGATATATTGTAGCTTTGTGTGCTTTACTTAACGGGGTACCAAATTACTAAAATAGAACTAAATGAGGGCTAAAATATCTACTCTTAATTAAAACGTGTTTCATAAGCATAAGTAAATCTATAAAAAGATAATCATATTCCCATCGCATAGTTAGAGCCAACTACTAAAGATCACAGAAAGGCTAAATCAAAAGTTATTATGTTAGTTTAGAAAGGCGCAGTGTGGACAAAAGCGCGAATTTTGCAAATAGGTCGCCTCCTGTTTAAGGGTTAATGAACAAATTAAGGCGGGCCCCCAGATGGCTGCGTTGTTCCCTCGGGGCCACTCTCAGCTTGCCCGCCTTTAAATTCGTTAAAATGAGGTTTTTATCAAAAATTCACACCTAGAATTTTGGTCGACGAATGCGACGTGTTTGTGAGAAGTATTTTAATTAAATTTAAATATTTCAAACTAAAGTAACTCTTGTCTTGTTTGTTTTTTAATCAAAATAATTCCAAGTATTTTTGTGAATTTATTCTTATTAAATTCAGTGTGTGATACATAGTGCAAGCTATTTTCAATTATAAAATTATCTGGACCAACATTCGTAAAATGTTTATTTTACCTGCAAACTAAAATTATTTTTTTTTACTAAAATGATAAAAGTACCGAATTGATGTGTGGAACACACATAAGTATGAAGGAAATAGCTTTGATTGGGCTGAATGCTCTTGAGATTATCACGGTCAATCAAAAATCTTACTCATCTTTGTAACAATAGTTGACTATAACTTTACTATTAACTATTGTTACTATTGTATAAAAAACAAAAAAAAAGTATCTATTTATTTTTACATCTAAGTATCATGAAGCTGTACAAATCATTTCCAAACTTCATTTAAAGTTGATATTGGATTTATTCGATGAAAATATTCAATTTTATAAAACCAGACTGAAAGCTGGACATCGTGGATCGACTCTCTGTTTCAATTAATTGTTTGCAGGAATTTCTGTAATTGGAATTTCATAAATTCATTTTTACTTGCTTGTAAAAAAATTACAAGCTTAATTTGTTGAAAGGGTTTTTTTTTCTTTTTTCTTATCAATAAAGCAGCATCGAAAACATTGTAGGAACGAATTTCAGCAAATTGTAAATCAATCGCTTTGTCCCGTTTTTTCTTCTCTAAAGTCAGGAAGAAAATCGACTTTTGCAATTTAAAAAATTAATCTGGTATAGCAAATACCAACTCAGAAATGATCCAAAAAACAAATCTCTAGTATTCCAGTCTCAGGTTGTTTTCCTGTAACATTCAAAATTTATTTTCCCCATTTATAATACAATTTCGCGAGAAAGGACCTACACTTCGTACAGGTAACGAAATTGTCATTCTCAGAACCGTGGATCGAACAATAGAATTAATTATTACGTAAAACAAAACGAAGGTGTGCTTCGGAAACGTAACTCCAAGCGATTCAACGCATTGAAGATAACGCTAGCTAAGCGTTTACATTGAAATATTTGAACGCTTTAATTTGTTGTTTAATTCGACTTCATTAATTAATCATTTAGGTTAAAGCAATGAAAGATCAATTTGTGTGCCTGCTACCTTTGAAATCAACCCTGACTGAATATGAATAGGTTAATACGCGATAACATCTCATTAAAAGATGGTTCTGTCTAATCAGCCATCGCGATCAGGCTTAGCCGATTACCAACTATACTGAGGTCGGCTTTCAGGAACCGGGATGAAAAGGCACCAGTGTTATATCTACACTGTACCTTTCCTCCAAAACATGTCCACAGCTTCTCTTTATGTTCTCTGAAGTCTATACAACGTTATTTTTAGTATATGCGAAACCTGAATATAGTTTGTTCAGAATCAGTAACTGAATCGATTCCAATAGTTTTTACACCAAGTTATATTTTTTTCAAAAACTATTTAAAAAAGTTTAAAGTTGGACATCGCCGCCATTAAGTACAACACAGGTCATGGCAGGTCATATCGAGTATTAGGAAACAGTAAACAACTAGTAGCAAGTGCAAAAAAACCCCTCAGTCCCCTTGAAGACCCGGTGACCTTGAATTTTTGCTGACTTTACAAGCTTATAACTTTGTGTTTTTTTATGATACAGTCGTGAAATTTTGTAAATAGATTCTTTACACAAAAATACTAGACAGGTGTATCAAGTTTCGCATTAACAAAAAATAAGGTTGTATATCTAGCATGTAGTTGTGGAATTAATAGCTCAAATACTCCTCTTAAACAGTAATACAGTTTCATTTTTTTGACACTGATTAAAACATTATGGAGGCGAAACTGTTATAATATTTAGAGGGGACTTTAGACCTAAGAGGGTCACATATTTTATGAGGTGACGGTTTAAATGGACAGTCATTATATTTTTCAGACCATTTGACACGTACTCGTAAATACAATTCAATTTAATTACACTTCAACATTTGTGGTAACACTCTTTTGTTGACACTCGTGAATGAACACACATTATTTATTTGTCCGTCAAAAAACAATACTCGCCTCGCTCATGTAAATTGGAGCACAACAAATTAATTATCAGTAAATGCAGGTGCAGTAAACAAAGGCCGCTTCGTAATTGCTTCGAAAAACACTCCGGTAATAATGATATAAGACTGGTGAAAAACATAAACGCGTAATAAACTATAGAACTACATAATCATTATTAAGTTGATTTGGATTAAGACTAAATTGTAATGAGGCCAAAAATAGCTGAGAATGGTAATTTTCACAAGGAATAAGAACACATTTATGCAGAATCATGTGGTCCGATTCAAAGCCGACCCGCACAGAGGGAAAGCAAAAATAGAATAAAATGATTTACCGCGGGGCTGATGTTCATTCACAACCACATCGAGTTTCACGCCAAAAATAAAAAGAGGCTCCGTGAAATAAAGGAAACGGTAACAACACAACTGAATACAAATATATTAATAAAATAAATTACAAAATAATCTTTTGAGTCAGCTGGGTCTTCCTGTGGTTCGTTTAATTAAAGCTTCTACTTCGCGTCGGACGCAGACTTGGCAAATAAACTTTCATGTAAATTGCGACGTCCATCTCCTCTGCCTCTTTTTCATTCGGTTTAGGTGCTTTAAATGTCATCTAAACTGGATTTTATTTGAAATTGCCATATTTCAACGTTTACGTTTTATTTATTACTAGCTGTTCTTCGCAGTTTCCTCCACGTCCTGGGAAAACCACTTCCCGAAACTAGGTAACATGTGGAATTTGATCTTTCTCAGGCAGGCTATCTTGTGTACCGAATTTCACTTGAATCATTACAGTCAATTTGGCTTAAGAAAGCAATGGACATACAGACTTTTTGCATTTTATTTTATTAAGGATAAATATTTTAAGGCTTGCTTTTGCCCTCGCCTCACTGACACTAAGTGACGGTCTGCTGACGATGCACACACCTGCTTAGAAAAAATCTCCTTATTTATGTATACCATGGTTCCTTCAGTAACGACCGTACATTTTGAGGTTCTTGAATAAATTCATTCTAGTGCTCAAATTGTCGGCTACTCATTATAAGATAGTTTCTGCTCTGGGGTCAAGTTTCTTTTATGCAAAACGTAAAACATAAGGGGACATTGCTGGTTCGTGACATGTAGTCGCAGTTTTTGTAACTTGCGCTGGTTACCTAATGAGTTTCCCTACTTCGTAATATAGCAATTGTGTTGATAAATTACAGCACAAGTTCAAGTGGACCACTTGTAATGGGCCGCCACTAACTCGCCAGTTAATTACGTGATCAATCAAATGATGAAGCAATATTTCACAACAACGTTATGTCAAACCCATACTACAAAATCTTGACATATTTTATTTTTTTTGTAAAACAATTTATTGTGATAAAAATAAGACATGATGAAGAATACACCATCGAGAATACATCAAAAGCTTAAGCCATGATATGAACTTAGAAGAAAGAACAACTTAAGTAACTATGCAGGTCCAAAATTACTTATTTCTACGTATAATATTTTTGCTAACTCCCAACTGACGAAAAGCACGCCCACGCACGAGTCATACAAACAGAAACTGTCGAAACTTAATTCGTCAAAATCCCATAAGGAAAAGAAAATTAGATTACATCAAATGAAAATATCCTGTAGGATTTTGCTAAAGATTACCGAATAAATCTTAGCCCTTACGATACGAAGAAAAATACTGAAACGTGATTAAAAAATATTTCTTGAAAAATATAATATCATGTCGCTTAGCCCTAAACAAAAAGTCGGATGACATAATTCTTCGGCCGAGACAAAAAGAATGTCGTCCTCTTTTATGAAAATCTTGGGCATTTCTTGTCAAAGATTTAAAAAGTCTTCGTACATTTCTTATAGGTTAGGTCGGATACACTAATGAAGTTACAAGACGTTGTTCCGAAAAGAGCTGAGTATTTTACATAACACACGTAAAGTCTGCGGTGTAGCGGGACTACTTTTTAGGAAGCGTAATGCCTGTTTCGCTACTGTATAAAAGATCGTTCTAGAATATTTATACGTAATTGCATGCTTTCAAGACTATCGCGTGCTGCTAGTCTTGGCGGAAGGCAAACGCAGCACTGATTGTCAAAATTAGACAAACGCGTATGTCACAAAAAAAAAGGTAGTACTTTTAATCGAATGTAAACTGATTCGGATGACTTACAGACTGTTTATATGCACTGTGTGGTGGTGTTTTAGTTAGAATATAAAAATCTCAATCGAACATTTTGAGTACCTAATTTTCGATTTTTATAACAGTCCAATCTACTAAATACTTTGCTCGCCTAAACATTTAACAACGACTAATTTCAGGTGCCAGATGGTGGCATAAATTAGATTGGGTACTTATATTTATAGATCGACTGCTATATTTTAGTAATTCTAGTTTCACGATTGAAATTCGTAACGTTAAGGTAATCGTATGGAATTGAACTTTATCTGCCATATCATTATATGTATGAATCTGAATAGTGCTACAATATTGTCTTAAGAGTACTTTGCAGTAATTATTTGCGATACAACTTTAGGCAGAGTTAAGAAACACGACATCTACTAAAAGAACTACTGATCATAACATTTTGCTGTCGTTTCAAGAGTGTTTTGAAAATCCCAGTACATTTATATATGTGGTAATTAAACAGTGAGAGTATATTGCTCGTAAATAAATACTAACCTAACTCCCTTCTCACCCACTTCAGAAACATAATGAGGTTCAACCGCAGTATCTTATTTAGTACCATCTTACCTAAACTGAGCCACACGGTTGCACTCAAGATCTCTAGAATAATCCCAAGATTATAAAGATTTGGTTTAAGACCTTACAATCATATTATTCTTACTAGAAACGCTCTAAAAAACGACACGTATGTCGATTGTGGTACACGTAATCATAAAGAATACATCTTCCGTCCATTGTAACTTGAAATGAAATTGAATTTTAGCCACGAATTCAGATTGAGGGTCCAGCTCCGAAAATTACGAGTTTTCCGACAGTCAGTCACCGTTCCGACGTGTTTCATAAATGGGAATAGTCAACAGTGGAAACGGCAGACGAATAATTAAAAAGAGCGCTGCTGTGGACTTTGGTTCCATCGGTGATTTTATGCAACAGCTTTAAAACGAGCTTTACAAAACCTTCGTTGGGTACATACATATTTACCGTAGCTTCGCGGCCAACTAGACTATATATTTGTAAATGTTTAATTATGACAAACGTTTGCATGTCTTCATGTACATTACTAGGCAATCATCTTCGTCTGAACACAAAACGTCACACAGTGTTAACGTGTTGTGTTGACTTATAGCCGTCACGTAAAAATTAAAGTGTCCAATCACATCCCCGAGCGGAACGAATGCAGAGCTGCAATTAAGTGGCTCGATGCTACGGCCTTCACATTTCGGCGTACCCCCACCTACGTACAGTTACGTTGTAAGACAAAGCCAGAGAACATCGCAGATACGGGGCACGTTCAACTGTGCGCTTGTCATGAAAGTAATACAATATAAACAAGTATTTTATACAATTTCATTGGAAAACTTGCGAAGTACAAACAAGAAAATGTCCTCGCTGAGAGAATGTATTATTTGTTTTTGAACGCAGTGTATAGTGGGTATTTTCTTTGTGTTGATTATGTACGGTTCAGGAAAGGCTTTTTATGTTATGCACCATATATTTAAAAAGAGTGTTAAAATGAATGAGTAAAATGTGGTAAATAGTTTATTATTGAATCAATATTTTACAAAAATAAATAACAACACACATTACCGATACAACAATACACAACATCACATAAAGAAGCAAAGTATATAACAAAAGTCAATTGCCAAATAAATATACCTACTACGAATTAAAAATAAAGTAACAGAATTTGTAAACAAAACATTTAATTTAACAAAACATTAAACACAGATTAATACAAAACTATTAACAAAATATAAGTTGACTCTTAATGTTACTTAAGAACTTACCTAGCCTCAAGCGAAATACATTATGAGGGCGCGGAGAATCCTTCGCTATCCGTTGGCACTCTGTAAACTTCGAACGATCTCAGTTCTTTTTCCGATATCCGAACTTAATTTGCGACGTTTAAAAGCTTTTATTTCGGGAGAGATATTTGTTGATTTTTGTGAGGCTCAAATATGCAAAACCCGAATTCAGTACGTGATGAAGCGTAAGTGAGTCGAGTAGTCGGTGGTGGGGCAGCGCGACGGCGTGAGGGTGCGTGGCGCGCGTCGGGCGGCTGGGCGGCGACTGACGTCCTCTGGCTCGTCCTGCCCGAGCCTCGCCCGGATCCCTTCCTGTTGATCGTGTACGCGACAGGTGATCTTAAACCTCTTTTAATCACTCATTTCTGTTTACAACTCTATCACTTTATTGATTTGTTGACCTTTGCTTCAAAGCTTATTTATTGTTATAGAACATCACCTCGACTTTACTTTAGCAATCTGCTAGGAACTGCAGATAACGGCAATTCCGCTTATCGCACTGGCCATTGGAACATAAAAATCTTAATTTCTTCTTCACGTAACGTTCACTGGGAAGTAAAATGTAATAGTAAAATAAAAAAGCTTTTTTACAATTACGCAACAAAGTACATTATTTACTGTTATGTATATTATTACAGAATAATTGAATAGATAAGTAAAGGTAATTTTTGAGGAAAAGCTTTTTCATTTTCTGAACGATTCATACTTACAAATTACAACTTCTGAAAGAAACAAAGAAACCCACGAATAGAAAAATATATTATTATATTTCAACTGTGAATAAGATGCTTTTCTGTTGAAAATATGAAAACGAAATGTTAATATTTCAAACAAGAGTTTTATATTTGAATGTGAAAATTGCAAGCAAGACGCTTGTAGCACATAAACGCGTAGTAGCGCGTAGCGAGCGTAGCAAATGTAGCGCGTAGCCGCTACGATTCTTTCTTTCAGGGGAAATATACCAAGATTTAATGACTTCTGTATGTGTGGAGGAAAACGGAATATGTTGAGGGTATAATTGTATCAAGTTTTGGTGTACGTTTCTGGTATGCCAAGAATTGTATTGCCAAGAACCTGAATTGAATTGAACGGAACAAATATAAATTGTACTTATATGTATGAAGATATAAAGTTTTACTAACCCGATTTTAGAAAGTTTTCTGCCAGTAGATATTTGTGAGTAGTAGTGGGCATTTTTTATTCAATAGGAGTAGTAACTTATCATATCGCTGCATAATCAACAAAACATATGAAATACATTAAATTCGCGAGTAAATTCGATTTCAAAATGCACAAAGCACACTCCACACAACTGTACGTTTGTGTTCTTTGTGAACGTTAATTGGTGTCGCAAGCGCACATAGTTAAGCGACTCACGACTCTGACTGCTCCCGTCTGCATTCCGCGAACTTTGGCCAACACTTGAACCACTCGTGTACTTGTTAGCTTACGGAGTTAGCCCGATTTCCAGCACGTATTGGTACATTCACCAAGTGCCAACTTAACTGTGCTAACTTAATTACTTCGGGTAAAAGTTTCTCGTGGTAATTTATTCTTAAGCGAGTGGTCGTTCGAACGGTGATTAGCAAAGTTTTGACTGCCACGCCGCCCCTCGATAAAACAAGTAAAATTACTTTCATATTTCGCTTATATATCAAGACGTTGTATGTTATTGACGTTACAAGTATTTTTAACTTTGAAATGAGAAAGCTAATTATGAGGTCAAATCAATTTGAGAGCAAAAAACGTTTGTTCATACCTATGTGACTAGCACAAAGCTAAGCCTAAGCCTCTGAAGATCCAAATAAATGGAAGATATGTTTACTAGAGCGCGCAGAGGACGTTAAGTACACTAGAAGGGTTCTTTGGACAGTAAAATAGGTGGATAGCCTGCCGAGAACAAAAAATACAAAACAAAATAAAAATAGAATGAATTCGACTGCAATAAGAATATAAACAATATAGTAAAATATTTAGTCATCATTTATGTACCGCTTTCCCTTGAAATGAATAATTTTAATATTAATTAGCTTTCCTCAAAATGTTTACAGCGAAATTACTCGGTCATTAGGTAAACTTTTAACATTCCTAAAATATATGCATCATAATTCAACGCAAAAAGAAATACTTCAGCATTAGTATATGTATTATTGCTATAGTTTTCCTTAATTTCATGTAAACGTAACACGTGACAAGTGTCGGTGGAAACAATTTGTCAAGTTGACAGGTCCGGCAAAAGGGTTCGTGTCAACGTGTCAACAGCGCAGATGACACCTTATCCTGTAAATGGAGGTATTCGATGTCAATGTCACATTAGCTATACCTACATGAAACAGAAATCTAAGAAATTATAAAGAATTCTATAATATCGACATTTAAAACAATGCCAGGGTAATATAAAAAGTAAATCTGTTGAGGAGGGGTAATTATTCCGAGCAGTGTCCCCTGACTCGCTTAAGTCTCCGTCTTTTGTTTGCGCCAGTGCCTAGTTCGGCTGCGCCTTATCGAGCTCCAGCAGCTACTGAGTCCAACATCCAATTAATCAACTAATCTGAACGTAGCTTCATCCGTTTCGATCGATTGCAGATACGGACAGCCACTATCGTTACTAGCAGAATGTTCTAACTTAGAACTTCTAAGCATACCAAAACTATTGAAGTCATCATTCCAAACAAAAATGAATCATTAATACATACCTACATATTTGCTTAGAATACAAGTTATAATTATCAATTTTACCACATGTTAGCAAAGTACACATCATATAATTTGGCAAAATTTGCGCGAAAGCTTTTAATTTAATTAGCCCGTCATAATAATGCAAAGTTTCAAATTCCATGTCAACAAGGGTCTGTGTCGGATGTGGGTACACATTTGAGTAAACAACCTATTAGATAGCTTTCTGATTGTCTTCCACAGTCATTAGACACCAACTGACGCTGATGTTACGAGCGCGTAAATTAACACACGCCATAAAATACGCATTAAGTTACGGAGTCTGAGTGTTCGAGCGCTGTACGTCAGAAGCAACAACAGGAAGATTATTACACGCGATAAACCTTCATAGAAAAAGAATAAACAGGACCAACCTTCATCATGGAGCTTTATTACAATTTGGCGATAAAAATACATATTGAATGTTATCACACATCAAACATGACAAGTGATAAAATGAGTAGATAGTGCGAACATGTTGAGAACACACAGCTCAATATAAAAAGTAATAAGAGGAAAACACGATGAACTCGACACGACTGCAACCTTTGTCCCCGGAGAACGTTTGTGAAATAGCTTTCGACTTATTCGTACCACTGTCAAAATCAAAATGGTTACAAACGCACAACCGAATAAATAACGATATATTTAGTCTTTGATCTAGGAAGCATTCTTTCAGGAAAAATATTTGCGGCCTAGTTGAAAACTATGTTTGGTACATTCCTTAGAATTCACTAACTTTCAAAAGTATTTAAGGAATTGAGAACTTTACAATGGTGGAGTACTTAAATATCTACTCTTATTTATTTGGTTATAGTTATCGGCACGGATATTGAGCTCTCGGCGGAGGAGTGGGGATCGCTTTGCGCACTGTACACATAAGGCAATAAATTGCATCTGCGCAGGTGAAGGTCAGGGCTCAATATCCCTGCCGATTATATCTACCTAGAATCTATTCAAATATATCACTACTTAGTTTCCAAAAATCGAGATGTGGATAAAATTATTCCTAGCTTTTAGAAACCTTACCTAGGTACTAATAGTTATAAAGTCAATATGATGAATGACTTAGTGAGTAGGTACATTTTAGGAAGTAAATGCATTCCACTTATGTAACAAAAGATTGCAATAAAGTTTAAAAGGTTAAGTGGGATATGATGTCATTGAGCGGGCGTGCGTGCCCAAGCAAGGCGTATGTCCACAGGTCGCAAATCCAATCTAAGCGGAGTGCACATCAATGGATCTGATTATCGATTGGCGACCGGAAATGAGCGCGCCGAGTGACGGCCACTCCACTACTGCCTTGTGCTGCACCGCAGAAGAACCAAACCGATCTGTAAGATGTAAAAACAATACACGAAGACAGCGCTTGGGGTCTGTTTATACTATTGTTGATTGCACAATTTTATAAATACAAATAATGAAGGAGTTCATTCAGATCGTTCTCCTAAAAATACCGATTGCTTCAAATCTAGAATTGATATTTGTTAGAAAAAGGTTTCATCTTAGGAATTAAATGATGACAGGACACGTCAAATATTCGGAACTGAGGTCTTTCCTCAAGATGTTGAAATTCACAAAAAAAACATGTTCAATGCTTTTGACTCACACATATGTAGGTAAAATTCGTGACTTCCTTTAATGGTCGATCGTTAGTCAGCCCACGTTGTGTCACGTTTGTTTTCTAATTCCTTCGAACCATGAATGAAATTCGTCGCATTGTGATTCCTTTTGCTTTCAAGATAAACCAATGACGTGAAAACTGATATGACGTTATAGGTCGCTTGGTTCATGCGAAGAAAAAAATCATCGATTTTTTTTGTTGTGTCATAGATCTTCTGCCTTTTAATTTTAGTGTGTGATCGTTAGAATTAGTGCCGAGAACCCACTTCCTGCCAACTTAAAATGTTTACCCTACGACCCCTACAACGACTAGGTACTAAATTGTGTGTTGTTTGAGCCATTACTTTGCAATTAAGAACATTTTATGATTTTAACACATATGGTTTGTATTCGCTTCAAAAGGTTGTTTTCTATCCCGTTTCTACGCAGGTAATAAACACTGTTATCATTAAAGTAAAAAAAATAAGTTGATTTACTTTAGGCCATTTTTTTCCGATATTGTGTATTTTGAAACTGGACTTTACTTTTCCTTAACATTCAGCAAACTAGAATAATAACAATGATAAATTAATTTCAGTCATTAGGCAAACCAATGCTAATCCGTATCGGATTAGCGTAGATAATCCGAACTACAATATGAGCAATACAAACAAATATCACAAATTGAAATAACATTGACTAATAAGTCCCTAACTGCGGTAAACGGGAAGTTCATAAACCAAACTGAACAGTAGTACTTGTTCATTATCTCCACAGAACAATAACACGAGTATAAATAGCTCGTCTCTATGCCTACATAAGTAATCCAAACTAATATTATAAATGCGAAAGTAACTCTGTCTGTCTGTCTGTCTGTCTGTCTGTCTGTCTTTCTGTCTGTCTGTCTGTCTTTTCTTCACGCCTAAACTACTGAACCGATTTGTGTGAAATTTGGTACAGACATAGTTTGAAACTTGAGAAAGGACATAGGATAGTTTTTATTACAAAAAATAAAAATAAAAAATAAAATTTATTACGGACATACAGTGCCATCTATTGGTCAAATGTCGAAATGCTGTTCCTATGCTCCGTAGATAGATGGCGTTAATCGCGCAATGGTGTCATTACACGTGTTCGGTTCATGTTATTGTTTTAATTCATCGGAAAATCCATCAGAAAAATGTAAATAAACAGTAAAAAGGTGTAAAAAAATTAATATAATAAAAGTTTTACTACAAAGAAAATGCTCTAACGGAGTATAGATAATTCTATTAGTACTACGCGCAATTGTGTCGATCGTTACACGAGTTCGGTTCATGTTGTTTTAATTCATCGGAAAAAAGTAAATAAATAGTAAAAAGGTATGAAAAAAATAATAACAATATAATACTACTTTTAGTACAAAGAAAATGCCCGAACGGAGTATAGATAAATAATCCGAGTTGTCACTATGCTCGATAGATGGCGTTGGGATCGAAATAGATCGCGCTATGGTTTCGTTACACGCATTTGGTTGGGTATCGGCCGAGCGCTTCGGTACCGTCGTGGAAAAATTGTATTGTCGGTTGTATGGTCGTTTATGTGGATTGGTCCTGTTTCGTAAATTCTAATTTGGTTCCGTTGTATTTGTCGATTTGGTACAGACATAGTTTGGAACTCGAGAAAGGACATAGGATAGTTTTTATCCCAAAAATCCTGCGGGAGCGGGAACGTCTCAAAAATCCCGCGAGATCGGGAACTATGTGGGTAAAACCAAAAATCTGCCGGAAGTCACTATTCCACGCGAACGAAGTCGCGGGCAAAAGCTAGTTATTGTATAAACAATCAACAAACATTTAGATAAAATACTAAATACTTCAGGTATTTGATTATAATTTTGTACGTTTCTACACATAGCTGAGTACAAACGCGCTGTTAACGTGAAGGTGCTCGCCCACTTGAGATAATCCCTCTGTCGCTTATTACAACCCCCTCGGGTGAAAGAACTGACGTTTTTCTTTAGCGAAAACCACATTACCTTCTGCCAAATTAAACTTAGCTGTCATAATGTTTCCTAGAAGAAAAATATGGAGTTTATATATTTATATTAAAAATAATGTAATAATTTTCACTGAAATAAATTAAATCCAAAACAGGTCGTGTAAGTCTAGTACCTAAATTATATCCATTTTTTAAAACATTGCCGTCATCTTACCTCTATTTCAATAGTGAAGTAAGATGTTGAATTGACTAATAAAATAAAGTTGTAGCAAATGTATCGTAAGTGCAGTGTCAGCAGGAGTGTGCAGTGCCGCGGCCCAGGTGAGCACTGTACCGTAGGACTCGCGCTGAGCTTGACCCATATTTTAAACCTATCGATCGCACCGCTCTCGCAAGGACCCTACACACTGAGCAATTTCCAGCCATGTTTATCTGGAACAGTTAGAGGTCTTCTTAAGGAAAAGCGCCAAGTTTTACTGGAGGTTATTTCGGTTACAAAACACTCACTTTTACTTTGTGCGTGTTCTTGGAGAAATTAACTACTTTTAAGGCCTTTGTTACTGTTTACCCAATGTGCTTCTTTCTCAGAAATAAGCTTATTAAAATACCCTGAAACAAAATCTAAAGTAATTAATATTTTCGGCAGTCGAAAGACTCCAATTAGAACGGCCTTATTCAGAAACAGACTTAATTTAAGACATGTGTTAAGTTTCCCTTCACACAAACTTAGTGCATCTCATGCGTAATTATTTTGGAAACATCTTAATAGGTTCGTTCTTTAAAATATATCGAAGAAAAGAGTTTAATAAAAATATGCTTATTTAATAAAATGTAATATTTTAATATACGCTTTAACATTGCATATTCAGTAACCTAGTTGTGATAAATATGAAATAGCATTTAATATTCCCATATTGAAGGTAACTTTGTACGATATTAAATTCCGAACATGAGCAAATATTTTATTCCTGTGCTTGCTTCCAAATAAATATCATAAACACTGAAATTACTTTGCCGTGAAAAATATGCGTTTTGAAAATGAATAAAATCTACATAATAAAGACGGGATGTAAGTCGCACTCGGGTATTTTGTGTTCACCGCTATGACGTCTGCTAACCGCAAATTCCAATTGGTTGTTGTATCATTTACCTATGAATAATAATATCTGCCTATGTAAGTTGTTGTTTCCCGTTTCTCGTTACAGTATCATTATAACCAGCGGTCTGTCCGCTGCCTTCAGGACATCACAATAACGTGAATACGCGGCATAAGACGTTAGAAATAGTAAAAACATCCATGTGGTTAAAATGTCGACTGAAAGTGTACCACCTGTCACCGACACCGGTGTTGCGGACCTGATGACGACCATTGCAGCAGCTACTGTAGACACACCGATGAATGAAAGTGGATTGATATCATCGACTAGTGCTCCCGAAGGACAGTTTACCAATATCAGTGATACCAGTGCCCTAAACATAACAAACCCGGAAAGTGAACTGTACAATGGATATCCAATATTTCAGATATTCGTTATCATCGAACTGGTCATGACTACTCTAGAGTTAATAATATCAATAGTTGCAGCTATCAAGATGCCACGGTGGAGAAGAAATTATAGAAACCAAATGTTAATGCAGTTATCTTTTGCAAGGTTTATAAAACGAATTATTTTTACATTTAAGTTTGTAGAGGTCCGGGAACAAATAATACCTAGTGAGACAGTTGAACATGTATTGACTTGTTTTCAGATTTATATAGACTTTGTTGTAGTAGTTTTAGTGTTCTTTTTTATAAAACATATGTACAACAGCTTAATAATAGTTTTAGTGAAAATAAGCCATAACAGTTTGTTCAGGGTTTTGTTCTGTTCATGGCTGATACCAGTTCCCATAAGTGTGGCGTGGACAAGCGTGATCGTGGCCGACATGTTGAGTCGGCAGCACGTCAACTTGTTGATCTGTGGTGTGTTCAGGTGGCCGCTAATATTCATAGGCACGGGGCTTTACATAGCCATCGTCTACAGAGTGTTGTCAGACAAAATACGACAGTTCGCCAGAAGTCTGGCTGTTGTCACGTTTTTCCTATGTCTAACGATAAATGTTTATTTATTTTCCAAAGACGTCATAGAATTGTGGTGTTTTAAATCACTATTGACGCTATTAATAAGTTATATATCAGGGTTTCTGATGAATTTACTTATACTCAGTATGTACATCATTTTAATAATATTAACTTATAACAACAAGGCACAGTCCTCGAGAACATTACCTGACTATAGTTTAGCCGATGTCAATATGTTAAGGTGAAATAAGATTCCAATAATTTTATGTTTTACTTACTGTAGAATGTCTGAAAGACACTTCCGTATACTAATAACAACTCGTAAATTACATGAATGCAATTAGCGATGTTTATGAAATGTTGACTATTCCCCTTTCCAGTTTAGTGATTGGATTGTGAGTGAGTAATTTTAACTTGTGTTACTGTGTAACGAATATAATTAGTACGTAACCTCGAGAAATATAATTTATTTTACCCGAGCTGCTGTCGTTTTATTTGATTAATAAAGTGCTGCTTTAAAAGGCTTCTATTTTATGAAACATTTTATAATATTGGAATAAGTATAAGTATAAAGAAGATAGAATATAAGGCCAATGCTGTCAATTTGGACTTGAGGTACTCGACCAAATTACCTATAACTCTTGTTACCACTAAACATCTAAACCTTAGAAGAAGCAGGATATAATACAATACTTGGTCATACTTCCAGTTATTGAAGTTTATTTTAATTCCAGTGGGTCATATTTAGTGACATGCCAAGGGTAAAGTATTCCCATAGCCTGCTAGAGATATCGGAATCAGTTTGATCCCGACAGCACTTCTGGACTGCTCAAACCACTTAATCATTAGTGGTCGGTGGCCACAACCGCGCGCCTATTCAATTAAAATGGAATTGGCAGTTTTTGTGTACTTAGTAGCGATAATTAACGTTTGTTATTTAAATGTACGTTCGGTAGTATATCTGTACTGTACCGAACCGTACATATTGGTTTCACTTATAGAAATAGTTTATACTGAATGTTCATAATAGGTAGTTGAAAGTCCAAAATTCACCGTTAATTATGGCATCAAACATAAACTTGTGTTTGATTTCGGACTACCAATTATACATATATGATACAATTAGATATCTACATAGCACATTGAAGTCAGTGTGTGTAATCTCAATACAGATCTAAATTCATCTCAAAGCCTGTTGCCGCAATGTACTTATGGGTGACTGAGCATCTCCGGCGTTTGCCTCAGTGTTGCGCGTATCTGTACGTGCATATGTAACATTATGTTAGTTTGTTTCTGAGTAAGATCGATCAACAATTGTCCTTGTAAAGCGAAGGGCTTCAAACCACGATTGGTATACTGTTACTGTTACAGCCTTTTTATCGTCCCACTGCTGGGCACAGGCCTCCTCTCACACGGAGAAGGATTGATCATTAATCACCACGCTTGCTCAATGCGGGTTGGTGATTTCAGACTTTATAGTCCAGGTTTCCTCAAGATGTTTTCCTTCACCTTTTTATCAGCCATTGGTGTCCAAGATATACTTAGAAAGTACATACAAACTTAGAAAAGTTGCATTGGTACTTGCCTGACCTGGAATCGAACCCGCGCCCTCATACTCGAGAGGTTGGTTCTTTACCCACTAGGCCACCATGAATTCAATTCACGATTGGTATAAGAATCTGTAATACCATCTTGAGCATCTCATTTCAAATTCATTGTTAAAAGAAAAGTAACCTGTCTGTTTCTGTATTACCAGCTTTGCTGTGCTTATATACAATCTTGAATTGTTTATCTGATTATGATGTGTCAAAACTGTAGTGGGTAATCACAGCTGATTATTTCCAAACCAAAATTGCATTTAACATCATGAAGACTACGCTAAAATGCGTTGTTATGCATTATCTAAATCCAAGGTGACATTACAACGCTCGAGAACCAAAGCCTTGTCAAGTGTTTTGATGAAATCGTGACATCATGGTTAATGGCTACCATGAAAATCGACCGGTCCGCAAGCTGAGTAACAACATGAGCGATAAGATTACAGATAATTTTATAACATGCATAGCGAATTTCACATGACGTGCTGGTCAAAAGACTCAAAAGACACTAAGATGTATGGCACCTACCACTCCAGCACACAGACATCATTCCTCTTTCGATAGCTGCTTTTCAATCGAGTAAGCCAAACCTTGGTTTATTTGCGTGTATATTCGACCAGTCGTATCAACTTAAGTTTTCGTGTTCATGAAGACATTTAGAAAGGTAGAAATTTCCAATAATAAAAGTTGCAAATGTTTGATGCGCCTAAGGAAAAAGTTTACGCATTTCGTACTTACCACGATTTCTATTTTGAGTATTAGAATACTTATGGAATATAATTATATCTCATACCTTGTACAGGGTCAGTCACGAAGTGTCAAATAAAATCATCAGCCAAATAAAACTAGTACAAATTTAATTTAGGATCACAATAATAGAATACAAGATTGATTTAAATTTTACAATATCACCACAAGTTAATTAAGGAGCAAGGTTTGCAGACAAGGTTTAGAGTTCCTCCAGAACTAAATGCATTTCCATTACCCCAGACAAATGCAAGTATTCTTATCTTAACAAATCAGAGTTATTTTCTCATAAACCAATTTACAACAAGCAGAACAGAGCGTGTTCGCGGTTGTGAATTAATCTTGCTGATGGATATTGCATCGCCGACCTCCTCCTACCCTCACAATTACAACATGCACATATGTACCTATACATACGTACCTAATGTTAAAACTATTATTATACCTTACATATTGCATTCTCAAGACGTGAACAGTCGATAATAGAAAGTCATAGGTACATCGAAACAGGAAACAAACGAACTATAAAATTTATAATTATTTAACAAACATAAAAATTTCCCATAAATACAACCTTTATGCAGCGATAGGTAATTAAAAACCATCATCGGAAGCTCATGGATTAACAACTTTATTTACAGAAATGTTAGAGACAAGCCTTTATTATGTTAACTAACAGGTTTCATTAACTGTTACAAAATATTGGAGATAGAAAAATGGACGGAGAGAGCCGCTGTGCGCTAGTGTGGCACAGCGCATGCGCGGCGCTCTAGTCGCAGCTGCACGCGCAGCGCTTCACGCGCTTCTCGCGCTCCACCAGCGCGTCCACGCTGCGCACTGAGCGCGGCTGCAAATCTGAAACCACACAAAACAATTTATAAGTTACGACATTTATTATAGCATCGATAAGAAACCTATTGTACCTACTCAAAGTAAGGATACAATTTTCTACCCGATTACCAAAATAGGCTGATTAAAAACAAAAGTATACCCTAAAGCTTAGACTCTTTAAAAATCTGATATTATTGGGATTAGTTTTTTTACTGAAGTCTCGTAAAAACCTAGTTAGGTACGGCGTTAGACACACACGCATGCATGAGTTGTATTATCTTAATATCGTTGAACGATCATGTACGCACGCCCCTATTCTCTTTACGCTCTTATAATCAAATTAGGGCAAGATCAAGAGCAACACATGTTAAGACGATCTAGGTCAGTAAACAGCTATTGACCTGTATTAATTACCAATTATGAGTAATTAGTGAGTGCAACAACAACCCAATTACTGTAGAAATTACGTGCAAAGACGTCAATGGACTATGCCAATACACTGCGCTACTGCTACGAGGTATATCGTCACTTACTGCGATTACGCTGACTAATTCTAAATGGAAAATACAATAAACATTAATTGTGGGTATCCTGTAAGAATTACAAATCATTGATCGTACAGAGAAACGTTATTTCTAAGCTAAATTCTTCTGATCTCAATCCGCGTTCCGTTTGCAAAAACCATGCTTGTTAACAAAGTTCACGACCGCAATCTCTCGACAAGGAGATTACAAGATATACTTAATCAACACGAAACGCTAAGTGTCAACATGCGCCGTTCTAAATAAATATAATTCAAACAACATCAGATCATGATTGCTTCTATAATAAATAATAATAATAAATTTCTTTATTTCAGACCATGGTGTCCATTTTGTTAGTAACAATATTCTTATACACGTGGCATAAAAATGTTTATAAAATCTCTTTACACGTGCCGTTCTGTATTGTCACCGCTCCATATTATGATTTTTATCAGATTTGTATTATTGAAACTTCCTTATTTTCATCGTGTAAGTATGTCAGTCGATACATTTTTCTTTCTCTGTTTTCTGGTAACAGTTGTTATTTGTATTTAAATTAGTAGGTACGAAATAGTGTTAATAAGGCAGTTCGTACAAGAAGTTCACCTGAACTATTACAAATTGGTAAAGTTACAAGTTCGCCACTACGTTACATAGACACGCGACACTGATTTATTAGAACTGATGTGACTCATGTGTTTTTGTGGTAGACATTGTGTCTATTCATTCATTTTGTTTGAGGAAACATTGGATGAATGAGCACTATGATTCTACTTGTTCGAAGTGATGTTATTGCTCACTAAAATAGATAAGTGTGCTATCAGATTTATTGGATTGGTTTACTCGTAATACATATGTGTTATGAGGAATTCATTTGCGCAGTTATCAGTAATATATTTTTAAATTTATTGCAGCAAGTATCTATTGACTTCTAGGCATGTCACTGGACCACTTTGTTACTCGTTAAATGTTGTTTTTAATTTTGATAGACATACTTAGTCGTCGTACACAATATATCTAGTTATATACAAGTACAAGCTAATCTTGTCGCTGCAGCTTCATCAATATTAAATGAATGTTAAACAAGCTTAGCAAATTGTGCAGAATATAACTTTGCAGACATTGTTCACTACCAGACATGGCAGCTGCAAATTAATGACAGTTCAACCAAGTTTTCTCTAGTAAAGTTATTTTTCTTTGATAACATGATTGTGTTTTTAACAATTAATTTAATTAAACTTTTGATATTAATTTATGCAGCATTTATGTAACGTTAATTTAAATAAATTTTTGGTTTCAAACAAGTAGCATTTCAAATTATACAAACGTAATTGAATATTGTAAATTCTCATCTGCATTTATTTACCAATTCCAACAAACATATAACACTCCCTGAACGCAGATTCAATAAAATTACACTGCAATAACATGAAAGGACGTTTTCCGCGTAATAATAAAGTAAAGCCTTTAATGGATCCAAATGAATTTACTCGTTATGGACGTGATATAGAGCTGAAGTTCGAATGAATGGTGTGTGTGAAAGTTCTCGTGGAACGCAACAACTAGTCCCAGCCAGCTTTAGTAATAGAGCATTCCAAGTATCTGTCGGAGGAAATCTGGCCAGTTCCACGTATACTATTGATTATCAACGAAGCTCCCGTCACAAGTCCTGGAAGAGCTTATATGTGTTACCCCCAGGTATCAATTCATTAAAGCGTATAAATTATTACGTAAAACATGGCATGCTGGACCTATTCTTCAAACCATTTTGTTATGTTAAATAATTAAAACATTCATCTTTTTACTAGATGTGCCGCTTTTATCTATTATTTTTAACGTAGAACTACTTAATTTTAATATGAACTTGCAATAATGTTCAATGTTGACTTTACAATAATGTTCACTTTTGTAATCAATTTGTATACACCTGTAATAGTAGAAAAAGTCTGTACCCTAGGTAAGCAATGTAACAAAGTAACCAATTTTTCAGTCTTTCATGAACTACGCAAACCTAATACACTTAGCTATCTCCATCCGATCCCTTCATATTCTACTACAAAATTGTGATGAAAATATAGTGCTATGTTACGTGAATTATTTTGCCAGAGACTGTACTCACTGCATGTAATATTCAAAAGTTCAGGCACCCGTTAACTGTCGTGTGCATAATTACACGAGTCCAGTGGCGATGATTGTTTGCTTTAAATAACGCTCTACTGCAATTTTATTTTGCACTTTTAAACGATACAAAATACAGCTGTTCTATTTACTAAATTGAAAATCCTAAGTATAGAGAGCTATTAGGCAGTCACAAAATACCCTCATACCCTTGTGAATCTACAAATCCAGTGTCCGAAATGGAACTAAAAATCGAATCAACAAGCTCCACAAATCCTACTGATCGAAGTATGCTCGACAAACGGATTAAGAGGCAGTCAACCACAGGTTTTCAAATTCTTGGGTTACTTGAGCGTGTTCAAGCGCCCTTTGGGCTTAACGCCTCGCTGTAAGCAAACCAGCACCTCGTTGCTATTGTACTTTTGTAAACCTTATTTCAATGGGCATAGACGCTGTGGAGTCGTGAGTAGGGATGTAAGAACTTAAACTGAAATGCCTGATTGATCAAAAAACTGGGCATTTGGATCGAAAGCGAAGGCTGTATGTATATTCTGCGGGATTGTTCGAAAGCGTTACCGCGGCCCTGGTACATAAAAGTATAAGTTCGAATATTGGTAACGGCATTCAAGTGTAGCCGTCGTACCATAAAAACTTTTAAACGTCTGTTGAACACTTGTCTAAAAATTACAGATTATGATTATAACGTTGAAATAAGGTCCATTTTGCAGCCACACTTTTTTAGACAAGTGTTAAATAGATGTTTAAGTTTTTGTAGTAAGGTTGTAAGTGTTGGTGAGTGCTCACAGTGCGGCCTCTCGTCGGAGGGCATGTCCTGCGGCAGCAGCAGAGTGCGCGGCGCGCGCGGCGCCAGCTCGGGCCGCGCCTCGCCCTGCTCCTCCGCCTGCGCGCGCGCCTCCGCCTCCGCCTCCGCCTCCGCCGCCGCCGCCAACGTCTTCACGATCGTCTTCACCTGCAATAGAACATACACATCAAATAATTTGGCGAAATTCCTACATTTTCTCAACGTAAAAATTAACTACAGTAGGTACTGAATGAGTGGCCGCATTTTTTCCTTTCTGTTGACTCGAATTTGCTTGCCTATAATGAGCTACTGCTAAAATATTTCCTCCTTTAAAGGTTAGATATATACAGCCATGTAAAGTAATATCGATGAATTTATTTTCAATAAACACACTACTTGTTATAAGTAGGTACACATCCAGATATCTACGTCAATTCCATACTTTGAAGTAATGGAAAATATACTGTTTGCAAAATTATTATTCCGAATACTTGAAATTCGAAGTAAATGAAGGTTTGTCAGACGTTAAACTTTTTTATCGTCCACAAAATATAGTTACAAAGTAAGCAATCTTTAAGCCTAGCGAGTCCCAGATGGCACAAATTTTTCATACCGACTCGACCTTCCGAAACCCAAGTTTTTATTTGCAGAAATGCTTCTGTATTGAAAATCCTTTACTTAAAGATTCGCTCCATTGCTTACTTTTTATCGAAACATAGTGGGGTGGAATGTAAGAAAACTCCACGCATATAGTTGTCAGCAATAACCTACTACCTAAAAAAACATGTAAACCGAAAATCTAATTCCCAAGAAAGATAAAAGACGGAAGCCATAAACCAAAGCGCTCCTATTTAAGCCAAAATTGCTGCTTCATATAAAATATTAAATAACCAAATACATAAGAGCATCTTTATCCCACGGGAGCAGTCGGGAAGGATCCGCTTAATGTAAAACCGGGAATATGTAAGTATCTACTTAGATTTAACAAACAGGTTAAAATTAAACAAGGTTATCTTTTGTCTTGGCCCTGACTTTACCTACGCTTAAATGCTTTAATGTTAAAATCAGAAGGCATCTATTGGCATATGTATGTTAGCAAATTTGATGCAGGTTGGTTTTAAAAACTGATTTACTTGGTATAATTTTTCAAAACCTGAAAGTCATTTTGTTTTGAGCACCGATCATAGCTACATAGTAAAACGCCTAACATAGCCTTATAAGTATAAAATAAAGGAAACAACCAGGATTCCTATTTACATTATTCATATTAAAATACTAAGAAAACGTGTGTATTTTCCGTTCCGATTCCGATCGAGTGTCTACAGGAGCAGGCAATAGTGTTAATTTCCTGCACTCGGCCTTTGTCACTATTGATTTCTGGTTCGTAACGGGACTGTCATCTTGGCTCATATACTCTCCGTCCATCCTCTGTACATAGGTATTTACAATATTTACTTGTGTCATACATTTTTGCTAGTCTACCACATGGAGAATAACAGTTAAAGAGTGTCTCCTTCTTTGTGTCATCGTCAAAACTTTACATGCAAGAAGCTTTAACTTTAATTTTTTAAAACCCTCTGTATTAAATCTGGTCCTTCATGTGAACATCAAACCTTCGTCTAACCCACACGTGACTTTAAACGACATCTTTCAGGAATGAATATTTAATGTTAATGCCAAACCCCTCACACTTTTCATGAGTAGAACTTACTGCAAATCTTTACCTAAGTTTATGCATAATACTCTATGTATGAACATATAATAAAGACAAAAATGAGAATATGTCTCGCAGCCGTAGGTACTGTCTCAAATAAATAAACAGGGAACGTACTAAAAATTGTTTGATTGTCCATTGTCTCTACCACATTCAATACAAAAGCAGCAGTGTTGTGCATGTTCGTAGCATGTAGGTATGCAACCGATCTATTGAACCGTCTAATTGTATTTTGCACAAAGGATACTGTTACCTCGCTAGTCAGACACAACTGCTAGACACACAATACGGCTGCAAACTGAAATAGATGGCACAATACTTCCGAGTATTCAATAAGCGCAATTAATGCAACACCAGTAATCTTTCAGGGATAAATGAATATATAATTATTACACGAATTTATAGAAGATAATTTCCGGTATGTTTCGTATGCATTACATATTCATTATTAAAATTAGAACAGTATGCACCTCCGTTATCTTCCTGCTATTTGTCACATACCAAAGTACAAAAATATTTCGCGTCATTCATCGCATTTAATTCAAGGATAATTTAATTAATAAATATGGATGAAGTACATATAAGTTATCCTCCAAGGGACTCTTAATTTTCCTCATCATTAAAACACTATCAAACTGTGTCCGTATTCATTACATATTTAATATATGTATATGTCACCGGAAAATAACAAAACTCGTCAGTTGATCAATTTTCTAGGTAGTTGATCAACTCTCGGAAAATAATAAGCGGCATTTGAAATGGACTATTTAACGTATGTATTTTAGTAAGTTGATTAATTTACGGCGCCTTGCCGTTAAATCATCCGACAAAGGCGAGGTGTACGTTGATTGGTCAAAAGACTCACGTACTTTCACTTGCTAAATGCTTATAATGAATGCTGTCGACCAATCAGAGAAAAGTGTATTAAGTGACGGATAATAGTGTACCGTCAAATAGTACACTGGGCAACGATTAGCCCATTTGTGTGTGGATGATTTTACTTGTAGCAATACAGTTAATTATTAAATTACGGCTAGGTACCGTAAGTTGACCGTAAGTTTAGCTAAAATTCAATGCGTTAAATGGTACATTTCAACTGTTACTGTTACTGTTACAGCCTTTGTATCGTCCCACTGCTGGGCACAGGCCTCCTCTCACGTGGAGAAGGATTGAGCATTAATCACCACGCTTGCTCAATGCGGGTTGGTGATTTCAGACTATATAGTCCAGGTTTCCTCAAGATGTTTTCCTTCACCTTTTAATCAGCCATTGGTGTCCAAGATATACTTAGAAAGTACATACAAACTTAGATAAGTTGCATTGGTACTTGCCTGACCTGGAATCGAACCCACACCCTCATACTTTAAACTGCTGTTTATTATTTTCCGAGAGTTGATCAACTACCTAGAAAATTGATCAACATAAGAGTCTTGTTATTTTTCGGTGACATCTATACTAATATTATAAAGCTGAAGAGTTTGTTTGTTTGTTTGTTTGTTTGAACGCGCTAATCTCAGGAACTACTGGTCCGATTTGAAAATTTCTTTCAGTGTTAGATAGCCCATTTATCGAGGAAGACTTTTTATCCCGGTACGGGAAGTAGTTCCCACGGGATGCGGGTGAAACCGCTGGCAGAAGCTAGTATATAATAATTTGCATTTATAACTTACTAATTTTAAATCCAGTTTTAAATTGTACTGTACATAATTTGAAACTGCACTATATCTCGTACCTACATGGCCGACGGTAATATGTACGTCATCGGATGAGACCAAAGAAGTATTACCGTACCTCTTGCATGTCATTGTCGATCTGTTGGTCTCGGCGCTGGTTGGCGGCGGCGTCCTCAGCCGTGCGGTGGATCATGTGCAGCTCCTCGGGGCTCAGGTTCCACGGCAGGTTCATTTGTACCGCAGGTCCCTCCATGGGGATCTTTTGTACCTGCATATACAACTACATTCTTAATCATTCCAATCTCTAACGGAATCTCGCTCAAGATCCTTGCGTGCCAATGCACACTGAAAAAGGATAATTATTCTAATCGTTAAGTAATCTTGCGTAAGGTTGATAGAAAAATCTTGACCAGCCAAATAAGGATGAATACCTGCATACGAATTATTTAATTGTATTTCCGTAAGAAAATGAATGTCGGTTAAAATGAATAAACATTATGTCAAAAATTGTGACAGGTAAATAATTTGCAGTTAGAGCAACTCCGATTGAAACCATTGAACTCATAAGTTGTTTACGGAGATCAAGCTGGTGCAAATTGTGTATGTACACACAAAGAAATAAGATCTGTTAACGGAAATCTTCATTTTGTTTATAGAAGCTATTTGACATTCACAGCTAAATGAATCAATAGCAAACATTCGTTTGAACACATTGCAAACTGCGTTTATGGTATTGTACTGTAAGCGATGGGTCATTAGTCGTAGGAGCAATGGCATCGTTAATCACTAATCTACACTGCCGTATCGCATTGTTTATCGGGAAGCAATGTTATCATTTGTCATCATAAAAATAGTTGCATGTATGATGGAATAGACAAGTAGACAGAATTGAAAAATAAAATGCTTGAGATCTACCTCAGGTTGTTCGAGTTCCTGCGTAGGAGCAGATTGAGGCACAAACTGGTGGAGCACGGTGGGTTGCTGGAACGAAGAGAAACCAGATTATTATTTTGACAAGTATTCAAACGAGAAACAAAACTCATCGCAGGGACCCTTGTATAAAAGGTAATCACGTATGGGCCGCGCCACACGATACCCAGTCGCCGAGTTCTTTAACCTCTGCTAAGAAAACGCTTCACTGATCTCTACGTTAAGTTTTTGTATATGCACGTAATATTTTATGCATTCCTTCAGTTAATTCGAATTCAACTCTTTGTTGTTTAAAATTGCATTATTATCGTAATAAGAGCTTATTTTGAGCTTATGTAACTTTGTTAAACTAAGTTTGAATGTAAGTGGGTATTGTAATCGTTTTCTAATATAGTTTTGAAGTTATGATGTTACGAGCCTGCCCTGGCACACCTGACATATTTATTATTACATAATTACGATTCTTAACGTGATACTAGTGTATTTATTTAAATTATTCGATATTATTGGCAAGTGCTATTATCGAGGCACATCCACACATACATAATGATACACTTAAGCTTCCGTGTAACATCATCTCAACACTCGTTCCTGAACTTGTAAATTGCTTGCTAACGGAGTGTTTTTATGTTCACAAAGTTTTCCGACACCTGACTACGTGATATGAAATAAGAATTGCGATTGAGACCACCACGTTTTAAAACCATAAGTTAAATATAACTATTTATGTTTGGTTAATTCTTCTATAAAAGTGTTAATTTAATGAATTAAGTGATCATCGTCATACATGCATGTAGGTATGTACGTATTGCGTATTAACCGCAGCCTTAAAGTTATATTTAAGTTTTATAGTACGTGCTGAGACGACGATAAAGACCTTAATTATACTTACTAACAGCTATACATTTTATTACTAAGTGTAATATTTAAATGTGTCCACACATATGAATATTCCTGAGATGCATTTCAATAATGTATGTTTATCAACTACTAAGAGTCAATTTTAATAAGACGTATTTAAACAACCCTATTTTACTACAGACTGTCAACACAATTTGTACTTAGTCTAGTACTTACCTTGTAAATTATGGCAAAGGAAGATTTTCATTGCGTAGGTAAGTTGAATTTAACTACGTACAATGTGGTACATTCATAGTACCACTCTTAGTGTGACCTTTCCGCATAATAAAAGTTTTTTTAACGATACATTTGGTCGGGTATTGTTTATTTAGTAGGCAGGCGTGTTATACAATCAATCGCGCTGACTGCACGCTCAGTTGATTGTTTTTATAATGCCGTGCTACGAGCGCAATAACTTTGCAGGTTATCTATCTATCATCCCTTGCTTAACCTAGTAAATGTAAATTGCCATTTTTGCCTATACCTACTTCTCTAGACAACATTAAAGTGGGACCATCGCTAATGTAACGATGAAGGGCTAAAAAGGCCTAAAAAAATAGTGAGACTTACTTCGTTCTGGTCATGGCCTTGTGGTGGTGGTGGTGGGGGAGGCGCGAAGGGTCCCATGGTCTCTGGTGGTGGTGGCATGTTGTGAGGCGCGGGGATAGCGATCACTCGCTGCACGTGGATGCGCATCTCACGGGGACCACCCATCTGCTCCTCTGACGAGTCCCATGGCATCTAAACAAAACAATATTATAAAGAAAACATTGTTTTCATACATATTTATCCCTATCGGTTTATAAACCGATTGAACTCAATCTTAGTGCTGGTCATTGCATATTTTATGAGGTATGTAAATATAACATCGACAAATATCTTTCCATAATCGAGTCACCTAATAAAACGACTCCAAGTAATCAGTTTATAGGTACATTAGCATCGTAATATGAAATTATCGGGGAACAAAGGATTATGGAGGCACGAATACGATGGCTATGAATAATTCATGTAGTGCGTTGCGCAAACGCAGCAGGAACGTCACATCTCAAAGAGATAAAGTCGGGTGATCAGGAAGCAATGACCGCTGACACCCGAGGACGCGTCCGCGCCCGTCAGTAGCCCGCCCGGGCCGCCGGCACATGTCGCGCCACTCTAAACAAAGCCGACGAAGTGTTCGCGACACGCGACTCAGACACTGATAGACTGTCAAACTAATAGACAGACACCCACCGCGCAGTTTAGACATTGTCAAGATAAAATATTGGCACCTTGGCCTATGTAGGATTAACAAAGGCATTTGATATTAAATATTCAAAAATAAAACATGAACTCTGATCCGGGTACATACCTAACCGAAATTACAAAACTAAATGTTAGATCAACAAAGCTAACCGATGTAGCGTAGCAAAAACCCAAGAATTGTGTGGACAAAGAAGCTTGGCGAACAGCGAATTAGGATAACGAATATTAATATTCTAATGATGATGCCTTGATGCGGAACGAGACAAAAACACGGAAGCAGTGACGAGCACAGTATTGTCCGTTCATCCTTGTGCGTCGACTCCTCGCTCTTTGTGCAGCGCACAGACCCGTGCGATTGTGACCACTGTCAGATCTAATTGATCACAGAGAACCGGCACTGACCAGTTCGTTATCAAGCATGATTGAATTAATTAACGTCATTAGTTTCGCTGATGGATTTATATTATACAGGCTTTAGCTAGCCTCGCCATCCATTTATACTTTTTACTGGTTTCAAATGGAATAGACGTTGCGTAAGTTTTTAATAGACCATAAAAACATAATTATGCTTTCTCTTGATACTATCGATGTAAGTACAAAAATTGGGAAGGTAGCAATTTGAAACTTAAAATTATAATGCAGTAGAAACGTTATATTTTATTCGTATTTCAACCGCTGGTCAGTTATGGTCATACACTATCCTCTTCAAAAGTGGTCAATATTGCCTGTGTAGTGTCAGGTTAATTGCTACTTCCCTAATAAACCAAACACCGCACATACCTACACTTTTACGGTTTTTTTTTTTTCAATACATCAGTTCAACTCAGCTCTTCGAACCAAAAAACTTAATTTAAAGGTACTGTTTTGTGAATAATTCTTAGATAAGGTGTACCTGCAAATTGTGTCCCTTCAGGAATGGTGAAAATGAGTATTCTATATCAATTGGTATCGCAGTCCAATCAGTTGATGATCGATGTAACAGCTAAACTAAATATGCGCCGTATTGCGCGTATAATCCATAACTCCTCGCCTTGGCTACTTCCACACCTTTCGATCCACATTCACATCCACCCGCATGCTAACTGTGCTTCCGTTTAAAATTAAACGATTTCCGTCCTAGCAAACCGAAACCTGTTCCCTCACTCATTACCATTTAATATAAATAGAACATTTTTTACGCGTTACATATGATAATTAAGTTTGCTTCTACTTGAGGTGCAAATAGTTTATGTGTAATCTACATAATTACTTGAGTAGCAGTAGCTACAGCGAGTACTTACTTATGAATTTGATAGATGAACACCGCTTTCCAAAGAAAATAAAAGCGAAAAGTGTTGAATAGCGAAAGTATAATGTTATTTAAAGCAAGCTCTTATATTTTTCCAATCTGTCTTTTAATTAACATATCCAGTAAATTTAAATAAAGTCGTAATAAAGAATGTTTTTTAATGAACAAAGCAGACAGACCACTTTCGTCCAACATTATATTGATAATCGCGCATATTTAAGTTCTGCCACAAACCGTAGAAAATGTATTCTATTTACCGTAAGTATGTTTACATTATCTCAAGTAATTTACTTGTATGAGTGTTATGTAATCACCGGACCAAGACAGATCTTGGAAGGTCGACAGCTTGCTCTGTATTTCCTGTATAAAACCGAATATATTGGTGATACTGGTCTTCTATACCAACACATGTTTTGGAGAAGACCTTGTGAGTTAAGTTCCGGATGCTTTCTATTTTTAATGAACGCTGTAATTAATCGTTTGTTAGTTTCTACACGTCAAACTCAATAAGGAAGAAAAATCAAAAATATCATACACAGTATCACAAAATGTTTTCAGTAGGAAGGACACCGGGATAAGCTTTAAACGATTGAGTTACAAATGCTACTAGTAATTAATTTCCGATGACCCCTTTCAGGTTACACATTCAATTTTGCGACACATTCCGAGTGGAAAAATCACGCGGTTTCAGGATTCATTGTTTGATATGACAGTTATATTCAATTGTTTCTAAATTATGAGCTGTTACGTACACGAGACAAAATCCGCTGTTATGAAAGCGCTCTAATTAAAAGTTATTTTTCAACGCGTTAGTCTACTTCCTGCAAACACTAAATCAGCATACATTCGTTTATAATCATCATAAGTGATAAATGAAATGACTAGGGCATTGGTCAATACGCACTTACAAATTAGCATAAACGTCGTGTCATATTTACGTACACCATCCAGGCAGGTAATTTTTGCTCGCTCTAAACATTAGAAAACTAAAAAAGTCCGAATAGTCTAAACACATTGACATAACCTAAGCAAAAAGCCAATAAACACAAAAATTCCTAAATAAATAAATGACCACGAGATGTGGCTACTTTTCATGTTTACATACAGTTGTTGGTGAAGTATCCTTGAACGGATCGTGCTCTATGTTTGTAAATGTGCAATTTGAGGTGGTTATGCTCTGAGCACAAATTAAACTTTTAAATATGTAAACATAGCACAAATACTTTTAAGTTTTAAGTCTTGGTATAAACACACCGCTTTATACAGGTAGGTACCTAAAGAAACTAAACAAAGAAAAGATGAACATGAATACCTAATACATACATAAGTAGAACCTGTTAAAAAGTTATGTAATAATAATTCAAAACATCAAGAGGTTTCAAGTAGAAATCAAGGCTCGTTAGTATATCTATTATAATATAATAAAATATAGGTCTGTATTTTTTTTACAACAAACGACGTAGCTAATAAGTTCTCTTTAACTATGTAACGGTCGCCTTGTACCGGTGAGAACAACATCACTTAATGTTGGTTAATGTAAGTGGAACAAGGTTCATGAGCGTTCGTAGTCACCGGTGCATCAAATTATACGGATAATTGCATCGCGGCGAACAACGCGCGCAGGCGAGAGCTGCGGCGACCGCGGGGCCCATCAGCGGCCTGGCCGTCTGCCGCCGCATCTCCGCGACACACTACCAAGTTCAAGAGCGTCTCGCGCATCACCATCACAAAAAATAAATAACAACCTACACAAATTGGGCACGAATGGTATCGATAGCTGGTAGGTATATATAAAAATGTGTAGTTCGAGCGCGGCTCATACACTCGACACACACCGCATCATGCACGCGTACCTCGCGCTCGTCATCGCGCTCGCGGCGCCCGCACTCGCTGCGCCCGCGCCCGCCCGCCTCGGCTACGAGCGGGAAATCGACTCCACCAGGTACAACCTGGTGCCCAAACCCCTGGACTCCTACGTACTCAACCAAGCCTATCTAGCCTCGCAGAAAAACAGAGCCAAACTCATCACCAGGCAGAGGCCCGATGACGCCATTGTGGCTGATAATGTGAAATTAGAATCAAATATGATAAGTATAGTGTCTACAGGAAAAAAAAACGTGAACAGCCAAGTGAGTGATGGAAGGATCCGACGGCGGCGAGGATACAACCTGGAGAACGTGAGAGTCCCGGCGCGATACCCGTACCTCCCCGTGCCAAACTACACGAGATTCCGGCGCTGGGGCTAGTGGCCGCTCGCCGCCCCGGTGCGCGTCTTCAGCAAATGTCAAGGCTGCGCGCTACCACAGGAGGACGAGCCCCGCGCCGCCGGCGCATCCCCCTGACATGCGCGTGCCGAGCTCAGACTGTACTTAAGTTTTATGTTATTTATATGAAGTGGCTGTGATCGAACGCTCAAGTGATGCCGTTACCCGAACGGATTGGAGGCAACGATTGACAGAGTAAATAGATTTAATCTAGTTATTGCACTATGATAGTGTAATCAAAAGTTTTGTATTAGGTAATATTAGATAATACACGATAATATTTAATTCACTTTGATTTTTTCACCGTGTGGAAGCTATACCTTTTCTACTTTCAAATCCTTTTTAATTAATTAATAAAGCGTTGCTGTTTTTTGCATTTATCTCAATCGAATCATGTACCAATGTGTTATTAGGAAAATTATTTCGAAGCAATGAATTCAAATTGCTATTGACAAATATTCGTCGCTACGATAGAATTCTAATAGAAAAAAAAATAGATTCACGTTTGTGAATTGATCTTGGGAGGTCACGTAGTACCTATTCTGAGACTTTTTTTGTACTTATTCGTAATCTTTTATATCTGTATAATAATTGTATTTGCGACGTGTTCGGCAGACATCTGCGATGTAATATAATAGGTAGCAAATAACCAATAATACAATGAAGGCATCGCGTGTAAACACGAACAGTCTCGCACAGGGTATTACAGTAATTAGACCCTATCATTTAGTAATGGGAACAATGCAACGTAATGTATGCGAGGTTAAAATGCAGTTGCTACAATTGGTGTCAGCCAGGCCTGTCCTTAGGCATTATGCTTGACTGCTGACTGCTTTCTGAAGCCATGCATCAATTGTTAATGTAATTATTCAAAGAGTTCTTACTCAAGCCGAGCTGATTAGATATAATTAACATTACCTATGCAGTCACCTTACCTCACATAAATGTCATTATACTGAGCGAAAATTCTAAAGAACAAATCTATTTCAAACTTTACTATTCTTGATAAGTGTACTAAGTAATGTAAGTCGCGAGTTCAAAGAGACTAGTTAATTTATCTTTATTAGAAAGTAGACTGGAAGATAATAGACTCCGATTTGTTCTAATAGCTCTACTTTTAGGCTTTATTAGTACTTAATGCTTATTAAACTTTTAGAGTAACGGGCTCTAAAACTAGTCTTTATTCAGCAGATTTTCTTAGCAGACTTCAATTTATAATTTTTGTATTTTTCAATGAAATAAATATCAATAAGTAAGACTCATCTTACAATGTACACAGGTAAACACACCAACAAAACAGAACACGGCATCGGCAAGAGCTATATTTAACAGCTTTGTTAAAATCAAAACGCCTGTATTATTCAACCAAGCAACAGAAATCCTTGGTCATATCTATCGAACTGGATTTTTTTATAAAAATTCAAATACAGAGCTCGTTGCGTACTTCCGACTGCAAGTGCAAGAAACCTTGACGGTAACCTCACACAAACCGAATCCTGTTTTTAAAAATACACTGGTGGACAGACGATCTTTTAAAGGTCGCCGGAAGACGCTGGATGCAGGTCGCTTCCAACAGGTATCTGTGGAGATCTAAGGGGGAGGCCTATGTTCAGCAGTGGACGTCCTATGGCTGAGATGATGATGATCATGAATGCAAACTTTACCGAATGGTAGCCACTAGAGTTCTACGCGCCGATTCAGTGGAACTTAATGAAACAAACAGATTAGGAAGCGATGGTCAGAATGCTTAGAATGTCGTTATTGGGTGTTGTGGCGACCGGCAAATAGTTGTCAGGGTGTCGGCACTGTACCGACGTGCAGTCTACCCCGACAGCACTCTACTCCCGCGAGACCCCGCGGCCTATAACCGCCATATACCCTCCTCCCTCTACTCCTACACAATTACTGGCTTCACTCAAACTCTCCAATAATATAAACAACTTAATATTTTCGACAACAGATTTCAACGCACTTAGTTTGCAAAGTGGTTTATAAGATTTTTGCTGTCTTTGAAATGTTTGTTTTCAGTAAGCACAGGTTTTATGTTAAAACACGTTAAATAGGGTTTTAACGTGTTTTAACATAAGCCTAAGTACGTTTCTTTAATTTTTTCTAATTCTTTCTACATAAGCTCTTGAGACGTTAAATACACAATAGCCTTCATGATGGAATTATGTGATTTCGCAAGAAAACACTATCTTTTAGCTATGTGATAACACAACAATGTGAGTGAATCGGGGAAAAGTCACTTACGTTTTGAAGGGTATGTTGAAGAGAACATTCGGCTAAGTAATTCGAACGATTTTGTATAAAAGAAGGAACATATCTTCACCTCTTATGTATTTTACACTACAAAAAAATAGAATTGGTCTTGATCTTTTTATCTCAGAGCATTGGATGTTTAATGATTTCACACACATAATAACATTTACATTTAAACATAGAGCTAAGTTAATAAGATAATTCAAGTATTATAAATGTTTAAAATACTGTTACAACTTTATAACCGCTACCTAAAGAAAGTTCTTTAGAAAGCCTCCGCTTAATGTTTCTAAGTCTTTCAATGATACTAGTACAAAGGTGAGCGCTATTTCTCTTCGACAATTGTTGAGCTGTCAGACGAGTAAAAACGGTGTGTACAGTTAACTTTCTGTATGAGATGAACGATTTGTCTGGCCGACTGACACCTAATTATTGTCTTATGTAGGTACTCGCAGTCTAGTACCGCTATTCCACAGCTATACAACCAACTAAGCGGTACTCACACTCCTTTCAAACATACGTTTTTGTTTGTTCAGATATTCAGGACAAGAGATGGTCGTAAATGCAAAGCCATCTGTATTGACAGAATTATCAAAAGCCACTTCCTTGTCTTTCATGTTGCCATGCTAAGAATGTAGGTTATTTAATTATTATTTGACCTTATTGTAAAGGAATGTGGATAATCTGTAAAATCTATTATTGCATTTGGATTTGAAGTAGGTTGGCTCATTTCCGATTCGTTTTAATATTTACACATACATAAGTTTCATTGTACACCATTTTCTTTGAAATTTTATCCTCCTGAAAAAAGAACTCTTGGACATATTTTTAAATACAGAATGAAAGTTTATGTTAGGCAGAATGGAATGATGTTATAACATGTCCGATCCATATGACTGCCAGCTCCTCGATAGTAGTCCGATGTTCAGAACGCGAAAATAATGATCCAGATGGATGTATCGAAACAACTTCAATCAAATGTGCTAATGAATCTTGAAACCGAACAACTACAAAAAACATAATAAAGTATTAAATGTATTCGTATTCGACGTAGTAGTCACAAAATGTATTAACATGTATGTAAGTATACCGAGCTGACCTATTCAAGGCCTAACCTATTAATTTGAAATAATGCAGATATATAATAATATTATTATTATTCATGGCATAAATCAAACTGGACGTAATCATCTATGAATGATATCAACGTGAGATAGAGTTGATAAAGTAAATTGCCACAGAAATGACTTTGAGCAGGAAGTAATACGTAACTAGTCTGAGAAAACTTAAACTGACATGTGTACGAACTATTAGAGTGCAGTTGCACACTGAACACTTGGTGAAACTCTATTGTTTGATAGCGTGACAAACTGTCCGAACTACGATACGTTTCTACATAGTCGAGAATTTTTATTTCATTATCTTAGTCGAGACTGCCCCTCCGGTGTAATACTGTAGGTAAATGTCATTCAATAACTAAGGTACAATCTACATTGTACTTATAGCCTCGCAGCACCACTATCACTATAAGATCCATAAGCCTTTAGGTTTGTAAATGTATACATCTAAAGATCTGGTTTCCGGCTGGTATGATCTTTATCGATAAGCAAGATATTTATGCAAATCTAAATGAAGGCACACTAAGTTGATTCTGTTTACAAATATGTGCCATGAAAGAATTACATTTTGTTAGTTAAGGCTCTATTTTATTTGAAGTAATCTAAAGCTCAGTTTCCAGAGTAATTTTCTGTAACATATTATTACATCCTTAACATAATATTACAACGTTGTTTAAGCAGGTTTTAGTTGTTATTCATACGTATGTATTTATAGTAGGCGTGATTCATCTTTCTTATCTTTATTAATCTACCTGACGACGGAACACATTTGCAGACGAGTTGATTAATTAATAACCAAGCAAAAACTATAAAATATACAAAAACTTAATCTCGGAGTATTATATCGAGGCCTTCGTGTTCAATCAAAGATGAGAACTTAATTATAACATCTGTCCCGCGAACGTGTAATAGAGCCCCCGCGAGGATGTGCCTCTAGACTCGTTTGTTGTGATCGGGCCCGTTCACATTTGTTTACGTTCGCGCACGCCTCCGTTCCGTGGCCAAACTCGAAATGTCTTTGTGTCCACCCCACGCCTCCGCACCGCACTCCACGAGCCTCCCCCAACAAGCGCAGAAACGCCTGTCACCGCGAGATGTCCGCCAGGGATGGGGTAAAACACACATTTGAACTCGCGTGACTTGAATCATTCCATTCATATCTTCACCCTTGTGAAAATTAAGATTAGAGTGCCACACCTCTCAAACTATATATTTCGCATGTACTCTACTGCAAATTTGTACACACTTTAAGCTTAAGCAAGGTTCAAGTTCTATATAGTAAAAATAAGACAGGGAAATGACTTAAATACTCAAACAGTATAAATATGAAATTGAACACTTTGATTCTGAGACTTTCAAACCTAACCAAAAGGGCCATGTCACATTAACAGCAGGTTCAGGGTTTTCAATTAACCGCAAACGTATTCTGTTTCTGTCACAGCTTTTATTGTTACTCTAGAACTACATATTCATCAATTTCCAAATACAACAACTTAGGTACCTATTACCAATTCAAATGACTGGTTCCGAAAGTTGTCTATGAACTTAGTTTATTATGTACCAATAAATTCTATTTATATCTTGATAGTTAAACATTTTCGTTTTGATACATACCTAAGCAAATTACCAGATGAATATTTTCAAGAGCTATGGTTCCGATCTTCTGAGTATTTTTTTTTCCTTTTCAGCCTTGTCTTAGTATAATGTACAAAGTCCTCGTATTAAAAGTAAATAACCGTAGCACAAACAACATAAGTGAATATTAATATCGATAGATGGATAATGTAGCTCGCTTGTTATCCACTTTCTATGGAATGATGTTAATGTCTCTAATGTTCCCTAGATAAAGTCAATTACAGCAGTTTCGTAAATGGTCACACGCAACGTGAGGCAATGCGGCCGTGTTTTATTTATGTTTTAGCTTGTTTTTTAGCTGCTGTGCTCGATAATGATAAATGAAAGGGTAAAACAAGTAAAGTGAGCCGAAAACCGGAACGTTCGTGATTGCATAAGCACATGTGCACGCTGCAACCAGTGTCGGGGACTCGGGGCCGATGACCGATCGACCCTGATTTTTTTGCAAAATTTTCGGTTCATGTACCGAGCCTCGAGAGCTTTTAAAATGTGACGATGTTCGAGTAACTTCGTCGTATACATATATTATATGACTGCCTATACGTGTTTTACTTAAGAATTTCATCGGCTTAATGGCATGAAAATGATTGATTGTTAGAATGTTACAGAATATACCCACGTATAATATCTTTCTTTACGACTATGTGACAATTTATTGTAGGTTCAAATTGCTTTGATTATTTTGTTAACATTCATATATTGTATAAACTATATTAAATAAATAAAAAAGCTTAAACAAAGAATGCTGTCTATTGGCCATCAAGTACCAATAATTACGCAGCAATAACGCAGATATCGCCATTGGAACGATGAATCATTCGAAACTTAATCGAGCTATTTGCATAAAATGCACAAAAGAAAGTTGTTTATCCAATAACTTTCTCCTAAGAAAGTGCGATCACACGTCATGCTGCATTTTGTACGAAAACTTTTAACGACCTCTTAGAAAGTAGGTACTAGTACACATATTCGAATCAATTTCAGTTCAAGTGAATTAATTAAATATTTAAGCAGATTTAAAGGTACAATAGGTAGATGTAGCCTCTAAGTATATGCATTTTTATCGGACCTACACCGGTCAAGCTAGTTTTGTTCAATACAGCGACAGGGAGCAATCCTTTTAAAATACTTGTTCTTATATTGTCACACACCTTTAGCCAACAGAATGCTACCATGTCAACATTCTTTAAAAATCGGATGTCCGAGTTTGAGGATTTGCTTTGCAACATACGTGTCTGACTTACTTTGCCTGTTACAGTAAAATTATAAACAATCATCGTTAAATATCCCACCGAGTAGGGCCTTTTTTTCTTCCTGATTTTCAGTTTCACATTAAACGATACATTTTAACGCAATCATGGATCAGATGAAGTCATTGGATCATATCTCAGCGCTCACGAGGACAACATCTTCGAAGCTATAAAGTCCTATAAGAGACTATTGTGTACACCAGTATCGAATAAGCTGATATTGTTGATGCGTCTACTTTGTTGCCGCTATCTGGTACTGCGGGACGGGTCAGGGGACGACGCACGCGATAATACCCTCTTACAGTACAAAGAAGGGTAACATTTTTACTCAAACAGTCCACGTCACTACACGGTTTCACACTTCGTTTCATTGCGTTACTCTGTTCGAAGAAACATTTTAAAAGAAGCTATCTAAATATTTTCCAGGAAAACTGAAGAATATTTGATGATTCTTATGACTGACATAAACGACAAGATTTATAAAGGAAAGATTTTATATCAAATAGTACATTATATCTTTATAGAAATCGGATAAAAGCGAGTATCCGTAAAAATATTTAAAGGAAAAATGTGTCCGATTCTTACAAAAAGTTGTCATAGAAACCAGATATAAGTATACAGAATAACACAAAAAGCGTTTCTATTTACGACGGAACAAGAGGCGTGGTCGGATCTTAAGGAACCTTTCACTTTGCATAGCTTTCCTATACCTTTAGGGGGACCCGGGACGGTGGTACACGGAAAACGAATTTTTGGGAGCAAAAGAACTCTTAGTACCCGACTGACATAATAAAGAAGGATAATATCCAGTATATTATCGCGAGTGCCGGCTGCTAACATCGGTTGGTACTTAGAGCGCATGTCGGCGTACATACACGAGTGTGTTAGTATTATGGTAGTAGGCACAGTAAGTGGCAACTATTTAATAAGTGATCGTAATTCATATGTCCTCGACCACAATACACAGATTTTTGTTACGATTACTGTACATGTCTAGCTGCATAAATAAAGGTAGAGAATTATCATTAACCTCGCTAGAAGTACTACTTTGACCTACAATCTTTTTTCAGGGAACACACTGTAACTCACATAATAAAAAAACTAAACACATAACAAATGAGCTTGATTCTCGATTTCTTTGTTATCATGATGGTACTTCATTCTGTTGGTTAATTAATGTTTTGTTATAACTCCATATTATGGAGAAGTCCTTCATACAACTTCAAATAGGTCTATATTCAAGTTTATACCTATTATACAGATTAGAGTTGCCATCTACCATTGGAAAAACAGAGGGTCAAATCATAACCAGAAATAAATCTTTGACGTACGGAGTGTTTTTCCTCATAATTATATTATTTTTACTGACAGACGACGTGCACTAATTAAATGAATACAGCAACAATCCGTTTACCTATTCCCTACACCCAAGTGCTGAAAATAATGGACATTGTTACACGATCCTTTTAAAAAGTCGAGGATTACCCCGCGGTAATACTACATCAGAACAAAAGCTATGTACGTACAAGAGGTTCCTAATAATAATAATAGAAAGGCCTAAATTCCCAATTTCGTCAAAAACAACGCTCAAATCCGCCAACGTAATTGGTAACGAATAAAGCTGATTTAAAATGGATTTCGACGAGCAACGCCTTGAGCTGAGTTGAGACGCACTTGATTAACTACCAAACAGATGGAAAACTGGCTGCTGAAGGATCCATAGATACTTACTATAGAGATCAGAAAAAAATTGTACATATTATTCGATGCTTGTATATGGCAAAAAATATGGAATCCTCCTACTTAAAATTCACTAGAACATAAGAACAAATGTACCTGTTGTTAGTTTTTTTTCTAAGACTCTATGGTTTCGTAAGGTGAAAATGTTAAGTATATTATATGTAACCTGAGCAAACAAAATCACTTTAGCATGTAGAGGTACAATATTGTTAGTATCATCAGAATTTTAACCGTCCCACTGCTGGGCTCAGGCAGCCTCTCACAAAGAGAAGAATTGAGCGAATCAGCAGGTTTCCTCAAGATGTTTTCCTTCACTTTGATTCAGTTTTTGGTAGGTACGTATCCTTCATACATATAGAAAGAAATAAAATTTCTAGCCCCTTACGTCCAAGTTTCCATATTTGATCATACAAGAGCAAAATGATTCATAATTTCTTTCTTAGAAGACGCGACTATTAATCAAAATGTCAACACAGCTTTCACACAGCGAACACTATATTTGTTGTTAATAGAGGTAGAAAGCGTTTGAAGCTATTTATCATAAGCCGGAAAAGGACATTTTAGAAGCATTATTGCTTTCACCATATAACAGATGTTCATCCGCCTAATTTTATCTATTGAGACGTACCTAATATAAAACATATATCTCAGTTATTACATTGGATGCAAAAATGTTTATAGAGGTACGTACACTCTTTTAACGACTAAGAATTTCATAACTAGTATTTTTCTGTTGTGAGATTCATAGCATTAAGAAATTCGCAAAGATATCAATTTTTCTATGGCGTGCGGTACTTTTGCAGTACATGGTTGGTTTATCATTTTTCTAAAAGATCTACATGATTTATCTACAAGGTAGGTAGTTAGTTTTAGGTAGTTCTCCAGATTGGAAAATTGCTCGACTTCATTAGATTACATCACAGGCTCGCCGCAACGAGTAACCAACCTCATCATGTCGTTATCAAGTTAATCGCTAATTCCATTCTATCTCTCCATACTAAATAAAAGACTTATCATACGATCAACGCTCTTTTCTAAATGTATTAAGTATTCAATTTATTATATTCTATTTATCTGTCAACTTTATCAAATTTTAATGGAGTAAGTACCACTACAACTGACTGAGCCAATCTAGATGATAAAAAACCATCGCAAAACGATACATAAATTACTTGTTAAAAAAGCAGGAAGAACTACGCTTAAAATATTACACTGCTGAAAATTCAGCTGCAATATAAATCTGCAGATAAAGCCCTTGTACGTACTTTAGTAGCAATTTACGTGAAACGAGCGCGCAGTTTTAATCAGTGTATTCCCATGCCGATCTAGTAATTAAAGAGACACATGGAGTACTTATCTGCCTCGTAAGTTATAACAGTCGGTGGAGAGATATGGCCGATGTTAATGCTCTGAGCGACTAATCACTTCAAGTTACGTCTATTGCGAACTTGAACTCCGCATGTGACTCGCAACATATGTTTGTTGTAATAGATTTATACAAGAATTTTATTATAGCTTAAGCGCTTGCTTTACCAGGGTCTTCAAAATTATCCATGTAAAACATTTACAAGGTTTGCTAAGACAAATTCTCATTTATACCTATTTCAAAACTAAGTCCTGTTTTAAAAATGTTGAGTACTATTGCAACATCTGCAAACTACTTACAATAATAATACTAAACTTCTATTGTTTTAACGACAATATTTGGCGCCAGTTAAGTTACCATGAGGTATTCCACGAAGCACACCCAAACGAAGCACACCTAGACGAAGCACACCTAAAGTATTCCACTTAGCACACCCGTAGGTGGGCTTCAAATAAAAAAATAAATAAATTAAATTCCTATTCCACGAAGCACACCTAAGAATATCACTCGCATAGTGCGGGGACTAAGGAATAAAAATGTCGATAGAAGAACATATTTATTATTTAAAAGACTAACTTAAATTTCTAACACCATTCTGTTACATTATAATAATGTAATACAATACTTGTAATTTTCATAATGTTGAAATATAAATCCCATAGATAAGACGTATACATGATGCGCTAATAGTAAACGCGTGCGCCAGCCACTAGATTCCCGAGCCAACCCGAATTTAGCCGAGCATTTTAAATGAAAAACTTCGATGTAGGTAGCTCTCATATAAATATAATAAATTAATAAAATTTACATTAAAAAACACAGGTGAAGACAACATGGGCATTTTATAAACCCGAAAATGTGACTCGATACTTTTTGTACCGGTTACAAAAGTACCAGGAGCCCATAACTAGCAAAGAGATTGTATACATAAAAATATTCACAAACAAGAAAATAAATATAAAATTTAATTAACAAAAATAATTTGAATATAGTCAGCAGTTGTGTTACACTTTCAGGGCACTCAACAACCAACTAATAATGCATTTACACCACATGTTTTTTTTGTTATTACCGATAAAATGGCGTCCACGGCCGATTTCGGCCACGGCGGCTGTTCTCATTTAAGGAGATCAGCCAGCTGCGCAGGACATATTATAGTGCACGAGCATTTGCGCAGACACAGGTGCACTCCCTATTCCTTCACTCTCATAACCCGATGGAACGGCAATCCGACACGACCGGAAAGAGATTACCGATAATAGTAAATAGTTACACAAAACAATAGAAACCGGACCATACTTTGCCCCTTCTTCTATATTTTGTCTCTTTCTAGAAAACAAAAGGCTTCTGTTTTATTACCTGATTTTATATATAAAATAAGTTATACCGGGATTTTCAAAAAATTGGTTGACATATAAATAAAATACAATTCATCGACGTGGTGTAAATTGGTATGTTTATCTACAATTAGTATATATAAAACATACAATCCTGACACTCTTGACTTGTAGTAAGATTACAAAAATGACAAATATTGTGTCACATTATTATAATGAAACTAAATGGTGTTAGAAATTTATGTTAGTCTTTTAAATAATAAATATGTTCTTATAACGACATTTTTATTCCTTAGTCCCTGCACTATGCGAGTGATATTCTTAGGTGTGCTTCGTGGAATAGGAAATTAATTAATTATTTTTTTTATTTGAAGCCCACCTACGGGTGTGCTAAGTGGAATACTTTAGGTGTGCTTCGTCTGGGTGTGCGTCGTTTGGGTGCGCTTCGTGGAATACCTCGTTACCATTACACAGATGCGTCAATTATGTTATGACATGGCGTAATGAAATTATTATAGCGGTCATAACACATGACAGACGTAATAAATGCTCTCCCGCCGACGGAGCTCTTATTGCGTGGAAACACATCACTTTTATTGTTTAGCACTTTCAAGTGCTTTGTGACCCGAATACATTGCTTTAATAGTGCTACCGAATATCTTCATATTAGTGCTCTTGGACATTATTACCTTCTAAGCGCTTAACTGTGGCGTATATAGCTTAAACACTGCTATAACTTTAAATGTTCCTTTATCATTAAATGCTGGTGATATTGTATAAACTCTGATTGAAGAGCCAATTCCTATGAAGATTTGTACGACCGCCGACTGGTGTGTACAGGGACCCGATTCTCCTAAGTTAATAATGTCAACATAATAGAAATATCAATAGAAATTGAATCGCAATAGCAGTTTTAACCATATCGGGCATTCTGCTACTAATATAAGACCAATCGTATTCCAACAACATTCGATTGGTTTGCGATTGGTCTGCCATTTTGGTGATTTTGGTCTATACGATAGTTTGCTCTACACAAGGGCGGATCCAGCTTCGGCGCCAGGGGGGGGTCACACAGTCGTGGTCAAGTCACAAAAAATATTATATTGTAGCTTCTTTTAATATTAAAAGTAGTAGCATAAATAGGTACAATAAGCGCGATCGTAGCGAGCTCGAAATTTTTACGAATGTTAAGAAAAGTGTTTTCATGTTGAAAATGGCCCGAGCAAAGTGAGCGCAATTTCTTGTATTTATAATACACACACGGGTCAAACAAAAAAGCGCGAGCGAAGCGAGCGCGAAAATTTTTGTTCAGGTCGAGGACTAAGGTTAAAAAAGTGTTTTTATGTAGAAAATGGTCCGAGCTGAGCGAACGCGATTTGTTGGACATAATCACAGATGCGAAATTGAAAAAAGCGCGAGCGAAGCGAGCGCGAAAATTTATATTCAGTGCGAGGACTAAAAGTAGATGAAAACGCTTTCTTGCTGTATAACAAATATACAGCACAAATACAAGAAAGCGCGATCATAGCAAGCGCGAGAATTTTTTCAGGTTAAAGACTAAACGTTTGAAAAGTATTGTGTACGCAGAAAAGGGCGCGTACGTTTTTTATTGCAGCAACAGTAAAACATTTTCTGTGAAAACTTCAATTGTCTTACTATTGGTAAGGGTTCATGAGATCAGGGCCGTCTCTAGCTCATGTAGCGCCTGGGTGCAATCATCACCCAAGCGCCACCTATGTATCTATTGAAAGATTTTGAGTAGTACATATTGATCGAAGTACTTTACAAGGAATATAGAGGTAAATAAGAACGTTCGAACGAAAGTCACTTTTTTGGTAGGTAGAAGACTTAAAAAATGTTTCCAAATCATTGTAGGCTCAAACTGTTGGCCAGATTTACCTAAGTTATGAAAGTCGAGACAGGACAACGTAATCGTAAAAATTTGCGCGAGCGAAGCGAGCGCGCAAATTTTCTAATTTTGGGACACAAAAAGTTCATAAGTTTTAAAAAGCGCTGTAAAGTAACAAGCAGTCGGAAGCGCAAACTGTTTTGTTTTTGAGGACTTCATTAATATATTTTTTTTCTATATTTGACTTATGAAGTTATCAAGGCAAGGAATATATAATATTGCCGAGCGAAGCGAGTGCGAAATTTTTTGAGCCTACGACACAAAAACACCTGATTAAGTACATCGTAAAGCAAAAGTAGCCACGAGCGCAGCGAGCGCGAACTTTTTTAAATTATTTGTTTGAAGACTCACAAATCAGAATGGGAATTACGTACAAATAAAAAGGAACCGTGATTATAGCGAGTGCCATTTGTGTTCGTTGATTCGGTGCGTCAATAAAAATAATAAACAATCAAAAATACAGTACAGACACAGTCATTTACTCGCGAGCGTAGCGAGCTAGAATTTTTTCACTTAGGTAGTTGGAGGATGTTAAAAGTTAAAAATAATCAAAATGATCAATCCATAGCGAAGGCGACTTTTTTGTCAGTATCATGATATAATGTGGAACTTCCTTATCGAACGGGTGTAATTTTTTCGAAATTTCCTGGTGGTGGGGCGTTTCGCGGTGCCCCTGATATCGAGGCGCCCGGGTTATTCGCACACCCTCCGCACCATAGGTTAAGACGGCCTTGCATGAGATACAGCATGTAATGTAGACAACCCGGACAGCGGATTCTTAGTAACAGGGTCCCGTTTCCTCCTTTTGGGTACGGATAAAAAGTAAAAAAAGAATATAGAGCGAGCGTTGCGAGCACGAATTCTTAAGCAAAACTACTCTACCTGTAACTATGTAGGTATCTACCTATTCACTCGGAATAAAAATTATCTTATACTTATAACAAAAACATAAAACATCGTGTTTAACCATTTCAATTATTGGCCCAGGGGGGGGTCATGACCTTGTGACCTACCCCCTGGATCCGCCGTTGGCTCTACAATAAAATTGCAATCGTAAATCATTTGCAGACAAACTGATTCATTATTAAATGACAGAAAAGGATAAAAACTTTTATTTCAAAGAAAAAATAGCGGAATGCCACATACGCTTTAATCGTAATTGAGTCATGATTGGATCTCAGTCGAATGTGAATCGTATGTCGCTTAAGTAAAATAAGGAGAATCGGGCCCCAGATTAGATAGACTCTACTCAAAAGTCGTTTTATCCAAAACAAGTAGACAACAATCTCAATCAACTTTCCTATTATAATATTTAAAATATGAGTATATAGCACATTGTTGGCTGGCAACTAAACATTTGATCTACACACGAGTACTCGAACCACCAATAACAATGGGTGTCATTTGTCGGACGTCTCTCAAAGAAGTTCACGTACAGACTCTTAAGGAACACAATAGCCTTAATTTCGCCGGTGTGCTACAGCGGTTGACGTTACACGACGTTCGAGAAACGAACCATTAATCAGATGAATATCTTCCTTTCATATGAAGGAACTGAAGATCTGAAAACCTTTCGTTCAAAGGACGTGCCTGTGACCTGTGTGAAATGAATTCACAAATGCTTTTGCATATTCACATAATCTACTTCTGGTCGGCCTACTGAAAATGAATCTAGTTTAAGATTTATTTTCAAACGCAGCCTGGTGTTCCAGGGATTAAACCTGATTCTTTTGCGAAATGCAGTGGCGGATTTACCAATAGGCCAAGTAGGCCAGTGCCTAGGGCGGCAGATTTAGAGGGGCGGCAAATTTAGCTATTTTTTTTACAGGTTTTTTTTTTATAATTAAGTATATGAGTACAAAATCCATATATAAATAAACGATTAATTAACGCACTGTAATATATACTTAGGTACTTAGGTGATCATTAATCTATACTAATATTATAAAGCTGAAGAGTTTGTTTGTTTGTTTGTTTGAACGCGCTAATCTCAGGAACTACTGGTCCGATTTGAAAAATTATTTCAGTGTTAGATAGCCCATTTATCGAGGAAGGCTATAGGCTACTTTTTATCCGGGTTCGTGCCGAGGTTCCCACGGGATGCGGGTGAAACCGCTGGCAGAAGCTAGTTTTAAAATATTCCAATAGCGTTTCAATAAAAATAAAATAAAAAATCCGCTCGCTTCGCTCGCGGTTTTTTCATAATTCCTGGTTTATTCTGCGCTCTTTAAGTCCTCAATCTAACAGAAATTTAAAGCACCGAAGTAGCAAAAACAACTGACGCTCTACACTGACGATTTCTAAGCTGTTTATGAGGTGGAGGACTTTTGTGTCCCAAAACTCAAAAAATTTCGCGCTCGCTGCGCTCTCAGCTTTTTCACTTTACACTGGTTTTTTTTCAAACTTGTCTGAGTATTTTTGTGTTCCAAGACTCAAAAATTTTCGCGCTCGCTGCGCTCGCGGCTTTCACTTGGCAGTGACTATTTTTTGATTTCTTTAGGTATTATTGCGACCCAAAATTCAAAAATTTCGCGCTCGCTACGCTCGCGGCTTCTTCCCTTTGCAGTGGTTTTTTTCCACATTTGTTTGGGTAGGTATTTTTGTGTCCCAAAACTCAAAAAATTTCGCGCTCGCTGCGCTCTCAGCTTTTTCACTTTACACTGGTTTTTTTTCAAACTTGTCTGAGTATTTTTGTGTTCCAAGACTCAAAAATTTTCGCGCTCGCTGCGCTCGCGGCTTTCACTTGGCAGTGACTATTTTTTGATTTCTTTAGGTATTATTGCGACCCAAAATTCAAAAATTTCGCGCTCGCTACGCTCGCGGCTTCTTCCCTTTGCAGTGGTTTTTTTCCACATTTGTTTGGGTAGGTATTTTTGTGTCCCAAAACTAAAAAAATTCGCGCTCGCTTCGCTCGCAACTTTTTCACATTACGGCGGTTTTTTTTAAACTCGTTTTGGTACAAAATTATTGAGTTTTGGAACAGTAACGTTTTTACATTTGTCGTTTTTTTTGGGGGGGTGCTCAATAGGTAGTCCGCCCCGGGTGCCACCCGATGCTACGCCGCCACTGAATCATAGCACCCGACCGAATGAACCGATTTCAATTTAGTTTATTTTTGTACTACAGGTGTTTTACGGGCAGGGCACGCCACCATCGTGGCGGTAAGTCCCCTCTTTGAGGAGTGGCTCGGGAGGAGTCACGGCGCCCTCACGTACCGCATGACGCAGGTCCTCACCGGACACGGTTGTTTCGGGAGGTACCTGCACCGCATCGGTCGTGAGGAGGCGCCCGGGTGTCACCATTGTGCGGACAGCCTCGAGGACACGGTGGACCACACAGTCCAGGTGTGCCCCGCATGGGAAGGGCACCGCCGGGTCCTCGTCGAGGCTTTGGGCGGCGGCGACCTCTTGCGTCCGGCCCTGGTTCAGGCCATGGTCCGGGGCGAGAGGGAATGGGATGCCGTCGCCTCCTTCTGCGAAGCGGTCATGCTCGAGAAGGAGGAGGCGGAACGCCAGAGAGTTCGCATCTCTCATCCCGGCCGCCGCGCTGGACCAGGTAGACACCATGGGCGCCGGGTGTCGCGAGATGCCTCCCGGCCACCGTAGGCGTGGGTCTGTGGGCGGTGAGTTCGGGTGGCTCATCGTCCCTCTGTCTACTTAGACGACAGACCCGTGTCGACGGCGCGCGTTGTTCCACGCGCTCCTCAAAGAGATGTCAGCAACCCCAGTGGGGCCCGGCAGGGCCAAGGCCTGCCGGGGCTGCGGGTTGTCCGAAAGAGATACCGCGGCCCTGGTACATAAAAGGCTTATGACGGAACACGACGGTTTTTAGTCAGTAAGAGTCTGACACTCCCTCACCGCTGCTAACCCACAGCGGAAGGGGTCATTTGATGATTTTTGACGTCGTTAAAAAAAAAAAAAAAAAAAAGGTGTTTTACGGGCAATTGTTCTTAGACATGTTTGATGAAAATTGATTGAGCCGTTTAAAAGTTACAGAGGTTTTACGCCTCAAAGTCGCTGTCATATAAACTTGTTAACATTAAACTCTTCGGTACGTAGAGGGTTGCAAAAATAATCTAGCAACTGACAGAAATATCATTAAGTTCACAATTATCAGAGGCGGCAAAAATTGAATGGCCTACTAGCGGCAAATTTGTAAATCCGCCACTGGCGAAATGAAACAGGTACAGGTGCAAGAACTAAGCTAAAATATTATTTTTCCAGAATCTATTTCGGTCCCAACACAAAACACTTTTCACTAAATTCGATATCGCAAAAAGACAGCATTTGGTATAAGTCTTCTTCGCCGCACGATTACCGCTACAAAAGAAATGTTCAGCCTCAGCCTGCCAGTTGAAACTGTTAGAACACTTTGGTCGATAAACGACACGATCGTAGGATAATCCCCAGCAATCACGGTCTCACTTGACCCAAATAGCAATTCATATTACGTGCCTCTCTGCCACATCAAACGAATACATGCAAGGGTCACAAGTCATCCCTTTCTCTCTCAGACAAAACCCTGCGACTTAATTTCCTAGCATTATCTCTTCATGTCGCCATCACATTTATTACGTGCAGACTCGTTCCTCGTACATTATTCAATTAGTTACATAGGTAATGGTTTTATTCTTTATGACTCCGGAAGACAACTCAAGCCATTATGGTCAATTACGAACTTGTGATGTTCACATTAAAATGCCTAACTCGTTTAACACAAGGTGACCGCAGCTTCCGGGGCTATATTAAGTCTGATACAAGATTTTCTTTGCGATATTAAACTGTTGGCATGAAGCGGTGGTTTTCCACGGTGAATATTAATCATCGTTAGCAAGACAAAGAGAAGTCTGGCATGATCTTAGTGTAGGAAAACTGTTGGAAATTACATTTTGTACAATGAAGGTACTTACTGGGAGGGGGAAAGGTGCCTGTCGGTGTGTCATGGGTGCGAATGGCGGCATGCGCGGCGCGGGGCCGGCGGCGGGCGGCGCGGCGCGCTCGGGCTGCGGCCGCAGCGGCAGGCGCACCGGGCCCGTCAGCGGGAACGCGAACACTTGCGACTGGGGCTCCGGGAAGTTCATCGGCCTACAACAAATAAATAAATTCATCTTTATAACACCAATCCTTCCTGAATTTTATAAAAAATATGCAAATACAGAATACTCTTGAACCAGATGACCAATTAAAACAGACATTGTTTATGTAGCAAAACCAGGACAACGATTTATTTGTATTTAAACGATTGCAATACTCTTGGGCAAGACAAGACAAGAAATATTTCAGTGTCATATGGGAGTTTCATCGCGTTCTCACACATTCCGGCTATGGAAGCATGTTCCCTCAGGAGGGAAAGACCGGGGGACAGCTACTTCACTACTAAATCTCAATAAAGAACTTTGCTTCCCCTACGCTTATATGAATAAACAGCGGCAAATAAATAACTATTATTTGATTATTCAAACCACAAATCACATGAAGATAATCTGTGGAGATCGATAGCAACCACTAACATCCCGCGTTCTATCACTTAGCTAATTGGTTAACGTAGGCGTAGGCAAGATATAAGGCATCACTTACGTTTGCTGACGACTTACTTGTCTTTGAACATCCCAAACTTATAATTCAAAACGTGCCTAAGCCGATTCATTATCACTTTCAAACAGAGAAGCGCTTTGTGTAATTCTATACACAATCATACAGATACGTACCCTAACTAGATATAAAATACAAATGTAAGTGTAAAAGCTTTGCACAATAAAACAGCTGAATATACATACATTTGATAACATTTATTTTGGCCCTAGTGTCGATTATAGACTTTTCCGGTGAATGAAGTACTTTCATTGAGATCCGAGTGAATTATAACGTAACTATTCACTTTATACCTCTACATACGCCCTTGAAACTCATGTGCTTTCATAAACTTTTACTAATGACGGCACGTGTAGGAGCTTACAAAAGTAGAACACCGTCATGTTGGAAGAAATACCGACTAAAATAAGCGTTTTTCATCTTTATTAAGAAAACTTACGATTACAGAGCTTTTTGATAACTGGAATGGTTGACTGCGATTTTATTATGAGTCGGTGGACAAATGCTTAAGAGACCCTCAATACATGATGATTTGAAAATTGCTGAAAACAATTAAAGCATCAAAAACCCATATGTGTACCATCAAATCAGAAACTGCTAGAATGATCATTAGAAAACCAGAGAAAATGGATGTCCATTTTAATTTATACACCAATGTGAAATGGATATGTGACATCAGTATTGCTGTTCAGTAAACTTATCAAGTAACAATAATATAATATTCTGAACGCATAGGCCGCTGTTTGTAACAATTGTCGTTTGGGAATACAGGGAAAATACGGAGGTAAGCAAGTCGTTGATTCCCAAGTGTATTACGGCCTGATAAAATTTTACAACCACGCTCGTAGGGTCCTTTTATTGCTAACTACCAGCCGTTCACTTTGTCATCAGTATTGAAGACAAACGATTGTAACGTAATTGCACTCTCAACTGACTGCGTAATGCGATAGCTGATTAGTGACACGAACGTACTTAACCAACAGTAACGTAACATGTGTATTGTCAGTACTGCTGGAATGTCGAATACAAGTGCCAGCCCATTACGTGACTCAATATATTTAAGTTTTAACAATAAGTTTGTGCGCAACTGAAGCCTACGCTTGACCTTATAATACCGTGACATATCATAAGTCTTCGTCCGCGTCACACAAAAGTTGTAAAAGGACAAAAAAAAATAAAACACAGTACCGACAATAAAGCAAGAAGAATAGAACTCTAAGCCTTCGGAGGTTCTAAGAAACAAGCATAATCGGTCCACTCCGCCGCATTTCAATGCGAACCACGCAAAATACTCGACAAAAGAATTTAATCCGTATTGTTATATATGTTTTGAACGTAACGGAGACACGGTGAACCTTAAACAATGATTTTACTTTTCCCGTAGTTTCTCAGTTTATTGAAACACAATATATAAACATTATGTTTATATCAAAGAAGTCAGAGGTCAGCCTTGACAACAGTTTGTTATTTACACACGACTCAAGGTATACCATTACGAGTGGGTACACAATAATATCTTTGATCTACTTCAGAAAGGTCAGAAACCAATAACAAACCTGTCTTTAACGTAATCGAACACAAAAACAGTACAAAGCGAATTGTTACCTAAGAGCGAATACTGGATACTTGTCATCGAGAAAGTTCGATTGTACTTACAAGTACACACGTTATTCTTATTAATTCCACAATCATGAATGTTATGCATGATATGCCTTAGTTATTGTAAAATATTTTTTCTTTGGTTGATTAGAATAGATTATAACAAAGATCATTGATCAGCAGTTTGAATGTAACTTAAGATGTTCTAGTTAGAGTGTGATGTACCTGGGCTCATCGCCTCCGTGGCAGATGATGGCGATGCGCTCGGCGTGGGCGCTGCGCGGGGCGAAGGCTCCGAGGATGTTGAAAGGGAATCGCCTCTCCATGGGATCGTCACGCCTCTTCTCAACCACGCAGTTCATGCGGCCCCTGGAAACAAAATATATTACATTTATAACCTGGTACAAATTAAAAGATCAACGTTCATGTACTCGCAAGAAGAACAGTTCTCTACAATCCGACACATTTTTTTGCTTAAAAAATCTCATGACCTTTATTATGCAGTTTTTTATCAAACAGTAAAAATTTGACTAGCTGCTACTTTTATGAGACATTGACTATAAAACCTTTTCTGGGTTTCCATTTAATTGAGAATTTTGTTACATCCAATTTATCGTTGTAGAGCAGATACAGAAATTATTGTACAGACAGACTTATAAAATGTTCATTTCGCGATGAATTAATGTGATGAAAATACAATTAGCTTCACTTCAAGCTTTAACGATGTTATGACGTGCCGCCATTTGTTTCTTAACAAAATATTTTGTTTTATTTAGCACTGGCGGCAACTTTCTATAACATGACCTAATTCCATTACATAATCTTCCTTTGAAACTGGCTTAAGTGCCTACACGTAAATCGCGTTAGTGACGTAAGTCATCAATCACTACATTAAAACCTTAATAATATGTCTAAGTTTTTAAATAAAACGCTCCATCGCTGCAACATTCAAAATAGCGCATCGTGGATCCCAAGCCGCGTTAGATCACATGGCACATGCTCCTACGGATTACCAATGAGCTCGTATTAATGTGATTACACAAGTTTCTCCGACTCCTTCCGCCTAGCGCCGGCTCGATGTTACACAACTAGTTAGTCAAAACATTATAATATGAGAACACAGGAAGAACGGAGCGAATCACTCGGGGGAAAACTCCGCGTACTAGTACAACAAGTTACTAACTGCAAATATTTATTTATTGAACCATCGCTGTTGTCCTCCTTCTGTTGCTAATACCGTTTTTAACAACTTTATGGCAAAATTATGGCTTGAGCCCGTTATGATGGTGCTTTGGTCCATAGTTATTCATAAGGAAATGAGTTCCTTTGACTCATTCGTATTTAAATTCTGCCAATTATAAGTTACTGTTATTTGGTAGTTTACAAGCATGTTCTAAGTTAATAAATATTAAAAAAACGGAATTAAGGAAAAAGGTTGTGACGGGAGTTATTTTCTTTACAGAGAATACTTAGGTTATTATACTTATTTTATACATGCTGTACAGTATGTATGGTTTATGGGTGATGATTACTGAACAACTTATTAAGTCCCAATTATTCAGGTGTCCAAAGCATACTTAATTAAGACAAACGCTTGGTGTATAACGCGGGAGATCTTGACCTTGCTCCTATTTACATAATTGTTCGTCAGAGCAGAACTTAATTTTAAATAAACAACAAACGCATTAAATATCGTCTTGTATAATCCGCGGCTTTAATGAGTAATCCCCCAACTAATTATGTAAGTGCTTGTTTTACTTGTTCATCTAGAGTGAATTTATGTATTTGCAACGAATATATTATACGTCATGTCAAAACAAAGTATCAGTATAAAGCACTCACGAATACTAAGATGAAATGAAGCAAGCGACCAACATAGATGTATTTTGAAGAATGCTTGAAACTTCTCTTTTAACCTCAAATGTCAATGAGCAGTCTACAAAAAATCAGAGAGAGGCCACAAGCCCGAGGCAAGGCAGATGAATGTGTTGTGTCCGACTTACTTCTGATTGTTAGCCAGGAAAGCTCCAGCTAGTTCATCGAGGTCGAACTGGATGGGCAGCTTGAGCATAGGCCGGACGGCGTCGAGCTCATCCTCCTCCTCAGCCGAACTGTCAGACTCTGAGCTGTCGTCACTTGCTGAGTTCGGCGAGTCATTTCTCTCATCGTCGATTTTCTGAAAGTATCAATCAATATCACAGATCATTTAACTAAACCAGGAGATTCAATTATTCAACGGTTAATTTGAGGATTCCTTCTGACGATTTTCTAATAAATGGGTAGTTTTAATATGTTCTGCAACCGAGTAACATCCTAGTTTGAATATACGGATATGATTTGCTATTAACTCTTATATGGCTCTTGTTTAAATGCAGTATTACGGTATTGGCTATAGTTACACGAGAATATCGGGAACTAGCTTGACCTCTAACGCCTTTGACCTGCACGGCCCTAGACAGGTAGCTTTCGCTTTCGTAACGCTTTATTAAGAAAGGAAACGAAAGCAGTGCCATTTATTAAAGAGATAGTGTGCAGAAAGAGTTTAATATATATTTTTATAACGTCATAAAAATGCTGCGATAAATTGCATTTAACACTGAATGGAAAAGCGACGTGTGAAACAAGAACATTATATATCTCGTTCTGTGCTGTTTACCCGGTACAATGGGTTCGGACATCCTGCGCGAGACAATGCGCCCGCGCGCCATTGTTCAACCGCCCTCCGTTTGTAAATATTACTAACATTCGGATAGATAGCTCATCGTTGAATCAGCCTACGTCTATGCAAATCTTATTATTGTATCGAAAGAATATAAGGCATAACGTATTGTTTTCCACATCAGCCTTACTCTGCCTTCACAACCAAAGTAGCATCCTCATATCGTAACCAAACGTTTCTCATTATAGCTTGTTTATCTTAATGTAAAATAAAACTTTCAATCAAATGACCCTTTTAATTTATATAACTCCATATTTCTCGGAAACCACATACGTTTTGTAGGTATCTTCAATCTGCATGTAATTTCGCATTTGCAGACAATATCTGGGCAATGCAAATAATACAAAGTGGCCGCTTTCACGTGTTCGTGGTGCAACAGTCGAGCGGTAAGCCCCGCTCTCCCCCCTCACCGCAAGTGAAAGCGGGCTCACGTCACTATTTGCACCCACTGACAAATGCACATATCTAGAAACATGACCATTCAAAATTAACCTTTTTTTATATTTTGCAACAAATTACAATTAAAAAGATTAGGAAATTATCATCAGCAGAGACCTAACCTCTCCTGAGTTATCAACTAGGATTTCCCTATTTACATAACTTTTTATTTAATGTCTCAGAACGAAGATGACCTGTGTCTAAATAGATTAAAAATTTCTTAGGCCTTTCACGCGTGAAACTACCAAGAGAAACCACTCGCTGGCCTTAACCAATCGGTTGTTTGTCGTCACCACTTTTACTACAGAGAAAATAATAAATAGAACTAATTGTCATATGTTCTAGAAAATATTGAACAAAAGATATATTTCGTTGTTGGCGTAAATAGAGAGCAAAACAAACTTGAAGGTTTGTAGACCGAATTGTTTCATCCAACATTTACGATCTTTTTAAGATTTGCGTAAATTCCATAAGAATAAAGCGTTAATACAAATTGGCAACAAGGTAAAACTTTCAAGTCGGCTTTATCCTCAAAATAAACTTCGTAGGTATCTCACAAACAATAATGTAGACAGCGGCTTAGTATTCAAGCGGCGACAGTGTGGGAAAACATATTTACCTGTAATTTGTCTTCGTCGATCTTAGACTCTGCATGGTTGAGTGCGTCGTCTTTGAGCTGGTTGGCGGGGACTGGCACTGGCTGGCTGGGCTGCGCTGACGGCTCCGGCGCCACAGACGGCGGCGGCACACCGTGCAGTGCGTGCGCGTTGCTTAAGGGCAGCGGCTCGTCCTAAAATAAACAATATTCAGGAGTAAGTTCGAGAGGTCAAAAGTCTTAACTTGGTGCCCTATCACATCAAAATAACTTGGAAAGATTTGATTATACGTTATTTTCGTGATGGGCTCTACATACAATGCTTAATGCATAAGTATAATTTTAGAAGTAAAAAACTAAATCAGTTATTGAAATCACATAACGTTACAATTAACTCCTATTGTAGTGTTGCAATGAAAATGGCTGCCAGTAAGTTCTAGAACAGTAAATCCAGCCACGACTGTGTCAATGTTATTTTCCACGTAACCACTTTTTGTACCCGTTTAAAGTTATTTATGAAATCTTTGCAAAATCGTAATTTCTACAACAAATTAAAGTTGAAGCATTGCCAACCTCGCCGCTCACTTTTCGCGCAAAAACCATCAAAGTGCTCATCGCAAAATGGCGGATGCCTTTTGCATGCAGCCAACCTCTTACGTAACTTGAGTACGTAGGCTATGTTCACGTACCTATGTATTTACCCACACGGTATCGCGTCTCATCATTGTCCATGTCAATTGCTGTATTCTCATTGGATAATGACCTGTTGGCTGGTATCAGTCATGCAATGTGCTTAAAAACATCCATGTAGGCAGGTACAAAAGTGCAAGGTTGCAGGCCTAGCAAAACGTTCGACAATTGTTAAAAAACAAACAATAAAATTTATTTAACTTCAAAGTTTCGATACGCTTTTCAAAACAATCGCGAATTGTTTTCGGAGACGCCGACGCTACTATTGGTTTGCTAAGGTCAAAGAAGGTTCAACTATCAACTGTTTGTTCTTTTAACTAAAATAAATTATCGAAACTATAATTTGCAATAGACCTGGTTATTGTTTGCTTTTCGCGAAGTTAATTTTGACCCGCAACTTATTACGACTCCTAAAATTCTGTCGTGATTTCCAAATTCAATAACAATATCGATGTTAGGTGCATATCGAATGTCTATCTTAAGATAAAAAAGGCTATCAATGGAATTAAACGCAAATATAAACGAATTGCGTCTTTATTGAGCTGCCTTTCCACTGCAAAATTATGCACGCCACGAGAGTTCTACCTACGCAAGCTTTTGAAATCTTGGAAAATACATCAATTACTATTAGGTACTTAAATGGTATGGGCTCACACAGGGCTTAGTCATGTTTGAAGGTACGAGTACGTGCTTTGTTGAGCGATTATGACAGTTGAAGAACAGGATGAACTCCATACTCGGCGTGGAATACTTGTTAATTTTGAAGGAGATGTACGTATCTTGTGTAAATGATGTTGTGAGTGCTGTCAAGTATCAGGGCGCAGCCGAGCGCGAAATGTTTGCGACCGCAGCTGATAGAAAACGACGATTACGTCGACAGCTATTGTCGCATTGTGCACTACGCCCACCACACTTTTACTGGATTTACGAAACGTTTTAAACATTTAATAGTTATTGTCGCTTGCCGAGCCGACCGTTGCGTGATAACGAGGAAATTGCGCCTCTCGCCAACACAGAAAGCAAGCATACGTCTATGAACAAAGAATTTCAGGCTTAAACAGAGAAAAAACTGACAACACAAAATATAAATATAACACAATGACATGTTGTGCGTGTACAAATGGTATAAAATTGCTCAGAACCATTGAAATTCTATACGCAATTTTATTTAAGTATAAATACGTAAGCAGGAGCTAGCAACGGTGGTCAGGAGGTGAATACAAATGGTGCTCGTGCATGTGAATGACACAACATAAATCAAACTTTTGTTATCAAGTGAAATAAATTAATCCAATAAGTAAGTTCTTATTGAAAAAATACTTCATGATTTTTGTTTTATTTATCACTTCCTCGATGAGCGTTATCTATTCATTACTTGAAGAGTTTTATACCTCTTGTTACGGGACCATATTGATGTTTTTATCGAGCTCCAAAGAGTCTCCGTTAGAGCCGAATGACCATTCACTAAATACATTCGAAACAACCTCAATTCTCCAAGTCAAGGTAAACTGAGATTACCCATAAGGACACGCAGTAAATTTTAACTAAATTAAGATGTACCTGTAGACTGATGGAAAGTACTGGATCTCTGCCTGTCTGTCTGCCGCGCTTTTACGCTAAAACTACTGAATCTATGTCAATTTTGGGCACAAAAATCTGGACTCTAAAGCAAATCTAGAATTTAATGATTTAATCCTCCTTCATCATTAAAATGTTGACGAGGAATATATACTTTGAAAAGATAAGTTTCTGACAAACCATGACAATACCGTGAGGGTTTAATTAGCAAGTATAATATCATCCTCCAAGCCTTTTTCCCAACTGTGTTGGGGTCGGCTTCCAGTCTAACCGGATGTTGCTGAGTACCAGTGCTTTACAAGGAGCGACTGCTCTATCTGACCCCCTCAACTCAGTTACCCGGGCAACCCAATACCCCTTGGTTAGACTAGTGTCAGACTTACTGGCTTCTGACTACCCGTAACGACTGCCAAGGATGTTCAATGACAGCCAGGACCTACAGTTTAACGTGCCATCCGAAACACAGTCATTGGGTGTCTAAGATATACTTAGAAAGTACATACAAACTTAGAAAAGTTGCATTGGTACTTGCCTGAATCGAACCCGTGCCCTTATACTCGAGAGGTTGGTTCTTTGCCCACTCCACTAGGCCACCGCGAATTAGCAAGTATAATATAGTATTTATTATTTTATTGTATCTTATTTCAACAGAACACAAAGTAAACACCGATGACTAATCTCAATCGTGTAGCCTACACGAAACAAACTTTGTCCCATATGACAAAAATATTTCCTTTAAGAATTTTTGCTAATTTTGAAGGAAATTTTCAACCTTTGAAACTTTGATAAACAGGTATTTTAAAGGTCAGGGTAACCAACTGTCAGAAGGATTTATTTAAATACTAGAAATAAACTATAATAATTAGTAAATAAACTAAATTGTTAAGTATTACATAATAGGGTACCGATTATAATTGTGGTACGATTTGATGATTCAAAGAAACTAGAGGGAATATTAACCTCATATGCCTGCGATATGAAATGGATATTGTTCAATAATATAATAGTAAAGAGAGACAGGCATTTATTGAGTTATTTCCTCAGCTTCTGCATATCATAGACCAATGAATAATAAAGTGTTAGTAGGATATTTTGATATTTTTATTAAGAACATGTATTGTAAAACTTAGGTGAAACTCGAATGAAATAATCTACCCGATCCCGCCGTCACTGTACACCTAAGAGTCGGGCTAGCATTACATGTAATAACATATTATGATCGGCTCTCAAGTTAAGCACTTGTTAGAATCACCCGAGCATAAAGAATGTTAATTAAAGTACGATGGCGAGTCAATAATTAGACGATGACAGTGCTGTGGGTGGGACGCGCGGGTGGACGGATGCGACGAAGATCATTGTGGTGCGCGTGCGCGGAAAATCGGTGGCTTCCGCTCAACACGCACACACACGCGATTTGCGCACATGAATTAGACATAAGTATATCTATTTTGGTTGCTGGCTAGAATTGCTGCTGATAAGCCAGTGCCTACATGAACACCAAGTCTGAAATCTTCATTCCCTGCATAACGCTTGTACAAAAGTACCAACTTATACAACTGAATTTCACCTAAACACATACTTTAATAAAAACTGACTATAGTGAAATTATAAAATTTACTACATTATTAATTAGATATCAATTAGAAGCTACATAGCAATAAAACATTATTTACTGGCTCAAGTTACACTTCAGCGACTCTGCAAAAATACGTAAAGGGATTTACGCAGAAGTACTTATTGAAATATATTTTATAACAAGAGCTGTTATGATGAAGAAGCCTTGCGTAAATCAGTAAGTTAGCTGTGATCGTTTAAACAGTGCTTACAAAAATTAGGGTATTTCTGCAACAATGAACTGTATGTTACCAATAGTGTGCGATGTAAAAATTTCATTGTAATGGGCAAACCAAGTACATGTTAATTTTCAATACAATCGGTCACGGCGACTGACTCAAGGACTTCACGCCTTTTGAGTGTTTACATTCCAACTCCCGCCGGTATTGCCAAAAACATTGTGAGTCAAAGTTTATTAAACGTTAAATGATATTACCAACGTAAATATCAGAGCGGGACATAATATGATACAAAACAATCATCTTATAATTATATTATCATGCCATGTGGGGCTTCCACGTTACAACCGTAGAGGTTTTAAAGTAGCTTCCTAAAATACCTTCCAATATACATATAATCGAGTACCTCTATGGTTTAATAATTAGGCATACGAATTGTGTTCCAGCTTTAATGCTAAGTTTGAACTTTCTCCTAATCTGTGATGATTGTGTACATTGAAAGTCAGTAGGTACTAGCTATAAGTAATCCTGATTGAATTTCTTTCTTGTGGTTTTTTTGGGATTATCTTCAACCGCCAAGGGGCAGTGGCAGGGGCAAGGGGTAGTGTGAGATCCAGATCAGGAGACGCCTGGTCACCCTAGTGTCGACAAACCGTCCGTGTCCGTTAGAGCAGAAGCAGGTGAAGTTTCCTGGGGCTACGGAATTGAAGCGTAACCGCGGCCTTGGTATACAGTCTAGTAGTGTCTAGCAGGCTTACAATTTTCCTGTCCCTTGTTGGGATATCTCTCAGGAACGTAGAAATGTCTCAGAATGTCGTCTCGACGTCATCATTACGCATGGGCACAAGTGTGTCTAACTATTACTTCGGACATCAATATTTGTGAGCTTTGTCACGTGGCAGAGTAAAAACACGGTTTGATATTTCGATATGAGCCCTTGTAATGAACTGAATTGGTACAAAAATAACCTTAACTATTTATATATCATTTGTCACAGGAAGCTCATTATCATTTACTCTACAAATAAATGATTAGAAAAAGAAAACCAATGACAACAAAACAATATTCAAAACGAATGACAAATGATTATGAGACATGAGAAAGTAAACATAATTAAACTTAAGATTTATGAGACTGACGAGTACGTAAGTATATGTTACAGTAAAATATTGTTTTCAATACATTTGCCTAAAAATTGATACTTACCACGTTGTCTACAGCGCGCGGCACGGTAAAATGCTATTTCCCACGCTAGTGCAGAAACGTTTATAGATTCTTTTTTAATTAAAGCAAGGAGTAGCTTTCATTAAGTATACACATACACGCATTAAAGGTTTATGAATACTAAAATTGATTTTGTAATTTCATTTCATCAAAAAAAAACCTATTTTATGACAATTTACCGATATCAACAGACTGTTTAACCGTTCTTAATTTCAAAATTAAACATTTGAATTCACTTTTTTTTGGCACTTCACTATTATTTTAATACCGTAGTAGGCAGTTTGTAGGACTGCAGCTTCAAATTTCAAAACAACGCGGGAAAAACTAGCGAACCAGTTACAAAATTAAGGTTGTTGATTTTTACGAAATTAAGTTTATTGTTTTTAGGTTTATTTCAAAGGTTCACGCATTATAAGTATTTTATTTTATTTCGACTCTTTGCCGAAACATACTGTTCATAACTTTGAAGAAAATGTAGGACAGTAATAGTTATTAATTGTAAGTATTATTTGTTACTTTTTCACGCGCAAACGGTAGAGTATACTTTTCAGTTGGACTGTAGTAGATCATAGTAAGGTTAGATGATAAGAATACCGGGATTATCCACCCACCACTACCACTATACTATCAGGGACTAACTAGGTAACATTAAGAAATTATTGAAAACATTACTACACGAAACACGACTTCTTTAAACCAATAAACTCAGTTATGCTCAACGATGAAATCGTTACCAATCGTCAGATTTTATGTAATGAGTACAACGACCTGTGCCAGTGAATAAACTATTGCAAACTATATCTATTGGGTTAGAACCAGAAAGCAGAAAGCATCCGGAAAAAAGTAAAGAGAATTTCTGTCGTTCAAAATCTTTTCTATGTTTTACAAATCAACAGTACCAAATGGAAATACTTCAAGGCCAAGAACTGCATAATTATACCAATAATAATCACCTTGGTGCCAATAATAATAATTCGTGTAAATAAATCGCTTCTAATTTTATATTCACGACGAAAAACGGATGACGATTTAACTTGCGTAATTAAATAATAGTTTGATCAGTCTAAATTATACCTACATCAATATTTATACAAAACTACTTAGCTTTCGCCCGCGGTTTCACCTGCGTCCCGTAGCCGGATGCGGACCAAAAACCTTCTCCCGGGTCTAAGTTACCTTCCCTCTAATTTACAGCAAAATCGGTCAAGCCGTTTTTATGTTATGTCGTGACAACGGAAAACGGGTTTCATTTTTATATATATAGATATATGAGTTTGGTGTTCTGTCTTGTAAGTACAGGACCCATTATCCCTCCAACATGTAAGTTAACGTAAGCAGTAAGAAATAAGATGTATGACCGTGGTTGCCATCACGACACTATTACGAATGTGTTACAGGCCAGAAACAAAACAAAGAGAAAAGAAAGTCCATTGAAAGTATTGAAACTGGCAACTATTGATCTGCGCCTGAATAACACTAATAACTGTTGTTACGGTAGATAATACCAGTGACTAATGTTCGTTACCACGCAGTTGGGCAATGACAATTAAAAAACTGAAACATGCAGCGGAAATTATTGAAATAACTTTTTATGATCAATGATACTTTCGTAACTATTACAGTATCATAAATGTTATCTACTCTAGTATATGATAGCGCACTGGGTTCTAAACTAAATCATTATCATGCTGAAAATTCCTAAAAGTGTATCTCAATGGAATTCGCAGACTGTCTAATAGCCTCATTTAAATAAATGGTCCACCTTTTTGTCTGCTTTACAGATTATTACCAATACCGTCCCCACATCAAATTGATGTGGTACAAAGACTAATATGAAATCTTGTAGGAGCGTTTTATTTTTGTATTGTCTGTAAGCCATAAGAAGCGACATTCACTTTAATGGCAAACGAAAACATGCATGACGAAACCAAAACTCATTTCGGAATGATATTATGTTTTCATGTTATTCAATACTGAATTTCAATAGAATTGAGACAAATATGTATGATATCACACGAAATATCATATTACAGATTATGAAATACGTACAAAGATTCATGCCTAACTCGACAACTCATAAGTTCACATCGCATGGCCATATGTCACGAAGTGATGCATCGGCGTCATGGGGTCATCGACCCCATTTGCCAGCCGCTTTCGCTACAAATACATAATCACCAGCACCGACCAGGTATTTGTGCACTACCTACATATAAATCTCTCTAGATGTACTGGCGCTGACCTTTGACTTAACCCCAGTGCAATCCTTTGATCGTTTGAATTCTGCCCTCCAGCTAAAATACTTAACTTCAAGCTATCCCAAAAGTATTTGAGATTAAGATAAAATTACATGTCTGTCTTATGTTACGCGAGTTTACGTTGTTCACAACTGTAACGCTCGTGTTAACATCTTTGTTATTTTTATTTAAAATGTAAACAATCAGAAACTGGGCAAATAATTACTATTCTTGTACAATGTTTATAAATCAAAGTTCTCGGAAAGGCTCCAGAAACTAACAAACGTAGCCCCGAGCCGAACAACAGAAAGCTTAAGTAACCATCCGCGACGGACTTTAAAATATGGCGGATAGGTTCTAGAGATACATCAACTTTCGCAATAGTAAGTAACAGAAATCGTTAGTTTGGAGCCACAACTCCATATTCTGTGTACAAATTCAAGGTGATCCAGTCGCAACGCAACACGGTACCTCCTCACTGAATGTTCCACGGACTAAGGCAGCTTACAAACATGTATGATGTGTGGTAAAGTTACATGTACATATATACTCATGTAGGTACAAGTAAATATTGCGCTACAGTTAAGTATTTCCTCATCGACCTATAACAACATGCACATAGTTAACTTACGTGAAGCTTTGGTCAGTTACATCATATGTAGGTGTCACGTTGTTGTCCACCACTACACACGAGCTGCCCTCCCAACACACTACGATTAATGATCCCATTGTCTATAGAACACTACCATGACAAATTTGCCATGGTAAATCACTCTCAGTTCAGTCGAACATGAGAGATAGACCTATTCGTGTTTATGATTATCATAACGCTACTCTAAACAAAGTCTTTTAAATTGTTAGTTTCATGAAAGCTGATTATATTATAAAATGGGAATCAATCACTTATTCTTAGAGAATATAACACCTCCTTACAAAATGATAGTCTGTCTCTACGCTTTATTAATGCATAGATTTGAAAAACTAAATCTAACCAACTGTGCGTCAAGTGTCCGTTTAAATCAGTGTGCGAACGAAGAAAATCTAGAATAACGTAACAAAAGAACGACACCGATACCCTGTAAGAATATTCTCGAAAAGCATTGTGTAGATAAAACATGAATTAATACAGATAATTATTAATTTTCCATCTCGGTATTAAGTGTAGTATTGTTATTCCTTCACATTGTTATATATAAGTATGTACAATGTTTCACAGCAATTACAACACCTAAGTGCCGGCCTGTACACGGAACCAGCCCATCTCTACAAAGATTACGTAACTTGAATAAACATTAAATATAAACAACTACGTGACACGGTTGACGGACATCTACTACCTATATTCAGTTTTTATTGCGTTTTCCTCTCAACAATGTGACAAAAAATGACAAATTATGGCAAAGACAGTCAAAACTTAAGTTTAATGATGTTTCCAAGGTTATTTAAAGGTAACAACATAATAACACAAGGTATTCATTAATATTGGAAGTTGACAAGAAGTGTAATTACTGTTAAATACATACTCGACATGAACATAAATGTTGAAATAAATTGCAAATGTATGAACGTGTGGAACAGCAGCGCCTTATAATCAATAAACGTGCGTGCCTACCCTGTGTAGATAGATACTCCTATCAAATTAAATGCTTGATAAATTGTAATTTTCTTTTTAACTCTCAATGATTATTTTCTTTGAACAACTTAAGAACTATCAATTTAAGTACTCGTACCTACTCATTTTCACAGCTTGAAATGTTGTGTTAAGTTAATTCAGTCACAGTAGTCATTTTAAATTTGCAAATACTTAAATCAAAATAAAACTGACTTCTTCATAAAGTCTTGATAACAATGATGTACCAAAAAGTCATGCACATAAACGTTGCATGACTTGACAAACGTGACTTATCCTAATTTTATAAAAAGCGAAGTCAGTCAATATCTACATTGTCACTTCAATGCTAAAGATTAATAACGCAGCATACCTCTGCGTACATATCAGAAGACACACTACTGGTGTAAACAATACTTATAGATGTGACTTTATTTAAATATGTAAAAAATCTTGTGCTCTTGTATTGTTCTTATTACGTATCCATAAGTTGCGTATCGACAAGCTCCGCATGATTACCTATAGTATAAATGTTTAATTTTCCATCACATAAGTAGGTACTTACATTTCCGATGGAACCATTTTTTACAGTAAAATTTAGAACATACCTCTAAGTAACACAGACATAGGCAAACAGCAAACTTTACGTCTTCAATTATTAAGATGATCTGAATATTTAATGATTAATGTACCGATGTTATAGAGTGTCGATAACATCCATAAGTGAAGGTTCTATAGGAAAGAGCAACCGATGTGTAAGTAGATAACCGAAGGTTGGCAGCCTGCCACGCTATAATGCAGTTCTGAAAATTAACCTTTCTACATATAGACTAAACATGAGTTCCGGCTCAAAGCACTTAAGTACTTCTAAACCTTATTGTAACTATTTCTATGAAGAAGAGCCAGTTTCAAAAACATAATATGTCACTTCTTTAGGACTCCAGTTGGTAGTCTAAAGCTCTAGACTGCAGGATACCGAAGCACCAGATTGCTTCGTAATTAGTGAAATAATACGGGCCCTAAAATATAATATGTAAAGCTTGTACTTACGGCCAGCAAGGCGTCATTGCCATAGGCGCGTCCCTCGAGTGCCAGTTCCTTGTCGAGCATAGCATCCAACTGTTCGAGCTGGTGGCAGGAGGCGCGCGCCGCCACCCAGCTCGAGGCCAGGATGAACGCACCCAGGATGAACGAGGCAGCCACCACCGTCAGCGCCGCGATCCTCGCTATTTGTACTGATGACGACACTCTCTGCCGGTACGCCTGCCACAAAAAAGTATGATTTAAAGCACATTTTTTGATGGTTTATTGAGTCAATGTACAGGAGATGAGAGACTAAAATCTATAGATAGAACTGAAAACCGGTACACTACAACCATTTTTCAAATTCGCCCAATATGAAAGTAAGTTAATAAAATTTATTAACGTTCTAACCATTCTAAGTATAGAAATATGGTTAACAAATATTTATGGTTTAGGTGCATCGTGATTGAAATAAATAATACATGTGTTAATCTAGTGCTCCTATTTTATATTCTACAGCAACAGTAACTTGGCTTATACAAAGAATCGTTCAATCAAGCCGCAGTTGGAAATCAACATTCTATTTTAGTACTGATCGTGATATCTTTGAAAGGTTAATACATATAAATATATACCTATGTGACGCAGAAGGTCGATGTCGCACAGCAAATGAAAAACCCAAGTAATCAACAAATTAAATACAATAGCATAATAATCAGTTCAGATTCTCGACTCTCGGACTTGTAAACTATTTTGGATAAATAATATGAATCGTGTGCATTTCCAATTTTATCTAGTGAAAGAAATGCAAGTAGGTAATGTTGAATGCTAAAGATCTCAACGCATGCATGCAGTGCTGCAGCAAATTTTGGCGATGAATAGTTTGAATTCATAACTGTAAACATTTTTAATTGCTTAATTAATTGACCAATTGTGTCTTTGCTTTATTTCAGTCTTCGATTTATGATATAATTAAATCTCTGAGAATCGCTAAGATGCTATGATTAATCCTGTCTTGAATTATAAAGTTATGTTTTTTAATTTTATTTAACGAACTAAGACTAATTGAAATAAATTGTGTGACTTTGTGCCGAGGTGACATTATGCTTGTAGCACGGATCACGCTGACCCACATTAACCACAGATCACCAGATTACGTTGAGAAGGGTTTATAATTTACTTATCTGATGTCCATATACTATATGTAGACTAAGCTTTCCCCTAGCACATTTCTGAAAATTATATCGAAATGTATAAATAAAAGAAAAAATATCGGTATCGATTTATTGAATAATGTGTCAAAAAAGTAACTTATATTTAACACCAATCATTCTGCTAATAAAACTAACACTATATTTGTTTTCGTTAATAACTTATTTTTTCAATTGTTTACCATTCATCTTCATGAACCTTCTTTTCAGACAGTAACGTGTCTAAAAAATATATTAAAATCAATGTTTGAAGTAAAACGCGATAAATTACATGATTTATTTTTGCTCGTATATCTATAAGGAACCTGTATGAATAGAACCTTTGAATTTCGTATAATATTTTATGAATATCTTTTTGCCCCTCGAACTATTGCTACATAAATAATTAAGTACTTACTGCATTTAGCAAGATTCTATCATAATAATATAATTCTGAAAAGAGTCTGATGATGAAGATACGCTAGATTTTTAAAGGCCTTGAACAAATGAATCGGTTATATCATATAAAGGATATGAAGTGACACTGGCGTGACACTGGCGTGACAGTGGCGTCACAGTTAGTCCAAGCCGTTGTTCAAAACAACTATTTAAGTAGTTACTTAGTACCTCCTTACAATCCTTACCTGTAAGAAGCGGGGAAACCCCACGCGCAAGTTCAAAATAAGCACGAATTGTTACATACTATTAGCCGTTTTCTTTACCAAAATATTCTGACTCCTAATCATCAATCTAAAAATTAAACCCCAATATGAAAAAGAAAACTTGTACACATGTACTTTCATACATATCTATGTGCATTTGAACAAAGAACATATTTGAGTCATAAATACAATACTTCATAGATATCTACCACACAATACATACATGAGAATTAATTACAGCAAAGCGCGCCTGCAATAGCCTGAGAGTTCTTTGTCCTTAGCGAGGTGTAGTTAATGAAGTTGTGATTTACTAACAACTCGAGGTGTAGATACACAAAAATTACATAACCGTCGGCAGGGGGCAATCGCCGCCGGCGCAGGGGGGACGAGGAGAAGGGGGATCTCCAGTGAGCTACGGTGAAAGTGCTTATTCTGTTGTATATTTGTGAAATCCATCATCTTTACCGAGCCACAAAATTATGTCGATTTCGTTGACGCATCTTCGTTAAAGCATATCGAACTGTATTATTTGGAACAGCTGACTTTGCATTTGTTTTCAAGATGTTTTTACTGTTTTAACTTTTAGCTTTTAGAACTAATAATCTTGCATTTTGTATATTGTTTCAAAACGAAGTGAACCTCATTTGTGGAACGTAACTAAACATGTCTACGACATTTGTTGTTGGGTTGAGTGCTTCAATACGTAATCACACATTGTTATGTCTCTTCAGTTACGTTATAACCATAACCTGGCAGCTTTCTGCCAACCAGCCGCGATTTTATAATAATTGTCACATGCTGTGTACTGTACCCGTATGTAAATCCCAGTGTTAAACGTGTCTATTATCATCATATCAGCCTACTTCTGTCCACCCATGAACCAACAGAAAATTAATAAGCATATGTCTGAGATTGATTTATAAAACTATCGGAAACTAAGCAAAATAAATGCGTTACTTTTGTAAAGAGTACCTTTTTGGTATCAACGGTAAACTCATACAATTGCACATTTAATCCTCCACAAAAACGTTAAACATCTGTATAATATGATGAAAACATGGCAGTAACCACTTCACTCGGCTCCAGTTACATGTCGGCATGACCAATCATGTTATTGTGTAATAATTTACCTAATAGCGAGCCTTATATTTATCATCATTTACTCGCATCCCGGCCATCACTAACTAGAAGTTCTAAACAAAAAGTACTGACGTGAATCTCCACTTAGAAGCATTGCAGTCATTCTTAACCACGAGTTCCATGTAAACAATTATGTTTTTATAAGCCTGATGAATATGTATGTAGGTATATTTCGTGCAAATATCTAGTTTGCGAGCTGTCCGGCTCGGATGTGACGCAAGCTCCATTGTGTCCACTTGCTCGACTGACCAATAACGATTTCACTCAGATTGTAGCTGTTTATATTTTTGCTGTCCAGGCGACGCAATAACCTTGCATTCAACTTCGTTTTATTATTCAGCGAAGATGTTTATTTGAGAACCGATTATTCTGTCTGATGATTTACTAATATTTGCTATAAATGCGAAAGTAACTGTGTCTATCTGTCCGCTTTTTACACAAAAGCTACTGAACCGATTTAAATAAAATTTGGTCTGAGAAAGACTGCCGTCCACTAACTAAAAGGCCGTTAAGCCACAGTTGGTCGTTTTTCACTTTTTAATGTAGTCTTATACAACTTTCGATGCTCTATCTTTTGCTGTAAGAATCATTTTTCTATGATTTATAGTTTAAGAGATACAGAACATTGCTGAGCAGTTAAACCACATAAATTTCGTTACTCCCTTAATTAAAAAGCGGCTAAGCCACAATACTTCTCTAGAAAGACGTTAACATACTTTAACGGCAAAGTGATGTATATTTTTTTTCTAAATTTACTTAACTAAAAGTACGTTATGTAGTCATGCTTGACTAAAAAGCAGCTAAGCGTCTTTAACTACCTAAATGTATTGTGTCATACAAATAACTATAAAGAAAAACTACACTAGAAAGCAGTTATAGGTACACCAATAGCGGCTTTTAAGTTATGTATTGAAATTGGTGTTAGCTAAATATCAATCGCTAGAGAGCAGCTAAACGACTATACTAGACTAAAAAGCAGTTAAACGCTCGTGATTTGCGTTTGCGTTTGACCAGCTCAGGCTATATTTCCTGCCTTTTCACTTCGGATGCTCGTTGCGGCGCGTCTCTTGATTTTTGGCGCCACAATTATGAGAATGGCGCAAAATTAAATGAGTGCTTATTACAGCTTTTTACTTAAATTTCGAGATATCCAATCAATCAATTTGTGGCTTGATAATTGCAGATCTCAAAATAAAAACTGGTTATTGTTTTATATGCTAATCAACCTCATCGATAGTGATTTTTTGTGACGATTTGTGATCGGCACTGCTAACTTAAATTTGTTTTGTCGCAGCCCAAAGTACTCATACTCCTCTAAATTGGGTTTTTTTAAGAGAAAGGGATATTTTAAACTGCATGGGTATAATATCTAAGCAATAGAACGCTTTACATGAAAATACGAAACTTTTAACATTGCCAGCAATCATCAGTATACCATTTAGAGCAGGTGAACATTTTATCAAATACTCATAGTTTTTTCAAAAATGTTTGATTTTACAGAAAGGTACATTAATTTTAATTAAAACTGCATTATCAGTTTTCTAAAAATCACGTCAAAACCTTTTCAAAACGAAGACGAACTTTCTACCAGGAATTAGTCGAATACGAGGTTCAACCAGTTTCTTAGCAATTCTACAAAATTCAAATTTAGAATATACTCTCACGCATGCTTGGCTATCCCTTTTGATGCTAGTAACATACTACAGTCATTAAAACCTTTTGGAATACTGGCAAGTCCTTATAACCAAGATTTCGCATAGGTGCCCGGTTTTTTTGCAAAAGAGTTTTATTAAATATTATTATAAGTATTTTTGTTCACTTTACTTAATTTTGATAATACTACACGAGTGTTACTAGGTATAATTGCTTATTAACCTAATCTGATTTACTCATTTTGTTAAAGTTTAATTAGTATTTAAGCATAAAAAAATGGCGGAATTTATATATTTTGTTATATTATAAAGTCTAATATTTAATTGATTATGACGTTATGTCATACAACTTTGCAATTATTAACCTTTGATTGTGATATGTTTATTTCGTATGCATAAGAATTTGAAACCAATATGTGTCATGTGCCATGAAGCTTTCAAAAACGATACTTACATGTTTTGGGTATTTTTATAATATAATGATAATATATTTTTTCATATGGTTTCGCGAATACTGATTATTATTAAAGATGTAATTGTGATCTCATTACTGAATAAGATGTGTAAAAGTTTGATTAAACTTTGTTTTTTTTATTTTATAATGTTTAATTAAAATTAAAGTCGTGGTGGCGTTGTGGAAATCGTGGTGGCCTAGTGGAAGTCGTGGTAGCCTAGTGGGTAAAGAACCAACCTCTCAAGTAACCTCTCTCCAAATCAGGCAAGTACCAATGCAATTTTTCTAAGTTTGTATGTACTTTCTAAGTATATCTTGACACCAATGACTGTGTTTCGGATGGCACGTTAAACTGTGGGTCCCGGCTGTTACGGGTAGTCAGAAGCCAGAAAGTCTGACACCAGTCTAACCAAGGGGTATTGGGTTGCCCTGGAAACTGGGTTGAGGAGGTCAGATAGGCAGTCGTTCCTTGTAAAGCGCTGGTTCTCAGCTGAATCCGGTTAGACTGGAAGCCGACCCCAATATAGTTGGGAAAAGGCTCGAGATGATGTTTAATTAAAATAAAACTATTTGTTAAGTTCCTACACAAAATATAATTAGACGTACTGATTGTCTATTATTTTTTATTAATAAATAAAGTGCTGATTTTCATAGAATAGTTTTTAACTTCTCAACTTTTTACCCTCAAGTGCTTATTTAAAAGGCAGTTAATTGCGAGCGAGATATCTTTAACTGCCTTCTAGTATAGCAATAGGAGAAGCAGTATAAAAATATGTTTTACAATACCGAGCTTAAAAGTGGTTAAAATCCCATAACTGCTTTCTAAGTAAGCAAAGTTAGTCTTCCCAATATTAGTTACTAGACTATAAGTCTGTTAAAATCCTTTAACTGCTTTATAACTAAGTATGATTTAATAACTTTTACTATAAGTACAAGACGTGGCAGCTACAAGAAATTGCTTTACTATAAAGCAGTTAAGGTATGGTTAGCGGCCTTATAGTGCAGTATATTATGTAAAAATGAAAAAAATTGCTTAGCTAAAAGTTAGAAAATGAATTTAAATAAAATGTAATTAATATAAATGAATGAAATATATCACATATTGTGCAAAAAGACTATGCCTACGTATATAACTTGCAACCTTGTTCCTAGGTAGCATACTTTTCAAGAGACATCAATTCCCACTTATTTTTGCGTTATCTCGAAAACTACTTTTTGCACTTAGCTGCTTTTTAGTTAGTGGACGGCAGAAGAGCAAAGGTTACTTTTTATGCGAGGGCGGAAAAACCGCAGGAAACTAGTAGGTAAGTTATATTTACAGATATTCAATATTTAAAAAAAAAACTTTTAACCCGTAGTTATGAAGTATAAAACGAAGATCAAGGCCTCCTTATTCTCCAAACGTTGGTGGTCCTAGTAGGACAGTTCCTGAAAGAGCGTTTCAAGGAAACTGATGTTTATGTTGCTAAGCAACTTATTATTCTTCTTAGTTTTTTCGTTTTCAAATATCAGATGTTTATAGATTCGCATGATCAGTCCGTATCAGATGGACCGATCAGATTTATATGATTAGGGAATTCAATTTTGATTGAAAATACTACATAGGCTTCCTATAAATCCTGCCTAATCTCGTAGGTCATCTTACCTATCATTAACTTAACGATGTATTCAGGTACCACAAAAGAATGTTGATTGTTTGGGAAGATGTGAAGTATGCCAACCAATCTCGGCTAGAGACAACGGATTCTCAAAACAGGTTATCGTTGATAAACTTGGAAATGGAATGGATTACGTGTGTTTTTATTAATGTTGCCAAAGACCTGCCACTAATTTTAGTCGTGGATGCTATCAAATTAAATTTATTATATTTGAACCCAATTAACTGCAGATTAGAGATAGAATTTGGACCAAAGCCCTATACAAATAATGATGTCAGTTTATAATCAATTCCTATCTCTAGTAAGCAAATCAACAGATAGATAAGTTACAGAAATCATAAAAAAAATATGTATCCGTTTGTGATTTATTTGCTTCCAATTTAAATTGTTTAAGAAATGCGAAGTGAATGCTGCTGAGTGCTTTCATTATTCTGTGACTCATCATCATCATCTTCCGAACCTTTTCCCAACTATGTTGGGGTATTCTGTCTTTCAAAGCCTGAAAAAACAACTGTCAAGTATGCTCAAAATCACAAAAATCTTCTGACTACTGTTGAAATAGTAGACTTTCGCATAAAGTCGCGAGAAAAATCGTGAGAAATTATTAATGTTTCCATTTTGTCGTAATATGACTACGTTGATGTCATTTATTTACTAAAACTATATTAATGGAATAATAGAGACTGCTTTAGTTTTATGCGCACCAACTATTCGCAAATAAGTAACCAAGTAAATTGTCGCCGCCATGAAAGTAACTATCTACTATTTATGGGTGGTGCAATTTCTGACATCACAGTTTACCTAGACAAGCACCTATTTAAACAAGGACCTATTTACTAGGCTATGATGAAGTTGCGTGATAACTATGATAAGTGGCGAAGGCTATGTTAATAGATGGCCAGAGACAATAGAACAATGATTGTTCTCACATAATCTTAGACATATTACAATTCTCGGAAAGAAATATCTGTTTCAACAACCAACCTAAACATATACGTAGCTCATTTGATTGATGATAAAAGTAATGTAAAACTAATCATCTTCTACCGTCCTCAACTTATATACTTAAAGTTGTACATAAGCGCAAATATGTTATTATTTATTTATCATTTGCTTCCGTCAACGGTTCCGCTTTCTGAGGGAACTACTTCCCACATCCTGATTAAAAGTAGTCTACATATTATTATCTTTTATAAATACCTAAAAGCTACATCGCTGAAAAGTTTCATCAAACGCCAGTCAGTAGGTTTTAACTGGAAGAGTAATAAACATAGGTACACTTACACTCGTAACTATCTACATCCCAACATCCATTCGTCCTTATAAACTTTCGAGTTGTAGTAGTAGGATTCTCTATTCAATATGTTTCTCCTGCATAAAGGTTAAAAGTTTATCTCAATAAACTATTTCAGCTTTTTAAAAGTTACGTCTTAACTCTTCTCTTCCTAATTCCTTCTATTATAATTTAATCACACTTAAAAGCAGATATTGCTATCGACCCGCATGTATCCATTCATACCCCAGCTAATTGATGCCCATTTAACTGTCGATAGGGTAAGCAGAATGATCAAATTACGGTTATAGATAGTTTCTTTTTTTTTCAAAAATACCTGATTTCACTAAAATGTGTTGTTTTTTATAATGTCAATTTCTCTATCCAATTGGGGATAGTTTTCAGTGTGATATTATAGGGTTAGGATTATGTGCAATTAACTAACCAGCTAGGAGAGCGAGTTCAGTAGTGTAATTGATATTAAATAAATTTAATTAAAATAGTAAGGTATAAGCTATCTGAACTGCGCAAGAATAGCTGAGTAAAATCAATGTGGATAACTTAAAGATGCAGGGGATATCCTACCGTATTAAACAATTAGAAACATATTTTTAGGGCATATATTGTACCGGTAAATTACAACTAGCATTGACGTTAACCAAAGCATGTTTACAAACAAGCGGCCACGCACCAGCGGCCTCGGTGCCACTAGCTAAGTGAGTCTGAGAGAAAGGCGCTTTCCCGCAGTTATATCCCGCACTCAGTGGACCACTCAATTATTATACTATATTTTATCACTAGAGAAATGGATCATTACCCCAATCGATTTAGAAAGCAAAAATAGCACCTTCGTGTTAACTAAACTATATGTACTTTAGCTTTTAGCAGCGCCCTAAACACAACGTTCGGAAAAAACTAACAGACCCCTTATTTAAACAAGATCATTCCTGACACAAATACTCAATATGTAAAATACAAAGCTTTAACTGCTAGTCACGATGGTGACGGGCCACTTGCAATCCTACACGTTATGTGTTAAAGTTTATTCAAAGAAATAACGGAAAATATGATCATACCGGTGGTGGTTCCGACGTGCTGTACACTTCAGATGGTGGATATTCCGGTTTCATGGTGATGGTGGCCATGGAGTCTGGTTGATGCTCCTTCTCCATCACGCGATTTATTCTTCACAAAAAAAAAATAGAGCCCAAGTATTGTTACGCGCGTAATGTTTGACGTTCGATGTAGAAGTGCGCGCGAGTGAACGGCACTGCCCAGCGTAGGCGCAGTCGTCGTCGTAACAAACGTGGTGGGGCCGCACGACACCGTCGCAGCACATTCACTTATGTATGACAATAGATCCAAGAGATCATTGCTAAGACTACAGTGAAGAGACTTAGTACTCTTGAGTATTTTCTTTCTCCAAGAATGAAGCCATTAGGGAGCATATCCTTATTTTTGAAGTCAAAGCTTCATTTTTAGGGTTCCGTACCCAAAAGGTAAAACGGGACCCTATTGTTTTCGCTCCTCTGTCCGTCCGTCCGTCCGTCTGTCACCAGGCTATATCTCATGAACCGTGATTGTTAGAGAGCTGAAATTTTCACAGATGATGTATTTTTGTTGCAGCTATAATAACAAATACTGAAAACTAGAATTAAACAAATATTTTGGGGGGCTCCCATACAACCAACGTGATTTTTTGGTAAATAATTATATCTACGGAACCCTTAGGGCGCGATGCCGACTCGCACTTGGCCGGTTTTTTAATCTGAAGCGAGCACACCGTAACAAGTCCTCGATCCTCATTGCACCTACATTTGGAAACTTTGCCAGTTGAAGCGCACTTAAAAATCCTAATCCCGAAAACCACAAGTTGTCATAAGAATTCCAAAATAGGTAGTTACCTACTTTAATCATAGATTAGAACAATTGACCTAGCTATGACTTCCTTTCACTATAGTATCTGCTTTGAAAATGAAATAGGTTCCTTCACTCACTAATTAATCAAGGAAACTCAGAAAGTATAACAGAAGCTTATTTGGCTTATAGACTTCTTATAGGGTGTTCTTCTTCAATTGTTTTGATTATCTTGTGCCAATTCTAATACTTCCTTACACCCAAGTCACAACCTTCTCCTAGATTTGATGAATATAACTTTGCCTCGGATGACCCCTCCCCTCTTTCCTTCATGCATCCCTTCTATGACGATGTTTCTAATTTTCTAATGAATTCATGGTAACATGCAGGGTGTCCAACCGTTTTACCTCGCCTGTTTTTTATATTAGTAGTAAGTAGCTGTCTTTTGCTCCTACTTTTTGAAGCAAGTTTTTGATGGTCATCCTATCCATCTAGCTAAAACTCAAAATCATTTATTCAAACTCGAAGTTTACAAAAGACAGCCCATTTAACACCCATCCTTTACCACTTCCAATGTGTTTTTGCTGGGATAAAGTAACGCATTTCCCCAGCGATACCTACATGTTTATCAGTAGGCTAGATGGATGGTTTTCTTATACAGTGGAATACAATGAGCAATATTGATACAATAATGATTAAAAAAGTTAAAAACTTTCACCACATGCTACCTAACTCAACCATTGAATTTTTATAATAACCAGCAAAAAAAATTGAAGCCTCCAACTAGTTACGTTTGTAATTATAATACAAACTAATATTATAAATGCGAAAGTAACCCTGTCTGTCTGTCTGTCTTTCTTTCTATCTTTCTGTCTGTCTTTGTCTGTCTGTCTGTCTTTTCTTCACGCATAAACAACTGAAGCGATTTGTGCGTTTGGTACATACGTAGTTTGGAACTTGATAAAGGACATAGGATAGTTTTTATTACAAAAAATAAAATGTATTCCGGACATAAAGCGCCATCTATTGGTCAAACCAAAAATCTGCCGGAAGTCAACTTTCCACGCGAACGAAGTCGCGGGCAAAAGCTAGTAGGATATAAGAGTGTCCACCTACATGTGCTAGTCTGTTAACGATTTCCCATCTTGTACATTTACACTTGTATAGTTATCGGCACGGATATTGAGCTCTCGGCGGAAGAGTGGGGATCGCTTTGCGCACTGTACACTTAAGGCAGCAAACCAATAAATCGCTTCTGCGCAGGTGAAGGTCAGGGCTCAATATACGTGCCGATAACTATACTTATAAACTTAGACTATATCAAATTAGACTGCTCAGCCAAATTAAAAAATAAATAAAAAATATATAATGCTAAGTAGGTACCTAATAGTCCTAAGATGACTACTGACTGAACCAATATGGTCAGTAAGACCTTGGACCACAGACAGCAACTCTTCTCACATTCATTAGGCCATAAGCAAACTAAGCTTCAGTCCTCCAATATGGTCAATCCGTTGTCTGACAAGTGACAGTGACAGTCAGAATGATTGTTGACAGCTGACTTGACACTCGCTTGCTGGACTTGACAGTTGACAGTCATACTTGTTTCAAGGCGGCTTCTGATAGTGTAATTTTTTGTGTTTAGAGACTTGAGGAGTGGCCTTAAACACCAAAATTTAAATATTATTTGCTTAACAATTAGAAGCTATACCCAAAGATACTATGGCTAATTCAGGCAAAGGAACTTTTCAACCAGTAAGTTCAGGTAATTATTAAAATGAGGTTATATTACAGTCTGTTCACACATTTTTATTTTTAGGACTCAGATGTTCACATTTCGTTCGAAGATCAACAGAAAATAAATAAATTTGCTCGTTTGAATGCTAAAGTAGACGACTACAAAGAAGAACTTAAAGTTAAACAGAACGATATGAAAAACTTAGAAGAAGCTGTGGAAGAACTCAGTCTTGCTGATGATGGAGAAAAAATTCCTTACCTTATTGGCGAGGTCTTCATTTGTCAAGGACTTGAAGATACATTAGTGAGTAATATTTCTAAAACAGGATATATATTTAACTATTGTCTGTTACTATGAGGATGTTTCAAGCTCCTTTCGGTTATTTAGCATGTAAAGTAGTATTACTCTGCTACACTCTGACCAAATATTCTGGTTAGTATATAGAATCTCACTATTATGATTGTTTACATATCTGGCTAGCTCTGATAAAAGAAATGTTCAATTCTGTTATTACCATCCTCATTTTGACAATACTTCATTAAAAAATCACTTTTTTTCAGAAATCATTAGATGAAGCCAAGTCACGAAAAGTGAATGAAATAAATGAGCTTGAAGCCAAGTGCGATGAGCTTAAATCTCAAATGGGGGAATTAAAAGCCCATCTTTATGGCAAGTTTGGAAGTCATATAAATTTGGAGAATGAAGAAGATTAATTTTAATTTACTTTTACTATTACTATAATTTGGATTAAATTAATAAAAAAACAGCACTGCACATAATAAATATTTATATTATATATTGGTTTAAGTATATAATCATAATTGCTATTAGTAAAACATATTACAGCTGCTTAAGTAAATATCACAACTAATATTTTTGAAAATTTAGATAGTTATAACATTATTATAATATTTCAGCCATCTGGGATGAAGCTGTGTACTCATTTTATGATTATTGTTTAACAAAACATTTACTTAAAATAAAAGATTAACTACACATTTCCTTTTTTTAGACTAGCTATATGTTTTCATAAAAGTACTGAACTTTTTCAAAAAGTCATCTCCCTGCCATACTATTGTAATATAATGTTAGAACAAAATCTCAACCACACAAACTGATCATAAAGTTCAGAATCACATGTGCAGTTATAACGAAACACATACGTTATATATCCAACATAATATAATTGATAAAGTAAAAAGGATCTATTGTCTGTAATATTTACACATATGTGCATTTATTTGCAGCAATTGCAATTGTTTTTATATCCTTTCGCTTTTTTTATAATATTAAGGCGATTACCACACGGCACCGCGCACCGCCGCGGAGGGCAGTGGCGCTCAAACAAAAGAGCACCGCTCGAACGCGCGGTCAGGCGGTGTACGTGTGTAAGGCATCAACGGATTTAATACAGGTCAATGCGACATGAGATCCGCTTCACCGCCTACCGCGGCGGTTCGCGGTGCCGTGTGTTAATCGCCTAAAACCCACATTTACGTAGTTACAATAGTGCTGATGTGGTCAAAATATAATAAGACAGAACACAACAATAATTGTGTCTGCTACTCAAAAGTATTAACATAAGGTACTACTCCATGCATCACCCACTGACAGACATCACCAAGAGCAAGAGCCGAGAAAGAAACATGTTGATGTGCACTCCCATTCTTTGGAGTGACAAATCTACTTTGTCTGAACGCAATCAAATCTAAGTGCAATGCACAGAATTGTACCTCAAACTATTTACAAGATTTATGAGACATGAATCTCAACGTTGATTGTAAGACGTTTGACACTGTATCAAAAAGTCAATCTTGAATTTTAAACTATGATAAGTGATCATTTCAACTAAATGTAATTTATGCACTGAGATGAAAAAATTAAAGCTAGTTAACAATGCTTAAGTACATACCATTTACAATACCTATTACTATTAAATCACATTTAATGTGTATATCTACATTACACAACCAAAATACTACAATGGCCTGATAAAGCATATATTATTTGCGATTGTAAATAATAACTTGTGTTGAGAGACCCATTCAATGGCAACTCTTGTGACAGGCGCCATGTAATTTACATACCACGCCAAAGACAAAGACACATTATTACGTGCATACGATTTAGCTAAAAGTCCAATCCATTTCTAAACATTCAATCATATCACACATATCTTGACTAAAATAAATTATAATACTCGATAGGAATCCTTGATAAAAATAGTCACTCTGTGTAATTGCTAACGTAACCGAATTTGATACAATTATTTCAATTACATAATTGGTGACAATATTCAAAATTTTTGAACATTTCATAATCCGGTGATCCATTATAATCGGTATATTTGCTGAAAATAAATTAATGTTGTATACAGGCGTGGTGGCGGTCCCAAGGGAACATTGCTCGTGGATTATTTTGTTACGTCTCCCAAACTGACAAATAATTGCCGCACTCACTTTCGCTGGTTCAATCAGAGTCCCACAAACGCGGCGCCAGCGTCTTTGCTATTGCTTAATAATTAAAATAAATCCACAATTTTCCACCGGACTTGAGTCGTGGCGAGGACTCTCTCTTAATGCGTAACGTTTACAATAAAAAAGGTGCCCGCATTCATTTACTAGACATATATAGACTACATTTTATTTATCTCATTTTCTTTAATTTGTAGAAGTAGTGCAAGCTCAAGACTACACCAAAAAACGCGCGAACTAAACTAGAATAAAAGATAGCACAAAAATGCAAAAAATCAGGTCACATTATTAACTATTCCGTCGGCTATTTCTGTCCCTAAGCGTGCACTTCACGCAATAAGTTACCTAAATAAACGGTGTTACAAAAGTATTTTAAAAAATATAATAAACTAGCTTTCGCCCGCGTCTCGTAGCCGGATGGTGACAAAAACTATCCTACAAACCTTCTCCCGGGTCTAAGTTACCTCCCCTCTAATTTTCAGAAAAATCGGTCAAGCCGTTTTCATGTTATGTCGTGACAACGTAAAGCGGGTTTCATTTTTATATATATAGATTATCATAGCCAAAAAAACCCTCTTTATCGTTATTTGTAATATCTAAGCGAACTCTATACATTTGGTTGTGATTTTCCTCGTAGCGCTGATTACATCTATACCAATATTATAATAATGTCGGGACAATAATAATGTCGGGACACCTTTTCACACACGGTTGGTTAGCCCCATGGTAAGTTATTAATTAACTTGTGTTATGGGTGCTAACACAACTGATAAACTACATATAGCTACACATATACATATTTATAAATACATATTGTAACACCCAGACCACGACCAACAAGCATTGCTCATCACAAACATGTCGACCGAACCGGGAATCGAACCCGGGACCTCAGATTCGGCAGTCCGGCTTGGTGACCATTGCGCCTTAGAGGTCGTCGAGGAAACGTCGTATAAAGAGGAAAACTTTGTTTGTTTGTTTGGTTGTAATGGATAAACTGAAAAACTACTGGACCGATTTTAAATATTCTTTCACCATTAGAAAGCTATATTATCTGCGAGTAACTTAGGCTATATTTTATCTCGGTGCGAGCAGTAGCTCCCACGGGACGCGGGTGAAACCGCGGGAAAACGGCTAGTATAAGATAAAAATGTAGCGTATGCGTACGGCTTTCGGCTTGACTTTTGTAACACCGCACATGTTTACGTGTTATGGAATAGTCTTAGAATCATCTGAAAGTTGTACAACCTAATTCAGGCTCAGTATATAGACATACGTAAATATGCGATGGTTTAAACACCTCTCTGCAGACTGCTGTGCGAATTGGAATGTGAGCTTTGTTGTAAACTCTCCTCTTCGTCAGTTTCGCGATCATTCGATATTTTAATAGCTTGGTACCACTGGTTGGTAAGATCCGTCATTTGGCTTTTACAATCCTTTAACTCCTGAAACATTGATAAAGCAATTTATCGACTGTAATATCTTTCATCTATAAGTCGTGCTTGTATCCGTATTTATGCATACCTACATCCGATACATCGGAAAATATTGAACGAATCGTGCAACGTGTAACTGTAACTTATATGTGAGCAATTCAATAGTCGCACACTGATTGAGCTAGCGAAGTCGGTGTATATTTAGATTTTTTTACAAGAATAAGTAACCTGTTGAACATAGACTAAAACCAAATCATTTGGACAGAATGGTTGCTCATTCAGTTATTATGCGGCTGTAAAGATAAGGGGGGAAAGCATAAAATAAATAAGTACCTGATGAGTAAATCTCCTGGTGAAAAATGGAGTGAGATACTTCATGTCTAACCGCACAAAGCCTCGCAGTCGGGTTGCATGTGAATAATTTACCTGAAACATTGTTCTCGTTATTTTTTAATTTATAAACAAGTAGGTAGAAGTTTTTCCGCCTCCCAAGGAATGACTTCAACTAACACATTATATCATGAATGAACGACAAAAAACATTTTACAAGAAAACAACGACTTCTTAAACACTGCATCGACTAGTCGCCGACTTCTAGAGCGATGCACCTAAAGTATTTACTGATTGCTTTTCAGAGCAAGGCCAATATCATTCGACAGCAATCGGACAAATCTGCCGGGTCGTGCCAAACAAAGACATACAATTATTATTATTTTTTTTTAAGACAAAAAAATAACAAAATGTATATTATGATAAACACGACAACCACGGCCAACTACGATTTCTTTCGTAATATAAACCCCACCATGAACAGCATATTGAGCAGCCTACTTATTTGAGTGTAATTGCTATCTTACTAACAATGCGTAGGTATGTAAATACGGTTTTCTCCAAGTTTAATGGCGGCTAGCAACTAATTTCCAAGCACATTTTAAATACCTAGGTATTAGGTGAGTAAATATTTTCCCTTACCTCTAATTCCTCTTCGGTTATCTCAGACAAATGTTCCGAGTCTATGGCCTGGCCCCATTCCCGTGTTTTTGACAAACTTACTTCTTTCTGTTTACGTAAGGATCTTGAACGCTTTGTTTTTTTGTTAGCCTGTAATAAGATTATATACTAGAATCTAAATAAATAATAAGACTTATAATTGAATATTAAGCTTTCTTTCTCATCAAACAACATTTTCAAAGAGCATATTTTTGGACTTGCAATGAACTCTAGTTACAACTATATATAACACCTACTTACTACTTGCGCAGTAGGCAGAATTTAATTAAGAAAGAACAGTTTTTTTCTTACATAAAAAAAATACTTACTCTCAAAAACTTAAGTAAAGGCATTGTTGATCCACCAAAGAATAAAGTTGTAAATAATACTATTATAAGAGTCGTGGTTATGATCACATGACGTGTTTCGTCAGAGAAACCCAAATGTAGTGATAGTGCATAGGAAATTGCTCCTCTTAGTCCTGCAAAATTATCAATTTATTCTTAAATTATTTCGACGGCCCCCACGTATACTATCGAAATTGCAAAAAAGCCATTTTCGTTTTATTGCACTAATAGCAAGTAGAGATAAATATGTTCAATTCTATATAATAATTATGTAGGTACCAATTTTATACCTTCAACTATTTTTCAATCGAACAAAATCGATAATACATAAAATGAACATCCTAAAACATCGACCTTGCCACTTTCGATATTATACGTGAGAAAAAGCTTGACAATAAGTAGTATGAAGGTATCTTAAATCGAATCTAGTGTTATGTTACATTGGCTTGAGCAATTTAACAAAGAAAACAATCGAATCTACCACATCAAATACCTAGTTTACTAGATATTGTTGCCGCGGAAAAGTATCGAAACGGGCACATTCGATATTAGACTAGAATATTTTGTCATAGATAACTATCGAAATTGGCATATTCGATAAAAAAGTAACCAGCAGTAACCAAGTAAAGTATCGAATGTGTAATATTAGAAAAAGTATAATAATTATCAAAAACTATAGTAAACACTATAAAACAGTCAAATTTTCCACTTAAAATACATTGGTAATATGAAATTTTGGAATTTTATGTTTAACAAAAATCTAAATCTAAACTTAAAATCGCTCTCCTGTAGAGGTTTTGCAGTTTCAATACTTTACGTGGGGGCCGTCGATTTATTTACAAGCAAAATAAGTTTAGTTGCGAAAGTGGGCTAATTCATTAAACACATCCTTGAAATTTTGAGAAAAAGATAATGTTTTGTAGTAAGTAATTTGTAACAAAAAATTACTTCTTACCACTGAACCACATTATAAACATCATTTTCTTAGTTATCTTGTGTTCGCGGAATTTATTGCAGAGTAAAGCAAGTGGGAAAATATTTGCAGCTCTGCCAACTAAACACATGACTATGCTCCAAACTACAAGTGCTGGTTCCACACGATGTCTGAAACTGGACATACAAAAACATTAGTTCTATTAGTCATAGTAGTTCAGGACAATAAATTAATTGTTGTGGCAATTTATTAATTCAAATAGAATACCTGAATATAGCCAATCCTAAGTATGCAAATACACAGGTTTCAGCAATAAAAGCTAAAGTTCTCATAGTCTGCTGCATAGTAACCTGTGTCACTGTAGATAAATTGAAATGTGTGTAATGAGACATTACTACTCCACAAAATAATATTGCCATAATTCCTGAAATAAAAATAATGCTTGATAATAGCAAACTATTAAAAAAAAAAAAACAGTCAATTTTTAACAATAAAAAATACTTTAAATTCTTAAAGCCACTGACACTTACCTGATAGGTGAATACCCTCAGCCAATACGTATGGAGCATAAGTAAAAACTAACATCATACCAAATTCAAGAGATGGATTTTTACGAAGATCAACATGTTTCAAAAGTAGAGCACTAACAAGTGCAAACAAGACTCCTATTCCCGCTGAGGCAAAAAACATTAACCAAAATCTATTTATTGCAGAAAGGATGGCTTCGCCAGTAGACATTAGAGGATCATTAGAATCCAAAACAGCGGTTGTCAAAACTATAGCAATAGCATCATTCAGTATGCTCTCTCCAAAAACCAACATGTTGAGCACTGGGTCTACGTCAAGTGCATGGAAGATTGCTACTGTAGCAACTGGGTCTACTGCTGATATCAGAGAGCCAAAGGCAAAAGACTCCACAAAACTCAGTTTGTACACTACCTGGGCCAGCCCCAGCAAATAAATTCCTGCACCAATCACAAATGCTGATATAGCAGTCCCAACTATTGCAAAAAGTAGAATGGATCCAATGTTTTGGAAAAAGTTTCCTTTGTGCAAATTATAACCTGATTCAAAAATTATAGGAGGTAGGAGTACTAAAAAAAAGGCAGTTGGAGAAAATGCTTCCTCCTTCCTCCAATTTGCAATGTTCTTAATGGACATCAAGTTTATAATCATACCAATCAAAGCACCAAGGAACACTATTACCACACTTTCAGGCAGATATGAGAATCCAGTTTGAAGCATAAGATGAATTAGTAGAATACCAAGTGCTAGCACGCACAACACAAAAAATATGGCCATAGAACTGTTGTGTTCATCTTCTGCAGAGCTTTTCTCAGGTAAAGGTGCTGCATCTGATGGGCTGACCACAGAGGCATTAGGAGTTGCAGATGCAGAAATATTTACAAGTACTACTGACAATATAGATTCATTCTTTTCTGCAGCCATATTATTACTTTCAGTAGAAGAGCTCGGTGTTGAATTCACTATTTGATTGTTTACAGTTGATTCACTGGAACTTTGCATACTTTGGTTCTGTATACTGGCTCGCTTTGACCTTGATAAAATTTCACTTTCATGATCAATTTTATAATTGTCATTTCCTCTATCTTTCCAGTTAATATGTGGCTCAGAAAATACCGACTTCTGGTTTCTCTGTTCGCTCGATGAAGATGACGACTTCAAATGTTCTCCATAACAAAAACTAATTAAACATATTATACCGATCCAAAATATGTCCTTTCGAATACATGGCATTTTGGTAAATTTTTGGATTTCACTATATCAGTCAAGATCCTCTCACTGTATTTCTTAAGTCGTTTGTATTTTGTTAAACTTCTATTTTCCAATATTTATGGGTGGGAAAATTATGGAAAATTATTATAGGTATAGCTTCGTTGACAAGACAATGTTTGGTGACAGATAGCGATGGGCGTTGAATCAACGAACTAGTTGAATCAACGTTGATGTCACTTCAACGGGATTAACGTTGACCGTTTTCAAATCAACGCGTTGAATCCGTCAACGCGTTGAATTTGTCAACGAGTAAAAATTACAACGACGTTTACGAATTCAACTAGGTTGACGAACGAAACGAGCAACTGAACCCAAACCAAAATAATGAAAAATTATAAAAAATAAAATAATGTAAAAAGCCAAAATAATGTAAAAAAAAAATAAGGAACTTCGTTCCAATTGTAAATAATAATTAATTAATGTACATAAAAATCAGATGAACTTTTAAATACGCCTAAAATTTGTATTTTATAGCAAACTATTTAGTCAGTCCTAAGCCTGAAAAAAGTATAAAGGGAAGATCATCTAGAAAGTTTTAAAAAATGATATATTAACAAAAACGTTTTGGCGTTTATCGTTGGCGTTGGCGTGTATCGTTGAAAGTTAATGATCGTTGATGCAAGTTGACGTTTGTAACACGTCAACTCGTTGACGAAATTAACTAGTTGATCAACTAGTTGACAAATGGAAATCAACGTTAACGTTTCGTTGACGGAAAAACCTTCAACGACCCATCGCTAGTGACAGATGGGGTGGAGTGGAGATTTCATGTCAGCCTGTCAAGTGTCAAGGCACGTCACTGCTGCGTCCCGCTTGCTTCTTATTTCTGATTTGATTGCTTGCGTTTGGAAGTTTAGCCTTCTAAAATGTCAAATAGATAAGCAAAGAAGATGGATCAAAATTGCCGAAATTGCCCCACGTCCTATAACAATGTGACGTATCTCAAAAAAAAGATAAACATGTTAGAAAAAATATGGCATACTCTCTAATTTATTTTTTTTACACCTTCATACGAAAAAAATGCTTTAAAAATTGTTCAGGCACTGTTGTGAAAACATCCTTCATAGGACTATTTATGGACTATTTTATTCAATTATTTTTTTAGGGTTCCGTAGCCAAAATGGCAAAAACGGAACCCTTATAGTTTCGTCATGTCCGTCTGTCCGTCTGTCCGTCTGTCACAGCCGATTTACTCGGAAACTATAAGTACTACAGTGATGAAATTTGATGGGAATATGTGTTGTATGAACCGCTACAAAAATATGACACTAAATAGTAAAAAAAAGAATTGGGGGTGGGGCCCCCCATACATGTAACTGAGGGATGAAATTTTTTTTTTCGATGTACATACCCGTGTGGGGTATCAATGGAAAGGTCTTTTAAAATGATATAAAGTTTTCTAAAAAACATTTTTCTTAAAGTGAACGGTTTTTGAGATATCAGCTCTCAAAGTCGTAAAAAGTATGTCCCCCCCCCTCTATTTTTATAACTACGGGGTATAAAATTCTAAAAAAAATAGAGGTGATGCATGCTAATTAACTCTTTCAACGATTTTTGGTTTGATCAAAGTATCTCTTATAGTTTTTGAGATAGGTTGATTTAACTGTAATTTACGGAACCCTTCGTGCACGAGTCCGACTCGCACTTGGCCGGTTTTTTGTTTGATAGGGTATACCTCACACTGTGTTTCGGATGGCACGTTAAACTGTAGGTCCCGGCTGTCATTGAACATCCTTGGCAGTCGTTACGGGTAGTCAGAAGCCAGTAAGTCTGACACCAGTCTAACCAAGGGGTATTGGGTTGCCCGGGTAACTGGGTTGAGGAGGTCAGGCAGGGCAGTCGCTTCTTGTAAAGCACTGGTACTCAGCTACATCCGGTTAGACTGGAAGCCGACCCCAACATAGTTGGGAAAAAGGCTCGGAGGATATAAAGGGTATACCTCACAGGTAGTCCCATAATCATCAGGACAGGATCTGATGATGGAAACCCTGAGAAATCCAGGGCAACTTTTGAAAGTTGTAGGCATGTGCAGGATAAAAACTTGATTATCAGGTGTATGTCTTATAACAATATGCAACAGTGAAGGTTTGGAGCTGACCTGATGATGGAGACGAAAGAAGGTCGAGGGAACTCGACAACCGAATATGTAAACTACCTCGTGTTTGGGCTTATATTATTTGTATTGAATAGACCTTTGTAACAGTGAAGGTTTGCAGCTGACTTGATGATGGAGACCAGAGAAGGGCGAGGGAACTCGACAACTGAATATATCAACTACCTCGTGTTTGGGCTTATATTATTCGTATTGATGAGAACTTTCCACTTATGCGGATAGTGACAACTGTACTTGTCACTGAAAAGCCAAAAAAAGAAAAACAAAATAACTACAAACTGAAAAACAAAGTTTACATATTTTGTTGTCGAGTTCCCCTGACCATCTCTGGTCTCCATCATCGGGTCAGCTTCAAACCTTCACTGTTGCAAAGGTCTATTCAATACAAATAATATAAGCCCAAACACGAGGTAGTTTGCATATTCAGTTGTCGAGTTCCGTCGACCTTCTTTCGTCTCCATCATCAGGTCAGCTCCAAATCTTCACTGTTGTATAGTGTTGTAAGACATACACCTTATAGTCAAGTTTTTAGCCTGCGCATGCCTACAACTTTCAAAAGTTGCCCTGGATTTCTCAGGGTTTCCATCATCAGATCCTGACCTGATGATTATGGGACTACCTGTGAGGTATACCCTATCAAACAAAAAAATAATTGAATAAAATAGTCCATAAATAGTCCTATGAACGATGTTTTCATAACAGCGCCTGAACAATTTTTAAAGCATTTTTTTCGTATGAAGGTGTAAAAAAAATAAATTAGAGAGTATGCCATCTTTTTTTAAACATTTTTATCTTTTTTTTGAGATGCGTCACATTGTTATAGGACGTGGGGCAATATTGTATGGATTGTGATCCGTCTTCTTTGCTGCAGACGTCGAAGAAAAAAAAAGCTCCCGGTTTCTTCTTTATTTCTAATTTATTCTGCGTTTACTTTTAGAGTTCTCAATTTAACAAAAAGTTGGAGCACCGAAGACCCAATCACATACCTACAGCTGACTGTCGATTCAGTCACGGTTTCTTTTAATTTGTGTTTAATTCCGCGTTAAATTTGAGAAATTTTCAAACAAACACTACTCTTATGTCCTAAAACTCAAAAATTTTCGCGCTCGCTTCGCTCGCGGCTTCTTCACTTTACAGTTGCCTTTTATTATATATGTTTAGGACTTTTTGTGATCCAAAACTCAAAAATTTTCGGGCTTGCTCTATTTACAGTTGTTTTTATTTTTCAACATTTTTTAGTCTACCCTAGCAAAAAGGTAGAGTTGTTTTTATGTCCTTTTATTAATAAGAAAGTAACTTCTAGTTTCCATATGAACTTTCTTAGTAACGGTACTATTTTAAGTCCCAAAATTTTAATACATGGGCGCCAACACCAACAAAGAGTTATGTACGTTTGGGCTACATTTTAAGTAATTTTTGTTTTTAGTTCTAAAATATAACAAAAAATTTCGCACTCTCTTCGCTCGCGCTATCAGAAGCTATGTTCCCGTGTTTTCGCATCCACCAACCAGGGGCCAGATTCTCCTAATTTTACTTAAAGCGACATACGATTCACATTCGACTGAGATCCAATTACGATTGAAGCGTATGTAGCATTCCGCTATTTTTTCTTTGAAATAATCGTTTTTATCCTTTTCTGTCATTCAATAATGAATCATTTTGTCTGCAAATGATTTACGATTGCAATATGATTGTAGAGCAAACTACCGTATAGACCAAAATCACCAAAATAGCAGACCAATCGCAAACCAATCGAATGTCGTTGGAATATGATTGGTCTTATATTAATAGCAGAATGCCCTATATGGTTAAAACTGCTATTGCGATCATATTGCGATTCGATTTCTATTCGATTTTGACATTATTAACTTAGGAGAATCGGGCCCCTGTATGCGCAGTCAAGTGGTTTTATATAGTCTTTGGATTCGATGCAGGTACCTCCCGAAACAACCGTGTCCGGTGAGGACCTGCGTCATGCGGTACGTGAGGGCGCCGTGACTCCTCCCGAGCCACTTCACAAAGAGGGGACTTACCACCACTAGGTTGGCGTGCCCTACTATCCGAGACTGAGCTGAAAGAAAATTGCCAAAACAACTGTCAAAAATTTGAATTTCGCGGGGCATCCTGGAGCATTTACCTACTTGTTAGTTTCTTAAAGATTCATCATTATATGTTATAAATTATAACGTTATTTATTACTAATAAATAATAATTAATAATAAATTATAACGTTATTTATTATTAATTATTAATATGCAGTTTCTGTTTTAATAATAAATTTGGTTAATAATAACTTGATATTTAGCATTAAGAGTATTATAGAGATAATATTATTTCTAAAATTTTAAGAGAGAACCGTAAGAACCGAAAAAACCGGTTCTTCGTTTTACAGAATCGGTTCTATCAGATCTTTTGGAACCGGGAAAAACCGGTTCTTATGCCCTAAATAGATCCCGAGCTCTGGCGCAGTGGTCGATGTTAGCTTGGAGCGTTAGGCGCGGGTTGCGACCACTGAACTAAAGGGTATTAATGGATATAAAAATACCAATTACTTACTTCTTTTTTTTATTATACCAATCCTTAAATTATTTTATAAATTTTTTACTTTACTTACAAGTTAAAAGTAAAATTAAATGCTTCATTCAACAATGCCAAGAAGATAACTGGTCAGGACATAAAACGGTCGAGTCAATAAGGCCCCTCGCCCACGGCTACTTTTTGTACCGATGCTGTCGCGTGTAGCATCCATACAGACGCGAAGCGGTCGCTAGCTGTGTGCCCTCGCTCACGGGAGCAAATTCAGTCACGATGACATCATCATCATCATTACAACATTCAAAAAACTCCCTCCCCCCTCTGTTCATTCTCTGATGTCGTACGACGCGGTCGCGCGTTTGTAGCGATATGTATAGCGATTGTATGCACGTTGCAAATGCCAGTAACACGCGTTAGAACTTTATAAGAGATGACAAAAACGCTACAAAAAGACTAGCTACCCTAACGGCTCACAAATTCACCTAAATGTAGCTGTCAGCATGTAATGCAAACACATAAGTTTTAAACTAGATGCAACATATTCGATAATTACGTACTTTTTATTGTATTTTGGAACAGCTGACACAGCATAATATTGAAATTACGAAATCTGGATTGGAATTGTGAAAATGTGAGCTCTTACTCAACCATTTCAAAGTCTGTATTAGATAGTACGTCATCTACTTGCGATTGTTGATTGAAGATAGAATGTCACCAAAAAATACCATACAAATCATAATAGATAGGATTTGATATAGTTATCGGCACGGATAATGAGCTTTCGGCGGAAGAGTGGGGATCGCTTTGCGCACTGTACACTTATGGCAATAAACCAATAAATCACTTCTGCACAGGTGAAGGTCAGAGCTCAATATCCTTGCCAATAATTATTATATATTTCAAAGATTTTGAATTCCATAAACGAAATGGCTCTTAAGGTGAATGCGTCAACTATCAGCAGGAAATTCAAGTATAAAATGGTTTTTTTATGTTTTACCTAAGCTAACATTCAATATGAGCCGTGATCTTATCAATCATGGTAATAATATACCTCAAACCATTTTTAATGTCCTCGTAACTCTGAAAGCTGTTCCAATTCAAATGTAGTCCGATATGTTATATTTTGCAAAAAGTTTATCAGATTACATTCAAATTGTAAGAACACTAGCAGTTAAAGTATTTACCTTAAGTAAAAATAACTAGTTCATAAACATTCATAATAACAATGACTTGAATGTAAACTTGCATACCTACATTATAATCAGGTTGATCTTATATTTAACATGGACTTGAAAAAAGTAATACATAATATATAAAGCAACTTGGATCTTTTCAAATTAATAGTACATTTTCCCCATCCAATGAAATGGAACATAATATATTTGTTTGCATTTTGTACTACTATGATTTTTTTATTCTTGGTCAGTGTTATGTATACTTATCATTTTTATCATATGTACATCATTTCAGCCATAGATGACATTTTTTTTGGTATATGTACTAGAGTTTCAAAATAACTTGCTAATTCATCAATGGTGACATCACAGGGAGGATTAAGAGCTTGCTGAGAACAGCTGCCAGATCTACTCTGTTGTTTTGATCCTCTTTGCTCCTGCGAAGTTGAGGCATCATTTTTCCACCATCTAGTCTGATTACTTTCACAAGATGTTACAAAATTCTGAAGATTGGCATTGGAGGATATTGTTAGCTGGTTACAATTGTCAACAAGTGTGCATAAACTTAATGAGTCACATCTCTCAATATCTGACATGTTTTTACTTATTGATTCTTGGCAGTCCTCTGTTTCTAATTTGACATTACCAATTTTTTTTAATATATTCAATATCGGTTCTTTTATAATTTTTCTATGTTTCTTTTTGTAGATTGCTGGTTTTTGTTTCAATTGAGTGGAACATGAGCATCTTGTTTCCTTAGTTAGTGGAGTTGTCTTAAGAAATGTTTTTTTATTTGAGAGATTTATAAATGGATTTTCATTACTTCTGTTTTTATGTAATTTAAGTGGTTCTATTTCTAATCGTCCCATTTCCACTCCAAGTATTATATCTTCTTTTTCCATGGTTCCTGATACTGAAACAAAAGTAGTAAAATTAGTTTCTCACAGGTTCACTTGTATCCGGGGGGAACTTCTCCCAAGTGCAGAAAGCAGTTCCAAATAAAATGTAGAGAATTTCACCCAGACATAGAGTAGTTTACCAAACTGGAAAGAGTTCCTTTTGCTAAACAGAACTCCTTGTTAATTATAGGACAATTGAATTTTAATTCCTTTATTTAAAACTGTTGAAGGACAAGTAGGGACCTTCCAGTACTAAAGTCAGTAGGAGTATTCCTTTTCATTATTATCACCTTAGTATTTTTACAACAACTTATCCCAGATATACTTACTACTTACACTACACCACATCAATTTTAGGTGCACCAAAATTTAATGATGACTGCTATTTACATATTAATAATCCTACTAGGAAAGCAGAAATGCTCAGTTCAAGCAAATACCACAAAGGAAACCTTTAAGCCTGAAATCGTTAATATGCTTTGAACGAGCGTGGTGATTAACACTCAATGCTTCTATACCTGAGAGCCCTGCGCCATGCAGTGGGACGATGAAAGGCTTGTGATTAGAACATTAAGTTTTCTTAACAATAAAATAAATTGTTATACTATTTACAAGATTGGGAAACTATGTCTATTCTACAAAAATGAAAACACTATACACACTGACAAATTTATGAAGCGATTTGTCAAAGTGGTTATTTTTTTTACTATACATATTTTCGAAAAGCATTTCTAGCACAATGGGTAGGTATTATTGAATAAGACTTACTTCAAACACCACATACAATAGTCTTTAAGCGCATAGGTCACTGATGAGCATTGGCGCTCTAGAATTCTTTGTTTATAGGTACCTTACCATTTGATTCATGTGCCATAAGATCAAAATATTGTAATATTCCGTTTGCTAGCTAGAGAGTAAACACTAAAATAACACTGTTAGATATGTGCATTCATGTATATATCTTCATTAAACTCGATCGTAAGCCTCTTTTGCTTTTGTGGACATTAATTTCATATTTTTATACCTATATTGTGTTTACGTCATGTTCACTCACTCACAGAAAATCTCTAGAAAAAACATAGAGCTTAAAATCATAAGGAGACGCCGTGTTGTTATAGACGTATCTATAGTTATATAAATATGAAACAAACTATGCAACATAGTTCTGTCTCACTCTTTCTAAGCAGATAAGTGTATTTGAAAACAGGGACAACAATATTTTTGTGATTGCGTAAAATGGTGACATTTACTTTTGAAATCCTCCTGTTTGTAGGTGCGTGCCATATCTGGCCATATGTCATGGTAGTTGTGCTGTCAAATAGGTGCTCTTCGTGACTTATTTTTGCTATTTTATAGAAAATCACTCGTGTTTACTTTTAAGACTTTACTATTTCAATAGTGAAATAATCAACGAATATGCCTATGTGTTGTATTGTGAAGTGTGGTGCTAGGAAGCACCAAAATCAAGCTGGATTGTCTTTACACAGGTTAGGAACCTATTTTTACTAGAAACTACATAAAATAATTCACATTGGATAAAAAATATGTTACGGGAACATGAATTGATGGTGAAAGTACTTATATTTTGGTTTATTTCTGTATAAAAACCTATATTTAGAAATAAATGTTGTTTACAATAACATGTAATATTGGCATAGTGCTGTGCAGTTGTCATAATAGTATCGATATAATATCCACATAATAAGTCTGCTTTTACAAATTTTAACATCAGAACTTACTGTCCCTAAGACACTGAGCCCTCAGAGTTGTGTATTATTTTCAATAAAACATCTTTATTTTGTTCTTTAGTTAAATACTAGCTTTTCCTCGCGGTTTTAGTTGCGTTCCGAATATATGTGTATATTTTTAGGGAATAGTTTATGTTTTTATATATATCCTTCATTTTACAGATAAAAAGTTTTAAAATGCAGTTAAAAACATTTTGAAGAAAAAGGCGTATTATAAAATTCAGGATTTTAAAGACATATTTATTGAAAATAATATGTTTTGCCTTTTTATCTTCACATGATGCTTCAACGGCGACCACGGGCACGGCAGTGCTTCCGCACAGATGAGCAAATCGGAATGCAAGTTGCAATATTTGCTTCAGAACTTAGTTACCGAATATAGGTTTCGAATTGTATAAATATTTTTTTCTTAGCACTAAAATTGTTTTGTACAATCGATTAATACATAATTAGCTCCATTTGCATTATATAACTTTCTCATGAATAGCTTGAAAACGATTTTAAATTATTGTATTTTTTTTAAGAGAGTGGCGTTTCTTGCGGATTCTTCTTCATAAGACCGAATCTTTGGCACCCTGCAACTAGTCTGTCGTGAAAGAACTTTCATAGGGCTATTTGAAATAATAAATAATCACTTTGCCTGTGTTTTTTTTTTTTTAAAGGTATCACCCTACTGAAATGACTCCTCCCATTTGGTTGATGTTGTTGAGGTTATTAGTATCAGTGAAGTTAATGTGATTATTTTTCCGACCCAAATATCGACCAATAGAATTGCACCATTCGACGTCACGTGGTACAACCTACATGGTATTATACTGAAAATTTTTTGAATATTTTCTCTGGTCGTTGCTACGTCAAACTGACAGGTTGTGGCCGACATTTGGGACGGAAAAATAATCTCCCGAATACCACACGAGCTTCATAATTATCTGGCATTTCCCTCAAGGTTCCCTGCAAACAAATAAAGTCGTCAAGTTTTTCAGGAAAAATCACTCGCGCTTCGCGCTCGTTATTTTTTAACCTGAAAAACTTGACTCCTTCATTTGTTTGCAACGAACCTATCGGAAAATACCCGATAATTTTGAAGCTCTTGTGGTATTATAAGTGATAGTTCTATGACGAAGAAATTATTTATACTCGGTTATTTTTATGCACCCAGTAAGACTCGTACGTACTTCTAACTAGAATACAATATCGATATTTGTTGAATCCGGTAGCGGTACAACCCTAGTAATGGCAGCCATTTTAGTTACTGCACGGTTTTTTCATAGACATTTCCTGTCCCTATAGTTATATGTCAAGAAAAAATCGAATCACAGATTAATAAAAACAATCAAAGTGAAAAAAGTACAGATAAAAGATGAAACCAAAGACATTTTACTGATGAACCTACTATTTGGCTATGATTTTGCTCAACTATTTGTCTATGATAGGAGAGTAGAGTACCAACCAATCGCAACACGGCGCGGCGCGGCGCGGGCGTTCGCGCTTCAATGTTCTTGGGCGGGAGTTGATGCTCTACTGCTATCAAAGAGTAAAGTAATATACAGGGAAAAGAGAGCCCTCTTGCGTGATAATCATGCAAACCTATTTGTCAATGCGCCATCTCTCTCTAAATTGGCCCCGAACTACCTACATAGCTATAGCTATAAAAATATATATGCATCGTATTCTGAATAACATTTTCTATTAGGGTAAGTAGCACCATGTAACTATAACATTGGTTATCGTTATAGTTACATTGTGCTACTTACCCTAATAGAAAATGTCATCGTTAATATAGGAAGAGGTCAAAGGAAAACAAATAATTATTATGTATTACTTTTTATTTTTTATTTTTACAATGTTTATGTTTATTGTAATACGTTTGTGCGTTCATTTTAATTTCATCCTCGCCGCTATATGTAATTTTTCCGGCCAAAATTCGATTGACGGATCTGCACCAACTGCATATTAACAAATTAATACTGGTATTACAAAAATATTGTTTTAATTTATCTTTATGACTTTCACAGTCAAATGGAAAATCAACTAATATATCTGCTATTTCTGTTATGTCTTTCTTGATATTTCTTTTTTGTAAATCTTTTTTCAAAAATGCTACGGTGATATTTTGAACTGCAGAGAAGCAATTTTCTAATTGTTTGCTTGGGTAGCACAACCATTTTTTATTTGCATATTCTTTTTTTTTTATATATGCGTTGTTGGCATTTATATTTTCTTTGTCTATTAGATTTTGTCTACATTTTTGACAAGATTTTACAATATTTTTCAGGCACTTTGTCAAAACCCAGCCACACACATAATTTTTCTGACCAGCATCAGGTTCATTATGCTCCACAAAAATATCTTTATTACACAATATCACGTCGTCTTTGGAAATATCAGAAGTCGTTTTCGGCTGCTCTGTTAGAAAAAAATCTAAAGATTGTAGGCATTCATTAAGATCTTCTTCGCAATTTGCGCGGTTTGAGTGGGGAGAGTTATAATTATTTAAAAGAAGTGCTTTAAATGCCCCTTCAAAACCTAATATGTTAGGGGCAACATTCCTCGCCCCATAACTTCTGATATTTCCAAAGAAGTTCTCGACTGGGTCCTGGTTCAAATGTCTTGTCAAAAATGTATCAAAACCATACTTAAAGTGTAGTATTTTCCAAATTGCTTCTATGCCTTCTATAGTTTTAATTAAGTTTTGAACAGATGGGACAGCTGTTTCCGTCAATCTTATTGTGTTGCCACACTTTTTTGTAACTTTAAATTTAATTGTTTTTAATATTTTCTTAGCTTCTACCCATAGTTTATGGTGCGGCGAATGTTTTTTAATGGGTCCCTTATAAATTTTTCCATCCGGAATGTGAAATGTATTTACATTTAAGCTGTCGAAAAGCTTATCCAATAATAATGTGATATCTATCAAATTTTTACATTCGATATCAAGGTCCCCTCTGGCAGTTAAATGCTCTGTTGCGACTGCAACACTGTGACTGAAGATCTGCGTCGCCGACTTCACTCTCATTTTATTTATTTTGTCAGGGTTCACATGCTCTTCTGTTAGTTTATATAACATTTTTAATTCCCCATGTGTCTGGTCTGCTGCATAAAGCTGTTGGAAATATGCCCATTTCACAATTTTTATTTCATTATTTATATTATACATCATGTCTTTGGTCAGAAGGTTATTTCTGATACCTTTTATCAGATGAGGCACGTCATATAAGGGGATTATAGTTTTCCCATTTAATCGGATTTGGTCATATCGCCATTCTAACCCCTGTTGAATAAATCTTTTTTTGGTTTCATCCACCAATTCTGTGATGGCACCTACGTTGACGGTGCTTTGGTCACAAACTGTATTTATTATGATAAGGCCGGCATCATGAGCTTCTTTAATTACGGTTTTTATTAACTCTTTGAGTTCAATTTTTTTGAGACCTGTGGTAAAATAGTAAGCAATGGGTTGTTTAAAGTTTTGTTTTAACCCTTTGACCATGAAAACAAGAACATGATCTGCAAAATTTGTATTTTTATTTGTGGCAAATCCATCCAATTTATCTTTATGAGCATCGTAAAATATTTGAGGTGTCAAGGACATTTCGTCAAATATGAGGCTGCATAATCTATCAGTCACAGGCAATTGCGAAACAGTTTTTTTTAACTTTTCAAAAATTATTTTGTTAATTCCAGGGGTTATAGTTATGTCGCTGAGTAACCGTTTCATGGTTTTTGACGAAGGTAAAGTAAAATATTTATGTAAAAGTCCATAACATTTTGGACTTTTTTTGTACAGAGACAATGCCAATACCTTTTCTTCTAAACTAAACCTTCGTCCTTTATCTTCCTTTGGAGTTTGTAATTGCATGTGAAGGAAGAGTTGGGCCGGTTTTGTCATATTTTCAGTAACGTGCAGGAACGATGCCTTCTCGAAGAGTTTTTCAGCATTCTGTAGTCTTTCTTTAAATACTAGACCTCTTTTGCGAACACGCGATATCTCGGTCCGAAGATGCTTGATCTTGGTGCACAGTGGTTGAACATGTGTTCGATTAGTTTTGGATGCACCTGGAAAATTATAATAGAAGTTTAAAATAAGCTAGCACAACATTAGAATCGGAAAGAAATAGTTTAAATTTTATCATGAAAGTTTCTCACTTGTATCAAAATGATATAGATGAAACTTATCTTAAGTAAAAATATACAATTCCTCCCTTATTTACAAAAAAAATGGAGCACTATTTGTACCTGTTACTGATCATATTTCACTATAAACTTAAAACTTGAAGAATAAATTACCTTTGCCAGTCATTATTCTTGGCTTGCTAATTATAGAATAATTATGCTCCATCAATAATCGCTTTGAGGTAGTTGACTTTGTACACCTGGCATCTGAAACAAAAATATTAAACTGATGGTAGTAGTTTTTCGCTTCAGTGTTATTTGCCCATGTTGGGATGAAAATCAAGAAAGTAATGAAGTAGTAGGTAAACTACTAAGCTATCCTATAAATATTATAAATGCGAATGTTTGTCTCTTTGACGTAAAAACTACTGAATGAATTTTGATGAAACCTGGCAGTAATATAGCTGATAATTATGTATATCAGAACAACAAATAGGTTACTTTTTATCGATGTGGGCTAAATGGTTCATTTGGGAAGGGGGTAAAACCGTGGGCGGAAGCTAGTTTATGTATGTTTATGGTAGTGATAATGTTTTGAGTAATTGTTTATATTGACAAACTAGCTTCTGCGAGAGGTTTCACCTGGGCCCCGTAAGAAGTATTTTTACGTAACCAGATAAAAAGTGACCTACAGACTTGTAGTCAGTGGAGAAAATAATCTGTACTCTAACTCTATTCATAAGTAGGCAAATATAACATTTTATTACCTTCCGGTAGTGGTATAGTATCTTGCTGGAAATGTTGTGTTAATGGTTGCTCCGACGCTGTTTGACTTGCAGAAGAGCCTGTAATTTTAAATAATTAAGTATATTTCTTAATATTAATTTTATCTATTTTAAACTGATGGTACTAGTATAAGTAGGCAAATATAAAATTTTATTACCTTCCGGTAGAGGTATAGTATCTTGCTGGAAATGTTGTGTTAAGGGTTGCTCCGACACTGTTTGACTTGCAGAAGAGCCTGTAATTTTAAATAATTATATTTCTCAATATTAATTAAAGAATGCTACATACACCCATATCATTAAAAAATCCACTCTAGGAAGTGGTGGAAGGGGCGTTTTTGGAGGTACTGTCCTTTCGTATGATGTGTAAGAGTGCTACTTAATTTAATTTGCCCACTTTCAAAACACAATTTCGAATTAAATTTGTATCAAACTTTCACTTCCATAAGTAGGTACTACAGAATATAACCAACGTAATGCTTAAGCCATACACATGCCCATATAAATATATCTTGACCGATTTCAGCTACAGCGACTTGTTTCTACCTACAGAGAGCTTCGCTGTTGTGCTCTCAAGTGACTGACACAGCCAATTTTTGCACAAATCCATACTAATATTAAAAATGCTAAAGTAACTCTGTCTGTATATTATGCTTTCACAGGAAAACAACTGAACCGATTGAGATGAAATTTGGTATGGACTAGATATGACCCTGAGAATATTATAAAACATCATATCTCACATGTCCATAAAATCTATATATAAAAGAAAGTAGATGCATGAAGAGAAATAGAAGTTAATTACACTATTTGGCTGAAAGTTGGTGCAAAAGTTGCTTAGAACCAGAAGGACAAAGGTTCCCTTGGACCTAAGGTAAAACTGCAGGCAGAACCTTGTTACTAAATATAACAAGATTCTAATTTATTAATATAATTGTTACTGACCTGGTAAATGAAGGGAAGGAATAGCTGCTGAATGTAACCGGTTAAAGCGGTTTCTGACTTCATCAGAGAAATGGATATTGCAAACCCTTTTCTTTTGATAGTAGTCATAATCAGAGGTAGACTCCAATTTTCCACCAGCAAGAATTACCCAGCTCTTGAACATGTCAGGAAACTTTTTAACATTTGGAAATCTGTGCATTGGTACCTCTGAAATTTATGAAAAAGGAAGTAAGTATAATTAATTGATCTTAGAAAAACTATTATGTGTATGCTAACTTAGGAACACAATTTTTTGTAAAAACTTATGGTGCTATTACAAAGTTGAACAGTGTTTAACACAGATCTATGACAATTCCCCATACAAAGTTTTTCTTAAACATATGATAAACAATGTTTGACTTTCTTGTATTAACACCGCTGTTGCCTAAAGATTATTGGATCTTAAGACAATTAATAAAGTAAAAATCTTTCAGTAGCCTATAGCCCTCCTTGATAAATGAGCTATTCATTTATCAAGGAGGGCTATAGGCTACTTTTTATTCGATTGCGCGGTGTACTTCCAATCGGACGTTAGTGTGTGCTGGTGGAAACTAGTGTATTTAAACATGTTACTTACCACTGGGAGGACATCCGAATACACACCGCCTGGGCATTATAAACTAAAACTATAACACCTTAGCACAGAACAAAATAGCGTCTATATCGCACAGAACAAAGCGTCTATATCGCACAGTGAAGTATCACAATTTCGAAATAAGATCCCAATAGTAAGGGGAGGAACACAAGGCTCAACTCGGCGCACTTACTTGTGGAGTTACAACGAAATATGGATAATACGGATCGGAAAGTACAAAATGCGTGTACGCAGAATGCAAAAAACCGCCATATTGATATTTGTTATTATCGGTTTTTTTAGGTTACTGGGAATACTGGTACCAGGTCTTTTTAACATAAATTTGATATTTGTGCTTTTTCAAATCGTATTTTATTTATTCGCCTATTTTATCTTATTTTAAAGTTTCTAATATTTTCCTCATACTTTTCTCTAATTAATATTGCATAAATAATTTTATATTAACAAACAAAATCGATTATAGTGTAGTGCCATCTGTTGGTAATTTAAGGTATCTTTTAGATAGTAAATAGTTTCCGGGCCAAATAACAGGTGGCGACTCTTCGTTTACTTAGCTGTCACAATGTACTGAGTGTCCCCCCCCTGACTGCTATACTCCATTCGGGTAGGCACATAATTATTTAATGAGGTCTCAAATTTGGAACAGCGGGTCGTGCAGCGCGGACTTTGTTACACAAAATTAATACGTACAAAAAAATCAAGCTACATACATACATGCAAAGCGCGTTCGAGCCATGCAGCGGCACACATCTGAGACGCTACTTATTGCGTAGAGTCTACGTCTACGTCTACGAGTCCTTCTCCGAGTAAAATCCTTTAGTCTACGGCGTAGGTTTTTTTGTGGGGAGACCCTTAGGGTTGATTTATATTAGGCCGGGCCGTGCCGTGCCGTGTCCGGGCTTTTACGAAATTCTAAAGACGAGCGTCGTTTGTGGCCCGGACGGGCCACGGATCATGCACTGTGTAATATAAACTGCTTCATACAAAATGTATGTAACGTTTCACATCCGTGCCCCGTACGAGCCACGTACACGGCACGCCCCGGCCTAATATAAATTATCCCTTATGATAGCTGTGTTTGTGCTCCCTACTAATATTATAAATGCGAAAGTAACGTAAGGATAATACATAAGGGATACATACATCCCTTATGTATTATCCTTATTATTTATATATGTATATGCCAAAGGGTATTATACTATGAACGATAGAAAAAGCTCATTTTAAGAGTACTCTTTGAAGCTGATGACAGACTGTCTAGTAATCTGTCTAGGTTATAGGTACTTTGTCATTTTCTTTTAGTTTTATCGCAATACAAACCAAGAAGTACTCACCAAAAGTATTTTTAACTTTCTTTTGCTTAGTAAATAATACACAACAAAAAAGTATGCTGAATGTAAGTGCTGGTTGTTGGTATGGTATATTCTTGGATGCCTATAGTTATTCTACAAATTATTTGATTTTTAGTATTACGGTGATCATAGCCTCGTTATTATTTTTGTGGATATATGAAAAACCGCAATTTCATAAGGTAAGTTAAGTGGTAGGCATAGATTGTCGCTTAGCATTATGTATTCTTATTACCAAACAGGGGCCCGATTCTCCTAAGTTAATAATGTCAAAATCGAATAGAAATCGAATTGCAATATGATCGCAATAGCAGTTTTAACCATATCGGGCATTCTGCTACTAATAAAAGACCAATCGTATTCGATTGACATTTGATTGGTGTGCGATTGGTCTGCTATTTTGGTGATTTTGGTCTATACGATAGTTTGCTGTACAATCATTTTGCAATCGTAAATCATTTGCAGACAAAATGATTCATTATTGAATGATAGAAAAGGATAAAAACGTTTATTTCAAAGAAAAAATAGCGGAATGCCACATACGCTTCAATCGTAATCGGTATTGCGCGATATATAGATCATCTAGGGAGCGCCTAACACTCTCCTCACCTTTCTAAATATTATAAATAGGTCCCTAATAGACACACGGTAGACTCACGGTCAGCTATTTGCTTTACGCAGTGGCTCTCGTCATGTCTTGAGGTAGAATAGAATATTAGGTAGGTTCATTATAAGTAGCAATTTATCGAGTAGGTAACAGTTTATCGAGCTCTCCTATAACCGCGAATTATAGGATCACACTATCTGCTGTTAATACGATAAAGCATCACAAACCATTTTATTTTGAATTTACCGCTACCAGTCAAAGCACTGATCCTACAGTAGGATTCCTACTGAAGTGGAGTAAGTAGGTATACGTTTTTTAAGGGTACCGTAGCTACGTAGTCAACTGGGAACCCTAACGCCGTCTGTCTGAGCGTGTTAGCACTATAATAGAGAACAGGGGCCCGATTCTCCTACGTTAATAATGTCAAAATCGAATAGAAATCGAATCGCAATATGATCGCAATAGCAGTTTTAACCATATCGGGCATTCTGCTACTAATATAAGACCAATCGTATTCCAACGACATTCGATTGGTTTGCGATTGGTCTGCTATTTTGGTGATTTTGGCCTATACGGTAGTTTGCTCTACAATCGTATTGCAATAGTTAATCATTTGCAGACAAAGTGATTCATTATTGAATGACAGAAAAGGATAAAAACGTTTATTTCAAAGAAAAAATTGCGAAATGCCACATACGCTTCAATCGTAATCGAGTCGGGATTGGATCTCAGTCGAACCGAGTCGAACGTGAATCGTATGTCGCTTAAGTAAAATTAGGAGAATCGTGCCCCTGAAAGAAGAATGACCAGAAGCCGTCTAACATTTCACATTGCAAAATCAAAATAATATAGAAGTTATTTTAAATCGCAAAGCTTCAGGCGATTTCACACCTTCCCTCTCCTTGTGCCCCAGAATGGCAGTGTTGCTCAATACATCGCTATAAACTTGCGGCTACCGTGTGGCAATCGTAGCAACTATCAACTTGTACATACAGGTAACTTAAAAAATTTTATAGCTGCCTCAACTAAAGTTGCTCTGTGTATAAAACACCTCAGAGTGAAATCCCTCGATCGCCAATATATCTCATCATCCCCCTGCCCTTATCCCAATTTTATTTCGGGTCGGCGCAACATGTTTCTTCCTATCTTTCTATACATGCTGCGCAGGGTTTTAGCAATGTTTTGCAGTTGGTGGGCCGCTTGTCTGACTGCAACCCTATTTGGTAATGCTGTTGTGGTGTCTTTATGTTTTCTATCTACCATTCATCGTGGCCATTAATTCCCTTAGCCGCCTCGTACGATACCCATGAAAGAAAGATGGGAGGTCCTATTTTGATCCGGGACCGTCACAAATCCCCGATATCTACTACTATTGCATATCTATACTGATAACAACGGGTTGATTTGCGTGAGATGGCAAATTGAGAAAATATTGACACTGGTAATGCTGTTGTGGTGTCTTATGTTTTCTATTTACTCTTCATCGTGGCCATTAATTCCTTTAGTCGCCTCGTACGATACCCATGAAAGAGAGATGGGGGGTCCTATACTGATCCGGGACCGTCACACATCCCCGATATATCTACTACCTACTATTGCATATCTATGCTGGGGCCCGATTCTCCTAATTTTACTTAAGCGACGATCGATCGACGTTCGACTCGATTCGACTGAAATCCAATTCCGACTCGATTACGATTGAAGCGTATGTGGCATTCCGCTATTTTTTCTTTGAAATAAACGTTTTTATCCTTTTCTATCATACAATAATGAATCATTTTGTCTGCAAATGATTTACGACTGCAAAATGATTGTACAGCAAACTACCGTATAGACCAAAATCACCAAAATAGCAGACCAATCACACACCAATCAAATGTCAATCGAATACGATTGGTCTTTTATTAGTAGCAGAATGCCCGATATGGTTGGAACTGCTATTGCGATCATATTGCGATTCAATTTCTATTCGATTTTGACATTATTAACTTAGGAGAATCGGGCCCCTGATAACAACGGGTTGATTCGCGTGAGTGGTTATATTTATATTTTGAGAATGCTTGTGACTTAGGCACTCCATAGAGTCAATTTAATTGTGCAATCTATACTAATATTATAAAGCTGAAGAGTTTGTTTGAACGCGCTAACCTCAGGAACTACTGGTCCGATTTGAAAATTTCTTTCAGTGTTAGATAGCCCATTTATCGAGGAAGGCTATAGGCTTTTCATCCCGGTACGGGAAGTAGTTCCCACGGGATGCGGGTGAAACCGCTGGCAGAAGCTAGTATACCATAAAACAATAATTTTATTGCGAATAAAAATTAAAAAAAAAACGTTGAAGACTTCAATTTGAAGATGACAATTTGCACATTAGGCGATTCCCACACTGCCCCGCATGATGCAGCGTAGCGCGTGGATGCGTGTTCTTCCGTTGTTTGTAAGTATCTCCGTTTGTATGGAAAACACGCACAGTCCAACACACTGAAAATGCATCCACGCGCGTTCATGCGGATCACGCACATACACGCGGAGAAACATGCACCCCCGCGCGTAGGTGCGGGGCGAGACGCATGATACGGCACACCGAATCCCGCAGTGCCGCGCGTGATTTTGAATGGGCGTGACGTGTGTGTTTGAAAGTGGATCTCGATGAGAGCCGCCGTGCGTGAATCTACAAAACGCACCAACGCGCGTGAGTGCGCAAAAAACCCGCACGATGATGCAGATCTGGACACCCGCAGAAACGCGCGTAGGCGCGTCGACACGCAATATGCAGCATGACGCGGGGCAGTGTGAAGATCGCCTTATTGTGGGTCGAGGGATCGCCTTAGATTAGACACACGTGCCTATGAAATATTTTATTACCTACTCATTGTTTCAGCTTATATTTAAAAGAAGTAAGCATTCGAATATTGTGAGCCCAATAGAAAGCAGTGATGCCCTAGTAGCTAATCCATCATTATTATATGCTGATCTATCAAACAACCAGGAAGAAAAGAAAGATCCAGTTTTTGAACCTGAATCAGAATCTTCTTAACAATAAATTATACAAATTTAGAAAAAAGTTGAGTTTTTCTCGGTTACAATGTTTTAAAAACTTTTTCTAAGAACATATTATTATTAGAATGGCATGTATGGACTACATTATATCTATACATATAATAAAATCGTAGGAAGGTGAAAACTGTACATTGAATATTTTTTTAAAAGAATACTTGGGGGGTGATCTATAATCGATTCTGAACCCAAATATGTAGTTTTTAGAATTTTTGTCTGTTTATCTGTTTGTCTGTAGGTATGTCCGGAGTAAACTCAAAAAGTACTCCACGGATTTACTTCAAATTTTGCATGAATATTACTTATAGGTCGGGTCAGGACATAGGCTACATATTATTACGCTATCACCTACAGGGGATGAGCAATGAACCAATATTTCTGTTAATCGTTCTGTAGACGCGTGAGATATTACAATGCATATTTGAAAGTTGCCTATTATTTAGTTGGGTTGTCATCAATGTTTGCATTGAAAAACTGCGCTTTACCTTTAAGTTACTTGAGCAGAAAAATAAAATTATAAGCAAACTTGGTTCAGTCAAGGTTAAAGTGGCGCCATCTATTGCAAATAAGAAAAAAAACATACAAAGATAGTGAATATTATTTAGAAGAAGAAGGGCAGGGCAAACTTTTATATATTTTAATCAGTGGCGGCGTAGCATCGGTCGGTGCCCGGGGCGACTACCTATTAAGCACCCCAAAAAAAAAACGACAAAATTAAATCACGGACCAATCTTATAATGCTTAAAACGCGATCTTTGACGATATTTGTCGTATTTTTTTATGCGAGCGAAGCGAGTGCGAAATTTTTTGAGTTTTGGGACGCAAAAGTACCTAAACATCTGATAAAACAATATTGTAAGTAAATTATAATTAAATTGTAATAGGCAGCTGTGTTGCTGGGAAGTTTGTTCTTCACCGCTTCTTCTCTCCTGCCTACTTTCCACTAGGAATTGCTGAAAGGGGGGCATTTTGGGGGCGCTATACTTTTGTAATTTTGACGTGAAAAGGTACAAAAAACTAGCCTACTATTAATATACGTTTTTGACTGTGACTTAAAAACGCCGGTGCAAATCGAAGAAGCCGCGAGCAGAGCGAGCGCAAATTTTTTCGAGTTTCAGCGACTGGTAATGATCCTAAGTTTTGCAGATTTGAATGACACCTTCCGTGACTTGTCCCTTCTGCCCGCGCTATCCTGGTCGTACAGATATGTGCCGACCGAGATGGCACCCCCCCTAAATGTACCCGGGGCGGACCGCCTCCTCCGCCCCCCCCCCCCTTACGCCGCTACTGATTTTAATCATGCTAACATCAATAGGGGATAGGAAATAAAGCTTCACCTTTAATCGTTTTCTAAAATCACGTTATATATAAATTTGTGAAAAAAATGTGACCCATGTTTAAAGTTGCTCCTTCTAAAGTTTAGGTAGACGGAGCGGCATTTTTCAGATTTTGCCCCGCCTAAAAAAAATTAAAGATCCGGGGCTGTAATCAACACTGTTGGGCAGGGCACCAAAACGCCCAATGTCCCTTCGGGAAACTCCGAAAATATCTTTTGTTCTTATTATATTTAACAATTTCTAATATGCATTTGTAAAAAAAAATATGAATTCGGAAAAAAAGACAATTGCGACTTTACTGCGTATATTTTACGGTGCGCGAGTCCGACTCGCACTTGGTCGGTTTTATTTTATGTAGGTTATTTAATATGACTAAATTACATTAAATTTTAAGAAATTCACAAAAAACAACGCCACTAGTAAAGAACTTTTCTTTCTTAAATAGAAGAATGTGTCAAGTAGATAGAGACTAACTCCAGAAAATAATAACTTGACTTATAAATAAAAAACATATGCCAGAACTACTAATTGGAACTATTTTTAACTAATTATTATTTAACTTGGTTATGCAGTAAGGTATGTCCATGTAGTATTATAAATGGGGTTAGTCAATATGATTTTAATTCACAATTCTAACTATAAAATAATTAACGAAGTATGACGATAACTTTAGAAGCTAAAGCAAAATTCTCACTCTGTATGTTATTAAAGTCATGATTATTTAAGATTACATTTCTGTTACAATATTTTTACAATCACATTATAAATTTCGATTACCAAAAATTAACACAATTCATAGTATTTATTGTGCACATTCTGAAACCTCTGTATATATAATATATATAATGTAGATACGACACTTTGTAATAAATTTAACATGATTGACTACAGTACAGCACCCCAAATATTGTCCAGCAAACCAACGCTGCTATGGGGTGTTTCCTAAAGTAATATACATTTCATACACAATTCCACAGCTCACATTGCGCACCATTAGAAAAATAAATTATAGATGCTCCTAAACTAACACCATCCAATTTATCTTGGCATGTTTTCGCTGCACATCTGAAAGAATAACAAGTTTATTCATCATTAAGGTCCTTTTATGACTGGACTAACACAAGGCAGAAAAGAGAATGGGTGTTCCTGGGCTATCAGCACCCAGTCATGAAATTTGTTTCAAATAATAGCTCTGGTAACCAGGAATAACTTTTACTTGGTGTTATACCATGGACCATTTGGGAAAAAATATATTTGCATATTACTGCACCAAAATTATATGAGTTAAGTCATTCAGTGATTAGCAGCCTTTGATGTTTACCTTACTTTGAGCTTCTTAAAGCTTTTACACCTCTGTTCAAATACTATACTGGTATTTACTCATACTCCTGATCATTTTTTTAAGGAGCCTATTATTCTCCAATATCGCTTGGACCATAAGCTGTGTTCTTATATTGTATAGCCCTGACTGTCATTTGACCCTCTTCAACAGTTGTTAAGAGTCAATTAAGTTATACCTGGTAACTGGGTAGTGTAAGGCTTATTGCCAGATTTTTTTTATAGTACACCAGGGGATAGAACAGTAATTATAGTAATATACAGTGTAAACTATACTACATATAATGACAATGAAGGGACTGCATTTTATAGGATTATAAAAAGTTGGCATTAAATGGAGGAGAGTGTATCAGTGTATGGAAAACAAGCTAAACTAACTAAAGCAAAATATGATTTAATGTTATAATATTTATGTATAGTATTTTCTATGGGCCTTGATGCCTGATTCAAATAAAAAAATAATAAAGCCAATTGATTTTGACGCTTTAAGGAGTTTGCCATTAAATCCGAGGGACGTTACATGGAGTTTACACTGTACATTCATTACCAAAATCATTGCTGGCTGATCACTAATAGCCCAGGGTCTGATGAGATTTTTAAAAATACTTACGGCAGTTGAGCAGGAGATTGAAGAATAATTTGTCTGAGGGTTTGGAGTGCCAGGGAACATGTTCATCTGCACATGTGGCACTGGAGGGGGCGGTGGTGGGTGTGTGGCGAGCGGGGACACAGGGGGCGCAGCTGCACCCACGCACCCTCCACCGCCCGCGTTGTTGGGGCTGCCCGTCGTCGACAGTCGTGAGAATGCCGCTAGTGCATCAGGGAAGTTTGGAGGTGTGGCTGGAGTATTGCAGGGTGTCATCAATTGCTGAAATACATATTTACATTTTATACTTATTCACCACAAGAAACTCAAGTCAAAATGGAATTTTCAACAATCCAATTTTGCATATGAAACAATTAGCTACACCTCTGGAAATCATATTGACAAACATAAGCATCCAATATACATATTTTTTTAATTTATAAAGTAGGTCTCCTAGGACATGTCAGTGTGTAACCAAAAGCCAGCTTTTATGAATAAGTCACACAGTACCTGACGATAATGTGGTGCAGCAATACCATTAGCTCCAGCAGGAATTGCCACTTCTTGAAAAAATATTGATAATGCTGTCTGAAATAAAATAAAATAACAACAGTTGTTACTCTTGTGAAATTATAAAGAATGAAATATCATAATGTGTTCAAATTCTTAACGACCAACTTGGTGTTTACATGAACAGGATATAACCCAAAATAGGTCAATGCAACTACAAAAAATAATCCAAATTGGATAGAAAATCTATGAACACTAGTCTTAAGTATAATTATTAGAAATCTAAACAAATATATTAACACACTGATGCATACAAATCACTTTTGTTCAATTTAAATATTGTGTTATTGTTCACAAGATTACAAGTACCTATCAACTAAAAACAGGGACTGACTAGGCACTGAAACATAATAGTACCTAACAATTATTGTTACATGCATATCAAGGTTAAATTACTAGCTCCGTTATTGCGTATTATTTTGTCAATATCAATAATATGATGTTTACAGAATAAGAATAATATGGAAATAGAAACAATAAAAATATATGTGTACTAGACATGTTTAATGATGATTAAGATCATTTTTTAAGATTCATTATTAATCATACAGTAACCTTTTATATAATTGTTGATAACAATGTGTCACTGCAAAAGGCTATTGTAAATCAAAATATCAAGCAGCCATTTCATGATTACATACTGTTTGTTTACATATATTATAAAATTTACCTCAAATTGCCAGTGTGCAGCTTGCAATAACTGTTTCGCTTGTTCTTGTGCACATCCTGCTGCTAGCACAAATTGATTTATCATGACTTGTTCTCGTAAAGTCGAATCCATTGTAACAAAATTCAACAAAATATAAAAAGAGGTCCTCCGAATATCCAAGAAATAACAACTGAACCAATGAAAATAGAAGCTGAGAATACGTATGTAGTCAAAGCCTGAGCGCTAGTGTGCCTCACAAATACAACAAGTGTGAAAGAGAGATTCGATTAGTTTACGTAACAATCAGCAATTTATTTTAATGTGGCTATAGACACCAATTTGTAACTTTTTTTAGGGTTACCATTATCTATACTTTCTATACTAAATATTACAAAGAGGAAAACTTTGTTTGTTTGTTTGGTTGTAATGGATAAGCTCAAAAACTACTGGACCGATTTTAAATATTCTTTCACCATTAGAAAGCTATATTATCTGCGAGTAACATAGGCTATATTTTTATAGTAGCTCCCTCGGGACGCAGGTAAAACCGCGGGAAAACGGCTAGTAATCAATATATACAACGCAATATTTTAATTGTTTAAAGTTTTGGACATCCATTTTAATTGAAACAAAATTTGATTTCAATTAAAATCATGTCTTTATGTATGGTTGCGTATATGGTGAACGCTTCAACTGGTAACGGAAAATTATGTGTTAAAAATGTAATTCTAAATACTTTTACATTATTATTTTGCGTCAAAATGTTCATCGGATTACATTTGTATTGTAAGCCTTGCAGTTTCGAAGTTAAGCGGCGGATAACAATAGTAATAATAACGAATGCATCACCCACGATCGTCGGTGATGAGACTGTACATCCCACGGAAATGTGGAGGCCGAGGCTTTTTAAATGCAAAGACGCTCCACAACCGTGAGGTGCGCAGTCTCAGAGAATATCTTCTCAAAAGCGACGTGGGTATGCATCGTGATATGGTAGCAGTGGATAAAGGACTCACCCCGCTATCGTTGGCAAATGAGAACTGGCGCAGACCTGTGGTACTAACTACCCATGATCGCAAGGAGGTATGGCAGAGCAAACAGCTACACGGACGCTTCTTCGGGGCTCTTCATGGCCCCGATGTAGACTTCAATGCGTCCATATCTTATGGCTACGCTTCGGTGACTTGTTTGGAGAAACCGAAGGGTTTGTATGTGCAATTATGGACGAAGTTATCCTTACGAATAACTACCGGAGATATATCGTGAAAGACGGGACGGTTGACATATGTCGGGCATGTCACCATCCGGGTGAGTCTATCAGACATATTATATCTGGTTGTTCTCGTTTGGCTAATGGTGAATATTTGCACAGACATAACCAAGTGGCCAAGATTATCCACCAGCAGCTTGCTCTGCAATACAACCTTGTAGACCTTGAGGTACCGTACTACAAGTATGCGCCCGACCCAGTTCTCGAAAAGGACCATATCACGTTGTACTGGGATCGATCTATCATCACTGACAGGACTATTGTAGCCAATAAGCCTGATATAGTGGTGATAGATCGATTAGCGCGCCGCGCGATGATAATCGATGTCGCCGTTCCGCATGACGAGAACCTCGTGAAAGCAGAGAAAGAGAAACAAATAAAGTATCTCGACTTAGCGCACGAGGTTGTCGCTATGTGGAGTGTCGACACGGCTGTTATTGTGCCGATTGTCGTTACGGCCAATGGTTTAATAGCCAAGAGCCTCGATGAACACCTCAGGAGGCTCTCGTTAGGCGGCTGGATCATGGGACTGATTCAGAAGGCAGTACTCCTTGATACGGCACGTATTGTGAGGAGGTTTCTGTCTCTGGGACCCTAACCACCGGTACCTTGGACCCTGTGCCCGATATCGGTGGCAACCTATTTTTTATATTTTTTAATGTTTTTTATTTTTATATTTAATATTTAAAAATGTAATTGATATGTTAAAAAAATAATAATAAATGATAAAATAATAATAAATGGCGGAGGGGTTAGGCATCAATGTGGCTGTCATGAAACAGTCATTACGGGAGCGTTTCTTTGGCCGCCTGAATAAGGTTCTAAAAAGTTCCTTATCGGGCGGCAATAAGGTTCGCGCCTTGTGTAACAAAGTAGCGCATCGCTTTCTAATTATGGCATGAAACCCGTCAGTGTGCGCGTCTGCGAACATGCCCGAGGCACTGCAATACCGGGGCAGCCCGAACAGTACCCTAAAGGCGTTGTTGTATTGCACACGCAGGGCGCTGTACGTTGTCCACGTATAGTTAACCTACAAGGAACACGTATACATCGACTGGCAATAAGCTTTAAAAAGCGTCACCTTAACCGCGTTACTGCATCGTTTGAACCTGCGGGCCAACATATTGCTTCGGACTGCTCTCTACGTTCCCTCTCTATGTCTCTATCATCCTTCAAGTCTTCTGAGACCCAGTGACTAGGATACTTAAAGTGAGACACTTGCTTCAGCTCGTTACCACTTAAGGTGATAGGTACTGGGGTATAACTTTTATTACCGGCTTTAAATACAAGTAGGTATATCACTTTTTCTTGAGTTATATCTCAGTCCATGACACTCTGCATACGTCTCACAAATTCGGACTAGCCTTATCAGGGTTGAGATTGAAGGACTCAGCAGCACCATGTCGTCCGCGTAACTAATGTTGTTGACACTGACTCCATCAATATGACACCCGACACCAGTGCTGCTGAGTTCACCAATAAGACCGTTCATGTACAGGTTGAAAAGACGCGATGAGGTCAAGCCACCCTGCCTCACACCACAATCCAACCTGTACACATCTGATGATGCCCCAGCCCATCTTACAATATTTGTTTGTCCATTGTACCAATACTTTAACATATTTACAATTTGCTCACAAGTTGTCTCCCCTTCCAATTTTTCCCATAGTTTCCTGTAGGACACAAGGTCGAATGCCCTTGACAGGTCCAAGAAACAAGCATAAACAGGCGTCTTTCTGTTTACACAGTACTGGACAGTCTCCTTGAGACACATGATACCACTCTCTGTTGATAAACCTGACCTAAAGCCTAACTGCTGATCATGAAGGTTTAGCTTATTCAAGTGTTTATCAAGAAGACTGTCCAATAACTTGGCTATAATTGTGGCTAAAGATATCGGCCTATAATTCGACATGTCCGAGACATCCCCATTTTTGTTTTTTACGATCGGTACTACAACTGTATGCATTAATCGTTCTGGTAGGTATGAGTGACTTAAACACAGATTGAAAAACATTGTTAAAACTCGTGGTAAATGAAATCCTTGAATGTACGCAAATTGCAAAGATCATGTGTACTCCCTATATTCCCTCTATTAGAACAATGTTTCGTTTTGTTTGTAAATGTATATTTACATATTTCCGTTTAAGGGGGCACTCAGTGCTCTATACTGCACAAGTGGACATTTTCGACGCTAGTCTCTCTTTAATCGCCTTAAATATTTAATCATGGCTGGTAACATTGAATGTCAAGTCAGTCAAGTCAGTCGCCAAATCAGATCAGTTTGATTGATCAGTAAAAATTGTTGAACTGCTAGCTGGCAAGAACTGGTTTGCAGATATTAAGTATTGATTTTCTCGCATTGTTTATATAATGGAACCAAATCCTGTAATTATTGCTGCTACAGCTAAACAAACGGCATCTGTAAGTAAAATAGTTATTTTATTAGCCAACAAAATAGTCTATATTGTTTTACTAATACTCATCGGTTAATTTCAGCTTATATTTCTTCATGGTCTGGGTGACACTGGGTTAGTACTTCTGTTTTTACTTGTACCATTTTATTTTTACTTATAAAGAAAAAAAATCCCTTATATCTAATTTTATGATAAACTCTTTTACAGCCATGGGTGGGCAAATACTATCGCGGCTCTCCGTGGGCCCCACATAAAAGTAATATGTCCGACAGCTGCAACTATGCCAGTGACGTTAAATGCGGGTTTTCGTATGCCGTCATGGTTTGATTTACGGACTCTGGATGCTACTGCTCCTGAAGATGAAGAGGGTATATTGAGGGCTACTGACCTTGTTCACCGTCTCATTGCCAATGAAATTAAAGTAAGTAGATAATGAAGTGTGTGAAAAATTCGAAGTGGTTCAGTGATTTGAAGTGAATAATGTCATGTGCCATAATATGCCCTTGTCAGGGTTGTGTTTAAAGAGATGATTAAATAACACTTTACAACTTTGGTGTCAAGTATTCTGCAGGACAGTCTGAATCGTTGCAGTATTAGCAGCTCTTCAGCACAATCATGTTATTATCTGTGGGTTCTAACTTGCAGGCTGGAATACTTCCTAATAGAATACTGTTGGGTGGATTTTCTCAAGGAGGAGCTTTGGCTCTTCATGCTGGTTTGACATATCCAGAACCTCTTGCTGGAATAATGTCCTTGTCCTGCTGGTTACCCAGACATGCCCACTTTCCTGATGCAGTGAAGGTTCCTGCAGAAATGCTGGTAAGTTCAGTGGCCATACAATGTTATCTATTCAAAATGATTTTAAATTGGTGAATTATCAGGATGAGAATTTGGCAGTTACACAAAAAGTACTTCAGGTTTTATGAGCAGTGTTCAGGTAATTATTTTATGGCTTATGTTTAACTGATCACCAGATATAGTAACAAATAGCAGACAAAAATAGTAAATGATCACCAAAATGAAACTCGCATTTTAATGTAAAACTATAACCAAAGTTTTAACACTTTGCTATCCTCATGCTCCGAGCCTTTTTCCCAATCATGTTGGGGTCGGCTTCCAGTCTAACCGGATTCAGCTGAGCACCAGTGCTTTACAAGAAGCGACTGCCTATCTGACCTCCTCAACCCAGTTACCCGGGCAACCCGATACTCCTTGGTTAGACTGGTGTCAGACTTACTGGCTTCTGACTACCCGTAACGACTGCCAAGGATGTTCAATGACAGCCGGGACCTACAGTTTAACGTGCCATCCGAAACACAGTCAATGGTGTCTAAGATATACTTAGAAAGTACATACAAACTTAGAAAAGTTGCATTGGTACTTGCCTGACCTGGGATCGAACCCGCGCCCTCATACTTGAGAGGCTGGTCCTTTACCCACTAGGCCACCACGACTTTGCTATCCTATTTAAGTGAAATTACTCCAAAATAAATCATGCGTAAGCCAAAAATAGTAAATGATCACCAAAATTAAACCACCATTTTAAAGTAAGATTATAACCAAAGTTTTTAAATTCTGCTATCCTATTTAAGCAAAATGAGTCCAAATAAATCATTGTTATCCCAAAAGTAGTAAATGATCACCAAAAGTAGTAAATGATCATCAAAATTATACCAGCGTTTTAATATAAAATGATAATCAAAGTTTTTACATCTCGCTATCCTGTTTAAGTAAACTGACTCCAAAAAAATAAGTTCGGCCTGATACAATAAATGTAATTACATTATGGGGACCCTTTTCCTGCACCAGGGTGGAAAATTGTCTATTGCATGCCTCTAAACAGTGCGATAAGAGCGTGTTTTCGAGGGAGTGTATTGAGAAACACATTCTTCCTCTTCTTTCTCCTGCCCTGTTCCCAATTTTACTTGGGGTTGGTGCAATATGTCATTTTCTTCCATTTTCCCCTGTCACTCGTCATACTGACACTCACGCATGCATTGCAAGCCGGACACATAACTTAATATGGCATCATAATACTTTATTTGGTAATAAGCCTACATTTTATGGCAATCACAGTGACTTATTTAGGCAAAAATAATACATTAATTTGGTCGTCAAGAGTTGGTGATCATTTACTAAATTTGGTGGTTGAATACAATTTAAAGTGAAGTCGTGACTAAAATAGCTGGTACTATTACATTTTTAGACTTTATTTTTCTGATGTTCAGTAGATATTTCTGGTTACAAAACTAAGGCCGGCTCCACACGTTGGCCCCAACGCTCGTTCCAACGTTGGACCGTAAACTCGGTGAGGCGTCCACACGTTGGCGCATAACTTAGTTCTGTCCCGTCAGGGCCAATGTAAAGATGTCCAATGTTAAGATACAGAAATCGAAACTGCTCTCAGCGCGTTTGTAGTGATGAGTGCAAATTTATATTTGTTACTGAGAAAAAATAAAAAACCACGTCAAAGAAGATGGTGGATGACGACACATCATAAAACACGGAATCGTCCATGCCGGTGGCGATTTGCTAGACGAGGAAGCCATTTTTACTCGACGTACGCACTCGGTGCGTGTTGTGGCAGAACTGAGCAACGCGCCAACGTGTGGACGGAACGCCAACGTTGGCGCGCAGATTCCTTTGATGAAACCGACACGAGACGGCCAACTACCAACGCTCGCCCCAACGTTGGGACGAATGCCATTTTCTCGATCCACACGTTGGACGAATAGCGTTGGGACGAGCGTTGGGGCCAACGTGTGGAGCCGGCGTAAGGGTATCAAAGCATTTTATGGTGGTCATTATATTTGTTCCCTTATTTTATTAGTTAGTTAAGTTCCTGTTAAAATGATTTTCAGTCGTTTAATTTAGAGAGCTACCTCTTTAGTTTATAGCTACATTTAGTAAAAAAATATTTATACAAATTATTATAGTTCTTAATTACTGAAAAGGGGAAACAATCAGTGATTTCTAAAGTTTGTGTTATAGTCTGTTTTTTAATCTCGTAGACTAAACTGACATTACGAGTGTGGTCAGTTTATTGCAAATTCTTAAATAGTGATGTGGCACAACCGAAACTTAGCATTAATAAAATCAAGTATTGTTTTTTTACAATAAGTCATCCTGAAATAATGGGCTTATTCTCGATGATTACGCATGGCGTTGCGTGGTCAGATATCCCTGGCAGTTTGTAGCACGTCGTGCAGCCGTGTGTATACGTGAATTTTAAATATAAAACTTTGAATGAATATTAAATTCGTCTATTATAGATAAAAAGTTACGATTCAACAAACCGGTATCGTACTTGCAAATAATGTTGCTAGCTTTTGTGCTAGCTTTTTCACGTCAAATTATACAATATTATGTGTTACAAAAGCATATATATATATATATATGCTACAATTTTTACGTTTATTATACAATTTATACGTTTTAAAAGCTTGTCGCGATTTTACTAAGAAAGTAAATACGATTACTTAAATCTCGCGACAAGCTTTTAAAACGTATAAATTGTGTCAAATATGTTAAATTTGAAATGTCGTTACAGTAAAGTTACAGTAATAGTTATTTGTCATACAAGAGTGCAAAGTTGCTTTTTAACCGCGGGCTCAATTTTGATGACCGAGCAAGCGAAGGATTCTAAAATTGAAGCACGAGCGTAGCGAGTGTTTCAATAATTAGAATCCTGAGCGATAGCGAGGGAATCAAAAGAGCACAAGGTCAAAAATCTTTGCACTCGAGTGCAACACGTAACTTTTCATCCCACCTCATCGAGGAAATTTTTAAACTCAAAAAAAGAAAATGGCACGCACGTCACACATGGCAAATTAAAAAGATGTACCTATTAAAATTTATTTATGCAAAAACTCAGTTTAAAAATGTAATGAGGTTTAAAATCGACCTCAAAACAATAAAAAATAATAATTTCATCCCACTTCATCGAGGAAATTACTAAATGCCAAAAAACAAAATGGCGCGCACATATGAATACCTATCAAATTAAAAAGAAGTACCTATTAAAGTTAATTTATTATAAAACTCAGTTTAAAAATGAAACGAGGTTAAAAATGTATGTAAAAACAATAATAAAAATTACTTAATTAATTGAATAATTATTTTAAGCAGGATTTTATTTGTTTAATATGTATTTGTTTGCAAAGTCTTATCAAGATTGTCACAAATGGAGTATTGCACACGATGTTCTAAATTCAAATCACTTTGCCGCTCTAGAGAATAAAAACGGCTTTTGCGCTCAGATATCAAAGGGTAAAACTACTCTTTCCGAGATGGTGGGATGAAAAAGTTATTTTTTTTCTTTTTAGCGCATTTAAATAAAAGCTTGTTTTTAAAGATTTTTTTTATTTATTTATTTTGGTTCACCAACGATTATTTACACTGATACGACTAAGATAACATGTAATGTGACTAAATAATAGTGTAACAATCACTTATAGGTAAACTCAGCATGCATCACCTATCTACATACCAAATTTCAATCAAATCGGTCCAGCCGTTTTTGCGTGAATTAATAACAAACATACATTCTCACAAACTTTCACATTTATAATATTAGTAGGAAGTAGAATATATTATTAACCATTTCCCTATCTTCACAAATATTAATTATATTAAAGAGGGTCTATTTTTTTGTTTGTTTGTATTAGATAGGCTCAGATACTACTGAACCGACCCTACACTATTCTCGATTAACATAGACTATATTTCATCGGCCTACCCGGCTTTCACGCCAATGCTGTACCAATTTAAAGCAAATTTTATATGCAAATTGCCTACAGCCAGAAATAGAGCATAGGCGCGGGAAGACGTTACCTCGGTGTGGTACGAGGCTAGATCCGCGGGAAACGGCTCTTCCCAATTTATTAGGGGTGGCGCAAAATATTTTCGTTTCCATTCCGCTCTGTAAACCGTCATACTAATATGGGAAACAGCTAGTATACATCTATACTAATATAATAAAGAGTGATCATTTTTTGTTTGTTTGTACCTTAACAGCTCTGAAACTTAGGTACTGAGTTTCAGAGCCTTTTCGTATCGGTTCAGTAGCCAATTTGAAAATTTATTTCACCGTTGGTAAGCGACACTATCCAAGAATAACATAGGCTATATTTTATCTCGGTACTAGAAGTAGTACCTAATGTAAAATATCAAGTTATTTATGCAGTTTTCATAACGTGCATATATGACTGCCAATACATGACCAGAAAGTGTGAAGAGTTCACATAAAGGTATACTTTTATTTACCCCACCAGTAGGTATAGATGCTAGACAGTTTTTAATTAATAGTAGCAAACATAATTATAATATTAGGTACCTACAAAATTTAAATACTATGTATTATGTAATATAACACGCACTTTTTGCTTTCTTCAAGTAGAATGGGCAGATTTGTATAGTTTGGCCCTACCCTATAAATGAAATAATTTAAGAGGTGCATTTTGACAGATAGGTAAACGAGACATAAAAGGAGAATGCCCAAAAGCCGTCTAGAAGTGTTCACATTGCAGAACTAAAATAATGCATAAAATATTGTCTTGCTTTTTTTACAAGTTTTCCACTTTAGGAACTTTGTAGTCGTACCCGGAATATTTTTACAATTACAAAAGATTGTGTTCAGTAGATCATCGGTTGCTGGTGGTATAAAATCGTAATTGGCTAAAGTATATTATTTTTTAACTCGCAACCCCACTGTTTTAATTTTTTTAAACGTAAAAATCCCATAAAAGACGGTTTGCCCTCTGCATCACTAACTTAAAGATAGTTTAATGCGTATCGTACAACGGTTAACAATAAAATACCGAAACTCCTATCATTGCCGTACCTAAACCTCTGTAAGATATTTTTCCCGAATCGTCCAAATATAAGCCTAAATTTTTTAAGACACATCAATACAAAGCAATACTGTTTACGCCTTCGTGGACGTTATGCAATACAGTATGAGAGTGCATTCTAGTTGCTTTCTCAGCGCTTTAATCCGAAGACGGTTAATTTTATACAAAAAATGCAAGAGACATTTTTGTAAACAATTTAATAAGGTAACAATTTGTATAATGACCCGTATTGACTTCCGAGCAATAGGTCGCGAAATATTTGCGAAAAACTGTTCGTGACCTTTTCACCCTTGCAACATTTTTTTGGCGGTACTTTTGGTACGCTACCGATGTCGATTTTTTTCATCTTCATAATAACACTGTAATAAAGTTGTATATAAAATTTAAGCTCACTAGGAATTGTTACCCAGATTGGGGTTTAAAATGACTGGACTAAAAGCCATATCTATGTACTGATATATTGTTAAAAGCTACGACACGTGGGTCATTTTGCCGATTGTCCTTTGTTTTGATGAATGATTCAACAACTAATTATAATATTGAATAATACTCACTTTTATTCAGCCTTGTCAATGTAAATATCAATGAACTTTAAAAAAGAGATCATAAATATTGCCAAAAGAACGTAAACAATTATCGAGCATTTTTTATTTGACTGCGTCATGCAAAGGCGAGTAATGTGTTTATTAAAGAATAGTTGTTGAATTTTTATGTATACAAATATATGAACTAAAAGTTTTATCGCACTGTTTTATAATTCCAAATGTTTGTGAGTTAGTGATGTGTTGTGTGTGTTACTTAAAGATTTTGATGAAAGTTCAAAAGGCGATTGTCCCCAGTAGCGGCGTAAAGGGGGGGGGGGGGGGGAGGTCCGCCCCGGTACCACGTCTCGGGGGGTGCCATCTCGGTCGGCATATATCTGCACGACCAGGATGGCACGAGCAGACAAGTCACTGAGGGTGCCATTCTAATCTGCAAAGCCTAGGTTCACTACCAGTCACTGCACGCTATTCAAATTTTAAACAAAACTACAACAGTGCATGCGCAAGACGTCGAGGCGGCACTGAGAGGGGTACCAGTCCGGCTGTCACCCCTCTCTTACTTATTATTTTTGTTTTTACCTGATTACTTAAATTAATTCCTCAAAGTTAGAAAAAAAATCCGTTTTTTTTCTGCGCTTACCCTTTGAGTCCTCAATCAGCACCGAAGTAGCAAAAGCAACTGACGCTCTACGCTGACGATTTCTAAGCTGTTTAGGAGGTGGAGGACTTTTGTGTCCCAAAAGTCAAACAATTTCGCGCTCGCTGCTTTTTGACTTTCCACTGGTTTTTTACAAACTTGTTTGAGTATTTTTCTGTTCCAAGACTCAAAAATTTCGCGCTCGCTGCGGTCGCGCCTTTCACTTAACAGTGACTTTTTTCTAATTTCTTTAGGTATCATTGCGTCCCAAAAATCAACAATTTCGCGCTCGCTACGCTCGCGGCTTCTTCTCTTTGCAGTGGTATTTTTCACACTTGTTTCGGTACTTTTGACGTGACAACGCCTTATAAATTGGTTTGCCGGGTGGCACTTCAAGAAACTGCGTTACGCTCCGCTCACGCTATGCGCTCACAATGAGAGCGAGTGAGAGGCACGCGTCCCTTCCACTCGGGCATGGTTAGCCCGCCTAAGAGCGAGAGAGACAGACATAAAAAGTGAAAGGCACGCGTCCCTTCCACTCGAGCACAGTTAGCCCGCCTAAGAGCGAGAGAGACTCAAAGTCGTTGTCACGTAAAACTTTCGCCCTTATACCGACTTTACAGGCAACCAATTTTTTTGTCCCAAAACTCAAAAATTTCGCGCTCGCGGCTTTTTCACTTGACGCTGATTTTTATACATGTTTGGGTTTTTTTTATGTCACAAAACTCAAAAATTACGGGCTCGCTTTGCGCTTTATAAGTTTGCAGTGATCTGTCTCCGGTTTCTTTATGTTAAGGCGAGGAATTGGTCAACAATAATTCCATAACCGGCACGCGCATCTAAGGCGCCAAAAGGGGTCGGAGCGTCTGAGCGGGGCGAGGATAACAATACGCGCGCTAGCTTATAACTAAAAGTCGTAAGCGACAAAATGGTTTTGTAATTTTATTATTTAGAAATGATAATTTGATAAAAATTCCTTCTACAATTTTAAAGAGTATGTATATACTCAACTACTAAAAAAGTTAAGAGGCTTAAATCGGTCCCGTTTGCCCATAATATGTGAATCTCTTTTTAAAAAGAGGTATGTTTGATATATTTTTCTCTGTTATAAAATTTACCTAATCATGTTTTGACGTCTAACAAAATAAGGTTTATATCATGAACTTTCAGGTAACAAAGTTGTATTTTGATCCGTTTTGTATTTACTGAGAAAAATTGAGATCCTTGGCGCCAAAAATTCCAATTCGTCCTCTTAAATCTAGCAAAAAGCACCATGAATGATTTCTACACGATTTTTAAGTAATTTAATTTACAATTTTAGTCCGTGATTATATTTTGTCGTTTTAATTTTTGGGGGGGTGCTCCGCCCCGGGTGCCACCCGATGCTACGCCGCCACTGATTGTCCCATACGTAAATCATTCATTATTATTATGTAATCATCATGTGCATCATCATTCTCATCCTCCGAGCCTTTTTTCCCAACTATGTTGGGGTCGGCTTCCATCATGTGCATCATAGATAGCATAATGCTACTAAAAAATAGAACAGCCGTAAAAAAATATCTGTAGTGACCACGGACTAGTAAAAAAAGTAAGGACTCCGCGCCGCGATACTAGAAAGTGAAGCAACTTTTGTTCTGTCAATGTATGCGTTACGGGGATGCCAGCTAACAAATAATTCTCCCATCATTGTGTGTATCAAAGTGACGGGTTTCTGACACACACAGTTTAAATAAAAAGAAATTGGTGAGCCTCCAATCTGATATCGGAATGGCGATATAAATTACTTACCTATAATTATCTTGGTTGAGTTTCAGTTTTTTTGGTTTCATCTAAATGTAAAGAAATTAAAAAGGAAGTAATAATATAATTAATTTGCTTCTTTGCCATCGGTGTGCAATAAATATGGAGGTAGATTTTAGAAAAAAAATACAAAAAAATACAATTAATAATAATAATACAATGTGCGTTTGAGTGATTTATTTTCAAAGTACTTATAAAATAAAATAAAAATGCAAGTGAAAATGAAATTGAAAATTGACACGTAAGTAAGGCCATTTACCAACACAAAAAAAAACATAATAAAATAAGTACATTCGGTAATCCTAATCGTAACAATGCTCTACTATTCGCATCAATCGCATCAACAGCTCAATATTGTATGAAGCTCGCGCAGCCCACGCGCCGCGTCGCGATCCGCGTCGAGCGCGGCGATCGTTGCACAAAAATGATCCTTATAGCATGATTCAGTATTCAAGCGCGATGGCTTACTACCGTATTTCATGTATAACTTTGGTCTTTTTTTATTGAATAGGTAATAATGTTAACTTTTTTTAATTAATGTGAGTGAGAGTGTTATAAACGTAATAGTAGACAAATATAATCAGAAAGCTGCGAACTATGGCGTCCTTTTGACGTGGTATATAAATCATTTTGATCAAAATGTATGCTGCATACCACACTACTCTTGGTTGAGGTCCAATCTTCTTGACCTCTAGAGTTCCTTATTATTCTCACCCAATCATTTTTCCAAGGTTCATTTCCGGTAGGAAACCTACAAAGAAATAAAGAAAATGTATCTACCAAGAACGCGTATTTACAGAGTGTACATAGCCAAAACGCATCCATAGGAAACTGCTCGCTGATATTTTGTAATGCTGTTTTTTAATTTGTGATTTCAAAGTATACACGAATTTTGCGTACTGCTCGCGTATATTTCGTAGCTTAGACGTGCACATGCATCTTTCCAATCTATACACGGTCAAATTTAACTATACAAAATTAATATTAGGTAAAGCGATAAATAAAAATGGCTTTTGAATCTGAGTTTGTTTATTAAAAATGCTAATTAAACAGGCTTCTTTTTAATATCATTATTCACCCCCAAAAATGTATGTTGCCTTCTAAATTATTAAGTCAGCCACAATTTATTTATTTATTTATAAAAACAATTAACAAGCATCTAAATAATACTATCTTAGCCACTAGTAATCTTCTAAGTAAACCACTCTAAATACAACTCAGCATGATGAATATTTTTTTGCATCTAAAGTAGCAGGCATTCTAACAGTAAACTTCTAAAATACTATTAAATGACATCATAAAATATATTTAATTAGCTTCTAATTTTTTAACTCAGTACGTTTAAAATGTAAACAAGCAACATGCAGCAAGCATCGCTTCTGTCACGGCTCCGGTGCTGCGGGGCTCCGGCGGTCCCATGCGAGCTTATCGTCGCAGATGGTTTTCACGCTCACCACCGCAGCTTCGGCTAGTTGGCCGGCTCTGCCGGCCAGCCTCAGCCGCGTCGGCGGGCGTTAAAACTACCTGCGCCTCAGCTCGCAGGCCGCCTCGCCCCTCCGCGCCTACGCGGTTTTGAATTGCACTCTAGGGGTAGGGCAGACAAGACTACGTGGAGTCGGTTTTGCAGCGATTCGTTTTCGTCACTAACTTCAATTTTTAATACAATGTTTTTTAATTGAACGAGAATTATTATTATTTAAATTAAATGCTAGGTCGTGTTTTAATCAAAATGGCGAGCATGCAACTGCTCGCGAATAGATTGGAATCGTAAAGTTTTTCGCGCCTATTCCCATGTATACACGATTAGTTTGCATGCGGACTAGCACTGTATATTATGGAACAAAGCAAGTTACTTTGGCCACTACAAAATATATGCGAGTATTTGCGTACTGCTGCTGTATACATCGGAAGACTTTGTATAAAAAGTGAATTCCAATCTATTCGCGACTAGTTTCACACGCTTGCGTACTAGCCATGTACATACTGTAAATACGCACCAAGAACATTATGGATTACCCACTTTTTCGGGTAAAGTCCTTATTTTTTTCGTGGCCACACTGGCTATTTTTGTGTTCCAAATATTGTTATCATTTTTATTTAAAAAAGGACAGAAAATAATGTTATTAGAACTGGCTTACCTGTGAAAAGTAATCCCTTGGCACTTTTTGTGTAAAGTGGTATTATTTTTGCACCATTTCACGACACATGACGGCATTATGTCAATTTTTTATACGCGAAAAATATGAACTGTCACCGATGATGGTCGCGAGCGTAATGGCGGTCTATCGGCTTATGTTTATGTAAGTGTGTGCGTGTAGGTTCGTATTTACACGGAGCCGGCTTGTTTTGGGTGCTTCACTTTTATGTAGGTGACGCGGAGTCCTTACTTTTTTTACTAGTCCGTGGTAGTGACCAATACTTTAACACACACATGTCATTATTATTTAGATATTTTTACGCCTTATGTTTTAACATACTTACCAGACAAAAATAGTAAAGATCTCCATTTAATCGTATTTTAATGTAAAATTGTAACCAAATTTTTCAATACTTGTTGTTATAGCGGCAATAGAAATAGGTACCTACATCATTTGTAAAAAATTTTAACCGTCTAGCTATCACGGTTCATAAGATACAGCCTGGTGACAGACGGACTAACCGGCGGACAACGAAGTCTTCGTAATAGGGTTCCGGTTTACCCTAGGGTAGGGAATCCTAAAAAAACCGGCCAAGTGCGAGTCGGACTCGCGCACGAAGGGTTCCGTACCATTATTTATAAAATGAGCGAAAAAATCACGTTTGTTGTATGGGAGCCCTCCAAAATATTTATTTTATTCTAGTTTTCAGTATTTGCTGTTTTAGCGGCAACAGAAATACATCATCTGTGAAAATTTCCACTCTCCAACTATCACGGTTCATGAGATACAGCCCGGTGACAGACGGACGGACGGACAGAGGAGCGAGAACAATAGGGTCCCGTTTTACCCTTTGGGTACGGAACCCTAAAAAGTTGTTTATTTACATCTCGACTAGGTAGTTACAACATATAAAAAATAATACAGCCAGCTTGAGTAAACAGTGCAATCAAGATCTCCAGCCATAAAAGTGCTACTTACCTAAACGATACCAATTCGGGAGATATTACTGTCGGACTTTTAAGGTCGTCTGAGTTTGCTCTGAACTGTCAAATATCTGTAAATAATCCCTATAGCGAAAAAACACTATGCTGAATGCTTGCTTTAGGCCTTAGTCTGCATAGGGCACGCCACCATAGTGGCGGTAAGTCCCCTCTTTGAGGAGTGGCTCGGGAGGAGTCACGGCGCCCTTTTTTTTTTTTTTTTTTTTTTTAGCGACGTAAAATCATCAAATGACCCCTCCCGCTGTGGGTTAGCAGCGGTGAGGGAGTGTCAGACTCTTACTGACTAAAATCGTCGTGTTCCGTCATAAGCCTTTTATGTACCAGGGCCGCGGTATCTCTTTCGAACAACCCGCAGCCCCGGCAGGCCTTGGCCCTGCTGGGCCCCGCTGGGGTTGCTGACATCTCTTTGAGGAGCGCGTGGAACAACGCGCGCCGTCGACACGGGTCTGTCGTCTAGAGAGACAGAGGGACGATGAGCCACCCGAACTCACCGCCCACAGACCCACGCCTACGGTGGCCGGGAGTCATCTCGTGACACCCGGCGCCCATGGTGTCTACCTGGTCCAGCGCGGCGGCCGGGATGAGAGGTGCGAACTCTCTGGCGTTCCGCCTCCTCCTTCTCGAGCATGACCGCTTCGCAGAAGGAGGCGACGGCATCCCATTCCCTCTCGCCCCGGACCATGGCCTGAACCAGGGCCGGACGCGAGAGGTCGCCGCCGCCCAAAGCCTCGACGAGGACCCGGCGGTGCCCTTCCCATGCGGGGCACACCTGGACTGTGTGGTCCACCGTGTCCTCGGGGCTGTCCGCACAGTGGTGACACCCGGGCGCCTCCTCACGACCGATGCGGTGCAGGTACCTCCCGAAACAACCGTGTCCGGTGAGGACCTGCGTCATGCGGTACGTGAGGGCGCCGTGACTCCTCCCGAGCCACTCCTCAAAGAGGGGACTTACCGCCACGATGGTGGCGTGCCCTGCACTGGGTTGCGATAGTCGCTCCCTCCAGGCGAGTCACGGCGCCCTCACGTACCGCATGACGCAGGTCCTCACCGGACACGGTTGTTTCGGGAGGTACCTGCACCGAATCGGTCGTGAGGAGGCGCCCGGGTGTCACCATTGTGCGGACAGCCCCGAGGACACGGTGGACCACACAGTCCAGGTGTGCCCCGCAAGGGAAGGGCACCGCTGGGTCCTCGTGGAGGCTTTAGGCGGCGGTGACCTCTCGCGTCCGGCCCTGATCCAGGCCATGGTCCGGGGCGAGAGGGAATGGGATGCCGTCGCCTTCTTCTGCGAAGCAGTCATGCTTGAGAAGGAGGAGGCGGAACGCCAGAGAGTTCGCACCTCTCATCTCGGCCGCCGTGCTGGACCAGGTAGACACCACGGGCGCCGGGTGTCGCGAGATGACTCCCGGCCACCGTAGGCGTGGGTCTGTGGGCGGTGAGTTCGGGTGGCTCATCGTCCCTCTGTCTTCTTAGACGACAGACCCGTTTCGACGGCGCGCGTGTTCCACGCGCTCCTCAAGGAGATGTCAGCAACCCCAGCGGGGCCCAGTAGGGCCAGGGCCTGCCGGGGCTGCGGGTTGTTCGAAAGAGATACCGCGGCCCTGGTACTTAAGAGGCCGGAGGAGGCTAAAGCCTCCACGAGGACCCAGCGGTACGACGGAACACGACGATTTTTAGTCAGTAAGAGTCTGACACTCCCTCACCGCTGCTAACCCACAGCGGGAGGGGTCATTTGATGATTTTTAACGTCGCTAAAAAAAAAAAAAAGGCCTTAGTCTGCATAGTAAATTAGGTTTTATTGTATTTCTTTCGACAACTGGCTAGAATAATATGTTAAATGATCATTGTAGTCTGTTGATATACATTTATCAATATGTATTATTGATATTATCAGAAGGACCAGGTTAATCAACTGGACGTCCTGCATTTCTAATGTAATTTTACCAACTGCATTAAATTATGATAACACTTGTAAGTATATTACGATAGGTAGGCACGTATCGTCACTATCACTGCATAGTATAAAACAAAGTCGCTTTTTCTGTCCCTATGTCCCTTTGTACGCTTAATCTTCAAAACTACGCAATAAATTTTTCATGCCGTTTTTTTTAATAAATAGTGATTAAAGAGGAAGGTTTATATATATAAAATAACATACATTAAATAGTGGGGAAATACTGTTATCCCGTGTGAAGCCGGAGAGAGTCGCTAATTAAAAATAATGTGTAAGGATTACCTGGTCGGACCCGAAATGATAATACAGGTTAGTTAGATAATGCCATGATATGGAAAAAAAGTAGAAGTTTAAAGTAGGATGTAACCCAGTTTTTACATACAAACAGGGGTGCAAAGTGGTTTGAATAAATCACGCTGGCGCTCTGAGCACGTAAGGCAATATTGTAACTTAACTATTAATCTGCATATATTTTTTTTGTTTCAGATATTTCAAGCTCACGGTGACTGTGACCCAGTAGTTCCATTCAAATGGGGACAAATGACAGCTTCATTCCTCAAGACATTTATGAAGAATGTTGAATTCACAACATACCAAGGATTGACACATAGTTCTTCAGAAGCAGAACTTAAGGATATGAGAGCATTTATAGCAAAAACACTGGCTTAAAGAAATTTTTGGGATCCTTATAAAAGTACAGAAATATTTATGATCCCCGTCATGTTAAAATAGGTACATAACATAACTGTTAGTAACTTAATACTTGGAACCTTGGCTGTAAATCTGTCATTTTACTATCTTATTCCATTCCATTTGATAGAATCATGGGCAGTTTTCTGTGGAATTTGGGTTGTAATTCCAACAGACCTGAAATTAGTGTAAGGAGTTGCGCCTAGCTATCATTTAAACATGATGTAAGTGTATCTAATAGCAACTGGGTTTGCCTACTGTCTTTGTGTCCCATTACCTAGCCTCTTCTAGTAGACGTAATACATAATCATTACAACCTCTCATGTTTTATCGATGTCAGATAGATATCGTAATCGGGTTCTTGTTCAATACGATGTTTTCGATGCGATTTCCAAGACAAACTTCGGAAAGTTTACATTGCTTTAGAAGGCACAATAAAGCGAAGGTGAGAGCGCGTTAACATAGGTATTACGACATCGTTGTGGTGGGTGGATCCCTACATCCCAACCACGATATGCATAGGCCGATGATGTGTTTAAAAATAAATAATAAATTAAACTAACACACTCAGTGAGAAACAGCTTTATTAAGTTTTAATAATTAGCTTCCAGATATGTAGCAGCGAGCAGGCGAAGCATCATAAATAAATACTGCCTAGCCTATAGACAAACCACTGATACTCAAGTAAAATTATAAATTTACTACATGTGGCATACAAACCAAAACAGAAACAGCATACTAATCATTTTTTTTCTATTATTCCATTATTTTTGTGTTTGAATACAGTTCTTTGTTAGGTAGGTAGATATTTTTTTATTGTTTTTTATTATATTTTATTGTTCACGTCAAACTAACATAGTTTTATTTACTGATAAAGGTTTATGTTCTTTTTTATTTATTTATCTGTATTTTTTTAATTGTATCTTCTTTATTATGTAAATACCCTCAAAATAAATTTCCCGTTATTCCCTAACTATTCTAGGCTGAAGCATAGGCCAGTCTTATAGTAAATTACTTTTAGGAAAAATTTCGCGGCTAAATAAAAATCTAATTAGGTATTTTGCAAGTTGAGGAACTTTCAGGATTTAATGAAGTAACTGCACATGCTGTTGCAGATTGGATCTTTGTCCATATATAGTCGATTTTTTTTAACAAAGGAGTACCGAGTGTATCTCTCGCACATTTCCGGTATTGACGAGAGTGAGATGGGTCAGTCGGGGCGGGGTCAGTCAACGCCTTTTCTTAATTTGAAATTGTTAAGGACACATTCATATTGACTATTTTTTGTAGAGATTTTTTAGCAACACCTATTGAACATTCATTAAATAATTGCAACTTCCAAATAGCTACCAACTAACGTATTTACATAAACAAGCTCATCCTCCGAGACCTTTTCCCAACTAAGTTGGGGTCGACTTCCAGTCTAACCGGATGTAGCTGAGTACCAGTGCTTTACAAGGAGCGACTGCCCTATCTGACCCCCTCAGTCATTGGTGTCTAGATATATTTAGAAAGTACGTACAAACTTAGAAAAGTTTCATTGGTACTTGCCTGACCTGGAATCGAACCCGCGCCCTCATACTCGAGAGGTTGGTTCTTGTGGAACGGACTTTGTTGTGTCTATAAAAACCCAGTGAAAATCTGCAGCAAGTTCTCGTTTGTTAAAAAAAATGACAGAGTATAGTACTTACGTTAGTAGTAGTACCAGCGTAGTAGCATTAGATATGAAACATTATTTTAATAATAGATATTTCGATTTGGCGAGATTCGGCGAATTATTGTACATATCCATTGGCAATTCGTGATATTGATTTTCGTTGAAACATGGTTTTAACGAAACCTGTCTGTAAATAATGGTACCAACCAAAGATTGTCCAAAAGGTAACACGGTTTTACTATCGTATTAATAAAAAAGAAAATTCTGTTGGATCTACAACTAGTTTTCCCGACATTCATTGCTGCTTGTAGATATTTAAGGATAATATATAAAAGATGATACATAGTTAGGTGCAGGTCTACACATAATATATGGCGCAGCGTAAATACCAACTCGTTGTGGGTAGGTATAGTTTAGAAAACTAAACTAAGTCCTATTACGCGGTTTTATCACGATGATTTTGTTTTCGTCGCTCACACTACTTGATTTAAGCATCGGGAGTTCAAGACCGATAATTATACCCATTAACGGTTCACAAACCAGAGATGACCTTATTGGTTACGTTGGTTGGTGGTTATGGCTGTGAACCGTTGTGAACCGTGCGGTCATAAGACCGCGCTCTTTGCACCCTATGGCAGCATAGCACTCAATGGGCACCCTAATGGCGCGTCCTTTGTGAGCGATCCGGATGCGAATACGAAGCGGCTCAGCGAGGCGCGACAACAACAAACAGTCGATTTCTTTTGAAGTGGCCGACGACGCTGACTTGGCGCAGGGGCTCGATTCTGCTAAGTTAATAATGTCAAAATTGAATCGCAATATCAGTTTTAACCTTAGCGGGCATTCTGCTACTAATATAAGACCAATCGTATTCCAACGATATTCGATTGGTTTGCGATTGGTCTGCTAGGTATACGGTAGTTTGCTCTACATACAATCATATTGCAATCGTAAATCATTTGCAGACAAAACGATTCATTATTGAATGACAAAAGGATAAAAACGTTTATTTAAAAGAAAAAATAGCGGAATGCCACATACGCTTCAATCGTAATTGAGTCGTGATTGGATCTCAGTCGGATTTGAATCGTATGTCGCTTAAGTAAAATAAGCAGAATCGTGCCCCAGTACTGCGCGGTGCAGCACACATTCTACATTTTGCTTCGAATAGCTTCGCATTCACATTCGCATTGATTCGTTCAAGAAGGACTCGCTCTTAGACTTCATTACTAAGAGCTTAAGAAAATGACGCTTTAAAACGGCCATTTAATAAAAAGAAAGAGATTATTTTCGTATGTTTACTTCATTTACAGCCAGTTTCTTCATCAAAAGCCAAAGTAATGTCATAAAGTAAAAGTAACGGTCAAATTCGTTTTTTCACGATGTTATCTATTAGTTAGCCTTGAAAAAACGAATTTGTCCGTTACTTTTACTTTATGACATTACTTTGGGTTTTACTTTTGATGAAGAAACTGGCTGATAATGTCATAGTCAAATTTTACAATCAATAATGGGAGTATCTCATGGTACGATATGCACGCTTATCAAATTGGCATGTACTAAGGTTTTATTCTTGTATAAAAATATACTTAAACAAAAAGATTTTCCTATTATTTTTCGCGTATTCAAAAAAAAATCTAGCCATATAAAATGTGTAATACTGTACATACGTAGATATTATTCTTGTAAAGTTAGGAGGAACCCCAATAAAGTTTTCTTGAAAACATTCTTTGGTATTATTAGTTATGGCGAAGATATTCTATGAAATGAAGTCGTGTCCAATATAATTATTGTTTCGATTGTTAGTATAATTAAATCGATAATTCTACCTGTAAATCTTATGGAGAACGCACATTTGTCAGGTTCGACGCGGCAAAGATCGAAATCGTACGAATCTTCGCAAGCTCGTGCGCGGCGAAGCATCCACATCTGGAAGAATAACAGAAAGGACCTGAGATTTAGAATCGCACATGATAGATTGCTATGTAATTTACATAATTAATGCATTCTCTTTATAATATGAGTCCAAAAACGAACACGTTAGGGGGGGCCTGCGTGTATCAATCGCAAATGTCAACAACAAAAGCCGCGATATTTTTAAAAATGATTTTAATAATCTGTAAAAAAAAATAAGAAATGCTTCAAATACCGATGTTGAGGAAATATAAGCTCGATGAGGAAATACAATAATAGTGCAAGGCCTCCTTAGAATTCGAATCCTTCGCCGCGGTCGATTCTTACAGATTTGCGTTTACCATTAAATTGGCCTAAATAAAATTCTAATATGAGAAGAAATGGCAAGTGTTAAACAGATTTGTGTATTGAGGGTTCTGTACTTTAAAAGGACAAATATACATATAAAATAAAACCCAAATATTGTGTTTTTTGTTTATAATTACATGTAGGTATGTACCCATATCTATACTTATAATAAATCTGTAGAGAGGTCAATTCTGTACATTAAATATATTTCCAAAATATCTATCAGGGGGTGATTAGTGATCGATACTGATGCCAAAAATGCAATCAGTAAAATTTTTGTCTGTCTGTCTGTCCGTCTGTCTGTCTGTCTGTCTGTATGTTCGTTATGGAAACAAAAACTACTCGACGGATTTTAATGAAACTTGGCACAAACATTCTTCATACTCCTGGGCAGGTTATAGGATACTTTTCATCACGCTACGATCAATAGGAGCAGAGCAGTGATGGGAAATGTTGGGAAATCGGGAGAAGTTAATCGCGTGTGCAGCCTTAGTGGTTAAAGCTAAGTAGTAATAGGTTAGGTACGCATAGATTTAGCTAATTGGATAGGCTGGTGATTATTTTTTCTTCCTCTCTTTGCACAAAGTCCGAATCTAACGCGGACGAAGTCGCTGGCAGAAGCTAGTTTGCAAAATAAAATTCTATTCTTTTCTACAAGTACCACCAACAGCTTCTGTTATAACATGGTTATAACTTAAAATATTAAGAGCCTGACAACCAGTCTCGCCAAGGAGTATCAGATTCCGCCGGTAACTGAGTCGAGGTCAGATAGACTCTCGTTCCATGTACCTAAGGCAGTGCGCTGCATCCAGTTAGACCCCATAATAGTTGGGAAAAGGATATCCAGATTGTTTAATTTGTAAATTGTTTGTGTGTAGGCAGTTACAATCTTTTCCAGTTATAACTGCAAAAGAACGGAGCAAACAGAAGTGCAAAAAAATCCCAAATTTCTATTTTTTTAATTGTTGATAACAAAAACGTTTCGATAAGCGACCTGAAAATTATATGACGTTGATAAGATGTTCTGTTCCTTGCATTCACGAACCTAGGAAAAGAATAAAAAAAAGAGATCCTCCCATTTAAAAAAACAAAAAATGTTACCAGGTTAAAAGCTTGGGAAAATTCCCTGTGTACGAAAGAACAACATCGACATAGGTAACAATAAAATTAGAAATATGATATTCTTGCAAGTAGAGATCTTTTTCGGGGCAGTTTTGTAAGCTAAAATTCATTTTTTTGCCACAATGTTTAGACTTCTGTCTGTTGTTTCTTCATTTGTTATTTTTTTAAGCAGTTATACTCATGTACTATAGTGAGATATTAAAAAAATGCATTTTTCATTGATATTTGATAATGCTCCCCGCTATACGAGCCTCAGTACATAGGCAGTGATTACTTAATGGTTATTTTATACTATCTTCATTTTTGCCAAGAAGTCTTTGACAACATTTGACATTGTCATCCTATGATTTTATCTGACGTTGACGTTTAGTTTTTGTCAAATGTTGTTGTTGTTGATACGACGAAGCAGAAGCACATGTTTGTTCGCTCGCTTGCCAAGTTCAATAGTCTATTTCAAATTTTAGGAACTGAATAAGGATGAGTAAAATGATTTCACATCCTGCTACTACATCGAGGAAGAGACGAGCTCAAAATGAATTGGAAAAAGGTAAATCGTAATTCGCAGTTCTAAAACTCTAAAACATTCAAATGAACATAAGATAAATTTTAATACTAATGATCATATTATATTAGCAACAAGAAACAATTTGTTTTGCTTATGAATCTACTCTAGATTTTACCCAACTGCCAAGATGGTTTATGCTTTTGGACATAAGGCTTGTAGAAAACCCATTAAAATCTGTACTATCTGTTAATAAAACTAATACTATATTATTCATTACTACATTGATATTAGTGGATTTGGAGAATCTTTTAATGAGTTGTTTAATATGCAATTCAAATGGTGCTGATGAATGATAATATAACCTATAAAATATAACACTTGCATTTTGCAGCATCTGCAGACAGTGAACAAACCATTAAAACAAACAAGGAATTAAAGAAAAAAAAGAAACAATGTCCAAATTTTCGATTGAAGGCCAATGGTGAGAATGCTTCTTTGTCAACTGGAAGCAGTGAAAGAGTTCCATTAACGCTTACGGACATTCAATATTTGTTGTTACACTCACTGCTGGGAAATCTTAATCTAACTGATTCACCGCGTTGGTATGTTCTGGACAGGTGTGAGGGAATAAAGAAAACAGCTTGTTTAATTTTGGAAGGCATATCTATAGAACACTGGAATAAATACTGCAGTGAATATGAAAACACAAAAAATATATTTAATGATTTTGTTGAAGTTTTAACTCCATCCATTTACGGAGGTTCACTTGTCCAAGAACTTGCTCTTGTACCATTATCTGAGTCTGAAAAGGATACTATCATTCAAAAATATGGGAGCATGAACTTAGCACTTGAAGCCAGGAAAGATCTAAACATAATGATGAAGGCTGTGTTTCCTATTGGTGGGGAAAACACAAATGAAGTTGTTTCAACAACGGAAGACAAATTTCCTAGAACGCAACTAGTCTTATCAGCATGGCAGTTGATAGAGGAAAACTATCCATTACCTTTGAAGGGAAAATTAAGTGATGCATATGCAGACTATGTACTCACTAAAGATGAATATGCACCAGTTACTGCATCATCACCATTGTTTGGCATTGACTGTGAAATGTGCTTAACCAACGCAGGTTCAGAACTGACTAGGATTTCAGTGGTAAATGAAAAGCATGAATTAGTGTATGAATCGTTAGTGAAGCCTTATAATAGTATAACAGATTATTTAACCAGGTTTTCAGGTATTACAAAATCATTATTAAGCAATGTAACTAAACGTCTCCAAGATGTCCAGAATGATTTAAGAAGGATATTACCTCCTGATGCTATTTTAGTGGGCCAGTCACTAAACACAGACATGCATGCCTTAAAAATGATGCATCCATATATTATTGATACAAGTTTACTTTATAATTTTGCTGGTGAAAGAACTCGAAAACCTAAACTCAAAACTTTGGCAAGAGAGTTCTTACAAGAAAATATTCAAATGGGTAAGGATGGTCACTGCTCCACTGAAGATTCTTTAGCAGCATTAAAATTAGTACAGTTAAAACTTAGTAAAAGCCTGGAATTTGGAGATGCTGTGCATACAAATAGAGAGAAATTTAAAGAGAATATTATAAGAATGGTAAAAACACCACAGTATGCCTTGTCCATATTTAATCATATGCTGGAACAGAAGAAATCATCTGTTATAATAGGCTGTGATGATATAACTGGTGACTATCACACATACTTAACCCAAGCAAAGGAAAGCATGTCTGCTCATCTAAAAAAGGGTAATCCTAAGAAGATTAAACTGGCGACTGTTGACAGTGTGGATGAAGTAATTTCATCTTTCACTGAATCTGCAAAGGATTATAACTTGACAATGGCTCATTTGAAACTTAATTCTGGTGCTGATGAGAATAGAGAAGCCATGAAGAAAATTGATATGTGGATTAAAACAATTTGGGATAGTCTTGTGTCATCCTCTTTGTGTGTTATTGTGTTTGGTGGGACTACAGACAGCAATGGACTGGCATTAGTGAAAGTGAAAAACACATAATTTATTTTGTTGCATGTAAATAGCTTTAAGTTTTAAAAAGATAAAAAGTATTTACCAAATCCTTATATTTTTCTTCAAATGTCTTGTATTTGTCCATTCAATGCATCCACTGAGTGGAAAAACCTCAGTAGAAACGCATGGTAAAGACATTTCAAACCTTCAATTGAAAACGTAATTTTGATGCCCATGTTTAGCCTGCTAAGCCGGGATTTTTGTTTTTTTTCTAGTGTAGCGGGATTTTTTCACTGACAGCGGTTTCACCTGCATCTTAAGTAAACTACTTTTCGTACCCGGATAATGGGCATAAGAAGTCGAATCGGTTACTTATAACCAGGAGTGCGAATTATTTCAGCCATACCTACCTACTACTAATATAATTTCTACTTGATCGTCTGTGACACACGGCGAGGCGGGCACACTGTACTGCCTTTATTCACCTGTGCAAGACGCACCCTGGCACTACTCTAAAATAGGTAGGTCGTATTTTTTCAAACTGTAGGTACCTATAGATAGTTAGGTACTAAGTACCTAAGTAATAATAACGCATCAAGTTAAATAATACTTAGAAAGTCGTGGTGGCCTAGTGGGTAAAGAACCAACTTTTCAAGTGTGAGGGCGCGGGTTCGAATCCAGGTCAAGTACCAATGCAACTTTTCTAAGTTTGTATGTACTTTCTAAGTATATCTTAGACACCAATGACTGTGTTTCGGATGGCACGTTAAACTGTGGGTCCCGGCTGTCATTGAACATCCTTGGCAGTCGTTACAGGTAGTCAGAAGCCAGTAAGTCTGACACCAGTCTAACCAAGGGGTATTGGGTTGCCCGGGTAACTGGGTTGAGGAGGTCAGGGGCCCGATTCTCCTAAGTTAATAATGTCAAAATTGAATAGAAATCGAATCGCAATATGATCGCAATAGCAGTTTTAACCATATCGGGCATTCTGCTACTAATAGAGGTATAAGACCAATCGTATTCCAACGACATTCGATTGGTTTGCGATTATCTTGTTTTGGTGATTTCGGTCTATACGGTAGTTTGCTTTACAATCATATTGCAATCGTAATCATTTGCAGACAAAATGATTCATTATTGAATGAAAGACAAGGATAAAAACGTTTATTTCAAAGCTCAGTTTCAAAGAAAAAATAGCGGAATGCCACATACGCTTCAATCGTAATCGAGTCGGGATTGGATCGCAGCGCAGTCGAATGTGAATCGTATGTTGCTTAAGTAAAATTAGGAGAATCGGGCCCCAGATAGGCAGTCGCTTCTTGTAAAGCACTGGTACTCAGCTGAATCCGGTTAAACTGGAAGCCGACCCCAACATAGTTGGGAAAAAGGCTCGGAGGATGATGAAGTTAAATAATTTTGTGCCAGCAGCAGTATAAGTTAATAAATAAACACAATTAGATAATAGGACATTTTTATTTTGAAAGCGCATAAATTTGACCTGTAATGGGATCAACTGTAAGGGAGGGTGGTAGCTCGGCGGCTATGTCAGCAAGAGCCTCCCATCGAGTTGCACGACTGCTCTCCGACTGACTCGGGCTGGTGGCTTCCTCGGGATGCTCCTCTCTAATTAAGATTAAGATATGAAATAAAAACAAATTAACAGCCACATATTTAATACTAGCCGTTTTCCCGCGGTTTCACTCGCGTCCCGTGGGAGCTACTGCCCGCACCGGGATAAAATATAGCCTATTTTACTCGCAGATAATATACCTAGCTTTCTAATGGTGAAAGAATATTTAAAATCGGTCCAGTAGTTTTTGAGTTTATCCATTACAACCAAACAAACAAAGTTTTCCTCTTTATAATATTAGTATAGATGTAGTTTTTAGGTTTTATAGGTACCTTCCTATTATTTTAATATGTATAAAAAAACTTTTTTGTTCTTGACACCAATAATTTTGTAATAAAAGGTAAAAATTTAATGTAGCTAGACAATACAATAATGACATAACTATACAATAATGACAGTTACTTAACCAGATAGTTCGTCAACTATCGTATCAAGGGTTATCGGGTTGCCAGGGTAACTTGGTTGTGGAGGTCAGATAGGCAGTCGTCCTATGTAAAACCTGGTACTCAGCTGCATCCGATTAAACCGGAAGCCAACCCTAACGTTGGTAAAAAGCTAGGCAGATGAATTGCTTAATCAATTGAATCATTATTTTAAGCAGTAGCTTATTATCAAGAATATCAAGATTGTTTGTCTTTAGTTGAAAGCCTACTCAAATGGGAATTTAATGTGAGTAGACACATGAATATTGACGTGATAAGCCAAACTTGGTTCTGTTCTATGGCCCCCCCATATCCTGCATTCCGTAGCATTGCCACTTTCGACACTATGACCTAAATGGCCAATGCACAAAGTTACCTCTAAAGTCTATTTTGTAGTTAAACTTACCTTTGTTTATCTAGTTCTGCTGGTCCATTTTTTTCTTCATTGTCCTGTATATCATGACTTTCTTTTAAACTATTGTTATCATCACTTTTATTTGGCGGGTCTTCGACAGTCGTTTCTGTAACAGGCTGGATTTCGTTAACAGTTTCTAAAGAATGTAACTCGACAACTTTCTCAACTACTTCTTCTAACTTAGGTGGATGTTCTTCTACTAGTAGCAAACTTGATTCGCTTTTATTCATAACTTGACCGGGAAATCTATCTTCTTTGGTGTCTGAAACAAAAAAAAAGTTTCCCAAGATTCTTCTAAATCAAAATAAGTATAGGACAATATGAGGAAAAACAGCTCATGTATCACAAGTCTCAAATAAAAGAGAGATAGGGAGAAAAAAACACTAAAAAGCCAATAAAAACTAATTTTAGGTGCATCGACCGAGAAGTCGGTTTCTAATAGATGTAGGTAGGTAGGTACCTAAGTTTATTTCGCCACCAACCTTAAACGCGATGAACGAAATTAGAGTAAATCAAAAACGACAAAAAATCCAAAGGTAATAGGTACCTACCTATCCTAGACAGACTAGTGACTAGGTACACAAAAACAAAAAAGTTGTAATTCTACTCCAGCATATTTTTATATTTAACTTGAAACGTCGGCAAGGTCATTGACGACCGCTTTTAGATTTGATATGCAACTAACATAAAAATAAAAAGTTTTGTCACCCTCACCTTATCACACGATACTCTTTTACAGTAAAGTTAGCTCTTTTTTCAACCGACTTCCCAAGAACGAGGGGTTCTCAATTAAGATGTTTTTATTGTTGATTTTTGTTAGGTATGTAGGTACTTGATTTCTCATAGATGCCGATTTGGAAAATTATCCCTAAGTACTAATATTATGAATGCGAAAGTAACTCTGTCTGTCTGTCTGTTTTCCTTCTGACGCTTTCGCGTCTAAACCAATCTAATTTGGTATATAGAGTTGACCTTGGGAAAGATCATAGGATAGTTTTTATCCCGGACTTTTGAAGAATTCTCTTGGAAACGCCGTAACCGAACTCTACGCGGGCGGAAGCTAGTTTCTTTTTATGGAAGAAAATCCTCGCAAATTTGATCATGGAAATCCTGAGAAAACGAGGGCAACTCTCAAAAATTATAAGCACATATCGGTTGAAGGTAGAGGTAGATAGAGGACCTGACCTGACCTTACCTAATGATGGAAAATACAGAAAATCAAGGGAACTCATTTCGGTACTAATTTAGCAACCACGTGTTTGGGCTAAGGTAAGGCGTATTTCATTTGAATGAACGAGATCCTTACACCGAAATACATTAAAACTAGTATATCAGACCTCAGGCAATGAAGGTAAAGTAAAATTAACAATTTAAAGCAGCTATCTTGTATTATTCATATTGATGGACTTTCCACCATTATGGGGTATGTAACGACCACAAACCGTGAGTATTAAAATATTATAGTTTTAGACTCAAAATCTGAAAAGCATAGAATAAAAAAATCTTTTTACGGAAATAACATAGAACCCGAAACCGTATCCATAAAAAAATACCATAGCTACCTGGAACTGGAAGAGACAAAATCAAACTTGTCATGGCTCTAGAAGTCGCTGCCTGCAGGTCTCTTAGGTAACTGCGTTTATTTTGCCACCAACTTCTAGAAGAGCCATGCCAAAAGTTTAGTTTTGTCTCTTTTAGTTCAGCTTGAAAATAATTAGGCGAAAAAGAAACATAATTTAGGCATGAAGAAACCTATTTAAGTAATTACCTATGAAGGTATTTCTGCTCCTTGGTCAAACGAACGAAAAAAGATGCATTTATGTCCTCCCCCGATCCTCTAGCTCGAGCCAACAGTTCGTATTAGTTTCTTTTAGTAAACGTGTGAAAATGGAAGCGAGCTGCTAACTGCAATTTTACGAGTAAATGCTGCAACTGCCTGCTCATAGACCGCTACTTCACTACCTGGTTTGTATGTACCTACCTAGGTATGTATAGCACCTACAGTCGTCCTCACTACTATCAGGTGATTTCTTTCCAGCAGTCGATGCACATGCAGTCGGCAGCTCGCTTCCAACATGCGTGAAACAAATAAAACTCTTCAATTTCATACCTACGCCAGATACTTTTGCCTTTTGTCATGCTTCGTAGTAACTTCCCCATGAAATCCCTCTACCTATTGAAGTGAATACCGCTTGAAAATCCGTTGAAAAGACGGGATCCTTTCATCCTTTGATTACCTACCTGTTTGATTTTTTAAACTATGAGTAGATCTATTTCTAACTATATCTGCACTATGCTCTGTTGCTGTATCACTTGAAGGAAGCTTGTTTATTTCGTTTGAATTTCTTTCAGCTCTATAAATTATTTCTTCAACATTCGACTGGTTTTCTGATTCATCGCTCATTTCTTCTTCAAATTGGATGCTTTTCTCTGAAAAATAATATTTCGAATTCAAAGATTGGTAGAACCGTGATGTCACAATCCTTTCTTAAGCATAATTTAGAGGTATGTGTTACAGCCATAGTGATTAAATATATATATTATACATAATCACTGGTCATTATATATATTACCCAAATTGACTTGACAATTTGATAAATTAATTACTTTATCTGGATATTATTCATAATAGCTGGTCAAAGTTAGCCAAAGTAATAAATATGGTAGGTATAACCAACTTGGTACTGAGTTACTGACTATAATTCTTAAAAACGGTTTAAGTTATTGTCGACTTTTTTTTATGATAAATCATCAAATGATTCCTCCCGCTGTGGTTTAGCAGCGTGAAGGAGTGTCAGACTGTTAGTGACTTAAACCCACTGGGGTTTGCTGAATCTCTTCGAGGAGGGCGTGGAACAACGCGCGCTGCCAAGTCGGGCCCGTGTTTTCTAAGAGACGGAAGGACGATGAGCCAACCGAAACTCACCGCCCATAAACCCACGCCTACGATGGCCGGTAGACGTCACTCGACACCCAGCGCCCGTGGTGTCTTCTACGTCCATGGTAGCAGCTGGGATGAGAGGTGTGAACTTCTCTAGCGTCTGCATGAGACGACGGCATCCCATTACCTCTCATCCCGGACCATGGCTTGAACCAGGGCCGAGCACGAGAGGTCACCGTTCCCTATTGCCTCGACGAGGACACGGCGGTGCCATTCCCAGGCAGGGCACACCAGGACTGTGAGGTTCGCCGTGTCCTCCGGGCCGTCCATATAGTGGCCCGAGCCACACCTCAAAGAGGGGACTTTTCGCTTCTATTATGGGGTGCCCTGCACTGTGCTAACTAGCCTTTTTCGAATTATATTAAGGTCAGCTACCAGACACTTTAGTTACCTAGTTAACATGAAATAATAATCTTTACCAACTTGTTTTATTACATTATCTAAGTCTATGGAGATATTGTAAGTCGTGGTGGCCTAGTGGGTAAAGGACCAACCTCTCAAGTATGAGGGCGCGGGTTCGATCCCAGGTCAGGCAAGTACCAATGCAACTTTTCTAAGTTTGTATGTACTTTCTAAGTATATCTTAGACACCATTGGCTGTGTTTCGGATGGCATGTTAAACTGTAGGTCCCGGCTGTCATTGAACATCCTTGGCAGTCGTTACGGGTAGTCAGAAGTCAGTAAGTCTGACACCATTCTAACCAAGGGGTATCGGGTTACCTGGGTAACTGGGTTGAGGAGGTCAGATAGGCAGTCGCTTTTTGTAAAGCACTGGTACTCAGCTGAATCCGGTTAGACTGGAAGCCAACATGATTGGGAAAAAAGCTCGGAGGATGATGGAGATATTGTAGGTATAAAATTGCTAGTTAATGTGATTAATTCTGTGTCAATTATCACTTTATCCAAATTGAGTATCCAGATTGAATGCAGACGTATTACTTTGGCTGTACCTAACATATGCCTACAGAATACAGTGGTAGGTATACGGTTTTTAAAATATTGTAAATGGACTCTGCAAGTCTGTATCTATTTTTAAATGATATTATAGTTACACCTTGTAGGTACATACTTCAGGTATTGTGGGTAAGCACCACAACTCATGTGGTGGCACCCCTTTAGATGCGAGCTTGTGCACGGTAAGTAACAAGTCAGAGGCAGCGTGTCGTCCCGTCCGCCGGAGCTGCAACTAGCCCACTACAACTGGGTGTTTAAAAAATAAATGGGATAGGTATTTACCTACACCTATTTAATTTTAATTCATTGTAACCTAAGTAATTTTGATTCGTCACATTTTACGGATACTGAGATTGAAGTTCATTAGAGAAAATATTTAAGTTTTACATTGTTGCATAGCCTCTAAGCGCTACCACCATTCCTGCTCAATGTTTTTAGATTTTTTAATGGAAATGACCAGCAAGTAGGTACTCAATATAAAGTCTGTAAATTTGAGGAGGTACCTACCTAGGCATCTAATATTAATATACTTTGTAACTGCGAAAAGGGTTTTCCAAATGTCACATTAGCATACCTACCTGCCGTACTTGAGCTGACCATATTTGGAGCACTGCTGGTACAACCCATGATCGCGACAGTCCCGATTTAAAAAGCCATAGGCACCTTGACTGTGGTACAAAAATCTAAGTAAAAAATTAGGCGCGATTATGTTTACTTCTCCGGCGAAAGCCAACTTTAGCACTTAACCACCCGTGTACAGCAACTCGGGCACTCGGCTCGACTGGCCGCTGGCCGTTATACGACTCCCCGAGATCGTATCATACCAACCTACCTATTATAGAGGAGGCAGCCCGCTAAACTGACCTCGCACCCCCATCGCGTTTTTCCTATTAAACGAACATAGTACCTACATTCTTTGACTCGCAAATGGTTTTGTGAAAGACCTTTCTTCCGTTTAATTAATTTATGGAGTATTAATTTTCTAATCATAATGATCCTAAGGTTATATTTAGGTAGCTACTATTCCATTAAAAACTAATAGTCATCCATCAAGATAAGCTACCTAGGTACACCCACCTAGCTTTTAGTTAATTGCAATAGTTATTTCCACAAGCTACCCAGTATTTGCATTGTCGCAATTAATTCAAAGGTAAGTTGGGTTCATTAAAACCGAAAAAAACTTCAGTGAAAGCGAAAATAAAATACCCAAAGATAAAGTAAAAGCCGGTAAACCGTAAACGAGTGGACGTATATTAGACTAGGTACTTACGAGAAAGAAATCAAGTAAAGGCATTAAAAAACTAGGAGGTAGGCACTGCACTGATGATAAATCTCAAACTCAAAATTCTTATTTGCTCGTTAAGGTATTTACAGGTGTAATAAGTACTTCCTGAAAACTATTACCTACGAATACAATTAAATATTTTAGGGACTCTCATTGAATAGGCGGAATCTATTTACCTGTTCCTATATAGTGGCAACAGCTAGGTAATAGGACGGATTATTCAGTACCTACATACCTATATTTCTTCATTTGATAGTTACCTTATCATTTCCTATTTGAGCTCCTATACAATAGGTACCTACCTAAACCTGATTTTTGGTCGTTTTAATTCGATATCGATAGCGGCAACAGGTAGACGTAGGGTTGCCCACAGTTGCCAATCCCTCCCTACATCATGTATGCGAGGGTATAGCATACTGTTTCCATTAAACTATTATGGTGAACGCAAACTCGCCATTATAGTACCTACCTAGGTACGCTAAAATACCATTTTATTTCGTGTTTGAAATCATGTAATTCTTTTTAAATCCACGAAAAAAATTTATTATTTATAAACCTAATTTTGTGCTAACGAAGTTTTAGGTAGTACCTACTTACCTACTACAAATCTACCTATAAGTACTTGTTTATCTAGGCTACCTACTCGCCCACGCCTCCTCAGCACGCACCGTCGAGTTATCCCCGAAAAGAGCGACTGAGGCTGTCCCGCATCTTATATATAAAAATGAATTGCTGTTCGTTAGTCTCATTAAAACTCGAGAATGGCTGAACCGATTTGGCTTATTTTGATTTTAAAATGTTTGTAGAGGTTCAGGGAAGGTTTAAACGATACGAAGTTTGTTGGGTCAGCTAGTCATGATTTAAAAATTGGGACTGTGCCGCTAAAACCCGGCTACGATGGCACGTCTGAGTAGGCGGAGACAAGATGTTTGAATAATGGTAGTCTATGCCGTAGATAGGTACAACAGGTTCCCATAAGTACCTGATACGGGTACCTTACCCTGGGTAGGCCGTAGTTTCTATTATTTGAGAAGGCATTTCACTAAATGTAAAACAAACTTGATAGGATAATTGTGTAAGCGTACTTTTTATTTTTAATTGTAAATCCGACTATAGGTATTTTTGTAACAGTATCATAACTTCTAAGGTTTTTTCATTTTTTATTTATTGTTAAGTATATTGTGTTGTGTATACCTAGATACCCAGTAGTAGTTGTAAGAAGGCGCTGCACCGATTTTGTACACGTAGTCGGTTTTGTTAAAAATCTTACGTGCTTACAATTATATTATTCTAATTATAATTGGTCTGCTATAAATATGTAAGTGGGGTTAACAAATAAAGCTTAGTGGCTAGTTAACGGCAAAAGCTCTTTGTTCTTAAACACACGCAACACTCGGCATACGGCCGCTATTTCGCTGCCCAACATACTCGTACATATAAATTACGCCGTCTCCGCCTTAGCCACGACTCATATTCTCCCATTCTAGAGCCTACATTTGAGACTCGAAAGTGTACTGAAGTAAGTGCCTAGTGCGAGTTTTGCAAGTTAATTTTTCTTGAGCTCACTTTTGCGAGTGTAATTATTAACCGGGAAAATGAATAAAGATGTCATATCTAAATCATGTGACGTAGCATACGACTCTTTATTTCAATAGACTTATAATTACGTATCGAGTTGCGAATGCTGTTAAAACTCGGAATCAGCACTCTGGTGACTAGAGATTAAAAACTAGATGAGAGCGATCATTTTGATTTTTAACCGGTAGGCGCTTCTTCCAGAAAAGGTTTGTAAAAAGGCATCTAAATGCAATAAGTAGGTAGATCGGATGTGGAGCAGATGTCTAATTACCTACTTGAAAACAAAGAGCAAAAAAAAAATACATAATATTGTTACGTCAATAACTATTATTAAGTAAGGTATTTTTATTTTCTCTGTTCCTTTGTCGGGTTCTTAGTTGAAAATGTTGACTTTCAAATGAAGTTTCAGTCCAAAGGGTTATGTAGCAAGTATGTTAAAGTAGGTAAACTGAGGCTTTTTCGTTTTGTACCAAAATCGTATTGTGCATGGCAAACTTTATACAGGTTGCCCGAGGAGCGCGCTGCGACCTACCGTTTTCATGACCACCCACTCTAGGTCACAGTTTTAAAAATAGTGTCTTATTTATTTGAATAATAAATAGGTTTGCATGTAAGTTTTAACTCAATTATGAGGTAGGCATGATATAATTAACATTTCGGACCCAGTTCATGCAGGAACAAAAATACATGAAAAGGATTTCCTATTTTCTAGCAAAAGGCAACTGCAGAGGACCAAAAATACATAATATTGAAAGAATATTTATTTCGACAAAATTAGCAGCACAGAAAGGTAGGTTGTTTTTTAAGCATGTTTTATTGGATTCGCCAGCCACCGGTCTGTTTTGTGTTTCAGCAATGTAATTATCTGAAATGGTACTTAATGTTTATCATATTTACATCGTTTTTAAGAAAGGATCGTTGCTACCAATATCCCACCTTACTTGAGGTAGACTTATAAAGTCACTGTCACGGTAAAGATATGGACAGTATGGAAACTAAGCCTGTTTGCGGACATAACTACCTACGCTCCGTTGAAGCAATAGGGTTGTCAGTTTTAATGATATTGGTGTTGTTTTTTTTTTTACTTTTTTGTTCTGTAGTGATCAATTATCGAATTTAATTAACTACCTAACTAGCTTACAATACAATTTAAATAGGTAGGTAATTTCATGGCTTTGGTTAATCTCAGCAAAAAACGATAGTTTGAACACGAAAAACATATAATATTTACACAACAACTTGTTATTACTAAATTATAGCTTTATATTAGATCTGTAACTTTTATAATTACGGTGGCGTAACCTTTGTAAGTTTTGGCGGGAGTAAGCGAGCCGAGTTTGGACGAAAATGTTTCGGGCGTTAGTTGGAGCGGGCGCGCGGTTGTCGCCGCACCACCTCGCGCGCGATTGCGCGCAGACAAGGCTCAAGGACTTTTTACACAAATACGTAATTATCAAACAAATAAACTACTGCTTAAAATAATCTTCCAATTGATTAAGTAGTTGTTGTTATTGTATTTACACTTATTTTTAGCTGCTCTTTATTCATAAACGAGTTTTTTAAATTAAAAGTCTTTAGATAACTACCTAAACAGCTGGAGTAGGTATAATATTTAAAAACCCATTACATAAAAAATACCTATTGTTCATTTATATCTACAAATTATTAACAGAAAAATATTTTCGGCTGCTACGGCACGTTCGAAATTCTTTGTTTATTTATTATTAAATTTTGACTGCACTATCGTTTTAAGCACCCTCAAAAACCAGGAAAATGATACCCATGATGAAAAAAATTATAACTGTTGCAGCCGCCATCTTGGATTCATGTTTTGATTGCACTATCGTTTTTAGCACCCTCAAATACCATGTAAATGACATCCATGACGAAAAAAATGATACCTGATGCAGCCGCCATCTTGGATTCACGTTTTGACTGCACTATCGTTTTTAGCACCCTCAAATACCATGAAAATGACACCCATGACGAAAAAAATGATACCTGTTACAGCCGCCATCTTGGTTTTACGTTTTGACTGCACTATCGTTTTAAGCACCTTCAAATACCATGAATATGACACCCCTGACGAAAAAAATGATACCTGTTGCAGCCGCCATCTTGGATTCACGTTTTGACTGCAGTATCGTTTTTAGCACTCTCAAATACCATGAATATGACACCCATGACGAAAAAAATGATACCCGTTGCAGCCGCCATCTTGGATTCACGTTTTGACTGCAGTATCGTTTTTAGCACCCTCAAATACCATGGATATGACACCCATGACGAAAAAAATGATACCTGTTGCAGCCGCCATCTTGGATTCACGTTTTGACTGCACTATCGTTTTTAGCACCCTCAAATACCATGAAAATGACACCCATGACGAAAAAAATGATACCTGTTACAGCCGCCATCTTGGATTTACGTTTTCTACAACTATTACACTATCGGCTTTAAATATCCTTATAACCGCCGCATCACAGTTAAAACATAATTATGATCGCGGCCTTAAATCGAATAATAAAGATGATAAGTATAACAATAACAATAAATAAATCGTTCGCTCGCGACATTTTCGGAAAAAAAAAATTAAACGCGACCACTCGTCTTGACACGCGTTACTGAGAGCACCGCGAGATCCCCCCGGAGCCTCGTCGGTGTGCATGTTTGTGTGAGTGAGCCCGTTTCGAACGTTTGTTCGTAGTTTCCGAACTGCTCTACATATATTTAAACTGTGTCACTGTTCTAATAAATAATGGCCAACGTGACCTTGTAATAAAGCACGCATTATTTTCTTTAAAGCAATATACCTATAGCGTGCAATGTCTTCGACCTTTCAAGCGGAGCAGCTCGCCATATTCCGATCTAGGCGCTAAGTAGGTATGATATCAGAATGTTAGTCCATATATAGATACGTAAGTATGCCATTTCAAAACGTAGAACAGAAATAGCATTTTACCTAGGCAATGCTTCGATTAGTGCATTCGAAGAGACAAAAGGATATAAGTAGGTATATAAATGGAAGATAGCTAGGCTGCTCTAACTGTCAATTTAACCAGTAATCTAGAGGTATAATTAAGTATACCTACTTACCCTTTAAAAGATCATTGGACAATGATAAACTTTTGAAAACTTAACAATAATTAGGGAAATAGGTATTGAAATTGTAAGACCTTTCGAAGTTAAACAAAGCAAAAAAATATTTAAGGTATAGACTGTACCTACTTTTACCGCAAATGATAAGCCTAGGACTGATGGATAAGGGTCCGTTCAAACAGACCGGCTTGGAGAGCATCGGCGCGCATTTTTCTTTGCACACAGACCGGAGCCGATCGGCTGCATCGGAGCCAAACGTCAAGAAAAAGTACACTATCGGAGCCGGACGGCTACTCTTATTATTTCACACCGAGCGCCTGCGAGCATTCTTAATAACAAAAGTAGTGCGCATCCAAAAATAAACCTTACTACAAATACTAAGTACTCAATTTTCAACGAGTTAAGAATTTGCTCTTCTTTCCGAGCCGGTCTGTCTTAACGGACCCTAAAGTGACGAATGAGCACTGAGCATGTTAGAGGCAGCCTGACACTAGTGGCAGTCACAGACAAAATGAAAGCTAAGCGTTTACCGTGGTCATCATCTGCCTAGCCTTCTCGTTTAGTAGCGTCTGTCGTGGTTTGGACATGTAAAGAGAAAGTAGAGTGTGTTAAGTATCTATGTAGATGGAAAGGCAGAAGTGAGGTAGGAATAGATGGATTGATTGCCTGGATGCTGACATGAATTAGAAGGGAATGGATGTTGATGTGGAGTGTGAATGGTAGCGGAATACATTGCGTCGACCCCAAATAACTCGGGACCAAGGCAAAAATAAGATATAGGTATAAGATGGCAACATAGTAATTTGACACCAAATATAATCAGTATGATATTTTAATTAACAATATTTTAATATAACTTCGTTTTTCAGAACCACATACAAACAAATATGTTAATCATAGCATAATTCATATTTAAAAATCCTAATATTTAACAGAAAATTAACAATCATAGATACCTAAAACTACCTAGTTGTTTGCCTCAATTACGTTTGCATATCGCACGATAATAGGCAACTTAACCGCCGAGATTAATTTACGGTGACGTATAGGTACTAAGTGCGTGCACAGGGGCAGGGTCCGGCTTCAGCGACGACCAGATCGCCACTAAGAGCAATAGCTTCTATTTCCACAGCCGCGTCCAAAGGCAATTTGCCTACCTGATACGTAGCACGGGCCGGAAAGTCTTTTGGGAAAACTGCAAATGAAATATAAACTATACATTATATGACAGTACATACAATACATTTTATAGAAAACAACATGCACAATAATTAACATGAAGAATTGCAACTTGAGGCCGCTGTACAAATTTAAAAATTGTTGGCTGTAGTTACTAAAACTTATTTATCCACTTTTATCAGTAAACAACCCTACTGTAATAAACGTATAAGCCAAGTCAACCAAGGATTTTCCGGCAAGCTGATTTTGAAACCCATTTACAAAAAATAAAAACAGATAACCTGGGAACATTGAAATATTTATTTATAGTCATTTCTAATGTTATAGAATCAAGTCTGGTAATAAATCTACTGTCCTAGTTACCAGTTCTGGTTGTCGTGGTCTTTCCATAATTATTTAAACTAATTACATTTGAGACGTTTCAATCAAATGAGCGATTCACGAGAACTGAAGACTTTATTTTTGATTAAGTAGGTATATTTTTTACACTATATGACTATACTATATAATGTAGGTATAGGGAATTGTTCGTTTCATGGGCATGCAGCACTTACATTCTGCATAAACTTGGTTCACCGCCTGGAAATCTTCCATTCGTGCTAGAAGTATTGTAGTTTTAACGACAGACTCGAGAGACGCGCCGCCTGCTTCTAGAACATGCTTCAGATTGCTAAGAGCCTGTCGCGTTTGTCCTTCGGCGCCGCCACTTACTAGCTGAGACTGTGGGTCCATGCCCAGTACCCCAGACACGTACAGTGTCTTATCCGCAAGAATAGCTTGACTGAAACCGACAGAATCATATCCATTTATTTCTAAATAGTAGCACAGACAGATTACTATATTTTTTTTCTTATGATATCGATAAGATGATTCATAAATATCGAAATAATATGATATTAAAAAAAAAAACTACGCAACGGATGTTGATGAGGTTTTTTAAATAGATCTAAAGGTTCAAAAGTAAGGTTTATAATGTAAGTATGTATAATTTAATATATAAATGTATACCATAAATACGTAAAATATTATGGAGTTATATTATGCGTTACGACATATTAACGATGAAATTGTCTGTAGGTATTATTAGGGTATTATTACAGACATCCAGGTAAACAGAACTCTCAGAGACGTGGGTGCAACTGTGATAACCACTTAATTTGTCGTTTTTATAAATTTATAAAAACAGCAGTCCATTAATAGGCATCTTACCTAGATACAGTGCCTTGGCCAATACCACCAAATATTTAAAGGTGTTTTAAGACGAGCTAAATAATGGCGTCCACGGCCGATTTCGGCCACGGCGGCTGTTCTCATTTAAGGAGATCAGCCAGCTGCGCAGGACATATTATAGTGCACAAGCATTTGCGCAGACACAGGTGCACTCCCTATTCCTTCCCTAGCCTGATGGGACGGCAATCCGACACGACCGGAAAGAGATCAGGCGCAGGACCGACATTTACGTGCTCTCCGATGCACGGGTGAATCAATCACCAACTTTCAGACTACGGGCTGCTTTGTGAAAGTTTTTAAGAAAACCCACATAGCGATTTCGGCCCGACCCGGGAATCGAAACCGACACCTCGAGCACAGCAGCCGCGCTTGCGACCACTAGACCAACGAGGCAGTCAAGCTAAATAGGAACCTAATAAGATATAAGTATATCAAGTTAGTGGACGTCACTGGCTAAATACCGTAGATTTCAACGAATGAAACCCGTTTTCCACCCATTTCTATTAACTACATTAGTAAATAAATTAACTACATACCTGTAGGGTCCAACGGGCTTATAAATATTTGGCGATGACACAATTGTCTTGGTAACTTTATGAACGTTCGTTTTAGAACTATGGTCCGCTTTTGAAGAATTCATCTTGGACGAACCGTCTAACTTGTTCTTTGTCTCAGTATTTTCTGGCTCCTCACTCATTGTTAAATGAAATTGTAAACAAGTATGCTATCGGGGTCACAAGTTCAAAACTCATTTATATTCAACGACAGATAAAGTTTTAGGTAGGTAAGTTAGTTGGTATGTTTAATGATAGATAAGCTAACTTACATGAAATTACGCAACATTATAAATGTACTCGTATTATGTTTCGAGACAAAATTGACATACAATATCCGTGTCAGTGTCTCTTTGATGACAATCTCAAAAAAAATGTTGCAAGCATGGTTGGTGCCTAACTATCTAATTAAAAGGATTTAATCCAAGTAACTAGTTATCTGAAGACCTACCGGCTCTGTGTACGTTGCCAAGACTCTTTTATCCACGGATACTGACTGTATAAGAAACATTTTTTAGATGTTCTGTGCACTCAATCGGCTGCTAACGGATTACCCGCTGTGGACACAGCCTAATGGCTCTGAAACTGAACCGATTTGAAAGATAAAAATTCTTTCACCATGGGAAAGTTGCGCTATCCTCGAGTGTCGTAACCAAAGTTTGTCCGGATGCTGGACCCAAGTAAGCAAGCAAGCAAGAAACCGCGGGAGACAGCTATACCTCACATAAACGAATTAAAAAATATTGTAATAAGATATTGTAAAAAGTTATTTGTTACTTGTTAAACCCAAATAAATGTATTTGTTTCTTGAAAAAAAAAAAAAAAAAAAAAAAAAAAAACAAACTTTTTACTTATAAAAATAAAATAAAAATTACTGGCTGCTGAAAAAAAAAAAAAAAATTAAAAAATAAAGTACTTACAATAATATAATATTAAAATACGGAACTAATAGGGAAGATATTACATATCTATATGGCATCTGATGGCCAAGTTTAAAGAGAAAATTAAGCAAAATTAAAAATTTTGAAAAAACCCCCGACGGTAAAAATCTTATTGAAAAATAATAAAATAACTCAAAACCCCCGACTTAACCCAATTATATAGGAATATCCGTCGGGAGCTGCCATTAAACCAGCTAAAGGATTCTACCTCTATAGTGTCGTGAATACAATTATTGAAGAATTGTAGATGTTTAACGATGACATAAAATACACTCAATTAATTGTTGAAATTTCATATAGAAAAGGCAGCCCCCGACGGTTATTCCTATATAATTGGGTTAAGTCGGGGGTTTTGAGTTATTTTATTATTTTTCAATAAGATTTTTACCGTCGGGGGTTTTTTCAAAATTTTTAATTTTGCTTAATTTTATTTCAGACTTTTTAGAGAACATATACGAATTATAGTCTATATAATATGTTATTGCAATATTATTTTGCACCGATATTGTAGCGCCCTCTAGTGAGTTACAGGCGTAATTTTTATTATTTGGGAACATGCATTAAGCACGTACACATTGCTGATGAAAACAGAATTGTAATCGGACGTTTTGATTATATTGTAACATTGTTTGGCACTAATATTGTGGCGCCCCCTAGTGATTAATAGCTATGACACCTATCTAAGAACATGAACTCATCGAACACAAAACCGTTATTGAAAACCGCATCAAAATTGGATCATTCGTTTAGAAGGTAGGTGGGAACATTACTTTGCTCTTTTGCACTAATATTGTGGCGCCCCCTAGTGAGTTACAGCCATGACACCTATCTAAGAACATGAACTCATTGAACACAAAAACGTTATTGAAAACCGCATCAAAATCGGATCATTAGCTTAGAAGGTAGGTGGGAACATTACTTTGCTGTTTGGACTAATATTGTGGCGCCCCCTAGTCAGTTACAGCCATGACACCTATCTAAGAACATGAACTCATCGAACACAAACCCTTTATTGAAAACCGCATCAAAATCAGATCATTAGTTTAGAAGGTATGTGGGAACATTACTTTGCACAAACGCACACACAAACACACAAACGCACATCTCTCACCCTAAACGCATATACCTGCTCCGTTCCGTCGTGGGTAAAAAGAAAGATTTTCAAAACAAAAAATTTAATTGTAACTACAACCCACAAACATCGATAGCTCGAAACGGGTATTTTCGTAGGCACCGGACGGAGTAAGACGGATCCCAGATCCCAGAGGGACTCTATTTATTTTATACTGACAAACATAATCAAAGTCAATTTGCAGTTTGGGGTCCTTTCGCAACGGGAACCTCGGAGATCGGGTTCCTCCGGTACTAACCCATTTTCGTGTGCATGAGGAATCTTGATCTAGATTCCTCGTATTTTTTCCTCGAAACTGCTGCAACTTCCCGCATTCTAAGCAATTGCTATTTTATTTAATTGTGTGGCTGTTATTGTGTCGAGATCCTAAAGACCGCCGACACAATATCTACCACGTTTGATGATACCGGCAATTGTATTTAAGTGCATGTTCTTATGAAGTTATTGTCCCCGTATTGCCATTATGATTTTCGTAATTTTATTAAATAGGTAGGTAATTGGGGCAAACATATTGTATAGGTACCTGCTAAGGTTGTTATTTACGGTACCCCGTGCAACAGACACACTAAAACTTTATAACATCCTTCTTTTTGCGAAGTGTTACCTACTAACGGTCCGCCTAGTGAATGTGTAGTGCTATTTTTAACCGACTTTCCAAAAACGATTTTCACAATTCGTCAGAATCTTTTTTGTTTTTGCAGACTTACATTCTGCATAAACCTGGTTTACGACTTGGAAGTCGTCCATCCGAGCGAGCAAGATTGTAGTTTTCACGACGGAATGTAGAGACGCGCCGCCCGCCTCCAGCACGAGCTTCAAGTTGTCGAGCGCCTGCCGCGCTTGAGCTTCGGCGCCACCGCATACCAACTGTGCCTGAGGGTCCATGCCCAGTAGCCCCGACACGTAAAGAGTTCTATCAGCTAGAATTGCTTGGCTGAAACCGACACAATTATTTTAATAAAGCATCTATTTCTCGTAGGTAATGGAGGTGGTAAAAAATAAACAAACCTGTAAGGCCCAACGGGTTTATAAATACATGGAGATGTGACAATAGTCTTGGTAACTTTGTGAGCGTTCGCTTTAGATGTAGCATTTGGATTCATAGAATTCATCTTTAACGATACTCCAAGATTGTGCTTAGGCAAAAACTTTCTGATTCTGCACACATTTAACCGTTGTAGGTACTTAGGTAAGGATAGGTAATATAAAAGATGTGGAAAATTAATACAACGAGAGGTCAGTCTTCACCAATAACAAGTATCGATGAGCACAAACATAAACTTAACTAAAAGCTAAACAACAATGGCTACTATTGAAAAATGATAGCCCAGGTAAACAAATTATGACGTGTAAAAGTGGTGTAATGTCCAACTTGCAAAATAAATTTCATTTCATTTAATAATAAATATGATCACACGCATGATACCTACCTACTTACCAAACTTATAGCAATAAAACTTGCCTTATAGGGTGAAGTCGACGAAGAAAATCTTTGAATGGAACTAGCCTATGCTAAACTATTCAAAATACTTATAGCTCCAAGTTTTAGTTTATTTGATTCTTTAGACACTTAAGATAAACAATTTCGATATGACTTTTAAAAAGACTTATCAAAAATTCAGTTTAAAAATTAAATACGGCTCAAAATCAATGTAAACAATACAATGATATTAAGATGATTTGCCTTTAAGTGTTTGGTGTGTGTGTATATAAGTGTATATGTTACAGCCAAAGTGATTAAATATATATTATATCTACATAACGACTGGTCATTGTATACAGGAATGAATTTTAAGCAGTGCACAAAAAATAACTGGTGGTTCAGAATCATTAACAGAACATATCTGCATCATCAGTAAAAATTTTTTTTTCATTCTTTTGTCCGCCCTAAAATCAGCAAAATATGGATACCAACTATTCTTACGCGCTTGGAGCAGCGCTCGCGTCAGTAAACCGGTTTTGGCGTTGCCGCCGTGCTAACTATGCCGACTGCGACCGTACAATCGGTTACAAAATAAACATCTTTCGATATCAATAACTTTTCTTTTTTGTACTAAAACACGACAAAATAAAAATATACGTATCTATAAAACTTATTTAACTGTAAGTTGACAAAGTTTGCGCACTGGATAAAATTCATTCCTGTATAATACCCAAATTGACTAGACAGTGTGTTAAATTAATCACTTTATCTGGATCTAATTCATAATAGCTGGTCAAAGTTAGCCAAAGTAATAAATATGGTATAATCGTCTGACTACTTCCTAATTCTTAGAAACGGCTTAAGTTATTATCGACTCTTTTTATGATAAATCATCAAATGATTCCTCCCACTGTGGGAGAGCAGCGTGAGGGACTCAGAGAGCGTGAGCGTGAGCGTGCAGCGTGAGGTCAGACTAGAGATGTAAAGTGACCGTCACGTTATAAGTGACCGATTAATCTGACCGAGCTTATTGGACATTTATCCAATTTGACCGGTCACTTATTGTCATTTATTGTCAGCAACGTCAGAATCGTTTTTTTTTGTATATAAATAGAATTTATTAGAAATAAACGTTTTTTCTTTCTTTATTTTATAAAACTACGGAAGTTTTAGAATCATCGAAGCTAACCAAATGTCATTCATCGATCTTTAAGATAGATTTCGCCCGGCGAGATATGTCGTGCGGTGTTCCGCAGGGATCGGTTCTGGGGCGGCTCTTGTGGAACATCGGCTACGACTAGGTGCTACGCGCCGACCTCCCTAGCGGCGTCAGCGTGGTCTACTACGCTGATGACACGCTGGTTCTGGCACAAGGGAGGTCGCATCAGGAGGCGGGCGATATAATGACGCGCGGGGTTGCGACGTTCATCGAGAGGATCTAGCTGCTGGGCCTGGGGGTGACCTTGCACAAATCCGAGGCCATGTGCTTTCATGGGCTTCGGAACGCGCCACCTTCAGGCTCCCAAGTCACGGTGGGGGGTGGGGGTTCCCATCGGCGTCGAGAGGGCGATGAAGTACCTAGGACTCGTCCTCGACAGCCGACAACTTCGTTGAGCATTTCCGACGTTTGGGCCCCAAACTGGAGAAGGCGAAGGAAGGTGCTGCCTTCAAACGGCTCCTGCCCAATCTGGGAGGCCCAAAGGCTCCCTGCCGTAAACTCTACGTGGGGGTCATGCGGTCCATGGCCCTTTACGGGGCCCCGGTATGGGCACGTTCAGTACGGCCGCGGGCTGTACACTACCTGAACGTGCCCCAAAAGGTGATAGCCATTAGGCTAATCCGGGGGTACGATCTCCCGCGAAGCAGCTTGCCTACTTGCTGGACTGCCACCGTGGGATCTGGAGGCGAGAGTCTTCTTGCGCCTGTACGACTGGCGCAAGGAGACACTGCGCCGGGGGGAAACTCCACTGCCGCGGCAAGTTGTCGCGCAGCGGGCGGAGCTCCGGCGCGATCTCATGGTGGCCTGGAGGGAGCGACTGTCGCAACCCAGTGCAGGGCACGCCACCATCGTGGCGGTAAGTCCCCTCTTTGAGGAGTGGCTCGGGAGGAGTCATGGCGCCCTCACGTACCGCATGACGCAGGTCCTCACCGGACACGGTTGTTTCGGGAGGTACCTGCACCGAATCGGTCGTGAGGAGGCGCGCGGGTGTCACCACTGTGCGGACAGCCCCGAGGACACGGTGGACCACACAGTCCAGGTGTGCCCCGCATGGGAAGGGCACCGCCGGGTCCTCGTCGAGGCTTTAGGTGGCGGCGACCTCTCGCGTCCGGCCCTAATCCAGGCCATGGTCCGGGGCGAGAGGGAATGGGATGCCGTCGCCTCCTTCTGCGAAGCAATCATGCTCGAGAAGGAGGAGGCGGAACGCCAGAGAGTTCGCACCTCTCATCCCAGCCGCCGTGCTGGACCAGGTAGACACCACGGGCGCCGGGTATCGCGAGATGACTCCCGGCCACCGTAGGTGTGGGTCTATGGGCGGTGAGTTCGGGTGGCTCATCGTCCCTCTGTCTACTTAGACGACAGACCCGTGTCGACGGCGCGCGTTGCTCCACGCGCTCCTCAAAGAGATGTCAGCAACCCCAGAGGTGCCCAGTTGGGCCAAGGCCTGCCGGGGCTGCGGGTTGTTCGAAAGAGTTACCGCGGCTCTGGTACATAAAAGGCCTACGACGGAACACGACGGTTTTTAGTCAGTAAGAGTCTGACACTCCCTCACCGCTGCTAACCCACAGCGGGAGGGGTCATTTGATGATTTTTAACGACGATAAAAAAAAAAAAAAGATTTCGCCGACACTCTATGATTAATGATTTGTCAGTATACATCAATAAAAATAAATACGTACTTGAGAGTCTATCTTTTTAAAAGGTTATCTATGCACTATGTTGGTTTAGAAAGGCAATAGGTATTATTTCACATGTTTTTAATTTGCTTGAGACGAAAATAATAACTGTACCAAGTAAAAAATACTTATTTAATATACCTGACCAGTCTGACAATAAATGTCCAATGTGACCGGTCATTTATTATTAAATGACGGTCACTTATCGTATGTGACCGTCAGTTTACAACACTAGGTCAGACTGTTAGTGGCTTAAACCCACGAGTTGAACAACGCGCACCGCCGAGACGGGTCCGTGTCTCCCAGGAGACGGAAGGCCGATAAGGCACCCGAACTCATCGCACTGGCTCACGTCTACGGTGGCTGGGAGTCGTCTCTCGACCACACAGAAGGAGACGATGGCCTCCCAGTACCTCTCGCCCCGGACCTTGGCTTGAACCAGGGCCGGGTGCGAGAGGTCGCCGCTGCCGACTGCCTCGACGAGGACATGGCGGTGCCCTTCCCGGGCAGGGCACACTCCGGGCCGTCGGTACAGTGGCCCGAGCCACACTTCAAAGAGGGGACTTTTCGCTACTATTATGGGGTGCACTGTGCTAACTAGCCTTTTTCGAATTATATTAAGGTCAGCTACCAGGCACTTTAGTTAGTTAACATGAAATAATAATCTTTACCTACTTGTTTTATTACATTATCTAAGTCTATGGAGATATTATACAAAATTGCTAGTTAATGTGATTAATTCTGTGTCAATTATCACTTTATCCAAATTGAGTAGATATTATAAATAACAGCTAGATAATATGTATAATATGCGGACTTATTACTTTGGCTGTAACATATATATATATATACATATTCGAGTATACATATATTCTACACCTACCTACATAGTAACGGCACTGAGTAGTGGTATCGCTTGTGAGCGACGCACATGCAAGTGGCTGTACCGAAAATCTGGCAATAGATATCTACTACAGATCCTGGAGACCGTTCACAAGTTTACATCTCGTTGCATGATCTTTCTTCTTCTCGGTTTTAGTGTGGAGTGATATAAACATGCGAATGATACAGATTAAATAGTCACACAAAAGTGCTGACGCCCGCCGCGACAGTAATTATGTATACTTATAAAATAAAAATAAACCTATACAGTTACATACTTCTCTTATGTACTCTTATTTACTACTACCTTATTTAATCTCTTATAAGAGACCTAAGAGAGTACATAAGAGGAATGATGGTTCACGGTTAGAATGAGAGAATTGAGCCCCTGGGGGCTCAATTCTCCTAAGCTAATAATGTCAAAAGCGAATAGAAATTGAATCGCAATATGATCGCAATAGCAGTTTTAACCATATCGGGCATTCTGCTACTAATATAAGACCAATCGTATTCCAACGACATTCGATTGGTTTGCGATTGGTCTGCTATTTTGGTGATTTTGGTCGTTACGGTAGTTTGCTCTACAATCATATTGCAATCGTAAATCATTTGCAGACAAAATGATTCATTATCGAATAAAAACGTTTAAGTATTTCAAAGAAAAAATAGCGGAATGCCACATACGTTTCAATCGTAATTGAGTCGGGATTGGATCTCAGTCGAATGTGAATAGTATGTCGCTTAAGTAAAATTAGGAGAATCGGGCCCCAGAATGTTGGATCAGGTACTTCCTTCGAATGTGGTGAAGGGTCTTTTAGTCTATTGTATGTTTGGATAAATCATTTTTTTAACACTGACACCACGCAAATTAACACAGCAGAAGTAACAGTCACCAAAGATTTTTTTTTATTATTATCTCCATTGCATAAACACCCCGAACCTCATTTCTTCTACCACTGACCCTCTGTCTCAAGTGTTCAGAGCGCATTTAGCAAACAATTTGAGGTATCCACGGCTTCTTTTCGTGTACTATTTGCAACTTAAAGTACTTACAAAAAATAAGCACTCTTTACAAAATTTGTTATAGGTTTCCTGAACTTTTTATTGTGTAGGTATTCCCCACAAATGTAACAAAATACGTTCAGGGTTATTGAGACAACTTCTTCGTGATGAAGACATGGTATCAAAATCGATTTATTTAAAGAAAGTTACTAATAAGAATTGAAACTGTGTTCTCAAAAGTACTCATTACAGCAAATTTAAAAACAGAGGGTAGACACACTCCACGTAGGAAAAAACAAGTAAAAAATATTTATAGCGTTGCCAATGCATACCTTATACAAAACCACTAAGCGAGGTACCAAATTTTTTTTTTTCATTAGTTGACCTTTGTTATTCTTATTAAGTACCTATGGGCTATACTTGGGAAACTACGGAACCCTAGACTGAGCGTGGCCCGACACGCTCTTGGCCGGTTTTTTTCGTATGGGGTTAAATTGCGGTTAGAGGGCGCCGTAGAAAATTCGCCCAGGGCGTTGGTAGAGTTCAAACCGGCACTGAAGGTGGTAAGCTAATTGCAGAATAAAACAACACTTATTTTGTAGTTCTCCGTAGCCTGTAACAGAGTATATCGAAAGGTGTACGTGGGTACGTCAATTTCAGCAATATCACAGCATATGGCACTCACGAAGCTTTTAATCCACTAAAATACTGATCACAGACACAATACCTAACGATTAGTAACGATTACTGTTGATGTTCTTTAAAGAGAGTGTTTTCAATTTTCACTCCTAATCTAGAAATGATAGGGTTCAAGTTTGGGTGTTAAAACGATGAGGATGGTTAGCTACTGCTACTTAGTTTATAAATAATATTAAGAACCTACGCTATCATTGTGAATTATATTCAGTTATACAGATGTGTAATTTGCCCAAACACAACCTGAGTGTCTTTTAAAGTACGTCAATGTCATACGATATTTTTTCTATGAGCTGTATTGTACGTAATAAACATGTAATAAACATCTATTGATTCTGTAAAAAGTATGAAATTGAATGAAGCTAACAAAACGAGCTTAGGCACCACCTAGACTAGACAATCAATTAAATTGCGCAATATCGGTACCTAAAACAATGAAAAATTGAACAATTGTTTTAGTCGCTGAAAATAAAAATGCGCAATGCTTTTGACCGTCTATTATTCTTCAAAATAATTTTTGATTAATCCGATAAACTCATTAAATGCAGGGTATATATCAGAGTGCATTTGAAATAAAATGTAAAACACTGGTAGCTGCATAGAGTTAAGAAAATACCGTCCAAGTGCGAGTCGGAATCACTCAAGAAGGTTCCGTACCATTATTTAAAAAATGAGCATAAAAATGACGTATGGAACCCAAAATATTTATTTTATTCTAGTTTTCAGTACCTATTTGTTGTTATAGCGGCAACAAAAATACATCACCTGTGAAAACTTCAACTCTCTAACTATCACGGTTCATGAGATACAGCCTGGTGACAGACGGACGGACGGACAGAGGAGCTAAAACAATAGGGTCCCGTTTTACCCTTTGGGAACGGAACCCTAAAAACCAGCCAAGTGCGAGTCGGACTAGCGAATGAAGGGTTCTTTACGTTACATTATTATAATATGTACATTTACTGTTTACATTTTCTTTCTAAGTATATCTTGGACACCAATGGCTGATAAAAAGGTGAAGGAAAACATCTTGAGGAAACCTGGACTATATAGTCTGAAATCACCAACCCGCATTGAGCAAGCGTGGTGATTAATGCTCAATCCTTCTCCGTGTGAGAGGAGGCCTGAGCCCAGCAGTGAGACGATAAAAAGGCTGTAACAGTAATAGTAACTGTTTACATAAGTATAATAAATTCCATATTCTGTGAATATTTCAAGACGAGACGATAACGGCAACAGGTAGGTACCTGTTGCCGTTATCCATATCGAGCAAAAATTAGCAAAAAAATCACGTTTGTTGGGACGGACGGACGGACCGATGGTCGGACATTTTATCTTCTGGGTACGGAACTATAAAAACTATCCTAGTACAACTAAAACTTAACAGCGTCGGAAGCGTCAACCAGACGCCTAGAAAGATCTTTAAATAAGGTGTTTTTCCGACTCCACGACACGAGGGTTTCAACCCCAAACGGTTCGAAAATTTTGTTGCCGACAAGGCCACTATATTTCCGCCGCTTGAGGTTCTCCGCAGCCGCAGCGGCAGCAGCAGCACAGCACGCAGAACTAGCAAGGTGGGATGGCGTAAGAATATCGACACAGGGGCCCGATTCTCCTAAGTTAATAATGTCAAAATCGAATAGAAATCGAATCGCAATATGATCGCAATAGCAGTTTTAACCATATCGGGCATTCTGCTACTAATAAAAGACCAATCGTATTCGATTGACATTTGATTGGTGTGCGATTGGTCTGCTATTTTGGTGATTTCAGTCTATACGGTAGTTTGCTGTACAATCATTTTGCAATCGTAAATCATTTGCAGACAAAATGATTCATTATTGAATGATAGAAAAGGATAAAAACGTTTATTTCAAAGAAAAAATAGCGGAATGCCACATACGCTTCAATCGTAATCGAGTCGGGATTGGATCTCAGTCGAATCGAGTCGAACGTCGATCGATCGTCGCTTAAGTAAAATTAGGAGAATCGGGCCCCAGGTTGTGTCCCATAATTGGGTAAAAGGCTTAGGAGATAATGATTTGAAAAAAAAAGAAGACTTCAAGGTATATTATTACTGCGATACTAGGGCATAAGAACCGGTTTTTCCCGGTTCCAAAAGAACCGGGAATTCCCGGTTCTGAAAAACCCGGATAGAACCGGTTCTGTAAAACGAGGAACTGGTTTTTTTGGTTCTTACGGTTCTCTCTTAAAATTTTAGAAATAATATTATGTCTATAATACTCTTAATGCTAAATATCAAATCTGTTCTAAAGTTATTATCCAAATTTATTATTAAAACAGAATATATGCAGTTATTCACTGTTTAAGTAATAAATAACGTTATAATTTATTATTAATGACTAGCTTTTGCCCGCGACTTCGTTCGCATGGAATAGTGACTTACGGCATATTTTTGGTTTGTACCAATAGATGGCGCTATATGTCCGGAATAAATTTTATTTTTTATTTTTATTTTTTTTTTTAAATAAAAACTATCCTATGTCCTTTCTCAAGTTCCAAACTATGTCTGTACCAAATTTCACACAAATCGGTTCAGTAGTTTAGGCGTGAAGAAAAGACAGACAGACAGACAGACAGACAGACAGACAGACAGACAGAGTTACTTTCACATTTATAATATTAGTTAGGATGAATCTTTAAGAAACTAACAAGTAAATGCTCCAGGATACCCCGCGAAGTTCAAATTTTTGACAGTTGTTTTGGCAATTTTCAGCTCAGTCTCGGATAGTATAGGGCTAGGGCACGCCACCATAGTGGCGGTAAGTCCCCTCTTTGAGGAGTGGCTCGGGAGGAGTCACGGCGCCCTCACGTACCGCATGACGCAGGACCTCACCGGACACGGTTGTTTCGGAAGGTACCTGCATCGAATCGGTCGTGAGGAGGCGCCCGGGGACCACACAGTCCAGGAGTGCCCTGCGTGGGAAGGGCACCGCCGGGTCCTCGTCGAGGCTTTAGGCGGCGGCGACCTCTCGCGTCCGGCTCTGGTTCAGGCCATGGTCCGGGGCGAGAGGGAATGGGATGCCGTCGCCTTCTTCTACGAAGCAGTCATGCTCAAGAAGGAGGCGGCGGAACGTCAGAAAGTCCCCACCTCTCATCCCGGCCGCCGCGCTGGACCACGGGCGCTGGGTGTCGCGAGACGACTCCAGCAATCCCAGCGGGGCCCAACAGGGTCAAGGTCTGCCGGGGCTGCGGGATTGTTCGAAAGAGTTACCGCGGCCCTGGCACATAAAAAGCCTACGACGTAACACAACGGTTTTTAGTCAGTAAGAGTCTGACACTCCCTCACCGCTGCTAACCCACAGCGGGAGGGGTCATTTGATGATTTTTGACGTCGTTAAAAAAAAATTCTCGGATAGTATAGTACTAATAAAAGTTGTATTCGCGGTATTGACCGATAGTGAGCTGGCAATTGTAAAAAAACGTACGACTATTTGAATTTCGGTGGTAAGTTGAAGTTTAAAGAACTGATTGTTGCCAAAAATAGTTAAAAATGATGTTGTAATTTGAGTATAATTCATAAAATACATATATATGCGTACCAATAAAGTGTGTTTTATTTAGACACTTTTCAAATAGGTTTTATGAAAAAAACCCGAAAGAACCGAGTACGCGGTTCCGTCTAGAATTTAAAACGGAAAGAACCGGTTCCTAAAATAGGACTGGTTCTCGATGCCCTATGCCCTATGCGATACATATCAAATGTTCATTTAATTAAAGCATTAAAAAAAAAACATGTTATTTTGATTGAGAGTCTCAGACTAAAAAAAATTATGAATTTCAACTATGTGAAAAAAATCACACACTATTAATTTTCATATTATAAATTGGTCACCAAATTGAGAGCCAAAAGGTTAAAATGTTGAATTTGTAATCAATTTAGGTAATTAAATGTATTCTAGATATTTCGGGCTCTGAGCAATGCTATACCTGTAATAAAACATCAGAATTAGATACTAAAATTATTTAATTCCTATAATCAACTAAAACAAGATAATTAAAACACTTTTCTTTTGCTTATGGTTAAGAGTAAATATTACCATGGCCGCACTGGACTCTGGCTAGCGTGTGTTAAGATCCATGTATTTAACGGTTTAGGTTTCATTGCCATCTGTTTATGACGGGGTGACTTTGGACAGATTACATACAACCTTTCATCTCTAACAACAAAATAGCATGATTTACAGCGTCGTCTCAGGCGACCCTTTACTTTGAAACCACAAACTGGATTGATCATTGGGAGAGATGGCTGTAACAGCGACTGCCGAATAACATGTTGAAATGTGCTGAATTTCGACAATAGCGGTACATGGCTGATTGGAAAACTCCTTATAGGTGTCAAAATTTTCAAAACGGACATAAGTCTTTGCATTGTGCCTGAAAAAAGGAAATAATAACATTATAAAAAGAGCAAAATACAACAATAGTTTATTTTTTTTGTATATAAACACAAATTCATTGTGCCCCCAGGGATACCTGCTGACCAAGTCATTGAATTTCAAAGTTTATTAATTAACTTACCTGTTTTATTTCATAAATAACCCCAAACTATCTTTTAAGAAGATTTCGAAAAGTTAGGTTAGTGTTTTGACTTTGACTTATTAGTGGATGATTTGACAGCTACACGGTTTTTGTATGCAGTGGTACCAACTCTACGTCTTTTTAGGTAGATCTACGTACTTTAAACCTTTCTTGCGAACCTACGAACTTTAGTCCCAGAATCTACGTATTTTCTATCAAAATTGTTCAAATTTGCAAAATAGACTGAATGGGCATAATTACCTTTACTTTCGCAAAAAAAAAATAATAAACGTTCCGTTTCATACTAACGCACACCCCTCGCCTCGCCACTCAACACGTCGCGCCATTCATTTGAAACGGAGGAGCCATAAATTAAAAAAAAAAATGAAATGTGACGTGACCGTCAAAGTGTCAAAGTGAATCTTCATACATAACCTAAAAAAATAGGTATTATTTTTCAACTTGCCGCTCAATTTAATTGGATTCAATTATGGAAATAAGCAGTGACAGTGAGGAAGAGCAGAATGTTACTCCTACTAAAAAAAGAAAGCTGCATTATGAACAAAAATACTTACAATTATGGGAAAAAGACAAAAATTATTCCAGTTGGATTAAATAAAGCAACAGAGGAGATTACTATTGTTATTGTAATGTCTGTAAGTGTGACTTGAAATGCCAAACTTTATACACAAATATATTAAAATCCATTCATTATTTAACCTTATTTATTTCATACCCTATGTGCAAATATATAAATATCTATATAAATAAATGATTTTATATTTGCATATTTGCCATGAGATTCTGGTAGACCTATAATTCATAGATTTTTTGTTTGCTCACAGTAATTTATTTTTAAATTTATTGTTTGTCTGCTGTCTACTACTTTTAGGGTAATATAAATTGTCGTTTTATTTACTTTTACCTACCCTACTCTCTTAATTTCACTCAGAAAAAAAGTACGTAGATCTACGTATTTTCTATATGGCAATTTCACATTTCTACATAATTTTCTTTATCTGACCTACGCCTTTTTTAAAATCCGAGTTGGCAACACTGTTTGTATGACACAGGCTTGACAGTTCAAACCGTTCAAACCAAGAATTTAGCTCGCGTAGAATCAAAAGCATAGTCATCCTATACCTGGGGACTGGGGAGATATCCTGAATACTAATAATGGCGTCCACGGCCGATTTCGGCCACGGCGGCTGTTCTCATTTAAGGAGATCAGCCAGCTGCGCAGGACATATTATAGTGCACGAGCATTTGCGCAGGCAGACACAGGTGCACTCCCTATTCCTTCACTCTCATAACCCGATGGGACGGCAATCCGACACAACCAGAAATAGATCAGGCGCAGGACCAACATTTACGTGCTCTCCGATGCATGGGTGAATCAATCACCAACTTCCAGACTACAGGCTGCTTTGTGAAAGTTTAAGAAAAACCACAAAGCGATTTCGGGCCGACCGGGGAATTGAACCCGAGACCTCGAGCCCAGCAGCCGCGCTTGCGACCACTAGACCAACGAGGCAGTCTGAATACTAGAATAATAATTAACACATCTATTTTATATGTGTAACGATGTAAAACTGTGAAAAAAATGTGCTTGTAAGACTGCCTCGCAGAAGTCCTTAACTTAGGGCAAGCCCCAATACTGGCGGTAACTCTTTGGGGAGTGACTCGAGAAAAATATCCAATTTTGCACCAACTATGGATACCCTATCGTCGTCATGAGTAGAAACATTTTTTATTTTTTTTATTGGTCTTTGATGTTCACGACAACTATCTCCATAGGTACTTCTCTAGCATTGACATATATTCTAGCGATAGACAAGAACATCCATACAAATAATTTACCCGCTTATGTCGTCTTTTGACATCTTGTTGACGTATTGTGACATGTAGTCATCCTCATTGATGTTAATTGCAGAAGTGACATAATATTTTCGCTCGTATTTTGCCTACATTCTTCATTACTCAAAAAGTTTATATCTAAGTGAATTCAAAATCATGTATATATCAAAAAGTTTATTTATATGTAAGTGAATGCAAAATCATGTAATCTATTAAAACCAGGAACTTATTTTTAGGAATTTTTTAATATTATTTACGATGTTTTTTTTTTCTTAAAAATAATGAATCTTAGACTTGAAATGCACTTCCAGTGTGATGCATGTTTGTTGGATGAAATGAATGGATATCGATGTTTATGAGAGGTATGGCTTATATTTCAGAAAAAAAACATATGTAGAGTTTTTAAGAATGTGGGGAAGCCCGCACCGGGATAAAATATAGCCTATGTGACTCGCAGATAATATAGCTTTCTAATGGTGAAAGAATTATAAAATGTCCCTGATGATGCACTGATACATCTTGTAGTGTTTTTACAGTAGCGAAATACTTGAAAGTAAGAACATACCATGACAAAGTGAAGTCTGTTTTCATTGATATTTTACCTACTGCCAGTTTTATGGCACACCTGTTTCTGCACGATTTTCTTAATCCATAATTTTAAGATGGCGGGAAACAAATTAATGCATATTTGTAAAATTGAATTATAAATGAAAAGAATGATATACAAGCGTTGTAATAGCATCAACAGCGTGTAATTTTACTAACTTGACTCTCGAATAGTTTATATGTGTAAGTTTATACCTTGATATGTATTTTCTATTTTATAATTGTCGTTTCATAGACATCCATCTGACGCAGGTGTCAAAATCGCTCTGATTTGCCATTTTGGGCAATGCAAAGTCTGCAGTGCATTTCAGTGTGGCAAGTTTTTTGTTCGGAACGTTCTATCTAGTACGTAGTACATATCGACGGTAAAAAGGCAAAAGGGGTCAAGCGCCACATTTTGCGATTTTAACTTTTTTATTGACCCCAACTCCACTATTTTTTCTCTTTCGAATGGTCGTAGTATCGTTTTCCTAGCATAAAAAAAAGTCGCTTGCACCAAAGAATTATTTGTACTGAAGTGCCAAATCGATACTTACCAAAAGTGCTCAAGCGACACCAACTTTACGTTTTTGTATCGCCTTGTCATTTGGCATAATTTTAAAAACAATATTAGAAGTAAATATGTCGTTTGTATCCATTTTTCTTTTATTTGTTTAATAACTATAACGTCGCTTACACCAATAGTAAAAATTGTCAACTAAACATAAATTGGCGCTTGGCCCCTTTCTTAAATAATTTTATTTTCATTACGTTGCATTTGATCCACTCCGCACGCGCGACAGCGCCCTTGCAAATGGGTGTATGTCTCGTGTAGGTACGTGAAAGCAAGTTCACGCGTGTTTGAAACGCGATCGCAGTTGTTAACACAGATTAAAATTTTATATAAAACATGTCTGCAACTCCCGAAAACGTGAAATTGCGAAGTGTTTTAGGCCGAAAAAGACTTGCTAGTACCAAGAAGGTTAGGTATTTGATTATAATGATAGCAATAGAGGGGTCGAAGAAATTTAAGATGCCGTGATTCCCCTACTATCATCGGTAAATTCAACCTCATTTTATTTATTTTATAAAAATAAACGTTTCTTAGGATAGTTTTTAGGGTTCCGTATCCAAAGGGTAAAACGGGACCCTAATGTTTTTGCTCCTCTGTCCGTCCGTCCGTCCGTCTGTCACCAGGCTGTATCTCATGAGCCGTGATAGTTAGAGAGTTGAAATTTTCACAGATGATGTATTTCTGTTGCCGCTATAACAACAAATACTGAAAACTAGAATCAAATAAATATTTTGGGGGGCTCCCATACAAAAAACGTTAGTTTTTTAAGAACTGGTAATAGGTAATAGGTACGCGTTTCATAGGTACATGCTGGATAATTTTATTACGAGAGCAACTTGAAAATGTTTTTATTGAGATATCTTAACGATATTGGTGTAATTATTGGTATTATTAATTTTTATATAAAACCATTTTATCCGTTTTTGAATCATGTAAATCGGTTCACGCGTTTATGAAATCATTAAAAATGTAAACAATCATAATTTTTACCAAGTTATTGTGGTTTATTTACTCAAATAATGTGATAACATGCTGTTGTATGTACTATCAGTTAGGTAACTGCTGTTTTTTGGATCTCAGTTTTGTTCCTTGTATTGTTTTAGTTTAATACATAATCCATAGTTCTATTACCTACCTGCTGTGCCAAATATAAAATAATACTGTTAATTAAGATATTTTAACTTAAGCCAAAATCTGACTTAGTTCTATGATCTGTTGTGCCAAATAAAATAAAATACTTTACTACTTTATATACATGGAGCTTAGGCCAAAATCTAAATATTCCAACATTCAATATTGGTGCTTGACCCCCTCGCAAATGCGATAAACCTGGTAAAAACCTGGGGTCAAGCGACATCTATCTTTGAAACTATTGATCTCAGGCTTATTTTGAAGTAAAATTATTAAAGAACATTGTATTTAAGTAAACTTTTCTGAAGATTGTGATGTGATTCAATAAAGCAATAAAGAGATATTATTTTTTTAAACTTTCTTTTTACTCTCCTGAACAATTTGATCTGTGGTGCTTGACCCCTTTTGCCTTTTACCCGTCGATATATATCGATGTTCTCTAGATACTTCTAGCTTCTGTGACATTTAGTACTTCTTGTCAATGTCATTGTCTTTTCAACATCAACTTTATTGAATAACATTAATCAAAAAAATACCATCAAACAAAAATCACAGCTAATCTCTTAAGTTTCTGACTTTATGTGTTCTCTACTTTTATTCGTTTGAGTATAGATTGCACAAAAAAAAAATTGCAGCAATTTGGAGAGAACTTACTTTTACCTATTGAACCTAGGTTTCAATCTATAATAATATGGATTAAGAACGTCATAATTTAAAACCTAGCAGTAGTCAGCAGAACAAAACTTAAGATTCCTCATTAAAATTGGAGACTAATAAAAGTAAGATGAACGAAAATGACCAGAAGGCTTGTTGTAAATCTGGTGAGTCCTATTTAAAGACGAGTAGTAAGTGTAACTATTGATTGTTAAGGCATATAAAATGTTCCCAAACTTTTACTTTTTGTTCATAAGAAGGTCAGAAGCTTTTTTAGTTTCTGACCGTGTTACAACACCAAGAAGTATTTCCGCACTGGCTAGCACAACATTAAAATGTTCTAGATATCAAAGAACATTGTAGATTGTTTTTCTGTACTAATAAATTAAAAAGGAAAGTTTTGTTTGTTAGTTGGTACCCAATTCAATAATGCGCTCTGATACACCATAAAATAATAACCAATACTCAATCCTTCCTTTAGACACAGAAACTACTGAACTGATTTGAAAAATTATTTTACTTTTAGGAAGCTAAACTTTCTCCGATTAATAAAGGCTGTATTTTGGCCAGATATCTATGGAAAGAAGTTGAAACTGTAGGGAAACAGTTAGTTTTTTATAAATATTGGGCTAAGGCTGCTGGACCGCACCTATGCTTATATTTTGTTAACAATTTGTTTTCTTTTACAGAGTTGGATTGTGCTGTTTGTTTACAAAAATGTAACCATCCAACACAATTACCTTGTGGACATGTTTTTTGTTTCCTCTGTGTAAAGGTAAACTTTGCTTGTACTAAATATTGCTAGAGTCTGTGCATACCAATTGTTACATATCTATTAAGGCATCAAGGCTGGTATCAATATATGCATACAATGCTATTACATCTATAACATTTTTGAATATAGGTACTATAAATATGATATAACAAATATTCTTAAACTAATGCACACCAAATACAAGTACCTATGTCTATTTATGTAACAAATTCTGAATTGAATTAATTGATATAAATGTTTTTTTATTCTTATTATTACATTTGTTCTTTTTGCATTCCTTATTTCTTATTCATTTACATTTTAATAAATATATAAAAAAAGTTGTAAAAAAAGATTTGTGGATTTGGCATTGCATGCTTTATAACAAAATAATTAAAAGAACCTTCTGGTACTGTTTGTTTCAGGGTATTGCCTTTCAAAGCAAAAAGTGTGCAATGTGTCGAGCTGTCATTCCTCCCAATTATCTGGACAATCCAATATTACTGGGAACAGTCTCTGATGAAGAAGTTAATATTAATTCTTCTCAAGATGAACATCAGTGGTTCTATGAGGGTAGAAATGGTGGGTATTTTATGACTGAAGTAAAAATATTAAAAATCTTGATTTAAGTTTTCATTTAGAATTTTCGCTGTTAGATATCTGACAGTGAATGCACTTACTGCTGCTACTTGGTTCTAAAACGGTTTCATGTAAGGACATTAAAACTAGCAGTGCAGCTGTGGCCGCACTTCATGCAGTCGCGGCAGGTGCGGTCGGCAGTCATAGCCGGCAGCAAGAATTCAAAACATACCTTTAATGCCTACATGTATATATAGCTTAGCAAATTCATTGGCATCTTAATCTTCGACTTTTAGTTTAAAGTACATAATCTAGTTGTGTATGTAATCTATACTAATATTATAAAGCTGAAGAGTTTGTTTGTTTGTTTGTTTGAACGCGCTGATCTCAGGAACTACTGGTCCGATTTGAAAATTTCTTTCAGTGTTAGATAGCCCATTTATCGAGGAAGGCTATAGGCTACTTTTTATCCCGGTACGGGAAGTAGTTCCCACGGGATGCGGGTGAAACCGCTGGCAGAAGCTAGTATTTAATAATGCAGATACTGTTTTCCTTTTGGTATAATACATCAGCGAATTTTCAATGGCTAATGCCTACTCAAATGGACTTCACTGTCTCTCTATCACCAAGCTGTATTTCCTTTGGCCCCATAACAACATTGAAAACTAGACTAAAAAAAAACAAGTATTTTAGGGGGTTCCCACGTCTTTTGTGTTACTTTTATAGATAATGGTACGGAACCCTTCATGTATCAGTCCGATTCGCACTTTGCTGGCTTTTCAAATTTACCTATTTTTATAGGATGGTGGAAATATGACGAGCGTAGTAACCTTGAATTAGAAAGCGCTTTTAATGGTGGCGACCCTGACTGTACACTGCTCCTAGCTGGAACTTTGTACATCATAGATTTTCAAAGCATGACACAAGTCAGACGAAGTGATCAAACAAGACGGCGTCGAGTGCGACGAGATACGCCAATGTTCCCTTCCAAAGGTATGTATGAACCTTATCTATATATGTATATGTTACAGCCAAAGTAATAAGTCTGAAGATTATATATATTATCTAGCTATTATTTGTAATATCTACTCAATTTGGATAAAGTGATAATTGACACAGAATTAATCACATGAACTAGCAATTTTAAATAATATCTCCATAAAATTGGATAATGTAATAAAACAAGTAGGTAAACATTATTATTTCATGTTAACTACGTGTCTGGTAGCTGACCTTAATATAATTCGAAAAAGGCCAGTTAGCCCAGTGCAGGGCACGCCATAATAGTAGCGAAAAGTCCCCTTTTTTGAGGTGTGGCTCGGGCCCACTATACGGACGGCCCGGAGGACACGGTGAACCACACAGGTGTGCCCTGTCTAGGAAGGGCACCGCTGTGTCCTCATCGAGGCAATAGGCAGCGGCGACCTCTCGTGCCCGGCCCTGGTTCAAGCCATGGTCCAGGATGAGAGGTAATGGGATGCCTTCGTCTCATGCAGACGCTAGAGAAGTTAACACCTCTCATCCCAGCTGCTGCCATGGACGTGGAAGGCACCAGGGCGCCCCGGGTGTCGAGTGACGTCTCCCGGCCATCGTAGGCGTGGGTCTGTGGGCGGTGAGTTTCTGGTGGTTCACCGTCCTTCCGTCTCTTAGAAGACACGGACCACGCGCTCCTCGAAGAGATTCAGCAAACCCCATCGGGTTTAAGTCACTAATAGTCTGACACTCCTTCACGCTGCTAAGCCACAGCGGGAAGAATCATTTGATGATTTATCATAAAAAAGTCGACAATAATTTAAACCGTTTTTAAGAATTAGTCAATAGTAAGTTGCATATACCATATTTATTATATTACTTTGACCAGCTATTATGAATAATATCCAGATAAAGTGATTAATTTATCACATTGTCAGGTCAATTTGGGTATTGTACATAATGACCAGTGATTATGAATAATATCTATTTAATCACTATGGCTGTAACATATATATAAAAGAAAGTCGTGTTAGTTACACATTTTATAACTCAAGATTAGCTGAACAGTTTAAGCTGAAAATTAGAGGGGAGATAGCTTAGACCCGGGAAAGGATGTAGGATAGTTTTAGTCACCAACCAACCGGCTACGGGAAACAGTCGTATCGGGACGCGGGTGAAACCGCGGGCGGAAGCTAGTTGTATATATAAATTAATACGCATCTATTTACCTGTATTTACGTATTAAAGCGAAATCACTCACGGATTAATCAATGAAACTTGAAAGGCAGCTTGGGACTGTACGATGTATAGACATCTACTTCTTCTTATCGAGTGAGTGAGTTTAATAGCAAGCCCTAGTCTCAGTTTTCTCAAATGCACCTGACAGCTTCTGGCGTGGAGTTGTAACAATGGCTACTACTGAGTAGCATTCGGGGATGCGCTTGCATGCATACCCTCCCAGGCACGGGAATATAACACCGCCAGACTCCGGGCTGCTTTGTAAAAGTTTGGTGTGCGTTACCCAGGCCAGATGTTGTCGAAAATGGTCATTTTAATCTTATAGATAATTAGTTGTGCGGCTTCTGTAATTGTTGCGCACATTTTTAAATTTGTTGCGCTTATAGTTTTTTAATTATTTCACAAAAACATTTCCTGCTGGCGTAACGTTACGCCAGCCAGACCTTTTTCTTTCTAATGGGAATATTTAAATAAATCTATACTTATAATAAATCTGTAGAGAGGTCAATTCTGTACATTGAATATTTTTCCAAAATAACTATTGGGGGGTGATTAGTGATCGATACTGATGCCAAAAATGCAATCAGTGAAATTTTTGTCTGTCTGTCTGTCTGTCTGTCTGTCTGTCTGTCTGTATGTTCGTTATGGAAACAAAAACTACTTGACGGATTTCAACGAAACTTGGTACAATGATTCTTCATACTCCTGGGCAGGTTATAGGATACTTTTCATCACGCTACAATCAATAGGAGCAGAGCAGTGAAGGTAAATATTGGGAAAACGGGAGAAGTTACTCCATTTTTTTTGCTTCCGTCGCGTGTGCAGCCTTAACGGTTAAAGCTACACAGAAACCATGTAGGTCGGAAATGTTCTCCTTAAAATTATGTAAAAAATATACCTTGACAGTATATGTCCATCTTTTATGGTTGGCTTACAATAACACGTTTAACTCTCGGTAGCTTAGCAGTTCGGAGCTTTCTGATTATATTTGTCTACTATTACGTTTATAATACTCTCACTCACACTAACTAAAAAAAGTTGACATTATTACGTATTCTATAAAGAAAGAATAATATAAATCGGTCAAGAAATACCAAAGTTATACATGAAATACGGTAGCCATCGCGAGTGAATACTGAATCATGCTATAAGGATCATTTTTGTGCAACGGTCGCTGCGCTCGACGCGGATCGCGGCGCGGTTGCTGCGCGAGTTTCATACAATATTTGGCTGTTGATGCGATTGATGCGAATAGACGTTCGGAGTGTTCAACCTTACGACTTTAAATAATTTATTTTTAATTATCTTTTGTTGTTATTTTATAAAATAAGTAAATATTAGTTATTTTGGTATGGTTTAAAAATTCGTTCAAATTACAAATTATTAATAGTTTATATTTTATTTCTATTTAGGTAAAGTAGTAGTAGATAAGCATAGATTTAGATAATTGGATAGGCTGGTGTTTATTAGGTATTTCTTCCTCTCTTTGCACAAAGTCCGAATCTAACGCGGACGAAGTCGCTGGCAGAAGCTAGTCTTCTAATATATAAAATTCTCGTGTCACAGTTTTCGTTCCCATACTCCTCCGAAACGGCTTGACCGATTCTCATGAAATTTTGTGAGCGTATTGAATAGGTCTGAGAATCGGCCAACATCTATTTTTCATCCCCCTAAATGTTAGGGGTAGTCCACCCCTGATTCCCGGGACGGGAGTGATTAGACAAAAACCAACTTACGGAATGCCGCAGAACCACAAAAGTAAAGTACTAGGACAGCAGAATTTACCGGAGTATAAGTATACCAATAACGAAATTTCGATGCAACTGCTCACCATGTACCAGGGTAGCATAACTTATATGAGTATACCAATACCGAGTGTAGACGCTACTGCTCACCATGTACCAGGGCGGCAAAAAATACACCGGGACGCGGGTGAAACCGCGGGGAACGGCTAGTATTACCTATAAAATTAGTTGTCTAGATAAAGTAAATGTTGTGCCATATTTTGTACTAGCTTCTGCCAGCGGTTTCACCCGCATCCCGTGGGAACTACTTCCCGTAACGGGATAAAAATTAGCCTATAGCCTTCCTCGATAAATGGGCTATCTAACACTGAAAGAATTTTTAAAATCGGACCAGTAGTTCCTGAGATTAGCGCGTTCAAACAAACAAACAAACAAACAAACTCTACACCTTTATAATATTAGTATAGATTTGTTCTTTCTTCGGTTGCGAAGTTATTCGAGATTTTGCTGGGGTAACGTTTTTGGTTTTGCTAGATCTCTGAAATGGTTAAGCGGATTCTTATCATATTTTGTACATGACTTCCTAGGACTTAGTTTAAATTTGTTCGGCAATAATAACACCAAAATAATGCATATCTTAAAGGTTATTTCATTAAATGAAAAAACATTTCAATTGGTCCCAGCACTCTCTAAAGACTTACTTTAAACGTTATTTTAAAGCTTGTAACTGCCTTCAAATGTATGTGAAGTTTCATTAGTATCCTGTAAGTATTTAACAAGTTATGATGATATTCAGTTCTTCACGAGCACGGTCTTGATGCGCGCGGTGTTATTTGGCCACTGGATTGGATATATGAACTGAATGTTATGTCAATAATTAGTTATTTAGATCAGTTGTATATCAGTAAAATTTCAGCTCAGTACATTGGATAATTAATGAGATAATACGATTAAAGTCGTTAGGAAGTGAATGACCGTGGTAACCCGACCAAGTTTAGGTGGTTACGAAAAAGCGAAAACGCAGAACATTATGGTACCTTCTAAAATATGTAGGATAGTGTTACAAATTTAGTACAGACATGTACAAAAGTAAAAAAACTAAGTACATGATTTTTAAAGATTTTGACGTGACAACGTCGTCTGCCTCGTTGGTCTAGCGTAGTGCGACTGCTGTGCGCGAGGTCTCGGGTTCGATTCCTGGAACGGGCTGGCATCGCTTTGTGAGTTAATGACACTCCCATGGTCCACTCGAAGACCGGGACTTAGGCAGCGGATTACTTAATTTTATACTAATATCCTTGTCCTTGGTCAAATTGAAATATGTAGTTTTATGGAGGCACTGGAAACAACCCTTTGTAGCGACCCTATTGACAGTTACGTACATCGCACACCAGCGTTAACTATGGGAATATCATTAACGAGCTCGCCAGGCTACTATGGATATTATCGAGGAGGGTTCTTCTTCAATTTAAGAGCCCAGCTCTTGTCGGTGCAGTTCCTTCCATTTACGCCTATCTAGCGCCAACTCCTGAACTTCCTTATACGTCACAACATTCACCTTCTCTTTAATTTGCTTGATGTAGCTGTACCTTGGACGACCCCTTCCCCTCTTTCCTTCGACTTGCATAACATATGTAGACAACTATTGCATAACATAAAGAACAGGACAGGAAAAATGATAGGACACCTTATACGTCACGACGATTTTACCAAAAACATCGAGGAGTAGGATAAAAGCTACTATTATTCAGCTAAACTAATTCTTCTGAGGATATTTAATTATTCATTGGAATTTTATTTTTTCAGGAATAGCAGGAATAAAGACTGATGAGACTAATGTAAGGCAATTCAAAACTGAAGATGAAGAATCTGATGTTGTACATATTCCCACTGTGGAAGAAATTATAGAAATTAGTGATGATGAAACTAATACTTCCATTAACACACTGCCCATTCAGCGTGAAGATGTAACTAACCTAGTGGATAGAATAAGGTAAAAAGTTCTATAATATTAATTTATGTATGACACCCGTTAATTTAATGAGACAAGAATTAATAAATACTTTTCCTTTTTTCAGCTCATTAAATCTCCAACAGCCAAATAGTTCCCGCGATATCACCGACGAAGATACCTGATTGCAATGCATATTATTTACTTACATTATTTTGTAATTTCAATATGTCTAAGTTTTATGATTGTATTTTAATACACTAAATAATATTTATTGTTATTGGAATGTTTTTTTTATTATAGCGAATTCGGTCAATAATATTGCACTATGCGATTGATTGTCTGGGGGTCGCTTGATAGGCGCCACACGTTTAGTTCCTTTTAAATGAGCGATTCAAATGCATTAGGCCGATTTGCACGAAGTCTGGCCTTATGTATCTTATCGTCATAATTTTTAGGCTGTGACCAGCCTAAAAATATTCACCACTGGCGACCCCGGGAATTTACCCATACTCACAGCGCACAGTATATTATTTTGCTTCAAAAGCGGACATCCTCTTTTTATTGTAAATTCTGATGGATATAACTGTTACATAATATAATATAAAACACCAGTTTGAATATATTTCTTAATTTTGAAGCTACGAGAGTTTTTTTGAAAGGTCAATGAACTTTGTCAAAAAGTTTTTTGCAGATATTTCCCAAAATAACAAACTCTCGCTTTATTTAAAATTAACCATAAATTGAAGGTTGTTTTAATAATATTGTGTATTAATTACAGGTCTTTGCTTTCGCTGGAATGCGAGAAAAAAAATATTTTCTTAATTTTGCAAAATAAATTATATAATTTTTTCTATACGACATTAGCATTTTGTTTTACCACCGAAATACACTCTAGTCATGTAGCGTCTTACTGTGAAAAATTGGAACATTTAACGTGCAGGACTTCAGAGCTATAACGTTTCTAAGTTTTTTAACAATTTCTATGGAAATAGGGTTGTCAAAAAAAGAATGAGTTTATTTAATGGGACTATACGATGTGATGAAATACAGTTCTAGATTATGTTATATAGGTATGTTATGGAAAAAATACACAATATCTATTAGCAACATTTGTTAAAAAATATTGAACCACCTCGAGATAAAACAAATGTCGAATATCAGTTTTTTATTTTTTATTTTATAGTAATATGAAAGCAAAATACATGAAGCATGAATGCTACCGGAGGTGAAGCAGGAACCAAAAACGCAGTTGAAACTGCGGTGGATAGCCAGTATTAAAATTTGAGTTTATGAAAGAGACCATTTGTATGCCGATGACCTGCAATTATACGCACAAACTGAGGTCGGCAATCTTAATAATTGCATATCTTTAGTTAATGCTGACTTGCGAACTATTGAAGAGTGGTCTGACAAATTTGGAATAGTTGTTAACACCGGCAAATGTCAGGCCATCCTTATAGGCAGCTCCGGTTACCTAAACCGTTTGGACACTAATTCTTTAACACCCATCGTCTTCAATAGTTCAACAATAGGCTTAACGCAACAGGTGAAGGATTTGGGGTTGCTGATTGACAGCAACTTCAGTTGGTCCAAGCAGGTTAACCAGGTAAGTTAAAGGGTTACTCTAACGCTGCGATCTCTCAACAGGTTCAAGCATTTCCTTCCTATCAGTACTAAAACTACTTTGGTACAGTCTCTTCTGCTTCCCATCATTGACTATGCTGATGTTTGCTACTCGGATCTATCTCAAGAACTTCTTAACAAAATGGATCGTCTTCTCAATAACTGCATACGCTATATTTTCGGCCTTCGTAAATATGATCACGTTTCCTCTTTTCGTTCTCAGCTTAAATGGTTGCCTATTCGTTATAGAAGATCCCTTAGATCTCTCTGTATGCTCTTCTCTATTCTTAACGATCCCTGTGCTCCTGACTATCTTCAAAATTATTTTAAGTTATTGGGCAGTTCTCTGAGAATTTGTTGCTCGAAATTCCATGTCACCGCACCGGATTTATGGCTAATTCTTTTGCTGTATCAGCAATTAAACTCTGGAACACTCTTCCCCTTGACATAAAAAAGGCACCCAGTAAGTATTCCTTTAAGCGTAAAGTTCGCCTTCATTATTTAAACTCTCTACCTAATTGAGTCGTCGTCACTCTTATTGATTTTATATTTTATTTTTATGTTGTATGTATAATATATATATGTATATATTATTATGTATTGAGTATTTATGTATTGTATTATGTTTTTATTCATATTCATGACTTTTTCTCAAATTGTTATTATATTTCTTTTTTTTTGTTACATGTATTACTCTCTTTTTTTCTACTACCTATTTATTTTCTCCCTTTAACCCGATGGTTGACTGGTAGAGAATGCCTTGCGGCATTAAGTCCGCCAATGTACCAATTTTGTACCATCCTCCGAGCCTTTTTCCCAATCCTGTTGGGGTCGGCTTCCAGTCTAACCGGATTCAGCTGAGTACCAGTGCTTTACAAGAAGCGACTGCCTATCTGACCTCCTCAACCCAGTTCCCCGGGCAAGCCGATACCCCTTGGTTAGACTGGTGTCAGACTTACTGGCTTCTGACTACCCGTAACGACTGTCAAGGATGTTCAATGACAGCCGGGACCTACAGTTTAACGTGCCATCCGAAACACAGTCAATGGTGTCTAAGATATACTTAGAAAGTACATACAAACTTAGAAAAGTTGCATTGGTACTTGCCTGACCTGGGATCGAACCCGCGCCCTCATACTTGAGAGGTTGGTCCTTTACCCACTAGGCCACCACGACCAATGTACCAATTTTGTACATAAAGTATAAATAAATAAAAGGGAGAAATAAACTGGACTTATTTGGAATAAAAATTACCAAAAAAAAAAAAACAAATAATATCAGTTTACGCCACATCTTCAGTATCTGAAATAATGAGGATTTTGTCTGAAGTTAGTTCCACTTCTTCAAATTCGAAATTAGAATCCGGTGGAAAATAACGCACATTGTCCATTGTCACTTCCAACAGAAAAAAACTTTTGGGGGTAAAGATTTTTTAGGTTTACTTCTTTTATTGTGGGATATGGTAGATAAATATGGATCAGATGATTCAAGTCCACGGTGAAATAAGTCTGTGATAGTTATTTCAAATTAAAACTAAAACACTGCCATGTATGCATGTATGCCATCATGAATGGCATCTCAGGAAACGATTGGCCGATAATTTTAAATACCATATTAAGGGCTGATTTTTCAATCGCCAGATAACTTTTATCTAAGGAATATGTTTGACGTTTTGACATCTTTTGTATGGAAAATATGTCAAACCGCCATATTTATTCCTCAGATAGAAGGTAACTGATGATTGAAAAATCAGCCCTTAGAAGACAAAAATAAAATTGACTGCAATATAAGAGAAATCAAAGAGTTGGGTGACAACAGCAAAACTGAATACAATTTTAAGTCTTGTAACCCCCTTATAACCAACAAATAGGTACATGGCGTAATGCTAATTTTAATATTATGTGATAAAAATAAGATAAAAGAGACAGATATTATATTATAGGAATTTAAAAGACCTTTTCTTTGACTTCTGTCATCTACTAAACCTTAAATAAATATAACGACCATCACTGAAGTAAACCATACACTTGAGTGACAACCCTAAATTAAAATTTTAAAATTTAATATCTCCGAAGTCCTATGTTTAAAGCATCTAGTTTTTTTTGTGGGAGTAATAGGTGCAGCAACTAATAATATGGCATTTAAAAAAAATGCTAATATTGCAGGACATCTCAGAAAAAAAATAAAAACTAAATAACAGAAAAAAAATTTTTTCGTCGAGACTAGTCGAGATTTTTTAACTTTTTCAATATAAATAGGTGCCTGAAATACATTTGAATCATAACCAAAAAACACGTAATGGAAAAAAATGTTAAAAACGGAAATAAAACGTTTCTTTGGTTTCTATGGACTTTTCTCGATTTTCAAAATTTTTCGAAAACTATGATAGATAACGTCACCGGAGTTTTATTAGGGGGTTTGTTCGATTTCTACCTTTCTAAATAGCATATAAAATGAGGATGTCCGCGTTTGAGGCAAAATAACACACTGTGCAGCGCCTGTGCGTGCCTGTTGGTGAGCGCCAAGGCATTTAATATCCAACTTGGTGCTGTGTGGGTGGTTATACTACTACCAGTAGGTCGCCAAAGCATCGTCAGTTTTTCAGCATGGTGCACCACAGCCAGGTGAAATTGGCAATTGGGCAGGACAATGTGGGTTTGTACGAACGCTAGCACAAGATGCGTTGCGGCACCGTACCACAAAAATGTATCTCGACGAACACGAGCGGTGAACGAACGATACAAATCATTCACCTGTCTCTTCTCGGTGGTTGCGAGACCGGTGCGACGACAGAGCGCCTTGCATACCACAGATAACTATGTAATAAATACGAGTATGTTATTACTAGTTTCTGCCCGCGACTTCGTACGTATTCCATTAGGATTTTAGGTAAATGAAAATTAAACTCACAGAAAACTATTGTAGAATTGAACATTTAATCCCCAGCTTATAAAATATTACACAAAGTAATCTGGAATGAAGTTGAATTACGCAAGTAATCAGGAATTAAGACATTATTAATTAATTTACTTTCACTTATCTAATTGAATTAAGTAAAAAATACCATAGATTTACTTGTCCCTTACTTTGATAAGATCATTTAGATCTAGTGCTACACATATTTCCTTGGAGTCAGTACGTGGATTCCGGTCCAGTATTTCAGTGATAGGGTAATAATTATCCCTATTATCAACATTCCACCCAGAGTACTGTAAAAAAATTGATATCATTAAAAGATGGGGGTTTATTGAAAGTATTACGCATGCACTTTTTGTTTCTTTTTGCATTAATTCATTGTTAACGAATGTATGGCGAAGACTATATGAGAAGATACATTCACACAAAAGAACTGATACTCACCACACATGTGCATTTGTGCAAAATTTTACCATTGGATTCCATTGGAATAAATTTTTGTAGAAGGGCTTTTCCATCTATTTTCCACAAATTCAGTTCATCCAATCTAGAGGTTACAGTGTCCCCTGACCATTTGACATCAGATTTTAGCAATACAAAGTTCCCAGACTGTGAACAATAAGTAAATAAGATGTAAGCTGGAAGAATCTTAGATAAGATAATATAAAATTTTTGCTTTATTCCCTGACAAACAAAGCTCAGACAGAATTTTGACAACTCAAATGAACCAAAATACATGTAACTTGTCTGCATGAATAGTCAAAAAATTCAAAATCACTCACATGGAAATGCTTTGGTACATCTTTAGACTGACTTGAGTCAGACTTATTTCCGTCGGACCCATTTTTCTCATCATCAGAGCCCTCTTCTTCATCGAGTTCTCCTTCTTCATCTTCTGCTTCTTCGTCTTCTTCGCCTTCGCCTTCACTTTCCTCGGACGAAGAATTTTTGCGTTTCTTTTTAGTATTGTTCATGGATGCCTTGGATGTCCGTTTACGAGTTCCACGTCCAGGTTGTTCATTCTGGTGATTAAAAAACAAAAGTAGTAGTTGGTGCAAGTACACTACATAATGGGGTTGGCTTCCAGCCTAGCTGGATACAGGTGAATACCAGTGTATTACATGAAGCCTATCTGACCTCCTCCACCCAGTTACCCACCCAGGCAACTCAATACGTCTCGGTAAGACCGGTTGTGATACTTACTGGCTTATGACTACCCATAATGACTCCGGAAACTGCCAAAGTCCGGATATGCCATGTACGCCATAGTCCCGACTCAGATACATTGTTTTTGAATTGCAGTTTCTTATTCATTTTCATGTGAATAATATATGTGTAGCATAATTCTTTGGACTCTCCGTACATTGTGAAACACACCCTAAGAAACTTTGCATTACACAAACAGAATTCATCTCATGCATAACTTTCTGAGACCTATACGTAATTGCGGAGGTAATGACATATACACACGTTTAGGTTTTGATGTCATTTCATTGAATACAAAAAATATATGACTATCAGAAATGATTTGATAGCAAAAGAATAAAGCTGGTAGCGAAACGAGTTTGACAATGGCAATTATTGTTTATTCTTTTCTGATAAACAGGATTCCTGTGTGCCATTATGAGGCTATCAAAATATTCATTGAACTCGTCTTCAAAAGTCTCGAACATCTCCATTTCCGTTATATGTAATCTACCTTATTATGCCAAAAATCACATCTGACACTAATACAGATACTTAGTTATGTCCGTAAAACTTACTGGAAATGTTTTTTACTTAAATATAGTAGTTTAAAATACAACACGAACGAAAGAAAGACAATGTTATTTAATTTTGACTGTCAAACATACTACATTAAGTTTCGGATACCTATGCCATTTGCAACACTGTCTGACCCATAACTCATCGTGGACTTTAGGCGTCATATAGGGCTACTTGAAAGTCCTGAAATGCAATAATTGGATTTATCCTACGAAGAAGTAACAAATAGTTTATTCTGAACTTGCGCAGAACTTATCGATACATAGTGAAACAGACCGTCTAGCTAACATAACCTAACATTTGTCTGGATTTGTTTTCATTAACTTTAATCAAAATCCATATAATACGAATAAAACAGTAGCTGATAGACGGTCAATTATAAAGAAATATAAAGAATTTAAGTGCAGTCAGCATTAAAAACCTACACTATCGGCGTCCGGTGTCCAATCTTCACCAGAGTCTTGGAATTCTTCTGGTTCCGCTGCTGGTTCAGAACCATCAGAATCTTCATCATTCTTCTTTACTGATTTCCTTTTCCGCATGCTTGTTGCAATTAGGTATACAAATAGGAATTACAGAAATTCAGACCCACGCCAATAAACGCCAAACTCCAAACGTAAACCACAGATAACTTGAGATCTTTTTTCAAAGACGCTGTCTCTCATTCCAGGCGGCTGACAGCTTTAGTTCCACTTAGGGAGTTTTAGCGCTGCTGCAGCAAATAAGCCTTTTAATATCTGTGGTTAACACAGTGGCCTTGGTTATCGATTTCCATAGACATAATATAGCAGGACTGCGCACTTATACCCAAAAACGAGAAAGAAAGAAAGAAAGAAACATTTATTTGCTTAAAACATAGGTGATACCCGGTTTTACAATGGTTAAAAGTTCTAGTTACATTCTGCCTAAATTGGCATGCAAATATTTATACTTTATTTTTTTATGCAAATATTAATAATTAAATTTTTGTTTAATATTCTATAGTCTGTTTTTTAATCTCGTAGACTAAATTGACACTTGCAAAATGTCAAACTTTCTAATAATTTTGCTAGCTCTGTGGTGCAGTGTTGTACTTACGATACCGGTTCGTTGAATCGTAACTTTTTATCTATAATAGACGAATTTAATATTCATTCAAAGTGATATATTTAAAATTTACGTACGTACACATGGCTGTACGACGTGCTACAAACTGCCAGGGATATCTGACCACGCAAAGCCATGCGTAATCATCAAGGATAAGCCCATTATTTCAGGATGACTTATTGTAAAAAGTTACGATTCAACGAACCGGTATCGTAAGTACAACACTGCACCACAGAGCTAGCAAAATTATTAGAAAGTTTGACATTTTGCAAGTGTCAATTTAGTCTACGAGATTAAAAAACAGACTATAGTATTTTAATTATACAAATTATAGTTGCTTAAAATCTACTTAGCCGAGTGAACCAGTTAGTACGGAGGCTGTCTGTCCCTTTCTAATAAGGTGACTATGAGATTAAGCTATGTGGGACAAATCCGAATTTGCTAAGATTATTAAACACAGATTGGTATAGTTATCGGCACAGATAATGAGCTCTCGGCGGAAGAGTGGGGATCTCTTTGCGCACTGTTGTACACTTAAGGCAATTAACCAATAAATCACTTCTGCGCAGATGAAGGTCAGAGCTCAATATCCTTGCCGATGATTATATTGAAGTTTTAACTTACGCAGTTTGTGACCTTAAGACACTAATATAGGCTTTTAATAATTAGCGGAAATTAGCAGTATAAAAGCAGGGAGATTCGAAGTGAAGACTGATCATTTTGTATTTTTGCTTCACATATAGACTGCTGAGCCATTTATGTCGCCTTTCTTCATTTTTTGGGAAGCTTTAACAATAGTACAACAGTTTTATAATCCATCACCCATATTTTGTCTCATTACAAGAATTTATGGGCGCCCTAGATGTTTGATTTACGAATGTTCTTTATGTTTTAAGAATAAATGCGAATAAATTAATGCGATTGTTATTAATTTGTTGACTTACAATTGTTAAAATAAGACAAAAATATAAGTGATTCAATTGTTTTTTTGGGTAGACAAAACTGTTGATCATAACATTTTTTTATGTTGGCAAGGTGTTAGAACGAGACACGCGGCCTCCGTTATAACTATCCCTCTCGGCTCGGATTTGCCTCTGTGTATTATGCAACCAATTTAGTATTAGCCCTTATTGCGTTGGAATAGAGTTCATTTTCGTAAATATATATTTTGATAGTGCGCAATCTTGTTTAGTATATTACATCTATGTCATTTTCTCAAATAACTAATGTAAGGTAGAATTCTGTGCATCGCGACTGTCACAGCGACGCGCGGCCTACGACAGTCGTCGATCGCTCGCGACAATAGTCAACCTATGAAAATGTATGCCACCACTGCCGAGGCCCGCGACAGACGCACGCGGCAGACGAATGGCGTGAGCCGCGAAATGCTATGAAAGAGGGAAGCACGAAATTCTACCTTTATAACTCTTTAACTAAGCTATTACTAACAAGGATTTTATACCCAAACAAGGCTGACAACTAACAGCCGAAAAACGAGCCAAGTGAATTAGGTAGTTCGTATACCGGCTGTTCCTTTTTAATAGGGTGACTATAAGAGGCAACTATGTGAGACAATTTGAATTTGCTAAGATTTTTAAACTCTCGATTACAGTTTTGAGACCAGTAGCACTTCACTATGGCTACGCGATCGCAGCGCCAGAACTCCCTAGATGGAACTAAAACCACAAATTCGACTATCACATCTTCGGTAGTTTTCAACACAGCAATAAAGCTGTGTTTTCGTATCGTAGAGTTTCGTGATTAGGAGGAGCTAGTAGGTAGTCAACTAGTCAGTGTTGCAAATAAATATGGAAAAGCTGGTTCTAGCCGAAACGGCAAGGTCGTGGCCCAGCTGTAAGGCGGTCCCTCGACCGCACAATATAATTGCGCAATTTTAAGATATTTGCAATAAAATATGCCCAGAAAACCCCAGAGTCAATTAAAATAATTTATGCACAGTGAAGTAGATCACAAGTTTTGCATAAAACTGTAACCGGACTGGCCAGCAGCATCAAACAATAAGTGCAATATGTGCATTGAATATCTGGTTAAAATTCATTATATTCGAAACTCCTTGGCAACTTCCTAGCTTGACCTACGGGATGCTTGAAACTCCAAAAACGCGACTGTACTTTTTCCATAATGGTATACAGCGCTTTCACACTGGTGGATTATCCGCTCAGCGCCGATGGAATTCTTGGATCCCATGGCGTGTCATGCAGCCCTTTTAATACTACTGTGATATTCAATTAGTTGTTTACAAAAACTATATTTAGTACACAGTTTGCCTGCTCTACCTTACCAAACATAAGTCGTTTCAATCATTCCGGGTTTTTGGTCCATATATTTTTGAGCATTTTCCGGTTAGGGTGCCTATTTTATTCTTTCGGGTGTGACGGATTAATCTTTATATGTTTTCTACATAATTATACTTTTAAAAAAGTTTTTATTTTTGTTCTGAACAATAGTTATCAAATACATAAAAAAAATCCTGAAACAGTGAATTTTCGCCATAAATCTTAAAACAGCTCTCTTAAGGAGACTCTCTTAAATAAATTTACCTTTTTTATGATAGTGACGATTTTGGACTGAAGGTGCGAATTATAAAATTAAATAATTCGTAACCAGATTTATGTCATAAGTATGTTTACGGCTTTAGGAATATAAGTTGCCAACTTAAAAAAGAGAGAAATGCTTTGTATTCTTTGTATAATGCTTGTCATATCAGCTGATTGCGTCATTGCTTCATAGTCATATAACGCAAAAACAAAAAACAAGTCGCAGTAGATATCAGATCCGACTTTTGGTAATAGTTTTGAAAATTGTGGAGTGCGCAACACCTCAACATGAAATTCCAATATAAAGAAGAACATTCTTTTGAGAAGAGAAAGACCGAAGGCGAAAAAATTCGCAGGAAGTATCCTGATCGTGTTCCGGTAATTGTCGAGAAAGCCCCGAAGGCTAGACTTGGAGACCTCGACAAAAAGAAATACTTGGTGCCATCCGATTTAACAGTTGGACAATTCTATTTCCTGATCAGAAAACGCATACATCTACGACCTGAAGATGCTTTGTTCTTTTTTGTCAACAATGTTATTCCTCCAACATCGGCTACAATGGGATCCCTCTACCAGGAACATCATGATGAAGATTTCTTCCTCTATATAGCATTTTCTGATGAGAATGTATATGGATATTAATTTTATATTACGATATTTTCATTATTTTAATTATACTGTGTTGATTTATCTGACCATATGGTGAAACTTAATTTTAAGGTTTAGCTTAATAATGATGTATTATGTTATAATGGTGATTAATATAATTATTAGCACTTTCACATTGTGTTATGATAATATTACAAACCACTTTATGGAGAAAATATTGCAATGTTTCTAATTCTTTGTTTGGTTTAGGCATGTAATTATTCCTGTATCAAAACAATAAACATAAATAAATACAACGTGTTTTCTTGTCAGATACGCCATCACAAGGTCATTTAGCAAATTATTATGTAAAGTAAGGTTTTGTTTAGTTGGATGTTTGATTTCTTTGTTCTCATTAAAATTTAAGATATAAATTTCAAGATATCTTACAAGTGACTTGAATATACTGAAGAGCCAACAGTTCTAAGCAAATATTTACACGAAAAAAGTGCTGAATAGATACGTACGCAGTATTAGATACCTACATCAATTAATGTAAATATTTAGTTGAATTATAAATAAAAACAATTCATACACAGTAGATTTTATAGTTCCAGAGTGGTGTTCAGACATAGATTTTTGTGGAGTGGACTGTCATCATGAAATTGATACATAGCATTTTTCAAAATTCATCCTTTCTTTTCTGCTTGTCTGTACCTATATCTAATAGTACACTGGAAAACAAGATAGCTATGTTATTGATTTCATTGCATTCTGATTGGAAAACCTTTACTTAGATACTTACCTATCTATCTAACAACGTCATTTAGTATTCTTATTTTAATATCTAGGTAAATATAACCATAACAGCATATATTTACATGTTTGTAGTATAAATGATGCTTCACACACAGGTCATTATGTAGGTAGGTATTATAAATAACGTACCTAATAATTAAATATTACTTACCTTCCTAGCGATTTCTAATTTAGTCAGTGTATTTTGTCTAACACTACACAGGAATCTACCCACTGAAAAAACCGTAGGTAGGTATTTGTGATAGACACTTGATACTTTAAGTAAGTAGGTATTCAATAGAAGTTTTATCAGCAGAATAATTATGTACGGTGCCTAACAATCTACCTACTTTCGCTCTGACATATCGCGATCTTCACTTGACTAAATAACATTTACCTTCTGTTTTTTTTTCGATTGCTCATTCTATGACTATGAATCATCTTGCATTTGCATAAGTTAGGAATTAGCTGTTTTCCCGCGGTTTCACCCTTGTCCCGTGGGAACTGCTGCCCATTTCCGGATAAAATATATCCTACGTTACTCGGGAATAACTTGGCCACCCAACTAAAATATTTTTTCAAATGGGTCCAGTAGTTTCGGAGCCTGTAGGGTAAAAACAAACAAATGTTTCTTCTTTATTATACTATTTGTTTTAGGGTAAATATTAATCGTACAAATCGTAGACAGAATGTAGGTATGAATCATAAGAATACAACGCAATACCTACCTCAGACAGATTTTAATGATGAAATTGACGGAATAGAGAGCGAAAAAAATAATTATTATGAGCTACATTACTCAAAGAAATAGAGAGCCTTTTATTTATTTTCTTCTACTAGTAAGTTTTTCTGGCAATTCTGATATTTTTTTTGGCGGGTTCCTTCGCGTTTAGGTATAGGGTGTTACAAAGTACCAGTGACGAAAGGGGGTTAAGTGGGTCCTTTCAAAGAGTGAATTAACCAATATATATTTAAAACGTGAATACGTTTATACCTACATTTTTACACTTACCGGAAAATAAAGAAAATATAATTTAATGAAAATGTGTTTCGTAGATGTGCAAGCCTTTGCTTATTATAATCATAGAATGTTATTATTATTATTTATTACTAGCCTATAATGTCCCACTGCTGGGCAAAGGCCTCCCCATCCCGCTTCCACACTTCTCGATCCCTCGATCGAGTCCACCAGTCCCGACAGTAGGCGTCCAGGGGCCCGATTCTCCTAATTTTACTTAAGCGACATACGATTCACGTTCGACTCGGTTCGACTGAGATCCAATCCCGACTCGATTACGATTGAAGCGTATGTGGCATTCCGCTATTTTTTCTTTGAAATAAACGTTTTTATCCTTTTCTGTCATTCAATAATGAATCATTTTGTCTGCAAATGATTTACGATTGCAAAATGAATGTACAATCACCAAAATAGCAGACCAATCGCAAACCAATCGAATGTCGTTGGAATACGATTGGTCTTATGTTAGTAGCAGACTACCCGAGACCGATTGGTCTTATGTTAGTAGCAGACCAATCGCAAACCAATCGAATGTCGTTGGAATACGATTGGCCTTATGTTAGTAGCAGACTACCCGATATGGTTAAAACTGCTGTTGCGATCATATTGCGACTCGATTTCTATTCGATTTTGACATTATTCACTTAGGAGAATCGAGCCCCTGTTCGTCACGCCATCTCTTCCGGGGCCTACCCCGCCTGCGGTGTCCATCCTGGGGTGTCCACTGGGTGACAATAGTGGCCCATCTTTCCGGATGCATACGACTGACGTGTCCGGCCCAGTTCCATTTCAGTGTTGCCGCCTTTCGGCCCACATCAGTGACTCCTGTTCTGGAACGTATAACGGTATTCCGGATGCGATCCGTCCGTTTAATGCCTAAAAGGGTAAGCTCCATTGCTTTCTGGCAAACCTTGAGTTTGGACTTCTGACACTCCGTGAGAGACCAAGTTTGTGTAGGTAAAGAAAATTGTGCAGTTGGTGGAACGAAAGTGGATAAAGTAAGAAATGAGTTTATCTAACTTCTCTCTAAGAAGTTTGAATTTGGTAACACATGGCTGTCATGGCAGGAGCATTTTATAGAATGGAATAAGAATTATGACGGGAATGTTGAGCATGTAGTACAAGGGCCCAAGAAACGATAGATCATCATCATCAATATTCAAATAAAATTTGGATAAGGGCAGGACCTTATCCAAATTTTATTTGGGGTTGGCGCAGCATGTTTTCTCCTTCAATACTTTTCTATCCGCCAAAGAAATGATAGGGATTGTGTTAAAAATGATATGGCTGGCAAGAATGATCAATCTTGTGATGTCAGACAGAATAATGGAAGAGGTGGTGCGCCGACCCTAAATACGAAATTGGGATAAAGGCAGTGGAAAGAGATTAGTCCCCAGGCCGGCGAACAAATTTTTTTTTGATACATATACATTTAAGACTTTGTGAGTGCCTTCCTTACGATGAGTCCGACAAACTTTTCGAATGCGCAAATTTTGGTGCCGCTGCGTTTTTTAATGCTTGACTCCTGAAATTGTCGATATGACGTCACTATGGCTCTTCGTACATACACGTTTCATCTTTTGAGATTCGTTTAATAAAGTGAACTAGAGAATGGTGGTCAACTTGTCCGATAAAGATCGTGCTGCGTTTGGAGTGTCCACCATCCTGAAAATGTCGATATGACGTCACTATGACTCTTCGTACATACCTGTTTCATTTTTTGAGATTCGTTTAATAAAGTTAACTAGAAAATGGTGGTCAACTTGTCCGATAAAGATCGTGCTGCGTTTGGAGTGTCCACCATCCTGAAAATGTCGGTATGACGTCACTACGACTCTTCGTACATACCTGTTTCATTTTTTGAGATTTGTTTAATAAAGTTAACTAGAAAATTGTGGTAAGCTTGTCCGACAAAGATCATGCTGCATATGGAGTGTCCACCGTCCGGAAAATATAGATACATTTTAAGATTTGGTATAAAGTACTGACAATTGGTGTGAAGTATGTTAATAGTAAATGTTGCATTTAGAAAGTCGTTTCGAATGATATATGTATCATTACTACAGGAGGGATTTATTAACTTGAAAACACCTATCGATAAAATAATCTTATATAAGATCTAGCTTCTGAAATACTAACAATTCGCCGAAGTTTTTTAAATATGAAATGTTGCATTTAAAAACGTCTTTTGAATGATGTATAACTCATTACTAGAGATGGGATTTATTTAATTGAAAACATCTATCAATAATTATAATTTTAAATAAGCTCTAGCTTCTAAACTACTAACAATTTGTCGGAAGTATGTTAACACGAAATGTTTCATTTGGAAAGGTTTTTCAAATAATATATAATTTGTTACTAAAGAAGTAATGGATTAGCTTGACAGAACCTACCGATAGTATATTCTTAGAAAAGCTCTAGCTTTTAAAGTACTAACAATTTGTCGGAGTTATGCTAATACAACCTTGCGCTTAAAAAGATCTTTTGATTGAAATATGGCTCATAACTTCAAGTGAGATGTTATTCCTTAACACAATGTAAAGTATCAATAATATGCATGAATGATATGCAATGTAAAGTATCAATAATATATATGAATCGGTAAGTGGTATGTTAAGACGGAATATAGCGCTTAAAAAGATCTTTCAATTGACATATAGTTCATACCTAGAGGTGGGACATTATTCCCTAACATAGTAAAACCTATCGATAATACCTACGCCTTATTTGGGCTATATCTTCTAAAATACTAAGAATTGATAAGTGGTATGTTGAGACAAAATGTTGCACTTAAAAAGACCTTTTGATTGATATATAGTCCATTAATAGATGTGGGATATTATTCCTTAATATAATATAAACTATCAACAATACGTCTTAGTCAGGCTACTTTTTCAAAAAATAGTAATTAAAATTTGGTAAGTAGTATGCCAATTTAATATACTTAAATAATGCACGTGAATATTTAAGTCAGAAATTGACAAAAAGAATAAACTTCTTCCAATTGTAATATTTTTTTCTCATTTTCTTGTCGAACTGACTATTTGACTCACTACATTTGTCGGACAAGTGGATATTTGCAATAAGAATAGTATTATCTATCATTATTGTGTTTGTCCGACATGTATGTATGGGGAGACACAGTGACGTCATATCGACATGTTTCGGATGGTGGACACTCCAAACGCAGCATGATCTTTATCGGACAAGTTGACCACAATATTCTAGTTAACTTTATTAAACAAACCTCAAAAAATGAAACGTGTATGTACGAAGAGTCGTAGTGACGTCATACCGACATTTTCAGGATGGTGGACACTCCAAACGCAGCACGATCTTTATCGGACAAGTTGACCACCATTCTCTAGTTAACTTTATTAAACGAATCTCAAAAAATGAAACGTTTATGTACGAAGAGCCATAGTGACGTCATATCGACAATTTCAGGAATCAAGCATTAAAAAACGCAGCGGCACCAAAACTTGCGCATTCGAAAAGTTTGTCGGACTCATCGTAAGGAAGGCACTCACAAAGTCTTAAATGTATATGTATCAAAAAAAAATTTGTTCGCCGGCCTGGGGACTAGATTCATAAAATGCAAGGAAAATATGTAGTGTTAATTCCGCGAGACAATAAAACAAGGCTGGCATGTAGACACTTACTATCTACTCTCACGTGTGCAGCAAAAGTATCATGCAAATGCATAGACACAGTTGCCGAGTAAACACACCCTTCTTGACACGTGTTCGGTGACTGTCTCTATTATGGATCTGCGTAAGGGCGGGAGAGTGAGACGTCCTGAATCCGAGTATCGATTTATTGTCTCGCGGAATTTACGCTCCATATTTTATCGAAATGTTATTTCATGGCCATTGCCCTTGGCTGCATCCGACATCAGGCTGGTATACGTTCCATGGGACGTTTGCCCTCGACTTGGCCCAGATTGAGAGCCTCTCGAAATTTTACTGTGCTTGCCGCATAATGTGTCCGAAAAAGCTCTATCTAGTATTCCGCCAAAACGTTTCTCCATACTATTTAATGAATAAATAAGCTCCAATACATCATTTCGTAAGGCCCCATAAAAGTTTTACTTAAAATGACGATAGATAACCGCTTTGATAGACTTGAAAAACATCAGAAGACAAGCTTTTCTTTGTATGGAAATTGGGCTCGAGTATAGCACACAATAACCGAATAGTATAAGAATTAGGTTCCATAAGCTTATATTAGGTCAAAGACCAAAGCATTTCAAAATCTATCCCAGGAGCCCTGAGAAAGACTGGCTTGACGTTTACTTAATATTACGAATAATAATGAAATGAATTATATTAATTGACAAATACGAGGTCTTGTACACGCCACCTTTTTCCGCCGAGATTCCAAAATGGAAGAGAAGTTCTCAGTGCGTTTGTGTTCTTTTTATTTTGGATGCGACCACTCCCGCTACTGGGCAAATAGCCCAGACCTTGTAAAGTGACTATCTGTGGAGAACATTTGAACAGGTTTTTCTTATGACCACTTTAAAAAAGGATTTTTTTTAGTCGGTGAACCGATTAGTAGTTTCGGATCCTTTAGGTCCAAGTTCACCGACAACATAAATGTCAGTTTTCTTAAAACAACTGTTTAACACGAATTGTCACGACACGTTTCAAAGTAAACAGTTATTTTATGTTGTCGGTGAACTTGGGCTTTAAGGTACAAAGAAACAATAAAAAAAAATGTTTAATATATTCGTAAAAATGGTAAGTAAAGATACACTAAATTAAAATTACTTTTTTTCTGCACACAACGAATCAAGCATATGTACCTAACATTAAATTATATAGCAAAAAATATGTTTTGTTAAATACAAATTACATATTTAAAAATGCAAATAACAAACTGTCCAAATAATGGCAGCTGTGTCTTGGATGTAGGAAATAATATCAAAATAGGTATAAAATGGATAATCGACAAATTGTTAATCTAACTATCTGTTGAAAGAGCAAATAAGAAAATGGCGAAAGAAGACTGTCAGATTCTGTATGTTCTTGATTGTTACTTCTTCACGCGAAAACGGAAGAAAGGATTTTAAAGAAATTTGGCAATAATGTAGCGCGGAAGTGGTAGTTTCCTACTTTCGTAAAAGAAAACTATACATTATTACGATGCATGTAACGCGAAAGCCTATTTTCGTAACGCTTGTTTTAAAACGTATTACTTGGCAGTCGTTATTTAGTGTTAATTCTTATTCAGGTCGTGCGATAAAGAGTGTACTTATCATTAAACCTTACGACGACTTACAGTACAGTCGACGGATGGGCGTTGATATAGTATTATAATGTCTGGAACAAAAATAATCATCAGTCCTGACCAATGAAAAACCTGGAAATAGTATGTTATCCCGTTTTTGGTCCCAAGCTTATTTTCAGAATAACACAAGATCGAAAATTCGAAAGCAAGGTTATATATTGTTGAAACTTATTTGATGAAGGTTTTTATTATAATAGATCCGGACTAATATGGGAGTTTCGACAACCATTTTCTTCGCGACAGACTTGGGGAGTGTGTCGTCCAAACACAAACTGGCCTCGAGACGGTGGCGTAGTGTTGCGCGCGCCTCTCTTAGTGGAGTCTACTGCGGCCGCCAGGTGACGGCTACGGTAAATTAAGGCAACACCAGGTAGTTTTTAGCCGGTAAGAGTCCAGAAAACCCCTCCATCGACCCCAGGTGAAGAAAAGTCCATGAGGATTTACCCCCTGACAAAAATATGTCAGGTACGGGGTAAATAGTCGTTCGGTCGTAAGACGCTCCACTCTATTAGGTACCAGTGTTCCGTGTGTACATATAAACAAATACAAATTATGTTTCAAGATCACTTAGATTTAATCTAATAAATCATGTGCAAATTAATTACATGAAAGTATCATTTTATAAGGATAATCGTGGTAAGCCGATGACAGAATTTTAGTATTAACTAACCATTTGATAAAACAAACTAATATAGCTGGTGACACTTTATTATTAATACCTACCTGTTGACGACATTACCAGTCAAACCATTTATAGACAAATAGACTTAAACATACAATATATGAAAGTAAGAAAACAATTATTATGGAATATTTAAATTATGTTTACAAATTTTGATACTTGTTCTGGAATAGCAATGTCAAAGGTTTTTTTTTTAATTTAGGGAAAATACTACTATGCACTTAACTAGGTAAAGGATAATATTATGGATGTAATAGGATCTATCGTTGTAGAACTACATATAAGAGCCTAGAACCTCATATAGTTGTGGGATCTTCTGGAAGGTCGGCCACGTGATCGCATGCCGCGGCCGCGTGCTCCGCTCTCGCTGTCTGCAAAAATTAACATATTATTTTAACAGCTGACAAGTTGAGTTGAATTTTTAAGACTCATTGTTTTTCAGCGTATTTAATTTAGCATCAGAATTATTTTATGAACTGTTGAAGATTAGTGCTCGTGAGCAAAGAGCGGGAGTATGGTTGATCGATGACCGGTCCAGATCGGTGGTCGGTATTGTAACTATGTCGTCAAAAATATAAAGAGCAAGGGCCCCTTGCCGTAGTGCTTACGTTATGTATCAACGGCCTACTAATTTATTGGCTACTATATATAGACATTGTTACAATAAAAATATAAAAGTCAGTAAATCATCCTTAACAGATTCTTTGCGTCGCCCATTTTCTATCACTTAATCTATGGCGGCGAACAAAAACTCGTGTCAAGCGCCATAGCAGTTGATGACTTCATTATTGTGTCTTCAACCATGCATGAATGAAAATACTTTTCTTATTTTTCGTGATTGGCGGTATGTTACAGTTACATATCAGATTATACTCGCTATATACACTATTACCATTCCTATTTATTGTTCAAATTCTTCGTTATTTTCTCAAAATTCATTAAAAAAAACCGGCCAATTGCGAGTCGGACTCGCACACAAAGGGCCCCGTACCATTATTTATAAAACGGACAAAAAAATCACGTTTGTTAAATCGGAGCCCCCCAAAATATTTATTTAATTCTAATTTTCGGTATTTGTTGTTATAGCGGCAACAAAAATACATCATCTGTGAAAATTTCAGCTCTCTAACTAACACGGTTCATGAGATACAGCCTGGTGACAGACGGAAGGACGGACGGAAGGACGGAAGGACGGATGGACGGACGGACGGACGGACCGAGGAGCGAAAACAATAGGGTCCCGTTTTACCCTTTGGGTACGGAACCCTAAAAACTAGTGCCTGTAGCAAGATAAAATACAGCCTATGTTACTCGCTTTTCAACAGTAAGAGAAATTTTGAAATTGGTTCAATAGTTTCGGAGCAAGCGAACAAAAAATTGTTCCTCTTTATTATATTAGTATAGATATGTATATTTAGCCATTGACACGGATAGTTTTTTTATTTTCTTTCAGTTTGTTGGCTGAATGCTCTTGACATAGACATGGAATCATCTCACTGCCCGCAGTTTTAAAATCTTGGGATCTCCAGAGGGACTCGCTAATAAAGTAGCCACCAGAAACACAATAGAACTGGGATCAATGTTCATTTTCACTTCAGTAGCTCAAACACGTGGGTGCTTCAACCATGGCGTAAATCAGCGTGGCCACGGCTTTGTGTCATAAATGAGTAAAATTCCATTTAGCTCACCGGTTTTGAGCAGCAAAACCTACGTGTTTGAATTATTGTAGTGAAAATAAGTATTATGATAGCTTGCGTACCTGCGGCTCGCATCCACCGCTGGTTCTGCGAGTGTGGTGAGTGTGGCGAGTGGGGGTGCGGCTGCGCGTGCGCGCGGCGCCCGACGCCCGGCGGGGCGCTGGCCTCGGCCTCACGACCCTCTTCAGCCACCTGCTACATTGCAACCACAACATTTTCACTATCACACTTTGAACAATTTTCACAGGTTACCGATAGTCTGATAACTACTATCAGGTACTACCTGATAGGTAAACTACCCTTTGGTTTCACAGTTCTCGGAAAGCAATATCTGGCAGAAATAATAACCAGCCTTTATCTGGCATTAACTACTAGTTAGGCCCGGTTGTTCGAAGCTCGGTTACGTCAAGGTTAGGGTTAAATTCTAGTTACAGTAAAATTAACAGGGTTTAAATTCAAAACGCGTTGTTGAACGTTAAAATTTCATAGTAAAAATGTCAAATTATTCGTGGTCAAAATTGACAACGGTAAAATTTTAACTTTAACTTTACCGTAACGTACGAACAACCGGGCCTTAATCAACTTTTAGTTTTTTGATAAATAATAAAGAAATGAGTGCTAATTATAAAGTGTGCTTGTATTCTTTATCAAAGAACCCTCAATTTAGGTAAACCAATGAGGTGGTCCCCGGCATGACAAACTTTTGGTAAAATGGTCCCTGTTGCCTAAAAGGTTAAGAACCACTGTTCTAGAGTCTTTAAGGTGCAAACTAAAGAAAACATTTCCTCTTTACTATAGTAGTAGAAGTATAGACACTTCATATTATTATCTTGAAATTTTGGATATGTAGATGTGTGTTACTCTATTATGTAAAAAGTACTGATCGGATTTTGATGCAACTTTACAGCAATGCAGACTTGTTATGTAATATCGCGGAAGAAGAGCCGATAGCAGAGATGTCATAAGGAAGGCAGGTTAGGCTCCTTCTTGTAGGTCACGGTAACGTATGTTAGGCGTGATCAAACTAAAATGAGCTAAAATGTAAACAAAGAAAGAAATTTTTCAAGATTACGGGTATAACCTGACCGATGACAAAACGTCACATTTTTATGTAAAATGTTTGTAGTATCTGTGGTTTACAATTTAGTAGGGTTCTATGTTTGACAGTCAAGTCTTATAGGTTATTTTACATGTAAAGGGTTCCTTCTATCTGGCAGAATTTTATTTGGCCGAATTTTATTTGGCATAACACACCTTGGCATAATTTTTTTTTAACGAATATTTTTAAGGCTTAAAAAATATTTAACATAATTATTGTTTCACCGAATATTTATATGCCCGAATTTACAGTTGCATACTTTTAAGATGGCAGAATTTTATTTCGCACTAGCTTCTGCCAGCGGTTTCACCCGCATCCCGTGGGAACTACTTCCCGTACCGGGATAAAAAGTAGCCTATAGCCTTCCTCGATAAATGGGCTATCTAACACTGAAATTTTCAAATCGGACCAGTAGTTCCTGAGATTAGCGCGTTCAAACAAACAAACAAACTCTTCAGCTTTATAATATTAGTATAGATAATTGCTTTTGGCATAGTTAGTTTCGCATTATTTCGTTTAGTTAGTATAATGTACCTATATTTTAAGAAATTATTATTTGGTATAATCTCGTTTGGCGTACTATGAAGATGGTAGAATTTTATTTAGATTCAATTTATTTAGCAAATTGCCATTTATAACCTTCAATTAAAAAACATTGTATTAAAAATTGAAGCTAGTAACGAAAACGAATCGCTGCAAAACCCCGCCCTACCCCTAGAGTGCAATTCAAAACCGCGTAGGCGCGGAGGGGCAAGGCGGCAAACGTGAAAACCATCTGCGACGATAAGCTCGCATGGGACCGCCGGAGCCCCGTAGTGCCGGAGCTGTGACAGAAGCCATGCTTGCTGCATGTTGCATGCCTGCTTAGGTACATGCTGCATGCCTGCTTGCATGCTGCATGCCTGCTTGCATGCTTGCTTGCATGCTGCATGCCTGCTTGCATGCTTCCATGCTTCAGGCTTGTTTGCATGCTTCATATAGGAAAAATTCCAAAACTATGCCAAAAGATGATTCTGACTATAAACATTCTGAAATATGATAGTTCTGCCTTTTAATGACTACTTATATGAAATGTATGCCAAAAGGAAATACTGACTGGCAACTTTCTGCGAAATGATGTTTCTACTATTTAAGTATTATGAATATGAAATTTATGTCTAAAGATGATTCTGCATGCCAAAATTATGCGTTTTTAATGTATGCTAAATGAGTGTATGCCACACGATTTTCTGCGAAATGAAGATTATGCCAACTGTTGGTATGCAAAATAAGATTATGACATAAAAAGTTCTGCCATAAAGGGGGGGACCCACATGTTAACGATTTGATACATATTTAATTAAAATTAAGAAAATGATTTACGGCATTAAATTGATTATATTTGATTTCAAATAAGTCTGAAAGGATTACATAAATTCTACAGACATTGTTCTAAAATATCATTTCTCATGTGAACTTCCGAAATTATTTTTATAAAAAATGTTCACTACTTCAGTGGTGACTTCTTAAAAACCCTTTTTATGGTTTGTTTACCTTTTGACTCATGGCTCCGTGAATAGGGTATAAAACTAAGGAAGCGTTCGGGTTCCTTGTCAAATCACGACTAATCTGCCAAAGATTGGTCTTATTGGTATACTGCTCAGTATCAAGACCAATCTTTGGCAGATTAGTCGTGATACTAAGCAGTATAATGAATGTTTTGATAAATACATACTTGGTGTGGGGAGGAGGGTTCACTGCCCTGTGAGCTGACAGCAGTGGCTTCCTCCTCGACTCGTGATTCCTCCCAGTCTCTAGTTTCGCCTCCTTCCGCACCTAGATGTGTCAATTTTAATTTATTAATATAATTTTTTACCACTTTTTGTAACTTTCTTATTTGTATTGTGTAGTGTCGATTAATCTGTAATTAATGGAAATGTGAAAGCGTACTAGCTTCCATCGTGGTTGCAGCCGTGTCCCCATGGAATTACCTTCCATACCTTTTTGGGATTAATTTTATTTATTTTATTTGGCTCACCAACAAATGAGTACACTCAACAATTATGGGTTACATTAAATCAATTAGGGTCTAGTGTATCAATCTCTTACAGGTAAGCACATCATGCACTACTTAAGATTAAATGTATAAAGGCTTGAAATTGATGTAGTTACACACAATCAGGCTGCTAGGGACAAATTAAAACTAAAAATTGGACTAAAACTATGAGATCACATGCAAAAACAAACTGTGGAAGAAATAACATTAAAAAAGAAAAATCTAATCGAATTAAAATTATAATAAAGTTGAAGTTAAATAAATTAAAACTAGTAAGGGCTGATTTTTCAATCGCCAGATAACTTTTATCTGAGGAATATGTTTGACGTTTTGACAGGTTTTGTATGGAAAATATGTCAAACCGCCATATTTATTCCTCAGATAGAAGTTAACTGATGATTGAAAAATCAGCCCTAATTCAAATTAATAAATTGAAGAAAAAAAAAAAACAAAATTAACATTAATAAAAACATACCTAATCAAAATAATTTAATTTAACATTATGATCCAAATGGGTTCAGCTGTTCTTTAGATAGTAAAATTAACATAACTTTCATATATATCACAGTCGATGTATTATGTTTGTCATTTATGACAAAATATTACTTGCATAATTGGGATGTTCTTTGTACTTTTTTGTAACGTCACCCATTAAGACGTGTAAGTGCAACAAAGTGGATGTATTGGCGAAAGATATAAAGGAGTGCTAAGTGTAGATAGAGCAAAGTGGACATGAAAAATTAGAAAATCTGACTCCACCATGTGGGATACGCAGTAGGAAAGAGAGAGATTGCACTGTCTGTCACCAATATTCGCGTTGATTACATAGCACTTTAGCGGGCAAGAAAAGCTTCTCGAAGAATATTGTACTAGCTGTTTACTGCGGTTTCAACCATATCCCATAAGACATTCTCATACCGGCTAAAATATAGCCTATATTACTTGGGGATAGCACAAATTCTCAACGATGAAAGATTTCTTCAAATCGGTCCAATCGTTTCAACATGTACGGCAACTGCACAACAGCGCGCAACGTTGCACGACAGCGCGCAACTTGACAAACAGAAACCAAACAAAAGTTGCGCGCTGACTTTCAGCATGTTGGGCAAATCGTTGTGCGTGTGTCGCGGCTTCAGGGTACAAACAAAGAGAGGAACGTGTGGCGTGTTAGTATAGATGTGGTACGTACTCTGCGCGGGCGCGGGCGCGGGCGGCAGCGCGGCGGCGAGGTCGGCGTGCGTGTCGTGGTGCGCCAGCGCGGCGCTCGCCTCCGCGAACGTGAAGCGCGCCGCGCCGCCGCCCGCGCCCACCGGCGACACCACCGCCTCGCCGAACCTACGCACGACACTCACATTACTACATAACCCACTACATTCATAAAAAGTCGTGGTGGCCTTGTGGGTAAAGCACCGACCTCTCATATACGAGTGTCAGGCAAGTACCGATGCAACTTTACTAAGTTTATATGTACTTTCTAAGTATATCTAAGACACCAATGGCTGATAAAAAGGTGAAGGAAAATATCTTAAAGAAACCTGGACTATACAGTCTGAAATCACCAACCCGCATTGAGCAAGCGTGGTGATTGACGCTCAATCCTTCTCCGTGTGAGAGGAGGCCGCAGCCTAGCAGTGGGACGACAAAAAGGCTGTAGCGTAACGTAACTACTTTTTATCTATACATATTGAAAAATGTTTTCAATGTTCTCTATGATCAAAATCAAGAAACATCACAACTACCGATTTTGAAGTTGAGTATTTTATTCAAAATCGGCACATATTTTCACACAAGAAAAAAACACTAAACTGATCTATTTCTGGCTTTCTGGCTTCAATAAAATCACTCGATTACCAATCTGTATATACTATTCAATATTTATTAAACCTTATTAATAGTATTATTGCTGTAATTACCCATCATTTCGTCTCGGAACGTAAAGTGTAGGTGTAGATGGCACTATACTGTCATCACCATCGTCACCATTGTTGCCCAAGGATAATGCTCCGCTTTCTGTGAAAAAAAAAACCTTTTTTCATAAAAAGGCGACTTAACCCCTTAAATGCATATCTACGCGAGATACAATGGATTTTCTATTGTTCTCTAATTAGCGGCATTCAAGAGGTCAAGCTATAAATATACAGACAATCTAAGCGAATAAGTAGCACTGTGTATCTACTCTTTCACGCTGTGATTAATCATCACTTGATTGTATTCGGATAATCAACGGCGTGCAATAAGTCCGTGGAATTAGAACATAAATAAATTTTCGTTCAGCTGAAATATTGTCTCCAAAGTAAAAAGCCTTTAAAATAGACCGAAAGTTTTTCGTTGAATTTATAGTGGCTTCGATCCCCGCACCCAGGGCATCAAATGGCCTTGCGAAGCTTGTGATCTTTTTTTAGAAGTTTTATACAGTTAGGTTTTATGTAGGTTTGGGCGCAGCTCCGTTATTACGTACGCTCGGTGCCGCTGCTGATGGCCTCGATCTGCTGTATGGCGGGCGCGGGCTCGCTGTCGGGCTCGGCCCGCGCCGCCTCGCCCTCCTCGCCCTCGCCGCCAGCCTCCGGTGACTGTGCGGGCGACTCGGACTGTCGGGCAGCATTGTCTGCGTCATCTCCTTCAACCTCCTCTTCCTCTTCACCCGCTTCGACCTCCTGTTCTTCCTCCATGTCTTCTTCCTCCTCCTCTCCCTCCTGTTCATGATCATTACAAATATTCATGAATGATTATTCGTCGCTGATATTTATTTTATATATTTGGGGAAATAATTTATTACAGTACTAGCTTTTGCCCGCGACTTCGTTCGCGTGGAATAGTGATTTTTGGTTTGACCAATAGATGGCGCTATATGTCCGAAATAAATTTTATTTTTATTTTTATATTTTTTTGTAATAAAAACTATCCTATGTCCTTTCTCAAGTCCCAAACTATGTCTGTACCAAATTTCACACAAATCGGTTCAGTAGTATAGGCGTGAAGAAAAGACAGACAGACAGACAGAAAGACAGACAGACAGAGTTACTTTCACATTTATAATATTAGTTAGGAAGTTAGGATTACAAAACTATAAGCAATACATATACTTGGTTACATTGAGAATGAGGTACCAAAAACAACAGTTTGTGATTTGACACATCATGAAGTTATTATGAATTTAAGTTTCATATGCATTATGGAAATCAATGTTTAGCTAAAATCGTACCCTGTACATAGTGCCAGTGCACCGCTCGTCGTCCTCCTCAGAGTCGACGACGATAACGCCTTCGTCGTCTTGATCACAGCGTGAAGATGTTGGCACTTGATATTCCACTTCGACCGATCGTTCAAAGCCCTGAACCATGCAAAGAATTTATGTCAATTTGAAGTAACATGTTAAGACTAAAAGGGCAAGAACGTTTTAACAGTAACGCTCATAGAAAAAAATGAAGTAGGAATATTTTTCTTAGATTTGAGTATGAAAACGTACTTGTACCCTAGTTCTTTTAGCAGCGAGCGGGCGTTGTTGTAAGCGACGTTTAGGGGGACGCGCGTCGGACGGCGCAAGAGATGTGCTGACTCCGGGCGGCGCGTGGGACGTGCTGACGCCGGGCGGGCCATGCGATGTGCTGACGCCGGGCGGGCCATGTGACGTGCTGACGCCGGGCGGCGCGTGCGACGTGCTGACGCCGGCGGGCGCGTGCGACGTGCTGACGCCGGCCACGGCCTGCGACGTGCTCACTCCGGGAGGCGCGTGAGATGTGCTCACGCTTCCCGATGCTTGTGATACCGGACCCGAAGTTGAAGGACCTGCTGTTGCTCCTAAACCACAGAATATTTAGGTCTAATAAATAAAAAATCAATGTCTGCATCGGCATTTTAAACTGTCAACATTATAATCCTTGAGTTTCCCACACCATGACAGGTAATCATTAATTCAGTGGACGAGTTTAAATCGAAATGCGACTTTTTCCAGAATGTCGTATGATGCTTTTTTACATACCGGTTAAAGGAGGCGCTGAAACAGCAGGCGTTGGCACACTGGACGCCGCGGCTGAACTCGCTGTAGCTACACCAGTCACGCTGCCAGATGCAGCCCCGCTGGGTTGCTCAATGCGAGGCATAACCATCGCCACAGCCTATGCAAAATAATAAATCTACATATTTATTTGCATACATGAGTGGGTGTGTGCGTTCAAACACTCCTGCGTACATATGTGTGACAAAACGGACAATTAATGTACATTTTAGAAATCAAATACTGGATATGTTCTGTTACTAACGTTATAAATGCGAAAGTAGTGTCTGACGAGTTAAAAAATCACAGTTGGAAAGCTATACTATCCCCGAGTCAGAAAATCTATATTTTGTCCAGGTGCGGGAAAAATTCCCACGGGACGCGGGTTTATTGATATTTTTGTAATGTATTTCTGAAATGTACCTACTATGAAATATAATATTATAAAGCTGAAGAGTTTGTTTGAACGCGCTAATCTCAGGAACTACTAGTCCGATTTGAAAATTTCTTTCAGTGTTAGATAGCCCATTTATCGAGGAAGGCTATAGGCTACTTTTTATCCCGGTACGGGAAGTAGTTCCTACGGGATGCGGGTGCAACCGCTGGCAGAAGCTAGTTATAAATAATGTTAATGTTTGCAATGATAAAATGGGTCTGAGCTTTGTAATATTTATATCGGGTGTGTTGTACCTAATCACATTAAATTAAATACGTTAATATATGACGATTAACACAAAGAAAAAAATGAAGTACGTTAAAATAAAAAATGAATTTTTCAAACAAAGGTATTAGAATAAAAATGTGCGAGAATTAGAACATTATAAGAGTCAGTCATTACAAACTACTGAAATTCTTCCTTGAAAACTGACAGGTATCAACTGGTCAAAAAATCCTAACTTTATCTCTGCTTTACACATGATGTTGTAAATTATAAAAACGAAAAATGTCTCCTATGGCTGAACCACTGAATGGATTAGGTTATTTTTTTTACAATTCGCCATAGCATATCATACAGTATATGTGATAGGATTTTATGTGATTAGGTACGACACATCCTGTTTACATTGTGTATAAATTGGACATTATAAATATTGATTGAATATACCTGTTGAGGCGCTTGTGAATGTGTCGATGGTTGCGCTGTGTTGTCACTAGAACCGGAGCTGCCCATGCCAGCTTCACTGGTATCCATATCCTGAAATTAAAATTTGTCATTTGAGACATAACTTATACATTTTATGTTGATCAACCTGAGCACCAGATCTTGATATTTAAGATTAGATGCCAGATTATATGCTATTTCAATATTTGGGTGCAAATGATCTCCTTTCTTAGATCTTCCTCAGACTTCAAGCTATCTCCATACTCTACACTCATCTTGATGTGACATTGTGGTTTATATACTTAAAAAAATATACTGACCTGTGTGGATTCTGGCGGCGCTGTGGATGCAGCTAGTGCCGCTCTGGGGAGGGGGCGTGATGAAGATGCTGGCATGTACTCCGTTGTATGGGCATCGTGAGGCGCTGTGGGTCCCACTTGGGCCATTGGACGAATTGATGCCAAAGGTGTCTCACCACCACGCCGACTTGCAGTCACACTTTGTTGAGCTACTCCTAATTGCAGGTTAAGAAATAAAAATGAATTACACTTGAATAATTTGAATTATTATTTATAAAAAATGTTGATGACTACTAGAATAAATCAAACCTCCCAGACCTCTACACATTATAAGTTTGAATATAGCTGAATAAACTGTTGGTTTCGGCTGTCATTTACACATATTTCGCAGTCGTTACGAAAACTCAGGAGCCAGTAAGTCAGAGAACCAATCTCACTTATGGGTTGCCTGGGTCGAGGTCAGATAGAGGGCAGTCGCTCCTTATAAAACACTGGTACTCCGATTAGTTATTAATCTAAACATAAATTGTGGCTAGTGTCATCAACACATTTTATAAACCATTTTCATAACCAATTGGAATTAAAAAAACGTTCACTTACCAGCCATAGGTTTGATATTAGCCGTAGGTGGATCTGTAGTAGTTTTCTCAGTAGAAGTTTGCTGCTTTGAAGCTGAAGATTGAGTGGCGAGCTGCCGCTGAAGCAAGGTTACTTTTTGATGCAGTGCTTCTAACTCTCTGGCTTTTTCAGCCTGGGCTTCACTTCGCTCTTTCTCTAATCGCGACAGCCGTCCCTCATACTGAGATTTTATTAGAGCTAGTCTTACATCCTGTTCATCGCGTGTGCTTTGCTCAATTGCACCTATTTTATTGCGAGATTCGTCTAATTCTCGACTTAACGTATTTTTCAGTTCTGTCAACTGAACAATTTTACTCTTGGCTTGTTTTAATACTTGTTTAGATTTTTCTTCTTTTTCCATATTTGCAGTTCGCAGTGTTTCTAGTTCTTGTTTTAATTTATCTGTATTCAATTTTTCGGTGGCCAGTTTTGCTTGAAGCTCAGCTATTTGTTCCTCAAACTTCTTGTTACATTCGGTGATTGCAGCATCAGCAGCTGCAACGTCACCCTCACTCTTTTTCTTTTCTTCTTCTACCGTTTTTACTAACTCTTCATATTGAGCTTTGTACTTTTTAGCAATTTTCCTTATTTGGTTTTCTTTATTTCTAATGTCCGTCAACGATGCATCTTTGTTAGATAGTTCATCTGTTAATTTCGCATTTGAAGCAACTATTGACGATTGATCTGCTTTAAGTTTTGTAATCTCTTCAGTAATCCGTGTCATATCTTCCTTAAGAGTGAGCAACTCCTCACTAAGTTTCTTATTTTCCTCCGCTAACGCGTTATGTTGTCTCGATAACAAGGAATATTGTTCTTCTATTTTAATCTTCTCTACCTTTAATGAACTTAGTTCTTCGTTAACTTTTCTAACATTTTCTTTTTCATTTGTTAACATTTTGGCGAGAGTTTCCCTTTCGTTTTGTAGGCGTTTCCAGTCTTCAGGACTGGTTTTGTTAGCACGTTCAACTAAAGCATTCACTCTTGTTCTCCATCTGGCGCAATCCGCTTTCAACGCATTATTTTCTGACTGCAGAGTTTCATTTTTCGATGTAATGTCAGAAATTTTATCTTGTAGCGGCGCTAATTGAGCTTCCATTGTCTTTGCTGTAGCAGTAAGTTCTTCGACCCGAGAAGATAATGCATCTCGCTCTTCTCGTAAAATTCTGTTACTATCTGTTAAAGCATTTAATGTTTCAACTTTTCTCAATATATCTGACTGTCTAGTCACCGTCACCATACTCACTTCGGATTTTTCTCTTTCTGCTGCGAGAGTTAACTTTGTCTCATCAAGTTGTTTTTCAGCTATTTCTAACTGTGATTTAAGTCGCATAGTTTCAGCTTGTAGAATATCGAATTTAGCCATGGCGATGTCTTTTTCTTTCCTCAAAAACTTAACAATTTGGAATAATTGTTCTGATGATTTTCCATCTTCTTCACTAACTGATATATTAACATTGGAATCATTTGCAGATTCATTTAAGCTGTCTGTATGTGACCGAGATGCGTGAGTAACTGATAACTGTGTCCCCAAAGCTTGTATTTGGTCATGCAATAATGTATTTTGATCATTTAGGTCTTTCAGACGTTCAGTCAGCTGACTGTTTTCACTGATAAGTATTTTTTGTCTATCTTCCCATGATTTCTTTTCATTTTCTAAATCTTCAACTGCACGCAGTTTTAAGGCGGTTAATTCATTGATTTGATTTTGGGCTTTTAATAATTCTTCTTTCATGTGTGACAAAACTTGTATATCACTGGAATGTAGAATCATTTCATGGGTATATTTTTCCTCTGCATTCTGAACGGCTTCTGACAACTTAGTTATATCAGCACGAGCAGATTCAAGTTCCATACGGTATCCATTAGCGGTATTCAAAGCATTAGTCAATTCTTCTTTGATTGCGGCTAATTCATTCTTCAGTGTACTGTTACTGGAAGAGTGTTCTCCATTAGCATGCAATGATAATTCTGCTTCTAATTCAGAACATTTGTCTTCCAAATTCTGAAGTTTAGTACTATAGTCAGATAATTTAGCTTCAGTTTCTGTTTTAAATGCCTCATATTCAGTGTTTAGAGCCTTTAATTCCTTCTCAGCACTTTCTGAAATGTCGCAGTATTGTTTTATATGTTCTTTAGCTACATTTAGTTGCTCTTGGAGAGATTTCACTTCTTCTTGTTTATCGGACAATTTATTCTCCAGATCTCTTATTTTTTTAACAGTATCATATGAGCCATCTGTGTTTGGAGAAAGTGCAACTTTGAGTTTTTTTGTTAACTCTTCATTCGCCTTGCTCTTTTCCAACAAATCTTGCCTCATTTCTGTTATTTCTTTTCTTAATACGTCAGCTGCATCCTTCTCTTCTTGCATTCTTTCCTTTGCGGTATTTGTCTGTCTTTCGAGATGTGCTGTCAGCTCTCTAAACCTATCCTGTTCTTCCTGAAGTCTTCTCCTTAAAGCAGAACATTCTCTAGTAGCTTCATCTAGCCTTGTTTCTATTTTTGCTCGATTTTCAGCTTCAACGCGCTCTAAACTAGCTTTTATTAACTCTAAATTCTTCAACAGTAATGACTGACCTTGCCGTTCTCTGTTTAACATTTCTTTCTCTGTTTGAATACGTAACTCAGAATCTTTAAGTAGTTTAAGCTCAAGTTTTAAATTTTCAAGTTGAATCTCAGCAGCAGCAAGTTTACTCTGAGCATTCAGAGCTTCATCCCTCAAATGTTGTAAAGAAACTTCGTGCTTGGCAATCGTTGCGTTGTATGCTTTGTTTTTTTCTTCTAATGAAGTAATTTGTTTCTTATAAGTAGTGATATTCGTTTGCAAAATTTTGAGTCTCTCGTTATTATACTCGGAAGTTGAAGCACATTTGCTGTTTGTGGCTGTAAGTTTTCCTATCTCTTGTCTCATATTATCAATTTGTTCAAATAACATTCTTTCGTTGGTGACCTTTTCTTCTTTGTAAGTTTTATATTCTTCCTTCAGCATCTCTAATTGTTTCTCGGTTTCCCTATATTTTATTTCAAATGAAGAAACCTCTACGTTGGGGTGTTTAGTTTCGTTTTCAGGTGTGGACTCCATTGAATAGATGCCACTCTTTTCTAATTCTGATATCTCTGATGCAGACAATTCATGACGTTTACCTTTCATGTGATCATGGTAAAGCTTTTTGAACATATCTCTTTGCCTTATAAGTCCATTTACCATTTTAGTTTGACGTTCTTGAGCTTCAGTCAATTCAACTACTCTATTTTTCAATGATTCTATTTTATTCTGCATTTCACCACTTTCAAATTGTTCCTTATGGCGTTCAAATTCTTCTTGCTTATCTGTCATTTCACGAATCATTCGTAAAAGCTTTTGATTATTAGATTGTAATTCTTGTATGTCACTGAATGTTACTAAAGTTTTAGAGATAATTCTAGATGAACTTAATTCAGAAGAATTTGTTGTATTGGAAGCAGTTTGTGAAGAATCGTGATCACCATTCGGTAATAAACCGCCACGACTATGTTCAATTTCCTTTAGTAAGAAACAAACCTGTCTGCCCAAGTCAGCTAGCTCTCCTTTGAGTTTAGAATTTTCACGACTGTAGTGATTAGCTATTTTAGACGACTCACTGTAATCATCTCGAAGTCTATTACATTCAATTACTAATGAATCAATTTGCTGGGATAAAGCAGTATTGCTTTCTATAGCTTCCTCGAACTCAATTTTTTGTTTTTGTAGAAGAGGTGCCTTTTCTTCCAACTCTTGAACAATGGTATTAATTGTTACATTAAGTCTTCTATTTTCTTCCTTCTCTTGAGCCAGTTCATCAGTTACTTTAACTAGTTGAGAATATATTTGTGTGAGAGACATACCAGACTTCAAGAGTTTACTTGCTGTTGCTGCTGAAGGTGCTAAGTCACTTAAAGCCATATCAAGATTTTGAGCATTAGCCGCTTTCAATAGATCATTTGCATGTTCTAATTCATTCTTTAAGGAACTAATAATTTCATTTTTCTTTTCCATCGTCTCTTCATGATCCAAATCAGCTTGTTTATACTTTGTCTCTAATTCGCCATACTTCTCTGTTGCTTCATTTAGTAGCTTTTGTAGTTCTGTAATGCCCTCAGTCAACTCCATGGTTTTAGCCTCAGCATCATCATGCATTGTTTTAAACAAGTCTGCCAATTTAGTTTTTGCTTCTAATTCTTTTTTATAGTTTTCTGTCATTTTGTTTTCTATTTCTCTCTGTTCCATCAAACGCTGTGTTAGATTTTCAGCTCTATTGTTTAGGCTCTTTTTAACTTCGTTCAGCTGAGTTATAGTTTCATTTGCAGCATTTAACTCCTCAACTTTTTCAGCTAACTGTGTTTCTAAGTTCACAGAACGGCTGGTGTTATTTAATCTTACAGTTTGCAGCTCTGAAGTTAGCCGATTTACTTCCTCTGTTAAGCCAGCTATTTGGGAATTAAGTAATGTTCTTTCCTGTTCTATACGTTTTTCACGATATTGTAGTGAAAGCTCCTTGCTCTGTATTTCATCATTTAATGCCAGAGCTTCACATTTGGCATCTATAGCAGCACGAAGTTGTTGAGATAGTGCAGCTTCACTAGAAGTTAATCTTTCAATTTCGGCATCTCGCCTCTGCAATATTCTAGTCAAGTCATTTCTTTCGTCAACAGCAGCATCCCTTGAACTTTTGAAAGAAATAATATCATTTTCTAAGCGGGTTATTTTATCACGAGCTTTTTCCAATTCCGTGTTCAATGATTCTACTTGATGTGTCAGTTCAGTTATAGTTTCATCTGATGTAGACAACTTCTTTACTGCATCGTCGTATTTAGCCGTTAATTCAAGAACTTGCGCTTCTAATGTTGAAACTTTATCCCCTATAAAGTGATTAACATTACACGTTAATATCAAGTTTTTTTTCTCTTCATATCTATTAAGAACTATTTTCTTTAATTACATTTTAACTATTACAGACAAAATCACAAGCAGATCAGGCCTAAGCTGTAAATGTTTTAATTAATTCCAAAGCTGACAAAACTGATATTAACCGACCACCCAGAAAGGTGGAGGTTCTCAATTAAGATATTTGTACGGTTTTTGTTTGTTCGCTTTTACCAACTGATTTGAACCATTCTTTTTTGTCTGTAGCTCATCATTTTAATAAAAAATTAAGTATAGATAGTTCAACTCAGATTTGCGCGCGGCCCTATGTGTGCGTCGGCTTGTAAATATACAACTTTCATTCGTGTGACAGTGACGTCGTCCGAGCATGACGTGTTCTTATCGCTTTTTGTTATGGGTACAGTCGTTTACGAAAATGTCTAGTTCTTCACGGAGAAAATGTTTAAGGATTCAGGTAGCGTTTCAAAAAACGAAACAACATTCAAAGCTTTTTATTATTACATTTTACAGTTTTTCATTATTTTCTCAAATTCTAAATCTTTCTCTTTGTCTTTTCAAATTGACATTGACAGTACCTATCTAAGAAATAAATGAGGTGAAATATCTAAGATGAATTAAATACTCCTTACATATTTTCTAGCTCTGGGTACGCGGCCAATAACTAAAAGTGTGGACTAAGAATGTAAAAAGACGTATAATCTAGAGTATAATATAGTAAACAAAATGTGTGGGGAATTTTTAAAAATTATATTGCTTCGCATAATATCGACCAAAATAAGACGGAAATAATGAAACTCATAAATGAACGTTTAAGTCAAATTGATGAAGGTATGTTGGGTAATGCTATAGAAATTTTGACATGGAGTCAGAATTTATAATTAACCTTGGTGAGAGTAGCGAATCCGAATTCATCATTTGATTTTTCAAGTAGCGATTCAGAATCATTATAAATAAATAAACATTAAAATACGTAATAACTGTTTTTCTTTAAACACCCAACAACCTCTAAATAACTGTATTGTACCCGACTGTACCTCTTGTCACGCACACAAAGTCACTGTATATGTACAAGGGTTACCCACACATAAGGCCGCGCGCAAGACTGAGTTGAACTTACTATAACTTGTTTTGTAAAAAAGGTCAAACTTTGAAATGGCTAGAGTCTAAAATAGTTATGTTGGACTTCTCTACTATTGTCTATAATTCATTTAAAAGGCACTTAAAAAAAGACAAGCTATCTTGATGAGACTTTTTATTTAAAAAACTGTTTAAAAATAAAACCTTGCTACAGAAAAACTGGCCAAGAGCGTGTCGGGTGACGCTCAGTGTAGGGTTCCATAGTTTCCCCATTATAGCTTATACCTATCCTGACCCTATCAATTTTAAAAAAATCTCAACAGTGCAAAGTAGCCCAAGGTACAGCAACATCTCTCAGGAAATTGAGTTAGTAATTTAACCATATTTTGAGACTAAGTTTCAAAAATTAGAGGGAGACAGATTTCTCAACTTTCGGAGCGATTAATTCCAAAAATATTAACATTAACAACCAAATATTTTAGTAAACCCCTATTTATTTTTATATACAGTCAAACCTGGATAAGCGAGAGTTCAAGGGGACGCAATCTCATTCTCGCTTAAAGAGGTTTCTCACTAACCCGAGTTTCTCGCTAATGCAGGTAGCGTTTCTCTCTTATAGAGGTACACAGCAATAACAAACCACAGAATGTACGAATGTAGTAAATATGTAGATACATATGTAATATGATAGAATTATGTGCATCATATGCACAACATATATTGTGTATATATTTTAAATGCTTACAAAAACAAAACAAAAATTAATGCACTATGTAATTTTATTTTTTTAGAAATTATTTACCCTTAAAAAAATCGTCAATTTCGTTCGGGTTTCTGTTTTGGTATTTCTAATGTTTTTCTCTAACTCATACATTTTGTCGAATATTGCTAGATCAACAACCGCCGTGTCTTCACAGTACTGACGGACCGTCTCCAACGCATTTGAAGCTAGCTTCATTGTAATGATCTTTATTTCTGTTTCCGGAATCTGTGCGTTTTGACATGATGCAAAACTGAACTTTCCTTTGCAATTGATAACCATAGTTCCGACAACCAGGATGGTACACAGGCACACGTGTCCGTTCCAAAAGAATGCGATAGAATAACAATATTATTAGTTTCACGAAATAGAATAGGTACAATATTGACGAGAAAACAATACAAAAACAATGGTGCCACGAAAGATAAGAATGAGTCATAAAATTGCAGATGTTAAATTTGTAAATAAAGCTCGACTGTCGCTTATAGAGGTATAGATAAGTAACAGTCTTACCGGAGGTCTATGAGGGAAAAACGACTCTCTCTTACAGAGGTTTCTGCTTCTCGCTAATAGAGGTTTTGGGAGCTTAAAATGACGGTTCCTGGCTATTACTCTCACTAATAGAGTTTTCTCACTTATCCAGTTCTCACTTATCCAGGTTTGACTGTACCTATTCAAAACGTATCTATCTAAATCTAATGTATCACATGTTGGGGTTGGAAGGTAAAATAAAATCATTCCCCTCATTACATGTACCAAATTTCAGCTATTTAGTTCCGTAGTATGGTCGTTGAGATTATCTGTGGATGGACAGACATAGCAAAACTATAAGGGTTCCTAGTTGACTACGGAACCCTGAAAAGTCCTATAACGATTATTTAATCGTTATCTTAAGACCTTTAGTTTAGTGTCTACTCAAATAAAATCTAGTACCAAACATTATTAATTTTCTACTTTACAGAGAAGTAGTAAAATATAAACCTGTCATAAGTACCTAAGTAGTGTGAAATACAGATGATGTTATTGTCTTTACATAACTTCTAACAAAATGCAGAAGATCTCACACAATTGCTATAGATCTGAGAATGCACTGATAAATATGTGAATAGTGCAATAAGGCCTGAGTTCAATGACAAAATAAATGTCAGTTTTCCTAAAACTACCTGTATATATTTTCACATTCAATTTCCAAAGTTTTTGTCAAGAAGATAGGGTATTTATATATACATATATATATATTTTTTTCTATTGCAATCATGCAATCAGTCTTCTGACTCTAAGCAGATATGGAGAAGTTTAAGTGGCGGGTAGGTCACTACTCCCAGTGGAGCAGGAACTTTCTTTTATTTGGTAAACTAAATGTCGAAGATATCTCGCCGGTTTTTTAGCCGATGAATGGTCTCAGGTATTGTAAGCTGCCCCGCAAGTTGGTTTGGGTGCTTCTGTAGTCTAATTTGGAAACTGGCAGCATGAAGATTCACTTCCTCTTTCACCATTGGTATGCTGAGTACTTCGTGAACATCTGACATTCTGCTAAACCAGGGTGCATTTGATATTTGTTTTAAGATGAAGTTTTGCACCCTTTGTATGATCATCTTATTTGAGTCGTTGGCGGCACCCCAAAGGGTATTTATATAAGTACCTATTGTAAAATACAAATGATGTTATTGTCTTTACATAACTACTACATTTGGCTAGATATTTAGCTAACAATCTTGTGCAAATCCTAACTTTTGCCTAAAATAAGAAACTACTAAAATATTTATTTTAATAAAAAGCCCCTAAGACGACCCACTGACCAAAATCCTATTAACATTGAGTACCTAAAGTTCCTATAACTAACAAAATGCATTATAAGCTCTCACATAATTGCTATAGATTTGAGAAGGAACTGATAAATATGTAAATAGTGTACTAAGGCCCAAGTTCAATGACAAAATAAATGACAGTTTCCCTAAAACTACCTGTGTACCTATATATTTTCACATTCAATTTCCAAGGTTTTAATTTTTGAACACAGATGTTTATATAGAAACCAGCTTAAGTGTCTCAGCCTACCATAATACAGCCAGAGGCATTGTAGTTTAGCCCAATGAAACAAATGCAATATGAACTACCTACCATTTTATAGGTTGCATCCATGTGAGAGAAATAATACACATGTTTCTTATTCTCCAGTAAATAAACAAAACTTAGCTTTACTAAACATGCAAACAAGCAAATTATTACAATACTATTTGGAGTTCAAACTGAACTGGAGTTTTGGACAACACAGTCTGAACCAAATTATGCATAAAATTAAATAATTAGGTCAAGAAGATAGGGTATTTATAAAAAGATTATAAGGGCTGCTTAAACGATGGACAGAAAAAGAATACTAATAGTTGTCAGAGCAATAATCATGTCTGAAAGGTTATGTTTTTGATAAAACTAAACAATGAGGATACATTGTAGGTAGTAAGTACCATTTCGTGTGACAAGTTATAAATTGCATAAAAGTGATTACAATCGGTAAAACTATGGCCTTAAAAGGGTAGTTTCCAGAATAAATTATTTCATAGTCACGAATGTCATGTTTACATATGTTTTGTGTAGTAAAAAATACTGTGAAAGCGTCAGGCAGAAAACACCGGTCACTCACCAATCTGTGACTTGTTAGTTTCATGAAGTGCTTTAGCTGTTAAATATTCTTCAAACTGTTTGTCGATATATGCGTTGATTTTCCCCGCAATAACTTCAGGTAAATTGGCGATTTCATCTTCTGTAAGAGCATTCTCCAAATGAGTTTTAGCACCGGCGTCAGACTCGGCAGCCTCCATCTTCGACCGATGATGGCGATAGCCGATTTAAGCCGATGGCGCAGCGCAGTGATGGATGTGGATGTCCGTTTGGTTATCGGTTCGTTCCGTTATGAGGTATCGATACTGAATACTTTTAGTATCGATATATTAGTTGCGATACTTATGAGTTATCGATACGTTTTTCTTTTGCCCCAGCAGCAAGGAAATCATTTTAATGATTATTAAGGACAAAAAAAACTTACCGAGTTAAAACATAGACATCAAAATTAATTTTGACGGATATTATTTAAGTAGATCACAGTTTATATACCTAACAAATGTTGAGTTACGCAAAATATCAAGGAAAACTCTTATTTTGAAAATTAATTTAAAAACAATGTTAATGTAAAATAAATTATTCATTAAATAATGAAAATGTGTTTTATTATTTACCAAAAATAATAAGGAATAAACGTATATTCGAGACTCATACGTCAAGGAATCGATACTATTGATACGATACTAACATTTTTGGTATAATACCAATATCGAGTAAAGAATTTAAACGCTTTCTATACATCACTTGAACCACAGACAAACTCAAACTTCGGACTCAAACCGTATTGAGATTTGACTGCATCCCGAAGCGAAGTGAAGACAGAGTCACGACGCACAGTGGATCCAAATTGAAAAATAGTGGACATAGGCAACAAAGTTCCAATATCGATTCGATATTTTTTTATGTGATTCTTCATGATATTCCAGACAACTTTTAGTCTTGTGAAATTTCTTCTAAAGTTGATCGTTTGTCTGAAAAAAAATAAATTAGATTTTTTTGTATGGAGCAAATCACGTTTATTTTTTTTTCTTCAATTGTACGAATATGTTAGGTCTGTGGCATGAGTATATGATACCTAGGGTCATTCTCTATCCAAGAAAAAATATATCAGCGCCGGCCATCTGCAGCCGCGCGAGTAATCATTCGGTAAAAAAATAATATTTTCTATGACGTTTTTTGCCTTTTAAAATCAATTCAAAGTATATTTTCTGTCTCACTTGGCTGTTTTCACCTTATTTTTGGTTAAATATATAGTTTTAATGGCACATAGGTACTCACAACTAGTAATTCTAGCAGAGGTTTTGTTATTATTGCATGTTATCGGTGACACCTGCATTGTGATTGATGACTCATTTGTTTGTGCGCTCGTCTAAGCGCATAACTAATTAGTCATCGAAAAATGCTCGTCTCTGATTGGCTGTATTTTTTTTTACTACCTGCTAGTCATGTTAATATGTTCACTACTTGAGTAATTAACACTATAAATACAAAGACATTTATTATGTCCCTCTTATTTGTGAACACGGTGAAATACTCTTATTTTAATATTTACGTTAGAACTATGGCTGGATTTTGTACCAACCTAGATCTTTTTGTGAAATTAAGAAGTGGTGGTGATCTGAAAAATTATATGTTTCTATATGAAAGTATAATTTCTGTTTTGAATACCACAGTTTCTGAAGAAGACAAAAACCTAATCAAGGAGTTCTGTCGGCTTTTTTGTGTAAGTCTAAATAAAAAGTGGATAGAGTCAAGTAGAAGTCAAAAAACTTTTATGAATCGTATAAATAATCGCTATTGGTTGAAAAAAAATATCAACTGGCCTGTTTGTGACAGTGTTGACCTGAGAAGTGAGTTGGGCTTTTCGGACACAGACTTATCTGAGCCAGTGGATGTGAATTCCCATGTTCCTAATCATGCGGTATGTACTACGGAAGCGGGAACATCTACAGAAAAGGAACACAGAAAACCGTTCGAAGACTTAAGTAATAAGCAAAAAAAAAAGACGTTCTACTTCCATAGTAGAAGAAAATTCAGAGGAAGAGTTGCAGCACTGGTACTTAACAAAATTGAAAGACAACGGCAAAACGAATCTGGCAAAAGTAGTCGAATACCTCTCCAGTAATCCAGAAACGCTATCCCAAGTACACGAGCGACTATTCAAAAAGCAGAGCCTAAGTACCGTCTCTGAAGATAAGTGCTTAGCTCTTTATACCTCACTTGCGCTCTCGAGATGGAAGTACTTAGCTCTTCGAAAATTTCTGAAAGAAGAAAACTTTGCTGCCTTTCCATCTTATCCAAAGCTAGTAAATGCCAAGAAAAAATGTTATCCACCACAAGAGAGTATGGATATTACCGAAAAAGGAGCTCAAATTAAATTGCAAGCACTATTGGACCACACTGTGGAGAGGATTTTACCAGATGTCAATTCTGTTGATAGGTCTCAAAATGAAGAACTCAAGTTGACCTGGAAATGGGGGCTTGATGGTTCTTCGTCGCAGAGTAACTATAAACAGAAAACGTCAAATACAGCCACAGAGTTCGGTGTTTCATCAGTAGTCATGATAAGCATCGTCCCTCTTCGGCTAGTGTCTGGCTCATCATCTGGGAATGAAAATATAGTTTGGGAGAACCCCACACCTTGCTCAACTCTGTATTGTCGACCAGTGAAGTTCACTTTCACTTCGGAGACAGCAGATTTTATAAAGTCTGAAGAGTTGGAGATGAAAAAACAAATTGATGAACGAATATCTACACAGTATGGAAATATTATTGTATCACATGAATCGTTTTGAACACAAATATAATGTTAGTTTATTTTTATGAATATTATGTGGGCAGGTTACTAAGTACATTTATCTACTTTAGGTACCTAAATAAGTTTTTAATCCTTATTTTACTTATTATTCATATAAGTAGGTCTCTAAAACATGTAATTACTTGTACCTATGAATGTTATTTTGCGTGAAATGAGTTCTGTCTTTAACCGTTGATTATGTAGATAATGATTATTAACGTCTTGCCCATAAAAAATCAAACTATTTCACCTATATTTGACAAATAATATTTATTTTACAGGTAGCAGGTAGTAAAAAAAATTACAGCCAATCGGAGACGAGCATTTTTCGATGACTAATTAGTTATGCGCTTAGACGAGCGCACAAACAAATGAGTCATCAATCACAATGCAGGTGTCACCGATAACATGCAATAATAACAAAACCTCTGCTAGAATTACTAGTTGTGAGTACCTATGTGCCATTAAAACTATATATTTAACCAAAAATAAGGTGAAAACAGCCAAGTGAGACAGAAAATATACTTTGAATTGATCTTAAAAGGCAAAAAATGTCATAGAAAATATTATTTTTTTACCGAATGATTACTCGCGCGGCTGCAGATGGCCGGCGCTGATATATTTTTTCTTGGATAGAGAATGACCCTAGGTATCATATACTCACGCCACAGACCTAACATATTCGTACAATTGAAGAAAAAAAAATAAACGTGATTCGCTCCATACAAAAAAATCTAATTTATTTTTTTTCTGACAAACGATCAACTTTAGAAGAAATTTCACAAGAGTAAAAGTTGTCTGGAATATCATGAAAAATCACATAAAAAAATATCGAATCGATATTGGAACTTTGTTGCCTATGTCCACTATTTTTCAATTTGGATCCACTGTGCGACGAGTATATCGTCGCCGCTCGCGACGTAAAATCTGTTTCAACCTTAATAATTTTACTATCTGTGGCCCCGCTTTCTACAGATTATAATAGGAGTACATACCATAGACGTAGGATTGTATCTTACGGGTCTCTGAGACGATCAAGACACGTGATTAAAAGTTTTACTTGATCTTGATAGCGGACTTGACGCCATGCGTGCATCCGATGAAGTAGCCATAGTCCAAATTAAATCACTTGGCAATCCCTCAATTCACTCACATTTCGATGCTAAATATCATTTAAAACAAAACAATGTGATTATTAGTATTACTAACTTATACATTTTGTTAAATTTAAAATATTAAATATCTTAAAGGCTGTAAAAATTTACGATTGGTTGGCTTGGTTTATCGGAATTGGAATGGTTTGGTTATTATTGGTATAAAAGCACTGGTTTAATAATACCAAAATAAAGTAAAAAAATGTGGAAATTCCCTTAATTAAACTTTTGAAATTTAATTTTTATCAATTCTTATAAAGCAAGTCTTCAATCCACGTTAGTAAACGAACAATTTTCTCACTATTATTTTATTTTCTTCATGCTCGTAGACTTGTCAAATCGACTTGATCGTCTGAGGGACCTATTAGAGAAAAAATGTTCCTGTCAGTTTGTGGTTTGTCTCTTTGTAGAAAATCGTAGAAAAGTATAAAAGATATTACGAAAATTGGCACTGAATTTTAATATTACTTTAGAGCCTTTTTATTCACAAATAAATATTAACAACATATTCACAGACCTGCAGGCCAATACATAAACAATAGTAAAAATCCTCTCAATGACAGATCAATCTAATTTCCAGATTGGAATTTGAAAAATGGAAGAAGAACAATGTTTACATGAGTGTGAAAACTATATTCAGAGCCATAATATTCCTTTACTATTGAAAGATTGTATAGTGCAGTTGTGTGTAAATAAGCCTGATAATCCAGTGTCTTTTCTAAGACAGTACTTCCAGAAACTAGAACGGGTGAGTAAAGTAAAAAAAGTAAAGAATGTGGCTTCTGGGTCAGAGTGTAGCAAAGGGTGTGCAATCAAGAGTTATTCGTTTTGGTTATCCTTCACTACTAATTTTCTATAAAATTTTACTTGGTTCCTGAACTACTCTTTGGCATAAACTGTTTAAAAAATATAGGCATCTCTATTATGTAAACCTGTTTTTATTTATTTCCTACACATTCATTTAATAATTGGGAATTAAATAAATTTATTATTCAGCTGCCTTTATCCTGTTTCACTTGATTGATAACACTCGTCTGCAGCATTTTTGGTGCAAAGGTGAAACATAAAATATAATTTCTTATAAATTATTCAACACTGTGTTGAAGTCCAGAACATGGTACTGCAGTCAATGGCTCATCTTATGGTCAGATTTTGCTGTTGCATGTAGGGATTTGGAGTCCAATCTTAATATAAGGACAGCTTCTTATGTTAAATTATTAAGCACCATAATTGCAGTTCTGGTTATAATAAACCCATTTATTAATTTATATCTCTACCAGTTTTCTTTCTTATGATATACTTACAATTTTATATTTGCATGTGGTTTGTTCACTGTAATGACAAGTATGTTAAGAATGATCAAACTAGTAAAAGTCAATTCTTTTCAATCCGAATAGGCCCTTGCGGGCTCTTGTGAAATATCACGCTAGTTGCATGGTTGCTAAAAAATGGTCTCATGGAGGAGAACTAGCAAGAAACTACATGGATAATTTTTATGAAAATAATATTTTCAGATTCACAAGGACTTGTTTACTTAATGATAGGACGCTGATAAAGTAATCTAATGTAAATGCAAGGTAAACTGCAATTTTACAAAAAAAATCATGAAAATTATATAATTTTTGAAAACCTGTTTTCTTGTATGATAATGCAGTTCAATAATTTTCAGGGCAGCTAAATACATTAAGATAAATAAGTGCCATCTATTTTTATTGTCAGCATAATCTTAAATATTAAGCTTTTTTTAACCTTCGGCTGACAACACTTTTTTTTAAAACAGTAAAAGCTCCCTATTCGCGCTTCCGTCATTTGCGTTTTCACTATTTGCGGATTAAAAAAATGCAACCCAATTTCTTTATTCGCGGATCTAAAATTTTATACAAAATTCCAATAGGTGTTTAATGCAATATCTTTTGCAAGTGCCGTCAAATGGTACCGCGGGTTTGAACAGATAGAATCAAGTGACATTCAGGAATTGTTTGAATCGCAAGATGAAGATTTGACTGAAACCGACTTGGAGGAAATGTTAAATTCACAGCCCATTGAAGAAGAGGCTTCCACTAGCACTGAAAATGTGACATTAACTCTGAAAAATCTTAGTGAAGGTTTAAGAATGGCAAATGAACTTTGCAATTTCTTTGTGAACATTGATCCATCTATGGAACGAAGTCTTAATTTTAAGAGGCAAATTGCTAATGCGACTGCTGAGTATCAGTCTGAATTGACGGAGCTATTAAAAACTGCCAAGCAAGAGAAAATAACAAAATTCTTCAAACCATTGCCTAAGCCTGAGGATAATGATTAATCAAAATGTTCAATAACATCACTAAAATTAATTTTCTTATATATTTGTGATTTTTATTTTGGCATCTAGGAACATATCCCCTATAAACCCATATAAATTACTATTCTGTATTCACGGTTTCTGTATTCGCGGCATATTTATGGAACCTATACACCGCGAATAAAGAGATTTTACTGTACATAAATGGCAGCAGGACGCATCACCCAATTTTTTAAACTCAAGCAGTGTGTAAGAAAATTCAAATTATTTATTAAGAGATCAAAAACTTATACATTAAACATAAATAAAACAATAGTAATTATGGTACACTTATAATTTGTGTTATTATTTTTTATATTAAACGCAGTTCAAGCAGATATCTTTGCGGTGTTCAGGGCAAGCGGGCTGAAGGCTTTTTATGCAAAAAGTTTTAACTTTTTTGTCCTGTTTATACTCAATATGACAATATTGCAAAAACGACAGCTTACCGCGACACGTTGACGTGTGTTGCTGCTTGCATTCACTCCAATTAGAGAATAGATCGAGCGTTGGAAAGAGATAAAAACAATAACAAATAATTATCGAAACTTTTTCCGAGTAGTGGGGTGACGGGTAACCCCTGTTGTCATCCTAAGGTTAATTAAGGTTGATTTGACAGTGTTTTCATTCGTGAATTCAGTTACACACTTATGTAGCATGTTGTCATCCCTTGATGCTTGATACCTGGGGCAGACCTTAGTAATCAACTTCAATAATCTTAAAACATATTCTAAGTCTGATAAATACTATGCTAAAAACTGCATCAAAATCGACTCAGCCAAATGTCAGTTAATTGTGCACAAATATACTTACATACACACAAGTCAAACTGAGAACCTCTTATTTTTTAAATCAGGGAAAAAGAAAATGGGTTGGCTTTAATGGCAGAGTTTGGTACAGACAAATGAAAAATAAATAAAAATATACTTACCTTATTTAAGTATAATAAACAACTAAATTGAGTATCTTCTTTTTTGGAAGTTGGTTACAAACATCTAAATACATATTGTTTATTTTGTTATTATAATGTATAACCATTCTTCATATCTTAAATTTATGCATAATAGCAATACAATAAATTACATATTTATAGTAAACATCAGCCCAAATCTTCCTCCTGTTTGAAGTAGGTATTTTAATTAGAAACTTGAAATATCCTTGTAGGTTTACAGATGGTTTTCCTTATATAGTTAAATGAAAACAATTATAATGTTAGTAAGGGTTTCTATGTGAGTTCTGGTTTATTTAAATACCAGTATACAGTAATTCCTCAAGAGCTTCAGTAAGAATTTTAAGTGCAATAATTTATAGTGTTAAACTATTATATTTATATATTAGTCCTGTAAATAATTGCAGATTGAACATAAACATTGCTGTGATGGTATGTGGTTAGCTTTGATTGTGTAGTCTACTTAATGGTGATGTTCTCATATTTTATCTAAAAGTGATATGGCCATACATTAATATAATCAGATAATAGATATTGTGTGGGTGGAAAGAGTATTTGAACGCGATAATTTCTGGAACTACTAAATGAATATGAAAAATTCTTTCAGTTTTCGGTAGCCCACTTCTTGACGATAGGGACGATAGGCAGCTACTATTCTCCAAGTGCGCAATGTTCAAGTATGTAGTTCCCTTGTGAAAGCGATGACTAACGCTAGTTTCGATTTTTAATAAAAAAGACAACTTGCAAACAAAAATAAATAAGCAGGTCATTCAAAAGTTATCGTCCATACTTTACGCCATATTTTTTTATACGAATATGATTGAACGAAAATTATTTTTCAAGAAAATCTACGAACGGAATAATATACTGTATTCTTTAAAAAGTTATTTCTTAAGTAATAAAGATTCGCTTATGTTTTAAGGAACAAGTTAAGGCTGCTCAAGCTGCCGCTGCGGCATCGGAAGGTGAAGCGGACGGTGAACTGTCACCACTACCCGTGCCAGGAGGCCAGCCCCCGCGCAGACGCGGAGGCATTAGCGCAGAACCAGTCACAGAGGAAGATGCTACCAGCTATGTTAAAAAGGTAACCAGAATAAATATTATTTTGTGTTAAAAAATATATATATCATTTCTTCCGTTTGACATGAAATCTTTTGAAATAATTCTAGGTGGTGCCAAAGGATTACAAGACAATGGGTGCTTTGTCGCGTGCCATAGCTTCAAATGTTCTTTTTACACATTTGGATGAATCGGAGAGAGCAGATATGTTTGATGCTATGTTCCCCGTCCAGTGTCTCCCTGGGGAGACAGTCATCAGGCAAGGAGACGAAGGGGACAACTTTTACATTATTGATTCTGGTGAAGTTGAAGTAAGTTTTTACCTAAACGAGAAAAAATAAAAAGAATCTAGAGCATGATCAAATGCTAACTATTGGAAAATTTAGGTTTTAGTGAATGGAGAACCTGTTACAACAATTGGGGAAGGAGGCAGCTTTGGTGAACTGGCACTGATATACGGAACTCCTAGAGCAGCCACCGTGCGTGCGCGTACTCCTTTGAAATTATGGGGTTTGGATCGTGACTCTTATCGTCGTATATTAATGGGTTCCACTATAAGAAAACGACGTATGTACGATGAATTCTTGTCGCGTGTTTCTATTTTAGGTAAGTGATGTATTGTTATCTGTATTTTAATCGCAAAACAGAAAGTCTATAACATTTAGAACTTACTGAGGCGGGCTATGTAATTAGTAGTTAAACATTACGTATTTGTATGATATGACTGAAACATGAAACCAAGTTCCAGGATCATCATCTGCTTAGATGTTTCCAAATTCATTTGTTTGGGTTGGTCTAACCCAGTGGTTCTTAACCGGTGGTCCGCGGACCACTGGTGGTCCCTGGAGGCATTCCAAGTGGTCCGCGAAGCTTTGCTTCGCGACGTTGCTATCCATCTTACTTGTCCAACAGAAAAAAATTATGGTTTAAAATGTAACCCTTTTACGTAATTTTGGTTCTGAGTCTTAAAAAATAATTAAAATTTCCCGCTCGCTTCGCTCGCGTATTCAGAAACTATATGCCCTCGTTTTTGCATTTGTCAACAAACAAAAAGTTAAGTACGTTTGGGATACATTTGAGTCCGAAAAAAATTTCGCGCTCGCTTCGCTCGCGCATTTGTAACTACATAGGCATGTGTATGTCTTTCTTTACATTTACTTACCTACAAAAAAATAGAGTACTTGCGTTTTGTAAACGCTGAACATTGCGTTTGTAAGTGAAAGATTTAGTCGGAGCTAAAACTCTTTTTTTTACCTAGTGGACCCCCCCCCCTGTCAAAGCTATAAATTCGTCCGTGGGTTTTCAACGCTTCTGATTGTTAAAAACAAGCATAGAAATCTGTTGCATGCCACTGATGACATGACGACGTTTAGCTTTGAATAGTACTGAACCAAGAATTCAGAAGTTAGTAAAAAGAATACAGTCACAAAAATCTCATTAAATTAAAATCTCAATTTAGGCAAACCAATGGGGTGGTCCCCGGCAAGACAAATTTTTGTAAAGTGGTCCCTCATGACAAAAAGGTTAAGAACCACTGGTCTAACCAGATGCTGCTGAGTACCAGTGCTTTACATGGAGTGATCACTAAGTTACTGAGTTGTGGATATTAGCTAATATAAGACCAATCGTATTCCAACGACATTCGATTGGTTTGCAATTGGTCTGCTATTTTGGTGATTTTGGGCTATACGGTAGTTTGCTCTACAATCATATTGCAATCGTAAATCATTTTCAGACAAAATGATTCATTATTGAATGCAGTGGCGGCGTAGCATCGAGTGGCACCCGGGGCGGACTACCTATTGAGTACCCCCAAAAAAAAAACGACCAAATAAAATCACGTAGTAAAAAAAATGGTGTAGAAATCATTCATGGTGCTTTTAGCTAGGTTTAACATGAAGAAACCGGAGACAGATCACTGCAAAGTTATAAAGCGCTAGTGAAGGGAGCCCGAAATTTTTGAGTTTTGGAACACAACAGTACTCAAACAACTTTCAAGAAAAAAATCACTGTTAAGTGAAGAAGCCGCGAGCATAGCGAGCGCGAAATTTTTGATTTTTGGGACGCAAAGATACCTAAAGGAATGAGAATAAAAACAGTGTAAGTGAAAGGCGCGAGCGCAGCGAGCGCGAAATTTTTGAGTTTTGGAATACATAAGTATTCAAACAAGTTTGAAAAAAAAAAACACAGTAAAGTGAACAAGCTGCGAGCGTAGCAAGCGCGAAATTCTTTGAGTTTTGGGACACAAAAGTCCTCCACCGCTTACAAACAGCGCCTAAACAGCTTAGAAATATCCACCGGAAAGTGAATTTTCTAATTGTTGGTTTGAGGACAAAAACTCAGACATGAGCAATAAACAGAAACCGTGACTGAAGCGAGCGTCAGTTGTTTTTGATACTTCGGTGCTTGAACTTTTTGTAAGATTGAGGACTTAAAAAGTAAGCGCAGAATAAATTAGAAAGTAATAAAAAACCGCGAGCGAAGCGAGCGGATTTCTTTTTCAACGTTGAGGAATTAATTTAAGTAATCAGGTAAAAGCAAAAATACAAGAGAGGGGTGACAGATGGACTGAGGGGTGACACCCCTTTCAGTCCCACCTCGATCATTCTGGTAGTGCAGATATGTGCCGACCGAGATGGCACCCCCCCAGATGTGGTACCCGGGGCGGACCGCCCCTCCCGCCCCCCCCTTACGCCGCTACTGATTGAATGACAGAAAAGGATAAAAACGTTTAGTTCAAAGAAAAAATAGCGGAATGCCACATACGCTTCAATCGTAATTGAATCGGCATTGGATCTCAGTCGAATGTGAATCGTATGTCGCTTAAGTAAAATTAGGAGAATCGGGCCCCTGGTTTCTGACCAACTGACCGGGTTATTTTTATGAACAAACGATCGGGGCGGCTGTTACTTCACCGCGAGTTCCCCATGCTATGAGTATGGAAATAAAATACGAACCTAATATTTTTTCTATGTTTCAGAAAGCTTAGAAAAATGGGAACGTCTGACAGTCGCGGATGCATTAGAACCTGTTTCATTCACTGATGGCGAGATCATTGTGAGACAAGGAGAACCTGGCAATGACTTTTATATAATAGTAGAAGGTAATGTGGTTCCAATTTCGAATGGCTTTTTTTCTTCCAAGCTGTAGCGAAATATTCCTTGGCCTACTTGATCATCCTTTTTTAAAGCAGTTTTTGAAAATATTTGGTAATAGCATGCCCCAACGGTTTCACCCGCCTGGGAGCACTTCGCGTACTCGGATAAAAAGTAGACAGGTAGAAATACCTTTCCTCGATCAGACCAGTAATTCCTAACTGTGTTTAAGCAAACAAAAAAACTGTTAAATTTTTATAATTTTAGAAAATTCTAGATTATACCCAAGATCCGGATTCAAAATAAGTTATCTTTTTCTCCAAGGTTTCATCTGTCTGCATGCCTAATTTCACCTACACATACATCAACTCAGCAGTTTTTTCGTGAAGGCGTATAGACAAGCACAAAGTAACGATTGGGGAACTATTTCCAGGAACCGCAGTGGTTCTTCAGCAAAGAAGTGGCCAGGGAGAAGGTTCAGCGGTAGAAGTAGGTCGGTTGGGACCTTCTGATTATTTTGGAGAAATTGCATTGTTATTGGACAGGCCACGGGCAGCAACAGTACGCGCTGCCGGATCTCTTAAATGTGTCAAGCTTGATCGCGCCCGGTAAATATTTACAGCCATTATTAAGTAATAACTGTTTCCAGTGATTTTTCACCCCTTTTTTTGGGCAATCCTTCCGTACCCTCATACAATGTTATAAGCCTTTGACCCGGCGATAATGTAGCTTTCTATCAGTGAAATAATTTTTCAGATTGGTTAAATATTTTCGAAGCGTTCAAAGTAGAAATAAACTGACAAAAAATATTTTTCTCTTTGTATGAATTTGAATAGAATTATAAACGAAGTTAAGTATGTAATGCAAAAAAAACAAGAAGTTACCTGGCCTGTTTTTATAATAATAAAAAATAAACGATCTACATTTCGTTTTCAGATTTGAAAGAGTGCTGGGATTATGTGCCGATATCTTGAAGCGCAATATTGCACAGTACAACAGTTTTGTGTCGCTGTCTGTATAACGTTGTCTTCACGGTCTTACAAATAGAGTAAGATGAAGAATAGATAATATCGGTACCTACGTGAGGAGAAGTAATTATGTCAGTACTTAAGTACTTTTTAATATATTCAATAATAAAACTTGGTTACCACCTTTGTAAAATCGATTAATTTTATAATAATATACTTGCCAGTGGGAATGTTAAAATATTGTTTTATTATATAATACCTAGTCTTATGGCCAATGAGATGACTCCATTGCTCATTTGAATGGGAGATTTTCTTTCTTAGAATTAAATAAAATAAAATATTTCCCAAGAAAGTTGCGGATGGCGTTGTTCCTACTACGTAATGAGTCTTTGCCAATCATAAAAAAAAGAATGATTACACAGAGACTTCTGAATTTAAATTTCTGGACAAATGCGTTCAAAAGCTCTCGAGACGTTCGGATTATAATCTGCTTTTTTTATTTTCTAGTGGTAACCCTGAACATTCATGGCGCGTGTTCAGCATTTAAAATTTTGTATATATTTTTTTGTATTAAATCAATTTAAAGTATTAAACTGGTGAAAAAGTGTTGCGTTTATACTTGTATAAGTGAATCCTATGGTGGTTGCAATATCTCGTTCCACAGGTTAGCTAATAATAACATTTTCGTAAATCAAACAACTAGGGTGCCCATGAATTGTTGTAACGAGTCAAAATATGGGTGATCGATTTTTAAACTGTTGTTCTATTGTTATAGCTTCCCAAAAATGAAGAAAGGCGACATAAAGGGCTCAGCACTATCAGTCTATATGTGAAGCAAAAATACAAAACAATCGGTCTTCACTTCGAATCTTTCGCTTTTATACTGCTAATTCCCGCTAATTATTAAAAGCCTATATTAGTATCTTAAGGTCACAAACTGCGTAAGTTAAAACTTCAATACCAAGCTGTGTTTAATAATCTTAGCAAATTCGGATTTGACTCACATAGCTGAATCTCATAGTCACCCTATTAGAAAGGGATAGACAGCCTCCGTACTAACTGTTTCACTCGGCTCGTTTTTTGGGTATAAATGCGCAGTCCTGTTTACTATATTATGTGACGGACTCCGCTTTTGACTCTCGTCGTGTCCGGACATGTCGCTCTGCGCTCGCCCGTTTACGACTTTTGTCTTTGTTACGCCCGACGTAACGCTCACCGTAGTCGCTCTGCCGACTACAAATATATCAATCTAAAGGTGCTTTTTTCAAAGCGGCGGACGATTATCCTGTTTCTAAAACGTTTGTGTCAAGTAAATTCACTTGACCCCTTCTGGGTAAAAGCCACAGTTTCGTGGTTCTCGGTTGAAACCATACGGTGCCAACAAAGCCGAGAGGGTGTTGACCCAATCACACCCGCCGAACCCCTTCAGGGCAAGGCAGTCAATTGGACGGGAGCTCGGATTTCGGCCTTGGGGGATCTCCTAGTCGTGCCTTGCATCTGGTTTGCTTTCACAGCTACACACCTGGTGTCGGTTGGGTATCTCTATACCCTTCGCACTAGACTGGCTAGGGCCCGTTCGCACAATAAGACTGGCGAACGGTTTACAAGCTTAGGGCTCACCAATAGGTACTCACCTCCCTGCCTATACCCGGCAGGGAGGGTTACACATCCTCGGGCCCATCCACCCGGGGAGATAGGAGATAGGTCTTAGGTTTTTATAATTAGGCCCCCACCTCTTAAAGCTCGGTAGCCCTCTTCCCTCACGGGAAAATGACTACCGAAGTTATTAAATTCTTCTTTGAGGTCCTCCTCAAGGACCAAGACATTGTCGCCAAATATGGCGACATTATTAGTAACCTTGATATCAAGGACCCGCGCCTATCGCGCTATTGTGTTATTACCGATAACGGCTCAACAAAGGAGGCCGGCGCAGCTGTGTCGCGCCCCATTGTTGAGCCAATAATCGTCTCTTCGGGGAAAACCGCCGCATTAGCGGAAACGGTAATCCCCAATACAATGGTCGATGCCCAGCTGCACTCGACCATTGTTCCTAATCCCATTGTCTCACAGACAATGGAAATAACTCAGGCGAGTGCACCTGCGTCAAACGTCGACGCCGAATGCATGGACACCTCGTCCTCCCGCTCTGCCTCACCCGTCCCAGAGGATGCTCAACCCTCCGAGCCCTCTGACTCCTCTTCCTCCGAAGACGACTTCACCGTCGTACAGGGAGGTAAGAGGAAAAAGAATAAAAACAATGACAAGGCGCGCAAGACCATCGCCCTTGCCGCATCCCCTCTCCCTAGCCCGCCCGCTGTGTCTACAGCATCCCCCGCCCCGTCACCCTCGACCTCGCAGGTCGCTTCCTCCCAAGGTGCCGCTAAGCCCAAAAGCGCACCTAAAAGCAAACCTCCGCCGCCTGTATACTTACAGGACAAGGCGAAATGGACCGAAGTGTCCAAGCTGTGTGTTGATCGTAAGATCAACTACAGATCGGCCTCCAATACCGGCAACGGTATAAAAATCGTCCTCCCTACGTCAGACGACTATAGGGAGATAACTAAAGCGCTAAGAGCGAGGAACATTTCGTTCCATACATACTCCCTCCCTGAGGAAAAACCTCTCCGGGTCGTCATTACCCGAATTCCGAAGGAAATCCCTTCGGATGACATTTTAAGTGACCTTAAGTCACAAAACATCCCTGCGACGCAAGTCCATAAGATGCACCGCGCCCGCAGCGGCCACGCCTTCGACATGGTGCTCGTAGTATGCGAGCCATCCCCTTCTAAAATCCACCCGATTTTTAACATCAAATCGGTGTGTAATTTAACCGGCATCTCAATCGAGAAGCCAAATAGATCTGGCATTGTATCCCAATGCCACCGTTGCCAACTGTGGGGTCACTCACAGCGCAACTGTTTCGCCCAGCCTAGGTGCGTGAAATGCCTAGGCCAACATGGCACCTCCGACTGCCCGCGACCCAAGGACCGCACTCTGTGCACCGAGCCTCCGAGCTGTGTACTCTGCGGCGCCTCAGGCCATCCCGCCAACTACCGCGGCTGCCCAAAGGCCCCAAAAACGTCTCCCAAGCTGGCCAAGCGTGCAAACGCCCGCCAGCTAAGGGAAAGCCCATCAGCAAGGCTACCTACCGCTCAACTTCCCGAGCGTCTCAGCCCACAACGGCCCTCCCCATGGAACCCTCTCAACCATCAGAGAGCCTTTCCAACCCTGAGGCCAACTCAGCCCCATCAAACTCCCGCCCCGGTGAATAATTCCACCGCGGCGCCCGCGAGCTTACCTCGCGTCCCTCCCGTCCTTCCCTCCGCGCCCTCCGCGCCCTCCGCGGCTCCTATAGCCGCCAAGCCCGCGCAAGCGCAAGCGATCGCGCCCTCTTCTAGCCCAGTATCAGCGCTCAGTTCTATGAACGTTGTACTGAGCACGTTCAGTGTATTCACGAGCGACAGAGCTCAACAACTTTCGAGGGAGATAGTCGCCAGCAACGGCGACCTTATCAAACTCTACTCCGTTATGCAGGAGTATTCAGACGTCGCCCAGGCAGTTCAAAACCTGCCTCACTTTAGGAAATAGAAATGGATAATACATCCAAAATTAAACCCCATTCCCTTAGGCTTGGCTATTATAATGCCAACGGTATTCTCGGCCAACGCGACGAGATTTCCGCCTTCCTACAATCCCATAAGATAGACATTCTTCTCGTACAAGAGACCTTCCTAAAGCCGCGCGTACGCGGCCCTAATATAGCTAACTATAAGTTAATTAGAAATGACAGGATCACACGCCACAAAGGCGGCACGCTTATCTATTATAAAAGATCGCTACATTGTGTAGAGATCACTCCCCCCGACTTAAGCTGCATTGAAGCCTCGATCTGTCGACTAGCCATGTCCCATCACCAGTCGATCACTCTCGTATCGGCCTACTGCCCTCCCACGTCCTCATCCTTTCAGTCCTACGACCCGATCCTTTTCACGAACGATCTCAGAGCCTTACTAGGCCTGAGCGACTCTGTAATAATAGCAGGCGATCTAAACGCCAAACATCCCGCCTGGAATAGCAACACTACTTCTCCAAGAGGCAGGTTGCTATTCAATCAGTGTGAATCCCTCAACTTCGATGTCATCGCTCCGATGCATCCCACTCACTTTCCTAATATAGTCGACCACCTTCCCGACGTTCTCGATGTAGCGCTCCTCAAGAACGTAAACCTACGTTTACATTCGATCGAGGTACTACACGAGCTCACCTCCGACCACAGACCGGTTCTTCGGAACTAGCCTCGCGCTCAGGCCCACTCGACCCGGATCGCCCTCCTCCCATCCAGATTGTCACGGACTGGAGAATGCTAAGCGAAAGCTTGAAATCCTCCTCCGCCCAGTTAGAATCAATTCCCGATGAAATCAACTCAGTCGCTGACATGACGGGCGCGATCGGCTCGTTCACCGAGCACGTACAATCCACCGTGGACAAGTGTTCACGTAGAGTTGAAGCGACGAGCTTTTATCGCTTCAAGCTCCCGGATGACGTGCGTGCTCTGGTGACCGAGAAGAACGCGGCTGTCCGTGCCTACAGTACTTTTCCCTGCGACGCTAACAAGTCTCACATGCGTAACTTACAGCGTGCTGTAAAGGAACGCCTTGCTGAGATGCGTCAAACGCGCTGGGACAAGACGCTGAGCGAACTCGAGCCGACTCATCAAGCCTTCTGGCAGCTTCAAAGGAAACTCAAATCCGATGAAGTAGCTTCCACCCCGCCGATTAAACGCCCCGACAATTCCCTCGCCTTCGAGGACGATGAAAAAGCGGAATGTCTGGCCGACAGCCTCGAGGCTCAATGCTCGCCTAGTACCCAACCGGTCGACCCGGCTCACCTACTAAAGGTCGAAGCCGAGGTCGAGCGCAGATCCTCCCTACCACCGCAAGAAGACCCCGACGATCCCTTGCCTCCCGTCACTCCAGACGAAGTGGCAGAGATCATCAAACGTCTCAAACCCCGTAAAGCTCCGGGCCCAGATAGAATAACCAATAAAGTTTTCAAAATCCTACCCGCTTCCCTCGTAATGCTCATGACCGCGATCTTCAATTGCGCCATGACCCATAACCTGTTCCCACAGGCATGGAAAGAGGCAACCGTAATCGGTATTCCCAAACCCGGTAAACCAAAATCAGACCCGTCCAGCTATCGCCCTATCAGTTTACTCAATGTATTCGGCAAGATCTACGAGATACTTATCTATAAGCGTCTCAAAGATTACGTCGAAGCAAAGAGTCTTATTCCATTAGAACAGTTTGGTTTTCGAACCCATCACTCTTGTGTCCAACAAGTCCACCGCATCGTGGAAGGTGTGAGCCACGGATTCCAACGTGGCCAACTCACCGGTACGATTCTCTTCGATATAGCAAAGGCATTCGACAAAGTCTGGCACAAAGGCTTGATTTACAAGCTTTACCAACTCGGTGTCCCAGACCGTCTCGTCGTCATCTTACGAGACTTTTTGTCGAACCGCACCCTTCGCTATCGCATAGACGGCACTTTTTCTTCGGCCCACCCTATAAAAGCTGGCGTCCCACAAGGCTCGGTACTCTCCCCCATCCTCCACGCTATACACTAGCGATATTCCTAAGAACAAGCATGTTCAATTAGCCCTATTCGCCGACGACACGGCAATCTACTGCTCAGGCCGCAGCCCAGCCGCCATAGTGAGACATCTCCAAGCCTATTGCAACACCCTAGGTGTCTGGACTAGTTGTCGCGCAGCGGGCGGAGCTCCGGCGCGATCTCATGGTGGCCTGGAGGGAGCGACTGTCGCAACCCAGTGCAGGGCACGCCTAGGGAATGCAATCCGGACTATCCGTAATCCGAAAAATCCGGATATCCGCACATTTTTACTCGACTTGTAAATCCGGATTCGAAAATCAAATCCGCGGATTTTCTGAATAATAAGAAACCTAAAAAAAAACGGACAGAAATATAAGAAGTAATTTGCAGAACTGTAGAAAACCGTACTAATCCTATAGAAGTGTCTGTTGAATCACATAAAACTATTTCCAGAGAACAAGAGTCTTTAGATCAAGAAATGAGTTTTCGAGAGAGATTAGCATTTGAGTTAAACTAGAGAAGAAAATGTCCTCATCAGCCGAAAGCCTGAAACTGATATTCCCAGTTTAGTGCGAGTGGAGATGGCGTAATTTTTTTTAAATAATAAAATTAGCAGGTTAAACGATAGCACTTTAGATACTATATTATTTTTGAGGTCACATTTTATGTCTCATAAAATAACATAGTTTTTTTTTTTAATTTATGTTGATTAAAGTGAAGTTAAATTATTTTGTTACTTTTGTTATGTTTATTAATTTGACAAGATGTCTATTATTTATGTTTTCCAGAATTTCTTTAATTTTTACTTTTATCTATTTTACTAACGTTACTCAGCTCACGAGTCACAGACTGATTATTTTAATAATGCGGATTATTTTCGTGTGTAATGTTTAATAATTTGAGAAGAAGTTTATTAATTTGTCTTTATTTTTGATCTCCATAGTTTATTTTAATTTGTACTTACATGTATCCACCTGCGCAACAGAGAAGCGAGTGGCAACATCCAGTGGCGAGGTGTACCTATCAGCCATTGCAAGCTTCCAAAATATCTGAGTGTAACTCTCGACAGGTCGCTCACTTTTAGGAAACACTGCGAGAATACCAAGCAGAAAGTTGCCTCCCGCAACAACCTGTTGCGAAGGCTGACGAGCACGACCTGGGGTGCCTCACCATCGGTGTTGCGAACCACTGGCCTGGCACTGTGCTACTCCGCGGGCGAATATGCATGTCCCGTGTGGAGTCGTTCCGCTCACGCCGGGCAGGTGGATGTAGCACTGAACGAAACGTGCCGCATTATAACTGGCTGCCTCAAGCCGACCCCGGTACAGATGCTGTACCCACTGGCCGGCATTGCCCCACCAGATGTTCGCAGAAGCGTGGCTTCTGGCTTCGAGAGAGCCAAACTCGAGGCAGACCAACGACACCCCATGTATGTACAATTACACCCCAGTGCCACAGCGGCTCAAAAGTCGCAGGGGTTTTTACAAGATCGTTGCTCCTGTCGATGGTGAGGCCTCTCTAGCCAGACGGGAACTTTGGCGGTCGAGGAGTTCACTGCCCACAGTTTGTCCCGCTCTTGAAAAGACTCCTTCTTGGACACGGCAGATCGTGTTTTGAGAAGAGTTTGGCAGTCCTTAAACAGACTCCGAACGCAGGTCGGCCGAAGCAAAGACAATCGGTCCAGGTGGGGTTTCACGGGCGGGGCGGACCTTGGGTGCGAGTGCGGGGCTGCTGTGCAGACCATGTCCCACCTCATCGTATGTCCACTGTGCCCTGAAACTTGCTCGCGGCAGGACCTCATGAGTGTATCCAGCCGTGTTCTCGCTGTGGCGGCATATTGGGCTGACAAAGTGTAGTTAGAAAAAGAATTTGTACTTATTATTTTACTAACGTAACTCAGCACGCGAGTTACAAACAGGTTTTTTTTTTATTTTATACTGCGATCTGTCTCCACAGTGGGACAATAAACAGTAGATTTGGAGTGTTACAAAGGGACATGTTCAAGGAAGCAGCCAGTGTCGCTTCCTACTCATTTCTATACCCTTAGGATATATCTTGAGGCATCTTTCTCTTTAGTCTCCGTCTACCAGATTTCTCCATTAACTTCTGTGCCAATATGTTTTGGGTGACTGGCAATCCTGTTTTTGAAGGTTTTGGTGTGTTTGCGTATTTCATCTTGAACTGTAGATATTTTGAAGTCTTTGTGAAGCTGATCGTTTGTCACAAACCATGGGGCATCTGCTATTATCCGCAACATTTTGTTTTGGAACCGTTGTATTATTTCTATGTTAGAGTGTGAAGCAGTACCCCACAGCTGGATACCATAGGACCATACAGGTTTGAGGATAGCCTTGTAAAGTAGGAGCTTATTTTCTAGTGATAGCTGGGATTTTCGGCCAATGAGCCAGTAGAGTTTCCGCAGCTGAAGGCTTAGCTGCTTACGCTTGGTGAAGATATGTTTTTTCCAAGTGAGGCGTTTGTCAAGATGCAACCCTAGGTATCGGACATGGTCTGCTTGGGGGACATTGTTTAATCGAACAGGTGGGCAGGATTCTCTTCTCAAAGTAAATGTGACATTGACAGATTTATTTTCATTGGCCTTGATTCGCCACTCCTTTAGCCAAGTTGCTATGTCGTCTAGGGCAAGTTGGAGTTTTCTGGTTGCTATGTCTGGCTGACTATCAACGGCTAGAATTGCTGTGTCGTCTGCGAAACTGATTATTTAATAAGAATATTAAAGCTATAACACCAAAGTATTAGTGTTGAAATGGAATAATTCTAAATAACAAAAATAAAATAAATCATATGATTTGATTTTCCAGTGTTTTTATTTTTATCCATTTACACAAATATAAGAAATATCATATTAATAAACTGATATAAGTAGGTTTGTTTATTTTCATGAAAAATCCGTAATATCCGGATAATCCGGATTGGACCAAAAATCCGTTCTTAAAAATCCGGATTTTAAAACAGCACGGATTTGCATTCTCTAGGCACGCCACCATCGTGGCGGTAAGTCCCCTCTTTGAGGAGTGGCTCGGGAGGAGTCACGGCGCCCTCACGTACCGCATGACGCAGGTCCTCACCGGACACGGTTGTTTCGGGAGGTACCTGCACCGCATCGGTCGTGAGGAGGCGCCCGGGTGTCACCATTGTGCGGACAGCCCCGAGGACACGGTGGACCACACAGTCCAGGTGTGCCCCGCATGGGAGGGGCACCGCCGGGTCCTCGTCGAGGCTTTGGGCGGCGGCGACCTCTCGCGTCCGGCCTTGGTTCAGGCCATGGTCCGGGGCGAGAGGGAATGGGATGCCGTCGCCTCCTTCTGCGAAGCGGTCATGCTCGAGAAGGAGGAGGCGGAACGCCAGAGAGTTCGCACCTCTCATCCCGGCCGCCGCGCTGGACCAGGTAGACACCATGGGCGCCGGGTGTCGCGAGATGACTCCCGGCCACCGTAGGCGTGGGTCTGTGGGCGGTGAGTTCGGGTGGCTCATCGTCCCTCTGTCTTTCTAGACGACAGACCCGTGTCGACGGCGCGCGTTGTTCCACGCGCTCCTCAAAGAGATGCCGGGGCTGCGGGTTGTTCGAAAGAGATACCGCGGCCCTGGTACATAAAAGGCCTATGACGGAACACGACGGTTTTTAGTCAGTAAGAGTCTGACACTCCCTCACCGCTGCTAACCCACAGCGGGAGGGGTCATTTGATGATTTTACGTCGCTAAAAAAAAAAAGGTGTCTGGACTAGGCTATGGAGAATCGAACTCCACCCCGACAAAAGCCAGGCCATACTCTTTTCGAGCCCTCGCCGTAGGCTTCCTCCCGCGCCCCCGTCAGTCACCATGTTTGGTAGGCCGATTCCTTGGAAGGAGCATGCCAAATATCTAGGTGTCATCTTAGACCAGCGCCTCTCATTCGCCGAGCACATAAGTAAGGTGCGCTCTAGAGCAGCCTTTGTGTACGGCAGATTGCACTTCTTGCTCAATTCAAAGAGCAAATTATCTCTCAAATGCAAGTTACGCCTCTACGTATCGTGCATACGCCCCATCATGATGTATGCTTGCCCTGTGTTCGCACAAGCAAGTCTTCGCCGCCTTCACAGAATGCAGGCCCTTCAAAACCGTGCTTTACGGAAAATCACAGGAGCTCCCTATTATGTTCGAAATGAGATTCTTCATCTCGACTTAAAAATCCCTACCATCCGCCAGTATATGAAGCGTGCCGCCATACGGTACTTCGAACGCGCTGAGAAACACGATAACTCACTTATCGTGTCAGCCAGTAACTATACTCCCTCCCGCATCAGTAGGATTCGCCGCCCTAGGCATGCCCTCCTAGAACCTGACGATGAGATAACTGTCCTCCAAGAGAGTAGTAAACTCACTAGCACTCTACACAAATACAAACCGCGTTCGTACAAACCTCGCCGCCGAGGTCCGCCGCGACGTCCCGTTCTCTGTCCTCCCGACCCTTGCTCATCGAGCCAGCCCGCGAGCTGAGCCAGTAGCTTTAAATTCCCCATTTAATAATAATGATCATATGATCCAGCCTGTCCTCTTGCTGCCTCTCTAGCGACGCCCTAAGCCGAGGTTCGACCCCACAGGGGGTACCCTTAGCGCAGTCGCTTAGTTTATAAGTTGTTTTACGCCCCTGGCTGGAGGCCTTAAATTCTAGGCATCCACAGGGAAAAGTCCGGTTAAGCAGTACACGGCGGCCTCCTAGGCTGAACTGCGAGAGGCCATACCAAAAAAAAAAAAAAAAAAAAACTATATTATGTCTATGCTCATGACACAAATACCGCTTTAGCGATTTTTTTTTTAAATATATGAATAATAAAAACAAAAATATATATGCATGCGGTCCGGGACAACCTTTCTATGCCCTGGGGCCCGATTTTCCTAAGTTAATAATGCCAAAATTGAATAGAAATCGAATCGCAATATGATCGCAATAGCAGTTTTAACCATATCGGGCATTCTGCTACTAATATAAGACCAATCGTATTCCAACGACATTCGTTTGGTTTGCGATTGGTCTGCTATTTTGGTGATTTTGGTCTATACCCAAAATTTTGCTCTACAATCATATTGCAATCGTAAATCATTTGCAGACAAAATGATTCGTTATTGAATGACAGAAAAGGATAAAAACTTTTATTTCAAAGAAAAAATAACGGAATGCCACATACGCTTTAATCGTAATCGAATCGTGATTGGTAGCAGTCGAATGTGAATCGTATGTTGCTTAAGTAAAATTAGGAGAATCGGGCCACTGAGCGCTTAATTTTATTAAAATCATAGACTATTAGGATTAGTACAGAATGCAGGCCCATCCCTATTTGAGCCAAAAAAAAAACTAATGTTAAGAATGTCACTGAATGTCAAAGTCAATCATCGAACAACCAATTTGTTTGAGAACCAAGGTAACAAACAATTACCTACCCAAGTTTGTTTTCAATTCGTTCTTTTCTATTAGATTTATTCCTGGGGAAAAGGGTTAGTTATTCAGATATTGCATCTTCAAAGAACCCTTTTAAAAAACGTACTGAATACTGCAAAATAACTACAAATAAAATGTCAAGTCAATGTAACTTACCATTAGAACCTCCTAATGATGATACCATTCTGTGTTTGTTTTTCTCTTCCAAGTTTGATTCCAATACATTACTTCTTGAACAGCGGTGTTTGGAGCTTAATAAATTCATAAAGTCCAATAGTAAAGATTATATTTGGCATCGAGATGAGTTTCAAGTGTATGTTCCTATTGTCAACAAAGATACAGGTAAAGTTAATGTCATCAGTATATGCTTTTTAATGCAACTAGAGTACTTAATCAATGATATATTTTCTAAGTTTTAATCTCTTTCTTTGCAGATCAACCTAGGTACCTCTGTAGTACCACATGTTTTGGTGATAACCTAGAAGATGAGTGGTTTATAGTTCATATTATTTTGGAATTATCCAAACAATATAAAGACTTGATCATTCAAGTGAAAGACAATGATGGTGATTTTCTTCTGATAGAAGCTGCCAACTTATTGCAGTCTTGGGCTAACCCTGAAAACACTGAGAATCGGGTAAGTCGCCTCCATATCTGACGGGAATTTCGTCCTAAAGTACTTCTTAAACCAATAACCGTGTAAATGTTGTGTTTGTTACTGCTATATACACTACTCACAATAATGTAATATTTTTTCTCCTCTCTTCTCATTGTTTTGCTGTGCCCATCAGGGTCCATAATTGTGACTATCATTTTATATTTTCCACCGAATGTAAATTATGGAGTGCAATAAACAATATAAGTTATTTTCGAGATGGATTCACTCAAATTGTAGGCCAAGTGTCTAGTTTTCAGATCCGTCTATGGTTATTTTTTTAAATCTTTAGTAGTTTTGTTATGGTACTTATAAATATTTTTTATTAATAAATGATTGGCTATAGTGCTTGATTAATGGAAGTAAGAATAAGAAGCACCAAACTTAAAACCTTAATAAATGTTTTCTTTTTTTTAATTTTGAATAATTGTTACAGGTTTTCATTTACAACCATCATATTCACATTATACCACCACAAGTTGTACCACTAGAAGATAAGCTTGAGTTACAAAAAGCTCTGAGAATTATAAATGAAACACCACATTTAACACAAGCTTCTAATCAAATTCAAGAAGCTATCCTGAATCGTATAGGTAATTATCCTGAAAAATTTTTGGAACATATTCATAGAGCTGCAGTAACATTACCTTCCAGCCTTGCAACTTTATTGACTCTAAAACCATCTTTGGTTGCACCAATTGTTGATGCATATTGTAACCATGATGTGATAGATGCAAAATGTTGTAAACATATAAATTTTGATGACTGCATAACAATAGAAGTTAAATTCACGAAATTTTTATACGCTTCATTAGTGCATTCAAAACTTATAACTAGTGCTAAACATTTTATTGGACTGAAAAATGATAAGAAAAATATATTAGGTCTTAAATTAATGTGTGGGTATCAAATTATAATGAACAAGGCCTCTGGCAATGACTTGTATGCATCAAAAGAGTATTATAGATTTTTAAAAAGCCTAAAGCAAAATGGATATTTTAGAAACAATATTGAGGGCTCAAAAGAGTATAGTAGCTTACTTGAAAGAGCAAAACAGTATTATTCTACTGTAGAATGCCCTGTCAGTTCTCATGTTTCCACTATTATAACGGACCTTATGGCATCAAATGAATTTTCAACATTGAAACAGTCTTTGAAGTCCATGCAATTAACTGAACAATCAAGAAATCTGGGAGACAATGAAGACTGGTTAAACATAAATCCAGAACAATTAAATCAATTATTGTATACTCGCTATGGCAAAAAGTCCAAAATAAAAACTGATGATGTGGTTACATCTCAAAGATTAACAGAGGAATTGTCTTCTTTTCTAAAAGAAACATCCGATTATGAAGGAATCGAGTCAGACCGCAATGATTTATCTGAACCAGATAGCATTAATTTTGAATCTGACCAATTTGTTTCTTGTATAGAAAAAATGTTGAAAATATTAAGTACAGGGACTGAACACAGTGAAAGTGACGAGAGTGATGAGGACAGTATGGATTATAACGAACATGATTCTGACGAGTGTGATAAGGAACTTCAAGCCAAATTAGAACAAATGACAACAGAAAATTTGAAAGACAGCCAATCTGTGATTGGTAATATAATTCAAAGTATGAAGGAAGAAAAAGCAGCACCAGGGCCATCTAGCAATTTAATGAGGAGTTTAGGAATCAGTAAAACTGAACTATTGGATTCTGATGATGATAATTAAATTATAGGGTTAATGTTAAGTAAAACATTTATTTTTAAACATTGTATAGTTTATTCCTTACCGATTTCATTCATCCTTATAAATACCCTTCAAATAAATCTTTATTAATTACCTAAGCAAGCCATTAGTGCCGCAAGGGATACGGAACCCACTCTTTTATACATAAATGGGTTATTATAGCTGGCAGTTATTATAAAACCTATAGGAATCCCATGTAGTTGATGCGGTAACTAAGCATCTTAATTTCAGATGGTCTGTACAGCCAATTTTGAGCTTAATTTGTAAAGTCCCACACCATGATTACAGTTTATTTTTACATATTCTATTATAAATGAGCGTATGCTCCTCCAGCTGTTACAATTGTTTCTCCAGTTATGTAACTGGCGTCATCTGAAGCTAAGAAGGCCACTGCGCCAGCGATCTCTGACGGTTTTCCAAATCTTTTCATCGGCACAATAGACAAGCTTTTGTCTTTGCCTGCTTCCGAACTCGTGATCTATAAAAAAGAATGGACAAAGATCAATCCAGGCGCGAAGAAATGTTATTTTTTTTTTTTTCATATTTATAATCGTTAATAAAAGACAGGCACACACAGACAATAATTAAATACTCACGGCAGATGCAAACTTCGTAGCAACTATTCCGGGAGCAACACAATTTACTCTGATATTGTCATGGACAATTTCGTTTGCCATTGCTTTAGTCAGCCCCAAAAGAGTTGTTTTGCTAACACTGTATGGACCCAATGGCTGAAAGAATGTACTTTTTTTTAGCAAGATGTTAGAATTTATAAATGGGATGGGATAAATATTACAAGTAAGAAAATAGATTTGGGAACTGATTTGTAATTTCAATAACATACATAGCATCCGATATGGTCTAGTGGCTAGGATACCTGGCTCTCACCCAGGAGGCTCGGGTTCGATTCCCGGTATCGGAATTTCTTTTTTTTCATTCGAGGTTTTGCTTTTTTTGGAAATGATGATTTTTTTCCATTATTATTTTCAGAATGTATAGTATGTAAGGAAAGGGTTCTTATTCACAATAATTTACCTCCATTGCTTGATATCCTGCAATCGACGAAATGAATATAATACTTCCTCCTCCTCTTTTAACCATTTCTGGATAAGCTTCTTTTGCTAACAACCAGGAACATTTTACATTGATTTCAAATATTTTATCCCAAACTGCTTCATCAGTCTAGAAAACAATATGTATATTCAGTTAAATAATTTTGTATATTGAATATCTTTATATTTAGTAGCTCTAGTATTATTACTTCAGAGGTGAGGAACCTGCTTAACGCACCTAATAACAACAATTAATTATCGTATTCCATACACATTCACATCAAAATGTGCATGCTATCTCCCATTATGTTGTTGGTAGATAGCGTGAGATAGGTAACTTACTTCTAAGATTGGCGACACCGCAGGATTAACTGCCGCATTGGAAACCAGTATGTCTAGACCACCAAATTTGCTTTTAGTCTGAAATAATAAAAATTAATGACGAATTAATTGTATTATTTATGTATTCCATATCCTATAACATATGTATATTCCATATGTATAAAAATATTTAGCCAGGGGCCCGTTTCTCCTAATTTTACGTAAGCGACATACGAATCACATTCGACTGCGATCCAATCACGACTCAATTACCTACGTAAGATTGAAGCGTATGTGGCATTCCGCTATTTTTTCTTTGAACTAAACGTTTTTATCCTTTTCTGTCATTCAATAATGAATCATTTTGTCTGCAAATGATTTCCGATTGCAATATGATCGTAGAGCAAACTACCTTATAGACGAAAATCACCAAAATAGCAGGGGCCCGATTCTCCTAATTTTACTTAAGCAACATACGATACACATTCGACTGCGATCCAATCACGACTCGATTACGATTGATTCGTATGTGGCATTCCGTTATTTTTTCTTTGAAATAAAAGTTTATATCCCTTTCTGTCATTCAATAATGAATATTTTTGTCTGCAAATGATTTACGATTGCAATATGATTGTAGAGCAAACTACTGCATAGACCAAAATCACCAAAATAGCAGACCAATCGCAAACCAATCGAATGTCGTTGGAATACGATTGGTCTTATATTAGTAGCAGAATGCCCGATATGGTATAAAACTGCTATTGCGATCATATTGCGATTCGATTTCTATTCAATTTTGACATTATTAACTTAGGAGAATCGGACCCCAGACCAATCGCAAACCAATCGAATGTCGTTGGAATACGATTGGTCTTATATTAGTACCTAGCAGAATGCCCGATATGGTTAAAACTGCTATTGCGTATATATATATATGATAAGTGTTTGGTACATGAACGTTATTTATACTTACGACATCAAATAAATTTTTCCTTTGTTCTGCGTTGGCTACATGACATACAACTCCCTCAACCGTAATGCCCTCATCACGCAAACTTTTAACTGCATTTTCGACATTTTTTGCCTTTCTGCTGCTTATAACAACATTCGCACCTTCACTGCCCAAACGTTTAGCTATGGCGAATCCAATACTAGAAACAAATAAAAACGATTAGTGCTCATTTTACATAGACTCGTAACTCGTAGTCGATTTTGATTCGACATAAAGTGGATACCACGACAGAAGCGCTAAAAGACTTAAAATGGGATTATGTTACCTAAAAATAATCGTCAGATACTAGCTTTGGGTCTAAGCTGCCTACCCTCAAGTTTTCAGCTTATCCAGCCGTTCGCGTGTGACGTGTGCGTGACCAAGGGATTAGAGAATTTTTATGTATATACATACAGATTAGGCGTGATACCTTATCATTCGTGGGAATAATATGCCTTAAGATATTTTTTTTTGATGGGCAGTGGCCGTGAGATTGTTCAAAAGAGTCACCGCAGCCCTCATTTAAGAAGAGCTCTAGAGTAAGAATCTGACACTCCCCTCAGGCTGCACCTCCACAGCGGGAATTTTGTCATTTGATGATTTCCAAAAAAAAAAAAGAAAATGTATGAAAGTACAAACATCATAGGTACGTACACACATTCACAATGTTTCGCCTTTACAATTACGATTAGGTAGGTACCTACGTAAATGTGACTAAAGCTTCCGATCGCGCGATTTCACTCACACGTCCCGAAGGATAAAAAGTAGCTTTCCCGCACATAGCCAAAAAGTAGCCTAGGAATATGTTATTCCGTATAAGCTACTGCGACGTTTCATCAAAATCTTTTTCGTGTAGGAGTCGTACAGGGGCCCGATTCTCCTAAGTTAATAATGTCAAAATTGAATAGAAATCGAATCGCAATATGATCGCAATAGCAGTTTTAACCATATCGGGCATTCTGCTACTAATAAAAGACCAATCGTATTCGATTGACATTTGATTGGTGTGCGATTGGTCTGCTATTTTAGTGATTTTCCCGACTCGATTACGATTGAAGCGTATGTGGCATTCCGCTATGTTTTCTTTGAAATAAACGTTTTTATCCTTTTCTGTCATGACGATCCTGAATGTTAAAGCTACACATCGTAAAAATAGGCAGGTTAGTAAGTACGTACCTACCGAATTTGGTACAAAGTACCTAAGAAGTACGAACAGAATATATATAACGCGGACATCAGGGGCCCGATTCTCCTAATTTTACTTAAGCAACATACGATTCACATTCGACTGCGATCCAATCACGACTCGATTACGGAAGCGTATGTGGCATTCCGCTATTTTTTCTTTGAAATAAAGGTTTTTATCCTTTTCTGTCATTCAATAATGAATCATTTTGTCTGCAAATGATATACGATTGCAATATGATTGTAGAGCAAACTACCGTATAGAACAAAATCACCAAAATAGCAAACCAATCGCAAACCAATCGAATGTCGTTGGAATACGATTGGTCTTGTATTAGTAGCAGAATGCCCGATATGGTTAAAACTGCTATTGCGATCATATTGCGATTCGATTTCTATTCAATTTTGACATTATTAACTTAGGAGAATCGGGCCCCAGGGGCAAAGTTCTAAGAGATAATTTTATGTAGGAATCTAATCTAGAGCACTGATAAAATCGATGTTCAGCGTCATTATATTGGCACATCAAGATAATTCTAACGTTTTAAATATATTTCCATTATGTTAACAACTTACCCTTCCGTCGAGGCGGTGACTATTGCCACTTTGCCTTTGAACCTGCCGTTGTTGTGAACCTCTCTGGCGCTCAAATGATTTGGGATCGTCTTTATTAAATTATTCGGTCTTGACAACATTTTTACGGCATGAAACATTACTTATATGTGTCTATATTCTTAAAATAAAATAAAAAACATAAGTTAATGTACTTATCTTCTGTGTAGGTACCTACCTATATGTATGTACTATTTTACTATTAGTGTTAAGTTTAGTTAAAGATGACAATTTTATTTATGATCGCAAAACCTTAAAAAAGTCAGTGTGAATTAGAAAGACAAGTTTTCAGCTACACTACACTGGTGTTAAATGGCGTATTAATTACCAAATAAGTTATCCTTATGATAAAAAGTAAAAAATTAAATGCACATTAACCTACGTTTATCAACAATTATCGAAATCACAGACTATAAAGTAAACTTGTTATGTGAATGGTTGATTTCAAGGTAAAAGGTAAATACCTATCCCACGAATCGATTATGTGCACCATTAAAGTATTTTCTTAGTGTAATATTAGGTATTATATTGTAATAGTTAAAAGTTTTAAGTTAATCGTTTGACCTTTAGGTTTCACGAATAATGTATATACACTTGAGAGCAATAAAATCGCACACCCTAGATTTTGACCAAAAACAGTGGATATTCTTAAAACTCTTTGGTTTAAGTAAATGAAAGGTATTTTTAATAAAAATACACACTTTGTTTAAAATGTCATGTAAAAAGAAATTCATTTTCCTGGAAGTTACGCGCAAAAACATCAAAACAACAAAATTCCTCGAATTAACTCGTTTCAGGTAGGCACTACTTGCGCCCCTTGTCGCAGGTATAAAAGGGTCAGTTAAAGGTTTTTTAAAATCATTTGTGCACTGAGTTCTAACGTGATAACCCCTCTTGTGAATACATACGGAAAACTTTGAAAAACATGGACACGACACCTGCAGAGGCTGCTCAAGTTATAGCCTTGTTGGAAGCTGGGCAAAACCAAAGTCAAGTCGCTCGACAGTTGAATTTAAGTCGATATTCAGTTCGACGTGTGTACCAGAGGTTTCGAGAAACTGGAGGCTATATTCGGCGACCAGGATCAGGCCGCCATCGTACTACATCAGACCGTGATGACCGCTTTCTAGTGACAAGATCTTTGCGAAATCGACATCTGAACGCGGTTGAGCTAGGACAACAGCTTCGAGAAGTACGCAATGTCAGCATAAGTCGGTGGACGGTCAGAAGACGATTGTCTGAAGCTGGGTTGACTGCACATCGACCCGCAAATGGTCCGAAATTGACCACAGCCCACCGACAAGCCCGGCTTCAATTTGCCCGAGAGCATTTAAATTGGACGTTCGATCAGTGGAGGGCAGTTATGTTTTCCGATGAGTGTAGAATGACTTTACATGGCCACGATGGACGCTCAAGAGTCTATAGAAGGTCATCAGAGCGATTTTCACAATGCTGCATTAGCGAACGTGTCGCTTATGGCGGTGGATCGTGTATGTTTTGGGGTGGCATAATGCTCGATTCTAAAACCGACATTGTCTTCATTACTGGGGCCAATTCTGGCCCTAGATCGAGAGGATTAACAGCCCAGCGATACGTGGAAGAAGTCCTCGAACATCATGTTAGGCCGATTTCGTGGCTTATGGGGGAAGAATTCCTACTTATGCATGATAATGCCAGGCCACATGTTGCTAGGACAGTTCGCGATTACCTGGAAGACGTCAGTATTAACGTGATGGAGTGGCCAGCTCGTAGTCCTGATCTCAATCCTATCGAGCATGTATGGGATGAGCTGAAAAGGCGTGTTCGAGCAAGAAGTCCAGCTCCCACACATCTCCAAGCGCTGCAATCAGCCATTGAAGAAGAGTGGAACGGTATACCACAAGAGTTCATAATTAAGTTAATACGGTCGATGAAAAACCGTTTAAGAGCCGTAATTAGAGCTAGAGGGGGTAACACTCCATATTAATAAAGATTTTATTGAAAATTTATTGATTTGTTTCAATTCAATGTCCTGTCCGCTAAATGCAATAATCACAACTTTACATGCAAGTTTCATTTTATCTCCTGAAAGAACCTTCTGAGCATCTTACATGCACTTCAGTGGTATCGTTGGAAAGGTAATGAAATAATCTATAAGTATCCATTGCAATTTAATAATTTTTTAACAATTATAATAAGAAAATCCAGCTTTTTTTGTTAAAATCTGGGGTGTGCGATTTTATTGCTCCCGAGTGTATCTTAGTAACTCTTAGCTAGGTGCTTTAAAAGGTGGACGTACACACAGAGTACATTTGTACGACGACTATACAGAAATTACTACGTATATTAACGGGAGCAAGCAATGGGGTCTAGGGATAGACGGTCAATATTATTACGACAAACATATTATTTAGTCGTCAAACCATTGCGCAATCTTCAATATTAACCCTTAATATCAATGAAGTACAACGTAATTTTGCTCAATTATATTGTGCAGTTTAGGGATCGCTTTACGCTTGTTAAAATAATCTGTGGCAGTAGTGTTGTGACATCTCTGGACATCACTGACCTCTATACATATACACTGGACAGGCTGTTGTCAACGTGCTTTTGTGCCCGTTTGATAATCGCCATTTTGGCGCTGTTAGACGTAGCGAGTGTCCGTGGTACTAAAATTATTTTACAGTGAACCAATGAACAAACACTTCTCTCACAGCCATTTGAAATTATACGTCAAAATTAGTTCTGTGGACACTCGCTTAGACGATATTGGCGCTTCAAATGGGCACAAAAAAATTGCTGTCAAACGTACGGAACAGCCTGTCCAGTGTATAAGTATAGAGGTCAGTGCTGGACATCGATATAATATGTACTTCTCTGGATGATATCCAGATTTTTTTTAAACCTATGTTATTTTGTCTATGGTGATATGATAACTGCTGGCTTATTCGCTAACTTTCCGATTTTCAGATGTCAACTGGCCTCAGTTTTCATCCGAACTTTGATGTCAACCGATAAGTTCAAAACATTGGTATTCTGTATCGCATGAAGTGGATATCGGTGGATATCGTTACACGGTTGCTGACGCCAAAACTACGATGACAACTTGACAACTCTATTTTTTTATCGACTATTATACTGCTAAGTAGGAAATACCCTATTAGCATTACATTACTACGTTTGAGAGAACGCTTTATTTTCAGCGTGTTATACATTTAAAAATAATCTGTGGCGGTAAAATTCAGTATTTGCTTTCTATTGTGTGTGAACTTGGTGTCTAAAGTTCCGTGTGGATGAACAATATTTTAACTGAGAATATTGTGAGTATTGTAGTTATTGTAAATTTAACAACGTAAATAATATTTTGATACGTAGATTCCTACGTTTTGCATGCAAAATAAAAATTGGTATACTATTTTATTATTATTTAGGTTTAAAATGCTAACATACACTTTCATGATGGATTTTGAGAGGAAGGAAACTTTATGTACTTGAGTAGCTCGTCCCATACACTGAGAGCATCGGTTACCTCATGTAGGCACTTACTAAATAAAAGTTGAGACATGTTGCAAATGAATGAGGAGTTCCTTTGGTATGATCCGTTTGCATAAAAGTTTAGGACTGCCAATATCTATATATAACAAAATTTGATGTTACAAAGTTTATCATCATATTATTATTAGTCATCATCATTTCAAAGTGTTTATGAGTAACATTAATTTATGTAATATTGGTATTTATTTTACTTTTAACGTTATAAATTCTTACTTTTAGCTCAATTGCAACAGCAGTGTTTTGTTGAGCATGTTGCAGAAATGGACGTAACTCTGCCGAAACTTGCTGAAACCCTTATTTGTTGATACGAAAATTTGCCATGAATTCCTTCTCCCGTAAATCCAGAGAATTATTGCAATCCCGCAGACGACGTTTCTGGATTCTGGATAAACTTCGTTTTGTCTCTTATTCCACAAATGCCAGCAAAAATACACGCGACATTTTTATTCCACACAAAAAAAGATAAAACAAATTAAAATAATACAATTAAAAATAACACTATCAAAAAATAAAGGAAACGACTCAGGGTTTGTATTTCTATTGGATTCGCAAAATTAGAGAAATCTTATATGTCTGATGCTACAATATAGTATAGACATCCCAGTGAAGAGGCATAAAACACTGCTATTTGTAGTGTATTTCAAAAAATTACAGTGGCCATCAATTTGATGTCCACTGAGCTTACGGAATCGCAATCTAACGTTTATCGATACAGAAACAGCTGTCAAAATGAGTCATGGTGGATATCAGCCTTTGTCGATGCTCATGACGTCATCTCAGATGGTCACTGGCGTTAGCGAATAAGAAAATAGCTGTTTGACAATTTACTGATGTACACTTTACCAAATGATGATATCTGCGAGCTGTCAGTGGAGTTAGCGAATAAGGCTACTGAAATGTCTTTAGATAACCTTAAATACTAAGATAATTTTAAAATGAAGCGAAATTAATTATTTTTATAAATGGATAATTTAATTAATGTTATACACTTGAATAGTTTTTAAGTAAAACTCACAAGATGAAATATCTCTGACATGGCGTTTACGTTTAGAAAATACTATTATAAATATACAAAGTGTTTAGTGATAACTGTTTTGCTTGCTTTTTTTATTCATATTTTGATAGCATTAAGTTTTTTTCCTTCAATAAATGATAATTTATTGAAAAAGAATGGATATATTTCCAGTGTAAGACAGATAGTGAGTGAAGTCTCGGCTAGAAAGAATAACATTGGGTTTAGTGATGATGAGGATTTAACTTTAAATAATAAGAATCAAAAACAGTCAACATATCTACGACTTGAAGAACTAGACTTTAAGCCTTCTTGTGAAATTAAAAGCAGAGAATCTATATCTGCTATTCATCGTGCTAAGACTCAAAATTGCAAACAGCAAATAGTAAATAAAACATGTCTTATTCAGAGTGGAAATTTTTATCCAGTAGAATTACCAAATGTTTGCCTTCGAGGCCAAACAACTTATGGTAAACATCTAGGATGTTACGCAGATGAGAAGAAACTGAGATTGCTGACAGGATTCTATGGGAATTATGCAAATACAAATTCACCATCTGCTTGTTTGGATATTTGCATCCAAGGTGGATTTCTGTATGCTGGAGTTCAGTATGCGTAAGTAATATTATAGGATTTAATGTTTTATGGTCACTGTGTCATCTTAGGAGCGCACTACCTTATTCAGAACACTTAATACAGCTTGATCTTAAATCACCTTATCATATTTTTAATATAGAATCTGCATTTGAGGATTGTTCTGTTTTAGAACAATAATTAAACTGCACTCTGCTGAAATTGAGCCTCAAGTAGAGAATATGTCTTGTCTGTACCTTATGGTTTTTAATTTTAATTAATATCACAATGAGGACTTGAGTATCCTTCTATAAGTGGATAACTTAAACATTTTTCCTCAGGTCAGAATGTTTTTGTGGAGAAAATCTACCTCAGACTGCGACAGCAGTTGCAGACCATTTATGTGACATGAAATGTCCAGGAAATTCCAGTCAACATTGTGGAGGTTACTTCACAATGAATATTTATGAAACTGGTTTATCAAGTAAGTAATACTTAAGAGGATTATAAGAAGTGATATTTAATGTGCAAAACCTCAGACACCCTAATTTTTTATTATATTCTGAGAGAAAAATGGTTCAATAGGTTAAAACACAAAACAAAAATGTGTAGAAATTTTTTGAAAAAGTTATATTTATTTTAGTTACTTACATAAGTAATAAATATGTTTTACATAATTTATTGCAGAATTTACCCCGCAAGTACCTAAAACATCAAGCTTAACTAAAGAACCTGTACAAATTGTGTTTCTACTGACACTGAATGGACGTGCTTTGAGACAAGTTCATAGGTTAATTAACGCGTTGTACAGAAGCAATCACTACTTTTATATACACGTTGATAAGGTAAGTGAAAGACTGTCTAGTATTCCTATCCATTAGTATTTTATACAAGATGTTAGCTATTCGTTTTGTTAGCCATTCATACAATACCAATAGCAGCACCTTCTAGTGTTTGCTTTAGAAGTAGTGGATTTACCATAGACTATGATGAAGATGTTATGAAATGGAAAGGCTGTGCCTGTCATAAAATAACCCACTTCTATACATATATAGCCTACTAGTGGCTCACGGTACGTGTTTCGCTACATTAAGTCCAGAATCCAGAATAAAATCCACCATTTTGTTACAAAAAAATGTGATAAATGAAGAACCACTTGACCAATTTTGTGCAAACTTCATCTAAACCTAAATAGTCCGAACAATGCCTAAACATTTGGTTTGGTGAAACTGTTCTTGAGTTATAAAATCACAACGAATCATGGTATTAATTTTTATATAGATGTTACTCGCAAATAATGTAACTTAACAGTCATTTTTGAGTTTATCCATTACAAACAAACGAAAATATTTTTTTTTCGTCTTTAAAATATCAGTATAGATGTTATTCAACTGCCTCGTTGGTCTAAGTCTCGCAAGCGTGGCTGCTGATCACGAGGTCTCGGGTTCGATTCCCGGGTCGGGCCGAAATCGCTTTGTGGGTTTTATAAACTACTAGCTTTTGCCCGCGACTTCGTTCGCGTGGAATAGTGATTTTTGGTTTGACCAATAGATGGCGCTATATGTCCGAAATAAATTTTATTTTTATTTTTATATTTTTTTGTAATAAAAACTATCCTATGTCCTTTCTCAAGTTCCAAACTATGTCTGTACCAAATTTCACACAAATCGGTTCAGTAGTATAGGCGTGAAGAAAAGACAGACAGACAGACAGAAAGACAGACAGACAGACAGAAAGACAGACAGACAGACAGACAGAGTTACTTTCACATTTATAATATTAGTTAGGATCACAAAGCAGCCCAGAACCTGGAAGTTAAAAATTGATGTATGTCCCAGCGAATAGGCACCTTGTCTGCGCAAATGCTTGTGCAATGTAATATGTCCTGCTCAGTTGGCTAATCGCCTTACATGACAGCATGACAGGAGGACATCATAGGTAGATACAAAAATTACTTAAAAAACTTCCTTCTTTTTGAGAAGTCGGTTAAAATAGTAAAGTTAATTAAATATATTATTATACTAGCTTCCGCCCGCGTCCAGTTCGGTTATATCGCATTTCTAAGAGAACTCTTCAAAAGTCCGTGATAAAAACAAAACGGACAGACGGACAGAGTTACTTTCGCATTTATAATATTAGTAGGGATAATAGCCTACAAAATGTTGTTGTTAGTCTGATAATAATAAATGTATAAGCTATTTTTGCTGGCAGGTTTCAATAAAATCCAATAAGCTGTTTGTGAACAAACTTTCGCCTTTATAATAATACTAGCTTTCGCCCGCGGTTTCACCCGCGTCCCGTAGCCGGATGGTGATAAAAACTAATTCTAAACTTATTCTTAAACTTAAGGTACAGTTACACATGCTAGTTAGTAGCACGAAAGCATGCTACTTTTGAGCAATTGCTACTTAGTGGTACGTGTGTCGAAACATTGCTAATAATGAGCATGCTAGTTTCGAGTTTGCTCGAAAATCGACGGTCGTGCGATTATTGGGCATGCTACCTGCAGCGCGGGTGGAAGGGGGCGTGCTTATAGCTTGTGTGAACAGATTTGCTTATTGAGCATGCTAGTATCGATCAGTCCTCAGCAGCAGGTGCGCGTCCCAACCCAAACCCAAATCTTCCTATTCCTTGTTTTTTTCTTTCTATCTGAGAGAAGTTTTTGGACGCATTGCAACGCTACCAAAAGAATAATTCTATTCAACTCCATACGAATGGCTGTTTGATTGTCCATGGTTTTGTTTGAACTGACAGTAAGCACGCTATAAAATGTCATGTCTACCGGAGTGTTTGCTTAAATAAGCATAGGTACTTAAAACTAGCATGCTTATATCTAGCAAATGTAGACAAGTGCAGAGCATGCTCGAAACAAGTATGCTAATGAGCATACTAAAAAGCATGCTACTAACTAGCATGTGTAACTGTACCTTTATTCTAAAACCTTCTGCCGGGTCTAAGTTACCTCCCCTCTAATTTTCAGCCAAATCGGTCAAGCCGTTTTCATGTTATGTCGTGACAACGGAAAGCGGGTTTCATTTATATATATATATATGTAGATTGTGTATTTCTATTGCCTATTTTATTTTGTTTCAGCGTCAGGATTATTTACACAGAAAATTGTCTGTGCTCGAGCAGCTTCCAAATATAAGATTGGCTACAAATAGATATTCCACTATTTGGGGAGGCGCTTCTTTGCTCAAAATGTTACTCGCAGCTATGAAAGATTTTATGGCACTTGGATGGAAATGGGATTTTGTAATAAATTTAAGTGAAAGTGATTTTCCTATAAAGTCATTAGAAGAATTAGAAAACTTTTTGTCTGTTAATAAGGGCCTTAACTTTGTGAAGTCACATGGACGAGAAGTACAGAGATTTATAAAGAAACAGGGCCTTGACAAAACATTCATTGAGTGTGATACGCATATGTGGCGTGTCGGTGAAAGGAAGCTACCCAGAGGTATAGTGATAGACGGTGGTAGCGATTGGATTGCGCTGTCCCCACAATTTGTTTCATACGTTGTTGGAAAACAAGACGAACTTTTAAGTGGTTTGGATGTAATATTTCAGCATACGCTGTTACCAGCAGAATCGTTTTTTCATACAGTATTAAGAAATTCCCATTTTTGTAACTCTTATGTTGATAATAATTTACATGTTACGAACTGGAAAAGAAAATTGGGATGTAAATGTCAGTATAAACACGTGGTTGATTGGTGCGGGTGCTCTCCTAACGACTTCCGAACAGAAGATTGGCCAAGAATCCAAAACACGCAAGACAGGCAGCTATTTTTTGCTCGCAAGTTTGAACCTGTAATCAATCAAGAAATATTAAACAGAGTGGAGCAATTTATTGGTTTAAAAGATCATTATTTGATACCAAACTTAGAAGCATATTGGCAAAGTATATACAATATAGAAGATTTAACAGCGGGCTCTGACGATATAATATTAACACATGCTGGAAGTATAATTCGACACAACGCAAAAATTCTGTTTGAAGAGGGTTGCATTATAGAACCTGATGAGATCATTGAAATTAATTCATATAATTATGCAGATATTTATAAAGGCAATTTAATTCTTCACAAAGCTTTTGTTAATGGTAACATAGAAATATTATTGGAAACTTGGTATAAACCTAAAAAACATATAGAACTAAATTTTGAAAATCCAATTGTAGATAATGTAAAACAATTTAAAGTAAGTTCTGATTATGATCAGAAAGAAATGACATTCAGGAACTTAGCAAATATTTTAGGGCCTTTGTCTGAGCCTATGCTGCTATACGAATTTTCAACTCAGATTGATAAAAAGAGTGAAAATTTTACGTTAATTTGGTTAGACCCTACAGGGACCATTGGTGACGTTAATAACATACATGTGGATGAAAACAATCTTACAAATATAGTGAAACCAAATTTAAAGTCACCACTTTTACCCGGAATTTGGAAAGTTGGCTTATTAGAAAATGATAAAATAATAGTAGCAACCAAGTTTCTTATATCACCTTTAGAATATTTTTCCGGTAAAGAATTGACGCATCAACAATCTAGTATTATTCACAGTGGATCTCAAAATTCTTACAAAAACTTTTCAAATATCAAACCAAAGAACTTTGTTCCTGAATACGAAGAAAGTATTTTATTACAAAAAATATCTCATTCAAATGTCCAAAGGATAAATCAAGATTTAAAAGAGTGGATTGATGGACTGACAGTTGAGTTTTATAATGTATTGGGCTCATGCATTATGCTAAATAAAGAAATCGATGATAAATTAGTGTGTGGACGCCAAAAATTTGAAAATTGTGTTTCAACACAGTGGAGTTCTTTGTCACCAGATCCTAAAGGTACTATTGGCAAAGTTAATAAGGTAACTGGCCGAATGGAAAGAGTATGACAAATAATTGTTTTATATAGCTTAGAATTGTTTGAAGTATACTCAAGAGCTATATATCCGAAGCAGTTAAACGAGCTAAGTGCGAGTCTAATTCGCCCATCGAGACTTCCGTTCTTACAAATTATTAATATACGTAATGAAATCGATATTATTGTTTTTTTCGGACCGTATAACTAAATTCGATTGTGTATGAACTTGACTGATACCTTTAAAATTGTGATAGTTACAATCTTAGTTTTATTTATTCCTGCAACTTATCTGTTATCTAGGTAGGTACCTACTGCCCTGTTTGGTCAATATATTATAATATTTCACTATTATGGCGTAGGTATTGTTCGTGTATTAAATGCCCTGCATATGGTTGCGGGATTGGCTCTCTGCATGGTGCCATTGGTAGATCTGGGGCGCGATTCTACTACCTAATTTTACTTAAGCGACATACGATTCACATCCAACTGAGATCCAATCACGATTGAAGCGTATATGTTTTCTTCTAAGGGTCGATTTATAATAGCGCAGAGTCGAAGCGCATCGAAGCGTCTATCCAAAACTGAACATAACAAATTCAACCTTAACTCCACAGCGTAGGTAACGTACACATTACTTCGGAGATTTAAAAAAGGCGCGCATTCGTCGGAATTCGCGCGTCTGCGCGCGAACTACACAAATTGGTGCGCGCGCATTCTCGCGCCCACTAGCGAACCAACGCGTCAACTGGCAAGTGATTCAATAGCTCTGCTGTTGATGCCCATTACTACACGTGAGAGCGTATTCCGGCGAATACGCGCGCATTCGTGCGGGTTCGCTTTAGTTGTAAAAAATTTGACGCTTCGATGCGCTTCGACTCTGCGCTAGTATAAATCGACCCTTAATAAACGTTTTTTTCCGTTTCTGTGATTCAATAATGAATCATAATGTCTGCAAATTATTTACGATTGTAGAGCAAACTACCGAGTACCGTACCTATAGACCAAATGGCAGACCAATCGCAAACCAATCGAATGTCACTGGAATACGATTGGTCTTATATTAGTAGCAGAATGCCTGCTAAAGTTAAAACTGCAATTGCGATTAAAAAAAAATTAACTTAGCTTACCCGACTGATACCTACTACAACTTTTAACGTGAGTACAATTTGCTGGTTTTCTTTTTGACCGTACCTACGATAATTTTACACATCGGTAGGTACAGCTTCTTGAAAATTACTTTTTGCCGTCTCCGCCGTCGTCTACGCCTCGAGCATACAATTTTCAAGCTGCCATCCATTTCTTAGGGTTTCCATCATCAGATCCTGACGTGATGACAATGGGACACACTTAGAGGATACTCTTTCAAATAAAGAAAACAAAATCGGTCCTAACGGTCGAGTAACAAAGATAAAAATAACAGTCAACTTGAGAATCTCCTTATTTTTTTAAGTCGGTGCAAATGATTTACGATTGCAAAATGACTGTACAGCAAACTGGGGCCCGATTCTCCTAAGTTAATAATGTCAAAATCGAATAGAAATCGAATCGCAATATGATCGCAATAGCAGTTTTAACCATATCGGGCATTCTGCTACTAATAAAAGACCAATCGTATTCGATTGACATTTGATTGGTGTGCGATTGGTCTGCTATTTTGGTGATTTTGGTCTATACGGTAGTTTGCTGTATAATCATTTTGCAATCGTAAATCATTTGCAGACAAAATGATTGATGAAACATTATTGAATGATAGAAAAGGATAAAAACGTTTATTTCAAAGAAAAAATTGCGGAATGCCACATACGCTTCAATCGTAATCGAGTCGGGATTGGATCTCAGTCGAATCGAGTCGAACGTGAATCGTATGTCGCTTAAGTAAAATTAGGACAATCGGGCCCCTGCTATTGCGATCATATTTTTCGATTCCATTTCTATTCGATTTTGACAATATTAACTTAGGAGAATCAGGCCCCAGCAGGTAGGTAACTACATATCGGCTAATACTTTTGCCTTGATTGCTGAATATCCTGGCTCCGTTTCGCGGGAACGTGGAAGCCTGAGATCAAGCAGTATATCCCTTTAACCAAAAAAACTCAGGGGCCCGATTCACCTAATTTTACTTAAGCGCCATTCGATTCACGTTCGACTGCGATCCAATCCCGACTCGATTACGATTGAAGCGTATGTGGCATTCCGCTATTTTTTCTTTGAAATAAACGTTTTTATCCTTTGCTGTCATTCAATAATGAATCATTTTGTCTGCAAATGATTTACGATTGCAAAATGATTGTACAGCAAACTACCGTATAGACCAAAATCACCGAAATAGCAGACCAATCGCACACCAATCAAATGTCAATCGAATACGATTGGTCTTTTATTAGTAGCAGAATGCCCGATATGGTTAAAACTGCTATTGCGATCATATTGCGATTCGATTTCTATTCGATTTTGACATTATTAACTTAGGAGAATCGGGCCCCAGATTTCATTATTTCATAAAACGCTGACTTCAGTAGGTAGGTACCTACCAGTGGCTATGACACCACCAAAACCGTAGGGCCCACGGATAATTTTTTAAGGACCCATTACGCGCCATATCAATCAGCTTTTGAATTTGAATGAATTCTGGGGCCCGATTCTCCTAAGTTAATAGGTAATGTCAAAATCGAATAGAAATCTAATCGCAATAGCAGTTTTAACCATATCGGGCATTCTGCTACTAATAAAAGACCAATCGTATTCGATTGACATTTGATTGGTGTGCGATTGGTCTGCTATTTTGGTGATTTTGGTCTATACGGTAGTTTGCTGTATAATCATTTTGCAATCGTAAATCATTTGCAGACAAAATGATTCATTATTGAATGATAGAAAAGGATAAAAACGTTTATTTCAAAGAAAAAATAGCGGAATGCCACATACGCTTCAATCGTAATCGAGTCGGGATTGGATCTCAGTCGAATCGAGTCGAACGTGAATCGTATGTCGCTTAAGTAAAATTAGGAGAATCGGGCCCCTGTACAATCATCAAACAAAATGAAATGTTTCAATATAGTGTCATCATCATCCTCCGAGCCTTTTTCCCAACTATGTTGGGGTCGGCTTCCAGTCTGACTGGATTCAGCTGAGTACCAGGGGCCCGATTCTTCTAAGTTAATAGTGTCAAAATCGAATCGCAATATCAGTTTTAACCATATCGGGCAGTCTGCTACTAATATAGAACCAATCGTATTCCAACGACATTCGATTGGTTTGCGATTGGTCTGCTATTTTGGTGATTTTGGTCTATACGGTAGTTTGCTCTACAATCATATTGCAATCGTAAATCATTTGCAGACAAAATGATTCATTATTGAATGACAGAAAAGGATAAAAACGTTTATTTCAAAGAAAAAATAGCGGAATGCCACATACGCTTCAATCGTAATCGAGTCGGGATTGGATCGCAGTCGAACGTGAATCGAATGGCGCTTAACTAAAATTAGGAGAATCGGGCCCCAGTGCTTTACAAGAAACGACTGCCTATCTGACCTCCTCAACCCAGTTTCCCGGGCAACCCAATACCCCTTGGTTAGACTGGTGTCAGACTTACTGGCTTCTGACTACCCGTAACGACTGTCAAAGATGTTCAATGACAGCCGGGACCTACAGTTTAAGTGCCATCCGAAACACACTCATTGGTGTCTAAGATATACTTAGAAAGTACATACAAACTTAGAAAAGTTGCATTGGTACTTCCCTGACCTGGAATCGAACCCGCGTCCTCATACTTGAGAGGTTGGTTCTTTACCCACTAGACTTTTCAATTTTCAATATACCTAGTGTACCTATATTGAAAAATGAAAGAGATAAGCGCGAACAAACCTAATAAAAATGTAAATATCCTCCTCCTCCTTTCTGGGAAGTCGGTTAAAAGTAATGATGTTATTTAATCTAACTTTTCTTAACTCGGTACAAAAATTGGATTGGTTCTAGAAGAAAGAAAACAATACCTATGACAAAATAAATTAAGTTTTATTATCACTTTTATCAAACACGTGTACAATAATAATTATTAGGTAAGTTGGTATAAAATCGCATATAATACTAATGTTTATATCCTCTTCCAAACGTAGGTACGTCAGTCGTTTTAAAATAATAATATTATGAAGCAAGGTACTTATACTGTTTTTAATGTAAAGAACCTGGTCAGCATTTATCTCTTAGTATGTATTCTGGTCAAACTTTCGGTAAAATGTAGAAATAGGTATTATGTTTTCATTTGAATTATTTGCTGTGTAGCTATTTTAATTATTCCATTGAAGTCTTCGTGTAAATGAGACCGCCAAAATTTACATTTCCCCCACACAATAGCGGGAAAATTCGGAGAAGAGATTCCTTGGAATATTCGTGCTATACTTCGCCCTGTAAAAGTGCAGTCCTTGTAAATACATATAATAGACCGAACATCCGATATGATTCTTTCGACGTCTAGTGGTCTCTCTTCTAAACTCATGGATACTGGTAAATTATCTCTTTCGAAATAGTCTTGTATTGTATTTTTTAACTCATTTGAAGTTTTTAACAGGGCCTCATTAGATAAGTGGGTATTTTCTAACGAATAATTTCCCAACTTATGGAAAGCTATGTTACATTCTTCTAACTGGTACAGCCGAGTCTTTTCTTGAGAAATCACAGAATTATGCAAATCATCCAAAATACTATCGAGTTCTACTGCACTTAGATCTCCTCTAGCTCTAATTCTGAAACCAAGAGTATTAAACTCTACTTTTAAATGAGACCTTTGCGACATTCCTGACTCAGTAATCCACTCTAAATTTTTTAGTTGGTATTTAGTTACGCCACTTTCCCAGCCAATAGCAGCTGCTATTTCAATTACATTAACTTCTAGAACACTATTACTCATAGCTCCAGGGTCCTTTTTATTTTCTAGTAATAATGCCATTGCCAAAGGTCGGCATGTCTTTGCTGCTTCATGAATTTTTTTCGGACCTCCATAAGAAGAAATTTTACAATTGATATAAGCGTTACTTAAAAATTTTATATATTGTTTAGGATGTAGTTCAACATAACATAGTAGGGTAGCAATATTTTCGGAAGGCAAATCCAGTTCTTCCACTGTTTCATCGATAGGGATTCCAACTTCATGACCCTTACAATAGGATTGAGATGTATCACTGTTCAATTTAGGGCATTCACAAGGAATAAATAATTTTGAAAGTAATTTCCTAATAGTAGGTCTATCAATAGAGTTTGCATGAATGTGTTTCAAAAGCTCATTTTTGTCATTACTACTTTTACTTAAAATTATGTGGCAGTACGCAAGTTGTCCATCCCGACCAGCTCTCCCAACTTCTTGGACATAAGACTCAAAACTGCTGGGCATGTTGTAATGTATAATACATCTTATATCAGACTTGTTGATACCCATACCAAAAGCTACAGTTGCCACTATGATACGTAGCGTTCCATCCATAAAATGTTTTTGTATTTTCTTCCTTTGTGCTGCAGACATGCCAGCATGATATGCTTCTGCAATATAAGACATTCGTTTCCTTTTGTTTTTCTTGCTTTCCATATTCACTTTTCCCATTTCTTGCAGGCATGATCTTAACACTGCTGCAACTCTTTCACATTCATCTCTCCTATGGCAATATACTATTATAGCATTAAATTGTATAATTTGATCAGATAACAAATATGAGACCAGGGCTTTGTCTTTATCTTTTTCAATGGAAACTGATAAACAAAGGTTGTCTGGCAGAGCTGGGTTTCTAATAACACCACTTGCTCCATCAGGGATATTAATGTGACTGATTATACTTTTTATAGTAGTCTGACTTGCAGTTGCAGTTAATCCAAGAATACATTTTACATTTAACTTCTCTCTCAAAACCCTGCAAATCATAAGATAGCTTGGCCTAAAATTGTGACTCCATTGTGATACACAATGTGCTTCATCAATACATGCAAAAGCAATTGGAGGAAGAGATTTAAATAGGCCTGACAATCCATTTGTTGAATCACCTGCCACTAAAGCTTCAGGAGATATGAGAAGTATATTGAGTAAGCCATCTTTAAGACACTGTAGGACTTTTGCACGTTGTGTCTGCGATTGATTTGTGTGGTAACAACCTGCCTTAATGAATTCAGGGACATTTAACACTTGGTCCTCCATTAGTGAAACTAAAGGGGAAATTACTAATGTGATACATCTATAATGTTGGCTGTAAAGATAAGCAGGAAGCTGATAACATAAGGATTTTCCACCTCCTGTAGATAAAATAAGTAGTGTAGACTTTCCACACAAAATGCGTTTTATAGCGTTTTCTTGCCCAGGACGAAATAATTGATGGCCAAATTTCATTAGAGTTTCCTTCAAATCAATTGAACTATCTTCATAATTATTGAATAAGGGCTTTATGCCACTGCCATTTTCATCTTCATCTGTTGATACAGCTAGCATTTTCATTACATAATCTGGAATTTGACTAGGTTCATACATGGACTGATGTAATTCATCAGTTATTGATTGACTACTGCAAGATGGATCGAAGGCATACTTTTGCATGTCTTCTAGGGTAGGTATTTCATTTTCATTGTAACTCTCTAGTGGCAAAAGTGTTTCGCCCTTATGGGCTCTACAATATCTAGCCATATGTCCAGTATCTCCACACTTGAAACATGCTATCTTACCAGACTCAGGAAACTCCATTCCACTGTGAAGGCTCTTTTTAGATTTCCATAGCGACTTTTTATATTTGCTATAGTTCATATTCTTCTTTCCCCGGGCAAACACTTTTTTTTCAATATTTATTTTTACAAAATTGTCATTTAATGTTCCAGCCTTAATTTTACTGTCCAAACTCTTGCTATTTTTGGAGTCTTCATTATTTTTAGTATTGTCAACAATGGCATCAACTTTATTGAGTGCAGACATAATTTCTAAGTGACGAGGTTGAATATCCTTTTCTAAACCAAATGGAATATATTCTTGAATATCTGGCATTTGCTGTTCACTATTATTGTCATTATTTTTATAGATTTGACCATGGCTATCAGCCTTTGTAGTATGATTAACCTGTATTGTATCAGAATGGCGAACCTGATCTTGCAAAGGTTGTTTTTTTTTAGTTCTACAAATTTGTTTTATGCTTACATCACTGACAGAATCTAATTTTCTCTTTTTCAGAGCTGGTTTAAACTTATCATCGACAACACCTTCTTCTTCTGATTCACTGTTTTCTACATAATCAACATTTTTGTTATTCATACCCAAAATGTTGATATTTCCTAATCCAAACTTTTGAGGCTCATTTGAATATTGTTCTTTCTCTACAAGTACTTCAGCTACATCACCTGAAACTCTGCCAAGCCATGCATCATTTAACTGTCTTATTGCAGGTCTTACTGCACTATCAGGCTTGTTTGTTAGATATGTGGGCATTGAAATATTTAAAATAGAAACAGGGCTGTCAGAAAACTTTAGTGAACTGTCAGAATGGGCAGCAACAGCAATTTCTAGTTTAGCATCGCTATCAGAACAAACAGGTTGCAGACTGCTGCCTGATATAAGTTTACTTGGAAATGTCTTGTTTTCACTTTTAGGCTGTGTTCTTGGCAATGTGATCTTTCTAGGGTTCCTAAGTGAGAATTTTCTATTTTGAAAAAGTTTCTTGGACAAATTTTCAGTAAATGGAGTATTACTATTTGTTAATGTTTGTAAAGGTTGCATTTTTTGTTGATTATCAATATTTGATAATAATTTTTCTAATTCTTGGCCACTAGGTAAGGCAGGAAGCTCCCGTTGAGGACTCACAGACTCACTAGCAGTGAATTCCAATTGCTGTGTAACATCAGGCGATACAATAGGCTCGTCATCAAAATCACATATTGAAAGTGAATTTTCAAGAGCATTGCTTTTCAATTGAAAGTATTTTTTATAAGCATATTTGATTTTCGCCGGTGCTTCCTTAATGTCGAATTTTGTTGGCGTTCGACCATACTTCGACTTAAAGTCCTTTTCCCAACTTTTTACGATGAGCTTACATTTCAAATATGCTTTGTCCTTTTTAATTGTTTCTATGATATCCATATTTTTAATAAAATATTAATCGCTCACTATTCATGTAGGTACTACACACATTCGACAATGAAAGTAAGACATATCCACAACCTTAGGAACGACAAAGATTTAATATTTTTGTAGAGAAATTAGGCAATTCAAAAGTCGAGCTTTGATGGGATTTTCTGTTTGTGCATGTATTGTTCCGAGACCCGCAAGATTAAACGTTATCACGACTGACTTGATTATCACAATCACATAAACAAAGTTTTTTAACACTTAAACCATTTTAATAACACTGACTTCCCTATTCTATTCTATTCTATTTTTGGTTATGGCAAATTGTCGATGTCGATATCAACGATTCTGCCACTGACGAGTGAAATGATAAGCACGTCGTGATGCCAAACAAACAACTTTGAGAAAGAATAATAATTTAACTGATTGTAGATCTTGTTGGGTTAGTAGGACGGCACTGAAACAAAAATATACATATATAAATAACAAATATAAAAGGTTAGAACATTGAAATATTATAAAATATATATACAAAAAAAGGGGGGGGGGGGGATTCCCGCTTAAATCTGACATGACAATGAATGTCAAAAGGTCAAAGTCAAACAGTCAAAATTTGACCATAAAGAATATTAGGGGCTGAAGCAACATTCACAGATTTAGTGTTTTCAACCAAAACGATCAAATCATTTTTGCGTGAAAGAATAACAAACAAACTTACATCCATACATTCTCTCAAACTTTTACATTTATAATATTAGTAGGATTATTTTTCAAAGTGAACTTTGTGTCTGGGACTTTGAAATTAACTTATTTTTTCCCAACTAACCGAATGTCACCCATGACTAATGTCAACGTCAACTATTGTCAACTTGTCAAGTGTGTAATGTGTCAATGTGTGTACGCTGCGAATAGTGCGAATCCTGCAATTAGCAATATTTTTAACACCTGTTTTAATGGTAAGAGTAATAATAGTTTATAATATAATAGTTGATTCCTCATGTCAGGACTATCGTATATATGTGATGAATATGGATCTAACTCAGAAGATAGCGATACAGATAAAGGCCAAGAATTTGATAGGTAATAAGTGATAAATTGATAAACCACCATTCTTTGGATATTATTTCATACGTAGGTAAGTAGGTAGATCACTTGAAGGTCTAAAGAGATGTGAGTAATTATGTGTGTTTTTTTCAGGCCTAAGTTACCTGCACCTGACTTAAGCAAAGTAGCAGTGGTGGCCTCTCACACACATACAGACAATCCAGAGCTTCATGGTGGCAGGTCACGATTGTTCCCTCATGTTAGAGGAAACTGGGCCTCTTTTGTTTATGTCAACTGTAAGTACATCTTTGAATGATTATTCAAAATCAAACACAACTTAAACAATTATAACATTGTTTTTATCTGCTTTAGATGACCAAATTGATGCTGTTTGTAATTTAATTGATAAATTGGAAGAAGTTGTGGTAACAAAAAGTGAGTCATGTCATCGCTGTGATGATTTTCATATCAGTTTATCTAGAACATTTGTACTGAAGTATCATTTTATATCAGCATTCAGTTCCTCACTTCACAAATGTCTTACTAATACTGAAAGGTATGTACACACTTTCATATTATAACACATTTATTGTGTATTACACATTTACTCCAGTAGAACATGTACCAGATATCTAATAGATAATTTAAATAAGATTTTCTCACTGAAAAAAGGATACAATTGTATAACCCTGTAATTTAAAGCCACTTTATTATTTATGAGTTTCAAAAGCGACATTGGTCTAGCAGTCTAGCTAGTCTAAAGTAGTCACTTCTGGTAGCAAGCAAAACTGTGTGAAACCTCTTAATGTTAGATAAAAACAGTCCTATTTACTTCCACAACTTTTAGATTGCATGCAAAGAAGATTCGTAATATTTATACTGAATAACTACGTTTTTTTTTTCAGTTTTCATCTTGGTTTTGGTGCAGTGAAAATATATTGTAATGAAGATTGCTCAAGAACATTTATATCTCTTGAAGTGGATCCATTTGCACAAAAACACTTACAAGAGATATCAAATAAGGTTGATCAAGTATTGACAGAATTTCAGTTGCCCCCATTTTATGAGGTAGGTTCCATTATATTAGTTGAAAGACTTGTTGTGACAAGATGGTTACTCATTCACAGACCTGCTGTGTCAAGCGTTGCTCCTTATGATTGATAAATCCGTGCAGCTTTGACTTAGAAACTCTTCCTTACCAAGAATAAGAATGGTTCTAATATTGGCCCCTGTGGCAAACCTAAAGATTTGGCGCCATTGGCATCTATGCCTTGCATGCAATTTAAATACGAGTCTGTTATGCTCCGTGCTAAAATTTGGATTCTATAATAATAATTCATAATTCATGCGGTAATGTATCATGGCGACCTGAATCAAAAGCATTGGAGTGACACAAAAGACTTCAATTTTGAGAGCTTTCCCATGCATTAAAAACGTGTTTTAAAAGAGCATCACCAGCTGCTGTTGACCGAGTTTTTGTGAAGCCATATTGCTCATTTCAAAGGAGGCTTAAACAGCCTCATTGAACTATTCCATATTAATAATCAAGTACAACAACTGTGAAATAAGTTCGGTCCTTATTACGATTGATGAGTCAAAGCTTAGTTTAACCCCCAACAGATGAAATAGATATAAACATTTTTTCATTTCCAGAATCCATCATTTCATATGAGCATACTGTGGGTCAATGGAGATAAGAAGTTTGAACTTGATAGTATTCTGGATGAATTGAATGAAATTTTGTCTCAAGAGGTGGAAAAGTCTCTGCATGCTGTATTGGTAGAGACAATTAATTGCAAGAGTGGTAATAAATACTTTCAGTATAGGTTGCGTTAAATATGGCTATTCCAAACCAAACAAATACATTATTTAACATGAATTGTCCAGAAAGTTGTAGAAATAAAGTTTACATAAACCCTAATTTCAATAGACCTCAAAGAAATATTCTACCAAGCAATGGCTTTATGCATGTAAATCCAAATTTCCCACACTTAGTGTCAAACATTCAGAACAGAAATCAAAGTAAGAACAAGATTTATGTAAACCCTAACTTTATCAAAACCCAAGGCACTGGTGACCAATGTGTGTCAGTTGCTGTTAATCACGACATTGGTTCTGATCCATGTTTATACAATAAGATACAGGGCCCAAACTTTCAACACTCTGTGGACGTCGAAGCAAAAGCTGTTTCACAGCCTGTAGCCCATTCTCGGTACACTTTAGATAGGCGTCATGTAATCGAAACCGCTATAAGAGAACCAGTCCCAGAAAAATCCAAAAAGACTTTCCAAATAAATAAGTATAAAACGGTTCAATGGAAAGACGTTAAGAATAATCTATGTGGCGAAAACAATGTTAAAAAACATACGACACAGGTGCCCATTTTTGAAGAGCATTCTCACACTAACCATGAAAAAAATACTGGTATCAATAGAAGGAAAAATAAATTTAAACTTGTTAATTACGAAAATCCTGTGAAACATGAAAAATCTAAAATAAACTCGGACAATATTAAAAGAAATTACAAATCGAATCTAGTTATTCAAACAAGAGTAAAGAAAATAAAAGGACATTTAAAGAAAAATAACATACCCTGCCCCTCGTATCGTAAATTTGGAAAATGTTTAAGAAGTCTACGTGGGAATTGTGATTTCCTGCATGATAAAAAACATATCTCAATTTGTCGAAAATTTATCAAAGGCCTATGTCACGACAGCAACTGCCTATTGTCTCACGACTTAACAACTAAGAAAATGCCTACCTGTTACTTTTACTTACAAGGGACGTGTACTAAGGCAGAATGCCCATACTTACATGTTAAGTTAAATGAAAAGACAAAGATATGCCCAGATTTTGTAAAGGGCTACTGTGAAAAAGGTAGTAAGTGTTTACAACGACATGTCATAACAAATACGAAAAATAAGCTCTCTTCCCAAATAAAAGAACCATTTATGAATAAACGTAATCCGAAAATAATTAAAGGCATTAATAAGATAGAACGACAACAGACCAAAGTGATGCCGAAGATGGAAAAAACAGTTCTCAGTAGTGCTAAATCGTTCAAAGATGGAGATGAAAAATACTCTGATAATAATAGATACTACAAAGAACAGAAAGAGGACCAGTGTACTAATGAATCCTGTGAAATAAAGCCCACCAGATGTAAATTAGGAACATTACCCTCATTCATACAGTTATAGTATTTTTTATATTATCATGAAAAAAAAACAAAATTATGTTTTTTCTGGGTTTTTGTATTTTTTTTCAATGGAAAGATTTATTAACTAAAGAAGAATTTATAATGCTTGAGTGATGACGAGGAAAATGACTTAAATAAGATGGTAGGAGGACACTGTGATAGTGTAATATTTTTGTACTGTTTTGTAACATTAATCCAATATGTATTGGGTTCAATAAAATAAAATGTTTACCTAATATTTTTTTTATTTCATACTTAACTATTTTATAAAATTCCCTAGCTCTTAGCTTAAAGGTAAGGTAAGCTTCGGCTGTTGCAAAGGTAGCGGAGATGCCATAATGAAGCTAGGCCAAGTGCCGCTATTCAAATAAATGCTAGAATAGATTACAGTGGTGTTACACTACGTAATTGTAATTAGTTGTCATAAGTTATAGGAATACTTTAAAAAATAAATGAAACACTTCATATTTACTCAGTAGTATATTCCGTTATATTTTGTAGTAGGTAACGCTGACGTCTTTAAATAACCCAGTTATTTGGTTTGCTTTTCGAAAATGTCCTGTCTATCAACTAGACTGATCAGTTTTTTTACTGTTACTACTAGGGCTGCCACAAACGACAAATTCAATTACATAAGTATATAAGCGCTCCGGGTACATATAACGGGTTAAGAATGTGAATTTATATACAGATTTTTAAAAATGCATAAATTGTGTTTTTTCCAGTCTAACTGGATAAACCTTTGAGTCACACATAACAATAAAAACAAAAACAGTAAGAATTTCAGTTTAGATAGGTTTCAGTAGACAGTTATTCTGTAAGAACTTTGATCGGAACAGTTTCGTAGGTGCAACTACGTGCCTATTAGTACGAAAAAAGCTTATTTTAGAAAATAAATAGGTAAATATAAACTACTGTCAAGTTGTATAAACCGGTACATGTATCCTGATGTTTATGAGTATAAGTGATAAGAGTTAAATATTAAAATCTAATACCGTTTCATTATGCTGCTTTGGCAGAAGTCGAACAGTAAACAGTAAACATAATAAAATTTTACGAGTTTTAATTCTTGAACCATTTCGGTAATCTGCTGCTCTTTGACGTGGAAGCTGCTGGGGTTTTATGCGAATTTTGATGAGTTTCTTCTGCTTTTCTTCTGGAAGGTGCCCTAAAACAAAACAAATGAATAAAGAACAGATGACAATCGAAATGTAGTCCCGATTGTCATCAGTCAGACAGTCAACACCAAAGTCGGTGTGCAACGCGCTAATCTCAGGAACTAGTGATCCAATTTGAAAAATTCTTTCAGTATTATAAAGTCCTTTTATCAAGTAAGGCTATAGGCTACTTTTTATGCAGGGTCGTTGAAAAGTTCTCACGGGACGCGCGTGAAACCGCTGACAGGAGCTAGGAGTAGTATAGAAGTAGAGATATAGATAACTATGTAACTCTGAATATCTAATGTAATCTTACCTGTATTTAGACGCGAGGATACTGGCAGCATCTGAAGCAGTTTTCTTTTGATATATCTCATCTTTTAGATATGGTTGCTTCATCTTGTCCTCTTCTATCCATTTAAAGTGCATGTGAACACAGGGTACAAATTTTGCATCCAGCAAAGTCATTTTAGGCTGAAGAGTTTCTTTCAGGGGAGTTACAACTGCAAAACATGAAATAAAAATTCTGGTAAAATAAACATATAAAATTAAAGTTCCATAGTTGCATACATATAAAACAGTTGCTGCTGTACTGGGTTAATATAAGTTTACTCCATTTTTTATTTTACAAAATTACAGGCATTCTTTTATTACGGAATAGAATGACAAACAACCTAAGATTTATCAAAGTATTATAATTATTTACTTACATATATGGAATTGCTTGTTTGGATTCCGTAAATGCTCTTTTATGAAATTTGTAACATCTTCTATTGTGTTTGTTGGTGTAAATATTCCTTGTAGAATTATATGATCAGGAAATTGCACACGGACCACAACATTCTTGTATAAATTTAGCTTTTGTATGGATGCCTTCAAAATAAGTAAGATATTAAATTAAAAGCATGTTGTAGATTCAATACATGGCGCAATGATAGTTTAAGAAAAACAAAAGATACTCATTGACGTAAATAATTAAATACGGAGGAGTATCTGTTGTTGCTATGTGCTGTGCTAGTCTGAAAGTTTTGAATTACATCCATGAAAGGGCACGAGAATGGGATAGTGCAAATGTCCAATCTGTTTTAGAGAACCAAATAGCAATTTACGAATACAATGGAATGAGGGCTTACCTGTTCCTCAAATTCCTTTTGCTTTGAAGAAGTTAAAAGTGGTGTGTTCTCTAAGGTAATCCGATTTTGTTGTAAGTCATGGTATAACTTCCGCACTTCTTCTATACTTAATTCATAAAAGTCATCTGGTAAATCATCAATTTCTTCTTCCATGAAGTCAGGCTGCGTAAATGCTATAGCTTTCTGAGCTCCTAACTAAAAAATCATAATTATGTAGTTATAATAAGAAAAATTATGTATTAGTTATTATTTCTGAGCATAGAAGAAATCATGCTAACAGAAATTGTAATAGGTGTCCTAATAAACTTTATTGTGATGTTTTGCTGCAGCACTTGCTTACTTAAGAGATGTGAATTCCCAGTAAAACATAAACAGCATTAAAATTAGAATTTATTATGTGGACACTTACAAATGTTACTTCTTCCTCAATTTTTAGTCTTCTTTCAAAATGCTCTCTTGATTGAGAATTGATTGAAGTATTACTCTGCTGATTATCAACTTCCATTAATTCTTCTTTAGCCGGAGTTTTTTGTTCTGGTGGTGAACTTTCAACATGTTCAATCGCTTTACTTTCAGCAATTTTTTTCTGTTGAATAGTGCTTTCCTTATATTTAGCTAAAATATCTGACTGTCTGGCTGGATGTGGATCTTGTTTATTTATATTTGAAGGTCCTGACACAGGGTTGTCTACTATGTTTTCGATTCTCCCATCTGAAACCTTTGGGTCAGTGACAGGACATCGATAAAAAGCAGAAACATTTGCTTGTCTGAAAATAAAATAACTATTAGAAATTAAGTAATGTAATAATATAGTGTTTTATGTGTTGGTATTATAATACCTTGCCTCTGCTTGTTTGTTCAGCAACCTGAGTATCGCTCTGCCTTTTATTAATCCTAACTGCCTCAAAGTCTTTTCCTTCAGAGCTGGTGCTCCCACAACCTCCTGTCGCATGTATAAGATAGTTGGTTGATCTAAAGAGTTCAATTCTCCCGGGGCCAGTGATATAATCAAGTCATATAAAGCTGTGTTGGGAGCAAAATCAGCTGTTCTTCTTTCACCTACAATAAATTGTGCTTTTGAAATACAAACTAAAATCTATTGATTGTTTCGAAAATTAAGACACGTAATGCAAAGTATATTGAAAAATCCTTTACAGTTAGTTAATTTGGATGAATATCTAAATGTTTTACCATCTTCCAATTGCAATCCAATGGTGACATTTGATTCTTGCCTTTTTTTATCAGCTTCTACCATTTCAAGCATTGCTTTGTTGGGAAGATTAGAAAATCTTACAGTGGTTGTTAGATCTAAAATATGGTTATGATGCTTCAAATCATAGTCCGAAGGTTGTAAACCTTGTTTATGGCATACATCTTCCAACACCTGTAATAACCAAGTCTGTAGTGATAGGTAAATACTATGGATTTAACAAATAATGAAATAGTATGTTGTGTCTCTATGTAAATACAAAAGCCGACGTTCCTGAAACTGATCAGTGTTTATACCTGTAAAATACTTGTGTCAGGCGTACAGTGTACTTTTTGCCTCCTCCCATTTGGCGCCAGAACAATGATATCTTTGGACATGGTGGGGATAAAATATTATCACTACAATTCACGAATAGAACTCGAAAGTTAAATTTATTTGCAATGCAATGAATGAATGCAATTTTCAAGTCATCGTGTCAGTGACAAGACAATGACAGTGTCAAAGGCCACGAACCTTAGGGTCGGTTCATATCTAACGGAATATGCGTCGCGTATCATCGGTCGCGTAACGCCAGGACTGACAAATATACGGTAAAACATTCATGGTCTCTGCACACAGCGGGCGCGGCGCGGCGGGACGGGACGGCGACGCGACGCAATGTACTAGATCGTCGCGTCGCGTCGCGCCGAGCGGGACGGCTCTGTGTGATGTCGTCCGTAATATCTAGTACATTACAACTGCTCAGCGTCGCGTCGCCGTCCCGTCCCGTCGCGCCGCGCCCGCTGTGTGCAGCGACCATCAATCATTCACACCTAACCGATGATGCGTTAGTGCGTCGATCATACATTTACGATACGCTCGACGCATTTTCCGTCAGATATGAACCGACCCTTACGACATTGCTGGACGGACAATCGATTTGCATTTCCCGTTCTCTCCAGGGCAGGGGCCCTACTATATCCTAATTTTACTTAAACGACATACGATTCACATTCGACTTCAATAAACTAAATCTATTTTCTGTCATTCAATAATGAATCATTTTGTCTGCAAATGATTTATAGACCAACAAAATCACCAAAATAGCAGACCAATCGCAAACCAATCGAATGTCGTTGGAATACGATTGGTCTTATATTAGTAGCAGAATGCTCGGTTAAAACTGCTATTGCGATTCAATTTTGACATTATTAACTTAGGAGAATCGGGCCCCTGTAAGGCCCTCGCTAGACGGTCATTTAAATTGCGCAACATTACGTATTGTGATTTTTTTTTACCCGCAATCTTATCTAGCTACGAATATTTAATTGCGTAATGTTATTGTAGTTCTAGGGACCGCCTAAGGATGCCATCACCTTAAGGCTGGGTAAAAAAAATACTTACAGCTCTAGGCACTGTGTTATTTTTTTTATTACGGTTTTTAAACGGTTTTATATATTATTTAGTTCACCCCGTTTGTTTTATTTATTCTTGGGTCAAATTTAGTAATTAAAATTTAAATACCTTCCTGTCGTCAGATTGATCTGAAAGGTACATACCTTTAATTCTGATGACAATACAATATAGTAATATCAGTAACATTGTAAATCCAAGGTGGCCGCCGGTACAAAATGGCGGATTACATATTTTTCCACAACCCCCTCAATATGGGTATCAAATTAAAGGTCTACATAAGTAGAATACTGTCAGTAACCGCAGCGGGGCCCAACAGGGCCAAGGCCTGCCTGGGCTGCGGGATTGTTCGAAAGAGTTACCGTGGCCCTGGTACATAAACGACGGAACACAACGGTTTTTAGTCAATGAGAGTCTGGCACTCCCTCACCGCTGCTGACCCACAGTCATTTGATGATTTTTGGCGTCGTTAAAAAAAAGTCTCTGGAAGGGCTATGTATTGAGGAATTAGATTGTAATAAATTAATTAAGAGACCATGGAATAATAATGCACTAAATGAATTAAATAGAATGAGGAATATTCGGTAGGCATTATCATGAAATACTAAAAAGTAGAAAATAAAAAATTGGTAAAAAAACTTTTAAGTTAAACGGTTTTATCTTATGTGTACTGAAAACTAGAAAATAAAATAAAAATGTTACTTACCTATCAACCTACGTAGGTGGCCCCGTTTAGTCTTATGCCCGTTTTCACCAACAACCTCTTACCGTTTCCCTATCTAAATGCTACTTTTAGTAAGGATCCCTCCCAATTTGACACCTACCTAAATTCATTTTCACCACACTTGTACATGGATCCCTTAAGTAAGTGACAGATTACTAGTTCTACAAACGATAATGCAAAGTCGATATTTTATCGATAAAATGATTTTTCTGTACTTCTTAAGAAATAAACGTCTATCGAGTATATATTACTAAAGCCTGTGAGTTTTTTTTCTTGTGATGTTATTTTAATTTAATTTAAACTACATTACGCTATGTTTTATGCAATAAAACAGTAAAGAGGTTTTCTATAGGTGAATTTTTACCTATGTCATTCGCGCGTTTGTCAAATTGACTGATGTGTATGTGTACATAGAGTGAGGTTAATTTTGGGTTTATTATTGTTGAATAGATAAGTTTATTTTTATTTTGGCAGAGAAGAGAAAACGAGGATAAACCTTTATTGCAGAAGAAAAAGACAAGCTAGTGAAATTGCTGACGTCTTATAGAGACACAATATTAAACAAAAACGGATGGGACCACGAACGAAGCCAAAAACAAAGCTTGGATCCAGTCACAAATAGTTTTAATGCGACAGGAACCCTTTACAGGTAAATGTGAATAATATCTGTGTATAATAATATAGTGTATTAAGATATTGCCGTACAACTGTGTTCCTTGTTTTACTGTCGGCTTCATTGTATTTTTGTTCTCCATGAGTTGATGGATTTAAGTATGGGGTTAAAATTATATATTTATTTAGTTTCAGGTGGTGCGAGAAATTGGAAAGACGTGTAAAAACATGCTGCGCCCAGCCCACCTCAAATTGAATTGGTGCAGGAGGATGATGATAATGTTTGGTACATCATATGAGGACTAATATTAAAATATTTGTTTACTATCTTTGTTTTAATTTACATAATTTATTATGTTCAATGTTAGCCTACTTCTTACCTCCAGAGGGTATCCCCTATCACCCAGGAGATAGGCTCCTCCATATTCACCATTTTCGAATCATTGGTATCTACTGCAGTTTTGGTATTTAAGGCCTATTCAAACCTGAGTGATATTCGCTGCCGCTGTGGGTAGAGGTAGATACCGCGCCGGTTTCGCTCAGGTATTTAGTATCAAGTAAAGTTACCGGCACGGATATTGAGCTCTCGGCGGAAGAGTGGGGATCGCTTTGCGCACTGTACACAAGGCAATAAACCAATAAATGGCTTCTGCGCAGGTGAAGGTCAGGGCTCAATATCCGTGCCGATAACTATACCGCGGCTAGAGCGACCTGAGCGATATCCACTGCCGCTGTGGGTAGAAGTACATACCGCGCGGCAGCAGCGGCATGCATCCCGAGCATCAACAGTAATATTAACGCATACCCACTGGGTTTTCTCTGTCGCAGGTGGTAGCGAATACCGCTTAGGTCTGAACAGTCATATTACCGCATACCCACAGGGTTTTCTCTGCCGTAGACGGTAGCGAATACCGCTTAGGTCTGAATAGGCCTATAGTTGTCCCGGCCACCGCGAAACTACATCAGTGATTACCAGATTTGCATCTGTTATGGTCTGTATATTTATGGACATGCAGGACTTCCTATTTTTGAATAATTCAGCGACATCACGACCTAGCAAGTGCATTCATAGCAAGTGATAACCTATAATCTTATAAAAAAGTCATGATCATCGTACTTTTTTCTCAGACATCTGCTCTTTCACGTAAGATAGGTACGTGGTCTTCTAATGATTATTATTTTACATATCCACAACCTCCACAGCTTCTAAACTTTCTAAAAGTTTACGTTTCATTTTTTTTTTTGCTTTTTAAACATGGTATTTTTGGTGTTACATAACATATAAAGGTACATTTCACTATCCATCGCCAGAAACGGTTCAAAATATGTTTGTATTCTGTAATGATAATGATAGGAGTTGTTTAAGCAGGCATCAATCGGGCTCCCAAGTTTAAGTGAAATTTTTAGGTTAAAATTGACACCTAGGCTTTGGTGAAAATGAAATTCTTATTAAGTGTTCCGTAAATGCTCCCTAAATTTAGGTATTCGTTGGTGAAAACGGGCATTTTATAATGCCTAATTCGCAAAATGGCAAACAGTCGCAAAAAGGCCAATTCGTGAATGGACTAATTCTCGAAAGGACTAATTCGCGAAATGGCTAATTCTCAAAAGGACTAAGTAGTAAAATGCCTAATTCGTAAAAGGACTAATTCGTAAAATGGCTAATTCTTCAAATGGCCAACTTTTACCAACTCATTCCATGAGTTAAATGACATGAAAAAACTAATTTAATTTTCTAGGTTATGTTCTATTTTATAACAAATGCAAACAAAACAATAACTTAGCAAAAAAGCATTTATTATTAAAATAATTTGTTTAATCGCTTAGTTTTGTTAAATCTATGCCCATCGTACAATAAAGTATCATTACCTCTTTGATTCTTAGTAATTATAATGTGTTCTTCCATTTTTCTCATAAAATAACCTACTTCTTCTATAAACAGAAACTTATGAACGAAGATATAAATGACGGTGAATTTAACAAATAGATTATTATCCACTCACAACTACCCGCACTTATAAAAAATATTACTCGGCGTTCCGTTTTATGCTTTAGTTGCATATATTATTGTTATCACCACGATGATTGAAAACTATTTTTAAAATAATAATAGGTAAGGTTATTTCATGAGAAAAATGGAAGAACGCATTATAATTACTAAGAATAATTTCGTTTTGGCGATGTGTCAATAAAAACGAGTGTATGGGGTCGGTTACTGTGGATAAACAGTTGAAGAAAATATTGAGGAAATCTCAGCATAAATGTTTAAACTGTGTGTATGCATGTAATTTAACTCATGGCAGGAGTTTGTAAAAGTTGGCCATTTGAAGAATTAGCCATTTTACGAATGAGTCCATTTACGAATTAGGCATTTTACTACTTAGTCTTTTTGAGAATTAGCCATTTCGCGAATTAGTCCTTTTGAGAACTAGTCCATTCAAGAATTGGCCTTTTTAAGAATCGGGTGCCATTTTGCGAATTAGGCATTATACAACTAAACGGGTGGCCCCGGTCATATTAGACTAAAATAAAAACGTGGGGCCCCTCTGAAAACCTACCTATGGCAAAACATATCTTTATACTTTGGTAGATCATGAGCTCGGCGTTCGCTGGTGAAGCCGCTATAGCTGATTATTGACTGTCAAAACCTCCAGTTACGATTATAGTAAGTCGATGCAATCCACACCTAATATACCTCTAGAAGAAAGTATTACAACAATAGTTAATGGGCACCACGTTTTAATTTTAGTCTAATATGACCGGGGCCACCTACGTAGGTTGATAGGTAAGTAACATTTTTATTTTATTTTCTAGTTTTCAGTACACATAAGATAAAACCGTTTAACTTAAAAGTTTTTTTACCATTTTTTTTTTAATCTTATATTTGAAGAAAATGGCGGAATGCTGCACCATTCCATCTGATTAAATTATTTCGTTACTTTTTCTGAGTCAGTTAATTTATTATTATTTATAAATACCTTTGAAATACATACTTCTTTAAAATGAAACACTTTATATTGTCCAAAAAATATATTTTATTGTAGTAGACAACACGGGGGCACGCGCCCGGCGCCCAGCCTGCACCGCGCGCGAGTCCCACAACAACGCTTCGCTATCTACATCCAGCTCTCTGTTTTAATAATTGTAATAGTTTATTTAATAATTACAACGTTTTTTTATCTGTCCGTATTTTAACATTAGGTATAACTAATTTCGTTTTGTATAACTTGGTGTAAGAACAGCCTTCAGGAATTGAAATAGGGTGGCGCTATACACGCCTCACAGCACTGTTTCCATTTCTACTCGCGTCCGTTCTCTGAAAGGAGATTACATTTTAAACACTACGAATACTGTCTCTTTACATTGCTGTATATTATTTTGCACTTTCCAAAAGGGCCTTTCGGGTTTCACCAAAAACCTACCTTGAGCGTAAATCTCCGCAAGAGAGCGGTCTATCGAGGTCGGGCAGCAGATCGGCGGGCGGGCGCAGCGTCCGCACGTGCGTGGCATCGTGGCGGCCCACCGCCAGCAGCGCGCCCGCCGAGGCGAGGCGGCGCGGCGGCGCGGCCAGCCCGTGCGCCGCCAGCGCCGCCGCCAGCTGCCGCGCGCGTGCCACAGCCATGTCGCGCTCGTGCCGCGCTCGCCACACCTACGTCGCACACTCGTCACATGTCAAATATATTGATCACATACTTTTGTATTACCTGTTCTCTGTGGTTTCATCCATATCCTGACCGATACTAGGTACTTTCCTTATAGGGATAAGAAATTAAATAGCTTTCATGTTATTCTCATGTTAGGTACAGTTATCGGCACGGATATTGAGCTCTGACTTTCACCTGCGCAGAAGCGATTTATTGGTTTATTGCCTTATGTGTACAGTGCGCAAAGCGATCCCCACTCTTCCGCCGAGAGCCCAATATCCGTGCCGATAACTATACCTGCTTAAGTTTCATCGAAATGCATTAAGCAATTTTTCTGTCTAAAGGTAGCAGACTTCCATCAAAATTTCGGTTATTTGTTAGGTAACTGAGCTTTACAGTAATATTACTGTGTGATTTACTATAATAGTAGGTACCTGTGCAGCACAAACTGCGGAACGGCAATGACTCCGTTCACCAAATCCACGCGCCGCCGCCTCCACGACGGCGCCGTGAAATGTAAGGGATTGACCTGAAAGTAAATCAAGTCCGTGTTGAAAATTTTAAAATCAGTCTATTCCTGAATCAATACACTTTCAACTTTTGAGTCTAAAGATCTCTGTGCTCATCTCTTAAATGGAAAAATGAGATTACTAGGGAATCCCATTGAATTCCATTTTTTAAATGTATTGTGTATTAAAATAATAAACGTACCCATAGATAAAGACACAAGCGCGCAACACGAGCCCGCGCTGGAGGCCGCGAGGTGTGAGCGCAGGTATCGGAAGTACACATGCTCCAGCAACAAGAGCAGCGCCGCCAGCAAGATGCCCGCCATCAGCAGCAGGAACGCCGACAAGAACTGTTCCAACGCCAACGGGTCGGACGATTTGTGTTCTTGTTTGTTGGGCTTACACGTCCCCGTCATCCAATATCTGAGAATACATTATCTTCTTCTTATTATATAAAAGAAAGTCGTGTTAGTTACTCCACTTATAACTCAAGAACTGCTGAACTGATTTAGCTGAAAATTGGCAGGGAGGTAGTTTAGAGCCAGGAGAAGGACATAGGATAGTTTTTGTCACCATCCGGGACGCGGGTGAAACCGCGGGCAGAAGCTAGTAAACAATATTATTCTGTAGGGGCAAAGAAGACGAAACACATCAGCCACGCCTAATTTAATTTATTCAAAATTAAAAAAATGAGCTAAAAAAATCTTTAAAAACGAGCTTTTATTTAAATGCGCTAAAAAGAAAAAAATAAACTTTTACTGTAACTTTACTGTCAACTTATAACGACATTTCAAATTTAACATATTTGACACAATTTATATGTTTTAAAAGCTTGTCGCGATTTTATTAAGAAAGTAAATACGAGTACTTAAATCTCGCGATAAGCTGTTAAAACGTATAAATTGTGTCAAATATGTTAATTTTGAAATGTCGTTATAAGTTGACAGTAAAGTTACAGTAAAAGTTTATTTTTTTCTTTTTAGCGCATTTAAATAAAAGCTTGTTTTTAAAGATTTTTTTACCTCAATTTATTTTATACTTTTTAGTTTTCACCTGGTAAGTTCCTAAGTCTAAATTCTGTAGCGGCGGTCATCTTAGATTTTGATTTGGTAAAGTGCACTTTATTCTACTTGTCAAGCCCTGTCATTGGATACCCATATGGATGGGATTGAAAAAAATAGGTTATTCACCATTTTGTAGCGGCAGCCATCTTGGATTTTTATTTCGTAAAGTGCAATGTGTTCTACTTGTCAATCCCTTTCATTTGATACCCATATTGTATAGGTACCTTAAAAATAACTAGTCCGCCATCTTGTATATTTAGCCATATTGGATTTAGGATGACGTCACATAGCTTAAAATGCATTGTCATCCAAACTAAACATGTATGCAAAATTTCAGCTCAATCGGTTGAGGGCAAGTGCCTTAAAATTGAGTTGTAAAATTCCACCCGAACACACATAGTTACATACATACATACATTGCAAGTTAAATAAAAGCTTGTAAAAAAAGGTTACAGCGGTTGTTCGCGGGGCCCTGGGGCCCGATTCTCCTAAGTTAATAATGTCAAAATTGAATAGAAATCGAATCGCAATATGATCGCAATAGCAGTTTTAACTATATCGGGCATTCTGCTACTAATATAAGACCAATCGTATTCCACCGACATTCGATTGGTTTGCGATTGGTCTGGGGCCCGATTCTCCTAAGTTAATAATGTCAAAATCGAATAGAAATCGAATCGCAATATGATCGTAATAGCAGTTTTAACCATATCGGGTATTCTGCTACTAATAAAAGACCAATCGTATTCGATTGACATTTGATCGGTGTGCGATTGGTCTGCTATTTTGGTGATTTTGGTCTATACGGTAGTTTGATCTACATTCATTTTGCAATCGTAAATCATTTGCAGACAAAATGATTCATTATTGAATGACAGAAAAGGATAAAAACGTTTATTTTAAAGAAAAAATAGCGGAGTGCCACATACGTTTCAATCGTAATCGAGTCGGGATTGGATCTCAGTCGAACCGAGTCGAACGTGAATCGTATGTCGCTTAAGTAAAATTAGGAGAATCTGGCCCCTGGACCTGCTTCTAGAGTTGAATGACTGACCTCTATGAGCACGAGGCCGAGAGCTCAAGTCGCTGACGACGACGACTCACCTTTACGCTATACAGACGTTTTTTTTGTAATGTTGTATAGAAAAACTTAGATTGATGGTTCCTATGTATGTAACAATAAAAAAACATAAGACAAGGTATTTATTCTAATATACCCCATGTACATAACTGTGACGTGCGGCGACAACTTTATTGTGTTAATAATAAAGTTCTTGACTCACCTTCGTAATCTTTCTAGATCACCATTTGCTCTTAAGTCGAGTAATCGTTTATTAAACATACTGACATATTTAGAATTACGAGTGAACGCTAGTCCATATCCGGACATAGCGTACCATGCACCTACAGTTAAAAGCCTGCAGTCTTCATCCTTAAAAAGAAAAAAATGTGGTATTAAAATCCACCAACGGAAAATCACATTCGTATGTGTGTAGTGAAATAATGCTTGAAGTAAAATTGTTACCTATAGTAACCAGTTCCTCAATTTGAGAAATATTTATTATTTATGCATAAAAATGCTAATATAAAATTGCATTTCAACTTACTTGTGATACTAAATAGTCTAGTACAGTGCCATCGTAAATGAAGGCGTCGAGCTCTCCTGTGAGTACACAGGTGACGCCTGCGCTTACGGTGCTACGATTGTACCTGTGAATACATTGACAATTCTTTAGTTGTTCATAATTCAAACATTTTAATTTTTGTGTCGCAACTTGTACTCTGTAACTTACCGAGCCATGTATGCATGAGGCTCTGTAAAATATTTGGCAAGAGTCGCGTCTGTGTGGGACCACGGTACTGTTCCGAACTTCAGTGGCGGTCGCTGAGTGAGAGGCCTCGCTATCCGCGGATCGTCCAATCCACTCAACTCGTGATATTCTTCCCGCGTGATCATGAAGGCAGCTAGGTTGGCAGTGTATATCGCAAGAAATACCACCGCAAACATAGCCCACATGTTGGTCATAAATCGAGCAGTAAAACCTCGAGGTGAGTCCACGTGCACGGATGCCTGCAATCGTATAAAACACTACAATGCCTAACATGCCCTCTAAATGATAATAATAATATATTTTCATAAAATTTACCGAAATACAAAACTACACACAACGATCAATTAATATACCTCTATAGTTAAATTACCTGAAAAAGTACTGCCCAAACAATCCAATACGTTCGACACAGAGAAAATCTATTCTGTGGCACACGTTTTGAATTGTTGCCAGTTGAACAATCGAACCCGCTCGGGGATAACCACTCAAAGAAGAATATTGAGAAAGTCGCCGCTTGTATCGCAACTGCTCCCACTAGCATCCAGGAGGCTGTGTCGAACGGCTCCAGAAATGCCGTCGGCGATATGATGCCTGTTCGCTTAGCTACTACGATTGCAACCCCTGTTTCCATGAAAGGTACGCTAAAATCCACCACAGCCTCTCTGTCTGAATTTATAATCAGCGACGTTAGCACCTAAAAGAAGATCACAAATTCAATTGAATATTTACTTACAATCGATGTTCAGAAATTATTAAAAAAATCGAAAATAAAATTAATTGTTTACAAAACAATGTGCTAATCATCCGTACCATATCAGTTTTTTTATTGACTAGATCTGCAATGAGACCATTCCATTTGCCGTGATGTAGCGTGCCCCAGCGGCCGTCCTCGACGCGCACCAGCTCGTACGTGAAGCCGAGCTGCTCCGCCAGCTGCTGCAGCAGATCTATGCAGAACCCGCTGCAGCACTGGTACAGCGAACTGTTCCCGTGCGCCGCGCCCGCCTCCAAACTATACATACAATGCAAACATATAACCAACAGCTCAGGCGTAGTGTGCCAGGATATTTCGATATGCTAAGTCGTAGCATGTTGCTCGAATAATTTTAATATGCTACGGCGTAGTGTGTAGCCCGAAAATGTTAATATACTACGCCGTAGTTTGTAGCAAGAATATGCTACGAAGCTACGACGTAGTGTGTGCTACGTTCGGTGTCTAGGATGAAAGACACCCTAAATTACGACGTCGTGTAGTTGGGAAAGGTCAATATGCTACGGCATTGTGTGTCACGCTATAGCATATATTACGACGTGTATCGGTAAATGTCAATATGCTACGACACAGTACGTAGCTAGGATATGCTATGACTTAGTTTAGCTGGGACTAGTCGATATGCTACGTCGCTGTGTAGCTAGGATATACTACGACGTAGTGTAGCTGGTACAAGGCGATGTGCAACGTCGCTGTGTAGCTAGATACGCTACGATGTAGATGGGACTAGTCGATATGCTACGTCGCTGTGTAGCTAGGATACGCTACGACGTAGTATAGCTGGGACAAGTCGATGTACAACGTCGTTGTGTAGCTAGATACGCTACGACGTAGCTGGGACTAGTCGATGTGCTACGTCGCTGTGTAGCTAGGATACGCTACGACGTAGTATAGCTGGGACAAGTCGATGTGCAACGTCGCTGTGTAACTAGATACGCTACGACGTAGCTGGGACAAGTCGATATGCTACGTCACTGTGTAGCTAGGATTCGCTACGACGTAGTGTAGCTGGGACTAGTCGATATGCTACGTCGCTGTGTAGCTGGGACTAGTCGATATGCTACGTCGCTGTGTAGCTAGGATACGCTACGACGTAGTGTAGCTGGGACTAGTCGATATGCTACGTCGATGTGTAGCTAGGATACGCTACGACGTAGTGTAGCTGGGACTAGTCGATATGCTACGTCGCTGTGTAGCTAGGATACGCTACGACGTAGTGTAGCTGGGACGAGTCGATATGCTACGTCGCTGTGTAGCTAGGATACGCTACGACGTAGTGTAGCTGGGACAAGTCGATATTCTACGTCGCTGTGTAGCTAGGATATGCTACGACGTAGTGTAGCTGGAACAAGTCGATGTGCTACGTCGCTGTGTACCTAGGATACACGCCACGACGTAGTGTGTCGTAGTAGTGCTTGGTTACGAAATCGACCAAAATATGTAGTAAGACGAATTTGTACCTATGGAAGTATTTTAGTTTTAGTCGTAACGTGCGCATGAGCCTTGTTAGAATTGATAATAGTCTTTTGTATGCTAGTAATATATGGAAGTATGGTGTTACCACAAGATATAATAAATTTATTATTACGTATGAATTCTTACCCAGCCACTTCCACCTCCGGCGCCACTCTACAGATGACGCCGCGGTCCAGCGAGCACCGCCCGCTCACGGGATCCGGCGGTGCCAGGTTGATGTAAGGAGGCTCTTCCAAAAATGTTATACGCATATGGAACTTCTCCGGCACGCCCTGAGGTGGGGTGTGTAAGCCGCCCGGCCATACTATGTCTTTAATAATTAGCCTTTCTCTTGGATATGAATTCCACGTACCGATTTCTTCCCATACCAGCTGAGGATTTTTATAAATCAATTAGTAAATATATTGTCATCTTATCAGTATGACATAATTTGAATGCGTCACCTGTTCTCCTAGTGCCGGCCGTAAGTTCATAATTTTGAGTTCGGCAGCTTTGAGTTCTCCGTCGGGCGTGAACTCTATGCTGGGGCGGCCCGCCTCGCCCTCGACGCTGACGTTGCGCAGGTGTCGGTAGAAGCGTTCGCCGGTGGACCAGCGCGCCTCGCCCGCGCCCGCGCCACTACACGACAGCCGTGTTCCCAGCGGGTAGCGAATGTTCTCGGGTTCTGACACATACGATTCCACACCGTACGCGAATACCTTTACTGCTGTAGCTATCTCCGCGATTAACGATGAACTTGACGTATCGAAATGTACACCTAAAACGCAAATATAACTAAATATCCTATATATCTGTAAGTTATTTATATAGCTTATTTATCTGTAAGTTAATATATATGTGTACGTGTGCTCTCAACTTGTTCACCGTATTATATTTTATTAATATTTCGGCTACCTTCTTTGATTATTGAAGACGACATGTATGTAGACAAAGATCTTATACGTGCAACTTAACAATTTTATTTTCCTAATAAATTGAATTAACCTAAAGCTGCTTTTAAATAGTAAAAAGATAAGGGCTTACCAAGCATTCCCACTGGAAATTTGTTCGGCTGTTGCATCGAACCAAGAACACTTTGTGTGACTATCCATACAAAATTCTCGCCAGTGAGATGCAAGTCACCGGCGGCCGACAAGATCTCGGCGGCCTCTTCGCGCGTCGCGTATAGCAACATCACGCGCGCTTCGCTCGTAACCAGCTCATTTAGGTCCGAAGACCGCTTTACCACGATTGCATTCAATATCGTAAATTTAAATCGATCCTGTGAATAATGTTCGCAATTTTAATCTTTTTCTTACTATAAAGCAACGACTTTTATTAGTAGGTAGATGATACATACTTGTAGGGCTGTAACTCTTTCACGGACAGCCTGTATAAAGTCGTCATGGCCTGCTATGGCTGAAGTAACAACACTGAATTGATGCCACTTATATCGTTCTAAAATCGATAGCATGGCCGATGTTTGGTGTTCTATCGAGGGAGCGAGCTGCAGCCGCAAAGAGGCGTGCGACGCTCGCTTTTCGAGACCGCTGTTGTCCGCATTCCACGCTATAACCTGTAAATAAAAGCGACACATTTAATTATAATAATTCGTTTAAAATATTATAACGAACATGTAAAAAGCATGAATTTGTATGCAAAGATAAAATGTATTACCGGAATGCCAAGATAGCCGGCGAGTTGTAGAAAATACTGTGCAGAGGCAGTAGAGCGCCCATATTGTTCATGATTCATAAGATAGAGGATAGCAGACACATTGACCGCTAGAAATTCCTTACATAGCGAATCCAGGATAGCTGAAAGCGTTCAAAATTAGTAAACTAGGACTATTGAGAGCGTTTGTAATGACGTGTTTGTTAGAAAGATGTGAAGTTTTCTAAGGCTTTTAGACAATTGAAAAACTATCACTTACACATAGGACTAGGCGTCAAGCCTTGCGTAGAAAGCGTAATATTTAGGCGCACGTGCGAGAAGAGTTTTAGTTTACGCGGCAACTTTGATAGCGCTGCCTTCTCGGCCTTAGTGTAATCACGTGTGCCAAAGGCTTTATGTGGCACGACAAGCGCTGCTGTGATGGATGACGGAGCGCGCGGCGGAGGCGGCGCGGGCGAGGTGCGCGGCCGCCGCAGTCCGTCGACGCCGATGCGCACGCCGCCGCCGCGGCCGCCGTCCCGCGCGCCGCCGCCGGCGCCTCCCCCGCCCACCTTGATGCCGCTGCCCCGCTCCGCTGCCGCCGCCGTCGCCGCCGCCGCCGCCAGGGCTCCCAGCGCCGCTAGCGCCATCAGCGCTGTGCGCGTCTGCATCTCCACTCTTGATGCTGAAGTAACAAACATAGATCCATTATGGAATCAGGCGTTAATTTGTGAAAATCTAGGACATAAAATGTAAGAAAACATATGTAGCGTTAATTCCGCGACATAGTAAATGATTATAGAGGTACTATTCCAAGTCTATTTAGGGTTCGTTAAATGAGAAAGATAAAATAAACACTAACATTTCAGCTCCGGAAAGCCATGAAACCTAGACCACGTTAGTAAAACCAAAACCGTCGAGAGACATTGTAGGACTGCAGCCCTTGTTTTCGGGATGATGACTCATGACCACCCAAATTTAAGGCATGATGTACATAATAGTATATATATCATATCATATCGCGTAGCATCTCCAGTCAATAAGTTCATACAAATAAAAAGATCATGACGTGATTCAAGTCTTAATAGTTAACATCCGTAATGATGAATTATTATTTTTCTTACATCGAAGCGTTTTAAAATATATCTTTATTAATTACTTATGGAATCTTCGCACCCTCGTTTCGTTGCGAGAGTTGCGACTCCAACGATAATTTCTTAACTCTTCTCCTAATAATCATAAAACCAAAGATACGTTACGGACATGGTTTGGGATGTGCCGAAGAAGATGGGGCATTTTTATTCGGGTCTAGATATGAAAAAATACTTAAGTTTTTTTTAGTACCCGAAATTATGCTATTATCTGATATGCTTTCAATTCAATTTGTTGAACTGATTTGTTTAGTATTGGAAGGACAACGGGTAACGTTAAATGAGCAAAACCTCAGACCCTATTAATTAATTACTAATATTATAGTAAATAATGAAAAGTGTAACGTATAGGTATTAGAAAGTAGTTTTCAGATTTCACCGAACATCTGCCTAAAACGTCGTAGTTGGCCAAATACGTCTCACACTCAAGAGATGAGAATGCCATGCCAGGAAAAAAAAAAAACGCCGAAATGGCGGGAATAAGCTACAAATAAATACTTCTTAAATTATCTTTCAGTACCCTTAATAAAGCGATACTAATTTTCAACATCTAGCCTGAGGTTTGTTGTTCCATTCCATATGTAAATAATTAACATCTTTATAAAACACGTACCTACCCATTTACTTTGCTGGATAGTTTGTAAATGCATTTTGCATTGTTAAAATTCTCATCAAAATTGTACAGATTATCTAAATAGTTACTTAGTTTTTCCCTGAAATGCTCAAAACTAAATTGTTTCAATCAAACCAATGTTTAAAAGGCATTTCCTACTCGAAAACTGGCTTGTTCTATTTAAGTAAAGAACTGGTATGTCATGTATCGCAGCTGTACTTGTAGGCGCGGTTCGAACATCCTCTCGTCCCATGGATGATTTAAAGGATACGCCCTTAAAGTTTATTCAATTGGACTAATTAATTGGCTTAAAAGTATGTACAAGTTCATTAGAGCTATCAATTAAAAATAATATTTGAATTTTTCTTAGTTTCGTCGTACAGTATTCGGTACCTAAATAAGTCACAACAAGTCCATACTAATTGATTATACAAACACAACTCAAAATTATTTTTAGATAAAAAAGTATGTTTTACTTCTTACTACGTTCTACTATGAGAAATAAACAGTAACTGACTTCAGTCATAATCTTGTATTTAAAAAACGCAGAGCAGAACTATAACCTATAGTTTATATAATTAACCTATAGTTAATTATATAAAAGCCTTTAAAGCATTTTAATTTGGTATCCAAATGTACACAGTTATAAGTAGTTGTTAAGTTGATCAATATTCATTATCTAGGTGCCGGGTAAGTAAGTATCGGGTATCCCTTTTGAACAAAATGAAATAGAATAGGTAAATATTGATATAGGCCAGCAGATGCCTACCTATTGTATAATTTGTAACTGTAAAATATTTATAGCAACAGGATGTTTTACAGCGTATATCAGCTGCTATAACCCACAAATTTCCGCGGTTTCATTTGCGTTCCTTGGAAACTACTTCACGTACCCGGATAAACTATTGCTATGTCACGCAAGGATAATGTGGCTTCCCAACAGTAAAGTTCAGTGCTTACGGCACCTTTAAACAAACAAACAAACAACAACACAAAATAATAATGATAGGCCTAATGTAAATATGTTATTTAGATACAAACATTCGTGAATAAAACCCAACTACTAAAATATTCGTTAAAAATAAATTAGGTAGGTAGTATACATTCATGTACCTATAGTTGTTTCTTTAATAATAGCTATCTAAGTGTCTCAGCTATCTAAGGGTCGGTTCATATCTAACGGAATATGCGTCGCGTATCATCGGTCGCGTAACGCCAGGACTGACAAATATACGGTAAAACATTCAATCATTCACACCTAACCGATGATGCGTTAGTGCGTCGATCATACATTTACGATACGCTCGACGCATTTTCCGTCAGATATGAACCGACCCTAAAGATTACCAATATAGTGTTACAAACTACGTTCCAAATGAGAAAGATTGAAAATCCACCTGTGATTAATAGTAGGTACCTACTGTAGATAGGTAAGCTATCTAAAATCTGTAAAACACAAAAACCTCCAAACAAAACACGACACTTATTAGCAAGTAGATACCTAAAGCCTAAAGGCATCTATCGAGATATTTTCGCACAAGGGCATTTTGCACATTCTATGTTACCGTCCAAAAGAGTTTGGTAGAAGGACAGACTGACCAACCCAAAAAAAGTGTGATACGGGCACGAAGACGATGACGACCCCAAAAAAGCTAGATTTCGAACAAAAACCTGTAATTAGATATGTACATAGTTACGTAGTACAAATATGGCATGGCAGTGAGCAGACAATCAGCAATCAGTTCTTAGTAGACAAACCCATGGACGCAACTTATGCTAAATCACTTATTGTACCTAACTAGGTAGGTATACAAGATGATGTTAGATTATCATTTTACAGGCACGTTATACGAGCAAAAAACGAGTCCTTATTATAACTATGTACATATTTATTTAGGTAGCACTTGATAATAAGGTATTGTAGATTTGTGATGAATTTAGATTGATTCTCTTTTTTACCCGACTGCCAAAGAAGGAGGGTAATGTTTTTAAGTACACCTATTACCTACTCACATAAAATATGCAAATCAAATGTTTTTTTTATCTTATAAAATGAGTACCTATAAGCGCGTTAATCGGCGGTGGTGACAGTGGCAGCGGCGGCCGCGCGACAGGGTGCGCGCTACTATCCACATAAACTTAGATGGCGGCGCGGGCCAACATGGGGTCGTTCTGGGACGGACAGTGGCGCGGCACCGCGCCGCCTGTAACACGAGCTGTGAGCCACGCGTGTTTACATAAGCGCCACGCCCCGAGCCACGCTCCGGCTGTTTGGGGCGCGGCGCGAAGCGCGAAGCACCTCCAGACGCCGAGCGCCGACTGACGCGGCTTCACCCCCGCGCGCCATCCGGCCTCGCGCCTGCGCTAGCTACTTATACAATATCTGCGAGCGAGCCTTCCAATGTCCTGTTACATAATGGGACCGCGTATTTACAGAATGTACATGGCTAGTACGCAAGCGTGTGAAACTAGTCGCGAATAGATTGGAATTCACTTTTTATACAAAGTCTTCCGATGTATACAGCAGCAGTACGCAAATACTCGCATATATTTTGTAGTGGCCAAAGTAACTTGCTTTGTTCCATAATATACATTGCTAGTCCGCATGCAAACTAATCGTGTATACTTTGGAATAGGCGCGAAAAACTTTACGATTCCAAACTATTCGCGAGGAGTTGCATGCTCGCCATTTTGATTAAAACACGACCTAGCATTTAATGTTAATTTAAATATTAATAATGCTTGTTCAATTAAAAATTGAAGTTAGTGACGAAAACGAATGGCTGCAAAACCGACTCCACGTAGTCTTGTCTGCCCTACCCCTAGAGTGCAATTCAAAACCGCGTAGGCGCGGAGGGGCGAGGCGGCCTGCGAGCTGAGGCGCAGGTAGTTTTAACGCCCGCCGACGCGGCTGAGGCTGGCCGGCTGAGCCGGCCAGCAAGCCGAAGCTGCGGTGGTGAGCGTGAAAACCATCTGCGACGATAAGCTCGCATGGGACCGCCGGAGCCCCGCAGCACCGGAGCCGTGACAGAAGCGATGCTTGCTGCATGTTGCTTGCTTACATTTTAAACGTACTGAGTTAAAAAATTAGAAGCTAATTAAATATATTTTATGATGTCATTTAATGGTATTTTAGAAGTTTACTGTTAGAATGCCTGCTACAAATTTAGATGCTAAAAAATAACCATCATGCTGAGTTGTATTTAGAGTGGTTTACTTAGAAGATAACTAGTGGCTAAGATAGTATTATTTAGATGCTCGTTAATTGTGGCTGACTTAGTAATTTATAAGGCAACATACATTTTTGGGGGCGAATAATGATATTAAAAAGAAGCCTGTTTAATTAGCATTTTTAATAAACAAACTCAGATTCAAAAGCCATTTTTATTTAATACTTTACCTAATATTAATTTTGTATAGTTAAATTTGACCGTGTATAAATTGGAAAGATGCATGTGCACGTCTAAGCTACGAATTATACTCGAGCAGTACGCAAAATTCGTGTATACTTTGGAATCACAAATTAAAAAACAGCATTACAAAATATCAGCGAGCAGTTTCCTATGGATGCGTTTTGGCTATGTACACAATGTAAATACGCAATGGGACCAAACATTCACGGCTCCCTCACACACTGATATACACCATCGAAACTTGATATGATCTCTATATTTTTTATCTCTTAATAAGGAAATTCCTAATGCGTTCAATATACTTATTCTTGGCAATTAATAAAATTAATTGAACGCATTAGGAATATATACTTTCAATGACCACTATATCTTGCAATAAAGTCTGGTTTTTATTACTTACAAGCTTTTATTTAACTTGCAATGTATTGTATGTTATGTATGTAACTATGTGTGTTCGGGTGGAATTTTACAACTCAATTTTAAGGCATTTGCCCTCAACCGATTGAGCTGTTTTGTATACATGTTTAGTTTGAATGACAATGGATGTTAAGCTATGTGACGTCATCCTAAATCCAACATGGCTAAATATACCAGATGGTGGACTACTTATTTTTAAGGTACCTATACAATATGGGTATCAAATAAAAGGGATTGACAAGTAGAACACATTGCACTTTACGAAATAAAAATCCAAGATGGCCGCCGCTACAAAATGGTGAATAACCTATTTTTTTCAATCCCATCTATATGGGTATCCAATGACAGGGCTTGACAAGTAAAATAAAGTGCACTTTACCAAATCAAAATCTAAGATGACCGCCGCTACAGAATTTAGACTTGGGAACTTACCAGGTGAAAACTAAAAAGTATAAAATAAATTGAGGTAAAAAAATGCGCTAAAAAGGAAAAAATAAACTTTTACTGTAACTTTACTGTCAACTTATAACGATATTTCAAAAACATACAAGGTGTTGATTTGCATTTGTGCCATATTTCAGGAGGAGGACATAAAATACGTAAATAATCGATTGGAATTACAGTACACGGGAAATAGCTAATATGCACTGCTTTTTTTGTCATTTTAATGTCGTCGTATTTCAGAAGTAGGTAATCCAATTTTATGAATGAAATTTATGAATGAATGATCGTTGCGTATGCTTTGTGTTTGCTTTTGCATTGTGTGAGGGCGCAGCACGGTTTTAAGGCCAGTAACACACGCGCCAAGTTTAAATACGGCTAGATGACATTGACGGAATTCCGAAAAAAAAAAATACGTACCTACCAATTTTTTTGTTGATTTGGGTCGAGAATCATTAGCATAATTACGTCATTGAAAATGGCACGGATGTAAATCAACAGCTTGTATTTGACACAATTTATATGTTTTTAAAGCTTGTCGCGATTTTACTAAGAAAGTAAATACGAGTAAGTACTTAAATCTCGCGACAAGCTTTTAAATCGTATAAATTGTGTCAAATATGTTAAATTTGAAATGTCGTTATAAGTTGACAGTAAAGTTACAGTAAAAGTTTATTTTTTATCTAGGTGTACTTGTACATCGCTTGATTGACCACAGCATGAAATGGCTTATTATTTACTGTATATGTGTACCTATTTGTATTGTTATGGGCCTTGGTTGCCTGAAATAAAGGAATAAATAAATAATTATAGAAGGCAATTTATTTTACAATATTAGGTCGGTCATGGCCAATAACGATCAGGAGCCCGATTCTCCTAATTTTACTTAAGCGACGATCGATCGACGTTCGACTCGATTCGACTGAGATCCAATCCCGACTCGATTACGATTGAAGCGTATGTGGCATTCCGCTATTTTTTCTTTGAAATAAACGTTTTTATCCTTTTCTATCATTCAATAATGAATCATTTTGTCTGCAAATGATTTACGATTGCAAAATGATTGTACAGCAAACTACCGTATAGACCAACATCACCAAAATAGCAGACCAATCGCACACCAATCAAATGTCAATCGAATACGATCGGTCTTTTATTAGTAGCAGAATGCCCGATATGGTTAAAACTGCTATTGCGATCATATTGCAATTCGATTTCTATTCGATTTTGACATTATTAACTTAGGAGAATCGGGCCCCAGAAGAGCATTTAAATAAAACATCTTATCAAGGCTTCACAAGTAGGATCTGCCATAAACCCCGTCGTTTTACCCTTGTCCGTCAGAGCTATTCCGCTCACCCGGATAAAAAGTAGCCTTCTTAACTACCTACTTATATGTAGCCTTTCTGGATAATTGGTTTTTACCTACCTATACACTGAATATTTTTTTCAAATGACATTATCGCATTTGAACAAACTCTTCAGCTTTTATAATAGCACCTACCAAATACCTTATAAGAATACCTTTACCTACCTAAGAGCACCTATTTAATTTATTTATTTCATTTCATTTCCTGTCATACTGATATTATCCGGATAGCAAGGCAGACAACATAAAAGTAATTACCTATTCAATTTAGAGCAATGGTTTGATTCTTTTCGCGTAACCTGCTAGAAATACCGCTTTAGTAGCATCGATAAGTAGATAGGTAGGTACGTACCTACGCGTTGGTAAAACTACCAGTTTTACCAACATTACGTTTTTACATACATTGCCTAATGGTCATGGCCTTATGGTAGGTCCCCAGTCCTTCAACAAAAATAAGTGCAACAAACATTACCCATAGCGTCCACGATGGATAGTCAGTTCCACCACCTTCGAAAATAATGGATGTTTCGAAATTGGTAGAAATATCTGCTCCTTTCGCAATTACCGGAATCATTGAAGTTACAGGCGGACTGCGGTGGGGGCTCTAGTAGGGCGTTGGAGTGGGAGTTAGAAATTTTCCTCAAAAATTATTTTGCAGCTAAAACTTAAACTATCTTGAACAATAAATATAACTTATATAAAGCGATTTTTTTGATAAGGTTTAACATTAAAGTGCCTACAGATGGGCTCTTCGACCTGGGGCCCGATTCTCCTAATTTTACTTAAGCGACGATCGATCGACGTTCGACTCGATTCGACTGAGATCCAATCCCGACTCGATTACGATTGAAGCTTATGAGGCATTCCGCAATTTTTTCTTTGAAATGAACGTTTTTATCCTTTTCTATCATTCAATAATGAATCATTTTGTCTGCAAATAATTTATGATTGCAAAATGATTGTACAGCAAACTACCGTATAGACCAAAATCACCAAAATAGCAGACCAATCGCACACCAATCAAATGTCAATCGAATACGATTGGTCTTTTATTAGCAGCAGAATGCCCGATATGGTTAGAACTGCTATTGCGATCATATTGCAATTCGATTTCTATTCGATTTTGACATTATTAACTTAGGAGAATCGGGCCCCTGAATTTCAATTAACTTTTTCAATCATAAAAATTTAGGTAGGTATACCTATGTAACTACTATGGCAAATCTTGCAAAACTAGAACGGTTACTTAGATAAACTAGCTGTTCCCATCTATTTCACAGAGGGAAGTAGACACCCTAAGGTTTAAGGCGCCATCGCTAGTAACTTCCAAGTTTAGGTTTAGGTCCTAGGTACAGGCTTGCGTTGATATACAGGAATGAATGCATTTTATTCAGTGCGCAAACTTTGTCTACTTATAGTTAAATCAGTTTTATAGGTACCTACCTACGTATAATTTTATTGTTGTGTTTTAGTACAACAAAAAAAATGCTACTAATAACGAAAGATGTTTATTTCGAATTTTCTTAGGAGATTTTCCGTTATGGCATCTCCGCTAGTCATTTTGTTATCCATGTGTAAGGTTTGGTCATATTTTCAGATATCTAATTTCATATTTTATAATTTTTAATAGTAATAATTTGCTCAATTGATTCACCAAACGAAATAATTTAAGGCGCGTCCCCGAGCAAAACGCAGCGGAAGCTGTTTATTGTACCTACTGTTTTGTGAAGTCAACTTCTCTTTGTCTAAAACAAATACCAACTATAGTAAGTTCAACTCAGTCGTGCGCGCGGCCTTATGTGTGGGTAACCCTTGTACATATACAGTGACTTTGTGTGCGTGACAAGAGGTACAGTCGGGTACAAATACAGTTATTTAGGGGTTGTATACGGGTGTTTAAAGAAAAACAGTAATTACGTAGTTTAATGTTTATTTATTTATAATGATTCTAAATCGCTACTTGAAAAATCAAATAATGAATTTTCGGATTCGCTACTCTCCAAGGTGAATTATACCTCGTGTGTTCATAAGTTTTGAGACAAACTTTTTACTTATAAAAATAAAATAAAAATTACTGGCTGCTGTATATTTCTTTTTTCTAATTTTGAATTTGGAATGTTAACTTTTAATATCTATGATTTCGGATTATTTTATTTAAATTTTCTCGTAATGGAGGGAACAAAAGAATTACGTGCGACTGTCATTTCACTATTTAAGGTGGGAAGAAAACCTATGGACATTTTCCGAGAACTGAAAAGTTTTGGTGTGAGCCGTAACTTCGTGTATTACACTATTAAACGATACAAGGAGACAAGTTCTTTACAAGATCGGCAAAGAAGTGGTCGTCCACGCTCTGTGAGGACGCCTGCGAACATTAAAATCATCCGAGAGCGACTTCGCCGAAATCCATGTCGCACTCAGAAGAAACTCGCTCTGCAGACCAATATTTCGCGCGTTTCAGTCAACAGAATACTGAAATATGATCTCAAGGTTAAGGCGTATAGCCGTAGGAAAGTACACTTTTTAAACGATCGCCTTCGTCAATTGCGACGCGAACGTTGTCCAATACTGCTTAGGAGACACGATGCGAGGAAGATACTCTTCACCGACGAGAAAATCTTTACTGTCGAAGAAAAGTTCAACCGACAAAACAATAAAGTGTATGCCAAAAGTAGCAAGGATGTCCCAGCTTCAGCACGGAATGTCTCGCGTACTCATCATCCGGCTAGTGTCATGGTATGGTGGGGAGTTTCATACGAAGGTGTGACTCAGCTTCATTTCTGCCAACAAGGCGTCAAGGTGAAAGCCAAAACTTATCAAAGTGACATTCTAGAGACTGTTGTGAAACCCCTGTCTAATACCCTATTCCATAACAAGTATTGGGTTTTCCAGCAAGACTCGGCGCCATCCCATAAGGCTAAAACCACTCAAGCTTGGCTGAAGGAAAATGTGCCGGCCTTCATTGCGGCGAATGAATGGCCCTCCTCCAGCCCCGACCTCAACCCGCTGGATTATTCTCTATGGACTGAATTAGAGCTCAGAGCCTGCCGAAAGTCCCACCCAAACTTGGAGTTACTTAAGCGAGCTCTTGTCCGAGAAGCGAAGTGAATTCCTCTGGAAAAGATTCGTGCCGCCATTGATGACTGGCCAAATCGTCTAAGGGCATGTATTAAAAACAGGGGTGGTCATTTTGAATAATAATTATATTTAATTTTTACTTACTATTTACTTAATGTTTACTATTGTTTTTATAAATATAAGTTTATTATTTAAAAAGATATGCAACTTTTATTTTGTCTCAAAACTTATGAACACACGAGGTAAATTCTGACTCCATGTCAAAATGTCTATAGTACCTATTCTTCTTTTTTCTTTTGTACATGTCGACAAGTATTACCCCACATCCCTTCATAAAAAAGGACAATGCTATTCTTTGTATGGAAGTTGGGCTCAAGAGTTGTCCACGGTAACTGCATAGTGTATTATGTTCCATGGGCTTATAATAGGTCTTTTTTTTTTTTTTTTTATCGACGTAAAATCATCAAATGACCCCTCCCGCTGTGGGTTAGCAGCGGTGAGGGAGTGTCAGACTCTTACTGACTAAAATCGTCGTGTTCCGTCATAGGCCTTTTATGTACCAGGGCCGCGGTATCTCTTTCGAACAACCCGCAGCCCCGGCAGGCCTTGGCCCTGCTGGGCCCCGCTGGGATAGGTCTCAGTCCGAAATATTTCGAAATCTATCCCAGTAGCCTTATTCGCTAACTCTACTGACAGCTCGCAGATATCATCATTTGGTAAAGTGTACATCAGTAAATTGTCAAACAGCTATTTTCTTATTCGCTAACGCCAGTGACCATCTGAGATGACGTCATGAGCATCGACACAGGCTGATATCCACCATGACTCATTTTGACAGCTGTTTCTGTATCGATAAACGTTAGATTGCGATTCCGTAAGCTCAGTGGACATCAAATTGATGGCCACTGTAATTTTTTGAAATACACTACAAATAGCAGTGTTTTATGCCTCATCACTGGGATGTCTATACTATATTGTAGCATCAGATATATAAGATTTCTCTAATTTTGCGAATCCAATAGAAATACAAACCCTGAGTCGTTTCCTTTATTTTTTGATAGTGTTATTTTTAATTGTATTATTTTAATTTGTTTTATCTTTTTTTGTGTGGAATAAAAATATCGCGTGTATTTTTGCTGGCATTTGTGGAATAAGAGACATAACGAAGTTTATCCAGAATCCAGAAACGTCGTCTGCGGGATTGCAATAATTCTCTGGATTTACGGGAGAAGGAATTCATGGCAAATTTTCGTATCAACAAATAAGGGTTTCAGCAAGTTTCGGCAGAGTTACGTCCGTTTCTGCAACATGCTCAACAAAACACTGCTGTTGCAATTGAGCTAAAAGTAAGAATTCATAACGTTAAAAGTAAAATAAATACCAATATTACATAAATTAATGTTACTCATAAACACTCTGAAATGATTAATAATAATATGATGATAAACTTTGTAACATCAAATTTTGTTATGTATAGATATTGGCAGTCCTAAACTTTTATGCAAACGGATCATACCAAAGGAACTCCTCATTCATTTGCAACATGTCTCAACTTTTATTTAGTAAGTGCCTACATGAGGTAACCGATGCTCTCAGTGTATGGGACGAGCTACTCAAGTACATAAAGTTTCCTTCCTCTCAAAATCCATCATGAAAGTGTATGTTAGCATTTTAAACCTAAATAATAATAAAATAGTATACCAATTTTTATTTTGCATGCAAAACGTAGGAATCTACGTATCAAAATATTATTTACGTTGTTAAATTTACAATAACTACAATACTCACAATATTCTCAGTTAAAATATTGTTCATCCACATGGAACTTTAGACACCAAGTTCACACACAATAGAAAGCAAATACTGAATTTTACCGCCACAGATTATTTTTAAATGTATAACACGCTGAAAATAAAGCGTTCTCTCAAACGTAGTAATGTAACGCTAATAGGGTATTTCCTACTTAGCAGTATAATAGTCGATAAAAAAATAGAGTTGTCAAGTTGTCATCGTAGTTTTGGCGTCAGCAACCGTGTAACGATATCCACCGATATCCACTTCATGCGATACAGAATACCAATGTTTTAAACTTATCGATTGACATCAAAGTTCGGATGAAAACTGAGGCCAGTTGACATCTGAAAATCGGAAAGTTAGCGAATAAGCCAGCTGGAGTCCTGATAAAAACAGCTGGCTTATTCGCTAACTTTCCGATTTTCAGATGTCAACTGGCCTCAGTTTTCATCCGAACTTTGATGTCAACCGATAAGTTCAAAACATTGGTATTCTGTATCGCATGAAGTGGATATCGGTGGATATCGTTACACGGTTGCTGACGCCAAAACTACGATGACAACTTGACAACTCTATTTTTTTATCGACTATTATACTGCTAAGTAGGAAATACCGTATTAGCGTTACATTACTACGTTTGAGAGAACGCTTTATTTTCAGCGTGTTATACATTTAAAAATAATCTGTGGCGGTAAAATTCAGTATTTGCTTTCTATTGTGTGTGAACTTGGTGTCTAAAGTTCCATGTGGATGAACAATATTTTAACTGAGAATATTGTGAGTATTGTAGTTATTGTAAATTTAACAACGTAAATAATATTTTGATACGTAGATTCCTACGTTTTGCATGCAAAATAAAAATTGGTATACTATTTTATTATTATTTAGGTTTAAAATGCTAACATACACTTTCATGATGGATTTTGAGAGGAAGGAAACTTTATGTACTTGAGTAGCTCGTCCCATACACTGAGAGCATCGGTTACCTCATGTAGGCACTTACTAAATAAAAGTTGAGACATGTTGCAAATGAATGAGGAGTTCCTTTGGTATGATCCGTTTGCATAAAAGTTTAGGACTGCCAATATCTATACATAACAAAATTTGATGTTACAAAGTTTATCATCATATTATTATTAATCATTTCAGAGTGTTTATGAGTAACATTAATTTATGTAATATTGGTATTTATTTTACTTTTAACGTTATGAATTCTTACTTTTAGCTCAATTGCAACAGCAGTGTTTTGTTGAGCATGTTGCAGAAACGGACGTAACTCTGCCGAAACTTGCTGAAACCCTTATTTGTTGATACGAAAATTTGCCATGAATTCCTTCTCCCGTAAATCCAGAGAATTATTGCAATCCCGCAGACGACGTTTCTGGATTCTGGATAAACTTCGTTTTGTCTCTTATTCCACAAATGCCAGCAAAAATACACGCGATATTTTTATTCCACACAAAAAAAGATAAAACAAAATTAAAATAATACAATTAAAAATAACACTATCAAAAAATAAAGGAAACGACTCAGGGTTTGTATTTCTATTGGATTCGCAAAATTAGAGAAATCTTATATGTCTGATGCTACAATATAGTATAGACATCCCAGTGATGAGGCATAAAACACTGCTATTTGTAGTGTATTTCAAAAAATTACAGTGGCCATCAATTTGATGTCCACTGAGCTTACGGAATCGCAATCTAACGTTTATCGATACAGAAACAGCTGTCAAAATGAGTCATGGTGGATATCAGCCTGTGTCGATGCTCATGACGTCATCTCAGATGGTCACTGGCGTTAGCGAATAAGAAAATAGCTGTTTGACAATTTACTGATGTACACTTTACCAAATGATGATATCTGCGAGCTGTCAGTAGAGTTAGCGAATAAGGCTACTGGATTGACTCTTATTCAATATTACGAAAAATATAATATGCTTACGAACTCTTAACTATTCCACTTTTATTATCTTAATTGAAATGCATTATAATATTAATCGACAAATACTAGGTATTGAACGAGAATTTTTTTTACCGACTTCAAAAAATGGAGGAGTTTCTCAGTTACTTTGTATTCTTTTTACGTTTGTACGTGCATAGCTCCGTCGTTTACCAACCGATTTAAACAATCATTTTATTGTTTGAAAGGATCTACTTTCCAAATGGTTCCTTTGTTATTCGGTCCAGGGTCTGGTGATAGAAACCTTAAAACAATAGGGAACTCTCGGAAATTGTAAGCACATATCGAATAAAAACTTGTCATTCGGGTATATGTCTCCGACACCACAAAACAGTGGAGGTTAAAACCTGACCTGACGATGGAGACGACAGTGAGACGAGGGAACTCCTCAACGGTATCTATTTACTACCTCGTGTTCGAGCTTATTTTATTCGTCTTGATAAGATTTTTCCATTGCCATTACGGATATTAATTGCATGACGCTACACGAACTTAGGACTGATTGTGGTAGATAGAGACTGAAAAGCAAGAGAAACAACAATTTCCTTTAAACGTCTATTCCTGTTTTTTTTATCCTATTAACAGTGAAACCACTAACTATCTGAATGTTATTTCAAGAAAAGAGGTTGTTAGGTTTGTGGCTGCTTATAATGGCTAGCTAACAATGGCTGGCTAACATTAGAACCGGTTTTTCTCGGGACCTCTGGGACCGATTTCCAAAATATTTGGATTCCGTCTTAAGAGTGAAGTAAAGAACCTATTTTAACCATTCCCACTACTGGGCAAATGGCTTGGGCTTTATAAAGTGACTGTTCAAGTTGAACATTAGAACTGGTTTTTCTCGGGACCTCTGGGACCGATTTCTAAAATATTTGGATTTCGTGTTAACAGTGAAGTAAAAAACCTATTCTAACCATTCCCACTACTGGGCAAATGGCTTGGGCTTTATAAAGTGACTGTTCAAGTTTAAATATTAGAACCGGTTTTTCTCGGGACCTCTGCGACCGATTTCCAAAATATTTGGATTTCGTGATAACAGTGAAGTTAAGAACCTATTCTAACCATTCCCACTACTGGGCAAATGGCTTGGGCTTTATAAAGTGACTGTTCAAGTTTAACATTAGAACCAGTTTTTCTCGGGACCTCTGGGACCGTTTTCCAAAATATTTGGATTTCGTGTTAACAGTGTAGTAAAGAACCTATTTCGACCACTTTCACTACTGGGCAAATGGCTCAGCCTTTGTTAAGTGACTATCTATGGAGAACATTTGAACCGGTTTTTTTCGGGACCTCTGGGATCGATTTCAAAAATATTTGGATTTCGTGATAACAGTGAAGTTAAGAACCTATTCTAACCATTCCCACTACTGGGCAAATGGCTTGGGCTTTATAAAGTGACTGTTCAAGTTTAACATTAGAACCAGTTTTTCTCGGGACCTCTGGGACCGATTTCCAAAATATTTGGATTTCGTGTTAACAGTGTAGTAAAGAACCTATTTCGACCACTTTCACTACTGGGCAAATGGCTCAGCCTTTGTTAAGTGACTATCTATGGAGAACATTTGAACCGGTTTTTTTCGGGACCTCTGGGACCGATTTCAAAAATATTTGGATTTCGTGTTCAGAGTGCACTATGGAACCAGCTGGAACTACTCCCACTGCTGGACAAACTTTGAGCCCAGAGCCTGGCATTTTCCTTTGACTTAAATGAATGTATTTATGAGTTTCATTATTTCCGTCTTATTTTGGTCGACATTATGCGAAGCAATATAATTTTTTTAAATTCCCCACACATTTTGTTTACATTATTATACTACATATTCTTAGTCCACACTTTTATTTATTGTCCGCGTACCCCGAGCTAGAAAATATGTAAGGAGTATTTAATTCATCTTCGATATTTCACCTCATTTATTTCTTAGATACTGTCTATGCTAATTTGAAAAGACATATGAGAAAATAATGAAAAACTATATTTAATAATAAAAAGCTTTGAATGTTGTTTCATTTTTTGAAACGCTTTACCTGACTCCTTAATAATTTCTTCGTGAATAACTAGTATTTTCGTAAACGACTGTACCCATAACAAAAAGCAATAAGAACACGTCATTCTCGGACGACGTCACTGTCACACGAATGAAAGTTGTATATTTACAAGCCGACGCACACATAGGGCCGCGCGCAAATCTGAGTTGAACTATCTATAATAAAAAATACATAAAATTTGGCAAGACCAATGGCAAATCAAATGTCATTGGAATACGATTGGTCTTATATTAGTAGCGGAATGCCCGATAAGCTTAAAACTGCTAGTGCAATTACATTATCTCGATGATCCACTCACTGAGGCTATCCAATGAGGGTTTTCTAAAATGGCGTCCACGAGGTGGCAGCACCGAGTCGTCAGGTCCAGGTAACTGTCAAAGTGCTTATCTTTACTATGAATAGTGAACGATTTTAGTGTTTTTTTTTTATTTTATAATTAAAGCACTGCATTATTGTTTTACTATTGTGGTTGAGTAAATAAAAAAAACTAAATCATATTGTGTTAACAAATTTTTCAACAAGCTTTTCCTTAGTACCAGTGACTTTTGCACCCTCTCTCTTAGCTCAATTTTTAGTTCGGAAACCTTATTCTGAACGTAGTCCATAATAAAATCAAACCTATAGAAGGGGGCTTGGTAACAACATCTCCCAAGCCTGATCGGAAATCCCCCGAAATTGTGTCTTGGCTAAATAGCAGGCCACCTTTGGTACTGGTGGCAAGACACCGAGGCATCGCAGGAAGGCCTAGAGGCAGCGATAGGGATCGTGTTATCGTATGTCAAACTGCTGCATCTAACATCTCTCGGATCGTAGCGGTTCACCGTTCCATCGGATAAAGGGATGTTAGACGAGAGAGTGCTCTTGCGTTTGCGCGTATGTTTGAGCACTGTAATATATCCTGCGCATCTGACTGCTTCCGTATAATGGACCCCGATTTGGCGAAGACTAGTGGCGATAGGTTGAGGTAGAGAGGTTCGGGCTGATGCAACCTGAGCTTTGTCTGAGACCTGCACACTAGCGGCTCTGGGGGTGTGAGTACACGCCGTGGTCGTTTTCTCTTTGAGCTGGGGGGACAGAGGGAATCCGGCAGCACCCAGAGCGACAAAGCAGCCCTTTTTAGGGGAGCACTGCTTTCCTTGCTCAGCCTGGGAGGGGGCTAGAAAAGGTGCCCTAAAAAAATGCTCACCCCAAACACTCTTTGGATAGCAGTAACCACGGCTGCTTCCGCATCTTTTTATTCGTGGTCGACACAACAATAGTAATAAACGTAAAACACCTTTACTGACTTTTGGTGCATGGAATGTTCGCACCCTTCTCGACCGCGAGACAAACGCCTGCCCAGAACGGAAAACTGCCATAGTTGCTCGAGAACTCCGCCGCTACAACATTGATATAGCTGCTGTAAGCGAAACCCACCTTGCCGATGAGGGCGAGCTAGTCGAGCATGGCGGTGGCTACACTTTCTACTGGAAGGGCACTGCTGCAACAGAACCAAGAAGGTCGGGAGTTGGTTTTGTGATCAAGAATAATCTTGTGAAGACACTTCAAGAATGTCCAATCCACATCTCGGACCGTATAACCACATTGCGCCTTCACTTAGACGGTGACAATTTCCTTAATGTTACGAGGGCGGGTCAATAAGTCCGTGACTTTTTGAATTTCTGACCTCTTTACTGAAAAAGCAACACTACTCCTGTCAACAGGCATCTGTCAGTTGACTCCTGTCAAAATTTGAACTTGCTGCGTCAGTTAGATTGTGTTTGATAGCTATCTTTATCAGACTACCCAGTAATCTGAGGAAAAAATGGAAAAAAGCGAATTTCGTGTACTCATTAAGCATTATTTTTTGCGAAAAAAAACCATTACCGAAACCAAGGCTAAGCTTGATAAATACTATGGGGACTCTGCACCATCGATTTCAATGGTAAAAAAGTGGTTTACTGAATTTCGTTGTGGCCGTACAAGCACTGAAGATGCCGAACGTCCTGGACGCCCAGTTGAAGTCTCTTCACCCGAAACAATCGAAAAAATTCACGGTATGGTGTTGGCCGACCGAAGATTGAAAGTGCAAGAGATTGTGGAAGCCGTAGGGATCTCGCATGGCTCAGTGGTTTCAATTTTGAATGATCACTTGGGCATGAGAAAGCTTTCCGCAAGATGGGTGCCGCGTTTGCTCACAGTTGACCACAAACGCAATCGTGTAACAACTTCACAGGAAGGTTTGGCATTGTTTAATCGCAATATGGAGGAGTTTTTGCGCCGTTTTGTAACAGTGGACGAAACATGGATCCATCACAACACACCAGAGACCAAACAACAGTCAAAACAGTGGGTTTCTAAGGGTGAATCGGCGCCAAAGAAGGCCAAGGTGGGTTTGTCAGCCAATAAAGTTATGGCGACTGTTTTTTGGGATGCACGCGGAATAATCCACATTGACTACCTTCAAAAGGGAAGAACAATCAATGGGGAATATTATGCCACCTTATTGGACCGCTTCAATGACGATTTGAAAAAAAAACGACCTCATTTGGCCAAGAAAAAAGTTCTTTTCCACCAAGACAATGCAAGGGTGCACACATGTGCAGTTGCCATGGCAAAAATCCATGAATTGGGCTATGAATTGCTCTCTCATCCGCCCTATTCTCCAGATTTGGCTCCGAGTGACTACTTCTTGTTCCCAAACCTGAAAAAATGGCTTGGTGGAAAAAGATTTGACTCCAATGATGAAGTCATCTCGCAAACAAGGGCCTATTTTGAGGACCTCGACAAATCCTACTTTTTGGAAGGGATAAAAAAATTGGAGAAGCGTTGGACGAAGTGTATAGAGCTCAAGGGGGACTACGTTGAAAAATAAAATGATTTATTTATCAAAAAATCTGTGTCTTATTCCAAAAGTCACGGACTTATTGACCCGCCCTCGTATCAGTGTCTATGCACCGACGCTAGGTAGTTCTGACGACATCAAGGATACATTTTATGAAGAACTTACACAATGTCTCCATAAAATACCGAACAGAGAAAAGATTCTCTTGTTAGGGGACTTCAATGCTAGAGTTGGTCAAGATTATGAAGCGTGGCCTAAAGTTTTGGGTAGACATGGGGTAGGCAACATCAACTCTAATGGCCAGTTGCTGCTTAGTTTATGTGCTCAATTCCAACTTGCAATCACAAACACCATGTTTCGCCTTGCTGCTAAGCACAAAACTACGTGGATGCATCCACGATCTAAGCACTGGCACCTCATTGACTATGCCATCACGAGGCAGCGAGACATCTCTCAGGTCCTAGTCACTCGTGTTATGCGCGGTGCTCATTGCTGGACGGACCATAGACTAATTGTCACCAAACTGCGTCTTTGCCTTCGGCGACCATTCAGGGCTAGCAGGAAAAAGCCTCAGAACATAAACATTGAGAAACTCAAACATCCGGGACCCCGAAGCAAATACGCTGAAACGCTGGCATGTGATATACACTCTCATCAAAATACCGGTGATATTGATGCAGACTGGAACGCTTTATCGTCGTCCATTCTTGACGTAGCCATTAACACCATAGGGCTAAAAAATAAACGCAAGCAAGACTGGTTTGATGAGAACGACGAAGTTCTTTCTAAAGCTATTGCCAAACACCGAGACCTTCTCAAGCGCAGTAATAACAGTGCACTTATAAGAGAGAGTGACCGTGAGTTGCGTAAACTCACGAGACACACTAAAGATAAATGGTGGCAAGACAAGGCTCAATACATCCAGTCGCTTGCTGATAGTAATCAGCTCGGTGATTTCTATAGCGAAATTCGCAATCTCCTGGGTACCACCAACTTCATAAAGGTACCACTGAAGTCGCTGGATGGTAAAAGTCTGCTGAAAAGCAAAAATGAAGTGTTAGATCGTTGGGCAGAACACTTCAATAATCTACTTAATGTAGATCGAACAGCCGATCTACACTACATAGACAGTTTGCCTCAACTTCAAATAGCAGAAGAATTGGATGATGCCTTGTCTAAACATGAGGTGCTTTGTGCCATCAAACAACAGCAAAATCAGCGTGCGGTTGGCCTAGACCTTATACCAGGTGAGCTTCTGAAGTACGGCGGCGAGGAACTGCATTCGCGCGTCTGGGAAATGTTTGTGCTTATGTGGGAGAAAGAACAAGTTCCTGAAACTTTTAAGTTATCACGCGTCAGGGCTCTCTATAAGAACAAAGGCGACCGGTCGGAATGTGGTTCTTACCGCGGTATTTCACTGCTCTCTGTCTCTGGAAAAGTCTTCGCCAGAGTACTTCTAAACCGTCTCAGGAACCTCTCTGAAAAGATTCTGCCGGAAACCCAATTTGGTTTCAGACCAGACAGAGGAACTTGTGAGGCAATATTCGCAGTCCGTCAACTCCAGGAAAAAAGTAGAGAGCAGGGACAGCACTTGTATCTCTGCTTTATTGATCTGGAAAAAGCCTTTGACTGCGTCCCTCGCGAGGCCCTCTGGAAGGTACTGAGAAAGTTGGGGTGTACAGAGAAGTTCATAAGACTCCTGCGACTCCTGCACGATGACATGCAATGTTGTGTAGCGGTTGAAGATGACCAATCGAGCTTCTTCTCCGTCACCTGTGGAGTGAAGCAAGGTTGTGTCCTGGCTCCCACATTGTTTGCATTATATTTCGCAGTTGTAGTCCGTGAAGTATTGACTTCTTCTCCTGAAGGAGTTCGTATTCGTTATCGGACTGACGGCAAACTTTTCAGCCTGAATAGACTCAAGGCGACCACAAAGGTGTCCTATGCACATATACAGGACATTATGTATGCAGATGACCTCTGTTTCGTGGCTGAATCCCCTGAAGGCCTGCAACAGCTAGTCACGAACCTTCACAAGCAGTGCTGTACATTTGGTCTAAAAATCAGCATCAAAAAGACAGAAGTAATGTCTTTAGACAATCACGGACGTCAAGAACTGGCCATTATGCTTGGTGAAGATGTCCTGAAGCAGGTCGATAAATTTCGATATTTGGGGAGCACTATAACAGCAAAGTGCGACCTTGACGCCGAAATCAATAGCAGAATTGGTGCTGCAGCCGTTGGTTTCGGCAAATTCGACAAGAAGGTCTTCAGCTCCCATGACCTAAAGATATCCACAAAGGTCTCTGTGTATATGGCAGTTGTGTTGCCTTGTATACTCTACTCAGCGGAAACATGGACACCGTACCGACGCCACATCAAGCAACTAGACCGCTTCCACCTCAAATGTCTGCGCAAAATATTAAATATCCGTTGGTTTGATCGTGTGCGTAACACAGAAGTGTTGAGGAAAGCCAATGTAGGTGGCATTGAAGCATACCTCATGAGGAGACAGCTTCGTTGGTGCGGGCATGTACTGCGCATGCCGGATACTAGAGTGGCCAAGCGCATCCTCTACTCCGAGTTGCAGGAGGGCAAGCGGAAACGTGGCGGACAGCTGCTGCGATACAAGGATGTGCTGAAGCGCCACATGAAAAGCTGTTCCATTGACCCGTCTCAGTGGGAGAATTTGGCATCCAACCGCAGAGACTGGAGAAGCCGCGTTAAAGCCAAAGTCTTTGACTTTGAAGCACGCCGGCTTTCTGAGTTGGATGCCAAACGAGATGAGTTGAAAGCTCGACCACCTGTAGCTATCAACTATAACTTTGTGGCTGGTACCCTGACATGTCCGCAGTGTGCGCGGACTTTCACGCACAAAATTGGATACTCCAGCCACATGAGAGCACACGCACGCCATTAGGGTCGAAGTGGTCGCCGTTGCCGAAATCGGCGTGGAAGATTATTATTAACACTTCCAATATAACAGAATTTCAATAAACAATAAGTTCGGCACCTACAATAGGGTTGTTTCCAATTTTCGGAAATCTATTTAGATAGCTTCTAAATAATTTAAAGATCACCCTCTCTTTCATTTTTCGTCTCAAATCTTTTAATTTTTTATGTATTACATTTTTTTCTATTTCTCTTAAAATATTGCTTAGAAAACGCTAGATCACGTGACTGTGACGTCATCGTTGTCTGTTCATTCCTTTACATTTTAAAGCACATCTAACGAGAAAAAACCGGCCAAGTGCGAGTCGGGCTCGCGCACAAAGGGTTCCGTAATAACTTAACCAAAATTACAGTTAAATCAACCTATCTCAAAAACTATAAGAGATACTTTGATCAAACCAAAAATCGTTGAAAGAGTTAATTAGCATGCATCACCTCTATTTTTTTTAGAATTTTATACCCCGTAGTTATAAAAATAGAGGGGGGGGGACATACTTTTTACGACTTTGAGAGCTGATATCTCAAAAACCGTTCACTTTAAGAAAAATGTTTTTTAGAAAACTTTATATCATTTTAAAAGACCTTTCCATTGATACCCCACACGGGTATGTACATCGAAAAAAAAAATTTCATCCCTCAGTTACATGTATGGGGGGCCCCACCCCCAATTCTTTTTTTTACTATTTAGTGTCATATTTTTGTAGCGGTTCATACAACACATATTCCCATCAAATTTCATCACTGTAGTACTTATAGTTTCCGAGTAAATCGGCTGTGACAGACGGACAGACGGACAGACGGACATGACGAAACTATAAGGGTTCCGTTTTTGCCATTTTGGCTACGGAACCCTAAAAACTAACATACCAACTAATGGATTTCTTAATTTTAATAATGTATTTTTATAAAATAGCTACAAAAACTATAATATTTTATACATATAAATTATATTTATACATTTAGCACAAAAATAAAATACCTTAAATGTTTTGAGTTGTGTACGCGGTAAAATGAAACGGTGCAAAGAAACGTAAAGTTTGTGTTTATTTATATTGCGGTTATGTTTGTGTCAGCGTTCGAAAAGATTTGATGCTGTTTCAAAGAACTTAAGTAAAATGAATACCTACAAGGTTTGTGTTGTGCGAGGCTGTGGAAATACGACCATTAGTGCTCCAAATAAACTGTTCATCCACGTTCCGCTGAATAATAATCTTGGTTATTGGCAAAGAATTGAGCGACCATAAAAGAGTCTACTCTTGGCAGATTGGAACTATCAGCTTTCATAAATCCTTTCTCCATAATTCTTTATCAGTTGTATCACTTAAATGCAAAAAATTATAATTAAGTAAAAAAAAAAAATGTAAATAAAAGCGCGGACCCCCAAGTCTGCGGTAAGGCTTTATTAAAAAAAAAAAAAAAAAAAAAAAATATACAAGATGGCGGACTACTTATTTTTAAGGTACCTATACAATATAGGTATCAAATGAAAGGGATTGACAAGTAGAACACATTGCACTTTACGAAATAAAAATCCAAGATGGCCGCCGCTACAAAATGGTGAATAACCTATTTTTTTCAATCCCATCTATATGGGTATCCAATGACAGGGCTTGACAAGTAAAATAAAGTGCACTTTACCAAATCAAAATCTAAGATGACCGCCGCTACAGAATTTAGACTTGGGAACTTACCAGGTGAAAACTAAAAAGTATAAAATAAATTGAGGTAAAAAAATCTTTAAAAACAAGCTTTTATTTAAATGCGCTAAAAAGAAAAAAATAAACTTTTACTGTAACTTTACTGTCAACTTATAACGACATTTCAAAAAGCAAATTTTACTAAGAAATTAAATACGAGTATTTAAATCTCGCGACAAGCTTTTAAAACGTATAAATTGTGTCAAATATGTTAAATTTGAAATGTCGTTATAAGTTGACAGTAAAGTTACAGTAAAAGTTTATTTTTTTTCTTTTTAGCGCATTTAAATAAAAGCTTGTTTTTAAAGATTTTTTTACCTCAATTTTTACTTAGTGTATTCACGTCTCATTGTTCATATTACGAAATTGAGGGACTTGAAATCGCACCGGTGTTTGCGCGAAATCTAATGCCCTCAGGGGTCCTGATTCTCCTAATTTTACTTAAGCGACATACGATTCACATTCGAGTGAGATCCAATCCCGAGTCAATTACGATTGAAGCGCACAGTGTGTAATTTTGCCTCAAACGCGGACATCCTCATTTTATATGCTATTTAGAAAGGTAGAAATCGAACAAATCCCCTAATAAAACTCCGGTGACGTTATCTATCATAGTTTTCGAAAAATTTTGAAAATCGAGAAAAGTCCATAGAAACCAAAGAAACGTTTTATTTCCGTTTTTAATATTGTTTTCCATTACATGTTTTATGGTTATGATTCAAATGTATTTCAGGCACCTATTTATATTGAAAAAGTTAAAAAATCTCGACTAGTCTCGACGAAAAAATTTTTTTTCTGTTATTTCGTTTTTATTTTTTTTCTGACATGTTCTGCAATATTAGCATTTTTTTAAATGCCATATTATTAGTTGCTCTACCTATTACTCCCACAAAAAAAACTAGATGCTTTAAACATAGGACTTCGGAGATATAAAATTTTAAAATTTTAATTTAGGGTTGTCACTCAAGTGTATGGTTTACTTCAGTTATGGTCGTTATATTTATTTAAGGTTTAGTAGATGACAGAAGTCAAAGAAAAGGTCTTTTAAAATTCCTATAATATAATATCTGTCTCTTTTATCTTATTTTTATCACATAATATTAAAATTAGCATTACGCCATGTACCTATTTGTTGGTTATAAGGGGGTTATAAGACTTAAAATTGTATTCAGTTTTGCTGTTGTCACCCAACTCTTTGATTTCTCTTAAATTGCAGTCACCGTAATTTTATTTTTGTCTACTTAATATGGATTTTAAAATTATTGGCCAATCGTTTCCTGAGATGCCATTCATGATGGCATACATGGCAGTGTTTTAACTTGTTCTTTCATTTACACATGATACGCAATAATAGTAAACATAAGCTGGGAGTACCTCCACGTGGTGAAGGCGGTAACAGTTTTTACTGGCTAAACCTCCCTATAATATGTGATTTTTAATGTCGATATGCTTAAATGCCTTCGGGCTTATGTTGTTTTTGTTGTCTTGTTTGCTTCAATTTATTTGGCGGCACGGTAGCCAACCCGGTAACGCAGGGGAGCAGCCGCCATCTAAAAGTTTATTTCTTCTAGGTGGAATTTGTTTGTGATCATGGAACCGGACAAGTCCCATACTTTGTCTCAGCAGGGCTTTATTTACTCTGCTGAGGGATGTTCTTCTGAGCCCCGACCAGAGGATTTAATGAGAGGGGAGCATGAGGGTGACAACCCTCAGGCTGTTCAGCGAGTGGCAGCTCGTGCTAACGACCAAAGTTTGAATTTGGAACCAATCAAACTTACAAAACGGGAAATGCTTGATATTTTAACTGAACAGGCACGCTTAATTGGACCTAAAAAAAGACCTCTGGATCTTACCACTGAAGATAGAACCAGAATAGTCCTAAAGACGTTATTTCCGAATGAAATAGCTGAAAATTTTGATAGCAAAAATAAAACTGTTGTAGAGGCTGTCACAAAATTTATAAGTAAATGCGAAACAATGTACAAAGCCAGCAAACGTAACCTACAATTGTTTTATAAGAAAAATAAATCTTGGCTTGACACAAAGTTTGCTATACCTCATAATGACCTCATATGAGTTTCCCCAATGTCACAACAACATCACAAGAGACGTTAATAGTGTCGGTATCTTCTACATCTACGTCCAAACTGAAGGAACTACAACCTTCAATATTTCGAGATACGTTGAAAGTGATTGAACCAGATCTATCATCATGTCAAGAGATGTTAAACCTGCTGGAACCAGAACGTTCATCATCTCAAAAAAATGTTACTAGAACCAGAAGCTTCAACATCTCAAGAGATGTTCCTGGAATCAAAACCTTCAACTTCTCAAACTTCTAAGACTTATGACGATTTGAGTTCTCGCCAACAGCGTCGCATAAGAAAGAGATTGGAAGAAGAACTTGAAGGACAACCACATTCCAAAATTATTAAAGCAATTTCAAAAATTGTCACCGATCATACTGGGGAAAAACTTAGTTCAGGTTCTGCTCGAAAGTTGGAGTTCGTAATAAACGAATGTTTGAAATCTCCAACTCGGCCCAAAAAAATTGCATCCATTATACCACCCAAAGTGGAACCCAAACCATTTAGTCCTGAAGAAGCCCTTTCTATGATGATCGAACGAAAATTTACTGTGGATGATTATATTTCTATGCAGAGAGAATTAAAAGAAAGAGGGTTCCCGGCTTATCCATCGCACTGTCGAGTACAATTTGCCAAAAAAATGTGCTATCCTGATGAGCAATTACATGTTACAGAAAGAGAGGCAAGCGTTTCTTTGCATAGTTTATTGTTACACACAATACGCCGCATCATTAAAGCTTGTGACACAAATATAACAGAATACTTCAATCAAAATTATAAAGATATTATGTACTGTATTTTCGAGGGTTCTTGGGGGTTTGACGGCAGCACTGGACAGTCAGTTTATAAGCAAAATTTCAAAAATGGGAATGATGAGGACGAAAATTGTTTATTTGCCACAACATTCATACCATTATATTTAAAAACAAATGACGGATTTGTGTTGTGGTCCAACCCAAGCCCACAATCTTTTAGGTTTTGCCGTCCCGTAAAAATTCAGTACAGAGAAGAGACTAAAGAACTTATTTTGGAGGAAAAAACGCGCGTAGAAGACGAAATTAAAAAATTATCACCCCTTTACGCAGAAACGCTTTCAGGGCTAAGTATAATAGCTGAACCAAAATTACACCTTACTATTATCGATGGTAAGGTTTTTAATATAATAACGGGGACTTCTTCGCAGCTTCGTTGTGCATGTTGTGGCGCATCACCATCAGATTTTAATAATTTAAATTTAATCAAAAACCGGCCATTAAACCCCGAAGCATTACGTCATGGATTAAGCCCACTGCACGCTTGGATCCGAATTTTTGAGTTTTTACTTCATTTGGGCTACAAAAATGATCCAGCTGTAATGAAATGGCGTGTATCTAAAAATTCGTTTGAGGCTATAATTGTAGAAAGTCGCAAAAAATACATTCAAACCGAAATAAGAAGCAGAATGGGTCTCATAGTAGATGTTGTTCGTCCAAATTCGGGGACCACAAACGATGGTAACACCGCACGTACTGCACTGTCCGATAAATACAGAGAAACTTTTTCTGAAATCTTGGGTCTAGAACCATGGTTGGCGGAAGATTTACACACCATTTTAGTGGTTTTATCCAGTGGGTTGAAAATTAATGCAAAAAAATTTGATGAACTTTGTCAATCTATTGCAACAAGATATGTAAAAACATACAAATGGTATTATATGTCCACTACAGTGCACAAAATATTAATGCACGGTCGGCAAATTATAGAGTCCAGCCCATTACCAATAGGTATGTTGTCAGAGCAAGCCGGGGAATCTAGGAACAAATTTTGGCGTTATGATCGTGAGCATCACACACGCAAGCTGGATCGTGAAGTAACTATCACAGACTTATTTCACCGTGGACTTGAATCATCTGATCCATATTTATCTACCATATTTATCTACCATATCTACCATATTTATCTACCATTTATCTACCATATCCCACAATAAAAGAAGTAAACCTAAAAAATCTTTACCCCCAAAAGTTTATTCTCTGTTGGAAGTGACAATGGACAATGTACGTTATTTCCCACCGTATTCTAATTTCGAATTTGAAGAAGTGGAACTAACTTCAGACGAAATCCTCATTATTTCAGATACTGAAGATGTGGCGTAAACTGATATTTGTTTTTTTTTGGTAATGTTTATTCCAAATAAGTCCAGTTTATTTCTCCCTTTTCTTTCATAAACTCAAATTTTAATACTGGCTATCCACCACAGTTTCAACTGCGTTTTTGGTTCCTGCTTCACTTCCGGTAGCATTCATGCTTCATGTATTTTGCTTTCATATTATTATAAAATAAAAAATAAAAAACTGATATTCCACATTTGTTTTATCTCGAGGTGGTTCAATATTTTTTAACAAATGTTGCTAATAGATATTGTGTAATTTTTCCATAACATACCTAAATAACATAATTTAGAACTGTATTTCATCACATCGTATAGTCCCATTAAATAAACTAATTCTTTTTTTGACAACCCTATTTCCATAGAAATTGTTAAAAAACTTAGAAACGTTATAGCTCTGAAGTCCTACACGTTAAATGTTCCAATTTTTCACAGTAAGACGCTACATGACTAGAGTGTATTACGGTGGTAAAACAAAATGCTAATATCGTATAGAAAAATGTATATAATTTATTTTGCAAAATTAAGAAAATATTTTTTTCTCGCATTCCAGCGAAAGCAAAGACTTGTAATTTATACACAATATTATTAAAACAACTTTCCATTCATGGTAAATTTTAAATAAAGCGAGAGTTTGTTATTTTGGGAAATATCTGCAAAAAACTTTTTGACAGAGTTCATTGACCTTTCAAAAAAACTCTCGTAGCTTCAAAATTAAGAAATATATTCAAACTGGTGTTTCATATTATATTATATAAAAGTTATATCCATCAGAATTTACAATAAAAAGAGGATGTCCGCTTTTGAAGCAAAATAATATACTGTGAAGCGTAAGTATATGGCATTCCGCTATTTTTTCTTTGAAATAAACGTTTTTATCCTTTTCTGTCATTCAATAATGAATCATTTTGTCTGCAAATGATTTAGGCGATTAACACACGGCACCGCGCACCGCTGCGGTAGGCGGTGAAGCGGATCTAATGTCGCATTGACCTGTATTAAATCCGTTGATGCCTAACACACGTACATCGCCTGACCGCGCGTTCAAGCGGTGCTCTTTTGATCGAGCGCCACCGCCCTGCGCGGCGGTGCGCAGTGCCGTGTGTTAATCGCCTTACGATTGCAATATGATTGTAGAGCAAACTACCGTTTAGACCAAAATAGCAGACCAATCGCAAACCAATCGAATGTCGTTGGAATACGATTGGTCTTATGTTAGTAGCAGAATGCCCGATGTGGTTAAAACTGCTATTGCGATCATATTGCGATTCAATTTCTATTCGATTTTGACATTATTAACTTAGGAGAATCGGGCCCGTCCTGCACAGCTGGGGCTCGATTCTGCTTATTTTACTGAAGCGACAAACGAATCACATCCGACTGAGATCTAATCACGACTCAATTACGATTGAAGCGTATGTGGCATTCCGCTATTTTTCTTTTAAATAAACGTTTTTATTCTTGTCTCTGATTTAATAATTGCAATATGATTGTAGAGCAAACTACCGTATCACAGTGTGTTATTTTGCCTCAAACGCGGACATCCTCATTTTATATGCTATTTAGAAAGGTAGAAATCGAACAAACCCCCTAATAAAACTCCGGTGACGTTATCTATCATAGTTTTCGAAAAATTTTGAAAATCGAGAAAAGTCCATAGAAACCAAAGAAACGTTTTATTTCAGTTTTTAATATTTTTTCCGTTATATGTTTTTTGGTTATGATTCAAATGTATTTCAGGCACCTATTTATATTGAAAAAGTTAAAAAATCTCGACTAGTTTCGACGAAAAAATTTTTTTTCTGTTATTTAGTTTTTATTTTTTTTCTGAGATGTCCTGCAATATTAGCATTTTTTTTAAATGCCATATTATTAGTTGCTGCACCTATTACTCCCACAAAAAAAACTAGATGCTTTAAACATAGAACTTCGGAGATATTAAATTTTAAAATTTTAATTTAGGGTTGTCACTCAAGTGTATGGTTTACTTCAGTGATGGTCGTTATATTTATTTAAGGTTTAGTAGATGACAGAAGTCAAAGAAAAGGTCTTTTAAATTCCTATAATATAATATCTGTCTCTTTTATCTCATTTTTATCACATAATATTAAAATTAGCATTACGCCATGTACCTATTTGTTGGTTATAAGGGGGTTACAAGACTTAAAATTGTATTCAGTTTTGCTGTTGTCACCCAACTCTTTGATTTCTCTTAAATTGCAGTCAATTTTATTTTTGTCTTCTTTATATGGTATTTAAAATTATCGGCCAATCGTTTCCTGAGATGCCATTCATGATGGCATACATGCATACATGGCAGTGTTTTAGTTTTAATTTGAAATAACTATCACAGACTTTTTTCACCGTGGACTTGAATCATCTGTAGCCTTATTCGCTAACTCCACTGACAGCTCGCAGATATCATCATTTGGTAAAGTGTACAGTCAGCACCAAAAGTCGATGAACAGAATCAACATGACAAAACACCTGTTCACAATAAAATGCCATAAGTTATAGTCGCAACTAGGAAACAAAATAGCCTGTACACCAGAAATTTACAAAAGTCGTTAAACACGAGTATTTCAAAAGTATCTGTGCACTAGTATTCCTAAAGTCGCTGTACACCATAAATCCAAATGTCGCTGAACATCATTGTATCAAAAGTCACTAAACAGCAGTAAATACAAAATTAGGTTAACAAAGTATATTTTTAATGTTGCCGTGTGTTAATATACTTTTGACGCTTATGTTGTTCAGCTACTTTTGGGACAGTGCTTGCTTGACCTTAATAATGTATGTTAACACGTTAGTATCTATTTCAATACTAATATTTCAATACTTATTTACAAAGCAATTATATTTTTAACCGACTTCCCAAAAAGGAGGAGGTTCTCAATTCGTTGGGATCTTTTTTTTTATTTTTATGTGTTCACGGATTACTCGGAGACGCCAGGACCGATTTGCAAATTTTTTTTTGTTTGATATTGTTTACCTCCCAGGTGGTCCCATAATCACACGGTCAGGATCTGATGATGGAAACGCTGAGAAATCGAGGGCAACTTTCGAAAATTGTAGGAATACGCAGGGTAAAAACTTGACACTAAAGCTTATGTCTGATAACACTATGCAATGGTGAAGGTTTAGAGCTGACCTGGTGATGGAGACCAGAGAAGGTCGAGGGAACTATAAAACTGAATATGTAAACTACCTCGTGTTTGGGCTTGTATTGTTCGTATTGATGACAACTTTCCACTTATGCGGATAGTGACAACTATGCTTGTCACTGAAAAGCTAAAAATAAAAAACTTTTTTCAAAAAAATAAAACTGACTCCCAAAAACACTGTAAAGCAAAAAAAAAACTATTCTTAGGTGCATCGGCCTAGAAGTCGGTGGCGAAATAAACTTAGTTAGGTACATCCATTAGACACTGTCTTCTAGGCCGATGCACCTAAAAATTGTTTTTTTTTTTTGCTTTACAGTGTTTTTTATTGTCAGTAATCATACTAATCTATAATATGAAATAACATAAACATAACTCTTTTCATTAACATAACGCTTTTAGAAATAACTTCTTGGCTTTCGGATGAAAAAACATTTCATTCTACTGAAAATGGTCGTATGTCTCTCCGGCTCGATATGCAGAACGTAATATAATCGATAACCGTGCAAGTGGCAGAATATCTGTTGGGTTTTGGGGTTGGATGTGCTCTGGTGGCCCTGGAAAGGCTGGAGAACTAATCGAGATAGGAGACTTCTGTGACGTTTATGCTCCGTAATGTGCACATTATACGGTATTATTTTGTGATATTTATCGATTGATGTATCTCAATAATATAAATAAACAACTATGCACTTACACAACATTTCAATTAGTTCAGACTATGACAATCATACGCTAGACTAAAATTATCACAAGTAAAATTATCAGAAATAATAAATTAAAAATTAAATGAAGGTAGGTTTTGTAAGATTCGCGCAAAGTAAATTACAAGTAAGTACCATCACTATAATCGCTTCGTAGATCATAAGAGTTATGTTTATGTTATTTCATATTATAGATTAGTAAGATTACTGACAATAAAATATAATTGCTTTGTAAATAAGTATTGAAATAGATACTAACGTGTTAGCATACATTATTAAGGTCAAGCAAGCACTGTCCCAAAAGTAGCTGAACAACATAAGCGTCAAAAGTATATTAACACACGGCAACATTAAAAATATACTTTGTTAACCTAATTTTGTATTTACTGCTGTTTAGTGACTTTTGATACAATGATGTTCAGCGACATTTGGATTTATGGTGTACAGCGACTTTAGGAATACTAGTGCACAGATACTTTTGAAATACTCGTGTTTAACGACTTTTGTAAATTTCTGGTGTACAGGCTATTTTGTTTCCTAGTTGCGACTATAACTTATGGCATTTTATTGTGAACAGGTGTTTTGTCATGTTGATTCTGTTCATCGACTTTTGGTGCTGACTGTACATCAGTAAATTGTCAAACAGCTATTTTCTTATTCGCTAACGCCAGTGACCATCTGAGATGACGTCATGAGCATCGACACAGGCTGATATCCACCATGACTCATTTTGACAGCTGTTTCTGTATCGATAAACGTTAGATTGCGATTCCGTAAGCTTAGTGGACATCAAATTGATGGCCACTGTAATTTTTTGAAATACACTACAAATAGCAGTGTTTTATGCCTCATCACTGGGATGTCTATACTATATTGTAGCATCAGACATAAGATTTCTCTAATTTTGCGAATCCAATAGAAATACAAACCCTGAGTCGTTTCCTTTATTTTTTGATAGTGTTATTTTTAATTGTATTATTTTTATTTGTTTTATCTTTTTTTGTGTGGAATAAAAATATCGCGTGTATTTTTGCTGGCATTTGTGGAATAAGAGACATAACGAAGTTTATCCAGAATCCAGAAACGTCGTCTGCGGGATTGCAATAATTCTCTGGATTTACGGGAGAAGGAATTCATGGCAAATTTTCGTATCAACAAATAAGGGTTTCAGCAAGTTTCGGCAGAGTTACGTCCGTTTCTGCAACATGCTCAACAAAACACTGCTGTTGCAATTGAGCTAAAAGTAAGAATTCATAACGTTAAAAGTAAAATAAATACCAATATTACATAAATTAATGTTACTCATAAACACTCTGAAATGATGATGACTAATAATAATATGATAATAAACTTTGTAACATCAAATTTTGTTATGTATAGATATTGGCAGTCCTAAACTTTTATGCAAACGGATCATACCAAAGGAACTCCTCATTCATTTGCAACATGTCTCAACTTTTATTTAGTAAGTGCCTACATGAGGTAACCGATGCTCTCAGTGTATGGGACGAGCTACTCAAGTACATAAAGTTTCCTTCCTCTCAAAATCCATCATGAAAGTGTATGTTAGCATTTTAAACCTAAATAATAATAAAATAGTATACCAATTTTTATTTTGCATGCAAAACGTAGGAATCTACGTATCAAAATATTATTTACGTTGTTAAATTTACAATAACTACAATACTCACAATATTCTCAGTTAAAATATTGTTCATCCACACGGAACTTTAGTTAGACACCAAGTTCACACACAATAGAAAGCAAATACTGAATTTTACCGCCACAGATTATTTTTAAATGTATAACACGCTGAAAATAAAGCGTTCTCTCAAACGTAGTAATGTAATGCTAATAGGGTATTTCCTACTTAGCAGTATAATAGTCGATAAAAAATAGAGTTGTCAAGTTGTCATCGTAGTTTTGGCGTCAGCAACCGTGTAACGATATCCACTTCATGCGATACAGAATACCAATGTTTTGAACTTATCGGTTGACATCAAAGTTCGGATGAAAACTGAGGCCAGTTGACATCTGAAAATCAGAAAGTTAGCGAATAAGCCAGCTGATCCATATTTATCTACCATATCCCACAATAAAAGAAGTAAACATAAAAAATCTTTACCCCCAAAAGTTTTTTCTGTTGGAAGTGACAATGGATAATGTGCGTTATTTCCCACCGGATTCTAATTTCGAATTTGAAGAAGTGGAACTAACTTCAGACAAAATCCTCATTATTTCAGATACTGAAGATGTGGCGTAAACTGATATTTGTTTTTTTTTGGTAATTTTTATTCCAAATAAGTCCAGTTTATTTCTCCCTTTTATTTATTTATTTATTTATACTTTATGTACAAAATTGGTACATTGGCGGACTTAATGCCGCAAGGCATTCTCTACCAGTCAACCATCGGGTTAAAGGGAGAAAATAAATAGGTAGTACAAAAAAAAAGAGAAATATAAAACAATTTGAGAAAAAGTCATGAATATGAATAAAAACATAATACAATACATAAATACTCAATACATAATAATATATACATATATATATTATACATACAACATAAAAATAAAATATAAAATCAATAAGAGTGACGACGACTCAATTAGGTAGAGAGTTTAAATAATGAAGGCGAACTTTACGCTTAAAGGAATACTTACTGGGTGCCTTTTTTATGTCAAGGGGAAGAGTGTTCCAGAGTTTAATTGCTGATACAGCAAAAGAATTAGCCATAAATCCGGTGCGGTGACATGGAATTTCGAGCAACAAATTCTCAGAGGATCGCAGGTTACGGCTATGAGAACTGCCCAATAACTTAAAATAATTTTGAAGATAGTCAGGAGCACAGGGATCGTTAAGAATAGAGAAGAGCTTACAGAGAGATCTAAGGGATCTTCTATAACGAATAGGCAACCATTTAAGCTGAGAACGAAAAGAGGAAACGTGATCATATTTACGAAGGCCGAAAATAAAGCGTATGCAGTTATTGAGAAGACGATCCATTTTGTTAAGAAGTTCTTGAGATAGATCCGAGTAGCAAACATCAGCATAGTCAATGATGGGAAGCAGAAGAGACTGTACCAAAGTAGTTTTAGTACTGATAGGAAGGAAATGCTTGAACCTGTTGAGAGATCGCAGCGTTAGAGTAACCCTTTGACTTACCTGGTTAACCTGCTTGGACCAACTGAAGTTGCTGTCAATCAGCAACCCCAAATCCTTCACCTGTTGCGTTAAGCCTATTGTTGAACTATTGAAGACGATGGGTGTTAAAGAATTAGTGTCCAAACGGTTTAGGTAACCGAAGCTGCCTATAAGGATGGCCTGACATTTGCCGGTGTTAACAACTATTCCAAATTTGTCAGACCACTCTTCAATAGTTCACAAGTCAGGGGCCCGATTCTCCTAATTTTACTTAAGCGACGATCGATCGACGTTCGACTCGATTCGACTGAGATCCAATCCCGACTCGATTACGATTGAAGCGTATGTGGCATTCCGCTATTTTTTCTTTGAAATGAACGTTTTTATCCTTTTCTATCATTCAATAATGAATCATTTTGTCTGCAAATGATTTACGATTGCAAAATGATTGTACAGCAAACTACCGTATAGACCAAAATCACCAGAATAGCAGACCAATCGCACACCAATCAAATTAATGTCAATCGAATACGATTGGTATTTTATTAGTAGCAGAATGCCCGATATGGTTAAAACTGCTATTGCGATCATATTGCGATTCGATTTCTATTCGATTTTGACATTATTAACTTAGGAGAATCGGGCCCCAGCATTAACTAAATATATGCAATTATTAAGATTGCCGACCTCAGTTTGTGCGTATAATCAGGCCTCTGTCACTCGACGTACTTGCGCGCGATAAATACCTACCGCTCGCTGGGTTACCGGTAACCCCACGCGGCTCAGGGCTTTCAATAGTATCACGCGCCGCGCGCGTTCCAATATTATTATTTTTATTTCGTGGCATGTTATGCTGTTGGTTTTTATTAGTTTTTTAAGGTACCTAACAAACTGATGTATTATTTTGAGTTGTGTTGGTTTATATGCGACTATTGTAAGATTTAGAAACATTTTATATTTATGATCTTATCTAGTAATTCTATTTTTTTTAAATAAATTAATACTTATCTACTTTATGATTTTAACAACAGAGATCATTAGGTACTTATTTTACTTAAGATACCTACTTAGTTATATGAACTGTATTGTGAGTTTTGTAGCTCAAAACACATCTCGAGTGTAAGTAGGTATAGTTCTGGTCCAACTTAATGACGACTCGGAACATTACGCGTGTCGCTACGCAGAAACCAATTTTAGGTATGTATCAACACTCGACGGAGTTGTACCATATGGGGTATGGCACTTGTGCTCGAAAAATAGTTGGAAACCGCCTTTGATTTTGACGAAAGCTTTACTTAAGTACTTACCTATGCTTACGTATTAGGTAATATTTAGTAATATGTACCCATACTCCATTTTAGTAGGCAATACAATAGTTAACTAAAGAAATATATTCTTGATATTACTTTTTATTTAAAAACTCAGTTTTAAAAAAGGCTATCTTAAAATAAGCGTAACTTTGTTTTCCTACTTAAATATTAATAAATTGTAAGAAGCAACCCTAAGCACGGCCACGGCACGGTTGCGGTCACTGAACTGTGCGCTATCGCATTGGAATAACAATCAAGCGCTCGAGCTTTTAAGGTTCATTTTATAACGCAGCTAGGAATTTGTAGGTAGTTGGGGAACTTGTAGGTGCTTATAACAGTAGGTATGGACTTTTTTGTATGGAGTGATTTATCTGTTACGTAGTAACTATTATATAATCTGTGGTATAATTGCAGGTCATCGGCATACAAATGGTCTCTTTCATAAACTCAAATTTTAATACTAGATTTCCACCGCAGTTTCAACTGCGTTTTTGGTTCCTGCTTCACCTCCGGTAGCATTCATGCTTCATGTATTTTGCTTTCATATTACTATAAAATAAAAAATAAAAAACTGATATTCGACATTTGTTTTATCTCGAGGTGGTTCAATATTTTTTAACAAATGTTGCTAATAGATATAGTATAATTTTTCCATAACATACCTATATAACATAATCTAGAACTGTATTTCATCACATCGTATAGTCCCATTAAATAAACTCATTCTTTTTTTGACAACCCTATTTCCATAGAAATTGTTAAAAAACTTAGAAACGTTATAGCTCTGAAGTCCTGCACGTTAAATGTTCCAATTTTTCACAGTAAGACGCTACATGACTAGAGTGTATTTCGGTGGTAAAACAAAATGCTAATGTCGTATAGAAAAAATTATATAATTTATTTTGCAAAATTAAGAAAATATTTTTTTTCTCGCATTCCAACGAAAGCAAAGACCTGTAATTAATACACAATATTATTAAAACAACCTTCAATTTATGGTTAATTTTAAATAAAGCGAGAGTTTGTTATTTTGGGAAATATCTGCAAAAAACTTTTTGACAAAGTTCATTGACCTTTCAAAAAAACTCTCGTAGCTTCAAAATTAAGAAATATATTCAAACTGGTGTTTTATATTATATTATGTAACAGTTATATCCATCAGAATTTACAATAAAAAGAGGATGTCCGCTTTTGAAGCAAAATAATATACTGATGGACCAAATGGCAGACCAATGACAAACCAATCGAATGTCATTGGAATACGATTAGTCTTATATAAGTAGCAGAATGCCCGCTAAGGTTAAAACTGCTATTGCGATTCAATTGTTATTCTATTTTCACATTACTAACTTAGCAGAATCGGGCCCCTGGACGCCATTAATAAAGTTTCCATATTCATTAATGTTTTGGGACGGGTGGAACGCTCTATAATAAGGAGTGGTTTCACAGTTCGGTGCCTGTTTGGCCTCAAAATTATAAATGCCCTTAGAATCAGGAGTCAGGACCTCCTAATTAAGTTCTTAATAACCCATCTGTTGTTATAGAACAGAATGATTATAATTACAAAAAAATTAAACAGACTTTCAAAAACACTAAAAAGCCTTTCAGTGACAAGCATAGTTGTCACTATCCGCATTAGTGGAAAGTTCTCGTCAATACGAATAATTTAAACCCAAATACGAGGTAGTTATGTAGGTACCGTTGCCGAATTCCCTCAACCTTCCATCGTCTCCATCATCAGGTCAGCTCCAAACCTCCACTGTTGAATAGTGTTATCAGACTTAAGTGTCGAATTTTACCCTATGCATGCCCACAACTTTCAAAAGTTGCCGTCGATTTCTTAGCATTTCCATGACCTCCGATCCTGACTATAGTTGCAAAACTTCTAAAAATTTCTGAATAATTCCGAAATACTTCTGGAAAAGTTTCTTCAAATCAGAATTATTCAAAATGAATTTAATTAAGATTTTATTTCTTTTTTTGCTGAAAAATCGTATTTTGCATCGATCGTCGATCGCTACAGCCGCACTAGCGCTACGCCGAGCCACGCGCGCCCGAGTCCCGACTGTCACGACTTCACGAGCCGTGCGCCGGCGCGCATGCGATGGCGATGCGGTAACACCGGCTTCCCACGGTGCGTGTTATCGCGGACGCACGCCGACGGACGCCGACCAGCACCGACGACGCACCGTGGGAATGGCCTCGTCTGTGGTCGTCTGCCAACGTCTGCAGCGGTGCGCCGGTATCCGTCGCGAGGCGGTAACTTCAAAGGTGCAGACAGGGATTTTATGTCATTCGTTAATTTTCTACCGTGATCCCACTGCTATGTGTGACAAAACACAAAATAAATAAAATTAGATATAATATATATAATTCAAATGTTAATGTAAGTGTATATAGACATATTAAGTCGTTAAACGACTTTTGTTGTATGCTGATATTCACCAGCGCCGTGGTTTCTTTTTACTTTTACTACTCGCATAATTTGGTAATTGTTAATTAATATCACAGCCGCTGCTGCAGCGACGACACATTCTCTTTCACTTTGCATTTTGAAATGAAGTTATCAAAAGATCTGCACAGACCGACACCGACCGACACGCACCGTTGGAAGAGCCCTGTCCGTGTGCGTTGCCGTCCGTGAGCGTCGGCTGTGGTGCGTGACGATCCGCAGAATCGCGCACCGTGGGAACCAGGGGCCCGATTCTCCTAAGTTAATAATGTCAAAATCGAATAGAAATCGAATCGTAATATGATCGTAATAGCAGTTTTTACCATATCGGGCATTCTGCTACTAATAAAAGACCAATCGTATTCGATTGACATTTGATTGGTGTGCGATTGGTCTGCTATTTTGGTGATTTTGGTCTATACGGTAGTTTGCTGTACAATCATTTTGCAATCGTAAATCATTTGCAGACAAAATGATTCATTATTGAATGATAGAAAAGGATAAAAACGTTTATTTCAAAGAAAAAATAGCGGAATGCCACATACGCTTCAATCGTAATCGAGTCGGGATTGGATCTCAGTCGAATCGAGTCGAACGTGAATCAAAGTAAAATTAGGAGAATCGGGCCCCAGGCTTTACAGGGAAGATGCTCCCCGGAGTTTTCCCGCCCGCGAGTCGCGAGAAAGGATTCATACCCCGCAATTGAATGTTTCCGCCGAATATTTCGCCTGAATGTGTGTGCTTGTTGATGGTGATGATTGATGCGACGTGTACTCACAAAACTTAATATTATACCTACCGCTCACAATACAACGAAATATAATAATTTTATAACTTCCAACTCGAAATATTCCCAAATTAAATATCTCGAAATATTATTCTTTGGGAATATTTCAAGTAGAATTTTTTTTTTTAATTTTTCCCGCCAGCATCTATAATCCTGACCACCTGGGAAGTAGGTATACCACATCAAACAAAAAAGAATTTTGCAAATCGGTCCAGGCGTCTGTGAGTAGGTAATCGGTGAACATAAATAAAAAAAAAGATCCCGACGAATTGAGAACCTCCTCCTTTATGGGAATTCGGTTAATATTGTAGTTATGATTTTAGAGAAGAAAAAAAAATATCATGTTAAGATATTATACTATGTAAGAAAAAAAAATTATTTTGTGGGGCGGTAAATAAGGAGCCTTTGACAGTTTGGGCCATGTCAATCGATGTGATCTTTCGGCATACTCAAATGGACTCGAGACGGAATTGGACGCCTTTGACAGACGAGTCTGTAGTCTATTGATCTTATACAAGATGCAACATCCACATTCATAAGAACCGAAAGGTGGTAAAATCCATCCACACACAACCCAATTTGCTTAAGCAAAGCCCACGTTTAGGGGATAATTCTGTATGGTTATGGTGTTCATTAATAAGTTTATATTAAGATTGTTAAGATTTCAGTACTGGTTAGGCTTTTTGTTATTATGAAAATGAGGCACACAGCCAGAAGAAAAAAAGATAAAACTCTCACACACATTGCTATGCGCAGATACTGTCACTCAAAAAGGACATATTATCAATATGTAATACCAATGTCTAGTGTATTTTTACATAATAAGCATAATATGTACTCAGCACTGATTTGGAGTATAATCTTTAGGTAAAAACTTAATCTTAATGAAATCAAATGATTATGGAATCCCACTTGAGTAATTATGACAACAACAATAGAAAGTAAACAATTCTTTTGATTTATAAAAAAAAAATTACATACACTTTGTAAAGGCTAACTCAAAACATAAAAATAATACATGCAATAATAAATATATTGAAATGCAATTTGGAGGCTATTTCTTTGGTTGTAATTATTTGCCAGACACAGCATTATAATTTATTTAAAATTACAGTAAAAAATAGGTGGAAATTATTTATCACAGTTATTTACACAACCATTGTAAGTTGTACAAAATTACCTATTATTAAATTGCTTATTATTTATTGAATATGTGACTTGTATCATCAACCAAGAAAAAGTTATGCAGTTCATAACTACACTGTCATTATTATTTGGCTGATGCTACACTTTCACTATTTCAGACTTGAAAAATCATCTAGCATAATCGGAAACCATATTCTCATCACTATTTTTCATATCTTATACCCTGTAAAAATAGAATCCTTGCATTTTTCCACTTAAATCACACAATTGTAACTATTTTCAATAGTCCCATTTTCATTACCTGTTTTTGTTAAATTGTCCGAATTCATAACAAAGTTCGAAAATATTATTATCAAAGTTCACCACAACACTACCATAATTAATTTTAACCATCAATAAAGTTCACAGTTCAAACACAATTTTTTTATTCAGAAATTATATCATTACATTGGGGTTGATACAGTTTTATCGCCGATCACGGTAGGATCTATGTGAGTCACGTTCACGACTTCGACCACGGGAGCGATCAGAAGTACGCCACAGAAATTCATCCACTGAGCGTTCATAAGACCTCTTATCATAAACTAACACTGAACGGGGATAATCAGCTAAGTCATAGTAACGTGGAGGAGGCGGTGGGGGTGGTGGTGGTATGCCATCATAAGACAGTGCTCCACTGAATCCTGGCGGGGGTACATAAGGCAATGGAGGCAACTGATGATGCATTGATCGCATATACTCTGCCACATAAGCTTCAGCTGCAGTACTACTGCTACCATAACCCTCTCGATTGCGTCCAAACCAAATTGGCAAGCGCTCTCTCATGAATGGTGAAGGTGATCTGCGTTTGTACGAGCTTGATGAAACTCGATTTCTAGGTGATATAAATGGCTTTCTCCTACTCCTGGAGGAAGAATTCAAGCGGTTTCTAAAGTTTGATCCTCTAGATGACAAAGGAGCCCGATATGTCCTGTAATTGCCTCCACTTTTCAAATAGCCTTTTTTGGAAGCCTCCTTGGACTTTCTGAGTATAGGAGTCATTTCAATACCTTCATCTTCAGGAAAAAGCCTACATAATTCTTCAGCAACTTTTGGCTCAATTTCTTGACCATCCCTTCCAATTTTAACCGGCTTTCCTTCATTCCATGGATTATAGAGGTGTAGTGTGTTACTAAATGGCAATTCTTTACGACAGATCCAATCAACTTTAAAGACGCCGTCTAAAACTTTGGCTGATAAGCCTGGCGGTAGCACCCATGATATAGGAGCGACATCTCGTCGTGATTCACTGCCCAGGCGTGCAAAACCAGCGAATTTGCCACTTTCCTTCACTGAAAATATTAGTAGCACATTCCTGGACTCACGATACGCCTGATTTAAATTGGCTTCGTTTTGTGGCAGTGTGGACCATACGCCTTTCGCTTTTGACAATGTTATATTTTCTGCATTATTCGATTTAATCAAAAAGAATCGGGTGTCCCTGAATAAATAATTCAGTTTGGTCATGTAATCATACGTCTTTACTTTGCTGCTGCTTGTTGTAAGGCATCGTCGTTTATTTTGTGGAGGTGAATGGCTTTCAGACTTGGTACGTTTACGATTTGCGCGTCTCTCTTTGGATCTAGTGCTAACAGAACTAATACTTGGAGTACTTGACTCGCTAGAAGACGTACTAGACACTTCACTTCGTGTATCAAAATCTTTTCCTTCCTCTAATTGTTTTAATTCTTCGCCAATTTCAGCTTCTACTTCACCAACGCCAAGGTTGACGGCGTCGGTGTTGTTGGAGACCTCCATTTTCAGTTCAGTGTGTTGTTTAATATTGTTATACAAAAGTTTGTCAACAGAATCAATTAGTGTGCCAACACTTAATTATAACCATAGTATTTATTTCTAAAATAACATGTCAAGTACTAAATTACAACATTTCTCAAAAATAATAAAAATTACACGACACGATTCAATCAAACTATTCATTCACTTCAAGTTCAGTAAAACGTACATGAATGAATTTATTAAACTCTTTTGTCTTTGGTGAACCCCATCCATCGACAAAAAACATATTTTACGTCATAGCTGCAGTCTGGAGACAACGTATTTTGAGTTCAGGGTAGTTCAGGATTTGTTCAGGAAGAATGGAAATGCAATGAATTTGAATAATTTTTAGCATATCAAAATCATTCAACTTTCATTACAGTTAACAGCCGTAGGTCAACATTCTCATTCATATATTTGTTTACACTATGAAAGTTATCAAATTATTGTGCTGAGTGGGACCATGTTTTACAACTTGGTGATTTCATAATGAAATTTTCATTAGGTATAATATCGTGATTACATTTCACTGTCTATAATTATTTGGAATTTTAAATCATCAAAATACTAAGCTCGATGTCAAAATATCACCTTATTTAGTTTATGGTTTTAGATATCCGGTAGTGTACAGTTTGTGTTTCCGCCTGGGGTCCTGTCAGTCAGCTGATTTTAACTTCGTAATGTTGGTAGCAGTAGGCTGCGAAAAAAGCGCGTAGAAGTTTGAAGAAAACTTACAAGAATATAGGACTCTTGTTAACTCCTTATTAATTGTTCATGTGAAACTAATTGCTGATTTTCTACTTTTGTGTACTTCGTTGCCATCTGTTATCCTTAAAAATGCATTATGTTCAAAAATACTTAGAGAAAATACCAATACCAACAATTAATATTAATGCAACACCCGGTAAAAAGCTATCAAACATTTATCTTTACTGTAATTATTACAGTTTTTACTCACAAAAGGTAAGTTATCGGTTATAGTTATTTTTGCTGTTATAACTAAATTAACGTAACGTAAAAATGCTCAACTCGATATATACACCACTGGTGGTTTCAAAAATGAAACTGAGATTTGAGTTTATTGTTGTTTACTTTGCCTACCATTTATTTCGTAGGTACTCATGACGCTTTACGAAAAGAATATTGAGTTTGAGCCTTTAATTGTGGACATAACAAAAGGAGAGCAGTATTCTTCATGGTTTTTGGATATAAATCCTCGAGGGGAAATACCAGTGTTAAAGGTAAAAAATGAAGTTATACCAGACTCTACAAGAATTTTGGATTATTTGGAATTTTATTTAGATCCAGGTTTGTTTAAAACAATATACACATTTGGTTTTATTGATAAGTGAATGTTTTAATATAAGTCTTTTTTTAGAATTGACGTCACTAATAAATGTGTCAACAGACAGTAAAGTACTGGATAATATCAATAGATTCCGTGAGATGTTAGAAGCACTACCAGCTGGTTTAATTACTGTGGGTTCTTTCTTTCATCCTCATCTGAGTGGAACTCCCAAGTTACCATTTATTCAGCCAGTTCGTGAGATACTTAAAAGTGAGTATCTAGGTAAACATTGAAATGAGAGTGTACCTATCTCACCGCTGAAGACAGCCAGTGTTTATATGCTACTTATGTTGTTAGGTGGTGACCTGGGAAACTCTACAAATCTGAGAAAATTAGCTGAGGAAAATCCTAAAGCTCGAAGTATATTACTTTACAAAGCTGAGATTCAAGACCGAAAACATGAAATTATAACCAATGAAGAGGAGTACTCCAAAGTCCTCAAAGTTATTGATCAAGTTCTAACTCATGTGGAAGAACAATTGAAAAAGCAGCCTGAAGGTAAGTTAGGAGAATACTCAACTAACATTATAAATGTGAAAGTCCATTTTTTTGCTATGCTTTCAAACAAAAACTACTTAACCAATCATCATGAAACTTTGTACACATATTCTTGGTGGTACTAGAGTGAACATAGGATACTTTTTATTTAACAATATAAAACTCACGCGAGACGCGGGTGAAACCGCAGGGAACAGCTAGTAAGTCATAAGGGAGTACCCACAAGTGAGACTACGAATTGATGATGACAATACAACAATAAATTAAACTTCTCACACCTCTGCACATTATCATTCTATCTATAAAAAATAATTTGAATAATATACTTATATCCAGAAGTTAGCCATAGTTTTTTTTGTCATTTGCTATGCATTATGTTTTTGATACTCATTAATAATTATGGCGCCAAAAAGTAGCTGCAGGATCGCGCAGCACCTCTGTGACCGCTCTTGCTCTTATCACATGCACAGGTATTCAGTTTCCTGTTTTATGCTATAATTTCCTAGAACTTTTTTCTACTTATGGATGTTACTTTCGTTATTTTTACGGAAGCCACTTTAAAAGTCGGAACAAAAACTAATATTGTCCGTGTTTACATTTAACGTCGTTTCTCATCTCTATTTGCGTAGGAGTAGTAGGAACATCAGGGGTGCAAAAGAGAGTATAATAATATGGGATGTGTATAAGGAAGTACATAAAAAGATTTATTACCATGAAGTAGAACATAGGGGATTAAATAAGTTAGTGTATAGTACGAGTATAATGAAGGAGTATACATATAGGAAAGGACTGTGACGTCACAAGTAAATTAGGGTTGTTGGTATGCCCTTACCCACTGACTGAGGTAGATACGCTACTGAATTGGATACCAATGGACGCTAATGTATCTTATATTTTTTTTTAGGTAACTGGCTGTGCTGCGAAAACTTTACCATTGCGGACATAAATTTAGCTATTCTCCTCCAACGCCTTTGGGAACTTGGATATGAAGGTAGATATTGGGCGGCTGGAAAACGTCCCTTATTAGAAAATTATTACAATCGTGTCAAACTACGAGAATCTTTTAAAAAAACCATACCTAATTTACCAGTTCATCTGAAAATGATTGTGATGTCGCAACCACCAGCATATTTAGGCGCTGCAGGAGCAGCATCAATTGGCGTTGTTGTTGCAATTGTATATATATTCAAAAAAATTATACGCTAAGCAATTGCTTGTCTATATTAAATTGGCCAATAATATTCCATTATAACGTGTTATTTATATTTTATGATTTACCTAAACATATTTTTTATTGTTCTTGTATATATTTTTGAAGCAGTAACAACTGTAGATAGTTACACCATGATGCTTTATATCTGCGTCCCTTGCTCACATTTTCATCATTATTTAATTACGCATAAGTATTATGAGGATAGTTATCGCCAAACATTTTGCTGGCTCTAAAAATTAAAATCAACGTATTTATGTAGGTAGCTAATTAAGTACCTATCAGTGGTCAACTGATTATGGACTTCAAAGCTTATACTTTGCGCAGCGCCGGCATTAGATAGGAGTTTTTTTTGCAACAGGTTCAATGTGAGCGATGTTATTTACGTTGAGTTGCCGCTAGCTTATATTGCTAGAGTGCAGCAAAGACTGTTTGACTTTTTGATTGCATCTATTTAAGTGAATACAGTACCTATCACTTTACCAAGACTTGTATAGTGTAGTGGGTCCTAGTTCACTAGCGTTATTATTCTAAGCACTAACCGTTTGGCGCTATTTGACTGTAAATACACCACACATTATTTTCATTACTTTTTCCAATCTGTGTAAATAATTTTCCTTTTCACACAGCACCATACAGGTATGATCATTAATGTGCAACTAGTTTAACGTTTTGAAAGAGCTTTTATAGGCCTATTTGAAAAAAAAAGTAACTTTGAGACTTTGAGCTTTTTCCAATTTACTTCAAAGAGAGGTGGAATAGCTAGATCACATAAAGAGTTGATAGCAGTAATGATCTGTTCCTTATTTCTAGTAAACAATTAAGCACTATCTTAGTTATATGTACCTATGTATTAAACTTCTATCTTAAAAAAATAACAATAAATGCAGTATTATTTACCTTTTAAGATATTTATTAAAACCGTAAAATATGTCATTGGGTTTTATTTACAAGATATTGTTAGAATTAAATTTATTCCTGACAATAAATACCATCCAAATGCTTGGGTTAATAAATAACAACTAGGTACTACTGAATTGTTTAAAACACAAGAAAATTACTGATGCAGGTAAAGGTACCATTGGACACTCAATCAATTACATTTTTTTTTAATATTTAGCACTCATTTAGCATGTACAGTGTAAACTCTATATAACGACACCGAAGGGACTGTGCATTTTATGGCGTTATATAGAGTTGTCGTTAAATGGAGAGAAGAAAAAAAACAATTAGAAAAAAAAGTTTATTTCAGACTAGTGTTAGTGGTTATGTACATAAAAAATAAAGTTATTTGAATGCTATTGAGTATAGTCTGTTATTTTTGTTTGACGTCTTTTGCTGCACCAGTAATTTTGTTGTATTTTTTTACTTATTTTATTTATATCCTGTGATATTGAGACATCTTGGTGATAAAGGAAATAATTTTCCAATAATTTAGCTGCTTTCAGAGCTTCTTTAATGCTTGGAGGAGGCTCAGGTTCGTCTATCTCATCTTCTTCATCTCCTTGCTTTCTTACAGAATCTAAAATTTCTTTGTCTGTAAGTGAAGCCGTTGTAAGCAGGCAATCGTCCACTTCCACGTAGGTTTGAAGATTCACCGTATTTTCTGCCATGTTAAACTGTTGAATCCACTCAGTTAATGGAAGTTCGTCGTCACTATCAAACTCAAGTTCTGTTTCCACCTCATCACTCGTAAAATTGATACAAAGTCCAGCATGTCGGAAAGAGTGCTGTATAGTTGTGGGTGTCACTTCTTCCCAGGCTTTAGACAAAAAATTTACTGCGTGCAACATATTAACAGAAGTTTTCCCCTCAGATTCGACTAGCTCCATCAATAATTTCCTTCTGTAGTGACCCTTGAGGCTTTTAATCACACTCTGGTCATTGGCTGTAAGACACTAGTCGTATTTGGAGGAAGAAATGCCAACTCTATGTTTTGAAGATTCGATATAAACGGGTGGGCAGGGCAGTTGTCAACAAGAAGTAAAATTTTTCGTCCCTTTAAATCTGTATCCCACTTTCGCACTTCTTCTTCAAAAAGTGTACTGGTCATCCAAGCTGATTTATTAGCTTTGTACGTCACTGGCAAATTTTTAATGTTCTTAAAACAGCGCGGATTTTTTGATTTGCCTATTACCATTAGCTTTCTTTTTTCTGTGCCATCCATATTAGCAGCCACAAGCACCGTAATACGTTCCTTGGAAAGCTTTCCTCCCACACACTTTTCCCCTTTAAATTTCAGAGTTTTATCTGGAGTCAACTTATAGAAAATTCCTGCTTCATCAGAATTGAAAATGTCACTTGGCGCGTATTTTTGTGTGAATTTTGACCACACTCTATTAATCCAATCGTGAGTCACATTCGTATCAACACTTCGTGCTTCCCCACTTATTTTACCGTAGTTGATATGATGACGTTGCTTGAATTTTCCGAGCCATCCTTCTGATGCTTTGAAAGAAGTTAAACCAAGTTCTTCAGCAAAATTCTCCGCCTTAGCTTTCATGAGCGGCCCCGAAATAGGCATATTATTCTGGCGCTGTCGGTGAAACCATGACAGTATAGCTTCATCTAAGTCTTCGTATTTAGGTCTGTTTAATTTTTTGGAAGATTTCCCTTCGCCCTCAGCTTGGAGAATTTTGTCTTTGTTTTTCCATATTGTGGACACGGTAGAGCGACTAAATCCAAAGCGTTTGCCAACATCACTTATCTTCTCTCCAGTTTCTATTGCACGTATCAATAAAACTTTTTCGTCAATACACAGTGATTTTCTTTTACTAGCCATGTTTACAGTTTGAAAATTTGTGAGCAACTGAGAATACAGACATATGATAACGTATAGATATTCCACGACTCTAGTCATGGCCAAAAACAGTCGGGGTCCGGACACGTGCAAGCAATCCCAATTTATAAACAAAAGAACGAATTTCTTAGAAAGTTCGGTATACATGATGTCGAGTTTATTGCAGGCTAGGATAACAAAGCAACAAAAGAACGTTAACCACGTGCGCAGTTTTTAGCAACTTAAAAGGTACTTTTTATTACTTAATTGTTGTCGTTATTGAGAGTGGGTGTGATGCTATGTGGAGTGTATGAATGTATGGTAGACAAGCTAAACCAACCAAAGGCAATTGATTTCGACGCTTTAGAGAGTTTGTCGTTAAATCGAGTGTCGTTATATAGAGTTTACACTGTATTTTTTTTAATAATAGACATATGTCTATTATATAAAAAAAACTCCAAAAAGACTGTTGGTGCAATTAGTGAAAATTTATATTTCTATTAAGTTATTTTAAATGTGCCCAATAACCACAATATTATATTTCACATAAGCAGTCACCAAAGAAACAAAACAAGTAAACATATCCAGAAGTAAGTTATTTCAGAATAGGATCTTAAATGTTTAGGGCAGGCATACTGAACCACATGTATCAGTATTCACAAATTGTTATAGGAAGTCCTAAAAAAGTACAAATAAACTTACTGGTTGCTTACATAATAATAACTTATTAATTAAAAAACAAGCCCAAACTGAAATATCCCAAAACTATTAACTACAACCAGACCCACTTAAATATGCCACCATTCAAAAATTTTCTATCTTGCCTCTTCTTTAGTATTTTCAGAGTCATAGCTTGTATTAATTGGCATACCCATAAAATGTTTGCCATTCGTAGAACTCCTTTTTCGATATACTGGTGTTGTAGGTACTGCATTATTTTTATTATTATATTTAAATATACCTTCTCCAGGTAAATTAGGTACAATATTTGGTATGGTAAACCATACCCTGTAAGTCACAAACCAAGTGAGCACTGCTATGACACCACTGATAAACTTTTCCACCATTATATGGTAATATAAAATAGTGGACACAAGCATGACATCCCAGAGCAACTGCAGCAAAGCAATGGCTATCAAATATGCCCTTACATATGGTGTAAAATTTTCATAGGATATTTTTAATATAGTCAACTCATCTGTACTTATATTTTTCAATGGGTTAATGCTTGCAGACTTGTCATCTACGCTGCGAGCATACTTCTCATCTCTTATGTAGTCTTTTATTCTCTCCCATCCGTTGATTGCTTTTGCTTCTTCAATCATGACCAAACTTGAATAAATAAGAATAAAGCAGTGGCCAGATATATCAAATCCATTCCAAAAATGCCCTTCCTGAAGGCATGATATTTTGTTGTTAAAACCTTTGTTATTGCAGCGTCCATAACTGGTTTCTATCATATTAAAAACAGTGGTCCAAATGTACCAAAATGCTGTAGCAACCAATAATCTTGATAAATGAGATGTTGCTATTATCCTTCTCTTTCCACAGCATGTTGTATAGGATGTTAATAATACATAAGGCACAGTCAGAAATAGAGTCCAAAACCACCCAATTTTCACAAAATATTGGTTGAATAAATTATCACTCCTCGAAAAGTATGTTTTCGGGAACGTTAGTACATCAGCAACGATAGATAGTAAAAAGAGCGCTCCTAAGTATACTGCTATTTTCAAATTTGTGTCAAAAAACAAAATCTTCTTGCAAATGTGCACAATCATCAATACGAAAATTTCAAGTATTGAGGATTCTTCGCGAGTTGGCTTGGTACCTTTAGGGTCAACGGGATCATTTTGCACTTTGTAGTTCATCCGGGCGTTCTTAAAACTTCCACGGGTTGTCATGATTTGTAAATTTTCATTGGCACCACTGCCTTTGTTTGGGAATATTAATGTATGATTGTAAACTAAGTAAAGTATGTATTTTTAGAATCTTCGTAACTTTCTCTTACTATCTTTAGCCATTAGCAGAAATTAAAAGTTATATTTAATTCGAAGACCTGAAGAAAAGTCACTAACTTCACTCGTCAAAATCGGACACCTTTATTCATTGACATATATTCTAGCGATAGACAAGAACATCCATACAAATAATTTACCCGCTTATGTCGTCTGTTGACATCTTGTTGACGTATTGTGACATGTAGTCATCCTCATTGATGTTAATTGCAGAAGTGACATTATATTTTCGCTCGTATTTTGCCTACATTCTTCATTACTCAAAAAGTTTATATCTAAGTGAATTCAAAATCATGTAATATATCAAAAAGTTTATTTATATCTAAGTGAATGCAAAATCATGTAATATGTTAAAACCAGGAACTTATTTTTAGGATTTTTTAATATTAATTACGATGTTTTTTTTCTTAAAAGGGCTATCACAAATTTTCGCGAATTTAAACGCGCTGATATATGTTGTAGTGTTTTTACAGTAGCGAAATACATACGAGGTCATATTATTTTTTCTTGAAAGTATGAACATACCATGACAAAGTGAAGTCCGTTTTCATTGATATTTTACCTACTGCCAGTTTTATGGCACATCTGTTTCTGCACGATTTTCTTCATCCATAATTTCAAGATGGCGGGAAGCAAATTAATGCATATTTGTAAAATTGAATTATAAATGAAAAGTATGATATACAAGCGTTGTAATAGCATGAACGGCGTGTAATTTTACTAACTTGACTCTCGAATAGCTCATATGTGTAAGTTTATACCTTGATATGTATTTTCTATTTTATAATTGTCGTTTCATAGACATCCATCTAACGCAGGTGTCAAAATCGCTCTGATTTGCCATTTTGGGCAGTGCAAAGTCTGCAGTGCATTTCAGTGTGGCAAGCTTTTTGTTCGGAACGTTCTATCTAGTACGTAGTACATATATATCGATGCCTTTATTTGACATTGTCACGATTGTCACTTATGTGACGTCAGAAGTGTCAAACTGCCCCTACGGCTCGATTGGCAAAGGTATGCTTGAAGCATCGAGCTTAATGGCTTGAAGTCTCAGACTCGGTTCCGGGATTGGGCTGAAATCGCTTTGTGGGTTTTAGAAACTTTCACAAAGCAGCCTGAAGTCTGAGTGCATGTTGATGTTGAAGTCGGTTCTGCGCCTAATCTCTAGAGACGTAAGGTTAGAGTGCCTGGAAACCTGGAAACGCAAATGCCTTATACACTCACTTTTTCCGATCTATTATGATCCCACAAAAGAGCAAGAACAAATGACCACAATTTCATCTTTATAATATTAGTAGGTGGTACATATTTAAGATATTATAGGCTATAAGGAAACGTGATTGTAATCTATACATATAATAAATCTGTAAAAAACCTGTGTCTGTCTGTACATTGAACATAATAAAAAAATAATAATTGAGTGGGATTTAGAAACAGTATTATTAAATAAATAAATATGTTGAGGAAGTTCCAAGTTCCTCGATTCTAGTTGTCCTTGGGTAATGTGAACGCGACTTGAGTTGTTTTTTATATGTAAGGGTGAATCCACATTTGGCGCGAATATACAGCTAGTGTGTGAGTAGTTTGCGAGCTGCCCGTCTTTTTTGTTAGTCAATCAAAAGGGGCGAGATTGCTGTGCTTATGTCTGCGTAGTTGGTTGATCTTATATGAAAACAGCCGCGGCCGATAATCGGCTAGGGCGCCATTATTGTTACAGAAATTACATACGAGACACAAAGACTCACCTCAAGATTCTAAAAATGTGAGTGTATGAGATGAAGTAATTTGTACGTTATTCCATTATGAGGCCATTCCGGCTGTATGAGACCACCGTACCGCACCGTAAATTCATAATAAGAAAAAAAATATGTTTTTAGTCGTGGCAACACTGGGCAACCAAGCCAAAGCAAGGAAATATCAAGCTGTATCAAGCTCTTGGTTGGCATCCGTAAGTACCTACTCCTACCTAGGATTTCCCCCCTTTTGTAGTAATCGGCATTAAAAGCGTACAGTATTGTTTACATCGCAAAATTCGTAATGCGTAAAATATCTAAAAGTCGTGCAGACGATGATGTGATATCGTCGACGAATGGGTCTGTTGATAATAATGATGCCATTGATGATCATGCCGACGCGGTACGCCAAGCTGACCCAGATCAACCTGATGAAAAAGAGCCTGCATCTGAATCAACTGAAAATGTCGAATTAAATGAGGATGTATCAACAAGTACCACCAAAGAGACTCCCAAAAAAGGAAAAGCTAAGAAGACCAAAAAAAGGAAATCGGAGAAAAATACCGCGGACCAAGAATATGAGGTTTGTAGCATCATATTGTAAACAGTGCCGATAGCATTTAGATACGCTTATTATACTTACTTGATAAAAAATATATCTCAGTATTGATACAAATGCTATTGATACATCTTTTAAATCTCGTATATGCAGCAGAACGCTTTTTTTTTATTTGTGAATTTTTTTTGACGTTAGAAACAGATATAAAACAGTACATTTTCAACATACATTTAATGATTTTGAGCAAGAACCTTGATGAACTTAAACTTTTGTAGTTGAAATGAAAAGTGTAAGTAAATAATCAATTTCAGGTTGAGAAAATTGTTGATTCCAAAAAGATTAAAGGGAAACTGCATTATCTAATACGTTGGAAGGGTTATTCTGCTGACAGTGACACCTGGGAACCTGAGAACACTCTTTCTTGTGCTGAATTGATAAACAAGTATAATGATGAGGTAAGGTTTGGTATAGCGATGGGTCGTTGAAGGTTTTTCCGTCAACGAAACGTTAACGTTGATTTCCGTTTGTCAACTAGTTGATCAACTAGTTAATTTCGTCAACGAGTTGACGTGTTACAAACGTCAACTTGCATCAACGATCATTGACTTTCAACGATACACGCCAACGCCAACGATAAACGCCAAAACGTTTTTGTTAATATATCATTTTTTAAAACTTTCTAGATGATCTTCCCTTTATACTTTTTTCAGGCTTAGGACTGACTAAATAATTTGCTATAAAATACAAATTTTAGGCATATTTAAAAGATCATCTGATTTTTATGTACATTAATTAACTATTATTTACAATTGGAACGAAGTTCCTTATTTTTTTTTACATTATTTTGGCTTTTTACATTATTTTATTTTTTATAATTTTACATTATTTTGGTTTGGGTTCAGTTGCTCGTTTTGTTCGTCAACCTAGTTGAATTCGTAAACGTCGTTGTAATTTTTACTCATTGACAAATTCAACGCGTTGACGGATTCAACGCGTTGATTTGAAAACGGTCAACGTTAATCCCGTTGAAATGACATCAACGTTGATTCAACTAGTTCGTTGATTCAACGCCCATCGCTAGTTTGGTATTTTTATGGAGTGATTCTAAGTTGGTATGGGTAGCATGCTAATGAGCTAATCAGAGTTATTGCAGCTAAAAATAGTTTTGTGGGTATATTTTTTTTATTATTATTTATGAGATTTGGTGCAGTGTTTTACTGATGAAATGACTCGAGTGACAATCCTTATGTGGGTGCGCAGGGGATGTAACTATCAACAATGTGGTTACAAAGGGTTGTACCCAGTCCTTTTGTCGTTGATATATTTGTTTTATTTCTTCATGGTGGTTATTGGTTTTAGAAGGAGAATTCAAAGAATAAAGTAAGTAAAGCAGAGAAAAAGAACAATAAAAGGAAAGCTAAAAAGGAAACCAAAGTACCAGCAAAAAGAGCTAAAAATTCCTGGGATGGTAGCAATGCTGATGAAAATGCTGAGTATGAAGTAAGCATACCCTTTTAATTCATTGATTAGCAATTTTGAAAGTTTCTACTTATAACTAGGACTGCCGTCCGTCCGAGTTCCCTGGCTTTGTCCTAACTTGCAAGCCATCTAGGCAGAGTCCGGACTAGTTTTAAATTGTTAAACCTATTCCTACCTATGCCCAACCATGTGTAAAACCCAGACTACAATAAAAAACTGGGGTTTCAATAATAGACTGAATAGCTTAGCTTAACTGAAGAAATCTTAAAAGTCATTTCGAGTCAAAACGTACAGGTAGTTTCTATTAATAGTAATAGTACATATATCTTGTGATTTCTCTAAAATTAGCAGCAGCCGCTTCCATCAGTTCCATTAGGCTTATGTACCATATGATGGCCTTATTCATATTTATTTATAATTATATATTACTTTGTTCTAGGTGGAACGTATCTTAGAGGTTCGCCACAAGAAAAATGGGAAAAGAGATTTCTTCATTCACTGGAAGGGATGGTCAAGTAAATTTGATTCATGGGAGCCAGAAAATAACTTAAATTGTCCTGAGTTGATTAAGAAGTTTATGGATAAGGTAAATTTACCACAATTCCATTTTATGTCTGAAATGTGTACAAAAGTTTAAATGGCTACATAGCCAAACCTGTGACATGTAAGATTATAAACTCATATTGGCCATTATTAAGATTAAGGTGATGTCCCTGCAGAATGTACAGCCAGAACTATATGTTTTCTGGGGGAATTCATTTCACAGATCTCCACTGAAGTTTGGCACAGGATTAATTTTAGTCACAACAACATTTATGTTAGTTAACAATTTCATTTGATGTCAATCATTCATTGTATTTTTGGTTTCAATATTTTATAATCTGGTTAATTTTTCTAACAGGTGAGCAGGGCTCGATCTGTGGACTCTCGAAACCTAAGAGTGGCTCCTGAAACGACAAACCGATTCACATTGCAGGACCCTTCATCTGGACGTCGACTGAGCAAAAGGCGTGGTCAGCGTCAGAGGTGAGATTTGGTTTCATTGTAGACTTGTGTATTGTCACTGTTAGAATGAGTACTATTTATATACTTTATTCATTAAAATTGTGTATATGAATGGGTTTTTATTAACGCTTTGAAGGTTAAATAGCTATAATATCTTTGAGATATTGTATTTTACTGTATTGCCATATAATTTTCGTATTTTTATGAATTATTGTACAACCTACAAATACGAAAATTAATACAAATGAACAAAAATGCTAATATAAGTAATTATCTTTTGGTTACAGAGTGCGTTACGACAATGCTGAGTAATGATGTGCGCAATATCTGAATTATAAGATGGTATGTTTGTGTACCAAATTAATCTATACTTTATACTATAATAATATTATAAAACTGAAGAGTTTGGTTGTTTGTTTGTTTGCTTGAACGCTCTTATTTCAGGAACTACGGATCCGATTCAATGTTAGATAGCCCATTTATCTAAGCCTTTATAAATAATAATTTATATAAAGGCTAGGCTACTTTTATCCGGGTTCGTGTAGAAATTACCACGGGATGCGGGTGAAACCGCTGGCAGAAGCTAGTCACAAATAAAGAATGTAAAGTCTTGCAGTGTTAAATTTTTTATGAATATATGAATGACAGAAATTGTTTAATTGTAATAGCATTCATTTGTGTACAGTGAGTGGCTCTAATTAAATCTGGTTATACTCAAATATACCTTGTTGAAAAATGGTGGAGTCAGGGTAATATTACCATAATTTACATTTAATCAGAGCCGCTATTTATGTGATTCTGTTATAAAGATTATATACAATGGCTGTTTTTCGCAATGAATATCAAATTTTCTTTTCATCAGTGAATTATACTTCGAGTTGAATATATAACTGAACTGCAAACGTCATGAAGAACCAACATTGAGATAGGAATGCAAGAAGCATGACTATATTTTTTCTCAGAATCTCAGTTTCTGAATTGTCTGGCTACATATTTGGCATACCTTCATCATCATCATGCTATTCAAGTGGATCTCTTTTTGAACATCTGTCCTACTATAGTAGGAATCTTTCGTTTACGAGCATTAAATTTGCATGGAAATTTTCCACCTGACGGATCTTTAGTGTGCCTTCACATTACGTCGCAAGTAGTGCGGCAGCAGCGCGGCTATAGCAGCGCGGCAGACGCGCTGTTCACAGGCGGCTAAATTCCATACTAAAAAGAGCCGCGCGACTCGTGATTGTCCATACTGGAGGGCAGCGCGGCAGCCTAGTGCTGTCAGTCGACTTCGAGCCAGTGTTGCAATCGTACATAGGTAAACAGACTTACCTAAGTGTTATTACAAGTCTTTCTTCTGCGGAAATGCTGTTTCGAAATGGAGTATCACGTCGCTCAATACTACTCTTAAGAAGTTATAATAGTTCACCAAAATATTTTTTTGACATTCGGACGTAATTAAAGATTTTTTTATTACTACCATATTTCAACACTTTGAATACCATTACATAATCACTATTCATCTGTCAACTTCGAAATAAAGGATCAATCCAGCAAATTCTTTTCTTTTTATGAATGCGACGTCGATGGCGCCGAAGGAGAACCAACAAAAGCAGGAGCAACAGGGATGTTTCCTCTTTGGAGTCCATTGTAGAAATGAACTGGCCACCCTAAGTCGCGCGACTGTATTTGTAATGAAAAGGCATCCGCTGCTGTCGCGCTGCTGCCGCACTGCTTGCGACGTAATGTGAAGGCGGCCTTACCGGCAAGAACGCTGCTTTTGTAGCCCAGTCCCCAGTATTAGGTGTAGCATGTTTGACTTCCTGAACTGGATCCGTCATTTCGCACCACACCTCTTTGAGGAAAGCTAAGAGTTTCAATTCCCCCTATGCCTTGCCTCAGACTTCCAAACTTTGTCTTCAGCTCTTTTAACCTGCCTCACTATAGTCTAGCTGGATGTAGCGACGAGCAGCCGGCTGCGTGTCTATTCGACAATTATTTGCCGAAATTTCGTCAGAAAGCCCCCTTCTCTTCCCAAGATAGCCTTCTAGTACTCTCGAGAATCCTTCAACCCTTAGCCTAAGTCCAAAGATCCATTTATAAATAATCTGTGCTTTGTGCTCAGAAAAATAAAGTATTAATATTTAAAGTCACAGCAGGATAGATGATGATCTTATGTAAAACATGATTGAGAGGCATATGCAGCATGGTAGGCAACATATTTTTTTGGGATGGTTTAAAATGATTATAATTAAAGTAAACTACATATATCGTTCGCTAACAGTGCTGATCAATTATGTCTGTCGTTATTACTTTTCTTTTGTCTTTCAAAGCAATAAGAATATTACTTTAAAATTAATTTTGAGCTACAAACTGTACTAAGTACACAATTATCTAGTGATTTTGTATGCAATTTTATGACTGCTGTATCATACATACATAAATGTAGTTGCATTTCTTTATTTTACGTAACGTAGACAAAATCGAAACAGGTTTATACTACCGCATCACTGATTTAATAATGGGATCGACATAAACGATTCATATAAATGGTGCTGTTATAGTTTGTACTTTCTACTCAATGCATGATTGAAATGCGTTCAGTGTTTTCAGGAAACATAGTTTATCACCTTTCACTTTTTTACACATGAAAACATTATTATAAAGTTGGTTTCATAAAAACATGTTTTTATACATAATACTTTAAGTGAAAAGTTATATGTAAAAGTTGATAGCACTGAGAATTTATTTTTTAAGAGCAAGCAAACTATAACTACCGCACCAATGCACACAACTGTTACGCTTTCTACTTGTATACATGTTTAAGAAAAATAATTAACACGTCATCTCCGAGGCTACAGTTTTTGTCTTTTTTCAGAGCTATGAAAACCGCGTAGCGCCTACGGACGTCGCGTTTAATCGTAGCAAAACGTAGCCGTAGCGCGTAGCTACGTCTTCTTTAAAAACATTTTTTTTTAAGCATATACACAAGCGCATGTCTTTCAAACAAGTATATATTTTTAAGTCAAATTATCGGTCCCATTATAAGAATAAATAATATTAATGTAAAAATTGATTGCTCGTTACTATACTAGATTTATTTCTATCTTATAAGTAAATACTGTAGGGATTGATGTATAACTTTCATTTTGAAAAATATACATAGATATACTAAGCCTTTATTTAGAATTTAAAGAAGTCCTATATACGGTCTCTGAATAAAAACGTTGGCCTGGCCAGCTCGTTAGTGACACTCCCATGGTCCACGCGGGGAGCGGGACGTAGGCAGCGGGGGACGGTCACAGCTGACAGTACTTAGTGGTGGATGATTACTAAGCGCCCAGTTTTATTGTTTTATTTTGGGGTCAACTCACACCGAAAGAGCCAGGATCTTTTTTTGTTAGGTTGGGCTTATTGGTTGTTAGGGTTGGGTTATTTTAGAGTTTAAATTAACCTCAATAATATTAATCATCATAATAATCAATTTATATTTAGTGTGGTTTAAACAACAAATAGCGAACATCAAAGGTTTCATAGATTTAATATTTATTAGACCCATTATTAGATCCCATAAATTGACTATTTTTGCATGTAGCCACGCGGCTACGTGGCTTGAAATGCTGACTTTGCTCGAATTTAAACGCGTGCCCATGTAGGTTAACACCCAAGGTTACAATTCTACAAATTCGTGTGTACAATATTATACGCTCCTTTTAGGTGTTGATTTGCCATCATTTTAATATTTTCTATAAGGTCGGCGTTTTTATTCCGAAACTGTTATGTTAAAAAATTAAGTGGTTTAATGTGTGAATTTCATTTTTAACTTCTGTACTAAAGTAGATAATATAATGAAAGAAGATTATTTGTTTTATTTGATATCTTATTATGATGAAAAATATATTTTATTAAAGTATATAAGGCGTAAAAAAAATAACCTTATGAAATTACAGGAAATATTCGGAGTAACAAAAAAAATACTGTATATTCAGTGTTACTAAATAACAATCCGTTTCTAAGATATTTAATATTTTAAACTACGCGAAAAATATTGAATATGCGTGCTGGGGCCCGATTCTCCTAAGTTAATAATGTCAAAATCGAATAGAAATCGAATCGCAATATGATCGTAATAGCAGTTTTAACCATATCGGGCATTTTGCTACTAATAAAAGACCAATCGTATTCGATTGACATTTGATTGGTGTGCGATTGGTCTGCTATTTTGGTGATTTTGGTCTATACGGTAGTTTGCTGTATGTACAATCATTTTGCAATCGTAAATCATTTGCAGACAAAATGATTCATTATTAAATGACAGAAAAGGATAAAACGTTTATTTCAAAGACAAAATAAGCGGAATGCCACATACGCTTCAATCGTAATCGAGTCGGGATTGGATCTCAGTCGAACCGAGTCGAACGTGAATCTTATGTCGCTTAAGTAAAATTAGGAGAATCGGGCCCCTGGTGATACCCTTAGCAGTGCTGCTGAGGACATGAGTCTTCATCAATACCAAGTCACCTTCAAGAAACTTTACGGGTGAAGACCGAGTTTTATCAGCGTACGCTTTATGTACATCCTGATGACGTTCGAAGTTCTCCTTGGCTGTCGAGATGTCCACGAGTTTCCGCAGGTAAGGTGTGATTTGTGGTACAAAGTTTTCAGTTTCGACCACAGCTCTCAGGTCAGCTTGAGCTGTCAATGGAGACCGCAGCTCACGACCGAAGGTAAGATAAGCAGGCATGTGCTTAGTAGACCTGGTAACGGAACTATTAAAAGCAAACCGTACAAAAGGTAAAACCTCGGGCCAATTCTGGTGACGACCTTCCACCAAGATGGCGAGCTGAGCCTTGAGGTCTCGATTCTTCCTCTCGACCGGCATTAGCTTCAGGGTGGTAGAGGCACAAGGCTTTGCTTTTTTTTTTTTTTATATATATTTAGGTTCACCTACAATTGCTTACATCAATACTTATAATTAATACATGCTGAAAATAATTAGTAATAACAATGTAGCAATTACTTAAAGGTAAACACCGCTTATGTTAAGTAACAGGGTTTAACTACGACCTTAACTAAACACTTTTATTTATTAAATTAAACACGTTCTATTTACGTATGGAATAGGGTAGTTGACTGCTATTAAAAATGTATATGTAAATATTATTACCTTGAAGGTTGCTTGATATTTTTAAATTTTTCAATGATGGTTATATTTTTTTGTAAAATTTTGAATAAACAAATAGAAAATCAGTCAACTATCCTATCAGTGCATCTCAAGATTCGGTAAACTGATTAATAGGGCCTTTTTTTTGGGGATTGTATCAAAATGTAAATCAATTAAATCACTGAAGCTATTTACTACCTTACTCATTCGTGCATAGGGAGAATTGGCACCCAGTACTGTCCTTCTTAGAGCCCCCGCAGACCACAGACTTTTTATCGGCCGATAGTTTAGTCGGGTTGGCCTGCTAGTACGCACACCGAGCCAACTAAACAGTTTAGTCGGTGATGAGAGCGCAGACTATCGCAACAGTCTGCCGACTATTTGCTAGTTTCTAACCAACTGGTGAAAAGAGTGGTCGCACCGCACAATGAAAATTAATAAAACATTGCATAGAAATGTTATTATTGCTCTCATACACCGGAGAAGGAAAATTAAAAAGAGTATTGGGTGCATCCTATCTTTAGTGTTAGATTATTAAATGGAAAATTCTACACTATGCATTCCAAATTACTCGATTATGTAAAGTGCAGGGCGTTTTTCGACTTCCTTGATCAAAGTTACGATCGAAGATTCCGAAATAAGTGACTGAGAATTGGGCGACGCCATTTTACAAAACACGCGACCGACCATTCGCTGTCAAAGCTCGGAGCGAATTGAACTAACGGCTTAGTCGGCCGACTTAAAAATCGTCAAGTGTGCGCGTGTGGTAGGGAGCCAATACTGATTATACGGTCGGCCGATAGTTTGCCGACAGATTAGTTTGAATTGAATCGGGAAGCCCATCAAACTTGTTTATCGGCCGATACCAAATCGTCATAGTGTGCGCACTTGTCTACATCTGCGTACTGATTAAGAGCCCGACCAAACTATCGGCCGATAAAAAGTCTGTGGTCTGCGGGGGCTCTTAGAGGTGGATAAAGTGGTGTGACTGAGCTACGAGGAAGTCTCGCAGGAACGCGAAACCTAAAAAGGGAGAGCAACCGAGGACAGTCAATCTTATGTTCTAGAATTTTATATGCAAACATCGCATCATTCAAACATCTACGATTTGCCAGTGATTTTATGCCAAAATGTTTTAATCTACCTTCGTAGGAGCGAATAGTGCGTGATATTCCTTTAGAAAATGCGAGATGCCACAGGAATCGTTTTTGTATTCGCTCAAGGCGCAGTGAGTGAACTGCATAATGCGGCCGCCATACCACGCTACAATATTCTAATATGCTGCGAATTAAACTGTTGAAAAGTAAAATTTTGGTTTTGGTGTGACGAAAAGTTTTACAATTTCTTAAAACAAAGCCTAACATTTTAGAGGCTTTTTTACTTATGCTGTCCAAATGAGGTTCAAACGTCAATTTTTTATCAAATAAGACTCCTAGGTCCCTAATAGTATCAACTTCATTAATTTTGTTTTTCTCTATATAGTAATTAGAGTTAATACAATTAAATTTGCGCGTAAATTTTATATAATAACATTTATTACAGTTTAGACACATTTTATTGTTTTTGCACCAAAGGATAAGCCTGTTAAGATCTTCCTGTAGAAGTATAGCATCACTTTTTGATTCTATTTTTCTTACGAATTTTAAATCATCTGCATATATAAAGACTTCCGAGAACTGAAAACAGTCCTGGATGTCATTTATAAAGAAATTGAATAAGATGGGGCCTAGATGTGAGCCTTGCGGTACGCCGGAATAAATATGATACAAAGATGACTGATACCCATTTAAGACAACAAAAAAGTTTCTATCTTTTAAGTACGACGACAACCAGTTGAGGAAAGAACCAGTAATACCATAAGCTCGTAATTTGGCAATTAAGATGTTTTGGCAATTTGCTTTATACCTAAGACATGCATAACATCAGTCACGAACTGGGGCCCGATTCTCCTAAGTTAATAATGTCAAAATCTAATAGAAATCGAGTCGCAATATGATCGCAATAGCAGTTTTAACCATATCGGGCATTCTGCTACTAATATAAGACCAATCGTATTCCAACGACATTCGATTGGTTTGCGATTGGTCTGCTATTTTGGTGATTTTGGTCTATACGGTAGTTTGATCTACATTCATTTTGCAATCGTAAATCATTTGCAGACAAAATGATTCATTATTGAATGACAGAGAAGGATAAAAACGTTTATTTCAAAGAAAATATAGCGGAATGCCACATACATACGAGGGCACGTATATACGAGGGCTGCCTCTTAAGTTGTGTCGTTTGAAATAAGTAAAGACAATCTAATAGGTTAATACCATTTATTGTTTTTCAAAAAATTCTCCGCGATATTGAATGCTCTTTTGCACGCATTAAAACCAGTTCTTGAAACATTCCATTCTGAAGTGGGGGTAGTCAAAATGGCCGATTTGTATGAGTCAACAGCTTTTTCAGGTGTGCTGAAACGTTGACCACGAAGACGTTGCTTAATTTTGGGGACTGTAAAAAAATAGTTATGCCCACGGATCTATATCACAGTATGTTACATGTTGGTCTGCGAGAATTAACTGCCGCATAGCCTCGATATTATCTTGTCATGGCGGGTTTTCACGTGGCTTGTCACTAGGGCTGCCATCTCGAATTTCGCCAAACCCGGACAAACATTAAAAAAACCCGGACATTTGGCGTAAATCGCATTTTTTCCCCGAACGAGTACGATTTTTTTAAAACAAAATAATACCTAATTTGTAATCCATTTACTATAAACATATACTTAAATTCAATGAGGTGCTTCCTTACATGAAAAGTGTCCGGGTTTTCCCCGGACACTTCTTGAAACCCCGCCCGGACGGCCCCCGGACGGCCTTCAAACGAGGACAAATCCGGGGAAATCCGGACGGATGGCAGCCCTACTTGTCACTGAGGCTAGAGTGCCTACGTTGAAATTCTAAATCAAAATCTTTATATTTCAAAAAGGCCTTTGCAGGCTCCTATGAAACGTCACATTATTGGCACGGTTCAAAAAAGTTGGTCTCATGGAGAAGAGCCGGCAAGAAACTCTATAGACACTCTTTTAAAAAGTAATATTTTCACAAACAGTCTATTACATAACAATAGTAAGCTGACAAAATTATACAATGCAACTGAAAGTTAAACTGTAAACTCCTAACTCCTAACTTTATCTCTGTTTTACACATGATGTTGTAAATTGGGGCACGCCACCATAGTGGCGGTAAGACCCCTCTTTGAGCACACACAGTCCAGGTGTGCCCTGCGTGGGGAGAGCACCGTCGGGTCCTCTTCGAGGCTTCAGGCGGCGGCGACCTCACGCGTCCGGGCCTGGGTCAGGTCATGGTCCGGGGCGAGAGGGAATGGGATGCTGTCGCCTCCTTCTGCGAAGCAGTCATGCTCGAGAAGGAGGAGGCGGAACGACAAAGAGTTCGCACCTCTCATCCCGGCCGCCGTGCTGGACCAGGTAGACACCAAGGGCACCGGGTGTCGCGAGACGACTCCCGGCCACCGTAGGCGTGGGTCTGTGGGCGGTGAGTTCGGGTGGCTCATCGCTCATGTCTAGTTAATAGACAAAGGACTCGTGTCGGCGGCGCGCGTTGTTACACGCGCTCCTCAAAGAGATGTCAGCAACCCCAGCGGGGCCCAGCAGGGCCAAGGCCCGCCGGAGCTGCGGGCTTGTTCGAAAGAGTTACCGCGGCCCTGGTACATAAAAGGCTTACGACGGAACACGACGGTTATTAGTCAGTAAGAGTCTGACACTCAAAGCCCTCGTATATATGTTACAGCCAAAGTAATAAGTCTGAATATTATATATATTATCTAGCTATTATTTATAATATCTACTCAATTTGGATAAAGTGATAGTTGACACAGAATTAATCATAATAACTAGCAATTTTATATAATATCTCCATAGACTTGGAGAATGTAATAAAACAAGTAGGTAAAGATTATTATTTCATGTTAACTAACTAAAGTGTCTGGTAGCTGACCTTAATATAATTCGAAAAAGGCTAGTAAGCCCAGTGCAGGGAACGCCATAATAGTAGCGAAAAGTCCGATCTTTGAGGTGTGGCTCGGGCCACTGTACGGACGGCCCGGAGGATACGGTTAACCACACAGTCCAGGTGTGCCGCCTGGGAAGGGCACTGCCGTGTCCTCGTCGAGGCAATACGCAGCGCCGACCTCTCGTGCCCGACCCTGGTTTAAGCCATGGTCCGGGGTGAGAGGTAATGGGAAGCCGTCGTCTCATGCAGACGCTAGAATTCACACCTCTCATCCCATCTGCTGCCATGGACGTGGAAGACACCACGGGCGGCGGGTGTCAAGTGACGTCTCCCGGCCATCTTAGGCGTGGGTCTGTGTGCGGTGAGTTTCGAGTGGCTCATCGTCCTTCCGTCTCTTAGAAGACACGGGCCCGTTTCGGCAGCGCGCGTTTTTTCACGCGCTCCTCGAAGAGATTCAGCAAACCCCAGTGGGTTTAAGTCACTAACAGTCTGAGTTCTGACACTCCTTCACGCTGCTAACCCACAGCGGGAGAAATCATTTAATGATTCATCATAAAAAAGGTCGACAATAACTGACCGTTTTTAAGAATTAGTCAGTAGGTAGTAAGTTGGTTATACCATATTTATTACTTTGGCTAACTTTGACCTGCTATTATGAATAATATCCAGATAAAGCGATTAATTTATCATGTTATCTAGTCAATTTGGGTATTATATATAATGACCAGTAATTATGTATAATATTTATTTAATCACTCTGGCTGTAACATATACGTTGCTTATATGTGCATATCATGTGTAGTGTGACTCTTTGAATCGCGATATCTCAGGAATGGTAACATTTAGGAGAAAACTGTTGATGCCATTTTTGTAGATAATTTTAAGATCTACAACTTTGGTCGGATGTTCTTTTTTGATAAAACTTACCGTTTTCGAAAAAATATCAAAAAACTTAAAAGGTAATGGCCCATTTAGTGTGAAAAATATACCCATGGCGTACAGAAATAAAATATGGCGGGAATTAATGACAAATGATAATACTTTTCAATGATAAGTGGCGCATTGCTGTGGCTCATGGGGATCATCAAAGAATAATAATAAAAAAATGTAATCTACCTAGTATGAAAACTTAACTTATAACTTGTGTTTTTAGGGAGGAGAAGATAAAATACATTTTTTTAAATGTTTATTTAACCCCATCAATGTCTAAAACATTGTCCAAGAAAGCAGCAGGTGTTTCAATATTTTCTTGATGTCTGGCCCAGAATAAAAAGTACACTATGCTCACCTGATCAAACGAGTTTGCTTTATGTGTGATGATATTTTTATTTAACAAAACAATGGCAAAATAAGTTTGTTTGTTTCATTTTCAAGTCTAAAATACTGAACCGATTTTGATTAAATTGCCGTGTATAAATATATTTTTTTATTTGGAGTCGGACATAGCATACTTTTTACCCATTGACATGTTTCCATGGACAAAATAATTTACAGACAGGCGAAACCGCTAATTATTATCCAATTTTTATTGGTCTGCTGCAAGATTTCTCCAACGAATTATTTTTTTCTTTTTACATACAATGAAAAGTGAGTTATGCTTGCATTATTTACCACCATTTTCGTTTTTGTACACATACATTTTTGAACCGGGTCGGATTATGGGCCATGACCTTTTGACATTTAACTTCGAATAACTTCGACGCACACGTGGGATCGATGGGGACTTTTAATATTTTTTTTATAATGATAAACCTAAGCTCTCCACCAAAATTCAGCTTTCCGGGAATTTTTGTTATTTGACCACTGCTTTTATGTCTATTTTGACCGGGCTAAAGTAATTAATGAATATTTACAGTTAGGACATAATATGAGAGCTGTAAAAGAAGGAGATAGTAATAAAAACAACGCGGTATATTTACGAATCGGCCTACGGATGAACTTGGACAAAACCAAGGTCGTGTTCAATGAACATGTTCTACCGGAACCGATTGCGATACACGGCGCCGTTCTCGAAGTTGTTAGGAAATATGTATACCTCGGGCAGACATTGCAGTTAGGCAGAAACAACTTTGAGGACGAGATGAATAGGAGAATTCAGTTGGGTTGGGCTGCATTTGGGAAGCTACGTCGAGTCCTAACATCGTCGATTCCACAGTGCCTAAAGACAAAAGTCTTCAATCAGTGCGTCCTACCTGTCATGACTTACGGAGCCGAAACGTGGACACTGACGGTACGGCTGGTCCACAAGTTTAAAGTCGCTCAGCGGGCTATTTAAAGAGCTATGCTCGGCGTTTTTCTGAGGGATCGCATCAGAAATGAGGTAATCCGTCAGAGAACCAAGGTCATCGACATAGCCCACCGAATCAGCAAGCTGAAGTGGCAGTGGGCTGGCCATATTAGCCGAAGAACCGATAACCGTTGGGGTAAACGAGTTCTAGAGTGGAGACCACGCCTCAGCAATCGTAGTGTAGGACGTCCTCAGGCAGGTGGAGTGATGACTTGCGCAAGACGGCTGGTAGGAGCTGGATGCGAGCAACCGAAAATCGATCTCAGTGGCGTGCACTTGGAGAGGCTTATGTCCAGCAGTGGACTGCGATAGGCTGATGATGATGATGATGAGGTATATTTACCCCACCACGCAGTAATTAGAGAGGATAAGACCACGACAAAGGTTCGTGTTGTTTTTAACGCCTCTGAGAGAAACAAAAAGGAAATTTCTCTTAATGATACTCTTATGGTGGGACCAACCTTGCAAGCCGATTTGAGACATACCGTGATGAAATGGCGAGTATCGCCAAGTCAGAATAGCTGACGAAGACGCCATCTTCCAGAGAATACTCTGGCGAGACAATCCTGAAAAATCTATTAGAGATTATGAGCTGATTACGGTAACTTTCGGTTCTGCTTCGGCGCCATACCAAGCAGTCAGATCACTCTACCAGCGGGCCTAGCATGACCGCCATAGAAACAGCTTTTGTCTACCGAAGAATCGACAAAATGACAGATTGAAGAAAGATTTCTATCGATCCGAGCATGGCGATGTTTGACATCGAGAAAAGAAATGTTTCTTGTCTTCATCGACATGTGTCTATCGCGTCGAGCATGACGACTATATTTTCTCTACTTTTGACATTTGGGAGTAGATATAACTTTCTATATGAAATGTCAAATACTCTACATCTCATCGGACCTAGACAAGAGTAGACAAGAATATTATTATAATTTTAAGTTCTCAAATAGCATTTACAAAGTATGTCGGGGTCCTACCGGCGTCATGTGGTCAGTTTTTATGCTGAGAAGAATCAGTGTAAAGCTCAAAGAACGAGCTATACGAGTGTTCAGCCTCTCGACATTGAAAACGTAAATGTGCAGAGATGGTGCAGTATTTGTGCCAGGAATCTGTCTCCTATGTCTCAGGGTCTGCCTGTTCTTGTCAATGTAAGTACCTACAGTCTATTTTATTTCGTTGTGCTTTCCAATTGTAAAGTATCAACCAAAAATATGACAACGTTTTCGTCCTTATAGATAAGGTTTAAATATAGAAAGATCTATTCAATTCATTTATTATTGTTTCTAAGATTATTTTGTCTTTTATGTAGGTATTGCCCTTCATTGCAAGAAAATGATTAAACAGAAGAAAAATATTTAACAAAGCCTAATTGTTACAGGTTCTTTGCTTGGGTCCTGCTTAGGTCATTAACAACATTACTAACCACTGTTAGCAAATTTTTTGAACAATTTGTTTTTGCAGTGAATACAAGGTTAGTATACCTAATATTAGATATAACCTCTATTTCAGATTGTAGATACTGAGTGCAAAATACTGAACATAAATGCCAATTATCCTGACAGAGTTCATAAACAATAAATTTTCAATAGTTCTCTCATTAAGAACGAACTGCGCAGGCTATATGACTCTAGAATTGGACAGTTTTATCTGCTAAGAAAAAAATTACATTTTAAATAAACAACCATTATGATTTTAATATTCACATTCTTTATTAAATAATATAATTTCAATAATTTATAATTTGTAAACTGAAGGCCCAGCTGTCATTTAGCATCCTTTTTTTGTAATCTGAAACAAGAACACAAAATTAAATTATCATTCATTTTCAGGGGATTCTAGTTATGCGTTAGGGTCTTGGCTCATGACACCAATAATAATGCTGATAATGTATCACTATCAGTATGTTATTCTTTTATAATACTGTAAAATAATTCTTGTAAAAACTCTACCAAACAGTTATTTCTTTTTGCAGGGTGCCTATGCTACAACTCTTCCCGAAGAAAGGCAGAGAGAGAGACACACTAATGACCTTAGTGGTAGCTTACTACAAGCTGCAACTCACAGAAGAGCAACTATTATGAATATCTTTGTATATCAACAGTTCTTCAAACCATACAGACAGAATTGAGTTGCTGGGGAGTTTGTTCCACCGCTTCTGCTGCTGATTTTCAGCCTATTTGAATAAATGACTTTATCTGTAGCCTTAATTTTATGTAAATAAACCTTTACCTCTGTGTAAATGATTGTCTCATTTTATTTTTTATCTTAAGAGTTGTTGCTTATATTATATCACACAAGCAACAAATAGGTACTATAATTGCCATAATTATATTTTGAAAACAAAGCATGAGAGTTTTGCTAGAATGAAGCCAACAAGTTTGGGGAACTATTACTAGTAAATGAATATTATTTAAAGACACCTACTAATAGAATATTTCTCGTGTCAGCATTGTATGCCAAGAACTCGTTCTTTTTCCATATTTTTTCAGCAGCTTTTGAATACGGACCCATTCTTCTTTATCGTGGCCTTCTTTTCCCAATGGATCGCGATACTATCTTCTCTATATATTGGATGGGACTTCGTACGCTGTAAATAAACAGTTTTTGTAACGGCGAAAGTAAAAACACTTCGGGCAATAATATAGGGAAGCAAGATAACAGTGAGGAACACATTGAACTGTGCATGGCAAAGTTTTCATCAGACAATGCCACCAATCACCATTTAAAGAGATTATTATGTTCTTTTCATCGTATGTATGGATGATTATTACGTTCGTTTAGATTAATTACACACAACTATTGGAGTAATCAGTACTTTATTTATTTAATCACAAAATCTACTTACTTTTTCCTTGCCGCAGTAGTCACCGTTTATTTAAATACGTAAAATCAACAACAATAATCGTTTCGTTTTTTGTAAACAAACATGAACCATTTTAGTTCCACAGATAAAAAATAAGTTCGATGAATACGTTTTGTTGTTGCTTTGGGTTACGAGAGTTTATGTATAGGTTCATGCGTGAAAAATAGTGCATTGACACATTTTTTTGGCTAACTAAACGTAAATTCATCGCAGAACGACCCATCACTAGCTACTTATCCGTTGCTATGGAAAGTCTTTCTCTTGATAGAAACGCGAGTCTACAGCTCGCGCCATGCTCGGGAAGAAGACATGTCGAGTGGGAAAGAAAGAGCTTTGTCGTTTCTTGGTAGAATAGAGATAGAATCGCCATGCTAGGCCCGCAGGTTGCCTACGACGAAGGAGACAAATATCCTCTTGCAGCTGAAAGAGTATTACATTGTTTTTATATGGACGATTTGATTGGACGATTTGATGGTAGGATGTAATAGCATCGAAGAGGGCGTAGAATAGAAGTATGTAAACAGTTAGATGAATTGTTAGGAAAAGGTAGATTTACATTACAAAAGTGGAATAGCAACTATCAAGAATTATTAGTATGTTCATGATCAATATTTATAATTTTAGTTAAGTTCAAAAACTATCATTGTAACGGAGTTGTCTCATGACTCGATAGAGGGCATTGTCGCATTTAAATTCGCGACAACGCCATATCATTATAAATATTGATCATGAACACCTGTGGTTAAACCACTGAATGGATTAGGTTATTTTCTCTACAATTCGCCATAGAATATCATAAAGTATATGCGATAGGATTTAATGTGATTGTGAAACACACCCTGTATGTGTTTGAACCATAAAGTAAATAACCACTAGAGAGCGCACTCGCCAATTTCTTCTAAGAACACGACTCGCCACTGCGGGCCGGGGGACGCGGCATAATTCGCGGCTACTATTGGTCAGTTCAAGGTCGAGTTGCATGAGTACGCTCAGCAAGGGATTGCTCTCTTTCAATTAAAAAATATCGATAATATGTATTTCATCGTAGTAATAAATACTTAATAAAAATCAGTATATTACAAAAAAGAACTCCGTACAAGAAAGTTATTGATTCTTAAAATGTATTAATTTAGTATAAGTTTTTCGAATTAATGTTTAAGGGTCCTGATTGTTTTTCTACATATTTACTTTTTGGGGACCAATTTTCCCCATTGATAGTATATATCCACTTTTCATTTATTTCTGGAATCTTCAAAAATCTTCTTTCGAAAAGTAATTTGTGGTTAAAAGTAAACTATGGTCAGTTAATTAACTCATTAGCCAAAATAAAACATATTTTTTTAATTAATGTAAATGTACTATTATCGATATCCACTTCATCCTTAAAGGTAACAGCCCAAATTTCATCGATAGAAATACAAAGGGCAAGAAAGAGATAGACATATTAGAATTTCTTAATGAAAGAAAGGGACTTTCCCAAAAGACATCAACGAGCGTGAGCGCGGTTCACCAACCACCAATTTAAATAGACCCCTGTGGTATTTCGTAATATAATTAAATCAATGCCAAATTTTGGTATAGATACTTGCCAATGCCATCCTTTTTGTAACTAGATGTCCTGGATTGTTTCCCGCACCATTTCATCGCGCATGTAGGCATTTTTTTTAGTTTTTACAAAATAAAATCCTCAATAATTTTGCGTGTTCGCAGGTCATAGACTTGGTTGCTACTAAAGGATCATACTTATCGTAGCCTTATAGTACGCGCAAAATCACTAACGTTTGGCGAGCGTCGGGGCACTGTATGCGCAGTCAAGTGGTTTTATAGTCTTTGGTTTGAACCTTGTCAGCCTCGGTTGACCTACTAATCTGAAATGTTATGCTGCCGCATAACACAAACAAACCGCGCCCAAACATAGATGCGTCCCGCGTGCAGTGCGCGCCTTGTGGGAATAAAAGAAAAAAATCACAAGGCTATAGGTATATGACAACAATGGTGATTAGGTGCTACAATTAAATACACGTTAAATAATATAATATTTTGTTTTATTATTATATAAGTAACACTAATAGGTACATTCTGTATAATACCTAATGATCAAATTGTGAGTATAGTTTGCGGTGACCCCTCCTCCCTTCCCCACGGAGTCAATTGGCGCAGTTATCATTTTCTATTCATACATACAATGGGTACACAAATTCGACGTAATTTAAAACAGATTAGGAGGAAGGTCGAGCAAATTGCTTATGTCTATGTACCTTCGAGGTCAGGTCGCGGCGGAGCTACTAAAACTAATTCGAAACCATGCGGCGGAGGCGAGCGGCGGCGCGGTGCGCGCGGCGCCAGAGTCAGCTCGTCCGTCGGCGCGCGGCGCCCGCAAGCCCCGCAGCTCGCCTCCGCCTCGCAGTCCGCGTGCACCGCGCGGCCGCAGTGCCCCGTGCGCGCCGCCGGCCGCTCGCTCAGCCGCCGCCCGCAGCGCACGCAGCGCCCGCGCACCGCCAGCCCGCGCCGCGCCGCCGCCAGCGCCCGCGCCAGCCGCTCGTGCGTCTCGCGCGCCGCCGCCCGCGCCGTGCTCTGCCACGCGGCGCGCCGGCTGGCCGCGCACGCTAGCACCGCCAGCGCCACGCGCGGCTCGCAGGCGGCGCGCAGGGTGTCGGCGACGGGCACGTAGGCCGCGGCCTCCAGCAGCAGCGCGGGCGGAGGAGAGCGCGCGCTACGCAGCAGGCGCGCCCACATGTCGGCAGCGGCGGAGGGCGGCAGCGCGGCCGCGGCCCGCGCGCACAGCTCGCCGCCCTCGGTCACTAAGCGCGAGCAGATCTGATCGTCATCGGTTGCGGCGGCCAGACGGAGGATCGCGTCCAGAGCCGCGCTCGGGTCCCCTACCGCCTCGAGACACGACGGTTCAGCTTCAGGAGGACCTTCTACGCGGACAATAGCCAGCGCCTCCTCTGGACGTACGAGGCCGACATTATCGGCTAGAAATGATCGCACCCGATTTGGACATTTTCGACAAAGGTTACGCAAATGTGCAGCGGCAGCTTCATCTCGTAGATGTCCCGCCTCCAGAAGATTTTGACCAAATTCAATTATTTGTTCGTCAGAAATCGATTTCAAGATTTGATTGAAGTCAGAAAGGCGTTCGCCTGCAAGGCAGGCCGCCGCGCGCGGTCTTAGTTTTATCAATGCTGGAAGATATGTTTCCAACGATTTTGACGCATCTTCATTTGATTCCACCTGATTTTGAAGGTAATCGAAAAGTTCATCTATGTCGGCATTAGAAGGCGATACGATATTAAAGAACTGGTCGAGTGCGTTTTGATGTCGCGCCAGCATGGCATCTATGCGCCACAGCACGCGCGGGCGCTGGTCGGCGGCGGCGTACTGCTCCAGCAGCAGGTCGGGCTGCGCGCGGCCGCGGGTCAGCAGCACGAGCCACGCGCGGTCGGCTCGCTCACAGTTAGTGATCGCCGCCAGCTCTCTAAGGCTACTTATTACATCTTGGTCGGACGGGAGTGCGCCTGAATTTAATTGCCCTGTTAAAAATTCCAATATTTCTACGCGGTCTTCGGCTTCCTGAAAGATTATTTATCAATCCTTACTATGACTTTTTATCCGGTTGAGGGAAGTAGTTTCATTAGCATGTTACGCATTTCTTAAATAGATTTCATACATTCCTGTTAGTTTGAATATTGTTGACAAGTGTAGTACATAAGCAGTGTAGCACATGAATAACTTACCGGTAAATCTCGCGCAAAAGTAAGTAACGCACGGGCGACCCTCAGTTTGTTCTGTTTCCCAAGGGGTCCGACAAATGGTGGATCCCGGGCACCCTGCTCCAGGAGCCGGACCGCCGAGGCCGCATCATGTTCTACCATTACCTTGAGCGGTGATCGCCCTCCGATTTCATCCTGTAGATGGATTATCTTATACATGCATGTATGTCTATAAGTATGTTCGAAATGCAGTTAAAAAAACCGGCCAAGTGCGAGTCGGACTCACGCACGAAGGGTTCCGATCTATTATTTATAATGCCTGTAGCACACCTCCGCTGCGAAACCCAAAGGGCGAAACCGCCATAGTTTCGCTGTGAGTTGTGAGTTGTTGGGCGGCGAAACAATAGCGAAATTCCCTGCTCTAACGTACAAAACTGACTATGACATTGTCTCTTTCTAACATGATTTCGCTCATTTGCTTAGGCGCCGTCTACATCTCCGCCCTGGCGGACAACTGGCGGACAACGGGCGGTTTCGCCCTTTGGGTTTCGCAGCGGAGGTGTGCTACAGGCATAAAACGTTCCATAACTACACTTATAACACATTCCATAATCTGTGAATATTTCAATCATCTACCTGAGTGCCTAGTGCGAGTTTTGCAAGTTAACTTTCTCGATGCGTAAATTATCATACAACTGAATTACGTAGCAATAATTTTAGAACTGTCTATTTAAAAATTGAGGTAAAAAATAACTTGTTTTTAAAGATTTTTTTACCTCAATTTATTTTATACTTTTTATCTTTCACCTGGTAAGTTCCTAAGTCTGTTTGCACTTTATTCTACTTGTCAATCCCTTTCATTTGATATCCATATTGTATAGGTACCTTAAAAATAATAACTAGTCCGCCATCTTGTAAATTTCAAGCCATGTTGGATTTAGGATGACGTCACATAGCTTAACATGCGTTGTCATCCAAACTAAACATGTATGCAAAATTTCAGCTCAATCGGTTGAGGGCAAGTGCCTTAAATTTGAGTTGTAAAATTCCACCCGAACACACATAGTTACATACATACATACATACATTGCAAGTTAAATAAAAGCTTGTAATAAAGGCTGTCATCGGCACTTGGTTGTATTATAAACGCGCTCACTTGCGAAATAGTAAACGTCATTATCCGGAAAAAAATGAATGAATGTGCTATATTCTAATCATGTGATGCAGCATACGACTCTTTACTTCTGCCAAGTTATAATTACGTATCGAGCGCGTAAACTTACAAAACTCGGAATCAGCACTCTGTTGCCGATATCGAGCAAAAAAATCTCGTTTGTTATATGGGAGCCCCCCAAAATATTTATTTTACTCTAGTTTTCAGTATTTATTGTTACAGCGGCTACAGAAATACATCATCTGTGATTTCAACTCTAACTATCACGGTTCATGAGATACAGCCTGGTGACAGACGGACGGACGGACAGAGGAGCAAAAACAATAGGGTACCGTTTTACCCTTTGGGTACGGAACCCTATTTACCTAAAATAATATAAAATATTATACCTACCTAGTTCTACTATCCCCACTGAGTGATGCCTATTCGGTTCAATGCGGTGGGAAAAGGCGTGACCCGGAACCTACGCAGTTAATTTTTGTCTCGTAAAATGTAAAGACAGAAGAGAAGAAAGACAAAGATCGCATTCAGGCCGCTTTACACCATACTAAATGTGCGTTTGGTCACCTAGGAAACTTCAATAAGTAAGTGTGGACTGTTTGCCGCTTTCGTATCACACCGTGTCGCTTCGCATTCGGTTCGAGATCGCTGACATAGTGAAAGCGGTCCGAAGACCATGGAAAACAAAATTACTAGCGCAGATGCCATAATGGAAAATCTCCTTAGAATGTGCGGGTGTACAGGGGACGTTATTATCTCCTCCCTTTTTTGTAATGCCAAAAATCGTTGATAGATGTCTCAAAGAACTCCAACGAACCGTTAGCACTCATACCTGATTGTTTTGATCACATACTCTAGTACGTATTACGTACCTGAGTGTCGAGCATGGCCTGCAGCGCGTCGTGGCGCGCGGAGGGGCGCGCGTGGCTGGGCAGCGCGCGGCCGGCGGCGCCGCGGCCCGCCAGCGCGTCCGCCGCCGCCACCACCAGCGCGCAGCCCGCGCACGCGCCGCGCGCGCACCGCGCCGCGCCCGCCGCCCGCGCCGCCTCCGCCACCTCCGCCGCCCGCGCCGCCTCCGCCGCCCGCGCCAGCGCGCGCATCGCGCCGCCCCCGCCGCCTGTCACATGCTTATTTATTTACATCTTAAACATCACCAACCAAAAAGTCTGACAACCAGTCTCACCAAGGGGTATCAGGTCGCTCTGGTAACTGGGTTGTGGAGCTCAGATAGGCAGTCGCTCTATGTACAACACTGAGACTCAGCTGCATCGGGTTGCAAGCCGACCCCAACAGTTGGGAATAGGCAGATGATGTTGATAAAGCTCAACAATCGATATATCGATATGTCGATAAAGCTCAACAATATTTATGAATTTGAAAAGAAGAAAGAAAGAAGAAAGAAATGGGTTTGCCACCAAATCACAATAAAGTATGCGGTTATAACGCGCCAATCTGGATAAGCATGGGAAACAGCCTCTAAGCTTCTATCGTATTATTATGAAATGTAGATAGAACAAATTAAACATGTAAATACATTCGCAGATGACATCGCAGTTAAGCAGTTCAGTAACACAATACGAATATTATGTGATTACCGAGTGCAGCGGCAATGGCGCCGACCGCTCTCCACAATCCTCTCTCCCTGGTGAAGACGCTCGCGCGGTGCGGGTCGATAGCCGTCAGCGGCAACGACGCTATGACGCGTTCTATAAGAGCCGGCTCGAAATCAGCCAACCTTTCGATCAGTGCCTGAAGTACAATAAATAAGGTCATGCTCCACCATTATTGTGTTTGTAACTATCTAGCTAGACGATAATTAAACCCTGGAAAACAATACCTCGGCATAGTTTGACAAGTTACTGTGATGATTGCTACTATTTTTCGCAAGAGCTGTAAATATTTCTTAGAGCGAGTACATGGTCTTCAAGGCCCCCGGTAAATGTACACTAAATGTGCCCGCAATAAAGCTAAATGGCATTGAACTAAAGCGGGTTGACAAGTTCAAATATCTCGGACATTACGTTACTGAGGACCTTGAGGACAAAGTTGACATGGAAAGGGAACGTAGGGCATTGGCGGTTCGATGTAACATGCTGGCCCGCAGGTTTGTGCGTTGTAGTGAACAAGTTAAAGTCACACTTTTTAAAGCCTACTGCCAGACTTTCTACACGTGCAGCCTGTGGTTCAGATATACTCAGAGAACGCTCAATGCCCTACGTGTCCAATATAACAACGGATTTAGGATGTTGTTGGGGTTGCCCCGTTTCTGCAGTGCCTCCGGTATGTTTGCGGAAGCCAGGGTAGACGGCTTCCATGCTATAATACGCAAGCGGCTCGCATCATTACTGAGCAGAGTCAGGAGCAGCACCAACAGCATCCTACAGGTTATTGCGGAAAAGCAGGACTCAAACATCCTGAAGGCATTAATACGTGCTCAAGTTCTGTAATCTTTTTTGTGCGGGTATGAATCTTAATTATTTTGTAACTATGTATGGATATTAATCTGAAATAAAGACTTTATTATAATTGTTATTAAACTGTTTGTTTTTTACACCTTATATTTTTTCCCTTGGAATACGGGTTAAATATCAGGCAAAACCTAGTTTTGAATATAAAAAAAACTTACTTGTGTGGAGTCCGGTGACGGCGCTAGCTCAGCTGAAGATAACTCGCCGCGAGCAGCTGCGTCGCCTATTGCTTCTACGAAGGCTTCTTCGTCGGAGCAGTGTTCCCATAAACGATTCCATAGTTCTTCCCTAAAATTTTTAAATAACATGTTTAATGTAACAAATTAATGTGCCAATGCAAATTAAATATTATGTATCATCGACTACATAAGTGTAAACTTACCCTAAGTTATATTTCAAGCACACCTTAACCGCTTGGTCTGCAACTTGCTTATTACTCAGGATGTGAGGTCTTTCTGAGAGATTGTCTATGAACTGATAAGCTAATAATTCGGCTTCAGTTCCCTGACTGGAGCACAGCAGGCGCAAGGCATTGAGGTGCCGGCCGGAGGCGAAGAGCGCATGCGCGCGCGCCAGCAGCTGGCGCACGCGCACGCGCGCCACGCCGCGCCGCCCCAGCAGCGCCAGCGCACCCGCGCGTGCGCACGCGCCGCCCAGCGCGCTGCCGCCCGCGCGGCACATCGCGCGCGACACGCGCCCGTCCGTCCAGTGACCCTGAAATTATGTCACTGTCACTCCTCACGACGTGTGCGACTACTCGTGTAGGTGAATATGCACATGAAGTATTGCACTTCCTTACAGCAACACTCGCAATTTTGCTATCGAGCGGTACATACCTTGAAAAAGGCTGATGCGTATACTGGTTCCATATGCGAAAGATCCAGAGGTTTATCATAATCGTCTCCCCACAATCTTAGGTTCTCATCGGCATCGAAAATAGCAAGATTGCCGCCTAGCCAACCCAGCCATAAAGGAGTTGCCTTCAATTCGACTCTCTGGATAGGTTTAAGAGATATGGATGATCCAGTAATAGTCAATGATAGCCATTGCAGTGTCTTAGCACGACCACATACCAGCACTCTGTCGTCTGTTTCGCTCCACTCTAAGACCGGGAGCGTGTCCGGAGATCCGGTAAGGCGTAGTCCCGCAGCCCGACCCCCAGCAACTATAATAACCCTCGACAATGTGGCCAGTGCTAAAATACGAGCATCACGCGCCGCCATCGCTACCACTTCACCTCGTGCCCCAGAGAATAGGCAAGAGGATCGTGCTGATCGAACCCCTAAGGGCCGGGAAAATTTGATCAGCCATACAGAACCGCCCGTATCCAGAGCCAGCCCTGAAGTGCCAGCCCAAGTGACACGCAATGTGCCCCATAACTCTCCACCTAAAGTGACGCGCCTCAGTATAGTTCCACGTAGACTTTCGTATTGACATATAAGTCCTCTAGCATATCCAGCAAGAAGTCGTGTGCAGTCTTCATTGTAGGCTAAACATGATACAGCTCCCCGATCAGTATTTAAATCACAGACCCATCTTAATGTTTGATCATGAAAAGACAGCAGGTGGCCATGTGCAGTTCCCACAGTTAATTTAGCTTCTGTGCCAACACTCAGTGCTGTTGCAGCTCCAGCTGATGACCTCTCCTTTAGAAGAAATTAAAAAAATATTAGTAAATAATTATAAGTTCTTGCTAAATTAAACAGAACATTGTATTATCTGTACATAAACCATTTGGTAGTTTTGTTTGGTTTGGCATGGCAGAGGTATGCAACATTAACATAACTCAGAAATTACTCTCACTCATGTGCTCACAAATTAGTTGGGACCAGAATAAAGAGCTTTGACTTTGGCCACTTATGAGTGTGGTGAGAACTATGTAGCCTTTGATATTTTCCAATTATTTTATATCATTAAAATTTTGGGACTATCCATGAATGAATATAAAATATCAAATTCTGTACATTTTGTTGTTATAGAACAATGTTAATTTTTTGCAGAACTTGGCTACCCTTTAATTTTACTGAAACAGGAATTGCTCATCAATGAAATTAAAAGTTGAGCCTTTCAGCTTTACATATGTCATATATTTGAAACATTTTATAGAAAGGGTCATGTTATGGAGAATTTTGAAGGAAGTGCTAACCTGTGCTTGTAAAAGCTGTTGTGATATGCCTTGTAAGAATTCTACTTGTAATGCAGAGCAAGCCGCTGGGTCCTCAATATATTTTGTTTCTTTGGGTTTGACCTCATCCTCTTCAGTAGACAATACCTCGGCTAATGTTGGAGCTTCACTTGCTGGCAAAGCATATTCAATCTCATCCAACTGTGAATAAAATGAATATATTAATAGATTTATTATTTAAAATGTGCATGCACAATGTGTTTATTTCATTCATAAGTTATACTTGCAGATGATGACAGTTTTCTGTAATTTCAAGCTAACTTTATAACAAATCTGAATCCATAGCTGTAGAGCAATTTGTTGCGAATTTGTGACAGACAGAGAGTTACTATATTGTTTGTTGTCAGGATATATAACTTTTCTTCTGGGAACTATTTCACATATAGGTATATAAATTATTCAAACAGAAAATGCACTAATAAATATTATGTTATATATCAAATAATACACCCTACTTATTTGAGCACAATGTCTAATGCTTGACCCATTGATGAAAATAACAAAAAAATATATTATCTTGCCCATTTTCTTGTTTCATTTGAATGTATAAGCAGGATCAAGATAGTGCAAGCATGAGTAAGGTTTAAGTACATTAAATTACATAGATCAGCAAAGAAGTGAAAAATTAGATGGCAAACTCTTAATGTGTAAATGTTATAGTAAAGCTAATAACTATAGCAGCAGGAAGGGGGCGTAGCTAGCAACAATAATATGTAACATAGTTTAAAATAATGTTCCTAGGTTATAAATCTAGTAGACACAAAATATTATATACTTTAACGATAAATTTTGGTGCCCCGGCGCACCACTAATATACGGTTTTACCTCTTCAATATCCAAATATTGAAGACTTTCAACTGATTCCAGATCTGAGTCTAATAACGACTGAACGGAAGGTGTTTTTAGTAAATCCATCACTTCAAGCAGGTCTTGCTGAATATCTGTGAAAAATAACAGGCATAAATATTATAATTCTCGTATAAATTATTTAAATTCCTAATTAAAGGATATTAAATCACACAGCAAAACATCAGCAATCAAGATTACTGTAACAATCGCACTCATCTTTTAAAACTGTAATAGGTATTTGTGGAAATAAATACCTTCTAAGGGATGGGATGTAATGGGACGCCTCTCCCCCTTTATTTACAATATGAATTTGTAATCTTTTAATTATCCATTATCTATTATTGTATTGTAATTTGTAATTGTTCGTCTTGTCACTCTGCCGAGTTGTCACAGTTGTCTGTCTGTCAATGGTCTGTCATTGTCATTACCTGTCATATTTTTTTTAATTTTTAATGGCATGGCCTTCTCGCCTTTGTGCCAAAACAAAAAGTTAAGATTAGTAAGCGTATAGTATTATGTATAGTATGGACTATGGAACGGTGGAACGTACGTACGGAACTTTTTTTTTTTTGAACGACGTCAAAAATTATCAAATGACCCCTCCCGCTGTGGGTAACTGACAAAAAACCGTCGTGTTCCGTCGTTGGCCTTTTATGTACCATGCCCGCGGTATCTCTTTCGAACAACCCGCAGCCCCGGCAGGCTTTGGCCCTACTGGGCCCCGCTGGGGTTGCTGACGCGGGTCTGTCGTCTAAGCAGACAGGAGGGACGATGAGCCACCCGAACTCACAGTCCACAGACCCACGCCTACGGTGGCTGGGAGTCATCTCGCAACACCCGGCGCCCGTGGTGTCTACCTGGTCCAGCGCGGCGGCCGGGATGAGAGGTGCGAACTCTCTGGCGTTCCACCTCCTCCTTCTCGAGACCGCTTCGCAGAAGGAGGCGACGGCATCCCATTCCCTCTCGCCCCGGACCATGGCCTAAACCAGGGCCGGACGCGAGAGGTCGCCGCCGCCTAAAGCCTCGACGAGGACCCGGCGAGGAACGGGGTTTCCCCCCGGCGTTGAGCCTCCTCGCGCCAGTCGTACAGGCGCAAGAAGACTCTCGCCTCCAGATCCCACGGTGGCAGTCCAGCTAGTAGGCCAGCTGCTTCGCGGGAGATCGTGCGGCACCCCCGGATTAGCCTAACCGATATAAATAGCGAACCGATATAATAATAAATAACGAAGATACCACACGCTTGAATTTTCACTGCTCGTGATGCCACCTAGACGTGGCGTCACGAGCCCCCACTCTCCGCCTTTGTTGCGTTATATCTCATTTATTTTGTATATCTCTTCTAGTCCCGAGACTACAGAGTCCCGAATTTTTGGGAGGTAAACGTGGGGCCGAAGCCAACACGCTGAAGCTCTTTTGAGTCAACTTTAATGAAATGGTAACACAAAACCGACGATTATCCCTTTATGCACTATAGAAATGAACCCAAGGATAAACCCCGGTGGACGTCGTTAAAAAAAAAAGACATTCCCCGGTTCTGTGCTAAACTATTGCTAACTATGGAGGAAAACTACTTGCGCTATTGTAATGGGATGTTAGTGGATTAGAACATAGGAAACTATGTGAATTATGGTACCTCCCGATGACAATGTATTAGGTACATGTAAAAATGGCAGGTGGAGACTCGCCACCTCACTTACTGGGCTCCCGGGAATCAGTCACTGAATAGCAACAAGAGGGCAACAGGGACATGAGCGGCTGAAGGCGGACCTACCCTCCGAGCAGGGCTACTTACCCTGCTCTAACAACTCCACTCTGGATGGCCAATAAGGGCAAGCCAGAGGCGTGAGACCTACCCCCGTTATGGTTCACTCCGGCCGGCCGGAGATGGGGGACAGTATACTCTCCCTGGAGCACTCGGTATATATAGCCCCGCTGGGTCGCTACTCCCCGTCATCAGCCTCAGATGTCCTGCGGGGCTCCGCCTCAGATGTCCTGCGGTGCTTATATCTCATTATTATTGTCGTTGTTATCTCAAGAGCCTTTGTCCCAAAGTCCCAATTATACACCGTGACTTTTTAGTCGTCTTACAAAGGTGGTCCACTCAGTCTATCCGACATAAAATACCACTAGACACGATTATTAATTTTATAGCCTTACTTTATTAAGATAATAGGTGCAAAGAAAAATACTGAAAACAAAATGTTTACGTATCAAACGGTAGAAAGTAGGTACTTTCCCAACGCGCCGCGCTCCATTGATACAAGATTCGGGCAGCGCTCACAACAGGGTGTTCTTATAATCTACGTCATGCATCATAATAATGAATTAATTTTTATTTTTAAATTATTCAAATCTCATAAATATTTTTTTTTTATATATGAACGTTTACTAGTCATTGGATACATTAAGTAGGCTGCCGTTGTAAGACGACTAAAAAGTCACGGTGTATAAGGGTCGACTTCCTGTCACGATGCAACTGAGTACCAGTGTTTTACAAGGAGCGACTGCCTATCTGATTTCCACAACCCGGCTACCCGCTCAACCCAACACCCCTTGGTAAAACTGGTCAGACTTTCTGGCTCCTGACTACCCATAACGACTGCCAAGAATGTTCAATGACAGCCGGAACTCTTCGCTCGCGCATTATTACATATACCTTGCCTTGATAACTTCATAAGTCAAATATAGCAAAAAAAAATTTTAATGGAGTCCTCAAAAACAAAACAGTTTGCGCTTCCGACTGCTTGTTACTTTACAGCGCTTTTTGAAACTTATGAACTTTTTGTGTCCCAAAATTAAAAAATTTGCGCGCTCGCGCAAATTTTTACAATTACGTTGTCCTGTCTCGACTTTCATAACTTAAATCTGGCCAACAGTTTGAGCCTACCATGATTTGGATTTTTTTTTTAAGTCCTTTACCTACCAAAAAAGTCACTTTCGTTCGAACGTTTTTATTTATATTCCTTTTAAAGTACTTCGATCCATATGTACTACTCAAAATCTTTCAATAGATACATAGGTGGCGCTTGGGTGATGATTGCACCCAGGCGCTACATAAGCTAGAGACGGCTCTGATCTCATGAACCCTTACCAATAGTAAGACAATTGAAGTCTTCACAGACAATGTTTTAGGTACTTGGTGCAATAAAAACGTACGCGCCCTTTTCTGCGTACACAATACTTTTCAAACGTTTATTATTCAACCTGAAAAAATTCTCGCGCTTGCTATGATCGCGCTTTCTTGTATTTGTGCTGTATATTTGTTATACAGCAAGAAAGCGTTTTCATCTACTTTTAGTCCTCTAACTGAATAAAAAATTTCGCGCTCGCTTCGCTCGCGCCCTTTTCAATTTCGCATCTGTGATGATGTCCACGAAATCGCGTTCGCTCAGTTCGGACTATTTTCTACATAAAAACACTTTTTTAACCTTAGTCCTCGACCTGAACAAAAATTTTCGCGCTCGCTTCGCTCGCGCTATTTTGTTTGGCTTGGTGTGTAGTATTGATACGAGAAATTGCGCTCACTCTGCTCGGGCCATTTTCTACATGAAAACACTTTTCTTAACATTCGTAAAAATTTCGAACTTGCTACGATCGCGCTTATTGTATTTATACTACTACTTTTAATATTAAAAGAAGTATACGCTACAATATAATATTTTTTGTGACTTGACCACGACTGTGTGACCTCCCCCTGGCGCCGAAGCTGGATCCGCCCTTGAATGACATATTACATTACTTCGTGATGCACTGTTTTGCGCATGTCTAGCATGCAGCTGGCAGCAGTTGTGGATTCATTTCTCCATTGTATAAGGCCAGCTCCACACGTTGGTACCAACGCTCGTTCCAACGTTGGACTGCAAACTCGGTGAGGCGTACACACATTGGCCAATAAACTAGTTCTGTCCCGTCAGAGCCAATGTGAAGATGTCCGATACAGAAATCGAAACTGGTCTGAGCGCGAAATGATGAATGCTCTGAAATTTTTATTTTTCTGATCCTTTCGAGTTGCGTCCCATATTATGGGGTGTGCTTGATATAGTTCGATAAATTGTAGGTATAACTTTTTCATTTGTCCTTGCCGGTGGCGATTTGCTGGATGAGAAAGCCATTATCACTCGACGTACGCACTCGCTGCGTGTTGTATCAGAACTGAGCAAAGCGCCAACGTGTGGACGGATCGCGTTGGCGAGCAGATTCCTTTGATGAAACCGACACGAGACGGCCAACTACCAACGCGTTGCAACGCTCGCCCCAACGTTGGGACCTTTGCCATTTTCTAGAACCACACGTTGGACGAATAGCGTTGGAACGAGCGTTGGGGCCAACGTGTGGAGCCGGCGTAATATAGTCATATCCAGCGCCGGCTGAACGAAACTTGGCGCCCTAGGCAAAACATTGGAACGACGCCCATAAAAAACACAACAAAAAAATACTAAGTACAATAGGTGATTGCAATTATTATTGTTCACACTGAGTAGGGCTGCCATTTCGAATTTCGCCAAACCCGGACAAACATTAAAAAAACCCGGGCATTTGGAGTAAATAGCATTTTTTCCCCGGACGAGTCCAATTTTTTTTTTAAAACAAAACAAGATCTAATTTTTAATATTCCATATATTTAAATTCAATGAGGTGCTTCCTTACATGAAAAGTCAGGGCCGTCTCTAGCTCATGTAGTAGAAGTATTGAAAGATTGTGACTTAATGTATTTCAAATGTCATAAATAAGAAAGCTCATATGGAAACTAGGAGTTATCTTCTTGTTTGTAATAGGACTTTAAAACGGTGCTACCTTTTTGATAGGTTAGATAAAAAAATGTTGAAAAATACAAAAAACTGAAAAGCGATGTTGCCGCGAGCGTATCGAGCGCGAAAATGTTTGAGTTTTGGGTCACTAAAGCACCTAAACTTGTATAATAAAAAAATCCGTAAAGTGAAGAAGCCGCGAGCGAAGCGAGCGCGAAAATTTTTGAGTTTTGGGACACTTCGACGTCGGCAGCAAATGCTTGTCTATTTGTAATTTTAAAAGGTTAAACTTCCATACAAGGCAAGCAATCTCATGTATTGTATACCAGCGGTTTCACCCGCATCCCGTGGGAACCTCGGCACGGACCCGGATAAAAAGTATCCTATAGCCTTCCTCGATAAATGGGCTATCTAACACTGAAAGAATTTTTCAAATCGGACCAGTAGTTCCTGAGATTAGCGCGTTCAAACAAACAAACAATCAATCAAACAAACAAACAAACTCTTTAGCTTTATAATATTAGTATAGATTATGTTTTCAACTCGTAGTTGATGAAGGCGAGGCAGGCTAGGAATTGGCTTGGTTGGTGGATTTAATGATTCTTATTGAAAAACCTGTTTGACTTCTTATCCGCTCAAATCGAGTGATCGTTCTCTGAAATCTGCTGGCCCTAGGCCTGCATGGCGGTGGCGTGGGCGCTCTGCGGTGCCTCTGAGCCCGCGGCGCCCGGGTTATTCGCATACCCTGCACCATAGGTTAAGACGGCCCTGTGAAAAATGTCCGGGTTTTCTCCGGACACTTCTTGAAACCCCGCTCGGACGGCCCCCGGACGGCCTCCAAACGAGGACAAATCCGGGGAAACCCGGACGGATGGCAGCCCTGACAATGAGAGTCCGAGGAATTCACTTAGGTGATTCTCACACTGCCCCGCATGATGCAGCGTAGCGCGTGGATGCGTGTTCTTCCGTTGTTTGTAAGTATCTCCGTTTGTATGGAAAACACGCACAGTCCAACACACTGAAAATGCATCCACGCGCGTTAATGCGGATCACGCGCATACACACGGAGAAACATGCACCCCCGCGCGTAGGTGCGGGGCGAGACGCAAGGTATGGCACACCGAATCCCGCAGTGCCGCGCGTGATTTTGAATGGGCGTGACGTATGTGTTTGAAAATGGATCTCGATGAGGGCCGCCGTGCGTGAATCTACAAATCGCACGTACGCGCGTGAGTGCGCAAAAAACCCGCACGATGATGCAGATCTGCATTCCCGCAGGAACGCGCGTAGGTACGTCGACAGGCAACATGCAGCGTGATGCGGGGCAGTGTGAAGATCGCCTTAGCGCATAGAGTTGACGGAGAACACATGAGTGCGCGGGCGGCGCGGCGGCGATGGCATGCGTGGGGGGCGGCGGGGAACGGGACGGCGGCGGCGCGCTCCGCGAGTTGCGATGCGCGTCGCTCCGCACATCTGTCGCGCGTACGTACGATTGATTGAACCATTTTTGATCGATCAGCGTGCTCAGTGGTGACTGGTGATGCCGCTCGCATTGCTATGCCGCCCCCCAAATACGAGCGCCCTAGGCAGTTGCCTAGTTTGCCTATATGGGCGGGCCGGCCCTGGTCATATCATATCATATCATTTATTGCATTCCATAATGTACATTTGGTGGAAAATATAAAATAATAGAGGTAGTCACAATTATGGACCCTGATGGGCACAGCAAATAGTTAGAAGAGAGGAAGGCGTTTAATGTAATATAGTAGGAAGTATGTAGTATATTATTTAAGTATTTATTTATATTATAATATTGCGTATATTTTTGTGTAGCATAACTTCATCGTTAAATTCCAAAAAAAAAGTCTTTGGATTAATTCATAGAGTATAGCATAGAGTAATGAGTATTAATGAGTATAGTGTGGATTTTATCGCACGCGATTTGCTGTTGTGTTGATTCAGTTTTAATTTGCCTGAGTGATTATACATTACAAGTGAGAACGGAATACAGAAATCTAGAAATATCGAATGCGTTATTGTGAATAATTCAAAAGGAAACCAATTTTGAGCTACCTACAGACTTAGATACGGCAGAGGTAGCGGGACCATCGTATGTAACATTTTGTCAGTCGCCATTTTGTTTGTAACGATTTGTCAAAGGTCATAACGCAAAAATGTTCATAAAATCCAAATAACAGTGACCTACGTTAAGTAACATTAAAAGCGATGGCAGATAATAATTCCAAAGAACCTCCAATACAGACTGTTAGTGGTTTGCCACATAATCATAATCCTTGGATGTATAACATGTACCACCAATACAATGGATATCATGGTGGCATGTATCCACCGTATTATAATCAATATTTCAATCAAATGGCCAACAACGGTGGATTTGCCAGCAATCCTCACCAGTTTCATCAAAACAAGGACCAGAAGCTGGATCTGAACCATCCTCAATTTTCTAAACCACCACCAACCGCTCCTTTACTTGGAATGTCCCCACTTGATACCAATCGCCCTTTTTTTAATCAACCTCCTATCAGGTTTAACCTCAACAATATAAGAAAACCGGCACCAATAACTCTTAATGAAAATCCACTCCTCTCAACCAATAATGGACCTAAAAAGAAACGTAAGAAGCCAAATAACAACAAATTTAATGATGATAAAATAGAGAGTGTAAGTGAGGTACAGCCGCCGCTGCCTGATCACCCACCTCCTCTACCACCTCTCCCTCCTCCAGACATCCCTAAGCCTCCTCCACCACCCCTAGATGTACCACTGCCCCCTCCACTGGCAACTGAAGATATACCTCAACCACCAGAACCAGAAGAGCTCCAATCTAATAACAATGATAATGCACAAGCTGAACAAATTGTTCAAAATAATAATTCATCTAACTTTTTTAAATCTACTGCTACAGGCACTTGGCCTGAAAGCTTAGAGCGATATATCAAAAGATGCTATGAAAAATGTAAATCAGGTTTTGATAGAGATCAAATTGATATATGCCTAAAAGGAAGAATAACAGCAGCTGCCAATAAAGATGAAATATGGACTAGGAATTGGGATGAAGAACCAATTCCAAGTGTCCATAGTGAACGGAACAATTTGTCAGTTAAACCAGTACGTGGTACATTAAGTTTGTACCAAAAGTTAGAAAATGCTGTGGAACTTCCCAAAAGCAGAGGCCCATTAGGTGCTCGAGGTTTTAACAGCCACAGAAACTCTCAACAACGTAGAAGGCGTCTCAGCTCACGGAGCAGATCGAAATCGAGGAGTCCTACTAGGAAAAGGCTGAGGTATGTTATTATACACCTATAAAAATATCCGTTTCGTCAAGTTCTCTTACTTAATTGGGTTGGAGTGTAGCCTTAGGGGCACTATGGAGCAAGGACTTAGAAAAATTTTCGTAAATTTTTTTTTTGAAAATTTGCCGATTTTTTTGCAGAATCGGTTTGACCTTGCCTGCAGCAACCATTTACGATCTGAGAAGCATGACCCTAGGACGCACCGTTTCCGAGTTATGGGTCATTTTCATTTTTCGTATTTTTTGAAAATGGTTTATACTTCCAAAATGGTAGCTCGGATGCGATTGTTTTCGGGAAAGAAATTGTTGCTCCACTCGAAAGCCATGACATCGTGTAAAAAAACCAGCAAAATTGAGAAAAAAAAAAACAACATGAAAAATTTTCTAAGTGTCGGGCGTCGTTTCAGCTTGAGTATTGTTAGGGGCGCAGGACTTAGTAAAATTTTCGGAGAATTTTTTTTTTGTCGAATTCGACCATTTTTATTTCAGCAACTGATTTTGTGACTCCTTAGAAAGCGTTTACGATCTGAGAAGCATGGTCCTCCGACGCACCGTTTCCGAGTTATCGGTCATTTTCATTTTTCGTATTTTTAGAAAATGGTTTATATTTCCAAAATGGTAGCTCGGATGAGATTATTTTCGGGAAAGAAATTTTTGGTCCACTCGAAAGCCATGACATCATGTAAAAAAACCCAGCAAAATTGAGAAAAAAAAAAAACAACATGACAAATTTTCTAAGTGTCGGGCGTCGTTTCAGCTTGAGTATTGTTAGGGGCGCAGGACTTAGTAAAATTTTCGGTGAGTTTTTTTTTTTCTCAATTTTATTTATTTATTTATTTAATACTTCTTGCACATATAGTACAATGGCGGACATAACGCCTAAGGCGTTCTCTACCAGTCTACCTTTGGGTGGCGGAGAGAAAGTGTTGGTAGGTGCAAACAAATCCGAAAAACTAGTGTGAAACATAAACCTACATATATTACAATACACAAATAAATTAATAATAATAAATATGTATATATATATATAACTATATAAATATGTACACTACATACAATACTAATAACATATCAAGAAAATTAATTTGAAACTGACTGTTTATGTTCCTGCCAATTTCCCTAGATAGTGGTCACGAACTTTGAGTTTGAAGGTGTGACGGCTATTAACCATCCTGATCTCCAGAGGTAACTCATTCCAGAGAAGAATAGATTTTACAAAGAAGAATTTTGTAGTTTTTTTTTACACGATGTCATGGCTTTTAAGTGGAGCAATAATTTCTTTCCTGAAAACTATCTCATCCGAGCTACCATTTTGGAAATATAAACCATTTTCTAAAAATACGAAAAATGAAAATGGCCCATAACTCGAAAACGGTGCGTCGGAGGACCATGCTTCTCAGATCGTAAACGCTTTCTAAGGAGTCACAAAATCAGCTGCTGAAATAAAAATGGTCGAATTCGACAAAAAAAAAAAAAACGAAAATTTTACTAAGTCCCGCGCCCCTAACAATACTCAAGCTGAAACGAGGTCCGACACTTAGAAAATTTTTCATGTTGTTTTTTTTTTTCTCAATTTTGCTGGTTTTTTTACACGATGTCATGGCTTTCGAGTGGAGCAACAATTTCTTTCCCGAAAACAATCGCATCCGAGCTGCCATTTTGGAAATATAAACCATTTAAAAAACATACGAAAATTGAAAATTGCCCATAACTCGGAAACGGTGCGTCCTAGGACCATGCTTCTCAGATCGTAAATGGTTACTGCAGGCAAGGTCAACCCGATTCTGCAAAAAAATCGGCAAGTTTTCGAAAAAAAAAAAAACTCCGAAAATTTTACTAAGTCCCAAAAATTTTTTTTTTCGAAAAAATTTTTTTTTGGTTTTCTTTGCTGCTCATAGTGCCCCTAAGCGTATACTCCAACTCCTACAACTCCGCCCCTAAGACGACCCACTGACCCTTAATTGGCCTTACAATGTTTTTTTCATTTCCAGTGCTTCTTCTGCTTCTGGTGATGAGGTTGAAGATAAAAAAAATAACAAGGGCAAAGGTCGTCAGAAAGTTAAAGATAGACTATCTTTAGATCAAAAGAAAATAGACAAAGTATATCAGAAAAGTGCTAATAAGAAGAAACCTTCTTTTGATCAATTTGTTGTTGAAGATTTACAGGGTAATGCAGAAAAACTTCTCAAACGGGCTGAGAGGTTTGGTAGTGCAGGTAATGTTCCTTCCATAGCAAGCTCTTTACAGGGTGGAAACAAGAAACAAGAACCAACACCAAGGAAATCATTCATACAGGACACTGAGGGTGACTATGAAATCAATAACATGCATATAGTAGGCACATGCTTGGATATTGAAAAATCCTTCTTAAGACTGACCAAGGCACCTGAAGCATGCGAAGTGCGACCAGTCACAGTTTTGAGAAGTTCCCTCAGGAATGTTAAAGAGAGATGGATAGACAAACAAGACTATAGATATGCTTGTGATCAGTTGAAATCAATCAGACAAGATTTAACAGTAAGTTTTATTGATATACATTATGGTTATAGAATGACTCATAATAAGAGCATGTTTTTATCATTGTTTTTATGACATTTGTTGTATAGTCATTCATCTTGAATAATCAATGATTTTTGTAATATATTTTCCAGGTACAAGGTGTTCGCGATAATTTCACTGTGGAGGTTTATGAGACACATGCAAGAATAGCTCTTGAGAAAGGTGATCATGAGGAGTTCAACCAGTGCCAGACACAGCTCAAAATGCTTTACAGTGAATTGCCTGATAGTAAAAGCAATGCACCAGAATTTACTGCATACAGGATACTGTATTACATTTTCACTAAAAATACATTAGGTTGGTTAAAACATGTTTAAAACTTATTTATATCTGTTTCCATCATTACAACATTTTGATTGCTTTCTTCTTCATCTGTTCTTCAAAAAAAATATTTTGTCCATGACACATGATGATAGCTAATCTTAAGCTTTCTGTTCTGATGCAGATGGTAAGGTTAGATGGCATTTTCTTATTTCATAAATAACAATGTTTACTTTTTCAGATTTAACAACAATATTTCAGTTTCTTTCAAAAGAAGATAGAGAAAATGAGTGTATTAAACATGCACTACAAACAAGATGTGCTTGGGCCACAGGAAATCTACATAAATTTTTCTTGTTGTATAAAACGGCTCCCTTGATGGCAGGATATCTCATGGACTGGTTTGTTGAACGAGAACGCAAGCAGTACCTGAAATACATCATAAAGTCGTACGTCCTTTATTTTCTATTATAATTATTTGCCAGGTGCTCCACTGTCAGTTAAAGCCACAAAGTAAATTATCAGTATAAAATTGAAACTCCATTAAGGTCTTGTTTCCTTTCTCTTAAGAAAAAAATTTAGGGTAACCAAATTAAAGCTCATATTAAAACTTGGATAAATTAAAAAGTAGCTGGTAATTGGGCAAAACTAACTTTTATGCACAAATCGTTTTCGATCTTTGTTGTCTTTTATATTTTGTAATAATGCTTAGTATTCTTTACTTAGGCCTGGTTGTTCGTATGTATGGTAAAGTTAAAGTTAAAATTTGACCGATGTCAATTTTGACCATGGTAAATTTGACGTTTTTATTATGAAATTTTAACGTTCGTAAAACTAACTGGTACATCAACAACGCTTTTTACAAGCTTTTATTTAACTTGCAATGTATATATGTATGTATGTAACTATGTGTGTTCGGGTGGAATTTTACAACTCAATTTTAAGGCACTTGCCCTTAACCGATTGAGCTGAAATTTTGCATACATGTTTAGTTTGGATGACAATGCATGTTAAGCTATGTGACGTCATCATCAATCCAACATGGCTAAATGTACAAGATGGCCAACTAGTTATTTTTAAGGTACCTATACAATATGAGTATCAAATGAAAGGGATTGACAAGTAGAACACATTGCACTTTACGAAATAAAAATCCAAGATGGCCGCCGCTACAAAATGGTGAATAACCTATTTTTTTCAATCCCATCCATATGGGTATCCAATGACAGTGCTTGACAAGTAGAATAAAGTGCACTTTACCAAATCAAAATCTAAGATGACCGCTGCTACAGAATTTAGACTTAGGAACTGACCAGGTGAAAACTAAAAAGTATAAAAAAAAATTGAGGTAAAAAAATCTTTAAAAACAAGCTTTTATTTAAATGCGCTAAAAAGAAAAAAATAAACTTTTACTGTAACTTTACTGTCAACTTATAACGACATTTCAAATTTAACATATTTGACACTATTTATGTTTTAAAAGCTTGTCGCGATTTTACTAAGTACTTAAATCTCGCGACAAGCTTTTAAAACGTATAAATTGTGTCAAATATGTTAAATTTGAAATGTCGTTATAAGTTGACAGTGAAGTTACAGTAAAAGTTTTTTTTTCTTTTTAGCGCATTTAAATAAAAGCTTGTTTTTAGAGATTTTTTTACCTCAATTTATTGAATTTAAATCCTGTTAATTTGACTGTAACTAGAATTTAACCCTAACCTTGACGTAACCGAGCTTCGAACAACCGGGCCTTAATTTTGCCGCATTCCGTACTTGCGAATTAAATTTCAAGAATACATTATTCGAACAAAAACCTAACCATTGCTAATTTACCGTATTAGTTATGGTTAAAATTCTAAAATGTCGGTATTAAATTATACCGAAAGGTATAAATATTTTTACCGACCTTTAGCTTTCGCCAGCTTTTTCGCCCGCTTCCTAGGGGAAACTCCTCACACTCCTTATCTAATTCTGAGTACACGTTATTCTTCTTATTATGCCAAGTTTCATCAAAATCCTTATAGGAAAAACCAAGAAGTAACAAACTCATGAGGACACAGTTGCTTTCGTTGAAATGTTGCAAAACTCACGTGAAACGTTTTTGATAATCAACAAATAAAAAAGGTTGTAACTGCCCACTATATGGAATTAAATTCGAGTCGACGAATGATTTCGCTTCGACGAATTATTTATACCAGCTAATTCACTCTAGGTCAAGTATAGTGACACTATACTTGACACTATAGTGTCAAGAGTGAGAGTGATCATTAAGGATAGCTATAAATTATCTTCTTATTAAAAAATGGGTAAACCTAGAAAGTTTTAACGATATTTAATAGGTACTAAGGCCTAAGACCCCACGAGCGGCTGCAATCCGCTGGTATAATAGGGCTTCACAACTCTTTTGCCATATTCGCGTTACTGGCATTTCTTGAGTAATCAACTTCAGTTAGAAGGGTTTCGAAGGATTCAAATTTGACCAACTTTTATAATAATTGTAAAAGAATTTGGAAAGATCCTTATATGGGATCGAATGTCATGCACACTGCATAATAATTATGAAATTGCCATCAGCAGGCAGGCATTAAACTAAACAAAGGTAAAATAGCCTTAAATTATAGTTTGTAGTTAGTCTTATATCCTCTGACTTATTGTGAGTAGATTATGTCTATGTACACGAATGTATCATCAGTTTAATTCCTGATTAAACAAACTGCGTTTTTTACAAATCGGTAATGCACTCGTTAACTCTTTTCTATGGTAATGCAGGTTGTGTATGTATATCATCGCAAGCACCTTATTTACCATATATTTGAAAAATGTACCTTGCCAGCATTGCTGGCTGTGTTTTATTAACATTGCTTTATATGTGCAGCTACAGACAGAGTGTTCCTGTGGACTTCATCATTCGAGAGTTGGCGTTTGAATCAAGTTCTAAAGCAGTTGAATTTTTAAATCAATTCCCACTTTCGTATACCGATTGCGATCAATCTCAATTGGATTGCAAGGCCAGTCTTCCAGCTGTTTCGAGTATATAACATTTCCTATTTGATAGCCGTCCTGTTATAGTAGCGTGTTGTTGCGTGGTAATGTAACGATTATGGAGCTGCACTTCGTTTGCTGCGTGCCTGTCAGCCAGTCAGCCAGTCGTGATCATCGCTCAACATAATTTACATCTTAATTTTAAGCGCTTTGCTAGGATGAGGCGGCATAATGAAAAGTGGCATATTCAGTTGTACAGCAGAAAAGGCTACAATATGAAGAACCCAGAATAAATACCAGCAGTAAACAGCTAATATGCACAATGTTCAGTGGGAATCTATAAACAATTTATTTTAATGTGAAGTGATAACAGACTTAAAGAAGACTTTATTTGTACAGTGTACTACTGAATGGACTAAGTGTTAACGTTTATCTCATACGGTTTTTGTAAATATTCCGATTTTATGATTGTCTATTTCAAGTTTTATTTGTATTAATTATGAAATATTTTTAAAGCACGCAAATAATTCTATTTTAGAGATAGTCTTAATAAATGATTCTGGTTTTTACAATACTTTGTTTCATTGATGCTAGTGTGGGAACCCCAACATTTTAACCGTTCCAATATAAATAGATTTAACACTGAAAGTGCTCGCCGTGTCGCTGCCATTCCGGTGTGACACGGGCCTAACCATGCAAATATAAACGCACTACTGCAGTCATTAAATTCCAAAAAAAAAGCACTACTGCAACACTCAACCTCGCGGTACGTAGCGGCTTATTTAGGGTCGGCGCCCATTGCCCACTGCAAGGCACGGTAAAGGATTTTAATACTAATTATTTTGAATCATATTTCGATGAGTTTACAATATAATTTATATTACTTTATTTTGATACCACGATGATACCGCGACGTGCTGCAGGATGCGGCATGACGTGTCTTGCTTTTTTAACCGACTTCCCAAAAAGGAGGAGGTTCTCAATTCGTCGGGACCTTTTTTTTTTATTTTTTATGTATGTTCACCGATTACTCGGAGACGCCTGGACCGATTTGCAATTTTTTTTTTGTTTGATAGTGTATACCTCCCAGGTGGTCCCATAGTCACCAGGTCAGGATCTGATGATGGAAACCCTGAGAAATCGAGGGCAACTTTCGAAAATTGTAGGCATACGTAGGGTAAAAACTTGACACTAAGGCGTATGTCTGATAACACTATGCAATGGTGAAGGTTTGGAGCTGACCTGATGATGAAGACCAGAGAAGGTCGAGGGAACTTGAACAATGAATGTGTAAACTACCTCGTGTTTGGGCTTATTTTGTTCGTATTGACGAGACCTTTGCAACAGTAAAGGTTTGAAGCTGACCTGATGATGGAGACCAGCGAAGGTCGAGGGAACTCGACAATTGAATATGTAAACTACTTCGTGTTTGGGCTTATATTGTTCGTATTGATGAGAACTTTCCACTTATGCGGATAGTGACAACTATGCTTGTCACTGAAAAGCTAAAAATAAAAAACTTTTTACAAAAAAATAAAACCGACTCCCAAAAACACTGAAAAGCAAAAAAAAAACTATTCTTAGGTGCATCGGCCTAGAAGTCGGTGGCGAAATAAACTTAGTTACATCCATTAGACACTGACTTCTAGGCCGATGCACCTAAGAATAGTTTTTTTTTTGCTTTTCAGTGTTTTTGGGAGTCGGTTTTTTATTTCACGGGATGCCGCGGCGCGCCATCGCATCCCACGAGACGTACCTATGGGTCACTTTGGGGTTGAGGAATTATAATTGCTAGCTAGTTGAAACTTGTGTAGCATTTCGATGGGGCACAGGGCGCAAAACTCATGAGTGCCAGAGTGGCTGGGCTTTCAGTAGGATGTCACAGCATGCCGCGGGATACACACTACACACCCTGCCTTGCCATGTCGTGCAACGCCGTCAGTGAGCGCCGGCCCTTAAAGGATGCGATTGCAGCAATACTTACATAATCAATAGTGTGCACATGTTTCTACCGGCTTAAAATCCTTTATAAAATAAGGCCTTATTTGTCGGAGGAATTGCGTGTGCGGCTGGTTGAGTCTCTTGCGCTTTCTAACCTTAGCTATGCAGACACAGTTTATGGTCCTCGATTGCTGGCACGAACGGAACGCCTGATCCAGAGAGTGCAAAACGCCTGCGCCAGATTCTGCTTCACAAAATACCACCAAGAACTCACGTCACTCCCTTTATTAATCAACACTCCATCCTTAAGATGAAGTTACGCCACAAGTTGCACTTGGCTTGCCTACTCTTTGGGGTTATAAAGTACAAAGAACCATCCTATTTGTGCAACCAACTCAGCTTAATTGCTAGTAAGAGAGAACGCCCTGTAAGACAATGCTCACAGCAACCCTCCACGGAACCGCACAGTACTGCGGCCTTCAGAGGCAGTTTTAGGTACGCTGCTACTAAATGCTGGATGGAACAATATTGCCCCGCCAATAAGAAATATCAAAACTTGGTGCTTTTAGAACACATCTACGAAAGTTCTTTATTGATTCACAAAAAGAACTTGGTATGACGATCTCAAACACGTCCATAACATAGCGATAGCAGGTACCTGCCGTGATGGTGTTTCGTCGCCGTATTCCGGTTCACTCGTAGTCTGAGAGAACTAGTACGGTAGACCGCACATCAGTGGTAACTGTCATGCACCTTAATAGTAATAAGTACGATTTTCCTATAAAACTGTTACCACTGACCTGAAGTTGACTGTATTAGTTGTTTACACATTTTTACACTTCAATATTAATCATACATACCTAGTTCACATTCAAACACAACACACAACAGAACATAAAACACTTACTTCAAATACACACAGCACAAGGGCCCGATTCTCCTAATTTTACTTAAGCGACATACGATTCACGTTCGACTCGGTTCGACTGAGATCCAATCCCGACTCGATTACGATTGAAGCGTATGTGGCATTCCGCTATTTTTTCTTTGAAATAAACGTTTTTATCCTTTTCTGTCATTCAATAATGAATCATTTTGTCTGCAAATTATTTACGATTGCAAAATGAATGTAGATCAAACTACCGTATAGACCAAAATCACCAAAATAGCAGATCAATCGCAAACCAATCGAATGTCGTTGGAATACGATTGGTCTAATGTTAGTAGCAGACTGCCCAATATGGTTAAAACTGCTATTGCGATCATATTGCGACTCGATTTCTATTCGATTTTGACATTATTAACTTAGGAGAATCGGGCCCCTGAGCACACACACTAAGGGTCAATTCACACGTACCACAACCACACCACGTCGAAGCGACATAATGTGGTCAAGCTGTGGTTACGTGTGAATAGTGCCGCAGCGGCTTTTTGCAGTTGCGTTGTGGTACCGACAAAATGTCGATGTGGTTGCGTTGTCGCTGTTGTTGCGACGTGGTAACCACACGTGGTCATGTGCAGTTATACTCCAGCTTTAGTAGAGGTAACACGGCTTGACTGAACGTAGTCATGGAGGAAAGATTGTTGTTGCTATCCTTGTTATGGCTTTTATTAATAAGAAGAAGACGACGAAATCAGCGTAATCGTCGAAAATAAATTTATGGCGGCGTTGCCGTCGCCGCGTGGTGGCGTTGCCGTCGCGATGTGATTGCGATGTGTTTGTATTACACAGGTGGTCGATGACAACGTTAAAATGTGGTACGTGTAAATTGTAATATTCATTTTCAATACAAAATATACGCCCGACCACATGGCGTCGTTGTGGTGTGGTTGTGGTACGTGTGAATTGACGCCAATCGTCTACTCGACGCGTGCGTCGTTTCAGGGATCCAGCAGAATACCAGCGTCAGATATTCTACCTGACACATGCAGAGCTGGGGCCCGATTCTCCTAAGTTAATAATGTCAAAATCGAATAGAAATCGAGTCGCAATATGATCGCAATAGCAGTTTTAACCATATCGGGCAGAGTCTGCTACTAATATAAGACCAATCGTATTTATTTATTTATTTAGTTAGGCTCTTCAACAATGAGTACACGGTTACATCTATAACTATACATTTAAACTTATATCTAAGTGCCTCATCACTTAAAGAAGAGCACTGCATGCACTATAATTTGCACATAAACCTACTTAACTAAGCCAAAAAAAAATAAAAGAAAATGAAACAGTGAAAAAAAAAAAAAACAAAACAAAACATTTTTTTACAAACTTAATACATAACATGCTGTCAGACAAATATTTGTGACTAAATTAATTATTACGATTTAGAATCCTCTTAAGCGAGGTTAGAGGGGTGTGAAACAAATCAATGTCCTCACTGCATTGCTCGTACACAGCCACGGAGGAGAAAAGACTAGCGGACATGCCCTAAAGCAGGTAGGTCACGCGCCTTCAGGTAGGTCAAATACGTCACGGCAGGCGTGGCTCGACACCGCCCATATACCGTCCTTCACATCAAACTGACATCTTGTCATAGTTGTATTTTAACACGGAGGACAAAAGACTAGTCTTTTCTCCTCCGTGGGAATGCCACATACGCTTCAATCGTAATCGAGTCGGGATTGGATCTCAGTCGAACGTGAATCGTATGTCGCTTAAGTAAAATTAGGAGAATCGGGCCCCTGGACTCCCATTCTGTGCAAACTTAGGACACTGCACCGCGCCGTTAATTTCTGTTTGTATTTTATGTCTGTCTTTCTACCCACTTTTTGTTTTGTTTTATTTCTTATTGTGTATCTTTGTGGTGTCTTTTTGTTTGTCCTGAATAAACGTTTTACCTATCTATATCTAGGTATCTAATACGGCCGCGATTGTATTTTTGTAACACGCAATTTTGTAAAAAAAAACTTCCATTCCATTCCGTGGCAGTGTAAATTGAGCCGTATTGTATCCCCCATACATAAGCGGGAGACTATGATTTCAATTTCACGAGTAAATGGCTGAAGCGGTTGGGATGGAAATAGAGGATGGATGAGTGGAGCAGTTTCCTAACCCCTTTCGTTAGATTCTCGGTTCTGTCCGAAATCGCTTTGTGTTGTTCAAGTGGCCAGTATTACAATTCTGTTCTTGGGAGTCTCAGATTTATCAAAATCCAGCTCGGATTTTATTTGGTAATTTAAGTAGATCGCTTAAAGAATATTAATTTGATAGTTGAAGGTGTTTATCTTCACACCAAAAATAAGATAAACAAAAATGATTTTTTATTTTATACATATCAACAACCAATAGTTACATGGAATACATCTTATATAAATTACAAGTAATTATTGAAGATTCTTAATGCCTAGACTAAAAATGAGGCAGGCATACTTTGCCAGCAAATAATTCTGATATCACAGTAATCCATAGAGATAGAACAAATAATATGTATGATATGCCAACTTGGTGACTGTTTGGTAGCTGGTAAGGTTGTCCTCCAATTTCGTCCACATGGAATCCCATTGGGAATATGACAGCTGCTAGGCAGAAGACAACCACTGAAAGCAACATACAGATGTTGTTATAAGTTTTATTACAGTTAACAGCAGAGAAATTAGCTGTGCTTCACGGTTTCTGCTGTATCTCGGGGAAACTAATTGTGTACCACAATAAGTTGTTCATGTTCAAGGCCTCTTATTGTCATATAATTTTAATTAGTATTATAATTTTAGTTAGTTTTATGCATGAAAGTGTAACTAACGTACATAGATTCACATTTAGCAATGCAAGTTAGACTATCAATATTGCAAAGTTTCATACTTGCTGCAAATCCAACCCATCTTGCGTATGGTATGACATTTCTATCAAAATGACTGGATGCTAGTAGTATCACAGTAGTGGTAATACATATACATCCAATGAAGATGCAGATCAAGGCAAGCAACCATTCGGGTTGTAGATCTGGAGTGTAGCAAACTTGGGGCCGATTGTACAGTGTAATGCAGGACCACATTAATCCAAGTCTTGTGTCACCTGAAAATAAACCTTTTAAAATATAGGTTGAAGGTATTGAGTACAAAATAGAATGTTTGAGATTTACCAATTTAAGTTTAATATTATATTTTCCTACTGATCAAATAATAGTATTGCATATAAATATTTAAGGACATTATAGGAAAGGATATACATTAGTGCTTGTTGTAGTAGATGTTTAAAATGTAGTTTAATTTGTATATTTATTTTTAATATTAATAACCTTTGGGGTATTAGAAGCCAGAAAGCTATTAAAATTAAATTGACATCAGCCAATTTCATAAGACAGTGTTCAACATAGTAACGGAGTAAAATAAGTGTAGGATCTACAAAAATACAAACTCCATTCGTTGTTGGGAAGTCTGTTAAAAATCTAGTTTTGGTGGTAACAAACATCTAGTAAGTATAGATTATACGTACCTCCAACTTCGGTAATTATCCAATCTGGCATTGCGAGGCTCACAATAGCAAAAACATCTGCTGCCATAAACAGCGTACCTGATATTACTGTTAATTTATCCATGACGAAAATACTTTCTCAAATATTGTTCCTATTCACTGTTTCAAACCAGATAAATATGTTAATGTAGATATCGATTACATTATTTTAAAGGTCTATAAAGTATTTTTTCCTCGTTAGGTAGGTTTTAACTATCGAGTATCGCTTTCGTTCAAGGTTTTTATTTATTTATTAGATAAATAAAAACAATGACAGATAATGTCTATTCTATTCTTTTTTGTATATGGCAATCCGTGTCGATGTCAACTTCGACGATTCTGCCAATGACAAGTGGGATGAGAAGCAAGAAGTGCTTTTAATTAAAATAAATTAAAAAAATAAATATATATATATTGATTTAAGATGGTGCTGTGGCCGATCTTGTGTAACTTAATGTGTTAGTAGGACGGCACTGAAACAAACAAAAATACATTTACATATTTAAAAATAACAACAAAATGTTAGTAACACATAACACATAATATATACCACAACCATACAAACTGTGGCCTAAATATAGGCCACAGTTTATAATTTAATATTGTTTTGATGTATAAACATCAACAGCATCTGGAGCAGTTCTGGACAGGAGTGGGATAGGAGGGAGACAGATAATGTCAGTCAGATATTCCAGAAGTGACAGATGTGATCCGCCCATTGACATTATACTATAATCCGCCATAGACAAGACACCAAAAGAAGAAGCTTCCATATTTCCCTTCCACATTGAGATAGGAAAAGTCAATGTATTTCCATGTTTTAGATTGAGCAAAGATAATAAACTATATTTTACGACAGTAGCAAAACAAAAGTGTTAAGCTAGTTGATCTGTTGTAGTTATTGATATATTTTAATTAATAAGCGGCAGCAAGAGGGTTCCCTTGTTTGAGGGCGATCCAGGGAAGAGGGTTTCCGCTGGTCTATTTTTTTGTCTGACGTCTCGCCAGCTTTTTAAGAGTACCGGCTTTTACACTAGGTTTAAATTAAACCAGTATGTTCCTTCTGAAGTCGTTCATGTACCATCGTAATGGTTCGTTCAGACAGGCCGGCTCGGAGAGGAGAGGAAATTCTTAACACGTTGAAATTGAAAATCGAGTACTTAGTATTTGTAGTAATGTTTATTTTTGCATGTGCACTGCTTTTGTCATTTAGAATACTCGAAGGCGCTTGATGTGAAATAATAAGAGCCTCTTATCCTCTTATTAAGAGGAGCCGACCGGCTCCGATCGCGTACTTTTTCTCGGTCTTGCAGACGTTTGGCTGCGATTGCATGTTCTTTCAGCCGATCGGAGCCGATTCCGGTCTGTGTGAACAGGGGCCCGATTCTCCTAATTTTACTTAAGCGACATACGATTCAAGTTCGACTCGGTTCGACTGAGATCCAATCCCGACTCGATTACGATTGAAGCGTATGTGGCATTCCGCTATTTTTTCTTTGAAATAAACGTTTTTATCCTTTTCTGTCATTCAATAATGAATCATTTTGTCTGCAAATGATTTACGATTGCAAAATGAATGTAGATCAAACTACCGTATAGACCAAAATCACCAAAATAGCAGACCAATCGCAAACCAATCGAATGTCGTTGGAATACGATTGGTCTTATGTTAGTAGCAGACTGCCTGATACCTATGGTTAAAACTGCTATTGCGATCATATTGCGACTCGATTTCTATTCGATTTTGACATTATTAGCTTAGGAGAATAGGGCCCCCAATATGGTTAAAAATGCTATTGCGATCATATTGCGATTCAATTTCTATTCGATTTTGACATTATTAACTTAGGAGAATCGGGCCCCAGACCCTAACTCTTTTGAACAACCCCGCAGCCTCGGCGAACTAATATATTGCCAACTTAACTAATCATTGGGTTTGGTAGAAATGGTAGGAAATAATGTATTTCTCTTATGTGTATTAAAACAATTTTCCGAAGCAGGTAAGGGTTTGTTTTCACGACTCACTTCAATGTATAGTTTTATAGGTGGGTTCTTTTTTGTTTGTTTTTACCCTAAAGACTCCAAAACTACTGATTCGGTTTAAAAATTCATTCACTATTATTAGGAAGCACTATTCCCATTTCCTGAGTATGATTAAAACACCATTCGACTAGATAGGAACTGGTAATAAAATAAGTAGCAGCCATTTTGAATTCATCATCTGTTATTTCATATCATAAACATTTACACATAATATTGATAGTAATACTATTGTAAGTATTAAATATTAAAAATTCAGTCCTTTAAACTTGCCGTAGTCGTCGTATGTATAAAATAGTACTCGTATTATGTTGAATTGCTAATCTAAGGGAAAAGACCTATAACGGCTAGACTATTCATAGGTAGGTACGACAAAGTATTATGTCTATCATGATGATGGAATAATTCTGTCAAGTAACATTTAGCTAACCAGAAATGTCCTAAGCCTAGACTTTTTGCCAAGTGGTGGCCTTTTTAACTTTAGGCCATTTTGAGCTTAAATTTTAACATTTAGGAAATGTATGCAGAGTTTAGGCGGGTGCTGCGGCTGGAGCGCTAGATACTGTGTTGCTGGTAGCTGTTGAGGTAGTATCGTCAGGCTCCTGAATTTGTAACCATGGCATGCGACGTTGTAGTTCTTGCCTGAAAATATAAAAATATCGTCGTTTATTGAGGCGGTGCTCAGGCTGGCGGTACATAAATATTGAGATAGCGAATAGTCTGACTGAGATTATAGGAGCAAGGGAAACATTATTTACCGAAAATTGTGATTTGATTAGTGGTTGAAAATATTTTCAATTAGAAATGCCATTCGATCGTTAAGTTCTGGTTAAGGACATTTTAAGCCAATTAAGTATTCAAAATCGATCCATTAATGTGATTAATGAGAAACCTACGACATAACACTTTTCAGATTATATAATTTTGTTAAAATTATAATTAACAGAGAGTTGAGAATAGGTACCTGTATTTTGGATGACTAATAGCGTACACCCATGGATCGATGCAAGCAACAGCTTTACAAGCGACTGCCGGAATCATTGTAACCTGTACAAAGAATGTAGTACATTAAATTGTAGGTAGTGTAGTTACCTACTAGGTACCTACTGATAAATATTTTGAGATTGAGTTTGATGCCGTTACGACTGATATGACATGATATAGCTATATGGGTAACGTAAACTCAAATTAGGTACAAGGCTTCACATGGAATTCTAATTACAGTAGACTTTTATTAAAATTGTTGCAATGAGATTAGAAGTACCTAGGTAAAAATAGTGACCAAAGATTAATATGGTTTTGTGATATTTACCCCAGGTGTCAAAAGTTGTTGGTTTCCAAAAGCGCCTATAAGCGCCATAACGCCATAGGGTGTCCACGATGCTACAAATAAGAAGCACACGGTGAGAGCTGCCTTGGCTATTCGGATTTCAGCTGATTCTGCACCTGCATTCTGGTTAGCTCGAAGTGATTCCACGTTCATTTTCTTAGCTTGTTCCCTGAAAACAATATGTTTGAGTATTTACCTGCGGCTGAACTTCTGTCGCACAATGGAATAGATATTAAATAAGAAAATTGAAAAATACCTTAAAGCAGCTTCATGTGCAAACACCTGTTTAACGATTCCACTGTAAAAGTATATAATCATCGACATGGGGAAAACGTAGCTGCAGGCAAAAATGCAAGCCACGAATAGCTTGGTGTCAAAAGTGTTCGTCAAGTAATCAAAACTGCATGATGTCAAATAACCCTCTGAAATAAAAGAACAATATATTTGTAGGCAATGGGCGTAATCGTTGTTAAAATGTAAATGAACTGTACAAACCAGGAACATATCGGCCCCAGATTTTGAAGAGTGGCAGCAGAGCCCATGGCGTACTGTATATCCAAACAAACGCGATCATTAGTAGAACCTTGCCTCTTGACAGACGTCCGTCCAAGGGCCGAGTGATTGTTGAATGTCTGAAAATTAAGTATTTTAACTTGTTACAGAAATAAAAAGAAGGTAATGAAAACGAAGGGGTTACCATAGATAATGCGACCAACTGTAATAAATAACCCGCCTGCAGGGAAAATGACAACAACATATTGAAATGGCAGAAACAAATTGAACAATCGCAGTTGGCGAACTTCCTTGCTACATAAGTAAATGTTCGAACAGTCTATATTTTAAACTAGCTTCTGCCAGCGGGTTCACCCGCATCCCGTGGGAACCTCTGCACGAACCCGAATAAAACGTAGGCTATAGCCTTCCTCGATAAATGGGCTATCTAACACTGAAATAATTTTTCAAATCGGACCAGTAGTTCCTGAGATTAGCGCGTTCAAGAAAACAAACAAACAAACTCTTTAGCTGTATAATATTAGTATAGATAAGACTAGTATTAGTGTAGACTAGTATTTAATTTAATGATACATAAGTAGTTCGGCTGAATCTAATAACCCGATTGTAGGAATCAGTTGTGACTTTTAGAAACAAAATATACAAAACATATATTACAAGATACGCAGAAAAGCCTTTTAAGCAGTCGGGTAAAACATAGAAATAAGTATTAAAATTAGTCTTCCCTTTACCTGTCGTAAGCGATGCAAGCATTTGTCATACCTGCACCAATGCCACTATACGCGCCCATCAACGCGAATAGCTGACAACCGAAGGTGCCAGTAGCAAAACCACGCATTGCACTATTGTATATAAATATTGGAGCTTTCGCCATCATGATAAAGTCTAAAATTGCTAACTGTAGGATTAGAAGATTACTTGAGGTCCTTAAGCTTTTAGTTCTGAAAATTAAATGTTACATTTAAAATTACACTGAATTACACTAAAATGTGGTATAAACAAAATACCGGATTATACAGACGTTGAAAATATGAAAATAACTAGTCCATTGCCGACTAGCGCTGCTGCAGTAAAGAATATGTAGAGCAATGCTAGCGCAGTATGAGCGCTGGCCGGGGGCGCAGGAAACGACAGCCAGTGCTCGGGTACCATGGCCAGGTCTTCTCCCGTCAACCCCGCGCCCAGCATTTCCGTATCGCCCGCCCCACCCGACCTAAAAGTGACACGTTATTGTAATAAAAAAATATTAATTAATAAAAAGTGAGATAAGTTAAAAATAACTCACTTGTATGCTGCAAAGTGCGCATCGTAGTATGAATTTTCTGTTTGATTGTACATGTTGTATTAATGTAGGGAAGGAATGAGCAGTCCTCGGTAGTGTGCCTGACTGCCCACTGCACAGACTGACTGCTGTCTGTCACAGTTCGCCCTATGCTTTTATATCATATAGTCCTACTACTAACTAGATTGAATGGATTATCCGTTGTGACACCTTTGATAGGATTAGCAGAGATTTGGCTTACACACGGCCAGAGATTTCTGTAGATGTGGTTGGTAATGTGTTTAATTCTACCTTAATGCGGATATAATGTGTTTGTTCTGTATGTAGGAAGCCACCATAGAATTACATTAGGTATTGTATTACCTATTTCCCACCCAAATATTAGTCGAAGTTTGCGTTGATCATTCCCAAACATTGTATTTAATTGTGAGAAGTGTCAAAGAGTGAAAGTAACATCACATATCAAAACGTCTTGGTCGTTTTAAGCGCAATAACTTGGACTTCAAGAAACTTCACCAAATCGTATTCAGAAATATTAAGTTACTTATTTTAATTGAAACTATATAATTGATGTCACAGGATCTACTGACCGAGGAGGGCACCGATAAAGACCAATTATTCCCTTTCAAATAAAAATAAGAGGTAAGGAATAAAAGTACCAATTATTTCGGGCTATTTCTTATCCGTCATAATGTAATTTGCACGTCTTCGCCACCCACGTGAATTTTTACATAAAGGTCTTACTTCCACCCAGAAGAGGAACCCGCAATATATAGGCATTATTTGGCCAAACTTGTCACTATTCGATTTGAACAATACTTTCAGGATTAAGGTTTGTGTTTAATGGCCCATTCAGACCAGGAACACCTTTTAATCAACTGTGATTTTCATGAAATAGATTCATGGCTGATTAGATACCTGCTCACTTAGATATACTTAGACTCAACGTTCAGTTTTCGTGAATGCATTGAAATTAGTTAATGTGAACCAATGTTATCTCGGTCTATTGTGTTATGGATTTCCCAGAAAAAGGATCTAATAAAATAACTATTATTGTTTTTATAGTTTGGTTCGTGGTTTTTGTAGGGATAAACTAAAACAAAACGAATAATCAACAATTTAATAGACATCACAACAACCATTTGGATTGAGTACACATTTCTAATTTACAAAATAACTGCTAATATTTATATACAAGAATCCTATAGTATAATTACAGACCGTATAAAACTTTTTAAAGTTCATATAATATAAAAGTACAATTAATATTTTTGCGGATCAGTCAGAACTCGACCTCGACGTCTATTCTTATTGATACCCAACTGTAATACCTTATGTATTTAATCCGACACACGACACCTTTGCATGATGACCACGCGACCTTTTCGCCTCACTTCAGCGCAGGGGCGAATTTACATATAGGCTTTTGGGACGTAAGCCCCGGCCCCCGCGGGTAAGGAGTGCCAGTATGCTCATAGAAGGTTTAGCACGGGGCCTATAAGTTCGAAAAAGGGGACTTTTTTCTACAAAAAGGTCACCGCAGTGGCTCCTAGGCGATTTAGATGTGGTATTTTAGTTGAAAGCTAGTTTTTGCTATTTTTTAAATTCCAAAACTACCTCTAACTTTTACTGTACTTTTACCCTTTTTATCAAAATTGCTGAGTTTTTGTCTGTTTTTCAATTCAGAAATATTTCTTGCATTGCCAAAGATGTAAAAATATTGATTTGTTATTCAAATCATCCAAACTAATATTATAAATGCGAAAGTAACTCTGTCTGTCTGTCTGTCTGTCTGTCTGTCTTTCTGTCTGTCTGTCTGTCTTTTCTTCACGCCCAAACTACTGAACCGATTTGTGTGAAATTTGGTACAGACATAGTTTGAAACTTGAGAAAGGACATAGGATAGTTTTTATTACAAAAAATAAAAATAAAAATAAAATTTATTCCGGACATACAGCGCCATCTATTGGTCAAACCAAAAATCTGGAGGAAGTCACTATTCCACGCGAACGAAGTCGCGGGCAAAAGCTAGTAATACATAATTTGCGTAACCTTTTTACGTGTTGGTGGCCAGATTAACAGGATACAATTGAGTACTAGAGTTTTTAAATGAATGAAATCTGGGACATACATATTTAGGTACCTAATTAAGTAGGGGCCCCGAAAAATTTATTAGCCCGGGGCCCCATAACTTCAAGATCCGCCCTTGCTTCAATGGACTGAGGAGCCTATAAACGTTACTAGGTTAATAGCTAACGTTAATAGGTATAAATGCAATTATAGTTACCTTACTCCGTAAAAACCCTTACAAAACTCCTTCTCCCCGCCCCTTTCAGTAAGCTCTGTTTAATCTTACTGATATCTTTGCCTTGAATACGGCTGATCACATTAATTGACTTTGAAATTAAAGTAACGCATTTTATTATGTTAATTGTCATGAAATATTGAAAAATAACTACGTTAAGTATAGATAGATAATGTTCACTAACTGTTTGGCTCGCTGTCTAGCGTAGGTTTACATTACGCATATCTCTAGAACTCTAGAACATTAAGTAATAGTTTTAACAAACTGGTTATTGTATTTAACTTTCGCCCTGGTAACATTTTGCTGCTAACTGTTCGTAAATCGTCTGTAATCTATGTTCTTGTTGAATATATTTACTAAGTGTAAACATACACGAAAAACATTACCATATTTTGTTCATATATAGTACGTGTGTACGTAATGTATCAATGAACTATATAAGCTATTCAAAAATCAAAAAGTTACTAAGTCGAGCAAAGTTATGGTTTTTTGTATGATGTTGATTGTCATAATGTTTTATTCGTGTATGTGTGCACGCCTAAAGGGATAACACAATTACACTACGACCAACGTATCTTGGCGAGCCTGAATTAGGCTGCTTTCCCAGCAGAGACGTGCTATGCAACATTGATACGGATGCGTGTGATATTCACCAATCACATTCATTGGTGCCCATATTATGTCAGTGGTAGAAAGGAATTCTACTAAGCTACGATTTTTATATGCCAGGCTGCATTCTATCATGCATCGTATCGCTACATACCTTGGTATCTGAGGAATAGGTCACAGTTACGCTATTACATTTTCGTAGCATAGCTGCATTAATTAGCACATAAAAGCAGTCTCAGAAGGAAAAGGCAATTTTCCTAACCGATCACCAAAATAAGACTGCGCAGCCGAATATCTTCAGACTCGCCTACCTGTCCACGTTGTATCTACGAAAGAGTTTCAGTCCGCTTACATATAACCACAACAAACATGTCTTCAATAACATCGACACTGTACTATTTGATTCACTACTAACTTAATATAAAATGCGGAGTTGCATTTCTTTAGCTGTTAGGCCTTAAGCGAGTTTTCATGTAAAACTTAATAAGCAAAACTTTTGATATACATTTTTTTACCATTGTTGGTAAGTTCATTATATCTTAAAATATTAAAAATTAAAATATTTTTCATAGATTTTTTTGCTCAAATAACTGTGTATCATTTTGGTTTTTAGAATTTGGACGTAATAATTATGTTTTAATGAAGTCAACTGACGACATTACAAACCGATACATTTTCTACTCTAACAATTTTGCCTATTGAAGTTCACATTCCAACCTATTGAATTAGGTGCCCACGACTTATTTTTTACTAAGACATCATCATCCTCCGAGCCATTTTCCCAAACTATGTTGGGGTCGGCTTCCAATCTAACCGGATGTAGCTGAATACCAGTGCTTTACAAGGAGCGACTGCCCTATCTGACCCCCTCAACCCAGTTACCCGAAAACCCAATACCCCTTGGTTAGACTGGCGTTAGACTTACTGGCTTCTGACTACCCGTGACGACTTCCAAGGATGTTCAATGACAGCCGAGACCTACAGTTTAACGTGCCATCCGAAACACAGCCATTGGTGTCTAAGATATACTTAGAAAGTACATACATACAAACATAGAAAAGTTGCATTGGTACTTGCCTGACCTGGAATCGAACCCGAGCCCTCATACTTGAGAGGTTGGTTCTTTGCCCACTAGGCCACCACGACTTTTTTACTAAGACATTATCATGAAATTAACTAGTACACATTATATAGAATCATGTCCGAATATATAAGTAACAGACCAGTTGAAACTTAATTTAAGTTTTAGAATGTATGATAAGTTCATAAGTTGTTTTTATTACATTAAAGTTTTACACACATACTTTATTTACAATAAATAAATTACAAAAAAGAAGTCTACAAGTAGCTATGTGCTTGTTGGTGACAATGGAATCTGAATTAGCATCTAGGTATGTCTTTCTTTCAAAGTAAAAGGCCCAGGGGCCCGATTCTCCTCCTGAAGTTAATAATGTCAAATCGAATAGAAATTGAATCGCAATATGATTGCAATAGCAGTTTTAACCATATCGGGCATTCTGCTACTAATATAAGACCAATCGTATTCCAACGACATTCGATTGGTTTGCGATTGGTCTGCCATTTTGGTGATTTTGGTCTATACGGTAGTTTGCTCTACAATCATATTGCAAACGTAAATCATTTGCAGACAAAATGATTCATTATTGAATGACAGAAAAGGATAAAAACGTTTATTTCAAAGAAAAAATAGCGGAATGCCACATACGCTTCAATCGTAATCGAGTCGGGATTGGATCTCAGTCGAACGTGAATCGTATGTCGCTTAAGTAAAATTAGGAGAATCGGGCCCCAGAGTGACTGAGTGAGATACTGCTTTCGGCTTTCATAACTTTTAAGTGAATTCAGCAACTAGGTAGTTTTTGCCAAATCGTATTTTAGGAAATAATTTCAACCAAGATTTTATTAAATATAATGAATGGAATACGTGGGCGATGCCATGAAAGTTCTCGTACCATATTCAATATATATTAACTTTAATGGCTTGTAAAATTATGTGATTTATTTTTTTATGAAATTCGCTTTTATCAGTCTTTTAATTTAACAACGCATGATTAAATTAAAATGGTTTAATATTATTAAATTGATTATTTTAACAATCTTTTTTATTATTGGCCTAGTCGTTAATCAGTGATTACTTAAATATCTTTGGTGAGATGTAAGTTAATTGCACTATGTTTGTAGATTAGAATATTGACAAAAGCTTAAGGCTTTGTGTGGAGTAATTGAAAACACGTGAAACAGGGAGGTCAAAAGAGTAACATCACAAATTCTTAACATCTTACATATTTCAACCAACAACAACGACGAACAATATTGGGGCTTCATGGAACTACTTCAAACGGCTTTGACAAATGGCTTGTGTAAGCATATTAAAATTCTCAATATATGAGACCATTCTACTCTTCTTACACAAAAGCACACTGTCAGCACGCTCGGGTTTGTCCTCATACCATATGAATGTACATATGTCCCGATATTTATTATTTATTTATTTATTTATACGTCATCCCTCGCGGTCATTATATATCAGAATACAGAATAAAAAAAACAAATGAATACACTTATGCATGATCAACATCATATAACACGTGAGACATAATTAATCATGTCTTTCTTCTTTCACTACGGCACCATAGTATTAAGATTTAATGTTCGCCAATTCGTAGGCCCCCGTTTCTTTCGTCTTCCCTTATAAATTATATGAAAATACACACCAAATAAACTACTTTACAATAGTAGGTTTAAAAAATAGATACTAATTGTCGCCAATTTATGAAGACACATCGAAAACTCGTGTAAGTGTATGTATGTACAATACATTTTATTGTTCTTGTCTAAATAACTAAAAGTTGTATACTTCATACAAAAGTGTATCAATCGTTTGCCGATAGTTGTGGTGTCTCGTCGGGGCGAGACGCAGCTAGTTCTCATTTGTCTGCCGGGGGCGGGTCGGGCGTGTGTGGCGCGGGCTCGATGGTGATGCAGGTGTCGGGCGGCGTGGCGGGCGACTCGGAGAAGCACGCGGTGACGACGAGGCGCGGCGAGGGCGGCGGCGACGCGAGCGCGGCCGGCGCGGGCGGCGCGCTGCTGGCTCGCTCCTCTTGTTCCACGCACAAATGTACCACATCCATGTTGTTTTTACTGACGTCTTCGTCCGTTCTGAAATGGTGGTACAACGTTTATGTGTGTAAGTATATCTGTAATAGAGTAAAATCCCAGTGCGATCAGACATGAGTGATTTTCTAAAGGATGAAACGTTAGGTTCTCAGTAGTGTCTCATGTACTTAAAATACCTGTGTGTTTGTGGAGCTTGCCTTGTGACACCTGGGCAGGTACCAGGTGAGAAAGGTTACTAAAAATTAGACTTGTTTGACGAAAATTCTAATGGCTGATATTTATATTTATTTTTTAAATGTAATTATCAAGTATTTTGCTGGAAAATAAAGACGGTAAATTTATTTTGTAGAATATTATTCTGAATTAGTATCATGAAGTGTCAGACACTTTTCATTGACCAAAACTTTTGTCAGACGCTTTAAAGCGGCACAAAAAATAAATGAACTTTATGAATTTTCTAATGTCTGACTTTTATACAACCTTATTTTTTGTTAATGCGAAACTTGATACACCTGTCTAGTATTTTTGTGTAAAGAATCTATTTACAAAATTTCACGACTGTATCATAAAAAAACACAAAGTTATAAGCTTGTAAAGTCAGCAAAAATTCAAGGTCACCGGGTCTTGAAGGGGACTGAGGGGTTTTTTTGCACTTGCTACTAGTTGTTTACTGTTTCCTAATACTCGATATGACCTGCCATGACCTGTGTTGTACTTAATGGCGGCGATGTCCAACTTTAAACTTTTTTAAATAGTTTTTGAAAAAAATATAACTTGGTGTAAAAACTATTGGAATCGATTCAGTTACTGATTCTGAACAAACTATATTCAGGTTTCGCATATACTAAAAATAACGTTGTATATGTTATTAAGGTATCTACTACAAAGTTATATTTCATCAGTCAGACGCATTTGAATGACCAAACATCCCCTAAATACAAATATTATTCAACCGGGAGTGCGAGCGCGAATAAAAAATTGAACGAATAAAAAATTCAAATGTATTAAAAGTACTTACGAACAATCCAAGATTTCTGCATCTTTATTTCAATAAAGCGATCTTTAATGTTAAGTTAATAATTAATAAATATTAAAGTAAATTAATTTATTGCAAGTATTTGAAATAATGAATAGATTGGGAGCTATTTTGTTTTATAAGGCATTATTTTTATTTTAGTGTAAAAAAAAAGATACCAGTTATACAAGAATATTTTAATCAAATACATCGGCAAACTGAAGGTGAGTGATGTATTCGCCATTGATGTTGATGCCAAGTCCTTGCCATTCCAGGAGCTTGAAGGCGTCTTCCATTGCGGCCGTAAACAGTTTCGGGGAGATAACGTCCCCCTGTCTTACGCCTCTTCTCTTCTTCATGATACTAATTCAGAATAATATTCTACAAAATATATATAAATATCAGCAATTAGAATTTTCGTCAAACAACTCTAATTAAACTTTTTTTTTTATTATTATATGTATGTCTCTTCCAGACCACGGGACTACAGAGTCCCGGATTTTTGGGAGGCGAACGTGGGGCCGAAGCCAACACGCCCTTTTGAGACAACTTTAATGAAATGGTGACACAAAACCGACAATTATCCCCGTATACACTATAGAAATGTACCCAAGGACAATCCCCGGTTTTGTGCTAAACTATTGCTAACTATGGAGGAAAACTACTTGGGCTATTGTGATGGGATGTTAGTGGACTAGGAATGGGAAGACTATGGGAACTATGGCACCTGCCGATAACAATGTTTGCACACGTAAAAATGGCAGGTGCAGACTCGCCAGCTCACTTGCTGGGCCCTCGGGAATCAGTCACTGAATAGCAACAAGAGGGCAACAGGTACATGAGCGGCTGAAGGGTGAGGATACCTCGGCGGACTTTAAACGCAGAACACGCGCTCCCTGTGGGTCCAGCATCACCGGCCCACTCGCCACTTACCAAGCGGCACCTACCCTCCGAGCAGGGCTGCTAACCCTACTCTAGCGACTCCACTCTGGTCGGCCAATGAAGGCAAGCCAAGAGGTGGGAGATCTATCCCCCGTCATGCTTCACTCCGGCAAGCCGGAGATGGGGGACAGTATACTCTCCCTGAAGCACTCGGATATCGGGTCGCTACTCCCCGTCATCCGCCTCAGATGCGGGGCTTATTATTATTATTTAGCTCACCCCGTTTGTTTTTTTTTTTTTTTATTATTTATTATTTATTCTTGGGTCAAATTTAGTAATTCAAATTTCACCCTCTTCCTGTCAACCGATTAATCTGAAATTTTGTATACACTTTGGATTTTGGTGACAATACAATTGCCTTTATTCATTATCATTATAAATTCAAGATGGCCGCCGCTACAAAATGGCGGATTACATATTTTTCCACAACCCCCTAAATATGGGTATCAAATGAAAGAGCTACACAAGTAGAATACTGTCTGCAATCCCAAAGGGGCCGAACAGGGCCAAGACCTGCCTGGGCTGCGGGATTGTTCGAAAGAGTTACCGTGACCCTGGTACATAAAAGGCCTACGAGTTACGAAGGAACACAACGGTTTTCAGTCAGTAAGAGTCTGGCACACCCTCACCGCTGCTGACCCACAGCGGGAGGGGTCATTTGATGATTTTTGGCGTCGTTAAAAAAAATCAGGTAAAAGGCCATGAATCCACCAGAATGGAAGTGGGCACTGATAATGTATTGAACCTATTACTTTATAGTAATTGGTTCAATACATTGTTGCTCAGTTTCTTACTTAAAACATAAGTACAATTGATGTAGCAGGAAGAGGTTCCTGTCACATTTGTATTTCGGCAATGATTACCTGATTGTGGGTTCTTCTAAGTTATTTATGTTGGTTGTACTCGCTACCGGAGTTGCTGAAAAAATAGATGCATACAAATATAAGATTTCTTAATTCGCTATCATAAAAATAAGCAACATGCGGTTATTTACCTACTCTATTGATATATTTGAAAGTTAGATAAGTTGGTATTACATATTTATTTCTTTTGTAAGATGGCATGATGAAATTAATATTGTTCTTATTTTTTCTTATTCCCATGATGTTTAGGGCTATTACGCACTGTCGACTAGTCGGCGGCGACTCAGTCCCTCGGCTACCGAAACATAGGCAACGAGGCCGGAGACAAGTGCGTAACACCATATTTAAACTAATGAAAGTCACAGACGCTGGTGACTCGGTCACCAGTGACTAGTCGACAGTGCGTACATGCCCTTAAGGATACTAACGGTGAACAGTATCGTCTCTGAGCCGCTGTTGTCGCGCGAGCGGGCGGCGGCGCGTGTTGTCGCGCACGCGCAGAGTGATGCCGGCGCACGCACCGCTGCCGTGCAGGTCCAGCGCCAGCGACGACTGCGACCCGCACTCCGATTCCGCCGCACTAGCGCTATCATTGTTACATGTTATTTATTAATTAAATAACTTATGTTCACCAAGAGCATAACGTCAGTTTTCTTAAATCAACTGTAAATTATGAATTTTCAAGTTCAATCTTCAATGTAAAAACGGACGTTTATGTAGTCGGCGAACTTTGGAAGTAGTATATCAAAATATAGGGAACTAGTAAAAGAACTGAAATCGACAGAAAAAATTGGCAAGCTAGGTATCAAAACGAGGGTATTACTGAGCTGAAATGGTAAAACAAAGTGAAGGCGGACATTAGCGTGAAGTATATGGACTTTACCTAACGGCTGAATGCGGCGGCTCGTCTACGGAGAGCGCGTAGCGGCGTAGCGGGCGACGTAGCGCACTGACGGGCAAGGCCGCGCGGGTGCTCGCGCTATGCAGGTCGGGCGCCGAACCGAACCGAGCCCGTACCTTCGCTCTTTCGCCACCAACTCTGTGTTACATACACTAACTGCCCTCATAATCGTCCTACTCGCTTGTAGACACAGCAACGCTTCTCAGCGATTACCAGAGATGTGCATACTGTCTGTCCATCCTAATCAACTATTCACGAGGTCCCGATATGCCTTTGTGACACGGAGTTAAGAAAGATGAGCGGAGATGCCATAATGCACCTGCATTGACCTACCTAGGTCAGGCGCTTTCTTCTAAATAAGTGCATGACCAAAACGATCAGTTATGTGTGAACTAAAGAGGCGTTCGGCTTCTTTGAGGTATCTGTCAACGATTTTTGGTATTACAATAATGGGCGGTATAAGGACGGAGAGAGTAAGGCTCTAGACAGGCGACTGCATTGCAACTGCAAATTTGCATGCAGTTCGAATGCAGTTGATACGACTGCAATAGAACTGCAAATCAACTTCAGAACACGACTGCACGCCGACTGCAATTCAACTGCAATCGGACTGCACGTTTGATTTGCAGTCGTGTCAACTGCATTCAAACTGCCGTTGAACTGCAAAGAACCATGCCCATCTGTGCCCCAGTAACGCCCAGAGAAAGTAATTACAAAATAGCCCTAATAAATAAAAACTAGAATTATGATGATAATTTGAAGTCTTAAAAAGCACCGGTTAAAAAAAAAAATAAGACATTCTTGTTAACATTGCAGTACATGACATCGTTTCAATCATGCTTTATTTATTACGGTCTGGAATCTCGTCCTTTGGCCCATGTATATATTCATTTGTTGTAACAGTTTTGTTATCAATGTTATTGAATGCCTATTGTTATAGTGTTGCGTTCTTATTTGCATTTATTATTGATGCGATCGGCAAAATATAATTCGACATGATTGATATTAGTCGTAAATGTGATTACTAAATAATCGAATAATAATATACTGCTTTATAACAAAACCAAATAAAAATATGATTTAAAATAATCGTCATAATGCAAAAATATGGCCCAGTTACGTTGATAACAAAAGCCAGGGACGCTCGTATGCTATTTAGTGACTTTTTTCCTTTTTTTCCCGTTGATCGCTCCAAAGGAACTTTGGTCCCTTTTTGCAACACGTATCGTATACGTCGTCATAATACATCTGTTTCATTTCGGGTCTAAATAATCTGATAACATACAATTAAGTCATGAATTCATGATGATCATGAAGTTCCTAGTGAAAAACTAATAGCAATGCTGTCTATAAACGATAAAATGTAAAAAAAAACCATTAGGAAGTTATCATGTTTAATGTCCAATATCTTTTGAATCGGTGCTTTATATAATATTAAATCTAGATATCTTACAAATATGGCTATAAAGCTATCGTATGACATAGAACTGGAATTTGGGTATTGCATGGCGTTACTGACTTTTTACTCCATACTAATATGGGCATGGTCCTTTGCAGTTGAAATGCAGTCCGTCTGTCTAGAGCAGTGGTTCTTAACCTTTTAGTCATGAGGGAGCATTTTACCAAAAGTTTGTCTTGCCGGGGACCACCTCATTGGTTTACCTAAATTGAGGGTTCCTTGATAAAGAATACAAGCTCACTTTATAATTAGCACTCATTTCTTTATTATTTACATTTCTATATTTAGTATATTTAGTACAGATTTTAATTTAATGAGATTTTTGTGACTGTATTCTCTTTACTAACTTCTGAATTCTTTTTTGTAGGTAAGCAAATGCAAAGAAAGACAAACTTATGCTTATGTATGTAGTTTCCAAATGCGCGAGCGAAGCGAGCGCGAATTTTTTTTTCAGACTCAAATAAACATTACGTAAAATGTAGCCCAAACGTACTTAACTTTTTGTTTGTTGACAAATGCAAGAATAAGGGCATAAGTTTCGGAATACGCGAGCGAAGCGAGCGCGAATATATTTTTTTGAGACTCAAAATTAAAATTACGTAAAATGTAGTCCAAACTTACATTTTTTTCTGTCGGACAAGATAGATATGAATGGGAGGGGGGAAGGGGCGGACCCTGAAACTTAACGAAAACCCCTGCTCGCATAGATAAGTCGATAAAAATAAAGTTGGATAACGTATAGCAACGTCGCGAAGCCAAGCTTCGGACCACTTGGAATGCCTCCAGGGACCACCAGTGGTCCGTGGACCACCGGTTAAGAACCACTGGTCTAGAGCCTAACGTCTTTTGTCCCCCGAACACTGCACTATTTTCTTAGGAGACTTTTCACTATGGCATCTCCGCTAAATCATGTTGTTCTATATGTTTTGTGATATTATGTCGAATTAGCACAAAGAGAAGCGAGGCTCCTGTTCACGGTAAGCAATGACATGTGTCAGTGAGCGTGGGGTAAGCCGTTGGAGCTTCTACGGGACTGGATGGCTACTCTTTGGTGATCCTACGAGTGCATGCTTACTGTCTTTTGTGAAAAAGGATTGACTTTGTTATTATCCCTCTTGACAGCATTATAAGCCGTGAGTCAAATCAAATAAATGGTATGGGCACGTTTCGGTTATTCCCAAATGTTTGGACATAAAAATATCAACATCATCATCCTCCGAGCCTTTTTCCCAACCATTTTGGGGTCGACTTTCAATCTAACCGGATTCAGCCGAGTACCAGTGCTTTACAAGAAGCGACTGCCTATCTGACCTCCTCAACCCAGTTACCCGGGTAACCCGATACCCCTTGGATAGACTGGTGTCAGATTTACTGGCTTCTGACTACCCGTAACGACTGTCGAGGATGTTCAATGACAGCCGGGACCTACAGTTTAACGTGCCATCCGAAACACAGTCATTGGTGTCTAAGATATACTTAGAAAGTACATACAAACTTAGAAAAGTTGCATTGGTACTTGCCTGACCTGGGATCGAACCCGCGCCCTCATACTTGAGAGGTTGGTCCTTTACCCACTAGGCCACCACGACATCTAAAACGACTATAAAAAATATCAACAACCGAACTAAAAAGGAAGAACTAGTATTATACTTTTAACGGCCAGTTTCTTCATCAAAAGTTAAAGTTAAAGTAATGTCTAAAGTAAAAGTAACGGTCAAATTCGTTTTTTCAAGGCTAAACTGACAGCAAAATTCATAGAAAAATTTAATTTAACCGTTACTTTTACTTTAGACATTACTTTAGCCATAACTTTAACTTTAACTTTTGATGAAGAAACTGGCCGTTAGTCATGTACGATAAGAGCTCAAAAAAAAATTTTGGAAATGACTTCACCCATACCTTTATTTGATTATATCAATACACACCAGGACACAATGTGGCTATTATTTTGCAGAGTAAGCACACACCATTTAGACTAGGCATTTAAGTTTTACTGGTCAAAACAAAATTAGGCTAAAGGTACGTTTTGGGAGCGAGCTGTCGGCTGCGAATACCGACCGCACGTGCTGAAGCTGCACCGGTTTGTATGCATTTACAGTAAATCGTTTTGGATTGAAGTGGCAGCAACATGTGCTGCCCTCAGATATGGGGCTGTGGTGTGATCTGTGATCACGTATTGCATTCATCAGTATTGATATTGTTAAGTAGACAATATCAATTCATGGTACAGATAAGCAGATGTTAATTAGTTAGCCCAACATAACAGGCCAATTTTATGCAGGCCTTGCACGTGCGGTTGACAATTGCAGTCGGCAGCTCGTTTCCAAGACGAATTTTTGACCCGTTGTATGCCGGTGCGCAGATTTACGTGAGACACAATTGATTTTATATTGTTTTACAATTAGCGGCATACAAGCGGTTAATGTCGTCTGTCAACTTGTAGAGTGTAGTGTACCTGTGATGCGGCGCGCGGTGTCGATGCGGCAGCGGCGCGAGCGGCAACGCGTGCGGCAGCGGCAACGCGTGCGGCAGGCGGTAGACGCCGAGCTGGTCGAGACGCGCAGGCGCACAGGCGGGCCCCCGCCTCGGCAGCGGCCGCGGCATCGCCTGGGGCCGCGCCGGCGTCACCTTCGCCGCACTGTCGCGTGCTTCGAACGTCATCACGCATGCCGCCACTACTATGAACCCTAGAATGTGGGCAAGAGATGCTGTTGAAAAATTTTGTCCGTAAATACGATCGATTAGATGTTGTAACAAATCAGTTGGAGACTTATATAACAAGGTAATTTTCAAAAGCAAGTACATATAAGTGAGCCCTTTTAATTTGCAACTAGCTAATGAGCTTTGAAGCACTTAAAAGTGTGAGTCACTCAAAATAAATAACCTAATCTAACTACTACTACTTAAAATGAACTTTCCGATAGATCGAAAACGATCGAATACCCGCAGAAAGAAGACAAAAATCGTAGTCTCGTAGAGCTACGGTAACTGCGTAGGGGCTACGCACGTAGCGTTTGGTCGTAGCTATCGTAGCCGTAGCGCGTAGCATGTCGTAGTATCAAACGTACGTATACAGAAGGTAATTTTAAGTTTTTACATATAGTTAAAATTTAAGTTAATGTAAATAAAAATCCTTTGCGGTTATTTTTGAGGAAATTGATCATTACTACCGCGTATTTCCCTTTCCGTGTTCAACTGGCGACACCGGTCTCGCGAAATCCACCCGCTTTTGTTTTACTACGGAATCCTACGATCCCGTGTTTAATTCGCGACAACTGAGCACGCTTTTGCGATCAAGTAGCGCTGGGTAAGGTTTAACAAAATCGTGTGCAATTGAACTGAACCCGCTTTTTTGACTCGTCTCTTAGACTGTTTGAGTCTGTTGGTAGTAGGTTGTATTATTAACTCAATATGATTTCAATGAAATATTACATACAATACAATTAATGAAACATTTACTATCAGCACAAAAATAACAAAAAAAAACATCGACAACTATTTTGCAGAACGTTCGTTTTGGTCATGTTCACAGCGATATTGTGTGCACGTTTCTTTTTAACAGGACGGCCGGACTGAATTCTACCACTGCTAGGTAATTGTTTTTGATGCCGTCTCGAAATAGATGTAGGTTGGACCTTTATTTTTCGTGAACGTCATATTTCCTTATCATGCATGAATGAAACAGTCATAGTTGAGTATTTCAAAATCTTTTGTAATTTCACTGAAAACCCTTTTAAACTCTTCCATTATGCACTATGTAAACAAAATAGGTACAACCATGAACGCACAGTAACAAACAAAATAATAACAAATTGCAATGAGAAGCGCGCGAATCCAACTTCGGGCGCTCTCGCCTGCTTCGGCCCGCACGATTTATCCCGAACATTTACGAACGCGCCAAATCAGTACGGATTTGTTTCGAATAGACAGGTTAAAAAACCGTGTTCAATTCAATTACACACTGTTTTGTAAAACTTCTTTTAACGTTGCTTGATCGCAAAAGCGTGCTCAGTTGACGCGAATTGAACACGGGATCGTAGGATTCCGTAGTAAAACAAAAGCGTGTGGATTTCGCGAGACCGTTGTCGCCAGTTGAACACGGAAAGGGAAATACGCATTACTACCCGTGCCGATAAAGAATGGGATTGGAAATCGCGACAGCTGTATTCACCTCTCGCTCATGTGCTAGTGTATGAGCGAGAGGTAAATACAGCTGTCGCGATTTCCAATCCCATTCTTTATCGGCACGGGTTGTACTGTAACATATTTCCTAACATAACATATTAAGTGTTGGTACCTCCGAAGCCCATGACGATGGGTCCCGCGTACGAGAGGTTGTTGAGATGGAAGCCGCGCGCCTCGTCCTTAACCGACACAGTGGAGTTACCGCGCACCTCCTGCGCCACTGAGAGCGTGTCTGCGTAGTACCCTGGAACATGACACGTGAACTTATAAACATCATATTATCTACAATTCTACACTGATATTATTCAAGCTGAAGAGTTTGTTTGTTTGCTTAAGCGCGTTAATCTCAGGAACTACAGGTCCGATGTGAAAAATTATATCAGAGTTAGCCGATGTATCGAGGAAGGCTTCTTTTTATCCGAGTTCGTGCAGAGGTTCTCTCGGGATGCGGATGTACCCGGTGGCAGATGATAGTTTATTAATAAAGTGATTGATGTATAAGTATTAATTTATGAATAACATATGATTCCTAGTTAGTATGGCTGGTATGGCTCTCTGAGCAAAACGTTAGGCAAATTAAATAGGTTGACACAAACAGCAATATTCTGCCATCGTGCGTTTTTACGTTGGTTAGTAACTGATAATCTGTACAAAATATGAGCAGGCAGACGATAGAACCAAGTACCGCTCCAATACGAAATTGAATATTTTGTGCATCAGATAACCTAATTATTTTTCCCAGCCATAATACTAGGTAGTGGTGAAAGGGGGCGTTTTGGGTGCTGTCCTTTTGTAAATTTAACGTGAAAAGTGCTAAGAACTAGCCTACTTTCAATAAACGTTCTTGACTTTGACTTGACTAAACAACATGTTTAACACGATATTCCAGAGGCGCAGTTTGAGAATGCAATCAGAAAATAGATCGCAGCGCAACAATGGACCGGGACTGTATGGCGAGGTATCAATAAGTAAGGACAGCACGTGAGACCGGAGGCTCCAGCCGGAAGCTTCAGCCGTCACGTGCAGGCGACAGGAAGCACACACACAGGCATAACATCACGCACACGTATGTAACATCACGTATATACATACATACGCTTGCGGCCCCCGGCGGGCGCTTTTGTATCGCCCGTGGCGGTAATAAGTATTCAAACGTAGCTTGTTAAGCATCTACATACCTATCTTATGAATATGATATGTCTGCACTTTTCCCGAAATTACCTTTTGGAATTTAGTTATTCAGAGTACAGTTCGGAAGCTGACCGATTGTTCATTTCATCATTTTTTGCGGATGAAGGGTGTTATGTCAATAGCCCTGTTATATTATGTTATGGCGTGACCTTAAATTCATATGGAATACTAGCTTTCGCCCGCGATTTCACCTGCGTCTCGAGTACTTCCCACGCAAGGATGAAAAGTAGCCTATACGGGCTATATGTATTACCAAATACACCCATGGGAAGATGGATGGATGGAAATAAATTATGTTAAAGTAGATTTTAACTCTTGAAATAACGTTGTTGGATTTTTTGTAATAAAATTGTAGTTACAAAAATATTTGGTTCAACGGTTAAATTCGCAAATTGCTGCTCCTCTTGTCGCGGTTGGGTAAGTGCTTACCGTTAGAACAGAAAAAAGTACCTAATCGGTTACTGTAAAAGGTCACGAATGCGATTTCTGACATAACTCAATAATTTTGAAGAGTTCACCTCCTTTATATTCAATTCATAGGTAATCCACCAACCAATACAATTTGAAACATTACTAATAGAATACAATTTATTAACATTTAGTGGCTTTGTATATTTCTAACGGTTTGACTGAAACTACATAAATTTATAATATTATAACACTATTTTCTTGTAAAATGTGAAATAATTATATTGTTCCAATATAATAAAGATTAAGGTTTTGTTTGACATCTCAGCACGATCTATGGTTGAGATTTGCAAAATTCCTTCAGCGTTCAAGAAGAATCAAGAAAAATTCTAGCTTTTATCCGGGTATATATTTTATTAAGATTAGCTGTTTTCTTATGTTTCTGTTGCTAGTACTTGAAGGATAAGAAGCGGGAAACCGCTAATAGAATTAAAATAGTTGACGTTACCTATGACGGCCATGGCAGCTCCGAGCAGCATGAGCAGCAAGCCCGCCGACAGCGCTCGGCACGCGTGCCATAGACACGTCGAGCTCATCTTGCCCTTCACCACCTGAACACAAAGTATACACATTAGATTCAGATTTATTTATTTGTAAACATAGGTACAGATACACAAGAGCGTGAGACGTCACATTTTTGTTTATTCGCTATGCTTGGCCATTAGGCGTTAGTAGATATTAGTTAAAAGTTAGTAGAAGTAGGAGGAGGAAAGCTACGCGACACCACGCAGCGCAACACGACGCCGACACTTCGTATGCATTAGTTGTACGTTGCATTTATACAACACTAGCCGTTTTCCCGCGGTTTCACCCGCGTCCCGTGGGAGCTACTGCCCGCACCGGAATAAAATATAGCCTATGTTACTCGCAGATAATATAGCTTTCTAATGGTGAAAGAATATTTAAAATCGGTCCAGTAGTTTTTGAGTTTATCCATTACAACCAAACAAACAAAGTTTTCCTCTTTATAATATTAATATAGATATGTATTAGTATATATGTAATTCAATGTTATAATATTTTATATGGGTCCTAGAGGCCTAATACATAAATGAATAAGATAAATTAGTATAAACTTGACGGGTAACAGCGATAAATAAAAGGGTCATCGGGAATACGGTCTTAAGTTTATGTAAGCGAACTAAGAAAATATTTTTATATGAGATTTTAGGATGATTATCACGCGATCTTAGTGTCCTTGTGGTCGGTAAAGGCTTCGTAGATATTAGAGAAGGTTTAGGTCAACGGGCTCCGAATGGCACCTCACAGGCACTTCTTTTTTTTTTCCTTTGCAAGGCATTTTCGTAAGTTCAATGATTATTTTTTGAAAGAATATGCATTGAGGCGATCCGTATTCCGAATCGGATCTTATGTGCGGTGGTCCAAAAAGTTCCTTCAACATTATCGAGTGTTTTGTTCCTCCTTCCTAACAATGTGTCATCTTTTTTTTGTTTGAAGACTTTGCTTTCCTCAGCACATAGGTACTGGTGTGTATTCATGGTGTTATGATCTGTGATAGTATAATTTGGATGAAAATATGAAGTCGAATCGGTGCTTACACTATATATACTTATATGTTTTCATAACATCAATACATATCGTAAATAAAGCATAACTTTTGTAGAAATATGAATGTATCTTGAAGTCATGGTCAATTCATTACAAGATTTCGGTTTATTATGAAACGTCAATTGTCTACAAAAGTTAAATTAATTTGCATGTTTCAATAGCTTCATCTGTGCATATCATTAGTGTCCAAAATATAATAGAATTCATATGTTTTCTCTTTATATAGCAATATTATCAGAAACTGTAAATAAATAGGAGAGCGCGCGGTTTCAACGCGCAGCTGTCACGTACTCGACACAATTCAACGTCGACGTTGTCTCACGAGTCGCCAAAATAAATATGTATCCTACATTAGAACATTCGCCAAATTCGCCAAATTGGTGCCATTGTAATGTGGTGATCAGTAGACAGACTCGTAAAAGAGCAAATCAACTAACTTTATGATCCGAACATACATAACTGACTAATAACGGTTATCTTCTTGGACATATTTGCATAATTTCTTTTATATGAGTACATGTAAATATGGTGGATTATTTTCATCTCATTTAGAATCGATTCTCATAAAGATTTTGACATTATAACAAAGGGTTTCTTTCATCATGTCTGTTATTCTTGTACTTAAACGATAAATAAGTAGATTGTAATAATTTTAATGTATTCAAAGATCAGAGTTATTGTGCAACAAGTCTTTTGCCAACTGTTGAGTTCCAGCTTCCAGCGATCACATTCACAAGATGATTCAGATACACTGTCATAGGGCCTAGGTGTCTCGGTGGCGAGGCTGGCCTGAGAGGTTTGAGACGGCGCGCGGGATAAGATGAGTTTGGGGTAAGGGGTTAGGCAGGTGGGTGGCGTGGGTACCTGGACGTTCCAGGTGGCGCCCGAGGCCGGGTGGGCGCGGCGCAAGGGCCCCGTGACGCTCCGCGCGCGCCGCATGCCGACTGCCGCGCGCCGCCCGCCGGCCGCTCCGTGCCGTGGCCGCTGCGCACGCATGCAGCCTCTCAGCTCCAGTCCACCTGCGTCCTAATTTCGTTAATAAAAATTACGATGTTTGAGAATTGTGCAGATGATGCTTGAGCCTACGGGGTTCACGGAGACTAATGATTAATGATTACGCAGAGGACAACGGTACGAGAGTTGCCTGAAATTTTCTAAATTCATAAAACAGTGGAAAGTTCTTGACGTTAAGTTAAGAAAGACACTTAATCGAATGAAAGCTTGCAGTTTTTTTATAACATTAATGAGCATTGTAATAAAATTGAATATCAGTTATATTGGTACACTTTTCATTGTTTTAAAGTCTAACCGCATCGTACTCTGTGCATCGTGTTTTCAATTTCGGCCAATGATCTTTATATACTTTTCTTTAATCTGAGTTTCCTAATTCAGCAATACACAATTTATTAATCTTCTTAGATACCAGAGCATAACCAATGGTTTGATTTTATTTAGTGATTTAAGTTCTCCTAGCATTTTATTTGTTACCTGTAAAAACAGGTAACAATTTGAAAACACTTGATAGGTTAATGGAGAAACGCTTCTAGGTACGTAAGATTAGAGTGGAAGACGTCATCGATCTAGATATGTGTGTGTATGTAAGGTATGCATGTTAATGCAGGCATACGAGTCCATTACTCAAAAATTATGAACAAGGTAAAGCAGATCAGGTGCAATTAGTGCACCAAATTTTTGTCGCTTCATAAACAATAACGAATTTGGAGAAGGACTTATTTTTTAACGCAAGTAATTCAAAATGTAAGTAGTCCTGGACTCGAAATTATCGCGACTGTACAGTACTAACGAGTGATCCCAGAGACAATTTCAGTTGTGAAATGTACATAATTTATCAGTGTATGTATGTACCTATTTATATTATATAGAACGTTTAGTGCTTGAAGCCGCAACATGAGATTCACATTTAACTTGATCCGCATTCATTCGTTAACTGCCAGGATAACTGGATAACATTGATTCGAACTCCTGGAAAAACAAGGGTCGGAAAGTAAAGACAATAGGAATGAGAATGACAAGAACACCAATAAGAAAGTATATTTTTTTTGTGCGAAATCGCGAATTTATATAGGTACAGTGAAGTTATTTCATATCATCTATGTATGCAATATTTTTCCTTGCGTATATGTAATAAGTATGATAAAAAAAATTAAAATGGTGTTAGAGTACCTATACTTAGGTATTTTCAATTTGTAAAATCCCCGCAAATCTACTTGGTTCGTGTTCGTGTTTTGGTATTCATTATTGGATGCGCAATTCAATTTCCGTGAAATATAGCTACGTCGCTGAGTTAATTGATGGTTGACGATTGTGCATCTGAAAGACGTGTCCGGCGGTGAGAGTCGCAGCAGGCTCGGCGCGAGTCGGGCAGCGGGGGCGCGGAGCGCGGGCTGTCACGTGGAGCTCGAGGCGCCGGCGCGGCCGGGCCGCCCGGGTCTCGCGCCCGGCCGAGCTCGCGGCGCGGCATTCCCCAGCCGGCAGGCGACCGCCACGCTATGCGCGCCGACACGCGGGACGCCGCGCGAGCCGCGGTTCGCCGCTCTCCGGGGGTAGGGCCCCGAGCTCGCTGCGAGGGCCGCGTCGCCGGCGCCTCCGCGCGCTAGCCGCCGGTGTATGGTGGAGCGCGCCAGGCGGGGGGCGGGGAGGCAGGTGGCGTCGCGCAGGTGCGGCCCGCGCCCGGCCCGGGGCCGCATTCGCAGCGCGCGGAGGCGCGGGCACGCCGCGGCGCGCGCCCGCCCGCCTCGACGCGCTCATGGAGCCGCCGTGGGAGCTCGAGCTGGAGTTGCGTCGGCACATCGAGAACTGTGCCTGCACGTGCGACCACATGGGCTACGGGAACTATATGGACTACCAGGTGGCGCCGGCGGCGCACGCCTGCCTGTGCCGCGCGATCACCTCGCCGCACGCCCACGTACGTGTCGTTGTTTGCCCGCGCCCGCTTGCATCCTCCGGCCCTCCCCCGCATGATCTTGCCGCGGTCCGCTAGGGACCGTCTTCACGCTGATTTGTTTGTAGTGGTCGTATTATGTCATTTTAACTGCATAACGTAGTGTTCAGTTTGTACCTGTGATTTATGTAACATTGATGTTTGTTAAAGTGATGTTATTTTAATATAATTTACGCATTCATCTCGTTTTATTTTATCGTAAAGATTTTATGATTGTTTGACATTGAATCTTACTCACACGTATTCGCATCATTCATTATAAGTGGATGTAAATTACAACTTACAATTAAAATGAAAATGTTATGATCTTCGTCAGTTTAGTTGAGTAAGGTCATATTATGAAGATCCGTAAATACCTGCATATTCAACTTAAACCTGAATTTGCTTTTATTTTGGATTAATTATAAACCTTTTGTGTGTGCAATTATGTTAGTTTGTGATCATTATTATGTTTGTGTTGATCATACCCCGTTCACATTCCAACGTTAGTCAAGTAGATCAAACTTGTTCCCATCTGCCTGTTTGCATGTCTTTAACAACTGAGAGTTTAGTACTAAAATACGTCCTTCTTCATAATATTCATTACACAGAATCATCATTCTTGATCATCAAACAGTAATATTTATTTGTATTTTATTCAAAATTTAATCTACAAAGATGTTCAAGTATCAAATGTATCAAGTTAAGATGCGATTATCAGTTTGTTACATACATCTGCAGCAATTCTAAGATTGACTATCAGAACTAAAGGCCATGTTTATAGGTAGTTGTAGAGTCACAACAGTCCCGTTACACACTCCTACTATATACTTATAATACCTACAAGTCCCTGTGTTCGCGACCAAGGCATTGCTCACATAGGATGGTTTCTTAATTTCCCCTCGAGCTGGTATTTTCTTCCGTTATACAATAAGTACCATGCTAACCGGATCTACAGCTTCCTGTTGCTGGAAATTCCATTAGTCTGTCGAGCGGTTTTTCCGTGTTTCACCCTATAAAAACCATTTACTGTTATCATGCTACCTACCTCATATACTTACCTGTTAATCGTATTGTACGATTACTAAAAAATATAGAAATCTTGTATTCGTTCTATATACTTACAGCAAATATGTAGCAAAGGTCTATACTTCTATAATACAATACACGATTCTCCAAAAGGGAAAAATATACATATTTTGGTCACTTTGATGTTAACGTAGAATTATATAACTTTCTAATAGGGCTTCAAGCGGTGCACTTGACGTTTATATTAAAGTTTATATTGCTCGCAGCCCTACTCAGGCCGGCTCGAACAAAGACCGTGTAGGCAACCGGTTTAGACGGAAAAGGCTGCTATTTATCTAATTTGCTTAAATTACTAAATTGGATTCCGCGGAGTGAATACATAAATTAGTGGTATCAGGGTGAAGTTTTCCTGTAAAGACCACTTGTTTATTTATTTAAGACAACATGTAGGTATTGTGGTTTTTAAATATAACAGATTTAAATAAATGTAGATAACCATTTACTTAATAAATATTAGGTAATTAATCTACATAGTATGAAAAAAAAACAACCCTTTATAGAAAATTAAAGTAACACAATTTTTATATCTTTTTATGGGTGATATTTACCAACGCTTAACGCACGAAAGGTTCATGTGGTTCACATATAGCCGATCTAATTATACCTTGATGTAAGGTGAGATTTGCATTATACTGCAAAATATTAATCTCTTACGGCCAGTTTCTTCATCAAAAGTTAAAGTTAAAGTAATGTCTAAAGTAAAAGTAACGGTCAAATTCGTTTTTTCAAGGCTAAACTGACAGCAAAATTCATAGAAAAATTTAATTTAACCGTTACTTTTACTTTAGACATTACTTTAGCCATAACTTTAACTTTAACTTTTGATGAAGAAACTGGCCGTAAGTTATTCCAAGTTTAAACCTATGAAAATGGTTATTCCTTTGTCATTCCTAGTTTAACGTAAATCTGTGTTTATTAATAATGCCTTTACAGTTACTGGGGTAATAACAGGTCGTAGCAATGCGTAAAGGGAGGCACGACAGTAGCGTCAACATTCTTAACCGCAATCTGTTTGTCGGTGGCGCGTTTGTTTTCAGTCAGCGCTCAAGTCATTAACCTCGCTTGATTTGAATATGTTGACGAATTATATTTATCTAAACAATACACCTTCCTATGTAGCTTGCCGTGGGTGATAGAATAGGATACATTGGATGATAGATACTTGCTGAAATGATTCTCAAAGATGGATTAGACTTTCCGATGCACGGTAGACATTATTTCTTATTTAAACATGAAAAAATAATTCTGTAAAATAATGTTATGTGTAAAGTAGTATCCTCCTCTTATTTCACAATCCTACACCGATTAATACAGACTTCGTGAGCAACAGTGGCATAAAAACGATGAAGTATTTGTCCATTTTATTAGCGCATTAGGTTGGAAGGTCATAAAGTTGTACATGCGCTTGTGCGACTTCATTTCAGCCTGCCGCCGGGACTCTTCTCTTCTTTACATCTCAATTCAGACGCTATACAATTTTATTGCACTAAAAAGATTTACCGGCACCATTTTTTCTATATTCGCAAATTTTATTTCCACGAAATATACGCGACTCGTAGCAAACCATAAAATTGAATAGATTGAGAGTGTTATGTTGTGTTTGCAAAACAAGCACTTGATGTTGGTATTGTGTGTTTATTTTGTAAGTTTATGTAAATATTTTATTTTACATTTAGTGACTTCAAAAACATTGCCAGTTTTACTAACATTTTTCACTTTTAGCTTCATTTATCAGCTTGTGAACTCAATATCATCGACATCGACACGTAGATATCACAACCATAATAAATGTAGACAAAACAGTTAAAAACTTTAGAGACGCTTGATAATTTCCGTTTAAACTCAATAGCTTTTATTTTTATCTTTAGCTCGGTCTCATTTCTAGCGAAGAACGGGAATTAAAATAACTTGAACATTGATATTGGAAAATAAAAACTATTCACATATATTCATTGATCCTCAAACAGTTGGTCTACCTTCCCGCAAATTGCTAAAAAAGTCTTCTCGGTGCAAAGTCATACGTTTAAATAGGCGCACTGGTTTTATGTCAGCACATGTCTAGAACGAGTTGGTTAGCCTTTTTACGCTGGAAGTAGGTACTGATTGAATTGAAGTTGGCGTACAGACAGACCGTGTTCTGGATTGTAATGCACGAGGTGGTTAAAAAGATGATAACATAAATAAAGAAAATAATCAATGGTTTGATCGGATCATAATCGCATTAGTAAAATCTAAATCAGTTGAAATCAATCTTCAACAGTCTTCAACTTTATTCGGTTTCATTGTATTTAATCCTAACTACACATATGTGCACACTCAGCAAATTGTTTACCTAACTACTAACGATAAAGGATGATTACCCTCTAATTAGTCTGGGGGCGTCTTACACGAGCAGTAAATAAACAATTTTCAACAAGTTTAAATATGCAAGCTAATAGGTAACGAGCTTGTTCCCTTAGACTTTGTGACTAAAGGCCTCTTCACACCTGAGCACAAGTGGCCATGCACGTCACTTGAAGCCCGAGACATGGCTAAATGGCGGGCAGTTTACTCAGAAACTTCTGCTGAGTCTTCTATTTCATCATTAATATAATGTGGAAAACCATTCAATCATTAATGAAGTGTGCTAATTACTTTGTTATCGAAGAATTATCTCTTTGTTTCTCAAACGCTCGATTATTACTTACGTAATCGCGGCAAATTAGCCTATCAACCTTTTTAATGAATGCACGCATGAATCAACCGTACAAGAACGTCACGTCTCATGTACGCAAATGGATTTAACTGATTCGATTACAGATAGTGACAACTTTATTTGATGAAACTATCCGAACTGATATTGTAAAAGCCAATGTGACTTTGTTTATTTGTTTGTTACACTTTCGCACTGAAACGGAGAACGGGGATGAAATAGGGCATGGATCCTGGATAGGTTTGTTTCTTATTAAAAATTCTACCTCGAAATCCTTCGTGGGGAAACTCGGAAAGTTGGTAGTTTTAAAGAACTGTACAATACATAGCATAAAGCAATTTATTGAATGATAAACTATGCCAATCTTTATTGTATAGGTACTTCCATTACTCAGTAGGTAGGTACTACCTCTAAATGCTTGTGATAAATAAAACCTTTATAATATTTTAATTAAAAAGTGCAAATATTGCCTACTTACTGATTTTATACATACATTCCTAGCTAGCAATTACTAAGACTTCGTTTTCGAAGCTTCGAAACAAATAGCTTTAGTTTGCCCATTTCTAATAAATTATGTTAGTGGGGGAGAATCGTTTATGTAGTCGTGCAGGTAAGAGGTAGGTCCACAAAGGAAGGAAAACATCAGATACCTCTTCCTTAATCATGGCGCGTAAACGGCGTACCGCGCGCTCGCCGTTTTTAACAAATATTTTCCTGGAACCTTTTTATGAGTTCCTTTTGGTGTACTTAGGTATTAAGGGAAACTTGACGTCGAAAATATCGCCTTGTTCACGCATCACTGTTTATGTATAGCCGACATCAAAGTGGTTCGTGGTTTACTTACAACTTTTATCATTCCCCTTGTCAACTCGCTATTTGCACTGTTCCAAACAGACGGTCCATATTGAGATATCGATCTGAGCTATCTTTGTGGAACATTAGAGCAGCGGTGTGGTCATGAGGGTCCGCGTCCACCATCTAATTTTAAGGGATGACCTAGTTGAAAAATTCGGTCATCCAAAAGAGAATTTACTTAAAACAATGACGCCATCAACGGATATTTATACAGGAATGTGCCGTCATATACATACACCTTATTTATACCTACACACGTAGATCTATGTTTACGGAAGACGTAAATATGCGTCAGAGAATAGCCACATACCTCATTCTCGTAAACCGCTATATAGTCTCCGTAACCCGCCGATGAGAACAGTATTTACAAATCAGTCTATTTATAAACATTTTTAAATGATTCTAATGATGATCTAGGTATCTACTACTTGGACACTTGTTAAGTATCTAGTCTACAAACTAAACCATAAACCCAATAGGCTAACAGATAGATAATTCTAAATTACCCAAGCGCTACGCTTTCGTAGCACGCCTACGAAAATGCTACGAAAAATACAATAAAAACACGGTCATCTGGTAAATGCTGCAAATATTTTAATTAATTTACAGTTAGTGTCGCGCGTATTATTTGCAGTGTTTACGGTGGCTGTTGATTTAATAGACGTTGACTGCGAGTGCGAATTGGTGTTAACCACAATATTGATGTCAATGAAGTTTTGAGCTGACCAAATATTATAATAATTTATTACCAGTTTATGGTCGCCGTTTGTAGAATTGGTATTTAAATTGATATCCGTGAATAAGAATGAAATATCGGATGATATTTTTTATTGAGATGGAAAAGTAACAATAAGGGCATTATTATTTACTAATAAAGGACTCACATATTTTTTTATAATATTTGCCGATGGAATGCAAGACAAGTCGATGCTAATGATGAAGTGTCTTTAGTAGCCAATAAAAAGCATAGAGAATTATAGACTAAACTCAATTGAAAAAAAAAAACAAACAATAAGAAGGTTGAATGTTGAAAATAATTCATATTATTATAAGTAATGCAGATATCAGCCGCTTCGCTGTCGTTTCATCGCCGACACCACATTTGTTTCGGAAATGTGATTTGTATCGGTGTAGATTTGTTGAAACGATCTTGATTGTTTTTTCCTGTAGATCCAATCGTCTTGTATATTGGGGAACATTTGTGTATCTGTTAAGAAAATACAAAGGATTTTTTCTCGCTTTTCCACACACGAGAAGTTCCACCTAGAGCCAATCTTTGCTTAAGTTACCAAAACTAAAATTACATAATTTTAAATTATATCCCATAAGAAAAGGTGTATTCTATTCAGTTTATAGCGTTACAATAGTGTATACTAACAACTGTCGTGAATGAAAACCTATTGGCAATTGAAATCTCAATTATGTTGTTTTAAGAATTGATTGAACATATATGTTTTGTTATTATAAACTAGATCGGAATTTTCAAACAATAAAAATAAAAACTTTATACCTAATAATATTCAAGGCATTTTTATAAGGTGTTTTGTTGGAATGCTACAAAGACATCAGACGCTCATCAGACCCAGTAACAATGGGATATAGTCATTGATCTCTCCTTAAAACAAACCAGTGTAAACTGAGTGAGAAATCAAGCAGCCTACATTAATAATAAACAAAACCGAAGCCACAAAGCACTTAGTTTGAAACGATTAAACAATTAATGGGCTTAATTGATATTGACTATGTAGATACTGTGAGCGAAACTTCTAATCAAACATCCGCAACGAGAATGAGGAGTCCATGTTTGACGGACTAACCCGGGATAGGCGAATTTATATAAATACATTTTACCTTTAGCTTACAATCAACAAAACGCCGCGTAGCGCAATAAGATAATGAATGTGTTCTAAGTATATGAATTAAATACTCTTTAAACATATATACGAATAGCTGATGTTTTGAATACTTACATTAACACATTCATACAACTTTAATCGCGCTATTAGATTTTATGTAATAAAAATAAATCAATTACCAATACTTTTATTCCGATAGTAGGTAAATGAACCGATAGATACAGAATTTATTAATGATCACCTCACGATCCAACAATAGGCATTGCAACATTTATCAAGCCTTGCTGACGGTATACAATTTATAAGTAAATCACAAAATAAAAATAAGTCCCTACCTACCCCTATTTCAAAATAATTCAGGATGAAAACATACTGAACTGTGTGATGATAGCAAACAATATAAAAAATACAATAAAACGTATTGACCCATGGCCCGTCACGTGTGTGATTCACACTCGGTCCATATAGCATCCAGGTCCGTGCTCCATAAAGGCGTTACGGACGGACGGCTAGTTGTAGGTAAGGTTACAATGGGGGTGCAAATTTCACGCAACATTATGTCGTTGCGGGGGCCAGTGGGGGCCACAGCAGCCGCGGCGTGGGCCGTGGCCTGTGAGCCGTGGCCGCGGACCGGGCCAAGCTTCGAGGCCCGCGATCTCGCTGTCTGGCATGCAGCGAATCGATGCAGCTCCGCCCCCGCACCTGCCTCGCCCCGCCAACTGTTTTCATGATATTCATCGCCTTCGCAAATATTATTCTTATCATATATAAATTACATGACAGTTAATATAACGAATGTGTTTTTTTTAAGTTTTGGAGATATTTATTTCTGTGTTAATAAAGGGCCTTCGTCTACATCGGTTCTCATCAAGCCGGTCAATGACTTTGAATACCAACCATGAGTCTACTCATTGTTGTCTGGGATTGAAAGTTTTTTTTTTACTTTTAATAAAGTAACTTCATAACGTGGCTATAACCTAATGAATTTTTCATCATTTATCCTAAAATGGCTCAAAGTAAAGTCAGTTTAGTTTTAGACAGTTGGTGATGTTTTGATCGATAATGGAAACTTTGGCTACAGGAATTCGGGAAGTTAGTCCATTTCGTGCAAACGTTTAATCCTTTTAGGAAAGCGAAACTAAAAGTTACGTCTCACTTTGAGTTTCAATGATACGTAGCTGAGGGGAACAATACGATTGGAGAGCTGAGAGCTATAATATTCCACTAGCATTTGACCCGCATAACTTTGTGTTTACAAATAAAGCTAATCAATTATAAACTCCGGTACTATCCGTGCCCACTAATAGTACGGGGACAATTGTTTATTTGCTAAATTATCACTGTAAATAGGTATGCGTAGAGTAGTTTCATAGATTTATTGGTTTGAGTGCCTTTTAAACTATTTTGTGTAATTAATGTTTGAAGCTTAATAATAATTAAACTAGTTATTTGCCATTTCACATAAATTGCTGAAGAGTTTGTTTGTTTGTTTGAACGCGCTAATCTCGGGAACTACTGGTCCGATTTGAAAATTTCTTTCAGTGTTAAATAGCCCATTTATCGAGGAAGGCTATAGGCTTTTTATTCCGGTACGGGAAGTAGTTCCCACGGGATGCGGGTGAAACCGCTGGCAGAAGCTAGTGATATATAAGAAGGACCGGATTTATTGAATAATTACAACGACAACCAATTAGTTTATAGTAGTTTTGAGGCTGTTTTTTTAAACTTGGCGCACGTTGTAAAGGGTCATGAGAAATTGAAATGTTATGTATATTTTATATATTTTACTTTTAGAAAACAAAACGATAAACAATATGTCGTAGTAGGATAATTAGGTCCCAGCTGTAATTGAAGTTCCATTTATGCATGTTTTAAGTTATCTTGCCCACTTACTTACCTAATAATCTCAATTTTGATAGTCATCTGAATACTAAAACAGAAAACAGTACATCACGCCGTTCAATCAGATTGAATGCAATATGAGCATCGTAATTAGAAAGGAGGCTTCAGTTAAGACTAAAATCCAGGCGACTGGGGCCTTCGCGCCAGTTCTGTCTGTAAATGGGTCAGAAGCTATTCAGGCTCACCCTGTGCGCCCCTTCCCCACAGTCTCGTCCCCTAACTGTGTGTGCCCCTTGCATAATTGAACACGCGGCAAATTATTGTCACGCCTGAATCGACTGATATGAACGCTTACAATATTCTCCATTCAAATCACGGTGAAAAATTTGTGGAAAAATCAGGGCATGGATTTCTCTTTTAATCCTATTTTACTTACGTGTTTAGGTACCTACGTTTTTTCTGTGGTGACGAAGATAAATACAAACATGGCCTTTCTGTTTTGAAGTTATAAGTACAAACGTAAAGGCGGTTTCTAATTCGCCTTCAGTTCATATATTAATTATTGCGCTCATGAATAGATACATATTGTAGATGTACATGTTTTAAACCTTAGTTAAGACATATGCTGTAGCAACATAATGTGTCAGTCATTTAAATCCATTGTATTATAACCGCTTTGCGCCTGCAAGATTATATTTAATCAGGAAACATGATGTGGGATAAAGTAGGCGGGCGGAGTTGTAATAATAAGTCACCTATGGAAGGAAATATCGTGCAGACCTCGCATATTTACGTACTTACTTGTTGAATTTGCCAAGATTTGTTTTAACAAATTGTTTTTTTCTTTGCTAGTAACTAGCTACATAACTCGAAGTACGGTGTATAAACAAGTATAGGTATGTATAGCTATGACTTAAACATAACAATAGTACCTATATGAAGTTATATGAAGTAGAAAGTTCGAAATTATTCACATTGCAACCTTTGGAAGGATTGCTCTATTGTTCTCCTAGGTTAATCTTGTTATTTATCGTTGTCTACTTAGATACTAACATGTTTTAATATGAGGATAACAATTAGAATCGTAAAAAAGTGTAAAATTGTTGGTATTGACTACTCAAACAATTAGGCCGATGCGGGTCAAAGTTAAATGATATGCTTATGTAGTACATAATAGCCGATGTTGGCACAGCTTTGTCAAAGCCACTTTACCATGTGCCCACTACCTACATGCCTAACTACATAGATTCATATAATTCCTAGGTATAAAACAGGAACTTAAATAAACGGTTTGGAATTGGCATAAGTACCTTCTCGTAGAAAAAAAGCCGTTCATTATACCTACATAGTATACAACATATCTTGCCTAACTCTAACAACAAAACCTTTTGTTTTGTATGTAACGCGATATATTTTTCTGTTTGTAGGCCGCAGTGCCAGAAGGTATGACATTTCCGGGGCCGCTGCCCGACGTGGCGGAGCGGTGTGGGCGCTGGGCGCCGGACTCGCTGTCGGCGTCGGCGTCGGGCAGCTCGGACGAGAAGACGATCCCGCGCCGGCCGCGCTGGCGCATCGCCCTGGCGGCGCTGGTCGTGCTGGCCGCGCTCGGCGCCGCCCTGGCGCTTCCCCTCGCTCTCGGCGGCGGAGGGCGCGCTACTCCAGAACAACGACTCACTACTATTCGTCGCATGCTCCGAGATTCGCCACTAGTCGACGGTCACAATGACTTAGCGTGGAATGTACGGAAATTTTTACATAATAAAATAGGTGACTTTAATTTGAGTGCCGGTCTCGACGGAATTGAACCTTGGGCGCGGTCGCGCTGGTCGCACACTGATATCCCGCGCTTGAGGCTCGGTCAGGTCGGTGCTCAATTTTGGTCAGCTTATGTGCCATGTGGAGCAAGAGATCGTGACGCAGTTCAACTGGCGCTCGAACAGATGGACGTTATCAAACGTATTGTAGAATTGAATGCTGCGCATTTAGCTCTAGTGACTGATGCGGGGGAACTACTAGATGCGCATCGTGATGGTCGCATCGCTTCTCTTATTGGCGTAGAGGGTGGCCATGCTCTTGGGGATTCCCTAGCCGTTCTCCGGGCGTTCTACCAACTCGGTGCGCGATATCTTACAGTGACACATACATGTGATACAAGATGGGCAAGAGCTGCTGGCACCGCAGGAGGTCTCAGTGAATTCGGAAGAGCCGTTGTACGGGAAATGAATCGACTTGGTATGATCGTAGATCTGTCGCATGCGGGAGAAGAAACAGCCCGCGATGCGTTAGAAATGTCACAGGCGCCTGTAGTATTTTCGCATTCAGGAGCTGCAGCCCTATGCAACTCTAGTAGAAACGTTCCCGACGACTTACTTCGCATGATAGCTGCGAACGGTGGAGTCGTCATGATAAATTTCTATGCAAAACTAGTAACCTGCGGGGAGCGAGCCACTTTGGAAGACGTGGTGGCACACATAAACCACGTGCGGCGAGTGGCGGGCGTGGAGCACGTGGGGCTGGGCGCGGGGTACGACGGCATCGACGCGCCGCCCGAGGGGCTGGAGGACGTGTCGCGCTACCCGCACCTGCTCGCGGAGCTGCTGCGCGACCCGGACTGGAGCGAGGAGGACGTGCGTAAGCTGGCCGGCATGAATGTGGTGCGCGTGCTACAGCACGTGGAGCGAGTTCGCGACCAATGGCGGCGCGCCGCCGTGCTCCCGGGCGAGGAGACGGCGGGCGCGCGCCGCGGAGACTGCGTGTACGGGCCTGCGTGACGCAGGCTACGAGCCGCGCGCTCCCGCGGCCCCCCTCGTACTGCTCAATATTGACACTTGTTGAACGTAGTTATAAATGTATATTAGTGTCCAAATGTGATTTAGCGATTAAAGTAATCTCTACCTGAACCTCGATGCACAAATTGTTTAGCTAAGGAGCCGCGCGCGCTGGGCGCTTCGTCTCGGCGTCGCGCATCGGCCGCGGTTCGGCCGCTGAACTCTTCTCCATCCATGCACTCGACTTCGTTGACGAAAGCCCAATGCGATCCGCGATTTATAATGATGTCAGCCATTGATGATATAAAAGGATAATGTGTTTATAGAAAAATAAATATTCTTTATTTATAATATAAAAGTTTTTTATTAAATGCGATTTCCGAATAGTAAGTATATAGATATAGAACTGTAAATCTGTCCTAATCCTACTTAATACCCTACCTACTATAAAGCTAAAGAGTTCGTTTCGTTGAACGCACTAATCTCACTAGTCCGATTTGGAAAATCATATCCGTTTTAGATTACTGCTTTTTCCGAGAGCACGGAGGAGTTGCCTTGTGAGGAGAAGAGCAGAGGATTATCACTCTTATTTGCTTGAAAGTTTGGATGAGTGGATGTTTGTCTCTATGTCCCTTTCATGTAAAACTGCTAAATTGGTTTTGATGAAAGTACCTGTATTGAAATTACTTTGCGTTACAGTGCACGTCGAACAGCCGAAAACAGCAGAATTTCGGTCGCGTGTAAGTTCAGTGGCACATTATACATACCTACGCCATGTCACCAAAGTTCGTCAATCGACTCCGTTACCAACAAAGATATGAACGAAGACCTGCGGAAGGTAGACATGCCCGCATTGCAAAGCAGCAGCTTTGCAAATATCTGTGGTGTAAGTTTAGCACTATTTAGCATAAATGCTGTTTCAAATTCGAACGCGTCGGAATATAAAATCAGTCGCGGAACTTCGGACTCATGTAGGTAGTAGACACTAGGCACAGCATGCTCCGCAATGGAACCGATCTTCGGTTGCGTATAATGAGTGCTTTACAGAATATCTACTTAGTTACCGACGAGTTGCTGAAGTTATGCATGTACGCAAGAATTTAGACATCTACTAAAATTATTTAAAGCTCTTGATTTCTTAGAATGAAATTGTCTCATCCCGTGGGAACTACTTCCCGTATCGGGATAAAAACTAGCCTATAACCTTCCTCGATAAATGGGCTATCTTACACTGAAAGAAATTTTTTAAATCGGACCAGTAGTTCCTGAGATTAGCGCGTTCAAACAAACAAACAAACAAACTCTTCAGCTTTATAATATTAGTATAGAAATACCGATATATTTTTAAACAAGATATTTTTTTAACTTTTGTACTAAGCATTTGCCCAGGTAATTAATACCTGGAGCTAAGCGTCACAAAAAGTGTAGGACGGTAACAAATAACCCACAGAGGTGTAGTGAACGAACAGTCATACTCCATGTTATAAAAGGTTCTTGGTCAAACCATAACTTATATTGACAACGTCAATGTCACTGAAATACGTCAACACTAAATCGCTTAGACTAAATCTCAAACCTATTTGTCAAATAAAATAAACGTCAAAGCGTCAAACTCAGTCAATAAATGTCACTGACTGTGCTGCAGGTCTGAGTTCGGTGGAGAACAAATACGTATTTTTTTAATAAATTGTTCAAATGATTAAATTAGACGTAAATTAACTGAGAAACTGCGTACTGTTCAAGAGTGTTTGATAAAAAATATATATAGACTGTGTGTGGTATATGAGAAAACATATTATTCCTATGCATACATTTTCGTAGAAGGTAAGTCACGATTGTGTATTTAATGTATTTAGTATTTTTGTTTCTGGAAAATGGTAGGAAATTAAAGAGTAATTTTGTAACCATCGTAAGCATCTTGCACGTTAATTCATGAACTTCCTCGTATTGCATGCAGCGTTACCTTGAGTGAAGATGGATCCTAAGCAAGGTTGGTCTCACCAGCTACATTAAGTTAGCGAATTTAGTGTATTAGCGATCATAACAAACATGTATGTCCTTATCCAATCAATATATGCAATTGTAACGCTAATCATTGCTTAATGGCCATTGTCGTGTACTTGGTGTGTAATTAAGTTATACAATGTGTTAAAAAATAGGTGGGTGTCAGTAAATAAATGTTGATCCTGATGTATTTATAGTCAAAATCAGTTACTTAATTTTACAGATAAGTATGTTTAATTAGGGCACAATATTTAATTTGGGTATTGTTAGGGGCTTTATTTGAACAGCAGTTTTTGATTAATACAACTATTAAGTTTCTTAGATTGTAAAATATTTACAAACTTAATTATTTACCTGATGTTTTTGCTTAACCTAATTTTCAATTAGTGTGAAAGAAAATATACACAAGGTTATTTAATTTACATCTAATTCAATAATTGTTCTTGTAGATACTTTTAATGAATCGGTGTCAACAATAATTGAGAGAAAAGTTAGGGGTTGGTTAAGTGGAGTAATTGACGACATGAGGCGCAGTAGCCCAGTACAACAGTGGCTTGATTCCTTGCCAGCTGATGCACCTGTTGAGGCTGAAACCACTGGTGATGAAGTGAAAGTCACTGAGCCTAAGTCTGATGATAGTAAAGCAGAGGAATCAGTAACTGAGAACACAGTCATTGAACCTGTCAAAGAAAAGGAGGAAGAGGAGCAAAACTTGGAAGTTCCTGTAAAAGAAGCATGGAAAAGAAAATCACTTGATAGTGCTCTACTCACTAGTACTCCACAGAGGACCAATGTCAAGAGATTACAGCGGGACCATTCAATACAATCAGAAGGATATTCTCCAAAATTTAAGAACCCATTACTTAGAGATCATTCTCTCCAGGTATTAGACTTGTTGACTTGTTGTGAAGTGATGCAAACCTTATAAATTTGTTATTTATTATGATAATATTTTCAGTCTGATAATAGTGGATCGAGTGGCAGCTCAGTGTTAAATGTATTGGGAGCTCGAAAGGTTGATGCAGAGTCAGTTTTGCTAGCTCTGGGCTTTGGGCCAAGTGAAAAGCAGCAGAAATTGCAAAGGATACCTGACAGATTTTTAGCTCCATCCAAAGTTAGTATTGTTGTCTAAATATTTAATTACTAGCTTCTGCCAGCGGTTTCACCCGCATCCCGTGGGAACTACTTCCCGTACCGGGATAAAAAGTAGCCTACAGCCTTCCTCGATAAATGGGCTATCTAACACTGAAAGAAATTTTCAAATCGGACCAGTAGTTCCTGAGATTAGCGCGTTCTAACAAACAAACAAACAAACTCTTCAGCTTTATAATATTAGTATAGATCTGACAGTTGCATTAAATCTATTGCTAACACTTTTTATCTTGTTGACAAAGAAAGAGTCAGCAATAGATTTAAAGAAGCTTTAACTTTAATGGAGCTTTGTGCAACTGACAGTAAGTGACTTATTCATTACGTTTTCCTTATTTTGACTTCTTCTATGTTTTATTTTAGCTGAAAGGCATCAGCACAGAAGATTTTATCAAGAAGGAACAACACTCAATGCGGATGCACGATTGTGGTATATTCGGGTACAGAGGACTGACAGGTATGTGATATTGCAAAACTTGAAAGGTATCTTGGTTGGTGATATTAACACGCCATTGCAGAAACTTTTACATAGGTACCTAATTCATTTCATTGCTTTTGAAACATAAAGGGGTAAAATTATGAATTTTATCACAACAGTCATTTTTATTATTATAGATGTACTTTCTAAACCAAGTTCGTTCAAGTTTTTTTCGTAAACCAAGTTCTTGATTACGTGTCTATCAAACTGCTTACATTTACGTATTACAGGCGTAAAAATTCTCGTATGAACGGCTTAGACTAACACATCTTTTTAATGATAAAACCAAAGCTTCACAAAATAATGCAGTATCAATAAATAATAACAGTATGGAAAAACTTATACATATAACATTACTAATATTTTGAGGGTATTATTGCTTAATATATTCAATAACTCTGATTTCAATTATGTGAGCTATAACTGTTATAGATTTTGTATTTTTGTTGGCGTCTTACTGTTTTTTATCGATAGCGATCTCTAAAATCCAAGGTAAACTAAAAAAAATACATCAGTTTTCCTTGCGATTTTACCCGCTTCCTGAGGGAAATGCTGCTAGTCTGATGTTTAAACTATGTTAGTGTGTGCAGTCTTACCGTGGAGAGTAACAAACTTACAGACGTCTCAATATACCCACAACTTTTTCTTTTAGAGCGATCCGTTTTGAAAGGTAGATACATAATTCGAAACATGTTTAGGATCTGTAATGAATTATCTATTTGACGAACTTTCAAAAGTGAGTGAGAGTGTCGAAAATGTATAGACTCGCTAACTGCCTGGTAGCAATATCGAAATCAATACACCGTCAATCAAAGTCTAAAGATTCGAACAACTGCTAATAAATTTGTCGCCCTTGAATGATGTATTAAAATAATCATTTGCCAAAAATAGCTCACTTAATTCAGATCCGGGTATTAACCGCTCTATCATAATTTTCCTGGTTGGTTTTGGTGAAGGGGAATACTAACAATTTTAATACAATTACTAACAGAACACTGCACGCCTGTTTGCCGTTTTATGAAACCCGTTTCTTCGAGTTGTCATAGGTCATATCAAGTTCCTGAGATTGCAGTGCAGTAAGTACTAACATAATTGTAGCTGTCTTGTCTGCGTTAGCTGGTACTTTAGACATGATATCTTACTTGAAGGAAAGCTTAGTAATTTTAATTTCAATTCTCTTGGTGACTAACATAGTGTAAGTACATAAAAAATGCTGAGCCTGCTGCGTGGGTAATTACGTGTCTATTTGAAATTTTATTTCACTCCGGAGTTTTTAATGTAATGTATCTACTAACACTAGCCTGTCCGCCTACACGCTGGACAAAACTAGACGGTCAGTTTGTTGTACACCTATGTATAAGGGGCCGTTCAAATATTACGTAAGCAGATTTATTACAATTATTTACCCCCCCCACCCCCCTTGTCAGCAAAAGTAAGCAAAGCTTTTACCCCTCCCCCTATGCTTACGTAAACATTTTTCAATTAAAAATGTATTTTTTTTATATTATAATGTTACAGTATCCGAACAAAACAATACACTGACAGAAGAAATTTAGACAAGTGAACAGCGCACAGTAATTCCCCGAATCGATTCTAAAGCGAGTGCCTAAACGTATGAGTGTATATTTGCGGGAATCCCCGAAAATGCGTTTCGTTTTCAAGCGTAGACAATGTGAGAGTTGCCATTCGTGTAAAAAAGTAAATAACTATCGATGACGTAATCATCATCTGGACTCCCCTACCCACCATGTCATCCAAAATAAGCAAAACAAAGACCCCCTCCACCCCCCTACAGTGCTTACGTTATACTTGAACGGCCCCTAAGACAATACATAATTATGAACTTCGCCTGAGTAGCCACGTAGGTACTTGCGCACGGATTCAATGTATCAGACCTTGCATGGAGGTACGGTAAATTCTATGTCTAGTTTTAAATAAAGTGTCAAAGATATCTAGCTCACTTTGTACAATTTCAGGGAATCCTCATGTTCCACCGTCGACAATTGTAGCTAAAATAATTGGTTGCATCCTACAAGATGAAGTTTGTCGTGAAGAGGCGGTAATTAAAGCCAGACATTCTATAGCTGATATGCGAACTCAACCTAATCTTAATGCTATCCTCGCCGCGCGCATGCGTAACAACTAACATAGCTAAGACAAAACTATAATATGGCGTGACCATATCGAAGGTTCGCTCTCTTCATGAAATGCTGGTTAACTTCATGAAGTGGTCGCATTTCAATTGTTTTTTTCTGTCTATTGGCCACATCATCATGTGGTTTGGTGAGGTCGCGCATGGTCAACATTACACGGATGCGGTCGGTCTAGATTATTAGGTTTTTGTTATTTTACCAGTAAAAAAAGATAACACCACTTTGGTAGATCCGCTTCTAAAAGGGACTTTTGGATTTCCAATAAATATATTTAGAGTCCACATCCTGAAATACGACCATTTCATGAAATTATCGAGCACTTCATGAAGTTAGCTAATCTGGCAACGACTTATTTAATATTGTTGATTTCTGGTGTACATAATAATAATAAAAGATTCGTTAAACGCTTAATTGATTAAAAAATCTGTGCAATAAGTTTTCATATTAGCTCAAAATTCTAAGCTCAAATAATTGGTGAAGGGTGTTTTTTCGTAGGTAGGCACACTTAGATATCATAAAAATAAAAGACTATAATGCCATTAAATGGAACAAATTATAATGTAATTGTGTTGATTTTAATCACAATCTGTACCTTACCCGTAAGGCACAAATATAAAAAAATGCCTCAGTCATAATAGTCAGTTTCGTATATTCCTTATAAAATAATAATAATATACCTAAATGTCTATGTGTGATTTAAAATCGTGATAAATAAGCTATTTGTAGACAGTTAATTTATGTCTGAATGTCTCTGAGTAATGAACGTATATTTTAAAGAGGCCAAAAATAATCTTATTGCAATACAAAAATCTAAATATGTAGATAAAATATTCCTTATTAAATTATTAAAAACAAAGTAGTAGTTATAGAAGACTTACTTTGCAGTTGATCATTTTGATAATTAAACTTAGATAAGTAATTCATTTCAGTTCGTAAGTACTGCGTAAAATTTTATTGTAAATCCTACTTGCGCGTGAGTGTGGACTGAGTACTTATCGTTTGATATGTTATGTGAATAGTTCAAATACTAATGTAGTTATTTTTGTGTCTTAGATACCTACTTAGTCACATAAGGGTCATATCAAACTTGCCTGACATTAAGATAAAAAGCAAAATATTATCTAAAATTGATTTACTTATGAAAGTTAATAATGAATATTAATAAATGTAATAATTTTCGTAATACTTAAATTAATATTTATTGACTTATTAAAACGTTGACGAGTTGTTTATGCGATAATATGATCTTTCAATTTCTCTTTAGTATAGTTTGTACAAAAAATATGCTTTGATATAGTAATGAAAATGTTCTATTATTTCAGACATAGTTTATTGTAGGCTGTATTACCAAAGCGAAGTTGAATTTTATCAAATTTTATTCAATATGGTTAAGCAAGTTGTCAATGTAACTTTTTATATAAATATGGTTCAAGAAAAGTGTTAATGCATTAATATTTTAGCAGTAGGTAATTTTAAAGAAAACTTATACGTAACGAAATCTCGAGATCGCTCGGGATGGATTAAGATTTATTTCGAGTATTGTCTTTAGCCCTTTTGTTATTATGTGTTTTATTATATTGTATTTCTTAGATCTGCTTCTTTAACTAGTGATTACAGAGCTAAACAGTTGCTTTAAATAATAATGACATATCTAGGTATTTATGTATTAAAGCACTCATATTTGCCAATCTCCGTGTTCAAATAGATATGCAAGAAAAAAATGTAAAAAAACTACTTATTCCTTTTATTAATTACCTGCTTACATATATTGAAATAATATATAAAACTTATTAATAACAAGGTAAATAAAAAAAACTTAATAATAACGTAAATATTTGCTAATTTAAATCATGACTGTTACAGATGAATAAGTTTTATTTACTCGTGCCTTATCTAAATGGGTACTTGCATATTTATGAAAAGTCAAATCATTCCTATGTCTAGCGCATTTTATGTGGGCGGTAAGAATCATTATTCAATCAAAAGTAATGATTATTACCTTTGTGTACGCAGTATGTGACTGTTCCTAACCAAAGTTTTTAAGTCTCGGAAAGCGATTGAAATGCATCTCGTGCACGCTAATTTTCGTGAAATCAATCACTTGCAGAGAAATTAAGAACAACATTCCTATATGATAGGGAGTGAAAATGTGTCGCTAGCCATCAGAACGCGAGTTGTTAGATGAGATCTTAATATTAATTTATGTATGTTATATAAAAATGTAAGGTAGCATAGCGATCATTCATTTCCTGAACCAAGGTCTGCAATTGTGCACCGGCCTTAAACTATTGTGATGTTTGTTAATGTGACCTGATACTGAAATGTCATATTATTTTTGCTCATTAGATAAATTAGGTACTTAAATGTTTAACTTGTATTATTTAGAGATCTGAGTGTGTGGGATCAAAATGTAAAATAAAATTCAGTAAACTACCTACTATTTTCTGGATTCAATTGTTTCATTTATTAATTCGTTACACATTTGTCCTACCGAGCTTGTTATAAATAACCTGTTGATATACATTAACTAAATATAACAGTTATCAGCGGATACGGCGTAGTAATGTATTATTTTACTTTAATTTAGAACAGGAAACTATCGTAATGAACAATTACTGTATTTAGCGTTATTGGCTATATAGCAACATTAATAAAGCGTTAAAGAGTTATACCATCCACCAAACAGTTTCCTTCTGATGCAGTACTTTCTGAATTCATCGAAGGCGAACATGATGCAACAGAATGGCAATCCCAGGAACCACCTGTGATAAAACTGATCTCACAAAACTAATCCACGCATAGCGTTAAAATAATGAATAGATATAGGTAACCATTACCATCTTATGCGAAGAGGGTACGTGTGGAAGAAATCATTGAGTCCTGGAATGTAGCAAATGGCGCATGAAAGTACTAGCTCAAATACGAGTCCCATATTTAAAATTTTATTTTTCATTCCTGGAATTCATTAAGAATCATTTTATTGGGCTTATTTAAGAATTGATGGAGATGAAAACATTGGCAGCTGCCCAACATTTTAATTATAGCAGTTCCATCCTCTTACCCACGTGAAACAAAGAGTTATATCTAGTCTTGCAGATGACGCCATTCATCATTTGCGTGAGCACCACGGCTACGAAGTAAGCTGCTTGTGAAGCTCGCTCAATCTCTTTACGTTCCTCGTAGGTCCACTCCTGACCCAGAGAGTCTGTTAGGTCACTGACAGCCTCGTTGTCCCATCTTTGTCTTATACCTGGATCAAGGGTGCTTAGTTTTAACAGATTTTGGGAAAAGTATGAGAACACAGGGTAAATACCTATGTTATTTTATCAGTAATGCAACACCCACCTGGAACTGGGGATAAAGAAAGCCAGAATTATTGTTTTTAGGATTGCATGATTTAGATAAACAAGGACCTACTTCTCGATGCAAATTATTCCAGCACCAGGACGAATGCGATATTGTTATAAATTTGAACTATCTAGGTATGTATCTACCTATTCTTTCCTGTGAACCAGGACAGTCGAACGAATAGTCATTTATCGTGTAAGGATTTCATTTCTTATTCAGTTATTTGATACTAGCAACTAAGAACAAGTTTATTTGTCAAATCCGTAATAGGGCATGCAATTCCGGTAAAATAAAAATTACCGGTAAAAATTCGGTAATTAAAATATTTTTACCGGTAAACCGGTAAAACGGTAATTTTTGATTTTTTTTTTTAATGTGATATTATATCAATAAGATTGGGTAGTCCAAAAGCAAAAAATAATTAAAAATACAAGGTATAAGGTGGTAAACATTTTTTGGGACGTGGGCCGTAAAAAAAAACATGTCAGTACCATCCGAACGCGATGTCGTCGACAAAATGCAAGAGAAACGGCTGCGATGGTTCGGCCATGTAAAAAGGAGACCACCTGTGTCCACCTGTGACCACCTTGTGTACAGTACAGTGTACAGAGGCATTCCGAAACGGTGGTGGTTGAGTGTCGTAATGAATGACATGAAAATCTACGAACTCGAAGAGGGAGATGTCCTGGATAGAGCGAAGTGGAAGAAGAAGATACGGAAAGCGGACCCCGTCACAAGACGGGATAAACGCTAAGAATTACCGTGAAAAGAAATCATTTTTTTCATTGAAGTGAAAGCACTTTTTTATGGTAAATCGTGGGCATTTTATGGACCAGGGTCGCGGTAACTCTTTCGAACAATCCCGCAGCCTCGGCAGGTTTTGGCCCTGCGCGTGGAACAACTCGGGCCGCCGACACGGGTCTGTTGTCTATGCTGACGGAGGAACGATGAGCCACCCGAACTCACCGTCCACAGACCGACGCCCACGGTGGCCGGGAGTCGTCTCTCGACACTCGGCGCCCGTGGTGTCTTCGGTCCACTACTGCGATTGGGATGAGAGGTGCGAACTCGCAGGCGCTCCACCGTCTCCTTCTCGAGCTGACTGGGAGAGACTGAGAATGACTGTTTCGCAGAAGAAGGCGACGGCTTCCCATTCCCTCTCGCTTCGGACCATGGCTTGAACCAGGGCCGGACGCGAGAGGTCGTCGCTGCCTATTGGCTCGACGACGACACCGCGGTACCCTTCCCAGGTAGTGCACACCTAGACTGTGTGCTCCACCGTGTCCTCAGAGCTGTCCGCATGGTGGTGAAGTAAAAGCCCTTGCTCAATAAGGTCATACCTACTCGTCAAATAAGCATAAGCTACATTTTTACCTAATAGGAACTGACAGCTATGAGGAAATTCAGATTTACCGAATGAATAAAATTTGTTTAGATATTATAAATTAATGCTCAATCCTTCTCCGTGTGAGAGGAGGCCTGAGCCCAGCAGTGGGACGATAAAAAAGGCTGTAACATTATAAATTAAGATGAGAATGAAGATTTGTATCTAACCTAGAGATAGTTAAGGAGCCACATAAGTTTACTTTCCTAAAAAACAGCAACTTTAACACTCTTACAATATGTAATGTATGCAATATTACACTATGTTCAGGCTACGTAATGAAGATTTGACGTTAAATGAACAATTGCTATATATTATCACAAAAACGTAAAAACCGGTAAATTACCGGTTACATATTATTTTTACCGGTAAATTAAAAATCGCGAAAATGGGCGGTTTTACCGGTAAAACCGAAACCGGTAAACCGGTATTGCATGCCCTAATCCGTAACAATAGGAACTATCACGACATGGCACCTACCTAGACATGAAGAAATTTTAATTTAAAAGGAGTTATTTCTTACCAAATAAACTGGTAGGATAAAAGCCGTGTTCGGCCATTACTATGAAGTAAGCGTACATGCCAGCAGCAAATTCTATAAGACCTAAATGTCCGTACACTAATCTTAACATTTTGGACGACACGAGAGGGTCACGGCCGCGAACACTTCGGGTCATGACGTCGGATTCTGCATGCTCGTAAGCCAGCGACACAGCCGGCCACATGTCTGTGCCCAAGTCTATGCATAATATGGTCATAACACCTTTAACAAAATAACACGGATGTTATTTATATTCCTCGCTCCCGTAGATATATGAATTTTAATGCGATATTCGCGAATCAAATCCATTTTTAAATGTATTTTACATATACTTGGTGTTTTTCTTTGTTTAATAACCACTCAAGCGTCCGAGGTGAAAACAGTCACCAAAAAAATTCTTGCCTTAAGCGTCCATGGTGACTACAGTATCCGAACGACATCGTTCAGTTTAAACGTGTACAGCGCTATAGCCAGGTGGTATTAATATAGTTGATTGATACTAGATGGCGCGTTATTAAATTTGTCATCCGTGAGTTGTGATTTTTTCTGTGCAATGGCAACATAAAATTTATAAAAAAATATATTGAAGTGACAGTTCGTCGTTTTTGACAAGTGACTTTTTTGTGTGTGGAGCTCTTGACAAAAATGTGGTAAGTTTCTTGTTTTATACCTTATTTAGATTGTTATTTTATATCAAAATAAACGTGAAGAAATTTCCTTTACGAAATATGTATTATTACGACAATTTCAAAACGTTTACATAGTATAATTTAGTTGGAAAAGTTATACGATCACTACACGATCATCGTTTGATACTTTTCTATTGTTTACAGTGTATTCTAATTGGTTATTTTTGTTAAATAAATGCAAAATATACGAGAATCGTTCACTATTTAGACGACCTCGATGGCACAATGGTCACTACGCCGGATTGCCGAACCTGAGGTCCCGGGTTCGATCCCCGGTTCGGTCGACATTTGTGTGATGAGCATGCTTGTTGGCCGTGGTCTGGGTGTTACAATATGTATTTATAAATATGTATTATGTATATATGTAGTTTATCAGTTGTGTTAGCACCCATAACACAAGTTAATTAATAACTTACCATGGGGCTAACCGACCGTGTGTGTAAAGGTGTCCTGACATTATTACTATTAGCACGTTAATGGCCATTTACAAACGAAATACATTGAGATGGGGTCTATAATGATTAAAATGTTAAGACGTTATTCATGATTTTAGTGTTGGTGAGCCGACTCCCCTTGGACTTATCTACTTACAACGTAATTAATGGTTTGTTCACACGGAGCGTTTTATGATCAATTTGGGAATGTTTTGTGGTTTGTAAAAAATGTGCCTTAATGAGCTTAGGCCCTTGCGCATTATAATGTTTGTTTAGGTACTGTTTTTTTTTTTTCAGTTTTACAGTGTATTTATTTTACTGTAATACCAATAACCGCTTTCTTTTTTTTCTATTTAACATAATTTGTATAATAAAAAAGGATATGTAATAAAATTATATAAAAGTAAACGTTTAATTAAAAAAAATAATAAAAAAATTCATTAAAACAACCTCGTCGTGTGAACACGCTATTAGCCGGGCGGCCATCTTGTCACATTTTTACGTCGCCCGAGGCCCAGTGACCGCTTGAGTATCACTTAACTTTGTTTATTTTTTCATGACAGAAAACTAAATATTTATATTAAGATATTGGTATCATTTTAAAGAGTATATCCTGTACTAATATAATAAAAAAACATTGTTACCAGTAACCACTATATTTTTCTATAAAACTCTGAATAAAAAAAATATACGATATTTTTTTTGAAATCCTCAACTTTATACTTTATTATCATCCTATAATATTAATTAAAGTAATTTACTTTTAATCAAATAAAATTGTACGTTCTTTTAGCTTTCCGTGAGTATTTTTTATTCGAATCTAGCTATTGTAGTTTTTTAGTAGTAATCGTTTTTATTGAAAGAGTCGCGCTTGGTCGCAAAAAAGCAATTGACATTTCATGCGCGGACAGGTGAGCCGAAAATCACCGCGCGGCCTGGACGCTTGAGTGGATAACACGAAACTATCATTTGCCAACGTAGGTACCTACTTTACTTACTTAATGGTAAAGGTATAGAAAACAGTATGAACATTAACACTGGTGCTATTTCTGGTACGTTAGAAATGAGTATGTAACAGACAGATTTCTTTAGATTGTCAAAGATCCTCCTTCCTTCTTCGATACCGGTCACGATGGTAGCAAAATTATCGTCCATCAAGATGAGGTCTGCTGTTTGTTTGGACACCTAGTAGAAAGATTAGTTCTCTTAAATGATTCTAGCGGAAATCATCGATGTACCTACTACCATTATAAATGAATGACTCACCTGTGATCCAGTGATGCCCATGGAAATCCCAATGTCTGCTCGTCTCAGCGCCGGCGCATCGTTAACGCCATCCCCCGTCACAGCCACCACGCTACCTTGACGCTGACAAGCCTCAACTATTTGAAGTTTCTGCGTGGGAGAAGTTCTTGCAAACACTTAAAAGATGCAGTTGACGTGAAATTGAATCAAGCCTGGTATAATCAATTAATAATAATTTTGTGTTTAAGTATTCTTACCTATTTCATAATGTTTATCAAGAGTCCAATTCAATAGATCGGGGGTCATGTTTCTCAGTTCGTTGCCAGTGACAACATGACATTTGGGGCTAGTGGCAATACCGACTCTGGTGGCTACTGCGCGTGCGGTGGTTGGGTGGTCGCCGGTCACCATGATCACTCTTACACCAGCCTCGCGCACACGCCCTATTGCTGTCTGAACCTAATAGGTATGAAAACGTTACAAAATTATTTACAAAAGTCCTACTTAATGAGCATACTTTTGTTATGTAGGTAGACAGGAGGTTAACTACAAAATCTAACATTACTGACCTCCTCTCGAGGTGGATCCATGATACCCATTACGCCTAGTAGGCGTAAGTTTTCCACTGGGAAATTCACATCATCCGTATCAAAAAGAAAATCCAAAGGAAACTGGTTTGCATTTAGAAGAAGGTCAGCAAAGGCCATGATTCGTTCACCTTAAAATATGCATGTGACGGTATCAAAAAGGAGTTGAGTACTTACCCAGGGGTATAACTACGAGTAGGTGCCTATTTTCAGTAGTTTAAGTTTTTAGTTACCTATACCTACTTTCTGAACAATAATAAACCTACTTTGTAAGTGTAATAGGCAAATATGTACCTAATTAGGTAAGATTTCAAAGTACAGTTCTAGGTGTCTCTAATAATGTTTGTTTTTCATTCAGGTTGTTTCACTGAATCTAACTGAATATTTATGAAATCGTCCATAACACTACGTTGAATTTGTAGAAAATTAATAGTCTAACGAAAATATTTTCATTGCAAGATCAATTTATCTCGTTAGGCGACTCATTTATTTAGGTAAATGTAAATGGACATCTTTATTATACAAGAAGGTATAACTAGACGTGAATACTGACCAGAGCTGGCCAAGTTTTCAGTGACTGAGTCAGCCATTAGCTTCATATCTTTTGTCAAAGTTATATCTTTGGTATCAGTAGCAACGGTGGAACAGCGAGCGAAGATGATCTCCGGCGCCCCTTTCATCATTACTAGAAATTGCCCCAACGATGTATCGAGATGCACACTTACCTAGTATTTGAATTAATATTAAAATGCGTCATTCGGAATATCAGTCGCTAAGTATTTATTTCCAGATTACCTTGATTTTTTAACGATCAATATCAGCTTATCACACCACACAGGGCTACCTATGGGCGTGCGTACCTAAGGTACCTATAGATTACTAAATGCTTACTACACCTAAGGGCTGGAGGTTATCAATAGATAATACCTACCTACTTCTGTAACTACAACTAAGTATTTCTAAAGCTAAGGAAAAAACACAGATTTACTTGATACTTATTCAGCGAGTTGAAGGGTATTTCAGCAACTTTAGGATTATTTTTCCTGACAGTAATTGGGTCATTGTATTGAAATAGGAAATTTAAAATAGCTGTCTCAGACGCATCGCCATGAATTCCACCGCCACGCTTGACGTCTGCGTTGCTGCACAATGCTCCACATTTTTTCAAGTATTCGTAGGCTGGAAACAGAAACAACCGGAGGAAATTAAATAAATGATTAGGAATCTATCCATAAGGTACCTATATCTAAAGGATAAAGTAATTATGTACTTTGAACACCTATATTCATATATGAAAAAGGAATCGAGCGAATAATTTAAAATGTCTAGGTAGGTGCGTTGGTTTACCTACCGTGACTGTTCTGTACCGCATCTGCAAAATTAGTTAAGGTCATTTATCAGTCCATGAAAGTCTCTTATCATATCAGTATATTGCTATCTACCGCTAAACTTAGGCCTAAACCAATGAGTGCCTATCATCCCGGTCTTGGGCAGCTCGCATCCATCCATTGCCCGCCATCTTCAAATCGTCGTCAACGGTGCAGCAGAACGTCCTGCACTACCTCTACGTTTACCTAATAGCGGTCTCCAATCTCTTTTACTAAGTGCATACCATTGCATAGGTATAAGTAGGGTACATATACCAAAACAGCTTTATTTTAAAATTTTTGTTTAAGTGTCTGATTGTTCTCTGAAATGGCAGGATTTTTATCCGGTTGTAGATAGGCAACACTTAGCTAAACTTAGGCTACTTTTAAACCAGTTGCGGGAAATAGTTCCCTGGGCGTGGGTGAATCTGCGAAGAACAGCTAGTTATTGATACCTAAATCTAATCTATACTTATAATAAATCTGTAGAGAGGTCAATTCTGTACATTAAATATATTTCCAAAATATCTATCAGGGGGTGATTAGTGATCGATACTGATGCCAAAACTGCAATCAGTAAATTTTTTGTCTGTCTGTCTGTCTTTCTGTCTGTCTGTCTGTCTGTCTGTCTGTATGTTCGTTATAGAAACAAAAACTACTCGACGGATTTTAATGAAACTTGGCACAAATATTCTTCATACTCCTGGGCAGGTTATAGAATATTTTTCATCACGCTACGATTAATAGGAGCAGAGCAGTGAAAAGGAATGTTGGGAAAACGGGAAAAGTTACTCCATTTTTTAAGCTTCCGTCGCGTGTACAGCCTTAATGGCTAAAGCTATATAGAAACCATGTATGACGGAAATGTTCTCCTTTAAATTATGTAAAAAATATCCCACAACAGTATATGTCTATCTTTTATGGTTGACTCACAATAACACGTGTAACTTCCGATTGCTAAGCAGTTCAGAGCTTTCTGATTATATTTGTCTACTCTGACGTTATAAACGTCACTCTCACACTCTCACTCATCCCAATAGGCTAGGTACGCATAGATTTAGATAATTGGATAGGCTGGTGATTATTATTTCTTCCTGTCTTTGCACAAAGTCCAAATCTAACGCGAACGAAGTCGCTGGCAGAAGCTAGTAAAAAAATATAACAGTGTCGTCTTACTATTAAATTCAGAGTCTTTAACGAATAAAACTTTGTTCCACGTCCATATATGTTGTACGACCATCTTATTCTCCGTGAGTGTGCCGGTTTTGTCGGAGCATATTATTGAGCAGGCACCCAGAGCCTCTATTGCGTCTAAATTTCTTACCAGGCAATTCTTTTTGACCATTCGCTGGGCAGTTATAGTTAGTGACGCCGTAACTGTTGGCTGTAAACCTTAGTCATAAAAAAATAACATAGGTAAGTACCTCCATTATCACACATTAGAATCATTGAAAACAAAGTATTAATATTTAACTACTTTGAAGAGTACAATAATATTATAATGCACCTTCAGGAATATTGGCGACAATCATTCCGATCACGAATATGATAGTCTGCATGAAAGGATAGCCGAGTGCTAAACATGCAGATGCTATAAACACTCCAAGTCCTAAAGCCCATATGCACATGTATCGCATGAAGCGGTGTAACTCTCGAGTCAGTGGGGATGGTCCCGGGGTCAGTCGCGCAGCCAGCCCGGCCACGCGACCCATTGCCGTCAGGTCACCGCAACACAATACGACACCTGCATTTATAAACAGACTACAAGTCTATCCAGTGGACAAATAAATCTACAGAACTTGTCCAATAAGTTTGCTAGTCAAAATGCATGAAGAAACCACTACTGCGCATGTGCGAGACGTTAAATGGCTAATTTCAGATTAGCAAAGCTAATTGACGAGACCACTCATCATTTGGGGGCTAGTTTGTCATCTTTCTATTATCTTTGTTTTATAGAAGATTTACTGGGTAACATAATTTTAGTTCTTGGTCTCGATTAGAACGAAATTTAATAATATACCCAAAGCCCAGCCTTCCACACATTGGGTCGAGAAGAAAGCAACATTTGCCGATTCAAGAATGTTCGGAACTCCTTCAGTATTATTCTTGGTTACTGCCACTGATTCACCAGTTAAAGAGGAATTATCAACCTGCGAATAGATAACCTTTACATTACTAAACTAGACAGCGCACGTGCGTTTGCATTCTCACGCGGTATGTGCACGTGTCAGTTGCAGATAATATGATGATGCGTACTTTGAATCCCTTGCTGTCGATAATACGTATGTCTGCCGGCACTATGTCTCCAGCCTGTACGATCACGATATCACCCTTGACGATATCACGCACAGGTGTCTCAGTACTTAACACCCCTGCTCGAATACAGCTCGCAGTTGCTGGTATCATGCTGTTGAATATTTTCATTATCTGAAATAGACGGCAGTATCATTCAGCCAGGATATGAAACAATCGGTCAATTATTTCCATCAGGATTTAACGTAGGCGGGTACAATTGTGTTCTCCACTTACCTTCCTTATTTTAAGCTATTATTAGAATACTGTGGTATGTGCCTGCTTACTAATAGGTAGGTACCACTATTGTTGTCAATAATAATAAAAAATCCCTTCCAACCTAATTGATTGGGTATGAAGGTAAAAAATAAGTAAAAAGGTTTTTCTTATTAGAAGACACTTCTTGTCCATCTGGGGCTACAAAATTATGCACATCTAGTCTTTCGGATCTATCTACTTAAGTAAACCCCATCACTGCGTTAAAATAAGGTAATATAATCTCTAAAGAAAGATAATAATTGCAAACCTTGGAACTTTTATAGTTATGATAGAAACTGAAGAGCCCACATGTGAGGTCGACGGCAATTAACACGCAGCCCAGATAAAGGTTATCAGTTGTGGGGTTCGCTTTCGATGACGATTCTATTAGATACGCCACCAAACACATTAGTGCGCCCAACCAGATTAGTATGGAAAACCCTAAAATTCAAAAGAAAAACAGCTCATTCTAAGTCACGAGTACCTGATTAAACCCTGCTATGATATCGATTTATAATTTGTGATTTTTCAGGACACTGCTTTCTTTACTATCACCACAGATTACAGAATATTACGTTAACTACCTACTATCACTTAAACAAACACATTATTGATAACATGGACCTTTGCTCCCGAGAGGGTGGGACCATATACATATAGGTAATACGTAGGTAATATGTGAGCTATTTTTTTATGTATTCAGTGTGTTAAACTATGCAAATACTTAATATGAGTCCTATTGTTACTTGAAATACCTAAATGAATTTGAAAGTGTAGGTATGTAACGGTGATGATTTGGAAATACATTAATTTCTGTTTTTCAGAACTTACCGGTACATAGAGATTTTATCAATACTTTTGGCCACCCATATTCACTGGCAGGTGTTAGCGTATTGGGACCATAGTATTCCAGCAGTTCTCGAGCCCTAGCATTTGTCAATCCATTTATTGGGTCTGTCTGCAGCTGTTCATACAATTGTTCTACAAAATGCGAAAGTTGACTTAGATCAGAATGACCCAACTTATTTAGCAGTTTGCCCACCACCACAACCTGCCAAATTATAGGTCACGAGTAGGTAGGTACCTACGTTATACGGCCATTATTGCCTCGTCTTAATACTTTCAGCTCAAAACATTCCACTCGGCCGTGGTTTCACCCGCGTCTTAAAGGAACGACTTATCGCATCCTGGTAAAATGTATCGTGTAATTTAATTAGGATCCCAATTTTTACTGAGTGCGAAACAGCTCATTTCGTTCAGCCGCTAAAGCGTGATTGAGGAACAATATTATAAAAACCGACAAGCTTTCACATTTGCAATATTAATAGGAATAACGTAACGATAAAGGTTAATCTTTCTAATAACTTCGTTCAATGGGTATTTTGTAGAGAACTATACTTTTTACTCAATCCTTCTATTCATGCTCAATCCTTCTCCGTGTGAGAGGAGGCCTGTGCCCAGCAGTGGGACGATAAAAAAAAGGCTGTAACAGTAACAGTATACTTTTTACTTACTTAACGGTATCATGTGCATATCAGTCTGTATTTCTTTCTTCAATAAACTGAGTCGCGTGTTACTCAGATCTCTTGGTCGTAGGCCTTTCGGCCGGATCGGGCGAAAGAACTCCGATATCGAAGCGGTACTTGAACTGACCGAAGACATTTTTGATATTATTTATTTGCTAATATATCGTTAACGTTTAAACTACCAAATGGCATATAAATGAAGATTTTTTCTTGTACAATCTAGTTGGTTGCTGTTGGCTAAATTTATGTATAGGTAGGTAGAGCTTTAGAGAGCGTGATGAAAGTCTCTGAAACCGGGTGTACTTTGCTCCGTTAATAGACAATAGCGCCACCTATCGGTTCTGACATAATTTCAACCAAATAATTGGTCCACCTTCTAAGGAGTTAGAAGTCACCTAACTATAGGTTTTGAGAACTCACTTGTATAAAAAATCAAATACATATTATATCTTAGAGAATAGAGGTTTGAATGTAAACAAAAAAATATACATATACTTATTTATTTGTTTTAATCACTTTTAAATATGTATACAATCGGGAAAACCGAAAAATACTGGTCTTAACACCTGGTATCTTTTAGATCTTATTTTCCTTAACAGGTGTCACATCTTAAATGCATACTGATAATAATCAAAAATATATGGATCACTTTGTGTGTTTTGAATGCTTAAAGAATAGATACTCTTAATTTACTATAAATATAATCACAAAAACTACATACATAATATGTACATACTTATAAAAATATTAAAATGCTTTTTTTACACATAAATGTTTAAAAAGTTTTGCTTATATTTTACTTCTCTGTCCTTTTATCCAGATGGCATTAAGTTCCTCTATTTCTTTATCATTGGCTCTCAAAAGTTCTTCTCTCACAGCATCCCTTACTAACTTCTTAGTAATTGTAATACAGTGCTTGGGAAGTTTTGACACCTCAACTATTTTGTCCCAAACTTTACTTTGAACTTCCTCAGGCTTGTAAATATAATTTACAAAACCATATTCTAGGGCTTCTTTTGCAGATAGTCTGTAGTTACATAGCAACATCTCAATTGCCTGAAATCCAAATGTAAAAAGTGTATTTTTTTGGAAATGTAATTTTGATTGCTATTTTAATAATTTTAAATATCTACATACCTTCCTTTCACCAAGTAGTCGTGGAAATGTGAATGTTGAACACCCTTCAGCAACAATGCCCAACTTCGTAAATGGAGTTAAGAAATATGACTGGAACAGAGAAACATTTAAATTAATTACATGCTTAAGGTTTCTTTCTAAGGGTTTGTCTTTTAAAGTCATCATCATCATCATCCTCCGAGCCTTTTCCCAACTATGTTGGGGTCGGCTTCCAGTCTAACCGGATTCAGCTGAGTACCAGTGCTTTACAAGAAGCGACTGCCTATCTGACCTCCTCAACCCAGTTACCCAGGCAACCCGATACCCCTTGGTTAGACTGGTGTCAGACTTACTGGCTTCTGACTACCCGTAACGACTGCCAAGGATGTTCAATGACAGCCGGGACCTACAGTTTTACGTGCCATCCGAAACACAGTCATTGGTGTCTAAGATATACTTAGAAAGTACATACAAACTTAGAAAAGTTGCATTGGTACTTGCCTGACCTGGAATTGAACCCGCGCCCTCATACTCGAGAGGTTGGTTCTTTGCCCACTAGGCCACCACGACTTTTAAAGTATTGATAAAAAAAACTGATACAATAAACTTACTTTATCTGAAGCAAACACTATGTCACAAAGTGCTAACGTTGTGGCTGCAATACCAATAGCAGGTCCATTCACAACCGCTATCAGTATCTTAGGAAACATTATAAATGCATTAATATATTCTTTGAGCACATTCAAGTGGCTGCCTGTATTGGAATCCGGTGGAGTGGAGAAATCATTGCCACTGCTGTAAAAGTCTCCAGTGCCAGTCAGCACCATCACAGAAATATTTTCATCTACTGCAGCTTCATTCAGTATTCTTATCACTCGCTTGTACATCACCTGGTCTATGGCATTTTTCTTACTGGGCTTGTTGTATTGAACTATTTTAACACCTCCTTGCTGAGTTTCAATAATGGTCTCTTTGATATCCATCATGAAGAATCTTCTGACAAAAAATTGTTAGTGTCTAAAGTCCAATGTTCAATTCAGGTCCAAAGTACAAAAAAAAATTGTACTTTCCAAAACAAGCCAATTCTTGACAGACTTTAATTAACACTTGATACAAGAGAATTAAGTGAAAAAGTAGCAGTCGCTCAGCAGCTATTTCGATACTAACGTTTCGAATATTTTCAGATCAGTTAAAAGTAGAGTATGGTTTAGTTTTGCCCAAAAATATGATCGCAATAAGTATTTAAAGGCAGAAACAGCAGCCTTATCAACTTATCAGACGAACAATGTAAACAGCAATAGTTTCTATCGAACTAGTTTTAGAATGGATTTTCCGACTGGACTTTCCAGTTCACTTATAGGTCAAATGAGTGTGAGCAAGAATTAAGATAAATTTGGCATTCAAGAATCGCTTAAGGGCTGATTTTTCAATCATCAGTTAACCTCTATCTGAGGAATAAATATGGCGGTTTGACATATTTTCCATACAAAACCTGTCAAAACGTTAAAAATATTCCTCAGATAAAAGTTATCTGGTGATTGAAAAATCAGCCCTAAATGTTCTATTCTATTCTATTTTTATTTATGGCAATCCGTGTCGATGTCAATGTCGACGATTCTGCCAATGACAAGTGAAATGAGAAGCAAGTCGTGCTTGTGATTAAAAAAACAAAAAAAGAAACAAAAAACAAAAGGAATTTAAGATGCTGTTGTAGCCGATCTTGTGTAACTTTAACTTGTTATAGCCCTCCCATGGCCCTCCCTGCTGTTTGTTTTTATTAGCATAGCACTAATGACAGCCTCACAGCATGCGGACGCTTGACAATTAGCCAGCTGTCAAACGTCAAAATGATAAAATGATAAGCCCTGACAGCGAACAGCTGACATTGACAGATTTGACCTAGCCTAGCCCTTGGATTTGTGCGAACGGGAATGTTTAAATTGCTGAATAAGATCTTAAACATTAACAGCGTCAGCTTGCATTCTTCCGTAAAAATATATGGTAAAGTTAAATTACCGAACCAAAGCAGGCATTTGAGTACAAGCGACACCATGTTTAAGTCAGCGGTATTCAGTCTTCAAGATGCTTCAAAAGATCAAGTTCAAGAGTTCTTGAATTCTTTTGATACGGTATTAACTGATTGTGACGGTAAGGAAAATTTTATTATATCCTGCTATATCGTTTCTGGCTTAGAAATGTGCTTACTAACTTTAATTTCAGTCCCTGAAGTTTTTGTTCAGAAGAAATATTATAACCAAAAATATTAGAAATTAGAAAGTCACATTGATTATAAAGATAACTCTAAACCTACATATCTGCATCATCATCATCATCATCATCTCAGCCATAGGACGTCCACTGCTGAACATAGGCCTCCCCCTTAGATCTCCACAGATACCTGTTGGAGGCGACCTGCATCCAGCGTCTTCCGGCGACCTTTATAAGGCTATTTAACATATCTGCATAGTAATGGAATAAAACCTTCAGACAGTTTTTAACATATAATGCTTACAATAATTTTCGTTTTCAGGTGTTCTCTGGATTGATAATAATGCAATCCCTGGTGCTGCAGATGCAATGAATCATTTCAGAAAATTGGGAAAGAAAATATTTTATGTAACAAACAATTCTACTAAAATCCGCAGTGAGTTTGCTGCTAAAGCTACACAGTTGGGTTTCATTGCTAATCAGGTAAGTTATGAAAAAAAATATACAATAGGTTCATAAGTTTAGAAAAGCAGGCTATGAAAAAAAGATTTACTTAATACATCATCCAGAAGGATCAGCAGAGCATGTTTTCTTATTCCATGCTCTTTTAACTACTGGTATCTCGCATGTTGTGTATTACTTAATACATAAAATATAAAATTCAAATAAATTATACCCAATAATATCATCAATTGCTGGAAATTGCAAAAGTTTTGAAAAAAAATCATATCAACTGCCAATATGTTTTTAACAAGTTTTAAGTAATCTGCTGATAATTCTTGAAAAACCTTTGTATCTTTTGCAGGATGAAATCCTCTCAACAGCATTCCTAGTGGCTCATTACCTGAAAGGTATTGGCTTTACTAAAAAGGTATATTTACTGGGTTCCAATGGTATCGGAGAAGAATTAAAAGCTGTTGGAATTAGACATATTGGAGTTGGGGTAAGTTATGTGAAACTGTATTTAAAATTAGTTCTTAAATAATTAAAGGTTTGAATTAAAAAATGAAATATTTAATTTCAGCCTGATCCTGTGAAACCAGATTTTAAATCTATGCAGCCATCGGAATTAGATCCCGAAGTTGGTGCAGTGGTAGTGGGCTTTGATGAACATGTCAGTTACCCAAAGTTCATGAAAGCAGCTTCCTACCTTGCATCTGAAGAATGTTTATTTATTGCGACAAATACTGACGAAAGGTTTCCTAAGGGTGGATCTATTGTTGTGCCGGGAACTGGTACATTGGTCAGAGCTGTTGAAACTTGTTCTGAAAGGAAAGCTCTGGTTCTTGGGAAGCCTCATAGTTATGTTAGGAAGTATCTTGAATCATGTGGACTGAACCCTGCAAGGACTTTGATGATTGGGGACAGGTAAAGCCTTTTTATCCATCAACCCCTGTTTTTCAAGTATCAGATTATAAATATTGTACTACTGTTAAACATTGTCATAATTTGGAAGAAATTCTATTAGACCTTTGAGATTGGTTGCCTTTTTTTACTAAAAACATTTTACTATAGGTACATATTTTGAAGTAGGTATTGGTTAACACTAATAAGATTCATAGGCAGTTTTAATCAGTTTTGGTCAAAGGAAAACTGATTGAAATGTCCATTCAATTAAACTGCCAGCCAGTTTAATTGAATTGCTATTTCAATCAGTCGGCTGCATCATATTCACTTTACACTCATTTCGACTTCGCAATTGCATTCAAAATTCACACTCACAACAACTCAATCATTTATTCTTAATTATTCAGATGCAATACTGACATCGAGCTGGGTGTGCGCTGCGGTTTCCAAACGCTTTTGGTGCTGTCAGGAGTCACTTCGAACAAGGATTTGGAAAAACTGCGCAATGAAAAGACTCCGCCGCTACCTGACGTCGTCTTGCCGAAGTTAGGGGATCTACTCCCCCTACTACTGGCATAGTACAAGTACAATATCTAGATAAAATGGTAGACAAAGTAGAATGTTCAATGCATAGGTCAATTCTAAACCAAGGGTAGTTATTCATAAGCAGTGTACTCACACATGTATTATTAAGTTACAATATATTATTCAAAATAGAAAATGCATTACTTGGATAAGTAAAATGTTTAGCCAGCACAATCTGACATGAGGTATTTTATTAATTAACTAGCTTGACTTGTGTTGTTACCAGTGCGCATACTGTGTTTTATTAAACTGTGATTTTTTACATAGATATAGGAAATTTTGTATGCATAGCAATATTATTTAATATGGCGCCCACCTTCCCGGAATTTATTTTTTTATGTTATAAAGAATGTTACGTATTTAACCATTATTTTCATTGTCTACCTCACCTGAACTCCATGAAACACTATTAGACACAAACCATCTACGATATACCTAAGTATTTTTAATGCACACGTAGTAATCACAACTGAAATGTAACTTATAGTAGTTTTCGTTCATTCTATACTTGTATTCTATATATTTTTGTGTTTTGGTCAGAAAAAAAATGGATCCCAATCGGTCAATTAGTAAAAAAAATAACGTACACATGAAATAAGTTTAACTTAGCGTACAGCAACAAAAATTTTCTAAAAAAGAAGTTCTAGCTTTAACCTTGGACTGTGGAAAGGCTTTCAGTTGTGTTTTAAATAGGCTTAAAACTCCAACAGTATGTGTTAGTATGCAGCTCAGAAAGAGCTCTAATTGCCATAACTCTGTCTTTCATATCGCCCTTCACTTACTTGTAGTTGTGATATCTACATATTAAGCTTTTTAAGTTTCTACGCTTCATCGAACCCGCCACGTCGACGATGCTTTATTGATTTATTTTAATACTGTGATGCATTAATTAACCTGCTGAATTATTTATCCATAAGATATTTTGTAACCACCCATTAAGTATATATTTTTTTATTATGCACTCTAAAATGTTTCTGATGAACGCTAATTTAATTTAATTACATTGCTTTGCTTTTGTTGCAAAAACAAAAGATAGTGTCAAATCCTAAAATGAAATACCTTCCTATATAATATGTATATTCATGTATAAAGATATGTATATTAAAATTAATAAGGGCCTAACTGTGAAATTGGAAAATAAATTATGGCAATAAATCGGACTATTTTAGGTCATCGGACTACTGTTATTTAATTTATTACATAGGTATATTATTTATCATTTAACATTGCTTTGTTGACTCTATCACTGTATGTGTTCATTCGTGTACAGAAGTAAATTCATATTTTATTACAGTTGTGAAGTATATAATGTACAATGTTGCTTTTAATAAAATATTTACATCGTTCGATTTTTTGTATTTTCCATCAATCTAAGTCACAAAGTCGAGCACCCTGATTGAACTGTGTAGTTGACACACAACAGGTACCTAAATAGACTTTTTCATGGTACCTACTTACAAATTAAACATTTGTACGGTCTACAGCGCAATTTGTCACCTAACAGAGTCTGATTGTAGAGTCCAATAGGTTTTATATTATGGATTTGTGTTTAGTCAAAAAAGGCGGTATTTACTCATTTAAACTTCATGTAAAAAAATGGTACCTTTGTAAATAGAAAGAACCATCCGCTTGCTAATGAAATTAGGGCATGATGCGATATCTGTTCTCTATTGCGGATTATAAGATTGGGTTCGTTAGCTTCATGGGGCGTATATTGGGCCAAAGCCATCGAGACGGCGTACGGCAGACACGGAACTCTTTGCGGCGCATGCGTAGTACAGTATCGCAATTCGCTGCGCATCTCTGGGCTTGTCAACATTTAGGTCCCCTCTGTTTCGCGCCAGTATTGGTGCAACCGCGACAGACGCGCGCCGCCACAAATAGCGTTCGCTCCGCACTCGCTAGTTCATGTGATCTCATTTACTTCACTCATATCCTGAAACATTGATGTGAGTCTAAATTTATTTTTATTATGAAATTACAATTCATATTTGCACGAAACCATTTACAAGACTGTAACTGCACTTCTTCTCAGATATTTGCAAGGCCCAATATCCTTGTTAATTAAATTTAGAGATTTTTGGTATCCGTTAGATGTTTAGGAATTTTCAAGATCAAAACAATAATTGCTACAATTTTTATATTCCACCCTACGATTCTACTTACACCGTAAGATTATTGAAAGTGTGAGGACGGAAGTCCATGTCGTCCCGTTTGTGTTAGGAAAACAAAGAAAGCGTTAGGGGTTGACATATTTCGGGTACATTGAGGGGTGCTAATTTCCCTCGTACGCATATAGCTCCCCATCCCAGAAACTGTTGGAAATATAAAACGTATTTTTGTAGCATTTCTTTATCCAGCTACAATCTCAGTGCCTTCATCGGTACCACTAGTATTTTTAGATTCACAATCTAAGAAATGTATTCAGCAATCCATCAATGCGAACTAAAAATATTTCCATAGCTCTTGCATCATAATCATAACTATTTGGGCGTATTTACAACAGGCGCGATAAACGTAATAAGTGATTTAATGCTAAAAAGTTTCCTGGCGATAAACACTTTATCTGGAGTATCGACGCACTCAAAATTCATCGTGCAATTATGATGATAACAGCTGACAGTCACGGTAGCTGTTACAACCTTCGTCAACTCCAAACACTTTGATAATCATTGAATAAGCTGCGTGGCTCCGTAATAAACATTGTCATAGGTGTGCGATCTGCGATAACGAAACTATTATTGTCACTGATCGGATTAACATTAGCTACATTTTCTCACTTGTTTTTGGATACCAAAATTGATTGCATTATTTTGCGATCGGTTTATAAAAGTAATAAATTGATGTATTTACAATGGTGATAAAATGTGTAATATAGATAAATACGATTCTGCAATTTATTAATTACCTTACCTTGAATGGCATCAACACACAATTAGCTTCATTATTATTTACGCAGGTACGAAATAATGTATTTTGTTTTCAGCAAAGTAGGTACATATTGTAGAGATAGGTAGTACCTAGGCTTGTGCTTATACCTACTTACATACATAGGTACATACACGATAAGTATATAGTTAACTGCATTGCAATATTGCTCAGTTTACAACACGGCCTTAAGCCGTTATTGAAAGCCTGTTTAAAGTTTATGTTAGGAGATGATATCACCTACCAATACGTTGTTGCTGTAGGAAATGCGCATATATATGCTTTTTTTGCTAGCTGAATGAACCTTTGGTATTTACTATTTTCCGAGAAGGAAGCAAAAAATACCATGTTTCTTTTTCATAAACGTAACAGTCAGTTGCTTAGGTGTCTACTTGTAATTATAATTATTGTTTATTCAAACATTTAGGTAAATTATAATTCTGTTAAATTTCCACATATCTTGAAACAACTTTATTTTGTGATAGAGCGAATGATGTCATTTTTGCTTTGAAATATTTATTGTTGTAACAAATGACCTAGGTCTAAGATATAAGTACCAAAGTAGGTACGTACAAAGAGTAGGTTAATAACTTGGGTATCTACCTCGATACTGAAGTGTAAACATCAAGACACCTATTTATAAATAAGTCTGCTTTAGTAAATAAAAGGCTACTGGAACTTCGGAACGTCGTGTCTAGCTTGTTTTCAGTTTCATTCACCGTTAGTGAGAATAACAAAGTAGGTTCCTATACGTTGAACATCCATTGTGTTAAACGCGAGTATTTAACAAGAGGACTAAACAGACAGTACCTAACTGGTACCTATCTGCACCTCGTTTACCTACTCAGTTAACACCAACTCACGTACGTAGTTTCACGCAATTTATATATTCAATTGTTTCAATCAATTAACTGCCATAATTCGCATCTACGTAACGTTAAATACCTACGTACGTCACCACCTTCAAGCACCCACTTACTTTTGATTTTTGCAGCAGAGAGGGGTAGGTATTCATTTTCATGAATACTCCCGAGAACAGTAGGTACTGCGGCCCAGCAATTAAATTTATCTTTTCTTATCTTCAGTTAAGCAGGATATCTAAAAAGCTACATAAGCATAGTTATTTTCCCGGCCTTAACTTTGTTTTACAAGTCATTGCACATTTGCACATGCCTTGCCACATAAGGATTGGGTAGCTAATGCACCAAACTCTATGTGGGTGTGGGTAGATACAGGCCTCACCAAATACTGTGCATTGCATAATGCAGTTTTTTTATTTGACATCTATAGGTTCAGCCAAACAAACAATCAAATTCACCAGTTTTATTAATGCTATACTAGATTTCGTTTTGGTAAACACTGAATATAAGGAGCGGTAGAGTTAAGGACAAAACAATAACGTGTTAAACTTAGGTAATTGTAGAATAATACAGAACTGTAGGTACCTATATACCTAAGTAAATGGTTATGGTGCAGCTTAAGGCTCAGTGTCGTCGGCACCACCAGTAGGGAAAGTTTATGCAGAACATTTAGCTATCAACTCTAATATAGAAACTTGCAAGGCCGTTCACATTCTGTCTAGTTTTTCGCACGCTACCTCACTTTCCCGATTTCCCTCCATTTGTAGTTAATGTGAAGACAGTTCACTATAAAGTTGTGAAACTATATTGACAATAATTAGTTGACGTAATTAGTTTTTGTCAATAATTGTGTAACAAGCTCCGTACAACGCGTTTGCAATTTTTAACCGTGCGAATGCCAATTTTATTTAGGTTTGCTAGAAACTGAATTATCTATTAACAAGTAGTAGACATTAGCGTTAGTTAAATTACTTAGCGGAAATAGGTAGATTTTAAGTACCTGCCATGTTTAATATTTACTCAAAAGTTCCCCCTTTCAACACTTAGTAGTAATTCTTTTTATGGAGCAATTTTTCTCTTATTATAAGTGGTTTCTGTTTCTGTACTGACAGCTACACGAGGGTTCCTAGGTACTTATTAACGGGGAAGGAGGGTCATATCTGATTTGGCGCGCTCCCTTCGGAATTTAGAAAGGTCACTTCCAGTCACGCGAAATGACGCTCTTTTTTGTTTTTATTCACAAGTAATATTAAAGCGTCTTCAATAGGAAACTCAGTACCTCTGAATTCACTAAGCAACTGGAAATTCCTGAAAAACTTTTCTTTACTTGAAACTCTTCAACGTATTTTCTACTGTAAAAGTGTTTGTGTTACACCATTAGATGATCAAACAGCCAAAGTTAATGGGGCAAGGCGAGACCTTGTCTTTTTGGCGCTACCCGCTACTTCATAGCCTTGGGCATTTTGACAGGGGTGTTGTGTGAGTAGGATATTGACATGATAGGTAATTTATAAGCATTATAACTCCTTGCTTAAACCACGGCTCGCCATCGTAGGTAAGAATTGTAGGCTTTCACAGTATATGTCCCTAACCGTCCCTTCCTACATTACTAACCTACATCTACTTTCGATTATCATGGCTAGTCGGCGGCTTACACAACAAGCAAGAGCTCTAGACTGTCGGTCATCTTAAAGATGACATCATTCTCAAGTAAATATAGCTTCATTATGTTATAGGTGTGAGTGTAACTCATTAGACAGACAAATCACGTTCCAAGTCGAACGTAGCTCAATGATTTGCCTCTCTGCCTCCCTATTGTGCCGTTTATGACCGAAGTACATTAAATTTAAGGAGCGTGTCATTGAACGATCGAAGTACCTAACTATCCTACAAGAAACATAAATATCACCATACTTAAAGCTTGGGGTCTCAAACCTAGGGCTTATCGCTAAGGTTAAGCCAAGTTTCTAAAACCTGTTTCCACGATTTTCCAACGTGTATTCTGATTTGTTTTAGTCACGCGAAGGAAATCCATAGAAACGTTCTTATATCTATGCCTATGTCTGTTGAGGGGAAAGTTGAGTTATATGAGCTAATATAAGGGCGTAAGCGTTATTTGTATTTTTTTATAAGAATGACTCATTGCTCGAGGACATATCTATGCGAATGTTGATGGGGGGATGACGTCAGCCTCGGTCACTAGGACACGTTATAATTGTATGGGAAGTAGGAGCTAGTGTTCCCCGAGGCACCTAGGTACTTACTTCTGGTAAAAAGTAGCAAATGTGTATGTCCTTTCTCAGGGCCCCGATTCTACTAATTTTACTTAAGCGACATACGATTCACATTCGACTGAGATCCAATCCCGACTCAATTACGATTGAAGCGTATGTGTGTATTATCCTTTTCTGTCATTCAATAATGAATCATTTTGTCTGCAAATGATTTACGATTGCAATATGATTGTAGAGCAAACTACCGTATAGACCAAAATCACCAAAATAGCAGACCAATCGCAAACCAATCGAATGTCGTTGGAATACGATTGGTCTTATATTAGTAGCAGACTGCCCGATATGGTTAAAACTGCTATTGCGATCATATTGCGATTCGATTTCTATTCGATTTTGACATTATTAACTTAGGAGAATCGGGCCCCTGTACTTATAGACCAAAATCACCAATTGCAAACCAACCGAATGTCGTTGGAATACGATTGGTCTTATATTAGTAGCAGAATGCCCGATATGGTTAAAACTGCTATTGTGATCATATTGCGATTCGATTTTGACATTATTAACTTAGGAGCCCCATCGGGCCCCAGGCCTCAGGCTGACTATCTGTGTAGCTTAGGTACCTGTTTAACTCTATTACTCAGTTAAGTTGCAGGCAGTTTGCAGGCGAGAAAGTGCGACGAACAGATATACAGACTTAATTTTGTATTTAAATATTAATGAGCATTTGTCTTTAGGTAGGTACCAAGAAAGAGGTGCAATGGTAGCAGTTAGGGTATTCGTACAGCCAAATATTTTGCTTAACTCATTATTCTGATGTCCTTTCTTTTTACTTAGATAAGATTAGATATCTGCACTACACATGTTGTTAATATTATCACATTGCGATTACAGTTTATATCGATAAATATGTGTAGGTATGCAGTTGCAGTTTCAAAAGGCACTATTCAGTTTAGTATGAATAGGGCGGTGCTATGAGCTCAGTGTAAACAGACCGCGCACATGCAGAGAGCTATGACCGGAATTGTATAAATATGGGTTAAAGCGAGAAGTAGGTCGGAGAGGTGCCACCATGCCGTCCAATCCAGGTCCATTGTACTTACGCCATAAATGACGCTCTATGAAGCTATTGCGGGTATCTGTATTACCGATCTACTTAAAAACTACGAAATTATTTTCAAACAAAACGGCTATTGTAATTCGAATAGGTTACTTTACCAGCTACTCAACATTAGCTGGACTTATTAAAATTACATATTATTTGCAGAAATAGACATGTCCTTGCGAATATAGTATCCCTATTGAAATACGCATTGCGACTTTTAACATTTCTATAAAATCAACAAAGGCGTCACAACTAATATTAGTCAAGGGCGTTGCTTTGTCGACTTACTAACTTCCAACCCCAAAACGGTATACCTTGCTTAGTAGGTACCTCAATAGACAATTGGTAGGAAACGTGCGCCTAACTATAGGTTAGCTAATAAACCTAGGTCTTAGGTCGCACTTGTTACGATCGGCAATATTAGGGAAGTTATTCATCGAGTCCTGTACTGAATCAAATCATAATTATTGTATGGTCAGCCTTGATCTCTAACTCTGAGCTCCGTAGGTCAGATCATTTAGTCTAGATAGGAATAATGTACGAGGGCACCCACAGTGACAAATCAGCGGAGGTGTAATAGCATATTGTTCCTCTTGAGCCCCCACAAACGTGTCAAACTATTTGATTAATGAATTTGTGTTTACATCATTTGTAGTCCGCATTGTCTTCCAGGATTAGACTAGTTGCCAAGGTCAAACTGCCAAATCAGGCATGTCATTTCCTTAATAGAACAAACGACTAGGTATTAAGCTTTTAGTTAAGCGACAGACATTAAGGAAATGTAGGCGGCAAGTAGTTTATTTAAGCACTTCACCTAATGCAAGTTTGGAATCTCAGCTGATGTTTACAGCAAGTTGCCGTCAAATCGTTTCGTACGCAAGGTCAGTGATGTAATTGCCAGTTTTAGCACTGGAACGTGAGCCACTACGAGTCGCGTTATCCTACGATATTCCGCGATATTAACAAATGAATATTCGGATGTTTGTATTTGACATCACCCCTGTACATTCAATGTCAAAACCACAATGAAGATAACTGACCGTCATAATTATTCGAAGATTGAATTAATGTTTTATTCCGTAAAAATAATTGTTGCGGTAGTGTGGCTAGGTATGAAGGTACTTAACAATATTTACTTAATACTATATTAATAGTCAGATCTGTACCTAAGTAGGTACCATTGAAATATATGCAGAAAGTGTAAAAAATACAATTAGCACAGCTTATCGTAATAAATAAGTACTTACCTAGGTATCTGTTAAGCTATATGTAGCTAGGTAATTACAGTATAGCATGGTAATATTTCCAGTAAACCACTAGGCACAAGTGCCTAATGGCAATATTATTCATGTTTGCATATACATAGGTACTGATATTCATCACGTCACAGGGGCTAGGGGCTGAAGTGGTTCGGTATAATGGACGAAATTCCCTCTTATCCACATTTCTCCAGCTGTTTAGGTATCATCTTACTTACTATGATATTTAAAAGCTCAGACAGGCAGCCATAAAAAATCCTAACGAATAGAAAAACAAGGCACTGGCTCGCCATCAGAGACTTGACCATCTAGATTTATTATTTTTTTTAGGGTTCCGTACCCATAACCCAAAGGGTAAAACGGGACCCTATTGTTTTCGCTCCTCTGTCCGTCCGTCCGTCTGTCTGTCACCAGGCTGTATCTCATGAACCGTGATAGTTAGAGAGCTGAAATTTTCACAGATGATGTATTTTTGTTGCCGTTATAAAAACAAATACTGAAAACTAGAATTCAATAAATATTATGGGGGGCTCCCATACAACATATGTGATTTTTTTGTCGGTTTTATAAATAACTAGCTTTTGCCCGCGGCTTCGCTCCCGTCAACTGACTTCTCTACTTTACCCTGTTTTTTTTTTCATAAGAACCTTCTCCTGACAATAACAAACACAACAAAAAAAGAATTAGCCAAATTGGTCCAGGCGTTGTTGAGTTATGCGCTTACCAACACATTTTGCGATTCATTTTTATATTATAGATGGTACGGAACCCTTTGTGCGCGAGTCCAACTCGCAATTGGCCGGTTTTTTTGAATAAATCTGCAAGTGTTTTAAGTATCTCAAACTGAAAAATTCTATATTCAGAATATATCCGACGAACCATTTCGATATTTTCACCAAAATGTTATGATAACGTTTTGACTCAACCACTTCTAGTTCCTAATCGATTTGTTTGTTAATTCCAGTAATCAGAGCAAGATGTCTGAGGGCGCACAAGCCGACGCTGCCGTGGAGCAGGTGACACAGGAGGTCAAGGACGTCAAGCTGGAGAATGGAACTGCTCCGGGAGCACTCAACGGAACGGCCAACAAAAGCGAAGGAACTATCCCGCTAAAGGTAAAAGATATCAAGAAATAAACCTCTTTTAACGCTGAAGATTCTTAACTGAAAAAAGGCGTACCAAATAGGTGCTAAAAGCTAAAGTAGGAAGGTACCTGATGATTCGGGATGTTGGCAAAATAAGGAACACTAGTTACCAACACGAAACCTTATTTGTGTAGGTACTTAATTATAAAATACCTATTTCTCAACATTTCACTTCGTTCGAGTACCTATTAACATTCCTTGTTCTAATCGATGTCAGGTTTTCCAGGATGCGTTCAAAGCATTTTCTAAATTCGGAGACCCAAAGTCAGATGGCAAAACGATAACGTTGTCACAGAGCGATAAATGGATGAAACAGGCGAAGGTAATTGATGGAAAGAAGATCACTACAACCGACACAGCTATTCACTTCAAGAAGCTGAAGACCCTCAAACTTGGCATTGATGACTATCAGAAATTCCTCGAGGATCTCGCTAAAAGTAAAAAGATAGAAGTGGACGAAATAAAGAAGAAGCTTACAAGCTGTGGACAGCCCGGCGTCTCATCACACGTGAGTTTTAGTCATCAATCTGATGCATTGTCTTCTTCATAACTACCTTGAGTTTTATCAACAAATAGTCACGTTGTACGGACGGTAGGTACCTACTTACTATTGTAGATATCTAATGTACAAAATAAATTATTTTCCTTTACGTCACCAATTCCATTCATACTGAGATTTAGTTCTACTTAAATATTTTTTTATTATCTATTCTATTACCTAGGTAGGTATAGGTAGCTCGTATGACAATGATGAATATTTTTTGTACCTCAAACGAGTGTGACTTGTTTATCGGAAATTTTCCAACTGTATTTGCCGTGGGGGGTCTTACGATTTATCTCTATTAGAAGAAAACCCATTTAAGTGGAGCATTCATTAAAATCTTGACTACCCAATTGTAGGTAACAAAGTCACCAGCGGCTGCAGCGGCCGTGGACCGTCTGACGGACACCAGCAAATACACGGGCTCCCATCGGCAGCGGTTCGATGAGACAGGCAAAGGAAAGGGCATCGCTGGCAGAAAGGACCTCGTCGACGCCTCGGGCTACGTCTCCGGCTACCAGCACAAGGACTCTTACAACAAGACCCATTAACCATCAATATGTTCACACGGCTTACATTTTAAACATTATATTTACCCCAGGATCCGCCTTTCGGACCACAATTATTATGTAACGACAATATAAGCGATTTCCTTACAAAGGGGACGATGCATAATAGCACCGTCTTTTTCTCTCTGTGGAATCGGAATATTTCAACATAATAGGATCCTTTAGGATAGCCAGGTACCTACAACTCTATATCAGGGGATTGTCCAAAGATCACTCGGAAGCTTCTCTATCATTATCAATTTTTGCAATGACTACGATACTTTTTATGATAACTACTGTTTTTATGCATTTAACATTCTGATGCTTTGTGTGTTGTGCGAAAGACATTCCTTCCTTAGAAAGTAAATTAATATAGTAAGTTGGAACGTTTTCCCCGATAAGTATCACTGGCAAGTTTATACCCAACTGCTAAATAGAAGGGTAATGTTTTATCTAATCTGTACGTCTAGTCGTGTGTAGAGTTAGATTCTTTACAAAATATTTAAAATTCAATGTATTTTAACAATGAAATGGTCATAAAATGATGGTATTTTTTGTAATGTATCTCTTGTATTTTATCTGTACATTAGTACTAAAACTGTGTAATGAATAGTACAACACATCTTAATACTATTAAAATGTACAAACTACGTAGCAGTCTACGTAATGTACCTATTTTAAGAATTTTAAATTCATTTTACCTATTACATCTTTTTAAAAATATAAATGTGTCATATAAACTAAGTGCACGGTTATTTATAAGTTTTTAGATTTTATAGGTTCTCATTAAAACTGGTAAATACACCTACATTAATTTTACCTATTGTAATGTATTTACCTTAAATTTATTTTGTTATTATTATTAATAAAATACATACATAATCATATCCGGTTCCTTTAATTTATTTACGATAGTTGAGGTATAAATTGAAAATCAAGTGAGATGTCGATTGGTACAATTTATTTGACTTATAACTACAAATACATGTGTAAAGCACTAACATTTCATGAAATAATTAATAATGAATTATACATGGTATTATTATATGGTGGTACTATTAATTTTCTTTACTGAAAGCAAATAAAAATCTAAGACTTAACTCACGTATTGTTCGATTATTATAAGTAAACTATACAATATAATTATAATAACACAAACATTGACTGCTAGCCCTTACTACCTTCCGATATAATAATATATTGTTTAAATAAAAATAACTAGACAAAGAATATAATGCAAAAGATTAAATAATAGGTACAGATTGTTGTGCACATCATAATACAGCCGATTTCCCGACTTTCTTGTCAGTCGTGTTCAATATTCACATTTAGAACTACGACCGCGAAAGTAACAAAGTTATTGCATTATAGTTAGCACACACAGGGCACACAGACCAGACACATATAGGCGTAAATATGAGGGTTTTCGGAGTAGAAAATGCGTTTAAATATATGTATGGAAACCTTATGTAAAAGGATCTCCATCTAATTTCTTTGAGTATTCTCTGACGCCATTCATTGCATGTTTAAGTTGGTCTCGTTGGTGGTTTACTACACAATTTCATTAATAAATTTACCTTTATTTTTGTGATGACGATAATGCAACTTAATTGATAGACACAGTAAAGTCGGGTTAGCACAAATCTTTCGTTTATATCTCTCATTTTTATTTAAAAACACACGCCATGTACAACACGAGGAATGCTGTAGCAAATGTAAGGCTTTACCGTCATCGTCACTCATACATACTTTATAAAATTCAGCACCAAATTATTTGTATCTACTTATTGAATTATGTGGATTGTATCTATAACTACTTATTAATTTATGTGTGAATTTATTGAGTTATTGTTATATTGTTAGGAGTTATGTTAGTACCGACCTCACTTCAATTTGACTTGTACGCCTATGCTACGAAGTAACAGTGACGTGATCGGCAATAAATGAGTGACGATGAATTTTAATCGATAGCTATTCTGAATTAATATAACATCATTGAAGTCAGTCTACAATTCTAAAGGTTAGCCAATATATTTGCATTAATTTTATATGACATACTTTTTAAATGTTTCGGTACTTGATAGACTAATATGGCCTTGGGAAGTCATTTAAATCTTTTTTAACTTAACTCGTTTAACTATAGAAGTAGAAAAAAACGAGTTTGTGTACCACATGACTTCACACACGCTATGATTAAGGTTATGTTTAAATTATTATGTTCAAAGTTAATTTTACTTCTTGTGACCAATTAAGACTCCCATTAATAATGATATATTTAAATTCATTACGTCAATTGTTTTAGAAAATATAATATTTACAATTTGCTACATGTAGGTACATATTTATAGACATAATTGTGAGCTGAAAAACATAATAACTCTAATCAGTAAATTTTCTGCAAATGTATAAACTAGAGTTTAGGCAAATATTATTTTCACCCTGTTAACATAATACCCTCCACTAAATTTTGAACATTAAATAAAAATATATTAATCTCATAGCAGTATGCTGTGTATAAATGATTGCCATACAATGCTGAGACAATGAGTCATTAGTTAATTGTTGTGTTCACATGCAAGTTCCGGATCAATTAACTTCTGATAAGGATTTGAGATTCCTTCTTAATTATTGTAGCATGCATATTCATAACAATAAACTATACAAGAGATAACTGATAAAGCTGAACTAGAATCCCAGATACCATCTGTCCTCTCGATTAGTCATTTATTTATCTGACAAGATTGATTAAACATATACAATAAATCGTCCACTGCATTAACCATAGGGCAAAACTTACCGACACTTTATTCGATTTAATTATACAATTGTCTTCCCAAGGTTATTTTAGGTACATTTTACGCCATATCGACGCAAACTAATCATCAATTAGAACATACTGAGCTCTATATTGAGATGGTTTAAATATACTTGGCATACCAAGCTCTTATAACAATGCTATATGGAATTGAGAATTTTCTATATAATAATATATTTTCTAGTCATACAAATTTTATCACAAAGTCGTTTGACTTGAAGACTATTACATGGGGCCCTCAATCGTGCTCACTTTCATAGCGAAGTAGTAGACAGCTCGACTGCCCAAGATGAAGGCGAGGAGAAAGCCTCCGACGTAGGCGACGTAGATGCCGCCGCCGTGAGTCTTGGCGGCCGACAGCGTGCCCAGCGTGACGCCCAGCGCGATGGCCAGGAACACCAGCGCCAGCACCGCGAACGTGGCGCCGCGCAGCCGCGCCATGCGCGCGCCCACCGACGACACCTTGCGGCAGTGCGGGCAGCGCACCGGCGCGTTCTTCAGCAGCTGGTACTGCAACATGCACTCAGATACATCACTACACTATCAATATTTATCTAAGGTCACTGACCTCAGCAATTGTGTACATCTCTATAAAGGAGATAAACAGAAATATAATACTAAATACGTAGTACTTTCAGTGATAATAGATACATATTGCCATTATCTAACAAGGAACAGCACAAATATTCATACAAATTAAAACACACATAAATTGAAAACAAGAAACTGTTACATACACAAAATAATGTAGAATGCTGTTTCATTTTGTATACCAAGACAGGGTGTTGGTTTTATATTTCTAAACCAATTGTATGATGCCATAAAAATGCTAAGGATATTAAGAAGCACATCAGTTGTTAAAATAAATAGTCAAAAAGTAGATTAATTAGTGCAACTTCAATACACATTTATGTGATGCACAATGGCACATAATTATTTAGGTTTTAGTTTAAAACAGTAAAATTATACAAAATACACATCCTGCACAGTTTCTCTATATATCTGAAAGAAAATTATTACTGTTAGTTGATTATTAAAGATTTTACTTTTTTTACTAAACAGTAAAAAAGTTAAAATGAAGTCCTAACATGCAGCACTGAGGGAATGATAGAGACAAAGAACATCAAACCATAATATTTACCTTTCAACAGCGATAAAATTCAATACAAACAACTGTTTTGAATATGCTTATCATAAATAATATAAACAACAAACTACTAACCTGTAGGCAGTTTTAAAAATAATTCTATGTTTATTTACAACAACAATAAAATATTAATGTGAATTTAATATTACTATCATAAAATAAATAAGCAGAAACCAAATAGTCATACTCATTAGTCACCAGTTTTAACAGAATAATATTCCATTCCAATTCCTAAACTATAATCAAATACACAGATTTCAGTAAATTTAGATGTTAGAAAATGTTAACATGCAAGGGCTGTATTGAGATTACCATTAATGCATTTATTAATCAGTTAATATGACTATTATCAATAATAGTGCCCCTGCTATTCTCCTTCCTTAGTTCATAAAATTAACTTTGATGATGTCATCTCTTTTTACTAACTGTATTTATCTGTTGTGTTACTATTTATTTCACATATGAAAGCCTTTCATTAATCAGTCTCTGATATTGGTGAAAGTATTGATTTGACTTTATAACTAAATGTTATTTCGTTGGGGATAGTGCAAATCCGCGTAACTAGCTTTGGATAATATCGCGTATCTGCAATATATCTCGTTTTACAGGGGATGGTTAAAACTTAATCAATTTCTTATTTCAACAGATAATGGGCTCATTTTTTTTAATATTCAGTAATTATTTACACACCGTAAATAACCACTTAATATTCAAAATGAATGACGAATGATGAATGATGATAAGTTTTAACCTTCCCCTGTAAAACGAGATCTATTGCAGATACGCGATATTATCCAAAGCTAGTTACGCGGATTTGCACTATCCCCGACGATTTACAGAAATAGAATGAACATTACCACCTAAATATTAAGCAAGTTTTTATTCATAAAGGTGAAGTTTACGTACCAGAAATGTGTCCTGACAGTGAGCACAGATGACCCTGCACATTCCTGGCAAGGTTGGCACAGGTGGAGTGACCGGCGAGGGTGCCAAGTTGATGATCCTCTTACAGTCTGCTCGGGGGCAGGCAATGCGCTGTGATGATGACTTGCAAATCAGCAAGCAGTTGCAAGGGCAACGCACATATTTCTTGCCAGGAGGAGCATTCCTAATTGGCTGAAATTAAAAAATGAGGCCAAGTCAGTGAACTTTCAATAACAAGAACCAGTAATAAACTTTGATAAACAAAGAAAACAATTAAGATATTATCATTTATTTATCAGTTTCATTAGTCATCAGTAACCTAATAATAATATAAGGTAGGCATAGGGTTTCTAGTACAAATGAACAAGTGGGGTTTGATGTTCTTACCGTTGCTTCATTGCATTCTGAACATTTGACCACATGCTGCTCCCTCTTGCCTGATATGTCGATCATAGCCTGGCACACGCGACATGTTACCATCGGCATTCCCGCTTGCTGGTAAGGCGGAGGCAGCTCGTCAGGTCCGATAGGAGATATTGTGCTGACATTTACCTCCTCTGTCACACAAAAATATTACATTGGCGTGTTAGATATCTACTTAGAAATACGTAACCAATCATGTAATAACTGGAAAATCGGTTGCACAACACCAGCATTTTGATAGACTGCGTAGCGGCTGCTACGAACCATTTTAACTCCATTGTTTAGCAACAAAAATCACAAAAGTATTGGTTGAATCATCAGCTGTCAAAACAATAAAACCAATTTTAAACTCACCATCCCTTAGCAAGGATTTAGTTTCACTCTGATCGTCCCCCATTTTATAAAAAATAAGCTTTGGAAAGTGTAATATGCAAATACCCAATAATTAAATCACGATTTAGACGAAAATATGTACTCGGTACTGCAATCCTCGAAACTTGATTTTTTACTTTTTTATAAAGAGGTCTTTGTTAGTTTTGGATACCCGCATTTGCAGCACTACTCCACTAAATGTTTTTTTTATTTCACAGAATACATTGTGTACCTAAATAAATATATACTGTACTTAAGTGAATTAACTGTGACAATATTTGTTGTAATTTCCTTAATTAGTGCGAAAATGAAATCTCAACGGTTTTCACAACAACAGTAAATATTTTTGCTCATATTTGATCTATGCCTGACAAACAGAACAGAGTAATTTACATTGAATTACTGATTCTGGTGGATGGATATTTATTTACATTATTGTAATAACTAAATATAAACAATGACTATAGGTAGGGGTACGAGGCCGGGGCTTGCAGGCTGGACCGCAAATAATACACTTTTTTTATTGGCAGGTATTTTTTTTGACATTGTCATAATCACTGATTGTCATTGTCTGTCATATCAATGTGTTATATTTACAGAGGTTATGTTGAAATTGTAATACATGTGATTTAAAATAGCTTATAACTAACTTTTGAGTACAATAAACTAAAGATGGCAAGTAAAGTACATAGAGTTCGCTACTACAATGCAAAACCACAACCTATAAATTGTGTATCATTCAATAAAACAAGTAAACACATCGCTGTGGCAAGGTAACTTCTTGTAAACAAAATTAAACAATGTTTACCTTGCGAAATATTTAATTAATATATCAACTAATATTGTTATTTTAGAGGAGATGCTTCCATCGAGATATGGGACTTGAGTTACGCGCCGTATCTCATCAAGTTCATTCCGGGTGTGGAGAATGGTTCTGTAGAAGCACTTGGCTGGGTAAATGACAGATTGTTGTCCACTGGCCTCGGGGGAGCATTGATTGAGTGGGACTTAGATAAGCTATGCCTGAAGACTACAGTGTTACTGACTGGCTATGCAGCTTGGTGTCTAGACGTGAACCCAGATAATACATTGGTAGCAGTGGGAACTGAGCAAGGATATGTGAACCTGTACAGTGTAGAAAATGACGAGATTACTTACAACAAGTTATTTGATAAACAAGAAGGCAGGATCTTATGCTGCAAATTCAATAACACAGGAAATGTGCTTGTCACAGGTAAGAAAGCTATGTGAATTGTTATGTTATTTGGTAAATTGAACCTTAACCAACTCAAGTTTCTCTAGTGTCTAATCAGTTTGGCATATTGCCTTAAATGTTCCACAAAAGTATTATCATATTCCTTTTTTTACCATACTTTATACCCCATATCATAGCTCCTAACCACTAGTAATGCATACTTTGCTTAATTCTTTTGCTATATTTCAGGATCAATAAATACAATAAGGGTATGGAATGTGGCTACAGGACATGCCATAAGCCGCATGTCAGTGAGCCGCAGAGGCAGAGAGGTTATAGTGTGGTGTCTGGGCATACTCTCAGACAATACCATTGTGTCTGGTGACAGTCTGGGTAGACTGATCTTTTGGGATGGTACTCTTGGAGATCAGGTAAAACCTTCACTTTTTAAAGTTATTAAACTAGATTAAATATGTTTTAATTTAATTAGAGTTCCAGTCATAATACATACTTTATTTTTAAACTTTACATGGTAAGAAGTGCACTGCATTAAAGCTCACAGTAAGACTAGTAATTTTATAAAAAAATAAGATTATTCTTGAAATTAAATTTTTTTCTTAGCATAATACACAGTAATTATCATCACCTGTCTACTACTACAGATCACTATATTTCCAGATTGAATCCTACTCAACACACAAAGCAGACATATTGTCAATAGCTGTATCTGATGATGAGAAGAGTCTGTTCTGCAGCGGAGTGGACCCTGTCATCATGAACTTCATTAAAGTTAACAAGAACTCTGGGAAACAGTCAGAGGCTCAGTGGGTCAAGAATGTGCAGAGAAATATTCATGAACATGACGTCAGGTAAACTTGAAATGTAGAATGATTATTCTCTTGAATTGGTCAAGAAGTCACCTCGCTTTCAATGTAGTTTTCCAAATGCATGCATTTTTATTGCAAGCAAAATATGTTATGCATAGGTGTTTAGCAGAAATGTGGTCACATCATGTCTAACTTAATAATTACAATTTCAGAGGACTAGTCATCCATGGCGAGAAATTAATCTCAATCGGTGTTGATGGCTATCTCACATTCTCAAGCTATCCTCCTAAATGGGTAATGAGGTTACCACCTATGATACCAGCACCAAGGTCTTCAATTTGCAGTCGGAAGAAACTGCTCCTCTTAAGGTATTTTATTTTCAAAGATCTGTAGAATGAGTTTGATTTTATTTAGACTTTAACCACCTTATTTTAAAACATGGTCTTAACAAAGTACCAGCTTTAGTTATAGGCTTAAACCACCATCCCAAACAAAGTTAATAAAGCTAGTGCTGAACAACCATGTTTTATATAACAACCATATATTATTAATGGTGAGAAATATGTATTTTCCAGGTACAGTAATCATCTGGAAGTATGGAAACTTGGTTCTTATGCAACCAACAACAGTGGCAATGTGTTGGTCACAAACATTAACACTCAACTAGACAGTCAAATAGATAGCCAAACAGAAAACAATGACCTGGAACAAGACTCAACAATTGACATAATCAACAAAGCAAAAGCGGAAAATACACAGAAACAGAGTTTGAGACTAACAGACAAGCCTGTGAAACTTCTGTCTGTACAAACTAAAGGAAAGAAGCAGATACGCTGCTGTCAGCTGTCACCTACTGGGGAACTAGTTGTTTATTCCACAGCCACTGACATCAGGCTGTTTAAATTGGAAACTGTAAGTAACCATGATCTTAATTATTACACTGATAATGAGTATTTATATCCTACTAGCTTCCGCCCGAGGCTTCGCCCGCAAGGTTTGCTGATAAAAAGTATCCTATGTTCATTCATATCCTAGTTCATTTATACCACCAAGAATATGTGTACAAGTTTCATGATGATCGGTTAAATAGTTTTTGCCTAAAAGTGTAGTAAAAAAACGGAATTTCGGTTTATAATATCAGTTGGATAACTATGTTTGATAGCTTGAATGGCATTCCATAAGTATATAAGTGTTTCCTGTGTTTAAAAAACACCAAGATATATAATTCCCGTTACTGGGCTTTAAAACTTCAATCAAATATTCCATATTTTGCAGGATGATGAGCAGTCAAATGTATCTTTATCTAAAGTTCTGATCAACGGTCTGCCGGCCGGTGGTTGCGAACGTGTGGCTTTCACTGAAGACTTCAACATGTTGCTTGTGCACTCCGCTGGCGTCCTACATGTCTTGCAAGTTGATACGGAAGCTGGAGCTACGCCTGTGCAGACTATTACTTTAGATAAATGTGAGTTATCTTTTATACTTTATAAAATCCATCCATTGTTTCTTTGAAGCTCAAGATCTTCTTTACTACATGAAATAAAATAAAATATATAATGTTTAAAATTAAAATAATAATGTTCTTATGTATTTACGTTTTCGTTGCAGATTTGAAAGCAAAGACATTATTACATCTCTTCATTTCTAAGCGAAGTCCGAAGGGTGTTGTATATTTAGTTGTGGCGGACACTCAGGGCTCCATAGCTGTTTGGACGCAAAACGCTAAGAAGTTTGAATTCTACGTCAGTTTGCCGAAATATCAATGTGTGCCATCAGCTTTGACTGTGGAGAGTCAACAAGAAATCCTCATCGTGACGTATGTTGATCAGAAGGTAAGTTATCCAATTTTTATGATCATTCATCATACTAAAAAAAAAGATCATGAACCTAGATAGTAATCTACAGAACGAAATTAAAGATTTTGATTTTGACAAAGTTCTAGACACTATTGAAACCACTGAAAAAAAAAACTAAAATATACAGTAAAAACCGTTTATGACAACATCGCTTAGAACAACATATTGGTTAAAGTGACGAATATCAAAGATCCTGGCAGAATGCTGTATGCTATATAGTCACCGGCACGGATATTGAGCTCTCGGCGGAAGAGTGGGGATCGCTTTGCGCACTGTAAACATAAGGCAATAAACCAATAAATCGCTTTTGCGCAGGGGAAGGTCAGGGCTCAATATCCGTGCCGATAACTTTACCTGTCACTGGTTATAACAACTATCTGTTTTGACGACTGTATATGAGTAGTCCCTTCAGTGTCGTTAAAACAGATTTTGACTGTGATTGTGTATATCACCATGTCCTCTGTTTTTGAGGTCGACTAAAAAATATTGTATCAAATACATAATCAAAAATTTGATTTCGCAGATCGTAGAATACGAGTTACAAGAGAAGCGGTTCTCAAGCTGGCCGGGCGCCGCGCTGCCGCCGGAGTGGCTGTCGCGCAAGTCGGCCGTGACGTGCGTCGCCGCGCATCCCTCGCGCGACGCCGTCGTCTTCCAGGACGAAACCTCACTGTGGATCATGGAGAAAACTTCACAGGTTAGTTGATAACACACCTTCTTTTTATTAACACTTGTTCATTTATTTATTAAAAGGGATAAGCAACAGCTTCTGTGTACAAATTAGCTTATGTATACAATATTACTATGACTTGGACTTACATAGTCGCCAATTAATTTGGTTAACAAGCATTCGTAAAAATAAGTGATAGGTACTAGAACTTGGGCCTTTCGCGATAATAATGATGTCCAGTACTGCATTTTTAGGGTAGTTTATTATTTATTCGGTCAAAGTAGCTAGGCTATACGTGGCTCGAAGAAATAAGAACTCTCAGGGTAATAATCTTATCGCGAAAGAAGTAGAGGTACTCACGTATATAGTCTTTAATACTAGTTCTCGATGAAGGTTACATTCTTTTTAACTGACTTCAAAAAGGAGGAGTATCTAAATTCGTCGGAATCTTTTATTTTGTAGATTTTTTTACTGACCAACACTTGTATCTAAAGTTTTACTTAGCGTAATCGTAAGTTTATCCCAAGTTAGTTATTTATAGTGATGAAAGTATTTAAACTATTTCTCTATTTTCAGGAGGCTTCAGAACCAGTTGCTAAGAGGAAATCGAAACCCGGCAGTAAGAACGTCGCTCTTAGAATCGTACCCATTAAGGTGAGCAAAAATATAAATGGACGTTCATTGTGCGTTCGTGTTTCAGAGCTTTGGGTGATATTTTAAAAGTGAAAAGCATTGTTTTGGCTTTTTAGTATTTAACTATTTACCTCTAGTTACTACATCAAGAAAGCTTCATCAGTCTCAATCAATGTTCCCACCTTATCCATTAACATAATACCTTACCATTAACTGTTTCTTGAAAGTTATAAAACAATGACAATGTAGGCTAATAGATTCCATGAAATAAGTCAATGAACGCAAATGTACATTACATCACGCTAGAATAACATTGCATTGAATGCATTAATATGCACATTATAGAATATAGACTATTACGACATTTTCATACTGTAAACAAAGCCAAGTCATTATTATGTAAATATTAATCCCATGTTTTGTAAAAGTGAAATGTTTGTATAGGTAAAGCTATAGGCATATTGAAATACTTGTTCATGACAATATTTGTGGGATCTTGACCTACCTGATGACCCTTCCCGTCCGTCAAGGGTGGGCGTTTTGGGGGCTGTCTTTTGTAAATTCCTGACAAGTTTGGGTCAGTGGGTCGTATTATTGAATAAATTATTTTTGATTTGATTTGATTTGCCCCGCTGTGTGCAGCGTGAGAATCTCATTGACCAAACCCACCATGTTCCTTCTACGTACCAGGTCCGCGGTAACTCTTTCGAACAATCCCGTAGCCCCGGCAGGCTTTGGCCCTAGAGTAGACCCCACTTTGCACCTACTTACCTGAACTAATTATTTCCATTTTGATATAAGATCATAATGTGTCAAATGTTACGCAACTTTCATTTATTACAAAGTGTATTCTGACATACTGCGTATTTAACGTAAGACTGTTTGTTCCAGTATTTGGCTGACTTCCACTGGCTGGACACAGACGAAGCCGTGACGCTGGAAGTGTTACCAGAGAACATAGTTTCCCAGTTGCCGCCGATCGCCGCCACTAAACGACATGGACACATATGATGTGAAATAAATGACATTTATCATATTTAATCTGTTTCTGTTTATTTGTTAATCGCTTATAGCTAAACTATGTTCTGCGTACATTAGTTTATCTTAAGTAGAGAAGTTATTTAGGTTTTATCGATAACTGCAACAAATAATTGAAGGATATGGTGAAAATTATTAGAGTTATTTATTACCTACACTATGCGGGATGAAGTCCTGAAATAGTCTTTAATAAAATATAGGTTAAGTACATTATGAACTATATCGTATACAAAGTTGTGTCTTAAGTACAAAGTTGATTTAAAAGTGCACTAATTTTAGTATTAAAAATTGTAGACAAAAATTTTTGTGCAGTAGGGTTACAAGTTATTCATTATAAAAAAGCTTGTAAAAAGTTACTGTTAGTATAAAAACTTTTTCATAAAAAATAGCTTAGTGTGTAATAAGTGTTAGTGATTAAATTAAGGAAGTTATTCAGTCTCATTCATGATTCGCTCCAAGTTGTCCCACCCGAGCGGCGACACCGTCAGCTGTTGCGGGCGCGCCCACATCTCGTCTGTCATCTCGCATCGGGATGGCGGCAACTTGTACGATATTGGGTCACCGTCGACGCTCCTGAGAGATAACAATGCGATAAATAAATCATGTAATGCTGAATAGCGAGCGAGGTTTTTATGGTGGGGAATCTTCAAAAAATAATAAAGGAATCTTTTATTCTACACGAAATTATAAGCAACATATGTCATCAACATCATATATCTACAACAACAACATAACAAACAAAGTAACAAGAAGCATGAGAGAACTCTGGTACAGTACATATAGCACTTGTTATTTACGAGTACCATGGTTTTGGTTTAGCCATAAAGCCGTTAAAATAAACCTCTTATGTTTATGGGTACGCACCCTAAGAATACAACAGTCTGCTTGTAAGGATCGTAAATTTGTCCGGGTCTTAATGGTGGGCGGAGCGGATAATCTCGGTCGGTTTTCACCAGACGTCCGAATCGCTCCAGAGGACACTGCGCGCGACGCCCGATCATAGCTGGAAAAAGTTTTCAAACTATTGCATGAACTGCTTTAGAAAAATATTTCAATTTGAACACTTCTTTTTAAAATAATTTCCAGACTTTCTATTTCGTGGTCTCTTTAACTTTTTGCGTTGGCGTAACTATGTTTCGGTCACCTTTGGTGGCGCCCAAGGACTTGTAAACTTTTAGCTAAGTTATATTTTATGATGTCTGCGCGATGTTATCGTAATGTTGTTCGATGAAAAAGCAAAACTATGTTTTCTGAAGATAATAATTACCTGCCGAGGTGGGCGGTAAAGGAGATGGCGATGGGTCTACTGTCACTGGGTACTGCTGGGGCTCAAGTTGGCTACTGTGCGACTGCAGAGCCGCACGATATTCTTCCACAGTCATGCCTGACAGAATGTAAACAAAAACCTCTTGTAAATATTGAGTTTTCAAAAGCTCATAAAATCTAAGTATCAGAAGTTTAATTTAGTTCAGGTATATCTCAGGGAAGGATTGAGCATTAATCACCACGCTTGCTCAATGCGGGTCCTTCTCCGTGTGTGAGGAGGCCTGTGCCCAGCAGTGGGACGATAAAAAAGGCTGTAACAGATATCTCAGGGAATGAACGAAGGAGAAAGTTGTTAAGTCCTGTGATTTAGCTACCCTACTTACCGACTTTCTCAGCTTCTTCTTCTTGTATTTCTCTTATTTTGCTATAAAAATACCACCTCTGTGGCCAGAGCTTCGCAGCGGATTTCGATTTGCGCATAACTGAATTCCTGAAACATTGAAAATAAAATGTTATTACGTACTTACCTGAAAGTCAACGTTGAGAATTTTTGATATTTCATCTTCTCAACTTTTTAAAGGCCTTAGGTAAATGAAGAATCCCATTGCATCCCAAGTGTTAGAAGCTTAACTATCGGTGTTTATTAATCGTAATTCTTTTAAAATTAACTCAAGTTTAAAAACAACTGAAACTCTTTAGACTCATCATATCAAGTTGGAGCTCATCTCAATAATTAACTTGGTTTCTTGAATTAGGTACCTATACGTAGGCTGTCAAAGTCACTGTCGAAGTCCCTAGGCATTTCAGAAATTATACAGTACCTAAGCCTATTCATTTTAAATACGTACCTAAGACAGATTACAGACCAACACAAAGAAAACTTTTAAGATAAAACTTACAATATTCCCTGAGCCTTAACAGGATCAGTAGAAGGCTCGCGGCGACCACCTATATTGGCCGGAGCGGGTGCTGGAGCCTCCATATTTAATTAAACTCTTTATTCTACTATACGTTTTGGGACGTTTTGTCAACTGTATTCTTGCAAGTGTTCGAAACTACTAGATAAAACTCCGACCCTTCGAGTTCCCTATGCAGAATGTTGCTCGGGTGATGAATGGAATCGATCAAGCAATAAAAAGGAATTATTAATAACAATTTTATAATCAAAAGTCACGGTGAAGGAAGTTTATTCAATCCTTTGATGTCATGCAATCGGAAACGTAAGTTTGTTTTAGAAGCTCTGACGTTTGTGATATTGTTAGCCGGCAGTTGGTAACTTCTTGCCTAACAACTTGTACACAGTAGGTAGGCTACAACGCTATGCAACCATTGGTGTTCGTGCCTACAAGCAGGGGCCCGATTCTCCTAATTTTACTTAAGCGACATACGATTCACATTCGACTGCGATCCAATCACGACTCAATTACGATTGAAGCGTATGTGACATTCCGCAATTTTTTCTTTGAAATAAACGTTTTTATCCTTTTCTGTTATGTCATTCAATAATGAATCATTTTGTCTGCAAACGATTTACGATTGCAATATTATTATAGAGCAAACTACCGTATAGACCAATATAGCAGACCAATCGCAAACCAATCGAATGTCGTTGGAATACGATTGGTCTTATATTAGTATCAGAATGCCCGATATGGTTAAAACTGCTATTGCGATCATATTGCGATTCGATTTCTATTTAATTTTGACATGATTAACTTAGGAGAATCGGGCCCCAGGAAAGGGGGAGCACCGCATTCAATATTTGTTGAAATGTTCTACAACTAGGTATACTTCGGTGGCATTGTTTCAAAATATATCATGGATAAAAATATGATAGTGTTCACCATGTTTTCACTAGCTTAATAAAGCCCTCATAAAGTTTTAAATGTAAATACATTAGGGTGTCCCAAGACATAAGGGGGATTTTTTTTTTCTCGAATTCAAATACGCATACCCTCTAATTTTTTTCGGTTTGACCTCATTATCTCCTATAATAAATATTATCTCGATCAGACAGTGGTAACCCGTGCCGACTTAATGCCAAAGTTTCACATGAAAATTTGTACTGACTTACTATGGAGAAATTTAGATCTTAATTATTATTACTAAAAATAAACCTTGAATACATCCAAATAATGTTTTATCTTCTCATATACATTGAAAAATAATATCATTGTTAAAATTTTAATTTTAAAGTAGTTTTTTTTTACAGTCAGGATAAATTTTCCGATGTTCTAGGACTGTACCTAACAATAATTGTTTTTGTTCCTCATCTACTGTGATTAATCAATAAAAGTCTTGCATGAACTTCACCGATTTTTCGGCCACATCGTTCACTAACTCTCAGTGCTGAAACTTTGGCTTTTTGATACGAAGCATTATTTGACTAGAAGGTAGGACACATTCATGTAGAAAACTGTCATTATATTTTAAGGCGATCGATCAAAGAACTCGCTTTTTGCTGAAATGAAGTTAGAGGTGATTTTGTCATACAACGTACCGTAAAGATCTTCTTTTGAAAAAAAAATTTAACCAAAGACAAATAACCCCTGAAAAACGATACATCCAATCGTTTTTCAAGAGTTATTTTCCTTTGCTCCTCTGAGGCAGGCGCTTTCTGTAACTAACTGTAGGCCGGCTGCTCTCCTGGCTGTCATTTGACATCTTGGACAGTCGTTTCGGGTAGTCAGAAGCCAATAAGTCTGACACTAGTCTTATCAAAGGGATATTGGGTTGCTGGGTAACTGGGTTGAGAAGTCAGATAGGCAGTCGCTCCTTGTACAACTCTAGTACTCAGCTGAATCCGGCAAGACTGAAAGCCGACCCCAACATAGTTGGGATAAGGCTCGGGACATGATGATTTATTCTTATTAATCAAAATCAAATACATTACATATCTAAGTTGCTGAAAAAGTCGTGATAGCGTTGTTTAAAAACGTCTTGCGTCTTTTGTCCCTCCAAACTTGATACAAGGTGACGAGTTTCGTCACACAATTAGGCAAAGGTTTAGTTGGAATACGCGCCTTTTCCCAGTAGATAATATAATGCATTCGCGACTAGTAAGATTTACGTTTTCATTCACAATTAAATTAATTTCCCGAATATCACAACATAGTATACAACAAAGTCGCTTTTTCTGTCGCCGTGTCCCGTTGTAAGCTTGCCTAATTCTTCAAAACTACGCAACCGATTTTCATGCGGTTTTCTCTAATAGATAGAGTGATTAAAGAGGAAGGTTTACATGTATAATAACACACATTAAATAATGCAGAAATACTGTTATTCCGAGCGAAGCCGGAGCGGGTCGCTAGTTGTACTATGAAACTGCCAGAACTTGTCCATTAGACGGAAGTTTTGAGCCCGTCATTTGATGCTTTAGGTCCCCTAATTAAAAATATACTCTTTTTATAACTGCTTAAGTCTAGTGACATGTTGGCTGTTTGAAAACAATGATTCGATCACTAAATAACAAGAAATCGCAAGCACATCGACGAGTTAGATCGCGTTAGTCTTAGAGAGCAAGTATGACATACATTCAAATGTAAGTCGGCACGGGTTACCGTGGTCCTACCACCATAAAATTTTATTTATAATAGTTTTGGACCAAAAGGAAAAAAATAGGAGGGTATGCGTTAAAAAAAAATGACTTTGATTTTTTTGGGACACCCTAAAATACATATATATTTATTTTATTTATTTATTTATTTATTTATTATACTTTTTGCACACATTTTACAAAAAAAACAATGTACAAAGGCGGACTTAACGCCTTAGGCGTTCTCTACCAGTCAACCTTTAGGTGGAGGAGAAATTTCATGGCATGTTTATATAATCATCATCTTTAATCCAATAATCCAGGTTTCCTTCTGATGTTTTTCGATCACTTACAGATCTAAGAACACTTTTACACTGGTTCCAGCAGAAATTTAGGTACATAAAAGTTCCTAACTACCTACTCGTCTCCATATCTCGTAGGGACATTAAATTCAAAATATCTTATATAAATGCTGAACCTACATTTCATAGTTATTAAACTGTAAGTAATGGAACGTCTCCAGCGCTTTATTTTAGAGCGACGTCAATTACAAAATTCAAAGTTTTGCTACCGACGTGTTCTGTGTAGTGTCAAGCGAGACGATGTTAGGCGGGACGTCTAGACCAGACAGCCTATAAACTTTCTCAAGCATATTACTTTTATTTACCTACGGCATTTACGCGAATGGAAAAGCCTGCTCTGAAAAGGTCAAAAGATGTGACCTACGGTGCCCTAAACTAACGCTTAGTAACCTGATTGTTACGCTTGGTCGACTTTAATTTAAACGTCCTGTCCTAAATTAATTCATCTAATAAAATTAAGGACCTATTACGTGTGTTGTATTGAGCATGTGTTTGAGTCAATAAGTTTATAATAAGAATATTTTAAACTTTATTTGACCTCTGAAGACACCCATGATTTTTGTTTGATAATTTTGAAAAAGGCTCGGAGGATGATCAATGCTCCTGTGTTTACAAACAAAGCTCGATTGACTGAAAATATGATCAAGCCCCGAATTGGGAAAAAACCTGAAAACTTAATTGTCAAAGTGAAACGTTTTCACGGAGTGTTCCAATTTTCCATGATGATGAGAAGTATTTCAGTGTTTATCAATAGGTGTTTTGAACTTAATCATCTGATACCTATAAGTTTTTATTTTATTTAACAGTTTGGGTGCGTACAATATTGGTACTTAGGTGGCAGACTAAACCTAATTTTATATTAATGTTATGGATTCGCAATTTGCTTTGTTAAAACATTTAGTTCAGTGTGTTTGTGGACTCAAAAGGTCCGTGTAACGGCGTGCAAGTGTGCGTATACCCAGAATATCGTGATAGCCTAGACAGACAGACAAAGGGCGACGGAAGGGCAGACAGTTTGCAATGCGAACGACTTACTTTATTCTCAACGCTTTCCTTTTAAAATAAAGTAAACAATATTGTAGGATACACCGCAAGATACGCCTCTTATAATCATTTAACTTTTTCAACTGTATAAATAAATAGAGTCGCTCACTGTGAAAAACTAAGTTGGACCTAGAACAAACTTAAGTTGGTACCAAACTTAACTCGATAACACATAAAAAAATCCACACAGTGAAAATTAATTTAAGTGGGCTTAGTTTTGGTTTTCAATTTACCTACATAAATTGTCACTGAAAAGTTTAGATCGGTAAAGATGAAAAGCCTTTGGTAGAATACAAAATGTAGAGAGTTACTATATATTGAGAGTTATGTTATGTCAGTTATGTTGTAAATGTCGTAGACTTGTTGCGTAGTAGGCACTTCAAAAGTCTAGACGCCTCGCACAATGATAATGTTATCGTCGGCTCTCAACGATTTTACGTTATTATCACGCACAAATATGTAATTACTTCTTAACGTTTAATTAGTCTATTGAACACCTGCATCTCAGAATATTCAGTATTGTTGTTTATTTCTAGTCTAATTAAATGTCGCGTATGTTGTAAGCGGAGAGAGGTAGTGTCATATTTTTGTTTGTCAAAAACTCTTCCTTAAAAAAATACATAAATATTAATGTGTCTATGTCCAATGCAGTAGGTGCCTAAGTCTTTTGAACAAACCCCCTAGAGAATAATATCTAGATAAGATAATGACAATGAGTACCTATTGGTTTTATTTGTATGTAGGTTTCAGTGACCGCTTCAGAATGCTGCTGATTCAGAATGGTTTTCAATCCAGGTATGACAATGATGAGAAGGTATGTAGGAGCCATTTATCTACATCAGTGTGGCTCGAATGTGTATGTAGTTCATACAAACTCCTTGTTAATGAAGTGCTAGACTGAGTCATTGGCCTAAGAACTGATAAGATCAGCCAAGTCATGGATGTTATTCAAACAATGCATTGTTAGGTTGTGCTGGAAGAATGGTTATAATAATATTTCTCGGGTATCGTGTCTGACGATGCGTTTACAAACTTACTATATGACGCATAACCTGACCTGGAACTGTCTGTAGGTCGTACAAATATTATGTACCTAGTGCACACAAGGATTTTCTCCAGACAGTACCTATAGTGTGGGTGCGCTTAATAGGGTTACCTAAGTATATTTGATATTCGACATGTAAACAAATCCAGAAGCAGGCTAACCACTAAGTAACCGAAATTTCAATTTCGTCATTTTGAACTTTAATTACAATCGTTGTCAAGGGTTCGACTGCATAATATACTAGGGAGGACTCCATGGGATAATAACGTTGCGAGCAATCTCCCATTAAGATTAAAATCACGTAGAGCGAGTGAAAAACAAAATTTAATATAATAGATCAGTTGCAATAACAACACTAAACTTCTGTAGGAGAAAATGTACGAAAACAGATTTGACGGCCTGACCTGAGTGACCTTACAGCAAAGTTAGCACTATGTATGTGGTAGGTATACATAGGTACTGTGTTAATATCCACCGAATCAAGCTCGTGTTAAACGAAGTCTAGACGCTATTAGTAACACATATTAGACCTACATATACACACACTTCAGATACGTGATAGACGCGGTCTGCACATATTTTTCAGCTAACGTTTCGCAGTTGTGAAAGTACATACCAACCTACAGAAGCTAATATTTTTATCTGGACAAAACAGCTGCTTTATTAATCACTGCATGAACGGAACCGATTTGAATTAAATACGCCTTATCGTGTATTCACCTCAATTCATTTTTAGGCTAGCTTCTCCCAGCCGCTCCACCCGCAGGCCACATTCCGTGAAAACTACTTCTCGTTGCCGGATAAAATATAGCCTATACACGGGGATCGTATAGCTGCCCAACAGTAGAAGTTGAAGTTAATCGGAGCTTTTGGGGTACAAACAAAAAAAATATATTCCTTTTGGTAATAATAAGTAGGTAGTACATAAGCATAGCTATAATTTTCAATTAGGTACTTAAACTTATATGGTATCTAAGTTTTTTCTAGGAGTAAAATATTATCAAGAGTTAATCAGATAATTGCCAGGATGTAAAAAGAGCAATAACTTCAGATCTTGCAAATAACTAGGCTGTTAAAAGCTCCCACATTATGACACTTTTATTATACTGATAAAATAAGTCAATGGGTCTGAGTGTTTGACCCAAGCGAGTTGTCCAGGTTATATGTTAAAGTTAAAGTCAATAAAATCGTAAGCGGAAACAACCGTCTGCGGCGCTGTCGGGTCAGACTCCGAACGCGTCAGACGATGTCTGTTCATTGTACTACTTATCTTCAGCCACGGGATTTATTGTTATTTATTCATCAATTCGCATACATTAACATTATACGTATTATTTATTTTAATAGCTTCCATTCAGTCATAGATTAAAATGTATAATGGTCTGTTAACGAAATCTAAATCTAAACGAATATTTCGTTCGTCTTTGTAAACGGCTTTATATTTCCACGATGTCTTACGCTTGTTTCTGTAGTAAAAATGTGGGTTTGTGTGTATGACCTAATTCCGCATACAGCCGCACTGAAGGGTCGTGAAAGGAAAGGGCCCGAGTCGTACCTATCTAACCTTTGGGCACGTCCGCCCCCGCGTCTAGACGCCAGTTCAATATAAGAGCACAAACATAGGTACAGTACAGTAACTGCACGCAATTTACTGATCACTCTGAATACTAATGTGTTGTTATTATTTATAATTCATGACATTGATTTATCATATTAATTACTTGAATTTGAAACAATTCCTTATTATTTTTCCTTTAATGTAATAGTCAATATCTGCAGGAAGGAAAATATTGGTATTTCTAGCGTATTTTCCTAATAATATCATGAGTCATAGATAAACATATATCAGTCTATCTAATGCTTAGGTATAAATGCTTGCATTCAGTTTTTGTGATGTGGTTTGGCTAAATGCAACCACTTTTTTGGCGCTGTCGGTGATACAGTTACCTTGTCTGGCGAATATAGGTACTATGCAGCTTTATGTAAAGGTGCATTCTATTTTAGTTAGATAGATAAAACTATATTTCTATTTTGCATTAAAGTATCAAGCCGACAGTATTGTTATACACTTTAGATGGCAGTATGGTAGATAAGTGTACCTAAGTAGGTAATATGAATACCTATCTAGGGAAAAAACTGTAAACACAACACAGAGATGTTAAAGATTATTTTGCTTTTTATTTATTTTTGCACAGAAAGATATTTCTGTGCAAAAATAAATAAGGTTTTATAATGGCTATTTATTTAACGGGCAAAAAACATTTAGGAAGTACAGCATACTTTTATGTAAACTTATTAACTACTTTTGTTTCAAGATACGATGTTTGCAACCTTGGTATGTCTGTGACTAATACACATTGGTATAAAGACGCATGACAAATAATGACGATTGCAAAGATAAAGGTGACATAGAACCATATGTATTTGCGTCACCGTGGTTATCAAGCCTAACGAGTGTATTTGATTTAGGTTCGTAGCATCAGGTAGGTGCGCTAACTAAAGTCTGTGACAAAGGGGTGCGTTTGCGGTGCACGTAGGCAGTTAGGCAGTTAGGCACGGGAGGCGGGCGTAGGCTGTCTAGACGCTGGCCGCGCCGCCCGCGCCCTCTGCACACGACACTAATTAATATTACCGTCCGTCTGTTGCACGAGTGTGTTGCACTCAGCTCGCTAATTGCCCTTAAGCCTTCGATTAACTTAAGCGACGCTTCGCTCGTAAGTTGTTAGACAGCCAACTGGTAACTGAGAGGACTTTTCTAATTGGTTGTATTGTAGGTAATGAATAAAAGTTTCTGTAGTCCTATTAATTACGGGATGGATTTTACCTACTATTCTTGTTCCAACCAAATATATAAATATGGGTTTTAATAAAAGCCCTTAATAATAAGTTGCAAACACCAATCTAAATACGCCTTGGATTCTGTAAATAAGACCTTTAAAAATAAACGAAAAAAATACAGACTTCATAAAATCCTACATCGTATACCTAAAGATAAACTAGATGTCGATAAGTACGAATGGCAAATATAAGATAGTTGAATTGTCATTCGTCTAGGATCTAGGCGGCTAGACGGTCCAGAATGCATTTAGTCGTAAAAGGCAATGAGAGGCCTTCGCCTCACCTCCAGACGCTCGGTCGGCACGCTTCGACTGTTGTCCTCACCACCGTCTAGACTAGACAAACACCTATCGACGCTGACTTGACGTCATCTAATCTAAACCTAAAAATACATACACATTTACGGATATTAAACTTTGCCTACTATTACCTAGAGATAACCAATGATAGTTTTTTATCTGTTATCTGCAATGCAGTGCCTTATCTTATATGTAAATGTTTACTAGTTTACACGTCTAGTCAAGTCTAGTGTGATGATAACCAATCTCGCCATCAATATATTTAACTTGTATCCGTATAATTCATTTAGGACATAGTTATATCAACAATTATTTCAATTTGAGAATATGCTGAAATATTCCCAACTTTTTAAGTATTCTTAATAAGTATTTTACTTCATCAAGATATCTGGTTTATACATAGCTTATGTATTAATTGATATGCAATTTATATTAAGTAATAGAACTTTTACTTCACTTTGAAAAGCTAATGACACAAGCTTCAAGAGCTTGCAATCTAATAATCAGTAGATAATTTTAAGCTCTGTGTAAATCCCCTCTTAGAACTTAGGTGTAATAACCACAATAAGAGCATGACTTTGACTTAGATGCGTGTACAAAGAGTCAAGTGGGTGTGGAGGCAGCATGCGTTCTCTCACTAAGTGCACAGCAGTGCATTGCGACTCGCTTCACCTCTAGACGGTCTCCTTGCGGCACGCGCGTGGCGAGCGCACTTCGTCTAGTCTAGACGAATTGCATTATGGAAATTTATATACCTATCTAGACGCCTATTCTCAAGACTTTAACAGTATATGCTTTTACTGTACAATTGCTTCGATACACATATTTGAGCATATGAATTGCTTATTACATCTTTTACATCTTAACTTAGTATCTAAGCGATTTATATTCATTTGAACAAGTAATTTTGGAAACTGAAAAATGGCTTGTAAATATAATATTTTGAACTGACGACTAAGGCCTAATAGCTGACACCCACTGAACTGAAAGCGGAAAGACAAGTGATTCGAGCCAATGCTTGAAGTTGGTTGATGATTAAGTATAAGGACGCACAAAATAAGATCGCCCCAAATCGCCTGATTTTCATCGACATTGCTCAGAGGTTAACATATAAAGGGCATCGTAAAACATAAATCTTATTTTTGCGATATATATCTGATATATAAGTATAGGTACTTATCTATGTAATAGTGATGACAGTTCCTGAATTTCTAATTAACAGATTGAGAGTTTTATTGCTTTCCGATCTAATCTTTATTATGGCTATAAATTAATGTTGATAGTAGGTACGGCATTTACTTTTACTGTTAACTCATTTCATTCATCCTGATACACAATTTGGATCCGGCGAAAACAACCGCAAAATTGGACCTGCTAATCTGACTAGCGACCCAGACGGTGTAATTGATAACTCCACTACTAAATGTTTTGTCGTGTCTAGCTAAGTGCGTGGCATTTTAAAAACACTCAATTGTTTTCGTGAACGTGTTTTCCACTACGATTGTTATTGCCACTTATTACTATTTGGTGTTTGTTGTTTTACGATTGTTACTATGCCCAGGGGCCCGATTCTCCTAATTTTACTTAAGCGACATACGATTCACATTCGACTGCGATCCAATCACGACTCAGTTACGATTGAAGCGTATGTGGCATTCCGCTATTTTTTCTTTGAAATAAACGTTTTTATCCTTTTCTGTCATTCAATAATGAATAATTTTGTCTGCAAATGATTTACGATTGCAATATGATTGTAAAGCAAACTACCGTATAGACCAAAATCACCAAAATATCAGACCAATCGCAAACCAATCGAATGTCGTTGGAATACGATTGGTCTTATATTAGTAGCAGAATGCCCGTTATGGTTAAAACTGCTATTGCGATCATATTGCGATTCGATTTCTATTCAATTTTGACATTATTAACTTAGGAGAATCGGGCCCTAGGTGCCTCTGACTAGTTTGATCGAATTAACGATTAACTTTTTATTTTGCAGACATAGATATATCTACCTATCCATACAACTTATAAAACGAAAATTTATTTTTAACGACTTCTAGTGAATATGTTAACAAACCTAAACCGAAATAAATTAAATGGTAAGACAAGACAGCGTTTGAATTTTTATCCATAGTAGCCAGCTATATCTACTATTTCATACTACGTTTTCAGGTTGGATTTGGGTCAAATCAGTAAATCTCTATGGAGACAAGACTACCGTGCACGCATAACGTGTAGCCACAGGTGTAGGTGTATTCCTGAGTTTATAGTCTTTCTGACTCTACCAGTGAAAATAAAAAATGTATCAATCTCACTTAAATTGACTTGTTTATACGTCCCACATAATATATTGAAGTAAAGAATTAGATCACATACATTAAAATTAAAAGCTTTTTGGGTTCGCAGGAATAAATTTAAAAGGTTTTGTGAATCCGCTTTCTTTGCAGTGACGGTATAGGTTGTGTGTACCTTTGGGTGAAGTGTCAAGAGGAGCGCTTTGGCGGCGAAGTGGACCACAAGAGATTTCGTTACAGATAGTCGTTATTGGTCTGGAGTCAGGTTGAGTGGCGAGGCGAGGGAGCGCGACCCCACGCGTCGTGGTCGGCGGCGGGCGCGCGGCGGCGGCGCGGCGGCGACGCGTCCTATTTCCTACCGCGTGGCAGATTGTCGCAATCGCGTACAGACGTCGCCGCGCCAACCGTTAGTTACGACCGCTCCACTTTAAACCTCATCCATTTTAATTTAACAAAAGTGCCGGCCGATAGCGTGGAGGAAGGACTCATATCCGTCGGCCACCGGTTCACAACTGACTCATCACTCTAAAATCATGTAACAGTTCCTCTTTACCGTAAACGTATGTACCTACGTTTACGTTTATGGTGGATAGCTAATAGTTGCATATCTTCTTTTGAAAAACATTAGATAAAGAATTAGTTCAAAGGAAACTTAGGTACATTTGTGCCTACGAGATTTCTGATGATAGACATAATATGATAAACTCTTGTCTTGCTGACTACCTAGTAAACAGAAAGCACACAGTAGATTTTAATTAATCACAATTAAGCTAATAAAGTAAATAAAACAATGAAATATTGAAATATAGTTTCATCATTATTATTTAAAACATGTCACCATCTTAACGAGCCCTATTTTTTTTTATCATTCATCATATTAAACATACATGTACCTCGTTAAATTAAATTGTATAACAAAGTTTTTTGTTATAAGGCAACTTCTGTTTGACTCATTATGTTTGGTATTACAAAGAAAACTTAGTAATTTTCGTAGAAAACTAGTTTATTAAAGATTGTGAAGTTGCTTTGTGCACGGTGCGCGGGCGTAGATAAGTACTCTATTATGTAAACTCTTTAACCGACTTCCCAAAAATGAGGAGGTTCTCAATTCGGCCGGTATTTTTGGTGTTCCATCTCTGACACACCTGTTACCAAAAGTTTCTTTATAATCAACCTATAATGGAACTATTATTAATTATTTACTGAAATTCGAAGATTTAATGGGTAACAACAAAATTGCTAGTTTTATGAATTTCAGTGCTGCATGAAAAAGTAATGATATGATAACAGTTTTTCGTAGAATTCAGTCTTCTTTCATGAAGATTAATATGATATTGTACTCGGCTATTAGACATCATTTTTTTTGTATTGAATGTTTAAAAATGAAAAATATGATAGGAATAAAAAAATCTGACTCATTATTACTCTGAAAATTTTCCAACACAACAACGGCAGAAACTGTATGGTCTTCAGTGAAAACAGTAGACGTAATTGAAGATAGACACAATACAGACATTAGCGATAAAATGAATCTGTTATTGAATGCGTGCTGCTTACACAATTAGCTCGGTTGCATGACAGCGGCGGCGGCAGTGCGCGATTACGCGTCCCCTTATACAAGGTAGCCCGTGACGTCACTTAATAGCATTTCGTCTGCGACGTCGGACAGTCTGCCAGACCAAAGTTATGCACGCTCAGTAGGCACGACACCGCTTCCTATATGCAGAAACAAAGTCGATAATGGTGCCTTTTCATACTCATAGATTCAAATGCAGGTGAGAGAGAGCGAACAGCAGTTGCAGCCGACGTCGCGTCGGTAAAAGTTTCGATTGCTATGATTGATAATAGGAAAACTAATGTCGTATTGTTTAAACGCGCTCTACGTTGTGCATATTTTTCAACGTGGTTACTTTGTTTGTTGGGAAAATTACAGTTTCTTTGCTATTGTAAGCGTTCAACCGTCAGCGACATTTTAGCAATTCTGATGTCACAGACAGTAGTTAACTCTAAATTATTGTTTACATCAAAGTCACTACAATGCAGTTGTATTTATCATGAAAGACATAATTTACTTTATGAAAGTACTGCTCGTCACCTACACCAACAATAATTATTAAGTGAAAATGATTCGTTAACACATACACACATACATAAATTCACGTAGACAGGTTAATTTTAAAACTTAGTTTATATTTATTACAATTGATTTAGCCAAACATAATTAAAGATTAAAATTATTAAAAAAAAAACAGTAAAGTACTAATGGGTTAATTAAACAATAACAGCACAGTATATAAATGACAGATGACCATAATTGAAGATGAAACTGCAAAAATATTATATAATATCAAGTTTAGACTTAAACGGAGCTTATTGAAAGGGTTGGGTGCAGGGTGCAGGTGCGTCAGTGGGTTGTGTATAAGTATCATTAGGGCGTGCGTGCGAGGGAGGGGGGGCGGCCTTAACCTTGAACGCCGCCGTCTGACCCCCGGCGTCATCGCAACCCCCGCGCCACCCTCGCGACCCCTTCCTTTCTCGTCTCGACACTCGATAAATGAAGCTGAAAGTCGTGTTAAATACACGCAATAACGTCTAGTCATACTGTATTGATTAGTCAACTTGAATTATTTTATTCCAATTTTTAGTTTGCTTTGTGGTTTGATTTCATGTTGCATTTGATAGTTATGTTGTTTAGAAGTGGTCTGTTTATGTGTTCTGATTACATGTGTTATGTATATCTCATAAGATTTTCTGCTTAATTTACAGCATTTTTGCAATACCTAGTTTTAATAGCATGTTTCAAAGGTTTATTATGTTTGTATTTTTTTTGTTACAAAGGCAAAACATTAGATATGTCACGTAATGTCTGATAAGTTAATCACAAAAAATGCTGGAAAACCTTCAGGAAAATGCAACTCTAATGTTGTTTATAAATGAAATTAATTTATTCCCCATAAATCACGTCGCTTGTAACAATACGCTCAATTTCTGAAGAGTCAAATTGATCAGCAATTACGAAAAACGTTCTTAGATTAAAAGATGCGCCGCAAAGCTCGTATTATGTAAGTACTTAATAATGTAGTGTTTACTGTCTGCGTCTCGATTTCTTAAGACAGACCAGACGAGGAAATATTTACGTGCTTTCATGTTTATTTAGTCTACAAGCCGCCGTTCCCAGCCGTTCATTGAAACAGAATCACTCAATGAGATGTTTCAATCTCGATGTAACATTTGTTGCTTCGTTTGTACAGAATGACTCTTTGTTACTGCGGGTGGATTGCTTCCAACATTATTGCTGTAATACTCATTACTTCTTCAGCAATAAAGTATAATTATGAGTATTTCTTGCAAGCAATTTGTAATGTTTGTCTGATATGACTTAATACCTCTAATATGAGTGGTAGAAGGGAATGACAGTGGAAAGTAACTGACGGACCCCGAGTAAAATTGTGAACAGAACAGGAAGAAGAAGAGTCTGATATGAGTAAGTTAGAAAAACTTTGTGACACATTGTTTTAAATTTTTGTCTTTCTGTCCGTTTGTTCCAGCTAATCTCTAAAGCTTTGTGACTGTGGGACTTTCACGTAACTGATGTAACAAGGAGTAACTTTCTATCCGAATGTGAGAGGTGCCTAGCTTTTTTTTTTTTTTTTTTTTTTAGCGACGTAAAATCATCAAATGACCCCTCCCGCTGTGGGTTAGCAGCGGTGAGGGAGTGTCAGACTCTTACTGACTAAAATCGTCGTGTTCCGTCATAGGCCTTTTATGTACCAGGGCCGCGGTATCTCTTTCGAACAACCCGCAGCCCCGGCAGGCCTTGGCCCTGCTGGGCCCCGCTGGGGTTGCTGACATCTCTTTGAGGAGCGCGTGGAACAACGCGCGCCGTCGACACGGGTCTGTCGTCTAGAAAGACAGAGGGACGATGAGCCACCCGAACTCACCGCCCACAGACCCACGCCTACGGTGGCCGGGAGTCATCTCGCGACACCCGGCGCCCATGGTGTCTACCTGGTCCAGCGCGGCGGCCGGGATGAGAGGTGCGAACTCTCTGGCGTTCCGCCTCCTCCTTCTCGAGCATGACCGCTTCGCAGAAGGAGGCGACGGCATCCCATTCCCTCTCGCCCCGGACCATGGCCTGAACCAAGGCCGGACGCGAGAGGTCGCCGCCGCCCAAAGCCTCAACGAGGACCCGGCGGTGCCCCTCCCATGCGGGGCACACCTGGACTGTGTGGTCCACCGTGTCCTCGGGGCTGTCCGCACAATGGTGACACCCGGGCGCCTCCTCACGACCGATGCGGTGCAGGTACCTCCCGAAACAACCGTGTCCGGTGAGGACCTGCGTCATGCGGTACGTGAGGGCGCCGTGACTCCTCCCGAGCCACTCCTCAAAGAGGGGACTTACCGCCACGATGGTGGCGTGCCCTGCACTGGGTTGCGACAGTCGCTCCCTCCAGGCCACCATGAGATCGCGCCGGAGCTCCGCCCGCTGCGCGACAACTTGCCGCGGCAACGGGGTTTCTCCCCGGCGCTGAGCCTCCTCGCGCCAGTCGTACAGGCGCAAGAAGACCCTCGCCTCCAGATCCCACGGTGGCAGTCCAGCAAGTAAGCCAGCTGCTTCGCGGGAGATCGTGCGGTACCCCCGGATTAGCCTGATGGCTATCACCCTTTGGGGCACGTTCAGGTAGTGTACAGCCCGCGGCCGTACCGAACGTGCCCATACCGGGGCCCCGTAAAGGGCCATGGACCGCATGACCCCCGCGTAGAGTCTGCGGCAGGGGGCGTTTGGGCCGCCCAGGTTGGGCAGGAGCCGCTTGAATGCAGCACCTGCCTTCTCCAGTTTGGGGCCCAAACGTCGGAAATGCTCGACGAAGTTCCACCGGCCGTCGAGGACGAGTCCCAGGTACTTCATCGCCCTCTCGACGCCGATGGTAACCCCCCCCACCGTGACTTGGGAGCCTGAAGGTGGCGCGTTCCGAAGCCCATGAAAGCACATGGCCTCGGATTTGTGCAAGGCCACCTCCAGTCCCAGCAGCTGGATCCTCTCGATGACTATCGCAACCCCGCGCGTCATTAAGTCGGCCGCCTCCTGGTGCGACCTCCCTTGTGCCAGAACCAGCGTGTCGTCAGCGTAGCAGACCACGCTGACGCCGCTAGGGAGGTCGGCGCGCAGCACCCAGTCGTAGCCGATGTTCCACAAGAGCGGCCCCAGTACCGACCCCTGCGGAACACCGCACGACATCTCTCGCCAGAGGTGCCTAGCTCTCTTTAGTTGTGGGTAATAGCTAGTTATAATATTCGTGTAAATTAATGATGAGGATTAACGCAAGAAAATTCTTGTGGAAATAAGAAAAATATAACTGCCAGCACTTATTAGATTGCAAACAATTTGTTGAAGGAGAGGCTCAGCTATGAGACTTGTAGTTTTCAGTGTCGAATTCAGTGACGTCTAATGTGAATTGATGGTCGACCTGACCGCGTGTCCTCTAGACAGTAGACGGCATGGCGACCATGCGAGGTCGGCTGCACCTGACACCGTCGCCCAACTATTCGGAATAATGACGCGTTGACCGCGGCCCGCCGATGCATTCGCGCGTTTCATTAGTAGCAAACCTTTTGAAGGGTCACTGTCTATGACGTTAGACTATTGTTTTCAAAGGCATATTACAGTGTATGTTTTTACCTACATACTGTTCTAACGTTACGCAGAGTTCCGTGGATAATCCAGATTTGATTTGACAGATTACTAAAATGTAAAAACATGATTTCTTTGTTTTTTATAATATAGCATATTACATAAAGTACCTTAACACAAAACCAGAAAGAAGCCAGTAAGTCTGACACCAGTCTAACCAAGGGGTATCGGGTTGTCCGGGTAACTGGGTTGAGGAGGTCAGATAGGCAGTCGCTTCTTGTAAAGCACTGGTACTCAGCTGAATCCGGTTAGACTGGAAGCCGACCCCAGCATAGTTGGGAAAAAAGGCTCGGAGGAACCTTAACACAAAACATCAAATAAGTAACAGAAGCTATTAAAAAATTACTAAGGACCTATCACAATGCCGCAGTAAATATAAGTTCTTGATAAGTTACGATGCTAGAATAGACGGAATTGTAGCTGTGATAAAGAGTAACATTACTGACAAACTGAAATTCTGGGTGATATTGCAATGGAAAAGCAACCCCTAAGAGTACTGAGTAACCGTATCGCGGTAGATCCAATGGTACTCCCGTCATCAAATTAGTCTGAACAAATTGTAGAGTTTGCTAAAAGATTAATAGTAATGATTACATGTAGATATATTTTTTTAATGTGATACAATTAATAAATTGTTAAAGTATCTACCATCTACGAATATGTTTTTTTTAAACTGCAAATTATTTAGCTTCCATTGCTAATATTCATAAAAGCGTCAAAGTATGCAAAACATCTTTTATGTACTAAGTACGTAACAAAGGCAGAACAAAGAGTTTTTTTTGTTGATTTCATAATACCATCCTTTTACTGCATTGATAATGAAGGGTTACCGACCGGACAGATAGTCGATTACCGATTCAGCTCCTCAATAAATCTGAATAGGTATTGTGCGCGAACGCACAAAAGTCTTGTACTTATTGTGAGTTAAATTTGTTAAGCGGGCGTACAGGGAGGCGTTGCCATCAATTTGTAGAGCGTGTTACGTACTTATGATTGCTTTACTACAAAGTGTAGCCTCATCGCGCGTGCCAAGTTTTTTTGCGAAATCTTATAGTTCCTTAATGTTTGTAGGTATTTTGGTTCTTCTAGGTTTAAGCCTCTATGTAAAATTCTCGACATTATAGGTACGTCTCCACAACTTTGATATATTATTTTTCGATTGAGATGGCGACTTTTTTCGTACCTATTGCACAGAATGTGTAGTTGTTTACTATATATTCTCTATTACAGATCTCGGACCAGAACAGAACACAGATAATTTTCCTTATTAATCAATTATTTATCAAACATCTGGCAGGCAATATTTCTTTAACAGAGCTCGCAGCAGGTGTCTTGAAGTCCATATAAGATCACCTGCATATCAATTATAATTTACCTATTTAAGTAGGTATTTTCTTTATTTAGGCTATGGTGTTCCACTGTTGCGCAAAGACTTTCCCCATAGCTTTCCATCTATCGATACTTGGTTTTTGTGGCTAGTCAGCGAGGCAGCTATCCAAGTCTACCTTCCAGCGTTTGTTTGTGTGTTGTATGTTAGTATCTACAACATAAACTGAGCATACCATGAAGTAGAATTGAATACAAAAATACTGCAGGAATAATCCGGTGCAAAAGCATAAGCCACGCTCAATATTATAATGGGCAGCTTCATGTAAAGAGAATGATATGAAATAAGAAAAACAACAGTTTTCCCGTCCTGGCTGGACATGTAAGTCAAAAACGTTATTAAAATGCAGCATCACGACGATGTGAGCGTACCGGGGCCGGGGGAGGGGCGCACGTCAGCGGGTGGGGCGATGCAGGGCCACAGACAAGGAAAACTAGTAAGACAACTACATTTCTTTATTAAACATTCTTATCTGCAACGTGGAGGTAAATGGCCTTTAAACGCGAAACAAAAGGAAAGCTAAGTAGATTATCATTGTCGCATGCGTAGAAGTTAAACTACACTGAACAGAAGAAATTATGCTGGAACGTGAAGGAAAATTTACTTTTTCCTCCAAACAGAGGGATTAACTCAGTGCTGTCGTACCTGAATGTGAACTGAAAATTGCCTGAAGGATGACACTAATAAGTGAATCAGTTATTGATTTCACATCCCTAAAAAAGAAAAATGATTTCTTATGTTTTTGGTATTAATGTAAATTTGATCCATGTTAGAAGCAGTTAATTCATTTTACAAATAACTTATCATGTCCTTTAAACCAAGCAGTATTTTTGCAGTTTTTTCGTTCACACTATGTACAAAAATCTTACAATCAGCGCCCTAATTCGACAGCAGCACAGAGTGGATTTTCTTTTACCAGCTTGACTGGTAGCAGCCAGGGTGCATGCACCGTGCGTCCGCAAGGGCACAGAGGGCGCTGCAAGCGATGCGCCCTCGCCCGCAACGACCCGCGCGACCTCCGCGCCCCTGCTCGCTGCAATCCGATGCTCTTGCTGACAACCACGCCATTCGCCTTCAACCATGCCTTTATGTCCACAGACACATAAAAAAAATCTGAATAAAACAAATGTTCGAAGTACAATTTAAAAATAAAGAAAAACTTTGACGCATCATTATGACGCGATAATCATTTGAAAAAAGTCCAACCGTAGAGCCTCTATTTTCCTGGGTAGTATAGTACCCTAACCTCTTCGCTGATTTGAGATGTAGTGTTAATAAAAGGGGTGCATACCGAGTACAAGAAATTATGTATACCTGAGTCACATTGTTAGGTAGATGGGTAGGATTTCAATAGGAAACTTACCTAACTGTCAATTTCTTGTATGTTAAGTATGTGGCTATTTTGATTTTTTTACGCTTTCCAAGTCAATCGTGCTGTCATGATGAATCAAACGACGCGATATACCGTTTATCAAAATCACGTGTTTGGTCTAAATAGTGCCACAAAAGTATAGACTAGCCCCCGTAAGCTGATAATCACTTTACCTTCCTTTGCGAGACGCAGTCCGGTAAACAGGCTATCCATGATCAAAAGGCTAACTAAACCTGATAGCGATTGTCTTCTTGTTAATCGTTTTGAGACAAGTGCGCCGTGGTGTCATTGCAAGGACAGCGGTCGTCGTCTCGGCTTGGCGCCGCGTCATCATATTGTGACCACGACCTCTCTGCACTCAATATCACTGACCACTTTTTGCAGCCAGACTGCAACCGACGTTCAATTTTTAATTATGTTTATCAACCCAACCCGCAGCTCTATGCAGAGGTGGCGTCGTGTATAAAGTTTTGGGCTTGATAAGACAGTCGCCTTAAGCATCTGTTTCGTCGATCATCAGATACCTACAAAGTTAGAGGCGTTTCATATTGTGGGTTTCGACAGAAATGTTTGTGCCAGAATTTATTAACACCTCATGGATTTGCTGGGCCCTTATGATCACGCCTTCCTAAAATATTTAGAGCATCTGAAAATCCCATAATAATAATGCCTTAAAACAATAAAATGCTATAGTATATCTTATTTAATATGGGTAATAAAGTTAATATGTTGATACCAGATCTATAAAAATATCATTAACTTACGTAGGTATCCATTTAAATACAATTTACGGCAGACGTTAGCGTCATACAAAAGAGTATTGTAATATTTGGCTTTCATGTACGATGACATGTTGCTAGGACGCGTGTACAATGTCGTGGACGTGGTGTCACTCGTGGATTTTCTGTTCTGTTTTTCCGAAATTGTGCTGGCATCAATAGATCAGTTGCTCCGTTCGTGCTAGTAGAAGGACCATCAACAGCAGGAGCAACCTGCCGACACTGACTTCTACTCTTCTATTCTCTTATACATAGAAGAAATAGGTAAGGTGGACTGGGGCTAGGATCGCGCACCTGTATGCATTTTTAGTCTTTGCATTTAGTCTTGCACTGCCTCGTAGCTTACGCCAACGCTGGGCAAACGCGACCTAGTATGTGAAGGCGCTCTAATTAACCAATAGTGCGAGAAGGACATTGCGATGCCACTGGTTTGTTGACGATCAGTTTATTTTTTAACCAACTTCAAAAAGAAGAATTTAAGTCTATATTTTCTAGTCTAAAAATGGTAGTTGTTGACAAAACTTTTAATCGTTCAGCTACGAAATTTTCATCTTGCACTAAGAATGTACTGACGCAGGGCCCAAACATAGTTAATTATAAATTAAGGTAATTAAATTCCCTCGTTTGGACCGTAAAGATAACCCTTAGATAACCTTGCCGGGGAAGTTATCGAATAAAAATTACTGGACACAGTACTGGAGGTACCTAAAAAGATATGACTGGACGCCAACATAATATACATTTGATATTAATTCTGCTGAATCATATCAGCCGTTTTTAACAAAGGTGATATATTTTGGAAGATGATGACATTTGAAACAACTTCAACGTAAGCTTATCATTAATTACACACATAGTACACAGTTAGGCATACATCAAATAATGATGTAAGTAAATCGCGGTTACCGTCAAGCACATATCTGATAAAAGATCATTTCCTCCCAATTTATTTCAGATTTCTTAACTTGTATTTCAGTATTTCCTCAGTTGCAACACTTTTCAAAATCACAGCTCAAATTACATATATTTGAGAAAAAAAGGTCTAATTATATCATTGTTCATAGATGCTAGAGCCGACTACACTGGTCTCTTTTCATATCGAGAAGGTATGAGTGTTAATTACTACGCTTTTCAAGGTGGTATGACGAATTCAGCCAGTCCAGGTTTTCTCAAGATGTTTTCTTTCACATTAGTACTACTTACTTTACTTCTAATCATTGGTGTCCCCAAAATACATTTACAAGGTACGTTTAACCTCATAAAACTTGCCGAGTTTTCAAAAAACGAGGTAATGTAGGTACTTTTTTAGAGTCGGAGTTCATTTATTTGTAAGTTTTTAATTACAATTTAACATAAAAACATTGGTTTTCTACCATGTTGCAGAGTAACTTTAAGAAGTGGACGTTAACTGCTACAGCTATTTGTAAGGCCTATCAAAAACCGATTGTGAATTCTTCAAATTGCAGTCCCAGGCATGAAAGTTTTTCGGTGTCATTTCCGCGCGTTATTTCCATGTGCTATTGAAAATAAACAATTGCAACTGTGAAATCAGACAACCAATGGGCATTTCTTGTTTCCGTATGAATATGAGATTGGTAATTAAGAAGTACTATAGATTCCTGGCGAATCCGAAAACGTTTAAGTTACTGAAACGTTTACTTTTTGAAAGCAGTTACTTTGTTCAAAATATCACTTATTTTAAAGTGCAAATTCGATGAGTGAAGAGGGATGTGATGCTCCGGTGAGGGGAGGGAGGTGCAACAAGCTTGGTGTTTTAGCGCACGTCCGGTGCAGCGCGTGGATTTTCACGCGGCGCTGCCCGAACAGGACTTCCATCTTAATGCTCCGACGACACATTTCCGTCCTAATGTAATTAATGCTCGTTTAAAACAATTTCTTAGTTCTTTTAAATTTACATTTACTTGAGCCAAAATGCTAATGAGGTAAGTATACTTACGAATAAAGGTTGTATGTTTTCAGATGGGTAATTACTTCTACACATATTGTAATCTATATCATACTGATATGTCTAAAAACTTTCATTACTTTTAAGTATAGTTCTATAAATTGTTTCATAATATTGGTTCAGCAGTAATGCTTTATTCTCAACATCGTTTCAAACTTTATTTCCAAGCCCTGTTTTTATATAAAAATATATGTGCCAGTAAAGCGGATTATACTGTCCCATACATTGTAAGATTGCTTAATTCATTCGCCAATAAATTTAGTATAAAATGTTATGTGTGCCTGAGACAGCAAACACGTAATTTATTTACCGTCAAATATTTTATATGTCGGCTATAACGACAGAGCAAGATAAATCGAGCCTTTTTTTTATTGCACACATTCGAGCATGGCAACTCGTAAGCTTTGTCAAATATGCACAAAAATGCTTTAAAAGACTCTTTAACCAATTTCTGAGCCCTGGTCGCGAGGTCGTTGACATCGAGTTTCACAAATGTCCATACCATTCGCCGACATGAAATGAAGACATAATAAGTTTGTCATATAATATTATCTACATGACAAAATAATGACTATACGGTAACCGAGGAACGGTACGTTAAGCTGAAATATTTTACTATTTGTAATATGATATTCTAGAAGGCTCTGATAGGTATTTTTATTTTCATGACAAAGAACATAACAGTCTTCGTTCATAAATACGTTATTTTATTACCGCAATAGATAATTAAAGCCTCCACTGGCGGAGAGCAGCATTAGGACCTGCAAGTAGAAGTGCTCTATAAATCAACTGGACAGCAACGTTACAGGTGTTAGCTAGTTTTATTTGGTTTCTCTCCCAGTCTAGCAAATTATTCTCCAGTAGGAATCGTTTCTTTCAGATATATTACTGTAGCGCCTAAGTGTTGTAACATGTACAAAGTAGCAGACCTCGGAATCATTTTAACGTTCTTTTTATGTTGATATGCTGTTTTAATGAACCGAATTAACGACTCCCGCAGTTTATGACAAAGTAACACAGACACAGACTTAGGTATAAACGTGATGCATTTTACCCAATTATACGGATAATAGTTGTCAACAATGCTGCAGATAATAATAATTATGTGATCCTATGTAACTATGGTTAGCCATTGATCAATGTTTATTATACCTAAGTACTTATAATGTAATTTATTCTTGATTTTTGAATCGTCATATCAGTTAGTTCTACCTCCACATGTTGTGTGCTGATTAAGTGTGTATTACGTATTTCTTTAAAAACAGTGCATTGCAGACATTTAAAACGACTTCGTTTGGAGATTTCTCTTCACATGTCCAACGGACAACGTAATGTAAAGAGTTCGTAAGTGCTGGTGAAATCGGTGGCAATGGCCAGCGGGGGCGCCGGGCGACGCCCCGGGTGCATTGTACACTGTGGTGCATCGAATGCAACGTGCACTGCCCCGCGCCGCACCCCTCACCCCACACTTAAGTACATCAATTCATTCTTCTCGAATAATCCGTGCATTGACGTCGCACTCGTAATCTCAAAGTTTGTAAATTGACGTGCAATGTGCACTCAGTCGCAATATGCACGCGGAGCGCAAGCCAACGTTGACCATGCCATTTAAACATTTTACGAGCTCTAAAACGAAATGATGAGACATACCTAACTATTTAGATACATTCCTAAATATAAAAAAGCCAGACAAGCCTGACAAGAGTCTGACCAATTCAAATGATTTGATGAGTAGTTCATTAAATAATGTCTCTATTGACGTAACTAACCTTACTCACACCTACTTACTTAAGATTGTAAAGATGACGATAACGTAACCGAAACTTCAGGATCGGTCGGACGCACTAGCACTGGTTGATACTCTGAAGATACTTATAGATTTTAAGTAAACTACTAAAGTTCTTAACGTATCTTCAACACGTGAACTTTAAGGTACACACACTGAGGTATAAGTAATTATTTTCCTGTTGGTATGATTAATTAATAAAGTGATGTTATAAAAAAACGATCGCGCACAAATTTCTATTTGTGTTCAAGAAAATTGACATCTTTCCGGTCGTGTCGGATTGCCGTCCCATCGGGTTATGAGAGTGAAGGAATAGGGAGTGCACCTGTGTCTGCGCAAATGCTTGTGCACTATAATATGTCCTGCGCAGCTGGCTGATCTCCTTAAATGAGAACAGCCGCCGTGGCCGAAATCGGCCGTGGACGCCATTATTATGCACCAAAATCATAGACCAAAAGTCCAAAGTCATTTTAGTAATTTTATAATAGAGTAAATCGAGAAGATATATATGTATAAAATTGAGGTAAAAAAATGCGCTAAAAAATAAAAAAATAAACTTTTACTGTAACTTTACTGTCAACTATAACGACATTTCAAATTTACTTTCTTAGTAAAATCGCGACAAGTTTTTAAAACATATATAAATTGTGTCAAATATGTTAAATTTGAAATGTCGTTATATGTTGACAGTAAAGTTACATTAAAGTTTATTTTTTTCTTTTTAGCGCATTTAAATAAAAGCTTGTTTTTAAAGATTTTTTTACCTCAATTTATTTTATACTTTTTAGTTTTCACCTGGTAAGTTCCTAAGTCTAAATTCTGTAGCGGCGGTCATCTTAGATTTTGATTTGGTAAAGTGCCTTAAAATTGAGATGTAAAATTCCACTAGAACACAAATAGTTAGTACATACATACATACATACATACATACATTGCAAGTTAAATAAATGCTTGTAAAAAAAGTAGCCTTTCAATCGAAGAAAAACAAAAAGTATTTCCGGAGATTACATACAAACACAAAACGCTCCTCCCTCTAAGTAATGTAACTTTAGATAGGAAATAATGTGTTCCTGCTTTCAGTCATTATATCATCGGGCTACTAGAGTTCCGACACTGTGGTTATGGGCCATTAAATCTGCGAGTAGTAATGAATGTGTATCGTAGACTGCAGTGCATTGTATGTAACACATGATAAAGGGTTCTTCGACATTTATTTGTTATGGCTGAAGCCTGAAGTGTGGCTAATTCCAGCCAGCTAAAGCTTGGCCGCCTGTGGCCGGCTACACCAAGCATAAGTTATACCACAGATTACTTAATAGTTACTAAGTTATACTAAGTACTTAGTATACCGTTAACTTAGTATAACGTTTGCTAATAAGTACTTACTTATTAGCAAACGTTATTGCAAAAGGTTTTTTTTTTTTTCATTTTTTTAAATATACCAAAATATAGCTAAATACTAGGTACTATATCATTTACTGCGTATTTTTGTTTGTATATTTTAATCCGAATAGCCGAGTGTATCGCAGTTTTTCAGAGACAGCGGTCTCCGTGAAAGCCTGCAGGCTACCGGGCATCCGAGTGACAGACGGCGACGCAACGTGGGGCGTGAGCTGTTGCAATCATCACGTCACTCCGCACCCGCTCACACAAGACGGGTTCCGAAGATTCTGTGTTATTTTTATTTTCCATATTCGAGTTCTTTATTCAATATAAGCATGTTTTTTTTTGTGTAAGTTAATAAGGGAATATCGGAAGGTTCAAAATAAAAAAAAATTAAAGATATTTTTTTAAATTCCATATTTCAATTTAACTTGAGTTATTTTATTAAGTACTTAATCCGTACTTGAAACTAAATAATATTAAGAACTAACTGAGAGAGCCCTGACAGAAGGCACCCATGAAATAGGTTTGACAATAAATTATTATAATAAGTCCAACTAGCGTCGCGTCATAAATCGTATTATTTTGAAAATATTGCAATCAAAATACACCAATACTTAGTTCAAGTAGAACCTTCTGGATTCTGCGCAAGAGTCTGAACTTGGCCGGTTTTAAAATGTCAATGTGATATTTGCAGTTTTTGTTTGCAAATGTATCTAATTACGAGTTGTTTTTATTGTTCTGTAAATGCAAATCAAATATAATACCTATCTGATTATTGGAATATACAGCGAGCGAAATTTTTGTTTTATTTCAGCAACACAATGTGGCGTCGACTGTTCGGTGTACCAGCGTCATCTCATTGTATTTTGGGTCAAAACAATTTTTACAACATAATCATCATCCATCATTATTATATAAATTATGAATTGCGTTGTCTTTTGTCAGCGAGGCAACTGTCTAGCCTGTAACAAGATACCTAGTGCAATTTAAATAATCTAAAATATTTAGTAATCCTGTGTGGAACAAATTGGTGGTCCGCTAGTTGGATTGGTTCCGCTGAACAAACTTGTACGTAACCCGGCACGTAAGTGGAGGCGAGCCGTCAAGCGGCATGCGTCGTGTCTCGTAGTGACGCATCAATAAATCCGTGTTGAGGCAAGGTCGGCGCGAGGGCGCGCGTCTAGTACACGCCGCGGCCGCCGCCGGCAGCGCCAAACAACGGGCAGACAGCGGGCGCGTGAGTCAGCCTCGTCGTGCCCGCGCCGCCACCGTCTGCCGCAGCCTCAGCTGACCACCGCCATGTTTACGTGGCCTACGACACCTCGTAATCACCTGACTGCAACTACACACCACAACGCCCAACATACATAATTAAAACGCAGTGTGCATGAAACGAGGAATTAATGTCGGTCACACTTTAAATACATCGGCTGCGAACACGCGTTTTAATGATAGAGTCATTGTGTATATGCTTGCAATTTTCAGAATAATTGTACTACTGTTCATTGTTAACAAAACTTTGTCTTCTGGAGTTACAGATTAGATCTTAAGAGTCTAAAGTGTCTTATTTACATGTGGGTAATTTCAGTTTACAGTCGATAACATCTCAAAACGGGTGATTTTTTATCTCGTTGCCTTGTGAAGCAAGCCTTGCATCACGCGAACCTGTCTCAATGACTTTTGCAGGCCAACTTAAAATTATTCAAAACTAACAGAGCTGGGATGATTAAATGAAGAAGCCTTGATCAAAATTATCTCATAAACCGTGATTGGATAAACTGTTTAATCTATTTTAAATTAAGATCCTTACTTAATTCACAAATGTAGATAATACAATTTTCATTAAGACCGTTGATAAAATAACGTCTGGAATAGTCTGAATAGCTAATACACACATAAGAAGTCAACAGGTAGCACATGTCTCTCTTTAAAAAGTTTACAATCTTAATGCCAAAAATGCTAGACTCTGACTAACCCATTCCACAAATATGAACATTGATGAATTAAGAATTCCTACAATTCGTGATATCTTAGTTTTATGGTTCATCGACTTATTTGCTCTAGATTGCTCATATTTATTATCATTGGTGATTTTGTCTGGTCGCCTTGTTACCTAGTTTGCACAATCGCGACTGAGTCTGCTTTGCTGTTAGAAGTCAATTACCGAATGTACTTAATTAATTGTTGCCTTGCTTTAGAATAGTTTAAGGTATTTAGGACATAATCCAAAATGTTCATACCATCACGTCTCCCTAGAACGTCAACTATTAGAGAAGCGTCTGGTGTCTCCGTCGACTGTTTATTGTTATCAATTGATCTCCTTTAATGCTTCACTAGTCTTCATGAATTGTTAATGATATCCGAAAATTCTTTAAGACTATCAAGTAGTTCGTCTGGATGTTTATCAGCGAAGCTCGTGACAGTAATAGGTCTGTCACTGTTCTGACTCCGCCGAGATTGGATAGGAAACGAGGCAGAACTATGGCGCGATTTCCAGATAGCATTGTAAGGTTGTCTGGGGCGTGACGACACATACATAATGTGCTGCATATTTACTGTTGCAATTTTGCTGCAAGGTTTTATTCAGAAATATTTTTTATGTATTCATTTGGTAATGTCACCTTATTCAGTGTTTTTAATAACGTATCATGGTGTATGTTAAGCATGGAATGGAAAAGGTCGCTTACAAACGCATTTCGTTGAAGGAAGCCTGATGAGACTCGGTGTAAGAGAAGTTAGGTACTTACATACGTATTTATCACCAATCTGCCTAGACGTGTTAAAACTTTCAATAAATACTTCACATAATATTAATACTAATTATTTGCCTAAGCTGACATTTGCTGTTCCGCAAAAACTTACATTTAACATTTGAAGAGCGTAAAAATTCGATTCGTTACATTACGAGCCATCCGCGTCGCGTCAACCTGTCGTGTTTGCTTAATAAAACGTTTCAAGCGCAGATTATTGCTGCAAATATAATTACCTACGTCTGGTTATTATCAGTCTAAAAATAATATTCTGAGTAAATTTTATCTTCTTTAAATAAATGTGTGAGACATCAGAATATCATAAAACTTAAAACGAGTAGTGTCTAAGTGAACTTTGGCCAACAACGATTGGCAAAATTATTTATATATTGTTTTATTTTTTTTTAAGAAAAATGTTCAAAAAACCCTTCAGGACATCCATCGAATAAGGTGGAACAGCAAAGGGAAAAGTAGAGCACAGCACATTTAATGGGAAATGAATCAAATTTTCTATTAAAATTAAGTAGTGGAATAATATTATCCAAAATAATTTTTAATATTGTTGTCTACAAGATGACCTGTCTTTTCACGAACGCAAGTTTGTAGACATAGACATGTGCATGAGTTTTATAACCATAATTAAAGCTTTAGTTTTATGGACCTCCGGGGAAATGTATATGTTAAGGGAATTTCGACTTTAAAGGCAACTGTCGTAGATATATTATGCTTTATAGGGCGTGTAGTGTCACACTTGTCGGCCGACGATTATCTTCGGGCCGGTCGTTATCAGCGTCGATAGCACTTGATACCACAGATAGGTACGCAACGTTTGCACTCTATCTGTCTGCGCTAATGTTTGTTTAGCCACGTTACGCTCTGTCTACCCACTAATGAGGTCAACATCACCTCTTATAATTGCCAGTGGAAAAATTCATACGGGGAATACGTATCTTTGATGTTTACATAATTGTCTGATAAACGTTTAGTCATCGTTGTGGCTTTCGTTTAGTCAAGGCTACTCAGCATTATAATGATTATTTATCAAGTGGATGGATCATCAAGTGGCAGTAATGTATACTTGCAACATTTTGAGAAGCTCTTGTTTCCTCCTTGATGATGCCGTTAGTCCGGTCTTGGTGATTCAGATATGTGCTTCAAAGTATCTTTTTTGATATTTTCTGTACACAGAAGAACGTATTTTACGTTTAATAAATGAGCAATTCGATAACTTCCTGCTCTCCGTATGCTTAAAATATGAAAATCATGAATCATGTTTCATGTACAGAAAAATATTACGTAACTTATTAAAACAACGGCATTTTTGTGCGCATATTTGCTTTTTATTTAATAATGTAGGTACAGCTACCTAGACCCACAAATTAAACATTGCCAAATCAAATAAAACTTCAGCTTTTTCGTCACTAAAAGTAATGAGATGAAAAGTCGACCGAAATTATAGATTCAAGTCCCTCTTCTGGAATTTATTATTTCTCTAAATGTGAAGGGTACTTGACGTCAGTTGCGAATCAAAATTAATAATATGCTAGAGTCTGTTCATAATTTAGAAAGATATATTTCAGCAATGGTAGCAACGCTAACAATTATACCTGTTATTGTCTTATAAGTCTGTAAGTCAAAATAATTAAGTAGACAGTCTGCTTGAACATTTTGGGTGTAACTAAAATAATACTGGATTCAAAATTCAGCATGTTTGAAATCAAACATTTTATTGACCAATATGCAGGAGTTATGTAGGTGGCCTTATTCTCTTTGAGAAAGACACTGAAATTCATGCAGCTACCTATAAAATGAAAATGCTTGAAAAGCCCTTGTTTTACATAATAGAGCGGAGGGGACAACTCTCACAGGTTTAATGACGCAACATTGTAAAATGTCAGCTCAGCGGTCAGTTTTAATCAGACCGCGTCGTTTTATTTCTGGACAATATATTACATTACACTCAATTATTACGATTCACATTAAATGTTCGCCAATCTTACATCATACGCATTAACTTTTATTAACAATTTAGAGAACGTAGCATTTTTATGCTCGAATTTTAGTCTGAATTAAAAAAGGCCCTTCATTTACCCTTGGAGGGACCTTCGCTCTTAAGGTCTCGTAATTAAATACGTAATTTAAATTATTGTTTCACAGTTATGCATGACCTTTGCTGCTTTACTTTGATATGTCTATGATTTAATTAGGTACTTCGTAATACCTATCAAAGGAATTAAATACGTAACATGACGTTCATCGAACCATAGATAGGTTACAGATAGGGCTGCCATCTCGAATTTCGCCAAACCCGGACAAACATTAAAAAAACCCGGACATTTGGCGTAAATCGCATTTTTTCCCCGAACGAGTACGATTTTTTTTAAACAAAATAATACCTAATTTCGAATCCATTTTACTATTAACATATACTTAAATTCAATGAGGTGCTTCCTTACATGAAAAGTGTCCGGGTTTTCCCCGGACACTTCTTGAAACCCCGCCCGGACGGCCCCCGGACGGCCTCCAAACGAGGACAAATCCGGGGAAACCCGGACGGATGGCAGCCCTAGTTACAGATAACATACCGACATTCTTCCGTATTCATTTTACATGCGCTACGGTTTTTCCATTTTCATACGTAAACAGGCGCGTCAGATAACAGGTAACAAAACTATTTTTAATGAAAACAATGCTTTGTATTAGTTCTGTAGGTTACTAACCTACAAGGTTTTAACCTAAATACACCATCACGAATTACTGTCTGGATTAAAAGTAGTCTGAGCAATCAACAAAAAACCATTAAAGCCACGGATTACAGTAATGTTGTAGAATGCGTACCTAGTTCATTTGTGTGCGGACTGTAGCTGTACCGTATATAGGTAAGTAGAGGCCGCCTACCGTCTGCGGGGCACGGGGGGAGGGCGGCGCTGGGGAGAGGAATTTTGGCGGCCTTCCTGAAGAGCCTTCAGGTGACGCGACGGGCCGTCTAGACGTCTGGCGCCTACCATGTGTCGCAAGCCCAGCTCACGTGACTTAATTGTCACGTCACTCTTGATGTCGAACGAATCGAATACAAACAATCGGATCGAGACGTGTTGTGCCAGCATTCAATGCCGAACGAGACGGGGTTCGTTTGGGGAATTAGAATTACGAATAAACAGAGTAGCAGCAGGTACTTGATAGCTTCATCTGGACAGAGTAATTTAAAGTTTGTGACAAACTAAATCAATTGCTAGAACATTTTAAATTACTTGTCTTTTTTGAGACAGATTCTGAGGACAGAAGTTAGTAGGTGATCTATTACCTACATCAATCAGTCTCTTACAACTGTTTTCTACTAAGTGAGCAATTAATTTGGACTCAATCAGACAAATCTATTACATAAGAAGTTGGAAAATAATTACTTACTACTTCGTCTTCATCTTACAATACCCATTCAATCAATCTTTGTTATAATTTGTGCTTCACACATTGGCTCATCATACATAATCATCTTGAGATAACTATGTATACATATGTGATTTAGGGTGGCACACTTGGCACAGACAAGAAAGACTGGGCTACTATACTATACTATCAGATGCAATTCATTTGAGTAAGTAGGTACTCTACCTGTGTAGATATCATATCGCTTGCTTACCTAGTTTTGATAGCATAACAAATACAACTGAAAATAAGTAGTAAATTAATAACGGTATGAATATGTCTACAAATAAACTACTACAACAATACCATAGGTTTCGAATTCGAAGTCATTAAATAACATAGGTATTTGCATGAAAGAAAATTTATTACATGTTACGCACGAGTTTTACATAATGACAAATGGAGACATCAATCAAAAGTGATTATTTATCAAATTCAGTTCACCATAAAGCTATTGACTGAATGTGATTTCTAGAACTATTTCTATTGAAACTATTATGCTGGTAGACACATTTTTCTCAGGCAGCGGAGCGTGGCGTCTGGTCTGGCTAGATTCCATACACTGAGGGCGAAAGCGGACGCAGCGGATAGTCTACAGGAAGTACATTATTTAGACAAAGGTGGGACTAGACTACAGTTTTATTGCACTCCACTACCAATACCGGGTAGACAGCGCAGATTTGCGACTTTCCATTAAACGAACCGTAAGTTCGCATGGATACAAAAGTAAGTGTAGTAATGTTTACGGTGAGCAAAATGTCAATGATCGCCATGAATTTTCTTTTCAAGACTACTTAGCTTTCCAAAGAAAATGTTTTGCTTAATTAACTATGCTCTGCTGGCGTTTTTGAAACATTGCATTTATGCAAACGATTTCCTCGGAAAAATTTATCAATTTTTACCAAATACCCAAGTACGGACAAAATGAACATTTCAGTGCCGTTTCTAAGTAATTAAAGTGCAGTCGTTTCAGTTAAATCAATTAAGTATTTATGTTTTGAAAGTCAAGTAGTTCGTGGATGTCATTGCATGAAGGATGCGTTTTATCAGGTAACAGAAGCACATTGAGGTTTGGAGGTAACCTTCACAGATACGTATCGTCGTTTCATATTGATTGTTCTTTTTGGTGAGTGAATGTGAATGAATGAATGCGTGTGTATCGCGGCCAGGGCCGGCTCCCGCTTCCTTAAGTATGCACTGGTCACAGTGTGACCATGACACTAAACTATGAAATAGCGTCGGTTGCTAACTCTTGTGAATCTTTGCATTCATTCGCGCATACACTGTTCTATTTTTAAAACAATGTACCTAACAACAAAACGCGTTTATAACAGCCATGTTATTTTTGCTTTATAAATATTTGTATCTTAAGTTAATTTAAGCTTTACGTTCTTAAGTTAATTTAAGTTATACCGACACTAAGATATGTCAGGCGACCATTAACTTGCTAATTTTAGTGTTCAGAGATCATTTTATAAACAAAGAATAAGCACATAAGTCGGTTATCAAAATTAAGATTAAAGTTATAATTGTCGGCTTAAAGTCGGTAGCTCAGGCGAATGATTGTCAAGACTCCGGACTAAGTTTTATTACATGTGACATCTAAAATATTGTTACGACTTCACGCTCTAACTTTATGTAAGAACATGGAAGCGTGTTGGTAATTACACTACGTTAAACAGTTTCAAACTTTTGACAAGTTAATATTATGACATTCATTCTGCTGGGAGGAATTAATATAGCTTGATTTTCATAGTTTAACTGTCGCATTAATTAAGATAGACACACGATTAACTAGATTACAGCACATATACATAATATTATGTAAATCAACATGACTAACGAGATGATATTTTTATGGCAGACATCTAAAATATATCATAGTCGGCTGGTTATCTGGACAGTGTTTACGTGCAGTGAGGTTTGAAGATGCATTGTAATAGTGAGCCTTGTATCTGCTCGTATCATTAGCTATGTGTGGAAGTGTGCGCGTCTAGACAGGTGTGCTCGTTTCTTTGGACACCGTCGTATCGCAAGGTAATGTGAATGTTAAATTGACCGCAACGCATTATTAATGTGAAGAGCGCCTCGTTTGCCTCTAATTGTGCAATCATTTATTCTAACTGCCTACAAATGTGTTATGGTAAGTACATGAAAGTAAGTTAGCGTAACGACGGATAATGTACACGATCTCACATAAACGTGTCGATTTTTTATATGTTTTCTGATGCAATATTCTTGAAATTCTACTATCGTTTTCATTACGAGGCGTTTTGTAATGTCACATTGGCATAGTTGTTACTGGTTATCGTTGTATGTAGATAAACCATATGGTTAAGTCATAAAATTAATTGCATGATATGACTATCATTCTAATTATACGACTTAATATAATTAGGTGACTGTGATGACGACCTACACAGTACAGTTACAAAGCGGCCTTGGTCAAACTCAGTTCCGGACTTTGCATTGATGGACGATGTCCTACAGGACTTTTGGGGCCCCACTTATTGTTAGAATCACGATCAATTAATATTGTCATTTTAGAATGTACAGAATCATTAACCGATATAAAAGGGTCTTTCTCGTACCAAGAATCTAATTGATTCATGTATAATTATAATAAATCTATTCTACGCACTAATTTAATTGAGGAATTGTCAAATATAGTGTAGGTACCTACCTCTGACTTCTAAACGCTGAAACAAGATAATAAATTGAACAATCATTATGTGTGACAAATCATAACGGAAAAATTACTTAATTATTGCAACATTATGTACTTACGTCATGGAATATAAATTTTAATAAATTCAAAATGAAGAAATGTGCATATTTGCAGCATTTGCAAAACAGTTTTACCTGACTGATAAAATACTTCGCGGTTTGATGGACTGTTTTCAAATTGCTGTAGCTAGCCATAACAAGGATAAGTTGGAATGATAAGCAAATAACTTCGCCAGACTTGCGTCAATGTAAACTGTTCGTATATTTTCGTATTAGTACTATGTTTTACATACCTACATAACATTTTTATGTATATAAGTACTAACTGTTTTCCCGCGGTTTCACATCTCACGTCTTGTTAAACTACTGCCCATTCCGGATTAAAGTATAACTTATGTTAGTCGGGAAGAGTGTAGGTACTTTCCAATAATGAAATACTTTTCAAATCGGTTCAGCAATTTCGGAGCCTTTAGAGTACAAAAAAAACAAATATGTTTCCTTTACATTATATTAATATAGATAAGTTAAAACGAATACCAACACTCTTTCATAAAGTGATGCCATTGAAGATGCACTGCCATATGAAAACTGACCTAATATTAATTAAGTTCCATATTTTTTTTTAAATCATCATCAATGATAATGTTATCGTTTACGTCTTATTTCCTGTTTGATTGTAGATGGTTAATTCGTGTAGTATAATGACTAATACATACACGTGATCGTAGTCGTAAAGGTTGAAAGACATAACAGGATATTATCATGATTTTAAGTGCTCTATAAATAGGAACCGTGGCAAATCCATAATATTTACGAAGTAACGGCTCCTCAATTTAGCTTATAACCCGTATGTTTACTGAACAGTGGAAAATTATAACCTTTGGTGTTTATGTGACTAACAGACGCACACAGACGTTCTATCGTTGTCTATAGTTCAATATAGGTTACAATTAACAGCTCGCATAATTTGACGTGTCTGCGATTGTTGCAATAATGTTGTTGTTGACAAAAACCAGTGACTTTGTTTTGTTTTTGAAAGATTTGCTAATTAACTGATTGTATGCTTTTGGTCCGTCAACAGTATGGGCATTTATTTTCAATACAACGTGGTTTCATTTCGTTCATCCGCCTGTCAGCAAGGAGGACAGAAAGATCAGTTACTCAGGACAAAGGATTTCATAAACATAGATGTCCTAAGTAATAATCCGAACCTGGACCTTGTTATTTCCAGGGGCAACGTCTGCAGGGCTTACAGACACCTCAATTACGTTTATTTTTTCCGCAGTCGTCTGCCAAACCGGTTGTAGTGGAGGGAGCCACCCTACTTAATTAACATTGTCCCAACTTATGAGCGCGTGCTCTATTTTTACTTGCAAGCAACCGTAAGGAGGGGTCTTTTGATCTTTTTTTTTATTTTTATTAAATAACACAAACTGTTGTTTTCTGCTTAGTCTGCGTCTTGCTTTTGTAACAGACATAATTGTCCTGCGAATTATATGAATTAAAAAGTAAATTTTGTAATGAAAGGTATTCATTTCAGTAATTGTGGAACCTTCCGACAATATATTTTTTAGGCTTTACTTCTTTCTATTAACTTCAACCATAAACGCCTGAATATTGTCTGAAAAATAATTGAATCATATATGGTTTAAGTAAATCAAAAAATAACTCTTCACCGAAGACAAATATTGTAGTCACAGAAATAGGCAGGATTGCTCAAAGAGTCGGAATGTAATTTTGCACCATCATGCTGAATATTGCGATGTACTTCCTGCTAACGGCTAGACGCGAGCCAGACAGTTGTTACCGTCTAGAAAAACAGTTTGCCAGACAATGTGAAAGTTGATAGATCCGTAAGGATCACTTTAATGCCTTCACCTTAAGTAAAAAAGAGCTGCAAGTGACATTTTAGTGCATTTTAAAATTAAAATGGACTAGAATTGATTTTAGGTGTGAAAAAAAATTATGTATCTACAGTATCTGTATATATTTAATCATGCATTTTTAGAAGGTGCATCAAGATAAGGCCTTAGTTAGAGGGCCGCTTCCAATTGGATTTCAGAAGTCAATTTAATCGCCTTAGAAAACAAAAAAGGTGTTTTAATTATTTATAGCAGTGACGACATTTTTATACTACCAAGACATCTTCCAAACAAACAAGTTGGTTAAAGTTCATCACAAAAAGGTAACTCCATGGTTTAAGCTAAATCCTTGTTTATGGAGACCAGGGGCGTATTCCATAAGTGAACAACTAAGGGGACTATTCTAAACCAGATCTGGTACACGTCTTATGTCGCCCTCATTTGTAAAGTAATTTACGAGCTGTGCCTTAGCCGGAGAGCAAAATGACTCCATTGTCACACAGAAGGCATATTATATCAGTGCGGCCTACATTCAGAAGTATGCTGGTTTTGCTAACAATTGTACTCTGTCACATCATCAGACTGACAAAATTAATCAACTTGCTGGTAGTTTTTCAGCTTTCAGAAATGTTTTACGAAATATGTTGATTGTAACGTAAATGTTTATCAGGGTTACGCAATGGGGAGTTACGAGTTACGATGACACCATTAATGTTATTATCAGTCCATGTAGGTGCGCATGGACGTAAACAGCACAATTTATAATACGCATACGCAATGGCGGTGCATAAGCGTCGTGTCGCCGCCTACAAATACCATGATTACGGGTTTCTCCATGTATTGTACTAAAATTAAATGTAAAGCCCTATATGTTAACATCCATAAGGATAATGTATTGCAATTAATTTGGAAACTTGTCGTCGATCCTAAACTTCCTCGTGTTTTGTGATACAAAATTAGCATTTTGACACCATTTCATACGCATTGTTTTTCTCGTGCGTACGTGCGACTATGTGCTTGTTGGTTTGTGTGTCAAAGATAAAAGGTATCAACGAGGTAAACAGCAGACGTTTTCTCAACCCTATCATTGTTTTGTTCAAATAGTTGTATCAGATACACGTACCCAAAACAATATGGACTGAAAGCGATACCACTGCAGCCAAACTATAAAGCGGGCGCTTTAGATGTTTACAAAACGTTTGAACATGAACAGCTCAGTGGATTTACATCCCGTTACCTGCTCAATGTAAATTCGAATTCATTGAGCATTCTATGAAAGGAATTGCGTACTAATATGATGCATCCGTGTTACATGTTTTATGCTCAATAAAGTGTATCATGCGTGGTCTTTCACACACAGCAATTAGCATTCCTACCTAAGTAATCTTTGCTCGCTTTGATGCCAATACTATTTGGGGAAACGAATAGATGTGTCATCAGGAAATTATTGCCACCATGTATTAATCATAATTGCTGAATTTTCCATTCAAATAATAAATGAACAGAAATGAATTCGGTAATGTTACACGGGTCACCTGAATTACAGGTGGTCAATTCGACGACCTCCAACATGAATCGTGTCGGTTAAACACTACTCATTAGCAATTCGTCTATTGACATGACAATGATTTTCAGTACACACGGGTTCATTCATCAAGGTACCAACCAATTGTTGTTTGTTTGGTTAAAAACGTAACCGAGGACTCATTGTAAAGTATAAAGAAAACGTAGTAAACACCTACCTTATACATTATCAACTTTGACATACGTTTATGAGTAGAACTTTCAAAGTACCTACCTACCTATAGATAGGTACCTAGGTGTACAGGTGTATCAGATGTTTATGAATGAAAGTTTTGGTTTTTACTTTGGTATGCGCTCTCGAACAGCAGCTGTTTACTACAGGTACCTACCGACCATATGCTTTCACGTGCTTTGGAGTGAGACGAGGGAACATGTGTGCCGCGGGGTGTGTCATCAAGCACGTGCATTCTAATGGCGATGCGGTGCATTGGGCAGCACGGGATGTGCAGCGTCGCCGGCAGTGGGCCGAGCAGGGTGACCGGTGACCGCTCCGGCGTGCCGGGTGCCATATTCGGTCAGTGCACATTGTTGTTTACCGGCGCGGTATCGCGAGGCCGCGTGACGTAGCGTCTAGACGGGCGCCTGCCCCGTACCCCCCGCCCCGCCACACCGCACCCCGCGCCCCGCGTCTGCCACCCGACAGCTATGCACTGACTGTTTCGATCACCAGCTTATCTTTTCAAGCGGTAATGCTGCACTATACCGATGCACTCGACGATAACGATCGACGGTGACCATTGGCGACACATGACACCCCTGCACCGCAGCTCGCTCACTGTTGTGGCGGCGTGGCGATAGTAATGTCACGGGCGGGACCATCAAGCAGCACATATAGGTATAGATAGGTAATAGATTTATGCAATGGTCAAGTGTGAAACCTAAATAGATTTACTTTTAGGGTTTACTGTCACTCAAGCAAGTTCTATTAGCGACAACAATGGACAGTCGCCTTACTCTGACAACTACAGTAAAGGTTGCCAACATACGTCACTCAGGTAGTAAATAGATACAACGCATATCCATGTCTTCCCATAATACAATGGAAGTAATATTTCGCCTTTAGTGATAAAATTAGTGAACTATAAATTTTGGCCAAGAAGTACATACATATATACTAATGAGCAACTATTTATAAACATGATATTTCAAAGTTGATTGAGCAGCCAAAATCATGTAATGTCTGGGTATTACAATTATAATCGGTTTCGATTTCATTTGACATTTCAAGTAAGAGCTGATGTGCAGCAGATTGACGAAATAGACAATACCGTAAAGTAGCATAAAGTGTAGACAATTAAGGACAGTTTATCCTTATCGACATCGCAAATTACCATCAGAGCACTGCGTGCCCTGTATGCAACCTTCGATACTGGTCTTGGTCTTTCGCATCTTAGTTCCTTGTAATAAAATGTAATATGTATTAAAGTTTATAACCAATGGCATTCAGCTACAATCTCTTATTAAATCCTCGTAGGTGCTAATATAAGTATATATATGTAGATTCATCATAAAAAAGAGGCAAAGAAACCAGACGGAGTTTTTATTATAAACAGTAGCAGACGCTGTATCATGTGTTACAGGACATAGTATAAATAACATATAACATAGCAATTAACAAGTCAAATGATTAGAATCCGACTCAAACGTACAAAAAATAACCGCTCGCCTTAAAGTTATAACTGATTCACGGTGAGATAAAGAGGAAGCAGGTGATTATTGAAGATTAAAATCAATATAGCCAGACAGTTTCATACGTTTTGATGAAGGTGTGTCCGTAGGAAGTAAAATATCCGTAGGGCAGTAAGCATATTGTAGTCTGATGTTAGGGCTATAAATCAATATAAGTATAAAAGCAAGAAGAATTTCACCAACATTTGCATCTCTGCGAGCCGGGCGCAGCGGTTTCAATTAAGAGGCAAAGCTTTGTTGGGTTTTCCACTTAGATAATTCTTAGTAGCTGTTAGCAGTTTGGAATTATACTCGGTAAATGACCGACAAAAGACTCGCCTCCCATGGTCCTATGTTTATATGTGGGCTTTCTGAATTACAGATTTTCTAGTTAGTTACCTAGGTGTGTAACGCTTTCCCTGACCCTTGAAGTTGCGTAAATGTTCTTCGCTTTACGAGTATCTGCACCATGTGGAAATCTGTATATACTTTTAATTTTGATTGGTGACTCCATGTCGTTGATGTAAAGTCACTGTTACGTGTCTAAATTGAGGTCTTTGATCTTTATGACGGCAACTGGCAAGATGCTATGTTTGAAGTCTAGACACGTTACAAAGTCTAGGATATAGACAACCGATGTAATTGAATAAACTCCAAGCGACTGTATGCTTTGAGTTCAAACTTTGCCAAAATGTTGAAAATTTTTTAAAAGTTCAACATATTTATATTAATATGGCTTTACTGGCTTTTTCTTGAAGCGAAAATATTATATGCGTAGCTAATTTTGGGTACATTGTAATATGACCTATAGAATAAACCTACGTAAATCTGAGTAGGGAGAGCTTAGCTTACATTGTATAGGATAATGATGATATATATAATATATATATGACAGAGTGGTTCCTGAAATAACGTGGAAGAACACCACTCAAAGCCACCTCACAATTTAACCTTTCAATGATTCAAGAAGGACATATTATATTTATATTATATAGTCTTTATTAAAATTAATCCAGACACTGTCGAAATAATTTAGTCGGACTAACATGAAAAAATAATAAAAAAAAGCCAAGTTATCTTGCGATACTGGCAACTTTCTAGACTTTTACAAAACAGTATCGCTATAAAGCTATAAAGTTGATCCTAACTGATTGTTATTCAGTAGCAATAAACGTAAAAGTCGAATTATTTTTTAGACATTTTATTGAAAGCTTGATTTTGTTCTACCAAACATTGGGTATTTTTTTGACACCGTTAAAAAATGTTGGCTGGCTCTCGCTGTCCTCTGCGTCCGACATGAAATGTCAAAAGCAATCACCCCCGACTGTAACATGGCTTTTCCCTACGGACTGTGAGCGATATTTAATTTAACGAAAAATTCAAATAATAATAATGGCGTCACGGCCGATTTCGGCCACGGCGGCTGTTCTCATTTAAGGAGATCAGCCAGCTGCGCAGGACATATTATAGTGCACGAGCATTTGCGCAGACACAGGTGCACTCCCTATTCCTTCACTCTCATAACCCGATGGGACGCAGGACCGACATTTACGTGCTCTCCGATGCACGGGTGAATGAATCACCAACTTCCAGACTACGGGCTGCTTTGTTGGTCTAGTGGTCGCAAGCGCGGCTGCTGGGCTCGAGGTCTCGGGTTCGATTCCTGGGTCGGGCCGAAATCACTTTGTGGGTTTTCTTAAAACTTTCACAAAATTCAAATAAGTATAGGTATCAGGGATCTGCACAGCCGGGTTTGTATATTTTTTGAAGTCTCTTACCGCGAAAAATAAGTAATGAAGCTGAAATGCTTATGAAGCATAAATAATATTCTTCCCCGTTTTTCCTCTGAATAACGTAAGATAAAAATGTAATTTAAATTTATTACAAGCGCGTGAAAACAATTTTCCAGTTCAGAGATCAGGTTGTGGAACTTCTTGGAGCAGTGTCTAAGACGACACTCCAAGCTATACACCTATATTCCAGACACTTAATCGTCTCAACATGCACTTGGTCAAAGATTTATGAAAGATCTAAGGATTAATAAACATTGTACATCAGACTGTACAGAAACAACCTGGAATTGTGGTCCCAGGTTGTTTCTTATTATAATCCACAATAGCCGTTAAACTAGGAATATTGCCTACGCCCCAATAGATTTACTTTCATCACACAAGCGGGCGACGTAGGTTGTAAATTATCGTCTCGGTGACTCCTCTTATTAACTACCATTTTGGTCAATGAACCAGGCCACGTGCATATCAAATTGGATGATAATTTATAATATATAATCTATTTATTACATAATGTGCACATTGTGCACGGTAATCAGTATCATGAATTACCAGTCTGCGTCTGAGCGTTAATTTTAATTACATTGTTACATTGATGGAATAAAAAGTAGCTAACATTTTATGCTGAATCGTAAAAATGTAAAAATGCAAGAAATGTAACTTAGAATCAATCAAAATGGTAATTCTGAAAAATATTATGATTACTCGTATATAGCACAGATCCTTATGTAGCTATAAGTTTGTCAATTGTGACATAGTCGTCTCGCATGATGGATGTTTTTGGGTAATATACCCGAATAAATGTACATAGGATATACGAGCACACAAGTGTCTCCTAAGTTATATTTTTTTGTACAAAATGGAAACCCTAAAAACCAACGTTTGTCTATTACCTAAATAGATCGTATTGTAAAAACACGTGTAATACAATGGAACCAATTTTATCATAAGTGAATTCTTTGCTTTATCACTTCCTACGGACGTACCTAATGTAGATAGAAGATAACACACAAACGTGCGTCACCTGAAAAGATTTACGTATCTGCACACTACACACATTGAATTGGGAAATTCATGTAATGATAAAGATTGTTACATCGTTTCGTCTAAAACCTTGAGGGAGGGTTTGATTTCTACACTTATTTGAGTCCAATATCCATTGAAAATGTTAATAGAATTCATGCAACATCAGCTATCGATAACTTGAGCTTAGAAAAGCCAGCACAGTTAAAGCCTTAATTTTTGATGCGCCTTCAACAGATTTGATTAAAAGGTCCTTCCCAGTATGACCTGTTTAGAAGGAATCGAAGGTGCTCATCTTTGTGTCGTTAGGTTTGACGTCTGAGTTTCAGTACTTTTATAGAAAGGTAAGTAACATAGTTTTTGCTGTTGTACAAAGATTCCATGCTCCATGTTATATGAATAGATAAAAATCTCCACATTATAGGAAGATTATAATCTTGTACCTCGTATTAGGTTCAAGAAATAAATAATTACCTAATAAATTATGTTCGCTCGGATGAGAGCGCACTGAAACCAGCTATTTTCTCTGAATAAGTTTTCAGTCACGCACTACGATATGCGTATGTGCAATAAAAACAATTCTCACGTAAGTACATGTACCTACAACGCTCAAATTATTTTAGCTCTCATTGTACAAACGAAATGACCTAGACAGAGTTATCACGTCTGTCTGGCGCATAATTGTCTGCTATGTAATTAAACTCTGTCTATGAAACTGTACCCAACTGTACCTAGCTAATTCTGAGCTGACTCCGGGAGCCACCGCTTGGAGCCGCCACCGGCTCCGCTGCGGGAAATTCCGATTCGCTTGCTTGTTATTAAGATAACTTATGATAAATTGTGCTAAATGCACGGACAAACCCACAGGTATTATCGTGCTAATAGATTTAATTATAGGTGTGCAGTAGGTAACCTATAATTTGGAAGCGAATTGTCTACTGGGAGTTTCATAAAAAAAATGCGCTTAATTGGATGTTAAATGTTAATATAATAATTTTATATTCCTTTCTGCTTTAATAAATGTCATAATTTAATATTTATAAGAGTCCATTAAAATAACTCGCTCATTAGTGTCACATAGACGTAAAAGGAATTTAGATTATAATACATTGTTACGAAAGTATGTTATGTATTTTTAAATACATAACATACTTTCGTAACAGTCGTGGTGGCCTGGTGGGCAAAGAACCAGCCTCTCGAGTATGAGGGCGCGGGTTCGATTCCAGGTCAGGCAAGTACCAATGCAACTTTTCTAAGTTTGTATGTACTTTCTAAGTATATCTTAGACACCAATGACTGTGTTTCGGATGGCACGTTAAACTGTAGGTCCCGGCTGTCATTGAACATCCTTGGCAGTCGTTACGGGTAGTCAGAAGCCAGTAAGTCTGACACCAGTCTAACCAAGGGGTATTGGGTTGCCCGGGTAACTGGGTTGAGAAGGTCAGGCAGGGCAGTCGCTTCTTGTAAAGCACGTACTCAGCTACATCCGGTTAGACTGGAAGCCGACCCCAACATAGTTGGGAAAAAGGCTCGGAGGATGATGATGGAGGATGTTATGTATTTTTAAATTAAAAATATATAATTTTATTTTTTGAAGTTATATAAAATGCATTATGAAATCATCAAGTTGGTACACAATTTAAAAAAAGGTAAGTGATTAATATTGTAAATTTAATTATATTAGGTGCACACCAACTAACTACACTTCAAGGGTTCTATGACTGCGCCTACCCACTGCCCGTGGGTCCAATACCACGTGAGGTTTTGTCAATAATGAATGTATAGATAGTTCAACTCAGATTTGCGCGCGGCCCTATGTGTGCGTCGGCTTGTAAATATGCAACTTTCATTCGTGTGACAGTGACGTCGTCCGATCATGACGTATTCTTATCGCTTTTTCTTATGGGTACAGTCGTTTACGAAAATACTAGTTATTCAAGGAGAAATTATTAAGGAGTCAGGTAAAGCGTTTCAAAATATGAAACAACATTCAAAGCTTTTTATTATTAAATAAAGTTTTTCATTATTTTCTCATACGTCTTTTCAAATTGACATACAGTATCTAAGAAATAAATAAGGTGAAATATCAAAGATGAATTAAATAATCCTTACATATTTTCTAGCTCGGGGTACGCGGACAATAAATAAAAGTGTGGACTAAGTAGGTATGTAAAAAGAGGCATAATCTAGTATAATAATGTAAACAAAATGTGTGCGGAATTTTAAAAAATTATATTGCTTCGCATAATGTCGACCAAAATAAGACGGAAATAATGAAACTCATAAATGAACGTTTAAGACAAATTGATGAAGGGACGTGGGGTAATACTTGTCGACATTACAAAAGAAAAAAAAATACTATAGACATTTTGACATGGAGTCAGAATTTATAATTCACCATGGAGAGTAGCGAATTCAAAAATTAATCATTAGATTTTTCAAGTAGCGATTCATAATCATTATAAATAAATAAACATTAAATTACGTAATAACTGTTTTTCTTTAAACACCCGTATACAACCACTAAATAACTGTATTGTACCCGACTGTACCTCTTGTCACGCACACAAAGTCACTGTATATGTACAAGGGTTACCCACACATAAGGCCGCGCGCACGACTGAGTTGAACTTACTATACCTACCTCATAGATTCAAAAGTATGACTGAAACATTCTACATACCTACATTAATCAGTCATACTAGAAAATAATGCAAAAGTACTGAACAGGACCTAAAATCTAATAAAAAAATAAGCTTTTTTCCATGAATTAAATAAAACATAAGCACGTTATTTTAATGTAACTAATTTGGTATTTGTAAACTATACTCTTAGTGGTATAGTGCAAAATATTGCATGACACTTTTGATATTGGTGCTACAAGCGAACAAACGTACATGTTCAATTCATTTTGTTTCTCGAACAATAATGATGTACAGCACATTGTGCAGTTACTATAGTCCTGTGAATACGTTGCACTCGGTTGTCGGATTATCGATTTTGTCTCGAACAAGTACCGAGTACAGGTAAAACTCTAAATAAGAGTTATGGATGCTTAGCCAAATGCAATAGCATGGTGTCGGAAAATTCACAGGATGTTGTTATTGGTTTTTCTTTAAGATCTTTATACAGTCTCACTCGATCCGGCTATGCAATGGGACAAATTTTTAATAAAATTCGGGAGTTAGGGTGAAATGTGCGTAAGCTATGCAATATAGTAAATTGTACTTCAGTTGACAGCCCTTCAGATTCCTATTTCTCGAGCCTTAACTTAGCCACTGTAGGATAATGTGATTCAATTAATGGCCAATACTTACCTACTGTATAAAGATGCACATAACTTTGTTTTAAGTACTCATTTTTAAACCCAGGCGAAATAAAACACCCTGAAATATTTTCATTATTTGAAACAATACAGTTTTATCAAATTACTCATTCTTATGCTTTAATTGACGGGCAAATAGTTTAAATACATTATGACATCATAGTGCAGTAATTTTAATAATAAAATTAAACAGCGAATAGGTTTTGTTTTATTAATTTCACAACAATGGTAGGTAACATATCAGATTACACAAAGATATGACAAGTCAACTACTTACGCTAAGATAGTGTTATCTCCAAACTTCATTCTGAAAGACAACCTTATCGTAATCAATACGCCAAGTAAAGCACATCAAATTGATAATAGAGGCCAATGTATTTGAGCGTGATTTCACTCACCCCGGTAGAGCCTCTTTTCAGTTACAAGCACGTGTAAATAATTGCTTATTTTTGGTACACTAATATGTACTAGCTTTTGCGTTACTTTTTACCCCTGGCCCGAGGAAAGTTTTTGCAACATTCTGTTGAGTTCACACCTCATCTGATCCAGTTCAGCAGTTTTACCATAAAAGCAAAACAAACTCACTTTTTAGGATGTAGTTCAGATTAGTGTGTTCCACATGTCGAGCAATCAGACGTCATCAACAAACTAGACGAATGTCCAAAGTCCATTCAGGTGATGGTAGGTGATGAGTCGTAATAACGCTGTCTACCTGCTGAATCGACTGATCTTTTTACCGCGCTGTTTATTAGGTAGGTACTCACTAATCCCATAACTTATGTCACTCGGGGATCAGAATTCCGAAACACTATTTCATGTATGGATCTAAAAACAAACAAAAAACAAAAAAGTGCAATTTATTAGCAAATACTGTCCTCGAGTATCTAAGTGTGTGCTGAGCTGAATAAGTTTCACCAGCCATTTGACATGGTCATCGATAAAACTGTTAATTAATAACGATACTTGAAAACTACTTACATCATAATTAACATGAATTAGATTTACAGATATTTGTTAAAAATAATAAATCCTTTGTTTTGTACATTTTTCAATGTGTATTTTCTTTATTATGTCTATATTTATCATAGCGTCGGTTGTATTATGAAGTGTGACTGCACTTCGTCCTTCCTGTTTAGGTGCATCCATATCAGCCCATATAGGTAGGTATATAGATAATCATTAAAGAAATGATAAACCTGACTTAGAATTACCTAAATCGGTACCTACCTAAGATTTTCACATAAGCTTGCAATTCACGATTATTCTGCTAAATATTAGTTGTATTTTCGACGAATAATGATTATATACAACTTTTAATCGGAAAAAATGCACATAGGTAAGTAGTACTTAGTTGTCGTACCTAAGTAAAATTGGATTGCTACCAGTAGTAACTAGATCTATCCGAATATTGTACGTAAGCAACCTGCCCAAATGGATGTCTGTATCTTTTATCAATGGTTTCTGTCACTATAAGCTATCTCCCTAACTCATGTTTTCTCGTAAACTTTAATCAGATGTTCAAAGGTATTTTATCTGCGTTTAGATACATGTTCAATGTTCTTAATTTCCTTATTTGGTACTGATATTATCATGACAGTACATCATGATCACAGGCTTAGTCTGTTACTAATTGGCGTAGTCATAGCAAAGAAGTTTTTATACTTACAACCAATAGATTTTCACCGTTCAGTGGAAGATGCCGAGCTGGGGTAAAGCCAGATGTCTGAACTACGAAATTCTGTTGGTTGTTTCAAAACTTCTCTGCTCCGCTCCCCTTTGGTGGAAAATTTAGTATAACACATTTTAATTCTTTAAAACACACTCAAGTTTAGTTCTCTCTAATAAACAGCAACCAAAAAAATTGCCCTTCAGGCGTTAGTTGGCATAATTTGTTTACGTTAAAATAATCATCTGCTATCATACACTTACGTAATTTACTATGGTTTTATTAAGTGTGTATTACATGCCATTATCAGAATATTGGAATATTCCAGTGATGTATCAACTACATAGTATATCTTATCAGTGTACTACTATAGAGTTCATTCACCTCTCACCTCCTTAATCAAGATTAACATTCCTAAACACTGAGAAAAACTATGATTAAGAAAACACATAGAAGGTTACAGCAAAACGAAACTTTCCCACTAAGAACATCTGAAAATAAACTTTAATAACAAAAGTAGAACAAATAAGGTAAACGCGGGTGAAGTCGTCATGCCCCAATAGTCGTCAATAAATCTAAAAACTTTGATTATTTCTTTCTACATAACTTAAAATGGGCCGGTTTATATGTCAACATATTGTTGATAACATATTGCACAATTGAAATGACAATACGGGGTTTTAACAGTCATGGCATCGGAGATATGTTATTCGAAAGGTGTGTGATAAAACAAAATCTTTTTTTCTTGAAGTTCAGCTGTCAAAAGTGAAACTCAGCACGTGGTTTTGTGTTTTGATTTACATAACTCCAGTGGGGTCTGTGGTATGTTTCTTTGTTTAATTAGATAGTTAAGTTTATTTGCTAACGATGTAATGTGCAATTTGGAATACTTTTAACATAGAAGATATATTTTTTTAATGTGACATCTATTGGTACTTTAAAACTCCCATTTGACCCAAAACCCGTCAATTTTAGAATTATTATGACGAGTACTGGGACATGCTCAAAAGTTGCACCTAAACTCGTCATAACGAGGATATTTTGTGTTTTACAGTACAAAATGCGAATAAATAGCTAATAACGGGACTTTTACACCCATTGTTAACTCTCTAGAACAAACATATTTAAGGTTTAGACTACATTTATTGATGAAACTGCGTTTCTTTTAAGCTTTTTCTTAGGGGTATATTTTACTGTGCTGGTTTTTGATGCACGTACACAGTCATGTTATTCGATTCAACTAATTTGTTTCTTAATGGTTAAATCCCCTGTTTTCTATAAGTATACACTTATTCATTGGCCGCTGTAGGACTCCGCCATTCGATTAAGATCTACCGCTTTGGCTACAAGTAGGTCTACCACTTGCCTTTGTTTCTACAACGCTTGTATTACAATTTGTGGCAAGCAAAAATTGAATGTTCTTACACTATGCTTTTTGTTCGAAATAACTGCAAGTCGTCACGCGTATTGTACCGCGTCTCCCTGACGTGCCTTGATAGCGCCTTTATAAAAATTATGTCATTCAACTAGTTTTGACGCAAAAAATATTAAAATCAGTTTTAAGAGGTAGTATAGCTTCCATCGCTGTCACTTCTTTGCTTGTCGTATTCGATATTGATGGGTAAAAAGTAATTCTTAAGTAAGATTTTTCACATAAAATTGTATGTACCTAGTGACTGAAAGAAACTACAAGCAAGAGGGCCTTTTGAAAGTCATAGAAGCTGTAAATCAAGGGGCCACACCATCAGATGCAGTAAGAAAATTTGAGACAACTTTAATGAAATGGTGACACAAAAGCGACGATTATCCTTATATTATACACTGTAGAAATGAACCCAAGGACAATCCCCGGTTCTGTGCTAAACTATTGCTAACTATGGAGGAAAACTACTAGGGCCATTGCGTTGGGATGTTAGTGGATTAGGATATAGGAAACTATAGGAACTATGACACCTGCCGATGATAATGTATAAAATACATGTTAAAATGGCAGGTGGTGGCTCGCCTGCTCACTTACTGGGCCCCCGGGAATCAGTCACTGAATAGCAACAAGAGGGCAACAGGGACATGAGCGGCTGAAGGGTGAGGATACCTCAGCGGACTTTAAACGCAGATCACGCGCTCCCTGCGAGTCCAGGATCACCGGCCCAATCGCCACTTACCTCGAGGCACCTACCCTACGAGCCAGGCTACTAACCCTGCTCTAGCGACTCCACTCTGGGCGGCCAATGGAGGCAAGCCAGAGGCGGGAGATCTATCCCCCGCCATGCTTCACTCCGGCCACCTGGAGTGAAGCTGGACAGGGACAGTATACTCTCCTTGGAGTACTCGGTATATATAGACCCGCGGGGTCGCTACTCACCGTCATCCGCCTCAGATGTTCTTCGGGGCTAATTAAGATGATTAATTAGATATTATTTGTATGTCTCTGTCTGAGTCGCGGTGGCCTAGTGGGTAAAGGACCAACCTCTAAAGTATGAGGGCGCGGGTTCGATCCCAGATCAGGCAAGTACCAATGCAACTTTTCTAAGTTTGTATGTACTTTCTAAGTATATCTTAGACACCATTGACTGTGTTTCGGATGGCACGTTAAACTGTAGGTCCCGGCTGTCATTGAACATCCTTGGCAGTCGTTACGGGTAGTCAGAAGCCAGTAAGTCTGACACCAGTCTAACCAAGGGGTATCGGGTTGCCCGGGTAACTGGGTTGAGGAGGTCAGATAGGCAGTCGCTTCTTGTAAAGCACTGGTACTCAGCTGAATCCGGTTAGACTTGAAGCGGACCCCAACATGATTGGGAGAAAGGCTCGGAGGATGGATTTGTATGTCTCTACAGACCTCGGGACTATAGAGTCCCGGATTTTTGGGAGGCGAACATGGGGCCGAAGCCAACACGCTGAAGCCCTTTTGAGACAACTTTAATGAAATGGTGACACAAAACCGGCGATTATCCCTGTATACACTATAGAATTGTATCCAAGGAAAATCCCCGGTTCTGTGCTAAACTATTGCTAACTATGGAGGAAAACTACTAGGGCTATTGCGTCGGGATGTTATTGGATTAGGATATAGGAAACTATAGGAACTATGACACCTGTCGATGATAATGTATAAAATACATGTTAAAATGGCAGGTGGTGGCTCGCCAGCTCACTTACTGGGCCCCCGGGAATCAGTCACTGAATAGCAACAAGAGGGCAACAGGGACATGAGCCACTTACCACGAGGCACCTACCCTCCGAGCAGAGCTGCTAACTCTGCTCTAGCGACTCCACTCTGACCGGCCGGTGAAGGCAAGCCAAGAGGCGGGAGACCTATCCCCCGTCATGCTTCACTCCGGCAGGCCGGAGATAGGGGACAGTATACTCTCCCTGGAGCACTCGGATATATAGCCCCGCGGGGTCGCTACTCCCCGTCATCCACCTCAGATGCCCTATTATTGGGTTTGAACGCTTAGTTGTAATCATAATTTTGCATGCGCTAAGCAGTTCAGAAGTTTTGATGAATGACAACCTTACCTACATATTTATGAATGTTAGTAATTATTTCGCGGAAAGCTATATAAATAAATGTGGCTTTTATTTTTTGTGAAACCTGATTATTTTACAATTTCAATATTTTAATAGTAATTATTTTACTCGTGCTACATATGCACATGACTGCAGGGTTATTATGATTAAGAAAATATAACATTAATTTTATAGACTGATTTTGTGATTCCAAGCGTTTGATTTTAGGAATATAAATTAAAATGTAACTACGTATCTGTTTTATTGAATACCTGCTCTTCTAACAGATTGTATCCTGCTATTCTAAATAGGGATTTGGTTTTCTATCTATCTGTATGTTTCAAAGGCAAAAGTATGCTTAAAAAATTCAAGCACAAAAAAATGTACATAACTTGAACTTTATGTTCAAGAATATAGAGTTCATATTAGCACTAAAAGTTGACGAGTACTGGGAATATTTGACGTGTATCGGTACAAATCAGACGACTATTGGTACAAATCGCCCTTTTTTTACTTTTTCCTTAATAAATACATAAACCCATCAAAATGATTAAAAAACATTGGTTACTTAGAATAACGAATAAATTATCTATCACGTCATGCAAAAATTGTCATTTTCTATTAAATATTTAGCACACAGTAGAGCTTCAAAGTCAGTGATTTCCGAAATCCGACGACTATTGGTACGTTTACCTTATTCCTTGGTAAGATACCTATATTATAGATTCTAGTAGACGGACATGTCTCCAGAAACATTCGAAATAAAATATATCGATCAATGTTTTACAATAAACACAAAACATTAAATGTTAAGGAAATACAACATTTTAAAATAATTAATTTTATCGACTTAAATGGTTATTCAATTCATTCGGCTGATTAACATAATAGGTTCCTATTAGCAGACAAAAAAAAATTGAGCTCACCATTTAAAAGATTCAATATAATATTAGGTACCTACATACATTAATTTATCGATAACAAATATCTAGATGTGCTATTTAAACAATTGTGATGATAACGCGTCACTTCCTTGAACAGTTCGATCGATTTGTTCAGACTCGATGGTCAGTCTCTTTATCACATAGGAAGTGCCTGCCAAAGGTGTGAGGGTCACGCTACAACGGAATGTCGGAATCCAAGGGCCTTCGTGCCATTGATAAGACAATCAACACTTATAACACTTAACTAGCTTCTGCCAGCGACTTCGTCCGCGTTAGATTCGGACTTTGTGCAAATAGAGGAAGTAATAATAATCACCAGCCTATCCTTCCAATTATATTATCTAAATCTATGCGTACTTAGCCTATTACTACTTAGCTTTAACCACTAAGGCTGCACACGTGACGAAAGCTTAAAAAATTGAGTAACTTTTCCCGTTTTCCCAACATTTCCCATCACTGCTCTGCTCCTATTGATCGTAGCGTGATGAAAAGTATCCTATAACCTGCCCAAGAGTATGAAGAATATTTGTGCTAAGTTTCATTAAAATCTGTCGAGTAGTTTTTGTTTCCATAACGCACATACAGACAGACAGACAGACAGACAGACAAAATTTTTACTGATTGCATTTTTGGCATCAGTATCGATCACCAATCACCCCCTGATAGATATTTTGGAAATATATTTAATGTACAGAATTTACCTCTCTACAGATTTATTATAAGTATAGATTACCGATCTATCGCAATCCACCTGACTACGTATACGCGTAGAAGTACGGGAAATCTACGATGAAGAACTGTGTTTACATATAGGATTGATCATGCTCAAGGAAATAATGAGGATGACATACATATATAGGTATATAGGTATAATAAGACAATGTAACGAATGTAAATGATACTAGTTACATGGCCCCAAATTATTTACTTAAGTACATGAAACAGTAAAAAATAAAGGCGCCTTGCGACACTCTATGTCACATAGATGCATACAGCATAATTTAAACTTTTAAAGTCCTTAGTTGTCATAAAAAATATTACTATTTCCATATTTGAGATTAAATATTCCGGTACTCCATTCCCATCCATAATGACGAGATTTGCTTAAAGATAGGTAAAAAGCTTTCTCCTCGCGTATTACGATTCCATAATTGGTAATGTAAAGTATTTTTGTTTAATTCTGCTTAAATGTATTTAATATTTTAAGTATCATGTTCAACCTGAGTCAAAATGTTTAAATACATTTATCATACCTATAAGTAATTACGCAATTCCAATTGAGGCAATCCTAGATATTTGATTCAGTGTTCAGTTTTGATTTAGTAACGTTCCACAAGTTTATAAGAAGATTTATAAGCTCATGACATACCTACTCGGTTGAGAATTACAAATTAAACCGGATATAAATCAAATATTTTATTGAGTACTTACCTATAGCAAAAGTAAAACATATTCATGTGATTCATTTTCCTGTCACTCGTTTCATTCCTAAGGTTTTTCGATCGGTAGGGTCCTTTTTTAGGGAGAAGAAAGACTAATTTGGTGTTATCGGAGTTATCAGGGTTCGGTGCGGAAATCGTATAATTACGAGATCGGATGTCTTAATTCACAACGCAATACTGCTCAGCTAACCAGCATCAATTGCCGTGACAAAAGAGTAGGTATCCGTTATAGGTAGGATCATTATAACAAACACCAAATGGTAACAGGTTAATTAATAATTTTTGTGCAAATAACCTGTCTGTTTTGTCATACATTGGTACCAAAACAATATTTGGTAAAGAAAAGTGTGACACGAGCTGCGAGCGTGACTAACCGTTCGATTAAACCCGCTGCAGTGGCGCGCACGCGTGCTGATTACATACAGCCAAATTGCTGCGCCCGCGACCCGCCCAGCGCGACAGACGTCTCGGGAGAGATCGTGCATTCGTGCCAGACGGCTACCGAAATTTGGGTTAGGCGCTTTTTTGCGGGTCGCGGGCGCCGCCGTGGAAGCGCTCGCACCGAGGTCGATGAGCCCCGAGCTGCCCCTCCCCGCGCCACCCCCACCGACCAGTTCCACCACAAGGTGCAGCGGCCGCTGCGACCAACCGACCAACCCTACATACCTACCACCTGCCAGACACTAAGCAAGTATAACATAATGAACCAACCTGAACACTACGTACGTCCACTTTCGAGATCAACTGGAAAACTGGACACGATTCAACTTAAGGCATTTTAAAATTCAGGTTTTAAAATTCGTCATTGGTTAGCGACGACATGAAACTTAAGGAAAAGGATGCATGTTTTTAAAGGTCATTTTGAAGCAGGTAAGTGCGGTCGACATCAGATGTGGACGACATTGCAGTTCGTTTTGTTATTGACTTAACCTTTTGGGTTTCATTACACACACTTGCAGGAAGGAAAATGGTTGTACTTGACAAACGAAAGGACAACTACTATAGTTAAAGCGAAAACGAAGCATTCAATAAATATAGTAGATGACTTAAACTATACACTAGTAGAGATTTAGTTTATTGTCAGTTTTGCTAATCCAGGTAGTCTGCAGAGTTCTATGCATCACCAAAATATTTTAAATTATCAAATTAAAAAAAAAACGATATAATAATGAATAGTGCAAAGAACGTAAAATAATAAATAAATTGTCCTGTGTGTGACCGAGCGCAAAGTGTCGAATGATTTACAGCTATTAATTGACGCGTCTGTTTTCTGCTACATGAGACTATAATACTGGTATTTTTTACGAACTGCGATCAAGATCAGTCTAGGGATAGACTAATATGAATTGTATGTCTAGACAAGCCATCCGCGTCGACTAAGCCGCGCATATGCTCTTGCTATGTGTCTACCGCACAAAAAGCGAACAGCAAAATGTGCATTGAATATTATAATGATTGACACACCATATATTTTGCACCAAATGCCATTGGCTTTTTACAATCGTCGTCTCTGCACGACGCTATGAATAAAAATGAATGTAATCATGTCTGGAGATTCATATCAGACACAAGCCATAACGATTTCAAATTAGATTTTAATAGGCGATCCAATGCATCTACGTCGGCGAACAGATGAAGGTACGTCATCATAACATAAACAGAAATGTTAGCATTCGGTACATAATAATAACATATAGGATATTTGAATGTTTCGACGATAATGGAATTTAAAATGAACACATTCAGGCACATCTCGAATTCCGTGCTCAGGTACAGTCTCCTTATTGTGTACCAACGTTTTTATGTTTGTGAGTTTGTCGATTTATACAGTCAGACGAATTTAGTTACGGAATACGGCAATTAAATTGGGCGTGAGACGAGACGGTGTGTTATTACGACTCTATATTATTTCTGTTATAAAAAATGTGTTCTGTATATTTTTTCAGTCTGAGTTTTGCTATAGATTGTAGCCGCTTATAGACTATGTGTCTGTAGAGATTACGATTAATCATTCGTTTTCCCATTTTTTTCTTGTTCTGAAGTCGTACGTGCTCTAGAGACTTCACGGCGAATGCGGTGTATTGACACAACACTAGCAAGAGATGCTAGGTATTCGCAAACAGTGCACTGTGCAGAGGTGCAGCGAGGAGTCAACTCGACGAGGAGAGAGCGTCGACTCGTGCACGAGAGCGTCTACAGAGTTTAAATTATCAAGCGACTCACCACGACTTGTAAACTAGACATTGCTGTATTTTATACGAGAACTATGTTCATCATGCAAGCAAAGTGCTTTGTTCGTGAATTCAAATCAAAATACTACTTTATTACGCTCCTTTTCAGACAGTCTGTTGCCCATTTAAATTTTAGATAGGTACGTCAGTTTCAACCTGTAGTCATATTCAGTTGCTGCTGTATCTCTAGCAAGTGTGAGGAAATCACAATAAGTACATTTTCAATTAATGCTCGTTAAAATGCTTTATGGTTCTAGGAGTAGGCTATAAAGACTTAACTGTATATCAGATTGACTGGTTTTATTGTATGGGAGCGTGGTATGTAATCAATGGTGCATGCAAAGATTCATTTTCCCTGCAGCGGGATGTATCTAATTAAAACCATTAAAAGAAAGTTATGCTTATCCAATTTTATTTATAAACCTACAATCAATTTTGAATTCCCAAAAAAAGTTTTATAACGTTTTTTACTACCCGATTTTACAAAACCGAAAATGCGCAGCTATAATTTTGAAAAAAGTTTAAGGAGTCATCACGAAATTCGTATCGTTGTTCAATTCGATTAGCGTATAGGTAACAGACAAAATTTCTTCGAACTGTATTTCATCATCCATGTAGCGGGCGAAAATTACAATAGTACACAAAACAGCCGTCTGAAGTCTAGACACCGGCCACTCGGCATGTATTAAGCAGACTTTATAATAACCCGTTTAGATACATAATACATAGGTCCGACATTATTCTCAGACGCCGAAATCAATCCCTAATATACGAGCTAGATGCATAAGTTAAGTAGATGTTTGTGGTGGCACGTGGTGACGTCACAATGTAAACGGAGCGCGTCTAGACGGGCCGCAGACGAATTTTTAATACAGGCACGAGTCGAGCGGGGCACGGCTCGGTCGCCTCTATTGCAGCGGTACCCACCTAACCACTCACAATTGTTGTGCGCATTTGCATTCTAACTTCAAATAATACTCATACAGTCCCAAATGAAAAACGTAACCTTCTTGACAGTCGACAACAAATGAATATGTCAAACATAATTTGAAAACCCACTGATATTTTTTGCGAGTCCTTTCGTAAGTCATTTCAAGTTCGAATAATTTAAAAAGAGTCTTAAATTATAATAATTTGATAAATAAATAATTTGGTCTTAAAAAGAGGTACTTCAGTAGGTATAAATTTATTGGGCGGCGTATAGTTCCGTAGCTTGGTACCTACTCTACTAGCTACTTTTATATATACAGGAATGAATTTTAAGTAGTGCACAAAAAAAAAACTGATGGTCCAGAATCATTAACAGAACATATCTGCATCATAAGTAAAAAAAAAAATTTCATTATTTTGTCCGCCCTAAAATCAGCAAAATATGGATACCAACTATTCTTAAGCGCGCCGAGCAGCGGTCGCGTCAGTAAACCGGTTTCGCGTTGCCGCCGTGCTTACTATGACGACTGTGACCGTACAATCGGTTACAAAATAAACATCTTTCGATATCAATAACATTTCTTTTTTGTACTAAAATACGACAAAATAAAAATATACGTATCTATAAAACTTATTTGACTATAAGTTGACAAAGTTTGCGCACTGGATAAAATTCATTCCTGTATATATGTGCCTATATTGTAAACTCATAAACTGAAAGAATAACTCATCTAGTATTCAAATCAATTTTTTCTATAAAGGTTCATAGATAATTTTGTGTACAATATTTTTGATAGACTCTATGTATAAAATATCTATGTCTATTTGGATCTGAAAAGAATAAGTAGGTACCTATAACCTGAACAGAAAAAGGTATCATTAAATAGCGATTACGGAACCCTAACAAAAAAATAATATCATGGCATTGACCGTGTCCTCACACGTATCGGTGTTGTAAAATCAAAAGAAAAGGACAAAAATAAATGTACAAGTATTAGTAATAGGGGACACAAGTGCGCGTCAGGCCAAGGTCGTGATTACGTTACGTCTGGAGGACAATCATTAGCCCGCCACTTAGCTCTAATCCAAAACAATGGGTTACGTTGCTGAAACATATCGAGGTCGCGGTCAACTTGTTACATTTATAATATTCATAAATAAAACATTATGAACATGGAATTTTTCGCATTCTTGCTACTTTAATTGGACTTGAAATAACAAATGAGACCCGAATGTTGCGCCATTTTTGAGTCACCTGGAACTCAACAAATATAATACGTAATCTATGTGTCACTGGTGTCAGCATTCAACTCAGGTAGACGTGGTAAACAGGTTCAAGAGTGCGACCCGGACTTCAGGTACGAGCTGTGATTGAAATGCGTTAAGCAATATTTGATTAGGGATACCTATGATAATGTAAACAAGACGTTTTGATAGCAAGGACTTATAAAGATAATGTTTACTATCTTTTGGTGGGAAAAAATGATGATAAAAACACTTTATTTTCATTGTGTTCGATGCATCATTTGGTATTTTCCGACATTAAGTACTGCGTTCCGTCTAGACGGGATTGTGGTGTATCCACGGACATGATTACGCAATCAGCCCAATTGGATTTGGTTGTTTCATGACATGTTGCAGTGCAATGACGCACGCGGCCGATCATCACCGTTTTTGCGGCGAGGGGAAAGCCCGCCCGTTTAGCAGCACGTATCTAGACTATGAGTATGTGTCTAGACGTCTGTTCCAGGAGGTCGTGAGCTAACCGACCGCTTTCACATATTTATTCAGACACCGAAACGGGGCTCCCGACACAATCGACGATTACGTGACGTAATTTAGAATTAATAGTCGTCTGTGACTATTTTCACTGAATCATCAGGTATTTCACGTAGTCTGGCGAGGTCTACGCTGATGTGGATTTAATTTTAAAATTCCCAGAAATTAGTCAGATGATGCGTGATGTTCGTCTTTTTTGGGAGCTATATATCTTCTAGATAGCGGTTTTCGTTGAAACAATTAGAAATGCTCAGAAATCAATTCTTTTCCTCCTTCCTTTGTCTAGCATTTAAAACTTTGTTCCATTTTCCTTATTCTTAGGAATATGAGCAAAGAGCACGTTATCTCTGAGCCGCGATATGAGTGACTGACATGAGTACTTACGCCAAACATGTCTGTCGCCCGGTGACTAACACGAGCCAGTGCTAACAGCAGATTAGAACACTGATTTATTCAATTGTATACCGAAATAAATAAGTTCATTGACAGGTTTGATATTGAACAACATTAAATGCAATCAATCTCTACAGCAAAATTGATCTTTATCGGCTCAGCAGTTTTTCTATGAGAAAGCAAAAAGATTGACCTTCACAATTACAATTATGATTGATTGGGACCAGGACTTAAAATACAACACCATAATGTTCCTAAGTGCATCTCAAAGTCGATTCGAACGATTGCATTATTGTAATATCAAACTAACTCCATGATGATACAGTACATACCTAAATAGAAATAAGAATATGTAATGTATGCAAATATGGAAATGGTATGCTGATTAAAATTGGATTATGAGTATAGTAAGTACTTATGTAGCCATAATTATCCTGAAATACTAACAAACTACCAATGAGAGTTTCATTACTGATTAATCATAACATGATACAGTAAGTAGGTATGGAACATTGACGGTTACGTCCCGTCTGCAGCGCGGCAGCCCCCGGCAGGTGGTCACACCACACGCCCGTCTATTTATAGCTATCCACCACATAGACATAGTCGGCATAGAACACCGCAACATTGTATCGACGCCTCTTATTTATTATGTTGCTCGGACCGGGGTGCCGGGCGGCGGCGCAGCTTGCAACTCGCAAAGCCGGCCCCAGGGCCCGAGACTAATCTCATTCTACGCTCACTTCAACCTTTTTGCCCGTCTGCACCCTGCCGAGCTTGCAAATAAAGGATTAAGCACACAAAAGTACCTGTGTACTTCAAATTGAGTTTAAACATTACGGAGATACTCTATTCGGTACTTCAACTACGCTAGTTCTAACAGCAGCTACAGTATAACCTATGTATACTCATGAAAGATCCGATAGTATAACTAACAAATGCATTCTTAACTCTATTTGACAAAAAAAAATAGTTTTACTTCATCACCGTAATTAATCATAATTACAATGATAAAAAAAATATGTATAACAATACAAATTATCGTCTAATATAACATTTTTGTCTGTTCTTGTGTTTCTGAGTACTCAATTTCTGATAGCATCAGTACCGCCGACCGTGTTCCGCTTAGCCCCGAGCGATAAGACGGCATATCTTGCAGTCACGCATGTGTGAACTTTAGAGCTTTCAGGAATGCTTGTAACGACGTGTTTACGATCCATCTCTAATAACAACAACATTATTGTATATATGCATCGTGATTCTTACGGAGATTACCAGTTAGATCATTACCACTTGTAATCATAAATTGTATCGAAAATTACCACAAAAACATCTAAGTAATTCGTATATTTCACGTTCGGATCTTGGTAATTCGAAAAAAAAACCCGAGAAATAAATCCGCAATGATAGAGATCTAGTTTTCCGTAGCCGCTTTTTGTACAATATATGTTTTTGTAAAAACTGCGAAAAAGTATACCTAATAATATGATCGAGCTATGGCTGGACTGCAACTTAAAGTCATCATTGTTTTGCTCTTGTAAAGTTTGATATAATTATTTTTATTAACTAGGTACGTTATAAAATTTTGGGATTACAGTGCTATAGGCAAATGATTATCTCAAAAGCACATAGAAATTATATTAAAGCTTGACCAAATGAAATTGTTACCAAGTAGTGGTAACCACAGCAGCGACGCGGGGTGGGCCGGCGGCGCAGCGGCGCGGGGCGGGGAGGGGGGGTGTCTAGACAGGCCGCAGACGCATGGAGGCTGCGCCGCGCGACTGCCACTCACGCACACCAGCGCCCGGTGCATCGCCTGATTTCACTTACACACTCACACAGCGACGCGGTGCAGTCTGACGCTGACCTCTGCCTCTCAGACGGACATTGCATTACCTACGTGTTTCTAAAGCATCGTTTTGGAAATATGCATTTAATGAAGCAAACCTTTGAAATGAAATGAATGAAATGAAGCAGTTGTTGCGGTTCAAATTCTTGTAGCCGTGTTTTTATGCGGGTGGGGTCGATACTTTATACTCTTCATAATAAGACCTACCTTGATCAGGCCTTGATACTTATGTTAATGACACTTCAAGTATGCTATATTCAATGAAATCCATAAAAACTTTAAAATCGCCGCGCACTCACATATGGAAGAAAAAGTATTATGTACAGATGTGTTCGAGTATGCAAGTTAAGTACATTGTGTCAGGTTGCGAAGTCGGATGGTCGCGACGGAGCAGGAAGTCGGGCGGTTTTTTTCTCGACGGCCGCGGTCGCGGTGAGGCGTCCGCGTCGGGTTGCTAAACGTGCAGTGCAATGCAACCCGCAAGGTGCGTCACTGCACAGTCTACACATACCTATGTAGCCATACAACGTACCGACAAAAAGTCGAAATAACCTTTTGTCTGATGGCTACATTTACCTTTAAAAAAAATTTACTGGCAGGTTTCGTCATTTTTTTAGCCGAATTCAATACACTTGAGACTCACAAGGTGAAATTAATTGTTATTTTGTTATTTGCTTTATGTTTTGGAGTCATGATCAGAAGAGCGATTCGTCACTATAAACTTTATACTCGGTATGTGACTCATACCATGCTAGATATATTTGTACCGATAACCTATTGGTAGGCGGATAGCGGCTGTAAGCTACGAGTTCGTAGTAACGATTGGTTTGTTTGATATTGAGCTTTTTCAACTAAAAGACATACGAACCATTTACATTATTATGTAGATAATGTACTAGTTTTATTTCAGACAAGAATAAAAAACCAATTGCGTATTACTCGGAAGAGACATGAATACACCGACGCCAATAAATTGAAAAAGTTTTAAGTGAAAGAATTTGAATCCACTTCATTTCGAAATAAATACCACGACATTAATTTTATTCATTGGCTGTTCCAATCACTCTTCGTTATTAACATTTCATCTAGTCTAGACATTTAGACATTTTCGGGCCAACACTAGTCAATGTATCTCTTTTAATGGATTAGCTGAGATGAACTCGCATTATTTTGAAATATTTCGTTGAGCAAGATTCCTATATTTACTCGATTACTCGCATATCTAGACTAGATAAACGAGATGACACTAATAAAACTTCAACATCACATACAGACAGAGGTAAATATATCATAGCAGTGCAACTTTCAAGATATAGTAATAATATTTTAACAAAATTATGCATAAGATAATAAAATTCGTCTCGACGGACGACCGAGAGACTGATGGCATTCACAAGATATAAATCTTGACTATCGGAGCTTACAATATTAGTGCATGAAATGTATTTGTTTTTTACTTTCTTGAAACGAGGCAATCTAAAGAAATCCTAATGAAGCGACATAGCTAGTTATTTTAATCTGTGTTTGATGGCTGTTGCTTGCTGAATGGTAGTGCAGCGTCATGCATGATTGTCATGGGATAGAAAATTATTATTCTAAACACGATTAGCCCGTCGTGGTTAACTAAACTATTATCAAGAGATATAACTACTAGTAATTATCCACCTTCTATAGTTTATTATTTACGAGTAGGATATAATTACTTACTAAGTTACTCTTACAGTCTATGGAGGATATTGCTGACTGAAATCTAGCTGTTGTATTATAGTTGGTGAATAATACTACGGGTCTCTGGGTACCTTTGTACTATTTTATGTTACATCTTCTTTTTTCGTGTATGTTTACTGTGTGTATATGTGGTGGCCTAGTGGGTAAAAGACCAACCTTTCAAGTATGAGGGCGCGGGTTCGATCCCAGGTCAGGCAAGTACCAATGCAACTTTTCTAAGTTTGTATGTACTTTCTATGTATATCTTAGATACCATTGACTGTGTTTCGGATGGCACGTTAAACTGTAGGTCCCGGCTGTCATTGAACATCCTTGGCAGTCGTTACGGGTAGTCAGAAGCCAGTCTAACCAAGGGGTATCGGGTTGCCCGGGTAACTGGGTTGAGGAGGTCAGATAGGCAGTCGCTTCTTGTAAAGCATTGGTACTCAGCTGAATCCGGTTAGACTGGAAGCCGACCCCAACATAGTTGGGAAAAGGCTCGGAGGATGATGTTTACTGTGTGTATATAAATGGTTAAATAAATAAATAATTAATTTCTATCATCAATTTTCATATCAACTATTCCTCAGTCCTCCCGAATACTCAGCCAGCAACCTGACTACGAACACTAACTATGGGTAATATACTATTAGCATACAATTAATTGCTTTTATATGTGTGTGTACAAATTCAGCGTGGAATTGAGAACAAAGCGGAACACCGGGTGCACAGCGAGCGATAAGCGCGGGCCGCGGCTGGGCCCGCGGTGCAGCGGTGGCGCCCGAGCGGGGGCGCGCGGGGAGCAGGGAGCGGGGGGAAGGGGCGCGGGGCGCGGGGGCGCGAGGTCGACGCTCCACACGTAAACAGATAACTCCGATTGATTACACGACACTGCCCACTCTTTAATGCAACTCGTTCGATACAGCTCAAACAAAGGCTTACACTTCCTTTTTCGGAATACATCATTCTCGCACACCTTTTACGAATCTATCAAACTTTCTTAAACGGACATGATTGGAAAAGTTTCAGGAAACCTCAGGATAATTCATTCAGTTAGAATATGTGTCAATTATATAGGTACACGGACACTTTCATGTTTAACGCACAGAATGGATCTATGAAGAATTATCCTTCAAAAGGTTCTCTTGTAGCCTTTCAACCGCAACATGTTCTTTATAAATTCATTAATTATAATACTAACAAATAAAGGTTTGCCTTTGTTCTGTCACATCAGGCGACACACATACGCTCACCGAGTGCAGTATGTATACAGTTATTACAATGATATGAACTGACTCCAGCCTTGTTTTCCATGAATCGCCTATGTTATGAGCTTGAACCTTTGTGGTGACAGATCTATTATTTCCAGCCAGTGTTCACTCAAAACATTACTATATACCTCTTTATAATTGAACCTTATAATGCAGGCTATTCTAATTTCAAAATTTTAAAAGTCCTTTGGTGTTGTTGAGACAAAGCTTAGCGTCAGTCGGTCGTGGTTTGAAGTCTGTGCTCACACTACAAAATGATGCCACAGTCATGTGAACAAAGGCAGCGGTTGGCAAGTTCAGCGTCGCCCACTGACACTCCTTTTTATGCGAATGTCTCTTAACAATTTAGGAACTTGAAATACACACCTGGAACCGACACTACAGAAGCGAAGGTCCTGGTGTCACTGGTTATAGATAAAGTGTCTGTTAGTTGTCCAATAGTTAATGCTATCTGCCAGATAAAGGCTGTTTATTTTAATTTCTGCCAGTTATTGCGATTCGAGACCTGTGAAACCAAAAGTTACAGTTTATCTGGCAAATAATTTCCGGATAGACTATCAGAGACTTTATCAATAACCAGTGAATATAATATAAATAAAAAGAACTTCTAATGTGATAGTAGGTATATAGTTTTATTAAGATGAAGCTGTAATAGCAAGCCGTTAAAGTTTATTATATGTTTTTATTCACATTAAGTCGTATGATAAACACGCTACTTTAGATAACAACTAATATATGCGAATTAAACATTTTGCTGTAAAAATATTACATCGTAAAAACGAATTGAAAGAAGCAGCCGTCAGAAGCGTCAGCAGTTAAGTATAATTTGCAATTAAACCTATTCCGACACGCAAAATTTTCGAAGTGTTTTAAATATGTCATGAAGAAGATCGAAGAATAAGAAATAAAATAATGCTTGGACCTGATCCCGATATCTCCTATTTTTTCAAAATGCAAATAGACGAAATGATAAGGCTACGGCTGCGCAATACGTAACTGAAATTACTGCTACATCGTTCTGAAAACATCACACAACGCGTTAATCTACAGGGAATAAAAAAACATATAAAAGTTAGCACTTCAACCAAAAAGTTTGCTTCGTCCCTTACCTACATCAAAAAATATACAGGGTTACTTGTCAGTAGAGCGCATCCTTTCATGAGGTGATAGTATAGGTCAATATGGACAAATTTGACTATGGGATACACTGGGCAAAAGTTAATCCTTTTGAAGATAATCGAACTTCAAGATGATAATGTGCATTTTTATGCTGACTTTTGTACCTTTTTGGATAGCTAGATAAATGTAGATATTTTTTAAGTAATCTGCACAAAAAAAGGTAGAGTAATATTTTTGAGAAAATAGCTACTAAAAAAGTAACTGTCAAAAATAAGTTCAGCAATTCAGCGTAAAAAGCTGTTTGCTGTAAATGTCCTCTGTGTTTTGTATAGTTTTATGGTTTGTTAATATTATGAAGTGATTCATTTTCTATCCAAAAACACACAAAAATCCACAGAAACGAGACTTATAACTAATAATAAAAATTTATACGTGTACCTAGACGACTTTTTAAGAAAAAATCTTGCAGATCGATTATCTTGAAAAGGGTTAACTTTTGCCCAGTGTATCCCATGGTCAAATTTGTCCGTATTGACTTATACTATCACCTCATGAAAGGATGCACACTACTTACAAATAACCCTGTATATAATAATATATGCCTATAGTTCTAACAACAGTTTTCTTTAATTCACGTCAACATCTCATTATACTGAACACAAGTAAACCACTGAAACATAAAGAGGACAAAAATCGCCGCGTAACTTAGTATGACGAGTCTAAGTTCTACCTTGTGCAGGCTTCAAGACTTAGTTCAGTAACGCCGGGAGACTGAAGCTTTGTGAAAAAGCTGCCGCCAGCACACCATGAAAGTTAGGCGTGACGCCTCCCGCTCTGAAACTTACCAGCTTATTTATAACGTGCTGTCTAAATATTCCCTTGGTTTATTCCGTCTATTTGTTAAGTCCTAGTATTATAATAAATCGCTTTTGAAGTTAAATCTATACTTATATTATAAAGCTGAAGAGTTTGTTTGTTTGAACGCGCTAATCTCAGGAACTACTGGTCCGATTTGAAAATTTCTTTCAGTGTTAGATAGCCCATTTATCGAGGAAGGCTATAGGCTACTTTTTATCCCGGTACGGGAAGTAGTTCCCACGGGATGCGGGTGAAACCGCTGGCAGAAGCTAGTATAAAATATACATAAAATCGCTAAAGTGCGACAAGCGCCTTTTTTCACCCACATTTTCTTAACAATCAAAGATTTTCATGTTTCATAAACGTAAACTTATTAAGGAATATGTACTTTAGTAACCAGTCTTCGCTACAGTTATTGCTGAGGAGAACACCTTCCTCGTACAAAGTAAACAGCATTAACTAATGATTAATCGCCAAACTTTATACTATGCAAGGTGAATAATTAAGACTTCTAGACTTCTTTGCCGATATTTCTATTATCACTTGATGTGCACTAATTCAATTTCATTATTAATATTACGCAATTGTGAATCGTCGCAACAAATGAACATTGCAATTCATCACCACCAGATACAGAAGTAAGCAGACACGTAAGTAAGCAGAGATATATTCCCGATAAACCTCAATCCACCCAATTATTTACACTTAATGCTTACTCGAATGAGGCATTGTTGGTGTTGATTACCGAGTATTACATAAACATTGCGACTATTCCTTCATAATCACGTGCAATGGAGCACGCGAGCGTCAGTTGTTTCGAACCGACCGCGTCATGTGGTACAAAAGTGCTTATTACCTCTGATCATAGCCTTGTCTGCGATACGTAGCTGCTTTACAAATCAAGCCTTTCGACTACGCTTTATGAAAAGTCTTCCAACACTTTAATAGTACGTCTGTGAGGTAATGGAAGGACGTTCGTAATCTGCCTAGCAGAACAATGTGTGCAGCAACTGAGATACGTGATATGTTTAATACATATACTGAGACGATATGACTGATTATATAGATGAAAACTAAAACTCTTTTTGTTCGTTTTATTTTAATTCAAATAATTAAAAGTTACTAAAATCGTCAATAGAACAAAAGACATCAACGCGTACACGTCTTAAATATTTCAGTTCGATTTCCTGGAACAAGTAATATTAAATAGGTTAAAAACACTGTTAGTTATTAATAAACACATTGTTAATAAATAAATGGTACATTCCAATAGTAAAATATGGAAAAATAAACCTTTGAAACATGCTTTTATCAAAATTATATCTTTCAGATAGTCTCTCAGGGTTCAAATTAAAGCAAAACAAATCTGCAATTAAACTTAGCTAAGGATAAAGCAAGTGTTCGTGAAAGCATACATCGTAAATAAAAAGACAATTTGTGAATTGCGAAATGTAATTGGCGACGTCGTCGGCGCCGGGCGGCGAGAGGCGGGCGGCGCGGTCCGCCGTGCTAATGAAAATTTAAAGTAACCGGTGCAACCGACCAACTGGTCTGCAACACAAGCGAGTGCTAAGTACCTTTACGAAGCCAGAACACTCAACTCAAAAACGTTAATTGAAATTAGGCTGAAAAATCTGCAGTTTTCGAACGTCAAAAACAAAAGACAATCGCCAAAACGCCCACCCTTCACCACTTCCTATGTGTCTTTGCTGGGTAGAACCAGTGGCATAACAAACTCCCCAACCACTTAATTAATCTTCCTTGCAAATATAATAACTATGAAAGTAATAATATCTGTGTAGTAATCACGCAAAATGAACTGAATGAGATGAAATTTTTCACATAGGAACATTATAGCACAGTATCCTCCTTTTTTTTTTTATTTATTCTTGCACATATTTATTACATTTTTAAATATTAAATATAAAAATAAAAAACATTTAAAAATATAAAAAATAGGTTGCCACCGATATCGGGCACAGGGTCCAAGGTACCGGTGGTTAGGGTCCCAGAGACAGAAACCTCCTCACAATACGTGCCGTATCAAGGAGTACTGCCTTCTGAATCAGTCCCTTGATCCAGCCGCCCAACGAGAGCCTCCTGAGGTGTTCGTCGAGGCTCTTGGCTATTAGACCATTGGCCGTAACGACAATCGGCACAATAACAGCCGTGTCGACATTCCACATGGCGACAACCTCGTGCGCTAAGTCGAGATACTTTATTTGTTTCTCTTTCTCAGCTTTCACAAGGTTCTCGTCATGCGGAACGGCGACATCGACTATCATCGCGCGGCGCGCTAATCGATCTATCACCACAATATCAGGCTTATTGGCTACAATAGTCCTGTCAGTGATGATAGATCGATCCCAGTACAACGTGATATGGTCCTTTTCGAGAACTGGGTCGGGCGCATACTTGTAGTACGGTACCTCAAGGTCTACAAGGTTGTATTGCAGAGCAAGCTGCTGGTGGATGATCTTGGCCACTTGGTTATGTCTGTGCAAATATTCACCATTAGCCAAACGAGAACAACCAGATATAATATGTCTGATAGACTCACCCGGATGATGACATGCCCGACATATGTCAACCGTCCCGTCTTTCACGATATATCTCCGGTAGTTATTCGTATCCTCCTTTATTATTATCTAACTTCCCTACAGTCATCCTGCTTGGTTCAACCGCTGTTCTCTCATGCCTTGACGTCGAAGGCTATACCGGCGGGGTGAGGGGTGAGGGGCGGGGGGGGGGCGAAGTAGCCACATGCTCCGGTGCATCGCGACCTCAGTGCAGTGACCGCGCCGCGCCGCCGCCTAGTGCAGCCGGAGATGTCACATGAGCACATTGCACCTACTCTAACTGCCTCCACACATTTCTTTTTAGGGTCCCTACCTGAAGGGTAAGTCGTGGTGGTCTAGGTAAAGCACCAACATACTCATAACAACATCAGTTTGTAGGTGAGTTTGTAGGTTTCATTCCAGGTCAGGCAAGTACCAATTCAACTTTTCTAAGTTTGTATGTACTTTCTAAGTACCTATATCTTAGACTGATAAAAATTAGAAGGAAAACATCTTGAGGAAACCTGGACTATAAAGTCTGTACTCACCAACCCGCATTGAGCAAGTATGGTGATTAATGCTCAATCCTTCTCCGTGTAAAATGCAACCTGAAGAGTAAAATGAGACCCTGTTACTAAGACTTCGGTGCCCGTCCATCCATCTGACATTAAGCTGAACATCTTGAATAACTAGACAGCTGATATTTTCATAGATGATGTATATCTATCTGTTGCCACTTTATCAACAAATACTAAAAAAGTCTGTAGTGACCAACAATTCAGCCGACCTAGCACGGGTTGACAGAAGTGCCTATTTTCTAAACCGTTTTTTTTGCTACATGGATAACCAACAAATGATCTTTGCCACTGTAGTTACAGCAGTAGGAAATTTCAGACATTTACTGTCTGATACCCACCTATTCCAGCTGCGATTTTTTTTAAGCGGTTCGTTCTACTGCCGGGGTAATTGTATCTTTTCTGAATTTCCTTGCTTCGCTGTCATTTTCTGCATCTTCAGTTTTCCATACGTAACTTCCTGAAACAATTCTTCCTTGGAATGTCCAAACAATTTACTGAGATCTCAACATATCCAGTGAGTCAAACTCTTATGTTATCGGCCTTAACAACTGACAACATCAGCTTTTGATGGCATCGAGAGTTTCTTGATTACATTGACGGTATGGAAAATATATGGTCACCCAGTGACAGCACGGCATAGAGCAAAACCACTGAAACTTGCTGTAACAGGTCTAAGGGCACATTGCTTTAATCACTCGACAGTTTGTTCGGGCTCATAACATATGACTCAGTATGGAATTGAATTTATAGTACACACATAAAAGAGTCAAGTAATTACCCGGTTTATTAAAACTTTGAATGGATTCACGATGATGTTAAAAAAAATTGTCTGCTATCAGACCAACTGTCGGTCAACTGTTTAGTGTGCAGTGTGCGGTATGTAATGCTTTCGGAGATATGGACTTATGTTCTACATTTTTGACATCTTCTCGTTGACTCTTATTCCTTTCCAGTGTCTTTTAAAACTGTAATAAAAATCGTGTCACATTTCACAGCACTTTCGTTCTAAATGGAGAACGCGACGGATCTTCTCGGAGCTAAAATTTTTAATGAATTTATCAAAGTAAGGCGGATGTTCCATTTTTGTTCTTATTTATGAGGTCCTGAAAGCAATCTAACTTGAAAATGGAAAAAAAGTTTATTGTTTTGTAAATAAGTTTCGTCGCACATCGGTGTGAAAAGATAACTTTCATTACGTCCAAAAGTGCTTATATTTGAATATGAAGGTATCCCTTATTATCCTTTATGAAATGTATCCTGTAGCTATGTATGCAACAAAAATGTATCTCTGGCTTATAACTACAGCTTTCTAATATTTTGCATTATTAAGTTTTACAATATTTTCACACTCGTTGTCTCGTTGGTTTAGTTGTCGCAAGCGCGGCTGCTGCGATCGAGGTCTCGGGTTCGATTCCCGGGTCGGGCCGAAATTGCTTTGTGGGTTTTCCTAAAAAAAACTTTCACAACGCAGCCCATAGTCTGGAAGTTGGTGATTGATTCACCCGTGCATCGGAGAGCACGTGAATGTCGGTCCTGCGCCTGATCTCTTTCCGGTCGTGTCGGATTGCCGTCCCATCGGGTTATGAGAGTGAAGGAATAGGGAGTGCACCTGTGTCTGCGCAAATGCTCGTGCACTATAATATGTCCTGCGCAGCTGGCTGATCTCCTTAAATGAGAACAGCCGCCGTGGCCGAAATCGGCCGTGGACGCCATCATCATTTTCACACTTAGGGTTATTCTAGAAAAACCGAGTGTATATTATGCCAGCAACTTCCACTTTAAACTATATACACCTGAAACCACCACTAAGCTTTTCGCAAAAATCGAGAAAAACCGTACTTATACGGTCAACGAATTCCGCTCATATCAAAGGTTTTTCAAAGCACAAACTATTGTTATTTTTCTTCTAAAATAGATTTGAAAATAATTGTGCTCTTACTCTATAACCAAAATTAAAAAAAAAAAAACAAAGTAAGTACAAATCTCTGAAAATCTTTTTTTACAAATTGCCAGTAACTTGTCCATGCTGTTCAAAAAAATATATTAATTTCAGTTAACACTCGTTGTCCGTGGTTTTTCGATTTGGTAAATGAATAAATAATATATTTTTTGCGTGAAAACCAGTGCTTCGCGATCAGATGATTTGACAAAGTCTACATGATAGTATATGAAGATGCAAAAAAAAATCTTTAAAATGACATTTTGTTTTCCTTGCCTTTTCTGCCACTGACGAAATAATCTCGACTAAATAAAAAAGCAAAATATAAAACGATCATTTCTTCTGACGATATCGCATGGCATACCAAAAGTTTCAGAGGCACTTCATAAGAAAACTTGACGCACGAGGATAAGACATTTTGAAATAACCTTTCGAGAGGAACCTTTAAACATACCTAATTGCTTTAAAAAGTCATATTTGCATTTAAATTATTTGTTAGTTTTAATGTGAATCATCTATGTAGACAAATATTTAGCAAATTAAAAGTTTTATCTCGATCTTGTAATAAAATGTGTTTTATTAGATATGTTAAAAAGTATTGAATAGGTGTCTCTCAATAAATAAATTTACGTTCTTTAAATAATAAAATTACATTGGGGAATGTTTGTTACTTTTCGGTAAAATGGCTGGAGCAATTATTTATGAAGTTAACATGTTAGATGCTTAACATCCAATTCAATTCATTCAATTCTGCATAGATTACAAACTTTAATATGTACACTATATTTACAAACTTAAACTACTTTACTTAATAAAAATACTATATACAATACTAAAAATAAAATTCTGCAAAGTAGTTCCCCATTGTTATAATTAGAGGCTTTCGTACGTGGTTTGGGTTTTTGAGCCCTCCCCCACTATTTGAGTCATATTTGGTTTATTTAGTAATGTTACTTTACATTTCTATACCTCATTAAATTTTAGGTTAAGAATTTTTCCTTTTTTTATAACTTATGCGGAGGATTCAGAATCGTCTTGTGAGGTAACTGTTGAGCATAAACAATAACATAGATGGATATAGAGGAAGAGGACGGCCAAAGACACGATGGTTGGGTTGTGCGAAAGACGATATAGCTGCAAGGTTTGGAAGAAATTGAGGAATGATAAAGAGTAATAGTGAAATATATAAAATAAGGTGATTTGAAACTTTTTTTCAGTTTTCCAATTTGTCTTTAGTAAAAACAATTATAGATACATTTGATGTAAACACGTGGGTACCTATTCAATATACACACTCAATATGCACATACTATCGGCCAATGGTTTTCATTGCTGCTAAGCTAAGCTGTAATTTGAAAATACAAAGGAAACCGTTTTTCAGTATTAAATAACTTCATAGACAATTAAGTATCTAGTCTCTATTGTAGCTAATCCATCTCTAGTTCAATCATTGTGATAAATAAATAAAAATCAACAGTAGATCAATCAAAAGGCCGAATAATTCTTTTATTTACTATTTCTAATACAAAATAGTGTACCAAAGAAACAAATTACTGTTTAGCTTCACGTAGTTTCGTCATATTGTAGATATTTGTACTAAAGAAATGCTAAATAACATTTCAAACATTACGCTCATGTGGCACAGAATATTTATACAGGTGGAGCTTCCCGACGTATGAGAGTTCAACGTAATGTCAAACACCTATCTATATCAGAAATAATTTTACGTCTAAATATAAACCGTGCATAAGAATTCACAACACAGAGAGCGCGAGACAGTGAGATAGTGCGAGTCTCTGTTTCCTTGCCAATAGCTGCGACATTGTATCTATTGACACGGGCCAGCAGCACGTTCGCCGCCGACTATTTTGAGTAGACGGGTGGCGCACGTGTCGAGCGGCGGCGGCGGCGCAAGCGTGCGGGTCCGCGCCCTCAACACCTTCTCGCAAAAAAACCCTCTCAATGAAAAAGGCAAATCCCTGCAGAATGTTATTGAGCAGCGCACCGGTGCCGCAGATGCAGGTGGCCGCGGCGTGGTACATATCGCATCACCGCCCGCCCGCAATTTCGCGTAAAATTGGCAGCGTGCGGCGGGCGGGCGGCGGCAGCGGCGCGGAGCGTCGCTCCCGAAATAGTGTTCGGGCGCGGTCGTACGCCGTCGGGAACGGCGCCCCAGTCGCCGTGTGGCCGCGCGCGCGCACCCGCGTCGCCTCGCCAGCCGTCCCGACGCCGCACGAATACCCGGGTGAAGGAGCTCGCTCGCCGGTGCACGAGTCAACGGTGCGCGTATTTCGGTCGCGAGAGGGCCCCGGGCCGCGTCGGGCGCGCTGCCCGCGCGCTGGCCGCCGTGCTCTGGTGGTGGTGCGTGGCGCTGCTGCGGCTGGTCGCGCTGTGCGCGCCTCCCCCCGGCCCGTCGCCGCCGCCCTCCGCCCGCGCCGCGGAAGATGCGCCGTCGGCGGCCGCCTGCGCGAGCGCGCCGTCCAACACCACCGAGCCGTCGCCGCCGCCCGAGCCGCCCGAGCCGCCCGCGCACCCCGGTCAGTACACCTGCGCTCTCTCCCACGCGACCGCAGCCGCGCCGACCCCGCGCCGCGCCTCGCCGTGCCGCCATTGCGCCGCACGCCGGTGTTTTGCTTCACTCACTCATCAACCTATTATCAATTTCGTTCTCTGACACGCACGTGGTGTGACGCCTCAACTACAATAACAAAAAACAAATGCACAACAATTAATTGACTTATCTTCTAACCTTATCATTAAGGGGTTGCCTTCAAACTTGCGTTAAATATTTTAAATACACAAAATATAGATGTGGAAGTCTCTGGGGATATATAGGATGACACAAAACTTACACAGGAATGTAGACATGAAACTGAAGTCACTTAGTAAGTAGGTGTGTTGAACTGATAACTGTGATAACATTATTATCAGTTTATAGAAAACAAACAATGCTATGGATGTGGCTTACATAAATATTTACCAAACGATATTTTTAATTAGGTAAGTGCTAGAGGTACCGAATTATTTTAAGATCATTTTAACATCATAGATATTCTCTAAAATAGGTGTTTGCTTCTCACACATGACGAGACACGATAAAGATAATTTTACACATAATTTTGCCGTTCATTCTTAATATTTCATCAATTTATTATTTTTACATGAACAACAGATTCGGTATACCATCGTTGGTTTTATGAAGAAAATGCAATTGAAAATGGTGAATCCATTTTACTAGATATTTTAATTTTAAAAATTTATACTTGCGAAACTCTTTTAAAATAAATTCCAATGTAATGACATAAAGTCGTACCAGAGGTAATGACTGTTTCCATTGAGACGGAGAATGTAGAAAGAAATGCGGCAGAGGGCGCGGCGGTGCGGCGGCGGCGGGCGCGGATGTGGGTCATCAGGGCGAAGGTTCCGTCGCCGCCAGCCCTCGCCCTCGGCACCCGCCCCGGCTGCCTCCCCGTCTCAGCCGCCGAGCCGAATTCGCCACACGCACTGCGCAACGGACCCCTTCACGCAACACTCCACTTACTATATCTGTAGGCACTGAACAACTCGAGATATCAACAAAGACAAAACAATTGAATCGCGTTTCTCGGAATCATTACCATAAAATGAAGATATATCGAACAGACAGGTCACAGAGGCAATTAAGCCACGATAAGCGTATACAAGTTAACACACATGCAAATAATACCGATAGGCATATTGAAGCGTGATTCAATTTGCTAATTAGGCCGCTCACTAATAAGACCATGTCTAAGGTCTTGTACAGCGATAATTTTATCTATTTAATTGACTACTATTTAACATAATGAGATACAATAAACAAAGTATTTGTGAACCATGAATAGTTTTAATCAATCAACACATGATTTCATTTTAAAATAACATCGTTAGCTCTACCATACGAATAATAAAATAAATAAATCAAAATAAAACTAATACGTTCAAATCATTTGCGCAGGAACGCGTTCTGGTGATATATTTTGTGATCATTCACTCTTTAAACAGAAGAACCCTTTAAGGTAAATATATCTAATTATGCCATCTCAAAAGCAACAAAACAATATTCTGTATACGGCATATTGAGATCAAATATACGGCTAACCTGAAACACCAGGTTTTTTAAGGAGGTAAACGTCATTAAAGTCAGTAATTTCCTGCTATAGACAAGAAAGTTAATGCTTGACTAAATAAACTAACTTTCTATTGAGTAATTTACGGTTTTAGGAACTTTCCCTTTCTGTTTTCATACTATAAATTGTAACGTAACTACAGTAACAAAAAACTTTGAGAAACACGTACATTATGTTAATCTGTGTAAATGAAGTGAATCTGTAATCGCACTGAAATGAAGAAAATATTTTCTTCTTCGCAACGACTTCTAGTCTTGAAGACAATAATTTAAAATTGCAAGTTTCAAGTAGTTGTGTTAAGTACAGAAAAATGGAAAAAGTTAAATTAAAATAAAGTATCGAAAACCCGATCCGCGTCTTTGTGTCACCGGGATCATGCCCAAAAAGCTAGTCGTGTAAGTACTTTACACATTCAAACTTAAAGTTCAATTTCAGTCACATCATGAAGATCTTCAGTTTCAAAGTCGAGTTATAAGTTCTCAAACAATAGGTACGAGGGATTATCTTTTTGTATAAGAAACGCATAATAGTAACACCAACAACATTTGTATCAGCCATCTAAACGACAATGTTCAGAGGCTTAAGTGACTACCATTTCTTCAGATGTTATCTCAACGTCTATTTGTATAACAAATGTCAAACCATAGCTCCGGTTTGAAACCTGTATATCCCCATTTACACATGAGCAAGAATTTACGTTTTCCTCTTAGTGTAAATGTAAATGAAAATTGTTTGTATGAAAAGTTTTTATAACTGGGGACTAGACAAGCCATTTTAATTTAAACTTACCTTTTTGTTTGTAAAGTTTACATTATTTTAACGCTTTATGCGCAATGTAGGCACGCTATTTAGATAGTACTAAAATATATTTAAGTCAAATATTTTTCGTCGTATTTTCCTGGATGAACTCGTAGAATAATATAATCATCATCATGACTAACTTACAAACATAATCTCGGACTCTCCGCATTACGCGTATGTAGGTACATATCATTTGAACTCTGATAAGTGCCCTATTTATCTTATGCTCAACAAGTTCACAGCTCACAAAGTAATTACCTATTCAGAGATCTGAACCAAAACTAGTACCACTTGCTAATGCCATTAATCGTTTCATATGTACCGCAATGTGGTATAAACAAAAGAAAGCGGAACCCTAAAATCTACACATGAATTTATCACCGACAACTTATTCTTACTTCTTTCTGACTTACATATATTTTTTTTAATCTGCACTTATTTAACAGAAACAATGATATTATTTTTATTGTTTATGTTATCATATAGAGATCTTATTTATCCGGAATGGAAAATTATATTGTCACAGAATATACTCTCTCGTCATTACAAATTGCATCACTATTGATTTCTATTACCGTCAGGAATCTTCGGGAAACTACTATTTATACATGTTATCAATTAATTGCCGCAGTTACTGGCCGCTGAGATAACCTGCACTAATCAGAATGATCTAGTGAAAACAAATAATAGACATCGGAAAAAGATGAGCTTCTAGCTCCAAAAATAAAGGAAATGCTTTTGTAGCATAAGGTAAACGCGGGTGAAGTCGTCATGCCCCAATAGTCGTCAATAAATCTAAAAACTTTGATTATTTCTTTCTACATAACTTTAAATGGGCCGGTTTATATGTCAACATATTGTTGATAACATATTGCACAATTGAAATGACAATACGGGGTTTTAACAGTCATGGCATCGGAGATATGTTATTCGAAACGTGTGTGCTATAACAAAATCTTTTTTTCTTGAAGTTCAGCTGTCAAAAGTGAAACTCAGCACGTGGTTTTGTGTTTTGATTTACATAACTCCAGTGGGGTCTGTGGTATGTTTCTTTGTTTAATTAGATAGTTAAGTTTATTTGCTAACGATGTAATGTGCAATTTGGAATACTTTTAACATAGAAGATATATTTTTTTAATGTGACATCTATTGGTACTTTAAAACTTCCATTTGACCCAAAACCCGTCAATTTTAGAATTATTATGACGAGTACTGGGACATGCTCAAAAGTTGCACCTAAACTCGTCATAACGAGGATATTTTGTGTTTTACAGTACAAAATGCGAATAAATAGCTAATAACGGGACTTTTACACCCATTGTTAACTCTCTAGAACAAACATGTTTAAGGTTTAGACTACATTTGTTGATGAAACTGCGTTTCTTTTAAGCTTTTTCTTAGGGGTATATTTTACTGTGCTGGTTTTTGATGCACGTACACAGTCATGTTCTTCGATTCAACTAATTTGTTTCTTAATGGTTAAATCCCCTGTTTTCTATAAGTATGCACTTATTCATTGGCCGCTGTAGGACTCCGCCATTCGATTAAGATCTACCGCTTTGGCTACAAGTAGGTCTACCACTTGCCTTTGTTTCTACAACGCTTGTATTACAATTTGTGGCAAGCAAAAATTGAATGTTCTTACACTATGCTTTTTGATCGAAATAACTGCAAGTCGTCACGCGTATTGTACCGCGTCTCCCTGACGTGCCTTGATAGCGCCTTTATAAAAATTATGTCATTCAACTAGTTTTGACGCAAAAAATATTAAAATCAGTTTTAAGAGGTAGTATAGCTTCCATCGCTGTCACTTCTTTGCTTGTCGTATTCGATATTGATGGGTAAAAAGTAATTCTTAAGTAAGATTTTTTACTTAAAATTGTATGTACCTAGTGACTGAAAGAAACTACAAGCAAGAGGGCCTTTTAAAAGTCATAGAAGCTGTAAATCAAGGGGCCACACCATCAGATGCAGTAAGAAAATTTGAGACAACTTTAATGAAATGGTGACACAAAAGCGACGATTATCCTTATCTAGACACACGGCAGTGTGTCCGCCAATATTATACACTGTAGAAATGAACCCAAGGACAATCCCCGGTTCTGTGCTAAACTATTGCTAACTATGGAGGAAAACTACTAGGGCCATTGCGTTGGGATGTTAGTGGATTAGGATATAGGAAACTATAGGAACTATGGCACCTGCCGATGATAATGTATAAAATACATGTTAAAATGGCAGGTGGTGGCTCGCCTGCTCACTTACTGGGCCCCCGGGAATCAGTCACTGAATAGCAACAAGGACATGAGCGGCTGAAGGGTGAGGATACCTCAGCGGACTTTAAACGCAGATCACGCGCTCCGTCTCGTCCAGGATCACCGGCCCAATCGCCACTTACCTCGAGGCACCTACCCTACGAGCCAGGCTACTAACCCTGCTCTAGCGACTCCACTCTGGGCGGCCAATGGAGGCAAGCCAGAGGCGGGAGATCTATCCCCCGCCATGCTTCACTCCGGCCACCTGGAGTGAAGCTGGAGTGTGCAGGGACTCTCCTTGGAGTACTCGGTATATATAGACCTGCGGGGTCGCTACTCACCGTCATCCGCCTCAGATGTCCTTCGGGTCTAATTAAGATTATTATTAGATATTATTTGTATGTCTCTGTCTGAGTCGTGGTGGCCTAGTGGGTAAAGGACCAACCTCTAAAGTATGAGGGCGCGGGTTCGATCCCAGATCAGGCAAGTACCAATGCAACTTTTCTAAGTTTGTATGTACTTTCTAAGTATATCTTAGACACCATTGACTGTGTTTCGGATGGCACGTTAAACTGTAGGTCCCGGCTGTCATTGAGCATCCTTGGCAGTCGTTACGGGTAGTCAGAAGCCAGTAAGTCTGACACCAGTCTAACCAAGGGGTATCGGGTTGCCCGGGTAACTGGGTTGAGGAGGTCAGATAGGCAGTCGCTTCTTGTAAAGCACTGGTACTCAGCTGAATCCGGTTAGACTGGAAGCGGACCCCAACATGATTGGGAGAAAGGCTCGGAGGATGGATTTGTATGTCTCTACAGACCTCGGGACTATAGAGTCCCGGATTTTTGGGAGGCGAATGTGGGGCCGAAGCCAACACGCTGAAGCCCTTTTGAGACAACTTTAATGAAATGGTGACACAAAACCGGCGATTATCCCTGTATACACTATAGAATTGTACCCAAGGAAAATCCCCGGTTCTGTGCTAAACTATTGCTAACTATAAAGGGAAAACTACTAGGGGTATTGCGTCGGGATGTTATTGGATTAGGATATAGGAAACTATAGGAACTATGACACCTGCCGATGATAATGTATAAAATGGCAGGTGGTGGCTCGCCAGCTCACTTACGGGGCCCCCGGGAATCAGTCACTGAATAGCAACAAGAGGGCAACAGGCACATGAGCCACTTACCACGAGGCACCTGCCCTCCGAGCAGAGCTGCTAACTCTGCTCTAGCGACTCCACTCTGACCGGCCGGTGAAGGCAAGCCAAGAGGCGGGAGACCTATCCCCCGTCATGCTTCACTCCGGCAGGCCGGAGATGGGGGACAGTATACTGGAGCACTCGGATATATAGCCCCGCGGGGTCGCTACTCCCCGTCATCCACCTCAGATGCCCTATTATTGGGTTTGAACGCTTAGTTGTAATCATAATTTTGCATGCGCTAAGCAGTTCAGAAGTTTTGATGAATGACAACCTTACCTACATATTTATGAATGTTAGTAATTATTTCGCGGAAAGCTAAATGTGGCTTTTATTTTTTGTGAAACCTGATTATTTTACAATTTCAATATTTTAATAGTAATTATTTTACTCGTGCTACATATGCACATGACTGCAGGGTTATTATGATTAAGAAAATATAACATTAATTTTATAGACTGATTTTGTGATTCCAAGCGTTTGATTTTAGGAATATAAATTAAAATGTAACTACGTATCTGTTTTATTGAATACCTGCTCTTCTAACAGATTGTAACCTGCTATTCTAAATAGGGATTTGGTTTTCTATCTATCTGTATGTTTCAAAGGCAAAAGTATGCTTAAAAAATTCAAGCACAAAAAAATGTACATAACTTGAACTTTATGTTCAAGAATATAGAGTTCATATTAGCACTAAAAGTTGACGAGTACTGGGAATATTTGACGAGTATCGGTACAAATCAGACGACTACTGGTACAAATCGCCCTTTTTTTACTTTTTCCTTAATAAATACATAAACCCATCAAAATGATTAAAAAACATTGGTTACTTAGAATAACGAATAAATTATCTATCACGTCATGCAAAAATTGTCATTTTCTATTAAATATTTAGCACACAGTAGAGCTTCAAAGTCAGTGATTTCCGAAATCCGACGACTATTGGTACGTTTACCTTACTATATCAAAATAAAAAATAGAACAGGGGATCAAAAAAGGGAATTCAACGAAAATGATTTAAAAAATAAACTTGTTCAAGCCTCGGCTTTATTATTTCATTCAAAAGCGTAAAATCAACTTAATAATTTATTACAATAACTTTGTTTACATATGGGTGACATTACAGTGATAAATACCATTACATGCAGCAAAACTGTGCATACGAGTCTTTCGTACTTTTATCTTGAGAATGGGTACTTAAGCATGTTGCACCGACTTCACTTTAGCTCATCACGTGTACAAAGTTTCAAACGATCCCAAATTTAGCTGGTATGTACTTGCAGCCTCTTTGAAGTATGTTCTTCGAATGTATTCACTCACGTTATGCGTATGCGCCTGATTGATGTGTCTACTACATACTTACGACCAACAAAGCGATACGTTTAACGTAAGCACTCGATGTTTAGACTTGACGTGAGAAAATAATCATTTCCGTCTTCGTTTCAATCCAATCTTTCATGTTGTAGGGTTTCTGAGTAGCATGTACGGGTGTAGATAGGTACCTACTATGTTATTTTCATGTTCCCAGTTTTAAGTGACATCCCGTAGCAAACAGGCACAGAAAATCAATTGTTACGTTAGAGAGGATTACAAAAAAAAAATTGTCTTCGCTGTCTTCTTCTTGTTATCTTGTTTTTAAATATTAGAAACAGATCTTAGTAAACAATGTGCCTGCCAAATCAACGACCTCACAAAGGTACCAGAGAGCTTACGAGCTCTAATTAGCGTGACTGTTATTTCTATTTGTCCAATATGATTTTTTCTACAAATAACCATCATTATTGGGATTTTCTCCTAACTAGCCGCATTAGCCATTTGTAATTTTTTTCAGCCATAGTTTTCTCTAAATGTTTTTCTTCAGCAATAGTAAATAGTGTCCAAATATAGATCGCCGCCCGTAGTCTAAAATGAAAGCAATTCCATAATAATATACTAAATGTAAGTGTCTAGCTAATTCTATTTACCTGAGGCGAAGTATGTAATTCATAGAGATCCATTTCCATAATCATATTTGAAGAGACGGGACAATTAGTTTCAGTGAGGCCGCGCACGTGTAACATGAATTTTCTTTTCTTCAACTGCAGTCATTGTCAAAGGGGTAATTTATGATCCGCTTTTGTGGTAAACTAGCGACTCGTAAATAAATGCTACATGCATTTATACAATGTTCTGACCTTAACGTATAGACTGTCGAGAAGTATCTTTCTAATTTGCACCCTAAGTGGGCCCGCAACGGCTTTTCGATAAAGATGTATTACGATGTCACGCTCCCCAATATTTGATTAGCTTACTGAAGAGGATAACACAATACCTTCTAAAATCTATATTCCACGTCCGAAACACGTTTTTCTTTGCATCACTTTTTCTGCTCCATCTATTTCACATAACCACTTGCTATTGTGTTGTTTTGCCGTTTAAGCCATCAAGATTAACAACCTCCACAATAAATGAGGATCCTTTACAGCAGTGTAACTTGTTTCATTCAAGAACAAGAATATAAACTAGACAAACTACATGTATAAGGTACACTTGGGAGCAATGAATCCGGGTCATTCGTTCATACTGATACGTCAGGAGATTAGCTTCATATGTGCTGACACTAGCCCGGCTATATGCTTTATAGCCGATATAATATTCTACACATAAAGCTCGTGGCGCTTCTCAAATAGGTTTTTCAGAATAACAATGACATGCAAAGCAAACATATGTTGTGTATAGAGATAATACCCATTTAATTCTTTCGGGAAAATTAGTAGATAGCCATCTGTAACCTTTAATACGCAGTTCTGTAACAGAGGCTTAGTATAGACACGAGTAATATCAATTTACTTATTACAAATTGGGTATTTACTTTACGATTTTCCTATAATACGCGCTATTCTACCTGGAAGACTTCTTTATGAGCACATACTCTTGTTAATGACATCTGAGTGACCCCCGTAATGTTGGGCCTGGCTGTTACGCCGTCATTAGCTAAGTGTATAGGCGTGTGCTGTTTGCACAACATTTCGAAGAATTCTGGAAGAGTAGGCGATACATGTTTTTCCACATTTAACTAATTGGTCTTTTATATAAGTAAAGTTTCAAACCATACTTAACTAACTAAACCATACTTAACCAAACTTGAATCCTGACTACAAATCCTGGCTATTCTAGATGCTCATAAGGTACCCATGTCATCAAACCGGTCTCAACAATCAAAAGTCAATCTAACGAAAGCAACAGGTGGCAATATTGATTAGATGCCTAGGTCCTTTGCGCCGAAAAGACATATTACATACAAAACCAAATTAATATCCACTGAAAATATCTATCTATCTAGAGGTACATTACACGAAAAATTATAAGTTATCTTACAAATCATTGTATCGGCAAAAAAGTGATTACGTTGGCAGGTACAGGTATCCGAATCCAAATACAATTTTCCCGAAGGAACGAATGAATTATAGCTAAGTTTATTATTTCGTAGCTGAAGCCTGAAAAATCTGAAATCATATTAAATCTTGTGAATGATTGCTTTAGGAAAGGACCTCTTCTAAGAATCGGGTAAGGATTGGGTAAGATGCGTGCGCTCTGGGATCCCATTCGGTCCCGAAGCAGCGCTTGGCTGGGCTGGGCGAGAGGGTGTGGGGCGGGGAGAGATTTGTTATGGCGGCGGCAGGAAGCGCCCGGTGGCACGACTGGCACGTGTAAGAGCGGCCTTGAGACGGTAGGTCGTCGAACGCGGCGCGCCGCCGCCGGCAGACACAGCCGCCTGTCGCCCTCTGGCCAACCGCGACACCATAGCCTTTGTCGCATCGCCATCGCGCCAGCGCTTCTCCACACCTTGCTCAATATTTACACCATCAACACGGCCGCCGACCACTCCGCTACTGTTTACGCCAATCGATTTATTCCTTTCGATCGATCGTAAATATTCTCCGACATACCTACGTATGTCGCGACGCTCGATTTCAGATTCACGGAAAGGTCAAGCATGTTGCACTATTACGTTCATATGGTGAATTATGCATTTGGAATATCGTTTAAATCCGATTAACCAAGACAGGTTTTAAAGTAGTTTAGATAAATCGCAAAATATGTGAGACACGAGTAAAAAATCTGGTAACCCCGCTTTTGAGCTGGGTCATCGCAACAATACGCGAGATATTCTAAATGACGTCAGATATTCTTGATATGAATGCTTTGCTAACTCTTCTCAGTATCTATACATACTTAATAGGATCAGGTTTTTTCTGCTCGTGCAGTTATGTTTACAAGTTTTATTTTTGATTTCTTAAGTTTGTTTATTTATAACTTTAGTTTTAGTTCACGACTCGTTAGCTAAATTCAAACCACTTGTTCTTAGACTAAGAAACTTCACAAACATACCCAATTACCAGATAAATAGCTATAGTCAATATATTTGTTAGCTATGCTTAGGATTTCTTTCGACTGTTAATGGCACTGTAGACGTTTAACATTACTTTCAACAATTTCTTGGATGAATATTTTGAACTGCAATCTTATATCAAACACTATTTAGTTTTACCCGGTCTCTACAATGCAGGGTCCTCTCGTATTTTTTTCTAAATCCGCGTAGGTATTTCGAAAAGCATCAACGAGAAAAATATAAATGTAAAATCAGTCAGTATTTTAGAAGATACCTAGAGGTACACCTATCTCTGCATGTTTGCACTCAAATGTACAGTGTAGGGGTATGATAAATGTTGGTGCCTGTGCACCAAGTTGGTCCAGACTACTGCAGGATCAGGCCAACTTCTTGTTATCACTGTGATAAAGGAGTGTGGGACGGGAGGCGTTGGCGGGGGGCCGGGGGAGGGCCAGGGAGGAAGTGGGTCGCGGGGCCGACGCCCGAGCCCGGCCTCTGCCGACGACCTACGACCGCCGCTACCCCTCAGCTCAACGTTTCGCATAACACTTAAGAGATGTTCAAGTAATCATAAATTCGGCGCTAAAATATCTAGAATCCGGTAACCTGCTTACCACGTAGGCTTTCCTCGATGCTACTAATAAATAAAACATTTAAAACGGCTATATAGGCAATAACAAAATGCGCAAAATAACGGAACAGTATTTGTTTGCGAATCCATTTTACATATTTATTGCATTTAAAACTTAAATAAAAAGTAGAAGTCAGTGGCCAGCTAAAATAAATATAGGAAAAAACAACTTGGAGAAATCGAACGGCCTAAACAAGACATTAAATTACATCTTGGAACATAAAACGATACCTCTAATAAAATAAAAACGTGAATAACTAAAATTCATATAAAAATATTATATAGGTGCCTAAATAGCCAACTAAATCTTAAATCCTAAAACATTTCAGATATAGGTACCATGCATACCTGCGATGCGCGATCTATCTAGGTAACTAATTATAAAGAGCGCTGTTCCAATTATTATTTTTTGAATTAACTTTATTCATTCGCTGACCAGCACGTGATGAAAAAACTTGTTCAAAAGCTCACGTAGTTTCAGTAGCACCGGTTAAGCCATTTTAGTGCAAATAGATATCTTAAGTGAAGAAAAAAGTAGGTAGGTACCTATACATAAGTTACTTACTAACAATTGTCGATATAGGATTATCATAATCCTACAATACAATTACCAACTATGATTTTGAACAAAAAATGCCCGTTAATTTCCAGCTCTATCAAAATATACAACATCAACGATCGAATATCAAGTGTTGTAGTGGTAGCGTTGTGGACAGTCGGACGTGCGCGAGTGGCTTGCACTGCCGCGGCGCACACGCCCGAAATAACCCGCGAAACACGACGAAAACAATCGAGACCGCGCTTGCGGCCTCATGCGCGCGCAAAAATGACGAGGAAATATGCACGCCAGTGTCCAGCTCACCGACTCCTGGTGTTGGAGAAAGTGCCACCACGCACTGGCCACGCACACATGTAGCACGACCACCGCATGCCACCGGCAGCTGCGTAACTCACCGTTCACGCAACGAGCCATCGATTGGTTCATGCATGAGTCATCATAAGAGCCCCCGCAGAGCCCATCAAACTTGTTTATCGGCCGATACCAAATCGTCATAGTGTGCGCACTTGTCTACATCTGCGTACTGATTAAGAGCCCGACTAAACTATCGGCCGATAAAAAGTCTGTGGTCTGCGGGGGCTCTTAATCGTATAATTAATATATTTATTCTGATTTCAACATCTTACAGACCTTTATTCTCTGTAAAAAAGAAACTAGAAACAAATTTAAACGCACGTAAAGTTAATGAGTAGTGATGTGCCAGCATACCAGTTTCCAGTTTAACTAGTAAGTTTGACGGGCTCTCGTCCCAGAAGAGCGCGGCGCGTACCGGCCGTGTCGCATTCTTGCTGCATCCCTACATCGGTCGGCTACGCGCCACCCGCGCTACGCCGCCGCCGCCGCGCCGCGTCGCCGCCCATAGCCCGCACCTCACGGCACAAAATGGATATTGCATACTCGACCTCAAATTGATTTTGCAAAAGTATGCGCACACATGCGAGTAAGGACACGTAACAATACGAGTTGAAATTATTTCCACCTGAGTTCTCTCTGCCTGCGACATCTTTTCGGTATGCCAAATTAATATTGAGAGTACAAACTGCTTTATTATTTGTACATAGATAGCTACTTAATATGTAAGAGACGTACCTGCCTGTGTAATTTAGGCCACAGAAATAAATATTTCCTGTTTCTTTAAGACCATGACCTATATCAATCCTCCTATCTTGTTTGGGTCTCATCAAAAGTAGATACTTAATTGTTTTACTTGACAATATTATATTTTTTAATAATAATTCCTATTCAATAGTCGCTTACATTTATGATAAAAACCTTAAACATTTCAGGAAACTGACGCACTGTAGTAATGTAGTTACACGACAGACGTAGGTCAGTTCACTTTCCTACATACTGCATAGTCACTATTCGACAAATATACCTACGTCAGTCGTGCCAGTGTCCATGTATAAACGTATAATAAAAGCACTCGCTTAGTACCTACACGTAGCGAGAGTCAGTCCTCACAACAATGTTGTCGTACTCTAAGGACTTAGTTGGAGGGCCGCGGGATCGATAGAAATAACCGGCTATTTACCGCCACCAGCCGCGGCTCCCGACTTATACCAACTATACATTCACTTGCCTGTAAATATACTGTTTTCCATATGAACATTTCTAGATGCTTGAGTAGTACGTACTACGTACTATTACTGCCGAAAGTATAATACTATCGTGACACTCATTATTATTTTTTCAAATGGCCTCAAAAACACATACCTACATCGAAGGCTCGGTTCTCTAGACACTTATTACCTACTAACAATAGCCAGCTGACACATAAATGAAAACTCATAAAATCGTACTTATTTCGTCAAAGGCAGATAAACAACAGAAACGTATGAACAACGTAACAAAACGTTACGACACACGCCATTCATCCTAAATGCATTAATGTCCCTGAATAACATCGGCTTGGCGTTGCATTCACATAGACAATGGCAATTGTTTGCGCGACCGTATTTCGCATGAAGTGACGGCGATGACGCGGCGCGTTGCTTATGTTATTTATTTATAGCTAGCGACCGGCGACCGGCGGCACCAGTCAACGCCGACGTTGACAAACAACTCGTATTAGCAGCATCTCGGCGCGGCCGTCGCTCGCGCTCCGCAAAGGAACACGACCATTACTCCGCACATCCTCACTTGTAATGACCTTCAACATAGTGTCATTCGCAGCGTCCCGAATGACATGATACGCGCGTATATCGTCTATGTGGGAATATAACAACAACATTATATATTTTCGTTGCAAAATGACGCAAATTTCAGTGGGTATCTTACAAGGTGGGCAGTTGCCTAGCATTTTCCAATTCAGTTATTGCACCCAAACTTTACGGTCAAATAGATATTGTTAGAGCTGACCTAACCCAAACAATCATTATTTGCCTCCAGTCAAACTTTGGGTAAAGTTATTAGACAGGTTCAACTCGACCTGTTCGTTGTTTCAGTGATAACATCCCGATATTCAACAATATGATCATAACTTGAAGTTTCGATTGTTGAAAGTCGACATGGTTAAGAACAATGTTTCTTGTGAGATTCGGCAAACAAAAGAGTATCGATAAAGAAAACATGCTAGGCTGACCCAAAAAAAATATAGGAAAAGCGAAGGAGGATGACAATAATGTTGAACTCAACACTGATGTAAAAAGCCACGACCACTAAGGTTACTCTACAGGAATGGGTATTACAAAATCCATGTGTCTTGTTAGATGTATTTTATTTTCTTTAAAAAATATTTTTTGCCTAAATCAACTTTGGAAACGTACTTCTAGACGATTTGAAAGACTAAGTAGAGCTCCTCTATATTGGGGAGCTCCGAACACTACGCAATATTTCACTTGGTCGATTCTACGCAGTTTCAAATCTGCTGTTTGTCTCGTCTCTCAAGTAGGTACATCAAATTCTTAATCCAAATTTTTCATTCAACTTGAGCACTGAATCAGATACACAAGAAGTAGAGTAGTTCAATTCCACTAATACCAAACTTATCTTTCAAATTATCATGCATTTGCGTCATAACATGTGGTAACGTTTAAAACATACAATTTATTTAGGTACCTTTACATCGCAAATCTACAGTAGAGGTTTATTATCAAAAACAACGGGCACGGAAATAAACAAAAGAAAAAAGTGCGATTAAAAAACACATTTTAGATTTACTAGGGTAATGCTCTGTTTATTATTAGATTAAGAGCCAGAATGTAGGTTGGTCATTACTAAATGTTATTTTTGGCACACAACTTACGACGACTTTATAATACTTAATAAGACATCTAGTTTGAATGCATCCTGTTCTACATCGACTACAACGGCTAACGTCAAGAACGCTCATTACATAAAGTTTATTTACTCATGAATAGGTACAGTAGATACGCCAGAGGAATAGTGAGATAAACAAGACGAAATCCGCGAGACACGTCATTGAACCGTTTCGGGGACACAGACCGATATACTCGTAACAAGTACAGACAAATAAAATTTCCTTCATGCTACTACGATGCTCTAGAATAAAGCCGTAACTCCATTGCAAGTAATAAAAATCTAAGTTGGTTGGTACATTTTGTTTCAGCAAAATTGGACCATTTTCCTATTGATGTCAATAGAGTTAATATTAAGAGAGTCTTTAGGACTTAAACTGCTCATCTATAGGAAACTCATCATGTCCATTAAATTCATGGCTAGTAGTATATTAAAGCAGTGTTGTTGGCACCCATAATGCGTAATTTACCTGTTATATTAATTAGAGGTGACGCAACGTTCAGGGCGGGCCGGGTTCGTCCGCGTCGGCTGCCTACGCTCACCTTCCTAATTACGCCGCGTCTAGACGTCCCGCCAGCCTCCTCCCACACCCCGGGCCACCCTCTTATCAAATGTATTTATAAATATGTATATGTGTAGCTATATGTAGTTTATCAGTTGTGTTAGCGCCCATAACACAAGTTAATTAATAACTTAGCATGGGGCTAACCGACCGTGTGTGGAAAGGTGTCCTGACATTATTTATTTATTTTATTTATTTATTTATTTAAATACGGCTTAGAATTTTGCACATATTTGTACTTATTCGGTCCGTTCTTTACGATCTTTTTTCTAGGACGCTACGAAAGTATCTCTTTATTCAGAGAAAATATTCCCACACTCGTTTGAGTTTCGATTTGAACGGTTTCTCAGATTACCATACGACGTAAATTTTACTTTTCTTCGAACATCAGCAACAAATCAAATACCTACATCATCATCATCATCATCAGCCTATCGCAGTCCACTGCTGGACATAGGCCTCTCCAAGTGCACGCCACTGAGATCAATTTTCGGCTTCTCGCATCCAGCTCCTGCCAGCCGTCTTGCGCAAATCATCACTCCACCGTGCCTGAGGACGTCCTACACTACGTTATTAAATACCTACATGTGTCGATGATTTTCTACCCGAAGTCTAGATAATTCAATCTATCGAAATCATGATAAAATAAATACACCGACGATGATCATTCCTTGTAAACTAACCTTTTCTACATAGTTTTTCTTTCTTAAAATAATTGAGAATATCTGCTGAGGGTTTACCAAAGAGATTACAGAGAAGTGGTACTGATACTGCAACTATAACAGTAAGCATCAAAGGTCAGTGAACAATTTTTAAAAACATGACACTTTTAGTTACAAATGAAAGAGAAAGATAAGAACTAGTCTGTTATCATACAAAGTCTTGCCCTGCGAGCGAATGTCTGATAGTTGTGACTTATCCTGAAATCTCTAAGATATAGGGATTAAATATCGTTTTAATGCGTATTTACGAATACTTCAAGATTTCGTCGAGGAGCAACAATACTGTTCTAAATAAACGCCACCGAGGTGATTCAACGCAATTATTAAAGCGACATTATCGTACAAACTGATAAGAAGTTTAAAACTCCCCATAAATTACAGCTGATATTAGGCACATTATTTAAACGGTATATTATGTAGTTTCAAACAGACAAGGGTCGCATCTCGCGTGCCATTGACGTGATTGTTCTTCGATACTAATTATCTTAGGTGAACATACATACTGACATTGTATTTATTTATCCAACTGTCTCATGATTGCACGGATGAAATTACACTTATCACCAAATTGGAGAAATTAAAAGGTTAGGTGGAACTTAGTATATAGAAAGAATTAGATTTTCATACTTTTCATGATTGTATTCGTATGTTTTTTATTTATTTTTTTAAAAGAGATGCAAAGACATGCGCATTGATTCAGATGGCTAGTCATCTAATATACTAAGTGCTCCTAATAAACCAATTAAGAATTTACTGCTTCACATGATCCCACTCCAAAAAAAAAATTGAACGCGTGATTCATCAGCAATTCAAAGTTAACATTTTGAGAAGTTACTTACATTTTATTTTTCTCTCGTAAACCACCTTTGACCTTGCAAATATGGACAAGGAAGAAAGATAGTTTTAAGTTAATTTGCTGCGCCCTAACAGGGTAATGTATACCTAGGATAAGGATGCATTTCTGTAACTGTATACATCTTTGCAATAAATAAATAAATATAAAAAACCCGATAGACCAACATGTAATCATGTCCACGGCGAGTTTCTTAAGGAGGAGTGAATATTAGTCCAGGCTTTCAACGTTGTAATACGCAATAGGTATAGAGCACACGATGTCTGCGACGCACAGATAGTTGATGTCCAACGTGATAATTGGCACTCACCGTACCCAGACGCCAGGAGCGTCAGGCCACTAAACACGTCAAACTTTTAAAAATGTGTTTTCGTTCCTCCGCCATGTTTTCAGTCACCGTCTGGTACTGATAACAAATGTAGGTATGTACCTACCGATATAATGATTTATCGTATTTGTATGCTACACTTGCATTGAATTTAAGCTCGTATTTAATCGCGATTACGCAGACGACAACAACTATGATGATGTTAGCACAGTTATCCCCATATCTGATTGATATCAAACTTTCGACTAGACAGCTATCACGGTCTATTTGTTTACAACAAAATAGATTATAATTGTGACGTTTTTTGCCACACCTCTTCAAAACTTGGCTAGTGACAGATTTTTGGGCCAACATGTTGAATCTCAGTGTTCACATAATGGCCTCTAAGACATAGTTGATATGGCTTCAAACTACACAATTCGCACAACACAATCGAATCAATCGTCAGCGCGGGCCCTTCGCGTTTGTGTATTTCAATTCAACCTTGTTAAGATGTAGTACAAACTGTTACATAGAGCGGCCTACTGGCTAGTAGAGCAGTGCGTTTACGACAGTGATACGAGCGCGGCGAGGACGTGGTCGCTGACAAGGCTCAAGCAGGTAAGCCAGCACTCAACGGGCGAGTTCGCGCCACGTGGCCAGGTACCGCCAGCTGGAGAAGCTATTTCGGTGATCGGCGGCAGGCCCCGGCAGACCGACACCAGACGTCGCCGCCGCCCCCGCGCTCCTCCCAACCTCTATAAATAACCGCACTGTGCATTCTTGGGCGAACGATGTCGAATTTTTGTCGAGTACGCACGACCACATGCCGTTTGTTTTGGCCTCAACCGCCGACACTAACCCGCGATCGCGCTAACTTTTAACGAGATCCGGCTCGCTGATGCTGCCCGCTAGGAGTGACGCGGCTAACACATCCCTCCTGTCATCGATACTGCGCCGATGCAATCTGCCTCTACGTTATCCAGTCTTTGACAACATCCCTAGGTAGCCGACCAAATCCTATCTCAGTCCTGTTCAATACGTTCAACATGTACTTCTTTTTCATATTCAATGTAATTGATATCACGATGGTGATATCAGTGCAATCTTCGGTCTATCCTGGGGCCCGATTCTCCTAAGTTAATAATGTCAAAATCGAATAGAAATCGAATCGTAATATGATCGTAATAGCAGTTTTTACCATATCGGGCATTCTGCTACTAATAAAAGACCAATCGTATTCGATTGACATTTGATTGGTGTGCGATTGGTCTGCTATTTTGGTGATTTTGGTCTATACGGTAGTTTGCTGTACAATCATTTTGCAATCAAAGAAAAAATAGCGGAATGCCACATACGCTTCAATCGTAATCGAGTCGGGATTGGATCTCAGTCGAATCGAGTCGAAAGTGAATCGAAGTAAAATTAGGAGAATCGGGCCCCTGTCCTGATTTCCACTTGGAAAAACTAAAATAATAATCAATTTCAACATGCTTAATCGAAAAACCTATCTGTTTAGCTATTTTTGGGCACGCCCCGTCCAATAAATAACTATGTATTTAAGCATCATTATGCTGGTATGTAAATACCGAGGTAGGTACATTCCATACAATTAAGTTATGAAAACGTGCGCTCGGTCTTACTCCGGTCGACCGTCAAGAGAGATATTCTGATAAAGCTTTGCTAAATTTAACTCAACCACGCAAACAAACTCTCCAGCAAAAATAGAATGGCACATAATGCGAAACTGCATTAACCGAAGAATTTATAACTAATGTTTTGACATTGATTACAAAAATAAAACATTATTATTCACGAAAAATGGATAATTTATTTTGTTTGACCAAGAGATTTCAAGCATAACACGTATGTTGCAGTGAACGCTGACGAAATTTTGATCTACGTTTGCTACGACGATACGTCTACGCAAGTGCTACGTAACTAGCTACGAAAAAATTAAACTAGCTTAAAATTGCATTACAATTTTGCTGGGTTTCCTTTGACGTGATATTTTCTTGTCGTTGTTTGGTATTTTAAATGAAAAATAATAGTTATGCCATTTATTTTGTCAATAAACATTAGGTATAGGTACCTGTAACTTTTTTACACTTTTTATATCTACCTATCGAAATTGATTACGTATTTCAACTTTAAGTCAGCTATTTAAACATCTATTAATTGTTGATAATTAATTGGAAACCTAATAAAAAAATGCCAGGTAAAGGAACAGGAAGTACTTACTCACTTTTTAATAAATTAAATAATATCCATTGAATCATTTAAATAACCCATTCAACTTCGTTGTGCCGCGTTGCGAACTGTCATATGTAGGTAACCATGAAGAGAAAAGCGAGGTGTGGTTTAGTTTGGTTCAAAGTTTCAATGAGCCTGCTTATTGAAATGGCTGTTAAATCCAAAAGCTTTGACTGAACAAGCATTCAATCATACGTCTTACGTCGTTTAGTCTCTTTGTTGGTTGGATGCTACGTTCAACACTGCAACTAAATAACGCTTAGCCAACTGGTTTGTTCAAAATTACAACTAGGCAACTGATTAAGAGTTCGACACTTGAGGCACCCCGACTCGGACTAGGGGTTTTAGTCAGTAAAAGTGACACTCTGGCAGGGGGTCCTTTGATGATTTTCGAACAAAAACACAAACACAAGAAGGTGAATACAACCACGATAGGTGGGTAGGCAGGTAAACGTGTAAGATTATATGAATATTAAATACCAGAAAACACAGAAGTCTCGTTTGCATTGTAAAAATTAGATTGTGTTAATTGTGTACCTTTGTTTTAAGTGTCTAGCGAAGAAAACGCATACCACCATCGCTCGGAGAAACGAGCTGGTTATGTGGGACTCGCACTCACTAAAAACTCCACCGTCATCCTACTGACGCTTTGTTGTCAAAGGAGTCACGAGAATATAGTTATCGGCACTTCAGCGGCACGGATATTGAGCTCAGGGCTCAATATCCGTGCCGCTGAAGTCTTCAACTGCGCAGAAGCGATTTATTGGTTTATTGCCTTATGTGTACAGTGCGCAAAGCGATCCCCACTCTTCCGCCGAGAGCTCAATATCCGTGCCGATAACTATATCTACGCATGATTATCGCAACTTCTCAAGCGCCATTCTAAACGAAACCGAGCAAAGCGGTGCTATGGTCCCTGATTTATCACCCGCTGGCTACTGTCATGGTGGCATAAGTAAGGCACTCGCCTCCTGCGCCTACCCGTGCGCTTGCGACGGATTGAGTCAAGAGAGAATCGAGAGAGCAAGGTCTACCTCCCTAACAGTCCGCCGCTTCTTTCTGCGAAATGACCTCTTCGCAGAAAGATGCCTGGATTCCAAAAATCCTCGCTGCTAATCATAGCTTTAACCAAGATCAACAGCGAAAGTTCATCCCCGACCACTGATCTGAGGGCAAGACGCGGTTCTTTCAAAGCAGAAAATTGGTCAAGGGCGCAGGGCGCGAACCTATTTTAAATCTATGGTCAAGGGTATGATGATGATGACAGAAAAGTGTTACCTCCCGTCTTGCTACCATATGAAGATATTTCCTAACACAGCCATGTCGCGACAACACCTGCGATAATTTTTTGCCATTGCCATAAACTTCTTACAAGTGAAAAACTTGCAGTCTTTTAAACTTTTTTATTTTCCTTTATTTTTTTTGTAACTTTAAACTTTTGTCACAATTCGATTATTATGTCTCTGTCAATGTCAATCTGTCAAAATTATATTATAGTGATGTACTTACACCTTATGTTTAATTCGATTAAGTTGTATCATGTTTAATCGATTGTATTTTTTTTTGTTGTTTGCATAACCTGTAATGTGTTTTTTTCAGAGTGGTGGTGGGCGGGCGTATGCGTTGGCGCCGCTGTATTGGTGTGTGCGGCCGCGGGCGCGCTGGCCCGCCCGCACTTGCGCCGCCGACACGCTGCCGCCGCAGCCGCCGCCGCCAACCCCGTGAGTCGTTGTCATCACTATCTTACAAATGGGTATGCCCACATCGCGATCGCTGCAATATATTTATAATACATTTACAGAATGTTACTGATTATTATTAAAATCATCCAAAAGTCAGCAACTGCAGTCGAAAAACCTTTAAAAATAGTGAGCTTCACACTCTAATACATTTGCCTTACGATTTACTTCTCCCTATAGCAACTTAATGGAAATAAATTAGAAAAAAAGACTTTAAATAACGCTGAATTAGAACTGCAACAAAGTCTTTCCTAGCTGTGAAAAAATCTACTATACGTGAAAAGGCTTTCTTTCTCTGTGTTTTGGTTCCTATTTTTAATAAAATAATATTATAGTCAATGACACTCGGTAATACGAAAAACTTTAACCAATTTGTAATAATTTAAATTATTACAAGGTAGTCCCTTACAAAATGTTGGGACTATAGGGTTTTTAACTGAATTCCGAGGAGGAGATTCTCAGTTCGGGAGTTTGTATTTTTTATGTTTGTCCGCGCATATCTCCGTCGTTTACGAACCGATTTGAACCATTTTTTTAAGAAAGAAACTGACCCTATGGTTAAGACTTGTCTGAAAACATCATAGAACAATATATCTTTAAAGCTGACTTGATGACGGAGACGAGAGAGAGTTGAGGGAACTCCGCAACGGTATGTAGTAACAACCTTGTGTTTGGGTTTATTATATTCCTATTGATGAGAACTTTCCACTGATAAGCTAAATAAAAAAAAATGCATTGGTCTAGGAGACGATGTCAAGTTTACAAGGGGTAGGTAATTTAAATACTTAATAAAAATACTTTAATGTGAAAGTAAGTTTGTTTGTGAAAATGAAATTTGCACGGCTATAGGTGGTGGTGGTGATAGGGTCATATTTAAAAGCTCAGATCAAAGAAATAGGTTTAAAAGGATTTTAAAAGAAGTTCCTAACGTAACGTATCAGAAGCCCTTAAAGTCTTCTGCTGGACTGAGATGGCATCTTCTTCTTATCGAGTGGACTGTGTGGCTATGGTGTCAGAGTTTTACTTATGCCATGAAACCTTAAATCCCTAACCATAAGATTACACATAAGTATAATCTTTGAATCTAGCAAACTTATTTTTTTTTTACGATGAACTTCGTATAAATACAGAAAAAAAAATATACACCTATGATTATTAGTTACCTACCTACGTACATTCTATGACTACAACTCGATCATTGAGCAATGCCAACCGTCTCGTCTCGCGAGCCGACAAACGCGTCATCGCTCACTATTACAGTTATAGGTGCGCATATATAACAACTACGACGGTAGCAGCAATCGAGCTTGTCTTACATGTGTGCCAGCTCATATGCACACACATGGCTGGTTCACTATTATAATCTGTAAACACACTCACTCTCGCACTAGCTACATCGTATCATCGCACCCACCTACCGAAGCACAGCCGTGTACCGACGACCGAAGTACCGATTGAGCACACAAAGTGAACTAGACAGATTGTTTGTATGTGTGAGATAGCAATGTTACACACTATGATACTACGAACGCTTTAGTGTGCGGCGACATCGGGGCAGCCGGTGCACCGCCCGCTCGCCCGTCCTCCCCGCTACGCGACTGCGAACACCGCGCGCCGCGTCCGTCCGCGTCATTGAACAACAAGACTCGCTCGATGGCAGGCGTCTTTCTGCCAATATGAAAAAAGGAATTAAGAAACTCCATCACAAAACACGCGATAGTGGAATTTATATGTTATTCTTAATTAATAAATAATTTTATTTTTATAGTGTTAATGCCTTGAATAACATATTTTTATTTATTAGTGAATGATAGTTAATTATTGTAAATGCGCTAATATCTCTATAGTGCTCTGTGATTGTTTTGTTTAAAATATTTACAGCTTCAACAAAACAAAATATGCAAATGTCAGTGACTGTGTAGTGTAATTATCAAACATAACATTAAATGTTCGTGATCGATTCACTTATTTGTGTCTCGATTGTTGTGCCATCGTATTTGGATTTTTATGCACATCACTAACTGTCATCCATAGGTGGAAAACCTACAAGAATTGTGGACGACACTGTTTCAAATAGTAAGTAGTGTTGATTTACCCAGACCTAATAAATAAAATTTGACTCCAAGAATGATCTCGTGAAAACTACAACGTGATGTCAGTCAATGTTACCATTACATTTACCAAATTATCATAGTGAAATAGTTAAACGATAATGAGTAAATAATATCTGCAATATGGTCAGAATAGAAGAATGTTTGTACTGGAATCGAGTGAGGCCCGAGGCGACTCGGATGGCCGCGAGACGGCGGGAGCGTGCCAAGTGATAAGAGGCGCGCCGATAGCGACGTCACACCCAGACGTTGTTTGTGTGAATTTAAATAAATTTTCATGACAGACAGTTCCGTAATCACCTCTTGCTGTATAATAGTAGTGACATGCCAACTCAATAATAAGTGCAAAGCTTGAAAATATGCTCATCAGAAACAGTGGGTATACATAAAGATTATTGAAATAATTCTTAACTATCTTGTAATGATGTCTATTCCTGACTACAAATACAGTTCTTGAAGAAAAATGATTCACTTTTTGTAACAAATGTTTGATAATGATCTTATCACAACAAAAAGGTTATTTCCATCCCAGACATTACATTATCATTGGTTTAGCTAATGAATAATCTTGGTGTAGTAAAATCATTATTTTTGTAAGAATATTGAAATGGTATTTAATTAGAACATTGCCCAAAATCATAATGAATGTCTGTTGAATATTAATCAACATTGTGTGCCAATGCAGAGCTATTCATGACATGTAACTACTACATGTATTTGTCATGGATATTTCACACTTTAATAAACCCTAAAGAATTGTATTTCAACCAGAGACTCACATAGACACATGTGTTCTTATCTTGATAACAGAAGTGGAAACTGAATGATAAAAATGTTGATAATCTATAAAAAAATATATATTGGTAAAGACATTTCAATAGGCATAAATTATTATCCTGATGATTCTAAAATAGAACTGACCAATACGTAGCCAAAATATCTTCATATTTAGTTTAGAATGGTCTTACAACTCATTCTGTAATCTTCGTCCTGATCATGTTTTTAGGTTAGTCCGATTGAGATATACAATTTCCTCAATGTCAGTACTCTGTTGTGTCCATTTTCTGGTTGCTTAGTTGTAAACAGTGATATGAATGTGTTATAGTAAATCATGCATAAAAATATGTCTACAGATTCAATGTTGAAAATATGTCTCAAATGTTGACAGATGCTTGCATGTTTCATTAATGAGTACACTGACTTTAGTTTGTTTTGTTTCAATACAAGATCAAAATGATACAAAGCCCAAATAACCCATTTCAATGAATTTCAGATTTTCTATCCAGGTATATATAGGATAGGTAGTAATAGGTACTTCTTTTTACTAATGTTTATGCACAGCGTGTAGTGCTAATATAAAATTTAGTCTGTGTTGCTTTAATGCTGATATTGAACAATCAAAAACATATGGCCCTAAGTAACTTACTTTGGACAAAACAATACATAATCATGATGTTTCTTGCTTACCACATTATGTGTTCTTATTTGTAATCTTTTAAAGCTTGAACAGTAGAACAATGCCCTTTTTGAAACATTATTTTGATTCAGATAAGCACAATCATTTAAATGAATTGTTTTTGTGTTCATACTTATCAAAATATTAGTTTTTATTTGTGAAACAATGTGATACTAAGGCACCTTCCTCAGTTGATAACTGATTGTTCAACCAAACAAAAGAATGTGACAGTGCGTTGACCTCTCCTTCTATACCTAAGTACTTGTTTACTATTTAAAGATATCAAAAAATATTATCAATTGCAGAGTTAAAATAGCACATGACACATACACTTATCTTCTCAAAAATTTTCTGTAATATAGTTATTATTTTTCTGGGGTATCTGATAATTTAAAGTGAATAAGTTACTTATTGCTTCTTATAAAATAATATTAATTACTTTTAGTCATTAGAGCTCCGTAAATTTCACAAATTAATGAGTCTACTATGATAATTAGAAATGGCAAGAAATAATATAAATTCTACGAACATCTAAAGTAATATATTTTTTATGCAATTGTAATTATTTATTGGACAAGATAATTGCAGTCTAGTTGGTGAGAATTAAAAGTAAATCAACTTAATCCATGTTGCTGTCCAGACAGTCTGTTTCTGGGGCAGTGAAAGAAATAAATACAAAAAATATATACATATAAAAATAAGAAATCAGTAACTTCAAATACATAATATGTTAAACATCAGTTGTGTATGTTCATGTTAAAGTATGAATTGTACATTCTTATGACTTTACAAATATTCTGTCTTATTTTAATAAAGCTAATGTTCATTTTGCAATACTTAATTGATGAAATTGTCAGGAAACATATCAGCTGAAAATTCTCTGATAAGCATACCTAATTCCATTTAAAATTCCATAATTACTTGAGGTAAAATTAACTCAAATAATTATTGGAATATCCTATTTAGATAAAGCAAGTAGGTATGAATTGAATGCTTTGTTTTAATGTTAATACAGAAATAATCCAATGTCAGGATTTTCTCTCGAGGGTATCCACCTTACACAACAAGTCAAACAATATCTGATAGAACAATATGATCCCATAAACTAATATTAACTTTAGTAAATATAGAAACAATTTTGTATTGTATGAATACCCAAGTCCATGTTATTATATGGCATCTGAACAATGGCTTGGTTAATTTAACTAAACCCTAGCTGTGACCAAATGTAATAGCCGTCACGTCACGGCTGTGCCTGTCGTAATATGAGGTAGAGGCTACAGCAGACATGTACCTACTGAAATACAAACACTTCTCTGATAATGTGATTAAGTCCAATGTGATAAGGCTGAATACATCGCCACTACTTAACTTAGGTATAAAGTAGCAACGTTAAATATCTAAAAAAAAATGTGCTCTTCATGATTTTGGTTTTGGTAGACTATTACATAGGGGGCAAAGGGCAAGCACTTGATCTGTATGGCGGCTATATCCATGAGTAACACTTTTAGCGATAGAATATTAACCCCGAGGATAACCACATAAGTGAGAGTAGTGTGTTGTGATTTGCAGATGCTCTCGGTACAAGTGCCGGGGTGCGCGGGCATGGAGCGGCTGGGCGCGCCGGGGGGACCGCGCCTACGGCACGATCACAGACATCACCATTCCACATTGTGAGTATGCCATGCAGGCCATGCACTAACTAACCTTCGCGTACCAACATCCCTTCAGGACTTCCAAGGAAAGGTCACCTGTAGGTACCTTTTGGGTAGTGACACCATCACCTATCATTAAGATGTGATGCAGTCAGACTGTAAGATGTAATATTTTTTTACGTTTTCTGTATTCAATCATCTGAGAGCACTGCGTGTCTTGATCAAATCTATTGCTGAAGTGTTACTGAACCTAGATTCAAAAGATACTATGTATATGATCCAAGGCACGTATAAACCAACACGGTGGTCTTGTTTCGTCTTTCTAATTCTAGTTTGAAAGTCAGGTCGAAAATACTTTAATGGTATTTATTCATATTTTAATAAATTCTGCTGGAGATATATTAGGTATAGATTATGGATGACTGATACCGCCACTCAAAATCGGTCGTGTTGACGTAATTGAGATTACCAACAGGATAGTCACTGAATCATAAGGTGTTTTATTTCAATAGTTAAATGCAACATCCATATTAAATAACTATACCTACAGGTATGCAATAAATGTAATTACTATAGTTAGTCATGCTCTTATACTGATGTCACGACGCGTGTTGGTTTCCAGGGAATGGGAGAAGCAGCAGAGACTGCAGGCGATGGTGGGGCGGCTGCAAGAGATGGTGGAGCAGGAGACGCGCGCGCGCTCCGCCGCGGCCGCCGAGCGCCTCGGCCTGCCGCCCAGCATACAGCTGCCCGACGGCGAGTACGGCCAGGACGTGCATCTGCAGCTACGAGTCCCTTACCAGGTAACTAACTACACGCGAGAACTTCAACAACAACAACTTAATACCCTAGGCTTTGTCAAATGGTGGGTCTGTCTCATTGCACTTCCCAATATCAGTGCCGAAAAATCTTTAGTAGATGGTCCTGGGGGAACAATAATTTACCAAAAAATGCTTGACTGTATAAACAAATGCATTATATGCTCATCTTCCTAGATTTTGCAACTATTTTGGCATGGAGTGAATGCCCATTTGACTTATTGAATTCAGTTTAATTAGGGCCTTGCTCAGACTGGCCATCAGATTTTCTGGTTTTCGAGAACCTAAATGTCCCGTCCGGCTCGGTCACGAGTCCTCTGAAGAAGTTCTATTGATTGTATGAAGTAAGATGTATGATGGCGGTTTGCAGCAAGCCGAGCTGACGAGAAGCAGCTTCCAGCCTCCACCGAACAAGTGCGTGAGCGACGTGCCCGAGTGGGCGGGCGGCGCGGAGGCGGGGCTGGCGCGGCGCAAGAAGGACGGGCTGCTGCAGAAGGCCACGCGCTGGTGGGTGCGCATGGGCGCGCGGCCGGCGCCGTGCCTGCCCGCCGCGCCGCCCGCCGCGCCGCCGCCCTGCGTCATGGTGCCGCGCCGCGCCGCGCCCGAGCCGCCGCCCGACGCGTGACCGCCGCGCCAGCCGTCCGGAGACCATATCACGCTTACATTCCATTATCGGGACGGTCGGACGAGCCGCGGTGCACGCGCGTCCCGGAGTATTATAGACTTGGTATTTATTTATTCGGGAGCGGCGGGCGGCGGCAGCGGTGCCGGCGGCTCGCCCGCCGCGCCGAGCGCCGTCTAAGAGTTTCGCGAAAACTAAGACTGAGATAAAGTAAAAGATATAACGTTATAAAGTCTACGTTGAAGTATGTTGTCTTAGGTGAAATTGATTCAGATAGAAACGATTAAAGGTATATTATAATATTTAATGAATCTTTCGACGGCCGCCCTCGATGATATCGTGTATTAGCCGAGGGCCCGTCGACGGTGAGCTGAAGTCTTGCAGTGTACAGTTTCATGTTTAAGTGACCTATTTTAAAGTTTAATTTCTATCCAGCAGCTATAACTCTGTGTTTAAACAACTTTTATATTTATTTATAATTGTATGTAAAGGATGCATATCAGTACAGTAAACGCAAGGAATATTAATTTACGTTGCATAGTTACTATTTTATTGTAAATATTGTCTCTAATTTAATATTATTAGATTAATTATTATGGCCGAACGCCAAAACCCGGGGGTCTTTTCAATTGAGTGTTTGCTACATTCCATATTTATGTTGAAATATTTTCGATAATACTTACTGTACTAGTTGCTTCCACCTGTCTACCTTAGTCCTTGTATGTCTGTGTCCAGTGTCACGATGCCTGCTGGGGCGCCTGTGTCGATACCTAGTCATGCTGACAATAATTGACAATCGATTAGTGACTGATAATTAAAATGCAGATGAATAGAAATCTCATTAGAAAATAGACATAAAAAGAAAAATATTGAATTCTTTAGTTGTAAATTAGCTGTTTATTATTTATATTATTCGGTCGGCAGAACAAGTCCTTGCATGTTATAGTGGCACAGACAGAGTCAGTTTGTGTTGTATGACAAGTTGCGCTACCTTGCTTATTAGACTTTGCTTTGCCGGCCATCACTGAAGTGTCACCACAGTCATTATAACTATGTTTGCATCCGTGATATCATCAACGGATCTAGTTGAATAGTGTTTTGTCATACCCATTGTTTTTACACACATGCAATCAAACACCGTTTGTCTTAGTCCATTAATAATAAAAGGCGCTCGCCTAATCATCTATACTTTATTCAATAGGTTGCAGTGAACACTTGTATTTTTCCTGTACATAATTAATATAATAGGTCAAAAAGTGTTTTGATTTTAATACAATTACGGGTCTTAAGCCTAACACTTGCCGTTAGTAAGCTACAATGCTGGAGGATTTTACAATAAAATGGCGCAATAGATGTAACTTCTTTTATCTGTTATAAATAACGCAATTTTCACAAGCTTCCGAGGTTCGTTCAATCATGTGACTCCTGAAGATATTATATTTATTTAGGTATTCTAGTCGCTACCACGCGTAGTTTGATTATATCCCAAAAATGTTGTATAACTTATTTATGAAAGCTTGAGAATGTCCATGTATTTATAACGTTGTCTGGAATTGTATGCAGCACAATACAAACAAAGGAAATACATTGAAATGTGCCCTATTTTCCAAATAGCTATAACATAAGTACGTTGTTGTTACTTAAGAGATAGTGTAGTGCATTATATCTCGAGTGTGTACGTGTGCGTTGTCTCGTTACGTATTGTATGTGTGGAGCGAAACAATCCTTTGTCTGTATCCTTAGTAAAATGGCACAAAAGTTTGCGCATTTTATTGAATTTATTACATTGACAGCATTGGAGTGCTATACGCGGCCATTTTTACGGACTGAACCATAATATAATGTTCAAAATGTTAAACAAATAAGTAATTATAATTACTTGAAACTGATTTGTTTTGTATATTTATTGTTTGTCTTCGATGTTTTAATATGGCGATTGATAAAAATAGTTCATTGAAAGACAATTTAGTATTTATTTTAAACTTTTTGTATATACTTAATATAACTATATAACAAACTATTGTTGTGGCCTACACCTTAAAATAGAGTACGTATGTTCAGCATACAAATGTTAACGTTGAAACATGTGCATAAATCGAATCTCTCTATCGAGTTCTTACTGCCTATGAGAGAAATTAAACATCCCGAAATGATCGAGTTGTACAGTATTCTGCATAACAGGACAAAAATATAGAAATACATTTTCGGATTTCTATATTTTTGTTTTATATTTTACGGTCACAAGTATTGTAATACATAACGCAGCTTATCATTTTATTAAGTCCCGCCATGTCTTTTCGTTGCCTTAAAATTATAATTAGTGTCGAAAGCGCTATTTTAGCAATCGTTGTACAAAATGCTGATGGAAATATAAAAGTTGTTTAAAATAGTCTCACAGAATAGATATTTAATCTAGATATCAAACAATATTCCATTTGTCATATTAATAAGTAAAAGCAGAAGCAAATGTTTAATGATAAAAGAAAACTGCATTAAATTATGACCTACCAATAATGATCAACGATTTTCATTTTAAAATTCCACATTTGACATTGATAGCAAATCCGAACGATCGTTACAGTAAACTATCTTCCACAGGGAAGGTCCCTCGAAATATGGATCAGATGGAAAAGTTGTTTCCAAACAAAAGGTCAACTCTTCTTCAACATGTACCTAACACTGGTTTCCCACGGTGCGTGATATCGCGGACGGACGCGGACCAGCTCGCACGACGCACCGTGGGAAGGGTCTCGTCCGTGGTAGCAGAGGACGTCTGTTTCGGTGCGCCGGTATCCGTCGCGAGGCGATAACTTCAAAAGTGCGGACAGAGAATATTTTTTTTTTTTAAACGTCGGCTATGATCCGCAGAATCGCGGACCGTGGGCACCGGCCTTAACAAGTAAAGAATTCTATGGATATTATGAATGCAAAAAGGTAGTAAATGACCCTGTCCGCACTTCTGTTCTGTTTGATCCCCCGATATGACATGGTACCCCGTTTTTAGAAAATTGTCATGCAAGTCACCAAAACTGCAGGCTGGGACAATACCTACCAAAACGTTTACTTCCATACTAGCGCTGCCGCTAGTGCGGGTGGTCAGATATAAAATGATATTTTATATTTTACCTAAGCATCATGCATCAGTTTTACATGTATGAGGCATGACTTTATTATTCGTGCTAGTGAACAGATAAAAATATATTGATTTCCCTGTTTAACTTTGAAAGTTATTTCCAATCTCTTTCTCTTAAAACCGTTTGTTGCCCGTGGTACTACCAATAGTACTACCAGTAGTACCACGGGCAATTTTTTCTTCCCGTAGTACTACCAAGCGGTCTGGTAGTACCACGGGCAAGAAAAAACTGCCCGTGGTACTACTGTCAATATTATAGGTTTTTTTCAACCCTTTTGTTGTCACAGTTGATATGGTCATCCTAGGAAGAGAATTGAAATATATATTTTTTTGAATGTGGATATATTTTGGTAATATTTCGTAAATAGATCTGGTAGTTGTGAAATTTTTCATTGCTCAAAATTGACAAGAGTCAAAAACACTTAGTTTTTTTTTCACAAATAAGAATTGAATACCTTGATCTCGTGGGATTAACTTGATGTTGTACTAGGTGAGTATTTCCGTCAGGAAATTGGAATACTCAGGTAAGTTTGCGGTCCTGGTACACGGGGAGAGCAGTTGCATCGAAATTCCGAGATTGGTAGGTTCACTTTTTAACTCCGGTAATTGATGAAAATAAGAAAAAAATATGTAAGAAAGAGTCACCTACTCCAAGATAAATTATAACAAAGCAATTTATTTGAGAAGAGCACCAGTTGATAAGTGTGCCATTTGAGAAGTGTACTAGTTGTGAAATGCACCATTTGAGCGTGATGTAGAAGTGCACCAAATGCATCAAACCCAATGATTATTTCACTGTTAGGAAGCTACACTCTCTGCGCTGAACGCAAAGTACGTTTTATCCGGGTACAGAAAGAAGTTTCCCCGGACGAGGTGATTAGTCAAAAACTAATTTACAGAATACGGCCGAACCAAAATAGTAAAGTACTAGGACAGCATAACTTATATGATCATATCAATACTGAATGCTTTCGATAATTTTAATGAATAACACTACCTATTTAATATTTCAAATAAAACGAAAAACGTAAGTTGATATTCAATTCTTATAAAATTTGTGAAAAAAAAACTAAGTGTTTTTGACTCTTGTCGATTTTGAGCAATGAAAAATTTCACAACTACCAGATCTATTTACGAAATAGTACCAAAATATATCAACATTCAAAAAAATATATATTTCAATTCTCTTCCTAGGATGACCATATCAACTGTGACAACAAAAGGGTTGAAAAAAACCTATAATATTGACAGTAGTACCACGGGTAGTTTTTTCTTGCCCGTGGTACTACCAGACCGCTTGGTAGTACTACGGGAAGAAAAAATTGCCCGTGGTACTACTGGTAGTACTATTGGTAGTACCACGGGCAACAAACGCTTAAAACTTTTAAATGCAAAAATTATAAAAAGGCATTTGGATTAAAAGAACTTTCGGATTTGATTTGATTTTTTATTTTTATGTGTTAACTATATGTAATAGTGCTTTATCAATCATAACATGTTCGGCCAACCCTGTTCTAGACCATCAAAAAAAAGAAAGGTGAAAAACAGACAGGTCGAAAACCACAAAAATTACACAATATAGGTATATGGGGTTTCTTTTTGTGCCCGAGGAATCCAAATTTTGCGTTTCGACATCAGCTTTTAGACCATTCTGTATACTTACATAAAAATAAATCAAGTTTTTACCACATAACTATCAAATACCCCGTTGGTAAGCCGTTTCAGATCCGTCTGCGTAGGAGCGGGGTTTCGGGTTCAAATACGTGTAAGCTTAGTTGTCATTTTAACAATTATTGTACAGCCTACCTACATAAACTACTGTAAATTGTCTATGACATTGTACTAATTAAAATAGAAAGTTAATTATAAAAAGCAAGCAGAGTTGTTATTGCAAGCCAGTATGTATTTATTATTTAGAGATATTTTTTAAATGTGTTTCTAAACATATTTACTATTGTCAAACTATTTTGTTCAAGTTTAGATTTAAGGCATTGTTTTTGACAGATGTCATTGGAGCGCGGCAATGTTTTCGGAGACGAACGGTTGTTCTAAATTTATTATTTGTATCGTGATGTTTTCAAGTGGAATTATACGTATTGGTCATTAAGTTTTGTCGGAGTTTCTTTTCCTACATCCTGCATATCTGCGGCTAGACTAAAGTTCAGAAGTGGTATCGACGAGAAGATTTATTCTTCTCCATCTACGCCTGTGGAAGACAAAAATAAACGTAAGTACTGATTCCATTTGAAAGTAAGCCTGCGGCCGGGTATTATGCAGCGATAGTGAACGGTTCATCAAATAATATTTCAATTTAGTAATACACGGTCAGTGGGTCGTCTTAGGGGCGGAGACACTTAACGAGATTTAATGCGATTTAGTTGATAAAAATGTCGTGATATTTTTTTTTCTGTAATGAAAATACCAAAAACTGAGGACCGTATTTTGTGAAATAAGGTTGGATTGCCATAATATGCGGTTACTGAGACCCGTGAAAGTAAACAACTTTTTATTTGATTTTGTTTATTTTAAAATGATCTACTCTCATAATTACTAAGTCATTCAGCGAAAATATGATGGAAATTGAGAAATGTACTGTTACTGAGATTTAGTTTGAAGGTAAAATTAAAAAATAAAGTTACAAGATTGATGAGATTTTACAAGTTAATGTAAGTTTTTTTTTATGAAATGAAATGTAATGAAATTTATTTATTTGCTAGAATATAGGTACATTATGATGGTAAATACAATAACAAAAAATGGTTTCACTATATTCAACTTATAAATTAGTCATGCAAATATTTAAGTTTTCCTATAATCTAATAGCTAAATTTCTATTATAATTCTGTTTCTCCTCTAGGTATTCTTTAACTGTATAAAAACATTTGTCAATAAGCCAATTTCTGAGGGACTTCTTAAATTTACTCATAGGTAGTTCTGTAATGTTAGATGTTATCTTATTGTATATTCAAATGCACATTGGGTAACAATTTCTATGGTACAATTCGGTTCTCATGAATGGTAAATTTAATTTATTTGGGAATCTACAGTTAAATGTGCATTCATCACCAAATTTCTTAAACATCATATCTTCATATGATTTAGTAAATTTGCAAACTTCCTCTATATAAATGCAAGCAAGTGTTAGGATTTTTAGCTTTTTGAAAAGCGGTTTGCATGATGTCAAATTATCCACATTATAAATAGCTTGAATACACTGTTTTTACATTGTTGAATGAACTGCAATTTTAACCCACAGCATATTCAGGTGAATGAAAATAAACATGTTGCAGATAACATGTAAAATTATTTAACTGAATAGAATTAAAATGTTGAGAGAGTTATGAGTTTAAAACATAGAGTTAAAAGTTTTATGTTATGTGAGTTGATGTGTTGTGTATGTTATGTGAGATATTTTCCTCAAAGCCGAAACTAAGCTTTAATCTGTCAGTTTCAGTAAAATGGATCGTGAGGAGATGAGAAACAAAGGTCATGATGATTCTGGTTCAGACCCAGGGATGTCCAGAGTTCAGGACAAGGGTCGAGGAGCACTGGAATCGAGACACCGAGAGTCCAGTCATGAGACTTGGCCGAGAGGCTCCTCACGCGAGAGGCGTGCTTGGAGACAATGTTCAGAGCAACCAGGGGTATCACGGGTGCGTGATACTGAGGTTGAATATCGTGAGGATCTTGGCGGAGAGCGCCGAGATCGAAGAATGGTTCAAAGGACAGAAGAGAGAGCTCTTCATACACCTGCGAGGTCAATACGTCATCGGTCTCAGAGTGCTGAGTCAGATGCCCATGAGGATCTTCGAGAAAGGAGTTCGAGTTGGAACAGGCTACGACTTGAAGGCCAAGCACATTCGCGTCCGACTCCTAGGCGTGAAAGGAAAAGAAGTCAGAGTTCAACGAGAAGAGATGGTGAGCAATCACCATTTTCTAATTCTAAGAGATTTAAGCGTTCAGATCCAACAGATAATATTTTAAATAGTTTTTTGACTGTTTTGAAATCAATCAAAAGCTCAGATAAACCAAAATTATCTTTTAACACCAACATTGTACCGGAATTCGACCCGATGTCTAAAGAGCAAACCGTTTTAACTTGGTTGACAAAAGTAGAGGAGTGTGCTGAAATATATGGGTGGGATGATAGGGAGATCATCCATTACGCTTTGCCAAAGTTAACTGGGGTAGCAAAGTCTTGGTACCAGAATCTGCCAACTATGATGTTTAAATGGACGGAGTGGAAAAAGAAATTAATTGAATCTTTCCCGGTACGCGAAGATTACGCTGAGCTTTTGAGTGAAATGCTAGCTAAAAGAGTCAAATACGGTGAATCACTTGAACATTACTATTACGCGAAAATAAACTTGCTGAATAGGTGTAGGATTTATGGACGTCAAGCTGTTGATTGTATTTTGTATGGAGTTGAAGACAGGGCTATTAAAGTGGGTGCACAAGCTGCACAGTTCTCAGAACCAGAGCAAGTGCTTAAATATTTTAGAACTGTCAAGGTAGGTAATAGTCGAGAAAATCGTGATTTAAATTCGAGTTTTCGAACTGATCGTAAAAATCTGGCTTCTACATCAAAATCGGGAAGTTCATTAAAAATTACGTGCTATAATTGTGACCAAGCTGGTCATCCTAGTTACAAATGCGAAAAACCGGCCGCTAAGTGTACGAATTGTGAAAAATCAGGTCACCTAGCCATTCACTGTTTTAGAAATAAGCGCCCAAATAAAGATCAGAAGGATAACAATCAAAGTACAAACAAAAATGAACAGCAAGTGGCTCAGTTGAATTTAGTCGAGGAGCTTACTGCTAAATATATGATTGATATTAAAGTGAACAGCCACGTAGTAGACTGTCATTTAGATTTAGGAAGCCAATGTTCCCTTATCAAGTTATCCAAAGCCAAAGAATTAAATTTAGACATAGTCACGCCGGAGGACTTACCTGTACTCAGGGGCATAGGCGCTAATTTGATTTCACCAGTAGGTATGACTATTGTTTCCATTGAGGTCCAAGGCTTAGAGGACAGCATAAATTTGTACGTGGTAGAGGATTATGTAATAAAGCAATCAGTTCTCTTAGGACAATCATTCACTGAGAAACCAGACATTGTAATCACTAAAACACCAACCGCAGTAATTTTCCGTAGAATTCCTAGTGTAAAAATGCACCTTGTTACAACTAAGGATATTGAGATTCCCTCAAATAATTTACGAGCAGTTCGAGTTTCCGCAAACCCGTACATGGATACACGTGTTTATGTAAACGGGTCCGTGAGAGGTTCGCCAGGGGAAGAATATTACCTTCTCCCTGGCGAGTACGAAGTGAAAGGCGGTTTTAGCGCACTTTTAATACATAATGTTTCCCCTAATTCAATCACTTTACAGAAGGATACACTTCTGACGCGAGTACAATGTAAAGGTGTAATTGATTCTGAATATACCTTAGATTCATACAATGTCACAATCTCTGAGTCGCAAAGTAAAGATACTTTAAACTGTAGTGATAAACTAAGTCCGGAAGAACGGTCAAGTCTACGAGAATTGATAGAAAAATACAATACTTGTTTTTCAACCGGGCTTCACGATTTAGGTTTCACTAATCTGACGGAGATGACAATTGAACTCGAAGATGAAGTACCTATTGTTTATCGTCCCTACCGTATGTCTTATGCAGATCGCGTACTTGTGAGGAATATGATACAAGAAATGGCTGATCATGGTATAATTAGGGAATCAACCTCGGCATTTGCAAGCCCAATAGTTTTAGTACAGAAAAAGACTGGCGAAAAGCGGTTATGCGTAGACTACCGTGCTCTAAATCGCAAAACCAAAAAGGAGCATTATCCTCTCCCTCGAATTGAGGATCAATTAGACCAACTGGCTGGGAATAAAGTTTTTACATCGCTTGACTTAGCTTCTGGGTATTACCAGATACCGGTTGCAGAAGAGTCGCGACATAGAACTTCTTTCGTGACACCAGATGGCCAGTACGAGTATAATAGGATGCCGTTTGGGCTGGTCAATGCACCTTCTGTGTTCCAGCGCACTATCAATAAGGTACTTCTCGAGGCTAAAATCAAGTACGCTATAGTGTATATGGACGACGTCCTTATACCGTCTAAAGATATTAACGAGGGTTTGCAGCGATTAGAAGAGGTCCTAGTCCTCCTAAAAAATGGTGGCCTTACACTCAAATTAAGTAAATGTCATTTTTTCCTTGACTCTATAGATTTTCTGGGATTTGAGGTTAGCTCTGACGGTATTAGACCTGGACAACGGAAAACTGATGCGGTGTCAAGATTTCCAAAACCTAGGAACCTACATGAATTGAGACAATTTCTAGGCCTTTCGGGGTACTTTAGGAGGTTTATCGCAAACTACGCGTTAACAGCAGCTCCATTGACAGACTTACTTAAAAAGGATGTAAAATGGTCATGGGGCGAAAACCAAGAGAGAGCTTTCGGAAAAATCAAATCTTTGTTGGTCGATAGACCGGTTTTGGCACTTTATAATTATACTGCGGAAACCCAACTACACACGGATGCTAGCAAAGATGGGTTAGCTGGTATCTTACTACAAGCCAACTCTGAAGGCATATTCCAACCTGTTTCGTATTTTAGTCGAAAGACAAATGCAGAAGAGCAGAAATTTCACTCGTATGACCTCGAGACATTGGCGGTAATAGCATCACTGAACCGTTTCCGCGTTTATCTAATAGGTATTCCTTTTAAAATATTTACGGACTGCAACGCATTGCGATCGACATTAGTGAAGCGTGATTTAATCCCACGCATCGCCCGTTGGTGGGTGCAATTACAAGAGTATGATTGTACCATTGAATATCGACCTGGGTTACGGATGTCGCATGTCGACGCATTGAGTCGCAATCCCGTAGATACAGTAGAAAGCGATTGTTCGACACGCTTAGACGTTCTAGCTGTCGAAAAAGGCGAACAGGACTGGATTTCCACTGTGCAGTCTGCCGATGAGGAAATCAAGAAAATTAAAGAAATACTATCAGACCCTAACTCTGAACAACTCTTAGACATTCATCGTAATTATAAATTGAAAAATAACAGGGTATATAGGATAGTCGGCGATGAAATTAAATGGCTCGTACCTAAAGGCGTTCGTTGGCAGATTTTAAAAATGAACCACGACGACGTAGGTCATTGTGGCTATGATAAAACTCTGCAACGTATCCGTAAAAATTACTGGTTTAATAAGATGCGAAAATTCGTAAAAAAATACGTAGCTTCGTGTCTCGAATGTTTGCATCACAAAACCCCTGGTGGTAAACGCGAGGGAGAATTACACCCTATTGATAAACCTAGCGTACCGTTCCATACGATTCATGCAGACCACTTAGGTCCTTTCATAAAAAGTAAAAAGGGTAACTGTTATTTACTTGTGTTGGTAGACGGTTTCACAAAATATGTAAATATTAGGCCAGTTAGGGATACAAAAACGGCAACTACATTAAAGGTATTGAAGGATCACATTAGTTACTTCGGAGTGCCTACGCGTCTTGTTACTGACAGAGGCACAAGTTTCTCTAGCTCAACTTTTAAAGAATTTGTTGTGCAGACCGGGATAAAACACATTATGAATGCTGTATCAACACCTAGGGCAAACGGCCAGGTCGAACGATTTAATAGGACAATCTTAGATGCGCTTTCAACGTCCACGCACGGTAAAGACGATAAAACTTGGGACGAACAAATCCCAGACATTCAATTAGGTTTAAATACAACGACACACAAAACTACTCAAAAATCACCATCGGAACTCCTGTTTGGGTTTAACATTAAATGCAGGAGCGAAGGTATTTTGAGTGAGGTCTTAGAAGAAACGGTTAACATAACCTCTCCGGAGGCATTAGTCGATGTGAGACAGGACGCGTGTGATAAAATCAAAGAAAAGCAAAACGACGATCGGGACAGATTTAATAGCCGTAGGAAAACCGCAAAAAGTTATTCCGAAGGTGATTTAGTAAGGGTTGAGAGGCAGGTGCCCAGCGATGGGCAATCACAAAAGTTAGTAGTCAAGTACCAGGGTCCCTACAGAGTATTAAAAGTACTACCCAATGACAGGTACATCATTGAAGACACTCCACTTTCACGCAAAAATAATCGTCGTTACGAAGCTGTAGTAGCGGTCGATAAAATGCAGCCTTGGTTAAATTTTAATAGAGATTTTAGCAGTGGTGAAGAAGACAATTCAGAAAATGATTACCTAACTAGAAACTAAGTAATGTTCAGTGAGTCACAAAACAGTTATTAAGATAATTTATTGTCACTTAACAATTATGTAGTATTATATCGTATTATAAACCGATACAATGTGCTGGTTTGTGAAAATAACGTTAGACTTAGCGAATTCGAGAATTGTATGGCGTGTAAATTATGATAAGATTAATTAACACTTATTGTATTGAATACTTACTTTATTTTACGTTTGAAAGAATTATATTGTTGCTACATTTTATTTCGGATCTAAGGAAATCTTACATTTATTTCATTTCATTCATAATTTAACTTTAAACTTATTAGGTAGGTAATCTGATCATTTACAATATGTTAAAACAATTCGCGAAGGGACTCGCGCTAGCAGGAAGGCCGAGCTGTAAGCTTAGTTGTCATTTTAACAATTATTGTACAGCCTACCTACATAAACTACTGTAAATTGTCTATGACATTGTACTAATTAAAATAGAAAGTTAATTATAAAAAGCAAGCAGAGTTGTTATTGCAAGCCAGTATGTATTTATTATTTAGAGATATTTTTTAAATGTGTTTCTAAACATATTTACTATTGTCAAACTATTTTGTTCAAGTTTAGATTTAAGGCATTGTTTTTGACAGATGTCATTGGAGCGCGGCAATGTTTTCGGAGACGAACGGTTGTTCTAAATTTATTATTTGTATCGTGATGTTTTCAAGTGGAATTATACGTATTGGTCATTAAGTTTTGTCGGAGTTTCTTTTCCTACATCCTGCATATCTGCGGCTAGACTAAATACGAAAGAGTAAAATAATGCTTGCCGCCGACGCTTGAAACAGCCGCGATTCAGGAGGTTGGCGAATAGTTAATCCCCAGTGCTTGGTTTGCATGGTGCATACTACCTAAAGTTGTTGTAACATGTATGAAGAATTGAAAATCTCTAATACGAAGTCTTGTTGTAACCCTGCAGTCCATATTGTATGAATCCTATAATGGCGTCCACGGCCGATTTCGACCACGGCGGCTGTTCTCATTTAAGGAGATCAGCCAGCTGCGCAGGACATATTATAGTGCACGAGCATTTGCGCAGACACAGGTGCACTTCCTATTCCTTCACTCTCATAGCCCGATGGGACGGCAATCCGACACGACCGGAAAGAGATCAGGCGCAGGACCGACATTTACGTGCTCTCCGATGCACGGGTGAATCAATCATCAACTCCCAGACTACGGGCTGCTTTGTGAAAGTTTTAAGAAAACCCACAAAGCGATTTCGGCCCTACCCGGGAATCGAACCCGAGACCTCGAGCACAGCAGCCGCGCTTGCGACCACTAGACCAACGAGGCAGTCAAAAAAAGTGTATGAATCCTACTAGATACATAACCAGAAAGGGGATACATGTTTGTTATCTTTAAGGCTCCGATACTGCTGTACTGTTTTGAAAAAATCTTACTATTGGGTAGTCAGGCACCTAAGCTATCCCCGAATAATAGGCTATATTTTGCCCAGGTATGAGAAGTATCCACCAGGATATGGATGAGACCTCGGGAAACAGCTAGTCTATACATATAATAAATCTGTAGAAAAGTAATTTTTGTACATTGAAGAAATTGACAAAAAAAATAGCCGGCATGTTAAAGGATAACTAACAGAACCCATTTCCATCATTTTTGTCATTTTTGTCTGTTTGTCTGTTTGTCTGTTTGTCTGTTTGTCTGTTTATCTGTTTGTTTGTTCGCGATTCACGTAAAATCTACGAATTCAATGCAGACAATGCTTATATACAAAAATTCTACGTAACTTGGGGTATTACTTAGTTTTTGTTTCATCGAAATCGATTCACTCTATCAAAAGATATGATTAATTTTGTGAATTCAAGATGTAAAATATTACGACACGCAATCTGTTTGTCAAAACTGTACATTTGAATGTTGTACTTATATTAGTTGTTCGGCCTATTATTAATCTTTACACAGAAAATCACACCTTTATAAGTAACTTCGGAAGAAAAAAAAAATATGAAAATTTTGTTTAGCCAAGGTTAAAGTAGCTCCATCTGTGGTAAAAATACATCAAATTTGTCAAAAGAGCGAGGTGGTTGACAATTAATTACCATACATTCTTTATAGAGGATTATTATTTCAACAGATGGAGTTGTGTATTTTCCGTAATTCACCATATTTTAACACGTAGTGTAATTTTTCGATAGACATTTCAATAGTGTTTGTCAGTTTGCCGTACCACATCAAAATCCAACTATAATTATTACCTTGATGAAAGGAAAATTAATAGTTCTCAGCCAAATTTAAAACGGTGCCATCTAAATTATTTTTTGAACATTATGTCAAAAATGATAACTTTAGTGGAACAATTAATTATCATTTAAAGTTACAGATGGAGTTCATATCAGGATTTTTTCATAAACATAGTTTAGCTATCTTCTAAACAAATTACTTTGAGTGAGTAGTATTAAGTAGACCTTAATTATTTTTTCTGATGCAAAATATGTAAACTTAATCCTAGAAGAAAGGAAGATCTATCTCTCGCAAGCGCTGCTAAGCGTGAGGTAGGTAATGTAGGCTTCTGTAGCTTTAAAAACAAGCCCAGATACAAAGTGCAGATAAGAAATGGGAGCTTTCTCGATTTAATACCATACACACGTAAAATGCTTTATGCGTCTGGAAACGTACAAATTACGCGTCGCATACCGGAGACATGCTTACTTTCAACTTCTGATCGCAAATACACTGTTCACGATTACGAACAGTCTCAGTAAGACCCGAGCCAAGTCTAAAAAAACACCTTTTATATAAAACTACGTTTGATGTCATTCAATTACAAAGACAGAATTGTTCTCTGCTGCAAATCCTATCCACCTATATCCTATCCTAATCCAGCATGCATTGCAGGTGTGCATTGCACAAAAACCAATGGTATCTTATTAGAGAAGTCAAAAGAGTCGGCCTGCCAACGTCAGCTTTTGCGCTAAGCAAGTGTTCTTAATAGTACCATCAGAATTACATTCATCGTTGAATGAGGTGAATACATTTTCAGAAACCACAATAACAGAAGGAGCCAAAGCGTATGATCGCTTCATAGAGCTCTGATTGGCCCCAGGTGACCAACTCAGGTCTGATTTGTTCGTTCATCAGATCTTTGAAAGTGTTTCGGTGGATACTTACTGTCGTCCTGTTTACGTGTGACACAAAATATGGTATATAAACGTCCTCCGCAAGAGCGAAATTTTCCCGGTGTGCGGTAGTGACGCACAGTATACAACACTTCTGTTTCTTTTGATTTGCTGGCTCCACCAAGAAATGACAAATTGCGAGCGTACATTTTGAAAATCTTGGCAAAACTGCAGGTTTCAAGAACGAACACATGAAGTGGACTCTCACAGATACGTACATTTTGCCTATTCGTGAACTAATGCAAACATTTCGGTGGAGTCCCTCCCGGTTTAGACCTAACCCCACATTAGGCGTGCGCGATCCTCGGGCGTGTGAGTAGCGCGTGCGTCGCGAGCACGCTGCGTGAGCGTCGCGTTTTGCTGCCCTGCGGCATTTGCAGCGCGCTCGACTTGACGTTTAACTGCTAAGGCGTTTAGCGGGCGGCGGGGATAGCGGGCGAAGGGGTAAGAACGCAACTCGAGCGCCGCGTGCTAGGCGCGAGCGCGTCGCTTGCACTCTTCACACATGCCGCAGGGCAGCAAAACGCGACTTTCACGCAGCGCGCTCGCGACGCCCGCGCTACTCACACGCCCGAGGATCGCGCACGCCTAATGTGGGGTCAGCCTTACCATAGTGAGTAAGTGCACAGAAAATCCCCAATTCATACAAGTCATACAAGTGTTTCTCCCCAGTAGTGAAACTAACCTACCCTATGCGCCTGCTGATGATGATGACTCATTTTATCATCCATCCAGCTATTCCCCAACTATGTTGGTGTTGGGCTTCCAGTCACCGAATCTGTTTGAGTACCAATATTTTGCTTGGAGCGACTACCTATCTACCTATCTTCAATCCAGTCAACTACACAAGACGATATCCATGGTAAGACTGACAGACTTTCTGGCTTCTGATTAGTCGCAGCAGCTGCAGAAAATGTACAAATGACAGCTTTGTCAGACTCAAAGCATATAGACATAGATTATAGCTATTTCCTGTGAAAATTACTTACGCACCATACGTAATAATTTTCCAAATTGGCTGACTAGATCCAGAGATTTCCACAACGTCACAAACTTTACTTCTTTTGTTTAGATAAATGGTCACATCCACAACACAACCTTGATCATTGAATCTATGCGACTGCTAAGTGGAAAGAATGCACCTACGGGATAAGTAGTATTTTGCCTATTCTATATTGCCCACGCAGACGAAGTTGCGGGCAACAGCTAGTCTATAATAATATAATAAAGAGACAATTTTTTTTTGTTAGTTAAAGGCTCCGAAACTACTGAACCGATTTGAAAAAAAATCTGTATCAGATAGCTACACTCTTCCTGAATAACATAGGCTATATTCTATCCCGGTACAGGTAGTAGTTCCCACGGGGTATACTATAATACGTAGGTTATTCGCTGTGTTGCGCGATACTCTTTCTGTATGCGCAGGCGCAGTGCAATGAGCTATACATAGCCACGCCGTGCAAACATCCCTCTTGTACCCTGTGATACTTTAAATCATTAGCGTAAAAAGTATATAGCATAGTATAAATATGGAGGGGGTCACGGGCGTAGCCAGGGGGAGGGTTTTGGGGGTTCAAACCCCCCCCCGAAAAGTTAAGATAAAATTGGACCCTGTTAAGCAGAAAAGATCCAGCCAACATTTTATTACTTTTGAGTAAAAGCAGTTTAAAGTTAGGCAGATAATAAAAAAATCGTATGATACAGTACCTCTTTAAAATTTAGTAGTGTAATAGGCCATAACATATACATTATTTTGAAAGCAATTTATAGTGTATTTTTATACAAAGAGTTTTTATTATTCCTGAAAAACTATGCGTGGATCTTTTACGCAAAATATAATATTACAATTTAAGTATCAGTTTAATATGTGGTTCATTTTAGAAGGAGAATGAAATTAATATATGTACTAATATAAGAACAGTTTAATGACAAAAAATAATACAAATTGACCTTTGAGGTAGTTTAAATATAATAAAACAACGAATCGGCAATCAGTGGTTGGTAATCCAATTTATTTAAGTAGCATCGCTTTCCTCAGCTTCATACTCTATCTCAAAATCAGGTTCAGCACCAAACCCATCAATATCGTCTTCTACATTATTGTCACCTCTCAGATTTTTGTATGTGTGAGCATCACGTGGAATCAAATGCATAAGGCTTTTAATATCGCATTATTATTATTATAAATGTATGTCTCTTCCAGACCTCAGACTATAGAGTCCTGGATTTTTGGGCGGCGAATGTGGGGCTGAAGCCAACACGCTGAAGCCCTTTTGAGACAACTTTATTGAAATGGTGACACAAAACCGACGATTATCCCTGTATACACTATGGAAATGTACCCAAGGACAATCCCCGGTTTTGTGCTATACTATTGCTAACTGTGGATGAAAACTACTTGGGCTATCGTGATGGGATGCTAATGGACTAGGAATGGGGAAACTACGGGAATTATGGCACCTGCCGATGACAATGTATTAAATACATGTAAAAATGGCAGGTGGAGACTCGCCACCTCACTTACTGGGCCCCCGGGAATCAGTCGCTAAATCGCAACAAGAGGGCAACAGGTACATGAGCGGCTGAAGGATGAGGATACCTCGGCGGACTTTAAGCGCAGATCACGCGCTCCCTGTGGATCCAGCATCACCGGCCCACTCGCCACTTACCACGAGGCACCTACCCTACGAGCAGGGCTGCTAACCCTGCTCTAGCGACTCCACTCTGGTCGGCCAATGAAGGCAAGCCAAGAGGCAGGAGACCTATCCCTCGTCATGCTTCACTCCGGCAGGCCGGAGATGGGGGACAGTATACTCTCCCTTTAGCACTCGGATATAGCCCCGCGGGGTCGCTACTCCCCGTCATCCGCCTCAGATGCCCTGTGGGGCGTATTATTATTATTTTATATTAGATAAACGGATATTACCAAAATAAAGTTATATTAGTTTTATACTGAACAAAAAACAATACTATATCGAATTTCAACAACAGGTATCTGTGGAGATCTAAGGGAGAGGCCTATGTTCAGCAGTAGACGTCCTATGGCTGAGATGATGATGATGATGATGATCGAATTTCAAAATATTTAAGTATCCTCAAAGTTCACTTTGAGTCTATTATTTTAATAAAAAATATTTTAAGCAGAATATATTCAAAGATCATGAATGTGTGAAACAAACACTTGGCTTCTTAAGTTTTTGAAATAAAGTGAGGTATCTTTTATGCAAAAAGATCCAAACCGGTATGGTATGAAAATATTATGCAACAATTATTGAGACTTAAAAATTTTAAAAAGATCCACGCAACATGAATCTTTTGAAAAATATAAATCTTATTAATGTCTGTGTCCACGCAACATGATACTTTTCTACATTTTTCAAAATTGGTGATTAGGAGATGGTATCTTTGACACAGTATAACTTTTGTTAGGTAAATGTGCTCAGAATGCCTGGATCTTTTGTGCATATATGAAACTTGATAAGTACTTTATGGGTATGTAGATAACTCGATTTTAGAAAAAGTGTTGGTTGGATCTTTTCTGCTTAACAGGGTCCAATTTAACTATATTAATTAATTACACTCAAAAGTATGTGGTTTGGATTGTTTGTTCAAAAAGTCATGAGCTATACATTGTCGCTATCAAAGCAACTGCAAGCAATTAACACAGACCTCAGTCATAACAGCATTCAGCCACGTGGATTAATGCTTTGCAACTTTTGAAAGATAAAGTTGACGAAGAGTACCCCCATCTCTATGAGAAAGCAAAGGTGCTAATAGAAGAAAATGGTGGTATTCTGCTTATGCCACGTATCGTCGGGAGGCAGTTAAATCGCTCTAACATTCCTGCGTCGGATATATCCACATATTACAAAATAAATTTATTCATCCCTTTTCTCGACCATACAATTCAACAATTAATTGAGAGATTTACGAAACACCGTAAAGTAGTATCGGCACTGTCTGGTGTGTTACCGTCAAATTTTGCGAAAGGTTGTGAAATTGAAGAGGCATTTTGTATGTATTCAGAAGTGCTGCCTGAAAAGAGTACATCTGTCGTCAAAGCAGAACTTGAAGTGTGGAAAGCAGCTATGACTCTCACCTCCCCTACTCCAAAATCAGCTTTGGAATGCTTAGATAAGTGCGACCAAAAACTCTATCCAAATATTTACACATTGTTGCAAATACTGGCTACGTTACCTGTTTCCACTGCTACCCCAGAAAGGTATTTTTCAAGTCTAAGAAGGCTTAAAAACTACTTGCGGAACACAACGGGTGAAAACAGACTGAATGGCTTGGCTCTCATGAACATTCACTATGGGATAGAAATTGAAGAATGAAGTAGTGGATATATTTAAAAAGAAGAACAGAAGATTAATTCTATAACGTGTACCTAGGTATAACTGAACGTAATTTTTTTATTTAGCCTATATTGTCCCCCTGCTTGAAAAAGGTCTTCGACGATTCCTTCCATTCCAGAAGTTTTCTCTGAATCTGTTTATTACATATTAAATATTGTTCTTATGAATAAACGGCTATTTTATGTATTTTTATTCGTTTTATTTTCTTGAACCCCCCCCCCCCCCCCGATTCTAAAACCTGGCTACGCCCGTGGAGGGGGTATTTTTCATAATATTTCATCAAAAGTTTAACGTCTGAACATTACTTTAGTCTGCGTGTAAACGAACACGCTGTCATTGTCATTGTCAAACTTAACGAGAAGAGTTCAGCTGTTTCTGTTTTGTTTATACAGAAGTTCAAGGAAGTTTATAACTTTCGTACTATCGTTAATTAACATAGTGCTTCAAGCAGCATACATTAACAGCCAGAATATGCAAATATATATAGACTGGTCAGTATTAATACAATAGGATAACCGTTATACTAAATTATGTTGTTATTATAACATTTATAACCTATAAACGACATACCGAAATTCGGTATGTCGTATATAAATATTCGGTAACCGAATATTTATATACAAAAGTATTGCTCTATTATCTAACCTTCACTAAACATTCGATTTAACCGCCGATTAAATAATGTAGCTTTATTTTGTTTAGTTCACATTTTAAAATTCTTATCAGTGGAATTAACTGTTTCCCGCGGTTTAAACTACGTCCCGTGGGAACTACTAACATACTTGCCGTTCCCATAACCGAATAAATTATGACCTTGTATTGCTTATAGACATTTTCATTCAAAAAGTGAGATACTCTAACAATTTTGTTATTTATATTTGAAAAGAGCGTCATAAATCGTAACGATATCGGCAAGCGCATAGTATATCGTTTTCTATCGGGATTCCATATCATTAGGTACTTTTTGGGTGCATGAATACTCAGATAATATATAAAAGGCCAGCAATTTTCGGCTTTCTATAACAACAGTAACTGTTTCAAGTTTTCTTTATGATGAGACTTTTAGATCCAAATTGAATTGCATCGGGCAACTTTCAGTGAACTTTGTAATTGTGACAGATGTTGCTACTGTCAATGTCAGATGATTTCAAGATGTCAACGTTTTATACATAAATTCATGTAGCAAAATACTATGTGATTTATTTAGTAGCATAGATAATACACTATGTAGAGATAGATACGCAACTCATCGTTCAAAACAACTTACTAGCGTGAAAGTTAACGGGCCCCCGTCACAAGATGGCGTGGTTACTTCATGTATGGTTAGGGTAGATGGCGCTTTTCAAGAGTTCTCTTAAATATGTTTTTAAATTTGAAAATTGAAATCACTGTTTTAAATTCAATTTACTGTAAATTGAATTTAAAACAGTGATTTCAATTTCCAGTTCCAGTTTCCAGTTTTCAGTTTCCAACTTCTAGTCTAGTCAATAATATTATGGGAGATAATAAAAAAACAAAAGATAAAGAGTACATTTATCGGCTAAGTATATTTTATTTCCTTTTTTTATGTGTATTACAATATTTAAATGCTTGTAACTTAATTTCATCATTTACATCGAAATTTGTTATTTTTCCGTTAATTATTCTATTAACCCCGGTGCACCAACTGTGAATGATTAAATTAATTGACATATTAATTATAAAATCAATTAATTTATTTTTATGAACTATACAAGTAATTATACTAAAATCACAATGGCAATTGATGTAAAATTTCATTTTTTCTTTCAGATATTTTATTTCAGGTGAATCTCGTAAACATGCAACAATCATATAATATATTTCATTTAATAATTTTATAAAATCATCACATGCATTAAATAAGGATTTTTTCGTATAATCTATTTCATAATTAAATGATTCAAAATCAATTTCCTTTCTTAATATATCATTAGTACATGTTCCACATTTTTTGAACACTTTACATTTCGATTTTTTTACAATGTATCCTGCTACATATTTTTTTGATTCGGCATGCAAAATCGAGTCATTCCATTTAATTTGGTTCATTGTATTAATTAAAGAATCAATAGGAAAATCACCACTAACCAATTCAATTTCATTGTTTTGTTTTTCAGCAAGAAGATCTTTGAAAGATTGCAGTGATTTATTTTCATCTTTTTCACAGTTGGCACTTACAGAATGGGGCGAATTTAAATTATTAAGTAACAAAGTTTTGAACGCATTAATAAATTGTAGGCACGAGGGATTAACATTTCGTATCCCATTACTTCTAATGTTACAAAAAAAATTTTCAAGAGGGTCCTGATTGAAATTTCTGGTTAAAAGGCTAGTAACTTTATATTTGATTTTTAAAAACTCCCACATTTCTTTAAACGTTTTAATATTGTGGATCCAATTTTGAAGGGATGGCACTTTTTCATATCTTACTTCTTCTGTACCATCCCGTTTTTTTTTTATAGTTTTAAAAGTCATTGAATCCAATATAGGAACTACCTCTGTCCATAATCTAAAATGAGGAGAATTATTCATTACACACCCCTTGAAAATTTTTGGATCACCTGTATATGAATGTCCATTGAAAGAATCAAATAGTTTGTCCATAATGAGTAGAAAATCAGCAGTTTCTTCGCACTCCGCCGGAAGAAGGTTGTGTTCTGAAACAATATATTAAATAAGTACTAGAATACAGTTCATATCAATCTTTTTTGCTATTGTGGACCGAAATTAAAGAAAAAAGAAAGAAAATACATTTATTCGACCCAGATTAGGGGACACAATAAAAAAACAAAAATACAAAAATTTAATTAAAAAATTAAACGGTGTGCCTCACGGCTGTGTCGAAAAGGCACAAACTTACAAACTTTAAAGTGGCAGTAACGATTTACTGTGCGTCTTTATCAGTTGGTTCAGTAAATAGTTGTGGGTGTAAATATAATTAGTAAGAAACCAACATTAAACTATATTTTGTAGTTTCATAATGTCTCAAATTTTTATTTCAATATGATAATTTTAATTTATTATTTCATTTCAATTTATAATGTTATTCCAACAATATATCTTATGCATCTTAAATATTGACATAGCCAATTTTAGATAAATTATTAGATATGAATTGTATTTTTATTTTGAATTTTATCGAGAGAAATAGCATCTCAATTGTTTGTTTTTAAATATTTTTGAACTTATAAATGTAGCCAGGACATCTAATATTATTTTAAAGAAAAATAATGAACTTTCTAATTTGTCTGTGGAGAATGAAGATGGTTAAAAACATGTAAATTAAAAATAAAAATCTAATTTAGTAAATTAATAGCAATTTTTTTTAAATATAGAGAAAATAATGAGAACAATAAAAAGCATACTTACTTGCTAAGAATCTCAATGCTGATGATACCCTTTGGCTGAAAACTTGTGCAGCATATTTCACTTTCATTTTTGGAATTTTCTCTTTATTAACATGGTTTTCTGTTAATTTATTAACAAGCCTAATTTCATCATCCCCAACATCTAACTTCAACAGCATCTCCAAATGTTCCCACTTTGCATACTTTGTTTTCCCATCTTGTACAAATTTCAAATGTTTGGCGAGTAAATTATTTCTCATTCCCTTTAAAAGATGTGGAGGATCAAATAATGGGAAGACCTTTTGGTCTTCAAACTCGAAGGCTTGGGTCCTATATTCATTACCCTCTTGTAAATATTTGCGTTTTGTGTCTTCTTGAAGACTTTTTATCACAGAAATATTTGTGGCTGATTGGTCACATATAGTGGCAATAACTATCAATCCAGTATTGGAGATTTCTTTTATTATTGTTTTGATCAGCTTCTTTAAATCGTCCTTTTTCGTGGCACCTTGGCAAAATGAAAAGCATAAAGGTTGTTTCACTTTGCTTTTTATACCCTTGATCATAAAGACCAAGGCATGATCTGCGAGTTTTTTTGTTTGTCTGTGCCCAAAATCTTCAAAACCAGTTATCTGTTTTAGGGCAGGGTTGTAAAAAACACCCGGAGCCAATGATACCTCATCAAACAGTAAATTGACCAACTTTTTTTCTGCCGGCAATTTTGCTACTGTAGCTTTTAAATTTTTAAATATATCAGGATTGAAGCCTGGTTTCAGTTCAAATTTACTCAACATTTTTTGTAGGCTGCGCTTTGATGGCAAGACAAACATTTTTCGCATGAGGTTGTAAGCTTTCTGACTCTGTTTGTAAATGGTCAATGCCATGATTTTTTCGTTAAATGTAAATCGCCTGCCTCGTGGTTTCTTTTTCCATTTCATTTGGAGGGAAGTAAATATTTTTATTGTTGCAGGCATTTTATTTAACTCTTTCAAAAATGATTTTGATGTGGAAATTTTCCTTGCAGAGAGTTTCTTGTTATTTTGTTCCTTATATTTCTTTTTCAGCTTCAATACTTTCTGTTTTAACTTTATTATCTCCTTCTCTTTGGAGGTGACGACTCGTTTTAAATATTGACAAGTCCCTCTTTTCCTAGAACCTGTAATTTAAATTATGTTACACCTCAGATCAAAGAAATAGTGTTACACAAAGTTTTAATAGAATTGTGATAAAAATATGTTACATAATATTGTTCTGTTATTATATTATGACCAGAGATTGGAATAGGTAGGCTTCGAGGAACAGATACAAAAAGTGGAGACTTCCCTACAACAGCAGATACAAGCTTGATAAATATTTTTTATGGGGATTTTATGGGTAAACAAAAATGGATATAAAGAAGATCATTCAGACTCCATACATTTTTGGGCCTTTTCTACCAACGAAAAAAAATGGTATGGATGGTTAGAACTAGCTATTTGGATGAATAATTATTATGACACATAAGTTGTAGGATTATATCAAGTTATTATTATTAATCCATTTAATTCAGGTTTACAAGTTCGGAGATTTGTTATTGTCTTACATTTATTGATTCCTGCAAGTGCGGAAATAATCCTACCTAAAATTATAAACGCGAAAGTTTGTAAGTTTGGATGATGTTTGTTACTCTTTCACGAAAAAACTACTGAACGGCTTTGGATGAAATTTGGTATGTAGATAGCTTATACCCTGGAATTAGACATAGGCTATTTTTTATTCCGGTATACGCGGGTGAAACCGCGGGACGCAGTTAGTATGAAATAATCCTATACTAGTACTAATATTATAAATGTTGTGAGGATGTTTGTTCCTCTTTCCCGCGAAAACTACTAAACGGATTTAGATGAAACTTTACAGTAATATAGCTTATAAAAAATGTAATAACACATAGGCTTCACTACATAGTATAAAACAAAGTCGCTTTCTCTGTCCTTATTTCCCTATGTACGCTTAAATGCCCACTCTCTCTCTCTGCAAGAAGTTTTATGACCCTACAGTGGAAACAAATTGGAATCCTGATGATGGAAAGAAAAACCTAATGTTACAAGTCAAAGGTCAATTGTCAATAAAAATATTTACCTTTAGGGCGTTCAGCTGTCTGTAATGCATTCTGTACATCACTATGATAGTGGGTAGAGCTGGATGGCTCAATGACAGCAAGTTTATCTTGCGAAATGTTTAATAAATTCGACATGTCTGCCTCGACATGTCCCGATGGACCTTCAAGAGTTTGACCAACTGGTAATGTAGATAAATCTGCAAAAGGATGAAATTATTTATAGTTACTGTATAATTATGTAGAATATAGAACAATATTCATTTAATTCTTAGAAGATAGCATGTTGCATCAATTATTTTTGGTATATAATATTCATTTTATTTTCTTCTAATTAGGATTAGATTATTCAGTAGAAAATTTTATTTAATATTTGAGGAACAATTTTGTTATTACAGCGAAGGCAAAGAAATGTGGTTTTGTTTCTATTAAGATTTAAATAACATAAGACATCTAAATAGTAGGTACCTAGAGTTGGTATTGCATTTGGAGTAAGTCGGTGACTGGCTGAACGGTAACACTCTTCAAAATGTCTGTCGCAAAATCGAATTTGGTTATAAATGTAGATGTCGCCTTTCTCTTGTAAAGCTTTATCTAGTACTTTTTTCCACGAGTTAAACTTTTCCAAATGTGGGTATTCAGGTTTAGGAAATCGGTGCAATGGGCCTGAAATCAAGAAGTTTTTATACATGAACAACTCACTCTCATTAAAATACCGTAATAGATATCATCATCATATGTATAAAATTTTAGTAATGTACTGTGATACCATCCTTGAATATTAATCTAACACTAGAAATAATAGCTGAGGTCTAGCAGTACTAGAACAGGAACACCACAGTTGAAGTAAATAAAATCACAGTAGCATAGCATGGGGGTGCCGAGGGGGCCATGGCCCTGGGTGGCGCTACTCTAGGGGCCGGCACCGCCGCCTAGCTGCAGCATCAAGCCAAGTAGAAGCTGATAGCGTTGACAGTAGAGGCAAAGGCATTTTTTGCCGCCTTTACATTGTCAGTTCCTATTTATGCCACCCCATAATACAATTTTCTTGAGAAGAGTCACTATACATTAAAGGTTGTCTGTAAAAGATCGCTTTTAGCGATAAGACCACCCATTGTTACACCCCTTTTAGTTATTAAGTTTTAAATTGTAATTTGTTATGGTGTACATAGTGTGTATAGATACCACCACCACCACCATAACAAATACAACAAGATAGATAGATATCTATCTATACTTCTAGCCTACCTCCCAATAACTTCTTGTCTACTAAAAGAAGATCTAACCTATCAGGCAGGCAGGGTACTAAATTTTTCGACTCGCTCTTGAATTTTTACATCTGCTTGTTTTTCGTTTAATTTGACAATAAATGCTTAGTCCACACAAGGCTTTATGTTTTTTGAGCTTTAAAGGAAAATCTAACATATCCTAGTTTGCAAAAAATATTGTTGCATGCTGTATGAATCGACAAAGTTATACATAGATCATTAGTGTATGAATCAACAAAATCCTAGGTAGGATGCTAAAATTTTCACACTGCTGCACTACATATCAAAGAGAGCCAGTAACAATTTCTGAAAGTATTCCTTCCAGCACCCTAGTGAATCCCAAAATCATGGGCTGAGACCGCACCTGGTCATGAGTCGATATCAATAATAATTCTTTCTTGCCAAAACCATCTTTAGAATTTTATTAAATTGTAGTCATTTGAATTTAAATAAGTACCTAAATAAGGGGGCTCGCCCCTAAGACTACCCACTGACCGGCAGCTAAATATACCTGCGCCCCGGGCGGCGGAATCCCATGCTACGCCACTGTAAAATCATAGTTTTAAAACCTGATGAAGTTATTTGGTCAGAGGGTCGTCTAGAGCGGGCTTTGTCTTATACGTAGATTCCGAGTCTTTTGATTGGATATAAAAGTTAATGTGCAGTTTCAATTGTTTGTGTAGGGTCAGGACAGGAGTGTGTGTGGTAGTGCATCTTAGATTTTTGATGACTCAAGGACTATGATGACCACAGATTGCACGGATGACAATAATGGATATTGTGCAGCCTATCAGCAAAAGATAAATTACGTGCATTATAAAGTTAAAAGTTTTGAACTTACCGTCATTGTCACAATCAAAGTAGCACTTATATCTTGACGTTGATGGCATTCCGCCCCTAAGACGATCCACTGGACGCATTTTCTAGTCCTAAATACGGTGCCGGGTCAATGTAAAAGCAGTCGATCGAGGTTCCAAAATACAAAGCCGGGTCAATGAAAATGCAGTAGATCACAGGTCCAAAATACGAAGCCAGGTCAATCACAGAAGCAGTCAGTATCAGAGTCCAGGAACACGCAACAATCGTAATAAAAAAACCAGAAAATAACACTCAGAATAAACCAACACGTTAGAAAACGGAAAACGGTTTAATTTAAAAGTATGGTCGACTGTCAATGTCAATCGTCAGTGTTTCAAGTGGTTTCAAGTAGTGTGATTATTGTGATTAACTAAGACGTCCTCATAGATAAAAAAGAATTAAAAATAAATCATAAAATTATTTAATTACAATATTTGTTAATATTTCTAATCACAAAACTTTTTTTAGATTTGTTATTAAATCGATGAAATATCGGTCTAAGGTGCAGTGACATCTAGTGACTAAAACGAAGTACAAATACCCAAGTTACGGGGCATCCGTCACTAGATGGCGCATTTCTAAAAAAAAACCTCAGAAAATTATTGTACTTCAGTTGCATCCCCATGTTTAGTAGTGTCAAAGTGAGCGTGAGACTTGTGTTTTATTTCATCAGAATATTAAAACAATAACAAATACTTACTCGTAAATCTTCAAGACAGGTATTTTCTTGAGTGTTAAAATTTTCAACACAAACATTGTTATAAATAAAAATAATAAAGTTGCTGAGTGGTATTTCTTGCATTGGTGGTAAGTATGCAGTTGTTTTTATAATAAAACTTTGAATAATATTTTAAATCAAAGTGCTGTCTATACTTTTCTTAAATAAACTGTTTTAGGAAGATTGAAAACTACTAATCCGGTCAAAAATAGATAAATAGAATACAGCAGCCAAAGTAAATTGTAACTTCAACATGGGTCCTCCAAAGAAGTTCAAAAAATATGATTCAAGAACAGGGAGTGATAGATCAGGTAAGTACCTCAGCTTTATACCTTAAAATTATATGAACATGTCTAAAAGTATATTTGCCAAGTTTGATGTAATGATCTCAGAGTCAGACCTGTAGAATATGTATTTCTGGATCTAAATGCAACATTGTTCTCAACAGGCAAGAAAAAGAAGGTAGAAGAAGAGATGACCATAGATTTAGTGGATGATGACAACTCTGAGAATGTTGGTGTGCCAGGCGCTGCCATGCAGGATGCAGAGAAGAATGATCAAGTGCCTGAAGATGAATTTGGTGCCAAAGATTATAGGTTAAACATCTACTTTTGTCTATACCAAGTAAATATTATAAAATAATAGACGTTGCTTATGATTTTAATGTTTTTTCACATTCTAGAAGTCAAATGGCCTTGAAGGCTGACAATGCAAGCCGTCCTTTGTGGGTGGCACCAAATGGTCATATATTCTTGGAAGCATTCTCACCAGTCTACAAACATGCCCACGATTTTCTTATTGCTATTGCAGAGCCTGTGTGTCGGTAAGAAGTTCATTTTTAACTTATTTATTGAAAAAAAAATGTTGTAGAAAACATATAAATTCATTCAATACATATTATTGAGTTTATATGTAATTTGCCCTTTTTTAGTCCGCAACACATCCATGAGTATAAACTGACAGCTTACAGTTTGTACGCTGCTGTGTCCGTGGGTCTTCAAACAGCAGACATTATTGAATATCTACAGAGGCTCAGCAAGTGCGCTGTACCAGCTGGCATTATAGAGTTCATTCAGTTGTGTACATTGTCTTACGGAAAAGTGAAGCTTGTGCTGAAACATAATAGGTAATCATTTATTTATCTTAAACTGCATTATGTACTTAAAGACAAATAAAAAAAAATTGAACTTAAACACAAATAACAGTGTTGAGGAAGTCAGGTAGGCATCTGACTTCCAACACTAACATAGTTGGAAAAGGCTTAGCAGATGTTAATAAATAATTAGAGACCAGTTTAACAAGGGTATTTAAATTTTTAGGTATCTAGTAGAGAGCAAACATGTGGAAGTCCTACAGAAGTTACTCAAGGATCCAATAATTCAGCAATGTCGATTGCGTCGTGATGGCGATGACGACTTCTTATCGTCAGCACTGCCCGACAAACCATCTACTGCACTTAAACCAGGTGGGTTCGAATGTCTATGAAATATGATGAATGTTAAGTAAACAAAATGATATAGCAATATTTTACTGTTTACAAACATTCGTTAAAGAATTCTTAAAAAAAACTCAGATTATCTTTATGTACATCACATTACGTAAAACCTTAAATGATGTCGCAATTAAAGCCTATATAAAAAAAAAACCATGAACTTTTTTTCAGGCGAGACCAGTGACAAACCGCCCCCGGCTAACGGCACGGTGCCGGATGACATCAGCCAGTTCTACCAACAGTTAGACAAGGAGGATGACGATGATGACGTAACAGATATCACCGCTAACACTGCTGTCGCATTCGAAGTCGACCCTGATAAAATTGAGGTATGCTGTCCAGCGTAAATGAAATATATAGGTAGTAAAATTGAACGAAATCATAAACTATTACAAGAAAAATAAAAGCTTGTAAAATAGGTTTATTTCTGGAGGGTTGTGCAAAATTCTTGTACAACAAAACGACCATGTATTTTCACGTGTTTCGTAAACAATCCCAATTATGATGTAGTCAAGGGACAATAATTGTCCCTTTCCCTCGATTCACAATAATTTTCGATTCACAATTATTGTGAATCGAAAATAAAATACTTTGACCAAGTAAGACTTGCACCAAGATCTAACACTACTTATCTTCCCAGGTAATACAAAAGCGTTGCATCGAGCTAGAACACCCGTTACTTGCTGAGTACGACTTCCGCAACGACAGCATCAATCCCGACATAAACATCGACCTCAAGCCCACCGCGGTGCTGCGTCCCTACCAAGAGAAGAGTTTGCGCAAAATGTTCGGCAATGGACGTGCTCGGTATGTATATCTCAACAAATATTGAAAATGGTTTTTTCTTTTTATAACGACTTCATAAAGTAGAGAGATTTCATTTCGACGCAGTGCTGGATATACCGTAGTGGCATTACGGGTCCACAATCCTAATTTACTTATGATGTCACACTCTTATGTACTTCTTTATATACTCCCCGTTTATACCTCCCAAAGTACTTATTCATTTCCTTACGTACTCACTCATGTACTTAAGAACGCTTTTATGTACCAAGTGCTCCCTTATTAACTTCTCCTATGTAATCCGTTATTTACTTCTCCATGTAATCCCATAACCTAATCTGTCAAATTTTACCAATCGAACATTAACCTTCCACTGCTGTGAAAATTGTATTGAAGGTATGTGTATCCACAGTTCAGGCGTGATAGTACTACCGTGCGGCGCGGGCAAGTCGCTGGTGGGCGTGACGGCCGTGTGCACGGTGCGCAAGCGGGCGCTCGTGCTCTGCAACTCCGGCGTCTCCGTCGAGCAGTGGAAGCAGCAGTTCAAGTGCTGGTCCACTGCTGATGATAGCATGATCTGCAGGTACTGTTGTAGAAATGCTCATTTGTAAATAGATGGAAGGTTAGCCCTTTATGGATTGAGAGATATTGATAATGTTTTATATCCTATGCTACAAATGTGTAGCAGGCTGTAAAAATGTATTACATAGCAAACCTCACATTTGTCATATTTAACTAAAACTAGACCGATTATTTTAAATTACATATAATTTTTAGATTTTCATTGATTAATTCTTTTAAAACATTACATTTGTCTGCGCAGGGGCGTATTTAAAGATTGCGCGCCCTGGGCTCCTGTAGTTTTCCGCCCCATCAAGGAATGAAAGAAAACAAAAAAATATATATTTTACATTTTTTTTCTGTGTACAAAATTCGTAACAAACTTGTTTATTACATCATCGTAATCAATTTTATTACTTAAATCAGCTTCAATGTTTAAAATTGCCAAATTATTCAGCCTTTCTTCGATAAGGCTCGATCTTAAATAGTTTTTTATTCTTTTTAAAACTGAAAATGAGCGTTCTGCACTACAGTTTATCACTGCAGTACTAAGAAATATACGCATCGCAATTTGGATACTTATAAGGAAATGCCACATTTAAATCATTTTTAGGGTTCCGTACCTCATAAGGAAAAAACGGAACCCTTATAGGTTCACTTTGTTGTCCGTCTGTCTGTCTGTCTATCTGTCTGTCAAGAACTTTTATCTCAAGAACGCGTGGACGTATCAAGCTCAGGTCTATTGTCCCTTTAAGCAGTGAAAAAATGAAACTTCTAAGTTAAGGCGATCAAAAGATACAGCAGTTTATACCGACACCTTAGACGAATTTCCGTCACACGCTAGGGAATCAAAACCTACAAGGTACTTCCCGTGAACACAGAATCTTGAAATTCGGCACGAAGCAACGTTATATAGTACAGATAAAGGAAAAATTGCGAAAATGATAAATTTGAAGTTACATAAAATATTATTTTTGCTTACATGACATAAAATATTTTTTTTATAAATATAAACTTACTACCTACCCTTTTACACATGAACGCGTAGAGATATTAAAGTTGAAATTAATATCAAACACTTGTTAAATATAATTGCCTTTAAACTGTGAAAAATTCTAAATCATTCAAAGGTCATTGGGCACCTTAGTATGGAAACCATACCCACGGCGGACACGAACGAAATATAGCCAAGTATATAAGGCTCTGATTTACTATGACATTAGTCGCATCAATGTGAACCATTAGAAAAAATCAGGTTAAACATCAAATATTTTCCTAATTTCAATGGGGAATTTAAACGACCAAGTTTGACGGATTTGAGAAATCATTTATTTGTAGTGAAAGAGTATACTCGCCGTTTATTTCCATTGTCATCAGGTCAGGATCTGATGATGGAAATCCTGAGAAATCGAGGGCAACTATCAGAAATTGTAGGCATGCATAGGGTTAAAACTTGATTCTCAGATGTATGTCTGATGATACTATCAAACAGTGAAGGTTTAGAGCTTACCTGATGATGGACGTGAGAAAGTCGAGAGAACTTTTCAACGGTATGTTTTAGTTACGTCGTGTTACGACTTCTAGACCGATGCACCTAACATCTTCTTCCTTTCTTTCTTGTTTTTGTTTTCTTGTTACTTTTTTATATGTTTGAAGTTGGATTTGTTTGTAAAATGCTTTTTAAATTCATTTTGATAAAGACCATTATGACCATTATGACCATTATGACCCACCATTACAAGTTACGACTGGGAATGTGGGTATTGAGATATATATAAACTAAATGAGAACTATTTACAAAATAAAATAAAGCCGACTTTATAAGACAAAGGAAGGGACAGAATTACACTTTTGTCAAGGCTCTAGAAACGTAAAGCCAGCAGCCCCGAATCCTACTCTCTAGCAGTCATTGTTACAATTCGACAGTTACAAGTCGTCAGACGGTTTAGAAACAAACCTGATACTGGGGCTCGTTAGGTGATTAATCCCTCAAAAATAAAAGATCCCATTCCTGCAATAGCTGCTTTAACCCAAGTTAGTAGTGAATTCTCATCACCTAAAATAAAATAAGCTTGTGTTGGACACAAGGTTACTGCTATAAATTGTAAAGGAGTTCCCATCACTATATCTGATCTTTGCTATCGATCCCGCAATGGCAGTCAAACCTATCTACGTGGAAAGTCTTCGCCAATACGAATTAAATAAGCCCAAACACGTGGTAGTTGCAACATACCGTTCAGGAGTTCCCTCGACTCTATGTGGTCTCCAAACCTTCACTGTTTACCAGTACCCTCAAAAATACACTCACATGTCTGGTTTTGACTTGATGCGTGCCTACAATATTCAAGAGTTGCCCTCTTTATCAGGGTTTCCAGATCCTCATCAGATCCTGGTAATCCGAATTGGCATCTTCCTTCTTTATGAAAAGTCTTTAACAATAGAAACTAGCATTGCAACCTGTACTTTGTACAATCCTCTGAAACTGCTTGTCTTTTATATTTTTTTAACTATCCTGGACATTCGTCTCCATGGAATTTTAATTAAATATTTATATTCAAAGAAACGTCATACTATTTTAAAACTACTTGTTTTACTACTCCACAATTTAAAACTACTTTGATTCATGTCCGCCACTTTTTGCAAAGCGGGTCAGATGTGCCCAATGACCTTTAAGGCATAATTAGTTATTTTTAATCAGATTTCTGAATGATGACTATAAAATGTTGTAAATAAATAACTTTAATAAAAAAACTTTTACAATTCTGGTTACATTATAAAATAAAAAATATTAACTATTTTGACTCTCACGAAATTACCTTATCTATGATTGTTCTAAACTGAACGGTTTGCGCGAAAGTCACTTTTTATTTATACAGGATTTGTACGGAACCCTCGGTGCGCGAGCCCAACTCGCACTTGGCCGGTTTTTTTTTCTTTAGATTTCCTTCAAAAAAATACTGAGGCGCAAAAAAATTAGACTATTCCACCGGTTCAGAAAAGAACAAAGGCCGGCTTTCATACTTTAAATCCTTAAGACATGAAATCAACATGTGGAAAGATGGCTCAGGGCCGTTCTAGGCTTACGTCCTAAAATATTGTTCTGTACTTTTTTAATCCTCCAACCTAAAGCCCAAGGGCGGCCTGCCGGCCGCCCCTGGGCCGCCCTTCGCCCCCTGCCGCCCCGGGCTGTAGCCCCTTTAGCCCTAGGGTAAATACGCCCCTGTCAGTCTGCGTAACTACGTACTACGTTAGTAAAATGGGTTCTACGTAAAAACTTCAACATTCGACTGCTTCATCAACTTTTTTTTTATTATCGAATTAATGCTATTTTTTCCTCTTCATTATATTATTTACCTATTCTTCTTACGTCTAAAATACACAATTGTACCACAGATTCACATCAGAAGCTAAAGACAAGCCAATGGGCGCGGGCATCCTGATAACAACATACTCTATGATCACTCACGGACAGCGTCGCTCGTGGGAGGCGGAACAGACCATGAAGTGGCTGCAGGCGCAGGAGTGGGGACTGGTCGTGTTGGACGAGGTGCACACTATACCGGCCAAAATGTTCCGCAGAGTGCTCACTATCGTGCACTCGCATGCTAAGCTCGGTAAGTTTACCATTACTTAGATATATTGTAAAATTAGGATAAGGGCGGGAGAATGATAATATTGCTATTTTTTTTTAATTTATTGAAATTTTAATAATTACATTGGTGTGTTTCTTAAATCTAAACTCGCCAAACTTTTACGTTTGATGGCTATGTAAGCCTGCTTTTCCCTGATGTTTCACTCGCGTCCTAGAGATTGAAATTTCGCCGTTACTTCAATACTAGACAGAGGGCCAGGTAAACCCCCTAAGCTAAGGTCAAGACAATTTTGCTTAGCCCCATTTTTTTATTGAAATCTGAAAAGTTGACAGGATAGTTGTTTTTTATCTGACACTAGCTTTCCGCCCGCGGTTTCACCCGCGTCCCGAGAAAACTGCTTCCCGTAGCCGGATGGTGACAAAAACTATCCTATGTCCTTCTCCTGGATCTAAACTACCTCCCTGCCAATTTTCAGCTAAATCGGTTCAGCCGTTCTTGAGTTATAAGTGGAGTAACTAACACGACTTTTTTTTATATATACATATTTTATGTATAAGATATTTTTAGAAGATGCATATGAAGAGTTATTTGACGAAGTACATATCGGCACCAACATGCAATGAAGCTTTCATAATATGTTTTTAGTAAACTGTCGACATAATTTTTGGCACGTTTTTGTAATTATTCTTTACCGAAACTATGAATTCCTTCAGGCTTAACCGCAACACTACTTCGAGAGGACGACAAGATCGCCGATCTAAACTTCTTGATCGGTCCGAAGCTATACGAGGCGAACTGGCTGGAGTTGCAAGCGAACGGGTACATCGCGCGAGTGCAGTGCGCCGAAGTGTGGTGTCCCATGACGCCCGAGTTCTACAGGGAATATCTCATACAGAAGTAAGTTAACCTAACCTTATTTACAATGTGTCTTGCCTTAGATTCAGTCTATTTTATGTAAAAATGCTCAAAAGCTGAAATGGCAAAAGAATCTGTCATTATTGTCCGAAATGCCAATTTTTTCCTCTGGTCAAGAGCCAACATCTGACAAAATATTTCATGTGAGATGTCTAAGTAAGTTCGATCAAATGAGTAAAGCCATCAAACATAAGAGCACTTCTTATCATATACACTTTACTTTCTCCATCATTCTTCTTCATCACATGCTCATATCCATACAATGACAGGCATTCCCACAACGATAATCTACACTGTTTAATACTGTTGAATTTATTCACAGAATAAACAAGAAAATGCTGCTATACGTAATGAACCCATCAAAGTTCCGAGCGTGTCAGTTCTTAGTTCGTTACCACGAGCGGCGCGGGGACAAGACCATAGTGTTCTCAGACAATGTATTCGCCCTCCGACACTACGCCGTCAAAATGAACAAACCTTACATCTACGGACCCACCTCTCAGAGCGAAAGGATTCAAATATTGCAGAACTTCAAGTTCAACCCTAAAGTCAACACGATATTTGTCAGTAAAGTCGCCGATACGAGTTTTGATTTGCCAGAAGCTAATGTTTTGATACAGATTTCTTCGCACGGTGGGTCGCGTCGACAGGAAGCCCAGAGATTGGGTAAGAACCGTTTATTATATGTGTAATACATATAACAACCATGTGGTTTTATAGAGTAGGAAAGTTGTGACGTAAGAACATGTGATTCTGATCATATTGTGTGGTAACAATAATAATCACTAATTCACCTTTCCAGCCAATTTGGGAATAAACTATCAATATACAGGAACAGATAATTATACAGGTATCAATTTTCAGGTCGTATTTTGAGAGCGAAAAAAGGTGCGTTAGCGGAGGAGTACAACGCATTCTTCTACACGTTGGTATCACAAGATACTTTAGAAATGGCATACAGTCGCAAGCGACAACGGTTTCTTGTCAACCAGGGTTACAGTTATAAGGTAACGTTTTTAACATTTATTTGGAGCTTCTGATAAAGTAAAAGAGGTTGTATGAAATATTGTTTATACACAGGTTATCACAGAGCTAAAGGGAATGGATACGGAGCCGGACTTACTCTATGGTACACGAGAAGAGCAGGGAATGCTTCTTCAACAGGTTAGAATTTTTCTATGAACTATGCTATTTTTATAGCTTTGTTTATTTGAGCTTGCTGTGTCTCTTTTAGCGTACTGTTCTCATGTTTTTAATACAACTTCAATGTAGCTGTATAAAATATTCTAAAATGACTGTGCAGAAGTCTGCAAATGATTATTACCCGTAAAATAACGAGAAAGCATTCATTTAAAGCTCAAAAGCGCTGTTTGAGAGCTAGATTTGGCCTCAAAGTTACTGACAGTTTGTGCCTATATTTAAGTCTCAGAAACTATTAACTTTCCCATCACTCTATATCCTTGAATTAGCAATATTTGTTAAAACGAACCAAAATTAATTTACAAAAATATCAGAATCCAGAAAACGAAATACAGCATTAAGATCTCAATATCAAAACCTACTATCCACAGGCACATTTAAAACTAGCTTATTAAAAAAGTGTTATCTGTATGGCTCCTGTTATCTTTAATAAAATTCCTAATCAAATAAAAAACCTGTCAATGATGAAATTTAAAAAAATATTCACAAAATTTCTTGTAGATAAATGTTGTTATTCTGTTCAAGATTTCCCAGATCATACAATTCAATACCGTATTTTACTTATAACTAATTTGTATAACAATAATTATTGTATTTGCATGCCAACAAGGCAGAATGTACACGGATGCTTTTATGTTATTTACCAGCCTATTTTGTACAACCCGTGCCGATAAAGAATGGGATTAGAAATCGCGACAGCTGTATTCAACTCTCGCTCATGTGCTATAGTGTATGTATACCTGCATTCTAAGCAAATAAAGACCTATTCTATTCTAATAAAAAATACACAGGCCAACAAGGTCCGTTTTATCAAGTGACGATCACTTTTTTTGGTACGGATTGTTTTTTTTTTTCGCATTATCGTTCGGGAGCTTCCGTAGTCGCGAGGCTTTAAGCCCTAAAAGTATTTCGATACGTCCTTGTTATACAATGAAGCGCGATGTCCGCAGGTACTGGCAGCATCTGAGACGGAGTGCGAGGAGGAGCGCGAGGGCGGCGTGGGCGGCGGCGTGGCGCGGCGCCCGGGCGCACTGTCCTCGCTCGCCGGCGCCGACGACGCGCTCTACCTCGAGCATCGCCGCGCCAACAGCGGACAGAAGCACCCGCTCTTCAAGAAGTTCCGATACTAAGTGTACGATACTGGTGTTGATGATAAATAAAAAGTAATTACATTACTTAGAAAGCCTTTTAAATTTGGGGAAAATCGCCACTATTTTTAACTGATTTCCCATAAAGAGAGGTTACCAATTCGGATGTTTATATATTTTTTATAGACTCCCTTATGTACTACTGGTACTACCCATATGCACCTACTACCCTATGTTTTTCCTTATGTTTTCCCCCTGTATAATCCCTAATGAACTCCCCCTATGTAATACCCCATGTACTCCGTGGCTTTGGATCCGCTCCTAACTGTTTAATGTAAATAAATGGCACTGATACCATCCCATTTTTTGTTTTATTTTGGTACCCATACTCTCCACTTTTTTTTGCAAGATTTAACGGAAACTTATGGCAATTTCAGTAACAACAATGACGGCGGCGGAACTCCAGAATGGGCGATAGTCGAGCTTCAAGGCCTTGTCCAAACGAAGAAAGAGGGAATCACAGAAGCGACAGTCGTCGGCGACTTGCATTATTACAATAGAAACAAGCACCCTGTCTTAGTCCTCGGTCATCACATTCTAAATGGCAAGGAACAAAAATTGGAGCAGCCAATGGCGGTCATTGAAAAAGTCACAGAAGGAGACAAAACAGCTTACAAAGTGAAGGCTATCGTCAAAAAGAAATTATTATTTAAATCTAGACCTAAGCCCATAATCTCCAATGTAGCAGAAAAGGTGTGATATTTGTTATGTAATAAACGAAGTTAACCATAAACTCGTGTTATTTATTTTATCGAGATCTCGGTCTTACCTTACCCTGATAAAATATGTCTACTGTTACTCTGGGGGTAGAGGAGCTTCCCACCATTGAAATATTTTTTCCTATCGGTTAGTACTTTCGGAGCGGTATAGCGTAGGTATCTATCTACTTTGGTATCTAGCGCCTCTCCGTCGCGTATTTCCCTTTCCGTGTTCAACTGGCGACACCGGTCTCGCGAAATCCACACGCTTTTGTTTTACTACGGAATCCTACGATCCCGTGTTCAATTAGCGTCAACTGAGCACGCTTTTGCGATCAAGCAACGTTAAAAGAAGTTTTACAAAACAGTGTGTAATTGAATTGAACACGGTTTTTTAACCTGTCTATTCGAAACAAATCCGTACTGATTTGGCGCGTTCGTAAATGTTCGGGATAAATCGTGCGGGCCGAAGCAGGCGAGAGCGCCCGAAGTTGGATTCGCGCGCTTCTCATTGCAATTTGTTATTATTTTGTTTGTTACTGTGCGTTCATGGTTGTACCTATTTTGTTTACATAGTGCATAATGGAAGAGTTTAAAAGGGTTTTCAGTGAAATTACAAAAGATTTTGAAATACTCAACTATGACTGTTTCATTCATGCATGATAAGGAAATAATAATATGACGTTCACGAAAAATAAAGGTCCAACCTACATCTATTTCGAGACGGCATCAAAAACAATTACCCAGCAGTGGTAGAATTCAGTCCGGCAGTCCTGTTAAAAAGAAAAGTGCGCACAATATCGCTGTGAACATAGACCAAAAAGAACGTTCCGCAAAATAGTTGTCGATGTTTTTTTTTTGTTATTTTTGTGCTGATAGTAAATGTTTCATTAATTGTATTGTATGTAATATTTCATTGAAATCATATTGAGTTAATGATACAACCTACTACCTACTGTAGAATAATACCGTCGCTGAACCAACACGCTTTTGACTCAAACAGTCTAAGAGACGAGTCAAAAAAGCGGGTTCAGTTCAATTGCACACGATTTTGTTAAACCTTACCCAGCGCCACTTGATCGCAAAAGCGTGCTCAGTTGTCGCGAATTAAACACGGGATCGTAGGATTCCGTAGTAAAACAAAAGCGTGTGGATTTCGCGAGACCGGTGTCGCCAGTTGAACACGGAAAGGGAAATACGCCTCTCCGTCTTGGTCTGACTGTTGCGCCTGTGATGTAAGTGTATTGAAATTGTGTAAAATTATGGAAAGCTAATACAGAATTGACTATTGAATATGTGCAGTGCAGGAAATAAAAAACATTGTACAGTACTTAATTATAATTTATTACACTATTCACATTCTATGATGTGACTTAAAAACTATATAACCCATAAATTAAATTGCCTTAACTATGGATGAATTAATAATTTCGAATGTTTTGTTTCAATGAAAAGAGTTATGCATCTGAAAATATCACACCACACACACATGTACCGATTTTGAAAGAGTGAACACAAACATTGACTTGACACCAAAGTGCAAATAATTCAAGTTCGCTCACTTGCAATACATTGCTATTTATTTTCCTATTACAAAACACTTGAAAAATTATGTAGCACACGTACGTACATATAGAAATCTTAGTCAATAGGTATGTACACACAACATGTGGAGTAGATATGTATTTTCAAACTGAAATCGCAAATGATGGTGAAGTTGTTACTATCGTAATGACACTAAATAGTTGTAAAAGAATAATGCACATTAGTGTGCCAACAAGACAGATAGAACTCAAACTACGTGTTAAGTGTAAACTAAATACTAAAGTATAACACATTGTGGAATAGTTTCCTATATCATTAAACATTGAAGGTGTCATCAATCAAAGTAGTATAAAATCCGTCAACGTAAAGTTCATTATGTACAAATTATTCGGATCAGTATCCAATCCCACCAAATATTCTTGTCAAACCCTTTTCACCACTAAGTATTTACACATGCATTGTTTTAATCCGACGCAATCTCGAAAACTAACAAATCTAAACGTGCTCCAATAACAATTTTTAAACTATTTGCGACATTCGCTTACCACACAAATATTTTTGTACTATGTGGTGAAAATGCAACATTTACCGTGCATCTCATGCACATAAACTATGTATTCGCGTTGCTTTGTTTACTTCAATAATCTATAATCGTTAGCTTCAAAAACTATACATCTGATTGGGGTATAGGTAGCTTCTCTCCGAGGCGAGAAGTGGCATGTCATAGGTTTTCCTAGACATGGTATTTTTAATACCATAACTTCAAATTATGATTATTTATGAATCTGACAATTAATAAAATAAATCCTTCCTATCTTCTATTGCATATGTATTGCGTCTCAACACTAGTAAATCAATAAACGTCTTATGTAATGTTGTTTGATTGCCACACCAGCCCAGACAACTGTAGCTTAACCGTCAATGTGGCCAATTCATGTGATGTTTTGCACCAGTCATGATATTAAAAAATCATTCATAGTTTCGGTACTAATTATTATTTCATATAAATTTATTATAGTACATTTTTAGTATACAATCAAAATATATAGAGTTCGATATTATAAAAGGCACTTTATTTTAAAGAAAAAGAAATAAATTACCACTAGGTAGATACACTTATATAAGAACACGTAATTTTAACAATATTTTGAATCGAAACATAAGTATGCATTACAGTACATTCATAACTCATTTTATATTCCATGTAAATGGAATGAAAATACTAAGTGTAATCTGTAATACACATAACCGAGGGCAGAGATTTTATTATGAAATAACATTTACTGCTCTATTTACATAACATTAATTTCAAGACCTATCACCGAAAAGTTATAAGCCCCTGTAGTGTGTCTTACTATCCACGCAAATAAAACCTCGTGTTTTATTTTTCAATAACCTATACCGTGTCTCATTAGACTCATGACATTAATCAAAATTTATGAAATGTTTGTAAATAAAGCCGTGAATGCGAACTTTGGCTGTAAAGAAAATTATGCTAAACCTTAACTTATAAACTCAAAAAATCTAAAACAAGGACATAAACAATTTAATCTATAACATAACATAATTTTTCTATGATTCAAATTTAATTAACACCAAGAATTCAATCTGTTTTAGACAAAAATCAAACCACTCCATGTAAACTTTTAATGCATTCACACTTTACTTTTCTTACCCTCTCATTGATAGCAGTCTTTACACAATACCTTACCCCTTAGGGCTCGTACTCATACTACCTACAGTAACAGTAATTTTGATGTCAGTCTGACAGCTGGTCATATTACTAAAGTTCAGCCAATTTATATTTTACCAACAACAACACATATATCTTAAAACAAAATTCATGAATATATTTTAATCTTATTAATTTTCTTTTGTATATTTTTAGTTACAAAAGTATTAAAAACCAATTGAATGGAGTCATATTTGAAAAGTTTTTTTTTTAATAATAGCTAGTCACAATAAAATTATTGTTTTGACTGTTGTAAAACAAAAAGTTTAGGCGGTATATGCGGCGCGAATGATCTCCTGCCCTTCAACAGAGGTCCAATACTCCACGAGCAGATCCCGTTCCTTTTCTAAATACGCCAGGAATGTAGACTCCGCCCCACCCTTTTTCATATTCAGTAATTGCTTCTTTAACCAGATGTTCTGAAAACAAAAGATGAATTTTATTTAAAATCATCTAAACTTCCATCATGACGGTGAACCCTTAACTTGTTGTCTTGTCAAGGGAGCACAGTTTTATTACAAATCTACCCTGTTGTTGGAACACCTTCTCACCAGGACAAAATCTAAAACCATTTCCAGTGAACCTCCTATTTCTCAGTTGGTTCAACAGTCATACACTTAAAGATTAACCATCGTCCATACCAACAAACTGTCACCTCTACATTATTAATATGGTTGAATCAACTGATATCTACTTTTAATTAAAAAGATAACATGAAGCCTGTTGCCCCTGAAAGATTTAACAGAGGCGTATTAACAGTATAATGCAGCCTCATTGCAGATGAATATAAATAAGCGAATCAGCCAATGTTGGAGAAATAGTACCCCATAATCGGACCTAGATCATCGGCTCTACTATTATTTATTTATTCATTAATTAGAAGTAAGTATAATGGCGTCCACGGCCGATTTCGGCCACGGCGGCTGTTCTCATTTAAGGAGATCAGCCAGCTGCGCAGGACATATTATAGTGCACGAGCAATTGCACAGACACAGGTGCACTCCCTATTCCTTCACTCTCATAACCCGATGGGACGGCAATCCGACACGACCGGAAAGAGATCAGGCGCAGGACCGACATTTACGTGCTCTCCGATGCACGGGTGAGTCAATCACCAACTTCCAGACTACGGGCTGCTTTGTGAAAGTTTTAAGAAAACCCACAAAGCGATTTCGGCCCGACCCGGGAATCGAACCCGAGACCTCGAGCTCAGCAGCCGCGCCTGCGACCACTAGACCAACGAGGCAGTCATCAAGTATAAATAAGTACTGTAAACATAACTGTCGCTTTCAACCAGTTAAAAAGTTGTGACACAGGTATTGTGCTCCATAACTTACTTTAGATCAACTTGATAAATAAAAGTGAAGCTATCTCTCTCGATTTGCACACAGTAAATACCTATAGCATAAGTAGCATTATTTGACCTTATTAAAGAGTTATTGTGTCTCAAGCAAAGTTTGACAAAGAACTAAATTGAACGATAACGTTAGTTGAATTAAATCCTCTGGTTAATATCTCGCCACAAGGTTATCCTTATCGGTATAGGTTGTGACCCATTAAGGCGTCTAGCTTAGTGTACTGCAGTGGCGATGGCTATGTGGTTCAACATACTACTGCTGTTTGTGCTCTGTTCCTGTGCAGCCTCTAGCGATGACAACGACGAGCCTGTTCTATATTATTACGGCCTCGTAAGTACTTTACTAAAGTGCAGTCTGATCTTTAGGCAGCAAAAGTACCGGGTAGTGCCGTACCACACAATACATACAACATGACTATTACATAATTTATTTTTGCTTTTATTGATGTTACGAAAGATGAAATATACAAAATCTTCAAAATAATGTCTAATCGTATCGTAACTGTTGACAGAAATATATATAGTTGATTGAGTTGCATCCTAAAAGTTTTCTTAATAAATAACGTGCAAACGTTAAAAACCACACGAAGTTTACTATTTATATTAGAGACCTCTTCCTAAGTTGTATCTAAGGTTGCGAACTTGCGTCATTTTAAATTGGAATTCGAATACATGATGTCATCAGTACCCATAGGGATGTTGACAAAAAATATATGTTTGTTTTTCACTATTTTCTTTCATATTTTTTTACAAATAATTTATTTTTTGTATTGCCGGGTAGACTGGGTTGATGAGGTTAGATAGGCTGTCGCTTCTTGTAAGACATTGATACTCAGTTGTAGCCGCTTAGTCTGGAAAGCCGGCCTCAACATTGTTGGGAAAAGCTAAGCAGGTTGTTTTTTTTTTTGGCAAATCTAATAACGTTTTTCGTTTATCATCGTCCGCCCGCATCCTAACATGCGGCTATTAGGAGGAGAGCGAGCGCAGCCTGCCGGCGTGCAGGTCGCGGCAGGCGTGCTCGGCGCTGGTGCTGCGCTACTGGCGCGCGGCGGCGCTGGTGCGGCTGTGCCGCTGCGCGCGCCGCACGCGCTGCGACACGCGCGCACAAGCAGAGCGACTCATCGAGCTCAACAACAGAGCTTATCTACAGGTACACATTACTACTTCGAGATATGTTTCACGTAGATTTATTTCAGAATACTTCTCGTATTAGGCGTATAATATACTGTCAACTTAATCACGAGAATTAACACTAAAACTTGTAAAACTATTGGGAAAGTTCCAACTTCAAAATTATATTTATGTAAGCGTGTTTGTGTTGTTACAGTTTTGCCAACCTGTCACCGACTGGCCAGAATGTGCCATCCAAGAAAATGCCCTAAATGTAACCACGGCCTATCAACGTATGAATCCTGATGAACTTGAAGAGATGCATCATAAAAACATCCAACTTACTCCGCCGAATATAACTTTTAACTGTCGCTGTCGGAGCCCCAATTATTGGAAGATGGCATCTAGTGACGATAACCGTCGGACGTACCGATGTTCCTCTCTTCCACTATGTAAGACCGGAGAGTTCTGTGGGAACGTTAACTACGACCTGATAGCTCTGCACCAGTCCTGCCTGTGCCCCAAGCACCACATATGTGTGCACAGCGGAGGCATTCCGCATACGCGCATCTCAGAACTGCTTTACGAAGGCAGAGGATGGAAAGCCCACTGTCAAAGAGTAGAAGACGACTATAGTTACGAAGAGTATTAACTCACTTGCGCAGGTTGAGCAGCGATATCTTTAGCGATAGTATGGATTTGTTCGTTGAAATTGTCAGGCCACAGCACTCGGCTGACCAGACCACCGCGCAACGCCTCCGCAGCGGTCAGCCGGCGCCCGAAAACGATTAGGTCGTTTAGCTGCAAAAAGTAGTTTTTATAATTAATAAAATATATATAAAGTTTTGTTTTTATTTCTTGACACCACGTCGGCACATAGCATAGTTACACAAAATATTACTTGAACCATATTAATTACTCTAACTTTGATTGTTATTATAGTTACTTGAAATTAATGTATTTAAATGGTGTGTACACTATAAAATCATTGTGTATTTTAGTTTTGCGACTAAACGGAGAGGCCTTAGAAAGTATGGTTGAACTCAGTCATTTGACTTGCTGTTTGGCCAGAATACTCTGCCAGTAGTGGGATGTGGACAGCATTGGACAAGTGCTTTTTATTACATTTTAAAAACTTACTAAAGGTTGTGAGAGGGGTCCATTTGAAGTGAAAACTGATAATCCTGGCTGTATAGGAGCCGCCGCTCCGTGTGACTTGGGACTGATAGCGAAGCTAGCGCGCTCCGAAGCCAGCGCCACGTCGCTCAAGCCTATCAGAGCTAGGCCGATGCCAGAACATCGACCACTAACTCCTGAGCATATGAGCTTTGTGTGTTGTTCCACTGCTTGCAAAAGGGACCTGTAAATAAGTATTGAATATTCTAGCTAAAATGAACAACTTTAGATGCTTTGTAAGTCACCTTTTTTAGACATGATAGATGTTATAACTCCTATTTGGTATAGAAAAGTACACGTTTATCGGAGCCGCTCAAAGCACCGTTTCTTTTACTAAAAGTTTCATAAATTTTAATATAAATAATTTTAAATCCTTTTCGTTCAGTGCTTTCGACTATCACAAATATGCGTCAACCTTATTATAAAACTTACTTTATAGATTCAGCCAGTTCATATGCAAAATTTGTTGATTTTTCCATATTAGCATCCAACAGTGGTCTTAAATCTAAGTCTGAGTATGTAGTCCCACATTCAGATGGTAACAAAGTCACTGATATGTCTTTTTTTAGTTCTATCATCTGTAAGGCTTTCTCTAACTCCCTTATTAGCTGTGAAAGAAAAATAACTGATTAATATTCTCATTTTTGATGAGCTCAATGAGAGCTGATAAAAAATCAATACAAATTTTGCTTGAGCAGCAAGGTAATCTACAACATATGTACATTGCATAAAAACATTTACATAACATTTACAATATTAATTTTATAAATCTTGGTATTGAAAATAAGGGTTAGGGCACTTACCTCCACATTACATTTGGTCCCTGGTTTCTGTACACTTATTTCAGCTAATCTTTGATCAAAATTAATGGATAAATATTTAAAATCTTCATTATTTACAGAATTATTTTCATCCAATTTCATAACTTTTTTTATTTTTAATGGTTTTTCAGGTTTGGAATTCTCCCGCTTTCTCTTATTTAGGGCAAGATTTAATTTGGAATTAAGTTTCTGTTTTATAGACAAACAATCATCTTTATTTATAATGTCAGTCCTGATGGGGTCTGTGTCCGACATAAACACATCAGCAGTTGAGCGATTGCTATTACCTTCAATACTTGCTTGCATTGAATTATCAACCTGAGCACTTTGTGAAGAATTACGCGAGCTGCCCTGATTGCTAGCTTCCACATCGCTTAGCCGGCGTGGACTCATGCAAGAACTGGAATAAGAACTTGATGAATGCCGTCTATAAATAATGGAATCATCAGCACTGTGTGCCTCAAAGTCTTCACATACTGAGGGTGATTTGACCGAACTACTCAGGGAAGGTCTCTGCTTGCCACCGAGAATTTTCTTAGCTTCTCCATCTTCATACTTTGATTCTTTTTTTCTTTCTCGAAATTTCATTTCTTTAGAATCAGGTGTAGAGCTCTGTAACTTTTTGATGAATTCTGCTTTGGTTTTCATGTTTTTCTTCCCTTTTGTAGCCTCAGGAGTGAGTTGATAAATCATATTTACAGCTCCTTCATCCATTAGTAACTTGTCAACTTCAGTCAGTCGCTTATTTTGTTTGCAGTTTTTAGGAGAAGGCTTTTTCCATTGCAATTTAGCCGTGGGTGACTTAGATTTGGACCTCTGAAAAGCTTGTTCAGTCTTAATTTTTTGTATTTTGGATGGAGTTTGATCTTTTTCCATGCTAGGTTCTTTGCTCTTTAAAACAGATTTGCTTTTTGTAAAGGTGTCAGGATTATCTGGGTCAAATATAACTTTCTTCTTTATAACTCTGCCAAGCCTTCGTTGTGGCTGACCTTCATCACTGCTTTTGTTTAAAGCTGGAGTTTTAGCTTCACTTGAGGAATCAATTGAGGTTCGAACAGATACTTCTTCTTCTTTACAGATAGTGTCTTGTGTTTTTACAACTTCTTCAGTACTTTTCAACAACTGTTCACTTTCCTCTAACAACTTCTTTGACTTTTCAACTTCAGGGGCTTCTTCATCATCCCACTCTTTAACCAATACATTGACTATACTTTCCTCATTCTTCTTTTCAGAAGAAACTTTTTCATCTTCAACAGCCTCTTGTGTGACTACCTTCTGAACTTTATCAGTTCTCACAATTTTCTGGGCTCTAGGCTGACGATCAAAATGCCGCCTCTTAGTTTTTTTCCCTTTCAATCTTGAAAGTTGTTGCAAAGCTATTTGTGTTTCTAACATTTTATCAGATCGCCTGTTTTTAAAATTGGGTGGCAGTATGTCTCCAGGTTGTCCCTCATCATTGCCTTCCAAGATGTCCAATAATTCCTCCTTATTGAACACTTCCTGTCTCACAGCACAATTGTTGTTTTCTGCACTATCAGTGACATTTGATGAGCGTAAAGCTTCACTTAATTCAATACCGTGGCCAAGTTCACTAAGTAAGTTGTTAGAATCCTGATCTTCAATAACCTCTTCAGTAATAGTTTCAATGATCTCATTGTCATTTGTTTCAACCAAAATTTCAGTTTGAAAAGTGACTCTTTCTATAGATGAATCAATTTTGACAACATCAGCTAACTCCTCTAATTGTGTTTCTGCTGTGCCTGTATTATTATCCACATTCACAGTATCTTTATCCTCAATTTGCTCTTTCACTGCTTCAGCAATGTCAGGCGAAAGATCATTAGTAGCCTCCTTGTTAGTTGAAGCATCGCTAACAACTAGCTCCGCGGTGCTACTATCTAGTTCACACACATCAGATGCCGCCGGTACTTTATCATTTTCTTGCGCTTCATGTTTCACGTCCACGGACTGTTCAATTTCACATTTTCCGTCTTCGCTGGGCGCAGTATTGCTTTCAACTGCGGCGACTTCTGCAGTCTCCGAATCGGCAACTCCGTTTGATTTGTGACATACATCCGATGCTACCGAAGCCACAGCGTTTTCGTCGTTTTCATCGACCACAACCGTTACTTTCATGCCGTCCACTGCAGCATTAATAAGTGGAGGCTCTTCTACAGCTTCCATTATGCCAAAACCGTCACTAAAATAATGAAAAGGTTTTATTATTGCTTTTATTATGCATAACCTATATTATGTTGACGAATGCAAACTACACAGCGTAAACGTTTTTTTCGACAACCAATCGAATCACATTTATCCTAAAGTTACGTTTAAAATTCTTAAGATTATTAGCACGGATTACCCAGTTTCAAATAAAGTTAAATTCAATCAAACGACAAAGTTTGCTTTGCGTTGCGTCTGTACGACATACGTCCATTACGCGAACTAGGGAGGAGATTGATTGATTGACCATCAACAAATAGTTGTCATTTAAAAACCTACTAAAATCATTACAAATTAAATAATATAGTTAAATAAACTATTCAAGAATTTAATCAATATGGACCGAGAGATTCTACTTAATATTTTTGTATTTAGTTCATTAGTAATATTTAAATTTAAATTAAAAACTATTCTTAAAAAAATTCGTCCCCATCGCTGTCAACTAGCTATTCTACTTTATTATTTAAAAAAAGGCAATGAGCTCATGACCGAAGATACTCTACATTGTATTGTACACAGTTGTAAATAAGCAGGAGTGGGCCTCGTAAAATGTAAAGTACAAACTTTTGTTCCATTTTTGGTTGATGGGAAGCAGAGGGAATCCCTCTGCTTCCGTCTGTGTCTGTCACCGATGTGACAGTGACATAGCTGACGTCCGAGGTAGATGTGACTAGCGATGGGTCGTTGAAGGTTTTTCCGTCAACGAAACGTTAACGTTGATTTCCATTTGTCAACTAGTTGATCAACTAGTTAATTTCGTCAACGAGTTGACGTGTTACAAACGTCAACTTGCATCAACGATCATTAACTTTCAACGATACACGCCAACGCCAACGATAAACGCCAAAACGTTTTTGTTAATATATCATTTTTTAAAACTTTCTAGATGATCTTCCCTTTATACTTTTTTAAACAATTTGACTAAATAATTTGCTATAAAATACAAATTTTAGGCGTATTGAAAAGATCATCCGATTGATTGATTTTTATGTACATTAATTAATTATTATTTTCAATTGGAACGAAGTTCCTTATTTTTTTTTTATATTATTTTGGCTTTATACATTATTTTATTTTTTATAATTTTACATTATTTTGGTTTGAGTTCAGTTGCTCGTTTCGTTCGTCAACCTAGTTGAATTCGTAAACGTCGTTGTAATTTTTACTCGTTGACAAATTCAACGCGTTGACGGATTCAACGCGTTGATTTGAAAACGGTCAACGTTAATCCCGTTGAAGTGACATCAACGTTGATTCAACTAGTTCGTTGATTCAACGCCCATCGCTAGATGTGACACTCACTTGTGTCAGTGTCAGATAAAAGAATTGTTCGCCCGTGCTTTTTTTTTATTAATACTTAATAGTTATTCGGGTAAAATGAATATTCTTCCAAAGAAAAGGTAAATATAAGAAGTAATAAGTCTTATATATTTTTTCCTTTTTATTAAACGGAGATATTTTAAGAATTTTGTGCTGCAGAGTGTAGTGCTTTCCAACAGTGGAAGGGTTTTTCAAATCGGTTCAGTAGTTTCGAAACCTGTAGGATACAAATAAACAAAAAAGTTTCCTTTATTATATTAGTATAGGTTACCAAAACTGTATAATTATTATTATTATGATGACAACAAAAGCATTCTTAATATTCGTATCTTTATAGATGGCACGTCAGAACAAAGGAAAATATAGCCAGAGTACGCAAAGATGAGGCTGAAGCTGCAGAAAAAGAAAAACAGGAAAAATTAAGGGTTGAAAGAGCAGACAGAGAAGCACGGCTCCAAGTGTTGAAACAAAAAAGTAGACAAAAGTTACAAGAATTTGGCATTGACGATGAATCAAGATCGAAGAAAGAAGAAACTACTGAGCATATTAACTTATTTGCAAATCTTGAAGATGCCATTAAAACCACAAATAAAGATCATGATAATGATGTAAAGGAAAAGAAGGAAGAGTATGAGAAAAAAATTGGTTACTTAACTTATCTTGGTCAGGATACAAATGAGGCCCTGGGCAAAAAGAACTGGTATGAGGTGCCACCAGAGACAGCTAGAGGCTCAAAGTCTTCTGATATAAAAGACACTTATGACAAGTTGGTATTGAAAGATGCGGACGGCAAACCTAAAATGAAAGAGTTGGATGATAAAAATGGAGAAATTAGCTGGAAGAAGAAACAAATGCTTGATCCCATGAATGCATTCAAACATCTTCATGATTATTCTTATAAAGACAAAAAGAAAACTGTAACAAAAGATGTTACAGAAAAAAGAAGTAAACATAAAAAGAAAGACAAAAAACATAAAAAAGAAGATAAAGATACAAAATTGCAGAAACTAAGAGAGGCTCGACTAAAACGTGAACAGCAAGAAAGACATAGAACCGAGTTGTTTCTTAAAGGACTTCATAATCCTTCTGCACCGGAAACTGTAAAAGATACTGGAATCAAGCCAAAATATAATTCACAATTTAATCCAGAACTAGCACGACAAAATTATAGATAATAATTTTTAATGCCTATTCATAACAATATAGTTGCAGAAAATATAAATAGGAGGGATTATTAAGTCAACACATTATTGATTGTATATTACTTTAATCTTAAACATAATCAGATATAATATAACATTACAATATATTTATAATTCTTTAAATATTCATTTTATTTCTGGAGCGTATGTGTAAGCAATATTAAAGGCAGCTTGTCCTCCAATTTACTAAATGGATAATTAAATGTTTCAGAAAATAATTGTAGAATCCTGATAATAGCAGCAACATCATGTGATTCTGCATGTTTTATTCTGAAATATAATATATTTTTTAGCATGTATTTGAGTAAAGATAAACAAATCCAGGTGAAGACAGTTGTGGTTTGCCTTGCTTGTTCAATGAACGATTATACGTTGTATTATGTTGAACTGAGAGCAGTGAGAGCTCTGTCCTGGGTTAGCTTATACAAATTCTTTAAAAAAATCTAGAACACTTCAGGTCAAATGAAGGAGGATGCTCGCTCATATAATAGGGGAGCCCCAGAAGGGCTCTTAGAGTAACTCGAGGGTGTCATATTAACAAATGGGAAAACAATCTTAAATAGCTCATTTATTGTTAACTAGCTTCTCGCCCGCGGTTTCACCCGCGTCCCGAGATAACTGCACCCCGTAGCCGGATGGTGACAAAAACTATCCTATGTCCTTCTCCTGGCTCTAAACTACCTCCCTGCCAATTTTCAGCTAAATAGGTTCAGCCGTTCTTGAGTTATAAGTGGAGTAACTAACACGACTTTCTTTTATATATATAGATTTACATTTTATAAATGTAGCATTTTAGCTACGGCGAATTCCACGCGATGCGAGCGAAACCGCTAGCAGAAGATAGGTTTAATTAACTATATATTACGATAGTGATGATAGACTTTACTCATCGATTTGCATATGTTTTTAGGGTTCCGTACCCAAAGGGTAAAACGGGACCTTATTGTTTTCGCTCCTCTGTCTTTCCGTCCGTCTGTCATCAGGCTGTATCTCATGAACCGTGATAGTTAGATTAGAGAGTTGAAATTTTCACAGATGATGTATTTTTGTTGCCGCTATAACAACAAATACTGAAGACTAGAATTAAATAAATATTTTGGGGGGCTCCCAACAACAAACGTGATTTTTTTTGCCCGTTTTATAAATAATGGTACGGAACCCATCGTGCGCGAGTCCGACTCGCACTTGGCCGGTTTTTTTTATTGTTACGCTCTTCGCAAGGCCTGTAAGTGTGAGTGAAATAAATATGTACAGGAGAATGATGCCAGACTCATCAGTCGATAATGCACGAACTACATAAATAACAAACAACTTTATTTATTCACTAGAACAAAGAATGATACTAACCTTACATACGTGCACAGGGTATCAACAAAGATGTCAACATTATCAGTTTTACTTTGCCGTAAAAGAGAGTAGATCCCCACTAATAATGGGTACCCGTCTATATTATCTCCTGTTTTTCTCGTTATTAGGTCACCTAAAATGCAAATAGTAGATAGTAATACATAATAGTACTTGTAATAAGGCTTCGTATGTATACGCTCGTACCTGTTGTATGACACAGTTGCAATCTAGGTAATTGCGATATTAGGAGTACAACGAGAATTCGACCCATATCTGCGTTCAGTAATTCCTGGGCATGTTTCACGTAAATTTTGTCGTATGGTTCGTAAATACCACATCTTACTAAATACTCTTCCAGATTTTGCATAAGTAGTGACGATACTTTTGGCTGTGAGTCAGAATGAGCCGATATCTTTAATTCGTTAATAATGGACCTGAAACATTAATGGTCATTAAATACACAGCTTTCTATTTTCACTAAGTATTCAGTTTAAGTAAAACGTGTAAGCATTATTTAGTTGAAGCTAGGGTCTCTTAATAGTCAATTAATGCAACTAGCCTACTTGAAGTTGTAACTGATATTATGTTTTTATAAGCAGTCCAAGTAAGAATTTCGATGGTTCAGATACTATGTACAGTCAGCAACATAAGTCCATGAATACCGATTTTGAGATTTTAGTGTTCAGGTGTTGGTGGGTTTTTGTGCTGACTGTACCTACATGACTCACGTTATAAAGAACATCAGGTGACAATTGAAGCCTAGTTTTAATTGGGTACTTACTCATTCATAGTCCTTAATGAAGCCTCCAACTGAGCAGAGTCAAATTTGCAAGTCGTATTCAACTGATAAGCAATGTGCCTTCTTATAATTTGCAAAGTCCCTATCAAAACGAGTAAATCTGATAGCTGTTGGAATGTTTTATATCCTTTGGTAATAATCTGGTCAATGTCTTTCATATCAGCACTTATGTTACCTAACAGAATTTTGTCTTGACTGGATCTGAATATATCTTGCACATTTTGCATCTGGTTTTTTACCATGAAACCATACAAAGTATCCAATCCATGAAGACCTACTACTCCGATGGCATCGTTAAGTTTTCCGAATGTTTTGTTGTTTACTATTTCATTTTGTGTCTTTACGTCGTACCAGGCTGCGCATACGTTAATGTACGTGCATATGCTGAAACCCAAAATTGATTTATGATTATTATTTATTGTAATCATTAAATGTTATTTTAATATTATGATCACTTACCGAGCGTCCAACAATTGCGGTATTTGTCGAGCTAAACTGCCCATAAAGCCAGCCGAGGGGCTGTACAATGTAACTCCCTTTCGGAAACTTATCTCCTTGGCTACACTTTCATTAATGATCGCAGATATCTGAAGCAAAATAATAAATCCATTATTGAAAGGTTTTTGCAGGGTAGCAAGGAATGCACATAAGCAATATATATCATATGCTCGGTTATAGACCCCGGCTTCGCCCGTGGTACTTACATGTATTATACATACAAACCTTCCTTAAGAATCACTCTATCTATTAAAAAAAACCGCATCAAAATCCGTTGCGTAGTTTTAAAGATCTAAGCATACATACGGACATACAGCGAAAGCGACTTTGTTTTATACTATGTATTGATGCTCAGTTATACACCGCATATAAGAAGCATTAAAACATACCTGTTTCTGCCAAATTCGTAAACCGTGGATATTGATATAATCCTGTATGTATTCTAGAGATCGCCTGTAACCGTCCATACTTTCAGCAAGTTTTTGCAATCGGCCCATTAAATTACTTGCGGTTGGTTGATATTTTTTACCTTGAGGTTCTAAAAACTCCACAAACTTTTTACTGATATGTCTGTCTAATTCTTTTAGCAGACCATCTTCCAACAGCTCTGCAGGATCTACTCTTATTACGCCGACTAATGTTGACCTCATGTCCAAAATTCCTAAAAATAATGCAGGTCATATATTAATTAACATACCATAAGATGTACGTATCAAATGGAGTTGTTGACACAAACAGACCTGTGGTGAATGTGGATGCAGAATGGGTCAGCCTCGCAACTTCCATTCTGTCTTCTAGTTGTGCATAATCCCTCAATCTTTCCTTTTCTAACCTAGTTGGCACTTCTTTTATTGCCCATGTTTGCAAATCAATTATTTTCTCTACAATATTAAAAACCATTTCTGGAATAATTTGCAATACCTTTTGGATATATTTAATCAGCTCATTACTGTAGTATTGTGACACTGACACCAAATCATCACTATGAGCTTGATTTATCCTGAGTAGTGGTATTTCCATGGCACTGGCTAACTTTAGGAACAGAGCCCTAAGCCTGCTGGTGACAGCTGGGTTCTCTTTAATGCTATCTTGCATATGTTTTGTGTATAAATCAATTGTGCACCAAGCATAGCTTACATCTGCAATTGTTTCCAAATTGACTAAGGAATCTTCTTTTAAGGATACAGTCCTCAGAAGATTTTTTAATGCATCTTTACTGTCAGCCAGATACTGAACAATTGTGGAAGTACTCTTTATGCCATGAAATTCTTCGACTTCGTCTAATGCTTGTAACAATTGAGTAACTTTCTTGATAGATTTTGATGAAGTTGGTTCACCTAGAGATGCAATTTGTTTAGCAATATTATCAAACCAAAGTTTCAGTTGTTCATTTTCTTGTATTTTAGCAACAGGTTTTGCTCCAGAAAATAGTTCTGATAAACTATTCACTGCTTCAATAGCAAGAGACTTATTTGTATTCCATGCAGAATCCTTATTTTCAAGTAATTTATTCAATATCTCCCTGACTTTCAATTCCAATTCTGCAGTACTAACAAGAAGCTCCAAAATTTTCAAAGGGTCATAATTTGATTCCTTTAAAACAAGCTCTCTGAGCTGTTTACTTTTCTTATTGTTATCATAGAAAGTTACATCAGTGTTGTGTAGAAGGAGCCACCTTAATACTAAGTTGGAGTTCAACAATAGGTTTATGATTTTGTTTATATTATCCAACACAAAATCATCAGTGAGTGTTCCTTCTTTTAATAGTTGGTGTGTTTTAGTTGTCAGCATTGATACTGAACCTCCTCTTTTAGCAAATACTTCTTTAATCATTTTCCCATTACATGTATTGCTCAGAGCAGACTTAGCAGCCTTGAAATTTTCCCAGTAGTCAATAATGTTCATAGTAACGCCCATATAAACTGGTATGACCCAATTGCTGGGAAAAAACTTATCAACTATTTCTCTCATTTTGGATGTATCTGTGTGTAGGTATTGGGGAGTGAAGAATAAACAGATAACTAGCATGCTCGCCTGTGTGCCCAATGCTGATGCCTGATGCTCTGGAATTGTATAAACAGCCAGTTGGTTGTAGATGTCTTCAGACCGAAGTTTACCCACAACTTTCTCGACAAATTCAGGACGAATGTAGACACGGCTAAAATGTGAAATAAAAATGTAGGTGTGTTACAAACAGCAAGGAAACAATAGAGAACCATATTTACCTGAAGTATTCAATGGGGTAATCTGTAGGTCTTTTCCCATTAAGCTGGTCAAATCCAGTGTCTCTCAGAAGTTTGCATACATCATCTATGTTTGATTGTGATTGGCTTGTACTGTAGCGGTAAAATGCTACAAGAAGTCTTTCTCTCATGGGCCCAGGAATGTATAGATCACACAACAAGAGCATAGCTCCATAGAGGTATAAACTCTCACACTGAAAACAACAAATAAAAAGATGACTAGAATCAGAGAGTTGTGTGAATGAGTAAAGTTAGTTCAATTCATTATAATATCTGTGATTCAATAATAGTAATAATACATTTTCATCGGCAGGTGCCACAGTTCCCATAGTTTCCCCATTCCTAGTCCATTAGCATCCCATCACAATAGACCAAGTACATAGTTTTCATCCATAGATAGATAGATAGATTAGATAGATTATGCTTTATTGTACACCAAGAAAATTAACAACACAGGACATCACAATACACAAAGAAGAGTACAAATGGCGGTCTTATCGCTAATCAGCGATTTCTTCCAGACAACTTTTGGATGGAGTTTATCTGGAGAATACCTTGAAAATGGGTAGTTTAGGGTGTACATATAATTGATAAATACTAAAAATATAGAAAATAAATAGTCAATAAATGATAAGTAATATATAAAATACATGTAATAATAGTAGAAAAATGAAGATAAAAGAATAGAAAGTAGTGATCCTTCACCATTTTTTTGAACACTGCAATCGACTGCGCCCGTCTTATTGCCACTGGCAGTGCATTCCACAGACGAGTAGCCTGCACGACGAACGATTTGTCGTAAAATGACGTAAAGTGCACTGGCATCTTAAGTTTTAGGTTTTCCGATGACCTGAGTGATCTTGAATGCGTATCACAAACAAACTCAAAACGACTGTTGAGATAAGCGGGGGACGTAGGGTGAAAAAGAATACTGTATAGCAAGGAGAGTATATGAGCATTCCGGCGAAGTCGTATTGGAAGCCACTTGAGCTTAACACGAAATTCTGACACATGATCATATTTGCGTAAACCAAATATGAATCTTATATATATAGTTAGCAATAGTTTAGCACGGAACCGGGGATTTACATTTCTAAAGTGTATACAGGGATAATCATCGGGTTTTGTGTCACTATTTCATTAAAGTTGTCTCAAAAGGGTTTCAGCATGTTGGCTTCGGCCCCAGTGGCGAGGCGTCCCTATAAGCCGATTCCCTTTCGAATTTCAAGTTAGAAGCATAGGTATAATTAATAATATAGGTACAGGGCCGGCCCGCCCATATAGGCAAACTAGGCAACTGCCTAGGGCGCTCGTATTTGGGGGGCGGCATAGCAATGCGAGCGGCATCACCAGTCACCACTGAGCACGCGGATCGATCAAAAATGGTTCAATCAATCGTACGTACGCGCGACAGACGTGCGGAGCGACGCGCATCGCAACTCGCGGAGCGCGCGGGATTCGGTGTGCCATACCTTGCGTCTCGCCCCGCACCTACGCGCGGCGGTGCATGTTTATCCGCGTGTATGCGCGTGATCCGCATTAACGCGCGTGGATGCATTTTCAGTGTGTTGGACTGTGCGTGTTTTCCATACAAACGGAGATACTTACAAACAACGGAAGAACACGCATCCACGCGCTACGCTGCATCATGCGGGGCAGTGTGAGAATCACCTAAGTGAATTCCTCGGACTCTCATTGTTAGGGCTGCCATCCGTCCGGGTTTCCCCGGATTTGTCCTCGTTTGGAGACCGTCCGGGGGCCGTCCGGGCGGGGTTTCAAGAAGTGTCCGGGGAAAACCTGGACATTTTTCACAGGGCCGTCTTAACCTATGATGCAGGGTATGCGAATAACCCGGGCGCCGCGGGCTCAGAGGCGCCGCGGAGCGCTCACGCCACCGCCATACAGGCCTAGGGCCAGCAGATTTCAGAGGACGATCACTCGATTTGAGAGGATAAGAAGTCAAACAGGTTTTTCAATAAGAATCGTTAAATCCACCAACCAAGCCAATTCCTAGCCTACCTCGCCTTCATCAACTACGAGTTGAAAACATAATATACATGAGATCGCTTGCCTTGTATGGAAGTTGAACCTTTTAAAATTACAAATAGACAAGCATTTGCTGCCGACGTCGAATTGTACCAAAACTCAAAAATTTTCGCGCTCGCTTCGCTCGCGGCTTCTTCACTTTACGGGTTTTTTTATTATACAAGTTTAGGTGCTTTAGTGACCCAAAACTCAAAAATTTTCGCGCCCGCTTCGCTCGCGCTTCTTCACTTTACAGGTTTCTTTATTGTACAAGTTTAGGTGCTTTAGTGACCCAAAATTCAAAAATTTTCGCGCTCGCTACGCTCGCGGCAACTTTACTTTTCAGTTTTTTGTATTTTCCAATATTTTTTTGTCTAACCTATCAAAAAGGTAGCTCCATTTTAAAGTCCTATTACAAACAAGAAGGTAACTCCTAGTTTCCATATGAGCTTTCTTATTTATGACATTTGAAATACATTAAGTCACAATCTTTCAATACTTCTACTACATGAGCTAGAGACGGCCCTGACTTTTCATGTAAGGAAGCACCTCATTGAATTTAAGTATATGGTAATATAAAAAATTTGATCTTGTTTTGTTTTTAAAAAAAAATTGGACTCGTCCGGGGAAAAAATGCTATTTACGCCAAGTGTCCGGGATTTTTTTAATGTTTGTCCGGGTTTGGGGAAATTCGAAATGGCAGCCCTACTCAGTGTGAACAATAATAATTGCAATCACCTACTGTACCTAGTATTTTTATTGTTGTGTTTTTTTATGGGCGTCGTTCCAATGTTTTGCCTAGGGCGCCAAGTTTCGTTGAGCCGGCGCTGTATAGGTATAATTAATATAATCATTTAAACCACACAATTTAAATATGTAGGTATAACAAAACACCTACCACCGTAAAATTTTTTGTCTATAAATTACTTGAAACATTTTGCTCCTAAACAAGCCGGTAAGCGTCTCGGCTTCCTCCTCCATACAAAACTACGCTTGCGTGACGTCATCGGCGCCGCGCGATGTTCGCAAAATATGGGCGCACGGTAAGTCGGCACACGAGCGGCTTCTAGCCAATTTCTAAAAAAATATTTTTAGTATACCTGTTACAGCCAAAGTAATAAGTCTGCTTATTATACATATTATCTAGCTATTATTTATAATATCTACTCAATTTGGATAAAGTGATAATTCACACAGAATTAATCACATTAACTAGCAATTTTATATAATATCTCCATAGACTTAGATAACGTAATAAAACAAGTAGGAAAAGATTATTATTTCATGTTAACTAACTAAAGTGTCTGGTAGCTGACCTTAATATAATTCGAAAAAGGCTAGTTAGCACAGTGCAGGGCACCCCATAATAGTAGCGAAAAGTCCCCTCTTTGAGGTGTGGCTCGGGCCACTATATAGACCCGGAGGACACGGTGAACCTCACAGTCCAGGTGTGCCCTGCCTGGGAAGGGCACCGCCGTGTCGTCGTCGAGGCAATAGGCAATGTTGACCTCTCGTGCTCGGCCCTGGTTCAAGCCATGGTCAGGGGTGAGAGGTAATGGGATGCCGTCGTCTCATGCAGACGCTAGAGAAGTTCACACCTCTCATCACAACTGCTGCCATGGACGTGGAAGACACCACGGGCGCCGGGTGTCGAGTGACGTCTCCCGGCCATTGTAGGCGTGGGTTTGTGGGCGGTGAGTTTCGGTTGGCTCATCGTCCTTCAGACAGAAGTGCTGTAGAAAACAAGGGCCCGTCTTGGCAGCGCGCGTTGTTCCACGCGCTCTTCGAAGAGATTCAGCATACTCCAGTGGGTTTAAGTCACTAACAGTCTGACACTCCTTCACGCTGCTAACCCACAGCGGGAGGAATCATTTGATGATTCATCATAAAAAAGGTCGACAATAACTTCAACCGTTTTTTAGAATTAGTCAGTACCAAGTTGGTTATACCTACCATATTTATTACTTTGGCTAACTTTGACCAGCTATTACGAATACTATCCAGATAAAGTAATTAATTTATCACATTGTCAAGTCAATTTGGCGAATATATAATGACCAGTGGTTATGTATAATATATATTTAATCACTATGGCTGTAACATACCTACTTTTAAAACTTAGATTAGACTGTTTTCTGACAGATTATCTACTTTAGGAAGAAACTTGCTTTTCAAGGTTAAGTTTTGAGAATAAAAACGTGTTATAAAACATTAAAACTCGGGCACGCCACACAGGTGAATTACTTACCAATATTAAAATTACTAACGTCGTGACGGATTTATGAAACACAAAATGTATTCCTATATGATAAATATCAATGGCTAACAGGCCGTTGTAAATTAAATAAAATGTATTGTTTCTAGTGACAACTTTTCTCAGATTCTAGTAATTATATAGATATAATAAAGTTTTTTATAGATATTAATAATCTGCCGAATTCCTCGAGAAAACATGTTCAAACTATCAGTCCCTCAGTCAGTGCTAAAAGGTGGACTGAGAAATTACCTCCATTACCTCTCCCCCCCGTTTCTGAATATTCCCACCCCCCTTTTTTTTTGCTGCGGCTTCCCTATTTTATTAAACCACCCTTCGCCACTGGGCCCCACGTTCGCATCCCAAAAATCAAGGACTCTATAGTCCCAAGGTCTGCTAGAGAGATAAATAAATGTTACATAATAATAAAGGAATAAAAAAATTACTAACCAATAACTGTTTGCCTTCAATGTCCTTCAGTACAGTTTCAATATTTTGCTGGATAAAGGTATTATCATGTAGCTGATCAACAAAAGAGTTCAGATCAACAATGTATTGATAAATATTCTCAAAAAGCAAATAGAATCTGTTTATTATTTCTAAGTATTTTTCTTTTAGCTCATCATCTAAATCTTGTAATTTCTGAAAATAAAATTGTTTTAATTCATAGTATGTAGAAAATCATATGTTATAATTTTAACATTGAAATGTATTTTGGTAATTTTAGTACAGGGCTGAATTGATTACCACTCTAATATAAAATGGAAGGTTGATTCAATACAATTTGATTACCTCCTTCCATTTCTTCAATTACTTTGTATAGTAAAATGGCCATTATTGTATAAACTTTTGGCTTTAGAAAGATATATTTTACAAATAGTGAACTTACAGCACTGGCGTTAATTTTCTTTTCTTGAGAATCAGCCACTTTAAAGTAACTGAAATCCATGATGACATCCTGATACTTTTGGACAACATCCTTATTATCTAATCTGAAATTATATTTAACATCTGTGTTAAGTACAGACAGCTACACAACCCAGCCACACAGCTTACACCCCTACAGTTGCAGCATAGATATAGCCCAGACATCTACAAAAAATGGTACAAGCAGAGATAAGCTGGGACACGGCTGTACAGTGAAATGATAGAAGTTCATAATTTACTGCACAAGGGAATATCTGTTTTACCTCTTATGCTAAAGTATTTTTAATACATGCTTAGTATGGGCTTAAGCTGGGATGATGTAGTGTACCTGAGTCACCGGACATTATACAACTATCTTGGGTATTTATTCTAAGATTCAATTAATATACTCACAAGTAGGCACTGGGTTTATGGTCCTTTAGCCTTAATATCTCAGCAACTATGGCATTTCCGTGTGATACTAGAGTCAATAAGTTCTGAGCGCAAAGATTATCTTCCGACATAAACACCTTCATTTTTCATGTAGATTTATTCAGACTGTTCGTCCAAGGCCAGTAGAAGATATCGAGTCTGGATTAAAAATACTATACTATTTTCATATCAATAACTTTACCGGAAAGCCTTTGAAAATCAGTGAACATTACCAAGATGTAAAATTAAGCATTAAAACCAAAGAAGAAGCATTCATAATTCTGAAAAACAGTGAAACAATTATCAACAACCGAGATAAACAACTTTTTGACAGTTGATGGATGAGTTGACTCTGACAGTGACACAAGGGCACACCGCACAGATTAACAGAATCGGAGCTAATGAGGTACGAGTACAGCTTGGCAAAGTAGGTCCTTCACACTTCTTAGCTTCTTAGTGGAGACCTCTTTGCACGAGAACTGTAATTGGTAAGGGTCTTTTCACATGCATGCGGCTCGTGCCTTGTGAAATCTCTCTTTGTATTATTGTATAGTTATCGGCACGGATATTGAGCCCTGACCTTCACCTGCGCAGAAGCGTTTTATTGGTTTATTGCCTTATGTGTACAGTGCGCAAAGCGATCCCCACTCTTCCGCCGAGAGCTCAATATCCGTGCCGATAACTATATGTATATACTTATCAGTCTATGCAAAATTTATTGTAGTCTATGGCCAGTGGCAGACCGCAGCACAGAACATATATACCCTAAAGGGACCGCAGACGAGTCGCAGACGAGGTCGGACGTACTGCAAAAAATTTTACTAATTTAATTCCAAGGAAACGAAACAACGGCAGGGTCAAAGAGCGATGAATCTCATTCAATGATTACATTGTTATAAAAATTGTGAGGTGTTTCAAGTATCCTTCACCATGGCGCCTTCATTGTTTAGTTACGAAACCCTAGTGCATGCGATTGCAGGAGCTACAGTACGTATCTGCGTATCTACAAATGAGTAATTCTTATATGTCTATTTAAATTTAATACATGCATGAGATGTTTGTGCAATAATACCTTAATTGAATTTTCAGGGCAGTGTAGTTGGAATGGCTGTGTTTTATCCATTGGATACTTTGAGATCAAGAATACAAGGTAAGGTATTATTAAGAATCTTTAAATTAAATGTGCTCCACAAGACCTAGGAGCCTCATATTTTCTATACAATAATCTATCCTCACTGAAAGTATGCAAAATCTTGGTCTCTGGAAATGCAGTTTCAGAGAAATAAAATATAAGACAAGCCACTGACTGCATTAGTTCCTGTAATTTTTCAGTAAATCTATAGCTATGAAATAAAGAGGAAACATTTTAATGTCTGTTTGTACCCTAAACAATTGACTGAAACGATAAAAAAAATATTTGCCTATAGTTTATTCTGGTTTGAGAAGTTCTCATGGGATACGGGTGAAACCACAGGAAAACAGCTAGTTACATGCGGTACCTGTATAGTAAAATATTGAATGGTGCTATATATACTAGTCAAAACAAAATAAGGGCCACCATGTTTTTTTAGTATTCTTATTAAGTTATTAAGTTTGGGGGTGGGAAAATTATTGAATTTAATTAATTGATTAATTTTTAATGTAATTAACTTAAAATTAATGTTTGGAATAAAAAACAAACGTCAATGTTAATTTTTTTAATAAAATAATCATTTTTTCTTAAAATTATGCATGACAAAAAAGGGTTTTCTTAAAAAAGTAAGTTTTTTTTTAGTTTTTTTTTACTTTTATCAATACCGTGTATGGCCTCCCCTCTTCTGAACACATTCTTGAAGTCTGGATGGCATACTCTCAACCAGGTGTCGCACCGTTTCTTCTGGAATTTGTTCCCAGCTGGTTTTGAGCACATTAATGAGTTGTGCTTCGTTGTGCACAGGCTGATTTGTGTTCCGAACGCTTCTTTTCAACAAGTCCCACATGTGCTCAATTGGGTTAAGGTCCGGACTGTTGGCGGGCCACGGTAACACCTGTATACCAGCTTCGTCTAGAGCTTCCCTGGTGGCTCTAGCTGTATGAGCGCGGGCATTATCGTGCATTAATTTGAATTCCGCACCAATTCTTTGTGCGAATGGCACCACATAGGGTCTTATGACCTGCTCAATGTATCGCTGAGCCGTTACTGTGCCTTCATTGAGAATTACAAGCTCTGTTCTACCAGAAAGTGAAATTCCCCCCCACACCATTACATTAGGACCCCCAAATCTGTCACTTTCATGGATGCAAGCATCTGAAAATCGCTCACCTTCTCGTCTCCAAACCCTAATACGACGATCATCACTGAAAAATTTCACTTTGGACTCGTCTGTGAATAATACCGTGCTCCAATCACTCATGTCCCATTGCTGGTACTGCCTTGCGAATGATAATCGGTTTGCACGATGCGCACTTGTCAATGGAATGCGTACTACGCGCCTCCTAGAGAATTGTTGATCTTCATGCAACCGATTTCTGATCGTTTGGTCACTAACGCGGGTACCCGTCGCCTGCCGCAAGCGGTTTTGTAAGGAGCGAGCGGTAACGAATCGCTCTCTGCGGGCAGTCAGGCGTATATAACGATCTTCCTGTGATGTGGTTGCTCGAATCCTGCCTGATCCTCGTCTCCTGGTGACACTCCCAGTCTCTTGAAATCGATTCCAAGCATTCTGGATCGCACGTCGTGAAAAACCTAGCTGCAGAGCTACAGAACGCTGAGAATGGCCCTCCTGAATCAATGTGATGGCTCTAGTTGTGGTCTGCAGGTCCATATGTCTTCGAATCCTCGGCATTGTTCTCTCAAAATGTTAATTCACGCTTAAACTTAGCAAAGTTTGTCTAATCACGAAGCAATCCAAAGTTGAACTCACTCAAAAGTTAAAAAATAAAGTCTTAAAATAGGGTAAATTCAAGTGGTTAAACAAAACTAACACATTCTACCCACTTAAAAAAAAGATGCAAGTGGTATTGTCGCATTAGTGTTTGTTAACACTTTAGTGAACACCACAAAAAAGAATTAGCCACTTAGGATCGCTTTAAAATTATAAAATTGAGTGAGACTTCAAAATAATCAAGTGGCCCTTATTTTGTTTTGACTAGTATATTTGAATATTCAGATATGAATTATTTATAATTGTTCGTACGTACGTAACTCGGATAGGCTATATATGTTATGGACCAAGTGATAAATTGGGCATTATACATAATGCCCGGTCATTATGAAAAATGCCCAATATGAGAGTGCAATTTGATAATAATTATTCAAATAATCAAATTGACCGGGCACTATACATATTGCCCATGACCTTTTGGGCAAAGTAATATAAACATATTTAATTTCATTTTTTTATTGTTATTGACATTTAACTTAAACTAAATATTAATAGCATGCAACATGCAGCAAGCATGGCTTCTGTCACGGCTCCGGCGCTGCGGGGCTCCGGCGGTACCATGCGAGCTTATCGTCGCAGATGGTTTTCACGCTCACCACCGCAGCTTCGGTTTGCTGGCCGGCTCCGCCGGCCAGCCTCAGCCGCGGCGGCGAGCGTTAAAACTCCTGCGCCTCAGCTCGCGGGCCGCCTTGACCCTCCGCGCCTACGCGGTTTTGAATTGCACTCTAGGGGTAGGGCAGACAAGACTACGTGGAGTCGGGTTTGCAGCGATTCGTTTTCGTCACTGACTTCAATTTTTAATACAATGTTTTGAATCCAAATTAAATTCTACCATAAAAAAAAACGAGTATAATTTTCGAAACAATAATCATAAAATATGTAGCAAGTAACAGAATTTATTTATTAGAACAACTGCCACCCTCGCACCGCATAAAATATAGCTTTATTATCAAATTGCCCAACTGTCATTTAGCAATATAATAATGCCCGTGCAATGTGATAAATAATGAAGTTAAGATAGTTATTAATCACTTGGCCCGATAAAGCTAGACATTATTCATAATGCTCGGGCATTATAAATAATGCCCGAATTAATCACATGGTCCATAACATATACATGTTTTTAAACCACCCAAAAATATTTGGTGGTAATCAGTTAACTGGAAATACTTATTTGATATCATAGGAATGTTTGGGTGCTAGTTTTGAAAAATTACACACAATAATAAATTCCAAAAATCTAAACATGGAAAAATAACTTTCTTTTCTTCAAATTGTGACATAATTTTAACATGTTGCACTCCAAAAATTTACAATTACATACACACATACATATATGTATAATACATATGTATATGTATAATTTGAGAAATAACTTCCATTTGTCTTGAGTAATTCCCTAAAACATGTTATAATTTATCAAAGCTAGCAATGCAAATGTACATTAAATGACAAACTTAACTTTTTGTTTTTGGTCCAACCAGAAGTAATAAACCAAACTTTTATTTTTATTAAATTTTCAGTTGAAGATTCCAATAAACTGCAAGGATCATCTATTGAACTTCTGCTAAAATTAGCAAGTGAAGAAGGATTGGAGTCCTTGTATCGTGGTTTGGCGCCTGTTCTACAGTCACTCTCTGTATCCAATTTTGTATATTTTTATACATTCCATGGTTTACGTCGAATGTCGTCGAAAGATACATCTGCGTTAAAAGACTTGATGTTTGGAATAATTGCTGGCAGCATTAATGTACTTCTCACTTCACCATTGTGGGTTGTTAACACTAGAATGAAGCTGGAAAAGTCAACCTACAATAGCCTGACAGAAGGGCTTATAGATCTATTTAAAAAGGAAGGCGCACGCGGTCTGTGGTCTGGTACAGTGCCATCCCTGTTATTAGTTTCGAACCCAGCAATTCAGTTCATGGTTTACGAGGCATTAAAAAGACAATTAATATCTAAAGGTCTATTTGATACATTTTCTGCATTTCTAATAGGTGCTATTGCAAAAGCTGTAGCAACCACTCTAACCTACCCACTCCAGTTGGTACAATCAAGGCTTCGTGCTGGTACTAGTTTAAAGCCCTTGTTTAGGGACGTCAAATCTAAGCCATCTGTAGCATTCCGTGGTTTAGAAGCAAAATTATTGCAGACTATTATGACGGCTGCTCTCATGTTCATTATTTACGAAAAACTAGTCCGTTTGGTGTTAACAATAATGAGAGTGCGGATGGCTAGGCATTGAATTGTTTCCTGAAATTTTACATCAAACAAACCAAAACCAGTTTTGTGGCAATGTTGCCATATAGACAAGGTCGTATCTCAATCTTGCATGGATTTAAACCAAGGTTTCTAAAAACTGAATAGGGAGCATCTTTGGTGGCTTTGGACTCAATTATGTTGTGATTTTATATTAAGTACTAAATTAAAACTCTTGACTACGGCACGTTTTTGCCGTGAAAATCTAGCAATTAGGTACACCACGGCGGTGAATTTTGTATGGGTCATTATAATAAACGTGCCGTATACTAGACATAAAAGGAACTAGGTCTATAGTTTTAAGTGTCATAAGCATATGCCAAATTTTTGCTTTATTAGGCAATTTTTTTATATCGGTATATGAATATAATTTATACAGAGTGACATAATATGCCTGCGTGTAATCACATGATTACCATCCAGTCAGGTATTACAAATACGCAGATCCAGTGACCTTGACTGTTTGAACATAAGTATTAAGTCAAGGTTGTTAAGATAAACAGTTAAGTGTGTATAATTTTGTCATTGATAGAGAATTAGCAATATTGCTAAAGTCTCTGATAAGGAAACCTATAGTCTGCAGTGAAATCAGGCAAACTTATTGAAGTATTTTCCTTAAGATCCTAAAATATTATGTTTAAGCTTAACTATTATGTACAAAGTCCACGTGTCACCGGAACTGGAAAGCACGACAAATTTTTCATACGACGAGCTAATCCAGTAACCCATCATCATCCTCCGAGCCTTTTTCCCAATCCTGTTGGGGTCGGCTTCCAGTCTAACCGGATTCAGCTGAGTATCAGTGCTTTACAAGAAGCGACTGCCTATCTGACCTCCTCAACCCAGTTCCCCGGGCAACCCGATACCCCTTGGTTAGACTGGTGTCAGACTTACTGGCTTCTGACTACCCGTAACGACTGTCAAGGATGTTCAATGACAGCCGGGACCTACAGTTTAACGTGCCATCCGAAACACAGTCAATGGTGTCTATGATATACTTAGAAAGTACATACAAACTTAGAAAAGTTGCATTGGTACTTGCCTGACCTGGGATCGAACCCGCGCCCTCATACTTGAGAGGTTGGTCCTTTACCCACTAGGCCACCACGACCAGTAACCCCAAACGCATTAAATAAAAATGTACCGAAAGTCAAGAACGAGAAAAATAGGTTGGTGTATAGGTACATTAATAACTGTGTGTAACAGTGACTTAAGTATTCTATTAACTTGCTAGGTACCTACTACCGCATTTGAGCTAATAGTAAATAAGCAAACTTAAAGCCAAGCAAGTAAAACATCCTGTTAGTTTTAATGTTGTGATCAACATTATTTCACATTTACACTACGAAATATTGTAAGTACGTTTAAAATCATACTACCTATACCATAATATTGACATTATTTAATCATGACAAGGACCTATTTGATGTTATTTGCTCTCTTAAGTAATTAAATCTTAGATGTACATTTAATTATCTTGTGGAGGATATATTAGCCTTTAAAACTTTTTCGAGATATATCAAAGTAATATTGGAAAATTCCATGTAGGTTTAAGAATTTTGTGTTAAGGTGTGACTTTAAATATGGATTTAAAGATAATTTTGCGTCACGGTCATGTGATGTAACAAAGGTATAATCATCGGCAGGGATATTGAGCCCTGACCTTCACCTGCGCAGAAGCGATTTATTGGTTTATTGCCTTATGTGTACAGTGCGCAAAGCGATCCCCACTCTTCCGCCGAGAGCTCAATATCCGTGCCGATAACTATATAACTGGTCACTAAATATAATTTTGTGATGGTGTATGATAAATAAATCAATTCTAGGATGGTAAGAGGAGGTGTCAGATCAATTCCATGTTTTATAATTATTTATTTATTTAATAAAACGAGTTGGTTATAAAAAAAGCATTTCTTATTTGAATAACAATTATCCTAGTTCACTGCGTGTTCCAATCGAGCTAGCTTCATATCTTCAGAAACCCTTATAACTACTTTAGTGTACTCCTTCACTAACCCATCAAGATCATTGTAAACCTGAAAAAAATTACATTTATTGATAAATTACTATGAATCCTATCACATATACTTTATGATATTCTATGGTGAATTAAAAAAAAAAAACCTAATCCATTCAGTGGTTTAGCCACAGGAGTCATTTTTCGTTTTCATAATTTACAACATCATGTGTAAAACAGAGTTAAAGTTAGGAGTATCGAAAGTTTACAAGGGAGAATTTTAGTTGTTTGAAATGACTCACTCTTATACAACCTTATTTTTTGTTAATGCGAAACTTGATACACCTGTCTAGTATTTTTGTGTAAAGAATCTATTTACAAAATTTCACGACTGTATCATAAAAAAACACAAAGTTATAAGCTTGTAAAGTCAGCAAAAATTCAAGGTCACCGGGTCTTCAAGGGGACTGAGGGGTTTTTTTTGCACTTGCTACTAGTTGTTTACTGTTTCCTAATACTCGATATGACCTGCCGTGACCTGTGTTGTACTTAATGGCGGCGATGTCCAACTTTAAACTTTTTTAAATAGTTTTTGAAAAAAATATAACTTGGTGTAAAAACTATTGGAATCGATTCAGTTACTGATTCTGAACAAACTATATTCAGGTTTCGCATATACTAAAAATAACGTTGTATAGTGTTCTAATTCTCGCAAATTTTTATTCTATTAGTTTGAAAAAAATATTTTTTTATTTTTACGTATTTTATTTTTTTCTTTGTGCTAATCGACATATATTAACCAGTATATTAACGTATATAATTTAATGTGATTAAGTACGACACACTCTGTATGTAGTAGTATAATTGGCTATTTTATTTTACGAATGGGTAGAATACCTGTTGTACGTAAGGATCAGCGGTATGGTGTGCAAGTTCGGCGAGCAGCAGGTCTGCGAGCGCGAGCGGCGCGGCGCGCGGCGCGGCGGGGCAGTGCGGCAGCAGCACGTGCAGCGCGCGGCGCAGCGCGGCGCAGCACTGCACGCCCGCCTCGGCCGCGCGCCCGCCACTCAGTAGCGCGCGCACGCAGCCCGCCGCGTCCGCCTCCTAACATACCACAGTAAAACAACGAATAAAGTACTGGGGCCCGATCCTGCTAAGTTAATAATGTCAAAATTGAATAGAAATTGAATCGCGATAGCAGTTTTAACCTTAGCGGACATTCTGCTACTAATATAATACCAATCGTATTCCAATGACATTCGATTGGTTTGCGATTGGTCTGCCATTTTGTCTATACGGTAGATTGCTCTACAATAATTTGCAGACAATATGATTCATTATTGAATCACAGAAACGGATAAAACGTTCACTTAAAAGAAAAATAGCGGAATGAACGCTTCAATCGTAATTGAGTCATGATTGGATCTCATTCAGATGTGAATCGTACATATGTCGCTTAAGTAAAATTAGTAGAATCGCACTCCTGATACCTTCAAAAGCATCAATACACTTTTCATTTCAATAGCTCAAATATGTAGGTTTTGCTGCTTAAAACAGCGAATTAAATCGACTTTTACTCACAAGTGAGACAAAGCACAGCCACTGTTAGGGTCCGTTCAGATAGACCGGGTCGGAGAGCAGAGCAAAGGATGATGGGCAATTTTGTATGAACCCTGGCCTGATCTATACATATAATAAATCTGTAGAAAAGTAATTTTTGTACATTGAAGAAATTGACAAAAAAAATAGCCGGCATGTTAAAGGGTAACTAACAGAACCCATTTCCATCATTTTTGTCATTTTTGTCTGTTTGTCTGTTTGTCTGTTTATCTGTTTGTTTGTTCGGGATTCACGTAAAATCTACGAATTGAATGCAGACAATGCTTATATACAAAAATTCTACGTAACTTGGGGTATTATTTAGTTTTTGTTTCATCGAAATCGATTCACTCTATCAAAAGATATGATTAATTTTGTGAATTCAAGATGTAAAATATTACGACACGCAATCTGTTTGTCAAAACTGTACATTTGAATGTTGTACTTATATTAGTTGTTCGGCCTATTATTAATGTTTACACAGAAAATCACACCTTTATAAGTAACTTCGGAAGAAAAAAAAATATGAAAATTTTGTTTAGCCAAGGTTAAAGTAGCTCCATCTGTGGTAAAAATACATCAAATTTGTCAAAAGAGCGAGGTGGTAAATGACAATTAATTACCATACATTCTTTATAGAGGATTATTATTTCAACAGATGGAGTTGTGTATTTTCCGTAATTCACCATATTTTAACACGTAGTGTAATTTTTCGATAGACATTTCAATAGTGTTTGTCAGTTTGCCGTACCACATCAAAATCCAACTATAATTATTACCTTGATGAAAGGAAAATTAATAGTTCTCAGCCAAATTTAAAACGGTGCCATCTAAATTATTTTTTGAACATTATGTCAAAAATGATGACTTTAGTGGAACAATTAATTATCATTTAAAGTTACAGATGGAGTTCATATCAGGATTTTTTCATAAACATAGTTTAGCTGTGTAATGTGGTGGCCTTAAAACAAATTAGTGTATAGTGAGTAGTATTAAGTAGACCTTAATTATTTTTTCTGATGCAAAATATGTAAACTTAATCCTAGAAGAAAGGAAGATCTATCTCTCGCAAGCGCTGCTAAGCGTGAGGTAGGTAATGTAGGCTTCTGTAGCTTTAAAAACAAGCCCAGATACAAAGTGCAGATAAGAAATGGGAGCTTTCTCGATTTAATACCATACACACGTAAAATGCTTTATGCGTCTGGAAACGTACAAATTACGCGTCGCATACCAGAGACATGCTTACTTTCAACTTCTGATCGCAAATACACTGTTCACGATTACGAACAGTCTCAGTAAGACCCGAGCCAAGTCTAAAAAAACACCTTTTATATAAAACTACGTTTGATGTCATTCAATTACAAAGACAGAATTGTTCTCTGCTGCAAATCCTATCCACCTATATCCTATCCTAATCCAGCATGCATTGCAGGTGTGCATTGCACAAAAACCAATGGTATCCTATTCGAGAAGTCAAAAGAGTCGGCCTGCCATCGTCAGCTTTTGCGCTAAGCAAGTGTTCTTAATAGTACCATCAGAATTACATTCATCGTTGAATGAGGTGAATACATTTTCAGAAACCACAATAACAGTAGGAGCCAAAGCGTATGATCGCTTCATAGAGCTCTGATTGGCCCCAGGTGACCAACTCAGATCTGATTTGTTCGTTCATCAGATCTTTGAAAGTGTTTCGGTGGATACTTACTGTCGTCCTGTTTACGTGTGACACAAAATATGGTATATAAACGTCCTCCGCAAGAGCGAAATTTTCCCGGTGAGCGGTAGTGACGCACAGTATACAACACTTCTGTTTCTTTTGATTTGCTGGCTCCACCAAGAAATGACAAATTGCGAGCGTACATTTTGAAAATCTTGGCAAAACTGCAGGTTTCAAGTACGAACACATGAAGTGGACTCTCACAGATACGTACATTTTGCCTATTCGTGAACTAATGCAAACATTTCGGTGGAGTCCCTCGCGGTTTAGACCTAACCCCACATTAGGCGTGCGCGATCCTCGGGCGTGTGAGTAGCGCGTGCGTCGCGAGCACGCTGCGTGAGCGTCGCGTTTTGCTGCCCTGCGGCATTTGCAGCGCGCTCGACTTGACGTTTAACTGCTAAGGCGTTTAGCGGGCGGCGGGGATAGCGGGCGTAGGGGTAAGACCGCAACTCGAGCGCCGCGTGCTCGCCGCGAGCGCGTCGCTTGCACTCTTCACACATGCCGCAGGGCAGCAAAACGCGACTTTCACGCAGCGCGCTCGCGACGCCCGCGCTACTCACACGCCCGAGGATCGCGCACGCCTAATGTGGGGTCAGCCTTACCATAGTAAGTAAGTGCACAGAAAATCCCCAATTCATACAAGTCATACAAGTGTTTCTCCCCAGTAGTGAAACTATCCTACCCTATGCGCCTGCTGATGATGACGACTCATTTTATCATCCATCCAGCTATTCCCCAACTATGTTGGTGTTGGGCTCCCAGTCACCGAATCTGTTTGAGCACCAATATTTTGCTTGGAGCGACTACCTATCTATCTATCTTCAATCCAGTCAACTACACAAGACGATATCCATGGTAAGACTGACAGACTTTCTGGCTTCTGCTTAGTCGCAGCAGCTGCAGAAAATGTACAAATGACAGCTTTGTCAGACTCAAAGCATATAGACATAGATTATAGCTATTTCCTGTGAAAATTACTTACGCACCATACGTAATAATTGACTATTCTATATTGCCCACGCAGACGAAGTTGCGGGCAACAGCTAGTAACCAATAAAGTTCTAATGTATATTAGATTATTGGTTATACCCTACAGTTACTGAAATAACACAGATCATGTCAAGAATCGACCGGAAATAAGTACAGTCGGGCACAAAAGAGTTATACTTTTTGCACCCATTTTTTTTAGTTAAAATAAAATCTATAGTAGAAAAATGTATTGTATGATGTATTTTCGTCAACTTATCACTTATTTAAATAAGCCTAGGGTACACTATCAATAAAAATCGGTCTTAACTAGGCATCATCGTTTTAATAGCATAACAAAACATTAAAACTTTTACTTCTACCACTGTATACTATTTCCATTATTGGAGATAGCATTTCCTCATTCTGCGGCACCAGGATAGTCGGCCCTGGGTTGTTGAATTATTAGATAAGTAGCGACCCACCCCAGCTTCGCGCGGGAAAACAGTATTTCCTCACTGTTTAACGGATGTTATTAGAATATAATAATATATTTATATATTCAAAGATATAATTATAATTAAGATTATATAAAGATTATAATTAACAATGTTCCACCCAGGACAAAAATTGAAGTTTAGGGTATAAGCTATCATTTGATGTGCAAATGGATATTATTGGTTATGCCGGTTAGACTCACTGGAACGGCGGAATACGTACACCTTTTTTTTTTATCGACGTTGAAAATCATCAAATGACCCCTCCCGCTGTGGGTTAGCAGCGGTGAGGGAGTGTCAGACTCTTACTGACTAAAAATCGTCGTGTTCCGTCGTAGGCCTTTTATGTACCAGGGCCGCGGTATCTCTTTCGAACAACCCGCAGCCCGAATACGTACACCTTACGTTGTGAATACGAACTGTTATTTTTTTTTTATGGACACATGCATCTTCTGTGACACGTCCTGACTGATATTGACAATAATATAATGCACTTAAACATCCCTCCCATACAAAATGTAGTGGTTCAAATCAATAGGCTGTCCTATGCTATCAAGTGTCATATCTTCGTTCTCCGGTGGTTTACAATGTTTTGCCCATAATAAAAAATGAAGCTTATGACATAAGCTATCATTTGATGTGCAAATGGTTTTTATTGGATATGCCGGTTAGACTCACCAGAACGGCGAAATACGTACACCATACGTTGTAAATACTACCTCCTAAATAATCTTTTTTTTTTCAATAAAATTGGAAAATATGGGCACAGATACCTTCTGTGACCCGTTCTGACAATTATTGACAATAATAATGCACTTAAACATCCCTCCCATACAAAATGTAGTGGTTCAAATCCATAGGCTGTCCTATGCTATCAAGTGTCATATCTTCGTTCTCCGGTGGTTTACAATGTTTTGCCCATAATAAAAAATGAAGCTTATGACATAAGCTATCATTTGATGTGCAAATGGTTTTTATTGGATATGCCGGTTAGACTCACCAGAACGGCGAAATACGTACACCATACGTTGTAAATACTACCTCCTAAATAATCTTTTTTTTTTCAATAAAATTGGAAAATATGGGCACAGATACCTTCTGTGACCCGTTCTGACAATTATTGACAATAATAATGCACTTAAACATCCCTCCCATACAAAATGTAGTGGTTCAAATCCATAGGCTGTCCTATGCTATCAAGTGTCATATCTTCGTTCTCCGGTGGTTTACAATGTTTTGCCCATAATAAAAAATGAAGCTTATGGTATAAGCTATCATTTGATATGCAAACGGTTTTCATTGGTTATGCCGGTTAGACTCACCAGAACGGCGAAATACGTACACCATACGTTGTAAATACTACCTGCTAAATAATCTTTTTTTTTTCAATAAAATTGGAAAATATGGGCACAGATACCTTCTGTGACCCGTTCTGACAATTATTGACAATAATAATGCACTTAAACATCCCTCCCATACTCAATGAAGTGGTTCAAGTCCATGGGCTGTCCTATGCCATCAGGTGTCATATCTTCGTTCTCCGGTGGTTTACAATGTTTTGCCCATAATAAAAAATGAAGCTTAGGGTATAAGCTATCATTTGATATGCAAATGGTTTTTATTGGATATACCGGCCAATTTTACCCATCATCCTTTTTAGCACATTGAAAATTGAGTACTTAGTATTTGAAGTAAGGTTTATTTTTGCATGCGCACTGTTTTTGTCCTTTTGTCAATGACAAAAGCAGTGCGCATTTGAAATTTGCTCTGCTCTCCGACCCGGTCTATCTGAACGGACCCTTAGACTCGATGAAAAACAAAAGAAGTTCCGCTGGCTAGCCGTGGTTTCCAAAATGGAGCTGGCTCATCTTGTTTTTTACTCGTGTTAAGATTAGCTTTCTTGCAGTGCGCAAATATACACAGTATAAGATTTCGATCTTGGAGATGTTTACGACCTATTGTCCGCTGATAACGCGGGTAAAATCGTAGAAGGAGAGCGGTTACTCAGTTCTAACATATTTTTTTCATTATTATTAGCTTACCATATATGTTTGCAGAAACCAGTGAGGGAGGAACTGTCCAGTACTGATTGTTCTCTTTAATACTGCTAGAAGTGTCTCTGGATTTGCGTCTTTCAATTTTGGATATAACGCATCAAAATCGATATTATCTCCTCCTACAAGAAAACATGAATTGTATGAGTATTGATTTATTAAATTCGTGTCAACTGTTGCCAAATGCGTGTCGACAAAACTAAATCTTACTGAGTAATGCTTGTTGTATGGGGTCCAAAGAATCAGGATCTTCCTCGCGAAGCTCTGCAGCTAATTCCTCTGGGCCTATGACCTGTAAAAACAATGTACGACGAGCTTTTACCATATGTGCGAAAAGGATTATAGTGTGTATTTTTTCGGGATCTGTGGTATGAATATTTATGAAAAAAATACCTTTCTTTGGAAATAAAAATAGGCAAATAATAATGGTTCCGACAAACAAATTAATTTCCAGCGATCTGAGGCCGACTATTATTCTAATTAACCAGCGTTATAATGAATTACCGACGAAAAATCCAAAACATTTACGAAAACAAATATCCAATTTAACAACAAATAATAATAACATTTTCTCTTAAAAAAATGGATCTTCGAATAACAAAACTAAACTTACGAATAGAATACTGAACCTCCGACGAAATTACTGAGTTACCGACAACAGAGGTTTTGTCAAAATAATCATATTTTTACAACTTGCATGAATTAAAAATACCTCGTGTGTTCATAAGTTTTGAGACAAACTTTTTACTTATAAAAATAAAATAAAAATTACTGGCTGCTGTATATTTCTTTTTTCTAATTTTGAATTTGGAATGTTAACTTTTAATATCTATGATTTCGGATTATTTTATTTAAATTTTCTCGTAATGGAGGGAACAAAAGAATTACGTGCGACCGTCATTTCACTATTTAAGGTGGGAAGAAAACCTATGGACATTTTCCGAGAACTGAAAAGTTTTGGTGTGAGCCGTAACTTCGTGTATTACACTATTAAACGATACAAGGAGACAAGTTCTTTACAAGATCGGCAAAGAAGTGGTCGTCCACGCTCTGTGAGGACGCCTGCGAACATTAAAATCATCCGAGAGCGACTTCGCCGAAATCCATGTCGCACTCACAAGAAACTCGCTCTGCAGACCAATATTTCGCGCGTTTCAGTCAACAGAATACTGAAATATGATCTCAAGGTTAAGGCGTATAGCCGTAGGAAAGTACACTTTTTAAACGATCGCCTTCGTCAATTGCGACGCGAACGTTGTCCAATACTGCTTAGGAGACACGATGCGAGGAAGATACTCTTCACCGACGAGAAAATCTTTACTGTCGAAGAAAAGTTCAACCGACAAAACAATAAAGTGTATGCCAAAAGTAGCAAGGATGTCCCAGCTTCAGCACGGAATGTCTCGCGTACTCATCATCCGGCTAGTGTCGTGGTATGGTGGGGAGTTTCGTACGAAGGTGTGACTCAGCTTCATTTCTGCCAACAAGGCGTCAAGGTGAAAGCCAAAAATTATCAAAGTGACATTCTAGAGACTGTTGTGAAACCCCTGTCTAATACCCTATTCCATAACAAGTATTGGGTTTTCCAGCAAGACTCGGCGCCATCCCATAAGGCTAAAACCACTCAAGCTTGGCTGAAGGAAAATGTGCCGGCCTTCATTGCGGCGAATGAATGGCCTTCCTCCAGCCCCGACCTCAACCCGCTGGATTATTCTCTATGGACCGAATTAGAGCTCAGAGCCTGCCGAAAGTCCCACCCAAACTTGGAGTCACTTAAGCGAGCTCTTGTCCGAGAAGCGAAGCGAATTCCTCTGGAAAAGATTCGTGCCGCCATTGATGACTGGCCAAATCGTCTAAGGGCATGTATTAAAAACAGGGGTGGTCATTTTGAATAATAATTATATATAATTTTTACTTACTATTTACTTAATGTTTACTATTGTTTTTATAAATATAAGTTAATTATTTAAAAAGATATGCAACTTTTATTTTGTCTCAAAACTTATGAACACACGAGGTATAGTACATATTTTGATTTGCAATATTGATCTCACACACAAGAGCAATAAACAAAAAGCGCGGTTTCTAAGCTACGTTTACAGTTATGAGCTCGACAGTTCCCGCTAACTCGATGTTATTACAAGAACAAGCCTAACACATGTGCGGACTTGCCCCACCCCTCTACCGTCTGATACCTAGCATTGGTTTCTGCGCAGCGACACGTGCAATGAGTGAGGACAAAAAGTTTGAGGAGTAGTTACCTGGAGATGCTTCCCTGCAGCAGCGGGTCTGGCGAGGAAGGCGTGGTCGGGCTGCGCGAGACGCAGACACGTGAGCGCGGCGCCCAGGCAGCGCCGCCGCACCGCCGCCGCGCCCTCCGACCGCTCCGCGCCGCACCGCGCCGCGCGCTCGTACATCACCGCCGCCGCTACAGAAAGGAAATGTAACTTTAACAACCTTTTTACTTGGGACATTTTTACGGAACTTACCCCCACCTTATCATAAAATGTGGTCTTAAAAAAGTACCGGCTTTAGAACCTACTAGGTGTACGTTAATCATCATCTACTAGAATATAGCTGTCCAAACTAGATGGGACCCAGGGCCAACAAAAATTACTAACTACATTGGGGGCCGCAAATATTTATAAAAGCAAAGTATCGGTACCCATATCAATATTTTATTATCTATTTTTTCCCGAGTTGTCGAGTGAATAGTGATGTGTTCGACGTAATCAAATAGGTACAAAACATTTGAATTTCGTCGCGAGAAAAATAATTTGTTCATTAATGTATTTATACAAAGAAAATAAAATAAAAAATAGTGCCGGCCGCAACAATTCAAGCCGCGGACCGCATGCGGCGTTCAAGGCGTTCCTCTTCCCAAAATACCTAAATAGCTGCTATTAGATGATATAAATAATCTAAAATTCAAGTTTACCTTTCCTATAATGGTGTCGGGACACGTGCAGCGCATACAGGAAGTCGTAGTAGGGGTTGTGTGCGTGAGCGTCGTGCAGCTTGGCGCGAGCCGCCGCCGCCCGCTCCGCGTCGCCCGCCAGCGCCGCGCACGATACTAATGCGCCTAGCTCGCGACGAGATGCTGGCATAAAGAAGCGTATCATGCTAAACGGTTCGACTGTACAGTTAAACTTAGGGATCTATCAAATAGGGAGTGGCATTCAAGCGGTCAGTTTTGCGTTGTTTGTGTTACGTTATATAGATATACAGGAGGCATTCTGACCGCGATGGTCAAGTAGAAGAAGTAGTCGCAGAGCTAGAACGCAAAACTGACCGCTTGAACGCTTGACCGGGTGGCCGCTTTCTGTCTGATAGATCCCTGAAGGTCAGGTGCCGCATTACGGCTCATAGTTTGTTGTCTTTAAGTGTGCGTATATTTACCGAGCGTGGTGAGCAGCGTGGCGGCGGCGGCATGACGGGCGTGGGGCGCGGGGCTGGCGGCCGCCGCGCTCAGCGCCCGCGCCGTGCGTCCGCCCGCCAGGTGCCACTTGAACACCACCCACTGGAACATCGCCTGACAACACACATAGGAGTTCAACCTAACATCCATAAATCAATCGAATCAAAATTCATTTATTCAAAGTTGGCTGCAAGACAGCACTTTTGAACGTCAGGAATTTATAAACGACAGCCCCCAAAACGCCCACTTTTCACCACTGTCCAATCCTATGTGCTTTTGCTGGGAATAAGAAGTAGCGCAATAAATTCCCCAGCAACACATGTCTGTCTACAGGTTAGAAGAACCATAAAAGGGGCTGGGTCATGTAGAAACGCTTGTTTGTTCTGTATAAAATATTGCAAGTTAGCAACTACTTACCTATACGGAGCGGAATAGGTTGGAATTGGCTACAGCTTCTGCACGTGACTCGTCTTAACCCCTTGATAGTCCCTTGATAGTCATCATCATCACGTAGGGAGACGATTCTCAAAAAAGAATTCTTGCGGCAACAAAAATCACAGTATTGTTGTTTTATCACGTAAATATATGAATACTCACCAAGTTCGGATCATCCTTATCGGCAATGCTGATGGCTGTTTCTGCTAGACGGACCACGCATGCGCCCGCATCATGTATTTCAAACAGTTTTATCACCTGTAGATTTAGAAATAAACTAGGTATGGGATAATATTGATACAGCATTCTTTAGGTACCGGTCTGCTATTTCAGTACCATATAAAGAGTTATTTCTTCGCCTCTTTAGTTTTTTTGATTTATTTTTTAATTTAACTGTCAATTTCATAATATGTATGGGAAAAATATAAAATATTGCAAAATTGAATAAAAAAGCATTGAATGTTATTTCTTTCTAAAACGTAGTCAAGTTGTTTTATTTAAACTTATATTTATATTTTGTGTTTATATTATATGTTAACTTCTCTGTTTTTTCCTCTCTGCAGTGGGACAGTAAAAAGGCAGAATGACTATAGTTATGTTTTAGCACTTACTTTCATATAATAGAGTACGAGAGCTTGGTGCTGCGTGAGCCGGGCGTCGGGCGCGGCCACTAGTTGTCGCAGGAAAGGTTCTGTGCTCACACCTTTAGCAGCTTTACAGAACGCTGTGTATGCGTTTTCAGCGTCGTCTAGGTCTAACAGTGCTAGACCGAGAATAAACTGGCCTGGAAACACAATTTCAATTGTATGCATTACCAGTTATTAGAAAAAAAAAACAATCTAAAATGTATATAATATGATTTACATAACATATATAGAGGTATAAATGAAACAGACAATTGCTCATCAGTGATTTTAAACCAAAGCCATCTTATTATAAATCGTGGTCTTAAAAAGTAACGGCTGTAGTCCTAGGTTTAAAACAATAATTCTGTTCCATACGGTAGTTTAAACCTAGTACTAAAGCCAGTACTTTTTTAAGATCACGTTTTATAGTAAGGTGGCTTTGGTTAAACACCGCATAATGACGAGCAATTTTCGTATTTTTGTTTCTGTAACTAAATATTTATTTACGTACGTGAGCAAGCGTTCCATTCGCACCACGGCTCGAGCATCGTGACGTACTTCTGTACTAGCCGAGGCTGATCAATAGTGGCCAGCCACCAACTGAACTCAAAACCGCCACTGACTGCCCAACTGTATGCTCGTTCAGGAAAATAGTTTGACACGCAATCAACGCAAATAAGATAATAATCTAAGTTCCATTGCGGAAGAAACTCCTTAACCGACTTCCCAAAAAGGAGGAGGTTCTCAATTCGGCCGGTATGTTTTTATTGAGTTTACAGTTAAGAGCTTTTTCTCCCACCCTTCACAACTTCCTATGTGTTTCTCAAAGGAGTTACTTCTGCAATGCAATTCCAATTATTTTCTTATGTTTCTGACGTTCAAAAAGTGCTGTTATGCAGCCAAGTTTGAAGAAACGATTTTTTATTTTAGAGCAGTCTCTATAACAAATGTTGATTTAAGTGCATATTTTTTATAAAGGCTATATTTTTTTAATAAACTAGCTTCTGCCAGCGGTGTCACCCGCATCCCGTGGGAACTACTTCCCGTACCGGGATAAAAAGCCTATATAAATAGCCCTAAGGTAGCCTATAGCCTTCCTCGATAAATGGGCTATCTAACACTGAAAGAAATTTTCAAATCGGACCAGTAGTTCCTGAGATTAGCGCGTTCAAACAAACAAACAAACAAACTCTTCAGCTTTATAATATTAGTATAGATGTTAGGTGTATGAGATAGCTTCTCATAATACCGTGGGTCGTCTTAATTTTAACCATGTTTCCTATAACACTGAATAAAAGGATACAGTTGATGCGCGAGATGGTACGCGAGCAGCGGCAGCGCTTGATGCCAGGTGGTGGGCGCACGTGCTCTGGCGAGGTGACCCCGCGCGCGCCTGCCGCCCGCCGCGCGCACGTAGGCGCACACCGCGCCGCCCGCGCGCGTCGCGCCGCCGCCCTCGCCTCCTGCCTCCGCGCCTAAAGCGCTCAGCTTCAAGCGGAACGCTTCTGATGGACCCGCCGCCCTATGTATGCAACAATACAATAGAATTATTAAACTGATGTTGGGTCTCGTTGAGTAGAAACTTTTTGGTGTATTGATGAAGTTGAGAAGACTAGAAAGTTAAGAAGCGAATCTAGTCCTGAACTTTGAAAAAAGTGCTTCTTTAAAGCTTTTGATTGTGTTGCTGTAACAATGCAAGATTTAGCAGATAATATCAAAATAAATTATCATTAAAAGATTACATGTGACATTTTGATGTGGTCAAAGATCACATAAACTGAATGAGTGTAAGCTGTAAAACAGAGCTGGGGTTCAGTATGGCGGCTCCACATTAGTGCCGTGAAGCTCCGTAACAGGCATGAATGTGAATGTGGACGATACTCGCAGGGTCCACGCACATTCAAAACCTTGATCAGTGTGTCCCCTGATCAATTCACGACAATGTGGAGCCGTCATTACAGAGTAGTAATTAGCGTAGTAGGTAATTATGAACATGGAAGGATGGAGAGGCAGAGGTAGAGATGGATTGTTTGCCTGAATGAGGACATGAAATGACATGAAATATATACGTTTTATGTATATGAAAATGTATAAGATATACTTATCCGGGATATCCATTACTGTACCCCACCTTATTCTGCCTCGGTATGGTAGGTTACTACAAATTGGAAGTCAGACGTGAAGTGGCTTTGGCGACTTATCTGTTAAAAGTTCTGAGAAGTGACATAAAAAATTCGGGTCTACTCTCAGAGATAGGTTTTTGTGTACCGGACGAGTACGTGGGGCGGTGGCTGCTGGTGGTGCCGCGCGCGCGCACCAACTTCAACGGTCAACGTCAACATCAACGGTCTTTGATCACATCGATATATTTAACTGTACACTGAGCGAATTCACAAGGGCCACTTACTGTGTAGTTTGTAAGGAAATATAGTTAAGGAAACATATCTTTGTAAGTACTATGTCGAATTAGATTAAGTTATCTGTAAGGGCAAAGTAACTTTGTGATAAATAAATAAATAAAATAAATTAATGAAGCAGAAGGGAGTGGATGTAAGAATGACGTCTGACAGAGAGGAATGTAAGAAAAAGACATGTTATGCCGACCCTAAATGACTTGGGAACAGGGCAGGAAGATGATGATGAATTAGCGTAGTAGGTATACTAACTGTGGGGCGAGCGTGGCGGCGCGCAGCCACAGCAGCGCGCGGTAGGCCTGCCAGTGCACGGCGCAGTGGCCCGCGCCCGGCACGCCGCCCGCGCCGCGCCACGCGCCCAGCGCGCACACCGCGCCGCGCACCACGCGACATCTGCATAGCAGACACGCTCATTACTATACGATCATCACACAATAAGGCAGTCATGACGACGTCTTCTATGTTTCGTGAGGTACGATAAATTGGTTCGTTCATTTGAATCAGAATAAGTTACACTCAGAATCAGATCATAGGTTCAATTATAGCTGTCGTGTGGTTCATGGGTAAACATTTATGGCATAAGTTGCATCGTGTTTGAAAAGGAGCGTTAAATAGGGTATTACATGCATTTTTGAAATATATCTTAAATAAATTCTTTAGTCTTAATATATCTCTAAAAAATTAAAAATATTTTTTTTCTCACGTTATGTACGAATATAAATTAATTGTTTTATCATAATTTCAAATTTCGCGCGTATTTCGCGAAAACGCGGCACACAACGGACGCCATGATTGTTTTTTGGTCATGACGTCATTACGTTAGTAAACAAACTACAGCTGTCAGTAATGCATATTTTGATATGTATTGAAAATTTTAATAATGAGTAATTATGCTCCGTATCGTTGGTGTGTTGTTTCTGAATGTGAGAACACTAGTGTAAAAACACCAGACAAATTATGGATTCAAGTACCAGTGGATATAAATACTGACACTGATATATGACACTTTTATTTACTACCGTAATGACGTCATTAGCATGGCGGCGACATTTCGTAGTGTTCAAAGACAGATAAAAAAACCTAAAAACTTTAAACTGCAATAAAAAATATATTTATGTACCTTACGAAGTGAAACTAACATTTCCCGATTGCTTTTCCTCTAAACAATCATTGTAATACACTTTTAATTTTTTTCTCATCTAGACTAAAATACCCTATTGTGGACTCGACCGTCATTTGTTTGCTCTTTAATAATAGGACCCACAAAAGGAAGTAAGAATAAGAAAATGAATGTTATCAACAGTAATCTTATTCAATCAATCAATTATTATTTATTCCTTACTAGCTTTTGCCCGCGACTTCGTTCGCGTGGAATAGTGATTTTTGATTTGACCAATAGATGGCGCTATATGTCCGAAATAAATTTTATTTTTATTTTTATATTTTTTTTGTAATAAAACTATCCTATGTCCTTTCTCAAGTTCCAAACTATGTCTGTACCAAATTTCACACAAATCGGTTCAGTAGTATAGGCGTGAAGAAAAGACAGACAGACAGAAAGACAGACAGAGTTACTTTCACATTTATAATATTAGTTAGGATCATAACCTTGTATATTGGATTCGATTGTACAATAGCTGTGAATTGAAAAGTAATGTTTACATACCTCATCTCTGCCATCTGCCGTATAGCCTCAGTGACAATTGCCACACCCAAGTCACTTGCCAACAAACCGTCATATTCACCGGTATCTTCCTCTTCACCTGTGCAATCAAATGGAACCATGTTATTTTAATTCTTTTTGCTTTTTTGTAATAATTCTTTTTGCTTTTTTCTTTGCTTTTCTATACTAATATTATAAAGCTAAAGAGTTTTTTTGTTTGTTTGTTTGAACGCGCTAATCTCAGGAACTACTGGTCCGATTTGAAAAATTCTTTCAGTGTTAGATAGCCCATTTATCGAGGAAAGCTATAGGCTACTTTTTATCCGGGTCCGTGCCGAGGTTCCTACGGGATGCGGGTGAAACCGCTGGCAGAAGCTAGTTTGTAATAATAATGCTATTTGTTGAAAGACGGGACGGTTGACATATGTCGGACATGTCACCATCCGGGTGAGTCTATCAGACATATTATTATATCTGGGTGTTCTCGTTTGGCTAACGGTGAATATTTGCACAGGCATAACCAAGTGGCCAAGATCATCCACCAGCAGCTTGCTCTTCAATACAAACTTATAGATCTTGAGGTACCGTACTACAAGAATGCGCCCGACCCAGTTCTCGAAAAGGACCATATCACGTTGTACTGGGATCGATCTATCATCACTGACAGGACTATTGTAGCCAATAAGCCTGATATAGTGGTGATAGATCGATTAGCGCGCGATGATAATCGATGTCGCCGTTGCGCATGACGAGAACCTCGTGAAAGCTGAGAAAGAGAAACAAATAAAGTATCTCGACTTAGCGCATGAGGTTGTCGCTATGTGGAATGTCGACACGGCTGTTATTGTGCCGATTGTCGTTACGGCCAATGGTCTAATAGCCAAGAGCCTCGACCAACACCTCATGAGGCTCTCGTTAGGCGGCTGGATCAAGGGACTGATTCAGAAGGCAGTACTCCTTGATACGGCGCGTATTGTGAGGAGGTTTCTGTCTCAGGGACCCTAATCACCGGTAACTTGGACCCTGTGCCCCATATCGGTGGCCATTAATTTGTTATATTTTTAAATGTTTTTTATTTTTATAATTTAATATTTAAAAATGTAAATAACATGTTGAGAAATAAATAAATGAACTACCATGTTATTTACGTAATCATTACTCACTTTTAGTGGCATCTATTTCGGGCACGTCCAATCTCAGTGCGTCGTTTAACTCGAGTACAGCGCTCTGAAGATCTTTGATCGGTTCTAGAATGGAGGTGAGGTCATCGATCTGCTGCGGTGTTAGAGCCTGTATCATAGAAACATGATAATCATGTGAAAATATTATATTAGAGCGCATACTGTAAATAATCCATCATAACATCACTATGGAGAGGAACATGAAGGAAAAGGGGCTTCATTCCATCATCCCAAAATAAATAAATTAAAGTGTTTCCGGAGATATTGAAGAGAGTTAGGATTGCAAAGAACAGAAAAGAGTATTGAAACCACTTGAGCAGTTTGACGCTTTCGTATTAGCAGCGACTTCAACCGCCTTTGAAAAACAGACAAATTACGACAACACGAAGTTACGATAACTTCCATTCCGAATACATGGTACCTTTGGAGAAAAATGTATACCCATAACACCGTCAGTCCTCAAATGTATATGAGAGATTCAAACTGGCTGCAAAGGTTCGTGGCAGTCCTGTTCTAGATACCCGCCCTACACTTAGCCCGCGGATGGCCGCGAAATGGCCGCGAAAGGGCGCGAACGCTAATGTTACGCATATTCTAACGGCTCCACACTTTGCGTTCGCGGCTATCACGCGCAGTCCGCGGGCTAAGTATAGAGCGGGCTAGAGGTTGGTACTCACGGGTGCGGGCGTGTCCTGGTCCTGCGGCGCGGCCAGCAGGTGCAGCAGGCGCGGCAGCAGGCGGTGCTGCGGCGCGGCGGCGGCGAACAGGCGCTGCTCCAGCTCGGCCGCCGCGCTATGGAAGCTGTTCTAGTTGGTACTCACGGGTGCGGGCGTGTCCTGGTCCTGCGGCGCGGCCAGCAGGTGCAGCAGGCGCGGCAGCAGGCGGTGCTGCGGCGCGGCGGCGGCGAACAGGCGCTGCTCCAGCTCGGCCGCCGCGCTATGGAAGCTGTTCTAGTTGGTACTCACGGGTGCGGGCGTGTCCTGGTCCTGCGGCGCGGCCAGCAGGTGCAGCAGGCGCGGCAGCAGGCGGTGCTGCGGCGCGGCGGCGGCGAACAGGCGCTGCTCCAGCTCGGCCGCCGCGCTATGGAAGCTGTTCTAGTTGGTACTCACGGGTGCGGGCGTGTCCTGGTCCTGCGGCGCGGCCAGCAGGTGCAGCAGGCGCGGCAGCAGGCGGTGCTGCGGCGCGGCGGCGGCGAACAGGCGCTGCTCCAGCTCGGCCGCCGCGCTATGGAAGCTGTTCTAGTTGGTACTCACGGGTGCGGGCGTGTCCTGGTCCTGCGGCGCGGCCAGCAGGTGCAGCAGGCGCGGCAGCAGGCGGTGCTGCGGCGCGGCGGCGGCGAACAGGCGCTGCTCCAGCTCGGCCGCCGCGCTATGGAAGCTGTTCTAGTTGGTACTCACGGGTGCGGGCGTGTCCTGGTCCTGCGGCGCGGCCAGCAGGTGCAGCAGGCGCGGCAGCAGGCGGTGCTGCGGCGCGGCGGCGGCGAACAGGCGCTGCTCCAGCTCGGCCGCCGCGCTATGGAAGCTGTTCTAGTTGGTACTCACGGGTGCGGGCGTGTCCTGGTCCTGCGGCGCGGCCAGCAGGTGCAGCAGGCGCGGCAGCAGGCGGTGCTGCGGCGCGGCGGCGGCGAACAGGCGCTGCTCCAGCTCGGCCGCCGCGCTATGGAAGCTGTTCTAGTTGGTACTCACGGGTGCGGGCGTGTCCTGGTCCTGCGGCGCGGCCAGCAGGTGCAGCAGGCGCGGCAGCAGGCGGTGCTGCGGCGCGGCGGCGGCGAACAGGCGCTGCTCCAGCTCGGCCGCCGCGCTATGGAAGCTGTTCTAGTTGGTACTCACGGGTGCGGGCGTGTCCTGGTCCTGCGGCGCGGCCAGCAGGTGCAGCAGGCGCGGCAGCAGGCGGTGCTGCGGCGCGGCGGCGGCGAACAGGCGCTGCTCCAGCTCGGCCGCCGCGCTATGGAAGCTGTTCTAGTTGGTACTCACGGGTGCGGGCGTGTCCTGGTCCTGCGGCGCGGCCAGCAGGTGCAGCAGGCGCGGCAGCAGGCGGTGCTGCGGCGCGGCGGCGGCGAACAGGCGCTGCTCCAGCTCGGCCGCCGCGCTATGGAAGCTGTTCTAGTTGGTACTCACGGGTGCGGGCGTGTCCTGGTCCTGCGGCGCGGCCAGCAGGTGCAGCAGGCGCGGCAGCAGGCGGTGCTGCGGCGCGGCGGCGGCGAACAGGCGCTGCTCCAGCTCGGCCGCCGCGCTATGGAAGCTGTTCTAGTTGGTACTCACGGGTGCGGGCGTGTCCTGGTCCTGCGGCGCGGCCAGCAGGTGCAGCAGGCGCGGCAGCAGGCGGTGCTGCGGCGCGGCGGCGGCGAACAGGCGCTGCTCCAGCTCGGCCGCCGCGCTATGGAAGCTGTTCTAGTTGGTACTCACGGGTGCGGGCGTGTCCTGGTCCTGCGGCGCGGCCAGCAGGTGCAGCAGGCGCGGCAGCAGGCGGTGCTGCGGCGCGGCGGCGGCGAACAGGCGCTGCTCCAGCTCGGCCGCCGCGCTATGGAAGCTGTTCTAGTTGGTACTCACGGGTGCGGGCGTGTCCTGGTCCTGCGGCGCGGCCAGCAGGTGCAGCAGGCGCGGCAGCAGGCGGTGCTGCGGCGCGGCGGCGGCGAACAGGCGCTGCTCCAGCTCGGCCGCCGCGCTATGGAAGCTGTTCTAGTTGGTACTCACGGGTGCGGGCGTGTCCTGGTCCTGCGGCGCGGCCAGCAGGTGCAGCAGGCGCGGCAGCAGGCGGTGCTGCGGCGCGGCGGCGGCGAACAGGCGCTGCTCCAGCTCGGCCGCCGCGCTATGGAAGCTGTTCTAGTTGGTACTCACGGGTGCGGGCGTGTCCTGGTCCTGCGGCGCGGCCAGCAGGTGCAGCAGGCGCGGCAGCAGGCGGTGCTGCGGCGCGGCGGCGGCGAACAGGCGCTGCTCCAGCTCGGCCGCCGCGCTATGGAAGCTGTTCTAGTTGGTACTCACGGGTGCGGGCGTGTCCTGGTCCTGCGGCGCGGCCAGCAGGTGCAGCAGGCGCGGCAGCAGGCGGTGCTGCGGCGCGGCGGCGGCGAACAGGCGCTGCTCCAGCTCGGCCGCCGCGCCGCCCGCGCCGCGCTCCCAGCGCGCGCCCGCCACCACCACGCGCACCGCGTCACCGGACAGCTCGCCCACGCAACCTGCACATACACAATAGATTTAGCATACTAGAAAGAGAGGTAGTAGGTTATCTTCATACAAATGCACCGCGCGCGGCTTGTATGTGTGCGCCATAGTACTTCCTCTCTTTATACTATGGCTTTAGTAACGGGTCTACCGTAGTGGACACTGTGAGCATGCCCACAACCATAACTTAATTGGAACGTCACAATATTCTTTTTATGTACTATCCCTAGGTACTCCCGTTATGTATCTAATATAATAATAATAATAATGGCGTCCACGGCCGATTTCGGCCACGGCGGCTGTTCTCATTTAAGGAGATCAGCCAGCTGCGCAGGACATTAGTGCACGAGCATTTGCGAAGACACAGGTGCACTCCCTTAATTCCTTCACTCTCATAACCCGATGGGACGGCAATCCGACACGACCGGAAAGAGATCAGAAGCAGGACCGACATTTACGTGCTCTCCGATGCACGGGTGAATCAATCACCAACTTCCAGACTACGGGCTGCTTTGTGAAAGTTTAAGAAAACCCACAAAGCGATTTCGGCCCGACCCGGGAATCGAACTCGAGACCTCGAGAACAGCAGCTGCGCTTGCGACCACTAGACCAACGAGGCAGTATCTACGACCTCTCCAACTCCCTCATATACTTCTTTACTAATATTTTTTTATTATATTATATTTACTGTACTAATAATCCCCCTAAAAACTCCCTTAATATGCTTCCTATGTACTCCCCTGTATACTAGCCTTATGTACACTTACACTTGTGTACTCGCTTAGGTACTCCTAAAGCGCAAGGGCACTTACACCCTTCTCTCGAAGCGCATCATCATATTCTAGATTTCGATAAAAACCATGTTGATAATAACAGATTTAACAGAAACAAATACTACTACGATGCATTCTTCATATTTGTATCGTACCTTGGTAGCCAGAAAGGCAAACATGAAACCTGAAAACATTAGAACCTTGCAATCAACGAGTTACACGATAACTACGACTAAATAAGTAAAATCATCAATTATAAAGTACCATTTCCATCTAAGAGTGAAACGTCTGGCGACAGCATCATTCTCTCGAGTGGCTCCAGTTCACAAATGAGCGATATTCCCGCTCGCCGCACAACCGCGCACCACCAACCACATTCAACATCAGATTCCTATCGAACATTACAAAGTTATTACTTATTGTTATTCGGTTAAGCTGATATTGCTACAAAATAATCTGATTAATGGGTACTTACTTGTTTAGACACCATGAGTCCGAGTGGCTTTTGCAAACTCTCCATGTACTGCATGCACCAGCTGTACAACTCTGACCAACATCTAGAAGTAACATTATATATAAATCAACTCATCTCGAAAAACGAATAGTTTAAAAAACTAAAAAAACTTGCTTTTTGTAACGTTTCTTAGCTGGTCACTTCAAGTATTGTCATCAAAACTCAGAGCGCGTGTAAAATTTCATCCTGATCGAAGACCGGGTAATAGTCAAATAAAGATTCCAAGCGTGTTGAAAAATATGACCGAGGGAAAGTGCAAAAGTTTTATTTTGAGACGTACTTAAGACTCAATACACTGTCTTTAAGACGTCGGTGTTTCGAGGTTATTATTTTACGCTATCCTTCCTCTTTGCTTCGGCTATAGATACCGCGTGGCATAGCAAGAGTGACATACTTGTGCATGAGATGCGCGTGGTCGGGCGCCGATGTCCGCGCGGTGAGGTGTCGCAGCCGCGCCTGCACGGCGCCGGCCGCCGCCTCGCCTAGCTCGCCCTCGACCACTGGCTCGTTACTGCCCCATGTGCGATTGTAGATCTAGATAAGAAATTGGAAAGGAGTTTGGAAAAATATTCTTCTGAGGATGAACAAGGCTTAGGCTTAAATTAGACTGCACAAGCGCGTGCGGGGATGGGCGCTGGCGCTCGGGTCTTGGCGTCTGAATATTCACAGTACCGAACGAGTTACTAGTATCATTGTTACAAGCGTACCATACGCTATTTCAGTGTGCACCATAGTAGCGGACCGAGCCATTTGAAACACCCGCGCCCACCTAATGAAGACGCGCGACTCGTTGGACCACTGTCAAGGCAACATCGGTCTACATACATTATGAATGCATCATGACATGCGTCCGCGCGGTCCGCGCCAGCAACCGCGCCCGCCAGCACTATGTGCAGAAACAGAGGCGTACGAAATGCCAAAAACCACCTTTCGAAATTGTGCTGTTTTTATTATTTATTAAAAGGCTGAATCTTACTTACTTGAAAGTAGCGCCGGTATCAGAAAAACTGCGTGGAAACCGGCTGTCATGGTATGGGCATGTGATGCGGAGGAATGAGAATCATGTTGTGAGGAAGATGATGAGTATGAATGTGGACGGATATAGTGGAAGAGGAAGACCAAAGAAACGATGGATGGATTGTGTGAAAGTAGATATGGTAAGAAAGAACGTTACTTGTGAGATGACGGCAGATAGAAGAGTATGGAAGGAGAAAACACGCAGCGCCGACCCCAAATAAAATTGAGATAAGGGCAGGAGGATGATGCTGAATCTTACAGTCACAATCAAATTTTGATTTTGAAATCTAAAAACTGTTTTATTCCTGTTTGATCAACAGGAGCAGTTTGAAATGTTAAAAATAAGCCACTAGAATTCTTGGAAGCTTTCAAAGACTTACAGTAAATATGTAAAGTTCATAGTTACCACTAGAGCCTTCCTGATGACTGCGGGCGGGAAGAGGCCGGGCGCCATGAGGCGGTCGCGGTAGTGCTGGTGACTGGCGAGCGCGGGCAGCGCGGCGGGCGCCTCGCGCGTCGCCACGGCGCGCCAGTACGCCTCCGCGCCCACGCACACGCCTGCACAACCATGTATATTACTACTCTACTCTTACGTTCTCTATGTATGTAGATCTTTAAGGTGAATGTTTCGCCTCATAGTGGGTAATCTTATATCTTATATATAAAAATGAATTGCTGTTTCTTAGTCTGACTAAAACTCGAGAATAGTTGGACTGATTTGTCTTTTTTTAGTTTTAAAATGTTTGTGGAGGTGCAGGGAAGGTTTAACCCCTCTGCTCGACAAGATTTTGACATATGACTTTACCGTTGATTCGGCGGGATATTTTGAATCGCGACATGGAAGTCAAAAATTTGTACTAACTTTCAACACATGAATTCTAAGTCCGTAATGCCTGATCAGAAGTATTTTAACTATAACTTTAGTGCTCACTTATTTGACAACAACGTGCAAAGGTCAAATGGGGTCAGTTAATTCAGAAAAAGATAATAATTACGGTGTTTTTAAGTCTATCGAAAAGTTAGGCATTTCAAATTTGGTGAAAACTTACCAATAAATAATCGCATCACTTTCGCAAACACAACACAAACGTCATATTTATAACATTTTCAATCCGTTGCAATACATTTCGTGCACTTATTTATGTTCAATAACTAAAAAATCAGCACATAAAATACACAATAAAAATGAACAATTTACAAGATCAAAGTCACAGACAAGAAGTAGAGTTTGGAATGGAGTATTTTTTTTTTTTCAATCAGCGGTGTGCATTCGATACCTAAATCGGATATTTATTATAAATAATCGAATAACAATTTTATATATACCTATTTTTTAATAGCAACTTATTTCAATTTTATTTATTAATTTTAAATTATAGGTTCAATTTGTTTTTGTTGTTAAGAAAAAAGATATTTAAGTTTTATGAAAGTTTTTAGCAATAAATTTTTATATGTATTATTTATTTTGGTGTTGCGTCATTCGTAATATTTTTTAACTTTAATTGAATTTTTATTACCTATTACGGAATTTTAATTTATTCTTATATTATTTCTCAACAATTCTAAGATTTTTGTTTCGGCGGAGGGTAAGCCTGGTGTTCTGAAATATAATGCAATTTGTAACTACCAAAGTAATGTACTTATTTGACGATGAGAAACAATAATAATAATTGATTGATTTTAAAGTCACCAAATATTTTTAACCGAATCCCAAAAAGGAGGTGGTTCTCAATTTGGATGTTTGTTTTTGGTCGAAAGGGTATATCCCCATATTTGTTATTAGGTCCAGGATCTGATGATGGAAACCTTGAGAAATCGAGGGCAACTCTCGAAAATTGTAAGCATAGATAAGGTTATAACTTGACACTCAGATGTATGTCTGATAACACTATGAAACAGTAAAGGTTTGGAGCTGACCTGATGATGGAGACCAGAGAAGGTCGAGGGAACTCGACAACCGAACTTCTCTCGTCTCCATCTCCTTCACTGTTGCAGAGGCTTCGTAAATACGAATACTATAAGCACAAACACGAGAAAGTTTAAATATTCAGTTGTCGAGTTCCCTCGACCTTCACTGGTCTCCATCATCAGGTCAGCTCAAAGCCTTCACTGTTGAATAGCTACCAGGCAAACACCTGAGTGATAAGATTTCAACCTATGTATTTCTGCAACTTTCGAAAGTCGCCCTCATTTCTCAAGGTTCCATCATCAGATCCTGACCTGATGATAATGGGACCACCTCGGAAGTATACGCTATCAAACAAAAAAAGAATCATCAAAATTGATAAATAAATGGCTGAGTAATCGCGTAACAAACATACAAAAAAAACGGTCGAATTGAGAACCTCTGCTTTTTGGGAAGTCGGTTAAAAATAAGTCGGCGGCGGCCATCTTTCCATCTTGGACCAGCTTTCGATGAACAGCGAACTATTTGCCCTTTCAAACAATAAAATCGTCATAAAATTTTGCGATAACTACCTCTACACCTAACTACGGCTCTCGTCAAATAGCTTTGCCGCTCAGTTAAAAAGTTGGAAGTAACGAATCGCCATTAAGTTTGGCAGGTCTACAGGAATCCTGCACATACAACACCCGAAGAAATAAATAAGTCTTCATTTGCCGTCTTCAGAAACCCTAAAAACCGAAGATTTTTTTTATTCCGGCTACAACGTATTTTCTACCACTGATTTTCTAGCATTTTTTTCAAAATAAATTAAGTCATTTTACTTTTCCTAATTTATTTTCAGATTATGGTAAGTATACAAAAGTGCAATTTAGTAATATTATAATATCAAACAATATAAAATTATTCAATCGATTCTTTATTTTAACGAATCGGATCATTCGATGCAAAACTTCTATCACCGTCGCCATCTTGTCTATGCGTCTTCAAATTTAAAAAAACAACTAATGTAAACAAACATGGCGAGTTCGATCAGAATTCCCGGTAATTACGATTGGATTTTAAAAAGGTTTATTTCTAACGGGATGCTAAATATGAAAGGTTTGAATGCGTAAAAATAATTTAAATTTATTTAGTTATTTTATTAAGTACTCACAAATGTGGTTTGATTGGAAAGAAAATAAATATGAGCGTAAATAATTAGGAAAGTGTATGACTGATTCGCAGACCCCAATTGGGGTCTAAACCGAGCTTACGGTGACATTGATGTTCAGACCCCGATTGGGGTCCGCTACGGATTTGACGGTTAAAAGATACGAAGTTCGCGGGATCAGCTAGTTAAAAAATAACATATTTAACATTAGATATGAGGCGTGATCTTTTCAATTGTGGTAATAAGATCCCTCAAAATAATTTAAATGTTTCTGTATAATACGGAAAGTTCTTTCAACACTCACTTGTAATAATTGTATCACCATCAGGTTGACTCCATAACGCCCAAATAACATTACTTCCATCCCCATAACCAATTGCATAATCAAGGAGGTCCAACTAGAACAAGAAGTGCACATATTGAAACAAAATTGGACACAAAACTGTAACAGTGTAAAACAGTTATGAAACTGGTATACCTGGGGTCCAAAGATACGGCTGATGTGAGAAAACCTTACGCCTCCTGAACCTCCGTCGTGCATTTTCATGACAACAAATTCGCATTCATTAGGGAATGATAAATATGCTACCAATAACACACTCCCATCTGATCCAATAGTTCTTTGTAGCATATGGCCATGAGCTGAAACAATGAATTAATGTGGCCTAGTGGGTAAAGAGCCAACCTCTCAAGTATGAGGGTGTGGGTTCGATTCCAGGTCAGGCAAGTACCAATGCAACTTTTCTAAGTTTGTATGTACTTTCTAAGTATATCTTGGACACCAATGGCTGATTAAAAGGTGAAGGAAAACATCTTGAGGAAACCTTTTTTTTTTTTTTTTTTCCGACGTCAAAAATCATCAAATGACCCCTCCCGCTGTGGGTTAGCAGCGGTGAGGGAGTGTCAGACTCTTACTGACTAAAAACCGTCGTGTTCCGTCATAGGCCTTTTATGAAATCACCAACACACATTGAGCAAGCGTGGTGATTAATGCTCAATCCTTCTCCACGTGAGAGGAGGCCTGTGCCCAGCAGTGGGACGATACAAGGGCTGTAACAGTAACAACTGAATTATAGACTATCGTTTATGTTCTAATGTGTTATGCAATGTGTATGTGTTATAATATAAGAAGATAAAATTCAAATATCTTACGTGGTGGTTTCGGCCTGACTAATGTCTGAGACAGCGGGGCGGACACGGCAATAGGCGCGCCGCCCTCGTCTAACGGCCACGCTCGGAGGCACGTGTCGCCGCATATTGCCACTGCTAAGCCACTCGTCAACACCACTCCATATGTTTCAACACCATCTGTGCTACTCTTGCCCCTAAAAGAAAATTAGTGTGCAAAAAATTTTAGGTGGTTAATGCTTCAATTGAAAATTTGCAGAGATGTCAATTATATGTTGTTTATTTTTTTAAATGGGGTTTTCTTTACCTCAAAGCTCCTGTGAGGCCTGACAAAAATCTTGGGACAGTTGATTCTCGTTTCAATAGAGTAGTGACAGCCGATCCAGTTACGGGCAGTTTGACTAAAAGCAGGCCACCTTCTCCTCCATGGCCGAATGCCAGAGCAAATACTGCTTCTCCATTATCCCGCAACAGGGATGCACAAGTGTGAGCAACACCTGTAGCTGCAAATGGGTAGAAGATTATTAAATCTTTTCTTTAGTTAAAATGTACAAAACCATTTAAAAAATAAATAAAGTTTAGTACTGTAGTCTATATCAAAGAATGAACATAGTAGTGGGCAGCACAATAGTCAAATATAATATGATTAATAAGTAAAAGTATTGTAAATCTTCAAAGATATTTTTCAATTTGTTACATTTCAACAAAATTGTGTCAGTTTGTGTCTGACTCCTTCTTCTGGCCCACATACAGCAAACAAGAGATCTCTCTGTAGTCACATGCTCAGACATGCAAATTAAATTAAGAATAATAAATACATACTTGCATTGGAGTATTGATTGAGAATGCAGTAATTGCTGGGATTGTTTATGGAACTTATATCATGAAATATAGAGGGCGAAGAACTGCTCAATGACCCAAATGTAGACTGAAATGCAAATAAAAATAGTTTATTAACAGAAGAGTCACATACAACACAAAATACAAGCTGATAGAAAAGTGGGCACTTTTCTGAATGAATTTTTTAAATAAAAAAAAGATATAATAAAAAGAATAAACAAGCACCTCAAAGCAAGTTATGTATGTATAAGATTGTTACCTTTTTATCTAATGTTGCTGGATGTGGGAATATTAATCTGTGTACAGATGAGACAGTTGCAGCCAAGATGACCACGTCACGGGATGCACTTCTCTCATACACAGTTATACTGCTCAGGGGAGGAGTGCCTGCAGCTACTTTACATCTCAAGTTACAGGACGACAGATTGATATCTAGGGAGGCTTCAGATAGCTCTATTGCATCAGATGTTGTTTGCCTGAAAACGAGTTTAAAACAATCAACCAAACTCAAGGTGACAATCAAAATATTGTCATGTGATACATTTATGTCCAGACTTAAAGAACTTACCAATAAATGAAACGATTTCGAGTATAAACCTTCTTGGAATCTTTGTACCAATATCCACCGGCTTTTTGTGGCAGTTTGATGTCTTGTAAAGTGCTATGTGTACCACCTAAAATAATGGTTAGAGTAATACACTTTTAACGGTTTTCACAAATCTTAAGGTAGGATTAATTATGCCTATCCACTTTTTTGGGTAAAAATATGTAGTAATGGACTATAATTACCTGTGTTTAGAATAACTTCCTTCCACTTATCGGGTAAATTATAATTTGGTGTAATTTCTTTGAAGGTAACTGGCATAGCCTCCAGGAACTCCATCGTTGTGATGAATTACGGATGGACTCTTGCTATTTTTAATCAAATTTCTTGACACATAGATTTATTAACGTAAAACTAATTCCTTATTTCTTTTTGCAACGGTTTCAGTTAAAATTTTAGCGGTTATCGGCCTCCTCAGATAATAATAATTTTAGGTTATAAAACAATACAGACTCTCAAATCACAACACTACCACAGACATATTTATTTTTTATTTTTGCCACAGACTTTATAAGGCGGTGACATTTATTCCGTTTGTTGTACCGTCTGTCTAAAAAACATTCTTGCTCGTTTGCCCGATATCTTTGGGTACTATTTGTAGTTACCGGTATTATTTTAAGTTTAGGTTTTACGGATAATTTTATCAAACGATTATTCTTTTCTTCAGTAGTAAGTACAGTTTCAATCAATATTATAGTACAGTTTGTCTGTGGTCCAATGACGTAACGCAATATTTAGTAATTTTAGTCGCCTGACAACACTAGCAGTAGTGAGTGAATTCAAGTGTATTTTCTTGTAGCTGTAAAAATTTCGTGAAAAATTAATTTCAACATTATAAATCCAATGTTGAATTAACCATAACAAAGTTTTATATTCAGTGCAGCTGCAGATATCATACGATGGTTTATATTTTTCCAGAAAAGAAGTTAAAGGTAAATTTTGAAGTAAATCGATTTTTTATTTATTATCGAATGTTTGAAATGATTTCCTAAATAAACCTCGATAGCAGGGTAAGTTTTAGTAGTAACAAATAATATTAATGTTGAGATTGTTTAAGCTTCCTGCGGATTTTAATGTGAGCAAACTCGGGTCCTAGTTCTAGGTCCCTTGTATAATCCTTGTTGATCTCCACAACATATTCATACGGTAACGCTAACGAGTAACGCCGTACAAACTAACTGTTCTATCGTCAGCGATAAAACATCTAGATTTTTATAAACATTTGATTTGTTGTCACTCAGGAAGAATGAGACAGGTATTTTAATGTTTTATAAATGTCCACTGTACTCAGAAATTAATTTTAAAATACATGTTTACTTGTTTTTTAGTGCAGCTGGCATTACACAAGGCTGATTAAATACATTTTGTTAATTATGTGTTTAAATACTATTGCACATGTTCCAAAGGGCAAGTGCTAAAAACTGGTTTGTTGATCCATTCTAGCCCACTGGTTGTAGAAAAATGTAAAAGATGTCAATACTGTTATAACTTTACTATTTTACACAAGAAAATTATTAAATAAATAAAAGAACTATTTTCAAAGATATGAAACTGCTTATTGGCACTGAAAAGATTTCAGTTCTACAACTATGAAAAATAAATGCCCAAAATGCAGGGATACAATACAGTCACAAACATGGCGTAATAGGATGTTAGTTTTACTACACACATGGGAATAATGATAACATACTTTTCCATGACCATTGCTAATTCATTGTTTGAGTTAACTACTCGGGAAACTATAAAGTAACTCTTCTCAATAAATGGCCATCAAATAGGTATGGAAAGTTTTTTTTTTTAATCAAAGCAGTAGTTTCTGAGATGAGTATTACCTGTAGCTATATTATTGTAACTATAATTTTTTTACTTCGATTCCAATGTGAGATATTGTTGTACAGTAGCGCGGTGGCGGGTTGTGAGCACGGCGCGGGAGGCGCAGGGTCGGGCGGCGGGCGGCCGGCGGCTGACACTATACGCCGCGTCAAGGTGAAGATGTCATCAGTGTCGGCGCAGGGAGTCGTGGAGCGAGCCTCGGCTGAACTGTCGCGCCGCATCACCGGCCTGGGGCTGCGCGGCCGTAAGCGTTCGCCCGGCGTCGTCGAACGCGTCGCCAATGCGTTGTGCGGCCCGGCCACTGCCGCAGCCGCCGCGCCGCGAGTGCCGCGTCGCCGCCGTCCATCACCCAGACCATTGTCTTGGAATCAATTTATTTTAGAAGAGAGGTTTCTAGAAAAGTTTTTTCTATACTTCAATGCAAACGATAGAAGGTCACTTGCACAAGTGTGTACTAGATGGCGTGATATATTGTACTCTTCACCTCGCTGGTGGACTGGCCTTGTTGCCGTACTCGATTGTCGAGAACTACGTTCAGCCACAGGATGTTGTATGCAAAGATTTTACAACTCTCTGATAAGGAGAGGCATACGTGGAGTAGTCTTAGTATCTGCTTCTGATGATGATATCAATGAATTTATAAGGCAGTTTCCTTTGTCAGCCCATCATATTCATGCCATTGGCTTAAAAGGATGTACAATAACTGACAGAGGGCTGGAAGCTGTTCTGGATCATCTTCAGGTAAAAAAAAATATTTTTTAATTGCTATTTATCCTGAAAACTGCTTAATAGTTGCATACCATTAGTATCTGCAATTCAGACTAAGCGTGACCACATACTTACATAAAAATATATAAAATTCTAATAAAAATAACATATTTTTTTAGGTTCTCTTTGAGCTAGAACTAACTGGATGCAATGAAATAACCGAGGCTGGTTTGTGGGCATGCCTAACTCCACGAATTGTCTCTCTCACACTCACTGATTGCATTAACATTGCTGATGAGGCTGTAAGTATAAGTTACATAACATTTGCAATAATCAAATCTTCAAAAAAATATATATATACAATGTATTTAAATAAACGTGCCTTATTTTATCAATGCAAATTCAATCTAAATATCTAAATTTCATCGTCATCGTCAATACACGGATCAATCCCAACTCACTCGTATGACGTAGCGATCTCACTGCGTTACGCGTATCGCTCTGTGACAATCAATCTAATCACACATCGAGTTTGTTTACTTACGAACTCCTCACTTATTTTATAACCTACTTCAAAAAAACAGGAGGTTCTCAGTTTGTCGGAATGTTTTGAAGTTTTTTTTTCTGTAGCCAAAATTAATGATTAATTCCCTCCACAGGTCGGGGCAGTAGCACAGCTGCTACCATCACTGTATGAGTTTTCTCTCCAAGCGTACCACGTGACGGACGCCGCTTTGGGTTACTTCTCGCCGAAGCAGAGCGCTTCGCTCAGTGTGTTGCGCTTGCACAGTTGCTGGGAGCTCACTAACCATGGCGTTGTTAATATAGGTCAGATTTTGTGCTTTAATTATATGTTGTACTAGCTTATTTCGCGCGGTTGCATCCACATCCCGTACGAAATATTATACTATATTACGGCCTATTTTACTTGGGAAGAGTGTAGCTTTCCAACAGTGAAAGAATTTTTCAAATCGGTTCGGAGCCTCGAACTAAACAAACAAAAATAAATGTGAATGTGAAAATGAGGGTCCCGAGGGAACTACTGCCCGCACATGGATTAAAAGTGGCTTATATGGTATTCTGATATATAAACTTTATTACTGCCAAGTGTCATAAAAAACGAGTAAAACATACATACAAACTTTTGCATTTACTTGTATGATATGATTTGTAAGATATACATATCGAAAGTTGATAATGTTATATTCTTTTCAATTCTAAGAATACGGCTACGCGAGGGCTAAAGTAGAAATAGATGAAAGGAATATCTATAGCTTCTTTTCCCAGCCGAACAATAGGCACCCAATTACTGCGAGTCGATCCCGGCCGACTTCCATATGTATTCAGGTCAAGAGTCATCTAGCGAGTTAGCTCGAGAAAGGGCTCGACGTAGGATGAGCCTCCTTGCTTTTAGTACTTTACGTAACTATACATTATGTAATGAATAAATGAATATGTAATTAAGTAGTCACTGTAAAAAGATTACTAGATATGATTGGTGAAAGGGTCGAAGAAGTATCGATATTTTCTTTACTCTCATTATCTCTTTATACTGATTTAGGCACACGAGGCAAAATTTTAAAAAATGCAAGCATATTTCCTAAAAAGCTCTCACAATTTATTCTTTGTGTAAATAAAGTCATTACTAGTCATTAGTGTAAGTATTTAGTGAGACTGAATACGTAAATTTATTTATTATAAAAAAGTGAGCCTTGCAAAAGCTGACCCTCTCTATTCCCTCACGATACAATCTGACACGACCGGAGAATAATCAGGTTTGAAAGACTGGCAGCTTTACGTATTATCCAAACCAAGGGTGTTCAAGAAGTTCCAATATCTTCCAACGCAGTAGAGGGTATATAATACAGAGCACATTACATTCCAGTGCACTCTCTACCGAACCTGACGGTGCTATCCCTGAGCGGCTGCAGCAAGGTGACGGACGAGGGCGTGGAGCTGTTGGCGGAGAACTTGCCGCGTCTGCGCAGTCTCGACCTCAGCTGGTGTCCGCGCGTCACTGACAACGCGCTCGAGTACATCGCATGCGATCTTAATCATCTTGAAGAGCTTACGTTGGACAGGTGACTATACCTTCTTTGTTTATTTCCGGGAACCAATTCCATAATGTAAACCATCTCGAGGAGCTCACGTTGCATAGGTGACTATGCCGCCTTTGTATATTTTTTTGGGGACGGATTCTATATATTTTTTTGCGTCGTGGTGGCCTAGTGGGTAAAGAAACAACCTCTCGAGTATGAGGGTGTGGGTTCGATTCCAGGTCAGGCAAGTACCAATGCAACTTTTCTAAGTTTGTATGTACTTCCTAGGTAAATCTTAGACACCAATGGCTGATAAAAAGGTGAAGGAAAACATCTTGAGGAAACCTAGACTATAAAGTCTGAAATCACCAACCCGCATTGAGCAAGCGTGGTGATTAACGCTTAATCCTTCTCCGTGTGAGAGGAGGCCTGTGCCCAGCAGTGGGACGATAAAAAGGCTGTAACAGTAACAACAGTAAGAACAGAATATTTGTTTTGATATTTTTTCTCATTTGGGATTTGGAGTTTTTGCCAATGTATTTTTGTATTAGTAGGTAGGTAATGTATTTTTTTCTGGTGTGCTTAATTACTTTCAAAAGAAAGCATAAGACAGTAGCTGGTGGCACCAAACGATAAAATACAATACCAGTTATATTAAAAACCGGCCAAGTGCGAGTCAAACTCGCTCACGAAGGGTTCCGTACCATCATTTAAAAAATGAGCAAAAAAATCACGTTTGTTGTATGGGAGCCCCCCAAAATATTTATTTTATTCTAGTTTGTTGTTATAGCAGCAACAGAAATACATCATCTGTGAAAATTTCAACTCTCTCTAACTACCACGGTTCGTGAGATACAGCCTGGTGACAGACGGACGGACAGACAGAGGAGCAAAACAATAGGGTCCCGTTTTACCCTTTGGGTACGGAACCCTAAAAAGTTATAATAAGTATAACATCTTTCGGCGGTGTGTATCATTGCTAGATCATATGTCATGGGCTGCGAGATTCCAATGAGTTATCACGGCCCTGGTACACAAAGAGCCCTATAAGGAGCATGATGGGCTGCAACTACAAAGTGATGTACGTCATTTGATGATAAAGCAAAAAAAAAGCTCATACTATAGGCATTTCCATATGATTTGTCTGAATAAAACTACTTTTACAGCAGACTGACCGTGACCATTGATAATGTAAGGGATCAGAAACGTCGGGATTAAATAATATTAATATAACGAAAGAAAGAAATGAAATCCGTAAAAGTAGTTTTATTGAAAAAAATGTTTAATATTTGCAATAATTTTAATTACAATAATTTGTAAGTGTCAGAGATCAATATATATTGTTGTCAGATGTGTGCACATAACGGACATCGGCGTGGGCTACATCAGCACGATGCAGTCGCTGGTGGCGCTGTTCCTGCGCTGGTGCTCGCAGGTGCGCGACTTCGGCGTGCAGCACCTCTGCGGCATGCGCTCGTTGCAGCTGCTGTCCCTCGCTGGTAAGCTTCAAACACTGATCACTAGTCTAAAACGAGATAAGACAACTTTTAAAAATCATCATCATCCGAGCCTTTCTCAACTATCTTGGAGTCGGCTTCTAGTCTAACTGGATGCGGAGTCAACAACGGTGTCTGTGATACAACGCCTTTCGTGACTGAACAGACCGATACGAGAGCGACATTTCTTACCACAGGCTTGACAAGAGAAGTAACTGTACATTAGTGTCGAACCATGTTCATGTCTTTTCTGTCTCTTGTCAGCAAGCACTCCGAACCAGGCTTCATCGCAATATTTGCGACCCTCTGCGACACGTTTGCGCCATTCAGGACGTTTTTCCGCGAGCTTCTCCCAGTCACGGTTTACGGTCGATTTTAAATGCTGCCATATCTCGCTTGATGCAGTCTTTGAAACGAAGCAACGGCCTCCCAACATCTCTTTTTGCATTCGCTACTGCACCAAGAAGAACACGTCGTGGTAATCGAGAGGGTTCCATCCTATTCGGGGTACCAGTATTATAAAAGGAGCGACTGCCTATCTGACCTTCACAACCCAGTTACCCGGGCAAATCAATTGAAAAAAAAAAAATTTTTTTTAAACAAAATAGGTCTCACTATGTTAATGAATAAAGTAGGCACCCATTAATGAACTCACCGCAGTAAACTTAACCTTGCTAATTTATTGATCGGCACGGCATTGTGTAACGAACCTCTTTCATATTAAACTGCGGTATTAGCTACATGTACCGACCTCTTTGCAGGGTGTCCTTTGTTGACGTCAGGCGGGCTGTCGAGCCTCATACAGCTGCGGCAGCTGCGCGAGTTGGAGCTGACGAACTGCCCCGGCGCCTCGCCTGAACTCTTCGACTATCTCCACGAACACTTACCGAGATGCCTCATCATAGAGTAAGCTATTCTTTATGTAACTTGTAATCCGCATTTACACCACCAGTCACAAACACATTACATACATTATGGGCTACATATTTTATATTAGCCACAAGACGTTAGGTCGTTGTTGCACCTTACACTAATTTCGCAGTAAAAATCTGTGGAAATATTTTCTTTTGATATCTAGATGTTCCCTGTTTTATGTAGATTTCCGACTGTCAGAATATTAAATTGTTGAATTTCTAGGGGTATGAATAGTATAGTATGTTACAAGGTTTGCGCTACAGTTTACAGTCTGTAACCCTAAATATGTTAACGACGCGTAGAGTCTGCTTCGCCTACCACTACTTCCAGGAGACATGATGTCTTACGTGAAATGTTGATGTACTTAAAAATATAATAGAAATAAATCGAAAGAGGAATCGTCCATAAACTCATGATCGTGTGGTGTACACAGTTTAGTAACGTCATGGTAGATTATTAATACTCTTGTGTTGTATCTTCTATTTTAGTCATACGGATGCGAATTATTTGCATTTTTATTGTTTTCAAGACTTCACGCTTCTAGTCCTAGTTTTCAAACTAATGAAGGAATCGTAGTTATATAAGTGAGGTAACCCACCAATTATACACCTTGTTAAAATTAACCTTTTCAACTATGCTTGAATAGTAACTATAGCTAGTACATTGTAGTAATTATTCAAAAGTCTAACATTCTCCTTTATAGTTTACCTAAGTGCGTTCTTGATCTCAATTATTGTAGATATTGTTTACTTTTCGAATGATCTTATTCCTAAGCAATTGCTCAAATTGTGTGATGTCATGTTGTGGTGGATGTTGTGAACAATTACTTCTCACTCTCAGATCACCTGAACTAAAGGGGTCCGGTGAAGGAATTTCTAATCTGCCTATATGTATAACCTTCCATCTGTAACAAAAATACTAAAGCATTAAAAAGTATGTACCGACGTGACTAACATTATGTCCGAGTTAAGATAAAATGTAATAAACCTTGTTTAAACTAAGATAATTTTATTATCCAGCAAATTTTTCCACATACATAGCACTCTCAGTGTTTTTATTACTTTTTATATGTGTTTATTTTATTGATAATGCCTAACAAGTAACAGTGGCGGCGTAGCATCGGGTGGCACCCGGGGCGGACTACCTATTGAGCACCCCAAAAACAAAACGATAAAATAAAATCACGTAGAAAAAAAAAATCGTGTAGAAATCATTCATGGTGGTTTTCGCTAGGATTAACATGAAGAAACCAGAGACAGATCAGTGCAAAGTTATAAAACGCTAGCGAAGGGAGCCCGAAATTTTTGAGTTTTGGAACACAACAGTACTTACTCAAACAACTTGGAAAAAAAAACCACTGCAAAGTGAAGAAGCCGCGAGCATAGCGAGCGCGAAATCTTCGATTTTTGGGACGCAAAGATACCTAAAGAAATGAGGGAAAAAAAACACTGCAAAGTGAAAGGCGCGAGCGCAGCGAGCGCGAAATTTTTGAGTTTTGGAACACATCAGTACCCAAGCAAGTTTGAAAAATCACTGCAAAGTGAAGAAGCCGCGAGCGTAGCGAGCGCGAAATTTTAGATTTTTGGGACGCAAAGATACGTAAAGAAATGAGAAAAAAACCGCTGTAAAGTAAAAGGCGCGAGCGCAGCGAGCGCGAAATTCTTGAGTTTTGGAACTTATAAGTACCCAAACAAGTTTGAAAAAATCACTGCAAAGTGAAGAAGCCGCGAGCGTAGCGAGCGCGAAATTTTAGATTTTTGGGACACAAAGATATCCAAAGAAATGAGAAAAAAATATAGTAAAGTGAAAGGCGCGAGCGCAGCGAGCGCGAAATTTTTGAGTTTTGGAACACATAAGTGCTTAAACAAATTAGAAAAGAAACCATTGTAAAGTGAACAAGCTGCGAGCGTAGCGAGCGCGAAATTTTTTGATTAGGGTACCTACTCTCAAATTTAACTCAGAATTACAAATAAAAAGAAACCGTGACTGAAGCGAGCGTTAGTTGTTTTTGCTACTTCGGTGTTTGAACTTTTTGTTAGATTGAGGACTCAAAGAGTAAGTGCAGAATAAATTAGAAACTAATATAATACCGCGAGCGAAGCGAGCGGATTTTTTTTTCAACGTTGAGGAATTAATTTAAGTAATCAGGTAAAAGCAAAAATACAAGAGAGGGGTGACAGCTGGACTGAGAGGGGTGACACCCCTTTCAGTACCACCTCGATCATCCTGGTCATGCAGATATGTGCCGACCTAGATGGCACCCCCCCAGATGTGGTACCCGGGGCGGACCGCCCCCCCCGCCCCTCCCTTACGCCGCTACTGACAAGTAACAATGTTTAAAACCTACAAAAAATATGTGAATTATATGTGTATTATATATTATAAGAGAAAGCATAACTATCCGTTTTCTTATACATCCTAAAGTGTAATCAGTCTTGTTCATAATTTGTACGCAAACTGCACTATATTGCTTCATAAGAGAAATATAATTCTGCTTGTTAAAATATAGTTCGTACAAAAGATGCGACAAAAGTGTTCACACTTGGGACAATTAGGAGACATCTTAGAATAGGTAATACGTGTGGTTTTATGTATAGTGTAATTCATTTGAAATCGAATCATGAGATTTGGTGATGTCCATTAGTTAAAGTGTAATTTATAGATTGCTAATAATATTATTCACACATAGAAATATATTTTATTTTTATTAAATGTCAGTTATCAGATGTTTCATATGTAAATAAATGTCTGCTGTGTACATTTAACTTAAACAACTTCTTCTCTGGAATGGCAATTCATATACATACTAATATAAATAGTATAAGAAATCCCATAATAAAACATTACTGAACTATTGTACATACTACAAATATGATTTCTGATATAAAAAAAATGCAGGATTGTTTACATAACTACTCCCTTAACTTATTTCAAGCAATGTGCAATGCATTTAAAACAACATGTTATATCATCGATATTTGAAACTTATGACTTAAACTCGACAGTTTTTGTACTGTATGTTTCACAAAGTATTCTGATTTTTTTTTTTTACTTTTTTTAAAGCAATGCAGTACGAGTGTACATTTATAACTCGTGTGTATTGCGATTAAGTCAATTCACATTTTATTTCTTATTTGAATCAAGTATATAGAAAGAATCAATAATCATTAATTTCCTCTGTATAGGATAAAATCGTGATATCCAAAAAGAAAATAACCAGAATCTTTTTAGCAGCTTTTAATTTCTTATCATATTTCAGTTTTCCTATCTATCTCTCACTCTAGTCATTCTTTATTTGAACAACTATTTTTAATTTTGCTATTTTATTAAACCTAGACTAGCTATAGTGTAATTATATTTCAAGAAAAGTTGTATGTAGAAGAATAGTGTATAGTACAGAAGAGACAGTATATAATCGCTCACAGATATGAAACCTAACTGTTGTTCTATAGTGTACAATAGCTATTCAAAGTAATGTTGAATTTATTGGTTACATACTTAACAAAGGAAATTTCATTATTAATATTATGGATAACCTGTAAGTGCAGCTATTATTTTATACAACTGCATGCAATAAGTTTAATTAATACTTAATGAACTTCAATCAATTGTTTTTGATATTTATTTATTTATGTAAGTGACAGTGATGTGTTCCGCAAACGTTAGGGACGCAAGCCGCAACTCGGACAACACATGAACGTACACTGAGCTGTACCAAATAAACACCACTACTTAAATACCGTCCGAAATTATATTAATGTATTTGACTGGTACTACAAGTAAGCAGACGATCTTTTACTGTATTTTTACAAAATATATTTAGTACAGTCAGCATTAAACGATTTTAATATTCCAACTGGCTGACTCTCCTGTAAGTGTTTACTTCTTTGCGACCGTTAAAAACGGCTAAATATAAATAACTATACAATTATAATTGGGTAAGCTAGAATACTTTATATTTTGAAGATAAGAGAGTTGAATATTTTTGCATGTATTTAATGCTGATGGTACTATACAAACACAGACAAAGAAAAAAAAATTGATCAGCAGTCTGAACGTTGGCTCATCAATTTGCTTTAAAAATGCTCTCTTTTCTCTGTGCCTGTACGAAAAGTATTTATATTAAATGCGTGGATTTAGGATTAGAACATTTTGCAAAATAAAGAGGAAATACAGAATAACATCACATACTACATACAATAGTAGGTAATTCATGCATTAAAAAGTATATTCAATTTATGAAAATGATCTCCGGTTTCCAGTAGACATATCCTGATTTCTGCGGAAACCTGCGTGTTGTACTTTTTCTACAATAGCGGCAAAGTTTTAAAGCAATTAATAAGGCAACGTCCATCGGTCGTTCAAAAAACAATGTTTCAAATAAAGCTAACAGTTTACCTGTTACAATAGTTTAACTTGCATACAAATACGGGATCTATGGTAATAATGCTAATGTTGTCAATTTTCGCAAAGCTACATGATATTAATCATACATAATAAGTTTCATAGTCGTTGAGGCGTACTATACGCTTGTGTGGGTCTGCACAGCATTGCTTCAGACAGGCATATCATATCTGATAACGTACAAGTTTGCATATTACAGATTGAATATTGTAACCCTCATAAGTGTATAACATGCCTAACTAGAGATCATACAGAATGTTTGGAAAATATCTTCTGCTTATAATAAGCTGCTACTTCTTTTGATTTATAAAAAATGGTTGTTATTTTTGTTTAATTAACTTTCAAATCTGCACAGTAAACAGATTTCATAGAGATATTACCAAATATTCAGTATCATCTTAGATAATAAATATTATGGACACTAGGTAGTATTAAGTCTATGTACGTATAGATATATGGATACAGGTAACACTCATCTGTTTGAACATCTCTATAGTACCTTTACCTTCGTGGATTCGTGTATTTACCTGAACCTTTAATGTATAAATCTGTTTTTTTGTACATAATAATTATAATTAATGAGTAAGAAGTCTATTAAAATGTAATAATGGAGTTTAAATGTTGTTGAAAGATCTGACTTCTGCATTATAAAAGGTTGTAATTAAAATTATATGTATATTACGTACAAGCAATAGATTATAGATTAAAGCCTATTTAAACATACTCGTGACGTAAAAGTTGGAACAAGCGACTCGTCTAATCTTAGCTATTTGATCAAGTTTAACAAGACGCAATAATATTCACATTGTGTGACTTATGAAAACGAATTATTACTAGTTATTATAATTTAATAAAATATAAAGTCATCGCCATCGTGCCCTTATGCCAAGGGGTTTGTCAGACGAATATAAGTTTTTTTTCATGAACCGATGTTGCAAGGAGTGCTTGTGCCCTATGTACTTGTGTACCTCTTAGTTTGTGTTGTGATAATGCACCCGCTAGCTATTTCATTGGCATCACTGTGTAATGATTGTATTTTAGTATAATCCATTTTCGTAATAATACACAATTTGTACAATACTCAGTGAGATGTTATAGTGCAATATAGATGTACTGTTTTATACATTTGTTTCATTTCTTGCTTTATAAGTTACTAGCGGTCGCCCGCGTACCAACCTACAATTTTTTTTATCGTAAGCGGGCTAACTACAAATTTTAAGACCCTCACTTCTAAAAAAGGACTTCCATGCGAACTATCAACCCCATAAGGAATAGATTTTGGTAAAACCCTTCCTTAATGCATGTCTTTCCTCTATAAAGAACCTACCTCCCTTCAAGTTTGTAGGAGTTTATAGTTTCCGAGATGTCGTAATCAATCAGTGCGTACTACGCACTGCGTAGTATTTCGCTTTTACCCGGTTTTACTCGCGTCCCGAGGGAAAGACTTACCGTACCCGGGTAAAATATAGCCGATGTTACACGGGGATGGTGTAGCTTCCGAACAGTGAGAGAACTTTCCAAATCGGTTCAGTAGTCCAAGGCTGTGCACATCGTGCGCGCAGTACTCTATCATTATTTTGTAATCATTAAAATCGAACGATCTAAACATAGGGGAGTTCATAAAGTAGACATAAGGAAATACATAGGGCAGTTCAAAGAGTGTACATAAGGAAATACTTATGGGAGTACATAGAGTATACATAAGGAAAGACAGGGCAGTTCAAAAAGTGTACATAAGGAAATACACAGGGGATTTCATAAAGTGTACCTACATAAGGAAATACATAGGGCAGTTCATAGAGTGTACATAAGGAAATACATAGAGTTCATAGAGTGTACATAAGGAAATACATAGAGTGAACATAAGGAAATACATAGGGGAGTTCATAGAGTGTACATAAATACATAGGGCAGTTCATAGAGTGTACATAAATACATAGGGGAGTTCATAGAGTGTACATAAATACATAGGGCAGTTCATAGAGTGTACGTAAGGATTCATTACTGCTCTACTAGTCTTAGCTGCTCCTATTAGTCTTAGCGTGATGATATATGTATTGCCTTCCTCGATAAATGGGCTATCTAACACAAAGAATTTTTCAAATCGGACCAGTAGTTCCTGAGATTAGCGCGTTCAAAAACCCTCCAGCTTTATAAATATTAGTATAGATAATTAGTGTTATAATTATTTTGTCCCAGTGGCGCCTATTACTGTTACTGTTACAGCCTTTTTTATCGTCCCACTGCTGGGCACAGGCCTCCTCTCACACGGAGAAGGATTGAGCATTAATCACCACGCTTGCTCAATGCGGGTTGGTGATTTCAGACTAAATAGTCCAGGTTTTTGTTTATACACAAAACATTTTGGTTATATCTTATACTAGCTGTTCCACACGGTTTCACCCGTGTCCCGAGGATTTTACTTCATGTAGGTATTCTATGCTGTCGAATACACTAGTTCGCGCCCGACTCCAACTTGGCTACCATAGAATGAAATAAAAGTGCTCGCCAAGAGCTTTCTTAACCGTTGTACCTTGTAGACACATTACAAATAACATCACACAGTTAGATGTGATAATAGAAAAGTCATTTTATTATTTTGTACGATTTATTGCAATAACACAGTCTTACAAAAAAATCAATGATGACAACAAATGCGACGCTAATGGTAACTTTAAATTGTTATAGCCCCAAAATCACAATTTTGACTAAGCTTGCATGTCAACAAATAAATAAAGAGAATGATTTGAACACACATTATTTACGTACGAACAAATACAATAAGTTTTTATCTATGCAAATTAGATTCACTTATATATTTTCTTCTTTAGAAATAACAATGTCTCTATAAACCACCAATAAATTACATATAGATATGTAAAATGCATCAAATAAGTAGCTTCCTGGCAACTATTACAACATACCAAAATTACTCAGTCCTACAGAACTGAAAGAAAACAAAAATGCACTCAGCACCAATACATAGTAAAACACTTAATATGTTTAACAAAAATTAAATAATATTTATACACATTTACAAAATATGACGTAGGACTTAGGCCCGTACCTTTTGGAACTATACTCAGTGTATTTGATCTTGTCTCAAAGCTTATAGATCCTTGCATATCATCTATTCCAATAAAAAATTGGATAATATTTTATGTTGGGCATAAAATATTATCCAATTTTCTTACGTAGAAATTTTATTAATTTGATGTAACTCAGATTTACCTGAGTTGTGTAAATTGTTGACCTCGTGACAAGATCAAATGCGCGTATTTTAGATGCACAGATTACAACTTTATTAAGTTCAAGAAGACATCTAGAAAGGAGATTGACACGCTAGCGTTAGTAACTTGCATCTTCAGAGAGTGCTATAGCCCCATTTTAAATATACAAAGAAATCGAAAGCTTTGTAAAAAGACCCTAATTAATATTTAAATTAAACTACAGCTGTATAAAGACATGTATGCTAGATCTATGTATATAAGAATAGTTCTTTTGCAACAACATTGAGTGTTACAACTCTATGCACTATACCTTCTAGCAATAAAATACGTACTAGAAATCAATCTAGGTTTCGAACTTCCATTTGTATTATTAGTAACAGAATTTCGGAATATGTGTAAATTGTAGATATTTTGTATCATTTAAATTATCTGTCTGACCGGACAATAAAGTTTGACAAAACTACAGTTACAATATAATTTTAGCTTTGCTTTACCATTGTTCTGTGGGTAAAATAATAACTCAGTATTCTTTGCTGGACTGCGGTTTCACTAGCGAAATATTAACATGATAATGTAAAAACCGAACAAATCAGCTATCACCAATTATCAAATAATAACTATTTAAAAGTAAACTAAAAAATATAATGTAAAAGAAGATACTAAACTCCTGTTCATTACAGTATTAAGTAAAAGGAAACGAAAATAAATATGCAACGTAAAGTATCATGAAAATGATAATGCTAGATAAAACATTACTGTAGATTTCGTTGTAGTTTTCAGTCTTGTATCATTTGGTCCTGCAAATAATTTACTATCGGTAATAACAAAATAGTAATATATTCGGCGGCAGATAGTTAACGTATAAGTAAGCTTAGGATGGTAGGGCTGCGGGCTGCGGGCGGTCAGTGGTAGGAGTGCAGGTAGGCGGTGGTGGAGGCGAGGTCGCGGCGCAGCCAGGCGGCGTTGAGACGCACGGTCTCCAGCGCCTGCTGCACCGAGCGCTCGGTGCCGGGCGACTGGTGCGTGCGGAAGAACTGCTCGATCTCCTGCGCACACGTCTCCGACGCGAAGTTCTCCGTCGTCGACTTCACCAGGCGGGCCAGTAAGAATCCACCCTGTTATCAAATAAAATGCCACATAAATTGCAATTTCTTTAAAATCGGATACACAATAGCTTAGTAGTCAGTTTTCAGAAATATATGAATATTTATTATTTACCTGATATCTATCCATAAACTGTTGCCAATGGTCCTTGAAGAATTGCCAAGCGAGATCGCGACCATTTTTACTGACGGCTACGGAAACAATTACGAAGACGGTGTCTTGGGATCGCACTTCATCCTGTAAGGATAAATGAATAAAGTTTTTGAACTGTTTATAAATGTACCTATATGAATATAAATCGGTCATAAATTATCGGAAGAAGACAGTTATAGTGCATGCGTTCGCACCGAGTTCGCTCAACCGAAATTATGACCGAGTTTACAGCGACCGATAACCCATAAACGATATCTATATTGTAAATATTTACCGATATAGCGAAGTCGAGCACTTTGTTGAGCAGCGCGACATCGTTGACGGCGCCGAGCGCACGGCTGATGCGGTCCTTCTCCTCGTGCAGGTCGGCGGCGCGGTACAGCGCCAGGAAGCGCTGGAACGTGGCGTCGTCGGCGTCCGCCAGCACCGCGCGGTAGCACGCCGAGCGCAGGTCCGCCGGCAGCGTGCACGCGCCCGATATGTGCTTCTCGAAACTGCAAGGTAGCATCTACATGTTAGTGCCAACATCATGCCGTGCGATACCTAACGTGAAACGTACAGCTCATGTCGTAACTTAAATCCCTTACCCCTTCTCGTAAAATCTATACTGCGCAGCGTCTCATGAACTTTACCAAGCCGCCAAAAATGGTGAGAACTATAATATAAAAATAATGTTATAATTACCGACTCTTTGCTTCTTTAATTGTATCTGGGTCTTCAAAGCTGATCATTTTGTTGAGAACTAAGCTTCTGAGCAGGGTGTCCAGATGGCTTTCTTTTTCCTCAGCGTCCCAACCCAACTTCCGAGTGATGTTCGAAAACAGTTTACGTCCATAGTTTTTCAAGGGCTTGTCAAGAGGAGTATGCGAGAACAAGGCACTCAATTTTGATAGGCAGTTTGAGATAGAAGACCATACTGTGAAATTGGTTTCGTTGGTAAATGCTTCAATTAGTTTCAAAGACTGAAAAAGAAAATGTCCATATGAAATTACTGCTATAATTATTGTTGACTGACAATACAAAAGCATATGTCTTTTACATTAGCAAGTTATAGAATTCTGAAATTGTTAGCATTCTTTGATATGCATGTTGTTGAATTTTGTTAAGTTATAGCTTCATATTTAACTTGCAGCTAAGTCAAAATCCCTATTAGATATAAGATTAACTACCTCAGCAGTTTGTGTGTGTCCGGCCTGTACCAACGCAAAGCAGTCGTCGAGAAGGCCGAGTCGATCGAGCGGCGGCAGAGAGCCGTCGCGGATAGCTGTCACTAGCTGCGACAACATGGACGCTGGGTAGCGAGTGCGGTAATATCCCACCTAAAAGTAGTCAAACATTTTGCACATGCAGAAAAAAATAAACTTAGTTCTAAGTAATTGTTACAGAATAGAAGGACAGTTTTTGTGATTATTTATCATACAGCTGTCAAAACAAATTTAATAGAAAAGCAAAGAATAATGGGTATAAATGAATACATTGATTTTGTTTAATAAAAAAAAACTTACAGTGCCAGGATTAAGCTTGACCCATGAACTCTCGGAGACATCTTTCAAGACTACCTCCTGCGATCTCTTCTCTAATACAGTTGATAATGCGACCTGAAATATTCAACATATATGGACTATCAAAGATCTTGAGACCTTGTTAGTGGTATTCATTTTGTTGTATCTTAAAAAGTCTATAAAAGAATTAGCATCATTGGAAAAACAGTGCAGCTAACACTCATTTCAATAAACATTATTTCATATTAGTTTATCCAATATTTTATAGATTTTTGTAAGACATTTTATTTCACTGCCTTGAGTTCAGTCAAACCAGAGAATAAAAAAAAAACATAAATTTTTGACTAACAATTGTACTAGATAATAAAATCTCTGAAATCTGTTTTAAATAGGTCAAGAATCGCTTTTATCAAACTGGTATCAAGGCTGTTCAGTTATCAATATTATTGTTGATAACATCTTTAATCATAATATTTTTATAAAAAGCATGACTGTCAATATTGATGTGATTTGATTTACCTTTGAAGGTTGCTCTTGAGTGGAGATTGTTATGGGGACCATCCAGAGAACATCTCCGCCTTGGCTGCCATCAGCACAGAATTTCTGCTGAGTCAGCTTTAGAACCCTGTCCGGTCCCTGTTGCTCTGAGCTCACCTATAAAATTAAATAAAATACCATCATGATATTAACTGTAGTTCAATAGGGATTTGTATCATGTCAAACAATTTATAGACAGTAATGGTGTTTTCGCAATAAACTACTAAATACTCATGCATTTTTCACATGTATGCACTTTCTGGTTTATTAGCACTCTCACTCTCAACAGTAAATTGTTATACAAACCTCAACAACAGGAAATCCCATCTGTTTGGTCCATGTAGACATAACTGCTCCTACAGGTTTGTTGGAAGCTTCCTCCAAGGCAGCCCATAAGTCCTCTGTGAAGGTATTTTTGTACTGGAAATATAAAAAGGAAAGCTTTATTTTTCTATTCATCTAAAATAAAAAAGAAAGTTATATTTCTCTATGCTTCTAAAATGTCTCTTTACTTTATGATAATATTTGCCTTTTTACATTATAATCTTCTAATAACAATGTTACATTGTTCATAATGCTTTTATCTCAATTGCCAGTTATATGAAAAACAAATATCATAATTATATGTATGTATAAATGAGATGATATCAAATTACTTAGCTCAATGTCTAGTGAAATCACCTAGATTATGTTGACAGCATTATCAAGGAGATATGTTGATGAGTTGATATTTATATTTATTAAAACACTTGAGTAATAATACCATCATAATGTTTTAAGTTTGTTTTGCTTAATTTTAAAGCAGTAACAAATCATACACAAACACTCTTGGGTTGGACTGGTTTAAAAAAAAATGTGATAACTTAAATTAAAATAATTTAAATAAATACAAAAATTATAAAACTGTATAAGTCAATATACCTGGTGTCTAGTTAGATAAATGTTCATGCCTTTACGGAAGTCATCATCTCCAATGTATTTATGCAGCATACGGATAACAGATGCTCCTTTGTTGTATGATATGTCATCAAATATTTCATCAATTTCAGAAGGATGACCTACAGGAACTTCTATAGGATGGGAGTTCTTCAAACAATCCAATTCTAATGCTCTGTAACAAAAAAGTTCATTATTTTCATTACACTGAACAAAGAAAAGTAAAATGAATAATAAATGAAATCTAAATAAATGCTGAATTGATGTAGGTCATTTCAACTAATTCCATTGTGCCTTGTTTACAGGGTGAATGACTTAACAATTTGCATTCTGGCAAACATTCAAAGGATACCAATCATAAACAAGCTCAGAAGCATACAACAAAGATATATCACATCTTATTATAAATACTGTAAATACTATTTATTCTAGTTCACAGTAAATATTTTTTTTTTTCTAGGAATTAACAATTTTGCAGCAGGGTCTGCATTATCTTATTACTTGCTTTTTTCTAAAAATATTATCCAATAATACTTCTAGTCATATTTTATAAGTAGTTATTGTGCACCATACCTGATATAATTTTCAGTGACAAATTGTGTCCATATATCATATTCTGGGAAGAGATGATTGACACACAGGAACTCAACAAAAGATGCATAGCCTTCATTTAACCACAGATGAGTCCACCACTCCATAGTGACCAAGTTACCAAACCACTGGTGAGCCAGCTCATGTCCTACTACCAATGCTATCCATTGTCTCCTGACAGCTGATGTGTGTTCCTCGTCTACCAAGAGACAAGTCTCTCTGTATGTCACTAATCCCCAATTCTCCATAGCACCAGCAGAGAAATCGGCTATTGCAATCAAATCAATCTTTGGCAAAGGGTAAGCTATATCAAAATACTCTTTGTAGTAAGGTAGGACTCGAGCTGCTACTTCCAGAGCAAACATACCTTGTTTGCTTTTCCCAACAGGAGTGTAAACTCTCACCAAGACTCCATCTCGAGACTTCTTTTCTACATAGTCATATTCACCCACAACAAAAGCTACAAGATAAGTAGACATTATAGGTGTAGTGTCATAGTGAATTATCTTCTTATCACCATGGGGTTTCTCTTCTTTAACAGGCATATTAGATAAAGCCACCCTGTCAGCAGGGACCTCAAGAGTAATATCAAACGTGGCTTTGATGGCAGGTTCATCCCAGCAAGGAAAACAGCGTCGAGCGTCTGTCGCTTCAAACTGCGTGACTGCTGCGTAACGCTCCTCGCCACTGGGCGTCAGGTACTTGCTGCGGTAGAGACCCTTCATCTTATCGTTGATCTCGCCTTTGAATTCGCAATGCAACGTAGCGTCGCCTTCCACGAGGGCTTTATCAAACACAATAGTCGCGGTCTCATCTGCTGCGCTGATTCGGACGTCAGTTGGTCTGATAAACTCCGGTCCTCCATCCTCGTACTGCAACTTGACATCATTCAGCTCCAAATCCAAACAATTTAATACTATTTCATTTGTGGCACTTAGAATCTAAAACAATCAAAATCAGATTAGTAAGACACATGGAACGATTTTTTTGCATCGTCGATGATGAAATTTCCCCTTACCGATACTTTCACTGCTGTTTTTCCCGTGAACGTAAATTTTTCAAGATTCGGCACCAATTGCAAATCATAATGTTTGGGCACCACAAATCGAGGAAGACGCTGAAACTGTTTGTTTTCGGGCATTGTCACTCTTTCTTTCACGATAGTGAATGTAGGACGCGCTGTACAGAAATACCGTAATGACCGAGTGACAGAGTGAACCACAGAACATATATACCCTAAAGGTTTTATGTTTTCTTTTATGTTTTGTTTCTTTTTTGTTTACTTTTATGTTTTCGCCAACTGGATACATTGTGTCACAAACATCATCGGCCACTGAACGTCCATTTTGCAAACGTTTGAAACGCGAAAAGTTGATTCCCAAACTTGGCGAAAACATAAAAGTGATAAAATCTAAGTTTCACTAACTGGACACGAATTAAAATCTTGACGTGGCGAGTTGACGACATGATAAATGTACAAATTTTGAGTTTCACCAACTCGACACATTCGTGGTGAGTTTAGTGTGTCGAGATGACGAATAACCGTCTATAGATATTCTAGGGGAATTTGTTCATACGTACGTACTTACAAAATATAGCCACAGAATGTAGAAAATAGTTATTTATTGAAATATGGAAATACAACACAGATTACTACAACTCAACAGAACAACGTTATGTAGGAACATTTAGAAAGTACTTAGTAGGCGACCTGGAATTAAATAAAAATCATATTTACTTATGTTTATGTTTATTGTAATAAATTTGTGCTGAAAGTTTAGTTTCATCATCCTCATCACGATATTGGATTTTACCTGATAAAATTCGATTAATTGAGCGGCACCAACTATATACCAAAATATTTATTGTAATGTTTTCAAAAACATTTCTTAATTCTATCTTGTGGATATCGCAGGTGAAAGGATAATCCACAAATATGTCTAAAAACATTTTTATCTTTTCTTTTAATTTAGTTTTTGGCACATTCTTTTTCAAAATTTCTACTACAATATTTTGTATGTCTTTAAAAACTTTTTCCGCCACTATATTGGGATACAACAGACAATGTTTTCCTTTTGTATATTCTTTTGCCCTTATATAACTATTTGATTTTAATTGACTGTCGCCAGTTAGTTCAGTTTTGCAGTGCCTGCATGATTTAGCAACTTTTTTAAAACATTTAGCCAGCACCCACCCACATACATAATTGGCCTGACCAGCATCAGCAGGCTCAGAATTTAAATTTATAAAAGGCACCTCAATTTCGTCATTTTCTTCTTGCTGAAATGGTAGAACCTCATTACTGGGAACATTAGAAGTGTTTTCTAAAAGTTTGTCTTCCAAAAAGAAACTCAATGTCTGAAGACAATCATTGTCATCATTTTCACAGTTAGCGTTAAGTGAATGGGGTGAGTTATAATTATTTAAAAGAAGTGATTTATAGGCACCTTCAAAGCTAATTGTGTTGGGTGCCGTATTCCTCACCCCAAAACTTCTAATGTTCCCAAAAAAATTTTCCAGTGGGTCCTGGTTAAAGTTTCTGGTCATCATTGTATCAAATAAATATTTTTGGGATAATATTTTCCACAACTGTTGCATGCCCTCAATAGTACGTATAAAATTTTTTATTGAAGGTACCGAACTCGTTTCAATTAATCTTATTTTATTTTCCTTTTCTTTTTTAACTTTAATAAATTTTATTGATTTTAATACCTTTTTGGCATTTTCCCATAATTCATGATGAGGAGAATTGTTTCTAACACCACATTTATACATTTTTCCATGTATCATATTAAATGAGCTTGAATTTAAGGAATCAAATAAATTGTCCATCATTTTGGTAAATGTAATTACTTGGCGGCACTCATTAGATAAATCGCCCCTAGCAGATAAATGTTCTGCAGCTGTAGCAACACTGCGGCTAAAAATTTGGGTTGCGTGTTTGACCTTCATTTTTTTTATTTTCTCCACATAAATATGTTCATCAGTTAGTTTCTGACATATTTTTAATTCACCATGTAATTTGTCCGCTTCATAAATTTTCTGGTAATATTCCCATTTTATCGTCTTTTCAACCTTTTCTTCGAAGTCGAAATATTTTAAGTCCTTCGTAAGTAAATTGTTTCTTACCCCTTTCAATAAATGAGGGACATCAAATAATGGGATAATTTTAGATTTCCCTACTTCCATTACATCATGTCTCCATTCCTTATTTTCTTTTATGAATTTTATTCTACTATCTTCAATAATTTCATTCACTACACTGACATTTACTGTGCTTTGGTCGCACACTGTGCACAAAATATTAAGCCCTGTACCCTGAACATATTTAATGACTTTTATAGTCAAGGCTTTTAATTCTGCTTTGTTAACAGAATTTGTAAAAAAGTATGCAACAGGCTGTTTAAATTTTTTCTTTAATCCTTTGACCATGTAAACTAAAACATGGTCAGCAATTTTTTTACTACGCCAAGCGAATCCCTTTAATTTATCCTTAGATCCGTCGTAATGGATCTGCGGCGATATTGACATCTCGTCAAAAATAAGACAGCAGAGGCGATCTTCTGGACTTAATTCCTTCACAGTCTTTCTCATTTTTATGAATAAAAACTTATTTAGCCCCGACTCTATTTCAATTTTCGCAAGAAGCCTTTTTAATGATTTTATAGAGGGCAATGTAAAGTATTTATATAAAAGAGTATAACTCTTGGGACTCTTTTTGTACATGGAGAGAGACAAAACTTTTTCCTTTAAAGTAAACCTCCGCCCACGAGCTCTCTTGTGAGTTTGGGTGTACTGCATGTTTGTGAATATTTTTGCTGCAGTTGTCATATTTCTCGTTATTTTTTTTAAACAATTTGTATTGCTAATTTTATCAACGCTGGCTAATCTTTCTTTCAAACTACTACTCCGTTTACGTAACCGAATAATTTCGGTTTTTAAATTCTTCATTTGGAATCTTGAAATCTTTAATTCATTCTCCAGCGATGAAGTTGATTTCAGTTTTTCTGCAAAAAAAAAAAAACTTTTACTTTACTACTTTCCACACCCAGATAAAAAGTAGCCTATGTATAAACATTTTTTTTGGATATCTTATGGTATAAACTACATTGGCACTTACTTTTGTCTCCTTTAAGTTTCCGTCTTTGTTGTATACCATGTTTACTGCAATAATTATGTTCTGCTGCTATAACACACGCATTGGGAGGTGCAGCTGAAAATAAAATAATAATAATTCACCATTGTCATTGTAAACATCAAAATTACTAGTGTGAGTTACATGAGGATTATTAACCTAAATTGTCATTACAATAAATCAAGTTGAAGTGTGTTTGTAATGACTACACAACAGTTACATATTAGTTAATGCAGTAATTAATTATGGTAGCTAGTTAAACATAATTTGAGAATGTAGGTAGCCAAGCGTTTACATACCAGTGATTATTTGCTTTGATGTAGAAGGCAGATCCCATATATTATGTTCAGGCATAGGAAGTTCAGTTGGTATATGTGGAGTTGCAGGAGGCATATGAGCATCTTGTGATGGAGCACCTGGAAATAGTAAAAACAAGTCTAAGATCCCACTAAACAACAACCTTCACCGAGTTGGTTAAGGGGTGAATGAACAGTATTTTATATCCAATTAAATATTACTATACTGCAAACAGGTGGCCTTAAAGGTATCTATGAAAAAAATGAAATTTAAAAAGCGTCGCCCCCACCCAGAATACAAAGGGGGCGGGATTCTCCATCGCGATTAGCTCCGGTACCCGCCTGGGGTATTATTACTCTATTTCGTAGTCGCATTAAATTATATTAGGAGCAATGTTTTAAAACTTAAGAAAAAGAAAAGTTAAGAGGTGAAAGAGAGAAGGTGACTGCAGAGTACATATTTTAAAGTAATAAGATATATATTTTATCAGACACTGAAGAGAAGGTAAAGGGAAAGGGAAGGTTAGTTGGGAAGTTGGGACCGTTAGTTGGAAAGGGTTAGCCGAGGTGTTATGACTATATTTTCTGATGGTACCTCATGTTTACCAATTGGCACAGGGTCGTCTAGTTCTTACTGACTTCTTTAAGCGTTCATGCCTTCCCCCATCACGTCAAGGTGGCCCCATGGGGGGGGGGATTATTATTATAAAAAAAATGCAGTATTTAATTATGGCAGCTAGTTAAACATAATTTGAGAATGTAGGTAGCCAAGCATTTACGTACCAGTGACTATTTGCTTTGATGTAGAAGGCAGATTCCATATATTATGTTCAGGCATAGGAAGTTCAGTTGGTATATGTGGAGTTGCAGGAGGCATATGAGCATCTTGTGATGGAGCACCTGGAAATAGTAAAAACAAGTCTAAGATCCCACTAAACAACAACCTTCACCGAGTTGGTTAAGGGGTGAATGAACTGCATTTTATATCCAATTAAATATTAATATACTGCAAACAGGTGGCCTAAAAGATTTCAGTTCAGTTTAATTGTGAATAATTAAGAATTTTGTTTTCTTAATGGCAATTTTAACTCAGTAGGTGGCATTGCGATCTAGTTCAAGAATAAAGATCTAAATCTTACCCTGAAGATGGAGAGTAGGAACAGCTATGTTATTTAAACGGTTGTTGCGATTCTTAAACTTGTCTGCAAAATGTATGTCACAGATGACTCGCTTTCTGTAAAATTTGATATCATCTGCAGTCTCCAGTTTTCCACCAACTATATTAACCCAGGCTTTGAATAACTCAGGATTCTTTTCTGGGTGTGGAAATTGATGTTGTGTCACACCTGAAAAATAAATTACAAAAATATGAAGTTTGTATGCTGATATTGTATAGTGTATGTATGAATGAATACCTATTACCTATGTATGTGTGCGCGTGTCTATCTATGTATGTCTATCTTATTAAATCATGTATCATTTCATATGGGATTCAGTAATAAATGGTTACTCGTAAGGAACTGTGTTTCTCTAAACGCCCAACCTTATAATTGACTGAGTTGGTATCTCCCGTGATGACAAGTTTATCCGGATGACTAGGAGCTTTCAGGAGCACGATTCTGGGGCCCGATTCTGTTAAGTTAATAATGTCAAAATTGAATAGAAATTGCATCGCAACAGCTTTTTTAACCATATCGGGCATTCTGTTACTAATATAAGACCAATCGTATTCCAACGACATTCGATTGGTTTGCGATTGGTCTGCCATTTTGGTCTATATTACCATAATATTCTTAGTCTATATTGCCATATTGCAATCGTAAATCATTTGCAGACAAAATGATTCATTATTGAATGACAGAAAAGGATAAAAACGTTTATTTCAAAGAAAAAATTGCGCAGAATCCTGCCCCTGCTAATTTTACTTTAGCGACATGCGATTCACATCCGACTGAGATCCAATCACGACTCAATTACGATTGAAGCGTATGTGGCATTCCACTATTTTTTCTTTTAAATAAACGTGTTTATCCTTTTCTGTGATTCAATAATGAATCATATTGTCTGCAAACGATTTACGATTGCAATATGGCAATATCATCATCCTCCGAGCCTTTTCCCAACTATGTTGGGGTCGGCTTCCAGTCTAACCGGATTCGAATTATTCCCAACTAGCGACCCGCCCCGGCTTCGCACGGGTAACAGTATTTCTCCATTATTTAATAGATGTTATTATACATAAAAACCTTCTCATGAGTTACTCTATCTATTAAAAAAAACCGCATCAAAATCCGTTGCGTAGTTTTAAAGATTTGAGCGTTCATAGGGACATACAACATGACACATGACAGAAAAAGCGACTTTGTTTTATACTATGTAGTAATAGTCCCCTCTAGCGCTGTCCTCCGGGGTGATAGCCGGGAATTGTCTTCCCAGTTATCACCGGGGTGACAATTTGTGCCGACTGTTCCCTTTGAAAACTGACTAGAGGGGACAAATGGGAAGTCTATTTCTCAGTTGTCACCGGGGGGGTGACATTTGCTACGGTTCCTTCTTCCTTCCAAAGAAAAAAAAATGTAATTACCATAGATTTCAGGTTTTTTATTTATTATGCTACATAGAATCTTCCAAAGAAAAAAAAATGTAATTATCATAGATTTCAGGTTTTTATTTCTTATAACAAACAACATTGTGTTTCCTTTAATAGGTACATCACATATTATTAATTTCTATTAACACCAATCGTTTTCTTAATTTTATTTAATTTAACAAGATTACAAACTGTGTTACAAATAAGCATGCGACTAATAAGCACTTTTAACTTAACCATTAGTGATTATCTGTGATTAGTATTAATTAAAGTTATCTGTGATTGTGCCTATTATAGGAAACATAATGTTGTTTTTGTTTTTTATAGTAGTATTAACTACTATAAAAAAATCGATTTTTGTAAGCCTGTTGACATTGTGTTAGTTAAAATAATAATATATATATTTTTTTATGTGATTCTATGTAACATAATAAATAAAAAACCTGAAATCTATGGTAATTACATTTTTTTTTCTTAGGAAGGAAGAAGGAACCGTAGCAAATGTCACCCCCCCGGTGACAACTGAGAAATAGACTTCCCATTTGTCCCCTCTAGTCAGTTTTCAAAGGGAACAGTCGGCACAAATTGTCACCCCGGTGATAACTGGGAAGACAATTCCCGGCTGTCACCCCGGAGGACAGCGCTAGAGGGGACTATTGGGAATAATTCCCGGATTCAGCTGAGTACCAGTGCTGTACAAGGAGCGACTGCCTATCTGACCTCCTCAACCCAGCTACCCGGGCAACCCGATACCCCTTGGTTAGACTGGTGTCAGACTTACTGGCTTCTGACTACCCGTAACGACTGCCAAGGATGTTAAATGATAGCCGGGACCTACAGTTTAACGTGCCATCCGAAACACAGTCATTGGTTTCTAAGATATACTTAGAAAGTACATACAAACTTAGAAAAGTTGCATGGGTACTTGCCTGACCTGGAATCGAACCCACGCCCTCATACTTGTGAGGTTGGCTCTTTACCCACTAGGCCACCACGACTTTGAGGCAATATGGCAATATAGACTAAGAATAATATGGTAATATGTACCTATAAACCAAAACGGCAGACCAATAGCAACCAATCGAATGTCGTTGGAATACGATTGGTCTTATAAATATTAGTAGCAGAATGCCCGAAATGGTTAAAACTGATATTGCGATTTAATTTCTATTCAATTTTGATATTAATAACTTAATGATACTATTAACAGAATCGGGCCCTAGGTACTATGAACTTGATAAAGAAAGCACTTACCCGGGTTGTGTGAACATCCCAATTCGCACCGCCTCGGCATGATTATATGCACTCAAACAAGCGTCTCTAATCGCTAATAACACAATAACAGTGTCTATTTCACAAATATCACAAAAAAGGCGTCTTTATCGCAAATAATACTAAACACTAATGGCGTCTTTTCGCAAGTTATGTGAAACAATGAAACAGAGGAGCACAGCTCAACTCACTCACTAATTCACCGAAAACACAGCGGATGAGTAAAACTCAAATCAACGCAAGTCAACAGCAGAAAACACTTAAATGGACGAAAACTTAACACACAAATTGTATGTACTGTACTCGCCATTAAAATTCAAATTCTAACTTCAGCATTGGCAGTTGGCACGGTTTATTGCCAACCAAAAAAATAATTATAGAAAAATAATTTATGTATATAAAATAGTGTACAGATTTAATAAAAATAATTGATAGATTTCCTACGTAATACTAATATATAAAATAATTTTTAGATTTCAATAATTTTAGTGATATTTTATGGAAGTTAATTTTTGATTAAAGAGCCATCTATTATCACTTGAAGATATTAAATACTTTAGGAAGAGGATTGCAGATGGCGCTTTTCTAAATTTTTTACCGAAATCTAGTCAAGTACGGCAGTGACCAGCCCCTGCGTATAACGGTATTCGCTACGTAAGAACCTGCAATGGCGGCCGAAATAAAGTGAAAAATTTTCAGTTGGTAATGCAAATGAATTACGTATGACGCGTAGTAATTGCAGCGTCATGGAAACCAGTCAAATAGATCTTTGAATAAGGGCTGATTTTTCAATCGCCAGATAACTTTTATCTGAGGAATATTTTTAACGTTTTGACAGCTTTTGTATGGAAAATATGTCAAACCGCCATATTTATTCCTCAGATAGAGGTTAACTGATGATTGAAAAATCAGCCCTAAGTGAAAGTTACGCTTAGTTTTTTGTCCATGCAACAAATTTCAATCAAAATTTGAGGTTATGTGCAAATGAAATGTCAATTTTCGGCCTGTGCTACCATAGTAAAAAATCTAACATATTTTTAAAACTAAAAAAGTAATAATTATTGATACTAAAATTATTTGTTTTTTTACACAATAAAATTAAAATGACTGTTTTTTTATATTTTAGTTGATTGCCTTGTCATGTCATGATTAATTCATACTAGCACGATTAGGATTTTGTTTCTGATAATATAATTGTACATTATGTAATGCATTGACACAAAAAGACAGTATTCGTCGATTCAGAAGAGCACAAATTCAGAAGAATTGTAGATTTTAGTGGGTTATTTAGCGCTTATTTCTCCTGAATTAAATGTAACATTCTATTGTTTCTCATAAATCACTTACAATCAACCACTTGGGTCGATTTACAATCTAAGCGGATACCTGTGTTCCCCCAGTTTCAATTTTACCTGTCTCGTCCGCAAGCCCAAGGTTTGCAATAATTAGAAACTAGCATATTTTTATAAGTTCGAGCTTTAAATTAGAATAAAAAGCCTAATCGATGAGTATATTTATTTAATTCAGACAAAATAAAATTGATTTACATATTTTTGCCATAGAGTAGGAAGAGAGAGAGCAATGACATTTGTCAAAGTCAACAAAAAATTGCTAACCTTCCTTTTTTTCTCTTTGAGTGAAAAAATTAAGTATTTTAAGCGAATAAATTTCATCATTTATCGTTATTAGTTGTTGGAGGCTTAGCTATAAAAAGCGAATAAACGATTTGTATGGTAAATGCCTGCTTAATAAATCTTAAACTATACGCTTTTTTCGCTAGGTAGTGCGCGCCGGTGAAATTGTGATCATGGCGAATCCGTCATCAGGCGTTGGTAAGTTTTTGTAAAAAACATTTCATTATTTTGTTGACAGCTGTCTGTAACTACTTTGCACTTAAGTTCTACATGTCTTGCATTATTATAATGAAACTTATTTTTGCGCAGTTGTTCCTCGAAACTTTCGTCTTCTAGAAGAACTTGAACAAGGCCAAAAGGGAGTGGGCGATGGAACCATATCATGGGGCCTCGAGAGTGATGATGACATGACCCTCACCCATTGGACTGGAATGATAATTGGCCCCCCTAGGGTAAAAATAGAATGTTGTAAATTAGTTTAATTTGTTGTAAATATTATTGAGCATTAAATTATACATTCTTTTCCAGACGCCTTATGAAAATAGGATGTATTCACTTAAAATTGAGTGTGGTACTAGATACCCTGATGAACCTCCAACTGCTCGCTTTATTTCTAGAATCAACATGAACTGTGTTAACAGTCAGACTGGACTTGTAAGTACTAGTGTTGAGTTATAAAATATTAGATGTTGATAGCATAACACAAGTGCTACAGTTTCTTTTTTTATGTTGTAGGTGGATAACAGACAAGTTCCAATTCTTGCTAGATGGCAACGTGATTACACTATCAAGACAGTCCTGCAGGAACTGAGACGTCTCATGACATTGAAGGAAAACATGAAGCTGTCACAGCCCCCAGAGGGAAGCACTTTCTAGTTTCTCTCCCACAAAACTTTTCTCCATAGACCCAATCTACCTATTTCTCACTTTGAATTCAACACTATAATTGTAATGTATTTCACTTTATTTCCTCCTATATAATAAGCTATGACAACCTGCATCAAAATTTATTTGACTTCAATTTAAGTAATATTATGCTAGTGTGTATCTTAGATATGTATAATTGCATTTATTGTTGTCTGAGTCAGTCTTTTGTGCTAAGTGCTACTTTGATTTAATAATTGTAGATTGGGTGAATAAGTAAGAATTCATTTTATATAGCTCTTCAAATTACCCATTTAGAGGGTAACACCCATTTATTTATCATATTACCTAAATTATTGTGGCCTTTAAAAAGTTAAACTTGCTTTTGGTATTATTAAGGCTAGTTTTACTGATTGTCTTGGTTTAGGTAAGTGGTTTATGCCCATCTTATAATACAACTAATCATTTAATTTTGACTTCTTGGTGAAATTTATATGCATTTTCGTTGTTTATATTTCTGGGCATAATGTATTTTTTTTTAAACCTGTATCCCTTGTCTGAAATGTAAAGGTTAAAGTTTTTATTTCTATGTAATTAGTCATCTACTGAATTCATATGACAGAAAATTGCTTAATTTTTTACTACATAGTTTAACTTGATCAAGTGTAAAATATTGTAGGAAATTTTTATTTCTTAGGAACATAAGATAAAGTACTACTGGTTCATTTCCAAGCTTTGCATCAGGTTAACTGTTTCTCTCAAACACATAACTAATGCATGTAATGCAGTTTTTTTAGCTACAAACTATCAAGTAGCTTATCATTTGGGAACTACATAAATCTTACATTAGTTCCCCTGCATCTGTTATGCGTGAATTTATTGTTACAAACCAAATGCTAAGTCAAATTGTTTCATAGCATTAAATATTTTTACCAATGTATAACTAGCAAAAATAAATAAATCAAATAACACTGTCATAAATTGTCTCTTCTTGCTTAACCTGACTGTATGTGAAAAACTGTAAGATATTAACTGATATTCCGTTGTTTATAAAAGACTGGGGCATGACTCTGTTAAGTTATTCATGTGACAATTGGATAGCAACTGAATCTCAATAGCAGTTTTAACCTTATCGGGTATTATTATTTAGGTGATGCGTGTGTAATTGGCACCCTAAAAACACTGTTTTATAGAACTTCAGTCGATTAATTTTAGCCACCCCCACCACCATTTTTACCTTTAGAATAAACCCGAAAATGCCGACGCTAACATCACGGTTGCACAACTTTAACGCTGCGCACTCCGGAAAAGCGTAACCGCTCGTAAACGCTAGCGGGATGAGGCCACAGAAGAGAGCTTTCTCTCCCATAGTGCCATTTAGCTTGATCGATTTACAGACGTTACTGTTATTGACTTTCAACTCATGCCTTAGGCGGGAGCAGACCCAGCTAAGAGGGTGGTGGGCACACCATGCGATATTCAGGTACAGGGAGGGAGTATAGGGAGAGAATATAGGCATGTACACAAGGATAGTACATTGGAGTAGGTACGTAAGGGAGCACAAAGCGGAAGTATATGAGTAATATGAGCATATAAGGGAGTACAAAGAAGTTCGCAAGAGGGTATATAGGTACACTAGCTTCTGCCAGCGGTTTCACCCGCATCCCGTGGGAACTACTTCCCGTACCAGGATAAAAAGTAGCCTATAGCCTTCCTCGATAAATGGGCTATCTAACACTGAAAGAATCAAATCGGACCAGTAGTTCCTGAGATTAGCGCGTTCAAACAAACAAACTCTTTAGCTTTATAATATTAGTATAGATAGTACTAGCTTCTGCCAGCAGTTTCACCCGCATCCCGTGGGAACTACTTCCCGTACCGGGATAAAAAGTAGCCTATAGCCTTCCTCGATAAATGGGCTATCTAACACTGAAATAAATTTTCAAATCGGACCAGTAGTTCCTGAGATTAGCGCGTTCAAACAAACTCTTCAGAATATTAGTATAGATTGGGGCAGTCTCGCCTTGTAAAACACTGGTACTCAGACGCATCCAGTTAGACTGGAAGCCGTCCCCAACAGTTTGGACAAGGTTAGGTAGATGATGATAATGATGTACGTATTGGGGGCGTACATAAGCGAGTATATAGAAAGTACGTAGGGGTACATAAGGGAATACATATATAGGTAGTGGAAAGATCATAAGAGAGTACCTACATAACGGACTTTATAGACGCAGTGTATCAGGGAGTAACTAAGGATCAAGTATGTATTACTAGCTTCTGCCAGCGGTCTCAGCCGCATCCCGTGGGAACTACTTCCCGTACCGGGATAAAAAGTAGCCTATAGCCTTCCTCGATAAATGGGCTATCTAACACTGAAAGAATTTTTCAAATCGGACCAATAGTTCCTGAGATTAGCGCGTTCAAACAAACAAACAAACAAACTCTTTAGCTTTATAATATTAGTATAGATAGATAAGTGGAGTACTTTAGGGAGTAACTAGGTACCTACAATGTGGTTGCGTATTGTATAATAGAGTTGATAAGGGGAGTAAATAGGAGTACTGGGGCCCGATTCTCCTAATTTTACTTAAGCGACATACGATTCACATTCGACTGCGATCCAATCACGACTCGATTACGATTGAAGCGCATTCCGCTATTTTTTCTTTGAAATAAACGTTTTAATAATGAATCAATTTGTCTGCAAATTATTGTAGAGCAATCTACCGTCTCTATACGGTAGATTGCTCTATAAATTGCAGACCAATCGCAAACCAATTGAATGTCGTTGGAATACGATTGGTCTTATATTAGTAGCAGAATGCCCGATATGGTTAAGACTGCTATTGCGATCATATTGCGACTCAATTTCGACATTATTAACCTTTTCACCGCCACGCCCCATATCGGTATTCCTATGCCCTGTACGCCAAGCCCGAAAATTTCTCAGCTTTCAAGGTGTATCAATAAAATACATAAAAGTAATGATTTAATAGGTTTATTTTGTATTTTTCTGCGACCTGTTTTTTGTCGAGTATAGCCGTCGTTGGCGCACAGGGCACGCTTGCTCATGTCGGCTATAGCCGACATTGGCGTTCAAAAGGTTAACTTAGGAGAATCGGGCCCCTGGCCACTGGCCTAAGGTTCTCTTACTCATCTATAATAATATCATAAAGCTAATGAGTTTGTTTGATTGTTTGTTTGTTTGAACGCGCTAATCTCAGGAACTACTGGTCCGATTTGAAAAATTCTTTCAGTGTTAGATAGCCCATTTATCGAGGAAGGCTATAGGCTACTTTTTATCCGGGTCCGTGCCGAGGTTCCCACGGGATGCGGGTGAAACCGCTGGCAGAAGCTAGTCTATACTAATATTATAAAGCTGAAGAGTTTGTTTGTTTGTTTGAACGCGCTAATCTCAGGAACTACTGGTCCGATTTGAAAATTTCTTTCAGTGTTAGATAGCCCATTTATCGAGGAAGGCTATAGGCTACTTTTTATCCTGGTACGGGAAGTAGTTCCCACGGGATGCGGGTGAAACCGCTGGCAGAAGCTAGTTTTAGTATAAGCTTGCTCAGGTATGCATGATCTCTTCCTGAAGCCTGGAAAGCAGTTCCATCGTACGATTGTCTGTAGTACAGACCAATAGATCACTCTGAAGGTCAGTGTCTAGAGGTTGCTGCTGTGTTTATTTCGCCGCCGACTTCTAGGGCGATGGAAGAAGGGAAGAGTTCCCTGAAATCCTCCAAATTTCCTCATTTGTCTCCAATGTTGAACCCGCAATGGCAGTCGAAAATGTTCTGTATATAGCCCAAACACAAGACACTAGGTACCTATTGTTGAAGAGTTCTCTCGACTCTGTCGTCTCCATCATCATCTGCTCGACACCTTCACTTTTTGTGGTCCCAAATATGATTAATTCTCGATAGTTGCCCTCAATTTGTAATGGTTTTAATCGTCAGAAGGTGGACATCTGGAATAATTTTGGAAATTATACGCTTTCGTATAAAAAATAAGAATCAACTAGAAAATTGTGGGCACGAATAGTGTCCAATCTTCCTACAAAAAGAAGTGTTTTCCTCACTAAATTATCGATATTTTAATGACCGACCAGAGTTCGATGATAAATTCAAAATATAGTTGAGGGAAGTCCTTGACTGTGTAGCAGATACCTCGCGTTTGGGCTTATTTTATTCGTTTCAATTTATACGGGCGTTATAAATATGTTGGTGGCACGACGATAGACTTCGGGCCAATAAATTAACTTTGCATTTCTGAAGTAAGTAGTCAACTTACTTCAAGCATTTTTTCTACAGATCTTGTCAAGTGAAAAAGCTTTCCTTGTCCAAGGCGGCTACAATTTACATCACAAAAGTTAAGAAAACTATTTAAATAAACAAAACATCTTAAATGCAAAGTTAACTGTCCACAAATGTATACTAAACTAGGCTCTTTTTTCTAGTCGAACTATAGCGATGGTTTCCACAAGTTCAATTTCTGCAATAAAAAATATAGGACAGATAATCCCTCTTGTGTCACCCTTTGGATAAGGCGATTGACATGATAATAAATAAATAAGGATTTTATTGATTTTTACTTTTATACTTTTAATAATATCTCCAAATATTAATTAATCTCGACCATTATTTAAATAACAAGCACCGACACAAAATATACTAGGAAAACAGTGGTTCACACACATCTGAATTTTACCATAATTATACAATTTATATTTAAGTTGGCACCGAACAGCACAAGAATAGGAAATGCATTAACACACAATTTCTTTAAATCTTTGGTCTGGGTATAATTATTGCAAACTTAGAGCACCACTATCAAAAGTGCCAAATGAACCAACTTTATAGTGTAGTTATTTTCACAACGTCAACCTAGTAAAATATTGTATGCGACATTGCTTTTTTATAATAACTAAAAGTTACTTAATTATGTTATATTTGAAATAGACTATTTATTTACAACAATTTAAATATGTACATAGATTTTTAAATACACAACATTAACTTACTTTAAAAAAAACATTCTCTAGATGCATATTTATACTCTACAAATTATAAACATTTTTATTTGCACAATCTAATATAGCTAAACATTTATGAAATGCGTCAACTTTTTGAGAATTAGGTACAGGTGAGTCTGTTAAGCTATTCATAGATCTTTTGTTTGCATTAATTGGGCGCAGCGCTTATTTTGTCTATATTAAAGGAACCTGAGACATACATTTAGGATGACTAAAGAATACAAAGCGCTTATTCATTGATTTTGAGGAATATTGAATTTAATTATTGTTCTTAGCGTGAAGTTCTGTGCCAAGAAATATAGGTAGGTAAATATGTTAAGCAGTTAGTTGAGACACTCATCAAGATTTTCACAGATGCGACGAGTTCAACGTCGTATGAAATTAACCACAAGACAAAGTTTAATACGCGAAGGTATAGATTATTGCGAAACGAGAGAGACTCGCAAGTCCCAGTTTTGGTGGGCCAATTACTCTGGAAGACCCACGCTTGGACACAGGCTTGGAGCTGTTTACCACTCGTGAACATATTTTGCAGCTCGCTTCGGTTTACATGCGGTATAATTCGTGCTTAAAAAAACCATCTGCTACACTGTGTTCTATGACACATAACAGTAGCAGTCGAAACATTCACCTTAAATAAAATTTCGAGGTTTACTGATACTACTACAGGGTACTGTTGTAGAATAAAAGTTTTACAATCACAATAACACTTGTGTAAAGTATTCATCATGGCAATATCTTCCAGAATGTTATTAAACTCATTGTGGTACAGTCAGCGATATTTATGAAAGATTTTTGAGCATGTTTTTGTTATGTTTCAGGATCTTATTCTATGTTTTAATTTTATTTGTTTATTTTACTGTTACATTTTACTTTTAATTTTTTATACTTTTTAAAGGTCTATCTATACCTACATAGAAATAAATAACATTCTGGAATACACGAGGTAGTAAATATACAGATACAGGAAGTCTTAAGAAAATTATGTAAAAATATTTCGTAAGTCAAATTCAAAACATATGTGCTTAAAATACACAGTGTTGGATAAAATTCTAAGCTCTTGCGCTGCTTATAATTTTTGGCGACAAAACCTAACGATTATTATAACAAAAACCTCTAATGACCTAAGAGCTTAATTTTTTACCAGTTTGCGTATAAATATTACAAAAATCTAAGTATTAAAGAAGGGATCTACTAATAAGTACGAGAGATACAATGTATATTAATATTTCAATTTTTTTTTCTGGTTATGAAATAGCTATATTGGCAATTAAAACCTTGTATAATGAAGGTAAGCCAGATAGTAACCCTTTACAATTAGATTATATTATATTTTAATTATGAGAGTCAATCAAGGATGCAAAACCAGTTGTAAATAAGTGTGTGGTTTCGTAAAACTTTCAATTGATTGAGAAACGTGAAACCTGTCAAACATAAGAAGCATGCACGACGAAGCCGATTTATGTCAAAAATAATGAAGTCAAAATATGTTGTTCTTTTAATGAAGGTAAATAATATAAATAACAAAGTAAACATAAGATCTATAGTTAAGTGAAAATATTATTTTTGGAGGAATTTATTAAATAACTCTCCATATAAAAATTAATATCACCATCAAAACGGGTTTTCCTTTTTATTTCCAATGAGCTACTCCGAATCACGTACACACGGTTAAACATCAAGCTATAAAAATCTGTTTGTCTTGGATTAGATTTATATTATAATCTGTCTATAAATTGAACGGTCAGCTTAAACTAGTTTTATACAGGTTGATTTGTAGCCGTTGGGACTTAGCACAAAGTGCCATAGGTAATTAAGTTCAATTTTGTCAGTAAATATTGTCTTTCCGCAGACAGACCGACAGACATGGCATATTTAAAATAGTTGGCTACAGCACCTTAAAAATAAAAAGTCCCGCTCCCCGCGCGGACCATGTGAATTCTAAACGAGGAGCTCTAATAACACTTTTAAGCGCGTGTCCGCAGCAACTCTTTCTAATTGTTTGTCTCAAGCTGTACAATGGTCTTATTAGTAAAAATGGTAGCAATCGAAATAAGTACTTATTCGATGATATGAAGACGCGATGTGATCATTAAATTTTGAAAAGGCTATAAGCTATTGTAACCATGTGAATTAGAAACAAGGAGGGTGTACTTTTTGAATGTGAGTCAAGTGAGTTTTTATGGGCGAAAAGAGATGTACAATGATATAGCTACAAGTTGTGTTGGTGGTATTCGATTGCTTGTATCTGTCATAAATATGGTACAAACAAAACCAGTATTATATAAACTCCGGCAGTCATTTCAAGGTGTAAAACAGTAGTGAAGTGAGTGATGAGATAAAACTTTTTGGGTGATCAAACAAATGTTTAAAACCCTGTTACATATTTCGAATAGTCAAGAATAATCATGACAATGAAAGTGAATCAGTCAATAGATAATGTACTACTAGAAGTAAAACAGTTTGTTATCCTTCGTTATCGTGTTACCATTATCGCTCATGAATTTGAATTTACGCTTAAACTGAACCATTTGAAACCCTGTTTACCTGTTAGGATTTTCTTTATAAAAATACAATGAGTAAAAACATTTCAAATACCAGACAGCATAAAACCGATAACGACGGTCTCTTATTTTGAGATAGTAGAATTCCGTTTACAGCTTTTAATTCTTATTCACTTCGATGATAACTCGGACGATAATACTTTTTCCTCTAGACGCGATTAAAGTAGCGACGACTAGGGCACAAAATGTCCATCAATGGTACTTTAAATAAATATCCGGAAATCGATCACCGTCGATCGAGCGGTGGTGATATCGCAGGGACCGCCGGCGGAATAAATAATCTCCAAAACTGCCCAAAAAGACGACGGTCGGCGGGAACATGAGGCGTCGGCCCTAAGCAGCGCGGTCGCGAGCGCGCGGCTAGCACAGGCCGTGCAGCCGCCGCGTGGCCGGCGGGGGCCGCGCCGCCGCCAGCAGGCGCAGCAGCGGCCGCCCGCACAGCGCCACCAGCCCGCCGCCCGCCCACCGCGCGCCGCCGCTCGCCTCCTCCACCTCCGCGATGCGGTTCAGCGAGCGCGACTCCCGCAGCCGCGACTCCTTGCGGGCCGCGCGCCGCCGCCGCCCGCCCGCCGCGCCCGCCGCCCCGCCCGCGCGCCCGTCGCCCGCCGCGCCGCCCCCGCCGCGCTCCGCCGCCGCCGGAGCCGAGGCCGGAGCACGCGCCGCCGCCCGGCCGCCGCCCAGCGCCCCGGCGCCGCCGCCGCGCTCCTGGCTGTCGCTGGAGTCGTCGTGAGAGTCGCGGCGAGCGCGCTCCGGCGGTCCGTCAGCGTGTTCCGCGGCGCGCTTCTTTTTTTCGGAATCGTCGTCGGACAAATCTGAGGAGGAACAGGAGCCGGCGCGAGCGCGGCGCCGGCGGCACTCGAGCCGCTGTCGCCGAGCGGGCGGGGGCGCCGGCGGCGGAGCGCCGCGCGCCGTCGATTCCGCACTGCCTTCGTCATCCAAGTTCACCTACGGCAAGGCATAATTCGGTAGGTCGCATTTTCCGGGCGTTGGGTGAAAGAGCCGGGAGTCGCGACAGAGTTCTGACCTTGGTGAGGTTGTCGGCGAGGTGGGCGGAGCGCGGCGCGGGCTGCGCGGGCGGCGCGGGGTGCGCGGCGCGGGCGGCCAGGTGCAGGCGGCCCTCGGAGCGCGAGCCGCGCCGCGCGTCCACCACGCGCCCGCCGCAGCCGCCGGCGACGGCGCCCTCCTCGTCATCTTCCTCTTCGCGGACGATACTGCACTTCCGGGAGCGCTGTGAACAAATCAATGACATAATGTAGTGAGCACTCGGTATGGCGAGCGCGCGCGGCGGCGGCGGACACTGACCGGCGGCACGTCCTGCGGGGTGCGCGGCGCGGCGGAGAGCGGCGGCGCCAGCAGGCAGCGCTGCGGCGCGGGCGCGGGCGCGGCGGCGGGGCTGGCGCGGGCCACGCTCAGCGCCTCGGGCCGCCGAGCTCGCAGTGTCGCCTCTTGTCTGCGAAAAACAATATTTTATTTTTGAACCTGATTATGGAATAGGCGACTGATGACTGAAAAAAAGTAATTAGTCCGCCTTTTAGATAACCTTAAAATAATGGACACGTATTTTTTATTTTCTCTCAAACAAAAAACAACGAAGATATAACACGATTAATTTTGTCTTACGTCACGTCTGAGTACATATTTGACACAGACGTGATGTCACGAGCCCCCACTCTCAATCTTTGTCGCGTTATATCTTAATAAATATTTTTAAATAATGTCTAACCGAAATATAAAGCAGACACTTTAAAAATAAACATTTATTCAATAATAATAAATGGACTTTAACTAAACTTCAAAAAATAATGTTGCTGTGTCTGATTTGGACAAATACAAATTAGTGAATAGAGATTTGAAAAATTATTTCAATGTTGGGAAGCTACATTAGGTATCCCCGGTAAACATAGGCTGGAGTTTGCAATCACCGAAAAATATTACTAGTAATATAAATGGGAAGAAACCAAACTACATGATCCGATTTAAAGTATACATATTTGGTTGACAGGATAATCTAGAGTTAGAAAAAGGACACTTTTATACTAAGGCGGAAAGTGGTTCTCTCGGGACGCGGGTGGAACCGTGAGGAACAGAAATCCTGACTTATAAAAACAACTGGGTTTCAAGATGTCGTATTGTACCATCCTGTGCACAGCGTGCAGCCTTCACAGCACATCAAGCAGTTTCACCATAGTTATACTTTATTGAAATAAAGACATTGAAACAGGTGGTATTCTTATTTTAATGGTTACCCTAACGCTATTTTAATTTTTGATAATTACTTATAGAAATAATGTTACCTTTTAGATCTTAGTTTTCTTTCAGCCAAAAGATAATAGGTAGCTGTAATGTGATTATATTCATTTTTCTCTAGAGCCTCCAAGATCTGCTCTTTGGATGCAATGGTGCCATTCACCATTCTTTGAACTATAGCTGAGCGATCATCTTCCGAAAGCTGTTCCTTAGCCACTAAAGGAGTGTCAAAGTCCTCAACTGTGACCCCTTCACCAGCAGTAACCCACGGATCAGTGGCTATCTCCGACAAAGTGGCTCGTTTTTCTGGTTCCCTTACTAACATTCTACCTATAAGCCTGGAATTTGAAATAAATAATTCAGATGTTTATTTAAATTAATGAAACATGAATATAGTGTATGTCATTCAAATGTACATATTCATTAATGTTGGTTGACCTCCTAGCTCTGAAAGGTCATCAATGAAAAGCAATTGATATTTACTTGATAATATTTGTTTTATTTCTAAAATAGATTAAAGAGCTTTGTATGTATGAATTTATGTGTGGTAAAGTACACTGAATTTGAAATTTAACTTTATTAATTTACTAGATTAGAATAGCAATTGTTCTTTAAAAACTATGTTGCAATCACAGATATCACCCTGACATAAATCAGCATAACTGTTCTTAATTTAAAAACTAAACTAGAAAGAACTAACTATTCTTAAAAACAGATTAAACTAATAACCAAATGAAATCATACCTTTTACATGAATTGGATATGTGTTGAGGAATAGTGTATTTACAATCCATAATCATAGTCAATGTTTCACTGTCATTAGCTTCTTGAAAAGGAGCCTGGCCACAAACAAGCATGTATAGTATCACTCCCAGTGACCACACGTCTACTGCAGGTGCATCATACGAGTCACCAAGAAGAATTTCTGGGGCTGAATAAGCTAAAGAGCCACATGATGTTTCCAATTTCTGACCAGGACAAAACTTATTACTAAATCCAAAATCAGTTAATTTCACTACACCTAGTTTTTCAAAGAATACTACATTTTCTGGTTTCAAATCTCGATGCACAACATGTAACCTGAGAAAAAAAAAACAATTGTAAGTAAATTATCCGCAATCAGTTTAAAAAATATGTTTGATATAAAAATCTTATTACCTATGACAGTATGAAATTGCACGAACAATTTGACGGAAGTAATCACGAGCAAGAGATTCAGACAAACCAGATTCATGTCTCATAATATAATCATATAAGTCTCCACCATCGCCTAACTCTAGTATTAAATATAGTTTAGTTTGCGTATCTATAACTTCATACAGACGCACTACATTAGGGTGCTGGACTAACTTCATACAGCGAACCTGCAACAATAACAGGGACAATATCATCCTCCGCGTCCAACAGGGATAACATGTAGTATAACAATTCCAAATGTCAAAATCTGCTGATCCAGCCATGAAGATAAGGTACTATGTGTATAAGGGGAGTACCTTAAGTATTTATAGGGGGTAGTACATAGTACATAGGGAGAATACATGGGAGCGGTAGATAAAAAGAAGAAATAACTGTGGTACCAGAAGTAAATTAGGGTATTGTGGGGATGCCCACTCCAGTGAACTATATCTGCCACAGAACCATATAAGTTGAATGTTATCTCCTTGTCTGATAATCAATTTAACAATCATTCATAAGAACTAGAACAGTTAACATTATATGCCTTACCTCTTGGAATAAATGTGATTTGGAAACATCATCCAGTTTACTTTTATCAATAACTTTAACAGCAACTTTTTCCCCAGTGAAGACATGGCGGGCTAGTTTGACCACTGCAAAGTGCCCTGAGCCAAGAGTGTCGAGCAGGTCGTACAAGCCAGCGATCTTAGCATCATAAGCACCACCTCCTCCGCCAACAGCTCCAGCCCCAACTCCACCACAGTTATTATTCATAGTTATATCCTAAAATAAAGTGTATTTGCTCTCATCCATATTCTTTCTTACATTTCATTTAGAAAAATTTCGTAGCTTGCTTTCATTGCTAAACTAAACTTAGTAAAGTTGAATTTTCAATACAAATTGTTTTTCTAAAATTAATAACTGTACAATTTATAAGACTCACTGGAATTTAATCATTACCAATAGAAAATAACAGAAGCTGCACTGATTTTCGTGTTTCTGAGATGGTTTGTAAAAGTTAGACCAATATCAGGTATAATACTTTGTGTATTATTTTTATGACCTACATATGAATTGGAATGAATGTAAGTATGTGGGTCTTATATATAGATAAAGTAGTGGGAAGTATCGATTTAAGTATAATTCTAACATAGTAGACAAACTACAACGCAATACTTATAATAATGATTGAAAACGGTGCCTACCTATGTAGATTTTGTTTCGCGAGGAAACCTAACACTTGACAAAAATGCAATCAACTGGTTCCGTGTATCATATTATGAACAGAGTTACTAACAGATATGGTTTATTTTAAATACAATTCACAGAATGATATAGTTCACAATACTGCATATTTTCCATATAAAATTGTTATTCAAATAAAATATAAATTGATCCACAAGAATCACAAATTCGCCATTTCACAAAAATCCGTTCAGAAACCACCCTAGCACAATCCATATACATAACGTCTTCCACAGATGAAATAAAACAGACAACCAACAGCAGTAAGCACCACTCGATCCCTATTAGGTACTCCCTAGAAGATCAATAAAATTGGGCAAAGTTACGTACATATTGTGCATTTGTGCAAGCGCCTAATGGTGAACCTTGACGGAGTCCTTTGTCCAGCAGTTGACGTCTTTTGGCTGAAATTATGATGTATTGTGCAGAATTGACCGTAAATACATTGCAATTAAAGTTATTGTTTTGAATGCAATTTCGAATATTAATTCTACACTCCTCAAAGACGATTTCCACAATGCGTAATATTGCGCAATTTCGTTGACCGTCTAGGGAGCGCCTAAGAAATCAAAGTTTTAGTCTAGCGAGTAAATAGAGGATCGCTTCGAGAAAATAGGAGGGATCCTTTTTATCCAAACCATTTGCACATTGAATTGTGATTATTTAGCTATTGTCTGCCACCTCGGGCCTTTTTAATGTTAGAGATGGGAGCCGTATTTTATCTATGAAATGGGTCGTTTGTCGTTATTCTACTTTTTGCTTTTTTGACATTTTCATATTTTTGACAATGACAAATCGAGTAGTTTATTTATAGAAACGAAGAGAGCACCGGTTTACAATATCAAAATTAATTGGGATAATTATCTACGGTTTTAATTTGATATTTTGCTAGTGTAAATTGAGCTCGAATTAGACGTATTCTCGTGATCAAAACTTACTTTATCCTATATATAATAAAACAAAGTTTTCCTCTTCATAATATTAGTATAATTTTCTTACGTGACGGAGGTGTGCTCTGTCTTCATAATCTTGTTGATAGTCAAAATAAATTACAATGGTTCTCGCTCATAATATTAATGAAGGGTTGAGAACTCAAGACGTTCAAATTTCGGAAGATGTTACCTTTGAAACGATGCTGCTTTCGCCAAATACTTTGGATGGTTTGACTAATTGCGGTTTTTATAAACCTTCTCCTATTCAGCTACACGCTATACCTTTAGGAAAATGTGGTTTCGGTAAGTGGTGCCTGTGTTTTTTATTTTATTTTTATATGTTACTAGTTGCTTTCCGCGTTTTCACCCCCATACTGGGGAAAGTTCTGCTTGGACCCCGAAAAAACATAGCCTGTCGTCTTATTCAGCAGTTTTGAAGCCTTTACATACAAAAAATGATTCCTCTTTACAATATTAGTACAGATAGAATAGTTTATAGTTGCTAGCTGCTTTGACTAATATCATTGAGTTAGTTTTTTATAATTTTTATTTGCTTAAATAACATGATGACAATATAATTATGGTAATTACAAAAGAAATTAAAAACTTTTCAGATCTAATACTTGAAGCTAAGTCTGGCACTGGTAAAACAGCAGTTTTTACAGTAATAGCCCTGGAAAAACTTGACTTGAAGAAAGGCTTGCAGACTATTATCTTAGCGCCAACTAGGGAGATTGCATCACAAATATCCAATGTCATCACACAAATTGGATCACATTACAAAAGTAAGTGCAGGTCATCTGTTACATACTAATAAGTGATACAAACTCATTTAAGAATGTACCAATGTATTTTATTTTCTCATATGTTGTGAATAATAATTAAGCTTATGTATTTATGATTTCTCACATTGTTATAGATTTGAATGTTGAAGTTGTAATAGGTGGGTTGCCTGTTCATGAAGACATAGCTAAATTGAAAAACAAAGTGCATGTTGTTGTTGGAAGTCCTGGGCGACTAAGGCATTTGATCCAAGCAAATCACATGGATATATCAGCTGTTCGATTATTGGTTCTTGATGAAGCAGATAAATTAATGGATAAGAATTTTCAAGCAGACATTAACTATATATTTTCAGTATTACCTAAAGAAAAGCAAGTCATAATGAGTAGTGCCACTTATCCTCAAGTATTAAAATCTGTTATGACTAAATATGTTCAGAATGCTCAACACATTTGTCCTGACAGCACAACAGTACTCATAGGAATCAAACAATTAATAGTAACAGTTAAAAGTAACTCAAATATTGTAAGACAAACTAAAAACCGATTTGATGAACTGCTTAAAATATTATCAAAAAAGAATTTTAAACAATGTTTGATCTTTTGCAATTACCAAGTAAGAGTAAGAGGTTTATGTCAGATGTTGTTGCGTGAAAAGTGGCCTGCAGAGAAATTACATGGTCAACAGGAACAAACTGATCGTCTAGATGCTCTAAAAATGCTGCAAGATTATAAGTGTAGAATATTAATATCTACTGACTTAGCAGCTAGAGGTATTGATGCGTCCAATGTTGATTTAGTTATAAATTTTGAGCCTCCTTATGATTGGCAAACATACTTGCATAGAATTGGAAGGGCTGGAAGATTTGGATCTTATGGTATTGCTGTCACTATTCTTAGTGAAGGCCAAGAAGAGTCAACATTTAAAAAAATGATTAGATCTATTAATGGTTTGGTGTTTAAGAATTTTTGGGACGAAGAAAATGTAGATCTTGACAATTGTGATGATTGCGTCGAAGCATTATGCTATAAGGGCATTGAAAAAAATGAAGTGAATGCAAAACTCATAAACAAATTAAGAAATAGGAATTCTAAAAGTGATGAAGAAACAGAAAGTTTTGAGGCATTATGCAAGTCATTTCAAGAAACAAAAGAAATCGAAATTGAATCATTTGATGATTTACTAACTTGTTTTAAGTCACACAAAGAAAGTTTAACTCAAGATAACAATAATGAATGTGCTCTTAACTTAAGTATGCAAACCAAGGAAGTAAATTTGAATACAAATGAAAATATAGAACGTAATGATATTAAACATTCAAAGAATCAGAATGTAAAGGAATGTATAAAAGAGATATGTAAAACTAACACAAAACATGAGGCACCTCTGGAAACCCATTCATATGCCCCAGATAAATTGTCTCATGAATTATCTGATTTAGAATATAACGAATCTTTAAAACCGTTGTTAGAAGCAGGGCTTCCAACATCTTTTCAATCCAGAAAATACAAAAAAAAGAAAAGTCATCCTCCACAGCACCATGATTATGGAAATGAAATTGAAAATACTTCACAAAAGCATACTACTAATAAAGCTACAAAAGTGGTAAATAAGAATAGAACTACGCATAAACAAAGAAAAACAAGCATTAGTCAAGAAACTGACAAATGTTTGGCTGGATGGGAATTAGTAACTTCTGGCCGAGAAAAACATAGAAAAGTCTCATTTAAGTCAACATGCTCCAAGGAATCAATAGATAATGAGATTGAGAATCAATATAGTTACAATGCCAAAAATGTGTCGCCATTGTGTGTAGAAATAGATCCGTTTGCAAATTTAAGATATGTGAATTGGTATAACAACTTAAAAATGCACGTAGAACAAGTTCGAATGTCCTTGTATATTGAAGAGTTATCCAAGACATAGAATAAGCTATTGTAAATTTGTATAAATAAAAACCAGTTGATGTAAATAAAACATATCAAAATGTTTTAATTTTTTTATTGAGACCCGCAATTGTCAGTTAAGTTTTAAGAGAGGTACATTTAAAAAGGCTTTGGCTTGCAATATTCTAAGAGATAAAGGGACCAAGAGCTTTAATTTGTTCCAGTGAAAGGTATGGTAAGGTTTTATATTAGTAGCAGAATGCCCGCTAGGGTTAAAACTGCTATTGCAATTCAATTTTGACATCATTAACTTAGCAGAATCGGGCCCCTGTTTACATTCAAGTTTGTATTTTGATCAATCTTTGGTAGGTACTTATAAGTCTTACTTTCTAATCTATACTAATATTATAAAGCGGAAGAGTTTGTTTGTTTGTTTGTTTGAACGCGATAATCTCCGAAACTACTGGTTCGAATTGAATAATTCTTTTTTTGTTGGATAGTCCAGTTATCGAGGAAGGCTATAGGCTATATAACATCACGCTACGACCAATAGGAGCAAAGATATAGTGGTAAATGTGTAAAAAACGGGAGAAATTATTTCATCTTTGAAGCCTTCCGTTGCGTGCGCCGTGAAAACGGTTCAAGATACACAAAAAATATGTATTAAAGAATAATAGCTCTTTTAATGATCTAAAAAACAGTCCGCGACAGTGTATGTCTATCTTTTAAGATTAACTCACAAAAACCGTTTTTATTACATCTATGTATATAAAAGAAAGTCGTGTTAGTTACTCCACTTATAACTCAAGAACAGCTGAACCGATTTAGCTGAAAATTGGCAGGGAGGTAGTTTAGAGCCAGGAGAAGGACAAAGGATAGTTTTTTTTACAAAAAATAAAAATAAAAAATACAATTTATTCCGGACATACAGCGCCATCTATTGTTCAAACCAAAAATCTGCCGGATGCCACTATCCCACGCGAACGAAGTCGCGGGCAAAAGCTAGTTGGTAATAAATAGACTAGCCATTGAAAAACCACGTTTATTTTATAAAGACTTCATGATTCTATGCAATAAATAACGTAAATAAGAAATATAATGGGAATAAAAAAGATGAAAATAAGATCTGATATGGGAGACCTTTTTAACTATTTGTTGCAATTTATATTAGCACAATAATTATCCCAATCATGACAATGGACATGAGGAAACTTAACATTATGAAGGTATTGCATTTTACTCGCAATACTATCGATCGCATCGGAGACATTCGTCATATCGTTACCTACCTAATAAAGTTAGAATTTATATCGACAATTGATAGTTTAAAGGAAGAAAACTTATAACACACCATCATCCGGCGCGACAGGTCCTGGCTCCCCAATATCTTCATTATAATAATATAGGTATCCAGACATTAATGAATGTTATTCCGACTACGACTTTCATCTCATGTAATTGAATCATCAGGGGCCCGATTCTCCTAATTTTACTTAAGCAACATACGATTCACGTTCGACTCGATTCGACTGAGATCCAATCCCGACTCGATTACGATTGAAGCGTATGTGGCATTCCGCTATTTTTTCTTTGAAATAAACGTTTTTATCCTTTTCTATCATTCAATAATGAATCATTTTGTCTGCAAATGATTTACGATTGCAAAATGATTATACAGCAAACTACCGTATAGACCAAAATAACAGACCAATCGCACACCAATGAAATGTCAATCGAATACGATTAGTCTTTTATTAGTAGCAGAATGCCGGATATGGTTAAAACTGCTATTGCGATCATATTGCGATTCGATTTCTATTCGATTTTGACATTATTAACTTAGGAGAATCGGGCCCCAGGTAGATAGGTACTTAAAAATGTATGCTACAGAGTTAAACCCAGTCAAATCAGCAGGTAAAATTTAGGTATCGTGAGATCTGACTGGCATTCGATGTGACTTCCACTCCGAATTCAGACTGATTTCCAAAATAATAATGGGTATTTGCTCAGATCAAAGAAATAGGGTATTTGATCAAAATGAGCAGTGCACTGATGAATGTGTCACTGACTGAGACAGTCCAAAAAATACGTTTTAAATGCAAAAGATACAGTTCTAGCAAACAAAAACAGCTTAATTGCTAATATCCAATATTGTAAAAATACTAAAAATGGTTAATTATAATAATTATAATATTCGACGGTTTGGATGTCTAGTCCTTCTTCTCGTGTGTTTCTGGAACAAAAATATTTCTTTCAATACCCCAAAATCAATTTTTCAATTTTCAATCACCACTTAAAGATAATAATCTTGACAGGACTTTTCACTCATAGGTACACGAATATCCAATTCGAATCAGACCCAGAATCCGCAAAAATGATAAAAAAAAAAACACGAAATCGATCTACCTCTATTTTCATTTCAAATTCGTGATAATCTTACGCGTCTTTGTGGCACAGTAGTAGAAGCCAGAAGTTATCAGATTGATATTGTAGTCAATGAAATAATATGTTTAATCTTTAGAGCACGCACGCGTAAAATAAAATTTAGTGTCTGTTCGGTATGTTTGCGATCTCTGTTTTGCGCGAATATAAAACACTTTGAAAATCCTTACCTGGTGTTTCCTCTTCCTCTGCATCAAGTATATCAGCGCAGCACACAGAGTAACATATGAGAGACAAGAAGCCGAGAGGCAACCCAAAAACGAGCGCCGTTAATACTGGGTTTCCACGCCACATATTCGTCAGAGTGGTCCTTGCTTCAAAGAAGCCTCGGTAGAAACGTACCGGCCAACTGTTCCCACCATACGTCTGAAGACAAAATAACAGATTAAAGATTATAACTTAGAAGGTGTACCTACATGTAGGCTAACACTCCTGATTTGGATATTAAAATAGTTTAAGAGCGCTTTCAAACTATCGACTTTCCGGGAGGTAAGGAGATGTTTGCTTCGTTGACAATAAGCAATATAAAAAAGTACCAATCCAAACGATAAATCCTTGGAATCGTGCGACAGATATTTTATTGCGCAGAATATCGAGATAAATCTGGCCGTCTGAAAGCGCACTTAGAATCAAAAATCGTTATAACTGAATGCGAAAATAAGTTTAGTACAGGGAGTGGAAAAATATTTTAAATTTTCACACATTACATTCACTTATTTATTTTACACATTCATGTGTTTGATATAAACAAGTAGGTAGTAGGTATATGTAGATTATAATTTGATTCTGAAAGCTAAACTGATACTGAACCCAGCAAGAATAATACTGTACCGGTGCCATTTGGTTATTTATTTGGTCAAGGAAGATTGAAACTGCTTCAGGTGTCATGAGGACAGGGTCATCATCAGGCATATGGTGGTGACCTGTTGTAGAGTTGAGAACCAACAGATGAGGAACTGTCAGTTCAGACATAGCTATTGAGTTTGCTAGTTCAGGAGTTCCCATCCACCCAAATTGGAATCTTTCATGAAGGTGGCGTTTTCTCTTCCTGTATGAACACACAGCATATAAGTTTGTTTAAAATTAAGAAACATAGATTTTTTTCATGACTGATTAAATTACTTACTTAATGATACTCTCAATCATGTCCTTAAAGTCCCTCTCTGTTTGTGTGATTTCATTCAACTTATTTTCAGAGACAATAGCGATGACAATGTATTTTTCTATATCCATTAGTTCATTGATATTTGATCGAGTGACTTTTGGGAATAATCCAAATCTCTCGGAATTGATCCATTTATCTAATGTTACATTTAAGGCTTCTCTATCTTGGAGTAGTAATGGATTTGCTGTAAATCAAGGTTAAAGTTGTTGTGAATGTAGCACTGAGGTGTATAATTAATTGAGTTATAATCAATAATGACTGTATTTCAAGCAACAAATCTAACATTCTTATATTTTAGATTATCCCGTCAGATACCTTCAAAAAAGTAGGCTTCATCCTCTTTGTACACAAATATGGCAGTTTCATTAGGAATTTTAACATCATTTTTCAAAAGATCGTGTGACATAGCATAAAACCATGTATGCGGTTGATACTTTTCAGCATGAAGTGTAAACATATCCTATAAGGAAAATAAAATCAGAATCATTAAGTTCTATATTAGTGTGTTAACAGTACAAACATCTTCTATCTTTATATATAAAAGAAAGTCGTGTTAGTTACTCCACTTATAACTCAAGAACGGCTGAACCGATTTAGCTGAAAACTGGCAGGGAGTTTAGAGCCAGGAGAAGGACATAGGATAGTTTTTATTACAAAAAATAAAAATACAATTTATTCCGGACATACAGCACCATCTATTGTTCAAACCATAAATCTGCCGGATGCCACTATTCCACGCGAACGAAGTCGCGGGCAAAAGCTAGTTGTTTATAAATGTGACCTTCTTGTATTGACATATAAGTATAGTTATCGGCACGGATATTTCTCAGTGGAAGAGTGGGGATTGCTTTGCGCACTGTACATATAAGGCAATAAACTAATAAATCGCTTCTGTGCAGGTGAAAGTCAGGGCTCAATATCCCTGCCGATGATTATATAAAGTAATAATACCCATAATGCTCCTTGTTGTTTTCCGACATATCCAAAGAAGACTGGATGTGTCTCCTTCAGGTACCCAAGACTGTCAGCTTGTGACAGTCTCTGAACAGCCGGTTGTGACATGCGAAGGGCATAGTTGACCATCTCATCTTTCACTCTTTCACCTACATACTCATGGCGATAGGGGCCTTTAATACTGTTAAACAAATAAAGTAAATAAACAATGATGCATACCTTACAGTACACAAATAAATATTAATTTGAATGATAACTTACAACATTATTGTAGGGTATGCTCTGACTTTAAAGTGAGTAGCTACGGCCATAAACCTTGTACAGTCAACCTTCGCCACCTTTATAGGGCTGTTGTAAAGCGACTGAGCGACATGCGCCCAGATAGGCTCTATCCTCCGGCAATGGGCACACCATGGCGCATAGAACTTCACGAACCACATGCCATCGTTACTTATATCGATAAATTTGTCACTTAATTCTAGAACTCTGGACGAAGAAACAACGCAAAGTGCTGCAACAAAACAAGCGCGTAAACATTTACTCCGGTTAATTCCCATGCCAATTCATAAGATTCATTACACATAATATATTAATGAGTTACTACAAAATTTTGTGCTAGTTTATTATTCCAAACTTTATTTAAATTTGTAATAGTAATGCAAATCGGGTTCGAAACGAAAGATATTACAAAGACAGTTTTAACAAAGTAGGAGTTCGTGCTTACAACATGCTTACCTGATAAAATCATGAAACATTGGCCAGTTAATAAATTCATCTTTACTGTAATTTACCTATTCTAAAACGAATTAGAAATCTATCATGACATAATTTAAAATGCCGAATTTACACAACAGAACACAGAATCCCAACCAAATCGATAAGCAGAAATTTTGATTTGACATTTGGTTGCTTGACAGTTTGACAGAACAGACAAGCTTCAAGTTGCCAGTATTTTCGAGTTTACTTCTACCCCAAAGAAATATTACTTTGCTCCTACCACCCACAACCCGTAGATGGGCTCCGTCTGGGATCCACTACTTCTTCATTTCCTACAGACTTATAGCCCATGTCTTGTAAGTAATGACGTCAACCAATGCTTGGCGCGGTGTGTCCTTGGATCGGTGATCAACACGATCATCTTGTCATGGCGAGTTATTTCCACTGTTTCAGAAGTCACGTTAAACTGTAGGTTGAAAATCTTTTGCAATGGTTACGGGTACTAATGCCCATTTTCACCAACAAATACCTAAATTTATTGATCCCCTAAGACCATTTAGGGAACACTTAATACGAACTTAACACTTAACCTTTATTATTGGGGGAGCCCTTATTCTAAGTGACACTTAGTTAGGGAAACGTTAAGAGATTGTTGGTGAAAACGGGCATAAGACACCCTGCACCCAGATAACTGGATTGAGATTAATTCCGTTTGAAACACTTTCATACGGCTAAGAATGTAAATCGACCCCAACATAGTTTGGGAAAAGGCCGAGCAAACAGATGATGTCATAATCTAAATTGATTGTGACTTTATAAGCAGCTGCTATGCATTTTAATTTAAATCAAATAAATTGCGCAATATTATAATCGCAATATTGCACAATTTAATTAATCGTCATGGCTATCCCTAAGGTGTATATGGATTCTCATTTTTAAAACACTGAGCACCTCTTTTTTATTTCTTTGGCTTGATGCTTGGCAACATTGTCCGGTTGTCGTGCGTGGATCAGCGTGGATCCCAGGATCAGTCGTGTTTGATTCCTTTCGTTTTCCTTTTGCAGCATTTAATTTAAAATACACATGTTTAGAGAACTATTTTATGAGGGTTCCGTTAAAATCTTTTAGTGCTATACATGGACTAGTTAACTGAAATATGAAGTGCTCTGTGCTTTGATATCGTGATATTGCAATTTTGGAGGTAAAATGCCCGCTTCCATTTGCGACCCAGTAACAAGCGCATTGCGTTTGTCTCTTACCCCAGACGAATCCCAAAGTTCTTCATTGTTGGATAGTAGACTCTACTCGTCAGCTAAAAGCGTGCTTCTGTCTAAGATTGAGTTTGAAGAATCTGGTGATTATCAAAGTAATGTTCTCGACGGACTGAAATCTAAGTACGTGGTGATCCGACCTAAAAAAACAGTGCATGATAATAAACTACTGAAAAAAGAGTGTAATTCTGCCGGCCAAGCTTCAGGTAATTACTTTTATGATTATGATACTAAAAATAATGTAGGTTTGTTTGTTATCTACATGCGCGATAAGATCAGTTTAGAGGTTATAATATCTTGTGGTCACTTGTCAATAAACGTCATGGAATCATTTATCGCATTCTAATCTATTCCTTTTTGAGTTAACTTGTCTTCATTCAGTAAATAAATACACTGGTAATTTTGAAGTAATTAGTGAATTTTGTATTACATAAGTGATATAATTGTGATGTTGATATTAAGGATGAAAACATCTCCAGTACATTGAACTCTCTATACTTATTTCATTAGTCTTGCAAGTAATAAAATATTACTATTTACACTCTAAGGTTGTATGTATTTGATTTTATTGTATTTATTTGCTTAGTGATGCATGACTGATGCAAGCTAACAAACTGTCAACAGTTGGCCTATCATATGGTCCACAGGTGAAGACAGCTGTTTTTTAAAGAATTGAGGTTTTTGTTTTTTTAATTAAAATATAAAGTTGAACATTTAGTAAATTTTCTTCATATGATAGTCTCCTGTTCTTTAGTAAGTCAATATTACCTAGTATCAATATATATATGATGCTCAATTTGTTGTGTTTCAGAAAACAACAAAAATGTGGAAGATGGATTACCTAAACCCAAAAGGGTTCTATTTCCTGTTGAAAAAGTACACTTGGGGTGGCAAAGTGCATGGGCGGCTGGTGCCGGCATGCAAAATGTGGGTAACACATGCTATTTGAATTCTACCCTGCAGGCTCTGTTCCATGTGCCTGCTTTTGCAAATTGGCTGGTTATGGAAGTGACCCATGCTGAGAAATGTAATCAACAAGGTAAGCTTAATGTGCTTAGTTTCCTTTATCCTTGCTATAAATAAACAGACATAATTATACAATGAATGAGTTATCTTCTAATAGCTAATGATACAGAACCTACTATCTGGTGTCAAAACACAATGCTAATGAAGCCTTGAAGCCTTTCCATTTAATGATGGACAATTTATTAATGCTTCATGCATTGTCTCATTAATTTAGTTAATTCGGTATGTATAGGACAATAATGTGTAGACCACCTAAATCATGAGATTGTTGGTTGTTGATGATTTTGTATAATATAACATAAAAAAATTTGTTATCAGAATATGTATTGTGGTATTTCAGAAGCCTGTGTCATATGCGGGATGCGTGCCACTCTGATGGCTACACAGAAGAGTGGTGGAGCACCAATTAAGCCCTGGCAGGTTTACTCCAAGTTACGCCTCATTTGTAGACACCTCACTCCAGGCAGGCAAGAGGATGCACATGAGTTTTTAAGGTAAGAAATGCTTTCATAACCATTTCTTATAGTTGATTATCATGTGATGTAAGAATGTAACATAATTCAAAATATTGATGTGTTTGTATCATATTTTTTTTGTTGCATTGTATTTGTGCAGTGGTAAAAAAGATTGTGTTTTTTTAGGTACCTGGTGGAAGCTATGGAAAAATGCTATTTGAATCGGTTTGTTAACCATGACAAATTGGAACAATATAGCAAGGAGACAACTCCATTGAATCAAATTCTGGGTGGGTACTTGCGGTCCACAGTCAGATGTCTTGCTTGTCACCATTTATCAACCACCTACCAGCATTTTGAGGTAAGAACTACTGCTTGCTCAAAACAATTCACCATTTATTTATATTTTTTTACAGATTACATAATTAATTTTATGACACTTATTTGTTTCAGGACTTACTATTAGATATAAGAAAACACTCAACATTAGATGAAGCATTAGATTATTTTTTTTCTCGAGAAAGGTTAGAAGATTTAGGTTACAAATGTGAGGCATGCAATAAAAAGGTTAGTTACTTTTGCCCTTTACATAAAACTCTTACATTGAAAGGTTAATATTTTATTTCTTAAACATGATTTAAAATTTTATTTCAGGTATCAGCCACTAAACAGTTTTTCATTGAGCGCGCTCCTATGGTACTCTGTATAGCATTGAAACGGTTCTCACTGGCCGGTGGGAAGCTCTCCAAACACGTGCAATTTAGAAAGAAGATTACCTTAAACAAATATATGTACAACAAAAGTCATCAACAGTTGGTAAGTTTGGATGGTCAATATCTATCGTACTAAATCTGGATTTAATAAGACATGGATCATTTACACACAACAGAATTATATGATATCTGTTAATAAATACCTTGATTTATTTTAAATGCAATACTAGGGATTTAAACAAGTTGATATAATAGATTTTTCTATTGTTTCAGTCATATAAACTAGTAAGTTTAGTCACTCACCTCGGACCTTCACAAAATTGTGGCCATTACACTGCAATAGGCCAAGCACCAAATGGGAATTATTACCAATTTGATGACAGTTGTGTTCGACCCTTACCTCTGTCTGCTGTGCTGGGCACAAATGCTTATATTATGTTCTTTGAAAAAGACAACACCACAGAGGAAACATCCACCTCGGCGGCCTCTTCCTCGAGTGTGGTGTATGGCCCACAGCTACCAGATAATATCCTTAATAGAGAAAAAAGTCCTTTGAAACTAACTTTTTATAGAAATGATGAGAGAAAGCCAGTTCTCCTTAATAGCACTTCAGTAGAAGTTTCTAAACCAGAAAACAAACCCATAATTCTAAATAGTACACTGGGAAAGTCATCTGAGTCCAGTAATTCCAATTCTGAACCTTGGGTTGTAAAACAAAATGGTGAAGTAGAGAAAATTGTTCAGCCTCCAAAGATTCTGAATGGCATAGAAAAGAATGGCAATAAAGTGGACGACGATAAGAAAATAAGCTTCGTAATCAAGCGTCAGAATGGTGACGACTGCCAAGTTAAACCCAAGCTTTCAAAGAGCGAGTCGGACCTCAGATCCGTCATTAACTCAAAGAATATGGAAAAATCGGCATCAACTAGCAAGTTAATGAAGACGCCTAAATCGCCGCTAGAGAAATTGGAGGAGCAGATGAATAGGAGCGATTCTTCAGGCGTGTCGCCCAGGAACGGCTGCACGGGATCGAGGTTGGTCCCGTATGATTCCGAGTCGAGCGGAGACGAGCGCACCGAGCGGTCGCTGGCGGCGCCGAGCCGCTGCTCGTCGCCGCGCGGGCTCGTGGTGTCCACGCTGGGCCCCGCCCGCGCCTGGACCGTGCGCAGCCAGCGCCCGCAGCTCAGCCCCAGCCTGCACGGCGTCACCAGCACCAAGTACGTCGCGACGCTTCCCCGCCCTTCAGGCGATAGCGCGACCGTGCGGTCAAACATACTACCCAATGCCGAATGTCCTGTTGAAAGTCGCGCGATCATGCCATACGATGAAATTGTTTAGTTTTCGTCGTGCGACCGTGTTGTCGTATCGTATTGATCGTACGATCGCCTATCAATTACAGTTGAGCATGTTGCGTGTGCACAGAAACCTTTTAAAGTATCAGCGGACGGTCAAAGCGCGCGGGGGTTGAGGGCCGCATGGGCTTGCCTCCGCTCGGAGGTTAGTTGCGAGTCACCATTGACTTTGGCGACAACTATAACACGATTTGCGGTGCGCTCGCTCGGCTCGTTAGCTGCCTATTTATGATGATAAATATTACCTGAGTGTAAGAACTATGCATCTCTGTTAGGAGCTATTTCGAGTTAGATCGCAAATAGATACAGGATTTCTTATCGTACTTTGAAATTACATCGCACGAGCGATATCAACAGGGCGACGCTTCGCTCTCTATTTCGCTTCTCATTCTGGTAGTCAATTGAAATGTTTGAAGATTTATGTTGCCTAATGTGCGCAGGCCTTCTGGCAACTCTTTCCTTATAACAATATTTGTTATACATTTTCAGGGTTAAAGAAAAAGAAGAGCGTCGAACCGAAAATGATGAAAGTCCTAACACGAGCGTCAGCAGCATGTCTCCGCTGAGCGATCGGAGCGGTTCGGGCGGCGCGGCGGGGGCGAGTGGGTCGGGGACGGGTGGCGGCGCGGGGTCGAGCGGGGCGGCGGCGGGCGGCGTGCTGGCGGGCGCGGAGGCGGCGCGGGCGCTGCAGGCGGGCTCGCACCGCGGCTACGGCGCGGCGGTGGCCACGTGGAACGGCACCCACAGCGCACTCTCGCGACAGGTATTTCATAACATTTATTTATCTATCGCCTGACCAAATCTTGCAAACTTACTCTCCCGTAGTAGGGACGGGACCTATCTGATCGAAATAAGCCGTCAAGTGCGATGACTCAAGATGAAATAACAGTATCTAAAAGTACCTAAAGCAAGTCAAATCGTGTGGAATTTACCCATAAGTCACCCATCATTTTGATTGATTCAAAATTATTTTTGTTTTAATTAAAATCAGGTATTCGAAGAGCGTCGTGAAGAGCGCAAGCGAGCTCTCGAAGCCACAGATGAAATGGACCGAGGACGTAACAAGAAAGTTAAAAAGTTTCATCACTACAATCGCTTCAACAACAATAGAAATGGTTACAATCCCTTCCAGGTAATTAGACCAATCTACCTAACTTTAATATAAACAGTTACTTTAATAAGAAGCAACATTATTATTCACTAAGATTAATTTTACTCTTGACTTGGATATTCCTTATTTACCCTGAATAAAACTACCGAGATACAGGTTAAGGTAAATGGCAGTTGTTATGCATAAACGTAATTTACAGGAAAAGCAGAACAAGCCACATTGGGGCGGTAATTTCAACAAATATCGCAATGAACGACGCCCCTCGCACCACTTCAATAAACATCATAGCAACAAGTACAAACGATTTAACAACAGGTAATCTATCTACCATAACACCTTACACAAATATTTAATATACGGCAAAATTTGTATCTTTTATATTGATCCATTTAAAACAATATTGGACGGATTTCAGGACTTCTTTCAATATTGAGAGTTATTCTTGAGTAACATAGAGTTAATTTCATCCAGTCATTTCTCGGAATACAGGTGAAACTGCGAGAAACAGCGAGTTTCAAATAATCTAACACAGCACATTTTCCTTCCCAAACATGAAGCACACTTATTAAATTTCAGGTACAGTAACGGTCACCACTACCCCAGGCACCATTGACCCGCGGCTGGTATGTGCCTACTTGTTTGTGTAAATAGATAGCATATGGACTTAAATTCATAGTTAATTAAGTATTCACGGATACGGAAAATAGAAACAGTTCTCCAGGAGTCTATGGTTTGCTGCCATACTATCAAAAACTGAGCAATTTGTTAACATTAGTATTATTATTATTTGTAGTTGACAGATATATTTAAAAATTAAGATAAAAAGATTAATTACTGCCAAATTCAGCCTTTGCCCGTAACCGCAAATAGTGACCTCATAAGAAGTTATTAAATAGTTAAAGCTAAATTATATCTAAGCCATACCGACGTTAGCTTGCATGTTTTTCTACGGCAGTCGAAGGTTAATTGTGTAGTTAATGAAATGTTAAGTTCCATTGTACTAAGAGTAATATGATCGTGATTGGCGTAAACAAAAGTAATAGCTAGAAATAAGGACTTATATACTTATTTATAACAAGCCTTTTGTAAAGTATAGAGTACTATTCCAAGCGGTCTTTAAATTGTTCATTTTGAAGTAGAAGCAAAATAAAAGTATTGCTTCAGCTGCTTACCGCGCGGGTGTGATAACAACCAAGGACGTACCCAGGGGGGGGGGTCCAAGGGGTCCGGACCCCTCCCGAAAATAGATGCAACCCATAAAATAAATCCCTCAGTAGTAAGTACAGTGCCAAATATGACTCTCAGTTTTGATCTGCGGGGCGGGCGGGTGGCGGCGGGGCACCTCAACGGTCATTGGAACAAGTATTAATAACTTCCGCCTCGGCCGGCCACGGTGACCGGGCCGCCCCACACACACTTTTAAAACTGTTAGTGTCTCTCCCTGTATCTATTGCAAGCGTCGAAAGATCGTTTTCAACTTTAAAAAGGGTTAAAACCTATTTACGCAATAAAATGGGCAATGATCGTCTAACTGGTTTGGTATTGATGTCAGCCCATTCAACTCAGATTCTTTCAGTAGACGACGTTTTACACCAAATGTCCTTAAGACCAAGACGTTTAAATTTAACGTTATAATACTGTCTTATATTACCGAGATATGCATTAAATAATTTGTGAAAACAATTTTCTTTTAATTTTAAGTATCCATTTACGCGATACCTTAATCATTTGCCTGGACCTGGACCCCCCCCGACAAAAAATTCTGGGTACGTGCTTGATAACAACTACCCAGTGGTGTCATTGTTGTACTAGGAGATATGCAATGGGTTTTCTGCCTGATACTATTTAGTGCATTTAAATTGTTTTTACATTTATGCCCAACACAGTTCTGAATAGTTAAATATTAATGTAAACAAAAAGTTACGAAACTGCTTAGCTATACCCATTAGCAACAGATAGTGTGATCTTACATAATTAATTTTATTATGTGTAGTATCATTTACCTACATTGTAAATTTTTATCTATTTAAGGCAGCCGTTTTGAAATGAGTTTTAAACACTGCTCAAATTGTTATTACAGTTTCTTTTTGTTGACCCCATATAGAAGTAGTAAATATGAAATAAAAATATGACTGAGAGTAATTATGTTTTAGTAAATTACTGTTACCTTTTAATATGTATTTATATTTCCGTAATTGACAAACATTATGCTGGTATTCATTGTAATTCATATTAACTTATATATGTAATATCATTTAATTAAGAACATTTCGTCTTAATTCGTTATCCTAAAAAATATACCCTTTTATCTATAATGTAATACGAAAGTATTGAATATGTATACCTACAGTTCTGTACCAAGAAAAAGTTTTTATTTCATCTTGTTCTCAACTCATATATTGTTAATGGAGAATGTTGCTTTGTTTGAAGGGTAATTGTAATTGTTTAGTTTTGTATACAAATAATAACGCTTGTGACATAAACCTAAAAGAAATAATTTAAATTGAAAACAAAAAAAAAACTGTTTTAATTGTCTGTAATATACTGCCAACACAGTTTCAATTTCAATATAGGCTGCAAACTTTTATTTAGACACTATTAAGAATGTAATAGAGAACTTGATCTCTAGAATGGATTCCGTTCAGGGAATAGTTAAGCAATAAATTATAATATATTTTCACACATTGTTAATTGTTAAAGATAACGATCCTTAAATAGGTTTCCTTCACACATTTAAACATATTTGCCTTGTATCTAAAATAATGACGATTCTATGAAACAATGCGTTTTATTTGTCCCGATTGAAATGAAAATATGTAATATTAATTAGACTTCAATATACGTTGTATATATATTAGAAGGTATTGTTTCTTAGAAGAGTGTCGTGGTTGTGAAGATGTCTGGATCTGTTTGTACGAAAGTTATTGGGAAAATGTTTAACGTTTGAAGAAGTCTAGGCTTCCAAGATGGTGACAGACATTATATAGAAGCATTACTTCCATTTAAATTGACTAGCAAATTATGGCAGTGGCGCAATTTAAAGTGAACAAACAAAACATTATCACAGAATTATATGTTTTATTTATTGAACCCTGACGCCCCGAGTTAATTTTTAATACCTTATCAAGCTTTTTTCATGAGGGGAAAATCTCATGAACATACCCCGATTGGAGACTCGGAGGGAGGACCACAATACAAGACTACGCCGCAATCTTCGATACTTGTCGATTTTGACACGGAACACGACTTGAGGCGGGAGCAAGCTACATGCCCCACGTCATATACAATGTTGTAATTCCTGCTGCGTGTTGACATGTTGCGGGACAACATGTTATACCTAAGGAATAAAACTGATATAAGACTGAACTGAATGTTGTCTCTACTTCTATATTGCCTCGTTGGTGCAGTTGTCGCATAGTGCAACTGTTGTGCATGAGATCTCTGGTTCGATTCTCGGGTCGGGCTGAAATCGCTTTGTGGGTTTTAGAAACTTTCACAAGGTAGCCCAGTAAGGAAGTTGGTGATCGCTACAGCCGTGCATCGGAGAGCACATAAACCTGCGCCTGATCTCTCTCTGGTCGTGTTGGATTTTCCATCCCATCGGGCTATGAAAGTGTAAGAATGGGGAGGGCACCTGTGACTGGCCAAATGCTTGTGCACTATAATATGTCCTGTGCAGTTGGCTGAACTTACATGAGAACAGCCGACGTGGACAATTGGCTAGAGAATCATTATTATTATTTCCAGTGAAGTGTTTGATTAATGTGAAATGCATAAATATAAAATATTCTTAATAAACGATAACACACAAAAATATAATAACCATTTTATTGACTGTGAATACAGTAAACCAAGTTTTGTATATAATGTACATACTCGTACATAAAAACCTTAAACTCATAACTTATACCTTCACTATTAGCTTAATTTCAGGATGCCAAAATAAACATAAAATTTTATTTCATTATTTATTAAAACTGCGAAACCTGAATAATCAAATAACAATTTATATCCATAACGTTTTAATTTATTGAGTGAAGGTCATTGATATACAAAAACCCAAGATGCACACTCAACGTCTCAAAAACGTCCTCACCAAATGAGCGCAACTTTCAAAATTGTGCGCTCATTGCGCAGCCGTTAAAAATGCCGAAGTGTTCTCTCAAAAATTGCAAAAATATCACGTCTAGAAAAAAAGGCTCATCCTTTTTTAATGTCGTATTTTGTAATATCATATTTTACGGTAAGTAAAATAGTTCATTTCTTAGTTTTTGACGTTTTTATGACTAATTATGGCCGCTTGTTCAATAGAACAATGCAGCGCACGCAACGCAACGCGTTGTTAGAACGGTTAGAACGACGCATACAGCAACCTTCCTATTTCCGTCGCATTATATAGTGACCCAGTTCTAAGTGGAGTCGACTTTTTGTATTTGTGTTTTATTTTTTTGTTAATAAATTTATACACTTTGAACTTTTTTTATGTACAAATATTCTTTCTTCTTTTAGTTAAAGCTCTATACTATAATAAGCTAAACTTATTTCAAGGAAATTAATGTGTTTTTGTTCTTGAGTTTAATTTTTATCTTTAAAATTAGTGTTTATCCTTTATGGATGTTCGATTGTTTCTTCTCAGTGTTATAAAAGTTGTATATTGTTGGACGTTTAAAATTGTTTGTAACAACAAATTGGTCGTATTAAAATTATAACTTCCTTTTTATTTAAAATGTTTAATTGTCTAACAGGCTAAATACCCAAAGGCTACCCAAAGACATGTTTATGCAAAAATAAAAGAATATATATGTGTTTAAAACACAATCCAACAAACTTAAAATACTGGCTAATAATGAAAAAAAAATTAAGTCATGGTCGTCTCCACTCAATGCTTTGTGCTAGCCATGTCCTAGCCGACCACTTCGGTCGTAAAATTTTATTGCTTTAACTACAGTGCGTTGTAATAACGACTTTAAGCAATTCGCGTAAAGTTGAACATGCAATAACGTAGGCTTGTACCTTATAGAAAGAGACAGAATTAGTGTTCGACCGTAACTTTTATTCGAGACTGTGCATCTTGGGTTTTTGTATATCAATGGTGAAGGTAGGTATTTATGTAGGATAAATGTAGTAGAAAACAATATTGAATATAAAATTATGTCATGACTAATTCTCTACCAAAACAGTGCTTTGCGCAGTAACTAGGAGATAAATGAGCACTAAACACCTTTGGTCTGTTAGTGTTACTACAAAAAAGTAAATAAAGTTTGTCACTTACTAGCTTCTGCCAGCGGTTTCACCCGCATCCAGTGGGAACTACTTCCCGTACCGGGATAAAAAGTAGCCTTCCTCGATAAATGGGCTATCTAACACTGAAAGAAATTTCAAATCGGACCAGTAGTTCCTGAGATTAGCGCGTTCAAACAAACAAACAAACAAACAAACTCTTCAGCTTTATAATAACAGTATAGATTTAAGAAAATTATGTATGTTCATTGAGAGCGTGCTAAACGTTTTAGCTTTTTTGTAGTACATTCACCTTTACACTCGAAGTTTCACTCACGTAAGTAGCTTACGTTATTAACTTATACGTTTTCAAATATAAAAAATTCAAAACTCCTTCGTGAGTCGCTTTTAGTAATTTCTTAGAACTTCTTACACCATACAAGTGTAAAGTCGGTACCACAACATGCTTAAGACTACCATGACTAACTGACGAAAATTCCTAATTCTGCGACTGACTATTATAAAATAAGTAAGGGTAAATAGCTGTGTCTCATGCCGGGGCTACACTAGCAGACGAAGATTCATCGTGAAGCTTATATTTTACATGGCCATGAGGTGGGTGCAGCCACATAAAAGAATTCGTCTTTTTTGCGACAAAACCTTTTATTCATTTAAGTCTTGTTCCATTGCCCCGATAGGACCAAATAGGTACCTTTGCACCATAACACGAATATTCGCCTTAGGGCTAAGATAGTCCCAGCATTACAAACAATATTGGTATCAAATAAATTGTTTGAAAATACAGATAAAAAAAGATTAGTAATTAAAAAGAACTTAAAAGTCCATTCCCACGTTAATTATAAGTGTTATATCTACACCGGTGCACTTTGCATGTTTGCTACCCTAATTTCATTGGACATGTTAGTTTGTGTGTTCGGTTGTCACGGTTGTGCTGCGCGAGATACATTCCGCTGAACTAAATAATACTACAACTGAAAGATGAGATGTAAAATGAACTGAAACGCACAGACGCAGACAAAACACAAGAGTTTTGCTCGTCTTGACACCTATCCAGAACAATGTATGTCCGTAACATAAAGCCACCGATTTAGCTGTTCATGGGTGTTAAAAAGTCGAAGGGCTTTCAAAAAATTAGTCTTGCATAATGGCAACTGTGGCACAAGGTTATTATTCAAATAATATGGTCGTCAAATGGTTGTTCCAATTTAGACTGAATAAACAGGGGCCCGATTCTCCTAAGTTAATAATGTCAAAATCGAATAGAAATCGAATTGCAATATGATCGCAATAGCAGTTTTAACCATATCGGGCATTCTGCTACTAAAAAAGACCAATCGTATTCGATTGACATTTGATTGGTGTGCGCTTGGTCTGCTATTTTGGTGATTTTGGTCTATACGGTAGTTTGCTGTACAATCATTTTGCAATCGTAAATCATTTGCAGACAAAATGATTCATTATTGAATGATAGAAAAGGATAAAAACGTTTATTTTAAAGAAAAAATAGCGGAATGCCACATACGCTTCAATCGTAATCGAGTCGGGATTGGATCTCAGTCGAATCGAGTCGAACGTCGATCGATCGTCGCTAAGTAAAATTAGGAGAATCGGGCCCCAGCTTATACGGTGGATTTATATTAGAGTTGGTTCAATGAGAAGCGACGCGTAGGTACATGAAGCGTCTAGCTAGAGCAGTGGTTCTTAACCGGTGGTCCGCGGACCACTGGTGGTCCCTGGAGGCATTCCAAGTGGTCCGCGGAGCTTCGCTTCGCGACGTTGCTATCCATCTTACGTAGGTATAATCAATCTTACTTGTCCAACAGAAAAAAATGTATGTTTGGGCTACATTTCATATAATTTTGGTTTTGAGTCTTAAAAAAATAATTAAAATTTCCCGCTCGCTTCGCTCGCGTATTCAGAAACGGCATGCCTTCGTTTTTGTTTTTGTCAACAAACAAAAAGTTAAGTACGTTTGAGCTACATTTTACGCACGTACGAGTTCGTACGAGTCCGAAAAAAATTTCGCGCTCGCGCATTTGTAACTACATAGGCATGTGTATGTCTTTCTTTATCTTCATTTACTTACCTACAAAAGAATAGAGTACTTGCGTTTTGTAAACGCTAAACATTGCGTTTGTAAATGAAAGATTTATTCGGAGCTAAAACTTTGTTTCTGGACCCCCCCTTGTCAAAGCTATAAATACGACCGTGGGTTTTCAACTATGTGCTTCTGATTGTTAAAAACAAGCATAAAAATCTGTTGGATGCCACTGCCGACATGCGCTTTGAGTAGTACTGAACCAACAATTCAGAAGTTAATAAAGAGAATGCAAAAACAAAAATCTCATTAAATTCAAATCTGCTTTTAGTTTTTTGCAAAATAATAAAGGAATGAGTGCTAATTATAAAGTGTGCTTGTATTCTTTATCAAAGAACCCTCAATTTAGGCAAACCAATGGGGTGGTCCCCGGCAAGACAAACTTTTGGTAAAATGGTCCCTCATGACTAAAAGGTTAAGAACCATTGAGCTAGAGCAAGTTTGTTGCCTTGGTGTACGTTCACGGCTTTTTGATTGAAAGTTTATGTACGTAGGTATATAAATTCTTACGTCTACCATTTGAACAGTGGCGGCGTAGCATCGGGTGGCACCCGGGGCGACCTACCTACCTATTGTGGTAGCCGCCCCTTAACCAAAAACAAACGCACCCAAAAAAAAAAACGAAAAAATATAATCACGGACTAAAATTGTAAACTAAAGTACTTAAAAATCGTATTGTTAGGTTTAACATAAAGAAACCGGAGAAAGATCTCTGCAAACTTATAAAGCGCTAGCGAAGCGAGCCCTGTAATTTTTGAGTTTTGGGACATAAAAGAACCCAAACATATTTTACAAAAACCAGTGTCAAGTGAAACAGCCGCGAGCGCAGTGAGCGCAAAATTTTTGACTCTTGGAACACAAAAATACTCAAACAAGTTTGAAATAAACCAGTGGAAAGTCAAAAAGCAGCGAGCGCGAAATTTTTTGAGTTTTGGGACACAAAAATCCTCCACCTCCTAAACAGCTTAAAATCGTCAATTGTTTTTGCTACTTCGGTGCTTTAACTTTTTGTTACATTGAGGACTTAAGCGCAGAACAAATCAGAAATTATGAAAAAACCGCGAGCGAAGCGAGCGGATTTCTTTTTTAACTTTGAGGAATTAATTTAAGTAATCAGGTAAAAACAAAAATAAACAAGAAAGAGAGGGCTGACAGCCGGACTGGCACCCCTCTCAGTGCTGCCTCGTCGTCTTGCGCATGCACTGTTGTAGTTTTGTTTAAAATTTGAATAGCATGCAGTGACTGGTAGTGAACTAAGGCTTTGCAGATTAGAATGGCACCCTCAGTGACTTGTCTCTTCTGCCCGTGCCATCCTGGTCGTGCAGATATGTGCCGACCGAGATGGCACCCCCCGAGACGTGGTACCCGGGGCGGACCGCCCCCTCCGCCGCTACTGCTTTTGAATAGCAAAAATACGGTTTAATAAAATGCCAAGCTCATATATTATTTACATTGCCAATCAACACTTAAATTACAATAAACACTGGGCCTTCCAGCTATCAGTCTTACGAAATCGAAATGCATAAGCAGTGATTTCATTCAATAGGGTTGTTTCCAATTTTCGAAAATCTATTCAAATAGCTTCTAAATAATTTAAAGATCACCCCTCCTATAATTTTGCGTCTTAAATCTCTTTACTTTTTATGTATTCGATTTTTTTCTATTTTTCTTAAAACATTGCCCAGAAAACGCTCGATCACGTGACTGTGACGTCAACATGTACTATGTGTTCCTTTACACTTTAACGCACATCTAAAGAGAAGTAACTAGTTAGAAAGAACTCGTTGATTTTTAAATTTTAATGTTTTCTTATAATATAGATACAAAAACAAATATTTTAAACATTTAAATTGTTTTTAAACATTGGGCACAAAAGAAAATACCTGTAATGTTTTGAGTTGTGTACGCGGTAAAATAAAACTGTGCAAAGGAACGTAAAGTTTGTGTTTGTTATTGAGGTTATGTTTGTGTCATCTTGGTTATTAGCAAAGAATTGAGCGACAATAAAACTATCAGCTTTCATAAATCCTTTCTCCATAGTTATTTTCTAACTTTTTTTTCGCTCAAATACAAATAAAAACTGAAGAAAACAACACATCAATTCTCAGGTTATACCTGTCATAGACTGTCACTGTCAAATACTTGTCATTGTCAATGTAAAGTGACGACATCGGACTCGATTCGCCGTTTTCAAGGGCGTGACGTAATAGACGATAACTTTAAAATTCATAAATTATTTAAAAATTATGTGGTCAGTTATAAATAATATAATATAGCTTATCGTGTTTCTAGTTTTGTGAACTTTCGGTGCATATACCTATTTTTAATTGTCTGAATACTAGGAAACAACCCTATTGGTAATTTTCAACTTCTATTAGAGAATCGATATAAGCATACTTATTAACTGATAGTATTATAGAAAAATACCATCCTATAGTGAATAATCTTTAACAATACATAAACATACAAGAGTATAAAACTGTACAACACGTCAACATAATTCATTCTTTGCAGAGTAACTATTATAAAATCGTGGCAGTGTCAACTTGCCTACAAAGAATGTTTAAAAAACTACAATGATCGCTTTTCTCATTATTTGCCCAAGACCATCATAATGTACTCCTGTGACTGTTGATCTATTTCTACTTTAGTTTGCTTTTACAGATTACTTTTGAAAAAGCATATTCGACAAACTACAGAAAAGGCTCACCATTGCTTACAAGCATTTTGCGAATATTTCTACAAAAATTCGACCGTGTTCAGGAATAATTCAGCTGCTTAAAATTTCAGTTTATCACTGATGAAGCTATATTTTTTAAGATTAACAATCAAAGATGAGTTTTATGTGTTATATAACTCAAAATATTATCACTGGGCAACTGTGCCGCTGTTATTGGCTGGCACATTTTATTTGGTAGTTCTCTATACAGATTTCTTCGTTGGGCATCTTCGACTAGAGTTCTCCACTGATGGTTTTTCTGAAACAACAAAAAATTACTTTGTCAAAATATCGTAATAAATGGACTGGCAATTCTTAACATAGAAAGACCACTTCTTAGTGGATCTGGGGCTGAAGCTGTTTATAGTAATCGTATTATTACACGCTGGGATTGTGACACTGAGGAAATTAAGCCAAAATATATAGCATAGACAAGACGTATCGAAGAATATATCAATGTTTTGGACAGCAGTTGATTTGCTACACCCTTTTATCCCCTGAATCTCGCGGTTTTACACTTCCCGCAACCGGACAAAAAATATACGCCTACTAGCCGTTTTCCCGCGATTTCACCCCCGTGGGAATTACTGCCAGTACCAGAATAAAATATAGCTTATGTTACGCGGGAAGAGTGTAGTTTTCCAAAAGAGAATACATTTTTCATATCGGATCAGTAGTTTAGTTAATCCTTGTATCGTACTCACAAAAATATGTTTCTTTGTAATATTAGAATAGATGGTAAACTATAGATATAGGATATACTGCATGTCTTACAATGAGCGCATGCGGGTTGAGGCAGACGAGCAGCGCGTGCTTGGCGCGGGTGAGCATGACGTTCATGCGGCCCGCGTCCGTCAGGAAGCCGACGCCCTGGCTCCGCGCCAGCGACACCACCACCACGTCGCGCTCCTGACCCTGGAAGCTGTCCACCGTGTTCACCTCTACCAGATTATCGCCTCTGGAACAAAAAATATTTTTTTAGTTAGACTTTGTCCAAAGGTTTACTGAACAAATTCATTCATTTTAGAAATAATAACACCGTTACTTTAATGGTGTCTTAATTTTTCCGTTCTTGCTCGTCGCGGTGTACAATAAAGAATATTCAGTTGATTAATGAAAAAAAAAAGTTAAATGCTTTCTCGGAAAAGATACTACACCAATTGAAGTGAAATGGTGTGGTGTGAAACGTGAACAGTTTACGTTTTCTGAGAAAACTACTCTTTTGACACTTTTATAGACAAATGATGCTAAATCATTAATGAAAAAGTTTTTTATAGATAAGATTAATACATTATTTTGCGGGTTTCGCTAAAACCGTGACAAATAAATCCCTACTATATCCCTACTAATATTATAAATGCGAAAGTAACTCTGTCTGTTTCGCTTTCACGTGTAAACCACTGAACTGATTTTAATAAAATTTGGTACAGAGATAGAGTTGACCTTGATTGGATAGTTTTTATCCCGGACTTTTGAAGAATTCTTTTGGAAACGCTATATAACCGGGCGAAGCCACGGGCGGAAGCTAGTGGTTTATAAAAGTATGAGTGTAACTGACAGCTGCAGCGTCCGCAGATGTCTCTTGATGAGGTCCTTGTGCGCGTTGTAGGGCGTGATGACGGCGAGGCGCAGGCGGCGCGGGCGCAGGCGCGGCAGCAGCGCCGCCACCAGCCGCGACACGCCCCACGCCTCCAGCGAGTTCGCGCCACACGCGCCTGACCACAGACACATCTTTACTTAATAACACCAACGCTTATTTTCACTGGCTACATGAATTCCACATATCATAAACTTTAAAAATACTATGTGGAAATCCATGGTAAATAGTAATTTTAAGATAACTGACGTTTATATTGTTGGTAGACTTCAAAATAGAGCAGATAAGTAACATTAGTTTATTTTAAATAACCCTACAACACAGCAGTTTGAGGACCTCCGAACGCCCACGTCAAAATGTGTCATTTAAAACAAATAACTTCAGTAAATGATGTGGAAACGAATTGTCTCCCCATTTTCCTCTAATAATGGGAAAGTCAAGCTACGAAAGAAAACAAAAATTAAGTCAATGTTATATCAATGGAACAGCTATTCTTACCTTGTCCCTTATCTCCACTGGATATACTAATAATATTGTACGCTGGAATATCGATATCTGGTCTAGTTGGCGGTACACTGATTATCCTGCCATCGTAGAAGGCTCGACTAGGATAGTCGGCAATATCAGGTTGCATACGATATTGTTGGTTTAGTAGTACCACGGGACTACCGCCCGGCCACTGCTCAGTACAAGAGCTTAGACGAGAGAATAAACTCTCGTTGAGACCATGTCTTTTCGCTCTCTAAAACAAAAAAAAATAGTAATATTATTCGAAATAAATTTAAAAATGGTAATTATGCTTTTTGACGTGGTTAGATTGAAAAATAACTGAAATAAAATAATTTCAGCGTCAGAGAAATTACTTTCAGACACACCTACTTATTTTGGATGTTATGTACACACGTGCTACACATAAAGATCTAAAATATAGCATTATATGATCTTTCCACAAATAAACGGTCAGCTTATACTAGTTTTATACAGCTTGATGTGTGCGATTAAAAAAATACTATAAATATAGTATTAGAGCAAAAAATAAACATTTACGACCAATCGCACGTACGGCACGGCGCAGCGTACATCTTTGAATTCGTTTTGGATAGGGGTTCGCGTTGATTCGTTCACGGTAAACGTACCCTATAAGTTTATTTAGCGATATAATAACTAACCTGTGAGCAGATGAAGCCGGGCAGCTGCTGCGGGTCGCCGATGAGCGTGAGGCGCGTGACGTCCAGCGTGAGCGGCACCAGCGTCTCCGGCTCCATCACCTGCCCCGCCTCGTCGACGATGCACAGTGCTATGCGACGCTTCAGCCTACAGTACATACAAAAGAAAATACCTAAGGTCGGGGTTCGGGATTGTTCGAAAGAGTTACCGCGGCTAACGCCACGACGGAAAATTATGGATTTTTAGTCAGTACAAGTTTGACACTCCCTCACTGCTGCTAACCCACAGCGGGAGGGATCATTTGATGATTTTTGCCATCAGTAATAAAAAAAAGATCGGTGTGATCACATATAAACTGCAGATACTTCGACAGTGCCAGATTGACGAAAAGCAGGGTCTTGGTGGGAGGAGGGGGGATATTAGACGCCATAAAGTAATAAACTTCTCACAATATTCCAGAGACAATGAATAGGCTAGGTACAGGGCCCCTTTAGCGCGAGGCCCGTAGCATTTGCTACTCTTACTATTTTTTAGACCAGTTTCATCGGAATTTACATTTTTGGCGTAAATTGTGAATTTTTGGGCATTTTTCGAAATTCTTCTTCTTTCGTGTCGATGACATGTCATATATTGAGACTACACTATGTCAGCCCAATATGCCGCCACAGCGAGAGCACGGCCGGATGCGCTCATTAAGTCCTGCCGCGAGCAAGTTTCAGGGCACAGTGGACATGCGATTAGCCGGGACATGGTCTGCACGGCAGCCCCGCACTCGCACCCAAGGTCCGCCCCGCCCGCGAAACCCCACCTGGATCGATTAACTTTGCTCCGGCCGACCTGTGTTCGGAGTCTGTTTTAAGACTGCTTTTTCGAAATAAAAGTATCAAATATGTAAAAACATTTGTCACAGGTAGTTACTGACCCCTTCATCTTATAGTTCTGTGCGCTGGCGAGCGTGGTGACGACGATGTCGGCGCCCTCGATGATGCGGCGCTCCGTGTGTGCCAGCTGCTCCGGCCGCACCGCGTCCCCGCCGCCCGCCCGACCCGAGCCTGTGCGTAACTGGCGCAAACAAACATACATATAATAATGATTAAAATTATAAGTAATAACTTATTTTTATTAACACGCTTATGTGTTAGCTTCACTTGTAACTAACTTTGTATGTAAGATAATCTTGAAATCTTAATTTGACCTACTTCCCGGTCTTCGAAAAGGATAAAATTTTGCACACGCCCTGAGTTCTGATGTCAATATACACGACTAGCTAAGAAACGTCATTACAAATCCAATATGGCGGCCTTCCCAATTAGCGCTGTTTAAAATCCATTCCCATGAATACATCATACGAAAAAAGATTGTCACGCGACTTAAATCCTAAAAAAGTATTAGACAAAAATAATAGTTTAAAAAACTACAAAACAGGCTTTCAAAAATTACAAAACAATTCGAACATTTAGTTTTTCGTCTTCAAGTTCAGCAAAAGATTTGAGACACACGTGTTTTGTTATTGCTTATTTGTTTTCTCCCACAAAAGTGCAGCCCGTTATTTGTGAAACTTATTCCGTCAGTTGTTATGATTTGAGTCAATGAAAAAATAAGTATTGTTACCTACTGGCCAACTGGCTTGTATGTATGTTTGTATTTGGGAAAAGGCAAGACCACGGAGAAAAATTATGATTATCACAGAAATGACTTTCAATTGGTCGTTAGTGCGATCATGTTATTATACAAGCTGTTGATTTGCATCCGTGCCATATTCAAGGGCGTAATTATGCTAATGATTCTCGACCCAAATCAACAAAAAAATTGGTACGTATTTTTTTTTTTCGAAATTCCGTCAATGTCATCTAGCCGTATTTAAACTTGGCGCGTGTGTTACTGGCCTTAAAACCATGCTGCGCCCTCACACAAACGCAAACACAAAGCATACGCAACGATCATTCATAAAATTGGATTACTTCTGAAATACTACGACATTACAATGACAAAAAAGCAGTGCATATTAGCTATTTTCCGTCTACTGTAAGATCAATCGATTATTTACGTATTTTATGTCCTTCTCCTGAAATATGGCACAAATGCAAATCAACACCTTGTATACAAAAAAGGCTTTATGTTAAATTGTAATTCAACCATTGCACTTGCATAAAAGGTTGTGCATAATAGCTATGGTTCCTGCAGGTTACATGATTTGCATACTAAACAGACAAGCAAAACATTTTAACGAGATTTTTGACACGGATAAACAAAAAATACAAATAAATATACGTACCAATGCCATTCGCTTCATGAGGTCATCGACCCGACCCTGGCAGTACGCCACTCTTGATTGGTCCTTCGCGTCCTGGGCTTGGGTCTTCCACATATTTATTTTTGCCTCTATGTGTAGAATCTGTAAGAATAATTATTATACAATTGCAATTTAAGAATTTTTCAAGTCACTGAATATTTTCTCCTATACAGCTTGTGATATGTTAAGGTTCTATGACTTGTTAATTCTGTGTAGAGTTAATTTTCTCCTTATTTGAGACTTCTATAAAATCCTTGGTTAGCGCTCATGTTTGCATTTTTTTTTAATTTTCGAAGCTTATTCTGATGTATAAATAGTGTATGGTACCTCTTCGTTAAGTCCTGCGGGCGCGGGAGGCTGGTCGGAGTTGATTCTTCCCAGGTCACGCTTGGCCAGTTGTTGCGAGCTGATGTTGGCGGCTTCGGGATGCATCGCTTCCTCGCGACCCACGCGAACCATGCGGAACCTTTCCGCTGGTAACACGAACAATAATATTTTATGCTCACGTCAGAAGTCAGCCATTTGTTGATTCGCACATTCGCGGTCGTGTTTTGTTTTTTCGGCCCTTTTTTGATTGTTGTGAAAGCTGACTTGGTGGGCCAAAGTTATATGATGGTAGCTGCACTTTAATTTTTATGATATATTCTTTTCAGGTTGTTTTAAGGCCCTGGTTATACGGCAGTTTGCGAGATTTTATACAGAAAAGTAATAAAGACGAAAAATCGACCCTTAGAAGTGCAAATATCAGTATTTAAGGTTCATTTATAGTGCTTTATAATTTTATGTACTTACACTTTGGTAAACTTTGTCTGAGATTCAGTAATCTAATGACTAGACCGTCGACGGCGGCGTTACTCGTCGCACATATTAATATTTTGCCCCTGTTCTGTTGTTTCTTCACTTGCGCATTGTAGAAGTAAGTCATCACGATTGCGCATATCACACTTGATTTTCCTGTGGATACAACAATATAAGTGTTACTTTTTAATGTAATTTTGTGCTATAGAGGAACAATACAAAGAAATCGATCATACTAATCATTATTATGAACGCGAAAGTTCGGATATGTAGACGATAATTACTTTTCACGTAAAAACTAACTGATCTAATTTTGTGGAAACTTATAATCATCAACTTATAATAAAGCAGAATAATATTATATGCCAGTTTTACTCAGATTTCTGAAAAAGTTTCTTTAGAACAGCTAGTCAAAGTAATATAGGATTTCGTGGTTATTGGTAAGAACTCAAAGTGAAATGTATACATACCGGTGCCAGGCGGGCCCTGAACCATTTGTATAGAAGGTTTGTCACCCAGTGCCGCCGCCACGGAGGAACTCACCGCCGTCAACTGACTAGGGTTCAGCGTTCTTGTCCACTGCAATATAGGAAATAATCACTAATATGTATTACATTCCTATCACTAACAGCCTTACTACAAAAACTTAAACACCTTTTGAACACTTGTCTAAAAAAAGTGTGGCTGCAAAACGGACTTATTTCAACTTTTAAAAGTTCTTGTGGTACGATGGTAGGAAATAGTTTATAGTCGTAGTTTGTGTATGTTTGTTACTCCTTCACGCGCAAACGGCTTAAGGGATTTTGATGAAACTTTGCAGTAACATAGCTTATACATCAGAATAAAATATAAGCTGCTCTTTATTCGGTTACGGAAAGTAGTTCCCTCAGAAAGTGGGTCATTTATACATGGGACATATTTGTCTATTAAAAAGCACAAACCTGCGATTGCATATCAAAAGACTGAACTTGCTGACTCATTACAAAATGGTGCGGCTCCGGTCTGAGTATGGCGTCACTGAGCGGCGATCCCGCCAAATATTCCATCGCTTCAAACAATTGCAACTCCTTATTGATGTAAGCTAAGTTTCTCCCTATCATTAACTCCCCCGGTTTTAATGTACGCATTTTATCAGTGTAGGTAGCGTGTAGAGATATACTGTAAAATGCGTGCTTGTTACCTGAAAAACAATTATCTTTTATTATATATTGTATACTTTTTGACCAAATTTCAAAAACCTTGCACCTACCACTGCTATTTCTCTACCTCCTAAAGGTAGACTGGGAGAAAACGCCTAAGGCCTAAGTCCGGCATTGTACAAGATGTGCATGAGATAAAAGACTAACTGTTTACCAGCGATTTCACTCGAGTCCCGTAGTAACTACTGCCTATACCCCCCGGATAAAATATTGCCTATGTTAATCGGTGATAATGTAGCTTCCCAACATTGAGTTTTCAAATTGGTTTAATTGTTTCGGAGCCGTTAGGATACAAACAAACACTTAGAGATGGACAAGGGGCTCATGATTGCAATAATGTCATCAGTGGCGTAGCGTGGGGGGGGGGGCAGGGGGGGCAAATTCCCCGGGCGGCAGCTTTTAGGGGGCGGCAAAATTCACCCAATTTAAAAAAAAAAATTGTTCGCAACTAGTATCTGTGCCGCTACATAAAACTGTCTAACAATAACAAAACATTAAATAAGAAAGTTGAAACTTTTTAAACTTAAAATTAATTATTGTTAATATTTGGTACTTAAAACACACGTGACACTACATTTTGCGTAATTTTGGTTTTGAGTCTGAAATAAAAAATAATTAAAATTTCGCGCTCGCTTCGCTCGCGTATACAGAAACTATATGCGCTTAATTAAAGTTAAGTACGTTTGGGTAAAATTTTACGTAATATTTGGTTTAACTCCGATAAAAATTTCGCGCTCGCTTCGCTCGCGTATTCAGAAACTATAGTATGGCCCTTATTTTGCATCTGTCAACAAACAAAAAGGTAAGTGCGTTTGGGCTAAATTTTACGTTATATTTGGTTTAAGTACGATAAAAATTTCGCGCTCGCTTCGCTCGCGTATTCACAAACTATATTGTGGCCCTTATTTTTGCATTTGTCAACAAACAAAACGTTAAGTACGTTTGGGCAAAATTTAACGTAATTTTTGTTTTAATCCGATAAAAATTTCGCGCTCGCTTCGCTCGCATATTCAAAAACGATATGCCCTTATTTTGCATCTGTCAACAAACAAAAAGTTAAGTGCGTTTGGGCTAAATTTTAACGTAATATTTGGTTTAAGTACGATAAAAATTTCGCGCTCGCTTCGCTCGCGTATTCAGAAACTATATTATGGCCCTTATTTTTGCATTTGTCAACAAACAAAACGTTAAATACGTTTGGGCAAAATTTTACGTAATTTTTGTTTTAGTCCGATAAAAATTTCGCGCTCGCTTCGCTCGCATATTCAAAATCGATATGCCCTTATTTTGCATCTGTCAACAAACAAAAAGTTAAGTGCGTTTGGGCTAAATTTTAACGTAATATTTGGTTTAAGTACGATAAAAATTTCGCGCTCGCTTCGCTCGCGCATTTGGAAACTACATAGGCAAGATTTTCTTTATTTGCATTTGCTTACCTACACAACTGCCGACATGCGTTTAGCAGAGTGCTAATTTAGGTGAACCTTTGAGGTGGTCCCCGGCAAGACAAACTTTAGTTAAAGTGGTCCATCATCATCCTCCGAGCCTTTTTCCCAATCCTGTTGGGGTCGGCTTCCAGTCTAACCGGATTCAGCTGAGTACCAGTGCTTTACAAGAAGCGACTGCCTATCTGACCTCCTCAACCCAGTTCCCCGGGCAACCCGATACCCCTTGGTTAGACTGGTGTCAGACTTACTGGCTTCTGACTACCCGTAACGACTGTCAAAGATGTTCAATGACAGCCGGGACCTACAGTTTAACGTGCCATCCGAAACACAGTCAATGGTGTCTAAGATATACTTAGAAAGTACATACAAACTTAGAAAAGTTGCATTGGTACTTGCCTGACCTGGGATCGAACCCGCGCCCTCATACTTGAGAGGTTGGTCCTTTACCCACTAGGCTACCACGACAGTTAAAGTGGTCCCTCATGACTAAAACGTTAAGAATCACTGGGTTAGATAAACTTGACTGCTATAGCGCTTTTAAAATTATTTCAATTTCATATATACTTATAGGTACCTACTTCGCTAACCTGCGTACCTAAAAGAATTTTAAAACCTTCAAGAAATCAAGTAACAAAGATATAAAAGAAAAGTCTACTTGAAAACCTCCCCCTTCTGCCGGGGCTGCGGGTTGTTCGAAAGAGTTCCCGCGGCTCTGGAACATAAAAGGCCTTCGACGGAAAACGACGGTTTTTAGTCAAAAAGAGTCTGACACTCCCTCACCGCTACTAACCCACAGCGGGAAGGGTCATTTGATGATTTTTAACGTCGATACAAAAAAAAAACCTTTTTTGAAATCGGTTAAAAATGACAAACGGCCTGTAACACTTGTTAAAAAAATACACGAGAAGGGGCGGCAAAATCGACAACTGCCCCGGGCGGCAGATACCCACGCTACGCCACTGAATGTCATTGATATTGGAAGGTGAAGTCTATGTGGTTGTATTGCTTAGTAATAATAATAGAAAATTATTGCAATATTAGTCTAAAAGTTTCCTTATTTAGCAGACAATGCAAGAGGAATCCAAATATAGACCTAGGAATGGTTGGATGATTGGTATCCAAGATCTGGTATTGGTTTGAAATATATACTTACTTGGAGGTGATGGAAGACATCTGACATTGTGTACGTAGAAAAACCGTTGATTTTTGGCATGTTCTGGTCCAAAACTTACCAGGAGTACTTCTCCTACTCTCGGAAGCGTTTTGGATCCCCTTTCAGGGACAGAAACTGAAAAGAAAAATCGAGCTATAAACAACTAAAGGTGTTTTGAGTGCAGTCAAAAAATACGACACGGAATTTTTAGGTGAATAGTAGAAATGCAACTCAATTGTATGGCAATAAAGATTTAATTTGAATGCAATAGATTTGAATAATGAAACGTTGTGATGGAAAATACTAGTTAACATTTTCAAGTAGTAAATATAAAAGCATTGCATTTATTGAATAGTTGATTTGTTGTTGTGTATGTGTTTTAACTCATACAACGTTAGTTGTTATCTGAGATACTGGTCAAAAATATCTATATCTTGACAATGTGTTAAACATTTATCAAGATATATATTTTTTTCTTACCATTAACACTAAGGCTAAATAATTCAAGGCATCTTTCATGTGAAGGTATTGGCGGCAGTGACTCTATTCTCAATTCTATTCCATTATTCTGATTACGTATCTTCATATATGCTAACGTTAAGTATTCCCAAATCTCCATTAGAAGTAAATCTCCTATCAATCTGAAATATGTAATATTATTAGTACCTAAATATGTAAATGGTTTAAGCAATGTAGTGTGCATAATGATTAGTGGTGGATAATATATCACATAGCAAAATATAGCACCGTGCTATTTATACATAGCATTATAGCAAATGCTATCGTGGCTCACAGTTGTTGCTACTTGCTAAGTTGCTAACTTGCTAATAAAATATCACACGCGTTCTGTCTCTGTCCGTGCGCGTCGTAACTCGCATCATGCACGAATCGCACGCAATCGCAATCGCAGACTAGCAGATAGCAAGACACGGCGCACTATGGGACGAACCTGTGCGTTTCATCTCAAAATTCTGTAACTTTTTTGTTTCTCGATATTTTGCACTGAATTTTTTTGTATGTACGTCTGAATAGTTATGCTATTAGATAAATAAATCGCTGCAACTCTAAATAATAGACTTATTATGGAAAAAAAAGTCAAATATAAAATTTTGAAATTTTTCATACAAAAATTTAATGAAATCGTTATATGAATTATTTGCTTACGTTACATTACAATAAAATTATTAAGAAGTTAATAAAAAGATTATGGCATAATTTTAAATAAAAAAAAAACATGAAATTTTTCATCACTTGCCAATATTAAAAGCCCTTTAGCTTCGTGAAGTATTTCTTTTGGTATCATAGTACTGGTTCAGTTTAAGCTAGATATATAGGGGTCAGAAGTATACAACAACATTTGCAGAAAGTCTTCCATTGTGGCAGACCTGGAACACTTTCTAGCGTGTGATTAAACCGATATTTCTAATAGTCTTTATTACGCGGCTTGAGCATATTCCGATAATTGGACTATTAATAAAACTGCATAATGTTATATTATTTTGACACCATGTATAAGAATTTTGTGACTGAAGATGCCATATAGTATAACTGTGAGGTCCCCAGCGCATAGTCACCAAACTTAACTGCGTTTTCCAGAAAATCCCGATGACATGGTTTCTGCAGAACATTGATAGTTTTGGAAAAATCTCCTTGCCGTATTTCTGTCAGAACCTTGACGAGGTTTATCAATGTTTAAGCCAAGCAATTTTCGGAAACGAGTTTGAACGTACTTCTCTTTTTCTTTAATCTTCTTATTCTCTGGAGTCGATGCAGACCACTTTAGAACAAGTCGTAATCAAATTTTATTTGATACTTTGCATAACCATTTTCACATCTGTTGATAAATGAAAATTGTCCAACAAATATTTTTCAATATCTGAAGTACTTTTCCCTCTTATTATCTGAGCACATATATCGCGTCGAAAACAAACGAATTCACTCATTTTTAATTTTATTATATTGCAGTTAGTCACACAAAGAAAATATTCGGACACATTGATGAACATGCTGAAAACCCGAGTATTTATAGGACCCTAGTTTTAGTAACTTATGAAAAACCAATGAGAAAAATAATAAGAATAGTTCTCACTTAGATAAAAAACTATGCAACATGATTTTTATCATATGTATATGTGGTTAGAATGTTCACTACAAAAAAAAAATATCATGAGAAAAAATATTTTGGTCGATATTTCGGCTTCTAGCTCGAAATGGCGCAGTAATGACGCAGGTTTTTTTTATTTCCCTGTAACACTGAATAAGTAAGGTATCTTAAAATGTCATTAACTCGACACCGGGAGCCACCGATAACAACAAAACCTCCACTTGAAAATTAGAAAGACGTAAAATTTCCTTATGACGTTTAAAAATTAAATAAAAAAACAGAAAAAAATATATGTCATAAAAACATAACGGAATCGTAAACAAGAGATCTTAAGCTATTTAAAAATGTATAATACTAATATATTTCCTTGAAAGACATAGAAAATATCTCAAGTTGAACTTCTATAACGAGTAGTTTAGTTAATATGAAATTTTCAAATTATGAAGTTTGAATGTAATTTTATGCAAGTAAAAATTTTTTTTTATTTTTTTTACTTCGGTTTCGGATAGTTATATTATTAATGATTGTAAAACAATCAAAACAGTTTCAGTGACACGACCTTTGTCTCAACCATTTTTGAGACGGAAAGTACTGTTTGGTCCCATAGTGCGGCGCGGCGGCCAGTCGTCGCATGCTTTGCGTTTTCTATCGGTCGGTCGCGCTAAATAGTTGATTTTTGTACATACAATCAATGAAATTTTAAATACGCCTGTAATTGCTTTTCATAACATACCTACCTAGTTTATTTCATAAAACACTTACGCCCGAAATTTATATTTACAAATTATTGATTTATAGCGTAAAATCAATTAAAGACGGTCCTAAGCCTGAAAACTACTGAAAAGTATGAAGGAAAGTTCATTGGTTTTTTACTGTTCCATTTTATCGTAAGAATTCATAAACGCGATGTAATATTCTTAATTTCTTGTATAGCAACTTAGCAAGCAACTACAGCAAACACTACGCTTGCTTTATTCGCACCTACTTAGTGAACCTACGCATAAAATAGCATGCTATAAATATAGCAAGTAAAATAGCATGATAAAAATTTATAGCATTTCGCATATAGCAAGTTATTGCCACATAGCAACTTTGAACACCACTAATAATGATTACTATTGAAGGTATTAGCAGGCCTCTGTCACTCGACGTACTTGCGCGCGATAAATGCCTACCGCTCGCTGGGTTACCGGTAACCCCACGCGGCACAGGGCTTTCGACAGCCGCTCGCGACGCGCGCGTTTTATGTTTATTATTTTTATTTGTGAACATGACGACCTCTGGCCAGTTATGTGCTGTGCTTGGTTGCAGATCAAGTAAAAGAAAAAATATAAAGCTTTCGTTTTTCCGTTTACCTAGAGATGTAGACAGGACAGTTATTGTTTATTTTTTATTTGGTTTTTACAATTATCTAATAAACTGAAGAACTATTTTGATTTGTGTAGGTGTATATGTGACTATTTTAGGAAAATATAAAGGTTTCCTATTACTTATATATGTATAGGCATTTAGAAATATTTTATACCTATGTATGAATATACATAGGTTTCTATTTTTTTAAGTAAAAATACTTATCTTCTTTGTCATTTTAAAAATAAGCGACTTACTTTAGATACTTAAATTATAGATACTTATACCTTATACTTAGTTATACATGCAATGATTACCGAGTTTTGTAGCTAAAAACATTTCGAGTATAAGTAGGTATAGTTCTCGTCCAACTAAATGGTGGCTTGGAACATTGCATATATATCGCTGCGCAGAAACCAATTTTGGATAAGTAGGTATGTATCAGCGGTCAGCGGTGTTGTGCCAGGGGTAGGTAATAGGTAAGTATAGAATATTTGCGTGTTCTGTGCTCGAAAAGTAGTTGGGCACCTCCATTGATTCGGGAAGTCAGTTACAAATAAGCGTAACTTTGTTCCCTATTTAATTGTAAGAGGCAACCCTACGCTCGCTGTCGGCACGGTCGCGGTCACTGAACTGTGCGCTATCGCATTGAAATAACAATCGAGCGCTGGAGTTTTTAAGGTTCATTTTCTAACGCAGCTATGAATTTGTAGGTAGTTTGGGAACTTGTAGGTGCTTATAACAGTAGGTATGGACTTTTTTGTATGGAGTGATTTATCTGTTACGTAGTAACTATTATATAATCTGTGGTATTAGCTTAGTTTATCATGTTTATATACAATCGTGATGAAATCGGATGTTTTAAATTGCGTAGGAGCACGCAGTACTTGTCATTTAAGATACTGTCCAAAATGAGTCAAATTTATCTTGACTAATTGAGTGGGAAATGTTTTAATGTACATTATGTGTGGGACCAACAAAGTTTCATACGTAAGAGGTTTGGTGTGATATGAAAAGAGTGGTACTAGTTGGTGTAACAGTACTCAATAAGTATTACTCACTTCCTAGTTTATAAGATAATTACTTACTGTACATATTGATTATGATTAACGAACGAGTGGAAAACAGACATCGGCGGATTATTATGTCCTAGTATGGGAGGAGGCTCAGTATTATTTAATTGTTCCTCAAACCACTGCGGATTCCATCGTAATATTTTCATTAGCGTCAATTTTTCTAATGAAAACACTGGCGCCTGACGCACGTCTACCATTGTTTTCACCAAACTGGTCTTCTTCATTCTATTGCCAGGTTCAATTTCAAACACTAAGACTTGTGGTGGTACTTCTGAAAATCGCACCACCTTCTTCTGTTGTTCGTTTTTCAGAGGGCCTACTTTAGACACTGGCTTGCCAGAAAAATATTCACCATCTGTTAATGGTTTTATAATTTTCAGGGGCAGCCTTTTTTCTGTTTCCATAGGCTTTGGAGTAACTTTATCTTGTATGTTTTCGGCTTTACTATGACTTTTATGCTTTGAACTTTTACTTTTATCTTTGATTGTTTTCTCTGGTGCTTTTCTCTTGTTTTCAAGATCTTCATTTACATCTCCATCTTTGCCTTTCACCTCTTTTAATTGAGGCGAGGTTTCTCCATCTTTTTGTTTACCTTTGGGAACATGTTCTTTTCTTTTAATTGGATTTACAATAGCTTGTGCGACATCTGTTAGGAATGCTCCACGGTTAGTGGTAGTTATCTTCACATTTGTGGAGATTGGTTTGTTACTTGTTGAAGAATCTCTATTCTCTATTGATTCAGTTTCTTTCTCCTTGCAAGCTATTTCCTTCAGCTTTCTCTTACGCTCTTCCTTTTGGGAGTTGGAAATGTGTCGTTTTGATGAAGATTTGTCTTTATGATGCCTTGATGAAGAACTTTTTGGTTTGACTGAAAAATAAATAAAAAATATTTTATTTTGATCTTATCTAAATGTATTAGATACCATCTGGGATAACCTTCCAGATATGATATTTTAATTGTAAAAGACAAAGAGACTGATGGAGCTGTCAAAAAATATTAGTTGTGTACATACATAGTGTAAAAGAAGTTTGTAATTATAATAACTTACTTTCTATTATTTTGATCTGGTTTGATTTATGTTTTGTTCCATGAGCAATAGGTTCTATTAATTGTGCCTTCTTCACTGAATCTCGTATGGGTGATTTTAAAAGCATGTCTGCTTCTTTCAATACCTCTTCCATACTGTATCCGTCTATTTCATCCTTGTCTTTTACTGGTTGTTTGTTAGAAATTATATCTTCAAACAATTCTTCAGACTCATTATCCTCGGCCTGTGGACCTTTTGTTATATCAGGTACTTTATGAATTTCATCATCTGGAGGTGGCAAATTTAAAGAAATTAAATCATCAACGAAATCATCATTTTCATCATCATTTTCTTCAAGATCCAAATTACTCATACAAACAAAATCATCCAGTTGGCTGTATGAGCTGTCTTCCTGAGTATTTTCTACTTTAGGGCTTTTTGCCATTTTCATGAAAGGCTTTCCAGGACTGCTCTGTGAAAGACGCATCAACCATTGTTCAGATTCACTATCACTGTCGCTATCAATTGAAATTGGTTCTTCATATCCCAGATATTCTTGTTTTACATGAAATGCATCAAATTCCATTTCATTTTCATGCTTGATATCTATATCTTTTAGTAATGGTTTCAGCTGTTCTTCACTTATAGGTTCAAGTTTTGTTTTCTTAGCCCCAGTTTCAAGTGGTTTGGCACGAGTTTCACTATCACTGTCAGATAAAACAATATGCACAACATTATCATCACCACTTTTGGGCTCTTCTTTCACATTTATTTGATCTATCTTTCTCTTTAGTGGTGCTTTAGCATTTAGAACCGGAGATTTTTTGTTTTTAGACTGAGCAGTCTGAATATTGTTATCATTTCCATCTAATTTAGCGATTTTAGATTCAATTTCATCAAGTTCATTCTCACTTTGAAATTTCAATTTATTTGTAATAGGTAAGGAACAATTTTCTTTGATAAATTTGAAGACATATTTCTCACTATCATTTATGTTAACAAGGGGTGCTCCAACGGTCCAACCCAAACCAATGATATCTGAATCTTGTATGACATATGGAGTATTCGGTGGTATCTTAGTGGTTCCAACATAGACTCCATTTGAACTCTAGAAAATAAAGTTACTAAGTAATAAATAATTTTTCAGTTTTTTAAAACTGTATGGTTGAATTTAAAAATTGTGCATGTTTTTAGAGATTACATTAAATCAATTACAAATATATTTTATCTATTTATTTGCTGCTGTCTTTGTAAATATTTTAATCAAAACAACAGACCAAAATAATAACCCTGTTTTTGTGTTTCAGTCAAAATTATGTAATTGTGTATCTACTCCTTTTAGAAAAAAGTGATATCATTTTCTTAGTTTTTATACTTGTATTAATACTAATTTATTCATTAAAATAATGAAATTGACATAATTCAAGAAAACATAACCACACATTCATCAATTTTTAACATTTCTATCTGTACTAACCAAAATAAAAAAATATGTACAAATTTATGGTTTCCAATAAAAGTATGAGACACATTATTTGTTTTAATATATTTCCATGAGCAGTTTTAACCATAATTATGTAGACACTATTTTCATATGATAATAAAGCATGACTGTAATTAAATGGGTTGTTATAGTGGGACTTAAATAAAATATGTGAAGACAGGCAGGATCTTTAGTGTAAGACATAAGTTCGTCCTAGAAACGCTGAGTAAGTTCAACATTGGAAGTACCTATATAAACATAATCATAAGTCAGTACCTTTAAGTCTGTAATGATTCCGCGATTATTTTGAACTTGTATAACGCAGTGATTCCTGGATATAACTGCGCTTGAAAGAGTTATAATATTATTTATTCCCCTGCCTACGGTTACATTATCGCCTTCTGAGACCGTGAACTCTTCAGTTCCAAAATTTTGTCGAGTTAATTTCCACTTAGCCATGTTAAACACGTTTATGTTTTGTATTAGTAACTAAATATGTACGTATTCTCTTCGGCTTATTGTAACAACACTAGAGCAAGAACACATGTTATAAATATGAACCGCCATCAAAAACAAAGTTTTTATCGAACCAAACGAACTTTTTAAGTTTCTTGCTTCAATTCAACCAACAGTCACCTCAACTTCAATTTTTGACAGTGTAAGGTTTGACAAAGCGCAATATTGTCTCATTTTAAGTGTTGCCAATAAAGTATTCTTGATTTCCCGAGTCGGTCACGTGAAGTCAATTCTCCGCTTTTTTGTGAATAATTCCTTCCTCCACAGCAATAACAATTTCCGAATGAAAATAATGTTTTATACAAAATTCACTTATTACTGCTACGGCTTTTAATTCGACACTTTACCCCATCTATACTAATATTATAAAGCTAAAGAGTTTGTTTGTTTGTTTGTTTGAACGCGCTAATCTCAGGAACTACTGGTCCGATTTGAAAATTTCTTTCAGTGTTAGATAGCCCATTTATCGAGGAAGGCTATAGGCTACTTTTTATCCCGGTACGGGAAGTAGTTCCCACGGGATGCGGTTGAAACCGCTGGCAGAAGCTAGTTGTGAATATGTGTGAGAACGAACAGAGGGCTTTCCCTGTTTCTACCCTCAATTTCCAGGCAATAGGGGATTTTCTGTAATTGGCAGCACTGCTTATAATCGGTGTTTGCATAGTTTAAAATCAAATTGCTTTACGCAAAGGCTGCAAAAGGACCTAGAGCCGAAGTCGGGCCAGTTTGGTTAAATTCCTAGAGCCTATTAACTTGATCAAAGTTGCCGGCTTCGCCCACAATAATGTCCACGAATGGATGGAGTCAATAATCATAATATAAAAGCAAGTTTGTGAAATATTGGCTATTTTTTATCCATCTGCGTCCGGACAGGACTGTCCCTCACGGTAGTGGGCCCACTACCGTGAGGGACAGTCCTGTACTAGCCCGTTATACTAAGCAATTGCTGAGGGTATCAGGTCTAGGGCACCAGACGATAAAAAAATAGCGAGCACTCGAAAGTCGATCGTATAATTTGAAAATTTGTTTCAAACTTTCAAGGGAAGACCGTTTACTGTGTTAGTCTCAAAGCCGCTTTGTTTTTAACCGACTTTAAAAAAGAAGGTTCTTACGTTCTTAGTTTTACCTGCATATGACGTATGAGCGCGAAAGTTGCACTTTTGGCTGAATCGATTTTGATGCGGTTTTTAGCACAGTATCTGTCAGATTTTTTTTGTATAAAACTTTTTTTACTTAGGGTAAACTCACCAGTAACTGGCCACTTAAGGACAGCGAGTTGTTCATTTAAGTGCCATGGCGAATTGTGTCAAGAAATTAATATTCTTGTATCAACTTTAGTTAAAGCAAGTATCCATTTATCGTTATTAGTAAGTAAAAAATGAAACTACATAGAATTATGTAGTAATATTTTAATAGAATGAAAAAGTAGTATTTTTTAGTAATAACTGGCCATTTAAAATTAGATATTAGCCACCATAATACCAATAACTGGCCATGCAAAAATAATATTTAAAATCAATTAAAATATATAGAATAAAGCAACTATATTAGAAATTAAAAACTTAAAAAACATAATAAAACAAATTCTAACAAGGTGGTTCTTAATTCGTAAAAAAAAAACTACAACTTAGCTTAATTTAATGAGATCACTATACCACAGTTCGTTTGCACTTAAATCATAGCATGGTAACGAGGAACTTGTCATTTGTAGTTTTTGACGTGTTTAAATAAATTAATTACATCATCATCATCATCATCAGATGTAGAGTAATCTCTCTCTTTGTAACAATTATGGCACAAAAAAGAATCACATTCATCCTGAGGAATATGAATCCTGTGAGATAATGGTATACAATTCTCATGAAATTGTTTGGCACAGAGCCTACATAGGATCACCCTTCTTGTTATTAGATTCAAACAATAGTCACAACAAGTGACAAATCGGTTTTTCTTATTTTCTAACAGTTTCTTAGACTCATCTTGACTATTTATAATTTTGTTAGTAGCAGTCTTTTTTGTTTTTTATTTGGTACATCTTTCGGTTTTTGATTTTTTTCTCTTCTCGTAATCTCTTCCTTTCTTCTTTTGCGGCATCTTCTTCTTGCTTTTTTAATTGTTTTTCTCTTATCTTGTCAACATATTGATTGGATGTTAACGCAAATGTAGTTCGCTCAATTTGGCGCTTTCGTTGTCGTTTGGGAAAATCGGGCAACTTTTGTTTCAGGTATTCAGGTATTTTGTTTCAGGTAGGGGAAAATTTACAAGAGTATGGTCAGACCTGCTGTCTTGTATGGATCAGAGTGCTGGCCCACAAAAGCGACGAATGAAAGACAATTGCATGCGGCAGAGATGAGAATGTTAAGAGGTATGTGTGGTCTTACGCGAATGGATAGAGTGAGGAATGAGTATATAAGGGGAAGTTTGAAAGTAGCGCCGGTATCAGAAAAACTGCGTGGAAACTGGCTGTCATGGTATGGGCATGTGATGCGGAGGAATGAGAATCATGTTGTGAGGAAGATGATGAGTATGAATGTGGACGGATATAGTGGAAGAAGAAGACCAAAGAAACGATGGATGGATTGTGTGAAAGTAGATATGGTAAGAAAGAATGTTACTTGTGAGATGACGGCAGATAGAAGAGTATGGAAGGAGAAAACATGCTGCGCCGACCCCAAATAAAATTGGGATGAGGGCAGGAGGATGATGATTTTGTTTCAGGTATTCCGAGAAAGGTATATTTGAGACAACAGAAATTGTTTTATTTGGATTGGATACCTTCATTGTTTTCAATAAATTTGATAGCATTTTCTATTGCCTCTTTAGAGTATTGGCGTTTTTTTAAAGACATTTCAGAAAATCTGTCCAACAAAAAAAATCCGTCAGTAACTGGCCATACAACTATTATATAATTGGCCACCCATGCCAGTTACTGATAAACATGTATATTTTTATCTGGATTTTTTTTACACGATAGTGTGCCTTATACTCATTCTAAATATGTTAATTTTTTCGTAAAATTCGGACATTAGCGTATAATTCAGTAACTGGCATGAGTGGCCAATAAATGAAAATACACAAAAATTTAAATCAATAACTGGCCACCCAACTAATCACGCTTTATTATAGATATTAACAGAATAAAACTTTAAAAAACGACCGTTCACCATCTATACAATACCACAAACACGATCAACTCACGTTTACTACACGAAGTATTACAAAATTCACTTTTAATTTCAATCATTACCTTAAAAAAAATTTAAGGATTTACCGTTCACGTCGGAACTCGTACGCGTGCTGTCACAAAATGGCCGATATTTTTGGCGCTAGTGTTCATAGAGGAAAAAACTGTCACTATAATGAAAGCTAGTTGAGTAGGTAATACTAAAAATAAATAATAGATGGCGTTCTATGAGAATAGTTCTTAATTTATGCAGTCAAAGTGAATAGTGGCTAATAATTGAAAGTGGCCAGTTATACCTCGGTTTACCCTACTTTTTGTATTAAACTGGAGGATGGGAAACCGGAAGCTATAATCCATTTGAGTAGCCTGTAAACCTATCTAAACATAATATTGATATGACTTTTTATTAAAACTCAGTTTAAAAAAAAATTAGGCTAAAAATCGATACAAACACAATCATAACAGTTACTTACTTAGGTACCTAATCAATTGAATCGTTGTTTTGAGCACGATTTTGTTTAATATTTGTGTAAATGCCTACTCAAGGAGTCCAGAAAGCAGAAGTATGTTTGAAAACGTGTAAGTAATACTAAAGGGATGTTGGGGGTCCTGGTAACTGGGTGGAGGAGGTGAGATGCAGACTGAAACACCGACTCTCACGACTGGAAGCCTGGTAAAACTTAACTTGCATATGGAAACCGAGGCACTTAGCATAGCAGCCGACGTTACCGACGACCGACCACTATTACAGGTAATACCTACCGTTAAAAATCCTTTATTTTTTATAATTCACTTCCTATTACGTTAGGTTCCTTTCATGTTCTTTCTTTTCGTTCTATTACTGAAAAAGATTATCCAAATCGGTTCAGCCCGCATCGTTTAATTAACCGGCTTTCAGCTTTAGTTTAATGGTTAGCTTCATGTATGGCATAGGTGCTAATGTAATCATAAAGTAAGGCTTCGTTAATACCTACGAAGTTCCTATCAGTATGTTTTGAGTGCAAGCAATCAGAAAACAGTTACAGGTGGAATAAAGAAATGTTTGTTGTTGCGCTGCGCAGAGAAAGCTCAGGGCGGGCGGGGCGGGCGGCAAGCGGGCGCAGTGGGCGCAAATAGCGGCAGCGCGCGTCGCCGAGGCGGCCGAACACTCGGCTCGACGGTAGCCAGTCCGCGCCCGACGCCCGACGCCCGAGCGCTCCGCACGCCCAGCGCCTCGCGACTCCGAGCCCGCGACCTCACGCACCAACACCATTGAACGCGCGCGAACCTTAACATAAATGTGAACCACCCTATGCCTTAACACTACGTACGTACCCCGGCTTAACTTCCTTACCAATAGTGAGCTAAACCGTTAAACCTTTGTGCAATTGTGATCCTTTTATGCAATCCTGGCCTCATCAGCGCTGGTGATTCAAGTCTTGGCGAGCACGTGGCTCCAGGATCGATAGCGGATACTATCCTCTTCATTGTCTATCACACATCAAGGTCACCACGGCAGGTAAACACTTCACTTTCATTCATCAAAAATAGTTTCAGTGATCGTAATGAATGGGAATTGTTATTCGGTAATGTATAAATGTAATGTTTCAAAATCAAATGCCTTTAATGTTTATTATTGAATAATTTTGAAGATAAGAACGTGCGGACTAATTTAGAATGATACTGAGATAAAAATATTCGCATCTCGTTGGCAGATTCTGGCGTCGTTTGAGAAACACAAATGTGAAATTGCATCGATTGTGGTACATTACATTGCATGGCATGTATTCCATCCGGTGACCCATTTTCGCAACTTTGACATTCGGTAACAACCGTTTGGCAATAGGTAGATGGGACCATTTTATTTTCTACTGTTGTCTTAGATATTTCGAGAAAATAACGCGTGCAACTTTTACAAGACACCGGGCTCAAAAGATTGGCAAAGCTTATGAATGATGGTAATTCAGAGTTTCAGGCTGATGTCAACTATTTAATGATTTGTGCAGACGTGGCAATTTTGGGATTTAAAGGCTTAACCTTTATTACATTTTTAATAATTGTAATTTTTATTACTTATTCGGTAACAAGTCTTGTAGGAAATTGGATATTTTATGCCTTTAAGTGTGTTATTTTAGGCCTTAAAAATTTTTACGCAGTTGGTTGACGTTTCCCATATTAAATCTTTGTAAATAAAATATTTAGAACAGTTTAACTAAAGTTAGCATTTGTTTCAGTTTATCCAGGTGTAAATGATTTAGCTTTACAACTATAGTATCTATGTCTTTATGAAAGGAAGAAAAGTGTCAATAGCTATCTCTTGGATATTTTTTCATTTACATTTGAATTTCCTCGAACAATTACCTACCAATTGTAAGCAGGGGTTCGTGTACCATTTAAAAATATGTACGTCCTTAATACGTACTCTTTAGCTTTACAGAGTTCATCAAACCGATGAGAAATGAGCGACATTCATTTCACTGGCACATGGTATCAAAATTACGTAGAGGCTCGAATTTGTTGTGTGTACGTAATTTTTCTACGTCTCTTCAGTACTCGGAACTGTTATTTACCGGGTGGATGAGTAGCAGCTACCTATTAGTTAGTAAGTGTTCGCTCTACAAACTAATTCCTTTGAATAAATAGATACCATCGAACTATCGAAGCTCCCCATTATTTGCGAGGCGGTTGCGTGCACGGAATTATATGCTTAGTGCTGTAAACACACCGCCGTCACAGCTTGTGTAGCCATAGATGTGGGAACTTTATCTTAGGAAAAGATTACCTAAGACTAGATGGAATTATCATCTTATTTATTGAATGGCTTATCCCATATGAATGCTTATCATAAACAGGGATGGAATGGAGCTGGCCCAATGGCTTTATTTGAACTAGCCTTTGTTTGTTTGTTTGTTTGGTTGTAATGGATAAACTCAAAAACTACTGGACCGATTTTTAATATTCTTTCACCATTAGAAAGCTATATTATCTGCGAGTAACATAGGCTACATTTTATCCCGGTGCGGGCAGTAGCTCCCACGGGACGCGGGTGAAACCGCAGGAAAACGGCTAGTTATACAATAAAGGAGCTGCACTTCCAAAAGTGCCATTGCAGTCTGAAGAATTTAATCTTAGTGCGGTTTTAAGTATGAGGTTTACTTCGAATCACGTATGAGGGACCAACTTAAAACACTGAAAAAAAAAACTAGGCTCTAACAGATTCTATGTAAATCGATCCAGACGTTATACATTGAAAACATAGTAGCAATGTTCGTTACAATAGAAGTACACTTTAGAGCCAGCACACGATTAAATAGAATTTTGTTAGTCGATAAACTTTCAATACAGGAAAGGAAACCAATTTGCAAGCTATCTATTGAATTATGAATTGTACATACCATAGGTATAGAATCAGCGCTATTAGGCTGAGTCATGCATAGTCATACATTTATTAAAAAGTAGGTAGGTACCTATCAAATCTGGCTATGTTGAAGTGTCCATGTATGTACTCTTTTCACAGAACCTATGAACAGTAAGCATGCAGACATACGCAGCTACATGCGAATGTAAAACGTTACAATAATACGATTATCGCAATCTAAAATTATGATGTTCTTGTGCATTTAGTAGTAATGGAAGCTTTTCGCCCCTGTACCGACCGCGTCAGCGAAGCTTTTACAAACACAATGAGGAAATCGTTTGCCTTTTTTCAACCAACATTACAAGGGATCGTATTTACATAATCTAAATGTATTTATGTAAGTTAGCGTCTTGAATAATCTAGTCATGCATGTATTGATCTGCCTCATCTGGGGCCCGATTCTCCTAATTTTACTTAAGCAACATACGATTCACATTCGACTGCGATCCAATCCCGACTCGATTACGATTGAAGCGTATGTGGCATTCCGCTATTTTTTCTTTGAAATAAACGTTTTGTATCCTTTTCTGTCATTCAATAATGAATCATTTTGTCTGCAAATGATTTACGATTGCAATATGATTGTAGAGCAAACTACCGTATAGACCAAAATCACCAAAATAGCAGACCAATCGCAAACCAATCGAATGTCGTTGGAATACGATTGGTCTTATATTAGTAGCAGAATGCCCGATATGGTTAAAACTGCTATTGCAATCATATTGCGATTCGATTTCTATTGAATTTTGACATTATTAACTTAGGAGAATCGGGCCCCTAGAATGTTGGATTGAGCGGCGGAAAACTGACATTATTTTTCGAAGTTTAGTAACCTAAATACTTTTTTATTATCCCAATATGGTATTTAGGTAAATGAGTAAATACGGAGGTATATTTTAGTTTTACTATTACTTGTTACTATTATCAAAACAATTTCATTCAATATGCTTATGATAAAAAGCTCCGGATTCCGTGCGGTTACCGCGCCGTGCAACTTACATGAATACAACGTAAACCAATATTGATCCAACGTCTTACGACGCTGCTGGCGTGCTATCTATTATTGATTAGTTTCATTAGTAAACACTTAGCTTGGTATACCGTGGAGCTAAAACGCCTTCCACAATTTAACAGTGTTATCGCTAAAAGTAGCTGTTGTTTTATGCAAGGGGGTGAACTTAATACCTAAGTTATCGTAACTGATGCTAATAGCTTCGCTACCTGAAGATAGTATTACCTAATTGTACGAGCTTGTTTCCAGTCTGGACATTGAAATTTGACGTAAATAACAATAACTACTCATATGCATATTATTCGTTTACAACTAATAATGAAAACACATGTGGCTTCGCTGAAAGTTCTGTATTTCTGTAATTGTTCAAAAGGTCATTTAAAAGCTTGGCTTGTATTTACCTAAGTATTTTTATTGATCGACTGTTTTAAATATATTAATTTAAAAAATATAGCAATCATCAATTTGATAAACATACTTAGTTTACTAAGGTACTGTAGGTAAATTGAAATGTGATTGGGATTTAATGGTTATAATCGATTTATAGAATTTCACGTGTCGCTATTACGACCTGTTTCTAACTTCAATCATTGTAATTAGCATTTTCATACATAACATAATTTGACCAAGTTTCTAGCACAAAAAAACTCTTGTGGAACCCCGTGCCGATTGAATTAATCGTGGCAGATGAAGGCGATGTGTGTGACATAGTCAGCGTGCTTCCACGCGGACGCACTGTATTATTGGAATCTCATCGTTCCGCACACGGCGCTCTCGATCGATTATTTATTTTACCTATGTCGGAATTTGCCGCAAACGCTTTGAAAACGTTATCTGATTACTATCAAAGGAAATCGCTTTCATCAATTCATTTAACTGCTTTTTTAGTCGACTGTCAACTTTTATCTCATAGGTATCTTTTATCTTTTTCAATAATGAGATTAGCCGGTATTAAGATATGCAGCATTTGGTGTTGACTATGCAGGTTCGTAAGTTTAAACTATTCAACTATTTAAACCTTATTGGAGTTCGGTAAGAACTCTTGCAGAAAGTGTAGCGAAACATTGAACAGTTTTCCGAACTTTCGTAGTTCGGAAATCTAGTTCGTACAATAACGGAATACTTAGTCCGTTCGAGTTCCACGTCAACCTCGAAAGTTCAACACAAAGCCTGAATTCGCCTAGGGCTTCACAGAAAATAGTTCATTGAAACTGCAAAATTCAATAGTTTTGGCCGCAAGCTCTGCCGTAAAACAAAATGATGCCATACTTAGCGGTATGATCATAATGTTGGAATCCGGAACGGTTATGCGTGCGGTTGAAGCATTTATACTTACATATCTACGTAGCAGTTATATATCTACTTTCTGTTTATATATGACAATATGTACCGTTGAGCGCACTTGAACGTCAATTATCTATTGCTAACTGCGTCAACAGACCTCTTGTAGACGGGAAGAGCGATCATCGTTATGATGTGACTGCTCTCATCACAGATTTTGAAGTAGGTACTTAGGTATACATTATAGACTTAGGTAGGTACATATTCCTAGTTGCTTAAGGTCTACCTTTACCAGTTAATGATGTGCATTGTTAACTGAAATAACTGAATAGGTAAATCTTAGAATACCTACTCATTACTTATCGAACGATATTTTCATAATGGTTGAGGGGATTAGATATTACTTACATAATAGCTAATACATAATTTGCGTTTACACGGCGACCCTAATTCTCCTTAAGACAGCTAATCCTGTGTAATCCTATTGGTTCTGTTGATAAGGTGGTGTTATTTACATTTATCCCAAATTATAAGTGATAGGTATACTTCAAAGTTCAGTTCAATCTAACATCTCTATGTATATCATGTGTAATTTTCTGCTAGAAGTTCTCGGGGAGGCTTCGACTGGCAAATATCCAGCAAGTCAGCCATGACATAATATCTTGTTTGCCAAAAGGCTTTATTTTCCGAGTCTATATGAAATAACTTCTTGTTTATTTGTGCTAGTAGGTCTCCTATGTAGCATAAAAAAGATTTCTAGTGCTTAAATATATCTTAGTATCTACCTAAGTATTATCGTTGTTTTCCGGACTAGTTTTCTTTTCGGCGACAAAGAATCTATGCCTAAATATTGCCATTAATTTGGTTTGTGGATTCATTGCAAATGGAAAGCATTACAAGCTAAATCAAAAGTTGTAACTTAATTGTCTCATTTTTCGGTACGGTATCGGCTCGACATTATTGTGTTCTAACTGTAACTTCCTATATCTTGTGTCTATGCATTAAAAATAAATATATGTGGGGATCAAATGGGCAGAACAGTTGTACGCAGTCATAAACTGAAGTGACTGCGAGGTTACGTGGTGTATTATGTCCTATGATTCACGTTACATTTATCATTGGTTGAAATAGTCTACGAAAATATTGCGAAATATAGTCTGCCCAATAGTGGTGAAGTAATAAATACATCAGTTCACACTTCATTGTAATAACCACCCACGGCGATGTTTATAGTTGTATGTCACGTGTTAACATCAACTACAACGTTTTACGACTACATAACGCTATAGCTAATCTCCGTACTATAGACATGTTTAGTCAACTAATTGATATGCTGCTTTAACTTCGTATGGGTTAGCGTTATTTATGAATTAGTTTCAACCGAACCGCCACGATAGATATAATCAAATAAAAAACGCAGTTTCTCTTCAACTCTCTTTCAATAAAAGCTGTATTGAAACAATAAAATGTATCGTAAAAAGTTCGTAGAAAATGTGAACATTAGCGCGCTTTTAAATTTTATAATTTGAAGAGGATGTTTCACGGTTTAGTATTGGAGAAACACCTATTATCTAATCATTGGAACAAAAAAATGTGTACCTACGTAGGAACTTCCTTTGCGCTGTTTATATTACTGAAGGATTTATTGCTATTATTGTATCGGGGTTTAGCTGTCATAATGAAAATATACAGGTTTGTTGCACGTGATGTCCATGCCTCAATTTAATGGTGGAAAGCTTGTGATTCCGCTCTTGGTCTGGTGAAACTGACAAAGCTTTGGAGAAGTGTATGCTCTAACATGGTTCTAATGGTCTGTTTACGTAAAATAGATTCAGTTGTGATCGTGTTTACTGGTTTTTGGGAGTCTTATTAAATTATCAAACCCTTTTATAATGTTTTAACATGAAAAATCGAAGAAAAAATCCTTTTCCCATTCTGGTTAATTGTCCGTATCTATTTTCATGAAAAGAGCTTTCCTTGCGTGACGTTTTTCCCGATTTCATTCTTCCACAACATGTGATGGGGATGAAATCGTTTATGTAACATATTTGTATACAAATCTTCATAGCATGACAAACGATTTCCAGATAAATTCACTCCGGCTAATGGCGTCGTCGTTAGGTGTTGTCGACATATGTAATAATGGGGTTTCAGAAGCATCCGCTTTAAAGGCTCATAACCATTTTAGAATGCACTAGTTAATGTATCTGTGCATAATGATATGCTAGGCTTCATTAAAACACTGCCGTGTTTATGTGGATGTACGCACATAATATCTCTTAGTGCAGTTAGAACTCTGCGGCTTCGTGACCTGATGCATCGAACGCATCATTCCCGTTCTATAGACTAGTAATCGGATTACCTGGATGAGAATGGGAACATTGTACTGCATTCGAGCAATCTATACCTACCTACGATAATTTAATTGATTTGATTTTATAGAATAATATTAACTTCAATAAAAATATCACAAAAATCAGATTCGAGATTTCTCTCTAAGAAATGCAATCTCCTTAATAAGTATTTCGAAGACATGAAACTATGGGTTCAAGATGATAGTTGCACGAATTTGAAATAAAGATTAATTCTACGTATATATGCCAATGCATTTATATCTTTGCCAAAAAATATCTTTATTACCGAAATAAAATAGAGATACTTACGCGTATAATCTTCTCATGTCAAAAGTTCAAAACTGACCAAATGTCAAGGTAGTATGTATCTAGTCCGAAGCCAGTACACATCGGGGCTTGTGCCACATTTGGCTATTTTCCAGCCAACTATGTAGTAGTGACGTGACCAATCCGGCGCCGACCCGGACTTTAATGACAAACCCACGGAACTTACTGTTAGGTAATTTAATCGTCGGTTTGGTTAGTGTGCTCTCTCACAGGCAAATACAGTTAAAGCTCTGTTGGCGAATTGCTTTGCGAGTTGTTTCATTTTGCATGGTTGTTTATTGTGATTGAAAAACTTACAACAGCCTATTAGAACACCATAACGAGTATTAAAAAAGGTACTTTAACGTTATAGTTTACCGTACTTTGGCTCTGTTACGGTATTTTTCTTGACTGGCCAAATTATACGTGTTCATTCTATCACGTCGGAAAATGAAGGACGGATTTTTAATCCTTGTAATGTAAAAAGTTTAGCGTAGGGATTAGAGATGGTAGCAGGTGCAGTATTTGATTGGTATTAGCTACCTTGCAGGTAGAACTGAAAATAATTTCTTACTTCTAAAAATAGGTCGTCGAAAAATAGTCGAATATTTGTACATTTCGAATGTCTGTCTTAAATGGAAATGTGTTGAGTGTTTCTACGTCTAGTCTGTGTAGATGTTATCTGCGGGAAAGCCACTCTACTTTATTACTTCGCATAGACATATTAATTTGGAATTACAGGAATGTGAAGTAAAAGGGCTTTCAAGAATTCGCCCCCCCCCCCCACACAAATGTAGACATGTGTAAATTAGTTACTACAAAAACAACAATCAGTTTAATACAAGGTGTCAGTGTAACTCTCAGAATGCCATTGTTTCGGCTTTTAGTGAACTATTTGTTCGTTATTTTTTATGTGTAACGTAAACATACTTAACGGTTTGACTGATTTGTTATGAAATATATTTCGTGTAACCAACCCATCCGCGTTCTTGTAACGATAAATAAACGTATGAATTATTCGAATTCACTGAATTAAAACGGAAAATAACTTTAATATGCAGACAAAAACTTAGATAAAAGTACTTTCTAAGTAAGTACATACATATATCTATTGATAGAAGTTGATTAAAATAAGCCCTTTTAAAATTGAAATTAGTAAGTATAGATCTATGAAAGTTTTAGGAGAGTCGAGTTTAAATCAATAACAATCACTTTAGATTATTGAAAGCTGTGGAAATAAATTCACAAACTTGAGAAAACGTTAGTTTTCTTGTTTGAATGCAACCTGTGTTACGTTGCTTAAATTAGTTACACAAAGTAAATTAGGGGGGCATTTATCTAGACAGTCGGACAGGTAGATTAGTGCGGTTAGGCCGGACAAAAGTGTATATCTTGGACTTAGCGTGAATATTGATCGCGTGCCGGTTGCGAGTGGTGAGAACAAAGGGCGGGCGGCTACGTGCGGCCCACGCTCACCCGCGCCCGGCACCCACTGGCCGACCACTGCCTAGCCACACACCAATATCCTAGAACACACATTATTTTGAATACTAAGATTTTTGTTAATGATCTATTTTGAAGAAGTCCTAATCACCAAATAATAAAATAAATAACTAGGTTGTTATTGCATGTTTACAAAACTAACACTAATCTAAAAATATTTAAACCAAACCATTAAATTTGCAATAAAATATATTATAGTGAGGCGGGGAACCTGTTAGAAACGAAGTGTTCTAAGACAATGTAAAGCCATAAAATCGATTGCCAATAATTTATAGCTAGATCGGCAGAGATAAAACAGACGACTCCCTGGTGCACCGGTCAAACGGTTTCATAAGGATCTAAGGACTACGACTACGATCTCATTGGACGAACATAACGATGTTTTGTTAATGGTATTTACATTTAATTTACATAGTCTTAGTATGTATGCACATTCGCATTTAAAGAAATATAGAGGTTCGATAAAGAGCCTTACTAAATCAAGCCTGGGAATAGCCATATCTTGTTAAATAAAAACCGGCCAAGTGCGAGTCAGGCTCGCGCACCGAGGGTTCCGTACAAACCCTGTATAGATAAAAAGTGACTCTCGCGCAAACCGTTCAGTTTAGAATAATCATAGTTATGGTAATTTCGTGAGAGTCAAAATAGTTAATATTTTTTATTTAATAATACAACTAAAATAGTAGGCCAGTACCTTGTAAAAGTTCTTTTAATTAAGTTATTTATTTACAACATTTTATAGCCATCATTCAGAAATCTGATTGAAAATAACTAATTATGTCTTGGTCATTGGGCATATTTGACCCGCTTTGCAAAAAGTGGCGGACACGAATGAAAGTACTTTTAAATTATGGGGATTAGTATGACGTTTCATTCAATATAAATATTTTATTAAAATTCCATGGAGAAGAATGTACAGGATCGTTTGAAGAACATAAAAAAACGTTTTTTTGGATTGTACAGGTCACAATGACAGTTTTTATTATTAAAATACTTTTCAAAAAGAAGGAAGATCTCAATTCGGATGACCGAGACCTCATGAGGATCTGGAAACCTCGAGAAATCGAGGACAACTCTCGAATATTGTAGGCACGCATCAAGTGAAACCAGACCAAAGAGAATCGAGGAAACTCCTGAATAGTATGCTGCAACTACCACGTGTTTTGGCTTATTTTATTCGTATTGACAAGGACTTTCCACATGGATAGGTTTGATTGGCATTGCGGGATCTATTATAAAGATAAGATATACTTCAGGGAACTCCTTTACTATTTATTTTATCAATTACCTTGTGTTAGAGCTTATTTTATAGGAGGTGATGCGAATTCCCTTCTAACTTGGGTTATAGCAGCCATTGTGGGAATGAGATATTTTCTTATTGAGTGGTTTAATCATCTCACACGCCCTAATTTCAGGCTTTTTTTCACTCGCCAAATCCACCTGACGGCCACTTACATTGACTTGTAACAACGACTGCTACAAAGAAGGATTCGGGGACGCTGGCTTTACGTTCTAAGAGCCTTGCCAAAAGTTGTATTTTGTCCCTTTCACTGTTTCATGAAGTTGGTTTATTTTTATTTTTTGTTGTAAAAAGTCTTAATTTTTAACTTTCCAGTGAAAATTACTTGTCAATACGAATAATATAAGCCCAAACACGACGTAGCTAAAACATACCGTTGAGGAGTTCCCTCGACTTTATCTCGTCTCCACCAGCAGGTCAGCTCTAAACCATCACTATTTGACAGTGTAATCAGACATAAATCTGAGAATCAAGTTTTAACCCTGTGCGTGTCTACAATTTCAGAAAGTTGCCCTTGATTTCACAAGGTTCTCATCATCAGATCCTGACCGGATGACATTGGGCATAAACGGCGAGTATACTCTTTTACCATAAAGAAATAATTACTCGAATCCATCCCATTTGGTCGATTAAATTCACCATTGAAGTGGGGAAAATATTTGATGTTTAAACCTGATTTTCTCTGGATTCCCATGGCTCACGTTGATGCGACTAACGCCAAAGTAAATCAGAGCCTTATATCATTATACTATGATATATTTCATTCGTGTCCGCCGTGGGTATGGTTTCCATACTAAGATGCCCAATGACCTTTGAATGATTTAGAATTTTTCACAGTTTAGAGGCAATTAGAGGTAGATTTAAGAAGTGTTTGATATGAATTTCAACTTTAATATCTCTACGCGTTCATGTGAAAAAGGGTAGGTAGTAAGTTTATAATTATTAAAAAAATGTTTTATGTCATGTAAGCAAAAATAATATTTTAATATTTTATGTAACTTCAAATTTATCATTTTCGCAATTTTTCCTTTATCTGTACTATATAACGTTGCTTCGTGCCAAATTTCAAGATTCTGAGTTCACGGGAAGTACCTTGTAGGTTTTGATTCCCTAGCGTGTGACGGAAATTCGTCTGAAGTGTCGGTATAAACTGCTGTATCTTTTGATCGCGTTAATTTAGAAGTTTGATTTTTTCACTGCTTAAAGGGACAATAGACCTAGGTATTTGGTATAAATTTCAATTTGATACCTTTATTCGTTCGTGAGAAATAAGGTAGTAAGTTTCATTTTATTAAAATTATTTTTTTTATATTATATAACTAAAAAAATTTGATTTTCGCAATTTTTCCTATATTTGCATTATATGACAATGCTTCATGCCAAATTTCAAGATTCTAAGTTTACGGGAAGTATCCTGTAGGTTTTGATTCCTTTTAGAGTGTCGAAAATTTGTTGAAAATATCGACATAATCGGCTGTATCTTTTGATTGGCTGGGTTTAGAAGTTTGATATTTTCACAGCTTAAAGGGACAATAGACTTGAGTATTTCATGTGAATTTCAGCTTGATATGTCAACGCGTTCTTGAGATAAAGGGTCTTGACAGACAGACAGACAGACAGACAGACGGACAACAAAGTGATCCTATAAGGGTTCCGTTTTTCCTTTTGAGGTACGGAACCCTAAAAACATCAAAGTTTTCACAATACGTGAGTACCTAGGTACCGCGCCTAAATAGAAAGTGAGTATGAAATTGCATTATAATAAGTCACGAAAGAAAGTGTTTTATACAAACGCAAATTACATTTATTTGAATACAGAATATGATGTGATACGATCTACAAAGTTCATAGGGCGCTCCACTAGCTACGCCAGCCAGGCTGCCACTCACACAGTCACATCAAGCTGTCGACGCCGCTCGCATGCGCGCCAATTGTTTATCGTGAGGGAGCAGTGTTTGTTTTTCAAACTTTTGTTCGATCGCCACTCAAGCCGTAACAATTATACGGATTGACGGTTTTACGAGACTTTCATGAGAAAACCTTGAAGTATTGCCTGGCAATGTAATTTAGGGTAATAGGGTTAATGGTTAATGTTACTTTGTTCCAAAGTAGGTAACCTGCATCAGTTATCTATAGCTAAAGGTAGATGTAAAGGTTGCAACTGAAAGGAAATTATTTTCCACTTTTTTGTGCTCTGCAGGTCTACTTTAAGGTTTTTAAAAAGTAAAAGCTTTATTAAATAAGTGTCTGCTGCCACATTTTTTGACCAATATAACATTGAAAAGTATTTATCTTCCTTAAAAGAGTAAGTGCCCTCGAGAAGAGGAGCTTGTTCATCTTTGTGCACAGCACGCTTCGCACATAATGGGGTCACAGTTTTGCATACCAATGTTATAACACCTCTCCGTATTTTCAAAAGCTTTGACAATTTCATAATTTCTCCGAACAAAAATGAGTTAAAGACATTTTTAAATTCGAGGTACCTAAAATGAGATGGAAATGACTTATAATCAATATATTTACCCATAAAGATTGAAATTTTGTAATCAACCTCTTTAGAAAGTATTTTAAAATATGTTTAATAGTATAGAATGTTATTCGCGGCTATTAATGACTTCATCAAACAAGCTCTAATACCGAGTTAATTGCCGTTGAGAGTGTTGAGTGAGGGTATTCTTGTTAATATTCCACCGAGACCGGTGCCAAATAGTTGTTTATACGTAATCATCAAGGATTTTTAAGAGTATTTGATTCAGGTACGTGTTTATCACTATGGCCGTATAAATAACTGTCATTTGTTTCACTGACTTTCATGACCCACGGCCATGTAGGTGTATTTTACAAGCTTTTTTACCATTTATACTTATTATGCAATTGAGGTAGGAAGCACTCCCGTAACTACAGTTATCAATATGTTTGATGAAAACAAGAAACAAAATGTCCGTAAATAAAGCTAGCATCATGTGAGTTTTCGATAATACTGAGTCCAGATTGATGGGAGTGGGTGAGATCATTGTTTGCACAACTTATTTGTGGTTTAAATAAATAGGTATTTGGAGAATATAATATAACCAACCTGCTTGTGGGTTTAAGGCCGCGGTTTGGCCCGTAAACAATACCGTGAAAGGAATAAGGATTCTCATACTAATAGAGCGAGAAAATCCACCCGGCTGTTGGTTCTATTCAAACGCTTTTCATTTTATAAAATCACGTAGCTCGGAAAAGCTCTCAACCTGGTTTTATATACTAAAGCTCAGGAAAACCTCGCAGATTTATATGAAGTGCATTTTTTATGACAAGATGAATCTATGAGTGTGGGACTATATAATACATACAAATTATGCTATGTAACATCTAAGCCAAAGGCAAAAGGCAAAGCTGGTCTCTTCAAAAACAAATAAAGCAATAAGTATCCAACACCGTTTTTCCGCAAGGTAGAGATTTTGGAGAAAGCAACCAAGCAATCACAGAGTTGTTTTCAGTTTTACATACAAAGCCCCCTAATAAATGAATTTCAGTTTCGTGATAACCTTGTTCGTGAAACATACTCGTACATGTAGTTCCAAAGTGGAGCGCATTTAACGTTTCTCGTTTTAGTTTATTTCGATATGCATATCAGAAAATCATTTCTGCTACGCAACGATCGAAATTGCCACATTAGATACGGCTCGGTTGTATCGTAAGACATCGTTAGATATTCCAACATAGTAAATGAGAAATAACCTGCACCGTTCCCATACATACATGTTCATCAGATTCCGATAGAGCAGTTGATAACAGAGGATTGCCTGTGTAAATAACCAGCGTTTTGTTATCACATCATTAACTACTGATAACAGAGTACACACCTAATTAATCGATGGGATTAGGTATTCTACACAAGTGCTATTTGCTTATGTCCCAATGATTGATTAACGGTTATGATGAACAGTCAATATTGTCGTACTGCAAATGATGATACAGCTTAACATTTGAACACTAAGTTGGTCTTTAATTGGTAAAGCCCGTAGTGAATACTAGGACATAATGCCAGGTATATTTTCGAGGTAAAAAGTAAATAAGCCCCATTCTCTCTTCAGTGGAGCCAAGCTAATTTAAGTTTGGGATATACACGCGCGCCGTGTAAATGTCACTTCAAGGAACTTACAAAGAGAGTGAACTTCCACTTAATTAGTTTTATTAAAGGAAGGCCTCGCTCCACAAGCCAAGGTATTTCTTTGTACCTACAGTTGGTAAGGTAAGATATTTGTTATTTCGCTGGCGCCATACGCCAGCCCCTCAGTCCGTGACCTATTTCAGAAAGCCTTCGGTGATGTTTCACTTCAGATACGAGCCGAGCCAAACAATTTATTACCCTTTTCCGTTTCTGCTTGAGTTCACCATCGCTAAAAGATCATCTTTCACGTTTAGACATGCAAAATTTCAATCGGCAGAACGCATTCTGTTAGCTTATGATGCATCTTTGTGTATATTGATGTAATGCCAATGTTATCTTAATGTAACAGAGTTAACAACACTATGTTGTTCAATTTTCTATTCAATTTATACCTCTAGTGGAATGTCGGAACACGTCAGCTGTGGTGTTGACATTTCGCGCTACCTGCGGAAGGGGTGGCAATAGCGCGGATGGCTGGCGACATCTCGTCAGCTTTAAAAGCTGCTCTAGTATTTTATTATTTATGTAGGCACAGTTACTCGGCATACTAAATAACATTAAAATACACACAGTAAGCTTAAAAAGTTTTACGAGTGTAAACATCGCATATGTATGCAAATATTATGAAACGTCAGGAGAGCTTCCTAAAGAAGATTTATGAGTTTCGTTTTATTCGCTGAACTTTTGGAAGATTATGTTAGTTTGGAGCCGTGTACACAGTTTTGGCATTGGTTATGGTATGAGCGGTCGTGGAGTGGCTGGTCACCCAGTTGGCAGGGGGGGCTGGCAGGTGACCAGGCGGGCCCAGCGGCCGGGGTGGCTCCACTGCTGACGGTGTATTTCTGTTGGGACGCGTCACCGCTAACTATACTGCGGTTACGTTGGAGCACGCGCTGCATTACGGCTGCGGCCTCACATTTGGCCGCTGTGATGCGTTTGTTGCGTCATATGCGCCTGTCACACCACTAATTAGAGTCATGACTCGCATAGTAAGTAGTTGACGTAGTCGTATTATCTAGTTCAATCTCATGTTTAGCGCAGGTTTATTATAAACTGACAAACATTATTTTAATTGAGTTATATTGTCAGCTATTTACGAGAAATATGGTATTTTATCGAAGAACCGTGTAAATGCTTTTAATATAGAAGAATAAGCTATAGAACAGTAAAAAGTGTCAGTAAAAGCTCTTACTGAACGGAAACTAAAATAAACTGTAATCCAAAATGTTACATGATTCATTAATATAATACAATCATGAGCCCACTAAATTAATCACCTGGTAGTAATACCGCCTAATTATTAGCGTACCTAGTATGTATCATGGGACTGATCAACGTCGAAAAATGTAGATTTGTAACATTAATATGAAATTAGCCGAGGTGTAGTTGCTAGGTTCATATTTTCATAACAAGTACATGAGTCACTGAACTCGAATTTATACGACACAAAAGCTGCGTGAGCCAAGGGAACCGACATCGATATACATGTACCTATAGGTAATTATATTAATATTATGTCAGTAGTGTATCGTCACACGATATTTCGTAATGATTACGGCGAACTATCTCATGAGATTTATACTCTACAGTCATCATTAGCTGGTGATTAAGTGTGTATTGCTGATTGAAACATTACATTGTTGTCCGTGTGTCCCCTGTCTGTAGTGACTGATGTGTTAAAAACGCATACAGTTGGAAAAAAAAAACATTTTTTATATAATCAAACCTTTGCAATATATGCGTGTCGATAATTTAGGAAAAATCACGAGAAAATTTTCACGAGTCATGACGTACTTTCGTAAGGTATCTATGAATCGATCGGCATAGTTTGACAACTTTGATTTCAGCCGTGACTGACACTTTTCAATAGTGCATAGAGACTAAAATCGTAAAACTGACCTGCAAAGTAAGACTAAAAAGCGACCGCCACTTAATTTAACTTTCAAATAGCCCTTCGAGCTAGGGGTTTATGAGAAGGAATTCCTTTTTCCCGCCACGGTCCGTCACAAATGGTAGGCGACGTTAACTCGAGCGGAAAGCGTCCTGCATGCCTCGCTTGTGGGTCGCGCCGCACAGAACAAAGAAAAGTGCGCAGCTTTATAAGTATCCCGTATAATTGTAAAATACTAGCAGTTTTCCCGTAGCTTCACTCGCGTTATTCTCGTACCATGATAAAATATACCTGATGTTACCCGGGATAGTGTAGTGGAAGAATTTTTCAGTTCGGTTCTGTTGTTACTAAGTGTGAACCGAACTGAAGTATCAAACAAAAAACTGATTCTTATTTATTGATGAAACTACTGATTAAAAGGTAGGTTTTGTAAATCTTAAAAACGAGGTAGAGTAGGGAGTACCTACCTGAGCAGAAAGTGTGTAAAGTAATTGAGGTTTAGTTAAAGATAAGTGCAGGAACAAAGATTTTTGATTTAGTAATTGATGGCTTGGGCGACCCTACCCAGATGAAAGTTATTTAGAAGTCCTATTTTCTCGACAATATTCTCTTAGGTTTATCCTCGCTAGGTTGCATGACTTAATTGTTGAATAAATCAACACTTGCACGTAACTTACATACTTTATTCCTGTCCAATTCTCTATGAAACCAGACCGTACTTTGCAAATAATAAACTACTCAAAAAGTATGTAGTTTTTTGGTCGAACTTCATTTAATTTCGTTAAAAGTTACGAGGAGAACTTGTCTGAAGTTTTGTGAAATGTTAAACTATGAAAGTGGATTGGGAAGTGTGTGACAGGAACAGCGCCAAAACTGGCTTGCAGCCAACCGGAGCCAGTTCATTTCCGATGATATTTCCCTAATATTTTTCATTCGAATCACCAACGCTTCAATAATTGTAAAAATAAACGTAAGCTTTATTCATATTCAGCTGAGAATAAATAAATGCCGGTACCTTATTGTTTACCGTGTTATTGAACAAATGAATTAATTCAACAACAATGTCTTTTTGTTCGCAGTTGTTCGTTTTTTGCTGGTGTACTTTTTAATTGCATAGCACTTCAATTTCCTGCTGTTATTAAAAGTTGTGGTTATACTACGTCGTTAATATAATTGAAAACAGCACGTTCTTTGAAAACATTGTGCTTAAGAGAAAAATATGGAACTATTATTTTGCACTTAGCTACTGAGGTTTATGAAAAACGCGAAATAATATTGACCACAACTCCCTCCATTAATTGGGTAGTTCATTTATTTTAAATAATGTTCCCAATGACATAAAGATAAACTAGATCTTTCATCCACCCAAGAGATGTTACAAAATTCAATGTGAACTCATCACGTTTGCGTTTCAAATATTTGTTGATTTGGTTGTTTTATTTCCAACTTTTCATTTCACACCGCGGATATACAAATAGTGATTCATTCGCAATAAAATTAAATTTAGCCTGCAGAAACTGATGTTTTAAGTATTGATATGTATTTTCTGTCGATATTATATTTATTCAAGGAATATCCGGACCTGTATTGAAAACATTGATTTAAAAATACATTTATGTCTGAGATATTTTTTCAGTTGATAAAAAATATATACTTTCGTCGATAGATACTTGTTTATAAATAGAACGTCAATGATTCCTGTTACGTAATACTGGTACTACGGTAAGCCTAGTTTCGATCGCTGCCGCTTTAAAGGTCTTGGCTTCGATTCGGGCAGGCACGGACAAAGTGTAATTGGGGCTTTCTCATGGACGGTTTTCGGCCATAGATCGGGATTGGAGCCGTGCCTGATAGATGACGATGGACCGGCTCTCCGTCACATTGAACTCAATAACGATTGATGCATTGCACTAGGTTTTATTACTTTGCATTGAAGCGTACCAGCTTGCAATTGTTGATGAAAGGTAAATACTGCTTGATGATCCAATTCTGCAACTACCGAAACGAAATAGGTATGTGAGAATGCAACTCAAAATAATAAAGTTTACAGTAAATATACACATTAAATTAAAGAGCCTGGCAAAGAACCGACGAAACATCGAGAAAATTAAGAAACAATAAAACATATGAACACAAACATCAGCTGACTGGTTTAAAGCCCTAACTCATTTGTAAAACACGCCATTCTTGCAATGTTTACTCTAGAACGTTTTTAATTCCAATTAGTAGTCGTCGATTGGATGTTATACTTTTATGCTCCCTTGACACACCCATAGACACCGTGTTCTATACCAACATACCATCACAATACCACACTGAAAATTAGAAAAAATAAAAGACTGTTTGTAGCATAATAAATGATCATAGAAGTAGTTCGGTTCTTCGAACTCAGTTTTTTTCCTTAATAAAGCTTGTAGTTGATATATAAAAAATTGCAGAAATAATCGTTTCTAAATTTGTATAATGTTTATTTATGTATAAACGCAATTACTTGGGTGGGTCAGCTATTAATACCACAAAGCGCAAACACATGTTTTTACAGTTCAAAAAATGTTTCGTTGTTTGTTGTGAAATGCCAAGAATTCAATCCACTTAACGTATTCGTTCTGCAAAAACACTTTTAAAATACGAATGAGAAGAATAAAATTCAATCTTCTGACATGTGTCTGTAAAGCTACCTAAGTAAGTAAAGAATTGAGTACCCCAATCTGTTGAATCTTTCTAGCTGAACTACCAACTAGTGGATCTCACATTTATTTTTTCAAATCAACATTTTCCCTCTATAATAATAAATGATCGAAACTAGAAGTTAGCTTTTACAGGCAAATGTGTTCGAATGTTTGAACACAGTATCCATTCATCAAGTAATGAGGTCAGGTACAAACTTTATGGTTCTAATCGAAACTACATGAGCGACGCGATTACGGCGCCACAGCACTCACGGTTCCGGGCTTATGTTAATATTTAACTATTCGTTAGGAGCTGCCGACGAACGCAAATACATGAATGAAAAAGAAATGATGGTTAAACTAATTCGTTGCAGTTATTTCCTAAATACATTTTTTCTATCGTGTGTCTCAAAGGTTCTTAAAATTGTGAGTTTTTTTTGTTATTTAATGAATACAGAACCCAAATTGTAAGCAAAGCATTGTTCTCATTTGACTAACGATCGAGTCGAAGCTCATCAAACACCGTGACACTTAATTAACGATTGGTTGGCTCCGAGCCCCTATTTAGGTTAAATTCCGTACCATGAACACCATGGTTTTTCACATTCTCATCAATTTGAAAACATCGAGTTTGTATGGAGATTTATAAACCTTTAAGGATGTATTAATCGTAGTAATTAAAAGCATTGAACTATGATTATGAATAATCGTTGGCTTTTAATTACGACAGAAATGATAGATCGATTCTATTCCAAGCTTTCATATCGTGTAGTGACTATAAACGATGACTGTAGATATATGTTTTCTTAAGATGCAAATATAAGTTAAAACCAATACTTGCGACTTTATTAAGACTTATATGATGATAAATCTAAATATAACGACCAATATGTAAAAATATGAACTTTGGATACGGATCCGGAACTCTGATATTATCCAAGCACGTCTGTCACCACTATTTACATATCTTCCAGTCTCATCTCATCTTAAAATTAGAAGACATTCACACTGACCATCGTAAACCCTGATATAAATATTTACGACTGTCAAGGTCGGCTCTATTAGCGTCGGATTAACAGTGCGACGGTTCATTCCGTAGAACGGAACAGGGAACTGGACGGTTCATATTCTGAGAAAATGTGCTCCGCGTCGCACTCTGTGGGCTGCCGATGTTGTGTTTACAATGTCGGACTGATCGAGTTTCTTTGATGTTAAAGAGGCGAATATAGCGCACTTTATAATACAGGATGCATTATAATTAAACTATATCGCAGACGTTTGTAACATGCGAGGATCGTTGATCTTACAATACCCGTGATAAACTTAAACCAAATTTAACTTGGCCTTCATAAATATTTGGTTTAACGAGTTAGTATTAGTTCTAAGATTTATTTTGTTGTTGTTCGCCACGACAAGGTTGGGTCCGATGACCTTTCGTACTCTGACGTCACGTTTTCCCAGTGTTTTATTTCTTTATACAGCTGTAGTTCATCTTTAATATTACGCGCGTAATATAAATCATGAAAATGTATGTCCGTTTATTAAAATATCGGCATCATCCGCACATAAAGAAGATGGATCAAAATTGCCCCACGTCCTATAACAATGTGACGTATCTCAAAAAAAAGATAAAAATGTTTTAAAAAATATGGCATACTCTCTAATTTATTTTTTTTACACCTTCATACGAAAAAAATGCTTTAAAAATTGTTCAGGCGCTGTTATGAAAACATCGTTCATAGGACTATTTATGGACTATTTTATTAAATTATTTTTTTGTTTGATAGGGTATACCTCACAGGTGGTCCCATAATCATCAGGTCAGGATCTGATGATGGAAACCCTGAGAAATCCAGGGCAACTTCTGAAAGTTGTATGCATGCGCAGGATAAAAACTTGATTATAAGGTGTATGACTTATAACGATATGCAACAGTGAAGGTTTGAAGCTGATCTGATGATGGAGACGAAAGAAGGTCGAGGGAACTCGACAACCGAATATGTAAACTACCTCGTGTTTGGGCTTATATTATTCGTATTGAATAGACCTTTGCAACAGTGAAGGTTTGAAGATGACTTGATTATGGAGACCAGAGAAGGGCGAGGGAACTCGACAGCTGAATATGTGAACTACCTCGTGTTTGGGCTTATATTATTTGTATTGAATAGACCTTTGCAACAGTGAAGGTTTGAAGATGACTTGATGATGGAGACCAGAGAAGGGCGAGGGAACTCGACAACTGAATATGTGAACTACCTCGTGTTTGGGCTTATATTATTCGTATTGATGAGAACTTTCCTCTTATGCGCATAGTGACAACTGTGCTTGTCACTGAAAAGCCAAAAAAAAAAACTTTTTACAACAAAATAAAACCGACTCCCAAAAACACTGAAAAGCAAAAAAAATAAACTATTCTTAGGAGGGGGAAATAAACTTAGGTACATCCATTAGACATCGACTTCTGAGGTAGTTTTCATATTTTGTTGTCGAGTTCCTTCGACCTTCTCTGGTCTTCATCATCGGGTCAGCTCCAAACCTTCACTGTTGCAAAGGTCTATTCAATACAAATAATATAAGCCCAAACACGAGGTAGTTTACATATTCAGTTGTCGAGTTCCCTCGACCTTCTTTCGTCTCCATCGTCAGATCAGCTTCAAATCTTCACTGTTGCATAGTGTTATAAGACATACATCTTATAGCCAAGTTTTTATCCTGCGCATGCCTACAATTTTCAAAAGTTGTCCTGAATTTCTCAGGGTTTCCGTCATCAGATCCTGACCTGATGATATGGGACCACCTGTGAGGTATACAATATCAAAAAAAAAAAAAAAAAATTTAATAAAATAGGTAGTCCATAAATAGTCCTATGAACGATGTTTTCATAACAGCGCCTGAACAATTTTTAAAGCATTTTTTTCGTATGAAGGTGTAAAAAAAATTAATTAGAGAGTATGCCATCATTTTTTAAATATGTTTATCTTTTTTTTGAGATACGTCACATTGTTATAGGACGTGGGGCAATTTTGTATGGATTGTGATCCGTCTTCTTTCCCGGGGACGTCAGTGACAGTGAATGGATGGAGGCTGACGCCAAGCTGTAGTTAAATGGAAATGTGCAAGGATTTTGTTTTTTTACGTTAGCTTTATAGCTGTCAATTAGGCTGTAATTGTTGGCAAACATACAAAATAAACAATTACATAGCGGATAAAGAATCTTCATTTTTTTCCGAATACAATAACGATAGCGTTTCCTTGATAACCAATATTTGCTTGTAGTTAAAGTTGCCTCGTGGGGCTCGTTAACATTTGAACAAGTTTAGTGAAGCTGTATTTTATTGAGTTGAGAGCTTCGGTACATTAGATGCAGATGATTCGACGTGAGCGTAAGCAAACACAGTGGAGTGCGCGCGTGATACGTTTTGTGAGATACACACTGACGTATACTGTCGTCGGCCGGTATTCCCACCACGAATGCTTACTGTACATTTCAGTACCCATTGCATACATTGCAGTATTTAGTAACATTACAGTAATTTGGTACAAAGCGTGCTCTGCAGTGAACTCCAAACTGACGCTATCCCCGTTCCGTGTTGCACATCGTGTCAGACGGCCGCTCGTCCGGGTCGGTCATTCATCAATTATGTGCTCGAGCTGCTCGAAGCTTCGAACACCCGTCAATAAAAGATACGAGTCTTGCTGTATCATTTAACTGCATATAATTTATGGCTTACTTTAATCTGGCACAACGGGCTAGGCAAAAGTTCAGCTCCTATATAATTTACTAGGTTTACTGTGGTAATATACAAGTCTGACAAACGAATAGCCGTAAAGATGTTTAGAGAGAGTAGAGCATAAATTACGCGTCCAGCACAACATGTGGCGACCGCCTTCATCTTTTATAAACGATGAATACTAATTGAGGAACCTAAAAAATAAACGGAAGAATTATGACCATAGGCCTACGAGACCTACGAAGTTTTCGTAGACGGACCGGCGTAGCATCGTTGCTACGACTAGACGCTACGAGTAGTGCTACGATTTTTTTTTTTCGTAGTTGTTTTTTTTGTCGCTGTTTTTAGTTATCTGAAAGTTATTGTGTATTGTGATGGTTATTTTTTTTGTTTGTAAGGAGAGCGTAGTTTTACGTATTATTGTAGCCATTGTCGAACTCAGTATATGGCTAGGCTATGCTTTACAAAAAGGTAGGCGAGCCAATTGTTTGAAGGGTAGAGACCTTTTTACCATACAGATCATCGATTGATATTTTACCAACAACAGTCTATATAATTACAAATGGTTTTGAATGTTTACATGAACGAACTCGCCGTACATAGCGTTTGTATATAATTTTGTAGGTAAACTGTAGAATCACTCCACCTCTGAAGTGAAGATGTTCATTAACTAGATTTTAATCTGTAATTCTGCAGATATTTAGTAGTTTGTAAATCGAATGCGATGAAATAAAGTAGGTGTTTAGCTATTTATCGATTCAATATATAAACAGCTATTATAAATATCATCACTTAGTAAGTGCAATTGGCAATAACGTTTTGTTTCCAATAAATTGAATGGAGTGTATAACAGCGCCCTCAGTTGTTGGTGTTCGCTAACAATTAATATGATGCTATCGTTTGTCGTAAGACAATGAACACGCACTATATCGGCTGCTTGCCAATATACCGTAAATTGGTAGGATGGCTCATAAACTTGGCCATTATTGACAGCCATTAAATTAGAGTCTTTATGAGACTCGCGGTGACGGCTGCCCATGGGTCGCGACGCACCACGGACTACAAAATAGCTCAATTTCAATGTTACCGTCTGCTTGAACTTGAAAAGGGGTTGATAATGATGACGATGATGCTGGCCAGTAAGCGTTCTACGAAGTAGCAGGACTTCCAAATAAGAGAATTAATTAATCACATGCCAATGTTCATCAGACGTACCGTGTAAATGGTAAACCAATTATGACACGGTGTTTTTCAAGTACGATGCTAATGACGAAAAGCTACACAAACAAACAATAAACTCCTAATTTATGTAATTTTTGTAACCGCACGAACGAGAATGAAAATGGCCGGAAGCCTTTTTACGAAATGGATTTTGTTTACTGATTAACTTGAATTAAGTATTTTCTGATGGCTCGGGATAAAAATCTATAAGAAATCAGCTAGCACGCACAAAATATTGTTGGTTTTTCTTTCAATTTTCCAGCTAACGTAATGAAAAACTTGCTATTTTTCATATCTTGATTTGAAGGTGAACAATTAATTAGTGATGACTACTTTTTCGTACATTTATTTTTAAACGAACTATGTACCTATATAAAGGTACAGTCGTAGTTTGTAGGTCAGTGCTGTGTGAACTACTCCGCCATAAAGTCTGGAGACACGGCACCGACGGCGTTACAGGCGAGAAACATCCCGCTGCACTCAGTATTAGTACGTCATTATGTTTGTTGCTGTTTTCCAACCGTTCACGTAGGGGAAACAAATGTATACAAAACATTCGCGTCTGGTCAATACGATGCTTTGCGTGTGCATCGATTTGCTTATTTAAACTTGTCCAAGTGGTTACACCCAAACTATTACGGGGAACTCTTTATTTCTGTACCAGACAAAGTTTACATCGATCACTGCACCTACTAAACGTATTTAATTAGATATTTTCCTACAAACAAATTCAATTACGGTCATACAATTGTTTACGACCGGACGGTGTAAAATCTATTTTATAGTGTTATAAATACAGTTGTAATTTATTGGAAAATCATATTCGGCAACCACGAAATGTTTATAACTAAATTATTTACATTGTGTACATAATGTTGTGTGTCTAAACATAGAATAATATGTATCTGGATAATAAAAGTAGTTGAGAATTTAAAAGCTAACCTGAATATGAAATTGAGTCGTTTGAATTAGCGTTGAAGCGCGTCTAAAGCGTACCTCGGAGATAAAAGTCTAAAAGAGTTACATTTGTGTTCATTTCTTTGAAATATAGCACAAAGCGGTGGGTCGGCATTACTTTAACGTTACGCCTATCCGCCTCCGTCGTATAATATTATATCGTATAGACACTAGATGTGCATACATATGCTTGTAGACATATACATAGTGGTTACACGTTGATCGCTTAAGGGTCGTGTTCGTACATATTGGTCGATGTTGGACGTGCTTTAGTGTCTATTGATGGATTAATAATAGCTATGTTTACAACCAAATACGAAATTGCTAATAGGCTGCACAGGGCATATTGCTAATAATGAACTTGTCCTTTTCGTTTTTGTTTTTCTATTAAAATTGAGTGTTAAAGAGTTTGGTTGCTCATGTAGACGCGAGGGAAAAGACTCATCAAACAGATAAATATTCAACAGAATAGGTAATCGTAGAAACACGGTTAATTTATTTATATATTCTACGCTTGTAAGAAAACTGATGATCAATTTCAAAAATGAAAGCAAACAAAGGATTACAAGAACGCACGTGTTTTTCCTAAATGAGTATTTTCGTCAATTTGCAATATGCTGCACACACCAGATGCTGTTAAATAAAATGACTTTGTACCTTCTGAAAACTGCATGACCTCTATACCAAATACGCCAAAATGAGTGGAAATTACGAGTATTTAAGAAATTAAGCATGCATTCAGTGATCACGATTTATCGCAATTTAATTATATTTGAATGCGTTTATAGCTTAGCGCCTCAATATTTACATTGGTGCGTTCATTTGCACTCGGATTCGCACTCATTAATAAACATTTAGGTAATCAGAATAAAAATGTTCCAAAGCTGCAACTTCTTAGAAAATGTGAGAGTAATTTTAATCCAAATGTAATTTTGGTAAAATTTTCATTACTTTGTGCTTTATAATTATACAATTAAACCAAAAGCGAGCTCTAAATTGCAGAAATGCACCTTGTAAATTATCTCGAAACAGTGACCGAGAAAAAGTTAGCAAATAATGAGCTTGTCGATCTGGCGATCCACTCGAATACCGACTTGCTAAAAGACTAATTAGTATTTCTTACTCGTACCTATGTTTTATTTTTATTCCTATCAAACGAAGTGGTAGAGACGTTAACTATCGTGGTCTAGCTAAGTCTTAAAGCTTTTTACTGGGTGCCAATTTGTTTTTTACTGAACTTTAGGTATAGGTAAGTATTTCTTTTGTTCGATGTTTGTGAAATGAAACCGGGGCGCGCTCCTTTAGATAAAAATAAGGGTGATATCAGTGACATTAAATGTAAATGGGTATTGTTTACGCGGAAAGTTTGCGAGTTCGGTACAGATGTAGTGGCGGCCTGTCGATGGACGTGTGGATGTGCCAGATGAGCCGCGGTCGCGTGCTACAGCTGCTCCGGCAAAAATATCTCCACTCGGCATATATTCGTAATAGCACTGCGTATCTATAGCTCTGTACGCGTTCCTAATGCCGATAGTCGGGCAAATAGATAGGTCAATGTCTCGAGCCGGATCGAGCGCATACCCTTGCCGTTATCTATGACAAAGCTAAATCTTTTAATCACGGAAAGTTTTCAAACGATCTTACAAGAATACTAACATCTATTCGGAAGATTAATATTGGATAATATAAGACATAAAACATCGGCGCCGCGTTCAACGTGACTCGCTGCTTTTTATAAGTGGGCATTACTTGTCTGGAAGTTGTCAGTGGGATTGGAGTTTGAATAGGAATCGGAATATCGGCATGCTCTGCGAATGACGGCGTAGTTAATATTAAACTGCCGCGTATGATATGCGGTAGCCCTGTATCAAGGACGAAAATACTCGTCTTGACCTACGTCGCGGCGCCACACGTATCCATGTTATTTCGGAGACCAACATGTCGTGACTGACGGTGTCGATGGACTTTAACATACCTCGGCTAATTAGGCATCCATATGCTACTCATAGGTACGTATTTGTAGTTCACTCTATGCGACCACTTCTATAATATAGAAACCCCAATATTGTAGCTCTTATTAGGTGAAATAACTAATTTATAATCTACATTCTGCTTCTTATCGCCACGAAACCTTATTACTCTTATAAGTTATTTTAGACGTGAATCAACAGTTTGCTTGTAAGGCGTTTAATAAGGGCAGCCACCTCATTAGGGTGTGATAAACACAATAACCTGTTGGAGCTAGTGACGGCGACGGTCGGACCTAGCTGCCCATGAATAATCGCCTATTTGTCTGTTTCTTTTGTGACGGTTCCGTTGGACTGTAAAAAGTTCCCCTCATTCAAGCACGCAACGTAGTTTCATGCAATCGTAAATTCCACCCCTGGGAAGGGTACGATCTCCGCCTGGATCGTTATAAGGGTTGACATTTTGCAGACTAAACTTATTTTTACAAAATTAATGTATACAGCCGCCTGAATTTTATGTACACTGTAACAACAGCCACATTACGAAAGGAGGATACACGCACATTTAAGTGGCACGTGCAGAACAAAGAATCATGAAATATGTGAAGCTATGTTTATGACAGAACTCCCAGAAGACTGTGTCGGTTAGTCTTAGTCACTCAGTTGAAGATCCTCTAATGATGTTATGATTGTTTTCGTTGTCATCTTGCGTAGTAAACGTTCTGGAGCGTGGTGGGCTGAGTAGCGGGAGACAAACGGGAAGAACATCGTGCGTTGTGCCAAAAACACTGGTCGTGCTAAATGTGGCGGCCACGTCACGCGAGAGTCGCGCGCGAACTGTCACGCGTCGCCACCGCACCGCGCACTTCTTTCTGTCCATTTCATAATTACCTTCGTGTTTATCCTTGTCATATTCTATGGAACATGTTTATTTAGTGCCAAAATCTAGCTCAATATTCATGTATTCCCCGAAGTATTCAATGGATTATTAGTCATAAAGTAATGAGGCAAGCAATTAAGATAGTAATTTTAATTCAATTAACGTGAGCTTGGAACATTATGTACATGCGAGCGACAGTATGAATGTAATTTCAGTTCAGTCAGAATTCGTAAAAAGCTCCAATTTGTTATACATGTTTGACGACGCTGAGTGAACTTTATCATGAAATCTATTGGAGCTTTTACACATCACATACATTTTTTAAATGGTTTGTAGGTGCGTGCGCGTGTCAATAACACGGCTATACATACATACATACATATTATTGTGTCGGCCGCTGCCACTTTACATGCGAGTCACCCCTAAATGGACTGAAAATTGTACGCCGACATTTTTTATTTCCTACATAAAACGTCGATTTTTTCCTTAACGAGAAATGTAATAAGAGTGTTTCAGTGTTTCTAAAACATATTGACAGCACCAAAGTCTGTGGTTCCGATGCGCTTGTGATGAGTATTTATTAGTATTGGAAGAACATCTTTATTATGCTAAAAATACGATTGTAGTAAATAACTGTTGTAGGTAGATGATCTATTAACGGACGACATTATGACGTCTCTACTAATATAGCTGCCGACTTATATCACAAATATTCAGCTTGTTTAGTTTTGGCATTTGTTATTTTTACTTTTTAATCATTCATATTAAAATAACTGTAATTTTATTCAGCCAATGGATTACTAATGTTTTCACCAGACCCTCCTAATAAATTGTGCTAGGAGTGGTTCTTTCCACAAAAGTATTTTTGTTGAGTAAGCATGATTATTATTCCACGCTTTGCTCACTAAAAGCTTTTTAGGGATTATAACTAATATTCGAGCCGATTTTATGAAACCCAGTGTTGCCACTCTATTATAACTTAATTTTATTTAAGTAAAGATTCTTTTGTAATATACTTAATATCTCACATTTAATGCTTACATTTTGAGCGATCATGTCATGAAGTATTGAATTAAATTGCTCGGTTTGAACTCCATATTTAGTTCGCTTATGTCCATGTCCGCGTTGTAATTTATGGATAACAAAATACTTGTTTATTATAGGTGTACTAAAAGTTTTCTTTAAAAAATAAGGATTTTAGTTTAACACATATTTGTGAAAGCAAAACCTTCGAATGTCCTATGTACATAGTCTCAAAGACTTCTTAACTTCAGAATGACATTCAAGAATGGAGTGAAAATTGAATCTAAATGAAAGTGGTTCAAAAATAGATTTTATAGAAAGAAAAACAAAACAATCATTCGCAAATAAGACAGGGTAATAATTCAAATTTATTTTGTTAAGTATTCAATGAAAATAAATGAATAAATTCATTGGCGATACTGCATATGAATGCTAACTATTATTGTTTGCGTATAACTCAGCGCCATTGGAATATATATATATATATAGTCCTCCTTATCGATTTCGACAACGGCGACCCATGGCAAATTCACCTCCTAGCGTGAGCCCTGATGTGACTGGCGAAACCGAGCTTATTTTTGAATACTCGATCGCAAGCACTGCAGTACAACTGACCCGCAGCATTGAGAGTGTAGGTGTACGAAGGCTTAAGTCTCTCTTTTTGTAGTTGACGCTTTTCGTCTAAAGCCTCGAGTCTCTTTGCTTCGAATAGCTTGACATTTTGGTAGATGGTTTTGCGCCAAGATGACCTATTTGAGGCAAGCCTCTCCCAATCATTAGGATCTATACCGCAGGCCTTCAGATGTCTTTTGAACACGTCCTTGTAGCGTAGATGTTGTCCTCCTCGCTTCCGTTTACCTTCAGTCATCTCGGAATAGAAGACCGCTTTAGGTAGACGGTGGTTGTCCATCCGAAGGACGTGTCCACACCACCTGAGTTGTCGTTGCATTAGCAACGCCTCCATTCCATACATATTGGACCGTCGGAGGACCTCTGTGTCCTGTATAATATGTCTGTATAATATATTTATCGTGTTTGTATATGAAGGCGCTGCTGAGGGACAGATAAACAATGTCGTAATTGGCGTCGTTAGTCCTTCAGCCACTCGGTGTAATTCGAATCAATTTAATGGACTAGAAAATGTATTCTATCGCCGTCGGAACTTTCCAGTGAACACACAAAATAAAACAAGCGTAAAGTAATGCCGCGGACGACAATGGCAGACGTGGCGGGGCCTGCGAGTGACTGCACATCGATCTGATAGCCGCGAATCATCCTGAAAGCTTTCCTCTGTATTCATGCTGCGCTATCTAATAACCATTATCTTATCATTATTGTAATGTTAAATATAAGGCTCATATAATATTTATTGGGCCGTTATAGATAGCAAACTATTTAGGTAAACCGTAAAACGAATACAATTTGTCGGTGAACGCGTCAGTATAATATACAGCTTGCAACCATATACCTACGTGTAACGACATAATAATAGCATCCGTGGACAGGATAAAGGCAGAATTGCCACTAATTTAAAACATGATACATAGGCCTGTAATTGGCGCTACATCGTTTTTCATTATATTCACATTACCCGCCGGAGGTTTTAATAGGTTCCAACATTTTGCGTGATTGTCCCACTTACAACGTGAATGGCTAATCATCGGAGAAGTAACATTTATTGGGTGATCTTTTACTGTTATGGTATGTTATGGTAGACGGTAAAAGGTTATTAGTCGTAGTAGTCAGGTATAATGCGGGTGTCGTTCGAAGGCTGGTATTAAAATGGTTTATTCATGCACACGTGCTCTGGATTCAATTACTGGAAGCTCAGTGTAGAGGGGTTGTGGAGGCTACATTAACCGGAACGGGCCGGTGGGCGGCGCGGGCGCGTCGATAAAGGTCAGAGGTTACCAGAGCGCGTAGCACCCTGCTACGAATCGGTTGCGCGCTACGCCTCGTAGCAGCCCCTGTTACGACCATGCTACAGACTAATCATCGCGCTTATGGGAGCTTATATTATTACATAATCTTTGGTCAGTATGATTGCTGCCAATGTGATATGTAACAGTCATTTAACCAAGTTCTTTGAGTGCGAACCTCTGTAATATTGTTTTTGTTTGCGATATGAACAAAACATGTCCTGTCTATATGGTAATAAATCGTGTTAATGTCTTCCAGTGGGGTTTATTCTGCTCGGAAGACTTAATCTGCTCAAAGGCTTATAAATTCCCACCCTCGCCCTTCGTACACTTGGCAAAGGATTCTTGCTGTCTTTGAATGTGTCTGTGCAGAAGCGTCGCTCCACATAAAGAGAGCGTCGCGTGTATTGATGGAGGGTGTAGCGATGTTGACTCGTGCAAACAGAACTAGTAAGGCGATGATAAAAGTTTGCCTTATTTACTAGTGGCGGCGGCTGTCCCGTTCACGACTTGAGATCAATACGGAGCCAGTCTCCACCCTCGTCCCAAGCAAGCCTATTAAGCAGTTACGTAGTTCCGTCCCGCTCTTGCCGACACAAAATATAGAAAGTAACAGAATATACAAGTCATAATATATTCTGAACAGTTTATTTGTAAGTCAGGTATGTATACTCGCGGTGGGTACGGTTTTAAGTAGGTCTGTGCGACGAGTAGGCCTCGCAGACGGAGTGGCGTCGAGATAATGGCTGGCTCCGGATATAAACGTCACGTGACCTATATTCTAGTTGTACGTATATAGGCCAATAAGAACTTTCGCCGCAGCCGAGACCATTACCACTACAAGATACTACTTTGTTCTTATTGGAGCACGCTATTGTGGTGCCACACGCTCACATGAATTTTCTCTTACTTATTGTATTTATGAGGATATTTATCATACGTTTTATAAGGCGAACGTCTGGAGCTTGAAATAGGTTGTCACATCAGTTCCCATTAGAGCTATTAAGGGATGAGGGTGAGTTGTAACATGAGCTACGGCGCTGCGCATATCGTATCTAACCGTCCGCCTTTTTGATACAATTAGAGCAATCTTGTCAGTTTTTGTGTATTTCCTTATGTCGAATAAGGAAAAAATGTGCTATTGTGACGTAACTCGTAAAAGGTCTTTATCCGGCGACGGGTTGCGACAGACATTTCTTTCTTTTCATTGATTGACGAGGGAGAACCTTGTCCATTATGGAGTTTCGACGTCTGTTCACTGTCACATACTCCAGTCTTCCGGCTTCAATGAGATATAAAGGGACTGGGTTACTTTTATATAGGTATTGTAACTGTTTTTGTAGTTACATAAAAGGAGAAACTCATATGCATATACACATATGTATTCTCATAAAATCATATTTACGATTCCCGCATTGGGGCCCGCAGTGTTTCGGTTAATATTATAGTTGTGGAATTCATGCGTATTAATTACTTATATTTTATTATTTTAACAAGAGGAATATTATAAAGTGAGTCAAGAAAGACAAAGTGACTTTAAAATAAACTAGAAAATATAAAGTTTTCAAAAGGATATCTAGTATTTTCAAGGACGGAATTCCATAAAATCCATTCATTTCTTGTAAGGGTCCGTCCGTGCCTCGGACTCAAACAAAGTTTATAAATGTTTGAAGACTTTATAGACTTGATTGAAGATGAGATGTGCTGTCGCTTTAAGATTAGTATATACCTAAATATAAGCTATCGGTGGGACTATAATTATGTTAGTCATAGTATACATTTTCTGCTTATGTGAATATAAACCCAGCCACACATTTTACAACATTCTCAGTAGTCCTGCTGAATTATTGTTAAGTTAATTAATAGCTGCTCTCTGAACTTTATCAATAAAATAAAAACATCTGAATTGAAAACCTCCTTCTTTATTGAGAAGTCGATTAAAATGTAAATACTGGTGCTTTAGAAAAAACATGAACCCACAAAATGTGTTCAAGCGATAAGTTTAAGCAAATGGAAGGCACAGTTGGCAGACGGTATGTTCAGCTCATTTGTCGGCTGTCACTGCCAGTCTACTACATACGACGCTCCGAGCATACGAAGTAGGATGTTTTAGAAACTTTAATAGTCTTTATTTAAAGTAGTTTTGATGAGCTTGGTCAAAAAATTATTCGTTTCCCTTGATTGTGGGGAAATGAATTGCGTAAGTACTTTATATGTAGGTAAGTAATGGTAAAAGTGTATCAGACGAATTCTTTATTTTACGCCAGGGAGAGCCATAACCTGAATGGAGTAGATCTACTTACGCAAGCTATACCTGCTAAACTGCCAAAATACTCTGCTTTCATCTAGTCCAGAGTCCTTTAAATGCATCCATAGTACATTCATGTTTTTAAAATTCTTGTAAGTCTATTGTTAACAGCTTAATTCAGACCATTTAAGAAAATTACGGTTGTTATATCACTATTAATTTTTTCCATCTCATAACGGAGACTTTTGTGGTAATTCCAGCATTTAAACTGGAAATTCGTAAGGCGGTCGGATCATTAAATGTTTTAAAAAGCTGCAATTGAATGCAGGCAGGGCGAGTAACGTTATTACGCGAGCCTTAAACTGGGTTACGTATTTTTCTCTCAGTTTGTGCGGAAATAGCGGAACCGGAAACATTTCTTCAAATAGCAAAAATTTTATAAATTCTTCGTGTGTGTACTATGCGCGCGTTTTATTGCCAGTTTTACGAGTTCCCGGATAGGCATTGCAATTTATGTATGTACAGGGAGAAATAGCGCGAAACTAACACGAAATTCTAAAACTGAAAATTGTTGGCAGCGTCAATAGGTCTGTACATAAGTCGTCGAATATCGATTACCTGGTGTAACTTGTATCAATGTTTTGTAAACTGAAATGCAAACAAAGGGTAGACAAAATAATAGGTGCGTGGAGGACGTTACCATGATGTCTATTATTAGATTGGGGTCGGTCAGAAGGCTTGATAAGCTCGGGTCGCGGGGCGCGCCACGCGACCCAGTAATCGATTGCTGACCACCCACTAGCTCTCAATGCTCTCCTCGTCTCCGACAAATATATACCCACGCGACTTCTATTTATTTTACTTCGGTAGTTTTATGAAGGATTCGATTGAATAGTAAATTAGGATAGACTTGTTTATCCTACGCCTGCCTCTTTGCTATGCGACCCATAATGAATATTGTTTTTGTGATCCAAGGATCGGTTTCAGATTGAAACGAGGTTTTTCTGTGAGACATTTTCATGAAAGAATTATTTGATTTAAAGTTTGAATTTGTATTAGCGTTTTTTCCTTGAAACTTTATGAATAATAATGTGTTCAGCCCAGGTGGAAATGTTATGAAAAACTTGTTGAGCTCTTACAGGCGTCACACTATGCCATATGTGCCACTGAATTAATTAATTAAGAAATATTATATCTATTTTCTATTCCTGAGAATCTTCACTAAGTGGGTGTAGCGATTTAAATAGATACTAAAGCAAACATTATACCCAGGTGTAGGTGTACCTACCCACGTAATGTCTAAAGGCAAAGTTGAAGCTACATTTTTAATTTCATTTTCAATTCAGTCGGAGTTGTTGCCGGCAGGCTGGCTGAAGTATATCTTAGAATGTATATTGATGTATTTGGTACGGCACAGACCTGATATTTCGAGGAATAGCTGCCGTAAAGTTCCAGCCGATCGATCCAGCTGGACTGCCACAAATTTATTATTTAATACCATCGCCTTTGTTGAAGTGCTTTGCCTTTTACATAGTCGTTCGTACCTCAGTGAGTTGACAGTTTTATAAGCTCGCTTTATAACTGTGGGTACGTTATTTTCATAAAAGCTGTTGGAGTCTTACGGTTTTGTTATCAAGTCGTTAGCACGATATGGTTAAAATAGGAATAATAACCTCTGTATTGATGTACATTAAGGCCCAAGTTCACTGACAACCGTTTTTTAAAACCATGGTTTGCTTTGAACATTGTCGGTGAACTTGGGTCTTAGTCGATTCGTTTGAAAAAAAAATGAATGTTCGTTATTATTTGCAGTGATAGTTGCTATTCACATCAAAGATAACTTATTGTTTACTAAAAGAAGTCTAACGGCCAGTTTCTTCATCAAAAGTTAAAGTTAAAGTAATGTCTAAAGTAAAAGTAACGGTCAAATTCGTTTTTTCAAGGCTAAACTGACAGAAAAAAATCATAGAAAAATTTAATTTAACCGTTACTTTTACTTTAGACATTACTTTAGCCATAACTTTAACTTTAACTTTTGATGAAGAAACTGGCCGTAAGAAGATATCATATAAATATTATCATCGGTCGCTTGAACTCGTAATGTCGTTACAAGGGTGAATAACCTTTTGTGTTTCGTGAGACGTCCTTCCTTTCCACTGACCTTATATAATGTTCGGCCCTACAGGATGAATCACGGCTGAAGATATTCATTGCTTCAAAAAGGCAGCCATCTCTTAAAAAAAATGTTTATCTAAAAACGATAACGTTATATAAAGAAAGATATTAACAAACGGAATTAAAGCAGTCTTTCAAAATGAAAAAAAAAAGAAACTTAAGCTTGCCGCTCGCGATTTCATGTATTTCTTCATATTTTCACTTACAAGAACGGCATCCGAGATCTTTTGGTAAGGAATTAAAGTTACCTTAAAACATTTCAGCAGGGGAAAATGTTAGGATATGCTTTTCTAATGTTCGCTATGCCCGCATAGTTTTCAGTTCTAACAATCACAATAGTTTTTAAAAGGCTTCCTTTTCACAATTCCGCAAATTGTATTGCTCCATTAATCTTATTCGGGATTTTATCATAATCCATTCTTTGTGCTGATTATATAAGTATCAGGTTCCCACAATCTCGCGACAGTAGGCAAGTACCATCGTGAGATTATTTTCACCAAATTCATGTCAAAAGAATAGACGGTAACGACGAACTGGGGGACGTTCGGTATCTACTAAAAATGAATTAGGGAGGTCAAGGATAGTAAATTTCAAAAGGGATGTTGTTCACCGCTCGACACAAATGTCTGTGGTCGTTGTACAATGTCGTTTGTGTCAGCTTGGTCACCATAGATTATACACTAATACTGGTATAGATACGCCACTCTGAGAGCCAAAATTCAGAAAACTATATTTCCCCCGCCGCTAGATGGCGCGCAAACTGGGTAACAGCGCTATAGGTGGCGCTAGTAGTACCAGAGTTACTTAATTTTATTTGACATCTTCAATAAAAAATAATTGAATGATCAAAAATACAACAATAACTATGAACTGAACTAAAAGTAAATAGCAGTATTTTCAATCATTTACTGATTTATTAAACGATCCAGGGCTGAAATAATTAAATAAAAACAAACTAAGTTATTATTTTCTTTTATTTTTTTCTCTTATTATAATCAAATGCTTGCTTTTTGATTTGGTCATTCCTATCAAAACATCTATTTTTTCCATTTAATAATCTATTTACCCCCAAACACCAACTATGTACAATCAATTTAATTGAAAGATTTATTAATCTTTCAATGTAATCAATCAAATCACTTTTATGTTTCCTACAAGTTATTATATTAAAATCACACGCACAATCAATGTAAAACTTGATTTCATCCTTTAAAAAGCCAGGTAATACGTTGCACTCAGGAAAATCAGAATCCGTAAACAAGCTAAGTCGGTATAAAAAATATATCACAAAAACTAAGTAAACGCAAAACGAACAAAACGAAAGATAACAAGATAACAAGTGATTCAAATATGGCTGTCAGGTAACAGATTTTTCCGGATGTTGCCGCAGTGAAAATGACGATTGAAAAATCAACATTTTAAAAATTAACGTAAAATATGTATGTATGTATTTTTGTGTATTTTTATAACATAATAGAAAAAGTAATATAAATATCTGAATAATTATACTTCAAAAACTTTGCTTTGAGCATAAACCTAGCTGAAGCTCCTGCCCTCTAGTGATATTTTAGTCAATAATGAAGAAAAATGACGTCCCTCGCATACTAGATGGCGCTAGTTTCTTAGACTACTTTTCGAGTTTCGATTTTGTAGGAGAGTTTCATCCCCCTGTTGGTCACCCCTGAATGTTTAGACATGTATAAGTACCTACTATAGTTATGAATTCATGAGGGCGACAGGGTAGGGAGTTGCGTTTTTAAACGGTTTTATTTGGTCAGCTTTGTCTCGTCATTGATGTTTAAATTTTGTTGGGATATCTGTGAATCAACAAATCAATAAATCTTTTGAAAATTATCATGGATGTGAGGTGAAGTTAAAAGAGGCAAATCCCTCCGATCAAGAATAGTCTGAAATATATGGATGATCTATCAGAATGATACAATGTTGGCTGCAGTTCAGTAACCGTTAAATGTTATTGGTTCCAGATTGGTGGGGCACGCGTGCGCATTGTCTGGAGCAGATGAGGCGGCGGCGCTTGGCGCCATGAGCTAGCGGGGATGGGGGGCGAGGGGGCGGGCCGCGGCGCCGCGCGCTGGCACGTGGGCGACTCGCCCCCGCGCGCGCCCATGGGCTTCGCGGCGCCCGCGCAGGATGCGCCGCTGGACCGCGGGCTGGCGCCGGCGCCCGCGCCCGCGCCCGCCGGCAATGCCGTGCTCCAGCGGACACACTCCAGGTACAAACAATACTACACGGAGAACCAAACCCAACTTATGCATTGGGTAAAGTGGGCTCTAGTTTGCTATTTTATTGAACAGGGCTGCAGACCTCTGCAGTTGGAGAAGCACAGGCGGTGCAAGGTTTTTATTCCTCTCCAAAATTAAAGATGGCACTGAGTAGAGATCTCAAAAGATCAAAAACAGACAAAAATTACAGCTCTTTAAGTACTTCTTCTAGAATTTTGTTTTGTTGGCACACAAAGACGTTCTCTATCAGTTGCTACTCATTTATTTTTCAATTGAAGGATTGATTCACGATTGGGTCTTACCCCTTGCAACAGGAATTACATAATAACAAGCTGATTTGTACACAAAAGGTTTATGTGTCAGAAGTACGGAACTACATCACATAGTTTGATTAAAAACAGACAAAGCAGGGGCCCGATTCTCCTAAGTTAATAATGTCAAAATCGAATAGAAATCGAATCGCAATATGATCGCAATAGCAGTTTTAACCATATCGGGTATTCTGCTACTAATAAAAGACCAATCGTATTCGATTGACATTTGATTGGTGTGCAATTGGTCTGCTATTTTGGTGATTTTTGTCTATACGGTAGTTTGCTGTACAATCATTTTGCAATCGTAAATCATTTGCAGACAAAATGATTCATTATTGAATGACAGCAAAGGATAAAAACGTTTATTTCAAAGAAAAAATAGCGGAATGCCACATACGCTTCGATCGTAATCGAGTCGGGATTGGATCGCAATCGAACGTGAATCGAATGGCGTTAAGTAAAATTAGGAGAATCGGGCCCCAGTCAAAAACTGGCAAAGGACGATGCGTGTTTTGTTACCCTGTCCAACAGTCAACAGTGTCGATTATAGTACCATTTCGTAGGGTTTGGCAAGGCAAAAAATTTTTACTACGATGACTAGTACGAAAAATTGTCCATTTCGTGTGACAACGACGAATAGAATGTGGAATGTTCATAGATCATCAACATAGCTGTAATTCTTAAATCCAACTGTGACCAATATGTACTTACCCCATATACTCCCTTATGTACTGTCCTCATATACTCCCTTATGTACTGTCTTCATATACTCCCTTATGTACTGTCCTCATATACTCCCTTATGTACTGTCCTCATATACTCCCTTATGTACTGTCCTCATATACTCCCTTATGTACTGTCCTCATATACTCCCTTATGTACTGTCCTCATATACTCCCTTATGTACTGTCCTCATATACTCCCTTATGTACTGTCATCATATACTCCCTTATGTACTGTCCTCATATACTCCCTTATGTACTGTCCTCATATACTCCCTCATGTACTGTCCTCATATACATCCGTACTGCCCTCCTCTCATCATCATCATCCTCCGAGCCTTTTTCCCAACTATATTGGGGTTCGATTCAATAATTCAAAAATGTCCAATGAATGACGAATGATGAATGATGATAAGTTTTAACCATCCCCTGTAAAACGAGATCTATTGCAGATACGCGATATTATCCAATGCTAGTTACGCGGATTTGCACTATCCCCGACAATAAGCAAAATACCGGACCCTTGCTGCTCCCCGCCTCAGACCTGACGCGTTCGAGGGATTCGGTATGAATGCCAACCCTGTTATGGTTTGAGTCCGCCTTCATTTTATATTATGTTACAGTTAGCATTCAAATTTAAATTGATCGATAGGTGTTCTGGTTACTCACATGTAAAACTTGTATGCCTGTGATGTGGGTTCTTTCTAGCATAAATGAGAGCAAACAACTGACGTTTGCAGGTCGATGTCGTCGCTACCACCGGAGCCATTTATGATGCTCCGCGCGAAGGCGCTGAGCAAGCGAGTGATCATCAACGTGGGCGGCGTGCGGCACGAGGTGCTCTGGCGCACGCTGGAGCGTCTGCCGCACACCAGGCTCGGCCGGCTCCGGGACTGCAACACTCACGAGGCCATCACGGAAATCTGCGACGACTACTCGTTACAAGACAACGAGTATTTTTTCGATAGGTAGGACTTATTTTCGCTTTAAGTTAAGTAAGTTCAAGTAGACTATAGATGTATTTGTTTATGATAAAATTTTTAACTATTTCAGGCATCCGAAGAGTTTCAGTTCAATACTCAATTTCTATCGGACTGGAAAGTTACATTTAGTGGATGAAATGTGTGTGTTGGCGTTTAGCGACGATCTCGAGTATTGGGGCGTGGACGAACTGTACCTGGAGTCGTGTTGTCAGCATAAGTACCATCAGCGCAAGGAGCACGTGCACGAGGAGATGAGGAAGGAAGCCGAGAGCTTGCGGCAGCGCGAGGAAGAGGAGTTCGGTCAGGGCACGTGCGCTCAGTACCAGAAGTGGCTCTGGGACCTCCTCGAGAAGCCCACCACCAGTATAGCAGCCAGGGTAATGTATCGCGGCGTATTCAACCGAAACAGTAACCAGTTACCGAAATTATTAACCCTGCCACTCTAGCAAAGCTGCCAAGGATAGTTTATGTAAGGGAGAGGTATCCAAGGGTTTCTTAGTTTTTTTTTTCTAAATCTAGTAAAATTTTAGATAGACGCTTTTGTGAATTGTGAGTTTTAAAGCTCTTGAGATGTCCATGTGTGCAAGATTTGTAATGTCACTGGTAGATATTTGCAGATGTAGTTTTGTACAACCTTTAAACATACCATTAAGGGCACAGTTCTCAAATACTACTCATTTAAGTTTAGGTACACTAAGCACTGTAAGCACCTCATTAAAGACTACTGTTTACTGAAATTCCATAAACATAAATCTGAAACACTCTGTATGTAATGTTCTCTTTCATTTCTCTACTGTAATACATTCTGAGACACATAAACTATGATAAACTTTTAAGTAACTGGTCAACAAACACCTATTTCCTAAATGTACATGAAGGGCTTGTTTCGTAATCCGTACACATTTCACATTACACGTTGTTAAGGACTTGATCGTCAGTACTGAGCTTTGGTGAATGAATGTATTTAGGAAACAAGCTTGGTACAACAGTTTATATCTATGTGTTGTGTTGTGGTGCATGAATAACATCTATCGCTGGCTCCTTCGGTGTTGCAAGTCACTTCCTCCTTGTCGTGTAATGGAATGTGGTGTTGTGTTCCCTTTGTATGTTGTATCGTGATCTGTGATCGTAATATTTGATCGCTTTTGTCGAATCGATATTGTGTTGTGTACACTGTTATGTTTGAGCACCTTTCAGCTTATTTCCTTGTGTACTTTTCTACTTTTCATTTTAATTTTCGACAACAGCGGTGCAACCTTTGCGTATGTAAGTATAACTTAAAATAATACATTATTTATTTATTTATTTCTGTATGTTTAAGTATAAATTCTTAAAATACCTTTGTTCTTTCTATTCTATGAAATTTATTTCACGTGACTGAACACTGCTTATATTGCATATCTTTATTTAGCTATTTATCTACTTATTATATTATATCTTACCTACTGTAACTACATGATTCTACGCCTTCTACTAAGTTATGGATTTTTTTATTGTGAGACAGAACCGTATTCTACAACACAAGATACGGATTGACCCACCGTAGTACCTTCTGTAGTAATAGTATATGTATAGTAGTGGTTATGAATGTACTAACATTGTTGGTAACACTTATTGTGCAACCAAGTTGTGTTGTAGTCTACAGAGGGCGTTCTTAGCTACAATGATCAATATTGAAAAGGAGTTTATTGATTATACCTAGACAGTAGACATGTATAGTGTATGAAATAGACATGTTATAGTACATATATGAAATTAAGGCTTTAATTTTTTTTTTAATATTTATCGACTGATTGACATTCTTAACTTCTTTTCAAAGTTGCTTTAAGATTATATAAAACTATGCTTATTGTCAAGTGAAACATTTAGTTTCGACTCACAGCAACCTTCAGAATTGTATATAATATTTGTTTACAGTAAATTTTTATAAATGTTCACAGCCGCGTCGATTGTTCTCAATAGGGAGAACTTAATAAAAACAAAGCTTAATTGTTGTCGCAAATTTGCAAAGATGGGATGGGCTTACGCGATGTGACCAGCCGCCGCCGGGGCGGCGCACAGTGGCCGGCGTGCGGGGTGGCACGGGACAGCGCGGGCGCCCGAGGCACACGCGTGCGCCGGGCGCCGCGCTGCGCCCGCGCCGCCTCCCACCACGGCGAGGCGCCGCCCGCCGGCGTCCCCACCCGCCCCCGCCCCTCCGCTCCCTGCTCCCGCTCGCCTCCCGCTCCGACCATCCTCCACCAGCGCTTCCGCTTCGTGATACTGATCCGACTAACCGAGCGATGCGGCCGCTGGACGGACGAGCGTCTACTTCATTCCGCCTCTGCTCTAGACGCATTTCACTTCGAACTCGGACGCGCGTCCGTTCACCCACACTTTTAGTACCTATAAATTACCTACTTATTTACACCGAAATCACACAACACTACTAACATAGTCACACGAATAGATGTTATTTCTACACCAAAATTTACAATTACTATTAAGACATTGTTTTTGTTACATACGATATTGGCTTTAACCGTTTGTCTGTAAATACATATACCTATGACATATAACTTAGGAATATTTAAGTAGTATTACTACCGATGTACAAACATGTAGGAAGAGTAGCTCTGTATAGACACTGGCATATAACTGACCGATCTGACACATGTGGCATACGCCTAGGTACCGAGGCTTAGTTGCGCAGTGTGGCAGCGCGGTGGCGGCGAGCGAGTCGCCCGCGCTCGCCGCTCACTGGTGCATGCTTGCAGGTGATCGCGGTCATCTCGATCCTCTTCATCGTGCTGTCCACGATAGGGCTCACTCTCAACACGATACCCCAGATGCAAGTGTACGACGACAAGGGCGCGCCCATGGATAACCCGCAGCTGGCCATGGTCGAGGCGGTGTGCATCACGTGGTTCACACTCGAGTACGTGCTGCGGTTCAGTGCTTCACCGGATAAATGGAAGTTCTTCAAGGGTGGACTCAACGTGATAGACTTACTGGCTATATTGCCTTATTTTGTATCTCTTTTCCTGCTCGAAACCAATAAGAACGCCACTGATCAGTTTCAAGACGTGCGTCGTGTTGTGCAAATTTTCCGTATTATGCGAATATTGCGCATTCTTAAACTTGCCCGACACTCGACCGGGCTACAGTCGCTCGGGTTTACGCTCAGAAACTCCTATAAGGAGCTTGGATTGCTCATGTTGTTCCTTGCGATGGGAGTTCTCATATTCTCCTCATTGGCATATTTCGCTGAGAAAGAAGAGCCGGGAACTAAATTTATTTCCATTCCGGAAACGTTTTGGTGGGCCGGCATCACCATGACCACAGTCGGATACGGTGACATTTACCCCACGACCCCGTTGGGCAAGGTCATCGGCTCAGTTTGCTGTATTTGCGGCGTGTTGGTAATTGCGTTACCCATCCCTATTATCGTCAACAATTTCGCCGAGTTTTACAAGAACCAGATGCGGCGCGAAAAGGCGCTCAAACGACGAGAGGCACTTGAACGTGCCAAGCGCGAGGGCTCCATCGTATCCTTCCACCACATTAACTTGCGAGACGCGTTCGCCAAGAGCATGGACCTCATCGACGTCATCGTGGACACAGGTCAGTACTGCGCAGACCACTCGCTTTGCCGCTTGTCCATGTCATGTCTCTCGCTCGGAATGCACGTTAACTCTCTCTATCACTGTGCACGCATGCCTTCCGTGCTCAAACAGTGTCTGTGTTTATTGGATGCAATGAATGTTGAATGTGTGCACGTCGCATCGATGGCTCTCCGGACTCGCAGACATCTCAAATCAAACCGAACAGTTCACGATACATCGCAGCTACCGCTATGTTCACTCGTTGGTTGCGGCGAGGTGCACTCAGAGTGTTTTATTCCTTGTCTTCAGGTGACAAGTGCGTCCTCATTGAGGCGAGAGACGACGCCAGATGAGCATCTTGCCACTGTCACAGTGGTCACGCTCGACCCCTTTATATTAAGTCTGTTACTTGGGGTCGAGTCGCGTCGCGTGTAGCTAGCGATGTGCGACGAAGACTATAATATAAGGTCGATTACGTTGTCAGCGTAAGCCTAACGCTTCTTAGAATAACACTCATCTTCTGTGGACTGTCTGATGTGTGTATCCGGAGGACGCTGGATTCTGTGTACTGTACTGTTCGTGTGGAATGTGTGTTGTGTAGTTTACGCCGTTTTTTGTCATGTTTTAAATGTTTCTTCGTACTGTCAATATATTAAACCAGTAAATATTACGGGGATAATAGTGAACCATATGGAATAAGTCGCTACTCACAGTGGTATGTGTCTTCAGGACACAACTTGTCGCAGGCGGACGCCACTAGCCTGGAGGGCGAGGCCCCGGCCACCACGGGCTGCTACAAACAGTACGAACACTCTATCACCAGTAAGCTGCCTCAGAGTACTGACCCCAGCCAGGTAAAACACTTGCTCTCAACTGTATTGGGTACGTCCAACATTCATCTTGGCTATTGTAGGGTGAGTCTTAACAAGCCTTTACGTAGATATTTAAACAGCAATTTAAAACAATGTCCTAAATTTTCTTGCAATTTCACTTCACAATCTGTTTTTGCTTCAGCAGATATCAGCAGTACACTACTAGAGAAGACCGCGTTTTAACCATCTTAAAAATGTTTATAATTCTGCTTTAAGCTTTGGACGGACCCTTTTGAAGCTGTAGTTACATTGCAGCAATAGGCTTTCCGCTAACACTGTAGGTAACAGTTTCAGAGCAGCCCTCAGAAAGAGCGTCGTTACTCGAACGAGGGGCTCGGCTCACCGGAGAAACGCTTGCTCATAAATCCTGAACCTACACCAGTAAGATATCATCTATGTTTACACCTTTGCTAACAGTCGTTGCCGATTCGACAATAATCATTGTAGAACTGCCATACTAGTTGCCTGTTTGTCAAAGCCGAATTTAAAACGCACACAGATTTAAGCTTGTATGAACCGTCGGCGATCACCGATTGCATTTCTAATTCTTCAAAGCGAACAGCACCTCGTCGGCGGTTTGGACTTATTTACTACTTATTCTCTAACCTTAGCCTAGGGGTGAGGTTAACTACTTACTAATGATTTCTCTTTTTCTAGGAAAAGAAGATGGCTGACAAACAGCTTGACTTGGATCAGCTGCCTTCTGAGTTTGAATGTTGTTTTTGCACGTTCAAGGTACTAAGATACTAACGCCTTCATGATATTGTAGCTGCCTCATTATTAATTACCTAATTATGCGATTTTCTTTTATTATTATTTGGTGTATTTGACTAATAATAATATTTCCATTTAGCATTAACCTGTAAGTATTTACATACTTATTATTTTAGGTTTAGAACAATAATTACCCATCCGTAGGTTTGTATGATTTCTTTCGGTTGAAATGTTTGCAGCTAATCATTTAAATAACATAGGATTCTTAAAGGTAATATTTATCAAACATATACCTTACTAGCCTTCACTTGATAGCGCCCAAAATTATATATTTCCAACTTTCTCTCCTCTGAAGCTCCTTCTCTATATCTCTGACACTGTGATTGTTTCAAAAGTTTACCTAATTTCAGATTAGGTAGTACCTAATTTCAGAACGATTTTCTACAAATTCCTAGTAGTTTTTTTCTGAGATGAATAACAGTCAACGTAACGCTTGATGTAGGGTTATAAGGAGTTCATTGACGCGGAGCAGCTGATGCCCATGTCAACGTCGGATCTGCGACAGCCCGTGTGTGTGGAGCTGGCGTGTCTGCAGCGACACCCCGCGCCCAAGGCGCTACCCGAAGCCACGCCCAACAGCCTCGACAGCCCAGGTGCGTAAGCACATGTACATATAACACTGCCACGACACTGCCGTAGACTACAGAAGTTTTTTACACGTCTAATAAATTCACCATAAAATCGCAAAAGTCGTACGAACCATTCTGTTGTGTACAAGGCGTGTTCATACCTTTTGTTACAATTGAAATTACTTAGATTGTGTTCATAGTACCTATTCCTTAAATGTGCAATAATCCCGTAGGCGTAGAATATTTTGATCTATGAATAATTGTCACTATTTAGTATTTTGTCCTTATTCGTTCACTGTTGTGATGTCGATGTCCTTTCGGCACTTTTATGTTCCTTTTATTGTACTCTAACCACGTGTATCCTATGATATGTGTATAAGAGCAGCATACGCCGTATGTTGTCGTGTGCGGCTCCATGTGCGTATTATGTCTTACATTACAGATACATTTGCATCATGCCTTACGCACCCTTTTCCTTCAGAGGGCGACATCGCATGCGAGAACGACTCATCAAACTTGTATGTGAATCCTCTGGATGGTAGCGGCGGTGGCGGCGCGGGAGGGGGTGGGGGCGGGGTGTCCGCAGAGTATAATGGAGTGCGCAGGAGTGCATCTGGGGATGGAAGCGTGTTGTGTGCCAAAGGTTCACAGGGCGAAGTGTCGCCGCTCGGCTCGCGCGTCAGCTTGACGGGCGCGGGCGCAGCGCCGGGGGCAGGGGCGGTCGCCCGGCCGCTGGACGCGTCGCGCACGAGTCTACCGCAGCCGCTGGACGAAGCGCCCGCCGCCGCCGACGACGCCAAGCCCAAACACAGAAAGGCTCGCTTCCAACAGGTGAGCTGTCGCGACCCGCAGCGCCGCTCACCAATATCAAGCTTCATACAAATGGTTCGGTAGTGTGTCCGAGTGCCCTCGTCTTCCCAACCTTGTCCGACGTGATGGTTGCATGCTGTTGCACATTTTGACTAATAGATATATCTTGTGTTTGGAATGCATGTGCTGTCACTGCCTTCATATTATAACGATGCTTCTTTCAAAGGTCATGTGCATAACGCGAACATGATCGTTTGTCCCACAGGACTGGACGGAGGAAGAGAGGAAGCCGCCGAGAGGGATAGCCACGAGGATCATTAATCACCACATCCTGTTTGGTTTGTTTTTATTCAATTACGTTTACATACTTACAACCATATACGTAAGCTTAGCTACACGGCAAACTATAATTTGATGGGAATTGCAAAAAATACGACTAGACTGGAATTGACTATAAAAGACAAATGCTATAAAAAAAAACATGCCTCAAGATCGTTCTGTAATACAGATTGCGAAGTCAGCTTTGCCTGCCTATAACATATTTTTTATTGACGACAATTAAGTCAGGTGATTTTCCACGTCTAAGAATGAAAACGATTGAATGGCTTATTAAAATGCCTTTGTCATTTAACTGAGTTCTGTTAATATTTATTTTGCAGTGTGGTTTGATTTGTCCAGTAACAAACAGACAGATTCCTATATTTTTTTCACCCTTGAAGAAAATGGTTTAGCTATTCGCTGTGTGCGCGATGACAGCGCCCCTAGTGGCCACAACTATTTAGGACTTGTCACTTTTTGCCTCCAATAAAATGTTCACTGCATATTGTATCATATCGTTTTGGGTGCCATGGGGACCCATCAGCACTAAAACAAATAAAAAAGGACTGTATTTTTGGAACGCTTATTATAAATGTATGTCTCTTATAGACCACGGGACTATAGAGTCCCGGATTTTTGGGAGGCGAACGTGGGGCCGAAGCCAACACGCTGAAGCCCTTTTGAGACAACTTTAATGAAATGGTGATACAAAGTCGACGATTATCCTTGAGTATACTATAGAAATGTACCCAAGGACAATCCCCGGTTCTGTGCTAAACTATTGCTAACTATGGATGAAAACTACTTGGGCTATTGTGATGGGATGCTATTGGACTAGGAATGGGGAAACTACGGGAACTATGGCACCTGCCGATGACAATGTATTAAATACATGTAAAAATGGCAGGTGGACTTATAGTGTACTAGGTTAAATTTCTTACTTTTTTCTCTTCACAGCAGCTATCCATTTTTGTCTTTGCTGTAATGTCCACTTTGATGTTGAAAACGAATAAAACTTGCACGAACTGGTTTTCCCATTGTTTTTATAATTTACGACACAGCATGTACTATGACCCATATCGCAAATTTTTACGTTTTTACTTAAAATTATAAAGGAAGTTATGAAAATAAAGCAATTTGTCACTTGACAGCCCAGAATTAATTCACATTTCTGCCACATCGTGCGCTTCGATCGATTTGCCGTCCCCCACCACCCACTTTGCACATAGCGAATACGATCCTGCACTGCTGCTACACTAAATTCAAAAACAATGAGACAGTAGTCAAAACCTAAAAGCCGATATTCACTTAGGTACATATTCCGTTATAGGAGAATTATAATATAATTTACCTGACTAGAAAACGTCGCAAAATGAGTGTCCCATTGCCCGTGTAAATTTTAGATACATCGGCATTTACATTCGACTTGAAAATTCTATTTTCGTTTAGACTCAAAACTTTAGAGCTTTTCTTGTTTATAATAAAATTATCATACAAGTCCATAAAAAGAAATGATTTGTGGCATAATTTGATATTTTGTGAACCTACACAGGTAAGAATGGCAACAAGCGCGGCGGCGGCTGGCCGCTAGAGGGCGACTCTCGCTCGCGCTCCATACTCAAGAACAAGGAGTCGAGGGGCACTGACAGCGAGCTGCTACTCCAGGAGACCACCTCGCTTGGTGCCAACGTGAGTACACCATAGACACATTACTATGCTAATATAAGAACTATTTGCTACAGAGCATACAAAAAAGTAAAAGACCAACATTTTCTATGGCTTATTCGCAAATTAAGACTATGCATTATCTTTAAACTGTTCCTAATTCAAACAAGGGACTATTACGGTGGGATGCACTATTTAACCATTTTCAGCTGTGAAATAGCCGATGTGACCAATGGACGACGATTTCACGACTGGTAATGGTTTGGGTATCGTTAAAGTTAAATGGTGCAACTCACCCTTATTGTTATGTGCTAAATAGGGAAATCCTGTTTGCCTTGCAAATGAAGCATTTGAAAATGAGTCCCTAGCAGTTGTTAAGTAGTAGCTTTTTGAAAGCCTGTACGGGATAGGCTAGATAGTTTGATTATATGGGGGCAATGTTTCAGGGCGATTCTGGCAGCGAGTCGTCGCCGATTAGATTGAAAGACTTCAAGGGGCAGAACCACAAGGGCGGCGCCGCGGAGAGAGACAACCTAGTCACGTAGTTAGTGTGTAGAGGGCGCTTCTCGCTTGACATGCCTCGCCCCACACTCGACGCGAACATTAATACTTAGAATGCAATAACATAAAATTATAAACAAATAATTTTAACATATCATTGGGCGATTGTGACTGCTTGTTGAATAGATTTTCATTTCGTAGAATTATAAATATTGTAAAAAATATTACTTATTGTAATAATCGTTCATTCCAATCGAAAAGTTGAAGAAACCTATTTGTTAAGTTTTTTTACGTGCAATTATTAATTGCTAATTTTAATGTAAGCGATATAGTTTGTACAGCATAGTTGATGAAAAATGAAGCAATTATTAAAATTAAACATTTTCTGAAATTGTTATCAACTGTTTCTTTTAAAACCTCTATACGTTTTCAGTGTCGTGCAGGTATAACAATAACAGACAGCCATTGTCAACAATGATATTTATTTGGAAGCTAAAATCTTTCCTATTTTAGAGTATTAAACATAGAATTATAACGTAAAATTTCCATTTAACATTAGGAACGTGCTATATAGAAAAGGGCAATTTAACACACAAATGTCGACCTTAATATTACAATGTTGCAAAACTTTACAAGTCGAGTGATGACAATATCACAAATTACAAAACGTAATACAACTATCATGACTGCTTTTGGAATTTATACAAATAATTTAATAATGGTCCGAATAATAATACTCAATGTTCAAATTAATGATAAACATTAATTTAATTAATACTAAATCAAAAATAATTAAACATCGATTGTATGAGTGATAACGAAACTAACACATTAAAATACTTTGGTTCAAGTGAGTACATTAATAAATCTACGTACACTGGATTGACTGGATGCAGAAATAAATTGTTCTGATGTGCCCAAAATATACACGAAACACAGAAAGTGAATTAAACCATTTATCGGCTAGATAGCGTACATTTAATTAAAAGCACTTCGAGAGAAAAGCTCTCTGAGGCTTTGAACATTAATTTATCGTAACAAATGCATGCATCGGAGAGACTGTTCAGTTTATAGGTGTATTACCTACTAAAAAACTTTACAAACTGAACACAATGTACATATCTTACTTTAATACTTCACAAAACTTCGAAGACGTTTAGGCACGTGAAATAAACAATACAACAGCCTTCTTTTGATAATATTAATTGTAAATTCGTCTTATTCGTAATCTGTACATGCCTATTTAAATACACGTTAAAAAACTATTTACATAAATTACTAATCGAATAATTTACATTTACCTAGAGAAGATTCTACGGTATTGTGTAGTATTACAGTATTATATTATACACTAAAAGCGTTTACTAATGGACGTACTCACAGAGTTTGAAACAGATATCAGCATTATGACACGTTTAGAATCATATTGAAATTGGTGTTTCCTGCAATCAGTAAAAATAATAATTATTATTTACATCAATCAAACGCAGGTTTTTTAACCTCATCAGTTGGGACATTGCGTAAATTGCTGAATTAAAGTCAAGAGCTTTTTCAAAATCTGATGTAACTTTACTATTAACATTAATTTTAAAGGAGCTTTAAGGTCATAACAGGCTTGCTACATATACAATACGTATACGTAAGATATTAGATGCATTCGGGTTATTTCGTGTTTCGAAGTTCCAAAGTCCTATGATACGAAGATAGTCTGTTTTGACTCAAAATAGATGGTCTTGTCTATGCAGTGATTGGTAGGCATGAGACTAACGCTGACAGCTGTTTCGCCCTCATTGGCCATCTCTCCGCTTGCGCGTGCATTGCTCATGCAGCCGATACAGGTATTGCTCATAAATAATAGTTTTATTGTTACAACATTATTGTTTATCCGTACATTATGTCTTACATTGAACACACAGGCACCTTACTTTAGTAATCTTGGCAGTATATCATGGCACGTGACACTTTGTTATATTTCTGTAGCAATCGATGCCGTCCCTCTTACTCAAACAAACGCAACTATTTTAAACCAAATTGTATTTTCGTGTACAAAATGATCATCCCTCTTTCGTTTTATATGAAAATACAATGAATTATTAAATTTAAAGCTTTGAGTAATAAAAATATCACAAATAACTTTGTCAGTTTGATATATGAAGCCAAATTGATGGTCCCTCGCGGGAGCAAATGTATGTTTGAGTTTGTTCACGTTGGTGTTTCCCCTTCTAGTCTAATTATGTAATAATATAAAAATATGTCCACAGCACAGGGTTGGTGTTGTTCTTGTTGTGCAAATATACTAAGTACTATCAAATTTGGCTTCACGTCAATGTATAAAAACAATAAACAGTGCTCTCTATAAATTATTCATAACTTAGTGATATTAATAAATTCTCTCGTTCAATCACTGCTTACACACTGCACGTCTACGTTTTGTGGAATTTTCTGAAAACGTAGCAAAGTTGTGAACGAAATCCATAAAGTGTTCCGATTCTCATGGTGAGATAATGTCAGGAATGCGTAGAGTTAGATCGCTTCTCCACCAGACCGAACCGCGCCCACCCGCGTCGTCGTGCTGGAGAAACGCCTTAGAAACACAATGCAAAATATTTTAACTTAAATACTAAATTTGTAAAAATAATAACAATTCCTTTGACGAAGTGCCAGATTTTACCTGTTACATCTAAGGAAAAACATCGGGTGAGTCACAATATTTGTTCGACGGACTTATTCAATCACAAAAACATGCTTTGCAGAAGAATGACAAAAGTAAAACTAGTTTAAAAACTACCGAAAAAGTTGCGTAATATTAGCAGGTTAGTCGGTACTGTTCGTGTAGCACACACTGGGGAACAGACACGTGGTCGCGTGGACGCTGGGAGTGCGGCACTACCTGTGCCAGGCGACGGTGAGCGCGGTGCGCAGCTTGCCCCACAGCCACGGGTACAGGCCGCCGCCGCGCCACGCCGCGCGCGCCACGTACTTCACGTAGTCGTACAGCCCCCACGGCGCGTGCCCGCCGTTCACGTAGTACACGTACGTGAAGCCGTCTTTACACCGCCCCTTGATCGAGTAGTAGTACGGCAGAAATGAGTGCAGGCGGAATCTACAAAACGCAACATTTATTTATTAAGATACAGTGTAATTTGTTGTCCTTTTGTTCTACATCTACAGGTTTTTAAAATGAAAATGACTTAGCGAAATAGTCAACTGCGTGTAGTTTTGATAGAAGGCACGACGCTCACTGTGTGCCGTCACGGTCTCGTGGTTTTAAATTAAATTTAGATTTTGATAATTATCTATATAATACAAAACTTCTATTACACGAACCTTTTGTTCGTGTTTTGTTATGTCCTAAATTTTATTTTAGTTTGAACCTAATGAGTGCTATGCACGCTCAAGTACCAAAACCTTTGCGTGTGTAGTTACCATTGTACATCTTTTGCTGAAATAGTACATGTATTTTATTTTACATTCACAAATAGTTTTCATGTAACTACACCTATACCTAATGCAGGTCAAGGAAATCCAATCTAAGATTGCCGATAAGATAGTTTACATACATTTGTACGTCCATTGTAAACGTTTAAAATCTAGATATTATTACAAGTAGGTATGACATATTGGATATTGTATGATGATAAAAACCTTTCTATTAGAGATAACAGCTAGTCGCTTCATCAGAGCGGATTATAATGAGTATTTTCAATGGGTTAAATAAAGCTATGAGACGGACGACAGACAAAGCAAGTTTAAAATAGAACTAGAACCTTTGTTGCCATTTTACCAATGATAAGTGAAACTATACAACACACGTATTTTTTAAAGGACCGAAAGGGAAGGAAGCTTCCTTCCTTTTAATTTTATATTTGAATCAGAAACTTCAATCCTGTTAATAATTGGATAATTATTACCGGTCAATTAGTACCTATGCATTTAAAATAGCACTGCAGTGCGTAAATTAAATCAATTATTTCTTATTTAAATCATCAATTTATACAATAACTAGCTTTTGCCCGCGACTTCGTTCGCGTGGAATAATGGCATCCGGCAGATTTTTGGTTTGAACAATAGATGGCGCTGTATGTCCGGAATAAATTGTATTTTTTATTTTTATTTTTTGTAATAAAAACTATCCTATGTCCTTCTCCTCCCTCTACACTAAACTACCTCCCTGCCAGTTTTCAGCTAAATCGGTTCAGCCGTTCTTGAGTTATAAGTGGAGTAACTAACACGACTTTCTTTTATATATATAGATTATAATCATCCGAATGGAAACCATCGCATTATACTGCAATTTATGTTGAAACCACCAAAAAAACAAAACATTTGGTACATTTGATAGTACCGACAATGAAATGTCCTTTAAGTTACAAACTTAGTAAATTTCTTAGTTAATAAAAAAGTAACTTAACTAATGATCTTCCTGTACCTATTAATATTACAAAACTGAAGGGTTTGTTTGCTTCTTCGCTTGAACGCGCTCTAGCCCACTTTTAAACTTTTTATTCGGATATGCGAAGTCGAAAGTAGTTCCCACGAGGCGTGGCGAATCACTGGTAAAGTCTACTAGTGAATAATATCAGACTTTGTACTTTGTCTAGACTTTACTAATAGCGGTGCCTTGGGCAAATTCCACATAACGTGGAGGATCAAACGTCATAAGAGTGCAAAGTTCTGTATATAAGGTATTCTTGATCTTTAATCATAAATATTTTGTGTAATTTAATGCGTTTTAATATTTCATTTACTGAATTACATAATTTATATCGTTGCAGTCTTTTTTATCATCCCACTGTTGGGCATATACTTACTTCCTCTCACACGCAGAAGGATTGAGCATTTTCATAATTTATATCAAATAAGATTAAATAAAAGTACCTATGTTTTCGTCGTTAATTGATATAATATCAAGTAAGTGAGATAATATCGGAATAAGTATATATTGTAAAATATTTTGATCTATCTGAATACTTTTAAAGGCAGATAAGAGAAAATGAATTGGAGATTCATATAACGCTTAGTAAACCTTCTGATTAGATAATTTTGACAGTACATTCGCACGAAAAATTCGGTACATTCACATAAGTAGTCAAAAACCTTCAAAACAAAAATGAAAGATAAAACGTGAATCATTGCAAAAAGAACCTTGTAAAGTATCGTAAAGTCCCACGCCGCTTTACCGTGACTTTCAACTACGTACTATATCGGTAGTACGTATAAGAAAAACACCGATTTATCTCTGCTAATATCTTATTGATAAAAAATGAATTTTCGACGAATGAGCGTGACACGCATTTGGTTGATTGGCGCACCTCAATCATTGAGTACAGATGTACAACAATGTACTGAAGACTAATTTAATCCGCGCATAGCAACATAACAGAGGATTTGTTAGGTGCAGCCCGTTTTGTTTTTTTTAAGACAGTTTCAGATCCTAACACCCAATTTCTCCGGCTATGGTTAACTGTTAAAAAAACAATAGATTAAAAGACAACTTTTTTTAATATATGGAGCTGAAATTTTTATGACACCTTGCCTTGGAAATCAATTAGGAACATAAATCCGAAAAAATAATTTCAAATGGGCGTTCTAATTTAACAGCTGTTTTCCTTATAAATGGACGTAATGGTGTATCTTGTTGGTGCAATTGGCAGGCTTGAATTACAAGATAAACCAACTGATATATTAACGAATTATCAACTTACCTTCTGTGTTCATAAAAAAGTATAGCTTCTGTGTTGGTGGTGAGCACGTGCAGGAATATGGCCTTGACGCGGTGCTCATGCGGCGGCTGCGGCACGGGGCCCGCCAGGTGGTTGATGAGCACGTCCAGCAGCATCGTCGCCACGCCCGACCGCCGGAACGAACGAGCTACCCCTGCAGATAATACAAGTTACATATTAACCTGGAGTAGAGACCACGGACTAGCAAGCGCAGCATAGGACGTCCACCAACAAGGTGGACAGACGACCTTATAATGGTCGCCGGAAGACGCTGGATGCAGGTCGCCTCCAACAGGTATCTGTGGTGATCTAAGGGGGGGGGGGGAGGGGGCTGTGTTCAGCAGTGGATATCCTATCGCTGAGAATGCTGAGATGATGATGATGATGGTAATGAATACAAGTAATGACCAATTCCTTATCTAGTAATCAAAACAACAGAAAGATCAAATATGTATTGGGAACGGCCATAAGTTTCAATTACAAAGAGGAAAGATTAGCATATGTATTTGTATGTATGTTATTAGTTTACTCTGGATGAACAGCTAGTATTAAATGAAATGCATTATGGGTCTAATTGTCCCATGTAGGTCTAAATTATAATAGATCTTAAGTGACTTATGGTTAAGCAGGCAAATATTAAGCTGATATTAGATGTTTGTGAAACAACAACAAATTATGCTTATTGCTAATGCAATGAGTGTTATTGATAGTAACTTAATCACTTCAAAATCATTAGCCTTTCTTTTAATTTTCTAACTTCTTGTTATGCATTGTAAGAAGAGTAAATTAATCAAAAATACCTAATGACAGTATGTAAGCAACAAGTGTATCCTTTGAGGCGAACCATCTTGACAGTATTCCCCGGTCTTCTGCATTCAGTTTCAAGTAAGGCTTTATTTCAGCCACAATAAGGCCTATAATCTCACTTTTGTACACCGCTGCCAGGGCAAAGAACCTTTCTGAAGAAGTAATGTCCTCATACCATGACTGAGGGTATTCTATAGGAAACCAATCTCTGCATAGAGATCTCACCTGAAATATTGAAAATAATACATTGTTTGACAGAGACAAAAAAAAGTTTGACTACAACATTAAATATAATCTTAGATCTCCAGCATAATCATGAAATCACATAAACTTACACCAAGGCAATGTTATTTTTGAAAGGTGCCTGTGATTGTTAGTGGCCATTGAAATATGAATAATGCCATTATTTTAGGGTGCGTCCACATCTGGCGAATGTGCCGCAAATGTGCAGCACGAGTGCCGATTGCGAGCTGCCTGCGAGCTGCGCGCGTACAGTCACTGCAATAGTTTGGTGCGCCTCTTTAGCGCAACGCTTGCAAGGCTCGTATAGAGCGCGCGATCTGCGCGCACTCAGTTCTCGCCCTTACAGTTCCATTTATTATTTAATAAATAGCGCGTCGCGCGCCGCCTGCGCGCTGATCGCGTACGCGGCGGCGCAGAAGCGGCGCACGAACAAAAATGCACGCGCGCAGCTCGCGGGCAGGTCGCAAACGGCTCGCGAGCTGCACATTCGCGGCACATTCACCAGATGTGGACGCACCCTATAAAATTATTGACAAACAGCATCTTAAATCAATATTGAATTGTGACCTTTTGCCTAATAACATTTAAAGAGGAAAACCTAAGTATTGGGTAATAGTGACTATTCCTGGAATTTTCAATAGAAGCAATAAATTGTATGAAGTTGATTAAATAGTATAGGTATTTATTACACAACTTAACGAGTCATGATTCTTGCTCACCTAATTTTTGGAAATGATTTTCAACCTGTAAAATGTTTTGTTGTACTCATATAGAATTTTGCAGTGTTTGGGTTTATTTTTAGACATGAATTCACAGCCTAACCTGTAGTTTACGAAACCGATTTAACTATTATGAAATTGTATTTTTATTTAAACTTGAAATATACAATAGTTACTATTTTTCAAGTGAAGGTAAATAAGTAAGATAAACATGAAATAGATGGTATGACCTATTATAGGTTGAGTTCATATATTCAGGGTCACTCATTAGGTCATGTCAGATATAGTAATGATGAGCACTAACCTCCTCTAGGTCATCAGGGCACAAGAAACGCAACTGAATATCTTTTAGAGAGCATTTTGCGTCCTTCGACTTCTCAATTATTACTTGGAAGCCTTCAGAAAGGTACCTGAAATAAAACCAGTAGTAGTTAATAGTGTTTTTACAGAACTGAAATAATTCTAAACTGTATGATGTCATTGTCTTTACGTTATTAGCTTTTGTTGTATAGGGAATAGCATTGGGAACAAATGATATTTTCTCACACAATTAAAAATCAGCTTAGAGTGCATAATAAACACGCCTAAAGCAACTGTACACAAAGGTTGCATTTAAATCTCAAAACAAATATAGAGTACCTTGCCCGCTCAATTGATCAATTTATCCAATTATAGAGTTCAAGGAAGACAGTGCAGGCACACAAACAAGCGAGAAACACAGTCGATTGAATCCCGATAAATAAATAGAGACACGCAAAAGAACTCACCAGCTGAACCCAGCCATTCGGTAAATCGGCCATTAATACTGTCACTCAATAATCTTTACGAGTAAACATGATAGCACATCCAAAAACTTTCATACTATTGCATTAGTGAGAACTATAGGCGCAAATCCGATAACATTTTCCTTTTGACTAGTTAAATAAATTCGATTTGTCAAATCCTAATCACCAATTGACAACTTTGACATAAACATTATTTGACAGAATAGTGCCTAGTGCGTCATTCTGCAAGTTTTTCAACAATGCTTTGATGGTCGATTTTAATGAAATGGAGTACGTCTAGCTAGTTAGTAGATAAAATGAAATAAGAAAACTAAACTTTTTTATAAAATACTAGTTTTTTATTAGCGAGTAATATCCATTAACATCACTGCTGAAATATAAAACTTACTAAACAGTATGCGTCATATATCGTTATTGCAAAACCTGGTCTGGAACGTGGCGTCAGTTGCCAACATAAAAAAAAAAACAATTTTTGGTGTAGCAACTTTTGTAGAAAAGCGGCTACAGAGGATTACAATCACGTATTTGTCTGACTGAAAGCTTTGTATCTATGTTATGGTCCTGAATAAATTTAAAAAAATCGGCTACCGAAAATGGGCCATTACTTTTTAAATGCCTAGATCAAGAAAGTCTACTACTAACTATACTGGCCACTACTGGCCAGCCCTTTTAGTTTACCTCTGCCTTAAGTTCTCTTTTCTCAAGAATCCACTGTTTATGTGTGTTTTTTCATGTTTGTTCATTTTTTTTACAAAATAATATGTTACAATAATATGTTATAATGTATTACAAGATCTTGCTTTTCGTCATGATTCTAAGCATGCGGGAAGCCCCTAGTCTTAGGTATTTATTTCTTAATGAAAATAAAATAATAGGAAATGCAATATTTTATAGTTGTTTTTTTTTTGTTCGCGTCAAGGCTTATTCATTTCAACTCTGATCGTATAAACTTGTTAAAAATGTAACTCAATGCGTTCCTTAGAAATGGGCTTCGTTAAAAGGAAGGAAATCGGAGTGATTTTAAAATAATGGCTATTTTCTATCATTGGCAATCCTAAAAATCTCACAATCTGATAAGGCATATGACTTGATACTATAACATAGTCGGGTACCGGCGACATGGAAAATCAGGGGTGGACCCAGCACTCAGAAAAGGTTGTGAGCGCTTTCATCAGATACCTATGGCTGAAAATTCACATACCTACATTTACATTTATGAAAAGGTACATAGAGGTTTGTAAGGAGTACATAAGGATGTACATACAGGGCTAGTATACAAGGGAGTAAATATGGGTAGGGAGTACCTACCTAGGTACATAGGGAAGTTCATAAGTATTTCATAAGGAAGTTTACAGGGAGAGTATAATTAAGGGATTTTATAAGGTGGAAATACATTGAAAAAATAATAAGAAGTAGGTATGACGTCACAGGTAAATTGTGGCCACTAGGAAAAATCAACAGAATGCAAGTATGCAGATACGTCACAAAGAAATCCATACACGAGGATCATCTAGTGTAAATAATTGAACGGAGTGATTCCACATGTGTTAGTATCAGCGGGTACTTATTGTAGTGGAGGATTTGATTCCTCGATGCTCACCAGACGCCGCGGTATCGCCTTACACTGAGCGTGCCACAGATGGACTATGTTCACACGAAATGTCGCTCGATCACTCCACTTGAGTTGCACTGTTTAGTTTTATGCTTACTTGCAGTGCGAGAATGCTGCTTTCCAACTTAAGATGTGCTTCTATCTATGTATTAGGTCTTGGGAATGGTCAGGGGCCCGATTCTCCTAAGTTAATAATGTCAAAATCGAATAGAAATCGAATTGCAATATGATCGCAATAGCAGTTTTAACCATATCGGGCATTCTGCTACTAATAAAAGACCAATCGTATTCAATTGACATTTGATTGGTGTGCGATTGGTCTGCTATTTTGGTGATTTTGGTCTATACGGTAGTTTGCTGTACAATCATTTTGCAATCGTAAATCATTTGCAGACAAAATGATTCATTATTGAATGATAGAAAAGGATAAAAACGTTTATTTCAAAGAAAAAATAGCGGTAATCGAGTCGGGATTGGATCTCAGTCGAATCGAGTCGAACGTCGATCGATCGTCGCTTAAGTAAAATTAGGAGAATCGGGCCCCAGTTCAATTATAAGACCACAGTCGCGTAGTCCCATTTTTATCATTACACAAACTTGCCTAAATGTCTGCCTTTGCCAGTCTGTTATTAGTTCAGGGGCCCGATTCTCCTAAGTTAATAAAGTCAAAATCGAATAGAAATTGAATCGCAACATGATCACAATAGCAGTTTTAACCATATCGGGCATTCTGCTACTAATATAAGACCAATCGTATTCCAACGACATTCGATTGGTTTGCGATTGGTCTGCTATTTTGGTGATTTTGGTCTATACGGTAGTTGCTCTACAATAATATTGCAATCGTAAATCATTTGCAGACAAAATGATTCATTATTGAATGACAGAAAAGGATAAAAACGTTTATTTCAAAGAAAAAATAGCGGAATGCCACATACGCTTCAGTCGTAATCGAGTCGGGATTGGATCTCGGTCGAATGTGAATCATGTGTCGCTAAGTAAAATTAGGAGAATCGGGCCCCTGGTTGAGTAGTCATATTAACAAAAATTTTAGTTCAATTCCACTCTTTGCCAGTCCCTAAGATCTCTGTTTTATATTAATGAAGTATTTATCCGTCGAATAAGAGCAAAAACACATGAGATTAAAGCGTAAAATTGAGCATGCTGTTCTCCGCCTCTGTAATTAATATCTTATGTGTTGGCGCACAAAAACTGTGTTAGTCAAAGTATAGGATATGAGTCGTCCGTCAGTCGGTGCATGTGTAGCGAGTGTGTAACGCGAGCCGCCGCCGGCGCACGCGCCTCGCGCTTCATTTGCACTCAATCTTAATATTGCAGCCACGATGCACCATTACTAATTCATAACAACCTTTTTGTACAATGTTTTTATTTCTCTCGAAGTTTGAAATCTCGGAATTGTAACTTTAGTCATGCGATGATAAATTAACAATGTTAATCGATTAGGGCGCGTTGACATGTCGCTACAATGGAATAATTAAGTAGGTACTTATTGAGTAAGTGCCCATACCATATGTCTCACAATCCTTTATAGTTACATTATCCGGAGACAAAGCAAACGGGTGCAAGCTCATCGATGATTCGATCCGAGCTTATCGGTGGTCGGTAACATCTTAGACTCCGCCTGCGATAAATCAGCCTTATTTCTCATAAATTCTCTTAAAGTACCTATAATAATTACATAATTTGCCGATATGTTTATTGGCCTCATTAGTGTCGGTCGCGAAAAATGTGAGAGTGATAAGATAGGGGTGAGAACAAGAGAGGCGTTGTGCGGCCGCGCCGGGGCGGGCGAGCGCCGGAAGCGGCGGCGGCCAGGGGTCGCCCTATCGCGCATTAGCCGACGATCCGTAGGTACTCCACTACCACTTCTCAGAAATGTCAACTGCGGACGAATTAGAGTCAAAGAGATACATACTTTTTGATTAGGCTACAAAGTTAGCAATATGTGATGTTGTACCGCCTCATGTGATTAAGTATGTTACCCAAATATGTGAATAATAAATAACATAAAGCGAACTATGGAAAAAAAGGACATATCTCAAATATCACTTTTGGATTGTATCTCAACATTGACACAAAGAAACCTACGAAAAACAGATAAAGAGAAGCAAAAACAGATAAAGGGTAGGTAGTTAAGGATGCAGACAAACCCAGAGCATAGTGTAGAACATACAAAAATATATTTAATGAACAACATGATTGTTATTAAAAGAAATAAAACTAATTAATCACAACAATAACTTATCAGAAATTATAGTCTCTAGCTATGTATAACTTAACCTAACTACACTTAACTAACCTTAAGCTTTGGTACTTGAGTAATTTCGTAAAGTACCAAACTAATTTACCTACCAAGTAAGTAGAGAAGTGATTGAAACCGTAGTATGTGTTCTGAAATAATTCAGGAGTGGACACTCCCTGATTAAAATATGAAAGTTATGGAATAATTTGCCTGGTACAACTACATATTAAACTTATAAAGTAAACCCACGTGGACAACATTTTTAAACATTTTGGCCCTATAGTTAACAAAAATAATAATTTACATAAAGTTTTTAACCTAATAAATATTTATTCAGCTTACACAAATTAAACGCACGTGCGCGTCGTTTCGCGTAGCACTATGTCTACCCAATTATATTTACAAATGGTTGACCTATTTTATAAGTTACAAAAAAGTCATGAGCGGCGATAAAAAATATTTAGATTTTTTGATAAAGCTTGTTGATATTTCTAAATGTCTTTGAGGCACCAACGTTGAATCACGACACGTTTTTTTAATTTCCCGGTATTTTAAGGGTGTGCGTAGTGTTGCCACTCGCAAGCAGGGTGGAGGCGAGGGGGCACGGGGGCGTAGAGGGGCGGTGGGGGGTGGTGCAGACTGTGGGCGGCATACCGCGGCTGCAGTTCGTGGTAGTCAGGCACGGAGCCTGACGGCAGGTACTGCTCCAACTCCGCAGTATCTGGTGCACCGTCCGCTAGAAGCGCTGGTGAGATGTCCGGCATGCCAGCGAAGTCGATCTGATCTCTCTCAGGGGATGGCTCTCTCTTCGGCCGAACCGCTGACGTCGGCTGAGGCTTGCGACGCCGCGGTTGATATTTGTAATCAGGGTACTCCTTCTTATGTTGCGTTCGCAGCTTATCTGCCTCATTGATGAAGGGTTTCTTCTCTTCTTCACTTAGACTCCTGTAAAGGAAATAGTAGGTTATTTTTTAAACTATAGCCGACATTGAGAAAGTTTATCTTCAAATCAGGGAAACATGACACACAATGACTTCGATTTTTTTAAACTACCTAAGTACCTATTGTGCTATTTGTAAAAAGTCTTCTCCCTAAGTAGCCACCAGTTACTACAAATAGTAATAGTAATTTATATTTCTTAAAGAACATATACGTAAAGCTTAGCTGGATTCAGAATCTCTGCTTAATTTGCCTCCATGACTTTTGATTTCGATGTGAATTGCTGAGTCAGAGCGGTTTTTTCTGAACTATTTCCAGATGCCGGCGGCTCTGCTAATGTACCGTAAGCCCTTCCAGTGTACGCCACTTAACTTGCTCGACACTACTTACTTGCAGAATACAAATGCTATCTATAATTTATGAGCTTTGACAATGTTTTATTTGTGATCTGTTAAATCTCAAAATCCGACCAGCAAATGTCATTCCATACCGAAGACGGCAAATTGAATTGGAGCAACGGTAAAAGTCCCGGAGCTTCACATTTTGTTGATCTGACATTCAATTACGTAAAATATTCGAAGCCAATCTTACATCTGTGACCTGCGACCTTGCTAATCTACTTGATCGAGATCAGCGTGGAGAGGTGATCGTGATGACAATGTGAGAGAGCCCACCAATCACAACACGCCAATCAGGCTCACTTCACCGACTGTTTTCTTTGATGATTCGAGAGTTTATGCCATGGCGGAGCGTATAAAAAATATATAGAGCGACCCTACGCTAAGCGGTTGAGCTTGATCGTTAGTTGGGTCAAAATCGCTAAAGTATTTTGAGCAATATGTTAGTATAAGTACGGATCAATGGATGCTAAGAGTATAGAAAATATAGAAAAATACAATCTTTCAATGAGACAGGAAAAATAAGTCTTAAATGACTGAAAACCTACAGATAAAAATTAAGTACTTACGTTAAAACTTAAACAATGTTAAAAGAACATAATCGAAAATGAAATATAAAAGAATTTGTCAATTAAGCCATTGCCCACAAAACCCTTTTAGTGTTATCAGGGCTCTATAACGTTTATTCATACTTATAGTGTAGTGGTCATGTCATTCTCGTCATCGTGTCTTTGAGAGCGCGAGTGCGCGGGTGGCCTACGACAAGTTGCTTTTACGATCGCTCAGCAGTACTTAGTGCTTATTTGATCCCATGCTCGGAAATAGTATACTCATTTCAAAGAATTCCTATCGAAATCGAAGACATACTTGCCCGTGAGTGAGTAACTGACTGAATAAATACGCTACATTTGCTACGAAAATGTCGCGTAGTCAATTATGAGATTCTCGTAGGCATGTAGTGTTTTAAAACATCCACATATCATATATTTAAAAATGTCTTGTTTTGATAATATTTATAACTTTTCCTATACCTTTTTGGCACAGAAAAATATATTTATTTCTTGTCATTTCCGAGTTCTTTCGACCAACCCAAACAAAGACAACAAACTTGATCGCCGAAAGATCTCCGTGCGAATTTGTTCCACAATTTTCTATTTGAGCAAGCCGAAGTGGAAACAGTTAGAGATGTTATCGCTTCAGTTAGCGGCGATAGCATTTTAATGAGTAAACAATCGATGCACGCCGCGCTGCTGGACGCCGCACGCGCAGCGCTCGCCACCGCGGTCCACTCCGGTCAATTTCACTTGGATATGACTTGAGGAATGCGATAAGTCTACGTAAAACTGGCCAAAATTCATGGTGAACTGGTAGATACTGGTAGGTAACAGGGAACATAAAAAATCCAGAGGGCCTTTTGATATACTTAGGTATGTATTTTACTGTTACTGTTACAGCCTTTTTATCGTCCCACTGCTGGGCACAGGCCTCTTCTCACATGGAGAAGGATTGAGCATTAATCACCACGCTTGCTCAATGCGGGTTGGTGATTTCAGACTTTATAGTCCAGGTTTCCTCAAGATGTTTTCCTTCACCTTTTTATCAGCCATTGGTGTCCAAGATATACTTAGAAAGTACCTATATACAAACTTAGAAAAGTTGCATTGGTACTTGCCTGACCTGGAATCGAACCCGCGCCCTAATACTCGAGAGGATGGTTCTTTACCCACTACGCCACCACGACTATTATACGTATGTATTTTGAATCTGTTTTTATTAGGTTAGTTACATATTGATTACTTACGCAATCTCACAATTAAACTATTTAACAATCCTAACCAACAATTCTAACTTCTATATTAATAATTTCGTCAAGGGGTACGGTAGACTGGATCGAAACCTTATTTAAATAACAAAGCATAAAAAAATATCGATTTTGAGTCGACAACATATATCCGCAAAATTCGGATTATGGAGAATTTCGTTAAATTCCGATGGCACTGACAAAGAAACCGCTGTCGCCATCTTTAGTAGTTCACCATCCACTCACTATGCGATCAGCGCCAAAATAGCGAAAATCAAACGGCAACTTTTTTAAGATATACTCTTTGATACGTGTTTTTTCTTTTTTATGATATACATACTGTTTGATATATGTTTTTTCTTTATACCGGATATTGGCCGATTCAACCACAGAAAAAAGAATTTGAAAGTTGAAGTTTAATTCAAATGTCAATGTCATTCACTTTCGTACAAAATACAAAATATTTAAGTACATTAATTTAAAAAAAGTTAAAATAGACATATATATATATATACAACTTAAAACTAATACAGTGCATCAAAAAATTGCTCCTCATCGCTGTCACTGGGTGGGTAATGTACCCAAAAGGCTGGCAGCATTGCCACGTTGGATGGCAATGCTCAACCTCTGTGCAAAATAAAAGCCTGCCTTTGGGTCCCGGGAAGTGTCAACCAGGCGCTGGGAAATATCCTTGGCAAGAAGGCGGGCGCTCGGACCCCACGGCCCAAGAGTTTCAACCCCAAACGGCTCAAACATGTAATTACTTATAAGGTTACTTACTATATTTGGGCAGTCAGCAGATTTTATTTTTTTAGAAGAAGAAGTTAAAGTAGAGAAAAGACTGAGTGCTTAAAACAAAGAGATTTATAGAGAGTAAACCTTAAAAATATACGACGTAGGTACATAGTTTGTTTGCGGTTCTTCGACGCTTGCGCTTTGGAACCGCGTTAAACTTATGTTGACGTCAACAAATGGTAAAAATATTTTTGACATAATACTTTTCTGACTATTAATAAGTGTTATTTACATAACCTATATTAACGATGAATTTGATTATTTTGTTAATTTGTCTTAGTTTATTTTGAATGTTGATTTAAAATAAAAATAATTTATGTAAAAACTTTTGCAGTTTTTATTTACCATATTTATTAAACACAACTAACGAAGCTATATCCAAACTAATATTATAAATGCGAAAGTAACTCTGTCTGTCTGTCTGTCTGTCTGTCTGTCTGTCTTTCTGTCTTTCTGTCTGTCTGTCTGTCTTTTCTTCACGCCTAAACTACTGAACCGATTTGTGTGAAATTTGGTACAGACATAGTTTGAAACTTGAGAAAGGACATAGGATAGTTTTTATTACAAAAAATAAAAATAAAAAATAAAATTTATTACGGACATACAGTGCCATCTATTGGTCAAATGTCGAAATGCTGTTCCTATGCTCCGTAGATAGATGGCGTTAATCGCGCAATGGTGTCATTACACGTGTTCGGTTCATGTTATTGTTTTAATTCATCGGAAAATCCATCAGAAAAATGTAAATAAACAGTAAAAAGGTGTAAAAAAATTAATATTAATATAATAAAAGTTTTACTACAAAGAAAATGCTCTAACGGAGTATAGATAATTCTATTAGTACTACGCGCAATTGTGTCGATCGTTACACGAGTTCGGTTCATGTTGTTTTAATTCATCGGAAAAAAGTAAATAAATAGTAAAAAGGTATGAAAAAAATAATAACAATATAATACTACTTTTAGTACAAAGAAAATGCCCGAACGGAGTATAGATAAATAATCCGAGTTGTCACTATGCTCGATAGATGGCGTTGGGATCGAAATAGATCGCGCTATGGTTTCGTTACACGCATTTGGTTGGGTATCGGCCGAGCGCTTCGGTACCGTCGTGGAAAAAATGTATTGTCGGTTGTATGGTCGTTTATGTGGATTGGTCCTGTTTCGTAAATTCTAATTTGGTTCCGTTGTATTTGTCGATTTGGTACAGACATAGTTTGGAACTCGAGAAAGGACATAGGATAGTTTTTATCCCAAAAATCCTGCGGGAGCGGGAACGTCTCAAAAATCCCGCGAGATCGGGAACTATGTGGGTAAAACCAAAAATCTGCCGGAAGTCACTATTCCACGCGAACGAAGTCGCGGGCAAAAGCTAGTGAATCTATATTTAATATTTTTGAAAACCGATGACTACAGAAACATCTATCTATATTTTGCACCTAGATGTGTATTATGAGTCAAATTTCACCCGAGCGAAGTCGGGTTTTCATCTAGTAGTGAATAATATGATTGATGATGCGCTGCGTGCCTATTTGGAATCTTATGATACTTAACTTTTAAACAAAGTACTGCAATGCTATGAAGTAGAACTTACTTCCACATAGATCCTAGAGATTTGCTGAGCTCGGCGTTGTGTAGCGCAGGCCGCTGCTCTGACAGGCGCCGGCGCATCGCTTGGGCGAACACCATGAACGCGTTCATGGGTCTCTTGACGTGCGCGCGCCGCATGCAGCCACCACCCCTGTTGACAATTTGTTGAGTAAGTTTAAGTTGGATACCTCAGGATTTATCATAGGTGAAAAAAAATGAGATAATCTTTGGTGTTTTACTTTGGGTGCAAGTCGATATGGCTAGTTAGAATAGTACTTGTAAGATGACGCAGATAGAGGACTATATAGATAGACTATATAGCCAAATAAAACTGGGATAAGGGCAGGAGGATGATGAAGCTTTGGTTTTTTAAAACAGGTCTCAAATAATTTTAGCTTTCAGGTGATGAACTTCGTAGTTTTTGGATAGAGCTAATAATTTTCTTAAACGCAGGGAAAACAGTAGGAATAGGGTAAGTGGGAAACAATGTCATGTAGGTAAGCTTCACGATGATCCGTGTTCTAACATGGTTCTAACTAAAGTTCCCATCGCAGAGAAATGTAGTTATTTATACAGGATGCAGTAGGTGAAAGTAAAAGTTTATTTACTCAACAAAGGAACCCTCTGACTAGGGCGACTTCTAGTGAAAAGCAAATCTAGTATCCACGTTAATGTTCTTTAGGCTAAAGCCTACATATACATAACACATACATATTTGTATCTAAGCTCCTCTGCTCACTCAAATTCATAAACCGTATAAGACAAAAAACTGCCGTAATAAAAACGTGCTGTTTTGTTTGGTAACAGAGCTATAAATAGTTTTAGTTTCCATATCCGAACAAAAAGTTGGTATTGACATAAACAATATGAAATGCGCACTTGAGCGGGCGCGGCCTCGCTACTCAAATTGGTTTAGCTTTCGGCGCGCGCCCGATAATTACTAGGTAACCAAACCCATCAAGCGTCGACGACCAACGACTATAAAGAAAATAAATTACGATTTACCCTTTATGTACGGTCGCAGTGAACAGTGGTGCGCCTGCGTTGCCAACTGCTGTAAACAGCCCAAGTGGCGCGGCCTCACGACTCACGTCATTTTACGCTCGTAAACATCTCTTATTTTATTACTTTTTTATTTTCTAATGCCCGTTCGGGTTTCCTTGCGATCTGAATGCTGACAATAAATTATGTTTTTTTCTTCAAACACTGACACGCCACTAAAAGTCGATCGATTTCTAACGGATTACTCTCGGGAAGTAATATGAGGAGAAATAATCACCTACCGCTTCGGCGAACTTCAGCGGTTTCCTTGTTTATTACTCAGAACGAGTTCTCCTAATGTAAAACATTTTTATTACACTAATACTAAACTGAGAAATGAGTAGACTTTGGTTGCTTATTTTAAATATTTCTATGGTTTCCTAGCTCTGTGTCTGGTAGAAGCTTTGCCCCATAGCGAATCCTTACTGAAAGCTTCACACGATTTTCATGACAGACACAATACTCAAAGAATTACAAATTAAAGTCCTTAGTTGTACATATGGGCGCTTCCTTTTGTATTAGAGATTGAGTACTAGTTTTTGCTGCGACAGACCCTCCGCGCGCCGACATCTGGTTAGTAACATCGCGCTCCTGACAATCACTGATAGGAGCTCCTGCTTTAATTGCCACAACAAACATTATGTGCTCAAAGTGGTACCTACACAGCGATCTCTCTGATTTATATGGCACCGTTGTCATTTAGAAATGATAGAAATTTAATCGCTATTTGAAACTAGGTACTTGAAGATGCATCGATGAAATATTTATGTCGGTTCTTGGCATTATGCTCTTTTGATTTATTGCTGTAGATTTTGTAAAATTGCCAATATCTTGTCGGTATAAGGTGACTAGGTATACAAAATCTTTCACATCTGATAAGCCACTAAGGCAAAAATATTTTTGATATTATTTTTTTTTTTTTAAATATGATGAATTAAATTAGTGTAATAAAGAAGTTGAGAGTGAAAATAAAGTTCATGAAACTGGTAAATGTTCGTGAAAGCTGCATTTAATTTGGAGAGTGTAACATTTTTTAGGCTATAAGTACCTAACAGTTAATAATATTCTTTGTTCCCTTCACCAAGTATTACGCAATTAAAGTTTAATTTAAAAAACATAATAGAACGTCGTGTCATTGACAAAAAGTTTTATAGTCGCGCGCGCAATGATTTACGGCCAGATTTCACAGTCATCCGTCTGCCGTACATCTGTATATGTTAAGGATTTATAAGTGCCATAAGTATTAGTTAACTATACGCACCTTTTATCTACAAGTGTTTCAGTTTTAGGCATAGAGGGCACGTGTTTATTATATCCGCGTTACTCAATCTTATTTAAGTATGTTTTTGTTATGGACTCCAGTCGGTTTTGTTTCAAAGTTGGTGTTGATGAATAAGTTCTGATAAAAAGGCCTAAGTAGCCTCTCGGTCTCGTATTAAGATTATGTCACAAAATTGTGTTCTGAAGTTACTGATAGGTATAGTGACAGATGAAAGGACAATGTTATTTGTTCAGGATTACTTCTAGAATAAAAACCACCTACCTCGGTTGCCAAAGCCGATAAAACCAAGTCATAAAACGTAGCAAAACTGGTTGGCGACTGAAAACTCCTTACAGAGCGTTAAGTAAGTAGTTCGAAAACAATTGAACTGAATTTTTTCAAGGTTACACGCGTTGATTTTGGGCGAGCAACTACATTAAGTACGTGGTCCTAGGGTAGGTATGCGTACGTGTTATTAGCCATTGTTTAGAAAAGCTCAGCAGCCCAATGTTGGCAGTTGGTAGTTACGGTGATCGATGTGCCAAAACAAAGATACAGTTACATTTGAAGAACCATTGCCTAGTTAAAAACTATTGTTTAATACTTTGCTGACTTTTAAACACGTACCAGGTATGTGTTTACTATAAATTATTTACAAGTACCTAGTAGTTACTATTATGTTTTCAAGTAGGTTAGGTACCTGCATACATATTTTCAGGCGTAGTATCAACTTTAGTGAGCCCTCTTCACACCCATTAGGAAATATTCTAGGAAGTATTTTTTACTAAATATATTTATTAATAAGTCAAATTAGTCTAGGCTGAGCAAACACTCGCTCTGAGGCCATTGGCTGAGGAAGTCATAAACAGAACAGATAGCTGTCATCTGTGAAGAGCCCGCCCACGCTATTTCTGCTTTTCAGAGTTGCGCCGACGCAGCCGCCCACCGTACTTAGGTATTATTGTGTTATTGCGCATAAATTTGCCAAGGGAACTGGCGTTTGACAGTGTTGCCGCCAAAGTGCATTAGTTGCAGCATCCCTGTTGCCGTTTCTGAGTTACGACCATATTTACCCATTGATAACTAGCTAAGGTCTGCGAAAAATGGTCTGAACTATGAATAGGCTGACACTATTTTTGTAACTAATGAATCTATGTATATCTATTGTAAAAGTCTTCAAAAGTAAGAAAATCGGCACTACCTCAGCTGCGAAAATAAAATTACTAAACGAATAAAATTAATAAACGAAGAATGTGATGACGATGGTGAAACTTTAGCCTATCATTTAAATATCCGTGCGAAGCTGGGCGGGGTCGCTAGTCTGATCTAGATGCATATGGGAAATTAATAACACATGCTGTTCGAAGCACGTGAGAAGATACCTATATCTATGACTAACTGACCCAACAAACTTCGTATCGTTTAAACCTTCCCTGGACCTCTACAAACATTTTAAAATCAAAATAAGCCAAATCGGTTCAGCCATTCTCGAGTTTTAATGAGACTAACGAACAGCAATTCATTTTTATATACTTATAAGATATAAGATATAAGATAAGATAAGATAAGATAAGATATCAGGCAGTTTTATTTTCAGATTAATTTTCAAAGAATAGTGGTTTGATTTTTGGGGTTCCGGACTCAGGCAAAGGGTGCAACTATTACTTACTAAGACTTCGTCTGTCTGTCACTAAACTGTATTTCATGAATATTTTTAATTCATGTGTTGTATCTATATGTATATAGTTCCCGGCACGTAACTTGGCAAGAATCGTGAGATGAAAACAGGTCCTATTCAAGCATACATAATCGCCAATAAATTATGTCAATAACCATAGAATAATGCACAAGCAATAACAGGGACCACTTTTTGTATAATTTAGTGCACTATGAGCGAGCTTACACTTATTAAAGGTCCCAAATCCTTGCCAAGTTATATGCCGGCTACTATACTTAGATGTAAAACCCAACTCGCCAGTATTAATACCTACTAAGTAAGTAGTACCATACGGAAATCCTGGTAACGAAAACCAAATTGTCCTTCGTTTCGAGAACTTTCAAAAAGCGAAATCAGTTTTAAGATTATTTCATTCCACATATTTATTTCGTAGCTTATTAAGATTTCTGTCGGTATATAAACTGTGTATAAAATAGACCCATTGAATAGAAACGATTTCGCTGGATTGTTGTTACCATATGATTTTTAATAAAAAACTCGTCTAAACCACGTATTAGCAAATCAATGTCAAAACCAAGACCGAGATGTTTACATTGAAAGTGCACTAAAAGTCTCCCCTTCAGCATTTTATAAACATCCCCACGACCGCAGTTATCTTTACAGTGGATGTAACAACGGCTATAAAACAATTAATGACGCTGTAAAACCCGACGGTAGCTGAAAGATGACTTTCAAAATCATTATTTTACCACTCGAGTGAGTTTTATCAGCGTTCAAACGAATAATTACCTATTGATTAGATTATGTGTAGCACCTGACTCAAGTGTCCCTGGGAAAACTCGTATCAATTTATAAGGGTTCAATCGGGGTACAGTCCACGTATCGGAATTCGTTCGTTCGATTGAATAAGGGGAAAATTTTCTCACAGAATTTCCTGTAGAGTAAACATGACGTTTTGTAGTGTTATCACACCCTGAATTGAATTCCAATGAAGGGTGAGGGCTTTTAAAATATTGCAGTATCTGAAGTGGGGAAATCCTACATGATATTTTTAGGGATAAGATAAAAATGATGTCAAAATACTTCTACAGTCTCGTAAATTATAGAAGCGCCTTTTTGTTTGTTTCCTTGCCAAATAGAAAACTGTGACTGGTGAAAAACAATTTCTCTAAAGTTTTCATGTCAAGAAGTGCATATAAAACAGAATATAGTCTTCTTTTAAAAATAAATTTCTTTTGTTTCATCTTAAATTTGTACTGTTTTCGATTTTCAAGTGTTTGATTCTGAAATCGTTTGTTAAAAACCAAATGCAGGCGAGACAGGGCGCGCCTACCTAGAGATGCGCCCTGTTTACTGTTTAATAGATAAGCCGGCGGAGTTCCGCGAATCAGCTGATTGGCCTCACATCCCGGAACTCCAACAATTCTATAATTTGCTTTACATTATAGATTTTCTATGAAATTAATGGATTGTAATGAAAATCTTCTGCTTACTCGAAGAAACTCGAGCTTTGAGAAAGCTTTTGCTACAAAATAGATTACGAATGAAATTCAACAAATAACTTAAAAACAAAACAAATTACAATTTTCTTTTCTTTTTCAAATCAATAGTTAATAAAGATGTGACAAAAATATCTTGAGAAATCGAATCCAATTGAAAAAAAGACATCCAACGTAAGCCAAAAATCATGACTTATAGAAACATTTTCCAATAGTCCTTGACTTACATTAGGGCGATCAATTACCGGCCACTAAGAAAGGGTGGTAATGCATGGGAACTCGCAGACCACATCTGTGTCCACAAAACACTGATAACATGTACTCGATATCTTTGTCAATACGAGCCCTGCGGGGCCCACCTAACTACGTCGTAATGGGGAAGTAAGTACGTAGCAACTTATGTCGGCACGTACACTAAAGTATAACTATATTTTTCTTGCTATCGGCAAAATGAAATCATTAGTTTTGGTACTCATTTTCTTGAACAAAAAGTTAATACCTTTTATCGAAAGTTTTTTTGCTAATTAAAAGACGTTCAAATACGAAGTGATATCATAAAGCTTTCATTTAGTAAGTAGGTACAGTATGGTAAATCTCAGTAACCGCGTAGGTTGAAGTAAATGTTATGATTGCAATTGAGTCTGCTGATGGACATATGAATCTAATTTGCAATGTGCTGATTTTGGTTATCATACGGTGAGCCTCTACCGACATAAAGCCTTCCGAGAAGAGCCAAATATCTCTTGGGCAGTTTGTAAATTCAAAGCCATCTAGCTGTTTCCTTTTGTTAAACATACATACAAGTACATTATGTTCATAACTTCATCCAATTACAAGCATAAACGTTGCGTAGTCCGTGGAAGGCATCGCGAATAACGTTTAGCGCGCTGTACCAGATAGTAGGGTCGCGGTAATGAGCCGGTGCGCGGCGCAGGCGCAGTGCTAACTCGCCACATTACCGGGCCCCCGCTAAACAACATACGGTGCCGGCCAGATTACACTCTGTCAATATTTGAAACTATCCCGCCACTCCCGGTACATGCCATGCGATGAAGTAATTCCGAAAAGTTTGCTGGTCGTTAAAAATAATTATGTTGTCAAGCTCGAAGACAGCAAATTCGACAACTGAAAAACACAGTTTTATTTAAAAGAAATAATTCCGAAGAAACAGATCTGCCAAAACTGTATTGCTTCTAAATTGTGGTTCTAAGAAAAACTGGTACCTAATTAACTTAGAGTAAACAACGGACTTTGCTTATCGAGCGCTACAGTGACTACAAGCCGAAAGGGATTGAAAGCAATAAACACTTATCCTAAATGCATGAATGAAGCCGCGGCCACAGTTTGATTATAAGTTCAAATGTCAAGATGTAACAAGTGAGCGGAGGGCGCGAAGTGGTCTGTTCAAACAGGGGTTGTGTTCCGGCGGCGCGGCACCTGTGTGCATGTTTGCGCACACACTTACACGCCAGGTTACAATCACTGCGCAAACCCACGGGATGTTTGCTCGCACCGGTGAGATCAACGCAGGCGAGGAAATCTTAATCTGACGCGGAGCTTTCTTTGAACTCACTAAATGTGTACGAAAAGATCTACTAATTGATCGAAGTATTCGATAAATCATGTTATTTTTGTCGGTATGTAGGCCCTTCATGTGGAAGACTAATAACGAAATTCTTACCAGTAAGTATCTAAATGTAGTTCACACTAACTTTTCAAAGTCTCTCAATTAATTTGAAATGCAGGTAAACTAATGAGGCGACTAGACTTGTGAAACTTGTAATACCCGGAAATTGTGATTATGGTGTCGAAAATGACTCTTTCGCATGCGTGGTCTAATTTGTAGTTTATAGTTATGTATCCGATTCTAATGTTCGGCAATGTTTAGCAGGAATGACATGGAGTAGCTCCGGGGACTCCCTGCCGACGGCGGCGGAGATAAGCTCCCCACACTAAGAATGTTTGCACAGGCGTATTTATCGCTACGCCTCGCGGAAATAATTGGGTGCCAGGCAGGAAGGGAACACTACAAATATTATCTCACACCGCTAGTTGGCCTAGTGTCGAAAACCTTAAGCTTGTGTAGGGTAGAAGAGAGGTAGCTCTCTACTTCCGTATCATCACAATAACATTCTACAAATAGGTACATATTATTACGCTGTCATGAAACAAAATTAAATATTTATATATATAAGCTTTTATTCACTTGCTTTACTAGTCTGTTAGTGAGGAGCAAATCTTGCAAGCTTTATGTATTTGAACCACTTCCTTTTGTCTTTCATACAACGATATAATATATTCAGTTTCTATGAAAACTTGGATATTACAGACGGGAGTGTCCTCTTATAAGGAAATTCTTGAAGATTTAGGAGCATAGTTCGAAACTTGAAAAGTCATTTGTTTCTCCTTACACTTACAACTAATCTGAAAGGAAAATCTATTAAAAGCTGTTTAAAAACAAGGCAACACCAATACCACAACATTACTGGAAAATCGCTAAAGCCACCGTCCATAATGTTGTTGTGGTTTCGATACAAAATTAGATAATTTTCAGTACTCGGATCGGAATTTTCAGTAGCTGGTATGAATACATATTACGTATCAATTATTACATCTTACAAAATATGCTTTACCAAGAAAAACCTATAGATACAGAGCATTCAACGTATTCTTGAAGTCCCGAAAGGGGCTGATGTAAGGCGCCGACGCAGTGGATACGGAATTAATAAACAAGGAACAGATAACATAGTGCCTATTCAATTAGAGGCGGTAATCGTGTGCCGTTTTCATGTACACCGCCCCGCTGACCCCGGGGCGACATTAGCTAGATAGTTACTCTATCTATTTACGTATAAGTATAACTAATTACGGAATAATTCATGTTGTACGGGGTCATTTCAGCAATAAATAATATTACGATAAACAAATGGGCGTTTAAAGCGAATTTATTGTTCTTTAATTACTTATAGTGCTTCAACCACTGGGTATTTGTGCGGAGGTAATCTCTATCTTGGGAAAATTACTGGGAATACCTATCTTGTGAAATCATATTTGCGTAGAAATGAAATAAGTATGGGACGTTGGCCAAAGCACATTGCCCATTTGGTATGTTTCTCGAGGAAGCTTAAATCCTGTCTCAAACGCCAGGAATGTTCAGAGGTAACCGATATCGTCTCTCTGGCTAGGTTTGCTTTTATATTCGTTGTTTTCTAGAATTTAGAGTAGAAGACGATGTTCAATTTATAGCTTACAAATACATGATAAAATGTTAACATATAATATAGAGTTCTAAGTCTCGGTGGGATATACTCGTAACTACTAAAACCGGCGAAGTGCAAGTCGGACTCACACACGAAGGGTTCCGTACTATTATTTATAAAACGTTCCATAATTTACATTTATAATACATTCCATGTTCTGTGAATATTTCAAGCATTTACCTTTTGCCGTTATCGATATCGAGCAAAAATGAGCAAACAACGTTTGTTGTATACGGGAGCCCCCCAGTCGAGGAAACTCTTCAAAGGTGTACCTACAGCTTTGAGGAGTTCCCTCAACCGATATTAATCCTTAAAAAGAATAGTCGTGCGTGGAGGCCGAGTGCACACCTCCTTTTCAAGGATATAGCAAACATCCAAAATCTGGCGTTTATTTCGGCCAACGGCAAAGGTTTCCTAATGGGTACGAGTATTTTGACGCAATATTTTAGATTAACTAAGGTAATTTTCATTTTAGTATGAGAAAGAATAGTTGCAACCGAATTGAGAACTTTTTTATGAAGTCGGTTGGTTGAACATGCAATGTATCGCACTCGAGCGTAGAGTAGTTTTACCTTAGAAATCTAGGATTTATTTAATATTTTTATATGGTTTCTTACAGTAAGAAATGAATTACATAACTTTAACACTAATATTTTTACGCTTTCACCCCTGGGTACTATAAAGTGCACTGCTTCGCAAACCCGGATTAAATGGGTCCCAAGTCGCAACTGCTTTACTGTGAAAACGTGAAACTGAAGATGGTTGTAAGCTCAAGTCATTCTATCCCAGTGTAGTATTCATACGTAGTAAGTATTCGTACTTTTTCTCTATTAATAAGCCGAAATGTTAGTTTGTTGACTTGATCCCGCTAATCTCAGGAAATAAGTACCTACTAGTCGGATTTGTAAAACTCTTTCAGTGTTCTGAGTGAGCAAAGTACATATAATGCCCACGGTGGCCTGGGTTAAATCTCTGATGATATAATAACCTGCTAAGGTCTGAAAGATAAAATCTATCGGCCTGTTGTAATGAAATAAAAAAATGTACCAGCTTCTGAAGTAAATATTTTTTGCAATTAAGTCCACTTTTAAGAAGATTGAGCAAGCACAACACTTTAAAAAAAGGTTGAAAGTGAAATCTCCTTTTTGAAAGCGCTGCTTAAAGTTTAAAGTCGGCAGGTCGATAGCGGTTTAACAATTTACTTACTTGTGCGTGCTTATCAACTCTAAAGACATCCACGTATTTAAAAACCATAAGCATTGACGGATGTCAAAGATTAAATTAACCGACCTTTCTAAAATAATAATATTTATTACGTCTCCTATAAACATCAGGTATTATAATTAGTACATAATCCTAGCTAACGCCCATGTTCAAATGTTTTCATAACTCTTTCGCGATAAAACGGTTGCCTAAGTACTTTCAGACGAAAAGCACATCAAGAACATTTCATCCACTTTTAGGAATTCTTCATAAGGAATTCTTTAATAATTTTAAGTATTGAATGAAAATTGAAAATCTTATGTAGACACCGCACGCCAAAACCGGTTTTCCGAAATTCTAAATATCAATAAACGCAGCTATATATATTTTTTTAATTTTCTCCCTTGTTGATTAACATAGCTCGAATGTGACAAGAAAATTATTGCAAACATTGTAAACAAACTTACCTCGTCGGTTGGGGCACAATGCTGTCATAGTTGAAGCTTTCCAAAAGTTTTCCGACTGCTTCATTAATTTCAAGCTTGTCACAGGGCCGATTGCGATCTTGATCCCAGCTCATTGTCAACACAAACTTCGTAAAAAAACTTGTAAATATTCAAATAACGCGAGGATTTTTTTTAAGTCGCCAGATGAACGCGCGTGCGGCCGACTCGCGCGCATAGACTATAAAGAGTTCCTTATGCTCTGCTCATAACTATAAAAATGTTTGACAGAAGGGGCGCGCGCGCCGGTCGCTGATACGTCGGTCTCGTATTTGTTTACTTATCGATTACTCATTATAATATTGCTTTTTAAAGTAAATATAGTTATAAAGATGCTTTTAAGTAAACATCTTGATAGAATGACATTCAACAGTTTTTAAAATGTTTTACTTAGCCAGATAACGCGGTACGTACCTAAATTAAAATTATTTATACAGTGGTAAGTGAAACTATAGGTATTAATTTATTTATTTGAACAAAGGATTATTTTAAATAATTATTTGTTAACAAAAGCTCAAACATATTTCTAGATTTAATGCGGATTTGCAAGTAACTTCATAAATATTTTGTTTACGTGTTAACGTGAGAGCGCTACAAGTTTTCCAAGTTTTCCCTTCAGCAGCGGTGAAGTGGGCGGTGCGCACGCGCCTGTAGCACCGCCTCGCCTTGTCATTGGCGCGCGCGGCCGCGGCGACCGCTCTGACGTCACACCGCCCGGGTCTTTATCTCGTAACTACTGGAGAAGCTAGTCCGACCTCTGATAGCGAGGTTCATTTTCAGTATTGAGATATCTCACTGGCCACCTACGAATGGCATACAACCCATTTAAGCAGAAATTATGTTACAGAACCTTAGTACCAATTGCGGATTGATTAAAAAAACAATAACTAGGTACGTAGGTACTATGTAGGGCATAATAACACCTATAGGTAGATCAAGTGTTAACATCAGGTACGTGTTACGGCCACGTTACATGATCGACGGTCCACTAACACACGCAATTAGTTGCTTTTTATTAAACCTTCCACTTCGTAGCAATTAGCACGATCTAATTTTGTGCCCACTTCACGCAATGTAACCGCTAATTGAGTTGTCAAGGTATGCGGTAGGAAGGCGAGCTATCCTCAGCGAGTTAGCAAAACATGTACCTACTTAGATACTTACACCCTTCTTATACTTATCGTATTGTTTTTAATAATTAATTTACACATGCAACTGGCAAGCTCCTCAACTATGCTAATATAATAATGAAGACACATTTCTTTGTTTGTTTGCAAGTACCCTAAAGGCTCTGTAAATTCTGAACCGATTTGAAAAATGATTTCACTGTTGCAAAGCTACGGTCTTCGGTAAAACGGCTACTTTATTAAAAAGTGCGTAAGAATAGTACTTAGCGTCCAGACATAACATTAAATATGCCTATAGTCTTTAAGACTGACTTTCGACCACTGCGTCTTTTCTCGAAGGAGATCAGCTCAGCTAGCCATGCTTTTGTGTACAAGTGTACCCACATTAGGCACATACAAGACTTTCTATTTTTGGTTTTACCACAGATTACCTTCCTTATTACTTCGGTTCTACTCTCATGGTCTTACTGGCCGGCGGAGAAAGATCAGGCAACGGCGGTGCTCTCTGAGACATGAAGGGATGTCATTAGGTCTATTAAGGAAGCGGTGACCCACGCCTAGTCCAGATTAGGTAATTTATAATATTTTAATATAAAACACTGAAAAGCAAAAAAAAAAAACTATTCTTAGGTGCATCGGCCTAGAAGTCAGTGTCTAATGGATGTTCCAGAGTTTATACGTCACCGACTTCTAGGCCGATGCACCTAAAAATAGTATTTTTTTTGCTTTTCAGTGTTTTTGGGAGTCGGTTTTTTGTAAAAAGTTTTTTATTTTTGGCTTTTCAGTGACAAGCATAGTTGTCACTATCCGCATTTGTGGAAAGTTCTCATCAATACGAATAATATAAGCTCAAACACGAGGTAGTTTACATATTCAGTTGTCGAGTTCCCTCGACCTTCACCAGTCTCCATCATTAGGTCAGCTCTAAACCTTCACAGTTGCAAAGGTCTCGTCAATACAAATAATATAAGCCCAAACACGATGTAGTTAACCGACTTCCCAAAAAGGAGGAGGTTCTCAATTCGTCGGGATCTTTTTTTTTTTTTTACATATTCAGTTGTCGAGTTCCCTCGACCTTCTCTCGTCTCCATCATCAGGTCAGCTCCAAACCTTCACTGTTGCATAATGTTATCAGACATACACCTCGTTGTCAAGTTTTTAACCTATGCACGCCTACAATTTTCGAAAGTTGCCCTCGATTTCTCAGGGTTTCCACCATCAGATCCTGACCTGGTAATTATGGGACCACCTGGAAAGTATACCCTATCCAACAAAAAAAAAATTTGCAAATCGGTCCAGGCGTCTTCGAGTAATCGGTGAACATACATAAAAAAAAATCCCGACGAATTGAGAACCTCCTCCTTTTTGGGAAGTCGGTTAAAAATACCGAGTTCACATCTTGTAAATCATCATTACAACACAGCATAGGTATGTTTGTTTGTTTCTTGACGCACAAACAGCTGTAGGTACAGAATATGAAACTTGGCAGAACCCAATAGGTATAGCTTATAGGTAGGTAATGGCGTCCACGGCGGCTGTTCTCATGTAGGTAAGGAGATCAGCCAGCTGCGCAGGACATATTATAGTGCACGAGCATTTGCGCAGACACAGGTGCACTCCCTATTCCTTCACTCTCATAACCGGATGGGACGGCAACCCTACACGACCGGAAAGAGATCAGGCGCAGGACCGACATTTACGTGCTTGTGCATGCACGGGTGAATCAATCACCAAGTTCCAGACTACGGGCTGCTTTGTGAAAGTTTAAGAAAACCCACAAAGCGATTTCGGCCCGAACCGGGAATCGAACCCGAGACCTCGAGCCCGGCAGCCGCGCTTGCGACCACTAGACCAACGAGGCAGTCATGTCTACCCGATCGATAAAATAAACTCATTAGCATTTCCTTTCCCTTTACCAATTATGTTGAGGTCGGCTTCCAATCTAATCGGATGCGGCGCGATGTCACGGATACGTTGCACTTGCAATCAAGTAATTCTATTTTGTAAAATAAAATCTACCGACACATATAGGTATCTACCTAAATAATCTATGTACTGACGTATGTTTGGGTAGGTCTTGTAGTAGCTACGAAATAGCTATCTAAGTATAGGTACTGTTGATTTGCATCTATGCAATATTCAAAGACGTCATTATGCTAATGATTTTCAACCCAAATCAACAAAAAAATTGGTACGTAATTTTTTTTTGGAAATCCGTCAATGTCACCTACCCGTATTTCAACTCGGCGCTTGTGTTACTGGCTTTAAAACCGTGCTGCGGCCTCACACTAACGCAAATACAAAGCATACCCAGCGATCATTCATAAATTTCATTAAAATTGGGTTAGTTCTGAAATACTATGACATTACAATGACAAAAAATGCAGCGCATATTAGGTAACTATTTCCCGTCTACTGTAATTTCAATCGATTACACTGGTCAACAAGTTCCAGCCACAGAAATGAGACTTCACTTTTTAGGAAGTTTTCAGTGCGCTAAATCCAAATTTGGCTTTACCTCTAGAATTGTTCTGTTACCTCGGGATTTTGAGATATTCAAATCTAAAAGTGCGAAAAACACTGTTTTAAGCATTTTAAGGCCTATGTAGACCGGCGAGTTTTTTTTTATCTGAAAAAGTATTCCAGGGGCCCGATTCTTCTAATTTTACTTAAGCGCCATTCGATTCACGTTCGACTGCGATCCAATCCCGACTCGATTACGATTGAAGCGTATGTGGCATTCCGCTATTTTTTCTTTGATATAAACGTTTTTGTCCTTTTCTATCATTCAATAATGAATCATTTTGTCTGCAAATGATTTACGATTGCAAAATGATTGTACAGCAAACTACCGTATAGACCAAAATCACCAAAATAGCAGACCAATCGCACACCAATCAAATGTCAATCGAATACGATTGGTCTTTTATTAGTAGCAGAATGCCTGATATGGTTAAAACTGCTATTACGATCATATTGCGATTCGATTTTGACATTATTAACTTAGGAGAATCGGGCCCCAGGGGTCTCAGAGAACAAGTCTTTTTCTTTCAAATGGCGTTGAGTTTGCTCAAATATCATTTTTTTTACTGAGATATTGCGATTTGAAGTTAACCATCTGCGACGATAAGCTCGCATGGGACATGCACCAGCGCAGCTTCGGCTTGCTGGCTGGCTCTGCCGGCCAGCCTCAGCCGCGGCGGCAGTGGCGTAGCGTGGGTATCTGCCGCCCGGGGCAGTTGTCGATTTTGCCGCCCCTTCTCGTGTATTTTTTTAACAAGTGTTACAGGCCGTTTGTCATTTTTAACCGATTTCAAAAAAGGTTTTTTTTTTGTATCGACGTTAAAAATCATCAAATGACCCTTCCCGCTGTGGGTTAGTAGCGGTGAGGGAGTGTCAGACTCTTTTTGACTAAAAACCGTCGTATTCCGTCGAAGGCCTTTTATGTTCCAGAGCCGCGGGAACTCTTTCGAACAACCCGCAGCCCCGGCAGAAGGGGGAGGTTTTCAAGTAGACTTTTCTTTTATATCTTTGTTACTTGATTTCTTGAAGGTTTTAAAATTCTTTTAGGTACGCAGGTTAGCGAAGTAGGTACCTATAAGTATATATGAAATTGAAATAATTTTAAAAGCGCTATAGCAGTCAAGTTTATCTAACCCAGTGATTCTTAACGTTTTAGTCATGAGGGACCACTTTAACTGTCGTGGTAGCCTAGTGGGTAAAGGACCAACCTCTCAAGTATGAGGGCGCGGGTTCGATCCCAGGTCAGGCAAGTACCAATGCAACTTTTCTAAGTTTGTATGTACTTTCTAAGTATATCTTAGACACCATTGACTGTGTTTCGGATGGCACGTTAAACTGTAGGTCCCGGCTGTCATTGAACATCTTTGACAGTCGTTACGGGTAGTCAGAAGCCAGTAAGTCTGACACCAGTCTAACCAAGGGGTATCGGGTTGCCCGGGGAACTGGGTTGAGGAGGTCAGATAGGCAGTCGCTTCTTGTAAAGCACTGGTACTCAGCTGAATCCGGTTAGACTGGAAGCCGACCCCAACAGGATTGGGAAAAAGGCTCGGAGGATGATGATGGACCACTTTAACTAAAGTTTGTCTTGCCGGGGACCACCTCAAAGGTTCACCTAAATTAGCACTCTGCTAAACGCATGTCGGCAGTTGTGTAGGTAAGCAAATGCAAATAAAGAAAATCTTGCCTATGTAGTTTCCAAATGCGCGAGCGAAGCGAGCGCGAAATTTTTATCGTACTTAAACCAAATATTACGTTAAAATTTAGCCCAAACGCACTTAACTTTTTGTTTGTTGACAGATGCAAAATAAGGGCATATCGATTTTGAATATGCGAGCGAAGCGAGCGCGAAATTTTTATCGGATTAAAACAAAAATTACGTAAAATTTTGCCCAAACGTATTTAACGTTTTGTTTGTTGACAAATGCAAAAATAAGGGCCATAATATAGTTTCTGAATACGCGAGCGAAGCGAGCGCGAAATTTTTATCGTACTTAAACCAAATATTACGTTAAAATTTAGCCCAAACGCACTTAACTTTTTGTTTGTTGACAGATGCAAAATAAGGGCATATCGTTTTTGAATATGCGAGCGAAGCGAGCGCGAAATTTTTATCGGATTAAAACAAAAATTACGTTAAATTTTGCCCAAACGTACTTAACGTTTTGTTTGTTGACAAATGCAAAAATAAGGGCCACAATATAGTTTGTGAATACGCGAGCGAAGCGAGCGCGAAATTTTTATCGTACTTAAACCAAATATAACGTAAAATTTAGCCCAAACGCACTTACCTTTTTGTTTGTTGACAGATGCAAAATAAGGGCCATACTATAGTTTCTGAATACGCGAGCGAAGCGAGCGCGAAATTTTTATCGGAGTTAAACCAAATATTACGTAAAATTTTACCCAAACGTACTTAACTTTAATTAAGCGCATACAGTTTCTGTATACGCGAGCGAAGCGAGCGCGAAATTTTAATTATTTTTTATTTCAGACTCAAAACCAAAATTACGCAAAATGTAGTGTCACGTGTGTTTTAAGTACCAAATATTAACAATAATTAATTTTAAGTTTAAAAAGTTTCAACTTTCTTATTTAATGTTTTGTTATTGTTAGACAGTTTTATGTAGCGGCACAGATACTAGTTGCGAACAATTTTTTTTTTTAAATTGGGTGAATTTTGCCGCCCCCTAAAAGCTGCCGCCCGGGGAATTTGCCCCCCCTGCCCCCCCCACGCTACGCCACTGCGCGGCGGCGAGCGTTAAAACTACCTGCGCCTCAGCTCGCAGGCCGCCTCGCCCCTCCGCGCCTACGCGGTTTTGAATTGCACTCTAGGGGTAGGGCAAACTAGACTACGTGGAGTCGGTTTTGCAGCGATTCGTTTTCGTCATTAACTTTAATTTTTAATACAAAGTTTTTTTCATTGAAGGTTATAAATGGCAATATGCTAAATAAAATGAATCCAAATGAAATTCTACCATCTTCATAGTACGCCAATTCTGCCAGATAGAAGGAACCTGACAGAAACCATTGTTCTTATACATTTCCTAATACGATATTGGAATTTTATACAATGCCTAGTAAATGTATACATTTCCCAGGATATGTATGTATAAAATAATTATTGAAAGAATATTTTATACGTTTCCTACATAGCTTCGGAATTGTATACATTTCCTAGGAGCTGTATACAATTCCTAGACTTCATACATTTCCGATAACATATATACCTACTTGATATTTATTGACATTGAGCATAATTTGGAAAGTAGTGTTTTAGCTTTTTCGTATTGTTTGAGCAATTTTGTATGTAATGAATTGTATCTACTATCTAAACAATTTTGCATTTTTTAAGGTAAAATGTATCGGGGGACAGTTAGTAAAATATTATTACTACCATCGTATCTGTATTACCTACATTATTGTCAAATAAATAATTCTTATCAATTTATTACAGGAAATAGGAATTTAATTTAGCCGTATTTTTTGTTTGTTTGCAAAAGGCTCTGAAACTAATGAACTGATTTAAAAATTGTGGATGCTGGCTATCCCCGGGTATACCTAGTTATCGGCACGGATATTGAGCCCTGTCCTTCACCTGCGCAGAAGCGATTTACCTATTGGTTTATTGCCTTATGTGTACAGTGCGCAAAGCGATCCCCACTCCTTCGCCGAGAGCTCAATATCCGTGCCGATAACTATAACATAGGTCGGAAGTTCTCACAGGGCACGGGTAAACAGCCAGTACTTTATATGTACATTGTACTTACATAATAACTTCTTCCGTGTTTCGGGAGACAGGATAAACTAGTGGGTCTCGACTGTCCCTTTAAACACCTTTGGCAGTAAATGGGTCTGTTTGAAAAGATTATTAAGCAATAAGCAGAGAATCTCTTAAAAATAAGAAATATTTGGTTTCTACTTGATGGTTCTATTTTTCTTTTTGTTCTTGTCTCATCAACAAGATGTTCTGGGAGTATAAACTTTATTGTATTTTCTATCTTTTTAAAATATTTTTGCAGATAGGTACCTATATAACATCTCAATTAGTGTTTGTGATATGCGGAATTTTCGAAACAATGTAAAAGCTTGTTTTTTATCTATTACTAGCTTCTGCCAGCGGTTTCACCCGCATCCCGTGGGAACTACTTCCCGTACCGGGATAAAAAGTAGCCTATAGCCTTCCTCGATAAATGGGCTATCTAACACTGAAAGATATTTTCAAATCGGACCAGTAGTTCCTGAGATTAGCGCGATCAAACAAACAAACAAACAAACTCTTCAGCTTTATAATATTAAGTATAGATATTATTAATTGGTTCATATTAGGTAGGATGTTGTTGCACGGTATGTCTGTATTTCTTTTTTTTGGTTTAAAAATGCAATTCTAAATTGAATGGCAGCTTCACCATAATTTATAGGTATTTTTCTTGATCTTTGATTTCCATTAAGTACTTTTAATTATGGTTTTTCCTTTATTAGAGCTCTTTCACACTAGCGATTAGAGACTCGATTTAGAGTGTCTCGACGTAGAGTAGCTGACAAAGATTATTTTAAGGTAGGTATATCGATTACTTTATGTATTTAACCCAATTTTCATATTTTCATGGCAACATAGAATAATATTAAGCCCCCAGTACACGTTGGCCTGTGTTGGGCCAAGCTTTGCAATGCACAAATGTAGGCCACGATCAAATGGTGTTTACACATTGGCGCATGGCTCATTGCTGCCTGGCAAACCACTTGCGATGGACGTCGAGGTAGTTACGGCTGCGGCTGTTTATTTGTATACCACACTACTATATTTGTACTATACTGTACTACTATATTTATATTATACTACACTACTATATTTACTACTTTATTTATTGTTATACGCAACACAAAAGTGTACTATCCTCAGCGGCCGGTGACGAACTAAACATTGGCCGAATGTGTAAACACCACACGCCAAGCTGGGCCACGATTCCTTTGATGTGTGCCCAAAAAACCGACAACTCGCCGAATGCTCGCCAACCTTGACAACTGTCCGCCAACCTGCACCAATACCCCGTGTACACATTGGTGATGGCGTGTATTGGCCGCACTTGGGCCAACGTGTACTGGGGCCTTTAGCATAAAAAATGTAAAAACATTTGCCCTTTTTATAATCACAGAGTATATATGTTACCGGCTAAAACCGATTTCAGGACAAACTAGTTTTGCCTGGCTAAACTAATTCTTCCTACACGCGATAGTATTAAGTATTTTATCTTAGTTCAAACGAATTTGTCCTAAACCCGATATGATAAACCAGTTTAAGCTAGTCTAAACTAGTTGATCCTGATATAAATACGCACAGTCTGGGATAAACTAATATGGCCTAGTCTGAAATCGAGTTTGGCCGGTAACATAATGGGTAACATATATAATATATAATCTGTATACTACATGACAGTTCTCTTTTGTCAATGTCAAATTATTGTTGTTTGTGGTTCTGCGTTCTCTTAGTTTTAGGTTAGCTTTTTGTTGTACTTTTACAGTAATGTAATTTTAATTATATTTAAAAATAATAAATGGTCAAAAAACTGTAATATATTTTAAGTTTTAGTGACTTAAAACTTAATTGATTGAAAATGAAAATCGCTGTAGAAGGATGTGCCCATGGCGAATTAGAAAAAATATATGAATGTATTGAAACAATACAGACAAGAGAAGGCATAAAAATTGACTTATTGATATGTTGTGGTGACTTCCAATCTGTTCGCAATCATGAAGATCTTGGGACAATGGCTGTACCAGAGAAATACCAACATATGTGTTCTTTTTATAAGTAAGTTTCAGTCATCAATATACTAATATATATTTCTGTACTAATAAACTATCTAAATTTATCAAAAACTAACGCATTGACTTTATATTTCTTCAAACGTTTACAGGTATTACAGTGGTGAGAAAAGAGCTCCAATATTAACACTGTTTATTGGGGGGAATCATGAAGCATCCAACTATTTACAAGAGCTCCCTTACGGGGGTTGGGTGGCTCCTAACATATATTACTTGGGCCGAGCTGGAGTTGTGATGTTTGGAGATATAAGAATAGGAGGTTTGTATCATGTGCAGCACTATTTCAGACACAATCCAGAAATCCAAACATATTTTAAAGTTTAAAATAATTTGCAAGCTCGCGAGTTTATTTATGTGACTATGGCAATATTTTTTCAGGAATGTCTGGAATATACAAAACACAGGACTACTTACAAGGACACTGGGAATGTTTACCTTATAATCAAAGTTCTCTTAGAACAGTTTATCATGTCAGGTCCCTAGAAGTGTTCAGATTGTGTCAGCTGAGAAACAAAATCCATGTTATGTTATCGCATGACTGGCCAAGGGGTATCACAGATTATGGTGATACAAACAGATTGTTAAAATGGAAAACTTTCTTGAGGTAGGTAATTCTATTTATTTTAAAATCTTATTATTGACTAGGCAGAGAAAATATTTGCTTTGGCTATGGAATTAAATCAGGATCACTGATGGAATTCTGTCATATCAATCATGAATGCATGTCAATATAAAATAGTTTGAATTTTGTGAACTAAAAATATTTTTTTCTTCCAATTATTTGGCATGTCTTGTGTTACTCATAGACAGTAAGCTTATTTAAAAACTAAATCATTTTAGGGAAGATATTGAGTCTAATCGATTAGGCAGTGTCCCAGCTATGCAAGTACTTCGCACTCTGAAGCCAGACTATTGGTTTGCAGCACATCTGCATTGTCAATATGCAGCCCTTGTCAAACATGAGGATACAAAAACAGAGACAAAGTTCTTGGCTTTGGACAAATGTTTGCCAAAACGCAGGCATTTGCAAATACTGGATATACCTTCAGAGTATGACGGGGAGTTGTGCTTGAGACATGACGTGGAATGGTTAGCAATATTGAAGAATACTAATCATTTGCTGACTGTAAAGAATATGAATTGTCACATGCCTGGGCCTGGTGGACATGGAAGGTTTGTATCACCTACTCTGTGTAATAATAAATAAAGAAATAAAATATAGTAGGTTATATTATTTTAAATATTGTATTTAAATAACTCTTATGTTCAAATGTGTTTCTCCAGGTTTGATTTTTCACCTACTGACGAAGAGAAAGAAAATGTAGTCAGATTACTTGGAAGCCTTGTTATAAAGGAAGAAAGTTTCGTGAGGACTGCTCCAATTCACGATCCAAATACTAGAAAAGTTGTTCCTACTGTACCAATACTGAATCCACAAACAGTAGCTCTGTGCGAAAAATTGGGTATTGATGATCCTGTACAGGTAGTAATGGCGCGATCTGGTCGCGCAATGAAACAACCACATGCCGCAACTCCCAGAGAAGGAATAAGGCCTACTAGTTCAGAAGAGAATGTCTCTCAAGTTGTATCTCGAAGTCCATCTCAGACCCCTATAAAATCATCAAAGCTGTCATTACTTCTCCCCGCACCAGTCACTCCCAGTAATGAAAAGTCACTACAAGCTACATCTCCAGAAACTACTACAGTACCAGATACTCCAGAAAGCACAATGTTTTATGAATGTAAGACCCCCATGTCTACAGGTCCAAAGAAAACCTTTAAAAGACGTAACATGTCTAATTACAACACTCCAGATGCTGATGAAAGTGTTAGCACTAAATCTAGTTCTTCATTAGATGATAGTCCTCGATCTAGTAAATTACCTTACAGAGGGAATGATACCAATGAAAGTATACATAAGTTTTAGTACACATGTAAGTTGATTTAGCATACTGGTATATTAAGATTCTAGCTGATGTTCACAATTTTACTCCTTGTGCATTCAAGGAGAATTTCATCATGTACCCAAACAGGATTTCTAAGGGTCCATTCAGACAGACCAGCTGGGAGAGCAAATTCTTAACATGTTGAAAATCAAGCACTTAGTATGTAGTAAGGTTTATTTTTGCATGTGCACTGCTTTTGTCATTAAGAATGCTCGAAGGCGCTCGGTGTGAAATAATAAGAGGAGCCGACCGGCTCCGTTCGCATACTTTATCTCGGTCTTGCAGACCTTTGTCTCCGATTGCATGCTCTTTCAGCCGATTGGAGCCGATTCCAGTCTGTGTCAAAAAAAAAATGCGCGCCGATGCTCTCCGAGCCGGTCTGTGTGAATGGACCCTTACAAATCTTGTTTGGGTACAGGATAAAGAGGATTCCTATGCCACCCGGAGAAAGTGTTGCTAAGTGTTTTTTCAAAATGCTTCAGTATCTTCAGCTTCAACATATTCTACGCAAACAAACATATATTTCTCTTTTATAGTAAAGATAGATTGATGCTTGTAACTCTCTTCTATACAACTAACAAGTATTAATAGATACTCTCTCTCAGGTAAGCTCTAAAATCCCGTACATGGCTTCACATTTAATATTTTAGCTGTTTAGTGCAGAAAATGATATTTTTTTTATGGTTTCAGAACACCATATCTGGAGATGCTTCACGCAGGCAATGCATTCCTGGTGTTATTGGCCCTGTGTGAATCTACCTAGCAATATAATTTCAGCTCAACTCTATGTTATAATGTATGTAGTGAAAATGTATGCGAATTTAGGCGAATAATGAAGTGCAATTTACTAAAAATTATAGATAAATAATAAAATTAGGTTTAAACATGTATTGAACTTTTTCTATAGACTTCATTTAGATTTAAGCTAGAATCATGATCAAGTCACAAGATTGCATAGATGTCTGGCTATTTCTTTATAATGTAACTTGGCCATTAGAATAATTCATTTTATCCATAGAATTGAATATAATTGTGCTGTTACATATCCTGATCCTTTTTATAATATACAATATTTATGAATCTTAACATTAATTTATTATATACTAAAATACTCTAATGCTGCATTATCATTAGATCAGTCAGACATAGCTAAACTAGTAAGTCTGGCTCGACAGTTATTAGTTTTGCTCATGTAATTAATGTAGCTTATGTAATTATCTTAAAATAAATTTACAAATGAATAATCCTTTTTTTTAAATCGTATGTAGTAATATCAATTTTAAATTTTAAAACCTACATTAGTTACTTATGCAATTTTTCTGGAAGCCGCTTACAAGTCTAGTCAGGGTTAAGTAAACAAAAAAGATTGGTTCATAATTAACAGTAGTTTTATTATATTATTTTAAGACATGTGATGAGCAATGAGATTGAATGAATTCCTACTTCATAATATGTGAAAGTAAATGTTCTTTTAGTTGTGGCATGTTTTTAGGCTTGTATGAGCATTGGTTACATTTCAGTTCAGTAGCCATGAGACTTTTGTGCAACTCTGGTGACATTTTATTGATGCAACCATTTTTTTTTAATTCTTCAAGGACCTCTGTAACAAAATAAGGGCATAGTTATTATTATTTTATCCTTGGAAATAATCAATTTTAAATAAATAAACTTTTAAATTAATTGCAGTTTGTTTTTTAGTATTTTCATTAGTAAAATATGAAATAATATGTATACTTATAGCTGACTAGCCTAGTCAGTGTAAAATTGTTCTTGCCTGCATAAGGTTTAAAAAACTCTGTAGTGAAACTATTCCAATGAATTTTCGTTTTTAAACTAGGTGACACCATGTCCGTACTAATTATATGCATATGAAGCCTCTGCATGCTCGGGACAGCGTGAAAACCCGCCTTCACTGGTAATTCTACTTCATTTTGTATTTCGTTGTAAACATCTCCAAATTCTTCCAAAAGTCCTATGTGGGACTTATCTAACTTAAAGATACTGTTTATATCTTCATCAGGTAGTACTAAGTAGTGAATCTTAGCTTTAGGATATTTATCTTTGATAACAACAGCTTGTTTAGTTTTTTTTACAATACATTCGGGATCCTTCATTGATTCCACTAGCCCTAAAGACCAATGATTTGATTTCTTTGAGTGCATGTTCACAGACGCGATAGGCGCGCTTCTTTTACTCATATTTAATTTGTGCTTTCTTAAATAATGAAGAATTTACTTATTTACTTCTAACGAATTCACTGGTCACTGATCGGTAAATTCTTGTTTATTTTTGTGAGTGTCACTGTCAGCAAGTGACAGTAATGACGTTTGTCTTGATTTTTTTGTTCGCCAATGCGCCAGGCTAAAATCTTTCGATTATACCGCCTTTCTTTCTTTTGTACGAGTATTTATATTCATTTTACTAAAACGATGCGTCGGACCATTTAACTGCAACATTAACTGACCCATCTTCAGTTGTCAAATCAGTGATTTGACCAATGGGTGGCAATTTCACTCATTTCACTGTTGGTTATCGTTATAGTTAAATGGTGCAACTCACCCTTAGATATAGCACCGTTTCAAATGAACAAACACAGAAATATAGAGATGTACCTATAGGCGTCGTGGTGGCCTAGTGGGTAAAGAACCAACCTCTCGAGTATGAGGGTGTGGGTTCAATTTCAGGTCAGGCAAGTACCAATGCAACTTTTCTAAGTTTGTATGTACTTTCTAGTTAAATCTTAGACACCAATGGCTGATAAAAAGGTGAAGGAAAACATCTTGAGGAAACCTGGACTATAAAGTCTGAAATCACCAACCCGCGTTGAGCAAGCGTGGTGATTAACGCTTAATCCTTCTCCGTGTGAGAGGAGGCCTGTGCCCAGTAGTGGGACGATAAAAAGGCTGTAACAGTACCTATAGCAAAAAAAGGTGGTTCTCAAGTCGGTATATTTTCTGGATGATTTAGGAAACTCGGTTGCCTATTTGTGGGGATCACTTTCTCATCAAAGATGGGTGAAAATAATGTTACATCCAAAAAACAATTCATTTAATTTTTATTTATTCTATTCATAACTTTAGTACCAAATAAATCATTTCTTAAATACTAGAAATTAAATTAATAAATAATACTATTCATGTGACAGTCATGACTGAAAAAATTACCAAGCAATTCGCATGAAGTTGAACTTGCGATTTTTCAGTCATAAGTTTAATTAAATGTATTTATAAATTAAATTAACATAAATTATTTTTAAATTACGATTAAAATTTAAAGGCCTTTGAAGGTAACCTAGTTAAATCTTTAGAGGAGTACGATATCAGACGACAGAAGCTATCCAAGGGCACTAAAAGCTGTCCGAGCTAGCAGTTTTGACCAATGCGACGTGCAAATCATTGTGTTGATACTTATTGGATCAAGTTTTGTTCATTCAAGTCTTGCATATTAGTCTTTGAGATTAGTTTTTACGTAAAATTTATTTCGAGAGCCTTTGATAAATAGAAAACGTTCGAAGTAGGTAATTATTTAAGAAAATAGATTTAAAATAAGATAATGAGCACATTTTCTAAATATTACGAAGAGATCACTGCACTGTTGGACGACCGGTGTAGCCCGTGTCTGGTAATGAGTGATGCGCTAGCTCTCTTAGAATCTGTTCAAAACCCTTCCCAGATGGTGACTGGAGATTACTGGCCTTCAGCATCGTGGAGTTGAGTTTCGTTGCTAAGTAGCACATCTGAAAATGATAACAGTTCAAGTTATTTCAAAATTTATTATAATGAAAAAATGGCAGAACGACTTCTAAAGACGTTGCATTTAAGATAATGAAGATCACTATGATGATCAACCTACAATGATCCTTTATTAGCGGGAAAACCCCAAAAAATATTTCCCAAGAAGATTATAGCTCAAACGCGTAGCTCAAAATCCCATTTAAAACTTACTAGCAAAGCAGACATGAAGAGTAGCGCTCCCAAAGCCACCGCTACCATCATGGAGGTTGCACAAGTAGCTTCTATAGGAGTCCTATGGAACAGTTCGCCCGGCATCACGACAGAGTACTCTAAGTTCTCTTTGAACCGTGTGAATGGAGTCGTGGAGTTGTCAGCTGTTAACGCCGAACTCGTGATGTTGTGGCTGTGGGAAACATCCGGCAGCGATCTCCGACGTCGACCGTGTCCTATTTAATAAAGAATACTTAATTACATATACCTACGTAATGTGGCAAGTGTTATTGTCTTAACAATTTTAGAAAGTGATGTCATGTTGTTTTGATTTAAAATTGTATTTTTTTTAGGATGCAACTAAAGTCTATATTACTTATTCTAACTTCCGCCCGCGGTTTTTCCTGCATCTCGAAGGAACTACTTCCCGCATATGGACGAAATGAAGCCTGTAAGTTATTCTGATGTAAAACTGCCAAGATTCATCAAAATCCATCCGGTAGTTTTCGTGTAATAGAATAAAAAACATACCCACATACAAAAACATACGCATTTGTACATAATATAGTAGTTTTTAGAGATAAAAAATGAGTTCTATGTATTTTTACCGATGGTTTTACCTGAAGGTTCGAACAAGTCTAAACAGTAGTCCGGTTGACAGTCGGCAGCGTCCATACACGCCTTGATCTGTGAGTGTATCCAGAGCGTGGATCTCTCCTTCATGGAGGCGAGCAGGAAAGCCTCGAAGTCTAGGAACACCTCGTTGTGTCGCTCTCGGTAGCGGGCCGGCTGGTGAGGTATGATAGACGCGAAGTCACGGTTCCTACATCTGTGAAATTACCATCAAAATAAGTGCGATATAAAGACGTTATTTGCAAACTCATTTTTGTTTTGAGTTTTTTTACGTTCATTATTTGCTACTGTTGCTTTTTCATAACCCATAAATGAAAGTGCAATTGGTGGTGAATATTAGGTATAAAGCTTTCTCCAATTTTCTATGATCAAAAAGAATACAGACTTAATACAAGCCTCTAACTTTCCCGTTGAAGTACCTACATACTTTTTTTTGCAATTTCAAGCTAACCATAACATCTACGCTTATCTCGGCCGCTACCAATTGGAGTCACAAAAGTAACTAAAAATGTTAAAGTCTTGGCGAATTTACCCGTCTTTGACGAGGAGCACGGCTCCGGGCGCGTGCGGGCGATCTGGGTCAGGCGACACGGCCACCTCTAGCAGTTTGATATGCCGCCACGCTGAGTCAGGGTTGATGCGCGCACGCAGCTGCAGCTTCGTGCCGATTGGCACCGCCTGGATTTTAACAGTTTTATTATTTTGCAAATCAATGCAGGATAATCTTTTTTTCGTCACATTTTTGTTGTTATGGTACTGATGTTCTTCACGACAAACGGAGCCCAGATTTTTGTGGCCTAAAATGTTACAAGGACTTTTTTTATGGAAAATCATTCAATGGCTCCTCCCGCTGTGGGTTAGCTGTGGTGAGGGAGTGTCAGACGCTTACTGACTAAAACGTCGTGTTCCTTCGTAGGTCTTTTATGTACTGGGGCCTTAGAACAATCCCGCAGCCCCAGCAGGCATTGTCCCTGCTGGGCCCCGCTGGAAATGTTACTAGGACTTAAACGAAGATATAGAGAACAAAGGAACGTACACCAGTTACCTGATCGACAGGCAAGTCAACGGAATGGTTGTTGTGCCTGGTCACGGGCGGCGCCTCCTTGTACAGTGCCACTTCATACTCCAAGCGGCCTGGCGTCTCCTCCACCACGCCGGATACTCGGGCTCCGTGGGGACTGCGGAATAGTTGATTTTAGATAGAGGAGAATATAGACTTATGTTTTCAGAATCTGGATTGCGAATTGAAAAAAAAAATCATGAATGAAGATTTAAATGTCAGCTGAAAATAATAGCATATGTATCAACAGGAGAAACTCGCAAAATTTTAATTAATTTGACTGAGAAGACAAGACAACATTCTTGAATGTGCCTCTGGGATCGTCAGATATGTAATCCACTAATACAATAAAATGACTATTTGACACGATTAATTTGCTTTCTACGAGTGTTACTTACAAACTTCCAGCGAAGCCTGCCGCTTTGTTTTCAATGATGGTGGGTTCTGGCGGCTTGCACATGATGATCAGCTCCTGATCCGACTGCATCACCACGCCCGGGAATTGCGGGAACCATACTCGCACGTGGACAAATCCCTATATTGAAACCAAGTGGTAGGTTTTAGAAGAAGAAAAAATCTTATTTTTGTTTGCAGGTTAGACGGACTAGGTAAGTACCGCATACCGGGAGAAACATGACTAATGACTGAATTCACTCAACGACGAGATGCGAACATTATTATATAATTGGTTTCACTTGCAATAAAATGGAAGCAATAACTTTCCGCTTTGAAATCGCTGAATAATCAACTTGATGACTAACAAAGAAATTACATACTTTTATCCCTACTAATATTATAAATGCGAAAGTAACTCTGTCTGTCTGTCTGTTACGCTTTCACGTCTAAATCACTGAACTCATTGTAATAAAATTTTGTACAGAGATAGAGTTGACCTTGAGAAAGAACAGGATAGTTTTTATCCCGGACTTTTGAAGAGTTCTCTTGGAAACGCGATATAACCGAACTTGACGCGGGCGGAAGCTAGTATACATATATGTTACGGATAAAGCTCGAAGTGCGGCTACACCTCGCTCTAGCCGAGTATAGCTAGGTGTAGCCGACCACATGCGTTTAAACTTAGTTGTATTTATCTTCTTATATATAAAATAAACTAAATATATACTTATCAACGTTAGATATAGATATTTTGTACAAATGGTATCCTACAGTTAGGAGGAAAAGTGGCTTTTTATACTCTTGAAAACCGCTAATGATTGAGTCTGTCTCATCGTAACGGGCGATGCATTCCATAGCCGAACAGCCAGAACATTAAAAGATTTGTCGAAGAAGTTAGTGGTGAAATGCATCCGCCATCTCCAGCCTCAAATTCTCTGATGAACGTAGAATATTTTAAGTTAGTTGTTTCCTATTCCTCATCGGCTAGAACTAGGTTTCCAGTTCAACTGAACTAAGCATGCTTAGTTAAGCATTTAGGCTTTGTTTTCAGATTCTTATCTTGTATTTTCCGACTGATTCTCTCTGATCCGATATTCTATAGGTAAGTACTAGATGCACAGCTCCGGTTAGTTAAGTTGCAATATTAAAATAGATGACCTTATTGTCAGATTAATTTTGTAATCCTTCTATTCCTACGTCATCATATCTATTTTAGTTCCGGAGATGATGAAATGTTTAACCTCCATATAAGAATTAATTAAAACCTTGACGTAGGCCTGTTGTCACTGCCCGGGGGAGCTCGCACAGGGAAGCGACGTTGATAGCCACAGCTGCGGTATCACAGGTGGTGAACCGCATCCGGCGCCTGGCCCTGGAGGTGGCCCTAAACAAGTCGGAGGCTATCGTATTCCATGGTCCCCGACGTGCGCCGCCGCCGGGATCACACATCGTGGTCAGTGGGGCCCGGATCGCTGTCGGCCCCACCATGAAGTACCTGGGCTTGGTGCTCGACAGCCGATGGGAATTCGGGCCTCACTTCCGGCGGCTGACGCCCAAGCTGATGGGCGCTGCGGGCGCGCTATCATCGTTGCTTCCCAACTTGGGGGGACCGAGCGCCGCCTGTAGGCGGTTGTACGTGGGAATCGTGCGGTCCATGGCCCTATATGGGGCCCCCGTGTGGGCGATGGACATGACGGCCGGTACGCTCGCCATCCTGCGCAAACCGCAGAGGGCGATGGCCGTCAGAGTCATCCGAGGGTACCGCACGATTTCCTACGAGGCGGCTTGTGTCCTGGCCGGATCCCCGCCCTGGGACCTAGAGGCGAAAGTACTCGCGTCATTATACCTATGGCGCGAGGAAGAGCGGGTACGGGGCTCGAGGCCGGTGCAGCGGGAGATCGAGCTGCGCCGAGAGGAGCTCCGTCGAGTCCTAGTGGCGGAATGGCGGCAAAGGCTGATGCGCCCTACCGCCGGCCTTGCTACCGTCGAGGCGATCCGACCAGTACTCGACGACTGGCTCGGGAGAGGGCACGGCTCCCTGTCATTCAGAGTGACGCAGGTGCTGTCGGGGCATGGGTGCTTCGGCAAGTTCCTGTGTCGCTTAGACAGGGAGCCGGACGCTCGGTGTCACCACTGCGTCCATTGCGGGGAGGACACGGCGCAACACACGCTCTCTGAGTGTGTAGCTTGGGAGGAGCAGCGCCGTGTCCTCACAAACGAAATCGGAGACGATCTGTCGCTGCCGGCTGTGGTGCGGAGGATGGTCGGCAGTGCAGAGTCGTGGGACGCGGTGGTTTCCTTTTGCGAGGACGTGATGTCGCGGAAGGAATCTGCGGAACGGGAGAGGGAGATTTTGACTCCCTTCCCCGGTCGCAGAAGGCGCACCGGGCGCAGGAGAAGGGCGGACAACGCCCTCTTCCGCCCCCCATGAATGGGTTCAAGGGCGAGGGACTTGGGGAAGTTCCCGCCCCTACTCAGTGGACCCGAGGCGGTGGCACGCGCGTGTGTCGGCGCGTGCCCCTGAGGCGATGCACGGGGTAGGCGAACACCTCACTACCCCGTGCAAGGAGGACACAAGGGGGGTTTTAGCCGGTAAGAGTCCGGCATACCCCTCCACCTCTCCCCAGGCGGAGGAAGTCCATGAGGATTTCCCCCTCCCAAAAAAAAAAAAAAAGGCCTGTATTAAATCGTACATCATGGTACGATGATGTTGGGTACCTAATATCAAACTAACAAAATATAATACGAACTAACTGAAAATTGAGACCGTCCTGCATCGGAATGATATTCTCTAAGCACACTTGGATAGCTAGCACCGATCCCCATACCGAATATGGGGTTTCAATCGGCTCGTTTCAACAGCGAAAGCGCAAAGAAACTCACGTTTGTATTTAACAATAACCAACAAACTCAAAGCATTTAATATATTAGCCAGGGAGTACCTAGATTCTATTGCTAACAAATGATGCATATCATTGTCCAGCCAGTTGCCGGTTGGCCGAGAGAAACCGAGAAGTGAATTATCGTGGTATTTATAGGCAAACGGGTTAACCAGTTCGATACTACCTGCTCTTGTATCTAGGTACTTCCCCGGACCCACATTTATTAGGCACTTCGTACTTATTTGTCAACGTGCAGGAAACTGTTTTGCAAATTGCGATGGTATAATTAATTAATTTATTAATGTGCCGCAGTTTGCAATTATCTCGCATTTTTCAATGGGAGTGTTTAATACATATATCAGTATAATTATATTATTTCGACTTTAATTAATTTCCTTATTCTGCACATATTTTTGCATTGAGTTGATTTTGTACAAGGATGATGAGAATATAATATCTGAGATACCTATTTAAGAAATACTAAGTTTTTAAAAACGTAGACTTAGCTAAGTAGGTATATTTTTGGATCACGCCTAATTAATACAACCCTTTTTACAGCCACTAACTTAACAGCAGCAAAGGTAGAGAAAAGTGTGAGCCTACTTATTGTTATGCGACATTAAACAGATTTCTGATCGCCGTAACCTAGAACTAGATCGATTGACACAATTATCGAGAATGTAGGCATCGAGATAAGTGCTGTGCATTGTATTCAATCGATGCAACATTCCCGTATTGACGCACGTGTTTTAGATTTCCCTTTACCTCAATAGTGTACCGGTCTCGGCGGTTAATAATATATCAGCTGAGGGGCTCCTTGTGTAGGCCACTTGTGAACCTCTACTGTTAGTAACGGAATACGTTATTATCTGCTGATGACACAACACCCGGTGTCTATGTTATCATGAAGCGCCTGCGCCTGCCGCACGAAACTTAACGCTAACTCGACAAACAATAGCAGTATTTCGCACGGTACGACACCGAAATAAAGTGGTCCAGAGCAGTCTGTCGGATATATTGCTAACGACACTTTAATTTAATGTGTGAACAAAAAACAAAGGCCTCGTAAAAATAGGAGTATCTCGATCACTAACGACCGAAACTATTTGGATTGGTACAGAAACGTAGCAAATTGTGACATGCAAAAAGTATTTAGTTCCTAGGGAAATTATAAATAAAGTTGCCTATCTGCATAACTAATAAGTAAAAGGCAAAACCATAACCTAGTACAAGGCAATCAAAGTATAACATCATACCTATCAAGGTTGCTTTGCTAAACATTGACCTTTCAACTTACGTTTCGTTTGAGAACGCCGCATCTCGAGAAATCAGTGATCCGTAGCCTGTACAAGAGACCAGTGGGGTCTTCAGGCTCAGGTCGGATTTGGCAGACAGGGTCGGCTACAGGGTCCGTGGCCCTGTCATCGGCGAACAATGGAGCACCCCTGAACCCCTCTGGCTTCCTCAGCAAGGCTGCGACGGAATCCCGCAAGCCAGTACCTCCGCTCGCAAACGTGCACTGGATATCCGTCACTAAAACAAATGGTAGCTGTAATTTATCTGAACTCATTACCCACTTTACAATTTCCATGACCCCAAGTTAATGAGTTTTCACCTGTGTGTTTAGGTCGTTTAATAATCACAGTAATTAATGGTATTTATGTATTTATTTATCATAAATAGCATTCAATTTCAATAAAACATAAGAATAATTAACGACGGTAACAGGTAGTGGAAATCATGTTTAGTTTATTGACCTAATTTAGGGTTTCATCGTCTTTCTAAATATATTATTGCTATCTTATGTAGGTACCTATTGCTTCCTACACAGCTTTGCGGTTATCAAAAAGAGATCGACTCCGTATTCTTTTGGATTGATTTTCAACTTTGACCTCTTAATCAAACTGAAGGCTCGGCACAGATGTCGAAACGAGGTAGTTAACTAATATACTCGTTTAAAAGAATGAATAACGGTTAATACGTACCATCGTAGTCTTGTGCGACTGCAGTCCGCAACTGTAACAATGAGCATTCAATTTGTAGGAAGGAACACTAACACGCCATCAAACAATTAGGAGGTTAATTGAATGTAAGTATTGTTACACACATATACACAAATTTCCTTTCACATTGTGTTCACAAACACTCTGAGGCTAATCACGACTAGATCTATTTGGGACTTACAGTAGAACAAGCATTCTTCAGTTTATCTGATGGTTATCTTAGTTGATCCTGTGCCATTGTTAAATATATCTATATATGCTTATCAGATTGATGTTTAGAACAGTTAAAAATTAATCAACCTTCGGACTGAAATCCTGAATGACAAAATTCAAAATTTCAGGCTTACTATTTTTTAAGCCATTCATTAACTATGTGTTTTTATTTTCTTCTTTTTAGAAATAAAACTGCAACAAAAAAAAACGTCTACGCTTCACTGGCATGTTTTGCCTTTCATGAAAGCCATATCGTGAATGGTGGCATTACGCACGGCCACAACTTTTTATAAACCAATGTTGATGTTCTAAGAAAATATATCGGTAGTGGATATCGCTTAAGCGTAGATAATTCCAGAAATCAGTGTAATGATAGCTTAGGAGCGATCACACTGACCACAAAGAAAATGTTTGCGATTATCTTACGGAAAAGCTGATCGGATGTCGACTATATTATTTGATTTTTAATGTTTTACGTGATTATGTTTACTGTTAGAGTTTTTGTGACAGTGGCCGTTATTGGTTAGAAGTTTGTTTTGTTTATAGATAATGATTCTGATTGGTAGATTTACCTAGAGCTCCTGCCTACGCATTTTATAAGAGCAATTCTTGCGACATAAATACGTGAAGAGAGCTTCAAAATTATTGAATTAAGTACATATAATAGGAACGGAGAAGAATATTCTTCTTTGTCTATTCTCCGTGGTTTTTTACCGACTTTGTTTTTCTAGAGCAGTTTTATAAAGATATCGCATTGAGCCGTTGAGGAGAGCCACGAGTGTGGTTGCGGTTCTGCAAATGAAGCGAACCATACCACATCATTTGGTCCGTGAACGTGAGGTCGACTGATGCGGCGTCGTTGAAAGTAAGTCGATTTTATACACTTTATCACGGTTCATGCTCCAACTGCTTCGGTACATAGCGAATCGTGCAATATACATTGCTGAATCAATACGAAACACTAATATTTCCAAGTCTTATGTATACGCAATAGAACCTTAGTTTAAAAAGTGTGCCGATTAAGAATCATTTTCGGTAACGTACGCGGGTCATTCAGATGACCGTTGGCACAGAAATTCGTGCGGAAACGACGTCCGGCAAGATAATCGCTCTTACTTGCTTGTATGTAAATTTTTGAACAGACTGTTAAACGGTTATTTTTTTTTCTAAAACGGTTTTACTCTGATTATTGGGCGTGAAGACTTGTTTCGGGGAACTAATTGATTCTACGTTTCAAACGGTTTCGTTTCGTTGTTGTCTGCTTGGATTGGATATAAGTAAGTGTATTGCACTGAAGCATTTCATTATTTATTCAAAGGTTTCTGATCCACATGGATACCAGAGTTTCAGTGTTCTATTTACATAGGTACCTACTAGGTACTTATTTAGGTAGGTACTTTGTTCAATGTATTATCTATCTAGTTCTTAACTTATGACAAATGTAATTAAAGAACACGTACTGGACTCAGAGCGTAAAATTGTAGGTAGGTAGGTACTATTCTCAAAATTCCAGTTCGATAGGAAATTTACAGGCGCAAAGGACACTGAACGTACGTGTAGATATGAAGCACATCTACACTGGGAAAAATAATTCCCATCGGGATGATTTGACGGATTTCCTCCCGGGGATCAAGATGAGAAACGGTACGTGTCTATTATATCGTAGGTACCTAAGTATACAATGTGTGTGTCGATGAAATAAGGACGGAAGTAGAGTTTACCAATAAGAAGTGCGTTCAATCAAATCCTGAGGTTATTTAAAGCTATGATTATTTTACTGCTAGATTATTGCGCCCGACTCCGTCCGGCATAACACCCGGATTAAAAGTAGGTAGCCGATCCCCATATCCAAATTTCAATCGGTTCCAGTTGTTTGACCATGAAAATATAACAAACAAACAAGCTCACTACATTTAAAATTCTTATTAATAGGTAACGATAGAAGTTCATTATAACTCAATGGATTAGATATGTATCGTGGACATAGAGCATAACGTTTGACATAGTGACACAAATTGACAAATGGTAAGTACCTGCCCAGATGTAAATAGATGTAGGTAAGTGTTACCCATTCATCCATACTTCTGAGTGGTGGGTACTGGTGAGTGTAACTAAGTACAAATAACATCTATCACATAAGAAGTTCTCATATCCGTAAGCAAGTACTACAGACGCCCACAATCTACTTACATAATTACAGTTTCTATGTGCTAAATGAAGTCCATATTCATGTCCATTAGTTTTCTATTTAGTATCGCGCCGTAATTACAGTAAAGCGCGGAACTCTCTTCTCATAATATGTCTAATCAAGTCGTTTGCACTATCTAGCAACAAATTAACACTTCCTTCATTTAGAGATTACGCAGTCTCACAGTCCCACGGTACCTTATCATATTCCCAGGGCATTGCTTTTATTGTACAAGTATAATTGCCGTGCTGAACTGTTTAAATGTAATGGCTACCCATTTAAGCTGGGCATTTTATGCCGTTTTAATTTTTATTACGTTTCATTAGGATTGGTCGGTTTGTGGTGTTATAAAATGTTCTTGTTTACTTAATTATTTTGAAAGATATTTTGTCTACACCAGCTATACTAACGTAACTCGCTTTAGTTCAGGTGCCTTATGAACAAACTGTTCAAAAGACACTGTCAAATTTAAAAATATTTGGCGTAATTTATTTGTCTGCAAAGCTGTTCAAAATGTTAATCTTTGGTTACTCGAAGATCTCAAAATAGTACAACAAGAGTTGGTTTTTAAGAAAAGTGTATGAAAACAACTTTTCCGCAAATACGTTGGGTTGGGTGGCGAGGCTTTTCCTAAAATGTAAAAGTACCCTATTCAAGCACATGCTGAGGCGTATCGTAGATATTAAATAATCTGCTGAATTCGTTAACACTATAAAAAATACGACTAATGCATATTCAACGCTTACTAAATTCAAACTGTGATGCATTGCTCACGGAGACTGAATGCGACCCACTTGCACAAAAATGAAAATTAAAGTTTACACTATACTGTTTAATGTGTCAATAAATAAAATATAAATTGTGATATTGATTACTCATATTTTCAACTCCTATTGCTACCTTGTCGTAAACGGTTTTGTTCGCAGACAACTCATAAATTCACCGTTGATCAGTTTGAATCAATTTAATCTATCAGGTTTAATGCATCATAAATTAAAATAAGACATTTTTATGCGAATGTTAGTGCACTATAAAGTGCGATGCAGTTACGTCTGGTTGGAGCGGACATTGAAAGCGTGCGCAGGCTAATTCGAGTGAAGCACGCATGCGCAAGATCTGTAACACCCATCATCATCGATCTATCGATCGTGAGGTGAGTAACCGCCGTGAGCAACTTGTTACAATTGTATACTAATTTGATTTGATTTGATCTGTACTGCTTTGTTGGCTTGCTTTAGTTATTAAGTTATTGGGGCATAGCGTACCAACAGAAGTTATTATTTTTAAGAAGGCAGTTTAATGATGGGTAGCCCATGTTTTGTTACGGAAGAGTGTGGTGGCCCCTATTGTTTTTCTCATACCAAGTTATTGTTTTGCAATATAATTTACATCGTTGTATTGTAGATATAGTTATTATTGTGTGTATTACAATAAGTAGGTCGAGAAAGATAGAGCATTTAGAAAATACTTTCTAATCTCTGGTTTAGCAGTTAATTTAAGCATGAAAGCTGTGTCTGGTATGTTTTTTCATCCGTCATACCTAATAATATCATGTAAATGTCTGAACTGCGTGTAATTTTGTTCTTTCTAATGGTTTTTATCGAGATTATCAAAAAGTCAACCGCTTTTAACAGTTGTACAGCGTGATTAAATGTATTGTTATCGCATTTATAAGTGCCACTAGACAGCGGCTCCTTTAGTTGTAAATATTTTAATGACCAATGTGGTCTACTCGCAACTAGGCCAGTGGGTTTACCTTATTACTCAGAATTTGATGTTTTCTAGAAGGGTTCCTTCTATCTGGCAGAATTTTATTTGGCCGAATTTTATTTGGCATAACACACTTGGCATAATTTTTTTTCATCGAATGTTTTTAAGGCATAAAAAATATTTAGCATAATTATTGTTTCACCGAATATTTATATGCCCGAATTTACAGTTGCATACTTTTAAGATGGCAGAATTTTATTTCGCATAAATGCTTTTGGCATAGTTAGAGTTTCGCATTATTTCGTTTAGTCAGCATAATGTACCTATATTTTGAGAAACTATTATTTGGTATAATCTCATTTGGCGTACTATGAAGATGGTAGAATTTTATTTAGCAAATTGCCATTTATAACCTTCAATTAAAAAACATTGTATTAAAAATTGAAGCTAGTAACGAAAACGAATCGCTGCAAAACCGACTCCACGTAGTCTTGTTTGCCCTACCCCTAGAGTGCAATTCAAAACCGCGTAGGCGCGGAGGGGCGAGGCGGCCTGCGAGCTGAGGCGCAGGCTGTTTTAACGCTCGCCAACGCGGTTGAGGCTGGCCGGCTCTGCCGGCCAGTAAGCCGAAGCTGCAGTGGTGAGCATTAAAAAGTTCTGCCATAAAAGGGGGACCCTTTCTAGAAACCTGAAAATAAAACTTCATCGTAGCTATTGCGAGTTACTTATTTAAAATTCTCAATTTCTTGCATTTCATATTTACCTACCTATTTAACAAGTTGCTGCTTTTTATGTTCCGTGCAAAAAAAAACACAAACCAAACCTTTCACGACTCATCAATCACTTTATTTCACGTTATTTTGTTATTATTTTCTAAATCTATTACAAAAAACAATGATCAGCCTTTCACATACCAATGACAAAACTATTCGTTTTTATGAACCTCAAACAAAGAAGAAAGCGAATTGGATTAGTTTCCCAAAAAAGTAATAAAATAACAAAGCTAAATTAAATTAAAACATTTTCAGCGAACAGTGAAAGTTTTGAGGACGTCACGTAGACGTAACCTAGATTTCTTAAACGATTTATTTTAGTTTAATAAGAAAAAATGTATTTATACGCAGTATATCGTATGCTTTGCGGAAAAGATTTTTATTTACAGGTTCTTGAATTCCACATGGGTTTACGCTTACGCGAGCTTTGCACTTGACCTACGCACGATCATGAAAAAAAAAAAACTTTCCGCGCCAATTATTTGTCGCCACGCGATTACACGCGATAAAATATTTTTTCTTTCTTTCTTTCTTTCTATTACTGTCTAAATACTTTTAAGAATAGATTCGATTTGAGGAAAAAGTTCTAAACTCCGACATCTATCCATAATCCAAATGTCCATAAACAGCGACTTTAATTATGTTAATTTTATGAAACATGCTTATGGTTGGCTTTCTAATTAAGAAAAAATTCAGTCATCAACAGTTTTGGATGTTGGTAAGTACCTACCTGAAGCTTATATGCGTGCTTTTTTTAAAACTTACATAACATTTGAAAAAATCATTGAGTCCAATAAACTGTTAATAATCGAGATCATTACTCCAATCAAAGTGTTAAACAGGCTCATATTTCATGTAAACAAATATGCATACAATAGTCAAAGAGCGTAAACACAGTTAATTGCAAGGATTGATAGCTTCGCGTAGGTGCATGAAAAAAATCTAGAGCGTGTGCAATACTCGGAGAAAAGCTCAGATTCTGAAACGTTCGTGTGAAAGTTACCGTCCATGAACACCGAATTTACGAGCAATTTGTATAATGGGACTTGAGGCTATATTTTATCTGAAATTCATACCCAATATATTGCAACACGAGCTCTTGCTGATGAGAAACAATTTGCTAACGCTCGGAAACATAGATCGGTATCGATGCGGAAGCTAAATACATCAGAAACACATTATTAGAATCGTAGTGAGAAAGTAGAAAATGATGCGAAGTTTATGAAAATTCGTTTCATTATAATCGCTCTTATTTACCAGATAAAATGAGGGTAAATTAATAATTAAGACGGAACTGTTAATTAAGTTGTTATAAAAAAGAAAAGCTGTAAGGTAATATTGACCCTTTGGTAGCTTGCCCGTCGTTCGTTGTTTCAAGTAGGACAAGTAAATATTTATCTATACTATCTATACTAATATTATAAAGAGGAAAACTTTGTTTGTTTGGTTGTAATGGATAAACTGCCATTAAACCATTAAACCAGCTAAAGGATTCTAGTGTCGTGAATACAATTATTGAAGAATTGTAGATGTTTAACGATGACATAAAATACACTCAATTAATTGTTGAAATTTCATATAGAAAAGGCAGCCCCCGACGGTTATTCCTATATAATTGGGTTAAGTCGGGGGTTTTGAGTTATTTTATTATTTTTCAATAAGATTTTTACCGTCGGGGGTTTTTTCAAAATTTTTAATTTTGCTTAATTTTATTTCAGACTTTTTAGAGAACATATACGAATTATAGTCTATATAATATGTTATTGCAATATTATTTTGCACCGATATTGTAGCGTCCTCTAGTGAGTTACAGGCGTAATTTTTATTATTTGGGAACATGCATTAAGCACGTACACATTGCTGATGAAAACAGAATTGTAATCGGACGTTTTGATTATATTGTAACATTGTTTGGCACTAATATTGTGGCGCCCCCTAGTGATTAATAGCCATGACACCTATCTAAGAACATGAAGTCATCGAACACAAAACCGTTATTGAAAACCGCATCAAAATCGGATCATTAGTTTAGAAGGTAGGTGGGAACATTACTTTGCTCTTTTGCACTAATATTGTGGCGCCCCCTAGTGAGTTACAGCCATGACACCTATCTAAGAACATGAACTCATTGAACACAAAACCGTTATTGAAAACCGCATCAAAATCGGATCATTAGCTTAGAAGGTAGGTGGGAACATTCCTTTGCTGTTTGGACTAATATTGTGGCGCCCCCTAGTGAGTTACAGCCATGACACCTGTCTAAGAACATGAACTCATCAAACACAAACCCTTTATTGAAAACCGCATCAAAATCAGATCATTAGTTTAGAAGATATGTGGGAACATTACTTTGCACAAACGCACACACAAACACACAAACACACAAACGCACATCTCTCACCCTAAACGCATATACCTGCTCCGTTCCGTCGTGGGTAAAAAGAAAAGCTGTAAGGTAATATTGACCCTTTGGTAGCTTGCCCGTCGTTCGTTGTTTCAAGTAGGACAAGTAAATATTTATCACTTATAATACCACAAGAGCTTCAAAATTATCGGGTATTTTCCGATAGGTTCGTTGCAAACAAATGAAGGAGTCAAGTTTTTCAGGTTAAAAAATAACGAGCGCGAAGCGCGAGTGATTTTTCCTGAAAAACTTGACGACTTTATTTGTTTGCAGGGAACCTTGAGGGAAATGCCAGATAATTATGAAGCTCGTGTGGTATTCGGGAGATTATTTTTCCGTCCCAAATGTCGGCCACAACCTGTCAGTTTGACGTAGCAACGACCAGAGAAAATATTCAAAAAATTTTCACTTATAATACCACAAGAGCTTCAAAATTATCGGGTATTTTCCGATAGGTTCGTTGCAAACAAATGAAGGAGTCAAGTTTTTCAGGTTAAAAAATAACGAGCGCGAAGCGCGAGTGATTTTTCCTGAAAAACTTGACGACTTTATTTGTTTGCAGGGAACCTTGAGGGAAATGCCAGATAATTATGAAGCTCGTGTGGTATTCGGGAGATTATTTTTCCGTCCCAAATGTCGGCCACAACCTGTCAGTTTGACGTAGCAACGACCAGAGAAAATATTCAAAAAATTTTCAGTATAATACCATGTAGGTTGTACCACGTGACGTCGAATGGTGCAATTCTATTGGTCGATATTTGGGTCGGAAAAATAATCACTTATAATACCACAAGAGCTTCAAAATTATCGGGTATTTTCCGATAGGTTCGTTGCAAACAAATGAAGGAGTCAAGTTTTTCAGGTTAAAAAATAACGAGCGCGAAGCGCGAGTGATTTTTCCTGAAAAACTTGACGACTTTATTTGTTTGCAGGGAACCTTGAGGGAAATGCCAGATAATTATGAAGCTCGTGTGGTATTCGGGAGATTATTTTTCCGTCCCAAATGTCGGCCACAACCTGTCAGTTTGACGTAGCAACGACCAGAGAAAATATTCAAAAAATTTTCAGTATAATACCATGTAGGTTGTACCACGTGACGTCGAATGGTGCAATTCTATTGGTCGATATTTGGGTCGGAAAAATAATCAGTATAATACCATGTAGGTTGTACCACGTGACGTCGAATGGTGCAATTCTATTGGTCGATATTTGGGTCGGAAAAATAATCTATACTATCTATACTAATATTATAAAGAGGAAAACTTTGTTTGTTTGGTTGTAATGGATAAACTCAAAAACTACTGGACCGATTTTAAATATTCTTTCACCATTAGAAAACTATATTATCTGCGAGTAACATAGGCTATATTTTATTCCGGTGCGGGCAGTAGCTCCCTCGGGACGCGGGTGAAACCGCGGAAAAACGGCTAGTAGGTAATATTTTGCATTTATGGAAATGAATTAATTATTACAAATTTATGGAATTAAGTTTTAGTTCACGACTGAGAACAAGAAAGCAACGAAAGTTCGAAAGGTGAAAAATCAGGCATTGATTTATTGTTGAGCATTTTCCTTATGCATTGTTTATGACTTAAAGTAAGTATATCTACGTATAACGATGTTTTATTATAGCAGCCAGGCATTACTTAGGTAGGAGCTACGTCAAATAATTAATAAGTATCAAAAAGTCAATTCAATACTCGTTAAGTAAGTACCTACATGACTTCCCGGTTCGGGTCTTCGGTTCATCTTTTGTATGAACAAAAGCTCAAAAGTTAGCTTCTCGTAGGTATACATATATTTCGTATGAATGTATCGTATGACTCTTGATGACCTAGGCTTATTGACAGTTGAAAACATTTGCTCATTTTTGTTTGCCATTGTGAGATAATTCGTAGCTGAATTGAGGGTTCGCGTCTTCTACGCAGAAACACGAAACCAGGCACGGTGTATGTGAATACATTATCATACCAGTTCCTGCAAAGTCGTGTAAAACCCAGCTCAATTCAATATTATTAAGCTATTACTTTCTTATGAACTTGAGTGATAAATAGTGAAACTTCTTGATTTCCACAAAAACTTCTGTATGCAGATCAGTAGAGTGGGTGATCGCGACAATGTAAACTATGCGATTGTAGGTCAGTCGACAGCGTTCAGTTGCAGAATAGCTTAGAGCTTATTACAAACACTGTGTTTATGATTATACTCTCCTACAACCAAACCGGATTCAAATATAAACTTGTCTTCAATACTCTAGAATGGGGACGAAACATTGAGATTTTAGCACACCGCGAGCGACCAAACGATTTATAGCTAAATGGAAATAGCGTAGTCGTTAAGTGCTTATATTAGTATGCACTTAACTTTTTAAACGCCCCGATTAATAGTAGGTATCCGAAATTAGTAATATTTTTCAAAACATAATAAAAGACCTATTTTTTGTTTATTTATGCGTTCATTGACAAAAGTATAAGTGTGTAGTTAAAGCTCTTTAACATACCAATAGGAGGAGCACGAGAGCGCAATCGCCGGCGCTCGTCATGCTTGCGGTCTGCCACACTCGAGCGCGGAGCCAACCGTTAATGCTATCTGCCCCGATTACCTTACTCGTTCAAATACAAAAAAAATACGCCCAACAATTCGGATTAGCTATCCGATCAAACAAATAAACACTGATATTGTATGCGTCAAGTATAGGTATCTTCACTGGCACTGCATAAGTCCTATAGTGCAACACAACAGTCGCCGGTAAGTTCCCGCGCAAGTTGCAAACAATTCGGTAGCGGTGGTGGAGTCGAGTGCGGCCCGCGTGCTGCGCCGGTGTCTCGGGACTGCGCGGTGGCGCGCTCGGCTCGCTCCGTTGATGATGGTGGAACAGTTAGCCATGGCCGGGGAGGGAACCACCTGCTCGCCTGTGTCTTATCGTTCTCACGACACGATCACCGAACCGCCTCGAACTATCTCGTGATCTATATAGTTGATTGGCGTCGGATTATTGGGAGAATTGGGCTCCGTCGAGCGCCGCGACGCGTTCATTACCGTGACATTCGCGTGGAGAAATTGCGGCGTACCTGCTTAATGATTGAGTGGCATTTCGGTGTTGCGGCCGGTATCGGGTCATCGTTGTTATGTTTGGGTCGCCATCTCTGAAGATGACTCCGACTGCTAAAGATGATTGGCAGATAAGATAACTAAATAGCTTCATATCTGACCGAGTGAGCCCCGGTGAGCACCGTGGGCACTGGCCTATCTATACGATATAAAATTAAACCGCTATAGAAAGTCAATCAAAGTAGCAGATAAGCAAAGATAACTTTTTAATTCAACAATCCAATGATCATTTGCAGTTGTAAGTACTTACCTATCTAAGATTAATGCAGGTTTAGACTTTGCTTTGTATACCTAGTTATCTTACCAACTTACGAAGGAGTTATCAAAATACTGATGCAGATAAGAAATATTCAGAAATTGTATCTAGTCTCAAATTAATCTATTTGGGCCAAGTAATAGGTTCTTTTATTTAGTGAACTATTGAATGAAAGCGGTCAGCAGCAAATTGTTTCGATTGTAAATCCAAAGTAAACAAACGGCTGGATAGTTTCCAATTATTATCAACAGATGCGGTGCAATACACGGAACGGATTTTGGTATTTTTTCGACAGAACTATTCAGTGAGTGACCAAGTAAACCGCAATTGACGACGCTCCACTTCACATTTAAACAATAATCAAAAAGTCCTACTTTAGATATCATTCTGCGTAGATAAACACAGTAGACATCGTCGTCTTCAATAGTAATTTGAATCAATCATCCGTCTGTTGAGACATGAAGTCGGGAAATTATCCTACTTTCCACGTCGTGGTGATAGTGAAGTTCTGGAGCTATCTATGTCTAGATAGCCTATTAAATATGCTTTGCTGCTTGCTTTGCTAATCTAGGTTTACGCGCATATTTCCGCAGCTGCTCGTGCCGGCAAGTGCGTATCTTGACCATTAAGTTTATGTAGCCTTGCAATGTCAACACGTGTTTCTTGTTTCATTACGACGGCACTTACTTATTTTTTTCATGTAAAATTTTCTGTAACTACTGCACGCATGAAAATAACAATATTTGTAACATCTTGTATAATATACCTACCATTAAACCATACCATGTGTCTAGCAAATAAAAGTGTAAAAATTTAAAAATTAAATTTGATTTTCAGTAATCATGTACATGAACGTGTTAGTTGATAAAAAGAAAGAAATTATTAATTAACTTCCAACCAGAATCACTGTTCAGTTTTTCTAACTTATTATTATAATCTATTCCATGGTGGTAAGCTAGTGTGTTTATCTAATGGGTCATTCCCTTGACTGGCGGTGGGAGTTTTTGCGGCAGTAAAAAGAAGTGCATTAGCCGTGGTTACAGTAACTTGAACTTCGCTTAATAACAACCAGTGTATTGAACCAACAACTTTACTAATAAAATAACATTATTAAAGTTTCTCTTTTATTCACTTCCTAATTGACAAGTGTGCGCGCATGTCGTGAACCAAGAGATAAGATCCCCTATGGAAAGCTAAAGTAACTGTATCGTGTAATGAAATGCACAATTTTTATTTTATGAGAACTTTTCTCCGTTTATCGTGTATTTGCTGTAATTGCCGACCGATTAATAGGGTGTTTCTTTAACATACATAATTTTTCAAACTAACAACTTGCGATTATTTAGTATTACAAGATCGTTATCAGATTCTGCAACTCCACCATGTGTAAAATAAAGTGTGTATAATTGGAAGCAAATTATTTGATTACAAAATATAATCAAAGTTGCCCACCGCGGCTGTTGTGTTGCGTTCGAATACTTTAAATAATTAATTCCATTTTTTTTTGTGTATATGATGTGATCTCATACGATAACATCATAAAAATGACAATCTAGCTTTAATGCTAATAAGTAATTCAATTGTCTTAAATTGCTAGGAGAGTATTACTAAGAATGTGTCCATTAACACTTTTCTTGTTGTCTCTATTAAGGGGAAGACACTTTGTTCTTATGTTCTTTGCTACCCCACTCACTACTTTACCAAAAGGTTTTGTCCTTTTTAGCCTTCTCACTATATCCGTGTTGTCGAGGAGCTGGATAGCCTCGATGTTCACATGGTGGTGATTGTGGTGAAGCCTACGTTCATGAGCTTCTGCGTACTTTTTAATTATATCATATATCTATGACGAGGTCTACTTTGAGGTCCCGATGAAGGTCGTCATTTCGAATGTACCAGGGCGCATTGACGATTCCTCTGAGTACTTTGTTTTGAAAACGCTGTATAATTTTGATATTAAGTACTTTGTTTGGTACAGCCCCAAAGCTGAATACCATAAGTCCATAGGTACAGGCATGAGGACTTGTTTATATAAAAGAACTTTGTTGTGCACTGACAGCGACGAATGTTTTCCTATCAGCCAGTACAGCGACTTGTAGCGAAGATTTAGCTCATCGCGTTTCTTTTTAACATGAGCTTTCCAGCGAAGCTTTGCGTCTAATGTCATGCCTAAATATTTGGCTGTATTTTCGTATGGTATTACATGCCCATTTATGTTTACCGGGTGGTAATTTGTCCTTTTATTTGTGAAGTCTATGTGAACAGATTTTGATTCATTTATAGTTTCACACGCCATCTTTTTGTCCAGTCAAAAATTATATTGACGGCTGTTTGGACTTTTTCCACTGCTTCTTCTTGAGTGGCACCTGTGGCCATAATAGCTGTGTCATCTGCAAATGTGGCAATGGTATTGTTTTCTATTTCAGGAATATCGCAAGTGTACAATAAGTACAAGATAATTCCATATAATAAGTAGGTATGTCCTGCGTAGCTTGCTGATCTCCTGAGAATAGCCGCTGTAACCGGCAAGCGATCTGGAACTAGCTCTCACAATGCAACAAGGAAGAAGATGCACAACTGAAAGGTTTTCCATCGCAGCACAACCTGTCACTGGCCATGTTTGTGTCTTTTATGCTAACGACGTAGGACCGTGGCGTAGACGCGCCGACAGATGGTCAATTTAGAAGTCAGTAGTAAGCTTGCGCACACGCAGTGCCTGTCAACCTCCACCGATTGTGTTTACATACACAGTACGAGGTTGAGTGACGTGCTTTCTTACACTTGAATTGCGTTTTGATATAACATTTGATGCGCACATGTTTTGTTGAATAAATTGACCCATTCGGGCCGAGTTGTGGGAGAAATGTAGGTACCTATCTAATAAGCTTGTTTGCCAATAAAACAGATAGCAAAATCAGTTTTAATATCGGTTTTCTGTTAGGTATTAACATCATATATTAACGTTTACCGTAAAAGCTTGAGTTGTTACGGTAAAAGCCATCTTAAAAATACTGAGTAATGTTTTACTTATTTTTATTGAAACTAAAATATGTTCCATGGTCACATCAACAGTTACACAGGTATAATAAAACTATTTTACTAATGGCTGTGTCTAGCTCAAAACCAGTAGGTAATTCGCATAACGTTTTCTTTTAAAAGAAAATGAATAATCCAGTTGTATCTAACGGACTCCGGTTGTGAAATATTTAGGTTTGAACGCAAAGTTTTGTTGGTACCACGGTTGGTACCTAGTTGTTACGTCTACCTACTAAGTTTTGTCAATTGAAATGTTAGGTAAGTACTTATGACAAAAAAAAATTGGAACTGCAAGAAAGTCTTCCAAGTCAATAAAATTTACTTACTTACCTACAATTTTCAAACAAACGACCATTATTACAGCACAGGTATTGCAATAGTGTTGCTACTTATTTCTATATACAGGAATGAATTTTAAGCAGTGCACAAAAAAAAACTAGTGATCCAGAATCATTAACAGAACATATCTGCATCATCAGTAAAATTTTTTTTTTTCATTCTTTTGTCCGCCCTAAAATCAGCAAAATATGGATACCAACTATTCTTACGCGCTTGGAGCAGCGCTCGCGTCAGTAAACCGGTTTCGCGTTGCCGCCGTGCCTACTGTGACGACTGTGACCGTATAATCGGTTACAAAATAAACATCTTTCGATATCAATAACTTTTCTTTTTTGTACTAAAACACGACAAAATAAAAATATACGTATCTATAAAACTTATTTAACTAGAAGTTGACAAAGTTTGCGCACTGGATAAAATTCATTCCTGTATAGTATTTTATTTTTTTATAACATTAGTAGTTTAACGTAATATACATATATATATAGTGTACATATTTGATTGAAAATAAAAAACGTTATTACCTACATTGGTAATCATTAATTTTATTGTGGGTGGCAAAATTATTTAGATACAAAGAAGGTTGTAAATAAAAGCTGTAAAATTCCTGAATGTCCATAGACACCGAGCGCAGTTAACTTGTTACTCGTAAATTGTAAAGAGTTACAAGACGTGCTAATTATAAAGAATTCAGTCGACCAGAAAATGATAAGTCTTCGCTAATATCTTTGATTAACACTTTAATTGCTATTTTCTCGAATGGATGTTCATTGTTCAGTGTGCTTTTGACAGGTGTTACGACTTTTTCATTAATTTGCGGATAGAACTCGTTCTTAAAATGTTAAATCTAAAAAGCAGGCTTTAGCTTACTTATCTATACTAATATTATAAAGCTGAAGAGTTTGTTTGTTTGTTTGTTTGAACGCGCTAATCTCAGGAACTACTGGTCCGATTTGAAAATTTCTTTCAGTGTTAGATAGCCCATTTATCAAGGAAGGCTATAGGCTACTTTTTATCCTGGTACGGGAAGTAGTTCCCACGGGATGCGGGTGAAACCACTGGCAGAAGCTAGTTTTACCATATACGAAGTTTATACATATACCGATTAATAGATTAAAGAAACGCTCTTATAAATGCACGTAAAGACTTTTCTAAAAAGTCCAAACACAGCTTCGAAACAATGATCCATCATGAAGTTCCAGTTCATATCTTCCTTCTCCATCATCAGATCAAATCTTCAGTAACTAAGTACCATATTATTGTATTGTCATCAGAGCTGCATAGGTAGATGTAGCTGCCAATTTTCTTGACGATGCGATCCTTGGAAGATGGTTAAATTAGTTACCTTAGATTCCACTCCAAGTTAGTTACAATCTGGTCGACATTTTGAAAAAGCATTTTAAAAATGGGTCAGCAGTTTTTTCAATGCATAAAGTAAACATGTTCAAAGGTTTAAAGATTCCTTACCGAACAAAATTACTTCTTCAAGTTATTGCTGGCTATGTAATAAAAACAGATGTTTCAGAAAATAATACATTACAGTAAACAATGTAGCGATAAAGCAATAGCAATGTAAGCGCATTGAAACAGTAAATTGTTACAATGTGATGTGACAATCACGCCTACAGCCGGGAAATGCCAGGCACGCGACTATTGCTGCCGTACGTTTTTGCCTCCATTACCTGCAGACGTGCGCTGCGAATCCAATTCTATGATTTATGATCTACGGTCTTCCGCATGCTGCAGTGACACCTACTATTGTATAAAGATCATCCGCCGACGCACCGAAATTGATCCCAACAGTATGTGGCCCCGTTATGTAACAGCGTGCGGTAGCGTACATGGAAATCAGTAAAACCGCATACTTTATACCGAAGTACTTACTTACCTACGTTTTAGTTGATCTTTCATAACGGTAAGGTAAAGGGCAGTCGTGCCAGGTGTCAATAAACTGATTGGAAAAACGAACAAATGCTTACTAATTATTGAGGTAAAAATCGATTTCTTGGATTTATAAAACAACTCGCGTTTTTGCCCGTCCGTGAAAATTTATAAAGCCTACTTACTAATTTTTAATTGCTACGGTGGAGTTCCGATTACGTACTTTTTTATTTGATTGTAAGTATAGTTTTTGTCTGTGTACTTAGCAGAGTTTTTAGTTTGCCACTGTATAAAAGATTACCGATACTAAATGAGGGCAACAAACTGACACTTCTACAAGATGTTGGCGAACATTTCAAGTATATTTTGGTGAGTCGAACATAGAAGGTACCTGTATTTATATTGCTTCGTACTCTAGGTATTATGATTGAAGACCCGAAACGACAGGCAGCAGAACAGTCCCTGGACCACACATATTTCACCTACTTAGTAGCCATTTTTACCTAAATGTAGGGATCTGAAAAGAGGCAAGCAATAATAAATAGTTTGTTCCAGTTTTTTCCGAAATTCAAACTCAACTGTCAATAGAATATAGTACCGTACAAAAAGATTGTAATAGGTATATTTTCGTTGCTGGTCCAGTTTTGACCAGAAATGCGAAAACACTTTGCTTTAATGCTTTTAATCTTAAGAAAATTGAGAAAATGCTTACTTCCGTTCCATAGGTGCCTTCAAGACAATGAGCATCTCCACAAACCGCTTAAGCTGTTTGGATAACGGACCGTTCACACGGCCATCCACCACGGATGACCGCATCTCATTTTGACCAGACTAATCGTAATTTCAGACTAGTACGAAATAGGACAAAAAGCAGAGGCCGGAACAAGCGGGCAACTAGTACAGCGAAAATTTGAATAATGACGATCTAGCGGAATGTTTTGTTCGTTTAACGCTACGGTGGCTGCGTCTACGCAGACCACGTCACTCGCTCATGAGAATTTGTAACAGTTGCGTAGCTTTGAACATCAAATTATATGGCTCCCTTGTTGTGTGATTTAGATCACCGAATTAAGGCGCGTAATGAGAGTCTTGTTTGTTTTATTTGAGAATTATTACTTTATTTGAGAGATCAACACCTACCTACTTGGCTGTACTTGCTAAGGGCATAATTGCGCAACACTTCAGTTTCAGACGTAATTGGTTGGCAGTGTCTATTTGCTTGATAGCTAGTTCGCTATCAAGAGCCGTTTGAAGGCAAAGAGGCAATATAGTTTGCCGGCTGTATGAGGTATCAAGGTACCTCCCCGCTAATTGTGGTGAATGTGGAGCATGCGGGACATAATGCTACACCGCGACAGGACCGCCCAGCGATTGCTGCGCCAGCGCACGGTGCTTAATGTAATGCCTGTGGCCGACGGCTCTGCGTGCATATTTCGCCATTCAAGCCTTAAGTAGTCGGCACGCACTACATGTTATTCATCATTAGGCTCTAGGTGACATAAAAAACTAGTCAAGTGCAAGTTGAAAATGTTGGTCAAGTGTATAAGTATATTGACATACAGTAATGTGTGCGGAAATTGACTTTATTGATAAAGCAAATCCACGCAATCACGAATATAAGGAAGCATTTTTTTCATGTTCTTAGGTAGATAAATAGCTGTGCCTAATAGTATAGGTATATGATAGCTATATAATAGTAGTACATCATTATCTATGTAATGGTTGTGTGTGTGTATGTTTTGATTTTTCTCAAACCCAGTTTAGACATAATCTACAAGGTGTTATTTTTATTTTTTACCTTTATATACGTATCAGTGAAAAATGTAACGGTCCAGTGACACGTTTACGGTGATCAAAACGCGGTAGAGACGAGTTGAGACGAGGTCGCAACGATACGCTAATAAAATCTGTAAAATTACTCCGTAATTACAATATCGGTAAAAATTAATTAGATGCAGCTGTCAAAGACTGGAGCCATTGTTTGCTTAGGAAACCTATATATTACAGGTGAAGTATGCGGTTGTCGCTAATAACAGGGCCAGTAATTACATCGATGTGTTCTAACTGTCTCTTGGACGTTTCTTGCGAGTATTCTAATGAGGACAATATGTCCAAAGACATTACAATACCTACCTACATAAATCGAGGTATTTTACATATTCAGTTGTCGAGTTCCCTCGACCTTCTCTGGTCTCCATCATCAGTTCAGCTCCAAACCTTCACTGTTGCAAAGGTCTTGTCAATACAAATAATATAAGCCCAAACACGAGGTAGTTTACATATTCAGTTGTCGAGTTCCCTCGACCCTCTCTGGTCACCATCATCAGGTCAGCTCCAAACCTTCACTGTTACAAAGGTCTCGTCAATACCAATAATATAAGCCCAAACACGAGGTAGTTTACATATGCAGTTGTCGAGTTCCCTTGACCCTCTCTGGTCTTCATCATCAGGTCAGCTCCAAACCTTCACTGTTGCAAAGGTATCGTCAATACAAATAATATAAGCCCAAATACGAGGTAGTTAAGATGTGCCGTTTAGGAGTTCCCTCGATCCTCTGTCGTCTCCATCATCAGATCTGCCCTAAACCTCCATAGTATTGTAGTCTCATCAGATATACACATAAATATAAAGTTTTTACCCCATGCTCGCCTACAATTTTCAAGAGATGCCCTCAATTTCTCAGGGTTTCCACCATCAGGTCCTGATCTGATGACGATGGGACCAAATGACAAGCATACCCTTTCAAATAAAAAAAGAATTTTTGAAATCGGTCCAGGCGTCTTTGAGAAATCGAGTAACAAACATAAAAAAAAAAAAAAAAAAAAAAAAAATACAGCCGAATTGAGAACCTCCTCCTTTTTTTGAAGTCGGTTGATAAATCTTTATTGTATCTAACTGTTACTGTATCAAAATTATTCATCGAAAGTATTCATGACGAGCAAAAGTAGGTATAATAATTATAATAATGATTCACATATAATTATGTGCTACTTTATTACCAGGCTTATTGTTTGCCTATAATTTAGTTGTACTACCTACTTGCCAGAATCAGGAACGTGTACATTTTCACGGCAATTAAAAATTCTTACTTATTTAATTGTTTCTTAACGCAATTTAGAAGGGCCATAAAAGCTGTTTACTTTTACACCGAGTTTTTGTCAGTGGGCCGTCGACGTGACTGATATCTCATGCGATAAAATAAATAGTTTATCTAAGGACTTGTACGAAACTGCGTGTTTTTATTAATTAATGCCATCTCATTATAACGGCGTTCGCTGTAACTGACTCATTTAATTTAACTGTAAAGTCGGTTAAACAGATATGAACGAAATTTACGCATACACTATTTAAGTAAAACATACTCTTTATTAAATACTTCGTTCACAGTATGTTAATGATATTATCTTACTTGAGTTTATTTTATGTAGCTACGTGCGAACAATAAAAAAAGAAAATATTTACACAATGTTTAGGTAACCATTCAATGTTAGATGAAAATGGTCTTGGCTTCTGAGTATGATTAACTTGGAGGCCTACAGTAACGTACCTAATCCCAGCAAATAACTGCTACAGAATGACAAAGTCTGAAATATGAAACAGAAACAATATTTGTAGAAGTCAGGGTTACTAGGTCAGGGCTCCGGGATGACTCGAAAGAGATATCGGGGCCCTGTTAGCTGAAGGACCAAAATACATATGCTACCTACTCTTGGGCTTTTGTCAGTAAAAGTCTGACACTGCCTGCCGCTACACCCACAGAAGGAGGAGTCATTCCCGTTTAAAAAGGTTACTAGATCAAGTGGCACACTTTTCATATAAGAAATAGGTTTAGATTTCTACCTATACCTACCGTCTCCAAAATACTTGAAATCAAATGAAAGCATATTAAAAAACAGACATTTCATTCGGGAGCCTCGTACCGATCCCGTTCCAAGTCCGAAATTACTTATCAAGCCACTAATACCTAGTAGCGAGTAAATAAATTGATTGATTTCACCGTGTCTAGTTGAAAACCTCGCCTGGATCTTGTAATGTAATCCAATATTTGAAAAAAGACCCGCGGAAAAAATGGTAGGCTGTAGAATGTGCATTTTGACTTGATACTGAATGCTGCACCACGCATCTTTTTTCAAGCTCTTGTGTCCTATTTTTACGTAATTCCGTGTTCTCGATAATTTTAACATTATTTTACGTTAGTTTTACTCATTTACACATTTTTATATAAAACTGTTTTTCATTTATACACACAATATACATTTCTGAACTATACAGTATACGTCATTACAGACATTGACATAACGGATGTGACAGGAGTAAATTCTTGTAAATTTTATCGAAATATTTCAGCAATATTACCTAAATTTTCAGTGATTAGGCAGCGTTTTCTTTGATTTTAAACATAAACTATTACAATAGGTAGTGCGTATTTCTTACAAGTATTTTTACTTACATATTCTATACTCTAAAACTAGGTTTCTCTGATAGTGCTGGTAACACTTAGTAGATTTTGACAGTGACATATACGTGGTAAAATTATCTGTGAACAAAATCTGACACAACACAAGGTCAAAACTACGATAAAAACATGTGGAATGTATAAAAAGATTTAAGTCGTGACTCTTGTCGATATTATGATGGTTAAGTTCGCGTAATTTAAGAAACATTCGTGCACATAAAATGTTTATGTGATAAGGTGTACTTAACTTGAAATTGTTTACTTAGAAATAAATTGTACAAAATGATAGAAGGGTACGGAGCCGTGACCCAGGCCCTTCTAGGGACCCTTCTGACGTGGGGATTAACTGCTGTGGGGGCCGGTTGTGTATTCTTTATTAGGGGAAAACATGTAAGTTGTTCATATTACCTAAAATACGTAAACAGTTATCTAACAAGTGACAAAATTGGGCATCATTGATTTGTTTTTATTTTTTAGAGGAAATTACTTGACGTGTCACTGGGTTTCGCGGCGGGGGTGATGACCGCAGCGTCATATTGGTCTCTGCTGGAGCCAGCCATCAATATGTGTAAAAAGTCAAACAAATATGGATCAGAGGGCCAGTATGCCTTCCTACCAGTTGCATTTGGATTCCTGTTTGGAGCAGTGTTTGTTTTTGGAACTGATAAGTTCCTGGATTACTTAGGAATTAACTCCACTGGCATGATGATCAGTAAGTATTCAATGATTTTAGTTTACTGTTTTTCTTTTAATTTATTTTTCATTACTGCTAACATTTTATTGATAAAAACAATAGATTTATTTTAATAGGCACAAAGTTCATGTCAGGTATGTTGACAAATTTTGGTAATGGCTTATCCCCTAAGATGACCCACTGACCAAAAACTTCCTGTTTTTAGTTATGGGTTGTTGCAACCTCCTTCATTTTATTATTTTACCTTTACATCAATTATTTAATTTTCTTTTATCAATTAATCAATTAAAATAATTGGTCACAAGATTTTTTCTTCGTCACATAGTTTTTTTAGATAGTGACAATTGGGACTTAGTTCAGTTCTTAGTAGTAAAATATTGAATTGTGCTATAAAATTTATTATGTTAATCATTTTGATCAGTAGACATTGATAAAGTTTATCAATATTTACAGTCTCAAGTAAAGTATTGCATTAGTTTAGCATTTATCATTTGATTTTAAATAAACTTAATGGATATTCCCTATCTTTTCCTTCTCAAAGTAAGGAGGGAGAGAAATCACTAGTATTGCAATTTGATAAATTATTATTTATTTATGTTACAATGATTGTTCTTTAGTTAATATTGACGTTAAAGTGCAATTGTATCAAACAATATTAACTTTACCTGGCTAGAATTGGTTGAAGCTGTGACTGAAGTGGGCAAGAAAGTATAAGAGGTTCATTTGCCATTTGACATTAATTCGATCGAATGCAGGCAAAACCTGCTTGACAAAGCTAGTCGAAAATATAAGAAAAACCTGAATATACCAATGTAGCGGAGAGTTGTTTGTAATCACTTAAAAGTTGGGATAAACCCAGCTTAATTTTTTGGTAAACAAATATTGCCATAATATTGATATTGCTTTAATATTTCCTAGAACCATTTAAGTGAGTAAATAAGATCACTTGGCTTGAATATTGTAAAATGGAATTTTTAAAATCCATCTTAATTTTTCAAACAAAACAGCAAGGATTTGTTTATAATATTTGATGACAATATACAGTATAGAAAAATATCAAAGTTAATGTGAAGCACCTAGGTACCTAATACACATTGACAATGTGTATGTACTCAAATACAAAAAAAAAACAATTCTATCTCTAATATAAATACCAAAACCGCAAAGTATTCCACTCTCATTTTAATAAGTTTATAAAAAGTTAAACCAGTTTTTGGACTGCACCCAATAACCTTTGCATTATATTTGGCTAATTTATATGTTCCAAAAAGCATAAAAAACAGATGAATTAAAATAAAAATTAGTGACATAGTGAATAATTTAAGTGATACTTGTACAGTAAGTCAATGCTACAGTTTTTAATATTCTTATGATTAGGTACATTTGTTTTATTGGGAGCACATTAACACAGCAACTATTTTCAATCCATATTTTGTTATCTACACCGGCTTTGCACTCAAAACTATTTTTATTAAGTAACTAGATTTTTTTTAATGGGTCCAGTTATTTTTGAGTTTAAATCCCAATAAGCGATACAACATACATAACAATGGATAGTATCGACTAGAGATGTTAGCTGTCTATATTCTACTAGCTTCTGCCAGCGGTTTCACCCGCATCCCGTGGGAACCTCGGCACCGACCCGGATAAAAAGTAGCCTATAGCCTTCCTCGATAAATGGGTTATCTAACACTGAAAGAATTTTTCAAATCGGACCAGTAGTTCCTGAGATTAGCGCGTTCAAACAAACAAACTCTTTAGCTTTATAATATTAGTATAGATAACATTGTTCTGAAAATCCAAAAATATTATTTACTTAAAAAAAATATTTACTCATATACTGACATTTGCTAAATGCTGCAGTAACTAATTCATTCATGTACCAGAGTATTATTAAATTTATTCGTATTTTTTATAATTTAAATATAACGGTTAGTGCACAGTGCACCTAGCTGACCTTCAGCAGCAATCAGGTAATTCTGGTAATTCTGTAATGAAATAACAACATGTTTTTAAAATCGATTGCATACTTCATTATGTTGCTTTCGGGTAACCCCCCAACAACAAGTCCCTGTACAGTTCAATTTAATATTATTTTTACCTCGTATAATGTAACTACTGCTGATGATACCTATGTGCATCGCACATGTAGGAAATGTCGAATTTACAAAGTAGAACTAGAAGACAATATTCAAATCGAAAATGTAGTTTGCAGAAAGATTGCAAACCAGCGTTTGCCTATTTATTGGGTAAGTTTGAAACATAACTGTGATAGTCGATAATACAATGATTTTATTTATTTATACTTTTTGCACAATGTATAACGGCGGACTTAAAGCCTTAGGCGTTCTCTACCAGCCTACCTTAAGGTATTTCACTGCATATCTTTCTTTGTGTTACATGTTCTTAAATATTATATTTATATAAAAGTATAGATATATGTATTTAATAGTTTGATATAAATTCCGAATGGTAGTACAATTAATTTTAATGAGCAGTCCAGTTATCAATGCAGTTCAGTTAATCGCCCATTAATTTACTATGTTCGATATCTGATACTGAAAGAGACCTTTGAGACGTGGAGAAATGTAAGATGCATTCATAAATTAGAGACTATGATAGTCTCGTATTTTCATTTAACTTCGCAGTACAGAGGTATAAATATAGGTACACCTAAGCTATAAATATATAAAGGTTCAAAGGTTGATGATAAAAAAATGGTAAATTAGGCAGTATGACCGTAAACACATATTAAGTACGTAAAGATCTTTTAGAAGTAAAATTATTTTTAAACTTTCAAAAGTCATTATGACTGTTTTAAGCATTTGAATCATTTTCCGCACTTGAGTCTGGCGTTGAATGTATTTGAATGTAGAAATGGATTATTTATTACAACACAAAAAAAAAAACAATCCAGACTTTCTGACTCGCTTAATAAATGTCAATGTGGACTTAATGGATTAATAGACACGCTATAGTTCCTAAGAAACGATAAAATAAACAGGCGGCAAAAAATCCTCCAAACAGTTCGTATCAGTGCAGTGTTTACGATTTTCCTCATCTATTTTTATAAAAAAATGCAGGGCATAAATTAAGTAGGTTTTTTTGTTTTCTGACAAAAGTTAGCGCTCAAGAAAGTACCGAGTATTTATTCAAAGATTACCTTGTTTAAAGTATTGTGTCTCTTATCTTTATTATATTCTTTACTAGCGACCCGTCCCAGCTTCGCACGGGATAACATTATTTCCCCACTATTTAATGGATGTCATTATACATATCTGTCTGCATCAGTTCTGTCTGCTCTCTCTAAGGTAATGGAAAAACTAATTACTTAATGGCCGTTTAGTCAATTACTTAAATAAATTCAAAATTATTGCAACCAATCAGTTTCACGGTTTTAAAAAAGGGGTCTCTACTGAAGATGCAGTTGTTGATCTTACTCAGTTTGTATCACAAAAGTTAAATGCGCACCAATAATGTATTAGTATTTTCCTAGATCTAAAAAAAGCGTTTGAAACAGTCTCTGTCCCCACCCTTCTGCACAAATTAGAGTGTATAGGCATACGTGGAAAATCTCTCGAGCTCTTCAAGGATTACCTTCAAAATAGAATGCTGGTCGTTAACGTTGATTCGTACCGCAGTGATGAGCAATCCGTCACGTACGGGGTACAGGGCAGCGTTATTGAACCTACACTTTTCCAGGTATACATTAACGACCTATGTATGCTACCTCTACAAAAATCACGAGTTTTTACTTACGCTGACGATACCGCGATTGTAGTTTATGGAAACACATGGGACGACGTTAAGAAATCTGCAGAGCAATCCCTAAAAACTGTTGCTCAGTGGCTGCAACAAAATCTCCTTACCCTTAACATCGAGAAAACTAACTTCATCCCCTTCTCTATAAATGATAGGACGAAAGCACTTCCTGAATTTATGATCACAGTTCACACATGCTCTGATCCTACCTCCTGCTCTTGTGGAACTCTAAATCGTGTAAATCAAACCAAATACCTGGGTGTGGTGATTGACGACGGACTTAAGTGGTATAGACAGATTGATAGTATGAATTCCAAATTGAGGAAACTTATTTACATCTTTAAGTCTCTAAAAACATGCGCTGACGAAAACACCTTAAAAATGGTTTATTTGTCACTCTGTCAGTCCGTTATCACCTACTGCATCCCGGTTTGGGGAGGTGCGGCAAAAACCAAATTTCTTCAACTAGAGAGTGCCCAAAGAGCTGTGATTAAAGTAATGCTTGGCAAACCACGTAGATTCCCAACCACCGAACTATACTCCCTAAGTAAATTGCTCACGGTGAGACAGCTTTTTGTTCTCAGAGCTACTCTTAGAATCCACAAGCATGTCCCACCTCCGGACAAAACTAAACGTAAAGCCAGAAGTACAACTCAATCAGTAAGTCACAAAACTGCATTCGCCAGACGTCAATTCTATGTGGCAAGTTTCCTTATTTATAAAAATCTATCAAAACATATTCCTCTGGCAGGGTCGAACCAACATGAAATTAAAACGAAAGTGCACAACTGGCTTCTTGATCAAGACTATCTTCGTACGGAAGAGTTACTTCAACATCAGTTTTAGGCAATCCCATAGATACACAAATATCATAACACACACACTAAACACACACATACACATCCTCTCACTCATACACACACCCGACACACAATACACTCGCAAACTTACATACATAACTCATTTAATTATTTCTTTCATAGTTTGTATAAAAATCTCATTGTGCTCAGAAACCTCTAGCGCCAATATATTTGTTTTTTACTAGAACACGCAGCAAGTTAAGAGACATTGCACGGCAGAACACTGACTCCTAAGACACAGGATAACCTACTTTAGGAGTCAGGGTTTTAATTTTTTGTGTTGACCTCCATTCATTTACTGTATCCTAGTTTATAAGTAAAAATTGAAGTAAAAAAAATCTTTAAAAACAAGCTTTTAGCAATTTAACATATTTGACACAATTTATATGTTTTAAAAGCTTGTCGCGAGATTTAAGTACTCGTATTTACTTTCTTAGTAAAATCGCGACAAGCTTTTAAAACATAAATTGTGTCAAATATGTTAAATTTGAAATGTCGTTATAAGTTGACAGTAAAGTTACATTAAAAGTTTATTTTTTCTTTTTAGCGCATTTAAATAAAAGCTTGTTTTTAAAGATTTTTTTTACTTCAATTTATTTTATACTTTTTAGTTTTCACCTGGTAAGTTCCTAAGTCTAAATTCTGTAGCGGCGGTCATCTTAGATTTTGATTTGGTAAAGTGCACTTTATTCTACTTGTCAAGCCCTGTCATTGGATACCCATATGGATGGGATTGAAAAAAAATAGGTTATTCACCATTTTGTAGCGGCGGCCATCTTGGATTTTTATTTCGTAAAGTGCAATGTGTTCTTCTTGTCAATCCCTTTCATTTGATACCCATATTGTATAAGTACCTTAAAAATAGCTAGTCCGCCATCTTGTATATTGTAGCCATGTTGGATTTAGGATGACGTCACATAGCTTAACATGCATTGTCATCCAAACTAAACATGTATGCAAAATTTCAGCTCAATCGGTTGAGGGCAAGTGCCTTAAAATTGAGTTGTAAAATTTCACCCGAACACACATAGTTACATACATACATACATTAGGGTGTCCCTTATATGGCAAAAAAATTTTTTTTTTAGAATTTCGAAACACATACCCTCCAATTTTTTTATAAATGCTAAAATGTACTTAAATATGAAATTTCATATCTATAGCATGATTGCAACCCGTGCCGACCGAGCTCTAAAGTTTAATAAAAAATGGTGTTTTGGTCTGACATTTTGGTTTGATCCAAAACTAATTAAAATGCAACAAATAAAGTAAATATGAGTAAAACTAAAAAAATATCAAGTCAAACTTTTATTTAAATACAAATTATAATAATAATGAATTAGGGTAACTTCTCTTTAGTGTAGTTTTTTTACAGTCTGGATACAGATTTCTATGTTCCTGAACACAACGCAACAAAAACTGTTTTTGCTCTTCTTCAGCCGTGATAAGACCATTAAAATCTTGCATTAATTTAACAGCTCTTTCAGTTTCCAATTCGCGGTAATCGTCACTAACAAAAGATTTTTCCAGTTCAGTCTTATAAAAAGTTAACAAAGATGTAATGTTTGTCTTAGCAATATGTGCTTTAACGAAATTACGAGGTGACTCAATGTTATCAGTGTTAATATTTTTCCAATTATCTCTTAACTTTTTGATAATTGGAATATCTGGGCTACTTGTAATATGTTTTACCTTGGTTTCAAAAACAGCTTTAAGGACCAACTCATAAACATGATGACGACAAGCAAAAAGCAGCAATTCCCTTTTTAAAGTCTGCTCCAAAATAGCACAAGCTCCACTGAAACGGCCAGTATTGGAAGCTGTTGTATCGCAGCACATTATCTGTACTTTGTCATGGAGGGTCCAGTCAAAGAGAGCAGTTGAAATGGCTTTAGCTTGATGTTTTCCTGAAGAACTCTCTAATTTCGGTACTGCAAGAAGCTGTTCTCTATCGTCAAATGAAGCAATAATTGGCAAGCGTTCTTCTTTTGAACTTCGTACATCCAATCCAGGTAATAGTTTTCCATCCCAATGAACTGTGACTACGTCAGGCAAATTATTCTGGAAGTCAGTTTTTATTGCTTCTGCCCTGGATTTTCTCGCTTGAGTACGAACTCGCTGAATCGAGGATTTTTTATAGGGAAATCATCGCTGTTCAGACCAAGCGCTTCTACCTCTACAACCGCATGGAGAATGTAAACTTAGTCCCTTATGCTTAATTGGCATCGATCTAAAGCTGCTACCAGTTTAAGAGTTATTAAACTTTTCGTGCCTCTTTTAAATTTTTTTTCAGGGCAAGGAATCTGAGTACTAAGTTCAGAGTTCGAAATCTGTTCCTCATCCGAATTCTCAAGACATTCCAAGTTATCTATCGAAGAAGTAGATGCAACAGCCAATAACTCTCTTTGTTTTACCTTTCTTTCCTGTTCTTCCAATCGTCTTTGCCTAACTCGTTCTTCTTTCTCCGCCAATTTTTTGTCGATTCCACCTGAGCATCCCGGTCGACCTGGCTCTCTCTGTTTCCTTAAGAAATCTTTGTCTTCCTCTATCTTCATTCTGTCAAAGGCATCTGCATGTGCAATATCAAATAAGTTATCAAGGTCTTTTACAACATTATTTTCACGATTCTTGAAAGTCAACTGAGTTTTCTTACAGTTTTTTTGCAGCTCCCTCCAAACATGATATAAATCAACAAGTTTCTTCACGCAGTTAGGGATTGCCTTCGTAGGAATTCTGGCTTTTTCCCAAAATATAATGCACTCTCTTATAACAAGATTCGCACTTTCACTAACAGTCAGCTTGACTTCACGAATATTGTAAAATAAAACGGTGAGAACTTGTCGATTAGATGGTAATTTTGCACCATTTATCTGGTGGCTTGGCAGTCCGATAAGGAAAATATTTTGTTTATCACTTCATAATTCCACAGACATTTTCACAAAATAAACAACAACGCACTAACAATGTTAAAAATCACTTATGAAATGACAATTGAAACTCGCAGTAACAGGTCGCCGCGGTGCTCCCGCGCAACTTGTATGGACAAGTTAAAAACTCAAGTCGGCACGGGTTATCGTTTATAAATCGGGCTAATATTTATTTCTAGACTATATTAAGTCCATACGAAACTTTTTAGAAGGTATGCGTAAAAATATATTGAAGTTGAATTTTAAGGGACACCCTAACATACATACATTGCAAGTTAAATAAAAGCTTGTAAAAAGGTTGTCTGTTGTGTCAATAAATACATTATTATTATTATATTATATAAACCTTCCTCTTGAAACACTCTAGCTGATAAAAAAAAACCGCATGAAAATCGGTTACGTAGTTTTGAAGATTTAAGCGTACAAAGGGACATAGGGACAGAAAAGGCGACTTTGTTTTATACCATGTAGTGTTATTTTATTCCAGTGTATCCTTTTTGATTTTAAACTAAGAATGAAGAATTTCTATGTTATCTGCGAGACCTAGCTACTTAAGTTATATACTTATATCTAAACCAAATGGTAGTTTCTTATCACAATAAACAAACATGCGTCTATTTACTTTAATTACATAAGATTAAATTACAGGAGTTAGTAATAAACAGCCATAATAGAATGGTAACAAATTGACTTAATTATTTATATGCACACGAACAAATATAATGCTTGTGACTCGGATATTTATGACTGTATACCTAGACGAAACGTGATGAAAACCACGATCGCGTGAAGATAAAATAGAAGAAAGCGATAACATATCGCTAAGTTTTGAACATAAATAATTTAATATTATATTACAGAGGATTTTTAAATAATTAAATTGAAACTTCGTCAGTTGTACGAGCAATAAAGCCAGGTTGTCCTTCAAGCTCAACCGTATCGGTACCTGCACAAATTCACAAGTAATATCGATCATCGTATTTGGGCGTGACGCTGCAGTTTTGTACTGCATTGCTAACAATAAACCAGATCACAATACCTACTCGTGGATTTGTACTTCAGTGCAGATAACTTGAATGAGAATGAGCATGTCAACAAAGTATTAAATAGATTCATTGTTATTATACAGTTGTTCGCAATGATCAACTATAATCGGAATTCTAGCGCCCAAGCAAAACATTTTCTGTACGAGTAGCGTAATGTCTTACGGCTATTATTTGAGAGCAATTTGCGATGCTTGGTCATGATCTTTTAGTCCTACACTGGGTATCGTTAAGATTTATGAAGTTAATTTGAGCCTCTATTTAGGCATTAGCGTACTTGTTAATAATATGATAAGGAAAGAGCCTATCGCTATTATTTAAGCGCGCAATAATTATCGCCCATGAACTATTTCAAAGTAGGGTAACACTTGAATAATTTACAGCGTATTTACGAAGTATGTTAAACATTGCAGCCATAACAAAGAGTAAAGACTCGAAGGAGAAGTTGGAAGACCTGGAGATGATGACGGCGCTGAACCGGCGGCCGTCGAACAACACGAGTGTCGTGACGATGGACCCGCAGCCGGCAGACTTCGCCGACTGCATCAGCAACCAGCACACGGCCCAGCGGAGAAGAGGACATCACCACTCGCACCACTCGCTGGTCCGTTACTTATTCATATAAATATTTACTAACTTTCGCGTCACGTCAGTACCATTACCAAAATAAGCCATGATATTAGCTGATAGACAATTGAGGAGTAGACAATTGTGTTCCTTAATTTTTGCTGCGCAGCCAAATCTTACAAAAAAAATTAGTAAGTTTAATTGCACATACTGTACCCGTCTTATGAATAAGTCTATCAACAAATTGAGAAACGTTTTTTAAATTCATTGTTTTTCCGTGTCAAATATTTACCGAGACTTGGTAAAAATAAGCGATGGCAATATTTGGCTACGTTAGTCATTATTAGATATGTTTGAGTGACTAATAGATCCATGTTCCGGAATTTTAGTTGACGGGTCCCGGCTGTCATATTAACTGTCATCTTATTCAGTCGTTGCGGGTTGTCATAAGCCAGAAAGTGACAACCAGTCTTACCAACGGGTATAGGGTTGCCCGGGTTGTTGGGTTAAGGAGTATATATATGCAATCTCTCCAAGTAAAATATTGGTAAAACAGCCTGCATACGGATGCCAACCCTAACTAGGTTCGGAAAAGGCTATTACTACAATCTGTGTTTTTAAATATTTAAGGATGAGGACCAAAATTTCGTATCCAAAAAAAGAACAGGTTTCGGCCTTGGTACATATTCATTTAATATCGCATTATTACTTCCTAGCTACAGATGATTGCATAAACATTTGTAGTCTTCTAACTGAAGTTGTTATTATTGATCGGTTAAAAACAATGTCCGTATATCCAGTAGGTGACATTGATGACATATAACTCACGATCAGTGATCTTCTACAACGTCAATGTTATAGAAACTAGTTCTATAATTAGTAGCTACATTCACCTTAACCTTTGTTCTGTTTCTATGGACGCGGTTTATTTACCTTTTTTATTCGAAAGTATTATTAAACCAAACCGCGGGCGCTTACAAGTTGTCAGATATTTACAAAACTTGAATAATCCGTGTATAAATGAATAAACTAAGAATTCTTAAATAAACTTAAAATCACATTCGTTATCCTTAATGGACTGATGAATAAGTACTTAAAGTTGTGTTTATTCAGCAGCGCATTGACACTGCCTAAGACCATGCCCTTGTATATGTTATCGGTTCTTTAACCCCTTTTGTAATTTTGTAAATGATTGAACGATATTAACCGCCAATTCCCTACAAACATCATCATGTATTTTTATCGGTACATAAATGTTTATCAAAATGATGTTAAAGATTCTGTAACCCCTGTAGGTATTCGAAACCTTCAGATAGCAAGGTTCATTCGTCATCTAGAGCCAAAATTTTAATTTTAAATCAATCCCATGCATAATAAATGAACACAAAAAATGACAAAACTTGTTTTGCCAATTATTTGGCGCTTCAAAATGCCCCATAAATTCGATAATACATTTTAAATGTTACGATGTTAGTGGTTTTGTAATTTTAGTTTTTTTTTCCTTGTTGCTGATTTGTACGTTTGTGGTTTACAATGTGTTTGAATTTATCTTTAACATGATGAACCAAATACGACGGCAGCCCGCATCATATTCATCATTCCGCATATGTAGAGCTACTTAAACTAATTGAACTTTAATAATATTTTACATTTTATTTGCATTGTTATAGTAGTATTAAGATCTGCTCCAATTTTATTCAATTTTTTTTATTTTATTGGAAATCGTGTCATCATATCAACTAAATCGGGGAAAAAATATGGAAAGACGATTATTTTTTCAATTAGAACGACAAAAACATATCCAGAATATATTTTTAAAAAGCTTTTGTTGTCCATTTCAGAAAGCTGGTGAGAATGGCGAAGGTGACCGGCGAGACAGCGTCACGAGGTCGCTAGAAGCGCGCCAGTCGCAATGGAAGCGAATCATGCTTCTCGTAGTTGCGATCACCGTACACAATATTCCCGAGGGGCTCGCCGTTGGCGTGTCGTTCGCCGCAGCCGGCTCATCCGACGAGGCGAACTTTCACACAGCCAGGTAAAAAAAAAAACTATGATATCATTCAAGCCGTAAGGAGCAAAAAGTATCAAACGAAAGGTTTCAACAGTTTAGGTAAACTGAGGTCAACATCAATAGGTGTTAGCAGCGCCATCTAGCTTCACAATAAAATGTTGCTTGCAATCAACGGCGTTTGAACTCAATGCCACCTAGCGGGATCTATGGAAACTTGTATCTTCTGTTGTGTTCGCGGGTACTAGAATGCGAGTAGTAATTTTAAATCACTTTGCAGATACCATGGTTTAAGTGTAGATGGCGTTACTAAACACATTTTATGAATTGAAAAAATACAAAAAAAGTACTATATCTGTGATAACGGTTCGAAATTACATTAATTTGAGGAAGTTTAATGTAAACTCGTGTTAGAAGACGTAAATACTCGCATCATTGCTCGACTCGTAATGTAAAATTAAAACCAATATCCACGTTAAAGAGCACAAAACCAATACATCGTCGTTTCTTAAAAATCTATTGTGTTGTGTAACTGTGCTTTCCAGCATAATTTCGTAGTCATGACACTTCAAATTCAGTACTTCTCGGGAATTATGTTTATTTAATGGCGTATAACGTAAGCATTGTTAATTCTGCTAGCGAATTCTCTATAAATACTTAAATAGGATAAGTACATACGTAAATGTGTTGTCCGCCATTTTGTTACGTCAGAAGAAGGAACGCGAGGCACCGTTGCGGCGGCGGCTGCGCAGGCATTTCATTGATAAGTTGCGGGCGCGAGCAGGATGCAGCTAGCTATCTACGGCTGCACTATGCCTTGTGCATCGGACCCGCTACTCGACGTTAACAATAGCTGCTTGCGCCAACTTAACTCTAATTTATATCGATATCCAAACATATTAAGTATATAGTTCGATGGTGGCTTATATTCGTCGTTTGTCACCGATTCGTTTTTAGTTTCCACAAACTAAAAATAAATATATAATTTCGTTTAAGATAAGCAGTGTCGAGAATTGTCTCGTCTCGTTTCATCGAGTGTTTGGCATGAGTCGTCATACGCCTACTTGCCGTTTGGCATGGGGATTGCAATACAGATTAAGAGTTCATTTTGCCAATTCATTATGAAACATTTTGTGCTTTGTTTAGTCTACCGTCCGCTTTTTGTCAAGCCTGATTGTCGTTTAGATATGAGCTTTTACTTTCGATTATGTACCTAAGCGAGTTATTTGCAGATTTTAGATGCCTTTGGTTTGTCCAGCATGAAAGCGGAGTACTCGTTAGGAGTCGGTGTGGTAGGTACTGCAAGTGTAGACTGTTGGTAAAGGTGGTAGAAGCGCGGCCGAGTGGCACAGCGAGAGTATTGGCAGCGGCGTTTCATTAGTAGTTGCGTCGAGTGGAGCCAAATCGCGTGGCCGCGGGGGCATCGACCGGCGCGCCGGCGCAGACGTTGCCGTCACCGCCGCCGAAACCGCCCGATGAAACTATTTCACTGAAAAATCCGGCGGCGCGCGCCGTATCATTGAAGTCAACCTTGGCGATTTGTCGCGTCGTCTATACTGACGCGTGGGTGCCTCCGAGCATATTCATAACTGTTAAATATTGGCACCTCTCACTAAATGTACGCGACTTTACCGATCTTTTCGAAAGATTCCAACTCTTCTCATTTGTTACAGTTTCCCAGAATGTTTTCGAAATCTCACCGTTGTTGTGTCTATAACGAGATCTTTTACTATCTTCGTTATAGTCCTTATCATCATAACGAAATGTACTTATTTAAACAAAACTTATACTACTGCATGATTCAATATAGCGCTTTAGTACACGTGTTGGTATAGTCACACGGATCTACCTTACAAGAACAGTCGACTATGCAATAAAACTACGCTCGTGCAAAATCATAGATATAACTAGAAAGACACTATTGAAGTACTAAAACTGATTGCAATGTTAATAAACTAATTCAAGTTAATGAAAATTGTTGCACTAAATACATGACCTAATTAAAACACACATAATACAAAGGAATTAAGTTTGATATTGAGGTGTAGATTTAGCGATTGCGTTTTGTGAGAGCCGGCGCAGCGGGTAGGTTCGCTCGAGTCGGGCCGCCCCGCGTAATGGCAGGTAACGAGGCTACGAGATAGCACTCGGCGTTTCCTTTGTTCCCGCTTGTTATGCAGATCGCCCTCCCGCTTATTACACTCATAATTGGACCTTCTTTAACGAGCTAACGTTTGTTTAATTATTTTTGTAGCACTGAGAGCCCTGCATACATTTGCAACGTCGATAACCTTTCTTCTCTTGTACATGAATACGATTAGAATCGCTAAAACGTTAACCGCTAATTCTTTGAATGAAATTAACCATTAGGTATGCATGTGAATGTGAAAAGGTGTAACAAAAGTAAAACCTACCAGTAAGATGATAGCATAATTATTATTAACCACCGGAACAACAATTCAGTTCGCGTACATTAAAGTGCTACTCATGCTACGATTACACACAAATTACACGTTATCCATCACTTCATATTTTTCATAAATAATCCGTATGAAAACTCGTAGCGGTCGTTCATTACGATGGCAAGCGATAAGGCGGTGGATTTAACACCGTAGTTGGTGTGGGTAATCACGTATAGGTATTCGGGCGCAGTGTGCCCGGAGGAGCGGGGAGGGCGCGGGAGGGGATGGCGCCCGCGCATAATGGGAGTCGGCAACCGCTTTGTATCCGCCGCTGTTATTATGCAGATTAACACCGCCGGGAATTTGTTCAAATATCGTAACAAGCGCTCCTCCCGGCGCCGGCGCCGCTCGCGCTGCCGTAATTTACGATTCAAGCCTCGGGAATGTGTCGGCGTTCGCTCCTTCCATGGACGCAGAGCCGTTTTGTCGATTTTATATTACCTCCTCCTTGCCCGAAAACGCCTTAACACGCATCATATCTGATTATGGTTTATTTTAATTTGTACCTTTCGGCGATTAAAATTCTTGTTGGTTGGAAAAAACGACGAACTGTTAGATCAGTCGTTGGAAATATCATCTATCTATACTTATAATAAATCTGTAGAGAGGTCAATTCTGTACATTAAATATATTTCCAAAATATACATCAGGGGGTGATTAGTGATCGATACTGATGCCAAAAATACAATCAGTAAAATTTTTGTCTGTCTGTCTGTCTGTCTTTCTGTCTGTCTGTCTGTCTGTCTGTATGTTCGTTATGGAAACAAAAACTACTCGACAGATTTTAATGAAACTTAGCACAAATATTCTTCATACTCCTGGGCAGGTTATAGGATACTTTTCATCACGCTACGATCAATAGGAGCAGAGCAGTGATGGGAAATGTTGGGAAAACGGGAAAAGTTACTCCATTTTTTAAGCTTTCGTCACGTGTGCAGCCTTACTGGTTAAAGCTAAGTAGCAATGGGCTAGGTACGCATAGATTTAGATAATTGGATGGGCTGGTGATTATTATTACTTCCTCTCTTTGCACAAAGTCCTAATCTAACGCGGACGAAGTCGCTGGCAGAAGCTAGTTTGAAAATAAAATGAATTGAACACCAGTAATTTATCGAATTGATAAATTGACTGAGGAAAACCATTATTTGAAGTACAGATTAAAACTGGATGAGAATATAATGAATCTGGCTTTGCTAAATGGAGAAGAATTCAGTAACCTTTAGAAGACGCTGCTAAAGTGCGAACACTAGAATCGTTTCGAAATATCTAAGTAGCACTACCCAACCACCACTACTCCTGCTTTCACGTGTCATAAAAGAGCTTTTCTATAACTTGAAAAGGAATCTGAAAGTTGTGATTAAAGTTTACAAAGTCCATAAATAATGATTGGCGCGGCGGGCGGGCGGGCGGTCGCTGGAGGGTGATGCGGGGGGAGCGGCCGCATTCCTGCGAAGCCTCCGACCCACCGCCCTGTGCGCATGTCCCAGCTTCTGCCGACCGCCGCTTTCCCTCTATACCCAATGCTATCTAAGCATTGCATACATTTCTTATACTGAACTCACATTGTGCTAGGACATTTGCCAAACAATTTTGAACAGGCTCTTCTGAATTGCGTTGTGCTTCAGTGGCGAAAGCCTGATTATTTTCGGTAATTTCATAAAAATATGTTATTTCCCCTTACATTTTGACGCTGTGGACGTCTTGGAGATTAAGTCTCATTCTCGGAACTCTTCGGAATCGTTCGAGCTTTTTGAGATCTCATTAGGTGTGTCTTTCAACGCATCGGCGTAACAAATAGAGTATTAATAGAATGAAAGCGAAATACGTATCACGAGTCTATGTGGACATTGTTATGTAACCCGAGCCTGCAAAAAATATGAGAGGCTCCGCAAATGTCTACGGTCAAGTAGTTGATAGGTTTAATATACGACGGAAAACGGTAAAAGATGACTTAAGCTTTGAATAAATATGGAATCCTAAAGCTTTCCTGCTCTAGTGTTGGAAATTGATTTACACTCCTAATTTCCATCCCGATGAGAAGAAAGCTTTTCTATCAGTAGATTGAGAATTGGACTCTCAAGATGCTTTCGTTTTGGACAATGAAGTAAAAGTCAATAATTTGATGAGACAAGAGTAAGTAAGGATAAATATGAATGTAGTAATTCTTCATTTTCCCTCTTTATGTTTAAGTTTCGATACCCGCGTTAAAACCCTACCCGACCACCACTTCACATGGATGCGAACAAGCATGCATTGCATCAATATTTGGTATGATTGAATCATGGTATTGTTTGCGTTAGTCATTACAGTTTGCAGTGTTGCCGCAAAAAGTTCAGAATTTGTGTGTAGGAGTAAATATGCAAATGTACCGGAATGACACCTCTTTATTGAGTGTTGCTGCATTTATATTGATGGACATATATGTATTGGCACACTAGCTGCAAGTACATCCGCAAATCAAATCTAATGTAAATCAAATAATGCAAAGTAAAACTAAGTTTGAAAGATTGGTAACTGCTGCTAACCCACAGCGGGAGGGGTCATTTGATGATTTTTGACGTCATTAAAAAAAAGTTTGAAAGATTGGTACAAAACTCGCACATTTTCATTGAAACGTGTTGAGACATTGCGGCGTGCGTCTGCAAATAAAACGAATGTTGTAAAGTTTCGTGTTTAGTAATGTGATTTGATACAGAGACGTCGGTTAGGCCGTGGCTCGTTTGGGTGAAATGTGCGAAGGCAGAGGGCCGGATTGGTTGAGAACGTTGCACTTGTTTTACGCACGCGCGCACCGTGTGGTGCATGACCCCATTGGAATGTACCACGTGCACTAGCCAATGGAATGCGCAACTGTTTGCTTTTTCATTTTTTCTTTGCCGCCACAAACAATACCTTTTCATACTATTTCATAACGAATTCTTTACTAACGCGATACTTTCTAAAACAGTGTTCGCCTGTACGTATTGACATTTTTTTGCTTTGTTTGAAATGTGTTTTCGAGAAAGGTGACTTCGGTTAGTCTGTTCGATAAAGTATGCATTTTGAATATTAATTTCACCTTGTAGATAGGGAATCAACTTTAGAATACGATAAACTAAACACCTACATTCCATCAATTTAAATTCTTTTCGCAACATTTAAATCCTGAACGGATAGTTAAAGTAACCTACCGTAGAATCTGAGGCATTTGCTATTAGAATTATATTGATTGGCCTCGGTTAGTTTCGTATTGCAGTTAAAATATTTCGCCTTGTTCAATTGGCGCTCTTTATGGCTGCGCCAAGAATTCACCGTAAAATTGTAATCTGTAACACTATTCCCGAAAAGGGGGACTTCGATAGTGATGCAGATGTTTTATCATTCCTATTTCTAGTGCCAATTCAAGTGATATACTTAGGTATGTAATTACCTACATAACGAGGTCTAAGATTTTAATTGCCCTAGCTTATTCAAGTCCAGATCCAACCATCACAAAGTAGCACCTTTGTAATCTTTCTTATCAGTGTCCTTTCAATTAGGAACGCAGCTTTTGGGTTCCAGTTACCCACTAATGCATATAACATAATTTCCTGAAATAGAGGAGTTCAGTAAACGCCGGACTCAATCGTAAAGTGCGATGGAAGGCGGAAGTGTGCGCGCGAGACGTCGGAAAGCGCCTTACCGGAAGATGCGCTTGCGCCGATGATGCTCTATATGAGCTTTTACGATTTCCTGCGCATCGCCGCGCGCCGGACATTGAGCTCCTGAACTAAAGCTGCTCACTGCCGGACGATGTTCACTTTGTTTTATTTTGAACGCTTTAAGTATTATGAGCTTGTTCACACCATAGGATAAATTAAACTACCCAAATATATTTGTGGGAATGACAGATTTTTTTCGACGGGCTTTATAATTCAAACTTTTTTATTAATCGTACAAAACAACAGCTTTTGAGAGCCAGTAGAACATAGCGCTTTGGACCATTTGCGCAGACTAGTATAGGTGTATAGATGTGTGAAGTGCTAAAGCGTTAGCAAACTATTTACTTGTGTAAGCGCAGCTAGCATGTGCTCTTGATCATGAGTTACATAAATTCATTGCAGTTTCTTACACGGCATTGTTTAACTGAATCAATTAGTGCGTGGTGGGTGCGCGCCACACGTCAGCTGCACACGCGCATGCGTTATGCTGCCCGCGTCACACCACCATCTAATTGCCTATTAAACACACCGGTAACAAACAATTTATATTGTTGCACTTCAGACATGACGTTAGCAAACAATTCATTTATTTTTATAGATACACTCTTGTTATGTTATTCAAGCATTCCAAATAAAATGAAAAGGCCGCACTTTGCCAGCCAAACAGAACCAAATCAATAAGTCACGACACGACTGAATGCAGCACTGATGTTCTCGTGTCTCACTCGCGTACAGCCTGCAACAGGAAAATCCGCAACTATTTTTATAATATGAATAAGTAATTATTTACTGCAGATATCCATGACTCATGATTGTTTACCATCTCGGACCGGTTCTCATCATATGCACAATTTTTCCAAGTATAGCATGAATAAGTTGTGTGATTATTAAGACTTATTGGTGAGTAAATCTACCTATACATTCCAAAACGATGTTGCCGCTTACCTTCTTTGGTGATATGAATGGATGACTCAGTTCGCACATTATACTCCTTGTCATCAATATGCCATAACAGCAGCGGTTCGACGCCTTGCCTTTTGTACTAGTTGAACTAAATACTAAGTAGGAGGCAAGGGATAATGTCTTGCTATTACCAATCACTGTCGTAAAAACTTTGCAATAATCCTAGTGAAAGTTTAAGGAAATGTCAATGTAATCGTCTATCAAAAGTGTTGTGCAGTTGATTTGTTATGCTGAGATTAGCTTCTAAGAATTTGAATAAGCCAATTTAACTTGTAAAAAGCTTTTAATTTTTTACCCTCGTGTTATAAAGTAGTATCATGTGTATCATCGGCTTCTGTTGGTGCTGTGAGCAGTCGGTGGCGCCTGCTGTGTCACCGGGTCCGCGGTTTCACGGACACGCACGTGGGTGTAATGACGTGTCCCATTCATAATTCACCTGTTCAACATGCGAACGATTACCTTCGCGCGATTATCGGTAAAACGCGATGCTGACTAACGACGGAGGCTCGCGAGGAATGCTGCACCGCCGAAGGAAATCCGCAATGGCGCCTTCGCTCGTACCTACATAATCTGTTTAACTACTTGCTGGATAGGTACCTATGCATATTGCTCAGCCATGACATCATATTCGTTTGCATAGCTGACGCGATTGACAAAGGGCTTGAACATGAATATTACGAAATTAGGTTTCGGAATTGTTTCAACCTCACGCTGAAGCAAAATGCTCGAAAAGGTCTGAAGATTTAGCATTAGAAAGGTTAAAGACTAGCTAAATGGTGCATATCTGATGTTCATCGTTTACATGCTAATGAAATGTAGTCTGAAAGGACACATGCACATGCTTTGTATGTAAGTAAACACGGGCGCAGACGTTTTATTTAAGATCTGAGCGCAGACTGCGATATTTGCGTGACGACTCTTTGGAACTTACGAAAGAAAGCTTTTAATAAATATGTGAGTATATTGTCGCGGCATGCACTAGTCTCAATATATTGTAGAGCATTAGTCTTGTCGTCTGAGAGCATTAAAGTATTTATAAATGAGTCTGCACAGAAATAATCCCTGCACTCGTAGGTAACACGAGTTTTGTTTTGGCGAGACATCCTCGGCTCGTTCACGGACAGGGAGACGAGACGACCTTATTTTTGAATTAGAATGCGGCTGTGTTTACATTTTTCTCCTTATTGTGACATTTTTGGCAACAATCCAGGTTGTGATATAAAATAAACTGTCCGTCGCATACTTGAAAGTGCAATCGACAGACAGTTCGGTCTGTTACAGGCTTTAATATGAAACGGTTATTATCTCGAAAGATCCTTCATTATCAATGTCTGGCTGCTATTGAAGCCTCCTTTATGTAGGTAGGTACTAAGTCGGTGCTGGTTTTGTATCTTTCGCTTTAGTAATTCATCTCACATTCTGTTGTGTCTGTGTTGCACATTGTGTTTATTTAGAGTAGCTAGACAGAAGCTACGAAAGTGTCTGTCTAGTTTATTCTAAATGTTTGATTTGTCTTCGGGTGCAATCAGTCACTACTTATAAAGTTATAGGTACATGTAGATCTTGAGTAGGTTTTGAATTATTAATCTAAGTACCTGAGGTTTCCAAATAGAAGATCCTTTTGAATCAATTATGTAAGGTAATAGTTGCTTGCTTTTACAGACACGACTAGCGCGCGGAAGGTTGTTGTTTTTTGCTTATACCGACGTTTCGAAAAACTTTAAATAAATATATAAATATGGATAAGAGAGGCGCTAAGCGGCAACAGTTTCTTAGAAGAAAGTCTCATTGTTCATTTTGCTCCTATTTTTAGAATTCTCGCTATTGTATTGTGTACCTATGTTTATAGGCGGATGTGACTAAGCGTAACTGTATCGGGGCGACAATACTCTATTCTTGTATTGCTCGTGAAACGTTTCATGTTTCTAGATACGTGGAGCTGCTAAAAATTTCAAGTCAGATCCTTTTTGTAACAGTCGCTATTTATGTACCTGCACATTACATATCTACCGCCTCACATTCACATACTTAGTATGGATGTACCTGCAGTGGGATTCACTTAATGCATTGTTTTTGTTTAGGAGGTTTGGAGTTTGCGCCATGATTCGGTATGGACACTTATATAGGGTAGCTACATGTTTTATAGTACGACAATGAGAACGCAAAAGCCACGATGTAGATAAGGCAAGTTAATATTGTTTGGCTGCCAACTATTGTTTACGTTATAAACTTTATTGTGTATAAACCCTACAAGTCCATATAAGCTAGACGCATTGCGTGCGGTCCGGACACACACAAACAATTAACGGTAAGGCACCGCACCACCTGACTTGACAAACAACCTGTTTTTCTCACAGGAAACCGGCCATCGATCAAATCACACCGCTAGTATGCAAACAGACGCATCAGTAGATACTGCGCCGAAAGGAAATTCTCCTAGTGAGTGACAGGGACGCGGCTATGCCGGGAAACGGGCGCGAGATGGAACGCAGCAAGTCCGGCATCAAATACGTGCGCGTGCGTCTACGAATTGCGTTCCCATACTGGGTAATGGCGCACGTCGCCTTTCTCGTTCCGTCCAAAGGTCTCGTTGCGACCTCTCGCTCGTGCACAGGGCTTGCATTCCCACACCTAGCCTAGTCCCGCGGAATTTGCATATTTTGTACAGCGCTAATTAAAAACTATTTTATTACAGTTACATGCCAATCTTAAGATGTAATATTAAGTAAACGCATACCAGATAGAACTGATTGTTTCTCACAGCTTAAACTTTTCTTTAACTATTTAGTAATCGGCTTCATCGATATTTAAGAGGAATCACTGCTACTCTTTTGTAACCTAAATATAGGTGCTTGTTTTACATCCTAGTGGGTACTTAAGTGAGCAGCAAATAAGTCAGGCAAAGAAGTCGGAAACTAAGGAAAATTAGCAATATAGAAAAGGAAAAAATTACTTACAAGAAGGAACTAGAGCAGTATAACCTTATGATGTTTCATACTAGTTCTCTTGGTATTTATGTAAATTCAAACAACTTCAAGGAACTTATTCATTGCCATTAGAATTCCGGGATTCAAGTTGGATTACTGACAGCCCTAGTATCACGACATGAATGAAGGCGCCCGCGCAATGGAATGCGGTCGCGTGACGCGAGCGGCGCCGACGCCGATCTCGATGCACTTCACCGAAGGGTTTGCTTTAACAGAAACAGTTCTACCGCATTATTACGATTAGGTACCTTGACTTACTTCGTTTTAACGCCACAGCTTATTAAGTAGCTAAAAACATGGGCGGGCGTATAAAGTATCGATAAGTTCATAGAAGATTGAGCCTTTATTATGGTTCTTAGTTCGCTGACCTGATATTGCTAGAATTGGGAGTGCTCGCCGCAGGCACGGACCCGCACTATACTGTGCAACTGGCTTTCCGTTGGTGCGAAAACCCTGAATCGATTCGCGTGTCCACAACGCCTATGTATGCGCTGGTGCACTCTACTGGCAGCCTGATGGGATGGGCGCTGTGCGTCACTCCTGCTGTAGCTGAGTAAGTTTATACTGTCATCATCATAGTCATCATCATCAACGTCATCGTCATCAGCGTCATCATAGTCAATATTTAAGAATATATCTGATTGTCGTAACTCGGATCCTCAAGACACAGGCTGTAGCCTAGTTTGAGGGTCACTGCCAATATTTATTGTAACTCTTTTGACGAATAAATGATTTTTAATTTAATTAATTTAATTTTTTTTAATGAAAAACCCCTTCTATACTCACTGTTTTGATATTTCCATACCTTTGATACTAGTAGGGACAACAGAGGTATTGTTTAACTCGCTTGCTTCAAAAGTTTGACTGCAATTTAAACATTAACTTATATTTTTAGGCTGTATATTCCTTATTCCTATAATATTTGTGAGTACTTTTGGCATATGACACTGGTGTAAGTCAAAGTCATTGCTATTTGCAACACAGGCGCTATTCGATCATGGCGCTTAGATACTGGGTTCCTCACAGCAGGCTAAACGGTATTTTCTTCAACTTTTGGGAAAGTTACAAATCAAGCTGCGCCTAATGTGTTGAGATTTTTAAAACACTCTGAAATAACTGCTTCTGGTTTACCTTCCCGGTTTATCAGCGACATCAAACGGTACTATTCTTAGATACAATTGTCACTGTCGGAGAACATAATACTTTGCGGCCACATTCCTGCGTGTGCCTTCAAGTTTGATGCATAGTAACGATTTCGCTTGAAGCTATAACTTAAACGGAACTCTTCGAAAGTGGTCCGTTTTGTTCCGTTAACTTAGATTAAAGCATTGCAAGTTGAGGTATTTGGCTAAATGGAGTGTTCAGCGGTATTTATATTGGTCTACATAGCTCTCTAGCTAGACGGTTTTTTCTTGATATTAAATCATGAATTTTGGTGTATAAACATTCAAATGACATCTTTGGAGTCGTTTTTCTAGGTACGTAATGAAGGTTCCTTCTCGCTGTGTTTAGTTTTGACTAAACAATGATTTTTCACTTTTTTGTGTTCAGACAACTTCTTTCTCGAAACTGAAGTGTAAAGTGGCATTCATTACTGACACATAATTTTTACAAGGTTGAAACTTTTGATGTTACTGATTCTGATACCCTCATCAGTCTCTTCAGTTGTGCGCTTCTATTTGGGTTTTCTGATTTTTCGGAAAAAGTTGGAGTTTATTGGTACAAATTTTGACATCGCAACTGTTTTATCTTTGTTTGCTATCATCATTGTATTTAGAGGCAAATGCCATAAATGCCATGAATCTTGTGTGAAAAATTGATAGCTTAAATTAGTGAATGTTAAAGAAAAAAAATTTTTTTCTTATCTTGATGTTTTGTTGTTGGCAACTCTTGCTGATTTAGTTGGTATTTGCAACATTCCTAATATTTTAGGCAATAAAGAGGTAAAATCAAGAACTGTCCCGGTGTCTGTGAATGTGCTCATACATAATGCGCTTGTTGTTTTTCCTAATGAGTGTACGGTTAGAAGTGCGCGCACATAGTGAAGGGCGTCTGATGGGCTGTGCGCGCGGGCCCAAGTCCCAAGCACCGGCGGCAGCGGCGGCGGCGGCGGCGAGCGGAGCGTTCGTCCAACCGCAGAGGTTGATGGACCACTTACCTCAACCGGTCCGTGGGAGCCTTCCACTTCTCCAAAATCGACCCAAACCTCTCTTTTACTAAATATCACAACAAGAATTAATTTTATTTCGAATAATTTCAATAAATTCCGACATATAATTAACATTTACTAGATTCCTGAGCGTCGATCGTTTGATTAGTCATTTTAATGATGCCTTTTTACAGTTAGTGAACTGAATGCGGTGTAAATTTTGTTTGGCAATCGGTTTGTCGTTATTGATGCTTCTCATCTGTCCCGCGGTGAAGTTGGTTAATGTCCTGCTATTGATGAACGCCGCAACCGACTGCGCGCTGCAAAGGAATTCGTCGGCTCTCGTGTAATCTTTTACGCTTTCCAATGTTGATTATTAATTGCTCTCTCATTCAATAGATATTACATTCCAACCATTCCATACATATCTCCATATGGAAATAGTATGGTTAAGTAGGCAAGTTTGGTTTGGTATCATTCGGAATGTTCATGAGTGCTTGTTACAATACACACACATGTACTTCAACACATGTACGTTTTGAGTCTTAAGTATTCAGGTTAATCTTCTTTGTTATAGTCAAGACAATCTGCTGTTGAAGACATAATTTATTTTTTGATGTTCTGGCACCATTTAGTAATTCCTTTGTGGTACGTGTATAGCGGACAAGGCGCTGGTTCTGCTCATCTGTCCTATAGTTCTCCATCACATCCATATGCCTAGCCTTTTGCCCAACTTTTTGGGCTTGGCTTCCCGTCTAACCGGATGTAGCTGAGTACCAGTGTTTTACAAGGAGCGTCTGCTTATCTGATCTCCTCAATCCTGATACCCGGGCAACCCAATACCCCTAGGTAAAACTGGTTGTTAGACTACCAGTTCAGCTAGTTCTCCATATCCATCTCTCACAATAATGGATTTAAAGAAATCCAAAATAGTTTTTGCTCATAAAGTCATTAGAAGCAGATTTGCATTCGTGAGTAGAATCATAATAATAGATGGCAGTATTCAAATGCACTGAATGTTTTCGATTAGGATTGTATTCTAAGCGCGTTTCAGTGATCTACATTGCGTTACAATCGCACACTCTTTGTTTATGCAAGTAGACTGTGGCGCCAACTTAGATTGATATGAATATCATACTGTCGTTAAACGACTTTTAACGAAGTGCCTTCCTTGCGTAGAGTTGCTAAGATAGAGTTTTTCATGTGGTTAATCTTAATTACCCAATTTCAATATTTATGTTCTTTGTTTGATATTCAAAGCATGTAATACGGCAACAAAGGCGTAGGTATACAGACATACTACATAGACAGACTTGACTTAGTATTGTACTTGTTTAGACTAAATGCTTCTTTCGGCCGTTGGCTGATGGCTTTGTAAATTCAATAATGGTAGTTAGTTCCTTTATTAATTCCTACAATATTTGTATTAGGTACGTTTTATCTTTGCTCAAGCACTTGAATCATACTTGTGACGCGTTGCTATGCCGGACATGGTGTGTTAAAGTACCTATTTAATTCGGCTAGGTCAACAGAAATGTTCACACAAGCTAGTTAACATGTTGTTCGCTAAAGTGTCTTGTAACGTGGCTTAATATGCAATTTGAATCAAAGTGGAGCAGCGCGTGAAGCTGTCGCGACGTTGAGCAGCGAGCGATGCAAGAGGCTGGTGCTAGCCTCCCATGCGGAGCCCCGCTGTCTGGCAGCCACGCGCCGCCCCGCCGCCCCTGCGCCCCCCGCGCGCCTCGATACCTAGCGCAACCACCTCGTATTGCTAATTCATCTACCACCTTATATTCGCTAGGTACAGTAAATACTCGTCGACAATTCACTCATTGCCACCTCCCAAGGTTGACTAGATAGATATATCATAATATTATTTTAATATCATAATATTATTTTAAATCAGAATATTTAGCGTCTTACGACCTAATCTAATTGCTTAGGTAACTCATTGACGCGAATGCTTTGTTCTTGGAGAGCTTTTACAAGAAATAAGTAGATGAAACTAGTTCTAGTCTTCGCAGCGCGACGGCATTCATAAATTGAGACATTCGTTATGGAAAGTTTGTAAACATCCTAACGTTATCGTTTTGTTTTTGTCTAGGTCTGCTAGTAATGGCCCCCTTTTGCTATAAATATCAGGAAATTGCGATAGAATCATGCAATATGCATCTCAGACAGATTTTAGAATCGAAGACTGCGATGAATGCTTGCCTAATTACGCAATCTGCAATTGCAGATTACTAGGATTGTTGTAGTTTTACGAAGGTATGGGCCAGGTCAATGTTGTATAATTAAGAGTCATGTATTATAAAACGTGCGAATTTCATACATAAATTGTACATAATTAGGACGTGAGAGATACGATATTGACTTGTCACGTCAAACCTTTACTGACACAGACTGCCTCGTCGTTACCTACTCGTTAGATGATCAATTAGCACGCCAGATGTTTCAGTTTCACATTGAAACAATATTATGTAATTATCATTATATGGTCCAGCTAATTGCTATCTTAATAGCTATTACCTAATGTTTTATTTATAATTTGGAGTGGCTTTAGTTTTCTCAAAATACATTTTGGTCGACTGAAGATATTATTGGAGGCTCTAATTGAACAAGTGTGGTGATGGTGGTGCGACCTCGGCCCAGTGCGCAGGTCCGATTGCGACAGCGACTGACACGAGTTGTGTAAGTGGCCGATGGAAATTCCGGTGTCGCTGTAACAGCGGCAAGTGTGCGGGCTAGAGTCCTGTGCGTGCGCGCTTGGCGAGGCCACGGTATGAATGGAGCTGCGGTATGTAGGTCACGGTGTCGTCAATGGGCCGTCGGCAGGGCCCCGCGCAGCCGCCTCATGCGCCCCCATCGTGCCGTGAAAGTTGCCACTACTTTCGCGACTGTCGCTCTCACCATCATCACAATTTGCACTTTAGTGCAACACAACTGAGTCACTTTTGGAGCGGCGTCTGCTAACGTTCACATCCGCTTCGTCGTTTCGTGCGTGCCTCGAAGACTTTCTGCCGCAGCTCGCTATGAGAGCTCTATGATTACGAGCACAAAGTCTAGTTTCGCTCGCGTCGCTGAAAATTCGGCCGCGCCGTATGCTCGTGCTTAGGAATTCACTTCCGGGTAGGTCGGAAAGTGAAATGGACCCGTCTGTGATGTAATTGGAATTCGGATGTATCCGGAGTCAGCGTTACTCCATTCACTTATAAAATTCTATAGGTATTGGTTGACATAATAGGCCGCACACCGCAGCCGTTTCCGTGACACAGTAAACAGTTGAAGCGATGAAGCGTAAGATGACTTTTTTCTGCCGCCACTGCATAAGTTATAACTTGTAGTTTACATATTTCTCTGTACAGCTTAGTCAGACGTAGCCCCGGTACAAAGCCAATTTGAATTTACAATTGACTTCAGGCCAGTTAGTCATTGGTAATTCATAGTCGAAGCTTCGTAATTGTATCATAAATAATAATATATGTATCTCTACATGATCGGAAAATACTTGCTGCAATTTCCGAATGAAAAATATGAATCTTAAAAGAAGATATGTTTACATGGGGTAACATGAGTTTACATAACACATAATATATAGTGCAAAAATCCATTTTAACTTCAAATCATTTGTTTTCCAAGCATCATTATATGAAACCTGATATTTTGTGGGTTGGAATGTGTTCCATGATTGTCGTTTAAGTAAATCAATAAGTTAAGTTATTTAGAAGGACTGAAACTAAATAAATTCTGGAAACTCTAAACTAGTATTATCCAATTCATCAAATCAAGAAAAAATCTTTATAACCAACGACAACCCAACGTAGTACCTATACCTATAGCGAATACCCTTACTAAAAGTTCTGCTAGAAATCTTTTGATAAAACATCAAAAGATTATATATCAATGATATAACTTATCTAAATGTCTCAGTGACGTTATTTTTTTAACAAACTAACAACGAGATCGAAATACTTAGGTACCTAGAGAGTACTAGGAGCACCATTGCATGTTTATTGAAATTAGACTTTCCTTCGTTTATCCTGTTGAGTCCAATCAAGTCATAACCATTTAGGTAGGTACCTGTAGCGTTGTAGGCGTAGGAAGCATTTACTAAGTACATAGGTACTGCAATTTTGCGGAGTTCTTCAGCGTATTGGCTTGTCTTCCTCTTTCCACTTCTTTTCTAAGAATCTTAATGTGCGCGTAAATGAATGCTTAATCTACACATTCTGGTCTACTTAAATCCTAAAGGTATCGGTACTAAGTGTACAAGGTACCTACTACCTATCAAAAACACAGGTACCATCACCTTGTCCACTACTATTAAGTATCATCTGCCACGAGCAGTCTATGAGGTTTTATGTCGATGATGCATTTACTGTTTCCATTAATACATAAGAAACAAAGGGTTTCCATATCCATCTCCGATCTTCTCCCCCCTGTTCCCAAAATTAGGGGTCGCTGCAATAGACATGTTCCTACAATGCTCATTGTTGGTCGTCAAAATACCGCAAGTTCCCATCTCATATTTTAAGCCAACCTATTTAATACAATTACTTACAATTCACAAATGACTTCTAAAAGTGATTTTCTAAATAAATAGTCGAAGTACATCTGTCCTGTTTGGTTCCGATGAAGTTTAAACTCAATTGATGAGTGTTGTACCGTGTGCGGTGTGTCGCACGCGCACGAGGCAGCTTTCACCGAGCTCAAAGGCTCGCGCCGCCGTGCATGTTTATTAACTTAACCATTTTAACAGGAATTCCTGAGGCTTCCGTTTACGTCGCTATTAGTACTTTTAGTTGTCATGGTACTTCAATGTGTCCCGTTAAAGTCATATTAAATGAAAAGCTTTGTGGCCTTCTCTTTCTTGCGTAAGCATTCGAATGTAAGTAGCAAGCTACATAATCTGACTGCTAACCTGTGAAGATCTCGTAGTCGGAAATGAGTCCTAATAAAACACACAATAAACCCTTTTGATCCGACTGATTCCACAAACACTCGCGCTACTTAACGCTTCCACTGAAATCAATCCTCAGAAAACAGTTTTCCTTATGTCTTCATTCAGACGAGGCAGTCTGAAATACTTACTGTAATACAGTTACGTTAGTGAGTACAAAGGAACCTTTGATTGGTACCCCGACATAGTTAACGGTCGTTTTAAGTAAGGCGATCGAAATCAGCGAATAGCATATTATTACGTCATTACGTAATACATGACGAGAGCTAAGTTTTAGCTGCATCGCGGGAACAGTTGAGTTTAACGGTGACCGAGGCTGCGGAGTACAGTTAGTCGCATTCCTAGAGCGGTTCGCGGCCAGGGTGGCAGGTGCAGGGGGGACGCGGCGCAGAGGAATGTGCCAGTGTCAGCACATATCCGCTATTGCTTCTATTTGTTACGATATACATGCTACTTAATATTAACATCGTACACATTTTATGTTCTCCTGATTATGATCTTATTCTGTATTCGTGCTAGGTTTACTTAATGTTAACTTATTATTAAACCAACACTGTCATTTATATTTGTACGCAGTTTCAGGATATCATTAAAAATAATTACTTAAACGCACTTAATTGCATGATTTAAAAAAAACTTTTCCCTACTTATGACGTTTCACGTAATTAATCAGTGTCAAAACATTTCAAGTCATTGATTCTAAGGAAAAGCAATAAAATAATCACATTCGCACAAGGTCGCCGCTTTATTTCTCAAACATTTTCGCAATCATCGACGATTTCTCCCTTGAAAACGTCAAGCTTATGCTTGCCTTGTAACGGTGTCATCAGACTATTCTATTTTGCAGTTACACATTATATGTGAACAGTTGATCTTACGGAATAGCCACATAAAACAATTAGCATATAAGTTACATTTTCCTGAGATAAGGTAACTAAAGGGGTCACAAAAAGTGTATATTGTAATTGAATTTATTTGTTTGTCCACAGAAATCTGGCGCTAGGCATCGGCATCCAGAACTTCCCAGAGGGGCTGGCCGTCAGCTTGCCGCTACAAGCTGCCGGCTTCTCCGTCTGGAGAGCATTCTGGTAAGGATCTCGCAAATCATAACCACGACCTGTACAGCTACGCAGGTCAATGTCCCCAACCCCTAAAAGAAAAGTTAAACATATTAGGCGAGCGACGTACCACGAATACGACATTTAAACAAAGAGAATACTTTCAAATTGTCTTGACGCGATTTGCATATTCATGTAAATGTAGAAACATTTCAGTTTATACAAAAAGAACATAATTCTGATAACACTTTCTTATTCACTGTCATGTTTCATGTCTGTCGTTATACGTAGGACCACATTTCAGAGGTCACTTAGCGAATTGTCAAAGTCATGATATATGAATGTTTGACAAAATTCCACGTACTGGTTTGTGGAATAGGGTTCACATGGTGGCAGCAAGTTTGCCGGGCGGCAGTTAGAGCACGGCGCGCGGTTAGAGAATGCGCCCGCTCGTCGTTAGGCCGGATGCCAACGCAACCAGACTGGACGACCCCATTCCTGTTCAGGCTAATTCATTTAGCGACTGTTGCCGGCCCGACCAACTCAGCTCAACACGCACAGATTTCTGATGTCCCTCTGGCAACTAGAAATTTGTACACTTATGCAGATTGTTTTAACCTACCACATTTTCTTTAACCTCTGTAAGTCTTAAGTAGGAAAAGCAATTTATCTTTAATATTGCTAATTACATATAACAATCTACTCGAAAGCTGTAGTGTAGTAAGATTTTCCTAAAATGTTTGTCATGAAGCGAACACACTCTAAATAAATTTAAATTGTCAGAGCAAAAGGTTACTTAGGCATTGTGGTACGTGCACGCATTGTAAACGTTACCAAATAGGTAAAAGTTGTAAATAGTCGCATTCCGTCGTGTTCTCGGAACCGCTGCCCTGGCGCCGCTTCGCCGGTGCACAGCCCGCGACTAACGAGCTACGAAGCACGGTAATGGATATGCCTTTGAAGAATGCTAACAAACTTTTATAAACTGACGCGGTACATAATCGTTATGCCTTTAAAGAATGCTAAAAATCTTTTATTGAGGAACGCGGAAACGGATTCGCCGTCTGCCTTCAAGAGAGATACGTTATGTTTATGACGAATTGTCTTTTCAAAGACGATTTGCTGTTCACGTTTTGTAACTTGGCAACTTGTGAACTGGTAGACTACCAACTTGTAAAGAGAGCTCATTTTGGTAACAACTGGAAGATGACACTGTCAAAACGTTGTATTAAAATGAAGATTTCTGTTTAAATAAATGAAGGTGGTCTGAAGACTGAAAACATCGCAATTAAAAGATCCTGAAGTCCTACCTCTCATCATTCCTTACAAGTAAATAACAACGATTATAAGAAATGTGGTGTTAACTCAGTAAAGTGCAAAGTAGCACATCCAAAATGAGGAGAAAATCGGAGTCCTGTGTGGCTACTTCGTAGCTCCTTAGCTGGCAGTGGCTGTAAGAATGTGCTCGAGTGGGAATCCTGGCCGCGGAGTAGGCCGGGAATGTGCGCCGAGCGACGACCCCGGCCGGGCGCTCGTGCCGTGTACCCCAACCTTAAGACACGTTGCACGCGACCGCGGAAAATTAAACGATCATACGTTTTTACAACTAAGCATTTACTCGATGAAACGCAATTACTCTGCAATTTATAGAATTCTTGGCTGCTAATTACATCTAACTGCGCAGCTAAGCAACGTGCTTGGTATAGAGACGCTGTCGAGTATGGTAAGATTCTATCACCATTTATTAGAAGGGGATGATACATCGCCTAAAAAAGTAACTTGAACATTACTTTTTTTGTATATGAGAAGGACTTTTATGGGACACGGGAGAGTAAAACTAAATCCTAGTCTACGGTTTTCCATCAGTGAGGTTCTATGAGTTTACATGTACTCAAGAATTACTGTTCCTTTCTAAAAATATTACGTAGCCAACATCACGACAGAAAACTGAAAATTGTCTGTATAAAAACCGTTTGTCAGTACACATTTGCAGACGCAGCATGAAATGTGGTGAATGTTGCTGACGTCAAACATACATTTTTATCTATCATCGGCGGAAACAGTTGGTGAGAATTGGACACTTACGACAATCTGCTACACGAACACAACCGATATCTACACAAACATATATATGAAACTGCGCTTCTTCAGGATCTCATCTACAGATTTACAAAATGTTAATGTTCCGAAAATATTTAACATTTGTCTGCTTATTATTCGGAATCTAAAACTGATTTCAATGAAAGTGTGCATGTTAGTACGTACAGCATACGTAGAGCCGTGTACGATAGGGTCTGCGGTACGGAATTCAAGGGGCGAGGAATGTGGACTGAGCAAGAAGTGCTCTGGCCAACTCGCATGCCCGATACGGGATCGCATTTGCCACCGTTTTGTACCTATACGTTAGGCACCTTTCGAAATCGGTATTGACATTTTGAACGATCTACGGTGTCACAATCAGAATGAATTGATGGCTTGTTTTGCTTATGCTGCTTATAAAGTTGGCATAAAAGCATTTTTTAAGACTTACACGGCTTAACACCAGAATTGAGACATATTACAATTTCAATTGCCTTTGTTGTCTCTTTTGATGTTGGGGAAGAAGTTGGAACGAGGTGTAACCGAAATTGTGGTTCGTAAGCCCTTAAATTGGCAGATGTTACCGAAAACATAAACGATGGACCAGAATTTGGCTGTCGACTTCAAAAGTTCGATTCATTGCTAATATGCTGGATCGCATCCAGATAAAAAGTAAAGTAAGAAATATAAGTTTCGTTTTGAGTTATCTTCTTTACCTGGCTTTAAAAAAAATCTCCTGCTTCGTAGTCGTTTAGAAGCATTCAGCTACAAGACGCAGATATTCTAGTTGATCCTGTGTTGGAATCTAACCGCAGCTTATTAGTTATTCCGTGCTACATCCAACAGGACTTTTCATAGTGTACCGTGGGCACCAAACTATGTAAAGTACTTAACTGTGTCACTCGCTTTGTTGATGTCTGATCTATTTAGCACACAAGAACTATGTATATTATGTATGAGATTTATATAAGTATTAATACAATAATTGAGATTTAAAGAGACTCAATACAAACGTAGCTTTGCATAGTTATTAAAAAAACTGTCGTTTAGTGGCACCAACTTGAGGTAATTTTTTGTGGCAACTTATAAGTCTAACCAGTGTAGTGATCCATTGTTGTAGACAATGCGTCTAGTCAACATTTCTCACCGCATGCGCATATGACTCATAGTGACGTAGCAAACATCATGCTTACGCACCAAGTAGGTGCCTCATCCGTTAGAAAATCTAATCAATTAAATCACTGTTAATGGCTTAGTCGGCTTTTTTCTTAGTTAGACCAAATTGTTAGAGTTGAGACATTGAAAGAGACTTTGTTCATTCTTTTATCGACTTCGGTTTGTGCAATCGATATGAAATCGATTTACAAATATCCAAAATGTTACACCGATTACATTTACCTATCGAAAGTTTTCGTAAGTGCGGTCGGTGAGTAGCGGTCGGGCGGCGCGCTGGACGGCGGCTGACCGTCGCCGGCACGGGCCCGAGTCCGCGTGTCTGGAGGCCGCTCTCAACGCAAGCGACGCTATTTGGTCAGATGGTCATTGCTAACTGGACCCGAGAAAGTCGTCTATTTCGAAATTTGAGTGTTGCGTGAGCTCGGTGTGCGATGTGTCGCTGCGGTGCCGTGGAGTCTGGTGTGTTGCGCGGCAAGCGGACGGCGGCGCGCTGTCTGCGCGTTCTTCCGGACCGCACCCGTCCGACCAGTCGCAGCGCACCGCCCGCTGCCCGCCTCGGGCGATCGGCCTTCACAGTTAAATAATTAAATCGAGAGAGCGACGCCGACCACTGGCACCGGCGCGGCCGCTGCGGGCCCCGAAGAAGTCGTCGCGGAAGGGGCTGCCAGCCTTGGTGGCGCTGTTCTGCGCAATCGAGGCCGGTTTGTCGGCCGCATATTGCGTTGTTGCCGCGCCTAATCTTCTCGAACACCTTCCTGAATGCCTCCAACACCAATGTTTTAACTTTAACGATGACATCGTACCCGTCATGACTAATATGGCCTTAACATGGAAGAATGCGGTGATGCTCAATTGTCTAGGGTAAACACGTTAGAGTCGGCCATAGTTCTTTCAAAGTGCCATAAAATTGAGAATATTAATTTGATATCTTTGTTTCTACAATAATCAGCAATTCTAATAATCAATATGAGCTATAAATTTCTATAGTGAAAACGCTCATAGAATGTGGTTAAGAGAAGCAGTTGGCCATCACTCCCGGCTTAACTGGGACACTTGGCCATAGTAGAGCGGAAAACATAACTAGATCTAGAGACATACCGAATATTTAGGTAACGTTTAACAAAGTTACCACTTCTGATATTAAACCAAACACATTTTTATAAAGAGTACCAAAAACTCATAAAATACATACCTACATCAAAGACGTTTGCTGCTCCCGAGCACTGCTCGAAGCGAACCAATTTTAATATAACACTAACTAATGATCAGTATGTACAGACAAAAAGATTTTCATAAGCCATCTCTCCCATACCGTCATCTCTAACGGTGTTACCCTGGCTGCTACATGTCACGCGCACAGGAATTTAGCTTTGCAATGCCGCTGACTTCCTTGTTCTTAAATAGCAACAGCAGTTACCGCTGAAATAATCGTAATCTATAAAAATAAATAGAACCTGAACCATCGACAAGACAAAATATTTTGAATAAGTATCAATGTAGTCGAGTGAACAACTGCTAACTCTTACCGTATCATATTTTGTAGTAGGTGTTCATACATACGTAACATACCTGTCTTCAAAGCCCACATACTTTGCCTAAATAAATGAGTCCCAAGACTTTCAGAAACGGACTTTTATAAACATTCTGTCTTCACTCATTATAAACATGAAAAATATTATGTAAAAGCAATATTTTACCCACGCCACCAAAAAATCACTGCCAAGTACCATTATAAACAATGGACAATTTCGTAAAAATGTACAAAGTATATCTTTTATTCGTGAGCTTTTATTTAAATTCAACGTAGTTATTGAGTGACGGGTATCCTGTTTTATGGCTCGGCGGCGGCTCAACAGTCGGCGATTCTGCGAATCAGTGGATATTGTCGCAAATTGCCGCTTTCGCCACCCGCTGAATAATGCATGCGATAACATAACATCACGTCGCGCACCCGCCGCGCCGCCGCAGCGCACTCGCCGCCCAGCGCCGCCCCGCACCGCGCCACTCCATCAAACTCGTTCCTCGTCGCATTCCGCCTAGCACTGCCGCCACACTACTCGTTATCTAATGCAAATTAAACTTACCTATGTGCGTGTTATCATATCCTTACACAACCAGCCGAACTTTCAAATGTTTAAGCATTTCTTTTTGAGCTACTTTCTATTCAGCCGTGAACGGTTGTCTGCTAAAGTTCCAATTCATGGTCAAACAGAGAAGGATAAACTTTCAATATCTAGGCGGTGCCTAAAAGAGTAGCTGAGCCTGTTCGGTTTATTACCGAAGGGCGTACCCGTGTAAGAAAGCAGCGACTTGGCGGTTGGCGTGGTAGGCATCGCTGGCAGGCAGATATAGGCTGGTCGTCGTGTGGGGTGGCCCTGGCGGCGTTTCCCACAGCAGCGGCTCCTCGACCAGTTCGTCGGAATGTGGTCGCGGCACTGGCCCGCACTTTCACCAAAACAATTCGTTAGCGGCCTCTTTCGGCATCGCACCGCGCGCTTGCCTCTACCCCTCCACCCCGCTACCCCGCCACCCGCACACGTGAAAATTAACAACTTACTGATACATGACGTCGTGATCAGTATTTTGAATACGGCCCTTTTGCAGTTCCGGCTCCCCAGATACCTGCGACATTACGATCAAGTAGTTTGTTACGTTATCTACTTGCCTATGACATAAAGGTCGACGCTTTTCGATTTACGTGCTTTCAGTCTGAAAGATCATCATATATCAGTAGCTATAAGTATTACTTATAGCATATCTAAATATTTATGTAATGTGTTAGGTTTCTGAAAGTAGCCGCACTTTTACGTGAACCTTTACTTCTACTTAGAAACCAAATTCTGAAAGTCTGAAAGTACTCTCGACTTTACATTATGCTCATTTGAATTAGTTTACCGTTGAAAGCTTTTTTCAGGAGGCATAGTTATTGGGTCCACTCTATTAGGTATGAGATTTATGAATGTTTAAAAAGAGATTGACACGATTAAATTACTTATTGGAATTGCAAAAATCCATCGAAAGTATCCAAAGCTTACTTTATTGCTTTGAACAAAAACGTGACGCGGCTCTGCAACGGCATATGAGCGAATTCCTTAGAAGTTAGCTTGGCTCTTCATTTGCAACAGATTTATACATCTTAGACAATGAAAAACGAGAAAGGTGACATACCTGAAAGTATTTGTATCCAGAACAAAATTATACCGTAGATGTATGATTTGTAGGTGGCGATATTACCTATGTTCAGAAAGCAAGCTTCAGACGATCGTTCATAAGATCGTCCATCGCGCTACATGTATCGATTAATAACGAATTAATTGATATTATAAAAGAATGCGCGTTGAGACGCGCCGACAGGATGTTGAGAAAGTTGAAATGAGAGCTTACAATCTAACCGTCAAGAATGCATCAGATGGAGCAAAGCGTACACGATTCCGACCCGATTCTATTCCAAGTATGAACGTTTGATTTCAAAAAGGTCTTTTGGAAATTCCATCTGTCTTATATATCTACAATGTATGCTTTTAGAGCAGACTACGGCTTTGTTGTGAGTGAAATTATTGTTTAATTGTAAAGACAGTGGGTCTTATACAAGGAAATTAATCACAGAAAAACTAAATTACTCGGAAGAGCAATCGGAAAATATTTTATTATCCACCAATTATCATTAAATCTATGTAACTACTCATAATTCTTACACAAGTGTACATGCGCCCATGCATTGAAAATCATTGTAGGTGAAAATTGATCACGTAGACTTGGAATGCATCCTAAACTGTATAACAATCAATTTTCCTAGTTGACGGCGCCTCGCTTCGCATCGCGGACTTTCATTTCCCGTTGTCATGTCAACCTATCGAGCCGGGCCCACCCTAATGTTAGGGATGGCTCTGGTTCTGGCTGGCTACACCTAGCTTTAACAGTTACAACTAGGCTTCGGCTTTGAGCCGTAACCTATCATTGGCAAGGCATTTAGTACTTAGCATTTAGTAGAGCGCAGCCAGTCAAAGGTGATAGAAAAATATGATGGATTGTTGTACCTCGTTTAGTCATATTTAACGTTTCTATGCGTTCAGTTTTGTTATCATCTTTGTATGCTTACTCTAAGGCAAACTTTTTTTATTCTGTCTGTATTCATTATAAAATCATACAAAGCAACGCCCGCCCAGAACGACACGGTTCTCAAAACAATATTGTAGTGGAAAAGTGTATTGACTAAATTGTTTTCTATTAGGTACAAAATTGGGTATCCAAGTGATTTAAGTTACCTACCTACTGAATTGTCATAAAACTTCTTACTAAATTGTACGTAATTAGATTTGCGATACAATTAAGTGGTATCGACACATTTTTGACCAACTTTACCAACATCATTTCGCCACTACCATACCTACATTCATAGCTACAAAACTTCAGCATGGCATATTTGTTTCGTACAGGTACGGCCAGCTCTCCGGCATGGTGGAGCCGGTGTTCGGCGTGCTGGGTGCCGTCGCCGTGGCTGCGGCACAGCCGGCACTGCCGTATGCCCTCGCCTTCGCTGCCGGTGCCATGATCTACGTCGTGGCGGACGACATCATACCAGAGGCTAATGCATCGTGAGTGACTTTTTGTAATACTTTTTTATGTATGTGTTTATACCTACAGGTATTTTTTATATATGTTGGTGGAAACTTCTTATCTGACCTCATCTGGATCTCCTCAGGATGGTATTTACTTACTAGTTACGACTTTCTAGCACTGAAGTGTTGTGACTGAAGTGTTATTTAGTTATTTCTTACGGTTCAATCCTAATGAGTACTTACCTGCCAAAATAATTGAATAACCTTATTTAATAAACCTCTAAAAAACTATCGCCTCAAAGTAAATGATATATTCGCCTCTTCTTTCATCGTGTTCAACAGTACTGTGTGTACATTTGTCTGAAAAGATACTTCATTCCCTTAAATGCTGCATCTTTATCAATTAGTACTACTTACGAAGAACCCTAATGATGACATTTTGGTGGTAGGCCATTCTCAGCAACATGTACCACCTAACACAATACAACCAGAAACCCTCCGGAACCCCACACAAAAGAACAAAAACCTGTATTAAATAATTTGCCAAACTACCAACTTCTTTGAAATCCAAATAAAACCTCAGACTAGACGTTCATAATGATTAGCACAGATGATGTGCGATCTCAGTGTTTCCCCTCCAGATGCCGAATTAAAGGATTTGTCCTTGAAGATGACCCAAAAAGATTTTGAGTACCAGTCCACCTTTGTTGTAGACCCCTGTGAGACAGCCGCTGCCCCCTAACGTGAGCCTTAAGGATAATGCCGCTTTTTGTTTGGCATCTCTTTACTATTCATGTTCAAATATTCTGATCGAAAAACACATATACTTCTAATAGATTGTTTGTTGATTGTGGATAGGTTAAACAAATGATACATTTGTGTTTTGAGTCCGCAATACCTATGTCTCTTTGGCAGTATTGCAATGTGTGCGCCTCTCTTTTGAAAGCAACGAAATGCATAAAATTTTTCGGGTTTGTCATAAATCGATATTACGCGAGTGCTTGTCGACATTGTTGTGCTGAACATAAGAGACTTAATTTAGTTTGAGAACTTCCTACATAAGGACGAAATACATACACATGGGTGGCGTTATACATATCGGTATAAAACTACAGTATTAAATCTCCGGGCTCTTGACATAATTGGAGTGACGAGGGTCGTCTGTGTTTGATTGTTCTGATTCATGTCAGTATTTCGGCCGATATAGATTGTTAACCGTCAATATGTAGAGGTTCGGTGGGGTGCGAGCGAAGAACATGCTTCCCCTTAGCGACAGCATTGTTGCCCATCTGAGTATTGTTGCAGACCGGTCGCGACTCCCTTCCGGACTAGCCTGTCTGTCGACTCCCGTTATTGACTAATTGTTTAGTCCTGGGACCAAGCAACAACAGCTTTCAAAGCGTGGTAACCGCGTACATCGTTGTGTATGAATACAAGTTGTTTTATACAACGAGTTTGGGCTAGAAGGAAGTGTAGCGATAATTGTTAAATTTTGACAATAATCTTTGCTGTTTACCCCCGACGAGGAAAAGCTTGAAGCATGAATGACAGATACGCCAATGGGCTTTCGATAAAGTCGTGTGATTTTAATGAACGCTGGCTATTGTCGCGCGCCTGATTATGTCTGCGGTCTGCTGAATACACTGTCTCGACGTCTAGACGTACAATTTACAAATACATAATGATGAGAGCTTACTAAAGATATTTTCATTAAAGCTTTTAACGGATCTCGCGATTCTCATACGAACAGATCCTTGATGAAACGTGGGATAAGTATATTATGATCGTTAAGATAAATTCAAGAAATCTAGCAAATTGTGTGGCCTGGATTGTCTGTAATTTATAAAGATTGACTTAAGTACCGAATTGATTCGTTATAACATTAGAAATTATTGACTGTTTATTGTTCTTGTAAAAGGCGTTAAAAGTGTTCCAAAATAAAAGTCAGACCAATACTCTTGCACTGGAAATGTCAAATAACGGAAATAAATAATAAATAAGTGTGTAGAGAGCGTGCGCGCGCGCAGCACCTGACACTCCCCCGCGAAGCACGCGCGCGCATCTCTCAGCCTGATTAGCATTGTCGTAGAAGATGACAACTGTTTGCTCGCCACGAGTGCTCTTCCGAGCCTCTTGTCCACGGAGAATGCTTTGACTAAATCATATTTATAGCTCGTAGGTATACGAACGTACTGTCAATTCCCTATTTTACGCAATTCTATTTGATTCGTGATATATGGACTTATTTACCTGTTTCCGAAAGCTCGTCATAAAAATATGAGGGTCTTCGTAGTTTTCTTTCATGTCTCTCTTGTTTTTTGTCCTAAAATATCAAAACACAATGGTGGGTATCCAATAAACTGAAATAGGGATGCAGGCGATGTAAGCAATAGTTTTCAGCCTTGAAAATTGAGTTTTTCAGTCAGACAGCAGCGAAAAGAAAACGCGTTTATCTTGCGCGATGAACTGTGGAACCTTTGAGTACAGTGTGCAGTACCAGCTTGCAATAATAGCAAGTGAGACAATAGCGTTTTGCATTGCAAGCGGCACGTGAAGTGTAATCGCAGCGACAGGCGTCGGGACGCAAATACCCTTTCCCGAAATAGCGGCGCGCCGTCTAACACCCCGGACGCTCGGCCGACGCGACAACATAGCCCGAAGTTTATTGCCTACCAACATGTCCCACTATTTGTTACTCCACAATATAAAATTTAAATTACGACTAAATCGCCAGACGACACAATTTTTCATGAGTCTACTCGTAATTTGTTATAGTGCATATGAAAGTGTTGCTTTTGATTTACTGCTTGTTCGCAAGTCGGGTGAGTCGAAAGTAACGCAATTTCTATAACTGTTAGTTTTAACAGAGACAGGACTGTTTTCGCAGTTGAATGTCAGAATGATATTTTCGAGGGTGTGATGTTTGAACATTTTTAATTTAACATGATTGCAGAGCAATCTTGATGACACTGATGCCGATATTGAAGGATTCGATTGAATTCAATCGCTCTGATTGAATGGTCGTCATTTGCCCAAGAGACGTCGATGGCATAATAAATAAGCAACTAACATACTAAGGGATGACATCAAGAACTGCTGAAATTATCCTAGGAAGATTTTCCAATAAATTAGTTTTCAGTATTGTGTCACAGTAACACGGTTGAAGCTGAGAAAAACCCAGTACTAACTAGATAAAACTGCTTCGACAGACAGAACGGTATTTAAACTATTATAATGAGTTCCCAATACAATAAGATAGACAATCCTTTTGAAATACATACTTCTAAGAAATTCTGGCTATGTATTCATATTTATCCGTAAAATGGGACTTATTTTAGAGAAATGAAAGAAAATGATAACTTTATTCGCGAAAATTACTAGTGTACTCGTTTAAATGGAGCTAGAACCTTTTACGAAGGCTTTCAGTTAATGTTCGATGAATACTATTGTTTTTTGTTCAATGTCTCCTTTAAACGAATAACTTTTAATTTAGTACAATATCATCTGTTGTCTGTTTAAACTGAAAGATAATAAAATCTCATTCGTTCTTAAAATAATATCGTAGACGATTCCGCATGTAACATAACGTAGACGTGATGATAGAGGTCGTCTGCGTGGTTGCGGAGGATGCGGCGTCGCGTCTATTTGCAACGGGCGGGCGGCGCGCGCGCAGGGCGGCCGGCGCAGCCTCGCGCATTATGAAGTGAATTCGGTGCGCCGCCGCCATGCGTGGGCTTGTCACCGTCTCGCCACTGTCAATAACAATAAATATAAGAAATAACGCGTTTGTTGCCGGGATAAAGTCGGTGACGACGCTCTAGTTTGTCTATGCGCTGACGTCACTGTCTGGGAATCCAGTGCGCTGCCGTCCGACACTCCCTGACCTACCTCCAGACATCGCGCCGCATATACCCCGTGTGTACTGCACCATCAATATGACCTCCCCATTCAAGTTTTCACATTCAAATTGCCGCATCGTCACTTTTTCGGTCGAAAACCGACGCAGGATTTGGCTTTATCTATATTAACACTGTGTTATGACTATCAAAGGGACAAGTCCATTTCAAAAATAGATGTAGCCCTACCTGACGCAAAACATATATTCTTGATCGATCGAATATTGAAATGAGATCGCTCCTCAGTTATAAAAACACTTAGTAAGTCTCTACGATGCATTCAGAATTGATATAATGCATATGAGCGCAAGAAAACCCTGGAATGTTGGTTTTCAGACAATTCCACTCAACATTTACATAGCTCCACTAATAAAGCTGATTGCGTATTTAGGCGTGCGTGCAATGCTCAATTATTTAATGACATATACATTCCGACGATAACACTTGATTAGTTTTCACATCAGCTTCGGGTTTCTGTTGAAAATTCCTCAATTTTTGGGCGTGATGTCAGCCGCGGTTTTTAGGTGCTTGTCATGTGTCCAGTCGGGGTTCCCCACGGCACGTGAGCGGAATGTGCGCCGAGCTGTCATACTCGTTAGCATGGCATACTCCGGCGGTACTCCTCGTCACGAGCCGGATGTCTCAACTATACACTGCCAAACGAATCTGTTGTACACATTGGGCAATTCTCTCTTGCAACGACCCTTGTATTCCCTATTAGGTAATACAACGATTGGGTATAGTGTTACGATGGGAATTACCCTCCTTACCTAAGGTGCTGTTAATATTCTTACTTGGCATTAGGTCACCTACAAACATTGATAAACAGACGCTACTAGAATATTATGAATTAAAATGAACGTCCTGAGCTAGCGCATCAAGCAAAACAACATTAAGGCAAAATATATCCGAATATACAGACACCTATAAACTAAATGATTGAATTACGTATACTGAGTTACATCATGCATACTTCTTCTGTTTTGCATAACGTAGGTACCTATATAATACCTCTGTTTCATACTAAATCAGTCTATTTCGATTGGGAAATTTGTATTCCGCGATATTTAAGAAACTTGTGAATATTAAAGATGAACATGTATAACATTATTCGTTCCTAGATTATTAATAAGGCGCGGTGTAAAATTTAAAGAGAGTTCAATTTTCCAATAAATTGTGTATGTACACACCGTGGTATGGCACCTAAGTACTAGGAATCGTTTTAATGTAATGGCCCGTAATTCCAGTTAGCGTATTCCGGCCGGCGGATTCTGTAAATCCGAGTGCGTGAGACGCAAGCGCCATCGGCGGCCTTTCCGATATCGTAATTTTGCTACCTATTTGATATTCAAATATCGTTTACTCGTTATTTCTCAATGGTCGGCATTGTATGACGACAGAATTTTATAACGGACCCCTATATGTTATTATGTACCTCGTGTGTTCATAAGTTTTGAGACAAAATAAAAGTTGCATATCTTTTTAAATAATTAACTTATATTTATAAAAACAATAGTAAACATTAAGTAAATAGTAAGTAAAAATTAAATATAATTATTATTCAAAATGACCACCCCTGTTTTTAATACATGCCCTTAGACGATTTGGCCAGTCATCAATGGCGGCACGAATCTTTTCCAGAGGAATTCGCTTCGCTTCTCGGACAAGAGCTCGCTTAAGTGACTCCAAGTTTGGGTGGGACTTTCGGCAGGCTCTGAGCTCTAATTCGGTCCATAGAGAATAATCCAGCGGGTTGAGGTCGGGGCTGGAGGAGGGCCATTCATTCGCCGCAATGAAGGCCGGCACATTTTCCTTCAGCCAAGCTTGAGTGGTTTTAGCCTTATGGGATGGCGCCGAGTCTTGCTGGAAAACCCAATACTTGTTATGGAATAGGGTATTAGACAGGGGTTTCACAACAGTCTCTAGAATGTCACTTTGATAATTTTTGGCTTTCACCTTGACGCCTTGTTGGCAGAAATGAAGCTGAGTCACACCTTCGTACGAAACTCCCCACCATACCATGACACTAGCCGGATGATGAGTACGCGAGACATTCCGTGCTGAAGCTGGGACATCCTTGCTACTTTTGGCATACACTTTATTGTTTTGTCGGTTGAACTTTTCTTCGACAGTAAAGATTTTCTCGTCGGTGAAGAGTATCTTCCTCGCATCGTGTCTCCTAAGCAGTATTGGACAACGTTCGCGTCGCAATTGACGAAGGCGATCGTTTAAAAAGTGTACTTTCCTACGGCTATACGCCTTAACCTTGAGATCATATTTCAGTATTCTGTTGACTGAAACGCGCGAAATATTGGTCTGCAGAGCGAGTTTCTTCTGAGTGCGACATGGATTTCGGCGAAGTCGCTCTCGGATGATTTTAATGCTCGCAGGCGTCCTCACAGAGCGTGGACGACCACTTCTTTGCCGATCTTGTAAAGAACTTGTCTCCTTGTATCGTTTAATAGTGTAATACACGAAGTTACGGCTCACACCAAAACTTTTCAGTTCTCGGAAAATGTCCATAGGTTTTCTTCCCACCTTAAATAGTGAAATGACGGTCGCACGTAATTCTTTTGTTCCCTCCATTACGAGAAAATTTAAATAAAATAATCCGAAATCATAGATATTAAAAGTTAACATTCCAAATTCAAAATTAGAAAAAAGAAATATACAGCAGCCAGTAATTTTTATTTTATTTTTATAAGTAAAAAGTTTGTCTCAAAACTTATGAACACACGAGGTACATACCATTATGTATATCACAGTCAAAGTGCGTCAGTAAACGTATTACTGCCTCCTTAACACGAGCCATACATTTTAATGTGTTTATGATGTGTCCGTTTACATTGTAATATAAGTTTCCGGCTGTCCAAATCTTGCTGTTTTGCTAATCCGTAATCTGGAAGCAGGGAATCGCGAATGGAAAATTTAATTAGCAATAACTTAATTCAGCAAATAATAAATATGTCATGTTGCAATACTTGCAACTGCGGGAATGGAAATAACAATATGTATTTAACTCTTGACGTTTATTGCCCTTTCAAATATAGCCTTTTGCCACAGCCTTCTTTAGTATGACTCATAATTCTGTAATCTTAGATTTTATATGATCAGCATAAGGTTAAAACTTCACAGCAGAACGATAATGTATGACGATTTATCCCAACTTTATAGCTAATCTTGCTTCCTTTAGCTTGTTAGTAAGCCTGTGGTTTGTTCTCAGTGGTAACGGCAAGCTGGCGACCTGGGGCTGCATCATCGGCTTCGTGGTCATGATGTGCCTGGACGTGGGTCTCGGCTAAGTGCGCCCCGTCCCCTCACGCCGTGCCTTCGTCACCCGACTTCATGCTGACTAGTATTAACGAAATGAGGTATCCCTTCTAAGTTAAGATGTAGATATTTTTGTATTAACTCATGAGCGTACGATTTTGGATACATAATAGGAATGTATTTATTATCACATGTGTCAATTGACTGAAAAATTATATTATACACAAAATGTGTTCTTAAAACAATCAAATCAAAACTTGGAAATCGGAATGTTTCAATAATTTAATTGCATAATGAAGCGATCTCAAGTTTTAGCCGATCATTAAAAGGTTAAGAATCCATTGGTCAAAATAGTTGCGCGGCACAGACTACAGGCTAGTGTGTACGTGTCTCAGATTTTGTACGTTTTCTATAATTGGTTGTATTCAGTCGTCTAATTGGCTCGCTACAGGTAGCGGCAGTGGACAAACGCCGATGATACTTAATAAACTATGCCTTGTATATTAGAAGAAAAGTCTCCGTGTAAATGTTGTTCTATTGATGACGTGAATGTCAATTGTATCCAAAATCATTTGTATACATTATTATACAGATATAAATGAAATTTTTAGGCTTAGATACTTATGTCGGCTCCCGAACTTAGTAATACGTTACTAATTAATTATAGAGTAAAGTTTTGTTAATGTGGATCATTCCTACTTACCTTCCCACGTACTATACATATATCGAAATGTTTTAAATAACCTTTGTTCAGCAACTCCTTTATCAGAATCGATATGACTATTTATCTCAACTTTGAAGTAAGAAAAATATGTGTAATATATTTGTGGCAATGTTTATTTACTAAAAGGTGGAATTCGTTGTAAATATGTAAAGTGTATGATATATAGTGGTGCATGTGCGTAGTTTCTTCTCGAAGCAGCTACTGAACGTTATGAACAAACCTTGTAAGTCGCATCCATTGGTTAGAAGTTTGACAGGTGAATATTTCTTGTGAAATATACAATATATAATCAAAATCGCTGTATGTATAAAAATATATTAACGAAATACAATTCCTGTAATTACATCAGTTTTCAAATGTATATTTTGACAATTGTAAATACCAGAATGTGTCTAGCAGAATTTAGAATCATCGATTGCGTCTCGAACTTAACAATTAGAGAAATCCGTTTGTAGTTAGCTACATAAGATTGTATTCAGCAAATATATAAAAAATAACTGAAAGTCTGACTTCTGTTCGTTTATTTTCCCGATACATACACAATATATTCATGGACCTACGCCGCTCCTATTAGATTAATGGTCTGTTCAAAATAACTGAGAACGTATAAGTAATACATAGGTACATACATTTATGATTAAATAAATGAAAGCTTTATCCCACACTAGGTGGTCAAATGTATAATTCCAAAAATGATATTAACGTGTTATATATCAAAGTATTGTTTAAGTGTCTGTAAGATATTTGTGGTATTCCGGTTATTTTGGTTAGCGTAGATAAATTTATTGAGTAGTTACGAATTCCACCTGTTCCTGCGCCCGGGTGTTGTCGCACTATTTATTAGTTTCACTTTAATTTAGTCACATTTTACTGCGATTACATTATTCAGGAGTATTTTATTGATTGTAAGCCAACGTTTTAAGGCCTGTGCATGTCAGCTAGTCGCCGGCGCAGTAACGCGAACGCATAAATATGCATGTTCCCAGTTAAGTCAATTAAGTCAATGATTTCACTGTTCAAAATAGCTGTGACAGACCTTTCTATTCACAGAACTTAACAATTCCTTAAACTATGTCTGTGCGGGATTCTTCGAAAACAACGCTTGTTTTATGAACCAGCTAGACGATTGAATTCCAGATACGGTTTCGTAAAACTATCCGAATGGACGGTGACAGACACAGGCCTTATTTGAAATTTTAATGATACCTATAGTATAAAAAATAAAAGACAATATGAATTTATTATAAGACATGAAAAAAGCCTAATTTATATTCAGAATTTGAAATTGTACATAACACCACATTTTACAGAACTAGGTAAATAGTGAGGGGTGAGCTCCTCTGGTTTTGTTCGAAGATAATTTACACTTTAAATTATTCAAACGCGTAGTATAAATATGTGAAAAATCATACTAAACTCTTGAACAATCATAACTGTAAATTAGCCTTCAATCAAAATATGCACGCACTTTTTATATTTTGCTATGACGGAGCTCACAGTACCTTAGCGCATGTAATTAGGCCATAGATTATTCCAAAAAAAGATTATGAATTTTTGAATTATTTTTAGATTTTAATTACTGAATTTATATTTATGTGCTTCCAAAGTAAACGTAGTTTTTATGTGAATTTAAAGTGTTTATTTTGCATTTATTCATTGATCGTCAGGTTACCTTGTCACAATAGCACAATTTTAGACCGAATTCATTGTTACTTAAGATTACTTTTGTTTTTATATAATACAAAATGCAGTGTCATTGTGTGGTCTTATTTGAAAACCTCCTCTCTTTTCCATAGGTTACCAGTGGAGCTGAAGGGGTTGTATACCCACTCAAGCGTTCGCGTGCGACACCTATCAACGCCTTGTACGTTCACGCGCTCGATCTGTGTTGAACCGCGTCGAGCGCGCCATGCCGTTACCGATTTAAAGTGTATTTTCTAGCAAACTATTGCAGCTATAGCAAAGTAAAATATACCAGTATAAAGCTGAATTATTAAGGAATCAAAATATGTACTAATTAAAGTACAGAAATCAATCACAAATGCATAAAAAAAAGTTGAACTTAACAGAACGGGCTAAATTCAAGTAAAATATTTGTTTTAACAAGTTTTAACTAAACGTTATTTAACTTTTTTCATTGATTTATACTCATTATTAAACTAGATTAAATAAGCTTTTTTTTGATACCAATATTATATATACTTGGAATGAACAGTGTAGCACATTAAACCAAAACAAACAAGGCATTCCCGCAGCAATCTGTTATCGCCTCGGATGACGAAATGACGATAAAAACGTTAAATCCTAACTATTTCCGTTTCTTTTTTCCGCATAATTTTTTTTTACGTTAATTATGACCTATTCTCTTAATTACAAGAAGAATTTTATTAAAATATAGAATATTTCACACAAAAACTTAACGAAAAACTGGCACACAAAGGCAGTTTTCGCATGTCGACTTTATTTAAATGTAAAGACAACCTATCAAATTTTGGATTGATAGCACTTATGAATATTTTGAAAGAATGAATCTTGAGTATTATTTTAATATATAACACTAATACAGTAGGATGATAAATAAATGAATACTTAAATTTTAAATGCAGAGTTCCTAAACACTTCACAAAACTTGACACACAGTTTGTAAACAATTATTTTTTATATTTTTGCTGTACCTGGCATACTGTTTTACCGACCCATAGATGCGTTATTTAATACAGATCCATCTAGTGTAACATTCGTAAAGCTCTTTGAAACTTGTCATAGATAAAAATTCGTTTAAAGTGAACAAGTCAAAGAGGCTGCTATAGTCGCCCGGACGCTTAACGCCAAAAATTTTTGGGCGACTATAGTCGCCCGGACGCTTGAGTGGATACCCTTTTGATTTCAAAATTTCAATTATCTTAAGAGACTGATTTCAGCTAAGTAATTCAGTGGGTATCTATGATCGCCCCTTATTATTTAGGTACCTACTGAAACTGATAACTTAACAATACTTTTCTAATTATTTTATTTTACGAATTAAAATCGATATTCAATAATTCTCAACCTTTTGTTTGATGGAAAACTCTTCGACCTAAGTAAGTTTTCTTTTGACCCTTAACACCTAACTATTAAACTCTAAATTACATAACTTAAAAAACACCATCATTATCCGAACATGTATGAACCACGGACGGAATGTGATTTTACCTCGTAACAAAAGTTTTCCTTATCGAGTGTATTTAAATGGAGCGGGACCGATAAACGGGGCCCGGCTGGGTCGTTAATAAACCTGGCTGTAGATATGTACCAGCGACACTTCCTCTTGTATTTGCTGTCACATATCAACTGGATAATGTTGGGAAGAATCTAGTTCTAATAGTAACATACTTCGGTCAAGGGGTGACTAAAAAAGGTAATATCCATAGTGCCTGTCGGGCTCTTGAAGAAACTCACAAATGGTGGTAAAAAGGACTGTGAATAATTTTCAGTCTTCGACAGTAGCGACTATTCTGTTCAGTAATCGTGTTTCACTGTACACATCATACAGAGAAACGAAAACTAAGTAGCCCTTAGCACTAAGAACTCTAATTAATTACAAACATTGACAGCTTTCAGAATACCCGCAAAATTTTCATTAGACCAGGCTTAGCAGCATCCTCGCATAAACACCGATTCCAGTCAGTTGGAGGACCTCAAAAACTAAAACTGCCAAAACACAAGGCTACGTCTAATTAATATTAGAAAGAGGATTTTTTTGGTTTGCTTCCTACAACAGAAACTACTGAATAGATTTTAAAAATTGGGAAGCTGCACTCGCCGCGTGCTCAGTCTATATTCCACCTAGCTACGCGAAATAGTTTCCAAAGGACGCGGCTGAAACCGCAAGAAACAACAAGTCAATAATACATCAAGTTACACGTGGCAGATGCACAAAGCTCTTTTGAAGAGCTTGAGATAACAACACGAATGAGAGAAGGAATTCGCCCGTCATTATCGCAGTTACGTTAACGCATCGCGATACAACCATCTAATTAAGGCGAATTTCAACATTTTTGTTTGAGTTTCAATAAAACTACTTTTACGTATTTTGTCGCGGTTATATTTACCTGTATTATTGAAACCCGACGTTTCGATTTCAATAGAGAAGATGGCTGGAGCGTACCACCTGCTCTGAACCCCATCATAGAAACTATTAAATCTAAATCCTAGCCGAAATTGGATTGTCAATAATAATCAACAGAATGTAGGGTAGCTGTATGTAACTAAAATGTCAAGACGACCAACACCTTAGTCTGCCCGTGACCATGGATGTTGATAAGTGATCCGAAACGTCGGGATTAAATATTATTAATATAGCCGCGATAAAAAAATCAACATTTTTGTTTGAGTTTTCGACACCTGTATGGAGTATCGGTAAATAAGAGCCATCATTGGTAAGTACGTATTAGTTTAATAGAAATAATTAATATCTGACATTAAACTTCACCGAGCATATCCGTTTGCTACTTTGATTGTCTGCGGCTGTGCTAGACATACCTAAGCATGCATGCAGAAGAATCAAGCGATCAGCTAATAAACCGGTAAAATTATTTACTTCTAAACTTATTAGAAATGCTTGATAAATCAATAAATCCATAAACAAAAGCGGCTTCCAACTCGAAAATTGACCATTATGATCTTAATATTATAGGGGACGGTTAGAGAAATCATTTACAAAACTCAAGATTTTGCAGTTGCTTCAAGTTGAAAACACGACTTGGAAGAACAAGAGAAATTCTGGCACATGTGACAAGGTGATAGACACAATAAACAATTGAAAATCTAATTGAATTGTTTGGGACGATGAACTTTTCAGTACGCAACAATGTTGCACCGGTTCAGTGGATAGACTCGCGTAAGTCAAGATATTTTCGACTTTATTTCTAAGAGCGCAAAGTTGACTTGGTTTTACCATGTTAACCTGGGTTTGCTTATTTTGCCTTTAGCTTATGTATTTTATGTTACACATTTTTGCAATATTTGTACGTGTCCAATAATTCATGTAATTCGTAATGTTACTTAAACTTTAGCGAACGATGCCAACTTGTATCGAAATTCGTGTAAAACGTGTTCATTCATAAATGCATCCTTTTCATTCCACCCTCATTTTATTTTGCTGCTCACAAACTTTCACAATTATCAGTTAACAGAATAAAAAAAAGTAAAAAGTGAGTTTTATTCTCCCTCGAGATAACACTGTTTACATTTTGAGATAGAAAGGATGATGATAATTTCAGTAGTTTTGATTTTGGGTGGCCAGCCCTCACTCGCTAGGGCTGAAATCTTAGGAGTACTTTGCGTCTTCGATTTTAAACTACCCCGTCTTAAGATTAAGGCCAAAGAGGTATTTACTTGCTTTTGTCCGTGGTATTGCCTGTGAATTCTGCAAACAAAAATTGCAAAATAATGGTCTACCATCTCAGCACAAGTAGGTGTACCGTTTGCTTTTGTCCCTACATACAAACTTATATAATATATTATTATTTTGGTTAAACGTGTTTTAATACTGTATAGTTAGAACAGCACAGTGGGCCGAGTCAACCTTACCGTTTTATTGGATATTTTATCAGTGTTCCGAGAATCGAGTAATCTATGTATAACAGGAAACAACATTACTGAGACCGTTCTCATGTGACGACTTCATTTATTTAGCTTTAACTACTTCAAATAAGATCTATTTCAATATTTTGTTTGGGATTTTGTTGATGGCATTCGGATTAATTCACATTTTTGGCCCGATTTTACACTTAACTGCACTTGTTGACTACGAAAAGTTAGATAGAATTTTATGTAATTTTCTGCAGTTCAAACAGCAACAGGTTAGCTGTTATGAAATTATTCAAAGTAGTCATGTTCCCAAGAAAACAATACCGCAGTTTTTGATTTTCAGTTCGTGAAAAGAAAACAACCAATCCATTAGAAGCAGAAATACTTGCAGGCGCTACTCTTTGAAAAGTATATCGTATTAACAATTAATTACTTTCAGTTAAGTTAATGCAGGGCTGAAATAAGATTTGCAAAACGACAGGCCAAACCGAGTCTGCCTTAAGATTTCTTAAAATCTGAACTACTGAAAAAAATACCACTATGTTATCAAGTTTGATAAATAAGTCATTATAAAAGTAAACAATCAGAAAAAAGCTCATCAACAAAAAGAAAGTAACGGAACTTGAACTTAACGAATAGCTCTAAAACAAACTATCAAGTTTATCGTACGTGAAGCGATAACTGAAGTCCGTACGCTTCAGGCGCGCGTCGTCGGCTACGCATTAGAAAAATCGCTCAAAGGGCGCGCGGCGCTACGCGGTCGTCGACCCCTCGGCGCGCACCCAAACACCCGAATACTTGCGCGTACGCAGCTCCTCTCTCCGCCGCCACCGATAAAACCCTCTGAATGGAATCCGAGGCATGCCTACATGTGGCTCAGCACCGCACAGGCACGCGCGCTCACGCGTTTGTTTTGGAGGATCACGCCCGCATCATGCTGCTCCTACCGACTCAATACACACATGCATCTTCCCCCTTCAATTACAAATAATGCAACTCTAAATTGGTGTTAATAAAATGAGTTACGGATTTTTCGTGATTTTCACGCAGTGTTATCTGTCTCGATACGTAAAAGTTTTACATTTCATCCCTAGGTAAATATTTTCCTAATAACCAAAATTGCTATTATGTTACATGTACATATCAAATCTACCTAATAAATAGGTATTCCACATTTAAATTCAAAACACTTTCTTAAACATCAAACTAGAGCAATTCAAATAAGCATGTAAGTGCGCGCACTGCGAGATGGTACGGAAACATTGATGGGCGATGTAACGTGAAGAAGCCCATTAAAGTGATTTCCATTCATTTGTTGACAATGTATGGTGGTGGCGGTCAGAGGGCGCGGCGGCGCGGGGTGCCGCGTGCAGTCAGCGACGCGCGCCCGCGCCCCGCGCACGCTGCACGCTGCACCGCGGGCCTATGCACCGCGCACGCGTTCTACACCCGTTTAAATCCCGACCAACTTCACGCAAGCACCATACTAACTAAATTCACCCTAAAGTAGTGCGGGATAGAGGTGAGCGCGGCCGCACCGCGCCCGACTGCCTCACCACAGCGCCAGCGCCACCATCGATCACTAAGTTCCCTGCACTCAGCGATCGATGGACTATTACAGCTTTGTTTACGTACCGTCGCCTGCGCATAAACACGTAAGTTATGCATGTGTTACATGTCCCGTGTGTGCATTTCACAATGCGCTCGATTCGATGCGTGACTTGTTTGTTTGTTTACATACTGCGTCGCGTCGCTCCACGTCACATTAGTTCCTGTCTTCACTTATATTTGGTGTTCAATTTTAAGTGTGATCAGGATTCTTATGCTAGTCTGTTTTGGGATCAATTAAACGTTAGTTGCTTCATTAAAATTAAATCAGTGTTCGTTCGATAATGGACCTTGTGTGTTGGGATGAAGGTCGTATTTCGAGTTGCTCGGTTGTGCGAGTGAACCGCAATTTGCATTGCAGTCGTCGTCGGAAGTGGTCGCCGAAGCAGGCAGGGGCTACCCTGAGGGGCTGCGCCGGCGCACACACCTGCCCGTCCCGCCATATTTGCGTTATAACGTGGATTGTTTCGTTTATATTGTGCATTAAGCGCTATCTGTTGCAACAGATGCATCGCTTGCGTCACGGGGAAATACGAACATAAATAGCAACGCTGAGACTCCTGTCTACTTCGTATGGTTTTAAAGGCCATTTTTCAGTGCAACTACAACATGTTAGATGTTACGTCTGATAGGAAATCATCGTGGGAATGTTCAAAAGATACGTATCAGCAGATAGCATCTCGCTTGACTATGTAAATAGATACAAATTCACATCGCCATAATGTTCATCTCCATTTATGGAAATCATTTGGCATGGTCGACCAACGTTTACGCTTCACGTTCAGTTACATACTTCAACACAACACTTAAAGTAATACTGTAATCAATCTCGGAATCTGATTGTTCGTTAACGTTGTAGGAGCACTACATTCCACATTTATTTACATTACGAAAGTTAAAAAGTTACTAAAGAACAGAAGCTTATCCTTGGATATTAAAATTTATTTAACGACTACAACTGTTGTCGGTGACAGACAGTCAAATGGATGTGAACGATCAGTGCAATTATACTAGACAAATTCAAAGTAAAAAAAACACACACTTCAACCAATAAAGATATCTATTTTATGAGGTTTCTAATCGACCCTCGTTTTACTCAAAACTTGAGGGTAAGAGCTTGCGAAGAACGTATGAACGAATCGCCAGTATCTTTGCGCGATTTAATTACGTCAAATGATGTGTGAGAAATCGCAAGATAAGCGGGTAGTCTTCAAATGCGAGGTCGAACTATTTACCCCTTATGATTTGTCTTTTTAGTAAAGTCGAAGAAACAAAATAATATCATTGGTTCAGGAGCCGAAAATTGACCTACTTGAATGTTAGTAACTGATTACAAACTATATCAATTACATTTTTATATATGGTACGATTTTTCTAAAGACGCATCAGAATGGGCTTCCAATCCATCCTGTACTCAAATCAGGTGCATTATTAAACATTCTACACATGGATAAGCAATTTGATGAAAAATCTAAATTGGGCCAAAATTACCTCAAAATAAGGGTGCAAAAATTAATATCAAAACAAAAGACATCAACGCATTTTTTGTTTTTCGTGAGTTGTTAAACTGTGACCATCCTTGCTGAAACTGGGGTAGGTTCTGAATTTGGATTCTGAGATGCGAGGTGAAGCATTATATTAGTATGTACATGTAGCACAAAGACTGCCAATATGAGATAAATATCTCCAAGCTAGTCCCCAAAATTCTAGGTTTGAGTCCCCTCATGAAACCGTAGCACAAAATGCGCAAATACCGGTTAGAACGAAGTACTTCAAGTCATTTAAAAGGCTTGGATCAATTAAGCTGTAACGAAGATGGCCACCCGTCTATGCAACGACCATGATAAGAGTATTTAACATTCACATAAATATAATTAACCAGCTAAGGTTTTCATTGATTTAAATGTCGCAGTGTCTAAAAACAAACTTTACTCTGTTGGGTTAAACTCCCACTCGGTCTGTCTATCTGCCGAACTTTTACGCCAAAACAACTGAAACGATTTAAATGCAATTTGATTCCTCAATATTCTAGAGCCTGAGAAAGGAGATTGGCCAATGTTTACCCGGATGCGGAAAGTAGTTACCTCGGGACTTGGGTGGATCCACGGAAAACGTTTGTTTGAAGAGCAATATATCTTCATGAATATTTACAATGTGATATTATATTTCGTAAACTTTATAACTAATTTAACCTAGGACGTAAACGCTAGCCTTCAACTTTGTGTGTTTGTGTCGCTTTAATATAATCTAAACTAGTCTAGAATTGGTGCCCTATCGCTTTATCGTGCACAAAGTATATTTTCCTAGGATTATTGCTTAGGATATGAACATATAGAAGAGCTAGATAGAAAATTCTCGAGATTACCTTCTTTTTGGCGGTCGGAAATTATCAGACGGATAACCCCTTTCGCTGTTAGTGCAGCGGGAAGCATCAGAATTTTACTAAACCCACATTTGTTTCTTCTGCACTTTGTATATCAGGGCCGCCGTTACTCTTTCGGACAATCCCATAGCAGTGCTCCCGCTTTCAGTCGCCTTAGATTCCATGCTCACGAAACACTGCAACGATTCGAGAGAGCATACAAAAATTAATGAATATAAATTTTCAAATCCGTCAGGTTCTAGACGGCATCGTGACAAAATTCACAGACATCATGTAACATGTGATTGTAGGTACATTGTGACGTCAAAATCGACTGAATATTCGGTCGGGGCCTCCGCGCAGAAACTATCTGAGGTGATAATGAGATACACATAGATCACTGTACCTATGTACAGGAGACCGCACATCAGTGGTAACTGTCATGCACCTTAACTCAATAGTAATAAGTACGATTTTCCTATAAAACTGTTACCACTGACCTGAAGTTGACTGTACCACAGACAGACGTCTCCTCTAATTTACAAGTTGATGGCGACGACGATCCTCTTTCGATCACGATCAGATGTACCTACTTATGATTTGTAGACGTCAGTTCTTCAAGCTACTACAATCTGTATTTCTATGAAAGATTTTCAACTTTATCCCCAAAGGTTAAGGTTTAATGTTGATTGGAATTTGCAGATTGGAATAGTTTCATGTGTTAAGTCTGTACCTTCTTGGCTTCCAATGCCAGATGGTTCTTCCTGGTTTCAACCTCCTCCTGTTTCCTTGCTATGGGGAGAGCTGCAGGTTTTCATCACTTCGCAAGCCCTATTTACGGATTTTTCTCAAATCCTGACCGCCTCACACGGACATGGAATTTTAATAACGACTGTCACTTTCGGGCCCTTTCGGTGAAGCTCCCTGTAATACCCCTGTGCTCAAAATAACAACCTTTGCATATCCAAAAATAAACTATTTCCCTTTGTTCACACAAATTCTTACTTTGATTTTGCGAGAACAATGAATACATAGGTATATCCTTCTGAAACTACCAAAGACTATAAAACCACTGGTGGTTATTTACTTTATGGAAACTACCCAAGCATTAGGTATCTAGTTGTAATTGTGGTATTATAATTTACGAGTCATCAACGGCGATTTAGAAAAATCACGAAACGTGACGTTGCATTGCAGGCTAACAGTCTCATTTCGTCCGAAATACCGAATGACGTAATTAATGGGCATTATCGCGGTAACACATTTCCAAAACTTATGATGTAAGGTTAGTTATGTGGCAAATGTAAAGAAATGTATAAAGTTACAGTGACTGTTTTGCTGTGTTCTAATAATAGATTCATATATTTTTTATTTACATAGTAGGTACAAAAATACATATTGCAAAAAAATGTGAATATTTTTGGTTTCTTAATGCATTTCTAACTTATTATATTTCTTAAACTTCCAAAAATCTCTATGATATTTCAGCAGACAATAAAAAGCAGAGATTATTTCATTTTCTTTTATAGAAATATATCCGAACAATATATTTTCCCATACAAAAGTGGTGCGACGCCGCGGGCAGTAACTAGTACAGAATAAGCAATGGTCTAACGCTGTTGCGCAGACGCAGCCAGTGCGTCACACTCGCGAACCCCCACCGTCTGTGCTGAGGTACTTATGATGCCACTGAGTATGAATCAGACGAACGTCTATGTATAGGACATTGGTCATACTAATATTCTAAAATCAGAATGATAGATCTATGCATGATATGTGATTTAAGATGTAACGACAGAAATTATTTTCAGAAAAAAAAACACATTTTTTTAATACTATTTTTATATTATGGTAACTGATTTTTGACAGTATTATTTCCATAAATCTCGTGTCTCCTTACATATCTCGTAGTGTCGTCGTGTGTGTGTTCGTAGTGTCTCGTGTCGTGCTTTACAGTATAAAACTACATATAAACTACGTAATAAGAAAACAAAACATGATTTAAATCCATAACATCTGCAGCCCTATATAATATCAAATCAATAATTTCAAATCAAATCTCACTTTCCACTTTCGTAGCAACAGCACCATCAACAAACCCGCACGTTGTCTAATTCCTACTCACTGTACTTACCGTCTAGAAACGTATTAGATGTAGATCAACGGCCTAGCCGAGGTTATGAACGGCGAACAATATATCTTGTGACGTCATCGATGATAGCAGTACCCTTGTCGTACGACCGCATACCGGACAACTACATGAGAAATGAGACCTTAATACTATTAGGAATAGTTTTTAATAATCATTTTGGCCGTATTTTTTTTTTGTTTGCATATTTTCAGTTAGAGAAATTAGTAAAAAAAAAATTGAATCAGAAAAATGCTGAAAGAAAAATAATTACATGTTTGAAATTCTTTATACATCAGAATTTTCATCGTAAAAGAAAATATTTAAATATCACTAAAATTATGTAACTAAATAATTTGCCAAAATTGTTTAGGCACTACATACTTTATAGAAATTATTAATCCGAATGATGATTTACTTCACAATAAATATTTTTATTGGAAAATAATCAAAGTCGTGAAAAGTGATTACAATACTGATAAGTACCAGCCGTCATCTTTTCAATCAGTTGAAGCTTTATCACTGTTCAGATATAATCTAAATATTGATTATGAACTTTGTTGTTAGGCATTTAAGAGCGGTTTTCGTTTGAACGTAGTATATGCTAAATTCCCAGACAAGTAAGTAAGCTAAGACAAATACTGCGCTGACAACATTTAAATAGCTATGTGTCCGACTACAATGGAAACACATACTGTTCCTCTTTCTAACCTCTGTATTTATCATAGCAATACTAAAAGTATAGGATGTTTATAAATAAATGAAACAAACCCAAAAAATAATTTAGAATGGTCATGGTTTCCATTAATTATTTAATTATAATTAAATCGATTCATTTGCATCTATTTGGAGCGTGATGACATCATGCCTTCAAAAATTTTGTATGTATTTATGTCACAAACATTTCTCAAGTCAATTCGAATCATGTACGCGCACGAACTAATGTGTAATTAGTTAAAATTCACACCCTTCGTTTCGTTGAATTATTGTGGCGGTTACAATGGCATTATGGTATATTGTATTGTTAGTGTAATTAAATCATTATAAGTGAGGCATCGTACTGGGCATACTAATGCGTGTAGCAGTGAAGGAATACATTACAGCTGGGATTGCGTCACCGTTGTGTGTATGACGACACTGCGTAAATCCCAGCGTCGACAAACACACCGCTTTTCACATAATCTCTATGTACAGTACATGCTTATTAATTAACGCATAAGGTTTTCACAGCCGTGATGTATTAATAGAATGAAGGCGATGGCACCCCCAATGATGTGACGTAACGAACTATGTAGATATTGACAATCGGCGCAGTCCCGTGACGGGACACACAATTAATTAATGTTTTTGCTTTTCTAAAAAAAATATTCGTCAATTAATCTTTGAGTTTATGCAATCCCAATAAAATAATTAATTATCGTTGTGGGATCAACCTTCTGCTATCTTCTAAATTTTCATTTCATTACAAGTTTCTTGAACACGATTATTTACTTATAAACAATATTTATAAGTAAATAATCGTGTTCAGAGACAGGTGACAAAGAAGTCTTATGAACATTATGTTTCAATTGTACTATTGAAGGAATAAAGGAAACTCGCAAGACAATGCGCGAAAAATAAAGACTATTTGATTTATTTCAGGCGTATTATTGATTAGTTTATTATGTAATATTTAAAGAAATATAATCAGCAGAAATCGCAAGCGTCAACGTGTACAGCTGTTCGCATCAGCTGCAGCGCGCGAGCGTGAGCGTGCGGTGCGCGGGCGCACGGAGCGCGTTCTCATCGATATGGACATCGCGAATTCGCAGACAAATCTGACAAAAAACCAGTCTGAATATTTCGGTCGGATCTATTAGTGAGTGTGTCTTCGAGTCGAGAGGCGATAATGAGGAGTGCAATAGTGACGTCACGCCACAGTGCGGCAAGGGGGGGGCGCGGGGCGCGGCGCGGGACACCGAGGACGCGGAGCCGCGCGCCCGTTCATTGTAGTTTTTCGATTATTGTTTAATTAGGGCGAAGCGGCGGCGGAGCGGCGGCCAGGGCGCACCCACGTGCGGCCCGCTACATGAACCTACATGTAAATATTGCTTTCATTTATATTTTGCTTTATTTCATAATATACGGGCTCGTAAGCTGCCTTACTAAGAATAACATACAAAATGGCATAAATAGAGATTTATGGGTTTCCTATAATTTTGTAATTAGGGTCTTCCCGTACCTACCTAGGGCCAGGCGCCATGTTTAATTTTCTTGACAGCGATCTATCATCTTGATAAAGTAGGCCTTGCCAAAGAGATCTTAAAAACTTGTTAAGCTCTCGCCTTAACAGGATAATTTTTTTTATAACTTGCCAATCTTAATATAGTGCTAATTAATTGGCCGCTGAAAAGTCAAACAGTAAATTTTCTCGAAAAGTATAGCATCAGTCAGTATAAAATAAATGATAGCGGTGCAGACAGTGAATCGGTTGGTCGCGGCTGGCTCGCTATCTGCGGGCGGCGACCGCACCGGGGGCCCGCGGGGTTGGCGGCGGCGGCGGCGCGCGGCGCGGGAAAGAGCGCGTAAAAAGGCGAGCGGCCGGCGCGCGCGCGGATCCGCCGCGCGCCTTTCACGAGGTCGACGCCCGCCGGGGGCCCGCCGAAACCGACCCCCGGCCCCCGCAGCCCCTGCGCCGTGCCGCACCCCTGACCCCCTGCCAAATTCCCCCATTTCGCCAATGTCTGCTGCAGCAGCTCACCCGCCGCCGCAGCTTCCCCTGCCTATATTTAGGAGACGTTCGTCTCCGTCTCAAGGTGAGTGGAGCTGACTGCACCGCGGCAGGCACGCAGCCGCCCCGTGACCCTCCGAGATATTGTCTTTCCAGGAACGTTGATCGTTGAGTTCACCGCAAAAATAAGATTAGCCCGGTCGGTTGTTGAGGCCGAAAGAAAATGTTTTATGACACGCCTACTGTGTACGAACACATAAACACGACGTTCAACCAATAAAACAATAGTTATTGTCGACTCGCAGTTTTTGACGTAGACCTTGCCCACATAGGTAATTTGTGGTAGATCAGGCATCCAGAGGACTATTTTAGGATATCGTGACATTTAACGCCGCCGTGACTAGTAAACATCAGAACATTTTAAAGTAGACTAGGTTAAAGTAGAATGAGACAAGTTATTGCAATTCCGTAACGACATCTGTAAGACATTCCAATGCGGTATTAGGAATCCTTCTCGTTGGCAGTAAGTAGCGAATGGACGTGCGCACTCATCGGCAGTATCCAGGCCAATGCCAGCCGACACCGCCGTACCTAAACTAGAAAAGTATTGTCCTCGATGTTCCAAGCGATAACCACAATCTGGCTCGAACCGAATTACAGCCTTACATGTGGCGAGTAGAGTCGGTATTAGCGTGGCTCGCGGGCGTGGAGGTTGCGCGTGAGATATGTGAAGTCGCGGCATGCGGGTCGCGCGGCGTTCTCACGCTTTGAATATTCCTGCTCCCGGCTGCCCCCGCCGCGCCGCCCGCGCCCCGCGCCACCATCGGCCCTTCAATGACGTCCCCTGACTCCCACTCCCGAGTGTCCTGACTCTAATTGAATGAACCTCACTAAGTCTGTTTACATCCGCACGGTCTCCTTCGTCTACATTCAATGCTGCCGCCACAATGGGCGACAACTTACTGCGCACAAGCTGAGCGTATCTACAGATTGCTTCGGCTCATTTTAACATAAAACTGAATCTCAATGCTATAGATAGGAATATTAGGAGATATGTGTTAATTTTCTTATCTCTACAGTTTCGAAACTATGAGTGTAACGGAGTGCGCAATATCTGCTACTTGTTTCTAGTGCTCCGTTCAAAACTCGTAAGTCGACGCCAAAACTTGTTCACAAAACGGAGCTAATATAATAAAATACTAGATACCTAAATAGAAAAAAAAAGACATCAAAATGCGGAGAGCCGCGCATAAACAAAGCCAGATAAAATGTCGTTGTTGTAAGACAAGATGAATGAAACACGTATAATGATATTAGTGGGAGCGAGCGGGGCGGGGCGAGCTCGCTTTCCCATGCGACCTACTACTACTCATTATTTTTCTTCCTTTCAGAGTTCACAATTATTATTGACAACAATTTTTCTAGCAGCTGAGTAGGTATTAGTCACGTACGGCGGCGTGCGGGATGACTAACTCTCCCACGGTTCTTAGACACATCGTAACACTAATCATCCTTGACTTACATTTTGAAAATCGTACCTTTTGTGTGGGACTCAGTTTCCGTGAGAACTGAATACTTTGAATTTCACGCGGCAGCCTGCTAAGATTAATGTGCTGTTCAGAACAAAAGGATGTATTCCGTACTTGTGGAAAATCCGGTTCATTCTGAAGCACATAGACATCAATACTAATGAATAGTAGGTACCTGATTTATATCCAAAATATTTAAATGTATTGTAAATGTTATAAAACTGTGGTATATCCATGAGAAATAAGAATAATTACGTATTCTATATAAATTCAGTTTTTATTAGATGGCTGTTAAAATATAGGTATTTGGAATAAATGTAAATATCACTTAGTATGAAACCGCCTTCTCTGATTAGTTCGTTTGAATTTTGAAACTATAACAACTCAACACTTGACACGCTATATTATTCTTTATTCGGCTACGGACTTCGTTGTCTTTGCCTGCGTCCTACTAATAATAACTGATCAAGTAAAATATAACAAATAGCCCATTTCAATAAGCAAATTAAGTTTAACGGCAATTTGTATACTTTATCTTTATTGTTCTAAAAAAAGCGAGAAGTAGGCAATCAATTCTTCGACAGCTATATGGCACCACCCTCACACAGTCTAAATTAACCCACTGAGCAATCAATCATCCTATTACTACAGCTGAAATTTAAATAAACACATTGCCTAATTAAACGTCCGATGAATGAGCGTTCTTCCGCCAAAATACCGAATAGTTTGTTTTGTCTCACAGCTACATAAAAATATGGGAAAATCTATGCTCCCACGAGACCGCACGAAGCGCGCCCATAATCGCACGGTCAACAATTAGTAAACAATATGTATACAATCTAAAACCTATGAAACTGTGTCCTGTGTAAAAAGGAATTAACTAGCGGATGCTAGTAGTATTATGAATAGAAAATGGAGTGTACTGGAAAATAAACGACCTACTATGTAAGAGTAGATAGGAAAGTGATGGAAAATACTTGCTAGTAAAAATGATGTTCCAGTTTTTCTCATCTGGCACAGCAATGGACGATTCTGAATGATACATAGAAAGGACACAAAAATCTTCAGACTTCAGACGTATAAAGTACAGATATAAGATTAGTGTTTTTATAAACTTTTGTACCATCATGTTAACAAAACTGCATTCAACACTCTAACGGTCGGGTGGAAGTGCCGCTGAAATACTATTACAAGCAAGAAAGTATGTGCCCTTATTTTGCACAACATTATACAAAGGGAAGGGTTATGAAGCCACAATAATTACAATGAAATTCCTTCAAAGCTGAGGAAGTAATACGTAATGATCGTCATAGATTGATAAAATCACCCTTCGGCCGAGCGTTAGAGCGTAGCGACAAATTGATTAAACAGAGGGGAAAGGGTGGGATTGCTTGCGTTCAAGCCAATTAATTACATTCTTTGCTGGCATTATTTCTTTGATTATCTAATGTTTCATTTACGGAAAATGTAAACAAGGTTCTTGGGTTCTCAAAGCAATGAAAAAAATAAATTGTTTTGTTGCCGAAAGCCAATTGTAAATCACCTAACAATGATTTAAGTACTGGTTAATAGTATTTAAGATGTGTCTGTCGTTTTGAATGTGGAAGACACACTGAGGCACCAAAAATAGTGTCGAAATATACTTCAACTGGGCACCAGAATAACTGCTCCACTCGATTTCTTCCTCTCCTTTGTTGAATGATATACACAAGGAGAACAGTTAAAATGCGAGGTATCTCAACAATGTATATCGAGTCGTGACGTATGCACTCGTGTCAAATGCGCGTAGCTATCCAACACGGAAGGCGACACCATGGCTTCCGCGAAACGCCGCGACCATCCCACTGGCCCATAAGTACGACACACTAATCACTTCTTTCGTATACGAATGTGAAAGAATAAGACATTCCGTGGTATAAATGTGAATGCGCGGATTTCTCTACGAACCCTGCTGGAAGGCTGATCTAAGACAAGATTCCGGTATATATGTTACAGCCAAAGTGATTAAATATATATTATACATAAGGACTGGTCATTGTATATAATACCCAAATTGACTAGACAGTGTGATAGATTAATCACTTTATCTGGATCTAATTCATAATAGCTGGTCAAAGTTAGCTAAAGTAATAAATATGGTATAATCGTCTGACTACTTACTAATTCTTAGAAACGGCTCAAGTTATTATCGACTCTTTTTATGATAAATCATCAAATGATTCCTCCCACTGTGGGAGAGCAGCGTGAGGGACTCAGAGAGCGTGAGCGTGAGCGTGCAGCGTGAGGTCAGACTGTTAGTGGCTTAAACCCACGCGTTGAACAACGCGCACCACCGAGACGGGTCCGTGTCTCCCAGGAGACGAAAGGCCGCTAAGGCACCCGAACTCATCGCACAGGCTCACGTCTACGGTGGCTGGGAGTCGTCTCTCGACCACACAGATGGAGACGATGGCATCCCAGTACCTCTCGCCCCGGACTTTGGCTTGAACCAGGGCCGGGTGCGAGAGGTCGCCGCTGCCGACTGCCTCGACGAGGACACGGCGGTGCCCTTCCCGGGCAGGGCACACTCCGGGCCGTCGGTACAGTGGCCCGAGCCACACTTCAAAGAGGGGACTTTTCGCTACTATTATGGGGTGCACTGTGCTAACTAGCCTTTTTCGAATTATATTAAGGTCAGCTACCAGGCACTTTAGTTAGTTAACATGAAATAATAATCTTTACCTACTTGTTTTATTACATTATCTAAGTCTATGGAGATATTATATAAAATTGCTGGTTAATGTGATTAATTCTGTGTCAATTATCACTTTATCCTAATTGAGTAGATATTATAAATAATAACCAGATAATATATATAATATGCGGACTTATTACTTTGGCTGTAACATATAGATGCCTACCGGAGCTGCGGAATTGTTTGGAAGATATTCCTCAAAGTCCAAGACTCCAAGAAAGTCTGACACTCCCTCCTAGTGCCTCCACAGGGGGAAGGAAGTTATCATAACACAGAGTTGCCCACTTCAAAAAAACCATGGAATCCAAACGTGAATGTGAACATACACGCAGGGTGTGTCTCACGCAGTATTATATTGAACTGTTGAGTATTGCCTGCTGATATCCTCCTATAAAAGTCATATCTACTTTCAATTTACCTATATTAAGAAACGTACGTATTTATATTAAGAAACGTAACGTGGAAACCGTCAATAACCGAAGATGTGCGTCTTTTACAACAACAGACTTCTAGAAATCATTTTTGGTGACAAAGAGACTTCTGAGTAACAGTTAACTGGGGTTTCAGATACACACTTTCATTTATTACAGATTATTTTCAACACTTTAGTTGCTGTAACCCACAGCCTTATTAAAACGATTTCACTTAATATATTGACACCCTGATCAAGACAGTTACTTCAACCATTGAAATGATTTCAATATCTAAATGTTTTGCTCATTCCGCAGTCCTGAAATATCGTTAACTGAATACTAAACGCACATAACTTTGTGATTTCATGTTTTATACGCGAAATGGCTGTACAAACCATTTCAATCTCAAATTATCTTCTTCATTTCTCGTTTATAAAAAGATTTATCCGTACTACACTAAAAGTAGAATCTAGTTTCCATGTTTTCAGGTCAAATATGAATAGGTGCTGAAATAGAAATAGATCTATTTTCTGCCAAAGTCAAGGTTTTATATCTAAATTATAGTTACCGATCCCTTCGGAAATCATTAACACTGCTCAATAAGAATACGAAATTGATAGATTTTCCTTGAATGTTGCTCTCTTGGTCAAAAACGATTTTGAAAAAGGATCCAAGCGGGATTGTGCCAGTTTTACGTTTCTGTATCAAAATAACATTTCTCAATCATGTAAAAACGTTTATAAAACATAATAAACATATCAAGATGCGCGTTATTATCCATTTATAAATATAAAACTAAACTCGACCTATAAAACTATCTTGGTGCGTTCGATACGTACGCGTTGTCCTAATTTCATACGAAATGAGTTCGCGTAGATATGGCACGCGGGTACATACTACGTGCGTACGTATGATTGCCTAATTTCTTAATGACAACGCTACAACAATGCTTTAGTATGGTAAACTTAAAAACACATGGCAACTTCAATTTTTACTTTTGTTGGTAATTTTGGGACTTTTGTATCCCTAATGGGATTCCTATAATTTTTTCTTGCATTATTTTGAACATAGGAGACCAAGTATGTAGGGATCAATTCGAATGGGTGGATATAATTGGCGCTGTTCATATTTGGAAGATAAAACACCCTTTGGCATCCAATAAAGTTGCGCCCTGAAGTTTTGTAACAGAAGTATTCAGAGGGCCTCTGTCTCGCTATTTATGTCAGAGCCACCAGAATTCATGAAGAGCACGTCCTTTCTTCAGGACTACAGTTCTAATACCAACCCAGGTATTGACCTCTTCAAAGACGGTTTTAAGTTAAATTGATAACTAACTTTCGGCAGGTAGGTACTAGACGTTACATCTCCATCAATTAAAATGTTTTAGGTTTCTGACAGTTGATGCTACACGCACAATTTTTCTTCCTATTTCGTTTTTCTGTACCTATTCTATGGGTATAAGAAAATAGGAGAATAGTAATAATGAATAGAATTGGGAACAGTTATTTAAATAAAGCACGCCGAGTCTATGGGCCGGTGCTTGCGGCGGTGCTGCGGGGCGGTAGGGCGCGTAGGCCGTGCGGCGTCGCCACATGCACGTATTTTTAACCCGTGGGGCCGGCGCGCTCAAGCTCACCTTTCGATCTATTCCTGGACGTCTTATTTTTAAACTTTTGTCTATATTACTTTCCTTCCGTCTGCTTATTAGTGGATGATTGAGATGCGTCGCAGGGGGCGCTCTTCTCAAAATATATCGCGATGATATTTCCGGTGTGTCGGTCCCCGCGACCACGTGGCAGCCGTGCCGTTGCTCGCTTTTGTCATTATAATATTTATAAATCAGGGGTGGTTCCTCCCTACTATCAAAATAGCTTGCTCCTTTAAACTTAGCTCCGACGCGCCATGTGTGGTGACTAATCGACGGGGAAGTATTTGTGTGAGATTATGCTTCGTTTTCAATAAACCATACTTAATGGATCACGCAGCTAACTAAATAAACTGCACTTTTAATGCGAAAGAGCTTTTGTTGCTCTAATTCTAAATATGGGATTTAAACAGGTAAATAGATCTAGGCAGCTTGACAATCGGCCAGAGATGGCCAACCTTTCTCCATGCAAAAATTATAAAAAAATTACATCGAATGTTGACCATCTCTGTTTTACGTTGTCGTTACGTTTTCTGTTAGGGCAGTTAACTTACATAACAACACAATAGCACAGCTAATCGTCGTAACGTACTGCGTTACTTTGTAATACAACCACGCCGCTATAATTGCTACCTTAAAATTAAATTACAATTTCTAATTGCCGTAAATTAATTGACCTCCGAGACAAATGAGAAGAAGATGCGTTTTCTGAAGTGGCCATATTCGGAGCGATTGTTAGTTCATTAACACACCGCCATATTGTTTGTGGAGCCGATCTCAAATGGTCTTAAATGCGTCAATATGACGTCCCTTGTTTACGCACTGTGACGCTTTCACTTAAAGAGGTTAAATAACTTAGTGTCGGAGAAAAACAATCCGTTGTAAACAACTTTTGTACTTACGAATGAAGTAACCGTATCGGTCTTCTGGTTACTTAGGATAATCCTTTGGGATTTGAGTGCCCATGGTCTTTTGCTTGCGTGAGAATAAAAAAAAAACAGCAAATATTTAGGAGTTCGACTCTGAAAATATTCTCTCGAAAATATGCAGTCTGATGATCCAATTTAAAGACCATGCTTCTGATACTATTAAATTCAGACAAAGAAGTATGGAACAGTTCTGCATGGTCCTCAAATAAAGATGAGAATCAGGAGGATGATGATGATCATGAAACTCTTTCTTATTTATTTTCACAAAATTGAAAGAGACTGTATTATTGCTATAAATGTCTATGTATGCCGAGGCTGATGAAGAGATAGTCTGAAATAAGTCTTCGACTATGTTCGTTTATTACCCCTAAATTGGTAAATAAATATCGGTACCGATTAGTAAACTAAATCTTGAAATTAAATTTTAATTAGGTACCTGAGGCAACCTTGGGAATGCTTCTTCCGACTTCTTAATACTTCTTCTTACAACACATGGAATGATGATAGTGACAACTTATACCTAGGTAAGTAATCCTAATTGAATCATAAATTACATTCATATGCTGTCTGCAGCAAAGGTATTCATTCGGGTATCTCATTAAAATGGGTACAAGGATAAGCATATTCTAGTTTCGGGTTTTAAAGCATCGATATGATTTCTATTCAAAATTGTAGAATTGATTATTTAGTAACCAGTGAACAAAACCATAAAACAAATGAAAGCTAAGCGTCGAGACAGTCAAATTGTCAACATCACTGTAACCAGAAAACAAAAGAGTAAATAGCTATTCTTATTCTGTTAAATCATCCTATTGATGATAAGGGTATAACGCAGATATCAAGATTGTAATCTTGATATATGATTGGAGGGACGCTACACTATTCCGAATTGTACTAAATGGAAGACTACCAAATGTTTCTCGATTGAGGATCTCACATTTGGAGCCTAATCTCATGCTCTAGCCATTCATTAAATAGTTTCAATAGCACAAAATTCTCCCAGCGAGTCAATCGTGGCTCTCCAATTTCCTCTCTCATAATTACAATGTGATAATGTAATCAGGAAACAAATAGACGTTTCCTGCGAGCTGGGCGCCACATGTGCAGTTCCCTCGCTAGTGACGTACCCACACATCTGGACTCGGAACTGAGGCTACATCTGTCACTAGCCGATATCTAGCAGCCATGTAACGACCCCACTCACCACCTCCGAGCTACTCCCCACACATTTGGCACACAAACTTCATTACATTTTTTGTTTCATCAAAATAGAAAACGTAGGTCGTTTATGAATGAACGACCCTTGGATGTGTCCTTGTGACTTATGAATGATTATTATGTGAATGAATTTGTTCGGGTGCGTCCCTCTCGATGTCGTCCCGACTCCCAGACATGTACATTTAACTTCTCAATATACTTTTTGGTTGATTTTACTACCGATAAAAGTGTACGATCAATTCTTTAGTGACATTTTTATTGAATTGTTAAAGACGCGCTCCGCTTTCTAGTTTGTATACAATGTAAAACTGTTTATAAATAGAAGTACGAAGTTAGCATCGTAAAGATGTTTCCTTAATGGGTGCTTAAAGTGCTTTACGCAGGTATCGAAACCGTGGCAAATGTGCGCGCGACGACTTTCCTAAAACAAACAAACTGCGCAAACGCCTAAGTACCCCCGTTTAGTGGGTATCAATGTCATTATTGCACGCCGACCATTCCTTTAATGGGTTCATAAGAGTTTATTATCAGTTTGGAGAATTAAAAAAAGCAATAAAAAAATAGGCATCCGTTTCCGTTCGGGGTGCATTTGAACTCATTTCGATATCATGGCCGACGACTACGTCCCTGTAGATCTCAGATGTGAGTCATCATAGCTGGTGCGTGGTGTCAGGTTCACAGTGACCGAGCCTCGGGGCCGAAGTACAGATAGTAAAGCGATATTAGGTAAAGGAGGTCCGGGTGCGTGCACCAGGTACTGCAGATAGAATGCGCTGAGTCCGTTCGACTGGTTTCTAACTCAATGTCGTGTGGAATGCAGGTGGCGGGCGGCGCGGGGGCGCGCGGGGCGGGGCGGCGCGGGCGCATCGGACGGAGTTGTCGCAAGTGGCCGCCGCACTTGTCGGCGCGTTTGACTGCCGGAGATATTCGGCGCGGTAACGGGCCGCGGCCTTCCTGGAATTGGTTACCTGTCGCATTCCTCCGGCGGTCGTCGCAGTCGCACCGCGCCCCGCCGCCGCGCCCCGCGCCCCCGCCGCCTGCATAGCGATGCAACCTCTAATCGTGCTCGCGTTCCTGCAACACATTCGACTTTGTCACACGTCCTTTGCGATAACACGACAACTATATGGAATTTGCGCTATGTTCTATTTATAGGCAATTCAATAGACCACTGAAGCTTTACTTTTAAGTAAAGTTTCAAAATATATTTTGAATATGATGACCTAACTATATTGGCCATTAATGAGGCTTTGAGATCAAAATCTGCGCTGCTATAAAACTTCAAATTCATCACATCATTAAAACAATGATTCTAAAGTACTTAGAAGAGTTCTCCATGAATATGTACTTACTCTAATTTTATTCAAATAGGTACGCTCAATCCGTTATGTGTTAAGCAATGCAAATAAAATATGTACAGTTGTGACACCCACTGTACACTCTCTAAAGTAATTTAAAGAGTGTGTTCCTACTCTAGGAAATCCTAAGTACAGCAAGTTTCAGTTTTATTTATTTAAAAATAACGACGGCAAGTACAATGTGAGGCCCTCGTGATTACTTTATCTTTACGGTGGCGTGTCCTTTACACAAAACCGTCGGTCGGTGATATCGGCTCAGCTCAAGCATTGACACGTAACGGCTTGTAAATAATACTTAGATGATCGTGATCAGACACTATTCATGATCGCAGTACGCATTTATGCGCATTTTTTTACTTTACGATTCATAAATTGATAACCTCGGCGGTGGCAGTTGGTGGGCCTCACTCACACAGGCGCGCTCTAATAGATCATACTCACACCGCCTCCCGAACGCTACTCACTGCCATAATCCATATTTTCTACAATTGAAATTCATACACGAACGGTTATGAACGACCGTTGTCGCAACGGTTTGAACATTCCACTCAATGTACTTAACTAATATTGCTGAGGCCTCTGCGCGATCCTCGCTATGGCAGAAATATAACTACCTACGGGGCGAATGTGTACATGTGTGTGTAACTGACTATATGTGAGTAATATATATGTGCAACCATTGGTTCACGCAGCGGCGTGTGCGTAAGGAGGCCGAACTTTCCGAGAAAAGTTTTCAGTGCTTCTCGCTGTGGCTCGCTGAAAAATATGCAAGCAAGCTTACATTTATCAAATAAGATGGTAATGAGATGAGAATTACACTCGTTTCAGATGAGAATTAATACGATTATGAATTAATATTCGGTTTATAAATGTGTGGTGTGCGTTAGGAGGCGTGTCAGCGTGTGTAACGGCACCCTCGCGGCCCCAAGTAGGTAGCCGGCGCACGCGCACATTGCCGACCGATTAGGGAAATTGACTACGCACCTACTCGCAATCTATTGTTTTAATTGGAACCTCCACGCAAATGTAAAGAGTTTTGTATTAATGAGTTACCAATCTAATTTTCCCCACACATTGTGTATACCTAAACTACCGTTCAATATAACCAGGAAACACTAAATATTATTTGAGGTCACACCGGCCATATTCATTTGTGAGTTTTATTCCATTGATTCGTCGCAATATACTAGTTGTTTAAATATTTTACATACCAATACACCATTAGAGAAACAATTTTTAAGGGAAACACAGTAAGTAGGTACGACTTTTTAGATTAACTTATATCAAGCCTTCTATTAACATTTCTTAAGTAACATAGTAACTTCTTATGAACGAATATATTTTTAACTAGCTTCTGCCCGCGACTTCGTACGCGGATCCTGTCCCGTATGCCAGCGACTACGGGGTCAGCAAAATCAAAGATCTGAATCGTCTGATATGTTGACTTGAAAACAACGGAATACGCAGAGCCATTAGAAATGTTCTATAATTTAATTTTTGTGCGGCAAAAGCACAGCAGACTAAATAAAACGCTGAGAACTGAACCGCAAAAGACGTGACCATAGGGATAAAAGTAGTGATTCTAATTAGTCCGCATTTAAGTTGTGTGTGGCAAAAATATTACACACGTATTATTACGTTAAAAAACATTAAATGTTACTGAGATGACAAAGTCGTGATGACTTAGTGGAAGTCGTGGTGGTTTAGTGGGTAGAGAACCAATCTCTCAAGTATGAGCGTACGTCCTGCCAATGCAACTTTTCTAAGTTCGTATGTACTTTCTACGTATATTTTGGATACCAATGACCGTTATTTGGAGGGGATGTTAAACTGTAGGTTCCGGCTGTCATTGAACATTCTTGGCAGTCAGATGCCAGTAAGTCTGACCAGTTTTACCAAGGGGTGTTGGGTTGAGCGGGTAACCGGGTTGTGGAGGTCAGATAGGCAGTCGCTCCTTGTAAAACACTGGTACTCAGTTGCATCGTGACTGGAAGTCGACTCTACACATAATTGGGACAAAGGCTCTTGAGATATTAACGACAATAATAATGAGATATAAGCACCGCAGGACATCTGAGGCTGATGACGGGGAGTAGCGACCCCGCGGGGCTATATATACTGAGTTCTCCAGGGAGAGTATACTGTCCCCCATCTCCGGCCGGTCGGAGTGAACCATGACGGGGGTAGGTCTCACGCCTCTGGCTTGGTTTGGCCGTCCAGAGTGGAGTCGCTAGAGCAGGGTTAGTAGCTCTGCTCGGAGGATAGGTGCCTCGTGGTAAGTGACCCACAGGGAGAGCGTAATCTGCGTTTAAAATCCGCCGAGGTATCCTCACACTTCAGCCGCTCATGTCCCTGTTGCCCTCTTGTTGCTATTCAGTGACTGATTCCCGGGGGCCCAGTAAGTGAGCTGGCGAGTCTCCACCTGCCATTTTTACCATTTCACCATTTTTACATGTACCTATCTAATACATTGTCATCGGCAGGTGCCATAGTTCCCGTAGTTTCCCCATTCCTAGTCCATTAGCATCCCATCACAATAGCCCAAGTAGTTTTCATCGACAGTTAGCAATGGTATTGCACAGAACCGGGGATTGTCTTTTTTTAACGACGTCCACCGGGGATTGTCCTTGGGTTCATTTCTATAGTGTATAAAGGGGTAATCGTTGGTTTTGTGTCACAATTTCATTAAAGTTGTCTCAAAAGGGCTTCAGCGTGTTGGCTTCGGCCCCACGTTTGCCTCCCAAAAATTCGGAACTCTGTAGTCCCGAGGTCTGGAAGAGACATACAAAATAATAATGAGATATAACGCAACAAATTCGGAGAGTGGGGGCTCTTGCCGCCACGTCTAGGTATGTAAAATTTGTACTAAGCAGTGACTTAACACAAAATTCAAGCGTGTTATATCTTCGCTATTATTTGTTTGTGAGAAGGAGAAAAGAAAAAATACGTGTCCATTCATTATTTCAGGGTTATCTAAAAGACGGACTAATTACTTTTTTGATTCACCATACCTATTTCATAACATTCATTTCTATACATTTCAAGTGTAGTATTGCTCTTGAAGTTCCACATCAGGTGTTCCAGATCTTCGATGTTTATACGTCAATAGAGAGTGCTTATCAGATTGAACCACTTTTGCTAAAACGTCACACCTCTATATGCTATAGTCTAGCTGGGCTCCTGGGGTTCCACATCAGGTGTTTTACATCTTCAATTTTTATAAGTCAACAGAGAGTGCTTATCAGATTGAACAACTTTTGCTAAAACGTCACACCTCTATATGCTATAGTCTAGCTGGGCTCCTGGAGTTCCACATCAGGTGTTTTAGATCTTCAATTTGTATAAGTCAATAGAAAGTGCTAATCAAATTGAACAACTTTTGCTAAAACGTCATACCTGTATATGGTACAGAGAAGCTGGGCTCTTGGGGTTCCACATCAGGTATTCCAGATCTTAAAATTTATTATCTCAGCTGAAAATGCTCATCACATGAAACAATTTTTGCCATGGCACCATTTTTGTATCTCTTATAGTTTTGTTGGTCTGTTGGTGTTCTGCATCAGGTCTTCAAGTTTCGAAGATAAATTATAGCCTATATGTTGACCAGGCTTAATACTGATACAACAAAGAAAAAATTATTGAAATCCGTTCAGTAGTTCGGAAGATTAGCGTGTACAAACAAACAGACATACAGACATACAGACATACAGACAAACAGACAGAAATTTTTTTTTGGATTTGTGCTCCATTACTCTTTCTAAACCCCACCCAATTATTATTTTTTTAATATATTCAATGTACAGACACAGTTTTTTTACAGATTTATTATATGTATAGATGTATTTTCTAATTAAATTACAAAATATCCAAAATTATTGCTTTCCAAAAATCTTTTGAAAATCAGATTGAATAACCCACAAAACTAATTGGTTCCTCATTATTTTAGTGATGACTACCTACTTCTAAGTTTAGTCTTCTTAGTATTGTAGGGAGGTTATTTTTAAACCTTAATACGTGTGCTTGGTCTACTTAAATATTTATTAAAAACAAAGAAATGACAGCCAATCTAACCACAATTACTAAATTTGCCTTCAGCGTAAGATTGACACCACGTTACACGGCTAAAACAATCGCAAAAGCATGAAATTTTAACTTCTCAACGTTACATTTTAATTGCGAACAATCAAAACAACATATTCTTTCAGTAATAAATCAAGAAAACAAAGAAACAAGCAAAAATATTAAAATACTTGCGCATTTTTACGAACAAGCAACATAGTAAGATGCAACTGTTACCTACAGCAACCGTCAAAATTATTACACCTGGCGATAAAATACACTATCGGTATTGCCAGTATATAAAAGATATGACAAATACATTGGTAGGCGGGTGATTAGTGATTACATGCCTAGGTATTGTTACCAGCACTAGCTTATTTACTCAGTATCTTTGTTTTATCGAATATATAAAGATATGGCGCAAAATTCGCCAACCTGTATCATTTAAATCTTTGCATAGATAACAAAAGATATCGAAGTGCGACCAATCAATACGTAGGTACCTATTGTTGATATTTTGTGCGTAAGGGATTTACCTACATCTAATCTTAACCTAGGATTGAGATAGGTATTGAATCTAAAATAAATAAGTATAAAAGATCTTAAAACGTCTGTTTCAATATTTTTAAAATTTTCTCTCTTTTCTATGATTTAATCGTTTTTTTTAGAGAATTTTAGATCCAATAAATTCAACATGTCAAGTTTTACCCGTGGAAAAGTGGCGTTATATCGTGTCAGCGAAATTCTATCAAACACTTATGGTAAAATGTCATCAATTTAGTAGGCCAGTCCTTCTTAAGATCCCGTAAAACCTCAAGCTTTTGTAGCGTTAAGTAAACGTTCAGCTGCTTAAAACAGAGTCTATCAACAACCATAATAAAATAGAACTATGTATCTATCATGATCTGGTAACCATCTCCATAATATTTTACTGTAGGCGCAATACCTATGTGTAACTCTACCATATTTCACATTACATACATTTCTACATTTAACACCGAAACACCCATTTAAATAATATAATAACTTGTAGTAAGTATGCCTGAAAACAAGCACTTTTCCCACCAGAATTGAAATTACTCACTGCACATTTTAAACTCCTAATGGGGAAAAGACCTCAAAACTGCCGACATACACACTTCTTTCTTATTTTTTCCATTTCTTCTTTTCACCAAAGACACATAGGAAATGTTAAAGTTAGGGCGCTTTTGGGGACTGCCTTTTGTAAAATTAACCTCCAAAAGCTGCTGATTTTCAACCTACATGCTTTGTATGAATGGTTTTTATCTTCATCTTGTATTAGGAGAATAAGCCTTACCACTAATTCCTATGTATCTGTGTCTGTTCTCACAATAAATTGAAACATGACATTATATGACAGAAATGCAAGCCAGCAAGCAAGGAAAACCGAATCTGTACTTCAAACTCAGTGGGTACCTTATTCTGGAGAGTCAACCGTATGGTCAAAAAATTTCTAACAGCATTACTTATTGTTTCTTTGTCACCAATCGTGTTGTAATCACCTAGCAGGTATTCAGGACCAAGTCAGCTTACACGTCATACAATTGAGCTTCTTCTTCTTCTTTATGCCCTGTTCCTTATTTATTCGAGGTCGGTTCAATATGTTCCTTTTGAAATCTGTCCTCTTTCAGGCAAACTATCCATTCTTTCGGTTCTCTCTCTCTCAACTTCAACACAGTTTTGTATCATGTTTCATCATCATACAACTGAGCCTATCCCAATTATTTGATCAGATCTACGCTCTTTCAGTCTCCCTTTGTGGCGAAAATATGGTCTTTTCTTGGCAATTTTTTTTTAGTTTTCTTAATCTGACAGCGTCAAGACTTGAAAGTCGATAAATTTGGTTTTTACTAAAGAAATTATTGATAAAGTAGTTGTTGTATGGCATGCGTTGTTTTCAGTGGCTTAGCGCTTATCATAATGACACTGCTTAGAAATTAAAGAACAGTTAAAATTCATATGTAGGTTATATTATCATGAAAATTGTGAGTCAGCACAAAATGTCTTTATTGCCATCTTTTGCATGCCATCCATGGTTGGACTAACTTTGATCTATTGCTAAAGTATCCAAACTGATGCTGACAACCTATTTCTCATATTCAGTCAGCTTCGTGTTGTAAATACTCATAACCTGACTAACATCTCCCTGAAAAGAAGTGCTAGAAAAGGGTATTTACATGATGTCATACATAAAGAACTCAAGTGATTAAAAAATCGAAAAATGTACTGATTACAACAAGGAAAACATGCTAGTTCAGTATTATTAGGTAGCTATAGTTCGCACGGCAATCGCTAGCGTCAGCTACTTCGCGCTATAGATACGTGCATGCTTAGCTCCCATGCACCAATACTTGGAACTGCTTCCACGTGCATCACCTACCTAGCCACGAGGCGGTATCATTTTCCTCTACTTACCCGCTTACAATGACAAATATATTTTCCCTTTGTCAGTGCATTCTGTTATCGAATGTACAACTTTTTAAAGAAATTCTAACTCTATCATCACGGTGTAAGGTATGTTCTTATTTGTTTCGTGGGAAATATTTGGCAGCAGTAGTATAAAGCATCGTTATCGTCGCATGTGGAACACGTGTGTCTAAACTCTATTTCCGCCCTTCGCTTCCCTTGGGTAAGCCAAGGACAGTAATAAAAGTCTTACTTAATTACTGACGTTATAATTAACGAAGAGGTCCTATTTGCTTTAGCTGATCGAATTTTAAACCTTAAAAGCCAATAGAGAAAGCTCATTTTCCCATTTGGAGGTTAGTTATGAATTAATAAAAACTTTCGTTAGTTTTTGGGCAAAGTTGTGGAAATAAGGAGCTACCGAAAACATTAATAACGTCTATAAAGTTGAAAACCACGTTTAATTAACTGAGAGGGACCTTTGTTCTTTAAACAAACCTTTGATGCTTTGATAGTCATACAGAAAACTGTTAAACAGAAGTAACTGCCACTTCATTAAAAACTGAAATTAAATATCAAGTGTGACAATTAGTGTAAAACAATATTTATGACCTATGAATACTTAAGTACTCATGTAGCTATGTCATTTTTGTGGTTATTTATTTTTATTAAATAAAATATCATTAGGAAAAGTTGAACCGCAACAGCTGGTTTAAGTTTCCAGGTGGACTGGCAAGTTCTAACTTTAATTAGGTACCTATTGGATATTAAAACTAACTAATTAATTTTATTATTAGTCGAACATACTTTGCTACCAAACCAATAGGTGGCTTCTAAAATATTTAATAGCAATTATTGCGTTATTAATTGTGAAATAAAATTCCATCTGATGGAAAAATATGATACGATAGTGATCTGTTGGCGATAAAGTAAGCTAAAATATTATAATAATTAAACACATAGACACGCACGTCGCGTTACTTGACGGCGGGACTTCTCAGTGACACCTTGGAGCCACGTGCAAAGGTGCAACGTGCAACTCTATAAACCGAACCTACGCGCGTGCGCACAATCCTACAATACCCATCGAAGGCTAATTTCTTTATCAAATATAAAAAAGCGTCACCTGGCCTGTTTACCAGTCTCAATTTAATTTATTATTCTGTAAAATAAAATGCCGTCAAAATTCCACTCAGCACCTGCACATGATAAATTAAAAAATAACAATTGCTAAGGCAGAGCTCCCGTTCCGGGGTCAACGCACTCCACCCCTTCCTTCTCCCCACTGTATGATAATTAATTTTATCCACATCGTATAAATAGACACTTGTAGTTCGTGTAATCTGCATCACGTTTGTATTCATTTGTTCGGCAGCCGGCTAATCTATAGCGCCAACCTGTGATGCTTTGCCAAGCATGCCAGCATTATGCGCTAGCTAACAATCTTGCAGGAATGTGCGCGGATGTACTTAATTCTTCTACGCGATTATAATTGTTGTTTGAAGAGGAGAGATCAAAGGACAAGTGGATGTCTGTCTAATTATTTAGCGATTTCTTTTGATATTGTTAAACCTGCCTTTTAAGAATGATTACTAACAATTTGTAATTCAACAGTAAAAACACATTTCTAATATGAAGTACTTTCAAAACAACCCGTTCCAGGTTTTCTAATAAATTCCTCAGTTATCTGTTTGCTTTCTCTCATATTCTTGCAACTGAATTGTAAATCCTAGTTGTGTGCGAATAGAGTAGCACTGCTTACTGCGAATGTTATCGATGTCACTGCATTTCTGCGAATCTATGTTCACCCTTCTTTATTTAGAATTCTTAATAACACAAGGACTACATTTTCATCGGCGCCAATCATCATCATCATCATCATCAGCCTATCGCAGTCCACTGCTGGACATAGGCCTCTCCAAGTGCACGCCACTGAGATCGATTTTCGGCTTCTCGCATCCAGCTCCTGCCAGCCGTCTTGCGCAAGTCATCACTCCACCGTGCCTGAGGACGTCCTACACTACGTTTACCGAGGCGTGGTCTCCACTCTAGAACTCGTTTACCCCAACGGTTATCGGTTCTTCGGCTAATATGGCCAGCCCACTGCCACTTCAGCTTGCTGATTCGGTGGGCTATGTCGATGACCTTGGTTCTCTGACGGATTACCTCATTTCTGATGCGATCCCTCAGAGAAATGCCGAGCATAGCCCTTTCCATAGCCCGCTGAGCGACTTTAAACTTGTGAACCAGCCGTACCGACAGTGTCCACGTTTCGGCTCCGTAAGTCATGACAGGTAGGACGCACTGATTGAAGACTTTTGTCTTTAGGCACTGTGGGATCGACGATGTTAGGACTCGACGCAGCTTCCCAAATGCAGCCCAACCCAACTGAATTCTCCTATTCACCTCGTCCTCAAAGTTGTTTCTACCTAACTGCAATGTCTGCCCGAGGTATACATATTTCCGAACAACTTCGAGAACGGCGCCGTGTATCGCAATCGGTTCCGGTAGAACATGTTCATTAAACATGACCTTGGTTTTGTCCAAGTTCATCCGTAGGCCGATGCGTAGAGAAGATTCAGCCAGGTCGTTCAGCATCTGTTGTAGGTCCTGCAGCGTTTCCGCCATGATGACGATATCGTCAGCAAATCGCAAGTGAGAGATGTGTTCGCCATTGATGTTGATGCCGCGTCCTTTCCAGTTCAGCGTCATGAACATATCCTCCATTGCATTAGTGAATAGTTTCGGGGAAATAACATCCCCTTGTCTCACTCCTCGATGCAACGGTATCGGCGCCAAAGTGTAAACATAATAAGTAGATATTTTTTGTAAATTAATATATATTTAAATAAATAAAGTAAAACATAATTGCTGATTAATTTAAAAAATGGCAAATCTTAAACATATCTAAAGAAAACCAAAGAATAACAATCTACAAAAATTCAACAAAACACCAGGAAGACAACTTTTTTTCTTAAAAATTATTGGAAATGTTCCCGACAATCTACTGCTATATTTTTTTATCAGTGAAGAACAAAAATTCCTGGTAGTGTAGTGTTGTGCGGTGCGCTTGCACAGGCGTCAGGGAGGCGGTGTGTGTTCGCGCCTCTAGGATTAGTTCCCGGCATTCCGGGAATCTCACCCACACCGCTGTGCCGCTGATAAAATTCCTTGGCCCATACACGTGCCCTAGAACAAAACTATTCTAATGATATTTGATTCTGAATTATTCCAGTTTGTTTAATATAAATTATTTTATTTTAATAAATAGGTCTCAATTAGGTGCATTATTAAAATATATACTGACTACTGTGTCTACTAGATATAATAAAATATCTTGTGGTAACGACCAAAAGGCAAGACTTGCTAATTACTTATTCATTCATGCATTTATCTCTCATTCATTCTTGCAAATTTCTTTCACCCTGAAATACCGTAGAGATCTTCTCCTGTTGAAAATACCTCATCATAATAACTGAGGTTTCCAAAATTCCTTTAACAATTCTTAAGTACATATTCAAGTTCTATTCTTATTTTAACTTAAAAACTTCTTAAAATTAATTTAAGAAACATTAACTAAGTTAAAGAAGGTTAAGGTTTCTGTTGCAAAAATATTTGCCTGTACTTAGATATCATTTTTGTCGCCTTGTTAATTATTTTTTTTTTTCTTTTCTTTAATTTGCCATTAAAGAAAATACCAATAGGTAATAATATTAATTAATTAAAATTATCCAATGGTTGTAATAAAACCTACCATAAAAGACTAAATGTGGGATTTCTAAAATCCATTTCATTAAAACAATGGAGACCTTTTCCATTGGGTAGCAGGATTTTGCATTTCTTTTCTAATAAAGTTTTTTTTTAATTCTTAAGTATTTGTCAATTATCTATAATCTATCTTTAAATTAAATTGAAATAAAACATAAAATAGAATAGACTCCAAAAATACACCGATCGTCACAAAAAGTGCGTTTTGGACAAACGTTTTTGGGGTTCAGATCAGCTGCGCTCAGGACACGCGCGCAATGAATTGCACATTTATGCACTCTACTAGAAGAAGATTAGATTCTCTATGTTTTCACATATATTTCGAACGATTATAGTACATCAATATTTTTTTAATATCGGCCAACGCACAGCGCCTCAAGCAATGCGTCATTACGCAAGATCCCGATTTTTATAATTTACCTACTTTATTCTCCATTTCTGCATAGAAATGTAACTTTTTATGCACTATCCGCATAAAATGAATTATAAACTTCAATTTAAAATATTTTTTGTAAGTCTTATTACTATGGGAGCCGCGGGTTTGACGTCAAACCAATCGTGAGGTCGGAAAAATTTCACCAATTTTCCTCGTTACACGCGCGAATATTTTGCTGGTTTTATTTTATAAAAGTGATGTATAGACTTGCGCCTACGCATTGAGGGCAAAAGGTTCATGGTGGTGAAGTTTTTTTTTAGCACTTATGTGCGAGTGCGAGGGCGCAGTGAAGCCGCCGCCCCGCGTCCGCGCGCGCTGCGCCTGGGCGGGCCCCCGCGCGTGTGCCTTTACTCTCACATTCATGCTCCTACTGCTCATTTTATTTTGCAAAAGGATCCCACAGGAATATCCCAACCAAAATAATTTATGAAAACCTCATTTTTTTTATTCAGGTCATAATAGACCGGTCGGTAGATATGTACAGTTTGAAAGGGCATATTATATTTTCTACATTTCTGTTCTCGATCTATTTCCACTCATTTGAAAGCGCGTTTCAGTAGCTTTCCAATCATGTAGTTCATCAATAGAAAAAAGTTCAGGAAAAATGTTGAAAATTTGTTGAAGTCCGTGGGGTGCCGGTACGAGTGCGAATATTTGTGATTTTTTTTCTATATGTTCCGAATGTGTGGAAGTGCTAATAGTGGTCGTGGTGAGGGCGGGTGGCATGCGCGGTGGCATCCACACCCTAAACTTGCACAAAATGAATTCGTTTTTCGTAAGAAAACTAGGTTTATGGCATAGCGGGCGTGCAGTGGTGTGCGTGGCCGAGGCGCGGCGATTGGCCGCCGCGCGGCTGTGTGTGTTCGCGCCCCCGCTCGGCCTCTCACCATACCTACCGCGCGGCGGCGCGCGCGCACACCACCGCACCACACCTACGCACACATGCGCACGCACGGCCTCTCGCACTACAACCTGCGCCCGATATCAATATCATTTCAGTTATTTCTAATTTATCATATATAAATATATTCAAAATCTAATTTAGTTTTGAAACCACAATACGTATTTTTGAACATTTTTTTTTTTTTTTTATTAGCTGCATAGATGGGATTATTAGGTATTTCTATTAATGACTGAGATATTTTCCTAAGTAATTGATTATTATCATAATTAAACAATAATCACATTAATCATTTTTTTTTTTGTTAATTAATTATGTTTATTTTAATTTATTTTTTATAATTACGAACATAATAAATAAAGTATAAAAAATATACTTAAATAAAGATTAATGAGGATTTTTATTAATATCTCGCTAAGCTTTAATTATTTAATTTTTAAATCATATGATTTAAGTATATTGATTCAAAGCTCTCAAAATGTAGGAAGCTACCTAATTGTAAAATGTGCTGCCTGGAAATATACATTAAATAAAACTAAATAATTTATTTTCCCAGTACAACTTATTTTAGGTTGCTATGCGCTTTTACCAATGTGTTAACTAAATTGTGAAAGTTTCCTCTTCTCCAAAACTTATTTAAGTACCTTCCTGAAAGATGATTTCTCCCTCAATTGAGGAGACGTAGTAGTTACATATGGTTGATTAATACACTTCCTAAAATCGAAATCCATTCTAAGGATTTGCTGAATATTTTACTAAACTTGCTATTGTTGAACTAAAACAAAAGGTTTTGTTTTTTTAAATCAGTTACTTAGTAGGTACATAGGTATCCACTCTATCTTAAACTGTTGTAAAAATAAACCCAAACACCCCTTCTGTTCGGATGCTTGCTCCAAGACTTCCAAATGACTTCTATTCAATTTGTCATAATTCAACGACTTCTATGGAATGTTGCACTGCAGCTTTGGTCCCTACATCTCTAATTCCCAAATACTTAAACACGCTTAACTTGTGTTGTACTTAGAAGACTCTGCCGCTACTACACACGTTGAAGTGACAGTGATAGTAATGCGTGGATGTGTTCAGATACTGGCTGTTTTTAAGCATTGGGAGGAAGTCCAGTGAAACAAATAATAATGAGAGATCCTAGTCTTCAATAAAATTGTAACCAATCTTCTTCTGCTTCTCAATGGGAGGTAGTTTACTCACCTTTATACTTTGCAGGTTAACACATTTGCAAGGCTTTGCATCTCTACCTCCGATTATTCAGCTGTTTATGGGCAATTGCTAGCTCCCTCTCTAATTTGCTTAAGACTTAAGAACGCCAAAGGACAGAATATTTAAGAATATTGCATATGCGTTTCTAAAAACAACCGATATTTTCATGTGGACTGTAAGGTCTAACCTCCTAACAAGTGTCATAGTTTTCTCAAATCCACCTCATGACCTCTGACTTGCAATCTCTTCTTTCTTGCAGTCACAACTCTTATTGAGCAAGATCTTACACTTTTCCTATTAGTAAATATCATATTTAAATATCCTATTTGGCAATAGGAAATATGTAAGATCTTGCTGGATAAGAGTTGTGACTAATATGCAAGTAATAGCGATATTAGGTACAGAATACCTACCTATCTGACATGATCACAATATTAGATATATTGCTTGCCTAGCGTAGCGTTCCACAATATTGACAATTCAGCTTGTATTGTCGACATTATGGAATTCTTTTGGTGTCTTCAAATATGAAGACATGATTAGCGAGAAGACTTGTCAACGCTTCAGAAAGCTGGCTTTGTCCAAAGCACAAAGCATTGCCATACAACGTGGCAATGCAACTGCCCACAGTCACTGTAGAGGTATTGTGAGTCATTTCTTCTCTTCTTATACAAATTCATGGGTAATTTTCTAAGAAGCCTAGGTCTTGTGTTTTTTATTTAAATAGGTAAATCAATCAACTTGAAGACAGGATGCACAGCTCAGTTTTTCCTGCTATTACCATTTCCTATAGTTACTGAAAGTCACCTGAAAGTTCCTTGTACTCAATGAAGCGAGATCCTTTATGGCTGGGATTTCAAGAGTATTTCTTGAGCTAGCTATAGCAATCACACGCATTAACGTTCATTTGTTTAATTTTAGTAGGTAAATTTATTGTATCGTTATTCATTTGTTTAATACCATCTATTCTGATAATGTAGAATTCTGTTCCTTATCTAAATGAAGTACCTAAGTTCTGAATGTATTTTCATTGAAGCATTTTTTATTTATATTAATTAAATCGTCTTAAACCCTAGATTTACCTATTTTCCATATTGTATCATGAAAAATAAATTAATTGATTAAGGTAGTTATGGAATGGTCTTATTCTGAATCACAATATGCAAAGCTTTGATTGCTCAGATCAATTTAAAATTAAAAGTTGTTGATTAATCATTATTTGATTATGAGTCAGAGAATGATTCATGCAATTCTTAGGTTAACTTTAAATGATGTTCATGACCCAAGGTGAACAGTAATAAGTTTTGCATTAATGCAGTGAGTAAGCTGCATACTTTAGAGTACCTAGCTAGACGAATAACTTATTGTAAACTAGTACTGCGTGTACTTTATGTAATGTTTAGATCAAAAGCTTAAATGTTTAAACTTTGTAGAACTTCCACCTAAATTATTTTTATTGAGGGCTGATTTTTCAATCGCCAGATAACGTTTCGCTGAAAAAATTGGTCCTTAGAAAATTTGCGATTACTCTTAACCCGTTGAGAAGCTAACTGGATTTAAGTTACTTACTAAGAAGGCACCCCGACTGAAGATACGAGGAGCTCTAACAATTTATTTTATTATGCTTTGCATGTTCCCCACTTTTATTTTGTTAATGATACAGAACGCTAACAATTCGCGTCATATTCGTTAAAAAAAGTAACAAAGTCGACGCCCCGAGCGCAGAATACATTATTGTAACCGGATTACCGGTGTAACACCAATATTTTGCAAATGAAAACGTGTCGATAGTGGCCGAGACGAGCGCGTGGGTTTTCTTTTGATTTTCTCGAAGAGCTCGTCACAGCGGCACCTGCGCACACAGCGACGACGCTTGCGCAGCTGTCGCTACGTCATCACGTAATTCAATTATTGTAATCGATTAATTGCAGACTGTCTGACCGCTGGCCCGCTTCTCAGTTGTCTGGAGCACGGATCGAGGGCCCAGTCCCGATACACGCGAGACCAACCGTCTTCCGCGCCTTATCCTTCCGACTCTGCTAATATTGGGGCCCAAAAAGTATTTTAAGTCGAAGGCTTTTGCTTACATAAACAACCGTTAATATCAACCTAAGTAACTAGGTACCTGTACCTATCTTTACTGAAATGAATTTTCTTTTGCTTTCAGATGTTCTGTAGCTCCAGTCAATGGTGAGTAGCTGTTTCTGCAAGGTACCGTGATTTTTAGAATTTAAAGAACATAGAGATGAAGTTGTACTAATAACCTTATGTTGACACAATATATGGCGCCTTACCCGCTTATTAATATTAAAAGTCTTTGTATTTAAAAGGAACTGGAATGAACGGTGTTGTTTTATCAAACGTGTGATTAGTAGAAGCGTGTAGGTGCGTATATTCACGAAATAATCGTTGGCAGTAAATAGGTCGTTGATAATTGTGATGCGTGCTCACGGCAGGCGACGTGGACATCATTGTTTGACACCTCGACGAATTAACCCGACAAGCGACGAGAACTCACGATTGTTGTACTTTTAATCGCTCTATGTTGGTTTAGGACTGTTTAGGATCTCAGCCTTTGGGTTTGAGAGCCAATTGTTGTGATCCTTTTGAGGATCGTGTGATATGCTGATTTTACGTAATATGACGACTTGCCAGCATATTTACAATTGTCATTTTTTGAAAATAGGGTTGAAGAGGTCAGATAGGCAGTCGCTAAAACGCAGAACAACTGAGCTCCTTCTCCTTTCTGAGGCCCGAAGTGTAGGTCTTTGCTTACAAAACTGCTGGCAGCCTGTCAGACTACATACTCCTTGTTATATCACCTATGCTTAAAGCTACCCCACGATAACATTTTGAATTACCTCATATAGAAATTCAATCTCTTAGATTTTCGAAGCTCTTCTAGATTCTAAAGACTGAGTACCCATTCTAAAGTAACCATCGGGTCAAATGTCGGCCGACTGTTTAGTCTGCAGTGAGCGGGGTGATCTAGCCTTTACAGAATATCTATGTACTTCAGGACTTCCCGAAACCAAATCCTGAAAACTATTTTCAAAGTCAAAACCAAATATAATAATATAGTATATATTATTATATTTGGTTTTGACTTATAATAATTTAGTAGTTACAGAAATGGTGCATTATGTTACCAATTGATTAATTGATAACCAAAGAAATTAGGTATTTGTGTCTTCAATCACATTGCCCGACCCATCAAAGTACATTCCAGTACAAGTACACAGAAAATTGATATTAGTTTAGATTGAACCGGCGATATCTGTAACATTGTCATTAGAACTGCCTAACATCCGGTTGTTACACTTTTCGTAAGTAGGAGCAATATAGTTACCGTCCCCTTATCGTATTTGTTTAAATGTTACAACTCCTACAGATAACGTTAAAAAATATTGGATTGAACAGAGATTTTGTTACCGTATAGATACCGTGTGGTAGCCCCGATACCTAATGTTTTATGTGACACTTATACTGCCTCCGCTGGCAATCATTTCATACTACATAAGTAAAGACAATTGAGAGTATATCCAATTCAACACATTGGTTATACTCATCTAATTCATACATAAACACCTCTATCCAGAAGCAGACCTCCATTTCTTGGAGGTTTAGAAAAAGTTTTGGACCAAATTGCACTCTACACTGGTCAATGTGTCAGTGTATTTCAATATGCACAGCCAAACCCTACGCAATTTACTTTGTATACGTTCCAGTCTGGGTAAGTGGCTGATTAACTCGATAGAGGTACATAGGTACTTGGATCTATAACTGAATTGAGATTGCAGCATATACTTAAATACATTCTGCTTACATTTTCTGGGAGAGCAAGTATCATTGAAGTCATGTTAACAATTAAAGAATAAATATGTGGCTGCAATTGCAGAAATGGCTCCAGAAGATGCACTATCGCATTTGATAGTATTCCAGAGCAAAAACTTGCGGCCTTTGATAATAGAGGTTAAACAGACTGACACAAATTGATTTTTTATCATAAAAAAGTGACGAAATTTCATCAGTCCGTTACTCAATGTAGTTGTTATCTGTTCATAAACGTCAATTCTATTGGGATGTTGCTGTAACTGACACTTGAGACATCTTCGTTACTTGAGAGACTCTTAGTACGAAAACATTATCAGCCAATGTTCATCGGAACTAACTTTAAAAGATTTAAAATCCTCATCTTTAGCTGAGAAAAATTAATTACTGCTGGAATTTTCGCGCACAGAGTTCAAAAATTTTACATCCTCCTGATGTGCGGAATTAATTTTGTCGGAGTCGCAATTTTTTGCCAAAATTGGTAAACCGATTTGAGTACACAGATAGTCGAATAGAGCCTGAGAAGGACACAGGATAGCTACAGGCTTACCAAGCAATATATCAATGTGCTACCTTAATATATTAGTTTCAGTCTTATACCCCATATATCATGTCCCCATATTGTCCAAATGTTCTTTCACAGTAGAATCCGTGATAAGTGTCTACTAGGTTAAAGGTGGACCACCATGAATTTCATACATTTATTTAATGAATGTATCGGTACCTACTTAGATTGATAAGAGTATTACACATAACGGGTCTTGTGTGACAATTTAAAATCCTCCTGTAAATGATGATGGCGCTTAACCTGATAATACTTAGGTACTCAAACTGCTTACATAAGTCACAAAAAACTTCGGGATCGCAACATGTTTTCCTGTTTTTTATTTTGACGAAATTTAAATATTTGCATTTATAACAATGAAACCGCATAAAGACCTTTTTGGAAATCAACCTGTATTTTCCTGTTTAAACTCATATGTCTACCTAAAGTAGTCCTAAAAAACAAAAATAGTTCCAATCGCAACCAAGTGTTAGCGAGTCCAATTAGCGTAACAAAAGAAATATAACATCTATAAATAGAAACAAGTTATTGACGTATGTGTCCCGGAAACGACGTCAACTAATTTACCGGGATGTGGCCGGTAATCCCCAGGGGAACTTGTTAAATAGTTGCGTGCGCAGGATCGCTGAAACCTTACGATTTTCCTTTTATAAGTACTTGATAAGAGCTGTATTTATAACTTTGTGTATTGTTGTTCGTATTAAGATAGACTGAGCTGGAATTCAGATAAGTCTTCATGGTGGAATAATTTTAATTAGATAGTAGGTAAATGTAAGACGTACCCCCTTAAATGGCAATTTTCATGTAGGTATTACAAAAATTGCCCAATACCCATATATAGAGCAAATAATTGTTTTTACACAAAGCCGCTCCTTTTATACACTTTGAGGGTAGTCACCACGAAGGATGGAAAGGTAGCAGAGCTACCATGAGAAATGTGAGTCCGGCGCTTTTTAACAGGTCAAGCAACGTAAGTTACGCTCCTCGTCTCCCGAACACCCGTAATTTGGTTCGCTACTTTCTTAGAAGATTTGGCGTTATGACATCTCCGCTAGTGATTTTGTTCTCCACGGTAGTCAGACAATATGTTGATTGTTAAAGAGGCATATGGTAGAAGTTGCCAATTCAAAATATACATAAAAAGGTGACTGGCATTAAATCAGGCAAAACAGAAGACTACGCGCTTCGCAACAAATGAGGAAATATTGTCAAATGATAACTTAAACAATAGACCTCCTTATTAACCTAAATAATAGAGAACACGATAACGAAAGCAGGCTTGCCAATTTCTATTATTTGAGTGTAATACTAGTAGTACAATATAGTAGTAAATAAAATTAGGAAACAACGAACAAAAAAAAAATGAGCAGTTTACTTTAAAATGTTCAATCCTTCTCATAAAATGGGTGTTTGAATCTGTGGACTATCCAATCAGACCTCGCTATCCATGTGGCTATTACTCAGCCTCATTATGTTTATCAGTCATCATTTTTCTGATAACGTCCTGTATGACAAGATGCAGTTTTCCTGCATACACTCAGACATATTACTCATAGTACTTAGAATTTTTGAAACCAATAAAACCTGTGTTACTGAGTATTCTGTGTAAACATGACACACTATCGTTTATCGCTAAGCATCCCTTTCATTTTGGTATCTTTAAGGAGAGACTCTCATAATCGGTTAGTTAGAACACTTGATTAAAAGTATGGGATCCTTGCTGAAAATGTGTTAAAGATATACAAATACATAATACATCCCTGTTTGAAAACTAAAGAGGAAACCAAGATTTATACTAAGTCTTACATGCGTCAAGGGATTACGAATTCGTAATATCAGTTGTTTATGCAACCGACTGCGCCAAAGTGTTGCTAGTGAAGCGGGCTCTATTAGGTGGCCGATTATTAGTGAAGTACATTACATAGGGGAGCGGCCACCGCCGCACATCAAAGCACTATCAACTTCCGGTGCAGACGCGGGTTATCGGGCGACCTCCGAAATTCCCGGCAATTAGCTTGCGCGTGCGGCCCTTTCCTCCCGCTCCCACTCGCCACTTCCGCTCCAACCGACACCTTGGAAAGCAAACAGAACAGCTACACAGATATCGGTAGCATTCGTGTTAGCTTTGTTCCATATCCACTGGACTCCACCTGTCCTGTACTTGTGGATACTACGCACATTTCCGACATAAATTCTGAAAACAATTGTGAACCCAACAGTTTCGAGGTTAAAAACAACGATGACTTTTAAAATAAAGATACCGTTAAAAGAACAACATTTCGTCAAGAATTGTCCTCGTATAAACAATTCGTATCACCCTCGACGCACATGCAACAGAGGACTTTGAACTTTCTTTGTCATCAAAGCGCATTCCAACGCATTGTAGAATTTGTCACTCGTTCATTCAAGTACCATCGTGTAGATAAAGCAATAAACATAAAAATAAACTAGGTGCCTTAACTGTCTGAAGCGATTATCTGAAGAGCGCGGTAGGTACGTTTGCATAGAGCAACACAGGCCACCGGCGGACCGGAGGGGAGTAGCCATACACAGGCGTTCCCCTCTGTCAAAGTACAAGTCCAAATGGTCCTATGCGTACAATAAAACTAGTTGCAACTAAACTATTCGCTAGACTAAATCTAGTTGCGTGAGTGAATCGACGTCGTCGTAAAAAATGCCGAATTGTTCTGTTTTTTGCTGCAAAAAGAGATCTGCCACGTCAAATTTACAAAAAGATGGCGTTACCTTTCATATGTAAGTAATTTTTAATTACGTTATTGCTATTTACTTCTTATAAACTTAAAAACTGCAATATTATCAATCGTGTTGTTTCGGATTTGTTTACCAACTAAGGCCGTGCGTCTTCATACAAAACGCGGATCGGTCGAGCGACAGATCCGAGTCTTTTTCCTAGAATTCGCTGTCACCGAGCGAGTGTTGTTGCCGGTTTGTTTGTAGATAGTTATCGATGAAAATGAGAAAGGTCAAGTCAAATCGGAGAAAGTTTTGAGATTAGGTTTTCTGATTTAAATAAAAATTACTGAGTGAGAACGTCAACTACATATAATGTGTTTTTATTTATATATTGCAGGTTTCCTAAAGATCCAAATTTAAGAAATATATGGAAGACATTTTCTCATAACAGACCAACCTGGATTCCCACAAGAAATAGTGTCATTTGCTCAAATCATTTTAAGACCTCTGACTTTCAAGTGTTGGCGAACAATAGGAGGAGATTAGTCGATGGCGCCAAACCAACCGCCAACTGTATTTGTTCCGTAAGTTTTTATTTTATTCATGTGCAAGGTCATAGATAATATAATACTAGCTTAGGTAAACGAATAGTACATTCCACATGATGTACCTCGTTGACGTTAGTCATAGTGGTGAAATGAAGCCTACATTTTTAAACTTAATCTAATTTTCCAGAATCATCGACAATCATTAAATATACCAGATGAGAGGTTATCATCTAATGGGCCCATTAATGACACTCGGACTATTCCTAATTCATTGACATCACCGTGTAGATCGTCAACTCCTCAAAATGTGAGTTGTTTTTAAATCGTTTATTGTAGAATCGCATATTGATAAATTTGTCATTCCTTCTATTTTACTGTTGAGATTAAGTAAATTATGTAAAGATATGATAAGAGATAATTATTTATTCATTTGTTTTCAGACTCAGTCAAAGGAAACATCTAAAAAATCTGCTTCAATTCCCACTACTGCACTTACACCAAGAAAAAGAAAAATGCAGCAACAATTAGATTGTCAGAAAAAAAAAATTAAAAGGCTACAAGCTAAAAATCTTTTCTTAAAGAAAAAAGTTGCTGGGCTAGAAGAAATTCTTCAGAGTTTAGATGAAAAAGCTTTGATAGATAAAGAGGAAAGGATGGTCCTGGAAAAAATAGGCGTTGAAGAAGCAGAGCTTATTAAGCGTCAATTAAAGAAATGTAAAAGTGGAAAGCTCTCACGAGCCAAGTATTCACCAGAACTGAGGTGTTTTGCTCTAACTCTCAACTTTTATTCCCCCAAAGCTTACAAGTATGTTCGTAAAACGTTTGGGACGTGTTTACCTGCTCCGCGTACTTTAACTAAATGGTATAGTAATATTGATGGACGGCCCGGTTTTACCAAAGAAGCCTTGGCGGCCTTAAAATATAAAGCCGATGCCAATCCACATAGTAAAATTTACTGTACTTTAGTTTTCGATGAAATGAAAATAAAGACACAATCACATGACAATCCAAGTGGTGACAGACGATTCGGATATATTGATTATGGTTTCGATTTAATAACTGATAATACAGATGAAGCTACAGATGTCCTAGTTTTTCTATTAGTAGGCATTAATACTCCATGGAAAGTCCCAATCGGATATTTTTTAGTTAAAGGTACAAGTGCTAAGTTAAAAGCTCAACTTGTAACTAAAGCGTTTGAATTAGTACATGAAACCGGAATAGAAATAAAAGCGTTAACGTGTGACGGCGCAAAAGCAAATTTAGCGATGGCTACGGAACTGGGTTGCTGCTTAGTTGCAAATAAATTGCAAACTACTATATTAGATCCCACAACGGGGCAACGAGTTCACTTTTTTTTAGATCCAAGTCACATGTTAAAATTAATTAGAAACACTTTTTGTGACTACAAATGTTTTTACGATGATAATGAAAATAAAATTCAATGGTTATTTGTGGAAGCATTACATAAAATACAGGAAGAAGAATTATTTTACATGGCTAACAAATTAAAAGCAAATCACATTTATTACAAAACAAAAATAATGAATGTTCGCCTTGCAGCACAATTGTTCAGCGGAAGTGTTGCTGATGCGCTTTTGTTTTGTGAAAAAGAATTACATTTATCGGAGTTTAATGGATCAACTGCAACTGCGAAGTTTATTTCACTGATAAACGACGTTTTTGATATATTGGATTCCCGGTCACGTCAAACTGGTTATAAAAGAGCATTAAACCATGAAAACTTTGAGAAAGCTTTTCGAAAAATGGATGAAGCTCAAAAGCTTTTGTTGAGCTTATCAGCCCATGTAAAGAAACGCAACGGGGAGTCGCATAAAATTAAATTAGTAGATTCTCCTCGATACACGGGTTTTTTAGGATTTTTGATCTGCATTGAGAGTACCAAATCTATCTTTCGAGATTTAATACAAAACCAACAAAATGGCCTCAAATATATGCCACTACATAGGATAAGCCAAGATCACCTCGAACTATTTTTTTCCATAGTAAGGAGTCATGGTGGTTATTGCGATAATCCCTCAAGCTCCCAGTTTGAAGCAATTTATAAAAAAATTCTTGTTAATACAGAATTAACACAAACGGGAAACGGAACGAACTGCATTCCATTGGAAAAAATTACGATACTGAATTGCACATCTGCACTAGAAAAAATTAATGCTTCAACAGTACGACAATACAATAGCAATGACGCTACTGACGAACACAATTTTGATAATTTTACTGACGATTTAATTGATGAGATTGAAGCTCTAACTTTTTTATCCCCTTTTGCGGAAAAAGTTGTGGAGTACATAGCGGGATATGTTATTTTCTCAACAAAAAAAAAAATTAAATGCAATACGTGCATTAAAGGTTTGCTTGGGCCGATTGATGAAAAAAGTTTAATTCACCAGAAAAGCAAAGGAAAGTTACTGTATGCCTCAAAAGAAGTTATACTTTTATGCCGGATTTGTGAAAAAGACATAAGAAGACATTTAAGTGACGACAATAAACCTACACGATCTTGTACCACACATGAAGTTGTGACACGTTCCTTAAAACAATTTATTGGCAAAGACTTGTTTCCCTCAATCAGTTACCATTCACACGAAAACGATTTTACAAATCATAACTTGGAATTAGCAAGATTAATAATGCAAAAATATGCTGATACAAGAATTTCTTTCTTAATGAAAAAAACAAACCCCCAAAAATGTATTCGTCATATTTATAGAAAATTAATCCATTTTAAAAACCAGTGATAGTTCCGTATCAGTATCTTATCAGTAGTTTTTAAAAAGGATTAGTTTTATGTTATTAAAAAAAAATGGTAATTTTATTTGTTATATGTGATTTGATTATACATAATAAATAAAGTCAATAATAATATCTGCCTTTGAATTTAAAGCTAATTTCCCTAACCGAGTTTTTGAATTTATCGATAATGCGTATCGACAGTTGTACAGCTATGGGTGTAAGGACTTGTTAGTGTAGTTGCGTCATATTATTATACTATTATGACACGGATTGTTTAAATGTGTGTGTGAAATTGTTAGTGTATTTTTCAATTGTCAGAGTGTGCGTTTCGTAGTGACATAGAATGTTTTTGTGTGAGAATTTGAGAATGTGTGATTTCCCCCCGCAAAAAATGACAGACAGTTTTGTATCGGTAAAAAACGCAATGGCTACTCCCCTCCGTGTTGCTCTATGGTACGTTTGCCACTAAATAAATACGTAGAACATGAATGAACGTTTGGTGGCCGGATCGAGTCGAGCGCGCACTTCCGCCGACAAGTAATAAGGACACTACGCGATACCGACGATACAATTTCGAAACGGGAGAGTCTAAGGAGGTCACCGGATAAGATTACGGTTAACTGTGTAAACAAACCGTTTACATTGATAACTCGATAGAATTCAGCGATGGCGCCTGTGACGTGCCACAATCAATGAAGTTTCTTGCTCGATAAGCACCCTCGTAGGAAACGTCGCCAATAAATGATGTCATGAATGGAACCCTTTATTGGCGGGGTCAAGTTAGATCCCCTGACGTCCGGTCGAGCTGGCAGGCTTCGCGTAAACATCGCGTTTTCGGTGCTTGGCGCATTTGGTGTTGGTAAATTGAGTTTTAATACCGTAACGCTCCATTTGGGCGCTAAAACAAAGTCAGCCAGTAACACGTCGATTGGACTTGCATGTGAATTGGCTATTGCAATAATGACTTCTTATACGTTCAACAAAATGGCCTCGTGACAAATCATTCACCTATTGTAGTTTCAAATTACTGCAGATGCAGCAACAGCAAAAATGCTTTGTTGTATCGCGCTCACCACGTCGTGTTTTTCGTGTCAACACACTTCATGTTTAGCTATCCTGAAACACCGATTAAGGGGATTGTAAATTTCATAATTTTATTAGATAACTATGAAGCACTGACTAATTAAGGGGTTACTCTGATACCTAATCATCTTTAATTAAGGCAAAAGCAAGATAGTCCAAACCTGCACCATGCATCAATAAGCACGTTCTAGGGCTAGTAAAATATATTTTTTGCAGTTTGGCGCCACATGCAATGGTAACTTAAAAAATTGTTAAACTTTGTAAGTACGTTATTACGCAGTGGCATCGGCAGATCAAAACAATCATTTATATAGCGCCATACGTAATGATGAAGTGCACTACTGCAATATAAACAGAACCTTGCCTCGTTACACTTACGGTTCATTTTATATTGACGACATATTCGCGTGCATTACAAAGAATGCTACAGATTGCTCGCAAAGTGGGGACATCCAAGTGTGTAATCCATTTTATCAATTGCGTAGGTAAATGTAGTTTGTTTTGCTCCACAATAAAATCGTTTTAAATGCTTCGCGAGTGATGCTTACAAATATAATGGAGGATTGCATGTAGCATACACGAACAGAATCATAATATGACGTTTGTTTTCGTCTGAGTTTATCACTATGCAATTTCTCTAGAAGCCCTTTTTAAGTACATAATAAATACTAAAATATTATGTTCTGTCACCTAACCGGCGCTTATCTCTGTATGCACTACTCCTAGAAATGCACTTGGATACTCTGACGCTTGATTGTTTAGAACTAAGTACTGCAAAAGAGGAACAGAAAGATAGTCTTCAGACATGAGTGATTATTTTTAACCGACTTCCCAAAAAGGAGGAGGTTCTCAATTCGGCCGGTATGTTTTTTTTTTTTTTTCTATGTATGTACATCGATTACGCCGAGGTTTATAGACCGATTTACGTGATTCTTTTTTTGTTCGACGCGGAATAGCTGCCAGTTGGTCCCATAGTCATCAGGTCAGGGATCTGATGATGGAAACCCTGAGAAATCGAGGGCAACTTTCGAAAGTTGTAAGCATAGATAGGGTTAAACCTTGACACTCATATGTATGTCTGATAGCACTATTCAACAGTGAAGGTTTGGAGCTGAACTGATGATGGAGACCAAAGAAGGTCGAGGGAACTCGACAACTGAGTCTGTAAACTACCTCGTGTTTGGGCTTATATTATTTGTATTGACGAGACCATTGCAACAGTGAAGGTTTGGAGCTGACCTAATGATGGAGACCAGAGAAGGTCGAGGGAGCTCGACAACTGAAAATGAAAACTACCTCGTGTTTGGGCTTATATTCTTCGTATCAATAAGAACTTTCCAGTTATGTGGATAGTGACCTTATTCGTTTCACTGAAAAGCTGAAAATAAAAAACTTTTTTACAAAAAAATATAACCGACTTCCCAAAACACTAAAAAGCAAAAAAAAAAACTAATTTTAGGTGCATCGGCCTAGAAGTCGGTGGCAAAATTAACTCAGGGACATCCATTAGACACCGACTTCTAGGCCGATGCACCTAAAATTAGTTTTTTTTTGCTTTTTAGTGTTTTGGGAAGTCGGTTATATTTTTTTGTAAAAATGTTTTTTTTACTTTAACATGGGGAACTATAGAACTTGTGGTACTTGACTGCTGAAGAATAACTTAACGTATTTACTTAAGATAACATAAAAAGGACAAAGATTATGTAAATTATCTGTATCAAGCTACAATTACTAGAATTTGACGCAATCAGTCGTTACTTCGCATGATACATTTGTTAGATGAATCAGAAGGCGATGTCAAAAGTCAAGCGGGTCGGCTCCTGCAAGTTTTAACGGAAATCGTTACCATATTGTACATATGTGTCATGATTTTACATGATCAATGAATCAATGCATATTAAATTAAGGAAAATAAATGACTAATACAATTATCTGGGTACTCATAAGTGGTTTGCAGGACGCAACTTTGGACCAACGTCAATTGTCAACGTGTCTACACGTCATGTCATAATTAAAATGACGTGCGTATTACAATCAGTGGTGCAACCTAGATTTTGTATTCCCGAGTTAAAACTATTGTATTATAGACAATAGATTTTTTTTCGTATGACATCATCAAAATTACCTTAATATCATTTTTCCTGTAGAATTCAAGAATATATCACTGTAAGAGAATATGTTCATTCTTTAAAATAGACATAGTTCTCAGGAATCCTGTCCATTGGGATCGTTATTAATAGTCGAAAAGAGACTGATCAGCCAGAGTCCTTAGATGTCCTTATTTTATAAAATGGTCACCCAATCCGGTGGTGAACTCCAAAACTGGTGGTATCTTCTGAAACGATCTGTCTGGGACATATTATGCACGGTCAACTTCTAAATTGTGGAGCAATCTTACCTTATGACTGCCCTAACTTACCTGTGTAAGTGATTAGAGTTCATCAACCCCAGGCGAGTAGATTACTTTCAATGTGTCAAATGGTACCATAATATAGGCAATTGTAAACTCTGCAGTGTTCATACGATCAACGAAAATAAGGCTCATGTGCCAACCGCAAAGGCATGTTATCATGTTTTTAATTAAGCTGATTAGTTGACTTAAAACTCAAATAAACAACTATTTGTTTTCGTCAACATCTCAGCTCATAGATACACGCACAGAGTATGCCGCGATTCCATTGCATCAGCAAGGTGCTATCAAAATAGAGAAATTACTGTGAAATGACAAAATAACTGCCGTCGTCGTCCGACACTCTTGAACCCTTATCGAGTTAACTATCACGCAACAAATGAATGGGACGGTTGAACTTTTTATTTATGACAAATTTTCTTTATCGACACCCAAGAGTAAGAAATTATGTTGAAAATATTTAATGGGGTGATAATTCAATTATATTTATGTGCGTTACATTTGTACATGATATGCATGAGTGAGTGTTGGTGACAAGCCTGTGTGTGGTTGTTAGTTGACTCGTTGGACGCCATCGACGTTTATCGGGCGCCTGCAATCCGCGCTGACCCCGCGATATCCTCGATCTACATTACCCCTCGCCCCACCTCCCACTCTTCACATTCCACACACGAATTTGAACCCTTTAATGGGCGTCTTAAGGACTATATTGGTCCGGTGCAGGCGGTGGGAGCAGGCGCATGAATGGACAGGCTTGTGAATGAGCGGACTATGTCCCGCAGGCGATAAGCACTATCGTCGGGGCCAGCTGACGGTCCATGTTGACAAACCCTGTTCCACTTTCGTTGCTCGAGTCGACTTAGGTTTATCAATCGAATTAATGCTGTTGTCGCTTTCGAGCACACAATTTTTTCTTCAATGCTAGAACGCAGCGAGCCGAGACCTTCGTGTAATTCATAATAATGCGTAGAACCGCTAATGCACTTAGTGTAAACTGTAAATAATGACCACTGAAATGTTTTTGGTATTAAAATATAGTATGTTTCGTGTAATGTCATGGGAATAACATTTCATAATAAGTAATATCAATGTAATTGATTGAAAACAAAAAGCGGCTAAGCTACTTCCTGCACATTGTTCGTGCGGACACCGCGATCCTTGTTTATTTATATGTATGCAAATGTCTTTCTACCATGACTGAAGTGATTTCATGGGAACGTATTAATTAGCTACTCAGAAATGGACATAATTGTACGCAAACGTCATTGTTTCGTTTTATCAGCGCAGAGGCGAGTAAAAAGGTCGGCCATCGCAATCTGTATCGCGTAATATGTGTCCCTATGACACACTCTACATGCGCAAATAATTAACTAAGTAATCAGTAAATAAACTTAACACTTCGCACTTTATTTACGCATCATTTGTGGATCCTGTTTTTTAACACTCTGAGCAACTTTTATCTTACGAGCAGAGATGAAATTATGGACATTTCACCCGGTTAAGAGGGATTTGCTGTTAAAAGCAGCTTGTAACAACAACAGACATCGCTCCTGCAGAACCTCTTCATTATGAGAATGTCTCATATATGTGACACGTGTAACAGAAAATGGGTGAACTGACAACAAAAGTTAAAATTCTCATTTGAGATCATTAGCTGGGAGATTAAGAGCGGTGGCCGATAGCCAAATATTACTGTTCTTATAATTGTTTTAATAATAGCCTCCTAGTTAAATGGAACTCAGTGTAAATGTCTCGACAAGTCTCTTCCAGTCAGTTTGACGACGTTTTACAGGAGTTCACCATACTTTGCGGTTCATCACAGTTACCATGTGCTCATTAATGACGTATATTGTGATAAGATTCGTGTATAATCTTTCTCTCTCCGATAGAAAGATAAAAAAATGCTTTTAATCACTACAAGTAAAATTACCTACTTATATTCCTCATTGTTTTTTTTTTTTTTTTTTCAAAAATTGTAGTGACACGAGCAGGATCCAAAAATGTTCAAGGGAAGAATTTACCCTCTTTAAACGATTCTGATTTCTAAGGTGTATGAGAATTCTATAGGCGCGTTTAACATCTATGTATAATATGTAGGTATAATTTAAGTTCGAAATGGCCACAGTAATTAAATATATTTGTGGTATAAAAACATCAGATAATAAAAAAATGCGCACCTATCTATTTAGGTTAACGATTTCTGTTAAATACGCGAACAAATTAACATTCCACAGATAAGTTTGCAGTTTATTCAAGTTTTCAGCGCTTTATTTCATGAGTTCACTCTATTCCAACCGAATTGAACTGGACCAAGAAAAATAGGTAAACAGGGATTTTAATTTCATCTAAAAAATACTTCCAACGAAGAAGCCAAAAGTAATATGTATGCCAAACTTGGGAGTCAGTGTTTCAACGAGTAGTGACGTCTGTATGTCAGCCACAATTTCTTATTTAGGATAACATCATGAAAAAAAAGTCAAAAATTAAAATGCGAGCCTCCGTATTTGAACCCTAGACTAGCAAAGTGCTTCGCGTAAAGCCACCACAAAAAATCTTGCAGTATTTTAAGTATGCATGTACTATTACAATACAATAATAATCAATGTGGGCAGCTTGTAAATAATGCACCAATACAACTGATAAAAATTAATATGATGCATGTCTTATCACCCGAAAAACGTGAGTCATTGTGTTTACTTTTTATTTTTAAATCAATTTCTTAAGTTTCTCAGAAAGAAGTAACGAAGTCATAAAAAAACAAGTGATTCATACTTATCGATGACAATTTATACCATCATGCATACCTACCCTTTATAATGTAAAGCGTGAAAAAAACACATTTAGTCAATATTTCGTCATACAATCTCTTCGGATTTGCAACAGACAGAATAATTTTACATCATGATCCTACCCCAGATTTATGTTGAGCATTCAATAATTTTACAATAGCTATGAAAACATCAAAATGCAGTAAAAGCACATGTTTGTTTAAAAATATTGTAAAAAGTGTCAAAAATGACAGCATTATACACCAAGCTCGTAGCAACTAAAGCTCTTAGCAGCTGCGCCTCACCCCAACATGCGCTACTTGGGGTGAATCCTTCTGAAACGTCAGACAATGTGCTCAAAGCGTAGGGTCTTATATTATGACGTTATGACGTATTTATATCTTGTAGAACACCTCGTAAGATATCATTCTGTTATACTTTAAAAGATTAATTTTAAGGGCGTTACAAATTTTATGGGAAACAACTCTTTCAACTTTTGGACTTGAATGATATTCAGTAAATGCCCCCAAAAATCTGCTCGAAACGGAGTATAGAAACTGCATGCATATAGGATACTGCAGCGACACAATCAACTCTGTCTGTCTCTTTATTTTGTGAGATACATGAGCTAACGTTGAGATTCTACCGAAATAAAGTCGAAATCCAAATGTCCACAACACTAGCTAGCACTCTTTTCTGACATCCACTTACAGTAAATGGATGAAACGCATACCCTTCTAATATCAGCTAGAAAGCGTTGCACCACTAAGTTAAATGGCGACAATTTACCGCATTTTATTACGGACATACATTACACAGGTTATTTAATTCATTTGAGAACGATTACAAGCGCCATCGGCCGCGGGCCCGTCACAGGGAGCCGATCGAACATAAAAACTAGTAGACTGATCATTCCTGGGAGCTAGTAATGGGATTACGATGTGTCCATTAAGAATGTTATCTAAAATGCAAATAACGATAAAGTACCGTTCACGTTATCTAACTAGAAGCACTTTACCCGACGACTTCTCAGAACTATACATTGTAGCATTGTAATTAAGACTCCTTATTCGGGATACGGTTTCAATTGTAGAATAAAAATAATTGGGCGTTTATGTGGTTGCACCTTAGTTTTTTACTGTAGAGTTGTGAACATGACTGGTTGGTGTCGATCCAGCTGTGTAGATATCACCCTTATAAACGCCACTTAACTTTAAGTTGCACTTAAAAGTATTTCTATTGCTACTATTTATATGCGTTAAAGTGACGGTGATAGCATGAGATTTAAATGCCGCTTAAGATTGGGTGACGTTTGAATATTTGGGCGCTGAAGATTACAGCTAAATCTTGAAAGTTGAACTGTTGTGGGCAGTTCTTGGCTTACTGTTCACAAAGGCAACGTAGTAGAATAGAAACCTCAATATAATTACAGGTTTTCATCATCCGCAATTTGTCCCACTGCAAGACCCTGGCGACTTCTCATACAGAGAATGAGCATTTCAGAAAAGATTACCTAAGTTAAAAATTGTGTACGTTCCCATCTAATTTCTAGTATAATATGGGGCCACAATTTATGTTCTGAAGATCAGGTTACCTGAAACTGCCCTCTTGGGCCATGTTTGCCAAATCATTCGTATCTGTGCAAAAAATGCGGCTAAAGTGAATATTTTGTAATTAAGAAGTAGACAGAACAATCGTTCTGTTAAGGTGTTAGTTCAGTCAGAAGGGGTTATCAACCCTGAGGAATCTATCAATTTTCACTTAATGTTGTTTATTGGATAAAAGACGCCATAATCAGTATTTGGGAAAGATAAAGAAGTTAATTTGTTCATGAACTCACAGTTAATTGACTTTAATCCCATTTTGCGGATTATTTTCTCATAATAAGTTGTTATAGTATGTGATTAAATGGCATCAATTGGTTATGTAAAAATTAGGCAAAACATATTCGATCAATCAGATAATTGTCAATAAATAGCTAGTCAATAATATTCGTTTAACTTTGATATTTCCAATTCCATTAATTTAGTCAGCTTTTAAATTGTAATTTAGAGTCATATCTTTTATTTAATTTTGACTGATTTATTTAGACGATGATTTTAGTAAAATATTGTTTTTAATTAATAATAGTGAAAATTCGCATTATTTCATATTAAAAAGCCTTTCGACATTTTTGAATGAATTTTATCGCTCTCATATTTAAAAAGTGTAATAAATTCTTGCGTCATAAATATGACGTGCACTAAATATCGGGTTAGATGCGGGATAATAAAGTGAATTATAAGTAGATTGCTTTATTATTTTTTTTAATAATAAAAAAAGGGCAGGCATATCTACCGATTAAGATAAAAATAAGTAAAATAATATCTTTTGTAGAGATTGAAATTATATCTAAATCATCTAGCACGTGCTTCCACTACTGGTTTCGTAGATAAATGGTTTCTTAAGAATTTTGGAATAATCGTCTTTTTCACTACGATAAGTGATAATGGGCATCCAATCAGTAATCTATAAGTAAATACCTATTATCAAATGTCCTTTAAATTCAGTTTAAAATGGAGAGTAGATTAAATATTTTGATAGTCTGCTTCAAAATTCTTAATTACGATTCTAATTAAGAATTAAATATGTAATTTATATCTAATAATGAAATGGAGTTACTTCAATTTTAAATCGATTGGATTTTGCTTATGTCTTATCAACTAGAAAGTACAGCGCTTTCCAAAACTGAAAGTGAAATAAATAAAAATCTATTAAAACTCCGCTGAATGGCGCAATGCACTCTTTCATCCCCTTGCAATCCTCTTCCAAATGAACGGCTAAGTACTTCCGATATTCGCAATAGTTACGCGAAATTAACTAACTTAAAGCTAAAGATTAACAAGCTGGCTAACAGACCCCTAGGGGTCGATAATTACATCGGTGGGGAATTCTCACGCGCGCTGCAACAAGCGGCCGGGTGCGCCGGCGCACCTGCGCGCGCACGCGCCGCAGCCACCCGCGAGCCGCAAGCTGCAATGCCGACGAACCTTGCACCACTAACTTACACTGACTTACTTAAGCTCTAAGTTTTAAGCTTTTTCACCAAATAATACTCTAGTAGGTCAAAATCAAAAGTCATTTATACAAATTAGGCTAAAAAACAGCACTTTTCGAACGTCAGAAATTTACAAAAGACAGCCCCCAAAACGCCCACCCTTCAAAACTTCCTTTGTGTTTTTGCTGGGAAGAAGAAGTGGCGCAACAAACTCCCCAGCAAAAGGGAAAGGTAGTATCGGAATGATATGGATGCCGGTCGCTTCCAAATCTGTGGAGATCTAAGGGGGAGGCCTATGTTCAGCAGTGGACGTCCTATGGCTGAGATGATGATGATGATGATGATGATCGAAATGATAACAAGCCTTCAACGAGGATAAAGCCAGTTTAAGTGAAATTCAATCTTAAAAGGACTTTGTTAAGATTTAATTTGAGACTGATGGAACACGTAGTGTTAATTTTTTTTTTGTTTTGAAAAAGTATTAGGTTCTAAGTGCTGGAAAGAAGTTGCGCCCACGATATGATTGCTTGATTACTGCGGCTACTACCATCATCTTCTCCTAAGCAAGCTTTGCATGTAGCTTTGCTTGTCCTATTCCCTAGGCTACCAATGACATCTTATCATGAACAAATACAAAATCTATCTATTTATTTTTATTTATTAACCATTTATTTATGTACACAGTAAACATATGAAAGAAGTTGAAGTAACATAAAATAGTACAAAGGTACTGCTTATTTCTAATGAAATATCTTCCAGCAGACCCGTAGTAGGAGAGTATTATCTATTCTTCATATATATAGTATCTATTCCTCAAAATGTATGAACAAAACTGGATACTGTGCATGATGGGAACTGCAACTTCCCTAAAAATGATAGACAGGTTCAATGACCCACTCTTGCTTTTAGCCAGAAGTGTGTGTACTTTAACAAAATTTCATTTCTTCGAAGACAAATTCCTGTCTCATAAAATTCTCGTAAAATATCATAAAAGCTGCTATCGTTACATCTTTGAACGCTTATCGCAACGGACGATCGCTCAACTTTTAACGCAACTTTGTTACTACAGATTGCAACTTTTGTAAACCTGAAGTGCAAATGCGCTATTTACATTTTTATTTAACTATTATTGTTTTTCTGTCCAAGTTTTTTCTAGGTTGCTAAGTGTATTGTCTTAGTAAAAAGCGTTGGACCTAAAATGGTGCCTTGGAGAACTCCTTGCTTAGGTAAAGAGGTTGTTCGGCAACGTTGTGTGATACATGAATCAAACTGATAGTAATCTAGCGATTTTAGGATAAATGGATAGGCGCACTATTATTCTAAATAGGAACGGGTTACATTTTTTATTCACATTTTATAGGAATGTGGTTCTGAATTTTGAAACTATCGCCTCTAGCGAATACTCTTCAGCCAAGCTACTAAGTCTATAATGTTCTGTTTATTTTTCAAGCTATATATAGCTATTGGTTGTAGATGTTTAAGAGTTCAATTGCTTTGGATACCAATTCCAATAAATGTGCATTTTTTCAGTACCTAATGGAACTTACATCTCAACTTTCTTAATGCTCTCTTATTTCTCATTCTTACAAATTACCAGTTCATGATAGGTAAACTTACTAACGCTCAAAAGCTAACGCTCAAATTCTTCAAAAAGTAAGCAAAGTTAGTCAGATAGCGGATTCAAACAATCAAGTCACGTTAGAAGGACCGTCATAGCTTCAACAGTTGCTGATTCCAGGAAGCATCCGCATTCCATTAGAACATGTTCTTAATATGTGGCACTTTAATAAATATCTGTGTGAGTCATTTGCGACAGTGCACCACATTCATTAACATTCCAGTAAGCAGTACCTCTTCGATCAACCACCGCTTGACCGCTGATTGCCTCTATTCGGGTTATTTAATCAACCAGTAAATGAGCAAATTAGGTAGCTATATTCTTCTGATTCATCTCTGCGATGTAATTAATGAGTCCGTCTGTACGGAAATTGCTTAGATTCTAGGTATGTATGGCGTAGTTCTGAGAAAATTCGGAAGTTTTCATTTCCTTGCGCATCCGGGTGAGTCACAATGTTCCGTATATGGTCATGATTGCTCATCGTTTAACTGCCAAGTTTTGATTGAATGGAGCTGCGGATGACATGTTAACATTCTTTATTTGATATTTATACTTGATTGACAAAGATTTTGTTCTCCAAGTCAAGTTTTCTTAGGCTCTTCATCAAATGGATTTGGTTCAGTAGCTTTAAACTTCTTGTAATCCAAAGGGCCTCTACGTGACATGTGATCGCTAATCACATATAGTCCAAAAAGCCCAAAATTGGTCTCAAGTGGACACCTGTTAGTATTAGTTGTAGCGGCTATTTGTCGCAGGCAGGCGCACGCGCAGGCATGCGTACGTGCTGCCCCCCCGGCCCCCGCGGGCCCCCTCCCCCGCACACCCGGCCGTGGCGCGGCGCTCGCTCACCATTCATCGGAATGCAGGGACTGTACTTTGGTACATCTCATTATGAATAGACGCTATTTAACCGTATTTGGGTTATAGTTTAGTATACTCGTTATCTTGACCTGTAAGCCCTTATTCTTAAGTGTTTTCACTTTAATTTTGATGGGAACTGTAACTGTTATACCTATCTAAAATTTGCATTCTGAGTTGGCACAGCCCTTTAGAGTTAAAGGAGAATCGGCTTAAAAGGGCCGGTAAAATGAATGAAATGGTTAATAAAAAATCAATTAAGAAATTCTTTCCTAATTCCATTTACACTTTGTACTACATAAAATTCTTAAATATTTAAATACAAAAATAAATGATATTTTAGAATCATTTAAACCTTTCGTTCGAAACCATTTACAACTCCAAATAAGGTTGAAGAATTTAACGAAATCTTCTCAACAATATTCAATGTTTGACAGTAACAGTAGCATTGCTTTTAATACAGCATTAGAGTTCAAACTCGAGTGTAAGCGTTAAGCAGGAGTGTCTATCGCCATGGACACCATACACTGCGGCAAATGTAGGAAAAATAAGAATGTAGTAGTAGATGTTAGCGGTGCTATAGGCGGTCACCGATAGTGGGTAGTGGTAGTTGCGTCGGAGAGCGCTCGGGTGGCGCGGGCGCAGGGCACGAGGCACGCTAGGAATGCGCGGCCCTCGGCGCCGGTTTACAAATAGAAGGGCCGCTAGCGCGGACTGCACGTGTGATACATTGCCACGATTAATCTGTTAGCGCTGATGGCTGCGCCCGCGACCAACAAACGATGATATCGCACAACAATTATCTATTAACGAGACTCAGCCCCCAGACTTAATGATATCTCTTCACGAGGGTCCCGCGTGTGTTTGTGTACAAATAAATAATAATAGTGCTTCAAAATATGACACCCGAACGTTCGGAACACTTCCTGCTGGGCCATTTGTTTGGAAGCAAAACGGAGAATCAAAGGGCGCGCGGGTTCGTGGCGAGGACGGCAGAATAGTCGTTGGCGAGTGCGAGTCCGGGAAGGGGCGACAGAAAACACGTGAGTGACATCTCGGAGGGTCGTTTGTCGGGCACAAGAAAGCTATCGGCGGCCCTGCGTTCGCTGACCCCGGCCGGACGTCACGCCTGAGAGAAGACGAGTGCAGCTCACCGCCGCCGGCTGCCCTCCGCTGCGCCGCGACACTGCTGCCTCCCATGCACACCACTAGCCCATCACATTCAAATCAATTCTTATAAATCATGCGATCGGACGAACATTCATCGACCTTACTACGCTATTGTGTCTCCAAGACTTTGTTATTATAAACCGGGAGGGTGGAAGCAAGCGCCCTAATAGTGGACTGATGTGCTGTGCTGGTGTCCTACCTATCTGTGGCTCACGAATTATCAGCAATATTAACGGCATTACTGTACAATGAGACTTTTCCGAAGTTTCCGCGGTTACGCTGTCAAAAGAACAATTTGACCAGTGGGATTTGAATATTGCAACAGAACTAAAATGGAATATTTTAGTGTGTGCGAGGTATCTATTCGGGAACTTAAAAGTGCGTTGATTTCTGTGAACTAAGTAAACTGTATCAGAAGATAAATTATTAAAATAAGACACTGATTTCATAATTATGAAGTGAAAATTAAAGGTACAGGTGAGTAAAGTTACACTTGATTTAATTTACTTTTTAGGTACTTACAATTTTATTTTTTAATAGAGTTTTAAATGTAGGTAATGCACTTTTAAACTTACATAAATAATCTTTTTTAAACCTTTAGGTCTTTTCTTTATAAGTTGTTATGAATGAATTAGTTATTTATTAACGAGACAGGTAGGTAGGTAGTAATTAATTTATTTTTCAGAACTATAATAATTAGATAAATAATTTTATTTCCGAATTTAAGAATCTTCAACAACCTTTAAAATAAATTCAGTAAGTAGATAGGTCTCTCAGTAACGTCTTTGCCTTAATTTTCAGTTTTTAATTTAAATACCGCTAGCCATCATCAACCTTAAGGAGAAATATAGACTTTAATTAGGTAATTGACAAATTAAATAAATACCTTTTAGTTAAGGAAGGGACGATACATTAAAAGTTAGTATCCATTTAATAGGTATATAAACTGAAATCTATCCGCTTCATCTTACTTTGTTGAACTGCCTACATAGTTTCTTAGTCTAGGTTAGGCACGTTGGATACCTAAGTTTGGGTATTCCCCGCGCAATGTTGCCATTTCAATAATTGCAAAGACTACTATTTTATTTTAATTTAACTGTGCAAAATAAAGTTTTTAGTAAGCACTGCATATTTTAAAACTTTCTTGATAACTATTATTATACCTAAGTAAAATTATAGACTACCTTAACGTATCTAGTCTGTTCAGGTTTTTTTTTTAAATACTAGAGCCTGTGTTTAGGTATCATAGTTTTGCAAGTAGATAACTGTATTTTTTACCTAGGTTTATATCTTGAAAAGATTAGTAGATGCGTTTATTTTGTTAGAAATAGGTTTTGAGCAATTATATTATCCTACCTTTAGTACCTACAGTGATATTGCCAGTGTAAGAATAATGTTTGAAATAGTAAAAAAATATTACATTTACGGATTTTCTTGCATTTTTATTGAATTACCTACATATATTTAGCTGGTTATTAAAAATTCGTTGTTTAAAGGTGAAAATTAAAAGTTAACTATCCTAAGAAACCCGTTACATAGTTTTCTCAGTAAATAAATAGGTACCTACATTTTATGCATAGATAAAATGTTTTTTTTAATAAGGGATTGAATCGTAGTTTTTGTAGTTCATTGTTATTTTTCTTTTAAATGACATTTAATTCATACTTGACATTACAAAAACCAGGCAATAAACGTATATTCGTTAGTATGTCTAGTGAATAATGAATGATTGGGCCGACATGTGAGGTAAATTGTTGAAATATGTTTAAAAAGAAGTGAATTTTATCTAAGAGCTAAAGTGGGAGCGAGATAAGATTGGCTCAGCCCTAACTTCTGATAACGACACCGGATTCCAACGATTTACACACACGCACACCCACCTTACACACACATGCACACAATATCATCATTCTATGTATAATAGGTACCTATAGGATTTCGCTATTTTTGACAACCTATTTCCCTTTTTCATATAAATTGATTAACACTACTTTTTAAAACTTTTTTACCTTCTCAATATCTAAGTTTAAATAATTAATTTCATAATGTCGCCAAAAACAATGCCTAATGCATCATTTATGATAAAAACTAATCTTTGAAAATATTATCTTTGTTTTCACAAACATTTTTCCATTGGCCAATTTGTGATTTCATTTTAATTGACAAGAATAATTATTTTATGTTTAATTTGAAGTTTTAAGACATTTAATATTATAAATGTTAATTTCTAATCATTGAAAATGTGGTGTTAAGTTACAAAAAAATACTTAAAATTGATATAAAAAAATGCAAAAATAAAGACTACAAAAATAATTATTTTTGTTTAATGTATTAAATATGTGAATTATTAGAGAATATAATAGTGCAAAATTGAATCACATATTTTGCGTGGATTCTAAAATATTAGTGTAAGAGTGTGTGAGAGCGCGCGGCACAGCGGCGCCCGCGCACGGTCGCGGCTGCGTGTGGCAACACTGGCACGCACTTCCTGCGTACTTCTTCCACATCTACCCGCACTATAACTCAGCGCCTATTAGAAATTGACAAAAAACCCAACACTTTCACATAAATTTTATCAAATATAGCCACTTTATTTAGCCCTAGTGAAGCCAGATTCAATCCACTGGATTCAGACTTAAATTTGGCTTTTTTTTTAATACTAATAATTTGAATGATTCCAAATGCGTTGAATATGTTTATTTAAAGGTTTTGCAACATGAATAAATGAAAAAGAAAATTTAATAATGGATAAATATTTTTTTAAGGGTCATTTTTCTCTTAGTTTTTGCATGAAGTGTTCTTTTCTAGACCGAATATATTTTTAAAACAACTAAAAGCAATTGATTGTTATAATTTATAATAAAAATAAATAATTAAAAAAATAAATATCACTTAAACGTATTTTGTTCACTTTTTTTTTGTTTGGAATAATTAGCATGAGTTTAAGTAGGCTGAAGTTGATACTTTTTGCAAAATAAACATTTGTCTAAGTATTTGCTGAAAAACAAATTTTGTATTTCTAGAAACCGAACAATGAAATTTCTCTTTAATTCAATTACTCACATAATAGGAAAGATAAATTCTCTATTGGGTCTTTTGAATAAAAAAGACTATTGAACAAACGGATTTAAATCTTTTAAAATCTATTATGTTCCAACTTCCAAAGCATTTAACTATCATTTTGAACCCAAAATATATTTGTTAAATGTTTGATTAAAACAAAGAAAGTTCAAAATGGACATTTAAAAATGTATTAAAATATATAATATTTTTCTATAAAAAAACAATGAATTTATTTACCTAAGACTTAAAAATAAGTTTTCAGTGAATATGTTACCTAAGTAATTTCTGATGGGTAAAATATAAGTTTGTTATTTTTAATGCAAACTAGGTACTTAGGTATCCATTTTAAACCCTTTTATCTTTATTTTAATAAGAACAAAAAAATATATAAATATAAGTTATTATATTAACACATAGTTCTGAAAGATGCAATGCAATATTGTGAATTGAAACTGGAAATAACTCTTGTTATAATTAGTTAGCCTACAATTTAATTTAACTTTAATTAGGATTAATAAGGAATTTTAAAAATAGTATATGAACATATATAAGTAGGTACCTACATTGTGTGGGTAATAATTTTCATGCTGAGTTTGCTTAAATTAACTGTGTACCTATGTGAGTTTGAATAATTTTTCAGAAATATTCACTACTGTAATATTAGACAGGTCATTAAGATTTTATTCAGGTACTCAATGAGTTTCATTAGAAGATTATAACAAGTCATATAACTAATTAATGCCTGTATCTATAAACTGCCTCATACTTACATCTATACAAGATAGAAGTTAGCTTAATTTGAACATTATTTTGCAAACCGCTTTCCAACACCTAATGAATGAAATAGTTTATTATATTCAGCATTCATTAGAATAGTAGGTAGTCCAATAAAATAATTAGTAGATGCTGACTAAAATTTGACGGTTTCTTATGTAATTTAATAGCACCTATCATTATGAAATACTTTTTCCAGACTACTTAGATGTTAATCTCAGTTGCCTTTAATTTGGATTAGAGGAGTAGCGGCGTGTTAGTGTATGTTGGGAGTGGGTGTGTGTGCGCTGGTTGTCGGCGGCGGTGGTCGGTGGTGCGCCTGCCACGTGGCGCGCCTCGGCCACGGTGACTCTGCATGTCAGTTTTCTGGAAAAATTGTCAAATGTAGCACACCGGCGGCGCGGCGGCGGCGCGGCGGCGGCCGCGAGCAATTTGCGAGGCGCGCGCATGTGTGGGGAGCTGTCGCGACGCGATCCGAGCACGCGCTCGTGTGCGTTGTGAAGTGAAGGTCGAATATTTTGTCCCTACTCCTCGGTCTATTGGTGTTCACGAGTCGCCGCTGTGATAATGAGTTGTCGTCGTCCCGCTCGCTCCGCGGCGGCGGCGCGTTCGCGGAAAGGGACGGGCGGCGGTGTGCGCATGCGTCGGAGCCTCCGCCGGCGCCGGCGCGGCCTGCCCTCATCAGTCTCCCCGCAGCGGGGAAGCGGTTCGCGTGTGCAACTCCGTGTCGGCTCGGGCTGCGGGCTGCGAGCGCTCTGCGGCGCACACGAATATTTTTAGATAACAGCACGAATAATTTATTTGCAAGGTAGTGATCGCGCGCACTTTTGCGGATATCGGTATCGGCGCATGCGGGTTCGCGTGCGCTGCGAAAAGCGGTGGACGGCGGCGGGTGTCGGCTGCGCCCGCCGCCCGCCGGCGGAGACGTCCCGATAGGTAAGCTGCGCACTTCCTGCGCGCGCGCCGCCATGTTCGGTCGGAGCGTCACTTCCGCCGGGGCCGGAACCGGCGCCGGAGCGGGCCCGAGCTGTGGGCCCTGCGGCGGCGGTGCTGCGCGCGCGCACCGTCGGGCTCGCGACACCCGCCTCGCCGCTCAGCTCAATGGGCGACGGCTCTCGATTCATAAAATGTCGGTCGTTCCATTCACGCCGGCGCGCGATGCTACGCCGACCGCTCACTCGTGACCCTCGCGTCTTCGAATATTCATGTCTCCCTCGATAACATCGTAACCTCTGACTTCTTTTTGTATTATCACGTTGTTTAGTGAACGCCGCTAGTTGAGGCCGGACTTCGTGCGTTGTGTTGGAAACAAGTGTCCGTTCAATCCCTACACCGAAATCAACTGTGAAATTTAGTGCATAGTGAATTTACATAGTGATTTTCCGTCTGTATCAATGGAATGTTACACCCAGTAGCGTAAGATTAGAAATTTAATTTTGGTTTTCTTTTTCCTATTCTTGGACTGTTCGAATATCGCAAACCCTCGATAGCAGTTAAGCATTATTGAAACATGAAATTTAAAATTTCGCGAATTTATTTTTTGATATTTTTGATATTCATTTTATTTTTTTGCAAATGAGGGTAGTATCTTCTTGTAATTTTACTTTGTTGGAAGAAGATGACTGTCATTTAGTGATAGGGAGTTGTTGTTTATTGAAACGGTATCAGTGTATTGTTGTGCGAGTGTTGGACAGTGCTGGCTCGGGGTGGTGTTGACAGAGGCGCACGGTGGCGCGGGGTGGCGCGCGGTGGCGCAGCTGTGCAGCCGAGTGTGGCGCGCCAGCACGTTGCCGACAGGACGTACGTCACCAGAGCATGACGTCTGCTCGGCCGTCCCGCTCGCACACTCGCCCTGCTCTCGTCTAGTTTTGCTTAACCCCCGGCTGTTCATTGCCCTCTGGCACTTGCTATGGCCTACCCTCGTTGTGCTTATTTAGATGATTTACTTCACTCCGCATTCCAACTCTATTGAGTCGGTCAGTTACACTTTCCACTTTCTCACAGAGATCATTCGCTGCGATCAACGGAAAATAATGTCTATCAATGTTATAAGTTCTGTGTCATGTGTGTATGTTTGTCTCTTCTTTTTAAATAATATAAATGAATTAAAAATATGAACTTAGTTCCCGTCAGTGATAGTTACAAAAAATAAATAATATTGTTCCCAGTTTGGCAAAATTATTTGCAAAAAACTTTGTCTTTTAACATCTAAATAAACTGACCAACTTGTCAGTCAGCAAAACTATTTTGAAAATTGGAGACATCTATTTATTGCAAATCTAATAAGAAAGTAAATTAAATATAATAAGTTACAAGTTACATTTTTATGTCACTCTCAATAGTCATTTGTAGAAGTTTTTCCTAATGTTTCAGTTAATTTGGTAAATTTTTTGGGGAGAATAAATAAAATCATTTAAATATAAAAATTAATATTGAAAATGATTTCATAGAAACTTTGATATTATCATTGCTTAAATAACAAGAAGATACATATGTAATAAATCCAATGTAGGCAGGAACTTATTTGGAAAAGAACAGTGTGTGCATTCGAGGGATATTAGAATGGGTGTCGGGCGGCGAGCGCTGGCCGGCGGCGCGCGCGTTTATCATAACACTGTCTTTCCCAGATGATGAGTACGTGATGAGTCAGGTGTACGTGACGTCAGCGACACGTGTGCTCGTCCCCGCTGAGTCACAGCATCTCTCTATGACGTCGCCGCACACATGACGCCCTTCGGTCCTCTCACCTTTGCTCTCATTTTATCGCGCATTGATTACATTGTCCGGGCGGCATCGGCGCGGCGCGGCGCGGCACGCCTACGGCGCACGCGGCTGCCGAGTGCGCGCCTCCGCTTCCGGCGCGGCGCACGCGCGTGGGCGACCATTTCATAAGCGTTTCCTTCGTCACGCTTCCTCCCACCGAGGATGTACCCAGGACGTACACCTCGCCGCCGATGGATACTCTGCCCATAAACCGCTTCATTAAACATTGACACGAATTGCACCACACGTCGCGACAGCGTGTAGGATGAATCCAAGTGTAATATGCAAATGTCACGTTACTAAATTGGTCAGTCATTGTTGTATCCGCAGTTACAACTGCGACCGTTCCGTCATTCATGCTGGCTGCTATTGAGCGCGGACGTCGCTTCCGTCACACACAATCTCCACAGTTAAATCTCTAAGCGATTGTCGATTTCCGCTCGGCCACATCGTCGGGCTCGCCAGCTAATAAGGTACACGCCGCTTCGCACTGTGCCAACATTCCCAGCCCCACGATAAGCCATTAAGGGTCGCTCCACAAAAAAGATCATTATAAAGGATGTAAAGACTGCACCGGCGCCGAGCCTTCCCAGAACTGGGGCCATTCTTATTTCACGCTCCCGCCTTATTCACGAGCTTTTTTTGTATGGCTTTGGTCATTTTTTTTCACGGGAGCGGTTCTCCTGTGAGAGTTTCAAGGAAATGGCTTATTGGGTTTCGTATAGAATGGGGCTTATCTCGGGGCGTTGATCGAGCGCTCGCGGAGCCTGGGAACGCGCGCAGACGTCGCGCGCGCACCGTTATGCGGCTAGCGCGTCGCATACCAGCGCCTGCCGCCGCCCTCACGCATCGCATCATCACTGTCGCCGCTTGTGACGCGCCACCGACCGAAACTAACAGTTTTTCGTTAGAATCTCCGATAATAAACATATAAATTAAATGGGCAATAAAACCAGAGACAGTCACTTAAAAATTGAATATAACGGCTGAAGTATTCCAGTTTTATAACAAAATGGTTAACATAGGGTTTATTAACACGTCGCGAGTGGTAGAATAACGGTAGTCATAAATAAACAGAATACTTGTCTAATAGGATCAAGATGTTTTGAGTTGAGTATCTTTGTTAAGCTAGGTTTACGCTCGAGTTGTTTGGGGAACGCTTCCATTACATTCTGTGGTTCCTGGTTCAACATAATATTACAATCTCAATTTATGTGAAAATATTGTTTTGCGACACACTAGTGTCAGTGAACAATTAATATGCATGCGCATGGCAGATCAATAGAAACGTATAATTGTTACTTAAATATACGTTTCCCACTATCTGTAAAATCAATAAATAGCAATGGAAGGCAATTAACTAAATACGGTATATGTTCGCACAAAAACTCCTAATGATTGGACGTGACTTTAGCGGAGTCGGAATGGCGCCAAGTGGTATTTCTCACAGATTGTCTAAATTACTGCTGGGAACTCAATCCTTTAAATTTTCCATAAAAAGTAAATGAAGAACGTTGCGAGTTTTTAAATATTTTTGTCATTGTTTTGTGTTTTATTTATTTCAAAGAGATATTTATTGGTTTTTCAGGTGCGTGTGGCGATAGACTTGCTACAAGCTGCGCGGGCGCACTCCTCATCGCTGGAGTGCCGGTCGACACTGGATGAACTCCCCTACTAGCCAGGTATGTTCCCTCTACTTTTTTTCTAACATCTATTTTCCTGTTTACCTAAATTTATTTACACGAAAAGCCAATTTGGGTCTGTAACCTGGTAAACATTTCATCGCATTTTTATTCTCAATTACTACAGGTATCTTTACTTAGTTACACATATTCTGAACTGACTGTTAATGGCTAGAAATTCGCGGCTTATTTAAAGTACCTTATAAGTAATATTTGTGGACATGTAATTTACAATATTTAGTGCAGAAGGAATTCCGCGCTCCCGCGGCTCCACACAAAAACATATGAATTGAGAACTGGAGTGATCGTTTCAAGTATTCGCGTTATTTAGGAGCGTAAGGTGTGCGCAGGTCACGGGCCCTTATTGAGGGCAAAGGGAAGTTATAAATCTGTCGGCGCTAACAATGGCGCGATAAGGTGCACCTTGCGCCCGCGCCGATACTGCAGCACCCCGCCTCCCCCCCCCTTCCCGCGCCCACCAAAACACTATCAACTGCAGACACGTATGGGAAATTCCCCTTATTTACTATACAAACAATTACTCCTTTTCAAACTGCTTGTTATAAGTGCTCAATTATGTGTACACCCTTATAACAAAATTGTAAAACTGTAACTGTGTCCTGGTTAATCTACCGCAACCGCTATGTTTTCCCAGTGAACATTCCCTCGGGCGATAGTGAATCGGCGACGCTTCGATATTCTGACAAACATCACGCAAACGACGAATGTTTGAACCCGGATTGTATTATGAGCTGGCAACGTCGGTCACATACGTATTGAGCTCACCGGCCCGTCCTGCACGGTAGGTATTTGGCAAAATGGCAACATATTTGCTGATAGGTCGCTTGGCGATAGTGCCCGAAGTGAGGGGAAAAGAGAGGTCGACGTAACGCCAACCTTATCGGTCATTGACCTTCACACCTAAACTGAGCCTCACATCACATCTCGGTCGGCGCGCGTTTACATGCGCTTAAACAAATTTTCAGGGACCATCGCGTTTACGTGCCAACATTTTATTATTGTTATATTAAAGTTTACATACTTCCGTCGGCCTACTGAACCAGACAGGCCGATACTCATTAATTTAATGGAATCAGATCAAGAACACAAATCTTTCCCGAAACATTGTTGCTCGATACGATTTTATAAAGATTTGGGATAGAATCATAAAAATTGTGTGAAGTTATAGTGACAGATGTGAGCCATTTAATATGATACGTTTTATTGGTGTATATAAAGTAGGCAGTATATTCTGTGAGGTAGGCGTCAGTGAGACCTTGACCTGTTTCCCGCTGCTGGCGACGCGCGCGCACAATGGACTATTCCGCGACACCCGAGCCGACACCCGACTAGCCGCCCCCTGCGCCCCCGCGCCCCCCTTGCTTATGTACTTATCACCTCTAAATGTACATCATCATCTATTGCTCTGCGAAAAACTAGCTACTAGCGAATCTGTCTCCCCATATTTTGTCTCTTCATACATGACAAGAAACGAAACTGAAAATTTGCCTACGTCAAAGCGATTAATTCAGTGGCATGAACGTCTCAAAATAATAGCGACGTAACGACAATAGAGGTAATTCATAAAACATTTGTGTCGCCACAACTTGTTGACTTTGACAATAATCGAAATAATGGTGACAGCGTAAAGTCGGTCATGATAGCATGTAATTAGAGACGAGTGTGGGGCGCCGGCCTAACAAAATTCGGGGGCGGCGCGGGTCGCGGCCGCTTGAATAATACATGCAGCGGCGCGCCTTGGCGCCACCGCCGCCGCCGGCGCACGCGCACTCGAACACTACGAATCTAGTGCTAGACGCGACGCCGCAACACCTGAAACACTACTGATAGGCTGCACACACACACACGCACGCACACGTCCGCTGCCGAACCGCTTACACCTCCACATTCCCTCATCAAACTACAAACAATAAAACAAACATTCACCGGAAAATTAGACTATAAATGCGATAAATATTTTTTGTAAATGACACCCCGCTGGTTATATGATCTGCCGCAAGAATGTCTATTCTGTGTAAATAAATTCAGTAAACGAATACGCAATCGCCGAGAATGCGAAGTGTCTGCAACGTGTTTGTTGTGAAAGCATTTTATATTGTTTGCTATTTTTATAGAAAAAATTGTCTAGCTAGTCATTCTGTCGACTTGACGTACAGATATTTTTGTACAATTAGTACAGCTATCTCATACTTAGTCATCCTAAATGTGATTTCTTAATGTAGCGGATTATGCATCTTAGTATTTTTGAATACAGTTAGGTAATTGAAATTGGCTACATACCAAGAAAATTGTGTTTTGTTTTTCAAAAGTCTAGTACGCAAGTTGTCATCTTTAACAATATTTATAGTTATATTAGGGAAATTCTACCAAAAGAATATTGTACTAAAATGAACCTGTAAAATGAGCACTAACACAAAATATTTCAACCAATAATCAATCTGAACAAATCCAACGAAAATATCCGAACAACTTGATTGAAGTGAACATTGTCAAACAGACTAACGTTCGTAGCAGTTCGTAGCAGCGCCGTAGCACAGCAGAGCGTGAACTAGCCAGCCTAACGGTACTCCGTCACCGATTCCCACGAGGAGGCTCGCAACTAATTATTTAACAGTTTCAAAAATCATGTCATATTTACATCGAATACGTAGTCGTGATTAACAGTTTAAAAATGTTAAATGTTCCGACTTAATTACCGTGTGTTGATATGCGGGACCCGTTCTACGACGAGGTATTCGCTACGAGCTCTGACAATGCTAATGACGCGCACTGAAGACACGAAAGTCGTGGGACTGCGCTCGTGAAGTGCTACGCGACTAAGCTCCTCTATTGTACATTAATTCTAATTTCCTCGACTATTTGGAGGTTTTGTCTGGCATGCTGATAGATTTTTTAACCTTGTGTAATTGGCAAGATATTTTCTTTCTAATTAATATAAGCGAGTGTTAGCATGTTAGTCGAGCTAGCGGTAATGCGCCGCACGTACTTATTAAAGCACATCGTAGTAATTGAATGTGTTGTAACGAGTTTCTGATGGTCCGCTTTCCTTGTATTTGGGTAATTGCCCCGCGATCTTATCGTCACACTTATTAATTATGAGGCTCAGAGGCGCGCATTTATTGACCTTATCTCCGGTGAGGCCTGCGCCTGCACCCCGGGCGCGGCTAATGAGCGCGCGCCGGAGCGAGGCGCGGGAACCCGCAGCCGATTGAGTTATTACTTCCATGTTGTGAAACACTGTCACAATAACACCACAGTTTTCTTTTATTACTGTGATCGTAGTTGCGGTTATAGAAATTATATGGTGCGCACACACTCGAGTGGAAGCGAACAACGGAGAAGTAATGAAACAGCCGAGTGTCGCGTGTTCCCGACATCCGCCTGCAGCTACACCCGGCACGGAGCGAGGGACGTCCTCCTAATGTCTCGATTCAAAGTTATTGGTTTAATTTTAGCTTGACAGTAGATAGTCTCGCGCGGCCATGCGGGTAAAGGGATCGGTTCCGAAATAAGCTGATTACACGAGGCTCCCCACGTGCGCCCTGCGCGGTTATAAATAGCGGGCGGCGGTCCCTTAAGGCGCGGGCGCACATTTCCGGGCTGGAAGTGTGTCGCTTCCGCTGCGAGCGGTCGTTGACGCCGCGCATTGTCGCCGCACATTCCCCGCCGCGCCGCGACGACGACGTTTTTAAATAGAGGAGCGATTACGAACGTCTGGCTGCGGCGCCGGGCACATGACCGCGCAAAGTGCAGCGCCCGCCGCGTCACGGGCTATTTGCGACACCGCCGCCGCCCCACACCACATTCTGCTCAACTCTTCCACTGCTTCCACAAACCTCGACCACTCTCTCGAGTACCTTCTCTTGATTCATTTTTTTCGACTAGCTCCATTCACTTCTTCTTAGCAAATAGATTGGCTAGTGACTGTTATACCTACCTGCCCAGTTAGGTTTATTCACCTACTCCCACCAATCAAGATTAAACTCCATTCACAAATCATAAAAATATTCTGCTAAAGTCGGAGCACATACCAAAGGACCGATGACGGCATACATTTTCTAAAACCTTAATGTGCGTTGAAGTCTTTTGTTTGAATCCTTGATAACTCCCCCGCCACCCATCGAAAACTGATAATTTATCAGATAAATATGATTAATGCGAATAGGTATAAATACCTGATAGTCAATGATTTGTGTGTGAGTGAATCACGAGAGCACTCGTGTTGCGGCTAGTTAGCGGTTTGTCAGCGCCATTACACGTGTGTACGGTAGTTATAAAGTATGTAGGTACGAAGCTAAGGTGGTGGTGGATGCAGTGACAGTGGCGACATGTGGAGTGGAGGGTGGTGGTGAGTGGACGCGCGCGGTGCTGCAGCGGCGGGTCGCGGCTCAGTGAGGGAGGCGCACTGGAATGCGCAGGCGGCGGGCGCGGGCGCGGGGGTGGGGGCGTGCGACTGGCGCGCGCGCCGCTGTCCCACGGTCGCGCGGCCCCGCGCCCCGCGCCCCACACACTTTCTTTCGCGCCATAAAGGTCGTTTCAAATATTTCGGAATGCTGTTTGGTGACATTTCACCTGCGGGCGGCGGGGAGAGGAATGCAGCCTCCGGCATTCGGGCGCACGCCTCGCTCGCCGGCGCACGCGCATCCCCCGCCACACGTCGCACGCGGCACTGCACTTGTGCTTAGACACGTCGACTCTCCACACTACTATCACATACACGGGAAACCCCTCCGCACAGTCCGATCTACTTTATTACCTCTTACACAAACCTCACACAATCAAGCGCTGTTTTTAACGGCACATGACCGCCGACGGTACATGTTCAAATTCTTTGAAAGTTATGACTTAAATACCGTCTTAAACCTTAAATTTAAATGATTATTATTCATAAAGGGCGTTTGCATGTCGTTTTACTTCTGTGCGAGTCGATTAGCTAAAGCTCATCGGTCTACTTTCCACGCTCATGTGTGAACTGAGTTTCTCCAATTAATAGATTCGTTCCAATAGCAAACACTGAGTCGGAGAAAGCAGTGGCGGTATGGGTCAACGTCCGGCGGAATTCACACCGGCCGACCGCGCCGCCGTGACGTTCACGAACAAATGTGGCGTAACGCTCTAAAATTTCAAAAACGTTTTCCCATTCCGGGAAGGCGAGGGCCCCTCGGCGCAGGTCGGGCCGCGAGCGAGCCGCAGCGGTCACAAGCTGTGTTTATCGAGTCGCGCGTCGCTATGAATGGAATGCGGCGACGGAGGTTGCGCAAGCGACTAGCTTCGCGGCGCTCGACGCTTGGCGGAATGCGCACGCGGCGGCGCGGGGCGCGAGGTGGCGGGACGCGGGACGAGGGGCGGGGGCCGCGCAGCCTGCGGCGCTGCAGTGGAGGCTGCATCTCGCGGCCATTCACGCCGCACTACACCCGCCGCCCGCCAAATAACTCACCGTTACAGCCGCGGAATGCCGCTCTATCTCTATACACAACATTGTAACCAATCATAACTCATCAACCTTTTCTCGACTATGGAACCGGCTTTTAGTCTTAATAGATGCATCTGAGCAATAGTTTTTATAGCTAATCAGAAGTATTCCTTTACACTTGATGCTTTGCGGTATGGTTCGCAACGACTACTATGAAAATTACATGTAGTTTTCGCGCATTGCAGAAATATGTACGCCTCTGCAACAATTTCTGAACTGTTATCATTTCCTAGATCCTTCAATGGTTAAATCCCTAGAACTGGACATGGTTTTATCCTTGTTGGTAATACCTACTTTGTGGTTTAGTTGCTATAAAATCTCTCAATAAAAACGAATTTGCAAAAACATTCCCCTTCCGTAGTGTATGTGACACCATATTAAAACGGCGTAGCAGGGGTCTACGAATTTATCAACACGCGTAGCTCAATATAAACGCCCTATAAACTAACAGTAGCGGCCTGTACAAGTACGCACAACGCACATAATATATTTAACATATGCCTAATAAGCGTGATAAACGGCACGACATATAAGGCACGTCGGCGTTTGTACAGTCCGGTTGTAAATAGAACGGCTATAGATCCGCTTGCAGGCTCGGAGCGGCTCCGCGCTGCATTCTAGAGCACAGAATTGTAAAGAGAATAATGGTAGTTGTTGCGGCGTCGCACTATCAATAGTCGGCGCGTCACTCGCCCTACATACTTGTCGCGACGTCCGCGCCGCAGCCGGGACCACGTTTCGTCACCTCATGTGCTAAATTCCATTTTTAAGTCCATTGTTCGTCGTCTGCGAGTGCGTCGTCGCAGCGGCGGACGACCCCCGCCCCCGCGCCGCTCTGACGTAACTCCGGTTCTCATCGTCCCACACCGAAGCATTCGATACAACAATGTTATGCCGCGGACCTGATGTTTATTATTCACACGATCCAATTCTGTCAAAAACGTTATACACTTCCGTTCGCCACACATTCTTATTGGGGCGCCTCGCTCGTAACACTTGTCGACGTTTAGTGTTCTTAGAACTCGTATTTATTTATTTTATTGTCTTTAATACCTGTCTCCTTGGGCTATATAATTTGCTGAAACAGGGTTCGCACTCGCAGCGATAAAAATGAGTATGTAAAGACGGCACATTCGTCATTATCACAAGTGTAAACACGCTTCGCGATAAAAAGTAACACATTTGCGCTATTTCCCATAGTTGTCAGCAATTAGAGCAGCGTTTGTGTGTGTGAGGGCACAGAGGGGGACGAGTGCCGGGGAGGGGTGAGGCGACACGTGTGGCCCACATAGTGCGCGCCCATTGAGATCCCGCCACCGCGCCGGACGTGACGTCAGCGTCACACTTGCACCTGCGCCCCCACACCGCCACACTACCCACCACCACCACCAACACACACATTCCCATCACCAGACACTCTTCTACCTTCTCTGTGGAAACTGTTAAGTCAGTTGCGAAATGCGAATGTATGATCAATCAAGCCCACATCATCAACACAAATTAATCTTGTGACATATCGGCCTATCACCCTTAGTCGGACTCTTCCCTAGGCTAAGTCTACCATACTCCCACGCTAATAGCTGAACCAGACATGCGAAGGTTTCGGCATTTGTTTAGTAGAAATCGAAAGCTAGACGTGTGCGGCAAGAGCATGCAAATTTCGTGTCGTCGTAGGTGGTACGTGTGTGGTACAACCATCGATGTCGATAAATTGTCAAAATAATTGTAGTGGCGCCGACTCCCGCGCACGGCCGAACAAGGCCGAAGTCGCTATCCGCACCATTTAAGGCTCGAGCAGCGCACTCACACCGCGTCACCTAATTAGCCGACGTGCGGTGTGGGTGAGCCCGCATTGCTTACCACGGACCCCGCCGCCTTCGTTTATTACTATTTTAGTCAATTCACTTCTATTATATAAACATAATAATGAGCTCTAATATAAGTTATCAAAGGACATGCCGCGGCGACTGATACTCGCGGGCAGTTATTCCGACCGGTTGATACTAATAACTGTTTTATGTGTTACAGATGGATGACAATTAGCGGAGGAGAGAAGTATTGTAGTGCGCGCTGTGCGCCTGAGTCAGCATGATGTCATAGCAGCGGTGATGCGGCTAATGGGAGCGTCCCGCCGACGACGTCACATCCCATTCCCGCCGCATACTTCACCCAATCGAGCGATGACAAATCCATTCATATTCTTCCATTGCCGTTAACTGTTGTGTTAAACATTGAATTCTTGCAATTCCGAAGCAATTAAAGTCCATATAACGAAACGGCACATGACGCTCGTTGCTGACTGCGGTTTTCCTCTCCTCAGCGAATTTACGCTTTAGGTAAGTAACATGGACATTATTCAGGTATTTTTCCTATAGATAATGTGTTCCTAGTTTATAATATAATTAGTTTCGCCGGGGAGTGAACAGAGAAGCATGAAGATCTGGAAGAAAGAAAAAAAGGAATAACGAAACTGGTTTTCATAATGATTTGACAGATTGTTCAATATTCTGAGATCATTGTGAAAGCTGATTTTGTTCCTAGTTCAACGGTAGCGGTTGTCAACGGACGAGAAGAATGATTAACAGGAAGATTATTTTGTCATTTTAATGTACAGTTGTGTATTTATGTGTTGTGTATGAATATTTAAATGTATGTTATGTATTCAATTCCATACTTGTTAAAAATGGAAGACTTTGGCGTGTAAATAAGTGATTTAATTTCTGAAATATCATCATGGGATTGTGATGATGTAAAATGTCTCTGATACATGTTTAATGAGGATGAATTATTTTTTATGTAACAGTGTTTTATTGCGTAAAAATAAAAAAGTAATGTTTAACTATAAATATGTAATTTAACACAAAGTACCTATAAGTAAGCACAACCTAAGCTTATAATTTTTCTTGTAAACTAAAAATTAAAATAATTTAAAAGATCTATTTTGAGAGATGTGCTAGGCGCACGAGAAATGAGTTATTGTACAGATTTTTGGAAAGCTTAGGCCGGCAATACACGGACCGCTTGAAGCAGTCAGGGGCGACAGCTTCAAGTTGTACACCGCCCGAATCAGTTGCAACTGCTCGAGCGGTTCGTCCATAGAACTCTGCAGTTCACTGTGCAGTCGACAGCTTGAAGCTGTCACTCCTGACTGCTTCAAGCGGTCCGTGTATTGCCGGCCTTACGTATTATGTGTAAAATGTAATAATTTTCACGTAGCTGCTGTTGGCAAAATCTAACATTCAGCAATAAGAAAAAAAAATATGTTAGTATATTTTGCACCCTTTCTTTGAACGGATCTAGCGTGAACTTGCTTTAACGTTCACATTACTAACTACATCATACTGTCCACTAATTTTATAAATGCTCACATATTTTCTACTTAATTGCTATTGTCAAAAATAGGGGAAAAGCTTGATGCCTCTGAAATGTAACTAAAGCAAATTAATTAGAAATATATGCTACTCAAGGATCTTTTGTTTCAATATTCTTCTCAAATAAAATGGTAGCCTTGACATACAAAACTACTTAGGTACCACCATACAACCGTATTACCCATAATAATCTGAGTAGCTTCTATCAATATATAAATAGGTACGTTTGAACACATAGGGTTAATGATAAACAGAAGATACGTATAATTCGAAACTCCAAGTTCTACCTATATTGTATAAATTGCCACTGCTGTCTCGTGGTATCAATATTTTCGACGTTTCTAAGATGTTTCCTTTTATACATGCATGTCAGAAAACATCTAGCTTCTGCAAGAGCTTTCACCCGCGTCCTGTGGGAACTATTTGACGCACCTCTATGAAATACTACAATCGCACCCAATCAATGAACTATCTGACAATGAAAGAATTTTCCAAATCGGAGCAATAGTTCCTGTCATTAAAGAAAACTCACCAAAAAAACTAAATTCAGCTGTAAAATATTAGTGGGTAGGTTTATCCGACTATTGATTTTTAACATAAATAACATAGGGGAAAGGGGGGTAGCCCCGGCCGGTGGGTAGCCTCGGCCATAGTAAATATTAGTATTTCACGGGGCGTGACTTTGAAGTTCGTGTGATCTCCATGCGCGTTTAAGAGTAATTCGTCAAATGCAAACAGTTGAAGTCGATTGACCGCTGCGTTCGGGCGTGATAGAGAGTGAATTTCTTTTTCGTCGTCGACGGCCGCGTGACTTCAATTGTTTCGAAAACCGTTATTCATTGGATAAAGGTAAGTAATTATTTATTTGATTTTGTTTACATAATGAAATACTATTCTATTTTGCACTTTGAAGTTTATTTCAACGTATAATTAGCTGCTTTTTTTTTAATATTTTGTTTTTCGAAGAAAGTCATGTCGGGTAACCCCGGCCATTAGTTTTGGGGGTATCCCCGGCCATATGTTAGTCTATATAGAGGTTAATATTTTAAGTCTTAATTTAAAACAATTTTTTTTTTCAGTGTCACAATGCCGAAATTTAAAACTAGAACTACGAATCGCTGAGACTGGAGTGAAGAAAACATGAAAAAAGGCAATTCAAGCGGTGCTTGAGAAAAAATGTTCTGAGAGAGCTGCCGCAGATCAGTATGACGTTCCATGAACTTCTCTGCAGGATCAAGATCGGATTTAGATTGGGCTCACGAGGCATGTGTAGATATAAATCCATCGGATTTGTACTAGGTATGACTACGATGTATGTGTCGCCAAAAATCGATTTGGCCACTAATTACGTAGGTGGCCGGAGCTACCCGCTACTTTTAAAAGATATCAAAATTTGACCACTATTTGAAGTGGGTTTAAAACGTATTGGATATTATTTTTGTTCAAATTTTCAATATTCTAATACGAATAAATATTGTGTTGATTATTTTTTCGTAGTTTTCGTTGTATTTCCCTTGATAATTTAATCACAATAACAAAAAAAAACAAAATTGGCCGGGGCTACCCCCCTTTCCCCTAATTAGAATTGAATTTGAACGAAAATATATTGAGAGTTTATCATGAGACCGATTTATGTAATAATGATGCTGAATCCATCGGATTGTATATAGATTTTAGAAATAAAACCTACCGAAGAGAAATTAAAGTAGAAGAGAAAGAGAAATAATATCTAAATACTTAATTATGCATTTTGAAAACTAGCTGCCGACTTGAACTGCCGACCTATTACTGATACTAACAATAAGATCCTGCGTAGGAACAGACTAAAGTTGAAAAAGTCAAATAAATAATTCTAGGCGCATTCTCAGGACTACATCTGTGCCCGCGCAAATACTTGTGCGATATAATAATGTCCTGTCCTGTCTCCATAGACAGAACAGCCGACGTGGCCGACAATCGGTCTAGATATCGTATTGTAGCTACTCATTGTATAATGATCGTCAGCCTTTTACCGTCCCACTGCTGGGCACAGGCCTCCTTTCACACAGAGAAGGATTGAGCATTAGTCACCATGCTTGCTCCATGGGGGTTGGTGATTTCATAGTAGCTATCTATAGTTAAGGGGTCCCTTCATTTTTAATCAGTCATTGGCGTTCTAAATACACTGATATACTTAGAAAGTGCCTAATTATTGTTTAATTTCAATTCAAATGCGGCACTTTCAAGTAACTAGGTAATAGGTACCGCCTTAGTAAGAGAACTGCGTGTTCCTGTCTCGCACCATTTCATGATAAGGTACGCGATTGAACCTATTAAAATTTTTCATTCTTAGATAGGTAAATTAAAAGTAAGAAGGGGTCCACGGAGTATTTGTTATCTCAGCGTAGTTCCATCTAAATGCAAGTGAATCGACTACTTTATCATAATACTAAGCAAAAGTGACTAACAATATGTTTTTATAACTTGTGAAAACGTATCTCAAAGTGAGCCATTTTTGCTTATTCAGGCAGCCTACTTTAGCGCCTGAAGATTTATGCTTTGTTCGAGTATCTAAGCAACAAAAAAAATATTGAAAAACACATAGCATATGTAGTCAATAGACAGGTAGCCTAGACCAAAGTTGAGCACTAACTTAAAGCCTAGTTCATCAACTAGTAGGTATTCGATATAGCTAAACTAAACAATATCAAGCAATTGCATTTGAATTATAATCATATGAATGAATTGATGGAAAACTATTTAAAATATGAATGCCTTTTATGATTTCTAGTTAGCAATAGAAAAAAAAAAAACAACGTAGGTACCTACATAATATTTCCATCCTTCTATTAGTCATATTGGTCAAAAGCGACGAATGAAAGACAATAGGGTTGTTTCCTAGTATTCAGACAATTAAAAATAGGTATATGCACCGAAAGTTCACAAAACTAGAAACACGATAAGCTATATTATATTATTTATAACTGACCACATGATTTTTAAATAATTTATGAATTTTAAAGTTATCGTCTATTACGTCACGCCCTTGAAAACGGCGAGTCGAGTCCGATGTCGTCACTTTACATTGACAATGACAAGTATTTGACAGTGACAGTCTATGACAGGTATAACCTGAGAATTGATGTGTTGTTTTCTTCAGTTTTTATTTGTATTTGAGCGAAAAAAAATTAGAAAATAACTATGGAGAAAGGATTTATGAAAGCTGATAGTTTTATTGTCGCTCAATTCTTTGCTAATAACCAAGATGACACAAACATAACCTCAATAACAAACACAAACTTTACGTTCCTTTGCACAGTTTTATTTTACCGCGTACACAACTCAAAACATTACAGGTATTTTCTTTTGTGCCCAATGTTTAAAAATAATTTAAATGTTTAAAATATTTGTTTTTGTATCTAAATTATAAGAAAACATTATTAAAATTTAAAAATCAATGAGTTCTTTCTATTTAGTTACTTCTCTTTAGATGTGCATTAAAGTGTAAAGGAACATATAGTACATGTTGACGTCACAGTCACGTGATCGAGCGTTTTCTGGGCAATGTTTTAAGAAAAATAGAAAAAAATCGAATACATAAAAAATAAAGAGATTTAAGACGCAAAATTATAGGAGGGGTGATCTTTAAATTATTTAGAAGCTATTTAAATAGATTTTCGAAAATTGGAAACAACCCTATTGCATGCGGCAGAGATGAGAATGTTAAGAGGTATGTGTGGCGTTACGCGAATGGATAGAGTGAGGAATGAGTATATAAGAGGAAGTTTGAAAGTAGCGCCGGTATCAGAAAAACTGTGTGGGAACCGGCTGTCATGGTATGGGCATGTGATGCGGAGGAATGAGAATCATGTTGTGAGGAAGATGATGAGTATGAATGTGGACGGATATAGTGGAAGAGGAAGACCAAAGAAACGATGGATGGATTGTGTGAAAGTAGATATGGTAAGAATGAATATTACTTGTGAGATGACGGCAGATAGAAGAGTATGGAAGGAGAAAACATGCTGCGCCGAACCCAAATAAAATTGGGATAAGGGCAGGAGGATGATGTTAGTCGTATTAGTCTTGCCTGCCTGTTAAGATTTTTTTTAGGTAAAGCAGGCAAATAGATTGATTGCTTTGCCTGTGAATTAAGCACCTCATGCTCCTACCCCTATCCTAATTTTATTTGGGGTTGGCGTAGCATGTTTCTTTCTTCCATACTCCTATATCTGCCATCATCATCATCTTCCCAGTCATACCGACTTTGACACAGTAAATACATCGAACTATCTATGGTCGTCGCTTCTATATCTATTCACGTTAAACATACCCGAACCCTTCCTCACAACATGATCCTCATACCTCCCCATCACAAGCCTATACCATGGATATATTTTTTTTGGAAGTTAGGCCAACTGAACACCATCTTTTACACACGCCACATGGACGTGACTGACTAATAGGGGTGTATCTACTCTACAAATTACAATGCTTGCCTACACCTATTGTGCACCAACTGTTTAAAGAACAACTATGGAACAAACATGATGATGGACATATACTAGCTACTTTGAAAAGAGGTAGGTAGGTTATACATAAATTGATAGGTACATACAGAGATGATAACGAGGCTGCTGATACCAAATCGCGTAAGTATATGAGATAAACTCGGTACCTACCAATACATTTTCATATCTGAGCAATTGATTGGATAGCTATAAAGTGTAGGTATGACAAACTGTAACACCCCAACCAATTGCCTGCGAGGAGTTTGGCTGATGTTTTTATTTAGTAGATATACATTTAGGTAGAAAAGTGTCGTACTATTTCTAGTTTCGATAGGAAGGTAGGGATAACAACAGCACGAATATTAGCTGATCACCATGTCATGAACAGCTGAGTCTTCCCTTTCGCAATTTGGGCCCAAAACACGTAGTAACTATTATATAATCTGTGCCAAAACCACCAATTCCTGGTAGGTACCAATAAGAATCAGTGGAAAATATACTATCCACAGTTGACTGGCTCCGAACACGTTATAAATACATTACCTACGTTATAAGACTATTTTCTTGTTCTTATCATTTTGGCTGCAGCTGTACCTAGAGTGCGATCCCTAGTAGAAGAGTGGAAGAGTATTCGCGACGAGCAAAGCCTGGGTCGGAAATGCAACGACGACTGATGCCATGTTTCAGTTGGGGACTAAAATCTATGCCTTAATGTCTTCCCCGGGAACATTGCAAATTGCAATAATTTCAAGAATCCAAACTACCTACTTCGTTATTTAAAAAATCTACAAAAGGTTTTTTTGCTGAACCCGCGGGATGAGAGAGTAGGACGTACCCCCCAACTTACCTATATTAGATTACCTGTGAAACTACGACGTTATAGATATGTATAGAAGAAAACATTCTGCTCTTACCACAAACGAATTGGGAATGTACCTAAGTACCTACCAAGGGAATGTGTTTAAGCATTTACTTATTTGGATTAAATCAAACAAGGGTGAAGATGGGACCGGTGTCCCGATTCTCCTAAGTTAATAATGTCAAAATCGAATAGAAATCGAGTCGCAATATGATCGCAATAGCATTTTTAACCATATCGGGCAGTCTGCTACTAACATAAGACCAATCGTATTCCAACGACATTCGATTGGTTTGCGATTGGTCTGCTATTTTGGTCTATACGGTAGTTTGATCTACATTCATTTTGCAATCGTAAATCATTTGAATAATGATTCATTATTGAATGACAGAAAAGAATAAAAACGTTTATTTCAAAGAAAAAATAGCGGAATGCCACATACGCTTCAATCGTAATCGAGTCGGGATTGGATCTCAGTCGAACCGAGTCGAACGTGAATCGTATGTCGCTTAAGTAAAATTAGGAGAATCGGGCCCCTGACCGCCGTCTTTAGCCCGCCGGGACCAATGGATAACACAATTTAAATTGAATGCACAATTCAATCAACAAAACAATTGAAAAAATACAATTATCAATCAGATCAGAGACTTACCCATTGCGATTCCGAAACGAAATACACATCATCTGCCGTAAAGGCAAAGAATATTGTTTTTCAGCTCTTCGCCATCTTTGAAACGACCTGGGTTTCGGTGCCCACGCGAAGTGCGAATACTATCCAAGCAAAGCCTACCCACCTTTTCTCAATCGTACTTTCATGCACGATATAACTGCACGTTGTTGCCAGATTTAAATATAATTTATTCTATTTACACCAGCTGTCATCAAAACTGACATAATGAATGTCAACAACATGCCAATTTTGACATCCGTGTTTTGAGGTTAACCTCGGCGTTTTGCTTACATTTGCTAATAAAAAAGTTGTTATTTAACAGGAAACCGTCGGCATATTCGTAACTATTTCTAGTTTTGTCACTGTACTTTAATATTAAGCTATGGAGGCAACGGAATTCGATGCCACTTTAGGTGGTACTGAAAACCTCCCGTACGCAGCGAATAGTTTAAAGTTTGCTGCCTCCAGGAGCGTAGAAATCGCAGCAATGACTGAGAGTATTCTAAGGCCAAGCAAAACCAAACTGATATTTCAAACATTGCCGGTACACATGAGGCGGCGGGTTATGAGCCACAACTGCAAACGATTGCCGCAAAAGTTACGAAAAGGCCATTTAGAACAGTTAAAAAAGAGTGGGCTGCCTCCTAAACAAAAACGACCGTCTAGGAAATACAGACGTCGACCAGCGAATCTATTAGAGGAGTATAATCGACGACAAAAGCGTAATGTTTGGTTAGAAACACATATATGGCATGCAAAAAGATTCCATATGACTGAACGTTGGGGACATCGCCTGCCCTACGCACCGTGCGACAAGGCGTTCCGAGCGTGCTACAGAGGCAGTTCTGCACACTGCCTTCTGCAAGATATATCCTATCATATACCTATACAAATAACAGGCATAGTACAAAATATCAAAGACATGTTTGCAAAACTAACTAGTAGTGTTTGTGGCCTAAGCATTGGTGCTATGACTTACATTAAAGGTACAAGGCAAGGTACAGCCCATATCTTTGGGATAAACTCATTTCCTTTTGGTTACATTGGTAAAGTACAATTTATTTGGGTGCCAAGTGATAACACTGTTAAAACTCTGTGGCTATTTGTTCATCCATCACAAATAAAAGCCATACAATCGGTTCTGGAAGAAGCTTCTAACCCTTATGACAACGGATACTATGATGTTGCTAGCAAAAGGAGAAAAATTGACAATGATTCAACAATTAAAATACAAGTAATGCCACAAGCTTTCAATAGATTTCGTCTGACAGGACCAAACAGTCATGCTGTGCTAGCTCAGAGCTTGAAATGTGTAAAAGATATTGATTGCATCAAAAATGACAAATGGGTGGCATTACATAAGCCTAAAGATTTAAAAGACAAAGATGAATACTGGCAGAGTATAAGCACAGCCAGTACTCCAGCTCAACTACCCGCAAATATGATTGTTGGGCTAGTTGTGAAAGATCCTCGCCTTAGTCGGCCTTCAAGGCGCACAAAAGCAAAACAAGACTCAAATACTGAAATCAGTATAGAATCTTTACTTACTGTTCCACCTTATCTCTCTAGTTCTCCACTATGGGATGTTAAAATACATGAGAGTATTAAAAAGGAATCAATGACCAACGGCCAGTTTGTAATGCATGTAACCAAAAATCAATTAGTTCCGGGTGAGATTGATGAGCATGATCCCGCATTGCAGAGTGTGCCTATTGTATTGATTCAGAGATCTGGTTCCCAAAACTCAGAATTTAAGAAAATTGGTTTGTTACCTTATTTAAATACTTTTCAAATATTTAATGCAATCAGTTTGTAAATATAATTGTTTTTTCCAGGATATGGCAGTGGTTGGGATATTATTATACCTCGAGGTTACGCTCTGCCGTTTTGGCTCACATTCATTATGTTTGGAGCAAGATCAGGAGGTTTGCGAGAAACTGAAAGTGTAGCATTCGAAATGGGAGAATGTTATCTACCACCAGATTCCGATGCTGGGAAAGAAAATGAAAAAAGGATAGAAATAGAATCAAGGGAAAAATACTTTAAATTACCGCCAAGCAAAAGAGTTAATTATGTGAAAATAGGAATAAATAGTCCTTTCATATGTCCCTGGAACATATTGCTGACTGATTGGTGTGGTAATGAAGTAAATGATTATTTTGTATTACGAAACAGATCTCTCTTGAATGAAATCCAGGTAAAACACAAAAATGACTGAAATATACATTTTTCTTATTAATCACATCAAATTAATGATGATTTTGGTTTTCAGGATTCTGTTACCAAAAGACAAAGTCTACCAAACATAGAAAATACAGGTTCATGCCTAATTCCAGTCTACATAAGATTAGTGGCCAAAGGCAATCTACATAAAAACTCACTAATATGCTTACCAGAAGCTAGTGATATTAGTCATGTTAAAACCTTATTTGAACCACATCATGAAGACCCCAACGAAAAACTTAGAAAGCTCAAACGTGTTGAGCACTTTAAATTCTTAAAAAAATGTAAGAGACACAATGCAAAATTAAAAAAGAAAAAAGTAAGTTAAATAATCTATGTATGTATAAGATGCTTTGGTGAAATAATAAAAAATTATATAAATCATTTGTACTGAATGTTTCAGGTAACTTCAGACAAGTTACGAAAAACAGTAAAATCTGAGCCATCAGAATATGTAAAGTCAATGAGAGAGTTATGGCTTCCTTCCAAAATTGTAACAGTGCGTAATGTAGCCTCAAGACAAGTGATGGGCTATGTATCACAAGGAGCATTCAGTTTCACTGAAGGACATAGTTGCGGAGTTGGCTACATTGCGTTCAATGCACTGCAACTATTATTAAACAATGGACTCAACCAAGTCCTTGTGAGAACCACAACATCCAGAAAATATAGACTTGCTAATATAGTGATCATTAATCCTACGTAAATAAAAACATTTCTTAGAAAATTATGTATTTTTATTCTTTTACTAATTATGTTATAACATATTCTAATTCACCATAAAAACCTACATTTCTAGGTTCCGCCCTCAGTATGTGATGAATAGCAAAAATAATTTACTATGTTCAAACACTTGTCAACAGTTTTAAAGATACACCCGCTTTCTCCGTCAGCACAACAATGATTGGGGAATATATCTGAGGATAACATAATCACTTCTCAGAATTTCATTTGTTTATGAGATTTCATAATTGAATCAACACGATGCGTTACATTATAATTTAAATGCTTAAATTTGTACGAGGCCAACTCTGCCTGGATAAAGGTTCACTAGAACTATACAGTTTTTACAGTAACACGCGTACATCGAATTTGTGGGATAGGCCCGCGGATACACAGTGTACAATTTATGCTACTACAGTCAAACACCAGGCAAAACTGATTATTCGGCGGCAAACACCGAAACAGCCTAAATCATGAGATGTACACACGCTCAGTATAACACTATCCCTAGATTTTAGACCGCTTCCTGGCAATCGCATCTTCTACCGCTTTCAGTTGTTTCAACAGCTCCTCTCGCCTTGATACTGATTTCTTGGCCGGCGCAGTATTTATTGGGGACGTCGCCGACCGTTTCTTGCCACCCGACTCTGAAAAGTTATTAAGACCATGAAATCTAGACTCTTATACATGTACATAATTGCTAACTTTTATCAAGTACAATGAAACAATAATATCAAACTATGAATTCTTACCTTTATCGCTGGGGACCTCCTTCTTGCTGGTAACAGTTGTCACGGCCGCCGCTAAACCAGCGCTGGTTTTTGCATTTAACCTGTGCAGTAATTTTGTATGATGACTTCACATGAAGCTAGAGAGTCTAGCTTTTATTATTAAGATCCTAGGATTGTGAACTGTGCAGATAATCCAATATGTTTAGTCTAGAAGCTAAGCGCAGGCACCACAATTTTCATTAGCTCACATGAAGGGATTGTCATTTTTCTTTTTTAGATTAAAGAGGTTTTAACTGTCGGGTTAAAAGTAAGATTCCTTACAGAAATGCCGCTGAAGTGGACTTTCCATGAACGGGTAACGCTATTTTGTTTGTACATAATCTTAGACAAGATTCAACTCTTTGTCGACTTTTAGTTTGATAATAATAACGTTAAAATTACCGCAGTTTCTACTTTTGACATCATTTTATACCCATTTAGGGCCCGGCGTTGGATAATTAAAGTTACTGCAGGTATAGCCGGTACGTATAATATTATTATATTATATACATATCATAACAAATATAAGCTGGTTCTGTACCTGGGTCTGGCGGCGGCGTTGAGCAGACGCGCGTGTCTCGCTCGGCGAGCGCCGGAGCTGCCTGAAGACGATGACGAATGCGACTCGCTTTCCGACTCGCTAGATGACGATGACGATTCTATAACAAACAAAATAATATTAATTTATATCAAGTTTGTAATCATCATCATCATCATCTCAGCCATAGGACGTCCACTGCTGAACATAGGCCTCCCCCATTGATCTCCACAGATACCTGTTGGAAGCGACCTGCATCCAGCGTCTTCCGGCGACCTTTATAAGGTCGTCTGTCCACCTCGTTGGTGTTAAGTTATAAGTTTGTAATACTAAAGCATAACTCTGTCAATGTGACCTAGCCTTTTCTCTATTACATTGGGGTTGGCTTTCAGTCTAGTCCAATGCAGCAGAGTACCTGTGTTTTACATATAAAACATCGGTCCATAGAGCGTTTGCCTATCTGACGTCCACAGCTCCAGCTGGTTGTCAGATATTTTGGCTCGGAGTACCCAAATGTTTAATTCTGATTATGCTTAGAAAATATTAAATTAGATCATGAGATAGGAGAAGTAATGAATAAGAGAATTCAGTATATAAATACATACCAGATCCTGACGACGAGGATCGTGAATATTTCTTCCTATCCCTGTTGCGACTCGATGCCTTGTTGCGCCCGTAGGGGTCCATTTCATCCTGTTAAAAATGTTTTAAGTATTATAATAAACGTAAACGTTGAAACTTATTATACCAGAAAAGAATATTCGTGTTGATTCTGAAACAGTTTATTTTGGTGGTCATTTGCATAATGAACTAAGATGAACATAAAATTCGTTTAGATAAATCTGCTATTTCATTGAAAGTCATTCAATGAAATAACATTCAGCTTAAGAGTATGTAACGGAACTTATAAAGGTGGTATACAGACAGAGTACATAAGGGTAGAGTTGTAGTATTTAAGGAGAGTACATAAGATTCTATAGTCGAGTTAATAGTAAGAAGTACATAAAAATATAAATGTGAAGTGACAAGAAAATAAGGATAGTGAGCAATACGGTAGACCCGCCAGTATACCTTGTGTCGGTGCAGCGCGTGCGAGGCGGGCGGCGGCGGGTTGGCGGACAGCTGCCGCGCCGCCGCCGGGGACGGCGCCCGGCGCCGCGGCGCGGGCGGGTTCATGGCCGTCGCGCGGGCCGTCGCCAGCCGCCGCTCGCGCACTATCACTGACGGCGACAACCTGCACCACACCAACCTCATTATACAAACCATGTCCCGATTTATCTTCCAGGCTAGGTCATCTACATTCAGCATAAGAAAAAAACAAACAGCGGAAACCGAGTGTTGTGGCGCATGGGAGAGGCCCATCAGAGGACGCGAAGAAAATATAGCAAGAACTTTAGAAAAAACTCGGCACATTTCCTTAGATAGAAGAAGTAGCAAAGAAAATTGTTCAATTATAGCGAAGATTTTCAAGAAACGCGCTTTTCGATATAAGCGAAGAAAGTCGCGTTCCCGAGAGCAAAATTAAAGAAGACGCATATTTTTTATTGAAATGGAGAAACATCTATCTCACCTTTGTCTGGAAGACGAAGAGGCCCGTCTCTTGCGCCGGGCGCTGGGCGAGCGCGAACTGCGGGAGCTGGAATTTGAAGAGCTGTGGAGTGAGCGGGAGCGGCGGGGGACAGCATGCGACACGCACACGCCGGGACATGTGACAATGATATCAACAACGACATGCAGTGTGGTGGTTAATCCAGATTATAATGAGAGTCATGAGGAATCGAACACCGCAAACACCACAACGTTAGACGAGTTATGAAAGCGAAACCCATCGCCCAGGGGAGAGGGACGAAGCAGGAGAAAATTTCAATTAAAATATCGTATTGTAAAATAAACATGGACATCACATTTACATCAGGAAAAAAAGTATTTTAAGATATCAAAAAAGGTAGCGCTATTTGGGTCTTATTTCGATTTTGGGTCCACCATAATAATTAAAAACCAACCTGTATTTATTCATTCATTTTTGCTTTACTCCTTAGACAATCATAACATTTATCAATAAACTTAATCAACTATGCCTAAATAGCTTCTAATATTATCTGCACCACTGTCTTACATGTCTCAGTACCGATATCTCAACGAAGACCTACGACCAACTAAAGACTACCTACCTATCACCTAAAGACTATAATTTTTAACCTAAGATATTCATCATACAGTTCAAATTGAATAACTTTGCACCTTCAAAATATGCAATAATCAAAATGTATGGTCAAAACAAATTGTTGAGGGTTGCTACACATATAAGTGGGCCGGCATTGTCGGTTCGGCAGTATATGTCGAACAACAAAGCCGACCTGAAGCAATTACCACACTTGTTCGGCTTGTGCCGTGCGAGAATTGCCTTGATCGCTAAAACCGAACGTCATGCGTCGTCTCTTGCGGTCCTTGAGATTCGGCAGCCGACCGCATTCATTTTCATATATTCGGTTTTGTAGCCCAGATTTTCCGAATAGTGCCGGCCTGCTTATGCGTATAGCAACCCTTAACTCAAAGTCAAAGTTATTCGACCAAAACTGTACAATATCTTCTGACCATGTATTTTATATAAAGAATATGATCGTACCTGGACGATGAATAAGAGTCATCAGAGGAGGGTGGTTTCCTTCTCCTGGCGGCGGGTTCGGCCCGCATCCAGGGATCGGCCCAGTCCTCCGTGCGGCCGTCCCCGCGCCGCATGTCGCGTCCCTCCCGTCCCTCCCGCACCTCGCGTCCCTCGCGACCTTCCCGCCGTTCTACCTCCGCGCGTTGAACTATCACTTCGCGAGATGGACGGACGCGACGCTGTTACAAATAAAAGCATTTCACTTAGAAATAAATAATGTAGAATAAAGGAGATTAGCTGAGATACGTAGTGGGTACAGAATAGGGTTGTTTCCTAGTATTCATTTAGTTAAAAATAAATTAATGCACCGAAAGTTCACAAAACTAGAAACACGATAAGCTATATCATATTATTTATAACTAACCATATAATTTTTAATTAATTTATGAAATTTAAATTTATAGCCTATGACGTCACGCCATTAAAAACGACGAGTAGAGACCGATGTCGTCATTCTTTCTACCTCTATATTTGACAATGACAAGTATTTGACAGTGACAGATATACCTCGTGTGTTCATAAGTTTTGAGACAAAATAAAAGTTGCATATCTTTTTAAATAATTAACTTATATTTATAAAAACAATAGTAAACATTAAGTAAATAGTAAGTAAAAATTAAATCTATACTAATATTATAAAGCTAAAGAGTTTGTTTGTTTGTTTGTTTGATTGTTTGTTTGTTTGTTTGAACGCGCTAATCTCAGGAACTACTGGTCCGATTTGAAAAATTCTTTCGGTGTTAGATAGCCCATTTATCGAGGAAGGCTATAGGCTACTTTTTATCCGGGTCCGTGCCGAGGTTCCCACGGGATGCGGGTGAAACCGCTGGCAGAAGCTAGTATAATTATTATTCAAAATGACCACCCCTGTTTTTAATACATGCCCTTAGACGATTTGGCCAGTCATCAATGGCGGCACGAATCTTTTCCAGAGGAATTCGCTTCGCTTCTCGGACAAGAGCTCGCTTAGTGACTCCAAGTTTGGGTGGGACTTTCGGCAGGCTCTGAGCTCTAATTCGGTCCATAGAGAATAATCTAGCGGGTTGAGGTCGGGGCTGGAGGAGGGCCATTCATTCGCCGCAATGAAGGCCGGCACATTTTCCTTCAGCCAAGCTTGAGTGGTTTTAGCCTTATGGGATGGCGCCGAGTCTTGCTGGAAAACCCAATACTTGTTATGGAATAGGGTATTAGACAGGGGTTTCACAACAGTCTCTAGAATGTCACTTTGATAATTTTTGGCTTTCACCTTGACGCCTTGTTGGCAGAAATGAAGCTGAGTCACACCTTCGTACGAAACTCCCCACCATACCATGACACTAGCCGGATGATGAGTACGCGAGACATTCCGTGCTGAAGCTGGGACATCCTTGCTACTTTTGGCATACACTTTATTGTTTTGTCGGTTGAACTTTTCTTCGACAGTAAAGATTTTCTCGTCGGTGAAGAGTATCTTCCTCGCATCGTGTCTCCTAAGCAATATTGGACAACGTTCGCGTCGCAATTGACGAAGGCGATCGTTTAAAAAGTGTACTTTCCTACGGCTATACGCCTTAACCTTGAGATCATATTTCAGTATTCTGTTGACTGAAACGCGCGAAATATTGGTCTGCAGAGCGAGTTTCTTCTGAGTGCGACATGGATTTCGGCGAAGTCGCTCTCGGATGATTTTAATGTTCGCAGGCGTCCTCACAGAGCGTGGACGACCACTTCTTTGCCGATCTTGTAAAGAACTTGTCTCCTTGTATCGTTTAATAGTGTAATACACGAAGTTACGGCTCACACCAAAACTTTTCAGTTCTCGGAAAATGTCCATAAGTTTTCTTCCCACCTTAAATAGTGAAATGACGGTCGCACGTAATTCTTTTGTTCCCTCCATTACGAGAAAATTTAAATAAAATAATCCGAAATCATAGATATTAAAAGTTAACATTCCAAATTCAAAATTAGAAAAAAGAAATATACAGCAGCCAGTAATTTTTATTTAATTTTTATAAGTAAAAAGTTTGTCTCAAAACTTATGAACACACGAGGTATAACCCGAAATAACCTCAGAATTAATGTTTTGTTTACTTGCTTCTGTGTGTTAATTGCATTTAAGTGATACAACTGATAAAGAATTATGGAGAAAGGATTTATGAAAGCTGATAGTTCCAATCTGCCAAGAGTAGACTCTTTTATGGTCGCTCAATTCTTTGCCAATAACCAAGATTTTTATTCAGCGGAACGTGGATAAACAGTTTATTTGGAGCACTAATGGTTGTATTTCCACAGCCTCGCACAACACAAACCTTGTAGGTATTCATTGTATTTAAGTTCTTTGAAACAGCATCAAATCTTTTCGAACGCTGACACAAACATAACCTCAATATAAATAAACACAAACTTTACGTTTCTTTGCACCGTTTCATTTTACCGCGTACACAACTCAAAACATTTAAGGTATTTTATTTTTGTGCTTAATGTATAAAAATAATGTATATGCATAAAATATTATAGTTTTTGTAGCTATTTTATAAAAATACATGATTAAAATTAAGAAATCCATTAGTTGGTATGTTAATTTTTTCTCGTTAGATGTGCTTTAAAATGTAAAGGAATGAACAGACAACAATGACGTCACAGTCACGTGATCTAGCGTTTTCTGAGCAATATTTCAAGAGAAATAGAAAAAAATGTAATACATAAAAAATAAAAAGATTTGAGACGAAAAATGAAAGAGAGGGTGATCTTAAAATTATTTAGAAGCTATCTAAATAGATTTCCGAAAATTGGAAACAACCCTATATAATAACTTTCAAGTTAGATCATGGCGTGGTTGCACCAAATGTTTACAATACAAATCTGTCTTCATCTTCTGAAATGTTGTCTTCATCGTTTAAAATGTTTGTAGAATAATATTTCTCTAATAACTGCTTATGTGTTGTTTATTTTAAGCATTATATACATTATAGACATTTTTGCATACCCAAGTGACATTTCATTTCTTCTTTTTTCTGGATTAAATCACCTAATCCAAAAATCTAAATATGTATATGCGTACCTTATGATATGGCCCTTCTTCAGGCACGGGAACCCTGTCATCATAGTGCGGCACTCTATCATATGCGGCTCGCTCGCGCTCGTACATGTGTTCGCGTTCGTAGAAACGTTCGCGCTCGTCAACCGGCGGCCGGGGGAAGCGGCCGCGGTACATAGGACCGTATGGACTGTAGAATAAATGTATGTGTTATATGTTAAAATGAGATATAGTATTGAGACACTGCTGTAGTAAATATTCAGTAAGTGTCCGTTCAGATAGACCGGGTCGGAGAGCATCGGCGCGCATTTTTCTTTTCACACAGAACGGAGCCGATCGGCTGCGCGAGCATTAAAGAGCATGCAAACGGAGCCAAACGTCAAGAAAAAATACACGATCGGAGCCGGTCGGCTCCTCTTACTATTTCACACCGAGCGCATTCGAGCATTCTCAATGACAAAAGCAGTGCGCATGCAAAAATAAACCTTACTTCAAATACTAAGTACTCAATTTTCAACTTGTTAAGAATTTGCTCTGCTCTCCGAGCCAGTCTGTCTGAACGGACCCTTAAAGACCTTTCTGAGATTTACAAACTATGCACTCTTTTCATCATCATAGATTTTATCAGCTCTTAGGAAAATTAACGAAATTTTACTGTTCATTGCACCACTTAACCACCATTGTTGACCACAATCATTTCATTCACACGTTGACCATAATCATTTCAATCGCCGATTTGGCCAATGGGCGGCAGCAGAACTGATTATGGTTTGGTTATAGTTAAATGGTGCAACTCACCCTTATGTAATACATATTTAGTTTAAGCAACATCCATACAATTAATTGCTCTATTATTATTACTTTATGATTATTTTAATCATTGGAGTGGATGCAGATGGGCATGGTAACATGTTTAATAGTACATAAGTTTTGTACATTTACCTGGAAAATCAACTTCATATAAATTCTTTCAATATACAAAAACTCACCCCCTAAAAGCCTCAGGGTCTCTATAATGCGGCGGCGCGGGTCCGTCGTGATGTCTCGGCGGGGAGGCGCCGACTGCCGCGGCCGCGTACGCGAGCTCCGCGTCCGGGTCATGTACCACGCCACCCACGGACAAGTGAAGTTTCTTCTCTTCAAAGTCCATGTCTTGTTCTTTGCGTTTGTTCGCTATTCGCAGCATCTGAGAGAACATAATTTATTTTATTTATTTATTTATGGTGTCGGCAAACTCTGGCCTCAGTCATGCCCTTTACAGGCAAACACTGTAGACACGAATAAATCACTACATAGTATAAAACAAAGTCGCTTTTTCTGTCCCTATATCCCCATGTCCCTTTGTACACTTAAATCTTCAAAACTACGCAATCGATTTTCATGTTTTATTTTAATAGATAGAGTGATTGAAGAGGAAAGTTTGTTCATATAATAATATACATTAAATAGTGGGGAAATACTGTTATCCCGTGCTTAGCCGAGGCGGGTCGCTAGTTAGTTAAAAAGTATGAACAATTGTTACCTCTTTAGCAGTCCTAAGTCCTCGCTCCCAAGCTGACTCGGGCGGCGCCTGGTCTCGCGCGGGCGCGGGGTAGGCGCCCGACGCCGGCACACCACGCACCACGTCAAACATGTTGTAGTTGCCTTTATCTGTCACACCCGGGTGCAGGAACCTGGGTGGGTAAATAGGAGTTGTTTATATCCCTATATAGCCCTGCACAAACTGAGCGTTCCAACAAGACTGGAGTTGGCAGGCGTGAACAGTCATCGGAAAACTGTATGTCGTTCCGAAATAAAATTTCGAGCACAAGTACGCGCATGTGTCCACACCCATCACCGACCTCCACCACTCACTGATACCTGGACTTTGTTTCTGTGCAGCCACTCGCGTGAAGTTCCGTGACGACAAAAAGTTTGGTAAGGAGTATACAAATTATTTACACATGTGGGTTGTAGTGACTGAACTTTCGTTGCTGTATACGTGATTGCTTTCGTAATAAACAAAAACTGCAATATTTATTTCCAACTTACTACATCTGAACAGGTTTTCAACATACCTGCAGCTAACTCCCCAAGTACAAGCGCCCCTTGAGAAGAACCGGCAGACGGGCCGCGGTTCACTCTCCTCAGGCCGTCTCTCTGCTTCATCGGACACCTCGCCTTCTTCTAGCGAGGAACCACGGGACCGCCTCGCCGCTCTTACGTCCTCTGTTCATAAACAAATATTACAATAAAGTATATAAATAAGTTAAAAAAGTATTTTAAAATGAATCTGTTTTATCTAATCATTTCACTAATTCTCGGATCTATTAGCACGTTTCAGTGCTATAACTCTCGATTTGACACGTACTATGTGACTGACTGTGGGTTTATAGACTTATATGCATGTTAGTGGCAAGGCATAACACCAATTATATTATAATATTCTATATCATATTATTCTGTCCACTTATTTATGTTATTTTTACAATGTTTTGAATATATTTTACCTAATTCTACCATACCTTTTTCTGTCGCTTTATCTTCGGCGTCGCCATTTGATTGTTCTACAGGTTTTGGTTCTATACACTCCCCTTCTTCAGCTTCGAAATCTAACTGTTCTTCCCCATCTTCCGTATTGCTAGTCTTTTCTTGTGGTACCTGAAGAATCATACTATTGTGTCAAAAAAGCTTTACAACCAAAGAAAAATAAGACCATAGTCTCATCAATGTTGTTATTAGAATAAAAATAAGTAGGATTTGTTTAGAATTACTTTTTCGAGTTTATGTGTTTCGCCTTTCCCGCTTTCTGAATGTGGTGAAGACTGTGTACTTGTTCCATTCACTGGTTCTGCTTTGTGCTCTGGTGATGCTGGTGGAGACTTGGGCTAAAAGAACAGACAAACAGAAATTGTAGCAAGATTCACTTTGTAATAATATATCTCTTTAATTCCATAAGCTGCTTGTACCTTTGATCCTTTCTCAGAGTCTTCTGGGCCCATAGAATCTAAGTCAGAAACATCAGAAAGATCCTCATGACTTATATTAAGGTCCTTTCCATCAGGTTTGTCACTAGTCCTAGATTTACTTCTTGATTTCCTGTCCTCTTGATCTGATTCCATTTCACCTGAAAGAGTTTGAATACATTACCTTGTGGTTTTTTTAGTAAAATCGGTACATACGGGAATTCAGTGATGACTTCTAGTTTTATTTTCTTGCTATAAATAGTAAAAGTACCTTCTGAAATTTCTTCTGTAGCAGGATCCTTATTACTCCTTTTATTGTACGAAGAACTCCTACTAGACTGACTGGAGTCTGACCTACTGCGGGCCCGAGGGACAGGGACCATCTTCTGTTCAGCTTTTGTATGTCTCCTCCATTTCTCATTCCTCTCCTTTGGGCTCCACTCATTACGTTTGACAGAAGGTGAAGTGCGAGGAGATGATCTATATGACTTTCGATCTGGTGAAGGACTTGACGAGGGGGATCGGCGACTAGCATGCCTCACAGAGTCTGGTGAAGCAGGTCTGGATCTATTATCTGGAGAGCCAGGTGGAGACCTAGCTGAGCTACTCGGACTCTGTGGTGTCTTAGGACCATCCCCTGCAGATGGAGCTGAAGAATATTGATCACCATGCCCAGGTGAGCCCACATTAGAACCCACATCACTTGGTGAGTGTGGTCCCTCTGGTGACTTAGGGCCTACTGGTGAACCAGGCATTGAATTTTCTGGTGAATTAATATCAGAATGTGCTCCACTCAAGTTATCCGGTGATCGTGGTGGCTTTCCATGAATTGGAGACTGTGGCGATGGTGACTGTGACCGACTTTCAGGGGAAGGGGAGCGTGGTCCTTGGGACCTAGGGGATCTTGGGGAGCGAGGTGGGGACTTTGCATCCTTTTTAGAAGGTTCACTTCTATCTGATGATGAGCTCCTTCTACTTCTACTCCTAGAGCTTGTACTGCTACTACTGGATGAAGACTGATCTCGAGAGTCTTCTGAATCCATCTCTGTAAAAATGGAAGTGTCAAATGAAGCTTATAGTGCTTTGAACATAGGTCCCAACCCAAACAAGCACTCTGATTGTTATTTCATTTATTTCAATAGCTTCAACCAGTCAAAATATGCAATACTGCTTCAAAATGTTAGTTCAAACAAATTCAATGTACTTCAACAGCGGCAAATATCCATAGACCAATTTTAAGTCATTGAAATTTTATTAATCCCATAAATAAAAACTCAAAAAGCATAAAAAATGATAAAAAACAGTATGTTTTCTGTTTGCATTTACTAAAATAATACAAATTACTTGATAGACTGTACTAGAAAGACAATTATATAGAAATACCTAATGCTTTATGAATGATTACCATTCATTTGAGTGCTACCTGTCACCTGACAACGTACCTCACCTAATTCATTAATATTATCATGGAAGTAGAAATAAAGCACGAGTAGTACTTAAAATATATTGAAACAAACATGTCAAGGTTAGGTCAAACTAGCATTATCATAATTAATTTAATAATTTCAATACCGAACAACATTTACAAAACATGCATACTGCTGGTAACTCACCTTAGTAGTTTGGTAATAAATAATAATTAATAACAATTTATAAATGTACAACTACTACAGAAATTGGACACTAGAATCATTCTTGAGTATACCTACCTACTTTTAATCAAGTCCTGCATTATCGAATACAAAATGGGACATTACAATAAAGACCAGTTCTGTATTTTATGTTTGTATGAATCATATGAATGTTTATCAAAACTTTAAAAGTAATCATCAAATGTATCAACGTGGTTCAAAGATGTACTCAATACTTTATACAACTGGTAAATGCTACGTTGTGATGTATATTGGAAGACACATCCAGCCTTACCTTCACGACGACGCCTCGAAGCCAGAATTGGTTGCACTTTGTAACACTTTTCATATTGCAAAGACTTTCAACTTTATAATCACAACACAAACGAAACTTAGGTCTGTCACATATACTTGTGAACAACTTTTAACTTTTTTGAACGATAAACTGACGAAAACTTAGTAAAATCAACACTACTTCAACATGGCTGTGATACTGAAGGAAATATATGAACATAATAAATAATCACTTTCCAGTACTTCCGTAGGGTTAACTTACGCCCTTACCTTTACTGAGATGGATTAGACGGTTAATTTCTTGAAGTAATCGTTATTTATAATAAAAATAATCCTTTATTTGCGCCGCTAACGATTCTCTCTCAACGAAGCGAAGTCATCAAATCCATAGACTAAAAAACACAATCAATCAAAAATCCAAAATGACGCCGTGAACTAGAGGTGGGACACAAATTTATTACTAAATAGTTTATGCTTTCGTAGCTTTTTGCACGTGGAGGGCTACCTTAATACACGGTTTTCAAGATTTATTTATTTTCTCTAGAGGCATTTTTTTATAGTCTTAATTTGAACGCGAAAGATATGAAAAAAATTAAGCCACATATTATATACTTTAGAGACTATTTAATTTCTTTTCTTGGTTGCGGATTCAAGGCCGCCATAAACTAAAATAATTCTTAGTGATAGTGGCAACATTGTTTTTGTAAAAAAGTATAGACTAATCTATGAATTGAAGTATTCGAAAAAGGGCGCCAAAAAATCGTATTTTTATTTTATCAGCCTATGTGGATATTTTCCGATTTCAGAATGATTGATCAAGCTCTCGACGATAACGTTTCAGAAAATGACGAGGAGGAAAGCTTTTTCCAAGATGTTGACATATTACAGAAGCATGGTATCAATGTAGCAGACATAAAAAAATTAAAAGCGGCAGGAATATGCACTATAAAGGGGATTCAGATGTCCACAAAGAAGAAACTGTGCAATATTAAGGGTTTTTCTGATACTAAAGTTGAGAAAATCAAAGAAGCTTGTCAAAAAGTTGCAACTCTTGGTTTCATGACGGCGTTAGAAGTCAGCGATCGGCGGAAACAAGTTTTCAAAATTAGTACGGGGAGTACGGAATTAGAGTAAGTAATATTACGTACTCATTTAAAAGATCTACTAAGTATGTTCCTAACTTATCAATTAGGTACCTATCTACAGTCTTTTCAAAGTAGGGTTCCTGGTATAATGGACCTATCAGCTATTGGTGGACTCCAATCGTCCGTTCATCAAGTTTTTCTAGCCATACCTATATCGGTCCATTATTTACATGTATTTCATTAAAGTAAGTGATTTTTAGTGGCCCGCGATATAACATCCCATATGTACATATATAATGAAGTAGTGGACATCAAATCAATCTTGAGTTAGCGACAGTTAGGTATATAGGTTTTGATAAATTGAAGAGCCAGTATAGAATGGCAATTTGTCTGTTATGACCATCGTTATATGTAGGTACTACGTATGTACTTACGACCTATAAAGTGTGTTGGTTTTGTCCTTTTGCTGAGTAGGTACGGGCCAAACTTCTGACCTAGCTCAGGTAGGTAATAAATACTTACGTTTTTTGTATCATTGTAGTAAGTTGCTGGCTGGCGGAGTGGAGTCAATGGCGATTACTGAAGTGTTCGGTGAATTTCGCACAGGCAAAACTCAACTGTCGCACACTTTATGCGTTACCACGCAAATACCAAACTCTACGGGGTACCACGGCGGGAAAGTCATGTTCCTAGACACTGAACATACATTGTATCCTTTGTAATTAAGTACCTATATAATTTTGTTATTTACCTCGACCTATATAAAGAAGATATGTATAATCATCGGCAGGGATATTGAGCCCTGACCTTCACCTGCGCAGAAGCGATTTATTGGTTTATTGCCTTATGTGTACAGTGCGCAAAGCGATCCCCACTCTTCCGCCGAGAGCTCAATATCCGTGCCGATAACTATATCAACTACAAAATGGCAATAAAAATACAAGACTTTTCAAATGATCGACATAAATGTAATAGCTAGGTATGTTCTACGGCAAACTTAAGAGGCAGGCAATTATCATAAACCTAAACGTACGATATCAAGTTAGGTAACTACATAATATTAGATTGTACTAGGTATAACAGGGGCCCGATTCTCCTAATTTTACTTAAGCGACATACGATTCACTTTCGACTGAGATCCAATCCCGACTCAATTACGATTGAACAGTATGTGGCATTCCGCAATTTTTTCTTTGAAATAAACATTTCTATCCTTTTCTGTCATTCAATAATGAATCATTTTGTCTGCAAATGATTTACGATTGCAATATAATTGTAGAGCAAACTATCGTACCTATAGACCAAAATCACCAAAATAGCAGACCAATCGCAAACCAATCGAATGTCGTTGGAATACGATTGGTGATACCTATATTAGTAGCAGAATGCCCGACATGGTTAAAACTGCTATTGCGATCATATTGCGATTCAATTTCTATTCGATTTTGACATTATTAACTTAGGAGAATCGGGCCCCAGGTGTTACTAACGAGTGCCCCTTGCTACCTATTAAATAATCGGTTTCCTGCTGTCAGACCTTTTGTAGGTGTATGGAGTCGGGAGCCAGCGTTAACTGTAGCTAGGTAGGTAATTTATCCACTAAATTTGATATCCGAATTATGTAAATCTAGCAGTTTTCTAGCGAGATAAAGCGAGCGAAGAGCATCATAAAAATACAAAATCAGTTTATAGTGTCCCTTTAAGAAGTGTGTCAGGGCCATGTCAGGCCATCTCATCTCATACATACACATTTGTTATGGCATAAATGCTTCATTTTCTTTAGATGCGTTGGTACTCACCTGATTAATATTCATGAATAACCACCGATTGTGTAACTATATATTTTATAGATATTTTACCTACTTACCTGTTTATTAATTTTCCTTATAGCTGGGAAAATAATACGCTCAAAACACCGTAATGATGGGCATATTATATAGATACTATATTTGCATAAATACCTATACCAAATATAATATCAAGATTACTGACTAGGATCGTATACCAAAGACTTCGCAATTGCATTGTAAATTGTAGTTATTTAGATAATTCCTTAACAATACATCAGCCGGCCTGACCGACTGCGGCCAATTGCAGACAGATTCAATTTAGACCAAAGTGCAGTCCTAGATAACGTGCTATACGCTAGAGCGTATACGTCAGAACATCAGGTTAGTGGGTCCTTGAAGTACCTATTACTTATATACTTTCTAGCTGTTACTTAGAAGAAAATTTTAGGTACTCTGAATGTTCACCCTTAAGTAAAGGTGACACTCATCTAAGTTTTCTCGCAATAAAGATATATTTATTCCACTTTCTCGATATTGCTCAAAGCAATCAAGTGTACAGCAGTTACGAACTCAGGAATGTTCTCGAGAGTCTTTACCTTACGAGGTTTGAAGTGTCTCCTAAATCTTCAAAACACTTTCCAGGAAGTCAATACTAAGATATCAATATCAATGTTTTATATAAGTTCTCATGTCTTTTATAACCAGGCGGAACTGCTAGACTATGTGGCAGCCAAGTTCCACGAAGAAGCTGGGTTATTCAAACTTCTTATAATAGACTCTATCATGGCATTGTTTAGAGTCGACTTCTCAGGACGAGGCGAGTTGGCTGATAGACAGCAAAAACTAGCGCAAGTACTCTCACGGTTACAAAAGGTTTGTTCATGTTCCGAGCTAACTATTGTTCGTATCAGCTGTAGCTTGTACTATTGTACATCCATCTCAATACAATACATTCTAGTTGTAAAATAGAATGTTGCGATCTTTTTAAAACGTAGTATAAAATCACGCCTTTCGGCATTTAAAGCTGAAGTGTTATATTTCATGGGGTTCTTTGAAAACACATAAGGAACCGCGACCGTTACATTTCAGTCCTAGTTCAGAATAGAGCCTATTATCATCAAGTAAGGCCAAATTGGCTATGCTAACACGTACGGAATTTATTCCTTTACTAGAATAATATCCATTCGAATGTAAAGCGCCACATGTACATAGGGGTACATAGTTATTTTGTTATTTATATACAAAGTAGTACTGCGTCTTAATATGCATGTGCAGTATTCGTGTCACGCAGTATTCTACGTCTTATTTCATGCGTATTGTAGGCGCCACTAAAATTAAAAAGAACTGCGTGTTATGAGTTTCCGAGCGAGTTCAAGATCACAGCAAACACATGATTAACTCGTTTGGTCTCAATAGATAAACATGCATCCGGTTTAGAACGAAACTACGTTTAATAACTCAGTTACTTAAATCGAGATAAAACAATAGACGGTTTTAATTAAGATCATTTGTCATGCTCATGGGTTTTAGTGGCGACTTATCGCATTGACGAATTAAGACTTTATATGGAGATCGATGTTCCTAAAGTGAATAGTTTGTTAATAAATTGACAAAATTAGCACCTTCATGTTAGTGCAAGTTTTTCAAAATTATAATGTTGCATGACTTGGCAGTTCGGCACTAAAAATAAAAAAAGATAAAGGACAATTAGATACCTACCCACTAGCTAATAACTTTCTTGCGTCATTGCCTCGATCAAGTACCTACCTAATTTAAATTTTATTTATTGTTTTACAATCTGCACTTCATACTTTGCGTTAAATTCATAGCTTGTAAGAAATCAAAAATATAAATAAAGGAACAGAAAACAATACGTACCTTGGTAATTCTATTGAACATATTAAATTGTTAACACATAATTTTATTATATCCTTTTATCAGATATCCGAAGAATATAATGTCGCAGTTTTTATAACGAATCAAATGACAGCCGATCCCGGGGCAACACTGTCTTTCCAAGTGGATCCTAAGAAGCCTATAGGAGGCAATATTCTTGCCCACGCATCTACCACGAGAATATCTTTGAGGAAAGGCCGTGGAGAAAATAGAATCGCTAAAATATACGACTCGCCTGATTTGCCTGAAAGTGAAGCCACTTTTGCCATAACAAACGGAGGTGTGGCTGATGCTAAAGATTAAACATTATTGAAACAATACGCTGTTTTATTTACGTAGTGATAGGAGTTCCTACTAAATCTAACATTCTTGCGGAAACTTACACCCCATTTTAATTTTGTTCGATACCTACTCAAAATGATTCATTATTGAATGATAGAAAAGGATAAAAACGTTTATTTCAAAGAAAAAATAGCGAAATGCCACATACGTTTCAATCGTAATCGAGTCGGGATTGGATCTCAGTCGAATCGAGTCGAACGTGAATCGTATGTCGCTTAAGTAAAATTAGGAGAATCGGGCCCCTGTTCATACCTAGGTAGCAACATTTGAAGTACCAAGGTAAATTATTAAATTATCTAATTAAAAATCTATAGGTATACTTAACCTAATGAGTAATACAAGATTAAATAAAATTACCTTACTACCTAGTATTCAAGACGACATAATAGATAGACGCTTACTCATACCGTCATACTTAGGTACGATAAGTACTTAATTCGTTTGACTGATTTCATGTAATACTAAGATAAAATGTGGACACTACCTAGTCATCTAATATAGCTAGGTAGGTATTTAATATTATCAAATGTAGGTATAAGATAAAAAAATCTGCCCACGGTTAAACTCGCAGATTTATAGATTTTTCCCTTTTAATTATTTTGGTGATCGTACCCAAATACTTGCCCGAAAGAGTTTACCTGTTGTGCGTTTTGTATATAGTGCGTACTAAAAGTTAATTTTCTCCACGCATAATATTGAAAAGGCTTCATTAGAATAAATCTATTTAAATATAGATCGCGACATTATCAAGTAAGTAATTGTTAGTACAAAAATGTCATCGACCTGTAAATCAGAAGATTGAGATAACTTCTGTAACCCGTGTTCGTCTCCGCTCTGTCGCTATATGCAGTCAAGCGAACCCAAAGTCCAATCGTTAACGAAATCGTTTTGTTTTCGTCATACACAGTGGCGTGATTCAAACGAACCAATTAAGTTCCTTGCCTCGATTAGATAAACAAACTACCATACTTTCATGATTTACGCTACACGTTGTTTATTACACGCGTGTGTGTACGCAATACGTATTAACTAAATATATCAGTATCATTACCAGTGGTCGGAATAGGTAGAGCTATTTTGGCTACTTGCGACATGAGGACATAACATGGATATGCCAAATATTTCCCGGAATCCCGGGAATTCTTGGAATTAAAAAAACATTGTTCAAGTAGTTTTTATAGATCACCTACAAGGTGTAGGGTAGCGGAAGAGCACAATTTACGTAAACAAGTTCCCTGCTACTCAGGTCACTAACGAAAAATTCCACTTCAAACTTTTGTATATCAAAATTGGCTGTGACAAACAGACGGACAAGGCAAAACTATAAAGCTTCCTTTGGAACTTCGGAAGCCTGAAAAAATATGTATTTAGCAGAGGACAATTACTTTACTTTTTCACTAAATGTCCTTTGTAGATATTATAAAAATAAAAAACACTTACCCAAATGTGGTAGGTAAATCAAATAAACAGTTTCAAATGTATCCAGTCCGCAAAAAACAAATCAAAATTCGTAAATCCAAGCCAAAGTATTCGTGTTAGTAAGATTCCAGAAACCAGTTAACAAGCCAACGTCAAATAAAATAAGGAACACAATAAATCACACGTGCGCACTCTACAAGCCGAAACAAAAGAGTGAGTGAAGCCCGCTGTACCTGTATTTGTATAAGTGAGACAGCTAATACTTTAGACGTTTTAAGATAGAAAGAGACAAAAAATAAGCGACGAAAACAGCGCTTACGACGGGTTGGCAACATGGAGCATAAACATATAATAATAAAAGAGAGATAAATTGGTTTGTTCTTGATGTATCGATAACTTAGTGTAGCAGGAGCTGGTCAGGAAAACTCGTAGACTGATTTGACAATTGTGTATTACATTAATTACAATAAATACGAAATAACAAAATGCGGCGTCACCGCCGTGGTAAAATGAGAAGCGCCGTCTCGCTCGCAGCGGCGCAGGCGAGCGCTCGTGCCCGCCGATCCCGCGCCCCTCCCGCTGCCCGCGTAAACCCGGCGCTAGCACTCCCCTCGCGCTCCCCCTCAGCCGTCGCGTACCTCCAGCCGGTGGCAGCGATATTATCTTTTTCTATTCTGTATTGTGTAGGCATTTAATATTTCCTTGTGCAGTAAAGTATATTTAGTATCGTTTCTAACAGTTTTACTTAATTAATTCATATTTCACGAAGCTACCTCTAACAACGTTCCAGGATCCCTGTGTGTGTTTATAAGTAAGTATATACTGTTTGGGTGCTCACCTACTACCTGCTCATAACTGCCCACTTACCCATATTAACTCACTTAAATCAATCGACAATTTCAAAATCCCGGGATTTCAGAGGCATGTCCATGTTAATATCAATGTTTGCGGTCATTCACCCCAAATAGCTCTACCTATTCCGACCACTGATCATTACTCAATAGATATGATTATCGTGGAACTATTCGTCATGATTGAATATTTCCCGCCACGCCGGCATTCATCGAAAAGTCGTGTACGTGAATGTACAAGGCGTATCAATGAGAACCTATTGATTTATTTTCAGCGCTTTATCTTTTTCAAGATTTATATTTGAATAAATTTTATTTTTCTTAAAAACATGCTTATTGGTTCAGTAGCGCCAAAAAACTTTGCACTTTTTGATTTGTGCATATTATTTTACTATAGTAAGGTCAACTATTGCCGACTTCAGACAAGCAAACCTCGACAAAATCGCTAACATCTGAATTACAAAATTTGGCGCGAGCTGTACAAAATAAAGATTTTCTTCCTTCCAATCTATTTAACCATTGTTGGATTCATATTGAAGAGGATCTTTATCTGGAATCTGTCTGCGAATGCCCTGGCATCAGGAAATAAACTATATACAAATATTTCTCAGGGTTATTTGATGGAACACGAAACATTATTTTGGTACCAGTACCAAAGTAATGTCTCAGACCTCTTGCATATTTTTGTGGTTATTTTGTACTTCTTTCATTATTCAAATCAAAAATGTAAAAATACATTAAATCTCACTTCAGCTCAAAAGTAAAATGAGCTTTTTAATCAATTTCATAGTCAGAAAAAAACAGAAGTCTCCAATAATCAGCGAAATCTGGGGCCCGATTTTCCTAAGTTAATAATGTCAAAATTGAATAGAAATCGAATCGCAATATGATCGCAATAGCAGTTTTAACCATATCGGGCATTCTACTACTAATATAAGACCAATCGTATTCCAACGACATTCGATTGGTTTGCGATTGGTCTGCTATTTTGGTGATTTCGGTCTATACGGTAGTTTGCTCTATAATCATATTGCAATCGTAAATCATTTGCAGACAAAATGATTCATTATTGAATGATAGAAAAGGATAAAAACGTTTATTTCAAAGAAAAAATTGCGGAATGCCACATACGCTTCAATCGTAATCGAGTCGTGATTGGATCGCAGTCGAATGTGAATCGTATGTCGCTTAAGTAAAATTAGGAGAATCGGGCCCCTGTGTAGTCACGAGAATACCACACCAAAAAATTCCCCATTTTGACACATGACGCAGAATAAAAACGTGACAGCGTAATTTTATCAGTTGTTTCGTGAACCTTTCGAGGGGCGGAGGCGCTGTGCGTTGAGCGAACTGTTTCGTTTTAATTCAATTACCAAAAAATATTACTATAAAAGTATTAGTTTTCTGTTTGTGGTTTAAATAAAATCAGGCTCTATAAAGATGAGTGAAAATAACGAAAACAAAAAAGAAATTCGTGTGTGGTGCGATGGGTGGTGAGTAATATCGGGTTTTTATTTTTACTTCATGTCTTCGTGCTTGGATTATTGGAAACATTACACTTACTCGAATGCTCCTGTTGTTTTGCTGTAGTCACAAAGCATATCTTGCCAACAAGTCCCGCAATACTTTCATAAATAAGAGCTACAGTACCTCGCTGGAATAATTATAAAACATCCGGCGCGAATGATTTCAGTTTGCACTCGCTGTGTACACATGGTTTTCTCTAAATACTTAGTCGGCGTATCAAAGTGGGATGCTGATTTCTGTTTAATTTCCAGTTATGATATGGTGCATTTCGGGCACGCAAATTCGCTGCGGCAGGCTAAAGCTCTGGGCGATGTTCTGATAGTGGGAGTGCACACAGATGAAGAGATCTCGAAGCACAAGGGTCCCCCAGTGTTCACACAAGAGGAGCGCTACAAAATGGTGCGTGCCATCAAGTGGGTTGACCAGGTGGTGGAGGGTGCTCCCTATGTGACCACGCTTGAGACTCTGGACAAGTATCAGTGTGATTTTTGTGTGCATGGAGGTAATCCTTTTTGTAGTTTCATTAAATCACATTTTATATATTATTTTCATTACTAATGTACAGTGTGAATAAATTATGAACATCATATAAAATATTCTATACAGGAATGAATTTTAAGCAGTGCACAAAAAAAAACTGGTGGTCCAGAATCATTAACAGAACATATCTGCATCATCAGTAAAAAAATTTTTTTCACTCTTTTGTCCGCCCTAAAATCAGCAAAATATGGATACCAACTATTCTAACGCGCTTGGAGCAGCGCTCGCGTCAGTAAACCGGTTTCGCGTTGCCGCACCGTGCCTACTGTGACGACTGTGACGGTACTATCGGTTACAAAATAAACATCTTTCGATATCAATAACTTTTCTTTTTTGTACTAAAACACAACAAAATAAAAATATACGTATCTATAAAACTTATTTAACTATAAGTTGACGAAGTTTGCGCACTGGATAAAATTCATTCCTGTATAAAACACAACACAATACAGTAGGTAAATAATAAATATTTTCAGACTACATTATAAACAGTTTTTTTGTAATCTTTTCGGGGTCAATTGTATTTCCTGCATTCTATAATATGACTGCAAAAAATATTAAATACTTGTTGTGTTCTGTTTTTTAAGCTTCTGGATATAAAAACCAGAGATCATATGATCAATGGTCCAATTTTTTTAATCAATACTTATACAGAGACATTTTAGTCTTATTGGTCGAACAAATTCTACTTGAGCTAACTTTTTTAACAAAGCTATTAATCTTTTTTCTTTATTACTTAGGAATAAGTTAAAGTGGTTTAAAACCTTTTAACACTAAGCACATTTATTTTCAGATGACATCACAGTGACTGCAGATGGAATAGATACATATCATTTAGTGAAAAAAGCTGGCCGTTATAGGTAATTTTAAGCTCATAAAATACCTGCATGCGATAAAATTTTATAGCCCATTCATAATCTTGAAAATAAATTGGTATTTCACACTTTATAACATAGTAGATTATGTATTGTTACTGGTCAATGTGAAACGCAGAATAAAACCTGCATTCTGAAATTACAGAATCATTTTTAAATCATTAACTTTCACTGCAATTAAAATTAATTTGTTATGCATTTCGTATAACAAAAAAATACTGCTTTACTCTCTTGCTTAAAAACATAAATCGATTTTCTGCGATTATGCCCGAAACCTGAGTCAACTAATTCACATGAACAGCATACCTCTCATGTCCAAACAATTGTTTTTGTTTCCTCTGTTATTGCTATATTGGGTTTTTATAATGAGATTATTAATTACTATGTAATATAAGTTATTTATTAATAAACCATTTTCCTTGGCTTTAAAAGATACCTTTTCCCATTAGGAGCTGTATGCACGGCATATTATTTTTAAAATGATTAAATCATTACCAGCAGAAAATTTTGAATATTTCAGATTTTTAGAGTCTTATACAATCTTATTTGTTGCTACTTCCACCCGCGATTTTACCCGCATCCCGAGGAGACTACTTCAGGCTTATGGATAAAAACTAGCCTGTATCCTATTCTGATATAAAAGCTATATTACTGCCAAGTTTTATCAAAATACGTCCAGCAGTTTTACGTCAAATATATATACACAAAGTTATAGTTACTAACGCGTTTATAATATTAGTAGATTTGTTAAATATTTTTTAATAAGTACCTACGTATGTAAATCTATAAATAGGAAGTCATTTATTGGCAAAAACAATGTTTACGAATAAGATGGAAAATTTTATCTGTCACTAGCTTCTGCCAGCGGTTGCACCCGCATCCCGTGGGAACTACTTCCCGTACCGGGATAAAAAGTAGCCTATAGTAGCCTGAGATTAGCGCGTTCAAACAAACAAACAAACAAACTCTTCAGCTTTATAATATTAGTATAGATTAAGTGCCTTAATAAATCTTCAAGGAGGTGAAATAATAAATCCGGTCAAATCTGGGTTTTTATCATTGTGTTGATTTGGGAAGTCCTACAACTTAGGTGTAAGATATTAATCTGGATAAACCGTGAAGCCAGAATAATATTTTTAGAACTGTATTGCAACCTGCTTAGCTATTTCAGTTTTTTTTTAAGAATTTTATGTTTTATTTGATTTTTGTATGTTTTCAGGGAAGTACAGAGGACGGCTGGCGTGTCTACCACAGATCTAGTTGGGCGCATGCTTCTACTTACGAGAGAACATTTCAAGTAAACATTCACGACATTCTTATAAAAATTAAGCATTAGCAAAATTATTCTCAACGCGTGCTGTGACGCTTGACGCCGATATAATTCTAAATTCTGTTTGTCTTAGACAATTGTTGGAAAAAAATCAGTCACCTTTGATCTCATAATAATAATAATGCTTACGGTTCAATGAGTTTAATGTTATTTCAGTGATTATCATTAATATTGTAAATTATGAAGAGAATATTAATTACATAACCATTACCTTGAGTTGGCGCTACTTAACATTATTAAAATACTTAACATGTTATGTTAATTATAATTCCGTTTTTAAGCCTGTCAAATAAGTAGAGTTACAAGCTATTTCTAGTATTTACCCCTGAGGCGCCAGTTGATGTAGAAAAATAATTAATCGACTACCACTTTTATAAAAAACTAGCTGTCGCCCGCAGTTTCACCCGCGTCCCGTAGTCGGATGGTGACAAAAACTATTCTAAAACTTTCTCCCGGGTCTAAGTTACCTCCCCTCTAATTTTCAGCCAAATCGGTCAAGCCGTTTTCATGCTATGTCGTGACAACGGAAAGCGGGTTTCATTTTTATATATATAGATAATCAGCTGAACTCAACCATTATGTTTTTACTAGCTGTTCCCTTCGATTTCACCCACTGCCGGTAAAAAACCTATGACTTTTCTCACGTTTTTGTATATCTGTCTGCAAAACTTCATATAAATCGGTTGAGTAATTTTGGCGTAAAAACACGACAGGCAGATAGGCATGAAAGAAAATGTCTGCCATTCACTTTCGCAATTATATTATAATTATAGTAAAGATGATCCTAAGTTAAATAAAAAATTAGTATTAAACATAAGTTATTAACTTACTATAATTGACACGACCCTGACCCTTATGAGGTGATAAAATAAGCGTTTCACGGCCGGTTTTGAGAACCAGAAATCATGATTTAATAAAGTAATTAAAAAATAAATAATTTTGATTATGTAATGCTAGGAAATGAATAGGCAGTTCTCAAGGTTCCTCAAAATCTTTGCCTTTATTTTCTTTGAAACAATGATAGATGTTCTCATGAATAACTAGTATCCAACAAATAAATAAATTCTATGTGATCCCGGAAATTCAAGCATTATATATTGGCGGCGGAATATTTATTTACTTTCTCAAAATTTAAGTGAAACAAGACTATTACGATATTAATTTACAGTCTTATAGGAATGTTTCATCTAAGAATCTTTTGCTACCTTATTAGGAGAACGTAAAAATCATAATGATAAAGCATTCCATTAAATTGTCTCATTGAAGCCATAAGTGTTGCGGCGGAATATTTATTCACTTTCCCAAAATGAGACATAAACGACACTACTACGATATTAATTTACAGTCTTACAGGAATGGTTCGTCTAAGAATCCCATACTACGGTCTTATTAGGAGCTTTCAAGTATCAGAATTTCATTAAACTGACTCATTGAACCCATAAATCACCTTATCATCTCATTCTCGTTTACACTTAAGGCCTATTGATTTCCAGGAGAGGTGACAAAGAGTACTCCGTAGCGCTGGAGCACTCGTCAAACCTGGGGACTGACTCAACGGCCAGGTCTCCGTACACTGGCTGCTCACAATTCTTGCCCACCACGCAGAAGATCATACAGTTTAGCAGTGGACTGTCGCCGAAACCCACCGATAAGGTACATTTAGCCTCTGATTTTTTAACATCGCCTGGATTATTTTCTCAAAAATGGAGGAAAAATAGAGGTTCCGATGCTACCAGACGGATTTGAAACAGTCTTTCACTGGCTGACTGTTGGGAAGTTACAAGTATGTCTGTGTGACATAGAATATATTTTATCCAGGTTCAGGGAGAAATTCCCCTTTGACGCGGGTGAAACAGAGAGAAACAGCTACTTTATTATACACACAGCTATTTATATACAAGACAGTAAATTGCTATATATAATTTGAAGATTTTAAAGATCATTTTTTAATTGGCGAAAAAGATGAACAAGAGTTTACATAGTATGTGCGTGCGTACAATACTATAATATCTTGCAAATTTAAACCAATTATAAATCTATTTCAGGTTGTTTACGTGGCTGGCGCTTTCGATCTCTTCCACGTTGGCCACCTGGACTTCTTAGAGGCTGCACATGCGCAAGGCGACTTCCTCATTGTAGGCCTGCATACTGATCTCGAAGTGAACCGCTACAAGGGCTCTAACTACCCAATCATGAACTTACATGAACGGGTGCTGTCAGTACTTGCCTGTAAGGTAAATAAAGTTTTATCTACTTTACTAATAGAATAAAGAGGAAAAATGTTTTTGTTTGTTGGCTCCAAAACTACTGAACTGCTTTAAAACATTCTTTCACTATTAGAAAGCTATGCTATTCCCCAGTAACATAAGGTATATTTTATTCGGGTACGGGCAGACGTTTCCCCGGAATGCGAGAGTAATGGCGGGGAAACGTATATTTTATTTTCGTAGGGCATCAAATCAAAAAATCCGACAAAGAAGGTCAACAATTTTGCGATGTTCCATTTTGATAAGCACTATGTTCGCGCCCCACACTAAATGTTACTAAAACCGGCCGGATGTGTGCCCGGCTCTACGGGACGCGAGGGGGTGGAGAGAGGGACGCGGGCGGAAGCCGTACGCGCTGGAGCCGCGCGCCGCCATTGCTAATATGACGCCGCTAGAGCATTGTCGAAAACACCACAAAAATAATATTAAGCGAAGCCAGTGTCGCGTTGTCCTTGTAAACCTGTAATTATTTATCTTAATTAAAATACTTTTCATTACCTATCAAGAAGAAGTATTATTTTGTCTCCGACAAAAGTGGCGACCGTGACAGGACAAAGAAAAGGACGCCGCGGCGACGCCATTACGACCCACACATAATCCGACGTGCCGGCGAGGAAAGGAGTGAAGGTGGAGGACATCTGAGCTGCTCGGGAGCCTACTGGAGCCACAGGAGGTCTAGCCCACAAGGAGAGTAAGCCCTGATCCTTTAATCTGTCCATAATCCTAAATATCCTTTGTGTGTCCTCGACTGTGCGTAGCGGACGCTTGCTACTCGAGCGTTAGGTGTTTATATTCCTAATCTAGCTCCCGGTGGCAGGCTGTGCACGTAATTATAAATATAGCGCTTCGCCCAAGTTTTCGACTCGGCTATTTACATAAAAAGGTGTTGCGTTTTTATAACGTTTATGCATGTGTGTGTGACGCTTTCATGGCGTCAGCTCTATAAAGTTTTCTAGCTTGAGAGTGAGTTTTAACTGTAATACACGCACGTTGCACGTACCTAATTTTCACGCAACTATTCATAACTCATTATTTTTCGATTTTCACGCTAATTCCATAGCACTCACAACGCTATTTACGTGCAAATACTAAGGTATATACCTAAGTATATAAAGCCTTTCTAGACTTTTCAATACTCGAACCGCTTTTTCATTTTATTTGCCGACTATTCCAGCTCCCTCCCCTGTTGGGTGGAGGTCGACACGTCGTGCTAACGGGTTCATCGTGTGCGCGCGCGGCTACGAGCTGCTGGCCAAGCTGTCTGCTCGGCGTGAGCTTCAGCACCAGCATCAGCAGCGCGTGCGACTGGACCTGAGCTTCTCTACTTTCCGAAACCGGTTTGAGTGCACATAGTAATTTATAATTACTTATTATATTCGTTATTTGCGTTTGTGATTATTGTATAAGTGCTATAATATGAGTGAATCAGAGCTCAAAATGGAATTATCCACCTTAGTTAAACAGCGTGGAATAATAAAAGGTAGATTAACAAGATTTGAACAGTATGTAAAGGAATTAACAAGTTTAAAGGATATACCTGCTGCGTATTTACAGTATATACATGGCTAGTACGCAAGCGTGTGAAACTAGTCGCGAATAGATTGGAATTCACTTTTTATACAAAGTCTTCCGATGTATACAGCAGCAGTACGCAAATACTCGCATATATTTTGTAGTGGCCAAAGTAACTTGCTTTGTTCCATATTATACAGTGCTAGTCCGCATGCAAACTAATCGTGTATACACTGGAATAGGCGCGAAAAACTTTACGATTCCAATCTATTCGCGAGCAGTTGCATGCTGCCATTTTGATTAAAACACGACCTAGCATTTAATGTTAATTTAAATATTAATAATGCTCGTAAATTCAATTTCTTTTTGTATATTTTTTAAACAAGTTGATTTTTTATGGGAAATATAAGTGCAGCCACAAAATTATTTATTGAACACATGATTAAGCTTCTAATTTTACAACATTATTTATACATTGTCATCTAATTTACTAACTGGGCCTCGTTTTTAGTATATTGCCATTTATAACCTTCAATTAAAAAACATTGTATTAAAAATTGAAGTTAGTGACGAAATCGAATCGCTGCAAAACCGACTCCACGTAGTCTTGTCTGCCCTACCCCTAGAGTGCAATTCAAAACCGCGTAGGCGCGGAGGGGCGAGGCGGCCTGCGAGCTGAGCCGCAGGTAGTTTTAACGCTCGCCGCCGCGGCTGAGCCGAAGCTGCGGCGGTGAGCGTGAAAACCATCTGCGACGATAAGCTCGCATGGGAGCGCCGGAGCCCCGCAGCACCGGAGCCGTGACAGAAGCGATGCTTGCTGCATGTTGCTTGCTTACATTTTAAACGTACTGAGTTAAAAAATTAGAAGCTAATTAAATATATTTTATGGTGTCATTTAATAGTATTTTAGAAGTTTACTGTTAGAATGCATGCTACAAATTTAGATGCTAAAAAATAACCATCATGCTGAGTTGTATTTAGAGTGGTTTACTTAGAAGATACTAGTGGCTAAGATAGTATTATTTAGATGCTCGTTAATTGTGGCTGACTTAGTAATTTAGAAGGCAACATACATTTTTGGGGGCGAATAATGATATTAAAAAGAAGCCTGTTTAATTAGCACCCATTTTTAATAAACAAACTCAGATTCAAAAGCCTTTTTTATTTAATGCTTTACCTAATATTAATTTTGTATAATTAAATTTGACCGTGTATAAATTGGAATGATGCATGTGCACATCTAAGCTACGAATTATACTCGAGCAGTACGCAAAATTCGTGTATACTTTGAAATCACAAATTAAAAAACAGCATTACAAAATATCAGCGAGCAGTTTCCTATGGATGCGTTTTGGCTATGTACACTCTGTAAATACGCATACCTGCTCTAAAATACAAAGAACTTGAGTTAATAAAAGAATTATTATTAAAAAAACAAAATACCCGACTGCACACTAAAAAAAGAGTAAAACAAGCCCCACAATAATATTGATCAATCAAATGCTAAAAACTAATTATGTAATACCGTTTAAACAATACCTATATTAAAATACACTACAATATGTGTTCGTAATCGATAGTTAAATAAACAGAAACTTATTTTGAATACAAATTTACTGAATATAATTTATAAATATTGATGGAAATCATCGCAGGCGGGGACCAACAGAGGCTTATTTATAGTCATTTCGGTTGTGCACCATTTAGCAGAATTTTCGTTGGTGGCGGTCAAGGTGGTCCCCGCCTGCGATGCTTTCCATCAATATTTATAAATTATATTCAGTAAATTTGTATTCAAAATAAGTTTCTGTTTATTTAACTATCGATTACGAACACATATTGTAGTGTATTTTAATATAGGTATTGTTTAAACGGTATTACATAATTAGTTTTTAGCATTTGATTGATCAATATTATTGTGGGGCTTGTTTTACTCTTTTTTTAGTGTGCAGTCGGGTATTTTGTTTTTTTAATAATAATTCTTTTATTTATAACTTTTTAGCTGTTTTTATTTAACGAAAATGTTGTAGATGTAGAAGACTATGTACCTTACTTTACCTTACTTTACCTTATGCGTGTGCCCGCATTCGGGCTGTATACTCGAGCATATCCCCCTCCGCACCGCGCCGCGCGCCGCATGCCAGGCCACGCCCTATCTTTTTGCTTGCTAACGCATGAGTTGCTTTGCGTTGACGCAGAATTAACATGTTCCCGTGGGAATTTTGAGAAAAAACGTATCCTATATTAATTACTCCCGTGATTGAAATGAATCTAATGATACCGCATACATATTTTTTTAAAGGGAAATTTAGAAAAAATATCCCGTGGGACTTTTAGGATAAAATGTATCCTATGACACTCCCGTAATCAAGACAAATCTAACGATACCTCATACATCAAAATCCATCAAGCCGTTTAGGCTACAGGAGGTCACAAAGGAACAGACATACATACATACTTACATACACTCGAAAAACATTACCCTCCTTCTTTGGCAGTCGGGTAAAAACTAGTAAAATACAATCATTAATAAGTGAATTTGAAGAAATACAAAACAAAATTGATATTTTACATTCGGATCCTGATGAGCAGATCCAAGAAAGAGAAATGTTAGAAAATAAGTTCATTAATTTAATAGCAATAAGTCAAGAATTATTAGATAATAGCGGTGTTAAAAAAGAGACAGATCATAATGATCAATTTTCAAGTAATTATAGTTCTCATAAACACAGCGGGATCAAATTACCCACTATAAAACTTCCCACTTTTGATGGAAACTACCTAAAGTGGTTAGAATTTAAAGACACATTCCTGTCTGTTGTAGATAGCAACTTAGAAATTCCACATATAAATAAGTTTCATTACCTTAGGTCTGCGCTTGAAGGAAGTGCAGCTGTAGTTATAAAGTCCATAGAGTTTAGCGCTAAGAATTATAAAGTTGCCTGGGACTTATTGTGTCAACGGTTTGAAAACAAAGATATTTTAGTTAATAACCATTTAACAGCATTATTTAATATCGAACCATTAAAGAGGGAATCATACAAATCTCTGAGATTCATTGTTGACCATGTCATGAAGCATCTCAGAGCACTTGAGACGCTAGGCCTGCCAACAAATAAGTGGGACATTCTCATTATATTTATGATCTCATCTAAGTTAGACTTGCATACCGCCAGGAAGTGGCAAGAACACAAAAGTAAGTCTAGTGAACTTGTAATGTTGACCGATTTCTTTGATTTTCTTCGCAACCGGGCTGACATACTTGAGACTTCCTACTTTAATAATACTCACTCAGACAAAGTTCCTGATCACAAACATAAAACAAACACACATTCCAAAAGTTTAGTTGCAGCTGTTGATAGGAAAGTAAATAATAATGAATGTCTTGTGTGCAAGGAAATTCACCCACTTTACTTGTGTGACAAATTCAAAGGTATGACTGTGGATGAACGTCTAGGTGAGATTACTAAGTTTAATTTATGCAAGAATTGTTTTCGAAGTGGTCATAATGCATATCAGTGTAAATTAAAGGCGATGTGTCGTACATGCAAGAAAAAGCATAACACATTAGTGCATGTCACACAAACAGAGAATAGTGAACAACCATCAACATCATCTTTACCGGTGTCACTGTCTGTGGTCAGCAGCGACCAGGTGTTATTAAGTACAGCTCTTATCCAGGTTGTGAAAGATAAGAAAACATACACAGCCAGAGCCCTGTTAGACACAGGAAGCCAATCATCCTTCATTACTGACAGTTTAAAAGAAAAATTAGGTTTAGTGATTAACCCGGGAGGGTCTGTAAATGTTTGTGGTATTAATAATTCTAATTGTAGTATTAAGCAAAGTTGTAATTTAAAGCTTAAGTCTAGGTGTAATTCTTTTGAGATTAAAGTTAAGTGTTTAGTTGTTCCCAGAATTACTGGAATTTTACCAAATTCTTTAATAAATACTGAGTATTTGAAATTACCAAGTAACATTGATTTAGCTGATCCAAATTACTTTTTCCCTTCTGAGGTAGATATCCTCTTAGGGGCAGATGTCTACTGGGACATAGTAGGCTCTAATTTAATTAAGTTAGGTAATAAAAATCCTGTTTTACAGGAGTCCAAGTTTGGGTGGCTAGTGAGTGGCCCAATAAGTACACAACAGCCAACCTCACAGGTTTATTGTAATTTCACTCAAGAAATAAAGGAATCTTTAGAGAAGTTTTGGACAATTGATGACCTTCCAGTTACTAAAACATATTCTGTAGAAGAACAGCTTTGTGAAAACAATTTTATTGAGAATTTTTCTAGATTACCAAATGGTAGGTTTGCTGTGACAATGCCTTTTAAGGAGTCCCCTGAGAAAGCTCTTGGGAACTCATATTATATAGCTAAGAAGTGCTTTTTAAATCTAGAGAAAAAATTTGCTAAGAATCCTAGTCTTAAGATTAAATACAAGGAGTTCATAGACGAGTATGCTAATTTAGGACATTTAAGAGTTTTAAAAAATAAACCTGAGTTCGGATATTATATGCCCCACCACGCAGTAATACGGGAAAAAAGTGAAACCACTAAACTGCGGGTAGTGTTCAATGCCTCATGTAAAACTAGTTCTGGAAAATCACTTAATGATATACAGATGGTCGGGCCAGTTGTACAGAGTGATTTAATATCAATTTTGCTTCGCTTTCGTAAACATAAATATGTTCTCACCGGAGATATAGAGAAGATGTTTAGGCAGATTAAAATTAAGGAACCGCAGCGCCACCTACAACTAATATTATGGCGCGATGACGAAACAAAACCGCTAGATATCTTGCAGCTAAACACAGTAACTTATGGTACTGCGTCTGCACCATTTCTCAGTACTCGATGTCTGTTACAGTTAGCAAAAGAATGTGAGGATAAGTCTATAGCATGTGTCATTGAAAATGATTTTTATGCTGATGATTTAAATACTGGATCCGAAACTGTAGAGGGTTTAAAATATATTTATAAGGAAGTTGTTGCTACTCTTGATTCAGCACTCTTGCCTTTAAGAAAATTCAGAACAAATTGTCCTAGCTTATTTGAAAATAATGATGATACAGCAAAATTTGTAGATTTTAATAAGGAATCTAGTGTATTAGGTCTTATTTGGTGTCCTAAGTCTGATAATTTACTATTTTCCACAGATTTACAGCATTCTGCTCAAATAACCAAACGGTCAGTAATCTCTACTACGGCCAAAGTATTTGATCCTTTAGGACTATTAAGCCCTTGTATTATAGTACCTAAAATTTTACTACAACAATTATGGTCTGCTAAACTGGACTGGGATGACCCAGTACCAGTTGAATTTTGTAAGAATTGGTCTAACCTTTTGAAAGAATTTTCATATTTGTCTGATATTAATATAGAACGTTGGGTTTTATGTGACAATCCTAAAATTATAGAACTACATTGTTTTGTCGATGCCTCACAACAAGCCTACGCGGCATGTATCTACTTGCGCTCTGAAGACTGTACTGGAAAAGTAACAGTTAGGTTGTTGTGTGCTAAAGCACGAGTCGCCCCAATGAATCCAACCACTATACCGAGGCTGGAGTTGTGTGGCGCACTCCTAGGGGCTCGTCTATGTTCAAAGGTATTAGATTCCTTACAATGTAATATATCCCGAAAAGTTCTATGGTCTGATTCGATGGTTGTGTTGGGATGGGTGCAAACTCCACCCAGGGATCTTAAAGTATTTGTTTGTAATAGAGTGAACGAAATAAATCAACTGACACCGGGATTCGACTTTAGATATGTACCAACTGATCAAAACCCTGCAGACATGGGTTCTAGAGGTGTGTCTCCCAAGCAGTTAAAAGCTTCTAGCCTTTGGTGGGCAGGGCCTTCGTTCCTCGCTAATGACCCTACTTGTTGGCCTACACAACAACAAATCCCTAGTTTACCAGAACTTAAAATCCCACGCAACATTGAATGTCACACCACAATTGTAAATAACATAATTGAATTTGATAAATATTCTAACTTTAATAAACTTATTAGGATCTATGCATATGTACAACGTTTTGTACATAATTGCTTAAATAAAAATAGTAGAATTAGTGGACCATTAGATGTTAAGGAATTAGATAAGTCATTATTAACTTTAGTTAGGTTAAGTCAGTTGAATAGTTACTCTGACGAAATTAAATTAATTAGTGATAAGAAAACTCTTAATTGTAAGTCTAAATTACTGTCGTTGAATCCTTTCTTAGATGACAACAATATATTGAGAGTTGGTGGTAGGCTTCAAAATTCTGAATAAGCCAGTGTCGCGTTGTCCTTGTAAACCTGTAATTATTTATCTTAATTAAAATACTTTTCATTACCTATCAAGAAAAAGTAATTTGGATCAGCTAAATCAATGTTACTTGGTAATTTCAAATACTCAGTATTTATTAAAGAATTTGGTAAAATTCCAGTAATTCTGGGAACAACTAAACACTTAACTTTAATCTCAAAAGAATTACACCTAGACTTAAGCTTTAAATAGGTTAAGTCAGTTGAATAGTTACTCTGACGAAATTAAATTAATTAGTGATAAGAAAACTCTTAATTGTAAGTCTAAATTACTGTCGTTGAATCCTTTCTTAGATGACAACAATATATTGAGAGTTGGTGGTAGGCTTCAAAATTCTGAATTTGATTATGATAAGAAGCACCCCATGATTTTAGATGCAAAACATCAGTTCACTCAATTGTTATTCAGGCAAGAACATGAACGTTTATTTCATGCAGGACCGCAACATCTGCTAGCGTCTATCAGAGAGCGATTTTGGGCCATAGGAGGTAGAAATTTAGCTCGCAGTACGACTAAGAAGTGTCTACTCTGTACTCGCTTTCGAGGAAAAACCATTCAACCAATAATGGGTAACTTGCCTTCGGAAAGAACTTACTCAATGTTTCCTTTCTACACATGCGGTGTAGATTTTGCTGGTCCTTTTACTATTTCAAGTCGCAAAGGTAGAGGAAGTCAATCCTCAAAATGTTATTTATGTTTATTTGTATGCCTCTCGACTAAGGCGATTCATTTAGAATTAGTAAGCAGTTTGAGCTCTGATGCATTTATATTGTCTTTAAAAAGGTTCATATCAAGAAGAGGCAAACCTAGTGTCATCTATTGCGATAATGGCACTAATTTCAGAGGCGCAAATAACGAAATGTGTAGAGTGCTCAGGTCCAATCGTAAGTGTACTGATAATTTCGCGAATGATAATGGTATAAAATTCGTATTTAGCCCGGCGTACTCGCCTCACTTTGGGGGCTTATGGGAAGCAGGAGTCAAGTCGGCAAAGTTTCATTTAAAACGCACGGCCGGTAAAGCTTCCTTGACGTTCGAGGAGCTTGCTACGTTATTAGCACAAGTCGAGGCCATACTTAATTCCCGTCCTCTGTCTCCCCTATCTTCCGATCCTACCGATCCTACACCACTTACCCCAGGGCACTTTCTTGTCGGGCGACCTCTCACGTCGTTACCGTCGGCACCTATTAATACGAAGAGTCCAAATCGTTACCAACTTATAGAGAAAATTAGACAAGACTTCTGGCAAAGATGGCGCCGGGAGTTCGTAGCGGAGCTGCAGCAACGCACGAAATGGAAAACCAGGCAGCATGAGCTTCGCGTGGGTGATCTGGTGATCCTAAAGGAAGAAAATGTTCCCCCACTGCAATGGAGACTCGGCCGTGTCACACGTTTGTATCCTGGGACGGATGGAGTCAGCAGGGTGGCTGATGTCATGTCTTCCAGAGGCACAGTACGAAGGGCTGTGAACAAAATGTGCATCCTACCAAGTTCAGCCCCAGCAGACACGACACTGATCAATGATGACAAGGATGCTGCCGAGAATAAAGAAGCTTGAAAGCTACCCTTTCAACCCCGGGAGGATGTTCGCGCCCCACACTAAATGTTACTAAAACCGGCCGGATGTGTGCCCGGCTCTACGGGACGCGAGGGGGTGGAGAGAGGGACGCGGGCGGAAGCCGTACGCGCTGGAGCCGCGCGCCGCCATTGCTAATATGACGCCGCTAGAGCATTGTCGAAAACACCACAAAAATAATATTAAGCGAAGCCAGTGTCGCGTTGTCCTTGTAAACCTGTAATTATTTATCTTAATTAAAATACTTTTCATTACCTATCAAGAAGAAGTATTATTTTGTCTCCGACAACTATCTAGTAAAAACAAGGCCATGTCCCAAAAAATATGAGAAAAAGTGCCTGTAACAGAACTTTGTTTTTAATTTCTTTTGCCTGGAATCCAGGTTGTATGCATCAACTTTGCTGGACAGAAGATTACCCATATAAGTAATCAACAATTTCATATTTTCCTTTGAGCCTAAAAGCAATTAAATTGAATTTTTATTTCAGTATGTTCATGAAGTTGTGATCGGAGCGCCGTACAGCGTGACAGCTGATCTCATGGACCACTTCCGCGTGAAGGTGGTATGTCACGGACTGACCACGATAGCGACTGACTCCGATGGCTCTGACCCTTACAAAGTGCCTAAACAGCGCGGCTGCTTTAAGGTAATTTTTATTTTTTTACAGATTTTTGAACAGACATGAAATTTCAGTGTGTATATGTCACCGTAAGATTACAAACATCGTTAGATTACAATCTATCTCGAGAGATTGTAAACTGTCGAATTATTGTGAACCGTAACATCTGATTGCAATTTAACGCATTATTTTTCGCTATATAATCTATCGATGAGAAATTGTCAAATTGTCAACAGTCCGAAAGCTCTCCCTGATTGGTCAGTCTTTTTGTAAGATCGACCAATCACGACCAGCCGTTCTGTTCCCATGGAGTTCCCGTAGAGTTAGAAATAGAGGTGTCAGTTAAATAAAATAAATGCTCTTCAAAAATTCTTCAAGTATTTATTATTTAGTACGAGTATGTAATTAATATTCCTGACATATGGAGGGAACAAATTGTAACGAAATATTTATTCTTTAAACACAAATTGAAATTGGAAAATTATAAGAAACTTTTATAAAAAAAAAACAAAACAATTAGGTAGTTTGTCTTCAAACACAAACAAATATTAAAAAAAAAATAAAAGCCTCTTATATAAAAAAGGGTACTTAATTTTGTCCTCAAACAATTTAAATTGGACAATTATAAAAAAAACTTTAAAATAATAAACAATCATTTTATCCTGCAATTCAAATGAAAATGAAAAATATAATTTTACTATTTTACTATTTTCATTATGCCCACTGTAATATTTTTGTAGCTCTATGGTAAATTCGTTCGGATTAACAATATAATTTTTTTCTGAGTGATTTTGTTGACCAGGCTCAATATCCGACATGGCTAATATTATTTAATGAGAACACGTAAGTTTCCACGCATATACAAATATTAAAACACGAGAAATTAATGTAATTTAGGTTATGTTCGGAAACTAACACTAATTTGTTGGTTTATCGTTCAAACTGCTTTTCTTTGGTTAATCACAGATGAATTTTACATCCTCAACACTTTTATATAACTAATTATAAAGATATAAGTTATTTTCAACCGGAAATCAATTTATAATCACGAAAACACAGTTGTTTACACAATCGACAACAAACGAAATAAACAAACAAAATGGCGAATGCCGGAGCGGCGGGGGCACATTACGTTCTACCAATCAGCGCGCAAGATGCATTCCGTTCTACGCCAGTTGACAATTTGACCGCTTTACATTGATAGATTATAATATAGCGAAAAATAATACGTTAAATTGCAATCACATGTTACTGTTCACAATAATTCGACAGTTTACAATCTCTCGAGATAGATTGTAATCTAAATATGTTTGTAATCTTCCGGTGACATATACATGATATCGAATATGATCTTCACTTTCTGTATGATTATTTCATTCAATCATAAATCAATTGCTATTCATGATTTAATAGAATCCTAATAAGATGTCTTTTTTTTCTTATAGATAATAAATTCTGGCAACACCATGACAACAGAAGACATCGTGCAACGAATAATACGCCATCGTCTGGAATTTGAGGTCCGCAACACAAGGAAAGAACAAAAAGAGCTGGCAATATCGAAAGCTTTGAAAAAAGATCAGCATGTTAAACAAAACGGCAATTGTGAAATTGCCAACACTAGCTAAAGATGAGAGCTGTGAAGTTTACTCTATTTACCAAATATATTTGTGTTAGTTTGTGCTATTTAGGTGTAGATTCGAGAATAAACCAGTTCACTATTGTTAGTGCGAAGTCCCCTCTGTCTCAAAGGACAACCATTGTTGATGACATTTAGTTCATCGATTTAGAAAATATTTTTCTCTGGTTCTGCAGTAGTACCGATAAAATATTTAAAATAATTATAATTTAATAATTTATTTCCATATTCGATTTGATGTGATGATTCTAATATTTTATTTATTCTGTATTGCTTATTCTTCTAATACTTATTATCAATTGAAACATGATTTTTTTCACTAACTCTATTAAACAATTTATTTTTAGCTGTTCTTACTCTGTAAATACTTTTTATGGGTCAGTTAATAGTTTTAATGAAATTCCAGTGTTTGCCCGCCTATTAATTACAACATAATTATACTATAATAAATTCGTTTTTAAATAGGTTGTATCAAACATAGCAAATATTTGATTGTATTTATGTTTTCGCCGAGTTAATTTTAAGCAGCAAATAATCTGTAGCAAATAATAATTTTAAAATAAATTATTATTTGCTACAGCAAAGGCTAGCACATCAGATGCTGTTAATCACAATTATTTCTAAGTTGCAGTGAACTATTATTATCAAACGTTAACTCAAATCCGATAGTTGTTTCGGTAGTCAGGCATAAATTACGTGTTAATTATAATAGTTAGGTATAAAATTGTAATATTGGACTCATATTTCCATACAGCTTGGCAAACATAGTTGAGGAATTGAATTTTCTGTCTGAAAAAATATATTTATGTAGAAATGTTCCTGAAAAGGTTTAGAAAAGGCTTATTATTTTAGTAATATTTATAAAACAACAAGTTATTTAATTAAAATCTTCGAAAGAAAATACATACGTGGTATAGTTATCGGCACGGATATTGAGCCCTGACCTTCACCTGCGCAGAAGCGATTTATTGGTTTATTGCCTTATGTGTAGAGTGCGCAAAGCGATCCCCACTCTTCCGCCGAGAGCTCAATATCCGTGCCGATTTTGCTAACCTTACTGTATAGTTTACAGTAAGGTTAGCAAAATAATAAAATAGCCCGTAAAATTACTGTGGTTTTGTCTAGTTGTAAATTAATTGTATTTGTTTATGGTCCAACTGTCTTTAAATGTAAATCTATTTTAATATTTATCACGAAATAATACAATGCGCAGTATACAGTCGGTACATTTATTATGATTTATTTATTGATGTTATGAATCAATATTGTGGCATCGTTCAAAGGTGTATTTACAATTTATTGTTATTTCCTAAGTTAGAAAATTAGTTATAATTTGACGTTATGTACAAATTGTTTTTGTTGATATGTTTTATTTCTGTTACGAAATCTAATCTAATTTACGTCATTACGCGAGTTTTTAATAGCTCTCTGTTTTTTTTTTTTTTGAGAATACAAGGTTAAATGAAATTGGCGCAATAATTAAGTAGACTTAAATCTACAATCTATATCGATAATAAATAATGTTTACGAGAATAAAACACGTTCTATTTCAATAAAGTTGTATGAAGATAAAAAGTTATCTTTTTTTTGTCTTGCCTTTTTTTTACTAACACACACGTCTACACCACCCGATGACTATTATGAAGTTTGGGCTCTTTCACAAGAGCGGATATCGTGGTGCTGCAGGAAACTTGTCCCTTCCTCTCAGGTGTCATCATCACTTGTATCTTAATACAAGTTCTGAGTTTGTGCCGTGCGAACCGAACATTGCCGCGCGGAAAATTCGTCAGTGTGAAACAGATTATCCAGCTGAAAATACTCAGATGTCGGTGATGGATGGCTGCGCAAATATCTAATGTCGGAAATTATATTCAAAAATTGAAAAAGTGTAAAAAAATTGGTTAAGTCACATCTTTATATAGGGAGAGTGGTGGTACTATACTAATTAGTGACTGATACTTGAACATGTGGTTTTCCCACAATCAATTTTCCAGAAGTTTTTTTTATACTCTTTACTTTAATCACTAGCAAAACAAACAAATAGAAAGTTCAAAGTTTGAAACAGCTGTTATGTTTTTTATGATCAAACTAATAATAATAAAAAAGTTACTTTGGGAAAGTTATTTGTAATCATGATTAGATAGAATCACGTGTTCCAGTATTGGTCATTAATATAATTACCAGTCACCCACCCTACAATAATCACATCGTTAATGAAAAAAGAGATGTGTGTCCAATCTTTCGGGTCGTGTGAGTGGGGCTTAAGTGCGAAAAGACTGATATCCATTTCATAAATTATTTTTCACAAGACACTATGAGTGGCAACATTCTTCAAAAATTCAAAATGGCAGGAACAAGTAGTAGATATTTATTTCTATGTTAGTGAAATAATAAATCATAGTGACGTGGTGTAACGGAATTAAAGTGATTTTTGACTGAATACTATATGAACATTTTAGGTCCGGGATTTTATTGAATACAGCAATAATTTCAAACAAGGTAAGTTTTTTGCGTAGCCGCCCACAGTTGTATTCATCTGTTTCGTTTTAGTCTATTTCTAGTTATTATTGTGGTGTCACGTTGTATTATCTGCTTTTTATTAGTAATGCCCATTACAAACATTTCTTTTGTTGTTGATAAATATCACATTAGCCCAAGGATAGTCGTGATATCACATTGCAAACAGTTCCAATTGTAACATAGATTTTTGTTCGGTAACCAGACACTACGCATTTGTAAGTTATTATTAACTTGTGGTTCCATCAGTTGTTACCAGGAATAAAGGATTGTGTTTGGAGGTAAAGAAAATTAAATATTATCCACCTGTTGAATGGAATAGTTCGTCATTACTCATGTGTTACATGAAGGTACCTACTTACGCCGGTTTAATTTCGGTTCCAAAAGACTAATTGGAAATAAGTATCAAAATCACATACATACTCTCACACGTTGTATAATTTTCAAGACTACTTTGGAACAAAACAAATGTGGCCTAAAGTTGCTACAAAACAAGGTCAAGATCACAATGTAAAAGTAAACAGTATACGTTTTTACCCAACTGCGCCAGAAGGAGAGTTATGTCAATAAGTATATCACGACTACATGAAAGGCATGCTATTTTATGCAGTTAAGTATATTTCTCTGTCTTCTTCTACACAGTTGTTAGTAACAAGCTTAAACACTTACAACACTTTATTTACTGTAGATTTTTGGAGCCTGTAATTTATTTGTAGTGCAATGGAAAATAGCCTTTCTTTGTTTATCTATAATTCAGATTGCACTTGACCTCTATACTATTTAGCAAGAAACTACTATACTCCTAAATAACAAGGAATCTCGGTTACACCTGGATCTACATTTCTTTTTTTTTAAGCACATGTTTGTTCCCTATACTTCATTTGGTTACTTATACGGAAATTATTTACTTTACCTTATATGTATAGAAATTGCGATTTTATATAATTTATTTATATTTTCCTGAAGAAATGAGGATATTTAAATTACTCATAAAACTGTAGATAGTCACCCCATATTTAATACATGTTACTTTCCTCATTAATCATGATAAATTTAGAGTACCATAGCCAGAATGCTTCTTTTATGACAAATGCAGATGCATTGGATGATTTAAAGCATCGGAAACAGAGCCTTGCCCATGACACTATTCTCTGCCATCATACTCAGTACTAAGAAAGTTCATATTTTTTATGCTTTTTAACATTATGGCAAAAAAACCCTTTCAGCTTCCTCGAGAGGTAAATCTAAATAAATAATTTATTTGACGATTAATAGCAAAACTATGAGATTATTATTTTGCATGATGGGATGTGAGAGCTGACAGAATATTTATTATTTATGGTTTCTCCACTTTAGTGGCACCACTCAACACTCATAATTTCATTGTTTATACATATAATAATAATAATAACCTGGCCCATTACCGACAACATTGCAGAAAAGCCTTCATGTTTTTTCACGTGTGTATCTCTGGAAAATGTTAAATAATCATTTTCATCCGAAAAGGACGAATAGCGATAAAAAAATGCAGCAGGACTCTTAGGAGTGCGCGTAGGCTTAGGCGGCATTCGCCGCACAGCCTGTGATGCGCAGGCGCCGCTCGCCTCGGGCAGTTCGAGCCATGAGTCACAGCCGCCCAAAATAACTTGGGAATGGGCGCCGCCTACCGCCCGGGGCGGGCGGCTTGGTTGAGCTCAGTGGCAGCTGCGACGCCGCCGCATCTAGAGAGCGGTCGAGGTGGAGCGCGCGAGCCTCGTATTGACAGACGGGTGGTGGCGGCGCCGGCGCGGGATGCGCCGCCATGCCGGTACGACACCGCGAACTCGGCGACGAGCTCGCACCCCCGGAGCCCAAGCGCTGCAGGCACTGCGACGGTACGATCACATACATTGCTTTGCAGCGCAGGCCTTTCGCAAAAACATTACACTTATCTAACACTCGGTGTCTTAACCTACCCCTTAACTAATAACACGTTATCGGCTTAAGTTCGAGAACTATTGGTAATACTTGACACTTTGAAGAAAATGGCTATCTATCTTGAACGCAAGTTCTGCTTTTCTGCGAGATTACTTATCCACTGATTTGAAATTGAAGGATTAAAGTACATAAAACCGCGTGAAGTGTTGTGTTTTCTGCCATCGAATAAAACATTAACAATTCTTTTAATAATAATCGGTGTCTATATTATGTGTCGATTAAGTTTGAAGTCATCATTTTTAATTTGAACAGAGCATTATACCAAAGTTTGTAATGAGATAATAAATACATAGTTAAGAACTATTTTCGATTACAAATTGATAAAATAGCGGTCATCATTCCCCTGCATAGTTGGATGTTGGTCCTGAAAACGAAATAGATGGAAATTATTTAACTTCTTACTGGCTTATAACTCATATCCGAATTATATATAGTAAGCATCGACTTGAGATAATTGGATCGTTATCACTTGCCGTCGGCAAGGTGTGATAACACTTTGTAGGTCTTTCTGCTTCTTGCCGTGTTCGTATTCATGAAAGGATATAAACCATGCAATTAAGGAAACCATTAATTCATATTTAACTGGAATAAATCGTTAAGATAATGTTCAATTTGGAAATCTTAATAATATGTATTCTTACTCGGTCCGTCCCGCTGGTGAATCTCAGTCTGTACGTACCATAATCATTGTTTACATTGAAGCGCATTATAACATGTGCTAAAAGAAATTATGAAATGAAATGCAAATTCGGTTAATGGTTGCGCTGCAGGAAAATTATCTTTAGCCCGCCCTTAGTCACTGGAGTAAGTAATATGTGTCACGCAGTCGGGAATGGAAAGAGCTTATAAATAGGTGTTCAGACTCCACTACGAGTGGGCCACATTCCCCACCTTATGTAACAGAAAGCTCGTAAACAAATGCGTATTCTGACTTACCTTCACATGTTGCGAATTGCTCGTACGCTCTTATTTTGTTGTAGGGTTTTGCTAATCGCAGACGTATCGTCGTTGCACACTGTAAACGCATTTTAATTTTGCGTTCAAGTTGCCGTTTTATAATGTCGATGACCCTTACCGAGTATGATTCACACATCTTTGTGTTTTCCTTATTCAACAGAAATATAATTTACGAGTAAATTACTCTTATCAAGTTTGTTGCAGCAGTTAAGTCAGAATTGATTGACTGGCAGTTGTTAATTCAAGCTATACTGCAAGGGTGTGTTGTGACTGAGCCGGTGTTGTGACAGGTGCTGCGTCACTCGGCGACGGGATCTGGCGAGACTTGCACGTCGATTAATTAGTATTGCCTGTCGAGACCACAGCCGCAGACCGCAACCGCTCGAATGAAATCATCGGTCATCATTACGAATCTCGCCAAAATACATAGCTGCACATTCTGGCCAAATTATCTTATTAATTGGGAACAGTTATGAGCTGTTTAAACTGAGTCTGTGGAAATTCTTTCAGCAGCAGAACAGCCTAGATAATTTTCAGAGTAATTTTGAATTAAACACTGCGAATGAATGCACATGCAAAGATTTACGCTCTGGGAAACCCAAAGTGAAGAAAGTGCACAAGTTTGGCTGTACTTCTAAATAACATTGTGTTTATTTTCCACGTTTATCAGAAGAGTAGAATCATTCATAACTATCGTTGCTCACGTAGTACTATGAGGCTAGTAGCCTTTGCCAAGCTGTCACTTCTCTCTCGCGGCTTTACGATCAAACTGGCTCGGTATTCTGTCTGCTCTCGCTTTATTAATTGTGATTTTAATAAGGAGGAAATACTATCTTACATCCTTTTTAAATACCAACATAGTTCATATCATCATCAAAAATGAAAATGTCAATAGAGACTCGTGTTTAAGTAGTAGTAGCATTATCTTCACTGGTCTGCCCACCTCCACTGCAGAGCATGTACTATTTATTATTTCTATTCATTCGAAACTAGAACACTAGTTAGTATTATGTCATGCAAATTATTACGAACATTTGTCATTGGGTAAAATTCGGATTAGTTATTTGCCATGTTGATCACATGGTCTAGAAAAGCCCCTGAAGATGGTTACTGTGATGCTCAACTGTCGTGTCTGCGTACTGCATATCACTTATCAAGGCATATCCAGATATTATAACTTAAAAAGGAAGACCAGAGATTATCGCAATAATCAGGACGTTTTAAGGTCTGGAATTTAGCATTCCTCTCATTCCATAATATAATACTTATTAGGCGTAAGGATAACAGTTGTGTAAACTTGTAACTTGCAGTAATAGACAGACGGGCTGGCATCTTGGCAGCCTGTTACTACATACTGCTACCGCACTCATGCCAAACTGAGCTTTGTGTATTTCACTAATTGGGACTAGACATCTGGTAAATTCGTCGTGGATCTTATCATCATAGTTGTGATGAAAAGTTTTTAATGTTGACTACTTCTTTCTGTAATGATGCACATATTTCTGAAAGATGATTTAGGTTAGGGATTCTCCACACAAACACATCATGGATCCATGAACATTAATACATATATATCTTGAGAATGAACTCTCGTTTTTTAGAGGCAACGAGGTGATTAGGACTGTCATAAGGCGTTTAGTTAATCCTTCTGATGTGAAAATAACTAATTCTCAGCAGTTCATTAAATCAACAGTTTGAAGATCCTATAGATAGAATCATTTAAACAATCTTAGCTTTTGTATCCAGAATTAAATTCTAAGAAGTTTCTTTAAATCCATGCGTGATGCATGCATTCTGATTTTTGTTTATTTCCGAGGCTAACCTATATACGTTCTCGTTAGAAGGTTCACGAAAATAGTTATATTTCGTCAACACATGATCATCCATTTAGGAATTTTATTTTGCGTCATTCGCAGTGCATATACGTATAAGTTAAATTACAGGGGATGAGTATGACTTTCTGTCTACTGTTTAGTATTGATCGTTGAGACGTTAGGAAAGTGTAATCGGTGCTCGTCATCGTAGAGGACAAAGTAATATTGATTGACAGCTGTCATCCTGATGATTTTAAGTGCTAAGCGATGCTGCGATGCGATGCGAAAAATTTCGAAATAAGTGAGTAAATATTATCTTCACAGCTTTCGTTTTGTGCCAATTTCTTTAATCGATGTTTTTCCTCATTAGAGATTCTTTCACAATGAAAATGCTATTGCATGCTGTGTTAAGTAAAATGTTCTACCGATAGTATGAGTGCTGAGTCCATGTTGTCACGGGGTCAGCGTCGCAACGTAATTGTTTTTGCATAGTAGGGCGGTTACGCGCCCAGCTCCCACGTTCGGCGGCGCCCGCCCAACACATGCCAGCGCAAATATGTGAACAACTATTTGCGTTATGTCATCGCGACTTTTTATTTACCTTATTAAAGCGGTAAATTGTTTTGTAAATCTATCGTAACTTGCGTTATCAATTTATTTACGAAAATTCATTTGTTTTTGCATCAGTCTTTCTTTATGATGAGAGTTCAATATGTTGATGTACTTTCATAACTGTTTTTCGGGTTGATTATGTTGAAGGTTCTTTGCTATAAACACTTTAGCAAAACTTTTTTTCTGGAAAAACCAAAGCTTATATATTTCTATGTTTAAACAATGAATGAGTTGTTTTGTCTCTGAGTCTATGTGTATTATTCATCTTCCTAATATTATTCCGTAGTCATCTTGTGTGACACCCACGAGAAGGGATCTCCTATTATTAGCACGAAGTTTTCAAAGTTCAATTATGACCGAATCGCACAATATTTATGTTTTTTAAGGGACGGTAAGAATAGCTGGATATATAAATTAAACTTTATTTTTGTATAGTTCCGGAAATCCCAAAAGTGGTACCAGGTGAAAATTCGTACACGGTGTTCGTTCGGTTCGTATTCGTGGTGACGGGAGAAGAAATTTCCACCCATACGTTATTGCGACTCAAGATCATCCTCTTTCGACTGTCCTGCATGTTTCTTAGCTTCCTAGTTAGAGGTGTCCGGATCCTATGTTTGCCTAAACCTAACATGAATGTGATCAAATATAGTTTGACAACCGACGCCATCACTATTCTTTCGTAAGATAAAAACTCCACCAAATTCTTAATTTGTGTATTTTATTAGCTTCATTACGTATTCTCGGCTTATTCATGTTTGGCTGTTGAAAATAACTGTGTTATACCGTCACGGCGGACTAATCGTATTTTTTTATAGTTTGCTTTCATGGCGTCATGCTTCGTTGTTTTTCACGAAAAATAGTACAGAGGCTATGACTAGTTGACTACGTTTTCGTCGTCTTCGATGATGGCCTTAAAATAAAAGTGAATTTCCATCCAAGAAATGAGTCTATTTATGCAACAAGCGTCGGCGTCGCCACTGTAGTGTTATAGGTCGTGCGTACCGCACATAGGAACGGAATGTTTGGTTTGAGGAGTCGCAAACAAACCCATAATTATTCCGAGAACAGTAGCTCGTACACAATGTATGGGTTAAGCGGCATTATCTCTGACTCAAGCTGCTTAAATTGCATTATGTGGCAGTTGTTGTTGCACTCTACTTTACTGTGATTGTGTTCTCGTATATTCCAACATTGGAAATTGAGTACCGGATCAATTTTGAGTACGTGAATGATTGTTCTGCACTTAAAATTATAATACCCTGTATTTTTAGTAAATGTTACAGTTGTGATAACAATGTTGTACTTAACATTGTATTTTTGTACGGCTAGGTACTTCATTTTATTTATTTGGAACAGAATAAGCATGTATAGTATAACCGCATACATTTCTATCACCAGCCTATCATCCCACGCGAGTTGTAAGAGTAAACTGTAAGAAAATAGGTTAGTGTTATTCCAACTTGGCTCTTCTCTTTGCACTAAAAGTGACCATGTGTAAATTAATAGATTAGGATGAATAAGAAAATATTTAAGATTACGATTCGTGCTTTCTAGATATCTTCTGTTGTCAGTTCAATGTTGATGTGATTCTTGTCCTGTTTGATTGTTTTGTGTGTTGTCAGAAGCAGTACTTATTCGACAGTTTATGGGTGGTAGTTAAATATACCCGTCTCGGTTTGTCGTCACAAATAGAATTTTGGCACTGACTGTCTGTAGTTGTGTAATTCATGTATAAACCACTTGTTCAATCCAAACTATCTGTTCACATTAAAACATAACAAGTATGACGTGAAATTAATTATCGAAATGCCTTTAATGTGGACGATAAATAAACGATACAACTATTGAGACAATAAAACTGTCATCACCTGGCGTATAGTGTTCAGGAAATGCTAAATAACGTTTGATTATTGACCTGCACATCGTACTTTCTGTATCTCAATGTTGCAACCTACTTCATTACTGTTTTACAGGAAGAAGTACTTCGCACACAGTTTATTTGAAAAATAAAATAAAAATGAGGTGATAGAGTAGGGTTGCCAACATTTAATCAGCGAAATATAGTATTTTCCAAATTAAGGTATAAAAAATATAGTAAATTAAATATATATATAGTATTTTAGCCTGTGCCCAGCAGTGGGACGATAAAAGGCTGAAACAGAGATAGTATTTTAGCTAAAAAACAAAAAAAAAAAACTCTCAACAGTTAAAAGTTACTGTAAAGGCGCGTTCATATTTTTTTAAATGAAGGATTTGTTTGTTAGATTTCGGTGTGAAAAATATAGTATTTTTGCGTACTATATAATTTTCAAACAGTATATAGTACGCAGACCCGAAATATAGTACAATACTATATATTATAGTACGGTTGGCAACCCTATGATAGAGATCTCGCTGAGTTTTTTGCTATGCAAGTGATTATGTATTTTCTTTAACATTAAAAATTTTCCTATATATAACTACTGGAGTAACTAAACTGGTTACGCTATCCCCCAGAGGGTCGCGACCCACAGGTTGAAGACACTGCTGTAGCTCATTAAGACATGTGTATTTTCATGAACTATTTTGTCCTAAATCGATGTTGTCCATCATCGCTGTTATTTTCCATAGCATATGTATTATTGACGATGGCTGAGTAATTAGCTGGCTCGTCCTCGTTCTAAATCTCCACCTTGACCTCGTTGTTTCTTTACGATGTACTATCTGGTTTTATACTTTTCTTTTAGTAAAACTCGTAAAACGACAGGTGCAAGTTGCCGACTTATCATAATTTCTTAATTGTTGTTGTTATCATTCGATTCATTCTGTTGTTGTGGTGTAATAGTATTATGTTCTCGAAGGTAATCGACATACCGGTACATAATAGTACGTTATACACGAATTGTGTACGGCCGTGGTTTACTGCCAAATGCATTACCAATAACGACATGAGCTTATAAGCTCCATGCGTGCTCGTACGTTTGCCGTGCACGCGAGTCGGGCATTCAGTATAATCAGTATGAAGGTATGATTAACGCGGAGGTGTCGTCGAACGCGATTAGCGCTAGGTGCGCCGACCACATGAACCATATTACCGTTATCTGCTGACAGCATCTTGGACCCGTGTCAACTGGACTCCGACAAAACACTTTCAATTTCTGACTTTATTGAATCAATCTTCTTATTAATATCATAAAAGCTCTTTATTATAGTATACACCTCATGTCTTTTACAAAAGCTAAGGTTTGGCATGAAGTTGGAATGTTTGACAATTTTATAAAACTGCATCATTAACCAATGTTTTAAGCAAATATCTTATAATAAATTTCAGAAGAAAATTCTTTAGAATTAATGCTGACGCCATTAATTATGCAACATGCAACGTGTAGACATATTTCGGTCGGCATCCAAAATAATATGCTGGAATCCTAACATGATAGATTTTCCCATTCTCGCCTAGATAAATATAGAACGGAATTTGTTTTTATTTCAGAGAGAACTTTTTACATGGTTTCACGCTTATGTTTGTTTAGAATACTGGTTGAATTTTATTTGTAAAAGGTTAAGTGCGCAATCGATTTAATGTTTCGTAACCACGACACATGGGTTTCCTTTCTTTTTTATAATATGCAAGAAATATGAAAAATTCCAATAGCATAGCACAATCACAAGTGGTTAAATGAAAAACAACTTTCTACACAATGAAGTGGAAAATGTAATCTCAAAAGCCTTAGATTTTCTTATCTGCCACATGTGCCAAATAAAGTTTCTTCCTCATAGATACCCACATAGAATGAAAAAAGAAGTTTTAAAAGTAGTAAAAACTACATTGAAATAATAATGCAGTAGTTTTATACATTTTACGCCCAATAAAAATACAGCTCTCGCGCGCGCTTTCGACCGGGGCGACTCACGGGATTTCATAAGACAAATCTGTTAAATTAATGTGCTGCTCGGCATCCAACGCTAAGCATTCCCAAATATATTCTAAAATAAAGAGTGTCTCAGACAGCGCGACATTGGGACTCATTCTATTTGGATTAGTCTATCCGGTCCGGGTCACGTACTACGTTTTATACATTCAAACTAAAAGTTTTATGAGTCGTGACTACCCAGTTTTCGTAATTTTCCCTCGAATACATGTTAGTTTACAATTCAATCACAACTCTTTTTTAACTACACTTATATGTAATACGTTAATGTAAATTCTCCATTAGATTCATTTTGTTGACGTAAGAAGTTCCTGTTGATAATATGTACGTAAACTGTAGAATCTCATTCCCTCTCAGGTGTTGTATAGCGGATCTGTTTGGACATCACTTATTTATTCCTCGGCGTTATATAAGCGCTGGAAGATGTTTGCGATTTTGACGTCAATGCTTTAAAATGCACGCGAAAAGATGCTAGTTTAGTTGCTCAGTGAATCAGTGCATGTGAAACTACTTCATGTCTATCTACTTAGCTGGTGTACATTTTACTTCTTACTCTATTTTAGGGAGTTATGTAACGTCATTCTGTTGTAATGTTTTTAAAACAACCATGGATGACGATAAAAATAACAGTTTTTACACAATGTTTATGTTTTGTTTTGTTGCCGATCCATTATACAGCCGGAACATAAGGCCATTCCACGGACAATATCATTATGTTTCTTACCTGATTATTTATTCATCCTCTGATGTCGAAATTAGAACATTGAAAGAAGTTTATTTTACTAAAAAGTGAATTTCCAAAATTCCTGCATGCCAGCAATAACAAATCCTCATTTTGGCAAACACGCACTCATCACACTGTGGCTATAAATCATGCATACCAATAGAGTAGTATAGGTGAATTTTTCCCCAAATTACCGATAGTGGATTATCCAAATATGTACTGATAAATTCCCTATTTGACTAATGTGCCGCAAAACCAAAATATATTTTAATTCCCGAAAAATCAAGAAGGCAAATATTTGTACTAATGATTTATGTAGTGCAGCTGCGGAGGTTCCAGTCAACTGCACATATGTATGTTAATTCTGTTCAAATGAGTCAGGAGCGAAGACCAAGCCAAGTTACGTAATAACGCGTCCATTCATGGCACATCGTCGCCAAAAGTGAAATTTCGTCGCGATCACCTCTTGGGCGGTGCGTGTTGTAAGCTTTTAACCGGTATGCAATTTAGGGAAATAAATTTAATTGTGTCAGTGCACACGTGTTCGCCGGAAATGCCAGGTTTGTTTAGCTTGCAGATTTATTTCTGTCTATACGGTGTCATCTGGGGGCGTCATCCTCCGAGGCAGTCCCGCCTGGGTGCGCTTGGCGCTTGTTGACGTGAATTTCGCAACGTCTCTCGCGATGCGCTCCCGCCGATGGAAATACAGGCCATATGACTGCGAAATTATTATTTTATTGAAATGGTATTTGCCATGTCCCATTAAGCTCGACGATCAATATATGACCAGTGCATTTGAAAATTATCATGTGCTTCGCTTTATTATTTTGATTTATATGGAGGGCGATCATACTGTCAGTTTACACTGTAGACGAAAGTGATAATTTCTGGATGAAGGTCTTTAGCACAGTCCGCGATTCCGGATTGCAACGTTTCAATCTGCGAATGAGTGGATAAATAGCAATTATCTATATATTTAACATCACTTCAGTTACCCGGTTTATTTTTATCACCATGACCCTACTCTACCTGCGTTATATCTTTCATGCTTTTAATCATTAAGATACAGATGCCATTGAAAATGGGGTAGAAGAATTCATTGTAGATTGGCTACATAAATACATAGTTAAAAATAAGTATCTTATTTAGGTTGACACCCAAACGTTATGCATGACACATTTTGTTTACAGCAGTAATCGACTTAAATTTTCCTCTGCAGACTGCAATGAATGGCTTGAAATGGCTTATGGCCTTCTATATTATGTATTGATTGACTTTTTATTCCTTTTATGTACATATTTACATGACGTGAAAATAAACTTATTTATACATATATACAACTAAAAACAATTATAAAATGGCATCAAAAAACTCCTCATCGCTGCCCACCGGGAGTGTACCCAAGAGGCTGGCATCATTGCCACGTTGGATGGCAATGCTTAATTTTTGACCAAAATAAAAACCAGCCTCTGGGTCACTTGAAGTGTCAGCAAGTCGCTTTGCCAGATCTTTAAAAAGCAGATGAGCACTTGGACCCCACGGCCCGGGGGTTTCAACCCCAAACGGCTCAAAGGTATAGTTACCAACCAGGGTGCTATATTTGCGCCGTTTGAGGTTCTCTGCAGCCGCAGCAGCGGAACCAGCACATCGCGCCGAGCTAGGAAGATGGGATGGTGCAAGAGTATCGACACAGGTCGCGTCCCATACTAAAGACCTACCCATCTTCCACGGGAATAACGACATACCGTCTGGTCTCTTGCCATCGTCGCGTGCCAGACCACTGGGTTCTAATATGGCTGGAACGCCGACGGCAACAAGAGCGCGACGGATTATGTCATTGATATTCGCATGCCGTGCAAAGCGTCCCGCGCTGCGGCTGCACGACAAGCGGTGGTGTCCAAGGCTGCTGACAGCTTCCTATTGATTGACTAGATACATCAGAGATGTTAATCTTATAAAGTAAACAGATATGCCTTGCACCTGTTGTAGACACGCTACGCATGCATTGTTCCTTGACATATCAATTAGGTCGGCCATTATTCATACCTAATACTTATGTTCATATTAGATCCGTAGTGTATCTTCCTTATACCGAGGAATGTAGTGTATTTAGATCATCCTGACATGCAACGTTTTTGACACAGATGTCGAAGATTGAGCGAAGTGGAGGAGAAAGACGAGGCACGCTCACCGCATCATCATATCGAACTAACAGCCAGGATGAGAGAGGTTGGCAATAACAAAAACTATTCGTTCAATTTTCTTTTTTTTTATTTACTTTTCCATGGGGCCCTGTTAAAGTCAAACTGGTCTTCCAAATATGACCTAAATACGAACTATGTATTTCAGATAAATGAAATAGGCAGTGCGTTTCCTACATAGTACGACACTAAATAAGAAAACTGTTTCATCTTCGTAACATGACATGCTGTTGATTAACGGCGTATAAATGTCAATCTATTTGCTAGTTCATTTCAAATATGTAAATTTTAACAGGGTCGTTTGCGATTTATGTATGTAGTTGCTTTATTTATGTTACTTGGCATAGTTTTCGTAAAAAATAAGATATTTAAGTTCGTACTTTAGTAATCAAGTGTTATGTGTAAAAGGTTTTATATTGTTTTGGAAGAGATAAATCAGTCAAGTATTCATGATTTAAGATGTGCTTAATTGAAAGTTGGAGAAAATAAAAACTCAGTACTTATGGGTTTTGGAAGGTTCCTTGAATGTTACCAACAATAGTTTCAATGACAGTAAGAGTTGCAGTTTCCCATTTTGATGCCTGAATACCTATAACAAATAATACGTGGCAACTCTTCTTTATCACACGTCTTTTAGTCACCGTAGCAATAGTAAAATTGACCGAAATGACTCCAGATATAAACACTAATAAGATTAAGACAGCATCAGCGTAGAAAATCCGCTGTGCCGTTCAACTGACAAACTTCCAATAGTACCTAACTAACTAATGGAACTTCGGTTACCGGACAAAATGCCAACTTGGGTCTCGTAATGTACATTAGTTAGGCCGGTACGCGTTCCTTGGTACACCGCCAGAATGACCGATCCTTTTGGCTTGTCGATACGCTGGTCGTAGCCCGCCGTCGGCTAAAATAATGTCAGTTCAGAGATTAACGAACTTCAGCCGCATGACCTATAAAACGGGTGCAGGTAAATTCATACCTGTAACTCATTGACTGTACCTGCCACATCTATATACATTGCTGCACTACTCAGAGTTGGTATGAATCATCCACATCAAATATTATGCACTAACAACAGTAAAATACGACGTTAATTGTTATATTAGTGTAAGTAATAGACATACGATCAAATAAAAGGTTCTAGAAGCGTTAAACAAACTTTTCCTTAAAGTTTATAGCATTTTGCAGTATGGTCGGGCACATAATATTGTTTTCTTTAGGGTTTCGCTCGGGCGACGACTGGAGCGTAGGTGGGTCGTATCAGGCGATGCTGTCAAACTTGTTTACGAAGTTTTGTCTATTTGCGTGCTCCCCAATTACTGTACTGCTTTCTGACAATCGTATTCAAGCGCCAGCGAAACGTTTAAACTTTTGCCAACGCATCGTGATGTATTATTATGATTATTTTTAGAATTTACATTCCTAATCTGTCTGTTAATTTTGGATTTTCCTGCACAAGTTCCTGTTTAGCCGTGTTTGTTATTATTCGATAAAATTGATCATTATCCTGTATTACAACCGGGAAAGCTGTATATAGGTTCGAGCCCCTGAAAAGAGAAAATAGTGGATACGTCGAGTCTTGCTATTTTCACATTATTTATTGGTACTAAAATTATAGAAACATTTTTTTATAATTTAATTTCTGTTTGCTACAATATTCACTGAATATTCGCTTTAGAATTTTGATTCCAGTAACTCGCGGCTTTTTTCATTTTGCACTCAATCAAGTACCTTCGTGTTACTACAGGATATTGAGTAGAAGCAATTTGTGCAATCTCACAATTGCATTATAAACATGTTTCCGAGCAGTCCTAGTTGTATTATTTAGGCCGTAGCAGTACGCCAGTTCTAATTGTTTATTTTATATTTTCAGGTAATTAACCTTCACGTTCCTTCTTTCTGAACGACTAAATGCTTGGCACATTATTTCGGTAAGTCTGGGGACAGTATTACGTGACTAGTTGCACTCTGAAACGCTCTCTACGCGGCGCTCCACTCCATTATTGTGAGGTCTTCTCAACACTTTAATTAATTAAAATAATATTGGCAGAGGCATATACCCACATCCGACTTAAAAACAAAAACTTTCTTAATTGCCTGCTCTCTTACGCCATCGGAAAACCTTGCGTGCATACTTGTGACAGATGAGTATCTGAAAACTGAAAGAACGTGGAATTTCTAAGAAAAATTAGATCAAATAACTAATAGATCTTTGGGTGTAGAATAAATAAATACACAGCGCAGAATTCTTTAGTGCCTTAAATTGTTAGGAACTAATTTACGTGACAGGTGTACAAATTAGTCTTCACGAGAGCTCGTCTCTTTGAAAACATTTAAAATCACGTACGCCGTTTTGTTGATAAAGTAATAGAACTTGCATTTTCCTGAAGTTCCTTTTGTCCAATGTAAACTTCCACTGATTCTCCGAACCGATAAACCATTGATACGTCCAGGTTTCATTATTGCACGACAAGAAATAAGTCCGTAATTGTTTTCAGAAGCAATATGCTATAAATTAAACGCTGCAAATCTGATCGCCTATCTGTATCGCATCTTTCGGATGAGAATCTCAGAATACTGATTAATCGCATTTCATGAAGCGCATAGATAGTTCCGACAAGAATAAAAAGTGTATCAGAAAATTGTATAGTACATAAAAGCCATTGGACTTGCTAGTGAATGTGTGCGCCATTCCTTGAGAAAACAGCTGTTATTAATTCTATTATCGTGTGTCGAATTATATCCGCCAAGCTGTGCAAAATGTGGAGCGTTTTATTTATCTGGTCGCTAAGCGCATTCGGCTCACCCACGCTTGCACACCCGCCAAAAGCAGCATTTTTACTTCGTTAATCATTATCTTGTAGTACAGTTTTATTGACTTCCGTAAGTATTTTCTTAAAATTAATGTAAAATTGGAAACACATTAGAAGGCCATGGTCTTCCAGTGCGATGACTTTGGTACTGTGCATACATTACTTTTCAACACTGTTAAGAACTAACAGTTCAAGTCCGGTATAATCTTTGGAATACACTCGCGGATATTATATGAATAAATATAAAATATTAAATCAATTAATTAGCATAATTCTTCATGAGTCTGCATCAAAGGCAGCGTTGCATGCAGCTGCGGTTCCGTTATGAGCCTCGTGCTGAGGCTGTTGCTCCGCTTCGCGTGCTGGTTTCATTTCATTATATTATACTAACTAATACCCACGGTTTTGTCCGCGGGACTTTCGGCATTCAACAACAAGGTGTCTGCCTTGCTGTTTAAAAATATTGCAGCCTTCTAAGTTAAATGCTCGGTTGACCACAGCAATGGGAGCATAAAACAGCACATGATCGTTTAATTTATTAGTAAATCAGATACACAGATCATTAATAAATTAATGACTGGTTCATATTTTCACTGTACCTAGTTCCAAATTACTTGTTTTATTCATATTTTATCGTTCTGGAAACGCTCATAAACAAAATAATATCGCTCAATCACTCGTTAAAAAACAATTCTGCACATTTTAAAGAAGCTTTGTGAAACGAGTCCCTTGAGGAAATGAAGTAAAGTGATGACGGGAACTAAATGATGCGTAGTCTTTACGTAGTATATCACATACGTAAAATAAACGTAGGTACAATATTCACTTACAAAAACAAATTCTGTAGTTAGTTTTTTTTATAAATCGACGGCATATTTTGCGTCGGCTTGTTTTTCGCCACAGAAATAGACTAGTCCACTACTTTGCTAAATAATAAGAAAAATCTCGGGATTGGCCGTGTACGAAATGACCATCCTCATCAATCAGCTGCTTGGAGTGCGTCCAAGATTTTTTCCACGTTTAGGTTTCGTAGATTAGTTCGATAATTCAATGTACTCCTTGTCGCGTTCCCTCGCTGCTGAGCAACACAACAAAAATCTCTTTATTGTTTTATACATCTTTAATCTTCTCTTATTGATCTAGACAAAGCCGTTATTAGAATAGGAAAACATTATTTTGCTAGCTTTATATCTCAAAATAAAATATGTTTCGGCTCAGTGCGTCAGTATGGTATTTATGAGACATAAATACTAGCTTATATGTGGATGCGGGGTTGCGTTTAAAGGATAGAGTACATTTTCTATTGATTTAGGGCAACTTATTTGTAATATTACAATTAATTGTGTAATTTATCTTAATTATTTATGAACATAATAATACACTAGGTATACACAAACATTTGTTTACAAGACAATAGATATGTTTTTATTGAAAGAAACATTTAATTTTGCCCTAAAGTAATTAGCAATTAAATATCAGTGGGAGTATTCTGAACATGCCCAACTATTTCGGTGGTTGTTGACGGACGCTAATGGTATTTCTGTACTTTCGTTGTCGTGAAAAGTTCGCAGAGACAGTTCGAATGAAGTGTTCACGACACCTTTACGCAATTCCTGTCTCACGCTCTAGCGCTTGCCAAGGCACTACGTCATAAGCGTCGCCATCTCCACACGCAGAGGAAACTGCTACTTCGAGACGTTTGACTTTTGAGCCTATTTTCTTGTAGAAATAACTCTGCGCAGGTGACTTCACTTCAGGTATAATGACCTAGTTTTTTAATTACATTTCGAGAATTTGAGGACAAGCAAGATTTTGAGAACATTCATGTTTGTAATGTATTAAAAATACAAAATACTACCGATTCTTTTACTTAGTACCTAAATAAACAACTAAATAACTTCATGATTATTATCATCAAGTTTATTCAATAGGTACCTAGTAATTTCTGGACAGTTGAATTTGAGGTTTTAATTAGAGTGGCTAGGGAAAATTTAACCGACATCTTAGTATTTAATTTATAACCCATTCAGCTTAACGATCTCATTATTTTAATACCAGTTGCGTTAATCGCTATCTATTGAGTTGTTGTTGTACTTAGCAAATGGGACGTCTTCGAGGAATGGGATCAGTCCTATAAATTAGAAAAAGTCATGTATAATATCATGGTGACTTTTGTCGGTTTCTTCCTAGTCTGCCGAGACGGGCCGTTGAACTTTTGCTCCTTATTTAGATTATAGAAGTGGAGACGACGACCACGCAATCGGGCCGCCTGGCCCGCTACGCGAAATAGATACGAATGATCACTTCCGCAATCTGTACAGATCGGACATGAAGGGTGGAGGATCCCTTCATAATACCTGAACTTCAATATTTTAAATAGGTATGAAAAGCAACTGATTCTACGAAAAGTTTTCAAATTCTTGGTATCTTCAAGGAAGGCGATCTTTTCAATTGGAAAAGCATTCAAATCTCTTCGAAGAGTAATGCATTCACAAAAAAATATTGCAAGTTTTCCAAATCGAAAAATATATAATAGTGCACACCTTTGTAGATAGCCCATACCATAGTAGTTCAAAGCTGGAGTGCGAGTGTGAGTGCATACGTCGCGAAAGTCGCGACAGAAACGCCAGCACAGTCCTCATCGTTTAGATGCAGTTCAGAAATAGACCACGGAAGCGTCCGACCGACCCGTTTGGTATTTGTTCAACGTTGACCTAAAACAGTGCTCGCTTTGCTCGTTTGTTATTCGCGTGGCCGACTAGCCCGTCGTGAATATTGCTAGAACTATATGTACATTAACATCCGCCTATTGCACTAGTAGTCATTTAGCCATAAACTTTACAATCATCCGAAATATTTAATGTTCCGAATCGATATTTATCACGGTATTGAATAATGTTTACGGCGTGTTCAGGACAAATAATTGCCATTCGGCATGAAGATGAAGTGAACGCTAAAGAGTTTTGTAAAGTACAATTTCCATCATTGTGGTGTGATCTCGTCACGCGGCAAAGTGCCAGAGCAGGCAGAGCCGTATCACACGTGGAACATGACGGATGAATGGGGGTCGTCAGAGTCGTCACGTGCTGAGCGAACCACACTCCGCGGCCCAAAACGACACCTGTACAATTTATTGGAATTTATTACCTGTTTACAAACTGACTAATAATATAAACAGTTATCAGTTTCAATAACAGCCGAGGTTCAAAATTTTTCACAAGTTTAATTAGCATCATATTTATATTCTGAAGTATGAAACTTGCGTCATTCATAAGTGTTAAGTATGCATATTAGTGAAGTTTGTAGCAACAAATATCTCCGGCTAAATCAATACCACAACAGTTTTAAAATCTTCTATGGGATTGGTGGAGCGATCATAAATCATGAACTTCGCCATGCTTTGGTTGTTAAATACTGTGAATGCTGAACGGATTGTTTGGCAAAAGGATTTGGTTTATGAACACAAAATCGTAATTTCGGCATTTGAAAATTTTGTTTTGTTGTTACTGGGTCGTAAGAAGCATGTTTAAATTTATTTTTCCCTCCATCTGGATTAATATTTGTTCTCCTTGATTATATAAAAGACAACAGGCGTACGTGAGTATTCGAAACAAAACAATTTACTTAAATATTATGCATGTTGTTAAACGTGTTTTATTTGGCACTTTATTCCACAGCACCAGCAGCCATATTGTGGCTGAAGATACAACGTTGCCAACGAAAGTTATTTCCTACTGTCTCCGTGAGACAATTTAACAAGTGTTACAGTTAATTGTCTGGTGTGAGTTCCGCTCACTTGCCAATATCTATAAATCCTGATTAATCAGCAGACATCATAGCGTCGGTGTATACCAGGGTCGCACGTCGTCAAGGCTGCGATTTACGATGCCGGCTTAAAAGCTCGTGTTATGATTTTAATCTTTACCGTGGAACTGTTTAAAAATATTTTATTACGATTTCTTTATAAATTTTAGAACTCGTGCAAGAAAATTAACGATTGTAAACATAAAAAAGTTTTGTATGTAATGTTGAGGTGGCACCCCTGATACTGAACAGCTGTTATGTTTCAGTTACAAATAAAATTGTTAACATCTTTACGTACTGTTGCGGTTCTATGAATTTAGAGATTCTTACTATACGGCTTTAAATCGTAAAATTCGAAGATTTATGCTCCTTCAATAGAAACGTAAATAAGTTTATGTTGTAAATACCATTCGTAAAAATGTCTGTTTATAGGGACTCGAGAGGTTTTATCACCCTTTGTAATAGTTCATTCAAGTATTTATCTCGAAACAATAAGTATTCTAATACCAAATATACCAGATTGATATCGCTCACTTATTTATAAATATAAAGAATGTAGAGCTACTTGTGAACGAACCAAAATATTTTCACATAATTTGTGTAGAGATTTGCGTCAGTGACTTTAACGTTTTTAGAAAATACCTATACGCGTTTTCTTTCTATATTTTATTCGCTCTAAACAAGATAAAATGGGCCTTACTGATGTCAGTTGCCAGTCCCCAGGAAAAATAAAATATTTAGTATCGCGTCAGGCCATCGGTGAAAATAATGTTAGATTGTAGCAATCACTTGCAGGAAATGTATGACTCTAATTATAAGGAAAGATAAAATAGCATTGTAAGTTCTAGTGCCAACAACAAAATAAATTGTCGGATTTATCTAAAGTTTGTAAAACCTACAATTTTCTGGGCATAATTAAATTATTTGCTAAGAAATTTTTTACAAATAACGCAAAAAGGGTAAATTAACTAAAATTATTTCTTGAGTTGTCTAGAAAATTCCTTCAGTTGTTCTTGCGTGCACAAAGGTACATTTCAAACTTGCACGTATCGTATATAATATTAGTAGGATTAGTACCAATTTGGTATACGGTTTTTATTGATATTGCCACTTATGTTGTCAAAAACAGTTTAGGTAAGGCTATTAGTAAAATAACACATTACATGAAAATTTTTATTTAAATCATGTTATGTTTTTATCCAAAGTGGCATAACGATGGCTTGCGATGTCGTCTAATGTCTAAAATTATGATTTACTAGTATGAATAAAAACTGCGCAGGCGCATGATAGTAATATTAATAGACGCGTGTATAATATATTTTGATGAAAATTCTAATTGTATGTGTGGAAATGTTTATACTGCCTGAACAACTGAAATGTCTCCAATCATGCATATTGCGTAAGAGCCATTTATTTTTTCACATAGCCTGACTTTTATTTAGATTTATTTAATGCGAAATCGCGCATAGTTGGCATAATGCTGAAACGACTAGAACCAGTGTTTTATTGTTATTTTCCTATAAAATAAAACTGCGATGGATTGTAAATATACCATTTAATTACAGATGTACTGAATTTCTAGTATTTTATCAAAAATATTGAACCTACTGTATATTTTTATTAAATTATGACTTTTATCACTTGAAAATTAATAATAATTATTATTCAAAGTTTACAGTACCTAATAAAATTGGGAATGCTGAGAGTTCAGTAATTTAAACTACAGGTCTTGATTTAGATTACTGAACTTACAGCCTGAAGTTGTTATTGCTTTTCATCAAAATTAACTCCCATATTCTTAGTACCCAATATAGAAGATAAATAATTGATATTTGTATTAGTCTACTGAGCTATACAATACAATATAAATGTAGCCCAAAAGTGTTCTATCATAGATGATTGTATTGTACGCGCACGTCATTAAGCGTACATTGTTGGTTAGCCATATCTGTGGGCGCTGTGCGTTGCGTAACAGGCATTCTATGTACATTTATTGCGATCGGCAGAAGTGGTGTAATTCGTGTGTTTTTACAGCTGCAGTTCGGCATAGGCCCAGACTGGGTGTAGCTCTAACTGTGCTCCGACGATAAACAGACGGCCGCTGTTGCCGACTCGCTGAAAACATCCTTTTACGTCATCGCCTCGCTATGGTTTCTGCCTTCAGTGGAGCTATAAGTTCTTATATTATGTGTCTATGTTTGGAAAAGAATTTAGATTCGGTACTCGGGACTAGCGTCATAGTTATCAATTCTACATACATCGTAATTTTCATCGCTCAAAGCCTCTAAGATGTCTCAATGTATTCTCAAATGAATTCATAAAATTTCATGTGTTTATATTCTGCTCTTTAATTTGACTTTGTGCCTAATTAAATGGAAATTATTTTCGGGGATTAAATTGAGGTCGCTCTCAGTCCCATGTATCAGATGCCCGCTTTCATTAACCCGTCTATTCCAAGAGAAACGGCAATAGTCACAATTCTCCATAGTGCTAGGCTAAATATGATTTGTGGGACGCATCTCGAACGGACGGCGACAGAGAAGTGTGGCGAGTGACCCCGTTCCGTCGTCCGCCATGCCACAAGATTGTTGTTTTTGTTTTTTCTACGATTTTTACAAACATAATGTGAAAATAATATGTTACCAACATCTTAACGATGCCGACTTTTCTAAAATATTCTCTCCGCTTTATGTATCAATCCTCATAAAAACAAAATATTTTCAAGCCGAATGTCGAAATACAGACAAAGCAGCTCGTCGCCTCGATGACTCCGTCTACGTATGTCCGATATTCTCTCATAAAATCTTATGTTTTTCAAATCGAATATGGTACATAACTGTAGTTAATCGCTAAATAAGTGCATGTATAAAAACATAAACACTTCTTATACGTCGAGTACCTACCTAGCAATTATAAGCTGCTCGAGGTGTGAATACTGGCTCGTAATTGCTCAATCAGTCTCACCTGTATCAATGAATTCCACAAGAAATGAATAAAGACGCAACGAGTTGTGACTGCTTCAAACAGTCCAAATGGTCTCACTGACTGATACAATAAACCATGTCTATTGATACACATACATCAAGGTTTGTTGTGTTTGGGACCTCAATTAAACTGTACGATGCCGATGTTTTTACCTCGTCGGTGATTCATTGTTTGGACGGATAGGCAATGTAATACATTTCAACAAAAATCAACAACCAACCGCGAATGTTTACGTGATGTGTATAACAATGGCTATTCCATATTACTTGTAGTCCGTGTGTTTGCTGTTTAGGAGATAGCTGCCTATTCATTTTTGTGATATTTTAATTTTTGCGTCTTGTGACGCAACGTGATGCATTGAAATGTGTGATTGGTAGCCAAGATGCTGTTAGTACATAACGTAAATAAAGGTAAGTGTAAACAAAAATATTCAGCTAGTCTGACATCAGATTTCTTCAAATATCAATTCAGATTTCTTGCTCAAATATCAATGCTTATATCTACGTACCTAGCCCTTTATTATATGTATAGCTCTAAATACCGAATAGACTAATTTCTATGGAAATTAGACCGTAGGTCATGTAGAAATTGGTCTATACAGACAAAGTGAATAAAGTGGGTAAAGTGTAGTTCTGTTTTGTGGGATAAGCAACAAATACTGCAATTTCATTAATTCGTTTAGTAGTGTTAAAATTGTAGCGTGCTAATAAAATAGACTGTCGCTTGGTAGCAGTATAAATATAAAGTGTAATTAAAAATAAATTCAGACACGCCTATTAAGATAGGTACTAAATTATCTTCCTATTGACTTTTGGAAGTCGATAAATGAATTCCGTCCGAGTCGTTGACTGACATTGGGGCTACTCGATGATTCGCGCTCGCTATGAGCCAACATTTTCTATACTACGGATATATAGAAGTGATGATTGGTCCAGAATCTTGCTCAGTTGTTTACTAAATTTGATTGATGTTAATGTCACGAAGAACTGCTCATTAAATCATTTATGTAATGTTAGTAAACAGACAATGACTCACAAGCATAAAAAAAGTGTTACCTGGGTCATTGGGGTGCTAAATATTTACTTTCCATTCCACCTTCCATTCAATATCTTCCATTTCTAACATAAATTATAGCTAAGGCTCATAATTTGCCTGAATAAGTATTCGGTCGGTAAATGTGCATTACATAATGTCGTCTTATTGCGACAAGACCAGATCTAGGATTGTGTTCTGCGGTTAGTAACAAGGACTTACAACAAAATAAGTAGACAGGTATAAACTATACCAGTACTTTATTCTTATTAACTGAATTAAATGTCAATTCGACATGACGGTGGTGGATATTCGAGTTGATAAACGTGTGTTGTGGGTGGAGGCAGGTGCTTGCGCCCACGCAGCGCCCAGGGCCGTGTGCAATCTGACGTCACCGCGACAACCTTCCGATGACGTAGCATACGGAACCTTCCTTCATTTCCATAAACATTACTTTCAATTTTACTAGAACCTGCGTGGGTTACAAACGGATACCCTGGTCTATATTTCGGTTCTACGAAACCGTAATTTGTGGGAATATAAGAAAACAATGTTAACAGTTTTTCTTTGTTGGCTAAAAATGTGATCGAGTTGCTTTTCAAGTAACAAGATTAACAAAGAGGTGACTCACTTTTTCTTATATTTTATCTTTCTTTAGTGTACGAGCCAAGCCTATAGTTTATCCTTATTTATCTTCTACTTCTACTAATTCCTTTTTCTACAAACTTGGTACTTTACGTTCAATACAACTGATAGCTTTGATAACGCGCGATATATACTTAAACAGATTAGTTTACAAGGGTGCGAATGAGCTGAGAATGATAAAGTCAATACATTCGTACAAAATAGAATACCTACTATTCACGCTTGAGTAGTGTTCGGAACAGGCCATAAATCAGATACCAACAAAATTGAGACTAGATGCGACGACTGCGTGACTGCATGCGTTAGCGGACGTGTGCGGCGTCTGCGCAGCCACGCTGACATTTTGATTGACGTGTTACGCTACGCGCATCACGCATACGACCAGCCAGCCTACTAGTTCATTTTATTTCGTCGTAATTTCCAGCCACTTAAAAGCGAACTCACATCAAAGGAGCAAGCCTTGACCTATATTAAAAACAAAAATCTTTTCACGTAAATAAATCCATGATCTAGTCTACTGAATCCAGTGTTTTTGATTTTTTGTTCTTTTATTTCATAAACTTTTTATAACAAGACATTAAAACTTAAAAGATCTCTCTTATATCAATCCCTTGTAATTAATTAGATTATGTGTGACATAAAGCAGTTAAATATTTTTAGAAGGAAGTAACGACGTCATGCTATAATTATAAAATACACGTAAGTAAAAAATATCAAAAGTAATAAAACTGTTCTATAAACGGAATGATTACGCCCAATGACCGATTGACTAAGTAAGCAAGTAGTGTCGTGTGATACCGAATTATGATACAACGTCGCGTGGGCAGCGCGGACACGAGACAAATCAGCTGCGATGACTACCACGTCGCCGCCTCACTAAGAGAATTATGTGCATTATACATTTTTACCATCACATATTAAGCCAGAATGTACTAGAATTGCGTTTAGGTGCACACACACCGGAATGCTTGAGTGAGAGGGGTGAATCCTATCATTTGTCATTGTCTTGTTGATAGAACTAAGTATCTTGTGGATGTGTAGGACATCCATTTTGTCCCAACAAATGTCAAAAATAATATTTATCAAATTAGCAAGAAACATGCGTTAACCTGTTGGCAATGCATGCAGTTGTGCATAGCAATGACACCTCCAATAGTAGGAATTTTAAGACAAGGTCATGAAAGGTGTTTCTTTAGTTTCAGTAACAATATTCCTACAATGATTGGGGTCTTTATGTACATCTGCCTAAATAATTTCCTCCAAACTTGTAATGAATCATCAGTGCGCACGTGCGCCAGATTGTTTACAAAATTTTGTTTTGTAACACCGACGTGAAATGCGTAACAGGCATTTACACACTTATTAATTTGCGGTTGTGTAGCTATCGAAATGATAGCATTTATAACACTTTATCTATTATGTATCAACATGCTGATATAACTAATATCTTGGCATGCGTTACCTTTGCCTACAATGTAAAATGGAAAACCTAATAAACTTTCAGTCGTTCTCCATACTGCATGCACATAATGGTAATACATGTTAATTTTCTGTTGCATTTTGTAGCAAAATTGAACACTGATTTTACGTATTTTGAAGACTGCATTTGTTTACCTTACTGTTAGTTTTATATTGTGCGTGACTCACAGACAGATGTTTTATTTTCAGCTCGTATTTTCTTTTCCTCGTATATCCAGCTTTATGAGAGTTTTAAACATTACATAATACATTCATCTCTCCACGCCTATGGTAACAGTAAAAACGTTCTCTAAACCCATAATATGTACAAATTGCTGTTTCTCGATTTTAAGGCCTATTTTATAGTTTTGTTAATGCGTCTCGCAATATATTTATTTGATTGAAACTGAAAGAGAGCTTCACAAAGACCCATAATTTATACAAATATTGCGTAGTTATGCTTTGGATGTTATTGGTATTGGTAAGTGTGTATCCCTCCATTATTTATAAAAAGTTATACACAAATATTTCACATTCATGGCAACGTAATTTCTAAACACTTACATCAAATGCAGTAAAGCTGTAGATGTTGTTCTCACCCTATTCACGTAATCATAAAACTGAAACGGCATAACGTTCCCCAGCCGTATTGCAGTAAAGTAAGTAACGCACCTTCTCGCGCATAAACTCGTTCAAGGACCCGAAATAATGAGGGCACCGTGATCACAACGCGCTTCATTGGTTCGCCTCGCCCAATTCACCTCACCCAACGACCAACGTGCTGAGAGCACGCTTCCTATTATTATGTTCATGTGAGTCGATCTTCGGTGTCATCCTGTAGAACTTGATATTTATATGTTAATTTGTGATACGCAGAGAGCCGTTCATCGTGTGGCGGAGGCGGCGACTCGGAGGGTTCGGAGGGGCGTGCGTCTTGGCGTGTGACGCTGGACCACGACCTCGTGGAGACCCTGAGCGCCATATACCCCGAGTGGTTCAAGCCGCAGCACCGCCGGGAGCGCAGCCGCGCGGCGTCGCCGGTCTCGCCAGCTTCGCCGCCGCGCACTCCCGCCTCACCGCCCTCAGACGACACCTTTAGGTAATAAATCCACATATTCAAAACAAGTTTACATAATACGCCCTATCGTTTCAACCGAAACCTGAGCTTCAGATACAGCTGAGCTTTAGTTGAAAAATATTGATTAAACGAAAATTCGCTGCTTATTTTTTCATTACACGCAAATTTTCATTTTACTTCCCAAAATAAGCTGCGTAGGAGCAGCAGTCCATTTGTTCCCGAATCTAAAGAAATGAAGTCAGCATACCATTTGCCAAGGGCACATTTTTGCAAAAATTTATCCTGAAAATATGATGTTGTATGTTTGCAGTTCTGGTGCGGAGGAGATGGCCGGACGGCAGGCGAGCAGCAGCGGCGCTAGCGAGATGCCGAGCTCACCGCGCGTCTCACCTCCTAAGGTGGTCGTCGACGACAGCCCCCTGCAACCAGCCATGACCAAACACAAAGAATGTAAGTACCACTTTAAAGTGTTTTTAAAGAACGTTAGGCTCGATTTGGCTAGCTTTGGCATACCTTACAAAGGCGTACAATTTCATTACTTGAAATACATTGGCTGTTCTGTCCAGTTCAATATTTATGTGGATGGAAGATATAACTGTATAACAGCCACTTTCTTCATCAATAGTTAAAGCCAAAGTAAAAGTCAAAGTAATGTCTTAAAGTAAAAGTAACGGTCAAATTCAATTTTTCTATTAGTTTTTCTGTCACTTTAGCCTTGAAAAAACGTATTTGACCGTTACTTTTACTTTAGACATTACTTTAACTTTAACTTTTGATGAAGAAACTGGCCGTAAGACTTTCTAACTGTTATGAAAAAGTTCTAATTGTGTGGAATGTCACTCAATCAGTGAAATCCTTTTGTGTGTGTTGTACTCGCCGAATAAGATTGTGGTCACCATTTAATTTCCTTAAAAGTGGCAATACCAATCAACTTATTGGCTTAGTTTAGGCAGGTCAGGGTATAGAACATATAGATAGAACATATTTCATTTATCTGAAGATTGCAAGCCCGGCTGCATTCCCGTCTACTGTTGAATATTGTAAATTTACTCGCATGCCAGACGCATTTGTTGAATGTATGAATGTTAACAATAATGGTGAAACGCATACGCCTTATTATTAACTATTTGAATATCCACTTTGAAATCCATCTCCTTGCCTTTATGGACATTAGTTTTATTCTTTCTTTCATCATTCTAGGCCGCATTCTTTCTGATTGTCGGGAATCAATTCTCAACCTTTTTTTTTTCTTTTCTTCCTCGAAACATTGCGTTGAAACCTCAGGGGCAGTGGCCCCAGGCTCGTCTCGTAACTCGTCTGTTGTTTGCATTAGTATGCCAATGCTGTCGCTACTTCCGGCCATGTTTGCATAGTCTGTCGGTCTGCGCGCATCCCGAATAAACAAATTCTCAACCCTTTGCCGAACAACACAGGCAATCTTAAAAATATCACATAAACATGTGAAATATGAATAATCCTATATTAAACAATTCCTACACTTTAAAAAAGTAAAATAAAAAAACATACTTAAAAAAATATGTCGGATCCATAAATATAATTTCCCAGCTGCATGCATGAGTAAAGCAAAATTGAGTGGGTATCGAGCTAAAGACGCCCAGTAACCCACAATATTCGGCCCAGTGGTAGTGAATGTTTCGTCTGTAATACGGTCGCGGCATAACACTAGTTTCCTTGTGCAGTGTTTATTTATATTGGCGTCGCGCCAGCGTTGTCCGCCCATCGTTCCCTGCTCGCCGCTTGTCTACACGCAAACAAGAATATAGCTCCACTCGCCTACGCTCTGCTGCGAACTTTATCGATATAATCTCGGTGTATCGATCGACGTATCGATCACGTCGACTTCACACGCGACATGCTACGTCAAAGTTCGTCACCTGGCGTCATAACACTGTATTCTTCACGACGATATGCCATCTATTCAATCAGTACCCATTGTTGTATGCAAAAGGTAACCGGCAAACATCGGTATTCGGTCGCATTATGCTTCTAACTAATTGTATACTCTGTGTTGGTCTCATTTTGTTGGAATTGTTTGTGAGCCAAAGGAAAAATAACAAGGAAAATTGGTTAGGTAATACAAATCAATGCATTATTATTAGTTAACGACATGTCTGATACATATTTTTGTTTTACAGCGTTAAAAGTGAAGTTGATGATGAGACGTCCCATCAACCAGCTTGTGGCGCAAGGGATCATGCCGCGTAAGTGATGTTATGTATTAATGTCCGTTCGCTTTGCTTTGATAATGGCGTATACTGTGAAATAGCAATTAGTACAGTATACACGTGCCTGGTGTTGCGGGAAGCGCCCACCGTCACACAGCACATGTGCGTGGGACGAAGGAATTTTATTTACTATTTTAATGATGCGTTTAATGAGAATGACTGTATCGAATAAATTTTGTTAGCTTCTAGAACGATATTGTACTAAATCCTACAAAGTCTGAAATTATTGTATTCTACATAAAAGTATAGTTCTTATTCTTGACAGTTGTTAAGATTGAAAGATAATATGTTTAACATGTTTTTATACATTTTCAGCTTTGAAAACTCCTCCAGCCTATTTCGAACAATGCAAGCAACTAGAGAGGGCGAAAACTGGAGATTTATTAAAAGCAAAAATTCAACGGCGTCCCGATCGACAGGAACTTGAGAGGAGACACATACTGGAACAAGTAGGTGTAATGTCATTTTTCTGAAATATTTTATGAACCACGAGTAATCCGAGATTAATTACTCTAATTCCTTCCTCATCTGTGATAGAGGAAAAAGTCGACACAAAAATGAATTATGATTAATTTCGTTTCAGGAGAGCCATGTAGACCCCAGTTTAGCTGAGAAACAACGCATGCTGAAGAAAGCACGTTTGGCAGATCAACTCAACGACCAATTGTCGCACAGACCTGGGCCCCTTGAGTTGATAAAGAAGAATATACTACACACAGAAGAGACCATAGAAACTGCTGTTAAGAGTGGAACTCTAGCGTTCAAGGCGACCAGTGAGGGTGCATCTGGACGGCCGCAACATCCTTCCTCGTATTGCGGACCTCCTGAGGAAGTATCCCCGTCACCTTCACCGCCGTCAACGTTATCCCCCGTCAGTGTCGCGTCGCCGCCGCAACACCCGGCGCCCGGCAAGGATAAAAACAGAAAGAAAAGCAAACAAAAACAGCAACCTAAAGCGAGATTTAAATTCCACGAATATAAAGGCCCCCCGAATGCAGCAAAGGCATCATCACCTCCCGGTTCGGTGGAGACGCCGTACGAGTTGCTTCTACAGCAGCAACAGTTGCTGTTGCAGTTGATGTTGCCCGCGTCGCCCGCGCCCTCGTCTGCTGCGTCCGTGGCGTCCGACTCGTCCGACGCGTACCCTGCGCCGCCGCCACCGCCGCCCCTGCCAGTGTCCGGCGTCACGCTCGTCAGCTCTGCGCGCTTCGAAGATATGAAAGTCTCGGACTTGAGAGCTGAATGCAAACGACGCAACCTCCGAGTCTCCGGTCCGAAGCCACAACTGATCGACCGCTTGCGGCCATTCCTTGTGGAGAAACAGGAGGAACCGCCAAAATCACCGGCGTCGGTCGCGTCGTTCGTATCGATGGCCTCTCCAGAAGTCAAACTAGAGCCCGAGGCCCCCGAAGACATTGTTCAATCTCAGCGGCGGCTGATCGAAGAATTGGAGCGGAAGTTGGAAGCGTCTCGTCAGCAGTTAGAAGCCGTACGGCGCGAGGCGGCGGGCGCGGCCGCCAGCGACCAGAGCCGGCGCCTGCTGCAGGCGCACCTGTGCGTGACGCAGCTGCGCGCGCAGCTGGACGCGCTGCAGCAGGCGCCGCCCGCGCCCGCGCCGCCGCGCTACGTGCTGGCCGCCTCCGACGCCGCGCCCGACCGCCTCGTGCGCCTCTTCACCGTCACGCCGCCCGCCGCCGCCGCCGACGTCGCCGACGCCGCGCCGCAGAAAACCGCCAACCCTGCCTACATACTGAACGGCGTTAAAGTGGTGCCCATCGCAATCCTGCCCACGGCGCACTACGAGCCCGAGCGCGCCGCCCCTCCGCCCCCGCCCCCGCCACCTCCTCCACCACCTCCCATGCCGCAAATTTCTCTAACACCGGACGTACACGACGCTGAGAATAGTCAAATTATGGATGACGTCCTTGAGATCCTTGTAGAGAATGGTGAATTGCCACCCTCGGCTGTCGGTGAAGCTACAGTCACTCCATCATTGGATACAAGTTATGTTTCTAACGGACCGACCACGTTTGCACCGACAGATGTTCTCACAGACGACGTTCTTAACGACAATCACGTCAGAGATTCGCTTGCCGCAGATGAGTTGCAGAGGGAACTTGATGATATTCAAAATGAAATCATGAATCATGCAGACTTGCAAGCCGTCAATGCTAGCAATCGATGCCAAGTCGACTCGTCCACAACAGACATAGATACAGATATCACAGTGGATTTACTGTCTAATGGGGAATTTCACCCTGATTTTGGTTCAGATCCCAATTCTGTGGACAACGATGACTTTTTCGGCAGCTTACTATCGTGCGATGGTGGAGACCGAATAGAAGATAAATCACAGGCCATGGATATCGGCGAGGACGTACCGGAAAGAATGAGTATGACTCCTTTAACGAACGGGGACATATTGGATCACACGCGAACCGGTTTCGAATATATGGACGACTTGTCGTTGCCGTCGTTCCAGAACGAGGAGTCCCGGCACGACACGTTCGGCGAGCGCGCGTGCGAGTTCGACCTGAAGGAGTTCGGCATCGACACCGCCGCGCACATGACGGTGGACGGCGACGCGTGCGACTACATGGACACGGAGCTCATCCCCAACCTGTTCGGGCGCGGGCACGTGCCGCAGTGCGACCCGCTGCTGGGCGGCGTGGCGGCCCGCGCCGCGCCGCTGGCGCCGCGTCCGCGCAAGCACTACTCGTGGGACCGCATCGAGTACGACGCCACCTGACCGCCGCCCGCCACACAACTGCTTACCCTATGATCTCTCACCGCCTGTCTCCGTGGCTCCACATTTTCTCGCGAGTGACGGTTCCGTGTACATAAGAGTGACCTCCATCGACTAATAGACGATGTGTACGTGGTATTGTACAGTAAATGTTTCTTACTTCAGATCGGTCGCCGCGGAGTGGTGACGATCGAAGCGCTAGTCTACTCTCGTGACACGTTCTTCCATAGTGTTGACTTTATTGAAAACTATAAGAGATGTTGTGAAACACAAAGTGTTTACATTTTACATAGAACTGTATGATTTACTTTATTAGTATATAGTATATATGTACTTAATGCTGTATGTAACGTTTGTGTCGCTAGCTGATAATAGTTGAATGTTTCATTTACTTCACTGGTGAGTGATTGCGCGTCGCCGTCGCGTGCAGACATACTTGGCTCACATAATGCGATAAGTCCGTTTTATTTAATATTTATAGGCATAATTATTATAATCTACTTATGTATATATTGAGATTAATAATACTCAACATAGTTGTGGATTTCTGCATTCCGCCCGATGACTAAAACTTAGGGAAAAAATTATCATAAGAAAAGTTGTTTTTGTTTAGGCACAGTCAATCTTATGAGTCACCTGGTCACGTACACATTGTGTTAATTATAATTATACGATAAAAAAAGCTTATGATTGATATTGTGTCAATTGTTAAAATCGCTTGACGCTGTCCCTAGCGCATGGATAGCTATTTCCCAAATCAATAAGTGACATTCCAGTCTTGTTGAAGTGCAAAGTGTGGCACAGGAGCACTTGTCTCTAGAATCATGATTATTTATTTTAACAATTTTGACCAAATTATAAAACCATTGTTTATATTTAGTGAAAATTGTAAAATGTAGCAAAATACCAGAGAACAAGGAGCACATTCACAAGCCATCGTCATGGGTGGGACCAGCTTGGGAACAATGTTAGATATGAATTCATTTAGATATCTTAGGGAGCCGGCTCCTCGCACTCAAACAATGATGCAAGCACACTCGTTATCACTCGTTAATCGTACACATTCACTCTCTTCTATATAAATACCTGCAGACCTTCGACGTTCTTCTAAATATAGTGTCATTATGTCTTGCAAAATTAACTTCATTTTTTGATTTTACCTAGAGAGTTATTTAATTATTGTAATAACATAACATTCTTGAAAAATGTATCATTCCATTATAATGTCTAAAATGTAGGATAGGTGCGCCGTTATCAATAAGTTGTCGTTTGTACTTGATTACGCAATGGTTACCAACTGTTGCACAATTATGGCCTTACTACAAAAACTTAACCACCTGTTTTACGCTTGTCTAAAAAAATTGTGGCTGCAAAATGAACCATATATCAATGTTATAATTTGACATTTTTTAGACAAGTCTTAAACTGACGTTTAAAAGTTTTTGTGGTAAGACGGTAAGTGTTTATCTTAGTGACCCTCAAACGACTGGACCAATTTTGTTTATGAGGCTTGAAACTGCCTTCACAAAGAGCTTACGTAATCTAAATTGCTTATGTGCTTAATGAAAGCCATTATAAAGTGGCACCTGTTACGTAGTCAGGATTAAGTTATTTATTTAACCATTAGCTCGTTATTTATTGTCCTTAGTACCGTATAAAGTAAATCTTATAAGTAAATCACAAAACAATTTCAGTCTGCTTGCATAATTGTTTGAGTGTATAATTATAACTTATTTATTTATAAAGTCAATCAAGTGTACTTACAGGTTTTTGTTTCTGTTGTATTCATTACTATGTGTGAGTGTTTTACTAATGTATTTTGTATAATATCACGTGTTGTTTATAGTGTTTACCTTTGCTTCATCGGACAATGATTAGATAAAGCAAAAATTGAGAATCGAAAATATATTGCCATTTTTTGCATTTACAATTTATTTAGTTTTTGAATACTTGTTGCTACAACGATTAATTATTGATAACTACCCTACACGTGCCAATAAGTTCAATATCAGGCTAAACGTATATTAACGGCAGTTTAAGCAGTAAGGTGGATATTTCCTAAATTATTGAATGCGATAAGTTTTGTGTATTGTTTATCGACAGGTGGATGATTGGATAGATATGCGCGTGTACTTTATGTGAACACTGTAATTTATAACTCTGAAGTACATTCGCATATGGGATGGTGCTATTAAAAGTTAACATTGAATTTATATAGAAAAATATTTATAACTGCATAATTTGTATATTGGATTTGTATATGTGTGGCTCTAAATGTAAAAATAAACATGATTAACATTTTTATATCAATGTCGCTAGTTTCGGACTTCAAAAGTTGTCGAAAACACCGAGCCAGCGTGAAGCTGCGTTCAAATTAAAAACAGGGCTCGCAAATTGTAATTTGCTTTATTGTTTAAGTAATATTCCATTATCTAAGTGAATTATACGGAATCTTTACACTAGATTTAAATATGTAAAATCTATTTGCTCATTATCAAAATTATACCCATATTAGTCAAATATATTCGAATCATGTATGGAACTGGCTATCGTGTCAACTCCTATATTTATATTAACAGGCCTAGTGTGTTAATTAGCTTTGTATTCACTCTTCTGTAAGAGATTAGTTTAAATGTATTTAACGAGATACTAAGTGAGATTAATGTTTGATAAATAGCATATTATCTGCATACTTGTTATTATTGTTGTAATTATTTTAGGAGAGTTTTAATATTTGTTTGTATACTAAGTTATATCCATGCCGACTTAAATATTCTGCACCTAATATTTACGATAGCTACCTAATTTGCTCTCTGCAAAAATATTTATATTTAGATAATGTAATCAATTGGCTTCTTTAAACTTACTAAATATTGATCACAGTTGAATACATTTTAACTGACTTACTAGAAATAATGTACCTTAATAGTAAGCGATAAAAGCAATACCCGGCTTTAAGCCATTGGTTTGTAGCAGAGCCAAGTATTCAATAAATTTAATATAATGTGATAACCACAGGAGTCGGATTTGTAGTGTAACTGGATAGTTTTTTTACCTTGCCCTGTAATGAAGCCTTGTAAATATTTACCAAGCCTTTATTAGCATAAGGAGAGAATGTTGAATAAAAAGTTTTTGAGATAAATATTGTTTCACTTATGTCGTATGCGCTCCAGGACTGCAATGGGTCGACCAATAAATTAGCAAAGCTTCGCGCGGTTGGTCCCATGGATGATCAAATTGAGGATCTTGTTATGTTATGTTGTCATTTGTAAACTTATATGTTTGAAAACGCCTGAACCGATCCTCTGTAGGCAGTAGTAACTGCCTCTTCCTTAGTTCTCACAAGGTGAGGCGGAACTGCAGCAGTAGAAACCTAGAATAGCTTTTATGGAATTAATACGGATGTCTTTCATTGAGATTGTTTGATTGCGAGGCATATCATTGAGAGTAACAGCTATGTAGGTTGAGTATAACGCATGTATAACGTGAGATGCACGCGACTCTGTACAAGGCTTAAGATCAAAAAAGAATACGTGACAGTGACAGATAATTGACGTACCGCCGCTACGATTGACAAGTTGAAAATTTTCCCCTCAAGCAAGACATGAGCAAGACTCAAGCGTCAAGCGTCAAATGGTCAAATCTGATCAAGTTTAGTTGTCAAATCAATCAAGCAGTGGCGAGATTGTAATTATATTATTTCGATTGCGATACCGTTGCTAGTGGAATCTTGAATAACTGAAGCTCAAGCTTTACAGACGTTTAGAAGAAACGTGGTAAAATATTTAGTTATGATATTAGCTGAAACGCTTCTGTTTTCTTTGACACTTATCGACAGCGGTGGTATATTATTCCTTTTAGTTTACTACATAATAACACTTTCTGACCTGGAGTGCGACTATTTGAATGCTCAAGAATGTTGCGATAAGCTCAATTACTGGTTATTGCCCAAATACCTAGCCCATACTTTCATTACATTCATATTGTTACTACATGGCCAGTTGATTTTATTCATTTTGAACTTGCCTTTGTTTATATGGCTAACTTTCGAATATTTCACTGTTCCGCGTGGAAACTTGGGTGCCTATGATCCTGCAGAGATCCTCAACCGAGGCCAGCTAAGAAAACATTTAAGAGATATAATGATCTATGTTGGCTACTATTTGATATTCTTTTTCATTTATCTTTATTGCTTTATATTAGCGTTGCTCAAAGGCGATCCCCTCCAGAGGTCTGCAGACGATCAAATTGTAACTGAAATCTAATATTATCAAGATGGCAGAAGATCTAGAAGTTTCAAGTTCTCTTAATGTTTCTGATGAGCTAGAGACAGTTGATGAGAGTAATAAATGTGTAAAGTTAGACCTACCAGTTCATATAGCTGCCTTTTTAAAGAGGCAGGAATTCAATAGAGGCTTTCAACAAATTATATGTGACCAATCCTTGTTGGAAAATGTTGCTACCAACTATGTAATAGTCAAGAGAATACTTAGCTTTCTGCAATGGCAAGATAAGTTGCTGTGTAAGAATGTTTGCTCAATGTGGCGCTCGGCTGTGCACACACTGCAGAAGGAGCAGATGGGCCCCTCTGACTTTGCTATAAGTTTAAGACTTAGTCACATCAAAAATGGAATAAAGCTGATGCAAGCTGACTGTTTCTACACTGAACCATTAGTTGTTTTGGCATTTGCTAATATGGCAGGCTTTTCTGTTACCAGCAAATGTGAGACATTGATACCCTGCCCTTGTGATCCACCATGTGATAAAGACCATTACCGTAAGTATTTAATTATTACATTTAAAGATACTCAACATGTTATAAGAGAAGTTAAATTTTCTTGAGCCAATTGTAATGAAAACTTTATTTTCAGTTTTAGATGTCCTGAAAAACTTAGTAGCTGTTCCGAAGTCATGTATGCTAGCAGTAAAAGCCTGTTACACATCATACATGCCCCTGCAACACTCATTGACCTACCAGTATCGTGTAACCAAGAAGTTTGGGAGGTCCAGTGCATTCATAGGTGGCCTCTATATACCACTGATACCAAATGTAGAGTTTCAAGTAATAAATATAAAATCACTAGCAGACATACCAAGGACCTTCATTAAAACCATAGATAAGATGGCAGAGACTCGCTATGTGAAAGGAGCATTAGTTTTTGTCAATGAAAGCTTCATCCTCCACTCTGTGGAAGATATAGTGTTTTTAAATTATTTGAAGGACGTGTAAGTATCAATTTCGGTCTTGATACGCTTGCCTTAACAATTTAATTTTATAATTTTTCATAAAATATTTTTTGTTTTAGTCAACCTGATGTGCCGTATGCACTGGGAGGGTGCTTAGTAGAAGACACAGTATCTGATAGTGAAGATATGAACTTTATGATAGAAGGAGTGAACGCTGGCAAAGAGCTGATGAGTGAGAACATTGTATCCATTTGCCTGTTCACAGTTCCTAAAATCCTGGACTCTCAAATGGATGTTTGTAACTTCGATGTATTCTCACTTATACTTGAATCACATGATTGGTCCAAGGCTAAAGTACAAGCTGCTATTAATGAGGTAAGTTTATGATAAAACAACCAATGGCAATTTGTTATCCAAATTAAATCAAATTATATGTATAATCAAGCATTACTTTGCGGAAATCCATAACAAAATTTTTGGAAATATATAATAAATAGATGAATAATTTCCCCAATTCAAAGGATAAGTTTTCCTTTTTTTAACAAATTATGTCCAGAAGACGCTGGATGCAGGTCACCTCCAAAAGGTATCTGTGGAGATCTAAGGGGGAGGCCTATGTTCAGCAGTGGACGTCCTATGGCTGAGATGATGATGATGTCCTATATATGTAAATATGCAAAAATATTATTGTTTCAGTTTGCAAGAAAAGTTCCTCACTTCACACACAGTGTTGTGATAAAGATGTCGTGTGTGGGTCGCGATAATAAACACGACTATGAGCAGGAATTCTTCAGGGCTGCATTTCCTAATACTCGTCTTGTCGGTTGCTATGGTAATGGAGAGTTAGGAATCAATAGGCCGGAGCGGCCACCGCCAGAGCCGCGCTCAAGCAACGTGAAGCGCCAGCGAGCAGACTCCGGTCCACAATATGGTCTCATGTATTCATACTCAACAGTCTTCGTATACATTGGTTGGGGTAACATTGTGACGCCCGCTGAAGCCACTTAACATCACCACTGCCACCATGCATTTTACTCTGACATTCTAAATATTGGTCACATAATTTTGTAGATTGCATTATCTATAAGATCAAGTGTAATTTTGTAGCAAATATCTGTGTGTTTTATACTTTTAATATGAATATTGTAAGAGCTTACTTTAAGAGTAATTTGATATTCTGTACCAAAGGGTAAAAGAATTTATAGAGTTAGTGTAGTTCAGTAGCTACCAAGCCACTTAGGCCCTTATTTATTACCCATAACCAACATTACTGCCATACAGACCTAAATTTGTTAGGTCTGTGGAATGATAATTTTATATCAAAGTTTATTGATATAAAAATACAGTACACATTTACTGTTTTTGATAATCATATGTGAGCCTTTTACATGTTTTGTGAAAGTAAGACGATTGTTGTTAAAAGCAAAACAATCACTAGGCTTATTTATTCATTTTGAAGAGCACAGCTCACGCACCACAGAGACTGCTCATACATTTTGAATAATATTCATGTGCAATTACAAATAAGGTAACAGTAAGTTTATATACGTTTTGTTTTTTTAACCGCATCGCGGAAATATGGTTGTTATTATTTATATTGTTTCTTTCGTTTTCCTTTTTTAGATTTTTCTATTCTTAAGTATTTTTGCTGTGCAACAATTGTATGGAGTTGTTAGTAAGGCGCTAAACTAAATAATTTTAGTTAAGATTTTATGGCGCCAACTCAGCTATGACGACATAGGCGCTACTCTATTATCGAACGTTTCAAAGTTTTTGGAAATTAGGTAGGTCTACTATACTACCTCTAGGTTCTACTATACTATAAGAAAGGCTCTAGTCAAAGATAATGCGCGAACAACTCGTCTGAAAAATACATAATAATTAATAAATATGTAAAATTAAAGTAATGTCACCTTATACAGAAAATGTTGTCTTCATAGTTGGGTGTTTCATCATACCTATCTCCGGCTTTGTAATATGTCTCCTCTTTGTATGTTTTGTGTACACAACATTTTTTTACTTTATTTTGCTTTTGTGTGAATTAACTCTCGTTAGTTCCTCAACGTGCAAATTGTAAAAGAGGTGGTATATTTCAAGACAACGAATTGCTTTTTTAATTTAAAAAGTAATTATACTTTACCTGGGTAGATAAACATATAGCCGTACTGACAGGCCATTTTGCACTGCCTCAGGTCAGACAGGCACTTGAGTGTATAATTTGTAAAATTACGTATTTTTCAATTCTCTTACTTTATTTTTTTCTTCCAAAATTCAATTGAGGGATTTAGTGATTATTTACTCCACTTGTATTTGCTGTTCTTATCAAAATGGTGCAAGGATTTTATTAGGTACTAAGGATAGACCACAAGATAGACCGTCTTAACATAGCTGGCCTCCGCTTTTATATTCTTTTAGTTTGCAGTTGTGTTATCCTACTTATTATTTAAGTTAAACTAAGTTTTTTTGACGATATAAGTGTGATATATCAAATATTGGTAAAACTGATATTGAAAACTGCAATCGTTTTCGTACATCCGTTTCTTTACAGAATACACACGTATGTATTAAGTACACTAGAATTCACGTTTGTGAAATTAAGTGAACCAATACATTTTGTTTAGTTGCTTTAATTGTGATTATGATTACTGTAACTACCTACATGTAGGTATAGAGGTACGATGACGATACATATATAATTAAAATCGCAGCATTCTAAATAAGGAATTGTTTTTTTTATCACCTGTAAATATGGCTGCTGCGGAGCATCCGAAAGACTAGCATTGTCAGTCCTAAAACTTTTTTGGGACAAGATAAATTCGATGAGCTGATGGCTAACCATCAGTAGCGGAGAGACGTCATACGATGATTTTACCTACCTGTATTCCAGCACATTAGCAACTTTTTGCAATTTATTAACAAGATGCGAAGCCTCAAGCTGTCATTGACGACTCATTTAGAAAGAGAGTAGCATCACACGCAGCTTAGCAGTCAGCATTCATTGTTCTACTCAAGTCTCGCAACATAATGAGCCTTAATGAGTTGCTTAGAAGACATTAGCGCGCGTCGTGTGTGGGAAGTGGGATGCGACGCGGATTGCGAAGTTCCTCCGAGGTTTTCGTAGGTACCCTTAAATAATAATAGGTTCCACAGTGTGAAAATAACGAGACATCTTCACGTAAGTACATAATTACGTCTAAACGTCACTTTTCTAAATGATGCTACTTAAAATTCCAAGTGTTATGTTCTTGGATGGTATCCAAGCGGTTCCTGCGATCTCTAAGATTTAAAATGTAGTTAAGGTTTCTACATGTTCCATATCCTTAAGTTGCGGTTCTACTAATAGCGATGCAGAGCGGAGACGGGCTGTGCCGCGATTCACTATTCACATGGCTGAAATCCACACGTCTTTTCCACTCCGCTTCAAAGGAAACAGAAGGGATATAGGAGAGGAGCAGAATTGTTCAAAATATCGGAAAACAAGCTATATCATCTTTTTTCGCTCCGTGACATGCGTTCTCTTAATCAGATCACACAACATTTATTTATTTATATAGGTACACCAACAGCAACACATACACAGAAGTTATAAAAGATACATTAGGATACACATAATTTATAACAAGAACACTATTAATATTTAACAAACGTTATTAGTATTTTTGAGCAAGTGTGCCTTAGGAACTAGAATACCTAAACAATTTTGACTATTATTTCACAGTAGTCGTAATACTATTAGATTGGACATAATATTGGACAAATTAATTTACATGAGGCATGTTGTCGGTCACCAAAAAGTTGATCCAGTGAAAATGTTCATTCACTCCTTGTTAGCCCTTTTACATCTTACCTACTTACCCTTCTTACAGCCCATGTGTAATAATTGAGTTCCTACTAGGTAGGTACGTCCACAATTAAGGTAGCCTAGTGGGCAGTCTAAAGATGTTAAGTCCATGTAAATTCCAATCAATCTTAACTTTCTTCAAACCAAATGTTGAAAAAGCAATTAATTGGAATTACCGTTGAATCTACATACTTTACCAGTTTCCGTGTAGATGAGCTACAATTTATTCACTTAAATGGTGTTCTTGCACATTGCTTATTTACTATCAGCACTTCTTACGTACTCCTTATTTACTGACTAGTAAATAATTCTTTGAACTGCGCTACCGAACGAGCGACTATTTATAAGTAGGTACCTACATACAAGTGTTAAGTCGTGGTGGCCTAGTGGGCAAAGAACTAGCCTCTCGAGTATGAGGGCGCGGGTTCGATCCCAGTCAGGCAAGTACCAATGCAACTTTTCTAAAGTTTGTATAATGTGTAGGGGAGATGTTCCTAAAACGGGTACCCCTCCTAAAACGGGTAGGCTTTGCCATTCGTATATTATAGGTCTTAGTGTGAACCTGTGAGTGTAGAGCGGTGCACTATCTCCCCGCCGATCACGGTCAGTTGGCTCGCGCGCCTAGAGCGAGCGTTTTCGAGGTAAGACGTAAAAAAAGTTTTTTGCAGAGTTTACTAAAAAAAATCGGATTATGCTAGTGCTGACTACTCAAATATGGTGCAAGATACGGTTTTCGTAGTTTTGTATTATCATTTTGAATGTTATATGCTTATTAATTGTGAATACTTAGAGGTCTCCTTGTTTACTATTTTAAGGTTAAGGTAGTTGAAATTTAAAACGTGCTTTTGGGCAAAACGGGTAAGGGCATAACGGGTGACTACCCGATTTGAAATAAGGGGCCACTTTCTCAATTGATCCCACAGAAAGCTAATCGAAGACAAAGGAAGCCACAGAGAGCTGAAGAAGTACAGGAACAGCGTGAAAAAGAAATTAAAATATGTTTTCTCTGATTTTTAACAAAATTATCTGCTGGTAGAATTATAATTTCAAATGTAACATTTAATAAAGTAAAAAAGTGATCTAGACTGATCAAAATAAGAAAACTGTTTAACATAATTAAGGAGACTAATTAACGATAAAGATTTCCTGGATAATAGGAGGCTAAAATATGTTTTCTAATTCATTTATCACATATATTCATTCATTACCTGCTTTGCCCAAAGGCGCTACCCGTTTTAGGACCCCCCCGAGGGCAAAGCGGGTATTTCGAAAGGGGTTTAGTTTTTTGATTTTTTTCTGAATTTTGAAGAAGATTACTAAGACTATCTTATGTTTTCCAAAGTTTATTATATAAACAACCCTATGAGTACAAATACAAGTCGCATGTAATGTTCTTGGTTATTTTATTTAAACATCTCCCTTAGCTTACCCGTTTTAGGAACATCTCCCCTAGGTACTTTCTAAGTCTATCTTAGACACTAATGACTGTGTTTCGGATGGCACGTTAGGGTGCGTCCACATCTGGCGAATGCGCCGCGAATGCGCAGCACGCGAGCCGATCGCGAGCTGTCCGCGAGCTGCGCGCGTGCAGTCACTGCAATAGTTCGGTGCGCCTCTTTAGCGCAACTCACGCAAGGCTCGTATAGAGCGCGCGAGCGGCGCGCGATCTGCGCGCAATCAGTTCTCGCCCTTACAGTTCCGTATATTGGCTCAGTACTATCGAAGATGGCAGACGTCGCGCGCCGCCTGCGCGCCGCTCGCGTGCGGCGCTTAGGTCGCGCGCGAGCCGCGCGCGAGCGGCGCAGAAGCGGCGCACGAACAAAAATGCACGCGCGCAGCTCGCGGACAGCTCGCGATCGGCTCGCGCGCTGCGCATTCGCGGCGCATTCGCCAGATGTGGACGCACCCTTAAACTGTAGGTCCCGGCTGTCATTGAACATCCTTGGCAGTCGTTACGGGTAGTCAGAAGCCAGTAAGTCTGACACCAGTCTAACCAAGGGGTATTAGGTCGCCCGGGTAACTGGGTTGAGGAGGTCAGGCAGGGCAGTCGCTTCTTGTAAAGCACTGGTACTCAGCTACATCCGGTTAGACTGGAAGCCGACCCCAACATAGTTGGGAAAAAGGCTCGGAGGATGGATGACCTACATACAAGTGTTACTGCTTAGTTCTCTTGGGAGGATTAGAATTCAGGGTAGCATCAGATAGTTTACCAAGTCAAATGTTGCGCCGCTATCTAGGATAATAATTGCGCTGGTACGATTAGGTTACTTACCCGCTTATTAAGAATTGAGAATATTTAAATAGGAGATACCGTTTCAATTTTAACAAAGGGTGATTTCGTAGAATTCAGGTGTTCGGACTTCTACAGCGTTTTCCGTTTGTGAGAACTAACGGACATGCATATTCTATATACTCACGATTGACACCAGGTAGGTACCTATACAGTAAGATGCATACGTACCATTGAAAGTGATGATTCACATCAGTTCGAGGTTCAAGCTTTTACACATGAGAGGAAAGTGTGAGGAGAAATCTAGCTACCGTAGATTACTTAGTGTTTCATATAGTGCCAGTCATAACGTAACACCTGTAGGAGGCGCATTATGCTAATATTTGATCATGTCAACAGCTGAATGTAGCTGTCATTGGAACTTTCTCTTAGAGTTCAGTTTCCAATACTCTCGATTCAGTGGGACTCACTGAGTGATCAATTCGGAGCCTTTTTTATTTTTATTTTTTTGGCAGGGGGATAATCCTCATGGACTTCCCTCCACCTGGGGTCGGTGGAGAAGGTGTGACGGTCTCTTACCGGCTAAAAACCCACCCAGTGTTGCCTTCTGTTACCTATTGTCGAGGGCACGGGTATCGCCAAAGCATTCTTCCGCACCCCCCGACAGGTATCCATTCGGAGTCTGTAAAAATACATGTGGGTAGTTATGTATTCTCTTAGACAGTTGTAATTGTATGAGGATTCTTTCTTGTTTATGTAACATTTTATTTTTATAAACACATTCGTTCATAAACGATTTCTATTTGTTGTCCGATTGCATTTCGGTCCCTATCTCATTGTTTGGTTCTGTTTGTAGAAAATGGTGAAGTCACAAACATTATGTAAAAATAACAATAAACAAGGTGATGGGACTTCATGGGACAACGTATTAGCGTATGCAACAAAACAAATCTCTAACTTTAAAAAATACAGGTGACTAACTTTCAGCAAGTAGAGCCTAGTATATATCTACCTAGATTAGACTGTATGATCTGGATGCACACCTACCTATGCAACAGATAAAATAAAAAACGAACGATATTTACGATACGATAAAATAAATAACGGTAAGTGGATAAGTAGGATTCATAAGCAGGTACCTAGAGGTATAGTGTAGGTAGTCTATACAGAGTTACTAGGAAAGCTTTCTTCCATAAAAGCATCGAGATCAAGGCAATCTAATTTCAAATTTATAAAACAGCAAAAGAAATAAAAAGACGATATTTATTTTAGCAATGCTCTAGGCAATAGCCAGTAACGAGCAAATAATAACTGAACACGCTGAACACGAGCATGAATCCACTATTATTTGATGAGCATCGGCAGTCACAGCACACCTATCGTTACGCCAATAATCGCACTTACCGTTAACTAGTAAATATATGCTTACGTTATTTACGACGCGCAGACGCAATCAGACCGAAAAATATTAATTCCAATTACCTATGCGATTTTTCTTACACAAACATGGTAATAACTAGGTACATTCAACTTAGCTTATAGGATATGGGGACTTTATATTTTTTTAATTAATTGACTCTTCTCAGATCGCGTGTCCAGTCCAAGACACGCAATGTGAAATGTGATAATTGTACCTTTGTTCAAAATGACTGACATATCTAGACTGCAAATGATTTATATTTAACACCTTCTAAATGGTAATGGGTGCTTTACATGTATCAAATTTCTAATGTGATAATTAACAGTAGATGGACACACTTTTTAGGTGCTCTCTTGAAAAAATATGCTTTACTTATAATTGCTGTTATGCATACCTAATTATATTGAATAGATAAGAGTTATATATTTCGTTGAGTTAGTTAAAGTTTTCATTGAGTTAGTTTTCAGCGCATTTCAATTAACTTTAAAATACAACATTACCATTGCTGAAAGTCACAAGCACGAGTGCTTGAAGCGGCCATAGCCACCTGTATTTCCGAGGGCTGTTCTCAGCAGGGGATGGGATGGCATCGTTAGCGTAGTGAGCATCGGCTTCAGTGCTCTGCCACATGGCCCCGCGGCCGCACGTCCCGAGCCGGCTCGAAATTCACGCACGCGGTAGAAAGTCGCGCGAAACTGACGTTCAAAAAACTAAGAGGATTTTTTTCATTTCAAAATTATTTTAGTGACTTGTGCTTCATATTAAAAATAGTAAAATAATTTATTTTGGACTTTTTTACAATAAAAAAAAATATCTTCAATTTTTCGATGTTATTTAATAAAAAAATATTAACAACAAGGAATGCATCTCAATATTTGCATGATCAGTCAAGGTAAATAAAAAAATATGTAAGTCAGTAAAAAAAAACACACATCACGCGAGTGGAGTAATTTTATTGTGGAATGTAATTAAGTAAACGCTACCAACTTTTTCGCATGTTGGTGTTCCAGCAAAGAATTTATATCGCAACATTATCTATGGACACGACTTTATGGATCAGTGTCACCACTAGCCAGTTTTATTAAATTAGAAAATAGGACGAATATATTAAAAATAATAGTGTTATTTTTAGCTACAATTTTAAAAATTAAATTATTAAAAAAAAAAATAAGAAATATTTTGAACGGAAAAATATTACATCTTAGCAGCGTATCCTAGCTGTCATAATGGCAGTCTTAATCATGATACAGTTTATAGCCGTGGTCGTCAAACTGCGGCCCGCGGGCCGCATGCGGCCCGCGCGCGTTATTTGTGCGGCCCGCGTTAAAGTAGATTTCTTTAATTAATAGTCAAATACTACATATACCTATACTACCGATAGGTACTTATGGCATAATCATGAACAAAATCAAAATCCAACTTTGTGTTTGAATCCGGAGACGATTACTAACGATACGATACGAGCATTTACCTCTATATCAGTGGTTCTTAACCGGTGGTCCCTGGAGGCATTCCAAGTGGTCCGCGAAACATTGCTATACTTACGTTATTTAACTTTATTTTTATCGACTTATATATACTTATATGTGAGCAGGGGCTTTCGCATGGACGTATATAAGTTAAGTTTCGGGGTCCGGACCCCCCCATTCATATCCATCTTACTTGTCAAACAGAAAAAAAGTGTATGTTTGGGCTACATTTTACGTAATTTTAATTTTGAGTCTTAAAAAAAAATCGCGCTCGCTTCGCTCGCGTATTCAGAAACTATGTACCTACCCTTATTCTTACATTTGTCAACAAACAAAAAGTTAAGTATGTACGTTTGGGCTATATTTTACGTAATGTTTATTTGAGTCTGAAAAAAAAATTCGCGCTCGCTTCGCTCGCGCATTTAGAAACTACATAAGCATATGTTTCTTTTTCTTTGAATTTGCTTACAAAAGAATAGAGAGGAATTCAGAAGTTAGTAAAGAGAATGCAGTCACAAAAATCTGTAACTTTTCGTTTTTTGCTAAATAATAAAGAAATGAGTGCTAATTATAAATTGTGCTTGTATTCTTTATAAAAGAACCCTCAATTTAGGTAAACCAATAGGGTGGTCCCCGGCAAGACAAAATTTTGGTAAAGTGGTCCCTCATGACGAAAAGGTTAAGAACCACTGATTTATATGAATAGTATGGACTACTATAGATAAGTATGCAAAAGCTCTTGAAACGCCTTCGCATATACTGCGGCCCGGGCCTTGGTGCTCACATTGTTATGTGTGGCCCTTGGCCAGTAAAGTGTGACGACCGCTGGTTTATAGGAAACGTGTTCAATTTTGTAAACACTGCTTTATTTTCTTACTACTACAGAATACGTAACAATAGACAAGTCTGTCAACTACAAACAAAGACAAATTACAATCTTTAATAGTGCTCTGCTCTTGATTAATGTTAATACGGCGAGAGGAGCTGCGCCGGCGCATCGCTCGCCTTCACTTTCTCCGCGCGAATGTAATTGCCGCCAAAATGATACGAGATACTAACAATTAATACTGTGTTGTTGTCTTTGCTCGGTATTATATTTGTTACTTTCTCGGGCCATTGGCTTTGTTTTAGCAAAACTTTCTTTATGCGATAATTGACTTATTTGACTAGTGATTCACTGGCTAATGCTAGGATTATCGTATTCAATCCTGGCTGAAAGTAGTTTTAAAGTCAATATGTAGGACTTTTTATTCTATTTATAAATATATGGAAGAGGTAGTTCAAAGTATAAAGTTAAATTACTTTTTAAGTACTTACTGTTTTGTAGCGAAAAATTAATTGAAAATATTTCACGCTCACCTGAGCTCTGTTAATTTGTGTTAACTATAAATGAAGCCTACATTTTTTGTTGCAGACCGTATCTCTGAAGAGTATTATCGTACTTAGTGGGACATGGTACAAGACGGGTCCCGGTGCCACTAGACCGTGTAAAGTTATAAGAAACACCTAAGGGTTTCAGTGGACAGTGCGGACTCAGTGTTATCAGTTAAAATTCAAAGTTAAAAAACTTCTGTGGACATTCCGGAACATAGACATAAGATTAAGTGAAAGTTTGTAATTTCCTATATTTGCGTGGGAGCGGTCGAGCTTAAGTGTAAAGACAAAGCAGAGCTCAGGAACAATGGACCACCTGTTCCGGCAGCGACGGATTAGTGTGCCCAAGAGGTAAGCACTTTCTTCAGCTACTTTTATAATGATTATAGTGTTCAAGTCTGAGCGCTCTCATTGTTCAGGTCGTCGTTCATGGTGTTATTCCGTATAGTGTGTCCGGAATGAAATAGTACCTAACCTGCACTACTCACAGCCAATATCAAAATATATCTGTACTTATCTCGAGATTCAACGGTCACGCACGACTGCCTTGGTTAATTGCCATTTAATACCAAACGAATGATGGGGATAAAATGGCGACTTTGTAAAATTTGCTTTGTTTGTCGAATCGATTAAAGTTAGAGATATAAACATCGATTTCCACGAGCGGGTGAATGACACGGCAGACAGTGGCAGTGCGCTCTTTTTGTCAACTTTATCTCGATCATTGTTGCCGGGACCTGACAATGGTGCGTTGACTTCGATGCTAACGTACTTAACTTCTGTACTTTTACATACTCTGTCACAGTAGTATATTGCTAAAAGCAACAGATATATTTATAAAACATGGGATTACATGAGGAACCAAACGAAACGAGATCAGAGGACAATTTACACACCGATCTCTTCTTTTACAGGACCCATTTAATTTAATTTCTACTTTATATTTGCACTAAAACCTTTATCGTAAAGTCCTTCATACCAGGAAATGTTATGTTGTGATGATTACAACAGCTGAGTTTAATGAATTATATGCACGCTGAAGGCTGTGTGTTTATGAAGTTTCCCACAAAGCCCGAGGTATTCAGACCGAATGTTACAAGTTTTCGCTACACTATCAAAGTTCTTCGGAACTCCCAGTGCATTAACGCGATGTTTAAACTGCGCTTCATGTGGCTGTGAGCCAAAACATTTAGTTTCTGGCACCTAGGAGTTTTACCGCGGAAGGATAACCATGGCTAACTTTCATCTATACTAATATTATAAAGCTAAAGAGTTTGTTTGTTTGTTTGAACGCGCTAATCTCAGGAACTACTGGTCCGATTTGAAAATTTCTTTCAGTGTTAGATAGCCCATTAATCGAGGAAGGCTATAGGCTACTTTTTATCCTGGTACGGGAAGTAGTTCCCACGGGATGCGGGTGAAACCGCTGGCAGAAGCTAGTTAGAGATAAACCTACATTGTTACTGTGAAATTAAATGTCTTACTAAAAATCTCGTTAAAACAACTGAAATGATTGTTAGGCAGCATGTAGAGTAGGTATAACTAGGAAATTGAATGCGATGATTGTACTTTAATTTTGTCAACGTCAAAAATGTAGTTACAGAAGCATTAACTATACATATTTTTGTTACCTATGTCATGTTGAATGTGTGGTCCTCTGTGATTACGACTGGACAGGGGTGTTTCTATGGCATGCTGTCTTGCAGATATTTCCATGTGATACATGTTTCTATTCAAGCAAACTGTGTTATTATGCAAGACGGGGTTCGTCCTATTGAATTATTTATTCATTGTGTTTTCTTGTAAAGGGCAGGAATACGAGTTCTCGTCTTGTTGTGCTGTCAACATTTTATACATTCCCTGTTTATTGTTTATGATATAAATGCACTGCATGTTGAATGTTTTAAAGATAGGCCTGATTCGTTAACCATGCAGCTCGCTTGGGAATAGATTTTTCCCGTAAACTTCTCCACATCATTGAGTCTGCCAGTCTTCATGTCTTACCACTCCAACCTACTCACTGCAATATCGCAGGTGATGATACTTGGCTAGACTTGATGATTACCTCCGACCCTTCCTTTGTTTCCTCTCATGCCCAATATCCTGCTCCTTGTTTTTCCCATCATGACCTAATTCATTTGTCCTACCTCCTTAAGCCTCCAAAACCTACTCCTAAGGTACTGCGCATGCGCTGTTTTGCCAAGTTGAATGTGGATAGGTTACGCGATGATGCTTCGAAGCTTGAGTGGGAAGCTGAAGTAGCCAATGCCTCCTCTGGCGATGATAAAGTAGCTACGCTTAACCGTTTATTGATAAGTCTCTACGACATTCATGCACCAATTAAGTCAGTGAGAGTTAAGCGTCCGCCAGCTCCATGGATGTCGAGGGGTGTACGTATGGCGATGAGGCGGAGAAATCGTGCCTTTCGTAAGTTCAAAAAAGATCGTTCGGAGGATAATTGGGTCCTTTATAAAACAGCAAGAAATCGTTGCAACCAGATGATACGTAATGCTAAACGCCGCCACATTCTCGATAACATCTCATCAAGCTCTGCAGCTGATATTTGGAAGTTTCTTGGTTCACTTGGTATCGGTAAGTCACGTCATATGGAGTTTCCTAACACGATTGGTTTAGACGATATCAACTGCCATTTCGCCACTACTTCTAGTTTGGATCGTCAAACCACTCGTGAGACGGTAAACTTTATTGCCAGCCTTCCACATCCTTGCACAGACACCTTTGAATTTTCTCCAGTGTCTGTGGGTGATATCAAAAAGATCATCCTTTCCATAAAGTCTAAGGCCGTGGGCTATGACGATATCAGCCGTAGTATGGTCATCCCGATCCTTGAGTATATTCTCCCATCCATCTGTAACATAATTAACTTCTCTTTATACTCGGGTCAATTCCCTTCCTTGTGGCGTTTTGCATACGTCCGTCCTCTTCCGAAAATTACCAATCCCTCCCTCCCCACCCATTTCAGACCTATTTCAATCCTTCCTTTCCTTTCCAAAGTGCTAGAGGCCTGTGTCCATAAGCAACTTTCGAGTTTTATCCATCGTCACAACCTCATTAGCCCGTTGCAATCTGGGTTCAGGCCAGGACACAGCACTGCTACGGCACTCCTCAAGGTGACTGGGGACATTAGGGAGGGGATTCAGGACACCAAAGTTACAGCTTTGGTCCTTATTGACTTCTCTAATGCCTTTAATGCCGTCAGTCATGAAATCCTAGAATCCATCCTTTCCCATCTTATGATTTCACCCAAGGCTCTGGAATGGTTCTCGTCTTATCTTCGTGGTCGCCAGCAAGCTGTTCGTGTTGATGAGACATTGTCTAATTGGCGTGATCTAGTGGCTGGTGTTCCACAAGGCGGTATTCTTTCTCCTTTATTATTTTCTATCTTTATCAACTTTATAACTCATAATCTTCAGTGTGCGTATCATCTGTATGCTGATGATCTTCAGCTTTACACTCAGGCTCGGCCTGAGGATTTGCATATAGCCATTGATAAACTCAATGGGGATTTATCGATCATAAATCAATGGTCTAACCAATTTGGAGTCTCCGTTAATCCTACAAAGTGTCAGGCTATAGTTGTGGGAGGTTCTCGCATGCTGAGCAAGGTGGATTTTGCTAACTCTCCACCGATTGTTCTGGACGGTACTGTTATTCCAATTAGCCCCAATGTCAAGAACCTCGGCCTATATTTTGACACTACACTTGGTTGGCAAACTCAGGTAGCTAGCGTCAGTAAGCGTGTAACTGGAACCTTACGTCATCTAAATCGGTTAAGGAACTTTTTGCCACCGAAGACCAAAGCAATGCTTGTGCAGTCCCTAATATTTCCTATAATTGACTATGGTGACGTGTGTTACTACGATCTCAATGCGGACTTGCTCAACAAACTTGATCGACTTATCAACAATTGCATAAGATTTGTCTTTAACCTGCGGAAGTACGATCATGTTTCTGAGTATAGGACGCAATTGAAATGGATGCCCATTCGCCAGAGAAGATCGCTGCGCGCCTTGACGACCCTTTACTCGTTACTAAACTCTCCAACTCCTCCTACGTATCTAACTCCTCATTTTCAATACCGTTGCTCCGGTCATTCCAAAAATCTCCGCTCTTCTCACAACCTTCTTCTTCACTGTCCTTCTCATACTTCTGATACTATCCATTCTTCTTTTCATATTAAGTCTATCCTTTTGTGGAATGCGCTGCCCTTAGAAATCAGGAAGTCCACCAGTAAGCAATCATTTAAAAGTGCCGTGCGGAAGTTTCTGCTTAATAAATTGCTAGATGAATCACCATTATGATAATCATTGGAATATTATATGCTAGTATATGTATTATATAGATATATGTTTATATATATGTATATATATTATTATATATATATTTTTTTAATCTTTTGTATGTTATATATTTGTAATAATATTTACGTACCTACTTACGTCTATTTTAGTATTCTATTAAAATGTTAATCTCTAGTTGTCTTTTACATGTCTTTCTAAGTAAGTAATGCACCTACCATGTTATCTCTGCATCACCTTAAGGTTGACTGGAGAGAATGCCCATGGCATTAAGTCCGCCTTTGTAATTGTATGATTGCATAAAGTTAAATAAATAAATAAATTTCCATGTTAGACATAAACTTTCAAGATTTCCCCGCAGCTGGAAGTTGCTTCTAGTATTGCTACGATTCCGTATGCTAATTTGATATGGAATACGCGGTCGTTAGCGCATAGAGTGAGAGTAGATGCAATTTATTTTGTTTATTTCATTCGTTTTTATTCTTTATTGAAATCATTCAGGTTTTTAGATTATATATTTTGTTTTGTTGAGTCTTGAGAGTAATTCATTATCATCACCATTGTTTTATTGTAAGCTTTTTATTGTGATTGTTTTGGCAATCTTTGTGTGAAGAGAAAGCAGTGTACGAAAAATTTAGACTATAGCGAAGTAATGGATCTTATGTTCCGATTCAGTTAGCGGTGAGAACACATTTTTTTTTCATTCAAACGGAAGAAGGGCAGAAGAACAATGTAAGGAGTCAATTCCAATCCCATACACATGTAGTGTTAACAAGATAACGAGCGAAAGAAATACTGTTATTCCGCCGATAAAGGTTTAACCTTTGACTAACCATCGCGAATCATTTGTTCGTCAATTACTGTAATAGTAGACATCCGTCTTTATGTTATTTCTTTGACATTCTTCCAATGTTCCTCATTTCTTTTTCTCAGTTGATTCCTGTTAGTCATCATTGTGTGTAAAATGATTGTCGTCGAACAGTTGTCTTTCTCTGAAGCACTCGGAAGTTAATTACCGTTGTCGTGCACGTTATGTACTTTGTCATCAGTTATGTAGGTTTTGTTCTAGGTGAGGATTTGGTTGACATTTCTCTATTTCTTGCTACCTTCTATTTGTTTGTTTCAGTGCCGTCCTACTAACACGATAAGTTACACAAGTTTGACTACAACATCAACTTAATTTTGTCCTTTTGTCAATCACAAGCACTACTTGCTTCTCCTTCCACTTGTCATTGGCAGAATCGTCGACGTTTGCATCGACATGGATTGCCATAAATAAAAATAGAATAGAATAGAATAGAAACACGTGATTTTAAGCTAGCCAGTGCTCGGATCATACAGTTTCAGTTAGACTAAAGGCGGTACGTTTTAAGACTCTTTTTTTTAACTACTTAATTGGTAAGCAAAACAATGACGGATAGGATATTATTTAACCTTTATCAAAAGAGTGGTTCCCAAGCCACTGGCTTCCAGAACTAGTGAGACTAATAGGCGCCAATTTCCTTCGCCACCTAATGATTACCAATCACGGTCACTAAGCTCTCTCCGGCCGTTAGGAAAATGCATTTCCTATAACCGTTTATTGGTAAGAATTTGCAATAGGAATACGTATTAACAGAGAAAACTTGTGAAGTACCCATCAACCCTTGGTATAACTTTTTGAATGACGTATATTCTAATTAAGATTATTTAACGATGTACATATTTTGTTCAATGTGACATTTATGTCATTAACTGAAACTAGAATGATTTACTACAGATAGTTAAAGTTAATGAATAGGTACATGAATACGGTCGTTACTGTAATTAGTATTTCAGAAGAGAGATGTGGAAAGCAGAATACATCTTTGTGTGTCATCTTTGTAGCTTGGGTAACGTAGAGTGAACTAGCTATTAAAGGTATAATTTGTCGTTGTAACTAAATGTAATGGCAAAACGGCATTATTAAAATCGTGAAATCTAATCTAAAGTTGGTGTCGATTATTTGTGAATTGTAAATTGTGACTAAAGTAAGAAAAATACACAGATTCATCTTATCGTAATCGTTATGTTTGTTCATTCAAAGTTAAATTATTTATAGCTTATAAGCCATCTACCTTCACAAGTATTTTCCATATAAAATATCCAATATCTCGAGTATCGTGTAACGAATCGCAGTGTTCTTCAATCAGCTAAATATTTTCTTCTCATCGAGAAACCGCGTTCATGCTCCAGTTGTTAACAACAGCGGTCGTTGTCGTCGCGGGCGCATCACATTCGCGATTCTCCGTCATCTCTCGGGATTTACGAGCGTAAAAGAAAATATAATTGCAATGACCTTAATTTAGTGCTATAAATACTAAATGTCTGTGTTGGCATGGCAAATAGCAATTAGGGGTATTTAATCTTGCTGTTAGAATATTAATGTTGAAGAGTTGTGGCTGGTTTTGAAAGTTACTGAACAAGTGCATCAAGAAATACAGTAGCGAAATAAATACGTACAGTGATTCATGCAGTAGGATGGTGATTCTAGTGTTAATTGATAAACTGAGATTTAAAAAAGCACATCAGTTTTTTTTTTATCTTTGAGAATGATTATTTATGCTTTTGGCTTCATATTGATATTCATAATGCGGATGAAATTAAGATGGGAAATATGATGAAGGTGCGAAAAGACTGTCAAATATAAAATTGCGGAAAATATCCACCACTTAGTATTTAAGCAGACTGGCATAACTAAGTCCCTATGTTAGAACTCACTGCCACAATGACATAAGTATTGCTACAAATACTTTAGCTTATTACACTAACAGCTTACTCCTAATGGCTCACTTGCACAATGTTTAGGGAAATACACCACACATGCGTGGAATGTGGTCTATTTGTCATTCTGTGCGGGCTCTAAGAATTAGTACCACGGAGACAGGTGCAGTCTCGTTGAATAAGTGATTATATTATAGGCTAGCAGTACTTCTGTCGTGTCTGCTGCATAATATTGACAGATCGAGACTTCCAAATGTGGAGTTGCGGTGGTCGCATTTTTTGCATTCGTGCATAGGTAAGGTGTGTGTGAATTTGAATGTAAAAGCTTTAGATGCGCCTTCTAGAATATAGTGGTATTACAAAATAGAATAGAAGTCGTGGTGGCCTAGTGAGAAGTCGTGGTGGCCTAGTGGGTAAAGAACCAACCTCTCGAGTATGAGGGTGTGGGTTCTATTCCAGGTCAGGCAAGTACCAATGCAACTTTTCTAAGTTTGTATGTACTTTCTAGGTAAATCTTAGACACCAATGGCTGATAAAAAGGTGAAGGAAAACATCTTGAGGAAACCTGGACTCTATAGTCTGAAATCACCAACCCGCATTGAGCAAGCGTGGTGATTAACGCTTAATCCTTCTCCGTGTGAGAGGAGGCCTGTGCCCAGCAGTGGGACGATAAAAAGGCTGTAACAACAAAATAGATAATACAGATGCTTTCTTTTCGATTTTTCATTTATGATGCTTTATATTAAAAGTCTATGAAGCTTTTGATTTGTAATAATATTGCAAATGTTTGTCTACACGAAATGTTTTATGGATTTGATCCAGTATCATTCATAAGTGTCAATCTATTACAGTTAGCAAATAAAGCGGAATTTTCATATAGATTAATTAATAATATCCAAAGATGCTAATTATGAGAGTTCACGGAACTTTTTTAATTAGTAACATTAATTTAAAATTCTCGTCATCTATACATATAATAAATCTGTAGAAAAGTAATTTTTGTACATTGAAGAAATTGACAAAAAAAATAGCCGGCATGTTAAAGGATAACTAACAGAACCCATTTCCATCATTTTTGTCATTTTTGTCTGTTTGTCTGTTTGTCTGTTTGTCTGTTTGTCTGTTTATCTGTTTGTTTGTTCGGGATTCACGTAAAATCTACGAATTCAATGCAGACAATGCTTATATACAAAAATTCTACGTAACTTGGGGTATTACTTAGTTTTTGTTTCATCGAAATCGATTCACTCTATCAAAAGATATGATTAATTTTGTGAATTCAAGATGTAAAATATTACGACACGCAATCTGTTTGTCAAAACTGTACATTTGAATGTTGTACTTATATTAGTTGTTCGGCCTATTATTAATCTTTACACAGAAAATCACACCTTTGGCGATTATCACACTGCCCCGCATGATGCAGCGTAGTGCGTGGATGCTTTTTTTTCCGTTGTATGAAAATATCTCTGTTTGTATGGAAAACACGCATAGTCCAACACACTGAAAATGCATCCACGCGCGTTCATGCGGATCACGCACATACATGCGGAGAAACACGCACCCCCGCGCGTAGGTGCGGGGCGAGACGCAAGGTATGGCACACTGAATCCCGCAGTGACGCGCGTGATTTTGAATGGGCGTGACGTGTATGTTTGAAAATGGAACTCGATGAGAGCCGCCGTGCGTGAATTAACAAAACGCAACTACGCGCGTGAGTGCGCGAAAAACCCGCACGATGATGCAGATCTGCACTCCCGCAGGAACGCGCGTAGGTGCGTCGACACGCAAGATGCAGCGTGATGCGGGGCAGTGTGAAGATCCCCTTTATAAGTAACTTCGGAAGAACAAAAAATATGAAAATTTTGTTTAGCCAAGGTTAAAGTAGCTCCATCTGTGGTAAAAATACATCAAATTTGTCAAAAGAGCGAGGTGGTAAATGACAATTAATTACCATACATTCTTTATAGAGGATTATTATTTCAACAGATGGAGTTGTGTATTTTCCGTAATTTACCATATTTTAACACGTAGCGTAATTTTTCGATAGACATTTCAATAGTGTTTGTCAGTTTGCCGTACCACATCAAAATCCAACTATAATTATTACCTTGATGAAAGGAAAATTAATTGTTCTCAGCCAAATTTAAAACGGTGCCATCTAAATTATTTTTTGAACATTATGTCAAAAATGATGACTTTAGTGGAACAATTAATTATAAGTTACAGATGGAGTTCATATCAGGATTTTTTCATAAACATAGTTTAGCTTATCTTCCACTAATGTGGTGGCCTTAAAACAAATTACTTTGAGTGAGTAGTATTAAGTAGACCTTAATTATTTTTTCTGATGCTAAATATGTAAACTTAATCCTAGAAGAAAGGAAGATCTATCTCTCGCAAGCGCTGCTAAGCGTGAGGTAGGTAATGTAGGATTCTGTAGCTTTAAAAACAAGCCCAGATACAAAGTGCAGATAAGAAATGGGATGGTATTTAATACCATACACACGTAAAATGCTTTATGCGTCTGAAAACGTACAAATTACGCGCCGCATACCAGAGACATGCTTACTTTCAACTTCTGATCGCAAATACACTGTTCACGATTACGAACAGTCTCAGTAAGACCCGAGCCAAGTCTAAAAAAACACCTTTTATATAAAACTACGTTTGATGTCATTTAATCACAAAGACAGAATTGTTCTCTGTTGCAAATCCTATCCACCTATATCCTATCCTAATCCAGAATGCATTGCAGGTGTGCATTGCACAAAAACCAATGGTTGACCAAGCAAGTTGACCTGCCAACGTCAGCTTCTGCGCTAAGCAAGTGTTCTTAATAGTACCATCAGAATTACATTCATCGTTGAATGAGGTGAATAAATTTTCAGAAACCACAATAACAGTAGGAGCCAAAGCGTATTATCGCTTCATAGAGCTCTGATTGGCCCCAGGTGACCAAGTCAGGTCTGATTTGTTCGTTCATCAGATCTTTGAAAGTGTTTCGGTGGATACTTACTGTCGTCCTGTTTACGTGTGACACAAAATATGGTATATAAACGTCCTCCGCAAGAGCGAAATTTTCCCGGTGAGCGGTAGTGACGCACAGTATACAACACTTCTGTTTCTTTTGATTTGCTGGCTCCACCAAGAAATGACAAATTGCGAGCGTACATTTTGAAAATCTTGGCAAAACTGCAGGTTTCAAGTACGAACACACGAAGTGGACTCTCACAGATACGTACATTTTGCCTATTCGTGAACTAATGCAAACATTTCGGTGGAGTCCCTCCCGGTTTAGACCTAACCCCACATTAGGCGTGCGCGATCCTCGGGCGTGTGAGTAGCGCGTGCGTCGCGAGCACGCTGCGTGAGCGTCGCGTTTTGCTGCCCTGCGGCATTTGCAGCGCGCTCGACTTGACGTTTAACTGCTAAGGCGTTTAGCGGGCGGCGGAGATAGCGGGCGAAGGGGTAAGAACGCAACTCGAGCGCCGCGTGCTCGCCGCGAGCGCGTCGCTTGCACTCTTCACACATGCCGCAGGGCAGCAAAACGCGACGTTCACGCAGCGCGTTCGCGACGCCCGCGCTACTCACGCGCCCGAGGATCGCGCACGCCTAATGTGGGGTCAGCCTTACCATAGTAAGTAAGTGCACAGAAAATCCCCAATTCATACAAGTCATACAAGTGTTTCTCCCCAGTAGTGAAACTATCCTACCCTATGCGCCTGCTGATGATGATGACTCATTTTATCATCCATCCAGCTATTCCCCAACTATGTTGTTGTTGGGCTTCCAGTCACCGAATCTGTTTGAGTACCAATATTTTGCTTGGAGCGACTACCTATCTACCTATCTTCAATCCAGTCAACTACACAAGACGATGTCCATGGTAAGACTGACAGACTTTCTGGCTTCTGATTAGTCGCAGCAGCTGCAGAAAATGTACAAATGACAGCTTTGTCAGACTCAAAGCATATAGACATAGATTATAGCTATTTCCTGTGAAAATTACTTACGCACCATACGTAATAATTGACTATTCTATATTGCCCACGCAGACGAAGTTGCGGGCAACAGCTATTTATTAAATAACGAATAGCGACAAAAGATAGCTAAAACTGCGTTTACTTTTAATTTTTTAGAAATAATCTACCTATTTTAAAACATAGTGGTAAATGCATTTTGTTTATTTTATTAGTGTGAGATATCATATAAAAGATAAGATAAAATATCACCGATAAAAGATATCGAACATAAAAAATGCATGTAAAAAAAATATCAAATATGTATGAATAAGGTGCAAAAGTCAAGTGAAATCGGGCATTAGGTCGTCGGATGCAGGCGGCGACGGGCGCGTTCCGCTCTCTGACTACAGGAACATAGGCAAAGAGCTCTCCACACGCCGCCGTCCACCAAAACCTAACATCAAGCACTTTCACCAAACATCTGTTATATCATATTACACGGATTTTGTTGTTCGCCAAATTACATAGGTATTACTTGTAATATGAAATGTCGAGAATGACGATGACGTTTCTCTAGGTAATTAAGTTATTATTGATGGAAAGTTTTCCCGTCTTTGTAGTAGCTGATTTCATGAAAATCTACGTATAAGAGCTATGTAGCATCTATCTTACAAGACGCCTTTCACAGATACATAATATAAAAGACTGGCCTCTGCCATCGTATTCAGCTGCATCCCGCGGGATGGATTTCATGCACCCTGATAAACAGTAATAGTTTTCCTAAACAATGGAATATCTAACATGAAAGAATTTATAAATCAGAAATATACTGCGTCCTCTTAAATATTACAGTTTATTTAACCTTCAGCTGTTTATAGGGATGAGAACGAAAGAATAACTTGTATATGTCAAAGTAAATGATGATGCAACCATCTCGATGCAACAACACCTGCATAACATTTCAAGATCAGAAAAAAGTGATCAGTATTACACATAACTTTTAGTGCGCTCATTAATATTCCTATTGTCTAGTGTTATAGTTTGTACGTAAGGTCTAGGTCTCCTCACTGAGCGCTTGACTTCCATCGGAAAGTAATTCTTCAATAATTAATAGCCAGTTGGCACGGCGTGACCACTCGTAACAGTTTCTCGAACCAGTAGCAGCATAAATACATATTGCAAGACGAAGAAGTCTTAGTAACAAGCTTTGAAACATACACCGTCTATATTATTAGTGTGGTGTGCTAGACTTATCGGATGTTAAATAGGAACAGTAGCTTAAGGTCGTAGTCTACTCGGAAACGGATTCAAACGTAACGTTAATATCAAGCTATCGAGGCGTTTACGTTAGATACGATTCCGATTATTATGTGTTCCAGTGGGAAGTTTCATACAAATTATGGCACAAGTTGACCTGTGTGCTACGGACTAACAGAGTACCCGCACACTGTAGAGTAAACAGTCGGCCGACTAAAAATCTGCAATTTGCAGGTACCTACTCTTGGCAAACCTGCTGGGACCATCAAGAACATTACCGGTAAAGACTACACCTCTATAGAAACATGGGAATGCTTCGGTCAAACCAATACTTGAACGTTTTATTGACTTTAATCAATTTCCTTATCCCTTTAGATTTTCATTACCAAGAACTTGATTTCCAAAGTATTTATGATTACCTAGGCGGCGCTTGTTTTTAGCAGAAGTTATGTCTTTTTAATTATATCTGAGGAAATAAAATAAATATATTAAATGCTTTATATGCGGTATTAAACGGGTATACTAAACATGCAATTACTTATGATCTTTGTGGTAAAATTACTATATACTTACTTCGACTTCAGTGACTAACATTATTGGTCAAGAGTTAGCTATTGCTCTAGAAATCAAGCTGCAGAACAGTGCAAAAATAATTTGGATGGATTTTGTCATATTGTTCGAAAAACAATGATCGCCTCTCGCGTAACACATCTTGGTAAATCGTGATGAAGTGGCATTGTACTGTCCGTATTACGCGAGTAACTGGGGCCGTTCCTTTGTATCGAGCTCACCAATGCGAAACTTCTAAATCTATTCATCTCCGTAGACGATACAAGAAGAAGTAACCTCACTCTACACAAAAGAATTCGTCTTCACAAGTACACACCTACAATCGGCCTAAGAAAGTTTACTTATTTTGTTTCTATCTCCAATTTAAAATTTAAATTCTAACGCATAATGGAGGTTTTGTAAAGAAACATACGTGCGCTGCGTTCGGAAATTAAGTGTCGAACAGTTAGATAATTTTGTTGAGGTCAGAACATTGAATGGAGTTTTTGTAACCTTAAACAGAGTTACCGTTCCTTATTCGTCGGTATCTATCGTTTACGTTGTCTGTTTATGGGTAATCGTCTCGTGTGTGAAACTCGGCTATTGGGTCGGCAACAATGTGCTTCCGCGCTGATCAAGGTGTAAGAGGAAATTACTCAACGAACAGTAGTAGCGTCCGTTCAATTACATTTAAATTTGATAACCGCAAAGAAAGCTTTGATGACTTTCTACATTTATTGCTATTTAACTGGTAGTCATTGTCGGTAATGGCATTCGGTAATGAAGTGTATCTGAATGTGGTAAATATTCGGTGCGCGTGCGCGTGTCCCGCAAGTGTGGCACCGGGACACATGGCGACGCTCTCGCGATGAAAGTTTTGACATTTCATTCGTGAGTGCATTTTGTAACCGTTTATGCATATCAAAACTGCAATCCCCATGAGTCAGTGTGAAAAAAGAAAGCCAAATATTATTGTGGCTCGGCTCTTCATTTAAAATTAATCACGCATATTTTGAAAGGCGAAAGAAATTTAGAAAATATCTATTTTGCATAAAAATAATGTCCAAATATGTATGATATATGGTTATAAAACAACAATTTAAGATAAATATAAAAGAATATTTAAAAACCATAACTTTTAAGGATGTACTTGTAGCCAAAACGCATAAAGTAAAGTAGAAAAGTGATACATCCTAGAGACCCTTCTAATGGCACAACAAACAAGTTTAACTTTAACCACAGACACAAATTGTATGTAAAATATGGAATTACCGCCTTAATTGTGGAAGAACACGCACTAAGTTACAGATACTCCGTCATTTGCTCTCGTCAATCAGGTTAATATGACAGGCGGTACTTGTATTCAATCCACGAGCTTTGAACACACTGTATAGAGTGTATAGTAGCCTCGCTTGAAGAACAATAACATCCTATAGATAGATGACGCCTCAGAAAGTAGGCCGCTTTACTTTTTTTGTCGCGTATAAACGACCATTTTCCGTGAAAGTATGCGTTCATTGAGTTTTAATGCGTTCAGAAACACCGCTTAGTTATTCGCGGTTATCGATCTGTATAAAAAATGAATGGGCAAATTGGGTGCAATGGTTTTTGTGACATTTTGAATGGTGGCGTTTGTGTAGGGCCGTGGGACAAGGTAAATTTATGGGTGACCTTGAACTCGGCGCCTCGGGCCGAGCAGTGATGGAGTCGTCTGACGAGGTGACAACTGTTATTTATGACTTGACGCCACTCGTTATTATATAAGCTGATGGAGTATTGAATGTCGAGCTTAAATGATTCATATTCATCGTAATTTACATGAAGTTTTCGGTGTCATGATATAATGAGAAGACATTCATCAAATTGTGTTTCTAAATGCCATTATTAGCCATCATTCGGCAGTTATTTTCATTACCTATTATATTTTTAGAACCCGATCAGAGTTTAAGTGGCGTTTAACAAATATTTACATAGGTACAAATGTAATGGTAGATTAGTGGTGTAAATAAATAAAATATCTCTGCGGGTTGAAGTAAGACAGTTTCTACCTTAAATAAAGATAATTAGAAATATATGTTACAACCTCGTCATATGCGATGTAACGCATTTGATAACGTAGTAGTAGAATGTAGTCAAACCATGAAGTTAGTTATCAGCAGTATTTCACCGCAGTAGTTGAATAGTTTCCGCGAACGATGCTCAAACATTATCAAATATTTACTGGATACGGGAAGAAAGTCGAATGTGATTCTGAAAGTGAAGCCATACGTTTTCATTACAAATTAATATAAAGTTAAGAGACATACGTTAGGGCTTGTGTTCCTTCGCTGTAGAGTGTAGTACTACCGCCTACAGGCTGCTGTAATTACCATTTATTTACTGCTGAGACATCCCAAGGTGACCGGACCATCAGAGTTGCATCCTCTGAGACAGATCCTAGCGTGACCATAGACAAAGATATCTAGTATCGCGGCGGACGTCACGCCATCGTCGATCTTATAACAGTGACATATATCTGAGACGACAGTGCAACACAATGGCATTCTGCGGAAACCGCAGTCAAGCGTTGCGATAACCACCCCCCATGAAAATATCCCTTATTGTTCAAGCCATAAGGTTCACTTTCGCAAACCAGGACGAAAGTAGATGTCTCCGTATCAACCGCAAGTGTTGGTAAGGCCTTATTTCGCGTGAGTTCCTAGAGCCCTAGTTTTTAAACATTGCTCTTAGCATTGTTTAGCACGTAATTATGGTTTGTTTCACATTGCTGTGGATTTTTTTGTTGAAATTAAGTCTTAGTCCTTTACACATAGAGTTTAAATTCGCATGTGCTCGTGTTAATCAGAGCGTACCGTGCGTGCTCGAGGTGCAACGGAAGGTTGCATTGTAGGATAATCCAATTAAGAAACAAGTTGACAAAAACTCTGCCGCTATAAGTATGCATTAACGGCTAAATACCGCACACGTATTTGTTCTTGCATTTCCTAACGGTGACTGTATTTCACTAATTGGTTCCCATACACTAAGAATTCATTTCCTTTGCTTAGATAATTGAGTTTTCTTCTAACAGTAGGTATATTTCTTAGTGAATGCCCCCTAAATCTTAGTTATAACTTTTACTGCCAACGTTCCGGCTAGAAGCTTATGGGCGCCGGTGAAATTATGCGCAAATAAAATTCATTTCACCATTTATTTCTAAGGTCAGCACACTACACAACCCGGCTATAAAGCAGGTTCTAATTAAGCAGTTCTCTATTGCAAAAAGCGTTCATATCAGCCGTATCAAACCGGTGTTTTTTCATATTTCCTTGCATTCACTGCCTGAGAAAACGCGTTGAAGTCTTTTGAATGCAACGTGGCATCGTTCTCAAAGTAAGTAACATTTGGTTGCACTATTAGCAAGAATATCACAATAGTACATTGTAAATTGTATTGAATTCAAATGTGTGGTACATTAATTTAAGCTTGGTTTAGATAGCTTCACCCGGACAGTCCACCAGGCTGTACGCCGACCCTGGTCTTCCATTGTTTCTCCAGTTTCGAACTGATTAATGTTGGCACTAAGTAAATTTATGATAGAATATAATTGTGTATTTGCGTTCGGTTTGCCTGGAAGCGGCTGTGGGAGACTCGTAAATATAAAACCTCGTTTGTTGTCAGCTAACCTGACTTAACACAAAGTGCTGAAAAGCTAGACTTATAGGGAAAGCTGTTTTTCAAAGATTGTCCTGACTTAGAAGAAAAAGTAGGAGAAAAATTATTTGCCTTTTTTTGAAAGTATTTATTGTCAGTAAAAGGTTTGAATAATGTGAAGTCTTCGTGACTCGGGAATCAAACCCGCTCGCATGTAGTGCGTACTTTGTCTCTAGAACTAGATGATTAATTAATTGCACGTAAACATATTTCATCTCAATTATGCGCTTATTGTACAAAAATGATAATAATCTAACCTACGTATTCTTTTATTTTTCAATGCAACTTTCGCAAGCAATGAACATTTTTACAGACAAACCGCTGTTCTCTCACGATGATACGCACTATTGAACAAAACTTTTATTATTTTATCTCCACGTTATTTATTGTTCATTAAACATTAACTCTAATTAACGGTCTCGTTCTAAGAATATTTAACTAACAGGAAAGGAACCGCCACTGTGTGAAAACGTTTGCCAGTTTGCGTGGGGGCAAGGCAATGGCAACAAATGGTGGTAGGTGAGAGTGGCATGGCTTTCTTGCCGAATTTCTTTTGTTTATCCGCATTTGTATGTTCACAGAATAAAATTCTATTCAATTCTTACACGAGCATAAATATGTTTAATCACATCACATAAGCACCCGACAATCTATACTAATATTATAAAGCTGAAGAGTTTGTTTGTTTGAACGCGCTAATCTCAGGAACTACTGGTTCGATTTGAAAATTTCTTTCAGTGTTAAATAGCCCATTTATCGAGGAAGGCCATAGGCTACTTTTTATCCCAGTACGGGAAGTAGTTCCCACGGGATGCGGGTGAAACCGCTGGCAGTATTTCATAAGAGTTTGAGGCGCGGTGGTCCCGTATCTTTGGCAGAAGAGAAGGCAAAGGCGTCTCCAGTTGGTTCAATGCTCGAAGACCTCGTTAGATAATTAAGTAATTAGTACTGGGTTGGTGGAAGGTTCGTAGATTTTATATCGGCCATCTATTGTGACTTCTGAGTACTAAAACAATTGGTCTATAAAACTTTATTAGGGTATTGACAGAATTGTAAATTCATTTAAAGCCGACCATATATCTTTTCCATTTATTGGGTACTACTAATTTTGCATATCACTTCGATTTATTTGTTTTACGTTTCCATGTGACTGTGCAGATAAAACTTATATCCGTATGAGCAATACCAGCACAAGTGGAGCCAGAAGAAGTAGCCAGTTAGTATATAAATGTTACTGGACATTAAACTTAGCTTAAACTTCACTAAAAGGCAATTCCGTTTCGTGTCTAATTCCTTTAAAAGTCTGGTTTCTTCCTCAAACGTGACTCAAAGGGAGTAACTCTCACTCTAATTGACTGTTACGACCGAGGATTGGCGGCTAATACCTTTTATCTATTGGCATAGAAAACATTATTTATTATCTAAGAAACAGATTATTTACATCTTATTAATTACACGGTATTAATTACATAGTTTAAGAGCGGAAATTAACCGACAATCGTTATAGGAACTAATTGAATATAAACTACTATTCATTTATTTCTATTGAAAGTTTTGCTGAATACGCTTCCTATTTTAATTGGATGTTTGTTATTAGTGCATCGAAGTTAATTTAAGTCTATGGTAAAACAGCACATTTTTTTAACAGAACTTGTTGTAAAACTAAACTAATCTTAAACGGTAAGCATACATCTGGGTAGATCATTAACAGGTTCAAAAAGACCCTGGTGCTAAATATGAATACTACATACCGGCATAAAACAAAAAGTTCTAAGCACAAAGACAATTTGTGTTACTTAAAAAAAAAAACTGTCAAGGGTAATGTTAAAATAAAGCATTACAGCCATCAATTACGTTTAACCTTGTAATCTTACAAATGGCTCTGATTGTGACAAAGAGGTGCCATGTCATGTTCTGTTTTTTAATTTAACAAAAAACCTTATGATGGCAACTCCCGCGCTACTTAGGTAGCTGTAGATACACCACAGAGTCACGAAAGATGAGCGGAATTGCCATAATGCAGGTAGGTTAGGCCTTCTTCTAAGTCAAAGACGTACGGTGGGCATGACCAAAGATCAGTTCAGATTCTTTGAGACAACTGTCAACGAATTTTTTCAATATAAAAAATTGTCGGGTCCAAAGAAGGCGTACAAGGGCGAAGACAGTAACGTTCCTCGTCTCTTGCACACACCTGCATTTTGGAGCGCTAGGTACTTACTTAACAGATTTTCCATTATGGCACCTCCACTAGTAATTCTGTTCTCTATGAGATACATGAGATGAGAATCACCGCCCATGTGCATATACGCAAAATGTAATTGACTTTTTCAGACAAAAAAACTGTCCATTGTATGTAGCTCGTAATTTTGAACGATGATGGAGACGATTTCATGATTCATTAGACCGAACCAAGTCCGGGTATACCCGGATTTTTTGTTAATATGTTGCCTTCATTTCTTTGTAAATGATTCGTCATCTTCCTGTTTGTAATCTTATTTAGGTATATTTCTAACGCGGTGTCCTGCGTGAGCGTCGAATGCGACGCGTTATCTTTTAATTTCTATCAATAAATTATTTTACATTCTTTTTATTTATTCATATAGGTAAACTCATATTGATTACAATTAATGGTGTACAAACTTTCCTTTCTTACGTAATTCAAATAATATGACTATAGGTACGTGAGTCAGATTAAACAGCAGGTCACTCTAGGTCGGCGGCGGTGATTAAAGGATTAATAAAATACCATTTGGTGTGGTACTGCACTCTAGATTAAAACTTAATTACACATAGCGTGACGCAAAAACGTAAAGCAAAATACCATGAGTATAAACCGCATATAAAAGTGACATAAAACTCTCATAAAATTATACCGATCATTATAATAAATATTCATTAGGCCCGTCAGAATACAATTAGCAATGGACACCATAATAACATATTTAGTTGACTACATCTGGCTAATAGGCGACTTAACGGTTCATACAAAAAGGTGTTGTTGATCATGTCAGTTGATTTCACAGTCATATTTTGACGGTTAATATCGCAAAGTGTTTGATTTCGCGCCTCGACGTTACTTGGACGCGTCATGTCAATGTCAGCTAGTTGAGTGGAAAAAAGGGAGAAAAAACTTAAGTAGTTACAAAAGGAGTCAGTGCACCCTATTGATAGCAATAGCCAATGTGTTCCGAGTGCCTAGAATGTGCGACGACTCATCCGTATAGAGAGGTATCTAAGCACGACATTTTCGAACCAAATATTTAATATACCGATCGTTTTTGTGTTAAGAGGCGATAAGTATTATTCGATAAGTGCAATTAGTACTTCAATCAAAATTGCGAAACCGTTGTGATTATTATGTTTGAATAAAAACTAAGCGCTTAACGTCAAAGTTGTCTATGGATATATTTGGCGTTAAGTATATAATTGCGGACTGAACTGCATTAATCCAGTTATGTGTTTCTCAGATTTTATCGGTTAAGTACCTAGCGAATCATGAAATGAAAACACGCAGCTTAAAATATGTGTGAGTGTTATCTTTAGAGTTAGAATGTCATGAATTTATCACATCAACATTTTTTCGTGGCAAATCCTTCTTGATTGTGTAGAATTGATAGAATGATGATCAATGCATATAATTACAGTATTGCTCTACTGATCTGAAACTGAACGCAAAAGAAAATCTAATATTTAAGTAGATAGTCTGCACGCAATAACAGATAACACGCATTTTTATCACAAGAAATTATAAATGACTGTGTCCAGCAATTTGATCGCATATAAAAACTTGCATTAATGAATGCAACAAGATAAATGTTTCACGGTGTAAGTAATCTATATGAATGTTGATATACGGGAACACGAACCTTCAATATAAATAAACGTCAGATGAAATGTAAATTCAATGTTCGAATTAATGTTCCATCATAAATAATTACTCAACGCCCTTATTAATGTTTTCGAAGTGAATAAAGACTATCCATCTATGTTCTGTAAGTATATAAAATGCGTCAAACAAAAACTTGTGAAGGGATTATAAATTGCATGCAGTTGAAGCACCCCAGGCTCGCATACAATAACGAGAGAACAACCAGCGGAGAGGTGGCGGGAAAAAACTAACGCATGAATAGCGTTGATTAATTTAACCTGTTGAGTGTGGCGAGATATGAAGATATCAGAGATTCGATCTACTTTAGATTGGATCCCGATTGACTATTAATTTGTTTATGTCGGACGCAGCGCTGCGCGAAATCGGCAAAAAATTTCAAAGCGTCACAATTTAATGTCGATTCATCATGTAAATGAACCGACAAACAATGAACTGTCGACGAGCCACGCTTCTTGTACCGAATGATATTACTGCCGTATACAAGCATACATGTGATTAGTTCCAACCAGCTGCGACGTAATAAACTAGCTTCTAACTAGACAAACTAGTCATTTTAACTGCAGTTTTTTGCGAGTGTAGAAAGTGTAATATTATTATTAAACTAGATCTTAAGCAGTCAGTGATGTTAGCAGCTAATTTTTATACATACACATGTTTTTGTATTTAACATTCTTATCCGTATGCTACCTAGATATTAATATGCATTTATGTAAAAATGGCTGTCTTGTCTAAAATTAACATGTTATGGAAATGTCGAATATTTGGAGAATTTAATTATTTTATAACATAGCAACAAGAACGAGATTTAGCAAAAATAAGCGTGGTAATAACGTGAAGTTTAATGTTTATAAAGTGCAATATATTTATGTCTCAACTTAATTGTTTCCTACAGAACTAATTCCGATTTATGATTGCGTTCATTTCTCCTTCGCATGACTATAAACTCGTTCGCGGTTGCCAGCTGAATTAAAGTTATGCCCTAAAGGCGGGCATTATTCTCTCTAGCGCTGGCGACTTCGGCGCAGGCGTCTGAATCTAACCCACAAACTATCTCATTACACTTAGATTCCTTCATGATATTCATGTTCACGTATGCAGCCTCAGTGCATGCCCGACAAACACTTTTCTTAGAAGAGAATTCCCGAGTAATCTCGCGAGATAATGTTACGTATGACTTGTCCCGTAATTTTATTTTAAATGCGCGATACTTAGGAGCAATTTAGAACAATTTACAATAATAGAAAGACAGTTAACATGTTTATAATTCAATTAGGAGATCGTTTGTGTGATATCATCGAGTTGTTGTTCATTGTTTCAAAATGAGGATTTAAGTCTTTGAAGTAGGTAATGGCACGGAATTGGCTCTTTAGCGAAGTTTCCATTCACTTGACGGAGGAGAAATCAAAAAGAAAGGACGTTAGGTTATCTTGCGCCTAGATGTTATCTACTAACCGTGCTTAGATTTACATACGTAATGTATTATGAGTTGTAGTGGTGCTGAATACAAATTGGACGGCGTGATAATTAAATCATTGTGAGGTTGATTAACATGATTTCTTTGTAGGTTAGTGTGAGGTGGAAATTATAATAGGTATGCGGATTATAAACTCCTGAAAAGAAAAATTCTATTGCATTCGTTTATTCCATCAAGTCTGCTTGTTGTACTTCATTCAATAGAAACATGTTAGTAGGTACTTGCAATAGAATGTCAGTCGAGATATCGCCCAATTATATCACGTCTCAGGGATTAACGAGACCATACTATTGGCAGACCGTGAACTCAGAGAATGCCATGTTTTCTACAAGAACAAGTGCTTACACAATTGTTCAGTAGAAATCATGTCAAAACGCATCGTTAGTCGAATTGTTTTCATATCTAGCGCCACGGAGTTAGACAACTAGAACTGATATACAATAGATCTGATGTTATATCACAATAGATCTGATATAACATCAGATCTATTGTGAATGATCATCGCCATCGTCCCGGTGACATTGAATCTGTGTCACGTTACACAGACGCAATTATATCGATTACATCATCAGATAAGTACATCTGTCGTGTGCTCACGCTAATATTAATAATAATGAAAGCGAAATTACAGCAGCCAATACACAATTTCAAATGGAATGACGCGCATTTTTACATCGACATTGGTTGTTCAGGTATCGATTTGGCGCGTCTCGAGTTACGCAATCGAGTACTTTCTAAATTATTTTCAAGTAATCTTAGAGAGTTAAAAAAACGTTCAATAAGTGTTATGTGGTTAAAAATGAGCTTTGACCAGTTCATGTAATGCAGTGATGTCATGATAAGTGCTTTACCTCTTCACCCGAGATGAGATAGAAAGTAAAAGTGGTCGGATTGGGCGTCTCAATAGAATAGATCATAAAAGCTTGTTATGTGCTATCCCACGCGCACTCGCAAGAAAGTGAGAGGACGAGTCAGCTGATCAAATTCATATGATGCGAGTCACAGATGCTTTTATGCGATTTTAATGCCGCCTTCAGACGGTTTAGAAAGTCGCATCTTTAATAATGATTAGGGATTATTGAGATGTTGATTCCTTAGTCTTTATTGATATTATCTTTTCCTGTTTGCACAATACTGCGGTCGTTAAATTCTTGAAGCTTCAGAGCCATACAATTTAAGTATCAACTTTTGAATTCAAGCTTATAATGTAGCTATTCGTAACTGAATTAATTACGAGTTTTATGCCAATAACGTACCTATCTAGATAGATATATGTTTATGCTTGGATTTACCGTATCGTTAAGTGTAGATAAGTACTGTGACACTTGACGTAGAAAGTTTTGAAGACTGGTAAGGGAAGATATTCTATATACTTAGTTATATAGGATAAAAGTCTAGTCTAGACTGCGTTTCACATCTTAAATGATACTGGAAAGCGTTACGAATAATTCAACAGTTTCTTAGCTTCTTCATACTTTATTTATATTGTTAATTACAAATGTTTCGCTTGCTTTTCTGTTTGATGATAAAAATAAACTTTAACGTTAATGTTAAGGTTAATTCATCTTTAATAGGCATGCAATTCTTCAGACCAATAATTTCACAATTTTTTTTGTTAATTTGATGGTTGATTTAATTTCAGCAGTCTCAACAAATCAATTTCATCTGCCATGAAATGTAATTACTAATTCAAACTTTTTTAACTTTATCTGAAAAGAAAACATAACCCATTTCCCTTATAAGTTCTTATATATTCACCTTATATGTTTACATGTTTCATTATGCTTTTAGTTCAGCGATTAAAATGTTACCATGAACAACCTTGTTAAACCTTTTGACCTCTGGGAATTTTACTCAGTTTGTTTACATAGAATTATGTTTGATAAATGATGCCAATGCATAAAACTTGTAGCTTATGCCGTACTCTCGTGGTTTGTAGATTCGTTTGTACAAACATATGAACATCGGATGGGCGTGCTATCCGTTCTGAACAACGTGAAACGATTACCGTAATCCATCTGTAGTCTGTATAGATTTAAATTGCTTATGATTCATTCATACCGTTAGAGATATACAGAAAGCATTCATATAATAATTAGGTATACTATACTCATACAGATAAAACCTTTACTGGTTCCAAACTCCATAAAATAGTCCTTTTTTGTTTATTTGGAATTCCTCTAGGCGAGTTCAATGAACTTTTGATTACATACCGTAGGTAAAAATTTGTTTAAATTATAACGCTACTGTTTGCCAAATTACTGAAGTACCGTAACGTGACAGTTTGAAAAAGTTAATTAAAAACCGGATAGGTATGTCCGGCATCATATTGTACCACTAACTAGGTAATGTTTGGAATCGTAAATCAGTTTTACGATTGAAATTAATCTATTGTTTATTTATTTCAGTTTTATTATGTGGATATATTACTTATATGGTCATGCATGACTGAGGGCGGATTTATAGATGAATTGATTAGTCGTACCCGCACAATGCAGACTAAGCAATCGGCCGACCCCTGCTTCTTTAAAAGAAAGTCTTGTTTCTAATCAGAGGTTTCACTCGGTCTGATACCGGCTAAATACCTGATCATTGTAATGTGTCGACTACCATTTATCTTCATAGTGATTTATGAGCCCAAACAAACTATCGGCCGACTAAAAGTTTGCAGTGTGCGAAAAATAAGTCATCATCATCGCCCGAGTCTTTTCCCAACTAGGTACGTTGCGGTCGGCTTCCCCAACTATGCTATGCGAAAAATAAGTATTTATATATTTTTCTTATTGCATATCATTAATACCGCAATATCCGACACTATTCATAAATATAATTGAATGTTAATGTCAAGCCTTTTACTTTGTTTACCGGCCACAAAGGCGGATGCGTGATTAATGAACGGTTGCTAATTACCGTGGCCGCGTTGCGCCTCGTGCGCGGGCGCCGCCGACAAAGGTAAGCACCGCGGGGCGCATAGCTGTTGTCATCCCGGATGGATGGTGGTTACGAACTGCATAACACCATCCCTATTTTATGCAGGCTTTGCTTCCGTCATACGTTATACTGTTCTGTTAATGCCAGAGGCTGTTTCTGCTTTAGAAGAGATACAAAAGCAGGAAGGTATATTTTATGAGAAGCCAGGATAGTTTAATTACCTGAAAGGTAGTTTAAAATTAGAATTGACTATAAAGAAGCTATGTGTCGTTTGCGAATCTGCCGATTGATTAAATTAACCATGCCAAAATTCTTCTTAATTAGTTTAACAGATTAATTGTGAAGAGGAAGATGGTCGGAATCCTACAGACCTATTTTGATTTAAGTATTTTGCAACATAAAAGTTTACGCTAGCGGCGATCATGGCTAAAGGAGGAAAACATATATATTTTATTGTTTATTTATAACACAAAAGAATTAAAAGTAAAAGTGTTTTGTCTAAAAATGTTAGAAACTACTTTCACGAAAGCGTTTCTAATATATATTTATTTTATTGCCGAGTATATTAGCATACAAAAAAAACTAAGTTAACACTGCCTGTATTTCATCCTAGATCCATTCGAATAATATTTATGTTATTGCTTTTGAAGTTTATTATAATATCGGTCGTTATTCTTGGCGTCGCGTGTTGAGTGTAAAGCTAGCTATATCAATTTATGATGAAGTGATCGCATGTAGCAAAGGACTGGGAAGATTCACTGCTAGTAATAATGTTTCTGAGGTTTTTTGAGATGGGGCTTCCCCTAGGCATTCTGTTATTTAAAGGGACTTACCACGAGATGGTATTTTGATTTACAACCTATTTTCTCACTGATATTCTTTTGTCACACAGCAGCCAAATGAAAGTATATGTGTTGTGTGTATGTTTTTAGAGGTAAACAGTTCATAGAGCTAAGCCCTATACCTACTTTTAAAATTACGATTAAAGTTGCAAAAAGTTAAAAGAGCTTGAGCTGTAATTCAACTTGAATTGAGATTAATACATACATATTTGTACATATCTATATGTAATTAACTGTACTTCATCACCATCTACTTAATGAGTCGAATTAATACAGTCTGTATTAACATTTGCAAATGTTAATACATGGCATCCGTTTTACCGAGTAGACCAAAATCGGTGGCAATTTCAATATTCTACTAAGCTAAGTAATTTATATATATATATATGTGGTCGATAATTTATGACTGTGTACTCCAAATTCATATATTGGGAGACTACATTAATCTCAAGTTACCGCTACTCCGGCTTAATGATAAGAGTTAAGGCGGAGGCTGTGTATAATGATCTTCGTCCTGTAATCATGTACCGCCATTGTTACCTATTGTAGATACGTAACAAGATATATCTATCGAGATGGAATATGTTATTAGTGTACTTACTTTGAATAAAAGTCGGGTTGTTAGACGCAAGGCTTTTGGAAGAAAAGTGTAGGTCAGTGAATCTAACTTATGTATGTACTTTGGTTATCTGCTACAAAGTCAAATATATTTGCTATCTTTCCCCACGGTTCCACCCACACCCCGGCAGAACAACTTCTCGCACCCGAATAAAAAGTAGCTTTCCTGCATGTTGGAGCTGTTGCTCTTGTCTTGATGTATTGATAATCTTGATAAATAAAACTTGATGATTTGCAGAAAATAACGTAATTTAATTAAAATCCAAACTTGATATTAAAATAACTTGTGTGCACACTTGTACGGTCAATTGAGAACTGTCTGCTAAGTAAAATGTAATTAATGTTTTTTGCAATATGTAGAAAAATGCAATTCAACAAAATTATGTACTTTGTACACTGCAAGTAGCATGTCCTTCCTCCGGCGGCATTTGGTTCAGTTGGCGTGACAGCGACTTACAAACAGACAGTTACTTTCGCATTTACAATATTAGAGGATCACAATTCATCTCAAGTTGTTGCCATATTTCCCATAATACATCATGGGTGCTATATAGGCTGGCTACATTTCACGTTACAGTTACTAACTGACGGTTAGACTAAACTAACTCTTAACTAACTACAGTCATTACCGAATTAACTGCGTCGTAACGACTAAGAAGCTAATGAACTGACGTTCGGTTCTACGCAGTTTACCTGCCTAGATGTATCTTATTAAGTTCAGTGATTATATGCTGCGGGTAGTTGTTACGTGTAACCATGTATTTACTCGTGCTTAATATTAATATTTTGGTTTCTTGTGGATAGTCTGGACTTATTAATATTAATGGTTAGTTGGTAGCTATAGCCATTCCTGATGACAACTGTATAGTAAACAGCGTAAGCAGCGCTATTCTCGAAGAGCAGATTTGAAAGATTGGTCATATTTTGTCTCTATTTTTTTGATAAACTAGAAAATATCATAAGGAAATGAGGAGGTTATATTGAATAATAAATGGATTTATTGTAAGTGTAAAATAAGTAAAATGGCCTTAGTTGCAAGATTGGTAAAGTTTTCTTGGTAAAACAGCAATAATTTTAAATAAAGTTGATGGCTCTAAATGGCACGATGAACATAACTACAGAGATACTGTTTCTAATTACACACTAATTACATAGGAACCTTCAGGTTTATGTAGACAAGAACAGCTCTGAGAAATCTTACCAGAATACATGTAAATTGTCTTATTCCGTACACTTGAAATCATTTCCTTAGATATTTCGTAAGATACCATCTAGACACGATAAATCATTGAACCTGAGAAACTTCCAAACCCACGCAGTTTATAAGTCACGTTTAACTCAAGTATGTACCTCTCTACAACATGGTTTAACTTAGTAGTTAATTTTAACTCAAGTTAGCTACTGTTCGTATTTCTTCGGCTAGTAGAACATGACATGGGGAGAGATTACCATAATCAAACCGGCTGGGCCAGTTGTCTTCGCATTAAATTATTAGTTTACACGGGGATGTTCCTGTTTGCACGTGAATTAAAGTATAGAGCTATTTAATTATAATTACTGATACGCACAAAAGGATAAAACCAGTTATGTAATAAAGAAATTAACTGTGAAGCCATTTCCTTCAGACAGCTGCTCGATCCTGCTGTAAGGTTTTATTTGCAAAATATTAATGTCTATCATTATGTTTTATTTCAGAAAATTCAGTGCACGTGACAACGGAGATGTTCCTTTTTATTATAGATGGTCTAATAACTTCGCAATATAATATCGTTTCGTGATAAATAGTGTCAGTAATCAGCATTCTCCTTTGTGTAGACATGACGTGCAACCGTTGTATTGGATTATTTTCAATATAGGGAAGAAATCTATATGATTATTATTTTTAGAGGAACATTTACTATATCGGTTTTACCCATTCCTATTTGTTAGACACAGTGGTGACAAGTTGCAGACATTAGAAAAAATACAGATAAGTGATATACTTTGGATTCTATCTGTTTATTTATTTGTTAGAGATTAAATTTTGACATTCATCATCAGCTTTTATAACATTCCAAACACCTATCTCTTGTAAGGGTATCAACAGATATATTATAGAAATCCGACATACTGCGTAATGACATTCTAATTGTAACTGATTACGTTGTTCAAAAGACGTAAAACCTTTTTACTTACTTAAAAGCTTCTTTACTTACATAAGCTTTTTGGGGTTCCGTACCCAAAGGGTAAAACGGGACCCTATTGTTTTCGCTCCTCTTTCCGTCCGTCCGCCCGTCTGTCACGAGGCTGTATCTCATGAACCGTGATAGTTACAGAGTTGAAATTTTTACAGATGATGTATTTCTGTTGCCGCTATAACAACAAATATAGAATACAATAAATATTTTGGGGACTCCCATACAACAAACTTATTTTTCTTTTGCTCATTTTCTAAATAATGGTACGGAACCCTTCGTGTGCGATTCCGACTAGGACTTGGCCGGTTTTTTAAGTACCTAACAAAAAGAATTGCAGGTAGTGGTATTGGCACTAAAGTCTTCGCCACGATTTATCGTGATCTTTCCTATGCTAACTCTAGTCCATAATGGAGGTATAAAAAGGCTATGGTCATGAAAACACCATTTGTCCTTACAAAAGAAATTTACATCTTAAAAGCGTTTAGCATCTATTTCTCTGTTTTACTGGAAAAGTTTGTATTCTATAGTTGTGTTTGAAGATTGAAATAAAAAATAGAAAGAAGCTTTTCAGGAATGCCGCTTATAAATTCTAAATTAAGGCTTTTTGTGTAAAATTAAGCCAATAAGGAAATCAAAGTTTGGTATCATAAATATAGTTTGATATCTTTCTTTTTGAATCATATCGCTGAAAATATCACATCTATACTAATATTATAAAGCTGAAGAGTTTGTTTGTTTGTTTGTTTGTTTGTTTGTTTGTTTGAACGCGCTAATCTCAGGAACTACTGGTCCGATTTGAAAATTTCTTTCAGTGTTAGATAGCCCATTTATCGAGGAAGGCTATAGGCTACTTTTTATCCCGGTACGGGAAGTAGTTCCCACGGGATGCGGGTGAAACCGCTGGCAGAAGCTAGTTAATCATAAATAGGGAAGCAGACACACAGACAATCAAAACGTTGTTGTATAACAATTAAAGTGATTATAAAAATATCGACCATACAGATTTAGGTATCAGCGAATAAGCCTATGAAATCTAGTGTCTTACTACAATTGTGCACTTCACCTTACTCCCGCATGCACTTCGTTAGACACCATTAAAGTACAATAAAACGATTATGACGCCCGTTACATGTATCTGTTGCCTTATGCTCTGCTTACACCGTTTGGCAGTAGTGACGATGAGACGGCTCGAAAGAGGATCACATACATTGTATAGTTATTGGCACGGATATTGAGCTCTCGGCGGAAGAGTGGGGATCGCTTTGCGCACTGTACACATAAGCCAATAAACCAATAAATCGCTTCTGCGCAGGTGAAGGTCAGTGCTCAATATCCGTGCCGATAACTATAGATAGATAGTTACCGTAATCTTTCTAACGATATCCGTATAACTGATTTAATTATAGTTTCTCTATTGATAATGTTATTAATATAGGGGTATAATATAGCTTTTTAATCTAAACTGCATAGTTCAACAAAAACGATTATTTACATTTGGCCCGTCCTTGATGTACCGATATGTTGTGAAAATGTGCGCAAAAACAACATTAAAGAACAATTTAATTCCCCGTGGCATGCAATGACATGATTTTATTATTATGGTCCCAAGCATAAACATTGACCAGCGGTCAGATTGAGTAACTCGTTGCGTGATAATTGTTTCATAAACGTGCAAGTAATAATGGCTACACGAGCCATCGGCTCATCAATAGCTCTTAGTAGTGACAATGCAGAACATTTACTAGTATAATGGTATTTGATATCAGAAAGCGCATCTCGCCATGGAAAGCTGCAGCAACCCGTTAGTGCACCGGCTGCACCCAGCTTTCCAATCGCGCCTCCAGCCAGACTTAGTTTAAGCCTGCCACGCATTTATCAGAGCTTTCTACATCCACGCCTACTTTATGCGCCCTAATCTCCTCAGATGGGTGCTAAATTGTTTCACTTTAATATTAAACAGTAACACATTAGCGCGTGATAAGAAAAACACCTGTATCTGAACAATGCTTTAACGTCCAGGGAACAACACAACTGTTGAGGAAAACAGAAATTGCATTTTCCCTGAGCTTAGTAAAAAATAAAGTACCTACAATGCTTCCTTTAATAATATAATGTCGTTACAGCATGATCACCTGTCCTACAAAAAACGGAGCGAAATTTTTGACATAAAGCCGATCGGTGTAATGATGGCAAGTCATTGCGTGCTGCGGTAAAAAAAATAACAAGAATTGGGCTTACAAAGTTACAAGTGAGAGAGAAAAAATGTCATCAATGCCTACAAAAAATAACAGCATTACACGGAAATGTGGGGAAAGAGGCTGTATCGTGGGCCAGATTTCTTTAAACATTATATTTATACTTTAAACTGTATGCAGTAAACTGAGTTAGCGGGGAAAAGTTAAAGACTTTTAGTAACTTGAGATCAATGTGCTCGTAAATCAGGACCACGAGAGGTACTTAACGTTCACAGCAAATAATTCTCTTAATGATTATTGATATTCGTTCGCATTTCTGCTTCAATTGCAAAACTGAGATTTAAAGCGTAATTAACGATAGGTTATCTAAGGTATTGACGGTGATAACTATTGCTGGTCAGACCCGCTAATGGTGATTTTTTTACTTTATTTTTCTGATTTAATTAAGATTTATTTACTGAAGAAAGCTCAGGACGATGTTCGTTTTTTACGGCGCGAGCTCCATTTAAAGTCAATACTGATTGATTGGTTGCGTTCCAACTTTTTCTACAGCTCACTGTTTTAGTCAATCAAGGCAGGGAAGGGAGTTTGTTTTTTCCTTTTCAAATGCTTTATCATTAAATTAGCATAATTTGTTCTTTTTTCCAAGTTCTTTTCGATGGGGTCGTGAAGCTGAGTGTTCAGTCTACTTCATACTAAATTAATTGTACTAAAACAAAAACTACTGTTCTGTCAACAATGTATTTTTATATCTTTCAGTATTTAACAACCTTTTCTCTTAAGTTATATTTTTCCCATCGCTTCAAATATGCGTGGGAATAATTTAAACACTATATTGCATAAACCAATGATTTATTGCTATCTAGCATGATACTTTCCAATTATTCAAAAAATAACCTGTTATCCAATAAAATTAAGTAATACATGAAGATGGGACGCGTTCAATAATAAATGTGACGCAAGTAATAAATTAGATCGATGGTTAAACATACATATATAAATATGATTTAGATACTCGTATATATGATTAGCGTTTCGCAGCTTGATAGATGCGGCGAGATCGATGCGCTGCGCTTGCGACGCCTGTGAAAGTTATTTATAGGTTAATATAACAAGTACGTTTTAGTTAAGGTAATTGATGAAGCATTCTTCGTTGCATTTGTACGGAGGTCGGATTTGGATCACTGCATTTAATGATATTGATGCGTGAGGGAAATGGCACTGATTCTGTTGGAAGTAGGTGAGCGAGCCTAAGGCGGTTTCTTTGAGTATTGTTAGTTGATTTGTTCAGTAGTAGAATGTGGTAACTTGTAGTGGTTTGTACGAATGGGTGACTTGTTATGTACTGGTTTATATGGAAATATGACTGTCGTAATAACGTGAAAATTATTTATGCGTAGAGGAAGGTTAAAAAAAATATGCATTTAAGTTTCTGATAATTGTGTTTACCGTTTGGTTGGTTACTTATTATGCAATATTGATTTTCAGCCATACCTAGTAGGACTACTGGATCTTAAGAAGGTAATTTCTATAAACTATGACATAATACGGACTTCAAACATCTGTTATTAAACAATCTTGGAAGCAGGGTGTCATTTGCATGGGTACACGATATCTCCATTACTTTCCGTATTCCTTTGTAGATGCTAAATAGTACCGAAAGAAATATAAACAAGTTACGTGATCATGACGTATCAATCTTAAGGAATATCCAGCAGTCACCTGTATTTTAATAAAATAAATAAATACAGCAAATTATACTATTTCAGACTAAGTTATGCTATATTCCTATGTCAGACTTTCCTTAGAACTGCCATCGCCATTGAAAATAGGCATTGACATTACAGACTGACCACAACCTATTTCTAGGCCAGCTACTGGCATGCGGTTTAAAGAGAGCATATCATTTGCTCAGCTTTCTGATAGCAAAATGCAGCTTCAGCGAAAGGCGTAAATTGGCATACTTGCATCTTTAACCCACTGATATTTCCAATAAATGTTCTTAGTCTGTGGTTAAGTCTCATTCTGAAGATACTTATCGCTTTATAAGTGTACAAAAGAAACAAAAGACAATATGTAAAAGTAAGTCAGGAAAGAAATAAAGCGCAGTGTTAATGTTTGTAGGTTTATCGGCTTATTTATATTGGCCGTGTGACCGGATTTGTGCCAAGTCAAGTGTGAATTTCATGCCGAGATGAACGCAAAACACAATTTTAGGAAGATAATTAAAATTGTTAACGCTTTTGTTTGGTAGCTCAGTTCCAAATACCTTTTAACCGTGTCAGTGGTTAATGTTACGGATAAAATCCGTGGCAGGTCTTATTTCTTCCTTTTCTATGTGATACAGTTTTTAGATGAAGATATTAACGTTGTGTTCAGTGAACAACTGCGATAGTTAAAAGTAATCTGTTCGTGATATTGGCGCGAATATCTTCGTAACAGTTTCCTTTTATTTGTCTTTATTAAGAAATTCCTGGCGTACTCAGAAACGGTCTACTTTGATTTCAAAACTACAGATAACTTGTACAAAGAAATCTCAGCCTGGAGTACAGCCTTAGGCAAGAGACCTTTCACAAGCTTTCGATCTATGAACAACATGTTATAGGAGATAACGAGACTCATTTATAGCTTTATCTGCAAGACAGCTATCATATAATTTAGACTATTGGCAACTTTATTAAACAACTGTCACTCTCATTATCGACCATTAATAAACAGTATATCAGCACTATTTCGTTTTATTGATCAATTAAAAACATCAACGTTAAGTGAGATACACTTTGTTGCAGAATTTATGGGCTATAAAAGATCGGAGATTTTCCTTTTTTATATACATTTGCGTGACACTCTACTGTGGCGGTGGCAGCAGCATTTGTCTCATGTCCTGCGCTCGCGCACGTGTCGCGTTGTTTTGTGCGCACGCGATCACATCTTGTGTTTACACATGCTATGCGCAGGAAACTCTAATGGATGGGTATTATACTTTATGTGATGAAAATTATTTTTAGAACAACCTACATACGTATAGGTACTTTAGGTATCTGTATTTTACTAGGAAGGATTTTTTTAGTCGCATAACACGGATTCCCGAAATAGTAACTAAATATTCTTCAAATTGCATTCGGAATCAGGACGCGATACCTACTGACCATAGTTATTATCCTTATTCTATGGCCTAGATTGAAGGCTTTTGTGAACCAGTACACGTAGATACGATACACAATAAAATCATAATACAATAGTTTTTCTGTTCCAAGCAATGCCTTATGTGGCTATTTGTACCTTATATCACGTTCACCCTACAAGCGAGTGACGACCACTTTCTATTTTATTAGCCACTGTCCTCGGAGTAAGGAGAGATGAGCGGAGATACCATGGTACAGGTAGGTCTAGCACCTTCTTCTGGGTCAAATTCGTACGCTGGGCATGACCAAAACCATCAGTTACTAGTCAATTTCATCCATCAACGATTTTTGGTATTACAAAAAAAGGTCGGGTCCAAAGAAGGCGTATAAGGGCGAAGACAGTAACATAGTTCCCGCACACCTGCATTTTGGCGCGCTAATCTCTTAGGAGAGTTTTCGTTATGGCACGTCCGATATTCATTTTGTTTTCCATGACGCGGTCCGACCAGTAAACGTTTTATATCTGTGGAATAATGTCCTTTAATGGTTTTTATTCTGCAGTGAAAGTAGAGTTTAAAGTTCAATGGGACTTGTTTGAGAATGTTAGCTGGTTTTTGTTTTTACTTTTCTTGTTTTAAAGTGTACAGGTTTTGTTATAGCATCATGTAATGGTATGAATATGATCTAACTGGTGACACACGTTCACACGCGTTTTTATTAACATCCTACAAAAACTGTCACCTACGTTTCTATTATCATATTTCTTTTTCTATACTGCCGGGAAAAGATGGACCTATCTCAGTCCAAAACCTTCTTGATTTTTTGAGTGTGTTGGCTTGGTGTTTAGATTTGACATATCAATATATTAGGGCCGTTTGATTTATTAACATTGCAACTCAGCTTACATAAAATGTCACCATGAAACATTAAAATAAGTGAACCGTAATCCTGACAGACACACATCTGCTTACATGTTTGCAGTGAACCAGCATGATGTGGTTTAACATTCATGCAATCATGAAAATTCACATGGATATACGAAATTCGTATTTGAATATCGGAACCTACTTCTAAACAGCTATTTCAGCCAACATTTAGTTGTAACTTTCCCATAAATTAGAAGAAGCCATTAGCTTTGTACTCGTAATTAATTAAATTAGAACATGAAGTAGGAAAGGCTTCGGTAAATTTATAGTCTGTTAGCTGTAACTTCAATGTTACCTACAGGGCCCTGACTGAAGTACTGTTATTACTATTTCTGAAATTACTTAATTAAAATTTAGAGGTATGTTGGTTACTATAAATGGTATTTTACAAAGGTTTCTTGAGGTACTTATTGAAAAATTTTACTTACACGAATGAGACGAAATGTGCATGTAAACTTGATTCATAATGTTATGATGGGCCATCGTGAGAACTGAACTTTTAGTTACGATTTAGAGCGCTTGGATGATCTAGCTATATCATTTAATGATGACATTTTTGTTTTCCATTGAGTGATTACAAAACCCACGATATGTACTAACTGAATTTTACTGCTATCTTAAAACCCCATCCTGAGTCATACTGAATTTACATAAACACAGATTGTCTTTACGGAAGTTCATAATTAAAATCCGAGAGCTCACGTTTCGCATCCTGTGGTTACATTATCTAAGAATTTTTTGAATTCCTTTGTTGATTGCAGTATAATGTTCTGCAATGAAGAGCAGACTAGTTTTTATTGCCTGCTTTTATATGAACAGTAAACACTTAGAGAGGGCATCATGTATATGAATGAAGTATTGCAGTGACATTTAAAATGCAATCATAAGTCATGAGTCATGAGCTATTGAACAAGTCGTTAACGGAAAAGAAAGAAAGACATAACGATTTATATTTAGAAGCTAGTGATAGATAGGTAATGTATGTAGTTCGATTTGCAGTTTGGCTCAAATAATACTTTCAAGTAAATTAATTTCAACTCTCTCATCAGAAAAAATACATGAATAACAAAATCTACATATAATAAGTAGTATCTACAATAAGAAATTATATTATCATAAAACGAAATTTCTAATGCAGAGAAATTGGACACTGGATGTGGCCAAAATAATGTGGTGTTTCATTCAACGGAGCTACCATCAAAAGTCGATATCGAGTTTTGGATATTGGATCCTGGGTCAGAAAAACTACAGACATTTCTAGTTTTACAAACAACTACACACTTAGGTATATGTATCAAAGTAATCCAGTGTAGGTAAACATATATGTTTTAGCTGTCCGGTATTAATATAAATCGTACTAAAACCGAGGTCATTGAATCCTAGGTGTATTCTAATTTTATTCTTGTAAGAACCAAATGCAATGGACGCATAAACATCAATTACAATAATAATAGAACACTCGCATTTTTTTTAAAACGTACGATTCACGTCATTCGTTTGTACGTCACGATTCGATACATCTTGATTCAGTGCTACCTATAAAACTTTTTGTACGAGATCTTCATGGTACAGGCTACACCAGTATGGCGGCAATTCTTGTCCTCATCTATTAATAGTGCACTGTCTGCAGGATACCGAGCACGCATGACTTGCTGTCAGGTATGACAGGGCAAAAAATATGGCCTGGTCATCGCTCGGACCTCACGGTTTTATTGCTATTTGTCAAGCTGTTGGGGCTGAAAATACATGAGAGATTTTAAAATGATTCTATGTACAAAATAGTTCTGTTTTCATAGTCTATGCTTCGTTCGAAGTTTAAAAAAATACATTTTTAAAATGGCAACTATTTCATGAAACAAAAGTAGGTAGGTATTGTCTCTGCTTCGGTGAGCTTTGTTCAGTTTCAAATAATAAACCTGTAAATCTAGGTGTCTGTAAAAAGTGAGAGTGGCCTAGTTGTGCTAATGCCACTGAATTATGCATACCTGAAAAGAAATACTCATTCGAATTTTGACAAAATAAAAGATGCAATTTTTGTGCAAACTTTCTAATAAATAATAATAATAATAAATTACGTTTTGTTCTGGTGGGAATTCCCAAGAAGAATATGAGATTATTAATTGTCCAATGCATACGAAAAAATTCGCTTTTTAAGAATAAAAAATAAATAAACTTTGAATCTATTTTAAGAATTAAGTCTAGTCAAACCTCACCTATTCTTTCAAGAGATAAAGAAATCCAAAAATACATGAACAAATACCTCCAATTTGCACATGTAACCATTCAATTAACATAACAATCATGCGCTTCCGACGTCTCTTTGTTTGCCTACATTACAAGAACACACATTTATTTTTAATTTCTCGAGAGAAACTACCGACTGGTGAAAGGACACCTATTGTGGTTAAGCTTATACTTATGTCTTTTGATGGTACACGCCTTCCTCTCAATGAGGGAAAGGGAATTAACACTCCTCAGTGCAAAGTGGAATAGAGAAAAAAGTACTTTGTGATGTAATCCCATTAGTCATCTCTAAAGAGGTTTGCTTAGTACTTACGTGATGGGTTTTATGTGATGTGATAAGTAATTTGTAGGCTGCTAAACGGATTCTGCGCTCACTTCCTGGGAACTAAAAATCATTAGCTTAAGCCATAATATGAATGAAATGACAATTTTCATTTGTTTTTCTTTATCCTTCACAGAGACAGCCTTGTTTGTAATTGGGCCATTTTGAATTAAGAACAAAATGATAGTTGATAAAAAATAAACGATTCTATTGTTTTAAAATTCGAATAGACTAGAATGCTTTGATTTTTTATCGGGCAACAGTCAGATAAACGTTTTATTTAAATGTGTTTTACGAAATAAACGAATACTTACTGATTTTGATCTCTGCATATCTTAAATTCTGTTACGCTTTAGTTTATTGTTGAGATATCCAAATAGGCTCGTTTTAACTTCGGGTATGCCCTTAAAACAGACAAAACCTTTCTCTTAAGCCCATGTATCTTTCCCAAAAATGCCGTAACGTTGCTAAACAATTGGAAAGTTTCCAGATAAGGCAATAAAACTCCATGCTTCCATGACTATCAGAGGAGTTAAGAGTGCATTATGCCGAACAACTGCTACTTCAAACTTAATGTCGTACACTACCGTAATTGACCAAGTTACTGACGAGAAAGTTCAATGAAAACTTTATACAATGTCATGAATTACGGTTCTCGCGTTTATGGGACCTCTTAACCGATATTTTGAAACTAAAGTAAATTGGATTTTGACTTTATACTAATGAACAGATGCCGATATTAACAAACGAGTAGTCGATGGTATGTATCGATTAGCCGAGTTGTGAAATCGATTTATCCTAGTGTCGGGTCTTTCTTGGAGCGCAATATCGTTTCACTTGGTATTTTCAATTAGAGTGCAATTGGTGTTACTGTTAGGTTTATTTATTATAACTATTTAGTGTATAATTTTAATACATACATATGGATCTGTATTGTCATTATGTCATTATGTGCCAAGTTATATGATAACATTCGTCGCATTTCTTTTAGATATGTAAATAAATTTTCCTTAATCTATTCGCTTGTTAAGTGTAGATACGTTTATCTAGTTGACACGTTTTCCTTAAATTGTTGAATGTCTGTCTCGTCTTGAAGAGAATGGATAATAGACTACAAAAATACTATTTTCACGGTAAACTTGTGGTTCGTGTTGAAACGAAATGAGTTTTTTAGGGTTTCGTACCAAATGGGAAAAACGGGACCGCATCCCGACGATATCCGTCCTTCTGACATCAGGCTGTATCTCATGAACCGTTAGACAGTTGAAATTTTCACAGATGATATACTATTGTTGCCCCCGTTAAAATAAATTCTGAAAACTAGAACATAATCCATACTTTCGGGGGCCGTCATGCAACGAAACGTGCTTTTTTGCTCGTTTTTTACGTGAGTTTAATTCGCACTTGGCCAGTTTTGAATCTTCAAAGTTCTACCTACCGCAGATTCTCGGTAATCTATGAAAACTTTAAAACAATGTTAAGTAATAAACTATTAAAGGAGACAATGTCAGTGCCGCCTGTGGTTGCTAGTACTTTATAGCCCATAAATCCTGGAATTGATTTCACGGTCCTCAAGTACTAAAGTATCTTTCATTTGATTGTGACCCTCGTAAAAGGATTGATTGTAAATTTCTACTTAATTATATTTAGCTATTTCCGTACTTGGATTTAAACACTTAGGTACGTGAAAATTTCGTTTTAGAGCCCCCGCACAGACTTAACTTTTAGCCGATAATTCGCCCAATCGTTGTTTGGCAGTTTATTTTGAATGGGATCGCAAATTCAATCAGACATTTTAGTCGCTCTGACGCCGCACAGTGGATCCAAATTGAAAAATAGTGGACATAGGCAACAAAGTTCCAATATCGATTCGATATTTTTTTATGTGATTCTTCATGATATTCCAGACAACTTTTACTCTTGTGAAATTTCTTCTAAAGTTGATCGTTTGTCTGAAAAAAAATAAATTAGATTTTTTTGTATGGAGCAAATCACGTTTATTTTTTTTTCTTCAATTGTACGAATATGTTAGGTCTGTGGCGTGAGTATATGATACCTAGGGTCATTCTCTATCCAAGAAAAAATATATAAGCGCCGGCCATCTGCAGCCGCGCGAGTAATCATTCGGTAAAAAAATAATATTTTCTATATCATTTTTTGCCTTTTAAGATCAATTCAAGGTATATTTTCTGTCTCACTTGGCTGTTTTCACCTTATTTTTGGCTAAATATATAGTTTTAATGGCACATAGGTACTCACAACTAGTAATTCTAGCAGAGGTTTTGTTATTATTGCATGTTATCGGTGGCACTGGCACCTGCATTGTTATTGATGACTCATTTGTTTGTGCGCTCGTCTAAGCACATAACTAATTAGTCATCGAAAAATGCTCGTCTCTGATTGGCTGTAATTTTTTTTACTACCTGCTACCTGTAAAATAAATATTATTTGTCAACATAGGTGAAATAGTTTGATTTTTTATGGGCAAGACGTTGATAATCATTATCTACATAATCAAGCGTATGTAAAGTATAGTATAAGTTATCGTACGTATGCTCGAAAGAAAATTGTGAAATTATTGAAGCCCTGAAAAGGGCTGTTTGTCATATCAGCCCTGATGGGCTTTTGTGGGAACAGTCCAGAGCCGGATCACTTTATTTCTTATTCCAGAAGTGGGTCCGGCAAATTTTCGGACTCTACTATGAGGCATTCTTCTTCCTCGATAATCTCGCTATCACAGGGAGGCTCGGTAGTCTGTAACAACTGAATTGTTTCAGGCAACAACTCACCATGAACCTGTTTCGTGATTTTAGGCCTTATGTAGGATATGTGGGGTGATAAGTCGTGGTGGCCTAGTGGGTAAAGGACCAACCTCTCAAGTATGAGGGCGCAGGTTCGATCCCAGGTCAGGCAAGTACCAATGCAACTTTTCTAAGTTTGTATGTACTTTCTAAGTATATCTTAGACACCATTGACTGTGTTTCGGATGGCACGTTAAACTGTAGGTCCCGGCTGTCATTGAACATCCTTGGCAGTCGTTACGGGTAGTCAGAAGCCAGTAAGTCTGACACCAGTCTAACCAAGGGGTATCGGGTTGCCCGGGTAACTGGGTTGAGGAGGTCAGATAGGCAGTCGCTTCTTGTAAAGCACTGGTACTCAGCTGAATCCGGTTAGACTGGAAGCCGACCCCAACATAGTTGGGAAAAAGGCTCGGAGGATGAGGATGATGTAGGATATGTGGGGATCGGAGCTTATTAGAAGTCCATGGAGGATGTCTTCGTTTGTTGCTGTTCTGTCCGTTTTCCGAGTTTGTCTCTCTCTGACGTTTCTGAAGTCCTTATTACGGGCTTCCGAAGCTTCTTCTGATAAGGTACCTAAAAGAAATACATGAATAAGTACGAATGATGATGATGAAGTACATGAATTTTAATTTCATAAAGCAATCGAATTCAAATTATAGATCAAACTCTATTTATGTTTTACTTACCGATTGGCAAAACACCAAATTGGTTACAGATGTCAGCACCGTGCATTAGAAGTTTATGTACACTAACTGGCATGTAGTACCACGAATAGTGTTGCACGTATACATCAGCTGTTTCTCTACAGTATCTTCTAAATTTTTCACAGTCAATGTTTTTGCCTGATGATATGGCTTGTAAAATAACGGAAAATCTGAAAATTAGATTTTCGTCAATTCCTGTTATTCTAGATGATGTTTCGTAATCTTGGAAAAAGCGCCTCGCAGTATTCCCGTCATTTGTAGTTCCAAAACCCTGAAATGGGGAAAAAGACTGTAATAACACACAAAAGACTGTAAAACACATAAAACACAAAAAATAAAAAAATGATCGAAAACTAAATACATACCTGTTTGACTATATCAATCAGCATTCCAGTTTGCTCACGAAACTCTTGTTGTGTGGCATTTTTTTTAGCTTGTTTCAAAGCTTTATGTTCGCCTCGAGCTGTCCATCGTTGAAAATCCAGATTATAAGATATATGGAGAAGACATTCCATACACCGAATCTTCATATGCAGAGAAGAAATTCCTTGTTTGTAAAATTCTTCACGAAGTGGTCTGAAAGTCAAAGCGTCTAAATTATTCATCTCGCTTGGTTTTGCCAAGCAAATGGGGCACGTTGCAAATGATGGTACTTCAGCAATAATATTGGCCACTTTTCCATCAATCATGGTCATATGCAATTCATGTGATACAATAATATTTCCACACTGTGTAGATATTCGTTCATCAATTTGTTTTTTCATCTCCAACTCTTCAGACTTTATAAAATCTGCTGTCTCGGAAGTGAAAGTGAACTTCACTGGTCGACAATACAGAGTTGAGCAAGGTGTGGGGTTCTCCCAAACTATATTTTCATTCCCAGATGATGAGCCAGACACTAGCCGAAGAGGGACGATGCTTATCATGACTACTGATGAATCACCGAACTCTGTGGCTGTGTTTGACGTTTTCTGTTTATAGTTACTCTGCGACGAAGAACCATCAAGCCCCCATTTCCAGGTCAACTTGAGTTCTTCATTTTGAGACCTATCAACAGAACTCACATCTAGTAGAATCCTCTCCACAGTGTGGTCCAATAGCGCTTGCAATTTAATTTGAGCTCCTTTTTCGGTAATCTCCATACTCTCTTGTGGTGGATAACATCTTTTCTTGGCATTTACTAGCTTTGGATAAGATGGAAAGGCAGCACAGTTTTCTTCTTTCAGAAATTTTCGAAGAGCTAAGTACTTCCATCTCGAGAGCGCAAGTGAGGTATAAAGAGCTAAGCTCTTATCTTCAGAGACGGTACTTAGGCTCTGCTTTTTGAATAGTCGCTCGTGTACTTGGGATAACGTTTCTGGATTACTGGAAAGGTATTCGACTACTTTTGCCAGATTCGTTTTGCCGTTGTCTTTCAATTTTCTTAAGTACCAGTGCTGCAACTCTTCCTCTGAATTTTCTTCTACTATGGAAGTAGAACGTCTTTTTTTTTGCTTATTACTTAAGTCTTCGAACGGTTTTCTGTGCTCCTTTTCTGTAGATGTTCCCGCTTCCGTAGTACATACCGCAAGATTAGGAACATGGGAATTCACATCCACTGGCTCAGATAAGTCTGTGTCCGAAAAGCCCAACTCACTTCTCAGGTCAACACTGTCACAAATAGGCCAGTTGATATCTATCCACTTTTTATTTAGACTTACACAAAAAAGCCGACAGAACTCCTTGATTAAGTTTTTGTCTTCTTCAGAAACTGTGGTATTCAAAACAGAAATTATACTTTCATATAGAAACATATAATTTTTCAGATCACCACCACTTCTTAATTTCACAAAAAGATCTAGGTTGGTACAAAATCCAGCCATAGTTCTAACGTAAATTATTTAAAAAGTATTTCACCGTGTTCACAAATAAGCGACAAGAGCGAAACTAGAGGGACATAATAAATGTCTTTGTATTTATAGTCAGTGTTAATTACTCAGGTAGTGAACATATGAACATGACTAGCAGGTAGTAAAAAAAATACAGCCAATCAGAGACGAGCATTTTTTGATGACTAATTAGTTATGCGCTTAGACGAGCGCACAAACAAATGAGTCATCAATAACAATGCAGGTGCCACCGATAACATGCAATAATAACAAAACCTCTGCTAGAATTACTAGTTGTGAGTACCTATGTGCCATTAAAACTATATATTTAACCAAAAATAAGGTGAAAACAGCCAAGTGAGACAGAAAATATACTTTGAATTGATCTTAAAAGGCAAAAAATGATATAGAAAATATTATTTTTTTACCGAATGATTACTCGCGCGGCTGCAGATGGCCGGCGCTGATATATTTTTTCTTGGATAGAGAATGACCCTAGGTATCATATACTCACGCCACAGACCTAACATATTCGTACAATTGAAGAAAAAAAAATAAACGTGATTTGCTCCATACAAAAAAATCTAATTTATTTTTTTTCAGACAAACGATCAACTTTAGAAGAAATTTCACAAGAGTAAAAGTTGTCTGGAATATCATGAAGAATCACATAAAAAAATATCGAATCGATATTGGAACTTTGTTGCCTATGTCCACTATTTTTCAATTTGGATCCACTGTGCGCCGGTAGGATTCCTGATCTTGTAATGTTCATAATATCCAGATTGATTTATCAGCCCGATCAAATAAAGCGCTTTAGAATAATAAACATAGCTGTATCTACCTACATATAATTTGTAATAATCGCTTTGATATCTAGTTCTATACCAATATTTAAATGCTGTGGAGGATTTTCTTTGCTTGTACGCGCTAACCTCAGGAACTATTAGTGTAATATGAAAAAGTATTTCATATTGTTTCGGAATCTGTTTATCGTGAAAGTAGTTCTCTATTGCCGTGAGTGCTAGTAGATAGTATTTGTAGACATGGTTTTTTCTTGCGCTTTTGCTAATGATACAATGTTGTTGACAGGACGAGTGAGCTGGTGGCTCTAGTAGCAGTATCATGCACATTGTTCCTGTTCCTCCACACTCGGGACCTGAGCACCAAGCTGCGGCGGATGGAGGGCAGGCTCAACGATGACGTCACAGCTTTCAACCATCTTACTGACAGTGAGTGTATTTAATCTATGTTAGTAGATGACGCCCGGTCTGAAACTATCCATTTAGTAGGGACTGTAAAACCAAAGTAACTGTCTTTAAGTCCAGCCTTCACGCTAAAACTACGTAACCGATTTACACAGATAGAGTCAGAGAATGGACGTATACATAAGCAGCTTTTTATCTGGGTGAAAGGAGTAGTTCCCTCGAGACGTGGTTGCAACCATGGGGAATAGCCAGTAATAGATATTTTACCTATCCAGTATTGGGAGTTTCAAGTAAATGTTGGACAATATTGCTGTTAGAGAGTAAAGCTAATTCGGAGGTTCAACTTTCTAGGTAGGTATTTAAGGGCCTATGCACACCACGTTTTTTAAACGCGCCGTCGACGCGCGTTTGTAGCGATACAGACGCGATACGCACGCCAGACAGACGCAGCCTGTAGACCTTTGCACACCTGTATACATACAGACGCGCGTGTGTAGCAATACAGACGCGATGCAAACGCGCGTGTGTAGCGATACAGACGCGATGCAAACGCGCGTGTGTAGCGATGCAAACGCGCGTTTGTATCGATACAGACACGCCGGTGCCGCGCGTTTGCATCGATACAAACGACAACAAACTGCTCTGCAGGATAAAAACGCGCCGTTTAAAAAACGTGGTGTGCATAGGCCCTAAGGTTAATTCTCGGCATAAGTATTCTTTGCAAAGGGATGTGTGAATCTTGGCGCCATCTTGAAATTGTTGAGGTCCGTAATCGACCACCTTATATAGCCATGAGTATGTTTAAAAGATTCTGTCGAAGTAAATATGTTGACTTGTAAGAGTTTGATGTAATTATTTATATTGATAGCCATCTTAACATGTCTAGTAATCGGACAAATCATTATTTATTTGATACTAAAAATACTTTTCTTTAGTTACGGAAATAACGTATGATTATAATGAATTAAGTTGTTTTATCTAGTTGTTCGTACCGCTAATCAATGTTTAGTTAAAAATAAATGTTTCCCACGCTTTTAAGAAGAAAATTACTTAAACCAAAGACAAAGAGTAAACAGAATTTATGTAATAGGTACACGAATCATTATACACGAAGAAAAATATAATCGTCTATAATTAACTTTGGAAAGTTATTTTTACAAAGTTTAATATAAGTAGACGTCGTAATTAAATACTAAGACGAATTCAAAATTATAGCTTATTGATTGACAAAAGAAAACTCAGAAGTTGAAAACTCAGAACTCACTTGATGTAGGTAATATGTGAAACAAGTAATTGGTATACTTATATGTAGATAAATATGATATATCATGCACATAAAGTTGTGCAAATAAAATGCCATCGGTTTTTGCATTACTATCCAATGATACTATTTGATCTGGTCATTATACTACGTACGCACTTAGTACCATCACGGCCATTTATAAAGTCAATCATAACGATCATATCGACGATATGAACTAGGAAATGACTCAATCATACCTATATACTGTCTAGATACAGGCTAATTGAGCATAGAGTCTGTAGCGGCGCGTTTGAGACTTACGATCAATGTTCATTGATCATCGTGTCAGTTGAAACCATGGAGAACAAAATTGCTAGCGGACACCGCAAAATGTCTAAGAAAGTAAGGTGCCAAAATGTGGGTGATCGGGGGACAAAGAACGTTACTAGATCCGCCCGCCCTAACACGCCTTCTATGGAACCAGACCATTATTTTCAAAATAAAATCACCAATCAATCAAGACCAATCTTTGACAGATTGGTTTTGATTTGACAAGGAACCCGAACGTCTCGTTAGTTCTAAACGTTGCTTGACCTGCAAGGAGGCGCTTAAGCTACCTTCTTCATGGCATCTCCGCTATCTTTCCTTCCTCCATAGTTGAAACACATTGATCGTCGAAACGAGTCGATGCAAATCCTTGCAATCCCCTTTCAAAGGTTAGGACTGGAATCTCGTTGGTCAGTTTAATTAGGACCTTTTGAAATCGATATGCATTTTAACAAGCTTGTATCGATAAATCGGAACTTTATTACCGGGCGCAATATTGATCTGTATTTTACACATTAATGTTTACACGGCTGTTTACCTATGTAAAATCGTTCACAATGACGGATATAAATAGGAATCTGATTCCTTCGTCACTAGACTAAACAACTTTCGCCTTCAAATATTTATGAAGTAGTAGGTATGTATAAACACAAGGACTAAACGCTTAACTTTTGTATACACAAACTGTCTTGTTTGATCATTATTTTTGTTATAATCACGCTTTGTTACGACTGATTCCGTCATTGAAGATTCGTCATAAGTACTCACTTCCTATTTCTGCAATTCTCACAGTTAATAATCTAAATAGTTCCATTGTTCATACTCTAATAACTGCAAAAAGTTTTACAAAACTATAAATTATTTTATCTCAACGCCGCTTCGTAATCGCGTAGCAAGTTTTAGATGTATGAGATAATGATACAAGTACATGAAATTCAATTTATACATCGTGTAGTGTAACTGGGGAATCTACGGCGAGTTACTGACAGCCCGTGAAATGAGAAACAACGGCTAATAATATAATAAAGATATATTAATTAAATGCCGGCCGTGCGTGATTGGACGGCCGGCGTAAAGGTGGTCTCACACTGAGGTACTGTTGTTTGTAGTTAATCATGCTTGAACCGAGGCAATGTTTCTGATCGGCGTTTTTTCGCTAGTGTTTTGACTTCTAGTATTTTTTATTTAAGAGTGAACATAAACAACAGACGTATGAGTGTGTACAAAGAGTGACACAATCAGATGATCTAGTATTTTTGATTATGTAATTTTGCCAGATAGGAACCTTATCTCATATTAATATCGTCCTAAAAACAGTTACCTTACTATACTTTCGTACTTCAGAACCAAATTAAATAAGTGTGAAAAATAAAAGGTTTCAAATCTATCCAAAAGCTTTTTATTGTTAACTTCAAGTGCGCATACGCACAGCCAGTAAAGTTGAACGTGCCCGTTCAGATTTAACTGTTCAGCTTCCGTGATAAGCATCTTTGTGACAAATGAAATATTTCTCAACTGTTTATAATGACATCAAACTGATCTAGAGCATTCCAAAGTTTTTGCGAACTCATTAGCAGAATTCCTGACGTTTTAATTAAGTTCATCCGACATACTTGAAAACCGGCCAAGTGCGAGTCGGGCTCGCGCACAAAGGGTTCCGTAATAACTTAACCAAAATTACAGTTAAATTAACCTATCTCAAAAACTATAAGAGATACTTTGATCAAACCAAAAATCGTTGAAAGAGTTAATTAGCATGCATCACCTCTATTTTTTTTAGAATTTTATACCCCGTAGTTATAAAAATAGAGGGGGGGGGACATACTTTTTACGACTTTGAGAGCTGATATCTCAAAAACCGTTCACTTTAAGAAAAATGTTTTTTAGAAAACTTTATATCATTTTAAAAGACCTTTCCATTGATACCCCACACGGGTATGTACATCGAAAAAAAAAATTTCATCCCTCAGTTACATGTATGGGGGGCCCCACCCCCAATTCTTTTTTTTACTATTTAGTGTCATATTTTTGTAGCGGTTCATACAACACATATTCCCATCAAATTTCATCACTGTAGTACTTATAGTTTCCGAGTAAATCGGCTGTGACAGACGGACAGACGGACAGACGGACATGACGAAACTATAAGGGTTCCGTTTTTGCCATTTTGGCTACGGAACCCTAAAAACCAGATTCGTGCGGTTTTATGAAAAAAAAAAACAAAAAAGTGTACTCAATTGCGAAAGTGAAGTGACGAAAAAAGTCTCGAAACAATTTATTTTATTTATAGGAAATACGAACTTAATTTTTTTGTTTGCCTTACGAGACGTTTCTCTTTAGATTCAAACAAAATTATGAGTTACATAGTTACGTATTGTTTGAACGTATTAGAATCCCAATATGACTACCTATACTTACGCTACGCTAGCGTGCTCAATGTAATACCTCTATTGAAAAGCAAACAAAGAAAATGAGGGTGAATTTGAAAATTGATGTCGTCCTCGAAAAAATTGCGTGACGTTATTTCATTATGCATAATGTTGGGCTATTGTCTATGGCGTGCCCGCGGTGCGGAGTCTTTACGCGGGAAACGGCCACAACTTTCACTCGACCAAAAAAAAACATAAACCGATGGTGTCCACAATCGTGATCCACGGCGATACCGTTCACTGACTTAACTTTACTATTTTTCTTTCACCGAGCCCTGAGTGGTTGCGGTTTTTAAGTAATTCGCTGCCCATTTTCATACAGCCCGTTCCGTGCCAATGACTTATTCGATCAGTTACACAATTAAGTAAGTAAATTGCATTTATTTGCATCTCTTTTCGGCGAAGTGCGTGAGTTTAAGACTGGGTCATTAATTATTGGTACCGTTCCTTTTTACGTGTTAACTGTTAATTCTGGTGAGGGGCGGCATTAGTGGTTGTTCCCACGTGGTCGCGCAACCGCAGCGTGTGGTAGGATGGACATGCGTTTGCGCAGCGCACGTACAAACGTCGCACTACTTCCTCATTGACTGTTCCCGATTGCAACGATTAGATTACACTGAACAAGTGCAGCGTAAGCTCTTTATTTACAGTAAGAGTGTGTCAGAGTTATGTAACGTTACATGCTTCAATTATGTACAAGATACCGACATAATGGCTGCGTATTAGAAACCAGTTTCTGTTCGATTCCGGAATATATCAGTGCTTAACATGACGTCAAATAGCGTAAGACAGTTTCCCGATATCTGAATAAGAAAGTCTACTTTGATAGAATTTTTAGCCTACATTATTGTTTCTTTCGTATTTCCCCAATAGCTTTTGGCTGAAAACCCGGCACCCCTATATCATGTAAGGTAAAGACAGACTCTTTGCCGAAATAGGTACGTATATGTGTTTCCTATCAATAAATATACAGTTACAGTTATCGAAATAATTACAGCAAATTAAAAGCTAACATTAGTGAATGTAATAGTTATTAAATTATGTTGTGCACCATACTTATCGCTTATACGCGGCAATTATTCGATGATTGGCGGTCAGAGGCTAGTCGTATTTGAACCTCGGTGTAAATTGTAGCTTTTGGTTGTTTTACCCTATGATTCCGTTGTATAACACGGGTCATTACTATAATGAATGCGGTTGCTTGGCCAACGCTGACCAAACCGTGAAAGGTACTGTTTCGTGAATTTGAATGAACCTTTGAACAAATAAGGAAACTGGATTGTGTGGTTTATGTTATACTTAGTTGCTTTAATGTGACTTAGAGCGGTTTTGGAATATTTGATGAGCTGGTAGCTCACTGAAGGTATTAAGGAAATAGAACGAACTTTGTGTTGGTTATCCAATCGGCACTCCTCTCATATGACTTAACTGTCGATATTTTATAGTTTAAGAACATGACAAACATATCGCACTGGTAATCTGATAGTAAGATGTAGAAAACATCTGAAATTGCTTAATGTTTGTATTGATGTTCAGTCCCTTCGTATTTGATGGTAGTTGTATTGATAACCATCGCTAGTGAGAACTTTATTGCGACACAATCTAGTTTAAAAAACATTTTAAAAATCACTAGGTATAGTAAAATTGAATAAGCAAAATCACCAAGTGCAAATAAACTAAATGAGTTATTTGAATTTTCACAAAGTAACTTCATTACTTGGTTGTTGGTATTAAGTTAACCTTTTATCACATAGCGTCTATTCACATTACTGCGATAAGCTTTATTGAGTTTCGCGATTAACTTGCCTAGGACAGACAGGTGTAGAGGAGGCTCGTATTGAAATTGATACTTTATTGACTTTAGTCTGCGTCTGATAAGTGATAAGTATGTCGTGTCCTCTTTATCTTATGTAAATGTATGCAAAATATGGAATCACTTAAGAAGAATTTTAACAAAGATCGTATTAGTGTATGTATGCATATGCGTTGGCCCAGAAATTAGAGGTATAACAAAAAAAATAACAAGTTGGAGAGACTAGGTTCTGTCTGTACCTACTTTAGGTAATGTTATTTATACGACTAACTAACATGTAATGTGACTAAATAATAGTGTAACAATCACTTATAGGTAAACTCAGCATGCATTAAAAGAAAAGAAAACCACGTTGTACATACTGCACTTAACTTAAAATTAAACTAAATTAACAAAACAAAAAACATAACATAACTATTTAAAACTTATGTGTTAACTTTAACCTATGTAACTATATAATTTTATAATAAATAAACGATTTAACTATTTAAAATAAAAAAACGAGTTAATCGGGTAAATATTTCAGGAACGAGGTTTTTAGCTTGCCTATCTCATCATAGTTTAAGTCGATTTGGTGACTGCAACTATTCACAACTTTTCATAATCTGGCAATTGGAGAATTAGCACCTAGTACAGTTTTTCTTAGCGGCGGGTAAAGCGGTGTTATTGGACGGCGAGGAATTCTTGAGGGTGCACGGAAACTGATACCTATAGTTTAATAACTGGGGACTATCGTTATGAAGAACTTCTGTGTGTATGTATATGGGGGCGTTTAGACCAAAAGAGCAAGAACAAGACCCCTATTTTGCAGCATTTTCCTATCAAGTTCCTTATTGTGAACCGGCGCGGAGCAATCTTTCTTCGTTTTCTCTAAAGTGATGATCATAGAGATAGAATGCGCTTCTTTTATGAAAACAAACCATAACATAAACATGTAGATGTAGTGTAATAATAGCGTTTGTTATTTCCTTTTTAATGCTCTGTAACAAGAGCCCTATGATGAATGCCTCTAACCGACCGTGTACCCAGTTAACTATTACGTGACTATTAAAGGATGCAAACTATGATATCATGCATTCGTAACGAGACTGAATCACTAGTTTGTGGAGAACACTCATTAAAACTAGATTAAAAGTGAAATTATGAAGAGTACCAAGGGTATCAACGATACTTTGTTGCATTGTATGTAAAACAAACTTTTCTTCATAAAATATTTTTTATCTTTGCAGTACTCTTATGTATATTTACTGAATGTGAACCAACACAATGTGTGTATGTATGTGTGTGCGGTTATCTCACGATTGGCTCAACCGATTTTAATGCGGTTTTCAGAATAGTATTTGTCAGATTCAGAAGAAAGTTGTAACATGACTTATAATTGTTTAATATCAGGGTATTACAGTTATACCTATCCAACACGTTCTTACTGCGTGTGAGGGCAGAAAAAATACAATGTTTTTGTTTTATACCAGTGGGATACTCGTCTACAATGACCTGCCATAACCCGTGACTGTATTCACACCTGACCACTCGTAAAGAAATCCGTGTTAATGCCCATTATAGCACTTACATATTAAAATTAAGAGTGCCCACACACTAAAGACTAAACCGTCGGCCGATTGTTGACCCGATGGCTGGCAAAACATTTTGAAGAAAATCTTGAGTCCAATGAAAATTTTCAGTTGGTCTGATACCGGCTAAATACCCGATCTTTGTAATGTGCGTCCTACCATTCATTTTCATATTTATGAGCCCAAGCAAGCAAGCTATCGGCCGACTAAAAGTTTGTTCTCTAAGTAGCGTGCTCATATTCCGCGAACATAGGGCGGGGACATTTTGTTGAAACGCGCGTGCGTGAACATCGCGGGATCCCGTTATTTGATGGTGGTCTACATAGCGATTTATTAAGTCCCATGCAATACAATGTGGCGTAAATAGGCCGAGCCCTGTACGTGTCTTATTAACGTAGACAAGATGCAGATGGTAGCTGCAATCGCACGTGAAGGTGTGTTTAGATATATTTTAAGAACTGTAAAAAATCGTTACGAATTTTCCATTAAGTAAGTAATCCGATCATTTTTAATCAATTGATAACAATATATATTACTTACATAGTTTACATAATAAATATAAACTAAGCAATAAGTAGTCATGATGTTTTAATATAAAATCTGAGACAATATTTTAATACCCTGAAGGACTATTGTTTCACACGGCAATTGCTTTACATTATAAGGTAAAGTAATAGATTACGTGCTACATCTTAATAAAAATAAGAAGAGAGACATTAACAAAGTACTAAGCTAAACACATAATAAAACCTTCATATCAACAACGTTTGAACAACTAAGTATCAGATAATATTCAAGATTTATTGAATAGTTCCAAGTTTAATGACTTTGTTCACATTGTTTCAAACTCCATTGTTGTTTCAAGGAGGCAGACGCTAAGAATAATTTAATTTTCCTTCGCTTTAGTGTTATAAGCCCCGGTTATACGTTATATGGAGATTATAGACGAGATTGGATAACAAACAAAGGACTTGTTTGGATTATAGAATGACGGTTGTCCCGCGCAAAAAGGGAAACACTGTACTGACATTGAAATAAGATAATTATGCATAATACGGAATTGAGGACATAATTAAACGTTGCTTTGTTTGTAAATTGTGTAATAGTCAATGTTTTTGTTGTAATTTTCAGTTCACCTTGACGTCGTCGTAACAGTTGCATACGTACTTAAATATACATTTTAATAACTGGAATTGCATAGCAGTAGGAAGGTTTTCAGCAGAACTTTAGTTTTTCAGAAAACTATTTTTACATAACAGTTTTTCACTCTCTATATACATATAAAAATACATGAATCAGAATTTTAGCGTGAATTTTATAGATTGGCTGACATTTTGAAAACTTCGCTATTTACATAGATGCATATAAAATCAGGTAAAAACAAACGACGATCGGATATTGACAGCGCCCGTCGCACGCTGAGCCGTTTTTATGCAAGGAATTAACGTTTAAAAAGTGTCCTAGTTAAATATTCACGACTTTTAGCCGTGCAAAAACCAACATCGCTAAACTGTATTGAATTTCGTGAAGCTTAGGATATCAATCAATTCTCAGCTGGATGCCGCGAAAAAATTCATGCACAGTCACGTAAATTGCAGGCTTTATGCTAGCCTATAACGGAACGTCGAATAAAGTTTAACAGTAAATATGAATAAAAACTACAATTTCATTTTATGCATACATAAAAACATGGCAATATCTGACACGATGCGATCCCCGTATGTTATGAAAAAGTGTAACAATGGAGCGGCCCCGCGTAACTAGACATATTGGTTATTACGTCGTTATTAAACTGACGGCCATAAATCAAAATGTCTTTTGTTGAAGTTTTTGCTGCATCTACTTATTTCTGAGGTCAAAAGCGGAGAAAATGCTTTCAGCTTGTACATCGACAATATTTACATGATCGATTTTTGTTACGGGATTTCCGCGAAAATAGGACATGAACAAACACACAGATGAAACATACATTGTGCTGTTGTTCTATTGTCGAAAATACGATTCGATGACGGCATTGCATACGTAGGCTCGGCTTCAAATCAATTAATTGTATCTAAAATATCGATTAAACGTTGAACAAATCCAAACTAACATGTTTAATGTGTATGTGTGTACAGTACGCTAAAATGCCAAAATGTAGTATTGTGCCTTTTGCTTAGTAACAGATGTGTAATAAAGGCCGTGGTATGATGTTTGCGCCTCCAGTGTAATAGCGCAGGCGTTCTCCTCCGGAAACAAATAAAAGACGATCGCGTTAATTCCATAGAAAGCTTAGAACCGAAGCGCTTTCTTGTCAGATTACATGTTATGGACACCATAGTGGGCTCTATGGATACTCCATGATTACATATTGGGTAATAATTTAATTTGTAAGCTATCGATTCGCTGGGAAACGGTAATCTAGAGAAGGTGGGTGAATCAAACTTTCGTATTGTTCTCTAAGAGAATGGGCTGTTCAGTTTACTATTATTAAATGTTGTTATGTTCATCGTAGTATATGTATGTTTGCAATAAAACCTTTGAACCTTTTACTCACAATCGCGTGTTGATAACTGTACATCCCACATTTATTGGCTGCATACATATTCAATATGATGCTGCAGATTCATATCAAGAAAAAATACCAGCCTTTAATATGTTCAAATGAGCGATGAAAGTTATTCTTCCGTATTTAGATAAGCTCAAATAAACATTGAAAAAGATAAGAGATAAGAACACGCAAAAACCTTTTAGCCGAGGACTTAAAAGGAAAAGTTTCACCTGTTGAAGTTTGTTAACAGCATTGCAAAGAAGTCCCGGGGGTCATTAGTATACCTTAGACTATAAAAAAGGCAGGAAGAGTTGACGCAACATTAACGGTCGTTGCAAGGAGAAAATTCTGCTTTTTCCAACCAGTATCACTACTTAGAAGAATCTAGACAACTTGATACGACACTTCCTAATTTGGCCCACGTATGAAGGTACATTCAAAACCAGATCGTTACGTGCATTAAACGGCATATGAGGCATTTAAATCGCAGACTTTATCGATGGAGAAAGTTGCGTGAGGACGATACAATCGATACACAAATCATAGTGACATCGATCCAATTTGCATTTTATATTCGATTCAAGAAAAATATCGAAAGTCTCATAACAATGCGTACATTTACCATATGTGTGAAATAATACTCATTTATTAAAACAGTGGGAATATTTTGTAGTTTCTATGGCTACATGCGAGTATGGTTTGCCTACTTTCATTGACCTTTGTTACAATACACCGCGGCACATGATCACAATGGGTACGCTTATTAAAACGCTAGTTATTGTGAATTTTGTGTCGTAACTTAGCGGTGTCGTTTGTAATGTCCACCAATGATTTGCATTATGTTTCCACCATCATAATACTAAATATATTGCGGTAGTAATAACTGTGAAATTTGTCAGTTTTATCATAACAATAAGCCATCAACTGTGAACAGAAGAGTTTGTCATTACAATAAACTGACGTAGGTCTAGATCGTGGCTTGCTACGCCTTCAAAAGGCAATATTGCATATTCAGACTATACTTACCCATTAAGTCCTTTATGGATAGACGTGTTTCAGGAATATCATTAAATAAATTATGTTTAATATACCTAATGTTCAACGCATGAATTTTGTTTCCACAGAACAGTAAGGTCGTAAGTTCAAAGTCCGCTACCATATTTGGAAGAACACCACCACTTAGCGTAGTTAGGTCTTCGAAAAAGGCCAATAAATCGAGCATCCATTTCTTATAGGGAGATAGTAAATAGTACCATTTGAGCAAGGTCATTGACACGCAGGCCGCCTCTAAACTCTCGCCCGGGGTCCCGGAAGGTTTGTCGTGACTCCTTTATCGTCCCGGCGCGGTACCATTGTGTCAGGCCGACCTGAGGCCAACCCGTACATGGGCAGTGTACAGCGCCCAGTGTATTACGCCATTAACGTAACACAAACTAGCTCTGCACTTTGGATGCGTTCCTGAATATGAATGGAGTGGAATGAGCTTTTTGATTTAGTAGCTGTTTCTAAGATGGAGAGATACACAGCTCTGCAGCGTGTTAAGAAAATTAATCTTCAAGAAAATGAAGCACGTTATCCCTTAATTGCATTTGTAATGAAAGTGTTCGTTTTGATTTAAAGATGAGGAAGAAAATGTTTTTCCTTTCAAATCTTACATCACAGGTCATTACGTAGGATTTCAAAGAACCTTTCAAAACCTACATAACATGGATATCTTTATAGTTCTTCATTCAGTCACACCCTAATAGATGCGTTCCAATTCGCCCACTTTCGACTCGTAACAACATGGATCTAGTTACGTAATCTACTTTCCTTGACTAATTTATTTGGATTACAAACAATTTAGTTTTGCGTAACTGTGGCATTTTTCCAATTCCTTTTGTTTTCGCGTTATAGCCTATAAATTGTACTGTTATGCAATTTTGTATCGGGAGATTGGCCGGCAGATTCTAATAGCATATTTTCCTATAAATAAATCTATCTTCGTTCCGCTAGCTTAGATTGTTTTGGCAATTTTGGAGTTTTGATTAAATTTATTACCTTTATTAGGCCATAAATATTGTTAGGTGCACTGTGATCATCAAAACGTAATTTAGACAAACTATATCTAGTAGGTTTACTAAAATAGCATTCCATTTGGATCTTAGTTGAAGTTAGGTAATTCATTTAACTTTGTTGTCTATAATTCATTTACTGTTGGCATACAAGGTTCCTTAGACAGTTGAACTGCACTCCTGCCTCAAGAAAACCGGCCACAATTTCTGAAGTCTGTGCCTACATAAATCAAAGTCAAGCCATTTCAGCATGGCCGAGTAATAAATAAACATCCAAATACATTACTGTCCCGCAGCATTAGCAAGATATGTGTATTTCAGTTGTAGGCACTAAGTCCCGTTCCTGAGATCTAAGCGATTGGATGGCGATTCAAAGAGACGATAAAGTGTTCACGATTCAGTAGACGTTTGTAAAATTAGCTCACGAAACTGTTACACGAGGGATTTACTGAGCAATAAATTAATACAATCGTTGTTCCCATGCGCTGTTTTACTTTACCTTAGGTACCAGTTTACCTTCCCTGGAATTTGTAGTTATACGGTACATCCCGGCGCGGGTCACGCCTCTAAATGTCATTACCGTGGAACAGTCCCGTGAAATCTCATCGTAAAGCGCTTCACTTTGCATAAGCACGTGTTGTCGGCGCTGGCGACGATTCCCGGAACGTTTGTGATCTCTGCCGTGCGTTTGCAGCTTTGTTCATGGCATAATGGCATTCCTGTTAAGTCGCAATTGATGGTTGTCAAGTGTAAAGTTGCGAAAGTTCAAGATGTTATCACGCAACTAAGTATCATTTTCACTGATAAAATCTGTGTTGTGGTAGTTAAGTTGTTAAACATTTTTGTGGGGATTTTATCTCGAGTAATATATCATTCGGTTCGTGCCTCGCAGGACGTGTTGAGCCGTCTTCCCGTTCCTTTCTTCCGACTCGTGAAGATCAACATCCCACGTGTCAATCCTATGAGAGCAGTATATCTAGTGAGGTTGCGGAGGTCAAACGGGAGATGCTCCTTGAATACTGATGACTAAAATAGGTATGGTTACTAAAGAGAGGGAGTTGACCTCAGCCTAGGATTACCCGTAATTTTTGTACATATGTGGCGTTAAGTAAAAAGTTTTGAACTTGAAAATAGGTACATATGATTAAAAGCAATATTGTAAAGACCAATGGCATAAAAGCTTGTCTTTTTATAAAAAAAAAAACATAAGAACTAGAAAAAAAAAATCTTTCTCGCCACTATAGCTTCTTCGATGCGAATCGCAATTCACGATTGACTTAAGCAAGGCTGACCTTTGAAGCGGCTAGGAAAACAAGAGCGACCAGGCGTGAACGATAATAATCTTTTATTAAAAGCTTTTGGTCAAGAAGAAAACTAATACATTTACACTTTAGTTTTTCTTTAAAATCTGGTATTGGTTTGTGTATTACAGGTATCCATTAAAACTACATTGGTAATTATAGGAATAGGTAGGTAGAAGTGGATGATATAACTTATCATGGATTGTAAATAGAGTGTTTTTGATATGAAGTTGATAATCACTAGATCACATGTAGGATTATCACACTACAATTATCCACTTTACTGAACAATATGTAAAATATTTTCTTTTCCACGCACGCGCAGTGCAATCTACTGAAAGAGCTTATATAGCTATAACTTTAGTGTAAAATACCTTTCTACCAATTAAAACGTCTTACACGAACATAGATAAATAGACGAGATAGCCGGCATGAGGTACTGAGACATTGGTATTCTACACAGTCGTTTGTTAGCCCAGAGTCCCATCGCTGGGCTAGATCGACGCCAGTGGGCTCTGTACCTCGTTAGCTGTGACCGTGTATCGGCTAACCTATCTAACCCCAGCTTTATACCAGTGTTGCATGTCCTTATGGCGCTTCATTTGACTCCCATGGAAATATGACAGTATATTGTTGCTATGAGTACAGTTACAATACGTTAAGTAGGTAAAGAGAGACTTGTTAGTCGAATGTATGGTTAAATTATATTGAAATTGAACATCAAAGTTTCTAAACTTATTGGAAAGTCTTTGACAAGATGCTGTTGCTGTTATCATTCATAAAATAAACAGCAATGTTGTTCGTAATTTTTTTATCAAGCAGTTAAAAAATATAGGCTCCTTTTATTTTATTTTTGACTGAGTGGGACAACGTGATACGTTTAGAAGGTCAACTAGGTATGTAACTGCCAGTATTCATTCTTATACCATTATCATTTATTGTACTTTTGGAGGGACGAAAACTGATGAGTATTACAAGAAGAAATATGGTGGATAGGTCTATAAGTGCCTCACATGTGTAGATATTATATCATTACATTACGTGAGTTCATGATGTAATTTTCCTAGTTAGCCGTCCATTCTATGTCGCCGTCATCCAAATATCGGGGCCCATTATATACTCGTTACTTTAATGTGTTCTTAAGACGTCGCAAAAAATGTTTCCTTAGTACTCCGAAACAAAGTTTTTGTTGAACTCTATTGTCTTTGCCGTGACTGACAAGAAAAAATATGCAATTTGATCATTACCTGCGTGTGTTTTTCGAAATTAAGTCAGCCAAGCTTGCTAAGGTCATTGTTAACTATAGGTCATGTGATATGCAGCCATTTTGGACTTTACATGCAAGATGAAGATTCTGTGTTCAGATTTGAGGCTCGGAAATCGGTATAATTAAAAAAAAAATTGTTACTCAAATGACACAAATAAATGGGTGGAATTGATAAATTATGTAAACAGGTAATTTTAATAGAAAAACTATAGCTACCTAAGAATATTCATGCGTTCGTCATAAAGTTAAGACATTAGTTCGTCTTCCAAAAATAAATAAACCATTACCTACATACAGTTACGGTTATTAACATGCAATCTTCAAAAACATACTTAGGTACCATAAAAAATACTCTGTTTAGACCGCAGCGTAGTGTCAGTTATAATATTCGGTAATGATGATGTATATTACGGATGACTACGTTCTGCTTATGTAATTAGTTCTTGTAATAATTACACATGTATGTCATATCAATTAAAAACGGCTCGTGCCAATTCATCAATGTTTGTGTGCAAACGTTTACTCCGACAAACATGTTGTAAACTGCTGTTATGAGATGCAGTTTATTTTAGTTGAAGAGTTTTGGCATTGTTATCAAATACTTTGTTCTTACTATAAATATTATACGTTATTGATTTGAAGAATCTAATTCTAACAGACTTAGGTGATGGAACTATTAAAAGACATGCATTTATCTATGTAATAAGTGATTAAATTGAAGCAAACATTGAAAAAGAGAAAAAAATTATAGGAAAAACTTGCCAACTCGACAAAAAAAGACTGCACCTATTTGCCATAATATTTCCATTTAAGCAGTCTCGCTGTGTAGATTCAATTCCATCTATTTATTGATCTGATACATACAACTGGTCTCACGCCTCCTTTTAAAAATATTTTAAAATGTTCACAAGTTATTTACTTACGTGCTTTAAAATGCGCATAATTGCAATCCCGTAACCGTTCAGTGGGAAACCTCGCATGAAGAAAAAGTTTAGACTTCGCGCCATATTTTTCCATTGTTAAGAGCAATTTATATTCCAATTCAATCAATAATGTTATTGATGGTAATGGCTTGGGCAAATGAAAGTCCTCCAACGTGGGAAACGTGTTCAAAATATTTATGTTTAAAAAATAAATTGCTGATAAATGGAAATAAAATAGGACGGGTAGGTACCTAACCACTTGAAAAAAAAAACATTGTAAAAGTAACCCTATTTCCTGTATTGTTTTTAAAAGTTTTAATACAGTATCTGGACATATCAGAAATGAGCCAAAAACTGAATGGTCTACTTTTTGATTCCAGTTTTAACACGTTTCCTTCAGTGGACAGATAAACTGAATTCGAGTTTCGAGAATTCGAGAAGTCTGTTTGTCGGCGATTCAGTTCAAGTTCAGAGAATAAGCATGGATTTATATAAAAGGAATTATTTAGTACAATCGTAGTCTAAGATTAACCGTTAAGGATTAGAAGCCGGCTATCTCTTGAATTCTAACAAGTTAATATTAAACACTTCTATTAACTAGTATTCGTAAGAGTTAAAAAGAGTCGTCAGTTATTTATCAATATATGATCCATGTATTTTGTATTAGGTCATTGTTTTTACAACAGCACCACCACGATGTCTGATACAAATAGTTACTACCGACGATAGAACTCATTTATAAAATACTTTACGAGCCGTTTGTGTCCCGTAGTAATTGTGTCGCAACGAAGTAGGTATTATACAATGTGCAATCATATTTGTAAATAGAGAATAAGACAAAGAATTGATTGTACAGTTGTGTTGTCTATTAGCAAATCTATGACTTAGTGTTGCGGTGGGAACACGCAAACAATAATCTTGAACTTGGTTGCATAAATAATGGCTGTCGCGGATAATTCGATCCTAGATGCGAATCTCGATGCGCCGGCGGCATCTAGTCGTGTATGCTGCGTTTGCGCACGTGCGTATAAAGCGCTGTTGACTTACGTATGTTTGGCACGCTATTTATTCAGAACTAATTACAATTAAATAATTTATGTGGGTGTAGGTAGGTATGTCAAAATGTTGGTGGTGTATTCTCAACGTGATTTATTTAATTTATAAGATTTTTGGCCAAAGTAATTGCTCTTACATCATAATTTGATTTGATGAAAAAAGTAAAGCAGCGTTAAAAAAATGCATATACCTACCTAACAAGATGATCCCAAAAAAGTCAACGCACGAATGTTCCTAATACTCACAATATCCTTTTCACCCAGCATTTAAACAAAGCTTTTCTCATTCATACTGTGAGGTTGCTTCTATTAAACGATTGCAAGGGATTGAGGCCGGCGTCCACTCAGTGTCTGGAGTCAAAACATCTAGATGTCTGGATCTGTATGGAGTACCCTTGAGGGTTGCCGGCACTAGTTTAATGTAAACGAACAAAGACTGAGGCCTGTCGGTACTCGATATCGTCCTAATAGTCTACAGTCTACACAATGGGCCATGTTGGACAATCAACGGTTCCCATCGCGGGCTTTTGTGGACGGAGGCGGTCAGCTTTGTTTGTGATTTCTCATCAACGTAACTATTTAAAGCGAATATAGCTATTATTACATAAAATACCTGTAATAGCTGATGCAAGAAATTAATAAAAGCCAGTTTAAATGTTACGGTATTTTTATAAATTGTGGAAAATGAAAAAAAAAACTATATACAATTCTAAAAATATTATACAATTACAATGGCACTTCTATGTAGGTAATCAAGTCCAAAACTATGCAGAACTAGGTACCAGACGTTACAGATAAGGTCATAAATAGGGGTAAAGTAAAAATGAGTACTTGATAAGGAATCCACTTCTGCTGTTAACAGCATTTGAACATCTGAAAGGATCGTACAAAAATACAGCACAGGGGTTTTTACTGGTAGATTTATCCAAGTAGGATTTCCTTGGCTGTAGAAACATTCTTCAAAATTCATTAACATTACACTATCTTAATCACTTATTACAAAAAACGATCCTTTTAAACATTAATAAAGTCAATGTAACAGCAGCTAGAGTTGCCAGCTTTAATTATAAAATTGAAAAAAAAAACTAGTCGCAGTAACATATCCTGCAGACCCGATTGGTGTTAACGATGTAGAAGATAGTACCGTCAAGCATTTTATCTATTTAATATCATAGAGGTAGAATGTGTCTGTATGTAATGGAGATGTACTCAGTAATGTAGTTATTCAAGATAGAGTTGTAGGAGATGGGAGGTAAAATATACATGTTATCGTGTACAGCTACAACACAACAGGTGATACTTTAGATAGAAATACTAAAAAAAATAACTTATAGAGCTTATACAGGGTATCACTCGAAGAATGGATCAAATTGAATAGATGCACGGACAAAGTAATATTATTGAAAAATACATAAGTAGACAGAGTAATATATTAATGACCCATAAAATTTACCGGCATTCTGAAGTCAAAAAGTTGACAAAAGCATGCATGCATGCACCCATTTCATTTGACTCATACTTCGATTCTCCCATCAACATAATGTTGCTTTATTCCTGTATTTTCTGACCTATTTTACATTGCGCGTGTTTTATAACGGGCGTAGCCGCAGTCACATGCTAGTGTTATATAAACGATTGGAAAAACGGTATTCTTCTTATTACGATTATTATCTAAGGAATCCGCTTATTATTTTATGTTGGATTTCCTTTTGTGCTCTAGGATATTCAGCTTACCTTCCTCTTGAAGTGGAACATTTGTAATGTTGAATGAGAACAGATAAGAGAATAAGCAGGTTCCTACTTATACCTAATAAATATGTAAATAGTCTTCCCAGAAACGCAATATGGTCAAAAATGCATTTCCAAAGTTTTCACTCGAAATCAACTCTATACGATCTAAATTAAATGAAATAACTTATTTCACACCAACAATCCAGTTGGAAACAGTCCAGTTTTATAGTTTAGAACTTGTAAGTAGTACAAATTAAGTAATAAAGAATTACATGATTTGGAGCAAAATATTTAATACATTGTTTACAACAGCAATTATTTGAAAAGTTACATTTACAAAGTCAAATTACCCCATTTCCTAACAGCCGGTAAAAGTATATTATTAGTAAGTATAGGTTCTAGTGAGGGATATTGCTATATTACCCGGATAATAAAATGTATGTTGATTGCCGACAAAAGCAGTAATTAAACATTTAAAATAAAATAAATTATATGTCTCTGCAGCACTGACCAGGTATAATTGAGATAATAATCTCTTAAATAATCTGTTTAGTGATCTCGTAATCCCTAGACTGGTATTTCGTAAAATAGTCAATAGTTTAGTCTACCTCAGTCGTGTTCTAGCGCAAACTATGCTTAACAATAAGTACAAATCGATTTTATCACCATAACAACAATAACTTTAAATCTTATTCTACTACGTACAAAAATAGTAATGGCGTCCACGGCCGATTTCGGCCACGGCGGCTGTTCTCATTTAAGGAGATCAGCCAGCTGCGCAGGACATATTATAGTGCACAAGCATTTGCGCAGACACAGGTGCACTGCCTATTCCTTCACTCTCATAACCCGATGGGACGGCAATCCGACACGACCGGAAAGAGATCAGGCGCAGGACCGACATTTACGTGCTCTCCGATGCACGGGTGAATCAATCACCAACTTTCAGACTACGGGCTGCTTTGTGAAAGTTTAAGAAAACCCACAAAGCGATTTCGGTCCGACCCGGGAATCGAACCCGAGACCTCGAGCACAGCAGCCGCGCTTGCGACCACTAGACCAACGAGGCAGCCAACAAAAATAGTAGTGTTATTTGAAATAAAGAAATCATTGAGTTAGGAAATCTTTTACACCCATGTTTATAAAACGACCAGACCACAGAAACCTTTTAACATAATGATTACTTCAAATAACCAGAGCGCCTAATAAATGGTAAAGATAATTTAATAACATACATTAAGTTAGCAAATAAGTACACATTAACCGCCGATTATGTTTTAAATCACGGAAGAAAAATTCCAATTTTATATAGTTTTTTTTTTGTTTTATTACCCCAGGCTAAAAAGAGCAGTGATTTATTCATAGTCCAGATTATAACTGTTGGCGTTCCACAGACTATCATTAAGCTTCAAATAAATGTTATTAGAATCATCACGCAATGGTATTAATATCAATTTTTCGCAAATCATTAAGTAAGCTACACATATATTAATCTTTGAAAGCTCTCAATAAATCATGCTAGATCTAATTTTGATCGATGAACCGGTGAGTGGTCTGATGAAAGTCTGTAACTGTTTTAGTCAGATATCTTAGAGCATCGTGAAAATTAGGGATGCACTAATGGCATAATGATTTGCAAATTCATGTTTTTTGTTTGTTATTTTCGTTCAGTAATAGCTGGAGTGCGGGTTGATTGGTGCTATCGTAGTATCGTCATTACTTCGCGATCTTCGTTTAGGTACCAATTTTCGTGTCAATCGTGAGTCGTGCATGCTCATTGGGGTCACAAGTCGTGACGTCACTGCTCCCGACTCCGGATGTGCTCCGCTACACTTGATACGTTTTTCTTTCTTCAATATCATTATTGCTCACATTATCAAAGAAGCCGTGTTATTTATTTTCTTAGTTGCCGTTATTATTTGGAATGAAGATGTAGTTTTTATGAATCCATCAGGCACAGCCTATTAGTATGGTTCACGCTTTAATGGTAACCAAATGGTTTTTGTTCTATTTCTTATTGTTGGTTTTTCTTAACATAATAAAGTGGTTTAGCATTAGTTGGAGACCGTATAAAGTGTAGTGTGTCAAGAAAAAATGTGTAAAAGTTTTCTCATCGTAGCTTATTAGGGCTTTAAGTTACAGTATACCGAAAATCAGATCAGCTGCACGGGCGGGTCCAGCCCCTCAAATAAGGTTATGAAAGTTAAGGTGCATTTCTTTAATGCATCTTTATTTTATCATTTCCTTTCCCCTGCGCTGACACATTAACGCTTATCAACCATTGTTAAGCAGACAATACTTGTGAACTGCACAATCAGCTAACGGTCCGTAGCTTATCATTACCAATCTTAACATACTGTAACAATTTTTCGCTTACCTCGAATGTCTCAGACGTACTTTTATGGGCACAAGTAAACAAAAGGCTATTAAGCTGATCATTCGCTTTTGTTCCGTAGAAAGTTGTAAGATCTCACACCTCGTCTCATTTTCATAATGTACGACTTTAATTACCAGTAATTACTTATAATATACTTATATGTTATTGTGCTAAGTAGTCTCACTCGTTCGTTCTAAAGCTCTTTCAAGGCTTATTAAGGCATTCTGCTATCCCAGATCCAATGCGAGCGAAAGATACCTAATTGACCATGAAGGTTGTATCCTAGACTTTTCAAGTTTTGGTTTATTCCTATTTCAAATTGCAAGTACTTAAAAAAAACATCAGCGATGAATACAGATAAAAAATCGAAAACCATAAATGGGGATACATGGCTATTAAAATTATTTGCAGAATGAAAGGTACCGGATGAAATATCAATTTGAATCCATATCAGTTTTGTTTTAATTAATGTAATTTGTTTTTTATTGGCTGCGCCAACTTTAAATTTGCAACAATTTAAATAGGTGTGTTTTGATTAAATGTCTCGTGGCGTCTCCGAATGTTTTTCGAATCGTTTTTTATAGCGCTCCTTGCAGGTGGTCCCGACCACAGTGATTGCAGGCGATAGGTCCAAATAAAAATAGAATGTGTAGCTTGACAAATTGTGTCCAAGGAAATTGTTGTGGAGATATCATTATGTACAAAAAAAATAATAATTCCGTTTTACTCATCATCCTCCGAGCCTTTTTCCCAATCATGTTGGGGTCGGCTTCCAGTCTAACCGGATTCAGCTGAGTACCAGTGCTTTACAAGAAGCGACTGCCTATCTGACCTCCTCAACCCAGTTACCCGGGCAACCCGATACCCCTTGGTTAGACTGGTGTCAGACTTACTGGCTTCTGACTACCCGTAACGACTGCCAAGGATGTTCAATGACAGCCGGGACCTACAGTTTAACGCGCCATCCGAAACACATTGCCAATGGTGTCTAAGATATACTTAGAAAGTACATACAAACTTAGAAAAGTTGCATTGGTACTTGCCTGACCTGGGATCGAACCCGCGCCCTCATACTTGAGAGGTTAGTCCTTTACCCGCTAGGCCACCACGACTTTTCGTTCCCGTTCCGTTCGTTCGTTCGTTTCGTTTCCGTTTTACTATACATCTTTATTATTTTTCATTCTCATCATAAAAATCACTCACAAACAGAGAAATAACTAATTAGCAAGAGCGTAGATAATGATGGATAAGTTCCATTGAGATTTTATGCTGCTTTGCCAATTGCTGGATATGATATGTTCTCACAATTGTTATGATACTGCAGCAAAAACATCTTACCAAACTCTAACACTTCACAGATTACCGGAAAAGAGCTTCTATATCAGGAACTTGAATCCAACTTGAACGCGTGACAATAAAATGGTGACAAATCATAAAATATATATCATGGCTACACATTAACCCCGAAAGCAATGACAAGAAAGTCATACAGTTATGTTATACACACAATGGTGGCGTATTACCGATTTGTGAAAGACAATTTCCATCTGTTGGGTCGTGCGAAGGAAATGCAATCTAGTGTATTACTGTCGCACTATCTAACAGGAACACTTTATTGTAGTACTGTTCTCAAAGAGGTTCGATATGCTTTGGATAAAGCGATATCGGTGAAGAGTAATGTGATTTATAGGCTTTTAAGATGGTGGAAAAGGCAGAGTGCCATTCTATTGTCTGCTTTAGTTACTCGTTTTTATTAATTAATTATATTTTTTATTAATACTGGCTGAAATGAAATTTTGTTATATGGCAACATTGTTTCCAAAAACAAAAAATAAAACCACAAATGTTCTTTTTTCAAACCTCTTTTCTCACGCGGCATAAAAAAGTTTGCTAACTCAAAAAGTTTGTAGCATTGCGAACGTTTTTACCAATATTATTCGTGAATAGGTAGCACGGGTGTTTTTTACTCCCTGAAGACATCTGCAAAGTTCCACGGACTTAGTTAATACGCAACCGGTAATTTTATTTCGTCCGATTAGTTCTAGAGTCATCAGCCGCAGTTCGCGCAAACTACTAATATAATTGTACGTAATGGAAATTATAAAAGATGTAAATTATGTGTTAGACTCCATTCCATTTGTGGCTGTTTTTGCTGTGGGTAATAAAAGCGTATACATTAAGGAATTTAAAAGAACATTTCTGTGTTTAACTGAGAAATAAATTGTGAAAACGACGTGCTCTAAAGTTACCTATAAATTAAAGTCAGTTTGTGTATTAACATTGGTTATTTTGCTTTCAGTGACTATTCACAATGAGCTTTCTTTTACATCTTATATCGCCCAATCTCGGATTGCACGATGGTTTGTTGCTAGTTTGTTATTAATGTTAGTAGGTAATGGATTATTGCGTGTATTATTTTCGGTATATTACTTGCCTCCACTAGAGATGCAGATTACTATAAAGTGCAAGTCAATAGATCAAAGTTTTTCGGAATCTACATCAAAACTAGAACAATAGTTCATTAATTACCACGTTTGAATTTGTATCAATTTGTCACATTTATTTAAAAAAACTTTTAGTAACGTTATTCATTTGTTTTTTCCCCAGGAGTCCCGACGGACCGCACGGAGCACGCGTATGCGTCTGCGCAAGAGTACAAAGTGGCTCTCGAAGCAATAAGGAGGCACACCGGTGCAGTAAGTAACACCTTACATTTTATATATACGCGTGTAGGGCTGCACATTAAAACCTTTTTATTACAATCTCTTTTATTAGCGAGTTTTATAGCTAATTCGGTAATTAAAGAACCAGCCAGTAAGTACGCGGAGAGATTTTATAGGGTGCATTGTACTTACGTTAGTTTATGTCATTGCTAAGATAAGTACTGCTTGCTTATTTTTTTTTTGCTTTGAGTCGTCGAAAACCCCTAGTATATTTTATTCATGTAAGTAGTTTTTACCTGAAGTAAATAACAAATAATTCTTTAGAGGAACAACAAAAGCTTTTTTGCTCATCCAGTAGTAAGCTGCATGAGAGTAATGTTATAACAGTACACAGTATTAAACCTAGAGCTATGTGCCAAAATAACATAACTAATTTATCACGTTTAGCAATCATAAATTAGATTTGTTATTGTTTGACGAGCAAACAAAACGCTATTGTTTTTTTTTTCGATCCTTATAAATTGAGGTATCTTTAGACTATGTACAGTTTATCTGCAAATAAATCATTATAAATGAATGATAACTCATTTATCATAGTTTGGAGTGCGTACAGTTATTTTGTACTTTGCAATTCGACTTTGTTTTCATCCTTTCGGCATTAGCCTCCGAAATACAATGATTGCAATTTTACACTGTTATTTTTCTATTTTGTTCTCTTCAATAATATCATCATTAGTCCTCGAGCCTACTCGAAATAATTTTATAGCAAAAAATAAATGATTTATCGCTTTCCATAGATCGGTAGGTTTTTCTCACTTTTCACCAATTGTTCTTTATATCTGTATTTTGTGTACTGTTTAATTTATTACTATAATTTTAAATGTCTAAGTGTTACATAGGTAAGTTCATCCATTCTTTTTAGCTTTCGCTCTAAAGGTACGAATCGAAAATACGAACCGACATGATTGAGTTTTTTAGCTCATAAAAACGAAGTTTGACCGTAAGGCTAACAGCCAACCCTACATAACACAATTATACTTACTTACATTGCGTACGAATTTCTAAAGTACCTAATAGTCTATTACAGTGGCATTGTGGCGCGAGTGGCTCCCTCATTGACAGGTAATGGAGTTGGAATCATTCTCATCGTGATCGCGCCTTTCCACTATCTAATAATAGACATACCTGTGAGCCACCGGTTCAAACAGATCGGTTTCAGTACAATGACAAGTTAGAAAAACTTCGAAATCCGTTATGTTACGTAGCATTTTACTACAATTTCATCATAGGCTGCGAACACCCGTCTTCTGATTGTCTACTGTTTTTAAACTGCTTGGTCAAAATGTGATCCTTATCAGGCATAGGTATTAGGAGTACCTTTTCAGTACTTCCATACGTTTAAATGAGTAATTTCAGATTCAATTTCTGTTCATTTTGCCTTGTATTTTATGATCAGTTACGCATTTTGTCAGTTCTCCTGATAAAAGTCTCTTAGTCATGTGTAATCTTTCTACATTGCTTGCCAAACCCAGAAAATATACACATAATACTTAACAAGGTTCTACCTACGTCATATTAGGCCCTAATTACGTATAAACACAAACGAGATTGCGGTTAGACTCCCTATCATCTCCGTGCGAATGCAGTCACAGTAGTCTGACTTAACAGTAAGACTGACGTAATCTAGGAGCATTAGCAAGTAATATAGCTATGCACGGAATAATTAAGCCTTCAGGCACCTAAAGGATAAAAATCATATTTATGCTTAGATCTAAATATAGCATGTTAATACACATTTATCTGTACTATCACCGACGTAAGTTAAGGATATAATATATTTTCTTTAATTTATACAATTCTTTTATGCTTTTTCACCTAACGCGAGAATAACTCGTTTATATCTTTCGAGATAACAGGGGTGGTTGTAAAAAGGTATAACGCCCATAACTAGCTTTTTTATTTCATCCGATGTTAATACTCCAAGTTGTTCTGTTGTACTCCGAACGCTAATTACGAATGATTGGGGCTGGTTTGAATGTTTAATTAGTCTGAAAAAGCTATGTTTACATATGCAGTTCAGGAACAGGCGTGAAAATTGACGCGAACTGTATACATTAATCGAGCATACAAAAATAAGAAAATGTGGCGATTTCCTGTAGAAAAAATAGAAAACTTTTATACTCACCAATAGAGTATGTGGAAACTTACATGCTTGCTCCGAATCATTAGCATACTCGTCTTTAATTTAAAAACTTCGATGACTACGATCACATTACCAACTATTAAGTAATAGACGGAAGGGCAAGGAAAACTTTATGGAAATTTTATTACCTAGAGATCATAGACCCTTATAGAGTTCAATGTTCGTTTACTGTTTGCAAACTTAAGCGGCTCATATTTTTATTTTCGTTCATGCTATGTTATGTCTTTACCTGTACTTTTCAATAGGTATTGTTGTCAATCACCACTGCCTTCTATATGAAATACTAAAATTATTTTAATATTGCTTTATAGTAAGACTAAACATGAAACAAATTAAACCTACATAACAATCCATCATTCAAACACCACTTACCTGCCTGTGATAATACGAAAGAGTTAGTGTCTATTGCACGTCACTTTATTCATAACACGATTATGACTCGCCAACAAAAAAGTCTAATAGCAAATAAATTACCTACAACTTAAACCATGGTGGTATTTTTCCCAGGAGCGCAGCAAACCCCAACGAACATTAGAGGCTGAGCCTGAGGATTCTCAGCAGGAGGCTGAGCAGGAATACTTGGATGAGCTGCTGGTGCCAGAACCCTGGGAGCTGAACAACACGGCCCGGGCTGGCACTGAGATCCTGTTCTTCAATCGAGTGCCCAAGGTTGGCAGTCAGACCTTCATGGAGTTGTTGCATCGGCTGGCCTATAAGAATCAGTTTGGTAAGTACTTCATAATGAGTGAATAAAGAACCAAAACTTTTTAAACATAAGTAGGTAATCAAATTAAAAAAAATGCTATAAACATTCAATTTAATTAGTCTAGGGACTATTGTAGTAGAAACAGAAATTCAGGTTTATATGTATGTCAAAACAAAAGCATAAGACCACTTCTTTCAGATTCTAATATCCGAATACGTAAAGAAAGGTTCTAACAACCCATTAAATAAAAACATAGTTCCTCCACATAATAAATATTTTCTGCTCAACCACAGTTATTGCAGCTATAAATCTAAACAAAACAAATATGGAACAATTATCTTCAGACCAAACACGCTAGTAATTAAATAAGAGAACATAAGAGTGCAGTAATCGATTGCCTGCTAAGCGCAGACTAGCTCCTATTTAGTGCAAGCGCTGCATCTTGCTTGCATGTAACAAATGGTCCGCAGAAACAAATAAGGGCTTGACCCAAACACATCGGGATTTGAAAATATAGTGGCGGGATACCACCAGAATCATTCGCTCATATTTGCTCGCAAGTAAAATACGCACTCAATTTGTTACTGTTAGCTAGAGCAAGTAGACCAAAAGAAACATTTGTGTGCTTCCCAGTTCCGCAAGCCGGTAGAATCTGGTCTTAGGTACTGTCTGCATTGACGTTCTCAGAAACAGTAATTTTAATTTAGCTAATTGCTGATAATATATACACGGTAACATCAAATAAATGTACTCAATAAGTACCGTGTTTACCTCTATATCCGAAAACATTTAATTTACTCCATTAAAGTTGATCATTATTAATGACTGCGATTTAGTTTCCTTACGCTGAAACACTTAAGAATTTAATACTCGAATATTTAATTTCTTAAGCAATTAAGCGTTGAATTTATTTGGTAACTGTGTTCTCTTATACACTGGTCATTAGCCGAGTTTGTTGGACCTGGCGCTAAAATGCCGGTCGAAATCACTGCAAAGGCGCTCATTAAGTTTTAAGATTGTGTAAACATTCCACAATTTAATATATGGACCTAGTTTATTCGTACAAGCAAATTATATCTTTACAAAAATCTCTGTGATTTATACTGATAATGAATTGTGGCTGTAATTTTTACCTCTATGCTATTAACATGGTTGGAAGTTATCGACAAATATCTGCAAAAGCTATTTAATACATGAATAGATATTTTTGCCCTACAACGGTATCCATATTATTAAATTCTGTAACCGATCGTTAAGGCAATTGATAAATTTTGATCAGCTTTTCAATAAAGTATATTACCACTTAGCTTTTCTAATTTAATTGGAGAAACTTAGCGGTTATGACATAGCATAGATTTAACGTCGCTTCGTGTATAAAGGAGATGGCTAAATCATATTAAAAAAAAAAACAGAATCGACAGAAACGCAATGTTTAGGAATGGGTTCATTATGATAGATCTTTGATGGTGCCAAAAAGACCGTCCTGAAATCCATGGGGTATAGAAGCTATATCATATTATCACAAAAATAGGTATATTGAATTTATGTTGATTGTAAAGATTATTTATAAATAGTCGTGGTGGCCTAGTGTATGATAGTATGGATGGTATTACCTCTCGGGTGTGGGTTCGATTCCAGGTCAGGCAAGTACCAATGCAACTTTTCTAAGTTTGTATGTTTATACTTTCTAAGTATATCTTGGACACCAATGCCTGATAAAAAGGTGAAGGAAAACATCTTGAGGAAACCTGGATTGTAAAGTCTGAAATCACCAACCCGCATTGAGCAAGCGTGGTGAATAATGCCCAATCCTTCTCCGTGTGAGAGGAGGCCTGTGCCCAGCAGTGAGACGATAAAAAGGCAATAACTGTAACTGTAAAGATTATTTACATCAAGGAACATAAAAACAAAGTATAATTCACCACACTAGGCCAAGTCGTGTGCTTTAGTAGTTGTAAATAGAGGTACATATATGGAAGCAACAAGAACATAGAAATGAAAATCTAATAATTAGTATTACCTATGTATAGGTTTCCACCGGGACGCAGTTCAGCGCGTGGAGACGATTCGGCTGGCGCCAGCCGACCAGGTGGCACTCGCGAGTCTGGTGTCCAGCTATGACCCCCCGGCCTCCTACATCAAACACGTTTGCTACACCAACTTCACCAGGTAAGCTAACATTTTTCGTCGTAGTCGATTTATTAGTCATCCTTATTAGCTTATCCCAATTTTTATCTGTTTTCTTTTTTCATATTAGTCTGTCTGACATAATCTCATGAGTAACATCTATATATTATTCACAGTCCAACCATCGCTTCTTGAACGTTCCTCTATAAACTAGTTGACATATAAATACAGTAAAAAAACTAGCGTTAAAGTTTTATAAGCTCTAAGTTTAACAGAAGTAGGAAAAATATCGTAGAAGTAAATTAAAACCAAGGACCAAAAAGAACTTATATTTTGCAAAAAGAAACAAAATGACGTTGAAGTTGTATCATGAATCCTGGCGTGAAGTTTTAATAACATTGCCTTAAGGTTCGACGGAAATATAACAGGGTAACTTTACAATGAAAGCCTTTCAAAGTTTTAGGGATCTACGACTTGCATGTACTATTTAAGTTAGTGGCGGAGAATTCGCGATACTAATAGCAGACAGCTTGAAAGGCACAAACTGCCTCCGGCGACTCAGCCGTGAAATGAGCGAATCGAAAACAAAATAAACATCAAAACTCCTCGCTGTATTTATGTTTGCAAATTGTTAAATCAAACCGTAATGGGTAAACTTCTGCAATATCAAAACTATGAAAGTACAACTACTTACAATAAAAAATACGCCAGACATGATCTGGGACTCAGACAATCAAACTGCAACAATTTACATTCAAAACCAATTATTAGTTCGGAAACCATTCAAAGCCTCAAATGATGCATGAACTAGCGGTATCTGGCGCTAAATCTTCAATGATATAAAAACAAAAACTTAACAGACAGACCTGCGGCTGTCATTCAAGGCACTGATACTCATATTTACGCATTGACTCACTGTTCCATTTGGCTTTTAAACGAAGCCGCCGACACTCAAACATCAATCACACTGCACCAAATTTTATTGGTTCTATAGAAGTAAATATAACATGATTAATGAATGAAGTAGCGTTAATTGCGATCGCCTATTACCTGATAGGCGACTCTTGTTAGTGTTAATTACAGAACAGAGACACGTGTAAAAACAGTGTTTATAATCTCTATTGTTTATCCATCGGCCGTTGTAACGAGAGCAGAATATTGCGTTTCGGTGCAACTGTTTTTCATTTAACTTTTGATTGCATTGAATTTTATCTACAGTTTTTCAGTAGTTACAAAAACGTCTGATGATGTCAATGGATGACATAGATAGGTTGTTGTTGCGGGAATTGTTATTGTACTGCAATTCAATTATCTAGAAAACTATAGACGGAAAAAAGAAGATACTTAAGTTGGAAGGTTATCCGAGCTAAAAATAGCAACCGTTTTATAGACTTATCTCGGGCTGGAAAAGGCCTTTGACCTGGCACTTCCAAGTGGCACGCGCTTTAAGATTAAAAAAGTTCTGAATTTTCTTTTCCCTATTTATAACTTTATTGATTGTAAACAAAATATTCCAGGTTGGGTTTCCCTTCGCCAATATACGTGAATGTGGTCCGTGACCCGGTGGAGAGGGTGATTTCATGGTATTACTACGTCAGAGCTCCGTGGTACTATGTGGAGAGGAAAAGGGCCTTCCCTGACCTGCCGCTGCCTGATCCTGCCTGGCTGAAAAAGGTAAAATTCCATTTGACTTCTAAAAAAGAAAATTGTGTTGAAGTTTGGGGAGATTTGACTACTTGAGAAATAACAGTTTTTTATCAAACCAAGCCTGTTTGATGTGAGACTGAGAGTTTATTTATAGCTTATCCTGTAGGTATATATCCACAGGTTTTCTGTAAGCGAAGTGTCATGCATGTCGTTTCCGGCTTAAGAGATTTTGTACTGTTGTTAATGGATACCAATGTCATTCATTCAGGACATGAATCCTTATTTTAAATGTTAGCAATATTCTAAAAGGCAAAGTTCTAAATATAGGTACGAGCATATCGTTTATTTATTACAACAGTTATAAACACACGAGCGTATCGTTCACATAGATAGACCAATGCTTTTGAACATCCCACCACATGGTGTTCACATTGACACCTACAATACTACAAAAAAGTCGACACGCAATTATTCATCATAGCTATTAATCATCGCGTCTGCCTGTTATCTGATCTAGAAGCATGCACAATGCATGTCACTCGCGTTATGACAGGATAAATAAAAGCTAAATAGGGGATTAGTAGCTAATTAAGTGTCGAGATTTTTGCCTTTGATAACTACGTAGTTATGTAATTGCCCTGTTTTTTTAGTGGTTTCAAAAACAGTCAACTTAGCATGAAGTTGAATAAGTTTTTCAGTATTTCTGCATAAATACTTTAGTTTTAGGTAGTTTAATGTCAGCCTAGATGAAAATTTGTAGCCATCACTCTATTTATTATTTCTATTCCCTCAAAGAAAGACTTTATATCTCGCGGTTTGCTTGGTACACCCTATAAAGATATTATTTTCTTCGGCGAAAACAGTAGCCATATCACGTTCAATAGAATTGTTTCAATTGCAATACGTACTAAGATATTCATGGTTTTCTTACGAACCCGTGTGAGAAACGTGTTAGCTATTAGTTTTTTTTTTATTGTTACTTAGCAATCGTGGCATGATCTCCATTCGTTTATGTACGAGATAGGTTTTTATTTGCTAACGGTGATAATTATCTGGTTTGAAATAAAGCGCTTCATGCAGCCATGATTATCGCTGCAGCACATATTGTTCGTGATTGCAGTTTGGCTGGAATTACTTGGAAACACTTTATAGTGTACCCTGAATCGTGGCGGTAATAAGATGATCGTAACCAGCCATATATTAGGTTGAATAACATAATCTGAAAATGCAGACACGATTTTTGATCGCCAATACTTTTAAGTATCGATAAAAATGGTATATTGTCGTTGTTTTATCGTATAAAAAAATACAATATCGTGAGGTCTGCATTTTTTCACAAAGACTTGCCTAATTAGGGGACCTCAACTTGACAAACTACATTCTTGGAAACTTGGTATCGTAATATTTTTTCTTAAATCCGAGAAAAACAGTCTCTTATCCACGTAGAGATAGTAAAAACCTCTGCAATACAAACTTTATTTGGTTATTTTTGGCAACTTGCAAAAAATCAATGTTTTTGTAAAGTAAACGGTCAGATAGGCATCGAATCACAGCGGGTTGATCGGCCGTCAATTTGCGGAAGAATCGGTTAAAATTGAACACGTGCCGAGCCGCTAGCTGCGCGGGAGTTGATCCTTGATACCATTACCTAGCGCGGCGGTCACCGCCGGCGCCGGACGTGTGCGCCAGCAGGCTCTCCACAGTGCCTGGCGTGTCCGCTGGAGGGCGCCACAGTGTCGTGCACAGTGTCCAGCACGGCGGCGAGCGCCGTCAGTAGCGCGGCGGTCACCGCCGGCGCCGGACGTGTGCGCCAGCAGGCTCTCCACAGTGCCTGGCGTGTCCGCTGGAGGGCGCCACAGTGTCGTGCACAGTGTCCAGCACGGCGGCGAGCGCCGTCAGTAGCGCGGCGGTCACCGCCGGCGCCGGACGTGTGCGCCAGCAGGCTCTCCACAGTGCCTGGCGTGTCCGCTGGAGGGCGCCGCAGTGTCGAGCACGGTTCAAGAAACTGTCTAAGCACGCAGTGGCCACACCCCGGCAAACCGTGATGACCCACGGGCTAAACCCAGTGAAGGGGAACTATAGCCACTTTATGTAGTTATAGTTTTATGTGGTAGGTCCTGCCACATAGTGCATAAAGTCTGCAGCGGTACGAGAAGCGGGCCCGCTAGTACGGCAAACCACCCGGTAATCGTGGCGTTGCAGCAGGGCATCTGTGATATGCCTGATCTTAGGGCACATGTCTGGACCCATATTAGTGACATGTGGCCATTCACTGCGGCTCCTCTTTCTGACTGGTCGTGTCGGTCTCCCGGTCCACTGGTCACAAGAATTTGGAGAAGAGAGAGTGGGTGTGTACCTGCGCAACTATTCACCCACTATAATATATTCCCGCGCTGATGACCCCTGGCAATATTCTGGATTCTGATTTCGCAAGCCCTGCGGCGATGGAGACTGGCGGTGGGGATTGAGCTGGTGAGCTTAGTTTCTAGCTGGTTCTCTGCACGTAGGCGATTGGACGGTGATGGTCGCTTTGGGACTCAACTGAGATGGGAGTTCTGATTCGGCAGCTCGCCCAATGACAGAGCAGCCCTATTTAGGGATAGCACTGCTCTCCCCAATCCGGGGAGGGGCCTAGAAAAGGTGGCCCAAACAAAGCCCATCTCTTTTTCAACCAGATGGTTAACCGCGATCATCTGGTCACCAACTTTTGCGGTCGAAAATTCACACAAAGTTATACCAAAACCATTAATATAGCAACTTGGAACGTTCGTACACTTTTGGATAGTGACTATAGCCAATGTCCAGAGCGCAAGACAGCGCTCATAGCTCGTGAACTCTCCAGATACAACATAGACATTGCCGCTATTAGTGAGACACACCTGGCTGACAGTGGTGAACTTTGCGAAGAGCTTGGCGGATACACATACTATTGGTCTGGAAAACCTGCAACACAACGCGCTGCTAGTGGTGTAGGATTTGCGATTAGAAACAGTATAGCTCGCACATTGATTGAACCACCAAAATCCTTTACTGACAGACTAATTACCTTACGACTTCACACAGCAGCGAATAAACACATTCATCTAGTCAGCGTTTATGCTCCCACTATGACTTACTCTGATGAAGAAAAGCAGATATTTTACGATCAGCTCCGCGAGGTACTCAATAACATTCCCAAATGTGACAAGATTATCCTGCTCGGTGATTTTAACGCTCGTGTTGGCACAGACTACATTGTCTGGAAAAATGTGCTTGGGCGGCATGGTATCGGCAAATGCAACTCCAACGGCTATACTCTACTTGCTTTGTGCGCAGAATTTGACCTCAGCATCACTAATACCTTTTTCCGTTTGCCAGATAAATATAAAACGACCTGGATGCACCCTCGTTCAAAGCACTGGCACCTTCTTGACTATATTATGGTACGAAGGCGGGACTTAAAAGACGTTCTTATTACCCGAGCCATGCGTGGTGCACAGGGGTGGACAGACCACCGTCTCATAAGATGCAAACTGAGACTTAACATCAAGCCGCCGCGTAGAGCACAACACAAAGTGCCAAAAAAACTAGCGTTCTCAAAACTTGTTGTCAGTGAGGGTGCTAGACAAAAACTAGACACAGAATTCGGTACCGCAGATCCTGGTACTGAAGAAGATCAACCTATTGATGCCAAATGGCACACCTTCTCAACTAGGGTACATAGGATCTCTCAACAGGTTGTAGGAAATCTGCAAAAGAAAAACCAAGACTGGTTTGATGAGTCTGATGCGGAAATCTTAAAGCTTGTAGAGGAGTATAGGTGTTCTCTTCGGCGTGTTCATAGCAATCGGAAGGATCTTCATCAAGCTCTCAAAAAACGTGTACGCGATTTAAAGGATCGCTGGTGGCTTCTGAAAGCTCAAGAATTACAACTCCTAGCAGATACCAGCCAAACTGCAAAATTCTTCGAAGCTTTAAAGACTGTGTATGGCCCGCGTTGTAGGAAAACTGCACCTGTATACTCGAGAGACAAAACTGAAAAAATTACGGACCCCTCTGACGTTCTTCTTCGCTGGGCTGAACATTTCAATGAGGTACTCAATCCTGGAACTCAAAGTGTAGATTTGCAATACATCAACAGTCTTGAGGCATTACCAAGCGCATGTGACCTGGAAAATCCACCTTCCTTTGAGGAATTTATAAAGGCCGTCAACCGACTGAAAAACGGCAAATCCCCAGGCGCTGATAGTCTCCCCTCAGAAGTTTTTAAATACGGAGGACGTAGAATAAAGACCAGGCTCTTCGACTTGGTAATGCAAGCATGGGATGCTGAAACGATCCCACAGGATTGGAAGGACGCTACAATAATAAAACTTTATAAGGGAAAAGGTGACCTCTCAGATTGTAGCTCATATAGAGGCATCTCATTACTCTCCACGGCTGGCAAAATTATGGCACACATCATAAATAATCGCCTAGTTACACTAGCCGAGCGTTTTCTTCCTGAAAGCCAATGTGGTTTCCGTCCAAATAGAGGTACAGTTGACGCCATATTTTCCTTAAAACAGCTTCAAGAAAAAAGTCTAGAACAGCATCGTGACCTCTATTTGTGTTTCGTAGACCTGGAGAAGGCTTTTGACCGCGTCCCAAGATCTGCTCTCTGGGTGGTACTGGAAAAATATGGATGCCCAGCGAAATTTGTAAACCTGATTCGCCAGTTCCATGAAGGCATGTTTGCCCGCGTACGTCACGAAGACAGTTTTACAGAACAATTCCCCGTAACAAGTGGGGTCAAACAGGGGTGTGTTATGGCGCCCACACTGTTTGCAATCTACTTCTCCGCAGTAATGAACGATGCCATGCAAAAATGTACGAACAAGATTACTCTTAACGTTCGCATGGACAAAAGCGTATTCAACCTCTCGCGCTTTAGGGCAAAACGCAAAGTAACGACTGTCTCCGTTGCCGAAATTCAGTATGCCGACGACGTCTGCCTTATGGCTGACAGCATTGCTGATCTCCAGGACTGTCTCGACCACCTAGACGAGTCCTGCCGCAAATTTGGCTTAGTAATCAGTGCATCAAAGACCCAAATTCTAAAACAGCCCGCAAGAGGAAAATCTGCGGATAACGTGCCTGTTTACCTTAGCGGCAAAACTTTGGAGGAGGTAGGAACCTTTCGGTACCTAGGCAGTCTTATACGTAGCGACAATCGTCTGGAGTCTGAGATATCAGCACGAATTGCAAAGGCGGCTGCAGCATTTGGTGCACTCAAACACCGTGTTTGGAACTCACACGATCTTAAGTTACAGACTAAGATTGCCGTATACAAAGCTTTAATTCTACCACTGCTTCTTTACGCCTCGGAGACATGGTGTCTTTACAAAGGTGATACTAAACGCCTTGACACTTTCCACATGAAGTGTCTTCGAGCAATACTCCGTATACGTTGGCAAGATCGGGTTCCCAATACGGATGTTCTTCGACGGACGGGCTTGGCGGGCATGGAGTGCCTTCTGATGAAAGGTCAGCTGCGCTGGTGCGGTCACCTGGTACGCATGGAGTCCTCCAGGTTGCCGAAAACTATTTTCTATTCGGAAATCAGTTTGGGTAAACGACAAGCTGGAGGACAATATTTACGTTACAGGGATGTATTAAAGCGCCACTTAAAATCGATCGGCTTATCCCCGAACTCATGGGAGGACCTAGCCACCCAAAGATCTGAGTGGCGAAAGGAAATTCATCAAGGACTAGAAAACTTCGAGTCCCATCGTCTTGAAGATCTTGATGGTAAACGCCTGGCCCGTAAAACTCGTCCTAAACCGACGTATAATTATACCTTTAATGCAAACGGACAGCTCTACTGTGCATCATGTGACCGAGTTTTTAAAAACAAATTCGGGTTCGCAAGTCACTACCGGGCCCATGAGCGAAGACAGATTGCCGGGAATTGACAGGGTGTCGCCGTCGACGGACACGTCTGGGAGGACATCATCATCACCATTACCTAGGAATGTTATGGGCTACCTACAGTTGACTATAGAATATCAACTATGTGATAACTTGTTGGTTCGATTATGAGGTTTTATTAGGAAATATTTTATTCCTCGGAGGGTTTATAGCTACGCTTTATACCTCACGTAGTTTTTGAAAAGTTCACAAAAACGAAGCCTCAACAAGTTTGTGAAGGATTTTTTATAGAGGTAGTAGAGAGTGAAGTTCCGAAATTAGCCCAGCAAACCGTTGTGTTTATGGCCTCTAATATAACATGCTAAGCTAACATAGGCATCATTAGACTTAACATACATATAAGTACAACACAAACAATAACTCGTTCCTATCACGATTTATCTCAACACAATAGCAGAACAATTATACCACGTCTCATTTCTGGTGTATAAATCAATTTTTAATGCGACCGTTAACGCCATGGTGTTGCCAATGACCATGGTATTACCATTACGGGCCAGTAAACTCTCAAGCTTTCGCGATTTACTTGCTCCGAAAACCCACTTCAAGCTCATCAAATTCCACCATCCGGAATATAATTGACAACCGATTTTCCGATTGTAGTTCGATTCGATTCTCTGTGTCGAATTTCCCCATTTTTTCAAGACGGGCCCGTTAGTGCTGTCAGAACATTCATTCAGTAGGACAGTGGAATCCCATGGTCAAGAGTTCAGATCGACCAGATCACTCGGTCACGACGCTATCGGGCACGAATCGATGCTCACGATCGATCATTTACAAAGAAAAGTAAATCGATGCAATGCGTCTAACGATTCACGGATTAATTGGGTTAACGTATTGATGGGAATGATACATCAGTTTTGAGCAGTTAACGAGCTACTAGTGATGTTATACTGCGTTAATAGAACAGTGTTGTGCGCCATAACTACTGTGTTATTGAATCGAATCGATTATTAAATGAGTTTATGACACTTCTAATTTTCTAATTATTATTAATTTGGGAATCTGTGTTGCAGTAGCATATCTAGCTTCTTCCAATTGCTTATAAGATTGAATAACTATTAGATTTTATGAATGAAAATTGTACCTATCATTTGGTTACTGCGCCCTATGAAGTCAAAAGATGATATTATTGTTTTACAACTGTTATTAAGATATAAGTAATTAAAATCATTATGCACGGCTCTTAAATCTCTTTTATCTGTCAGAAAAAATAATTAAAGAACTCAGTTACAGGTCCTTTATCGTACATAAGTCGTTATTGCTATTTTAGTAGCAATTGCCATTCAGATTCTTAATCTAGAATCTTAACTGGTCACTTCAATTGCATATTTGCACCTTAGTGAGATGGTGTAATCGTGATCGATGAGGGCTATAAGGATTGTATTTTATGAGAATTGACGGCAATGGCACCTTTATGAATGTTTATTCTCGTCTTGTTAAATGAATAGCACATACATTTCAAGTAGGTAATTTTTTTTATTAATTAAGGGCAAGCGTATACTTAGGAGATTCAATTGAAGGAGTATGGAAAGTGTCACTTCATTTTTTACAGAGAAACCAAAAGAGATTTGAGGAGTTCATGTTAGTACCTATGCAAAATCGAATGACCTACATTCGATAGGTATTTCCGAACAAAATGTAAACACATTTAGAATGTATCTAATCAGAATTAGGTCACAAGCCGAAACTAATTATTGTTGTGGTAAAAGCTCGTTAAAATCTGAACCGGTACATTCAGATAAGTAATTTGCGAAAGCCTAGATATTTTGTATCACAATTTGAATTAGCGTCAAAATATTTACTGACGAGACAATAGAAGGCTGTGGAAAAAAATATAATTTTATTAATTGTGAGGGTGCGAATTTCTGAAAAAGTATTTCATAAAATTCGTCGGCAAAGTAGGAATCAAGCCTAAGTTTTACATGGAATAGTATTAAAGTAAAATTAATTATATGTATTAAAGCCAGCCTATCACTAAACTCCTTTAAGTATTTTTTCATGCTTAGCAAACAGAACAGAATTATGAATTACTCTTATATTTTTAATCTTTAAACATTGAATATTTTTCCTAAAAACCTCATAATTTTAATGATGTCTTTAACTTCTTCCAAAGTCACCAAACCTTATGTTACTAACAAAAAACTATATCAAATCTTTAAGATTTCATAGAAGCTTATTCGAATATGCAGATATTATCGTAAAGCCATTTCCATTCATGAATTATGCCCACTCGCCCTGTTTTCACTCGGCACTATCTTGCCTACACGCGATGCGTATTTAAGAAGCCGGCTATCGATCAAAAGGCTCAGGAAATGCATTATTGTGGCTTTTCCGCACTCAAACTCAAACAAACAAATGGCCGACATGCTCTCGATTCGCGAACCTGTTTCGAATACCTTTCTTAGATTACGGTGGTCTTTGGAATCACTAGTAAGATTTACTATATCTGTTTTATTGTTTTGATTAGCATTTCAGAATTATTTAAGCGTAATACAGTGTAATTGTATAATTATGAGTAGTGAAGTTGAAGACAAGATTGCGATTTCCACTGTTTACAGGAGGATCTTGCTAATTAGGTACTGTATCATTTAAAGTTATGCAGTATTTTTTTTTTTCGAAACTAAGTATAGTGCAACTCTTGCTAGACCTGGTAGGCAGATCAATTAAAATGAATCCTATTATCGCTGTGACATGAATAGAAAGCAATAGTACTTTTGACTACGTGTCTTTGATACGCAGAAGAATTCGAACATACATTAGAACCTCATTAAACCAACAGATCTAATTTCGTTGATAAACTGGATGATTGCAGTCACTCAGACAATCAGCCTGTCGTTCTTAAATACGCATTTGATGTGCACCTACATAGGTAATATACCAATGGAATGAGATTTAAGTTCACGCCTTCATATGTTCGCTAAAACGCCAACTTAGTTAGCATAGCATAAAAAATAAATTAGTTTTGCATAAGCAAAAAAATTGATGATATAATTACTTTGGCAAAAAACTGAAAGTACTTAGTATTTAGTCTGAGCTGTGATAATAAGCGTTCGATAATTAAAAATATTGTTCGACAAAATAGATGGGAGGATGACGAGGTAACATAATGTACGCAAAAACTAATATGTACCTGTGTATGAACATCTTTATTATTAGTTCGTCTGTCGCCTGTGGCACTAAAACACAATAAGGAAGATTTTTTGGTTACGCCCCTCTTTTTTTTTTCAAATTATATTTCGGTACTATAGATAGAATATTCTTTATTGTACACCAAAACAAACATAGAAAAGGACATTACAAACAAATACGTGTGAGTACAACAGCTTATCGCTCAAAAGCAATCTCTTACAGACAACCTTTGGATGGAGTCGATTTTAAATAGATAGATTACGGGTAGTAGGCGTACAAATAATGACTATATCTTCCGCCAAAGGTTTTACCCACCTCCTGTTTGAACTATTTAATGCAGTCAGATAAAAGTAGCCGACCATAGTAAATGGCCTATCTAATACTGAAAGAATACTTACTTCAAATCGGCCCAGTAGTAGTTCCGGTGATTTTCGCGTTCAACATAACAATCTTTAGTTTTATTTTAGGTGTTAGTAGGTATAGATTTATTTATTTACTCATTATAATATGTAATTCCAGGACTTCGAAACCTGTGTCCTGAGTGGGGACCGCGAGTGTCGCTACGTGGAAGGTCAGACTCACGAGGGTATCGGCGACCATCGGAGACAGACGCTGTTCTTCTGCGGACATGAGCCACAGTGCACGTAAGTTATACCTATCTATACATTCATACTGATAGTTGAAAATGTAGTCTGAAAAATTTGTACCAATGTGTTTTGTTTTTTACGATGATGGTGAAAGAAAACCAGGACATACCATCATAAAGTAAATGCTCGAATTAACGCGATCAATATTGAAAAACTTTTCATCAGTATTGACAAGATAGAATACACCGACTGAAATCCTGCAAAATAAAATACGCTAGAGCTCTGCACGTCTAAGCAAACATTGCTATGACTATTTCTGAAGGCGCTTAAAATGTGATTTATTTAACACTAGCTTCTGCCAGCGGTTTCACCCGCATCCCGTGGGAACTACTTTCCGTACCGGGATAAAAAGTAGCCTATAGCCTTCCTCGATAAATGGGCTATCTAACACTGAAAGAAATTTTCAAATCGGACCAGTAGTTCCTGAGATTAGCGCGTACAAACAAACAAACAAACTCTCCAGCTTTATAATATTAGTATAGATCCATATTGCATTACTTACCCGAAATATTGACTCCTTATAAATTCACAGCAACTTAACTAAACTGTAACATAGTACATACCTATGTATTTAATAATTAGACTACTGCAAAAAAAATATGGTTCAGTTATTTGGGTAATGTTATTTATTGTGTTTACATTGATTTTTAGCCTCAAACAATTTTTTAAGTGATTTTCCAAATAAAAAATCAAATCAAAATTGCTTACCTGTTTTCTTTCGTATTGCAGCCCCTTCAACAGTGTGGAAGCCCTGCAGCGCGCCAAGCGCGTGGTGGAGGAACAATACGCCGTGGTGGGAGTACTCGAGGACATGAACTCCACGCTGCTGGCGCTGGAGAGATACGTGCCCAGGTTCTTCCAGGGAGCACTCAAACTGTACTGGGGTTAGTAGTCATTCACCATCCTCCTGCCAGAATCCTAATTTTATTTGAGGTCGGCGCCATTTTTCATCTTTTTCTTTCCAACCATATTGACTTTCAGACAATCCATACTTCTTTTTGTCGTATTTTTCCATCCACGTTAATTCTCAAAACCTTCCATACAACATGACTCATTCCTTCGTATCAATACCCGTATAAAGGGTTATTATTGACAGCCGTAGATTTATACAAATGGGATCTTGTCTACTTTAACTATTAACTGGGTGGATAAAATATTTTCGTTGAGTTTTTAATATGTCCCGGTGAACTGGCTAAAAAAGCCATTCAATCAAGCAGCTCTATTCTATTTGATACGTATGTTCTTCAACTACTCACTCTTCAAGCATATAAATTATATGAGCTGTATCTACCTCTATATAAGGAGTTTAAATAAAATCTTGTTCTTGCGATATTATATTCTTTCTTTGACACTTATTTCAAAGCTAATGTTGCTATAAATAAAACATAACAAGAGAAACCTTTCCATGTCGGGAAATAGGAAATTAATCATAAGCCAATTACTCGATCGAGTACTAATTGTCCAATACAAACCATATGATAGGTATGCGGCATCGACTTGACCTACCTCACTCAACTGCGTAAATCCTCTCGAGCTATTTATAGCGAACAGATACCATTGCATTTGGTGCGTCATGTGTTATCAATTCAAACTGTTATGATGTTGTATAGGTAGGATTACCAGACATACCTATATGAATTGGCTGTCCCTGCGGTCTTACTCGCGTCCCAAGGAAAGTACTTTCCTCATCCGGATAAAATGTAGCCTAGGTATGATCAGAATTGCTGACATCTTTAGATGCTGATTATCTTCAAACGGTAGCAATTCGTAGCAACTAATGGCAGCTGGTAGCAATTTGGTAGCATCTCTCTATGAGTGTTTCGAGTGGATCTATGATCTGTCCCTTCCTAGATTATTCTTGTACTAATTTTCATTTTAATTGGCTTAGTAGTTTCGGCTAGACACAGACTTTTATGCCTTTATAAATTGTAAAGATTTTGATTACACAACGTCATATTCAAAAGTTACCCTCTCTCTTAGATTTGATATAGGTACCTTACTCACCTCACACCATTTTCAAATTACAGAAGAGATGAACACATTCAGCCGGATCAACCGCAACGCCTTCAAGCCGCCAGTTTCCGAAGAAGTCAAGCAGATCGTCCGAGCAAACTTCACTAGGGAGATAGAGTTCTACGAGTTCTGCAAGCAGAGGTTACATATGCAACTAAGGGCTCTAAGGGACCCCACGATCACGGTCCCCACACCCCGCAGCCTCCGGACACGGAGGGCACATAAGACCCCAAGAGTATAACCGTATTAATCTGATGGGTAGCCCATCCCTTCTAGACTTTGAAGTGAGGAGTTGAATTTCAAAACGGAGGACTGATGCTGATGTCTCCAGTGTCTGAAACGTGATATTTGAGTTCTTTGTCACTTGATTTTTACACTATTTTTGTGAAGGCTTGTTTGTGGGCGTGGTGGATTTTTATTTGGTCTCTTCGTTTTAAATAACCATCTTTTTTGAAAAATGAATATTTGTTATTGAAGTTAAATAGATCTTCTGGCTATTTGATCGAATTTAAGTTACAAATTAAAGAGCCTCAACCAGTGAATTATCACTCAAACATTGCAAGGCCTTCATTCCTCTATTTGATATGCCTATACTTAAAATACAAGTTTGTATATACGTAGGTTCGTTAAAAAAAAAGACTTTCCTGTCTTTGGAATCTTAGATAACAATTAATGTAGTTTATTATTTAATTTATGTGAATATAAGTCGAATAAAGATTATCTATAGGAAAGCGAATGAAAAATAGTAACGGTGTACATTTTGCCAGTAAATTGATAAATAAACTAATGACGAATTAGGATATTTAAATTATTTGTCCCTAAGCTTCGTATGGTTTGTTGTTGTGTAAGCGTGATCGCCGCCATCTTGGCTATTGGTGCGAAAATGTAACTATTTATTGTAATTAATTATTTAAGTGATGTCCATATTTTTATATTAAGCGGCAACCGTTATAAGTACAGCTTCCATTTTTTATGAAATTGTATATTTTAGTAATAATGCCTTAGCTTAAGAAAACTATCTCTTTGAATGAATGGTGATTCTATTATTTTGTGTAATACAGAGTGAAATCATTCAGAACTCTGTCAGTCTTTCCCTAAATCTCTACCTGATGATCTGTACCTTAGGCTGCAATAAATTATTTATTACGCGATCAAATTAAAGTGTAATTGTGATATAATATTTTGCTAATTGTTAAGAATCTGTAATTAAAGTACTTACATAGTTTCAAACTGTGTTTTGTTGTTTCTTCTAGAGCCCTAGGCCTTGGTATAGTCCACGTTGTACACAACAGGTGTAGTCCCACGCTGGGCGCCAGTATAGGTAAAATATGAATTAGGTATCTTTTGAATACAACTGCACAAGTTTTCAATAATGAATAGAGAATTCATGAAGAAGATTCATGAGTATATCCGGCTGCACCTAGGAAGAGTCCATGGTAATTATACCAAAACCTCGACTTTTGACCTCGAATATCGAGGTGGTCGATGTGGTCTTTAATATTTACTTTAAATAATAGTGAACCGAAGGAGGGAGCACCAGTTATATGTCCAAATTGACTGAGCTATATCCCGATTTGAGATGAGCAAGTCTTAAATATTCCTTACTAGCTGACCCAACAAACTTCGTATCGTTTAAACCTTCCCTGGACCTCTACAAACATTTTAAAATCAAAATAAGCCAAATCGGTTCAGCCATTCTCGAGTTTTAATGAGACTAACGAACAGCAATTCATTTTTATATATAAGAAGATATTGTAGTAGGTATGTATTCCTTATATTTTATTATTAATTCTGAAGACCAGTGAGGCTGGTACAATTCTTTAACGTACTGGATTTTCTTGTTTGAAGCACCTGATCATATTTACCAACCTTTTTTCTCATTTCATTTGACCAATTGCTATGATTTAATGTAAGGAGCATGTTTTAGGGTTTTTCCGTAATATCCTTCATCCAAATACAGGAAATAAGGTTCACTATTAATATTTCAGGGCATATAAGATAAACCACAAGATCATAATTATGCACATTAATTTATTAGGTATGTATTTATTATAAAACAGGAGTCAATTATAAGAGTAACAATAAAATAGTTCATAAGGATAGCATTCAAATTGATTAAAATTAATATGGCCACATTTTAAGAATTCAGGTACATATACAAAATAGACAAAAGATCGGCCTAATAAATAAATTATAATATCGCTTAAAAGTAACAATAATTTAATTTCGTAATTTCTAATAGTCTCATTTATTAAAATCTCAAAACTGAATTAACAATTGGCTATTATTTATCAGTTCTCACATAGGAAGTATGTCATGATACCGTGATTATAAAAATATAAATATATCCAGATTAAAACATCGATATAAAATATTTTAGTTACAATATTATTCGCATAGGATTCGTAGTTTCGAAACATTTTTAACACTGTTCTTATTCTTATACTACTTTAACTATTTAAAAACTTTACAACGGCATAACAAGGAAGATATATTATGTCACCAAAGATGCTATAACTAGGGATATTCGTATTATCTACAGTTCATTAAGACGTTATGTGAATAAAATCTTTCTATCTAGGTGATACCGTGATACTCTTAACTCGACATATTATAATTATTACAAAGGTCTAATAATGTCATAAAAATGTATTAAAATATTAATTAATATCATTCAGAATTCGTCTCTCTTTTATTTATGTACAAGGAGAGGCGCGGCCGCACTCACCGCACACACAAACATCACATTTTATTGTCCTACGGGACGCTACAGTTAACATAGTTTGAACGAAAATCTATGAAATATACAAACATTCTATATTAACTCGAAACATCGTTATTGCAAAATGGCACTCTGAGGACGAGTCGCACACTCGTCGATTTCAATATCTACGCCTAGTCTAATTTATATCACAAGTACGCTTTACAACGTGAAGCCTCATCAATTGAAGAGCTCAGGACGCCCGCTCTGCCTCGCCCGGGGCCGCCGGCGGGCAGCCCGCGCAGGAATGTGTTCGCTCTCCCGGCGGCGGGCGGACGCGCTGCTCGTCGCCTCGACACTGTCACCTCGCGGCTCTTCGAGGCCGCGTCAGTAGAACGACGGGTGCCAGTCCACAGTGGGGTGCAGCGGACCCGACGCTGCCGGCGCGTTCGTCGCACCGGCGGCTGTCATCGGGCCTAGTGCCAAGCAGTCGAAGCAGTAGTTAGCGCCGCTGTTGCTGTCCCAGAACTGTTGGCCCTTGCACAAGAATCTCACGGCCAGCTCCAACCGCTGTCCCGACGATATCGCCGGAGCGTACAATACAAATTGGAAGCGGTCTGAGAAACCGTCGCACGATCCCTGCACGTAGGACGCTTGCAGGTCCGTGTACGTTTTCCACCTGTTCATTGTGTAGCGTATGTGTACAGTCTTATGGAAGTCCAGGTTCCGTACGCGCACGGAGCCGCACACAGTAACGTGTACGCCGTCGCATACTCGCGCACTTTCAAGGCACACATTTTGCGTTTCGAGTTTATCTGTGATGTCCACTGGCAGTTGGAATAGTGGAACCAGTGTGAGTGCTCCAAGCCGAGGTGCAGCCCGGGCAGGTGGGGTACTCTGGACATCACACCCAGTGAGGTCGTCATATGCGGATTTTGGTACAACTGGAATTTCATCCATAAAGGTTTTAACATCCGCAAGATCCAGTCCTAAGACATCCGCAAAACGAACGATCTTTTTACGTCCTGGCGTACCGGGTGGCGTTTTACCAGTTTTGAGTGAGGAGCAGCGCCGAACACGTTGTGGTCGGTCATCTTCTATTTCTGTTTCTGTTTGTTTTTGATCTTCATCATTACTTTCTGCACTCAAAATGGACGGCTCGACTTCAGGTGTAGGCAATATTTCGTTTTCTATAGGAACTTCACTGGTTATTATGTGTAACGGTTCAGGCCTATGTTCGTTGCGTGTAACTTTTTCTGTCTCTAAAGTTTGTTCTGGGGCTTCTGTCGGCGTTTCCTCATCAAGCGGAATTTCAGCTTCTGCGAGTGATAAGTTTTCCACGCATTCTGTTGTGTAGGTTTCGGTACTTTTCTCATTTTGAAAGTCTTCCTCAAATTCAACAATGTCTGAAGGTTCACTCTTGGCAGATTCGAATTCTGAGTCACTGTCTAATGTGGCACTTTGAAAGTTAGTTAAACTAAAAGAGTCTGTTTCTAAGGCAGCAATGGGTTTGGCGGCACAGTCGATTTCATCGAAGCTATTTTGACGAGCACAACCCTCAAAAGTAATGGCCGAATATAAACGTTTATCTGCGTGTCCATTTTCCCTGGGAATTGGCTGAAGTTTCACTGGTGGAGTGCACTCCGTATAAAAGGCGGTGGAAAATATGAAACCATTTTTCGTTTTGTCTGGTTGTTGTAATAAAAATTTTGTTTGTTCTTTAGGTTTTTCGGGTTCAGAGTCAACGTCGTAAAACGGTTGTTCTTGGTTGTCGGTAGGAGATCTTTCGGGGAAGGCGGGCTCGTACTCATCGACGGGGCTGGAGGGGCTCTCGCACTCGAGCTCAAAGTCGTAGAAGGTGTCGAGGTCTCGTGTGGCGGTAGAGGTGGTTGCCCGGTGCGGCACGGTGGCGTCGCGCGTCAGCCAGCTGCTCTCGCAGTGGTCGTCGCTGGCGCCGCCGAGGTTGCTGAGCCGCGAGTGCAGGTCGCGCGCGAACGCCGCGGCACGCCTGCCGCACGACATCGGCAGCAGCGAGGTCAGTCCGCACTGCGACCCTGCTCGATCTCCGCTCATCTGCGTCTGAAACATACAAATTCAACTATTACATATTGAACCACTTTCAGATTGTATTTTGGTGAGGAGGCTATTTATAATATAAAGGTGACCTAGATGGTTATTTTATTCATTTTGGCACCGACAGAGATCGTAAGAGAGCGAAATAACAGCTGCATACAAAATGCAAGAATTCGAAACTTTCAGCCTATTTTGGTACCGAAAGAATGCATTTTCTGCACAGTCAGATTTTCTATAAATCTTGTCAACTTATGTGGTCATCAGCTATTTATTCTTCGCTATCACAAAATGAATGTTGAATGTCAAAAGTGAACGACCTCGATAAGATGATAAAATTACATTGCTTCTCTGTGAGCGGAGGGACCCACGGACACATGAACTAGATAGTATAAATGCACAGCTGATGTTAGTACAATTACCCTGCACATCCGATGTAAAATATTTATATGACTAGTCTTAGCCCTCCTAGCAACCCTGCAAGAACCGACTTATCTTAATAGTAATGTGTTAAAGTGATACAATAAAGGAATCGCGGATTAAGTTGTATTTGTATATTTATTGTAAAGTTATAAGTTGTACCTATAAGTATTTGAATATAGACTTGGAAAATCAAAGTAACTACTGAAATTCTTCAAAATATTTATGACAAATCTGCCAAAATATTTCCCAAATAATATTTTATTTGGCGCTAGGATAAATCAAAGTGTCACAAATTTCGTGAGATTCAAGGAAAGTGCCACTTTCTTGCAGGTGCGTCTCAGCTGTTGCACTGTGAAGGTCAGTGGCCGACCTATTTAAGAGACAAGCTAAGTGGGTCGCCTAGCCTTGACCTCCATGCCAGCCAACTCTTGTGACACATGCTGATAAAATCAAACTGCTCAATCAGTTGTAATTGTCATGAACATCTCGTCTTTTAGTGTCGATAATAAATTGACGGGAACGAACAAGTACTCACAATGAGGCCGCGCGATACAACATAAAAAGGGCGGTGAAAGAGGACGTCGTTGACAATATGACTACAGTAACCCGATATCTTGAAGATTTGCCAAGAGAAAATATAACAATAACCTAGAAATCACACATCAATCATTTCATTAATGTTCCAGAATGTCAAAAGGTCAGATAATTCCAGCACAACAGCGTCGCTGATGCGGTTTTATTTTGATTTGCTGTAGCGGACGAGCTCGTTTATTACCGCAAACGTTCTGTTTGTTGTCTTCAAAATTGATCTAAATTAAAGTGAGCTGTTGCGAAATTGAATTGAATGCGCATGACAGTGACGAGAGTGGACATTTGATATAACAGGCCGTTTATCCTGTATACAGATACAGGTACGTATGGATTTAGGAAGTTTGATAGCATGTAGTTGAAGATGTTTCGTAATTAGATTCGGGTGCCAAAAGTAACGTCACGGAAGCGGGGGCGACCGAACGAGCATCTGGCGATGGCAGTGGTGGCGCAAGTCCGGTTCGATGACGAACGTGATAGTTAATTCTAGCAGGTTTCGGAAGTCACTGAATCAATTTGTTTAGATAAGTCTGGATGTTGCGGTTCCAAGTTAGGTGTGTCACGAGCACTGCCAAAACAAATATCGCGCGTGTTGATATGACACAAGACGCACATCATATTTACTGAAATTATGATCCGTAGCCAAAAGGAGGCCACTCGACGTGACTATACTAAGATGAATTATTATTCAGGATGTTTGCGATTTTAAAGCGTTGAGTAATAGCAACCTATGAATGAACATCGAAATTAGAAGATTACACATACGATCCACATGTGGTACATTGTAAGGACCGTACTCGTGTCTTTCACAGTTTTCCAGTAAATCTGTGACCACCAACTATTCTAATATCTTTATTGTCATCATAAAATCATGTGTCAACAATTCCGAGAACATTATTCAAATCCCTAATTGCAGCCTCATTATTAAGATCTATATCTGAAGACCCCTAATGCGTAGGATCTGCATATGTGGTGGACACTCGTGTATAGTCACATGAACCTACGTCACTCAGTAAAACGAACCGGTACATTTTCGTAGGAGGTACATTTTCAGTTAAATATAGTTCAGTAATGCATCGCGGCATCAGTGGCCAGGCCGCCATTATCCAATCAGGCCGACTCGGTCACCGCTCCGAGGCTCGCAACCACGCCACTCGTTATTGTTCATAAATAATGGCCGACTCAATTCTCGTAATGTATTATTACTACACGATTTGCGAGAAACAATGAAGAGACCGATGGTGGTCCAGGACTTTGCATGTGAAAGTGGCTCTCCAACTATCTTTTAGAAAATTCCTTGATATTGTATAAATTCGTCCATGTTATGTTCTCGAAACATTAGTAGAAGCAAAACCTATTTACTGAAGCCTCTTTCCTCAAAGATAGCAACCACAATTACAAACAGAATCAAGCTCAATAAAGCTCCAATAGGTCCACATTATCTCAAGTGGGTTTTCACAAGTACTAGCACACAATGATAACTAGCTAAGAAAGTTGATAACAAAGGAGTTATCGAAGAAACAACAAGCTTGTATAAAGAACAGTGTCATGTGTGTGTGTCTGTCTGTTTGTAAACACTGGAAACGTCTTTCACAGGTGATTGGCCAAGGTGACTGGATGTAGAGAAAGCAATCATTCATCGATAACCTTTTAATATTACATCTTTATTCTGGGCATAATTATTAATGTAAATAGTTCCGATTTTTATAGAATGATCTCTCTTATTTTTAATTCGAGTGGGCCTATAAAAGTTTTTTTGAAACCTCAAGCTAGTTGCACGGTACCAAGAAGCGGGTCTCATGGAAATGAGTCGGCAAGCAACTCCATAGACACTCTTTTCGAAAAAGTAAGTTTTTACGATAGTTTTCTAACAGTACCTACTAGTTATCCCCAAAAAGTGAAGCTTCTTCTTCCTCCGAGCCTTTTTTCCAAACTATGTTGGGGTCGGCTTCCAGTGAAAAAGTGAAGCCAGTTCCAGTGAAGAAGTTGATAGATATTAAGGGTACATAAAGATAAGCTTTTCAGGTGGCAATTTCTTTTATTGCTTGTTGTAGTCATTACTTTCATATAAACAGTGATATTTTAAATGCTTTTTGATAATTATAATCAAATTAAGTGTCATCGTTATTCGGTCTCAGGAAAAATTGACAACGATACGTAGGTATGTATATCAACTTTGAACGTCTTCATAACAACAAAACTTGATTTTCTAGTTTCTCTTGACGCTATTAGCCGTGTTTAAATATAGCATTTAAAGTCAAATCATTTCTGTACATATTTGCCAACATCTATACGAATATGTACGTCCTGTGTGACCTTTCTAAGCTTACTTTATCCAAGACTTAATTGTTTCATCAATTAGCGTCATGTTGCAAATTTATACAAACAAAATGCTTAAAAAAAATGTGCTCTATCATGACCACAGTCAGCATCATTCAGCAAGTTTATCAAATCTCTTTGGAGGAGTCTAGAAAAAACCTCAGGCAATTACTTTATTAAGACGCTGAATAAACTTGAGGAAAATAGATGTGTCCATAGTCCATGCATTGGCATCAAACCTTGCCTATTCATGTAAATCTTCGTCAATATTGCACTGTAGACCGAGACGAACCACAAGACATACATATTCGCTTGTCGGGATGTTTGCAACAAACAATCGGGTCGGGGCAGATCCTTTATTCTATAATGGTTCATCCATTTATTCATAGAACTGTAGTTATCAATCGTACGACTGCGCACGCACCCACCGTTTAGGGTTCGGCGCATAAATCTGAATTGCTATAAGTACTGGTGGAATCAATTGCCTAGGTATTGAGAGTAATGTATGTTGACAAGAATCCACGGTTACAAAAACCACATAAGTAGCCAGACTCTTCTTCATTCTGAAAAAAAATTCAGTTAGGAGGAGTTCAAAAGTCCTCCTCTTAGAATCTTCTTAAAATACAGTTTTCCTGATTTTAAAGTCATGCCGTCGTAATGTAGCGGAAATTTCGAACTCGTTCATAACTTTCGTCCTCCGCATTTTCAAACCATTATTTATGCATCAATAGAAAGCTCTTTATTGCTGCCATGAAAATGTTAATAACTTGTGCAGCAGCTTTTACAAAAATAATTCAAAACTAGCTGTAAAGCAGTAAAATTTACGACGTACGTTAAGTAAAATTAATAATTGTAATATACGGGAAACTTCATCATGACAATAGAATTTAGAAAATTTTGGCATGCATCCTCGATTGTGCCGTATGCAATAACGCAGTCCATTCTTAATTTTTTATCAATTTCCTTTATAACCTAACATACTAATATACTATGGCTATATCATATAAATTACGAATTTTCCATCATAATCCATCATTCCTTTATTAGTTCTCTCAAGAGGTCGAGCTTACAGTTGATAGTAGGTATATAGAAAAACGATAATTAATTTATGTAATAACTCATATCATTTATAATACCTAAGCTGAGCATAAACTCTATGATTAATGGATTATACATGTATGAGAAAAGTATCGAGGGCGTATAAATTAATAATTGACTTTAACTGTTACTCGATATAGATTGTTTACATATATCGCCGGGTCGCATATTTTTCATGGTGCCATAATAATAAGCCTTTTTTAGGTCGATGACCGTTCAACTATTTTGGTTTCTGATCAAACCAGATAATTAAATAATTCTTCTTTAAAATCAATCAATCACAAATAAGGAAAATATTGAAATTACAAACTTGTAATCAGATTACAATAATAACAAAACCAACTGTATACCTATTATGCGAAGCGGAAAAATTGGCAAGTGTTTTAGTAGTCCTAACAACGTGATAGCAGCTGTGTTTAAAAAATAAATAATAATCAAGATACTGAAGCATTCCTCACAAGTGCCTACAACTACAAGAATTAGATGCGTGTCGTCACAAGGCGCTCAATGAAGTTCGATAAGCTTGGTCATTGAACCGCAGATAAGGCACAATTGCACGCGACATCGTCCGATACAGCAAGTATTGCCAATGAGACCATTGCAGCGCTCTTCTATTTAGCGTGCACTTTAACGTTGCAATTATTATGAGTGATTTTATAACCAGCCACTTCAGAAAGCCTCCATTCAGAAATAGATGACGTAGGTACCTACCAGCTATTGTGAATGATCTAATAAGAGGATATTCTTTCACATCAAAATGATTTACATTTGTAATGAGGTGCATTGTGTCGTCAAGGTACACATTGACAATCGAGGATAAGCGGATGCAGAAAGATGCATTGCAGATTTTAATATTCCATGCGGCATTTTGCATTTTGATGTTACGACTTACGACACACAACATATTTATCCCACCTGTGATGGCGGATTTTTAAAACATCGTTTGAATTCACATCACAGAACTTTACGTTCCTTTTGACATTACCGAGCTAACTATTATATATAGTTGTAAAAAGATTTCTCAAAGTTTGAGAACAACGTAAAGAATTTAGCAAAATGTTATTTTGATGTTATCTCGATCGCTCTCATTAATCAAAAGATAATGGCGTAATTAAAGTTATCTTACTATTCATAGGTTTTATCTTGTAGACATCCAAGTAAGTCCGACAGTGGTCCGATATGACAACGTGTGACTTGTCCAATACAAATTCAAAATATAAGTCGCAATATGGGTTTGAAACCGTTCTTGACAAAACTTGTGTGAAAATCGTTACACATTATGACTAATTTTCCTTATTTAACTGTGGGACAACTGGTGATTTTAAATTTTGTTTAAGGTTTATAGTCCTTGTTAATACCTGATTTGACGACTATTACCTATATCTTCTTTAAGTGCTTGAGAAAAATAATTTAAATCACTTAAATCGAAAATAAAGTCTGTCATAGACAAGTAAGCTGTACATAAAAAAAACTGGTGAAAACCGCCCCTATCTAGATACTTACGTAGGTACTATGTTTGGGTTAGTATCTTATTCTTTGACCAGACATACCAAATATAAATTATTTTCATGATAACAGAGAGACAAATACTGTCAATAAAAAAAGTTTTGGAATAAGTGAGTGAAGATAAATAAACTTATTTTAAAATCGCTTATTAAAGTCAGATATGCTATGAATGGTCTTGTTTATATACGTATTTTCTATTATTATTTATAAAATTTAAAATATTAGGTACTTTATTGTGTCATGGCATGTGGTATTATTATAATATTATTGTTATGAATTATTTCTTTGTTATCAAATACCCACTAGGTTCGTTAGGTATGTTATGAACACTTGAAAAAACAGACAAAACGTCTGTAACTGTAGGCAACAATGTTATCAAAATGATTATAAAATTATGATCGAGGTATAACATCGTATGTTACAGATACCCTTTATCTGATTCTTACAATACGTACTTGAAGATAAAGGGAACGAAAGTAAAACAAATAAGTCATTGATGTGTACGTGAAAGTTAGCATTAAGTAGGATCCTTATCTTGTTTAATGTACCTGTCATATCAGACTGATAAACTGAACATTTCAGTAGACCCGACAATTTGCTGAAAATTAATACAATTCGAGTTTTGGAATGATTTTATAGCAAAACTCGAAATCCTTCAATTGAGACAGAGAAGATTTGAAGGGGTCCTTCTTCTCAACAATGTTGTATTCGATGTTATTGTAAGTGTGTTGTTAAAAAAAAGTAAATAAGTGAGCAAAGTTACTGGCCATGATTTGATAAGTTCTTAGTCTACCTATGTTAATACCTATTTGTTTTGGTCGTATGAAAACAAATTTAATTTAGGTACCTTTTGTTTAATAGCTATTGTGTTGTGCGGAAATAAAATAATGTTTAATTAGGGTGTAAGAATACGAATCGATCGAAATCGATCTCAGTGGCGTGCACTTGGAGAGGCCTATGTCCAGCAGTGGACTGCGATAGGCTGATGATGATGATGATGAAGAATACGAAACAAAATTTTATTATGTAAAGCATCGACCATACTAGGAAATTCTTTCAAAAATAGTCATTTTAACAGGTATGATACTTATAATTAAAATGAGTCACCTTGTAAGTCAAAACATAGTCGTGCAAAATAAAGTTTAATGTATGAATGTTCGGTTTAATATTCATTAGGAATTTATTTACTTTCAATCAGGCAATGACCGCCAAAACACATTGTCTTAATAGAAAGGTTAACTGCGAAACCAATCGTGTGACTTTTTAAAGAATTATTTTTGGAATAAACGTGTATGTAACATGTGACGTAAATGACTCACCCACACCAAGAAGTTTTCTTCACGCACTGGCATAGACAATCCTGGATGATACGAATGACCCTGATTTCGAAGACCTTGACATTGAAACTAGACGATATCTATTACTAGTGATATTTTCACATTATTTACGAGCTTATCGTTTATTTCAGACACTTCACTAGAACATAGCGTAACCAGGTGAACTAGACGAGCGAAGGCCCACTTATATACTGATAACACTCAACTCGCATGATTAAGCAAACATCAACGAATTTTAAAAATGTAGCCAAAAACCAAATTTTGTATTGATATTTACTAATTTGGTATTTTTTTAATTCTTCAAAGAAAGCTATTAGTATTAATATGACAGTTGATACCATTAAACTGGTTGACCAAAAGTGAGAGACACATCAGAGGGCGAATAGCGGTCGTTGCGTCGGTGTGCGTTGCCATCACGATGGTCACACACACACGCTTGCTGGCGCGTTCCATGAAACAATACACATACGAACTGACGGAGACTCATCGCTTCACCTTATCATTACTCGAACAATACTCGATTAACTACTCCTTCAATTTTGAAGACTACGAAAGGAGACAGAATACACCAGCTCTATCTAGGATTTGTTTTATCAGATTACGATGACGCATATCATCGGAGTTTAAACAAATATGCTACTTTCATTACGTACAAAATAGCTGATATTGGCGATAAGCCAACAGAAATAGATGCATTAGAATTTTTATTGATACAGGATTAATCAATTTCAGATTGGGATTTGAACGGTTTCCAAAAGCTAAGCTATAACTATAGGAAGACCATCATAGTATAGGAGGATCATTGAGACATGTGCGGAAGTACACAGCTACTCATAACTAAGCTAATTAGAACTAGGCTGACACTGTTGATAAATGAAAGAATTTCGTTCTTTATTTTGATGTAAAAAAAGGGAAAGTTCGAAGCATTTAGGTACGTGTAACACTTGTAAGTCAAAATCACCGCAACGATGAGGAAAATGACAGCGTTGCGTTAAATGCCAACTATTTTTGCACAACTAATTGGTTATTCGGATAGCAACAGTTGCACGTAATTACAAATGTCATGAATGATCGTAAAAACTGTTAAATAACGCAATTACAGGTTCAGGAACATCCTGGTCCACGATGTTAATCGTGACTTTCACTTTGTGTACTAAAATAGTGCGCAGACGCATTCAGACGTCAGACAGACATAAATAGGTATAGTGATCACGCGCTTGGCACTAGACATATACTGCCTTCACTATGCCCCCTCACTCATCGGACCATTGTTAGTTATTTAGACTATTTGTAAACAAAGTAGGCGCGCCCCTCACTGCTTGCTTCCTATTCGTTTTGGCAAGGGTGCATCATCTTCTAGTTTCCTTGCATCTTGGTTGTAACTACACCCTTAGTGTTGAGTGGCCTTGTCTTGCCCTTGAACTGACAGTTGATATGATCTACTTACTTTACAATATATTTTTTGTGCTTCGTTAATATCATATATGTTACATTGTTATTAGTTTACTTTTATTTTTCATGATATTGATATCAAATATACTAAATAACCGCAGATACCTATGTCTATTTTAGTAGCAACTGGCAGCCTACAAAACCAACAAAGACCTAGCAATTGAAAATTTTGTAGAAGCGATAGGTACATTTTTGTCTGAATTGAATATCCATTAATAATGGTACAAGATTTAAATGCCCATAAATCGGACATAAAATTAATAAATGAAATACAAGTTCGCGTGACTCTGTTGCCGTTCATCCCCAGGCCAGCATCAGCCCACGACATAACGGTACTCGAATAACTACGGCTTTATTATTATTCAAACCACCGGGAGCGAGATGGAAATTAACGTTTATAAGCGCGACAAGCTATTACTGTGATACTTAAAGCGCACCGCAATGATTCTATCAACACGATGCTAATACTAGACCAGGCACCTGAAGAAGTGTGCGTGACTGTGACTGTGACACGCACACTGACTGCCCAAAGTACCTGGGTGTTACCTTAGATAGGTCATTGACGTATAAGACCAACTGCGAGAACGTCAAGAAGAAAGTGTTCAGCCGTAATAACCTCCTGCGACGTCTAACCACCTCCAAATGGGGTGCTGCCCCGAATGTCCTGCGTACCACTGGATTAGCATTATGTTTTTCTGCCGGTGAATATGCTTGCCCGGTTTGGGGTCGCTCCACGCACACAAAGGGGGTGGATGTAGCTCTTAATGAGACGTGTAGAATAATAACAGGCTGTCTCAAACCAACACCGGTTCAAATGCTATATCCACTCGCCGGAATTGCACCCCCAGCGGTACGCAGGAACGTGGCTGCCTCCCTGGAAAAAATGCGCCAAGAAACGGACCAACGTCATCCGCTACATGGCGCTAGACCACCGCGCAGCCGACTAAAAAGCAGGAACAGTTTCCTCGCCAGTGTAGCCCCAGTTAAAGATGCTCCTAAGACCCGCATCGAACAATGGAAAGAACTTGCTCTGCCTGACTTCCTTCCACCCGTGGAACGGCTTCCACCAGGTTACGACCAACCGTGGCCTGTATGGAAGTCTCTTAATAGGCTACGTGCACAGGTAGGCAGGTGCAGGGAAAACCTATGTAAGTGGGGCTACACTGACGACAATAGCTGCGGGTGTGGTGCCATACCACAAACCATGCGGCACCTTCTATGCTGCCCACTATGCCCCGACAGCTGCACAGTGGATGACCTTTATAACGCTACTGACAATGCCGTATGCGTAGCGAAATATTGGGCCTCCAAAATTTAAGTTGCTATCGACTCGCCAAGAAGAAGAAGACCTGAAGAAAATCGCTTGACAGATTAAAGGGCTGTAAATAAGGAAAGTAATGGTTTAAGACCAAGTAATTCGATACTAGACGACGCGGCTGCAGAAGCAATTGATCGTTCAAACCGTGTAGATCTTGTAGACATGATTGCAATCATTAATGTGTACGTGTAGCAAATTAGCCCTACGATAAACGGAGGAGGAGAATCCATGTCAAAGTCAATGAAAGAGAGAAACTAATTATAATTCTTAATTAAAACACGCAGGAGGAGTAGCCGTTATAACTCGTTCTGACATCAACGCTATACTAGGCTAAGCTGTTTACATCTCCGATAACCATGTTCATAGTTAATTTACAACGTTCAAGAGTGCAGCAGTGCGGTGCATTGCAGCAACTGCGCTCGATTGTCAGTCCACAACCGGTTCTGAAGAAAATTCAATGCGCTTTCACAAACACGACATTTCATTATAGGTTTCCCATAAAGAATTTCATATGAGTGCAAACGCACATTCCTTATATGTCGGTCCCGATGGGAAACGACAAAAATGTTTTTAAATTCTTCTTTGAATTCGCTTTCTGCGATTTAATTCGTGCGGATGTTTGATTCGCGGGGAGCAATAATATTGATCGGAAAGACGTCGTATTTTACTTGTCAATTCGGTACCGTTGCGATGCTTGTTTAAATATTTAAGTGGTCATCGGACGATCAATTATGACTACATCAAGCAAGCGCCCTCGCCTCGCCTTTCTATTATGTTTGTAAACAACAATTGAAAATCTGACAGTCAAATGTTAACAACCACCAAATTAGCTTCTATTATAATTGTTATTTGTCTTATTGTTTCGACAGTAAAGCAAGTTGCAAGATTTCTCTCTACCAGTTTATCGTAAAGTCGATAGTTTTGTTCCGGAAAACTGCAATATAAATGCAAGGTTCATACAAGATCTGCTTTACTCTTTATGGACCGTAAATACATCTATAAATATACGTCAACTAGCGTGTGGGAACTTAAGTACATTTCAATGTTTTTCTCTTACAGAACTGACATAATCTAAACATCAGTTTAAATACGTATGTATCTCATGTTCCGTTTTCCAAACATTTCCTTCAAACAAATCACTTTTAACGCGTTTTCTTCCTAAATACGTAAGTTTCGTGCCAGATGAATATTTACATACGAGTCTTACTTACAATTTGATCATCGCTCGTTAAAAATGTTTGACGTGATAAAATGGTGTGAATTTCTGATTTTATGGTTGATTTCCGAGCGAATTTGCGTCAAGTACGCGTCATGGTATGTTATTATCCTCGCTGATGTAAGGAACAAACTTGTCCTGTAATCGCGACGAGCCTGATGCCCTTGACAAGAGCTGGCTTTCTGAAGAGCGCGCAATAAAAGAAAGTCGTTGTATTTATAGAAGGTAGACAAGTATGCACGTGCAAATACAATCATTTGTAGTTCCTTGTTTCCGGGTTTTATGTCTGTGTTTGGACACAAGTATAGATATTTCAAGGTTCAAATTCTAGTTGAGCAAAATCACTACTTGGGTAGGTATGTGGCAGTTTCTTAAGTAATAAGTATACTAGTAGCCTAAGTAATTACTTTAAGTGTCTCAGATCAAAGAAATAGGACCTATTATATAGAAATATAACCTATTTCTTTGATCTGAGTTAAGTGTAAACAAAAAATGAATACTGTAGATAATAATTCATTAAAATAGTTAAGTTCATATTTGTTTACTAACATTGAAGTTTGTTTTATTTTTTAGTTGTGCATTATCTCTGGTTACATGTAGATAGACAATCAGTAAAATAATATGTTGATAACTAATCAATGACATATTAAAGTGTAAATAATGTCATATTAGTAGATCTATTGAAAAATGTAAGCACGTTGTGCCAATTTATTTATTGCTGATATAAAAGTTACAGAAAACGGTAAAAAGCAGAGAAAACTTAAGAGGACCTACAAATACATTTTATTTATTTTTTTTAATTTTATGTACTAGGTTCACCAACAATAAATTGTTTATACAAGAAACAAAAACTTACGAGCTAGCACAGCAGAATAGCACTAGTAAATATAACAATTACTTATAGGTAAACTCAACTGTATTTAGCTAATTTATTTATTAAATATCTGACGAATAATGATTGTGGTTCTAATCATAATTAATTCGGAGCGTTTAGTGGCGGTAGTTAATGTTTTTCGATAATTATCAAATCATGAAATCTATTTGAAGATGATATCTTTTCAGTACAGTTTAACATTATACAAGGTGTTGATTTGCATTTGTGCCATACTTCAGGAGGAGGACATAAAATGCATAAATAATCGATTGGAATTACAGTAGGCGGGAAATAGTTAATATGCACTGCTTTTTTTGTCATTGTAATGTCATAGTATTTCAGAAGTAATCCAATTTTATGAATGAAATTTATGAATAATCGTTGCTTAGGCTTTGTGTTTGCGTTTGTGTGAGGGCGCAGCACGGTTTTAAGGCCAGTAACACATGCGCCAAGTTTAAATACGGCTAGATGACATTGACGGATTTCCGTAAAAAAATTAAAATCAAAAATTTTTGTACCAATTTTCTTATTGATTTGGGTTAAGAATCATTAGTATAATTACGTCCTTGACTATGGCACGGATGCAAATCAACAGCTTGTATAAATAAGTAGGTGATAATGTAATGTAAAATATATTTGAATGAAAAATATTATGAAAGTAACTAGCAAACAGTTTTTCCTTATTTGGTAGTTAGTATTTTAGTTAGTAGTTGAGTTGCAATGTATGAACGTCAATGAATGTGGTTAAAATCTTCAATTTATTTAAATAGGTACCTATATGGGTTGTTCATAGGCATGAATCCTACTTCTTGACACATCAACATGTGACCGCGTAGAAACAAGTAAAGTTAAAACTATGAAAATTCCTGAGATTACACTGATAAACTATCGCAGATAGATTATTTCTGCAAAAACAATTTCAATTCATTGAATTAAATTACCTATGGTAAGACTAATTAATGATACATTAAAGTAACTAGCCATTTTCCCGCGGTTTCACACGCGTCCAGTGGGAACTACTGTCCGTCCCGGAATAAAATATAGCCTATGTTGGAAGTTTGATGTATGATGAGTGGAAGAATTTTAAAATCGATCTGTAGTTTCGTAACATTTATTGTACAAACAAAACAAAAAAATATTTCCTCTTTATAATATTAGTAAAGATTAAAATTCAAAGTTTGTCCGTGAATAGCTGTATCGCTCGTACACAACGATGTCTTTCGGCGCCAAGAATCTAGAATCGAATTCTCCTATTTTTGATACAAAAATTTCCAAGGAGAACGGTAGAAGGCATGTAGATTCTACTATTTCGAGCGGGGTGAATGACCGCTTGACATCGCTACTTCCAAGATATTTATGTGACATTAAAATGCTTACGTTTAACATAACAACAATAAAGTTAACATTGAACTAATTTAACGGCAATAAAATGATTGATATGTTTGGAAAGTATGTCGCTATTATGAAATAAATTCTTCCTATATGTTTTCAATGCTAATAATCTTTAGGAATATTTTAATCTTTACATCCAAAGCAGACTCTTTTTCATATTTGATTCTAGTTCTAGATATTAGTTAGTTTTAATAGTCTTGTAATTGACAAATTATGTTACATTTGCTGTTACCTGTAATATAATTAATGTCAAGCACTTCACACTTCCCGCTAATATTATAAAGGCGAAACTCGGCATTATTATAGAAGAAATTCCCTCAGGATTCCAGAGTCAGGAAGCGGGTGATACCGCTGATAGAAGCTAGCTACATAAAATGTTGCAACACAATATATTATCGAAAATAGCTATACCTACTAGTATAACAATTTATGATGCATAAATCTGTCATTAATTCAAAGAGGAGCAATTTCGTCATTACCGCCTTGGAGTTAGTCCCAAATACTGATTGCTATGATAACGTAGATATACATAAGGTGATGTCAATGAGTACTTGGCACGAAATATAACATTATGTACGTAACCTTAGCGATTATGTACATATTCGACCTTTCTCCGATCAAAATGCATCTATAAATTTCTCAGGAACACTGTGTTTATTTGTTCTGCGATATGAACGAACGCATAACTGCATATACCTATGTGCATTCCGATAGCTTTATGACTGTTACAAAATTGTTTTACATGTCACATAGTTTTCCTATAATGGCTTAAATAAAATTTACAAAACCGTTTTGGAAGACTTTTGAAACAAGCTACCGACCTGAACCATTAAGATTATGTACGAGAAATTGTAACATAGTTTAAGCTTCAAAACTTAGATACCTTGGTACATGATTGTAGTAAGAACAGTTTATTGACGTGCAATTCAAGGGAAACACGTGTTTATCCGTGTGCTGCGGTGCAACGAGAGCTGTGTAATGCCATAATCGTAATATCTGACCTGTCGCCTCGCACTTTACTCGATCGATAAACAACAAACATATCAACACTGCATCATACCCATAACATGATATCCACGAGCCTTAGTATAAGTCTTAGATTGTATCAACGAAAATCTCTTTTTCTCGATGTAGCACGAATCATCACTATCTGCTAAGCCTGGGCAACCAACTATGTTGGAGTCGACTTCCAGTCTCAACGGATGCAGCTGAGTACCTACCAGTATTTTACATGGTGTCTCTGCCTATCTGACCACTTCAACACAGCTACCCGGGCAACCCGATACCCCTTGGTAAGACTAGTTGTCAGACTTTCCGGCTTCTACCGAACAATCAAGCATGATTAATTTGTCAAAATAATTATGGATTCTCAAAACGATCAAAATCACCTATACCTACAATAATTTATCTCATTCTTATCACTCTCGTGACAAAAATAAAACAAGCCATTTACTTATATCTCAAAATATTCGAACGAACCTTTTAATGTAGCTCGCTAAATAAGGGAAAAGCACCTATTTCCGTTAAGGTACCAGTACCCGTTAAAAGTCAGTTTTTTGCTTATTGCATTTTTCTAGCAACAATTAAGTAAAGTTTGCGTATGGCACTACCTTTTCAGTAATATTTTGTACTATTATAAACGCAATATTGTCCAATAAGTTGAATATCTTCGAAAATATACGGTGACAAAAGTTTGTTATGTGAAAAATTAAAGTTCAGACAGTGAACTCCGAAACTACCACGTCGCATTGATGAGCTAGCCATTCTGAGACGGATAACTTTAACGTAAGAGTGTTAATTTTTGCAAATATTTGAATATATTATTTTTCGATGTAACCTATAAATTGTGCTGAATCTAACTGAGAAATATTTTTTTTTGCCGTTCACATCTATTGGTACCAACAAACCCCTACTTGACCCAGTACCCGTTAAAATTGTAGTTTTTTTACCGGTTATTGGTACACGATGAACCCGGTAGCAGACGTTGTACCGAAACCCGTTATTGTGTACTTAATACCTTGAAATAGGTCTCATTTTCCTTTGGAACCGTCGAATATAATGCCGGATATTGGGACTTGCATTATAAGTTGCACGCAAAACCCGACATCGTCCTTATTGCCTTTTGTTAAGTTCTCTTTTCCTTCGATTCACTACAATTTTGTTTGTATGTGTAATTTCTGTCATATAAACTCTTGATTTAGTAATTTATCACCGTTTTTCCGACATTTGAGGCATTATTTTTAATTATACTGCCCTAACGGACCCTCAGAGCCAGAAATCCATGCCATACCTCACGTTTCTTCAAGTTTCAGGCGACAAAACATTGAAATCGAAAGTTGTCAGTTTCTTTCACACTTGTAATTCTATAGTGAGTATCTTGTGTATTGTGTAAATATTATACATATATGTATACAAAGTTCAGTATTATATTTTATTTATTAATTACCTATTTCACCAGTTGCAGTCACAAGAAATATTTTTAAAGTAAGTATTTATATGACAGCCTATTGAAGAACTACAGAACCATCACACTTCTAAGCCATGTATATAAGCTTTTTCAAGGGTTATCACGAACCGTCTCGAACACAGGCTGGATGACTTCCAGCCTCCCGAACAAGGCGGTTTCCGAAGAGACTATAGTACCATAGACCACATCCATACGCTGCGGCAAGTTATACAGAAGACCGAGGAGTATAACTTGCCATTATGCTTAGCGTTTGTGGACTATGAGAAAGCCTTCGATTCGGTGGAAACATGGGCGGTACTTGAGTCACTCCAACGATGCCATATTGACTATCGGTACATCGAGGTGTTGAAGTGTTTGTATAATAACGCCACCACGTCAGTCCGAGTACAGGAGCATAGCACGAAGCCGATTCCATTGAGAAGAGGCGTAAGACAGGGGGACGTTATCTCCCCGAAACTGTTTACCGCCGCAATGGAAGACGCCTTCAAGCTCCTGGAATGGAAAGCCTTCGGTTTGCCGATGACATCGTAGTCATAGCAAAGTAGATAGAAGAACTCAGTATGATGCTCGATGGCCTCGACCGAGTTTCACAACGGGTGGGCCTGAATATGAACATGGACAAGACGAAAATTATGTCAAATGTCCATGTTGAGCCCACCCCAGTCTCTGTTGGAAGCTCGGTACTCGAAGTTGTTGACTCATATATCTACCTAGGACAAGTAGTCCAATTAGGTAGGTCCAACTTCGAGAAAGAGGTCAACCGCCGAATCCAACTCGGCTGGGCAGCGTTCGGAAACTACGCAATAACTTTTCGTCTGACATACCTCAGTGCCTTAAGAGGAAAGTCTTCAATCAGCGTGTGTTACCAGTGATGACTTACGGCACCGAAACGTGGTCTCTCACTATCGGCCTCATCTCAAAGCTCAAAGTCGCTCAACGAGCTATGGAGAGGGCTATGCTCGGGGTTTCTCTACGTGATCGAATCCGAAACGAGGAGATCAGTAGACGAACTAAAGTCACCGATATAGCCCACCGGATTAGCAAGTTGAAGTGGCAATGGGCAGGCCATATTGCTCGCAGAGCGGATGGCCGATGGGGTCGAAAAGTGCTTGAGTGGAGACCACGGACTAGCAAGCGCTGCGTAGGACGTCCACCAACAAGGTGGACAGACCTTATAAAGGTCGCCGGAAGACGCTGGATGCAGGTCGCCTCCAACAGGTATCTGTGGAGATCTAAGGGGGAGACCTATGTTCAGCAGTGGACGTCCTGTGGCTGAGATGATGATGATTTATATGACGCTTCTCCCGGGAGACCATGTCCGAGATCTGCGACATGGCCATGCCCCGAGTCCTGCCAGGAAGCGCCCGACGCCAGATGTACTGGTGGTCTAGCGAGCTGGCGTCTCTTCGAGAGGCGTGCGTCGTTCGCATTCGCCCTCCGGATGCGGAGGCCAGGGAAGCAGAGCTGTACGAGGGATGTAGAGCTGCGAACACCGCTCTCCAACTGGCCATCATCCAGGGCTAAGGAGTTGGCCAATGCGGATTTGCTGGGTATTCTGGACAGAGATCCGAGGGGGCGCCCATACAAAATGGTGCGGGGCAAGCTCCACCCATGGGTCCCCCGCTGACTTAGAGTCTTCGGCCTTAGATGGTGGAGAAGAAGTTTAGCGCTCTGTTCCCATCGCGCGGGGAACACTGGACCACACACCCGAAGACGACGATATCCCCGAGGTGACTGGGGTGGACCGGAGAGTGGCGGTAGCCAGGCTGAAAACCAAAAATATCGCCCCGGGGCCTAATGGCTTGCTTGGTCAGCGCATGTTTAGAGAGGGGCCAGTTCCCACTTAGTTGGAAGATAGGGAAATTGGTCTTCATTCGGAAACCAGGGCGCCCTGCGGACTCTCCGTCCGCATACCGGCCCATTGTGCTGCTCGACGAGATGGGCAAGCTATTTGACAGAGTCGTTGCAATCCGCCTCGTAAAACTTCTTGGGGGGACAGGGCCGAAACTTGCGGACCACCAACATGGTTTTCGCAGGGGGCTCTCAACGATGGACGCCATCATGCACGTGAGCGCTCTTACGACGGGGGACGCTGTTTCCCGGGAGGGGGGGATGGTCGTCTTGGCGGGATCCAGGGGTCGGTTCTGGGGCCGCTCTTGTGGAACATCGGCTACGACTGGGTGCTGCGCGCCGACCTCCCAAGCAGCGTCAGTGTAGTATGCTGACGACACGTTGGTACTGGCACAAAAGAGGTCGCACCAAGAGGCGGTCGACAAAATGTCGCGCGGGCTTGCGACAGCCACCGAAAGGATCCAGCTGCTGGGACTGGAGGTGGCCTTGCGTCCGAGGCCATATGCTTTCATGGGTTTCGGGGTGGGCCACCATCCTCTTCACTTTCGTCACGGTGGAAGGGGTTCCCATCGGTGTTCAGCGAGTGATGAAGTACCTGACGTCAGCAAACCCCAGCGGGGCCCAGCAGGGCCAAGGCCTGCCGGGGCTGATTGTTCGGAAGAGTTACCGCGGCCCTGGTACATAAAAGGCCTGCGAAGGAACACGATGGTATTTTGGTCAGTAAAAGTCACACTGACACTCCCTCGCCGCTGCTAATCCACAGTGGGATTTCCTATTGATATGAATTTAGAAGTTTTTTTTTTCAGACAGTCATAACTGATAGGCAGAAGACCATATCTTCGTGGCCTTTACCACGGAGCACATTGCGTCTATTTCAGCGACAATCAGGCAGTACGGTATCCCACGGTCGCCGTTAGATGATAAATTACGCGGCCGCTATTCTATAGACTGCTCCATTGTAACGGTGACATCTAAAGGTGAAACCAAAATTATTGTTTTCTTCAAATAGAAACAAATTCGTGATGTCAACTATTACTCATAATTTTATTTATCTAATTACATAAAAAAAGTATTTTTTTATAAGTTTTTTTCTTTGCCCTTCTTTATATATTTTACACAGAAACGCAAAAGTCGTATATCTATGAACCTTATCGTAAGCCAGTAGAGTTCAAATTTGCGTTGAAAATTACCGGATTCTGGGACAATTTAACGATTACTAGTACAAATTTACCGGGTACTGGTACAACTAGCCCTTTTTTTATTATTTTTATATCTTTGTTAAAGAAAATTCAAAATAAAATTCAAAAAGCATATTACAATAAAACTAGTTTAAATTGTCTCTCTAGTCATGTAATTATTTTTTTTGTAAGACTTCTAGTGTTAGCATAGCATGTCAGCAAAGTTGGTGAAGTTCAAAACTTAACGGTTACTGGGACGTTTACCTTAAGCAGTCAAAAATTATGCATTTATGCAAGTCATGTGTATATCCGTGTGTTACGAGATGATAGTACGAGACTACAGTTGCATTGATCGTAACTTCTGACCTAACTACGTACTGTTCTGACTGATAAACTGATAGAAATGGGCGCATCGTGAAACGTGTCATAAGTATAGAAAGTGATGTTACTTGACGTGTGCATTTTGATCAAAGTACGGTACTTAAGATAGTGCAAACTGCTGAAGTTGTTGCTCATGGGTAAACAAACTAAGATCGAAGCATGACATCGCATGATGCGGAGAGATGTTAATACAAATGACATGAGAAGCAACTAGGTATAGTAATTTGAAAGGTTAGGAAGAGATAAGCAAGATTTAAGAAACAAATGCGTTGATTAACTTATTGTAGTACTTCTTGGTTATTAGTCAATGAAAGGGTCGGTGAATATATCAATTAAATTGCCCTTAGATAGATATAAAAGACACGGGTTTGTAAACAAGGTATGTAGGTAGGGAAAAATTGATCCAGCTTTTCCTAGCGACAGAAAGTTTTTATAAATAAATCGTTTTAAAAACCAGAAACATGGTGGTACAAAAGATGTTATAATTTGTTTGCTAGGGGCTATTAGATTTAAACAATTGCTCATATTGTTCTGTTTGTATGGGTGCGGTCATAATGATCCTTTCTTCTATAGAATCGTTGTTTTTTTGTTCTGCGCATTTGTCATCTTTTGTGTCACTATACATTAGAAATACCCTAGACCCTAGAATTAAACACAATAGACGATAAGTCTACAGCACACTGCATAGTAAAATTTTTTTTAAAGAAAATCGTGAAGTCAATTAAACTTTTTTAGTCGGTCTGATACCGGACAAATACCTGATCGTTGTTACGTGTGTAGGTACTTTAATTCATCTTTATACTGATTTATGACTTTAAACCAACAATCGGCCGTAAAAGTTTGTAGCGTGCTTTCTGTCCCATGAGCTCTCTGCAAGTGAGGGCCACCAACAATGATCAGACTGCTTACAGACTAAATGGACGCGTATGTACTTGCGCTCATTTGATTATTTTTATCAATGAATGTCTCTCTAATTATTGTTGATATAGATAGGTACGTACTTATAACTGTGGCTGGGGATTTCCGATTATTTTACAAGGACACCATTCATGTTTTAAGATGCCTTCAGTTGATTAGTCCTGTATTAAGTACCTATTGTTTTAATAATTATGATGTCTTTAAAGGAGTTGTCCTTTCATTTAAAGAGTCATAATTTATTAATTCGATAATTCATTTCAACAAAGCAATTATGACCTGCAATTATCTTTTTATATAAAAATTAATGCAACTGACAGCATAAAAATCACATGATAAACAGAATTGATAGACTCAAGCTAGGTTTGTCGTTCTCTTTGGCGTGACGATATTCAATCCATATTCAATAGAGATTCATAAAAAACAATTGTAAGAAATGAGGTTCATTCCCATGTTTTCAGCATTGCCAACCGATTAACTGCACGACAATGCAACAGACTTGCGATCATCCGAAGCCCTAACAGCTAGAGCGATAACTCTGGGTACCTAAGTAAGTAATTCTCAATACCTATTTAAGTGTCAGTTTCCTCTGCATCCTGTGCTATTAGGATACCTGAACCCCGGGAGTCGTTCATCAAGATGATTATAAGCCTAGCCGCCATAACTTGGGCAGTAACGTCCGCCCCGTCGTTGGCCGTCGTCTACATAATAACTGCACATAACTTAGCCCGAGGAATACCTAATAATTTACAGCCAGATCCTGAAACTGGATATGCCGACAACTACTAAAGCGGTTTGCATACTAAACTAAGGCAAATAGAGTCTACTGTTGGGGTGTATTAGCAATTCAACATGGATGGCGCGGCCGCTCCCAGTTGCAGCATTATGCGTTAGTGCAGCTGGTAACAAGATAAAAACTATGAACGTGTTTTTTTTACTAGCTGTTGTTATGCGAACTCCTTGATCAGTGAATCAATAACATTAAAAAAATTCGCTGTACGTAGTAAACAATTTTTTTTATCAATAAAGATAAGAAACTTATCTGCCATGCTCATTTCACTATCAAAACATTCACAAAATCTCAATGTGTCACAGTTTATTTATTTTTTAATTAAATAATCAGCTTTAGCGATATTTTTTACAAATAGTTATTGCAAGATCAAACTAATTAAACATTATTGACGAAGAACTCGAGACATCACTACAACAAATGACCCGAACGGGGTCAAAAGGTTAATGATAAATGTAACACAATGGACAAATCGGACATGTTTCAATTTGGTTACCTTTTTCATCAACACAGGGATCTGGTGTTCCAGGGACATCTCCAGCTTGGGAGAACTCATGGAGCTTCTCTTCTTGGGTAAACACGGGCTCATTTATAACACCTTAAAGTCTCGTCCTGTTCCACTTAGTTACAATTTATTTATTTACAAAACATTCATAATTAATGGAGACACTCAGATACTGTCACTCGATGCCGGCGTGTTGTTCACGTTATTATGCGTTTTATATTTAAATGAACTTGTTTTATTATATATTGATTTATTTTTTATTGAATTGATATTCGGTTTCCGTCTGTTTAAGTTCGAGGGTAGATTAATAAAATGTGAGAGAGTACGTGTCGGCGCAGCCACCCGGCGCTTGCGCTTGGTGCGAATGAGCGGCGCGCGCAGCCCGCCCGATGCTCGCCGCCCGCGCTCCTCTAGACAAAACCTATTTGAGATATTTAACCTATGCATCAATGTTCCGCATCGTTAGCTTTGTTTATGTACACTAATGTTATTAATCCACCGGACCTTAATGATAAACTATCGGTTACAGGGATTTCGAGCGAGTTGTCAATATATTTATAATGTCACGCCGGCATCGCGTGCGCATCACGTATCAGCCGTGTGATTCGATGTTGGCGCCCTCGACAGTCGGCACTTCGACGTCGTAAGAACGCCCGAGACAGACGTGTAAAGCCCAAACATTGAGACATGTGTTATGTAATCGAAACAAATGCAATATCACATCTAGTTTACTGGTACCTGTTATGATTACTAGTTAGTTCATCCAACTACTTAATAAAAAATATAAATAGATAAAAAAAATATCCCACAGGATGAAAATATTTTACTTTTTCGTGAACCAACGATTACATAAAAAATAAACTAAATTAATTAATATCGCCTACCTAAGCATCTATTAAAACATGTAAGTAACTGAAACTAGTCCATGTTTACAAACAAAAAATAATTCTAACACAAGCTCTATTTTTACTTAACCCAGTAAGTACTCGTGTCATTTCCCCTTAAACTAACAAGTTGTTTACTTACAGATCAGAAAGTCAATTAAAATAGCGAAGTTCAAATAGTAAACAGCTTCCATCTCACTACCGTTTACTAGATAATGTATTAATTAACATGAACTTCGATAACAATTATTAATTATAATACAATCACCTATTTACTGCCGTGGAAAACAGACGAATTGCGAACGAGGCAGTTTCACTCACACGTGATAAAGAAATTGTTTACATGATTAGAGAAGTGCTCGTTAATTATATATCGATATTTTCTAATTGATTAGGGGAATAAACATTGTTAATTTTGGAATATTAAGCTAATAATCTTAGTGGCATGGCAGATAATCAGGTAATCATTACTTAGTTACATATAATTTACTTTCATTATACATAGATTATGTGCGCGGTTTCAGTGTGGTAACTAGAGGTAATAAACTGAATATGAGCATGCTTCAAACATTCGTCATTTGGTACCTATGTTATGGACCATGTGATTAATTCGGGCATTATTTATAATGCCCGAGCATTATGAATAATGTCTAGCTTTATCGGGCCAAGTGATTAATAACTATCTTAACTTCATTATTTATCACATTGCACGGGTATTATTATATTGCTACATGACAGTTGGGCAATTTGATAATAAAGCTATATTTTATGCGGTGCGAGGGTGGCAGTTATTCTAATAAATAAATTCTGTTACTTGCTACATATTTTATGATTATTGTTTCGAAAATTATACGTTCTTTTTTAATGGGAAATTTTAAGTCTAACCACAAAATTATTTATTGGACAATTGTCATCTAATTTACTTACTCGGCATCGTTTTTCTTGATCTCATTTTTCTTGGCTCGTTTTTTTTTATGGTAGAATTTAATTTGGATTCAAAACATTGTATTAAAAATTGAAGTCAGTGACGAAAACGAATCGCTGCAAACCCGACTCCACGTAGTCTTGTCTGCCCTACCCCTAGAGTGCAATTCAAAACCGCGTAGGCGCAGAGGGTCAAGGCGGCCTGCGAGCTGAGGCGCAGGTAGTTTTAACGGTCGCCGCCGCGGCTGAGGCTGGCCGGCGGAGCCGGCCAGCAAGCCGAAGCTGCGGTGGTGAGCGTGAAAACCATCTGCGACGATAAGCTCGCATGGTACCGCCGGAGCCCCGCAGCGCCGGAGCCGTGACAGAAGCCATGCTTGCTGCATGTTGCATGCTATTAATATTTAGTTTAAGTTAAATGTCAATAACAATAAAAAAAATGAAATTAAATATGTTTATATTACTTTGCCCAAAAGGTCACGGGCAATATGTATAGTGCCCGGTCAATTTGATTATTTGAATAATTATTATCAAATTGCACTCTCATATTGGGCATTTTTCATAATGACCGGGCTTTATGTATAATGCCCAATTTATCACTTGGTCCATAACACCTACACTAAATTCGTTAACATAATTTTCTGTGTCCCGATTTACTATAAAAGATGTCCTTACGTTTAAGGACATTTCCTTATACCTATTAGTCTATAAAGATCTATCCTTGTTAAGATTTTTATCAATTGTCGTAAAAGTTACAGTCCACTAACTCCGAACGATTAAGCATCGAAGGGTTTTTTTAAATGCACATCACTAGAGTTACATTATAAAGAATCTTTCTCTGGTACATTGATTTTGATGTTTATAGCTATTAGCAGCGGAAGTCATTAAAAAATAACACTACTATAAGAATTAATAGGACTAAATTAAATATTATGTAGTTCGCCTTGGCTCAATGTAAGGTTATGAATGACTGCATACAACTGTGACATGGAACAAGGTGTAACTAATCGACACTCATCTACGGTTTATATTTTTGTAGATGCACCAGAATACGCCATTTTGTCCCGAAACTTACCACAAAAATTAATTTTAGCATACCAAGAATTTGTCGATTGATTGCAACAGTCTAGCGTTAGTATGAAGGCAACTTCAAAATAGTTTTACATACGTAGAAACTGTTTCTGGAGCCGTGCATCAACTACACTAATTTCGGCCAGTAACATTAGAGAAACGTTCGAATTCTAAATTTCTCCTGCAAAGGCCATGCAAACCTGTGAGTAGGCAAGTGGGCCCACTTTCCTATCACAGTTGTAACATAGCCATATTTAGGCTTTCAACCTTTATTTTTAGAATCGAGATCATTGCACTGAAGCTGGCCTTTCCTGATAGCTTGCAGACGCTAAATGATATATCTGTTATTTAATACAATGTAATTGATTAGATAAGGAAATGTAACAGTTGGTAAATGCCCGATTTGTATTTTTTTAATGATTTTGGTTATCAATATGACCGATTTTAGTTTGTAACCCGGTCTTGTATTTGTTAATATTTATTTAAGTAGGTGATTACAAAAAATATCGAAGATATAGGTACCACAAGGGATTTATCGATATCGTGATATTTCACGTCCTTAGTTCGCACGCACTAGTGCAGATGCATTATTTGTACCTACACAAAAAGTGAAATACGAGTAGTTCCTACTTAAAAGGGACCTGTATAGTAAATTTTTTGTCTTTGTTTATTTAGAAGCGCGACTTTCGTCCGGTCGGTTAGTGAATAGTGATAGATGACACCCCCGCTGCGTCACCGGCGCGGGCGCAACCCTTGACGAGATATCGACGGATCCCCATCACTAAATATATTCATAGAATTTTAACAGAGTACTTGTTCATTTGCCTATAATAGAAATTGAATGAATGAGTTTTTGAAGATAAATATTTTTGGTTCTATGTGTTGAGAGATTTTTATTTTATTAGGTACCCAGCCTGTAGTTAATTAACTAAACCTAAACCCTAACCTGGGTTAACCTAAACTGGGTTGGTTAAAAAGGAATTTCTAATAACTACAGAAAAATCCATAAGTTCCATTTTAAATAAGCAGTCTCACCTAAACATTTCTAAAATCATTTAATCAAAAGTGAAACAACATTATACCTATGTTATGGTAAGCAATAACGTCTGACTGGCGCTTATGAATAAATTAAACTATTAATAGTAATTTTCGAGTATCCACAATTAAGCTGGTAACACGATAATAAAATTGTAAGTTTACAACATAAGTAAATGTCAAGTTCCAAATAACTTTGGGTTTTAATTTTAATCCACATTTTTACCATTTGTCATGTAAGTTATAAAAGAAAAAGTTTTAAGGGAAGGTCCGCCTTATTCTAATACCCTGCCTACCTGTATCTCGACCAAACATGGGCAAAGATAAAAAAAAACTCGCCAAGGAAGAGCTTTACTATAGATTTTATGATGTGATTAGATGGTTACTACTTATATCTTATGATTTATAATAGGTACCGGTCTTCACGGTGCATCCGTAATTGGATAACAACTACATTTTTAACAAATTACTGAGTAACTATAATTTTCAAGATCAGTTTCAAATTAAGCCATAGGTTTCAATTCAGAGAGATATCTTAAAAGTCTCTAATTGCATAAACCATAGACAGATTTTAGTTTATATGTTGAAGTTTTCGCCATGTTTAATAATTATTGCAATCCTCATTTCACAATCCAACACAATTTTCCTAATACATAGGTTCATCTAAAGAAACATGTAAAAACATACAGGTAACGTTCGTAATGTTCAAATTGGAGTAGGAATTTACATTTTGCTAAGAAACAAAAACTTTTGCGCTGCATTTTATTTTCACGAAATCATAACACATACGTGGTTTATGTATAATTTGGTTTTCCTCTGCACTGAATTTGATATTCATTTGCGTAATATGTGACGCAACAAACTAGGCAAAAGTGTTTACGAAATATTTAAAGTGTTGCAGCCCAGCTCGGCGCCACATTATCATTTTATTGGCAAACTTCAAGAAAGCCACAGATATTTATTATATCAATAGAATCAGTTTATTTATAAGGAACTCGCAATAGGCGCTTAAATATAAAATAAATCGTTCTAAGCTTAAATGGATACGTACGTGCAACAAACATTTATACTTTAAATAGGGCACTAAGTTGTCACAATCAAGACAGGCGAACATTGGAATTCATCGCGAATGCAACAACGATATAAATTCCGAGTGGGCCGTTCGCCCTGGGCTCGCAATCTATGCTGAAAGCCAATACAAGTTCCCCATAGTGAGGCCAATGAATTTAGTTGTCATGGCGCCGACAAAGGGAGCTTACACTTGCGGTAACTGCGGCCGAACCGTGCGGTATCGGCCAACTGTGATAAACGTGAAATGAAGCCAGGTGCCGCTAGGCCAACTATCTCCCATGTGGCTGAAGATGCAGATATTATACGACTACCAGGAACGTGTATTTATTATCTGCAAGCGAGCTCGGTACAAGACAAGTTACAAGCTCGCGATATGCTATTAAAAACTGCTAAGAAAATTACTAAAGAATTTGCTTCCGGTTGAAATAAATTAATTGGATATCATATCGGGATGTTTATTCAGACGCTTAAAATATACACATCGTAAGATGATTTCATATTCCTAGAAATATTGAACAAATAAGTGAGAAGGTCCGAGGTACTTCCATCCGAGTTTTTACCCGAACTACTTTTCCTAGCCTAGATAAAAAGACGTATCCTTTGTATATTGAACCCCGACCGATTAATTTGTGCCAAACATGTCATTTCATTCAGACATTAACAACGAATATCGAAACTTTTACACATTTATGATAGGTATTAGTAGGACTCTTAGCTATAAAACAAATTAATAGATAAAATAGTAAATACCTAGGTGTACACATGGGTTAACACGAGTAACTTCCAGTGCACTAGTACGAGAAGTAGTGATGAACTCCAGATAACTTGACATTAAACGTGCACACTTAATTACCTTTCATTTCTAATTAATTATTTACGCAGGTATACTTAACCAGATAAACAAATGACGATACTGATGGTAACATTGTATAATGTGTTATATATTAGGGGTTAAAGTATGAAATTGCCGTTTTATTCTAGTAGGTTTTTGAATTGCCATAGAGTCTTCATGGTTTGAGGTTTTCGAATGAAACTTTTTTCACGTGGTTTCTGTGATGTTCTTCTTTTAAAAAATGTAAAACATTTGATTATCGATGTTCAATTGTTTTTGTTATTCAACTTAAACAAGAAAGATGGATACTGCGAAAATTTGAGTAATTTTTGAATATGAGTTCCGACGCGGAAGTAAACGGCAGAAACAGCCCGCAATGTCAATGCTGCATTTAAAGAGGTGTCTGCTAATGAACGCACCGTGCGATTTTGGATTAAACGCTTTCGTGGTGGAAACTTCGACTTGAAGAACGAGCCATGAGAAAGACCGCCTGAAAGGTGATTAACGAGGAATTAAGAGAGACGGTGAACGCCGATCCTAGTCAAACTACCCAGATACCCAGCCGAACACCGAATAATGTTGAAAAAATTAGCAGTAAAACAGCCACGACTCATAAATCGACCTTCACCGTTATTGCTCCATAACAACGCGAGGCCTCATACAGCAAAAGAAACCGTTTTAACTCTTCAGGAACTGCAGTTGGAAACTATTCGTCTTCCTCCATATTCGCCAGACCTTGCTCTAACGGACGACCATTTTTTTTGTGATTTGGACAATTATCTGCGTCACAAGAAGTTTCTTCCCAGGAGGCAGAACAAAATTCTTTCACACAGTTTGTGCAGTCTAGATCCTCAGAATTCTATCGTAAAGACATAAATGACCTTCCTATTAGATGACCGCAATGTATAGATAATAATGGCAACTATTTTGATTAAATAAGTTTGTTAAAAATTTAAAAAAATTACAATTTAGATTTTCAGTACAAATCGGCAATTTCATACTTTAACCCCTATTACCTACTTGGAATAATTGCATCAAGGACTTAATATAAAGCAACGCCTAGAAAACAAATCACTACTTAGGCCTAAGTACTGGCTTTCTCATCTTCCCAAAGGGAGTGTCTTCTCTTTAGTAAACAGCGGTCGATCAATAAAAATATCAATTACTTGTTAATGCTAATAGGAGTGTCCACAACAATAAAGTACTTATATGTGTCATTTCATGACAAAAGGTACCTTATGGACTTTGGCGCTTAAGTCATTTGGAGATACAAATTCTACAATCTTGCTTAGACTAAAAAAACATAATGTCGTAAGTGCCAACACCCATAAGGTACCTTTTACCGCGAACTGACACATATTATTCTGTAAAAGCATGACTAGTAAGGAAACTGTATTCGGTAAGATTACTTATGCCTTATCTAAGCAATATGCAAATACTGAACTGAATTAGGAACGGACCCAATCAAGATAGTAAGTTACAAGACAATGCTACTAAAGTGTGAATTCCTTAACTGTCTACACGGCTACAGGATTTGTTTCGGAATGGTAAAGAGGTACTTCCAATTAGGGTGTTAAACGACCGATACTTGTAGTCTTAAATTATTACATGTTTAACAAATAGCATAACCTAAAATGTATGAACAATGAAGTTTATTTCCATAAATCCAGTACCGAATTTTAGGCATGAATTTGCAATGAAAGGATATTTTAGCATTTAATAAACATAATAATATCGGGATATTCTAACTTTATAAGTAGTTATAGTTTTTGGTTACTGCACTGTTCAAAATGTCTCGTGAAACCCAGAATTACTAAAGTCCAAATGACCGACAGCAGAAACATCAACTTTTTTGAACGAAACATGAAAAAAAAACAGTTGTTATAAGAAAAGCGGACGTTTCTGTTAACGGTGTACTTGGCCCTAAAATATGTATGAATTAAAAGAAAATTTTGAAACTGCTATTAAAGTAACGCTATAAACGTTTTTATCTGTTACGCTGTAGTAGATGTAAATCCTTATAAGGCCGGCTGTGCAGTTGCGCGGAATGCGTGCGAACCGGTCGCATGCGCACGCAAGCACCCCAACACTCTTTCATGCTGCCACAGTAACTGCGACTAGGCTCTGGAATGTGCGCCTGCCATTATAGAACACTGCACTAGGATCTGTTAGACCAGACTAACTTTGAGTAGAAGTTTGTGTGATTGTGAATGGGACAGTTAATAAAATTTAATATTTTAGGAGATGTCTGCATGAATCACCTACAATTTGGCAAAAAATGTTATCTGCTATACTGTGGGTGAGATTAATTGGAATATCTTGAAAAAACAAGGTCGATTTATCCTTTTAAGCTCCGTTAGAAACGTGAATCTAATCGTTATTAAATCTAACAAGGTAGATCATCATTATATGCTAAAATATGTACCTACGTGCATATTCAACAATTTACGGAGTCTTCAGATAAGACTTCTTACCTGACTCCGAAAGAGGTAAATTAGCACGAGGAAAACTATATCCCGCCAGTGATCAAATACGGCATAAACATAAATTAGTCTTCAGAATTGAAATAGACTACAATCAAATGCTGAAATAATAGTTTGTTTAAGGAAAACCAAAACGTTTTGGTGACTTCAGATGAGGCGTGGATTTTCCCTAATAAAACCAAGAACATAAAATTATTTTTATACAGCCATATTCTACACTACAGGAAACTAAATATATCCCATATCATTTCTGTATGAAAGTTGGTTAAAAATAAATGTATGCGTAATGCGAAATTATTCCGCTTTGCACATATCCAGAGCAAGATAAAAAGCAAGTACAATTTGTTGATAATAAGTATCGGTGAAAACATAAATTATGTTGATACGTTTGACTTTGTGAACTTCTGCATACTTCAATAATAAATTGTCTGTTTATCTCAGTGCATTTCGCAACTGCACAATGAAGGTTTGCCTAGGAACAGACATTTTTTGTTCTAGAATTAAGCTTCGAAGCGATAAGTAGACTTTCAAAGTTAGCACATGAATTGAAACCGTTTTATCATGGAGTGAGCATAGTAATTTAATTTTGATCTGATCTGAAAAAATGTGATAAAGACTACTTTATCAAAACTGTTGGCATATTAATCAGGTTGGCACATATTTGCAAATAGGTACTATAAACAATAATTCCTAAATAGAAAATTATCCTCTGTAAATATAAAGTTTTTCTAATGGTGTCAAAATTTTTAAATACAAATTAAATGAGCCTGTAAACGAAACTGGTGTTTGTATCAATGTATTTTTATCCCCAGAATAACAAAAAGTATATTCAGCATGTATTTTTGGTGGCATACCGTCGCGCCAATCCTACGCTTTTGGCGTGGATTGCACGATAATTTGGACGTCATTAGTGCAAATGGGTGCAACATAGATATTAGACATCTCACTTCAGCTATTGTTTATTAGGTATGCCCGTTTCTAAACGTCAACTATTTTACCTTGTGTAACGCTGATAGAATTGTGAAATTCCTGAAATTCTTGGCAAATACCACTGTTCTAAGCGTCTGTAGCTAATCGTCTGTCACGTGCCTTCATTAGGTATGTTGTTAAAAATCGGAGAATGTTTTCAGTTGAAGAGCTGCTGTAGCACCCAGATATATATCGGTGCGGGTAAGGAAAAACTAACGGAAAAAAGGATAAACTAAAATTACAGTCTCTTACCTGTTGTAAGTCTGGGTTCCTAAAATTTACGTTACTTCAGAAATGCCAAACACAATCTATTCCTTCCTAATAGTATCTGAATAAATAAATATTCAAGCAGGGCGGTACCGACAGTAACTTGATCCATACCACCTCTGTTGCAACGAAATTCTCTTTACATAAATTGGTTCCGCGTCAAATATGGACTAAAGGCGGTTAGATAGGGCTGGCCGTGTCCGGTTCGGTACGTTAGTCTAGATCTTGCGGGGTGACTTATAGACCAGACTGCAGTCGGTACGGCATGGCACAGTAATGCATGTGCCGGCGCCGGTAAACGATGTCGTCCACGATTTATGCCCCGCAGAGCCCATGAACCCTCTCACGATCCCGAAAACTGGAGGAATGCGAACCGTTAGAGGAAACAATATGTCCTGAATAATGTTTGATGCTAGTCACGATTGTAACGTTTGTTATAGCGATATGATATGTGGCCACGTCGCTGTGATACAGTTGCACCGTGCTTTGTGAAAATCTAGCGCTAGGCTGCACGAAAATGCTGTTCAGTTATCTTTGCTTCTGCGCATACATCGCAAGCTCGGGCTACCGTTATTTATAGGTTAAGTTGCTTTCCCCCTAGTAACTAGTAGTTACGTGCTTTTTATTGCGATGGTCATGGCTTTTTAATATAATTAATAATTACAATTATTTGTATAATTCTGTTTATAAAATATATTGTTTTATTATGCCTTTCCAATGACTTTCCTTTTTTAAATAATGCATAATATCATTATCTTCTTACATAGCCTTGTTTACGAATATATCAGGCATAATATTTAAAATATCCACTGCTTTTATTAAGGTAATCTTATAATAATGTTTATTCAAAGTGGCGTGATTTATACCTATTGTTTTGGTAATGCATCTTAAGTTTTGCTTGTGTAAACAATCACTTATTTACAAAAAATTGAAAGTATAAACTGTAATTTATTAATATACTGGCTTTCGCTCTTGCTTTCCGCAGATTTTTAAATAAAGAGCAGTCATCAAGAGAATCCCACAAAAACCATACACAAATACGGCTAAATATCTTTAAAATACATTTTGTACCGCAACGATCTAACAAATAAAACTACCTACATTCATGAATTCAATGATTGTCTTGCAAAGGAGATCGAAGTACATACAATTTAAATGGGCGAATAACGTTGCAATACGTTCAGCAATAAATCCTGAAGCGCATTCAGTACATTGATGACGACTCTAATTTGTTCAATATAAAGGGTTTAAATCGGTGGCTGGTCATCGACCTCTACTTGCTTGTGAGTGGGCGGGCGGGGCGGCGCGTGCGCATTTCGCGCGTGACCTTCAACGACATTCGACGGAAAATAGAATTAGATCCTAAATGTAGCTGAACGCCTGGACTAATAAATAACAAGATTTTTCATATGAGACATAAACATTTAAGAATGGCAGATAAAGTTTTTTTATAATCTTTCTGTCTCCACTTCACTTGCCAACTAATTTAAGAGCTTTTTAATTTATGGAAAAACACTATGGTTGTACGGGATATTCTGCAAAGTATACTCATTCCAGTCCAAATTATCACAAGTATAAAAACTGACTACGTCGTCGTAGCAACTGACCAAATTACTACGCGGACAATTATTCACAAACGGAAAACCAAATCGTAGCAAATTAGATCCAAATTTCAGTACCTTGTTAGTAAACACAACATCGAAACCGAAATCATCAAGTTTTGTTGAAATAAAGCCAGCTGCAGTGTGGCGGCGCGTCTGTGTTACAACCATTATATCAAGACCTACGGCAAAGTACGGAAGTTATAAAATGTACCAAGAACGTGTGAGCTAGGTCCAGTGATTGCAAGTAGCGCCACTGCGAGGGGTCAACATATAGTGGACGGATTGCACATTGTGACGCGACACAGCGCAGCGTGACGACCACCACCGTGACAAACAACGACATTACCCGACACACTTACCTTCTACACGCCTATAAATAGTAAGTAAAAATATAATATGGAGTTCCTACTTAATGAGAAGTACCCAAGAATTTCACTAACGTTACTTTAGTTCAAACACACAACAGTTAGTACAGTTTTCTACGTAGAGTGGATGCAGCAGAGTAGGATCTAACAGAAGAGAAACAGATTTTTTGATTACTTACTTACTAAAATAATGAGAAAATATTTTACAACAGTTTTCCAATGCCTATATATTTAGTAGAAAAAGAAACATAATATATCACTAAATATTTCCACTCGTTGAATCGATCACATAACTCAAACCCTTTTGAACTTCATCTTTCTTTTGAACGTATAATAAATCAAATGTGATTTAAGAAACAGGTTCAATTATAGAGGCTAAGAAAATCTGTAGATCAGTAGAAATTATAGAGGCTACAACATTTCTTTGGTTATTTTTATTACACGATACTCAATACACTTAAAACTTTGACCTACAGGGTGTAAATTTGAACTTAAATAAAATGCCATATTTTGAAGGGCAAGGGAAAAGTTACTGATTTGATTAGGTGCTCATTAACGCAGTCACTGCTTAATTGTGGATAAAAATACGTTGATTGACAGTCACACTGAGTCATATTGGCAGCGGTGTTTGAGTCTGTCCCGCAGACAACTGTCTCACTAGTTTTCTATTTGTTGCCTCATGTATCATTAGGCATAGTGTGAGACTTGTTGTACTATTGATAGATTTAGATGTACATATTTGTATATACCCTTATGTAAAACGTACGTAGTTAGTTTAAAAGGCGTAGGTAGCATATTATTGTACTTTAAACCAAAAGCCAGACTGCGCATCGCGTGCATAAAGAAAATTCATACATGAATATGTATAAGTACCAAAGTGTGTCAGTATTGTCGTAAATATCAAACAATAGGGTATTTATTTTTATGCGATTGTGAAATCTTGAATTGAAAACGTGGAGTTTCTTTACAATATGATTGCAAAAATACCTATTATGTGATTTTGAATCAGAATGATTTCAGGATGTTCTGTCAACCGGATACATTTCTCCTGAATAAAAACGTCTCTGCTTATACTGTAACCGATATTTAAAGTAACATTTTAATGTCTTTTACCCTCAAATTGATTTTGATTTGACTTTTCCAGGCGTAAAACGCCCAGAGCCAGGATCGAACCGCAAGTCCTACCTAGCATTCAATACATTATCGTGATCGAGATCCCAAGATATTTTCCCGGTCCAGTTATTGTATAGCAGGCTTAAATCTTACAAATATGGTAGTCAATAGCAACACTATCATGTTAGATCGTAATTAAGTGCTATCAGCATACGCGATCAACTCGCAGACCACCTCGAGCCACGAACTAAATGTCACCACAGATAATTTGGACGTTTATGGCAATAACGAGTGCCCTGATACCGGAGGTAGCCACGAGCCACCCAGTTAAACGTGCCCATATACAGATATACTTCCAAAGAAATACAGTAACAAGTGAATGCGACAAGTGCATAATAAAAGCAGGTACATTTAAATAAAAACGTAAATGCAACATCAGTAAGATATATTTTTATAAAGCCTTGAGACAGTTATAAAAGGAGATTGCATTGATACATTGATTTAACAGTCGATAAGTAAGTGTAAACCGAAATAAAATGACTTGTCGTCCTTTACGGCATATTTACATTGTCAAACAGCATGTTCCTATAATACGGCTGTTCATCAGTTTTGTTCTATGAACTAATTTAGATACTTTAACTATCCGAAACATCTACTCGGAACTGTTCTCGCATTCCGATACTAAATTCTAAAGCAAAATATCCAACGTACCCCGACCAGCAACCAGCATACGCAAACATTTCTGCAGAAACCGAAGGAATGCGGGCGATTAAAATGCATCCTAATACAAGTTCCATTTCACCGTATTTTACATTTCCTGGTAGATACATCTAGGCCTCCTATCGGGACCTGTTGGGTACTGGCTTTCTCTCAGAATAATAAGACCTTATCGCGCCTGGAAGCAAGGTAACATCTTGTCGTGTTTTGTGCTCAAAGGTCGGATGGGGTCTCAGGGTCGAGTGTGCACCATTTTGCTAATGAGTAGCCTCTACCAGATAAGAGGAGATCAACTTAGTACTGCTTGTTGTTTTGAGCACCGTCAAGTGTTGTCTGCACTAATTAAGTGCTTTCAGATATATCTCACGTTTTCCTTGTGTTTCAAGATTACTATTTAACAAAATTATTGTATTAGACTTGGTTTATTTATTTGGTTTGTACGGACATGCGTGCTCTTGTTAGTAACAAACTGCTACACACAAGTATTCAATACAAGTTTGATGTTTCTTCAAGTCCAGTGTTTAGACAATGTTTCAAACAAGACAATCATAATCGGCTAATAGATTTCATTTTTAAATCTGGTCCAAATAAAAAAAACACAAATATTGAAATCTTTCGCAATTATGCAATGATAACTAATCACCTTAAAATAACAACTGCAATTTATTGCACTTTTAACACACTGCTTTCATCATTCTGTTTAAGTAATTGCTTAATCTCGGTATTATAAACAAATGCTAGACAGATGTTTATAAAATTGGTTGTTATGGCAACGAGCTAGCTATTAGGTACATGGTGATTAGTGATTATGCATCCTAATTATAGTTGCTATCAAAAAAGCCATCAAAATCGTAATAGATTTATTTTGTATTTTTTTTTTCTGGGAATAGAACCTCGCGTATCGCATACCGTATCGTTTCAAATGTGGAATTTAATCTTAAAAAATCTCTGTAATCAGTTATCTTTTATTCAAACAAATTTTCCTGGGACGTGAATTAAAGTTACCACATTTATAAATTGATCATATTTTCAAAATAACATGTACCATTTCTCTTCATTAACTAAATATAATTATATACATTCGGTTATCACTAAGACTCGTCAGTGTGATCACCAATGAAAAGGCGCCTTGAATGTTTGTTAGTAAACAAACATTTTATGTATCTTTGTGACGTTTATTATTAAACCTTATCATTTCTATTTATTACACTACAAAAATAAAAATACAATTTAATTAGAGCTGTAAATCTATACTAATATTATAAAGCTGAAGAGTTTGTTTGTTTGTTTGTTTGTTTGAACGCGCTAATCTCAGGAACTACTGGTCCGATTTGAAAATTTCTTTCAGTGTTAGATAGCCCATTTATCGAGGAAGGCTATAGGCTACTTTTTATCCCGGTACGGGAAGCAGTTCCCACGGAATGCGGGTGAAACCGCTGGCAGAAACTAGTACGTAATATAAACAGTTTTATTAATTCTAGCTATATACTTTAATTTACCTACAAAACATATTTAAATTGTTTTTTTTTTGTGTTTGTGTTAGTAATACAACATATTTTTTAAATTAATTTAGAAGGCGGAAAACACCTTATACAATGTGGGTTTTGCTTGGTGCGATTTTCAAAATGTTCTCCATATCCATGTTAGACAAAATAGTGCTTTCACCTCACAAAGTACATACCTATGTATTGAAAAATACATGCAGGTAATTAATAACTTCGACAACACTTCAGTATCTGCATTTATTTATAGAGAAGAATATCATTCAAATTGTGTTTCCCAATTATTTGACTTACAATTGTTTACGCAAAATCGGGATTTTTTTCCTGCCATTCTCGTTGAAATGTTTATGCGGTAAAACAAATATAGTGAAATCAAGAGGTCACACGTTCTATAATTAATGATACAATCGAATCATGTGCTAATTATAATTATTTACAAAAACTCTTGTGTAATAAGTTGTAAACATAGTTATCTCGCAGCACGTACCTCCTACCTGATACACAAATCATTAAAAGAAGTTCATAGAAAATTCTCAAATTGTTACGTATGTTAATCAGAAGTTATTCTTGTGTTTACGAGATTCAGTAATTAGTAAAACAAGCCAAAAAACTCACCCGTAGATCCATCTCATGACAAATCACTCACACATGCACAATCGTCATCACAATAACTCGATATTTGTAAATAAGTACACCACTTGAGTATGTGAGCGTGCACGACCGATAGCTGGTGTCCGTGGTGCGCGGGAGTGAGGCGCGCGGCAGGATGCAGTCTGACGTGCGCGCGCGCTACACCCGAGGATCTAGGGAAGGAAATGCGCCCTGCAACACCGCCCCCCGCGCCCCGCTAACAATAAATATACCATTTGTATTGATTCCAAACATTTACATTGTCAACAGTTAGACTGTTGGACCTCAGTTCGTCGACCATTAGGTCCGGCATGCTTGTATCCACCCACAATGAGTGTACAATAGACGGACAGATCTACTAACACTGTCCTACAATCCAGGATACTTACATGTTAGGAATGTCGTAAACAAGTCGCGCCACACGAGCGCGCACTCTCTCCAGTTATCGCGCTGGGGTTAACGATTTTCGCATGGAAAAGTACTAGTATGATTACGCCTGCCTGTGGCAAATAAAACAATGTCACATTTATCTATAAATAGTGGGTCGCACGATGCAGGGCGGCTGCGCCCGAGTAGGCACGTACGGCGGGCGGTACCGCGCATGCGCGAAAATTTGGCACAAGCTTTTTACATGCATCTAAAATTGACTGACACCGATTTATTGACGGTTAATAAAATGTATGAGATGCAGTCTGGAAAGTTTGTCCGACGTCAGAACACTTGAGGACTTTAAAAATAAATCCCTTGGATGAATCAGATCACGTTTACGAAACACGGGGTCTGCTTGTATGCATGTATAATCTCGTGATTAATCTAAAAGTGCATTCACTTTCTGTGTACAGCTCTAATAGTAAATAGATAACTATGATGATTAATATTTAGTGTCTACTAAATAATGACGATTGTGTAGGTATAAATAATTTTAATTAACTCATAATGCAACAAAGTTAGACCCTTTAACAAAACGAGCGCTAATTGAACGTGACTCCAAATAGATAATAGTGTAATCAAAATAGTTTTCAGTTCATTGTAAGTTTTTTATACAAAATACATCAAAAGTGGACTTTTCTCTACACTCGAGGCAAAACTATAACTGATCGATACTTATCTGTTATCTGAAGAGGCAAACGTAATAGTAAACAATAATAAAATTACCTACCTACAACCTCTAGGATCACCTTAGTGCGCGTCAGTTTGATAACCAATATGTGTCATTCTATAGAGTGATGATGCAAAGGCAAATACACAGAGTAGGTATACAGATAAACTAATCTTTAAGTAGGTATCATTGTTTGAAAAGTATTTTAATAAGACCTTTTTCAGAAAGGGTACACGATTTAAGAGTCTCAATATTTGATCCTAGTCTAGGTGATGCAGTTGTTAGCGCTTGAGATAAACAAAAATAAGTTTACAGTTTTATTACTGGCAGACAAATCTGGGAACACTGACGGCCCCTACCAAGACGAGCAAAAGGACAATGGGCACTTTGTATGGGATTTGGTACCCGCTCCAACAGTAACGTATGATATATCATTAGAAAGGTATTTACGTGAAGAATAATAAAAACTATGGGGCTTGCCTCAATTAGCTGTCGGATCCGAGTAACGATAAAAATTGAATCGACATACAAGTATATCATCCATATATGCAAATTCATTAAGAGGCATACTTATGTCGTCAGTGTAATAATTTTAAACTCAGTTAATAGACATCTTACATTGTTTGAGATACACTTTATTATAATGTAAAGGTTGTAATAGTCTATGGAGTCATACTACGGAAACACAATCATCAACATCAACACATCTGATTTGACAAAAGTTCAAAACATTTCTATTCATCTTTTTTTAAGAAGAAATTCATCATTATCTCAGCACCTCTTGAGGAGCAAGATTGAGTCGTAATATGTACTATGTTAACATCGTCTCCTGACTTTTCAACCTTAATGATAAGACTGATGCTGGCTGCTAATATAGTGGATGTTAATAATAAACCACACGACAAGAAAAAGAAACATATTATTAACAAAACTAAAGAAAAATATGTCTCCCTAAAACTGATTAAGACTAGTTTACAACGGATTTTCCATCAGAAGATCATTTTATAGTTATCAAAAATTACGATACAATAAGGACCTCGGCGATGATGTTGTGATGATTTTCCATTGTGTTCAAAATATTTGTGACAATCTTCACTTCGTGTCTTTTATTTTGACAATTTATTTGAACGTGCGGCAAAAACATTGTTTTTACGACTTGAAGGAGTCCATACACGTTCCTGATCCATATCCGAAGCATAATGGAGACAAAAATATATAAATATATGAAAGTCCGTCTAAGACGCTCACCCAGGCGTGCCCAGCGCGGTGTCTGTAGGCAAATCCCCCCTGCTTGGGGTAGGTAGCAGACTATCAGTGGACATATTTCGGCTGTTACGACGACGATGGTGACGACGACGTCCGTCTTTGTAAAAGAACATGGTATCCATTATAAAAAAATATCGTCTTCTTTGTATCTAGGCCTCCAGGCTTGCAATAGTATTTAACTGGGCTACAGACTCAAAGTACTACTTTACCAATGTCACATAACCGAGCAGAATTTTGAGATTTTGAGGTGTTCCAGCTAATACATTCCGTACCGGGACTATATATATTCTCAGCCTAAAATAGTCTAAAAAATATACTGTATAAAAATCGGAACAGTGGTTGTCTTGATCAGGATATGCTTTTTCAGAATCGACAGTATCTCTTTTTTCATTCAAATATCTCTGAACTGAGATCTTGCCTTCTATGGGAAGCTAGTTGTGTAGAAGCTAGTTTGTGGTTCAAAACAGACTATTTCTTTTTTATCATAATATTATGGCCAGTGATTGTTGTCGAGTGTTTAGTCGAATGATAACTAAATCATTTCTGAAAACACAACTAATCATTTTACATACTATCTTTAAACATTCTGGCTTCCATGTACCTACACATTATATGAAATAAAAAAACCTGTTATAAAAACACGACGACGAAATTCTTTCAGTATTTACAATCAATTAATGATTAAAATCATTAAACATTCATCAAAAAGTGTGAAATACATAAGCTAGTTATGCGTGAACTGCAAAGGTTTGCACAGTCTTTTTTTAAAGCAGTCGGTAGGCAAACATTCTAAGAAGGCCAAATTCCTGTTTTTTTGTTACTTCACCAGTTTTTATTCAATACAGTTAGATTTAAGAACTACATCTACGTTGATGATTTATGAACATTACAGATTATATTAGTCGATGTCACGCGAAATGGACAAGGATTTGTCATAGTAAACATTTTTTGCCTTGCCAAGACCTACGCAATGGTACTAGAATCAACACTGTTGGACAGGGTACCAAAACGCCCATTGTCCTTTGCCAAAATCTGAAAAGTGAAACTGTTTCTCGTTAATTTCAAGGTCCATAAGTTATTTGTCAGTTCCACAGATCTTTGATTTTCCATTTCAAAGAACGTAAATTCTAGAAACAAACCGTATCCTATTCCTATGTTAATTCGAAGAACAATCTTGCAGCCTGTTGCTATCTGCCCCGAGTCCTGCGTCTGCGCAAATATTATTGCTGAATAAACAGCTCAAGACAAGTTATCAGGACGGTGTGAAGTGAAATACTGTGTAAAGCTAGACATTGTTGATGTTAAGCACTTGAAGACGAGAAAAATAGGAAGAAGAGAAGTAAAAAACCACATTGGGCTTAATATTCGTTGCTTGATAAAAAAACTTAAGCATGTAAAGTTGGAGACAATGCAGAAAGTTTGTATATAAACTTACAAAATATATACTGCTAAAAGTGACTCTAGATAGAACGCGAAATTTGTGAAACTACTGAACGAATTCCTTAGACACAGAAATAACGTAGCTGTAGCTACTAGTTACTCTAAGTAACAGAAAAGCTTGGTTTACAAAATTCTCTGCCTCAATCAGACTATCATTTAATGGTACCTAATAACGCAGAATAATTAAATAAATAAAAGGCCGCAACAAAATATGAGCGACTGAAATAAAGTTGCATCGGCCGACATTCGAACTTGAGAAGTGCGGTTGACCACACGCCTCCTGCTAACGCGCTGCGATACTCGATACCTCTTATTGTCTGTTCTGTTGCAATGTGCATGTTAATACCAATAATAATTAAACTAAGAATCTTACGGTATTAGATATGAGTCATAATTCTAAAACTAGCACTCGGTATCTTAGCAGAAATAAGTAATTAAATTATTAATTTTCTGAATCATATCATTCGTACCAAATATGTAAGACTTTTCAAGAAGTGAATCCTATTATGTAGGTAATAATCATAAACACGGGGCTTTTCTTGAACGACATATTTGAACGACATAAGAGTCCCTTCTCTCTAAAGGGTGAGAGAGGAGACTTAGAAAAAGCAATTTTTACTTTATCAACTTCTAAGATAGAGACTTTTGAATTAAGGCACATATTATGTATGTTTGAGATTGTTGTACCTTCAGGGTAACTGCCATTATCCATAGAAGGTTAATAAAGTGTAACCTGAGTACGCAATATAAATTCAGTAACACTAGTACTCAATGAGAATCTAGGCGGGAGAGACCGTGACCCATATTGCTTGACACAAGACCTTATTTCTGACAGATGACCTTGAGAAGCGCTAGTTTGTGATTTGTGAAGGACAAGAAATTCCTGTTTGACCCATTTATTGCAGTAGAATTAATAAATAAGAAATAATTTACTTAAAGAATAAATAAGTGATTTAATAGAATATGTAATATTTTTTTAATGATCTCTAACGCATTTTTATTATATCCTGTTTTTCACGAAATTGCGCATTTCCCCGGGTCAAAATGTCCGGCCAGTTGCTTAGTTACCTTCTAAATTGCATCCCGGGAACATAATTCATCCAGATTTGCAAGAAAAAATGCAGAAACGCTTGCCGTTGTCTCTGCTCATCGTGATTGTTGATTCAATAGAATGCACTAAGCTCGGCCTAACAAAGCTTTGTTGATGTTGCAGTGAGCAAAGTATCTTAAGTGTCCACTCGTTAGTACTATTTATTTAGCCCACAGCCCTACAGTGAAGTATATTGCGTTGTAGTTGATAAGATTTCAGCAAAGAGGCCATGTAGCTTTGAAACTTTTTTAGGGTTCCGTAGCCAAAATGGCAAAAACGGAACCCTTATAGTTTCGTCATGTCCGTCTGTCCGTCTGTCCGTCTGTCCGTCTGTCACAGCCGATTTACTCGGAAACTATAAGTACTACAGTGATGAAATTTGATGGGAATATGTGTTGTATGAACCGCTACAAAAATATGACACTAAATAGTAAAAAAAAGAATTGGGGGTGGGGCCCCCCATACATGTAACTGAGGGATGAAATTTTTTTTTTCGATGTACATACCCGTGTGGGGTATCAATGGAAAGGTCTTTTAAAATGATATAAAGTTTTCTAAAAAACATTTTTCTTAAAGTGAACGGTTTTTGAGATATCAGCTCTCAAAGTCGTAAAAAGTATGTCCCCCCCCTCTATTTTTATAACTACGGGGTATAAAATTCTAAAAAAAATAGAGGTGATGCATGCTAATTAACTCTTTCAACGATTTTTGGTTTGATCAAAGTATCTCTTATAGTTTTTGAGATAGGTTGATTTAACTGTAATTTACGGAACCCTTCGTGCACGAGTCCGACTCGCACTTGGCCGGTTTTTTTATTTTTGTGTTCGAGATTCAATTTTGTATTATCAGAACCCTTTGCAGTGGTCTATGACAACTCTGCATGACCAAAAAAGTTTTTTTTAAGTTATAAAAGTTATTGTCCAGGTATTAAAATTACAAGACTTTATTAGTATTTATTTGTGTGTAAGTTAAAGTGTACTAGCATCTGGTAATATTCCACACGAGATATTGATTGATATTATTATTGAACTAACTGTCCCGAGTAAATAACATGTTAGATACTTATGCGGTTATTTACATAAGCATTTCGTAATAGTCTCGTGCGATAGTGACCCTAGTTCTGTATCACTAATATGTACTACTCACTATTCTTTAGATATAGTAACATCCCTTCTTTTCGTGATAGAAAATATCAATTATGCAATGATGGCGTCAACAAATGATAAGGCACAATGTAATAAGACAATAATCCGTACATATGTAATGAGACAATAATCCTATGTTGCTTGCTATCGATCGTAAGTATTTATCAAGTAATGTGGCATAATCTTCTAGCTACGCAGTATTTAAAGAAAGTTCTATACTTCCACCCTATTTTTTACTATTTTAGAGAGATACCCAAAAAACCTTACAAAAATACAGCCGAAAAAGTTTTCTTTAAAGTTCTGAAAACCTGAAAACCTCTCGTAATTCGCAATGCAATAGGTAAGTTGCTTTTAAGCAACCGCATATAGGCACAGATACAAGTCATAGACGAAGACTTGACACTCTACTTGATATCTAAGCATTTGTTTCCATCTATCTGTCTACCCAGTAACATCTGCCTACACAACTATCTTTCATGTCACCACAAGCAGCTACAAAGATCCAAGATAGCAGTGGAAGTTTCACAACCATCAGCCTTTTACATAACCCAGAGCAGTGATCCTTCTCTTCGCAGTGGAGATAACGCTCAGCTGATCGGCATACTTGGCAAGCCTTAGTACAATTAGTGCCAAGGTACGCACTTCCTAATTTCCTAGCTGTAAACATTAGGCGAGCCCATCTCATGTTCCAGTTTCATTTGACAGTTAATCGAGAATCGAAAGTTGTAGGAGAAAATGAGTGTTCCGCAACTGGCAACCCTCAAAATTGGACAAATATGTATTTAATAAAACTTCTTACACATAGAGGCCTAGAAAGGTAATTATAATACGAGATGTCGACGAGTCGAACGATACTATCGTACATTTTTCAATCACGTGCTTCACATACTAATTTAATTTTAACTTGAAACTAAAAGGTGTGAGCACGAGTATTGAATTGATGGACAGTTGAAAAGATGGTTGGTGGCAGCATTCCTGACAAAATTCACATGCTGCTTTGGAATGCATGGTTCTCCTCTGTTTGTCATCTAATAAAAGTAAAAGCGACTACTTGACGAAGTTAACTTCTTAATTCATTTTGTGTGAAAGTAAACGATGTGAGTTTTTTTTTAGTTTATATAAGATTTTTCAATTTTATGCTGCGTAAAATCTTACAATCGCTCTTTTATTTATTTACAAAGGAAAAACGCCACGAGTGAGCGTCATCAAAATACAACACACGTACCTAGTGGATACTGGATGTACAGTTCATGCGTCGCAGGGCAGGATTTAACAACAAAAAAATACGCACGCAAATGCAAAAATCTTATATTTTTTGGAAACAGTCCAATTACGAAATAAATTATTTTGTCTGGCTCGTGGTTATTTTTAAAACGTCCACAATTAACATAAAATGTTTCTTTTGAACGCTCATACAAACTGTCACCGGAATAGCAGTTAAGGTCGTCTATTTTTATAACATCTTCTATTTAATTATAGATACGTTATCATTACATCTGTCAACAAGTATTGCAAATCTAAATGTACTTACATATACTTGTTGTGAAGAACTACTTAACTACTCTCAGCTAGTATTCTTTGCTTCATATAATGTTACTCTGTTATTTTTTATACCTATGTAGAGAAATATAAAAGCTAAGCTATAAGTAAAGCAATCTTATCAAAGCTACTTTTATGAACTACTTATTAAAACATTAATTACAGTGTATGTGACTTGGGTCTCTTTCAAGAATCATGCTAAATTAGCTACTAGTGGCGACATCTATACGCCACGCAAGAAAATTTTATAACGTGAATTCAAAACATTGTATAATTTTCCCTGATTTTTTGCCGACTTGAGGAGATTCTTAATTCGGATTTGTGTACTTTTTTAGGCAGTAATTTTATGGTTTCATCATTAGGTATTAAAGTTTAACTTAGGTACCTGGCCTGACAGCATGGTACCTATGTATATCAGTTGGTAGGATATCGGTCAGTATCCAATTTCTAAGTAACTATTCAGTAATCTCTGCTACTAATAACAATGACTTAGTCTTATCTTAGAACTTCCACTTTAATATTGAGCGGCAGAAACTTACAAACTACTTTTTTTTTTTTTTAAAACGAGATATTTTATTTATAATTCAACTAAATATTTACATTAATTTAAAAAATAAAATAAAATAAACTTATATATATATATACAACTTAAAACTAATACAGTGCATCAAAAAATTGCTCCTCATCGCTGTCACTGGGTAATGTACCCAAAAGACTGGCAGCATTGCCACGTTGGATGGCAATGCTCAACCTCTGTGCGAAATAAAAGCCAGCCTTTGGGTCCCGGGAAGTGTCAACCAGGCGCTGGGAAATATCCCTGGCAAGAAGGTGGGCGCTCGGACCCCACGGCCCTAGAGTTTCAACCCCAAACGGCTCAAACATGTAATTACTATATTTGCGCCGCTTGAGGTTCTCTGCTTGTGCAGCGGCGGTGCCAGCACAACATGCAGTTCCGGGAAGGTGAGATGGCGCAAGAGTGTCGACGCATGTCGCGTCCCACACTAAAGTCCTACCCACCTTCCACGGAAATAGCGACATGCCGTCTGGTCTCTTGCCATCGTCGCGTGCCAAGCCATTTGGTTCGAGCACGGCTGGCACGCCGACGGCAACTAACTACTTACTTGTTTTCGGCCTAACAATCAAGTCCCAAGATAAGACAGATAAGTACCTAAATAGGTCCCCAGTTTCCATTAATAGGTAACCCCAAAGTTCCAATTTTGTAACTTTGCACCGGATCGGAGAAACATCCGTCTTGATAAGATTCGTAGGTATAGGAAAGCCGCTGCGGGCATTCTGAATAGAATATAAACCAAATGGCCATGCACTTGAGCCGACTGTAATTGAATCTGTCGATAAACGTCGTAAATAACCATTGCCTGCCTACTCCGCATACCTTCAAATAAAGATAAAATAAATCATAAATATGATGGTATACTTGAACTAGGCAATGTTATCTTGCCTGATCCAAGAAGACACTATTTTGGTTTGACAGGTTTGCGACGTCCTAGATAAACAAACATTGACGTCGAAGAGAGCTCTAATCTAAAATAGAATATCATCTTTACAAGCTGGTGAAATAAAATCAAAACGAAATTATAAAGCGTCAGTGCCCGCGTTTGACAATTTAGGAAAGTCCCCAATAAAACTTGATTGCTCAACTTCAGACTACATTGTGGGCGAGACGCAATTACATGTGAGCTGATTAAGTACAAAGTTTAGATTATTTGAAGATCATAAACTTTTATGAGATTCCGAAAACGCCGGGGAGTCTAAGATATTGTCGCCAGACCGATAAAATGATTTAACGTTTAGTTAGTTTCGTTAAACCTTACCCAGACGACTAGACGGTCAACACACTCGTTATATGCTCTCATAAATTAAATTTTCTTCTTTTGTTGAAGAAGTAAAATGCTATAGTTTTACGGCTAGTCGTAAACTAACTGTGTAACACAGACTATAGTCATCAAATCTGAACAGACATTATGAACAAAAGTCTTTTATTGATTTCGATATTCTTTTACAGGCAATGACCTTATTGAAAGAAGATGGTTCTACTACCATTATTTTGGCTTCATGTAGTAGCTTCAGTTTCTTACCATTTCATGATGGTTAAAGGTCGAAGCTGGCTATTCGCGTCACGGCGTCACCAAGTGAAAATCTAAGTAGGTAGGTACTTTGAATTGCACTTGGTACAATAGAAAGAAATTAGGTAGAAGTTGACAACTCCGATGGAGTATCGATCCAAACTTATAACAACTTAATTTCCTCTTAAGAGGACAGCCATGTGTTACGAATTTTCTTAGTTACCAAAATACAGGCCCACAGTTTTGACACATTTTCGACATAAAAGACAAAAGATTTATATTTATCAATTCATATGCAATCACAATACAACATCACATCTCTAGCAAATTATTCTGCATCAAAGACATGCCACAGCACAATATCAATTTATTGCCGTTAAATTGGCGGGCGGACATCGTGGAGTCCATTGCCCACGCTAGCGCAGTGACGGTTAAACTCAACCCCTTTAATTTAACTGTTATTTATGATCAGACCCTATTTAACCTCAGTTTTGTTGCCTCTTTGATTCAAAAGAAGCTGTAGATATAATAGAGATACTTATATCGGATCGGGCCCCAGGGGCCCGATTCTCCTCAGTTAATAATGTCAAAATCGAATAGAAATCGAATCGCAATATGATCGTAATAGCAGTTTTTACCATATCGGGCATTCTTCTACTAATAAAAGACCAATCGTATTCGATTGACATTTGATTGGTGTGCGATTGGTCTGCTATTTTGGTGATTTTGGTCTATACGGTAGTTTGCTGTACAATCATTTTGCAATCGTAAATCATTTGCAGACAAAATGATTCATTATTGAATGATAGAAAAGGATAAAAACGTTTATTTCAAAGAAAAAATAGCGGAATGCCACATACGCTTCAATCGTAATCGAGTCGGGATTGGATCGCAGCCGAACGTGAATCGAATGACGCTTAAGTAAAATTAGGAGAATCGGGCCCCTGGATTTTTGCAACAATTACGATGTACTTAGGCTTAACTGGTCCACCACTGGACATGGTTTTTATTTGACCTTTAGACTTTCCTATGGTAAAAAATAGCAGCTAGGAAACAAAAGAAGGAAGGGTCTCTATTTTACAGTTGCGCCAAACATTCGCATTTAAATTAGTAGGCTTCCTTGAAAGGTTAAAGGTTACAAGAGTAGGGTACCTAAGTAAAAAAGTTTCATTGAAATGTCAAAAATGTGTTTGATTCACTTAGGTAGGTTAGTTAACCTTTAGTTTGTATAAATCGGACAGTCTTTCAGTAAAAACGAATGGATAGCTCATCATAGAACTTAAAAAAACTAGGTAATTGATCGAAAATATATCGCAAGCAAGTTTCAAACCTACTAAAGCTGTGCCACGGTATGATGGATGGATTTCGCTAATACCTACTTAAGTTAAAATTAGCTCTACATTGTCAAATATATGAGAGCTATAGCCATCCCTCAAGTTTTGTTTACATGACCTATGCCAAGAGTTCAAGGTCATAGCCTCGATACTTTTGCTATTTATTTCAATGAGAGTTTCTGACTGAGTTATATGATGGACTGCATTCACAGACTTGCTTATTAATAGTTGATCAATTGATAAGACAGGATGGAGACGTAGTTATTTAATTTCCACAACATTGCTACAAACCTGAGTGTCACGCCGGCGCGGTGACGATGCTGTTAGATGCCACTCTTCAGTAAAACCGAGTACACATCACCATAACACTTCACCTTCAGTCTAGGATGTTCGGAATAGGATCGCGATGGCTACGACGAAAGCGAAAGTGCATCGGTTTATTATGGTTACCCGGTGTTTACATGTGTGGCCGCGCGGCGTGAGCCGTCGACTGGCGGTAAGGACGCGGGAAGGTCGCCGGCCATTGCGGCGCATGCGCGGTCATGCCCATAAAGCCGCCAAACGCTGCCAATTTTCTGACCTCTGGCAATCTTTCGACAGTTCCGTCGTAGTAAGCTCTTCATGTTGATATTCAGGTAAAGGTAGGATTTCGCCGATAGTCACGAATGACTAGGAGTATGGAGTGTCGTAAGCAAACCCTCATTAGCTCAGTAATAAGTCACCAGTTGTTTCGGTCTGAAATGATAAGGGCAATCCGCCACGACCAAAAGAAATTCGGCGCAGGGACAACGTAATAGGTACCTACACCACGTGCTGTCCGATGCACGGGAGTATCAATCACCAACTAAGTACCAGACACTGAACTGGGGCCCGATTCTCCTAAGTTTATACTTAATGTCAAAATTGAATAGTAATCGAATCGTAATATGATCGCAGTAGCAGTTTTAACCATATCGGGCATTCTGCTACTAATATTAGACCAATCGTATTCCAGCGACATTCGGTTGGTTTGCGATTGGTCTGCTATTTTGGCGATTTTGGTCTATACGGTAGTTTGCGTAAATTATTTGCAGACAAAATAATTCATTATTGAATGACAGAAAAGGATAAAAACGTTTATTTCAAAGAAAAAATAGCGAATAGCGAATGCCACATAGGCTCCATCGTAATTGAGTTGTGATTGGATCGCAGTCGAATGTGAATCGTATGTCGCTTAAGTAAAATTAGGAGAATCGGGCCCCTGCTTTGTGAAAGTTTCTTAAAATTCACAATCTCAAAGCCTGCAAAAGCCTATTTTGAATAAAAACTTTTGATTTGACTACATTGTGGGAAGTGGGAAATAAATGGGTAGCCGAAAAAGCCAATGTTCTCTATACATTATAATGATAGCACTACTCAAGTGTGAAAACAGCGAAATATTAAATAATCATCCTCAAAAAAGCATGATTTGTTCAATTAGCGCCGAAAGCGCCATCTAGTATTAGTAACCAACCCCATGACTAACCATATTTTTCACTGCCCGTACCGGGATAAATTATTAAACATTGAAATAACTTCTCAAATTGGTTCAGTAGTTTCGGAGCCTTTAGTGTACAAACAAAAAATGAATAAATAATGTCGGGACTTGGAAATGCGAGTAATATTTAGTGGCGGATCTACCGTAGTGGACACTGGGCGGATCTATCATAGAGGACACTGTGTCCACTCTGGGCATGACCAGTTCAGATAGTTAATTTACTTGTGACGTCACACTTTTTACTTCTTATCATGTGTGTAGTACTGGTACTTCAGTACTTCCCATGGAGAATAAAATGACTAGCGGATATGTCATAGCCCAAAATCGTTTAAGAAAGTAGTGCGCCAAAATGCGGGTGTTTAGGGGACGAGGGACGTTACGAGCTCCACCCTTACAGCCTTTTTCAAAACCCGCCCATTATTATTAAAATAAGAATTACCTTACCAGTCAATCAAGACAAATCTTTGACAGATTGATTTCGACTGACAAGGAACCGGAATGCCTCTTTTAGTTTTAGTAATTGATCACTACTACCATACGTTACTTGACCTGCAGTCGCCTGACCTACCTACCTTAAGGCACTTATTTCATCTCCGCTATCTTTCCTTCCTCTGTGCTTAGATAGTAGGAACAAGTTATTCTTGCATTTACGTAACATTATAAAAAGATAAACCAGTGTTAACTAGTGCTAATATCGGGTTAATAACCATAATAATCGCTATATTATACACCGAATAGATAGGTATATAGTAGGAGTTTATAATTTTGATGATGAATTTGAATGACTTTGGGACAGTTTAGAATGAGAGATAATCTTAAAAATAGAGTTTATGGTATAATTTTAGAGAACGTTTTGAGCGAAAAGCCTTAGATCCACTTATCCAATTAAAAAAAAAGAAGACCAAGAACAACGGCCAACATTGCCAGTGTAAAAAATATAGTATTTTCAAGAATAGACAATATAAGTTTTTATTTAATATCCCTTGTCTACATCGATATACTTCATTTTTATCTAAAAGCAGCCAGAACAGCACTGATTCATCGGAGCCAATTAAGATGCAGTATACTTGCTATACAAAGTTGACCGAAATAAGCCGAAGTGCATTCCTTGTATTCTCCTAACCTCAGCCGGCTGTATAATTCGGCAGTGGCAATGAGCACTAATTAGTAAATTAGCTCGAAAATTACCCAGCCACATCTCTTTCTAGATTCTGAAAGAATACTGATATACTTACAGAGACTGTGTGATATTCTAATGCTTCACCTAACATCCTTATAATTCTGGTGCTAACGATATATTCATATTTATTTATTTATACATACACACTATCATTACAGTTTAACCAATACGATAGTGGTGTCCACAGCCATTATCTATACATACAAAATGAATAAACATTTAACTTAAATCTAACACAAAAACAAAACTAAACTGAACTATACTTCAAAATAACTTATATAAATTAACACAAAATGTACTTACAACTAAATAACACAATAAATATGTTTAGGTACCTCCTAATCAGTACTATAACTAATAATATTTAACAATACTATTGCAAATTCCCTCAGATTGCACGAAAACAAATCTATCATGCACTTCATTTAATACCCGTATTGTGCGGGTGAGGGGTGCCTTCGCCAGCAGATTGGTTCTGGCGGGGGGCACGGCCAGCAGTCGCGGCCGCCGCCGTCTCCACACGTACCTGTCCGGCACGCACAGCTGCAGGTGACACAGCACACCCGGGTTGTGCTCCAAACCTCGCAGGAGCTTTACCACATACACCGCGAGTGTAAATTCCCTGCGTACTCTTAGTTGATTGTACCCCACCATACCCAGTACAAAAAGTGTAGGATACATCAGCGGGTAAAATGGGTACACCCCTTATGGGGTGTTGTAAACTAAGTTTGAAATACAAGTGTCTTGTAAACTTGTTTTGTACTCGTTCAAGCATGACATTGTGTTTCGCTTCATGAGGCGCCCAAATCACCGCACTGTGCTCCAGATGACTCCTTACCAAAGCATCATAGAGCACCCCAGGGTCGGACTGGGCCGGAAGGGCCCGGGTGGCTGATCACAATCCCGGGGCCCGAGACTAGACCATACGGTGATGGGATATTATCGAAAAATACTGAGATACACAAATTGAGATAAACAAACTATAAAAAATTTATTACTATACTAAAATACAATACAATAGTAAGTAGGTATTTACTTAGAACAAATTATATAAAGCTAGCCAATCAACATTTTTTACAAGCTTTTATTTAACTTGCAATGTATGTATGTATGTTAGGGCATGCAATACCGGTTTACCGGTTTCGGTTTTACCGGTAAAACCGCCCATTTTCGCGATTTTTAATTTACCGGTAAAAATAATATGTAACCGGTAATTTTCCCGGTTTTTACGTTTTTGTGATAATATATAGCAATTGTTTATTTAACGTCAAATCTTCATTATGTAGCCTGAACATAGTGTAATATTGCATACATTACATATTGTAAGAGTGTTAAAGTTGCTGTTTTTTAGGAAAGTAAACTTATGTGGCTCCTTATCTATCTCTAGGTTAGATACAAATCTTCATTCTCATCTTAATTTATAATATCTAAACAAATTTTATTCATTCGGTTAATCTGAATTTCCTCATAGCTGTCAGTTCCTATTAGGTAAAAATGTAGCTTATGCTTATTTTACTTACTCAATGACCTTATTGAGCAAGGGCTTTTACTTCACCACCATGCGGACAGCTCTGAGGACACGGTGGAGCACACAGTCTACGTGTGCACTGCCTGGGAAGGGTACCGCGGTGTCGTCGTCGAGCCAATAGGCAGCGACGACCTCTCGCGTCCGGCCCTGGTTCAAGCCATGGTCCGAAGCGAGAGAGAATGGGAAGCCGTCGCCTCCTTCTGCGAAACGGTCATTCTCAGTCTCTCCCAGTCAGCTCGAGAAGGAGACGGTGGAGCGCCTGCGAGTTCGCACCTCTCATCCCAACCGCTGTAGTGGACCGAAGACACCACGGGCGCCGAGTGTCGAGAGACGACTCCCAGCCACCGTAGGCGTCGGTCTGTGGAAGGTGAGTTCGGGTGGCTCATCGTTCCTCCGTCTGCATAGACAACAGACCCGTGTCGGCGGCCCGAGTTGTTCCACGCGCAGGGCCAAAACCTGCCGGGGCTGCGGGATTGTTCGAAAGAGTTACCGCGACCCTGGTCCATAAAATGCCCACGATTTACCATAAAAAAGTGCTTTCACTTCAATGAAAAAAATGTTTTTTTTTTCACGGTAATTCTTAGCGTTTATCCCGTCTTGTGACGGGGTCCGCTTTACGTATCTTCTTCTTCCACTTCGCTCTATCCAGGACATCTCCCTCTTCGAGTTCGTAGATTTTCATGTCATTCATTACGACACTCAACCACCACCGTTTCGGAATGCCTCTGCGCCTTTGATCGGGTATATTGAGATTGAGTACACAACATTGGCGATGTATTCAGGTGGTCTCCTTTTTACATGGCCGAACCATCGCAGCCGTTTCTCTTGCATTTTGTCGACGACATCGCGTTCGGATGGTACTGACATGTTTTTTTTTACGGCCCACGTCCCAAAAAATGTTTACCACCTTATACCTTGTATTTTTTATTATTTTTTGCTTTTGGACTAACAATCTTATTGATATAATATCACATTAAAAAAAAAATACAAAAATTACCGTTTTACCGGTTTACCGGTAAAAATATTTTAATTACCGAATTTTTACCGGTAATTTTTATTTTACCGGAATTGCATGCCCTAATGTATGTATGTAACTATGTGTGTTCGGGTGGAATTTTACAACTCAATTTTAAGGCACTTGCCCTCAACCGATTGAGCTGAAATTTTGCATACATGTTTAGTTTGGATGACAATGCATGTCAAGCTATGTGACGTCATCCTAAATCCAACATGGTTAAATATACAAGATGGCGGACTAGTTATTTTTAAGGTACCTAAACAAGATGGGTATCAAATGAAAGGGATTGACAAGTAGAACACATTGCACTTTACGAAATAAAAATCCAAGATGGCCGCCGCTACAAAATGGTCAATAACCTATTTTTTTTTCAATCCCATCCATATGGGTATCCAATGACACGGCTTGACAAGTAGAATAAAGTGCACTTTACCAAATCAAGATCTATCCTATACTTACCAGGTGAAAACTAAAAAGTATAAAATCAATTTATTTTAGAAGAGGAGAACTTTCAGCTAAGCAGTTAATGACTCGATCGTAAAAGCTGTTGTTTTCGTCATCCTTGATTAGATCCGATTCTGTATTTAATATAATCAACGAATCCAACAGTTCTTGCCCCAGTAAAGAACGAAGTCTCGTTTTAATGCGCTTCAATGCTGAAAATCGTCTCTCACAAGTCACTTGCGTGAATGAAATTGTGAGAATTACAACAACGATTCAAGGAGCAGCGAACGCACGCGTCGGGGATTCCCCAAACCACAGACTCTTTACTTGCGTAATGCGTTCCGTTTCATCAAAATTATGAGATGAGAGTGAATAAATACGTTACGTTTCTTAATTGTTATTTATAAATGTTGCAGTTCCGAATTCATCGAGTTTTTAACCTCTATAGCCCTAGTGTATGATTGGCGCCCTGCTAGCTAGATCTAGAAAACCGCGTAAATTGCGAATTTTACGCGTTTTTGCCGCGACCTTACAACAGCAAAAATGTCTCAGTCCTTCGAAATCATGACCGATTCCTGTAGGGTTTCTTGCTTTAGTTTATTTTATAAACGGCGGAATAAACACTATTATTATTGATAATAATAATAACCACTATAATACTTACATAAAAGAAAGCGAAATAAAACTCCCATAATTTTCCGGCAATTTTAGCCCATTGAAATGTTACCTACAATTTAAGGACAGAGTATTGCATTTATTACAGGATGCAATTTTATTTTTGGGACATGTGTGGGGGGTCAATAGAAGCTTAATCTCAAGTTTGTGGGGTCGCCACCCAGGTCCCCCGGCCGCCATCTTGAAAAAAGGGGCGAAAACACTTTTTTCGCGATATCTCGTAAACTACGCTTCTTACAAAAAATTCGTCAAGTCATAATTTGTAGCAAATTGTTTTGTCTTTCAAATTTTTTGTAAGACGCATAGTTTACGAGACATGCACGCGGGCAACCGTAGCACAGGGGGCACGCTGCGCGCCCCCCCCCCCCCCTGTGCTGAGGTTGCCGCATGCCTCTCAACCCAGGCCTGTGGGGGGGCCCGTGCAGGCTGGGGCCCGGCTGGCAAATGCCACCTCGACTGTATGGCCAGTCCGACGCTGGAGCACCCTGAGGGTAGTGATGTTGGTGAATACCTGCGACTGTCTCAGTACGAAACCCAGGTTTCTATAGGCCTTCTTGCAAATTCTAACTATGTACTCCCGGAAAGTTAGATCATTTACGAGGGTATAGTGAGAAAATATAGAATATCTACCACGGACTAGTAAAAAAAGATATCTACTTAATATTTTTTATTTCAGATTGTGTGTCCACTATCCAATAGAATACCTACCTTAACTTTGACATTGTTTTCCCACCATCAGTATGGGAGTCATTGTGCGAAAAATTGTCTCAGAAAATCTAACTAACCAATATTATAAAGCTGAAAAGTTTATTTGCTTTCACACGTTCTTAGGAATTAGGTATTTATGTAGGTATGTGCTAGACCGATTTGAAAAAAATATTTTAATAAAAAATATCGAGGGAAGCTCCTATGATGGAAAGGATGCTTTTCCTACTACATAATAGGTTCAATATAATTCAGACGGTCAATTTATAATCCTCGATATTAAAGATAAACGTCAATAAAGCACTATTGTTATTACACAACAATATTGACCGTCTAGGGAGTGCCTTACTCAGAGCAACATCCCAAATCAGAAAATAAAACGGAAGGAAAGATTTTTAGTTGTAGCTATAGGTATATTTTACGTTTGTAAATATAGTAATAGTTTTAATTTTTATTGTAAATATTACTGAGTTGCATTTAAATAAATGCACAAAACGTCTTGTTATAAAATGCTTAAAATAAATAATCTTCAAATAGGAAAGAGCGAAATTATGAATCATGACACGATGTGAGGTGGGACTCTTTGACCGACTTTCCAAAAAGGAAGAGGCTCTCAATTCGTCGGAATATTTTATTTTTTTAAAGACTGTCCCTAAAAAGAACTCCCATTTTCGTTGGTAAATTTCATAAAATGTCATTTTATGAAATTTACCATTTACCATTTTAAAAATGACGACATCGAATAGTAGGAGCTGGAAGGTCGAATAAAATCTGCATTTTTGCTTCCATTAAGCGGTGAACCAGTATAGGGATAAGGGTTTTGATTATGGACTTACTTGCTCTAAGTAGGAAATGCGTATAAAAAACTGGGCGCACCTACATAAAACTTTAGAATGTTTTTAGTACCTCCGCTTACGTTATAAAAGTATAGAAATCCATAACGACTGATTACGTTCTGGATGGGTACTTATTCCACATGTTATTTGATGAGATTTACCTACGTATCTTTTACAGATAGGTACATAGATACTTTTTATATAACACGTATTGTCGGAGTCACGGTCTCTATTTGATATACATAGATACGACACTGAGATTGCACACATAGATCAAGACGTACCTATCTAGTTTTAGCTTGTGGCAAATAGACGAATGGATATATAACATTGTCTATTCAACACAATTCACCCATATACGTATAGCGTAGCAATGCGTGCGCGATACCGTAACGGGTAGGTACTTCACTCGCTCGTCACAATACGGAGCCCTAGACACAATGAAGTTTCAATCTTTACAATAATATTTCCGGCCCCACCTTAAATTCTAGTGAACAAACATCGTTAGGGAAACCAAGAAATTTTAAGAGCAAATCACGCAAAAGTATTGTAGGTAGAAAAGATTAATGTAAAATGAAAACAAAAAATAAACATAGTAACAAGCTCGTTTGGACATTTTATTCATGTAAATTTGCAGATATAATTAATACAAATTATGGTCATGTAAATTGGGAACTATGATAAATAATTATTACTATCAGCTGGTTTAGAGGACACTGTCTTATACCGTCTCCGAATAGCTTAATTCCAGCCATTGTTTAATTTTGATGACTCATCGAAATATAAAAAGGCAGTCTCGGAGGTGTGGCATTACAAATACTGTCTTATTCCTAAGTTTACATAATGAGATTTTTATTGTGATAGTGATAAAACACAAACTTAAACTATGTGAACATTCTACTTCCTGAATGGGTACTAATGCATGCATGACTCCATTATATTAGGTTCCTCACCTTCTAGGATGTTGTATTAAGTGCAGAGCTATGTCATAGTCAACTAAATTCCTAAAAGATTAATGTGACAAAACCTATATTGTCTACATGTCATACATCACAATTTTTCCTAAAGTTATCTGTACAGTTTCGGTAATTTAAGATGTCTAATATGCCAATCACTATACATTACATCCAAATAATAACTTTATGCTGAGCAGCTGATGTATTATATACTTTGCTGCTGTGCCTTCACAGGATGTGTATTGGAAGTTCAGCAACATGTCTCCAATAATTAGTCATACACAATTTCTATTTTCAAACAATTCAGGATTGCTAACAAAACAATCTAGATACAAAGTAAATTATTCACAAAGAAATCCATAAATAAACTTTTTATTAAAATTGTATAAGACTGAAATACTTTGTATGTTGACACTACTGATTTCATGAATGTATGATCATTCATTTCAGAGAGCAATATAATATTATTTGTCAGACTCGTTTTGTTCAGGTTCAACTGCTTTCAACCATGGGTGCTGAAGGCACTCATAGGCAGTGGCGCGCCGATTTGGATCGAAATCAAGCATGGGCTTTAAGAAATCGGCAAAGTCTTCTGCATCTTTCTGACTCCACTCATACTTCTCAGTAAGGACAGACACTAAGCCCCATGGTTTCAAGCCAGTAATGTTCCTCAACTCACCCTTTTTATTGAAGAATACTTTGGAATATTTTCCAGAGGCTGCAATTCGTTTTGGGATATCTCCTAATAGTTCTATAATATGAGCAAGGTGATCCTCATCACGGCTATAGCCATCACCAGAATGCGGCTCGAATAAATAGTCTCCGGTGGCCAACTCAAAGGCCATACATGCAGTGCTCCATATGTCAGCTGAAGTTCCATAGCCAGCACTCAGCAACACTTCCAGGGATCTGTACTGTCTAGTTTGTATATCTTCAGTGAAATGCCGATGGACCCAACAAGCATTACCTAGATCTGCAATCTTTACTTCTAAGTCACAGATATCAAAAGCTGGATCAAATTTTTTATCAAGGGATTTTCCTTTTGTAGACTGAGAATTGAAGGAAGGTGGAGTGTCAGTCATTTCTCCTTCAGACATAGGGGTACCAGCATCATCTCCACACCCATATTGCTTAGTCCTTACCTGCACTGCATCAGCATCAGTATCAAACGCTTCTTCATCGGCGCGTTCATCATTGCAACCATTGATATTAGTTTCATTGTCAGAGCGTGTAGTCTCAATGACACTTGCCTCTTCAGGTGTTGGAGGTGAATCATCATTGTCTTGCGACATAGGAGCCGACTCGCTGTTATTGACCACTTTTTTCTGTTCTTCCATTTCCTCTATTTGTTCCATTTGCTTTTTAAGCAGCATTGACTGACGCTTAGCTTTCTTCTTTAACTTTTTCTTTTTATTTCTACTCATTTTAGCAGTTACTACCTGTTCCTGAAATTCCTTTGGTGCAGTACTAATCAGGGAATGAGGCAGTCTCAAGCCTAGGGAATGTAATTCAGTAGCCTCAGCTGCAAGCTTGCGTATGTAAGATTCATCAACACAAACCAAGACATTCTCGGGTTTAATATCTGTATGGATAATCTTACATTTAGTATGGAGGTAATCCAATCCTTCAAGCACTTGACGTATGATAGTTTTAACGTTTTCCCGTGGTATACCTCTATAATTAGATTTGAGTATCAACTTCAGTAGGTGGTGACCCAGAACTTCAAACACCATGCACACATGGGTGCCATTCACACCGGTTATTTTAAAGTCATTAAGCAACTGTACGGTCTTATTCCTCTTGGGATCCGCTGGATCACTGTCTCGAACTGCTTTCAGAATCTTAATTTCGTCTAAAGCCGTCTCCGTAAAATGAGGTGCCGATTTTACGACTTTCAATGCGACGAAACGTTTGTCAACAAGATCCCAACACAACCACACGGTGGAGAAATGACCCCATCCCAGTTTTCTAGTGACGTGGTACCGATTCAGGAATAAGTCTCCAATTTTGACAGGATGGTAACCACCCTTACAATAGTCGGCGCTGTCCTCCTGTTCCTCGTCGTCGCTCGCATATTGCTCGTCTTCATCCTCTTCGATCGTTTCATTGGAAGAGCTATGTGTAGGTTCTAAACGATTCTGATTCTGGTTGCGCAGACCGTTTCCTTGTACACCAGCCCCGTGGTCCTCCTCGCGATTTTTCTTTTTACCGAGTTTATGCCGTTTCTTTTTCGCCTGAATGGCGAGCACTCTTCTATTTACATCTGATTTAGAACTCATTTAGTAAATTAAACACTTTCAACAACGCCAATATATATATAAATTTATCTTTTCATCTCAAATCTTTTTGTTTGAGTATGGCGGCCGGTCGCAGAACAAAATGCGCTCGAACATGAACTCAAAATGTTGCTAGCAATAAAATGTGTTATGAGCCATAGACAATAATTTTATACCATACCTTATTTTATATCTTTTTTAATACAAAAATCGCTGATTCAGGGAATGAGGAAACTTTTAATTAAATAGTGTGTCGTAATGTAATTAGTGGAGGCTTAAATAATAGTCGCACGAGATCGAAAATAAGAATTGGCAGCAGCACTTATCTTAAACAGCAACATGAAGTTTTATTTAAAAAGATTTTTAAACTCTCACTTTGCACACGTACATAATATTTCTCAATAATCGTGACATGTATACGCCATAACTAAATAAATTTCCAATTTCTATAAGTTTCGTACTTTATAGTAACATAATTATCGCGTTTAAGTCCTGATTGCTTCGAATTTATGTTGATTTAAGATTTTAAATAAGATTTGAGATTTATAATTTGGGGGATAAACAGAATAAGACATTGGTATTGGGGAAAACTTTTTGCCCCACCTACCTATTAGATCAGACCATGAAAAGGGGCCACAACAATACGTGAAGATTCAAGAAGCCCAAAACATTACCAGTTTAGTAACGTTACCAGCTAGGCGTAGACAAGGCGTGTTCTCGTGCTTAAAGGTGCCTCGCAAAGCCTCTGTACCTAAATGCGATGGTTCTGACTCTGAGCCCAAGACAGTGTCTTATTCTGTTTATCATAATACCCTTTCAAGTAACTAAGTATGTATAAAGCTAGCTATCAAACTACACGGTGGTTAAACTGTGATAGGGGTAATTAAAGATAACTAAAATAAAAACAACTGTTTTTTTTTGTCATTATTATTGATCTTTTGTTGTGATTGTGGGCTGCTTAGGCGGTACCTCTTTCATACTCATTTTTTTTTTCTCCCTTTCATTTAGTTTTTTAACTGGTATTAAAACAATACCACCAATAAGAACAAGTGTTCCGGCCACGTAAAATGATACTGAGTATCCAAAACTATTTTTCAAAATGCTAGATAACGGTGTACTTATTAAACTTCCTAGACCTTGAAACATTATCATAATACCAGTTGCGTTTGTTAACATATCTAATCCAAATAAGTGCACTAATACTACACTACGAACACAACTTAAACTAGCAATATGAAATCCAAACAATATGCATATCACATATACATAATAAAGGTTAAATGAAAAATTAAATGAAATAATTGCAGTTCCAGATATTAAACACACAGCCATATACAAATATACAGGATTTAATTTCATGGCCAATGCACCTATGGTCAGACGACCTAGAGCATTTGCAAAACCGATGACGCTTACAAATACACTACAGTGTGCAGGATCGATGCCCTCACTTTTAGCCCTATCCGGCAGGAACACATAAGGCACTAAATACCCTAAGTATGTGAAGAAGCCGCTCGTACATAGTAATATAAATGAAAATCTTTTCAGTAATTTCGGATCCATCATAGTTGCAAGAATTCTTCTAACAGCAGTTGTAAAAACACCCCTTTTTTCATTTAAATCGGCAGCAGTTACAGCACGTGACACCGCCATTTGATATTCGAGACCCGTTCTTGCTTCCGGTGCAGTTTCCATTTTACTTTTTTGATAAGCCGGCAACTTATCTAGCCTTCCGTCATAAAAAGCGTCATCTCGATACATTGGTCGAGCTTGGGCTACATGTTCTTCCCAATGAAATAATCTTTGAAACACAGAGCGTTTAATTGGCTCTTCAATATTAATATTTATTTCTATAGCTTTCTCAGCATTATCGTCTTTGACACTTACTCTAGATTTCGACTTGGATATTAAAGATTGAACTTGTTTCAATTGTCTTCGACTGATTCCACTTTGAGGACCTTGAGCGGTAAGAGTAAGCCTTGATGCAACTGCTGTAGAAGGACCCGCTTGCGTCGGCGTTGGCACTGTACTCTCTCCAATCACTGCTGCCGCAGTAGGAAAGTGTGCATTCGATACAGCGCTGAACAGCCGTTCTGCAGCACTTGGCATCACTCCTTCTCTTTTTGTCTTTGATGGTGCTGCTTTTATGGCAGCCAAGCTAGGCAAGTAAGCTACTGTACGAGTAGGTTCGTCTACTACCGTCGTCACAGTTAATGAAAGTAAAGGGCGAAAGGTCATAGCTAAAAAGTATATTAAACCCACTAATCCAGATTGCATTAATACAAGCAAACGCCATCCGGCCAATTTTACTATGTATGAGTTTACTGTAAACATTATCATAATGCCAATGCTGGAACCAATACTTGAAATTGCCATTGCCAAAGATCTAAGTTTTTCAAAGTAAAAGCCCACTACTAATCCGGACCCCATGCTACAAAGGCAAGCTCCAAATCCTCCAAAAAGTCCGTATAATATAAGTATTGTTACAAAATCAAGAACAAAATATGTACAAAGTAAAGCTGACGCAGAAATAATTGAACCAGTCATACAAACTGCCCGGAATCCAAATCTGTTAATAAGCGCCGATACAAGTGGTCCTCCCATAAAGTACACTGCTACTGCTACAGAGTTGACAAGTGCCACCACAGACTCTCCAACTTTAAGATCATCGCACATGTCGTGATATATACTGCCAAATGTGAAGTAAACTCCGTCTAATAGAAAAATCGTTAAAAAACTCGCTGCGACTACGACCCAACCCCATCCTCCTTCAGCTGGTACTGATATTTGTGCAGTTATTTCTGTTTCCTCAACGCCTTCAATGTCTTCAGGTTTAATGGTGCTGCTACTATCCTTAGTATATACTTTGCTTGGTACAATTATGCTTTTCTTTGTGCCAGTTGGTTTGGCGGCACCCGCCTTAGGTGGCATTTTAAGTATTCTGTTTTAAACTACATGCAAAATAAGAGTATTATCACTTTAATGTAATGAACATCATACATTTTATATGGAGATCTAGTTCTGATGGGAAACGTCAAAAAACAGTCATCAAACCATCATCAATCTGATGCATTGACTAGTTTTGGCCATGGTAGGCATTGGCTTTTAGCTGCTAGCCACAGAACAATAATTATAGTTGTACCTTCTTTCTAAGTTTTATTCTAATGAGGCGGTCATCGCTTTATCTTTCTTTCTCCTGCCCTGTTCCCTTTATATTGTTTTATACCACCTTTATATATATATACCCTCAGATCAAAGAATTTATTTGATCTGAGCATATACCTACATACATAGCAAAGGTAAGCAGCTAAGGCAAGTCGAGGAAAAAATGTGCTCGTCCTGCTCCTTTGTGACTATAAAACATGGTTGTTTTTTTATTCGGAAGTGTTTTTAATAATTGAGTATACGTATGGTGTACGTATATACTATTTTTTTTTAAAATTTAAACGTTCTCTTTACCGCGTTTTCAAAACTTTTACAATTTACAAAGAGTGTAGCTTTCCAAGCGTCATTTCTTTGAGTGTAGTTTCGGAGTATCTAGGGTAGAAAGAAACAAAAAAAAAATGTTTTCTGTTTATTATATTATATTAGCATTGATAAAATCAGCTACTTTTGAAATTTTAGAATGTGAAGTGAATTCTAGCATTTATGTTGTCAGCAATTTATCAACGTTGTAGTTATTGTACAACGGTTACGGTATGGTACAACTTTAACAATAGTTTTGGAAATTATTTGTATTCAATATAAATAGTAACACATTCAAAGTTAACACATCAAAAATTTTTGGTAGTTCCATGGTAGTTCCAAGAACTATTATTTTTACTACATCATATTTATGTCTCCGACTAAAAGACTTGTTTCTTTGGAAAGGAATAAATTTAAAAAAAAACTTAGGCTGACAAGCGCTGTGAATAGTGACGTTTTTTGGTATTGGATTGGTTCTTGGTAGGGATGGCGATTCTTTCCAAAAAAGATCGATTTTTAAATCGATTCGAATCAAGGTCTAATAAATCGATCCACAAAAAAATCGAGGTGAAAAGAATCGATTTTGCAAAAATCGATCTTTTTCGATTCGCATATTGAGTCTATGTTTTTAATACAAACACAAACCCATTTACTATTAAAGAGTTTTACTACTAAATCAAAGTAACAGGTAATAAAAAAGATACTATACTCTATGGTCCATAGAGTATAGTAAATATACCAAAAGGTCCTGACTATGACAGTTTTTTTTTTTAAATTACTTTTATCTATTGTTAAAGGGCAAAGGACATTAAGTACACATCCATCTATCGAATTTTTGAGTAAGTTTTTAAGTGAGTTCATCCATCTGTCGAAACAGAAAAATCGAATCTCGATTTTAGAGGGTGAAATATCGATTCAATGGATCGATTCAGTACACAAGGTCGATTTAAAAAATCGATTTTTTGGTCTAAAAAATCGATTCTTCGATTAATCGATCTCAGATCGCCATCTCTAGTTCTTGGTTTGAAGTTTGAGTTTTGGTTGAAATCTGAGTGAGTGACAACGGTCGTTTTGGAGGGAAAAAGTCCGAGAAACACAATCTGGCGGTTCTTAATTTATAAAATTGTATTTAAGTACAGCAATCATGTCACAAACATCAATTACATCATTCTTTAATAGTAGAAAAAGACCTGCTACGGATGAACTTTTTACTTCTAAAAATAAAGTGCCCCACATTGAGCGGGCTATAGATACGAAAAATGTATCCACGGGAAAAAAATCCATGGTTAAGACTTGTGAAATCATCACAAGGGAGTTTAAACAACCAACTAAATCTAGTGACATTGCTAAGAAAGAGTCATCGCAAGTTGAGGTACGGGAAACACCACAAGATACAACGCAAGTGCCGCCAAAAGTCACAGCATTTGCTAAAAAGGTGAATGCATCTAATACAATTAAAAGTATACAAAACACCAAATCAGAAACTATTACCACATCGCGTAAAGAATTAAGTCTTGGCGACATCAGAAAGAAATTAGCTGGAAGTTCGAGGTTAGCAGAATTAAGAGCAACCGCTGATAGACTGAGTAAAGGCATACAAGATCTCAAACAAGCTAGCGAGAAGAGGAATCTACGAGAATTCAAATCTATTGATGTGGAAGTACCAGTAAGGTATGTATAACTGGTGTTTTATAAAATATTAGCCTTGTAATCAGAAGGTAGTTAATCATGTAAGTTCTAAATGTAAACATATTAAAGGTAGCAGAGAGTTCAAAGGGGGCTCTTGGCTTAACTTTATTTTCTATATACCTAGTTGGCAATTATTAAAGCTCAAGTAGTGAAAATATCATTACACATACTTAATACTTATTTCATTGCTATAAGATATCTTTAAATTATATTAACTCTTATACTTTGCAGTCCAAGCAAGAAAACTCTTCTTCAAAATGAACTTTTATCACCGAAGAAATGTACTTCAATGCCAGCACCACAAAGACCACTTATTTCTCCCAGAAAAGTGGTGGTCAGCCCTATCAAGAGCCCAAGCAAGGTTGGTATTTTAATCATAGCCTAAGTATGTCATTAAGTAATTATTAAAAATAAAAATGTTTGTTTTTGTCATAATATACATGTTAATGATCTCAGTGGCGTGCACTTGGAGAGGCCTATGTCCAGCAGTGGACTACGATAGGCTGATGATGATGATGATGATGATGATGCTAAATAGGTACCTATATGCATCCACAATACAAACAACTCTGAGTTTTTGCTAGTTACTGTATGATTTACTGTCAATTCTCAACATGTTAGTGTAAAATCTGATCCAATGTTATAAATTCTGTAAAAATTTGTTATTTGTCTATGAAAATTATCATCTGCATTTACATGTTTTACTAAAATAATATGTGGGTTTTGAATTCAATGAGTTTGTAGTAGAGGTTGTTTTGATAATAACAACAGGGCTACTGAGATTTTAATATAAGTTAGACAACACATTCTTTTGTATACTGTTTTTCATTAATAGATTAGTTACTTTACACCACATTCTCTATGAAATAAATTTTTTTTTACTTGTTCTTATAAGAAAAGAGTTTATCTTAGGCTTTTAGTCAGTTCAATAAAACATCTGTTGTATTATTTTCAGGTCCCTGCATACATTAGACACGCAGCCCTTGCCACTTCCTCTAGCAGCCTGCCATTGCCTCATCACTACAGATTCCTTGCAGAACTGTTCCGTGGCATGGAAACAGTGGTTGCATTACTCTATAACAGAAATGAAAAGATTACCTTTGATAAACTGAAACCCTCCGTACAAGAAATGCTGAAAAGATCATTCACTCAGAAACATTTGGCTCAAATAAAACATCTTGTGCCAGATTTTTACAATTTCGAAGTTCAGAAGGTAAAGAACTTCAGTGCCTCATCTCACAAAGAAAAACATGAATTGATAATTTCACCGAATTTCCCGAATGATTTCAAAGTGATGAATCCAAGTGTGTTACTGGAGAGGCGTCGATACTTTTATGATACCTTGCTACAGTTAGTCAAGAAACATCATGCACAATATCTGCAGACACTTGATCCTCCAATGGTGATCCCTGATGATAAGCTAACTCGTTGGCATCCTGAATTCGAAATTGAAAAGATACCAGAAGTTGAAAGTGCCAAGTTACCTGAAATGCCAAATGTTGAGACATTCTCAAGTGCACAAGATGTATTAGCCAAGGCTCGTGAATTATTCAAATGTAATACCAAAATGGAAAGAGCTTTAGAGAAGTTGGCTCAAGCTAAATCCCGTGGTCTCACTGAACAAGAGAAGGCAGTTACTGGTATTACAGATAGTAAGCCAAGTACATCAGTGAATGGTATGAAGACCAACAGTACACAGACAAGCCAGGCTTCAACAAGTTCGGTGACACTATTGAATCCAGCCCTCCGTAACCTGCCCACTGCACTTCTAGAGAAAGTTAAAGCAAAGCAGGCTGCTAAAGCCCTTGAAGCTATGACAAGATCATCTGAAAATGATCAAAAGTACCTGATATACAGTCGCTTGCCTGATCTTGCTCGCACCCTACGAAACATCTTTGTCACTGAGAGAAAAAATGTTCTAGCACTAAACATAATTCTCTCCAAATTGGACAGCAGCTTCAAAGCAAATGTGTCAGCCAATGATTTGCAAAGAGATATTAAAGTTCTCACTGAGGAACTGCCAGATTGGGTTAAATTGCATGAAATAAGAAATAATACTTACCTTAAACTAGATAAAAATGCTGATTTGCAAAAGAATTTGTCTAAGTTAGAGGCTTTAGCTGATAAGTATAAAAATGAATAGTAGCATAAAATTAATTGACATAACAAGATCAAGACTGAGTAAGTATAAAGTGATGTTGTAACTCTTAATCAGTTTTTTAGCAACTAGATTGTTTTGTTTTATGTATTAATTAATGAGTGTAATGTAATGATACAAATTCGCGAGTTTGTACATAGTGTTCAATCATCATCATATGCAGCCAAATAGTATGAATTGTTACAGTTTACGTAAATACTTAATGATAAATGACATGATTTCAAGCCAACATACCAAAAATACATATTGACATGGTTGAATCTGTTAGATTTAAGCTGACATTTTATATTTAATTTTTAACTTTTTAATTTTTACTAGTTCAATTTAATATATTTCTCAGGACTTATACTGGCTAACTATGTGAAACTTGAGTAAGTATGTATTAGTTTAAATTAATTTTCTTTTTTCTTTACTGTGTGGTATTTCTTACTTTAATAAAAATACATTTTATTTTAAATACGAAGTTTACTTACTGACCCTAACGTACCTTCTTTTAAATTGTATTTAGTGCAGTCGATTGAAATATTTCGAGTACAAAAATGCTTAAAGGTTTAATCGGAGAGGTCTTGCCAAACATTACGCCCGGCTTCAGGGCAGTCCTTCAAGAAAAACAGGCTTCATCTTGGTACCACCAGTGGTACAAGCAGGCATTTGTTTTCTAATGTAAAATGCACCAAATAACATGAGATCTAAGTGACACTGAATGAAGCTAGCGTTTTGTATTATTTATAAGATTTTTAACTACTTGTACACAATAATACCGAAAATTAGGTGTTAAAAGTTAAACGATCTACTACTAATAAGTTCTAAGGAATTAAGAGGGTTTATTCCATCCGCGCGCCATTTGGCCTAAAGTGGTACTTTTCAAACCACTGTTTCTCATTAGCTACTTATCCTAAACTATGTTAATTTTTAATAACGCAAGGTAATTTCACAGTCTATAAAGATAGTTAAACATAAATTTCGATATGTGTAGTTTAAATACTTAAAACCCCTATAACGTAATACCTAGATATTTTATAAAATTCCAGTTTAGCGTCTATATCGAAGCTTAAATTGATGTGAAAACAGTGACAAATCTTATCATATTTTTTTTTACTCATGGACAAAATCCCCATGACTATAGTTAATTAGAAACATTTTTGATTTCGGTCCCTATCTTTCAGAAAAAAATATTTTAAAAATGTGAAATATTGTGAATTTCAAATGCTGTTTTCACCAACCTATCTTACTTAATTTAATATAACAATTATTTACTGTAGAAATATAACTCTTTCTTTAAAACATAAACATTATATTATAATTTAATCTTTCGTTATAATTTTTTTTATAAATTATTTAAAACCTACTATAAAACGCTGCACGCGGGTTAATTCAAACCCAGACCGCCTCGCCGCGCCGCGCCGCTTCACACTTTTCTAAACTTCATGGAGCATGTATTACTATTCCCGAAATAAAGGGTCGTGACAAGATAACAAAATAATATCTATAAACTATAAGGGTTCCGGTTTTTTTTCACACGACCGGAGAGAAATTAAGTAGTGTGCGTTACCCTGGCCAGATGTTGTCGAAAATGGTCATTTTAATCTTATAGATAATTAGTTGTGCGGCTTCTGTAATTGTTGCGCACATTTTTAAATTTGTTGCGCTTATAGTTTTTTAATTATTTCACAAAAACATTTCCTGCTGGAGTAACGTTACCCCAGCCAGACCTTTTTCTTTCTGATGGGAATATTTAAATAAATATTACCTATAAAATTAGTTGTCTAGATAAAGTAAATGTTGTGCCATATTTTGTATTTGTTCTTTCTTCGGTTGCGAAGTTATTCGAGATTTTGCTGGGGTAACGTTTTCGGTTTTGCTAGATCTTTGAAATGGTTAAGCGGATTCTTATCAAATTTTGTACATGACTTCCTAGGAATTAGTTTAAATTTGTTCGGCAATAATAAAACCAAAATAATGCATATCTTAAAGGTTATTTCATTAAATGGAAAAACGTTTCAATTGGTCCCAGCACCCTCAATAAGAAGTCTAAAGACTTACTTTAAACGTTATTTTAAAGCTTGTAACTGCCTTCAAATGTATATGAAGTTTCATTAGCATCCTGTAAGTATTTAACAAGTTATGATGATATTCAGTTTTTCACGAGCACGGTCTTGATGCGCGCGGTGTTATTTGGCCACAGGATTGGATATATGAACTGAATGTTATCTCAATAATTAGTTATATAGATCAGGTGTATGTCAGTAAAATTTCAGCTCAGTACATTGGATAATTAATGAGATAATACGATTAAAGTCATTAGGAAGTGAATGACCGTGGTAACCCGACCAAGTTAAGGTGGTTACGAAAAAGCGAAAACGCAGAACATAATGGTATCTTCTAAAATATGTAGTATAGTATTACAAATTTAGTACAGACGTGTACAAAAGTAAAAAAAAAACTACATGATTTTTAAAGATTTTTTATTGGCAGGTAAAATAATCATTTCAATTGAACTTTTAAAGTATATTATACTTAAAAACAATCACAGATAAATATTACAGATGGTAATTTTGCTTTTTTTTTAATTTTCTTTTATTTTTTACTTAAATTATAGATTTCAGTATGCACAGTACACAGTTACAGTTTTTATTTAAATATACACATATTGGAATGTGTAATGATCACAGACAATAAATAATATACAATGTTTTTTTCAGTTAACAATAAACTTACGTATGTCTTATTTAACAGTGTATATTTAACAGTGTACGCGTCTGTACCGAAATTGTAAGGTGTATTATACTAAACATTTCAAAAGATAGTATAATGTTCTGCGTTTTCGCTTTTTCGTAACCACCTAAACTTGGTCGGGTTACCACGGTCATTCACTTCCTAATGACTTTAATCGCATTATCTCATTAATTATCCAATGTACTGAGCTGAAATTTTACTGACATACACCTGATCTATATAACTAATTATTGAGATAACATTCAGTTCATATATCCAATCCTGTGGCCAAATAACACCGCGCGCATCAAGACCGTGCTCGTGAAAAACTGAATATCATTATAACTTGTTAAATACTTACAGGATGCTAATGAAACTTCATATACATTTGAAGGCAGTTACAAGCTTTAAAATAACGTTTAAAGTAAGTCTTTAGACTTCTTATTGAGGGTGCTGGGACCAATTGAAACGTTTTTCCATTTAATGAAATAACCTTTAAGATATGCATTATTTTGGTTTTATTATTGCCGAACAAATTTAAACTAATTCCTAGGAAGTCATGTACAAAATTTGATAAGAATCCGCTTAACCATTACAAAGATCTAGCAAAACCGAAAACGTTACCCCAGCAAAATCTCGAATAACTTCGCAACCGAAGAAAGAACAAATACAAAATATGGCACAACATTTACTTTATCTAGACAACTATTTTTAATTTTCAAAATGTCATGTCATGTCAATGTATAAAATAAAATCACAAATATATATTTTTTGAGAATCTAGCTATTGAAATACAACGAATTTCGTGATTCTTTCCGAAGTCTACTTTAAAATAATACAAACAGTGCGGCATGACGGAGTAACCGCGTCTGCACGCTTGCCTTACACTATCGTGTTTCTGCCCGACGACGTTTCCTGTTTATCGCAATAGAATCAGCATTAACCGACACGACGAAGAAGCCGCGGGGCGGCACTGGCCGGCCGGAGCTGGCCAGTGAGTCCTGCGCCAAAATGCGGCATCCGCCAGATCAGCGAGCGCGACTGTGTCAAATTGACATTTTGTTTGTGTTTTTAGTTTTATTTTGATTTGTATACTTTTATTATTGTAAATATTAATATATAAATAGCTGTAAGTGTAAGCGAGGCACCCAGATGTCCAGCAGTAGTGATGGAAGTGGTTTAAGTGGGTGTCAACCTTCAACATCTCTGGATGCCCTGCAGAGATGCCCGCTGTGCCCCCAAGCACGGTTTTTTAGAGGTAAGCGGGGTTTGAACGTGCACATTGGGAAGATACACAAACCCCAATGTGCAGTTCCTCTTACCCCAACTCAAACTAATTCAATAACTGACACATCAACTTTGGAACCGTTCTGGAAAAGACTTTCGAAATTCAAAAACACAATTCCAATACTGAAGCGGGTTCCCCGAGGCGCCAGGGCTCTAGTAGCTCAGCACTTGGCAGGTTGTGTCCGCCTGGCTGCACGGGAGAACTCGCAACGTGCTTGGGAGGACTTACTCACCTTCCCTTATAGAATTCTCCATGTCCAAAAGAATTTGGCATCAAAAAAATCATTAACGACCCGAATTAAAAATAATTGTAATGTTTCGGCCAGAGATTTCGACACCAAATTACCGACAACCGGATCTAAGTATTCGAGGAGTATCCCTCACCTGGTAGAATCCAAGTTAAGTGAAGGTGACATAAGTGGTGCAGCGAGGATTCTTTTCAGCAGTGATGTGGTGGCACCTTGTTCTCCAGAAACACTTTCTGCTTTGGAGAACAAACACCCTGCCCCATCCGATGACCTTTCTTTTCCCGACCCCCCTGATCCGGACACCCATACCCTCATTATTACAGGTCGACAATTGAGCACGGCAATAGGCTCCTTCAGGAGCGGTTCCGCAGGCGGCCTCGACGGCTTGAGTCCGCAACATCTCAAGGACCTTACCTGCCCAAGCGCCGGGGAAGCTGGTGAGTCGCTCTTGAAGGAGCTTACAGCCCTGGTCAACCTTATGCTCGCCGGCAAGGTGGACGAGGCCGTCATCGACGTCTTGTATGGAGCGAACCTCTGCGCTCTACGCAAGAGGGATGGCGGCATTCGTCCAATTGCCGTAGGGACTACTTACCGTCGCATGGTAGCCAAGATTTGCTGTAAATTTTGTAGTGAGGGTGTTTCGGAAAAATTTCAGCCCCTTCAGCTGGGTTACGGCTCAAGAGGGGGCTGCGAGGCTGCCGTGCACGCGTTATCGACCTATTTAAATTGTGGCAAAGGAGAGGTCATAATGAAGGTTGACATAAAGAATGCCTTTAATTCAGTCAATAGGGACACCTTGCTGGCAGAAACGAAAAAAGAGTTACCCCAAATTTACAGTTTTATTTGGCAATGCTACAGACATCCATCTAAATTACTATATCAGGACAACCTTCTGGAATCTTCTGTTGGCTGTCAGCAGGGTGACCCACTCGGGCCTGTGATTTTCAGTTTAGCCATAAACCCAATAATTCGGCAGCTAAATTCGGAATTCAACGTTTGGTACCTTGATGATGGAACCTTGGGAGGCAAAGTAGATACAGTACTTAGTGATTTTTCTTTTCTCCAAAACAAATTTCAAGAAATAGGTCTTAATCTTAATTACTCCAAATGCGAACTTTTTGTACAGGACAATACTGACAGACAGGACACACTTTCAAAATTCAATGCAATAGCCCCGGATATTAAATTAATTGATAAGCACTCTCTTTGTCTCCTTGGTTCCCCAATATTTGAAAATTCATTTTCGAATTTTATTCAGGACAAAATACAAAATTTCAATCATATTTCGGAAAGGCTGCTCCAAATTAACATGCACTCAGCCATCACAATCATTAGATATTGTTGTTTTGGCCCAAAATTAACTTACTATTTGCGCGCTTCCAGTCTATGGAAGCACACAAACCTTTTGGAACAACTTGACAAAATTATCAGACACACATTATCATCAATTTTAAATGTGGCCCTAGACGACCGAGCCTGGGTTCAGGCTACTCTTCCCATTCGCATGGGAGGGCTTGGCGTCCGCAAAATTTCTAGTATAAGTTTACCGGCCTTTATATCCTCCGTCCATGGTACTGAGAAATTGACCAGGAAAATTCTCCCTTCCACACTGGTCAATTGCGAGGTACCATGCCTGGCTGAGGCTGTAGAGGCTTGGAAAATCACCTGCCCGAATATTGATCTACCCGCCAATCCATCCTCTCAGAGACAGTGGGATGAGCCGCTCTGCAGAGCTATACGGAATAATCTGATTAATACGTCAATTTCTTCTGCAGAGCGAGCGCGCCTTCTGGCTGTGGGCGAATGGGAGTCGGGTTTATGGCTTCTGGCACTTCCGTCGTCAAACATAGGCACCTTGTTTGACGACACCACTTTCCGGCTAGCTATTTGCTTGCGATTGGGTGCTCCGTGCTGCTCTCCTCACCGCTGTCCATGTGGTGAAGCTGTCAGCAGCCTTGGACACCACGGCTTGTCATGTAGCCGCAGCGCCGGCCGTTTTGCACGGCATGCGAATATCAATGACATAATCCGTCGCGCTCTTGTTGCCGTCGGAGTTCCAGCCATATTAGAACCCAGTGGTCTGGCACGCGACGATGGCAAGAGACCAGACGGTATGTCGTTGTTCCCGTGGAAGATGGGTAGGTCTTTAGTATGGGACGCGACCTGTGTCGATACTCTTGCACCATCTCACCTTCCTAGCTCGGCGCGATGTGCTGGTTCCGCTGCTGCGGCTGCAGAGGACCTCAAACGGCGCAAATATAGTACCCTGGTGGGTAACTATACGTTTGAGCCATTTGGGGTTGAAACCCTCGGGCCGTGGGGTCCAAGTGCTCATCTCCTATATAAGGATATCGCTAAGCGACTTGCTGACACTTCAGGTGACCCAAGGGCTGGTTTTTATTTCGGCCAAAAAGTAAGCATTGCCATCCAACGTGGCAATGCTGCCAGCCTCTTGGGTACACTCCCGGTGGGCAGCGATGAGGAGGAGTTTTTTGATGCAATTTTTTAAAATAGTAAGTGTATATATTAGGTAATAAGTTAGTTGTATATATTTTGATTATTAAGATATTGTAAAAAGTTATTTGTTAATTGTTAAACCCAAAAAAAACCGAAATAAATGTATTTTATTTAAAAAAAAAAAAAAAAAAAAAAAAAAAAAAAAAAAAAAAAAAATTTATAGGTAATATTTATTTAAATATTCCCATCAGAAAGAAAAAGGTCTGGCTGGGGTAACGTTACTCCAGCAGGAAATGTTTTTGTGAAATAATTAAAAAACTATAAGCGCAACAAATTTAAAAATGTGCGCAACAATTACAGAAGCCGCACAACTAATTATCTATAAGATTAAAATGACCATTTTCGACAACATCTGGCCAGGGTAACGCACACAATTAAGTATAGAACCGACATTTATTTGTTCTCATGAATTAGGCAACCGAGACCCAGAGCACAATAGTCGCTGTCAGGGTAAGCGAACGTTTCTAAATCTGTGCATATTTTGTCAATTATTAATTTGCTTAATTCAATTGCTTCCTCACCTCAGCATGTCTACGTGGTAAGTAGCATTTGGGCTTGCATGAAGAACCTAACCTTGAAAACTCTTGTATAGATATATCTACCTGGCTCTAATCACATGAGATAAGCATGTACAACAGTTTTTATGTTAAAAAAAAACTAGAAATAATTATGGACCAGCAAAGTTACTTTTTTTTTTGTAGAGGCGAGGATGAAGAGCACTTATTTACCTAAAATATTGAATAGGGGTAGAAAAATGACAGTGGGTATTCACTATACATGTCCATTTGTATACAATTTATTTACTTTTATTAATTTTATTTATTTCTGAATAATAAATTCATAATAACAAGCAAAATATATAAAAAAATATGTTACCAGACTTGCACTGTGCAACCACTATTTTACCAAAAATTTATTATGTCAGTATTTGTGGAAAACTTAGTAGGTACCTACACATAAGAAAACGGGGTGTAATCATCTAATCCCTTTATATACCTAAATGATTAAACAACTCAAATTGTTTTAAAAGCTAACAGTAATTAAGCAGCAAATAATGTACTTATTGCGAAAGTTCCTTGTATTTATCATCTGTAATCTATATCTACTTCATCCAGGAATTCAGATGTACACATACCTACTTTTGGTTCCTGTGCCCTGCGAAACATCTAACGTCATCCTTTTTTTATGGGAAATTCTTCAAATGACCCCTCCCGTTGTGTGTGCAGCGTAAGGGAATGTCTGACTAAAACCCACCATGTTTCTTCTGAAGACTTTTGTGTACCAGCGCCGCGGTAACTCTTTCGAACAATCCCGCAGGGCGTCCTCATGTCCATCCTCAAGTCCTTATTCCAATTTTATTTAGTGTCGGCGCGGCATGTTTTCTTCCCCATACTCTTCTAACTGAAATTCTATGTCTTGTCCTTCTTCCGGGCCCACTAACCCTACATTGTTATCCTAAAATAGGTCATTTTATGTCGATGGCCACGCAAGCAGACTCCCTGAAGTCTCTTCCCTGAAGTCTCTCCAAATGCAAAATTAGGTATAAAGCACCGCAATTTACTACCCCAAGACATTAAAAAAAAAAAAACAATTAACCATCAGAACGATTTTATCTGCAAAAAACCATTTGGAATCCTTTCATGAAAACTAATGAAAAGGTATTGAAAAGTCGCTGAATTTAAAGATTCAAAAGCAGTTAGGATCTAAGTGACAAATCTATACACTTAAGTTATGTAATCTATAAATCTACATAAGGAAACCTACATGGTCTCTCAGAGACTGGAATTCTTGTAAGATTATCTATGTGCACAACAAGAATACAAGTTTAATCCAAAATCGGTACCAGATCAGAGAAATGTGTCTAATGGGTATTATGGGTACAGCTAGTACCAATTTTCTTTTTATTTTTTATGTATTTGTTACTGTTTTGTAACCAATAAATTGAAATGTAGGTAATGGGAAGGCGCTGCCTAGTTCATGAGGCAGAGACTTTCGCGAAGACTGATGTTGATTCAGAAAGAAAGAATAATGTTTAAAAAATAATTTAGCATTTTTGAACTTAGTCATTATTTTTATTCGTTCAAATTTTGTTGACTTCATAATAATAAAAAAAACATAGCGAACAGCAAGCTTTGTGTGCATAAGACAAAAATAGCCTTACTTCAGGAACACAAAGTTAATTGGCGCGTAATGTTCATACGATAAGATTTTAGTATTATTTGATCTGCGCAATCTTAAAAATCTGGCAGTAAAGTGTAGGTACACCGCAGGAGTAACGATGACACTACGAAAATCAGAACGTGTGCAATACAGTAAGTTCCATGTATTGCACAACACGAACGACCGTGATAAGAGCTGCTGGTCGCCGTATATATTAGTAACATCAACGTTACTATACAGCAGTGTAGTGAACCTACTATCTACTGCATGCGTCTCACTTCTCAGTGTGGCACTAAAGCTCAGCTGAGTCAAACGTACCTACCGCGGTCTGTTGAGCACACGCGTACCTATTGAACTTAATAAAAGGTACAAATAAAACGTTGCGCAAAATTACACAATTCATGAAATAATACTATCACAAAATCAAGATCTATTTAAGTAGGTACCTACATTAGTAATTTTAATACCTATTATATGTTGAGAGATAAAGTTATCGTTTCTTTTTTATTTATAAACTTACCTTAGTTGTATTTTTTAAAGTGCGAGTGCTATTTAATTGTTATAGAAAAGCGACTTAATTAATATTGCCGAAAAAAAACAGAATTATAAGTGAATAGCGAGTTTATTAGTTGTTAGTTGTGTTCTATCATTGAGTACAACGGTTCCCATATTTACTGCAAGTAAGTATTTTTTTATTATTTAAGTATTCTAAATTAAAATTAAAATATTATGCTTTATTTAGCCCTGTAATTTTATTTCTTTATAAATTGGCATCTACCCTCAATATTTTTCTTAAGTGTAATTTTATTTAACTTACATAAACTAAGATTGATAGTCAGAGAATATTCATATCATTTATTTGCGTTCCACAATTTTGTTAAGTTATTTTGTTACAATAAGCTAGTAGTAGTAGTAGTTAATGTATTATTAAAATTATATATTATTTTTCTATGTATATATATCTGATAGCCCATTAATCGAGGAAGGGTGATGTAAATATGCCACATTTTATCCGGGTGCGCAAAATACTTCCCACGAGACGGGGCTGAAACCGTTGGCGAACACGACAGTATTTCAAATATGCTTGCATCAGAAGTAATGTTAATGTAGAACTTAATGGGTGAAAGATAGTATAGTCGCTGAAACCACTTAGATTTTTAACTAAGTGTACTTACCTATAAGGAAAACAGTTTAATTTTTTTCTTTTAGGAAGATATAATAAAACCACAATCAAACTAAGCAAATACGGCTTCTTATGCCAGGGGCCCGATTCTCCTAATTTTACTTAAGTGACATTCGATTCACATTCGACTGAGATCCAATCCCGACTCAATTACGATTGAAGCGTATGTGGCATTCCACTATTTTTTCTTTGAAATAAACGTTTTTATCCTTTTCTGACATTCAATAATGAATCATTTTGTCTGCAAATGATTTACGATTGCAATATGATTGTAGAGCAAACTACCGTATAGACTAAAACCCCCAAAATAGCAGACCAACCGCAAACCAATCGAATGTCGTTGGAATACGATTGGTCTTATATTAGTAGCAGGATGCCCGATATGGTTAAAACTGCTATTGCGATCATATTGCGATTCAATTTCTATTCGATTTTGACATTATTAACTTAGGAGAATCGGGCCCCTGGTAGTCACTGTTTAGGGTAAGCATCATACACAATTTATATTAAATTTTCCTGAGGAGCTTTTAAGAATAAACTAGTCTAGGTACTTATTGTCAGTTTAAATATTGTCATTCACAAATAAAACCAAGCACGATCGTTTGAGACCTCTAATGTTACGAAATTCATCGCTTATGAGCGTAAAAAGGGGAGATGCTTTCAATCAACTTTGTTTTGAGGTATTCTGTTAAATAATACCAAAAAAAAAACAAGTTTGAGGTTAACACAAACTTATGAATATGTTACGGCTCCTAGTTAAATTAATTTTCATGACCTTATTTACGTAAAATTTAGTTTAAAATTAGCATTGTTATCTGAATACGTCTGAGAGATTTTGACGTCACATATGGCGAGTACGATTATCGGTTTATCTTTAATTGTATAATATTTAATGCGTTTATCAATAAAAGGTAATCATTTGTGGGTGGTATCATTACAGATTTTAAATATCTGCCAGATTTATTGGTATTCTCACACTTTGCTATCACTTTTAGGATTTAGCGTCAGCTAGCGGTTTCGCCAGGCGGCGTCTTGAAGGAACTACTTTTCGCATCCGAATAAATAGTAGCCTAAGTTATCTGCTCCTTGTCATCTGGGAATGAAATACCCATCAAAATCGGTCAAACTCAAAAACGTCTATAGACCTACCAAATTATGCTGATAAACCAGCACTTTTCGAATGTCAAAAACAAAAGACACCCACCAAAACGCCTGCTCTTCTAGTTTCGCCTTATCTGTTAGTTCGTCATTTCAGTGACCGTTAGCACTACATAGCCGAAATTTGGTATCCGTACATTGGGGCCCGACACGCTCTTGGCCGGTTTTTTATTGAAATAAAAGAAATACCGAATACAACATATGAATACGAGGAATTCTTAAGGGTGTTTTCACACTGTCGGGGCTACGGGATTGTTCGAAAGAGTTACCGCGGCCTGGTACTCAAAGAGATCTAGAAGGAACATGGTGGGTTTTAGTCAGTAAAAGTCTGACACTCCCTCACGCTGCACCCACAGCGGGAAGGTCATTTGATGCAAAAAGGGGCGTTTTCACATTCTATCTAGAATATCTCTAGACGTACGTAGCTAGATACAATCAGTAACTACCTAATCATAATCGTCATTAGATATGATTTTTGCTAAATGACCTCAGAATTGGATGCATAATATAATACCGCTATCTTTAAGCTATTTATATTTATATCGAAGTAATTAATTTACGTAATACCTGACTAGCCCATATCCCGATGACCTACAAAAAATAGGTATAAAATTATGTAAAAATCCCTAATATGTGAATGTTTTTACAGGTATTATTTACAGGTACATTTTTTATTTATTTTATGTTATTTACAGGTACTAAATTGCCACGGACAGGTCGGTGTACTTGAAAATTGGATGGTGCGTAAACCGGAAAAATTAACGGTGCACAATGGAGTCAAAAGTCATATTAACAGAGAAGAACCCTTTCGAAAAATCAAATGTGCTATCCAGAATATTTTTAACGTAAGTATCAATCTATACTCTATACTTACTAACATAATAAAGAAGAAAGATTTTTTTGTTTGTTTGTACCATAAAGGCTCCGAAACTACTGAACCGATTAGAAAAATTCGTTCACGGTTGTAAAGGTACACTCTTCCCGAGTAACATATGCATATGTTATCCTTGTACGGGCAGTGGTTCCCACGGGACTCCTGTGAAACAGCGGGAAAACGGATCTTAACATTTATTTTCCTCTCAATCAAAGATCCGCTTTAATTAATGTGACAAGCCTATGATAATAACTAGGTACTTACATATCTATCTTTTTGAAATAATCTCTCTCATCATAGGATCAAAAATTACAACACACAAAAAAGGTGTTTCATGCTATTATCTGTGGGTATAATGTATTCCAATGACAGGCATAATTACAATTTATATGTATATTTTTTTGATTTTGATAACGCTATCATTGACTGCTATTTGTCTATATAAGTTGACTAGCCGTTTTCCCGCGGTTTCACCCGCGTCCCGTGGGAGCTACTGCCCGCACCGGGATAAAATATAGCCTATGTTACTCGCAGATAACATAGCTTTCTAATGGTGTAAGAATATTTAAAATCGGTCCAGTAGTTTTTGAGTTTATCCATTACAACCAACCAAACAAACAAACAAACAAAGTTTTCCTCTTTATAATTTTAGGTAGTATAGATAAAGACGTAAAGTTTACCCCACGTACCTACCCATGTAGGTTACAAAGTAGGTATAAGTACCTACCTAAGTAGCTATTAGTAGGTATTTACTTAACTAAAAATAATCAATCTGAATATGCTTTTTTTTGTATTTTAAAACTCAGTTTGTATCTACTCAATTGCAATTTCTTATTGTTATAAATTTACAACATTAATAAATGAAATAGGAAACAATATAAAAAAAAAGAATTTATTTCAGGAAACAAACCCATAGAAAATTAAAAGATTACAAAGTTATAAAATAAAAATTATAAAGTTACCTACAAATTACAGTATTTATCGTAAATAAAGTAATGAATTGAATAATAAAATTATGCTAAAATCTATGTAAACACAAGCACTAGCAATAAAATCAATTGAAAGTTCAATTGATTTTATTTACCACCATTATTTTATGAAAATACTTCCGGTATTTTATTTTTGGCGTTTCAGTATTCGTCCGATAGTACCTAAGTTAAACTTGAACTACTGTGTACAAGGTCACACTCCACGCAACGCTTCTATCTCGTTTTACACGTGTGTTGCCTATTGTATGGGAAATACACATGAGGCCTTCCATTATAGGGTACAATACTTACTAAAAAGCGAAGTTTACATTGTGACTAACGTAAACTATTATTAACCCACAGGCTATAGTTCAATCTGCTTATATACATATAGAATAAAGTTACCGTAATTTTACATAAGAATGAATTTTGTCATACTTATACAAGTTCAACATCCAAGTTCTTACTTTATTACATAAATGGTTAATAGTTGTTTTTGTCAAAAATGAAACTAATACCTAGGTACTTACCTACCTATTCATTTTTTTTAACATTTTGATAACTTTTTGATCAATCCTTATCATTCATTAATCAGCGTTCAGTGTTTGTTTTAGTTACCAACGTCATTACGTCACTATCAAATTGAACGAGACACAACATCAGCTGTGGAAGTGTTTTCTGAAATATAAAATCATCGTGACTTGCGTTAAATGTCTATTCATCTCTACTTATATCTTTGCCTTAGCGAGAATTATTTGTTAAGGTCATCCCAGTTACTCATATAAGAATTCATAATAAGAACTGTGAAAATCATAAACTACTGACACAAAATCACACAATTATTGTTTATGACACAGCACAAATGAATTAACATATTGTAGTACTCACGTGTTTTCAAAGAGGAAGCATTTATTTGCTCGGGAACACGTGAGGAAATAAATTAAAACTTCTCATCATGAAGTAATAATGTCAGATTGTTGAGTTGATTATGTTGCTGACATCAAAGTAAAAAGATAATTTTTCATCTGCATAATAATTATAGTTGGAATTACGAGATTATTACCTAATGTTTTTATTTATAGAAACATTAATTTTAAGTTACCAAGTAACTAATGCAAATCATTGTTGCTTTTATCATCACATATCTATGTAGGTACCTACGAGTATCTATATCGCTAAATTAAAGTTGGAAAAAGTGCCTACCTAGGTACGTCAAATATTCTAATTTGATAAAAGCGTGGGCGGTGTTAATTACGTCACCGAAGTAACGTAGCAATTAAATTTGTATACACACATTCGTGGGTATAATTCCTCAAGAGGCAATAGTTAACAAATAAATTGTTCAGGCAATTTTATTTTAATGGAATTAGTTTTCATACTACAAAGTAAAGTTATGACTTTCATAATGGAAGGTCAGATTTATCTAGGTTTTATAAAATTACAATATTTTTGCAGATTTTTCCTCTCAAAGGTTAGATTGCACTCACGGAAGTACTTAATCTGTCCCCAAGGCTTGCGACAGACCATAGAAATCTTTCAGTATAGATTTCATATACATTACCTTTATTTTCAGATGGAGCTTCAGCTTATTTCGAAAAGGGTATAAGAAAGGGCTCACAATCAATGACCTATGGCAATCTCGGAATGCAGATGCTTCTGGCAAGCTAGGCGACCGCCTTGAAGAGGCCTGGCAGAAAGAACTAGATAATGCAAAGAAACATGGCACAAAGCCTTCTTTCTCGAGGGCTATTATTAGATCCTTTTGGGTCGAATACATGGTGTGTGGACTGTTGCTCGGCCTTCTGTTGATTGTTGTTTGGTAAGTGCAGATTAATATCAACAAACTTCGATTAAAATGTATGTATACCTACCTCTAAGTCATCGAAAAGTAATTTGTACTAGATTTCAAATGAACATGCACTAAGCAATGTCATTCAACAGACAATTGCGTTTATATCTTTCGTAAATAAGAGCGCGAAGATTTTCACGTGCCGCTGTTGCCATCAAATATTTTCCTATATTTTATGAGGCATTGTCTTGCTTTAAAGTCAATGCCGGTACCTATGATAAATAACACTTTTTACATTAAACCCTTCTAACAATTGCGTTCTCATTAAAGTAATAATTAAATTGTTAAATTTATTATTAATATTTGTATTGTTGAAGTTTAATAATACTTGTATTGTTACAGGCCACTTATCCCGTTCACCTTAGCCCTGTTTATAGACTACTTTTCAAATGAGAAGACACCAGAGACGTATAGACAGGCTCATATCTACAACTTCTTGATGAACTTGTTCAGTACTTTGTCAGCGCTGATGCTGAATCATTCTCAGTTGGCACAAGGAAGGGTGGGCATGAGAGTTCGGATAGCTTGCTGTTCTTTACTCTATAGAAAGGTGAGAGTATATTTCGTTAGAGGGATGTAAGTTACGATATGAATAATGTATTTAAGGAAGTAGCAGCAGTGTAGCAGTAGCAGTGTATAACAAACTGAGTTAGATATTAAAAGGAGATAATGTAATAAACAAGTCAAGACTAGTATCGTCAAATTCCTAGCTTTACCAAAAAATTGCAATATATCTGTGCGTCACCTTATATCTAGAATTGTCATCACTATCTCATAGATCACAACGTGTCGTAGACAGATAACACGAATAATATCGTAGTTTCCTTACACGTGTCTCTGAAGAAATGTGTAAATAATTTGCATTTAATAACAAGATAGAAGAAATTAAAATAGCTTTCACGTGAGGCTCCCTGATATAGCATGACTTCTGCTGCAGCCCTTTCGAAGAATAAGAAGATAATGTTCAACGTTTCTTTACTTTTAGATACTAAAACTGAACCATGCCGGTTTAGGCAACACGGAGCCTGGCCAAGTGATCAACTTGATGTCAAACGACGTGAACCGATTCGACTTGGTGACCATATTCTTGCACTATATATGGATAACCCCCATTGTGACTACTTTGGTCTGTTACCTGGTGTGGCAACATGTTGGAATCGCAACCCTCGCTGCTTTACTGGTAGTGGCTATACAAAGTGCTATTGTACAAGGTAAAATTCATGTTATTCTAGAAACTTTTTAAAAAGACCCTAATTTGGGGGTGGAGAGCTCAGAAGGAGGAATCCCATAGTTGTGGGTTCTCCTAGATGTTAAAATCCGTCAGTCTCTGTCCAAGAAGTAGTTAAACTGCCTTTACAAGCTGTCTTATTATTTTCAGTGTACTTGAGCAATCTCCAAGGTAAGCTTCGTGCAAAGATAGCGAGTAGGACAGATCAACGAGTCAAGGTAATGAGTGAACTCGTTGGAGGTGTTCAGGTCATCAAGATGTATGCTTGGGAGAAACCTTTTGAAAAGCTAGTGGATCAATTGCGAAAGTAAGTAAAATTACAACTGGGCTGTTAACACACAATGTTCTAAAACTGGTGCAATCGTTTCTGTTCAATTCTCGAAATTGTAATTCCTTTTCGCTCAGATATCTAGTCCTATATCATGGCTTATCTAAGTCAAGGCTCATCACAAATATTGATATTATCTGTTTATTCAAATGTTTCCTTGTTTTTTTTTACGTAAAGTATATACGTACTTAATCCTAAGAAGATAGTTTCTGATCATATGTTTATCAATAGTACCTACTACAAGTGCTCATGCACCATTTACGTGCAATAATTGTATGATTTTGTTTGATTTGTAAGGTCTTAGAGCTTATCAAACGTTTGTAGAGTTCATCTATGGATTGTGATTGTCATTCTCATTAATTGATACGATATTACTTAGCTCATCCCGTACATCATTCACGCTGATTCAGTATTAACTAGTACCATTTGCGTCATGCTTAGGTATCAAATAATTTATCTATCTGTAAGTATAAGTACAAAAATACAATGATCTCGTTCGTTCTTAAGTTGTTTCCGTGTTTTGGACGAACAATGTCCAAAAAAGCCAAATTTCATGTAGTTTTTTATTGTTATTTCCAGACACGAAGTCAGTTACATTCTGAAGACATCTTTCATAAAAGGTTTCTCCACGGCTCTTGCGGTATTCTCTGAGAGATTTACTCTTTTCTCTGCCATTGCCACTTTTGTCCTCATAGGCGGAGATATTCGGTCACAGACCACCTTCTCACTAGTCCAGTACTTCAACCTGATGCAATTGGTTTGCAACATATCTTTGCCGATGGGACTTGCCTTCTTGGCTGAAACTAAAGTTTCTATCAGACGATTAGAGGTAAGTAAACGTAATTACACGAATGCATAGGTACTTGTAACTCAATGAAACAAACGATCGGGAAAGATCGAAATTTAAGTGACACTACCCTTAATAACCTAATCCTTGAAACAGAAGAACCGTGTGCAGAAGTCTGTAAATTTTTTTTTTGGTAAAAATAAGATTAAACTTTCTTGTTGAGTTACGGTAGACCTTACGTTACCACGGTAATTTTTTCTGCACGTGCTTAGAATATAACTTCAATTTTTTCTATCCCACCAGGAATTTTTGATGCTAGAAGAAAATGCGCCAGAAAAACCAATAGCAAAAATGTTACTAGATTCCGATTCCATATTAGCTAATGGCGGAGAGAAAGAAAAGAAAGTTCCAGAAAAGACCAGAGTGACTAGTCTGGCGATTTCCAACGTCACTGCCACGTGGCAAGCTGACTCTGTTGTGGACACTTTGAGGAATATCACGTTGACAGTTGCCCCTGGAGAATTCATCGGCATCGCTGGTCCCGTTGGATCCGGAAAAGTAAGATTTTTATAAACAATAAACTGTATGCAAATAGTAATGTGATCTATCTTGTTGATAAAACGACTGATTAGAATATTCAACATCAAAGAACTGCAAATAAAGACGTGATTTAAGCTCTTTAATAACTTCCTCAAATATGCAAAGATTACGCACTTAATTAACTTTGTATGATAGGAGGTATTTCATAATATTACTCAATATATATAGCATTGACATAATTAAGTATTACGCAAATATTTTTTGAAAATTGTTTTGCTGAAGATTTTATCTTTATATATTTATATATATATGTGTGCAAATAATATTGTATTTATATCTTGGTGAGTAGGTAGGTATTGTTAAACCAAAAGCGAGGTTGTCTGTGAAATTAACATAGGTACGTAAAAGAAAAATCTAGTAGTAGATATTATATAATTTTAGTGGTATAACTTAATGATATTCTAATTACACTTAATTAATAGGCACATGTAGATTATCTATTTCTGATAATATAATCCCTAATTTCTTTATACCAACAGTCGTCTCTACTCCAATTAATTCTGGGAGAGTTGGTGCCCAAAGAAGGGACATTGAATCTGGGTGGAGCTCGCGTGTCGTACGCCAGTCAGGAGCCATGGCTGTTCGTGGCGACCGTCAGAGAAAATATTCTCTTCGGCTTGCCGTATGACCGCATCAGGTATAAGAAGGTATGTTCACAAAATTCACGAAATAATCAATTTTGTCCAGGAGGTCGTATTGTGCACAACATGACTTCCTTCGCCATACTCTGTCTCCGTGTTCCACATCTATATCCAAAGTTCCGTAGTAGCTATCTCCAAACGAATCGTCAGCAAGCAGTAAACATAAAGCTTAGCAGGCAAACAGATCTACAGAAAATTAAAACGTTTGCAATTTCTGCGATTTCCAAACAGCATAAAATATTAAGTATCGTAAACGAGGTGTAAGTTCTCTCCCTATCAATGAAATATGAGTAACCTTTCCCTCGACACGCGATACTCCGTCTGCCTATCTGTCACACATAATGTCAATACTGCAAAACTACGTCACCTAGATAAACTGACTTAAAAGTATTAATTATCATGATATTTTTCCTTGAAGATTTTGTCTTGTCAGTACCTGTTCAAACTTGCATACTCATGTGTTTCAATATCTAAAAGAAATACTAGGTACCTACGTCATATCTTTATCTACTACATCTTTTATTTTGCCGTAAACCCCTTGGTTTCCCTTATCTCAGTCTAGTAACATTCCATCACAAATCGCAATAGTCACATAGGTTTTATAGCCCAAGATGTTTTCTTCCATAGTTAATAATATTTTCCTTATGTAAGTACCTGAATTTCTGCATACAGGGATAAAATTGACTCATAAAAGAATGTGCATATTGGTTTGGGTCTCGGGTCCGCTTCACAAAACTCTGGGACTCTAAAATTCCATGTGCATGCAAACGAATGGAAAAACGTCAGAAATATTTTTGTTTTTTTTATTATAGGTGGTAAGAGCCTGTGCCTTAGTGAGGGACTTCGAACTCCTTCCTCACGGAGACTCCACACTAGTAGGCGAGAGGGGCATTAGTCTGAGCGGGGGACAAAGGGCTCGGATCGGACTCGCACGCGCCTGCTATCGACAGGTAAGTCATCGTAAAAACCCCCTTTTATCTGCTAGCTTTTGTACACCTTGTGATCGACGAGTATAGATAATGATCGAGCCTGTCAGATAATCAGCTTGCGTTGAACTCAACGATATTCAGATTATCCGCGTTTATAAATAGAACTATGTAATTTACTTCCTATTATAACTTGCATAGTTGGATATGGCATTGAAAAAATCGATTAATATCGGGATGTCGAATTTAACACTTCTATTTTTTCCCTTTTACCTTTTTAGTGCATCATATGTATCTATTATCTGTTCTTAATTTTTTTCTTTACCTAAGCAGTTTTTGGAATCACTTACAAACTTACAATAAGAGAAATAGGTATCAGAAAAAACAACGATTCATACGAAAATAATTAGTTATTAATATTTTATTTTCTCATTAGGCGGATATCTATCTCCTGGACGATCCACTATCCGCTGTAGACACGCATGTAGGCAAGCACATGGTGTCCGAATGTGTGATGGGTCTTCTAGAGAAGTCCACCAGAATCCTTGTGACCCACCAACTTCATCACCTCAAGAATGCGGATAAAGTCGTCATATTGTCACATGTAAGTAGATACTTATATAAGATACATTTATTTTCTTAGACGCAATGGTTCCACTGCTGGGCTAAGGCCTCCCAAGATTGAGTATTTCCATCAATTAGGATTATAGGCGCCCAAGTTGTCCCACCTTCTTTTCCGGTCCCCAATATGGGGTATCTACTGTGACAATTTTGGCCCACCTGTCTGGTTCTCATAATAACTCAAGGATAAATAAAGCTGAAGAGAGTTTCTGTCTCTGAAGTAAAAAATATTTTGTGACTAAAACTTTCGTATAAGAACCTACCGACAATAAGTCGTGGTGAGCTAAGGTCAACAAAACCTCGGAGTACAGCTTGTACTATTAACGTACCTATATTAATAAATTGCATAAACATTGCAGTATTTTTCAGGTCAATATCAGTAACTCGATAGCAGTTTTGCATTTTAATGCAAACTTAACAAATGTGTGATAAAAGATAAATCGTTGAACGGGTTTACTTTTTATTAGGCTAGCCTATAGGCCTTAGCCTACCATGTCTAATAAAGTATGACGACACGGTTTAACATGTTAAATGCGGAAGCGTGAAATCATGAACTGAGGCATACCAACGATAGTTTTTATAACTCACAAAAGAACTTGAATATATTCCATCCCTTATTTTCTCAGAAAAAAATACATAAGTAGGTAACCTAACTGCCATCGAAAGTAGATACCTAGGTACAGCTACCCAGTTGATTGCAAAGAGGACTCAAGTTTTTTTTTATAATCTGTTGCAGGGTCAAGTAGAAATCCAAGGATCATTTGATGAGGTATCACGGACGCCATTGTTTGCCGAACTCTTACATGATGAAGAGGAAGCTGACAATGCTTCAGCAAAACGCATCAAAACACAGCGCAGCATTTCTGTCAGAGTAAGTCATTAGATCAAGGTTGAATATACGCCAATACTACCTACTAATGTTAGGAATGCGAAAGTTTGTGTATGTACGGATGTTCATTGATCAGTCACGCAAGAACGACTGGATGTGTATTTTCTCGCTAAGCGGGAGTAACAGCTGGCATAAGCTAGTATAATATTGTAAACAATGACAAAATTAATAATGACAATAAACTTGATGAAGCCAATTAACATAATCTAGGTAAATAGGGCACGCATTCAGCAGATTATTGTATTGTTTATAATATGTTGACATTGATGTTCAAGTTTATGATGTAATTTTACAGTCACAAACTAGCAGTCTGGCTCCAGCTGAAGAATTCGAATTCTCTTTGGAAGATCAGATTGAAGTTGAAGAGGTTACTGGGACAGGTAAGTTAAATGATAATCTTAAGAGATGGATGATGTCAGAAAAGACTGAACATCTACCCACAACACAAATATAGAAGTATGCCAGTTAACTTGTAAATAAAATCAACGACTACAATTTGGGGTATATAGGTATGTACGTATGTCGAGGCTGCGTGATTGTTCGGAAGAGTTACCGCGACCCTGGAACATAAAGGGCTTCGGAAGGAACATGTTGGGTTTTAGTCAGTAAGAGTCTTACACTCGCTGCTAACCAACAGCGGGAGAGGGATTTCCCATAAAAAAGGTATATGTGTACAATTGTACATTTGTACGAGGGCCTTATAATTTACTATCTAAGAATGCTACCTCGACTTGTAGTCTTTGACTCTTAAGTGACTCCCAAAAACGAGGAGGTTCTTAATTCGCCGGAATCTTATATTTACACGCCGTACGTACGTACGTAATCGAATCAGAGCAATTCATAAACAGTAAGCTAAGTAAATCTTCTAATCCCATTACAGGTCGCGTACCAGGTGCAGTATATGGTAAATACTTCACGACGGGCGGTGGCTGGTTCCTGCTCAGCACTACCGTGATGGCCATCATCGCTGCTCAGGCCGTCACTTCTTTCAGCGATTTGTGGCTTACTCACTGGTGAGTGACTTATGTCACTGTATATAAAAAATGGACCTAAAGGGCACAGCTATTCCAATCTAATCCTATACTTATAGACAAGAAAATAATCGAACCGAACCGAAAAACTATTCAGAGCCTCTATTTATGCCTGCATTGGTATATTTTATAATATCATAAAATTGATAGTTCACCAAGCTTTATTTTTAAACCTAAATTTATTTTATTCCTATCATTAATTTTCACAATTTTCTATTCCAGGATGAACGCCGTAGAATCTCAATACAGTAACAACGAACCGTTATTTGCTCGTTCAAACGCCACGTTAGCCACATCAACAGCATCACCAATTAATGTTACCGAATATTCTGTTCCTGAAGACCCTATAACCACTACTCTTAGTACCGTTACAGCATCACTTCTGAATGATACAGTGGACATGTTGCGCAATGTTAATGTAACTGATACTGTAATTGCTCCTGAAAAAGTAGATGATGTCTTCTATATTTATATTTGGGCTGTTGCGATCTTTGGATGTATTATTGCTACTACTGGCAGGTTTGTTTCAATTATTTTTCTAAATAACATTAGTAGTTTTAAAGTAACTGAAGAAGAACTTGATCCTTTACCTACTTACAAAGCTATCTGTACACCAGCTGCATCGAAGAAAATGTAAATTCTAAGCTCTCAGATAATAACTGCCATAGAGAAAAGTAAAAAAATATTGGAGCCTTCCAATCCGAGACTGATAGAGACTAGACGTTTTCCAGTCTGAATATAAGTTCGTTTCGTCTATACTTCTTGATGTTTAAAGTTAGCTAATTTATTACTTCATCAAATTACCCCTCCCGCAGCGCGAGTGAGTTCCTTCTTGAGCCTATTGTGTACCAGGTCTGAGGCAACTCTTTCGAACAATCCCTCAGCCTCGGAACTATATTTAATCCAACATATTCTTCTATTCCAGAGCCATAATGTTCCTCTGGGTATGCATGCGCAGTTCAGTGAAGCTTCACAACCAGATGTTTAGTAACATCCTGACTGCGACCATGAGGTTCTTCGACACAAACCCTTCAGGCCGCATCCTTAACAGGTTCTCCAAAGATATGGGCGTGGTGGACGAAATACTGCCCAGAATGTACTTGGATACTATTCAGGTATGTTTTACTTTGACGGTTTTACTGATGTAATTATTTTTAAATTAATATTACTGATCTTTCTAATTTTTATCCTATGGTAGTCTCTAAATTTTTTTGATTGTAGTGGTAGCATTAGGTATATAAAATAATTATTCACTTGTAATTTATGTCCTCTAAGTAGTTCTAAGTATCGGCACCACATATTTAAATAAAATTTACACTTACGGTGAGTTGCACTATTTAACCAACTAAAACGATAATCAAACCATTTTCAATTATCAAGTCGCCGATTTGACCAATTAGAGGCAAGGCTTGTTATGGTTTGGTTATCGTTATAGTTAAATGGTGCAACTGGGTCTTCATTAGTTAAGTAGCTGCACTCCCTCTATTAAACCCTCTTTTTGAAATTACTCGATACCTCAGATACTTTTATAACTAGACAAATATACCTGCAAGTTATAAAACTTCTATAAATTCTTCGTTCCAGGTGTTCATGGTGATGACCGGAATTCTAGTCCTGGTGGCTATCGTGAACCCCTTCATGTTGCTAACCACCGTCGTCTGCGCAATCTTCATGTACCTCATGACCATCGTCTATTTGAGTACCGCACAGGCTATCAAAAGGTTTGTATCTTTAATCTTTACACAGACGTTTATTAAATTAAGTATGTTATCAATCAAGATTTTTAAGGCAGATTGGCCATTTGGGTATTTATAATCTTCTAAAAATCCATAATAAGTCAATTATGGTGACATAATGTTGTGAAATTGTCTATTTCAGTAAAAAAATAATTTGCCCATACTTTTTAGCGTTTTCTTAAGCTCGATCGATTTTTGTACAACTATCACAATTTTGTAATCGGCATTTCTGAAAACCCCTAGAAATTACGTCACTTACAACTTACTTAGGTATCTCAAAAATGCATTATATTAATATACCTAATAATATTTCTAATAAATGTATAAAAATATTGTTAAATGCGATTGTAAATAAATAAATAAATATGAATATTTCCAGGGTGGAAGGAGTATCCCGTAGCCCTGTATTCTCTCACGTGACGGCCACTATGTCAGGGTTGACCACAGTGAGAGCCTGTCAAGCAGAAGAGCAGCTCAAAGTTCAGTTCGATGCCAAGCAAGATGTACATACTGCTGCTTGGTAAGTTTCTCTAATGTATTAACTGCAACTACTGAATCATCAATGAATATCTTAAACAGAAGGAACGAAAAGTATGAAGGTTCACACCAACACATACTCTTCCTAACTCTAAATAAATTAAAGCGGGTCTAAGCCGAATTGACAACGACAATAAAAACTATATACTGTTACAGCCTTTTTTTTTATCGTCCCACTGCTGGGCACAGGCTTCCTCTCACACGGATAGGGATTGAGCGTTAATCACCACGCTTGCTCTATGCGGGTTGGTGATTTCAGACTTTAGAGTCCAGGTTTCCTCAAGATGTTTTCCTTCACCTTTTTATCAGCCACTAGCTTCTGCCAGCGGTTTCACCCGCATCCCGTGGGAACTACTTCCCGTACCGGGATAAAAAGTAGCCTATAGCCTTCCTCGATAAATGGGCTATCTAACACTGAAAGAAATTTTCAAATCGGACCAGTAGTTCCTGAGATTAGCGCGTTCAAACAAACAAACAAACTCTTCAGCTTTATAATATTAGTATAGATAAGGGCAGGAAGATGATTAAGGAACAAATATAGGATTTCTAAGATTGCTGTGAAGATGTATATTAACTTACTAGCTTCTGCCAGCGGTTTCACCCGCATCCCGTGGGAACTACTTCCCGTACCGGGATAAAAAGTAGCCTATAGCCTTCCTCGATAAATGGGCTATCTAACACTGAAAGAAATTTTCAAATCGGATCAGTAGTTCCTGAGATTAGCGCGTTCAAACAAACAAACAAACTCTTCAGCTTTATAATATTAGTATGAATTGGTGTCTAAGATTTACTTACTTAGAACGTACATACAAACTTAGAAAAGTTGCATTGGTACTTGCCTGATCTGGAATCGAACCCACAAACTCATACATAAGAGGTTGATGATTTACTCACTAGGCCACCACGACTTCTATACTATCTATACTAATATTATAAAGCTGAAGAGTTTGTTTGTTTGTTTGAACGCGCTAATCTCAGGAACTACTGGTCCGATTTGAAAAATTCTTTCAGTGTTAGATAGCCCATTTATCGAGGAAGGCTACAGGCTACTTTTTTTTGCGGGTCCGTGCCGAGGTTCCCACGGGATGCGGGTGAAACCGCTGGCAGAAGCTAGTATAGGTACAATACAATCTCAATCTTCACGAAAACTATACAATAGGTATCAAAAATGAAAGGGATTTTTGGAAAGTCCTGAGTATGCTGGTGAAACCAAGAGAAAATGTAGTCATAGTATTTTAATTTTATGATCCCTGGCATGTTTGATTTTTATTTACTTCGTCCTATGTATTTTTTATCAAGTATCTTTATTTAAGTATTTATTTTCTTCCTCAGGTACCTAGTTCTCGTCACCAACGCAGCGTTCTCCATCTGGTTAAGTCTCATCTGCAGTTTCTACGTCATCGTTGTGGCTTATACCTTCTTGTTAACGGATGATGGTAAGAATCTCAAACATCTGAATTAGAAATATTTAGGTATTTGTTAAAAATAGGTATTACATGAGGATCTTTTCATTAAACACAAACAACATCGATAAAAATATCGACGTCGCTCATTGTCGATAAACGTATCGGTACCAAAGGTATCGATTAAAAACTAAGCAATTTTCTTCTGGATACAGGTCAAACGCAGTCCGGAAATGTCGGTTTAGCCATCAGTCAAGGTCTGATTCTAGTCAACATGGTACAATACGGAGTAAAGCAGGCCACTGAAGTAGTTTCCCAAATGACTTGTGTCGAAAGAGTGATACAGTTTACATCATTGCCTCAGGAGAAAACTGAAGGGCCCAGCCCACCTGCCAACTGGCCGCAGAAGGCTAAAGTGGTGTTTAAGGACCTCACCCTTAGATACGATAAAGATGCCGACCCAGTGCTTAGGAAGCTGAACATTGAAATTGAGAGTGGATGGAAAGTAAGTATTCTATCGTACCAACAGGAAATTAAAGTGTAGAGGTGGATCCAGACGTAACGAGGCATGAGTTACAAACGATGACGTTGGTATATTTTTCACACGCACGTCTGGATCCACGCTAAAGTCTCATAGTTATAGCTCTTTTATTGGCAGAAAAAATAAAATGCTACATAAATATGGGTTTTGGTACTGAAATAACTTTCTTTTAAATGAGATTTTTTGAGAAACTTCTCTAAAAATGCCTTTTATCCTCAGGTTGGAGTAGTGGGTCGTACGGGAGCTGGTAAATCTTCGCTGATCTCCGCGCTGTTCCGTTTGGCGCCAATCGAAGGCAACGTTTACATCGATAATGTTGAAACTGGAAGAATCGCTCTCAAAGTACGTAATAGCATTACACACTTTTTAATAATTTGTCATGTTCTATATTTAAATGTTATTTTTTTTACTTAGGTTTTTCTAAATTTAAAAAAACAGTAACTAATGTTTATTTCATTGTTTTTTTTTTTCAGGAATTGCGTTCCAAGATAGCTATCATTCCTCAAGAGCCAGTGTTGTTCTCAGCCAGCTTACGCTACAATATGGATCCTTTCGACAAATACTCTGACATCGAGATCTGGCAAGCTTTGGAACAGGTAAATTATTGCATACTTTGTTTCCTCCTTCTAGCTAGATCATTGACTTTTGACATTGGACAAATTTTTTTTTTAGAAAATTCTCAATTTTAGAGCGTTAAAGCCCCAGATCATAGACAACATACCTAATCGTCTGCTTTTCTTGGAACAGCTGTTTACTTTGAAAATTGAACTTGAAAATTCATAGTAAACAAAACAGTTACCTACAATGCAGTTCTGGTCAAATAATTTTACTTCTCAGATGTTAGCCTTTTGATGCTTCACGCATGTATTTTGTTCATTCAATTTGACTACACATCGTGTGGTCTGAATAGCTAATTTGGGACTAACAAAGCCACTTTGCAAGAACTTGGCGGTCTCAAAAGCTACTCAACAAGAACTTATCAGTCTCAAATTCTTATGAAACCTATTTTCACATCACAGGTGGAACTGAAGAATAGCGTGACTTCTCTCTCTTCCGCGGTGGCATCGGGCGGCAGCAACTTCAGCGCGGGACAGAGACAGCTGCTGTGCCTCGCGCGGGCGGCGCTGGCGCGGAACAAGCTGCTCGTGCTCGACGAGGCTACTGCTAATGTTGATCCTACGTAAGTTATAAACAATTATAATAAGAAAAGGCTTTTTTCATGTTATGATGGCGAGGTTCCGTGTTTCGGATAGCACGATAAACTGGTATGTCCTGGCTATCGTTACGGGTAGTCAGAAACCCTAGAGACTGACAACCATCTTTCTAAGATCTTTCTGGTTCACTGAATTTTCTGGTTTTCTGGTACGGGTTACTGGGTCGACCCCAATATAGCTGGGAAAAGCCTAGGCAGATGATGACGATGGATAGGTTTTTGAACATGTAGTGTTCATGCCAAGTTTCATGGTGCCTTGGAAAAGCACGATCGGCCGCGCAGACACTAGTAGTTATAACACACCACTCATTAAAGCACCACAAAATAAATGGGAAGTCGTGGTGGCCTAGTGGGCAAAGAACCAACCTCTTGAGTATGAGGGCGCGGCCGGGTTCGATTCTAAGTTTAAGAAAACTTTTCTAAGTTTGTATGTACTCTCTAAGTATATCTTAGGCACCAATGAGTGTGTTTGGGATGGCACGTTAAACTGTAGGTCCCGGCTGTCATTGAACATCCTTGGCAGTCGTTACGGGTAGTCAGAAGCCAGTAAGTCTGACACCAGTCTAACCAAGGGGTATTGGGTTGCCTTGGTTACTGGGTTGAGGGGGTCAGATAGAACAGTCGCTCCATTGTAAAGCACTGGTACTCAGCTACATCCGGTTAGACTGGAAGCCGACCCCAACATAGTTGGGAAAAGGGCTCGGAAGATGATGATGAAAAGCACCACAAAAGATCTTGTCTCAATTCTTTGCATACCGGAAAATACCAAAATATTATTTCTTCCACAGTACGGATGCTCTAATCCAGAAGTCAATCCGTAAGCACTTCGAGGACTGCACTGTGATCACCGTCGCCCACAGACTGCATACAGTCGCCGATTCCGACAGGGTTGTTGTAAGTATTCACTTGTTTAAAAGTATCTAGATTTTTTAGCAATTAAAAGAAATTGACTACATATAGTCATGTCGGTTGCATACTTACACATTTCATTTGTAGAAGTGCTATAATTAATAGTTTGAAACAAAGAGTTTCTGTGTTTAGCGTAAAATTCTAGAGAAATTTTATAATAGCTTCTTCCGTACCTTATTTTTTATTTGCAACGCCATACAAAAGAGTTATTTTCAAAAGGTTCTTTTTCTTAATTACCTATTGTTACTTCTCCCAGGTAATGGAAGCAGGTCAGATCATCGAGTGTGGTCACCCGTACGAGCTATTGCAAGATGACGATGGGCCTTTCTCCAAGATGGTCAAACAGTTGGGACCAGCTTCAGAACAGAGTCTCCGAGACATCGCCAGAACTGCTTACTCGGTGCATAACTTGAAAAATGCTATGACACCATAAACAGTATCACGGATATAGGAAAATAAGAATTCTTGAATTGTGGTGGTAATGAAAAGGACCAGTGAAAGGACCAGACGGGTCAAGACATGGTCTTTTTGCACTTTGATATGTGGTCTTTCAATACGAAACAAAATTAGGTACGACGTAGACGCCAGAACATCAGGCTAGTCCAATCTGTAAAATTTTCTCATGAACCTTATGCTCTAGTAGAGATAAAGTTGAAAATCTAGTAGCTTGATGTTACTGGCTTCTGCACATGGCAAATCCTGATGATATCGTGAATACTTTAAATTGCAATCCTTGCCACTAACTTAAAGTTAGCATAATAATGTATTAATTGTTATCAACAATTGATGTGAATTTTGTGCATGTTTGTATTTATAATGTTAGAATGCAAGCAACGTGCCATGAACGTAGATATTTAGAATAAGTTAGCCGTACCATCTAATGGTTAAGCTATAGAACCAATGGGCATAGCCAAAGTTAGGATTAATATTTTTTAGGAGTTTAAAAAATGTTCATCGTTACCACTTAATTATTTTTAATTATCCTCTAGCCAGTAAGTAGGTATGTATTAATATTCCATATATTATGCTTTTTACTGCAATTATAAAAGTATTATTTTAGTAATCTTCTTTTATCAGTAATTTTAAGAATAAGTTATTATAAGATTTTATGTAAATGAATAAAATCACAAAATTTGTATAATTAGGTACTTAGCAATCTACAATATAGTAAAAAACAGCACATATTTAACTTAAATGCATTTACATATTTATTCTTTTGATTAATTTATCATCCATCATCATCTCAGCCATAGGACGTCCACTGCTGAACATAGGCCTTAGATCTCCACAGATACCTGTTGGAGGCCTGTTATTATATATTTATTTATAATTAAATAGCTATTCAATCCGAATTACCATTTAAATTAAATAGTTATTATTGTAACGATCCAAAATTTTATATTTAAAAAATATATGAATTTGTTAAATATTTTCTATTTATTTCTGCTATTTACTTGAACCCATCCCTTGTATGGGTTGACAAATATGAATCTTCTTCCATTCCTCTCAGTTAGGGCACTCCATTCTTCGGGCAATCAATTCTATTTTTTCTTGGTCTATAATAGGTTTAAAAATTTTGGTGATAATAATCTACAAAGATCCTAATAAGTATTTGATCAACTACTCAGTCTCAGATCTCGGACTAAAACAGTAAAATGTTTAAATAATAAAATACGTACTATAAAATACATGATTTATTTAATTGTATAGGAGTTGTGGTTGTAGAATTAAAGGCACCTTTGTAGTTATGTGGATTTATTGTATCTTCACAGTGTTTACAAAAGTTATACTTTGCACTTTAATAATGTAACTACAATCCTACAGTGAGAATTAAGAAGGACACGTGGTATCGCTACTTAGTCTCCCTAGACACACTCTTAAAGACTGCTAGGCTATCGAATAAGAGGGTGCTTACTGAATACGAGTGGACTGCGGGGCTATCGCACTCGGATCCGTCTAGTTAGCGAATGAATCTGGTAGGCCTCCGCTGGCCTTTATATAGTCGCCGCGGCCGTTGTTGTCGTTGCTGTCGAAGACTCGGTGACACGTTGTTTGTATGTGTGCGTGCGCTGGCGGTGATGCGTCATTGTATTGAGTTGTTTACTTGGTATGTTATATTCTCCCCCTCTGGTACTCTGAAGTCGTCCCGACAGGAGTACCAGGATCTTTACGTGGTCTGCCTCGTTTACGAATTGGTTTGATAGGTTTAGGCATGTTGTCGTCTCTCAAATTGAATTTTGTTAATGCTGAGATATGGTACTTCCCAATAGGTTTTGTAGGTGTATCAGGATGCGCTAATTCATATGTAGAGGTACCATATTTCTTCAATATAACATAAGGACCATCCCGACGTGGAGCCAACTTTGCTGAATACTGATTTTCAATATTACTGATAGGATGAGTCTCTACCAGTACTAAGTCACCGATACTATATCCTGGATCTTGTCTTCGTTTGCTATTAGCCTTAAGTCGATTTGCTTCTAGATTATTCTCAATATTCTCTTTTGCAAACTCTAAATCTTGAGCAAGCCTTCTCATAATTGGTGTAATTCCTTTTCAGTCACTGTATAGTTGCATTCAGCAGGAGTAAGCAACCGACTTATATATTCATTGTCACTCTCCCCCTGCACCAAAGCTGCTCCTATAGCATATTGACTCGCATCTGTTCTAACGTAATCGGTTCTGATTTTGACATTTTATATTATTTGTGTGTAGGTAGACACCTCACTTATTATTTTCGTTTATAAAATTATATGGATATATGTGGGTAATCCGTGCATATATGTGGGTAGTTCCAATAATATGTGAGTATACTTCAAATTAATTTCTCAACCTTCTTGTGGGTATCTTGAAAAATATGTAGTTGTGCGCCAATACAGGTGTTGTAGTCGATAAGATAACGTTTGGCGCTAATGTAGGTCAACATATATTTTATCCTGTGGGCTATTTTATAAAGTTGGGCGCCAATATAGGAGTTGTGGTTGTAGAATTAAAGGCACCTTTGTAGTTATGTGGATTTAGTGTATCTTCACAGTGTTTACAAAAGTTATACTTTGCACTTTAATAATGTAACTACAATCCTACAGTGAGAATTAAGAAGGACACGTGGTATCGCTACTTAGTCTCCCTAGACACACTCTTAAAGACTGCTAGGCTATCGAATAAGAGGGTGCTTACTGAATACGAGTGGACTGCGGGGCTATCGCACTCGGATCCGTCTAGTTAGCGAATGAATCTGGTAGGCCTCCGCTGGCCTTTATATAGTCGCCGCGGCCGTTGTTGTCGTTGCTGTCGAAGACTCGGTGACACGTTGTTTGTATGTGTGCGTGCGCTGGCGGTGATGCGTCATTGTATTGAGTTGTTTACTTGGTATGTTATAATTGTACTTTACAACTTAATATAAAATATACATAGGAATAAAATCTGTCATTTAACGAACAATAATTTTCTGCAACATTTATCACAGACAGAATATAAAACAAATTGTGGAAAAATTAACAGAAATGTAGCTATAACTGGTGATGAACGTCAAATAAGAAAAATGTGACAAAAAAAACTGTTGTAGCTACGTGTGCTCCAAAGATCCGTTTGTCTTATAAAAAATAAAACAATATCAACTTTATTTCTTTAACGTTAGTGACTAGTTTTCAAGAAGGAGGTCATAGTTAGGCTTGACTCCTTTCACATAAGAGCTTCGGAATTCCAGGAAGACTTCATCAGGTACAGCATACTCCACTACAACAGGATCTGCCTGCATCTTCGAGAAATACGCCCACTGTAATGAAAGAAAGAGATTTTTTAATTACCAGTAATAACAATGTACCTACCTATGAGTCTATGACCTACTTTGTAGAAGAATCGTTTGAAATTGTCAAAACAATAAAGACTGCTTTCTTTACAATGCATGGCTGATATGAGTGTCGACTTCTTATACCTATTTGATTGTCTCTACTCGTCTAAGGTGGGTCGTAAATGTTATCGGTCGATAGTAAACTCACATTTACATGAACTGAACCTAATTACCACCCTCTCGTGTTTACAAACTTTTATCGTAAATAAATACCATGATAAAAAATAGAAAAGTGTCGGGTCACTTTAATGCCGCATAATATTTTATGAGAGGAAGACACATGGTAGGTACCTAAGTAGTAAGTACTTTTTATGTAAAGTCTAGGTATACCCATGTGCGATAAAACTATGAGGTATTGCACAATATTTTGAAATCAGTTGAAATATTGATCAATATCAAGCACGTGTAAAACCCCACTGAAGGATAAGATAAAACCGTTTAGATTTCACATAAGATAAACCCCCATGATGTAGTTATGCACCAGTGTCCCAGATTTTATAACATTTAGAAACCTGATAGACGTCATCTAATTACCGGAAGAGCATGTTACGAAACATGATAGGGAAACCAAGACCTTGCCTAATGCCCAAGGTTCCATCTGCGCGTAGCCCTATCAATACTGATGTCTTTTCCAGGAGACTAAACTAAATATTCAGACCATTACCCAAAAATTAGGCTGATCGACTTAGAAATTACAGAAAACAAACAAATTGTTAAACATCATAGAACCATACGTACCAACAACTGGTATTTCTGCTTATCAATTTTCCCGACATCGCTTTTAAAGGCGAGGATCCTCTCGAACCAGGGCCAAATCATGTAGTCGGCATACCCGGGCTCCTCTCCACCGAGGAATGTGGTACCTCGTTGTTTCAGCTCCCCTTGTATGAAGTCCAATGTCTTGTAGTATGCGGTTATGTTCTCTTCGGTTATGGTTTCTGGGGCCCTCATCGATTTGAAGAATAGACCATTGAGCTGGAAAAGATGTAGGCAATTAATTATTTTGTTGATACTTATGAGCTGGTGGAGTGGGTCTGCTAGCTAGGGGACCTTATTTGAGTGCGAGTAGAGTCAACAGCAAATAAGTTGGTTTGTTCCCACTAGTTCTACTGCTTAGTTCTACCGTAGAACTAATGGGAACTTTTTTTCCCACTAGTTCTACTATTTGAGGTGTAACAAAATAGTAGAACTAGTGGGAATTATGGTTTTTATTGGTATTCCCACTAGTTCCACTGAACATTTGCAGTAGAACTAATGGGACATAATTTTGTTCTACTAGACAGAAGAAGTACAGTCGACGGCCGATAGTTGTGATTTTTTTTAGAGCTCAAAATCGATAGCAGTCAGAATAACTTAGATTTTTTCATTACTTTTAACAAAAATCTAATATTTTTCTTTAGAAAAGTAGTAGGACAGCAGAAATGAAGAGGAGCTAGTTAATATTTTTGTTCTTTTGATTTTTAAACACCACCATTGTGGTGGTGCTTGACACATTGATTAAAAAAAAACACACTAAAGTTAGTTTAGTTAAAAGGTTCTTCTAACCTACAGACAGACAGACATGTGTTGCTGGGGAGTTTGTTGCGCCACTTCTTCTTTCCAGCAAAAACACATAGGAAGTGGTGAAGGGTGGGCGTTTTGGGGGCTGTCTATTGTAAATTCCTGACGTTCAAAAAGTGCTGTCTTGCAGCCAAGTTTGAATAAATGATTTTTGATTTTGATTTTGTTAGTTTGATGTGAGTGTTATGTTTGGAACTAAAACTTAAACATCTGTTGAACATTTGTCTAAAAATAGTGTGGCTACAAAAGGGACCTTAGTTCAACGTCGTTTGACATTTTTAGACAAGTGTTCAACAGACTATTAAAAGACTATTTTTGTGGTACGACGGTAAATGTCCGAATTATTTTGTAATTTTTTAAGCGTGTTTTTTTAAACGATTATTTTCATTTGATATTTTTTTGCCTAAATCATAGGGCTGCAGTTCAAATAGCCAGTCTCTTCAAAGTTAGTTTTGCGTTATTGTATACTTACATTCCTATTCAATGTGTATTATTATAAACAATGTCTTTTAATTAGTAGTGTTGTAGATGAATATCAATGTCTGATTTTAAACACCACCTAGCTCCTCTTTATTTCTGCTGTCCTAGTACTTTTACAAAGAAAAACATTTAATTTTTGTTAGATGTATACCAACTTTTTCAAGAGGGCATTGTGAAAAACTTTGTTGGTGATTCAATATAAGCTGACAAACAGCACGTCAATTAGGTTTAAGGTACCTACATGAGACAGGCCCCAGTAACGCCCGCCCTTCTCCACTAGTTTTTTTTGCTGGAGACAAAGCTTGAAACTACTTTGGTAAGTAATAACTAGAAAAATATAATTCATAATCAAAACTTAAATAGATTCAGAGACAGAGATTCATGAAAAAAATCGAAGTTATTCTGACTGCTATCGATTTTGAGCTCTGATAAAAATCACAACTACAGATAACCACGGGCCACGGACACGGCCAGATGTCACCCAGTCCGTCGACTGTACTTCTTCTGTCTAGTAGAACAAAATGTCCCATTAGTTCTACTGCAAATGTTCAGTGGAACTAGTGGGAATATCAATAAAAACCATAATTCCCACTAGTTCTACTATTTTGTTACACCTCAAATAGTAGAACTAGTGGGAAAAAAAGTTCCCATTAGTTCTACGGTAGAACTAAGCAGTAGAACTAGTGCAGTGGTTCTTAACCTTTTTGTCATCAGGGACCACTTTACCAAAATTTGTCTTGCCGGGGACCACCCCATTGGTTTGCCTAAATTGAGATTTTAATTTAATGAGATTTTTGTGACTGTATTCTCTTTACTAACTTCTGAATTCTTGGTTCAGCACTACTCAAAGCTAAACGCATGTCGTCAGTGGCATGCAACAGATTTCTATGCTTGTTTTTAACAATCAGAAGCGTTGAAAACCCACGGACGAATTTATAGCTTTGACAAGGGGTGGGGGTCCACTAGGTAAAAAAAACAGTTTTAGCTCCGACTAAATCTTTCACTTACAAACGCAATGTTCAGCGTTTACAAAACGCAAGTACTCTATTCTTTTGTAGGTAAGTAAATGTAAAGAAAGAAATACACATGTTACAAATGCGCGAGCGAAGCGAGCGCGAAATTTTTTTCGGACTCAAATGTATCCCAAACGTACTTAACTTTTTGTTTGTTGACAAATGCGAAAACGAGGGCATATAGTTTCTGAATACGCGAGAAAAACGAGCGGGAAAATTTGATTATTTTTTAAAAGACTCAGTACCAAAATTACGTAAAATGTAGCCCAAACGTACTTAACTTTTTGTTTGTTGACAAATGCAAAAACGAGGTCATATAGTTTCTGAATACGCGAGCGAAGCGAGCGGGAAATTTTAATTATTTTTTAAGACTCAGAACCAAAATTACGTAAAAGGGCTACATTTCAAACCTTAATTGTTTTCTGTTGGACAAGTAAGATGGATAGCAACGTCGCAAAGCAAAGCTTCGCGGACCACTTGGAATGCCTCCAGGGACCACCAGTGGTCCGCGGACCACCGGTTAAGAACCACTGAACTAGTGGGAACAAACCCCACAATATTACATATTTTCAAAAATGATATTACAATTTTTTTCTAATATTTACTTCTTTAACTGAGCTATTACCTAATAGAGTTGAAAATACGTACATATTAACCTTTCCAGATTTATGAATGATAACGTCTGCTATTATAAATAGTCTGATGAGAATTATATAATATGCAGACTTTACATAGGGATAAAGTCAGTTTGTTTACCTTCAGAAGATGACTAATAAACTTCGGCTATTATTTATTGAGGACCGTAGTAAACCAAAAGTGAGGGAATAATCCTTTGTGGGTGCGAATTTAACATCTAGCAGAAATTAAACCATACATTTCCGGGCGTGGTAACGTTGCCCATTAAATTAAATGAGACCAATAAAATGGGCCAACTTAAGTACTTACGCCGTCTAAAGCTTGCACGATGATCTTTTGCTTGGCTCTAAGCAGGGGGTCTTTAGGGAGCAGTGGCCTCTGAGGGTACACCTCGTCCAAGTATTCCACAGTCACCAAGCTCTCGTAGATCGATACTCCATCAGCGATCTCCAGGGCTGGTACTTTAGCTTTAGGAAAAAATCATTAGTAATTAATGGGAAATTATAAGTCTAGCCACAAAATTATTATTATTATTGGAAACATGATTAAACTTCTAATTTTATAACTAAGCAACGGGGAAATGACATAGCCTCTAATAAACTAATTCGTCTTTTTTACAACGCCAACTAAATATTCTATAGAAAGCTTCAAGTAAAGGCCATCAATTATTGTGACTTGTCCTTCTTATTTATACATTGTCATCTAATTTACTAACTCGGCCTCGTTTTTAGCATATTGCCATTTATAACCTTCAATTAAAAAACATTGTATTAAAAATTGAAGTTAGTGACGAAAACGAATCGCTGCAAAACCGACTCCACGTAGTCTTGTCTGCCCTACCCCTAGAGTGCAATTTAAAACCGCTTAGGTGCGGAAAAATTGAACATAATATTACATAAAGATAGGTAGGGAATTAAGGAAATGCAAGTTTATGGCAAGCAATTATGGCCAGTCTGGGGATTCTCCTAAGTTAACAATGCCAAACAATGTGAAATTGAATCGCAATATGATCGCAATAGCAGTTTTAACTATATCGGGCATTCTGGTACTAATATAAGACCAATCGTATTCCAACGACATTCGATTGGTTTGCGATTGGTCTGCTATTTTGGTGATTTTGGTCTATACCAGTGGTTCTTAACCGGTGGTCCGCGGACCACTGGTGGTCCCTGGAGGCATTCCAAGTGGTCCGCGAAGCTTTGCTTTGCGACGTTGCTATCCATCTTACTTGTCCAACAGAAAACAATTAAGGTTTGAAATGTAGCCCTTTTACGTAATTTTGGTTCTGAGTCTTAAAAAATAATTAAAATTTCCCGCTCGCTTCGCTCGCGTATTCAGAAACTATATGACCTCGTTTTTGCATTTGTCAACAAACAAAAAGTTAAGTACGTTTGGGCTACATTTTACGTAATTTTGGTACTGAGTCTTTTAAAAAATAATCAAATTTTCCCGCTCGTTTTTCTCGCGTATTCAGAAACTATATGCCCTCGTTTTCGCATTTGTCAACAAACAAAAAGTTAAGTACGTTTGGGATACATTTGAGTCCGAAAAAAATTTCGCGCTCGCTTCGCTCGCGCATTTGTAACATGTGTATTTCTTTCTTTACATTTACTTACCTACAAAAGAATAGAGTACTTGCGTTTTGTAAACGCTGAACATTGCGTTTGTAAGTGAAAGATTTAGTCGGAGCTAAAACTGTTTTTTTTACCTAGTGGACCCCCACCCCTTGTCAAAGCTATAAATTCGTCCGTGGGTTTTCAACGCTTCTGATTGTTAAAAACAAGCATAGAAATCTGTTGCATGCCACTGACGACATGCGTTTAGCTTTGAGTAGTGCTGAACCAAGAATTCAGAAGTTAGTAAAGAGAATACAGTCACAAAAATCTCATTAAATTAAAATCTCAATTTAGGCAAACCAATGGGGTGGTCCCCGGCAAGACAAATTTTGGTAAAGTGGTCCCTGATGACAAAAAGGTTAAGAACCACTGGTCTATACGGTAGTTTGCTCTACAATCATATTGCAATCGTAAATTATTTGCAGCCAAAATGATTCATTATTGAATGACAGAAAAGGATAAAAACGTTTATTTCAAAGAAAAAATAGCGGAATGCCACATACGCATCAATCGTAATTGAGTCGGGATTGGATTTCAGTCGAACGTGAATCGTATGTCGCTTAAGAAAAATTAGGAGAATCGGGCCCCTGGTTTTACAAACAGCCTGGTAACCATAAAATAAATAACCTTATATAATAGTCTTTGCTTGTAACAGATGGATGGACAGAGGAGCGAAAACAATAGGGTCCCGTTCTTTTGGGTACGGAACCCTAAAAAGGTCATATGCTACCTTGGATTCCACGACCTCTTTATTACACTCACCAAAAGCACTCCTAGAAGTGAGCCACTCGGGTTTGTCAACGAGGTCGATGTTCAGCAAGTCGTAGTCTATGCCCTTAGCAATGAGCGCGAGCATGGTGCGCTGAGCGTAAGGGCAGTAGCGCATATTGAACACGCGGAGCTTCCCGCTGAATGGCGGGAGGGGATCACCTAAGATAAACGAATTCATTTAATTTTTTTTTTTAATAAAAATCCCTCGTCGTTGAAATGAAATATATTTATTTGGCGGAATGTAGGTAGGTACATTTTAACATGGTCGAAACAATAAAAAAATGGTCTCACTATATTCGACTTATAATTTAGTCATGCAAATAATGTAAAATAACTAATTTTAAGGTCATTAATCATGCTGCATTAAACTGTTTTTTTCCTGAAGAAATTAAAATATTTATCAATAAGCCAATTTCGTAGGGATTTCTCATTGGGTAACGTTTTAAAGAAGTCGGTTAGAAAGTAGGCATCCTTACCATAGTGTTCGTTAAATGCTGCAAGATTAGTTTTGCGATATGTTTTTCTTGACACGTTTTTTATGCAACTCATATTTGCATTACCTTCTAATACCTATCTATCTTTTCTCAAAATTATGACCCTCACTCGTGTAAAAGAGCGTCGTCAAAAAAGTAGGAATTTTAATTGAGAGCGACATTTGCCGAACATTCAAGAGAAGATTCATTTTGCTTTTAATTCTTTGAGCCCGTTAAAAATGAACTCAGACAACCTGCTATCTGGGACCGGTTTATTGTATAATTTCTTAAATTAACACGTTCGCGTGAGCAATCTCATTTTTAAATGTTGGTACTGAGGCGCACCTTTCTCCCATACAAAATTAAACCACGTCTCAAGACGTCCCGCCGTTATACGTAGTCTTATAATCTGTGCTATGTGGCGCAACGTTATTTCACGTCCGACGTCTATATAAACGTTGTCGCCACCACATAGGTCTGACATGGTCCGTCAAAATAAATATGACAATCTAGAGGCCGTCGTACGACGTTGCGCCTTTTCATAATTATATCAACACGAAGTTGTAAGACGTTGCTCACGCGAACGTGTTAATTTACATTCTAATAGAGTGCTTACTTACTTACTTAAGAGATACAATGTCTGTTAACTCTATTCAATTATCGGATTAATAGCTGTTCTTTTAAATTTCGCGCCAAATGATAATGTTGCCTCATGCAAAATAATACTATTTGAAGTATTTATTTTATTGTTGTGAAGCATGAATAAAAGAAGATTAAAAACTTATTACTATATCTAAACGAAAACTGAGTTTTCTTGAACTGGATATAGGTACGTTTAAATTAACAACCTGCACACTTTACCTGTTATTACGCAGTCATAACTATTTGTACAAGCAATCTAATAAACTACTGGGTGGTAACACTGAAGTTTATTCTAAAACTTGTTATTTTTAATGTTTATCAAAACTCACGCATTTGGGTCATTTATCAGTATTTGTTTAAGGTTCAGTCTGTATCACGTGTATGTACATAGTTAAATTCCAATTACAGTACAGAGACGAAGTTAGAAATTTTATCTTCACTCTTTTAAAAGTGTTGTCATCAAACAACTAACCTTTAGACAGGTGCTTTGTGTTGAAGTTTTTCTTGACCTTGATCGCTGCCATGTTGCTATAAGGTAGAATATATCCTAATGCTCGTCCTATCGACTGGACTCCTTGAAGAGAGGAGTACAAATGAGCAGCGAGGCTTACTGTGGACGATAGCATGTCGACCGGTCTATTTAACTGCCCGAAATTCAACACTCACTGCGATATGATTTGATAAAATCATCGACATGAAACAATGAGACGTAAATTGTTTTGTATCTTCGTATCACTTTTTAATTGTTTATAGGTACCTACTTATATCACATGCAACTAATAAATGTTATGAAATATTTACGAAAGGATCACTTCTTGCAGACGCACTACTCTTACGAGCAAAAATGATTTTTATCAACATAAAAACATCGGTTGTAAAATTAAGCATGATAAGAACAAAATATTGAAAAGTCTCAAGTCATTCACTCGGTCGATACCTACGCATTAAACGGCGGAGGTAATTTTAGAACCACGTATTGATCGTTCTTAGCTTTTGAATAAGAAGTTCGGAACTAGTCCGCAATAATTAGGTACTGTTCATGGCGTAAAATTAAATATGCATGTTGGAAACGTAGTGGGAGGTTGAAACAAAACTATGAGTCATTGCCTGCTTGTAAATCTAAAGGTATACAAACATGTTAAGGCGACGAATTGGTAAACAATAATTCCATAACCGGCACGCGCACCTTATGCGCCAAAAGGGGTCGGAGCGTCTGAGCGGGCCGAGGATAACAATACGCGCGCTAGCTTATAACTAAAAGTCGTAAGCGACAAAATGGTTTTGTATTTTTATTATTTAGAAATGATAATTTGATAAAAAATCCTTCTACAATTTTAAAGATTATGTATATACTCAACTACTAAAAAAGTTAAGAGGCTGAAATCGGTCCCGTTTGCCCATAATATGTGAATTCATCTCTTTTTAAAAAGAGGTATGTTTGATATATTTTTCTCTGTTATAAAAGTTACCTCATCATGTTTTGAAGTCTGACAAAATAAGGTTTTTATCATGAACATTCAGGTAACCAAGTTGTATTTTGATCCGTTTTGTATTTACTGAGAAAAATTGAGATCCTTGGCGCCAAAATTTCCAATTCGTCCTCTTAATATAGATGCACGAGATCAGTTGCATGACTAGCGGTTTCTGGAAAGATGACGTGACCACAATAAGCATGATAGGATTAACTCAATCACATTTCAAAGACACCTTTTTTGCTGATTCGTTGAAGACAAAGCTAGCATCCATAACACTTTGTAGCAAAAAAGTATTGGCTTTTTTTAAATTTTAAAGAATTTTTAGAATTTTAAAACTAATTTGCATTATAAATGATTAGATGTGAGAGTTTTATTAGTCCTGAAATCTTACACTCGAACTGCGAAACTAATTAGGTACTTACCTAATTGCGGATAAATACATAAGCCTCAACTTGTGAAATAACATCCTCATTCCATTCCGAGATATTTCAGTAAAATAAAACCGCTTGGTCATGAAATAACCGTGTCTAATGTTTATTTACTCAATAGCTGTTTACGAATCTCAGCCTGATATGCCCAGGCAAATTAAAGGCTAACCTGTTTTTCCACTGAGCAAAATACCTAACAATGTGCAACTCATGTAATTTACAGTTATCTTCAGTGTGTTGCCCAGCCAGGGTAAATCCATGGATTTTGGAAAAACATGGGCCCGTAAGAAGCGTATTAAATACGCTTGAAAATAAAGGAGAGCATTTTATTAGATATGTACCTTAGGAGCTCTAGAAAGCTCCACTACAAGAGGTAATAGACCTAGAATAGGTGCACCTAACAACTGCTGATCATGTGGAATTAGGGCTGCCAGATGGCCGGGAAATCCGGGATTGTCCAGGTATTACTAGTCTTGTCCCGTGTCCAGGAATTGCATCTTTTAGTCCCGGATTTTCGAATACCGTCATACACTAGCTTTCTTCATTTTGATAATAGTAGCAGGCCGCTTCCCTTCCTTTATTACCCCGCTGCATTGCAATTCTTCGTTTTAAAGAGCCCAGATTTCATAAGTCTTTTGAAAGGACTGCAAAAACGGTCTTCAAACATGCGAATTCTGAATAAAGGCAAAAAATATAGATAGGTATAGGTAATATATTCTAATTTTTCATACTTTTTCGTAATCCTCGAATTGTCCCGGAATCGAAATATGGAAATACCTGAATCTGGCAACCCTAGGCTAGACTTATAACTTCCCTTAAAATATCAATATTTACCACTATTTTCAGTTATCAAAATTAGGTATATATTTTTTTTTTTAATGGAAAAACTGCTTGCTTGCGAATGAAATAATTTACTAATATAATTATGTCCAAATTTTGAATGGCAGAGATGAGAATGTTAAGAGGTATGTGTGGATTGTGTGGCGTTACGCGAATGGATAGAGTGAGGAATGAGTATATAAGAGGAAGTTTGAAAGTAGCGCCGGTATCAGAAAAACTGCGTGGAAACCGGCTGTCATGGTATGGGCATGTGATGCGGAGGAGTGAGAATCATGTTGTGAGGAAGATGATGAGTATGAATGTGGACGGATATAGTGGAAGAGGAAGACCAAAGAAACGATGGATGGATTGTGTGAAAGTAGATATGGTAAGAAAGAATGTTACTTGTGAGATGACGGCAGACAGAAGAGTATGGAAGGAGAAAACATGCTGCGCCGACCCCAAATAAAATTGGGATAAGGGCAGAGGGCAGGAGGATGATGGATATGTCCAAATTTTATTTGTGAATTGGCAACACTGTATTTTTCCTGACAGTTGTGTGTGACAAAGACAAGATCTTGAAGTTTCTGAATTCTGATATTCACTCAATGGGTTGAAGTGAGAGGTCAGAAGATATATTTTGAAGGCCGGCTGATCCCCCCCAGCCTCAAGTTGTCGAACGTGATTCGGGACGTGATTGGACGGAAAATCATTACATTTTTGAAAGCCGCTATTGCCAGCTGTGCCGGCGTTCATATTTGCCATACGCTTTACGCAACAAAGAAGTGCAACACAATGTCTGAGAAGCATTTACAAACCGGTACGTAATATCTTTGCAGTTCTTAGAACTCATTTTTAAGACAAATAGGTAATCGAGATATCTTGGAAAGTGCATAGTTAACCTCATTTGTTTTTTTTTATCAGGTGATGTTTTACCACCGTACAGCGGCAAGCTCCGCTTATTCGCGATGAGATTCTGCCCGTATGCTGAGAGAACTGTCCTTGTTATGAATGCCAAGAATTTGCAATATGAGACAGTATTTGTGAACTTGGATCATAAGCCCGAGTGGCTTAGCAACTTCAGCCCCAAAGGTAAGACTTTGCACGTCTACAAACTAATAGCCTCAATCATCTTATAGACTTGTTACACAAGAAAAGCAGATTCTTATTAGATTGGAAATGTGTTCCTGTGTCCTCCTAAGTTCTGTTGAAAATATTTATTGAAAATATGTGCAGTAGGTACAAGAATACAAACTGTTACACTTCAATAAATTACCAACCTTGCAACAGTTGTAACAAAAATGAGATAAGGTCAAACTACAAAAAACCTGCATCCTATCCAATCATGTACTTTGCTTATGCATTTTAAAGTACTCATAAAAATAAATATGTAATTTAAATAAACAGGTACAGTGCCAGCTCTAGAGTATGAAGATGGTAAAGCCATATTTGACAGCAACATCATCAACGTTTACCTGGATGAGAAGTACCCAGAGGTGCCTCTGCAGTCATCGGACCCTCTCCGCAGGGCTGAAGACAAAATTATCGTTGAAATGTTCGCTGGGGTATGTTTTCAAAACTCCAAACTTACCTTTGCTAAAAGTCACGCTAGTATAAATGGTGTCTAATTCTGTTTTTTTTTCTTTACAGGCTCAATCTGCATTTTACACTGCTGCTTATAACCCATCAGCCTTGCAGCCCAATTCAGTAGAAACCTACCACAAGGGCCTGGAAGCCCTCCAACTTAAACTGAAGGAACGTGGCACAAAGTTCTTACACGGTGACACCCCTGGGCTTGTAGACTTCACATTGTTCCCATTCTTGGAGCGATTTGAGGCTCTACCCCTGGTTGGCAAGCCTGAATTTGAATTGAGCAAGACTAAATATGAGTTATTGGTAAGTTCTGCTGTTGGAAACTGTTTAATCAATGCTAGAGTAATATTAGCCATGATTCTACCTTTTTATGTGGTTACTCAATAATTATTGAAATTATAGGACAAACAGGCATTTTTAGGGTTCCGTAGCCAAAATGGCAAAAACGGAACCCTTATAGTTTCGTCATGTCCGTCTGTCCGTCTGTCACAGCCGATTTACTCGGAAACTATAAGTACTACAGTGATGAAATTTGATGGGAATATGTGTTGTATGAACCGCTACAAAAATATGACACTAAATAGTAAAAAAAAGAATTGGGGGTGGGGCCCCCCATACATGTAACTGAGGGACGAAATTTTTTTTTTCGATGTACATACCCGTGTGGGGTATCAATGGAAAGGTCTTTTAAAATGATATAAAGTTTTCTAAAAAACATTTTTCTTAAAGTGAACGGTTTTTGAGATATCAGCTCTCAAAGTCGTAAAAAGTATGTCCCCCCCCCTCTATTTTTATAACTACGGGGTATAAAATTCTAAAAAAAATAGAGGTGATGCATGCTAATTAACTCTTTCAACGATTTTTGGTTTGATCAAAGTATCTCTTATAGTTTTTGAGATAGGTTGATTTAACTGTAATTTACGGAACCCTTCGTGCACGAGTCCGACTCGCACTTGGCCGGTTTTTTTACAATTCTGTGAATTAAATTTATATGTCTTGTGTTCTTATTAAATGTACTAATATGTCATTTATTTACAGGTGAACTACCTCGAAGCAATGAAGCAAGTTCCCGCCATCAAGTCATACTACTTGGACCCTCAGACTCACGCCAAGTTCATTGAGTCTCGCAACAAGGGAGACGCCAACTACAACATGTTGGACACCAGCGCCGTATGCTGCATGCGCCCTAGGAAGAAGAAGGAATAATCTAGAAACCCGACTGAACAATACCTTATATTTATATCGTAATTTGGCATATAATTCCATAGTACACTAAATGTGCAATAAAGTACAAGTTCATTATTACATTTTGTTGTTTTATTGTCATCTGTGCGCCATGACTCGTCAACTTTCCCCTTTATCAATGTAGTGGTTTTGGGTTCCTACACTTATCAGCAATATGTGGTTTTGTTGATATTGTTAGGGCTAATTTAAGGGGATATCAGAGGTCAAAATATTTGCAAATAGTTATGATAAGTAAGATAATAATATCGGTGTTGTGTAACTTTTATCCATCACACATCTGCTTACTATTCTAATATCTTAAGCGACGAATTGGTCAACAATAATTCCATAACCGGCACGCGCATCTAAGGCGCCAAAAGGGGTCGGAGCGTCTGAGCGGGGCGAGGATAACAATACGCGCGCTATCTTATAACTAAAAGTCGTAAGCGACAAAATGGTTTTGTAATTTTATTATTTAGAAATGATAATTTGATAAAAATTCCATCTACAATTTTAAAGAGTATGTATATACTCAACTACTAAAAAAGTTAAGAGGCTTAAATCGGTCCCGTTTGCCCATAATATGTGAATCTCTTTTTAAAAAGAGGTATGTTTGATATATTTTTCTCTGTTATAAAAGTTACCTAATCATGTTTCGACGTCTAACAAAATAAGGTTTATATCATGAACTTTCAGGTAACCAAGTTGTATTTTGATCCGTTTTGTATTTACTGAGAAAAATTGAGATCCTTGGCGCCAAAAATTCCAATTCGTCCTCTTAAGTAACTAAAAGTCACTGATATAACTATGGAATGTGTTTAATTAACAATATAATTTGCCTGTTATATTTTCCTTGGCAACCAGGAAATTCAGGGCTTATACGGCCGAGCGCGCCGCTTTGTCATTATTTTTATTTTTGTGAAAATATAGTCAGGAATTCGTAATTATTATACAAAGATAGACAAGGAAAAATAATAAACAATTTTATAAAATAAAATTTATATAATTCACAAATGTTAACACAACCTCCAATAACGTTAATCTTCCAATCACTGATATATGATTAATTCATTACAAAGCGCTTTGTTTGCCATCTCATTCAACTAGGTGTTTTCAATAACATACAACATACTACGCTAAAGCCTAGTAAATAACATTTACCCTTGAGATTCGACTATTTAACGAGTACTTAGTAAGGTAGCATGCGCGAGGATTTCCTACCAACTATACATATACACTGAATATAATAAATAATTAAAAGTATCTTGATTTTATATACACGACATTATAGCGTTACAATTTAGGTAATTCGAGTATTTTCTTAAGTATTTGAAGAAGGTAAGTTATCACATGTGTTCATGGTTAGATAAATATTCAAAGAGCATATATTTATGTTACGGGGAAGCACCATACTAGCTAAAGGTGAATTAATATATCTGACATAATTAGTTCAATGTTCGAGACCTCATCAATAAAATTTAGATAGCCGAAAATAGTTTTACCATGCTTATAACAAAATCTGTAAAATTTTACCCCTTTTAAGTATTTATATGGTGAAGAGCTTATTATACACTATACATATATTTAGTAACAACTCGATGCGACACCATGAAAGACACATAATTAGGACTAATCCTAGGCACAGATAATGATCCATTTATACAATCACAATTAAGTACAAATACATTATATTTTGGAAATATTAAATAAAAAAGTCGTAACAAGATATATATTGCAATAATTTGTACTATCCTAAGCTAAAACAACAACTAAATAATACTAATTAAGTACTTTTCAAAAGAGTACTAATTAAACGTGCATTTCAATATTTGGAAGTTAAATCAAGACAGTAAATTGTGTAACCATTCGAAATTACAGAAGACTTACAATTTGATAGGAATAGTGACCAGTTTCACAAATTTTTAAATCTGTTTAAACAGTAAAACTTAACTGCCTGATTAAGTTATACTTCGATATTTTTTCTCTAGGAGAGGTGAAACTGGTCCTAAAACTGTATTTTGTGATTTATAAGGGATACTTAGGTACATATGTTAGCGATGGTTTTTATTAACCAGTATTGATATTATACATATTGCAATGTCCTGTACTGTCGAGTGGAGGACATTGACCCAATATTATCAGCAACCGCTCAACACAAAATACTAGCGAATAGACTTGCATTTAACACAATTTTCCATCACGAAACGTGACTCTGTAACTAAAAACTTGGTTTATATTACCTAAATGCTCATTCAAATAATACTCTTTGATAAAAACGATAATAAGGTAAAGTGTTAATATCATTTAGGAATGTAAAATTTCGTTCAAATGACTTACAATCTCATCAAAAGGATCTAAAATGCGTATTTTGGAGATTATTTTATGTCATGAATGAGTTAAAGCTTATATAAACTTTAAAGTTACAGCCTTTTTTAGGCTTGTGCCCAGCAGTGGGACGATAAAAAAGGCTGTAACTAAACTTTAAAATTTGACTAAAACTAAATGTTTATGGCATATTACGGAATTTGTTTTACTGTTAACAACACTACGAAATAGTTGTATCTGGTGAATTTCATACGAACTATTTTCCTGTTTACATATACTCGTGTGTATGTTTTTAATGTAAACAATGTTTTATGGATCTACCTCGCAATTACGAGTTTCATTTATCTGTTTCACTATTTATCTACTTTGAAAGTAACATTATATTTTGCTAATAACATCATCATATTTTACGAGACGTGTTCTTTTTAAACAATAAACACTGATCATTGTGCATTTATCCTGCTAACGACCATCCATAAATATGTAATGTTATTTACTTTTCAGGAAATTTCAATTTACTTTTCTGCCAGAAAAAAAAAATCGCATTCCTCACTTTTACAGAGTTAATAGAACTCTTATATTGCACTTAGCTTATAAAGGCATTCCCATCAGAACATTCCTTTCGTATGAATCGACTCAAATTACGTAGTAATCAAAATTCTTTCAATTTCAACTGGGTTTTCTCACTTCTACAATTCAATGACCTTTAGGACTTTGAAAATACCAATTTTTTACGTAATTAATGATGCTAATTTCCTTCATTTTGCTAACCAGATTTACTGTTATGTTTTCTTCTTAAATATGTTAGGTATATTCATGTTAGATTTGGACTGCTGGAACATTTGCGTGACTCTCCTGCCTACTTCCTGTGCGGCTTGTAAGTTGGTATTGTGTCGCGGCGGGGGCTCGCGTGTCGTGTCCCCGGGTGTCCCAGGCCCGGCTATGTTGTGTATTAGGTCTTCTATTGCGGCTTTGTATTGGGATAATGGTGGAGATTGAACGCTTTCTTCTAGTTTTCTGTTGGGAGGATAAAATATTAAGTATTCTAAACATGTGTATGGTAAAATATTTATGTTACATAGGTCTGATGTAATGCCAATAAATCTAAATTGCTTATGGTGACATCAGAATGTAACGTTCTATTATCTTACCTGTAAGTATAAAATTTTGTATTGCAATATTTCTAAAACAATTATATCCGACTAAACCTTGGTTTAAACTATTACAGCTAGGAGTAACCGGCCCTAAAACACCATATATTTGTCTATGGCTTACCTTAGTGCAGGCAACAACGCGGGATGGTGCCTACAATGATGTACGGCGAGTTGTAATCCCGGAGTAAGCGCGGCGAGGCATTCCCGGGATAGCGTCCCACGACACACCACGCATAGTAGAGACACGGCTGTTTAAGAAAATAGGTTTTATGTGAAAAAAAAACAAACATAAAGACGCAGACTTCATTATATATAATATATATTTAATCACTATGGCTGTAACATATATATTCACTAGCTGACCCAACAAACTTCGTATCGTTTAAACCTTCCCTGGACCTCTACAAACATTTTAAAATCAAAATGAGCCAAATCGGTTCAGCCATTCTCGAGTTTTAATGAGACTAACGAACAGTAATTCATTTTTATATATAAGACTAGCTTCTGCCAGCGGTTTCACCCGCATCCCGTGGGAACTACTTCCCGTACCGGGATAAAAAGTAGCCTATAGCCTTCCTCGATAAATGGGCTATCTAACACTGAAAGAATTTTTCAAATCGGACCAGTAGTTCCTGAGATTAGCGCGTTCAAACAAACAAACTCTTCAGCTTTATAATATTAGTATAGATTTTTGAATGACTCCACCAAGCAGATAATCAGTCTTCAGTTTAGAGTTCAGTTCAATTCAGAGACGAGCAGAGATATTTTTTCTGATCATGAGAACCTTTGGAAGAGTCTGGCCCTAAATGAATATCGGTAGGTACCTTACCTAAACATAACTCAGTAGCGGTAAATGCTACTAACCTTGAAAGTAATCTAATTTCGAATTTAGGGATTAAAAATGGTTAATATTTTTTTATCAGCGTCTTTTGGACTAATGCCAAGCCACCTGATAATTACACAACTTTGGAAATGCTTGTGCAAAACTTGGGTTGGTTACATTTTAGAGTTTTTAGGTATATGTATTATCAAAAATAAGAGTCATGGTGACTTGCTTTTCTAAAATTGTTACACTGTAATCGACTGATTCCCATCTTATAAAATTATAGCTACTGTCAACTCACGATGTAGGTACAACGCCACCTAGAACTTTTTCGGGGAACAATTTTTATTTTTAATTCGCAAAAAGAAAATTCCCCATTACAAGTGCTAAATGTGCCAAACATATTGGCGGCGAGATCACCGCGCTTAAAAAGCACCCATTGAGTGAGGGCAAAACAACAATTTATATGTTTCAAAAGCTTGTCACGATTTTACTAAGTAAATACGAGTACTTAAATCTCGCGACAAGCTTTTGAAACGTATAAATTGTGTCAAATATGTTAAATTTGAAATGTCGTTATAAGTTGACAGTAAAGTTACAGTAAAAGTTTATTTTTTTTCTTTTTAGCGCCTTTAAATAAAAGCTTGTTTTTAAAGATTTTTTTACCTCAATTTATTATTTCGTAAAGTGCAATGTGTTCTACTTGTCAATCCCTTTCATTTGATACCCATATTGTATAGGTACCTTAAAAATAACTAGTCCGCCATCTTGTATATTTAGCCATGTTGGATTTAAGATGGCGTCACATAGCTTAACATGAATTGTCATCCAAACTAAACATGTGTGCAAAATTTCAGCTCAATCGGTTGAGGGCAAGTGCCTTAAAATTTAGTTGTAAAATTCCACCCGAACACACATAGTTACATACATATATAATAAATCTGTAGAAAAGTAATTTTTGTACATTGAAGAAATTGACAAAAAAAATAGCCGGCATGTCAAAGGATAACTAACAGAACCCATTTCCATCATTTTTGTCTGTTTGTCTGTTTATCTGTTTGTTTGTTCGGGATTCACGTAAAATCTACGAATTCAATACAGACAATGCTTATATACAAAAATTCTACGTAACTTGGGGTATTACTTAGTTTTTGTTTCATCGAAATCGATTCACTCTATCAAAAGATATGATTAATTTTGTGAATTCAAGATGTAAAATATTACGACACGCAATCTGTTTGTCAAAACTGTACATTTGAATGTTGTACTTATATTAGTTGTTCGGCCTATTATTAATCTTTACACAGAAAATCACACCTTTATAAGTAACTTCGGAAGAAGAAAAAATATGAAAATTTTGTTTAGCCAAGGTTAAAGTAGCTCCATCTGTGGTAAAAATACATCAAATTTGTCAAAAGAGCGAGGTGGTAAATGACAATTAATTACCGTACATTCTTTATAGAGGATTATTATTTCAACAGATGGAGTTGTGTATTTTCCGTAATTCACCATATTTTAACACGTAGTGTAATTTTTCGATAGACATTTCAATAGTGTTTGTCAGTTTGCCGTACCACATCAAAATCCAACTATAATTATTACCTTGATGAAAAGAAAATTAATAGTTCTCAGCCAAATTTAAAACGGTGCCATCTAAATTATTTTTTGAACATTATGTCAAAAATGATGACTTTAGTGGAACAATTAATTATCATTTAAAGTTACAGATGGAGTTCATATCAGGATTTTTTCATAAACATAGTTTAGCTTACCTTCCACTAATGTGGTGGCCTTAAAACAAATTACTTTGAGTGAGTAGTATAAAGTAGACCTTAATTATTTTTTTTGATGCAAAATATGTAAACTTAATCCTAGAAGAAAGCAAGATCTATCTCTCGCAAGCGCTGCTAAGCGTGAGGTAGGTAATATAGGCTTCTGTAGCTTTAAAAACAAGCCCAGATACAAAGTGCAGATAAGAAATGGGAGCTTTCTCGATTTAATACCATACACACGTAAAATGCTTTATGCGTCTGGAAACGTACAAATTACGCGTCACATACCAGAGACATGCTTACTTTCAACTTCTGATCGCAAATACACTGTTCACGATTACGAACAGTCTCAGTAAGACCCGAGCCAAGTCTAAAAAAACACCTTTTATATAAAACTACGTTTGATGTCATTCAACTACAAAGACAGAATTGTTCTCTGCTGCAAATCCTATCCACCTATATCCTATCCTAATCCAGCATGCATTGCAGGTGTGCATTGCACAAAAACCAATGGTATCCTATTAGAGAAGTCAAAAGAGTCGGCCTGCCAACGTCAGCTTTTGCGCTAAGCAAGTGTTCTTAATAGTACCATCAGAATTACATTCATCGTTGAATGAGGTGAATACATTTTCAGAAAACACAATAACAGTAGGAGCCAAACCGTATGATCATATATGATTCATAGAGCTCTGATTGGCCCCAGGTGACCAACTCAGGTCTGATTTGTTCGTTCATCAGATCTTTGAAAGTGTTTCGGTGGATACTTACTGTCGTCCTGTTTACGTGTGACACAAAATATGGTATATAAACGTCCTCCGCAAGAGCGAAATTTTCCCGGTGAGCGGTAGTGACGCACAGTATACAACACTTCTGTTTCTTTTGATTTGCTGGCTCCACCAAGAAATGACAAATTGCGAGCGTACATTTTGAAAATCTTGGCAAAACTGCAGGTTTCAAGTACGAACACATGAAGTGGACTCTCACAGATACGTACATTTTGCCTATTCGTGAACTAATGCAAACATTTCGGTGGAGTCCCTCCCGGTTTAGACCTAACCCCACATTAGGCGTGCGCGATCCTCGGGCGTGTGAGTAGCGCGTGCGTCGCGAGCACGCTGCGTGAGCGTCGCGTTTTGCTGCCCTGCGGCATTTGCAGCGCGCTCGACTTGACGTTTAACTGCTAAGGCGTTTAGCGGGCGGCGGGGATAGCGGGCGTAGGGGTAAGAACGCAACTCGAGCGCCGCGTGCTCGCCGCGAGCGCGTCGCTTGCACTCTTCACACATGCCGCAGGGCAGCAAAACGCGACTTTCACGCAGCGCGCTCGCGACGCCCGCGCTACTCACACGCCCGAGGATCGCGCACGCCTAATGTGGGGTCAGCCTTACCATAGTGAGTAAGTGCACAGAAAATCCCCAATTCATACAAGTCATACAAGTGTTTCTCCCCAGTAGTGAAACTATCCTACCCTATGCGCCTGCTGATGATGATGACTCATTTTATCATCCATCCAGCTATTCCCCAGGCAACTATGTTGGTGTTGGGCTTCCAGTCACCGAATCTGTTTGAGTACCAATATTTTGCTTGGAGCGACTACCTATCTATCTATCTTCAATCCAGTCAACTACACAAGACGATATCCATGGTAAGACTGACAGACTTTCTGGCTTCTGCTTAGTCGCAGCAGTTGCAGAAAATGTACAAATGACAGCTTTGTCAGACTCAAAGCATATAGACATAGATTATAGCTATTTCCTGTGAAAATTACTTACGCACCATACGTAATAATTGACTATTCTATATTGCCCACGCAGACGAAGTTGCGGGCAACAGCTAGTAGTTACATACATACATACATACATGCATACATACATTGCAAGTTAAATAAAAGCTTGTAAAAAACGCAGCCATCTGGTGGCGAAACGAAGTTCGCCGGGTTTGCTAGTATAATAGAGTATTAAACTATTAGATCAAAAACAAACGTCATTTTTCTACGCACCTTTTTCAGAAACAGCATGGTTATCCACAGTGGGCAGTACTAATATTGCCAACGCCTCGGCTATTCTGGCAGACTCCTTGACAGTGAGTGATTGGTTGCCGAGCATGTCCTCGACGGGCGGCCAGCACTGCGCCTCGCTGTCGAGGCCACGGATCAGACATGTGCGGGTTACACTACCCCAGGAGGATATTGCTTCTTCACGGACCGAACTGAGGAACGAAATAGAGGCTTAATAAAAATGTATTTTAGGAATGAAACTGTTTTGTCTGCTCTTTCTAAAGAAACAAATCTTCGCAAAGACAACTAATACCCAGTGCTTGTATTGTTGAGAGACAGTGTCAGTATGCATGGTTGTTGAACATGACGTTATCAGCGTGAGTAAGTTCCGTATTTTTAAGGAAGGAAAATATCAGAGAGATGAACACTGCATATCTTGTCTTAAGCGTAATTTTAGGAGCGCTGAGTAGCCGACTTGCCGAGTCATACAAAAAGGATTTGCATGTACATTTACACACACACGACTCACCTTCTGTCGTGAGATAATTAAAACAGTATAAATAATTATTTTAACCTGAAGGTAGAAAACACCTACGCCAGGACGTTTAATCCGCCGTTCATTGTGCAAAAGGTATTGAATAGCTTACCCATCTTCGTCATGCAGTAGCGCCATGACAGCGGGTAACACCTGTCGCTCGATGCACTTCTCGTTGAGGTCCGTCGCGTTCACCAGCTCCGTGATAATGTTCGCGATGTACATGCGGACTGTACTGCCGCTTGTACTCTCACAACTGCTGGCCGCGACTGTATGGAAACAAAGAAAAAATATTTATTGACACAACACAAGAGAAACATAAAATTGCCCGGGCAACTGGGTTGAGGAGGTCAGATAGGCAGTCGCTCCTTGTAAAGCACTGGTACTCAGCTGAATCCGGTTAGACTGGAAGCCGACCAACATGGTTGGGAAAAAGGCTCGGAGGATGGATGGACAAGAGAAACATAAAAAGGAGAATAAAATAAATAGAAAAGGTTGTGTTCAAAAAATACGGCTCGAGTCGAAATGTAGATTGAATAAGACCCCTAAAATGAACATGGACATTTAACATAGTGGTGTAGGTAGGAATACATAGATCTTAAGGCAACCTGGACTTTTAAGTCCCTGTATGAGAAGAGGCCGCAGACCGTACGTGGGACAGTAACTCAAACTCACTCAAACTCAAAATTTAAAGTAAAAAGGCTGAAGCTGAGATATATTTAAACAGTTTTTGTTGAGCCAATAATTTAACGAAATAATATAACTTTATCCAGATCGTATGGTAACCATAAATAGTTTTAATTTTACTATATTAAACTTTAGTTTGATACTCACATTCTCTTAGGTGTTGTAAATAGAAGTCGAGCGAGTCTTCTCTGTGCTCCGCCACCCATTTCAGCGGCACGGAGAATATCTTGACTGGGAGGCCGCGAATACTGCTGTACAAGATCCATCTGAAATACAAACAATATTCATAGCTATGTTACTTTATATCATTGCAGGATTACCAACTTAGGTATAATTAAATTAAAATTTTCTCAGGCTTTTAGGAGAATTTGAGTTTTTTTTTTTTTTAATACGATTAATGAGTTCCAACCATAGCTATTATTAATTGGGGGGACAATAGCAAGAGGATTTCATACTGCCCGGTAATAACTTGTTTCATTTCGTCGAAACCGAGGGCCCATGCCTCGCAGTCGGGTAAATAACTAGACTAACTAATGTATTTACTTTCTTCCCGGTTAAAATGAAAATATTTTGAGTATTAATACTTACTTTTGTAAAAACTCTCCATGTTGTACTGTATCTTCGAGCGCAGGTAGTATAGTCACCAAATATATTCCAACAATAATAGTAGTATCCACATTCACAGGGTGTAGTTTTTCCATCTTATGTTCTAACTCCGATATGGCATCATTAAATATAGGTTTCAGTATATGCTTTGTGAATTGTATGCCGAAGTTGTCCACGTAACTACTGACCACTGATATAAGGAGTTCGTATATCAATGTGTGACTTAAAACCTTCGTGTTTGTTGCCACTTCTAGAATTTGTTTTAATCTGTAATGGAATGGACCATAGATTAATAAATTATAGTGATATCTCCTTCACTACTTCGATTTCTTGACAAAAACGCTGCAGTTATGCTAATGTATGAATGGATGATCTTTTATGCCATTGGAAAATATGCATATATGTAGGGTACCCACATAAGATCATTCATCTTATAGTACAAATATGAATCCACGGGTTTTACTCACGTGCTAATAAACCAACTTAACTCCGCCCATCTAACTTCAGGCTTCTCCTTAACAATATTATTCGCCGCTACCAACAATATCTTCGCGTCTACACCATCAGTGACGTAACACTGTAGATCCATAAAATATTCCTGTTCTTCTAGCGGAACTTCTTGTAAATTAACAGTTTGAGTATCACAGTTACCGAGTGTCACATCCCTAACTATTTGTACATTAACTACGTAAGCCAGTTTGGCTAACACTAACACCCGCATCACGTCTAAGTATAGGAGAACAGTCTTCCATTCGTTATCACTGCACGCTTTGGTTAAATTCGACATTATTCGACTGCATAAATCCGTTGAGAATTTACCTGGAAATAAAAGAAATATGAAAAGTATGAAGAGTGCATTGTTATCTAGAAACTTTACTACAGGCAATTGGTTATAGATTACTGCAGCGTCTGTTTCTTATTTCTCATTAAAAATACTGATAAAAGAAGACTGTTATAAGAATGCATGCCTTTAGATTAGAGGCAGATTTTTTAGGTATAAAATTAATACATATATGTATGTAGGTACTACATGCACACAAAGCGATAAACAAAAGAAAGGGGGTAAAGTAAATAAAATATCAGGGGTAAGGTAAATCCAATCGAGTTTTTATAAACTATAAATGATATAGGTAATATTTATATAAAAATTCATAATAATACACATAAGAAAAACTTACCAGCAATCAAAGCAGTCCTAGCGAGTACAGGCACAAAAATATTCACAGTATCCTTCACACACTTCTCAACTGGATCCTTTAAGAAGTTGAACATCAAACTCTCTAGTTGACTGTACTTGTGTTCGGCCACCGGACATATTAAACACGCTGATTTGAGTCCAAGAGTCCTAATTTCCAGTTCATTGGACTCACACATGAGTACCACAAGACTCAAAAGTAGTGATGTGCATAACTCGATAGGTACGTATGGTGCGATAGCCATGCAAACTTGGCTGGCTAAAACTCTTCGCTCCGTAGAGCGGGAAGCTAGAAGTTCGGCTATTGTCGATAAAACTTCGCCACTGCCTCCCCATTTTACTACAAGGCAGGTTGCTGGAAGAAAGTTTGTGAATTATTGATGTGAAATGGAATTTTATGTGTTCTATATTAAAAATCTATCTATCTATCCATCTGGAAGCCGGCCCTAACATAGTACGGAAATGGCTCGGGAGATGATGATGTTAAAAATATAAATTAATGATACAGAGAAGTATGATACGGGCACAACGTGTAATGATGAAATAATAAAATATTAGGGCAATTTTTTGTAACTTACTTAGAATTTTTAAGCTATTCGTTTTTACCATTAATAGCGTATAATACGCTAAAAAAAGTTATATTTTTTTACAGTACGGTACTACGGTACAATATCGATAGATTTTTACTAGAGATGGAATCCAACACACTTATCCTTACTTGTTACATACACAGTTCATAAACTCAATTCGTAACACTAAATAAGTTACCTACCTTCGCAAATAGCCCTAGTATCGTTAGTATCGGGTTTCTTCACGAGTGTAAGTAAAGCATGTAGCACCCTCGCCCGCCGGGCGCCGCCGGCCGGCAACAACGCGGCCGCCGCCGCCACCAGCGCCGCCGCCGACCCGCGACGAGCTACTAACGTGTGGGGTAGTAGCTGTAACCATAAAACAACTCTTTTGAAGGGTTCATTACCCTATTTAAGGCTTCGATGTTTGATAGATCCACAGTTGAAATTGTCACAGATGGAATATATTTATATCCGCTAATATAAGGTGCTATTATCCATGCCCGCCGGATTGCGGGATTGTTCGAAAGACGATAGATTTGTCAGTAAAAGAGTGACACTCATTCACCGCTGCTAACTCAAAACCCGGCAGGAGGAGTCTTGACGATTTTTACCATCGAAAAAAGGTGATTTTATACATAATCGTATCAAACGCTGCATGCGCATATTCAACTCGCACTTGACGAGTTTAATAACTATAACGAGGTCTGTATTTCTTTTCCATGGTATATTTATGGCTGAGAAAATTAATGATATTTTTTTTTTACAATTTATGTGCTGTATTGAACTAAACATCATCATACAAACCCGTGGCAGAGTATCGGCGACGAGGTTCAACAATCCCGGCAGAGTGATAGGTTTGTCACTGTTCACCAGCTCGGCAAGCAAGTCGTTCGCGAGTGGCTCGTTCAGATTCAGTGTTTCACAGCACCAGTTCAATATCGATACTTTGAGGCCGTTCGGTATACCACTGCGAAGTGAAACAGGAGAGTTCGGTTTGAGGGTAAATGTATGGAAATAGATAAGGGTTTTTTTAACCGGCTTGCAATGTGTTGTAATCTTTTTATTATGTTTAATTAATGACTCTCAAAGAATGAATGATTTGCTCTTGTGGCAAAGATCCTATTAGCAAAGAAACTCACTTTGAGCAACTTGTTTCAAAATTATTTGTACTCTATGTCTCATGTAGGCTGCTCGTCAGACTTCATGTAGGACAGAAAATCGGGTCGATTTTTTGTAGGACATTCTGACTAGGAATTTCCGACCGACTTTTTGTAGGAACTGTAGGACGTGCGTGTTGCCCTATTACTATAAGTGGATTCTATTAACAAAATTCGGTCACCGACTATCGGATGTAGGCGGACAGCCTTAGGCAATGTTGTACCTACCTAAAATTCATTTATCTTACCTATCAATCCACATCTCCTTGCTATTAATCTCGATGCTATTATAATCATACTGCACTCGCGTCCACTCGGCATCATTAATGCTGAGCGTCTCGTCGAGCGTGGTGACGCTGCCGCGCCGCAGCGGCGACGCGCGCTGACTGTCGCCCACGCCGCCCGCCTCGAACGAACTTATGTTCGAACCTTTGCGTGTTCTAGAACATTCGAAATCGAAATTTGAAAAAATTATGTTACATTATGGATAAAGTCAGTAATGAGTACCTATATCAGAGGCAGTTTGAAAGTAACGCCAGTGGCATAAAAAAATAAGAGATCAACGTTGTGGTATGGGCATGTGTGAAACGCATGCTACAAAAAGTGGTATGAATGTAGAAGGATGGAAGAACACCGAGAAAAAGCTGAATTGTCTCGAAAGAGGACATGAATAAGGGAGTGGATGTTGGAAAACTACACAATCCACGGGTGACGTTGGCCATATTTTATCAGGATACGGAAAAAAGTTCCCCTGGGACGCGGGTTAAACCGCGTGGGACAGCTTGTGTGAATATAAAATTTCTTCTTGCAAAAAATAATTGAAGATAAAGCATTACGGAAAAGAATCACATTATTGATTTAAAATCATCATGACATTCAACACCTTCAAATACATTGCTAAAAAATATCGAAACAATAAAACATTAAACTATCAATGACACAATTGCACATACATTAGCATACAATGAATGCTGTAATTCAATATGAGTCTGGCATTGTAACGAAATGCTTGAGATAAACACATTTTAACATACTAAATATGTACTAGGAAATAAATGAACAATGAGAGTCGTGGAAACTGCAAACTCTATATATTGTAAGATTTTAACATTATGGATGTCAATTCCTGTGCATCAATGTAATGTTAATTCTTTAAAACGTGATTCCTCATAAATATTATAAATGCGAAAGTAGCTCTTTCTATCCGGCTCCCACGCAAGCCGTTTTAAATGAAATTGATACAAAGAGAGCCTTTAGATGAAAAAAAAAATTACATGGTCAACTTTTTATCCAGGAGCGGGAAGGAGTTCCCTCGGGACTTGATAACAGCTACAAATAATATAAAGATCCTTACATAGCACTATTCTTTTCACTGTCAATCATCTCAAACTGTTCTGGAGTGGCACTGTGAGTAGAATTGCCACTTCCATAGTGATTCTCTGATGCAGTACAAGTAATAGGTTTAGCTTCCACACTTTGTTCCACCCTCTGTACTGACAGCAGCTTATCTTCAGGTATTTGAAGGTCTAGGCCTTTGCCCTCCGACGCAGGGCTCGTGAGTGAGTTCAGACTGACGATGGCAGCATCATATAATTTTTGGAAGTTCAGCTTTTCAGTTTCTAATGCTATTACTTTTTGTTTTAGTAGTTCTATCTCTTCAGCTTGGATGAGGAGCTGTAAAGGTTGAGGATTAGGTCTGATATGTATAAATAAATAATAGTGTGGGTTTACCAGTCCTCAGTATAAGTACTGGTCTCTGGTCTTATTTGATTTTCACTAACAGATCATATATATAACATAGGTAGAAATTAGAAAAATAATAAAGGTATATGCAGAAATAAACACACCGCACTTTAGCCATGACTAGATAACATAATCAAAAAGACAGCACAGCTTATATTATCACAAAACTTATCTTTTGTTGATTGCCAGTAAATAAACTGTTGTCATGACAAATTAAATCATACCTCATGGCTCCAATCAGTCTCATGATCTATGGACGTCTGACAGCTGACGCAAACATTTCCTTCATCGAAATCAGTCTGACATTCAATATCTCCATATGACCAGTCCATTTCCGTAGAAACATCTACTTTAGCAGGACTGATACTTGAAGTGTTACCGCGAAATAACGACACCAGGCCAGCTGGTCGCGGCATGTTGAGGCCTACATCGTCCCAATCTTCAAACTCCTGAAAAAAAAAACATAACAATAAGATAAGAGATGGCTTTAAAAAAAAATAATAATATTAATTTGATACATTGTAAAGAAAAACTTTCATATTTATTTGAAAACTTGTTCCCAAATACGCAACCAATTTAAAAATGGGCCCTAAATGGTGCAAGATGCACACCCACAAATAGCAGAGTGAGCGATATTAGAAATGTGTTACTACATTTGATAAACATTGTTCTCACTTTTACTTTTAACAGCAAATTACTACTTGTTACATAATTACATCCAGCACTCATGTTATACAATACTAGCTTCTGCCAGCGGTTTCACCCGCAACCCGTGGGAACTACTTCCTGTACCGGGATAAAAAGTAACCTATAGCCTTCCTCAATAAATGGGCTATCTAACACTGAAAGAATTTTTCAAATCGGACCAGTAGTTCCTGAGATTAGCGCGTTCAAACAAACAAACAAACTCTTCAGCTTTATAATATCAGTATAGATGTATTGTACATATGTAAATCTTGCCAAAGAGATTGATTACACAATGAAGTACTCAGAACTATAGATACAGTAAAGATGTACGTTCTACATCATAATTAGCACACTGATAAAGCTTACACAATTTTATAAAAAAACAGTAGCTTCATACAGATATCTCATTATAATGCAAATTTTAATAACATATGAATATAGCTGTGTAAGCAGTGCATGTCAGTCATTATTTACATTATTATTCATGTTCTGTGTGCGTTCTTTGTGTAATCAGGACATAATTACTCATGAATAAATATAAGAAAAACGAATGGTAATTAGAGACCATACTAACTTATATAGCAAGGACGGTGAACCTTTAGTGGCTTATATGCAAAATAAATCTATACTAATATTATAAAGCTGAAGAGTTTGTTTGTTTGTTTGAACGTGCTAATCTCAGGAACTACTGGTCCGATTTGAAAATTTCTTTCAGTGTTAGATAGCCCATTTATCGAGGAAGGCTATAGGCTACTTTTTATCCCGGTACAGGAAGTAGTTCCCACGGGATGCGGGTGAAACCGCTGGTATATAATAAAATACTATTGCATGCCTTCATAACAAATGACTAACAATCAAAGATTCAATATTAGAATGCTACTTTACTTTTGAAGGCCCTATTTTATCTGGATTCAAGAAGTAGTTCCCATGAAACATGGGTTTGCTTCCAACTATTTCTAAATAATTTTAGTTTTGACATGCCCAAATTATTTAGTTTTAATTCATCCCTGTTATACAGTTTCAAAATTGTGTGAATTCATACCTGATCTGGGTTTTCATCAGAAAATGTGATGGAAGTGAGTTTGTAATCCTGTAGGAGAAGGTACTCATTGATCAGAAAGTTTAGGGCCCTCTTCTCATGAGGCTTCAGGGAACGCTGGTCAGATAAATCTTTAGAACTTTTGTCTAGTGTTGATTCGCCATCTGAAAGATTAATTATTAAAATTAAAACCATGCAAGTAATTAATTGATGGTGTTAATTAAAAATATCCTGTTTAGCATTATTTTTTATTTTCCTTTTATTGTAACCGAACAAGACCACATATTGAATTAAAGGCAGTTTCCTTATTATTTTTATGCATTGTTACAATTTGCAACACATTAGGTATACACACCAGTAACATTTGAGAAAAAATTAAACTAGAACAGTAAAAGGAAACTAAAAAGTAGTGTGGCACCATACCTAGCTAGTTTGTAAAAATTACAAACAGTGAAAACCAGTATTAAATGTGAGAATTACCAGCAAATTGTGTGAGGTTGGCTCTCAAAGAGTTGATAGTCTCTCTAGCCTTACGCAGCTCAAATTCTAGAACTGCAACATCCCCACCACTGCCCCCTCTGTCACCACCCCCATCCTCCGAGTAGCGGGCGGTGTCCAGGGAGTCAAGAGTGGCCTGACTTGGCGTCCGATCTATATGACACAGTTAGCGTATTTTAAACTTAATACCAAATATAAATATATTACTACATAAAGATCTTATTTAAATATGTTTCGTTTATTAAAGTTATACCAAACAAATAGTCTCAAGCACTGTTAAGATGTCGTGACTAAATTATTTTATCAATAAGATTACCGATACGCAAATCAAAACAACTTACGCATCGACGAGAATTCAGATGCTCTAGAAACATGTTGCTCAAAATTTCCAGGATTAGAAAAGAATTCTCTTAGCTGCGGTAATTCTTTGCCGCTCTCGACAAGCTCTGTGTGCAGCTCCAAGGCTGTCAGGAAGTAATGATCTTTCAGCAGTTTCGTTGCTATGTCCTCGTAAGCTAAGTGAGGTGATGCTGCGAAGGAACTTTCTTCTATGTCCTTATACGGATTCATATTGCAACAGTCGATTGATTACATGCCACATGTAATGTAATACAATAATTATTGTTTTAATTACACGTCAACTTTTTTCACGATTCATTAAACGTTTTTTCCAGTTTGTTCATAAGAAAACAATAATCCACAAAAATTATAACTGACAAACAAGTCAACTTGACAGTTTACATACATGAAAAATTGACAAATAACCATAGAGACAGTAATGACAGCTTAATTTTTTAATGATATTTTACTGTGAAACATTATTGAAACTATAAAAAAATAAAATGCATATGAATTCTATGGTGAAACGCCAACCAAACAAGCGAAACGTCAAAGTCAAATCACTCAAAATCAAAAAAGTCAAAAAGCAAAACAAATCTTAAAAATTGTTGTTCCGACAATTGTTTGTTGAATTTTGTAAATGTTTCATTATAACAATATGTCTCATGACACAAAACATTCCGTTTACGTTATAGCACTTCGTACAAAGTAAACAGAGTGCGAAGTGACAATATTGCAAAATGGGGGAAGCATACTTTACCCTCAAGCGTAAGCTAGAGGATCTCGGTTATAACATAACATTACCGATAGACGCTGTACCCTTGGTAGAATGTATACTAGCAGACCTCTTGCAAACCACACGCAGTTTGCAACACTACATGGATTTATCGAAAGAAGCTTTAATGCAGCGCGATTCTCTGATGATGGAAGCTGAGCCTTACAAATGTGATAATGCTAAGTTAATACAGGAAAACAATCGTCTTCACAAAGAGATTATGAAATTGTCGGAAGAAAGCCTCAAAGAGAGAAAAGAGTCCAAGAGAAAATTAAAGAATTTGTCTGAAGAGCTTATAAAAAAAGATTTGACTATAAGTAAATTACAACATGATCTAAGAGACCTAAGCTTGAGAGGATTGTGTGCTGACACTTTAAGTAGTCGCAACAAAAGTAGGAGAAGAGATGTGGAAGTTGGTTCGTCCAGAACATGCATATGTAGTGAAAAAAGGAGTTCCAGCAGTGACAAAGACCTCACAGAATTGACACAAAAGATTCACTCCCTTGAAGAGAAGAATGATGCATATTGTGATGAAATAATGGTGCTTAAAAGTCAAGTTGAGAATAGGGATGATGAAATAATCCGCCTCAATATGTTATTAGAGGGCGGCAGGCCCTTAACTGCTATAAGCAGAGAATGTTGTAACATTAGCTCCAATGAAAGAATCCAAAACTTAATGAAAGATTTACGAGAACTAGAATCAGCTAATGATCTACTGAAGAAAGAAATTGATAATGGTTTAGAGAAACAACATGAAGCCATGCTTCGAGCATTAACTCTTGCAGACAAAAATAAAAGTTTACAAGAAGAATTACAAAAAGTAGATACATTGGCTTTGAAAGTGGAAGAAGATTGTAATAAGAGACTATCTTCAATGGCAAATGAAGTTAACTTCTTGCAAAAGAGAGTAGAAGGCTTGGAGTCCAGAAATACCACGTTGGAAAGTCAACTTACAGAGTATCAACTCAAAGAAAATACACCCAGAATAAACAAATTGCAGGAAGAATTAGCATTAGCCCTAAAAGAAAATGAATCATTACAAAATGAGATTAAAGATCTGATAAGTCTTAATAAGAATTTACAAGATAAGATTGTAAAATTGCCTCAAGTCAGGACTCCATCAGAAGTGAGTGATGGACTTGGACGCAGTAAAGACAAAGTAAACTGTCCAACCAAAAGTGAATTACAGAAACTCTTAAGAGATGAAAGAAATAAATATGAGATTCATATTAATAGTGTTCAAGAAAAGATGACTGAAATCATGAATTCCTTTAATCAGCATATGTTAAAATGTAAAGATAGAGATAGTTCTAGAATAAACAGTTCAAAAGAGAATGCATTTATAAGAGATTTACATACTCAACTATGTGAGAAAGAGCAGAAAATATTGATGTTAAGAAAAGAAATTGATGAATTGAAAAGGAGAACATGTTATATGGAGGAGAATAGTAAACAAAATTTCAAAGATGTTATTAGTCAGTTGAATGTAGAAAATGCTGAATTGTCAAAAGAAAACATACTTCTAAGTAAGCAACTGAGTCAATACAAAAATTTGAACTCGGCAACTGCACAAGCACAGCAACACAGCAGTGACAGAGGTGATTTCGTCAGAAATGATATTCAAAAACTCAAAGATCAAATAAATGAATTGTTGAATCAAATTCAGTTACTGAAGAAAGATAAACAAGAATACAATTTGAGATATAAAGAAGCCCTGGAATTGTCAGAAAAATTGAAAATGGATTTAGTATTTAAACAGAAAGAGATAGAACATCTGGAAGAAGAAAATTGTTCTTATAAAATGACCAGTAGAAATGGCAAAGCTTCTACAGAACATCTTAAGGATGAATGTAATTTCTTGAGAGATCAGTTGAAGAAACTGCAATCAGATGTTATTAAAGAGAAAACACTGTCAAGTCAAATAAAGAATATTCAGATTGAAACAGAAAGGAGTGGTCACGAGTTACAAAATGAGCTTCTGAGTGTACAGAAGAAACTTAGTTTAGCTAATGACAAGATAGAGTCACTGGAAAAGAAGTGCAAAGACCTACAATCTGAAATGACAAGCATAAGGAATGACAAATCAAATCTTATTGAGAACATCAGAAAAGTTGATCAGGAAAGGGATAAATTGGTGATGGAACTGGATCACAAAACTGAAACTATATGTTCGCTGGAACAAAAGATTAAATCTCAGACATATAACATAAGTAAATTAGAAAACGAAATCTCAGATTTGAATAGGAAAATAAATGCTAATAAAGTGTCAGAACACAAATTAGCTGATAATGAAACACAAATTACATTCCTTAATGGTGAAATTTTAAGACTGAACAAACAACTTGACACTGCTATTATGGAAAATAAGCACCTGCAAAATAGTTTAGCTGATGCTAATGGCGCGCTAAAACTTACTAAGATAGAGCATGAAAAATCGCGAAAAGAAGTCGAAGGCTTAAAACAACAACTGCAGCACTATGTTGCTGAAGTTAGGCGTATTGAAGAGTTATTATCGCAAAAAGAAGCTGAAAGGTCTGATATGTTAGAACATTTTGCCAGCCTCTCAGTAGAAGCTAATATTTTAGAAAATACAAATCACTCTCTCGAAAGTGAGTCAGCTTCTAAGACAGTACAGTTGCAAACCTCAACAAGCAGGATCCAAGGCTTGGAGGCCAAACTGCATGACAAGGACAATATAATTGAGACACAAGCATCTCGTATAGCTGCTTTGCAGTGTAAAATAAATTCATTGGAAAATGAAGTCAAACTCATGGCTGAAGAGAAAACTATACTTGAGCAAAACATTTCTTATTTGAAACAAATGTGCAGTAATTTGCAATCTGAGAAATTAAACACAAGTAAAGGAATTAATGAAGCTGATTCAGAGTTAAAGCTTTATGAGAATAGAATAAAAAGTCTTTCTAATAGGAAGACCAAGCTTGAAATAGAAAATGAAGAGATGAAACAAAACTTGGCTACAACAGAGAAGTTGTTATCAAATGCAAGAAAAGAGATAGTAGAGCTCAAGTTAGTATTGCAAGATGCTACCTCAGAAACTAAATCTCTGCAAGAGAGTGTCAACAGATTAACCAAAAGAGATGAAGAACATCGAGAGGTGATATATTTTAAACAATTAATTTAATTTTTATTTGTCCAATCTTTTTTTGTGTTTGTTAGCAATTTATGTTTTTTTTATTTTTTATATATATTTTTCAGTCTACTTTAGCGGAAGATGTTGAATATGAACTACCACCTATTATACTTGACGAGATCCAGGAGGGCAGTAATGAGGATGATGAAGAAACTAATTTTCAGAGCATCCAGAAAAGGTTTACAAAGTATTGTCACAGTAGCAGCACTCTGTAATGTTATGAAATTATAAGTTCTTGGAACATTTCTCACACACAGGGTAAGGTATACTAATAATAATGATATTGAAATGTATTGTGTATACTAAAGTATGCAATACTTATCAATCTAGTTCAATATAGAAATTAATCTTATTATATAATAATATTATTGTCTTTGATGATGTTGAATTTGTAACAAATGAATTGTTTGTGTTCATTAATATAGAATTAATTTGTATATAATTATAAAGACCTAATATATGGACTTGTGTATTGTATGTTAAGTTTTATTTCTCAAAAATATAGGATTTTTTTTATAATAAAAGTGCCACAAATTATATCCAAACCATTTATTTCCTTTGGATTATATTGAAGTACAGAAAAGGATTTATACTTTTCCAATATTCCTCTACAATATCTATTTACAACATCACACTAGCTTTGCGTTTTAAAGTGTTGCTCTACATATTGATATTTATTTGTACTTACTAAGTACAAACATTAAATAATTCAGTTAAAACATTGCAGGCATACACTGTGGCTTTTACAGACAAGCAGTACCTATCCTTATTGCTACATACATTAGTATACAATTAGGTACGGCAATATTTCATTCCTTACCACATTTATGATTGTACCAATTAAAGCAGTTATTTTAATTTAGTAGGTATATTATGTTTTAATTGTCACACATATGCATTTTATCACAATCTTCATATAGCCACATCATTAGACCAAAACCACAAAAATATAATTCAAAGTACTAAACATAGATCACCATAGTCAGATAGTATGCATTAAAAAAAATATGCTCATCAATTAGGGTAGGTACACATGTGTCATCTACATTTTATGGCTATTTTTACATATCAATTAAAATGTAGTAATTTACAATGCATACATAAATAAATTAATTTTAATAAATATCAGATTTTAAATAGTAAAAGTTAAATAAATCTTACATAATCCTATAATTTAGGGATTAAGCAGCCTTACAACACCAGAATTCATTGGAGTAGGTAGTTAACTCATTATATTCTAAATCAACTTATGAATATTGTTTGTAATAAATAAATTCATTTAGTAATAAACAAATCGTCTCTGTTAATGTAAATATTATGTACAGACACATAAGTACTTAACCAGATATGGATTTAATTATTATGTTGAATATTTTTATGCAGTACTGCAAGATTAGTCAGTTTTTTAACACAATTTGATCTTGAAATATGACTCACATCTGGGATAGATATGCAGTTTTGTGCATTATAGGTGCAAAATATTTGTAAGTGTGTAAATAAATTGCTAATACTAACATACTCATGCTGTAAAAGAATGAAACTGTGGTGTCGGTGGGCCTAATAAGTCTCATTAATTTATAATGAGCAATTAAATTAGTGTCAATTATACTCTTTAAACAATTACATGACAAATAATACATTTTTAGACACAATTTTTACATGGAATGCATTAAATTTTATATGATACTAAATGAAATGAACTGACTCATCATTTACATAAGGATATGAAACATTATCTAGGATTTGTCGAATAATACCATTGCCACTAGATTTTATTATCTTTGCATATTTTTAAGTAGAAAAACTAGTTCTAGAAATATGTATTTTTTTGTGAAACATCAGTCATTATATTTTATAGGTAGGCACATATTTACATTCTATAAAACAATTCATTATTTTATTGCATAGTTACATTCATGACAAACCTCCTATTTATTTAACTTTTAAGTTATTTATACAAATAGGTGAGACATGTTAGTTAATATACAAAAATTAAGCACATTGTGTAATATATGCCGCTACATATATAATAAGGAATATATATTTACAGCAGATTAAATGAGTATTTACTATTGGGGGTACCATACCAACTAGTCTAGTTGTAAACTAAGTATAACAGGGAAGTAATGCATCAAAATACAGCACCTTTCCTTTCACTTCATTCCCGTTATTATTACTCTATTTTAATTGACTCCGAATTTATTTCATTTGCAATCATATTGTTCATATACTGTGATGTAATTAGCTAAATATAACTTGTTTATTACAAAGTAGCCAGAATCCTTGTGAAACCCATCCCTGCTCCCAGTACAGTCTGTCCAATGCCCCAAATCATTGCATGTATAGGGGGCATGGTTAGGTTCGCGGCGCGGTATATGAATGCGATTGCGGCACTAGTGGCGACGCCTGAAGTCACAGGACTCACTACACCCATCACAATCAATAACACAGGGAAGAACTTTCCGTACTTGTGCTTCCTTAAAGTTCCGAAGGCGACGAGCGCCGCACACGTATGCACAAACACCGAAGAGAACAACGACCACAGGAACACGGGGTACCACATCTCACCAAACGTATTTAAAGGGTCACCAGGAGTCAATTTCAGTATATCCACGAAAGAATCAAATTCCGATACTCGAAACTCGGACAACATGTCATACATGTTGTCTTTCGGTTTTTAAAGCTTACAGGCATCGGGGCAGTTTTATTATTATCGAAATTTCCTTGCGAGACAATGTTACTCTTTCAAATGGTTTGTTATGCTAAACACTACACTGCAAACATTATAAGTGTTTAATCCATTAGGCGAATATGAATATTAGGCTACTACAGTTCATTATCTCTATTTTGTTAATGCTTACGATTCTAGAGCTAGGTATTCATGTTTATTTGATAATTAATAAAACAGCAGATCGTCTGATTCAGTTAATCAAAGCTGACATTTTGATTTGATTTGACATTGACGCAGTGTTGCCAGTGGCAGATAGTCAAACATAACATGAGACAGCTCAAAAAGTAACATTTTGACGAGAAAAGTAACATTACCTTATTATATATTTTTTTATTTATATGTGCCTCATTTAGTGGAAAACGACACAGTGCCTTATTATTGCACTTTATTACACAAAACTTAAAATGACTTTCCATCCTGTCCCATTTCCTAAACTTCGAAAAAAATCGTAAAATGTTTGATCAAATAATCGACTGACGATGTAGAAAAAACGTACAGACAATGATGTGTGTTTAGGTAATATACCAACCAATTTAGTTATCGGTAAAGTCTTTCAATTCTGCAACTTACTTTGTCATCGTTTTTCATAATCGTTATATGAAAAAATTAAGCAAAATTAAAAATTTTGAAAAAACCCCCGACGGTAAAAATCTTATTGAAAAATAATAAAATAACTCAAAACCCCCGACTTAACCCAATTATATAGGAATATCCGTCGGGAGCTGCCATTAAACCAGCTAAAGGATTCTAGTGTCGTGAATACAATTATTGAAGAATTGTAGATGTTTAACGATGACATCATGACATAAAATACACTCAATTAATTATTGAAATTTCATATAGAAAAGGCAGCCCCCGACGGTTATTCCTATATAATTGGGTTAAGTCGGGGGTTTTGAGTTATTTTATTATTTTTCAATAAGATTTTTACCGTCGGGGGTTTTTTCAAAATTTTTAATTTTGCTTAATTTTATTTCAGACTTTTTAGAGAACATATACGAATTATAGTCTATATAATATGTTATTGCAATATTATTTTGCACCGATATTGTAGCGCCCTCTAGTGAGTTACAGGCGTAATTTTTATTATTTGGGAACATGCATTAAGCACGTACACATTGCTGATGAAAACAGAATTGTAATCGGACGTTTTGATTATATTGTAACATTGTTTGGCACTAATATTGTGGCGCCCCCTAGTGATTAATAGCTATGACACCTATCTAAGAACATGAACTCATCGAACATAAAACCGTTATTGAAAACCGCATCAAAATCGGATCATTAGTTTAGAAGGTAGGTGGGAACATTACTTTGCTCTTTTGCACTAATATTGTGGCGCCCCCTAGTGAGTTACAGCCATGACACCTATCTAAGAACATGAACTCATTGAACACAAAAACGTTATTGAAAACCGCATCAAAATCGGATCATTAACTTAGAAGGTAGGTGGGAACATTACTTTGCTGTTTGGACTAATATTGTGGCGCCCCCTAGTGAGTTACAGCCATGACACCTATCTAAGAACATGAACTCATCGAACACAAACCCTTTATTGAAAACCGCATCAAAATCAGATCATTAGTTTAGAAGATATGTGGGAACATTACTTTGCACAAACGCACACACAAACACACAAACACACAAACGCACAAACGCACATCTCTCACCCTAAACGCATATACCTGCTCCGTTCCGTCGTGGGTAAAAACGTTATATAATATATTTTGTTGCCTGTCTTAAAAGTGACATGTTGAGTCGTGTAACATGGAGGTAACATGGGAGGGTCAAAAGTAACGTAAAATGTTACAAAAGTAACATTCTGGCAACGCTGCATTGACGTCATCCCATTTTTTTATTTTTGTACTATAAAACATTTTTGCAGCCGTAATTCATCCTATAATTTAAATCTTTATAAATGCAGAAAAATGATGTGCTGTGTTCATGGTTGTATAATTACTTCGTATGGATAATCGATGAGAATAATCCATGATTGTGTTCAGATGGAAATCAGCTGCAACTGATGAAGCTCTCACTTGCTCGGTTTTTTTTACTAAAAAGTTTTTCGGAGGAAATAGACATCACTACCTTGAATTGCCTATGATTTCAGTATTGCCATAAGCGAAATAAGAATTTTTAATCTATCGTGATCGATATCGAAGTTCAAAATGAAGTGAGACACAGGTAAACAAAAAAGCAAAACCTATTGTTAAGTGTCATCGGAGAATTTTCGAAGTTTTGAACCAAATAAAGAATAGAAAGGTAGTACGATAGATTTGAAATATAAGACTTATTTTCAATAGTTGATTGATCAACAGGGAAGCAGTCATTACCTCCTTTTAAATCGTAAGTATTTTTTAAAAGTTCCTTCCTTTCTGTAACTACCATGAAGTTCGTGCATTGCTGTTTGACAGCAAAGTCAGCATTCCGCGAGTGTTGATAACCTAAACATTTCTTTCCTGCGTACACCGCGTGATTCGTACAGTTTTATGTATTTTGTTACTTCTGAGTAGTGTATAATTTAACGTTGCGATGGGGAAAGTACGTTCAGCACCGGGTGCCCCCCGGAAACAAGGGTTCAACAAAGGTGCACATTCCATGAACCCAGATAGACCGACTGAAGGATTAAAAGGAGTTGCAAAGCCCAGGACCAAAGCAACTATCAAAAGGCTTCAGATGTACAGGAATTTCAAAGCGAAGCGAGACAAAACTGGCAAAATTTTAACACCTGCACCATTTCAAGGTTGGTTGCCATCAGGAACACAGGCTCGTGTGGAACCCAGTCAAAAGTGGTTCGGTAATTCACGCGTGATCTCGCAGAATGCTCTACAGAAATTCCAGGATGAATTTGGAGCTGCTGTAAGAAACCCTTACCAAGTGATAATGAAACCTACCAATTTGCCTATCACATTGCTCAATGAGAAGGCTAAAAATGCTAGAGTACATTTGCTTGACACAGAGGGATTTGATAAAACATTTGGACCAAAGAAACAAAGGAAGCGTGTTAATTTAAAGTTCAGCGATTTAAATACAATGTCAAAGGCTGTAGAAGAAAACATTGAAAATTATGATGAAAGTAAAGATATAGACAGGGTTCGTGAAGACACGGGAGTCAAAGAGGGACAGAGAGACTGGGTATTTGGAGCTGGAATGAGCAGGAGGATTTGGAATGAGTTGTACAAAGTAATAGACTCTTCCGATGTGCTTTTACAAGTGCTGGATGCACGAGACCCCATGGGTACCCGTTCGCCTTATGTGGAGAAATTCCTCCGAGATGAAAAGAAGCACAAGCACCTCATATTCATTTTAAACAAAGTTGATTTAGTACCTAACTGGGTGACACAGCGCTGGGTGGCTATTCTTAGTGCTGAATACCCAACCATTGCCTTCCATGCTTCAATGACACATCCCTTTGGAAAAGGCTCACTCATAAACCTTTTGCGTCAGTTTGCTAAATTGCATATTGATAAGAAACAAATCAGTGTGGGATTGATTGGTTATCCAAATGTTGGTAAATCATCTGTGATTAATACTTTGCGATCAAAGAAAGTATGTAAGGTTGCTCCTATTGCTGGTGAGACTAAGGTGTGGCAGTACATAACCTTAATGAGGAGAATATTTTTAATTGATTGTCCTGGTATTGTCTACCCTTCTGCTGAAACAGACACAGAGAAAGTTCTCAAAGGAGTGGTAAGGGTTGAATTAGTTCAAAATCCTGAAGATTACATTGAAGAAGTGATAAAGAGAGTAAGGAAAGAATATTTAGTTAAAACCTACAAGGTAGATGCTTGGGATACTGCTACTGAATTTCTGGAGAAACTAGCTGCAAGGACAGGAAAGTTGTTAAAGAAAGGAGAGCCTGATGTCAGCCAGGTTGCCCGGATGGTTCTTAATGATTGGCAAAGAGGTAAACTTCCATTTTATGTGGCACCAGAAGGTTTTGAAGTGCCACTTTCAAAACAGCAGAAAGAAGATGAGCCTGAAAATAAAACGCCTAATGCAGATGAAAATAAAGAAGGCGCTGTAGCAGAGACAAAAGAAGACGCAGATAAAGAAACTGAAGATAATCCTGATAAACCAGTTTACATCAACAAACTCATTGTTGCTCAAGACTTTGCTAAAATTAGGGTTGGCCTTCAGTTTGATAATGATGATGATGTAAAGCCACTTGAGAAATTGGAAATACCTGAGGAGTTACAAGGAATAGATGATGAAAATGAGAATGATGAATCTAAAAGCGTTAATGGCGACAATACAGTTGAGGACCCTGACTCGTCAGACATTAGTGACTTTTATAGTGAAGACGAAAATAATTGTAGTGATGTAGAAGATTACTTAACACATGATGCAGAAACAGTAAAGGAACTGAAACGTAAGAAACTTGAGGCTGCAAGTGGAGAGTTCACAGTCGAAGAAATTAAACAAGCTGGCCAAAAACGCAAGGCAGGTGGAAAAGACACTGGTGTTAAGAAACTTACCGCAAAAGCGAGGCGCGCCTTGGAAAGAGCACAAAAACGCACCAAAACTGGAAGCAACTTCTACGAAGTATCTAATGTCAAAAACAGGAATAGGTCCAAAAAGCCACATGTTTGAAATTAATAAATTTATTGGATTATTTACTGAATTGGTTTCATTTATACCCTTTACAGATATAATTATTATAATGACTTCACATGCATAGACCAGTTATTTTTTATAGCTGTATTGATAAATTATCTTGCCTGCAGATTTTTATTACATTAATATAATTAATTGAAAATAAATTATGAAAGTATTTTAAATTAGCCTACCATATTTGATGAAAGTATCAAAACCCTCAAGGAGTAATAAAAATTATATTGACATTGTAGCTGCCAGCTGCACTACTCGCCCAGTGGAACACATAATTTATATTTAAATGTTTTTATTAACAAAATAAATATACTTTTTTCTGCTTAATGCTAGACTCGATTACTACACAGATTGCAATGTTTTTTTTTCACTATAAAAAAAGGATTATATAAGGTAATTAGATATACACTATACATACATACTAAAATAAATATTGGCTATACGAAACTAATCAAAGAACCGGATTGTACTGATATACTCTTATCAATTGTGTTTTCAGATGTCATCAGGCAGTGAAAGCGATGAGGATTACGTACCGGGAGAGCCTGAGAAAGTTTCTGAAGAGGAATCAGCGAATGAAGAAACAGACTTACAGTTCGAAAAAGAACTAGAACAGAAAGCAAAGAAACGGAAAAATGTTACAGAAACAAAAGGCACAAAGAAACGCAAAACAAGAAATGGCGCACAAGAGAAAGAGTCTCCGGCAAGGGAAGTAGAAGAAAGCGAGCCAGTACTAAATCCTGAAGAAGAGAAGAAAAAGGAAGACGATCTATGGGCGAAGTTTCTAGAAGGAACTGATACAAAACCTAAACCTACCTCCACAGTAACCAGCACTAGCAATAATACTCCCGCCAAACCCGTAGTCAGTAAGCCAGAAGTTCCGACACCTAAAAGTAATGACGATCAAGCTAGAGAGAAGAGAATATTCGAGTTCGCAGGTGAAACTATCGTTGTGGAAAATAATACTATCAAAGAAAGGATTAAGACCGCCGATAGTCCTGCTACAGGTACGCAATTTATTCGTTAAAAAAAAGTTGATGATCACTGCTGCCTAAGTCGGACAGTCTTATTTAATTTTGATTTTTCTATTGAATTCAGGAAGTGTGGTGAGTTGCCACTTTTGTTAAACCAATGTTACATTGGCCTCATTAGCTTTCTTTGATTACAAGAGAAAAAAAAGTAATGTAACACTTCTTTATATTTTGTACAAAGTACATATACCGAGGTATACCTTCTCTCACCTATTTTCCAAGTTATTCCCCCTGCATCTTATTCTTTCGAACTTAGTTGCCGCTGGCAGCGACGTGTAGCAAGCTGCCAAGAAAAACTTGAAATTATGCACAATGCCAAGTCAGCCAACCGATTTCCATTAAAACTTTTAAATCACTAAGCTTTGCATCGACTTTTGTATTTCAAAGTAGATTTTAGTTCGATCGAGTTTGAACTAAGTTCATATCAATGTATTTAAACTGATTGCAATGAAGATTGGATGTACTTTATTTATACAAACTAGTTATCTGCTAGGCATGTTCCGTAGGATAACTAGTTCGGTGCCCTTCTTAACTCTATTTCAACCTTTCAGGAAAAGGAAAGGTTGAAATAAAGTTAGAAAAGGTTTAATGTGATTTTATCCAGACGAAATTCAGTAACTTCAGAAAAGTGGGACAAAATTACTGTATTTGTAGGTCTTTTTTGCGTACAGCTAACTTATAAATGGAAATATAAGTATTAAAAATACATTTTTTTTTTCTAGGAAGCAAACTAGAAGGCCCGCCCCGCAGCCGAGCGCTAGGAGGTGGTGGCCTATCAGGCGTCCTGGGCCAGATCAACAAAAAGAACAAGCTCTCCACGTTAGAGAAGTCTAAGCTCGACTGGTCTACTTACAAGCAAGAGGAAGGTCTGGAGGAAGAAATACAAAGCCACAACAAAGGGAAGAACGGGTATGTTGGCCACTTAACTGAGCTATGACGCCATTTTGTTTTTATAATTGCGCGGGAATTATAGGTATTTGAAAGGAGGATTTTTATAGGTTTTATTATGTCAATGATAATTCAGTGAATTGATTGACTGACTTCGTAGGGTGGTGAAAGCACCTGTTTTTGGTAGAAAATCCAGAGGTTATGGGATATAGACTAAAACTTATTGGATTCGTTGCAAATAGAGCATTAAAGATGAAACTATAGCATGTGAATAATTATTTCTAAATTATTTAGTACATATTCGAAAAACTTAAACATTTTTTAAAATATGATTTGATCAGTCAGCTTGTGGTGGCGACCTTCGGAGATTCCAAAATATATTTATATAATTACAGATTAGACTATCTACAATTCTACATGTTATATATCTGCTTTGTATAAATAATCTTCCTTGTAAGATTATTTTGTTTTGCTTAAAAATACTTGTGAGTCATGCTATGTAATTCGCATTTGGTGTGTTTACTTACGTACGTATATGCTGATTTAAAATAGAATCTCCTTCACATCAGCGTATTTTCCGAACGACAACATTCAGTTCGTACGTAACAATTAACCGTTGCAAAAATTACATTTAACCGCGCGACAGAAAAACCGAGTGGAAAATCTGCTAGTGTGAAAGTGCTGTTAGTGATACAAACTCAAACATACATCATGCAATGCATAGACAATATAGCTAGAGGTAGCATAGACATACCTTCTTCACCCTTCTACAATAATGTTTGCTTTTGTTTTAGCTATTTGGACAAGCGAGATTTTTTGGAACGCGCAGATGTTCGACAGTACGAGATCGAAAGAGATATGCGTCTCAATCGTCGCAGCAACCGATAAAATCATAGAACAATGTTAATGAGCCATAATCTTCACTATTAAATATCTAATAAGCCTATTAATCATTTTATTATTGACCATTATTATATTCTCCCGGAAAATTACTGTCGTTTTCATGTTGGAGATATTTTATTTATCTTTTTGTTAGGTGTTCGTTCCTGCAATAAACTGATGGATTTATTGTTCACTGTTCGTCGATTTCATTAGGACAGCCTTGAACAAATGTCTTATTTATGGTAAAGTTACGACTTTGCCTTCATTCAGATTCACTCGTGTACAAATTGGATCGAAACATTTCATTTGGCGACTACCAAGTTCGAAATACTGGTTTGCTTTATTATAAGCAAGAAAAATATTTTTTAGATTAAAATTATAATCACCTGTCAAAATTGTTGTTATTTTTTAACCCAAATATAGAATATTTTAATTATTAAAGTCAATACTTCGTACTTATATTATTACAGTTGTTATTGATGCCCCACATTCCTTTTGCCAATTAATAACAAAACATTGGCACACAAAGCAAAACACAGGTACCAAACTACGTGAAAATATGTGCGTTTGACGGCACGGCACTCTCACAGTAATTGAACAATGTATCGAGGTGCATCGGCTGTGGCTTCTTAATGGTAACAAACTGCCCCACAAGGACCATTTCATCCATTCTACTCAATCACGTCAATGAGTACGACAGAACGGACAATCAATTTCAATTTGTGGCTGCGCTGTTACTTGGAACGATTTGCACACGTTGTGACTTGTGCTAATCAAGCACTAAACAGTTTATTTGTCGAGGCCGCAGTGTCACATAGCTCAATAGTCAGTCCTCAGTACCGAGTTTGCGGCCGTGGCGCGTTCGTGAACAACGGTCTTTTTTAAGTGTTAATTGCAGTTCAGACTTGAAGTGTAGTTGGAGTTAGTTTGAACAAAGTTTTAGTTAGAAATTGGTGTAAAGTGAAGTGCTTGCCCTTTCACAATGACTACGTACGGCAGATGGACTATGTATGATGGAGGAATGCAGGGTGTACAGGTAAGTTGATTTTTGGGATAAGTATTATGAATTACTCAGAACAGGCATAGGAAGAAACTAAACTATCTCTAAAATAAATATTTCTTTTAGGCTACTACGCGCCTGTTAGTCTGCCAAAGCAACTGCAACGAGCTTTAAGCTTTTCTGTGTTTCTAAGCGCTTAAAACTTTATGGGCCAACTTTAGAAAACACAAATAAAACTAACCAATTTAAGAACGTAGTTCAACTAAGTCCTACCCAGTTGGCAACAAAGGTTGGCAGTGAAATCCATTTGCAATAAATTACGTCATACTTGCTAAATGCTTGATAGAGGAAATTCATTTAGTTGCAAACAAGTCCTAAATTAGGTAGTAAGATATAATAGTACAATATGTGTTGGTTAAATACCTACGTATTAGGTTGGTAGTTGCCAAAATTAGGTCATTAGTACCTACATTCTCACATTCAAATTACAATCATTAGTCTGCATTTACAGCCTCGCAGCACCCACTATAAACTTTGCTGAATAGGTATCATTTCGATAATTGAGTTGCACCCTAGTTTAAACGTAGGGTTACAAAACTTAATAGGATATTAGAGAGCGAAGACGTACTTACCTATGTTAAAAAATTTGATGAAACCCATGCGTTTGGCATAAATTACAGTTTTTATTCTACTACAAATTAACGCAGGATGGATGAAATGGCGGCAGGTAACGGGAACAACTTGTGACCCTCGTATTCCCCTTAAACTTAAGGGGAAAATTTACAAGAGTATGGTCAGACCTGCTGTCTTGTATGGATCAGAGTGCTGGCCCACAAAAGCGACGAATGAAAGACAATTGCATGCGGCAGAGATGAGAATGTTAAGAGGTATGTGTGGAGTTACGCGAATGGATAGAGTGAGGAATGAGTACATAAGAGGAAGTTTGAAAGTAGCGCCGGTATCAGAAAAACTGCGTGGAAACCGGCTGTCGTGGTATGGGCATGTGATGCGGAGGAATGAGAGTCATGTTGTGAGGAAGGTGATGAGTATGAACGTGGACGGATATAGTGGAAGAGGAAGACCAAAGAAACGATGGATGGATTGTGTGAAAGTAGATATGGTAAGAAAGAATGTTACTTGTGAGATGACGGCAGATAGAATAGTATGGAAGAAGAAAACATGCTGCGCCGACCCCAAATAAAATTGGGATAAGGGCAGGAGGATGATGATGATTCTACTACAAACTAAACATAGTCTTGGTATACACTCCATCACTTCGTCTAACGGTTTAAATCTAGTCCACGTTAGGACTGCGGTAAGTAAACATCGTCTATACCACCTTTATGCCCAATTTCACTAAAGGTGAACTTGGACCCATTTGTTTTGTTAACACTGATTTGTTACTACAGGGGAATCTAATGTTTAGGTACTTTAAAGAAACCACCACCCACGCGAACCACCCGAGAATAAACGTGTCAAACAAACATACTCTTCAGCTTTATAATATTAATTTAGTATAGCTAGGAAACAGTGAAAATGCTGCCGAGTACCATCAGCAAAAAAATCTTAGAAATAGATAAGTAGGTACCTGCTACAGAGTGGAAGTAGGGACCTGTTCGCGGCACATTTCTATTGTTTTTGTATAGAATAGTTCACCTGCACCCTACTATTTATCACGTAATTCACAACTTACCTCCGCCCTCCCTCCCATTTCGATAGAGCGGAGGTAACGAGGAGTTAACTAAACACCGATACCTAGTATAGATAATGACGTAATCTGGAACAGTGAACGTAGTAGAAAGGAAAAGTGGGCGAACCGATTGAGTAGGTATACAGCCTCGAGCTGCGCCCACGCAAGTCCACTCCTTGCAATCTGCACCCTTCCAAAATATGCAATATGACGTAAAGATCGCACGGAAAACTATTCGCTTAGCAGTTTCCATTTTATGAATTGAGTATTCATCTCAACGATTTTGGATGCACGGTAGTGCGTCCTTATTCCGCCTGGTCCTACCTAGGGGACCCTAAAAAGAAGATCTCGCAGGTATTTATTTATGAAATAAAGAACGATACGAAGTTCATATCTTCTCTCGACTACATAGTTTAGAAATACAATTTGAAAGATCATTCTTTGCCTCTATGTAGCCCCAATTTTCCGCCAATTTACATTCAAAGAAGCCAACAAATTAAGCTCTGCTATTGCCTGCTTTGCTGCGGTAATTGCACATTTCGAAACAACGGATCTATTGTCGTCCAGTTCCATAATATTTGCTCAGGTGTGCGCTATTCGTAGCGAGACCTGTACAAATGAATGAGCCACGACGGCGATAGTGCTGCCCACTGCGCATGTGTACGCGCGCTCGATAACCGCACTACGCCCGTGTCCGCGGCACGTGTCCATGTGATCAGCCGTAAGGATTCGGAGCGTACCGACTGAGATGAAGGAGGCTGTGCCGCGACCCCATACGGCTGTGTTCGCGAGGAGCGTATCGCGCGCCGCGTAAGGGTCTCGGAGAAGGCGCGGGGTGAGCGATGCGCGCGACGGCCGCGGCCGCTGGCGGCGCGCCAGTCGCACACTCGCGCCACACGGGGTGCCTGTTACTCCGGTGCGTGAATATTATCGCGCTTTTAAACACTGCCGTATTCTGATTATACATATGCAACGAATTTGTTATACCTATTTATAAGTGTTACCTTGTATGAATGAGGATTTATTCGTGATGTGTGGAATTGTCCTCGAGATACGTCAAAGCTGAGGTGCTGGAATCCTGTAAAGTCGTGGAAAATCGCGTTATCGGGAAAGTGTTTTTCTTGTTTGTGGTGAGCGTCGGTGGGAGCCGGGGAGCGGGCGCGCGGCCCGTAGTGGCGGGTCGGTGGATGGTGCGGCGCGGGCGGGCGCCGGGGCGCGGCCGGCGGCGCCGCTAGCAAAATGTCGATACCCCTGGGCCGGGAGACGGTGCTCCCCACGCAGGTGAGTCCAGCTCCACTCCTCCACGATACCTCCGCGCCGGGCCGATGTGTGCCGGACAGGGGCTGTGCAACATTGCAAATTGGAACCTCATCATGAATTTATTATTATATGAATCCAGAGGGTTTTCAAAAGGTTTGAAATATTGGTTGTCAATAAGAAGGGTACTACGATAAAATTGCAGGCTGTACGACTTAACATTTTTTTGCGAAAATAGTATAGCTTTTCCCTGGGGAAAGATTTACGTATACCTTTTGCGTGTTAATGTTTTTTTTCTTTAATTTATAGTGACCATGGTGACATGACCTGAAGGTCGCTAGTTCAATGCCCTTGTTAGTAACCTCTATCCAGTCCTTCGGGCTTAAGAGGTTGGGCACATATTAGGATGACATTATAAAATGGTAGGTACCTATGAAAGACTGGAATTAAATTGGTATTAAAACCTTGCTAAACATATCAGCTACGTAACTTTATGATAACGTTTTCACGCTATATAAAATATCAACATTATCGTGTCCGATATTAACAATAATTAAATCGATTGTTGCAAAATTTTCGGGTCTCCTTGTTCAAGCATCAATTAATTATGCTTAAAGGCGTAAATAATGTTGATATCATGTTGCACGCATGTTTTATATTTTTTGATAAAATGCCTGAATTTCGACACATCTTCGTCGGCATTGTCGGTTGTCACCTGATACGGACAGATAAGTACTTAGTCGAAGTTTCATGGCTTGCGTAGCTCTAGTGCGTAAACAGCATGACTGAACGTGACGGACGATAATAGGTATATCTAGGTAACTATCTTTGTACGCAAACCGTTCAACTTGTTATCAGCAGCAGTTTGTCACAAATCACAGATGCTTACGCACAAATATTGATTTTGTCTCGCAGACGTCTAAAAATAACTATTATGCAAGGATGCGGTGACAGCTTTATTGCGTTTGGCGCACTGACCTGTATCTCCTATAGATAAAATAAACCTATTATTAAATTATTATCGTAATAGAGATGAATATTCAGAGAAAAAAAACCAAGTAAAGTTTTCAGTAGGTACATATCGGAAACTTATACCTAAGCAGTTTTTTATTTTGAATATTTTTTGTAAGAAAGATTTTGCACACGCGTATTTTCATCTCATCCTCCGAGCCTTTTTCCCAATCATGTTGGGGTCGGCTTCCAGTCTAACCGGATTCAGCTGAGTACCAGTGCTTTACAAGAAGCGACTGCCTATCTGACCTCCTCAACCCAGTTACCCGGGCAACCCGATACCCCTTGGTTAGACTGGTGTCAGACTTACTGGCTTCTGACTACCCGTAACGACTGCCAAGGATGTTCAATGACAGCCGGGACCTACAGTTTAACGTGCCATCCGAAACACAGTCAATGGTGTCTAAGATATACTTAGAAAGTACATACAAACTTAGAAAAGTTGCATTGGTACTTGCCTAACCTGGGATCGAACCCGCGCCCTCATACTTGAGAGGCTGGTCCTTTACCCACTAGGCCACCACCACTTCCGACCACACGCTTATTTTATGGGACAAAAAAATATATAGGTACCGCCGAGCGAAGAACTTGGCGGTTGCACTACCACATATTTTTTGGCAAAAGTTTTTCGGTACTACGATTAGTAGGTGTTCTTATTTATTTTATTAATCTAATATTTTCAACTACTTAGACAAACATTTTCCCATTCATTCTACAGATTCTAAGAACCTCTTTAATATTCAGTAGAACACCATAAATTATAGAGTCGATGCACACACGACATCGACATCTAGACAGGTTGTAAAGCCACTTCTAACTTCTAAGAATCTAAAAATAATGTATCAATATGTGCGATTCAAAATTGCGATCGTAGCAAGTTACTGTGAGTTTTTCTATGTAACGGTATCTTTACGGTATAACTACGACTACCTATATTAAATTATTAAATTTACTTGCTATAGATTTATAAGATCGTAGATATACTTGAAGCTGGCACTTAGCAGAATTGGGCTCAAGGCACATGAGTAACTCAAGCTGACAGCGATGCGGATGAATATTTTGATACTTAGTTTTAATATTTCCCTCTTATTATTTGAATTGTTAAGATTAGATGAATAATTAATAAATATTAAAGTAACTCAAGGCAAGTGGATCGAAGTCACAGTAAAAATGAACCTCAATATATCTAACAGAATTAGGTAGACAGGTTGTTGATCTCAACACAATACCAAGTCCAAGTTCTACTAATCTGAGGTGACGCAAAATTTTGCCTGAATTTGAGAAAAAAATTATACCAATATGGTGTTTTTTGTGAGCAGGGAACCTTATTTCAGGAAATGAGACGGTCTGATTAGATGAACTCATTATACCCTTGCAGTAAAAGGATTCACGCGACCTACAATTAATTATGTTTTCCCATCGTATATAAACGCTATCGTGGATAATTTGCTTTTCGCAAATAGGTATATATAAACAAACAGTGTTATTTATAAATATAGAATAAAAGTTAATTAGTCTATGTCTACAGCCACAAATAACATTAGAAGCTCCCCAAACAGGATGTGGGCGAACAATTTATATTGATATTGACAAGTCGTGAGCGTGCCCATTCCAATTAATTTGTTTGAGCACATGTATGAGCCGAAACGACCCTGTCCAACACTAATAATTAAGATCGGAGATACCTACATCGTTTGCACAAATGTTTCTAAGAAGATCTATGACTGGTATTAAGACCTAACTAGTAATCCACTTGATCAAACATTTAAGATAATTTTGCCGATAGATGTGGTGCCGCTAAAAGGAAGATGACAGGCACGTATATGAAAGAAAGATGATTTATTACTGTTAGTATCGAATTATTAGTAGATAACGTTTCATTAAAAAATATCTTGGAAAGTAAATAGCTAGCTACACCTGTGTTTAAAGAAATAAGTAGTAGATTTGAAAACGTCTCACACTTATTTTTCATAACAAAGTAAAGATACAAGTTACATTTCTGGACAGCAAACAAACGTGGTTACATAGCACCTTATTATGTGTCTACCAGCTTAGTTCTACTTACTGCTTATCGTAAGTAAATAAAATCGTAAACTGGCTGCGCTAAGTTTGTCGTGCGGCGGTAAGTTCAAGGCTCTATTGATCCATCAGGCGGGGTGCAAGGTTGCTACCGGCTATTTTGGGCAACCTTACTTACACTTCTTTAGTCTACTGTCTATGGTGCTAGGAGACGCGGCCACATTACCTTACGCTAAGTAGCGATGGCGTGTATTTTGTAGTGAAACGGGTCTTCGTTAGCAACCGCTATTAAGCTAGTTTTCTCGAACTAAATGCGATGTATAATTAGAAAAACGGGAAATGGTGTACTTTGAGACTAAGAGACAGTCCTACTTTTCTTTAGTGTGCAAGTTTTAATGAACTCTTCAAAAAGGTTGTTATGGCAACTGCGCAGACGTCCCGATGAATTCAATGACTTACTTATTTCTTAAAACATGTGTAATTGTAACAGCAATTATGATTCTTAAGTAAATGGGGTCACACCTCGAGATAGTCCGTTCGATGTCCGTATAGGTACAACTAACAGAAACTTGCATGATTCTAACGTGACTCATAACTTCTGAGAAACGACGTTTATCTGTAGGCCGAGTTACCTTTACGTACATGCAGCCAGCACTAAGATAGACAACCACTTTTGAACAAAGGCTTAGTTGAAAAAAAAAATATATGGGAAATAAAACTAATAATGTGACAGCAATAAGCTTCTATCTTGAAAAGTATTGTGAAAAGCGAAACTTTAATTCAACAACAATCTTAAAAATTAATACGATAAATCAAATTCATAAGAAACAAAATGACTAGTTGCATTTATTGAAACTTAAAGCTACAGTAAAAAGGTTTTACGATGTTAATAAAAACTTTATGAAGAATAATTCACTGTTTATTGTGTGGCGCTGTACTGTAGTAGTCTGGTTGTTTTTCACCAGGTTTTCTGTATAAGGCAGCTAGGGTCGCGTAAAAGATTGCTTGAACAAAAAGTAAGCTTCGATACGCGTGACTTTGCACTGAAGAAGAATGCCCTTCCACAGGCTTATATGGGAAAGATCTTTTTTACGACTATAAGACAGGACCACGCTTAGAAATGGAATTCGGATTGTATTCTAAATTCGATTTTTATGAGATTCTGCTTAACAATTATTTTTATTGGCAATAAAGAAGCTATCCACCTTTATGATATTTCTTTCTAATATAATAAATATTTATTTAAGTAAGCCTTATATGGCCACAGTTTATCTTGAATTTGGGTACCTAACTGTTTTTTCTATTCCATTACTTATTTTAAAAGTCGTGGTAGCCTAGTGGGTAAAGAGCCAACCTCTCAAGTATGAGGGTGTGGGTTCGATTCCAGGTCAGGCAAGTACCAATGCAACTTTTCTAAGTTTGTATGTACTTTCTAAGTATATCTTGGACACCAATGGCTGATTAAAAAGGTGAAGGAAATCATCTTGAGGAAACCTGGACTATATAGTCTGAAATCACCAACCCGCATTGAGCAAGCGTGGTGATTAATGCTCAATCCTTCTCCACGTGAGAGGAGGCCTGTGCCCAGCAGTGGGACGATACAAAGGCTGTAACAGTAACAGTAACTTATTTTACCTACCTACATTAGATTGTCATAATGATTAGATTCCATAAGCAAGATACCTATCTACCTTCGTGTGTGTTTTTATAGAATTTCAGAAGTAAATTTACTTAAATAAAGTAAATACCTAATTATGTAGAGAGATATATAAGATAAAATAACTAGATCACAGTGCTCATTAAAAAGCATCTTGATCTATTTAATCAACCTTCAGTCCATCTCATGGTGACGTAATGTAAATAATTCCACAGATAACATAACTGATTACAATATTACCTACTAATTAAATGAAGTTAATTAATTAAAGTATAATTGCGATTAATTACTTTATTTGGAAAACTTTAGGTGCGGAAGTTATTCGTAGTTCAATTTCAGGTAAACTGTTAAGACTTTAAGACTTAGCAATAAAAGTAAATATAAATTCCCTTATTAATTTTAAGTGTAACGCCTACACTTTAGAATCAGTAAGGAAGTGAAATCAATTGTATTTAAAATGTTATATAGGTAGGTACGTACTGCGAAAACGTATGAAATTAAAGTTTTAAGTAGGCGTAATAACCTTTGTAACTTCTCGAAACTTGATCTCTTGTCTTCCTGAAAAGGCTGTAGGATGTTCATATTATAAGTAGTAATGTTTAATTTTAGTCTCATTTAAATTTAGTAATCGGTTTTCCAAAATTGCTGCTGCAAGAAAACAATGCCATCTTACCTTATTATACCATGGATATGAATGAAAACTGAAAAAAATAATTTGTAGCGACGATTCTAGATTCTGCGTCGCAAAAATAATTCTCAATCATTCCCATTTAAGACTTTATTTTGAGAATATACTTTATAATTTTATCATGATACTTACATTCCACCTCCGATTTCACGGTACCACATAAGAACATAAGAATCCTTTCCGCTAACTAGGTTATCCTGAGGCGGTAAGCTTATCGTAACAACATTGTCTGCATCTTACCTGGCCCTATTATGATAATCGATCGAGCATTGGCGTCGAACATTATGCTGTATTTATCTTTACTAATGTTATAAATTCGAAGTTACTTCGTCTGTCCGATTGTGCAATTTTGTTAAGATAAAACCAATTTTGATGAAAGTCGTGGTTCTGAAAAGCACGCTGAAACTTTAAATGTTATCAACTGGGATAGCATTTTACAGACATTCAACTGACAAAAGTATCAACCAAAATCCAAATAGCACTATAATACTATTGGCTACATTCTCCATTGTTAAAACTGTCTTTTTTCGTGATCCTACTAACTAATTTAAATTCCGAAAGAATTTTCAGTTTTTCATCCAGCTTTTCCGATATTGCTTTTGCTGAAAACCTTATTTGAAATATTGCGAACATTTCCTTTTCAAGTGATCACTCACCTACCATCAAAAATCATTCAACTTTTATTTACACGATGTAATATAAGCCGTCTGCCACATTTGCCTATTTGTATGGAAATACAATATTTTAAAGCTTCCAGAGGTTACTTCTAGCTTTCATTTTTACCAGTCCAGTAATTTGTTGAAAATAACTTGCCAATTACATAAAAACTTCTACAGTCTATAAAGATTTGCTCATATAACTTGCCAGTATGTCCCGTGCGTGATACGCTCATGTTCGTTTAAGCAATCACTTCGAACTGTCATTACTGGATATGGTAATATTGGTAATTGTTGCCGTAATATGTCTCGTACCTAGTAGTCAGTGCGCGAGTCAGACTTGGATATTACCGTCTGAATATTCATTGGGATCCGTCTGTCTGTGTAGTGGTCGTTACAGCTACTGCTGAGCACTCCTGGGCTCGATTGCAGAGTCGGGCAAAGTTTTATAGTTTGCATCCCTGAGGAATTTTTCAGTAGCACTTTGGAGTCAAGATTTGATGGTCGATGGGAACTCGCTCGACGATAGAACTTAAACTTAGTATCTCAGTCTTTTAGACAAAATGACTGTGATGTTATTTATGTTTGAACTGAAGTAACTCAGCCAGACAGTCTGTAGTTTCTACATTAGCCAGTAGCTATCAATTTTATTAGTACTTAGTCACACAAGCGTAAGTGATCATCATTATTATCTAATTTCAAGTATTTGTTATCATTTAGAACATCGATATTAATATATCAGTGAGCAACAACAAAATTGTTTTGAACGCATCCTTACTCAAGTTGCATTGCGATGTATCGAGTGTTCACACATTCACACTCGGGCATACATTTACAATATACGTTGCAGGCTTATCTCGTTCGATTCGTAGATATCCGCACTTTGTACACTACCTTTATCGATGCTGATAATGTATCGATAAGCGATAAGTGTGCGGTTCTGTTTTGGTTCTCGAACATTTAGTACTTTATGTGGCATTCCTTACCTACTGAAGATAATGTATTGTATTTCGAAGAAAGTATTTTATTTACCTACCTCTAGCGTAAACGGAACGTGACATACTTAGTTAACTGGCTGTTGTATTTTTGTCGGAAAAAGTTTCATAACGCGGCGGTTAAACGGTTTAACACAGTAGAAGCGATTTCATTAGCGACATGTGAAGTAATTATCATTACATTATTCCATATTCCATTCCAATCTACAAGAGTGAGTTTTGTGATTAAACTTTGATTGTCGCTCTGTTATTTTTGTGTCAACAGTTAACATATTTAGAATTAAATGGTGATTAGTCCTGCGAAACCAAGACGCTCATTATTTTGAACGCTCAAAATTTTATTAAATTACGTCATCCTCAAAAACTTGAACCACGAAAACAGTTCGAGAAATGTTTTCCTTTCAATGCCAAAGCCAGTTCGGCAAAAAATCAAAAGCGTCCAAATTACGATAACTACGTGCATCGCGTGCGTGGTTTCGGAGAACTGGCTGTTCCTTAAATAACCACGACCAGTATTCGGGAGGTTCTTGCGGGCCGTCCTCGGCGGCGTCCTTTGCACCAACCAGGGAATGCTCCCGACACCCTTATTAGGCTACATAATGACACATCGCTCCTGTATCTCTCGAACCTTCGATTGTTCGACCTAGTTTGGAAATCGGTGACATTTTTGGCAATGTCATTAAAAATTGTTTTTTACGATTGCTCGCGATTGGCTTTAGGAATTTGTCCTTAGTATTTTCTTACATTCCTATTCTGGAATGACATTTCTATAGGTACCAAACAATGTCTGTCATTATTCAAATACCGTTTTCAAACCGATTAACTGAAACCAGAAGTGATTAATTGAGATCTTTGCTGCAGGTCGCGATATTACATGCAAGCGTAACACTTGTTAAGCAGCACCATGACATTTTAAATGAAATTAACCGCATGCGTGTTGCACGTAAACAATTTAGGGCTTGCGCCTAAAATACCTGTGCTGTCGCAAGGCGGTGCGGAGCCCGTCGGCCGCCAGCGCCATATAAGGCGGCACATCGAGGCCGGCGCGCGCGCAGTCGCAGCCCTCTCCCCTTGCCTAGCACGAGGACTTAAGGACATCTCCGTCACGAGTCACCACACTCGATACAAAGCATCACAATAGCCCTGTTAACCTTTCAACTTCGTCAGCAGTTGTTTTCACGAGTCCATAATTTACAACAATTATTTGCAAGATACTATCTCAATCTTAATTATTGTAGGACACGAAATACATTATCAGACTTTTATTTATACATATGTATTACTTTTAAGAGAACCAGATTCTTATTTAACGTAGCATTGCATTAAGGCGGTTATGAAAACATAACGTATCTGCCATCAGCACAGATTCGTATCACGTATGTATTGGTCTTGTGAGAGGTCTTGCGAGATATGGGGCGACGGTCTTGCATAGATAAGACACGCCGCGAAAACCAGAGCAAATACTCCGTATAACAAGCTAATCAAACGCTGGCCCCTGGCAAGCGAGGCGACGCGCTCGCCTGCAGGCAATCTAATGTCGACTTAATGGCTTCTTGCACTTAAGCCCCTATATCATTGAAAGCTAATACGGACAAGTGGCAATTGCACTCGGATTGTGGTCCATTCCGTAAGAGCACATGTTGAATAGCTGCGGACACGACGACACGTCGCTCGCTCGCCATGAAGATATAAATGGTTATGGAGTACATTCCTTGCAGACTAGAATATTTTTTATCTAACGTCAGTCGTTCCTGTGTCAAATGCTTTTATAAGGGTAAGTTTATCATCTAGCTCTGAGGCTTTTATGGGCCGTAATAATTTTAAAGTATAAAACTAAATGTAGAGACGACAGACTTTCGGTGATGAAGAGGAGCTCTTGGGTAATTGACCAAGAGTATCTAATCGGCTGTGATTAACGACTTGTTGTCACTTATTTTGTGTTCACTTTATATGTAAAGTAAAACTATTCATGAAGTAGGTACATCGAACTAAACGCTGGGTCCAAGTTTAACTAAAACGCAAATATCCGCAAGTGTTCCCGAAAACGCAAGACTTCCTCGAAAATTGCGTTTAGTTTAATGGAGTTCGCTTTATGATCCAATTCCGGTTTAAAATGAAAACAACAAAACAAAGGGCTTCCAGTGACCGTGAAGGATTGGTAAAATATTGACCCGCGTCCGCCTGCCCAGCGCCCACAAAGCTCGCACAATCATTTCTGACCAAACAAACCATTATAACAACAAAACAAGATTAATTTGAAACGGTACAATTTTGCAACGGTGTATATGTTACAGCCAAAGTGATTAAATATATATTATACATAATGACTGGTCATTGTATATAATACCCAAATTGACTAGACAGTGTGATAGATTAATCACTTTATCTGGATCTAATTCATAATAGCTGGTCAAAGTTAGCCAAAGTAATAAATATGGTATAATCGTCTGACTACTTACTATTTCTTAGAAACGGCTCAAGTTATTATCGACTCTTTTTATGATAAATCATCAAATGATTCCTCCCACTGTGGGAGAGCAGCGTGAGGGACTCAGAGAGCGAGAGCGTGAGCGTGCAGCGTGAGGTCAGGTTAGTGGCTTAAACCCACGCGTTGAACAACGCGCACCGCCGAGACGGGTCCGTGTCTCCCAGGAGACGGAAGGCCGATAAGGCACCCGAACTCATCGCACAGGCTCACGTCTACGGTGTCTGGGAGTCGTCTCTCGACCACACAGAAGGAGACGACGGCATATCATACCTCCCCCCCCCCCCGCCCCGCCCCGGACCTTGGCTTGAACCAGGGCCGGGTGCGAGAGGTTGCCGCTGCCGACTGCCTCGACGAGGACACGGCAGTGCCCTTCCCGGGCAGGGCACACTCCGGGCCGTCGGTACAGTAGCCCGAGCCACACTTCAAAGAGGGGACTTTTCGCTACTATTATGGGGTGCACTGTGCTAACTAGCCTTTTTCGAATTATATTAAGGTCAGCTACCAGGCACTTTAGTTAGTTAACATGAAATAATAATCTTTACCTACTTGTTTTATTACATTATCTAAGTCTATGGAGATATTATATAAAATTGCTAGTTAATGTGATTAATTCTGTGTCAATTATCACTTTATCCAAATTGAGTAGATATTATAAATAATAGCTAGATAATATGTATAATATGCGGATTTATTACTTTGGCTGTAACATATATAGTAGAACGTATTATGTGCCAGCGTAAACAACAGATGTATTGTGATAAAAGTGCAAGATCATGGTCATTATCAACAGGCGAAAAATAAATTTGGAACCGTAAACTCGGGGATCACCTTCAGATGTTATCGTATCGGTAACCTAGATAAACTCAGCTTCATCCAGTCAACCAGTCAACATCATCGTAAAAGACGATCTTGACTTTGCTAATAAACGTTCGAGCGGTTTTATATGGCGGGTCAATAGATCAGGCGAGCTCTCGCGATTTTGCAGCGCTTAGCCCGGTCCTATCGACCTAGATGTGGAGTAATAAATCAATAATCCTAATCATCAATCTATCCGAAGCGACATTTATTGCTTAGTAGGTAACTGTGACAAATAACATTAGAGGAATAAGTACGTGCGAAATGCAAATAGACAGTGTACTGTGTAATGCAGACTTGCGCAGCCGAGTAGACTGGGCCGTGTAATTATAATGTAGGTAATTCGGTCTCATGTTACACTACACGTGTACTAATCCGCTCCGTCTGATGAGCCCATTGTACTAAACTTGTTTATCCAAGCAACGTCCTTCTCCCTTTATATTCCAACATAATTAATGTGGCTCTGAGATTTAAATTGTATACAGTTCCTAATTAAAATTCATCCAACGAACCCTCTAGAGGTGCCTGTAGAATAATTACTTAACTGCTAATTGCGGTTCATTGACCTTTAAATGGGGAATAAACAGCACTTTTACGAAATTGCACAGCATTTCAGAAAGTTGGCGTTGGATCGGAGGAAGTTTAAATGAAATAAGGGCTGTCGCAGTGTCGCAGGGCGCGGCGCGGAATAAGGGGAGATATCGTCTTTACGATTGGACATGGCGACAAGTTGTCGCAATTAGAGTGCCTATACAAGAGGATGATAAATCGCAGCGGCTGGTCGGCGACAGCGGGATGTCACTCGCTGTATTCTGATGACTTTTTGAACCGGTCCATTTTGCGATGTCGTTTATCATTTGATCTTTCTAAAGCCACATGTAGCCTGGAAGCATTTCTAAGAATACATTAAGATTAAAAGACAAGTAATATATTGCGGTAGTTCTTTTATCTTGATTGCATATTTAGCAACAATTAAGCTGGCTGGGACCGTAGTTTTTTACATGCACGTAACCTTTATCTCCTTTAAACCTGCTTGGCGCGAAATTACTCTAACACGACACTCAACACGACAATCGCTAAAAGAGAATAAGGTGACATTACGTAGCAGTAACATTATTACTGCTGACTGTTGAACATAACACAGGAATTCTAAATGAGTGTAGGTGTGACGTAAGTCAGCACATATATAACATTTTTCACATGTAGTTGTTAGAACAAGTTCAGGCAGCCCTGTCGATAGCTGATACCGTTTGACGCACGTGCAACTATTGCACCAATAGCTCTTATATTGATACTGATATGAGCATTATCAGAAGGTTTAGGACGCACTTGGCACGCACAAGCGTGGTCACAACTGAAAGGGTGTAAGTGATCTTTGTTCAACAAATGATAGAGCCTTTCGGAATTGGAATTATCTTCCTTTGGGATATTAAGTTTTTTTCGCTGAAATCTGGCGTCAATTTAAAAGTAAGTTGCACATTGTTCGCATTTTCGATTTTTAGAACAAAACAATCGTTCCGCGGAAGATGCAACTTTCGCGGTCTTTCAACAATGCCTAATTGTAACGAAGGTTGTATGTTTTCCCGGTGCATTGACACCTTGCAGTAAGTACTATGTGTTGTTTAGTCTCGAGTCAACGACCTCGAGTGTGTTATAAAAAGTAACTTGAACCTGCCCGCCGCATTACTGCAAATTGACTCCATATGAGACGATAGCGACCCGAGCTACTGCCCGCTAAGTATATTGCTTCTCTAGATATGCACTCCCCCACCTATGCAATCTAACATTTCTATGACAAACTATTTTATCTGTTTATTTATCCAAACATTTTAAAATTGAAATGTTTTGATGGAAGCTGCCTTAAATCCGTTTTGCATAGTCGTAAAAACTGCTCCAATATTTAATTTAATGATTAGAAACCGAATATCGTGTTTACGATGTAGTAATGCCCAAAGAACCCGATAAGGCGATTTTAATGGAAAGATAACAACTTGATTTTAACGCTAATGGAAATTATATTGATCTCTAGCTACTAAATTGATAGAAGTAGAATCTGGTTCAGTAATAATATCTAAAGAAAAGTACATAATATAACGAGATATCTTGGATATCGCTGCCATCTGATAAATAAGGTTCAACGAAGATCCTGTCCGGTTGGTATTTTTCAGATAAGTTAATATAAATGACTGTTGTTAAGTCCGCAGTTATCGCTGCGGTGAAATATTGTCTGGTCTTTTGAAGCGGCCAGAAACAACGACACATAAATTACAATTTTGTTAATTAAATGTGCTTCGCTGACAGCATTAAAAAGAAAAAGGAAAGGCCATCACATGGCAAGTCGGAGATATGGCGGATCGAAGCCATCCGAGTCTACGAGCTTCCATTAATAGTCGTCCTACTTTGGGGGAACATAACAAATCTTAATAGCATATTATGCAAAATCTCTCTATTAAAATTTCTTTGATATATGATGCACTTATTCTAGCGTGACTATCGATTAAATTAATCAAATGTACCCTTGAGAACGGCGTATGCGAACTACGTATCAGACTTGACTTTCACTGATCAAATTTTTGCTAAAAGCCGGTCCACGTTTCGCGAAAGTGGTTGGTCTGGTGGCCAAGTGTTTATGTATCGGTGGTTAGAGGAGAGCTGGATAGACACGACACGCCGGCGTCGTCGCATGCGCGGTATCCTGTTACAATTACTTTTAGTAGTGCACCATGCGGCCATGCAGACACGAACACTCACTCATGGACGAATGGAAAGACTGCTACACTACCAGCATTTTTATTGTCTAATTTAGTTTCTAACACTATAAAGAAGGGCTCTATATTCAGTAAAAAGTATTTCCTTGGACCAATAAGTCGTCGGTAATTAAATATTTCCCTACCTGTTCTTGTTCGAAGGAGATTGGCAATCTGAATCTAGTCATGTCTGACTAGATTATTTGGGAAAGATAAAAGGGCTTATCGAAGTAGCAAAGCACGTGCCAATGTGCTAATATTACATTCATAGAATGAATTTGTCGAACTGGGAAACCAATCACGTTCGCTACGTTTTACTGACATGAATTCTAAAATGGACTGGATTGGTATTATAATAATGTACTTTCTAGACTATTTTGTAGCAAGGGGCGTCAAGAAAAATTACTAAAAAGATAACAGAGATCATATTAGTCGCTTGTCGGACATCAAGTTGTGCATTTCAATCCTAACTAATATTATAAATGCGAAAGTAACTCTGTCTGTCTGTCTGTCTGTCGTTTCTTCACGCTTAAACTACTGAACCGATTTGTGTGAAATTTGGTACAGACATAGTTTGGAGCTTGAGAAAGGACATAGGATAGTTTTTATTACAAAAAAAAATGAAAATAAAAAATAAAATGTATTCCGGACATATAGCGCCATCTATTGGTCAAACCAAAAATCTGCCGGAAGTCACTATTCCACGCGAACAAAGTCGCGGGCAAAAGCTAGTAAAAAATAACAAAGACTTAACCAATACAGACAGACAAACAAATATAACCAATGAATTCTATTGAAAATAAAAGAAGCAGAATAATAAATAATGAAAGGACAGATTAGCAAAGCGAGAGAGAAAGCACAATCTATGCTAATTGAAAATTAATTTATCACAAAGACAAAAATAAATTACGAGTTACTGAAATAGATGGGGCATACATTTAAATATACTGCGTTGTACCGCAGCATCGGAACTTTCTATGTCATCGGGGCTGCGGTAAATCACTTCTTACGTACATAAATACTTGTGGGTCCATACACGATCGCTGTATATAGGTACTATACTTGTATTGTACGCTATTAACAATACCATTATTCAGGATGGGACAAAAAGGGGCTTTGGGATGTATGCAAACAACTGCTAACTACCGCACCCAGCCTGGGGCGGGCTCCTACAAACTTCCCTGTTTCGGCCGGACGTTACTCCGCCGTTTCAACCAGTAACTATGTTACAGTTAATTGAATTTCCTTTGAATAGATAAAGGTTTTATTTTCATCCCTGTTAGCGAGGACGATAAACCTTTATCGACTGACAGCTTCTTTGTAAACAAAGAAGGCTTTTTTGCTGTTGTTTATGCTTTGGTAGTCAGTGTCGTTTTATTGGAAACTATTTTAGTAGAAAGTCAAAAATAAGCGATTTATATATTCTTTACTTCATAAAGGAAGATTTAGTGGCATTAATGACGAATGTTTTATTAACTATCCTTTTTATAGCATATCCAAAAATCTTTCAGTTGTTATTGCCTAAGGAGGCTTACTGTTTGACGTTATAAGGACGTATATTTATGAGTGAAAAATAGAAAGCTCCACTCAAACTCATTAATCTTTCGTTGGAAGTGCGAGTATTACTCAGTGTCCCCCATATGAGGCTCGATTTTTTAGGATTACAGTAGCATGAGCGCGCACGCTTCCATCATAAAATTCAAGTCACGTTCTAACAAATTGATATCAACGCACGATTTTAAGACATAATGCGTATAAAAATACATTTTACTGAGTCTATTAACATTCGTGCTCGCACTAAAATGATAAAGAGCCGATGCACATTGAATTTTTAATAGGTAGAGGGCGTCGCGTTGTATATAGCGAACTGAATCGAATGGGATTTGCCTTCTTAGAATTCCGTGTTGGGCGCCAATATCGATGCCATCTGTCTTGTCCTCTTTTGCCTTGAGCTTTATCTTCAAGCTTTACATATACATAGTTACATTGCTAAGTGTGAAGATGTGATTCTATGTAGTTGTTAGTTATACTACCTGATTCAATTGTCCAGTTTCCACTGCGGATTAACATAGCTCGGTTGAATGGCAGGTTACGTAACAAGCATTTGCATAAAGGACACTCAATTTTCTGGGTTGTTTCAACTCGTGCTTATGTATATGTAGTTGTCACCTTGTATTACAAATCTTCGTACAAATGCACATTACATTGTGTATTATACAGAATTCGTATGTAAACGTGATGCGATTGTTGACTGAAGTCGTGATTTCAACTTGGCATAAACGTAGCTTCTGCTTGGCTGCTGCGGTTTTAGATCTCATTCTTAAAAGCATTAACTTTATTGTACAGGGGAGGAGGGAGGGACACAGAGGAGGTGTTGTTATATCTAAAGCGTCTATATTTTACAAACAATTTAACATATTTCGGTGTGGGAGCATCATATTTGGAAACGTTGTACTTTGTCTCCACCACCCTGCCCCATTTTCTCGTACAAGCAATCCGTGTCAAATTGGTCGAAATGATTTGTCACGGCATAGAAAAATGTAGATCAAAATAACTCACTGCCCTATGAATAGATTTCACTAACGCATTTTGATAGCATATCAAAAGCAATGTAGTGACATCTGGTGCACATCGGAACATGTCTGATATGCAAATAGAGCAGCGATAACATGTCGAGACTGAGATACAACCTTTAATTCAATCGACGCTACAACTAATGAATTATTCAACATTAGTCCGAGTTGTCCGACTGCCGACAAATTTTTAATGTCATGCAAAGTCAGGGTTCAATCGATAGGCTTAATGCGAGTAAACAATAAAATTGCTCTAAATGTAAATGCATTCAACTCGTGTACTGCACTTGCGAGAGCCAAAACCATAACTGTTATCCAGGTTAATTAGCAACGGAGAACGTAATAAAACTTGTGAGTAATTGCTGAACAACACACATTGCTCGTAATGAAAATGTGGGAAATGGCGTCGCTCGCCTTTTGACTCGGTAAACTTAACATGTTTTTGTTTTGCTTACCCAGGAATAAAACTTAATGTTGAGGAAGGAACTTTTCCTCAAGAGATTTTGTCTCGCACTTTTTGTGTACTCGTTGAAATGATTGGGAGAATATATAAGATTATGTATATTTGCTTGTTACGTAAGCGAAATACCGACAGAGATTTGTCTTCTTGAAAAGGGCAACCTTTTTGCCTACATTTTCGAGCCTACATTAATGGATCCCTTGTAAGATATATCACCCAAATAAAACCGAGTTCTTTCCAAGCTATATTTCTTTTTGCTAGAACCAGTCGCGTCATCTTGAAATTGCAGTTCATGTAGCGATTTTATTTTTGTATCTTAGTGGAGATGGCCAGTTTAGTTATACAATAATAGCTGGGAATAAATTACTGCATATGGCGCCGTCGGGTTAACTTATCGTCTTAATAGGGGGACACATGTTCTGTGTATCAGTAATGTTATACATATCGTAGGTAATTATATGAATGCCAGCACGTTTGTGAAGTCCATTCAGACGACTGCGCCCATTCCGAACAAATTGATAGATCATAATCGTAAGGGAACGTAAACATTTTGAATGGAAGCGTCATTGAATTTGAAGGATTTATTGAATAGATAAACGCGGTAAGTTTATATGTTGAAGATTGGTCTAAGTCTCTTCATCAATAATTCTTGTCTAGTATTTGATACTCTGATCCGATTCTGTCAAACATATACCACGTTGAAATTCCGTAAAAAGTACGCTTAAAGTTGGCGCAAACTATTCAGACCTCAATATTTATCCGCAAATAAGTTTATTTGCGCATTGCTTTTGGTGCTTACTGAAAATAAATTGCATTGGGAATCGATACCGGCCGTGAGCCGAGTCTCTGTAATCCGTTCGTGGGAGTACTAACACATTAACTTCATTACGTTTTGCACATGTTACCGATTTATCAACATTGAATCAAGGAGTCACTTTAATGTTTGTTCCATTAACTTTACAAATGCGGAAGCTTGTTTTAATTTGTCTAAGAGACGAAGGAATAAGTGCAATTACGTTCCACAAGGCTTAAAGATTGTGATCTTAGAAATAAAAGCTGGCAAGCGAACATCATAGATGATTCAAGCGCCTTGGAAATCCGTAACGAAAAGGAAATTGTAAGTGTACATAAGTAAGAAATAACAAGTCAAATCGTGAGCGAAGCTTTCATTCTACAGAGCTAAGAGCATTATACGCTGGTGTAAACTCAGTTTTATAGCAATGATGAAGTAAGCTCCCGTATTCCAGTTCGTTTATCTTGGTGCGGTTACAATAAAAAACAAAGTTTATTGCAGAACTGTATTCATAGCGGTTGGACAACAAATGTTGCGGACAGTGTATGGAGGCTGCAATTATATTAAAATAGCCGCCGTCAGCCCGCCCAAGTCGGCTACTGGCGGCGTGGCACCGTCCTATCTACGCCGTGTGAAAATACCTTCAATGGGAGTTGCTGCAGGCAGTTGCTGGTTGCACTGCGGTTTTATCTGAGCACTTACGCTTGCTTGTAGAACATTGCTCTGTGGAATACATTTACAAAACTATACGCAGTCGTAATGCAGGTCCACAGTGGGCAATAATAGAAACTCTACGTCAATCTTTGTTTTTGCCACTTACTTATAAAGTGGCATAGTAGCCCAGCAACTTTAGGTTTTATCTGCGGTATAATTCCTATATCATGATCATAGAGAAAATCATTCCTGAAAAAAGAAATCAAACTCAAGAATAGGTATGTACTTCCATCTTGCTTCAAGTACCGCGTTATCACTGATTAATTGAAAGAAATTTCTTTTCGATAGCGGTGCAGGATACACCGACTAAAGTGGGTTTATTATTAGAGCCGATAATAAGTCCATCACCAGTTCGTTAATGAGGTCCGTCAGCAAGACAGTGCGGTTAGCTCTTGTTTATGTATTCAAAGCTACGATTGCCTTTACCGAGATCAAATGTAAACTTTCTTTCTATTATAGCTCCAAAGAGATACCTACATAATAGTATTACGATGCTAGTGGGCTAAGGAGGAACGTATCTCAAAGATTTACTTGACTCGCGGTCGGTACAGTTTATATAAGGTCAGTAGAAAGCCGAGGGACCGTTTCAACTCAAGACAAACTTTTTGTAAGAATACTTAGTTTGTTCTTAGAACGACTTCTGCCACCCAGACGCTCCACAAACTTCAATATTCTTGTTTACACGAATAACAAGGTAACGACACAACTTCACAGCGTGGACCCCATTTTAAGCAACCACATGTCGCCGAAAACATACCTGGTTATGTTTCAATTTTATTTACGAGAAGTGCACTGTCATTATGCCTTATGAGTTTTGCGGAAAGCGGTCCTCGAGGTGACTCGGATTCGTTCGTCCGTATCCTCCAAGACTTATTGCCGTATGCTAATTTTACGACAAGATGATTATTTACAGGCGCAACGACTGCGTGTTACCGAAGTGTATGTTTACATTTGTTTTTTAGTGATTTATAATTTTAATACGTTCATACACAACCAAGAAAATAGGGCCTGTCAGGAACAAGAGTATAATCAAACAATTTATCTCGAAAGAAATTAATAATGCCCATTTTTGTGAAACCGTTTAAAATTTTAGTAGCGCCCGTAAAAGGTGACTGATTAACAAAAATCCGTAAAAGGCGTTTAGGTTAGGAAGATATGCATCGAGAGCTATCTCGCGGCAGCTGGTTATCTCGACATCCTACAGGAGTCAGTAGCGGGGTCATCGCCCCTCGGAAGTCACGTTTCTCTACAAAAACTCCGACGCAATAAAGCATTGAAATACTTCTCATCTGTCATGTGATCCAGTGCCACCCCGTGACGCTTATGCGTTATAACTTAAGGCTTACTGTCACACAAGTAAAGGCTGTTTATTGAGGCCTTTATTGTGCCGGCAGTCAGGGCACCCTTTTGTACGGCGCACAATATAAATGTTGTTATTTTATTTCTTAATGCTAGTGTGATATTGAAAGTTGTATTCTTTGTTGCAGGTATGTACCAAGAAAAATTGGATTGGATAGTACTTAATCAGTAAGTTCTCATGCAATGGACAGAAAACATTTTTGGAGAGACTAACAAATGTGTGCAAGTTTGAAATGTTGAAGAGTCTATTTTTCACATTGTTACAAAGGAATTTTTGTAAGACAAACTCATTCCATAATAAGGAGGAGAATTGTTCTCGGTCGTATCAGTTACGGTGGTGAAGGTTATAAAGACGTTGCTCTTGTGGAGCTCGCGTTGACTTGTATCGCGTACATTACGAGGCTCGGCGCCGACAAAGTGCGCGTCGGCGCGGACAATCAAATCAGTCGCGACAATTTCTCTGGCGACTGTACCTTTGTCCTTTGTGCTCTAAACCATATCTCTGTAACCACGCTCATGTCACTTATTTGTGACGGTATCCACAATATCTTTTGTCACACTACAGTTTTGCCCTGACAGCTTAACGGTCTTCTTTATAACTAGATACATTCTTGAATAATTATCTTGTTTTCCATTCCAACAATACTTATGCTGAAGAAGGAAGCGATGTAGAGTCACTTATGAACAGCTACAAGATGAATCATATCATAAGTGTCGGATACATGTATGCAATCAAATAGTGCATGGTTGTGATTTAGCCTATAAAAAACATGTACATGCATAGCACCACATGGCTATGCATCTATGTCTGTAAGTCATTCCATCGGGATTCTGGGTCACTTCCATGCGATATAACCCTATCGATTTCGAAAGCTCTTCCAATCCTATTGGTGGTAACGGTCCGCTGATCGATAATCAAACAGGGTCGGGTTGCACATATTTGTGTAGCCCTTATCTTCGCTATAAAAAGCAGGTAGTTGCATTCCCAGAAGTGAAGAGCTCCTCGAGTGAGCAGCGCGGGTACGAGCATTTTAATGGATTCGTTTGAACAACACGGCGGCTTTTTTGTTTTTGCACAAAACTTTTACGAAGAATTTGAAAGAAAAAAATGTTGGACACCACATGTGTCCTCTGGGTTTTTGAAACCTGAGTTAAATTAACGCTTACGATTGCTCGGTTGTCGAGTGTGGCCGGTACCCATTCATTAAATCTGGCGCATTAGCACTTGTCTCATTCAAAGTTTTTCTACCGTTTTTTGTGTGACTTCCGAACCCAAAGATAACTCAAATGCTAGCGGTTCCGTTGAAATTTGATTCTTTCGGTTTTACTAACTCCTTAGTTGGTGGTCACAGTTAGAGGAGGTCTTTAGATCCCATCGTAAACTTCGTGGTGCCGTATTGGCAGTTGAAAAACGATAACAGTCTAGAAATATGATCGGTTAGTATTGATGTCTTATTGCCAATTGAGTACTTACCCTGTAAAACGACTTTCTCTTTCACAATAATTATGCCCCTAATTATGTATTTGAAGCGTAAGACACATGATTAAATAATAGTCGTTATGTAAGTATGTATTAGCTCAACTATGTAGGTATGTCGCAAATTGCTTGCAGATGTTTATATCCGGATTTACCTAGATGTTTGTGTCATGTAATTGATTTCGTTCGCAGATATTAACGGGATATTCATGTACGTGTGGAGGTAGAGAGATCAATATTACGTCAGATTACGAGGTGACCGGGCGTGACTCAGCTGGTCGATCGTACGCGAACTTAACAGCCCTGCCTAGGGTTGCCTGCCCCCATTTCGAAAATAAGGGAGAACCGTCAGGCGTAACACAATAGATGATGACTGGCGTTAACTTTGGGTTATGTTATTAGAACGATTATTATTTTGATTCCATACAGATTTGATGAGGTAAGCAGTATCCTCGTAGCCTCGAGTAAATACGGTGAAATGACGTTTAATATCATATGCGCACTTGCATAAATATCTCGCGTTGCTTATCGCTAACGGCACCGGGGTAACCCATTTCTCTGAGTTTGGTCTTTGTGTGAGGTGATAAGCAGCTTAGTACATTCAACACTTCGTTACAATACGACTATTATTTTTGCCTGAAGTAGTACAGTACGGCACAGTTTGTTTTTTTTTCTGAAAAAGTTAAGCTTTGAGAAGTTGTCAGCCCTACATAGTCGCGCCCCGCGGCAAGGCCTGACCAAAGTGTCGCCACATTGAACCTCGTTTATGAAAGGTCACCGAGGCTTTAAATGAAAACTCTCATTTTCATTTTGATAGCATAATATTATGTTAACGACGCCAGCAATTAGTAGAGAGACTACCGGAGGTAACAAGGTGTAAATTGGAGTAGGACAAGGATGAGGAGTCGTTAACGTAAATTACGGTCGAACTTAATCCGTAAAATTTTAGGAAAAATATATTCAGCGCCTAAATCGCAATAGACTCAGGGAATAGATTAAATGTGTTATAGGTAATTGTAACAGAAGTATCACTTAGTAAGGACAGTTAGAAGGACGAAAGGTCTACCTACTTTAAACATATGTCTAATCACTAGGAACTTGTGTCCCTATATAAAGAGTTTGCACGAGTCTAACTTATATGTATAAATCAAGGCTTGATCCGTCACGCGCCATGTGCAAATTCGTTCCGGCCACGGCCGGCCTCTGACTCAAACATAATCATCGGTAATCTTGTTCCGATTGATAACAAACTTAGCGAAACTCGCTGTGAAATTAGTAGGTCAAACACTGCGCACAATGTAGATTACATTCTCTGAGTGACTAGCTGCGTTGCCACTTGAAAAATCAAGTATAGTATATAGTAATCAAGTAGAAGTTTCTGCGCATTAAACATGGCTTGCAGAGTGCACTGTGTGAAAATATCGAATTATACAGCCGATCTTTGGACATTGACGTTATAATAAGTTACGGTAGAGAACAAAGATCGACATTAACACAGATTTTAAGGTTTCAAGCTAGGTATCAAACCGGTTGGTTTTGCGTTTCTACATTTAACAAATAACCATTTAAATAGTTATAAAAAACATAGTGAACCGTGTCCTGCTTTGCTTTGTTCATCTTTAGCTATGCTCAGTGATTCATTGTCAATGAGAAATCAGCGTGGGAGTTAGAACCATCTTTTGCAAAACCGCAAAATGATTGGAATGTAGCTGGCAAATAATTATTTTTTGACGAAATGTTTGCTGTTACTTCACACGTTTTTTGTCTCGAAACGCATTCGGCCATTAACAAAGCGGACGCATATTTCACGCATGAGTGAAAGAATGTTAAATCTGGACAGGATTAACACAATTCGCTTTTGTATTGTGCAACTACTTTATTTAAGTTTAAAAGCTCTGTATCTAAAGTATGAACTGTTACCTCCCCGTTATGTCCTAAAACGATACGTATGTATGTTCTCGTCCCCACACTTTATTTATTATTCAACAACAAACATTGTATTCGCGAGACCGGAAGGATATTTCCCGCGGCGCGGCGTGCCTATGTTTATGTCATGACAACTCCATATGTTGGAATCTAAACCGAAGCCAATAAAAGCACAAAGCTCCATGACGTCTTTGTGCATTGAACACGTGTTTATTGCGGAGACGCCCCACATGCGACATATTTACATGTTATTCTTAACACTTGCCTTTAAACAGTCCCGTTTTGCCTACCAAATAAACAACCATTCATTGCCGCGGAAAATATAAATCCATTCAAGTTTAACAGTAAAAGTTCTTTAAATATCCGTGAATATATAGTTTCAAAACTGGAATTGGAAGAATGAATCACTTTGTTTCCAAGTGCAATTCAGTCTCGAATAAAGTTGTTCTATGAAACTGAAACTCAACAGTACTCTCTTCAAATAGAAAGTATTTAAACTCTGTCTTAAATATTCATTATTTTATTGGCTTTTTAATGTTTGGTGCGGAACTATCGCACGATTAACTGTAATTTATGTTAACTTAGCAAAACTCTGTTTAACATCACTCGATGTGAAGTTAAGTTAGGAAATGCGTTTTGGTCAAGAACCATTCCTGGCTATCTGTGTTTAGAATAAACAAACATTGCGAGATATACAGGAAGATTTGTGTGTAGAACTGGACTTTCTCAATCGAATGCTGACTGCTGGGAGATGTACAAAGATCTTTGTTTGCATTAGTAATGCTAGGAGGACCAGGGGTATCAGGTTCATTATTATAATGCCGGTTTGTTTTTTATTGAACAATAAAAGAAAGGAGGCATTAATGTTTTTTGGATATGAAAACGTTAGTATTTTCCTATCTGAATGCGCTTATTTATTCACGTTAAAGTAAACATTTCCTCGAACCACGTGAGTAAATTTATTTATGAGAAGTTGGCTATCTAATCAATTCGTAATCGCTGAAGTATATTTATTGTCTCCTTTTACCTCGATGTTCTTTTTCTGTTTTACACCTATGCACAGTGCTTGTGCTTAATCACTGTCAAGAATATTGAATAAGGCATCATTATCATGAAATCATTTATCGCATAAGTGACAATGAAGGTCTTGTGATTGCGAATCAACGTGCACCATTTATCGTGGGCCATCTATTATGTAATAGTCGTGGTAAAAAGAAAAATAAAATGTGTTGTTAGGAGCCATTTCCAGTCCGTGTCAATATCACTGGCTGTAATGAACAAACCTTTTATTTTTTACTCTTACCTGTAAAATAGGTACAGCAATGAATGTTTCTGCCAAAACTCTTTTTCTATTTGCAACATGATTTCGTACTTAAAACAGATCAAACAAAGTTCTCTTTGACGCGGGCTAGGCTTTTGTGATGCTTTTGGCTCTTATTTGTTTGTTGTTGCCTCTTCTTGGACTACAGTTGACGCCAATCGGAAATTTTCTTTGTTATGCAGTTGCTTCCGAACGATATTGAGGACATTTATTGTCCATTACTTAAAGGTCATGGCCCATAATCCGACCCGGTTCAAAAATGTTTGTGTACAAAAACGAAAATGGTGGTAAATAATGCAAGCATAACCCACTTTTCATTGTATGTAAAAAGAAAATAATAATTCGTTGGAGAAATCTTGCAGCAGACCAATAAAAATTGGATAATAATTAGCGGTTTCGCCTGTCTGTAAATTATTTTGTCCATGGAAACATGTCACTTGGGTAAAAAGTACGCTATGTCCGACTCCAAATAAAAATATATATCTATACACGGCAATTTAATCAAAATCGGTTCAGTATTTTAGACTTGAAAATGAAACAAACAAACTTATTTTGCCATTGTTTTGTTAAATAAAAATATCATCACACATAAAGCAAACTCGTTTGGTCAGGTGAGCATAGTGTACTTTTTATTCTGGGCCAGACATCAAGAAAATATTGAAAAACCTGCGGCTTTCTTGGACAATGTTTTAGACATTGATGGGGTTAAATAAACATTTAAAAAATGTATTTTATCTTCTCCTCCCTAAACCACAAGTTATAAGTTAAGTTTTCATACTAGGTAGATTACATTTTTTTATTATTATTCTTTCATGATCCCCATGAGCCACAGCAATGCGCCACTTATCATTGAAAAGTATTATCATTTGTCATTAATTCCCGCCATATTTTATTTCTGTACGCCATGGGTATATTTTTCACACTAAATGGGCCATTACCTTTGGTTTGAATTTCATTATCCATCTTCCGAATCAAATATGTGTTTTAAAACTTTGTAGATCCATTCAACTAAACATTAATTTCCTTGACTTCATAATGTTCTGCTGATAAAATGGGACCTAAAAAGTTGGCGAAGACAGTGTTTTGTATCCGAGTCACATTTTAGTCGACAGTTATGAAGTGTTGTTGTGTCACGGAGGGCGGAGGTCGCTATCTGCGGCGAGCAGTCGCGCGTGACCGCTCATCTCGTTACCGGCCGCCCCAGCGCGCCGCCCTGCCAAGCCTCACCCACAGCCCTTTCTCACCACCTTATAAATTTAACTTAATTATCGACAGCGTTGTCCCCTTGTTCAGTTTTAGAAAGGGGTAATATTTTAATGCACACTCTCAGCGGAGAAAGCAATGAGTTATGACTAGGAGTTAGAAACACTTAATGGTGCCCCTCCCTCTTTCATTATGATTTATTGTGTGCTGTGATTAGTTTGAGTTGAAGTTCAAGTCATGGTGCGTGGTCGTCATGGCCCACTAATCGTCCAGCGATCGGTTGACGGAGATATCCGGGGCCCGATTCTCCTAAGTTAATAATGTCAAAATCGAATAGAAATCGAATCGCAATATGATCGCAATAGCCGTTTTAACCATATCGGGCATTCTGCTACTAATAAAAGACCAACCGTATTCGATTGACATTTGATTGGTGTGCGATTGGTCTGCTATTTTGGTGATTTTGGTCTATACGGTAGTTTGCTCTACAATCATATTGCAATCGTAAATCATTTGCAGACAAAATGATTCATTATTGAATGACAGAAAAGGATAAAAACGTTTATTTCAAAGAAAAAATAGCGGAATGCCACATACGCTTCAATCGTAATCGAGTCGGGATTGGATCGCAGTCGAACGTGAATCGAATAGCGCTTAAGTAAAATTAGGAGAATCGGGCCCCCGGACTCATTAGCACGGATACTGACGTGGTTACGTAATACGTCGCGACTGTTTCCAATTAACGTTAAGATAAACTTTTTCGGGCTTTACCTTCCCCATTTTTAATTTCCGCAGCACCAATTTGCATGGAGCATAAGCCTGAGGCTGAGTACTCAATCTATTGTTTTCCTGCGAGCTAATTTTGCGGTGCACTTGCCTGACTGGACTCCCTATTTTTTAACCACCCTCTCGGTTGTATTAACACCCTTGTTTTCATTAGCCCAGATCCCTATTATTTTAGGCATGTAGGTTACATTATGATACATACAATATACCTACCATGTGATATTGGCTTACAAAAATAAAGAGGAATTATCGTAGAGGAAGTACGTACTCAAGAGCATGCGAGTTCGGAACACTCCTGCTTAAAGTGCTGAGCTTCGCAAGACACGAACAAGTTTTAGTACTTCTCAACATTAAGTTTTCACGCGGCAGACAAGCGAGAGTCTGCAAGTCGCACTCTCACGCGCTGTATATAAATCTTGGAGCATTTCTCCGCTAGCCGTAAGATCGTGTTGACTCAGCCGTCGCTCGGGTGCATTCGCAAGAAAACCTTCCACTGAATAAAAATACTTTCATTGCTTTTAATTATAGCTCCAGTTTTACTCGCTCCTTGAAGCAGTAATTTTTGTTTGATAAATAATTATTTCTGTTCTGTAACGTTATGTACGGAGTTGAGAAACTTCGCACAATGAGGTTTATATTCCTTTGTTGTCTTACCCTTCACAATGTTTTGTTTCATAACCAAGTGTTTAAACAAAACCTTTAAAATGTTTGGAGTGTTTGTCATCATTTTCAACTTCTAAATATAATATTATGATTTATGTCTTGTTTAAATTCTTCATACCAGCATTTACATGACTTACCGTTCTAGTTACGAAAACTCATTGTATTCAAGCTTTTGTAATCCTGACTGCAGGGTTTCAATGTGAAGTTGATTAAGTTATGAAATTTATTACAATTCTTTTGATTTCGATAACCTTAGAACGATGTTCGCGAATTCGTTATGCGATGAAATTCTTAGCTAATATTAAATTGAAAGCCAGTTTAACTCGTTACTTATCGGTTTGCAAAAATAAATTGGTAATTGTTCGCACCTCTACACCTGTTATTTTTTTGTTGATCATTTGCGTGATTGTCTATTGTTAGCGTCTTTGAACGTTGAATTCGTTACCAAGAGCATTACGGTATAGGGGACAATAAATTCACGATTACTTTCTAAAATAAAAGATGTACGGAGGCGCTTCGGTACGTTAGATCCATACCTAGATTGTGCTTATAATCTAGTCGCTGTATCTTGTCAGCAGTATTTACTGAGGACCCTTCTGAAGAAGCTAGGGGTTAAAAATAATCCTGCGTCTGGGATTAAAGCGCCTGCAGGTGTCTCGTCTCTATCTAAGATTGTAACGTATACAAGCCATTTTACCACGGTAAAGATATGGACAGTATGGAAACTAAGCCTGTTTGCGGACATAACTACCTACGCTCCGTTGAAGCAATAGGGCTGTCACTTTTAATGATATTGGTGTTGTTTTTTTTTTTACTTTTTTGTTCTGTAGTGATCAATTATCGAATTTAATTAACTACCTAACTAGCTTACAATACAATTTAAATAGGTAGGTAATTTCATGGCTTTGGTTAATCTCAGCAAAAAACGATAGTTTGAACACGAAAAACATATAATATTTATACAACAACTTGTTATTACTAAATTATAGCTTTATATTAGATCTGTTACTTTTATAATTACGGTGGCGTAACCTTTGCAAGTTTTGGCGGGAGTAAGCGAGCCGAGTTTGGACGAAAATGTTTCGGGCGTTAGTTGGAGCGGGCGCGCGGTTGTCGCCGCACCACCTCGCGCGCGATTGCGCGCAGACAAGGCTCAAGGACTTTTTACACAAATACGTAATTATCAAACAAATAAACTACTGCTTAAAATAATCTTCCAATTGATTAAGTAATTGTTGTTATTGTATTTACACTTATTTTTAGCTGTTCTTTATTCATAAACTGAGTTTTTTAAATTAAAAGTCTTTAGATAACTACCTAAACAGCTGGAGTAGGTATAATATTTAAAAACCCATTACATAAAAAATACCTATTGTTTATTTATATCTACAAATTATTAACAGAAAAATATTTTCGGCTGCTACGGCACGTTCGAAATTCTTTGTTTATTTATTATTAAATTTTGACTGCACTATCGTTTTAAGCACCCTCAAAAACCAGGAAAATGATACCCATGATGAAAAAAATTATAACTGTTGCAGCCGCCATCTTGGATTCATGTTTTGATTGCACTATCGTTTTTAGAACCCTCAAATACCATGAAAATGACACCCATGACGAAAAAATGATACCTGTTACAGCCGCCATTTTGGTTTTACGTTTTGACTGCACTATTGTTTTAAGCACCCGCAAATATCATGAATATGACACCCCTGACGAAAAAAATGATACCTGATGCAGCCGCCATCTTGGATTCACGTTTTGACTGCACTATCGTTTAAAGCACCCTCAAATACCATGAAAATGACACCCATGACGAAAAAATGATACCTGTTACAGCCGCCATTTTGGTTTTACGTTTTGACTGCACTATCGTTTTAAGCACCTTCAAATACCATGAATATGACACCCCTGACGAAAAAAATGATACCTGTTGCAGCCGCCATCTTGGATTCACGTTTTGACTGCAGTATCGTTTTTAGCACCCTCAAATACCATGAATATGACACCCCTGACGAAAAAAATGATACCCGTTGCAGCCGCCATCTTGGATTCACGTTTTGACTGCAGTATCGTTTTTAGCACCCTCAAATACCATGAAAATGACACCCATGACGAAAAAAATGATACCTGTTGCAGCCGCCATCTTGGATTCACGTTTCGACTGCACTATCGTTTTTAGCACCCTCAAATACCATGTAAATGACATCCATGACGAAAAAAATGATACCTGATGCAGCCGCCATCTTGGATTCACGTTTTGACTGCACTATCGTTTTTAGCACCCTCAAATACCATGAAAATGACACCCATGACGAAAAAAATGATACCTGTTACAGCCGCCATCTTGGTTTTACGTTTTGACTGCACTATCGTTTTAAGCACCTTCAAATACCATGAATATGACACCCCTGACGAAAAAAATGATACCTGTTGCAGCCGCCATCTTGGATTCACGTTTTGACTGCAGTATCGTTTTTAGCACCCTCAAATACCATGAATATGACACCCATGACGAAAAAAATGATACCCGTTGCAGCCGCCATCTTGGATTCACGTTTTGACTGCAGTATCGTTTTTAGCACCCTCAAATACCATGGATATGACACCCATGACGAAAAAAATGATACCTGATGCAGCCGCCATCTTGGATTCACGTTTTGACTGTACTATCGTTTTTAGCACCCTCAAATACCATGAAAATGACACCCATGACGAAAAAAATGATACCTGTTACAGCCGCCATCTTGGATTTACGTTTTCTACAACTATTACACTATCGGCTTTAAATATCCTTATAACCGCCGCATCACAGTTAAAATATAATTAATTATGATCGCGGCCTTAAATCGAATAATAAAGATGATAAGTATAACAATAACAATAAATAAATCGTTCGCTCGCGACATTTTCGGAAAAAAAAAAAATTAAACGCGACCACTCGTCTTGACACGCGTTACTGAGAGCACCGCGAGATCCCCCCGGAGCCTCGTCGGTGTGCATGTTTGTGTGAGTGAGCCCGTTTCGAACGTTTGTTCGTAGTTTCCGAACTGCTCTACATATATTTAAACTGTGATTTTACTATGGCCCTTATAATCAGACGCACTTGGTTTCTTAGCCTTTGTTAGCTTTTAATACAAAATCGATTAGGCTTTATTGTTTACCGAGTGGATTTGTAGCAGAATTGTAATCTTGAGTTTACGGATCGCATCTTACATGTTGTTCAGCGTCACTATAACCATTTTATCAAACAAATTGCGTTTTGTTTTAATTAAAGCAAGATTTAACTATGTAGTTGTCTTGGCATCGAGAATACTCTTATCTGTTCCGCGTGTGGATATGGTTGCATTTGTAATGCATGGAAACTTAAATTGGATATTTGCTTACTTTTTAAAGTCGCAGTTTGTATTCTTTTGGCACACAATGGCATGTTTAACATGTTAGTATGGTGGCTGGCGGCGGGCTCGGCGCCGGCGCGGGCGCCGCGTATCTTAGTATTCCTTGTATCGCATGTCGTTGGACTATTTCTCTTACGCACAGCGCCGACAACGCGCCGCCGACGCACGCGCAAGGTCGCCGGGTGCGCATCTATCTCTGACGGCGCCTGCCATGTCCTGGCAACCGAATAACACTCCTTTGTCCATACACCCGAGCACTGCCCGTTCGTCCTTACTATCATCTCATATTAGCAGTATATTACTGAGCATGTCATCAATTTGCTTTCGCCATTCGTCGCATGTAAATAACAGGACTCGAATGCATCAATGACGGTATTCGCTCCTGCGTCAGACTGCCGTTGGGTCTATTTTAATCATGCTATTGAACTAGCTGGTCCCAGCTATTCTTAGGAGAATTTCTGCATATTCTATTTTGGACAGAGGGATTTTCAAGGCGCACTCGTGGTGATTTACTTCCACTTTCGGTAGATTTGCTAAAAACATTTCTGTATTGGAGCGTGAGGACGTTGACTCACAGCCGGCGCACCTACTCTACCTTATTTGTCATACGGATAAGGATAGCTTGGGGTCGAATCGACACTTGTTTCATGGCCGGGCACTCGGCTTGTTTCTTCATTCACTTATATAGTTTTGCTTTATAAATGAAATTCAATGGTGTTTTCATATTGAAACCGTAAAATTATCTCACGTCATTTTCCGTCAATAACAAAACTGAAACAATCGTGGAAAATGTTTGTGGTTATTGTGGTAAGCCAGTATGGCGCCGCAGAATCAGAAGGTTTTATTTATTTCAGATGACATCACAAAGCACAGTATTGATGATTTACGAGACCACATCCCTGGGTGTTTGGATTTTATCCAAACTAATCCCTAAACAGTACATTTTACTGAATGGGTGGTCGCTACGGTAATTATCTTCACTTAGGTACCTAAGTCATCAATGACTTCACCGCTTAGAACTACAATATTGTTAGTAACAGATAAAATGTTTGATCTATGGCATATTGTTGTTCAATTCATCTGTCTGGCATTGAGTGGCTAATCGATAGTAGATAAAGCGCCAAGTGTTTGAAGTATCTTATTACTGGGGCGTCAGATATTCGCATTCCTGTCTGTTTTGTGTTACATGCAGATAAATGTACTCTGCCACATAATTGCATTTCGCAGTTTATCCTCACACAATTTTCTATTGTATTATATCTGTTCGTTTTATCAATACTTGTGGTATTTGTACCTGCTCCTACAATTTATAGCTGTGTTCTTATCTGAAAGAGGTCTAATTGCAATTGGATTGAGATTCGTTAATCGTTAATTGGTTGTTAGTAGCACGGCCTTCACATTCTAGGTAAGATTTACAATTAAGTATAGCGCAAAGTGCAGATTATCTTGACCCTGTCTGTAGAAATAAACAACATCTAAACTTACACTATTATCATCATCTGCAAAATTATTACCTAGCTATAATGTTCCTTATGAGGTTTCCCTATGGTCTATGAATATTTTACTTTACATTGTTCTCAAGGCTACTCCGCTAAGGATAATAGAAAAACACGTGCCATTGATAGTTTTATTCAATAACGTGACACCTACATTAGCAAAATGGAGTAAGAATTAAGTATAGACAGTTACGTGTCGCTTGCGGTTTTCCTCTGAACTTAATTCACAAACAAGTTTATATTTTTCTTAAGGAATACAAGTACATGAAACTGTACTTCAAGAATAGTTAATTTTCCTGTTTCAAAGCCAGATATTTAGGGAAGTGTGAACTTAATTTGTTTCCGCGGTAATTGCCAGTAATTTCTCTTCGCATTAACCTCTTTTTCAACTTTACCTTGTTAATTGACTCGTGAACATTAATATTACACCTTGACAGTACTCTTGGCGTACTTGTCCCTTGTGACAAGCTTAATTAAGTAATAACAGCATTAATACTTCATTTGGCAGCAGTTGAGTGAACAAGTTCTAATTACACTTACAGGTAAGACAAGGTTAATTTCCACATACACGGGAGTCTAGACAGACGCGATAGTCGAGACACATTCCGGCATAAAATTAATCTATACTAATATTATAAAGCTGAAGAGTTTGTTTGTTTGTTGTTTGTTTGAACGCGCTAATCTCAGGAACTACTGGTCCGATTTGAAAAATTCTTTCAGTGTTAGATAGCCCATTTATCGAGGAAGGCTATACTTAGGCTACTTTTTATCCGGGTCCGTGCCGAGGTTCCCACGGGATGCGGGTGAAACCGCTGGCAGAAGCTAGTCCTAGATAAGTAGATAGTAGGTAGGTAGTTACTCAGGCATCTAGGCAATTGAACATGGCCATGGCGTTTTACTATTAAATTAAAGTTAATTTAAGAGAAACAGAAAATGTTACACCACTTAGTTTTGCCCTAAATAATTCTCATTTAATAATTTAATAACCATGACCCCTATTTACTCTAGGTAGATATTTTATATCTGAATATTTAGACCATATAGAGTCTGCAGTTTATCTTTATTATGTTATCAGTAGTCATTGGCAGTGTCCACAATTATTGCATTGGGAATCCACCCTCATAACATGACACTGGAATTTTTATACAGAGAATCGGCTAAACCCGCCATCAATCGCGGGCACGCGTGCCCCGGGTAAGCCGGCCCAGATTACGCTGACGATGAATGAACCAAACGAGTGAACATAGGTATGCGACCCTCTGTTTGCCCGTGACGAGGGAAATTGTGATTACATTCGCGTTTATTACGCTATTTCGTTCCATTAGGGCACTGTTTTTATGGATAAAGCCTGATACCGCATTAAGTAATCCATTCGAGTTATTGGTTTGGACAGTTCACTTACGCGTGATTGCGTTTCTGAAATCATGTCCTTGTGTTTTCGACAACAATGTTTCAAGTCTCAGTGGGTTGAATATTAAATTGTTTTCAGCAGAATTTCTACTGAACTTTTTGGTCGGAAATGGTCAGAATCATTGTTAAACTATTTTTTAACCACCAGCGTGTTTGCGGATGCGGTCAATGGTCAAATGTAAAGTGGTGTTGAACTATTTGTTCCGTCGACGTCAGAGCGAAACAATGGCGTGGAAAATATTAATATTAATAGTGCACGTGGTTGAGTAGTTGCATAACATTCGCATGACAATACCACACGTTCTACATGGTGATGCCTGTTGTCTATCTATCTTCATCGCCTATTTACATTCAGTTATGAGAAGCACGACATAAACAGTCTGTGAGGTCTAAACCAATATGTTTGTCCAATCTTGATCGTTATACGTACACGAAGCACCAAAAGCGAGTTTTTATGAGTGTTAGTGTGGCAGTTCTGCTTATTTATAGTTTGGGCGTCAATCATCGTTCACTCGCGCATCATTTCTGCGCGACTGCAGCTGTATACTCCGATAACAAGGAGATATGGACTTGACGCAGGATAATAGAACCCAATTAACTGCTATAATTATTCCTATTTCAAATGCCGACATTATGCGCAATTTGTGGTGGTCCAAAATTTCGCAACATTAACTTATCAATCGCTATGCTGCGTTGGATTCTAAGAGTTTCCGATGAACCAAACTATGTCATTGATCCATCAATACCTAACTTGTCCAGTAAAGTTATGTAGTATAAGTTATCTAAGCTTAACTTGTTGCCACAGTACGTTCCTATCTAAATTATGATCGTGCAGCCAGCAAATTTTGAGAACAATATCGACCGCGGCGCGTCCGAAACGGTTGTACAATATTTTCATCACTTGTATAGTACTACAGCTCCCCTTTTCATCTTCAAACCTTTTAAGAGGGATCGTTCAGAAGCAAAGCGGAGTGAATTTTAATCTTTATTTACAGCCCAAAGAGTCGATTAACCGATCTCTCCCGCTTTTGCGAGAGTGGCTGCGATTGATGGGCTTCACTGAATTCGACTACTTATTGATTGACTTTTTTCAAGTGTAATCAGAGTATAGAAATATCAATCTTCTGCAAGGTCTAGATAATATTCCGAAATATTACTTATCAGGTCATATCTGACAGCATTACGATTTCAGTTGAATGATTGCAAGTATTCAGTTATTTTGAGTTTGCATTATATCGTTTGACATTGAAACTGGAAAGTTAGAAACCTAGGTAGGTATTGTGTTTCTTTGTAATCAAAATTCAGTCAGCGGAATAGACTTTTTGTCATTTAACCTCTAAAGAGTACGTGTCCACGTTTATACGATTAGGTAAAGCATTAGTCATAAATTCTTACAGTTCAGCATATATAAAATGCCTATATATTTGCTTACCTATTAATAACGTCATCAGCTTTTGTTATTTGTTTCGTCACCTTTTTATTAATAAACTATTTGTTTTTGAAAACAACGTTTGTGGCCATTTCTGTTTAATAAGTATACTGAGATATTATTTTCGTTAGGTACACACGGTTGTACATACATAAATTGAAACGGCTATTTTCAGAAGCTTGTAAACAAACAGAGCATAAATAACTATTTTAAAGGGAAATCAGTTATTTCCCTTTAATGAGTTATTTATTTAAGAATGAACTGAAAATAAATTCGAAACATATAATACAATAAACACGTTGGTATATCAAAAACGTTGTGTATTCGCTAGCACGCAAAAATTATGTGCACTTCGGCGAATTTTTTGCACGTAGGTAAGTACGTACAGTGACGTGAACGTCGGCTGAGTATCTACGCGAGTGTGAGTGCGTCGCACTCGAGTGCGTATCGCAGATTGGAGTGGCTGCCGCTGTCACGTCAGACACGAGTGCGATGTCGATGTCAGCCCCCCCGGCCCTTCTGCTCCTATCTGTCTGATGCACAGGGTTCGCACTTCCTAGATAATGACTATTCATTATAAGGAAGGAATCTCTATTGAAATTGTCGATACTCAAAGGTAGCTCTGAATGACACACCTGAATTGTATCAAGGCTGTCAAAAAAGCAAGAGGATGTACCTTAATTAAGTACCTACCCAGTGCTTTTACAGGATCTACAATAAAGTAGGTACACCTTTTTCTGCAGCTGTATCAGAATTCTTGGTAGCCGCATAATTCAATACAAAATACTTAATATTCATTAGTTGAACAATAGGTCAATAGATTTAGTCATCACACCTACATTTTATCTCGACAGACTTGCAAAAAACCTGACCACTTGATTGCCTATATATAATTGGCTTACAAACGCCAAGATTTCGGAATTTCCGTGATTCGGGAGTTAGATCACGAAAATTACGATCGTATATTTAAAGAAATCATGTAGGAAAACCTTTGTGGCAGCCCTAGACATTACAGTACATTTCATATTTACGCTCATGGATACAGGCATAACGACAGTTTAGGGATGATTGAATATTATCTGAGCATGACGACGACGGTGCGTTATGTTATGTGCAGTTACTGCTGATTTGTTACACAGAAATATACTTACAGTAACGTTAGTAGGGTTAAGTAGTCTCACTAATGGGCTAGGATTATGATATTCTATTACGAGCGCTCGTGTCTTTAAAGTTACGTTGACGACTTTGCAACTATCTTAGAAAATTATGTGGTTGTATGAAGTCCTCTAGTCGTAAAGATCTTTATAATACCTACTACTACATTTACCTAAGTAGACTATAAAGCTATGAATCAACGAAGACTGGTCACGTTCTGTAACAGATGTAAAAGATAAAACTTAGAATATCTTGAATAATAGCGCGCTGTTCTCGACCTTAACAAACAGAAACAATTTTGTTACCATAAACTAAACAAAGGCGCTAAACCTAAGGTAATAAACCTTTATAGATTTAATCACGATTAATATGGAGTAGAGCAATTTGTTCCGAAATGTATTTGGGACCAATATTGTCAGATAAATTGGTCTAACAAGAGCACAAGTTATATTAAATTGCTACATGGAAGCAAGTCTATCCAATTCCGACCTCAATAGGAAGCGAGGACGTATTGATGAGTGCAATATCGCTCGCAATATCCTTTACACAAACTTATTGGAAAACTAGCTTCCACCAACGGTTTTACCCACGTCCCGAGGGAATAACTTCACGCACCCGGAAAATGTCTTATAGTCTTCCTCGAAATGGACTAAGTATCTAACAAAGGAAGATTTTTTCCAGTAGTTCCTGCGATTAACATGTTTGGGAACTCAGAGGTCCCCTTTGTTCGTCACAGAGAGGTTCGAATGAAAGTCATTAATTCATGTAACCGTGTATTTGACTGGCCGTCATCGATACATATATGATCACTGTACAAGCGATTAATACCACGGAGGAATAATATCTCACTCGAAGCCTGTATAATAAAGTACCTATTAAGTACTATGTGCTCTCCAAGTCTCGAAACAATTTTCGAATCCGTTGGAAAAGCTTGTGTCATAGATAAAACAAGTCTATGATGAAAACATAATAAAATTCTAGGGTTGCCAGCGCAGTGGCGTTCGGAAACGCCACACATGTTTAGACAAACAAACTTTTCAGATTCATAATATTAATATAGATGTTGTTAAATTCCTAGTCTACATTAAAATGTTAGTCCTTAAACGTTTTTGTTACAATTTAGAACCATTTAGGTTGAACACGCAACAATCATTAGCTTGTTTAACAAATTGATTGGCCCAATTATTTTGGTTGAATCATGCGATCGTTTACTTGTTCTCTGTTGTATCATTAGTCAAAATCCAACTTGATTGACAGACGCATGTAATCATGTGTAGGGATGTACGTGGCAGGTACCGGGGGATAGGAGACGTCAGCATTTGTGATATCGGGGCTGAAAAATTGGTGAGGGATTAGAGAAGTTTTATTTCATGTTGTTTTATTTTGGAGAGTGTTGGCAATAACAGTCAAATTGGTAAGGTAATATTTCAGACTGTATTTACTGGATATTATATAGGAAGAGGGGTCAAGTCAATAACAACCGACCTTTATTCAATAGGTACCTACGTACCTACATAAAAGCTTAATGTATTCGAGATCATGTAGCAACCATTCGGCGATAACAAACACTTCAATTTAGATAGCCAGGTACATCACTAATGCTGTTGACGGACGTACAGAAGCGACAGTTCGACAGGTCATTCATCAAACCGTCACTGGGTTGCTTTGCCTGAGTAACACCCGAACATCGATGGGTGCCGCCGCACTATCGCTCCGATGGATCTCACTAAGTAACCATGTTCCCACATGCAAGATTATCTACGTTATCAACTCAAGTTACGATCGAGGATGTTTACCATTATGATACAGCTACATAAGCTTTAATTAAGCGACTATGTCCACACCACTGGACGTCTACAGTACAGCCATTTATTTCGACTTGTATGTCTGTAAACAACATACAAGACGTCTTTATGATTTTGCAATCAACCAGCGTGAACCAAGATTAGATTGTTTGATTGGATAAAGAGGGAAATTTAATTTAACCAATTAGGTGTTACTGTGTTACGCAATATTTTCAACACTAATGACTAGATCAATAGGAAATTATTTTCTTTATGCAGTTTATTAATGAAGGAAACATCTTATTCATAAGGCGTCGCTAAAGCTTCGAAAAATTCAAAAGAAGTAAGTAGGTACCTATAGTAACCTACTTAAAAGTTTTTATAGTAACTTCGGAAGAGGCTTCATTAGAGTCCGTGAGCGAGCAACAAAATGTAATTGGACTTCACCTTTGTGTTACGGATCGCGGAGGATCACTGCTCCCGAGCTCATTCGTCGAGTTAAAACAAAAGAAAGTTATCTAACAACATCCCAAACTCGCCTTCGGTGTGATGAATTAGAATTAAGTAGCACCGTCATGATTTATTACAAGACACCAGACCCTAATGATAGATATGATACTCCCTCTCAGAACATCCTACACGGAGTAAAAACAAAAGAATATAATACTTACTTATAGCTCATAAAGTAATCTTGAGTCAAAAGAACCTTTAGTGCACAATACGGCGGTATACATAGTATACATTGTTTGTACCCTTAGGGGAACGAAATGGTACAGTAATGAGAGTACTCCACATCGGTTGTTCGGATAGAAAAAACGCGGAGGGTGCCGACTTTCATCTCGCCCGGAGACCGCTCGCCGGGGGAGTTCGTACGACACGACATCCAATACGGACCAAACAACTGTCCTAGTATTCAGACCTTTGTTATTATAAAACCGAAAATTATAATACTTCATTTGAATAAAACCTCCAAGTATATGTACCTCATTATTCCGAGTTTCCATTTATGAAGCGGAATATTTTGACTGAAATGTTGTATAGCAGTTTATTTAAAGAACATTATAACCAGAATTTGTGTTTATTTATGAAAGTCGAAAAAGAAACAGAACGAAAATATATTTTCGTCCTGGAAATAAATAAGTACACCTACCTACCTACTCATATTATCTTCAGAACCTCAATACGGGAATGTGGCAACTAAAGAAAAATTCTATGGACGAGACCTACATAAATACATACCAGAATAACACTTAGATATCACAGACAAAAATTCAATTGGTGATGCAACAATTCCTAGACATCGTAAAAGGAAACCGACAGCCAGACAACATTACGTATGTAGATCACATGAAATATTGATGAAGAACTACAAGTTATATTAGGTACTATTCCGGTGCAAGACTTCTATAATGTATACAACGACGTTCTCTCCTGGGAGTCGTGTGTCCGCTTGCGGACAGCGGTCGCCAAAGTTTGCAATGTTGTGCCCACTAAGTGGGAACCCAGTGACAGTACCGCTTTGTTTCAGGATTAGTTGCAATCACTTCTCTCGCTGATTAGTACGAGCTTGCGAACCTGTTCATTGGTTTCCAGTAATTTATCTTGCGGTTCTTGCCTGGGCGCGCTTGTAATTATTTGCCGTCCTGCTATTCCAAGGGAGAATGAGTCACTAATAAAATAAATACGTCTATACCTCTGAGGCTTACTGTATCTCGGTTACCGTTACACAGACAGGACTTGTACACATTAAACAGATATTCAACCATTGTTTTACTTTCAATTTATGATCCTTAATTACTGGAGCGGCGTAAAATAAATACCAAGACATTTTTATGACTTGACAGAAATATTATTGTAAATTGAAATCGTTAACGAGCTATTTTATATGATGCCGTAATTTATTGCCAACTTTCTAAACTTGATCGCAAAATATATTTCTAGCCATATAACCCGGGTTAGAAAGTTTATTTAGTTAGCAAAGGCATTAATGCTAAAGATATTTACCTTCGTTCCGCTTAGTTAGTTGTTTGAAATGGCAAAGCTTAGCTATAAGTCATGTAATATTTCGTGTTAGATTATGTTTGAGAAACGGTGGTCTTAATTTGGAGCCAAGCATGTAATGCATAATCCAAAGTATTGGGTGCCGCCATAACGCAAAGTTTATACAATGCGTCACATTAATCTAGATTACTGTTATTAAGGACCACTACTAATAACTTTAAGTTATGATTACACTAGAGCTAAATAGGATAACATGCGTCTACGACTCCTAAAGCTCATGAAGACTGAGGTAACTTCTTAATGTTAAATAAAAAGTTTTCCCGTATCAAAACTAAAAGCTGGAAATAAACTGCGCCTCGCCTCATATTTTCACCGAAAAGTATGAAAAAAGCAAGCCCAGCTGAAACACGTACCAAATGATTGTCGCGAAAATATTCCAGCAGATGTTTGAAATAAGTTCGAGGATTTTAATGAAACAGTTAGCAAATAAAGCAAAACTCGTACGCGACTGTGCGGGCTGCTTTAATCAGAGGCTCTCGAGACGAGGGCACAACTGTGCATCAGACGAAATTGTTTGAAGTCGAGTCGAGAGCTCGAGAGCTCCGCGACCGCCACCGTTCGAATCGAGCTACGTTGTCTCGTTACACTAATTTATTAGGACACTAAGTCCCGACACGATCACGATTCGCAAAACGTGCTGTCACAATAACACAAAACCTAGAACGTTACAATACAATATTAACTATACTTCTCCCTACTGTTACATCAGCGATACACATTAATATGTTGCTAACTGCTAATTTGGTACCTAACTCGCTATCATAAAATCTACACCTATTATAATATCTGTAAAGTAATACTAAGATATCTGTTTTCCAATTACTGGATAATTACGAGTAGATGCTAGAAATCTCAATGAAAGTCCAATGTTATGGGATTCGGAAATGGGGATTTACTTAATGGTGGTAGAGTGAACATGAAATTTAATATTCGAAGATATAACCATTAAATGTTAATAAAATTACCTCTGAGACGTAATGTCTCTTTCGAAACAGTCAGAAACCTCTTGGTAGAAATTGTAGAGAATATAACTTGCAATAAAACAGACACTAAATAGAAATTTAGGTCCATAGTTTACAAATATAAAGTGATGGTTATGAGTCTAGTCAATTGCCCACTAAATCAGCGTGTCATCTCTTCTAACTTAATGTAAACCTAGCCCAGTGTTTTACATGGAGTTACATAGTTATCTACCAAAATATCTGCCAAATGTTTAAAAATTGTCGGCACAATATTGTTGTCGCTTCGATATGTTTGTAATATTTTTACCAAAACACGCATTAATATTCGGAGCACGTCGTCGCATATAGCCGGGACAAGGGCCCGCTGCAACGTATTGTCCGCGCGATTTGCTACCAACGTGTCGCTTGGGACGATGCCAAATCTGCGTTGTGACACAAGCTACAAGTGTCAGACGTTCATTGCTGCCAGACGCTTCTTCCCGACAGATGCATAATTGGGACAGAAATGGGGACGCTATTAAAAGTTAAAATCATTTTTCAGTGAATAAAACAACAACCATGTTTCAGGAAGCTTTCTTCGCGAGGAATTTCGCGTTGAAATCGCCATTGTGATCGTGCCGCGCTCCTTGTACAAAAAGTCGACGAACCCCTAAAGAATTGTTACCGTGGTTAAAGAGAGGAAAAAAATCGCTTCTATTCTTTGGCGTCTGCATATCTATAAAATGCACTGCAAAATTGCATCACTCGTCCCTCCGTCGCCCCTCGCCCTCTCGCCGGGACTCTGCGAGGGAGGATCTTTTCAATTCGCCCCCTTGGACTTGGTTGCGCTGTTCGCCTTGTTGATGCGGTGATGTTATTCAATTCACCAGATAAATTACATTTTCTAATTTACATGTTTAATGTTGTTTTATAAAAGTATAACTACTAGCTACTAGCTGTAACTTCGTCAAGTTGATGGTGTTGTGTCGTCGTAAGACCTTATAAAAATCTAATAAAATAATTTTAACACTCATGTTTACGTTATAAAATTACAATTATCATAATTAATGTGAGGACCGCGTAGTGATTTGGAATTGATTGGAACATTTTTGGGATAGTTCGATGACATAAAATTAACGACTCATGATGTCTATTGAAGTATATGAGAATCGATGAATTGACCCAAGATATTAAATGCTTTCTATTGAACATAATCGAAATTGCCTAATGCGTAGTTAGGTTTTAACACCTACACGGTAACTTTTAGGAACTTAGGCAATAAACTTCACAAATCTACCTACCCACGACCCACGTATTAATAGGTATGTAAACAATTCTAATTCATACAAATATCTAGGTAACAAGGATTCTAATGAAAACTTGTTGTTAGACATGCCTCGTTACATACAACTTACATTCATGTTAGATATTGTTTATTGTTCAGTTGCGTTATCTTTGGCAACACTGGAACACTTGTTCAACGTATCCGAACAATATTTACCCGTGTCTGGCATGTCACATCATGTCAAATGACGCAGCGCTGGGAATATCAACACTGGCCTGCTTCAGTCCACCGAAACACACACACACACACACAAAGTCGTCTATGTATAGAAAGTTCTCACGCATGCCTGTCGTGTTACTTAATTGCTACTCAAATTAGTGTTTCATCGAAGTCAATGATTCAGTAAACAAAACGCGGTTAACTGTACACGGTCAAGCTTTAGCGTAAATGCGACTTCAGTGTAACAAAAAAATTTTAACTTTGGGAACAAAATCTGTACTCCATCCCCTACTTCTGGGCCTTTTTGTCATGTGGGATTTCTCAGCCCTTATTCCATAAAAAATTGAAGTAGAGTTCCAGTCTCTAATTGTTATTTATCTGCATAATTAAAAACAGCCCCCTCTTCGTTCAGGGAATAGAAGCGTGGTATAATTCAAACATGATATGTACTTAGTTATTTGATCATAGTTTCGGCGCCTAGTGTTGCGTGGGATGGTTTATCTCTTGGGATAGGTCATTGACTGTACGTCACCACTGAGGCAGTACAGCGTGGTATTATAATCACATCAGTGCATTGAAAGGGAAACTGATTCGTGGATATTGTTGTGATAGCCATGTATCTTTTCTTCTGTTATCTCGAATTCTTTTGAACACAAACATCCAGCTATGAAAAGAAGTCTTTTAAATTACAATCGTCAATATTTTGCTTATTTTGTGCGTGCGTCATTATTAAAAGATTTGCTGATTCTTCACTGGCAACTGAGGTAAAAACGATTTCGTATGTGTGTCAACTGGGTCTAAATCACTTGGGAATTCAGCTAAAACTCGTCCACATTTTGCATACACTTGCGGTTATTATCTGACGCGATTATCTCGTCGGATTCCAAACGGATGGCGGCGACCACTTATCCGTCGACTGAACGCTTCTCGAGTGTATCTGTGCGACAGATTGCGATCTACTCCATTTCTTGCAAACCTAGCGACATACTTAATGCATATATATCACCAGTCGAGCACCTTATCTTTATGCAAAAAATGATCACTCACATGTAGGAGTACGTAACGCTTTTATTTTACTTCTAAAAAGGCGTCTCAAGTTTCTATTTGCTCGTAAAATCTTGGCAGCCGAGAAGGGAAACTTTTCTCGGGTACGTGTTCCCATATTTGTAAGAGACGTGCAATTTTTCCTGTTGGATGTTCAACTTTATCGGTAGCTCGTAGCTGCCTCCTGTTGAAAGTTTTAGGAATGAATCATACCTGAGAATCTGATAGCTCCCACTCGTTTTAAAATGACCTCCATGTAGTTACAGCATTAAATTAGGTACCTACGTCTATTTTCTGTACGAGACAGGTTTCTGCTATCCCATCGTTATAATAAAAGAGTCAATTGCCATCAATTGGGTGCCAATTTATGACTGTTAGTTGTTGTAACTGCCTCGGTGATCTAATATAACAATCAAATTCTGAATTGGTTTCTCCAACAGGAGATCATTTAAATCAATAGACGGGAAATGAAATTCGGACAGTTGAAGTGCCGAACAAAAGCTCGTATGATCGTAAAATCTTCAAGAGCTAAGTTGTGAGCTGTAATAAAATTTACACTTGATCTTGGTTTACAATAATGTGTCTTTAAGTCGTCTTCATTGGAAAAGTCATCATTATTTATAGTAAGTCAATAAGCTACAGAAATAATAAGTACAACAAAACAAGCAATCACGCGACATTAACCGACGTACAAATCTGGAAACGGAATCTGACATAATTGGATGACATAATGTATTTCATTAATTAATATTCTACGTCTTAATTAGTACAGTCAGAGTGAGACTAATGCGGGGTGCAAGTTTTATAAGTTTTATTTGTAATGAATAGCTTCTCGTCTAGACAATCACGAAGCTCGCGAGGCGCCAGGCGTACGCGATAATGTCCGCGATTAACTACGGCTGTATGTGAAACTATTTTTAGTTAACTGCAGGCTTCCCCATACCTGAAACATGTTTATTGTTCAAAAACAAGGCTTTTCTTATTAAGGACTAAAATATTAGTACAACTGAAACTTACCTAGGTATAAATATACTCTAAATTACGGTGTTTATTTAAAATACGGGTGTCATTTAAAATAGTTTCCACATTAAGAACTAAAAATAGAAATATGTTTTTTTAGCAGGCACCGCGCATGCGTGTTAACCCTTCGCGTACTACGGGAGTGCGACCTTCGTAGGTCGCCGCCCCGCCATTCAGTCCCCTGCCGCAAGCCGGGCCTCATTGATTTTCGACCCACTATCATATGGCGAGGTCTACTAGAGCGCGAGGACCAGCCACCCGGTTGATTTGGCAATATTTGACGCACGTGACACTTGCATAACTATCGCCTCCACATTTTGGAAAGGGTTGTGAGATCACCACACTCTCCTCTTTTCAATGTAGGATAACCTATACATAGGGTATGTACGAACATGTTTAAAAATACGAGTCTACTAAAGTTCTAGTGAAGTGACCTTTTCATAGAAAAATATTCATTAAAGACGGCTAGTGATTCATTCAAATAAAATAGTTAACGACTAATTGCATTTCATTAAGCAGAAATCGGTTTATTCCAGTTCGTGGACTGAGTGGTAAACAATAATATATTTATTTTTCGAGTGTATCGTCATTTTGCGGTTTGCTGGTGGTCGTGTTTATTTAATGTATTATTTCACAAATTTTCGATCATACGCGTAGTTTGGGTACCTTATTTGTAAGTAGCCATCCAAAACAGGTTGTGTCCTGATGTGATAGGTACAACATTTTGAATTGAATTTATTTTTTTGAATTAAGTATAATTGTCATTTAATTTTCAATGTAGGTATTAAGTACACAGTACAAATTACTGAATATTTGCACTTGTGTACAAATTGTGTTCGACATATAGATATTTGGCGGAATTTGTTTTCGTTTTGAAGATCCTCAAGCCGTAGACATTTCGTAGTCCATTGACTCGCTTTAAAAAATTTCTATCGAGTACGTGCTGTAATTACTGATATTAAAATACTCCCGGGATTTCGAACCATCATAAACTTATTCCGCCGATCCAAACTACAAAAGGTCCTTAATACATAGGGAATACGGCTAGACGGTAAAAGTTAAGGAAAAACAATATTTACGAGAACTTGATTGCCTTATAATAATCCGAGTATTGTTAAAAGGTCAAGCCAATGACCTCACCGACCTCTCCGGTACACGCGGCATTCACGGGTTAAGTGCGTTTATTGTAGGTGTACCTACCTCGCGTACCTCAGCTAGGCGCCCGCACAATACTGGACCGCCACACATTCTGCGAATTGACGGTACAGCACTATGATTCATAAACATCCGGATCTTCATCATCCTTGCCATTTGTCCGATGAATGGAATCGATTAATTGAATAACAGATATTTTATAAGTAGAGAAAGTCATTACTTGCGGGCGCTATCAGATGGTGCTTCAGTTGAATTATCTAACTGGACAAGTTGAAATCTGGTTAGACTATTTCATATTCTCTATCGACTGATCAGTTATCCCCAATGTTATTTTATTTTCAAACTGAATTATTTCACGGAACACCTGAAACAATAGATTCATAGCTGTTTTTATCAACATCTCTTTATAAAAATAACGTTTGAAGATGTTGTCTACACAAATTTCTGCTTAGATAACAAAATCGTCTAGTACTCGAGTATTTTCTTCATAGTGTACCTAAATGTGCCTACGTTGCTAATAGAGCCCATCCATTAAACTAAGTGAAGGTTTAACGTCATTAGCGAAGGCTATTGATAGCTTGAACGAAGCTTCATTTACGTCCAGTTAGTGCTTTATCTCCACACTTTATTCAATAAGCACAGTTCAGACTCATTTCTATTGACGTCCATTCAATTATCTACTGGATCTTTTGTTCAATACTTTTACCTATAGAATTTGCTAATTTGCAGCTTTGTTGCGTTGTTTTTGCCCCATGTTACTAAAGAGTTATCTGGTCTGAAGGTGATTAACAATTTCGAAACGTAAAATGGAGTTAGATGGATAGGGGTTTTTAGAAAAGATGCTTGGTTGGAATTTCATGACAGAGAGAAATTGATAAAAATGTTTACTGAGTTTACCACAGAATCCACTATCAGGAGAAATAAGAATGAGAGAATACAAGAGGAATAATAAAAGAGGTAGAAAAGTAAAGTGCTCTGAGTTAGGGTCATAGCTAAGTAAAGTGGCTTCTTCAAGAATAAATTAAACGGTATTAAATTATTGCGGTTGCCGGAGATAGGCGGTTGCTACGTAAGATACAGTACCATAACTTTCAATTTATTGCTTGAGTGTCTAGCCAGTTTTATCAATTGCTGATATTAATTACTATGACGAGCTTCCAATAATAAACAAAAGTTAAAAAAGCTTCTGTGAAAGTAATCGAAGACGATAAAATAAATTATAACTTATTCGTAACTTTATTATCGCCTACAATTTTTTTTACTTACGTTAGTTTACCTATTAAATACGAGCTCATCTCAAAATGGGAATAATTTTGTAAACATCGTAAACTACCTTATACGGGTTTCTTAATGATTTTGGTCTGTTATCACTATAATGACTCAATAGGAAGAATTAGGGATTAATCGCATCAAGGAAGAAAAAACTGGAAGTTAACGTGTCATCAGGTACCTATGTACAACATAAGGTAATATTTTGAGGTTCAATGAATGATGTACGGCCGTCGCACGCATAATCTGACGTCGCGGCGTGACGCACGCCTGCAACCGGTTCTAATAAATGTAATAACTAAGTAGGTATTTATATTTAACTTGTTTTCAATGGTTGTTATTTCAATCACTACGTCGGGACTCATCGGAGCGAGTACATGTGTAATTGGCTCAGCTACATTTATAAGAGAAATTGTAACGATCGTAGAAACTGAAATAGTTTGAACTGTTTGTGCTTTAAGTGAAGTGTTTTGAATTAAGATGTGTAACTGCAGGAGATATATTGAAGTTAGGAAGATTACGGCCATATGGACTAATCCGGTAAATACTTTTTTTTGTAGTTGAGGCACTCAGGTACTTGGATTCAACTTTGAAAAAAATAATTGCTCAACAGTGAGATAATAAAAATGATGATTGAAGATATTTCATCTACAATTTCATCGCTCATTAAAGAAAAAACCATGACGAATTCCGTATAATTATGATCCCAATTAAAATCATAATGAGTTCGCCAACGTATTGTCTGGCTGTTATCGGTTGCATAAACGATTGCGGAGATCGGAAACGGACATGGCCTGCCCTAACAAGCGTCGCCCACAATCTCTCGTTGCACAATGCGATCCGTCATTATCGGCTGATTTAGGACGCGCCCGTTCCGCTGCAGCTGCGCGCGCGCAACATATGCACCCAAACACAACGTGGGCGGGTGTCGAATCTTAATACGAAAATTATGGGGACTAGCTGCTGTTTCGAATAATGTGTTCCTACTGCACGATTGAGCAATTTGTATAACAATTGTTGCGCCCACGTCCTATTTTACGCAGCCGCATAAAAAGTTGCTTATAATACAGCCGTCACCTAAATCGATGCAATTCAGCGGATTCTATTTTGCGTTATTCAAAATAAACATAGCTAAGGAACACTGGTAATTGCAAATACTAGTTTAATACACATAAGGGTCTGACAACAACCAATGCCTAAGTGTTGTTGGGACTTGTCACAGACGTCAGTCCCCTGTCGGGAGGTAGAAGTGAGATGACACCTACCATATAATGAAGACAAAAGTTTATTTACCTACACACTTAACGACATGATTCACTGTTTGTCAATGAAAGAAATATATTAGTCATGTCAACCTACCTGTTATTGGAAGTCAAAGGAACCTCTTTTTCAATTAATTACTGGGTAGCTGCTAGTTGTTATAATATAGGTACTTTTAAAAATAAATGTACGATTGAAATTTACGAAAATTCTATGTTCTTTGTTTTTGTGTAAAGAAAGAATTTAACTCAGTTTACGTAAATAAGATATTTTATGCCACTGATAATAAAGATAAACTCAACAGTCGGGTCTGTTCAGTAAATCCTTTTAATCTTAACTGCATAACAAGATTAGGGAAAATGTTTATTACACTTTATTCTTTTCTTAAGTTGCTTTATAAAAATGTACTTGAAAGTTATAATTTGCGAGCTTCCACGGAAAAGGCGAAATAAAGTTTCAGAAGAAAGCTTATTTAGTTGCTCTTGAATCTTGTAATATTTCATGAAAAATTTAATAAGCTCGCCTGTTTACAAGTCACGACTACAGGGCTTTTACTTTTTCTCTGTAAAATGACATAACGCTGAGAGTCTTTTGTTTTTGTTGGTTTTTCTTTCTTATGATCTTCTTGGTACTCCATGTATATCATTTAGGTACTCGTTCACACGGCTAGACACGAACTCCTAATTTCTTTACCCTACAAGTTAGTAACAACAACATTCGTCTTTTGTTTCTTTCCTACCCTGTACTCCAAGTAGAATTTGATCTTCATCAATGCTTATAAACATGTTTCGTTGTTCCAGTGCATGGCGCGAGCTCTATACGACAATATCGCGGAGTCGCCGGACGAGCTGGCCTTCCGTCGCGGTGACCTGCTCACCGTGCTGGAGCAGAACACCGGCGGCAGCGAGGGCTGGTGGCTGTGCTCACTTAGAGGGAGACAGGTAATTCACAACAATATTTATCTGACGACGAGAATATATGGAATCTTCTAGAATGAACCAGTACCTTATAGAAGATGTAGCTTCTAGATAGAGGGTATCAGAAAACTATAATTGCCATCGAAATTGACTTCAAAATGACATTATTGCGCCGTGGTTTATCTAATGGCTCTAGTATAGCAACAATTATTATGTTGTTATGTATCCACATAACATTAACATCAATTACACTGGTCCCATTCAGAAGCTTGTACGACAATGTTTGTTGTTTCCTCAACGTAAATTATTATCTTATTGCTGACGCATCTTAGGTATAGGTACAGCGTCACGGTCAAAGTTGGTTACCTACAAGAATATTGTTTTTCTAAGGTCATCCAAGCTGAAAGAGCGTCATTTTCAGGGAAAACCGAACTTGAACTGTTTATGTTCATAATTTTTAGCGCATCATGAGGATGCTGTAAACATCACGTAGACCTGGGACAATCGAGTGCATCATCAAAATATTATGTCACTATGTTTATCTTTCAAAGTTTCCTGTTTACACAGTTCAAAGTTCTATTGTTAGGGATCTAAACACTAAAGGTTTTAGGAGGTCTCCTCATAGCATGCCACATAAATATGTCGTGCATTTTCGTTTGTTTATTAGAATTGTTATATTATTTTCAGGGAATATGTCCCGGCAACAGATTAAGGATAGTAGCAGGCGTGTTCGATGCAAGTGGCGCGATGCAGCGGCGGAGGGCGCGGGCGCCGGCACCCGTGGCTCATCAGCCGATGCCCACGCAACAGTCGCCTGCTTTTACAAAAGTAAGTTAGATCACGAAGTTAGACGCGCAATAAGATTCCATGCCATTAAAGCTGTACACCCAGATTTCCATTCTATCCTCATTCATTGTCTTCCCAACAGATCGAAGAGTGTTCACACTACGACGTGCCTCGCGCACCGATGCCCGTTCAACGCATCGGCATGTACGACTGTCCTCGACCTCTCGTGGACTGGTATGACGCACCCCGTGCCCCGCGCCCCGCCAGCGCTGACTCAGCGTGCAGCGGCACCGGCTCCCTGGCCTCGGCCACTTCCAGCGCTTCAGCGAATTCCGGCAGTTCGGTCCACTCCGCTGCCTCCGCCTCCAGTACATATGACGTGCCAAGATCGCGTGCCCTGCCCTTGCCTTGCGACGCGGCGCTTGAAGCGCTTGATAGATTACAGGTTGGTAGATTGTTTAATTGACGAAATGCTCAAATCTGCCTAAAAGTGATTTTAAAATCATTTAAAGGCGTTGACACAATCTAAATGGTGTTACTTTTGTTGTGGTTCAGGAGGAAGCGTCGGCAGCTGTATCTCGGCTGCTGTCGTATGTGTCGCCAGGTTGGCGGCGGCGCGGCGCATTGCGAGCTCGCGTGCTAGATGTGCGCGTAGCTGGCGCCAGACTGAGAGCTGCATTGCACGACCTTGCCGTGTTCGCTGATGCCACGCTTGCCAATGCACATGATGCACAAGATAAAGGTACGTGAACTTGGAAATCATATACGCAACAAAAATTCTAAAATTGACTATCGGATCGCGTAATCGACAGCAGTGGAGGACTAACATTGCCCTATTCCTTTTAGGTATCGCAGTAAAACTTCGACCCCTTGTAAAAGCGTTGAAGGACGCGGAGCGCATAACGCATGAGGCGACGAGCGCGCTGGACGCGGGAGACTGGGCGCCCGAGAGACTGGAGCGGGACAGAGAACCTACAGACGGCACAGAGGATGCGCTAGACCAGCTTGTGTCCTGTGCACGGTCTCTTACTGAAGACGTCAGGAGAGCAGCCTCCTTCATCAATGGCAATGCATCGCTATTGTTTAGGTGAGACCCTTTATGCACTTGTACAATATGAGTTCAGACACCTTATTTGATATATTCGCTTTTGCTTGCTTTCCTCAAATGTGTAACTAACGAATTCGATCAATTTCAGGCGATCACCAGCTGTACCAGTGCCGGAACATGAATGGACCGAGGAGTATGACTACGTAAGACTGGAGTCCCGCACGGCGGTGGGCAGACGTAACGCAGAGATTAGGGCTGCGCTGCCCGACAAACTCAGGGCTTCCTTTGATGCCTTAGTGAGAGATGCTGATCATGCTGGCGAGGTGAGAACACACACATACCTGTTAGATTTGGATCGTTATCTGCTTTCTCCAACTTTATTTGGGTTGGCTTTCAGTCTCACAGGTTATCTGACCTGCTTAACCGAGGACCTCTGACTCTTTCTGGTTTCTGTTGGTATTTCCAAACAACTTAAAATTGTCCTCAGTTCAAGTTTCATTTATAATATTGTTAAACTGTGTCCTTTATTCAGGTAAGCGCAGTGGCAGCGGCGACTCGCCTGCCTGCCGACGACCGGCAGTTAGCCGCATTCTACGCAGCGCAGGCCGCGACGTACGGCGCTCACCTCGCCACCGCCGTGGAAGCGTTCCTACGCACCATCGAGATGGGACAGCCTCCCGACGTGTTTCTCGCGCACGGCAAGTTTGTTGTGCTCAGCGCGCATCGGATCGTGCATGTTGGCGACACAGTACACAGGTAAAGGACTCTTAAATTACCTTTTACACATATCATCACCTTTTTCCCAGTCCCCAAGTTCTCTCTTATTTCTCTTTTGGTGCAAAGTGACTACAACTAGAAAATTAATGCCTTCTTTCTTTTGTTCGTAGGAGTGCCCGCCACTCTGGACTGAAAACACAAGCGCTGAGATGTTCAGATGCTCTGTCGGATGCGCTCGCGACAACAGTGGCCAAAACAAAGGCAGCAGCGCAGCAGTTCCCGTGCGCCGGCGCTGTGGGCGAGATGGCCGAGGCGGCGCGCACGCTGGCGGCGCGCGCGGCCGAGCTGCGCCGCGTGCTGGTGCGGGCCGCCGACCCGCCCGCGCCGCCCGACCGCCTGCCCACGCCCACCACGCCCACCGCCGGCACCCCGCACACGCCGCTGACCCCGCTCACGCCCATCGCCGCGCCCGCCTCGTCGCGCACCACGCTGCAGATATAAACACGCGTGCCGTGATGCGACCTGACGCTTCGCCCGTACCCTCGGGCAGCAGACGACAACCAAGGCTTGGAAGCTTTATACCAGCCCCAGTCCTCGTCCCCCAGCGGGGTAATGAGAAGACCTCTGTACGCCGGTTGTGGTTCTGTTCTCACCCGCCCGCTGGGCTGTTGTTTAGATGCGCTAGGCCCGGCGTCCACTCGACCGCGCTGCCGGGGCGAGCCGAGTGGACGCCTCAGTGGCACCCCCTATGAGAGTAGCATAACCAAAGAAGCCGAGATAGGTGAACGCTGCCTATCGACATAGACTGCCGTTACGATGATGATTATAACGCAGAGTTTCTATTTAATGTTAGTTTATACCTACGTTAACGATAATCGAAGGCTGCTACTAGAACTTTTTGTTTGTGAAGCGTTTCGCCAGAACTAGCAGGGCGAGTTAAAAGATGCTGGATGCTCATATTGCCGTAGTGAGTTGAGTTGTCCGTCCAGTTTTATACAATTTTGCATCAATACTGTATTAATAGAACGAGTTAGTGAAATTGTAATGTGTGGCATTGATTCTGTCGAGATGTTCTAGGACGATTATTTAATGAATTTTATGTGGTGAAGTTTACTTTACATAACCGTGACAATGAGAATGCTCACAAATGCAAGTGACCGATATCATATCTGTTCCTATATGCCTGTGCTAAAAAGCTGTTGCGATGTGTCATCGCTTTCTCGCTTCTTCATTCGAGCATTTTATGCGAGCACAGCTGAGCGCCCGTTTGAACGTTACACAGCTAATCTCGATAGAGCAATTAAAATTATAATGAGTGTGCTGTTTTATGATCATGCCTAATAGCACAATTGAGATCAATCAATCGGTTGCTTAGTGTAGAACTATACGGCTGCCCTTTGTCTGTTTCGTGGGAGTTTGACGATAGCTGTCAACATCTGATGAGTCGCATAAATGAATTTAACACTGACAATATTCTTTTACTATAAACGACTAAACAATTGTTTGAATGTTCCTGGTAAATGGCTCAAGTTGACAAGTGTGTTGTTACATTGTGTAGGGGTCCGGTCGGAATGTTTTCATTTGCCAAGACTGATCCTCAACAAAGCAATATGCTCAATTATACTAAATTATGTTAAAGCTCACCTTTATATAGTACTTGTGGCTTGTCATTACTTAACCACTTACCGCAATAGCGTTACTGTATGTACGTACCTACGTTTTGTACTTTATACATATGACACTAGTAGATAGACGTAGGATATGATATCAATGTAAAAATCATGTTGTATATTAGCTATGTGTAATATATTTTAGACGTTGTAGTTTAGTTAGGTATAGATGAAATTGTACAAATGCATATTAATAATTTTAATATTGAATTATAATTTAATCATCTTGTAAAACGCAATCAAGTAAAATATACAAAATTTTCGTATCTATGACTTTTGTATTATTTATAATCTGTACTTACACCTTTAAAGCCTCCTTCCTTTCCCGCTCCGAAATTAGTATCAGCAAGAAAAACTCCTCACGACCACTTGACTGCTCTGAGTTTTCCTGAAAATAAAAGTTAACTCAGAGTTGTCACAAAAAACACCGTATAGTAGGTATAATTTAGTCGCTACGGAGTTGTACTTACCTTGTAGGTTTTGTCAGTTCCCGAACATGGGAGTCTGGTTGAGTGCTTACAATAAACAAAATAAATGAAATAACGTACGAAACATTCAGCATTTTCTCTAATCTTTAAATTCCATCCATTTTCTTAGCACAGACTTGATTCAACTTAAAATACCTACTAGTGGTTTGTGTATAAAAATAAGTAAATCTCAGAATTCAATTATCCTAAAATAATACAACAGAAAACTTGCTTATAGATAAAAAAAAAATTAGTCTTCATCCTACTTTGTACAACTTTTTTAAGACTGGCCGAAAATATTTCGACCAAGATCATTGTTCCATACAAAAAACGACTTAATGACAATGTATTTAAGTCATTGGAAAAACAAATGATGATGATTCATTACGATTCATGCCAGTGCACCAATCAAGACATCCAATTTTCAATGTATAAATAAATATTTTAGCATTCGATATTGAACCACGAACCGAAAAACGCAGTATGCTGGCCATTTTGACATTTATTAAATGGTCTATGACTGAATAAATAATTCTGATTTTATTTAAGTGCATATATTAATTTTCTTGGGATTAAGATTGAGTTAAAAGAGTAAGCACCTGAAATATACGCCCTTTGAGAAGACTTTAAATGGAAATATAGCTAGCATGTAGAAAGAAAGGATTCAAATGAGGTAGTGTGACTATTTTTAGAATGGCCACCAATCTAAATGTCAAAATTTGCCATCACAGGACTACTTAAGTACAGTTTTGAAACTAAACTTTTGTGTAGCCAGTTCTAGTGGCAAATCATCATCCAGTCCATATTGACAACTCAAAAATTCATCAATATTTACATAGGTATGTTTAAGTAGTATGATATTGATGTATATAATGCTGCGCAGGAGTTTCTTCCGGAGTGTATGCGAGTGCAGGGTGTGAAGGGGGTAGTTTCATCTCGGCTGCTACGGCCTCTAGTCTGGCGGCCCTAAGCCTCAGGGAATTTTCTCTAGCCTTAGCTTCGCGTTCCACTGCATCAGCTTGCAATAAATCCTCTATTCTTTTCCTTTTTAACTGCAATGAAGAAGGGACTTTAATGTCATGTTCATAAAGATGAAATTCAATTGTGTCAACGTAGCACACGTTAGTGAAAAGGTAACTTTAATGATGTAGTCATAAAGATCAAAATGGATTTACAAGAGTGGAGGGTTCTTTACCTTGGCCGTTTCCAATTTGTAATTTAATAGCTCTATTTTTAACCTGACGACTTCTTTATTTTCAGCTTGACTTATCGAACCTGAAAAACAATGCAAGCGTTTTAGTACCTTATTGTTAGTAGTAGAATCTTCTACTTATAGGTAATAAATAAAATAAAAACATAGTCACTGAAGTTCAGAAAAAATCCGTTTCACATTAAAAGCTCTTCCACATTGTCACTAGGATTTTAAAACAGCGCGTATCCGCTCCGTTATGTTGAAGACGCGAAAAATACTTTAATAAAATTATTTTAAAACTCAATTAAAATTACTTACTAAGACCTAAATCACTGTTCAGCACAGTGCTCAGAGGATCCAGGGTGGTGTTGCCATCACTATTATTAATAGTCCCTATATGATCATCCAAATCACTGTCGTTGTCGGCTTCTAAACTGCTTCTATGCTCGAACAGCGGCTCCGATTTTATTTTCTGTAATTGTATAAGTAAATTGGTAATTTACTGATGGCCATATTGCATTCGAGTAGGCACCACTAGACTAAAATATAAACAATCTTGATATGACTTTTTACCCAAAAATAAAATGTGTCAAAAAAAAATGTCAAAAACGTTTATTGAAACTAGGCTAGTTTTTAGCACTTTTTCACGTCAAATATACAAAAGGACAGCACCCCCAAAACACCCCCTTTCACCACTTCCTAGTGTTATGGCTGGGAAGAAGAAGTGGTGAAGAATAAACTTCCCAGCAACTATGTATAATATTCACAATTCCTGAATCAATTGTGGTTTTTGTTATATTTATGTAGTTTGTATAAATATAAAGAATACGGACTACATACTCCATTTGAGTAGGCATTTAAATAAAGGCTAAATCTTGATAGGACCTTTTGACTTTTTTTATAATATGGCTCAAATATTTACTACTACTAGTAAAAATGTAAATATGTGTTAACAAGAGACAGACATTTAATGCTTACACTGCCAGAATCTTCAAGTTGTGGTTGTTTCTTGGTAAATTCCTTAAAATATTGTTTCATACTTCCTCCAGTCTTGACTAATCTTTTCATATTTGTGAACTTTGTGCGCAGTACTTTAGTGGACCTCTTTTCTGGACTTAGTTTATTATATGAGTTGGATATCTGTAAAAAAAAATATAGGTGTAGGTTTGAGAAGTGGCAATAAAGTAATTTTCAGGCATAAAAAGGGACAGGTCATAAAACCTAAGTAATTTTATTGAAACTCTGAAAATACATAATCGCAACTCAAATTCACTTGGATAAGCTTTAAAATAAAATTAATTGATGATTAAGAATCTTGTATAATTACCCGATCCCAAGCTCGATTTTTTAATTTAATGAAACTTGATGTGTTTGTGTTGGATAATACTATATTTTTCTCTTGTCTCACACATTGTAACAATAGGTTGCATTCTTCAGGCGAAAAATTTGTTGATCGGTTCAAGAACCTAAAAAATACACATATTTATAACATGTTTTGCTACTTCAATACTTATAAATTAAATGATGTTGTTGTTTGAAGTCGTGGTGGCCTAGTGGGTAAAGAACCAACCTCTCGAGTATGAGGGTGTGGGTTCGATTCCAGGTCAGGCAAGTACCAATGCAACTTTTCTAAGTTTGTATGTACTTTCTAGGTAAATCTTAGACACCAATGGCTGATAAAAAGGTGAAGGAAAACATCTTGAGGAAACCTGGACTCTAAAGTCTGAAATCACCAACCCGCATTGAGCAAGCGTGGTGATTAACGCTTAATCCTTCTCCGTGTGAGAGGAGGCCTGTGCCCAGCAGTGGGACGATAAAAAGAAGGCTGTAACAGAGAACAGAACAGTTGTTTGAAAGAAAGGTATTGGTGGCATAATTACCTTTGATTTTCATTACCACCATCTGTAAATAAAGAGCAAAAATATTACTTCTAAAACCTCTATTTGCTCCAAAAACAATTATATTTAAAATTTGGCTTAAAACCATTTTTTTGGCACAAGATATTTGAGGCATTGAATCTTTGTAAATCTAAAGCATTATTAATTATTTTTCAGACATAAAGGGATATGTTCTAGGATTCATAATACTAACCCATAGATGAATCATTAGAATCCATGTCTTCATTTCCATTCCATTGATTTGTGGTAGATTCCTCCTTGTGTTTTGTATCTGAAATTTTATGTAAGTAAATGTAAATTATATAAAGTAATGTTTTGAAAAACATATTTTTTCTTCATATTGGAATTTTTCAGAAATGAAAGTCTCTCTAAATGTAAAATTAGATGATAGAAAAAAAATAAAATACAATTGTTTTACCATTGATGTCTCCATCTGAGGCCACAGGATCATCGGCAGTAGCATTATTCTCAGTCTCACACATCATGGCTACCATCTGACTAGTGGCCTCATCAAACTCTTCATAATTGATATCCATCAAGTTCTTAGACTTATATCTAGCCTTCTTCTTCATATTATCCCATTTTATCTTTAAACAATCTGCACTTCTTCTATGCTTGAAACCTTGTCTATTGAATATTTTAGCTATTTTCAACCAAGCGACCTCTTTCGCTCGATTAGCAGACGCATTCGTAGATTTATTGAAAACTATGGTTTTGTACTTCTGTAGTATTCTGAGCAGACACTTTATTTCTTCTTGATTAAATGCAGGGCTTCTTCGGTGACGACTGTAACATAAGATGCGGTTAATCTTTTTAACACGCTTATTTCATTGGTGTTTTATGACCGCAGAACACTTCTCTTTAAATAAATAACAGGGTTTACCTACTTGAATTTTCTTTTTCTACCTACATTTACATGATTTACTGACCAGAAAGCAGAAGCAGATGGTTCTTCTTGACCATCACCTTCCATTTTCGGGTATTCTCACTTATAAATTGAATTCTTCCAAATATTAAAAAAACAACGAGAGAATTGAGTAAAATAAATAATCGTTTGTTTTGTTACACATAATGACATATGACATTGACAAAACAATGACACAAACCTTTTTTTTAATAAAAGTATTTTGTTTTTGGACATAAGGCTTTTGAAATCGTCAGTGTTATACCCGAAGATATGTCTAGATTTTTAGACGAATAAACTCCTGTCATAATAATTTAAGGTTATGTCGGAAAAAGTGTTATTTTGAAGAAAAACAACATTTAAGAGTACGTAAAACCGTCTTTTATTAATATTTATTAGTAAATCACACATGTTTTCGATATGCTAATTCGTCATGTAGCTAGAAATTATTACTAGGAAATATTTTAATGCGCTGCTTGAACCAAAATGGCGCTATAAAATCACGAGCAGAGCAATAAACATTGTCATGTTAGAAAACTGACACGCTTCTTACGACTGATAATTAAGTAAAGAGATAGTGGTTGTTTTAGCTGGTAAAGTGGATGCATTAACCTCGTGTTCATTATTATTAACCTATGCTTAGTGAGATATGAAGGAAGTGATATTAGCTATTATAACCTTCGTATGTAGCGTATTTTTAGTTTTTGTCTTTGTGTTATTTTGTAAGTAGCCCAATATGCTTGTCATTTCAATATGTTACTAACTAAAAACCGAAAATCTCGATAGAAAAGTAAGTTAGTGGTGTCATTGTATGACATTGTTATTGTTCTTTGTTCCAGGTTGGTACATTGTGTGGAAGTGTTGTCTGTCGAAGTTCCGATTCGTGCGCGAGCTTCTAGGTGGTATGTCAGATAGCCCCCCGGCATCTGAGATCAGGCAGCCTAGTAAAACAAGGAAAACTCGAAGAGAATAATTTAAAAAGTAATTTTTATGCTTAATATTTTCATAAACATAGCAATTTCTGATCAATAGAAATACCAACCATTGTTTCATAAGTATTAAAGTATATGTATTTGGTTGATTTATTCACAGAAAAACAAGATGAATATCCGGTGTGCGAGGCCAAGTGACCTGATGAATATGCAGCACTGCAATCTGCTGTGCTTGCCTGAAAACTACCAAATGAAGTACTATTTCTACCATGGACTGTCATGGCCACAACTAAGCTATGTTGCTGAAGATGAGAAGGGACACATTGTTGGTGAGTTTTGAGGCAGTCCATATGTGTATTCTTCAAATGAAATAGGTACTGTTTCTTTAAGTGATAAATCAGCTCATGGGTATGTATTTCATGATTTTTAATGTTGTTATCCTTCATCAATTTATGGTTGATATTTATTAACAATTTAGTTGGTTTTAAAGGAAGGTCATTGACCTCCCATCATACAGTATGTCTCCCATGACTGACATGATTACCTACATGGATTTTAGCTTTTTTTTTTGTAACCAATCATCTGAATTTTACAGGCTATGTATTAGCTAAAATGGAAGAGGATGGAGAAGATAACCGCCATGGTCACATCACATCCCTGGCCGTGAAGCGGTCGCACCGTCGCCTGGGGCTTGCACAGAAACTTATGAACCAAGCATCACTTGCTATGGTGGAATGTTTTCAGGTAACTATTGCTTCTGCTATTTTAATTAAATCTGGAAGTTATATGACGTGACATGATTTCAAATGCCTCCTTGTTAACGTTCTCTAAAATAATTTCTTTACAAGTAAATCCATCTGATTTTGTTTATCGGAATGGAAAGACCATCCTTATAAAATATTTACTACTGATACATTTTTATTTCAGGCTAAATATGTATCCCTACATGTGAGAAAAAGCAACAGAGCAGCTCTCAACTTGTATACCAACAGTCTTGGCTTCAAAATCCTAGAGATTGAGCCAAAGTACTATGCGGACGGAGAAGATGCCTACTCCATGATGCGTGACCTCAGCGCCTTCGCTGCTGAAAGCAAAGACACCCAGCCTACTGAGAACCTGGAAATCAAATCTGAATCAGCCATTATATCACAGTGCTGATTGATATTTATGTAAATAAAGCATTTAACACTAATTTAATTTGATGTTTTTCATTGTATTTGTAAGTTGTCTTATGAAGCTGTTTACAAAGCATATAACTATTGACCGCAGTACAAGTCATGCCAAGTATGTCCTACTCATCAAAACGCTACTAGGGCTGATACTAAGGATACTATGACTAGCCTGACTAATAATTTGATCCATAACATTTTCATGGACTATTGATGATCTTTACATTAAAAAAAAATAGTGAAGTGTAAAAAGTCACTTTATTAATATAATTAAAACAATACTAAATATTAAACATTATCAAAAAACTATTCATCTTCGAAAAGATGATCTAACTTTAATGCCACCTTAGTACCAGAAGCTTCTGAATTCTTAGAACTATCCTTTTTAGGTAAATTCACTTTCTTCTCTTTTTTCTTTGTGACTCCCACAACATACTCTGGCATTATAACTTTACTGCTTTTAAATATAGCTTTTTCTTCTGGTTTAGGTGACTTTCTTAGAGATGATGAAATGTGGAATGTTGGTTTTTTGAAAACACCATCATCTGTGTCTGTCTCCATGGCAGTTTCAGCTGCTTTCTTTTCTTCTAGCTCACGAATGAGTGCTAATGCAGTAGCAGTGTTTGTGGAGTCAGACATTTGTTCTGGGGTCACATCGGCTAGTGAGTAGTATTTGTATCTCTGAGGATTTTTAATGTGGTCAGGAATAGTTTTTGCCTTGAGGCATTCTCGAATGTTAGCCTCAGCCCTCTTGTATATACTTTCCCTGCCTCTAAATTGTTTCATTTCATGTTTTAGTTTCTTGTATGTGTATTTATCGATGGTGCCATAGTCTTGCGGTGCTGCTTTGTTTGTTTTGGAAAAGCTGTATTGATCTTCAGCATCTTTTAACTGGTTAAAGAGGCTTTTTTGTCGATCTTGAAACGACGACATTGTGCAGTGAGTGGCTTGAAATACTGCAAAAGATTGTTAAGCATTTACAAAATCAACAAAATAATTGTTTTTATTGCGCTTTTCGTAAGAAAAATCTCTATGGTAGAGATACTAAAATCTACAGTATTGTTCAAATAATCTACCTAATATGTAGAATCAATCGAGTGGATATAAATTACAACGATATACAATAAAATAGACCTGATTAAATCACAATATTGAAATTGCATTGAATTGCTCAATGTTTTGTTCAATTTTTATACGACTTTGACAGTTGACATTACTGACTGACTGACAGTGACAATTGTCTATCACAAAATGACATGAATGGTACTGGTATTGCTAGCTGAAAATACATTTCAGTGTACTTCTTATTGACTTCTTATCTGCGCGCGGCATAAAATTCCGCAAGTGTGTGTGGTTAAGGCATATCTGATTTGAACATATTGTCTTCTTCTTGTAATTCTCTTTGTTTCAGTTCCGTTCTAGTCCGTCTATAAGAAAAGTTCAACTGTAACAACAACTTTAATTTAATTTTATATTTTTGTAAATCTCTTTCCTGTAAATCTCCTAATCATTCTCTCCGCTTCTAACTTCACTAGATATAGGCAAAAACGATTACGTTTCTGCCGATATCCGATATCTGTTTTAACCTTTATTTGTGTAGAACGATAATAATTACAGTTAGTTTTCTGATGTTATAACTTTTATTGTGGCTGTGGAAAATGCAACTATTACAAATAGGTATAGTTATCGGCACGGATATTGAGCTCTCGGCGGAGGAGTGGGGATCGCCTTGCGCACTGTACACATAAGGCAATAAGCCAATATAAATCGCTTCTGCGCAGGTGAAGGTCAGGGCTCAATATCCCTGCCGATTATTATAGATAAGTACTTAGCTGAGTCTACGATTAGGTAAACATAAATAACTTAAATTGAACCTTTCTTGACTTTTCTTGAACTTGTGTTTTCTTCAGTGGCGAGATGGCTTTAATTGACAGCCGTTTTAATTTGGTTACAATGGTTACTTAAACCTTTATGTAAATTATTATTATATTATGGCGTCCATTCCTCTCAAAAGATTCCCGAAAAGCAAAACAGCTCACAAGATAAAGATTATCGAGAAATGTCAGTCATGATGGTTGAAAAAGTACAAATATGAATCACGCTCACGTATGTTCCCATAAGGAACGTGATAGGTCGAAAACCATGCACCTACCTAATATCCAAAAATATACTTACATAGGTGTTCTCGTTTTGCGTTACTAATCTCAATTCGTAATTGCTTTAGACGACTTTTTGGCAAATTACTTACCCACTTACTTATTGGAACTTTGTAATACATACCTATTAAATAATAAATAACGCCAAAACAAAGGCCTATTTCACTTACATCTGCTTAGGAAGCTCGTCATCTTATTATACCTCTAGATACCTAATGCACGTCACTCTTTTAAAATCATCATAAAGACTAGGTAATTTAATAGAGATGGTTAAAACTAGGCATAACATACCTACCTTACTACCTTTTTTGCGATTTGTAGGTATATAGGATAGGTAGGTACTTATGCCTACATACATTTATAATGTCGGGACATAATGTCGGGACACCTTTTCACACACGGTCGGTTAGCCCCATGGTAAGTTATTAATTAACTTGTGTTATGGGTGCTAACACAACTGATAAACTACATATAGCTACATATATACATATATAAATACATATTGTAACACCCAGACCACGGCCAACAAGCATGCTCATCACACAAATGTCGACCGAACCGGGAATCGAACCCGGGACCTCAGGTCCGGCAGTCCGGCATGGTGACCATTGCGCCATCGAGGTCGTCAAAAAGTTATTTTACGTTTTTACTAGGCACTACACCGAATTAAAAAGAAAGCTTGGGGCTAAATGTTATCTAAAAATCCCGATAATTTTACCATGCGATTTGAAATACCATCCTTGGCCAATTAAATCGTTCAATTTCAAAATACGAAGGAACGGTGAATAAGGATATCAACCACTGAAATAATAATGTTTGTTCAGTAATTACAGCGGCAGTGCGCACGGATTAGATAAAGGTGTGTAAATATTATTTTACATACGGTGGTAGTAGCTATCATTGCTTAATTTGCTAAACAACGTAGGGGATTAAATGCACGAACAAACATTTTAAATTGTTTAACAAGAATATTAACTGTTTGTCCTTTTTATTTCTGGTCAAAAGATTATATTATCTACCTATTTAAGATCCACCTTATTTTATACCTACGAGCTCTAGGGTTGACTTAAAGGGTTAAACCATAATTTTAGAGCCACGTTAAATAATAATAAGACGGCATGCGTTTGCCATTGTTTGGTAAAACGAATAATATTTACGTGCTAACTGAGACTATTATGGTTATTTATCTGTATTTCTCATTCACTATACCGGAACAACCTTTGACAAACAAATTGAAACCGGAATTATTTACCGATCAAATTATTTCTAACACATTGAATAAAGTTAATGTAAATTTTACAATAATAAAAAGGCTAATAAGCTTCAAGATTAGAACCTCGACCACAATGTGAACGTCTTACAATGTTATTGTTATAATTTTAAATTGCGCGTGAGTCAGTACCGGCGCAAGCGCATGCCGTGGTTACTATTACTACGTAGTCATAGAGTATGAGTAAGACAAGCTTTTACAGAGTCTAGAATTTCCTCTGTTTCCTTGCAATATAACCGAATGAAGAGTCTTTCTGAATGCGTAATGGTGTTATCATGTATTGATGTTTGCGTAAGAAGTTACACCACGACCTTCATATAAGTGGTAAGTATTGGACCATTCCAATACAATTCCATAATTGTAACAACATTTTACATTAAAGATGAACAACACCGTCTTCCAAATCTCATTCATACCCATACATCGATATTTGATAACTTAATCAATCAGGGCAATAAGTAAATATAAGTAGGTGATTACAGTAAGAACATGTTCTAACATTACATATAGGTAGGTAGAAGCTTTTTTTACAAAGGCAGTGGCGGATTTACAAATTTGCCGCTAGTAGGCCATTCAATTTTTGCCGCCCCTACTGACTTTTGAAATTCAATACGTTAGTTACGTTACGTTATAACATAAATACGTACGTACGTACGTTAAAAAAAATATTTTTTCCTTAGTTTTCATATCATAAAATGCCAAAGTGAACAAAAAACCATAACGGACGTGCGCGAAAAATGTTTTTTTCGGAATTGAATGCCTCAACAATTAAACAAAAATAAATTGTGATATCTGATCTACATGCAGTGGCGTAGCGTGGCTATCTGCCCGGGGCAGGAGTCGATTTGTCACCCCCGACTTTAATATGTAAAAGGTTGTTAGAATCTGGTTTTTGGGTTAACAATTAATTGTTATTGTCAATATCACTACAACCGATGAACTGAACAAATTTTAGTGCGCTTGGTGCGATGCAAAAGAGAGAAGTTAACGTAAAAAGGCGCGAGCGAAGCGAGCGCGAATTTTTTTTTAGTTTAAGGGCTGAAAAGTAAGTGGAGGTAACTGAAATGGCGCGAGGGGAGCCAAAGGCGTCTCTAGCTAATGTCCGTAAATGTGCTATGCTCCCTTGTGCAATTAATACCCAAGTGGCTCCTATGTATTGGGAGATTGTGAGTAGTACCAAAATATGTTTTTTCAGTAAGTTAACGAATTTACAAATGTTTAAATTCAATAAAAGTCGTTGATAGCGTCAACCTTTTTGTTGGGCTTAACTTTTAAGAAGCCAATTCACAAGAAACGAAGCATTGAAAGAAGCGCGAGCAAAGCGAGCGCGAAAATTTTTTTGCTTAAGGACGCAAAATAAATTAAAACCTTCGTAAATTAACACAAGTAAACTCAAAAAATAAAATGGCCTGTCAATTTTGGCCTGTCAATTTTGACAGGCCTAGGCCTGTCAAAATTGACAGGCCACGAGGGCGATTTTTTATGGCTTACCTACCTATTATGTTTAGTCGAAATATTTTTATTTGGTAATTATGGTGAAATTTCGCCGCCCTCTAAAACGTGCCGCCCGGGGCATTTGCCCCCCTGCCCCTCGCCCCCCCACGACACGCCACTACTGACATGGAGCCGCGAGCGCAGCGAGCGCGATTTTTTTTGGGGATGCAAAGGGTGAACAAGTCAAAATTGACAGGACACGACCAAAGCGACGGCGGCTTTTTTAAAGAAATTTTATTGCTAATGTACTTATCAATTTATAGTAAAAATATTTTTCTTTCATAATTCAGTAATTATGGCTTAATTTTGCCTCCCCCTAAATCGTGCCGCCCGGGGCATTTGCCCCTCCCCCCCCCCCCCACGCTACGCTACTGAGCTAAGATAAACAGAAAGACCAAGGCTTGGTAATAAAACAATATACACGAAGTTGTGGAGAGATGGTGCTCGTGCTAGGCTCCGAAGGTTGCCTTTGAAGGAGGTGTTACGAGTTTTTTATTTTATTTTTATTGAAACGCTATTGGAATACTTTAAATTTCATGATCACATAAGTACCTAAGTATATATTACAGTGCGTTTATTAATCGTTTATTTATATATGGATTGTGTACACGTATAATTATAAAAAAAAATCTGTAAAAAAAATGGCTAAATTTGCCGCCCCTCTAAATCTGCCGCTCTAGGCACTGGCCTACTTGGCCTATTGGTAAATCCGCCACTGTACAAAGGTTTCTGTGTTCACCATGAAATAAAGATTTTGGGTCCCGTTACAGAAACAGGGAAACCATTTATAAGTGTATGTAGTACGTATTGGTTCATAGAAATTGTTATTATGTAAAGCAAGGTCGTGTTTACATTGTGCGGTTACGGTGACCGCTTATGTAGTACATGTTTCGTTAATTGCTTCTTATTTAAATGGTAGGTATATGAATAGTTATTTTGTTATGTTAGTGTTTTTTTTACTGAATGCCTTGTAATTTGTACTGGACTTCTTATTATGAAAAAATGTAGCTCAGATACAATTGGTCCATACAGCATACTAGTCCATAGTAGGTAAGTATAATGCCTAAGTTTTAGTTACGATGATCGACCTTGTCCGATCAGCATATTTCTTTTATAAGTAATCAATCCAAAAGATATGACGAAGTCTAGAGTGGAGGGTTCTTCTTAGTAAAAAAAATCACCATTAAACTTTTTATGCTGCTAGGTATAATGACAAAGGAAAATTGTGAAAATTCTGAATCATAAACTTTTTGACGAAACGTTCGTAAAAATCGTCATCAGCGTTGGCACATAAATAGGTAGTAGTTACAACGAAAATGTGGTGACGATTTAAAAAAATATTTCGGTAATGGTTTTTACCAGATTGGTTCTTCAAACTCTTATAGGTACCTACTCATAAGAGTTTCACAAAAACTCTTTGTGTGAGTACCAAATATCACAGTGATCGTTTAGAAGCTGTCTGATTAGTCATTTCAAGGTCTCGCTGATATGAACTCTTCTCAAAATATATTTGAGCGACCTTATACTTATGGGTATATTCATTTCTGATAATTCAGTGAGTTCTGTAGTCTTTCACGTGCTGAACTTCGGTCATGAACCTTAACCTTGAAGATGTCTTTAGCAGGTACATTCTGGTATACTTATAAATAAACATGAACTTTCCATGTGAGTTGTAAAAAAGGTCGAATAGGTGAACTTATGCACACATTGCACGTAGCAGAACTTGAACAATAAAGTCTGCACAGCAGGAGGCAGATCGATCTAACGGCGTCTAACAGAAATATCCATGACATGTAAGTATCTATCTACTAACACTACTTTACATGCCCATGTAAGTAACATAACTCAAGTAGGTAACCAACTTATACGTTTACCTACATTATACTCGTTAATTAAGGCGCATATGTTGTTAATTATAATGAAGTAGCAGTTGCAGCGCTATTACGGCAGGTCAGGTGAAACATCATGAAGTCTTCATAAAGCTCGCGAGCTCATAGTTTAGTCAATAATGGGTGGTTACTATGTAAGTTAGCGGCTACTGTTTGTTGTGATGTGTGCCGCGCATGCGCCGTGGCGAGGCGGGCGGCTGCCCAGTCTCGCTCGCCAGCCAGACACTTATCATCGGAGGTTCGGCGTGAGCGCGCCTCTTGCTCCGCAACCCGCCGCTAATATTAGCATGCGAGAGCGCGAGTCGGCTGCGAGTCGCACTGCACGCGTCGCTCGTGACTCGTGCTGAACGCTGAAGCCGCGCGGCTCCGGGCGAGGTCGCGCAGGGCGGGCGGCGCGCGCCGGTGCGCCCCGGGCACCCTGCGAGCAATACCACACGCACCACACTCACTACAGGACGTGCTCCTCACTCGCGTCAACACAAATACTACTAATCATTTGCAATTTCATCAAATCCAGAATTATTGAGTATTCAGTGAAGTGCAACATCAGTCTAACGTGTCGAGAAGCTCCACATTTCCGTCGGGAGATGATTCACCACTGAAATGTGAACAGTTTTTGCTTCTGTTTGACAGATCAACGCACATCACAACAGGTAATATAATTTTGTTTTGTTGTGTACTGAGCTTACGGTAGCTTTTGTTTCGTAGGGAAATCGCTGAAAATTTTCCAGTGTATGGCGATATTGTATTCAAGTGAACGTTAGATGGTAACAAATATATGTTTCACGTTTGACATACTTAGTGCTTACCTCAGTTATTGTTATTGTCAAAACATTAACGTTACTGTAAACACTTAATTATGTAGTTTTTATGGAATAGTTTATCAGGTGTCGTGCATCTTATTATCATCGGTTGGTAGACGCACTTGTTGAAGCCTACTTTGTCGATACATTAACTAAGTATGCCTAAGTACGTAGGTAGGTATATCAATGAATTGCGATTGCGATATTTGGTTCGATATTATTGCCTGCGTGCGTTAGTATCTAAACTTTGCCATTAGTCTGTAATTATGAAGAGTCAATAAGATCCTTGTGGAATAATATCTTATCGACCTATAAGTAGAAATAAGTAATGTGCTTAACCGCGCTTAGATAGGTATTTCTTTGTGATATGCACAAAGAAAAAGTCCTATACCCATCCACTACCTGTATCCAAAATTGAATGAACCTCTTGCTAATCTAAATCAAATAACATTTCGAGACCTGTATGAGCTTTACGAATTCGATATCAGTAAATTACTTACTTTAAAATCTTTAGCTGATCTGAGAACTCAATTATTCACATATCCGAAAGGCAGTCCAATATATTTATATATTCAGTTCATAAAAACATACGATAATTCATATTTTTGTACGATTACTCTTATATTGGCAGTTTTCCAAAGTGCGTACGATTTGAATCATGCCTCACGTCTGCGTTCATTGAAACGTTCCAAGAATTTGTAATAACCTGTACATGATGCAAAATGCACACTTATGAAAGGAGTGATCGATATTAAACGTGCGACGCCTCCGAGATATTTAATAAATACTCACCTATTTAGAAAAAAATACCTCAAGCTATGACGAATTTTCCAAATAAAAAGCTTTTACTTTAACTACGGATAATGCTCTGGAAAAATAGAGGTAGGGGTATGCCCTTAGGGACGGTTTTTAGGCACGGCAAACGAAAGTGACAGCCTGTCTTTATTGATTTTGGTCAAAGTAAACATTTAAAAAAAGGCCATCTTCTTTGGTACTTAAGAACACAAGAATCAAATAAAATAAAATGGTAAACTTATTAAATACACGTCTAAATTATTGAATCCAAAGAAAAATGAGAAATAAAAAAACCTCTAGGTATATGTATTGAACTTAATTTATTTGTTTATATTAACTGCAAAACACAGTCAATGGAAATGGAAACACAAAGTTACAGATGAATTAATCAGTCGCGAAGGCGCTGGCGTCACTGCATTTGTGCAACGAGACAGACACACGTCTGGTATGCTAATTAAATCAGCTAATTCTACTGTCAGTTTTAGTGCTTATTTTTTTTTGTTGATAAACCATAGATAACGGGAGGAAATAATTGATACCTATAGTTAGAAAGTAAAGGTATCGGTACCTTTACTGGGCAATAAACTAAGCTCACTATCCATAACTATGAAATGTAACCTGTGTATTAGAAAAATTGCATAAGATCAGATTTTTTTAAATTACTATTTTTATAAAAGTCAACTTTCAAAAAACTGGGTAGGTACAGGGCAGAGTTGACTATTCTAAAAAGGCATAATATTTTTTTACAAATAGATACCTAAGGTAATTTAAGTTCAGCACGATTGAAAGTTGAAACAAAAAGAGCTTAGCGATCAATTGATCAGCTTTGAATGCAAATTCTTTGCAAAATAAACGATTTGATTTGATTTTGATTTGCAGTCATTACGGTTGCCCAACGCTACTGTTTTCTAATAAAATGAGAACATCTGTGCAGCCAGGCACAGGTGGCTGAAACGTTAATTAAGCTTGCTTGTTACAATGCAAGTTTCTTAATTAACCGTCTTGAAACGTAAAAGCGTCCCTTAATATAGCCAGTCATTGAAACATGTTACGAATAAAGTCACGGAAAAAATAATGTCTAGTCGCGCTAATGTAATCAGCAGTGATCATTGTCTCTACCACTATTCAAGTAAGTAGGTACACATTAGGTAGGTTTTAGTGTTCCAAGACGAGGTCTATGGTGTCTAATGCGAGTATCTAAGCTTGCCTTCCTGCAAATGCTTTAAACAACTTTCATTTTAAAAACTATTTTTTTTTTAACTATTTTTTTTAACTTTTTTCTCAAGTGCAGGATTTCTTTTTTAAGAAATCTTTTCAAAAATTAATAATTAAGTATCTGATTCGTGGGTTTAATAAAACAATGTCAACAAAGGCTGTTTTGCATAACCAAATCAGATGACAAAGTTACTGGCTGTCTCGCCGAATCACAAAAATGTTCATTGATCTGTCTGTCTGAACATTTCTTTGTTGCAAATGTAGCGAGTATCATTAGAGCATGTATTATATTTATATCTTTAGTAGGGAGTAGCTTTTCATTTTCCTTAATCAAAAATTGATGATTGATGCAGTAATTAGTCAGTTTTAAAAAAAAAAATAGTTGTTTTGCATGTGGGTAAATCCTGTTGGCATCAGAACAATTATTTCAGATTTTCTAGCTATCAAATGGGTGAATCTGTGAGTCCTCTATATTCTCTCTGCTAGTGTCTGTCTTTTGTACCTATAGATATTTAAAAATATTGCTTGATTTGTCTTGAATGTAGTCGTTGCCCTCTCGTAGTTGTTTCTTGAAATCAGAACATTTGTTTTGTCTGCAACGCTTATTAAGTTAAGTAGTGCAATTTTAATAGGTCGAATTTTGTTTAATTAGTAAACCTTTTCAGAGAAATGCAAAAAAAATGTTCTGTAAAAAACTTCTAAATAAAAGCGCGAAATACATACAACAAATAAGTATAAGGAAAAGAAAGTTAATCGAAAATGTCTATCTGTATGATGATTTTTTGAAAATACATACCAAGACATAGCTAGGTGCATGTTGACTACCTTTAAAAAAATTACTCTAAGTATTAGTACCCAAACAACCAATGTACGGGGTGTGATACCGGGCGGCGCGCGCGCAGCCTTGTATGTTTTACACTATTAATATAATTAGCGCTGCGGTTTGTGCTCCGATTAAGCATAACAACATTATGCCTAAGCTTTGTTTAAAATTATATTCATAACGAAAATATATCGACAACCTATAATTTTCTGTGCGTTTTATGTGGTTAAAGTCAAATATGACTTTGTTATACAAACTTAATATAAAAACGTGGTAGTTATACATATATATTAAATATACCTATATACCTACCTACTTTACAATTTCAACTCCCTATGATTCCATTCCATTAAATTTAAATACGTATTAACTTAAACCTTTAATTTCTGCTCATTTAAAAATGTGTCTAAAAGGTATTCGAATGATAGAGTTTGTATTGCAGGAAAACTAATGGTAACTATGAGCGGTACACTTACCATTTCAAGAATAGGGAAATAGTTATCGTCATAATGAATAGCTACAATTATTGTTAGCATTATAATTTTAATGTAAAACCATTAATGTTAATGGTAAACGACTTAAAATTTTCATTATTTCGAGGTTAGGTATTATTTTATGTTAGAACTGTTTCATTTACATATTAAGATAGGTAGATATGTTAAGATTGATTTTATTTAGAACGAAATTCCTGAAAATATTTTCCAGTATGTAGTCTAGTTCACGTGCACTTAAGGAATTCTGATGACGTTCTTGGCTAGGCTTGAATGGAATCAACAATTCTAATAGATTTGTCATTCACGCACCGAATAAATTATTTTCCGTGATGCAAATAATTACCGTTTATTACTGAATAAGTAATTCAAATGTATTACAAATACGTACCTAATTCGTTGTAGCTACATACCGATGACTGTACGTTCATACCAAACGGTTGGACGGCTCGTAAAACTACGTCACCATAGATGATTTTATGGAAACTTGCCATGGAAAACTTTAATTCAGCTTTATGTGAATTCTATCCAGAAAAGTTTCCTTTCGACCAAATGAAATGATTAATATATGGGTTTATAAGCCCATTGCTCTGAAATTATCTCGCAGTATGTCGTCTATGTCTTAATGTGAACGGGTGTGTGCGCTGTGAAAATTGAGTAAGTGCTTTTACATTAGTAAAACTTCAAGTCTCATTTATTCCAAGTTCAAAGTCGTGAAGGACGTAATCCGACAAGGTAGCTTAATGTAACCCCCACACAAATTGTGGACACAAGTGGGATAATATGGGATAAGTTACTTACTACCTTGTGTTGTCATCTGGTTAAGCTCTCTAGCGTAATATTACACTTAAATAACTTAGAAGGCTTGTAGTAAGTTTAACAATGCAGTGGAAAGTTGTGCTCTGTTTTAACATGCTTCTGTAGCAAGTAAACCTCTACTCATTTGTAACACTAAAAAGTGTTTGTTTCAGAGCTTTTAAAATTCAATCACTGATAAGTGAAATTTGGTATAGCAGTGGAAAGCTGCAATTAATTAATTTAAAAACTGTCCAACTTCAGTTATGTCCATATATGGTGAACACATTTCACCAAGAAATTCATTAATTAAAATTTTTGTCACAAACTTTTGAAAATTGTCTCTATTTATTCAGTAAGCTCATGATACACAAGGCAAATGAGATTCAACAAAGAACATTTTATTACAAGAATCTCTTTACACGTGGGCAAATAAATATAAATAGGTAATTCCAATGTCGATACTTGGCAAACACAAACCCTCGAGAATTGAACTCAACGTGGAAAACCTTTTGATACCGGCTCCAACGAAGTTACTTGTTGGAAAGCTTTAACTTCAGAGTACCTACTTATAGTACTTAGAAGGTATCGCTTTATGTAGAATATTGCTGCGGCAAAGCCCGAGGATTTACCTCGAAGTTTTACTCAATATTTGTTCGGAAGTCCGCAATAATTAGCACATACCATTATTAGGCGTTTGATATTGAAAAAAATCGCACTAGTTCACACTAGTTCCTATGATTCACACTGTTTGTAGATAGGGCGTGAATTAATTCCGCTCACAGCTTGTATCATTCAAAATAGAATATTGACCTTACAATTTTATAGCCATTTTTACGTTCAAGTCGATCTAGTAAATTTTAAAACTGTCTATAAATTGGAGTTTCGATGATCGTTACATACATGATTCGAATAAGAAATATACCGTGCAATAAACAAAGAAATGACTAAGTAATATGACACATCGTTCTAAACTTGTAAATAAATTATAATCTCGCGTATTTTATGTTACTTTTATGGGCGGTCGTTTGTATCTTCGGCTGTAACGGGAGGGTTATCCCAATATGGTATTTGCGTTGATAATTTAATTTTTTTATTAATGGCATAAGGATTAATAATGTGGCATATATAAAATTATTTTGCCCTTTAATATCTTACTTTCTTTATTTAGTAGTTTTGTTAGTAATCTCCGAAACTAATCTAAATCATACCTACTTATATAAAATTGGTGAAGAGTCATGTTCGTATAAAGTTATTTTTATTGTTATTCGATATTATTTTCCCTTTAAGCAAATAAATATGTTAATATTAGGTACTGTCATAACGAACAATAACACTAACATTATCCCTTGCGTTTGCGGTTTGTGTTCGAACGTTAATTATGTTTATGGTTTATTGATTATAGAACTAAGTACATAGATTCATATAAATATATTTAATTTCAAGTAGAATAAAATCAATTATTTTATGCAGTAAAATATACCTACTTGTGATTGGTAGTGTCGCATTGAATGGAATACCTCTAATGCTTGTGTTACACTGGCTGCCAAAATTCTCGACGCGATGACGCAGGTTTTCAGTAGAGACGGTGTACACTTGACCCAGTTGGGCGTAAGTAGGGCGGCCCGGCACGGGTCGGGTCAGCCGCCCCACCGCATCCCAGCTCCCGTACGTACCCACACCATAGGCTAAATTGATATACCCATCGCCCATAATACGCAAATACCATTTACCTACAAATAAGGAAATCTTATCCTCGTGTACCGGCCACGAGGAAATCTCATTTCCATCCCGGGCTTCAGTAAATGAGCGCCGCTTTCATATTTTCTAACTGCCAATAATAGCATGACTTTTCCTATTTTACGGTTTCTTTTCCGTCAAGTTCTTTTTTAATTTGTGGTTCCTTTTAATTAGTATTTTATTTTGAAATACCTTGGAAATTGACGAAGCAGTTGTTTCTAAGGTTTCATTTAGGAGGAAGTATTTAACTTCCGACAAAATTCCGAGATATTTCGGAGGCTGTTATTGTACGATATTTATTCGGAACCCCAAATAAGTATAGTGTTAAAACTGTGTTAACTAACGGTTACGCGAAGCTGTTGTGTAACTATTATTACACGTTAACACTAACATAATATTATATAAGGGCTTTGTGCGAAGGAAGTGGCTTTGCATATTGTGGACATTACTTACTTGCATTGAATGTTACTAGGGATTGAGTTTAATTGCGTAAACAATTGTATTACCAACTAGCTTCTGCCAGCAGTTTCACCCGCATCCCGTGGGAACCTCGGCACGGACCCGGATAAAAAGTAGCCTATAGCCTTCCTCGATAAATGGGCTATCTAACACTGAAAGAATTTTTCAAATCGGACCAGTAGTTCCTGAGATTAGCGCGTTCAAACAAACAAACAAACTCAGCTTTATAATATTAGTATAGATAAGCCCAGTTTCATACTGTCAAAGTAATATGACTTATTATGAGCTATATAAAAAGTTTTTTTTTTTTTAATATACGAAAAGTATTTTAAAATACTCGCAGATGTCTTGAACATTCGTAAAATTGAGTGACTGTAACACTGAAACTCATGAACACGCCTACATAAATAATGACAGTAGGTATATGCCTAAATAAATTAGACAGACATCGTCCTTTGTAATCTTTATTCTTCCTATTTCGACTACAGTTTGAGGCTGCACAAAAGATTACTTAGCACTAGCAGAAATACAAACGTCGATGTTGGCAGGTCTCATCTATAATTTCAATGTCATTCCGTAAAAATGTTTTGTTACGAAACCAAACTGAACGAACAAATAACATTTACTGATTCTGGATATTTTAATATTTGCTTACCTTTGTGCAGTTAAAATATCAATATTTTAAGAGCTTATTGAAGCCACTGAATGACCTTTTTGCGTTTAATTATTTATGTAAACGAAAGAAGGCAGTGTGAAAAATATAATAGAGTATTTTGTAAATAAAATCATGTAATTTTAAAATATCTGACTCTAGGGTTCATTTCAGCTTCAGCTACAGAGTTTGCAATGTAATAGAATATGCAATTTCACATAAAGTCGGATTTAGAGGACGCGCGCAGTATGTTTAGAGTGAATACATCTCTTGAGCCCTCTTCGTTTTGTTATTGCATGCAGCTTCGAGATCTCGACTTCCATTTAGTTATGGTAATTCCTGTGTAAAATTATATTTCGTGTATGCTCTAGACGCTTTTCTGCGTTTAGCTGTAGTAGGTATATCCAAAGCTTTCCACATTTTTTCGGTATTCCTATCAACTGGAACGAATATATATTAAATACTAGCTTCCGCCAGCGGCTTCGCCCGCGTGGTGTGTTGATAAAAAGTAGCCTATGTGTTAATCCAGGGTATCACCTATCTACATACCAAATTTCAATCAAATCAGTTCAGCCGTTTTTGCGTGATTGAATAAAAAAAATACATCCATACATTCTCACAAACTTTCACATTTATAATATACTAGCTTCCGCTAGCGGCTTTGCCCGCGTGGTGTGTTGATAAAAAGTAGCTTATGTGTTAATCCAGGGTATCACCTATCTACATACCGAATTTCAATCAAATCGGTCTAGCCGTTTTTGCGTGATTGAATAACAAACATACATCCATACATTCTCACAAACTTTCACATTTATAATATAAGTAGGAAGTAGGATAAATAAATAGTTCTGAGTTGATACAGATCTAAGACAGTCAGTAAAGTAGGTAATCGTTTTCAGCTTAAGTACTGATACATGAGAGTTAACTAAACGTAGGTACTTACATTACATACATAGATAGTAAACATTATTATTTTATTACCTATTTTATAAAGTTTATAAAGCACATAACAAGGCTTGTTTAATATTACACCGGCGAATATGGGTAAATGAGCTTTTTTATCATGAAACTGAAAGCTCGTTTCGTGGAAATCCGACACTGTCTGTAATCCCCTGTTACGTTCATTTTTAACATATTCGTAAATATGCTTTAAGTTGTCCGGTAACGTTTTAATTAGATAATGAAATTGAAATGAATTCAGTTGTAAAACGAAAATAATATAACACAGTTTCAGTTCAGAAATGCTGATCTTGTGTCTTGTCTTTGAGCGCATTAATTTGGTAGGTGATATATTTTACCTATCTTACCTACATTTTCAGTAGGCATTTTTGTACATGTGTGTACTTATGTAGCATGGATTATAAGCGAATGTACCGCATTTATATACAAATCGAGGACAATGTGTAAAAGTGTTGGTTGCCGTACCCGCGCCATGTTTGCACATGCGCGCGCACGGTGCGCCAGCGCCGATTCACTGCACATCCATTTCCGCATGTCGCAGCCGCGTTCTATTTCAGAGACAGTCTGCTCCAATCTGCTGTTTCTTCTTATATGCTATTTACTGAAGATTGACATATTTAGTGGCGTGCACTTGGAGAGGCCTATGTCCAGCAGTGGACTGCGATAGGCTGATGATGATGATGATGATGATGATGACATATTTAGTACAGTTTGTATTGCGGAGGTTTCTTGCGCAATTCAAGATCAAATATTTTACTTAAGGCAGGAGTTTTAATCAGTCGTGACCGACATGTTACTTTCAATTCAAGATATACAACATGTAACTTAATTAACGCACATCCTGAGATTAGTTTGTTCAGAATCGTTTACTGAATCGATTTATATCATTTTTAATATAGGTAATTTTTGTCATATTAACTCTGTACAGTCAAAACAAATTCAAATAGACCGTAACTCAAAGTAATAAGACTTCGTGTATTGTCGGCTTTTTCCGTAGTTTCGTTATGTTGTGTCGAGTGGAGTGCGTTGCGTGCGTAGTAGGTAGTATGACCAAAAAGTTCTCCAAGAATTGGTATAACTAATTTTGTAAATAACAATGCATATACATGTTGAATTAAAAATTCAGTGTATGTATTATGATTAATGACAGTGACAGTGTATGTAATATTCCAATTAGGGTGTTTGAGGGTGTGCGTTAATTACGTTACATGTTGTATATTATATATCTAATATGAAACTGTTCACTGTTTCCAAAAGAATAATTGTTTGGAAATATGGATTGAACTAGACCAATGCATGTCGTATTCACACAATGCAGATACGGCAACATATAATGTAATAAACCTAATGCAATTAGCAGTATTTAGAGAGCATATCCTGTCGATGTAGTTATGATCAGGTGGTTTAATTCATAAGCCTTGGCTTCGAAGCAAGGTCACCACTCACCGCGGTATCGTAGCCAGTGAAGTTAAGCAACTGGTAGGATCCACGCATGACAAGTCTAAGGGCATCACTCGACCGTATCAATCATATTAAAACTCTATTTTTATATGTAAAATCAGAATTTTTGTAATATCTTTGAAATGCACTCTAGAGAATATTAGATTTTCTGCCTCACAAAGGGGTAAAGTAACGTAGATGTTAAGCCCACGCAGCAAATTTTCGCTATTAAAATCTTAACAAACAAAAGGCTTTTCTCCAAGAATGTTATAAGAAAACTGCCTTTGTAAGTACTCTACCCTTTGAAGCAGCTATTATGGGGCCTACTTTAAAACTAGACTACAACAGAAGCTAATAAGAGGATTTAGTATCGCTACTTTACAAGCTAACTTCATTACAGCTCCAAGATTTTCCGAGCGAAAATTCTAACATTTTAATATCGTGTCAACAAGGTAGAAAACAGATTTGTCTCTCAGAAAACAAATATATTTTCTTGAAAGCCTAAATGTAACATCAAGTATGAGGATTACGGTAAATACGTTAGCTTTTGTAAATGGAAATCGGAATAAAGTGGGTTTCATTGTTCGTCTGCGAACCAAATGGATCCCTTAATCAGATACACTCGTTCATTCATGTCGTCGACTCTAACCTAAATTATGTTTGATGTCTTTTATATGATTGGAGTAAATATATTAAGTAAAAGAAATTGCAATTTAGAGCTTCTCTCAAGACTACCTTCACAACAAACACATAAAATGAGGAAAAATCACCTGTTATTAATATTAGTTTATCGGTCGCCGTACCTTTTGTGCTTTCGTAACATTGCGCCCATAGATTAATGTCTCTAAATATAGGGCAAATCCAGCCGCCGTAGCTATGCGAATGTATGTGGGTTAGCGGGGGCATCACAAATAACCGCGCTCTATCGTAAAATGTCCCTACGTTTCGACATTCGCTGCATTATAGTTTCTAGAGAAGTAGGAAGTTGATCCACGGGATGTTGCACAATTCCGAATTAGTTCAGACACAACGGTCTAATCGAATGTTTCACATTTTTCGACGAAAACATGTGATAACAGAGCTAAGAGCTCAGAAAATCACTTGTTTACAAACATGATCCGAAATCTATTTGGACCCTAATGGCCTTGTTTTGATTCTGGAAGGCGAAGGTAACCTATAACTAAAATCCCAGTCTTTTGTTAGGTACTATCCCAAAAAGAATAAAACTAGTCCTAATCAACAGATAAGAAGCAAGAGATAGATCATGTTTTGCATGTTGAACAATTAGTAGAACACTTCGATAAGCTGATGTTTATCCCACTAATGTAGGACCAAGGACCAACTACTTAGTTACCTAATTATGTCTATTTGTGATATTGGAGAAATTAGATGAGTAGAAAGAATATAGATGCTACATATGTTCAGATCATCAGTAGGTATCAGATATAGCGAGAAAAAAACAAAGATTAAAGATCAAGGGTGGATCAATATCCACAATCTGTTTAGCACAAATGTTGTTTGTTTACCGAAGCACTTGCGAGAAGCGTGATCCTCTTCAGAAACATTTCAATGTGTATTTTTGTTTATGCGTTAGGGAATGCGCGAGGTGACGCATGATGTTTCGCAAAACGGACGCGGCGGTCCTGCTACTGGAATTTACTTTACAGAACCAATTGTTCCAACCTAACAGCATTTGAATACACCAGTAACTTAATCTGTTGCTAAAATTAGCACAATGGCCGCTATTAAATTGGCGCGTGCCTTCGTTGCTAATTGGGGGAAAGCTGACAGTTTCGGCAGTTCCAAGTAAACCGAGATCTAGTTTCCTCTGATAGATTTTATTAATTACACAGAACCGAAACTCAAACAAGATATTAGATTAAAAGGAGTATAACCTTATCTAACATTCCAATGCTTTTGAAAAATAACTCATAAAAATGTTTGGCACTCGTTATCTAGCTAGAGTCATCAGGTCACGATATCCGTTTATGTTCTGTATTTAGTAACGGGAAGATTCACTCAGCCTTATTACACATTAATTGATATTATTGCAGCGGTACATATTGGATACATAATAAATATTTTGTAAATAGAGATAGCTTCATATTTTGTTAATAAATAGATTCTCTCAATAGATCTTTTATCTTTTTAATTCTTCTTATAAAAAGTCTGCTTTCATTTAAGAGTGTGCTTGTTTACGCATTTAATACTTAGTTATTAAATAAACTTTTATGTTTATAAACGTTAATTGAATCTAATTAGATGTGTCAAAGATAAGGGAGTTAAAGGGAGTTCCAGTTAAAAACTATGTGTGGGATTTTACGTATATAATAATATTCTAATTTTCATAGTCTATTGACTTTTCAATACCTACTGAAAACTTAGATAAAATGTATTATGTATTTGTAAAAATAAAAAACCCCACTCCAATTGCCCAATCGGCTTAATCGTAGTCTGGAGACTCCTGAGATAAGTGTTCCACAGTCCCTAATTGCGATTGTTTCGATTTTTTCTATTGTTTTTAATGCAATCGGGTTCTTCGTAATGATAATTTTAGAAGTAGGTACTTAATTAACGCTCTATTATACATTATAGTTATATATTGCGAATGTTTTTATTTTTATATCTTTGACATAAGCTTTGCTTATATAGGTATGTTCTGTAACTATCATTCTGGCGTAGTTGGAAAAATCGAGCACAGCATAGAAATATATCGTAGAGCTCGCGGTGCGATGACCTGCAAGTGCTGCACGATTACCAGGTCACTGCATTTTTTATGCAAACGTGGACATTCACTTTATTAGCCCTCATTATTTAATACTGAAAAATATACTGCACATTTTACATAACTACTTAAACAAAGGTCATATTCCGAATAAAATTAGACTGTTTATCTTCAATGCTTAACACCAGGCAGAACAAACTGCCCTTGGTCATGCATTTAACACATAAAGGTGATTCGTAATACAAACTGAGAATAATAATGATTCTTTATATGGTACTGATAATATGTTCACAAAGGATATAATAAGTATTAACTGTACGTTAACTAGCGATGTTTAGCATCTTGCACAAGGAAGAACTTGAACGGAACGGAACAAAAGTTATAATTGATGGGCAGTCTATTGATTGCCAGATGTTACGTTTTTCAAAGTAACATTAAAAATAACGGGAAGTATCCTAACGAAAGCAATTTGTTTTAATTTCAGGTAGTGCAATAAGAAAATCATCACAATGACGGTGGTAACCAACCCAGCTCGTACAAACTCCGACGATGAGATCGAGTCGGGGCACGAGAGCGCGGCGGGCGAGTACGCGGCCAGCGCGCTCGACATCGAGGAGCACGCGCGCCTCTACGACGACGAGAAGCAGTCCGACATCGTGTTCGTGGCCGGCATCAACGGCGACACGTGGCGCTACCCCGGTCACCGGCGCGTGCTCGCCGCCACCAGCCCCGTGTTCGCCGCGCTGCTCGCCTGCAAGACCGACGTCATCGTCGTCGACTACATCGACCGGCGCGGCTTCGAGCAGCTCCTGCGCTACCACTACTGCGAGCCCACCCAGCTCAACTCAGTGGGCACGGCGCGGTGTGCTCTCGATGCAGCTTACAAGTTCTTGTGTGCGCCCCTTGCGGAGCGCTGCGCTCGGCGTCTAGATGAAATGTTAGACGCAGGAGTCGCATTAGAGATTTTACGTGATTTAAGGTTCCTCTGCGCCAGATTACCTGGAGCTGCATCCGCACCACCTCTACCGGCACTCTCCGACGACGCAGCAGCTCGCTCACTCGCACAATGCTCGCGCTGGTGCGACTCTCTAGCTCACAACGCACTGCTGGTGCTAGATGACGACGCAGATACCGCCCTGACTGATGAACGACTAGAAGAGCTAACTTATGAAGACTTATCGCTAATAGTAAAACGAGACACATTACGTGTATCGAGTGAACTTGTGCTAGCCGAAGCTTTGTCACGGTGGGCCACAGCAGCCTGCAAGCGCACCAAGCGGGAACTGACTTCAGCTAACAAGAGGGCGGCACTCGGAGAGCTCGCTTATTGTCCGCGTTACTTGCTGCTGTCTGGAGAGGAGCTAGATCGAGCTTTGGGCTTGGAACTTCTGGAGCCGATGGAGCGCGCTTTAGTGACGGCGCGTGCTCGCAAGCTGTCGGCGCCGGTGCCAGTGGGCGCGGAGCAGGAGTCGCTGCTGCGGCGCTGGGCGCGGCCGCGGCCCGTGGAGCCGGCGGCGCTGCCGGTGCACCTGAGCCCGCGCTCCGAGCCGCCCGTGGACGAGCCGCAGCCCAGCAAGCTGTGCGCGCGCCGCCCAAAGCGCCCCAAGCAGCCCAGCTTCGCGCCAGAAGAAAAACGCAAAAAGAAAGGATGCTGTGCATGCTTCGGAGAGGGACTCCTACGAGCATTCATTTGTTTGTTCGACTGAGACAGGGAGCCTACTTATGTGTAAGGTGGACGTGCGGTATTTTGACAAGTGTGGACAAAGTTAACTTTAATATAAAATAAGACTTTCGACTGAGTGTTAAGTAATGAAGTGACAAAAACTAAAATACTTACTCATTTTATCTTTCCTGTCTATCTGACTTCTTTTTCATTGTAAATGTTGGATTAACTTTATCAAAACAAAGTATACTTTAAGTACATACTTATTCTATTTAATAAGATTCGATCAATTACTTAACCACTTACGAATAAATAAATTAAATTCAATTTGGATAGACTTGGAGGTTCAAAATGTATAGAATGCCATCTTTTGTATTTTTTTACGAATATAAAATTATAACTATTCGTAATATTGTCTACCTTCGTGAGACTTTTTAGTGTTTTGTAGCATTCTTTTAGTACCTATGATTGACTATTATGATTATAGTGTAATTAGATTTATTTTATGCAGCTGAAAATTTGAGGTTTTGAGTAACTATTATGATTATGGAGACCATTTCAAGTCTGTGTTCATTTATACTTTATGTCTAGTTTGCTGTGGGAAGAGATCTTTGCTAGAGAATTGCTAGGACGAATAGTTCAATATAACGCGACGCCCGCGTGTTCGTGTAGTAGAATGTGTATGTTGTGATATTTATATTATTTGTAATTAATCAAGTTAATTTTACATGTTTATTATGATTACATATCAAATTGTTTAACAATTTGCATTTATCAACATTTGGTGATATAAATTGGTGCACAAATTGTCATTGTTTAGTTACGTTTCAATTAGTTGTTATTTACTATATTTTGTTGCATTTATTGACAATTGTGTGCAAGATGTTTCAAGAGGTTATCTAAAGATAATACCTACGCGTATCAATGCAGTTCACTTCTGACGATAGTTTTAAGTAAGTCGAAGAATTTACCGCCAAAATTATCTTGAAGTTGTAGTTACCTATCTTGAATTAAATCTAGATCATATAGATTTACCTGAGTTTGTTCAAGCAGGCATTTTTTAGATAACCTCTGAGAATCGAGTAGCTTTGCTTAGTTATATTTAGACGAATTGTTTAGTGTAATTCTTCCATATTTTAGTGAAATAGTCACCTAAATATTCACTAGTCGTATACAAAGTACATTAATTGTCAAAGATTTTTTGTGTATAAGATTTTTTTGATCAAACGTTCGCAGAACGTATTACTTTTGTAAAGTACTTAGCTTCAATTGTAATCAATTGTATCTACGTAAATTGTGCCATATCGGATGTGGCTATATAAACATAAAATAAAAATGATTTTGGTGTCTTCAATCATACTTGGATTATAGAGAGTCACTCTCCATTCATTGAGTCTTTAGCAAATTAAATAAAAAAGCTTTTTATGTAATTAAATTACTTATTCAATGTATGCCCGTGACGTTTTAAACGAATATTAATGTGAAATGAGATTATAATAGAGATTTTTTCGCAAATTATTGTATAAATTAATTTATTGTAATCATGAAATATGTGTTCGGCTCAGAGCTGTCAAACAAGGAAACCCATCCTGAGACAAATATATGATGTTAAAATATTAGCTACATTGTTTTTTATTTGATTCTGGTAAAGTGTGCACCCGGGCAGGCTTATCTCGATTAGTCCTGGTGCGTGTGGCGCACGTTAATCAGATAGAATATGATAATTATATTCCCCCAACAAACACTAAAATATTGACCTAATTGATTTCATCAAGTAGATTCATGACGCAAGAGGTACTTACCTACACTATACAGAAGGGTTCGAATCTACCGGATTTGGGTCGCTACGTACAGGTATAAATTATCTACATCTAAGTCCTTCTTTACAATTCCAAGCTTCACAATTAAATATTTAAATACGTGAGATTGATTGTGCTATCCAAATATGGTACTTACACACTCGAAACCTTCGTACACTTAGGGTCAATTCACACTGAAAGAGCAGCGGCCGGCAGCGGCCGTAAGAGCACGGAAAATGTACGAGAGCGGCACGGTGCGGCGCCGCGCGGCGCCGCGCCGCGCCGCGCTCTTACATTGTCCACTGCTCTTACGGCCGCTGCCGGCCGCTGCTCTTTCAGTGGGAATTGACCCTTATAGGGCAATTTAAGCGCCTATCATACCTTTCGTCCTACAATAAAAAATAAAAAATAAACAAATATGAAAACATTTCCGTATATGTAATAATTACCTACTTTATGTTTAGACAGCCGTTGATAACACTGCAATAATACAGATTACTGTACTCCAACAAATGCATTATAATTGTAAGTAACACGTCATTAACACTCGCGATTTAAATGTGAGTTACTATTGAGTCTTGCTCTTCTTTTTCCTCTACGATGGGCGCCTGGACCCTCAGGTTCGTCATCTGTGACTGGAAACTCATCATTTCCGACCGAGAGTTGTAACCTTCTATCCTGTCCACTTTACTCAAAATGTCCATGATCGAATTGCCTGCTGCGATCAAGTCCTCCCTCAGTAGAGCCACCGTGTTCTGTAATGCCAGCATCGAGTCTATCTTCGCATCAAGCTTCGTAAACTTATCCAGAATCGTGTTTCTAGCTTTGTGTGTCTGGTTGACTTCTTTGTTGACTCTAGTAAGGATTGCCTTCCGCAGTTCCCTGAACTTCCTCTCATAGGCGCTGTCCTCCCGGCTGTCTCGACTCCTGCGGTCCCCAGTGTTCGTGGACAGCGTGCGGTACTTGTAACCAGATGTACGCGACGTGTAACAGCTACTGTGGAATATGTCCGACATTTTATGAAAATTATTTTTATTAATACAAATATTACTTTTCACTATGCTCCTTTTTACTTATTAATAGCTTGATTTATATACAAATATGAACAAGAGTTTGAGGTTGTCACTTCTAAGAAAAACTTCGACAGAATTTATCACAAATTTTGAAATGGTGGTTTCATAGCCAAATGATAGCCAAATATGAGAGCCATTTTGCGTTGACAACAAATTGACAATGGTTGATAATGAGTTTTGAGAGGTTTATTCAAAAGAGGTTTTCATACTAACTGTAATAGGTAACAGACTGATGAAATTAATAACTGTAGATAGCTACTCAGGCGCCATCTGGCATCCGTATACATGCTTTATGTGTATTAGTAACAGACTCACTAGCATACAACTCGCTGTCGTCTGGAAGGCTGTTAGTGACCGCTGAGTCATAACGTACTGCTTGGTTCGTCGGTTGTTCACTAGAGGGCATGCAGAGGCTCAGTCGTTGGAAATTTTGGATTCAACAGGTGTCCATGTATGGGAAGTAACCTCAGTATATTAGACTTCAGACCTTTGATATCACTTCAGGTAAGTAAATAATGTGTAAAAAATTATCATTTCAAAAACATATAACTAACTTTATTGTTAACATTATGCCGGTACTGATTTTCTAAATTAGCATGAGGATGTGCAAATAGACCTCTATATTATCTCACAATAAGATTTCGCTTCTCTCTTTAAGTATTATCGAATATACTCCAGAATCTGTAACAATAAGAAAATTATTTTTTTTTAAACATTCATATTCACCGTTCAATAGAATTCCACTTGTTGAAAAAAGACGTTGAACAAGGTAATGTGGCATTTAGAATTGAACAAACAATAGAATGGTCATTTTCAAAGGGATCTATTCATAGGACACTTGAAAACGCCTCATAAAAACTTGGTTAAAAACAATAATTCAGTTTAGTTTAGAGCGCACAATGGGATGCAAAAACGCTGAAGGTAATTTTTTTCAACGCATTGTGTGAGAGAACAACATGGGTCCAACAGGTTCGGGACTGTATTATTTCCAGATAAATTTATTTTTGATGAAGTGCAAAAGTCGGTGTTGGGCGCTTAACAGTATTTCGGTAAAATTTGTGATTTGGACACAATGTGGACACAATCGTCCGTGAAGGGTTCTGCACACATGGGCCCAATATGTCCATTGTGCTTTGTAAGCTGCGACTAATGAATGTCTGGGAACATTCGCTTCTTACACTATTTTTTGTAACACATTTTATAGAGTTCACATGAAAGATGACTTTGCTAAAAGTTATTTCATTCTCTATCTTACGTTGTTACGTTATCGAGCATTTTTTGTATAATAATTTACTTTATCGCAAAACTTTGTCCTTTAACACAGACGAAGCTTCACGTGACATTTAAAGAGAAAGATAAACAAAATCCTAAAAATGTTCATTATAATTGAACAAAGGAAAATGTACATGTATAAAAAGTTTTGTTATTACAATGTCTACTTTCTGAATTATAAACGGAATTGTAAATGATAGGCCGGGAGTAACTGTGTGAAGTTGGCGCGTCTTACACACTTACAATAAGTACCAATTTTAACAGCAATTATCCTTGTCTATTTGTAGGGCACACCCACACGGCGTGTATTGTCGGCGACAGCGAATTTAACGGGCCGTCGGGTGCTGGCCACGTCAGGTACCTACCTGGCACAGACGGTAATAATAGCTGAATAGCGCCGCTCTCAAGCCACTCTACTTATTGTGAACATACAATAATAGCACTTACAACTAAGCGCCACCTCATACTAAATTGTCATTTTTTCATCCAAACGTAGTTTCGTAGTAAAATTGACAGGTCTCGGTGACGCCAGGGGACAGGTAGAAGTTTTTTTTGAAGGGTCTTTCCCAAATTTAGATTTGGGAAGATACGGGTTCAGGTAAGTCAGCTACGATTGATTTACGTAAACGATACTTTATATTTATTTATGATATCAAGAGAGTTTCAATGGAATCATCATTCACAAGAAATATTAGATGTAAACAAAGGGCTTCTCACGACCTACAGTACTTCGAACAGTAGGCAGGGTTTACAGATACTGAAAATTATGATACATCGATACCTATACACTAATGCCCGTTTTCACCAACAATATTGTCATTATTAGGTGGAAACAAATAATCTTGTAAGTACTTCATTTTTTGACTGCCTCGTTGTTCTAGTGGTCGCAAGCGCGGCTGCTGTGCTCGAGGTCTCGGGTTCGATTCCCGGGTCGGGCCGAAATCGCTTTATGGGTTTTCTTAAACTTTCACAAAGCAGCCCGTAGTCTGGAAGTTGGTGATTCATTCACCCGTGCATCAGAGAGCACGTAAATGTCGGTCCTGCGCCTGATCTCTTTCCGGTCGTGTCGGATTGTCGTCCCATCGGGTTATGAGAGTGAAGGAAATAGGGAGTGCACCTGTGTCTGCGCAAATGCTTGTGCACTATAATATGTCCTGCGCAGCTGGCTGATCTCCTTAAATGAGAACAGCCGCCGTGGCCGAAATCGGCCGTGGACGCCATTATTAAAATTTTTTGAATGATCGGTCATAAATACTAATGATTGTTTGCCACGACATTGACACTTTGGCCTCAAGGCGGTTTTCCTAGACATAACTAATATCTACTAAACTTTTCCTATAACTTGAAAATAATTGTTGGTCGACGGTCGTCATCGTCGCAAATAAATTGTAATTAAGGAACTTGGGTAAGGATCACTACTATTGTCCTCGTTTATATCGCAAATCAATTGAAAGTGATGTCATCGTGTTATTGAAAAGCATGTAGATTAATAGAAATAATACGTACTAGAACATAACAGTCTAGATAGTTACAATGTACATTTCTCACGGATATGAAAACAGTCGTTTACCTAACTCTGAACGAGATATAATCTAACGCGAATGAATGAAAAATAAAACCTGTCTAGAAGGAATGAACTGGTACAATTATTGCAAGGTACTGGGCAATAAAATTAACTTCTCACAGTGTAAATAATAACGGTTTTCCTGCATTATATAATTGATTTCATGGAATTGTTTAACTTAAGGTACTTCAATTTTGTATTTTTATAAGTAGCTATTCCCCCGCTTCACCCGTGTCCCGGGGGAACTTCTTTCAGCACCCGGACAAAATATACTTAGCCTATTTTACTCGAGAGTAGTCTAGCTTCCCAACAGTGAAAGATTTTTTAATTCGGTTCAGTAGGTTTCGATCGTTCAAGATGCGTACAAACAAACAAAACCCTCTTTGATCTGTATTATATTAGTAAGTAATAAGTACCTATAGATCAATAATGTCATGTGTGAAAAATTCCTTGTTTGGGGGAATGTGTATAGAACGCGATTAAAACTTATAAAAGACCTCTTAAGTTTCGGCCAGACGCCATAATATTTCCATCTATTAACATTCTTCACATAAGGCTATCTAGAATAGCTACTTTAAACTGTAATAAAACACAAGGTCCATGCTGATTTTGTCCCATTTACCACAATTTAGGAATAATTGTACGATTTTCACGACTGGTGGGCAATTTTAGAGACTAATTAGATTACCTTTATTGGGTATTTTAAAAGATTGAATACGCGATAAGCATAGTTTTGAATTTATTTAACACTTGCCGCGCTAAAAGCAGAAGTGCGTGAAATTTTTAGCTAAGTGTTAGACAAGATGTCAAGTATCATTGACATTCTATGTGTTAAGCTGTTATGGCAATTCTAACATCGATCTAACACCTGCATTTTGCAACGTGTTGCCTTGGTATCGGAGTCGAGTTTATTGCTTTGGTAGCAAGCTTAAATCGACATTACTGAGAATTAGTTCACAAAAATAGACATAACACTAGACAGGACCACTATCGTAGTAGACAATTCAGTAAAATTTAAGTTTATTATTCATATGATTTTGTTGTTTTTGAAATCTAAGAAAGATGTCACATAACACCCAATATAGAAGAATGTAAAAGGCACATTCTTGTGTCCCGTCTTGTCTAGTGTCTGGCTCTACTACACATTCCGAGATAGTAATTCGACACCACTTTGCCGCAGAAAAAAAATATAAATAATGTTGATGGTGCGCTCCGGGTGTTAACTTTTTGTGATGCGAGTTCGTGGGGTTACCAGACTTATATATCAGAAAATCCCCAATAAATAATTCCGCTTTTTAAATTTGAATATTGCACAACGCAGATACATAATTATGAGTTAAATAATTTAGGCACATAATTTGTTCTTCACACCTGTTATTTATAAGATTATTAATAGAGGAACAGATAATCGTATTCAAGGTGAATATCTCGATAATCGGCATAAATAGACAGCTTATGTTTTAATAACCATTTTGTCCTCGACATATTTAAGTATAAAGAAAATGAAGAAGAATTTTCATTTAAGTATATTTTTTTCTCTAATTAAAGTTTACTATTGATTACTCAGTTCGGGAATAATGTTGAGCAGTTGCAACACCAAGTCTGTGTTGCTGGGTTTTATTGGCGTCAGTGTTCGGGGGCCACGTACGTCCATAAACTGTTCTTTTTTATTTTTTATCGATACATTGTCCGACACTAGGCCTCCAGATTAAAACGAATGGATGTGACTAATCAAAACACTCCAAAATTAGAATGCATGTGTTGTTTTTTACGATGTCAATTATTTTCTTAGTTTGCCGTATCTTTTACAATAACTGATTTATTAACCTTTTCATGAATAGTACAGGTAGATAATTCTTTAAATGGTACTTTACAGTTTTCAATGTTTAGTTAATGCTACTTTGCAAATACTGAATTAAATTATTTTTTTCCTTATTTGAGGATTTTCCGGCAGCTGATATCAACATGTTTGTTTTTGTTTACTTGAAAATGTCTCCAGTAAGTGTTAAAAGGGTTTTCAGTCTATTAGGAGCGATGTAAGCATGTGTATGGTTCATGGGGAGTAGGTAAACAATAGCGTCGGATCGCCATAGCGGCGCCACCGCTATTACCTCACATCAATGGGAACATCTTCTTTCAGATAAATGAACATAAAATATGCATAATTCAGAGTGTATATTTGTTTTTGTGTGAGCACTGCCAAGATCTTCCAAGAATTCATTGGGAGATAGTAGATGTGTGTAGTGTCCCGGCAGCCGCGCGGCCAGGCGGCGTGCCGCAGCCGCAGCGCAGTCGTGCCGCAGCCGTGCTGTCGCGGACAATGCGCGATGTTAATTCCTGCCGTAAAAGCTCTAATTGGTCGTTTTTCACCGTCGAGGAGGACGGCCGGCGGCGGAGGCCGAGCAAAAAGTGGAGCCGTCGCGGAATGCGCCCGGTTGAATAACCAGCCGTCTGTTGGACGACGTTACTAGCAATAAACAAAGAGCCTGTTGCGTAAAAATACGTTATCCCGAGCGTACCATATCGACGTGATTTATTTTTCGTGCCGTGGTCGACGGTCGCCGTCCGCTGCGCACAGTGCGCACTTTCAACTCCGAGTGGGGCTTATTTACGTTGGCGTTCGTTTATTTTTTTCTCAGATTATCGGAGCTGCGCCAAGAATGTCGAAATCATTCAGGCCAGTAAGTGGGCAGAGGAATTTGCCATTCATATTCCGGTGCTTTTAGAATAACAAATATTATTTCCGAACAGACGTTTCAGAGATCTGTCGCCAGGTAATGAGATCAACACTAGATACCGAATAAAAATAAGAGGACGGTGATCATGTTGAGAAATAAAACTAGCAGGAGATAATATCCAACGGACCACCATTTAATCGTGTTTGATCTTGACGTGTAAAAATAAACAGCGATTCATGAACACCGGAAACGAAACATTCTTTCGCATCATTATACACACATATCTACTTATTGAGATCTACGAGACATCACACGAGACCACATCGGCTTACGTTTACATTACTTTACTGCGCAACCATTATTTAAATTGTTATATTGAAGCCGGCTCTGGTTCATCGCTCGTAACTTGCCTGAAGAATCATAAAATAAAAACATTGTTTGTATTAAGTAAAGTTATCTGTTGTTAAAGCTAATTAATAATTATAAAATAAAATGTTTGAACTACAAGACTCGTTTTTAATGTAAACAGTTTTCGGTAGTTAGGATTATCAGTCTGTGCCTACCTACGCTTTTAGATGTGTCGGGGAGGATGTCTGGTTATGATAATTTTATGCTTTATCTTTAGACGGAAAGATAGCTAACATTAGTTGGATTTGAGAACACGCATGATGCTAAGTGATAGATAGACTGACAGATTGTAGCTATCATCCTACTAGCAGGAAAACAATCACATCATGGTGTATCCTCATTCATATCTCGGGTTTTCTCATCATCCTTATTTACCTAGGAAAACCGAATTGCCCAGCCAGAACAATCAAAACAAAACGGTTTGATTGATAAGCTACTATTAAGCAGAGGACATTGGGATGAGTCTGACTGCACGTCTCATTAACGATACGTCAATGATACATTATCTCGGTGAATTGGTGAGTACTTACACAATATTAAGTAGGTGTGTCATAAATGTGTAAGTGGGTATTGTTCGTCGTTGTTTATAGTACAAATACCTGCGTGTATTGTGGCTGGAGCGGGCGCGGCGCAGGCGCACGCTCGCGGGTCATTATCCTTGCGCCTGCCCATAGCGGCTACAGTATAAAATTGTAGTATTTACGCTTGCCCTACACAATGGTGTGTTTACAACTTATTCGAGTAAATCATTGGAGCTTAACTTACTGGGAATTGATTACGCGCCGGCCTTGTTATTGTTGTTCACTCTGTACATAATACTCTATGTAAGTATCTAAATGTATGACGGTGCTTTGAACTGCTTTGGGTACACCCGTGTTTGTATGTCTACGTTTGTGCATACTTCCATGTGTGCTTTTAGCTTTATTTGGACATCTACGTTGAGTAAGTACGTACATTGCTACAGCTAGCTATTACTTTATTTACATTCTCTATTACGTAAAACATCATCAGTTGTAAATCTTTATATATATAAGGAAGAGGCACGTATTATACACTTATCGATATTGAAAATCAGATTTAAATGCTTCTTAGTTAGATAATCCGTAAAACAACATTAGGAAGAATTCTTTGTGTCTATTACCACTCAATGTTATTAGGTCGCTATCAACTCTCCGCGAAGAGCTTCTCTCACAGTTTCAATATAATAACACAAAGAGCCCGATCCAATCTCAGCGAATCATCCATCTCGTAATAAATAACCAAATACAGGAAGCTCGAAGTGCTTTAATCTCGATATTTCATCTTAGAAAATGGACATGCCAACAATTAAGTTGAAATTATTTTCTTAATAATGGAGGAGATAATTTTACCGCATAATAGTGAGTAAGAGAACATTGTTGAAATTAATTGGCATAGCCAAGGTTGCGGGGGTCGTTGTCCTTGTCGCGCGGTGTGCGCAAACGCAGCGCCCGCTAACCTCGCGCAGTGACGCGCTGCGCTCATGTCGATAGTCGATAGCTTACAAAGAATTCTTACTACCAGCTTACACATCGCACTATTGATTTCTACGTTGGTTTGGACATACCTATTTGGCCACGGCTAGAGGTGCCCATAACAGGCCAGCCTGCCATAAGGTTAGCTGAATAAATTGAAAGTGACCATGGTCATGGTAGAATTTTGAACACTTGGTTTTCTTATTTGAATTTCATATTTATTCTGTGGTGGAAGATATTGACGTTTCAGATTCCAATGTTTTACCTTAATCAGTTCACAAAGGAATTAGGTTATTATATGCATTCATATTTTCCGGAATAGGTTATTTTCTGAACGAATCTTATGCTTGAGGCAGAGTTTCGTCCAAAGAAGATATTTTAGCAATTCCTTTCCGATCTGAGCATTCCTTAGATAAAATGTAAGCTTGTCAAATTAGGCATTCTAAGAATTCATGATATCATGTAACAGGCTTACATATAAAAAAACAAGATCCGAAATATCGACCTCAGTTCAGAATTATATGAGAGAATCCTTATCGTTAGAAATGTATTAAACGCAAACTTGTTTTCGTGCCTTGACTTACAAAAATATTTAGCGTTTGCGTTGGCGGCAATTAGGACCGAAATTAGCATTAGCAATTTTAATGGAAATATAAATCGATGATAGTGAACGGCATTGGCGCACTCGACTACCGCGCTACGCGGCCCCTGCGCCTGCGCCGCCATTCGCAATAATTGTCAGCAATCATTTGTTTATTGGCGCTTAAGCTTCATCATTTCGCACTACACTCATTAACGATGCTATTTTAAGAAGTCTTGTCTGTTAGCGTGGCCCACATCGGTTCTACGCTACTATTGATATAAATGTGACTTACTAAAATTAGGATGTTAGATAAACACTGACCTCTTTTTCAGTTTTCTGGAGTAAATACGCAAATGCATGATAAAGTGAACTTATTTTTAATGCGATGACACAATTCAAGTCTCAAGACTTCAATTTATTTATAAGAAGAGCAGCCAAAATCGTAAAATGACTTTAAAAGGCTCACTCACAAAGATGACCTGCGACAAGGAAACTGTTGTTTCGATATTCTTTAATTGTATTGAGCTAACTTTTCGCTACAATAAAATTAATATAAAATACACAGATAGATACATAAATAAATACATACGAGATTGCAACCTGCTACTGGAGATAAAATTAGATTGTTTAAGCAAAAAAATCTAAACTGTGGCATTACGTAAATATTGGTGACGTAATAGGTATCAATTCAGATGGCCAGTTGGTCGATGCGGCAGAAACACCTACTTTTGTTTGCCTAGGCTATTAGGTTTACTAGGAATTTGTTTGTTGCCGGCTGACCGTTCGCCGACCCGGAAGTAGCCGACTAAAGAATAAAAAATAAATACTTGCGTAGATTCCAGTTCGGTTGATCATAGTATTGTTATTTGATAGTGTTACGTTGGGTTGGAGTTTTGTAAAAACTTTTACTCTTTTGGTTAACATGAATGCCTGCAACAACTTAAATCGTCATCGTTCTGTAAGAACAGAACGATTCTATTCAAGAGAATAGATACTGCGTCGACGTAAATCCTTTAATTTCTTTGTCCTCGTAAATTAAAATTCACGTCCTCCTAACTGTTTGGTGTCCAAAATCCAGTGGTATCATTAATCTGTCTCTCTATTTCAAATTCAACCGTTTAGTCTCAATTTGGTATGAGCGCAGAGCACGAAATTGGCCACAGTGTTGCGTGTTTGGTGCACGTGATTCTCTCAATTCGTGTGGGCAGGCTGAACAAGGACTACACTTGTGTGTTGTGATGTGACCCATTAAACGAACAAACACACTCAACCTGTTCGTGTCGATATTCGCAGCATTCGCCGCCGACCAGATATCGGCTTAACACACGCAAACGACCAACGATGCCCTCCATAACCCCTTTTATCTTGCCATATAGGGACCCGCCCGAAGCTTTTCTAAGAACCAACTAAATTCACTTTTATTTTTTAGTGACTATCTTTAATACATTCGTTATTTTTGCCGGTAACGTATTTTTTCGAGTTTTAATTGGGAAGCAACATGAAAAACTGGTAGATAAGTTAAAAGTGAAGTGATTAATCGTGTTTTTAATGTTACAAGTTGTGTATGGCTAAAGTGACTTTAAATTTAGCTTTTATCGAGGAGAGTGTTCACGGAAAGTTGAAAGAATTTTAGCGATATCCTTTTATGGAGATTCTCACGCGGATTGCGCGGGCGGAGATCGCGTGAGCGCGCCTGTGAGGCTTCCCGAACAGCTCATGGGAATGTGCACCGTTCAGTGATAATTACGCCGATACCTGCCACTATTACTCAATAAACTGATCATAGTACAAAGCCGCTGCTATCTACTATAGTGGTCATTATTACTGAATGCTAAGTAGTTAATGCTAAAGCTGTACCAACTCGCAAATCACACGAGAGATCATAACGTAGGTAGATATGCTACTTTATGGTCTTGTAGCCACGCACCGAAATAGAATTTATAGTATACACATAAATGTACAGATAATAGCACTAAGCTGCTCGGTATTCGCTACATTGCTCGGCTAAAACCATAAATAGAAGTTGTTTTGTCATCACATAATAAAACAAGCTAAGGATTGCAGACGACAAAAAAAAAGAATGACACAAACGCCGCCGGCGTGCTCGGTGCTGCTTTTATTACTTCACGAGCGAGGCGTTTTCTTTTTAAATTTCAATGAAAAATCATACGCACACGCACTGGCTTTAAAAAACTTGCATTCCACCTTACCATTAAAGATGTGTGTTCCCAGAAAATGAGCGCCGGGAATGCAGCTGTGCAAACTACTTCATTAGGGGACCGCGGGCATGGAGATAAACCATACACTATCATTATTTTTAATATTCAAAATCACTAGACATTAAACACTCGTTTGGTAATTTTAAATCTATACTAATATTATAAAGCTAAAGAGTTTGTTTGTTTGATTGTTTGTTTGTTTGTTTGTTTGAACGCGCTAATCTCAGGAACTACTGGCACAGATTATATAATAGTTACTACGTAACAGATAAATCACTCCATACAAAAAAGTCCATACCTACTGTTATAAGCACCTACAAGTTCCCCAACTACCTACAAATTCCTAGCTGCGTTATAAAATGAACCTTAAAAGCTCGAGCGCTTGATTGTTATTCCAATGCGATAGCGCACAGTTCAGTGACCGCAACCGTGCCGTGGCCGTGCTTAGGGTTGCTTCTTACAATTTATTAATATTTAAGTAGGAAAACAAAGTTACGCTTATTTTAAGATAGCCTTTTTTAAAACTGAGTTTTTAAATAAAAAGTAATATCAAGATTTTTTTTCTTTTGTTAACTATTGTATTGCCTACTAAAATGGAGTACGGGTACATATTACTAAATATTAACTAATACGTAAGCATATGTAAGTACTTAAGTAAAGCTTTCGTCAAAATCAAAGGCGGTTTCCAACTATTTTTCGAGCACAAGTGCCATACCCCATATGGTACAACTCCGAGTGTTGATACATACCTAAAATTGGTTTCTGCGTAGCGACACGCGTAATGTTCCGAGTCGTCATTAAGTTGGACCAGAACTATACCTACTTACACTCGAGATGTGTTTTGAGCTACAAAACTCACAATACAGTTCATATAACTAAGTAGGTATCTAAAGTAAAATAAGTACCTAATGATCTCTGTTGTTAAAATCATAAAGTAGATAAGTATTAATTTATTTAAAAAAAAAATTGAATTACTAGATAAGTTCATACATAAAAAAATGTTTCTAAATCTCACAATAGTCGCATATAAACCAACACAACTCAAAATAATCCATCAGTTTGTTAGGTAGCTTAAAAAAATAATAAAAACCAACAGCATAACATGCCACGAAGTTAAAATAATAATATTGGAACGCGCGCGGCGCGTGATACTATTGAAAGCCCTGAGCCGCGTTGGGTTACCGGTAACCCAGCGAGCGGTAGGCATTTATCGCGCGCAAGTACGTCGAGTGACAGAGGCCTGCTACTGGTCCGATTTGAAAATTTCTTTCAGTGTTAGATAGCCCATTTATCGAGGAAGGCTATAGGCTACTTTTTATCCCGGTACGGGAAGTAGTTCCCACGGGATGCGGGTGAAACCGCTGGCAGAAGCTAGTAATTGATATGTGTCGTGCAACGGGTTCGGAAATTTTTGGGTGCGTTCCTTGTAGTTTTTGTCTGAAAATAAATAAACGAAGAAGAAAGACACTGACAAGGCTCTATGAATGAAACTCAAAATATGAAAGTATTTTAATTGTACTTTTCTTAAATAATGCAAAAAATACTCTATCTATGCATGTAGGAGAAGTTTGTGAGTGAGTAAAAGTCGCTGTTGCATGGCAGCAACAACTTTTTTGACTGATAAATTTTTCGTCAAATTCAAAGCTCTGTAGGTAAGTACTAATACGAATATGGCAATTTTTTTGGTCGCGTGTGATAGATCCATATAAATGACTAGCTTCTGCCAGCGGTTTCACCCGCATCCCGTGGGAACTACTTCCCGTACCGGGATAAAAAGTAGCCTATAGCCTTCCTCGATAAATGGGCTATCTACTTAACACTGAAAGAAATTTTCAAATCGGACCAGTAGTTCCTGAGATTAGCGCGTTCAAACAAACAAACAAACAAACAAACTCTTCAGCTTTATAATATTAGTATAGATTTATTTTGGGTAAGAAATGTGAAGTGATGAAGATGAATCTGCAGTACGGACCCTGATTGCTTACCCTGATCTTAAAAGCCCAGTTAAATCAATTGTGCAAGCAATAGTTTAATTATTTCCTTTTTTATTTTAAATTTCCTACTTCTTCTTCTTCACCTGCTGTAAATGGTTTCTGTATCTCTGCATTTATTTCATCATCCATTTGTGCCGTATGCGTCACATATTGGTCGACATTGGGGAGTGTCTGTGCTTCAGACTACAAGCCACAAGAATGTGCCTCGTGACCAGTCAGTCCATCAGACTTCCCACGAGTCGGGACCTTACAGTTCAATTGTTTTTATTTTAGCCACAGTATCGGCGCATCTCACGTTACAACCAATCCAAGATTAGGTTAGGTTCAGAGGTCGGAATATCCAGGAACGAGTCGAAACTTGTCTGTTAAGATCTAGCGAGTAGAGCAGGCTACACACTCAGAACGTGCTATTCAAGAATTTTTTTTTTTCGCATAATTTTAATGTGCTGAACTCGCGCGTGCGGTTTTTATTTGTTTTTCTGCAAAAGCTCTCTATTAAAATAATGTGCACGCATCGTCGCTGGTCTGTAACTTTGTAAGATTCGATTTGAATCACTCATTCATTATCATTGCTAGTATGAAGTACACGTCTTTACCCCTCCGGCTGCCTATTATGTAAGGCCACACAACGATACTTATGTAATGATATTGAATCAATTACGACGAGTATGGTGGATAGTACCGCGAAAAGCAAAAAGTAATGGCCGCGAATAATTCATGGTGTGTGCGCTCAGCTTTACATTGAATGCTTTCAAATCGCACAAACAATCGAGTGTACGCATCGAATACCTTTTTCAAATATTTCTTTTTCTCATTTCGCCGTTTCCTTTTCTGGCTTAGTGCCACATGTTTTATTGATGGCCAGTTCATTGATATGGCTGGCTCGTTCAGGCGGTGGGTGAGTGGCCACTTATATGAGCCATAAAAGGCCTAGCCTTGGCCATATGGGGAAGCCGTCACACAGCGAATGCATTCATGCGCGCGCGCATATCAGATCGACGGGTTACAAAACAAAGTGACGGGCGAATTTGTTATACGAGATTATACCTACGTGCTCACTTGTGGCATTGTTTGCGAACATTTTCGAGACAGACGGAAAATTCTTTGAAAACCTGCGCCCTTCTAAGGAAAGCTATGAGGTGGAAAAAAGGTTAGGTACTTTTGTAGCATCTTACTTTGATGATATTTGTTGGCATGTGCCTGAATTTTCAGCTACTGTCATTGTATTCACAACTTTACGGCTCATCGAGTTGTCAATCTGTGTACCTTTTTAGGGCTAGATATTAAAATATTTGTCGTTTGAAGAATTAGCTACTTTGTCTGGGGTGTAAGTGTGATCACAAAAATGTGAAAATGCTTTATTCCTGTCACTGCTAATATATCATTTATTTTCATAGAATACTTACACCCTACGAGTGAGTATCGATGATCACCAGTCTATTTCCCCATAGACAAAGTATGAAGATCTATATTTGTGATATCAAACATTACTGTAATCAGATAGGTGCTTACGTTGATTACATTCAGTAAAACATAGGTCAGCCTAATGGCTTAGTCTCTGCGACTCTTTAGTACTTTTCCTAGCTCAGATATTAGACTCTTTGGTCAAAACGCTCGCTATGTGGAACAGCTAAATATGGAGTCCGTGATCAATAGTCCTACAATGCGGTCTCGCTCAGTCCGAGCCTAGTTTCGGCCTATCCCAAAAGTAGCGTTCAAACCATCCATTCTATTATTATAGGCAAATGTGAAAGTTAGTCATAGCTTTCACGTCTTAACCAAATGGATATTGATATTTTTGCTAGTACCTTTATGGTATTATGAAATGGACAGGGTTTCAAGGTTGATCTTTTTGGTACCAGACATGCAAATAGGACGAATCAATTCTAGTTACATTAGAACAGTGCTGTTATGTCTTGTTTGGAAGTCTTTTTTGGGGAGAGTTTTCTTTGTTAACATTTACTTAGAGGCTACTGAGTGCGAAGGATAGTTAAAATTATGGATAGATTTTATAAAAGCCAAAGTTGACAGGCGTTGAAAAAACCGTCTTCTTCGGAGCGCGAAGTTCGTTAGTTGGTTGATAATTTCAAATTGCTACTAGTTTGCGCCTAGTGTAAATGGTTTTATTTAAATTTAGTTTAAATTTAGAAAAAGTTTAGAGGAGTAAATAGGTACCTACATTTACGTAGAAATAGGGTACATGATTAAGGTCTATCTGATATAAGAAATTACTGGGATACAACTTCATAAAACTGATCAACAACTAACAAATAGTATTTTTGTGCCAGTGGAACGCATAATTTACCTGAATTTGTTAAAAATAAGTATTTAGAACAACTGCAGAAGCAGCTAACTGGAGCAATGGAGATTTTGCATTTCTATTTGCACCTGTTTCAATACTTTCAATAGTTCTAAATACTCTAATTTCGCGTATCAACATTTCTTTCGACGGGTCGTTTAAGAAACCCAGTTTACGAATTTATATGTAAGTAGGTAAGTATAAGCAGGTATGTACTGGTGTTTATGTATCGCGAACGTTTCCCAAATGGTACTTAACAATTTACATAACATGTAAATGTGTTGTGTGTGAGCAAACATCGGGCGAGATCGCTGGCTGACCTGTACTCCGGTAGTGTTGGTGTACACTAGACGAAATAGTATATGCGATGCACGTGCCGCTCAGCTGATAGAGCGAGAGGAACCAGGGGAGTATACCCTCCACCCTCCCCCGCCTGCCTCCACTCGCCCGCCTCGAGGGATGGGACTTTATCGATGTAAAATAGAAAATTCGAGGCTGCTTTCCAATTTGAATCAAAGAGATTACTTTTCTACTGTTTTTTTTTTACCAATTAAAGAAAATCTGTAATTTTAGGGTTTGAAATAACTAGTAAAAATGTACGGTTCTTGACGTTGTAGTAACACGCACGAAAAAGTGTTAAAATACTTAACACTAGTAGGTTCACTTCTTATTTACTGAAATTAAATACGAATCTTGTACCGTTGACCTTTCTTTTACGTCAATTTGGATAAGGTACCTACGAAATCCAGATTTTAGTTCATTGAAAACTTGATATAAGTACATTATTTGTTGTAGACCCATGTAGGTTATCAATACATAGACTCAAATCTATAATCCATGAACAAAAATATTTTCTTTTTGGTGCAGAAAACAAGATAGTACGCAGAACAACAGCAAATAATAGCTTCGCCCTAGCTTAGACAGCTCATCATCATCATCATCATCTCAGCCATAGGACGTCCACTGCTGAACATAGGCCTCCCCCTTTGATCTCCACAGATACCTGTTGGAAGCGACCTGCATCCAGCGTCTTCCGGCGACTTTTATAAGCTTAGACAGCTCATTGAAAAATAAAATACTAACTTTTATAGCACACAAGAAAATGGGGTACATAATTTTTGCTTCATGTTTATGTACTCCATTCACTAGATGATACATTTTTTTGGATTACAGGTGTCAATGACATTTGTAAGCTAAAAAACATTTCGAATGTTGAACATTTTATAAAACAGAACGTCGATTAAAAATACATAGCTACAGAGAAACAAAACAACAAACATTACCAATTTAATGTAATTATTGCGTAAGCCACAGTAATACCAATAAGTACATAAAATGTAGCTAGATAGTAACTGTTATTTAATGTGACATTTTAAATTTCAATGTGACAACAGGGTGTCGTTAAATATTCAAGGCAAAATATGAATGTTATTGGAGTAGGCTGTTGTCTAGTGGACATCGATAGTAAGATCTCGTAGGGCCGGGCACCGCCCTACCGACGCACGTGTCTCGCGGCCAAGGCTGCGTCGTGAAAGCTCTGTGTACATACCGCCCACGCTCCGCACGCACACACGCGCACCGCGATGCCTCCACACTCACACAGCCACGCGTGCCTGTGCGCACACTGTTGCCAGGCTTCGTAGCTCTGTCATACTGATTGTGTAGTGACGCCGTAATCACACACACCACGTGCCTGTGTAAGTAAAATATGGATTGTTTACATGTGTGTTTGTTCTTCGAGCTTCGTAACTTGTTTGGACAAATTCTTAGAATCACACTAATGCCAGTGCGGTTTATCTGGCTTGAATTTCGTTGATCGTTCTTCCTTGTCATACTGAGTGGACAACGTGAAACACATTAGTGGTATGATAATCATTTCTCATCTACATACCATAATTGGTACTCGCCCAGTAAGTTAGTTGCCAGGTACAGGTAGACAATATGTAAGCGATTCGCACAGAACTGAATAACAAAATATGGACAACAAATATGTATGAAATTCCAAAAGTTTTTTAATTAAGTATGTGAGGGCGCAATACACATGTTGAATAACTGTTTCAGTAGCTACTGATATAAAAAAGTTTCAGTCGTGAAACTGAAAAATAAAACAAAGAGTATGAAATAAAAATACTTATTCTCGCAGTCGGCTTTTGTTTATTATATAAAAATATAAAGCTTTTTAATTAATGTGTAGGAAACAGGCAAGTTTGCTTCGCCTATACCTACATTGCTACCAACATGTTTTGACTTGTTCGCATAATACAGTGATCTCATATTTCCATGTCTCTGCCTACTTCCAGTCCAGCCAATAACTATGACGATAAGAGCTGCGTATATTAACTGCTGTTAGTCATTCCGCCTTGGTAACATAAATAAATATTTTATTTTAGTTTTCCGTTTAATGAGTTAGAAAATATTGCTGTTAATTAATATAAAGTTATCTTGACTAACTACTCATAAACAGCGAAGGTTCATAGCTAACTTGTTAATGAGAATGGAAAAAAGGTCACGCCTTTTATAGGCAGCTCAAGCACAATCCAAATGTGTAAATTACATTTTCTTGTAGCACTTAACTTCGTCCATACAAAAATAAAAATTTCAATCTCAGTAAAAGTACAATCTCTATCAAAAATAAGATTAAAAGCCTCGAGGCTCTTAAAAGCATTTCACTCGGGACTATCATTAGGAAATGCAGTCCCTTGTCAGTTTGGTCGCGCGACCAGCGTAACTTGGTCCTTGGTAGTAGTTACGAGCTTCCCTTCACGGAGTACCGACGACAGGGTGGTGAAGTGTAAGGTCTGGGGGCTCTTGTTGAGTGGTTGTGAGGCGGGGTGAGCGCGCGGGGGTGCGGGGGTGCCCTTGCGCCTGCATCTGGGTTACCGGGGCGCCGTTGCATCCAGCCCCTGCCGACTAGATATCGCGACCTGACCTATATTTCGACAAGGTATGCAAATAGACCCTGTTTACTGCGTTTACTCATTCGAACATATTGTTTATCATCCCCCGATACTTTGCGGAGTAGTCGCTGATGCGTTAAGGTTAAGGTTCCTACAAAATCTGCTGAACTTAGTAAATAATGGTTTAATTATTTGTATTTTGAAAGCTTACAACAGATGTATGTTTGTGGAAGCTGTGTTGATCTTATTGGATTAGGACTAAAGATTTATTTTTTTTAAGATAAAATTGATTTATAGGAAGTAGTTGCCTAAATAAAATTACTAAATGTAAGTACCTATATAATGTTTTTATTCATTTCTAATCCAATAAACATAAGTAATAGGTCCTAAACACAGCAATACTTGTCACAAGTCTCATTCAAGATGATAAACAAAAGAATATTATTTTCCCAATCGTCCTAATGACCCAATTCCAGGGTATGAATGATACCCCGGCGGGAACTAGGAGAGGGAGGCACCCGGGGGGCGCCGCGTGCCTGGGAGACGCCTTGCCGGAATGTGCCCCTGAAACCGCATGCTTTATTATTTCAACGACGTATATTTAGCACGAAACTACTCCTTGCTCCCCAAATTCCAGACAGTTATTTGGTTTCCAAGCAATCACTTATTCACAAAGGATTTGCCAAGTCTGGCTCTCAAGGCGTAATTGGGGTAACATTGCGGTTTCGCAGCCTACGCTGGAATCGGTTAGATATACGCGGTAATCGTTTGTTTGAACAGGAGTATTATTAGAGGCGTGCGGGTGTGTGGCGAGCTAACGATCCATTAGCCGTGATGAACGGTCTCAGGACTGTCATGACACCGCTGACATTACACCGGATCGCTGGTGACACCCGCCTCCAATATATTTTATTGTGTCACTTGTTTACAGGCTGTTCAGTTTTGTCCTTTGACACTATTAACCACTTCAGGAGTCTTTTGCGAGAAAATTCCTGAAAAAATATTGGATCAGATTCAGTCTGAAACGGCAAACTTATGATAAAATATGAGTTTTTGTTCTTCAGCTGTAGGTACAACAAGACATATAATTTTGTACAATTTATCTTGGGATTTTCGAGTTTTTAGGTAGATAATCCTTTCTTTGTGGGTTTTTATTAAAGATTATTTGGTAATCATTATGTATGTAAGCGTAGCAACGAATAACCACTAAGAGCTTAGAATGAATAATGCTAAGGGTTATGCCTAATCAGGCTTTTGTGCTAACTCTGGGTACCGCCTACTACAAAATTCAGTTCCTAACTAGATGGTTTAGTTATAATCTTCCATCGTTATTAATATTTATTGCTTGTTTCAGCTCTTAGCGAAATTATCTTTAGAAAATATTTGATGTAGTCTGGGGGCTTAATACACAATTAAACGTTAACGCTTAAGTAGTTTGTATCTATGCTACCAATATTTGAATATGCTATCAAATAATGTCCTTGGGTAAGACTGAAGCTTAGGATTCGACAAAAGTTTTCCAAGAAGCTCTGTAAGTACTAATAGCAAGGGCTTTGTATCTGATTATAAGAATTATCCCGGCTATAAATACGGTGCATAGGTACTAGTACTTACATCATGCATTCTATTCGGGATTTTGCCCTAGGAACTTCCCGGTCCGTCTACTATCTATCATCAGATCCTGCAAATATTTTTCTCCAAACTCGCACAAAACGTAAACATTTGGTTAATAGAACATACCAAGGCAATCGTAATTAATGCACCGCGTTAATTTACTGTTCAATCTTAGCAATAAATTGTGCATAGACCGGCGCACTGTCGGTAAAGTTCAACAATTCAATTAATTCCTTTTCAACTGTGCACTTGCGACACATTTATCAACGTCAGAGGATTATCAGAGATGCAACTCATACGCTGAAGGAATTTTAATCACTCGAATTAGCGAGCTTCATATAAATCGCTGGGTGCAGCAAGGAAATTACAATCTCGGAAATAATACACTTGACAGAGAAGACATAGGCAGCTTTAAAGGTAGGTGGCTTCCTAACCTTCCTACTTTGACATAATTAATATAGGAGTCATCATCAAGCCAAGCTGTTTAAAAACACAACTTGATCTTCTACCAAGTTTGTAAAGCATAATCGTCAACACGGGATCGCGAGTAGGTAAAGCAAGTTCAGTCTGACCGTACCCCTGGAATGCAAAATGTCGTTTTAAGTTTTTACTACTATTTTGATATCGAGACCTACCATAAATCTGTGTAATAAATAACGAGCACACAGTAAAAGCTTTCATTTGAAACTCTTAAGGTTACATTTAATAGCAGGGCCGTACGGATCGCTTGGTGCAATCAAACGTTTGGCATCGCTGGTGGCTGACTGGCAGCGCAGCCACCGACATTAGTGCGTGTCACTGAGACGCGATAATAGCACGATTAATCGACGCTGGGTCTCACCACAAGCGAACAAACTACAGAAGGACTCCTCTACTACTTCACATGACAAGAAGTGACTCAGATTGCAATATGTTTGAAAGGTTCTAAGAAATCATGAGTCAATGTGGTGGTTATTTTTTGTCAGTTAGTATTTAGTAAGGTTAACACAAGACAGTTGATCTAAGTCTAGCTAATAACTTTAGGACTTGTGTAAAGTAAAATTGCCGAGTATTACAAAATGTATGAGTCAACGTAAATAAGCTTCTATGACCCTGCTACAGCTGCAGAATTAAGTAAAGCAAGCTTGAATCTTCTGTTATCTTCTTTGGAATACAAATCTGCCCCATTCGAGCGAGAAAATAAATCATGATGTCAGTTTCTTTCCTTATGGATATGGAACATAAAATCGACAAAAATACATAAAGCAGTAATCTTCTGCAAGTGTCGGGGTGGTATCGCGATATGCGCACGCGCTACTGCCACTACCGTGACATTTGCGCGGATCATTCGCACGCAGAACAATGGGCATCGTGTAGTCAACATATATACCGACACACTCATATAAATAAACTCATATAATGTAACCGTTTACACCCTGAGTCATACGATGCGGTCGAAAATAACGCAAAAATATGCAGCCCAACATCTACATTCTCAATTCTCTTAAGGACATATACCACTGAATATAATCATAAATAAAAGATCAAGCAAGTATTTATTCAATGTTATGTTTTTAGCTGTTTTCAAAATGTTAGATATAAACCGCTGAAGCCCTCAGGTTGCTAATACCGTTAATGTTGGGCTGTTCACTCAAACAGATGAGCATCGTTTGATAAACGACTCTTACAAATTCACGGAAATATTTCAGAGTTAGCTTTGGGAACTTGCTTCCTATTGTATTATTATCTTCACCAGTCTTTTACAGTTACACAAACAATGGTTTCTGTAACTCTTTTAAAATATCCTTTCTTTAAGCTTAATGAAATCAAATCGTGAGTACAATGCGACAATCTAAAGTTAGCGTGTATTCACATCGTCCGGCGCTGGCTGGCGCGAGTGCTCTTTCGTTTGAACGTAGGTACACTGGCTGTAATTAAAATAACTGGTAATGAGTGGCGCATTCTTAGTCGTGGACACGACACAGATGTATTGCTAGTACGCGTACATTCCCAGCCACCTTCGGTGTCACGAATCACCCGTTGCTAACACGATTCAGGATATACGATGGGTGGTCTCACACTCTGCTAGATATTACACTGGATTTATATAAGGAAGTGCACGTAAACAAGGCGAGCTCGTTCCTAATGAGCTAGCACGTCGCTTTGAACTCGAACCTATTTCAGTCAAAGAACAATGTTGCTTTGTCGTTCTGGGAAAAATAAATCTTCACACGCTTGGCGCGTCGCCGTGTTTACTATGAAAACTTGCGGCTCGTGTTTCTTTCGTTACAACACGTATAGGTTTTGCAGTATTGCTATTGTTACATATTTCAGTTGACATTATAGATCGTCTTTACGTTCTCGTTTTACAGTTATAGCAACATGCAGTAAACGTTAGCGCTATTAGGTACACTATGAGTGCTAACCGGCGTCTGCACTGTGTCGGCTCTAGGTTAGTATATTTTTTGGCACATTGCAATGTAAACGCTGAAGAAGAAGTCAATAAAAGTTTACGCTCGACCCGATTGTAAGGCCTTGATAGAAAATCAAACGCCAATATTGTACAGTCTAACAAATTGTGAAACTGAAATGTTTATCTAACCGCTTCGCTCAACGCGTCGTTAAAAATATATCGCGCCACGCACTAGACTGTAGTGCAAATGTAATGATAGCAATTTATATGGCAAACAAATAGAAACTAGACGGCGATGCGTAGGTTTGCTCGGAAATAGACTAGCGGCCGGCCAGACTGACTGAACGCCCTCGCCAGAGAAATAAGAAGAGCGCGCCGGCCGCCGAGGCTGCCACCGCGACCCGCCTACCGCCTCATTAATTATGTCATAACGTGTAATGCTCACATGAATATCTGAACTGCCTCCATTACTCGCCACAGAATACCAACACTTATTTCAGGCTCACGAAACATCAGTTACATTGCAAGACTGTAACAGTCATCATGAAAAACAAGCATGTTGCTTTGCAGTGCAATTTTCTTATACTTACAAAGAAGAATTGGGTTCTGTTAACAACTTCAGTAACTATTTCTATCCTCATTTTCAGTTACGATATTATTCCTCGGGTACCTAAATAAAATGTTTCGTGTTCGGCAATATGTAGTAATGTTTACGGCTAGACTAATGAGGACAGTTATCTCAGTTTAATTTAAACAAGCTTAGGTAAGTAATTAAGTAACTAATTGGAAATAAAGTAGGTGCCTAAATATGTCTTGTGTTTTTTGTGTGGCCGTTCTTAGATTCGCAGGTATGTAGAGCCCTCGGGTTTACCTACATACTTCTTGCCGAATTTGATTCTAATCCATATGTTATTTGGATAAGTATGTACCCAACATGTAAAGCTAATACCTATGTAAAGTTAATCTAACCAGCTAATCATGGCAACTCATATTATTTTGAGAAACTAATGTGGGATTATACATGAGTTTCATTATAGTGTTTTCCTTTACAAAATGCGTAGAATTTCAAGCAGTGCTTGGGTAGGTCTGAAATACAATGGGGACAGGTAGTGGGCTAGCCATGATGGCTGACAACGGCAGTCATTATTCTCTTCAGAATTTTACAACTTAATTATCTACACTCTCTTTGCATACAAGTTGTTTCTGCAAATGGCTTGGCGGCATGCGCGAGCACACACCGTGAATTCCTTTCCATAAAATAAAAGAGGCGTGACATTCAGATTATTTCAGGTATTTTTTCCTTTGCCTATGTACACGTTTAAGTAGAAGTATACATGAAACGATTATCGTAGTGGTTATATTCTTACTTCTTATGGAATGTGAACTTAATAGCTTATAATGATGCATATTTAAATCGTTTTAAGTTCATAAGAAATGCTTTATTTTTTGTTATTGTTTTTTTAGTAGATTTTAAGGTTTATTTTTATTTAAGTAATTAATTTGTGAGGGCGTGGTTAGTTAAAGCGCTTTTTTTGAGATAATGATAATATCAAATGACAACGAAAGATATTTTCCTGGACAAATACCTATAATTATATCTTTATCTCCTACCGACGCTCGCACATCGCACTTACGTTTTGGAATGGTAAAATTGAGTACGTAAGTAGTTGGCTTCCATCAGGCAGAGAATGCCAGGTAATGGTGCATATTATGCATTCGGTGTTCATATTTGCATGCTGTCGGGATCGGCGCGCATATAATTCGGCATAACGTCTGGCGAGCACCGCACAGGAATAGTCTAAATGGCAGACTATTATAAACCCTCGTATATTTTCCACCACGTTGTAAATTAATCTTTAAGACTAACGAACTATAGAAATCTGAGAGTTATTATACTGTTCCGTGTCTGGGATTATGTTGGGAAATCACGTACCTAATCTCATATTCATAGGGTTCCAATTGTGAGGTCTACAAGAAACTTGGAAGTTCTTAATTGTTCAGGAACCTTCGTATTTATATTGTTTGACTCGGATTTCTGTGATTCTAAGAAACCTACATAAAAGTCGACTTGTGAATGATTGACTGAAAATAACACAGTTTTGTATTTATCACGTGTTTCATGTATTTTACAGTATTTACGTCGCAGAAGTTCTTGAGTCCTCCATTGTTACACTTAACGTCAAGATATTTTGCAGTGAAAATTCATGCTTTTCTGCATCGCCCGAACGGTCTCCAAAAATATTTGTTCAATGGTTTTAAAGCACAAACCAAGCTTTGTCGACAAGTTGACTGGTGCTTACATAAAGGTGTAGACACGTAGCTACTGCACTTAATGCCAGCCTCGTCAGTGATCGTGCCAAGATTCTTAGGTGGAAAAGAAACTGATTTTGCATAGGCACTTAATTACAATCTTGAATGTGATTTAAATTACAATCAAAGTATTTGTAAAAGACAACAAAACAGGTAGGTGTAGTGTGTGTACACGTAATGAGAGGAAAAAATAATAATTAATAAAAGGGTTCATGATTATTTTATGGTTAAAAAGGTCAACGTTATTTATTGATAAATAAAGTTTAATAAATAGGTATGTGATTATGGATTTCTACAGAAGGACCGAGAGCAGTGATAATTATCAGTGTGTGTTAATTCTCCGTAAAGGAATAAATTCAATTTTCAAAGAATTATGTCGGCCCCGTTTTGATCAGGACAGTCTACGAGCAGTTTTCTACGAATTAAATGGGTGAATATTTATTCAATAATTCATGTGTTGACAATCTTGGTTCGAATCTGTATAAATTATTATTTCTAGTGATATGTGATTTGACATCAGAATAGTTACCTACATGTATTTGTGAAACTCTATAGGTAGGTACCAATTTCTATTTGAAGGTTGCTTAACTTTACCGTCTATAAAAATGAGAGGATCATGTTTTTACTCTCCTAGTTGAAGACTAATATCCCGTAAGTCCTATTCTTCACGATATAGTCTCGTAATTGGCAGTCAGGTATCAGCGTGGGCTGGCAGACGTCTGCCTTAGACACGAACTTAACGAGTCAACAGACTACTCTCAAATAATGAAAAAGTAATGAAATCTTATTTTCCCACCACCGCAATACTTTTCAACGGTAAATTATTTTCAAAAAGAATACGCTGACTTTGAATTCGTATTTTGAATTTTAGAGATGGACTAATTGCTGTCATCTGATATTTTTGTCTATCCTTTATTTTATTCATTCTTTACTAAGCTGTTACCCGCGGTTCCACCCGCGTCCCGAGGGAGCTATATCTCGAACCCGACAAAGTATTTCTTTATCAGGGTGCAGACTATAATTTGTGCACCCATTTAAATCAGTTGAATTGTTTTGGCGTGAAAGCCAGACAGAGTTAGGTACCATTCGTGTTTATAATAAGTAGTTAAAGAAATCGGAAGTAGTATAAGAACTACCTAAAGGTATAGGCGGAAAAAAGAAAAACAGGGAACAAAGTTTTAAACATATTGCGCGAAGGGAAGACGATATGATTTGGCACAGTTAAACTTTGTACGCAGAAGGAATGCAGTCAGCAGTAGTTAACTATGTATACGAGAATATCGATATCTTGCCGAAGGTGTAACATATCGTATTAACGTGGAATTCACGACGAATATCCATTAAAAAGTCGTGGTGGCCTAGTGGGCAAAGAACCAACCTCTCGAGTATGAGGGCGCGGGTTCGATTCCAGGTCAGGCAAGTACCAATGCAACTTTTCTAAGTTTGTATGTACTTTCTAAGTATATCTTAGACACCAATGACTGTGTTTCGGATGGCACGTTAAACTGTAGGTCCCGGCTGTCATTGAACATCCTTGGCAGTCGTTACGGGTAGTCAGAAGCCAGTAAGTCTGACACCAGTCTAACCAAGGGGTATCGGGTTGCCCGGGTAACTGGGTTGAGGAGGTCAGATAGGCAGTCGCTTCTTGTAAAGCACTGGTACTCAGCTGAATCCGGTTAGACTGGAAGCCGACCCCAACATAGTTGGGAAAAAGGCTCGGAGGATGATGATCCATTAAAAATTAATTACGACGTAGCCACACCCACCTGGTTCAAAAGTAACATTACTGTTCGATTATCATTAAAAAGATAAAAATTACACTGTACATTTCGTTCTGATCGATGATTTTGATAAGTAAAGCAATATAGTAGATCACACATACGTCGCTATGCGCGGGCGCACCTGCCTGCGTCACGCACGGCGCGACGTTGGGACCGGCTACCAACAATGTCCTCACAATGTACAACGTACGTTAGTTTATTATTCACCTTACATTATCAGATTTAAACGTATGTATAGGCATAACCTAGCTAGATATATTGTAAAATGTTTCAAGCACTTCGTTTTTTATGTTCCTCAAAAGCAAGCAGGCTTATGTATGAATTGATGAGTTATTCCCAATTTGTCATTAGTACCGATTGGTCACCAACTATTTTTTCCATACATCAATTCCCAATTCGTCATTCGAGCAAAATAAATAATTTAATATTTAAATTTTGAGTTCCGTTTCGTCACCCGCATAAAATTTCACGCAGCAGAGTACCGTCAGAAATAAAAGTGTTAGAAGAAATTTTAAATGAAACACTTCGATGTAGGTAAAGGTTTAAATAGCTCTCATATAAATATAATAAAATGTACATTAAAAACACAGGTGAAGACTTATAAACCCGAAAATGTGACTCGATACTTTTTGTACGGGTAACAAAAGTACCAGGAGCCCATAACTAGCAAAGAGATTGTATACATAAAAATATTCACAAACAAGAAAATAAATATATTTAATTAACAAAAATAATTTGAATCTAGTCAGCAGTTGTGTTGCACATACTGCAGTGCTTTTTTAATTGGACCTTGTTCGTATAAACATAACGTTTCAGTTCAATTATCTTCTTAAACTTCTTGTTCTTACTATACATACACAATTAAGAAAATATATTTATTTTCTTTATGTATATGTGCTTAAGTTTTGGTCCCAAATTGTGCTATTACTGTTTTTCCGGTATTCATTTTTAAAAACTCGCATGCACTTCAAGGGCGCTTAACAACCAACTAATAATGCATCTGCACCACATGTTTTTTTGCTAATACCGATAATAGTACCTAAATAGTTACTTACACAAAACAATAGAAACCGGACCATACTTTGCCCCTTCTTCTATATTTTGTCTCTTTCTAGAAAACAAAAGGCTTCTGTTTTATTACCTGATTTTATATATAAAATAAGTTAAGTATACCGGGATTTTCAAAAAATTGGTTGATATACATAAAATACAAATCATCGACATGGTGTAAATTGGTATTTTATCTACAATTAGTATATAAAATGTAAAATCCTGACACTCTTGACTGCTATACTCCTGTAAGTTATGCGGTCCTAGTACATGGTGGGCAGTTCCATGGACACTCGATGGTTGGTATATTACTCATCTGATTTATGCGATCCTGGTATCTTGGTTTTGGTCGTGCGTTATGTGACGCCGTTGAAATCGCGATTTTATTAATAGCGTCTTGCCATATTCGGAAAAAAACAAAACCAACATAGATAATAATAAAAAAACATATTACAATATTGTAAAGCTTTTCTTGTTGACAGTACTTTTTACAAAATAAAGTACGGATGACCAATTGGGACTAAGCAAAATAAAATATTTTATGGAATGACAAATCGGGACACGTTTTTTATGGATGCCAAATCACTAAAATGACGAATTGGGCATAACTCGAATTGATGGAGCTGGTTTTTCAATTGAGAAAAAGTTTATCGTCATAAACTTTAGATAGGTACTTATTTTCAGAAAGAGCTTAAGACGTTTTTCAAAATTCGTAGGAGTAGGGGAGATGTTCCTAAAACGGGTAAGCTAAGGGAGATGTTTAAATAAAATAACCAAGAACATTACATGCGACTTGTATTTGTACTCATAGGGTTGTTTATATAATAAACTTTGGAAAACATAAGATAGTCTTAGTAATCTTCTTCAAAATTCAGAAAACAATCAAAAAATAAACCCCTTCGAAATACCCGCTTTGCCCTCGGGGGGGGGGGGGTCCTAAAACGGGTAGCGCCTTTGGGGAAAGCAGGTAATGAATGAATATATGTGATAAATGAATTAGAAAACGTATCTTAGCCTCCTATTATCCAGGAAATCTTTATCGTTAATTAGTCTCCTTAATTATGTTAAACAGTTTTCTTATTTTGATCAGTCTAGATCACTTTTTTACTTTATTAAATGTTACATTTGAAATTATAATTCTACCAGCAGATAATTTTGTTAAGAATCAGAGAAAACATATTTTAATTTCTTTTTCACGCTGTTCCTGTACTTCTTCAACTCTCTGTGGCTTCCTTTGTCTTCGATTAGCTTTCTGTGGGATCAATTAAGGAAGTGGCCCCGTATTTCAAATCGGGTAGTCACCCGTTATGCCCCTACCCGTTTTGCCCAAAAGCACGTTTTAAATTTCAACTACCTTAACCTTAAAATAGTAAACAAGGAGACCACTAAGTATTCACAATTAATAGGCATATAACATGCAAAATGATAATACAAAACTACGGAAACCGTATCTTGCACCATATTTGAGTAGTCAGCACTAGCATAATCCGATTTTTTTTAGTAAACTCTGCAAAAAACTTTTTTTACGTCTAATCTCAAAAACGCTCGCTCTAGGCGCGCAAGCCAACTGACCGTGATCGGCGAGGTGGTAGTGCACCGCTCTACACTCACAGGTTCACACTAAGACCTATAATATACGAATGGCAAAGCCTACCCGTTTTAGGAGGGGTACCCGTTTTAGGAACATCTCCCCTACTATACATATGAAAAACTGACTTGAGATGCGTTGGGAGATGAAACCGATATTAGACTTCTTCAATACGATAAAAACATAAAGTGCCTTTGTGTTACTGAGATTTTTTGAGTTTAGTAAAAATCCGTAAAGTGCTTTTGCATGACAGAGAAACAAATATTTATGTATATAAACATCCTCACAAAATTTCGCATTTTTCAGTAGTATTTCTTTGTTCAAAGCCAGAGGTTGTATATATTTTTTAATGAGATTATATAGAATTTATTGAACGGAGTAGAAATGGAAAACTTGCTTGCTGTATTTATAAATGACTAGAAATGCTGGTAGTCTACAAAAAACTAGCTCCTACGTACGTGGAAGTTCGTTTGTAAAGCTTTCCTTTGCGAAACTGTGTTCTTTAAGTAACTGAGTTTCGAGGAAACCACATTTCAGTGGGCTATCTTATAGTTATGTTTGTTTGGTGCTATTTTGGTACTTTAAGCAGCTTTCGTACTATGATGTAAATTTTGCACTCTGCAGTTATTGAGCCGTTTCTTATGAGTGAAACTTTTTGTGAAATTGAATTAAGAACAGAAGTATTTTTTTAAGTTTATTTTTAACTAGCTGGTGCCCGCGACTTCGTCTGCGCAGGTTTAGTATTTCGAACAATATGTTTACAAATTGTAGCCTATGTGTTATTCTGATGTATAAGCTATATTATTATTAAGTTTCATTAAAATCCATTCAGTAGTTTTTGCGTGAAAGAGTAACAAACATCCATACATCCATACATACAAACTTTCGCGTTTATAATATTAGTAGGATTATACATATACTACATGAATATCAGTTAAGTAAGCAAATATTGCTATAGAAAAGACACTTTTCTAATTTATGTGTACTTTTTAAGTGTATCTTTGACACCAATGACTGAGTGTAGATAAAACATCTTAAGAAGTGCAGGTTGGACTTCTGAAATATAAAATCTGGAAGGATTCGAGATGTCGGACATCTCGAATCCTCCTTGAGCAGTATTAACGTAAGATAGTCTAAAGAATGAGAAAACGATTTAAAACACAAGCGAGCTTAATTTCTCGAAATTAACGTTTCGGAGCCTTCATAATTATGTAAAGATTCTACCATACCATATACGATTATCTCACTGCCCAATTTCACACACAAATGTTCACACCAACAGGACAAGCTAGGCAGATGCTTTACACCAGCGTGTATAAATATACATACACAAAAATGTAGCCCAACTTACATAAGTTTAACGAGTTGTATGCATTAAAAGGTTTCCATCGGCTGTGGGATGAAAAAACGCGTCTGATTGTTGCGCCTGAGCGTGGCTAATCGATCGATGGCCCTACGAGAAGAGTTCAACGCGATGGTAACTCTACGCTGTGTTATGTAGGAACACAGCAGTGCATTTTTAACTACTCTCTTTGTATAGAGGCAAAGTATATTTTGTTTTTACGTAGTATTTTTTCTTTAATATGTTGTTATAGTGGTTCCTGGAAAATAACATGTTGTACATAGAGTTCTAAAATATGTGTTGTTGAGCCTGAAATTAATTTATGAAGGATGTTATTTTATTCTCGATCGCTAGGGAAATTTGGAATGAAAGATGTAACGTCGATTAAATATGTGTAGCAGTGTATTAAAATTAAGTTGAAGTACTTAATTTTCGCTGCATTCCTAAGTTTAGTTTTAAGGACATCAAAACTAAATGGCTCATATTTTTCTAATAAACGAAATACGGATCTATCAGCTGGCCATGTGGGGATTCTAATGAGCAAATAAACGTAATGACGCACAGAATAGTGGGCATATACAAAAAGAAAGAGTCTGACGCGTATTTATGTTCTTGAAAATAAACTAGGTACTATGAAGAAACAAGAGTTTTCTTATCTATACTAATATTATAAAGCTGAAGAGTTTGTTTGTTTGTTTGAACGCGCTAATCTCAGGAACTACTGGTCCGATTTGATTTCTTTCAGTGTTAGATAGCCCATTTATCGAGGAAGGCTATAGGCTAATTTTTATCCCGGTACGGGAAGTAGTTCCCACGGGATGCGGGTGAAACCGCTGGCAGAAGCTAGTATTTTAGTAAAAGACGTAGACATAATTATTACGCGTGTTTCAGAAATTAAGATTACATTCCATCTTTGTTTTCATAAACTTAGATACAAATCCAAATAAACCAGATTAGGTACTGTAACAATTTATCTGCGCGTAGCTCGCGATAAAACTTAATAAAAGTTAAAATATTTGTAAGACAATACGCCATGTCTGACCATTTGTAGTAAGGGGCTCGCCCATTATTGTAAGATAAGTATTTTTAGCTTATCTCAGTAACAATTTCTCGAATACAATGGACGCGACCAGGATTACTTCTAAGTGCTCTGCTACCGACAATTGTATTTAAAGGCTAAACGATTTTACCCTTTTTTGTCGCAACGTTCATTTAACTACGAGTAGGTACGGTTTTTAACTGGCTTTGAAATTCTGTGAAGTCGGAGTGAGACAGCTTCTGCTTTAACGTAATTGTATTTCAATGGGGAAGAATTTTACTAAGTAGTGTAGGACGTGAAAAGTACCCTCTGGAAGAAATTACCTATTGCTATAATTTATGTGCTCTTAATCAAATGAATGTAGAGTTCCTAAGCTACATGTACTTAGTGTACCTATAAATAAAAAGTAGAAAGGTCCCAAAGGCTTGTATCATGAGGTCGAGGTATGCCGTGACGTCAGCGACATAGAATTATAGAACCGGTTCCAGAACCTTTCCACTGGGGATGTGTGGGAAATACCTGTTGTAGAGAGTACTTGCAATCACATGCAGCGCAGAATACTGCGGCGTGCACCGCGCCCGGGACCAGGACCGCATGCCGCTCAATGAGCAGCCGCCATACGCAGTCGTCACGGAACTAAACTTTCATATCATGTTGTAACGAGCGACACTCGTCCGACAACTCTACATAACAGCATCTCTCGAGCTGATTGATAACTTAAGAGGCGTTTAACAGTTGCATTGCATCATGGGTTTACGTGGCGGAGCGCGACGGCCGACAACATTCGGTGGCAACGGCCAACGCTCACACAAGAATTCATTCCGGCCGAGAAGTGTTCGGTTTCAGTCTGGCACGACGAGCGCTCATATTGCATTTAGTATTTATTTATGTATCGGTGGAGCGCAGGTTCTATCGGTGGCGGCGCCGCGGGCGGTGCGGCCCGGGTGCGCGGCCGGGGGGGGAGGGCATACTTACTACGTGATTAATCCGCGCTCCCCGCGCCGCTGGGCGCTCCGTACTCGCGCCGGGTTTCCTCGTCCCCGCGCCTCACGGCCACTCACTACGCACGGGGCTCCGCGTAGTGCCGCCGCCAGTCGCAGTGCGACCCGCGCCGACGTCGCACTCCGTTTTGTTGCTTCGTCGTCAGATCGACCCATGATATCATTCATGCTAATCTCCGCCCGTTGATTTTCCTACCGAGTGACCGCAGTGAAACCGGCGCGCTATACCGCGAGTGCCGAATGTTCGTGGACGTTACGCCCGTGTACTTTTCCATCGGAATTCGAGCGTGCTAAACCAGTTCGGAGTGACGGACGGCGCCTTCCCTCGGATGAGATCTCCGACCGGCGAACGTTGCTGTGACCCGCGGCCTGCGATGCTGCGCCCGTGACCGTCTTGCGACAGTGCCACGAAACGTAAGGATCTGTTAGTTGATTTGGCGACTCGCGTGCACGGGCCGCCTTCCTATTTGCATGGCGCATACGAGTGGATTTTATTTTCGTCTGGGGAGCGGTGTGTGCGTGAGCGCGCGAGTGTGCGGCGGCGCGGGTGTGTGCGGCGCGCGTGTGTGCGTGTTCCGCGTCCGTCAGCCGCTGCTCCCTGCTGCCCGCTTTATTTAGGTTGTTTCGGAGCGTGTCGGCAGCTCGGCAGCTCGTTCTGGCGCCTGCCGACACCGCCTATCTGTGTCCTATACGACGTACTAGCATTCCTGTCTTGTTCTCTCCTACATCTCTCGTACGTCAACCTTGAAAATGATTACAAGATCCAGCAAGGAAAAAGCCTTTAACAACGTAACCATGTAAGAAACGACCGTCTCTACCAAATGACACGAGTTGAGTTTCAACGTAATCATTACTTTATGATAAAACACCGGTAGCATTTTGGTGTTAACGAGTTTTCGTATCTGGCAACTCATGGCATGAAAATAAGTTAAACCGGTCTTATTATTATGTCACTATGTTGGCAACATTATTATTTTCCACTATTCATTCCATGTCAATGATCTTAGAACAATGCCACGGAATATCTGAGCATGTGCAGTTTTGACACTTTGTACTCTGACGATGCAATTTTAATACCTGCAAGTGAGTTGGAACTAACAGCTTGAAGTGCACGTGATAGCTCGTCTTGTAGTATCAGCTAATTAGCTAGTGATTGAGTGTAATGTAGGTATTGATGTTCTACTATCTGTCACGACCTTTTAGATCAGTGTCACGACGCCTCATGTGATGCGCGATTTTTATTTACCTTTTAAAAAGATATTGAAAATGTAGAGACTGTTAAGTAAATACAAATCTATCATTGTCAATACCACTGCTTTTCACTGTAATTTTCTAGTTTTACATGTGAAATTGAGAGTTCAGCCTCCTGTAATATCTATACTAATAGGTACTTAGTAAGAACGTACTAAAAGATGCAGTAGCCTCACTAATACAAAGGTGAAAGTTTGGGAGTGTGTGTATGTTTGTTACCTCTTCACGCGCAAACAACTGAACGGATTTTGATGAAATTTTGCAGGCATAGGGCATAATACATCGGAGTATTTAGGCTAGTTTATATCCGGGTGCGACAAGTAGTTCCTATAGGACGCGGTGAAACCGGGGGAGGACTAGGCTATAATACAAATTAATACTTACTACGGACCTATTTTTGTGATAATGATGTTATTTTTATTCTGTTAGAAACAAGAAAGATTTGTCACTTGTTGAACCAACTGCGTATTCTAAGAAAAAGTAATCAGCTTGTATACTTATACAACAGTAGGTATTGTGCTAATTATCTTGTACTGTGTAACCGCAAGCATACGTATTGTAATTGCGGGAATTATAGTACAAATCAGTAATTAACGTAAGTAATTAATATTGATACAAATAAAGGCATTGTATTGATTGTACGGACCACGCTTAGCTGGGGATATTATCGTTAAATAATTATTGTGACAAGACGATAATGTCGTTATCGGTTAAATACAATGCACCATTTTCAATAATTGATGAGTTAAAATTAGAACAAGTAGGAAAAGTACAAGTGGGCAGTTGGGTCGCACGATAAACTCCGACCCCGACTGTACTCGCTGTGTACGCAATACTCGGTACTACCGCTTATTAATATATATTATCTTTCTTGACAGATAAACGTGACGGCATAACTAATAGTAATTATTACTAAACGCAAAGTTATCTCAATGTCCTACTGTGGAAAGCAATTCAATTTGATTGGAATGGTGCTCTATACCTAATAGCTCTGTATTCTTAATTAGTCACTACAAACTAATTATCTTTAAGACAACTAGGGTTTGGGGTGTAACATATTTATTGTTAAGGCAAATAGGTGCATCAATAAGTCTACACTAGGTACACACACAGAATAAAAAGACCAATTAGGTGATCAATTCGTCGATACATTCTGTAAAAATGTCGGTCTAAAGTTAATCTATTTTTTTTCCATTGAGAACGTAACCTTTACTCGTAAATATGTCATAAAGCCATAACGTTAAATGCATTTAGAGATAAAAAAAAACGTGTAAGTAAACGCTATGTAACTGGTTGTAACAAACACTTTTCCGTGATGACGCAAAACATTTACAAGACGGATGATATTGGAAAATCCTAAGATAAACCGTTAGTATATGTACCCAAACGTGACAGTGTTGTATTGAAACACGTCAATTAAGACCCGATATCGTCAAAATATGCGTATGAGTATTGAGCAGCCAATTATGTGACAGCCGATAAAATTCAGGTGCAGTTTTTTTCAATACCTGAAAACAGTGTTGCATTTATCTTTAGTGTTTTCAAAGACTAACGGAATTACCATGTTGTATTTTTGTTAATATTACAACAGCTTCGATAAAAAAGAACTGTTGTATTTAAAAGAGTCGAATGTATATTGTTCCACTGAATGTTTAAATAGATCATAACGTTGTCGTAGACCGCGGCTACGATGCGTAGCACATTGTAATATCTTCTTGTTTCAACCAGCCGAGTTTACTTAAATGTATTTATAGAACGTGCTTTCTTAACCTGCTACGTTTATGACTTCAAGTGAACTTAATTATAACCCAAGTAACATAACGTTAACGCTTAATCGTAACTTAACAACTAAGCATTTTCGTAGCTCGCGTAGGCCTAAAATTAAAAGTAATGTGTTCCGTAAAACAGTTAGACTTTCCTCACGTAGGTATTTTAGAGTGTTACTTCATCAATCGTTACCTCAGCTTGAGAAGCGTCGAAAAAGTTAATGTATGAGATAACTTTTTGTTCAATTTAGTAACGCACTTTTCTAACTTTTGAGCAGAAAGTAATTTTGTGTGGGCGGCGCCGGCGGCTGCTGTTAACCTTTATCTTGCTAATACGTAATCTGTTTTTATAAATAACGACAGTTTGTTAACAATTCACAGTTTATTATGAAGGGTAGTCCCTTCTCAGGTAAATAGACAGTTAAGCCCCACTTGAAGGGACAAAAGGGGTTGTTTGGGAAGGTTTTAAACCAGAATAGTTTTGAAATCACACAATTTTGGTTTTTGAAATTAGATATTCATGCTTGCCCTCTCTTAGGTGAAGCTAAGCATGTAAGCTAGTATTATCTTTTTCACTGTGTTAAATCACACACTTTTAAAGAATTTACAAATACATTCACACCAAAATGAATCAACTGAACCAAACACTGACTGTTACGAACCTCAGAGCGAGAATCATAAAAAATCCCCGACAGTCCGACATTTGGGGACCACATTTGAGACTTAAAAGTCCGTTGTACTACCTGTTTTCCAAAAACCTGACCTCTTTAACATTCTTGTAGCACAATGTCATTATTTTAGTGTAGTTTAAACAAATTTATATAATGAGACTGGTTACAGCTAGCTACGCAGTAAGTGTTAAGTCTCTTTTCTTGGAACCTGGTATTAATAAACAAGTAGGCATAGCAAGCATTAAGATTTGCATAATATTGCTCTTATCTCAGTTAATAATAAGATAAGCCAAGACATCACACAGGGTTCTAAAAAAAATTATATCAACCCAATTATCCGTGAAAAATAGAATTAGGTAGGTATGTGGATTTGTCATAAAAGATATATATAGATTAATTATAAAAGATATGATCACAAATACTATAAATGAATGACCATATGAATAAGTACTACCTATTAGGTACTTACCTATCTACTTATTCAAGAACACGAACGAAAAACGAAACTTACGCTTATTGCATATCTATGAACCTGATATGAACGAACAGGAGACTATTATTAATGACCCGCAACTTCTGTATTCTCGATGCATGCTTAGTAATCGATTTCGTCCTGTATCGGTAATTTTATATGAATGATGAATGAATGAATGATATATTTATTTGCAAGAATATAGGTAGTTAACATCAGTTCTTAACATCTAAGGGTTTCACTATATTCGGCATTTCTGCCGTGCAAATATTTAGATTTAGATTTTTTCATCTTCCACATAGCATGCAGTACACATTTGTCTAATAATAATCAATTACATAAAGTTACAATAATTTCACACTTAAATTTAGATTTCATGCAATTAATAAGATTAAATACAATTCTATTCATTAAATTACCAATATTATATTATATTAAATTAAAAGTAATTATAGTAATTAAATAAGTTTTATAATTTACACTCAAGATATTCATTGATGGAATAAAAACATCTCTCACACAACCAGTTATATACCTTCTTATTAAATTCTAAATCTGTAGCACTTCTAAATTCTACAGGTAAGTGGTTAAATATTTTCACCGCCATGGTATAGCAATTTTTGTCGCATAGTTTTAACCTATTTCGAGGAACCACAAGAGGCTTTTGAGCTACTTTCCTCCTAGACACAAACCTCTTATCTCTTTCAAAGAGTGAGTAATTATTTCTTACAAACTTGCAGGTCTCAAATATATATAGTGATGGTAGGGTAAGCAGCTTTTGTTTAATAAATATAGGTTTGCAAGAGTCTGTCCACTTTAAATTAAAGATTGATCTTACACATTTCTTTTGGGCTATGAATGCTCTCTGGGCATCTGTTGAATTCCCCCATATAGTGATTCCATATCTCAAAACCGAACAAACATGACTATGGTATACTAATAAGGCTGTTTTAATGTCTGTCAGATTTTTAATCCTCCTAAGAGCAAATACGAATTTGTTTATTTTCTTACAAACATTATCTACTTGAGCTTTCCAGTTGCAATGCCTGTCCATAACTATGCCTAAAAATGTGATATCATTAACTTCTTCTATGTCATTATTATTGTATTGTATACTTAATTTCATATCATCATTTCCATTATTTTTGCATCTATTATATGGCATAAATTTTATAAATTTAGTTTTATTTGTATTTATTTTTAAGTTATTACTGTCTAGCCAATTTATTAGATCTGTCAACGCTTTATTTGTTACCATTTTACTGCTATCTAGAGTTTTCTCTTTTGTCAACACCGTAGTATCATCTGCAAATAATATAGTATATTGGTTCGTGGAGTTGGGCAGTTCATTTATATATATTATAAACAGTAATGGGCCAAGGACACTCCCTTGTGGTACACCATAGTAGTTTGGTGAGTACGGTGATCTAAATGTTACCTGGGTGTTAGTTTTGGAACACATTTTTTTAATCTCCGTACATTGTTGTCGGCCTCTTAAGTAGCTTTCGAACCAACTGTAAGCCACGCCTCGTATACCGTAATGCTCAAGTTTACGTAATAAGGTTTCATGACATACCATATCAAACGCCTTACTCATATCTAAAAAGATTGCTACTGGGATTTCTTTCTTATTAATGGCATCCATAATTTCTTTCACAAGTTTGAAACATGCTAAAGTTGTAGATTTTTGCTTAATGAAACCGTTCTGTTGACTACATAATACAGCATGTTTTTCTAAGAAATTCATAAGCCTTTTGCTCATTACTTTCTCAAATATTTTTGAAAGTATTGGAACTAAAGTAATCGGTCTATAATTATTTACCTCAGATCTAGATCCCTTTTTGTGAAGGGGTTTTACTACCGAAAACTTTAGACTATCTGGGAATATACCTTTTTCCAAAGACAAGTTAATTATGTAAGTCAAGGGTTCTGTTAAAGTTAATAAATTTTGTTTAATCATATTAGTGCTAATATTATCATATCCGACTGAGTTTGTATTTCTCAATTTCATAGCCGTCATAAATATTTCCATGCATGTAGCTGGTTCCAGATAAATTGAATTTACAACCGTTTTATTGCAAATATGTTCATTTTTTGAATCTTGAAGGTTTTCTTTTACAGCAATGTTGACAAAGTAATTGTTAAAGTATGTCGCTATATCATTGCCTTCTTTTAATATGTTTTTCCCGTCAAAAATTTCTCTAATTTCATTGCTAACACTGTTTTGTTTAAGTTTATCATTTATAATTTTCCATGTAGCTTTACATTTATTGTCTGCTTTTCCTATGTATATTTTATTATTTTGCCTTTGTATTGTATTAACACATTGCCTTAGTTTTTTACTATATTTTTTAAATTTTTGTTTATTTTGGGTAGTTTTACTTTTGTAATAGGTACTCTGTAATTTTCTCTTTGTTATAAATGACTTTTTTAAACCCTTAGTTATCCATTTTAGGTTAAGAGAGGAAGAATTCATCTTAATTTTAATCAATGGGAAACACAGCTCATAGAAAAGACAAATTTCATCGTGCAATAATGAAAAGGCTTTATTTACGTCAGTTTCTAAGTAAACTTCTGAAAATGAAAGCTTACTAATACAATTATTAAATTTTTCTATATTTTCTTTAGACAGGTCCCTTTTGTATGCAAACCAATGCTTTCGAGATATATTATTTTCCATTTTTAAATTTATTGATAACGTTTGTCCGGTATTGTGATCTGATAGTCCTAATTCATGTGTTTCACCTTTTGCATCTTTGATGTCACTTATAATATTGTCAATGCAAGAATTTTGCCGAGTCGGCTTAGTTATGTGTATTTTTAAATTATAATTGTGTAAAATATCAATAACTGTATTCTTATATTTACTATCGTTTAGAAAATCTATATTAAAATCGCCACATAGAATATTTTTATATTTGTCTTTGTTGCACGTTTTGTCTAATAATATTTGTAATTTTCTAAAAAATATATTTATATCAGAATCTGGTGTTCTGTAAAGACAGAATAAGTTTAGCTGATGTTGTTTCATCTTAATACCGCATATTTCAAAATGTTTTTCAACTGCAAAACTATTTAACCAGTCTATATTTTCAAATTCAACATCTGGCTTTATTAATATACAGACTCCACCTCGCCTTTGGTCTTTCCTAGAATAGCTGCTGACTAATTTAAATGAATGTATTGCCATATTATCTTCTTCTCCAGATTTTATAAACGTCTCACTCAGGCATAGAAAATCCACAGAATATGTTTGATCCTGGAGCAAGTTAAGAGCAATTTCAATTTCACTTATTTTGTTAATAGCACCTGCAATATTCTGGTGAAAGATAATAAGATTTCTGTTTTTATCTACGAAAAAATGGTTTATTTTCGACTTGGATTAATGTACTGCCCTGAGATAGTTCAGTTATTTCTGATGATTCACTTATATCACATATCAATATATCATCACCAGTCTGTGTGCTTTGGTTTTTGGTTTTTATAATATTAGAGTCTAATCCATGTTTTTTGTTATAATAATAATTAGAACTTTCATAAAAAGATAAAAACTGTTTGTTATAGTCCAATTGATCTAATAATAAATTTATTTTATAACTTAATGATGATATATTATATTTTTTGAGAAAATAACATTTTTTATTCTGATTACAAATCAAATCTAACATTTCATTCAGTTTAATCTCATTGGAGCAGATGTTTTTATTCACACCTAAGATAATTACAGGACAATTTATCGATTTTAGAAACACACACAGCTCTGTTACCATTTTTAGACAATTACAATCATTTTGTCCTACAGATATAATTAGTTTATCGTTGGGATTAATATCAAACAGTTTTACACAAGCCAAGATTTCATCTGTAGAGGCGTTAGGCTTAACAATTGATTGGAACTGATAATCATTATAAGAGCTATAGAAACGAGATTTGTAAAGGCGTGTTGCTAATCCACTACATTGTCTTCCCCCTATAATAAAAGCCCTCTTTTTACAGTTAAACTTCGATTTCATACATTCGTTGCTATTCGCCTTTCTGTTGCAATTTTTCTGAGTTGTTTCAGTAGTCACGGGGTGTTCGGCGGATATTTTGTCGGTGTATATCTCCACTCTATGTTCTAAGGTAGAATTTAATGTGTTAAGATGTTCTGTATCCGTCTTGGGATGATCAGTGCTTAGAATAACTTCCGGTTGTACCATTATTTGTTTTTCCGGTTGTATTAATGGGTTCCCACTTTCCTCGTTTAGTTTTGGTGATGTTACCTGGAAGCTGTTTGTGAGCCTACGTCTTGCACTTTTTTTAGCGCTTGAGGACATATTTTGTCTAAATGTTGATAGAGGGCTTCTACATAATTGCCTTAAAACAGTTAATTCCTGGTTCACGGCAGTCATTTGTTTTTTTAAATCTATGTTTTCTAGGATTATATTTTCCATCTCAAGCTGTGTGCTTTCTAAACGGTCTTTTAATTGTCTAATTTCATTCTTTAATTCCGAAATAAATGTTGATGACATGTTTGTTGAGAGGTCCAAGCTTCTGCCTAGTATTTCATCACATGACATTAAGCTTGTATTTAGACTACGATTTAGAGACTCTGTAGATCTCGATTTAGTCGCAACTTGATGTCTTCGTAACGTAACATTTTTGTCTTGTTCCATCCTAACCAATATGTGTGTTTCTAATTGCAGTAATGCCCTCAGAACGACGTTTATTATTCAATTGTAACCAGTTTTATTTTCGTAACATCTGCTAAGGAGTTTGTTCATTTATTATGTTTCTTTATAATTTATTGTAAACAGCAAATCCAAAAATAAATAAAAATAATTCAAAAAGCGGAGACTTCTGCCGGGATTTGAACGCGCGCACTCGGCGCTCGGGTTGTCGATCGTAACCGCGGGACCACAGCGCACTCGTATAGTGATGTTAAAATAGGCCGCCACTTGAATGTAGTGCTTTGCGTTGATGAGTCAATTTGTAGGCACATAGTCCAAAGGTCAGTTCTCGTGACAAAGCAGAACGAAGTGGCGATAATTTTAACGGTTTGTTTTTGAGGAATATTTAAAAGAATCACTCACTTGGCTTCACAAAATCCTTTGGTTTTTTGGTGTGATGTTTTCTACCAGTGTATCTTCCTTTTGATAAGCTTATATTTCCGAAAACTTCACTGGTTTTGTTGATATGTTTCCACTTAATATTTTGCTTATTTCTTCACGTTTACTTAAACTTTCCATATCACAAACAATACATGACTTGAGTTACTTATTACTTAATATGATTTTAAATAAATTTTTAAAAATATATTACTTTAGCTATTTTTAAATTATTTTTGTTACGGAGCCGATGTTTACCGTGGCAGTAGCGCCATCTGTATACATAACATTAACCTGTCATGCATATTGCTGAGCTATAACGTGTTATTACTGGCACGTATTAACTAAGTAACCGTTATTCTAGTGGTAAGGGTGCATGATACCTATTAAATAAACGAGGACCATTTGTCAGATAACAAGCGGCGGTTGCAAAGAAAACAAAGAGATATCGTAGCTTGTGTCACAGATAGTGTTACACACGAACACATAGCCGGTGTTGTGTGTACGTGGGCAGTGCGCTAGTGTGCGTTGTTATCAGGCAGCGAGCTACTGCCCGCCTACGTCGATATCAGCTGTAATAGCCACGATAATACCTGGCATACCTGTATTCGCATGCACACGTTTTATTTTTGTATATAGCCACATGTATGTAAGTATATAAATAGTTAACAGACATGAATGAACGTTACGTTTCAACTCTATATAAAACAACATGTAAATAATGATCGCTACGAATTGTGCTCAAGCTTAGTCTGATTAGTTTGTTCATGAGATTTGAAGCAAGATGTTTCATTATATTGAACAGAGGTAGCTGGGCGATATTCAAAGGAATTGAGTTTCTATTAATGTCTAGAACAGACGGACACGTTTCTTTAGTATAGAGCAGAGATCAGTCCATTGGGAAAGTAAATAACCATCTTTTGTTATCTGTCGATAATTTTATAGCTTTAGCGATGCAGGCTGAAGGCCTCTCTAGAGGTATCTAAAATATACATTGATCTTTCACATGTAGAGGTGATGTTTAGGTAAATAGAAATGTCATTACTGTAACTTACATTGCATTCTAGAACCTACTTGGGAACAGAATGATACATGAAATTATGAATTTATAGTTATTTTTTCCATCAAATTTTGATTACTATTAGCATAAATAAGTATCCTCTTTAAAATTATAGAAAAACTAACAGATAATAGAATAACTAATGATACATAGAGTTACAGAATGACTGTTTTTCTTCAAGTATCTACGCATTCGATTAAACTTTGTCCTGGTTAATCCATATTCATCAAATAATATGATCTGAATAGACCTACCGGTTTATACCAAATGAATAAAGGTGATACCAAAATATGAATTAGTTACCTACAAAACAAAGGAAATCCAATGATCCGTAAATGGAGCGTTTGGTATTTAGTCGCATGAATACAAAATAACAATGAATATAATATTCACTCTATATTGTACATAGTAATATAACAAATTAAATTTAGCAAGTAATATGAGGAAGGATGTTGATTTTCAAACAGAAATAAATACCATAGCATTATTTTTATTTGGTTGGAAATCCGAGAAACGTTAGCATCAAAGTGGAGTTATTTATTATTATTAATTAATAGGTACATATGTACGGAAGGTTTTGTTATTCCTATTGGTAAACCACTAATTAAGGCGGCAACAGCAATAACATTTTACTTTACACTTTGATTAACCGTGATTTACATAATGAATTGGCTGTTATTTATATGTAGGAATTACTCAGCATTGCAATACTCATCTTTATTACTAACAATATTGAAACATTATAAATTGTAACCATTTATCAAGTTGCTGTTTGTAATTAAATGGCATAATGCATAAAAATGATAAATTAATCTGTTCATACCAAAATGCTACTTGCTACTTAATACTTCATTTATACATATTCTGACGCACTAATAGTGTACATATTTAGAAACATTATCTTTAGTAGTATTTATGTAAATAATGTGGTTTTGCTAGATCCAGACAGACTCGTTGGTCTAGTGGACGCAAGCAAAGTGCTCTTGGGATTTTCCACACGGAATTTCTCAATACGAACCCGGAATTTGCATTTATGCCTGGTATTGTCAATATTAGCTCCACGTTAAATATGCTATCATCGAATTAGAGTATGTTTAAAATCCGTTTATTCGGGGAATAACAGGCACGAAACTTATGATAATGATATCATTTTATGTCTCTTTATGTCGCTCTAAAAATACACAGCCGTTTGAAAACTTCCTTGCTATAAAATACATAAAAAAGATAATACAATAGGTGCATAATTAGCGTATATCGTGCAAGTAGTGTGAACTCACAATACCGATCATGTTAAAGAATCGTTCTCACGAGCGTAAGAAGTTGGTGTCTTATTGCAATATGTAAACAAGCAAAGAGGTTAGTCTCAGTGTTTCACGTTACGGAGACGCCGCGCAGTCATCTGCACTTCTTTGTTATCATATCGATGTTACTCGACCCCACGCAGGCGAGAACCTGGCTCACACTTACTTGGTTACTAAGTCAGTAATATAGAGCATTAAAAAAATAGACACGTGTTGCTGGGGAGATTATTCGCCCACTTCTCTTCCTAGCAAAAACATATAGGAAGTGGTGAAGGGTGGGTGGTTTGGTCGCTATTGTTTTGACTCTTTTATTTCAAATCTATCGATTCTATCTATGTTTTCAATATAACACGAGAGTGGGAGCTATAGGACGTAAAGTACCAAGTATTTTTTTTCCTCTGTAAGTATTCTGCAACTTTCTAGATCACTGTCAACTCTGTATCAATCTTGTTGTAGGTATTATTGATATGGATAATCGAGTTACAGAGAAGGGGCTAGTAATCAGAACCCGCAAATCAAATCTATTATTTCCTGAAAATTATTTCAAGGAAATAATTATTCTTAATAAAGGATTTTCTAAAATATTCACGATGAACCTGCTTGTTCTGGTATCAAATACGGAATTTCCTTGAAATAATTTCCCACAGGATTCCCACGCAGTTGAAGTAAGATCGTAAGAAACCTCTATAACTAGTTAATGAAAATGATATCTATCTATAACACGTACCTACACAGAACTACAGTTATATCTGCTACGCAATTTCACGAAGATCGTATCAATAATGTCGTATTGAATTAATGTAAACACGTTACAAAATGAAAAACGGAAAGTACCAAGCGGACAATTATCTTGTAAATTAACGTAAGTTTTAATAATATTCACCGAAGGTAGATACATAGGTACTTGTTATATAGAGGAAAATTTGCATATTTCATAGTATTGTCACGAGCCAGTGTTCAATGGAGACAGCGCAGATATTTGTTTAACAAAAAGCTGAACGACGACTTTTAATCACGAGCTATTTCTGGTTCAACTGAAACAATGAAAAGCGTGAAACAATTTGCATTTAAATAATATACACTACAAACACACATTGTTGCAAGGTAAACAATGATTATATTAAAGGGTGTTGTTTGTCAACACGGCCCTTGCACAGTAGGATGTTTGTGCTGTTACCTTCGTCTCGACCAATGTATACATCTGCAAACAATAGTTCCTGACTATTATATTACTTTCTTTATCGATGGACATGAAAGGTGATAGACCTCATTAGGGTTCCGTACCGCAAAAGGAAAAAACGGAACCCTTATAGGATCACTTTGTTGTCCGTCTGTCTGTCTGTCTGTCTGTCAAGACCCTTTATCTCAAGAACGCGTGGACGTATCAAGCTGAAATTCACATGAAATACTCAGGTCTATTGTCCCTTTAAGCTGTAAAAATATCAAACTTTTAAGCCAAGCCAATCAAAAGATACATCCGATTATGTCGATATTTTCAACAAATTTTCGACACTCGCTAAGGAATCAAAACCTACAGGATACTTCCCGTAAACTCAGAGTCTTGAAATTTGGCACGAAGCATTGTCATATAATGCGTATATAGGAAAAATTTCGAAAATCTCATTTTTTTAGTTATATAATATAAAAAAAAATATTTTGATAAAATGAAACTTACTACCTTATTTCTCACGAACGAATAAAGGTATCAAATTGAAATTTATACCAAATACCAAGGTCTATTGTCCCTTTAGGCAGTGAAAAAATCAAACTTCTAAGTTAACGCGATCAAAAGATACAGCAGTTATACCGACACCTTAGACGAATTTCCGTCACACGCTAGGGAATCAAAACCTACAAGGTACTTCCCGTGAACTCAGAATCTTGAAATTCGGCAAGAAGCAACGTTATAAAGTACAGATAAAGGAAAAATTGCGAAAATGATTTTGAAGTTACATAAAATATTAAAAAATCAGGTGTAAACATCAAATATTTTCTTTATTTCAATGGAGAATTTAAACGACCAAGTTTGACGGATTTGAGAAATCATTTCTTTGTAGTGAAAGAGTATACTCGCCGATTATTTCCATTGTCATCAGGTCAGGATCTGATGATGGAAATCATGAGAAATCGAGGGCAACTATCAGAAATTGTAGGCATGCATAGGATTAAAACTTGATTCTCAGATGTATGTGAGGTCACAGGTGTGGTGATACTATCAAACAGTGAAGGTTTAGAGCTTACCTGATGATGGAGACGTGAGAAAGTCGAGAGTACTCCTCAACGGCATGTTTTAGTTACGTCGTGTTTGGGCTTATATTATTCGTATTGACGAGAACTTTTCACAAAAGTTAAAAATAAAAACTTTTTACAAAAAAAAAAAACAACTTCCAAAAACAACAAGAAAACTGTTTATATGCATCGGTCTAGATTTCGGTGGTTAAATAAATATAGATGCATCCTCTAGACACTGACTTCTAGACCGATGCACCTAACATCTTTTCAATTTCTTTCTTGCTTTTGTTTTCTTGTTGCTTTTTTATATGTTTGAAGTTGGATTTGTTTGTAAAATGCTACAAAATAAAATAAAGCCGACTTTATAAAACAAAGAAAGGGACAGAATTACACTTTTGTCAAGGCTCTAGAAACGTTAAGCCAGCAGCCCCGAATCCTACTCTCTAGCAGTCGTTGTTACAATTCGACAGTTACAAGTCGTCAGGCAGTTTCGAAAAAAACATGAAACTGGGGCTCGTTAGGTGATTAATCCCTCAAAAATAAAAGATCCCCTTCCTGCAATGGCTGCTTTAACCCAAGTTAGTAGTGAATTCTCATCACCTTAAATAAAATAAGCTCCCACACAAGGTTACGTTATAAATTGTAAAAGAGTTCCCATAACTATATCTGATCTTTGCTATCGATCCCACAATGGCAGTCAAATCTATGTGGAAAGTCTTCACCAATACAAATAAAATAAGCCCAAACACGTGGTAGTTGCAACATACCGTTCAGGAGTTCCCTCGACTCTCTGTAGTCTCCATAATCAAATCAGCTCCAAACCTTTACTGTTTACCAGTACCCTCAAAAATACAGTCACATGTCTGGTTTTGAATCGATGCGTGCCTACAATATTCAAGAGTTGCCCTCGATATCTCAGGGTTTCCAGATCCTCATCAGATCCTGGTCATCCGAATTGGCATCTCCTCCTTCCTTCTTTATGAAAAGTCTGTAACAATAAAAACTAGCATTGCAACCTCTACAATCCTCTGAAACTGCTCGTCTTTTATATTTTTCAAACGATCCTGGACATTCGTCTCCATGGAATTTTAATAAAATATTTAAGTATATTCAAAGAAACGTCATACCATTCTCCACGATTTAAAACTACTTTGATTCATGTCCACCACTTTTTACAAAGCGGGTCAGAAATGCCCAATGACCTTTAAGACATAATTAGTTATTTTCAATCAGATTTCTGAATGATGACTATAAAATGTTGTATATAAATAACTTTAATAAAATAACTTTTACAAGATACTGGCCTACTATTTTAGTTATATTATAAAATTAAAAATATTAACTATTTTGACTCTCACGAAATTACCATAACTATGATTGTTCTAAACTGAACGGTTGGCGCGAGACTCACTTTTTATCTATACAGGATTTGTACGGAACCCTCGGTGCGCGAGTCCGACTCGCACTTGGCCGGTTTTTTTAATCGTTGTCATTAATCTACGCTAGTTTTTACATTAACTAATTACAGATATGAATTGTGACCCGATAACGTCTCACAAGGTACGTCATTGAATTTATTTATAGGTGACTAGCCGTTTTCCTGCGGTTTCACCCGCGTCCCGTGGGAGCTACTGCCCGCACCGGGATAAAATATGTTACTCGCAGATAATATAGCTCTCTAATGGTGAAAGAAGATTTAAAATTGGTCCAGTAATTTTTGAGTTTATCCATTACAACCAAACAAACAAACAAACAAAGTTTTCCTCTTTATAATATTTGTATAGATAATTAGTGGACAGTGGGACTTAAGTTAGATACTTATATGAAAAATATTATTGTATTAATTGGTCTGGTAGGTACCTATTTCCAAGAACGATTGAGAGAGGTAGGAAGGTGAACAAGGAAACAATAGAATTATTATTGACTCTAAATATGCTAAATAACTCATGTCATAAGGTACTGAAACGGATACTGGAATTTCATAAATCTATCTAATATTTCGTGGACTCACGACGGGTCATTAGGTACTCTGGAGTACCTTGACATTAACTGCCTAGACTAAATACTGAAATTAACTTGAATTGGCATTGAAACAACATTGAAATGAAATACATTATGTAGGTATTTCGCTCTAATGATTTTTTGGAGAAACCATGGATCTTGTTTCAAAAAAGGTATCCAATTAGCCAAAGGTGGTTGTGATTTTCAAATAAACAATAAACACATTTAAACAAAATTATTAGGTATCTATTTTTGCTAATTTATTTGCTTACTGGTAGGTACCCATCTAAGTTGTCATGGGGTATTCCCGGACTATGGTATTATCCGCAATGACATTCAATTGTGAATTATTATTATTGATATTTTATACAATAAAAGGACTTTGGTCTCAGTATAACAGCTCTAGATTCAAACAACATAATTCAGTACCATGTCGCAGTTTCTAAAATGATCATGCTTGCAACAGAAATTCTACCATTCTGTTAAAAAAACTACCACTTTTTAGCATAAAAAAATGTAAGCTACAATTCGTTTTGTCGTATTTACACGTGTTTAGAATTTGTTTGTATCCAAACAGATTTATTCGAACACACTTGATCGATGCTGTTGACCCGCCAACTCCTTGTGACACTAGTCCTGTCTAAAAATACAACTAACCTCTTTTTGCTTGAATATTTTAACATCGACCTCTCGATGTTTCTCCATGTTGAAGCGCGTTGCCAACGGCTATATTTTCTGATACAACTTATAAAAGCCAACTTCTCGGCTGATATTCCGCAGGTTCTATTTAAGAAGGTCTGCACGTGGAAGATAATTTTGTGCCTAAATATATTTTGAGGTTATTTGCATAAATGAGTCTGTTACCATTTTGGCAGTCACTTTGATTTTGCCCGTTAATGCTCAATGACAAAAATGGATAGTAATAGTGATTAGGCTTTAGTTGATGGTTACATTCACAGCTCGGTCTAATCAATGGGTCGCCAGCGCCTGCGCACCGGTTACGTCACAGCTTTCGCGGGTACACTGTAGTAAGATGTTGCGAAATACGCCACTTATGCAAGAAGCACGATACGCAAATACGCCAACCCAGCGAATGTTGCATGCACCGTGTTAATATGTTACTGCATTGCAGTTTTACCTTCTGCTTGAAGAATCACACGTTGATTTGTTTCATGCTCGCCATTTTATACAAATATTTATTTTTTACCTATACTTTTTTTTATTTATCTCACAGAGATAAAGTTAAGGTTGCTGAAAAACTGCTTTAAATCTCAAAGTTTTCATGAAACTCTCATATTTCGGTATCAAAGAGCCAATTTATTAACTGACGGCTTCAGCTTCGACATTATTCGAACTCAACCTTCACGATTTCAGAGGCTTTCAAAAATATAGATACTGTGCCTACAAATCTATCAAGTTTCGCAATATTTTTTGCGATCTAAACTCTCAATCAACGTTTATCAATAAACCGTTGATATCTATAAGATATCGATTATAAATTTGCGTAAAACATTATCTTTTTCCCTATTATTATTACTACAAATTTCATTATTGTTCTTAGAATACTGACACTGAATATGGTATTTTTGTACGCAATCTTATCACAATAGAAATAATATCTGATAAAATGTGCCTGAATTTTAATTAAGACAAAAATACTTGGCTTATTTCAGTATTAAATACTATAGGTACTTTACTAAGAAAACTTTGGTGTAATAAATTACTTATTGTCGATTCAAAAATATTGAATAGCAATGTTTCCTTATTTATGTTATCATGAAATATTTTTATATCGCATACCTATACTTACTATCTTCATGTAAATCTTAAAAGTCTTCTGACGTGCTATGTTGTCTTCTGACGTTAGTAACTTATCAAAGATCATGTTTTGCACTTAAATGACAACTTTAGGGAAGTATAAACACTGATTATGTATCAATATATTGATCAATCCTTCAAGAATACTGCGGCCGAAGACAGGACAGTTGAACCCACGTCTTATTCTACGCAAAATCCCAATATGATAAAGGTATATGCCTTGTTGCTACCTCACGGTAAACAAGTCTAGCTTCAGACATAAACACTAGGTACCTATATAAGTTGGAAGTTAACAAGAAAGGATATACCCCATCGGTTCTCATTTATGGAAAGCTGGTAACTGTAATGAACAGTATATTAGACAAGACACATGCAATCATGTGTATCCAGTGTATCCATATTATGCAAGGTAAATGAGTTTCTAACGATACGTTACGACACCGCCGTAATGGATTCAACTTCGACCTTAGAAAGGCATTTTGCATAACGAGTTAACTTCAAGTAAAAAACGCAGTCTTCATGATTAAACACGTGCACTGTCTTATCTGGGATTTAAATGTCACTCACGTTTTAATGCACCAGTGTGCATGCATAAGTATTATCGAAAACTGCATCGGTTCACTCAATGTTGTTTATTTATGTTTTCTATCACAGAAATATTTATGAGTTACTTTACATTTGAGGATCAAAGTGAGTTTAGAACAACGTTGATTTCTGCTGCAATAGTCCAAACCTTTACGAGAACTTATTTCCTAGAGAATAATATTTCAGGTTATCATGAGAGGATTCAATTACTTGATCAAGCAGAGGTTGAAAGACATGGTAGAGTAGATATAGTTTCGCTTCTAAGAACAATGAGATCAAGTTATTAAGTGTAAAAATAAACATATTTTCATTCAGTCCGTAGCCTCAACATCTACGGTTTCTTGTATAATCACAAACTTCAATACGTAATTTATCGTCTGAGAAAAAAATGTGAATACCTTTATTATCGTTATCGATTATGACATCAATTTACATAAATGCCTATACCTGCATTATTTATCACTGATATCAATGATGGTTCTGATAACCTCAGTGTAAATTTCCTCGATATGTATACTTTTATCGATTTTTCAGCAGATATAAATAGTATTCTCGTATTACATGCGTGCGATACGATACTGCTGAAGCCTATTAGCCGTCGGCTGGAGAATGTTACGACGTACACTATTCTAACTTGTTGCTTGTCGTCCTTCGTAGACAGTTCGATTTATTACAGCAACATAAGATGTTGTTTGAATTCCAATCTCTGTCTTCAAATTAACTAATTTTAGGATAGTTTTTTTTGTCGCTGCTTAGCTATTTATAATAACCTGTCTTGAATTCCATGAATTGCTTGATAAGTAAATAACACACTTGTAGTGCTGGCTGCTTTACATTGCAAAACCATCTGAATGATCAATTAATTCTCGGAATGTGTGGGTTTGAAATCGGCTTGTCTTGTATAAGATGTAGTAGGCTTGTAGTGTGTGTATATAATATAGTGTGGTATGCATGTGAGGCTGTGTTCACGGTTAGTTAGGCGGCGGGCTGGAGCGCGATGTGGCCGGTGCGATAGGCAGCGGCGGCCTTGCGGCGGCCGCGCCAGCCTCGCACGTGTACGTGTGAGCGTGACGTCAGCCGCACGCACCGCAACACACGTTCAAGTTCAATGTTGCCTATTAATTTTACCGTGCCTTACCACCAACCAGCACTGGCAATAATATCCAAATGTAATAGAGCGCTCGACAAGGACGATACGTCTACTAACGCTATTGATAAAAACCTTGCCTATGGCTGGCCGTTTAGAAAGGTGAAAACTAACTCGCACCACGCATATTTAGTAAGCTGTGAATCGTTCGTTTCCTGAGCTGGCTTTCGATGTGTTTACACAACATATTTACGCTCTCGAATCCCAGTATTGCCGATTCTGACTAACGTTTTGAAAACAGCAAGTTGCATCTTCCTCGGTCCATTGACAGAGGGTTCTTCCTCGAAGAACGCGTGCGCATGTATCAACAAGCACATAGCAGTGGTCGCTGGCGTTTCGTGGCGTGTGCCTCCATTGTGACGTCAGCACACATCCGCGTGCGACGCTCTCACTTCCAAATATTTATTATTTACTCTTCCAACTGGCAACGCACCTTGTTTCTACGCCGACCTCGGCCGACAGACCTTACTGTTGATAATTTGAATTAAAAACTTCTTATTGGTTAATTGATTCTATTTGTAGAGCATCTAAAAAGTGATAAAGGTAGTATTTCTTGTTTATTGGGTGATTCTTCATCCGTGTTACTTGTCAATGTTATCGCTAGTTAATCGTTTTACAAGTACCATCATAACTAAATCGCTTGTTTCGTTTTTTGTCAGCGAGGTACGATTATGGTCAATTAGTCTGAACACGAAGCGATATCAGCTCGTCCTAGTGCACAGTGGCCGGTGTGTGAGCAGTTTATGTCTGTTTTTCTTACTAAGTCAATGTGTGTGTACCTACGTGACCGGCACAATATCGGCACAAGTTTATCGCTGATTAGGTATGTTTACCTACTTATTTAATTACGAAATATCTATAAATCGCACTCGGTCAAGTGGAAATATAAGAGGCATTTCCGTTTATAAATCTCAAACAATATCTAGCTAATAAGTTATTTCATAAGGAAACTAAATAAAAAGGAAAAACTGATCCATCTCTACAAGGTAACTGTGACAGTGATATAGGCAGACGGCTTATTACAAAAAGACCTAGAGAATAGATTAAAGTGAACAATGCTGCTATTCATCATGGGATTCACAGAACTTGAAACACTTATTAATAAGAAGACCATTCAAGTGCGCAGCCTTCAATCACAGAAGAGATTATAGTTCGTAACACTGCAATAGCTAGGCCATCGCTATACAGACAAAAACAAAACGTGGCCGGCTGTAAAAAACGATTGATTGTCGTCAAAGATCCCTGGCGGGTCAAATGATCTTAACATGGGTCACTCGATAGAGCTCAGTTGGCAACAACAGCTGTTATAGGCATTATCTTATCAGCCCAATGCCGGTTAAACAAACAACCAAGTGATATTAAGCTCTGGCCGAATTCACTCGAATTAACCCGGGAAGTGCACAAACATACGACTGATAACAAGGTAATATTCATTGGATAGTCCACTGTTTGTTTTTCAATCAACTTTAAGTACCTTGATACTGTAAATGGGAAGATATCGAAACAACAAATCAGGAGTTTATTAGTTATAACACGACAAGGGGCAGGGACCTTTTCAGTTTGGAATTTTCCAGAATAAACACTGAATTAATAAGATGTTTACATTATTGTAGTGTATAAGTGTCATATTTTTGTATCATGTTGCCAACATAAGACCATACACGTGCCTCCAAGAGATCTATTTTAATAAAACCGAACTTATAGGTAAACATTGATAACAATATTTGTTTTCAGTGCAGATAAATTGGAAATTGTTAAAAAAACAGCGTGATAACACGTTTCTATATACTGTGTAAACTTCTTTTTAAAAATAAATATGTTAAGTAGATAAGATCATGTTTAAAAAATACGGAATCAATCAAAGTTATAGTATTTATCATTTAACCTTGGTTTGTCTTTGAGCTGAATTATTGAAAGCCTACTCCGATATTTTTGAGATGCGCATGACCTCGTTCTATGCAAATGTGTTATTATAAGGAATGTCGCACTATGTTTAAGTAACTATATGGTAACCAATAAACAAATGAGAAGTAACGCGAAATAACCTCTCACACTTCACTGCCGATTTGAGTAACATAGCAATTAAGATACCTTCTCGAAATTTCTCCGAAGTCCTATCGGAGCCAAGAAGTTGAAAGTCCATTTAAGACACGTGTGTAAACAGTTTGGTACCTACCTATTCGATTTTTGTGTTACCATGTAAACCTGATTCAAGTAAGCATTTTGCAAGCTCATTTAAAACCACAAAATGCACAACAGCATAATAATAAACTATTACGTAATGCGGTATCCGATGAATAGGCTTACTCATAAGTTCCGTTTGCTAATCACAAATGGCAACTATGTTTGGTACGTATACAAAGACTTTTATGGCGACAAGGCCATTATAAATTGAATTTGGCATTTGATAATCACGTCGGTTTGTGTCGCTGCGGGTGCCGGAGTAGCGGCCGATCAATGGTAGTGGCGCGGCCGCAGTCACCGCTGCTTAGCATACAATCGATGGTAATTCCTCCTGGCAGGTTAGTCACGCGGCCACTAAGATCTGCTCTTTATATTCAAGGGACGACGGCGTCAGCCTACGCGTGTAACAATCACGAATGGAATCTAAATAGAGAAGCAATAACTGTTCACACGAGGTCAGCATCGATATGTTTGCAAATATATTGCGAAATAGGACACGCAAACAGTTTATAAGGCGAGTCATTTATCAACTTACTTTCTACTGTTTAGAACTTGCAACCAATGACGAATCATGAGAAAATTACAGATGTATTAGGCGTTACTCGTATAATACTTGAATATTTGTGTAGCAAACATAAAACAAAGCTTTTAATTAACAACAATCTGAGTGACAGATAACTGTGTGACCTTTGATGAATTGACAATAATTGTTATTAACAAGACTGTGTGTTTACATAGACTGGTGTAGGTTACTATATCTATCGGACTCCTAGATACAGACATGTAGACAGTACAGCGATAGTTTATTGACGCGTGAGGAATGAACGGGGGAGCTTGGTGTCCCCGGCAGTCGGCCAGGGAAAGCACTTGGCATTTTGGCACAAACAGCGTCTATTGAGCATTGACGCGACGCTTTGATTGATGCCCGCTATTCTCGGATAAGCGTGCTTATTATCCGAAAGTGTTTGGCAGCCGGACACGATATTCGCGACATTGTGAAGAGGACTCACGCTTTTAATTAACGAATGTTATTTACTGCACGTTCATTTTACATTGGGCTGTTCAGTTTATTGTGATATTTTTTCAAAAGTCCCTTTTATAACTAAGTTAGTGTTACGTACGTATAGTCTGAATACATTTTTCATCTTATCTGACTTAGGGTTCGGTATGGTATTGCATAAGAGCATTTATCGCACAGTTTTCGGATACCTAGTACTAAATGTACACTACTTATACAGTTTTCGTAGCGAATTTTCATAGTGAATCAAAGAATACCTCTGATAGAATAATTTTCCCGTAAGTAAGTTACTTACTAGGGAAACTTGCAGTAGATATTTTCTAGATTAAATGAGTTTTTGTTTATAGGGATATAAATAATAACCCTTCATTAAGCATGAGTGGAACATTGTTACCTATTTAGAGCATTATTATCGTTACATGGTGTTTTTGAATTTAATGACCATATCATTAAAACACTCATTAAATGGACGAAAGAGGAAAACGTTTGTTTATTAGGCATTAGCTTAAACGGCTTATCCAGAAATAAAATGGATTATTCGTTTAATTTCCTTTAAACTTGGCCCCAATTAACCTATAGGGATACATTTAGTATTAAATACCATGATAATGAAGCCGAACTATTAATCATACATTCACAATCTGAAACGAAGCGATGTCAAGAGAAAAACAAGCATATTATTATTTTATATGCTTAGAAACTAACCTCTGTTATATTTGATTAAATATTCAATGGGTGTTCTGATAAATCAATGCCTAATAGATAACTATCTTTTAATGAATAACCTGAATATGTTAAACTATTTAATATCAGAAATTAAATAAGCAAAGTATCGCAAGGCCATCCGGTTTAAGTTGTATTTCAAGCTCAATTAAAAGTATTATACATTGATATATATTACATATTTTCTGAAGCTCCATAATATTATATCAGGTTTATTTTATAACATGTCCACGCAACATTATTACAGGTTGTTAGAAGGCTTGAGACTATGAACTCAGCAATTTTGATATTTATTAATTTATGTTAAGCAAGTTGAAACGTGCCACTCCTGAAAGAGGTTCGTAGAGTTCTGTTCTTCTAGAGAAATACAATTGTAAGTCCGGCAGCATGTAGGTATGCATGGAAGTAATGGATGTTCCGTAAACCGTTCGAGACGGGAGCGCGCCGATTGCGTCAGTCGCACCCGATGATTGATTATACCAGATTTTAACGCCGAATAACTCTCAAATAAATCAGCTTTATTTTAATCGATCAGCATTTCGTGGCCTTCACATTGCCCCCTAACGAGTCTATTCCAAATGAGTTAGCGGCTCACGGCTCCAACAACACTCAGCTATGTGGACGACCTTTACAATTTTATTACTTCAAAATTGTTGAATACCAGATAAGATAGTGTTCGTTCATGAAACGCGTGACTTGATGTTATATAATTAAATATAACATTTCACTATTTGCGAAATCGGATATTTTATCATTCACAAATAAGTTATATTCATTAATTAACTATCGCTTTATTCCGTAAAGTTGATGAAGTAATATTTTCATAATTATATCGATATTAAGGTTTTGTCTTCATTATTCAAATATTAAAGCGCGAAAATAAAAGCCACGTCTCGCCAGCTCAGAAATTCATTCTCTGAATGTTCATAATTTATCAAGATATTGATCACTACATAAACTGTTACTTTGAAAATCTCCTTTATTCTGGTGAGAATTGCGCATGCTTACCTGTAGTTTGTCTGATTATTATTTTTGTTTTGTTTCTCATTTCACACGTCAGTATCCGCGCTAAAGTGGCTCTACAAGTATTTTTACTTTTGTCATAACACGTAAAAGCTATTCTGAGTGGCGATGTCGGTAGGCTGTGAACCGTACATTTTTACGGTTCAGCTACTTTATTTTCGCCGTTATAAAGGATCAATGGAAATTTTGAGTCAGGGGAGCATTTACTGTGGTGCCAGTATTGATGTCACGCTCTGCCGCTCGGGATCCTTACCGAATATAGCAGCCAATCGCAAAACTTATGAAATAATTCACTGATCTAAATGATACAAAGATTATTCATTGCATTTAATACACGGACATTATGCAAGCATCGCTAAAACTGTTTAACCAACATTTTTTATCTGAGCCGTTGCAAATAATGCGAGAATGATACAACATTTTAGAGCTGTGCACCGCTTATGAAAGTACCACGTTCACAAATAAAACCAAATACTGCAGTTGCGAACTGGGTTTGTTAAAGCCATCCAATATAAAAGGCAAAGGCGGAGAAGAGGGATTAAAATTAGAAGTGACCCGGATTTCACGTCTGTTCCGTGTATCTATCTAATGCAACCTAAAATAAAGTCCATTTAGCGACGGCGGGCGTAGGTGGAGCTGACAACCGTGTAACATCCGCACAATTTTAACAATGTTTTGTTTACCCACTGAATACCACGAATACAGATCCCACTCTAATGCATATTTTCGTGATCATAAATAGATATCTATTTTACTGATGTAACATGAATTTAGCTAACTCCCCATTTACGGCAACTACTGCATCATTTAGTCCGATTCAGGTATTACGAAACAACGTTCCTTGTTAGCTATCTCCTAATATGTACTTAATTAAGGTCTGTCTGTACACTTGTAATCCCTCAGTAGAGGTCAAAGAGTTTATTATAAAATAATAATAAGACAAAGATTATTCATTTAAGTTTTCAGTGTAGGTTTAATGTTGTAATCCTTGACATTTGCGTTTTAGTTAGTGTTCTAATTATTTATGTTCATAGGTAAAAAGGAATAAGAGTTCAGTGTAACCTTACAATTACTTAGGTAGATATACAGATGTAGATATTAGCTTAGATATGTAGATATTAGCTTAAAAATCTATGCATGAACATGTAAATATAGTAGGGACCCAATAACGCGACACACGCAAATGAGATATATTTTTATTGAATTAAAAAAAGTAAAATGTCATGCAAAATTAAAATCCGGCTAAAGTCCGTGGGCGACATAGCCAACCAATCGCACGACAGGTCATGCCAATATATTCCAATGATCTCTTATTTAGCAGAAAATTCACTTCTATACAGAGCAAACCAATATTGATTTCTGTATTCAAATAAACTCAGTCAATAAGTTCGAGCGTATTCGTTCAGAAACTGTTAATGGATCAAGAGGAGTACATTGACCACATCATTATTTAAATATCTGCCATGTACACATCACATGATACATTCAAGCTTTAGCCTATTTTTTGTGTTAATGCTATTCTTGATTACTCAGCTGTAGCCACATATTATGTACGTACATCACATAATAATTGTTAATCCATTGATGAGTTTTGTAATGGCCGACACTGTAATGCACCAGATCGTAAAAAAATGTAACAACCGACATCGGCCATTGAACTCGCTAATTAATGTTAATGCTGCAGCAATTTGCTTCGATTTTTACGCGAAATAGTTTCTTTGAATTACAAATGAACCATGAAGATTTTCGTCACCAGTCACTTTCATTCTAGAGGTAGAACGAAACTAAACAAACGACACTTGCAAGACTTCAGAGATTTAATTCTGTTGGTATCAGAAGCAAGGCAAATATTTTTGAGCCCAAGTAAACAGATTGTTGAGGTGCCTACATTATAAACAAATCATCGACATTTCGGGTACATAACGTATAATTGAGACTACTTCTACAAATACAAATTAATCAGCGCTAGTTTTTATACAATTTGCTCGGCACATTGATGGCGCCTGTACTGTGCACACAGGTGGCGCACACATTAACACCACTTTGCGGCTGTGTTGCCGCGTGGGCGACTGTGGCAGCAACTTAACAATAATGGCCATTTATAGGGCTACTATAAGTTCAACTTCTTCAATTTCCGTGTTTATGCAGCTAACGATATCATGGCGAATATTTTTGTCATTTCATACAGACAATAACAACCGCAACCGCAAAAATCCTGACATTAACAACCGATCAAATAATTCTGTCACGAACAAAAATAGAAACAGTGCTATAATCGTATTTTAAGAATATTACTTCCACCGCATAATAAAGGTTATTTACGTTTTTACACACGATTTATCTGGCAACCCAGACGTGTATGTAAATAGAAGTCTGTCGGAGTAACGTCGCGAGTCGCGAGTGTAGGCGGGGTTGTTTGCCTCGGCTCTCCTATTGCGTGATACACTCAATAAAACTGTTGTTGGACTCCAAATTGGTCGTTTAAACGAATACACCGCCTCCTTGTAAGATCGACGCAAACCGTGGCCATCGAGCCGGCAATTACGCGGGATCATTTAGTTAACCACCTCGCCGTTATTAAAACTTAGCGATCTCATTCACCACCGATCGTGTTTACTCATGATTGCTCTTTTAAATACAAATGGCTTCTTGTTCTGAACCAGTAATTGCGAAAAAGTAACATAAATACACAAGATATTCTGTATTAAAATTGACCTGAAGTTTTTGCCTCAATTTTGTTGTACCCTAAAGTACATACAGGGGCGATACTGTAAAATGAAACTCGAAATAACTGTCCTTAACACACCGGAGCCAGTTTCTCGATACGAATCAAAATGCAAGTTAATATTATAATTAGCAATACTGCAATGCAATTAACACGTCAGTTGCCTTTTTACCGCAAACAAGTAAGCTAAGTAATATTGTGGAAACTCGGCTTTACGTAATAACTGGCGTCGCGTGACTAGCGCGGTTCATTCAGCCTCGCTAGTATCGCAACAAAACCTTAACATCACGTACACATTTATAAATTGTTCCTCTTTAACGCCTCACTACCGAACGAACTCAACAGCACCCTCCGATTTGTCTGAAAGCTTGCGAATGTTTCACGATAGAGCGCAATAACTCTTGACAAAGATGATCAATTTTGGATAAGAAGCAATGGACTTTTACGATGCATTTTACCCAAGAATGCCATTGAGTGAAACCTGTCCTTATTGTGCGGAGTTTAGAAAATAGCATTCATGAAAAATCCTTAAACTCCTGGCTCATCTCAGAAATATCATCAGGCATACTAGTGTAAAATATGTATCGTATACTACGTACTCACTTTTTATATCACTTTGCACATGCAAATGTAAATGGTGGTGAGTGATCTCAGTTAATGTGCTTTCTCAAGAGTTAAACATAAACGTCGAAATGTAAATATTTAAGTCTTTGCCCGCTACAACATTGTAAAAGAAATTCTGATATACGAGTACATATACAGTTATATTGTGTGCATAAAATCTAAAAATTGATGCAACGTAAAGACTACAGCATAACAGAATAAAAGAACTCTGACTCGATGTAATAGATACGGTTTAAAGCGTGAAATCATTCAAAGATCTCTCGAAATTGGAATCGAAACTCGACTAGCAACCGGTCTGACTTAATTTAGGTATATTTAATTTACAATAGGCACATTGACGTCAATCATGTTTGTTGCGTGTTTGCCTAAACTAATGGATGCTAATACTGTACATAATTCTCAATGTGTTACCCAAAGTACCTAACTAACCACTGATAAAGATGATATCCGTCACTTACAAGAGAGTGTAAACATCAAGTTATAATTTTGTTGGTCAATAAACACACACATATATCTACGTACAGCGCGTGCAATTGCACCACATTTAAATTATGCAAATAGAACAATCAATAAGATTATCAGTACTACCGATAATGGATAATAACGAAATTATACTAAGCATATTTAGCGGCTTAAATTCCAGTGCAATACTGATTAAAAACTGTTTCAATCATTTAAATAATCTGAATTGTGCTTCATTTAATCTGATTCATAACTGAGGTATGTAATTTAACAAAACAGTAAGAGTTCCACCAATCCGTCTCAAAAGGTCACAACTAAGTATACACAGGAGTATTCCTTATAATTGAGTTAACCTTGCGGTACTACAAATGCTACGCCGGGATTGGATGCTGACAGATTGTCGTAAAACGTTTCACCTCTTTGCTGAATACATTGTTCTGTTGGCTATGGTCAGTACGTGGAGAAGTGACTTTGCATTTCCTACTGGGACCTTAAGCTAGACGTTGATCCTAGCTATAGTTAGCAGAATAACTAAATTGTCTATGGATCGTCAGATGCCGTTAAATTAAGGGCTGATGTATCAATATGTACCTACACATTTTTACCTGAAAAATAAATATGTAAATCTTGGGTGCTTTTCCTCACATTTACTTTACCTATAACGTAAATATGTTAATATTTACGTTATAGGTAAAGTTTACTCGACTAATGAACAATCGGCCCTTACAGGTACTGATTGCAATTCAACAATCTGTCTGAACAATACGTAGACTCGATAAGTATAATTGAGTGTTTATTCTTGAGTTCACACAACGTGAAGTAATGCTTATCGTACGTACATATGTACGTAATTACCGATTACATGTAACGTTTGCATGTCGACTCGCTATATTGGTTAGGGTTGGCTACTTTTCTATTCAAGGGTAATAGGGCTGCCAAACAGTTGTAGACATGGTTCCTAAATTCAAAGCTAAAAAAAGACGTTACTTTAAATTGTTTGATATTAAACAATATTTTTGTGAGGATAATTAGGTTGGTTTGAGTTAAACATTACAAAACTTCGTTCAAAAGCAGAATTATCTTGTTAGTTGTCTGCGACAAAAGCTTTATTATGTAGGAATAATTTAGAAATAACAAAATATTATTTAGAGCTTTGGAGAGTCGTTACATAAGAGAAATATATCTGACAGCCCTAGACATAATGTCTGCGACAGCTGGGCGAAACAGGTGCGCTTCATATCATATTATAGCATTCCCACCGATTGGACACTGCTCCCGGACAATTAATTTAATTACTAACGCAAACACGTCTGTGTTGACACACACAATATCATCAAAAACTGATAGAACCACATAACGTCTATGATTTGTGAATACTGTCTGACTATTTTAATCTATTTATGCAGGTGTATCTGCATATTTTACACTATATTTACAGAACGATTTCTATTAGGTGTTGCAAATCGGCTAACTATTATAATTTAGTTACCTATACCAAGTTGTTTTTCCATAAATAAATGTTTTCCTAACCTATAGGTTGTACATTGTTCATTGCAAACTTATTTAGGAGTTAATACAGCATCTATTCAATTCTTAAAAGGAAAAACAAATGTCTGTTTATTTTCCTGATCATTTCGTTTTAGCATTGTCTAGCTAAAGTTTTGGATGAACTTACTTTAGGTAAACAGATGTTTGATAAACATCCCAGCAAGTCGAATCAAGCGTAAAGTCAAAATAATCCGACCATTTGTAAGTTTCAGCAGGGCGGCGTGCGTGACGGTGGGTGAAGGGGAAGGGGAGCGCTAGAGGGGTGAGGGGGTCGCGCACTGGGACGGGGCGGGGTGGCGGGGGGTGCGGCGGGCGCTGTAAGACGCGGCGTGAATGGCGGCGGCAAGGTCAGGGGCGTCGGAAGTGGGTTACGGGCGGCGCCCTATCGACCGCCCGCCGCCGCCCGCCCTGCCACCAGCCACCCGCCACGCCGCCTAATAACACCATACTGTTATTATGCTACTTTATAAACGATACTCGTAACTTTTCACGTATCTAAAAATGTTTGTATGAATCTCGAGAGTGATTTGCTACTGTTTTTCTTGTTTGCTGTAGCAGATGTGGCTCTATTACCTCTTATAAATCTCAAAAAAATCTAACTTTTCTTAATTTTATAACAAACAAACATAGGGAGAACCAAATTATAGAATGCTGTCGTGCCTGTCGGAGAAACAAAAGTGGCAACTAGAGCGCGTTTGCGCTCCATTTGTGATCGTTTAAATAGAAAAAAGTAAATAAACGGTTGTCAAATATTTTAACAAATAATAATTAGTTGAGTGTTACGGCGGCCATGTTGAGCGCGTGATGTAAGCGCTTCCGTCGAGCTTCGACGAGCGAATTTGGCTCGCCATTCATACGAGGTTTTTTACCGAGCGGCCGGCGAACTCGCGGCCTTGCTGCCTGCGCCTACGCCGATACGATCACAACCGACAGACGGCGTGCACAAACTCACTAAATTAGAACGTTCTTAATATATTTACACTAACATTTCATTATAACCCAATGATCAAAAGTATTTTACGCATTTCAGACTCTGTTCATATTTAGAGGCCATGGACTTATCAAACATACTGTGATTAAACATTCACTCGCCTATTCAGAGAGGAGAGAACAAATCTCGTTTCATTTCAAAGTGTATTAATGATATGTATAATTTTGACAGAGTGACCTTATGTTGTTTAGCATTCAAAAGAGTCGTGATAAATTATGTAATTTGTGCTCTGTATCATTGGTGTCCCGATCAATCTAGTTTTTAGAGGCAACTTTCCGTTAAAAAGAATAAAAATAGTAGTGTGTTGTCAGCTATCGAGGTAGGTTGCAGTGTTGCGCATCGTGCCGACACTCAACCGTGGCTGAGAGCTAGCTAATTGACTTGAATTTTTAAAGCCTTAGTCACGACACTCCATCTCTCATTGTTTTTGTGAGTCACAGCCGCAAACAATGTATGCGATCTTGTTTCCTTATTCGCGAAATTTTACTTTATTCACAAACAACATTTCTGTGTGGGTGTGTGTTTAAATCTTCACGCTTTAGTGTATTACGTAAGAAATATTAACTATGTTCGTAATTTTGCACACATAGCATACGTTATGCAGTTGGCTGATTGTACCGGAGAATGGGTTACGAAGTAAGCTTAATGTATTCATGTATTGATTCTTGATATTCCATGAAACCAGATAAGGAAAATGATGTTGCCGATACCTATCTGCGATGTTTCTTTAAGATAAGTTTTTGCCATCACGGCACTTTATAAATAACGTTTTCCTGAGGTTAAAATGACTGAGGTTTTCTTCAGGCTGGCTGAAGTAATTTCACACTACAGCAAGGTCACGAAAGGTTCGTGACTAAGTCTAGAAAACCTAGTGTTGTGTAATATTTCGATAGCTATCGAGTTTCACGTCTTTAACGTCTTTTATCGGGAATTACGTAATGTTTCTGACATTACTAGATCAAATATAAGACTACAACATTATAGCCAGTCCCAGCAGGTATCTTAAATACTTTCAAGATATAAAGTATCCCGTCCAAATTGGAACCTTCCTGTTCAGAGAACATGCACTCACCCAAACTGTTGTCTTTACGTTTATTGGCAGTAAGATTCGTGGCACATTTGTCAACCTTAGTTTCATACATGCCACCCAAACTTACTTTATTTTTGTGCGATATGCCCAAAAGCACAAGTTCCTCGCTAACAAGTTTTTGTCTTCTACATACATACAGTCAGTCATCCCCCGCATGAGGTGTGCTAACTGGAAAAGAGCTTATTGTTTGCGCAGGTGCGTCGACGCATTCTTTGTTCATCAAATTATCGCCTGCAGCACTAACACGCACAGGAATGCTGACGACCCTCTCAGCTTAAACTCATCTTCCAAGTATTGTTGGACTGGTACTTCACTATTATATTTAGCTTTCATCACTATATTTCTTATGACTCTCTACGCAACGAACCGCAATAACAGAACATTATAGCAGACATTCAAATGTTTATCTTTGCTTGTGTATAAGATTTACGACACGAACATCGACAAATTATATTAACGTTAACGTAACGTATATTTAACATTACGAAACAAATAGCCGTAGAGTAAAAAAATCAAACAAAGTAGAAAAATATTTACTCGCGTACACGTGTTTCATGTAATAGTGATAAGTACTCAAACAGCCGAGAAACCGTTGTATTGGCTTCAGATAACCTTGTGTTAACGTATGGCTGCTTAAAATTAGAAATAATTTATCTACATTGCGGTATTGGGGCTTTTCGTAGCCGTCAAGAGACCTACTTATCTCACTCGGCAAATTGTTCTGACAAAGAGGAGCTGCTCGGTGTGATCTCGAAGTAATTGTTCCACATGAAGATTCGATATCTTTTAGACTCAAACAGAATTATTGATTTATTTAATTTCAGGTTAATTGGCGACTGATCTCACTCTCACATTCTCTTAGTTATTACTTACAGACAGACAGTACTTTGTCAGCATTCACATCATAAGTTGCGTGTATCTCAGACAGTTGTAATAATATGTTAGCGTAATGTGCAAGTTAGTAGTAGGTATGAAGCAACAATTTATTTATCATGAGTGGCGTTTATTCCACGCCAGTCCAGTTGGAGCAGCTCGCCCGGATAACGCGTAGTGGCGACGATAAAGCAACAAAGATCGTTTTATGTGTATGGTAGACCGTACCCTAAAAATAGAACAAAAGCCGTGTTTATACGACAGACTACTCCACGTCATGTGGCGTGCACACTGAATTACTAACTTTTATGTACGTGAATAAAATCTATTTATAATGTTGACGTCGGCCGCTCCACATTCTTATCTTGTCGCGATACTAAACACTCGATCTAACGCAGATGCTGGACTTAACTACTCACTCGTGAAGACAGGCTTCTTGCTGTGATCTAGTTTGTAACTAATCAGTGTTTTAATGTGTTTCTACTAGGTAATATGCGTTCCATTCTATGGTTTGTGTACGCTCCATGAGTAACACAACACTACCACACTAGATGTTGACATGTGAATGATATACAGTTTGAGCGCTATCTATTTCCATCTTGTGCCAATTTCGTCTCATTAATGCTTGCAAAGTATGTTTGTGTTGAAGCATAATTAATAGAGATGTGTTTTCTTTGCAGCCCGTCCGATGATCTCAGCGAGTCTCCCCAGCGAGGCGCTGGCCCAGCTGGGGCAGCTCGGGCAGCTGAACCTGTACCCGCCGCCGCAGGCCGGCATGACGCCCGAGTTCCTGGCGCCGCCGCCGCGGCCGTACGCGCGGTACGCGCCGCGCCGGCCGCGCGACGCCATGCCCGCGCCGCCCGCGCCCTCCGCGCCCTTCCCCTCCGTGCCCGGCGCCTACGCGCCCTTCCTGCCGCACCCCGCGTCCTACGCCTCCTACCTGTACCGCACGCGGGCGCCGCCGCAGCCGCCGTCCAACTACCCGCTGCGCCCGCGCGCCACCTCCGGCTTCGTGCCGCCCGCGCCGGCGCCGCACTCGCCGCCCGTCTCCGCGCCTGCGCCTCTACCACCACCCAGAGAGGTACATTCATTTTCATATCTTTTAAAGAAAGCAGTACATGCAAGATTCAATGAAATAGCGGATGTCATAAAGCCAAAAGCACTAGACAGATTTTAGTTCTAGCCCTAGCTACTGCTAAGTACCTAACAGCCATAATGCAAAATACTAATAGAGTGTTTCCATGATTTCAGGAGGCTCCTACGTCACCAGAGCGAGGAGCACCGGCGCCGTACTTCTGCCGCGGCGCGTTGATCCGGCTGGAGGACGGGTCGCTGCGGCGCGTGGAGGAGATGCGCACGGAGGACTTCGTGATGAGCGCCGACCGCAGCGGCGACCTCGCGCTCACGCAGTGCACGCTGCTGCGCCTCGACGAGCGCGGCGACCGCCTCGCGCTCACGCTCACCTACGACAGGAACCGCTCACAGGTAACAACTAATACTCTTCCCGAAAACCGGGCTTTTCCTCCTGTCCAAAATACCTGAAAACATCAATTAAATGTCTACGGTTGAGCGGTAGTGAGGCTAGGTTTAGGTATCTGGCAACTTTAGTAGACCAATTATCGTTTTTCAATTCATGAAGCCAACGAGTGTTGTGCCAAATTCGATACTGTACCTAATTACGACAGACGGGTCTAATATATTGGCTGTCTAAAGAAGCAGTTCAAGCTATTTCTGGTAATTAACGCTTGGTATTATAGCTTGGCCAATTCGTAGATGATACTACCATGGTCCACGCGTATGAACCACCTCCGCTGTCTACCACCTGCGGACCTTGGGAATATCGCGTACGAATTCGTCAAGTTACAGAACGAGCGTTAGGCAAAGCTTTGGAAATGGCAATATGTAAGCGCGTGGATAATGCTTGCAGGTGGAGCTGGAGTCGACGGTGGAGCACCCGTTCTTCGTGTACGGGCGCGGCTGGGCGTCGTGCAAGCCGGAGCGCACGCTGGCGCAGTACGGGCTGCGCGTGCAGCGGCTGCAGGTGGGCGACGTGTGCGTGTCGCTGGTGCCGCGGCGGCCCGCGCCCGCGCCGCCGCAGACGCACCCCGAGAACCTCAGCGTCAAGGAGGACGCGCGCAAGCGCCGCTGGTCCGCCTCCGACGTCTGCGAGGACAATCCCCCTCCTCTCAAGAAACGCTGAAACGTGGCCGACCCTCGTATTCGTATTTGGAGAACTGTCTTGATCGTGTTGTGATCGTTGCGACTCGCTACTCGTTTCTGACTCAGATTCGTTGTTCTGTGTGCCGGACCTGCTGAATTCTAAGTGGAACGCATGGACAAGTGTTACGGAGGATTGCTTCTTCGGGAGTGGAATGTTGTAGATATATAAATTAATGGCCCCAGTGAGTTCGGTTGCATGTCGCGGCATGCACTATTGTTAAATGTTATTTTGCGCGGTTTCTGCAGCGATCGGCAGTCCATAATAGTACGCTTATGAAATTCTATTGGGGAACTCTAGGTGCTTTTTACTGTCGGGTGCTTCTGTACGCGTTCGTGTACGATGTTGTAAATATGTATGTAACTTAGGTCGAAGTTGAACGTTACGCTCCATGACTAACCTAACGTGTCACAAAGGGAAGGGACCCGGCGCTCCCGACGCCGCGCGTTCGTTCATTCTCATTCCTCTATGGTACACGAATATTACAATATACGGCATACAAAGTAAAACGCTTTAGACATACTTACACGACAAACTTTAAACAATATTATAATTTTATATTCCACAACCGTGGAGTTGAAACATTTTTTAAATAATGAGCACAAAAATAACAAATGTGTAAGTTTGTACCAGATCTTAAAGTAGGTTAGATATTGTGATAACCAATGAGATTTTATCGCCAGTCTTGAATGACACGTGGCAATGCATATATAAACAAAACAAAGGTACAATGAATGTTAGATAGTAGGTAGTAGTAATGGGCTGACGTGTGCTTAAATCTCGACTGATTTGTTTCTATACGAGTAACTGGAATGATTATGTTTGTTGGGACGCAGTCATGTGAGAGCACTCTCGTCCGATGGTTGTGACTGCAGACATATCCATGACGATGCCACTGTCGCCCGCGCTGCCGGGGACCGCTTCGCAGAACTCTACTGGCAAACTCTTCTGACAAATAATTTGATCTAATATAAATGTTGATAATTGATAGGTATATATTGTAAAATAAAAATGAAATATGTATAATGATCATGGTTATATAGATGTCATCTCTATTGCTTTTGACGTCCATGTGTGATACACATAACTTTTCTATGAGAAGATGTATACATAATAAACACACAGTCTGTGATATTTTGTAGTTATTGGTCAGAGTAGGTATGAAGTATTGCTTGAATAAAAGAAATATATGTTTTAGACAAATAAGTGCGTTATTGGTAAGAAAATGTATAGTTGTTGTATACTCAAAAGTAAAACGCTGAAAAACTAAAACTGAAAACAAAACATAACAAGTAGCGTCTGTGATTGATATACATATATCGTTATGTAACATAACGACAAATGCATGGCCATATCAAAATCAAATTAATTTTATATGAATACTAAGTCAAGACACATTATTTTGGTGTTTGCTTGAAATTCCAAAATCCATATATTGTTTGCATAATAAGTTAATCAGGAACAATAACGTGTCAGATGTGAACGAGTCATGGATGGTCTACCGCGCTCACCGACAGTTAGGTTCGCAAGGGTTCGTTTCATTGTACCGCAAGTGCTACGTGCTATTAATCATTATTGTGTTAAAAGATAACCGACGACCATAGAATACGGACACCTCATGGACGACGGATGGTGTTGTACAAAAGTTAATAATTTGTTGTATAATGTATGTAATTCTAGTTTTATCGTCTTTATATTAATATTTGTAATTGTAATGAAAGATCTCATTTTATTAATCGGTATTTTCTAACAAGGCGCTTTCATTAGATCATGACTAAGCCTACCTCACAAGCTATAAGACTACGGGTCGCGGCGACGTCGCGTGGCGGCCAGCGCCGGTGACGTCACGCGCGGGCCAGTGCGAGCTATCAAGTCTAAACAAGATCTCAATTTGATGAAAATAAACTTTTGAAAAGACTGGGACGCTTTACTGAATGTTGTGGGATAGTAGTTTCTTTGAAGATATTACTTAAATTATGAGATAGGAGCATTTATTTGTGGGCGCGAGCTCGTTCCGTCGGTTAACTATGAAGCTCCGCTATCAACGCTGGACAATCATTTAGTACAAAATTTGTTACAAAAAGTATTATTTCCCAAAATCCAAATTCAGAAAGTATTAATTTAATTTCAACAAAAAGGTGCTATATTATTTTTGTGGACGTAATTCAGGCACAATCATGATTGATATTATAGAGAAAATTTTGTTAAGGAACACTTTGTTGTAATGTTTGCCAATCCATTGTATAATATTGGCACAATCGATGTTCTTCCGCGCCTCCTAGTAGATTTAGTGAGTCAATTATACGTTAAAGTATCGTTACGTGTAGGTACATATTCAGTCAGCACTTGTTACTTGATTATATGCTACATTATAAGGTGTATAATATTTACCATCAACTTATTATGTGCATCGATGTTTGTTGTAAAATGTATTAATTAGACAATATGCAAATGTTGTTTGCAATGCGTTTGATTCCATCAGAGAAAATCGTTATACGTAAACCAGAGGCTGACATTTGTGAAAGAAGCGATTGTTTACAAAAGTTAACTAGTGCTTGTATTCCATTATGCCTTCCAACGAACGTTTGTATTTATCGAAGTCGTTTAGTGATACGAAACAAAATCGAAGATCGATATCGATGTTTGAACTCGCTTAAACACCACCATCGATCAAGTCATAGAACATGCCTAAAGACTGACAGCAATAGTAGTATTGTTAACCAAATTGTAAACAATCGTTTCTTTTATAGTGCCACTTTCTTCCGTTTACTGACTTTTATAAATATCTAAATATCACCCCCTGTTTCTTCCAAGACTTTATTACGAATGTTTGTGTGTGAGACGCGTCTCTATTATTGTGATTGATCGATATTTAGGTGTTACAAATATAGTGACAATAGTTAATAATGTATGAAGAGATTCATAATATTATGTTGATGTTGCCGACGCCCGGCGAGGCCAGTAATGGTTCACATAGACCGTAACGTAATGTAAGTCGACAGTGCTCCTCACTAACGAACATTACTTGACACAAATGATTGTGCCATCCTTAACAGATTTTCAATATTTTAGTATTCTTAATTGATTAGCTGGTGTTATAGTCCAAACACTTCGGACACCCCTAAACTATACAATAGTTTATCCTAGCGTGGAAAGTTACACAATTGGGAACATAAATATATCCGTGGAACTTCCAGAACCAAATTTGTATCAAGTATTGTACACTTTCCAATGTAATAGCGTACTGTAGAGAACAGGAAATGTTGTGTCATTTAAATTAATAGATAAATAACTATAAAATTGTTATTATATGACAGATATCACAAAAAATATATATGTATATTTTATTGTATAGCGGAATGACTACTATTCAGATTTATTGTAAATGGAAAAATGTTATAGATCGAAATATGTTAAATAAGTTAACTGTTTGTAAAAAGAAGAGAAAATATGTATAATTGAATATTTGCTATACGCTTGTTTTATTTTATTGACCTTATCGCGTTGGAATAATCAAGAAAATAGGAGATTATTCAGCATAGTAGAGATTGGTTGCATTCGCACAACTTATGAATACGTAAGACAGATTACACAACTGCACACTCGTCGTATTGACTGCTTAATTTGAAACATTGTACACGCTGACTTAAAAATACTAAACCTTAATGGACAGTATTAGAACCAGGCCCGATTATCAACTAATTCAAAACTACATTCTCATTTAAACCTACAAAAAATTGGCTGAAAACTACAACTACCAACTCTACTTAATTTACTAAGAAGAAAAAATCAATTACAAAATCGACTTAAATTTTTATTGAAGCATAGGTATAATCACAACATGTAATACATACTAGGCGATATTCACTGGAGAGCTAAAGTGAGATTGTTCATATATCCGACTTGAGATCGAGCTTCACTTGTTCGCCCGGTTTGAACGCGGGCATGCCCAGGTACGGGCACGTCGCACAGCGGAACGCGTCGCCCAGGTAACACTAAAATAACATAAAAAAACAATTAGGTATTTGAGAATAAGCTATGTAATGCACTACTTAATACATATTAGACAATGTGGGTTTAATGTTCCGCTTTTCGTAAGGCATGGTAAATTACGTTCGTTACGTTAGTCACAAGCCAGGAAGTCTAAGAGCCAGTCAAGGGGTATCGGTTCAAACTTGTAACTGGGTTGAGGAGGTCAGATAGTAAGTCACTCCATGTAAAATACTGGTTTTCAGTTGCATTCGGTTAGACTGGTAGCCGACCCTAACATAGTTGGGAAAAGGCTATGCAGATGATGTTGGGCCTGATGTTCAAAAACAAAAGCATTGTTTTCTGTAGAAGTCATCGTAAAGAAATAGGGCCCCATATCACAAAAATAAAATAGACGACTGTGACGTCATAAAGTAGAATATTATCTGCTATTTACTTCAGCAATTTTGTGATAGCAAAAAAATGCCAAGTCACTGTAAACATAAATTGCTGGGCAAACATCCGTCCTATAGGCGATACGTATAGTTAACAATCTTATAAAAACTTGACGAGAATCTAAAAAAAAATCTCTAGAAAAGTCGCCCAGTGTAACAGGCCAATTAGCCAACATATTAAGCCAGACGCACTTGGTAATGCATCAGTGGGTGGCTGAATGGTAGTTATGCAAATATCGATGCCTATCGTAGATATAGGTAATTAGAATACAGGTGAGGGGCGATGCAATTCAGTTTTTTAGATCATTCGGTAGCGGACGCATGTCATAAGCAAAGTGTATTTTACCTAATAATCTTTTACGAATGTTTTCCCATTAGTGGGTTTTATCCAGCGGACTCATTTTTAAGGGTATGTTGACGTGAAGGATGCAGTAGCATATTATGAGGATTTAATAAGGAAATAATGAACGAGTCCTGAATGATTCCTATACACTTGAATGACAGTTGAATTATTTGTAGATATCCTACACATTACGATAACAGTAATTATGACCACTTAAAGTACAAAACGAGAATTAACAGTGCTGACTAATAATGACAACTCCACAGTTATCTTTCCCGTATGACTAACAAAGGCGTTAATTCAGCTCGTAAATATTTATATTTATACACCTGTAGGTACGTATGTATGTGCGTGTACGCTTCAAGTCACGTACGCAAAGGATCCCAGTTTAATTCCGTAGATGATCTACATTGGATAAGTGTAGAACAATGACCCTCACGGCCGTGCCCAATAAGGTATCTATCTGCTGTTTTGCTATCTTTAGATAGGAATTACTTGTATGGGGCTAATGTCAACATTCTATCTTTTGTAAACAAAAGAACAGCTTGATAGAATATTGAATTTTGAATTGGGAACGGCCGTAAGTAAATAAGCGTAGCGTATCTCGATTGAGCAACACGCGAATTAGTACAAGATTGCATCGAACAATAAATCAAAGTTATCTAAAGCTTATTGTTTTGATGTTCGCTGACGAGGAACGAATTTTGAAACCAAACATTTAACTACATCGTTAAATGAGATATATTGGTATAGTTATCGGCACGGATATTGAGCCCTGATCTTCACCTTTATTGGTTTATTGCCTTATGTGTACAGTGCGCCAAGCGATCCCCACTCTTCCGCCGAGAGCTCAATATCCGTGCCGATAGCTATAATGTGTTTTTTTTATTAACTTGACGTCAGATGATTTTTTGGCTCTATGACGTATTATTTTTACTAACTGGCCGGCTACCGATGTTACATGCGTGTATATGCCGGCTGAAAAGAATTCAAATCGTTTCTAGCCGAGCCGTTTTAAACTAGACCTTGTGTCTGAATGGCCAATCTGTGCATGTTTAGAGGAGTGCCTAACAATGAACAATTGTTTGGTTGTATGTATGGAAGGATGATAGTCATTTGTTTTCATAGTTGCTGTTTCAAACCAAAAACGACTTATAGTTTATACTTTCAAGTATATGTATACTAGCTTTCCGCCCGCGGTTTCACCCGCGTCCCGAGATAACTGCTTCCCGTAGCCGGGTGGTGACAAAAACTATCCTATGTCCTTCTCCTGACTCTAAACTACCTCCCTGCCCATTTTCAGCTAAATCGGTTCAGCCGTTCTTGAGTTATAAGTGGAGTAACTAACACGACTTTCTTTTATTATATATAGATTGGACTGATTAAAGGTGATAGAAAACATCTCGAGGAAACCGGGACTACAGAGTCTGACATCACCAAACCGCATTGAGCTAACGTGGTTATTACTGCTCAATGCTTCTCCATGTGAGAGGAGGCCTGTACTTACCCTTTGGTTAGACTATAAATGAAGAGATAGGCTAGTTTCAAGAATTTACTTCAGAACGCGAGTGGAAACTAGGAACCAGCTTAGCAACAATAAAATGATGATGGATGGATACTTACGCTTCCACACGAAGATTTGGGAGTGTCTTTGACCTCTCCCTTGAGCTCTTCAGCAAGTCCACACGAACAGTCAGCACATGCTTTTCTTTTACCCGTTGTGGCGCAAACTGGAAATATTTCAGTGATAGATGTTAGTAAAATATTCTGCTTATGATGATTTGTGGTTGAGTGGTGTTTGAATTTGTATTCAGAATTCCAACTTCGTGGATAGGTTTTTTATTTCAATGTCTAAAGAGGTAGTACTGAGGCAGGAATAGATAAATGTAAATACTTTGCTCTTTGAATTAAAATAATTATAGAGCTGTATTAATTTACATACAAATTCTATTGAAACATAGAAAGTTTATTCATACATACAAAAATAAACTGGTTCTACCAGCCACAATTCCGTTGTCAACGACCTTGCGTGAATGGGGCTGCGTCATTGGGAATAGTTGGAACACAAAACCTCAGCCGCATTATTACTGACCGCAGCCAAAGCGAGCTCGGAACACAAAACCTCAACACAACGGATTGTTTTGTTATCAAGATAACTCGCAATGTGGGCAACAAATGATAAGTATTCTCTTATCAACAAAGTTATTACTTTATGCTGAACAATTAATATTCTTAACATTACGAAACACGTTTTTTCACGTGAAGTAACAATAAGGTCATGCTATCTAGGTCGAAATAAATTGGTCTGACTGAATAATGAAATAAGTTTTCAACAATATGCATTTACTTAGTTCATTAACTCAAAATATAATTTATGAACAATTTAATAACTAAAATTACTTACCTCTCAAAGACTTCATGTCTGGCCTCGTCAGATCGTTTTCATCCAAAAGCTGGTTATCATCAATGATTTCATCATCATTTCCAGCGGCCCATGCTTCTTCAACCGTGTTATCGAGTTTCCAAACTGCTGGCTTTCCGTTTAATTTTAATGAAGCTTTAGAACCAACCTGAAATTATTTGAGTGAATCTAGAGAATGATTTGATTTTAACCTTTTGTTTTCTGGTAGGCAGATATGTGCAGCACACAATAGATTTTTTATTTTCTTTTATTTACAAGAGCGGTTAACAGGAAGATGTTTGGTCTTGTTATTTACACAGTGAGTGCATTAATTCTAAGTTACTGAGACTTGCAAGCACTGTTTTATTTTTTTTCACAGATGATTGAGAAACACTATTTCTGAGTACTATGAAATAAAATTTATTGGTGAATCTGTCAAATTGCTTTGCAAAAATAGATGTGTGATATTACAGTGCGGGATTACCAATAACTGTCACTGTTGTCTAATGCCAGTTCAATAAATAACATCTCTGTGTGTATCTGTATGTTGACTGATAACATCAATATATAAATATAAATATTATTTATATAGAGAACAATAACACTGCTCTATGAAAGTTATTTTCTTATGTTGTTGATTAATAAGCCTTTTAAATATTTTTTTTATGATAGAGATGTGGTTAGATAAAATATTTTTCTAAGAAACTTACCTCGAATTTGGGTTTTTCAGCTATATATAAATTATCGGTAGACTTTGTGATGTTTATAAAACCGTTTAGTTTGAGTGCGGTGGTCAGGCCTGCTGTATCTTTCAGGATTAGTTTACCACTGGGCTTGAGGAGTTTCACAATGATTGCCAAGAGTCCATCCGTGTGTTTTACAGTGTGTGGGGCCAGCCAGTTCGATAGCACAGCATCATAGGATGATGCCGGCCGGGATGCTATAAACAATGTACTAGTTATACATCTGCCTAGTAATACATTAGTTATTAATATCAAAAATCTGCTCAAAAACATGAAAAGAATTCTGCAATTTTCTGTAATGATGAATCTAAAAATAGTAGAAAATATGTAGCAGTCAGCATTTCTGTTCCTGTTTACTATTGTTCACTATGTGTTTCTTGACTTATGGTGCTTATGCGTACACAGAGATTTTTGTAAATAAGAAGTGAAAATGATAAACTTACATTCGGTTATCATTTCAGAGTTTTCCAGAACGACGGAGCCATTGCCAATAGCTGCTTTGACCTCTTCCACCAAGCTGCCGATGCTGTTCTGATTGTCGTTGTTCCAAATAACTAACACGCTATCTCCAGATTTCACGTTCTCCATCTTTTTGTTTAGTTTCGTTCCGATTAGCGAATTTACAAATCAAAGCCGCGATAAAAGACAATGGTTAATTTAGATTTTTTGAACTTTGTTATGTTCGTTTCTATTGCGTATATATCTCCAACAAACGAGTATAATAAGTAGTAACACAAATCACTGAATAACCAATGGATAGATCCCCGTTAACAAATAATACAACTAAATATAACCAATGTCGAAAATTAAATAACTAAATGACTGCCAACCAGCGCCGTGCAGCGCCGTGAACAATCAACTACCTATTCCCGTATATATCTAAGGTACTCTGTGACCTATTCCTAATCAACTGCTGTCAAAATTAAATCTCTTCGCCGTTTCGCGTTTCGCATGTTGGTAAGACTACAGATAAAAATATATAACGCTCCAATTTAAGCATATTTATTGATATAAAATTATGGATTAATCTTAACTCTTAAACAATTTAAACGTCACCACCAGACAATAAGCAACAACATACTACATAAATATCGTTTTACCTTAGATTAAGAATTATAAATAAAAACGGATTAAGGTAGAATTAAAGCTGGAGTTAGATGTAAAGTAAAACCGAACGTCATACTTTTTTTATAAATCTAAATCGATTCTTTTCGTCATCATAACCTAAATGCTGTCAATTGTTTTGTATAAGTAATGTTTTTTATACGAAAATCATGTTTTATGAAGCATTTTTAGCCGGCATATGGGCATCAGTCGGTAGTACTTTGGGCAAGTTATCAGGAACAACCAGCGTCGTAGTAAGTTTCCCTGAGTATTTTCTTGGTGAAAGTTTTAAAGTGCGATAACATTAAGTGCCTGCATATTATTTACATAATTTATTCAGTATTCTACCATATGGAAACTATAATAAAATCTTGACGTTAGTCACTATTTTGTTTGAGCTATTTTTGGTAGTAATAATGCGAACCTAGGGTACCATAACAGATTTGTAATGTTGCAGTGAATGCTGTGATTCATTCATTTTTAGAAAGGGAGAACAAACCGTTTTGGTTCTAGTACCTGACCGCTAGATGGCATTGTGAAATATAAGTTTGATTTCGCCATTGGGCAGTTTGGACATAGTATAAATTTCTTTATACTATGGTTTGGAGATGAGCAGAATACGAGAGGCTTTGAAATGTTAGATCTTTATTTAGATATCATGGATGACGGTCTTAATTGTCTCCTAATTTTTTAGTGGAGTGGTGCAAATATTGCTGAGAATGGGGTTACTACTATCGAAGATCTGGAGCTTGTTCGGTAATGAGGAACACAAACTACTCCTAGTGGGGTTGGACAATGCTGGCAAGACGACAATCCTTTACCAACTGCTACTAGGAGAGACTGTTCATACGCGGCCGACTATAGGCTCCAATGTAGAGGAGTTTGTTTGGAAAAGCCTTCGCTTTGTCATGTGGGATCTAGGTGGTCAGCAGAGTCTGAGATCAGCATGGAACACATACTTCACGAACAGTGAGTTCGTCATAATGGTGGTAGACTCGACAGATCGGCAGCGCTTGAGCCTGAGCCGTGACGAGCTGCACCAGATGTTGAAACACGAAGAGCTTACTAAAGCCTGTCTGTTGGTGTATGCGAACAAACAAGACGTTAAAGGTTCAATGACTGCCGCGGAGATATCGGAAAAGTTGGAGCTGACGGCTATAAAACAACATCCGTGGCACATACAAGCGTGTTGCGGACTTACTGGAGAGGGCTTACATTTAGGATTAGAATGGATTGCTAGTAGAATAAAGAAAAAATGACGATGACACGATAAATATCGATCAATAATATTTTATGAGGTGGATTGTTAAGTCTTTCGATCGTGTATGAAGATGTTGCTGGCACATCTTTAATGAGTGCACACTGTAACCGTTCGTGATACTAAGGATTGAATTCTTAGTCAAATTCAACAAAATATTGAATGATGGTGATATTCGATAATTACCAATACGAAAATACAAAAGTAGCATTATAAGTCCAGTGCTTATCGATACAAAATAACACAAGTTAAAAAAAACACTGATGTGAAAGACTAAAACCATAAATCTAAGTTAATCTATTAAGTTTGCATACGTTTTGCTAGAAAAATAAGATGTATTTAAAATACCATAAGGATTTACGTCCATTGTTTCGCATAAATTGCCTATTATAATAAACACGTTTTTAAGAGTATAACGTTTTTTATTCAGTAGGTAGTTCTCATAGCTGGGCACCGTTAATAAAATAGTTAACTTCGTTAATCGTTAATCCGCTACAAAAAAAGTTAGCTTCGTTAAACGTTAATGCGTTACATTTCGGAAGAATTAACGCAAGTTAAAGTTAATCGTTAATCCGTTAACTATGTGTAAAATTGCATGTTTATATCGTTGCGTTAGTGAACTTATAAAACCTGTTGGTTGGTTTAGGTTCTGGAAGTTATCAGGTTAGGAACAAAACAAAATACTTACATAATTCAAATAAATGTGTAATTTAATCGTCGGACATAAGGTGCATATTCCCCTTCATAAACATTAACATGTTGAAGTTCTCGTCTGAAAGTGAGGCTCGTTTTGGTGTTAAAATGTCTTTACCCGTGGAAAACAGACGTTCTACTGCAGCGCTTGAGGGTATAGCAGTAAGGGCGCGTTTATATGACACGGAATGTTACAGCGTGTCGGCCGCGCGGCGAAAGTACGGCGGCCGCGCGGTCAGGCCTGGTGGCCACGCCACGCCACTGCGAACCCGAACCATTTCCAGTTGATCTTGGTCTTTCTTAAAATTCACACGTGTTCGTTATGAGCTATTTGACTAAGAAGAATAAAATTATGATTGCATATTACTTGTACCGACAAAGCAAAAAGAAAAGAAAAAGAAATGTAGAAAATTTTGGATTCATCCTATTTTAGCACGGCGAGAAGAGTTTGGTGAATTTCATACGCTATACAACCAATTGCGAGAAGATGAAAAAGAATTCGCAGATTATTTCCGAATGGATGTTAAAACATTTGATAAACTACTTAACTTCATACATGATTCGAGTGTGAGAGCGAGACGGCCGCGCGGCCGCCGTGTGATCGAGGAGCGAACGCCGCGCGGTCACCGCGTGGTTAGTTACTCAAAATTAATTTCAACTTTACGTCCTAGTTAATAAAACATAAATTTGCTATAACTGAACAGTTAGTACGCGGCCACCACGCGGTCGCCGCGCGGCGGCCGCAAGAATTTTTTCGCGTCGTCTAACTGCAGCCTAATGTATTTAATAAATAGATTTATAAATATCTGTTCCCCGAGGAATCCGGTGCTCCAATACTCTTGACATTGAAAGAGCAATTGAGCTGAATCGGGGGTCAAAGGTGTTCGTACAATCTCTTGGAAGAAGCCACTTGACGAAGCTGACCACAACAAGTGGAGAAGTCGTTTCTTCGGTGCCGGCAGTCCTTTCGGAAGTGCAAAACTTCTATGGCCGGTATGTATCTCGACCTGATCCCGGAAATGAGGTTTCTAGAGCCACATTAACACGCCATTTCACCGAAGACCTGCCAGAAGTCAGCAGTGGCGAAATTGAGATCTCTTTGAGACAGCTCAAAAATGGAAAAGCCCCTGGCGAGGATGGCATTACGACAGAGCTATTAAAAGCAGGAGGTAAGCCCGTACCTACTGGGGGAGCTCCAGAAGCTTTAACGCTGTTCTGTTTGAAGGGAGAACTCCAGAGGCGTGGAGTAGGAGTATTGTCGTCCTGTTCTTCAAAAAGGGAGACAAATACCTGCTGAAGAACTATCGACCCATTTCCCTCCTAAGCCACGTATATAAACTGTTCTCAAGAGTGATCACAAACCGACTTGCGCGAAGACTCGACGAATTCCAACCACCGGAGCAGGCTGGGTTTCGGCGCGGATACGGCACCATAGACCACATCCACACAGCGCGATTATACAGAAGACCGAAGAGTATAATCAGCCCCTGTGTCTAGCATTTGTGGACTATGAGAAGGCCTTTGACTCGGTTGAAATCTGGTCTGAAATCTGGTGTTCCACTCGCTGCCACGCGCCGCGCTCGCGGTGCGGTAAATAGTAGGCATTGGATTAACGATTAACGGACTTCTGCATAATTAACGGAAGTTAACATGTCCGTTAACATTTTTTAAAGTTAACTTAAAAGTTAATCCGCTAATCAAAATGTTAACTTCGTTAAATAACGATTAACGGATTAACGAGTTAATGCCCAGCTATGGTAGTTCTCGCATCAAAATATGTATAGGCAGGTAACAAGAACAGAACCTCATTAAATAATCACCTTACACTTGTATAGGGGAGTCTATTACTAACTTCCCTGTCCTATTAGTCAAAATTATGTGATACACCGATCGTTTCAACTATTGAGTCTACATCGTGGACAGTGTAGTGATAAAACGCCTAAGGCGTTAAGTCCGCCATTCTACAAAATTGTGCATAAAGTATTAAATAAATAAAGGGCCCAACTATATTATAGGAACCTACACTAGCTGCATCTCCGAAAATGGACCAAAATTGCGTTACTATAATAATACACATTGTTACAACACTGCCCACATCATTAAGACCAATAGTTGACAACTAATACATATTCCACGCACGTCGGCCCTGTAACTAATGAATCCTGCATTCAATTCTGAACGTGTTGGGGTGTGTATGTAAAAATATCTAAATAGATTTATATTTTAACCTCAGGAGTAGCCTATATTCATTTGATGCCTAAAATCGCCTATGCAAGATGGTGCATTAAGTTCTTCTGTAAACATAAGGACCAAAAGTCAGTTTTCTTTGCCATCAAGAAAAGCAAACAAAACAGGTCCTTCAAAGAGTTTGTCATAAATATTTTCCCTCACGATATAAAGAATAGTACCTAAGTAACATGTATATGTATACTGAGATGTATACCTACAAGATATCCCTTTATCAACAGGGCGATAGTTACATCATATGGGGGGCCTTGCTAGTGGTTATGGTGTTGGCTAACACATGGGGCTGTCGACATTACCTGCGCTCGCTGGACGCAGCTTCAAACTCGGCGGCACCTACCGTCATATCTGCAGCTTCCAGTTACGTGCTTTCTGTAAGTTTTACACAGTACTTCCAATACTTTATAAACATTGTTTAGGTAGATATATTAACACATTTGCCACATGAAGTAGAAAATTTGATAAAGAAATTATTTAAAAAGAACTGGGAAAGCTTGTCAATAATATAAAAAACTTTCCCTTAAAAATAATCCCAGTAGGATAAACGTTTTTGAGCAACCTTTTTTGTGTTTTCGTACAGCTAGCATGTATGCTGGCCACTAGACGTCAAAAAAATCTTGCAATGCCATTAAGTTTTTTTTTTTTAAGCAAATGGCCTCATATTATTTTTTTTAGTCGGCCAGTCCGACATATTTTTTTTAAGAGTTAGGTATTACATGAAAGTAGGTGTTATAGGTACTCATTGTGTATATTTAGCAATATTTTTATTGAAATATAGATTTTTGTTATACTTGAACTCGGCTAATAGGTACCTTTTTATTACGTAGGTATTCTTAGACATTTAGAAACAAAGACTTTAAAAGCTTAGAGCTTAAAAAGGTCAAGAAGTAAAACGTGTGAAATCAACGATTCCAATTCTAGACATGCGATTTATAGTCTTGAAAAGCGTAGTAGTAGGTAGGTAAAAGATTTTTACGACAGATTTTGTGTTCTATGACTTTTAAAATACACCTACCTTACTGTTCGATTTCCGTAATAGGTCAATATTTTTCTTTGCACTATGTACCCATAAATAAACTCATAAATGACTTTATCAAAGTTAGCGAGACTAGCGTAAACCTGCAAGACTAAAACGTTGATTTTTGCATTAATGGATTTTGCCACACCAACAACATCTACCTCGCATTCGGCTTTCAATCGATTCCGAGTTAATTCGATTGTAACAATCGACGATCGAGTTTCGGACTCCTAAAAGCTCCAACGAAGAATCTACCTTATTTTAGGTGATAATACGGTGTCTTTTGTATTTCAGGGTGTCATAGGAATAACGTTGTTTGACGAAGCTTCCTCCCTGCGGTGGTGGGTCGGAGCTATGCTAATCGTGTTCGGCCTGGCCTTAGTGGCGCAGCCTAGGACGAAGAATAAGGAAGAATGAGGAATAAAATACATTTAAGTATTCGGTGATGATAAACAGTTTTATTTGTACAAGCTATTTAGGAAAACTTATGTTCAATTCAAAAATAATTCGCTTTTTTAAAGTCAAGACGAGGATTGCAGGTATCTTCCATTTAAAGTGCTTGTAAGTTATATCTAAATAACAATACTTACGGTAATAATAATGTGGCTTATTTTTTGTTTACGCCATTCTTCAGTCTAATGGATAAACCTTTGTGTGGGCTGGTTAAGAAACATTAGATAAGTAATAAGTAATATGAAAACCAAATACGATTATGTATCTACCTCTGCTTATCTTGTTTATCAAGCAGGTTAAAACAACAATACAAACAGTACAAAGTAATGGAAAAAGGGAGTGTTTTCCTCAAAAATATTTAATTAAATTGTACAAATACGTAAGGATGCAGTTTATAAATAGGGAACTTTCCATAGCTAAAACAAGCTTTCTACAGCAAGGAGGTGTCGACATGGTTGAATGGTTGATCACTCAACCATAAACTGATCGGGACAAGCATAGACAACTTGCGCCTTGATCAAAATACCTACCTACATAAGTTGTTAAAATAGGTTTCGACCTTCTTAAAACGGTATCATAAAGAACAAAAATAACTGTAAGTAAATACCGAAAGCTAGAACAATACATTCGTTGTGTTACTCGTACTGTGTTTTTGACTAAGCTTTTAAATGCTTGTAAGATACCAGTGTTCCTCTGGGAGCTGTAAATAACCGGCCAGTCTCTTTACCTTGTAATAAATTCTAGTTTCTGTTGCGAGTAACTTCACGTGCTTGTTTGGATCATTTTTATGAGAAATTGACCTTTTAACTTGAAATACTTCCTGTGGAATGATGTAAATGTTTGATAAGGTTATTTAAGTAACGTGGAGTCGGGTTGAAGTGATGCGTGTTATCCACCCTGTCTCCAAAATTGATAGAAAAGGCGGAGAAAAAATGATGAAAACATCTAAGCGTGACTTGCAAATATAGATTTTATCATTTTATGTAAGAGGTATGTGTATTAAAAAAGTCATTCCGTTAAAATATAACTAAAGTACAAAATGTTGAGTTTCAGTATTAAAATAGAATGTTAAATGACGTAATATTTGTAATGTAATATTAAGTTTTATCACTAATAGCACTTGAACCTACCTAACAAATTAATATGCTATATTAATAGAATCCAGTTTATAATTAATTGTAATAATGTGTCTCATATAAAGGCTAACCTTGTTGAATATCAAACAAATGTTCGTTGAATAGTGTCCATGTTATAACAAATATCCGATAAAATGTGTCCTTGATCGAACAGACTGGAATTGAACCTTTGAAATGTTCAATTGATAAAAAGACAGTTTATAAAATATATTCTACCTCTATGTATGACTTGTTAATTGATTCAATAAAAGACATTCAATATAATCTTGTATTATTCTTGGATCAAGTAAAGCTCCAGCAGATTAACAAAGCTCTCAGCTGTCCCACGCATTCCCTCGCTCTCAGCCGCATCCCCACCAATATATCGATATTATATAAAATATATAACAAACATAGTAAAATGGGTATGCAATGTAAGTATGAACTAAATTAATGTGTGGTAAAACAACAACTTGGGTTGACCGATTTTTTTTTTGCAATTAACTGACCAAATAACAAGTCGTAAATATTCTTACACAAAATTGATTTCTTGGACTTGAAACAGATTTGCAATAAATCTAAGAGGTAAAGTTATCCGTACAGTAAAGACATCGACATAAAGGAATCGACAAGCGACCGTCCATCCGGGCAGTACAGACGCAGTGTCGCCGGGCCGCCGGAGCGACGTGACGGCAGTGGCGCGCCGCGACCCGACCACGCCGCACGTCCGCAGCAACGCGACACACACAAACACGATCGATAACACAAAACCGCGAGAAAACACCTTCAAACCACCACCGGCTACACCAAACCACCCAAAACTCAACCGCTCATCCCAATAATCATGTTACAGTCTTTATGTAACTGATTTTAGATGGCAACATCGATAGCGCGTGGCGCACCGGCGTCAACAATGTAGTCATAGTGACGCGATCGTGTTGACAATTTGACAGAACATGACGCTAAAATACCGTTGATTTTTAAATAAACATGTTTATAAAACGTTATGTGTTGGTTGTTATGTATTGTTAAGATGACGACAATAATTCTGTTGGTTTGAATAGTTGGTATACTACACGAAAATGGGAAATGGAATGAACAAGGTAATTTTATATTTGATTTATTATAGTTTATGTTTCACAGAACTTTAATTCAATAGACGCGAAGAATGTGCAAGCGGTAATAGTTACGTAACGGCGTCGTAGCGGTTCGTAGCGGCCGCGTAGCGCTGTAGCGGGATGCAGGCTACGGTCTGGCTACGCTTTGTAGAGGATATAATAATTTGTATCATATGTTGGAGATAATATTTATTATTCGAATCATAATTTATAAAAAAGTCTCACCATATTATTATAAACACCTCAATGTTTCTGATTTGATAAAACAAATTAAAATTATTAGGTACTGTAAATAGTAATTTTCTCTCACCATGAAATGTTTTATTTTTGAGTTTTAGATCACTTTTTAGTTTTTATGATCTATCAAAGTTTATCTACATTTTATGTCTTCAAAGCCAAGTTATGAAGCTAACAAGTCATTTCTATAATTATCTCGATAAGTTTTGAGGGCAAGCAAATAAATTTATTTTAAATTCAAACTATATTAGCATTTCTGTAAGCCTCATATGACTACTTAAAACTTACAATCATGTCATAAGGAATTTCTTGCCCACAATACCACAGGCCATTATGGCAATTAATAATGTATACAATAGAAGTTTACTTAAAGTTTTAGTTCCTTCGTCTGTCCTACAGCAAACCTTGTAATCATAACTATCGTCATTAAGTTAATTACGGGTGTAAAGTTTCAGCCAAATGGAACAATAGCTTACAATTATTACGCCTTGATGTTGGCCTTACATTACACTTTAATGCGTACGCAATCCTCACTTATATTTTACTAGCTTCTGCCAGCGGTTTCACCCGCATCCCGTGGGAACTACTTCCCGTACCGGGATAAAAAGTAGCCTATAGCCTTCCTCGATAAATGGGCTATCTAACACTGAAAGAAATTTTCAAATCGGACCAGTAGTTCCTGAAATTAGCGCGTTCAAACAAACAAACAAACAAACAAACTCTACAGCTTTATAATATTAGTATAGATGTGCAAAATTAAATGTGCCAGTCTGTGACGGTTTCCCAGTCAGATCACTTAAGCAGCTCTTAAAGTTCAAATGCGATATACAAAAATTATTCAAAACATTATTTGTAAGTAACAAATAATGTTTTGAATAATTTTTGTTATTTTTCTGATCTAATTGCATGATATGATATTAATTCCTAAGGTAAGTAGTAGTAAGTTAAAATAAGATACGATTCTGGCTCTAGTTTTTTCATAAATATATATAAAGCTTTTTACCTGATTGCTTAGAAGGATTTTTCTTAATTTTGCTTTCAATAAACTACCTACTTTCGGATTGGAAAAATTACAGCTAAATCTACCGTGTATTGTAAAGCCTACCACAGTTACAATCTCTAAATCTTCAGATCTGTCTTAAAAGATTGATTGTCCCTCTTCTTCTGGCCTTTTTCCATGTCACATGGTGTCAGCGCAATACAGTATTCGCCTAGCAACCGCCCCTTTATCACAAACTCTAGTCATCGGTTCTTTTGTCAACATTTCACGTTTTTATTCTCAGTTTTCCCTTCGACTATTGTGGAGGTCATCGACCCTTGATCATAGTGAATGGGTTATAAAGATATAGGTTCACGATATTAAATATTAACGTGAGAATTCACCAATATGTCGGTACTGTAGTCGTTCATTTGAGCTAATTGTGTCGACCTTGTCTTTTATGTGATGAATTCCATCGCACCGCTTTCATTTAATGGTTGGACAGAAGTGTCAATGTAGTTATGCTATTTTAGGAGGCCTTTTGTCATCAAGAGAATTTAAAAAGCTTAACTTTTGCTTACCTTATACTTAATCACAATAATCTGACCAGACCAGAATATGTACGAACCTAAGTTCTGTTAACAACATTGTGGATGTCTCTTTAGCTTATTTAACAAAAGAATCAGTCATATAACCATAACAATATGAATGATTGATGGCGATATCTCTACAACTGAGGTCAGATTTAGCAGAGCTTTCCTTAGTATATAGTTCGTATACCATTCGCTCTGGTTACCATAGACAAGTCATAAAGTTGGCAATGGGCTTAAAAGCTATAACTGTGATCGTAAATCGATGGTTACGAGACAATAATGCTTGTTTAAGTGCAGTCATATTTCGTGGAGCTCGGTTCAACGTCCTTTTATTAAGGAAATTGAATAAGGTATGAAGGCTTGTCAACAAAAGTCTTGGATTTCCTTGTAGCTTAATTTCATGTTTTTCCGCTTTTAGCTGTACGTACATAAATGTGAGATAGATAGTGATGAGAAAGACAACGTGACGAATCACAATAATAATTTATGAGGGCGTCATTTTCAATGTGTCGAGTTGAGTCTAGGCCTTGGTGGGCTGCGGGATTGTTCGCGCGATTACCGTGGCCCTGGTACATAAAAGGACGACGGAACACGACGGTTTTTAGTCAGTAAGAGTCTGACACTCCCTTACCGCTGCTAACCCACAGCGGGAGGGGTCATTTGATGATTTTTGAAATTAACCTAAATACAATACAGTGTTCTCAAAAAACTAAAAATCCTTTCCGTCAACATAAATTCCATTCCATCGCGATTACCTTAAATAATCCCCAATCTAACGTTCCCAAAATCACTTTATCCGCAGATAAACATAGTACGGTTATTTCAAAGTTAAACAAACAAACGTAGAAGATTCACTAGGGAATCCAGGGTATCGGAGCCATTATCTTACGACACGTAATCGATCCATCTGAACTCTCGACTCGGAGGTCAAGTCTTGGTCGCGGTAAAGTGCACCCATCCAAAGTTACGATGTTTCGACCCAAGTGAGGAATTAATATATGCAATGTTGTACTATAGGTAGATATATATTTTACAAAACTTTAAAATGATAGTGGAGAATATGTTTTGTTTAATACCGGTTTCGCGTGCTCCCGTGGGTACCATAGATATTTCTGCGTTGAAAGGTATCCTATTTTGTTTATCCGAGGTATGATTTATGTGTTTCATACAAACATTGCATGCCAAAAATATTGAACTGGAAATATGAATAGGATATTATTCAACCCAAGCAATACAATTTACTCATGTATGTACACAGTTATAGATACATGATATCAAGAATATTAATTATTCTGAAATCAATTCTACATTTACCTAAGTACCCCCAGTTGACTATCTAGCATAACTTATCTCATAAAACTTTTATCATTCTGACTTAATGACATTTTAAGAGCATTTAAGTTTCAATATTGTTGCATCATATTTTGTATACACTTGGGTGCCATCGCTAGAGAGATGATTTTACTTATTTTGTACCTAAGATCATTTCTAAAAACTATATCTAAATTTACGATGATTATTACTAACGTAAATAAGGTCACTAATATATAATATCTACAGATTACTGACTATAGGTATGTGATCAGATTATTTTCATCATCATCCTCCGAGCCTTTTCCCAATCATGTTGGGGTCGGCTTCCAGTCTAACCGGATTCAGCTGAGTACCAGTGCTTTACAAGAAGCGACTGCCTATCTGACCTCCTCAACCCAGTTACCCGGGCAACCCGATACCCCTTGGTTGATCAGATTATTTTCATATAGTGTATTTTATAATAGCGGATCAGAGCGCTCTTTTCCAATCTCGTGAAGATTTGGCCAGAGATCCTACACCGTCCTAATGTCATAAGACAGAGCCAGACGGTATATCTTGGATGTAATTCCAATTTGGGTCCGTCTCGGCCGTCAGGCTTTTGTCTGCCTTGAGATTTGGGCTTTTATTTCACGAATTTTCTATTATTCTTTAAGGGAACATATTTTGAAGAATAAGTAGCGGTTTTTGAAATACATATAATAATCCTCAAGGATCTTGAAATAAGTAAGTAGGCTTAAATAAAAATAAATCTTTTTAGTCACTTACTTTGCAAAATCAGCGAATGACCAAGTCAGTTAAGCTAACGACATTCCGTGGAATTTAGATGGCGAAAGCAGAACTTGAAGACTAAGTTATCTTAGTAAAGTTAGGGCAATTACGGAAGTTTGGAGTGTCATAAAATACTAAAAGCAAACATTTTTGCTTAATCTAAACTTCGTTTGAGTTAGAGGACAAAGGTCGGACGTGGTGAGGGAAAACAGTACCTACAAGTGTGTTATGTTACCCTGACACGATCTACAAGTTTGTGGAGCTTTTAGTACAAAGGTACCTGATATAAACAGCCATACCTACTACCTATTGTACTTAAATATGTATGTGACATTGCAATTAAAAGTAGTAAGAAATGAAAAAGCAGAACACTCAAACCAATTTCAAATTATAGTCATTTTATTCGTAGCCAGGTCATAACATCGCAGTTTTTAGTAAGTCACTGAGCGATTTGTTTCCCTTTCTGAATTGTGATATTTATTTAATGTATCAGATACCTATATATTTAAATTTGTTAGTTTACAAGATACACACAAGGAAACATCCATAGCAAGTCAGGTTGTTTATAAATATCATACTTAATTCACTACACGAAATACAAGCCCTACGTTAACCCTATGTTGGCAAACCTTATAGCCTAGAACACTGAATTTTTGACGAAGGTTCTATTCATTGTGGACTAAAGATAACGCGAGTTCTGAAGTGTGGTGTTGCCCGCTGAGAATTAACTTTCTGAACAGCATTTATTTTTAAGCTCCTCTCTAATGCTTGACCTTTAGAAAAGTAAATAACATGGTTGCTGGAAATATTCGAGTATCTTATGAGATCTAAAGTTTTCAGGGATTTAAAATGTCAAAATAAAAACTTCTAATTAACAGTTTTGATGCCGAGATTTTTAATCTATGTTTTCGAGGATTGTAGCTTGATAGTGACCTAATTTTGCTTTCAAGAGATTAAAACATTTTTTTTAATGAAAATAAAGCAGTGTATTTAAGTTCCGTTGGAATAGTATAACAGAGAACACTGGCAGGCCGCCAAGTTAGTTAGTCGCTATCTATGATACCTTTGCAGGATTATTCACTCGCGTAATAAACCTATTTGTTGCCAGCCTACGAATATTTTAGTATATAGGGGCCCCTATTGTTGGCTGAAACCGTTTCGAATTCCGAAGGTGAAACCGAGCAAACTTTATGCTATTAAAATGTTTGAAACTTTCTTTTGTTTCTCTCTTCTGCGTCAAATATTATTAATTGGATAATCCAATGATACTTAATAATTTTTTTATGCCAAGCCACGTAGCAAAACCGATTTTCGTCTACCTAAATGTAGATCCCGACACCGGGGTACCTACATATTACCACAGATAGCTATATTACCATAGATAGCTAATGTCCACGGCGTTATTTAAATACAGCATTCAAAGAATATCCGGTAATCAGTCTGTGAATACTTAAATCAGCATCCGGCATTGCTAAATAAAACAACGATAAAGTGTCAAGAAATGTAAATACCTATAAACGACGAATAAAAATAGGTACCTACTATAAGACCCTTAATTCATCAACTAGCAGAGTTCTTTACTCCTGTTCTTAAGTAATTAACTAATTAAGTTTCATAACTTACACTACGATAAGGTAATTAGCTTACTAAAATTAATGGTATTATTAATTAGTTCATGAATTTAGCATATAAATAAAGTAGATTGTTTAGTTTAGCCTATTTATATGATTAGCTTGAATGTGACCGGTACATTGCGTGTTTGTTTAACATAGCTATTCACACTTTGACTGAAGCGTGCGCGCATACCAAAATGTGGGCCTGTTCATCATTCTGTCTTCATAACTTATATCACATACATTGAAATACCTTGGTGTCGTGAAAATTCGAGTACGAGTAAATATAGCTACAGAAGGATAAAGAGTAAATATGTAGCCCCTTACGTGAACAAACGATAGAATTCACAACAACATAAGGTATATTATGTCTGTTGTTTTTAGTGATATTATATTCTAGTGACATTTGAGTAATATTTCACGAAGCCAGAAGGCGCATTATGAAGTTATCATTCGTAAGTTGAGAATTTAGAGAGAAAATCCCTAAACAAAGTGAAACTACAAAATTAGTTCAATAAAAACAAAAATTTGACCTGGAGTGACATCAGAACCGTAATTTCGCATCCCTATATACAAATATGGGAGGGTCAAGGGTGTTTTCCTAGTGCGGTGACCGACTTTATGGGGCAACCCAAATCTTTCCACCTGTTTACACAAACCTTGCTGAATTTAATTCGGAACTCGTTTCCAAATTGCTTTTTACGTAAAGCGAATCGATAAAATAACATACCATTTATTTCAGGCAACTTCACCCATCAAATATTTTTTAAATTACAAATACAGATAATAAAAATAAATAAAATCATAATTCAGAAAAGACCCAATTTAATATACTCATAAAAGACAAGATACAATTAAGCTGAGTTATGTCGACAGCACAAATTCTTGGGGCTGGCTCTCCATGAAACGGAATGTACCTATATTTTGCAAGCTTTACGTCATATTGCACTAAGTAGGCACTGTGAAGTAAAGGTTCAATTTGAATAAATTTTAATGTCCTATTCAGAACGACACTGGTATCAGGTACCATAAGTTAGGTAATAAGGTATGCTTTGACGACATTTTCACAGAGGTCGTTGTAAAGTTAAAACTTTAGTCCCAAGTACTTATTAGGTAAATTGATATTTTATATGCCAATAAATAGGCACTACTGCTAATAACTCTTTGCCAATGCTCAATAGGTAAACTGAACAACAAAAACATACTAGTTCATGGACATACCTATTTGCCATGGAAGTTAACGTGATGAAAACAGTTTTCGTAAATGCAGCCCGCATTCAAAAAATGTTCGTTCCATTCAACGTTGGCGCTGTTTTGACGTATTTCAAAGAATTTCACGACGCCCGCAAAATGTTAACGCATTGCAAAACGGACCTAAAAATAAAACAGTTCCCATATGTACACAGGGAAAATACTCTATATCAATTTTTAACAAAATGCAATATAACTTTTTTTACTAATTAATTTTAGAAAAAAAGTAACTTATCCAGTTTTTTTCTTTTAGTAACTTGGTTATTTCGACAACAAAAATAACTCTCATGCCCCAAATGGTATCGCTTTCCATTTCTCCGGCCGTGAACCAGTCAGGATTGAAGACAAACCATTCAAGGCTTGCCAAGTAGTTATGGCACAACTACTTCGAATACTTGGCAGTTGGCAGGCTCTTTCACTATCTACCGATCACGTGCCATGCCCTTCCATTGTAAAACTATATAAAAAGTCTTTTAAACATGTAAAAAAGGCTAAATAATGTAGCAACAGGAAAAAAGTTACCAAAAAATCTACCATGTTTAACTACATAGGTACACGTGCGCATTTTTATACAGGAAAAAAGTGCAAACACAAAAAGCACCTATTTTAAGGCCAGCACAGACTTAACCACACTTACAAAGCTTTAATGGACAAAGGTGCGTGGTAAGGGTTTTTTTCAACTCCACGTGTATTGTGGCTTTCCTTTCAGGAAAAGCGTAGTGTGCCAGCCTGCGGTCTACACCAAGCCTTATTTAAGGGACTGCTAAACAATATTTTTCTTTTAAACATTTATGTCGAAGCGTTGGCCTATAGCCAATAAAATATTTACGCATTCCACGTATTATATCAACCTTGTGAGGAGAAAAGGTTTTTTGATACTTCAATATATTTGTCCATAAAGCGCTTTTGTAAGTTTTGTTAAACAAGCAATATTGTGAACGAGAGCGTCTGGTTTGAACGGGTGTTACCTCGTCATACGGTAACACACGCCATACTCAGTCACGCGAATTGAAAGTTTCTATCTCAACGATACTTCTTGGTGCAGTAATAAAATGCAGCAACTAAACGAAATAGAAGGTTCTCACAAAGAAGTCGCTTTGTATTCATTGAACTGCTAACTAGCAACTCGCCTTTACGAGAAGTGGGAGATATTTATCGCAGGTTAAAAACTTCTCAGAAATCTTTGCAAAAGGGTTTTACGAACAACGTTTAGCTTTTTAGATTGGGTTTTTCCAGCAAATACCTACTTTTATCGTGGGTTCGAGTGCTCCTGAGGGACCCTACAGTGAACGAGCTGTGTGAAACACTTCTGGAGGTCAATGTACGTCGACTACCCAACTTGGCCTCAAACCCCATAAGGGCCCTATCCTAAAATTAAATGTATAATTTCATAGTAAAATCTTTTTGCAAATAAGCTTATACATATTGGGAATAGTTGCCTAACTGTACCGAGTGACATCAAGGCATGCTGCTCGAAAGAAGAAGTATAAAAATATACGCAGTTTTACACTACATACATATAGACATATGGGTCTACGTAATACGTATAAGTAATTGATAAAAAGTGCACCCCTGCATATCACAATCAGTCAGTAGGTAATAATTAAAATAATTCACAAGGCCGACAGACACTGACCTTGATAACCTCATATCATGAGTTTATTTTAAATTCCCGTCAGTAGCACGGGTTCCGCCGCAATGAAATTAATGATAAGGACACAGTAACATTATGTATACCTAAGTACTTTTACCAACTGCCATAATATCTTGGCTTCATGTTCACCTCATTATAATGCCCACTGTAATTTTTGTTGGAAATTGTACCTTTTTGAATAAATTAAGTATCTCTCATTTTCATTATCACACTTAAATTATGTTGCTAAAATATGTTAAATGTATGTGTTTAAGTATATTTTCTTATAAAATCTTGCCTTGTGCAAAACAAAGATAATTTCACCACGAGAGTTATTTTGATATCCCGTATGTGGCTCATATTTTCCTCCACGGTTTTGCAATCCGGTGTAATAAAGCTCGCAGCTGTCACTAGTTTTGAATCGTGATGGCAGACATATTGCCTAGTTGCCTACCTGTCCGCTTTGTTGACTCCATCGCCGCAAGCTCCACGCATATGCTCGTAACATTTTCTGAATAACAGTTTTCTCCGTTCGCTTTTATACTCGGCATATGTTTTGTCCGTTTGCATTCACGGGGAAAATTATGGAAATAAGCTATCTGGAAAAAATGCCGCGATTGCGAAAGTGTTTCTTTGAATGTTTGTTGACCTAGATTAGTCTCGTTAGTTCTGAATTGCAGACAATTTATAGCTTCAGGCACTAAACAAGTGGATCTTCGAACCTACACCTAATCTTGATCTTGTCATTATTACTCTTGACGGTGTAGTCGTGGTTCACTTGACGTAATGATGGCAAGCATTACAACAAGCCAAGTAATAATTGAAATGTCTTAAAAATGAGTATTTATATGTATAAGTAAATTCATCTCTGTTGAGATTTAATTGCAAACACTACTGACCTCAGTAATAAATGTCAGAAGCGGACAAAATGAAACAAGTCAACCGTTATGAACTTTGCATATTGTACATCAAATTCAACATTCTAGGTATGCACAATGTACAGGGCATTTTGGCTATGAGAAGGTCAATTAAACGTTAAGCAGTGGCTTAATATCGAACAGGCTTAATTGTAAAATGGATTTCATTCCAAGGTGAAAGGGTAAAGCACCTACTAAAGCTAGTCAAAAAAAAAAATATTTATTATTATTTAAGGTATTAAGGGAGTCATGGTGGCCTAGTGGGTAAAGGACCAACCTCTCAAGTATGAGAGTGCGGGTTCGATCCTAGGTCAGGCAAGTACCAATGCAAGTTTGTATGTACTTTCTAAGTATATCTTTGACACCATTGACTGTGTTTCGGATGGCACGTTAAACTGTAGGTCCCGGCTGTCATTGAACATCGTTGGCAGTCGTTACTGATAGTCAGAAACCAGTCTGACACCAGTCTAACCAAGGGAGTATTGGGTTGCCCGAGTAACTGGGTTGAGGAAGTCAGATAGGCAGTCGCTTCTTGTAAAGCACTGGTACTCAGCTGAATCCGGTTAGGCTGGAAGCCGACCCCAACATGGTTGGGAAAAAGGCTCGGAGGATGATATTATTTAAGGTATTCTTTACTCCAATCTTTCATTGTAGTCACAAAGTCTCAAGTGTATAAAATATAATTTTATAGCGGTTTTCAGTGTAAAAAATGATCATAGACTAGAACATTACCTATCTGGTCGTAACTGTACCGTTTGTCGCTGCAAGTGCCTCGCGTCCCCGTTTTGGCACAAATTCTATTTTACGAGCCAATTAATTGCCCGCTCCGATACTTTACAAGCTACAAAATTGAAAAACAAAATAAATGTATTGCTCGACTGGAGAGATTTGATTGCATTCCCTGTGAACTGTCGATGCATTTGATTTTTGTTTCAAAACGGGGACTCCGAACAACTAAGTATTAAAAAAGTCTACTAGGTACTTATTTTAAAACTGAAATGTGCAACGATTTTTAAAACCTTATAAATACAGAGCAAAAATGCATATCTTTTGATGGGCTTCGACAATCTTATTATTATCGTACCGATAGAATAATGATATGCTTTATAATCTGTTTAAGGTTTTAAATCCGTAGCCATCCGTAGTACCTACTCGTATCATTAACGTATTTTTTTTAATCGGTCGTAAATTCACTTAGCGAATCCATATATTCATGCCACAGTCATGTTGAAAGTATTACACCCGCATTTTACAAATTCATGAAATGATTTCTTCGTGAAAGCCTTTTCAATCATGGGAGGAAAACCTCACAGATTTTTGGGAAGTAAATTCTGAAATTTTAAAACCGCCGATGCCTCGTAAATTTTACCCGCGTTTCAGCACTTTTACAGCAAAAAATTTACTTTTACATCAAGGACGAAGTTTTGTAATAATAATTTCGGTGAAGTTATTACGTGACAGTATAGTCGACTTAATTTTCGAATTACTGTTAAACAAGGCATTGAATATTCATTATTTTGTTGTAATGAGCAAACTGTTCCTTTTCTTGGAATCTTATCGCTGATTCAAGTATTGTAGTCTACCCTCTAGAATTACGAAAATTGCCATCGGAATTTAAAGCGCTAAAGCTTTCTTCTCCAACATAATTATTATTTTGTAATACTGGAAGGACTTTTTTTTTTTTTTTTTTTTTTTTTTTTTTTTTTTATCGACGTAAAATCATCAAATGACCCCTCCCGCTGTGGGTTAGCAGCGGTGAGGGAGTGTCAGACTCTTACTGACTAAAATCGTCGTGTTCCGTCATAGGCCTTTTATGTACCAGGGCCGCGGTATCTCTTTCGAACAACCCGCAGCCCCGGCAGGCCTTGGCCCTGCTGGGCCCCGCTGGGGTTGCTGACGTCTCTTTGAGGAGCGCGTGGAACAACGCGCGCCGTCGACACGGGTCTGTCGTCTAGGAAGACAGAGGGACGATGAGCCACCCGAACTCACCGCCCACAGACCCACGCCTACGGTGGCCGGGAGTCATCTCGCGACACCCGGCGCCCATGGTGTCTACCTGGTCCAGCGCGGCGGCCGGGATGAGAGGTGCGAACTCTCTGGCGTTCCGCCTCCTCCTTCTCGAGCATGACCGCTTCGCAGAAGGAGGCGACGGCATCCCATTCCCTCTCGCCCCGGACCATGGCCTGAACCAGGGCCGGACGCGAGAGGTCGCCGCCGCCCAAAGCCTCGACGAGGACCCGGCGGTGCCCTTTCCATGCGGGGCACACCTGGACTGTGTGGTCCACCGTGTCCTCGGGGCTGTCCGCACAATGGTGACACCCGGGCGCCTCCTCACGACCGATGCGGTGCAGGTACCTCCCGAAACAACCGTGTCCGGTGAGGACCTGCGTCATGCGGTACGTGAGGGCGCCGTGACTCCTCCCGAGCCACTCCTCAAAGAGGGGACTTACCGCCACGATGGTGGCGTGCCCTGCATTGGGTTGCGATAGTCGCTCCCTCCAGGCCACCATGAGATCGCGCCGGAGCTCCGCCCGCTGCGCGACAACTTGCCGCGGCAACGGGGTTTCTCCCCGGCGCTGAGCCTCCTCGCGCCAGTCGTACAGGCGCAAGAAGACCCTCGCCTCCAGATCCCACGGTGGCAGTCCAGCGAGTAGGCCAGCTGCTTCGCGGGAGATCGTGCGGTAATACTGGAAGGACTTAGGTACTGATTTCGATGCTTGCTTCAACGTCGACAAGATATTTATTGAACTGTATTTACTAACTCAAAAGCATTAATTGAATTAGATCAGTGACTGGATAGGCAATATATAATATCCAATTAATGTAATCAATTGGATTGATGCATAATTATCAACTCTTCCGTTGTTAACCAATTTAGGAAACAACTACCTTTTTTACATACCTATCTATGTTTTTATAATGTGAGTCCTTTAACTAATATTATTGAGTTAAGTTAAATATGACGACAAAGCCGTCTAATCAGCATAGTAGATACCTAAGCAGTGGCACGCAGGTTGAAATAAAATAACTTAAGTAATAAAGCAACTACAATTATTGATCGCAGAAAGTGACAAAGCAAAAAAGCCATCATGGCGTCCTATCAAAAATACGTGCAGACAGTAAAAGCACAATTTAATTAATCCAACATCGATTGATAAACGATGTTATACTCGGAACAGTATCATTATCGACGCGTCACATTAGGGTTGTTACCTATCGGCTCGAGTTCAATTTGTCCCGACGGCAATTATCGCGATGCAATTAGCGATGCGTCGTGATCACGGTACCACAGATTACTTAATAGTGATGTTAGGTACCTCCGCGGTATTGAAACGTCGTCATAGTGATTATGTATTGATGGAGCATTCAATTATCTATGGATATTTAGACGTCACATCTCTTCAGATGATTTTTTTTGGATTTGATAGATCTTTTGTATCTCAATCCATCTCAACATTAAAAAGCGAATATGTGATTAGGGTCGTTACACATCGGCTCAAATTCAATTAGTCCCGGTGGAAGTTATCGCGATGCAATTAGCGATGCGTCGTGATCGCGGTATAGTGATTATGGATTCATAAGCATTCAATAATTCATAGATACGCGCATCGTTTCAGTACAGGTGTCTTAATTAACAACGTAATTTTTGTACCCCATTCTATCTCAACGTTCAAAAGCACATACCTCGTGTGTTCATAAGTTTTGAGACAAAATAAAAGTTGCATATCTTTTTAAATAATTAACTTATATTTATAAAAACAATAGTAAACATTAAGTAAATAGTAAGTAAAAATTAAATATAATTATTATTCAAAATGACCACCCCTGTTTTTAATACATGCCCTTAGACGATTTGGCCAGTCATCAATGGCGGCACGAATCTTTTCCAGCGGAATTCGCTTCGCTTCTCGGACAAGAGCTCGCTTAAGTGACTCCAAGTTTGGGTGGGACTTTCGGCAGGCTCTGAGCTCTAATTCGGTCCATAGAGAATAATCCAGCGGGTTGAGGTCGGGGCTGGAGGAGGGCCATTCATTCGCCGCAATGAAGGCCGGCATATTTTCCTTCAGCCAAGCTTGAGTGGTTTTAGCCTTATGGGATGGCGCCGAGTCTTGCTGGAAAACCCAATACTTGTTATGGAATAGGGTATTAGACAGGGGTTTCACAACAGTCTCTAGAATGTCACTTTGATAATTTTTGGCTTTCACCTTGACGCCTTGTTGGCAGAAATGAAGCTGAGTCACACCTTCGTACGAAACTCCCCACCATACCATGACACAAGCCGGATGATGAGTACGCGAGACATTCCGTGCTGAAGCTGGGACATCCTTGCTACTTTTGGCATACACTTTATTGTTTTGTCGGTTGAACTTTTCTTCGACAGTAAAGATTTTCTCGTCGGTGAAGAGTATCTTCCTCGCATCGTGTCTCCTAAGCAGTATTGGACAACGTTCGCGTCGCAATTGACGAAGGCGATCGTTTAAAAAGTGTACTTTCCTACGGCTATACGCCTTAACCTTGAGATCATATTTCAGTATTTTGTTGACTGAAACGCGCGAAATATTGGTCTGCAGAGCGAGTTTCTTTTGAGTGCGACATGGATTTCGGCGAAGTCGCTCTCGGATGATTTTAATGTTCGCAGGCGTCCTCACAGAGCATGGACGACCACTTCTTTGCCGATCTTGTAAAGAACTTGTCTCCTTGTATCGTTTAATAGTGTAATACACGAAGTTACGGCTCACACCAAAACTTTTCAGTTCTCGGAAAATGTCCATAGGTTTTCTTCCCATCTTAAATAGTGAAATGACGGTCGCACGTAATTCTTTTGTTCCCTCCATTACGAGAAAATTTAAATAAAATAATCCAAAATCATAGATATTAAAAGTTAACATTCCAAATTCAAAATTAGAAAAAAGAAATATACAGCAGCCAGTAATTTATATTTTATTTTTATAAGTAAAAAGTTTGTCTCAAAACTTATGAACACACGAGGTATGTAAAAAACAAACAATATATTTAGATACCTTGTTACAATTTCATACCTGTAGAAAAATTATGATAAGTTCATTGAATTCTAATAAGGTCATGGTGTAGAATTATAAGCACAGAAGTCAGAACTTAGCTCCATAATTCATGAAAGCTAAGAAAAACTGATATTGTAAATAGAAAAGTTTATCTATAAATTAGGAAAACTGTGGTGGATTTCGATAAATTATGTTCGCAGAATAGTTTAGGACCTGGATTAATACAGAACTTTCTAGTCCAGTTTGGACCTAACTCTGACGCAAACATATTCACGGGCAAAAGTTATACCAATTATTAATTTAAAAGTAAATTAATTATATTCTAGAAGTTCTTGTAACAATGTGAAAATTTCCACTAATTAGTTAATAGGCATTAGCTTTAAAATATTCAAAGCTATTTAAAATGTAGTCATTTAGGTCACGCCTAATTATAGCCGATGGATGTAGCTTAGTGGCGGAGGTTTAGTTATGCTTTATAATAGTAACGTTCTGCACCTCTACACACAAAAGATAATAGGTATTATTGGTATATTAGGTATTATTGGTATATTAGGTATTATTGGTATATTAGGTAATAAACTACACTGTATTGTATACAGATGAATGATTTAAAGAAAATACATACCTTACCTACGAGCAACCAAGGATTTCAATGAACTGTGTATAGAGACTCTTTTAATCCATTCAATACCAAGAGCAGCATGGCACACGGATAGCTAAATCTTGATTTTTTCAAAATTTATTATTAATAGCATTACCTAATATAAGTCTTCTTGCTTTTTTAGCTAAAAGTAACGCATAGCATCCTGCCATGTCATGTTACTACACAAAAAGTAGGCTCCCATGTTTGTTTGTGCGGCACAAGTTTACGTACCAGTGAATTATTAGCCATGATTGATATTATTCCGAAGCAATCATGTTCCTTCCTATGATGGATTATCGCAATGTGATTGTTGAACAAAACCAAAGTTTGTTGGCACTGTTTGGCTGTGATGAGATGTGAATTTTGAAATATTATAGGTATGTCATTGTCTATTGATGTACATCGAATAAAATACATGTTCATAAAACATAGTGCAAAAAAAACCTCTGTACAGTACTGGAGCTTGGACAGATTTAATTCCGTATGAATTCCCAACTGACACGACATTGTTGGCAGTTGCAGCCAGCTGTTACACTATTTGACAACAATCATATCTATGTATGAACAAGAATATATTTCGTACTAAGTATTCGTAAAGAAAAAACCGGCCAAGTGCGAGTCGGACTCGTGCACGAAGGGTTCCGTAAATTACAGTTAAATCAACCTATCTCAAAAACTATAAGAGATACTTTGATCAAACCAAAAATCGTTGAAAGAGTTAATTAGCATGCATCACCTCTATTTTTTTTAGAATTTTATACCCCGTAGTTATAAAAATAGAGGGGGGGGGGACATACTTTTTACGACTTTGAGAGCTGATATCTCAAAAACCGTTCACTTTAAGAAAAATGTTTTTTAGAAAACTTTATATCATTTTAAAAGACCTTTCCATTGATACCCCACACGGGTATGTACATCGAAAAAAAAAATTTCATCCCTCAGTTACATGTATGGGGGGCCCCACCCCCAATTCTTTTTTTTACTATTTAGTGTCATATTTTTGTAGCGGTTCATACAACACATATTCCCATCAAATTTCATCACTGTAGTACTTATAGTTTCCGAGTAAATCGGCTGTGACAGACGGACAGACGGACAGACGGACAGACGGACATGACGAAACTATAAGGGTTCCGTTTTTGCCATTTTGGCTACGGAACCCTAAAAATCAGCATAAGGGCTACGAAAAGCACAGACACCTTTTACAAAGAGTAAAATATTTAAAGGCAGTAATAGCAATATTAAATAACTAGCTTCTGCCAGCGGTTTCACCCGCATCCCGTGGGAACCTCTGCACGAACCAGGATAAAAAGTAGCCTATAGCCTTCCTCGATAAATGGGCTATCTACCACCGAAAGAATTGTTCAAATCGGAACAGTAGTTCCTGAGATTAGCGCGTTCAAACAAACAAACAAACTCTTCAGCTTTATAATATTAGTATACTAGCTTCTGCCCGCGACTTCGTACGCGGATCCTGTCCCTTATGCCAGCGACTACGGGGTCAGCAAAATCAATGGTCTGAATCGTCTCATATTGAATTTTAAGGGCCCGTTGACGGGAAAAAAACGGAAACCCATAACCATTAGAAACCTTCCATATATTTAATTTTTTGTACGTCAACGGCAAAAGCACAGATTCTAATTAGTCTAAGTTGTGTGTGGCAAATATTGCACGTATTATTACGTAAAAAAACATTAAATATTACTAAGATAACAAAGTAGTGGTGACCTAGTGGAAGTCGTTTTGGTTTAGTGGGTAGAGAACCGATCTCTCAAGTATGACTTTGATTCCAGGTCTGGCAAGTACCTGTCAATGCAACTTTCCTAAGTTCGTATGCGCTTTCTATGTATATTTTGGATACCAATAGGGGACGTTAAACTGTAGGTTCCGGCTGTCATTGAACATTCTTGGCAGTCGTTATGAGTAGTCAGAAGCCAGTAAGTCTGACCAGTTTTACCAAGGGGTGTTGGGTTGAGCGGGTAACCGGTTGTAAAACACTGGTACTCAGTTGCATCGTGACTGGAAGTCGATCCTAACATAATTGGGACAAAGGCTCTTGAGATAATAACGACAATAATAATGAGATATAAGCCCCGCAGGATATCTGAGGCTGATGACGGGGAGTAGCAACCCCGCGGAGCTATATATACCGAGTGCTCCAGGGAGAGTATACTGTCCCCCATCTCCGGCCGGCCGGAGTGAACCATGACGGGGTTAGGTCTCACGCCTCTGGCTTGCTTTCATTGGCCGTCCAGAGTGGAGTCGCTAGAGCAGGGTTAGTAGCCCTGCTCGGAGGGTAGGTGCCTCGTGGTAAGTGGCAAGTGGGCCGGTGATCTGCGTTTAAAGTCCACCGAGGTATCCTCACTTCAGCCGCTCATGTCCTTGTTGCCCTCTGGTTTCTATTCAGTGACTGATTCCCGGGGGCCCAGTAAGTGAGGTGGCGAGTCTCCACCTGCCATTTTTACATGTATAAATAATACATTGTCATCGGGAGGTGCCATAGTTCCCATAGTTTCCTATGTCCTAATCCACTAACATCCCATCACAATAGCCCAAGTAGTTTTCCTTCATAGTCAGCAATAGTTTATCACAGAACCGGGGACTGTCTTTTTTTTTTAACGACGTCTACCGGGGATTGTCTTTGGGTTCATTTCTATAGTGTATAAAGGGATAATCGTCGGTTTTGTGTCACCATGTCATTAAAGTTGATTCAGCGTGTTGGCTTCGGCCCCACGTTTGCCTCCCAAAAATTCGGGACTCTGTAGTCCCGAGGTCTGGAAGAGACATACATACAAAATAAAAATGAGATGTAAAATTTATACTAATAAGTGACTTAACACAAAATTCAAGCGTGTTGTATCTACGTTATTATTTGTATGTGAGAGAAAGAAAAGAAAAAATACGTGTTCATTATTTTAGGGTTATCTATGTAAAAGGCGGACTAATTACTTTTTTTGATTCATCATACCTATTTTGTAACATTCATTTCTATACATTTAAAGTAGTGGAGCTCTTGAAGTTTCACATCAGGTGTTCCAGATCTTCGATTTTTATACGTCAATAGAGAGTGCTTATCAGATTGAACAACTTGTACTAAAACGTCATACCTTTATATGCTGTAGTCTAGCTGGTCTCCTGGAATTCCACATCAGGTGTTTTAGATCTTCAATTTTTATAAGGCAATAGAAAGTGCTTATCAGATTGAACAACTTTTACTAAAACGTCATACCTTTATATGCTACAGTCTAGCTGGGCTCCTGGAATTCCACATCAGGTGTTTTAGATCTTCAATTTTTATAAGTCAGCAGAAAGTGCTTATCAGATTGATCAACTTTTACTAAAACTTTTACAGAAAATGCTCATAACATGAAACAATTTTTGCTATGGCACCATTTTTGTATCTCTTATAGTTTTGTTTGTCTGTTGGAGTTCTGCATCAGGTCTTCAAGTTTCGAAGATAAATTATAGCCTATATGTTGACCCGGCTTAATACCAATACAACAAAGAAAAAATCATTGAAATCCGTTCAGTAGTTCGGAAGATTAGCGTGTACAAACAAACAGACATACAGACAAACAGACAGATTTTTTTTTTTGGATTTGTGTTCCATTACTGTTTCTAAACCCCACCCAATTATTATTTTTTTAATATATTCAATGTACAGACACAGTTTTTTTACAGATTTATTATATGTATAGATATATATACCAGTTCTGCACTTCTTCCACTAGGAATTACGAATAACAGTATTTTCAATAGTTTTCTTGAATACCAAGACAAGAGGAGCATTAGTCTTAGAAAGAAGTTGCCTTAACCTATCTAAGTCTCAGTAATATTGTTCTGTTGTCCCCAGGTGCTGCCCGGTCTGTACGTGGGCAACTACCGGGACTCGAAAGACACGGTGCAGCTAGAGAAGTATAAGATCACCCACATTCTGTCCATACACGACGCCGCCAGGAGATTACACTCAGTAAGTCACTCGTAATGGACGGTTCCACACGACGTCGTACACCTCATAAACGGAGCCATATATTGCCCTATGTTATTTAAATAGTCTGTGGTCTCTTGAAATTCTAGCTTTAATTTAGGTATCTTGAAGGTCTATTACGTGTTTCATGGGTACCGAAAAGGTATTTACATGTGGTAGGATGAAAGCACTGGAATGTACCGAATTATAATGAAATATAGATAAAACTTGTTATAGAAGACCCATAAATTTAAGTTTTTTAGCTTCATAGCATCAGCAAAATAAATATACGACATTATAACCCACGGTTGAACATTTTCAGTTGAGGTATAATATTTTACGGCCAGTCTATATGACCGCGTATTTGTTACAGTCTACGTTTGTAGCCAAAATTCAGGTTTTTATTCGCTGGATTTTCACAATGACGTCATTTATTTATAGGGCTTAACTTTCATTGCTAGCAATCAAAACGTTTTTCTACGTAATAAAAATGCTGGAAGAATATGAATAGGAATTCACACACTTGCATTTCACGTGACATATTCTCGTGATTGATATTCTATCACCTCTTGCAATAATCCACCTTCCTATTGATTATTCATAGTAGTATGAGTATGACCTAGTCGGTGAAGTTTGCTAACTTGAACAGTGTTGATTAGTTTACTCATATTCATAGGACAGTGTGGTCTCACGTCATACATTATTAATTCCTTTATAATTACAGCTGAGTCGTACCTACAGTGTACAATTAAATTGTGTTCACGCCGCAGGCAATTCGTTTAAACCGCAACCCGTTGTTGTTTAATCAAATGAGTTTTATTGTATTCCCGAATGCCTGGTGATTTTGTGAATCATTTTTCAAAGGCTTTGAACAGTTTTGCTTCAGTGACTGTGAAAATAAATAAAATTAACGCTTGAGTCTTTTGACGAGCTTGTATGTTTACTTTTATTCATGTGTACAGCATAAGCTCTTTAGCTACTCACTGAGGCAAAGGAACAGGGCAGAAACATTCTTTATGCTATAATATAAAATACTAAGGAGGTAGGTACTATAAATTTGTTATGTGACCTTTTTTGTGGTGGGAAATCATCAGAAGACACCTTCGATGATGTGGGTGCAGCTAGAGGGAGTGTCACCTCACCTCCGATCCTTCTGGGGTCCTTTGTGTATTTATTGTGCCAGCCCTATTGTATTTATTGCATTTCTGATTAATCAAACAATGACTGATGACAATCCAATTTCTGAAGACGATCAATAAAGCAATAATTCAACTTGTCGCAAATAATACGTTGCATCTTGTAATTCATAAACTGAACAGGCCAGGTGGACTGATGGACTGAACAAATGGTTGGTTCTCACGTGGTAATCACCCATTGTTGATCTATTTTGCTTCCTGTTATTAATTATTTATGGAACAACAGCCCTATTGTGTCCCATAAGCTCTAAAATAAAGAATGGAAAATTATTTTAAATTACACAATATAAAACTACGTAGTTTTACTTACTGAAGCAGTTATACACTAATCAGTATTCTACTAACGTAATAGAAAATCATATAATTTTAAATTAATTTTAAGAAAAATATTTTTAATCACACTGCACGGGCAGAATGAAAAATATGCACTTAGTCGGTGCACGTTGAGCTTAAATGTTTTCAAAAATTTCGTGCTGTATACCTAACTACACTGTACACTACACATGGCTAGCCAAGGAATTTTAATTAAAACTGCCACACGCTAAACTTTTCCGGCAAATTTTCAAATTTTTTCTTTCATAAATAACTTTTCCTAGCAATCACGAACGATTAAATGAATCTTCCAAAACGGTCGAGTCACGAGCACTCTCAAGCGCTGTTCTTTCATTAATCTCGCCATAGAAATGTTTAAAAGTATCTGTTACTAACTTTTATATTACTTTGTAGCTATTAAGGCTACCACACACATGCCGGCGGCAATGCCGCCGGGTTCATGCCGAACGGCGGTGCCGCTGGCAATACAAGCCGCCGGCACAAGCCGCACAAAGCCGTCAAGCATCATTCCGGTTGTGACAGTCACATAGAACGCTAGTGAAGGAACTGATGCCGATAAGTCGCGCAACCCTGCCGCCGGCACTGTGTGTAGGTTAGGGCCTTTAGGTTAGTAAAATATCTGTATAATATTAGTATAATGGTATCTAATACCTCGTCTTCGTCCGCATTCCCAGGAAACTGTATCTTGACAAAAAGTCTAAGTATATCTAATATCTATCTCTAGCTTAGGTACCTATTTACCGTTTCTGCTGTTTTACCATGAAAAGAAGATAAGTAAGATACAAAAACACTAACTTTCCCATTAACAATACTAAAAAGTATTTAAAAACCTTCAACTGACATCATGTTGCCCATCAGTTGTCCAACTTTAAAGAAAGAGTGTTTTTACTACCGAATGACGCAATCACGCAATCTCACAATCTTGGTCATTTGCAACTGCTTTTAAGTACTAATTATCTTACACTTTTTACTAATAAAACAATGGAAACTAAGCTCTGAGTTAACCTACATAGCTTTTTCACGCAGTAAGTGGTTCTTTATTAGACGGTTCAGCACTTTTTCTGTTACTGTTACAGCCTTTTTATCGTCCCACTGCTGGGCACAGGCCTCCTCTCACACGGAGAAGGATTAAGCGTTAATCACCACGCTTGCTCAATGCGGGTTGGTGATTTCAGACTTTATAGTCCAGGTTTCCTCAAGATGTTTTCCTTCACCTTTTTATCAGCCATTGGTGTCTAAGATTTACCTAAAAAGTACATACAAACTTAGAAAAGTTGCATTGGTACTTGCCTGACCTGGAATCGAACCCACACCCTCATACTCGAGAGGTTGGTTCTTTACCCACTAGGCCACCACGACTTTTTCTCGTTAATCTGAATGCAAATTAGGGGATGGTCCAAAAAGTTCATTTGTATTTATGGATTCGTCAATAAATGAGGTTAGCATTGTTAATCAAAGAACTGTTTTATACTTACATAATTATGATCCCTAGATGGTTCCCAAAAGCTCACTGCTAAGCAGGATATACTTGATCGTTGGGCAGAGCACTTTAACCACCTGCTCAATGTAGATCGATCAGCAGATCTTGAGCATATAAGGCGTATCCATCCTCTGCCGCCGAATGAGTCGCTTGCTGAACCACTAACTTTTGCTGAAGTTGTTCAAGCCATCAAAGAGCAGAAAAATAAAAAAGCAGTTGGCGTCGACAACATCGCCGGAGAACTGCTGAAATACGGAGGGGAGCAACTTCATACATACATCTGGCAAATTTTTGATCGCATTTGGAACGAGGAAACAATACCACCTGAATTTAAAATATCCCGTATACAGACACTGTATAAAAACAAAGGAGACCGTTCCGACTGCAACTCCTACCGGGGTATATCGCTCCTCTCTGTCCCTGGGAAGATATTTGCCAGAGTTCTTCTCAACCGGCTTTTACCAGTCTCCGAAGCCATATTGCCAGAAACTCAGTTTGGGTTTCGACCTAACAGGGGCACCGGCGAAGCCATCTTTTCCATCAGGCAACTCCAGGAAAAAAGCCGAGAACAAGGCCAACCTTTGTGTATGTGCTTCGTGGACTTAGAAAAAGCTTTTGACTGCGTGCCGAGGGAAGCCCTCTGGACTTTACTGGCAAAATTAGGTTGTCCTGAGAAGTTTGTGAGAATGATTCGCCTTCTGCACGACGAGATGACTTGCTGTGTTACCTATAATGGTGACCAGTCAGAGTTCTTTCCTGTCACCTGTGGGGTCAAACAAGGTTGTGTGCTTGCGCCAACACTGTTTGCTCTCTACTTTTCTGTCGTTGTCAGTGAAGCACTCAAACAAACTTCTGCTGGAATCAAAATACGTTTCAGGACTGATGGGGGACTTTTCAACCTGGCCAGATTAAAAGCATATACTAAAGTATCTCATGCTCTTATAACGGAGATCATGTACGCTGATGATCTGTGTTTTGTTACCAACTCTGCACAAGAGCTCCAGAACCTGATGACTAACCTTCAGGAAGTCTGTTGTCGTTTCGGTCTAAAAATCAGTGTTAAGAAAACTGAGGTAATGGCAAGCGACTCTCAAGGAGCTACAGAACCTATCAAGGTAAACATTGGCGATACTGAGCTGAAGCAAGTGAATACCTTCAAATATCTGGGCAGCACAATTACATCCAAGTGTGACCTTGATACCGAAATAAACCATCGCATTGGCGCTGCATCAGCTGCTTTCGGTAAATTACGAGCCAAGGTCTTACACACACATGATTTGAAGCTTTCGACAAAAATCTCCGTTTACAAGGCCATAGTCCTCCCAAATCTTTTATACTCGGCTGAAACATGGGTCCTCTATCGGAAACATATACGGGCGCTGGACCGATTTCATCTAAAGTGCATAAGAGACATTCTGAAAATCAAATGGTCGGATCGGATTAGAAATACCGAAGTGCTACGACGCGCGAATGTCTGCGGCATAGAAGCGTACCTGATGCGGCGACAGCTCAGATGGTGCGGTCATGTTTTACGCATGGATGATAATAGGGTGGCCAAACGCATCTTCTTTTCTGAACTCCAGAACGGCAGACGGAAACAAGGTGGCCAGTTCTTACGCTTCAAGGATGTTCAGAAAAGACACATGAAAAGGTGCAACATTGATCCTCAGAACTGGGAGACAAAAGCCATTTGCCGCCCTGAATGGAGAGGCCTACTTAAAAATGCGATCAAAGATTTCGAAGAGCAAAGGAAATCCGCACTGGATGCGAAGCGTGATGCTCTTAAGGCTAAAACACCAGTAGCCATTCATTATAACTACGTGGACGGTATCCTAACGTGCAGCCAATGCTCGCGCACGTTTACACATAAAATAGGGTACTGCAGCCATCAAAGGGCGCATAGAAGAGCTGATCATCCTAGTTCTTCTCTCAGTGGTAACTGAAAGCAGTCACCATAGCCGAAATCGGCAGGGGAAGTATATAATTATTACTTTTATTCGTCAAAAAAAATAGTAGTATTTACGTACTTAAAAAAAAAAACTTGATTATTTTCAAAGAAAGCACATCAAATTATGTAACCACACACGAAGGTAGGTCACATACCTTTCGAACAACCTTATTCTTATGACTCCCCACCAACCACCTACTACACTTAACGTAATGACGACTCAAACAAAACACTATCCAATATTAGCAAAAAGATTTCAATCGCAGACGCGAGCTCGATCCTATACAATCACCTCGTGGCTCGAGAAGTCGAGATATTTGACGAGGATCCGAGCAGAAACCGCTCGAGCTTAACGAATGAAATTGATAGAAAGGGAACGCTATTTGTATATCTTTCGACAAACTCGGGGACGTAAAGAAAATTTACGTCTTATAGCCCCCACTTTATATGGGAGATAACATTGAATTATACCTTTATTTTTTATGCTTATTCGTGGTACCTAATGGGATTGTAATATGAGTTATGATTATTTTTATTGCAAGTGAAGAGGGACGAAAATACAGGTTTGTCCTACTTTACCTTCAATTGGTAAGTTGGTAACCTATCTGCAACTTTTTAACATCTTATTGTACTTACTTATTTGCTTTTATTTATGACAAAGAGTTTATTACGTGGTGGTGGCCTAGTGGGTAAAGGACCAGCCTCTCAAGTATGAGGGCGCGGGTTCGATCCCAGGTCAGGCAAGTACCAATGCAACTTTTCTAAGTTTGTATGTACTTTCTAAGTATATCTTAGACACCATTGACTGTGTTTCGGATGGCACGTTAAACTGTAGGTCCCGGCTGTCATTGAACATCCTTGGCAGTCGTTACGGGTAGTCAGAAGCCAGTAAGTCTGACACCAGTCTAACCAAGGAGTATCGGGTTGCCCGGGTAACTGGGTTGAGGAGGTCAGATAGGCAGTCGCTTCTTGTAAAGCACTGGTGCTCAGCTGAATCCGGTTAGACTGGAAGCCGACCCCAACATGATTGGGAAAAAGGCTCGGAGGACATATGACAAAGAGTTTATTAATGTTTCTTCATGTCATGTTTCATTTTGAACTGAACTGATTTTGGTGGTTTTCAGCCGAGAAGGGTTGGAGATGTTTTAACCTTTACAGTTCATAAGTTAATTACTTCCCTAACGCTAGGAGAGAAACCGCAGGTGTTGGTTGATAATATAATAATACGCGAAGAGTTGATTATGAAGCATCACACGCAACGCAGAGATGAAGTAATTAAAACCAACAGCAATCAATTTTTCATCTTTATTTACACGATGAAGTTCGAATATCGTTAAAAATAACCACATCGTGACTGTATCTCGCTTACATAATGATACATCGCTACTTTAAATACATTTCAAGTGCTTCACATCTATGTATACTAATATAATAAATAGGAAACATTTTTTTGTTTGTGTACACCCTAAAGGCTCCGAAACAAATGTACCGAATAGTACCGATTTGAAAAAATATTTCACTGTTGGTAAGCAACACTCTTCCGAAGTAACATAGACTATATTTTATCCCGGTATGGGCAGATGCGAGAAGCCGAAAATAGATCTCAGTGGCGTGCACTTGGAGAGGCCTATGTCCAGCAGTGGACTGCGATAGGCTGATGATGATGATGATGATGATGGGCAGAAGTTTCCACGGGACGCGGATGAAACCGCTGGCAGAAGTTGGAATAAAATAAATTGAGACATTATTCGATTCTGACCATTTTACAGGTCACCCACTACTTTGTACATACCTATTCCACGTGGTATGCATAACTAAACATAGGTAAAAGTTCCCCAAAGTACTTTTCTTTTACCCGCTACCTTTATTATACTCTAAAAGTCTACGAACAGATGAAATTGTTCGTAGAGAAATGCTACGCCTACGACGGGCTACGAATTACCGTAGTTAGTGCTACGAAATTGTTCGTAGCTAGAATTAGATAAGCTATTTGTACTAAGTTTTACTTCGTCCTTGGCGTGTAAAAATAGGTCTGGCGACAGTGAGGTTTTGTATCTATTGGTATCATTTTCACGAAGATGTTTTTATATTAATGTTTGGTAATTTTTTGAATGTGTATATATATAAAAAGTTAAAACGCACGTAAATGTCGGTATTGCGCCTGATCTCTCTCCGGTCGCATCGCATTACCGTCTCATTGGGCTATGAGAGGGAAGGAATAGTGCTCATCGCAGCAATCTAATAATAGCATAAATTAACAATTTTTATTTTGACCTAGTTTTCGAGACATAGTGTTATTATTCTGAAATATACAGTTTTATTGCAAACATGGACAAAAAGTAAACTTCAACAATTATGGATAGCAGCCCCTCTCGTCGTGGCGGACTGCCGCATTGCTCTTCATCACCAGCAGTAGTACCCAGAGGTCGCGCACAGGATGATGAAGTTGAGATTTATTCTACTCCCGAAATTCAGTCCTGGATGAATAGCATTGAGAAGTGCCTAAGTGAGGTTACGACCATGGTTTCGGAAGGCAAGATGAACTCCGAACAAAAACTAAGAGTAAGTAGCCTATGTCTTAAAGTCGGTCGTGGAGTCTCTCAAATGGCTGTGCAATACCAGTCATTGAAATATAAAGCCCTCCAAAACTACGCCACCTTGCAAACTTTTAAGGAAAATGAAAACCTTGCTAGTAGCTTGACTGAGATCAAGCAAAAGCTAGAAGAGAACCTGATCAAACAGAAACAGGAAAGCACTTCCTTTGCTGACATGGTGAAGGGTACAAAAACCCTTATACGGCCTCATGCAACCAGCTCAGTCGCTATATATCCCAGAGACAGTACCAAGACCAGTGAAGATACCAAAAATTTAGTACAAAAGATATTTTGTCCTAAAGATATGAAATTGAAGGTACGTGGACTACGAAAAATAAGAAACGGTGGTGTAATAATTAGCACTGAGACCAAGGACGACATCCAAAAATTGAAGCAGACTGTCGAGCGTTCTACATCTGGACTTACTGTTGATGAACCTCGTAAGCGGAAGCCCCGTATCGTAATTATTGGGGTCCCTACTGACATGGCAGAGATAGAAGTTTTCAAATGTATTTATGAACAAAACATTGTCGACAAACTACCAAATTTGACCAAAGATGCATTTTTATCCTCAATCAAATTAAGCCATAAGTCAGGAAAAAGGGATGCTGACTGCTGCAACTTTATTATTGAAGTGCCAGCAAGCATCCGGAGAGCCCTAGTGAATCAAAACAGGATCTATATAAACTGGACGTCATGCCCGGTACGAGATTTCACCCTTGTGACTCGGTGCTTCAAGTGTCAGCAGTATGGCCATGCATCCAAGACTTGCAAGTCCATCACCTCTACTTGTAGCCACTGTGGTGCAGAAGGACACACGACTCAAGAGTGCTCTTCGAAGGAACAACCACCGAAATGTGCAACCTGCAAGCGCTACAATAAACCCCACAACCATAAGACAGGAGATTTGGATTGCCCTGCTAGGAAAGCCGCTGAATACAGGTACATTAACTCGGTGGATTATGAAGGCGCCTGAGAGCGCCACGCATTAGATTGTATCAATTTTACACAATACATAATTGTATGTTTTTACTTTGAGATAGTTTGTTTACTGATTCTTTTTATAGCCACTTTTATACGCCAATTGTAATAAATCAAAATTACCTAGAGATAATCGGAACATTTAGTTTTAAATTAGTATGTAAGCATTATAATAAATATGTGTAATAATAACACTGTGTTTGTCACATTGACCTAGTTTTTAGTTACTACAGCAATTTATTGTTAATTCGCTATAAATATTATAATAAGCACTTTTACGCCCGAGACACAGGTTTTTACCTAGTTCGGGCAAATTATACATCAGCACTTTTTAGAATTAAGCAAAATATTGTAAAAAATTATGTACTAAGTGAAGTAATAAACAATTTATTATAATTTATAATGCTTTTGCACTGTAATATGTCCTGGGCAGTTGTCTAATATCCTTTCATGAGAACAGCTGCCGTGGCCGATAATCGGCTAGGAGGACATCATAAAAATCTAAGTAATTAGTTAACCTGTGACCATAAGACAATTCTGGCCCAAAACATGTAGACAGCCCGATTGTCCGTGAAGAAAACCTTGGAACTGTTTTTTTTTACAGAAAAATACATTTTTCGCAGCCTACATAACTAATGCAGTACCTAAAATAACACAGCAATTCATATTTTTGCGCGATCATTGTTCAAAATGTTCGGAGTGTAATATTTTGAGGTTTCCCAGCTTGACTTATTCCATTGTTGAACGTTATGAAATATGTCCGCGAAGACCCGCTGAAATCCATCCAGTATTTTTGTACATTATCCGAATATTATTTCTGAAAGGCTTTTACGAATCACTGTTATGGTAAATATCAGTTTCGCGTTGTTTAATGCTGTCTTTGATATCAGCTGTGGTAATATGTAGGTACTATAAATTATCACGAAATCAAAATGGAATACTTATAAGATTTTATGGTTGTCTCTTAAACATTGCGATTTATACATAAACAAAATCTGCTACAAACTTGCAAATATTCTGGAGTCAAAACACTCTCATAACGAAACCAACACAACGCCAAAAAGTATGCCGCATGCATATAAAGCGTCTCAACATTCACACGTACACCACATCAAAAAGTTTTCGCCACAATCTTATATACCTAGCACCTAATCTTAAAAGCAAAGTTGTGTTGCCGCCTGTACCATAGCTGCCACAGTTAATTATTCTACCCAGCTCAACTACACAATTAAGTTTACCTGTAATATAACCACAGGCGTAATACTGTTCTGTCATTGAGAACCTTTAGTTAATTCTAAGGTTAAATAAACAATTATCTTCAAGTGCCAGGAGCGTTTCTTGGTAGAAATTCTCTTTAGTGAATTACTTTTCTGGGGTCATTTCAATGAAGTGCTACAGTAGTAATTTTGTTTCCGCTGTCAGCCTAAATGTTAGTTAGGTTTTTCATTTGTAGTTTCCAAGTATGTCCAAAATATTGTTTTATATGTTGAGAAACTTAATACATACCTCCATTTATTTTGCGTATAGGTGGACATTCCCCTCCGTTAACATATTTATTTAATACACTATGGAATACTTACAGCTAAACAAAAACTAAACAATAGAAGGAAGTCATAGTCGACAGAGAGCCAATTAAAAGTCCTCGCTTATAATATTACTCTCCGGTTAGAATTCATGCAATACTACTCGATTTACTCGTATCAGCGCGTAAAATATATCAATAGTTGAAGTTAATTTCAACTCGTAAACAAAATCACCATTATCGATTTAATTCCCATGCATATTGAATATTCGGTTTGCATAAAATCTTTTCCGCAAGGTTCCCGCATCGATTTAACTTTTGCATTCAACAGAATTGAAATTCACAATGATTTCACAAAGTTTTTGTTATGCCGTCCTTAGACTGGAAAGAATTACAATGAAGTATGCAGAATCACGCTTTTACTTAACCTCATTACTTATTTCTCAAGGAAACTATTCTTTAAGTGGGTTAATCCATTTCTGTTTACATAGACTCAATTAATCGTCTCTTAGAATTTACGCGGCAATAAAAGAGTCGTTAATCAGCATCCCCATTTTATTAACATGCCATAGAGAGTAGATATGCTCGCTCTGATTGGACGAGTAATAAAAAAAGGTTCGCAAAACAAATAGGATTTAATGTATCGCCGAAGCTTTATTTGGAAAATCAGATGCCTAGGCTTTGGCCCCAATCGCAAGCGTAAACACTCCTACACGATTTGAGTATATTTGAACCAAACCTACGCGATCCGGGTCACCAGGCATTTTAAATGTTTTGTTTGAACATACACGTACATACGCATTACACAAATGCCAAATGCTGGAAAAAGTTCGTTTTATTAGTGTAGACTTCCTAAAATAGAAAATTATTTTCTATAAGTACTTAGGACATTTTCAAGGTCTCATGAAATACGAATATTGGGAATGAGAATAAAACGTGCATTCCATCAAAGGTCTAATCCGAATAGTTCCGTAGCTTAAAAGACCTTTGGCTCCCGCACACTGAGTGAAGAAAAATATCAGTTTCAGTTGCAAGCCCAAGGCCGCTACAAGGCCGCGTCCTGCCTAGAATAAATACTGCTGCATACGTTTTCAAGGATAAGCTTGTAATAATCCAAACTAATATTATAGATGCGAAAGTAACTCTGTCTGTCTGTCTGTCTGTCTGTCTGTCTGTCTGTCTTTCTGTCTGTCTATTCTTCACGCCTAAACTACTGAACCGATTTGTGTGAAATTTGGTACAGACATAGTTTGAAACTTGAGAAAGGACATAGGATAGTTTTTATTACAAAAAATAAAAATAAAAAATAAAATTTATTACGGACATACAGTGCCATCTATTGGTCAAATGTCGAAATGCTGTTCCTATGCTCCGTAGATAGATGGCGTTAATCGCGCAATGGTGTCATTACACGTGTTCGGTTCATGTTATTGTTTTAATTCATCGGAAAATCCATCAGAAAAATGTAAATAAACAGTAAAAAGGTGTAAAAAAATTAATACTAATATAATAAAAGTTTTACTACAAAGAAAATGCTCTAACGGAGTATAGATAATTCTATTAGTACTACGCGCAATTGTGTCGATCGTTACACGAGTTCGGTTCATGTTGTTTTAATTCATCGGAAAAAAGTAAATAAATAGTAAAAAGGTATGAAAAAAATAATAACAATATAATACTACTTTTAGTACAAAGAAAATGCCCGAACGGAGTATAGATAAATAATCCGAGTTGTCACTATGCTCGATAGATGGCGTTGGGATCGAAATAGATCGCGCTATGGTTTCGTTACACGCATTTGGTTGGGTATCGGCCGAGCGCTTCGGTACCGTCGTGGAAAAATTGTATTGTCGGTTATATGGTCGTTTTTGTGGATTGGTCCTGTTTCGTAAATTCTAATTTGGTTCCGTTGTATTTGTCGATTTGGTACAGACATAGTTTGGAACTCGAGAAAGGACATAGGATAGTTTTTATCCCAAAAATCCTGCGGGAGCGGGAACGTCTCAAAAATCCCGCGAGATCGGGAACTATGTGGGTAATACCAAAAATCTGCCGGAAGTCACTATTCCACGCGAACGAAGTCGCGGGCAAAAGCTAGTAGATTTATAATGGCTGCTTTTTATACATATGTACTTAGGAAAACATGCTTGTTGGAGAGGGTAGGGGTATTTTATAGTCGATTTCTGTTATTATAAAATTATTCTCAGTTTTTTTTTTATAGATTTGTTATTTGTTGAAATTATAAAACGAATTAGCTATTTATTTCTTTCTTATCACTGCAGAGAGATCTCCTACTAACGGATAAGTTTATGTGTCGATAGATCCTCCTACATTTGTAATTACTACTTATACTGTCCGTTTTCTTTATGGACACGCTATAACATAGCTTTTAATACTTAAATAATAAGATATCTTATGCGAAGTGGTAACAGTAAACCTCCGTCGCAGCCAACATAATTTTATTCAGCGTTTATTGAGCGGATTAAAAATAAAACTTCGTTTTAAGGGGCAGGCGGGCTTCTTCCTTAAAATTACAGTAATTCACAAGGATTTAATGAAAATTACTACGTGCGAACCGAGTTCCTTTAATTTTGGGTTCGACAAACTCAATTTTGTAAAACCTTTGATAAAGATAAACTTGTTTTTTCTTTGTTAAAAACGAAACCTATTTAGTTCGTGACTCATTGTTACTCATTTATAAACTTTAGTGATTCGTAAAGTGATGACAGCGCAGTAAGTTGGTACAATATAACAAAGCTAGTCCGATTGTGCTTGAATGAATGTGATTAATTGAATGTGTAGTAGTAGACTATTAATTAACGTGCTGGATAAAAACGTTGCACTTTGGTACAATTATTTAAACTCGACTTCAATGAAGCCATCCCATCCGTCAGCACTTTGGACGCACAGAAAAGGATTTTTAAACCAAGTTTTTTTCTAATTACTTAGGTAACTATAGCTAGAGAATGGTAAGAAATAAAGGCTAATTACTTACTACCTCCATTGTTTAAGAACATTAACATTCAATTAGGTGGCTAGATACCATCATGTAGTTAACGGCAGGTGTACACTATTCACAGAAAAACAGGGCTCCACCCCGACACGTCATTCACCCATTTTTATTGAGCAAAATGTTTTGTTGGCGCCGCGAACATTTCCGTACGATTCTGTCGTAAAAGGTGCGTGTCTTTCCATTAGCTTAATCAATCTCGGTAAACCAGGTTAGACGGGAATCTAGACTAGATTATGAATTTCATTAGCCTTTTTTAGGTTTCAACGAACCGAAAGTTTGAAACACGATTACCTACTTTTATAATAGAACATAGGTACCTACTTATCCGAATAGCTCATGAATAAAAATCTTATTTATCACTGTAAAACAAGAACGATACCCTGTCTATTACTCAAGCAGACGATTTATCTATTTTGTAACACTGATCCCCAAAGAAAATAAGCACGCTAATTAAGTAATTAAAAAGCCAACCACAACGTCAATCCGATTCATAGCAGTTTTAAAATTCCTCAATAATCATCATAAACCGCATTACGGCTAAATCGCTTCCATGAATCGAAATTAATTTCAATACTTTTTTCCACCCCAACAATGCGAACCATTCGCACGATTCAGTGTGCATAATTATTAACGAATCATGCTTCCATGACCTTTAGGGTTCAGCCGTGAAAATATTAAAGCCCTCAGTTAAAGTAAGTGGTACCGGGTTCCCCACGAGAGGGGCGTGGGAACTTGTTGAATATTCTATGAAGTCGGACAGTATGCAAATTAATGCTACAGCTGAGGACACTGGCGTTGACCAATGTGACGGTATTGTCAATCCTTTTACGCGAATATATTGTCTTTCAGATTGTACATGTGTGTAAATCCTATGACCCAGAAAAAAACAGCTATTACTCGACATACCAAACTATAAAAAGTGACCTTACAAAATAAAGTTCTGATTCACTTGACCTACTTACTAAAAAATTGAGAAATTCGCCAATAGAATCTTTGAAATAATAAAAATACACAAAATATGAGTTGATGTATTCTAAAGCTGGCCTCAGGCTCATACATTGTTCATAAACAAGTTTTTATGATCTGACACACAGAGAATTCCGTAATGCCCTCATACAATATAAATTATCTTTCGTTTGTGGGCGTCTTTGGGATGTGGCTTTTTCAAAACTCATCTCTTATTCAACTCTTCGACAGATATTCTTATAACTTATTCCATCCGCGGTGTTTTGTAACGAATTTTCGATATTGTGTTACAAATTATCGCTGTCCAGAAAAGCTGTAGCATAATATTCAAGCAATAATAAGACTAAGTAATTGGTGTATCTTTTTACATAGCAGCTTGAAACAGGGAGGCATGCTTAATAATCTAGGCTTATATACTATGCCAGTGTTCGTTAGCACGAGCTCAAATGCCTTCGTTCTTCTTCCATTGTGCTTAAAGATTTTCTGGTTATTCTTGAATCATACTTGTATGTCAAAACAAAACTGCACGTAACAGGCTTTTGTTCATACTATTTTATCTCATTATACAGCAGTAGTTCATTTAAATCAAGTCAGTAGTATGTAGGTCGTCGGATGTAAACTAAGTATGCTTAATCAGCTTAGGCCAGATTATCTATAAGATTAAAACCATTCAGATTATACACGCTACAAGGTATTAAGAATATTTCATGACGTTGCCTTTTTTCATATCGTTCATAATCTATTGAGCTATTTTCCTCACTATTATTAACTCATATTGTTAACAATATTACAGCATTTTTAAATAAAGTTCCTACATATCAATATTTTACAGTATCCGAGAATTTTATGATGACTTAAATGCTGATTTAAAAAAATGTTATCGATGGATACCATATTTTGACGCCGCGAAAGTTCGACGATGCGATAACTTTTATTTTGTCCGGTGGGAAAGTAGGAACTACATCTACCTACTAATCTACTTTCCTCTGATAGAACTATTATTTTGTACCTACCTACTCTTAATTGGTTATCGTAATTCTATCTGTGTACACACAACTCATAAAACGATGAATTCCTATGCGTATCTGCGCTATTTCTTAGCTTTCCTTGCCATGTTGGCACCTTAGCACACGTTTATACTTATATCAGGCATCTGTAAACTCAGTTTTACATCAAAATTACTACTCAATAGTTCTATCAAAAGCGATAACAATCTATTTCATGTCCGTGACGTCATATCGTTGCATGCCTGATTTCAATCTGAGCTGACTATAAATTGTCAGTCCACCTTGTTTTGCGATAACTCTGGAATTCAGCTGACATTTATGACACGTTTATACTATGATTTACGACTGTTATTCATGTACACTTGTATGTTGGTTCGTCGGTTATTTTATATGTATTTTTTAAGTGAAAAAAAAAGAATCATAAAAGCCATCTTTATACGAAACGTGACAGTTAAATGAAATAAGAACAGATTTAATTTCGATAATATGGGCAAGTAAACAATATTAATAGATTGTTTTCTTATTACCTAATAGTTAAGACAACAAATACCTCACTGGCAAAATGAAAAAAATCGTATTTTTAATAGGTACTACGCTTCTTTGTATCCAAGTTCGGGAAACAAGTAGTTACCAAAACATTTGAGGCAGCATTTACATTCTCAATTAGGCAGTAACTGTATCTACACAAGTAGGTAATACGAGATTAAAAAAATATAAATCTACCTGACCCTCTTGTACAATATTTATTATTATAAATTCTTCATCGGTCAAGTCCATAAAACCTGGATTTCTACTAATGTGGGAAGTTCAGGAATATTCCATACACGTTCAGAGGACACCGGTATCTAACGTGATTATAAGGGTTCTCAGACGATGGGGAATTGTAATAATATAATCAACATGTCTTTCGTTACGTGGACGGACAGACAAATAATATTACCTTTTTATTTTGTTTCTTTACTATTGTGCTCCGAATGACAAGAAATGAGAAGCAGTTTGATTGCTACGTTGCTTGTAATGAATTAATATAATGCAACTGGTGTAAACTGATAATTAAAAAAATTAAAGTTATGTTTATTTTTTTGTTTAGTCGTGGTGGCCTAGCGGGTAAAGAACCTAGGTACCTTTCAAGTATAAGCGTGTGAGTTCGATTCCAGGTCAGGACCAATACAACTTTTCTAAAGTTTGTATGTAATATTATAAGTATATCTTGGGCATCAACGACTATGTTTTGGAGGGAACGTAAAATTTTAGGTCCCGGCTGTCATTGAACATCTTTGGCAGTCGTTAGCCGACCCCAAAAAAAGTTCCGTAAAGGCTCGGAAAATTATGATGATGTTTATTTTTTTTTAGTTTGTAAATATGAAAGGTATTAATTATAATCCCTCAATGCTTTTGCGAGATTCGAACCCTCGTCACGGAGCGCTACGACGTGTTTATTTGCCTGATTATTATAGCCTAAAGACGGATTTTCATAACAACAAGAATAACATAAACAAAAAGACTACTTACTACAAACTCAAGTATTTTTTAAAAATCGTTTTTAATTTATCCCCCTAGTAACAAAACCAGATATCTTTAACACACGTAAAGAAATCACCCCCTTTCTTAAATTCCGATACCTGTTTGACTGCACCACTGACGACGACCTGCATCGCGCTATCGAAGTTTGCACGGCACATAACACCACTACGATATTTTAGCGTGACGTCAACAGGGGTCCGTGTCTACTCAATGAGACAGTGGTGGGGGGCAGGGCTGTGCCAAACCGCCCCTACTATAATGCGTTTACTAAGCTATAATGTGTATTAGTTGTATCCCTAAGTGGGCATTTCATGTGGTATTCAAGCCAGTTTAATATGTTTAACTATGTTTAGGTCATTGACCAAGGTATATTGTGGTTTATATAATGTGTGTAAAGTCCTAGTACGTCGGGGCTCAGTGTAACACGGAGGAATATGTTCCTCCACCCCATTGAAGTAGACAATTTGACCCTTTTTTATTGTTTTGATATTTTATTTTAAATTAACTGTTAAAAAAATCTTCAAAACATACTTATGCCTATAGTCTTAAATAATAATTATCTGACAGTTTTTACTATGGAATATAATTCTTTGAATAACGAATTCATTATTAGGATATCGCAAAAAATAAATCAATCTACCTACACATTTTTTAACATCGAGAGAAATCACAATACCTACGAACATTCGATCTCACATAAAAGGCTCAGATGGCTCAGATTAAAAAAAAAACAATTTCCTCAAGAAATTACTTTTTCTATTTATAAAATTCTGAGAAAACCCCGTAGGTATCTATCTCATCTACCTGCGAATTTAATATTTCAAACATATCAATAAAAGCGATACCAACGTTAAATAAGATCGTAAAGAATATTTAAGCTTCACTAAATCGCCATAATTCCTTTTCCACCGAAATTCAGTAAGCGACGAGTTAAGACGCTTCGTAAGCAAACGGCTGAATATTTTATTCGGGTTTTTCTTTTTCTTAGAGTTTCTCGCTAATGTGCTTTTTCTTGCGGGTAGTAAAATTGTACTAAAGTTATGTAGGAAGGTTAAAACGACACTTAAGTATTGTTCTGTATTTGGTTAGCTTGCAATTGGTTGGGGTTGATTCATGTAACACTTTCCCTCACAAGGTATGACTATATACCTATATGACACACAGTTATGACTCCATCGTATTTCCATAGAATTTTAGTAATCTGTAATTTAATTCGAAGGACATTCAAATGACTCAAGTGATTTGGAATGTTTGTAAATATGAAATTATTTTGTACTTAGTGGTCACTTTTAATGTTCCAAGAAATTGCCGCTTTTATTTATTACTTGTATGTATTCAACCTTTCTAAACTTATTTACCCAGAATGTAGTCCTCGGCAGTTTTTCAACACTCCATTACTGAATACCAGGTATACGTCAAATTTATAAGTCTGTCTATATTTATGTATATATAATTCCGCAAAATAAATGCTAGGTAGAAAAAGCCGTTAAGCCCGTAACAGCCTCATCACAAACAGTAATAAAACTTGTTCTGTACATCATGAATAGTTGGTACAATCACATCATCGCTAGCCTAGCGCAGGGGAATTATAACTGCGAAGTGGAATCTCGTAGTTTCACCCGCGGGACCTGCCGGATTCAGCCGCACTGATATGATGGCTGCTATAAATATATAAGCACTAGACTTAATAGCGAAGTAAGTTAGCTGTTTGAGTGGATCGTGTAGTTTATTATGTATGGCATGGTCAAGTTTAGCACACAGTTTATAAAAGAGGAGAGTCAATCTAAAGTTATTTACTTATTTTAATATATTTGTTTTCTTTTACATAAAACTATTTTATAACCCTTTCTAAAACTTCATCAATTAAGTTGAGACAATAAGTTTTATATCATTGCTCCTAACTATAACTAACGGCATACCATTGGCCTAAGACATTTTCATCTATGATTTATATAAAATTAAAAATCTTATTTATTAAAGCACTCAGAGGAAATGGTTAACATAATAATTTAACAAAACAGTTTTAAAGTTTCTTCTTACCAAAGAGTTTGAACATCAAAACTACAATAGTTTCGGGACTTCGGTGTCTTTCGAAACCGCAAGTGGACTACAAAAGCTTGGCAACTTAAAGCCGGTGAACTAAGCACAAGTTGTCATTGCTATGGGCTCCCGATATGATCCCATTTAAGTTTTATTGACTAAGTTGCGAGCGATCACACTTTGCCGACAACTTAATAATGAAACTCACTTAAAAATATTAATATCGTTTAAAAAAGAGGAAGAGACGTTATAAATACTTTATTTACCTATGTAAAGAAAATTCATAATTAATGAATACCTAAAGGAGACTTGCTATTTCTTGAACTCAACAACGTATTATAAATATCCCGAATAAGACACAATAGGAGTTATTTTTAACTAACCTTTGGGTCATAATAAAAATAATGATCGTCCCTTTACAACTTTTCAAGGAGCTCGTGTCTATACAACTTAAGGTCGACCGATCAAAATAGAATTTAAGAATGGCGCTCTCGATCCGATGGGTGACCATTTTATCAGGCCAGGAGAAAAAATAGTCCCCAGGCCGGCGAACAAATTTTTTTTTGATACATATACATTTAAGACTTTGTGAGTGCCTTCCTTACGATGAGTCCGACAAACTTTTCGAATGCGCAAATTTTGGTGCCGCTGCGTTTTTTAATGCTTGACTCCTGAAATTGTCGATATGACGTCACTATGGCTCTTCGTACATACACGTTTCATCTTTTGAGATTCGTTTAATAAAGTTAACTAGAGAATGGTGGTCAACTTGTCCGATAAAGATCGTGCTGCGTTTGGAGTGTCCACCATCCTGAAAATGTCGATATGACGTCACTATGACTCTTCGTACATACCTGTTTCATTTTTTGAGATTCGTTTAATAAAGTTAACTAGAAAATGGTGGTCAACTTGTCCGATAAAGATCGTGCTGCGTTTGGAGTGTCCACCATCCTGAAAATGTCGGTATGACGTCACTACGACTCTTCGTACATACCTGTTTCATTTTTTGAGATTTGTTTAATAAAGTTAACTAGAAAATTGTGGTAAGCTTGTCCGACAAAGATCATGCTGCATATGGAGTGTCCACCGTCCGGAAAATATAGATATATTTTAAGATTTGGTATAAAGTACTGACAATTGGTGTGAAGTATGTTAATAGTAAATGTTGCATTTAGAAAGTCGTTTCGAATGATATATGTATCATTACTACAGGAGGGATTTATTAACTTGAAAACACCTATCGATAAAATAATCTTATATAAGCTCTAGCTTCTGAAATACTAACAATTCGCCGAAGTTTTTTTAATATGAAATGTTGCATTTAAAAACGTCTTTTGAATGATGTATAACTCATTACTAGAGATGGGATTTATTAAATTGAAAACATCTATCAATAATTATAATTTTAAATAAGCTCTAGGTTCTAAACTACTAACAATTTGTCGGAAGTATGTTAACACGAAATGTTTCATTTGGAAAGGTTTTTCAAATAATATATAATTTGTTACTAAAGAAGTAATGGATTAGCTTGACAGAACCTACCGATAATAATATATTCTTAGAAAAGCTCTAGCTTTTAAAGTACTAACAATTTGTCGGAGTTATGTTAATACAACCTTGCGCTTAAAAAGATTTTTTGATTGAAATATGGCTCATAACTTCAAGTGAGATGTTATTCCTTAACACAATGTAAAGTATCAATAATATGCCTTAGGTCAGTTATGTCTTCCAAAATACTAAGAATCGGTAAGTGGTATGTTAAGACGGAATATAGCGCTTAAAAAGATCTTTCGATTGACATATGGTTCATACCTAGAGGTGGGACATTATTCCCTAACATAGTAAAACCTATCGATAATACGCCTTATTTGGGCTATATCTTCTAAAATACTAAGAATTGATAAGTGGTATGTTGAGACAAAATGTTGCACTTAAAAAGACCTTTTGATTGATATATAGTCCATTAATAGATGTGGGATATTATTCCTTAACATAATATAAACTATCAACAATACGTCTTAGTCAGGCTACTTTTTCTAAAATAGTAATTAAAATTGGTAAGTAGTATGCCAATTTAATATACTTAAATAATGCACGTGAATATTTAAGTCAGAAATTGACAAAAAGAATAAACTTCTTCCAATTGTAATATTTTTTTCTCATTTTCTTGTCGAACTGACTATTTGAGTCACTACATTTGTCGGACAAGTCGATATTTGCAGTAAGAATAGTATTATCTATCATTGTTGTATTTGTCCGACATGTATGTATGGTGAGACACAGTGACGTCATATCGACATGTTTCGGATGGTGGACACTCCAAACGCAGCATGATCTTTATCGGACAAGTTGACCACCATTTTCTAGTTAACTTTATTAAACAAACCTCAAAAAATGAAACGTGTATGTACGAAGAGTCGTAGTGACGTCATGCCGACATTTTCAGGATGGTGGACACTCCAAACGCAGCACGATCTTTATCGGACAAGTTGACCACCATTCTCTAGTTAACTTTATTAAACGAATCTCAAAAAATGAAACGTGTATGTACGAAGAGCCATAGTGACGTCATATCGACAATTTCAGGAGTCAAGCATTAAAAAACGCAGCGGCACCAAAATTTGCGCATTCGAAAAGTTTGTCGGACTCATCGTAAGGAAGGCACTCACAAAGTCTTAAATGTATATGTATCAAAAAAAAATTTGTTCGCCGGCCTGGGGACTAAAACATTAATTAAATTGCAGCTGAACCTTTGGTCACTAATCTATACTAATATTATAAAGCTGAAGAGTTTGTTTGTTTGTTTGCTTGAACGCGCTAATCTCAGGAACTACTGGCCCGATTTGAAAATTTCTTTCAGTGTTAGATAGCCCATTTATCGAGGAAGGGGTATTGATTTCTGACACTTACGCGAATATTAGACATTTAAATAAAACTACTTTTACGGATTTTATCGCGGTTATATTAATATTACGGGCAGTCTGCCCGTGACCATGGATGCTGTAAAGGATCCGAAACGTCGGGATTAAATAATATTAATATAACCGCGATAAAATCCGTAAAAGTAGTTTTTTTTAAAAGGCTATAGGCTACATTTTATCCCGGTACGGGAAGGAGTTCCCACGGGATGCGGGTGAAACCGCTGGCAAAAGCTAGTTTCGTTACTTATACAAATATTTTCGCGTTAAAATGATTTATTTACGTCCATTTAACTTGGAGCTAAAACCGACTATTTTGATAGGCTTACAAGGGGTAAGTTAGTAAAACAGATTACATAAATGTTTCCGCAGCTTGGCACTGCTTACGGATTGTAGCAACAGATTTATAGATTGTAACCGAACTTAAGTGGGTATAAAATATAAATGTTTGACGGCGCGGTTTGCTTATTGGCACAAAATCAAAGTTAGATGCTTATTTAGTAACGATCGTATTTATTACAGCTACTGAATAGATATCTCTAGCTATTGATGTGAGTTTTTGCATTATAAGTAAACCTTTTTTGCGAAACGGCGTCGGATTTTATATTCGTGGATATCGTTTACCTTGGCGACACGGCTGAAACTGACTTACATAAATCGTATAGAATTTATCAAAACTATTTTGGGCGTCGCGTCGCTCGCGTTGTTCTTCATATTTTCAAGATATACCTAACTAAAATATTGGATGTACCTATGTAATGATCGAACATCATATTGTCCCTCTGTTACATGAATGGTGTGGTTTGATTATCTTTTTTTTAATGTAATAATAAATTGTAACTTTTAAATGTTTTTTTCCTATTGTATGTTGTATGTTTTATTATATTTTATTGTCAACAGGATAAACACTACCTCTGTATAATGGCGTCAGACTCTCCAGATCAGAACCTGACGCAGTACTTCAGTTTATGCAACGACTTCATCCACGCCGCGAGGCTGAGGGACGGCAACGTCCTTATACACTGGTAAGTACCTTATAGTATAGTTATATACCTTAGTAGTCGTGGTGGCCTAGTGGGTAAAGAACCAACCTCTCGAGTATGAGGGCGTGGGTTCGATTCCAGTTCAGGCAAGTAAGTACCAATGCAACTTTTCTAAGTTTGTATGTACTTTCTAAGTATATCTTGGACACCAATGGCTGATAAAAAGGTGAAGGAAAACATCTTGAGGAAACCTGGACTATTTAGTCTGAAATCACCAACCCGCATTGAGCAAGCGTGGTGATTAATGCTCAATCCTTCTCCGTGTGAGAGGAGGCCTGTGCCCAGCAGTGGGACGATAAAAAAAAAAAGGCTGTAACAGTAAGTACCTTATAACAACCGTAAATGGAGCTAGAGGTAATGTAATACAACATTTACTAAGTGCTTATCACAGTCCCGTGACCATTGTTATGTTCGTATCCGCTACAATAACACACAATGTTCTTAATTCAAAACCTCAGTTGGTTCTTGACCGTGATCTAAAACCCCACAGCATGCAATAAACACCAACAATTTCAAATTCAAACATTCCATTCCAAAGACAAACTAGGAGGCAAGCTATGAAGGAATCATAACAGATCCAGTTATTTGGAGGCGGAAATATGTGATAGGTATTACCACCCTCCGCTGAGCTCATTCATAAAGCAATCTCGTATTTTGCTAATATGGGAAGAGAACATAATGAAGCTATTATTATCATAGAAAAAATCATAAAGACTTCATAAACACTAACAAAATTGAAAGTTCTGAAAATGAACTGACGATTTTCCATCCACTATGTGATGTTATGTAAACGGGATTTCTTTTATCGCCTTATAAAGTAAGAATATGAATTTTTCCCCGCCCATGTTATAAATTTCCACCCTTCTGACATCTCAGGGTCACCATTGCCCTTCCCTTTTCGGCGGTAATGCACTGAGCGTTGTTAAAAAGCTGTTTTATTGATTTAGGGACCACTTTACTGAAATAGGTAGATGATCTGCCGAATTAAATTAAAATAAAGGACGATGAAACAGTGGAAAATTAGTTGGTAACTTATAAATATTCTATCTAGGGCGCTGATAGTTACTCGTGAGACGACATGTAGAAGTGTGTGGAAGGAGAAAACATGCTGGAACAGCATCAAATAAATTGGGATAAGGGCAGGAGGATGATGGTTAACTAGGTCGCCAGTGGCGGATTTACAAATTTGCCGCTAGTAGGCCATTCAATTTTTGCCGCCTGTAATGATTGTGAACTTAATGATATTTCTGTCAGTTACTAGATTATTTTGGCAACCCTCTATGTACCGAAGAGTTAAATGTTAACAAGTTTATATGACAGCGACTGTGAAGCGTAAAACCTCTGTAACTTTTAAACGGCTCAATCAATTTTCATCAAACATGTCTAAGAACAATCGCCCGTAAAACACCTGTAGTACAAAAAAAAACTAAATTGGAATCGGTTCATTCGTTCGGGTGCTAGTGGCGGTGTAGCACCGGGTGGCACCCGGGGCGGACTACCTATTGACCACCCACCCAAAAAAAAACGACAAATGTAAAAACGTTACTGTTCCAAAACTCAACAATTTTGTACCAAAACGAGATTTAAAAAAAATCGCCGTAAAGTGAAAAAGTCGCGAGCGAAGCGAGCGCGAATTTTTTTATTTTTGGGACACAAAAATACCTACCCAAACAAGTGTGGAAAAAAACCACTGCAAAGAGGAGAAGTCGCGAGCGTAGCGAGCGCGAAATTTTTGATTTATGGATCGCAATAATACCTAAAGAAATCAGAAAATAGTCACTGTCAAGTGAAGGCGCGAGCGCAGCGAGCGCGAAATTTTTTGAGTCTTGGAACACAAAAATACTCAAACAAGTTTGAAAAAAAACCAGTGTAAAGTGAAAAAGCTGAGAGCGCAGCGAGCGCGAAATTTTTTGAGTTTTGGGACACAAAAGTGCTCCACCTCATAAACAGCTTTGAAATCGTCAGTGTAGCGCGTCAGTTGTTTTTGCTACTTCGGTGCTTTAACTTTTTGTTAGATTGAGGACTCAAAGAGCGCAGAATAAACCAGGAATTATGATTATGATGAAGAATGATTATATGATGGAAGGATGATTTTTTATTTTATTTTTATTGAAACGCTATTGGAATATTTAAAAATTCATGATCACGTAAGTACCTAAGTATATATTACAGTGCGTTTATTACTCGTTTATTTATACTATATGGATTGTGTACTCATATACTTAATTATAAAAAAAAAAAACCTGTAAAAATATAGCTAAATTTGCCGCCCCTCTAAATCTGCCGCTCTAGGCACTGGCCTACTTGGCCTATTGGTAAATCCGCCACTGTAGGTCGCTGATCTTCATAATTTTATTTAAGTTATAATTGAAGAGGAATTAATGAGTTCCATAACAAAAATATACACCATTTATTAACCGGAATAAAAGTTGTATACTCATACATTTTCTGTTATTAATTAAGGAATTAACATTCTAAACTTTGAAAAGATATCGCTGTCCAGACCCCTATTATATTTCTCAGCCACCAATTAGGACATTCCTACCTATCATTGCGGCAACCCTTAAAATTCCTTTCAGTCCATCTGACGGTACTTTTAGCCGATTATTTGGTCTCCATTTAAAGCCTTTTGAGTCGAAACTTTACTAAGAAAACGTTGGCGCCAAAGGCTGACGATAAATTGGAAACCTTTTGTATGACGGTAGATAGAATATTAATTTGAACGATTTTAAGGTCGCCGATAATGGAGTCCATTTATAAAAGTTCACTGTCATCGATAAAGTTTTATTAAAAATAACATTCGATAATGCAATGGTTGTGCGATAATGTGATGAACAAAAAATTTAAATGGATTAAAAAAAATCTGTGGTCGCTTTTTACCTAATGATGTGAACATAGGTATCGCTATTTATGAACCTATAATGTATCTGCGTAAATCCAAGTCTCAACTAAAAGCTTTATAATGCAGTATTCATGTCCAAAATATTAGAATAACTAATAACATGTCTGAAGTTGTGGAATTGCTATTGGTCCTCTGGGATTGGCCGGTACCTACTTATGAAAACATTCACATAATAGTTGGGGCACGGCTCCATATAATAAATCACGTTTACGTTACATAGAAGCATGAGAACTTAGCAATACACTTATTTACTACTTGGACAGATATATTACAGTTGTGAGAGCGTCAGTCTGTTTGTTGAGAGATATTACATTCTGTATGTTTGTCATAGAACTTCATGATGCGGTTAATGTGATTAATTACTTCAAGTGGCCGCAAACGGCATCTACGGTCGGTAAGATTAGGAATAAGCTCCCGATTTAAGAAAAGTTGATGGTGTGAGAGATGTGCAATTTGAAACAATGGTACATCCTTTTATGGTTCATCATGCCAAGATGGACTCAAGTTTGGTAAGAATGACTCGGGTATTAAAGTGCCTACTGGTACTGACTCAGATATACTCAGAAACTGATCCCGAAACATGCTTCATCACTGTCCTGACATTATTATTATTATTTACTGTTACCCTTGACAGAATATAAGTAGGTATCTAAATCTTCTCAGAAAAATAAGCATTTATCACTAACTACGACAGTACAAGATTACAAACGCTTTCCTTCGTTAGTCACTAGTGTCCAAGATAAACAGAAAGATACTTCAATTAAAAACTAAAACGCTGACATTTCAGCGAAGTTTTGTTGAATCTTTGCGAGTAATTAATTTATGAGTTGTATTTGTCTTTGAAAGGAAAAGGTCGCGCAACTATGTCGTCGTGAGCGATGGAACGTCGCTATTGATTAATAGCTAATCACACCGCCGCCGTGTCGGTTAATTACACAATTATCGCTCGGCTTTCGCTTCCCTAGCTCTGTTATACAAAGGTATTTATAATGTTAAAGTTTGAGACGAAGCATTGTTATAATATTTTATGCATATTATAACAAATGACGCCTATTTCTGTGTCAACGTAGTGTAACAAAAATCGGGACGACCCCATTCGCTTTGTAAAATAATTTTGTGGATTTAATTTTAGGAGGTAACAATATCATATTTCGTATTATAATTTTTATATTACCTTCGTTACCTTTTAAGGCGTAGTCTAATAAACCTGTAATTTTACAACATCTGCCAACCCTTGTCCTAAAAATTAAAGCTGCCTTACCTACATGTAGCTAACGAAGCAGGTAAAATGTTTGCCTAAAAATTTTGGTCACATTTAATACTCGAGCTAAGACCTACCTTTGTATATCTTTGGGTAAATTAGACTAAGTTTGTGTAACAAGCTTCCTAATTAACGGAGATATTTCTTATGTTACTTTATCTTTACCTCAATAAAAAATTCTTGAAAATGGCGACCAGCATGACAAATAATCTTAAGAAAACATCGTAGCTACGGAAGTGGAGCAAGGAAAGATTTTAATGACACATCATTTGCCGCAGCTCTGCTTACAACTTTAGAACTAGTGGGCAGCCTGCACCAGTTAGTTAATGACGAAACTGCGGGTACTTCTAGCTTATTTGTACATCTATGTAGTAGATACATACGTAGGAAAGTTAACACATAGTTGGTGTTGCTTACACATGTTTAGTAATTCGGCGATACGCTTAAAGTTTGGTAACTTCTCTAAGTAGGGTATAATCGCTTCTGAAATTTCAGGTTTCCTGACTACCGTTAAACTCACTTTGAATCTAGCATAATGTAATAAACTTAGGTAAATTAAAAGTTAAAACGACTCAGTAATGTAAGTCTATTGGGTAAGTTTGAATAAACAACCTGCATTAAAAAGTTCTCACAAAATCATGATTAAATTCTTATTACCCATAGTTTAGAGATCGAAAGAACTTGAAATTGGGAAATGGTTGAAATAGCCTCATTACAATTTATTTTGTACTCATATTCCATAATGCTTTTTAAATTGTGGTTTATGCTGAAAAACCTTTTAACAGATAAATTCCAAATTCCAGTTTATATCTTTCCACTAAGAACTATAGACTTGCTACATAGAACCTCTTTACACAATCCCCTCATCCCACAACTGAGGAGTCAGCGTACAATCTTATCTCTGGCTCAGCACTATGGCGCACCTTTCTCGGTCAAGTGTCACTCGCATCGCTTGCAGTTCAAGCCGATAGAAGCCGTGTTGGAGACACCCGCTATCTCTCGATGGCGATCGACTTAGCTTGGATACACAGCCTTATCGGATAGGGATGTTGACGTTATATTTAGTATGCTCTCTGCCCTTTAAAATTTGTGGGGTTTCATTTTGAACTTTTGGTTTTGATCCCTTGCAGGCTTAGAATACAACGTTATTTCGACGTAGGTTGTCATAACGCGGGCAGATGGATGTCCGCACTTTGTTGCTCTTGTGCTAAGCTGCAGCTTAGGTTAAACTGCAAAGCTACCTCAAAATAGGAAAGCCTGATATGAGTAAAGACAATGTAGATGATAATAAGCTGTTTGTTTGTGAACTGTCATGTTCTGCGAGGAAAAAGATCAGGAAAAAATCAAATCATCAAGAAAGATCAGGAAAACGACTTATGTACCTACTCACTTCATCATCATCATCATCATCAGCCTATCGCAGTCCACTGCTGGACATAGGCCTCTCCGAGTGCACGCCACTTGCTTTTGGATAATTGTGAAAAGACTTGAGAATTAACATTGTCCTCTTCTCCCAGTCTAGCAGGCATGTCACGCAGCGTGACAGTAGCGGTGGCGTACATAATGTCAGTGACTCCGCTGACATGGCGCGAAGCTCTAAAGGTGGTGCGCGCCGGCAGGGCAGTCGCCAACCCTAACCTGGGCTTCCAGAGGCAGCTGCAGGACTTCGAGACTTATAAACTCGTTGAGGTAAGAAGATTTATGACCTTCGTACCTATTTTTGCTGTCATCCTCTTTCCTACGTAACTCTTTAGTAATCTGTGCTATCGGGTATAAGATTTCCGTACTCCATTTGAGTAGGTAAGCACTTAAACAAAGGTAAACAAGCTTGTTAGGATTACTGCTTAAAATAAATTTTCAATTGAGTAAGTGATTGTTGTGTTTGCGTTGTTTTAGCGGCATTTCTAAACTTAGTTTTTAAAGAAATATTTAGTCCTATCAACATTGTTTATCTTTAGTTATGTGCCTAATGGATTATAAATGAAAATCAAAACGAACACTTACAGGTACAAATAGATGTATTATGTGTAGTCTCGGCGTCTGAACACTGAAATTATCTCCTTTATTACAAGTTGTTGTCTGGGGAATAAGGAAATATCCGGACAGTAAAGTGGCTTGCGGGACATCCGTGAAAACAGGCAATATATAATATATCTAGGAAATACCAATCCGGTTTTCACTTTACTGTTCAATTTATTTATGCCATAAAAATAACAAATGTGAAACAATTTTATCTGCATGCTGTGAACAAGGTACCTACAACATCTGTTTTCGAAATAATATGCTAATCTCGTCACTTCAGGAGATTCTAATATTATCATACTCCTTGAGTCGAATACATAATCGGAAAGTGTGTATCGGGTGCGGAATTCCATATAAAACACGTCCCACTCTAGATGCTATCAAATGACGAGTTTTCACTTATTTACTGCAATCAAATCTGAACCAAACACAGATTTTATTGAAAAGCTAAAGCTTTTTACTCATGTGTAGTGTCAGCGTTATTAACTTATGGATTAGCATATTTTTTTTCAAAAATGTATATTTATATATTTGTAGTATGTTAACCGAATATAAAGTGATTTTTATTTAAACTGGAAAAAATATTTCTTGATTGATAACAATCTTCGACAAGATTGTTATCAAACAAAAAAACAAAAGCGAAAAGATTTTCGCTTTTGTAGTTTAGCACAAGAAGAATGTCATTCGAATTCGTAAGTAGAAGTAGGCAGAACAGCTGAACCACTTCATTCATTTATCAATTTTAAGTCAGCTAACAAAACAAAAATAATGCAATATTTTTCCAAACCGCACATCCATACAATAACATCGTTGGTGTAAATCCAAGTAATTTATACGTTAGGCTAGCGACACAAGGTGGGATTGCGGCCCCTCGCGTGACACGCTCGCGTGTCTGCCCTCCCCCTAACCGCTGGCAGAAATTCGGAAAATATTCCCGTTTACCTACAACTACGAATATTATCCTCGCTTTTGTAATATTATGTTATCAAGCACTTAGGCTATTACAAGTAGCGCTATTTACTTAGAGGTAGACATTTTTTGGAAACTCGAATGGAATTCTACCAAACCATTAAAGGTATTCCTAAAAGTAATAGTTCTAGTGAGGGTAATGAATCATTCGCGTGACCTGGTAGAATCGATATTTAGCCTATTTGTCAAGATTCGGCTTATTAGGCTCACTTACAATTACTCGGAATGATAGTTTGGGCGCTCATTGACTGATTGATTGCTATTTGATTAGTAAGAAGAAATCCTTTCATCAAAATATGGACCCATTTTTTTTGTATAGACGGTCGGTCACATGACGCATATGGGTTAATTTATTTGCAAACCGAGTAGCAATAAATCTACTTATAATAGAGAAGTCAACACAACACAACCCATATTTGACCCACCCATGATTGTTCGATAAAATGGAGAATTGGGTCACATAGTCGCACAAAAACCGTCACTTTGGTATAATTCCATTTCAAAGCAAACAATAGGTTATGTTTTTACCGCACCACAATTTAAATAAGTCGTGGTGGCCTAGTGGGCAAAGAACCAACCTGTCAAGTATCGTAATGCAACTTTTCTAAGTTTGTATGTACTTTCTAAGTATATCTTAGACACCAATGACTGTGTTTCGGATGGCACGTTAAACTGTAGGTCCCGGCTGTTATTGAACATCCTTGGCAGTCGTTAAGGGTAGTCAAAAGCCAGTAAGTCTGATACCAGTCTAACCAAAGGGTATTGGGTTGCCCGGGTAACTGGGTTGAGGAGGTCAGGCAGGGCAGTCACTTCTTGTAAAGAACTGGTACTCAGCTACATCCGGTTAGACTGGAAGCCGACCCCAACATAGTTGGGAAAAAGGCTCGGAGGATGATGATGACCACAATTTAAATAAGGTTAAATGTATATAGTTTGTATGTATTTCTAAAGGAAAGAAGACGATTGAAGGAGCGCTACCCGTCCTTAGCCTTAGCTGACAGGGACCTGTCGGAATGCCGCGTCATGCTGGACTCCTACCAGACGATGCTCAACCAACGCACCATCTGCGAAGGGAAATGCGCCATGGGCCGACAATGTCCCACTGGTAATTATTGATACTAGCATTAAAAGAAGAAACTTAGAGGTTGCTTACCGCCTTATCCCTGAAGATTGTGCAGTACTTAACGTCAAGAAAATTCCTTTCTTGAAAATTCTTTGAGCTTTTTGCTTAGAGAGAATTTATCAATGTCGCGCAAACTGTTAATCTTCAGTGAAAGAGCGGCTCCAAATGACTATTGTGACCTCTAGAGTGCTTTATAAGAAAACTATCGTTATTCTCCTCACGTATTTGTACATAGTTCAATTTGGCGTTGTTAGGCCCAACGTAGTTTTAATTCAATCGCCAGAAGGCCTTTTAGCGCGGCCTACACTCCAACATAATTCGATTTTGCTTCAGCAATCTTATATTAATATTGTTTGTATGTAAATTGTATGAGTAGTAAAAGGTTAAGTATCCCCGTCTTTGATGTTTTCCAATAAGAAAGGATGTTTCTTTGATGCTTAATACGAAAAGAGTACTGTGATTTCTCGGAATTCTATCTTTTCTCTTATTACGATATTTCATGAAAACACTTCTGCAAACCCTTTGCTTAATAAACTAAAGTAGCCACGTCAAATTATTACAAAATTACATCCATTGGCATGTTTAAAAAATGTAAATTAAAGACGCTAAATTTGTAAAGCACCATTCTCGCTCGTAATACAATGCTTCAAAGACTTGAAAGCGTCTCCACGATAACGTTGTAACACCTAGCACTGTTTGTGTCGATGTCATTGTGCGCACGGTCACCTCACTATAGCCGTATGTGTTGCCTTCTCTCACATCAGGGGTATGCAGAACAGGGTCGAAGCGACAGCCGCGACCGCGCAAGCCGTCAGTTGCCGCGGGCTCCGGGGAAAGCCCAGGGCTGAAGAGGTCCCCGTCTACCTTATCCACCACGTCCTCAATGTCAGGATACCGCCCAAGGTCTTCGCCAGCCGGACTTTATAGTTATACTGGAGGTTAGCATAATAATATTATGTGTACTGAAAAATTCTTCAGAAGACAGGGCTCAATTTCAAATTAAATTGTTCCGAAAATACCTGAGATCTTATTTGAATTGATTGATCCCGGTACCAAGGGATGTTAGTCTATACCATCTTTGTATTGAAGTCTAGGTTTGGTCTAACTTTGGGATCAAAATTTATTACGGTGAATTTCTCATTTATGGAATTAAGATTGATCTTCAAAATCATTAGCTTTACTTTTCACGTGGGTATTCAAACACGGTCCTTAAAAGATTACACTAGCAAAGACCAGCACTCTGACAACCATCAAGACCTCACCTGTTCAACAATTGCTCATCTCTAAAGACCTTACTACCATTGCAGCTCCGTCCCGTCCGACTCGCTCAACCTCAGGTCTAAGCGTGACGCGCGTGACGGACCCAGTGGGCGGCGGGACTGCCATGGCGGTGGGCGGCACGGAGTACTCGCGGAGACGTGCCGCCTCTGCGCCTGCGACGCCGGCGCTCTCGCCCGCCTCCTCGCCGCCCGGCTCGCCGCATCGAGCACCGCACAGGTGAGAATTCACTTCATTTTAAGCTTCAATTCATACAACCCTTTTTTAATGATGGCAAAATCATCAAATGACCCCTTCCCGCTGTGGGTTAGCAGCGGTGAGGGAGTGTCAGACTCTTACTGACTAAAAATCCATCATGTTCCGTCGTAGGCCTTTTATGTATCAGGGCCGCAGTAACACCTTCGAACAATCCCGCAGAATTCATACAACCTCTTATTAATTTCCAAATTATGTACTTACATAAGAACCAACTACCAAGATCGTTAAACATTTGGGTCCAATTTCGATAAAACAACCTTTGGTTTAATCGGTTTTGTTTGGCTGATATCAGGTCAAATCCTTCTTTGGGTTCAAAATAATTGTCACCTTGAATGTAACCACAAGAAAATGTTATTCAGAATCATCATTAATTTTTATTTGAGCATGTTTAATTTTTCCCATTTCATGTGACCTTATTATAGGCACAGCTGCGCTTGGGTGATACCCTCGGTGCAGTGGGATCCCGATTCGATGTGACGTCATCAAGGGCCACGTCTCAAGAGCTTTTAATCATTCGCGTCGCACCCCCGCCATGTTGCAAGGTTATGCATTGTTTGGTGTGTTTGTCATTTATTTAACAGTCATCGTGGAACATTGTTCCGTAATGATTTTTATACCAGAAGGCAAGAACACTTGCTTAACTTTTTGAGTTTGTTTTTTATGCTTGAAGTTTGTTTTAACACGGCTTTTTTCATACTTCATCTTTACTCCCATTTACTACCTAAACATATTTTTGATAGCTGCGACTTTAAGAATAAGTAATGCTTTTAGTTTTGAATTCAAAATTAGGTACATAATTTAACGTATTTAGCTCAATATTCGATAGTGTGGAGTGGCTTCGTAAACAAACCCACTGTTAGATTATAGGTATCAGACAGCTGCACTCGCTCCATATATTTAGCCGCATCCGCAATGTTAAAAACTAGGCACCAACCCCGATCATTTGGTATGGAAAAGCTGCTTAATTTAAAGTGTTTTTGGAATCATTATGTAGATATTATTTGAATCTTAACATTGCTTTAAAAATTATAGTCAATAAATCGTTTTGTTTTACACAAAGAGAAAAGGAAATTGAATAACGAAACATAATGGAAAGGAACTTCCTTATCGTCACGATGAGAAATGCAATGACGAAATTAATGAAGCGCTTTAAAAATAACCGACGCCAAAGTACCGGGAATGAATAGAAGCCTCTTAAGCTATTGTTTCTCATTCTGTGTAGCATTATCTTTATCTGGCGACGCTCGGCGTTTTCATTCTCAGCGATAAGTCGGAAACATTTCTGCACGTTTTCTCAACGGAATTTAAGTTCCGTTATGAACACCCAACGAATTGAGCAGACAAATATTAACGTGGTAGCTCGCTGTGCGGATAATGGAATTAGGGATGAAAGTGCAGACACAGCTGCGGTATTTTGTAGTTATATTGTGAAGAGGTTACGACCTAGTTCAGGCATCAGCGTTTGAGTTTGTGGCTTGTTGGATTTAGCAAAGTATTTTTGCAACATAACATGTATGAAATGAGACTTGGACATTTATCTGTAGGTATACACAACCTTATTTTCAGGATAACTTTCAGTGTTTATACTTTTCTTTGCTTCCCATTTTGTTCAGGTTACCTAAACTAAGGTTACCTACGCAATACTGTACATAACCTTTTTGCGGTTTGCGAGGATTACTTAAAAAATTAAAAGACCAAAGCTGGATATTACATAAGAGATAGCTACATCCGTTGTTTTTAAAAAGTGTATATTCCCTCAGATTATCCGCATCCTTAATTTTTTTGCAAACATATTTCATTATTCTCTCTTCCAACCCTTTCATTAAAATTGCACACGAGTTCAGCCAAATGTTCAGACATAAAATATGATTGGACGAGCCTACATATCGTATGAAGCGCAAAGGGAACCCTGTATTAGATTCATATTTAACGAGCCAGTGTTGCTACATCATAAAATTTTACGTACCGCTGAAGTCCGGTCATCTGAGGGTCGGACGGACTCGGGTGAACTAATTAGTGTTGAATACCGTACATACCCGGGAACATCCCTGGTTGTAACGAGCTCATAATATCAGGTTAATTTGTAATGAACCTGCTCACTAAATCTAAATAAATGAAAATAAAGAATACCTAATCATATTCCTGTTGAACAAAACTTCGCCAAACTGGATTCTGTTAAAATTCCTAAGGTAAAGGGAGAACTAAACAAAAACTTTAGTTAGTAGAAGCTAAATTTTACACGTAGGTAAGTAAGAATTAGGTCAGGTTTACACGAAACATAATTTTAAGTAATGAGTTTATCGATTGTGGTTTTAATGATTCGTCATCTAATGTGTTCTAGATTTTTCTCTAATTGCTAGTTTAAAAGGTAAAACAAGGCATGGTGGGCGTTTTTAGTGACATATTTTATTGCCCCATAATTTTTACCAGGCATTAGGTGTAGGTATAATTTCGATTTAGTTGGTTGAGTGATTTGCAATTTTTCTAGTGAAATTGCCCTACATGGCCAGTAACATTTAGGTCCAGCTTGTATTAATATAGTCATAGCTATAATAAAAAAAATGTCATCGTGGGACCATAGACATCATTAGTAAACGTTATGAATTCAAAATTCAAACCATGTGTGTTGCCAGTTTTTGGTGTGGGTTTTTCTTAGTACCTATATTAAAACCTACAGTAACAAGATCCAGTACTGATGTTGCCAATTCTTCCAGATCACGTCCCCTGCAGCGGTGTTCGTAGCAGGAGCCTCGCTCAGCCGGTCGCCGGAGCCGGCAGCCCCTCACCCCCCCGACATCTAGCTCGTAACGCGCAAACTCGCGGGCCTGTGTCCCTGCTCGCTCATATCGTCTCCAGGACAGACATGACTGGTTAATGCTACCTAGATTTGGAGTCTATGAATCGGAGTGTATTTTGTAGCTGGGATTTTGACTGAACAGTCCTATTAACGCAAGGCAAACGTTTCAAGAATACAAGCAACAAAGTATATTTGCAAGTTGTAAATATATAGTGTTTGTTTACGCTGTCAAATTGTTCCTATAATAAATTCTAAAATCACTCAGGTTAATGTGGTTGCCTTTGTAATCAATTTCGTCGAAGGCCCTGTTCAGTTAAAATTCTTGTACAAAAATAACCTACGTTCTTGGAATCGGTTGATCGCAGATAGCCCATCGGATAGACAATGGATAATTTGAGAAAAAAGTTCTGTCTGTCCTTTAAAGAAATTAGTGTTGGACCGAGTGTTTTTGCTTCAGAGGCTTTCGGGAACGCCAAAAGCAGCTTTTTAACTATAAGCAATATTGTGACGGGTAGGTTAGTGTGGGATAGCGAAATTTTAGGTAAGTACTGTTACGAAGAAAAGGTGATGCAAGGTACTTTTTAAGATGTTAAAGGATTGGAACAATAATTGTAACGATTCTAAATTGTTGTTTGGGCGGCGACGACGTGATATTCTAGGTACAATTTATTGTAGATTTGAACCACTGATCAACGAAACTGTTAGGGAACTTCTACTTATTCTGTAGCGATCAGTGATAGCCACGAGCAGTATGATGCTAGGAATTATTAAAGAATGGAGTAAAGCGTGCAGATAGGAAATTGGACTTTGAAAAATGTAAAATTTCGAAGGAGGTTTAAAGCACAAGTTTGTTGCGAGTGTGGAAATGAAAGCAATTTGTTGAACACGCTCGCTCAGTTACGTTTTCTGCGACTGCGCTATGTTTGGCTGTGCGACTTTCGAGCGAAGCTAACGCAACTTTGCTATACTATATAAAAAATCTGTTGCTTTATATCGCTACGCTAGGAAACAACTTGCGCTGCAAAAATATTCGGCAACGGTTAACAAGTCCAAAGGCGGAAATGGTATAATTTAAGGATTTCATTCTAAACGTTACCGCGAAATGTCTTATTAGTTCAATTATTTATAAAATAATGAAGGAAAGAGTACAACACGCTAATGTTATGAAGATTATTATATTATGATATTTTAGTATAACGTGGTGGACATGCGTAGATACCTCTTAGCTGGAGTAAGAGACGTTCTGACTGGTTCAGATTTCTATTTCTAAGATTTCTACCTTCGATAAATTCTATGAACTTAGCTCGTATTTTTTATCTATTGTAGCTAGATCAGTAGCTAATACTTATTTTGAAGATGCATTTAAAATTCTATTTACTAGAGAATACTTGAGAGACCTGTAAATGAATTCCTTAAATTTGTATTCAATATTAGAATGGAAACGTGTTTGATTTTTGAAATAAAATTCTATTTACCGTAGTAGGTTTTAAAAATTAAACACGGAAATTATCCTGAATAGATAATTTTCGAAAGATGTAAAAATATTTATTTTAACTTATTATAATTGAGCCCTAAGTCATCACACTCTAAGATATCCTACGTATTGATACAAAGTCAAATTATTCCTCCTATACTGTGGACCCTTCATTACGAGCAATAGGCTTTACAAGAAGGTTGAGACAACCCACCAAATTCCTACCTGATGTGTAGTCATCAACCTACCACTATTAGTTTGCAATAAATTCTTTTGCTTCGCCTTCAAATAAATTTGGGAGGAGTGAAAATGCTAGCAAATGTTTAGATAATTGCTCAAAGAGGGAAACTGAATCCGTTCCTAGCACGGCACAATTTTTCGTTAGAAGCACGTTTACGAGTTAATGGCTTGCTCAGTACATTCTCTACACGGTAGGACATTCAATTCTAGGGTCAAACTATGTTGTGAAGTTTTGCATATCTCTCTTTCTCATTCTTACAAGGCTTAGCCTGATTTAGAAAATTGTGATTTACTTAGATGCCTTTAGCACGGTGGCATACGTAGACAATGAATATAATACATTTGTTTATGATTACTTATGAAATGCTGCCACTGTAGCTTTGTTATAACTCGTTTATAAGTGTAAATATTTATGTAATCTAAGGCAATATTTCTCGCAAAATCAGTTTCAATCATTTGGTTCGTCTGGTAGATAAGATTGAGGAAATTGCTTTTCCGGATCTGAAATCTAACGCGGACGTTGCCAGAAAGGCCATTATATATAAAAGATAGAATACTATAAATTATTTATAGCGTTCTGTTATTTTTATCACAATTGTGATCGAGTAGGTATTTAGATTTGAGGCCTTAGTTTAAGTTTTATTATAGGTAATTACTCAAGGCGAGCCCTCGAGCATACTTTCATGGAAAATTCTATTATTATCAAGTAGCGTACCATTTCTACTTAAAACATACACTAGGGCCCCAAGTTAAAGCAATACATCGAATGAAACGTAATTATCATTTAACAGCCTGTAACTTGTTTAAGTTAATCGTTTTCATCGTGATTAATTCCCTTCAGCTGAAACAATTAACTCGATCAAAGCAATTTAAAAGCTGTTATGTGAATTGAATGATAAATCCCTTCGTTAAACACATGTTTCTTTCGGCTCAATAAAATCCTACTCACGAACTACTTATGGAGTTAACAAGAAAATGTTAAGTAGATAGAGAGTAGAGTAGACCTACTTGGTTCTACCTTCATGAGATACTTGAACGTTTTATTTGATTATAGTACCTAACCAGGTAATTAGACACCTGAGCATTAAAAAGCTTTAGGTTTTAACCCAATTTGTTGGTTTCTTATTTTATATTAAATTTCTGAAAACGAGCTGTTCTCAAAAAAGCGGTGTAAGGAGGTGAGGTATAAGAGTAGACAGCTATTTCAGTAAAAACCCGGTCTCCCTATCTTGAGGCGCAAAAACACGCCCTTGACAAAATTCTAAATGGCGCTTGACATTCTTTGTAAAAGTATTTTTCAATGGAACTTGAGAAGGATTTTATTGATGAATAATTTTAATAATTTTGCTGAGTTTGTTCAGTTGGTAATAAATCAATCAGTCTTTCATTTTGTGTAGTAACCACATAGTTTATTGAAAAATGAAACGACTCTTTTATCTCTACGTAAGTTTATACTTTTTGGTTACTGTAAAGGTCGAAACATATCTAACGAATGTAGCATTCAACTTTACCAAGGATAGCAAATTGGCACATAACGTTGGGTGTAGACGACCTTTAATATCTAACTTATTATACCTAAGGAATAACTCACTCTACAGTAATTTAATTACGCGTGGTATGCTTGGTTTTTAATAAAATAATCTTAAGATGTATTTTTACTCCTAGATGTATTTACTCCTATCTATATTTATTTATTGTTTGAAAGGAAAGATCGAACAAAATATCGAAATACCTCTCACTTGGAATGTTTGAAACTCACACACATCAGTAATCCATCGCAAATGACAATATTTTAAGAAATATTTAATGAGCACTATTTTTCGTGAATATTGATTGTTATTTTGTGTGAAAAGATGTTAAAAAGAACATAATTATTATGTATTTAAAAAGATTTGTAAGTAAAGGATATTCACATTTATTTGGTACTCGTTTAATTATTGGTCGATGTAATCTTAGATGTTTTGGAACGCGTGGGGACCATGTTGCTACCGTATACAGGTTGAGTCCGTCAAAACGTTAGAGCGCTTTGAATGCCTTTGAAGTACCTACATGCTATGTGGAAAACATTGAAGATGCTTTTGAGTAACGTAGGCATACTTGCTCTTAAATACCATCAACAATGGTATTTTGAAGTAGGTATCTCCTCGCTGTAGCTGTTACCTTATTCTGGACGTTAACATTCATTAAATAAAACTTGACGACGTCCTTATGAGAAGCAACTTTTAACTATTGATTTGTAGTTCTATTTAATTAAAACGTCTATTTCATCTTCGATCTATACTTGCTCAAAATGTGATAGGTGATTCCTGTAAATTCTTGGAGCTAATTAGGTAGGTACTACTGACAAAACAAAGGAAGCTTGTCTTTAGAAAAGTAGCACTGCGCTTTAACTTTAACTAAGGACATGACGATTTTCCATATACATTTCCCGTAGGCCAAATAATAACCGAGTACCTTAGGTATATTTTCTTTTTATAAGTCATAGATAGAATAGCTATTACATTGTTAAAACATTTTAGATCAATCATATTTATGTTATTCACACAGAGCGTAGTCCGTTTGTATGTCATCGATTGTATTGGAAGCAATAATACAACTGTGAGCAGCAGCAATGTGAAAATATGGTTATTATGTAACTGTGTATATTTTTAATAAAAAATTTAATAAGATGGCTTGTATTATTTTCTACAACCTGCAGCAATAGATCCAACTTTGATACGATGACACTGCCCCAAAGTAAGTAGGCATTTCACCTACTGCCGCCTTTGGATAGAACCCTATGGGAACCTCGGAAGGATTTTTCTTATGATATTATGTGGAGCCAGGATGAGAGGAGTAGATATTTCTTACAGCTTTGCACGGAAGAAGTCTTCACTTCACATATTGGCTACAAATAAAATACGCAATTGTTATGTCAATATCATTATTTATTTATACATATACTTAAAAACTTGGAGCTAAAACATTTTTAATTAATAAAATATCTAACGTTTATTCGTGTTATATTATTTTTCAACAATCATTCAGGCGAAACGTGTGTTACTGTCATTCAACTACTTCTGTTACAAAAATAAATCTTTCGATCCAGAAAAGAAAGCCTCTTATAATACAAAATTGGCCTATGTTCACATACATTAAGTTAAAAAGATGCTCTTAGATCATTCAAAGATTGAAATGCAATGAAAAATTTCGAAGCAAAATCATGAGATCAATAAAAGGTAACTAACTCTCGACTGCGTGATTAAATAGCATTGTTTGGCGAGCTAGTTTTCATAAATGCATTAAGGATTTTTTGTTCACATAATTAAAAATAAATTGGTAACAAATAAGTTTTTCTTTATATGATCTAAGAGCAATTGCGTACCTATAGAAGGGAAGATAATTGACTAAAGAATTTAAAAATAAAAGTAGGTATTACTCTCATACAACCATTTCTAAGCAAAATAAATGTAATTAAGGTATTTACGTAATCAAGGTGATATTTACAGTAAGGTGAAAGTAGGATAATACACTTATGATATTAAAATAAATACATACAGTAATTATAGTTACTAATCTAATTTAAAATATTAAATATACATTACACAAAAGTTAATTGTTACAACAAAACAACAAGTTCCTACATTGAAATACATGTAACACATAAAGTAATAATTTAAGTTGCTATAAGTTAAATAAGGGTTAACTACCAAATAATGCAGGAGTTTCTATAGACTTAGGTACCTAATTTTTGCATTAAGGTGCGTTTATACCAAGCAGCATATGATAGGATTTGTTTACTTATTAATAGGCAAACGCTAAAATAAAAAGTAATTATCCGATGTCACATGTTTGTGGTGTATTTAATAAAAAAAGACATGTCAAGTCCAAGCACAGATAGCCTAAATAAACTTGGCCTTATATAACAGAAAAATATACTCATGCTTTATTAGTGTAAACGCACCTCTAAACACATTCTGCTAATGAAAATATTTAGGTATCGATTTTGTAAGGGCAAATGGAGCCTAAGCAATTTTGGACGGCGAAGCAGTGGTGAGCATCGACAATAATTTATTACTTTTTTATTGACTTTAATTTGAACTACTCTAACACTGCAGGTTGCAAAAATAAGTAATTCTTTGGCAGTGACTCTTTGGTATTTGGCAAGAAGGAATGTTTTTATTTTGTGCACAACATTTATAAAAAATGAGTGTCGTGTCCACAAGTCTTAAGAAAAATAGATTCTACAAGCATATTTATAACGTCTATTTTGTTTAAAAGCAGAGTTTATCCAAAAGGCACATACAAAGAACTTGTGAAATGAAAGAACAGTTTTTATATTAAGGTGGCTCCATGATTCAGCTTGATTTAAACATTGCCGTCAAAGAAATGCATAATTTAATTAGATTTAGGTTAGTAATGAATAGGGTTGTCATTTACTACGGCCCTTACAGCGATATAATAATAGCTATCTATAGAATAATAATTCCTTTTTACCTGTACAATTTGTAATGTATCAACTGTTATTTGATTTACTTCTTATTTTACATAACTATACAATCTTATGTTCCTATATCGAGCCGTTGTCGCCGTGGTATGAAGAATCGCAGTAAAACCTCTACAGACAGGTCAAAAGGCAATATTTTGTTTAATACCTTTTAAGTATTTATTACTCTTTTTACTAGGTGTGTGCTTCTGTACTCCTTTCATTCGTTTTAAATACAGGCTGTTATGCTTATTTCTAAGGATTGCTTGTATTGTTTTAATAACTGCACTAAATCATTCCTAAAGTAAATAAAAAAATGCTTTTAAATTAGGTAATACTTCACTAACAATGAAAGATAAGTATATATTTTTTCTTTGATTTAGTACACCGAGTAACACAGATTTTTTTATTACTATTTCCTATGAATTTTATATCTTTCTGAACATCGACAACAAAGGTACATGCTACGGGCCAGGCTTTTAAGTATTACGCTTTAAAAGTGGTAAAGGACTCCAAGAGATGCATAAAAATATATTATCCTTTATATATTAAAATGAACATCCTTCAGTTTTCGTTCCTAAATTATTTTACCGGTAGGAATTGTTGTTACTCGACAGGACACTCGAACGTATTCATATCAGACCATAGACAATTTTGAGCCTCGGGACCATTTAATTTGAACAGTTGCCAGTAGCAATTATTCAAATCAAATTCCAAGGAGATTTATACCAACAGAAGTTCCAGATTATTTCAGTCCAAGTTTTTTAAGCCATCAAGAAGTGGGACAGTGGTCGAATAACAACGTGTTCGTGGGGTGTGGGGGCTCACTGGAACTCGTCGTCGGAGCTGAGGAGTGTGGTCTTCTCGTGGTAGTTGGTGGCGTGGCAGATGGTGGCCACGCGCTGCGGCGGCGGCCGGGGCGCCAGGGCTGCGCCCTCGTCCCGCTTGCCCGCGCCCGCGCCTCCACGCATCACTACGTACCAGACATGTTAGCTTCATTGCAAATTGAGCAGGTGTTCAAGCGTTTAAGGTTAGCACAAATAATAATTTCGTTATCACAAGATGGTGTTGTGAAGAATCTTTTTATGGATGTACCACAACCATAGAATTAAATCCCCATATTACCCAAAACCAGAATAAAAAATAATATTTTTCATATTATTTTCTTTTCTTTTTATCCATAACAAAATCTCGTCTTTTCTAAACGCTTGAACGCTGTTTGTGATCTTAAGAGTCAACTGTGTTACCAGTACTAGTGTGCTGAAACTACCATTAACATCTTCCTATGTTTCATAGTGACAATTTAAGTGCTATCTTGTGAGAAACAATTAACGCTCAATAAATTACAAGTATATGATTAAGTATACTGTTTTTCATACTGTTGGTAAATTCTGTCAAAAGTTTTTTTTGGTTTAGTAACCATTTCAAATTGGTGCAAAGTTTGTGCACACTACAGTGTTGTGAGTTGAAATAATCTTAATTTATAAAATAGTCCATGATTTACTGACTTCTGAACATAAAAGTTCATTGCTACTACTATAAATATCGCAACATATAACTCACTGAAGACAAAAAACTAAACAAATTATAACTAACGTGCTGATGAAGTCACACTCAATAATATGTTACACATTCAGGCGTGATACGAAAGCATGCCAGCAAATAATATAAAAAGCGAACATTAAAATATATCTTACCTTTGACTTCTCTGCTTAGTCTTTTAACGTGTGTATGTCTTACTTATGTTTGGTTTTCAACCGACTTCAAAAAAAGGAGGAGGTTCTCAATTCGGCTGTATTTTTTTTTTTTTTTTTTTTTTTTTTTTTTTATGTTTGTTACTCGATTTCTCAAAGACGCTTGGACCGATTTCAAAAATTCTTTTTTTATTTGAAAGGGTATGCTTGTCATTTGGTCCCATCGTCATCAGATCAGGACCTGATGGTGGAAACCCTGAGAAATCGAGGGCATCTCTTGAAAATTGTAGGCGAGCATGGGGTAAAAACTTTATATTTATATGTATATCTGATGAGACTACAATACTATGGAGGTTTAGGGCAGATCTGATGATGGAGACGACAGAGGATCGAGGGAACTCCTAAACGGCACATCTTAACTACCTCGTATTTGGGCTTATATTATTTGTATTGACGATACCTTTGCAACAGTGAAGGTTTGGAGCTGACCTGATGATGAAGACCAGAGAGGGTCAAGGGAACTCGACAACTGCATATGTAAACTACCTCGTGTTTGGGCTTATATTATTGGTATTGACGAGACCTTTGTAACAGTGAAGGTTTGGAGCTGACCTGATGATGGTGACCAGAGAGGGTCGAAGGAACTCGACAACTGAATATGTAAACTACCTCGTGTTTGGGCTTATACTTATTATTTGTATTGACAAGACCTTTGCAACAGTGAAGGTTTGGAGCTGAACTGATGATGGAGACCATAGAAGGTCGAGGGAACTCGACAACTGAATATGTAAAATACCTCGTATTTGGGCTTATATTCTTTGTATTGATGAGAACTTTCCACTTATATGGATAGTGACAACTATTCGTATCACTGAAAAGCTGTAAATAAAAAACTTTTTTACAAAAAAATTAAACCGACTTCCAAAAACACTAAAAAGCAAAAAAAAAAAACAAATTTTAGGTGCATCGGCCTAGAAGTCGGTGGCAAAATTAACTTAATAACATCCATTAGACACCGACTTCTAGGCCGATGCACCTAAAATTTGTTTTTTTTTTTTGCTTTTTAGTGTTTTTGGAAGTCGGTTTAATTTTTTTGTAAAAAAGTTTTTGTAATTAAAATAAAATATAATTAAGTAATATCCTTTATTTATTATTAGTGAGAGGCGAAATACATGTGTTTTGAAAATCAAACTGTGGTGAACTGTAAAAAATAATTATTATAACTTAAACCTACAATAACTATACTTTAGAATTTAATCAAAACTAGAACTAAAGTTTTAAAAAATCTCCTAAGTAAAAATAATATTATGATAACAATATTTAGGAAATGAAAACATAAAGTACGGCTTTACAGGTTGTTAGTTAATTTTCATTAAGGTTAGAGTTACTTGCAGCGCGTATTATTACAAAGCATTGGCAACACCCGCCTCGACATTTAACTGAAGGTGGAAACATGAAATGCCGTTCTTTGGTTTGGCAATAAAAGTGCAGGTTTCACTTCCACAGTTATCAAACATAATTTATTTAAAAAAGAATGTACAAAATCAAGACAACCCGATAAATGCCAAATGTTGCTATTACAAAAAAAAAAGAATATTTTTATACTAATTTTGAATTCTAGCATCAACTAAGGATCATATCCTGTAACTATATGAAAGTAACAAAATAATACAAAAAGAAAAAGTAATATAATCACAGAAAATTAACATTTACACTAATCCTTACACAGCACATACTAAAGGCATTAAGTACAAAGTAGATACTTATTTATGGCAATGAATAGTCCGAATTTGTTGTATTACCAGTAAACATATTTTTTATATGAGAGTGGCATAAAATACAGGCTCTTTATGATTTATTTGATTTGCAATGTATAGAATATATTGATCGTTCTAATTGTTCCAAAAAAAATATGATATGTTTTGTCTGCTAAAGAGCCAACACATGATTTTTCTTCCTTTTTATTTTTTTTTATGATTTTCGAATTATTTTTTCGTATTTCATCCCTGTGCAGTTTTAATATCATATTGGTTCCATTTCGATACCACCATTTGTTCTACCATGCCTTCCGATATGATACCTACCTAAGTTTTTCGTAAAAATTCGTTATGCGTTTCGGACTAGCCAAATACCTCGATATAAAAATAAAGTCCTTAACTAACGTGGGTTGGACCGAGCATCAGAAACCGATAGTTCTCCTTCACTGTATAAGGCACTTTGTGTGAGTGTGTGTGTGAGTGAAAACAAAAATTTGTATGTGTGTAGTGACACTCCGTTTACGATTCCCTAATTAATGAAAATTTATTTTCTTATTTTTCGCATGCCGTTTTGATACTTTCCTATCGAATATACTTGAATTCTGTGCGTGATAAAATTCAAAATGGAATGATTTCGTAATACTTCTATATTTTAAATACTGTCGGATAAAATAATCCTTTAAAAATACTGCAGAATAACTATACATACATACAGACAAACGCAGGCTTTCTATTCTTTAGAGGTGCAGAAAACCCAAGTATATTCGGTATTAACTAAATATGGAAATATTCCCATTCAAACGCCAATAGTTTGAGTACTCTTCAGTAAGCACCAAAGTTTAGCACAAATGAAATGGTACCCAAACATTGTGCTTGAATGGAAATACTACTGAACATGAACACACTTGTATTTTTTTAGATTTTATTTTACATTATTGTTAGTGGTGTTTCCATGCTCGGGCATAATGTATTTATTATTACATGTATGTATAAACGGACAGACAGCAATGCACTTCATGCAGAGCACAGCTATGGCAGAGTTTATAGTTTCTCATAAGGCAGTTGAGAAGTGACATCTGAAAGAAAACAAAACCAAAAAATAAGAAGGACCTAGCCTACAGCGTAATGGGTACTAATCATGAAATTAAAATGAAAACTGGGCGCATTCATTCAAAACTAAACCAAATTACGTATACATGTTTTCCTATTTTTTATCATTCAACAAATAATTCAACAACCATGAATCACCAAATGCACTCATTACTTTTTACAACCTCAACATGCTATAAAACAATTACAGATAAAATCTAATCTAGCCATAGACAACGCGATATCCATGTATCAAACGATATAGTAAAAAGTTTATTACCAAAGAGGCTACATACACAAAGGAGTATTCGAAATACCTATCTAAAATCAAACCACGGAGTAAGTAAAGATAAGCGGAGATGCCATAAGGCAGGAACTAGTAGTATTACATGAAATGGACCGGTTCCAAAGAAGGCGTGTAAAGGTGGAAACGATAATGTTGGTTGTTACCCGAACACCCGAATTTTCGCGCGCCAAATTCATAGGCGATATTCCATTATAACATCTCCGCTCGTCAGTTTTTCCTCCATGGATCAAACAATGAGTTTGGTATAGTTATAAAAATGCAAATAAAATGCGACCAGGCAGCGTAAGGCATGCGTTGCTAACACGATGTAAGACAGTGCTACGTCACTCACCAGAGCTGTATTGTGTGTACTGCTGGTACTGCGGGTGGAAGTTGTGGAACGCGTCCGTCATTATGTCCTTGGGGTTCATTGTCTCCTGAAAATTTTAAGTAAAAAATTAATAGAGAAAAACGTTTAATTTCTTGCCAGTAACTTACCGAACATAATAACGTTTTAATGAATTACAAGAAAGTAAATTATGTATATTGACGCCAATAGACGGACTGATTGAACAGTTTTTTTTTTAATTTGTAATGTACAGCAGAGGTACCTCTGCGAAGATGAAACTACACTAGCTCTGCATATAAGATTGATATCTAATAAGTGTAGTCCACAGTCGAAAATCCATATAGAAACCGGCTGTAATTGTATAGGCATGTGATGGGGAGGTTTGAAGACATGTTGTGAGGAAGGTTATGAGCATGAATTTGAATGGATATAGTTGAAGAGGACCAATAAAGAAGCGATGGAATGGTTTTGTTAACTATTCCATGCCATGTGCCATAGCCATGTGGATAGAAAGAATGTTATTTTTGAGATGACGGCAGATAGAAGAAGTAAACATGCGGCGCTGACCCCAAAAACAATTGGGATAAGGGCAACAGGATGATGATGATGAAGTATGTATAGTCCACATACCTTGAGGCTGCTGGAGATGGACTGCATGGTGACGGAGCGGTGCGGGTCGCGGTGCGCGTGCGCGTACACGGCGGCCGGGAACGCGTACCGCAGCGCCACCGCCGCCGCCAGCATCTCCAGGCAGATCAGGAAGTTCTGGTAGCCCGCAGACACTGTGCCCGCTGTGGTCGGGACGCCGTTCGCGTCGTGGATAGGAGATATTACCTCAGCCTTCTCGAGAATGGCGAGGGCTACACCTGAAAGGGAGGAAGGGGATTTTAGATTGATCTGTCTGATAGTTAATTAGGGGAGGAATTAAGTTACTTTGTTAACTTTAAAGATTGTTGAAAGATTGTTAACTTTAAAGATAAGTTCTAGAAACTCCATTCGGCAAATTTTGACAAAACATGGTTTATCACCCAACACAAATAAACATAGCATCATCATCATCCTCCGAGCCTTATCCCAACTATGTTGGGGTCGGCTTCCAGTCTAACCGGATTCAGCTGAGTACCAGTGCTTTACAAGAAGCGACTGCCTATCTGACCTCCTCAACCCAGTTACCCGGGCAACCCGATACCCCTTGGTTAGACTGGTGTCAGACTTACTGGCTTCTGACTACCCGTAACGACTGCCAAGGATGTTCGATGACAGCCGGGACCTACAGTTTAACGTGCCATCCGAAACACAGTCATTGGTGTCTAAGATATACTTAGAAAGTACATATAAACTTAGAAAAGTTGCATTGGTACTTGCCTGACCTGGAATCAAACCCGCGCCCTCATACTTGAGAGGTTGGTTCTTTACCCACTAGGCCACCACGACTTTTACAAATAAACATAGCATACTTACGCAAATACATTTATCAAACTCTTAAAGACCGCTATTCATATACACTTCACAACAGCCTTACTCTTGATCTTGAAACGAAGGTCACCCTATCACAGTCACAAACATGCTTATTTTGCAGAAACGAGAGGAAAATAACGAATTTGACAGTGAAGGAGTCAACTTTAAATCTGATGACTGTCAAAATAGCTACTACACTGTCCACGATGCAGACACAATAGTTCATCAATAGGTGTGTACATTTGACTCATGGGACAGAGAAGTCAATGTGCTTACCCAAACCGGCTGTCGCTGGAAACCAGTGCTGAGACTCTGTCTTGTTTCGGGACGCAGCATTATGCTGAGCGAGGGCCGTATTGCGCGTTTTAAGACGCATATTTTCTCTTTCAATTTTTTTTCTATGTTTATATTGTCCACGTGTATATGCGTCTTAACGCGCGCAATAAAACTTATTTTATTTCTTCCTTTCTTCTTACCTTGCCAAAACGAGAGGAAAATGACAGACTTGACGGTGAAGAACTTGAGTACTGGGTCGAAGGGCTTGAGCATCTCCCTGGTGGCTCCGAGGAAGAGGAACAGGCTGTAGAGTGCCAGGCTCACGGAGAAGTTGTACACGATGGTGATGTAGATGTAGCCGCCGTCGGGGCTCCAGTCGCCGTCGTGGTATAGACCACGAGCCTGTAAGTAAATGACGGAAATTGAAACGGTTGTTTGATGAAGAGGTATGATATTTGTTTTTGTATTTTGATAGGAATTTGAAGCATTTTTGTTCGAAAATATATCCTGGCATATACATACGTATTAAACAGTGTGATTCATAAGAACTTTGTTTCATATGAGTTCTGTGTTTTTCCATGGCAGATTTCTATCCTGCCCAAACATCTTCGAAGAATTACAAAAATTGTTGCTGCTTACTGCAGCTTTTAAGTAAGACTTAACATTAAGTAAATTTTAAGCATTTTGATATACATCTCCTTATTTCTGAAATGTCATCATTTACTTCACATTTCGTATTAGAAAACCCAAACTTATGCAATACATGACGTATGGGATATATGAGTCAATGGCTTTATCAATGAGTTACACCACCTGTGACACATGCGTTGTTATCTCTCGTAAACCGGTGGACACCTGACGGAATTTATATTTAATCATCTGTTGTAACGTATTGGTAATAAGACCAATTGCCAGTTATCATGATGATATTAAATTATTAAAAGTAGCTTATTTAAAGTTAAGCTTATCAAACCACCTACCAGATGCCTGGTCTGTCTAGATTAAAAATTTCAGACATTTGTGAACGAGACAGGTCTTTCGCTATTTTATGCTGCACCGTATTATTAACACACGTCCCAAAGTTAATTAAAACTAAATAATTTTGCTCATACTCGATAAATACAATTTCCACATGTCGTTAACTTATTTTCCTCGATAAATATATGTAAGTATAGTGTTTTTATTGGGAAATCCAAAACATAATTTACTGTTGAAACTACAATGAATAAAAACAATGTTAGCAGTAGTCTTTCAGGATATTCTTATAAAACCAAAATACCTGTAAGAATATAATAATGAAGGCGCAAACGGGCTTAATAAGACAGAACTGCAGTGTAGCCTGCTTGCAGAAGCGCAAGAAGCCGATGGTATAGGTGGCGCCACTGAGGCAGCACGTGCCGTTGACGCACGACGCCCGCACGGGGCGCCCGCGCAACTCCGACATTATGTTACCCTCCCCGCCCAGGTACTCGTAGCAGAGCGACAGGAAACTGTAGATCACGAATGCTGGAACAATTAATAATATAAGTACAATAGTTTGTTAGCAGATATACGCGAGACATAAGTAATTGATTTTCTATTGCTCTATAATTAGCGGCATACAAGCGGTTAAAGTTCGCCTTCCAAAAATCCGGGACTCTGTAGTCCCGTCCCGACCAGACGTCGAGTACACTAGTTAAAAAGTTTATTTCGATGGTTATAAGGAGGTCCCATAGGCAGTCGTTCCTTGTAAAACACTGGTACTCAGTTATGTTAATGTTTATTTATTTATTGCAGTTTTTGTATTTAGAGCAGATAAAGGTGAATATTAAAAATATAAATAATCTTCTGAGTATATACCAAATAAGAGCCCACATCATTTTCAGCGTTTCAAGAACTAGCTAGAAGAGAATAGATAGAGATTTAACTGTAAAGTTATGATAATCATATTCTGTGTCTTTTTCCAATTATGTTGGGGTCGGTTACCCGTCTAACGGGATGCAGTTGAGTACCAATGCTCTACAAAGAGCGACTGCCTATCTGACTTCCTCAACCCAGTTACCCGGGCAATCCAATACCCCTAGGTTAGACTAATTTTTCCCTATAAAGTATTGACATAATATAAATGTAAGATTAGGAAAACAACAAGTATGGTGGAGTCATAAGTGAAATACGTATGTGTATCAGTGTGTCTGCAGTGAGTTTATTGCTTATGTTTTATGCCATGCTCGACTTGTAGCTATGTCAATTTATGAAGACACTTAAAATTATTTGTCATCATCATCCTCCGAGCCTTTTTCCCAACTATGTTGGGGTCGGCTTCCAGTCTAACCGGATTCAGCTGAGTACCAGTGCTTTACAAGAAGCGACTGCCTATCTGACCTCCTCAACCCAGTTACCCGGGCAACCCGATACCCCTTGGTTAGACTGGTGTCAGACTTACTGGCTTCTGACTACCCGTAACGACTGCCAAGGATGTTCAATGACAGCCGGGACCTACAGTTTAACGTGCCATCCGAAACACAGTCAATGGTGTCTAAGATATACTTAGAAAGTACATACAAACTTAGAAAAGTTGCATTGGTAATTGCCTGACCTGGGATCGAACCCGCGCCCTCATACTTGAGAGGTTGGTCCTTTACCCACTAGGCCACCACGACTTTTTTTTTTTTTTTACTTAAAATTATTTGTATGTATAATTATTTGTATTTAAGTGTATGAAAGATTCAAGAGCTATGATTGTTAACAAGCCTTTGATTACAACAGACCAAACCGTCTCCATTAAGGTTAAATAATATTATAAGCATCTTGATTTTTGCAGTCGTGGCCGTGACCTTAATTTCAAAATCACGAATAGAATGCACGATGTATAGATGCTTGTAAATACGTTCTATACTTTATTAACCAAATGAAGTTATTAAGCAGACTTTGTTTTTAACATTCTGGGTTCGTATGACTTTCTACGACATTGTTGCAAAATACTCGTTCAAAGAGGACTTTGATGTCATTTATTTTAATTCCATTGCCAATTGCCATATACAGATCAATTGAAGGAGCCTGTTATACAGCGTCTCAGTTCCAACAAAGAATTGATTGAGTTACGAAATTGCTTCTCCGATGTTATTGAGTTCAAATCGATTAATTGATTAGACTGACGTACTCCAGCCGCCCAATGAAAGGACAAATAAACAGTTTTAGAAATGTGCATCCTCCTCCGAATGTGTCTAGAAATATTTTTATTTTTAGATGTTACGTAATCGGCGCATTATTCGTAAGCTGCGTTGCAGGCCACAGACTAAAAATAAATATAAAAATCTCCTTGGACGCTGGTTTCTAGAACAAATGCTCAATTTATTCTGCCACATGATACGCTGACCGTTATTTAGCTGTAGTTATCTAATCTGTTTGCATAGTCCGCTGACACAGTTGTATCCACTTGCATTCGTAAAGGATATCCCACGCAGTTAATTTTGTAATCATTTTGATGGATATGTCAGTCCCAAATTTTCTTCATTTAAAGATGAAAGACGCCTACATTTTGGTATACGGAAATGGCCCAAGAACAATCACATTCCGTGCCTTTGATCTAAAGATTCCTCGAAGCATCTACATTTGTTTTATTTACTAGCAGAAAAAACACAACTAATGCCACGTGTAACGTCAAAAACAATTGAAATCAAGTTTACCTTCATAGCAATCTCTGACAGTGAAGAAGTATACATAGTAGGAGTTTCCGTTGAAGAACAGCAGTGAGATCCAGCTGTAGCAGCCGTATATTGGAACGATGAAGAGGATACGGACTATCCAACGCTGCTCGGAGGGATTCGTGTACCAGCGCAGGTGCTGGTAGATCTGGAAACAAAGATACAACAATAATTAGAAGGTTTATTGTGTTGAGTATGTATTCCCAGATGGGGACCCAGGAGGTGATATGTAAAGAATACGTCGATTTTTTAGCAACATATAATCAAAACTGACGCTAGCCTCTAAAGCTCTTTGTATCCTACCTAGGCCACTTAGCGTGGAGCGGAAAGTTACCCAGAATTTCACATTTCACTGAATAAAAAATATCCCAAAATTCAGCGGCTTCAGGTGCTCCTAGTGTAGTAGTCCTATAAGTCATACAGAAAATGTCTGTATGACGTCTCTTGCTACCATTTGTACAAATCTTACGTTATATTGATACAGCTTGAATCAAGACCACATTTATTTGCAAATTCTGACACGTCTATTTAAGAACAATTATTTTGATTGTCTCTTGTTATTGGTTATTCGATATAGGAAAACGATTTTAACAATTGAAAATCATTGTGTATTGGTTTTCTATAGGAACGGCTTCGTTTCACTGCTAAAATCAGAATTCTTATATCAATTCAATTTTCAATTTTTTCAATTTATTTATTTTTGCAGAAAACATCATTCATTAGAAAACATATCATTAGAAAAATCTTTTATTTATTCGATTTTTATTCATGTTTAGATTTACAATTTGCATTCATTAGCAGGTGTTATCTGACAAAGAAGTTTGTCTAGACTTTTCACCAAAAGAAAGTTGTGCTGTTGACCAATTGATAATAATTAATAGGTACCGTATTCGACTTTTAGCGAGGGACAAACTTTTAAAAATCTGAACGTTTTCCTCAGATTAATGGAATTGGGACAGATCATTGCTTTGTTTTATTGATGTTTTGTAGCCATTTTATTACTATTCGTGATTCTGTTATCAACATGGCTTTTTTACTGATGTCGAACATTTATTTCCATAACACTAGTTTACAAATTTTTATTTTTTTCATATACCCCTCACAAAATCTATACCAGTACTCTCCGCCACCTTTGTACATTCTAAAAGTAACAACATAAAAATTCTATCACGTCACATTTTTTTTCTACTCCCAAATATTTGTTTTTAGGAATCATTCTTAACTCTCGATCTTTGGTTTTGCATTACTTGTTTAGTTTAAGAGATATTTTTTGTTTAATTTTAAAAAAATGTCGCGTAGACAGTGTAGACAAAGTTGTGATCGCTTTTGTTATGTTTGTGGACAATTTATATTTATAAAGAAGAAAAGACATGTGACAGAATCGTTGAAAATTGCATATCTTCATTATTTCGGATTTTCTGTGGCCAATCAAGAAAAAAACTGGGCTCACTATGTGTTTTGTGACAGCTGTAGACTCACTTTACTGCGATGGTCATCCGGCGAAAACGTACACCTGTCATTTGGTACACCAATGTTGTGCAGGGAACCAACTAATCACGAAAATGACTGTTACTTTTGTGTTACTAAGACTTCGGGTTTTAATAGTAAAACTAAGTCGGCTATTGTAAATGCATATGTTACTTAAAGAGGGGGTGTTTGGCGTCCCACAAGTATGCAAAATCATATAAGTGATTTTAAGTTTGATACTCTTTTATCAACGACTGAAAGAGTTGCTTGGAATTCATTCAAAAATGTTGTTAGAGACTTTTTAAGCAATAATAAAAGTGAAAACAATAAAGAGATAGTGATTGATTCATTACAAAATTATCATAAGATGGGTGTTAACATGTCAAAAGATTAATTTTCTACATTCCCACTTGGATTTTTTTCCGGAAAACTTAGGAAGCATGAGCGACGAACAAGGAGAGCATTTTCACCAGGATTTAAAGGCTTTTGAAGATCGTCATCAAGGCTATTGGCACGAAAATATGTTGGGAGACTACTGCTGGTCTATATTAAAAGAAACCGATTCCGAAACCTATAAAAAGAAGTCCAAAATTAATAATTTTTAGTTGGTTATGGTCCGTTTTCTCCTGTTTTTTAAATTAAGTATAATTCCAAATGTGGACGTGATAGATTTTTTTAAATATTTTTCCTAGAGTACCTATAGATAGATAGATAAAATTCAACAACTTTTATCTGGGGTATAAAAACCGTGTAAACTAGTGTAATTAACATGAACGGCGAATGTCACCCAAATAACTTTTTTATACTTAATACTCGTATGAATTCAATTGCGAAATCATAAGAGAGAGATGATGCGGATGAGACGAACGCATCCGTAATCAAAGCGGCTACGCTCTCTTCGCGTACTATTAATATCATTAGATAAATCTGTAGATAGTATTCATTGACTACGTAACGGTTTTTTACTGCTACACTATAAAATAACGTTTTTTTCTTACTAGTACTTCTAGTTTGCTTTATGGGAAAGCGGCGCGTCTGCTGCGTATCCCATCATTATTCATTGATAGGTCGGTAGGAAAATAGCCTATTCATACCAGTCTATATAATTAGGCAGGTCGGCCTCAGGCATTTTCTTACGTACCTAATGGAGTAAAATCGTTCTGAATATACTCCAAATAGTGGTGTATACGTACACTTGTGAGATTATATCGATCTTTGTGCAGACTGACTGACGTCAGACGCTAGAACGGTTGGACTATATAACTTTGTTTCTATCTTTATAAAACAAATCTGCACAAATTAAACTTTTTCGTGGGTAATTCATTATTTCAAAATATTTTTGGAGGCCGTTGCAGAAAGCAAAAGTAATATTTGGCTCTGCCTTAATTTTGATAACCTAGCAAGATAAACAGTAGAAAGCATACCGCTCATTGGCTAATGTGCGATAAAGTTAATTATGAAGAACCACTAATTTTGCGCAGTTATAGAGCACAGCTGAACGTAGCAGAACTGCCGCCCTTGTGGTCGTCAAAAGCTGTGTAACACAAGTATCTATGAAATGAATAAATTGTGTGTCTTATCATCGTTGTCTCAAGTCGTAAATCTCCGTAAATCGTGATTTCCTCCAAAAAAATGTGCGAGCTAAAATGTTCTTAGGCACGTAACGACGATAAAGAACAAACGTCTTCTGCGTGCCCGGGCTGTACCCGCGTTACCGGTCCATCATCACACGTTAACCTCCCTTCTCGCATAAAAACTCGCTGTCCATGTACTACAATACATTTTTGTACTTTATTAAAGGCTGTTCAACTACGTTTATAACAGTAAAGTACGAACATTTCCTGTCCCGGTGGGAAAATACAAGGTCAAAAACCGAATGTATATCATGGCGGATACTCTGTAGCGGCTCTCTTGTGGCCTAAGTCATTATTCATGGAGCTACAATAACTTGTTATCAGCAGGTAAATACTAAACGGAATATAGTCCATAACGAGGTGCGATAACACTTGCTCTGATAGCGCTACAAAAGAATTGGCTAATGTCGTTATTTTAGATCGACGCTCTCGTCTGCTTATCAGCGAGAATGTAAAATAATATGCGTGAATATTGTTTTTGTCTAATATGAACCATGAAGAATGAAGATCATAATGATTAAATACTCAGGCGATCCCTAAGATAGTATGAGGACCTTCTCATCAAACATTACAAATAGAGTAACAATTCATATATTAACATTGAAGCCCCGCGTGATACTCAACCTAACTTAATACTTGTTGCGTTAGCCTTGGCAAATTATGCTTTTTGCAAAACCAGTCGATCGATCTCGAATGATCGATTTCTGACTTACTAAGCAGTTGACTCATTTAATGCCGGAACACTCCAAATACAGGGGCAGTGCGTACTCCAAGCTACACTTAATGATCGTTACTATGTGCGAAACTACGAGTAAATGAGGAGCTATGCGTACTTATTATTCGTTTAGTGTGACGTCACATGAAGATGGGATACCTCTTGTAGTAAATAAACATCTTAGAAGTTTTGCTTTTGTTTACACGGCATCAGATATACTCCGGAAATAAAGACTTGATACAAGATATGCCAAGCATTTAAACACCATCAAATATAATTTGTGTAGCGACTATGGCTATTTATTGGGTACAATATTTGTTGATACGGCAGAGATGGAATGCTTGATCCAGTAGAGAAACCAAACTACATCTATGTTATTTAGTGATGGTCTCGATCTTTTGAAAATCACATTATCTATCTAATGATCACCAAAGCAGTGAGTCACTCATGAAAAGATGACTAAACACGATGATCACACATACACATTACTTTAACATTTAGTTACATCAATTAATTATGTAATAGGAAACTATTAACCTTTAAATTTTTTCATCACAAGCTTCGAATTCTAGATTGAAAACAGAAACCAGATTTATCGAAATAGTTTTAAACAACTGGATTGACTGCGTTAGAATTAATTGAGTGCACATATATACCTACCTACGTAATGCCAGAATAAAGCAAAGAATTTAGATGTTTCTGTTTGAGTTATGCCCAATTCGTCATTTTAGTGATTTGGCATCCATAAAAAACGTGTCCCGATTTGTCATTCCATAAAATATTTTATTTTGCTTAGTCCCAATTGGTCATCCGTACTTTATTTTGTAAAAAGTACTGTCAACAAGAAAAGCTTTACAATATTGTAATATGTTTTTTTATTATTATTTAAGTATGTTGGTTATGTTTTTTTCCGAATATGGCAAGACGCTATTAATAAAATCGCGATTTCAACGGCGTCACATAACGCACGACCAAAACCAAGATACCAGGATCGCATAAATCAGATGAGTAATATACCAACCATCGAGTGTCCATGGAACTGCCCACCATGTACTAGGACCGCATAACTTACAGGAGTATAGCAGTCAAGAGTGTCACGATTTTACATTTTATATACTAATTGTAGATAAAATACCAATTTACACCATGTCGATGAATTGTATTTTATGTATATCAACCAATTTTTTGAAAATCCCGGTATACTTAACTTATTTTATATATAAAATCAGGTAATAAAACAGAAGCCTTTTGTTTTCTAGAAAGAGACAAAATATAGAAGAAGGGGCAAAGTATGGTCCGGTTTCTATTGTTTTGTGTAAGTAACTATTTACTATAGGGTTGTTTCCAATTTTCGAAAATCTATTTAAATAGCTTCTAAATAATTTAAAGATCACCCCTCCTATAATTTTGCGTCTTAAATCTCTTTACTTTTTATTTATTCGATTTTTTTCTATTTTTCTTAAAACATTGCCCAGAAAACGCTCGATCACGTGACTGTGACGTCAGAGTATACTATGTGTTCCTTTACACCTTAACGCACATATAAAGAGAAGAAACTAATTAGAAAGAACTCATCGATTTTTAAATTTTAATAATGTATTCTTATAATATGTATAGATACAAAAACAAATATTTTAAACATTTAAATTATTTTTAAACATTGGGCACAAAAGAAAATACCTGTAATGTTTTGAGTTGTGTACGCGGTAAAATAAAACTGTGCAAAGGAACATAACGTTTGTTTGTTATTGAGGTTATATTTGTGTCATCTTGGTTATTAGCAAAGAATTGAGCGACAATAAAACTATCAGCTTTCATAAATCCTTTCTCCATAATTCTTTTCTAGCTTTCTTTCGCTCAAATACAAATAAAAACTGAAGAAAACAACACATCAATTCCCAGGTTATACCTGTCATAGACTGTCACTGTCAAATACTTGTCATTGTCAATGTAAAGTGACGACATCGGACTCGATTCGCCGTTTTCAAGGTCGTGACGTAATAGACGATAAATTTAAATTTCATAAATTATTTTAAAATTATTAGGTCAGTAATTATTAATATAATATAGCTTATCGTGTTTCTAGTTTTGTGAACTTTCGTTGCATATACCTATTTTTAATTGACTGAATACTAGGAAACAACCCTATTATCGGTATTAGCAAAAAAACATGTGGTGCAGATGCATTATTAGTTGGTTGTTAAGCGCCCTTGAAGTGCATGCGAGTTTTTAAAAATGAATACCGGAAAAACAGTAATAGCACTATTTGGGACCAAAACTTAAGCACATATATATAAAGAAAATAAATATATTTTCTTAATTGTGTATGGATAGTAAGAACAAGAAGTTTAAGAAGATAATTGAACTGAAACGTTATGTTTATACAAACAAGGTCCAATTAAAAAAAGCACTGCAGTATGTGCAACACAACTGCTGACTAGATTCAAATTATTTTTGTTAATTAAATATATTTATTTTCTTGTTTGTGAATATTTTTATGTATACAATCTCTTTGCTAGTTATGGGCTCCTGGTACTTTTGTTACCGGTACAAAAAGTATCGAGTCACATTTTCGGGTTTATAAGTCTTCACCTGTGTTTTATTGTACATTTTATTATATTTATATGAGAGCTATTTTAAACCTTTACCTACATCGAAGTGTTTCATTTAAAATTTCTTCTAACACTTTTATTTCTGACGGTACTCTGCTGCGTGAAATTTTATGCGGGTGACGAAACGGAACTCAAAATTTAAATATTAAATTATTTATTTTGCTCGAATGACGAATTGGGAATTGATGTATGGAAAAAATAGTTGGTGACCAATCGGTACTAATGACAAATTGGGAATAACTCTTCTGTTTTGCATAGCATATAACAATCAACAAGTCAGTTTGAAGAAAGCGTTATTCGGAATACTTTGTACAATTATCTGTTCAAAATTATAATTTTGTACATAATTAGCCCACTTACGTCTTAATCTTAATTAGTTTTAGGAAGACGTGTATGACATACATAACTTTATTACTGATCGTAAAATTGGGCAAAACCAATTCTGGTTAGCTGACCTGTAAAATATACGTACGCATATGTATTTACAAAAAGCGTACGATGATTTCATAAACAAACTGCATTGATGATCTCACATGTTGAGTAAGGGATCTCCCAATTCAATGAAAACGTTTAAAACACACATTTCAAGTGCTGGTAATTCTAAGGTTGTTTATACCCCAGAATATGCTGTTGTTATACCATCAGTCATCATTATCATGAGAAAAGTTTTGTGTGATCGTATTTTGTTTTGCCAAAACCCAACACAAATCTCTCCAGAACAGTGTCCATGAACGACCTAAATTGTCCACCAGAATTTAAGGCAAAGACGGACCTCACACACGTTATTCGGTTCGTTAAACTCTTAGCCCGACACAATGTTACTAAGAGCTTATTTAAAATTCACCTTATCCCGCATCCATTTCACTATCGATTTTCACGATAAACACATGTGGGTTACACTTACATGTACCCTCTCAAGTAAGCGAGCCGTTCCTTGGAAATGTATTAAGTATAAACAAATACTGTCTTGTGACATTATGGTTCGAAGTAATTGTGTCATCGCTGTACTTCCAACGAGTTCACAGGACTTTATAGGCAAGAAACAGACCTACATACAAGAAGGGTAAAGTTCGTCATGCTTCAAAAGAATAACTTCTCAAATAACGCTTGTTATGCATTGGTTTCTAATCGTTTCGATGAGAATAATTGGCTGTCTATGAAAAATGGCCTGACTTGTTTACGCAAAAACACAGCAGTTAAAAAGAAAATTAGTCATTTGTGCTTATCTTGAAAGGAATTTACGCGCAACAACACGACGGCATTTTTTGCCGACATGTCAAAATCGTCGAACGTTCGTGTAACGTTTAACATTGCATAATTATACGCTAACAGAGTGTACTACTACGGGCACTATTGATATTTGTGTGGTCCTATGAAACTTCTGAATATCCTCGCCCTAGATCATAGTGTTATATTTTTAAAACCGTTATCGTCAAGGAAAACGTTATCCCGTTTCCACATCCTGTTAGGGGAACTCCAATATGGAAGAGACTTTTTCAATATATTCTCATATGTATTTCAAAATGCGCATTTTAAATATTTCAATAAATGCAGAAAAATGGTGTATCGAGCTTTATATGAACATTAAATTCTTAGAAATATTCATACCTTAGACATAACGGTACTGCACTTTCAAATTCGAATATGGAGTTTCTATGAAGTTTGGATTCAATTAACTGTGCTAACAGCCAAACCGTTTCTGGTGTAATAACTACTATTTCGCCATGGACGAGGGAAAGACATTTTCATGTCTCAAAAAAAAAACAGTAAGCAGGTAGTCTAGCAATGCTCCGAACAGAGTGAAGGAGAAAGTTCTAAGAATAAATTGTCAGCTTAGTAGGGATAAGCGAATTGCCGTTTATGAAAAAACTCCAGTAACACACCTTGTGATGGCAGGGGAACGATACAATTTAATAAAATATTGATTTTGTACGCAACTAGCTGCCCGCATCGCCCTGCCCACGCTTGGCCTGACTTGAAAGGTTATTATATTTCTTCTCAGTAAACATACTGTACAAGACATTTAGTAGTATTTTATAGACTTTTTTATCGTCCTTATTTGTAGTAACAGAGTAACTTTACAGCCTTAAAAGTTGTACATCATTCATAAGGAAAATCTATTGTAATATGAGATGTTGTAACTGTTTCGACGTCTAGGACACAGGTGCGTCAGCCTGACGCAATTTTCGCCAAGTAAACATCTACAAACATCAAGTAGGTAAGTATAGTATATACTGACGTCACCCACACATCCGAGTACCCGCAGCTGTTGTTCTTTTAACATCGCACATTATACTTAGAAATCTAATTACTTAATGGACCGCACCATCACACCGTAAACATTACAAATGAATGTGATTAACTGAACTAATTACTTCCTGCTTTCGTGGAATTTCATATCATCCATAACATTGGAATACATTCCTTGCAATTATGATCAATTAAAGAAAAAAAAGGCACGCTTTCGAAAGTGTCGTTGAAGAGCAAACTATTTCAATAGAATCAATCGATTGTAAGTTAACAATGATAATGGCAAACAATCCATCTTCGCAAGCATGTTTTATTGACCATTGACTATTCTATTCGTTTCGTATTGAAAACTTTTTGCGTGAGATCTTAAAAAATGTTGACGTAAGCACACCTGTGGCGACACCGACTGGCTGAACAAAGACACCTTGTCTTTTGTATCGTTGAGACAAAGATACGAAACTAACTCTGCAGTTAGCAATACCTTTTCAGCAATCTATGAGTACATTACGAGAACAATTATTTTTAATAAAACTATGTATGTTTAAATCGTAACAAACCTTTTATAGAAGACGTATGTAAAGCATTGTAAAGGTTGAGCAGTAATTTCCACCGTGTATTTACTACAATCTGACATGTCTTTTTTTTACATTCATAACGTTAGCGACTTTGTCCCTAGAAATTAGTAAAGCTTGAAATAATTACCTGTTGGCAAGTAATGAATAGCGCCGCAAACACGAAGATTCCGGCGATTCCCTGAGCACCAGGGGTCTGGAGGAACATGGAATCCTTTTCGTGGACCACCTCCTTAATCATCGGCTGAGCCGTGAGGTTGATGGTCTCCGTCGAACTCATACTGCAACAAACATATTGAATCGTTAGAAATTATAGTCACAATGTCAGGGATGAGCCTTCGACAGTTCGTAAGATTCTTCATGCAACAGTTCAACTGGGCCGGTGAATGTGGCAATATTCTACTACAATAAAGTGGTTCAGGTATCAGAACTGTTGTCAGAATACAAATCGAAGTCCGGTACAAGGTTGAAACAGTGAAAGTTTAAATTCATAACAGGATATCCAGCTAAATATGTTATAGAGATATGACGGATTTACAACAAAAGGGACTCGAAATTAGCGGTAGACCCAATTTTGAACGTACGCAAACAATAAGTAAAATAATATTAGTTCAAGAGTCTTCACAAAATAATTCTCATTAGCATTGGGCTAATAAAAGGACGACGGCTACATCGTCTTCTTAAGGTTAAAAACGAAAGAAAAGTCATTAGCGTTGAGTGGACTGAGTGGAGTTTTATTAGGTTTCAAATGAAATGTCCTTTGAAATGGAGATTTCACAGCAGAAGCGCCTTATTTGTAGTTATTGCTGTGAGATTATTGCTCGCTAAATCGAGACATCAACCCATGAAATTATAAATGATGTTGAGGAACACATACATATAGCGTGCATTTGTTTTTTATTTCTTTCATATACATATAAGCGCATTGTCCAACATGCTTTCAATCAAACACGACTTGTCAATTAAAAATAAAATCTGATAGTCATCTGGAAAAAACAAGATGGTATCTATTGTGGAACGAAAGAACATTGTGCTGGCACTCAATATTATAGTGATGTAGTCCGGTGGCAAGGCCTGCTCTAACAATGCGATATCAAAACAATAAAATTGAATCCCAGGGGCGCCTAACTAATCAAATCGTTGTGGCTTTGACCACATACACGTATACACCGAGTCTAGGACCGTATGTTAATTAAACTGAGGTCAACTGACGATTTTATCTCTATACAGAATGAAGGTTTAAGTACGCAGTTCATCCACAGCTTTAGCTAAGTAATTAAGTTGCTTAATGGAATCATTTTTGTGGATTAATATAGTAGCTTTACTACGCTAAGTTAGGGGCATATAAAATAGACAAAGACAGACATGACAGACATACTTAAATATCCGAGGGGCACACTTTGAAGTCCAGATCCTAGTGACGAAGCTGGATCTACCAAAGACAAATGATATCGTCCTTGTTTCAGAATGGATCTATGTAAGTATACCGTATGATACGACCTCTGGACTGCTTTAGGGTCAGGGTACTGGCAGTGTCGAAGCACACGAATAGAATTTAGATGCCTTTTCCATTTATTGTAAAGCAACAATGTTTTTTTGCTACGTTATATTGAATGTTTTAGAACGTGCAACTAGATTTTTGAGGATTAAACACTTATAGTGGCATTTTATGTGGATGATCCATTCGTGCTTAAATCCGCCACTGCAAAATGATAGCTAGGTAGATATATGTAATACAAAAGCTAATATTGGCGTACAAAATGTTTGCAGAAGCTGTTTTCGACCCCGTTTTTTCTCTTTTTCTGATTATCGGTGATTCAGAGGTCAGTGAACCAACATGGGTACTTAGTCTACCTTTAATAAATTAACTTCTGTAGGGTATTGAGCTATTTGATCTATGTACGGGAGGAAGTTGACAGGACGCAAGTGAAACCGCGAGAAACAGTTGGTATAGTAACAAAAAAAAACTGATTGCATCCTATTTTTATACTTACTCAGCCATAACATTTAACTTATCTTAGGTCTATTGTAACAGGAGCTGTATCAAAGTGGACTCACTCACTGGCCTTGATTTGGTATTATTTTACAGAACTCGTTTATTTACATGCACAAAATAATATGATAAATTCAGATGGCTAATTTTTAAACAAAAATTATTTGTTCCTGCAAAAGTTCCCATATTATTGTGGATTGGTTGACTGCATTCAGAAACTATGAAAAAAAAAAGGAAACTTTTTTAAAATGTACCGCATATTAATACAAATAAACACAATTTAAGGTGATTTAGAGCTGCTTTGAATCAATGATAGACAATAGCATCATGTTAAAAACTAGTCCACGTTTTTAACTGTATCCAAAAAATAGGGAGGCCAACCCACACATAATTGGAAAAAAGGTAGGCAAGATTAAGAAGTAGAATTTACCAAAGAATGTTATGAATGATATAAGCTATAACATGTATACTTTATGAGGTTGACAAAGTCATTAATTGCTACTTATATTAGTAGCTATTAAATTCTATTGCAAAATAATACCACTAAAGCTGACTAGTGAAATATAGCCTGCATGTATTGAATTTCACACAGTATTATATTACAATTCTGAACTAAACAACCAATATCATTTGATTCTTCCAGAATTATCTTAATCAGCCATGTTCTTGATATTGATATGATATTATTGTGACTAATTGAAATATTTTATCAAATACAGACCAATACAGCTTTAGATTGGAGACATTTCATACTACTACACTAATAATATAGATATGCTAATGAAGAGGAAAGATTTTCGTGTTTGTTCGTTTGAACCCTGAAGGCTCTGAAACTACTGACCTAATGTGAAAATTCTTTCACTGGTGAGAAACTTATACCCGTTTTCACCAACAATCTCTTAACGTTTCCCTAACTAAATGTCACTTAGAATAAGGGTTTCCCCAATACTTAAAGGTTATAAGGGACACTTAAGCTTTGGTGAAAACGAAATTCGTATTAAGTGTTCCCTTAATGCTTTTAAGGGATCCTTAAGTTTAGGTGTTTGTTGGTGAAAATGGGCATAAGCTACCCCCGAGCAACGTACAGGCTATACATATATTGTCATACAAGACCCCTGTATTTTATCCCATGGGATGCAGGTGAAACTAGGAAGAAATCTGATACATCTTTCTAATAGCATAGTTAGTACATAGTTCCACATTTATTTACAGAATGAAGCAATTTCTGTGAATAATTGAGATAAGATATGAAATCTTACATGTATCTAAAACAGAATTCTGTTTACAGGTTTTTTATTTGTTTTAGCTATTGCATGTTGTTATCTTTTTACAATTTCGATGGTGCAAAAGTCACGATGCCAGACTGCCAAACCTGAGATCCCAGGTTCAATTCCCAGTATGGGCAACATTTGTGTGATGAGCATTTAGCTTTTAACTATGTATACTTAGCTATATTAATTTCTCAGTCATGTTTGCACCCATAACACAAGTAAATTTATATCTTACAAAGGGCCTAACCTTTTCCAAGGTCTTTTTCCACACACAGTAGTGTGGAAAAGGTTTCCGGATACATTATGAATCAACATTTTTGTATTCGATTCTATGAGCTTTTTAAGATCATTTTTCTTTTTGGCTTATTATGTCATCCATAGATCCTTCTTTTCTAAATGAAGGCTTTTGGAGTGTACATTTTAAACTGCTGAACTACTGATCGCCTGAACATTTAAATAACTTTTGATGTTTTATTGAAGAGCTTCATCAGCAAGATCAGGGCTTTTAAGAGCCACTCAAAAAGTGAGAGTCAATCAAATCCAAGTAAACAATAAAAAAAGGATTTTAAAAAAATGAACCTGTTACATATTTTTCTTAATTTATAACAGGATTTAATATGACTTATGAATTTATTAAACTACACTAATGAAGTAGAGATTTCCTTGTAGCACAGGGAAGAGGAAAACAAAGTATTAGTATAATTTGTAAAATATTATGACTCAGTTCTCATCAATTGCAAAACAGTGGGTTTATTGCAAACATATTTCTTAGTTGATGATGTCAAAACCTTTACAATAAAAATGTTCATGAAATGTTGTACTTATGGCATTTCAATTATTAAAAAAGAACAAAAGTATTTGAAACAATCAATGACTGTTATTGTTTACATCATTGTTGCTGTTTGCAATAAACAAATGTGTTGTTATTTGAACCTCCAGTATGCAAACAAAGTAGGTGTCATATACCTCGGAGAAATGCAACACAATTGTAATTCACTCCTCCCACTTCAATAATAATGGCAATTTTCTAAACGTAGGAATCTGTGTCATCTTTCTCTTCATGCCTACCTCTAAACTGTTATGATGATTATTGTGGCCAGCTTTATTTTCTCTGCACAAATCACCATAGACCAATTGTATGATTATTACACATTTAAATTAGGAATACATGATCAATTTTCTAGTGTTTCCAGGTAGTTGTTATGTTGTTCAATCACCATTTCATTTCACCTACATGCTAAGTAGAACATTATTATTGCAAAAAGCGAAATCTATAGTTTCCAATGAAAACCATCTCGTGTTTGCGCTACAAATCATAAATTATTACGGAACTCGAAAATTGGAGGTCACACACGTCTTGACATTTTTCTTGTTTGGTGTTTAATACAGAGTGAAGGGCGATTCGTATACTGACGCACTAAATAATGATGTTGTAAGTCCTGTCGACTCAATCGTAATAATCAACTAGAGCTACAATAAACAACTGAAGTGTATATTTACCTGAATTAAGATTATGAACGTCTCTATTTTACTGTTTTCCTTTTGTTAACAGATGTCATTCGTAATCAACACTCTGCGCATATTGTACACATAATCACGTAGGTTTCCTACACAACAATGTTCACGCAAAGTATATAGACGTAAATAAAACACAAACGTATATTTAACAAAACACTGACAAAAACAACAATTTCACTTTGCTTGCTTTCTCATCATTTACTTTGCTCACCACTTGCACAAATTCGTGATTTCGTGATTGTCTTCGTGACGAATTGACGTTAAGATATTTTTACCAACATACGAAAACCTACGTTTTTTTAACAATGGCAATTTTCTGAGAAGATTTTCTTTTTCTTTCTAATATGCGGTGAATGGCGGCAGCATCGACTGTAATGTTACAATAAAAAATACCAACTTTGACTTTAGTAGGAAAACATTATAATAAACTTGAAGCGCATTTTATGCAATAAAAATAAATAACAGTAAAGATTTTTTCGTGACATTCGATATACGCCATCTATCTTTAAAAGAACATTCAGGGTTGCTTCACTTTGCTTTGAAATAAAAAACGGTTCAATAATTAGAAAAAGTCTGTTGAAATATTTTAGGTTTCTGTAAAAAAGGAAAGGAATATAAATAAAAAGTACCAGGCAAGCGTCAGAGTCATAATAAAATCAAGGACTACAATTTCCCACAAAGTTAAATATGAATGGTTTAAAAAAACAGTGTTTGCAGCTGCAATATAACTACATCTTTCAATATTTTCTTCTAAAACAATAAATTTTACTTTCGTTGTGTTAATTGTAGAAAATAGATTTGTACCTACTTAGTTTTAGATTATAGTTTTAAGCAATAGGTATTTATTTATGCTATAATTTTCGTATGCCTACTGAAGGCGAGATATGTTAAGAGACAATTTTGTTTTTAACACCTTTTGTATTTACCATGTCTCTGCGAATAAAGATTTTCATTTCATTTCAACCGGAATAGTATTTACTCCATGGGATTTGTTTTAGCAGTTATTTTGATTACTTTACTGGCAACTTATTTATCTATCATAGACAATCAACAAAAATGAAAATGTCCGTCGTAAAAGATACGCTCTAATTTATTTTGTGACTGTTTAGTAATCGTTGCTTGCGATGTGAATATTTTGTAGTATTTACATCCTTATAAGTGCATACAATCTATCAAAATGATTGTTCAGGAACCTATACAGGTGAGTAAAAAGCAAATTTTCTAAGAACTGTCAAAGTATTTCTGTGGAGACGTTTCAATTCATTTTAAATTCCCACAGGTTATCGTTTGGGATTGTCTGAATAATTATGAATACGACAATGCTATATTTCTGGCTGAGAGACTACACGCCGAAGGTAATTAAGATACTATCTTTATATCTAATTTGTCAATTGTAATCATTGTTTAGCACCTGCATTTTATGTGCTGTTATTGATTTTTACGTAATTCTTGATTTCGAAATTAATTATGCACTTGCAATGCATTTGATGATTAACATGAAGTTTCCTTTTCAGTTGCATCGGAAGAAACTGCATTCCTGTTAGGAACTTGTTACTATAGAGCTGGAAAAATAAACGAGGCCCAATATTTGTTGCAAAACATACCATTAAGTTTACCACAGGCCAGGTTCCTATTAGCTAAATGTTTCTTGGAATTAAAATCGTAAGTGATCATTTTGAACCCATTACACTAATCACCACTTTTCAATAAATCAACAATCTATCAAAGATAACACGAGAATATGAAATATTTCAAACTCGCAGTCACAGTTTAGCAAATAACTCAGGTCATCAGAATTGTGTTATAAATGGTTAGTTTATGATTTCTACCATAATATGAAATGGCTAAAATCATCAGGAGACTTTTTACCTAAGAGCTATGGTTCCTCTGTAAACTGTCCACTAGCTTGGGGCACCCCAACTTGAATGTGGTCTATCTAGGGTTACATAGTTAGGTTTTCCTTTATAGACGTTAGGACGTCTATAACTTATATACTTCTAGGGAAGTAGGAGCCTCTACGAATTCTATGTCTACACTTTTGTGAGTGGGGATTATTTTAGGCTGACCTTCAGTGCTCATTTTCAGAGGAACCTTAGGTCCTGAGCAAAAAGTGTCCCAATCATTTCAGTCTTATCTTTGGTCATTGTATATGAGACAACACTCAAAAACTGGTCATATGTAAGAATTTTTATTTTTGTTGAAATGTTTTTAAGACTTGAGTTAGTCACACACCGTTTGCTTCACACTTATATATCATTATGTAAACTATATTGTTACAAATTTTGTTTAAAATCCATTCAGTAGTTTTACATGGCATAATTACATACACCCAAACTTGAATTTTGTCATTGCTCTGTTAGCTATGTAATTATATGAACCTCACTTTGATTTATTACAGGTATAAAGATGCTGAACTTACACTTGGGAATAATCTTGATATTGTTGCATCTGAGTTTGGGGAACAGGCTCCATATGCATTACAACTGTTGGGAAAAATTTATAATCTCACTGAAAGAAGAAGTAAAGCCGTCGAAGCTCATCGAAAAGCCCTGTCATTGAATCCGTTCATGTGGAAATCCTTCGCTCAACTCTGTAACATGGGTGAGAAAGTAGATCCCCACCAAGTATTCCAAATGAATAATACTGACTTTACATTTGGTGTCACTACATTAGTGAATCTAGTCAGCAATTCAGAAAACATTTCATTTATCAATAGTAACATTCCTAACAATACTGCTATAAACACTAACGTTACACCCAACAATGTAGCTACGAGAACCCCTATGACAATGTCCACAAGCATCACGCCTGAGACTCAAGCTCCTGTGAAGAGAATGCACAGTGTGTTCAGTGGTATGGCACCCATTCCATTTTCACCCTCCTTTGGTATGCTGCCAATGGAAGAATCTCCTGTTTTGTATACACCAACCTTAACAGACTCCAATGAGCAGAAAGCCATACCTAAGATAGTAAATTCACTAAGAGCACAAATGGGGCAGCTGAAAGATGCTGTTTTTAGTCCTGCTCCTAGGTGTACCCTTGGACCAGCGCCACGGCGGTCATCCAGATTATTTAGTAATAATAATAGCAGTTACTCAGTCAAAGAAAATAATAAATCACCAAGTAGAAAATTTGTAGCTCCTAAGAGTCCATCAAGAAAAAATAAACAGCGCACAGCCAAAAATATCAAAACAAATTCAGTGGAAGCCAATGAAAGAAATAAAAGTGTAGAAACAGTAACCCCAACAATCCCACCAAAGAATTCCAATGGTGTAGCTTTGTTAAATTTGATGCGAGAATTAGGTGAAGCATACAAAGCACTGGCATTCTTAGACTGCAAAAATGCTATAAAAATATTCCAAGAGACATCACCAAAGCAACTAGCTTCTCCATGGGTTCAGACTATGATAGCAAAGGCTCATTATGAATTAGCTCAGTATGAGGCAGCAGCTAAAATTTTTGCAGAAATTAGGAAACAATATCCAAATCGTACTGAAGGAATGGATGTCTATAGTACATGTTTGTGGCATTTACAAAGAGAAGCACAGTTATCAGCATTATCTCAAGAATTAGTTGAATTGGACAGGAAAGACCCTATTGCTTGGCTTGCTGCAGGTAACTGTTTTTCACTACATAAAGAAAGAGAGACAGCATTGAAATTTTTCAAACGAGCTGTTCAGTTGAATCCAGAAGCAGCATACGCTCATGCTTTATTAGGCCATGAGTATGCAGTAGCTGAGGAGACAGACAAGGCTCTGTCAAGCTTCAGAGCGGCAGTAGCAATTGACCCGCGTAATTACGTTGCGTGGTTTGGTATAGCAACAGTGTACGCGCGCCAAGAACGTTGGAAACCTTCAGAAGTGCATATTCGTCGCGCTCTAACTATACACCCCCATTCAGGAGTACTAAGATGCCAATTAGGATTAGCACAAGCAGCTTTAGGCAAAATGGATCGCGCCCTTGCAACCTTAGAAAGGGCGGTTGCTATAGACACTGAGAATCCTTTGTGTCGCTTCCATCGAGCTTCTGTTTTATTACGTGCCGGTAGACCAGAAGATGCTTTAGCAGATCTTCACCACTTGAAGGATATTGCACCAAGAGAATCACTAGTGTATTATTTACTTGGAAAAGTTCACATTAAATTAGGCAATTCTCATTTAGCACTTATGCACTTCAGCTGGGCTACAGATTTAGATCCCAAGGGCACAGGGGGGCACATAAAAGAGGGTTTTGATCCTTCTAAACAAGAAGACCCACCAGAGAGATCAACTTAACTGATGACGAATTTTAAAGGATTTCAAGGATTGCAGAAAAGCCTACTCTGTAGTGGTTGGCAATGCAGTTGATACCTGACTGATCCCATGTAAATATCGCTCTCACCCGTCGAGCTCTTAACCGACACCAAATTCTTCCAACAAAGCTTTATGGAGTTAGATGGGTGTGTGGTGGCATTTAGTCGCTGTAGTAGTAAGGGCGAATGTGGATATGTTTATATAGAGTAAGATGTGGATATTCGTAATGTTATCCTAGTTTATTATATATATCTTGTATAGCTAATAACTTCTAGAAAGATGAAAGAATATAATTTTTAAAAAGATGATGCTTTTGAAAGTTATAAAGACTCAGAGCCTTGATCTCAATGGGATGATGTTATAAATAATAATCATATAATATAGAGCCAATTACCATTAAATGATTAAAGTTGCAAATTCTTACAATGCCATAATTATAATGAATTCCTAAAATCTAAATTGTACTAATTGTTGTCCTCATATATTTGTACATAGAAATCATGCCCTGCAGGATGAGATCTGGGGCACCGCTGGCGGGTTAATAAATATACACATCTACTAATCATGTTTACATAATGTTATACTGTGAAGGTCCCGACGGGTAGACTTTATTTTTGTGACAGAAACAGCTTTGGGTGTTAGTTTTTAGCTGGGGTCATTGAAAATGCAACATGTGAACCAATGAAACATTTTGGTACTTCAACTCCTTTTGAGTAAACTTGGATCTTTAGTTCTTAGCATCAATATAAAACTGTTTCGTGTGTGTATGTAAATAATAACAAATTAATTATTATAGCACTGTTTGTCACTTGAAATCACCAATGGAACTGCTAGCTCTGTGGACAAATTTGTTTAGACCACCTCTAATTATGTATGAACTTAATAAATAAAACAGATGTAACTTAGGGCGTGTGTTTTATTGGCAATAAATGCTACAAAAGTGCAACCCGCAATCTTGCATCTACTGAGAAGAAAAAGCCGCCTTTGCTTAATTTTAGTTCTAAGAGATAAATCCAGAAAGTTGTCAATGATAAACATTTTCTTCATAATTAAAACAGTAATTCAGTTTTTACTTGATTTCAAATACGAATAAATATTCTATTGAATAAAATTCAGCAAAATTACACTTACATTATCATAGTATCTTACACTTATCAGTCTAAGTAAACTTCTGTAATATTGAATCTAATGCTTTCCTGACTGTGGGGTCGTTGAGAAGTTTGTTTTGTGTGGGCGCGGGCGTGGCGGGGGCGGCCGGGGGCGATGGCTCCGTCGGGGTTATGACTTTCTTGTCATTCAATATGCTTAGAATCCTCTGCTGGAGGTCTACTTGTGTTTTGCTAGTCGGAGCTGAAGTGAGAGGCTCCCCGAGCTCTATTTTCACTTGCTGCTCTCTGCGTTCCTAGAATTATAAATTGCAAAGATAATTTACGCAAATTTTGTTGAATGTACACCAACATTATAAAGCTGAAGAGTTTGTTTGCTGTAACGCGCCGATCTCAGGAACTGCTGATCCGATTAGAAAAATTTCAGTGTTAGAATGCCCATTTTTCGAGGAAAGCCCCCACATATAGGCCACTTTTAATCCCGGTACTAGTACAGCCATAATAATCGAGGAATTTGTAGACTTACCTGTAGATACTCAATGACTTTATCGTACTGCATGACGGTGAGTGTGCGTCCGTCAGCAAGTTGTCCGAGCAGCGCATACACCGCCTCGCGGCCGGAGGGCCCGCCTCTCTGTACCTCTTGGAAATTGCGCGACAGCAGCTGAAGCGCATCCTCCAATGGCATGTTGCGATGCTCTGTTGGGAAAATGAAAATTGAAGGCGCATTATAATGTTAATGGAGAGGAGGCCTACGTTTAGCATATCAAACATGTGTTAAGTTTTCACAGTAAAATGAATTGACTATGTACATGGAAAAGATCGGGCTTCCCTGTGAAATCTAGTTACCCTTGGAGTGAAATGTCTTGAACACAAATGTTCGTCACGCAAAAGCACCAGTCTATAGTAAAGGTTTGCTAAACATGAAACTCACCTTGAGGTAATCCGTGAAGTATAGTCAAGGTTAAAGATCTATTTTCCTGATTCTGTGGCATGACTAGAACGGCATATAAACAGCCGCGCGATGCTATGTTACCAAGCACTTTGCCAATCGGCACATCTTCCATTGGAAATAGTAGGTCTACTACAATTCCTAGTCTTTTGAGACGACCTTCGATATATTCCGCATACTCTCTGAAAGGACAGTGAATAAATTGTTACGATTAAATTATTATTTGTAAAATTGTGTTGGTGATAAGCTAAAAGAATTATCAAGAAAATTGGTTCAATGACCCGATTTCAAATTATTCCAAAGAAAAACAGTGTTTTTCTAAAATCTCTTGTGAACTAAAGTTGCTGGACACTTACGTTAATGTTTTGGATACGACAATAATTTCACAGTCGTTCCTCTCTGTGACGGGAAGGGCTCTGGGGTAATCCGACATCTGTTGTTGATACCGATCGTAGCCACCTCGTTCTTTCCAATCGCCACCTTAACGAAACAGGTATTAAAATATTAGTTTTCTTAAAGTAACATGTCCTAAGTAAGTGCGAAATAATACACAAATGAGCTCTAAAGCAACAGTTATAACAAATTGCTATCATCTGTGGAATTTGACACACATCACATGATACCTTAGAATTTATCTGTTATTTATAAACAATTTTTTTACATTAGGAATCTTAAGGCACTAGCGTAGCATTTAAAGCAGTGGTTCTTAACCTTTTAGTAATGGGGGACCATTTTGCCAAGAATTAATTTGTCATGCCGGGGACCACCTCATTGGTGTACCTACCTAAATTGAGGGTTATTTGATAAAGACCAGACACTTTATAATTAGCACTCATTTCTTTATTATTTAGCAAAAAACTAAAAGTTACAGATTTTAATGTAATGATATTTGCAAATGCAAAGAAAGACAAACGTATATTTATGTAGTTTCCAAATACGCGAGCGAAGCGAGCGCGAATTTATTTTTTTAGACTCAATCAAACATGGATATGAGTGGGAGGGGGGGGGGGGGCTGGGCCCCGAAACTTATATATACGTCCATGCCAAAACCCCTGCTCACATAGATAAGTCGATAAAGATAAAGTTAGATAACGTATAGCAACGTTGCGAAACAAAGCTTCGCGGACCACTTGCAATGCCTCTACGGACCACCAGTGGTTCGCGGACCACCGGTTAAGAACCACTGATTTAAAGTACTGTTCAGAACATTTTATGTTTTTATTAGATTTTAATTAGCATAGGCTATATTTATCCCGGTACGGGCAGTAGTTCCCATAGGCCGCGGGCGAAACCGCGGGAAACAGTATTGGAATATATTGAAGCAGGTAGGTCAGTATCATCAGCATCAAACAATGTATAGTAAAAGCAGTGCATTCATATAAATGTAGCGTTTGACAGAACTTTCGTATTTGAAATAAACTAAATGGAAATAGTCATTTAAGTTTTACCTCTGCCCCCTACAACAGGGGATCTGTCCCGGAAGGCCGGCGCGCCGCGGCCGCGCACCGGGGCTCCGCGCCCGCGCGCTCCCCGCGGCGCCGCGCGGCCTCGCGCCCCGCCGCGACCCTCCCACCCGGGCTTGCCTTGATACCCTTCTTCATACTCCTCCTCTCTGTAATCTGTAATTTATGTCGAAATAGTAAAATAAATTCAAATTAATTTAAAAAAAAATTGGCAAAATCTTTTTCTACACATTATTGTTTCAACAAATAATAAAATGCATAAATTTAAAGCTCAAAAGTGGGGAATTTAGCCCAGTGGGAGGTGCCAGTGCTCTGTATTAGTAGGCTAAATGCCATCGCACAAAATTTAAATACATAATGTGTACTATGTTTTATACTTTTATTATTACATCTTGCAGTTCGGCCAAGGAGGAGGAGGTAGTGGACTGCCTAACCAGACTTTCTCTGAATGCATAGAATGGAAGGCATCTATACAGTGAATGTTTTATACTTACTAATCAGTTACAATTATTTATTGTTAACTTACACATTGCCCATAGCACTTGCATCTAACTCCCCCTTAGTCTAATAAAGAATGTAAGCTCAAAGACTTTATGCACCATGCTTTAGTAACCTCAACTGTGGTAAAGCAAAGGTTCATCCCTAAACCCATTTTATGCCAGTGCATGGATCCATGCGGGTCACTTGACTATGGTTTTATAATAAGCAGCATACAGGCATTTAAGCCAGCAACATTCGCCCCTTTCACAATACTCATTAATGCAATCATTTGAGGATTGTTTTTCTTTCAATCTAGAAACATAATACTTACTTTGGTCACCTATATAGTTTCCAAAACTATCATAAAGTTCCTCATTACCATCATCAGCATTCAAAGGTAGCTTGTCATTGAGGGCAACTGCCGGTGGAACTTCTGGTTGTATAGCCACTTGGTCATTATGCCTACTGAAATCAGGAAAAAATACTCTAAAAACCAAGTATTTTATAAAAATTTTAAATTGCGAGTTGTTGAAGCATTTTAATGGTTCATCTTATATGTCCTTGAAATAATTGTCCTAATCTATGTTTAGAGTACATCTTATGAGTAATAAACATTTTATTGATACTTTATACACATAAATTTTACCATATAAATTTGAAAATTCTACTACATAAAGTATAATTATGTTGAAGACATGGAAATTGATATCTATGTTTTGTTATATTCAACTTGCATAACAAAGTACAGAATAGCGATGGGTCGTTGAAGGATTTTCCGTCAACGAAACGTTAACGTTGATTTCCGTTTGTCAACTAGTTGATCAACTAGTTAATTTCGTCAACGAGTTAACGTGTTACAAACGTCAACTTGCATCAACGATACACGCCAACGTCAACGATAAACGCCAAAACGTTTTTAGTAACGTATTAAACGCAATGTTAATTTACGAACATTTTGTTGCAGTTTACTTAATGAAATTGGATATAATTTTTTGATAACTGTCTAGATGAACTTCCCTTCATACTTTTTTCAGGCTTAGGTCTGACTAAATAATTTGCTATTTAGAGCTGCTTATTTAGAGATCAAATTATTATGTCATGACTATCGCGTCGTAGCGAGAGTTTACGTTGAAAATAATAAAACGTTTGGGTTCAGTTTCTCGTTTCGTTCGTCAACCTAGTTGAATTCGTAAACGTCATTGTCATTTTTACTCGTTGACAAATTCAACGTGTTGACGGATTCAACGCGTTGATTTGTTAACGGTCAACGTTAATCCTGTTGAAGTGACATCAACGTTGATTCAACTAGTTCGTTGATTCAACGCCCATCACTAGTACAGAACTAACTTACCTTTTCTCAACAGTAAGGTTTGTCTGAGCAGTCTTAACATTAAGACTTTTCCCCTGGAAGATACTGCCATTGGCTTTGCTGATAGCTTCTTGGGCACTTGATTCCTCTTCAAACTGTACGAAGCCAAAGTTTCTGTTTATCACAATGCCATTGATTTGGCCAAATTGTATAAAGTGTTCGTACAATTCATCGATAGTTGCGCTGTCTTGTAAGCCTCCAACGTATATACGGAGATGAGACGTCGCCCGGTCTTTCATAGCATGTCTGTCTAAAGTTAATTTATCTGCAAAGAAATACTAAACACTTACAATAACTGCCAGAAAGCCCGGTGAACAATACTGTAAGCTCAGTAAACATCATTTATAATATTTATGATGTAAAGAAATAATGCCAATGAGCAACCAGGTTGTGTTACGATTTCAGCGACGCTACCCTTATTTACCTGCCATGTTTAGGTTTTCAATATATATTTACAGCCGTAATACTCTACTCAATACTCGGTAGTAAAACTTTGACACATATAAGATGGACTTTAATTTATTATTTAGTTACTGTTAATTACATTAAAATTAAAAAAATTAAGACGAGAAACAACATATACTCGGTTGATTGACGGCTCTACCAAGACCATAGACAACATAAACTATGGAGGGTAGAGGTAAACAGAAAAAAAAAAACAAAATATTAAAAGTAAAAAATGCTAGTATGCCGTCATGCACTCTAATATCTTTTCCAAATAAGTATTGCTGACAATCAGTTAATACTAAACTGTGTGTTTATGGTGTTCCGAGGTGGTCTTTGTGTAATAAATAACATCATCATCATCATCATCTCAGCCATAGGACGTCCACTGCTGAACATAGGCCTCCCCCTTAGATCTCCACAGATACATGTTGGAGGCGACCTGCATCCATAACATGCAATTTGTTATCTCAAAATATTTAGTTTTATTTTTTTACCAGTATTAGTTTACCGGCATTCATATCCTCGGTTCGCGGCACTGAGAAATTAGCCAGGAATATTCTTACTCCAACACTGGCTGATTTCGAGGTGCTGTATTTAGCTGAGGCTATGGATGCATGGAAAATTACTTGCCCGAACGAAAATTTACCCAGCAACCCGTCTTCCCAAAGACAGTGGGATGAGCCGCTCTGCAGAGTAACCCGGAATAGTTTAATAGAAACGGCAATTACTCCTGCTGAGCGAGCGCGCCTACTGGCTGTGGGTAGATGGGAGTCTGGGCTTTGGCTTCAGGCACTACCGTCGTCAAACATTGGCACCATGTTTGACGATACAACTTTCCGCCTCGCTACCTGTTTACGTATAGGAGCACCGTGCTGCTCCCCTCATCGCTGCCACTGTGGTGAAGCTGTCACCAGCCTCGGACACCACGGCCTGTCGTGCAGCCGTAGTGCGGGCCGTATTGCGCGGCACGCAAACATCAATGACATTATACGTCGGGCTCTTGTTGCCGTCGGGGTACCAGCCGTATTAGAACCAAACGGCTTGGCACGCGACGACGGTAAGAGACCAGACGGCATGTCGTTATTCCCTTGGAAGATGGGTAGGCCTTTAGTATGGGACGCAACCTGTGTCGATACTCTTGCGCCATCACACCTTCCAAGTTCTGCGTGCTGTGCTGCTGCTGCCGCTACGGCTGCGGAGAACCTCAAGCGGCGGAAATATAGTGGCCTTGTCGGAAACTATATTTTCGAACCGTTTGGGGTTGAAACCCTCGGGTCGTGGGGTCCGAATGCCCACATTCTATTTAAAGATCTCTCTAGGCGGCTGGTTGACGCTTCTCGTGACCAGAAGGCTGGCTATTACCTCGGACAAAGAATCAGCATGGCGATCCAACGAGGTAATGCTGCCAGCCTCTTGGGCACGCTCCCAGTTGACAGCGATGGGGACGAATTTTTTGACGCTTTTTAGTTGTTTTACTAGGATAGTTTTTGATATTTATTGTAAACTAGCTTCCGCCAGCGGCTTCGCCCGCGTGGAGTGTTGATAAAAAGTAGCCTATGTGTTAATCCAGGTTATCACCTATCTACATACCAAATTTCAATCAAATCGATCCAGCCGTTTTTGCGTGATTGAATAACAAACATACATCCATACATTCTCACAAACTTTCACATTTATAATATAAGTAGGATATGTATTGTAAATATCTATGTAAATAAATTCAACATCGTTTCTTTTAGTTTTATAATATATTTCCACTATAAGTTTTTTTTTTCATGCAACGTGGCCTTATGTTAAGTTTATATTCAATAAGAGCTTTGTAACAAAACGATCAATTTCGGAAAAATAATTATCTCTATGACATGATGGTTTTTTTTTCGGTTGTCGTAATTTCTTCCCTCCATACCATTGATCGACTGAGTTGACAGCATGTTGACAGTGACAGTAGACTGACTGACAGCGTTGATTTTGACAGCTGACAGCATGGTTTTTGGGTGATATCGGGAATGTTTGAATTGTCGAGGTTATGAATCTATGAGGTTAGGATTTATCAGGAAATTCTATCAATTTTATATTTGCATTATTACATAATGTTGTGTTGTAATAAATAAAATTATACATTATAACGTACGATTTATTGATAGTACGAATTTTATTTGAAGTAAAGCCTCATCGTTAAGTTAAATTATTAATGTAAGTACATTTTTATAATAAAATTTTATGTAAACAGATTCACTTACATTGCTATAATATTAAAAATACTCCTGTTCCATACTTTAATGATCTTTAGTAATTTGTAACTAATTCTTATTAAACACATAAATAATTTTAATAATATTAATAAAACTAACAGTAGGTACCTAATCGATCTCGTATTACGTAAAATTGAGCAGCAGTGTTTCTTTTACATAGCTATTGAGTATAAGGAGTAATCCACATTGATCACCTGGGTAATTTGTTACTGAAATGAATCATCATCATCAATGATGAAATTAAATGAATAAATTTCGCTAATTTTGTTGCATTGAATAGCACAGGTGAATAGGGTGCTCTTGACAGCAAAATATTGTTGGCAAACAGATATTTCCCGAACTTATAAATTAACTGATTTGTTTTAGATGATTGTCTATTATGACGCCAAGAAGATTATTTACCAAAGTCTTAATCACATACAGAAATGCAGTAGACAAGGCTTTTAGTCGCAAGTATCTGTTGTACACCAATATCTTGATATCAATGGGTATATCAACCTGTGGAGATTTGCTAGCACAGTCTTATGAAGTCCATGAAAAATCTATTGAGTGGTATGACTTCAGTCGCACTGCTCAAATGGCATTTTCAGGCAGCACAGCAGGTGTTATATGTCATCATTGGTACATTATATTAGATAAAGTTATTATTGGTAGAACATTACATATGGCTATAAAGAAATTGCTTATGGATCAGTTAATATGTTCTCCCATTGTTATTTTGTCATTCTTTGCCACAGTAGCCATATTTGAAGATGATCCATTTGCAAATTTCACTGAAGAAGTTCATGATAAATTTTGGATATTATATAAAGCTGAATGGGTAGTGTGGCCACCTGCGCAGTTATTTAACTTTTACTTTCTGCCAACCAGGTTTAGAGTAGCTTATGATAACACAATATCTTTGGGATATGATATGTTTACTTCTCATGTTAAGCATTCAAAAAGACATGAAAAGGAAAAAACGCAGAAAAAAGAAAACTTACCCACCAAAGAGTCATGTAAAAACAAAATGCAAGTCTGAAATAAGATTTTTTACTTTTTTATACACGTTTTGTAAGAGCTTACATATATGATTTTATATAATTTATTAACAATAAATTGATATGTTATAAAATAGTTTTATTTTTTTAACTTACTAAAGTTCAACTAGTTAATCAAATCAATGCAATGATAACTCTGTGGACTATATAGATAGGACTGCTTGCTACTACTTTACACCATAGTGAACATTAGATTGAAATGTTTACTTTCTAATATGAAACCAACTTGCAACAGACTGTTATTCCAGAAATGATTGTCCACCTTTGTATAAGTGATATTGGCTATTTAGGAACCAGTGTCAGGTATGTCTTTTGAATGCCAAGAAAAGAGTATAATAATATAATTTGAACGGCTAGAAAGTTGGATCTGTAAAAGTGGCCCCAGCTGGCGGTTACTGATGGAACTAACTTGAGTCGCCATTCTACAAGGTAATTTTTGGTGCTGCCAGTTCAAATATGTTATCCGCATCTACCATAGACGCGATGCTAGTGCCTATGCCATTGCCTAGTTATTACAAGCAAAAATAGTTCGTAATTTTTCGGCCGGACGTGAGCAATCTGTCGTAGCGCGAACTCTGTCTTTGCGTAGGTATAGTAATTATAATACCAGCAATATAGACCGACATGAATGTAGCTGATTAGGCAACTAATGTAGGTCAAGTTTCTCAAATTTCAAAGAAAAAGAGTGCTTAACTTAGGCCGCTGCAAACGTGACGGGTTTATTACGGACGGGACGGAAAAGAAAATTTTGGAAATATCGTTTCATACAAAATGTATACGAAAGCGCATGTGTTGCGGAGGTATTATCTCGTCACGTATGCAGTGGCCTGCAGAAGCAAACAAAATTATTTTTTAATTCATAAATTAATAAAACCTTTTTATAACGGGTGGTTTTATTACCGACCTCTGCAGAGGTAAAATGGCTGTCAAAATAACTGGCCACCTGTAAATCAGAGGCCATAATATCTGAAAGCCTCGCGGTCTATTGCCTGCGCTGACACCACGTCATGTTAGCAAATAAGTAATAGTTTGCTCAAAAATCATAACAATGTTTTTATTTACAGATAATGAAAGTACTAAGCACTACATGGAGAAACCTAACTGCGAATGTACGGAGAAGTACTTCAGTGCCACAATTCAGAAGATTTCTTAATATTGCATTCAGTGATAAATTTCTATTTTGTACAAATATTACTATATCAATAGGACTATCATCAGTAGGCGATCTAATGGAACAAAGTTATGAAATATTTATTAAAGAACAAACTCATTACGATTTAAAGAGATGCTCGCACATGGCATTCTCTGGTGCTGCAGTGGGTGTGTTGTGTCATCATTGGTATAAAATTTTAGATAAGTTTTTAGTGGGCAAAACTGTGGACATGGTTATTAAGAAGTTGGTCCTTGATCAGTTCATATTTTCGCCGGTTATGATAGTCACACTTTTTGGAAGTTTAGCTCTGTTCGAAGAGCACCCCCTTGAAAATTTCAAGGATGAAGTGAAAGATAAGTTCGTGAAACTGTATCGTGCGGAGTGGATGGTGTGGCCACCTGCACAAGTCATCAATTTCTACTTTCTGCCGACAAAGTACAGAGTGCTATACGACAACACGATATCATTAGGGTATGATGTCTACACTTCTCAAGTCAAACATTCTAAACCAGCGAAAACTGCAGCGAAAGAAACGGCAAACATGATCACTCATGCATCTTGACAAAGGTTTTTAATAGGATGTATTGAAATGTAATAGTAAATTCAAGTTGATTAGTTTTATAATGGCACTTATTGTCAATTTGTCGTCACTCCGTTTTGGTGTGGTACGTCCTCTCAGAGTTTTCAAGTACCTCGACATAAGCTATGCTGTGATAAAACGTTTACCTACGTACAAAAATAGGTGTATACTTAATGTAATCTGTAACATTTGTAATATATTTTTTTTATGTATTTATTGAATGCGAAATAAGTGTTTGACATAAAAATTTATACACAATACCTGATATACTTTTATTTAAAACACACCTACTTCGCTACTTTATCTATACAGCCCATCTATCTCCTTTATGATCCTAACTGGGAAGGTATACTACACATACACGGTATGCACGTTTTACCAAGCCACATTAATACCAAGTAATACTCCCTGCAAGTATTGAACTCTGGCTTAGTGAATTTAACATCAAACTTTCCCCATTAGCAAGTAGATACCTACTTTGATACCGAATCGATTAATACAGACACGGATGAAGTAAGAAATAAAACAGTGGATAGGTTTAATAGGTTTCTAATAGATTTTTTTCTAGAATGCTGCTTCACAGTTTATTTTGTTGTACAAGTTGTCGAAGCCTTTTTTCTACTTCGGTGTCATAAAAGCGTCTTCCATCTGGGAACTTCTTTTACTAGCTCGCAGATTGCTGATGACGCTTCGAACAACAGAATCTTCGAAGATTTTCTCAGGCCACGACTCAGACCGTCTTCTATGACTGTGTCCAGTCATGTCTGGAACATTCCTGGGGATTCTGCTAGATCTGGGAGTTCCGCGATGTGAGATAAATGACCTGCCGCGCTTGCTCTCCTTCAAGCCCAGTAATGACGTCAGCAGTTTATCCAGTGCTGCTATATCATCGACATTGGACGGTCTGTGGCCTGTGGGAGTACTGACTCCGGAATTCAGTTGGCTTGACAACAAGGAGATGGGAGTCCTCGATAGGCCAATCGTGTGAATGACCTGAAGCATTAAAATCTAATTAGAACAGTTGTCACGAACGGTTTTCCTCTACGCAGTTAGGAATTAGTAGGTACCTATCTTTTTCCGACTGTGTATTTTGATGACACCATTATAACGGTATACATATGTATATGTAGGTAATGCCTACTCGTCTGTGGATAAAATAAGTACACAGTTCTATTTATCTTCACAAGTATTATTACTTTATCTGGAAAGTAATTAAATTAACTACTTTTATGCACTTACTCCTTCACCGTAGTGCTGTAGAATATCGTAACTCGAAATGTTAGAGACTACGGAAGTATGTTTTCGTATATTACGTAATACTTACTTTGCTGTTTTATTAAACTTCATCTAACTTAGCATGCAAAATCCTAGAAGGTCATCTCTCGCACAATAAAATCACTCGTTCACCATACATATTAATACTGTTTACGCTAATAGAGATATCAGGGTCAATGAGTAGACCATTAAATATCGTTATCCAAAGCAATTAGTATGTAGTCTGATTATCTGGTTAGGTACTCGACTTAAAATTGTAACAAACTAGTTTACATATATTATTACCTCGTCAGCATTGTGGCTCTGATAACTCATTCTCTTGACTTTCCTGTACGTCTCATCATCCAATGCTTCTTCGATCGCAGCTTCTAACTTCTCCTTTATGTCCTCATCGTCTTGGTTCAGATCTTCCAACACCAACCTGAAGGGAAATGCTCTGTTCATTTACTTTGAAAACTTCTCTTATTTAATACTGTACATAAGGATCTCCTAGTATAGTATAGTGTAATGGGTAGTTTGGTGCTAAGTTTTACAAAGAGAACTTAGTGGTTACAGTCCCGTCGAATGCATTTGTTAGTAGGTAATATCAGTAGGTACCTACTTAATTGTTAACCTAGGTAGGTGCTTAAGATGGGCACTGAATCATTAAGTTCATGTTTACATGAAGGTATTTTTCTGTAATATGGTGACAAGTTTACATATTTGTCTAAAATTAGAAAATCGTCATAAGTAACAAAATGTTGCAAGGTTGAGATAAGCACCAGCTGCGCATATCCGAAAAACGCAACTGAAAACTTCAGAAGACAAGATAAAAATACTCTAATATTATTGTTGTGATAAGATACTGGCAAATCGCCATCTATGTCAGTAGGAAAGTAGTGTAGCTACAACATATGTTTTGTCAATGAATTCTTACTCTGCTCGTTCATCATCTTCAGCTTTATGCAAATTGGCGCGATTAGCTTCCCTGGCGACTTTAATGTCTTGCTCCCAAAACCGTCTGAGGTCCGGACTTGAAGTGTAGGGCGCTGCTACCTCTTTAATCTTCAGGAATATTATAGCCGTTATGAAAATGCAGATGACGTTTACTATTGTCAGACAGCAACTAACTATGCCTGCGCGAAAAACAATTACTGTTAATAGGCAAATGTAGCCTAGACTTTCAAATTATCTAAACTTAAAATAAATCACATGCGTAAGATAAGCTGCTTTTTGTACCACATACCTACTGAGCAGAGATAGGTATGTTGAAACAGATTTCATTTACCAAATCATCAGTAGTATGAGACGTTTAACGTTTGAGAGTAGTAGATGAGGTTTTTATGTAGGTAGGTCTAACCTAGGACCTACTGAATTAAGAAACAATTCATAATCACCATTGACGGCAAACTCGATTGGGAGATAATCATGATACAAGGGCGTGTATGACGAATTGCCAGTGTACGCTTCTCCCTTAATATGTGGCACCTTTACCCCAGGATACAACAGCCATATACAGGCTAAGGCCCAATATAAACCCTGAAACAATCGACCTTATACAAATATGTTCCTAAGTGAGCATAAATTAATAACATATGTTAGAATACTTACACAATTAACGACTGGTGGTAACAGGGAAGCTGAGATGGCAATACCAATGAGCGGGCCTGCACTGCCTTGCAGTAAGGCTAATGCTACTCCAGTCCCTGACGTCAGAGCCCAGAGCACGCCCATCCATAGTGACCGGACATTGCCTCTTGAAATAAAAATATATTTGGACGTGTAGTAAATTATACAGTGTACTAGATACTGTTACCATCCATCCATTCTACAACCTAGTTTTATAATATAAACTTCAATTTCTCATTTATTCACTTACCGTCCCTTCATCTCCTCAGTGGGCCAGTCTCCAAAACCCCAAGGCATCTCAGTGCTTCCCAGAATCAGTCCAAATATGAAGCCAAACAGCAAAGAGAGGAACATTCCCAAGATCAGACTCTCGAAGCCACTCCTTACGAGGCTCCTATCAGCTATGATGGTGCCAAACGTTATAGACATGACAGGTCCCATGAGAGGAGAGACTAACATGGCTGCCACAATATTTGAAGCGTTGTTTTCTACCAAACCTAAGGCAGCTAGGGAACTGAAACATATTTAACGCCATGTAGGTTTGGAAGTGCATGTAAAAATGAGGTATCTACCTACGAGTAATTTCTGATTAAGATGAACTACAGTCTTACTTAGAAGACTGCACTTATTAATTAGTGAATGCAGAATCACGTATACGCTAACTTACTCTCATTTTTTAATCATAATACATGTCTATAACTAGGTACAGAATTTCACAAGATAGCGGTCCATTCATATTATCCAGTAGATTATAGCTATCTACGTCTACTAATACGCTAATGATCTTATCACGCTTATTCTATTAATAGATAAGTACTCACTCGGCCGTTATAATTAGCGTAAGATAATCGAATGACAGCTCTCCACCGCCGCGTACTCCGTCTACGACTTGCTTGACAGTTAGCTTTGATCTGATGGACTCCACGAAGCTTCTCCAGCGAGTTGCATCTTCAGACTTACTTCTACAAAAATGTGGAAGATTGGAATGATACCTAAAAGACGCTATTGAGTTTGCCAACTAATAAAGCAATTGATGTTGTGGTGTCTGTGCAATCTTTCAAAGCGGTGCCATACCTATTATTTGATTTGTAGTCCTACAATATAATCTAGCTAGAGGTAGCTTACTCACAATGTTGTATCCTCAGTTTGTTCATACGCCATGGCTGAGTGTACTACGTTACAGGGAAGTACACTGAAATGCAATGTTCCTCGTAAAGGTTCCTTTTTGACAAATATTTTTTGTGTCAATATCTCATAATCTTTATTTTCTTTTTTTCATACCTATGTGGTTTCCAAATCAACATAATTCACTAATTATGTATACTCTGTTACAGCCTTTTTTTTTTTATCGTCCCACTGCTGGGCACAGGCCTCCTCTCACACGGAGAAGGGTTGAGCATTAATCACCACGCTTGCTCAATGCGGGTTGGTGATTTCAGACCTTATAGACCAGGTCTCCTCAAGATGCTTTCCTTCACCTTTTTATCAGCCATTGGTGTCCAAGATATACTCAGAAAGTACATACAAACCTAGAAAAGCCGCATTGGCACTTGCCCGACCTGGAATCGAACCCGCGCCCTCATACTCGAGAGGATGGTTCTTTACCCACTAGGCCACCACGACTTATGTATAGTATAGTGTAATTATAACAATCGGCTATTATTGTTAGTGGATCTGTCACGTTTACCTTCCTCATACTTAACGTTGATCCTGTTACCTGACAATGGATTTGCATCGCACTCCTATCCCCAGCTGTGTGAGACAGTGCAGCATGGTCTCACACTGGTCGCCAGTTGGCAGGGGGAAGACTATCTCGAAATAATTGCCCGCCTTGTCACTCATCCAAACCACGTGCTCCACGTGCAACTTTGACAATAATTCTTGTAGAATCTGCGTATAATGGATACAATATCAGGTCCGATTATTAGGCACATTAATTAAGTTATTCAGTTATTTTTATTTCTTGTTTCGAGGGAACATTTGGAGGCCTTATTTATTGGAACGAATTTTAAGTAGATGTGACTGCTTATTAAATATCTTGTATTTTAACCTTAGAATATTTATTATTTTGTTTTCTTAATTTCCATTAACTATCAGCTGCACCATAAAAAATTACAACAATAAATTGACATTGCTCATCTAAGACAGCGTCAGCAGGGACCTAGGTCATTATAATTTCCAAATTGTTCATCGCGAGCATCAAACCCGAGATCTGGCCCGAAATTATATTGTGAAAGTACACCTGTGCAAACCTATGCTAATATTTTACAGTGAAAGCATAGTTATGTTGCATTGTTTATCTAAACATTGACTCATTGTGACTATGTTGCCCAAATAAATTGGCAACAGAATGATTTAAATCTACTACGCACTTACATTCTCCATGGTGAAAACTTCATCACATTCGTCGATATTTTCCAACGGCTGACTGTAACCCTCATTATAGTATTGCTGCGTCAAATGTATGGGGATACTCTTTGACTTCTTATTTCTCAGTTCAACAGCTAATCGTGCTGGTTTTAATGCATTATCTTCGACAGGAATCAGGTCTTTAGGTTTGCCAAATCGTAATATATGTTCGTAATTGCTCGAAGGTATGTAGACGACAAAAATGACTCCACCAGGCATGTTCGCAGCTGGGAGTACTTGGGTCGTGTGAAGGTGAATACGGAACTACGAAGTCATTTAGCGTAGGTATGTGCGGTTCTTAATTAAAACGTTTGTTAGACAATTAGAGCGTGTGACTATAATGATATTTTCGTATTACGAGTGCCTACTTATCTTCGATTTTTCGAAGACTTTTTTTCTCCTATTTCATATTTATCGTCATATTCACTGAAATATATTTAGAGCAAATTGTTTTACATTATCTTACATGTAAGTATGACAAAACAGCAAGGCACGTTTACAATGTAACGCTAATGCGCTTTCTATTCTTAGCCGACAACGTTGTAGGTGGACACAGTGGCTTGAATGGCAACCTTTTTTTCCCTTACCTGTATCGATTTTGTGATTCTTCCGCCTACTTCTCGTAACAATTTCTCATTTATCATCATACTTAGATAAAAAAATTTTATATAGGTAGTCTTTATTTATACAATTTTATCATGCTTCCTTATCACAATCCATCATTTCTTTTCAACCATTCACTCCAAGTCATCCATCACCTATCCACTTTGAGGGAATTCATTAATTAAATAAAACAAATCATTTTAAAATCTACCTCTATTGTTATTATATTAATACTGCATAATATATTTATAAAATGGATACAAAATTAAATCACAATTAATAACATTATTTAACACATTTGCATTGGTCTAAACATCGTAAACCTTATTATCTAAAATGACTCCAGTCTTCGAGTCTACCGTATAGCTGTGAGATGGGTCAAGGGTGGGGTATTGAGGAACTTCACAGCTGACGCCATTTTGAAATGCTAGATTACAATAATTATGACTAAATTCTTCATTATTGGGTCCATTTAGTTTACTGGTGGTGCTACTGTCGCAGTCTAAGTTACGAGTGCTGTAGGTTTCAATAGTTTCAAAATCCGCACTCGTGTCCACGTCAATTGGTATGTAAATGTCTGCGAGTCTGTAAAATGATTTCAAAAGATATAGATTAGCACTTGCATTAAGAATCAGTCACAGGGTAGATAATGTAGACGTGTTCCTTAAAGTTCCTTTTAAACAACATAATTTGAGGCAATTTTTGAAATAATGAACCTCAAATGTGTAAATTAGATTTGTTTGAAAAAAACCTTTCAGAATATCAATTAGAATCGAGAAGTACATCATATTATATTTATCTTCTACTTACTCAGGATTGCGACAATATGCGTCAATGTTCTGTGCCCTCAATCGCTTAATGAGTGAGGGTCTGCTCCGGAACGTGATGGCTTCATTCTCGATGAGTCCAGGAGTTGTTGTCACTGTTGGGGTTTGGTTGTCACTATCGCATTCGCCTTTTGCTTTTTCATTATACCATTTGCTGAAAAATATATACACTTATTTAAAAACCATATTAGAGCGTTTTCACATGACTTTCAGTGCTTTCACATTAGCGGATTTCGACACATTCACGCGAAAAACCGAGCGCAAAATCCACTTATCTTGTGTCATACTTTATAATGGCTAAGCTGCTGAATTAGAGTAGTGGGGACATTAAGAATCTTGTAAAATGTAAGTGGAAAACCCCCGTTTAGAAATTTCGAATAACTGAAGGAATTCAAGGAATGAGGCTAGAGGATTCGGAAAGAAAAAGCATCATAAAGTCAAAAGAGTCTTACTCATTAAATACTTACTTATAAGCATCCCAGTTCAAATTGTCTTTGTTTTGCTTGCCTTGCAGGCGTGTCCTGTTGGCCTTCCACCATGATATGTCCTTTCTGTCGAGAGGACTCACTTCTTTCACCTGAAATCAAAGAACTTATAAATAAGTACTTGCACTTTACCAAGCATAACTCTAGAAACTATTCGCAATGATTTGTGCAGTTTTTAACTTTAAAATAATAAAATCTTAGGTAGATATCTAAAAGTTTTAGCACCTTTGGATAAAAACAAAGCTTTAAAAACTTTAAATTAGTCCTTATACTAAATGGTTCACTTAATTTGACTACGCAAAGTAACAAAGAGTCTGGGGAATCCAAGTTCGAATGGGTTTACTAAAGAAAGACGATTAGAAGTTTTCCGTCTGGAAACTGTGCTGAGCTAATCTTAGAATTGTAGTGGTGCAGTGCCGTAGCCAAATAAGTAATATGAAGAAAACAACTGCTAAAAAAAGTTTTGTAAAGATTTAAAGTTAACTATATGGAACTTTGTCAAAGGCCAGGGTGAAGTCTGGTAAAGTTATTAAACTATATTTTTACTCTATGGAAATTCTGCAAAGAGCTTAGCGGCATGTAAATTAATACAGGGCGTCGTTGTTGTGATATTAACTTACTGGAAATAATACAAGCAAGGCATTGTTGATGTAATGTTATTAAGAGTGTAGGTAAAGTAACCTTGTAGGTAAAGTTTTAGTCTCACTCGCAATGGATTAGTAGGTAGTTAGGTCTTGCAAGTTTAGTGCAATAGGCTTGTCGTGATGTTAGGTATTTCACTGTCTGCCCATCATTGCACAAAATTTTACTTACATAGAGTTTAGTTAGTTACAGACAAGACTAAATAAACATACCATTGTTATTGGAAGAAACACAAAAGTATATTACCTTATAAACAGCAACTCCAGCCAGGAATATGCAGACGATGTTGACAAGAGTTAAGCATAGCGATGCGGTGCCCAGTACTGCGAGTTCTGAAGGCTGTGCCACCAGCCAGCGGAGTTCATCGTTTGTAATAGTTAGCCGAGTTAGCGCCATGGCCCATAGTAAACCCTGGAATCATAATATAAAACTAATGTGACATGCAAAATAAAAGAAACCTGTTTTTACATGTTTGGGCTTAGCTAAAGGCAGACTGCCCGGTTCGCGACAAATTTGCCTTAATATGTTAGTGTTCTAGGCAAAGCAAACCTCATTACCCAATACCCAACAAGCTTTCCTTTTTGGTTTAACATTCTATCAAACGGCCGATTCAGCTGTTTATATACAAATTCTATAAGTTTATTTTATAGACGAAATTTCGAAGGACGAATATTGATGATGATGATGGCTCTCTGACGTAGTCCTGTGTGTTAAAAGTGTTACTTTCACATGAATTAGGTATGTGTCAAATGAGTTTCTAAAAATTCTTTATAAATAACTCCAGATTTGTAGTCTAATTTAGATTTTGGCATCAGTTTTCATCTATATTTATCTGAACTACTTACGTCAATGGATTTCCAAATTAAGATGACCCCTAACATTATAACTTGAGTGTTACCTATAAATATAAACTGGGAATACAGTATCTTATAAAAATGAATATAAATAATCGCGTGAAAAACCATGACTAACATACTGACAATACTCATGGGTGAAACCCAAAAAGACACGGGATAGCGACTAGATAGTATTCTACCCATACTAAAGTTTTAAACACGGGTTTACGCAAAACAAACGATAAGTAATAAATGATTTTTTTTATTTACATTGTGTATAATTTACCTAAGTGTTATAGGTTTAGATTTATGGTACCGATGAAAAGCGTAGGTGATATAGTTTGACTGCTTTGTGTTCCTGTCTGTCTGGTGCACCGTAGCTGTTAAACCGGAGAACCAATTTAAATGCGGCTTTTTAGATGAAAATTGATTTTTGTAGCGGTTGCTTCCTTGACATAGCTCATCAAAATCCGCTCAGTCGTTTTAAAGTTATTAGCAATTTTGTCACACTTACAGCATTAACAGCCGGAGGCAGCAATGAAGCTGATATAGCGACGCCAACAAGTGAAGAGGTGTACTCGCCCAGCACGGCGAGCGCCACGCCAGCTCCGCTCGGTATGGCTACCAGAATACCCACCCACAGAGAACGGTATTCACATCTGGAATGCAGAACAATAGGTTTGAGGGATGCTTGAAATCTAGAATCTAATATTATGAAACTGAAGAGTTTGTCTGTTTGAACGCGCTAATCTCAGAAACTACTGGTCCGATTTGAAAAATTCCTTAACAAAGAAAACATATTTTAAGTGAGCCACACGTTACTGAAAGGCAGCAAAAGCAAATTCTTTTTGTTTAATTGTTGCTGAATTTGTTGATTATTGTCTAATTGATTAATTACAGGCTTAACAAAAATATGTTCCCAAAATAGTTTCGCGCACCTACTTGGCGCATTAAAAAAATGAGTAAGCTAAAGATAAATTCCAACACTAGTTCATGACCGACATGTAGTAGACATTATTCTGATAGACGCCGTCATAAGCCTTGAGGAAATCAATATGTTAATGCTAACGTTCGTATTGTACTGCCGATGGGACTAGACAGCACTATGATGCATTGTGGAATGACTCATTTATCACGAGGTAACAATATTATGAATATGATATCGCGGACAATACCAGTGACCATTTGTCTAGCTCGTTTGTTTATGTTAAAAAATTCATGAATGGCAAAACAAATACTTCTGGGATCTAGGATGGCGGAAATAATGCTCTTATTTATTTATGTGGTTGATTGTCTTTAAAATGCTAAATAAAACATCCCGACCATTGATTTTTCAGAATTTAGGATTCTTGATGGTGATGAGATTGGGGCAAGGGTTTCGCTTGCCTTTCACAACATGCTTTTATTATGCAAAGCTGCCTTTTAAATTTCAAAAAAAATGTTGAAACAACTACCTGACGAGATCACTTTAGGATTTCTGTCAGTGGTCTTTCCATATTTATATTATTCCATATACCTTAAAAAGTATAGAACATACCTTGATATCATTTCATAAGTGGGCCAGTCCTCTACGACCCCATACCGTTCGTCAATGGCACAGATGGTAAGACCAAAAAGGAATCCCATGACGAGAGACAGGAATAGGCCCAGGAACTCATTCTTCACGCCCATCAGTTGGAGGGAGCGGTCTTTGACAGCCGTGCCTAGAGTGCCTGCTGTGATGGGACCCTGGAAGATATGCATTAAGTATTTCATTAATGGGATTTTCGGGTAATACTGAAATGGCAGCAGTGTTAAGAAATGGCAGCAGTGTGTGTATAAGAAAACTAGCTTCTGTCAGCGGTTTCACGCGCATCCCGTGGGAACTACTTCCCGTACCGGGATAAAAAGTAGCCTATAGCCTTCCTCGATAAATGGGCTATCTAACACTGAAAAAAAATTTCAAATCGGACCAGTAGTTCCTGAGATTAGCGAGTTCAAACAAACAAACAAACTCTTCAGCTTTATAATATTAGTATAGATGGTACTAACACGCCTACGGCATTTTACAGCATTGATTCCTATTACTTTTTTTTTAGAATATTTCCTCGCAAGAAGGGTTTTCTTCAACTTACTTTGTTGCCATGTTTAATCTTTTATATTTAATGGCTTTTTTCTAAGTAACTACTAATAACTTGATAGCTAGGTGTTTTTGCTCATCGTGAGAACAAAATACAATCGTATCTCCACAATTTCAAGATTTCATTACCTGATTTTTTCTCACACTTACCATGAGTGGTGATATAAGCATACTAGCAACGAGTATGACAGTTGAGTTCTCCACCAGACCTATGGCAGCCACGAAGGCAGCTACTAGGAGTAGGAAGACCCAGTCGAATGTTAGGGCTGCGTCGGCGCGGACATCGTGTAAAACTTGCGCGAGGTTCGTGCGTGCGCGCACTGATGATGAGAAGCGAGACCATGCTGTGTTGGGTTCACTGGAAATATTAATTATACTGTATAATAAACTGTTAATAATGGGTATATATTTTGATTAAGATTACACTCCTAAAACTTTCAAAATAGGCCATTATTGTACTATTGGCCGACAAAAAAGAGAGGAAGATTTGTTTTGTTCAGAATTTTAATACATAATACGTATTTGCGTGTTAGTCACCTAATATGTTAGCTGTTGTGAATGATTTTCGGCGTACATAATGGTGCTATTGCCTTTTAGTAATGGCGAAATGATCGGTTGAACATTAGACCGGCTAACTTTCGTGGAAACAATAAAATTGTTGGCGATATTTTTTCATACACAACATTAGTAGAGTTTTTACTGTATCTGAACACATATACGTAGTATATGTATATGCATATATCAGACTTCTTGCATACATATATATTCGCTTATATAACTAGATCTATATTTAGCTAGACTAAATTGCTAAACAAGGAATTAGCAGCTATTATCCAATTCAATTCATAGTTTTTAATTCTGTCTGATCATTAACAGGCATTTACTGATCGTCAAGATCAATTGTTTGACTCCAATTAGGACTTAGGTACCTACATTGATGATGGGTCATCTAAGATTAGGTATATATGTACCTATGCCTTAACACAAAGAATGAACGCAAAGAATGAACGCAAAGAATTTATTTTTAACAATGGATATCATGTACTCAAAAAATCTAAGTGTAAATTGAGTACCTTGAACCTACCACTTATAGCAGAACACTTGGTTTTTCAGTGTTCAAAGTTCAGACGAAATTACGCGTAAGTAGTAAAATTATTTAGCTAATAAAATAATACCTAAAGTATCTTTGAACTAAATTGTCGTAACTAGTCAAATAAAAAGAACATTTTTTTAAGTGCCATTAATGTTTTTACATTTAAAATATCTGCTGAAAATACTTACTCTTCACATCTTGTTCCCTCAAAATCGGAGGCAGCTGCGCTAATTCCGTCATTGGACTTGTAGAACAAGGCGCAAGGCAGTACACTAACTGAAGACTGATGCCTCGACCCTATGCCAAAAGTCCTTAAAACTTGTAACAACTCCTCGCTGAGATTCCCCGATTCAAGGGAGAAGATAACCTGCGAAGAAATCACATAATTATTCTCTGAATATGAGAGGGATGACTTTTAAATTATTTTTTAAAAACTAAGTATATAATTATGCAAAAGCCTTTTTCATATATGTTTGTGTAATTCTTGCTTAACTGCCACTATCTTCCTAAATACAAATGTATTTTTCATATGTGGATAAAGCAAATTAAAGCGCGTTTTAATTAAAGACAAATATTCATAAAATCATAAACCTTTGATTTCGATACCACAACAAAATGGTTTATTCTGGGAAGATTAATAAAGACCAAACAAAAGAACATCGTATCTAAAGAGCGTGAACAGTAATACAAAAAAAATAGACCGTTCTTCATTCTTTTCAGTCAGTACGGATAGAATAATAATTTTTTCATCCCACCATCTCGGAAAGAGTAGTTTTACCCTTTGATATCTGAGCGCAAAAGCCGTTTTTATTCTCTAGAGCGGCAAAGTGATTTGAATTTAGAACATCGTGTGCAATACTCCATTTGTGACAATCTTGATAAGACTTTTCGAACAAATACATATTAAACAAATAAAATGCTGCTTAAAATAATTATTCAATTAATTAAGTAATTTTTATTATTGTTTTTACATAGATTTTTAACCTCATTTCATTTTTAAACTGAGTTTTCAAATAAATGAACTTTATTATGTACTTCTTTTTAATTTGATAGGTATTCGTATGTGCGCGCCATTTTGTTTTTTGGCATTTAGTAATTTCCTCGATGAAGTGGGATGAAATTATTATTTTTTATTGTTTTGAGGTCGATTTTAAGCCTCATTACATTTTTAAACTGAGTTTTTGCATAAATAAATTTTAATAGGTACATCTTTTTAATTTGCCATGTGTGACGTGCGTGCCATTTTCTTTTTTTGAGTTTAAAAATTTCCTCGATGAGGTGGGATGAAAAGTTACGTGTTGCACTCGAGTGCAAAGATTTTTGACCTTGTGCTCTTTTGATTCCCTCGCTATCGCTCAGGATTCTAATTATTGAAACACTCGCTACGCTCGTGCTTCAATTTTAGAATCCTTCGCTTGCTCGGTCATCAAAATTGAGCCCGCGGTTAAAAAGCAACTTTGCACTCTTGTATAACAAATAACTATCAATTAATTTTCATCTATTCTCCCTAAACTTGAAGTTTATGTTTTTAAACATTCATTAGATAGTAAGAAATGAAAATACAATTGCTACAACACTGCCTGGCAAAAAAAGGAAAGCCATTGCCATGGAAAATAGGATAATGGTGCATTAGAAAAGGCAAATGACTTACAAAGATATTTGTGAACATTGCAAAATGTGAACAGATAATTTCTTTTCTCAAGCCGATAGATAAGGATTAGTATTAAGTATTAATACTTTAATCTTTATTTGGACATGAATGGCACTTCAAATGAGTTTGATTTGTTCCATTGTATACCTCTATGGATAGAAAACAAAGACTATTCAAGTACTTTGGATGTCTGCCGCGTTTGTGTCGTGCAATTATGACTCTTATGACAAATGACTCAGATCCGTATCTATCTAATAGGACCTACGCGATGGTAAGTCGTTCATTAACGGTATGCAAGGAAGTCATAACATACACGTAGGTACATAGGGCATTAGAATGTTTACTCCAGTTTGTGGAAATTCCCTGTAGTTTTTAATAGGTACCAGTAGAAAAAAATCACTCACCTGCCAAAATTTATCATCCTTCGTTGAGCTCCATGCTGCATTCTTAATGTCTAATCGTTCCACTATCTCTGACAGAATCTGAGGGCAAGATATAAATACTATTTATTTAAGGAGAAACTTCCTAAAATATATCATCAGAGCGTACCTTAGTGAGGTTGCCCACAAGAAGCTTTTAAGAGAATACAAACAAATCATTTTTGGAGCCTACCGTGTTTCTTGTTTCTGAATTAAGACCTTATATAGTGTAGCTTAGGATTGAAAATCACAAGTTTACTGTAGAGATTATATCCACAGCTGGTGGCTTGTCGGAAAGTAATAATGAATTTGTTATTGTAAATAGGTTCTTACAATTCAAAGATGTTATTACTACGATAGCTACATAATCTCATGACGCAAATGTTTGGTTTAACTACATGTAAGTAGCCATTTTATTTCCGTAGTATAGTAAACATGCTTCATTATTCTGCAAATGGGTACGATTAACTATTACCTAATAGGTTTATGGGCTGCCTGCTGTAATAACATATAGTGTAAAGATTGTAACATACAGTGGGTAAAGTGCTAACTACAAGATGAAGATAGGATACATTTTATTCTACAAAAAAAACATATGTTGGTTTGTATGATGGAAAATAGAGATTTTTTAAGTAGAGACAATTATTCGACAAGGTATTAGTATTTGGCAGTAGTGGACATCATCCATCACAATATTACTCGCACATAGAACCCTATATTACAATGTAACATACCATAAGAATAGTTTATTCCATTTTCATTTCAATTTGATAGGCCATAAAATAAAACATAATGTTCACAGATGATACAAAAACATTGTTCCAATGACAAACAATAAGTAATTACTTATAGCACCATTTTCTTTTTTAAACGTAATGAGGAAAATGTTGATACTGACAGATGGGTTCGTCCACATCATGAGCCGGAACGTTACTTTTATGTAATCTTACTGGACTATAAGTACCTAGATATAAAAATAGGAGCACGTGGAAAAATACCTAACAGCTGCACCGGGTGATCGATCAAGTTCTACCTAAGTCCCATAATATGTTACCGTCTATATTATAACGAGACATCTCCGTCGCTCGTTTACGTTAAGCTTTACAGCCTATTCACCCTGGTAGATTTTTCGAGAGGATTTTCGGCGCAGCTACTTTAATTTTATTTTGGTACCGGCAGATGTCAATTGTTTGTCAGGACGGGAAAAACTGCCAGTGTGAAAAAGCTGTAATTTGCTGCCCGAGCTGTAATTTGTAAATCTAAATATTTTACAGACTTTACTGTTACAGTAAGTCATATGCTAGAAAGTATGAAAACTGTCGATGAAATTGAATCGATGTTGGGAGCAACGGGTGATTAAATGAGATCTAATATCGATAACCTAGATGAGGAACCTCTGCTAGCTAAATTAACCGATAACTTAAATAGTGATCACGGTATACGTAAATGCCTAAGCCCTTGCTGGAGACCTCATTGGAGATGAATTGATATATGTACTTCAATTATTGAAGACAAAGTTATTTTTTATCTTATGTAACGTTAAAAAAATCTGCTGACAATACCTAACCTTGTTCCTAAACCTAAAAAAGAAGCCATTACAAATGTGATAAATAAAAGACAGAGAAAGAAATTAAATGATTTTCCGCTAACATATTATGGATCTGTACGTAAAAGGATGTCAGTTGGTATATTTTACTATTTACCAACCACCAAAAACAACCTTAGAGCGTAGGTTATTCAGTACTTCATCATCATCTCTACTGCTGAAACCCCAAGGACCGCCAACACACCTAGCATTCAGTTCTTACGCAATATAAACTTGATATGTTGGTCTCCATGTTATGTAAACATCATCATCCTCCGAGCCTTTTTCCCAACCATGTTGGGGTCGGCTTCCAGTCTAACTGGATTCAGCTGAGTACCAGTGCTTTACAAGAAGCGACTGCCTATCTGACCTCCTCAACCCAGTTACCTGGGCCCTTGGTTAGACTGGTGTCAGACTTACTGGCTTCTGACTACCCGTAACGACTGCCAAGGATGTTCAATGACAGCCCCTACAGTTTAACGTGCCATCCGAAACACAGTCAATGGTGTCTAAGATTACTTAGAAAGTAGGTACATACAAACTTAGAAAAGTTGCATTGGTACTTGCCTGACCTGGGATCGAACCTGCGACCTCATACTTGACAGGTTGGTCCTTTACCCACTAGGCCACCACGACTTTATGTTATGTAAACAGCGGTACTATTTTGTACTTAATACAACCGATTAATTGGTTTCAATGAAAGTTGTCACTCCGGTAAAATTTCAAAACATGATAATGATTCACTTTAGTATTGTCTAAACAGTCTATTGTTTGTCTATTTAGAACAATAGTAATGACTTAAATGCTCGGAAATGTGATCAATGTACAATCACGATATTTAAAGGGCCGTGATGTCATACCGGAGACATTTCAGCTACTTATTTCTTGTAGGAAATTAATTTTCTTGTCATTACATTGTAGTGCAGTTTTGCAAGAGGTACATTACGTTTCCTTAGCAACTGTAATGTCGCCAGGTGGCTTACCAATTTGTATTATTGAAGGTGGAAACTTGGCTAATTTGAGTTAAAAGTTAGCACTTTGGTTGTTTTCCTATAGGTAGGAAACTATTAATCTATACTTACTAATGTTATAAAGCTGAAGAGTTTGTTTGTTTGTTTGAACGCGCAAATCTCAGGAACTACTGGTCCGATTTGAAAATTTCTTTCAGTGTTAGATAGCCCATTTATCGGGGAAGGCTATAGGCTACTTTTTATCCCGGTACGGGAAGTAGTTCCCACGGGATGCGGGTGAAACCGCTGGCAGAAGCTAGTGACTAACTAAACAAAATCTAATGATGCGTTTTTGTTAAGAAAAGTAACGAATTGGGAATTAATTCCTGGTAGTTTTTTGTAGATAGGATAGGTAGTCAACTGTTAATTTGACACACTACCACATGAAATTAGTGTCAATTACAGGAAATATTAGACTCGACATTGGAACAGACACTTTATTGCAAACGAATTCTCTGTTGACACAAAACTTATTCCTAAAGCTGCGGTCACACTGAGAATTCACTGCATATGCAATCACAAGCAAGTTTGCGAATTTATTCACTGCAAACAGATCGCGTGTGTGACTAACGCTTTATTCGTCCGTTTCAGTTGAACTGACGGACTTTTACACACTTTTTGAGTAGGTAGGAATAATCAGTAAAATGGAAATGCAGCGTTTGGACTTTCAATTTTAAAATGTGTTATCTGGCAGGTAGGATGTCTATCTATACTAATATTATAAAGCTAAAGAGTTTGTTTGTTTGAACGCGCTAATCTCAGGAACTACTGGTCCGATTTGAAAAATTCTTTCAGTGTTAGATAGCCCATTTATCGAGGAAGGCTATAGGCTACTTTTTATCCGGGTCCGTGCCGAGGTTCCCACGGGATGCGGGTGAAACCGCTGGCAGAAGCTAGTTTATTAATGAAATTCTTTTTTTCTTCGCCCTTTTACAATCAAATACTTTTTTCTTGAGGAAAAAGTGATCCAATTCATGTTTTAGATCTGCTACATAATTGCAGCTATCAGAAACCATTTTCTTCAGGATTGTATTCGAGGAAATATCTCAAAGCCATCTGTCTGCAATCACTGTTAAATGCTTTTGACTACAACTAACGTGGCCGCTAGCAGAGCAATATTCTAGTAAAACCAGGCAAACTGTAGGACACACGTCTAAGACTGAAAACTGGTTTGGAATTAGTACCTTCATATTTATTACCTTTCTATGTGAACTCATCAAGTCAATAGTAATAGTAATCAGAAAAAAAAATATAGGTACTCATATGTATAATTTAAGCTCGATAAGACAGCAAAAAAAAATCAAAAATAAAAGTACTAAAACTGTGTTTTAGCAATTACGGCATTAGTCCTTATTGTCACCATAATTGAACATGGTCCCTATTAGTTAGAGCGTGTTTTTGGGTGTTCATGTCACGACAAGGGCTATTTAGTAGCTTTAACCGGTTTGGAGTTACACATCGATCCATGTATTTCACTACACGAGTTTACCTACACACACATAATATGTTCGTGTAAAGTCTATGACACTGAAACTTGTCTTCATTGAGAAAATATTAAGCAAAATTCTTTATTTTTTGTTTTTGTGCATAATGTTGCTCATAATAGTCATATTAAACGAGTGGTCCAATAGTTCCTCTGACTAACTAAACATCGTCTAAAGAATTTGTTGGAGTGAAGGAAACTCCCCAAAAAAGAAGCAGGTTGCGTTAGTACTATGAACTTACAGTTTCGAGTGGTGTGTCCCAGTGAAAAGCTGCAAGAACTTCGACTCCTCGCACGGGTCTTGTTATAATAAGTTTGTTCTTCCTCGGCTTGATCGCTTGTTTCAACTCTGCCCACGAAGCCTTCACGTAACTCTTCGGGTCGGCCGGCTGTCCAGGCGCCGTGATGGTCTCACTTCGGCTGTTGTACGGGTCTACTCCCAAGTTCTGGTGCAAGCAGTCCGTTGACCGACACTTAGATATTATAACAACATTGTCATTGTCCTGCGCAAACGACTCCACGGATTTGGAACCCGAATGTTTCTCTTTTAATTCGTGAATCACTTTTGATGCCTTATCGAATTTCTCTTTTTCGTCTACGAAATTAGGATTAACATTATTTTTTAAGTAATTTTCATATTCTTTTTTAGGCACGTTAACAATAAAGAGTACGCCAGCCATGATCGCTACTGTTATGCTAGCGCTCGCAGTGTTCGGTGGAGGTGCAGTGCGACCGCGCCCGCGCCTATTCGCGATCTAAACTGCGCTGTCACACCAACTAATTCAGCTATAGTATCCATTGTTTTATTTGCTGTCGAAATGTCGCCTCTATGTGCAGAAAATTACAAAACAATCTGCTTCCGCTCTTGCTGGTGTTTGTTTTTTCATAGTAAATTATTTTGTTTTGGTCTTGTAATTATAGGTAGGTACTCATAGATAAGCAAAACATTATTACGTCTCGTAGTTTAACTGGCATACTCTACGTATATGAATTTACTATAAATGTGCGAACGACGATTACTACTTCATTTTATGGTGTGGTAAATTACTAGATAATGTACGTAATCACAAAACATTTTACATTCGATGCGTAACATTAAGCATCGTATCAACATAGTAGTTGCGAGAATGGACAGTTTAATGGAATCAATCTTCAGACCATAAAAGAAATATGGCCATATGAAACAATATAGAGCGCCGAAGTTTATTGACAATGTTCACGTGGCCGTTTCATTTTATCACGAGCATCCCCTCGGCAACGGTTGCGGGTCAAAATAAAAGCTTGCCGCGCAGGCGGGGCGAGGGCGCGCAGGGCGGCAGGGCGGCTGCGGGCCGCGCCGCCCAGTCGCGGCGCAGCCAGCCGCCCGCGCGCACCGAGCGCCCCGTGCCACCGCGAGATCGATACCCGTGCTAACCTCCACCACTCTGTCCCAACACCTTCCACCGGAGCGAGCCGAGGTGCCCCGACACCTCCAGCAGCCGTCGCGCACGCACGTGGGTACTCTCTCAGCTCGTAGCGCCGATAGCTTTTGTCAACACCATCAAACATGGCTACCTTCGAAAACACATGATCGCCAATACGTCGGCTGGAACGTGAGCTATTCTCGGTGTGGCAGGGAGCCGCGGCTCACATGTAGCTCCTGCCTCCTATGTATCGGTGTTTTTATCGTTTTGTGTTACGTAAATGTACATTTCAAAATCGATAAGTTATTAAATCTTTTATGAAACGATTTGATTGGCGCCTCTTAATGTAGCACGCGGCTCACGTCTTTGATTGAAAACTTACTATTGCTTTTTTTGTACAAAGAATATGTTTTGGTCTTTGTCTCATGTTTGTTCATGACATATTGGCTTTCACGAACCTATAAGCCGTCGAGTCGGCTCCTTAGGGTCTCGGCTGTTGTATAATTGCCGAAAACGTGCGATAGGTTTTCAGGATAAAATTGTTATTATATAACACTATCCTTGTTGTGACGTAAGTGTTATGAACAGGTGAGCTCAAGGGAATTATGGATTTAAGTATAAAAATATCTGCCAAGCATGACTGTGATATCATAATAAACATAAGCACCTGCTTCGTTTAGTATGCACGGAGTTAAGTTATAATTTAATTCATTAATTAGGGTTCTGAATGTAAAGTTACTCGGAGCTAAAAAAAGTCAAGTTACATAAGCTGGTAGATGTTGTATTTACTTACATTGATTGTTTAGCTGAGGCAGTGACGCGTGCCTTCAGACAGACGCCTGGGGGTATTTGCTCAAGGGTCGCTGGAGTCAATGTCATGCACGAAATTTAAAGCGAGTTAAAATAAGTAATCGCGGTTAGCGAGTGGTGTGGGAGTCGGGCCACGTCGACGGTGACCGACACCCCGGCCGGCTGGGGATATTAACACCGATGTTAAGATGATATTTATTTAGTCCAACTTGCTCCAGAAAGTCACCCTTTCATATTCATTGCATATTTGGTTTGATGTTCATATAAAATTGGATTTTCTCTCGCAATTTCACGAATGGTCCCGTTGGAACCGTATATGTAACATACTGTTGCGGTACTATCAAATAGGAATAATTTAGCTTAGCATAGAAGAATCATTTGTTTGGGTTGAATTCGGTTATAAGGTAATTCAAGTGATTATCATCAATGAACTAGCAAACTAAATTAAGCCTCTAATACCTAGTGCAATTTAGATACTATCAAATGGATTCGGTTTTTCTTTATTTTCCTTTATTGTAATGTAATTATAACATTAATCTTTATATTCGAGTTCATGTTACAGACAAAAACAGAGCGTTATGACCTGTAATGATGATAGACCTGAAAGTTTGAATTATGATATATGAGAATAAGTATTGCATGATATTGGTTTTCATTGTTACAAATATTAGCACAAAATGTAAGTCTTTCCAAATTGAATCTGATAAAGGATTTTGTTACGTAGTTCATTCTGTCACATACGAAATTACAGTATGTACTTTGAAAAACATACCTGATACACTGTTTTTTTCTCCATTTATACAATGCCAAACTCACAAGATAGTTTTATAGGACCTAGTTTAGTCTTCAAAATAGTCAGTTTATTATTTAAATATGCGTTAATGAAGTTGAGACTTAACCTTTACGAAGATAGATGGTCGCAATGTAGGTCATGGCAGGGGAAACCTTTGAAATGATAATGTCGGTTTTAGGTGTTATATTCAGTGTTGTATTTAGTAAAACTTGTTGTATGAAATTGAGATTTAAAAGGAATATTTCTGGATTCTTTCCATGTTTGATGGACGCTTAGTAAATAAGCATTTTCGGTTTCCAACATCTAAATTTCAGTCACAGTTATTTAAGCATGAAGTTTAATTACTTTGATATAATTTAAGGAGCTGCTGTTTATAAACTGTGGACTTCTACTTTCACGTTACGTTACGTAAAGTTTGGGATTATTTCATTACTGAAATGGATCACCTCATCAATTGAGTTTTTGCCTTCAATATTCCCAAAACAAGAATGTAAGACATTCCGTCACTCCAAAATGGCCCTTATTCCATGGTCCATTAGGTTGTCAATAGCGTTATTCGCAATAACGGCTTCATTTTAATTATGAGAGAAATAAAGACCGGTCCTACAGTCGAGGTTTGAAAGGAGTTTAATCTCCAGAAATGTTAATTTAATTTATCACATTTTACAAGATAATGGACGCTGGGATTTTGCTTTGACTAAATTTAAACTATAAAGGCAGAGAAAATACTTGTGCAACATAGTACGTAAATACCGAGCTCGTGTATAAAACTAGGAATTTCTCAGTGCAGTTTATGAAGCTGTATACGAATATACGTTGTAAATGTACTGCGCAGTGAAAACCTTGTTTATCTTTAATTAAAACGTTGCTAACAAAGTGCTCAAAGTAGATACCCAATCCTTTATGTTATTCTACTATAAATATTCTAAAATACTTAGTGATTCTATTTCTGTTCCTTTGATTACTTCTTGCAGATATTTCAGACGGACAGACTTACATCCAGTCTAGTCTAGAAGCTATGAAGTTTAATGTAATTACAATATTCATTGTTGAATATCTTACAGCTCATTAATGAATAACAATTTATGCATGACAAAGAGAGTAAGTAGGTATTTGAAACTGAAATTCGTATCGTGTTTAAATAATATGTATTTTGATTTAATTTGTGTATTGATTAGCGCATTACCAAGAAATTGTGAAAGAAAATATTCAGTTTCGAACATTATGCTCAGTTGTGTGTAAGTTTGTAGAATGGATAATATGTAGGTACTTTAAGCTTTAAATATGGTTTTAGAATTATAACATTTATTTTGATACTACATAATTGTAGGACCTATCCGGTAAATTACCAGAGTAATTTCAGTCGTTTAAAAAGGGCTTAGGATATTAAATTTCACGCATCGCTTTTCATTTTCAGTATTTCATTAGCACGTGCCCGACAATTTACGTGGCTAAATACTTCACGAGCAAATAACCCAACACGGTTTAAAAGTTCGCAGCGTTTAGAATTTTTCAAACAAAATAAACATATAATATTTGCGTTGGGATAAAACGTAGGTAGCTTTTACTGGCAATTGAGCAGAGACAGTAAAACGAGCGTTGTTTATTTACTGTCTTGGTTAAAGTATCCAGCAGCTAATGGCGAACATAACTGCAGTGATAAAGTTTATTTGCAGATGCGAATGACCAGCGCTGTGCCAGACAGCTGGCTTCTCTCTGCGACGTCGCCGCGTCGGTAGAGGGCATCGCACTATCATGCTTTAAACTGTACACCACGGTTCGAAGCATACGAGACTTGCATTTTAAAGTCTGAGGGTGCAATATTGTGGACTGTTATAGGGCTGTAACTGCCATTCGCGAGAACTGAATATAAATGAGTTTTAGAAGGATATTGTATCGTTTAAACTTTCAGTTTCGGTTTTAACAACTCTATAGAGTTAGCTACCGATTATTTTCTGAGGGTATATATTATTCATTCTGGACTAGGTTCGAGCATTGAACTCCACTCTTCGTCACTATGGTTTGCTAATTTCAGGGTTTATTTATTGTTTTAAGTTTCCTTACGGTGTTTTCGTTATCGTTACACTACAGTTACTATCATTAAAACTATCGTTAACCACATAATAAACATGTAATGAAGCTACTTGTAATTATCAGGGTATAACGACGACAAGACCTATAAGTCTAAAAATAAGCTTCATTAAATCCTAGACTAGCTAGTAAAGCTACAATTTATTTTGGTTCAACACAACATTTTCCACAATCGATATAATCCATCGTTTGCTCGTTTGTAAACTTTCCATCAATCGATTTGAGCATAATGATTGCGTCGGTACCAGCAGGTCATTTGCGTAACTTCACTATCCTGGGGTAGGCCTATATCTATACTTATAATAAATCTGTAGAGAGGTCAATTCTGTACATTGAATATATTTCCAAAAAAACTATCAGGGGGTGATTAGTGATCGATACTGATGCCAAAAATGCAATCAGTAAAATTTTTGTCTGTCTGTCTGTCTGTCTGTCTGTCTGTCTGTCTGTCTGTCTGTCTGTCTGTCTGTATGTTCGTTATGGAAACAAAAACTACTTGATGGATTTTAATGAAACTTGGTACAATTATTCTTCATACTCCTGGGCAGGTTATAGGATACATTTCATTACGCTGCGACCAATAGGAGCAGAGCAGTGAAGGGAAATGTCGGTAAAAAGGGCGAAGTTACTCCATTTTTTAAGCTTCCGTCGCGTGTGCAGCCTTAATGGTAAAAGCTACACAGAAACTATGTATGACGGAAATGTTCTCCATAAAATTATGTAAAAAACATCCCATGACAGCACAAGTCTACCTTTTATGGTTGTCTCACAATAACACGTGTAACTCTCGATAGCTTAGTAGTTCGGAGGTTTTGATTATATTTTGTCTACTATTACGTTTCTAACACCCTCACTCATATTAAATAATAAAAGTTAACATTATTACCTATTCAATAAAAAAAGAATCATATAAATCGGTAGAGAAAAACCAAAGTTATACATGAAATACGGTAATAAGCCACCGCGCGTGAATATCATGCTATAAGGATCATTTTTGTGTAACGGTCGCCGGTCGCTCGACGCGGCTCGCGGCGCGGTGGCTGCGCGGGCTTCATACAATATTTGGCTATTGATGCGATTGATGCGAATAGACGTTCAGAGTGTTCAACCTTATTGACCGACAATAATTGATATTAACAAATCTTGCTTATCAGCCATTATCAGCGCGACTTTTAGGTTTTAATTAATTATTTTTTTACTTTCTTTTGTTGTTATTTTATAAACTAGGTAGGTTTATTTCCTTTTTAGGTGAAATAGTCCTACTACTACGCATACATTTAGATAATTGGATAGGCTGGTGCTTGGTATTTCTTCCTCGCTTTGCACAAAGTACGAATCTAAGGCGGACGAAGTCGCTGGCAGAAGCTAGTATTATATAAGTATGTTCGTTTTTCTTACAATATAAAATCGGTCAACAACGTGTACAATCATTAACTTAGGTACACGTATTTCTTTGGGAAATATGAAACCGAAACGGAATAAAAAAGTATTGTGAGATCTGAGCAATACTACTAAAATTATTCGTTGCTAGTGCGATTTGTGAAGGCCATTGATATTGAACGGAAAGCTCAGTACAATAGGGATAAGATTAGGTAATGGTCGAATGTCACAAGTGTCGTTTGTCCAATTATGGTGTCATTAATAATTTATGTTCTGTGTTGTCTTAGCGTTCTACAAACAATTAGGAATCCAAATAAAACCAATTAATTATACATTAACATGTCTCTGCTTAAAGCTTTAAAACATTTAATAGTAGTAGTACAGACTGTGATGATGTCATCATCTGAAAACTGAAAAGTTTATTGTCATTCTTATCACTGCGAGTCAAATCATTGGACGGACGTCCAATAAGCACAAAACTTTTGAATAACCAGTAAATAAGCATAGTATGCTTGACCTAGTTTACGTCGATAATTATCCTGTAAATAAAGCCTCTTTGTGACCTTGGCAGTTCTTGGCACCGGCTTTTGCTAAAGTGTGATCGGATGTTTCGTGTTACCAGCCTACATATTTGATACAATTTCTTTCTAAATGAAATAAGCTAAGCGGCTTTGAAACACACTTTTTAAAGTTAACCTCTTTTATAATAATCCGTTATAAAAACAGAAAAACTAAGTATAGTTTCATCATCATCATCATCATCTCAGCCATAGGACGTCCACTGCTGAACATAGGCCTCCCCCTTATATCTCCACATTTAGTTTACTGTTAGAAAATTCACGTGAAATCGGTGTTCGCGATGAAAGTTGCAGTCCCTTCCAAACAGTATAACAATAGTCTCGCGGGATCGTTACTGACAAAAGCAATTCGCCGTATCTACATAAATACGAATAAATAGAGAATTGGAACTATTGTACAATGTGTCGAAGTGATATGAAAGTTGTGTCAATCGATAGGCAATTCAGTGAACCGGTTCTACATGAAATGCTAAACAAATATAGACATTGGTCGTTGAGTTAACAACTGAGCTTCGACCTTATTGGTTTTAGAAATTACAGTCAGCGCAAATACTTTTATATTAGTTTATTTAAAGACATCCGTCGTGGTGGCCTAGTGGGTAAAGAACCAACCTCTCGAGTATGACGGTGTGGGTTCGATTCCAGGTCAGGCAAGTACCAATGCAACTTTTCTAAGTTTGTATGTACTTTCTAGGTAAATCTTAGACACCAATGGCTGATAAAAAGGTGAAGGAAAACATCTTGAGGAAACCTGGACTATAAAGTCTGAAATCACCAACCCGCATTGAGCAAGCGTGGTGATTAATGCTCAATCCTTCTCCGTGTGAGAGGAGGCCTGTGCCCAGCAGTGGGACGATAAAAAGGCTGTAACAGTAACAGTAGTTAAAGACTTGCCATATTACATGGACAGTACATAGTTCTACTAAATTATGTTTTAGTCCGATACTCTGACTTCAAAGCTCTTTTGATAATTGAAACTGAATTGGTGTTATATTTTGGCACAAATCTAAATTACCGAGAGAAATTACTGACATTTGCACACAGAACGGGTTCAATTTATAAAATTGAATGTAAGATTTAATCGTCACATGTCACATTTAATAATTTTGACTTTAGTGACCTCAACGCACCTGTTTTAATACAAAATACAAGTAGTATGCTAAGTTCGGCCTTGCGTGGTGAATAGGTTAAAACTTAACGAGTTTTCACTACACTTTTGTACTAAATACCTAAAGGTTATGTAAGCACAGTGAAAAAAAAAATTAAGCAAAATTAAAAATTTTGAAAAAACCCCCGACGGTAAAAATCTTATTGAAAAATAATAAAATAACTCAAAACCCCCGACTTAACCCAATTATATAGGAATATCCGTCGGGAGCTGCCATTAAACCAGCTAAAGGATTCTAGTGTCGTGAATACAATTATTGAAGAATTGTAGATGTTTAACGATGACATAAAATACACTCAATTAATTGTTGAAATTTCATATAGAAAAGGCAGCCCCCGACGGTTATTCCTATATAATTGGGTTAAGTCGGGGGTTTTGAGTTATTTTATTATTTTTCAATAAGATTTTTACCGTCGGGGGTTTTTTCAAAATTTTTAATTTTGCTTAATTTTATTTCAGACTTTTTAGAGAACATATACGAATTATAGTCTATATAATATGTTATTGCAATATTATTTTGCACCGATATTGTAGCGAGCGAAAAGTCGTGGTGGCCTAATGGGTAAAGGACCAACCTCTCAAGTATGAGGGCGCGGGTTCGATCCCAGGTCAGGCAAGTACCAATGCAACTTTTCTAAGTTTGTATGTACTTTCTAAGCATATCTTAGACACCATTGGCTGTGTTTCGGATGGCACGTTAAACTGTAGGTCCCGGCTGTCATTGAACATCCTTGGCAGTCGTTACGGGTAGTCAGAAGCCAGTAAGTCTGACACCAGTCTAACCAAGGGGTATCGGGTTGCCCGGGTAACTGGGTTGAGGAGGTCAGATAGGCAGTCGCTTCTTGTAAAGCACTGGTACTCAGCTGAATCCGGTTAGACTGGAAGCCGACCCCAAGATAGTTGGGAAAAGGCTCGGAGGATGATGATTGTAGCGACCTCTAGTGAGTTACAGGCGTAATTTTTATTATTTGGGAACATGCATTAAGCACGTACACATTGCTGATGAAAACAGAATTGTAATCGGACGTTTTGATTATATTGTAACATTGTTTGGCACTAATATTGTGGCGCCCCCTAGTGATTAATAGCCATGACACCTATCTAAGAACATGAACACGTTGAACGCAAATCTGTTATTGAAAACCACATCAAAATCGGATCATTAGTTTAGAAGGTAGGTGGGAACATTACTTTGCTGTTTTGCACTAATATTGTGGCGCCCCCTAGTGAGTTACAGCCATGACACCTATCTAAGAACATGAACACGTTGAACGCAAATCTGTTATTGAAAACCACATCAAAATCGGATCATTAGTTTAGAAGGTAGGTGGGAACATTACTTTGCTGTTTGCACTAATATTGTGGCGCCCCCTAGTGAGTTACAGCCATGACACCTATCTAAGAACATGAACACGTTGAACGCAAATCTGTTATTGAAAACCACATCAAAATCGGATCATTAGTTTAGAAGGTAGGTGGGAACATTACTTTGCTGTTTGCACTAATATTGTGGCGCCCCCTAGTGAGTTACAGCCATGACACCTATCTAAGAACATGAACACGTTGAACGCAAATCTGTTATTGAAAACCGCATCAAAATCAGATCATTAGTTTAGAAGGTAGGTGGGAACATTACTTTGCTGTTTGCACTAATATTGTGGCGCCCCCTAGTGAGTTACAGCCATGACACCTATCTAAGAACATGAACACGTTGAACGCAAATCTGTTATTGAAAACCACATCAAAATCGGATCATTAGTTTAGAAGGTAGGTGGGAACATTACTTTGCTGTTTGCACTAATATTGTGGCGCCCCCTAGTGAGTTACAGCCATGACACCTATCTAAGAACATGAACACGTTGAACGCAAATCTGTTATTGAAAACCACATCAAAATCGGATCATTAGTTTAGAAGGTAGGTGGGAACATTACTTTGCTGTTTGCACTAATATTGTGGCGCCCCCTAGTGAGTTACAGCCATGACACCTATCTAAGAACATGAACACGTTGAACGCAAATCTGTTATTGAAAACCGCATCAAAATCGGATCATTAGTTTAGAAGGTAGGTGGGAACATTACTTTGCTGTTTGCACTAATATTGTGGCGCCCCCTAGTGAGTTACAGCCATGACACCTATCTAAGAACATGAACACGTTGAACGCAAATCTGTTATTGAAAACCGCATCAAAATCAGATCATTAGTTTAGAAGATAGGTGGGAACATTACTTTGCACAAACGCACACACAAACACACAAACACACAAACACACAAACACACAAACGCACATCTCTCACCCCAAACGCATATACCTGCTCCGTTCCGTCGTGGGTAATAATGCTGCATAAATTATATTTACGGCTGTGAATACGCCAAAAGTCTAGGTCAGAGCTTTTGTATATTTTTGCAAAGGTATTACCTAAGTATAATTATATTTTTAACCTTAATGTTGTGGTTTTCGTGAACCGAAAAGGTTGAGTAAAGTGTTATTATACTTAATGATTATGCTTTTTTACGTAACTACTATTCATTAAAATGTTTTTGTTTTAGAAAAAAAACTGGACTATTTTTATAATTGACCAAGATATGTGAAATGATGGTATCTGAGTCATATTGACAAATGAATTTCTTTGATGGCACAAAAGCCATAATAAGAATGTGAATGCTGTAATAATCTGTTCAATGAGATCACGTAGAGAATTTTTACGACCATTGTTTTCATACATATTTAACTATATTCTCTATACAATTATAACGTCACAGGATATTTACAAATGGGGTCAACATAGGCTATGTAGACATACATATAATTTTATATTAGAATTTTTAAACTACTTATTACTACTTTTATACCTACACGGCTTTTAAAAACCCATCAACTTCAATCTAGTGCCCCTATAAAATCGTAGCAACTTGCTACGAACCCAATGGGAGCTACGCCGCGTAGGCGACACCGTAGTAGGTTAATATAATAGCATGGATTCATTGAAAAATCCGCTCTAATTGAAGAATATTAAATTCTGTTTTAATTGACAATCGATTCGTATTGATAGGATTGTGCTAATCTATGCAGTGGGTTCATCGAGCGAATGAATTGGAAACCGTAGTAGGTAACACATAGGTACCTATTACAGATAGGAACATATGATCCATTGTAGGTAGGTACATACTGTAGATTCGCTTACATATTCGAAGGGTATATGTGGTGTTCGATTAACAGTAAAATTTAGTTCGGACGGAAACTTTGTTATAACACCAATAGGTCATGCGAAGCCTAGCTTAGGTTGTTAGTACTTGATTAGTGCCAAAGTTGATAAAGTGGTTTTGCTGTAAAATTAGCTCGCTTCTTGTTTTAGGAAAACAATTTGGTTCTCACATATTTATTGATTATTTATATTTGTGAGAATTCGTCGGTAAATATATGGCTATGTCAGTTGGCCTGGACATACCTCTCATGGAGCTAAAATTAAATGTAAAATACTTATGAATATCTATTATATTTATACTTACTAGTACTTCTAATAATTATGCTCGCGTGTAACCAAGCGAAACATCCATAGAACAGTCGTAATTAAAAATCCTATCCCTCGCAGTCAGACATTCCTCATTGCTGAAGAGGTTTCCAGCGTCGATACATAAAGGAATGCCAGATGAATGGCGTTACTGAGCTGTTTGTATGAAACACAATTATGTTGCCTTCCCTCGTGACGTCATGGCTCGTCTCGTTCTAACCAGACGACGGGAGCTATGCTGGCAATGACGCATTATTTTCTATTTACATTCAAACATTTTCTGCTGTAAAATTAATAAAAGAAGTGAAAAATGTTTCAGATATCTGTCATATTCATATAGGTATCATAGACTTTTCTTAATCTTTGATACACGTTTATATTATAAGCACTCAAGAGAAAATCTTGGAGCTCCTGTTCTGTGTAGATATTTCCATGTCATAAATCCTTAAACGTATTTTTTCGATTTTCACGGTTGTAAGATCATGTTTTATGAGACAAGTCGGTGTCTCGATCGATCAAGTTTTTATTGCTGCGAAGTACCGTTGAGTAGGGAGAATCTCTCGTACTAGGAGAGCACTTCTATTTTATTACACTACTCAAACGTTGTGAATTTATTTATTTTTTAACTGTCGAGTGATAACAAAATTATAGCTCGCAACTCAAAATGTGACAAAAATATTAACATTTTCATCTGAAAAACTCTAGCTTTTGACAATACTGGTTTGTTCATTCTTCAAGTAGTTATCTACTTAACTTTTACAAAAGCCATAAAACGTTGTACAAGAGTTGTATTAGTAAGTTTGAATAGGTATCCTTTGTGGTCCTCATCCGGATCTCAGCCGCAACAGATTATCTTTTAAGTACGTAGCATCCCCAAACTTTGGTTACGGACTTTGTAAACAGTTGCCTCTCTTAGTATGTAGATATGAAGACTTGATATTGAGAATATCTACTTGTATAGGTGTTATATGAATTATATTTTACTAGTTTACCGACCAATTACGAAGTTACAGTCCATGTCCCCTTTATGGTGGAAATAGTTTTTGTAAAACGACTTTTCTGTGAATAGGCGCTACGTTTGTTCCCACACACTCACTAAAAGAAAAGATGCTCAGATAAAAATAGGTAGGTTTACAATTAAAGTTGATTCCTTCTTTCTATGTCCTACTACTTAAATGCAGTACCTATGTATTTAACATACTAGGTATGTTGCAACCTCACCCACTTGACATACAATTTATACGAAGCTGGCTTGTACGTTTCGTTTCAGTCAACATGTTTGGGAAGCTAATTTAATTAAATCAGAGAAGCAAAAGGACATTTTAACTTGTGCCTAGAACAGTGTAAATTTGAATGTCAGAACATAGGAATTTGCATGTTGATTCGAAGTTGAAGAAAAGCAGCAAGACTCGGAATCTGATTAGCGTGCTGCGAAAACTTCGAGGTGAATGAACTGTGATTTTATTACCCACTCAACTTTGAATGGGAGTTCGAAACAAATGATAACTCCTACCTCTGTCTCTGGAATGTTATTTTAACAATACTTATAGATTTTAGGTTCTTTGGGAAACAAATTATTTAGTAACCTAACCTTTGTACTATATTATAAAGCACACTTAATTATATCTCTAATAGTAGATATTTTCACCATTTTACTTTACGTATTGAAAGCGCGTAATAAAATTAATGATTATGAAGGTGTACCTACATTTTGCTCTATCAAAAGACAAGCAAAAGTTTATATAACACACGGAACAATAATTGAGATTAGTATCAAGCCGTTATTAGTGAGTGATGAAGGTTGGGGTTGGCCTACTCACCTGCATTGACACTACTAGGAATTCACAACACATAACGACGATCCTAATAAAAAATGTAATAGGTAGCTTGTATTTGAATCAATACCTAAGCAATTTCGAGTGTCTATTGAGTGTTCCTAAATGTTTAACCTATAGCTTCAGTCTATGATATCATTTATGGTCTACTTATTATAGGCAAGACTATTGACTCATAGATGCCTAAGCTTAGCAGTCGGTTTGCGAATAACAATGGATGCTAATAACATACTTAACTTTGTTATGCATAAAACAAATGGATTACACAGTCATAACATAATTTGTACTTCTTTATACACAGCACAGCTTTTCTTTATTTCTTTACCGCAGATTTTCTTTTCATAAACCAACAGTAAAGTTAACATGACAGGAGGAAAAGAGCTTGAAAGCAGTTCGATAATCCGTTTACAATCTCACAGAAAAGGCTTGCATTCAGAAAGAACGGAATTCTAGTCTTAAAATTTTTCAAGAACTTATTCTATTCATATTGGTATGTGGAGCACGTTTTTCTGCACCGCAAAGTCGGCTGCATTCTAAGTGGTATCGACATGAAGTCTTATCCCGACGCGCCTGGATAAAGATTGCAACAATCGACGATAAGCGACATGTTGCCTGTTTGCATTTCAAAGTCGTGTTACGTGTGGTGTGCATTTGAGTAGGTAATAGGAGGGACTTTTATTTTTATACCATCAGCATCACTGAGCAAATGCTCTTTGACTGGTACACTATTATCCGAGATCTAAGGATAGTTGCATTGTCTTCTTAGTATTTCGTTCTATCTACTTTTTTTTAATTTCAAATCTTTTTAGAAACAATGCGTTTTAAAACTATAATTACTACCTTACCATAATAACTATAATTACCATAATAACTATCTTGGGTCTATCGCAGCTATTTACAGATTTTTCTTCTGTTCTGTGTTCTTGTGTTCTGTTTTTGTTATGGATAGATAAATAGAGTTAAAGAACTTGTAATCAGTTATCGGGGGTTTTCTCATCCTATACTTATACTTCAGTTTTTAGGTACTCTTTTCTCGCTTAGCTAACCATTCCATAGACCGACATTTATTTTGTTAAGACGGTCGTTTTTCTTACTTGAGACTGGAGCTAAGAATTGGTTGATTATTTGGTCAATACGTACCTATTACCTAATCCTATATCTGCCTTTAGTTTTATTTTCCTTAGGATATGCTGTTTTCAATGGCAATGGGCCGGCCATATAGTCATGTGAATTCTTTGCACCAGCTGTGAATGCAAGCCATTAAAAATAATTGCTCGTATAAAAACGATTACTTCATTCTATTCAATCGACACGAACGATCAGTTTCCCGATGCAGCCAAATCAATATTTGAAATCTGTTTACTCGACGACGGATTGGATTGTTGAATCAAATAAACTTTGCGTTGCATCATCAATAAATATTCCGTTTTCCCGTCTAGAATATCTCCCATGCCTTATATCTCTGACCTAGTTAAGTAATCCAATCCCATGGATCGTAAATCCAGTTTATGGATAGAAATAAATTATCTTAGTTAACTATCGTTTCTCTGGTGGGAGATAGATAGAGTGTTATATGGTGCCGTATAATTAGCAAGCTATCTTGACGTTGCATTTTAAGATAGATATTATTAGCATGGATCCTAAGAGAATACCAATTTAGAAGCAGGTGATATTGTGGCTTATTGGCCGGGTAAGCCAATACCATGCTGAAAAGCAATTCATGCATGTTGCTATTCAGTTTATACTTACGTGGAGTAAATTAGATGGGCATGGGCGGGTCAGCGAACAGACAGTTTTCAATAAACTTGGCTTGGCAATAAAATATTCACATCAAAATTCGGATCTGTTTTTGACTTTCCCGTTAAACGAATACTCAGATTTCATTTAAATATATATTTTTAGCCATTTCAATAACCTTCAAACTTGTAATTTCAATTGTGATTCACGTAATGTAATTAACCCAGAGCTGTAATTAAAAATAAACTTTGAGCTTTGTCCATTAGCAGGCAGTGCGGCGAGTTTGCCGAGTGGAGTCGAGTCGAGTTTGTAGTAAATTGGTCTGCGTCCAATGGGGCGTAAATAAACGACGGAGCTTTCATGTGTCACACGGCCGGGGCCACTGCAGCGCCCTTGAACTGCATTCGTATTGTCATGCACCACGGCACCTGTTTACATTTTTAAATAGCCACTTCAAACAACAAGCCATTGTGCTAACTAGTAACAATTTAACAAAGACATTATCATGACAGCCCAGTCTTACACGTGGAACTGAAAATGTATGTGGCCTTGAGCTAAGAATTGGTTGATTATTTGGTCAATACGTACCTATTACCTAATCCTATATCTGCCTTTAGTTTTATTTTCCTTAGGATATGCTGTTTTCAATGGCAATGGGCCGGCCATATAGTCATGTGAATTCTTTGCACCAGCTGTGAATGCAAGCCATTAAAAATAATTGCTCGTATAAAAACGATTACTTCATTCTATTCAATCGACACGAACGATCAGTTTCCCGATGCAGCCAAATCAATATTTGAAATCTGTTTACTCGACGACGGATTGGATTGTTGAATCAAATAAACTTTGCGTTGCATCATCAATAAATATTCCGTTTTCCCGTCTAGAATATCTCCCATGCCTTATATCTCTGACCTAGTTAAGTAATCCAATCCCATGGATCGTAAATCCAGTTTATGGATAGAAATAAATTATCTTAGTTAACTATCGTTTCTCTGGTGGGAGATAGATAGAGTGTTATATGGTGCCGTATAATTAGCAAGCTATCTTGACGTTGCATTTTAAGATAGATATTATTAGCATGGATCCTAAGAGAATACCAATTTAGAAGCAGGTGATATTGTGGCTTATTGGCCGGGTAAGCCAATACCATGCTGAAAAGCAATTCATGCATGTTGCTATTCAGTTTATACTTACGTGGAGTAAATTAGATGGGCATGGGCGGGTCAGCGAACAGACAGTTTTCAATAAACTTGGCTTGGCAATAAAATATTCACATCAAAATTCGGATCTGTTTTTGACTTTCCCGTTAAACGAATACTCAGATTTCATTTAAATATATATTTTTAGCCATTTCAATAACCTTCAAACTTGTAATTTCAATTGTGATTCACGTAATGTAATTAACCCAGAGCTGTAATTAAAAATAAACTTTGAGCTTTGTCCATTAGCAGGCAGTGCGGCGAGTTTGCCGAGTGGAGTCGAGTCGAGTTTGTAGTAAATTGGTCTGCGTCCAATGGGGCGTAAATAAACGACGGAGCTTTCATGTGTCACACGGCCGGGGCCACTGCAGCGCCCTTGAACTGCATTCGTATTGTCATGCACCACGGCACCTGTTTACATTTTTAAATAGCCACTTCAAACAACAAGCCATTGTGCTAACTAGTAACAATTTAACAAAGACATTATCATGACAGCCCAGTCTTACACGTGGAACTGAAAATGTATGTGGCCTTGAGAGAGAATTTCGATTTGAGACTGCAGTATTGTCGGTGAAAAATTGCTCTTCGAATTGCACGGATTGGAGATAAAATGCAGTTTTATTTTGGTAGGCTGTAGGTATTTTAACCTTGTGATCAAATTTTTAGAGCAATTTCATTAGCAGAGTCTCTAAATGTTATTGTATCTTAGACATTTTTGGATAAAAATATGAAGCACCCATTTGCGTTTTGCTTTGTTGACTGGCTTATCTGTATTTTTTCCATCACATTTACAGTTTACGCATGTTTTAAGAAAAAACACGGCGGCATTAAAGATGATAAAAAAACATACTCGAAAAGTATAGTTCGAACCGCATTCGATTCCGAAATAAAATAAATGGTACCTAAAGTCAACATTTGAAACATGTCCAAAGCCGTTACCAATTATTTAGGTAACTAATTGACCTAACTAAATACAGTCCGAATTACGTGACCGGAGGCTTAAATTCTAAATACAATAGGAACATTGCTAGCTCGAGGATATAAGAAAATCTTTAGCCTTTAGCTAGCTACCTACGTAATCGCACACGTATGTATGTACCTCCCAATGTGTAATAATAATAATGGCATCCACGGTCGATTTCGGCCACGGCGGTTGTTCTCATATAAGGAGATCAGCCAGCTGCGCAGGACATATTATAGTGCACAAGCATTTGCGCAGACACAGGTGCACTCCCTATTCCTTCACTCTCATAACCCGATGGGACGGCAATCCGACACGACCGGAAAGAGATCAGGCGCAGGACCGACATTTACGTGCTCTCCGATGCACGGGTGAATCAATCACCAACTTCCAGACTACGGGCTGCTTTGTGAAAGTTTAAGAAAACCCACAAAGCGATTTCGGCCCGACCCGGGAATCGAACCCGAGACCTCGAGCACAGCAGCCGCGCTTGCGACCACTAGACCAACGAGGCAGTCAATCCAATGTGTAAGAGTTCAAGGGCAATGCAGTATAGACATGCGACATTGGACGAAAAAGCACCCATCCAAGTAAATAGGTATCTAGATAACAACTTTAAAAGTCTGGCATTTGATTCCTTGAAAACTTTATAAGTCATAGAAAATTACACGAGGCAGATACTCTGTAGATCCGTTGCACGTAGGTACCTATCTACGTGTAAAAATACAATAGATCTATCGAATTCAAACAGTTTATTTTGAAAGTAAATAATTTCAGTTGTTTATTTGATATAATACTACATATTTACCGGTTAGACTGGAAGCCGACCCCAACAGGATTGGGAAAAAGGCTCGGAGGATGATGACTACATATTTACAGAAACTAAATAAAACTGCCTAAAATATAAATAACAATCAACAAAAGAATATTTACAAATAATTAAAAAGGAATAACAACTAGGACTAGGTTGTTTATTTTGATGACTTTCAAATAACACAAAATAGGAAGCTGCCTACCTAACGTTTTGGACATGAAAATTATCTGCATGAATACGCTAGGATTGCAAAGCGGTATTTAGTTTGCTTGCAAATTAGCATGCAATTTCCACCAAAACGCCCTTTGGCAACAGTTAATCATCAGCATTGAAACATAGCATCAAAATACTTCTGAACAGAATATCAACCAGAATCGTTTAATTAAATTCTAATGAGTAACTGGGAAAAGTACATAGGTACCTTGTGTTGTTGGACATACAACATCATTTTTTTCTTGAAGACTAGGGTTTGTTCAGCTGTAGGTATGATATTGACACAACTGGGGCATGCCCTACGAAGAATGGGACAGCTGCCAGTTTCCTACGGGTTATAAATTTAAGTAGATTGTGCGTCTAACCCAGGCCGGGTGCGGCAATGCGGTCAAGGGTATATCTATAGAATATTCCAAGCGGAAACCTCCCAGGTATTAGTGACTAGACAAGTATACCTCTAAATAAGACCCACCATGAAGTCCTCGATAATTGATGTTATGCCTAAACCACGATTCATTGAGCCAAGAATTTGGTGGAGTTCGGTTAGGTTATTCAGAAATTGTTGCCATGAGTATCAATTCGCGCGGAAAAACAGTAGTGTGAAAGCGGTGGCGGACTCACAGTCTATCTTAAAACGTAGTCATAATAAAATACTATCCATCCAAACAATGATTCGAAACAATATCACTGAGATCACCTCAGCATGCTGCTGAAATGTTAAATAGTAAATATCTCAGTATTGTTTACTCCGTCGAATTAAGTAAGCGTGCGGTATGCAAATGCAGTCGGGTAGTTACGCTAACTCGTTTACGACCTTTTATTCTGCTGCAGTGCATCGTTTCGATTTATTTACAGATTCTCTACTACATCCACGTGTAATCGTTACGTTTACAAAAATCTATTTTTAAACCGCCTTTAAACAGTTCATTTTGTTCATTTATCATCATTATTCATTTTTCTTGGTGATGATTGTTATGGTCATCACAGGCAGTCTGCTCCTTAGCTTCTTATAACATGTAGAATACCTAAAAAATAAAAAGAAGAACGCGTTAGTTAAGTTGGGTATCACAAGGCGTCAGACATTCCGGCACCCACTACATACATACTAAGTTTGCCTTCCCAGCCTTCCTATGTTACCTATTTCATTAATTGACCTCTTTCCTTGACCGGCCGGGGTAAAACAACCGCTCTGCAAATTACATTAAGTATAACTGTGTGAGATGGAATTCTAGGAAAATTTATCCATTACATAGAATATCAGCGTGATTATTATTCCAATTTGATAAGTCTGTAACAGACATTATAATTAGAGTATTGCCGTGTATGGATACGAGACCTTTGTTGCTTATTTAATTTCAAACTAACCATAACAAAATTATGTAGGTACTTACCTATAAATGTATAGAAATATCCAGCAAAACCCCCACGTGAAAGTGAAACGTCAATCATTATATTAGATGACGTGCAATCCGTTTACTTATAGACCATTTACCCTTCACTATCCAGCGCTTTATAGATAAAGTAATAAGTTATTTTTTCTGTCTACCTATGTAAGTAGGTATTTACAGTATTCAGTGCCAGATTAGCCACGTAGCAAGAGCAGCCAATAATGCTACAGGCTCCTAACTGTATAAAATAGTATTACACTACGTAGTGTCATGACTTGTTAATGTAATTAAAATGAAGCACGTAGTAAAACACATCATCGCCACACCTAGGTTGAAGTGGTCGTTGTAGAGATTATAAAAGCTTGAGTGAATCGATTACCCGTCATGTTATTTGCATTTCAATGTTGGCTTATGAAAATATAGATACGTTGAACTGAAACACAAAATATGGTTAGATAGGTATACATAATTTTCTTGTAAGTAGGTAATTTATTTAAGTAGCACAACAATGTCCTCGAGCTTTTAGACACGACTTTATGGGAGCAATGCCAATACAGTGAACGTTCGTGTAAAACTAATGAATACGACTTACGTACAAATCCTGTGGAGTCAACATCCTTGGAGATTGGCACAAGGGCAGAGTGGCGCCGCCGCCGTCGTGGCGTCTTGGCGAGCGACGCCCGCCCACAGCACATTATGATTTTCTGCGACCCATCAACAATACTCATTTTTCATGTGAAAATTAACTTGAACTCCGTGCTAGGAAGAACATTACTTAATTGAATTCATGTAATTGCAATGCTTCAGGGATTAAACACCAGATTATCGGTTTAGTCTCGCCTGATCGTGTTGCAGACTTATGGTAGAATTCGTTTATCGGTCGTTCTATGATTTCGTGAACCAAAGGGATTTAAAAATATATGTATGTACCTACCTAAGTAGGTAAGTATGTTGTATTTCATTTTGACCTAAGCGCCTAACAAGCACATACGGACATTTCAATAATGGCTTGAAATAGTATAACAGCTATCGGCGTTACGAATTGTGAGATTATAAAGTAATGGCATTATAAACATTCCGTAAAGTGCAGCGTGGTCATGGTTATAGAGTGGTACTGACAGTGGTTGTGACACATCGTGCGTCAATGTTGGTGAGGTGATAGTGTTGCCAGCATGACGTCGTTGAAGCACGGGGTGAACCTGAGCCGGCGCGCGTGCAGGCGACCCCTTCTGTGGGCCGCGCTAGCAGCTCTCCTGTCCTGCGCACACAGCGGCCCTCTTGAAGTAAGTACTTTCATTCAGTTTCATGATGTATTAGGACATTCCTGTATTACCATACCAGACTTACCTATATTCAAGAAAAAAAATAATTGAAAAGAACGCGGTAATTCTTATATGATTGTTTATTACTTCACTTAAATAAATTGTTTATTTGATTGAACACAGTTTCACACAAAACGTGCAACTTAGGCCTAGTATTCGCTTCCAGAGTCCTCTACATAAAACACATAGGGTCTTACTTAATTTAAAATGATTGATTACTTAGAAAAATGCGTGTATAATCTAAGACGCGTGAAAAGAACTAGGCACGCACTCACTTGTTAGGTATTTTTTATTTTTATTATTTACGAACTATAGGTACTTCTTACATATTGATGAGGCATGTTGTAAGTGTGAAATTATAGGCAGGCTCAGCATACAAAAGGGAACATGATCGGTTTTTGTGAAATATGAGTATGTTTTGCTATTTTTTAATAGGAGGAAGCTGGGCTTTTTTGACCACTAATGTTATGATACACAGGTTGATAGACACAAAGATATATTATGCGGGGTGTGTCGTTCACAATCACATTAAATCCTATCGCATATAGGTACTTCATGATATTCTATGGTGAATTGTAAAAAAAAATAACCTAATCCATTCAGTGATTTAACCACAAGAGTCATTTTTCGTTTTTATAATTTACAACATCATGTGTAAAGCAGAGATAAAGTTAGGAGTATCAAATGTTTTGATCACTTGACAGCTGTCAGTTTTCAAGGAAGAATTTCAGTTGTTTGTAATGACTGGCTTTTATATGGTGTTCTAATTTTCGCACATTTTTATTCTATTTACCTACTTTGTTTGAAAAATGCATTTTTTTATTTTTACGTATTTTTCTTTTTTCTTTGTGTTAATCGACATATATTGACCAGTATATTAACGCATTTCATTTAATGTGATTGTGAACGACACACCCGATATAAAAATACGTTTCCGTATGAAAGTATAGGTAATTATTAAGAGAATTAACGTGCGTAAGCAGTTACATATAAAGCAATATTAAATTTTTGCAGTAAGTGAATTAGAAAATAAGGAAATGGAAGTACCTAATATGGTCATTGAATTTTTATCATACACTAGCTTTTGCCCGCGACTTCGTTCGCGTGGAATAGTGGTATCCGGCAGATTTTTGGTTTGAACAATAGATGGCGCTGTATGTCCGGAATAAATTGTATTTTTTATTTTTATTTTTTGTAATAAAAACTATCCTATGTCCTTCTCCCGGCTCTAAACTACCTCCCTGCCAATTTTCAGCTAAATCGGTTCAGCCGTTCTTTAGTTAAAAGTGGAGTAACTAACACGACTTTCTTTGATATAGATAGATTTCCATTCACATTATAGACTTAATTGAGCTAATGGCACCTATTCCCGGCTGACATTTCATGTTAGGGTGCCAAAATATCTATAGAAAGGTCATTAATTTACTCTTGTACTCTTAACATAAAAGGTCTTATACATATTATCAACAATATAACCAAATTATCCTTTCTGACGCCACGCTTGGTGCTGTGCACATAAAAAATACTTTCAAGTAAATGTCTACAGAAAAGACCAAAATATCGTAGCAAAATGAAGTTATGCGAAGTTCTAAATGCAAATTCGAAAAGGCACTGCGGTTTAAACTGTCACCAACTTGTTAATTAATTTGATACACAGCGATAACAATGTATTATTTTACTTCATTGTTTTCTTTTATGTACTTATATTATTATCTGCATTAAAAATAAGGTTCAAATTAGATTCAAATTATCAGTGTATTCCTTCAGATGCACAATAAAAAACAAAAGGTTTGATATATTTGAAATAAACTTAAAATGCACAAAAATACGAATAATTACAATTTAACGGATGTTGACAACAGAACTGTTTCAAGTAAGCAATCGTCAACATCATTCATAGAACTCGTAATGTTAAATGCAGGTAAATCAAATCAAAATGTTGGTCGCCCGAACAGGGACTTGAACCCTGGACCCTTGGATTAAAAGTCCAATGCTCTACCGACTGAGCTATCCGGGCCATGCAGTGTTCGTTGAAACAACCATTCATAAACTACAGCCTGGAACAGACATGCGAGCCAAATTGAAAAAAAGTGAGCAAAAAATGGGTCAGCGCGGCAACGGAACAGTGAAGCAATATTTGACTTGCTTATTGTATTATATCCCATTTTGTATTTGTTTGATTCTTTCTACTTATCCTCATTGTGATAATAATAAAAGAATACTGAAGTTTGGGAATAATATCGTTTAATTTATGACGAACTTTTCGAAATTCTTCCAAGTCTAAACGGCTATTTCATATGACACTGCACGGCCCGGATAGCTCAGTCGGTAGAGCATTGGACTTTTAATCCAAGGGTCCAGGGTTCAAGTCCCTGTTCGGGCGATAACTTTTTACTGAAGTGACAATTTGCAAATCAAATACTTCAAATCTTCTATGAGATTATCTCTTGTTTTATATCTGGACATCAAATGTTTGCTAAAATTTTAATTTTAATTAAACCATTCTATTTCATTATGGTTCATAGGAGTAGCAAAGTAATTCTATGTATACCTAACTGAAAATGACTAATTATATTTAGTTAATTTAATATATATCTTTCTAACATTCTTCGCAACACACCATTCGTGATAAACGATACCTACTGATATCTTCATTACGTCAATTAACGACCTGACATAAAAAAAAAACATTTATAAAAAAACTGTATTAGGATTTTTCTGAACAGTAATAGATATTCAATGAATAGTAACAAACAATTATTTTGATAATTCAAGAAGCATATCTAAACATTATTTCATCAGTAAATTAATGATTTCGATATTTATTTAGATGGCAATGGCAGTGATTCACACATTTGGATGAATCACGCTTCTTGTTTGCTTTTTATGGTCAGTTATTTCGGAACTTGTCTCATTGCCCGGATAGCTCAGTCGGTAGAGCATTGGACTTTTAATCCAAGGGTCCAGGGTTCAAGTCCCTGTTCGGGCGACCAACATTTTGAATATCCGTTAATGTATTAAAAATGTGTACCTACATTGTACATTTCATAAAACGGCAATATAATAAGACTAGCTTTAAACAAGTTTCCAAGTATCGAACGTCTACAAGGCCAAAACTAGCGTTATCTAGGCATTGATATGTTTTTTTTTAATGACCTTCATCATAGTTGGTATTTAAGTCACCTTAGAAACAAATAAGTGCTTATATTTACATTTTTGCTTATAAATTTCTATCTTTTGTTTGAAATTAAAAAAAATTGTTTATGGATTTATTTTGAGTAATTTTAAAATAATAATTACTTACCAATATTCGAATTATGTTCACTTGAGCCCACGCTCCCTAAATGTCATATTCGAAAGATTTCATGTTGTGTGAATTGTGTGATTGTACCGTACCTATCCTTTGAGATCATTTATTGTAGATAGTGTAGGTACAATAGAATGTGATTTAGTTTTGGTGAGAAGAGGACAGTTTTATTTGGAAGCAAAAATAAGCTGGAAGTTATGTTACTTTATACAGTGCTTTTTATGTTGATAGTATTTACACTACACGGACTCCACGGCTAAATATTTTTTGACCTAGCTCGCAAATATTTTACACCGATAAAACAGAACGAGATGTAGACATAACTTTTTTATACCTTTATTCAGCAAACCAAAACACCGCTGAATGTCAAAAGCCAAGCCTGTGCTCAATCTTTGAAATTAGGATGTCTAATTAGAGCCAAGTACATTTAGGTCTCATTTCAAACGTGCCCTTGAATAATGAAATGAGTCGTCCCGGACTAATAGGAGGGACCAGGTTTGCTTGATGAATTATGGATCGAGGTGATTCTTCAGGTAAACTGTTGCTGCTAGAGATTGAGTGTGGTTATTAAGTTTCACTGCTTTCTCTTCGTGTAGAAGTTATGGATATTCTGGTTTTTGCTGGAAATCATACAACTTAATGTTAAGGACTTAAAATGAAGTTACGACGAATGAATGAAGGCACTATGGTTCGTCCAATCAATATACTTATATATTTCAAGTTGAACTAAAACAATTTATAGAAACTTCGATGACTTCGATTACAAGCTTTTTAGCAAGTTTAAAAGAATGGCCTTTCTTAGTGCAAAATTTTAAGCAAACTATACTATTTCTGTGGCACCTAATTAAATATTGCAATTAATTACTGCAATAAGGACATAAGTAAAGATTTTATCATCAAAAGATACGAATGCGGTTAGCATTTTCATAAGTAGGACACTTCACAGCAATTCGGCGAAGGCCGGGGTTGCAAGACAAAGCCCGTCCGTGGCCAAGGTCAAGATGACTGACTGGCAAGCACCCTCGTCCACTTTGTTTTAGAGTTTAGCAGAGACAATGCAAAATGTTTGTGGATTTGAAGGGCAATACGATGGGTTCGTTGGTCCAAAATCTTTCAATCGAAAAGACTTTACAATGAAAGCTATACCTACATTCTCCATAAATTATTACAGTTTTTTACTGTTTTTAGAGATCCGTCTCAAACCCACATTTTGTTGTCCGCCTATGATGACGCACGACTATATATTTCGGGAATTCGTGAAGGCATCAAGTTGAAATTATCTATAAATAATTTTCATTACCTACCTACTTAATAGGTAGTCAAAAACCAGTCTCCAGAAGACAAAAATATCACCTACATATAACCAAATTTACCTATATGTTTACCCCCAAAAACAAGAATTGTTTTCTTAAAAAAGCAAATACAAAAGATTACGAGGTTTTTCCAAAATACAGAAAAAGTTGTTACCTACGTTTTACGTAACCGTTTTATTTTGTTTATACTTAGTACTGAGACTGAAGACGACAAGATCAGCGTAATATAATTATTCCACCTTTAGACGTTGAATGCTAGGTTTGTGAAGGTAAACGCTACTGCAGGTTCTATGTAACCCTGGGAAGGTACTGGAATTGACAGGTCTATTATTAGAACTCTAGGCTATACGTTCGAAACTATACAGTTTTGTTGTCATTTTCAGCTATAAATTTGGAACGACAGGTAGAAATTAATATTGTTCAAAAACTTAAAAAACATGAAAATGTAAAATCTACGTACCTAGTTATTCGAGTTATTCAAGGTCGCGTCGTAAGAACTAAAACTGGAAATTCAACGCGATTTTTCATTATGCACCGGCCAATTGGAAAATTAAAAACGGATGCCGAGAAACCTCTTTTGTTCTCTGCCTGTCTTCCTAATAAAGCAAAATCTTTCTGCTTTTTTATTAACTATCTTGCTTCCCCATTTTTTTCAGAGCACCACGAAACAAAGTCCGTCCATAACAGTCGATGGGATCTCCACGTACCCCGGACTGGGGTTCGGCCCCATGGGTCCCGTGGTGCCAGTACCAGGCGAGCCCCCAGGCACGCAGCTTCGTCAACACCAGGACACAACCACTAATCTACCAAGCACAGAAAAGCCTGAGAAAAAGGTGAAGAAACTGGTCATCGCTGCCTTCGAATTTCATCGGGTCGAAACGCCCTTCTTGATAGGATTATGGATTTTTTTCGCTAGCATAGCTAAAATTGGTAAGTGTGTCTTAAAGAAATCTTTTATAACCTATTTCTATCATAAGGAACGTTAAAGTTAACGGTTATGCAATGACCAAATTCAACTTTATGGATCACTTGCCATTATATTATAAGTCGTGGTGGCCTAGTGGGTAAAGGACCAACCTCTCAAGTATGAGGGCGCGGGTTCGATCCCAGGTCAAGCAAGTACCAATGCAACTTTTCTAAGTTTGTATGTACTTTCTAAATATATCTTAGACACCATTGACTGTGTTTCGGATGGCACGTTAAACTGTAGGTCCCGGCTGTCATTGAACATCCTTGACAGTCGTTACGGGTAGTCAGAAGCCAGTAAGTCTGACACCAGTCTAACCAAGGGGTACCGGGTTGCCCGGGTAACTGGGTTGAGGAGGTCAGATAGGCAGTCGCTTCTTGTAAAGCACTGGTACTCAGCTGAATCCGGTTAGACTGGAAGCCGACCCCAACAGGATTGGGAAAAAGGCTCGGAGGATGATGATGGATCACTTGCCATTATGCACGTTTCAAAAGAAGGCAGTGTTGAGGGACCTTCACGCATGGGTACATTTCTTTTAGATACCCGTGGGATCAATACTTGCCATAGAAATTACTTGAAAACTAAAGTAAATATTTATGCTTAAGCTCTACTTTAATTTTATGAATTAAGCTTATCCTTACATAGCTGTTTATGTAAGTAGGTAAAAAGAGAAGAAATTATCGATTAAGCTCATGATGTGGACGGAATACACCCTATCTAAGCTATATTGTGGTGTAAACGAGTAATGATATTATGGAACTAAAATAACATAGAAAGCTAATTAGTTTTCATGCTGTTGAGCTTTATCGATGGTATAGGCTGATACCCAAAGAGATTAGAACTCTCTCCAGGGCCAATTTGAAAATACGTTGAGGGCGACTTCTATGTTTGCTAATATTGAAAGTCACTACTATTTAAATAACTTTAGTTAAATTGTGCAAACAAAATAAGACGCTGCTTTGATTTTTAGCTTGTGCTTTGTTTAGATTTGTAGCCATTACTTTTAATCTTTTATGACAATGGCACGAATAAAAGCTTTCCCTAACTTTAAATATTTTTAAAATTATATATTACTTTCCCGCGGTTTCACCCGCGTCCCGTGGGAGCTACTGCCAGCACCGGGATAAAATATAGCCTATGTTACTCGCAGATAATATAGCTTTCTAATGGTGAAAGAATATTTAAAATCGGTCCAGTAGTTTTTGAGTTTATCCATTACAACCAAACAAAGTTTTCCCCTTTATAATATTATTATAGAAGTAATACCAAAATAACACCGAGACGGAACACTTTTCTGTGCCCTTGTAACAGTTTTTCCTCCGTCAGGTTTTAGTATGTTTTCCTGAATTTCCAACGTGAATAGGTACTTACCTACTTGCAAATCAGAGATTTAGTCGAAGGTGATGGAAACTCCTGCCGGGGCTGCGGGTTGTTCGAAAGAGATACCGCGGCCCTGGTACATAAAAGGCCTATGACGGAACACGACGATTTTAGTCAGTAAGAGTCTGACACTCCCTCACCGCTGCTAACCCACAGCGGGAGGGGTCATTTGATGATTTTACGTCGCTAAAAAAAAAAAAAAGGTGATGGAAACTGGGCCAAGTGTTGTTATAGTACCTGCTACTGCTTGCATAGGAATTCAATTTACTAACCTCATCATATCACGTAGGTAGATAAAACTTTTATAATGTAAAGATTATTCAATTTTGAACAAAAGAATTTCATTTGAGAACATGGTCTCTACTTATATGTTACGCATCTCGAAGATATACAGATATAATCTATACTAATATTATAAAGCTGAAGAGTTTGTTTGTTTGTTTGAACGCGCTAATCTCAGGAACTACTGGTCCGATTTGAAAATTTCTTTCAGTGTTTAGTAGCCCATTTATCGAGGAAGGCTATAGGCTACTTTTTATCCCGGTACGGGAAGTAGTTCCCACGGGATGCGGGTGAAACCGCTGGCAGAAGCTAGTTCTTGAATATAACGGAATTCTGCTTTCGTGATTTACAAACTAAAGCAGCAAAATTAATTTATTGCCATTGCTGTACAAATCGCTAACATAACTGAAACCACTATACTAGTTAACTTGCTAGCGGCATTTGCAAATTGAGAAGTTAGGCAAGATCGGTAAGGCTTCCTCCGGCAGAACGTGGCGGTGACCTAGATTCGCTGAATCTCTACGCCGTACAATGTTGAAGCCTGTCTTTTTCTCACTTCATCAATTGATTTATAGGTAGGTTAAGATCTGGGGATAATACGGATGAAACGGTACCTATATGGAAAAAAGAAACGGGACAATAGGTACGGAAAGCTCACCCATTTCATATTTTGAGAGATACTTATCTTTAATTTACGACCTTATTGCATTAGGTATAGGTTTACAAATAAGTTAATCCCCACATTAAAATAAAGAAATATTTATTTCCAGGCACACAAATATATGTATACACAATACAAAACTGAAAAAAAAAAACTTCTACAATATATTCTGTTCATACACGGACTTTTTCGAACAAGAAATTAGCAAAGGGTTACTCAACCTAGACTTCCTTCTTCGTTTCACGTTAAACATTTTTCTATATCTTCCTTTCAGAAAACTTCTGCGAGATTTAACTGGAAAAGCTTCCATATTTTTGTATTCGTACTTATTTGACGAAGGCTCAGTATGTGTTGAGAAGGCTGTGACATATGCTGATTTGGGCACAAAGCCAGTTGCTGTTCTATGTCTCCCCGGATTTTGGCTAGCACGTCGGCCATGCGATGGACATTCTGAATCAAGTTCTAACGAAGTTATGGAAACGGTTGAAAATGAATGTTCTCCCCCAGATCGAGGATTAGTAAACTTATCTTCATATCTCAATGTGTGAACGTTGGTGTAGTAGTTATCCAAGTTGCCTATTTTGACATCAACAAAATCAAATGAGTTACTTGATACTTTAGAATGTATCATGGATTCTTTGGGCGAATAATTTTTATTTCTAAATTGACAACCGACATCCCTGATAAATATTACAGTTTCTTCGCTCGGATTTTCTTTAACTTCATTAGTACATTTGCATTGAGAGCTATCGAATTGGCATGACTTATCGGGTCTACATCTAAACTGATCCATATAACATGGACTAGGAGATAATTGGCATGGAGAAAATGTATTAGCCACACAGGTCGATTTTGGATTCAATAAAAAGGTAGGACGATAATCGTTCAGAAACTCGCACCCATTCGGCACCCGAGAAACCATGTTAACTTGTTGATCCATTGTATTTGACAATGAATCATGTTGACACATGGGAATATATTTGCATTTTGGAATATGCGGGCAGTCGGAGTTGTCCCTTTCATCGATCACCTTATTAATTTCCTCGTAATGTAGACTTTTCGAAAATGGCACACACAAAGGTAGATTAACACAACGAGGTCGGTGCAAACAGGGAGGTATATATTCACAGTTGTTTTTTAAAACATTTGCTCTTTGACAAGAAGGCACAACGGTGCAAGGTGGATGATGCCTGCATGCTTTAGTTATTCTTATAATTCGAGGCGTTGGTTTTGGAACACAATGTTTGTTAACGCATTTCTGATTAGCATTGCAGAAATTATCAGTTGGTAGAATTTGGCATACGGGCAATAGTTCACATCGCGGATCATGTAAACATAAATCCCCATCATCCATAGTCTTACTTCTTTCGCCGTTTGGTGAAGCTCGATACGCATAAGCAGTGGTTGACGGTATTTCCTTGCTGCGAAACATCGAAGAGTGTTCATATTTCAAGCTTTCTTCTTCTTCAGTAGTACTAATACTAATAACGACATCAACTTTTTCTTTACAATTTGGACATAAAACTCTTCGTGACTTTCTACGACCCTTAGATTTGTTTTTTAAATTTTTATTACCATTATTGTTTTTTTCACTCAAAACTGGTACGTCTTTTTTATTTGCTATCTGTATTGACGGATCATTTTTTTTATTAGGAACTAAAACTTCGATCATTTCTACTGTACTCGTATTCGTAGGCTTGTCCTCTTTATTAGTATCTTGTTTAAGCTTTCTTAATTTATTAAATATCTTCTCTTTCTTTTTTTCGTTTTCTTCGGGCACTATTTTAAATGTACTCGTTACTTGGTCAACGCCTGTTAAGGATTTACTATTTTTTACCGACTCTGTCAGTGATTTTTTATCGGTACAAGGACAAGCATAGGAAAATAATTGACACGGACATGGATCTTCTGTGCGTTTTCCGTGTTCTTTCTTCTTGCACTTTTTCTCTTCTGGAATAGGCTTCGTGTACTCTGTACGATACTTTGCGTATGACCAAAATTTCTGCTGTCTGTCATATGTATCTTTGTAATAATGATTAAGTTTTTGATAATCACGTAGATAATCATCGTCTCTCAGAAATATTTCAGAGGAAAGTTTCGAGAACTTTTTCTTTACCTTCTTTGAATTAAGTTCAATACTGTCTCGTGGAAACAGTTTTGGATGTATTTGAGTAGCACATTCCTGCACAATATTTGACTTTTCACCAAACAAGTTGCAGGGTGGAGACATTTTCATTACCTTCATAAAATTTGGATTTGATACACTGAACTCGGTTAGGCAATGAAACGAGTGTCTTTTAGCAATATCATCCAAATCATAAAATATAGTACTTGTAGAAGGAACAACAGTTTTACCGCTGTTCTCATTATTTAAATAATTATACTTCTCACTAGTTACATAATTAGTGCTTTTGGAAACCGGATAATCACCGTCTGCAGATCTTTTTAGAGATTCTCCGCATGCAGCAAGATATACGGAATGATCCCTTACACGCTTATTGAGGCCCATGTTACGAATTATATTCCCGTATGACAATGCTCCAAGTATATCGTAAACACTCGCGTAAGATTTCGTGTGAAGTACCTTGTTTGACTTCACATCAGGCATTTTATTTTAAATAATGCCTAATGCCCTTCAAACTAAATTGTTTGGTATGATTTGGTAGAATTTTAAGTATCTCACATTATTTTTCAAAATTTAAATAATTTTACATGTTTTTATAATTTTTCCATAATATAAATGTCAATCCAATATTGACAGAACGATGTTGTTGGTAACCAAAAAGACTAATATCTATTGATATTACGATACTATCGTATCGTCAAGAAAATTAAGAAAAGTTTATCGTAATAAAATGGGATGGTAAAAAGAGATTTTCTCTTTGAAAATTAAAAAAAGAACTCGTTAGGTGGCGTTGTACCTACTACGTTACCGGGCCTTTGCTAAAATATAAAAAAAAAACATTGCTCCAAGCCCTTTATATTCTGTGGCATGGTTCAATAGTCACAGATTGTTGCACAAAATGAGAATCTGACCGACTTCGTCTGTAAGATATGACGATCTTTTTCTTGCAGACGCACCAAGATCAGAGTCGTCTAGCCAGAACCTGGGAAAAGAATTAAGAAAATAAATGAAAGAGCTGTATTTTTGTAAATCTGAAAGATATTTACTTCTGTTAAAATAATTTTTTTCGTGTTGTATAGAACCAATAGCAGAAAGTACCCACAAAGTTGTTTAGCTTATTTTGGTCTCTTGATTAGCAAGAAGTTTCGTTCTCTTTAGAATTTCTCTATGATCATAGTTGCTAAATTCAGCACTGCCCACGCTACATCCACAGCGGGAGGTAGGCAAACAAGTGTCTTGGTAGGATGCCTAAAACTAAAACACATTTTTTAATATATTTTAGAAAACTGATGTTTAACTACAACCACGCGTAGGAATAAAACAAATGATAACAATAGCTATATTTTGCGACTCTTCAGTTGAACCCGATAACTAAAATATCTGACAAACAAATGTGTAACCAAAAATTTATAGACCCATATCCAATGAACCAACTTAAACATTAATCTAATACAGTGGTATAGTTATAGGCACGGATATTGAGCTCTCTGCGGAAGAGTGGGGATCGCTTTGCGCATAAGGCACACATAAGGCAATAAACCAATAAATCACTTCTGCGCAGGTGAAGGTCAGGACTCAATATCCCTGCCGATGATTATACTTCAAATAAAGATCTTGTAAGCAATTCGAATATTGGTAAAAGCTCGATCTCTGAAACTCCTTATCTTCACATTGCTAATAACTGCTGTTATTATTCAATTAACTGTTCAATTTATATTTTACACTTTGTTTCAGGTTTTCATATGGCACCGAAGTTGTCGAAAATGTTTCCTGAATCTTGTCTTCTTATTTTCGTGGGTGTCCTGATCGGGGCACTGCTTTTGAGTACGCATAGTGTGCACGTGCAACCTCTGACACCGGACACCTTCTTTTTATACATGTTGCCCCCTATCATCCTGGATGCAGGCTACTTCATGCCCAACAGATTGTTTTTCGATCACCTTGGAACAATTCTTTTATTTGCGGTTGTTGGGACTGTGTTCAACACCCTGACTATTGGTAAGATTTTTATACTGGCTTGTTTTAGTAAACATTTCTATTACATACTTTCATTGTTTATTGCTATCATGTTTGCCCCCAGTCGAGACTTTCTAATTAATGATTGTTTCTTTTACAGTCCATTGACTCATTGTGTTACTTGTTTACAGGGGCGTCCCTATGGGCCTGCGGACAGACTGGAATGTTTGGCTGCACCACACCCCTTCTAGACATGCTTTTGTTTGCAGCATTAATCTCTGCAGTAGATCCAGTAGCAGTGCTAGCCGTTTTTGAGGAAATTCATGTAGACGAAGTTCTTTACATTGTAGTTTTCGGCGAATCTCTGCTGAACGACGCAGTAACTGTTGTATTGTATCACATGTTTGAAGCTTATACGTAAGTGGCACCTTAATAAAATAGTCATTAGAAATAACTACTAAAAAGTACCACTTACCACATTGTTTATGTTGTATGGCAGTGAGATGGGACCATCACGTCTTGAATATACTGACTTCCTTGCGGGACTCGCCTCTTTCCTGGTGGTGGCTGTTGGAGGGACGTGTATTGGCGTCGTATGGGGCTTCGCTACTGGCCTTGTCACCCGTTTCACGCACGAAGTTAGAGTCATTGAGCCAATCTTCATATTCGTAATGGCTTACTTGGCATATCTCAATGCTGAGATGTTCCACATGAGTGGAATACTTGCGTAAGTTTCTAAAACCATTAATTTCACACGACGTTTAACTTTGTTAACTCATTAGAGCGACACTATTTCAATTCAACATTGTAGTAACATTATTAATCGTCTGTTTTCAATTAAATTAAAAGTAGGTAGACGTATGAAGTCCCTTATTATTTTTATACTTCTTGTTCTTTGTTTTATGGGCATTGCAATGCGAGTTGTTTTTGTTTCGCTTGGCTGTAATAACTTCTGAAACATTTTTTATTAGAAAAACTTTTGTTTTTGAATCTCAAGGCTTTTTTGTGACTGCAAACCATTTACAGCCAGTTTCTTCATCAAAAGTAAAAGCCAAAGTAATGTCATAAAGTAATAGTAACGATCAAATTCGTTTTTTCAAGGCTAAAGTAACAGCAAAACTAATAGAAAAAACGAATTTGACCGTTACTTTTACTTTATGACATTACTTTGGCTTTTACTTTTGATGAAGAAATTGGATGTTAGTCTTCCTTAAATCATAACCATGTACCTGTACAACCTAATAAAATACTTGGGATTATGCTTTCGAACTAAATAATCTATTTATTTTCAGCATAACTTTCTGTGGTATAACTATGAAGAACTACGTGGAGGCGAACATATCACACAAGTCGCATACAACAATAAAATACACCATGAAAATGCTGTCTTCGTCCTCAGAAACTATTATTTTCATGTTTTTAGGCGTCGCTACTGTAAATAATAACCACGATTGGAACACGTGGTTTGTGTTATTAACGATTGTATTCTGCTCAGTATTTCGTATAATAGGTGAGTTTTGAAGAAACGTCGTCTTATTTCCATTTCAATGTCAAACAACTTTCTAATTATGAGGAAAAAAGCCAACAAATATTGAAAGAAAAGTAGGTAAAGTAATAACGAAAACAAAGCGTCTGAACACAATGTGGGTCACGTGTGAACTTGTGACCGGAAAATGCCCGTCAAACTTAAGGGTTTCATCTGCACGTGTCATCCGTCCAAACTTCCAATTGCCACGGGACCGACTACGATATTTTTAGCCGCTTTATTAAATTTTAATGAGTATTTTAGGGTGATCTTTCTTCATGATATGGAGTGAAATTGTGACGATGATAATTTATTCGCTTTTGTTTCAGGCGTGTATATATTTAGCGCAATTGCCAATAAGTTCCGTTTGCACAAACTTAATAGGGTTGAAAAGTTCGTCATGTCTTATGGAGGTGAGTTAGTTTCGTACCTTGTATTAAGTTATGATTTTTCAAAGTCTAAACTCTCACTACATAGTATAAAAAAATAGTCGCTTTTTCTGTCCCTATGTCCCTTTGTACGCTTAAATCTTCAAAACTACGCAACCGATTTTCATGCGGTTTTTTTTCATAGATAGAGTGATTAAAGAGGAAGGTTTATATGTATAATAACAAACATTAAATAGTGGGGAAATACTGTTATCCCGTGCGAAGCCGGAGCGGGTCGCTAGTAATGAATACCTAGAACTGACAATTCAATTTCCCAGCTAGACGAGACGACATTGTAGACTGTTTAGGCAAATCTATTCCGTCTAGCCGTCTTGTACCTTCAGAAATAATGAACTTGCAACACCCACGCTATTTTAAAGGGCGAATGTCTCGAGATTGAAAAATGCCTGATAACAGCAGGAATCGATACTTTACAGTTCAATTACCTAACGCTCTTCGTTTTTCACCTACCTCTTTAATATTAAGAAGTGGCTATCCTAAACATAATCTCCTAATAAGTCTATTGTAGGGACTTTAGCGAGGCGGCAGTTATGATTGTAACAAGAGTAGTTAATGAAGAAGAAATGGGAAATCACTTATTTTGCTTTTTCCAGGTCTTCGAGGCGCAGTTGCCTTTGCATTAGTTTTGTTAATAGATCCGGAAGTCGTGGAATTACAACCAATGTTTGTTACAACCACTATAGCTGTGATATACTTCACCGTATTCATTCAAGGAATCACGATAAAACCTCTTGTGAAAATACTTAATGTTAAAACTGCTGAGAAGAGAAAACCTACAATGAATGAACGAATTCATGAGCGGGTAAGATTGCCTTGCGACAAACGATTAATTTCAAAATCTTGCAAACGTGTCACTAGTTACAAAAAAGGTGTTGCTTCACAGTTTATGGACCATTTGATGGCTGGCGTAGAAGACATACTAGGGAAACATGGTAACCACCACATGAGGGATAAGTTCAAAAGATTTGACAATCGCTTCATACGGCCATTCTTACTTAGGAACTACCAGGTAAGTGTTTTGTAACATTTTTGGGTTCACTAAAAACGTTTCTCACTGATTGTATTTTTTTTGCAATTAACACCGATGAATATTTTTGAAGTTATCGTGTTTAATTTCAGGGTGCTGAACCAAAGATTTTGGAGACTTACTCAAAGTTGGCTATGAAAGATGCAATAGAATATATGCAACGAAACGCGTCTACTATCGGAAATATATCAGGCGCCGAATCCATGTCTGCCATATTCAAAAACTATACTAATGCTAATTTCAATGGAAGGTAATTTATAAAACTTTTACCTGTTATTTAAACTACTGCTACATGTATACAAGTTTTATTCGTGTATAACCTTTATTAATGATGAAAATGTTTTTCCAGTCCCAGCTTCAGTCAATTGGACTCATCAACATGGAATATAGACATGCAAGAGTTGGAATATAATCCTTCAAAGAAAGATCTGACAGACGCCAAGATACACCATCTACTTGCGGAAGAACTTTGCAAACCATTCAGACGGGTATGTTTATTATAACAAAGGTTACATTTGTGTATGTATGACCGCTCAACTAAATAGACGTGGGTGGTCGGTCAGAGCCTGATATATCGGCAAATGTCACTCGAACACATCAGTAACTTGAATATTTGTTATTTCCACCGAACAAATAAAATAACTGAATATACAGTTTCATCGACTTCTATTTAACGAGGATTACCTGCGTAGTTATACGGAAGCCATACCAACGTCCAACCAGTTAACCCCAATCACACATTGCCCTATATAACTGCATGTCGCATATTCTAGTTAGACGCGATAAAAACGATCTTTCTTTAAAAGAAAAAAAAAAAAAAAATTTCGATGGGTAATAAAATAATAGTTCTGTCTTGGTATAGCATCGCCGGCTGAGCTACAGTCGGCACGCAGTGAACGATCGTGACCTCGGCACGCAAGTCAATTACAAGACCCATATGAATATACGGCGACGGGTTGGCGACAGAAAGCATCACCATAAGCGCAGTAAACGTGGAAAGCAGGTATGAACGATAGGAAACGATATAAAGAGATGTTCCTAAAACGGGTAAGCTAAGGGAGATGTTTAAATAAAATAACCAAGAACATTACATGCGACTTGTATTTGTACTCATAGGGTTGTTTATATAATAAACTTTGGAAAACATAAGATAGTCTTAGTAATCTTCTTCAAAATTCAGAAAAAAATCAAAAAAATAAACCCCTTTCGAAATACCCGCTTTGCCCTCGGGGGGGTCCTAAAACGGGTAGCGCCTTTGGGCAAAGCAGGTAATGAATGAATATATGTGATAAATGAATTAGAAAACATATCTTAGCCTCCTATTATCCAGGAAATCTTTATCGTTAATTAGTCTCCTTAATTATGTTAAACAGTTTTCTTATTTTGATCAGTCTAGATCACTTTTTTACTTTATTAAATGTTACATTTGAAATTATAATTCTACCAGCAGATAATTTTGTTAAAAATCAGAGAAAACATATTTTAATTTCTTTTTCACGCTGTTCCTGTATGTACTTCTTCAGCTCTCTGTAGCTTCCTTTGTCTTCGATTAGCTTTCTGTGGGATCAATTGAGAAAGTGGCCCCTTATTTCAAATGGGGTAGTAACCCGTTATGCCCCTACCCGTTTTGCCCAAAAGCACATTTTAAATTTCAACTACTTTAACCTTAAAATAGTAAACAAGGAGACCTCTAAGTATTCACAATTAATAAGCATATAACATGCAAAATGATAATACTAAACTACGAAAACCGTATCTTGCACCATATTTGAGTAGTCAGCACTAGCATAATCCGATTTTTTTTAGTAAACTCTGCAAAAAACTTTTTTTACGTCTTACCTCGAAAACGCTCGCTCTAGGCGCGCGAGCCAACTGACCGTGATCGGCGGGGGGGTAGTGCACCGCTCTACACTCACAGGTTCACACTAAGACCGATATAAAAGATATACGAATGGCAAAGCCTACCCGTTTTAGGAGGGGTACCCGTTTTAGGAACATCTCCCCTACACGTTTATGCATTTTTGATTTATGGAAACGTTCATGATTGTGGTCTTTATTTGTTCTTCAGAATTCACTTTCTTTATAATTGCTCATTGGAGCATTTACCTACTGCTGCTAGTGTATAAGAAAGATCAGTTGGATAGCTGAAATAAAATGAATTATTTATATTAATGCATCGTTGTCATGTTTTCAGGATGGGAAAAACCATGTGACTTTCCCTGAATTCCAGCAAAACGGTTCGGCCAAACAGTTCACGCACGGTAAAATAAAGTATTATAGATTAGGTACTTATTTATTCTTTCTTATTATCACGAGTGTCGATCGCATGCACGTGTGGGTTCAAGTATTATTTTCGATTTTGTTTAATTTTTAAATACATACATACATATATGTATCAAAAATCATTATTTATTTTCTTTGCGAGCACAAACGCTTCGTCTTACATTAGAATAATGGACATAAATGTTGAAAAAATGAAAAGAACACACGCACACACGCAAATATACAATTAGAACATGTAGGACATAGCACATGATTTTTATTTTGTTTTGTGTTGTCTGTAATATGTGATAAATTACTTAAAGTTTTCGTTTAAACAGCGAATATTAGATCTTGTACAAATCTTAAAACGATTTAATAAAGTAGCAGAAATTAAACCTCATTTTAAATCAAACAAGCTAGTCGTTTGTTTTATTCACAAAACTCGCAAATTTATCTTAGAAAATAAGCTGTGTATTGACTGCATTATTACAGACTACATAGATGAAGTTCTTCAAGAGGAGGGTGATGAGCGCGAGGCGGGGTCGCGACGCGAAGGTGACGACGGCGGTATTACATTCACTGCCAAATCCCCGCGTAGGTATTCTGCATGACACACCTTGTGTGACACCGCAGTTTGGATTTGAATGGTAACGATGCTAATGCTAAACTTAATCATCGTACTATCTACTGGATCTGAAGCACTGTGTAGATAGAGCAAAAAACTACGTAGGTAAATGTAGCTAGCTAAAATGCAAGGTATGTGAACTACAGGATGTCAACTCAATCTTTGATGTTATTGAAATTAATCTTGAGTATAAATATGACCGTTTTCCAGTTGCGATATCTACGAATGATATATCCTGTGGAATATAAATATTTCTTTGAATATGCGGAACTATGTGAATCGTATCCAGTACGAACTAATGAATTTTTATATGGTTAATATTCAAATCCAAACGAGTCCTTTAGATGTTGTTGACTAACGTTGTTTTTATTTTCCGCACAACCTTTTCTTCATTAACCGAAATGGAATACTAAAAAAATGTGAACCGGCGTTTATTAAATTGGTATTATTTTGGTTTTGCTAGGTCAAAAGCATTCCTTAATTTCTGACATGGCTACGTACTGTGAGAATGTGCTGAAACGTATTTGTGGTGGCATGTTCCATATTATTTATCTGTATGTCATGTATCTGTTATTCCTACATTTTCTCTTCTACTAATACCTTTCATTGAGTTTTTTTGGTTCAGTTGCCTCTTCAAGTGAATTTTTGACCATATTTTTTTAATAGTTCCCTCTGAAAATATAAACACAGAAGTTATTTAACATTTCTGCTCCACGATCATAAAGATTCAATAAAAATAAGTAATTATTTCTTAATCACGAAACCGACCTTCATTCCAACATCTAAAGTTTAGTTAGAACCCAGTTGGATTTGCTAAAAGTTGAATGTTCCACTTGTGTCCTCTAATGTCCTCAGCCACAAATACCATCCCACATGTATAATTTGTTTAGGAATACTTACCTGCTAATCTTCTAATCGCTACATGTCTATTCATCTCTGCTTGTTGATTATTGTTTGTGTTTGATCGTCGTTTTCTTCCCTTCTGGCAATCTTCATGTGGCACCGCAAACTAACCGATACTCTCGACAACTGGCGATGATAATATTATCAGCTGGATACAAAGAAGTCAGTCCGACGTCCTCGCATAAAGAAAATAGTAGTTCACTTTTAAATCAACTGGCTAACCTGCCTGGATTCAATCCTTTGAAAGCGAGGATTGTTAAGCAGTACGCTAAAACACCCGAAGAAATACTCCCGACAGCTGTTGAGAAATCCTTACCGTGGAGAAGGGACAGATCCACGTATAACTTTGGTATGTGTTTACTTCACAACTGAACTGTTTTAATTGTCACTAGATAACTGCGTGCATACTTGCGTCTGATGATCAAGATTTTAATTTAGATTGCTTTACTATGTCTGTGCTACGATTACCGCAAATCATGATTATGTAAAATTACATGCTCAAGTTAGGCAAATGCTGCAAATACTTAGTCACACTTTAGCCTCTTATGTAGGATACTGAATGGCACGGGGCACTAACTTTTTATTAGTCAACAATCCATAATTATGTAATCAGATTTTTTGGTAACGTTTTCAACTACATTAGTTAATGTTTATCATTTACTTCAATTAATTCTTGTGAACGTTTTTACTTTCCTAATAGAATCAAACATACATTTTTTTCATCAGACGCTTTGCAAAGATTGGTCATCCGATTCAATGTTACTATTGCATGTTATAAACACATACTATAATTCACTCCTTTGTTTATTTCCTATAATCGCTTTATAATGCTTTTAAGTCAATCTAATAAAACCTTTCAACGATTAATCAATATTATAATGTAATTACTTGAAGGTATTATCAGATTGGTATATTAATATTTTAGTATATTATGGCACTTTATATGGACGTGTGTAGTTGAAAGCAGTAAGTATTGCATGTAATTGCATTATGATGTATTGTTAAGTATGCGATTTTACTTTTCTAAGGCTGAGTGTATAGATTAATTATTTATGTAAAAGCAGTATAAGTATGGTATAAATATATGATCTCATATATTTATTTATTTTATAAATGTAGATATTAATTATTTTTAAATTACATATTTAATAAAATATTTAGTATTATACATTAGGTGCGCGCATAATAAGTATATAAGTATGATATTTTAAATTGGCATTACTTAAGTACGTTTCAAAAATCTAAAACAAAACTATACCAAAGCCATTTCGAATATTTTAGTTCCCAATGAGGACATCCTGGAAGAGGACGAAAGAAGATTGTCTGATTGTGACAATGGTATGTCTTAAACTATATCTATGGCTATTGTATTACGAAAGCGTCTCTATTGTTAACTTTATAATCACAGACACCTACATGATAGTAGCCGAGCACGCTCGCGTGGCCACCCCAACGGCGACGGAGACTATGTTGCCATGGAAACGCGAGGAAATGGAGGGGTCCGGCGGTGGCGCCCTAAAACAATCGGAGTTCCCTGCGTGGGCCTCGAACAAAGAGTACCTAGCGTATAGCTCACCCTCGGCTACATTTTTAGGTAAGTTGATTGATGAATATGAATTTATAACGTTAAAAATATTTCGATACGAAATTCGTTGAAGTAAACAAAATAAAGTTAACGATAGGAAAATTTGAAAGTAAAGAATTACTGAGTGAAACAACGCGATCATTAGAAAGCTTAGTAAAAGCTTGAGAGCAAATAAATACTCCGTAGTCTTTGCGTAGCAGCGTAGGCACGTAGCAATTTGAATCTACGTAGCGCGTAGGCTACAGTATACCGGACCATAACAGCAAACAACTGACAAGTATGTAATTCATGAAAATACAACAATATGCACAAGAACTGCTAAATTATATACTTGCGGCACCAAATGCATTCAAGTATATTTTTAACGTTTGTTTTTTCATCGAGCATAGTTTATTTTTTCACTACCTAGGAGTAGGTATCGCATAAGTTCTTAAAATTGTACATCGATTTATCTTTAACACACATATTTTTATCATTTAGTTAGATTAATGTCGATTATACATTGCCCATATTTGATTCCCGATATCAGTTAATTTGCGTATAGTTTTGTAATAACATTTCTTAGGCATCTAATTAGTTATTTATAAACCTGTGTCTTAGATATTCCTTTACATCATCGTGCATGTTAGCTTTTGAATAATCTTTGCTTCGATAGTTTTACTCACAGCTGTGGCACTGCCCAAGTAACACAGATAGCATTATAACAAAGCAACCGTGAAGTGATATAGAGCTTAAGATCTATGTAAGATTTTATAAACGATCACCAAACAGCCTGACGCTATATATAAGCACCTAAAAGCCATTATAATACATTACGCTGTATGACGGTTGGCTAATGGTATAAAAAAGTGCTTTTATAAATCTGTTAGTTTTAGTGCAGCACGACGCAACGTCGCTGTATGGCCTTTTGCATGTTTTTATACCTTTACTTCTATAATAGCATTTTTAAGTAATAAATAAATGTCTAATGCTGTTGTGTAGCATAAACTTGAACCATATTAATGCACTGTTAATCCATTATACAGCCTTTGGCAGTTTTCAGAAGTTTTCGTTTAATTATAGCATTTTTTCATAGTAAGTCAATGCCTAATGCTGCTGAATAGCATAAAGTTGAACCATTACAATGCTCCGTAAATCCACTGTGCAGCTTTTAGTTGTTTTCATTACCTTTGGCTGTTTGATAGCATTTTTGTATATTAATTAAAAGCCTAATGCTACTGAACAGCATAAACTGAAATCATTGTAATGCTCGAATTTTTCAAGTTCCACTGATTATTGTTGTAAAACCAATAGCTCTTTAATGACATACATTTGTGTTATAATACTGCATTAAGCTGTACCTACATATATTTACCTTTCCGTGTTTGTAAAGCCTTTTGTTTTTATATAGCCGTATAAAGTTCCTAATATGTTCCATATTGTAATAATAAGTTCCTAATTCGTTGAAGCGACCTTCAATGGTGAATTCGTTCAGATGGCCTTGACGAACAGAATCAACTTGTGAAAAAATAGGGTTAAAATAAAAAGGATATGTATGAGTTTTGTCTGTTTTTTAAGGATCACTAAAATTGCGTTTTATAACGGAACAAATTCACAGTCGACGTTCAGTGTCCTGGCATTTATGTGAACACTTATAATATTACTTTACAGACGATGGCACAATAGTGGTTTGTCAAAACTCTTCTCTTTGGCCTTTGGCTTAATAATTATTCACATATAAGTGTTTGTGCTGCTAAGAGCATTAATAAGCTCATATAATGGTTCACCAAGCTGCTTTAGAATGACACCATTTTGTAAATATTCCATTACCAAAAAATATTATTATTTCGACTTATGTAAGAAAATAATCGACCTATTAATTAATTTAGTAGTAGTATTAGGTTAATTTAGTATAGTTAGTTTATTACGTTAACTTAATAATGCAAAAAATTTGATAAATTGCAGAAATACGTTTTTTTTTATTTCACACTTTTTTATATATATAACAAAACCATGACAAAACCTTTGTAAAATGAAGGCGCGTGAAAATTTTCAATAAAAACTATATAGACATTGACAGTAAACTAAATTTCGCAGTAATATTTGAAGACAATAATAAAAGCAAGAGAAACTTATCTAGAATAAACCAAAACAACAAACTCGCACTCAGTTTTTGTCACCACAGTCAATATCGCAGACAATTACTTAAATTATAATGTTTATTCTATTGTACCGTATGGCAATAAGGATGTTTTTTCTGTAATGCAAGATTGATTTAAGTTTCAACTGTGAACACATGATGAATTTTAGTGTTATATTATTGCTAGTACAATGCTTTTGTAATACGATTAACAACTTCATTGCCAATAATAGTGCTAATATAATGCAATTATATATTTTTTTACAGTATTAATGCTAATATAATGCCTTTGTCATGCTATTAACACTTTTTTGACCATAATAAGGCTAGTATAATGCTTTTGTAATGCCCTTAAAGTGTCCATTGTGAACCTATTACGTGCCAAAAGCTGTTTAATTTGTGCCCAAATCAGCACTAGATTAGCACTATAATCGTTTATAAAACTAATATAGAATTAGATCATAATGCTTAAACGATAAATACATGCCGTTATTCGGCTATTATATGGCTTCACTGTGTTACTTGGGTGCTATGCACAGCAATTGAAATATGAATTCCATTTTATTTAAACCCGTAACCAAAGTTAATATGTGGCAAATAAAAATTGCAGTTAAGAAAATATAGACCTAGTTTTATAATAATTTTAAATGATAAAATACCTAACATATATCTACTTTAGCTTTTTATATATTGAATGTATTTATTGTAGTGATATATCTTGCACTATTAGAACATTGTATGAACATAATCTGACACGTTTGTTTTCTTTTGTCCCCTATCCTTTCCGTTGTACAACACATCCATTCTCATAACCTTTCCTCTATTAGGAGGCATAGAGAAGCCAAAACATCCAAAATCTATCATAGGTCTGTTCCGAAGAGAGAGCTCTAGCTCGACACAAGGTGCTGGCGAGAATGTAGTTGTATCTGACTCGGAGGGGAACAGAGACTGTTGGAGTAAAGGAGAAGGCACTTCTAAGGACCCTGTAGGAAGACAAGGACCAAGTTTACTGTCTAAGAGAAGCACAAGCCTTGGAGGTCCTTCGGTGCTATTGATGGAAGATGTGGCGCACTCGGACCCGCTTGGCGCGTCTAGTAGACCAGCCAGCATCATGCAGGGACCACACAGAGGACAATGCCGAAGAGGATCTATGTTGGAGTTAACTGGGTATGTCGTCTTCTCTGTTTGAATAAATTACTTATAGGGCAGCATTACTATTAATCTCAAGCTGAAAGAAAATAAAGGGTTCAGAATTTTCCAAGAAAACCTAAATATGAAAACAATAAAATTGATGTAACTATAGCACTAGAATTCAATAAAAATACGAAAGATACATGACATTGTAAATTAAATTGGAAATTTAAACCATTTCAGGTCATTATCTCGTGATGCTATCACAGAAGAGAAGTGTAGCAAATCACTGCCAGAGAGTGAGCGTATGGGGGTCAGGCGGTTGCCTCTGGGCCAGCAGAGTCTCCCCAGGGAACCTTTCATCCGACAGTTGACCATGGCCTCTACGCTCCACACCAGCTCTTCGTCTGACGACTCCTCAGACGAGAACACCTGAGTGCCCCGCCGTGGTGACCCTGACAGGTTACCACTGTTGAAGTACAGGACGCTAGAGTAATGAGCTAATGCGGACGGTGATATTGTGAAAATCAAGAATACATAAACTTTCTAAAAAAGTGCTGTGAATCTGTGGTGTAATCATAAGAACGAGCATTTAATAAAAAGAAATATGTTAATTAATGTCTTGTAACGAATTGTATTCAATAACTTTGAAATCTGTATTATACGCAAATATTAGACGACTTTGCCAAAACAGAATCAATTCTAAAGGCTTCGCTATACTGATTTCCTGTGATAACATAGTATTGGGATTTTGACTAAAATATAGTCGTCAAGGTTTTCATACCTATGCGACTAAAAACTGCTTACCTACATGAATAGGATGCGTTGTTATTGTCTGTCAATAATCATGATACGCACATTAAAAGCGAAATAAAATAACAAGCGATAGAGTTATAATATAAAATTCTATGGTAAAATTGCTTGCAGTCTGATCTGAGGCTTTCGAGTTATTTTGGTAAAAGGTAGCTATAACACGGTTACTGTAGATTGTAAGTTGTAAATAAGTCGCGTTGCAATGAGCGCATCATGCAACGACTGGTAGGTACGCATAAGTGTTTTAAATAAACAATACCTTCCTATATCAATCTTGCCTTTTTGTTATATCGATCGAAGAGCTCCCTATATAGTGATACAGTCATGGGAAACTAGCTGTTAATCAAGAATTAATATTGCTTTAAGTACAAATATCTAAACCAATTTTATAGTTGTTTGAAGTGTATTTTTGTATGCTCTTTGTAAAATATCATGTAATTACACACAGCACTGTATTTAAAGTAATCGTTTTATAATCATTATTCTTATTTACGTAAAGATATTAATGAGTTCAAACTTGTTGCCAATGACAATATCATTAGCTTACGTAGAAATGAATATTTGTGATGTGCTCTAGTTACCTGTGTTTTATAATGGAACATGACACGATGTTTAAATCTAGAAAAGTTGACTGAAATACCGAGGTACTTGCCAGTGCACTTAGTTCCATATCGTTCAAGGGGAATGGAAAAAGTCAAGCTCTTAGAAGCTTAAAACAATTAATTTATTAAACCATCGCCTAAAGCTAGTTTCAAATTACGTTAGTTACTGACAAACGGATGGTTTTGTTCTTATTGATAAATGTATTTGTTTACCCATGTCATTGGCAATTTGTGGTCATTACAAAATAATTTCAACTAGTAGGTATAAATCGTTATTATTTAATGAAACATCGGCGCAATGAAAATGTTAAATTGTTATTAGATAAACTAGAATATAGGTGTCAACCTATATAACTTTGTTTATGATGAATAGACTAATTTAGAACAATAATAGCTGTAGTATTAGACAAAGTGTATCATAATAACTTGTGTAGATAAACAATTTGAAATGAAATTTTGTTAAATAATTGAATAATTAACAGAAATTAGGTAGATAATTTTAGTAAATACATGTTTTACAAAAGAAAGCTCCGAAATAGTATAGATGAAAGTACCAAATTCGTTTGGACATAATTATTTCAGTTTTACATAACTGTCATAAATGTTTCTGTCCGGTGGATTTCCTCAGTTTAGTTTTACTATAACGTCGCTAATTTATAACAGAAATCACTATTAAATTTTCGCTAATTTATTTCGCTGTCGCTAATTTACACCAGGAAGTACTCCCAACCTATTTTCAACGACTTTGGACTTTTGTAGAGTAATAGTAAAATGTCTGGCTAGAAGACCAACCTGAATTCCATAGTTCTTTACTTATTCGAACTGAAAAATAAAACAGCATGAATGTGCAAAAAATGTAGATATACTTTCATAAGTTTTCATTGCTGTTTTAATTTTGTAACAGTAAATTATTTTGACATAACAGTAAAATTAGTTTGTTACTAAAGTAAACATCCTGCTAAAAGCTTAGCATCATGGGTATTAAGAAGTTTTCTTGTTTTATAACCGTAGGTATCTTGTTGTCGGTCATTTTTGGTTTTGCAATTTAGATGACTTTCTACAGAAAGTAAGCGTAGATAGGTAAATTAATTATCCCCTAATTATTACATTATTGTTCTGTTTTGTTGTTTGTGGCTGTATTACCATGCTAAAAGTAATCGCATTTCTTATACATTGGGCGCCATTATAATGTTCTAGACATGTATTATTAAAAAAAATAAGGAAACATGACATTTAAATATCCTCCTTTATTTGAGTCCGTTGAAGACTTTTTTGTGTCACGAAAATTCTCTAATCATTGACATCCTTTCAATAACGCTATGTAAATAAGAATGTGCGAATACCGTTAGCTATATTTAAATAATAAAAAAAACAACTCTAGGTATTCTATAATAAGCAAGCTTTGTATAAATGGGATTATGGTGTGTCAATTGATAAAAAATAATAGTGCCTAGCGTAGAAAATCTACACCGCTCATTAATTGATGATATTGTGGTTTTCTTTTATACTAAAATTATTGTTAAAACTGTATTATAGTAGTACAATAGATATAAACTGAATAAAAAGATCACATTTGAGAGTTACCATAATTGTGTATTGATTTCGACCTTGCCTTTGTAGTCTTGATCCCTATTAGCTGACTATTTATAAAGATTTAGGAAGAATCGAAGTAAGAAAAGCTGACTAAAATCCTTTGTCAACGTACAAATTAAGACAGGTTCTTCTTCTAACCTTCTGGTACCTAACTTAAATAAATCGGAGTCGGTGTTATCAACCTTTAATTGACGGAAGGAATATTAATGATCCAATAAATAATTTTCCAAATAAGTATAGCAATTGTTACTCAGGAATAGTGTAAGCTACCCAACAGTGAAATAATTTTTCAAATCGGTTTAGGTACTTAGTAGTTTATTTATAAATAAATACTTAAACAAAATTCTTTATTATAATTAGTAGGTAAAGATTATATTTATTAAGCAGAAATTTAGATAAACTGTAACTTATTATGATGATGGCGAAAATGATTATATTCTATTACTAGCTGACCCAACAAACTTCGTATCGTTTAATTAAACCTTCCCTGGACCTCTACAAACATTTTAAGATCAAAATAAGCCAAATCGGTTCAGCCATTCTCGAGTTTTAATGAGACTAACGAACAACAATTCATTTTTATATATAAGAAGATTTAATTCCAGACTAATTAATAAAAGAACAACACTTACGCAGCTGTAAATAAATATATATCACACACAACACTACACGTTTAAAAATGGCGCGCAAAAGTATCATGTCTCGTTTTTTAAATCATACTTGAACTTGAAGCGAAGGTATTATTCATAAACATCCTAGGTTAAAATTAATTCTAGAATAATAATGAAGTATTTTTATAAACTTACAAAATAATACATCATATTTATATTTTTAATTTCATTTTATTAGTCTACTTCAAAAAATATTTTTTACTTTTGTTCTTTTGCTTTCGGACTCCGCGCCAAAGGCCAAGTATTCAAGTCAAGGTTTTCAACTCACCAAAAAAGTAAACCCATCCGCTCGTTCGCTCGCCGTCTTGTGATTTTTCTCCTTGTTTCTTATTTTCATGAAAAATAACGGAAAATAGAATGTAACTGTAAATTTCTCTCACACAATGGATTTCAATTAGCTCCAAGTATCAATATGTATATGTGTTAATGACTCCCTTTTCTTCAATCTGTTTATCATGTGTGGCAAATACATCAATAAAAGAATGAAACATACTTACGTTTTGTAATAAACTAGAACAGCGGTAAGTAGCGTGAAAAATATTTTAGAATAAATATGTATAGTGTATAGTTTCTCCCGCAAATGTTCTTAGAATATCATGTTGACCTGCAAAGTTGATTTAGGTTGTAGAAACCAAGTGCCTTTCTAAACTGTCAGTTTGTTTTTAAAACTGAATTATTTGTTAAAGCAGAGATTCATATAAACAGATTTTGCGGGAAAGTATTGAAAACTTCGGAATTCTGTCGAAATTTTCAAATTTTCCAATAGACTGGTTTGAAATGCTTATAGGGCTGTGTTATCTTATCAGACTTGTGTCAGATATCAATGAGTTTGATGTTGTATAGGTGTTACTGCACTGTTTCTTATTGTAGATAATATTTACAAACTGAGACACTCTTAGTTTTATTGTAATCTGTTGCTGTTCTTGTGATTATAATATTGGAAACATTAAAGCCAATTCATAAACAAATACATTCAACTTACAATTTTAAGTAAAGAATGTAAATGTCAAATGTTAATTAAAAACATGTTGATAAAGATGATAAAATGTCCAAAATATATTCTTTGTTTGATAACTTTGTGAGAATCTTAATAATATCTGGTATGTCTTCTTTTTCTTCATTTACACACTCATAAAAAAATGAAAGTATACATTTTCTGAATAAAAAAATCTTAGTAATTAAATAATTTACATAGACAAGCAAAATGACAGTAACTACAGTTATAAAATTATAGAAACAATGACAGTGTGAAACTTTGCAGATTTGGATCAAAATGGAGCACTCAGACTTGGTGTCTGAGATGGCCCAGGTGGAACACCTCACCACGCAGGAGAGGCTCCACCTAGCCCGCAGGTAAGCTCACTTATATTCTACGCTTTCATAATACGACAAAAATTTTGATGGTTCAGTCTGATTCAATGAATTCTCTGTTCAAAAAACTTGTTAAACTTGAATGTAATAAATTAAACATTAGGTACAAACTGTTGAAAAGTTTTTGTTGATATAAGATGATCAGGTCATCTGACATCTGTAGGTACATTAATTTTCCTTCTCATTAATCAGTACAGAGGTTGTCTGTTAGAGGTAGCTTTTTGCTTATCATGCTGTTTTCCACAGTTTCACTCTTGTCCCGGGGTAACTCATTCTCACACCCGGACAAAATATAGCCTATGTTTCTTGGGACTAATCAAGCTTTACAACAGTGAAATAATTTTTCAAGTTGGTTCAATAGTTTTTCAAGAGTTTAGGGTATAAACAAAAACATGTTTAGTCTTTATTATATTAGTATTGATTATATTATGGATGCAATTTTTCACCTTCATGTTTATTAAATAGCTGCCGTATATTTCTGTTGGTTATTGAAATTTAAATCTGGACCATATTGATCATGTGATCACTGGTCTTGAACTTGCCTTGAGGAAAACTGCTCAACCATATAATCTGATGTTCATATGTATAAATAATGACTACACACAACACAGATACTAATAATAAAATAGATCTCAGTTATTAGGAGGTAATTATCTGAAGTGGGATTACGTAACTTTGATTGTATTTTAATGCTTAAGTTTATCATGACATGTTCCTAATTTGCTTTAATTTGTATGAAAAGATTTTTTTTATCTATACTAATATTATAAAGTGGAAAACTTTGTTTGTTTGGTTGTAATGGATAAACTCAAAAACTACTGTACCGATTTTAAATATTCTTTCACCATTAGAAAGCTATATTATCTGCGAGTAACATAGGCTATATTTTATCCCGGTGCGGGCAGTAGCTCCCACGGGACGCGGGTGAAACCGCGGGAAAACGGCTAGTAACAAATAAAAAAATACGTAATTATCAGCTGTATAGAAGGCATTGACTTAAACTTTCTACAAAAGTGTAAAAGCTGCTTGTAAACATCAAAATAAAAGCCAGTATTTGCAAACAACGACTATTATGTTTGAGAATTAATGTGAACTGCTGCACAAATGGCATGAAAGTAAGATTAATGTAGTGGAAAGCATTCCTGGTGTTTATAGCATGTTCTGGGACTTTGAAAGACAACACTTCATACAATTGTTGATCCATCAAGATTGAAATTAATGTTACAGGAAGTTACTAGAAAATAAACAAGTCTTTATTCATGTTTTGTATGAACTGGAAAACCAATATGATTATTTCCACGAAGGATAAATTATACTAAAATGATAAGTCGTAATTTGAATGTGAAGGTGCTTATTCATTATCTTGATAACAAACAAGGTGATTAAAATAAGTAACATTGCCACTATATTTTTGTATGAATGTAGATTTGGTTACAAACATTAATATAGCATTGATAGAATTATATCTAATATTTTTTATCATTGGAGATGCCTGTTATAGATAAAAGTTGATGTATGGATTGAGCTTGGTTGATAGAACTGTTAGATTATTGTGATAAAAACATTTCAGATACTTGGGTTCAAACATATTTATTACTATCTTCTGCCAGCGGTTTCACCCGCATCCCGTGGAAACTACTTCCCGTACCGGGATAAAAAGTAGCCTATAGCCTTCCTCGATAAATGGGCTTTCTAACACTGAAAGAAATTTTCAAATCGGACCAGTAGTTCCTGAGATTAGCGCGTTCAAACAAACAAACTCTTCAGCTTTATAATATTAGTATAGATTATTACGTTGCTAATGGTCCCTTAGAACAAATTAAGTACAAAATGATTACTGTCCAATTGATTTTACAATTCAATATTGTATTCCATAAAAGTTGTAGATTTGTTATCTGTATGTGGACTACTTATAAATTGAACATTAAGTTAAATTAATTTATATCAGAGTAGGTACTAAAACAAATATTGGAAAGTGTGCATTAAAAATGACACACTTTAAGTGTCTGAACTTTCCATTGTGAATAATTGTCTACACAGTGTGCTATGGAAAATAATTTAAAATATTGTTTTTTCTGATACTGTAGATATAAAATATACACAATACATATATTTTTATTGGTAACTTTTTTGTGATCAGTACTCTTGCAATCTTATTTATCTCTAGTTTTTAGGATCTACTATTGACAGCTATTGTATGATATGTCACTGATAATAGCAAGATGATACCAGTACACAATATTGTTGTGTGTACAAGATCTTTAGCACATATCACTTGATAGGTTCTATATATGGATTTGTGTCAACACGAGATACAGCATAAGCACACAGTTCTGTTTGCCTTGCAATACGTGTGTCGTTAATCCTGTACCTACCGGCGACGTCACACAGATTAACGGAGTTAGTTCACGTGTGATAACAGATATCAGAAACAAACGTGAGCGCCTACTTTCGATTATACGCCTCCTTCAAAAAAAATAAAGCAGCTCGCGCTTTTGATATGCTTTTATTACATTCTTTGTACAGTATCTTCATAAACAGACAGTGATTTATGGCTTTCGCTTCTTTGTTCTTATTTTAAACTTTTATATCTTAGACATGATTCAGCGAGGAATATTTATGCATCCTCTGTCTACTGTTCGTTGTCAGTCGAGCTTAACGACGATCAATAAACGGATTAAGGCAACTTTACGAACTTAATTACTACTTCATTAAAACTCGGAAAGTGCTCCATTGCCAATTCTGCACAATATTATTATTATGAAACGCATTATAATGTAAAGTGAAACCTTGTTTTCACTTTTTACGATTGCATGACAGTTTAAAATATGAACCCAGGTGGGAATAGGCGTAGCACATGAAGTGGATTACGAAAATAAGCCACGGTTTCGTGGCGGTTCGTACATCGCTATCATTTTGAAATATAGTCCATGTCAAGAACTCGAGATTGACCCAACCAAAAATAAAACGCATGCGCACACATAAATACGCAGACGCACATAACTTAACGCTTTCGAACTGCAAGGCAGCTCTTACTTTTGTTTTTTTTTTTTACATTTTTGCAACAGTGACACACATAAGCGGCCTCTTAGAGCCATGTCCTTGTGCATATCCTTGCAGTTATGTTTCCTGCCTGTCACCTTTTCCGTCACGACCCTTTACTTCGCAAATGCGTTGAGGTCGTAAACTGGTATACTTAGGTTGACGGTGCCATAAAGTTATGAAAAAATCTCAAAATGCTATTGCCAATCGACTGAGAACAAATCCATATACGCGAATATAGAATTTCGCGTCAAGTGGGCGTCAGGCGCCGGCAAGGCACAGAGGTCGATCGTTCAACGTATCTATACTAATATTATAAAGCTAAAGAGTTTGTTTGTTTGATTGTTTGTTTGTTTGTTTGAACGCGCTAATCTCAGGAACTACCGGTCCGATTTGAAATATTCTTTCAGTGTTAGATAGCCCATTTATCGAGGAAGGCTATAGGCTACTTTTTATCCGGGTCCGTGCCGAGGTTCCCACGGGATGCGGGTGAAACCGCTGGCAGAAGCTAGTATGGACTAAACATGACAATGAACCACTTTACAAATTCATAATAAAAGCGCTAATAAATGACGTCGCTAAATAAATGGCGAAATAAGATACACATTCATCTCTCAGAGATACCCTTCTATGTATATATGTCCATTGCACATTAAACACTGAGCACGTCTGCTCTAACAACAACACTTATCTGTGGATTATAAAAGATTAAACAAGTACCTAATTAATTTCTTCCCTACACGATAAAAGTTTGTAACTACATACTTAATTATCATATTACGCACGCTCTATGTCTGTTTTCATCTATTAGGAAATAACAGTGTCATAAAAACTATTTCCCAATATTGTCTAGTGAAGATTGTGACTGGGACGAACAATTAAGTCGAACAATGCCTCGAAATCCTCATGCAAAAGTGATTCGTTTCAGACGACGCATGCAGCAACTGAAACTATGGCAGCAACGAGAAAAGGAATGGCTGCGGTCGCGGGCGAAACGGGAGAAAAGCAACAAGCGGAGCATATACTTTAGTGATAGCGTTATGTTGCTGGAAGCCGCAGCCAGGAACGATATAGACGAAGGTACGAGATAACTACCTACTTGGACGTAAAGTCCGGATACTGTTACTGTTACAGCCTTTTTTATCGTCCCACTGCTGGGCACAGGCCTCCTCTCACACGGAGAAGGATTGAGCATTAATCACCACGCTTGCTCAATGCGGGTTGGTGATTTCAGACTAAATAGTCCAGGTTTCCTCAAGATGTTTTCCTTCACCTTTTTATCAGCCATTGGTGTCCAAGATAAACTTAGAAAGTACATACAAACTTATAAAAGTTGCATTGGTACTTGCCTGAACTAGAATCGAACCCACGCCCTCATACTCGAGAGTAGGGTTGCCAGGTGTTAGGATAAAGCAGGACATACGTAGGATTTTTGATTGCTTGTCCGGCCAAAATAAGCGGCATCCGGCCTGTTAGGATTTAGGTAGGATTTTTCAATTTCGAAATTCGCGCGCGGATCGAGATCGAATCACGCCGAACGAGTATCGGCGCGTTATAGGTAATATAACGACTGATGATTAAGAGAGTTAGAGACTGATTTATAATAAAGAAATATAAGCTTGATTTTGCTTTTGTTTTATTAAAATGCAATCAGAAAATCCCGGATTTCCATTTTTTTTAAATAACACCAAAATTTTTCAAAACTGTGAGGCGTCCGGATTTTTCGACAAAATGTTAGGACAAAAAAAAAATAGTTTTACACTTTTTATAAAAAAATGGACAAAAAAAAACAAGATGTCCGGATTTTTTACCCAAATGTCAGGACAAACTCACAGGTCCGTCCGGCTTTTGCGTCTGAGGACCTGGCAACCCTACTCGAGAGGTTGGTTCTTTACCCACTAGTCCTGATAATTATGGTTAATTCTTGTCCTCCAGCTTTGGGCATACCCTGACCTTTTTGAATGGCTTAACCATAAAAGTGAATTGAAAACTTGCTTTAATTTCTAGACATAAGGCCAAATCTCAGTCGCTCTGTTCAATACTGATATTTAGCCACTCATTAAATGCTGCCAGCTGGCCTACAGTAGTAGTAATCGGAAAGTTCCACTTAAATCCGCTACTGTAAATTTTCTCCGTTATCGCATGACTCTCGTGGCTATTTAGCAGCATTTTAACATTTTATACGCTCACAAAGTGACAAGCAATTATGTTGTTATCCGCAGTAATTTGTGGAACTTAAGCCAGGTTTCGCACGTCTGTTTAATGAATGTTTTGAATCGCACAAGGTCCGCACCTGTGCCGATTACGACATCTTAGTACTGATAAGTGAATGAGAACTTTGAAAGGTCAGTAAAGGTATGACTGCGCCAATACGGAATACTTGCCATTAATAATCAATTTGTTGAGGTACTCAAGTAAATTTGTAGTCTAGGGGGGATTACATGGCCTCAACGTATCAGCGTAATTTTATAGGAACTTTGCTGCCATGGTTTGTTGGGGAAAGCAATAAATTTATATTAATAACAGACACGCTGGAAACATAATATCTTGTGAAGTAGCTGCTGAATAATTATAAACATCTGGGCTTGATTGGTCAGGTGACAGCCTGATGGCTTCATAAATAAAGTCAATAAAAGCGACATTATTGGCGTTATTGCTCCGTCAATTAGGCTCGTTGTGCGCCATAACGAGATTGTTAGTGCAGCCTAATGACTAGAACTAGTAAGTTACATATTGTACCTTAACTCGTTACTTTCATTGTTATTGTAATTTCGATTGTTTGTAAGTATTTCTATGTTTTCGGTTTCGTTTTACTTACAACTAGCTCGAATTGCGTAGGTAGTTCTTGAAACGCTGTTGTGACGCCATTCGACTTACGAGTATGACAGCATAATTGATATTACCTATAGATGCAATAATGACAACAGTTGTATCTTTGTAGTATATTATGCATGATAATTATTTGTAAGTATACAATATCTATACCTACTGTATAGTGTCAATAAATAGTAGTACTTTAACAGTAATCAAATAATACCTGCTGTTTTTTAAAAACGTTCCGATTGGGTAACATCATGGTTGTAGCTTAATTCATCAGGTTTTACGTGGGCGGGTAAAGTAGGTCCTTAATTTTTCTACCTGCACCTAATTACAAAAGAATATAATAATTCGTAATTCGTAATTACACCTTAATTAGCTTAACTATTTTACCGTGAAAGCGTAACAAACTCACTTAACGTAATTCCATCTTTAAAATCAAAAGAGTTTTAAAACATTCGATATTTGAATTGCAGTGCGGCGGTTATTGTCTCGCGGCGTGACGCCGGATGCGACGAACGAAGACGGGCTGACCGCCCTCCACCAGTGCTGCATAGACAACAACGAGGCAATGATGAGGTTGTTGCTCGACCACGGGGCCAACGTCAATGCCGAAGACAGCGAGAAATGGACGCCTTTACACGCCGCAGCCACTTGCGGGAACCTCAACTTAGTAAGGATCCTCATACAGCGGGGCGCGAATCTTCTCGCTGTAAATGGCGATGGTAACATGCCTTACGACATATGCGAGGAAGAGCGTACACTGGATGCTATTGAGAGCGAGATGGCAGCCCGCGGCGTGACGCAGCGACTGATCGACGACACCCGAGCGTCCACAGAAATGAGAATGTTAAGGGATGTCGATGATTTAGTGAAGGCTGGCATGGATTTGGATGAGCCGAGGGATAATCAGGGTGCCACGCTTGTGAGTATTGTTTTAAAACTAAGTATTTATTAAAAATATTTCATCAGGTCTAAATCATAGGGCATGAAGGTAATTAGGCACTATTCAAGTTGTATTTCTATGCCAGAATGGGATACCATGTATGTACGTGACTTCGTGAAACAAAAGTAATGTCTATAGATTCCATTGTGATGTTAACATGTTGAATTCATTAACATTCTCATGTGAAACATAAAATTTCATGGTTTATTTATTAAATAGTCAGTTTTTAAATGTTCATGGTGTCTAATATAATGTCCAAGGTCACTTAGTACAACTCTAAATTAATTATGTAGATTCTATTTTTAACTATAACTGACTTATGGAACGAGGAACATGGTATAATTGAATATTACACTTTACTATGGAAAAAAAACATTTGATAAAGAATGTAAAAAATGCTATTCTTCCCGCTATTGCTCTTCGTGAATTTGTAGCTATAATTAATATCTCAATAATGCAAACCTTACCTTTATCATCTGTTAGTGGCCTGCGACTTCGTTCGCGTGTGTTCCTTTATATTAAAGCGTTGTAGTAGTCTCTTACAAGTTCTGTTACCCAATGAGTCTTTAACCCATACTTTTGCAATATCCTGTCAAACTTGCATTAAGGAGTGCCTAAAACTTCTATACTATAGAAAGAAGAACATAGAATTAACCAACCTATTTTATTTATAGCTACACATAGCATCAGCGAACGGCTACATGAAGGTAGTTGAGTACCTGCTGGAGCACCGCGCCTCCACCGACGTGGTGGACCACGACATGTGGCAGCCCGTCCACGCCGCCGCCTGCTGGGGACATGTATGTGCCACACGTCATAAATAAAATATAGCAAATTTAACAAATTATCTATACTAATATTATAAAGAGGAAAACTTTATTTGTTTGTTTGTCTGTTTGGTTGTAATGGATAAACTCAAAAACTACTGGACCGATTTTAAATATTCTTTCACCATTAGAAAGCTACATTATCTGCGAGTAACATAGGCTATATTTTATCCCGGTGCGAGCAGTAGCTCCCACGGGACGCGGGTGAAACCGCGGGAAAACGGCTAGTGTAATATATTTTTGCGTCTAGTATCCATACTACGCAAAAATATACACAATACTAACTACTGTCAACGGTTGCACCTGCTTTCTGAGAGAACTACTTTGCGCCTCCAGATGTAAAGTAGCCGTATATTTTGATTCATCAAAATTCGTTGAGCTGTTTGCAAATCAAGAAGATTAGAGTGAACTTGCTGAATATTTTAAATTTTAACGCAGAATATCTATTGTAATCCAAGCATGTATTCTGTAACTAGTTAGTAATACCGAGAGACAGATATGTATTGTACATAAGCATTTAACTAAATGTATACATACAAGACCTTTACTGTAAGCACCATGCTAACTACGTTATTGACTCACTATATTATGGAAAAGATAAATTGTAATGTATCTTTATTTTGTTACAGCTAGAAGTTCTAGAACTATTAGTACAATATGGAGCTGATCTCAATGTCAGGAACAAACACGACGAGACGCCAGCCGGTAAACAAACACTTTTAATATTTATTACTTAAAATTAATACAGGGGCTGGTGAACGTACGACTATCAGATTCGACTGCGGCAAAGCTATTGAATTTTAGAATTCTTTATATGAAAACCTACCAAACTTCGTACATTCGGTGGAATCGGTGGAATCATCCAATTCTGGAAGAATCCCAGATTTGTCAAAATTTCGTCCCTTCTCCGCGGTCTATTCTGACACGTGTGCGTTCACCATTACTCACTTTAAACATCATAAAAAGGTCCACTGAGCATACTATAGCATTAACAAGCGTTGCAGTGACTTGCGCTCATTGTTGTATCAGGCGCTAACATGTAGCTTCAGACTCGCGCTTTCTGATCCCCTTTTATTTCAAACTCTCGGGTGATGTCACACGAGTGATACATAGTATACCTGACTGATTATATCATAATTTTGGGGTAGACAAAAATCTCCTTGTCTCCTAAATATACCTATATAACAAGAGTTGGAGTTGGCATAAATGATTTCCACAATATTCTTATTTGTTATCAGACATCTGCGAGGAAGGCGAGCTGCGTGCTCGTATCTTACGACTAGCAGCCGACCAGGAGGAGCTACGTCGTCACGCCGCCGCCGACCGATTGAGGACAGCGCGACGGTCTTCATCCAGCGCTTCCACTAGCCGGTACCACGAACCTTACAAACGAATTACTTACCTGAACTGTCTCGTGACAGTCCTCGTCTTGTAACTTTACCGATCGGAACTTCGCTGCTACTGGCGTGAAGTCAGTGATAGTCAAAATATGTATAGGAACAAAACATGCTGCGCTTGTGAGTGGTGTCAAATAGCTAACGTCAGAGGGAAAAGTTCTTCGACGAGAACAGTATGACCTGAGGACCAAGAGGAGTTGTGGCATACCTCTTTCAGTTACGAACCGTTTTCATTTTAATCATTTTAAGTAGCGTATTCAAAATCTATTTGTTTTTCCTCATTGAGCTCAAACACCACTAGGATTAAGTGTTTTACTGTAAACCATAAAAAATATCCCAGCAGACTCTGCTAGGACATTTTTTATTTGTTCCCAAAATCAGATTTTCCGCTCGTTTTTTTTTCTAATCTGAATTCCGCTACTGTGTGAATACTGTTAGAATAAATGCCGGCAACCAACTTATAGCCGTTGTGATGGGTAGACATAATCACTGTCCACGCATCATCAACTATGTTGGAGTCGGCTTCCAGTCTCACCGGATGCAGCTCAGTACCAGTGCTTTGCAAGGTGCGACATCCTATCTGACCACCTCAACCCAGTTACCCGGGCAAACCAGTAGCGAGCTGTTTGCGTGATTGCTCTTATATGACCGTCTCCTATGTCGGTATAACATGTAGAATATATGTCCCCCCAGCAGGGTGCGGTCGGTGCGGCGCACGTCGCTGCGCGAGAAGCAGCTGACGGCCAAGGCCGACGTGCGCGGCGAGGCACGGCTGCGCGAGACCTTCGACTCCGCCGTCGATGATGAGCTGCAGGTACGTACTAACTCGAAAACTATCAAAATAGGCTGATAAATCACTACTTTTAGAAATCAAAGTCATAATCGTTTACAGAAACTATAGTCTGTTTTTTAATCTAATAGACTAAACTGACATTACGAGTGTGGTCAGTTTATTGCAAATTCTTAAATAGTGATGTGGCACGACCGAAAATAAGCGTTAATAAAATCAAGTATCGTTTTTTTACAATAAGTCATCCTGAAATAATGTGCTTATTCTTGATGATTACGTATGGTGTTGCGTGGTCAGATATCCCTGGCAGTTTGTAGCACGTCGTGCAGCCGTGTGTACGTACGTGAATTGTAAATATAAAACTTTGAATGAATATTAAATTCGTCTATTATAGATAAAAAGTTACGATTCAACAAACCGGTATCGTAAGTACAACACTGCACAAAAAAGCTAGCAACATTATTTGTAAGTTTGACATTTTGCAAGTGTCAATTTAGTCTACGAGATTAAAAAACAGACTATAGGCTAGTTTTAAGCACTTTTTCATATAGAAAATTACAAAGGAACAGCATCCGCAAAGCGCCCCTCTTTCACCATTTCCTAGTGTTATGGCTGAGAAGAAGAAGCGGTGAAGAACAATTTTCCCAGAAACACGGCTGTCTATTACCTACAATTTAATTATTATTAAGTTACAGCTATACAATATAAAATATTTACATAATAATGCATTTCAAAACCGAAAACACAAAAATAAAACACTTGTCCACTTCAGAGCTGCCATCTACTTGTATCTGTGAAATATTCATTAACATTATAATAAGCCTCTTTAATAAGAAGCCTTTCGAAATCCAAAAACAAAAAACAGCCCCCAAAACGCCCAGCCCTCACCACTTCCTGTGTGTTTTTGGTGGGAAGAAATTGGCGCCGCAAACTACCCAGCAACATACATTGGCACATACACTGGCTAACTCATCATCTTCCGAGCCTTTTCCCAACTATGTTAGGGTCGGCTTCCAGTCTAACTGGATGTAGCTGTGTACCAGTGTATTACAAGGAGCGGCTGCCTATCTGACCTCCTCAACCCAGTTAACCTAACAACCAAATAACCACTGGCTAACTCTTACTCCAAGTTAATCCAAGTTAGAACCTATGAAAATTTGTGGTTACTCCTTTCTTTGGTATAACTTTAATCCTAGTTTATTAATAAGAGAGTAAAAGATTTTTAAAAACAGTTTTTGCTAGCCAATGGCGTTATCACAGCATAGGAAAAGAAAAGATGAGCGGAGATGACATAAATAAGGCAATTAGGTCACGCGCCTTCTTGTAAGTCAAGTAAAGTACGGTTGGCGTGGCTAAAACAATCGGTTACTATAAAACTAAAGAGGCGTTTGGGTTCCTTGAGACATCTGTCAAAGATTGGTCTTGATTGATCATAGATTTGTTTTTTTTAATGGGTGTTTTTTTAAAAAACGCGTGCGTTGTCACATTATATTCTTTACTTTTTCATTTTTAAAATAATTCTTAGCTCAAAACTGACTAAATAATGAAAGCTACAGTTAAAATTATTAAATAAATAAATACCAGTGTAGGGTTCCGTAGTTTTCCGAGTATAGCCCATGCCTATCCCATCAACTTAGAAAAAATTGATACATGGGTTATGTATGTTAGGTTTTCGGTGGTAATTTTGGATTGAGTGAACCGATAATTATTATTTTATTCAAAAGAAGATATGTTAAGGATTATAAATGTAAACTAAGTAAAAAAAAAGTTTCACACACATCTGTAAAATTATTTAAATTGGGTATGAGATTAATTAGTAACGATTAACTAAAGATATAAAAGTGTATCATAGTCACGATGTTTTGCACAAAAAAAATATAGACGTCTAATTAGAAACATACCGATTGCAGCAAATCAATCTCAACAAGACAGTCATTCGTCAAAAGAAAACTTAATCACTCGACAATTAAAAAATTCTGAACCTTCATATTGTACAATATGTATCCACAGCACGAGCCACGCAACATTGAAGATATGCTATTAATATTATCATAATGAGCTAAGATCTCGTGCTCGCTGCAATTTAAATGGCCACGTCATTGTCCGTCCAAATTAATATTCCGCTTTCGACTTTCGCGAAGGAAAAATATGAAAAACCGGCAAAACGAATTAAGGCGTATTTATAATGAACATACGTGTTAGTTGCACGCACCGTGTTCCGTAGATACGCGTTATAATAATGATGCCGGCGGAATAATTACCAGCTGTTAAATAATTATGATTAGCGCCTTCGATACGGTAAGGTTTCCTTTAAAGAATTTACAAATTGGTTTGAGATTTTGCAATTTGTAACCTCATTTTAACACTAGGTTACCGAAAAACATAAAGATAGAAAATTTACATATCCTCCTGTTTTTTATCTCGACGACTCTTTAAGTAGAATAAATCCAAAAAATATATTTTCAAGAGTCGTTGGACGGAACCCAAATACGTCGGTGGTTTACTGTGAAAGGGAAACCGAGTGGCGACACGCCACGCCATGTATTCGCATTGTTAATGTACACGAGTTTCGCGTATTATTGTGTAATTGTTACCGTTATACAATTAGTTGTAGCTGTTCGAGAGCTCTGTCCAGCGGTCACTTCCTACATGGTTATAATTAAGCACATAATTTGTGAATACATTACATAATTTTGTGTTCTATGGTAACTAATCATGTTCCTACTTAAAGCGAAACAATCTTCGAAAACTGTTAATTATATTCCGCCTGCGCAAAATTTAACCTTGTCTAAAAGAATCCATAATTTTCTAGTACATTTTCGTTACAACGAAGTAAACAACATATAACACTTTATTTTTATGTACATTAATTAAATGTGCTTTTCCTATCAAGTGAATCTATATACCACGCTTATTATGCCGCTAACAATACTAGTTTCACTTTGAAACAATAAATGTAGAAAATTATATTATGGAAAAATAAATTGAAATTAAATTAGAAAATGTTGCAGCGTTATTTCTCTTATATTGCTTTGCAAGCAGAATGTATCTTCAATCTATCAAAGGAGCGTGATAGTAAGCTAATCATTATAGTTATTATCACCCGTTTAAGAAGTGTATCAAATGAGTATAAAACCTGCAATGAAAAGACTTGTTCGCTATGAAAATAAACCAGTTGCGTATATTTTAATATGCGGATGGATTTTGAGGTTATCGCCATTTTGTATCTGCATGTTGCGTAAAGTTACACTGTAGATACTTAAAACTGTTTATTAACCTGGCAAATGTTTCAAATTAACATTCCAGCCTGTAATCAGATTAATAACTTTATGGTTGAACTACAAAATAAGATCAAGTTTAGACAAAAAAAGCTATGCCAGTTCTTACAGAGTCTATTCGTTCATTCTTAAAATAATATTTAAAAGTTATAACGTTTCCTTTCTTTAATCGCTTCGCAATCACAAGAAAGAGTTGCTGAAAAAAACAAAATGAGAGATAATTTTTAGATCGTAGAAAAGTAAGCAAATTATACATTTGCAAACAAGCGTTTACGGTTCCTGTTGTGTATGTAGTACAAAATGTTTGAGCACGTATACAGTTTAGCTCGAGTGCGTAATTGGCCACCAATTAGATGGGAAGCAATAATGCACGCTTTTACGTTCGTATTAGCAGAAGGTATGTGGCGCAACCAGCTCCGTACTGGATCTAATCTAGACATTTCTTCATTGTGCATTCTCTGGCCGCTGTATTGGAGCAGTAATTATTGCATACTAGGCAATAAGTCCTGTTGCGTTGCATATTTGCTACAGTCTAGGTCACATGTAACTTGTGTAAGGTCTGGCTGAATAGAAATCTCACATTGACAGGCTATCGGAGCAGTGATAGATAGGTACACTATACACCTGTATGTTGCAAAACGACATTTTTGAATAAGCTAACGTATGTTATACTATTTAGCTGGTAACATGGTGGTTACATTCTTCGTTCCACAGTGAGCCCATTGCACTGTTAATCAGCATCGACACCGGTTCAATATCTGGACTTGAAACAATTAACCGAACTCATTCGCGTTCACAATATAGAATTGCAAAAGAGTACCGTTGCTCAATATTCACTATTTATGTATTCTATAAACTTGACGGATTTTATATCAATTTTATGGCTGCGTTAGTCAAGATTTTATTAATGCGTCGCACGAATGAACGGAAGATATGTTAGTCAAAAAAACTGCAATCATCTCACGCTATCTTTACAACTAATCGGAAATCGTTTGCAATTATAGCAGAAACTGTACGGGCGCGGTCAATCGTTTTTATGATTTTGGCATTCGGTTAATAGGTCGGATTTGTAGCCTTTCTAAAAATTGCTGCAGAATGCCATAGGCATTGCGTCAACAAACTACCTATACCTTTAGTCCGATAAGCATTCTGTCACCCTTAAATGGCACAAAGTATTATCAGAGTCGGGCCGAAATCGCTTTGTGGGTTTTAAGAAACAATAAAGCAGCCAGGATATAAAAAAAAAGATTTAGGATTGATCACCATACCAGCACTTTTCTGAGTCATGGCACTTAAAATTATTCGCAACCTTCTGAGCCAATGGAAATGCGTTGTAGATAGAATAATATGAGCAGTTTTAATAAATCTCTTATTTTACTAGGTACTACTTACTTACTTACATACATTAAAAACGAAACTTAAAACTAATCAACGATATCAAAAATCCAATAATAAATATATATACAACAGCTAAAAACAATTATAAAATGGCATCAAAAAACTCCTCATCGCTGCCCACCGGGAGTGTACCCAAGAGGCTGGCAGCATTGCCTATTTAATTGTCTATTTAATTATGTGAATAAATAGCTTATTTACTACTACTTACATACTTACTTACATACTTACTTACTACTACTACTTACTAGTTACTTTACCAACATACAAACCTAATTGATTTCGTAAGAAAAATTCTTTACAGAATTTAATTTTCATTTTACGAGCGTGTTGCTCTAAATGAGTTCGGCTTATAACGTTACTTTTATTGCTGTTTACAAACAGCATTGCTAAACGTAAGTTATGTTCGCGAAATATGTCAGCACTGTTTCAGCTGAGAACACATCGGCGGCTGCAGAATAAACACTGAAATACCTAGTCAGTTTGCAGAAGAAATGGTAATTAATTTATAGGTGTAACTACTTAATTATTTTGTTAGGATGCAGTTATAATGGACTCTAATTATTTGTTTTGTTTTTAAATTTTTTAGTTGTGCATAATAAGTTTTGTCTCCTCAATGCTCTGTATTGAATAACTCGGTATCTTTCCTCCAGATAGGTAATCGTTACAGACTTTTCAGTGAGTAGGATAGGTTTCACCCACAACCAAAGTTGAGAGCAGAACTTCATGATATGAGCAGATGCTTGACGCTTGCATGTTCATCAATATTTTTATCCTTAATAAAATTAGCCCATATTGTGTTCAAGGTATATAAACAAAAACTAGTTGCAATGTTCACCACGCCTATCGGTATCTGCTAAGTGAACGATTTGAACACGGGCCGTTGTTTTTACGTTACCCGTGTGCCGCACTTTCTCTGCTTTCATCTCGGCGCGGCTCGTAATTAACTGCAGTCGAATAATTTAATACTTACATTACAGTTGGACTAACGCCGTGACGTAGAACTTCAGTAACTCACTGATCATAATCATGTGCAAAACGTACTAAAAAATAATGTAAAAAACTAAATATTGTTGTCATTTCTGGTAATTTCAAAATATATTAAACATAAAAATGTGTGCCAAGATCTTGCTCCGTTCGTCGTTTCAGACAATGTATTTAAATTTCCAGAACATGACTTGAGAATGTAGTTTATATTGCAATGTTTTCTTCGACATAATTCATTGTTTGTGTATGCAAAATTGCAATGACCATGCACATGCGAGTGGACTTGTCGTGAGAAATGCTAATAACTTTAGTTCCTGCCCAGTTTGATACTTACTAGAGCGATTGATTTGCACTCGCTTCTCGCTTGTGCACTCTTTATAATAGCTTCTCAGAAACTGTTGATAAATAATTATGGTTTATCGCTTAAAAAATAGTACAGAACCTTCAATATGTAGGTTATGTAATGGCCTTAAAAAATTGCACATAGGTATTTTATTTTGCTACAATCTTTAAAAGACGTGTAGTTATAATAAACTAAATTTATTATGACGCGTGACATCAATAACAAAATTGATGTGCAGGTTCCCCGTATTTCATATATTTCAGAATGTTTAGTGTAGTTGTCATTGTAAGACGCAATCAATCAGCTTGGAGCGTCAGTTAGTGCATTATGAATCAGGCGTCGTGATTAGCGCAGGCATCCCGTTCCGGCGAGCGCGTTGATTGACGCCACGGGCGACTCAGTTTTCCCGCGATTTCCCTAGGCCGCCGGCGGCCGCGCGCGCGCCGTCACTCCGTGTGGTCAGCGAGCTAACACGCACCGCTCATTGTTCATTATTTTTTCTTTCGACGATGCATTTTGATATACAAAAATCTTCCTTCGAACTTCAATTCTTCCTTTATGGTGTTTCATAAAGTGTTGACCATTGTTCTCTCAAAGGATATTATTATGTGGCTATGTGATACAGTGTGTGTTATGTGCTACTGACTACGGATTGTAATCATGTCTTTGGATATAATGTTTTTGACCAACGACAACTTGCGTCGCATGCGCAAGGAGCCGCAGGTCCTAGGACTCCGATATAGGGTATGATGTGTTTTATTATAAATTATGGGCTTCGTATTTATTGTCAAATATTTATGTTTAATTTTTTATTATAATATGATGATAATACTTAAATTCGCATTTTAAGATTGTTGAGGCTGCGCGACATTTGGCCGAATACTGCAGGTTGTAAATTGAAGCTATAGATTGAGCTTCAAAATGCTTGAGCGAAAATTTTTAGTCTAATGATTTTTCAAAAATATTCACTAAATCTAGTAACATTCTAACAGTGGTTATAATGTACAGTATTCTGAGGCATGAACCTATACAAATAATCTTGAAAAGAGGAAACATCAATTGATTGTTTGTTTGCGCTGAATAGGCTCCGAAACAACAGAGCCGATTTAAAAAAATATTAACTGTTGAGAGCTAGTGTAGCTTGGGAGACGTGAGAAACAGCTAGTATAAAATATTAAGATAATATTCTATCACTGCCATTTAGGTTCATATTTAACTCTAAAATTGATGCTGGCTACTTTCCTGACCCTAATCAAATTGCACACTATTGTGGTAATAGATATTTTAGTGCACATATATTTATTTTTTAAACATTGTTGACTAGGTTTTATCCGTATTTTGAAGAGGCTACATTACGCACCAGACTCGAATCTTCCCCATGTACCCTGATACGTGGCTCGTCCATCCATCACACGATTGTTATGGTGATGATGTATACCCGTTTTACCTTGCGAATGCGTGACAAACTCACATTAGCGTTTATGATATTAATTCGGATAATAGGCAGTGTTTTTATCAGTAGCCATTAGTTGACGTTACTGGTCGTTGACCTCCTTCTGGATGGTAGTCCAATAGAAAATTAACAGCATAATTAAATAAATCACATAAATAAAGGAGAAACATCTGCTGCGATAACTGGATAAGCCAATAATTGCGTGGAATGTATCCGTCGACAATTATATTATTAGTTCTTCCACCTGATTGCACCGCTTTAAGGATGTCCGCTTAGATTCCGTTCATTTTGTTCCAGGGCCTATCAAATGGCGTGGAAAACGACCAGAATACCGCAAACTTACAACCGGGCGAGTTGTCACACAAGCGGCTGTCCAACAGTTCCACCACGTCCAACCAGAGCTACGACTCGACGGTGGAGTACGCGGTGCCCAAGCACTCGTACAGCCAGCGCGCCAGCGACGTCAGCGACCACTCCGACCTGCTGCCCTACGGCCCTCAGAAGACCTCCAACCCTCTGTTCGGAGTGAACGCGGCCTCGCACTACGCGCCCGGCGCTCTACCCGCCTCGCACCACGAAGCCGTCAACGAACAAAACAAACACTACGAAAGAACGAGCTTACCGAACGGCGTCAGAAAGGCGCCCGAGGGCCAGGACAATGACATTATCAAAAACGAGGACGCCTTAGACGGTAGGAAAGAGGTGATAGTGAACCCCAACCAGATCGCGATCACTGAAGGCGGCACCGCGACCTACACCACAGACAATAATGGTAAAATCAATGTTCATGTCACCGTCATGATTAACGCAGGTAATTATATGCATCCTTACGAACTCAAATTGACCGTAACAAGCACATCTAATATACATACGTAATTCATAGCACAGTTTATAACAATTTTATCTGTAAAGTTAATCTAACAGTTTTGCACAGTGATGGTTTAAAAATATAAATGACGGTTGGGACTGTGTGCCGGTTTCCAGAATTGATTCACTCTCGAGGATGCATATGAGGCAAGCAGTCTCTCATTGTAGTTGCATGCTGGTAGTACCGTGTGGGCGTTCATTGTTTCTTTTGTTGTGTAGTCGTTAATGGGGTTCGTTTGTCGATTTGTTTGAGTGCACGTATTCTCTGAAACTATCACCTATTTAATGTTCTGTTACCTATCTGTTCTGTTCATTGCACTATTTATTTTCCAAGATGTTACGGTTTCTTTATGTCACGTTATTTACGTTATTTGTAGAAATGCTCAAAAGGAGATAAGCATTAATTGTTTACGAATAGTTTAATTAAAGTAATGCACTGCAATGTCGATTGAGTAACGTAATTTTGAAACTTGAAATGTAATAGCTATGCTTATCTCATCAAATGATTTGTAGTGAGCATGAAAAAGTTTAAAATTAAGAATAGTAATCAGTAGTGGGTGTTCCAGGCACTCTCGCAGATTTGAAGAAGCAGCGCGCTCAGATCAGAACGAACGGCAGTCCGGTGGAGAGCAGCCTGACGTCGACGAACAACCACAGCATGAACTCGCTGTCGGAGGTGTCGAAGCAGGACATGCCGGTGCAGCTGAACCCGCTGAGCCTGTCGCCCAGCGCGGGCACGGTGCCGCGCTTCTCCGGCAACACCAGCGACGTGGTCGGCGACACGCGCTCGCGCCGCTGCTGCATCATCATGTGAGCACCACGAACGTTGCCGAACATAGCCGAAGCGTACCGAACGTGTGATGGTGGTAAGCGTACAAGTCTGATTGTCATTCCAAAATAGTTTTTGATCGGCTTTTAGACCGCAACGACGGTTGACTTTTTGCGTTAACTAGCCTTGTGATTTTGGCTCTGAAGATTATGAAAAGAAAAGTATTCTAATTTTTATTTTATTATTATTTGCCGCGACTGAAATGTTGTTGCACGTCAAAAAGTCAATCGTCGGGTTTTAGGTCAGGTATAGAGAAATAAAGTAATATGTTGAATGTTGCCGATGGAGTATTGCCATGTTTGCTCACAAAGCAAGGGCTTGCCAATGGCTGGAAAACAGTGTGATAGATATATAAGAGCTCAACAACTATTGTATTCTTAGCGTTAAGGAAACTATACGGTTGCTAATATTTTATGTAGTGTTAGAAGTGAATCCTATATTGCAGTTATTGTCATATATTTAAGTATTGTATTGTAAAATAGTTCTTGTCTTATATTTCCTGAACATTCCATTATTTGATTATATTTATTGAAATATTTTATTTTATTGTAAATAATTTAATTTCATTGTTAATTTGAATGTTGCAGTATTCATTGAGTGAAAATGTTTCCAATTATTTTAATGGTACATAAAATGCATAATAAGCATTTTAAACAGAACAAATCATAATTCGCAATAATACACAATAATCGTATCGATTGTTCGGAAGTGCCTCAAACATTGGTCTTATAATGCTGATCTATGTATAACATAGTATAATTTAATTCCTAAACTACGATTTATTTAAACAAAACTAATAAATTATTTTAATAATATAAGTAAAAGATATACTTTAACGAGACGGAAGTGAAACCTTATATGTATAAAGTTGTAGCACAGGTGGAGTGTTGCTTATATCCTAACTGAACTTAGCTGCGATAACTGCCTTAGTTTCATCGGACCACTCTATGGCAATAAACTAATATCACTAGAATTGTAACTCATACAAACATAGTACTTAAAATGGATGTACTTCTATAAAACGTATAGTAATTTCACAATTTTAACTACCTGTTAGATACGCCATAAAACATTCAAAAATATTTAAAATCGTAGTTACTATTCATTCAATATTAGATTAAAATATTTACAAAATTCTAATATTGCTTAAGCTATTTATATAAATCTACAGTTTTCGTTCCTTGTCTACTAAAATTTTAACAATTTAAACTATCTCCGTCTTACCACAAAAACTTTTAAACGTCAGTTTAAGACTTGACTAAAAAAATGTCAAATTATGACGTTGACATATGGTTCATTTTGCAGCCACAATTTTTTTAGACAAGTGTAAAACAGGTGGTTAAGTTTTTGTAGTAAGGCCATCTATGTATAATATTGAAAATTATTTACTTTTATACTAACATTTTAGCGAGATTGAATTATTTTGAGTTACAAGTTCAATGTTGACCCAAAGACTGGATTTTTTATGTAGGATTTACATTTATTAGTAGTATACAGCTGATTGCATGTGCCATTACAATTACAACCCGTGCCGATAAAGAATGGGATTAGAAATCGCGACAGCTGTATTTACCTCTCGCTCATACACTATAGCACATAAGCGAGAGTTGAATACAGGTGTCGCGATTTCTAATCCCATTCTTTATCGGCACGGGTAGTACAGTTATAACTACACGTATGTTCTAGTATGCTACTTTAAAAAAACATGGTTTAGGCCCTAAGTACAGTGTCGTGTGTCGCCATGTCAAATTATTTTAGTGTTACCAGGAATTGAATAAAAGAGACTGAGTATGTTTTGACACTTGCGTCGAAAACAGTACGCAAATTACTTGCGTCTCTCGTTAACAATAAGACATTTATGAAATTTAAAAGTGTAGTCACAATCAATAAGTATAAAAATGTTTGTAGAATTAGACTAATTTTATTCATTTATACGCTAACGTAGCAAAATAGTCCAATTAGTCCAAAATATCTTAATAGCACGCTAATTGAGTACAATTTTCTGGAATTTGGTATATTAACTGTATTATTTTTACAATTTAGTATTTTTTTTGTATTATTGATTTACTGATTTTTGAACAGTATTTATAAACACAATGCAACAATGGTATTAAAATTTACACAATACCCAATTTTGTAAATTGAAAATAAATGCTATGAGATACTCGTAATTAGGGCTACCATCTCGAATTTCGCCAAACCCGGACAAACATTTAAAAAAAACCGGACATTTGGCGTAAATCGCATTTTTTCCCCGAACGAGTACGATTTTTTTTAAACAAAATAATACCTAATTTGTAATCTATTTACTATTAACATATACTTCAATTCAATGAGGTACTTCCTTACATGAAAATTGTCCGGGTTTTCCCCGGACACTTCTTGAAACCCCGCCCGGACAGCCCCCGGACGGCCTCCAAACGAGGACAAATCCGGGGAATCCCGGACGGATGGCAGCCCTACTCGTAATTAGCAATGGCACATGCATATCGGTGTTGTGTTTAAATTCAAAATATGTACAGCTGACTGTTGACAGAGCGAGGGGGCCACGGCATTCGTGCTGGTAGATTTGTTTCACTACCCATGTGTTACATTAATGCACCTACTGTTACCAGTTTATCGCCAATACCTTCCTAAAATATTTACTAATGAGCACTGGACATGTTGTATTTCTACTATAAGCTGATAAAATTCCTGTAACAATGCAACGTACCAGTGGTCAGTAATAAATATGTACCTGTTGTTATTCACCTCGAAGTTCGGGCGACCAGGTGAACTATTTAATCTTAGGGCGATTTATCTGCATGACATGTAATATATGGATGTATACTGTATAGTCGAGTGCCTTTTTCTTCTTTATTAGAGCTAAATACTCAATTTGTGCCAATATTTTTATATGTTTAAATTGCAAGCACAATTTACTTTTAGATAAAAATATTGTATTACATTACCGCGAATACTTAGTATGCTCTCCTACGTGATTTGAAACATATTCTAGTTTCATATTCAATTTTGTAACCAGCGCAAACCTACAAATAAATGTTTTTCGAATGCAGCACAACAATTGATTTACCATTAACCGTCTTACCACAAAAACTTTTAAACGTCAGTTTAAAACTTGTCTAAAAAAATGACAAATTATGACGTTGACATATGGTTCATTTTGCAGCCACAATTTTTTTAGACAAGTGTAAAACAGGTGGTTAAGTTTTTGTAGTAAGGCCATTAATGTTTACCGCATAATTAAATACATGTATTATTCGTGGTAACACTGTACGTGTTGATTAGTTTCACCCTTTCGTTGTGTAAAGTGGTAACCCCCTATTTAAAAAAAAAGTCCTAGAAACTAAAATTTTAACTTTGATATCGAACCTGTAGCAAATGTTCGTGGAATTATGTTCTATAAAAATCCAGTGTTCATTGTCTGTGGTATTCTTGTTAGGTGAATGTAGCAGATTGACATTCCGTTATATATCGTCTTGTTAAATTTTATATTTATACAATGTAATATAATTATTAAGCTTTTGGAGTCGTATTTATCATGAGTAGGCGTCATCATTAGTTCCCATCCAGTAGCAATTCATTCGTCCATATCTTAGTCATTAGTGTAGCTATTTGGTAGATCGATTATATCTTCAGTACTTAAAAAGTACTTAAAAATATGTGTACTTTATGTGTAACACGGAACTGTCGTGAATATATCAAATATATAATGTAAACTGAAAATATATTAATATAGACATACAAACAAAGCAATACTGAAATGGCCTTATAAGTAAGCACAATACATTACATTTTTATTTTGTAAACAGTATTATTTTTTTAAAGCATTTTACGGACGGCATTTTGTGATACTTAAAGTATTTGATAAATTTTTGACAGAACAAATACTTATTATATGAACATAGTTTTTTTTTTTGTATTATTATATTTTGTTTTCAAATTTTTTGTGCTCTGTGTTAGTTGTATTTGATGATCATTTTCGTAAGTACCTACATGTGGGTTGTGAAGGCAACTTGTCTTGCCGACAACAGTGAATAGGATACCAAGGATTGAATTAGTGATTATCGTTCTTAAAGTTATTATTTGGCAGCTTTACACTAGGGGTTTTTGTTTACTTAAAGCGCAATACACATTGAGCCCGCCGGGCCGCCGACAAAACCCGGCGACACAACCCGGCGGCCTGTATGAAAAGAATCATGTCGGCAATATGCGCCCGCGCGTGTTGCCCGCCGACATGTTGGCGGGTTGGGCGGCAATCACTGACTGCCAAATAAATTTCTCATCTCAAGCCGCCGACATGCCACCGACCAAATTTTCCGACTTGTATCAAGTGAAACCGCCAACTAGACCGCCGACAAAAAGTTGCCGACATATGTCGGCGGCCCGGCGGGCTCAGTGTGTATTGCGCTTAAACGTTATAAAGTTACATAGTAAATTCTGAAACATTACAAAATATAATAGAAATAGACTGTCCCAATACACAATAAAATAGAAAATAATTTAGCAGGACATCGATTTATGATACAATCTTATCTTATCTTAAAAAAAAACACTTCTTGCCGAATCGTATTACACACAATTTTCTTCAAAGTGAAAAATTTAGATATAATATATTATGAAGATTCTTAAGAAGTAAACTCTGTGTGATCATTTAATGTTTGCAGTAGGAATACTGAACAGTGCCTGTTGTGTCTTGCCTTAGTAAAGTGTAACCTTCTCCTCTGTTGAATCCTTATTGTTATCATCACGTGATCCTATGTACATAAATTGTAGAATATTCGTCATATATGATACTTTACATATATATCGTCGAATAAACTTGTATTATATGATTGTCTATATCGAGTGGCAGCTGATCCGCAAACCTATGTATATAACGACCTCTTAGTTATATAGTTAGTCACAGTTACGCTGTTTATATAGGAGTAACGTCACAACTGTTACGTCATACAAGTGTTCTATCATGTTATTTAGAAAATTAAAACCAGCATCACATTACACATGTTGATTTTTATAGAAATATCAATTGATGTAAGATTTTTCAGAACAAAAAATATATATTTCCGCCTAGGTATTTGGATACATATAGTTAAGTATTTTAATACAAATGCGAAAGAAATTAATAAATTTTCAAAAGACCTAGATATAATGCGGTATATTACTTAATAACTTGTCAAATGTGTGAACTTGCCTTTTTTGTCTTGCCTTCTGAAAAAATGGTTCACGTTTCACATAAAAAAATATATAACTTGTAATAAAAGTTAAGTAGTATTTTGGCATTAAAGAAGTTTATATAATAACATCTTCAGTCTTTATTGAATAAATTACTTGTGAATCAATTAGTCAATTTCCAAATATTTTTCATATCAAGACCCCAGATTCTTATAACTGATTGGTAGTGATAAAATTATAGCTATATAATCGATAAGTACGTACATTTAATATATTCAATTGATGTAGGGTGTTCAATGTGATCTACTGTATTAACTTTACTTGTTTTTGTGTCGTTATTCAGTGGCATATAATATGTGTTACAATCTTACTATGTAAAGACTGTCAGATTATCGTATGACCAATAAAAATAAAGTATCCAGCAACTATTGGAACAAAGAATAATTAGTTACTAAGTTTGGTTCTCAAGGTGATAATGAAACTAAAACTATTTTTACATCTTAAATGCTCTCTTTTATTTTTATGGGGTACGATGCTCTAAACAGTCTTTATTCCAAGGTCTATGGTTAAACGTTGTACTTAAGCTGGTGATAGACACTACTGTTCAAAGGATATCATGATTCAAAGGTACAATGTGATACGCGGCTGATTGGCGGGGTCAAGTCTGAACCCTTGACGGTTTTATGTGCTCAATTATTTTGTATTCGTATTATAAGACAAGATTAATACCTCATATTGCTGATTCTTGACCAACTAAAAATATTTCCAGTCTTTTGTTAACAAACAGTATTAAGTCTACAAGTAATCCCGCTAAGATTGGGACTTGATCCCGCCGTCTCGACTAATGTACAATAATGATAATGCAAAGACAATGCAAGATTTTCGTTTGTTTAAAAAGTAAGATACATATTTTGCTTCTTTTTGTTTCTTATTCTTAATTTATGAAGATTATTCGATTTTTCTAAGCCCTATAAACAGTAGTGTAAAATTAAATTATCTGGAACATTAATAAATCGTTTGTTTAAATCAAATATCTTGTTTTATTTCAATGTACATACTGTATTAACCTTCTATTCTATGCTTTATGTCATCAAAATAATAAAAAAAACATCAATCAATCTGTCAGTAATTTGTGTTCGTATTGTTTCAAGGATGCCGCTGAAAATGTGATCAATATTTATGTATCCAAAATTCAACATACTTATTTTGCAGGAGGTCCAAAAATTATTGCCTAAATATTGAAAGAAAAAACTTTGTAAGTAAGTTTTTTTTACACCCTTAGTTTCAGTAAAAAATATAGGTTATGGTGATATATTCAATTAATATTTTCGGGCACTGGAAGTAGGAAAACTCAGGACCTATTGTTGTTTAATTTATGTTATTGATTTATCAAGCGGCGGGCAATCCGCCGGGTTCGAGACAGACACGCGGCCGCCTCACGGGCAAGGTTACCCAACGTGTACGTCGCGAAACTAGCGCACACGAAATTATCTCACGCGTTTGAAGATAACCAACGCCCAAAATACATTGCTACTGAATCTTTATATAAAAAAAAATTATTGTGTTTCATTTTTATATTAGTAGCAGTGTCTTCAGCCTGTTGCTGCTTAGGATATGATACATTTTTACGACAGTAATCTTAAACACAGTGCGACACGGTGCGTTGTTGGAAAACCATCGTCGGATTGCGGCGACAAGGTGAACGTTTGCAAGTAATGCGAGTGTTGGCTGCGGCAGTGTTCGCCGGACCGCCACGACCCGCCGACGCGTCGCGGCCTCACTCCTAACCTCGCAGCGATATATATCACGCGGAAATCTAAAAACTAAAATTATCATCAACTAAAATATTTGTCATTACAGCACAGGTCCTCAGCAAGTTGCACATTTAGCCCACTGGGTTTCCCTCGTGCATGTTGAGATTCATAAGAACTTTCTGCACCATGAAGCCACCAGTAAATGTGAGTCATTATATGTTATTATTTATTGTATATTTTTTACTGCATGATAATAGTTTTATGATGTCTGTATTGGACCCCTTATTGCGAATGTAAATTGATACTATTTTGTATTTAACGCAGCTATTTTAATGATTAACTCCTGGATTTTTTATTAATAACAGAGGCAATATATTATTATTACTTAACTGTTGCCAGCTATTCCTAGGTACTTTTACTAATACTACTCCAAATTATAATAATCTGAATTGTTATTTTCTACTTAAATATTTCGCTCAATAAGTCTGTTGCTCTGTTTTATTTGTTTTAAGCTTTAATTGTTGTAGTTACATCCGACGTTTTTTTAATTTGTAATCAAACCGGCAAGTGTGTATCTAGTACACAAAACTTGGTTTTGATGGTTTTTAAACTAGATTTAAAACACCATGAAACGCTCAATTTAGCTATGAATATTTTTACAAACACTGTTTATTATAGGATAGAAAGAAATAAGTAAACTTATTTGCATAGAAACACAATATACAAAAGTCTATAGGTATTCGTCGGAATTTTTGAATTGATGTATTTTATCATATAGAAACGGTACCTATCATCAATGAGTGATTACTATAGGCTTACACCTAGACAATATTCAATGATGATAGGCTACAACATAACTATAGGTAATATTAACGGTGCTTGCAACCAAAGAGTTGATTACAGTTTTTTTACTGAAGCAAAAACCAGTACATGGACCTTTGGTCACGTCGGAATAAGTGTAATCAACTCATATGGAACTTTTTACTGTTCGCATCCCATGGAAATTGCGATCGATATGTCGACGACCCTGAATTGCCCCTTTAGAATGAAATTACTTTAGCTGTTAATTTATTGTTTTTCGTTATATTGGGATTCGTTAGTAATTGACCCAGTTATTTTATGGCTAGGAGACCCATTTCTTAATTTTAGGGATCTGTCATTTTTGTCAATCCCTACTTAATATTATAAATGCGAAAGTAACTCTGTCTGTCTGTCTGTCTGTCTGTCTGTCTTTTCTTCACGCTTAAACTACTGAACCGATTTGTGTGAAATTTGGTACAGACATAGTTTGGAGCTTGAGAAAGGACATAGGATAGTTTTTATTACAAAAAAATTGAAAATAAAAAATAAAATGTATTCCGGACATACAGCGCCATCTATTGGTCAAACCAAAAATCTGCCGGAAGTCACTATTCCACGCGAACGAAGTCGTGGGCAAAAGCTAGTACTTATATATTAACAAAACAGGTGTAATTTCACTTTGTTTTCACTCCAAAGCCATATATAGGTTGCTGGGTCAATTGCGTACAAGTTAATTTGTGTCCGCAATCTTGATCTTAATGATTTAATCGATCTATCATCGCGATATCAGGCTTAATTCAAGAAGTCTGTTTAAAGCTATTCAAGTTCACGTAGAAACCTTGTGCATTTCTAGTCTTCCAATTAACTTCTCTCCATCTATCCTATTGGGTACATTGCGAGGTGACAGCGATGAGGTCCAGTTTTTCGGTTTCTTTTTTGTGTAAATATAGATTTAGTTTTCTTTAAAATAATGTACTTAGAGATTACTTTGATGTTAAATAAAGTTACTACTCTTCTGCACCATTTGTCAGTTTTCTCCGGTCTTTATTTTCATTGAACAAGTTCACAGGCCTCCTAATGTGTTTGTATCGCTAATTAGTAATTAATTTATCGCGTGTATTGACTGATGGCATCACCCGCGGTGCTTAATTAACAGACAATTCCGTTGTTCCTTGGGGTCCGGAGATAATATACGACGCAGTTAGCGTATCGTATCGTGTTTGAATGGTCATCCTTGTTAATGATGACCTTTTGACTACTGATAAAATGTTATGTTATTAATCAACTATCCCATGTGGTCTTAAAGTTGCGTCTTTGTTCTTTAACTAAGTTCTAAGTCTTTGAATTTGTCATAGAGGGTCCAGTGCGAAACAAGTTGCAATGACTTGACATTACCAATGTCGAAAATAGGTACCTACTAGAACTTGTTTAAAGTCAAAAACATTTAGTGGACACAATGTCACTCTTATGACCCGAGTGTTCTATAGTTAACATTCAAATATTTAAATTCAATTATTCATCTTTTTGCTTACATATCTAGCTACCAGACTGCATTTTAATTGAAACTTTTTTTTTATTATTATTATTTTATTTAAACTCTAGATCTACTTGGTTATAAAATCTCTGAAACAATCGTAAGTTTCCCTAATAGTAATGAGGTACAATTTCCTAGGCCGCTCTCCTTCACGATGTGGACATCCCGACGAAGAAGGCGACCTTCGGCATGGGGTGCTTCTGGTCCAACGACTCACTGTTCGGCGCCACGCTTGGCGTGATCCGCACTCGAGTCGGCTACTCGGGAGGCACCACCAAGAACCCTCATTATAGGAGCATGTAAGTTCTAATTTCAATCAGGCAAAGGTATTTTTGGGAAAGTCTATGTAGAAGTGAAGTCAATGGTTATATAGTCACCGCCACCACCACCTCCTGTTATCCACTTCTGCGATGCGAAATTATGATACTATTTTTCGAACATTTTGGAGAGACTTCTTTCTAAATGACTTCTAAAAAGGAAGAAAATCCGGCTAAGGTTATGCTTGTTGTCTTAGAATAATTTGAAAAGTAGCAAGACAGTGTGTCCTTAAAAACATAAGCTTCAACTTGCATTGACTTAGCGACATAGGAACTCTGGCCGTAAAGGTGTTTTATGAGGAAACTACTGTGTGTCGTCCTTGTCAATTCTGCAAATTGACAGGCAATAGACAATCCGAGGTCCTACCTTTATTTGTATACATAGCAGTTGTTTCTGTAAAATAATAAAAAGTTCCGACTTCGAGTACTAATGAAAGAATGAAAAGTTATTTTTATAAAGCCCTTACGGTATAATTCCATAGAATTCTATAACAATACTTTATGGTGCCCATTCTATGCGGCTTATGCTCTTATGCTATCATAGATTAGCCATTATCTTGATGATTAAGTGAAGCACACTTTATGTTCGTTAAGTACCAAATAATCACGTAGTTGAGTATACTTGTTGGTAATTGTAGAAACTTAACAATGCAAGTTATTGATGTGGAATCAAAGGATTAGGCAGTCGGAGAAATGGCGGTGTACTCAATAAATTGAATGTAATGCTTGCTGAAGTGGTCTGGATTTAAAGAATGAGCAAAGAAAGTAGTGATGTATCTATAACGTTTCTCGATAATTTATTTTACTTTAATTTACTTATTTATGCATTCGAATTATTTATTCACAATAGAGAAAGACGAAGACTTTCGTCATGTTTAAGTGGTGTCATAGATTTCTCTGTCTACATTTTGTTTCTTTTAATACTTTTTATTCTTTTAAAATAAATTATTTCTTCATTGGAAATGATTTATTATGCTTCGGTATTCATCTTAACCTTGATTATTTAAAGAAATTACGGAAGTACTAAACGAGGTCAGTCAGTTGCCAAAAACTTATCAGACTATCAAAAAAATCAAGGTCGAAATTTAGATCTCTACATACTTTTCTGTATCTGTTCAGCGATAACTCATTGGAACGAGATTGTTTATTATCTAAAATGATAAATGACTTGCATTTCATTTTCTTTACTATCAGAGTGGCTAATAGAAAAACTTTTCGAATAGCAAAAACGTGACAGAATTTAAGTAATTGAAATTACATCCATAGTCAACATGCAGTTAATTTCTACATGTACGAGGAAAGGACAATGCTATTCTTTGTATGGAAGTTGGGCTCAAGAGTTGTCCACGGTAACTGCATAGTGTATTGTGTTCCATAGGCTTATAATTGGTCCCAGACCGAAATATTTCGAAATCTATCCCAGGAGTCCTGAGAAAAACTGGTTTGACTCTTATTCAATATTACGAAAAATATGCTTACGAACTCTTAACTATTCCACTTTTATTATCTTAATTGAAATGCATTATAATATTAATCGACAAATACGAGGTATTGAACGAGAATTTTTTTTACCGACTTCAAAAAATGGAGGAGTTTCTCTGTTAGTTTGTATTCTTTTTACGTTTGTACGTGCATAACTCCGTCGTTTACCAACCGATTTAAACAATCATTTTATTGTTTGAAAGGATTTACTTTCCAAATGGTTCCTTTGTTATTCGGTCCAGGGTCTGGTGATAGAAACCTTAAAACAATAGGGAACTCTCGGAAATTGTAAGCACATATCGAATAAAAACTTGTCATTCGGGTATATGTCTCCGACACCACAAAACAGTGGAGGTTAAAATCTGACCTGACGATGGAGACGACAGTGAGACGAGGGAACTCCTCAACGGTATCTATTTACTACCTCGTGTTTGAGCTTATTTTATTCGTCTTGATAAGATTTTTCCATTGCCATTACGGATATTAATTGCATGACGCTACACGAACTTAGGACCGATTGTGGTAGATAGAGACTGAAAAGCAAGAGAAACAACAATTTCCTTTAAACGTCTATTCCTGTTTTTTATCCTATTAACAGTGAAACCACTAACTACCTGAATGTTATTTCAAGAAAAGAGGTTGTTAGGTTTGTGGCTGCTTAAAATGGCTAGCTAACAATGGCTGGCTAACATTAGAACCGGTTTTTCTCGGGACCTCTGGGACCGATTTCAAAAATATTTGGATTCCGTCTTAAGAGTGAAGTAAAGAACCTATTTTAACCATTCCCACTACTGGGCAAATGGCTTGAGCTTTATAAAGTGACTGTTCAAGATTAACATTAGAACCGGTTTTTCTCGGGACCTCTGCGACCGATTTCCAAAATATTTGGATTTCGTGATAACAGTAAAGTAAAGAACCTATTCTAACCATTCCCACTACTGGGCAAATGGCTTGGGCTTTATAAAGTGACTGTTCAAGATTAACATTAGAACCGGTTTTTCTCGGGACCTCTGCGACCGATTTCCAAAATATTTGGATTTCGTGATAACAGTAAAGTAAAGAACCTATTCTAACCATTCCCACTACTGGGCAAATGGCTTGGGCTTTATAAAGTGACTGTTCAAGTTTAACATTAGAACCAGTTTTTCTCGGGACCCCTGGGACCGATTTCCAAAATATTTGTATTTCGTATTAACAGTGCAGTAAAGAACCTACTTCGACCACTTTCACTACTGTGCAAATGGCTCAGGCTTTGTTAAGTGACTATCTATGGAGAACATTTGACCCGGTTTTTTTCGGGACCTATGGGACCGATTTCAAAAATATTTGGATTTCGTGTTCAGAGTGCACTATGGAACCAGCTGGAACTACTCCCACTGCTGGGCAAACTTTGAGCCCAGACCCTGGCATTGTCCTTTCAATAAAATTAACTACGTGGGTTAGGTTAGTATGACTGACGGAAATTCCATTTTCCCTGGGGAACCAAGCTACTCGTACCTAAGTTATAATTGTCTAGTTAATTCTAAAAAGGTTTGCGTCAAAGAACTGACGACAATACTTTTTTTAAATGTGCAGCGTATTCGTCTTTAAATTTTAGGTCCCATAAATAGTCGATGTGCGTCTCAAATATTACTGTTATCTTAACACGTGTTACTTTTACTATTGTAATAAAATATGTCGATAAATGCTCATTTGTTTACCTACTACGTAATTACGTAAACCGTTTGTCATCGTCATCACTTTTTTATTAGGAAAATTGTGGGGATCAGTGATAGATCTCAATGATTATGATAATAAAGAATAGGTAGTAAGTAGGTTTTTCATCAATTGTATCCGTCTTTATTTTTAGTGTCAGTCTAATCATGCAACCTATGTGTGATTAGACTGATTAGTGGTGTTAGATTAAATAATTATTTTATTTGACGCCCTTAATTATCCTAAAGTCTATTTTCACCGTTAACATAGACGTCTGTTTTCTTAAAACAGCTATTTACTTGAAAATTTAACGTCTAAAATAGTTAACAGTTTTTTTTAAGAACTTGGGCCTAAAAAGGCTTATTTATAGATAAAAATTAAAGAGTATCTCTCGTTCTTTTAATTTTTACCACTTGGCTAAAATGTATTGAACAAGGTTATTAGTTTAAGTCTACACCTACGATTTTAGAATCTAGGTAGAACAAACGTTTGTCTCGCTGTATGTCTGAAGGACGTGAACGATCGATAGGTACAACCCAATGCTAGTTAAAGGTCGAGAAAAAAGAAAGGACGTAGCATCTGATTTAGGTTTATTTCTTTTATTTAGTGGTTGACCTAATAAATCGTAAAAAATATGTAAATAATACCTACTATACTATACTATAGTAAGTTAAAGTCTAAAAAATATTTTCCTAAAGGAATACAGCACTTAAAACTGAAACTGAAAGTTATGCATGCTTACATAACATTATTTAAAATCACGTGTGATTTTACATTCCTATACTATATGAACGAATATAAATAGTCTCCTTATCATTTTATGAATGAGTTGCGAAAGCGGCTTTGATAGGGAGAAATAACATAAAGGCGATTAATCCAACGCTCAGTAAGAATGATTTGCGAGACAAGCAGTTGTAAACCATACAAATGACAAGCTATGTTTTCTTAGGATCAAGAAATATTGTGCAATACTTTGTTTTTAAACTTACCTACTGACTGGAAAGGAAAACGTAACAAGAGCTGGGAAGTAGTTTGCAAAATTATGTACAGGAGGCAATAACAGCTGTCTTTTATGTATCTATGTATTTCTTATATCTTACCGATTTTGATATGCTACGATAAGAGCTAGGTACTTCATAGACATCCTTCCAAAATCTCTTGAAATAACGTAGGGGGAGGTACAGGTACCTATTATACAATCTTGCTAACATTTTATTTAGACTAGACAAACGAAGGGCATGATTAAAAGAAATAATTAAAAAACATGCGTTTTGTTTTAATTTCGTTCCAGCTAAAAATTCAAAATAAATAGCCATAAATAGATGCCTACGAGACAAGAACGCACACGATGACATTGCAATTCATTCCCTAGCTCCTAATCGTTTTTATTTAAAAACAAATTAATAAATTCCAATAGTATTACGTCATATTAATTCGCGTGATTATCACGGGATCACCTAATCGGCTAATTATTTTGATAATCTGTATTGTCATTGAACCTACATTTTAAAACTTGTATCCCATAATAGTTGTGCCTAATTTGATGATATCAGCCAAGGTTGTCGGCCGGCGCGTGCGCAAGGCCAAGGCGCCTCGCGTCACTCGCGTGTTACACACTAAACTAGTTAACATTTGCGTTTCTTTACACGCTATTGAGACGTTATAATAATAACAAACACGTGCGTAGAGATTTTGTGAAAACAATCTGAAGTTCAACTGACTTACAAATTATAATCACGTGTACCACGTGCAAATTCGCAGTCATGCTGAGGTGTTTGGATTTGATAGGAGCGGCTGGCGTGAGTCAGAACAGGCATTCTCAAATTCCTTACCGACATCGATATCCAAAATAAATGAATGAGTTAAAGTTGTTATCCATGCATCCATAAAGCAGACATTTTAGTTTTATAAATGGCTATACATATTAATAGTTTTTGGAAGGTTATTGTAACCTGCATCTACATTCGCTATGATGTATTCCTAAAGTTATTTGACGATACTTCTTTTTATTTCCAGTGGTGACCACACAGAGGTGATCGAGCTGGACTTTGACCCAAAAACAGTCACTTACGAGGATCTCCTTGATATGTTCTGGGCGAACCACGAGTATGGACTTACTACTAAGCTAAAAAGACAGGTTGGTATTTTTTTAACTTGAATAATTTTTATTTATTTATTTAAATCGAACATCGAAGGCCCGTAGAAAATACTATACATAAATATTATAGCATTAAATCATATACTAATTTATTGTAATTGCATAGTTGAGGCAACTTTGATTGCACTTCAAGCCAAGAGGCTATGAGTAGCTAGAGCTCAGGAACAGGTTAGCTTGTACTGCATTTGTTTAAAACCAATCAAAACAGTCGGGGGAGCTTTTAAAAGTAGCTAGTTCCGTCTTTATGTAGGTCATGGTCTATTAGGGATTATGCTTCCATCTCATGATTTTTATAGAATCTACCAAAAAAATTGGCGATATGTCAAAAACATTGTTTAATATAACGTTTCCATTTTTTTTCAATTAGAAAGTTGGGTATTGGGATAATTTGGCTTCTGAAACTGCCTAGTTGGCTTCGTGCAAACAAAGATAAATCAGAAATAGTTTTGGTAAACAAACTCCTGAGCCAATGGTGTAGGTGTACCATACGCACAAAATGGAGATAATTATCTCACGTGCGGAGACAAAACGGTGTCGGTGTCCAAATATTATCTACGACTGATTCATTAATACACTCTTAGATAGTTTACTGAAATGCCACATTCAATAACCGTAAAAAATGTAGACGAGATTTATATCTTCTAAATGTTTCACCTCATGCACCCTGATTTGAACCGCAACCCAAGTTTGAAGTGCCTCCCGTACCCGATAACCGCGGTACCACCTAAGTAAATACCTACTTATCTCCATACTCATCCTCCATCACTCATCACTCTCTATATTCCTACGACTTAAGTTGAACCCCAATCTAGGTATATACGTCCGAATTTATTTCCTTTTGTTCAGCCGTTAAGGCGTGCTGAAGCCGGAGCAAAGTGGTAAACATTTGAGGAGGCTTTTATCAGGCAGTGGATTTCTTTAGGCTGAAACGACGACATGATTTAATGACGACCATCAATACCTACTACGAACTTTCCCATTTATAATATTAGTTAATACTAATTCTAAAAATCAATCTCTCATATTCCAGTACCAGTCAATGATCTTATACCACGACGAGGAGCAGCGCGCGTCAGCGGAGGCGTCCTACAAGCAGATGCAGGAGCGCTGCAAGGAGCAGCTGCGCACTGAGATCGCGCCCGCCGGCACTTTCTATCCGGCTGAAGAGTAAGTAGTCAAAGGACGATGCGATAATTAGTATAAATTATTTTACATTGCCTAGTGATGAGACCTTTGTTCGCGCTGGATTCGCAAAATTGGCTGCCATAGAATAAAACGAAATGCTTGTCGAGAGCTCTCATATGAGATAGATGTTGAGCAGTTTTGAAAAGCGAGTAGCTACATGCTGTTCATGCAAAAGTGCCCATGCTCCTTTCTAAAAAAAATCTGAAGTACCATATACCATAAAAATAGGATACTAATTGGTAGCCATAAATGTCAGGTTTTAAGAATTAAAATCATACGTACTGCTTTATACCTATGTATTTTTGCGTTGGCACGAATATGGGTATAAAACAGTCCAGTTCAACAGTTTTTTAATGTATTTTTTACCTGGAAAAAATACATTAAAAAACTGTATAGGTACAATGTTTTTTTATGTTTTTTTTTTAATATTTATTGAGGTAGGCCTCAATAAGTATAAATAGGTTATATCTATATATCTGTTGCTATTTACAGAACTATTTGTATTAAGTAATCCTGCAACATAGTAACTGTTATCAGCGACATAAAAATTTAACCTTGCTTAGACGACTCGACGACTCATGTATAAATAAAGTGACGATTATTGCAATAATCAGGCCAGGGTCCACTTGTTTTAAACGTCCGGGCTCCAATGGTGAATCGCGTGTCCTTTCAATTCCGCACATCAGTTTTCCTCTCTCAATCAATATTGATATTGGCTAGACTAAATATAGTCGCCGTTTGGTACCCAATTGATCGTCACGTGCTTTAGTGTCATGGGGATACTTTAAGGACCAAACAGCTTTTTATAAAATGTTCACGATAGTGTTCTGTAAAAAAGAAAAATTAAAAAAAATACGGGGCAGTTTATGGTCTAAACTAGAAAGTCGCTATTTCTATATTAATTGATTAAGAAGTATTAGGTCTCTACCTACTTCACTGGGTCTGACATATTTAAGTTATGACTTTTATAAGTCATAAATTAAAAATAATGTGACAAACTACAACAATATTGCTAGCCTATTTAAAATATTTAGTGTTTGAACTTGAGTTCATATCAATATAACCAATCACCAAGTCCGTTGTGCCGGTCACGACACCCTTGAATTGATTTTATTGTCACTCAATTGACAGAGCACACGATCACCGTTGTCACCATTTTTGACACGTGAAGGTTTTATTTTAGTCATTTATTTTTGTTAGTTATTGTAAGTATACAAAGTCGCTATGCTCCTGATACCAACTACTCTAATAAATTCTTCTACTTGCTAAAAAGTTTTTCGTAGCGACAAAAAGTTAGGCTAGAATTATATCAACAAATGTTGAAAAAAGATCTCGATAATATGAGGGCACATGTCAAACTTCATTAGGACAAAATTGCCAGTAATATCTAGATAATAACAAACCTACTTCCTTCCACAGCTACCACCAGAAATATAGACTGCAAGGTCACAAGGACCTGTGCCGCAGCCTCGGCCTTGACTCGTCCAAGCTTCAGACTTCTCACTTGGCAGCCAGACTAAACGGTTACCTAGTGGGGGTCGGCGGCAGAACACAGTTTGAACAAGAAGTCCAACGCCTAGGTCTCACTGAGAAACAGGCGGAGTATGTAAGAAGGGAGTTGGAACGCAACGAGGGTGGCGGCTTGGCTTGCTAGCTTCATTAAATGTGACTAGGTCTCTATTTTCTGTTAAATGTTGAAAATATACTAGCACTCAAAATTGTTAGACAATTATCTAGTTTTACGTCGATTTAATTTTTATCACCTTGGCTACGGAAGCGTTACTTCGCTTCACCGAGAAATTTTAGCAAATTCAATACTTCAAAAAACTGTCTAACAAAAATAGAAAAATATCATATGCCTTCTATATGTATGGTATATGCATGCATAGCATGGTATATGTAATTTTGTAAAATCGGACAAATTTTTATGTTAAAATTTTCATGTTGTTGATAAAAAGTTCAAAGTAGCCTGGCGTGAATATTACATCAGCACAGCATTTTAAACTTAGTTAATATTTTTCCTTAGTTATAGTTTTAAGAAGGTAATTGTTTATTTTAAGCTTAGAATAGAATATGTTAAAATCTCACTACCATCAATGTTTGGAGTTGGAAATTGAATTGTGAAATTGTATTTTTTTGTCCTCACTTTCATATTACAGTATTAAGTTTTGAAAAATAGTGCATACTTACCAATATTATCTCATTAATGATACTTGTGTATCGCGTATTGTTATGTTTAGTGATGTTAAGATAAATTTATTTTCTCACTTTTGGTGGTTTTACTTCGTCATCAGACTTTTTTATCGTCCCACTGTTGGGCACAGGCCTCTTCTCTCGAGAAGGACTGAGCGTTAGACACCACTGTTGCTCAATGCAGGTTAGTGGTATCAGACTTTACATTCCAGGAATCCTCGACATGTTTTTTCTTTATAGTATAAATATATAATAAAAAAATCACTGACCTCTGAGAGGTCAGTGAATAAAATACATTGGTACTGGCCTAACCTGTAATCGAACCAACACACTCTTGCGAGGTTGGTGCTTCTTTATTTATATTTTACACGAAATACAACAAAACACAAACAGCCCAACCAGCGCCATCTATCGACAGCTTTCAATTGCGTAAAACGAGAATTAAATTAAGGCGATTATCACACTGCCCCGCATGATGCAGCGTAGCGCGTGGATGCGTTTTTTCCGTTGCTTGTAAATATCTCCGTTTGTATGGAAAACACGCATGGTCCAACACACTGAAAATGCATCTACGCGCGTTCATGCGGATCACGCACATACACGCGGAGAAACACGCACCCCCGCGCGTAGGTGCAGGGCGAGACGCATGGTATGGCACACCGAATCCCGCAGTGACGCGCGTGATTTTGAATGGGCATGACGTGTATGTTTGAAAATGGAACTCGATGAGAGGCGCCGTGCGTGAATTAACAAAACGCACCTACGTGCGTGAGTGCGTCAAAAACCCGCACGATGATGCAGATCTGCACTCCCGCAGGAACGCGCGTAGGTGCGTCGACACGCAAGATGCAGCATGATGCGGGGCAGTGTGAAGATCACCTTAAGGCGATTATCACACTGCCCCGCATGATGCAGCGTAGCGCGTGGATGCGTTTTTTTCCGTTGCTTGTAAATATCTCAGTTTGTATGGAAAACACGCATAGTCCAACACACTGAAAATGCATCCACGCGCGTTCATGCGGATCACGCACATACACGCGGAGAAACACGCACCCCCGCGGGTAGGTGGGGGGCGAGACGCATGGTATGGCACACCGAATCCCGCAGTGACGCGCGTGATTTTGAATGGGCGTGACGTGTATATTTGAAAATGGAACTCCGCCGTGCGATCCCCTATGTATTATGTGATCTTCACACTGCCCCGCATCACGCTGCATCTTGCGTGTCGACGCACCTACACGCGTTCCTGCGGGAGTGCAGATCTGCATCATCGTGCGGGTTTTTCACGCACTCACGCGCGTAGGTGCGTTTTGTTAATTCACGCACGACGGCTCTCATCGAGTTCCATTTTCAAACTTACACGTCACGCCCATTCAAAATCACGCGCGTCACTGCGGGATTCAGTGTGCCATACCTTGCGTCTCGCCCCGCACCTACGCGCGGGGGTGCGTGTTTCTCCGCATGTATGTGCGTGATCCGCATGAACGCGCGTGGATGCATTTTCAGTGTGTTGGACTATGCGTGTTTTCCATACAAACGGAGATATTTCCATACAACGGAAAAAAACGCATCCACGCACTACGCTGCATCATGCGGGGCTGTGTGATAATCGCCATAGAGATATAAATTACCATAGCCAATGCACTGACAGTTTATTATTTATTCTTCTTTAGGCTTAGTTAGTTCCGTAATGAAAACAAAGATGGCAGTAGCGGTTACGTTCAGATTGTTTTATCCACAAGATTTAGCTGTGTTGATATTTATATGGGATGACGCCAGATGGCGCTCAATAGGGATGCCTAGCCTACGTTCAACAGTGGATGGCAATTGGTTGATACGATAATTTGTAAAAAAAGGAACTTTAATTACATGTTATACCTACATAAAATTGAAAATATGTATGTGTAATATTTAGCTAGGAATAACTAAATTACAGACGAATGATCGTTTTTTTTGTATCTAGATGCTAGTTGCTGACTTCGGCTTCGTGTGGAAGCTGAGTTAGAACCACAGGGATGTGGATTTCCAGTAGTCCACACTTTGTTAATTGGTACCTTTTGTACTGTACCGTTGATGGTGCTAATTAAGCCTAAGATAATTATACGTAATGAACACATAATAGTTCTGTGGACATAAAAACATTCACTAAACGACTGGTTGTGTAGGTACAGGAGCAAGTATCTACTTACCTACTATCCTACGGATGCCTCGTGACTAGCTACTTAGTTCTTTTTTATGAAAAAGAATAGCTGCTCATGATTTTCTGGCCTGGCACTAATTAGGTAATTAGGTAGGCAATTCTTTCATGATATCTTTTCAAATAAAGAAAATTAATTTTAAGTAAAAAGTAAGTAGCTATTTCTAGCTGTCGTTCATGGGACTCTATGAACTTCACCCATTCAATACAGTCACCAGGATACCCACCTATCTAACAGTTTTAGAGTGATAGTTAAACGAACAAACAAAGCCAAACTAATACTTATTAAAATTAAAAGCTAACAGAACATGAAACAAGTTTATAAAAAGTGAAAAATCTAGCAGCATTACAAGATTTATGCTTATTGTTTTATTTATGAGTTAGGTTCGCACTTTCAGCTGCCAGCTATCAATACGCAGCCAATTCGTGCTTCATTTGTTAATCAAATTGCCAGTCACTGGCCTCAAGATGGTCGCTATTCTAAAACTGCGCCGTGATAAAAAACTTATTACCCAATCAGGCTTTATTCACGTTTACGTAAACGTGAAAATAGATCGAGCAGAAGATGGCGATCATAAAGGACACACACGTGTTAATAATTTATTTAAATTAATGTTTTTGAATTAGTATTTAGTGTTAAGTATGTAATCTATACTTTTATATTAATGAAAATATATTGAAGAGGATTTTTTTATGTTTTTTTTGCACCCAAAAGGCTCCGACACTTCAGAATCGATTTGAAAAAATATGTCACTGTTAAAAAGCTATGCTTGAGTAACATAGCTGTATTTTATGCTGATATGGGAAGAAGTTCCCCCGGAAAGTGGGTGAAACCGCGGGATAACAGCTTGTTTGCGATAAGGTGGTAAAATAGGCCGGTAAGATGTGCTGTAGATAGTAGATAAGTTCAGTAGCGGCGTAAGGGGGGGGCGGGGGGGGCGGTCCGCCCCGGGTACCACATCTGGGGGGGTGCCATCTCGGTCGGCACATATCTGCACTACCAGAATGATCAAGGTGGGACTGAAAGGGGTGTCATCCCTCAGTCCATCTGTCACCCCTCTCTTGTATTTTTGCTTTTACCTGATTACTTAAATTAATTCCTCAACGTTGAAAAAAAAATCCGCTCGCTTCGCTCGCGGTTTTTTATTACTTTCTAATTTATTCTGCGCTTACTTTTTAAGTCCTCAATCTTACAAAAAGTTTCAAGCACCGAAGTATCAAAAACAACTGACGCTCGCTTCAGTCACGGTTTCTGTTTATTGCTCATGTCTGAGTTTTTGTCCTCAAACCAACAATTAGAAAATTCACTTTACGGTGGATATTTCTAAGCTGTTTAGGCGCTGTTTGTAAGCGGTGGAGGACTTTTGTGTCCCAAAACTCAAAGAATTTCGCGCTCGCTACGCTCGCAGCTTGTTCACTTTACTGTGGTTTTTTTTTCAAACTTGTTTGAATACTTATGTATTCCAAAACTCAAAAATTTCGCGCTCGCTGCGCTCGCGCCTTTCACTTTTCTGTGGTTTTTTCTCACTTCTTTAGGTATGTTTGCGTCCCAAAAAAATCTAAAATTTCGCGCTCGCTACGCTCGCGGCTTTTTCACTTTGCAGTGGTTTTTTCAAACTTGCTTAGGTGACGTGTTCCAAAACTCAAAAATTTCGCGCTCGCTGCGCTCGCGCCATTCACTTTACGGTGTTTTTTTCTCATTTCTTTGCGTCCCAAAAATCTAAAATTTCGCGCTCGCTACGTTCGCGGTTTCTTCACTTTGCAGTGGTTTTTTGAAACTTATTGGGTACTTATGTGTTCCAATACTCAAAAATTTCGCGCTCGCTGCGCTCGCGCCTTTCACTTACACTGTTTTTTTCTCATTCCTTTAGGTATCTTTGCGACCCAAAACTCAAAAATTTCGGGCTCCCTTCACTAGCGCTTTATAACTTTGCAGTGATCTGTCTCCGGTTTCTTCATGTTAAACCTAGCTAAAAGTACCATGAATGATTTCTACACCATTTTTTTTACTACGTGATTTTATTTGGTCGTTTTTTTTTTGGGGGTACTCAATAGGTAGTCCGCCCCGGGTGCCACTCGATGCTACGCCGCCACTGGATAAGTTAGATACGTAGGTAGGTTGGACGTTTATTTCTTTCCTCAGTGGCGCATCAATGTCATTAAATGATTCTGCAAGAGATGCTACCGAGATTGGATAAGTTTATAAACAATTATAATACCGATACGTAGGTAATCCATTATCTATACTAATATTATAAAGCTAAAGAGTTTGTTTGTTTGTTTGTTTGAACCATTGACATATAACTATAGGGACAGGAAATGTCTATGAAAAAACCGTGCATAGCTGCAGTAACTAAAATGGCTGCCATTACTAGGGTTGTACCGCTACCGGATTCAACAAATATCGATATTGTATTCTAGTTAGAAGTACGTACGAGTCTTACTGGGTGCATAAAAATAACCGAGTATAAATAATTTCTTCGTCATAGAACTAACTATCACATTAACTTCACTGATACTAATAACATCAACAACATCAACCAAATGGGAGGAGTCATTTCAGTAGGGTCATACCTTTAAAAAAAAAACACAGGCAAAGTAATTATTTATTATTTCAAATAGCCCTATGAAAGTTCTTTCACGACAGACTAGTTGCAGGGTGCCAAAGATTCGGTCTTATGAAGAAGAATCCGCAAGAAACGCCATAAGTAGATACTCTCTTAAAAAAAATACAATAATTTAAAATCGTTTTCAAGCTATTCATGAGAAAGTTATATAATGCAAATGGAGCTAATTATGTATTAATCGATTGTACAAAACAATTTTAGTGCTAAGAAAAAAATATTTATACAATTCGAAACCTATATTCGGTAACTAAGTTCTGAAGCAAATATTGCAACTTGCATTCCGATTTGCTCGTCTGTGCGGAAGCACTGCCGTGCCCGTGGTCGCCGTAGAAGCATCATGTGAAGATAAAAAGGCAAAACATATTATTTTCAATAAAATATGTCTTTAAAATCCTGAATTTTATAATACGCCTTTTTCTTCAAAATGTTTTTAACTGCATTTTAAAACTTTTTATCTGTAAAATGAAGGATATATATAAAAACATAAACTATTCCCTAAAAATATACACATATATTCGGAACGCAACTAAAACCGCGAGGAAAAGCTAGTATTTAACTAAAGAACAAAATAAAGATGTTTTATTGAAAATAATACACAACTCTGAGGGCTTAGTGTCTTAGGGACAGTAAGTTCTGATGTTAAAATTTGTAAAAGCAGACTTATTGTGTGGATATTATATCGATACTATTATGACAACTGCACAGCACTATGCCAATATTACATGTTATTGTAAACAACATTTATTTCTAAATATAGGTTTTTATACAGAAATAAACCAAAATATAAGTACTTTCACCATCAATTCATGTTCCCGTAACATATTTTTTATCCAATGTGAATTATTTTATGTAGTTTCTAGCAAAAATAGGTTCCTAACCTGTGTAAAGACAATCCAGCTTGATTTTGGTGCTTCCTAGCACCACACTTCACAATACAACACATAGGCATATTCGTTGATTATTTCACTATTGAAATAGTAAAGTCTTAAAAGTAAACACGAGTGATTTTCTATAAAATAGCAAAAATAAGTCACGAAGAGCACCTATTTGACAGCACAACTACCATGACATATGGCCAGATATGGCACGCACCTACAAACAGGAGGATTTCAAAAGTAAATGTCACCATTTTACGCAATCACAAAAATATTGTTGTCCCTGTTTTCAAATACACTTATCTGCTTAGAAAGAGTGAGACAGAACTATGTTGCATAGTTTGTTTCATATTTATATAACTATAGATACGTCTATAACAACACGGCGTCTCCTCCTGATGATTCTAAGCTCGATGGTTTGAACGCGCTAATCTCAGGAACTACTGGTCCGATTTGAAAATTTCTTTCAGTGTTAGATAGCCCATTTATCGAGGAAGGCTATAGGCTACTTTTTATCCCGGTACGGGAAGTAGTTCCCACGGGATGCGGGTGAAACCGCTGGCAGAAGCTAGTACAAAATAATAAGCTAGGGCTCTCCCTACATACATAACATGTACCTGCCCTCGATATAAACACTGATGGCCTTACTACAAAAACTTAACTACCTGTTTTACACTTGGCTGCAAAATGAACCATATGTCAACGTCATAATTTGACATTTTTTTAGGCAAGTCTTAAACTGACGTTTAAAAGTTTTTGTGGTAAGACGGTGACACTCTTATGTACTTAGGTACCTACTCCTATAAATGATCTTAGGTACCTATATGTAGTAAGTATCTACCTTTTGTACTCCCCCAGTGTTCTCCCTTTACTACACCCTCACTTAAGAAAGTAGAAGACAGAAGATACGTCGACCTTAACAATTGAAGGGACCGGCGATCCTATTAAGATCGAGCGGGGAATTTTCCAGGGTGACAGTTTGAGTCCACTTTGGTTTTGCCTGGCCTTGAACCCTCTGAGCACATTGCTAGAGGGCTCGGGGTTGGGCTATCCTTTGCGGAGAGGGGGTCAGGTTATATCCCATTTGCTTTACATGGACGATCTGAAACTGTTTGCCACCACAGAATTGCAGCTGATGAAGCTACTGAAGGTCACTGAAACTTTCAGTAGTTGCATCAGGATGGAATTTGGTGTGGACAAATGTGCAGTCATGCATGTAAAGCGAGGGGGAATTGTGGAATCTGAGGGAGTACAACTCTCAGATTCTATAAACCTGAGATCACTCTCCGCAAACGATACATATAAATACCTGGGTATGGCGGAGGGGTTAGGCATCAATGTGGCTGTCATGAAACAGTCATTACGGGAGCGTTTCTTTGGCCGCCTGAATAAGGTTCTAAAAAGTTCCTTATCGGGGGGCAACAAGGTTCGCGCCTTTAATGGTTGGGTCATGCCAGTCCTGATGTACTCTTTCGGCATACTCAAATGGACTCAAACTGAATTGGACGCCCTGGATAGGAGAGTCCGCACACTGCTGACCGCAGAACGAATGCATCACCCACGATCGTCAGTGATGAGACTGTACATCCCACGGAAATGTGGAGGCCGAGGCTTTTTAAATGCAAAGACGCTCCACAACCATGAGGTGTGCAGCCTCAGAGAATATTTTCTCAAAAGCGACGTGGGTATGCACCGTGATATGGTGGCAGTGGACAGAGGACTCACCCCGCTGTCGTTGGCAAATGAGAACTGGCGCAAACCTGTCGTACTAACTACCCACGATCGCAAGGAGGTATGGCAGAGCAAACAGCTACACGGACGCTTCTTCGGGGCTCTTCATGGCCCCGATGTAGACTTCAAAGCGTCCGTATCTTGGCTACGCTTCGGTGACTTGTTTGGAGAAACCGAAGGGTTTGTATGTGCAATTATGGACGAAGTTATCCTTACGAATAACTACCGGAGATATATCGTGAAAGACGGGACGGTTGACATATGTCGGGCATGTCACCATCCGGGTGAGTCTATCAGACATATTATATCTGGTTGTTCTCGTTTGGCTAATGGTGAATATTTGCACAGACATAACCAAGTGGCCAAGATCATCCACCAGCAGCTTGCTCTGCAATACAACCTTGTAGACCTTGAGGTACCGTACTACAAGTATGCGCCCGACCCAGTTCTCGAAAAGGACCATATCACATTGTACTGGGATCGATCTATCATCACTGACAGGACTATTGTAGCCAATAAGCCTGATATTGTGGTGATAGATCGATTAGCGCGCCGCGCGATGATAGTCGATGTCGCCGTTCCGCATGACGAGAACCTTGTGAAAGCTGAGAAAGAGAAACAAATAAAGTATCTCGACTTAGCGCACGAGGTTGTCGCCATGTGGAGTGTCGACACGGCTGTTATTGTGCCGATTGTCGTTACGGCCAATGGTTTAATAGCCAAGAGCCTCGACGAACACCTCAGGAGGCTCTCGTTGGGCGGCTGGATCAAGGGACTGATTCAGAAGGCAGTACTCCTTGATACGGCACGTATTGTGAGGAGGTTTCTGTCTCTGGGACCCTAACCACCGGTACCTTGGACCCTGTGCCCGATATCGGTGGCAACCTATTTTTTATATTTTTAAATGTTTTTTATTTTTATATTTAATATTTAAAAATGTAATAAATATGTGCAAGAATAAATAAATAAAAAAATACATGAATAACATTTATTTATTTATTTATTTATTTGGATTTCCAACAAGGAATACACATTACAGACAAATTTTAGGAACAAATATAATTATCTTTTCTTGTGTTTCCTTAATTATAGGAAATCGCAGCATGCATTAAATTATAATAATAAAAGAAAACAATACGACATTATAAAAAAAAATCAATTAAAATTAGAATAATAGTACAAACAAATTAAAATAAAACAAAACAATGCAATTAAATAAAAAAATAATAAAATATTAAAAACACGACAATTAAACTAAATTCCAATTAAAATTAAATTATACACACATGAATTAGACATTTAAAGTAAATTTGAATTATACAAAAACACAAAGTAAAGTAAATGAGATCAAATATAGAATTTAAAACAAAATGACAGTAAATTGCAAAATATTAAATTATAATTATTATATAAAAAAGAAAAAAAAAACAGAAATTTCAGTGACAAAAAAAATATATAAAAGTTTAACGCGTGTACGTCGACACTTACACTTTTAGGTGTTTCAATATTAACACCTTAAATTTATTTAATTTATTATGAAAGATGTCTATGTCCCCCGAGCATCTGGATAATTTATTATATTGATCCGACAGTCTAATAATGGGTGAGTGTTTGCCTAGGTTAGTACGATGTTGAGGAATACTGAACAGGGAGCACGGATAGCGCGGTGGTCTACGAGGTACGTTGATAGAGAACTTAAAGAGTAGATCAGGGCAGTCGATTTTACTATTAACTAGTTTGTAGAGAAAACTTTGGTCTAAGATTGTGCGTCGTGATTCAAGTGACCTTAGTTTAAAATACGAGAGTCTTTCCTCATATGACCTTAGGACGTGTTTGACTTTATATCTGTAGGCCAAATGACGAACGAATTTTCTTTGCACACTCTCAATTCTATTTGTATGGATTTGGTACGTTGGATTCCAGACCGTGCTACAGTACTCTAAACGACTACGCACAAAGCTGTTGTACAAAAGCACTGCAGTGGAGGAATTTTTAAATTCCTTTGAAGAACGAAGCACAAATCCAAGAGCTCGATATGCAGCGTTTATCATTTTGTTATAGTGGTCTGTAAATCGTAGTTGGTTATCTAAGAAAATACCTAAATCACGAATCATTGTAATTTCATTAATAGGATTATTCTCTATGGTATATGTCGTCATAATCTTCTGAAGTTTCCTAGTAAACTTAATGTGATAACATTTGCTACAATTAAGATACATTTTATTATTTGTACACCATTGATTAAGGCTGTCAATATCTTCTTGAAGTAATTGTGAATCATCTTCCTGATTTATAATGCGAATTAATTTTAAGTCGTCTGCAAAAAGATAAGGCAAAGAGTGTTTGAAGATTTCGGAAATATCGTTAATAAAGATATTGAAAAATAATGGTCCTAAATTTGACCCCTGCGGTACCCCAGACGTAGCAATGTATGGAACTGATTCATCCCCATCCAATACAACTAAAGAAGGTCTATCGGAAAGGTAAGACTTGCACCAGCTTAGGGCATTATCAGTTATGCCTAATGATTGTAGCTTTCTTAGTAAAATGTTATGGTTGACTTTATCGAAAGCCTTGGAGAAATCTGTATAGACTGCATCGACTTGGTAGCCCTTGTCAACAGCTTCCGCCAATTTAGATATATAACTAACAAGGTTGGTGTTAGTTGACTTATTACTCATGAAACCATGTTGGTTTTCTGATAAATAGCTTTTGACGTGATTGTAAAATACTGGATAAACAAGTGACTCAAAAACTTTAGAAAAGGTTGAAAGAATGGAAATAGGTCGATAATTCGAAATCACTTCAGGTTTTCCGTTTTTAAATATTGGCACTATTCTAGCTTGTTTCCATTTGTCAGGGAAAACGCCAAATTTAATAGATGCGTTAAATATGTATTCTAATGGTACGGAGAGTTGACGCGCACAAATCGAACAAAATATAGGAGGAATATCATCGGGTCCAGCACCTTTTGTTACATTAAGTACCGAGAGCTTTTTACGTATTAATTCCCTGCTGATGTTAAAATTACTAATGTCCTGATTTATTAATTTCGATGCGTTATTAATATTTAAATTAGAATGATTTCCTGGTGGATCGTAAACTGAAGAAAATTGTTTAGCAAACAGGTTACATATATCCTTGGTATTATTTGTAGTCACGCTATCGAGAGTCATTTCCGACGGATAAGACGAGCCACCTTTACGAAGATTCCTTATGTGGGTCCAGAAAAACTTAGGATCCTTTCTTATTAACGTTTCAATGCTTCTTATATAGTTATTGTAGCAGATTTTAATGAGCAGTTCACATTCTCTACGTAGGTACGTGAATTCCAGTACATCTAATGGATTGTTGTACTTTTTAATCTTAATATGATATTTAAACTTTAGTTTGAGTAATTTTATAAGTTGGCGATTGTACCACGGTGGGTATTTTCCGCGATAACATACTATTTTGGGTACATGTTTTTTAATAATTTCTCGAATAATGACGTAAAACTTATCCACCATAATGTTAACATCAAAGCAGGATGAGAACTCGCTGCTCCAATCCACATCATCGAGCGATCTAATTATAGCTTCATAATCTGCCTTATTATAGTTGAACTTGACAATAGTTTTAGGTATAATTTTATGTTTTACTAATATACAAGGGGAAAACTCTATTGCGGGGTGAAATTTGTCTATACTCCGGATAGGATCAAGACATTCTCTGATTTTCACTTCATCAATATCAGATAAAACAAGGTCAAGTGTTTTAGATTGATAGTTTTTCACCCAGTTAAATTGCCTTAGATTATTGAGAGCTAAGAAATCAAGAAAGACATCGTTTAAGAAGGAAGTGGCGTATTTAGAAGCTGTACAGAAAGAGTTAGTGTTACTTTGTATCCAGTCTATATTACGCATATTAAAATCTCCGACTATTAGTGTGGAACTGTTCGAGCTAGAATCTATCACATTGTTGCAGTTATCTACAAAATGCTCTAAAATTTCACTGCGAACTGGTGGTGATAAATATACTGCACAAATTTTTAAATAATTAGAATTATTAGACTGTGTTGTTTGGATAGTAACCCAGATATCTTCACAGTTGCTCTCCCATTCGGGTTTGCGGGTTGAGTTGATGTTTTTTGATACTGCTATCAATACGCCACCTCCCAATTGTTTATGACTATTAAAACTAGACGACTCGCGATCCCTTCTGTGTACTACGAAATTATCACCGAATAATTCGGAATCAAAAATACCATCACAAAGCCAGGTCTTCAAAGACATTCATTAGGTAGGTGGCTATTAATAACTTCGTTAAACAACAACAAAAATACTTATGACTTATTCCATATATGTACTGGTAAAAAATAAATAATGCATAAAAACAATATTGAAAATGCAGTTTCTTTTTGAAACGTGACTTCATGAGATTTTGTAAACAATGTATTTCAGTATTTAATATTGTACTTATCCAGTGACCTGCCTGAGTAATTGTTACCCATAAGTTGTATTGCCTTTGGCACTTATTGGGGGCGAGTCAATCACCCCCTTAATGACTTTGGTAAATAAATATAAAATGCTGCGCCCTTTTCCGTATCGGGGACACTGGAACACTAGAGCTACCTACTTAGCTAAATACCCAAAGAAGAACTATTGGAAAATAATTCCTGCGAAACTTGGATAAACAGTAGTAAATAAAACCACATACTTATGGATTTCATTACAAAATGAGTTAACAGTATCTAGCATTGTTTATAAGCTGCATTACGTCATACATAAACAGCACATAACCCGATAGATATCAATCATTTGAGAAAGAAGGCAGTTTCCCACTACATACTTAGCCAAGTAAGACAATAAGTGATTCTTCGTTTGTATTGGAGCTGAGCGTGATGCTCATACAAATACATCTTTGTACTAATACCATGTGAGACTCACTGATTAAGTATCTATAATAACTTGTAAGCAGAAGATTTGCACCTCTAGCTCTGTTGAACATTACTTTTGTTGGTTCGGAATAATATTTCATCATTGATTCGGATTCTAAGTCGAGAAGACAGCAGATTAGCCCAGTTCTGCTATTTTAATATGAAATTGACTGAGATTCGTTTTAGGAAATATCACACAGACTAAATCGTAGCATTTGATTATTATGGTATTTTACACCTTTCTTTTCAATTATACATAGAACCACCTTAAAGTTTCGCAGACGTAGAGCTTCAAAACCTTTTTGAAAAATTCCCTGTACCTACTTACCACATTTTTGGTATTCAGATGTGAATTTATTTCTCGGACTGTACATAAACATGTAGCATAGAATGGTTGCCATAATTTACATTGAATTGATTATAGAAACACAAGTGCCTGGGGAATCAGAAAATTGTGCGTAAATGTCTATCTGCGTAGAAACATGTTGGATTGTCTATGAATATTTTATGAAACTTTTAACGGTTCCTAAAGCAGAAAGCTGCATCTAATATATTTATCTTGTAAAAATTACCTACCACGAATAATAATCTGGGAAAAAACCCAGTGCTTTAGGTTAGGAAATACAGTATTTAAGTACTTTTACGTGTTATTCACAAGAAAGATTGATTCGTTATCGAGTTATGTAGTGAGGAGTCATTAGCGGTCCAAAACAAAATACTTAAGTCACAAATATTTCTATATTAGTGAAAAAGACAATTATAGCTTGTCTCTCTTTTTAGAGAGACATTTTTATTTATTTACCTATATACAATCAAAGGGAACTCCACAACTTATAAAAATTATCTAGGTACTTACGTTTAATAAATAATAGGCACATAGCGGTTTTTATTATCGTTCTGCTAGTGTAATATTATCATTTTCAATAGGTACCTAAGTCGACTCATTTGTATTTTTAAAAACCGGCCAAGTGCGAGTCGGGCTCGCGCACAAAGGGTTCCGTAATAACTTAACCAAAATTACAGTTAAATCAACCTATCTCAAAAACTATAAGAGACACTTTGATCAAACCAAAAATCGTTGAAAGAGTTAATTAGCATGCATCACCTCTATTTTTTTTAGAATTTTATACCCCGTAGTTATAAAAATAGAGGGGGGGGGACATACTTTTTACGACTTTGAGAGCTGATATCTCAAAAACCGTTCACTTTAAGAAAAATGTTTTTTAGAAAACTTTATATCATTTTAAAAGACCTTTCCATTGATACCCCACACGGGTATGTACATCGAAAAAAAAAATTTCATCCCTCAGTTACATGTATGGGGGGCCCCACCCCCAATTCTTTTTTTTACTATTTAGTGTCATATTTTTGTAGCGGTTCATACAACACATATTCCCATCAAATTTCATCACTGTAGTACTTATAGTTTCCGAGTAAATCGGCTGTGACAGACGGACAGACGGACAGACGGACATGACGAAACTATAAGGGTTCCGTTTTTGCCATTTTGGCTACGGAACCCTAAAAAGTCTTGTCAACATTTGCTAGTAGGTAGAAGGAATATTCCACGTCAAAAGCCGTCAGACGGAATTGAGAAAACTCGAGAAAAGATGAAAATGTGCTTTACTTACAATTTACAAACATTTGTGCAATCTTTGTAATTTTGAGCATATCTTTGGTAGTGTGTAGCAATATGTATTAGGCACATATTACCTTAATATTAGTTACTTCGTAATAGTAGAGATGTTCATAAAACGGGTGAGCTTTGCCATACCCCCCCGCCGATCACGGTCAGAGAGCGAGCGAGGTAAGACGTAAATAAAGTTTTTTGCTGAATTTACTAAAAAAAAACGAATTATGCTAGTGCTAACTACTCAAATATGGTGCAAGATATGGTTTTCGTAGTTTCGTATTATCATTTTGCATGTTATATGCTTATTAATTGTGAATAAGTACTTAGTGGTCTCCTTGTTTACTATTGTAAGTTTAAGGTAGGTAGTTGATTTAAAACGTGCTTTTGGACAAAATGGGTAGGGGCATAACGGGTGACTACCCGATTTGCCCAGGTACAATTTATGTTATGTATTTAGCTGACCAGTGCCGTTATTTATCTGACTAAAATGTAAAAAATACCTAATTTGTTGTTATTTTTGTTTGATTTTTAATTAAGATGGTGAATACATATAAAAGAAAAACTTCAAATGCTTCGTGGGTTGTGGAAGTTATGAAACTGGACCGCAACTTCTTGACGAAGCTATAAGTCCACCTCATACTCCAACACCAGTAGGCCAGTATATTGAAGAACTTTCAACACCATGCAAGACTATAACGGCAGAAGCACAAATTCTTAAGGATTTTATAACACCATGCAAGACTCCATCACAAAGTACAGTCCTTCAACCTGAGGATCATCATATAACACCAATAGAAATAGGGCCACTTCCTTAATTGATCCCACGGAAAGCTAATCCAAGACTAAAGAACTCACAGAGAGCTGAAGTATTGACAAGCACGCCAGTAAAACAGGAACAGCGTAAAAAAAATGAAAAATAAAAAGGTGCAACTACTAAAACCAACAGCAAAGACAAGAAAAGCATTTAATTGAGTAAAAAAGTGATCTAGACTAATTAAAATAAGAAGACTGATTAACATAACTAAGGAGACTTGTTAACGATAAACATTTACTAGATAATAGGAGGCTAAGATATTTTCAAAAATGTTTTCTAGTTCATTTATTTTATCACATACCTATATTCACCTATATTTACCTGCTTTGCCTAAATGCGCTACCCGTTTTAGGACCCCCCCGAGGGCAAAGAGGGTATTTCGAAGAGGTTTATTTTTTTGATTTTTTTCTGAATATTGAAGAAGATTACTAACACTGTCTTATGTTTTCCAAAGTTTATTATATAAACAACCCTATGAGTACAAATACAAATCGCATGTAATGTTCTTGGTTATTTTATTTAACATCTCCCGTAATAGCAACAATATCCAGTTCCAAATGGTTCGGATTCCCAGCTACTGAACTTTGAATGGACTGAGACTGAAGACGTATCGCGGTATGTTTAGATCTCAAACAGTATTGCTATTGTTCGAATACCTACACAAGTTACTTATAAACAGCTGTGTGATAAATCAAGCATTGTTTATAACAAATAATTTCAAAACAGCTGACTGAGTGATAAATGAGCAACCTTTGTTTTAATAAATCGACGATTCGTTCTACAAAATTCTAGTAGGCTCGAACTTCAATGAAACCGCGATGTTTTCAATGAAATATCGTGATATGGAATCAAATGAATGAGTGTCGTATTAGGTATAATTTCATAATCAGTTGAAATTTATACCCATGCAACTAAAACTTGTTTTGAACGCATTCAATATCTTACAAGTGGTACCTACATACTTTTAGGTGGTAGTGGAAAGTACTTTATTAATGAATAATTATTAATGTTTTTAAGAATGAAAATATCAAGACGGATTTTAACTTCTCAGCGCATATTATGAATTTAGACTGTTGTAAATAGGTAGGTATTGCTTATCGGAGTATAATTAACGGTTTTTTCCACACCTGCACAGTGGGTGGAAGAAAAAGGCTCACTGATTAATATTATTGACAATAGGTAATCTAGGTATAACTATACCTATTCAGAGATAGTTAAAAACTTATAATAACTACGTACTGATAACATTTTTATTCCCAGAAGTAGGTAAGAGGGAATGTGAATAGATAGGTAGAGTGATAACTGTTTTCCTGTTGCATTGTTTTTCCTTGTACCTAGTTAATTTTACAGACAAGTTATGGTTATGGATTTGCGTTGTGTCATGGTCGTGGTTTATCCCTAGGAAAACAATCCTAAAATCACGTTCTGATGCCTACTTCCAGCACTCGGATAAAAAGTAGATACTTCATGTCTTTTCGCAGCACCTTGGCTCTTTTGTTTTACTTTTGAGTTTAAAATATTATTAAGGATTTTCTTCAGACAGTATGGTAAACTGATAGCATTTTTATCTGCAATGTTCTAACCTTGTATGAGTAACCTGTACATGTACAAGTGTCCATAATACCTAGGTAAGCATCTATATTGTGAACTCATAATAATAATTGCCGACACGGTCAAGATCTTGTTCCTGACATTATAATTATTAAACACTCGTATAAAAACAATTACCTAGTTTCCGGATAATGTCTATTTTTGTAGACATTATCCGGAAACTAGTTTGCGGAGCAATCGAATCTGATTTTTAAATACGAAGCTAGATGTAATCATCAGTAGAAATATCTTGGTAAGTAAGTAATCCAGTATAGCAGTCAGTTCAACATAAACATAACCTATTTTATCTACAGGAAATGCTAACAATTTTGAGTGAAGATAATGCTTACTTACTTATCTAAAGAGCATTTCAAAATCGTTCTGTTTAGATAATATATATTTTTTTTACTGTAAGCTGAATACAATCGAGTTACACTATGTAAGGGGCAGGCATAATCGTCTACGAAAATCGATTAATTACTTACGTCAACCATTAATCGTAAATTAAACAGTTTGCCGAGCTCCTACAGTCAGAAAAGCTGTTTTCGCACATTGTATTGACGGCAATTTTTGTGACAACATTTTTTGTTGAATATTTTATGATCACATTTAATTAATTTTCATTATGATCTTTTTTGTCTGAAAATAAACGATTTTTGATGCTAACGGACTAGGATTGGGGAAACTGCGGGAACTATGGCACCTGACGATGACAATGTATTAAATACAGTTAAAATGGCAGGTGGAGACTCGCCAGCTCACTTACTGGGCCCCCGGGAAACAGTCACAAAATAGCAACAAGAGGGCAACAGGGACGTGAGCGGCTGAAGGGTGAGGATACCTCCGCGGACTTTAAACGCAGATCACGCGCTCCCTGTGGGTCCAGCATCACCGGCCCACTCGCCACTTACCACAAGGCACCTACCCTCCGAGCAGGGCTACTAACCCTGCTCTAGCGACTCCACTCTGGTCGGTCAATGAAGGCAAGCCAAGAGGCGGGAGACCTATCCCCCGTCATGCTTCACTCCGGCAGGCCGGAGATGGGGGACAGTATACCTACTCTCCCTGGAGCACTCGGTATATACTTATAGCCCCGCGGGGTCGCTACTCCCCGTCATCCGCCTCAGATGCCCTGCGAGGCTTATTTATTTTAATTATTAGACGAAGTAAGAAAGTGAAGGTGGGTTCAGATCTAAATACCTTTTCTATCTTTTCCCTTAGCATTATTTACTTACTAGCTTTTGCCCGCGACTTCGTTCGCGTGGAATAGTGATTTTTGGTTTGACCAATAGATGGCGCTATATGTCCGAAATAAATTTTATTTTTATTTTTATATTTTTTTGTAATAAAAACTATCCTATGTCCTTTCTCAAGTTCCAAACTATGTCTGTACCAAATTTCACACAAATCGGTTCAGTAGTATAGGCGTGAAGAAAAGACAGACAGACAGACAGAAAGACAGACAGACAGACAGAAAGACAGACAGACAGAGTTACTTTCACATTTATAATATTAGTTAGGATAATACCTAACTAACTACCTAATCCTCTCAAAAAAGTAAAGAAGTGATGTTATGTTGTAAGTACGTTGAACTCTCATACATAGGCTAACATTCTTTCCATAATTCTCGACTCATTAGCACCATCAACGCACTTTGTGTCTGTAATTCACACTTTACGTAGTACCTAATACATACCCAAGACTATGTAAAGCAATAGCTGTTCCTCGCGGTTTCACCTGAGTGTCGAGAAGGAACTTCTTTCCTAAGAAATTATAATAATTGTCTGTTATTTTGCTGTACATATGTGAACTATGCCTAATTGCCTACCTCAAAAATTCGTTCAGTATAATTGAGGTGTCCAAATCACATTGAAACCTTCTACTTTATAGTTAAGTGTCAATTTGTATTGCTGTTACCGTCAGGTATAAAACTCTGTTGCTCTTATTTACTTCTGATTTCAGCTTCATCGCATATCCTCAACGATACACGTTATTTGCCTCGTGTGGGCCGATTATTTGCGGACAGCCGTACCCACTGTGCACCGGAAGGGCCAGTTTTGTGTAACGACATAATCGCGGCGTGGTCAGCCCCCTCCATCCAACTCCTGCCCTCCCCCCTCCCAGTCTGCTACCATGCCGCACCCAGGTAGGCAAGGGCGCGACCGCCACAAGTTCAAACTTTGTCTGCCGTCGGTAGCTTTTAGTTTGCTATCAATACACTGGACAGCTTACTCACTATAGGAGAATGATTGGGCAGTTTTCTGTTACGAATTGCATTATAACATGGTAGTTTGCTACATTACAACAGTGCTATACTATGGTCATGAATCATTTATTGACACAACAATATGACCTCAAGATATTTTTCTAAAATCACGAGATTCTAATCTGAATCCATGAAAATGGATGGACACCAGACAACTTTCCGTTGTTTTTGTTTGCTTGAGGGGACATCCTCGAAAGTACCGCTTGACCGAATTTTCCTTTCAACAGTTACTTGGGATCACCATACCCGTATTCAGCATAAAAGAGAATTTTTATTATCTAATACTTTGTAATAAATTAGCAAAGTTTTAATCAACTAGACATTATGCAAAGATGTATGTTACAAGTTACAATGGATATTATATACCTACCTTGAGTTATACCTACTAGTGCAATGCATCGAGATGGTCTGTAACATTAGGCAACATGCGGTCATGAGTCAGGACGCACCTGTTCAAATACCTATGCGAAGATGTACTATCTACAAGTCATCCTTTAAGAATGTTACACACTCTTCAACTACAAAAGGATGCGCAGTTTGTTTACGTATAAGCAAAGCAAAATTTTTAAATATTGCCCAAAATTACTTCTTTGTAACTTCGTATGACCCCCTGGTAGCCAGAGAGGTCTATTAAGAATTTTGTAGTAGTGAATGAAGTATAGATGTGCAGAAAGAAACAAGCTCTGAAATCCATCCCTTCAGATATGGTATATAATTTTCACTTCACACACATTCATTCACAATTACTTCGCTGTATTTGAGAGATCATCAGTGCACATTTGGTGCACGTTGGACACATGATATGATACCTAATGCGAGCTCTCCATCATCGTATTTAGGTAGGTGTCGGCGTTTATCAAAACACGTGCGCACACCACGTGGAAACTTATCGGATATTATGATAACGGCTCATTCAAGATGAGCAGAAATTGGAATTCATTGAAATTGGAAACAGAAATATCTACAAAGGTTTTGACGAAAGAGTTATGAGCTGTTATTTTAATGCGGATCTCGATCTTGGCATTCCACGTGGCATGACGGTGGGGCCAAGGTTAGGGCTCTTAATAGAGTATTGCAAATGGCCCATGGTCAAGGGCGGCACCTTAGGGTGCGGTAGCAGTCGTATGAAGTAAGTAAGTCGAAACGTTTAGATATACTTAATATCTGTGGAATTAAATTGATCGCGAAAATCTTTGTTGAGATATTTGTTGGTATGTTTGTCTAGATTTATATGATGGCTCATGAAATAATTAGCTCTAAGTTATACTGGCGAACCTTCTGTGTTGACCCTTTCAAAAAAAAAAAGGTGCCAAGTCTGTGTGTAATATTTGATGATGATGAACATATGTACCTATATGTATTTGCAATGATGTCTAAATATTACAAGTCCGAGTTACAGAGATACATTAATATAATAAATGTTTGAGTTCACAAGTAAGTAGAAACAAGCCATTGAAATCCTATTAGTTCTCACGGGTGGTTTGTGTAATGTAAGCTGAGCCGTGAGGTTACCCAATTACAACAATTATGTGTTACTTCACTTTCAGATTTTAATTCATTTCCTGTGAAACTACATGGAAACTGTTTTCGTTATAGCAGCCACTATGAAAATACAGTTTTGGGTGATTCTTTTAAACCGAGGGTTTTTGACTCGTCTTTTACCATTATTGACATGATAGTATGACTCAGTGCATGCAATATCATATCGAAGGCACCGGTTTAGATATGGATTTAGAAAGTACTGATTACTTGATGAGCCAGATTATAGATAGAGATATTGATGACAAAGACGAATTTTGAACCATATTAATGACAATTTCTTAATTTTTCCAATCGATCATTAACTATGAGTGGAACCAGGAATTGTTGTAAAAACATAATTATAAAAATATGTGTTACGCCTCTTTTATAAATAACTAGCAAACCCGGCGAACTCCGTTTCGCCATCAGATGGCTTCGTTTTATGTTACATTTTGTTTGGTGATTAAAAGATAAAGATTTTTTTGTTTTAAGTACTACAGTAAGTACCTACGTCTACAACAGTAATGAATTCATTTCGATTACAAAAATGATATTAAAGATAGAATATAGAGTATCTTCTGTTAAGTTCTGTTACCCTAGTACTCGTGACAAACAATGATTCCGTTTCAAAACCAGTACCATTTCAAAAAGACTTCCCCGCTTTTCTGTTTAAATTTTTCCCGAATTTTCTTCCTTTTCTTGCTAGAAACCTCACGGAGCCCGAGACCTTTCCAACGAATGAAAAACCGTGGAAATCGGTTTGTGCGTTCTGGAGTTATAGCGTCAGGAAGGAAAACCCGACTTATTTTTATATAGTAGATCTCTATTGACTAATTTTCAATGACTTGAAATTTCGCAAAGATTGGGGATGTTTTTGGCAATGAAAATAATGATTTTTTGAATACTTTTGCAATACCTAGTATTTCTGTCAGATTACAACCTAGTTCTAATCATAGGAGATTACGGTCAGTTGGACACTTGATGCTTTACATAACGTAGTCATAATCTTGCTAATCCAGTTTACATGACACTGCCAGTATTAACACCATGTGATCTTGGTGTTAATTGCGTAAGTTAGGTTTAATTAGATCACCTTCCTAAGATGGAAAATCAGGTGTGATCTTGTGATTGCATTTGTTTCTAAAATTCCATCAACTTGTTTTAGCAGATTGTTAGTAGCTAGTATCCACAAAGAGTTAACTTAGTAACTAAACAAGTTGTCTGATCACTCACTTCAATAGCTATTCTGAAACAAAGCTAGTTTTTTCTAAAGTTTCCGAAACTATACTAAACCGATTTGAAATATTCTTTCACTGTGGAAAGCTACACTCTTCCCGAGTATCACAGGCCATGTTTTACCTCGGTACAGTACGTCGATTCTATAAAATTCAGACAACAACTCGCATTTCACTTCGCTATTCACTCTCACTTCGCATTCGGTTCAAAAAGTTCTAAAAGTCATCTCATACTTTATCTGTCAAAATCTCGAGTTTAATTTAGTTCAACTCGCAAACACGCTCGCAAGAGTAGCGCTAGTGTAGTTTGAGAATGCCAATCACGAAACTCACGGCGGATTCAGATGCGAAGTTAAGAATGAAGTCTTACAGAATCACACCACAGGCAGTATTGCCACGGGGCGCGGGTAAAACTGCTTTAAAGCCGCTAGTTTAACATATTACATAAATACCATCATAAGCTTGATCTTCTTCCAGATCTTGTAAAGATAAACTCTCCATCCTTAAAACATTTAATTCCTTAAAGGTACGCATATATGTAATTATACTTACGTACATAGAATGCTGTTGAGGTAAAAAGGAAGTAAGGGTCTTAGAAAACCGGTATGAGATCATGTTTGTTCTGTAGGATTTTCCTCTTTTTATAATAGGTACCCACATCATTAACTTGCGGTTGTCGGGTAGCTTCTTGTATACCGTTATGGCAATCTGTTAATGCATATTATTATTAGAATATTTCCTCCTATTTACAAGAATCCTTATATATTTTGAGTCACTTACTTCATTCAAATGATTCAGTGATTCGAAAATGTTTATAGAGGTACAATGTGTCACATGTACCATCGCAGGTGTTTTGAGATCTACCTTTCTACAAGTTTCAATTAAATGCGTCTGGAAAGATTTTGTCTGATATTTCAAGGGAATAATTCACACACAATTCTATGTTTATGACCATCAGAGGGTTATCAAGAAGCCAAGTGAATGTTTCTTCATAGCTTATTTAAGAAAGTTGGCGGCTCCTTTGATTAGTTTCCTTAAGCTACAATTAGAGCAGGCGCCACACGAATTGTCGGTCCACCAATATAAACTAGCTCGCAAGAGTTCACAGTCTTAAATTATGATCTATAGCCATTTGTTGTCATGTGAACAGATATCACTTAACAGAAAAACAAAAGTCGATCGTGGTTTTTAAAAGACACAATTCATCACGTGTTTTGATGAAAATAACTATACTTATGTTGTTTTATACTAACTTATAACTAAAGCGCCATCATCAACCTATGTAATATTAAAATTATATTACAATCGTAACTTCGGCGTATTTAAAATGGATCCTTTACATCTTAAAGACAACTTACAGTCTTGTGTTTGAATGGTTTCAAGTTTAAAGTACTACCTAACTTAGAAGGCTATGGGATTACGTCATTGTTGTTCAGTTTCTTCTGACTCAAGCTGATGAATAATCCGCATTTGCTCATTTATTTAGCGTACTCATAGCTTCCTGTTTAGGAACGATAGCATCGACCATTTATCAACCTCTGATTAATTGTTACGGCGCATGCACTCAACCAGTTATCCGTTCGATAAAACCACAAGTACCATATTATCTACACCACCTCTTTGGTACAATTGTTGAAATTCGTACTTAGTTTGCACTAAATGCACTAAGCTTAGTACCTTCACATGATAATTCTATTTTCCTTGTTTAGTATCGCATTAACCTTGGTGGTAATTAGGATCTGTCTTTTTCTCGTTTGTAAATAAGCTAAAAAGACGTGTCATAAAGAATAATAAGTATGGCTTTTTGTTCTGACACGAAGTATGACTTATCATCATCCTCCTGCCCTTATCCCAATTCTATTTGGGGTCGGCGCAGCATGTTTTCTCCTTCCATACTCTTCTATCTCCCGTCATCTCACAAGTAACATTCTTTCTTACCATATCTACAGAAAAACTTATATCCTTCACCTATCTCTCTAGCCCTTGCACCCTTCCATTTTGTCTCTTGCAGGCACGCTACATTTATTCGTCGCCTTTTCAAAACATCTGCTAGCTCTCTTCCTCTTCCAGTCATCGTTCCTACATTCCAACTCGCATACCTCATTCTCAATTCTCTCACACTTCGAGCTTATATGACTTATGTTGATGGATAAAAATGGATAAAATATATAATCCATCCGACATTGTAGGTACCTACTGCTGAAGAGTTTCTTTGTTTCTTACAATGATATATAGCTCATTTATCGTGGAAGGCTACATTTTTTAGGTAGATATGTAATTCACACGGGACGCGAGAGAATCCACATGCGGAAGCTAAATTGTTAATTACAAATTAATGATTCAGCTACACATGTACCGAAAATGATCTAATTAATAACTGAATTAATAAATGCTCATGAGAATTAGCAGCTATGGCGTTACGAATGTGGTAACCTTCCGTCTGACATTGAACTCGGCGTCTGCGCATTACATGATGATCAAGGCTGAGCATTATCTATTTGACGCAGATATAAAAACTATTGTTTTACAATGTTTGCCTAGAATGAATTTCAGTTAGTAGTCGGTAGAAAATACTTACTAGACTGTTTTCAGGGGTATGAATAGGTTAAAATATCACTGAGGAAAATTGGCTATCCTTTATTTTTCAAATTAATGTACGTACCTACTCTCTTATTTTATTTATTTTTCCAAGTTGTAGAATTGTGCTATGTTTTTGGATTCATCCGGTTGCTGAACTTTTGACGTCAGACTACTACCTACCATCTAACTAAACTTTTAGACAGACTTTAGACTTATAACTGATTTTCCATAAAATTTGTGCCTAAATCCAATAAAATCAGTACCTAGCCTATTTCAAAACAAACTAATAAGGCGCCCAATGCACTCCTACGCAGCCAGACTGACTACAAATTACCGATGATCGTCGCTAAACCGTCGCAAGGACTTCTACAATGTCGCTCGGTGAAGACATATCGTAAGAACCGAAGATGTCACAATACTTCTCACCTTTCGTAATCCTCACGGCAAATTATCTGATAATATTAACCGACCAATATAAGAAGACAGGTGAGAACATATAGAACTAGATTTAAATGTATCGAATTTGACAATTATTTGACAGGTTTCTTTGCAACCAGCGCCATTATTAAATGTCAATATAAAATGGTAATTTTATACATATGTGTACAGAACTATTTTATGCCATTATCCATTATGTTACTTATTTATTTTGATCAGTGCGTAGGTACTTTATCAAGTGCTTTTATCGTTGTTTATCAAGCAATCGTAATAATGTGTATTTCTAATGAAACGTGATGTTTGCATTTCGTATGATATTTGCTAACGTGCAGATTGTCACAATATTGTTCAAGTGTGTGACGTCCCTAGTAATTAAACTAATTGGAAATCGCTTCAATTGAGTTGTAACTATGTTAACAAAGTTCCTAGTTGTAATATGTGTGGGTCCATTATCAACTTTTAATCACAGGTCGATTGCGATGACATGATGTCCATATTCGTCACCTTTAGCTTCGAAAAATAAGTAGGTACTCTGGTTTTGCAGAAAAATCATTGTTATCCTTTTACCAACTTATAGAGGCCGTCCCTTCAAACAAGTATCCCTTCGATATTATTTCTGAAACACTGATAACAACATCTTGTAACACGGGGCCAGGTGAGAGCAGATGCAACAGTAGCTACAATAGTATTGTGCTATCAGTTACACAAGACAAGTAAAGGGAGCATTGTTATGCATCGATTGTAAACGCCTTTGTTTAGCGAAGATTACCACACACAAAGACATGACTAATCGCTTGCAAATATGTAACTAATTGAGCAACAAAACATGCCAACAAACACTAAATTGTTGAATATTAAAACATAAATCCATTCACTTAAATCAGACCAACACGTTGAACGATCATTTTATTAGCTACGTTTATACGATGGTCGACAATGAGTGACTCATTGAGTGCTCGTGCACTCAGATCGCACCGAGCCAGTTATCACATCATCACCCTTGGATCGGTTCAGTCAGAGCGAACCAAGTTACCGGCGATTTTTTTTATTGCTTTGTGACGTGTTGTATGCTCGTAATCCTACAATTCTAGCTTAGTTGAAAGATAGACTGTTGAGATAAAAGCGATCCGAGATGTTTTACAATACGTAGGAAATAGTAGTAAGTAAGTAGGTACTTGTATTTGTAGAGACTTTAAACCATTTCAGTCTTTTAAATTACCTGAGAATATGAATTTGCTGTGTTACCTGTAAAGAAACATATTTGCGTTTTAACTACACATGCAAATCTTTCAGTTTCCTGAGAAGCTCGTTTGAATATCCAAACGGGTTAAAATATTAACACGGCTTTTGGCAATAAATGTTGCCTTGTTCATAAAATATCGAGACACAGAGTACGTAAATAGTTTACGTCATCATTCGGATATAGTGTTGACGTAAACTGCCGATGAATACTTTGTTTTATGTTAAACATACTTTTGTTAGCAGCTAACTGTTCAATAAATTGGAGTTAAATGTTCTTACAAAGACAGAACTTAAACATTGATGGATTCTAAGAAGAAACACTCGTAAGTCAATATGGTCTATGGATAATCATTAACTTCGAAGAAAAAAACATCAAACAAAACAATACCAAATACCTATAATTACTACAAATTAAACTTTTCAAAGACAACACAGGCTTAAAAGCCTTCTACAGTAAAATAGATGATTTTTGCGGTTCCGGGTTTAACGACCTTATAAAGCAACTGTCCTAGACTAGACGATAATGGATGAGGAAAGAAAGGTAAGGCGTGACGACACCAAAGAGTATGCAATGGGCAGGCCCACAGTTTTTTTATTATAAGAGTGAGATTTAGAATAGAATAAGTAGGTACTTAAAGTTAATCAATTTCTAATAGATCATCTGTGTCTCTAAAATCTTATTTCAATAAATTATGTAACATAGAAATAGGATAGAAACTTACTTTTCTGTATGTGCATGAAGATAATCCCATGTATAGGGAATAAACAAGCAAGGAGAGACCGCTAGTTTTAGGACTTTGAGTGAAGTGTACCTATTTACAGATAGTTGAATTTCGCAAACCAGACAAAATTTAAATAACATAGAAGAAAAATAGATGGATAAAGCCATTTACTATTTAAAAAACTTGTATTCGCTTAAGTGTAGTCTCGTTCTGAGGTCACGGGTGCGTAGGCGTCGATTGCTTCCTTGTTAGACGGCGCCTTCGAGCGCCCCTCGGACGCGGCTGTCTCTCGATTAATACTAATAATTCCATCGTTTAATACGCAGATGGCACGTACATAATATGACAATATTTTGATAGACATAAGCAATTAACCTTATGTATTTATGTTCGACTGAGGCTATAGTAAGTAGATCCTTGTTATTTTTGTCTGGGTAAAATTCTGTACAAATTCACAAACGTTACACTATCCATTCTTTCTCCTAGTCTCCTAGTACAATATGTACTTAGAATAGAAGGAGAGATAATAACGTAAAACATTTTTGATAAATATCTGAAAAAAACAACAATTCTGTGCGTCTTCTGCTTTTCAAAATTGGAAAAAATTGATCCAGGGTCTACAAAAGAACACAATACCAATAAAAGTATTGACGTCACATATTTTATCACGGCCTACTAAAAGGTAAATGCTCGGTACAATTTAGGCCTCGATCATAAAATTCATATTAGTGTATTGTTCATGTTCATATATTGAAAAGATCCAATTGTTGACCCAAGGACGACTCATAAATATTCATCAAACAACATACAGCTAATGTACTAATCGTACTACAATCACAATAAAATCATGGGTAAGTATTGATTTGAATATTAAACACGCTGAACTTAAAGCGTAGTTAGCTAATTTGAACCAGGACTAATGAAGGTTCAAAAATTTTCCGTTACGACTTCTTAGATCAAATGCTCAGTTTTACGGACTAATAAAATTAGAACATATGGCTGACTGACGCTGGAATTATTAGTGGAACCACTCACACTATTATAGACACGGTATAAATAAAAACAAGCTTTGTGGGAGAGCCTGTGAATGCTACGATTGAGCACGATAATGGACAGCCAAATGTAGGTAATCGTTCCATTAGCTTACATAATATTATTAAGTGTATTGACGACTGGCTATCTCCGCTTGTTGGATAACATCTATTTACGGCTGTGAACGAACTTGTATAAAGTTCAGTGAACAATATTCCAATAGAGGAATAATGGACCTCCAATACACGAATGTACAGTTTCAATAAGCCATGACTCATGACGAAGGACTGTGGACTGGTTTTGTAAGCAAAAATATAACTGATATAATTAAACTTTCACTCAGCTGATAAAACAGATCTCTGGCTTATGTGATCGTTATTAAATTGGCAACTGCAGTCTGAGCTGTCATTAAACAAATCGGAAACAAGATAATTATTACGCAACCAGGTCCACCGCTGCACTTGATACTTGGTCAACGTGTCGGAAACATTATATATGCATTAACTCTAACATGTAACACAAACACTTTAACAAATAGATAATATCCCCCGTATCCCCCTTATATCACACCACACATGACCTTTACTTGAATAGGAACATAATTATCATTAATTCACCGAACGCCAAGCCACATTACGAAATCATAGCTATCGACGGTTTCTTAGTTTGATATCAGTTAAATAATACATATTTTGGGTCGCCAATCAGCGGACCAGGAAAAGTAATAATATTTTTATTTGACTAATTTCGGTACAATAGGCACGCACCATGCTAACTGTGATTTGTAGTCTTTTTATGGTGAGAACGATACGCCCGAAGGTGACTTTGTAATTGAAAGACACCTGGAGCAAGGTTACGACTCCATAATTCATGGTTTCATCAAAACAAAACACGACGAACTCACAATTGATGACGAATATGATTGGTATCAGGTATCAAGTGACAATTAATAAACAAAAAGATTGTGTATGGGGCATATTCATTTGAATCAAACCAACCAAGAACTTTATACGTAACACTAGCTGTTGCCCGCAACTTCGTCTGCGTGGGCAATATAGAATGGTCAAAATACTACTTATCCCGTAGGTGCATTCTTTCACGTGACAGTATAATTAGGATTAGCACTTAGCAGTCGCATAGATTCAATGATCAAGGTTGTGTTGTGGATGTGACCATTTATCTAAACAAAAGAAGTAAAGTTTGTGACGTTGTGAATATCTCTGGATTTAGTCAGCCAATTTGGAAAATTATTACGTATAGTGCGTAAGTAATTTTCACAGGAAACAGCTTTAATCTATGTCTATATGCTTTGAGTCTGACAAAGCTGTCATTTGTACATTTTCTGCAGCTGCTGTGACTAATCAGAAGCCAGAAAGTCTGTCAGTCTTACCATGGATAATGTCTTGTAATGTGACTGGATTGAAGAGAACAGATAGGTAGTCGCTCCAAGCAAAACATTGGTACTCGAACAGATTCGGCGACTGGAAGCCAACACCAACATAGTTGGGGAATAGCTGGATGGATGATGAAATGAGTCATCATCATCAGCAGGCGCATAGGGTAGGATAGTTTCACTTACTCACTATGGTAAGGCTGACCCCAAATTAGGCGTGCGCGATCCTCGGGCGTGTGAGTAGCGCGGGCGTCGCGAGCGCGCTGCGTGAACATCGCGTTTTGCTGCCCTGCGGCATGTGTGAAGAGAGCAAGCGACGCGCTCGCGGCGAGCACGCGGCGCTCGAGTTGCGTTCTTACCCCTTCGCCCGCTATCCCCACCGCCCGCTAAACGCCTTAGCAGTTAAACGTCAAGGAGAGCGGCGCGTGCGCGCCGCGAGCGCGCTACAAATGCCGCAGGGCAGCAAAACGCGACGCTCACTCAACGCGCTCGCGACGCACGCGCGGCGCCCGCGCTACTCACACGCCCGAGGATCGCGCACGCCTAATGTGGTGGCCTAAGCCGGGACTCCACCGAAATGTTTGCATTAGTTCACGAATAGGCAAAATGTACGTATCTGAGAGAGTCCACTTCATGTGTTCGTACTTGAAACCTGCTGTTTTGCCAAGATTTTCAAAATGAACGCTCGCAATTTGTCATTTCTTGGTGGAGCCAGCAAATCAAAAGAAACATAAGTGTTGTAGGTATACTGTGCGTCACTACCGCACACTGCGAAAATTTCGCTCTTGCGGAGGACGTTTATATACCATATTTTGTGTCACACGTAAACAGGACGACAGTAAGTATCCACCGAAACACTTTCAAAGATCTGATGAACGAACAAATCAGACCTGACTTGGTCACCTGGGGCCAATCAGAGCTCTATGAAGCGATAATACGCTTTGGCTCCTACTGTTATTGTGGTTTCTGAAAATTTATTCACCTCATTCAACGATGAATGTAATTCTGATGGTACTATTAAGAACACTTGCTTAGCGCAGAAGCTGACGTTGGCAGGTCAACTCTTTTGACTTCTCGAATAGGATACCATTGGTTTTTGTGCAATGCACACCTGCAATGCATTCTGGATTAGGATAGGATATAGGTGGATAGGATTTGCAACAGAGAACAATTCTGTCTTTGTAATTGAATGATATCAAAAGTCGTGGTGGCCTAGTGGGCAAAGAACCAACCTCTCGAGTATGAGGGCGCGGGTTCGATTCCAGGTCAGGCAAGTACCAATGCAACTTTTCTAAGTTTGTATGTACTTTCTAAGTATATCTTAGGCACCAATGACTGTGTTTCGGATAGCACGTTAAACTGTAGGTCCCGGCTGTCATTTAACATCCTTGGCAGTCGTCACGGGTAGTCAGAAGCCAGCTAGTCTGACACCAGTCTAACCAAGGGGTATTGGGTTGCCCGGGTAACTGGGTTGAGGAGGTCAGATAGGCAGTCGCTTCTTGTAAAGCACTGGTACTCAGCTGAATCCGGTTAGACTGGAAGCCGACCCCAACATAGTTTGGGAAAAAGGCTCGGAGGATGATGATGATATCAAACGTAGTTTTATATAAAAGGTTTTTTCTTAGACTTGGCTCGGGTCTAACTGAGACTGTTCGTAATCGTGAACAGTGTATTAATTGCGATCGGAAGTTGAAAGTAAGCATGTCTCTGGTATGCGACGCGTATTTTGTACGTTTTCAGACGCGATAAGGCAGCTCCCATTTCTTATCTGCACTTTGTATCTGGGCTGGTTTTTAAAGCTACAGAAGCCTACATTATCTCACGCTTAGCAGCGCTTGCGAGAGATAGATCCTGATTTCTTCTAGGATTAAGTTGTCATATTTTGCATTAGAAAAAATAATACTACTCACTCAAAGTAATTTGTTTAAGGCCACCACATTAGTGGAAGATAAGCTAAACTATGTTTATGAAAAAATCCTGATATGAACTCCATCTGTAACTTTAAATTATAATTAATTGTTATACTAAAGTCATCATTTTTGACATAATGTTCAAAAAATAATTTAGATGGCACCGTTTTAAATTTGGCTGAGATCTATTAATTTTCCTTTCATCAAGGTAATAATTATAGTTGGATTTTGATGTGGCACGGCAAACTGACAAACACTATTGAAATGTCTATCGAAAAATTACACTACGTGTTAAAATATGGTGAATTACGGAAAATACACAACTCCATCTATTGAAATAATAGTATATAAAGAATGTAAATGGTAATTCATTGTTATTTACCACCTCGCTTCTTGATGTATTTTATTTACCACAGATGGAGCTACTTTAACCTGTACTGTTTTGTCAAACAGGTTGCGTGTCGTAATATTTTACATCTTGAATTCACTAAATTAATCATAATATGATTAATTTAGATCTTTTGATAGAGTGAACCGATTTCGATGAAACAAAGCCTAAGTAATACCCCAAGTTACGTAGAACTTTTGTATATAAGCATTGTCTGCATTAAATTCGTAGATTTTACGTGAATCCCGAACAAACAATCACTTTCTACAGATTTATTATATGTATATAGATAACGTTAATAGACGGAAGATATAGCAGGTCTGATATTGATTAATTATGAGCACTTCCTCTTTACCACAAAGGTCTTAAGGTCTCTTATTAACAAGTCCAAGAATTAATGTGTTTACACATACATAGGTAGAAAATCCGGTCGGAACCTGATAAACATTTACTTGTCACAAGTAAGTGAATCATTTTGCAAGAAGTCTTGATGGACCTTCTAGAAATGGCAGAAGGTTTGATAAAGTATTTTCTTGTGATCGTGTAACATTTACAATGTCGACCGTGAACTATAAAAGAATTAGCCATTACCTAGCGAAAATACAGGAGTAAGTGCCAAGAATCTTTTATTAGGCGTGGAAATGTGTACAAATGTTTTGTAAAAACATTTCCACTGACTTTCTACCGAACGGACTCAAATCTCTCGTGGTAGGTTCATCATTCATTAATACACTACACCTGCATTGACTACCATTTGGTTTGTTAATCTACCCAGCTGCTTTTGTTCCCGGACTGTGTATGTATCTAAAGATACAATGGATATCAAATTGTAATCTAAATTTTCCCACGTGATGAATGGACAGTTTTGTACACTTGTGCTATCTATTCTCTTTCATTGGTAACAGCATCTTGTTTTACTTTGTCGAATCAATTCCCATCTGAGTTTTTATAGGCTGAAATACGGACGTTTTTTCAGTTATGAGAATGATCAGTACTTCCTGTAATTCAGAATTCAATAGTGTATTCAGGGTATTGATATCTTTGGGATGGATTCGAGTTTGAGGTTCATTATTTGATTTTTTCTGTGTCTCGAGCTGAATTCAATAGCTCGAGCTAATCCAGTAGTAGTAAGGTTTAGTGATGTGTCTATAAATAAGTAAATGGTATCGATAATGTTTGCAGGTGTAGTTCGGAAGCGGAAGGAGCGTTGACCGGCCCTCGGGACGGCCTTATACATACATGTGGCACTTTCATGGCGCACCCAGTTACCGTGGCCTCACGTGTATTATCAACATAAGTGCGCTTTATTCCAACTATTATTCATTTATAACTTGTAATAAACTTTATGAATGACATTTTTGTCTTCCTTACTCGAGTTTTGTAGGTTTTGTCCTCATTATTGTCGTGTTACATTTGTATGAGTAAGATGCGCCTTTGACGTTCGGGTATTACCGTTGTGTTAGGGAAAATGTTAGGACTATAGGTATGACTTATGTTTCTTGTTTCTGACGTCTACTCCCTGATTCTTACACAGTTTAAAAAATACATTTTAATTTTGAATTTAAAATTGCTAATATAAGTATTTTGGTTAAGTACAAAAATGGGGTATAGGTATAATGTGTTTCTGCTACAGATGTGGCTTATGAAATGCAATATTACTGGAAATAAATATGATTTATATCAGTAACCAGTAGTGAAGTACCAGTTTAACACCGTTGTGTTACCGCTTCATTATATTCAGAGACCTCGTTCGTTTCCGCTTTCGATCTTACTATTTATCGTTATTTTACTCTTAACGAAGGTAATTTAATTTTAAACTCCAAGCACTTATTTCAGTGAAACTAACAGTCAGGATCCTGAAGTGCACACATGCATCCAGATTGTTCGAAATAATTCAAGTTACATAAAAACACCAGGTACAGCGGGCCCCAGTCACTGCCCTTTTGGGACACGAAAAAAAATACAATGTGCTTTATTGTTTTGACATATTGTGTCGGTCGGGTCGGGTGTTGTCTTGCATTCCACGCTAACCGAGCAAAGAAACAAATACCCGATATCTACAACGTGATACAACTGAGTCATCTTTCGTCATTCGACGAGCGAGTTGTAGTGGAATTCTCATGGCCACCAGTTCGCGTGCACCGGTGTTCGAGCGCGGTCAAACTTATCGTCGCTCGCTCTATTATCGTCGCTATTTTCGGTCGAGAGCCGCTCGATTGATAAGCGCCAAACTACCCTAGTGCTTCGATCGCGCCGCACGTACCTCACCGCCGGAGGGAATCGTTACAGTTTCACGTTCACAATTTAAACATTATTCGTATTTGCGCCGTCCAATCGTGAATTTAAATTTGGGAATTATCCTTGCAAATAGACGTGTGACGGATGAGTGAGTTTTCGTTTCCGAAGGTGTTGTGGGAGCGCGAGTCGGGAGGCGCGGGCGCAATGGACAGCTGCTACAAGCTGTACACTTGGATCAACCACACGGTGCTCATGCTGCTCTTCCAGATATTCTGGAAAGTGAGCCAGCTGTCCGACTACTTGACCGGAAAGTGAGTACACCTACTTATCTCTTATCCTTAGTGCTGGGAACATATCAGTGATTAACATTCTGAACCGATAAACATGTGCCATTGGGACGCTAGAAAGTTTTTAAGCCATCCAATAAGGTATTATGTAAACACCGAAAAATGTTTTGATAATCTAGTGCTAGGTAATGTAAATACTGAGAGTGACTACATAACACTCGGCCGAAAGTCGCTGCTAACCGGATCTGGTACTGAGGATTTATTTCCTCTAGGTCTTTAAGTATCTGGCCTTCCACTTCACAGAAAACATTGATGTATTCGCGTATTAGTTGATTAACAATTAATTTCATTTGGATGATAAGATTACCTAAGCTTCTTTAATATTAATGATTGCTTACAATGTAATTGAATGAAATCATTAACGAAGCCAGGTACTTATGTTGCAGGTATGATTATAGATTAAACTTAATAAAATCAAAGATCAAAGTCGTGAGACTAGGCGTTGAAATCCTTGATATTATTCATCTGTGGCTATTTGTTACTTGCCTGTTGATTAATTTATACAAAACTTAAACAGGCAAAAAATTGCGTAAAAACCTGAAATAACGAGCAAAAAATAAAATCATTAAAACGAACAACTATGTACATACACTTTTACAAACCACATTTCATGCACTACGTTTACCAAAACACCCTTAATTTGGCATCGTATGTAAAAATAAAATATCGACAAAAATACACAACACTGTCACACAACATGTGGATGGCAGCTGATTCCTGCCCGATTTTAAATATATTCTGTTTTTTCACTTGGCAACTCGTATTTCTATCTTCATGATGTTCACTTCTTTTTTATAACCCTCTGGTGACAATAAATCAGGGGATAATTTGAAATTTTGAAAATAGAAATTCATGTCTTCTAAAGAAAAAAAACGTAGTAGGTAGGTATTTCTAATCAACTTCCGCGAAAAGTAAATTGAATATGATGGCCAGTGCTGATTGGCAGGCGATTACATATCACGGTGCCAAAAGGAAGTATTCAGGTAGTCGTTTTGTAACACCGTGAAACCGTTAATCTTTACTATTATGTTCTCGAGTTAAACCCATAAATCATAGTATTCCGTTCATTGCTACGAATATTTTTATGAGACCCTGATATTGTGGCCACACAAAGAGACGTAGGTAACGTCAATGAAATGCTTTATTGGAATATGGGGGATCATTTTCTGTTGACAAATGCATAGACAAACAGCATCTTTTCATCAAACTGTGGGCTTTGAGCCAATTTCTTTTTTACGATTTCCTATTTTATTTCATCTGCTAATGTTGATGTTTTCAAAATGCATCAATAACACACCGTAGCAACAATTTAGTCGTAATGTTTCATGAAGGTTATGAACCCGTCTCCCGGTGCCAAGATTATCTTCAAACTGGTTGCGTTCAACCTGAGAGATAAAAGTTTGTTTTCATTATTGCTATCGTTATTTCCCCGTTTTAGCATAGTTTATATCATGTTCAAGGCTGCCAGAATTGCATAAGCTGAATTTAACACTAGGACTTTACTTTGTAGGAACCATACGTACCTAGATGTTTTTTCTGGAAAAGTTCTATGTTTTTGGAATTTCATACCTAGTTTAATGTTATCAGTTATCGATATTATCTTCTATTTGTTAATGGATTCCAAATGCATTAAACATGGAGACTTATTTACCTTACTAGGCACAATATAAATGAATTTATACTTATTAATTAATACCTAATCATTTATATGAAAACAATCGTTTAGTATAATAATCATTAGTTTCTTTAATAACCAGCGTATATATTATTCATTGAATGTTTTCTAATGAGCTATAATGTATGCTATCTTAATTACGTGTATTGACTGTGTTTTGACTTCCCGGTAGAGCGACGTTGTTTTAAATATATTTTTTTTGTTTTGTAGTTAAATTGTATGTCTTGTCTTGGTCGTCAATTGTTATTGGATGCGATTTAGAAGATAATAGAAGATATATCAATTCAGTACGATATCTAATCTAGTGGGCTTATACATAAGAGCCGGATATAGGTAGGTACCTGCTCTAAGAAAGAATAGATAATAAAGATACTGTATTATTTCTTCTTTGGAATTTGTGTCCATTTTGTAAACAAAGATCGAAGAGGTGTATCTAACCCATATCTAAGGTCTTATTTCTTTACAGTAAGATACAAATTAAGTCGTTACCTTTTTAATAAAACACATGTCGGATATATTGCTAATTTTGTAAGATCGTGAATTAGATATGAGGAGAACTTCTTGTGCGAATGCGAATAAAACGGTTCTTTTTTTTAATTTCAAAACCCACCCCGTAAATATTCAATTCTGGGCACCTCTGTTATTTTTCAGAAATAAACATTATCTATGCCTATCATTTTTTTAATATTTCATCTTTGAGAAGCTTTTAGGTATCTAAGTATACCTGCCTAATTCTACAATGTATGTATATTTAAAAGTAATAAGAGAGAAGTGCTCATCAAAAACTGCTAAGCACTTCTTTAATTCAAATAAAGAGTTGCTTAAGTAATTATCGTCATGTTTCTTTGTTAATGAAGCCAATGAGCCATGACCGAAATAATAAATAGCCACGTAAATTAGATAAGAAACTGTCGCATTCATTAGTTTGACGTTAACATTAATCCGCTATAGAATAATTTAGAAAAAAAAAACAGCCAAGTCGGATTTGCGCACTAAGGGTTCCATACTATTTATTGTCTGTAAAAAACACATTTTATTGTTTTCAGCATTCTTTGTTAAACAACCATCGGTAAAAATTTCAACTGTCTATCTGTCACGGTTCTTGAGATACAGTCTGGTGATATTCAGACAGACGGACTGACGGACAGCGAAGTCTTAGTAACATGGTACCCAGTTGCTAAGACTTTGTTTCATCATTCGGGTACGGAACCCTAAAACACGGCATTGTTAGCAATTTCATCACCTTCAAAGTTCAACTTCAAATGTTTACCCATGGGAAAATTTGAGCTGCAACTGTTTATTATTCAGTGCACACTGCGAGTCACGTTGCAACCGATGTGCTCTTTATGTTACCATTCACTTCGTTACGAAAGTGCAAATATCTTCGTTATATTGAGATTAAATGCCAGTAGGTTATGCTAGAATTCGGTACCTACCATTCTCAACTAATACATTAATTTAATACGGAACCGGAATAAAATCGGTCCCACGTAACATTAAGAGTACACTGCAGATTTTTTAGTTGGCCGATAGTTTGATCGGGTGCTTGATAAGTACGAAAATGAATATTAGTACGCATAATATAACAAGGGTCGGGTTGTTGCCGGTATCAGACCAATTTAAACTTTGATTGAATTCACGATTTTCTAAAAAAAAAAAAACAAGCAGCCGGCTAACAATCTGCAGTGTGCAAAACATTTTTTTTTCATTTCAATGTGCGAATCGTCTTGAATGTCGACGAAGGAGCAAAAACAGAATGTATTTTTAAAGACACGTCACTATTAGGTAGTTCTTATTTTAAAATGGCCTGTGTGGCTATCTGTAGAACGTGATAGGCTGGTTTCAGTGTTTTTTTTTTCATTAAATTCAAAAGAGGATTTAATCATATGTCAATGTTCTATTTGCGCAGATACATGAATATACACGAACACTATCCTCAGCTAGGTAGGTAAATAGGTAAAATAATATTAATATGTAAGTATGTTGGTAGGCTTCATAAACAGTGTTTATTCGTTATTTTTACCCTTTCATAATTGGTTTAATAATGAATACCTACCTTTTTGTATTATAATATAAATACACGATTATGGCCGACCAATTATCCTCGACACAGATAATGAAGTAATCGAACAGAAATAACGAATAAAAACACAATGATAATGCGATGTTATCATTCATACTTATTATCAGTTATTATCAGTTTATATTAATCAGAATTACAATTGAATTTTCTTTCAGCTGATAAATTAAAACGTCACCTTTAGGATAATCCCTTAAGTAATACCTATTCAGCCTTCATTTTAATTAAGTTTTGTGTTCCCTGAGCCTCTATTTACTTAAAAAAAACTATTAACCATTATTGTTTAATACAGCAAAACTATCCATTGAAATAAAGAAATGAAGACTATTCCTTTTCAGCATCAGTTTTGCAAGTCAATACATTTTGCCAAATGACATTCTACACATTTAAACATCGAACAATAGAGATGTCCAGGGAAACACCTGGACATCTCTATTTTTTTTTCTTTACTGTGCATAAGGCACCACAGACAATAGACTAGCAACAGTTTACTATGTAAGTACATCAGGTGCACCAATGACGTCACAATGACCTTAGCGTTATGTCGCAAGGAAGCGTGCACATCATGACATTATACCGTAATGGCACCGTATTTGTGTTGCCAGTTTCGCTTTCTACTAACTGCAGGGACGTACGGTCTGTTATGCAGGCGTAACTGCATAAAACTATGACGTAGGAGACCGTTAGTGACCCGCACACCACACACTAAACAGTCGGCCGACAGTTGACACGATGGTTGTCACATTTAAAGAAAATGTTGGTTCCAATCAATGTTTTCAGTCGGTCTGATAACGGCTCAATACCTGGGGCCCGATTCTCCTAATTTTACATAAGCGACGATCGATCGACGTTCGACTCGATTCGACTGAGATCCAATCCCGACTCGATTACGATTGAAGCGTATGTGGCATTCCGCTATTTTTTCTTTGAAATAAACGTTTTTATCCTTTTCTATCATTCAATAATGAATCATTTTGTCTGCAAATGATTTACGATTGCAAAATGATTGTACAGCAAACTACCGTATCTATAGACCAAAATCACCAAAATAGCAGATCAATCGCACACCAATCAAATGTCAATCGAATACGATTGGCCTTTTATTAGTAGCAGAATGCCCGATATGGTTAAAACTGCTATTGCGATCATATTGCAATTCGATTTCTATTCGATTTTGACATTATTAACTTAGGAGAATCGGGCCCCAGATCTTTGTACTATGCGTAATACCATTCATCCTCTTTGATTCATTAGCCCAAACAAGCTATCGGCCGACTAAAAGTTTGCAGTGTACTCTCAGTCTGCTATAATGGGTTGTAGTTCCTCGATCGCCTTTTGTTTTTGATTGACAACGATAGGCTTACTTATGGGTAAAGTCTGTCCGAATTAGTTTATAAATGTAAATAGCATGTCACTCCTACGGTAGATTAATTTGTTTATAGCAATGCATCTTTAAGTCATATGTTATGAGACCTTTATGGTAGCAGATTTCAGTATGACTGTAAAAAGAGCTATAAGTACCTACTTAAGTCTGTAATTGCCTGATTTCGTTAGGTTAAAACTTTAACTTTGAATGAACCTTTTGTAAGCAGTGTAAAATATCTAGAATTAACAATATTGGTTGTGTGGTTGCTTATCAGATATGTAATGTATAACGATTGTTACAGGTTGATTATTATTGATAAACCTCGTTTGATAAACCTCGTGTACTAAACTTGAACTTAGTTTAAACTGAAGTAAAGTAGGTGTAGTACATACTAGAGGAACCTACATCTATATGTTTTATCTAAGCACTTACAAATAATATATGTATCAAAAACAGATAAATAGAAGTAGGTACCTAGTTTTAATGGCCTCGTCAAATACATTGAACATCTGTGCAGTCTAGACGCCGATTCAGTCAATTCTAAGAATAGACAAATAATTTAGGTATATCTATTGCGGAAAGCAATTCCCAGCTGTCTTTAGAAACTATTCACGATTTTTGTTAAAAACACAGAAATCCTTGATGCTGTTGAATACAAAACACGCGCCCTTACATGCATCTATGTCAGCGTAGTTCGTGACCAATTACAAATGCATCTGTACCATCATATATTCATATAAAAAACCTATAAATTGAGCAGTTAGTCCATTACCGAGGTTGCATGAAATTGTATGACGCCATTCGATGAATTAGATACCTATCTAGCGGGTGTAAGCCGGTGCCAAAAAACGCACGAGCGGTCAAAGTACACAGTTCGATAGACCAAAGAGGTTTTATACGTTTTTATATCAATTCGTAAGCGCGAAGAAAGTGGACTAATATTAGAAGGTTGGCAGTACTGTCAGGTATGTTGGCATCATAATCGCGGACAGTTCCATTACGTAGAGATAATCTAGGAATTCAGGAGTATAGAGCGGTAACGACACAAGTTCCTATAAGTACCTATCTATGGTTCTAGGCGGGAAAAAACAGCATGCGTGTCGGAGGTTTAATTTGGAACTATGGAAAATTAAACCAGTAGAAAGGACTATCCCTAATAGCTAAAACATGATACCTACATATTTGAACACTGTTTAATTTAATAAATGTTGACGTTGTTGATATAAGTATTGAAAGGGACCTTATTTCAACCTTTGAGCATCGAATGCACTGACTCATCGCTATCTCGCCTTATTGAGACGAACAGTGATTCAAGCCAATGCAGCATAAAAACATAAGTCATTAATGGAACCTGATACCTATGTGACTAAAAATAAACTCTTTGATTAACACACATTTCTGAGTACCTAGACGTTCATCTATAAATGATAATAACAATATGTACACGCTCGTTATACTGAATAAGTACTTAGGTACCTACTTTAGTCGTGTCAAAAACAATGACGGTAATAAAAATATTAGTTAATGAGTATTGAATCATTACTTTAGGTGTATTAAGGATAAGTCATTTCTGCACCTATACCTACCTAATTCATAATCAGATGAATAGGTATAGGTGCAAAAAGCAATAAGTAGGTAGTTTGAAATTGAATGATTCATGAATGTTATTCAGCTTAGGTTTAAACAAATCTAAGTACCTATTAAAAGGAGCCCGAATTCATAATAAACCTGTAAACGCGATTGTAATCGTAATAAGCAGAGTTCATTGACACTAGTCCCTGTAAATCTAATAATGATAATAAGATAGCAAACAAGAGGAATCACTGTAGCATGATGTATATTGACGTAATCCTACAATGTTGATCATAACAATTTGTTTGTTCACGTAATCGTTTTAAATAACAGACTAACAAAACGACCAACATTTATCTATTAATATTTGACCTTTCCACAGACAAGATTCAGGGGCCCGATTCTCCTAATTTTACTTAAGCAACATACGATTGACGTTCGACTGCGATCCAATCCCGACTCGATTACGATTGAAACGTATGTGGCATTCCGCTATTTTTTCTTTGAAATAAACGTTTTTATCCTTTTTTGTCATTCAATAATGAATAATTTTGTCTGCAAATGATTAACTATTGCAATATGATTGTAGAGCAAACTACCGTATAGACCAAAATCACCAAAATAGCAGACCAATCGCAAACCAATCGAATGTCGTTGGAATAGGATTGGTCTTATAATTAGTAGCAGAATGCCCGATATGGTTAAAACTGCTATTGCGATCATATTGCGATTCGATTTCTATTCGATTTTAACATTATTAACTTAGGAGAATCGGGCCCCTGGACGCACAATACCAGTAATACAAAGATTATTCAAATGTCAACATGTTATTTTTTTTTTAATTACAAAATTATTTGCATTTGACGTTACCTAAGATCTCTACGGTCATGTCTAGTTAGATATTTATCGATGTGTAACTGAATAAAACAAGCATAAAAAGTTACGAATGGATATAAACGATACGAGGTTCTTGCCTACGTATTTTCCACGTACGACATTATACATAATAATAAGGCCGTAGAAGTCTAGCCCAAGGGGTTTGACTAGAATATTGATGCTAATTTGAAACGACTAGCAAATGATGCTTAGCATAATCGGCAGCATATTGGTCGAGAAAGAATGTATGCTATTGTTGATACATTGAATAGCAGACAACGGAATTATGACTCGAACAAAATGTGTTGCTTAATTTTTTTCTAATTTTAAGATGGTGGGCTATTCTCAATATGCTAAAGTTTTCAACTAATATAAGAAGAAGATACATATTATATGCACATCTATCTACTGACTTATTAAAAAGTGCCAGATAGATAGATGTTGAGCTCAATCAATAACGTATTTTCTATGAAGACATATCGTTGTCTCTAAACCGCGGTCTATTTCTATGGAATATCAATCAAAGCATCGTTTGGTCAATTTGGCACATCACTGCGGGCTTTGTTTTCGACAATTTACATTTATTTATACAAGCGAGTGGATCTGCGAATAAGATTCACGTCATCTTGCGAATATCTGGTTTATAATGAGCGTCGAAGTTGTGTTTGTGGCGGGAAATATGGCGAGTGTGATAATCTTTTAATGCTGGCCTCAACGTCTCTTATTTACATACCGGTCTGTTGTTCAACATTTTGTGTCGACTCAGTGTGTTGGCTATTCAATAAAGTGGATAAACAAGCTATTAAAACTTGCTTATAGACATAATACTGATTGTCATCATTACTTAGTGTAATATAATTAGTAGATTATAATTACGTATTTTCTCGGAATAGACACTTCCTTATTGTATTGCAATCATGTTTCATAAACTCCTTGTACGTTTATTCAACATTTTTTTAGAAATTGTTTGTATTTTAAAATAAAGAACGACACAAGATGTCTGTCTCTTTTCACATAATGGAAAAAAACTGTTTACTCTTGTGATACGCCAAATCACATTGAATGTTATTAGCACTTTTGTAAGTTTTCAATGACCTAAAATCCAAAGAATACCATTAGTTTGCATTTTTAAAACGGAGCACTCGACAGGTATTAATTTTTCAAGTGAAAATAAATATAGTGTCGACACTCCCTATTGGTTCAAATTAGGTTAATGTTTGTAAGGTAAACTTTTAGTGGGTAATTTTTAGAATAGCCCTAATTTCAGTAAATACCTATAGCATGTCTTATGTGAGTCAACTATGGAGTCAGCCTACAAAAGTTGTTTTTGGTTCTACAGGTTATCAGTTAACATCAAATTGGCTTTCCAACTTGTAAATACTTTTTTCGTAGAAACCTAATTTCTGATAATCATCTACAATAGGTACTATACATTAACTAATCTACAAATAACTACAATACTTACTACTTATAGTAGGTTACTATAAAAGTGTACCTACCTAATTAAGGCCCTCTTAGGCTCACACATACCTATACAATGGGTACCTACATAGCCACGTTCTATATATTGATTATCCAAAATAGTGATAAATATAGTAGGTAACCTACCAATAGATCTATATAATTAGATTGGTGCCATTACCTACTTGCAATTTTCATTCAAGTAAGTAAATTGTATGGTAGGTAAGTACTGCAAATCCACTTATGTATTTATGATTCATCAATTTTCTTTGAATATTTACCTCAATTAAAATGTATCATGTCTTAACAGGTATCCAGTGATAAGAAAAAGTATTTATTCCAAGAAATAACACGTTCCAAATAATCATAAGAACACAAATTTATCTTTGAAAAAAAAAATAAGTACGTGTGACGATTGCATAAATTCTACGTAACAAAGATTAAACTAATCATTCCTGATACAGAAAGTCCATGCAAAGATAAAATTACCTAAGTGTGCTGCCCACATATCAATGAACGTCGTACCTATTTAAATACATTTTATCAATTTAGGTGCTAAAGTTATTCGCTATTTGTTGGTTTCTATAGGACCTTATCATTTCACACGCCTTCCTACCTGTTGGTACCTACACACTACCCACGCATGTCTATCCTAAGAAGCACACGTTTGCTTTAGAAGAGCAATGAATACAGGTTCCTGAAACCTGCTTGTCATAAAGACACGCATTCATAGACTTATATTATACCCTTTGAATTTATTTAGTAGGTTTAGGGAATAGAGGTAATTGAATATCAATTTAGCAGATCAGGAAGTTAGCTTGATAAGTATACGTTACCTTTACTTAGAAATTTTATCGATGTGGTCCAGTAGTACAAAGACTTATTACGCTTTGAAATGTAGCAATAGGTTGGAGTTACATTGTATCGAGATTACTGAAAATATGCAGTTTGTGTGATGTTATTAAAAACATGGAATGTAAAGAATCTATTCCAGTGTTTATTTTCTTATCTAGAGTACAAAGGAAACAGAAAACAGATGTTCCAAGCTGCAGAACATTGGTAAAGAAAAATATTTCAATTTATTATTTTACTCATAGTGTAGGATGACGTCATTTAATGCAATGGTGGTTGAATGATCTTGTTTAAGGCTGAGGTTTTAAACATGCGCCTACGCAGATTTGATGTAAAAGTCGTATGTGCAGCCCACGTGGTGTGATGCACTTTTAGGCATGCAAAGTTCAACCCTGCGCTCATATAAATAGTGTTGAAAAGCCATCAAATACTGTCAGAGGAAAGTCCCTGATGACCTGCTGCTGCTGAATGTATGATCAATTATCCTACCTACCTCCGTAAAATGATTGTGTCCATGTAGGTACCTAATCTATACTAATGTTATAAAGAGGAAAACTTTGTTTGTTTGTTTGTTTGGTTGTAATGGATAAACTCAAAAAGTACTGGACCGATTTTAAATATTCTTTCACCATTAGAAAGCTATATTATCTGCGAGTAACATAGGCTATATTTTATCCCGGTGCGGGCAGTAGCTCCCACGGGACGCGGGTGAAACCGCGGTAAAACGGCTAGTATAAAATATAGGTAGAACGGGACCTAATGTTTAATGTCATACGTCATTACGAGTTACGACCAAATCCCCCGAGGCTTTTACTGCTATTGACTTCAGCGAAACCAATTTAATATAAATGCTTACTGTACTAGGATCGAATAACGTTTAAAGGCTAAAACGTTGAAAATTAACTTCTATGCCTTTTAGTATTTTTTTTCTAGTTACTAAAACGTTTTTAAATGTCCCATAGGACGACAGACACGCGATCGTCCGTCATGTAACCATACCCATATTTTGTCGCTTATAATGTAAGGTAACTATTGGTCTAATTACACCATAGATACTGTAATTGAATAGTCTATATTGGAGCTTATAACCTTACAGAAACATAATTATGTACCTACGTAATAATTTCATTTCAATTTCCTTAGAATTTCGTCGTTAAACTAATAAATTAGGAAAATTAGGTAATGACCTAATTAATAAATAGTTTTTATTCACAACTATTATGATTTATTTTCATATAACTATTTTAGTTTACTTAAATATCAAGCGAATTTAGATTTTAAAGCCAATTTGAACTCCGGTTTGGTTATTTTTATGGCATTTGAACGCTTGTTACTTAACGTGTGAGTAAATGTTTACGTAATAACAACCGCAAATACACTCAATCCATGACAAATCTTTGCATATTTATGTAACTAACTAAACTTATTATGGAAATCCGTATATAGGTACGCAGAGGTACATTGCACCATTCCAAAAGGAACACAACGACAAATGTTCCTTTTTAAAACAACGTCATACAATTAATGCTCACTTACTTACCGGTTTGAACGCAGGAAAATTCTAGATTATCATTTTACAATGACATCACGGCCTAACAATTTTATCTCTCGTTTAAAGATAAATAGAACCTTGACCTTATCGTTAAATGCAGGAAGGGTTGCCAGCATTATCTTGCATTCCCTTTTCAAATCAAACGCCATTGTTACCGTGCCAATGAGGTTCTATACAAATTATCTCTACTCTTGGTTTTACATTCCAATATTAGATTTACCTACCACAAATTCCCTGTAACCAAAGTCATTATATTTGTACATTAGCTAAGATAATATATGATCGTGTAACGAAGCAGTAATTGTTAAACAAATCAAATTAAAACGTGTGACAATGTAAAATAACAATAACCAATATGGCGACTAACGGCCATACAAAGTCACGTTGATCAACACAAAGGTTTTATTAGAATGATAAGATGCATGTGTTCAGAAAGATCAGACAGATGCGTTATCAAGGACTATTAATGTCTAACAAAAGATACATTGTTTAAATAACTATTAGTAACTAACTAATTTAGCAGTCGGAATACAATGAGCCGTATTATTAGAACAATGATATTTGTTTCAAATCAACAACATTTTATTGAAACTCGTATCCATATTTCCATTCTATGGTCTTACTAGTCTATGGTCATGTAATAGGAAGATAAACGTTTTTGAAATTGTTGAATAAACTAAAGACGTCCGCTATCCGCACTTTATCCACGAGGGGCACTCGTTCAATTACACCGGCGTGCTCTATGTGACCTCTGCATTGTTTGTGTTTCAAAGAAAAAATCACTGAATAGGTATGTACATAGAGAGGTGATAAGTGCTTGGAGTAGACTGAATAATATTTGATTGTCGGTGATATATGGATAATTTGTAAGGAGGTTCAATGGCACTTTTCAAATGAGTATGAACGTTGCTCATACTCGTTAGTCGTTAGACATCGATTCACCTCGATTCCAACGAAGCCTAATTTAGTTTGATTCTTTGTCATTAAAATTTTACGTATAAAGGTCAGTAAATAAGGTGAAATTCGTAAAACCGCGGCTAATCGCTGTTGCTTATCTGTGTCAAATCAGAAAATGCTATATTTAATTCACTGTATAAAATATGTCCCTGATCGTATGTATCTATATGTATGTATGTATATAAGTGTTCACACTAGCCACGGGTTGTATATTACTGCAGACAATAAATTAATTTGTTTTGATTCTACTGATTCTACGCAAGGTGTCATCTCATTTGAATGGAGTTCAAACAATGACACCGTATATTAATTAAAACAAATACATCGTCAGACTAAGCATACAAAATTTGATATCGTTCAACAGATAAAATATTTGAGAAATTGTGCAATTATGGTGATAAAAGACGCTATTTATGGGCGATTCTCTGTAAGCTCGTAAACGGCTGTCCGGACCGATTTTTTTAATAAATAGTTTAATTCTTATTTAAAAAATCACATTTTATGAAACTTTAACCCTGAAGCTTCACGGGCCCTTTGTTTTTATAACCATAATTACGTTAATTTTTTTTCTAAACGTTATAGAAGCTCTAAAAATACAGTCCCCTGGCTGTCCCTTTCACTGCATTCACACCTAGAAATGCGATTTCCGAAAAACTTTATGAAACTACATTCACTTGGCAGTTAATATCACAAACAAAAATAATGAAATTATATTATTTTCGTAAAACAAGCACTCATTACAACTTTATTCATTTTAATAAACTCCTGTAAACTTTGTCCTGAGAATTTTAATACAGTCCCCTGCCAAAAATTTAAATAAATATTTAAAAAAAAATTAAAATTTTTTTCCATCGTTTTATTAGTTCAACGAAACGCAATTGTTGTGAAGTTGGCAAACTTGTCAAATGCGGTAACGATACGCTATTTTGTTTAGTGTTAGAGCGTCATTTGTGAGGTGAACAAGCGTTTGGACCGCTACTACACACAGGCCTCTGGTAAATAATTGTATGTAATTTAATTACTTAAATTATCTCTATTTATAGTTAATTGTTACATTATTTGTGCCTTAATTAATCGGTAGGTTCTTAAAAAACTATTAGACATCGGTTTCATAAATATTGTGAAATCTAACTGAAATACACAGTCCTCTGGCAACAGTCCTTTGCCAAAAAACGCAGCAGGGGACTGTTTAGCAAAACAAGGGACTGTGTATTTTGCGTATTGCTTTAGTAGTTTTCATGAATTGTTTGTGTAAATTTATTCGCTAGTCTCTTTTATTAATTTAAGAATCAAACTATCATTGCATCGCATTATTTTTTTCCTCTATGAACTTGAATTATATTACACAGGCTAATCGAACGCACGTGATAATATGGCTCCTATAAAGAAGAAGCTATCCCGAGAGGAATTACTACAAAAAAAGAAAGAAGCAGGGCGGCAGTCGGCCCTATCTGACCTCCACAACTCAGTTACCCGTGCAACCGACTTTTTTTAACGACGCTAAAAATCATCAAATGACCCCTCCCGCTGCGGGTCAGAAGCGGTGAGGGAGTGTCAGACTTTTACTGACTAAAAATCCGTCGTGTTCCGTCGTAGGCCTTTACGACGTACTTACCAGGGCCGTGGTAACTCTTTCGTACAATCCCGCAGCCCCAGCGGGCCTACGCCCTGCTGGGCCTCGCTAGGGTTGCTGACATCAACTTGAGGAGCGCGTGGAACTACGCATGCCACCGACACGGGTCTGGTGTCTACAAAGACGTAGGAACGATGAACCATCTGAACTCATCGCCCACAGACCCAAGCCTACGGTGGCCGGGAGTCGTCTCGCGCAACCCGGCGCCCGTAGTGACTACCTGGTCCAGCCGGGATGAGAGGTTTGAACTCTCTGTCGTTCCGCCGCCAACTTCTCGAGCATGACTGCTTCTCAGAAGGAGGTGAAGGCATCCCATTCCTCTCGCCCCGGACCATGGCATGAACCAGGGCCGGACGCCCTCGACGAGGACCCGGCGGTGCTCTTCCCATGCAGGGCACTCCTGGACTGTGAGGTCCACCGTGTCCTCGGAGCTGTCCGCACAGTGGTGACACCAGGGCGCCACCTCAAGACCGATTCGATGCAGATACCTCCCAAAACAACCGTGTCCGCTGAGGACCTGCGTCATGCGGTAAATGAGGGCGCCGTGACCCCTCCCGAGCCACTCCTGAAAGAGGGGACTTATCGCCACTATGGTGGCGTGCCCTAACCCAGTACCCCTTAGTTCGACTGGTGTTAGACTTACTGGCTTCTGATTACCCATAACGAGTGCCAAGGATGTTCAATAACAGCCGAGACCTACAGTCTAACGTGCCATCCGAAACACAGTCACTGGTGTCTAAGATATTATTAGAAAGTACATACAGAAAAGTTGCATTGGTACTTGCCTGACCTGGAATCGAAGCCGCGCCCTCATAATTGACAGGTTGGTTCTTTACCCACTAGGCCCACCACGACTTTTTCGCCGGCGACGTCATTAGTAAGGAGTTGAAAGAAATGCGTTGTCAAATCAAACTCTCAAAATCGCGATGCATGTCTTTGTATAGTTCACAGCAACATAGACATGAAGCTCAGCGCTCTTCATACTGCTAACATATTAATTTACAACAATCACCAGGAGTTGTTAGAAGAACTATGTTGCGACCGGTACAATGACGATTGTTTGGCGAGACCGTGTCATGCTTGCGGTAATAGAAACCCGAAATATATAGCTTTTGATAATAGAAAAGTCATAAAATGTGGGTTTCTGTTGACATTAAAAACAGTCCCCTGATGTCTCAAACAGTCCCCTGTCATCATTTTTTGGAAAATTGCTAATAACTCGGAAAATAGGTACAAATTCAGTGGGCCTCCTTGTCTAACTAAATAAATAGTTAATTTTCTTTGGCATAGGACTAGATTTTTTGTCAAATTTAAAAAAAAATTGCCAGGACAGAAATTGTATGGAGCTGAACGAGCTTACAGAGAATCGCCCTTATAAGCATTACCGACACTATGTGTACGCTGTAAATAATACAGAATAATGTAACATGTTATTATGTCTAGCGTCACGAGTTATCGAACCAATTTTCAGTTCCACGTGAATTCCTAGTAAACATTATTATCTAATAACTTTACCTACTCATTACTAGATACGAGAAATAATGTTTCCTGATAAATTAATGTCAATAGGCTAAGGGAACTTGTGTCGGTGGCAGGCAGTACGAGTATTAACCGAATTGTTTCCTTTTTCCAGGTCACCGGAGCCTAAAGCAGAGAACATGGTGATCACATTCGCGCCACTCACAAAGGAATCAAAACACAGACGACACATCAGATCAATGTCAGACGTGCAGAGCAGCACGCCGTACCGGATCCCGTTCCGGTCCCGGAAGGGCAGCACGCACACGCTCATGTACGACTCGGACACGCGGGCGCGCCGGATCCGGTCACACAACCGGCACATGCAGCTCGACTCGTCCGACTCTAGCGACTACTTCGACTCACCCAAGAAAATCACGAGTTTGGGCCACAACATCATGAAACACACAGACTCCATGAGAATACTGTAATGCAGTCCTAAGAGATCTGATTTAAATTAATAAATGAGGCTGTACAATCTAGTTGTCGACTAGATCGGAATCACGTCGGGTTGCCGTCGGTTCTAAGAATAATCAGATTTCTATCTAATTGGGATGTTCTTGCGTTTGAAGGAACTTTGGATTCAATGATTGTTCGTTTCATAATTTTAGCGACGATTTATACTTTCAAGTGGTAATGTTATCGTAGGAAAGACTAAACATGGCATAGTCTATGTTTATGTATGACTGCCGAATGGTAAAATAGACTTTGGCAATCTGATTTGCTGTAGTGCATAATTTGATCTTATACGTCGAATAATCTGACGATCCCAAAGATGTATAATCCCAACGTGATTCAGCGATATAACAGACTATAGTGATTTCCTTTATGAGACTGTGATGAAGTAGGTTAACGGTTATGATAACTATTTAGTTGTAATTATTAGTTTTAAGTTAATTTTCATTGTCAATTTTGTGTCAGTGTCTATGAGACGTATGACAACGGCGAGAGATGTGATACTGGCATACGTTTTCTATGTCCAATGTATAGAATTATTGAATACTTTTCATATCAGAACCACAGGGTTGAACTTCTAAAAACCACCAATTTACCTATTATTAATTTAATAAGGATTCAAATTGTGGAAACATTTTGCAAAAGTATAAAATCGATAAACATCAGATTTATAATAAAAAATAAATAATCAACCCGGTGTGGATAGTGGATACTCGATAGTAGGACCAAAGCTCTTAATGTGGCCATATCTAAAGTAGGTACCTATAATGCTGAAACACTAGTCTGTAGAAGCACTAGTTAGGTAAATCTGTCAGAACATAACACTGATTGGTTCAGGCCTAGATTGTTAAGAACGAAAGACTCAATCGAGAACAGATGTTGCATATGTAATAATGTTTCTAAAACAGCAAATATGTACCTAATATTTTGATATAGAGTTCAGTGTTATTTGAATTGCTATTAAAACTGAAGCCTTTATTTGATTTAGTCCTGACATGACAGTGGAAAATTGTGACAAAAGTGGGTAGACAAATGTTGACAGTCTACTCACATACTGAGCTAAAAGTAAACACTGAAACTAATATCCAAGTCTTGATTTGTCAAGTATTTTTAACCATGAAAATTCTATTTTTAAAATAATGTCTTGTGCAGCAAACTTCTTTTTTGTTTTGTTAAAATAGTGATGTGGAAGTTGACAATACAAATGTAGGATTAAGTTTTGAGTATTTGGCTTATTTCGCTATCTCTGGACCAAAAGTATCGATAGAAACTGGATTTTGTAAAAAAAAATGATTAGAAATGATATCAGAGAGCAGGGATATAGGCCTTCAATTTTACGAATGTGATAAGTAGCAGTTAAAATATCTATAACATTGTTATTTATTACATAATATTGAACCGTGATGAATGTCAATAAACAAAGGAAATTCCTAAAGAAATTTACATTTTGTTTAATTTTTCATCTATTATTCCTAAAAAACTATGATAAACGATGCTTATTTAAAGAGTTGGGTAGGTACTTATCTATGTAGTAACTACCTTGAACGAACTATCATTACTACTATTACCTACTTTCGGGACCGGGGTGAGTTGGCAAGCTCAATGTAATTGGCCACACAACAATAGACAATTGACGTCATAGAAGAGACAATACGCTTGATTTATGGAAAGTTCTTTATCTATACCTAGTAGAGTGGTAGGTAAATTCATATTATCAACCTACATAGGTACATATAAACACATTAGTTGGGCAATCGTAGCCATAATAATGATAATATGTAAGCTCAATGACACAACATTAGATATCACGTTAAGGCTGTGACCATGACCTGGTGCTGCCGCTAACAAGGAATCCACGTTTGACCCTACTACGACACATTAGTTTTCGAACATCTTTCTTTGTCGCCAAAGCATATAAGTACCTAATGGAAAACACGTACAATCGCTATGAATCTGACTAAATGGTTCTCCTTCAAAAGGTGCACGCTCATGGTTGAATTGTTCATTTTAATACATATACTTAGGATACTTATATACAATTTAAAGATTAGGTCAATTCATCAAGAGTCATAATCATAAATCTTTAAAAAACGGCAATAAACGTAAGTTTTTCCATGGTTTTTCTTATGACTACAACAGATAGCGCCATCTGCTGTATTCATTGGGCGGCGTTTTTTGCAATGCTACGATAGCTACGAGATTCAGCGGCTTCCTCGTAGAGCGGAAGCGTAGGCTGTAGTGCCGTAGCAGGACTACTAGTGACATCTAGTTTTACAACGATGAAATGAACAAAGAAACACATCGTTGCCTTGCGCTATGTAATAAATTAACTTACCAACTTTTTAGTTGATTAATTCTAAATTGCACGTCGTTTTCAATTTATCTATGGTCGTCGATCTAAGAATTTTATTGATGAATGAATTGTAGACTTCAAGTCAAAGTTCGATAGATGGCTTCATTCATCAACATTTTGGGCGAAACATTGCAAGACACTTCACTTATCATTGACAATTTGACATTAGTTTGACATTTGTTTGTTTACATCACGACTTCAATTTCATTGTTATTTCGAACGTTTTACCGCAAAGTATTTCAAAAGTGCACAACCTCTAAACTTAGTGTTAGCTCAATATTTAACTTGTGTCGTAACAAATTAAAATGAAGAAATTATTTATTTTACTCTGCGTAATTAAATTAATTTCTGGAACACCTACACCCATTGTGTTGTGGCATGGAATGGGTAAGTTTTTAAATAAAGAACAACAGTTTACAGTTCGGAATCTACAATTTTGAAATTAAATCAATCAGTCCCAGTTAGTCTCCCATAAAGTATAATCTCCGTCTTGCTTGTAAAAATATATCGTTAATTTTAATTGACTCTTTAATTGCGTTGATTGTTGCCCTCAATAGAATAGACATAACATGAATTAATCAGCAAGTAAGTGAACAACGTTGGCCTTCAGACAGACTGGACTCCATATTTCTTAATATCAGACATTTACTTACCAATATCCTAGAATGTTCCCCAATATCAGACTACCTCTTTTCATTTATAAAAAGTAGGAAAGTAGGTGTTTTTGGATGAAGAATAATAAATAGTCCAAGTTTGTTATAGAGCTAGTTTGGTCAAATTCTAACTTTTTATAGCTGTTCCAAGCCAACTTTGAGTTAGTATTTAAGAATATCAATGATTAATAAATGTTTAGTTATCGGCACGGATATTGAGCCCTGACCTTCACCTGTGCAGAAGCGATTTATTGGTTTATTGCCTTATGTGTACAGTGCGCAAAGCGATCCCCACTCTTCCGCCAAGAGCTCAATATCCGTGCCGATAACTATACTACTTTATGTTTTATAAATTATATAATAAAATTTAAACACACTGAATGTAGGACTGAGTTAATTTTAACATGCAAGTATGTAGGTAGGTACACAGATCTTGATGTAAACAGGAAAATATGAATAATTTAATTGGACCAGCTATCATTATTTATCTTGCATTAATTAATAGGGCTGGGATATTGCCAAACATAAACATAATTAATGAACAAAGTAATTTAACTTAAGTTATATGTTTTCTAATTCTGCAATATATAAAAAACTGGTAATAAAATAATAATTGTGTAAACAGGTGACACATGCTGCCTAAGCTTCAGTTTGGGGGGAATAAAGGTATTTTTAGAAAAAAATATACCCGGAGTGTATGTAAACTCCTTGAAGGTTGGCAACTCTTCCATCGAAGACCTGGAGAATGGGTACTTCATGAATCCTAACAAGCAGGTTGAATATGTCTGTGGTCTACTGGCCGCAGACCCTCAGCTGAAAGATGGTTTCAATGCTATCGGCTTCTCTCAAGGAAGCCAGTTTCTGTAAGACATCTATTTTAAAATCTCTTTTGTTCATGATGTTGCAATGATTAGAAAGGAAGATAGTTCGTGGTTGAATTGTATGAATATTAGAATTTAAATTATTCATTTATCTGAAGTATTGCACTTTTATGCATCACAAATTATTCATCAATTACTTTTTCATATAGGACAGAAAATAAAACATAAATGTTGTAATGCCAAGTCAGTTATATTGTATACCTTAATACTAGAATAAATTAGAGATTTTACATAATTTTTCATGAATATAAAATTTTAAGGCGAGCGGTTGTCCAGCGTTGCGGTCACATACTGCCTAAGATGAAGAACTTGATATCTCTTGGTGGTCAGCACCAAGGAGTATATGGTTTGCCCCATTGTGGAGCCTTGATGCACCCTACTTGTGACTACATCCGACAACTCCTCAACTATGCTGCTTATGAGAAGTAAGTCTTTATAGCTTAGGATAAGACCTATTTGCTTTGGACTTATTGCGTTTTTTTTAAATTAAGAAATGCAAGCTAAGAAGGTAATAGCAATTGTTGAGGGCTCCCAGCCCTAAAAGTTAATTTCTTTTTTAACGTGGGTATGGATGACCAAAATATTCAACTTAACTCCTATCCTATGTACGAGTGAGATCGCAGTAAACAATGCACACAAATTATAATTGGTTTATTTTCATCGTAAACATCCTGATGGACTGACAGTCTGATTTATTAATTGAGGAACATCCTTTGAAAGGTCAATCGCCTGATACTTATTCGACCGGCACGCAACCTTATAAATCAAGATGCGTAGGTAAGTTGGTAGGTACTTATAATAGGTATAGGTACTATAGGTACAACATACATCAACCTACATAAGGAGGGATTGATCAGAAACATGCTACAGACTAAAGAATTCTTATGGTTCATTTTCTCATGAGAATATTTACATTTTATCAAGCATGGTGCCCTTTCCACCTATAAAAAAAGGTAAAGCCTTCTGTCCTCTTAAATAACCGATTAGAAGTTTCTAGGTTCCCCAGAATGACGTATTGTTTTACAGGTAAACAAACAATACATACAAGTGCGTGCCATTTTTGTATGCTAAACGCGTCGCACCTTCAACTTGTACATCACAGCTTCAGAGCAAATAAGGACCGGAAAATTGAAGGTCGATGTTAATGTTTAAACTATCCTTGCGGTGAATTGTAGAGGGCAACTATATTGCTCGTTACATTTATCTTTCAACTAGCTTCAACTCGCTGTTTTACCCGAGTTTTTTTTTAGTCAACTCGTTCCAGTATTTACAGAGATTAGGGTGTTCAAAGACACAAACTCTTCAGCTATACAAATGGTAAACATACTGTTACACAATTTGAATACTATCTGGGGCCCGATTCTCCTAATTTTACTTCGATTCACGTTCGACTCGATTCGACTGAGATCCAATCCCGACTCGATTACGATTGAAGCGTATGTGGCATTTCGCTATTTTTTCTTTGAAATAAACGTTTTTATCCTTTTCTATCATTCAATAATGAATCATTTTGTCTGCAAATGATTTACGATTGCAAAATGATTGTACAGCAAACTACCGTATAGACCAAAATAGCAGACCAATCGCACACCAATCAAATGTCATACGATTGGTCTTTTATTAGTAGCAGAATGCCCGATATGGTAAAAACTGCTATTACGATCATATTACGATTCGATTTCTATTCGATTTTGACATTATTAACTTAGGAGAATCGGGCCCCTGTTTTCCTGCGGTTTCACTTACCTACCTACGTACTGTGGGAACAACTGTCCGTACACGGATAAAATGTTGCCTATGCTTCTCGGGGATAATGTAGCTTCCGAACAGTGGTATAATCATTATACCGTTCCAATAGCTTCGGAGCGTTTAGGGTACAAGTATACACAAACAAAAAATATCTCCTCCATAGAAGTCACCAGTGGACATAAAACAAGCAGCGAGTTACGGAAATCTAGATTTCCATCATTCGTAACAGTATATTTTATCTATGTTCCGCTTTCTTAACAGGAAAATGCCCACATAGGCCACAAACGAAATAGTATTTTCTCTAACTTACCCAACTTTCACCACATAACAAAACATTTGTTCCTGCTTCCTACCTTCTTTGAGGAAGGATTTCGTATAAGAAAAGAAACCCCGACACATCCTCCTTTAGATATCTTGATCCTCTTATCTAAGCCGTAATATATGAACATCTACAAACATTCGATTTTTTCAGCTGGGTCCAAAACGCTCTAGTCCAAGCGACATACTGGCACGACCCACTAGACGATGAGACCTACGTCCACAAAAGCATATTCCTTTCCGACATCAACAACGAAATCATGGCGAATAAGACTTACATACAGAACCTCAATAATTTGGACCACCTCGTGCTGGTGAAGTTTGACAATGATACCATAGTTCAGCCTAGAGAGACGGAGTGGTTTGGGTATTATGAACCTGGACAGTCGAAGAAGTTGGTGCCTTTGAGGGAGACGAAGCTTTATACTGAGGTTTGTTTTGGTTAAAATTCAAATTGATAGATACCATTAATTTAGTTAGTATATATTTACTAGTCCATAAAGTTATGTTTATTGTGGAATACATTTGTAGGTAATATTGATGGTCCGGTAGTAGTGTACATATGTACACTATGACCATCAATGGGATCCTTTACGTCTGCCCACTAGGCCAAGATTTTCTCGTTTACAAAGAGGAAAATCAAAGACACTACGACACAAAAAAATATCTGCATATTTACAGCATTAGTTACGAAAATTTCAGACTAAAGACTAGAGAATTTATTTATAAAGAAGACGGATCAGAATCCATACAAAATTGCCCCACGTCCTATAACAATGTGACGTATCTCAAAAAAAAGATAAAAATGTTTAAAAAAAATATGGCATACTCTGTAACTTAATTTTTTACACCTTCATACTAAAAAAATGCTTCAAAAATTGTTTAGGCGCTGTTATGAAAAAATTGTTCATAAGACTATTTAAGGACCATTTTTTTAAATTATGTTTTTGTTTGATATGGTATACCTCACAGATGGTTCCATATTCATCAGGTCAGGATCTGATGATGGAAATCCTGAGAAATCCAGGGCAACTTTTGAAAGTTGTAGGCATGCGCAGGATAAAAACTTGACAATGAGGTATATGTCTGATAACACTATGCAACAGTGAAGGTTTGGAGTTGACCTGATGATGGAGATGAAAGAAGGTCGAGGGAACTCAACAACTGAATATGTCAACTACCTCGTATTTGGTCGTATATTATTCGTATTAATGTTGCATAGTGTTATCAGACATACACCTCACTGTCAAGTTTTTATCCTGCGCATGCCTACAACTTTTAAAAGTTGCCCTGGATTTCTCAGGGTTTCCATCATCAGATCCTGACCTGATGAATACAGAACCACCTGTGAGGTATACCATATCAAACAAAAACATAATTAAAAAAAAATGGTCCTTAAATAGTCTTATGAACGATGTTTTCATAACAGCGCCTGAACAATTTTTAAAGCATTTTTTTCGTATGAAGGTGTAAAAAAATTAAGTTACAGAGTATAGTACTTATGCCATATCTTTTTAAACATTTTTATCTTTTTTTTGAGATACGTCACATTGTTATAGGACGTGGGGCAATTTTGATCCATCTTCTTTTCAGTTTTAATTTTGTATAAGGTAAAAAATAAGAACAATAAATAGAAGCTTTATTCTCTGTTTCAGGATCGCTTAGGTCTGAAGAAGATGGACAAAGAAGGCAAGTTGATTCTCCTATCGACCGTAGGAGATCACCTGCGTTTCTCAGACACATGGTTTATCGACAACATTCTCAAGCCTTATCTCCTTAATTAACTTGTCTATTACGAGATTAAATCTCATTAACGCGTGCTAATGAGCTAATATTCATTAATCTAAGATCTAGAAGTTTCTATGCTTTAATTTTACTGATAAAGATGAAAGTGACTGGAATCTGTATTTTAAGTTACCTAGTTTTGTTTAGAAGAATCAAAATGGCTGATCAACATATTTTTTTATTACTTACTATTATCACATTATTATTTAGTGTAAACAAAGATAATGATATTATTATCCACTACACTACTTAGGTTATGATACCAGTGCGATGCTTTATATTATAGTTAATAAGAATCTCGAAGCAATAACATTGTGATATCAAGATTGATTTTAATAAAGTTTATAAGAAGGTTTGAGTTTTTTTCTTATTACCTATGAATACAACCAAGAAGTTTATTTTCGTATGCGGAAGTAAAGGTACGCTTGCGACATACGACATCATGATTGTAATAAACAGTCAAGCCTCTATGAATGGCAAACAGCGGCGTATTCTTTAAAAAGTGACAGGCAGGACCTGATCACATCAACGCTATCCGTCATTTTTACTAGCTTCGACTTCCCCTACCTACAATCCTACTTATATTCTACTTATCCTATTTATATTATAAATGTTTGTGAGAATGTATGGATGTATGTTTGTTATTCAATCAAGCAAAAAAAGCTGGACCGATTTGATTGAAATTTGGTATGTAGGTAGATAGATGATACCCTGGATAAACACATAGGCTACTTTTTATCAACACACCACGCGAGCAAAGCCGCTGGCGGAAGCTAATTAAGAATAATTTTCTAAAAACTTGACTAGGCCATGGGGTACATACATTTACTGCAAAAAAGTAAGTCATTCGGAAGGCCGAAGTTCACAAAAATAAAACAACAAATACCAAACTCAATCATTCTATTCAGCCTTTTTGCACCAAAACCGCTGGTTCATTCTATAAGACTTTCTAGGTCTTGCTGCCGGCTTCTGACGGTGGTGCGGTCCACATCGGGCAGTGACCGCGCCTCCACGTACACTCGTACGCAACGATTGAATTCTGAACTGCGTTTTATAAATGGCGCGTTTGCACCCCGTACTTTGTGCAGAGGGAATTTTACGAGGCATTGTAGCATACAGCGTTCGGCTATTTTGTAACTGGGAGAGAAAGAAAATTAAGTGTTATTTATGTTCTTTGTCTGAAGTTGTTTCACAAAGCTAGCATCAAAAAAGGAACATCAAAAAAGGAAGGACTTTACCAGTAGGTATTTCTGCTTTGGATATCTACTTACCTACCTATAGGATCACTTCTGGATCCCAAAATCTCTACCGATTTTCAAAAACAAATTGTTTTTTTTTTTGTTTACTTTGGAATTGTAAGAAAACTTGATAACTGGTGAGGGCTAGTATCTAGTAGGTTTGGGAAGATTTAAACCAATTGACTTCATGTGTCTTTCCTTCTTAAAAACAACGTTGAAACAGAAACTAAAAGACGTCGCCCAGACTGTTAACTCGTAAGTAATATTAATTTATTACTCAGCTGTTATCCGAAAACCAGTCCTCAGTGATCTTGTCCTTATTTTTTTGAAAAATAAACATCAGAACTTACTCGTATGGATTGATGCAGTCCATTCGGATGACGTTGTAACCTTGATCGCGTGCTAGTTCTTTGCTCTTCTCTGCCATGAATACTGCTAAGCCCTGTCTTCGGAATTCTGGTAAAACTGTTATCATTTTGATCTGAAATGAGTCAAAAGCCTATTAGGATTTCATTTGTCAATGCAAAGATTAAATGAATAATAATAAAGACCCATAATCTTCATCAATAATCTTTGCCTGATAAGTAATAAAGACCCATGATGATTTTACGCTTTCGATTACATACATAGTGCCCTAGTAGGTACATAGTGCCACATTGGGAACAAATGATATCTAGTACTTAAAGCATCATAGATTCGGATGATTCGTCTCATGTTAATAGATAAGTCTAAGTAAGTAGGTACAGTAGCGGGTGTAGAGCATGCCGCGGTTGGGCGATGGCCCAGGGCCGCAAGCGCCTCCAACCAAAGTTTACTTAATCGTGAATTCCCTAAATAAGTGAAAAAATCTTTACGTCGGCTAAATTTGAATGGATCGAACAAACTTAGGAACTTTGTCAATCGAAAACGATTTTTTAAATAAATGGTTGTTTTAATTAATGATTTCCCTTTTTAGGGTTCCGTAGTAAACTAGGAACCCTTAGACCGGCAATTCACGGACCGCTTGAAGCAGTCAGGGCCTACAGCTTCAAGCTGCGACTGCACAGTTAACTGGAGAGTTCTATGGACGCACATACACGAACCGCTCGAGCAGTTGCAACTGATTCATTCAAAATCCATGGTGCTCTACTGATTTGATCGCTCCAGCTCCAGCTCCACCGCTGGAACTGTTGAAACAACTGCTCTTATTTTTATATTTACTTACCTCAAAAATTTTCTGTTGTTTGAAAACGTCCCAAAGATTTGGTGTCTCCTGCAGTTTTGCCGTGAAGTATAGAAAATCTTTGGTGTTGGGATCCTGAATAATAATCAAAAAAATTGTGTTAGATTAGACAGACACAAGGCATTTAATGCACCTATAATATTTTTGAAACTGGAACATTGAAGACTTGTTTTTCTTTGGCAGCATGAGAAATATATTGTAACTTGTTTTAAGTTATTTGTTACATTGATACCTATACGTACCTGTCGATAGAAGGCATAGTTTCTGAGGTTCTTAGGGTCAACGGGGCTACTGGCAAAACTGACGCATAGGCCCGCTACTGTACCGTCTTCCGCTTTCGCGAATAATGAATTGCCTGCCGATAAATCAATAGTAAATAACAATTCCTTCAGTCGGCTTAAAATACTGCAGCAAAGAGCGTTCACTTAAGTATTCATGGAAATATAATAATTATTTTAGAAAATAACAATTCTTATCAGTCGGGTAAAAAATACAAGAACTTGGACACCTAATTACTTATCCCAGGTAACATCGTAAATCGAATCTTTCGATTATTTTGTAGACTGGACTGCTAAATATACCAATCAGAAGATAAAAAAATGCAGCAACTGAAGTATACACCAGATTTGGATTCGTATAAGCTAGTCTGTAGGTACCACCCCGCATTTAACAAGCGTGGTGATCAACGCTCAATCCTTATCTGTGTGAGAGGAGGCCTGTGCCCACTTGCTGATCAGTGGGACAGTAAAAAAAGGCTTGTAATGAAGCAAGTGATGGTACCTTGTTTGAGTAAACTAATGAGGTATTCGTCAAGCGCGCAGTCGTTGGAGATGTCCATGTTCCTGGAGCGGACCAGCACGTGCTCGCTCAGGAAGTACCGCTTGATCACGTGTATCGCGATGTCGTGGTTCTCGCTCGTCACTTGCGATAGTGCGAAGTGCTCCGGCTAGAATTATCACAATGACTTTACTAATATAACAAATGCGAAAGTAAGTTTGACAGTTCGGCTTACACGCCAAACTAATGAACCGTATTAAATGAAATTTGGTTCACGGATTGTCTAGCTACTGTCTGAGCAAAATATAAGCTATTTTTTATAAGATCGTTAGCTGTGTCCCTTCGGAATGCGGTAGCTTCATAGTGAAGGGAGAACCTAAGCGATGCTCGAAGACTGTGAGCAACCAAATTCAGCGTTGTACGCTGAATTTGGTTGTAGTTGTACCTTTATGAATTATGGACTGTCCTAAATGGTGGATACTAACGACTCCTCTTAATACCTTCTCTTGGTGAATTAAGTCCATTATTCCAAACACACTGTGACATTGTTTAATATGGGTAGTTTGTACAACATGCTTTATTAAAGACGGCGGTCCTAATTTTGTTATCATTAAACGAAACATAACGAGAAATTTTTAACAGAATCGCACCAAAGTTTGGCTCCAAACTATGCCGCTCCGATGACAGATCTTTCACCTCAACTCTTGACAGAGTTCTAAAACTTCAGATGGCCAGTAGCAAAATATGTGGGATTACCTAAATACTCCTTTCTCTAGAACCTTTATTGATAGACTTGTAATATTTTTGCCTTTGTACAATATGCCAATACTGACTTGCATGAAAAGCTTAGTTTGATCGGTACTGTTTTGTAAGATTGTAGTTATATAGAATTATCACTACCCGGGGTGGGAAACTTTTTATCTGCCGTAAAAAGATCAATAAGCATGTTGTAAATGGTCAAAGTGGTGAAAATCTAACAGCAGATTCACATTAACGACAACGAACTAAAGATAAATATTTTATTTGGAAGTGTATTTATTAATATCGTATTATAAATCATGTATTGTGAATTCTATGTTGCCCATAATAACACGTGAATGAAACATAATCCGCAAAACATTAAATTAAATGCCCGAATTTACGATCCCTGAAATGTTTAATTAATTTTATTGATTTACCTTGATAACGTTTAATAATTTCCAATCGGCAACCATGAATACCGTGACGTAGGTGCTACGTTTATTTAAAATTCGGTAATGTAGTTTGGTATTTAGGATAATGAAAATATTGTTTCTAAAACTTGCTTTAATAGTATGTAAGTATACCCAAAATTATACAAATAATATTAAAATTATATAACCATCAAAACTTACAAAAATTCTCACAGTCTTTGTTTTTCTAGGTGCAATGAAAATGCTTATTCAACTATGTAGATGTTTAGAATTAGTTGACTTATCAGATGTAGAGCTTCCTCCAAAGTCTCGGGAAAGAGCTCCAATCAAGTACGAAGAATACAGACCCATAAAACGTCCTCCGAAGGCTATTCGCAGATACTGGCTACTGAACAACAACCAGAATGCAGAAGACCCTCCAGTACAACGAGGTTATGAGGATGAAAAAGATGCTAATATAAAGCAGAAAATAACAATGCTTGTGGATCAAACTATGAACGACACTCAGAGAAAGCTGAAATTAACTGATGAACTGAGACTGAAACATCGCGAGAAAGCACCGTATAAGGCAGGCTTTATTTTAAGCATGGTAAAGAAGTCCAAGAATGTCCTGGACGAGTTGTTCAACGTAGCAGTGAAGCACAGGGACGAATGGGCGGCTCTAGAACAACTGAAGATCTTCGAGCTGATCGTGCACACTAACGTCGACACGACCAATCTGTTGAGGCAGCTCCTTGAAGTTCATGTGAAACATTTGAACGCGACCAGTGATAAAAAGAGAATCATTTTACTTTAAATTCACTTTGTATATTATGTACCTACTAAGATTAGTAAATTTAGGTTTATATACTTATTAATTATACAGCTTATGAAATGGTAGGTAATTTTCCTTTTAGTAATTACTAAAATAATATCGCCATCAAAGCTTTATTCTGAACAATGTGGCATTCTGAACCCAAAGAAAAATAACCGTGACATCGGACCCCTGGTGCAATACCTACTACAGTCAACATCAGGCAATCTGTCATGATTTTTTTAAGTCATCGTTGCTAAAACCCGACCATATTTGATACAAAAGGCAAAACATTTTCACCTGTTTCCACATTCAGATTTAAAAATTCAACCAGCCTGATTTTGATTTCCATTTAGCTCTCACAAAAATGTTTTGTTCCATTTCCAGCCGCGTTCGGAGCAAAAAATGCTGTGCATATATTCACTAGACAATACAGAGGTATTTCGAAACACACGTGTACCATCTTAAATAATGAGGAGGCGCATCCCATCTTTTCCGCGCGGTAATTATTTCTCAGGTGTGCGGCGCCACGCCACAGCCACGCCACACCTACGCCTTGATGAGGTCGGCGCTAGTGCATTAGTTGATGACGTCATGCTTCGACGCAGACACAACGCGGAAACTTAAACGCTGTTGGTGTTCTGCTCTGACATTTTGTAGGGGTTAACTGTTAATTTTTGCTATTGTTCCACGTTTTGTGGGAAATTATAAATGTTTAATTTAATATTAAATGAACTTTATTGTCCTGTGCCTAGAAAGCATAGGCATCTATAATATTACGATGGAAGTTACACTTTTCATAGACAACTTTGGGATCCCATTTTGGCCATCAGCCAATTCATTGTTCAGGCACATTTGTCCACAATAATATGCATTTCTTAATTAAATATTTTTTTACTTCAGCAAGACCTTGAGTAATGTAGTAAAACACTTCATTGACATGTTTTTCATTTGAACTAGCAGCGTATAAATGATTCTAGTTTATACAATGATTGATTAGATCCACCAAACTGAACCCTTTCCCCACATCACGATAAAACAAAAGCTTTTAGGTATTGTATCAAACAAAAGACAAACAATGGAAAACTAAAAACTTTTTTGGCTTAAATAAACAATGGTGTATGGGTAAACGTGAAATAGATGTATTTTGGCTAAAGGGCTCTTCTGTAGGCCAGGGAGGAATGATTTTGATGCTAATCGTACATTTACATTGGCTGATCCTTATAAAGTAGCTTCTGCCAGTGGTTTCACCCGCGCCCCGTGGGAACTACTCCTCATACCCGAATAAAAGTAGCCTCCTCGATAAATGTGGTAAGTACAAAGATTATAATCTTGATGAATAATTATTCATCGGATCAGGAGCTCCTAGCACGCAAACAAACAAATTTATTAGTATGGATCACCATCACTTTATAAATCATCCACACACAATACATGAGCAATGTGAGGTAAAACGAAACACAGAAGTTGTTACATCTACAACGATCACGGAAAACTCCCCATGTACCCACTTCAATATTGTACCCATTTCACTCGAAGCATGTAAAATGTATTTAATTTTATTTATTTATTGTTACAAAAATAACTAGTTATATGGTCCCATTACACACTATTAATTATGAAACTAATTTAAAATTAAGTTTCCGAAATAAAATGACATTAAAAAGGGTTGCTTGTCCTATTCAAATTTTCTTGTCGAATGCACCACGTTGCGTCGTGCGCGCCCATCCGACGCTCGCCCAAAATGGCAGATACTGCGATCGAGCAATCTTGATCTACAACGAAAAATGTATTTTGTTGAATAATATTTACAAATCTTAAATCAGATAGTTATTTTGTCTACATGGATGTAATTTATCATTTTTATTTAAAAGGGTGGCTTATAGTTCAATGGAAGATTGAATTACAGTATCAAAATTAGTAAGGCGTCAATCAATTTAGATTTCACTAGCTTCTGCCAGCGGTTTCACCCGCATCCCGTGGGAACTACTTCCCGTACCGGGATAAAAAGTAGCCTTCCTCAATAAATGGGCTATCTAACACTGAAAGAAATTTTCAAATCGGACCAGTAGTTCCTGAGATTAGCACGTTCAAACAAACAAACAAACTCTTCAGCTTTATAATATTAGTATAGATATAGATAAGTTATAACATTATCTACTTACACAAGTCTATGATTAACTGGTTGATTGAAGGGTAAAATTAGAACCAACTAATATCAAAATTATTCACTTAAGTATGATTATTTATCGCATAGTAATTTATCCCGTACATTAAGATTTTTTAGCATTATTTTTAATTAAATGCTGATAATTATGATTGTGGACATCAATTTTATTTCATAGTTTGCGATAATGCAATGGTTTTTTCAAGAATGGTAACATGATCATAATACTTTCCACAATTTTATGTAAGTATTTTTTTTATTATTTTAAACATGCTTTTATTATTTAATATACATATAATTCCAACGAAATAATAATATTTTATTTACAAATAAAAGTTCGATCATTTAATTTTGATTTTAGATTTTATACTGACACTCTCTGATGGTCTCAATTTAATTGATTTACCACAAAATACAGAACGTCGAAGAGTTAACAAAGTTTTACTAAAACAATCGGATATGTATGAACCGTATCCAAGACACCGGGTAACAAAAACTGCTGCCCGTAGGTATTGGCTATTGAACGAGAACAATGACGATGATATTGCCTTTAAAGCGATGGCTGGCCGGACTGCCCCTAACTATGAAGACGAGGCTGATGCTAATTTGAAAAGCAAAATATCAACCCTTGTAAATCAGACCATGCACGACACTCAAAGGAAAATGACAAGCATTGAAACATTAAAAAACAAGTACAGAGACCAAGGCCCATACAGAGCTGGTTTTGTGTTAAGCCTCATCAAGAAGTCAAGAGACGTTTTAAATGAGTTATTCAATGTGGCAGTTAAACACAGAGACGAATGGAAAGCTCTAGAACAACTGAAGATCTTCGAACTCATCGTACATACAAACGTTGATACAACCAATTTACTAAGACAGCTTGTTGAAATACACTTGACTCACATGAACTCAACGCAAGGCATAAGGAAAGGTAGCAAAAGAGTTCTTTTGATTTAGCCTACAATAGTCGTTATATAAAGATGATACGTTTTGAAGTTTTATTCATCACCTTACTGTTATTTATAATATGGAACACCTTTTTCTTGTTTTGGTTTACCTAAGCCAAGCTGACTATTCTTGGGCAATTGAAAAAAAACAGTATGTAGGTTTAAACAATTGGTGGAGTTACACTCACGTTCCTAATGCGAAGCCACGTGTTACGTTAGATCACAAGTTAGGTAAAACATGCTGCAAAAACTATTAAAAAGAACTTTTATCTTTATATTACATAGTCTGTGTTAATCTAGCAGTGCCATTTTTAAGACTGGCCTTTAAACCTTCGTATCATTTAACCAAAACGAAGCCATTTTGAAATTGTGAGCTTGCAATGATACAAAGATCAAGTCATCAGCGTCGCGCTACGCAGTGGTCGGCGACTTGGTCAGTTTCTTTCATCTGGGCGAATTCGTGGCTAATTGTGGCATTAAACAATAGAACCTCTTAGCAATACAAGTAACGCGCCTCGCATTGTTCGCCACACAAATGGTGAACGTCCGTAAGTTTGTGCTCGCATGCACGGACAATAAAAAATCGAGATATTGTTTCCCTCAAAAACACAACACGACGAAACTGTTTTTGAACAGCATCATTTGGACGAGATGTTTTGTTTGTGCTCGTTGTTTGTCTAAACTTTTGTACGGAGATTATGTTCATAGCTAAACAGGGCTACATACAGGCATAGTTTACTGCCCATTGTATTTGAATACTTTTGTCAATTTGTCATGCTCAATATACCAAATACCAAGTACGTACTTACTTAGTTTAATAATGTATTCTTAGACGAATTGTCATTACCCAATTAGTTTTATTCGTTAGTCTTTCACGATAATTAATTTACATCTACTTAAGAAATCTAAATAATGACATGTCTTGAATAACTACTGATTTAGAGGTATATACTTTCAAAGACCACATTATTATTTATATCACTTAAACCTAAATGAGACTGTTAGGAATCAGTTTATTTATTTTAGAGGCGACGTCCAACCATTTCTATTTATTGATAAAATGTTTTTCTATGAATTCATTACTCTGCATAATTTATGCAATAGAAAACATAGATACCGATTTAAAGTAAGCATTAAAATTAAAATATTTTCACCAACAAAGGGCCGATTTTAATTAATTAAATTCATTCAATGCTAAAACATCACTTGCTTTCCAATGATTCTCAGACAAAGCTCAAAGTGTATTATTTTATAGACAAATCGAAACAGAACGGGACTATGTGCTTATATAAAATACCTAGTGCCGTCTTAAAATAACCTTTACTGCTTGAGACATAGGGTAGATAGTCTTTTGTGTTATTAATTAAGTTAGGGCGTAACGGGATTGAGTGCGAATATAATAGGGGATGGAAGGGGGCGTGGCTGTAGCCCGACGCAAATATAATCAAGAACTGATACAGCTGTAGAGACGGCGTTGTGACGTCATTGTATTTTATAAATATACCTATTATACCTAAGGGATATCTTAGTTGGTGTTCAGTATGAATACAAATGGAGGTCAAAAATGGATTAGTGTGTTCCTCATCAATTACTGTTTTTAAAATATTTCAAAACATAGCTAGGGTTTTATGACAGGTTTTTACGTAGCTAGTCATTATTCGCCATACACAATAAAGAATCAATATGCGTTAGATGTATTTGTTGAATTTCCGAAGTAATTTACTTGTTCAGTAGATGCATGATTTCAATATCAGTTTGCAACATAGTGTCACGTTTAGCGTGTGGACGGTTTAGATTTTAAATTAAACCCCACATTGTGAACATAAAAATTTATTTCAAGGTCGCGATTCGAATGCCCGTCAGCAAAATTAATTTCGTTATATGGAGGTAAAGCGCGCTAGCACTGTCCTGGCTTCACGTGGAGAGAAGTCCGTTGATGACGCTCAGCCGAGGAGGCGCTTCAGGGTGGACGACCCGCAGATGGTGATGCAGTATGGTAGAGGGTAATCGGTGCACGGTGCCTCTCGGTGCCTGTCGACGTTCGGCCAACGGATCAGCCGTGGCCCGGAGTTTAAGCCGAACTTTGAACCCGAACTTTGGACCCTGGAATTTACGTCCATTCAAATAAATGTCCATTTCTGATTGTCCTCCTCTGACTGTGTTTGCCGCGGAAGCAGGAAGCAGAAGCTCAGTGCGCTTAAGGCGAATGTGTGCAAATTCACAGTCAGAATCGGAGTTTACAGAGAACAGCTGAAATGTAATTTTATATAAAAATGTATAAAACATATAAAAAAAATAAGATGCAGGGATAAGCAAATGAAAAGAATAACCCTGACTGCTTATGATGATAAAAAAAAAAGGCTACTAATGATGCTTCAATGTGCAAAGCAAGAAAAGATGAAATCTGCAAGTCATTTGCCAACGGTCACCCAATAGGTGGGTGGTAGCAATTACACGAATTGTTCAACACTTACCCAACACGGGGAGATGCACTGATTCTACAATATAGAGAATAAGTTAAACGAAGTTTGAAAAATATGTTTTCAAAATTATAAAATAAAACCGTTAAGACCACGATTAACGTCACGCACTAAGGACTGGCAAAAGTGAGTCCTTGTAAGGAGCGCGTGAACGTGTGTCTTCTGTGATGATATTTTAAAAATGATCGGTTCGCTAAAGCAGCTAACCAAACTCACGGAACACGCCCGTGAATGAGTAGCGAACGAATCCGATTTGCATTGGCACAGCAGTTCAGGTAAAAGAATCGAAACCATATCACAATGACGTGAAGTCCAATTTGGCTCAACTTGCCGTTGCACCGATACAGATAATGACTACGTACTGTTTGTTTTTAAGTTTTGACTAAGTTACAATTTTTTATTTCTAAACCCAAGTTGTTATAATAAATATGAATTTTAAAATACGTTAATCAGTTTAGTAAAAGAAATAAATAATACTTAATTAACGAAACAAATAACTGTACGCGTTTCTAAACGCAACCGTAGGTAGACATTACATTTATTTATTTATTTTTCTACCCACCTTGTATTAATATTTTGATTAAAAACAAAAAGCAAGTATTTTAAAACGTTGACATTAACGTACAACGTTACAATACCCCCGCGCACAGTCAAGGATTTTGTTATTTCTCTAAAAAAATGACAAAATCCGCATGTTCTCGAACTATGTTGCTAAACTATTTGTTTATTCTTCCAAAATACACCCATTCATACATCTCTCAAACACACTCCAGCAGCAGTTACTCTTAGTATCTATTAAAATAACTGACGCACAATTGCATACTGTTATAAGTGCCAGTATTCTTATTTACTTGACACTTTACAAATAGAAGTTCCAAGTGAAGGTGGAAAAGTAAGCGAGAGGGAATTAACATAATAAATAAATTAAGAAAAAAAAATAACTTGAAGAAAAAAATACTGAATAGTTAAAATTGATGACCAAAAAAAATATTATCTATTGCAGACAAATAATTTTAAGTCTTTTATGTGCCAAGATCCTAAGTTTTTACCTGACATGTCCTGCAGCACATAAACTAAGGGAGACTTCTTTTCAATTATTTTAGCTTTAATAAATTTCGGTGCTAACTTTTTCGAAAACCGATTTGCCTTATCACTTAAAAAGTAAGCGCGCTTCATTTGAAGCGACATAAACTTAACTGGATAAGCCATAGCGAAGAACGAATAAGAAAAAAAAATATATGCGAAAAGTGATTGGGTGAATGTTGAACAACTCAATAACGTGAAAAAACAATTAGAAATTAAAAAAACTACTCCGTCTGTTACAATTTTTAAATTAACTAAGTAACGTCTTGGTTGTTTTTCCACGGAGAAGAATGTTAATGAAAATAAGCGTGAGACAAAAACAAAAAAAAATTTTGCAACCAAAAAAAAAAATTGCAACAAAAAAAATAAAAACAAATTTCGTAACTAATGTGTACGCACATTAAATACACAACAAATTTATTATTAATAAAAGCGACAAATAATGTTAATTATAATTTGCAATACATACATTTATGATTGAACCGTTTATATAAAAAAAATAATGTGTTAAAAAAAAAATTTTTTTTTAAAAAAACAATAATGAAGTATTAATTTACACTGTCAACTGTACTGAAGATGTAATAAAATTAAATTGTAGTAACCAAAAAAAAAAAAATTATAAAAATTAAGTGTCCACCAAATTATGCCGTTGATAGTACTTTATGCAAGACATTCTACCAAGCAAAATTTTATTTAAGAAACAGTGGGTAATTTACAATAACTATAATGACGGCTAAAAAAAAATTTGAAAAAACAAAATTAACGGCCAATTGTACTAGTGTGTGTCAAGTTTAGGACTGTGACTGCACTTTGATAATATCAATCATTGATTAATATTTAAAATGTTACATATTACAAAACAAATGTGACGTACACCTTAGTTACTATGCAACCAAAAGAAAAAAAACGTTTCACAAAACTAAAAACATAAAGAACGCACACAAAACACCAAAAAACACTACTACCTCCATAGAACAAAAAAAAAAAATTACTGACCATATACAAACCACGAAAAGGGCGCCAATGTCACGTTTAGCGTGTGGACGGTTTAGATTTTAAATTAAACCCCACATTGTGAACATAAAAATTTATTTCAAGGTCGCGATTCGAATGCCCGTCAGCAAAATTAATTTCGTTATATGGAGGTAAAGCGCGCTAGCACTGTCCTGGCTTCACGTGGAGAGAAGTCCGTTGATGACGCTCAGCCGAGGAGGCGCTTCAGGGTGGACGACCCGCAGATGGTGATGCAGTATGGTAGAGGGTAATCGGTGCACGGTGCCTCTCGGTGCCTGTCGACGTTCGGCCAACGGATCAGCCGTGGCCCGGAGTTTAAGCCGAACTTTGAACCCGAACTTTGGACCCTGGAATTTACGTCCATTCAAATAAATGTCCATTTCTGATTGTCCTCCTCTGACTGTGTTTGCCGCGGAAGCAGGAAGCAGAAGCTCAGTGCGCTTAAGGCGAATGTGTGCAAATTCACAGTCAGAATCGGAGTTTACAGAGAACAGCTGAAATGTAATTTTATATAAAAATGTATAAAACATATAAAAAAAATAAGATGCAGGGATAAGCAAATGAAAAGAATAACCCTGACTGCTTATGATGATAAAAAAAAAAGGCTACTAATGATGCTTCAATGTGCAAAGCAAGAAAAGATGAAATCTGCAAGTCATTTGCCAACGGTCACCCAATAGGTGGGTGGTAGCAATTACACGAATTGTTCAACACTTACCCAACACGGGGAGATGCACTGATTCTACAATATAGAGAATAAGTTAAACGAAGTTTGAAAAATATGTTTTCAAAATTATAAAATAAAACCGTTAAGACCACGATTAACGTCACGCACTAAGGACTGGCAAAAGTGAGTCCTTGTAAGGAGCGCGTGAACGTGTGTCTTCTGTGATGATATTTTAAAAATGATCGGTTCGCTAAAGCAGCTAACCAAACTCACGGAACACGCCCGTGAATGAGTAGCGAACGAATCCGATTTGCATTGGCACAGCAGTTCAGGTAAAAGAATCGAAACCATATCACAATGACGTGAAGTCCAATTTGGCTCAACTTGCCGTTGCACCGATACAGATAATGACTACGTACTGTTTGTTTTTAAGTTTTGACTAAGTTACAATTTTTTATTTCTAAACCCAAGTTGTTATAATAAATATGAATTTTAAAATACGTTAATCAGTTTAGTAAAAGAAATAAATAATACTTAATTAACGAAACAAATAACTGTACGCGTTTCTAAACGCAACCGTAGGTAGACATTACATTTATTTATTTATTTTTCTACCCACCTTGTATTAATATTTTGATTAAAAACAAAAAGCAAGTATTTTAAAACGTTGACATTAACGTACAACGTTACAATAGGTACAAAACATACCCATTTGGAGAAGAAAACGTCTTGAAAATGATCATCAAAGTGTTTTCCTTTCAAAGATGGACTTTCACTCTAGAGACTGAAATCACAAATCCACCTTGATTAAGCGTAGTGAAAACCAACACTTGATTCTTTCCTATCTCTATGAGTAGAAGCCTGTGCCCTGCATGCAATAGAACTAAGTATACAATATGAGATCCCTTTTGTGCTCACGGGTTCTGCTTAAAAAAGTGTCATTTTAAACTTGACTCGCGAATAATTCGCTTGATGAAATTGACTCCTAACTAACTTTTCTTACTAGAAGTACTTCTTTTTACTTAATCAGATGCCATATAAGTATTCTTTAACATAATCAGGTGTGAAACCAAAATATATTTAGCACTAACATCGACTCCTTATCACTTCTGTGCACTAATCAACGCTACGTCTGTGCGGCGCTCTCTATCACAATGCCGCTATTACATTTGCTCAATAATTGTACCCCGCACCCCGTACCTCGCACCCTGCACCCGTACCCGCACCCGGACAACCCCGCAACAATCAACTTAGTTACCTATTTGTTTATTTAATGTCTAGAATATAGGAGAAAGTCATTATACAAATATGTACCTATTTACTTCGGTATTATATTAAGTAGGTATCTAGGCATTCTTTATAGGCTTGGCAACAGAATTTCAAAAGGTCATTTTTGCCAAAATACACAAAGATTTTTCATTATTTTTCATTTTCTACGTTACGGAATACTAACCTTACCTATGTGGAAAAGAATCAATCGGTTCATAAGAATTCAAGCCTAATAGATATTTAGACATTTGTTTTTTTCTTAAATTCAATTTAGGTGCTGGTAAACAGCTTTTCAAGTTAGTGAAACTCTGCATAACATTGTTATACTTAAAAATGCTGCGTGACTCTATTGAATATATTTGTATTCTAACTTAGCATGATAACTCTTTGAAGAAGCAACACATATAAAGCAAAAGTTTAACTCGATAAAGTTTCAGTGAAAATAAAGTAGATAGGTAGCTACATTCATCCTCCGAGCCTTTTCCCAATCATGTTGGGGTCGGCTTCCAGTCTAACCGGATTCAGCTGAGTACCAGTGCTTTACAAGAAGCGACTGCCTATCTGACCTCCTCAACCCAGTTACCCGGGCAACCCGATACCCCTTGGTTAGACTGGTGTCAGACTTACTGGCTTCTGACTACCCGACTGCCAAGGATGTTCAATGACAGCCGGGACCTACAGTTTAACGTGCCATCCGAAACACAGTCAAGATGTCTAAGATATACTTAGAAAGTACATACAAACTTAGAAAAGTTGCATTGGTACTTGCCTGGAATCGAACCCGCGCCCTCATACTTGAGAGGTTGGTCCTTTAGGCCTCCCACTAGGCCCCCACGACTTTTTTATTAGCTACATTCAGGTATGAAAATTACAATTCATTAAAGCTTTTTCAATCCTATCTATTTTACTATTTACAAAGCATAAAATGATTATCAATTCACCGCTAAAATCCTTAATTGAGTATTTTAATTAACTTTGCAGCCTTTTGATCACATTAATGAGTAATGAACAATTAAAAGGCTACTGTCACCGATGGTTTAGTGGATTTGCGGTCGCGCCGGACGTCAATTCATTACCGGTTGGTGAAAGCTATCCGATTCTCGCACACCACCTGCTTTCACAGATTCAATTCGATTAATGGTCTACTCACTGTTTTATTTAAAACGTTTAATGTAATTTTCTGAGATTAGACTTCAAAGGGGCACTTTGAATTTTTCAATTTTATTTTTGAGTTTCTTGTTAATTTCGTCATTCATTTTGTGAAATGAGAAAAATACTCAGGAAATTGGCTGGTAGGTATACTAATATGGAGGAGTCAGCTTACATTCTAGAACAAGTTAACACGTTGTCACGTAAGGTTATTGATTAATAGAAATTACTCGGTAATTATTGACATCAGAGGTCATCAGGTAATTTATAGGGTTACCTGATTATTATGACATGATAATTGACCTATACAGGGACTCTTACTTACCATGTCACGTTACAAAATAATTAAATAACTTATTAACATTATTACCTATGTCTTCATATACTGTTACAGCCTTTTTATCGTCCCACTACTGGGCACAGGCCTCCTCTCACACGGAGAAGGATTGAGGATTGTCTTCATCTATCGGATTATAAATATCTAATCTCTAATGCTGCCTTGCAAAAATTCTGTAAATCTGCCTTCAGGACAGCATTAAACATAAGTTCAGCATACAACGTAGATTCCTGACATAAACTAACACAGCTTAGACTTATTACTATCTAAAGAAAACAACGTTATTTACACATTAAGTACTCGGGATTTCTTCTTATGATAATAATTTCTAAGAATAAGAAGATAATATTTATTACCTTCAGTGGAAATAAATATGTACATTTAACTGTTGGAGCTTTGGTCAAGATGGTAAATACATCAATTACTCAGAAAATAGCTCAAAACTATGACTCAGAACAAAAGTAGTTAATTTGCAAAAATAGTTGGTTTCCTCGCTTTAATTATCTTTAATTGCTCTTTAAGTAAAAAATCGATTGTACATAGCTATATCTTTCAGCGTTTTGACTTCAGCTTCTATATTTTTTGTTATTTTGTAGTAAACATTTCTGAAAGGTAGCACGTCTGTCAAATAAGTTTGTCCCAAATTCCGTCAAAATGTAGAGTGACTACGTATCTTTGGCAGTAACCACTAGGCCGAGCTTTAATTAAAGGATTGGCCGTTTTTCCACACGCTCCGGGACGGACACGTGCCGGAGATAGATTTGTTATGGACCAAGTGATAAATTGGGCATTATACATAATGCCCGGTCATTATGAAAAATGCCCAATATGAGAGTGCAATTTGATAATAATTATTCAAATAATCAAATTGACCGGGCACTATACATATTGCCCGTGACCTTTTGGGCAAAGTAATATAAACATATTTAATTTCATTTTTTTTATTGTTATTGACATTTAACTTAAACTAAATATTAATAGCATGCAACATGCAGCAAGCATGGCTTCTGTCACGGCTCCGGCGCTGCGGGGCTCCGGCGGTCCCATGCGAGATTATCGTCGCAGATGGTTTTCACGCTCACCACCGCAGCTTCGGTGGTGAGCGTGAAAAGCCGCCTTGACCCTCCGCGCCTACGCGGTTTTGAATTGCACTCTAGGGGTAGGGCAGACAAGACTACGTGGAGTCGGGTTTGCAGCGATTCGTTTTCGTCACTGACTTCAATTTTTAATACAATGTTTTGAATCCAAATTAAATTCTACCATAAAAAAAAAACGAGCCAAGAAAAATGAGATCAAGAAAAACGATGCCGAGTAAGTAAATTAGATGACAATTGTCCAATAAATAATTTTGTGGTTAGACTTAAAATTTCCCATTAAAAAAGAACATATAATTTTCGAAACAATAATCATAAAATATGTAGCAAGTAACAGAATTTATTTATTAGAACAACTGCCACCCTCGCACCGCATAAAATATAGCTTTATTATCAAATTGCCCAACTGTCATGTAGCAATATAATAATGCCCGTGCAATGTGATAAATAATGAAGTTAAGATAGTTATTAATCACTTGGCCCGATAAAGCTAGACATTATTCATAATGCTCGGGCATTATAAATAATGCCCGAATTAATCACATGGTCCATAACAGATTCACAGAAAGCAAAGCCAGTGTTGCCATTGACGAATTTCACGAAACTAAAGTTTAACTAACGTAGAGCTGAGGTAAGTCAATGTGACACCCAAAGATATCAGAGTTATTTAATAAATCGAGGAACTATTTATTATGAACGGTAAAGTAATTTTGCATGAAACATGACATAAAAACTATAGGTACTCTACACCAATGTGCTTTTAATTAGACTTAATATTTTCGTATCGTCTTATTTTATATCAAATAGCAAAAAAATATTAGCTATTTTAATTGAAGACGAACTGACCTGTTATAATTTTACCAGCAAATATATATTCTGAGGTTAACTTTGAATTAATGAGTAAAAAAATAAATAAATAAAGTACCTATCCAACTCGTTTTTAACCCTAGAACCCCATACGTCGTGCTTCGTAGGGGTATAATTATCCAGATCAAATGGACTCCAGTCGGATTCGGTTAGACTGAGGTGTGCCGCTGAAGCGTCAGACTTTTTGGACTTTTTGCCCCGAACCCTCAAATGAATGCGAACCCGATATTTTCACGGAGATTTATTCTGACTAAATGAATGACGGAAACTTTTTACTTGGATAGCTTAGATATGTATGAGGCACCAGAGGTGATTCGGAAAACTCATGAAAAAACATTTATAAATGCCATAAAACCTATGTTTTGTAATATATATGTTTTCTATTATTCCATATATTGAGAGAACCCAGATTTACACAATAATAACTATGTACTTCATTAGGCTGCTAACATTGCAATCCGCTGTTTTAATCTCACACATAAAGTGAGGTTATCATCGAACTCACATCGACAAAAGCCGATAACAGACAGAAACAATATTGGTAATAAAAACAAAGCTATCAGTTATACACGAAGCAGTATTTCAATAGCAGAACGTGAAGCGAACTGCATAACCGAAGCCACTGAAACAAGTAATTAATGAACGAAACAAAAAGCAGAACCCTTTTGTGTGTTATCTTCTCGGCGAATATTCCTCGTTATTGTGCGCTCTTTAACAAACTGCATTCGAAATTAAAATTTTTCATTCTGCGCCCTCCCCCGAGTCCTCAGCCTCCGTCCTTACAGGAGCGAGATCACTTTTGATTATATTCCCTCCCGCAACGTAATTGGGATATTTTGTTGGAACAACAATGGCTTGCACATTCATTCGTTTTAGGTATTATAATTTTTTTCCCATTCTTCTCAAGTCTGTACAATTGTACGTCTGTACGTCTACGTACCTTTCATTTGGGTAATATCTTTCATTGTTGGTTGCTATGAGTCACACAATTACGTGGACTTTGTTATTCTGGTCGATGTTCGGGTTATCTGTTGGACCTCGTCTGATCTCTTGAGGTCAGAAAAACAGCTGATATTAATTTACACTGAGAACTGATAAATGAAATAACGGTTTTTTGTTTGTCAATGTAAAGTTACTTGGTAGTGTTTATTGTGTGGTAAACCCCTGTTATCTGAGAAGTGTAGCAGTAGGGTTAAAAAAATAGCAACAAAAGGAAGCGTATTTTACGGTTCTTCGCCTTTTCCCGTGTAAATGGTACTTTCAATCTTTTAGAGGAATTAGGAAGGTGGCTGTGGTGACAATGCTGAGGTGGCGGCTCGGCGGCAGTGCGTGACGTCATCAACTAATGCACTACACGTAGACCATGTCGCAGGTGAGGTCGCCGCCCGCGCCGCGAGGAACCGATGCAGCGGTCGGGTTACTGGAAGGGACTTTCAGTAGATGAAGAAATTCATTCTTAATGCACCAAGAGTAGTTATCACCTACCGTCACAAGAACAGTCCACTGTCCTGGTTTCAAAATTGTCAAGATTTTCCATGATGCAGAAACACAACTTGTAAGTATTTAAATGTCTTTCAGTGTGATTTTCTTAAGAATCTAAAAAATTGGTAAATTACTCTTTTTTTAGGTTCCTATCCAATATCTAAGTAAATCAATCCAACGTACTTCCCGATATTATTGGATCTAAGATACATATGGTCCTAAACCTAGTATTGGCGTAAATACGTACGTACGTAATCCACATATTAAGAGAAATCTCAAATATACTTGACACGACCTCATTTATTACAGCCTAGCAAGGTCTCATAAATACCTGATACCATTTCCAAAGTATTTAACTCTTGCTACAGAGGTGCAAGACTGATTACTTCTCCGTGCAGCACGCACCTTACTAATTAACGGAGTCGACGACACCGGGAACATCCCTCCTATGATGTCCTGTCATTGTGCTGTGTGACGAAACTCGGTTGGATATTGTTTTCGTATAGGTAAGAAGTTATGGGTACATTTTTCAAAGTCTAGAAATAGAATTTTCTCTGTAATTGTATGAAGTTAGAATCCTGTCTAGCAAATAGATTTTGACGATTGATCCTATAGATCTTTCTAGATCTTTGATGACAAACTGCTAAAATATAATCAGCAAGTAACTACACAATGTGTTTTTAAATAGGCTTAAAATAAATATTGGCAGGTATAACGTTTCTATCATTATTTACTGTGAAAGAACACAAAAATAAGCAGTAGGTAAGGTATATGAAAGAGATATCAGTTAGGATCTACTATTTTAATGCGATTACCACATGGTTGACCAAAATGTTGATAAGCTACTTAATTACTGTTACTGTTACAACCTTTTTATCGTCCCACTGCTGGGCTCAGGCCTCCTCTCACACGAGAAGGATTGAGCATTAATCACCACGCTTGCTCAATGCGGGTTGGTGATTTCTAATAAGCTGTGGTGATAAGCTAATTAATTCAATCTATTACTGAAATAATGAGTGCAATGATGCAACTATTTGATCGTGATTATGAATATCCAATTAATTATGGGTTCATCAGATGATTGGATAAGTTACAGTCAGTTATTATGAGGCTCTGCCTACTCGTTTAAGGCATCATGCATCTTACCTCTGCATCTGCGCTTTATTTTTCAATTAAATAACTATAGACAACTTTCTTCTTTCTAACCTGTTTCACATTGTGTGACTGCCTATTTTAAATATACCTCACCTTTGTGTTTGATTTGATTTTCAAGTTTTGCTGTCAAGTATTTCCTTATTAAATATGTAGTTAATGCAATGAACATAAAAGAAATAACAGATTATTATTTTTGTGTCGTAAAGGAGGGGCTTATTTCAATCGCTTCGCCAGTACTGGACTTTTCATAGGATTTTCCAGCCAACTCTATAGCTTCTATAAAATTATATGAACGAACATTGTCCGCGCTCTGTCCGCGCATACCGTGAGGTCTCAAAGTTTAGAATTCAGCTTATGTAAGTAATTTGTACCTACAATGTTAAATAAAATAAAAATAAACTTAAAAAATAGAAATAACTAAAAATATAAATAATCCGACGAGAAGATATTGAAAATTGTTGAAAAAAAATAAAAAAAAGGCTACAGAAAAGCACTTTCAGGACTAAGTAAGAGAGACAGAACACCTATGAGTATGAATATTTTTGTCTTTTTCATTTCGTGCATGACGTCATTGACGTGTCATTTGTTCTTAACAATTGAAAAGCTTTTTAGAAGTAAGCGAAAGAGATAGCGCATAGTTTATTATTGTTGTCTTTGTCATTTTGTGCGTGACGTCATTGGCATGTCAATTGTTTACAAATACTCGAAAGCATTTTCAGAAGTGAGCGAGAGGGACAGCTCCTAATTGAATACGGTTGTCTTTGTCATTTTGTGCATGACGTCATTGACGTGTCATTTGTTTTTAAACAATTGAAAAGCTTTTTAGACGTAAGTGAAAGAGACAGCGCATAGTTTATTACTGTTGTCTTTGTCATTTTGTGCGTGACGTCATTGGCATGTCATTTGTTTTTAAAAAATTGATAGAATATTCAGAACAAGTGAGAGAGACAGCGCTTTGTTTGTTATTGTTGTCTTTATCATTCCACACGTGACTTCATTAACATGTCATTTGTTTTAACAATTTGAAAGCATTTTCACATTTTCTCGGGAGTGGGCGAGTGAGGCCAGAAGAACTAAAACATCAGTAAAGACATTATGTTGTGAGTTATATATCAATTATTTTAATTTTATACTTTCTTTGCTAAACTAAAGCCTTGCGAAAGAAATATAATAATATTTGCTATAGCTACATAAACGTTGAGCATCGCTGTCGGCCCGAATGCGCACTCTGTAAAAATTACAAAATGAAAATTGCGGGCCGGCGCCGCTGAATACATTAATATCGAATATTGAATACATTATATAAAAATATTGAATGAATACACCGCTAAAACGAGATCCGAATGGAAATCAGCAAAAAATCCCCGGAGATTTTATTTGAAACGCGATGCTCGGGATTCACATTAATCATTATTAATAAATCCATTATTCGCTTTTCATGTACAGTTGCGTTATTATTAAGTATTTACTTATCTTGTTTTGGTAAAATGGTATCAAGTAGGTAAGTATCCTCTGATTTACCCGTCAGGTAGGTACTCTCCAACTTAAAAAAGGTCCATCTAAATCTTACTGCAGACTGCCGGTTTTCTTCCTCTTAAAAATATCTTAGGTAGTAATGGCACATGACTAATTTGATGACAAATTAAAAAACAAAATAGGTATCTCTTAAACCAAATGTAGAGGTAGTTTAGTTTTTTACTTATTCTTCTCTATTTTGCTTAATAATAAGTTTATATTTTGCTTAATAATAATAAGTACCTATAAATTAATCAATCAAATCTCATCATAAGATGACTCAAAAAACCATAACACAACAGTGCTTTTAAAGTCACATTAGACAGCATAATAACACGTTATCTCAATCAATCCGATGATTTCATTGTACCAATCTGCATCTGCGAACTAATCAACTTTGTGCGCGAGTGTACATACGTACAGTCGACGATAGGCACCACGGAGTAAGGAAAGATGAGTGGACATGCCACAAAGCAGATACGCGCCTTAGTCTAGGTCAAATTCGTACGGTGGGCATAATCAAAACTATGACTTACGAGTGAAATAACGAGGCGTTTGGGTTCTTAGAGTCATCTGTCAAAGATATCTTGGTATTACAAAAAATGGTCGGGTCCAAAGAAAGCGTATAAGGGCGAAGACAGTAACGTTACTCGTCCCCTGCACACCCGCATTTTGGCGCGCTACTTTCTTATGAGATTTTCCGTTATGGCACCTCCGCTCGTCACTTTGTTCTCCATGATAGGCACCGACAATGCACGGAGCAATCAATTTGTGTATTCAATCATCTCTCTCTCCTCTTGATTGAAATATGAAAACCTTAATTGAGAAAGCCTTTATCGAAATATGGCGGTGTTTTGGGATTGTTTTTTTTTATCTTGATAAGGTTAGGTAGGTAAATGAAAATTAAGTAAAGTTGTGAGGTTTTAATCGAGACTTTTGCCTAATTGACAAAATATTAAGTTCTGAGTAGTATTCTGAGTTTAGTTTTCTGTCCTAATTTGGTGTAATTAAAATTATGCGTTTAGCAACTTCAATAGTATTTGCTATCCAATAGTGTGTGAATAGATACTTAGTTAATGCCTTAAAATTCTCACTAATTACCGTAGCACATACAAACACTAGGTATATTGAACTACAAAAGCAGATTAAACTCACAACCCAATCAATGAGATTACGCTCAACGACTCATAAAAGGCACTGAATAAATCAGAAATGTGATTAAAAATAACACACCGCCCCTATAATAGGCCGATTACATGAACCCGCGGGTTCCGTAGTGAGAAAGAGTGCAATCACATTAGCGGGTGAACCCTAAAATTTTAATCTGCGCCACAATGGCGGCAATCGCTGATTGCAAGCGCGCGCATATGCATAGTCTTTGGGGATCGCTTAGTGTACACTGCAGGAACGAAATACGTACCTACACAGCGCGGGATTTTGTAAGGGGATTAAATGTAGGTAATATTATATTGGTCGGAGTGTTGATCGCTTCGATGGGTTGTTTTTTTATAAGTTTTGGTTTTATTGGCATATTTTTGGTTTAATGTTTGGCGTATGGTAAATTCGACAGTAGGACAGCGAGAGAATAACATTTTGCATAGTTGTGGTCTGAACTTCAAACATATCGAAAGATATCTTAGAGGTCAAAGTTGCAACAATTTCATTTTCTGTCAATATTCTTGTTTAGAAGCGAAAATAACGAAAAGTAGGTAGATAAATCGTAGGTGAGTTAATTAATTGCTTTCATACACGAGTAATTAAACAATATTTGTCACAAAACTTCTAAAATAGAAGAGACATCGTATGTGTTACAGTGTAATTAACATAGTATGCTTCTATATCACTTTGTTGTGTCAACATTTTTGTTGTATAAACTGTGTCCCTTCGTCTGTCCCCAAGTGTACGCACGCGACCGGCAAGGGACGAATTGTTTTCATATTAATAGCATGTCGAGAGGTACGCCAACAATAGGCCAACCCTTGCCTAAATATGTTGTTTATGACCATTTAATCACTCGTCGACATACGCAAGTGTCTTCTATAAGAGGTTTTACGTATAACTTATTGGAGAATTAAGTGACAGCCAGTTCATTGCCACTTTCAATGATAAATGTGGAAAAAATATTTTAATTTATTAATGTCTGAACCCCTCTTTGGTTTTTAATTGCTTATATTTTTACTATAAGTACAATGAAATATCTATATACAAAATGAATCTGCCTACAGTAATGAACACCCTCAAAGGCTTACAAACAAGTCGCAAACTGATTTACGAGCCGAGTACGTTGTACAGGTGCGGCTGACGATGTAGTTTTGTTTCACCCCACCCCGCCCCACCCGTCCCCACCACTAGCTGCACTACAGAACAGTTTCGTCGCGTCTGAAAATTAATTCCTCTACATAATCAGGACTTCCGAGCACCGCGCCGCTCGCGCCGCCCCAGCGCCGCGTAGCTTCACTCCGCAAATATTATTGAAAATATTGATGCTGACTGTGCACTTGCGTTGAGATTCTTTTAGATTGGTTCCTTACAGGTTTTATGGAAAATATAGTTTAAAATTATGACATAGGTTATGTGCTTTTGCAATCAACAAATATGATCGACTTACAGCCTGTACTACGATTTGAGTCAAAGTGTAAATACACATTCACATCAAAGGATACATTAGCAATTTATGATCAACTTACAAGTATGATTTAAGTCAAAGACTAAATACTGAATATCAAAGGATTCTAATAGAAGCTGCATAAATCTGCATGTAGGTTACCGAAAATGAACAGATAAATTCCTGATAATTAATCTCTACGTTACGAAAGACTAAATCATTGACGAATATGGAGGTGCCAAATGTAAACCTGTATCCAAAAATCAGGAAAAGATATCACGTAACCTTAAAATGTTCAATAAGAATACACTCACTTAATGTAACTTAAATAGTACTGACGTTCTGTCATTACATTTAAACAGAATCGAACCAACAACACCTTCCTAGCCTCTAACCATGCATCCATAGCGGCTCATGTTTCACCAAAGACAAAAAGGCTCAACGTCATAATTAAAAAAATCTCGTGCTTGCAAAGAAAGGGGGTAGTGGCGTGAAAGCAAGACGGATGGGGTGCCACAGAAGGGCTCGCAAAGACAATGTCGAGCTTTGGACGACACGCTTAATCATAAATATATCAACTGGAGGCGCGGTACGGCTTGAACACACCTTTGGGATGAATTAGAAGTTTTTGAGTCATGTGTGAGATTTAGAAAGTTAGTTTGGTTACTATTTATGTAGACAGTATTTTGAGTCTAATATTAGGCCCCTTATAATTCCAGAAAAACGGATGTTTTGGTATCTGGGATATCTGCAAATCGCCCTTAGTTTTCGAGGATAAATGTTACTCTTTGAAACCATCTCACTGTCTGACAATTTTCTTAGACCTGAGAAATTGCCAAATACGTCAGGTTGTCACCGTACGGCGACTGACTGAAGTAATTTAATTAATAAACGACAATTATAAAATAAATCTTTAATAGGTATGTATTACGGTTTATATTACATGTAAATAGTCTCATTTACAATCACCAACATCTACACTATTTTATTACATACACTTTCTGTCCCGAAACAAAAAATATTTTTCCAGTTCTTAAATAATATTTGCTCGCCAGCCTGCACCGCGCTCAAGGGCGACGAAGGAGGCATGTATGAGTGTATGAAAGTTAAAAGGGGTGTTAAGACAAAACGGATGAGCTCGGACAAAGGAAGGAAGCGACTCTCTTCTCGTATTAAAGCTTTTGATATCACCATTTGTAAGCAATGGGATACCTAACATATTTTGATTAATGAATGTTTTTGTCACGTATGTACTCGCACCCTTATGGGTATTGTCTTTGAAGATTTTTTTTTGTTTTTGATTTTATTTTTTGGTTCAGTTAGACGTGCATAGGTATTTGATGTCGAAATATCAAAGAGTTTTTGAAGCTAAAGTATTTTTGCGGTTGAATTCGTATCTATACTAATATTATAAAGCTGAAGAGTTTGTTTGTTTGAACGCGCTAATCTCAGGAACTACTGGTCCGATTTGAAAATTTCTTTCAGTGTTAGATAGCCCATTTATCGAGGAAGGCTATAGGCTACTTTTTATCCCGGTACGGGAAGTAGTTCCCACGGGATGCGGGTGAAACCGCTGGCAGAAGCTAGTTGCTTATATTTTATTCGTATAGGGCCTACGAATAAGTACTGCCGAAAGCTACTTACTGTTACTGCTACATTTAGCATAACTATTAGGGATGCTGCTAATTACAACACGAAATACCAAAATCTCATTAACCCACACACAAACCGGAGTTTAATTAATCTGATAACCAATCCACCCAATTCCACCGTCATTAGCTCATCTATGCCCAAACACAACAGACTCCTGAAACACACGCACACAGACACAAGACCAAACAATCAATCACTCACACACACATGGGAGTTTACACACGTACGGTTCAGGTATTGCCAGTGCAACCACAGCCGTCATCTAATTACCTATCTAGTTAATCAGCTAGCTACAGGCCTGAAAGCACATTAATTAGACCAGTGTGCGCTCTGCGCGGGCGACCGTATTGTCCGTCGGCTGCCTGCAAATAAGTAAACGCTGTTAACGTTCTGTTAGGGCTGGCAATACTGGGTTGAGTTCTTATTTTGAATTGTTCTTTACCAATACATCATTGACAAAAATAATTTGTAGACAACTCACGTCACCATCACCATCCTTGGTCTAAAAATCTTGGCGCTTTGGAAATAGGAGTGGTCTGAACTTCGCTTTTAATAAATCGTGTCAAACTTATGACACCCCTCTATTCCAGCGGGAGTTAAAAATTATGAATAGACTGAAGTGCCGAAATTCACTATCCTGTTTTCTTATACTTAAACTAGCGATCCGCTCCGGCTTCGCACGGGGTAACACTATTTCCCCACTACTTAATGTATGTTATTATACATATAAACCTTCCTCTTTAATCACTCTATCCATTGAAAAAAACCGCATCAAAATCCGTTGCGTAGTTTTGAAGATTTAAGCGTACAAAGGGACATAGGGACAGAAAAAGCGACTTTGTTGTATACTATGTAGTGATGATACCCTGGAATCATGGAATCTGGTGGTGTGTAACCATAATTCTCCTAAATAACGAATGTGAAGGTTTACCTAAATACTTACGTGTCTCTCTGTTGTTGACACAAATAAACTGCTTGAATTGAACTGCTACCTATATACTCTCAGCTTTTGGCTGCTAATTGGTGATACAAAACTGCGAGTGATATCGAGAGTTCTCAGTTTTAGATATGTAAAACTGAAAGAAATAGGCATGTGACAAACAACTAATGTGTGGCAGTTTTACTAACGGTCTCCTAAGACCCTTACATAATTGTGTTTTAAAGAATATGAAATTAACTACAAGTTTAACGTGACTGTGACCAGCCCTAACTCTTAGGAGGAGGGAGTCGTTCCCACCGGTTTGCGCCTCGCTTATAAATGCTATTTTAACGCGGAAAAAAAGATTAATTAACTAATTGAGCCGTCGGACCGCCCCGTGCTCTTTTTTAAGCTTTTTTCATGCGACTAATTAAGATGATTGCTGGATATGACAGCGGGATGTATGAATGTTTACAAACCCATTTTTTAATTCATGTAACTTTTGACTGAAGCTTATTTTAACAATTTATGTATGTGATAACTTCTCGGGAAGGTCTGTTTACTTGTTAATTTATACATTGAAGTGGTAATTCGGGTTTTTGAGCGCATAATTAGAAATTGCCATTTAAAGTTATTAAATGAAGATGTGTGAATTACATGCTGAAAGTGGGATAACTACCTAATCGTTGCGGGAAACCAAAATGTGTTATTTCTTACCTAATATAACGGATGTTAAGTAAACGTAATTCTAAAGTGAATTTTTCGATTAGATACTACTGCGATTTCAACATTTCAGTGGGGAGTCAAAGAGAAAAATATTATGAAATTTAGTTATTTCTTCCTTACCGTATTGTCATAAATGTATGTGATAATCAAAATGAAACTAATTGAAATGCAAAAAAAATAACAAACACGACACGTATCTTTCAGGCATTGTGAGTTAGTACGAAATACCGCAACATGGTAAGAGAGACAATATGGCTCCAATGTTTAATTAGCGCATTGCAGGCTCCGAGGGGGAGGGTGAGGGGGTGAGAGGGGTGGAGGTGTGAGGGGAGGGGTGCAGGGGTGCGGGAGGTGTTATTCATTAAAATGTTTGCGGAAACTCGTTTAGCGCCGTTGCGGCGGGCGGCCGCGCACCCGCCCGCCTTGGAGCAGGGTTGCTACATTAATTAGATAGGTACTAAATTATTTAATTTCAGACGTCATCAACTCAGCTTACTAACATTATAAATAACTTGCTAGACTCATACACGACGATTAGGCTTGAATTAAGGGGGAGCTCGCAGAGCTGATCCGCAAAAAATATCCTGAACGGCAAAAGTCTTCCCGTCACAATGTGAGCAATTTCTGGTGCTAAGGTATGAAGTTTTTCATTCTACCGCGGAGCGCAGCTGCTTCTCCCTTCTATAGAGAAGAAATATGCGTTAAACATCACACTTACTGAATTATATGACACTGTAGCCTCTATTTTCCCTACATCCTCCAGACTGTAGACAGTATAGCCACAGCCAAAAATTTATAAATAATTAAAGATTTCTGTGGCAACCCTGTGTGTCGGGAGCGACGGGCGGGAACGTTCATTTACTCCTCGTAATCGCTGCTTCCGCTATCTACAACCCACTTAGCAGACTTAATTTACCTACACAAACAGGCGCTTAGTACGAAGATATGTGAATTTGATTTTATGTCACCAATAATTGCTTGGAGAAATATAAATTAGTAAACTATTAAGTACCTAAGAACAGGTACTTAATAAATGATAATACGTAGGTGGAAAAATTAATAGATATGTAATACAGTGCCTTTAGCAAGTTATTCAACAGTTGAAATTCGAAAAGACAGGTAAACAGCATAAAGATTTTGACAAACCAGATCGTAACCGAAAAAGCAAGAAACGCAATAGGTAGTAACGATCAGAAGATGTCTGTAGAGTCTGAACTATTTAAGGGATACGTATATTTACTACGTTCAAGTCAATAATCAAACGGTAGGTTTTTCACTGTATGTATACTAAATACTTAGTTCAAACAAACAAATCCATGTTTTCAATTAAATTAAAATAGATTAATAGTACATACCATATATGGCATAGGCTACGTAGCCACGTAGCCCTCGTAGCAACGTAGTTATTGATGAACGATGAGTCGTAGAACTTACCTACCACGTTTAAGATTTGATGCCTTCAGAAGGCAGCCTTCTCGATCAGTATCGAGAAGGCTATTTGGAAGCTGGATTTGAAAAATATTTTACAACAGTAAATGCCAGTTAGTTATACAATTTGATATGAGGTAGTGGAATTAATTAAAAGATATTTGATTTTAAAGCTTTACGGTTAATGTCGGTAATCTAGACGCATGCAAGGAAGCGTCGTACATTTGAGAAAGTATAAACGAAGTAGGGACGTTTGTTATAAATCTAAAGAGCACATAATACAATTAACAATAATTTAAATATTTAATTATGCGTTGGTGCTTTATGATAAAAAAATATTTGAAGTAATTTTCATATTATATTAAAATGAGTAAGTACTGCTTAAGTTACCTAATTTCATAATGGAACCATTTCGTACCAATATTAAATCATAATTGCAATAATTTATTTTTGTTGTAATATTAAATCATCAAAATATCTCAAGTAAAAGTTTGTATACCTATTGTAAAAAAATACAAAGCAATTATTAAATATGATAACTTCTTATTAACATACTTTATTCTTTGTTTATTAATTGCTTTGAGGTATTCCACGAAGCACACCCAAACGAAGCACACCCAGACGAAGCACACCTAAAGTATTCCACTTAGCACACCCGTAGGTGGGCTTCAAATAAAAAAATAAATTAATTAAATTCCTATTCCACGAAGCACACCTAAGAATATCACTCGCATAGTGCGGGGACTAAGGAATAAAAATGACGATAGAAGAACATATTTATTATTTAAAAGACTAACTTAAATTTCTAACACCATTCAGTTACATTATAATAATGTAATACAATACTTGTAATTTTCATAATGGTCAAATATAAATCCCATAGATAAGACGTATACATGATGCGCTAATATAATAGTAAACGCGTGCGCCAGCCACTAGGTTCCCGAGCCAACCCGAATTTAGCCGAGCATTTTAAATGAAAAACTTCGATGTAGGTAAAGGTTTTAATAGCTCTCATATAAATATAATAAATTAATAAAATTTACATTAAAAAACACAGGTGAAGACAACATGGGCATTTTATAAACCCGAAAATGTGACTCGATACTTTTTGTACCGGTTACAAAAGTACCAGGAGCCCATAACTAGCAAAGAGATTGTATACATAAAAATATTCACAAACAAGAAAATAAATATGAAATTTAATTCACAAAAATAATTTGAATATAGTCAGCAGTTGTGTTACACTTCCAGGGCACTCAACAACCAACTAATAATGCATTTACACCACATGTTTTTTTGCTAATACCGATAATAGTAAATAGTTACACAAAACAATAGAAACCGGACCATACTTTGCCCCTTCTTCTATATTTTGTCTCTTTCTAGAAAACAAAAGGCTTCTGTTTTATTACCTGATTTTATATATAAAATAAGTTATACCGGGATTTTCAAAAAATTGGTTGACATACATAAAATACAATTCATCGACATGGTGTAAATTGGTATGTTTATCTACAATTAGTATATATAAAACATACAATCCTGACACTCTTGACTGCTATACTTCTGTAAGTTATGCGGTCCTAGTACACGGTGGGCAGTTCCATGGACACTCGTTGATTGGTATATTACTCATCTGATTTATGCGATCCTGGTATTTTGGTTTTGGCCGTGCGTTGTGTGACGCCCCGTTGAAATCGCGATTTTATTAATAGCGTCTTGCCATATTCGGAAAAAAACATAACCAACATAAATAAAAAAAAACATAATTACAATATTGTAAAACTTTTCTTGTTGACAGTACTTTTTACAAAATAAAGTACGGATGACGAATTGAAACTAAGCAAAATAAAATATTTTATCGAATGACAAACTGAGACACGTTTTTATGGATGCCAAATCACTAAAATGATGAATTGGGCATAACTCTTCCCAACTATGTTGGGGTTGGCTACCAGTCTAACCGGATTCAGCTAATAATTATGAAACAATCTGTGATTTTAAATAGTAAGATTACAAAAATGACAAATATTGTGTCACATTATTATTGTCGACATTTTTATTCCTTAGTCCCCGCACTATGCGAGTGATATTCTTAGGTGTGCTTCGTGGAATAGGAAATTAATTAATTATTTTTTTTATTTGAAGCCCACCTACGGGTGTGCTAAGTGGAATACTTTAGGTGTGCTTCGTCTGGGTGTGCTTCGTTTGGGTGCGCTTCGTGGAATACCTCATTGCTTTAACATTTTATGAGAATTTCTCTTTTCAAAAAAATATGAAGGCCCCAAATAGAACATTGAATGAGTGAGACCATGCTTTTATTTAAACAAACTATTTAACAGCGACGTTAATCAGGAAACTAATCAGCACTATAAAAAGCCGTCGTTCACCGTATTAAATATTTCATTAACAGCATCCACATCAAAGTTGATCGCACTTATACAACATTTATATTTACAGATATGCTATAACTTAATCTACACCTATTAAATACAACCCCCATTGCAGCCTCTGATTGGCTGGAATTTCCAACCCCTGCGTCAATCCGCCAATCACAGGCGATCTTTCGGTTCTAAGGGGGTGGAGTCAGGGTGGTTTTCATGACGAGATTTTCGCGAAATCAAACAGTACTGCTCGGATCATCTCGGATGCGACTTCTTTGAGTAACCTAAAGTTTCGTGCGGTTGTCGCAGACGATAAGTTTGCCTAACTTTAGTTTGGTGTCTTTATTTTACAAAATATAATGTTAATAAATTGAAACAATCAAAAATATATAAATAAATTACCCTAATGTACAATTAATCATTTGTTTTATCTACTGATTTAATTAAATAAATAAAATATAATGTGTTAAAAAGAAAAGTTCTGGAAGTCTTGATCTGCTAAGTTCGCTGTTCCACCATCACAGAAGAAAAGTCATCACTTTCAATAAGAATGAAAAGCGCCCTACCGGCCAGAATAAATAATTACAGAAGCTTAAAAAAATAATCATCGTAGCCAACGCTAGCCGGACTAAAGAATCCAATCGGAGGGTCGAGATGGCTGGTCCTTATCTATCTCCATTACCGGGGGATCTCCTCACGGAGTACATGTTCGGGCGTCGCCGGCAGCGTCGGAACCGCACGACCTTCACTCCTCAGCAGCTAAGCGAGCTGGAATCCCTTTTCCAGAAGACACATTACCCTGACGTGTTCCTGAGAGAAGAAGTGGCGCTGAGAATCAGTCTTTCTGAAGCTAGAGTGCAAGTAGGTTTAAAACTTTACTTCTTTCAAGTAGATATCATATGAATAAACTACTTTTTGAACCCTAGCTGAGCGTGTTTTAACAGGACAGGGATTCAGGATTGGTGTGAAATTGTGAAGCTGCGCTAACTTGGATAGGAGCTAATTGATTGAATGTTACGACGACCTTATAAGGATACCTTTTCAATTTCTCCTCTTCTTTCTATCTTGTAGTCTGCAGGTTTGCCAGCCTAATTAGAGTTAGGTATTTAATAATGAAGTTTACTCAAATACTGTAAGCGTCATAGAATCTTAATGTAGCAAAGAGAAAGGACGGATCATAGTGCTAAAAATGATGCAAAACCTGATTTCTTATTTATTTAAAAGTACCTAAAGTTGTTTCCGCAAAGTGATTTGGATCGCTTATAGAACTAAGATCCCAAAAGCGGCAGTTGTGTTTGCGATCACTAGAGCGACTACAAAAAAAAAATTGCAACAAGAATTTTCGCAGGCGTCCCGTGTGAACTACTTACTTCACGCCCTTGGAAAAAAGTGCCGTAATAAATGATCTATCTATCTATAGATATTAGAAGGATTATTTCTCTCTATTTAATATTAAAATATTATGTAACATTCTCATCGATTCCTAAATAGAGTTTTCAAATCGCACCAATATAATTTAAGATTAGTGCGTTCAAACAAACAAACTTATGATATTAGTTAGATGCACAGTGGATTATATTAATGTTATAATAACTTTGTAAAAGCCAATAGTCTCGTTAGTACTAAAAAGTTCTCATTTCGGCTGATTTACTAACTTCATAATCTGTTTGAAACGACTTTTTTTAATATGAAATATTGCCGTCTTTAGATAATCCTTTTATAATTAATTATATATTATATAAAATACGGAAAATAATACCTACATTTATTTAATCAATTTAATATTCTACGCACTCGATAAAACAAAATATTGTAAGCGCAATATTCGCTCAAAAGTCCTGATCAATCTACAACCCTTACTTTAGGGGATGCCAATAATTCTAAACCAAAACTTGTAAAAGCATTGGGGTTGGATGGACGTCTTTTATTGTTCGCAGTTCAATATGGATAACTTTTTGAACCTTTTTGAATCTTTCAAAATAATTTATGTGCGATCGAACGTAGAAAGGATGCAGAAAGTTTTAAAATATAAGATTATTGATTTAATATTCAGAACAAACATTCAAATACTAAAATTAAACTGGCTTCTATTTTTTGACGTATAATTTTATTTAGCTTTTTCATAGTATTTCAACTGAGGAGAGCGGATCATTATAAACACCTTTTCAGCACAATTGTCACAGAACAAAACCAAAAAGATGAAGTTAAAATATTATGCAAATACTTGATTCTAAACAATGTAAGCAACCCTGCTTGCTTTAAAAGCAATATTAGTTTTACAAAACATTTTATAATATACAAGTTTGTAAAGAAATTTTCTCTTAGCCTTATTGCTACCAAAATACTTAAGTAGGTATACTATGAGCAGCTTTTCAATTCACACCAGTATTTGCGCTTATCATTGATATTTTTTTTACATTTCTCAGGTTAACTCTCGGTGAACCCCGTCAAACGATTTCTAATATGGTTGATAAATTTATGCATATTGCATGGTAAAAAAATAACTTATTAAACAACATTTTAAAATTAAATATATGTTGCCTTCACTTGGGAAAAATGCCACAACATCTACTTTTCTTCATTCAACTTTCGATATCGTTTTTTTATTCAATAGGGTAATTGTTTTAATTAAACTATTTATATATTCTTTAAAATGTGATTCCTTTAAATGAATGTGTGTTGCCTATTCCTGTTCCAAGTGTTGGTGTTTCCCTTAGGCGTTCACTGCAGAGCAGATTTTTCAGTTTAAATTATACGAAACTTTTAACATTTACATTTTTTTATTGAACGAACATTTAGAAATACAGAAAACTATGTCGTTAGAAGTAATAATGTTGAGTGAAGTTCTGTCTTAACTTTTTAGACCTTTTGGCGTTATTTCCCATAGTAAAAATAGCGGACATTGCAATGATATGTGCCACATTGATATTATAACTCAATTTCGTGGTTATTGCAGATAGAATAGCATTTTTCAGGACAGTATACCAATAAACAAATACTTAATCGTAAATATTAACCTATTCCGTAGTAAACATGTAAGAAATCAAGGCATTCTTTACAGGTGTGGTTCCAAAACCGTCGCGCGAAGTGGCGCAAGCAAGCGCGGCTGCAACTCCTGCAGGATGCGTGGCGTATGAGGTGCCTCGGGCTTGGCTCTCCTCCACTGCCGTTATCAGGTATTTAGAAGAAAATTAACCTTTTCATCCTGTAACAGTTACGAGTGCCTTAAACCACAGGTGTGATAACGCTGAAAGGTTTTGTCCCTGTTGAAAAATCTGTCTTTTCAAGCTTCTACTACTGTCATTATGAATTTGTGTGTGTATTTTTAGAGTACACTTGTTTTGGTAGATTAATATACTCGTTCATTCTCTTGGAGGCAACTTAATAAACTGTTTGGCTAAACACTGTCTCTTAAGACACAGAGGAGGAGACCCTAGTATAAGAGGCAGGTTTTAATATAGTAGTAGTAATTTTTGTTATATAGATTTGGTCACATAATTTGTATTTATGACCTACCGCCTTATGTCTAATCTGTATAATTACTAAATGAAAATAAATATTTTATTTATTTACTTGCTTTCGCCCGCGGTTTCACCCGCGACCCGTAGCCGGATGGTGACAAAAACCATCCTAAAACCTTCTCCCGGGTCTACGTTACCTCCCCTCTAATTTTCAGCCAAATCGGTCAAGCCGTTTTCATGTTATGTCGTGACAACGGAAAGCGGGTTTTATTTATATATATGTCGCAGGAATATGATAAAAACGGGGATTTGATCAATTCCCTAAGGGATTTGATCAAATCACGGAGGATGTTAAAATAACAACACGATTTTATCTTTTCCCTAAACAAATCTAGTGAATTGAACAAATCCCTAAACTGGTTCAGTGAAATGACAAAAAACATGTCAGGTTCTTGTTTGTGTCGCGCTTGCAAACACTAGGCAAGCCCGTGTCTGTCACGCACGATGCAAAACGAATAGACGTGCCTGTAAGAAAAATAATGTTTTATATAATTCACGATGCCACAAATCAGCTACATGTTTTAATAAGTGATTATTACAAATAGGCACATCATAAGCAACTGAAATATTTTTTAAAGAAAATTTGTTCATTTAAAAAAAAAAATATATTGTTTTGAGTAATGGTGATTTTTTATATCAATATTTCCTTGTATTGTACACACCTGATTATCATAATTATGTAGGTATATCTTACCCAATAAACCTTTAAAATATCAAAGCAAAATTATTTTGGTCATTTCACTGAACCAGTTTAGGGATTTGTTCAATTCACTAGATTTGTTTAGGAAAAAGATAAAATCGTGTTGTTATTTTAACATCCTCCGTGATTTGATCAAATCCCTTAGGGAATTGATCAAATCCCCGTTTTTATCATATCCCTGCGACATATATATAGATTTAGAGTTTTCGGCAAAGCAGCTTTGCCGATTAAGATGTATTTTTGTGCCCATATGATATTTTCGCAGATCCAGACGGTTACTTTTTTGTTGAATCCGAGATCGTTTTTGCTACCACAGATTGTCGAAGTGAAAATGCTAGATATCAGTGCCACAATTTCTCATGCTTACTTCACATTATATCGTTACGGAATGTGAATTAGATATTCATCGCAAATATGTATGAAATCCTTTGAAACTTAGAATTGACTTCACGACATATGCGCTTGGATTTAACTTGAATAGTACGAGATTATTATACGAATTAATCCATGGACTTATTCCATGATTTGGTCAATTTTAGTAGAAGCAGAAAAGGTAAATTCCTCTATTGGCCAATGAACGTGAAATATAGTTTTTATTTTTTGTGAAAAAATATATCTGTCGTGGTTCAACAATACACAGTTTGTGACTTTTACCTAAATTAAAAAATACTTATACTATAGACATAAAGTTCAAGCATGCAATTGCAGATGAAATTCTTTCTTTTTTATCCCAAAAATAAATGGATTGGGTTTTTGGCCGGAAAGTCACATAATGGAAGCTAGGATTTTCATTAGGTCTAGTAAAATCTTAGATTTGACAGCAAGTTCAAGCCATTTGTGCTTGAAATGAATTGTGTTTAGTATATAATATCGAGGATAAACTTATTCTAATGCTAACTCTCAGTCGCCGAAAGTGACTTGAAAATGTCTAAAATATCATTCAATTAAACTTGAATTTCGTGATAAGCTCTCAGTAAAATATGGTTTTATCGTATTTTCCAGGGCATGGTAAACCAGATTCTTCGCCCGAAGGACCAGAATCACCAAACGGCAAAGATTCCCCGGAGCCGCCTGGAACACTCGAGAATCGCGAGCTAAAGTCACCGCGCCAAGACCCTTACCTGCACAACACAAACATGGAGCCAATCCCACCAGTCAATGCGAACGTTCACGAGATGCCACAGATGCCATACAACGACGATGGAAGGATGATGCAACAGCCCTTCTCCTTCCCACCCCTAATGATGCCCCAGCAAATGGAATCAGAAATTCCCACTGACCTCAGAGTGATGTCGAAACCCAACTGCCCTTGCGGAACTTCAGTCCAAGACATGGACGAACCGCAGAACCTTGCTTATCGTCCCCCAAGACGTGAGAAGGAGACCAGTGACAGTGATACTGACACAGAAATAGATCTGACGTCACATTCCAAAGATGATGATATAAGGGAATCAGAAAGACTGGCCAGTCGGATCGCTACCAGCATCTTTAGAAGCGACACAGTTCTTCACGATATGATGCCCAATGATCTCAGTTTAGGAGCTAAGAATGGCAATGATAGAGTAAGAAATAATGTATCAATTTAATTGGACAGCTTCTGGTTGGGTGTACTAAAAGTATTTCTATTTATTTGTTTTTTATAAGTTTCTATAAAATAGAAGAATGTAGAATATTTTATGGATTGTGTGAGTAGTCGTCATCTAATTGTTTTTATGGATGTAATTTTTGCAATAGGAAAGTGTAGATATCCAAGACGTTTGGATTTTCAAACCAGCATTTGAATGTTTTAGACAGCGAATGGTAACATGTTTAGTACCTATCGTGATTTTCTTCTAGTCAATGTTAACTTTAACTTATTACTTTCAAGGACAATATTTTAACTAGTTTTCGTGAATAGGGATTATATTCGTAAGTATGTAATTAAATCGGTAGGTAATATCTGTAACTACTAGCAGTATTTTCTAAGACCATTTCAAATATATTTGATAGTTATAGTAAAAATGTACATGTAGATTTAAATATTTGTTACGGATCTGTATATAAATTAGTTTTTTAATTAGTTGCTCTTGTACTTAGAACTTAATTACTGTTGTTATTTTTTTTAAGCAGGCTCATTGCCGAACACTTTTTTTAGTATTAAAAACTGTCACACCTTGTCATGACAATTATAACTTCATGGCCTTCCAGAATACTTGGAGATCTAATCTACTTGGAGAAAGGTACCGTGATATCATTTCAGAAAACTATCGAAGCTATCATTTATTTATATTTTAATTTTGGGATCTACTTCACTTGACCCATAAGGCAAGTTCATTTCTGTAATATTGAGTTGTCAAGACGTTTTCAAGCTTGAATTCTTACTTTTCATCAACTAGAAGGTATGCGGTCAGGATAACCTATTAGCTAAAGGAAGGTTACCTTTAAGTTTCTTGAAATAATAAGCCAAATCTGTATACAGTAGCAATTTTATTATATAATTGTCATAGATCAGTATTACTAAGTATAATAAATCTAAATTATAATATATCACAATAAATTCGGTATATTTCAGAATTTTACGTGTACATTTATTATAACAGTGTTAACTAAGGAATATTTACATCCGAAGGCCTTATATTCTGCCAATAATAATGAAACAAACAAGTGTAGCTTCGTTATCTAAGAACTGGTTCTACAATATAAAAAAAAAACAATCCAAAATGGAAAATAACAAACAAAAAAAGGATATGACTTAGGTACTTTCAGAAATATTACAACCTTATTATTAGTGTTAACAGCTAATTAGTCACTTGCATTAATTTGCATTGCTATTTCAAGTAGTTTATTATGCTAGTTACGTTCATATTAAAAAACAGGTAAAGTTTAATATATACGTAAGATATCGGTCGATACAGCCGATATTTTATAATGGCCCCTCAAATACCTAGACTTATTCAAAAATATAACATACAATTTTAACAATTTCATAGCACCAATTTTTTATATAAATGTGTAAACAGGTATATAATTATTATATGACTGAATAATATATTAAAATGGCAGTATATAGTTGTAATGCACGTTGGGCATTATAGTACTTTAGACTATCTGTAATTATATATGGAATTAAAGGGGAATAAATTACGTATACTAATACTATCGCTATTATTATGAAAATGTACAATAACTTTAGTAAGTTGTTACACTGCTTACAAAATGCCCTGCGTGTATAAAAATTAATAAGTACACTTATAATAAATTTTAAGCTTCATAAATATATAGAAATATTTATATAAAAGGTAATAGGAACCCTCGTTTTATAAATTGCGTTTTAAGTCTTATTTTGCATTTGTTCATAATTTTAGATCATGATATTATATTAATATATTTTTTGAGAGTTCCTATAGTCGAGATCGATACAAGACATATAGGTCTTACCATCATCGAAGTTACATAGAAAATTGATGGATTATTTCGTTTATATCATTCAACTACAAAAAAGTAGCGAAACTGGCTACACCAGCAATATAAAATTCAATATCTATCATAAACAATAAATTTCCTAAGGGATTGACATTGCTTGCGTAATATAATGCCAGTGATTTTAGAATATTTCTAAGGCACAATAGTATACAATTATTAGGTACATAGTTCCATAAATTCTATGTATACTTTAAATACAGATGGTAAGAGTCAGTCCTATATATTTTGTAGTGATTTAGGCGCAAGAAACTGATTGGGCATGACTGGAGACAAATTTGACACACAGAAAATGAGTGTTTGATGCGAGATGGACCTAGATGAATTTAGTGATCATTTCGAATCTTCGAAAGGCCAGACTAATTCTGTGGTTATTAAAAATATAATACAGATATTCAATTCATTATTGAGATTCTTCCGCGTATGTGTCTAATTAAAAGTTGTGTCGCTTTCAGTTAAAGTTTTATAAAGCTGGCACATGACGCACAAGGCGTGTCCGTCTCTTTGTCTCCAGTGAGGCAATGTTCCTAGAAGCACTTACCGTCGTGCTGCGAGCACCAGGCGGGCGAGATGGCGTCGGCGCTGAGCCCGCGCTTGATGAGCCTCGCGCGCTGGCGCTGCATGCGCGGCTCGGCCACGTACACGCTGGCCGTGGGGTCCGTCCACAAGCGCTCCGCCACTGCCGCCGCGCGGGGCCAGATGCGAGTGTCTGTGCAAGTTAACGACGCCATGTTGTTAAGCTGAGCCACATAAGTCTCCATACGGCGACAATTCGCGCATGGCACAAGTCATGCCGACCACATTAACGGGATGCTATCAATCGTTCGTGAAAACCTGACGCAAAATCGACAAAGAAGCTGTTGCTGCAGTAACTTTGCAGAGGCAATATATTTATAATCTGTAGTCCTGAATGCGTAAAGGCAGCGCAAACCCTTTGTCGCACGATTAAATACCGACACTGATCGGAGAACAGCCGTGAATGCACGGCACTTGCGTGAAGCCGCCATAAGAGTTAGGTGATACCGATTTATTTGCTATTTATTACTAGGTAACAGAGGATTCAGGAAAGAACGTAGGAAATGAGAATTAGCTCCACTTCAAGAAGTAGTTCAAGAATATAAAAGATGATGAAAACCTAATGACCTGAATGACATGTTGTCATCGTTAGAAAAAGTTATATTTTCATGCCTATCTTTTGGGACAGTCTTCGCAAACAAGTTAATCTAATCTAATCTGGCAAGAGGTTACAGCAATATGTCATTTTGATAACATATTTTTACATGAAGCGGATAAACAGAAGGCTATTTCGTTCCGTTTCGTTCGGCTAAGTTAAAGACAGCCATATTTTGACTCAAAGATCTAGGAACTAGAATCTAGGAACGTCTGTCTATGCAATATTATTTCAACCAACACAAAACTACAATTTTACTTCGATGGGGACGTATAAACTACCAAAAAACGAATCAAAACTCACCTAGACCCTGTTCATCAATATATTCAGTCCACATAGCGACCTCTCCTCCCAGGAACTTATCACCTCTGGGCAGGGTATGTGAATACATGCTCCTCCAATTGTTATACTTGGTGTTCCCCCAGAAGCCTCGGTCTAAGTACCAGATGTCCTTAGGAATGGACACCGTTTTGTACCCCATTTTTATCAGCTGGTGCAGTAGGGGACTGCTGACAGGCTCCCAGACTTCAATTACGTATCTGGAATGGGGAAAATAGATTTGATAATTTAAGCTAAGATATGGATTTAGTTGATTGGAATCAGAAAATACAATCACTTGACGATCTTTTAACAATAGGTGTACGAAAGCATACTGGCTTGTGACATCCAGGAATTCGGGGATTAGAAAAAGTCCTAAAACGGTCTTATGATTTTTTGATTTGATCTTAAGGATCGGAAACCTCACCTATCTTTATCAAGATGTTTGAAGATCCTATGCGCCTGCGTGAGTTCAGAAGACCACAGCATGACGGGTTGCTTAGGGGTTCCAACAGACTCAAGCGCCTCGTCCCAGGCTTTCAGGGCTTTCTGATGGAACTCCGCCCACAGTTTGAAGAAACCGTCTGTGTTGGGGTCATAGTTCTGCTCTTTCATGTAGTCTGTGATCTCTTCTGTTGTGTTCCAGCATTCGACGTAAACCTGGAAAAATAATTTGAAGGTTAAAAAGTAACTATATGTCAAAATATATTTAACTTATCAATCTTCCTAAGGAGGAATGTTCGCTAAATCTGAAAAAACTGACAATGCCATCAATCACCGATTATTATCATCCGTTAAGTATGTGTCAACATAAAATTTTGAAGTTGTTTCAAAGAATGATTCCATACTACTCGTGCCTTCTGAAGCTGTGAAAAGTTATCCAACGCTATCTGTGTTCGCTCCCACTGACTAACTTCCATCTTCAGTCCATTCCAGAATTGTCTGTGCCGGCGCTGGCAAAGCCTCAGCGATGTCCTTGTACAAGTCGCCCAGCACACGGTACAGCGCCGAGTTGGCGGGGTTCATCTGTCCATGCTCAGTAATCTAAAGAAAAGCCTCAAAATCTTTTACACGAATTCTTCCTTACCTCATCACCTCCGACGTGAAGCAGTGCTGGCGCCGGTAAAGCTTCAGCGATGTCCTTGTACAAGTCGCCTAGCACCCTGTACAGTGCTGGATTGGCGGGGTTCATCTGTCCACACGGCGGCTGCACGCATAAGCTACGCCAAGGCCACTTGTTCACGCAAACTGCTAGGTTCCCTAGACCGTACTCCTAGAAGGTGAAAAACATATGTTTGAAGAAAATATAGGTTCAAATGAGTTGCATCCTGGTGTTTCAACTTCTGCATTCTTGTTAGGTAAATAAAGTTGCCAGAGAAATTTTAGGGGGAAGTAAATGGTCCAATCTCCATAAGGAAAGCAACTACGGGTAGCTAAAGAATCAAGTCCAGTCTGATGTTTTTATGAGAAATCAAACAACAGTTGCTACCGTACAGTAGGTCCTATGGTAAAAAGCCGGTAAGAAACTCTTCCCTCTTTTGAAAAAGATGCTCACAGGAACAGGAATTGGTTGATTAATTTGAATACATTTCCTATGAGCACTTCGACATTTCGAAACACTACACCTGCCACAAAGTATCACATGATCCAATCCTGGAATAGCAGCGTAGAAAGTTCATCAACACACAGTATCAATGCGCCTACTACACGCTTCTTAGTAGTAGCTCAAGTTTGGAACCGTGCCCAACGAATTGCGGAAGGACAGACGTTATTACAAATTATTAGTCTTATAGTATGACCATTGGTGATTAAGGTGAATAAGTAGGTACACGATAAATTTCCTGTAAATGAGCAGTGGTTTATCTTTATTGGTAGACTTATTGCGAACATTTCAAGACATAAATATTTGACTAATGAATGTTTATAAGTTGACCACTGAGGAGGAATTCGCAGAAGTACTAAAAAAGGTAGAGGTACTAAAGAATTATTTCGGGCTTCACAATGAGATCTACATAGAAGGGAAGGACTTCAGAAACGAGTTTTCAAGGGCCAGCGCTAAATTAATAAATATTTTGTCCATCGAACTTATGTTTTCTGTTGTAATGTGGTTATTCCTTATTAAGTATGTTAATTCCTAAAAGACAACAAATTAATTATGTAATGTACTCACCGGTCCCCATTGCCAGCCATTGCCAGCGTGTGCGGGCGAGTCGATTTCTATGACCACTCGAATTCCGCGCACTTGAGCGTACTTGATCAGCTCCCGAACTTCTTCTGCTGTGTAGATCTCTTTTGCTGAGTAAGCACCATACCTTGAAATACATAAGACTGGGTAAGTAACTAATAATACAGAAATTAAGGAAGAATTCTGTGCATTTTAAAGAAACGAAGACGTTTTTGAACTACATTTATCTGGTTAACAAACGCTTGTTATCAGATTGACGATCCAAATATAAAAAAATTTGGCTTTAATAAAATCTTTTGCTTCAGCGATCACTATTAAATCGTCAACCTGTCACATGAAAAAAGATATGTCCTTCAACCTTAACCTGATACATAAACAAAATCGAATTAAGTATACCCTTACCTGGTAAATTGGGGCACTCTAGTAGACTCCAAAGGAAAACTATGCGTATCAGTAACATGCCAGTGGAATACATTCAATTTATTCATAGCCATGCCATCAATTGTTCTTTTCACATCTTCCATGGGTATGAAATGTCTACTGCTATCAAGTAGAAGACCTCTGTGAGGATAGACCGGTCTGTCTCGGATCTTAGCACCAGACACAAGACGGAGGCTGCATTCATGCTGGTCGGAGAAGGTGGGTTTGTCAGATGCTATCAGTTGGGTGAAGGTTTCCAAAGCGTGGCGCGCTCCGTATATCGTTTCGGCGTTCACGTGAACTAAGATCTGGTCTTCTGTAAAATAAACAATGATGGGGTTAAATAAAATAGTTACGAAATATTCTAAGTATCATCAATGGCCTTTTAACATCTATAAAAGACTAGCTTCTGCCAGCGGTTTCACCCGCATCCCGTGGGAACTACTTCCCGTACCGGGATAAAAAGTAGCCTATAGCCTTCCTCGATAAATGGGCTATCTAACACTGAAAGAAATTTTCAAATCGGACCAGTAGTTCCTGAGATTAGCGCGTTCAAACAAACAAACTCTTCAGCTTTATAATATTAGTATAGATGATTTAAGCTGCATCCGTGTCAAGTTGCTTGGTTTTGGCACTTGCGCTGATGGATAGGAAGGCCTTTACGGTTTATAAATATACCTATGGAATATTGTGCTGTATAATACGGTATACAAAATCAGTTAATCAGTAAAAAATAAGAACTGTAATTTTCCAGCATATGTACAGACACAGCATATTTTTTCAACAAACCTTTAGTCTGCACATCCAGCTTATACTCCTCACTAGTGCTCCAAGTAAGCGAGGTATTGCCACTCTTCACGTTTAAGTAGACCATGACAGGAGTCTCCACGATGTCTGTCACCTCTCCATCACACTCGGCCACTAAGGCTGGAGCCACCAGCTTCGTCATTTCCACCATCAGCGACAGAGCTTCTGTTGGCACGCTTTGTAAGTCGAATCTGTAATACATAGGCGTAATAACAGGGTTAAAAATATCATCATCATCATCATCTCCGCATTTTAGATTGGCCAAAAATATTAGACACATTTTTAAAATATTATCTACTATATCTAAAAGCTATTCACGCCAAAACGCAAATTTTCAAGCGAAGGTCGTCAATAAAACGGAAATGAGACAACCATAGACAAGACTAATCATCTGCCACATCCGCTACAAGCAGCGATGTATTAAATACAAAATACAAAAAAGTTTTACAAAACAATTCCACTGCATTATCATTTCCTACGGCATTCGCATCGACATATCAATTCGACGTGCCTGTCTAGCTGTATAAAATAAACGCAAAACAGATATTTTTTCTGAAGCCAATGTTTCTAGGAATTGAAGAAAAACCCAATTGAATTTCTGATTAGGAAATTGGGCTATGGAGACATTTACAGGATGAGCCAGAACTTTTTTGCTGTTTTCTAATCAACTTTGGCAATTTTAATTAACTTAATGTTGTATGAATGACTTCGGATGACCTCACTTTCCCCGACCCTCCAGATCTAAATTCCGACCACCTCACCGTTACAGCCCAACAAGTAGCTGGAGCCGTGGCTTCTTTCAGGACCGGCTCTGCCGGCGGCCTCGACGGCCTGAGCCCTCAACATCTGAAGGATCTTGTAGGCTCGGGCGCTGGGGAAGCTGGTGAGTCGCTTCTGAGGGAACTTACGGCTCTAGTTAATCTTATGCTCTCCGGCGGTGTGAACAATGCCGTCGTGGACGTGCTTTACGGAGCGAACTTATGTGCGCTCCGTAAAAAGGACGGCGGCATTCGCCCCATTGCCGTAGGGTGTACATACAGGCGAATGGCAGCCAAAATTTGTTGCAAGCACTATCATGAAGTGCTTGCTAACAAATTTCAGCCCCTGCAACTCGGATTTGGTTCGAAAGGGGGCTGTGAGGCTGCTATACATGCTTTCTCCACATTTTTAGACTCAAAAATAGGTGAGGTCATCCTTAAGGTTGACATAAAGAACGCTTTTAATTCTGTTAACAGGGACACCTTGTTGGCCGAGGCTAAAAAAGAATTACCCGAAATTTATAGTTACCTTTGGCAATGTTACAGGCACCCTTCTAAATTACTATACAAGGACCATGTTTTGGAATCTGCAGTTGGATGCCAACAGGGTGACCCCCTTGGGCCGGTCATTTTCAGCTTGGCTATTCACCCCATAATAGAGAAACTAAATTCAAAATTTAACGCTTGGTATTTGGATGACGGTACCCTAGGAGGAGATAGAGAAACTGTTTACCAAGACCTCATATTCCTAAAAGAAAAATTTCATTCGATTGGACTGGATCTAAATTTATCAAAATGTGAAATTTTTGTTCCTGACATCCCGGACAGACAGACGGTCATATCAAAATTTAATGTCATAGCACCTCAAATTAAAATTCTGGACGAAACATCATTGCACCTCCTAGGTTCACCTATTTTGGAAGAAAGTTTCACAACATTCATAGATAACAAAATTTCAAATTTTAATGACATTTCGGATAGACTTTTTAAAATTAATCTTCATTCGGCTTTTACCTTAGTAAAATACTGTTGTTTTGGCCCAAAATTTATATACAACCTTCGCTCCTCTCCCTTATGGAAGCAGCCACATCTTTTAGACAGAATTGACCAAATTATCCGTACTACTCTTACATCTGTTTTTAATTTGGCCTTGGACGACCGAGCGTGGCTTCAAGCCACCCTTCCGATCAGATTCGGTGGCCTCGGCGTCCGCAAAATTTCCAGTTTAAGTCTACCGGCGTTTCTATCTTCGGTCTGCGGCACTAAGGAGTTGACCAGAAAAATTTTAGCCCCTTCACTGGTCGATTCTGAGGTGCCGTGTCTGACTGATGGCATGAACGCCTGGAAAGTGGCTTGCCCAAACACAGCCTTCCCTGAAAACCCGGCTTCCCAGAGACAGTGGGACGAGCCGCTCTGCAGATTGACGAGAAATAAACTAATTGAAACATCTGTCAATACTGCTGAGCGTGCCCGCCTACTGGCTGTGGGAGAGTGGGAGTCAGGGTTATGGCTTCACGCACTGCCCTCACCCAGCGTTGGGACCATGCTGGGTGACACTACATTCCGGCTCGCTACATGCCTACGCCTCAGCGCTCCCACTGCGGCTCCGCATCGCTGCCAGTGCGGTGAATCTGTGGACCGCCTTGGGCACCATGGTCTTTCCTGTAGCAAAAGTGCTGGTCGTATGGCACGACACGCCAGCATAAATGACATTATCCGTCGTGCTCTTGTCACCGCCGGAGTGCCAGCCATTTTAGAACCCAGAGGCTTGGCACGCGACGATGGCAAGAGACCAGACGGGATGTCTATAATGCCTTGGAAGATGGGAAGGTCTTTGGTGTGGGACGCAACCTGCGTCGACACCCTTGCACCTTCCCACCTTCCCAGTACGGCGAGCTGTGTCGGTGCAGCTGCTGCAGCCGCGGAAAACCTCAAGCGGCACAAATATGTAAACCTCACCGGCAATTGCATTTTTGAGCCGTTTGGGGTTGAAACCCTGGGACCATGGGGCCCAAGTGCCCACAGACTCTTTCGAGAAATTAGTAAGCGATTAGTGGAGTCCACTCGTGACCAAAGGGCTGGCCTATACTTCGGTCAAAGGATATGCATTGCCATCCAGCGTGGCAATGCAGCCAGCCTTTTGGGCACGATCCCAGCTGACAGCGATGCGGATGAATATTTTGATACCTAGTTTTAATATTTCCCTTTAATTCTTGGATGTAAATAAAGCCTTATATGAATAAAAAAAATCTAAAACACATACATATAAAAAAAAAAAAATGTTGTATGAGAGTATTATTAAATTCATACCTATATACAAGATAATGTGAACTAAATTCGCGATAAAAGGCAAGTCAGAAATAATCATTTTAACAATACTATTGTTTTAGAACCAGGATAATACATATTCCCTGAAACCGTCAAATCGATATTCATCGTGGAACGTATTAAAAAGTTTATTCTCGTCCAAGAAATCCATCAATTCTATATTTCTGATCTTAAAGAGTAGTTCTTCTTCTTCTTCTTCTTCTTTCATGACATGTCTTATATTGAGACTACACTATGTCAGCCCAATATTCCGCCACAGCGAGAGCACGGTAAAGAGTAGTAATAAATAAATATACATATAGATCCATAAAATGGTTAAATGGTTGTAGTGTTTTATATCAGTATAAACTTAATCTATGATACTAATATAATAGAGAGGAATATTCTTTTTGTTTGAAGTTAAAGGCTCCGAAACTTATAAACCGACTTGAAACATTCTTTCACTGTTGGGAATCTATATTATCCCCTAGTAATCTAATTAATGCAGGTCGCTTCCAACAGGTATCTGTGGAGATCAAAGGGGGAGGCCTATGTTCAGCAGTGGACGTCCTATGGCTGAGATGATGATGATGATGATGAATCTAATTAATCCCGTAGGCTATATTTTATCCAGGTACGGCCAGAAGATCCCCCGGGACGCGAGTGAAACCGCGACACAACAGCTAGTGATAAAGCGATCGTTCGCATGGCAAAATGGTACTATAGTGGGCGGATTTTCACATGGGTACCAAAGCTAGCGATCATGACTGCTAAATGAGCGACGTTAAGGTCGTAGGTCGAAGTACCGTTTGTGGTAAAGACAGGTTGTTCACCCTTTAACAGCTGTGACGAATCACATTACCCGAGTTGCCGCCAGTCTTGTTGTAAACAAACAAATCGCACAATTATTCCCGTTTATGTAAAATGACAAGCATTGTGCATGTACCTATAATTCATAACCTAACTTGAAGTTCATATTCTCCTCCACGGTCAGGTTTAATATAAATTGCAGTACCTAAGTATGTAATCGAATTCGATATTGAGAAACTAATTAAATTCTTCTTACTTTGACTAATTTTACACCAAAGTCTATACATAATGATTTAGCTAAAAGGAAACTACCTACGTAAGTACTTAAATATTTTCTACTAGCCGTTTTCCCGCGGTTTCACCCGCATCCCGTGGGAGCTACTGCCCGCACCGGAATAAAATATAGCCTATGTTACTCGCAGATAATAAAGCTTTCTAATAGTGAAAGAATATTTAAAATCGGTCCAGTAGTTCTTGAGTTTATCGATTACAACCAAACAAGCAAACAAACAAAGTTTTCCTCTTTATAATATTAGTATAGATTGAACAGTTTAAACAGCGGCTCAGCAAGGATAGGTACACGAACACTAAACAACGAGTCATCGTTTTCGGGGAAATACAACCCTCCCCCTATTTCGAATAGGTATCGAGTGACTGTCGCTAAGCAGTAGCGGCGTAAGGGGGGGGCGGGGAGGGCGCACAGTGGATCCAAATTGAAAAATAGTGGACATAGGCAACAAAGTTCCAATATCGATTCGATATTTTTTTATGTGATTTTTCATGATATTCCAGACAACTTTTACTCTTGTGAAATTTCTTCTAAAGTTGATCGTTTGTCAGAAAAAAAATAAATTAGATTTTTTTGTATGGAGCGAATCACGTTTATTTTTTTTTCTTCAATTGTACGAATATGTTAGGTCTGTGGCGTGAGTATATGATACCTAGGGTCATTCTCTATCCAAGAAAAAATATATCAGCGCCGGCCATCTGCAGCCGCGCGAGTAATCATTCGGTAAAAAAATAATATTTTCTATGACATTTTTTGCCTTTTAAGATCAATTCAAAGTATATTTTCTGTCTCACTTGGCTGTTTTCACCTTATTTTTGGTTAAATATATAGTTTTAATGGCACATAGGTACTCACAACTAGTAATTCTAGCAGAGGTTTTGTTATTATTGCATGTTATCGGTGACACCTGCATTGTGATTGATGACTCATTTGTTTGTGCGCTCGTCTAAGCGCATAACTAATTAGTCATCGAAAAATGCTCGTCTCCGATTGGCTGTAATTTTTTTTACTACCTGCTACCTGTAAAATAAATATTATTTGTCAAATATAGGTGAAATAGTTTGATTTTTTATGGGCAAGACGTTAATAATCATTATCTACATAATCAACGGTTAAAGACAGAACTCATTTCACGCAAAATAACATTCATAGGTACAAGTAATTACATGTTTTAGAGACCTACTTATATGAATAATAAGTAAAATAAGGATTAAAAACTTATTTAGGTACCTAAAGTAGATAAATGTACTTAGTAACCTGCCCACATAATATTCATAAAAATAAACTAACATTATATTTGTGTTCAAAACGATTCATGTGATACAATAATATTTCCATACTGTGTAGATATTCGTTCATCAATTTGTTTTTTCATCTCCAACTCTTCAGACTTTATAAAATCTGCTGTCTCCGAAGTGAAAGTGAACTTCACTGGTCGACAATACAGAGTTGAGCAAGGTGTGGGGTTCTCCCAAACTATATTTTCATTCCCAGATGATGAGCCAGACACTAGCCGAAGAGGGACGATGCTTATCATGACTACTGATGAAACACCGAACTCTGTGGCTGTGTTTGACGTTTTCTGTTTATAGTTACTCTGCGACGAAGAACCATCAAGCCCCCATTTCCAGGTCAACTTGAGTTCTTCATTTTGAGACCTATCAACAGAATTCACATCTGGTAAAATCCTCTCCACAGTGTGGTCCAATAGTGCTTGCAATTTAATTTGAGCTCCTTTTTCGGTAATATCCATACTCTCTTGTGGTGGATAACATTTTTTCTTGGCATTTACTAGCTTTGGATAAGATGGAAAGGCAACACAGTTTTCTTCTTTCAGAAATTTTCGAAGAGCTAAGTACTTCCATCTCGAGAGCGCAAGTGAGGTATAAAGAGCTAAGCACTTATCTTCAGAGACGGTACTTAGGCTCTGCTTTTTGAATAGTCGCTCGTGTACTTGGGATAGCGTTTCTGGATTACTGGAGAGGTATTCGACTACTTTTGCCAGATTCGTTTTGCCGTTGTCTTTCAATTTTGTTAAGTACCAGTGCTGCAACTCTTCCTCTGAATTTTCTTCTACTATGGAAGTAGAACGTCTTTTTTTTTTTGCTTATTACTTAAGTCTTCGAACGGTTTTCTATGTTCCTTTTCTGTAGATGTTCCCGCTTCCGTAGTACATACCGCATGATTAGGAACATGGGAATTCACATCCACTGGCTCAGATAAGTCTGTGTCCGAAAAGCCCAACTCACTTCTCAGGTCAACACTGTCACAAACAGGCCAGTTGATATTTTTTTTCAACCAATAGCGATTATTTATACGATTCATAAAAGTTTTTTGACTTCTACTTGACTCTATCCACTTTTTATTTAGACTTACACAAAAAAGCCGACAGAACTCCTTGATTAGGTTTTTGTCTTCTTCAGAAACTGTGGTATTCAAAACAGAAATTATACTTTCATATAGAAACATATAATTTTTCAGATCACCACCACTTCTTAATTTCACAAAAAGATCTAGGTTGGTACAAAATCCAGCCATAGTTCTAACGTAAATATTAAAATAAGAGTATTTCACCGTGTTCACAAATAAGAGGGACATAATAAATGTCTTTGTATTTATAGTGTTAATTACTCAAGTAGTGAACATATTAACATGACTAGCAGGTAGTAAAAAAAAATACAGCCAATCAGAGACGAGCATTTTTCGATGACTAATTAGTTATGCGCTTAGACGAGCGCACAAACAAATGAGTCATCAATCACAATGCAGGTGTCACCGATAACATGCAATAATAACAAAACCTCTGCTAGAATTACTAGTTGTGAGTACCTATGTGCCATTAAAACTATATATTTAACCAAAAATAAGGTGAAAACAGCCAAGTGAGACAGAAAATATACTTTGAATTGATTTTAAAAGGCAAAAAACGTCATAGAAAATATTATTTTTTTACCGAATGATTACTCGCGCGGCTGCAGATGGCCGGCGCTGATATATTTTTTCTTGGATAGAGAATGACCCTAGGTGTCATATACTCATGCCACAGACCTAACATATTCGTACAATTGAAGAAAAAAAAATAAACGTGATTTGCTCCATACAAAAAAATCTAATTTATTTTTTTTCAGACAAACGATCAACTTTAGAAGAAATTTCACAAGAGTAAAAGTTGTCTGGAATATCATGAAGAATCACATAAAAAAATATCGAATCGATATTGGAACTTTGTTGCCTATGTCCACTATTTTTCAATTTGGATCCACTGTGGGGCGGTCCGCCCCGGGTGCCACGTCTAGGTCGGCCATCTCGGTCGGCATAATTTGCAAAACCTAAGTTTACAGTCGATGCGCAATATTCAAAACTACTACAGTACAATACATGCGCGAGACATCGAGGCGGGACTGAGAGCGGTGACACATTCCGACTGTCACCCCTCTCTCAACCACTCGCGTCCGATTGTCACCCCTCTTTTTTCCTAAAAAAAAAAAAGGTCATCAAATATTTTAGGGTGACCAATTGCTACTCGCCCCGGGTGCCACCCGATGCTACGCCGCCACTGTCGCTAAGTATTAATTAAATGTATAAAACCGTTGTAGTACATTCATTATCCGAGTTTGCACACTTTGAATGCAAGATAAACATTTATCATGTCTATGTAAAGATCCCAAGGTTGTTGACCCCTGGTCGGCGACCTTATATGAACTTGTTAGTATCTCATATCGATCGTTGTATAACATGTCATCGTCTACAATATTTATTCGTAGATTATGATCGTCCTCAATTGAATGTGATACAGTTTCATGTCAAAGTCACTTACAGCGGAATATTTATCATAGCAGATATTGTTGCGTCCTAATATGGTAAAAATTAACTGCATCTTAGCCTGGAAAACTGAATAATTATATAGATGTGAAAGCCTAAAAATGATCAAGTAAAACAAATGTTTGCATACATAAATAGTGTTCAGGATCACAATCTTCTTTATAATCTCAATGAGTAATAAGGTAGAATTTACTAGTCTTCTCTGTACTAACATATGCTCTATGTACTCTGAATTATAAACGTGGTAAGAATTTCCAGTGTGAGTTAGTTCAAATTGTAGGATGTAAAGTATCTGAAATACGCCACAAAGTGATAATTTCACGACCCTGCCACAAGTACTTTAGATTAACTGTGCTTTGGATAACGTTAATTAACTCACATTGAGGATACAAACGCTGTATGTACGAGTATTATCAAAAATTGGTTTCGAGAGCGTGAGATAAAAATGCAGAAATAAACGACATATACTACCGGTTTTGCAATAATACAGGTATTATTAGAATAAAATAACATGGTTAGACACAAAGTTATAAAGTATCTAGAAGTGGTCCCGGATAATTTTAGAGCGTAGTCTGTCAAACTGTTGGATGGCACCCAGAACAGATTTATTCTGGTTAGGTATTACATGTTTGAGCCGTTTGGGGTTGAAACTCTCGGGCCGTGGGGTCCGAGTGCTCACGCGCTTGCGAAGGAAATTTCTAAGCGCCTTGTTGACACTTCTCGTGACCCAAGGGCTGGCCTATATTTCGCACAGAGGTTGAGCATTGCCATTCAACGTGGCAATGCCGCCAGCCTTTTGGGTACATTACCCGGTGACAGCGATGAGGAGCAATTTTTTGATGCACTGTATTAGTTTTAAGTTGTATATATAAGTTTATTTTTAATTTTTAAAATTCTGGTTAGCCCTTCCTATTTACGATATTAATGTGTAGTGCACGGATATCATTCATAACGTGTTTCAATTGATTTCATGAACAGTATCCGTTTTGAATGTTCATATAATTTTTAACTTTGATACACGCGTTTTCGTTTCACCAATAAATAAGTCATAATTGTGTTTTATTGCCATAGCTGCATGCATGAGATAGCAAAACATATGTTTTATTAAACTAAGAAAATAATACGTACTTACTAATGTTTTGTGAATATGTAGGTTTTTTTTTCAAGACCTGAATAATTGCACCTGTGTTTTTCTTTTCAACATAAGTCTGCAATATAAAGAATTCGAAGACTGTTCATTTATTATTTAATTTCAATTCGTTCAATTCGTTTCTTATTATTTATTATACCTAGTTTATTGTTTTATATGCAGCTGTGTTTATCACATGGTTGAAGTCTTGTTGAACTAACAGTTAACCTTCATATAACTTGTCCAGTATAATTATATTTGTCATTAAAAAAAAAATAATGTCAGGACACTTTTCCACACACGGTCGGTTAGACCCATGCTAAGTTATTAATTAACTTGTGTTATGGGTGCTAACACAAGTGATAAACTACATATAGCTACACATATACATATTTATAAATACATATTGTAACACCCAGACCACGGCCAACAAGCATGCTCATCACACAAATGTCGACCGAACCGGGAATCGAACCCGGGACCTCAGGTTCGGCATTCCGGCATGGTGACCATTGCGCCATCGAGGTCGTCTACATTACTATGTAGATTCCAACGTGGGAACGCCGTCCTATTGTCAAGCAGTATTCATGATTTATACATTTTTAAAAGGCCTTATTCTCGGATAGAGGTTATCACGGCCAAGGTTGAACGGACCGTTGAAGAAATAATTATTCACAATAATAACTTAGGTACTGATGTAATTTAAATTCCATGCACTTTAATTGAAAATGGCAACATAATGTTTTAAAGTTATCAATGTTATAAGTAGGGCCCGGATAAATAATATGTAATAAAAAATCTAAAATATGGAAAAAATATGGAGTGTAAAATAACAATACCTTTCATAATGAAACATTTAATCTTGTGAAAAATAATAATTACTAGATACCTATATTTTTGAGAATATATGGATGATTTCACAATCATCCATTTTTTTGCAAAATATGGTCTTAACCTTGAAATATGGAAAAATATGGAAAATAAAACTTGGTTTTTCACAGTCTAAATATGATAATCGATGTAGAAAACACATTCTAGACCGAAAATCGCGTAAATTTAAAATATGTGTTTACATAAGTATTAATCCGGGCCCTAGTTATAAGTAAGCTTATGAGAGATTTTCCTGTTTTTAATTTATACATGCTAACTTACTATAAATATGTTCATTCCATTCCATTTTAAATCCCATACTTATTCGTCACTACTACTTCGCACACCCGGAAAAAACCTTCCTAAATAAATGGGATAAATATGTAACAATACAACATTTTTTCTTATCGGAACAGTACTTAGTTCATAAGTTGTAACTAACAATAGATGTAACTTTATGGTACTCGCCTTTCGTTACTAACCGCAGATAAAAAAGGAAAACGTGGGTTGTTGAAGATCAAGAAGCATATTTTTATGACTGAAGTGGCTTACAGTAAGATTATTCCAGCTGAAGTAGGAATTGGCTACTTTACACAATAAGTAACTGGACAATGTGGGTATCGGCACGGTAAAGATATGGACAGTATGGAAACTAAGCCTGTTTGCGGACATAACTACCTACGCTCCGTTGAAGCAATAGGGTTGTCACTTTTAATGATATTGGTGATGTTTTTTTTTTTACTTTTTTGTTCTGTAGTGATCAATCATCGAATTTAATTAACTACCTATCTAGCTTACAATACAATTTAAATAGGTAATTTCATGGCTTTGGTTAATCTCAGCAAAAACGATAGTTTGAACACGAAAAACATATAATATTTACATTATAACAACTTGTTATTACTAAATTATAGCTTTATATTAGATCTGTAACTTTTATAATTACGGTGGCGTAACCTTTGCAAGTTTTGGCGGGAGTAAGCGAGCCGAGTTTGGACGAAAATGTTTCGTTTGTTGGCGTTAGTTGGAGCGGGCGCGCGGTTGTCGCCGCACCACCTCGCGCGCGATGGCGCGCAGACAAGGCTCAAGGACTTTTTATACAAATACATAATTATCAAACAAATAAACTACTGCTTAAAATAATCTTCCAATTGATTAAGTAATTGTTGTTATTGTATTTACACTTATTTTTAGCTGTTCTTTATTCATAAACTGAGTTTTTTAAATTAAAAGTCTTTAGATAACTACCTAAAAAGCTGGAGTAGGTATAATAATTAGAAACCCATTACATAAAAAATACCTATTGTTCATTTATATCTACAACATATTAACAGAAAAATATTTTCGTCTGCTACGGCACGTTCGAAATTCTTTGTTATTTATTATTAAATTTTGACTGCACTATCGTTTTAAGCACCCTCAAAAACCAGGAAAATAATACCCATGACGAAAAAAATTATAACTGTTGCAGCCGCCATCTTGGATTCATGTTTTGATTGCACTATCGTTTTTAGAACCCTCAAATACCATGAAAATGACACCCATGACGAAAAAATTATACCTGTTACAGCCGCCATTTTGGTTTTACGTTTTGACTGCACTATCGTTTTAAGCACCCTCAAATACCATGAATATGACACCCCTGACGAAAAAAATGATACCTGTTGCAGCCGCCATCTTGGATTCACGTTTTGACTGCAGTGTCGTTTTTAGCACCCTCAAATACCATGAATATGACACCCATGACGAAAAAAATGATGCCTGTTGCAGCCGCCATCTTGGATTCACGTTTTGACTGCAGTATCGTTTTTAGCACCCTCAAATACCATGAAAATGACACCCATGACGAAAAAAATGATACCTGTTGCAGCCGCCATCTTGGATTCACGTTTTGACTGCAGTATCGTATTTAGCACCCTCAAATACCATGAAAATGACACCCATGACGAAAAAAATGATACCTGTTGCAGCCGCCATCTTGGATTCAGATTTTGACTGCAGTATCGTTTTTAGCACCCTCAAATACCATGAATATGACACCCATGACGAAAAAAATGATGCCTGTTGCAGCCGCCATCTTGGATTCACGTTTTGACTGCAGTATCGTATTTAGCACCCTCAAATACCATGAAAATGACACCCATGACGAAAAAAATGATACCTGTTACAGCCGCCATCTTGGATTTACGTTTTGACTGCACTATCGTTTTTAGCACCCTCGAATACCTTGAAAATGGGTGATGGGTGTCCTATGACGAAAAAAATTATACGTATTTCGGCCGCCATCTTTGATTTACATTTTCTACAACTATTACACTATCGGATTTAAATATCCTCATAACCGCCGCATCACAGTTAAAATATAATTATTTCGAACAACCCGCAGCAGTATAACTATAACAATAAATAAATCGTTCGCTCGCGGCATTTTCGGAAAAATAAATAAAATTAAACGCGACCACTCGTCTTGACACGCGTTACTGAGAGCACCGCGAGATCCCCCCGGAGCCTCGTCGGTGTGCCATGTTTGTGTGAGTGAGCCATTTCAAACGTTTGTTCGTAGTTTCCGAACTGCTCTACATATATTTAAACTGTGGTATCGGGCAGTCTAATCGCGTAGGCTACGCTAGCATCTAGCCGGATTTTGAAAGTGTGAACTATAAGTTTGTTATATGGGTCAATATTCGATAAGAAAAAAAGTGTTTGCTCCATTTACCGATAGCGATAAAGCCTCCGATAAATGCACGCGGCCCCACGTACCTACCTAGCTGTGATAAGTATCCGCCAAAAACATAGAAACTTACTTATGTTTTAAATGGAAAGGCATTACTATGCAAAGCACAACTACAGTGACGAATACTGGCATACGTCAGCCAAGAAACATGTGATCAAGTTTTTTGGCAAATCAAAAACTATTTCTATTAGATAAAAATGTGAGGAATCATAAACACGTAACTCGTTGAAAGCGTAAGTGGTAGACGATATTTGGCTGCGATCACCGATCCCCTTGATGTTCTATCCAAAGTGTTACGACACCTACAGAGTTTGGCTATTCTTAGGAGCAGTGTACACTGTAATAAGTGTCGCAGGTGATAATGTCGATGCGTTAGTGTTGTGACGCGCGACTCTGACGCAACCAGTGTCACCCGAGCCCGGAATAGATCCGCCGAGATAGACGCCCGCGAGACACCTGCGTGTTGTGATGTGACAACGACGTACAATGTGCCGTATACTTTACTTGAAAAACATGACTGATCACTCACTTTCTCTCTGTCACATTTGTCAGACTTTCAGCTAAAATGCAAGCGGGGTTAACGCGCTATGAGGATGCAACTTCTTCTACTTTACGTTTATAAGAAAACATGTTTTATATAACTTTGGGAAGTTATAAAAAAAGAAAAGAAAGTGTATCGTCGATTTCAGTGAACCTGTCATTATGTAACGCGTTTTTATATGTTTCAGCGCTTTTCCTTCATCGTTCACGTGATGTTTGTGAACAGCCGCTCGTTGTTTTTCTTCATTTCTGTATCAGCATGGAAATAAATGGACTATGAATGGCTTTTTTGACTTCGGCTAGACGAAAATACAACTAACCACTTTCTTTCCTGACACGAATTTATTAATATTTACGTCTTGTGTTTTATTTTAGTAGTTTCCAATGAACTCAAAGATGTACCTACACTACCTATGAATAAATATCTTAATATTTTACACATTATCATAATCACAAAGTTTCATAATCATAATGTGTCAAATCGTATCTCCTCAGACTAAGTAGCGGTAGACCATGGTTATTGTTAAAAAATTGAAAATACCCATGGGATTTGGCAATCTCTAATATGTTTATTATGTTGTCTGTAGGTACGTAATACCGCTATAAAATGACGTATGCGTGTGTCGGCTAAGCGTGGTTTAGCAGAGTTCATCCAAAAAGTTAGTGCCTCGTAAAATATACGTAGCGAAGCTTACAGCAAGCATGGCTAATAGAATTTCAAAAATTAATGACACACATTTATAGAGCATCCAAATGTTTTATTAAATGTTTATGAGAACATTTATCATTTGTAAATGAAAGCATTTTTTCATATTATTATTTTTGCAAATATTATGCAACCAACAATAATTATTATTTATTTACTCAACATCTTATAAACATCACAAACAAAAATTGTTTATTCATATAAGATTTTTTCCTGTGTTTATTAACAAACATAACTGATATAAATAAATATTATTAAATTGTGTATCGGTTATGTTTTGCTTGTTTGCTGTTCTTATCTCGAGATCACAATGTTGGGGAAACTATGTGCAGTTAGCCAGTTACACATAATGTAACAATGCGAATCGGTGCACCAGCAATTATTGCAATCGTCACTATGCAACCGTGAAACGCACGGTTTCACTCGCCGTGTACCACATATTTCACACTTTATTAAATAAAGGCAAAACTATACTTAAAATACCATGTAGAACAATATATTTGGCCCAGTCCAGATAACACGGGATTTTCCGATATATTTTTCCTGTTCGACACAGCGATATTAATAATTTTACATGCAAAGTTTGTGGCCAAATGTAGGAGTACCTATCATTTTGTGTTAACTTAGAGATAAAGAAAGAAAGAATTAAGTATGGTAACATATTTGCCGATCAACTGATTCTGTCCTAAGTATCTATCATTTTAGGCAGTACCGGCTTTAGGGTAGGGCGCGGTTGGGCGACGACCCAGGGCGCCGGACATAAGGGGCGCCGCAGGCGCCCCCAACTAATCCTTGATCAGAATTTTACTCCTGTTCTTGTTTTAAATTTCATCAAAGATCGCAGCTTACAAGAACTGTATCCAAATGTATGGATAGCATCAGGGCCGCCTTAACCTATGGTGCAGGGTGTGCGAATAACCCGGGCGCTGCGGGCTCAGGGGCGCCGCGGTACGCTCCTGGACCAAGAAATTTCAATTAAATTAATATATTGTCATACAATGCCGGGCGCGTTAGATACACTACTTTTATGTCCCAAAACTCAAAAATTTTCGCGCTCGCTTCGCTCGCTGTTTCTTTACTTTACACTTATTTTTTTTTCACATATAGCTACTTTTAATTTAATGTCCCAATACTCAAAAAAAATCGCGCTCCCTTCGCTCGCGGCTTCTTCACTTCACAGTCGCCATCTCAAAAAAGCTTTTTCGGGCTTGCTTCACTTTATAGTTGTTTTTATTTTTCAACATTTTTTTGTCTACCCTAGCAAAAAGGTAGCGTCGTTTTTAAGTCCTTTTATTAATAAGAAAGTAACTTCTAGTTTCTATTTATGGTACTACTTTAAGTCCCAAAATTTTAATTCATAGGCGCCAACACCAACAAAGAGTTATCTACGTTTGGGCTACATTTTAAGTCACTTTTGTTTTGAGTTCTAAAATATAACGAAAATGTCGCGCTCGCTTCGCTCGCGCAATCAGAACCTGTGTTCCCGTGTTTTTGCATTCACCAACCAGCAATAACTTATACACAATTGGGCTACATTTTAGGTATTTTTTGCTTTGACTTGTTATCATCATCATCATCATCAGCCTATCGCAGTCCACTGCTGGACATAGGCCTCTCCAAGTGCACGCCACTGAGATCGATTTTCGGCTTCTCGCATCCTCCTCCTGTCTTGCGCAAGTCATCACTCCACCGTGCCTGAGGACGTCCTACACTACGTTTGCCGAGGCGTGGTCTCCACTCTAGAACTCTACCCCAACGGTTATAGGTTCTTCGGCTAATATGGCCAGCCCACTGCCACTTCAGCTTGCTGATTCGGTGGGCTATGTCGATGACCTTGGTTCTCTGACGGATTACCTCATTTCTGATGCGATCCCTCAGAGAAATGCCGAGCATAGCCCTTTCCATAGCCCACTGAGCGACTTTAAACTTGTGAACCAGCCGACAGTGTCCACGTTTCGGCTCCGTAAGTCATGACATCATTGACTTGTTAACTATAAAAAAAAATTCGCGCTCGCTTCGCTCGCGCAATCGGTAACTACATGTGTCTCTGTTTTTCGTATGGGTTTGAATTGCAGTTGGGGGCGCCGTAGAAATCTCGTCCAGGGCGCTAGTAGAGTTAAAGCCGGCACTGATTTTAGGGATACAATTCTTCAGATAACTACTGTAAATAAAGGTAGGTAAATACTTATTACGTAGATTACTTATTAACGTAAAAGCAATCGCATCTTATTGACATAACGATGATCATTAACCTCACTGATGACCCTCAGTAAATCAATGATACGCGTCGTGAAACGACCGGGAACCATATTTGATTACTAATTACACATAGTGACATTCACCGTCTATTGTTTCAACATGTTTATTGATCGATAAATCAATAACAAACGATTGAGTGGACCTGTGAGCGAAACAAGGACTTTTTTTACTATCTTTCCGTAGAACAACGTAGCCATGAGGCCTATCATACATGACATATACCTTAAATACATAGAATGTGCGTAGAAAAATGAATGTTTAACTTAATAATTTTAATGACAAATTGTAGTACCTAAAACTAAAACCACAAATGGTTTCACCATTAGACAGTGATGATAAAATTAATGGTCATAGAGATTGGAAAACATAAGTATTGAGCAACAGAATTTTGTATATTAATAATATGTCGCTATCGACCCAATGTCCTTCACGGCATACATTGCGCTAAATCAAGTGAGGCAATCCGGATTTAACTGGCAAAAAAAAACTAGGAAATATACCTGAACAGTTTGAAACTAAATACCATGTGCTAGTTAGAAAAAAATCTTGAAATGTCAGTGACTTAGTATTGAATGCTAATCCTTAATTTTCTTAAAACAATCCTGTTTAAAGCATGTATCAAGATTATCAAAAACATTCGTAGAACACAATAACAATCGGTTTACAAAGAACAGTTGTCTGGGGTCTGGCGAACGGATTAGTAATTTTATGATCTCAATATAACAATAGTACGCCTATTGACCCAGTGACAGTGGCCATTCATGAAACTTAATCCCTATAATACGCCGATTACGCTGAACTATTTACTATGTAGGTGCTTACTGCTTTTTCTGAAGAACAAAGCTTCCAAAATACCTGCAGTTCCTTCCTTACTGGATAAAATTAACTCATTCACTTCTGAAGACGGTCAAAATAAAACATGTTTTATTGAGTGCTTTTAGTTTCTACCGATAGTTTTTGAAGATTTTGGAGATCTGTCACGTACTTTTATTTATCGTTTAAAAAAAAACGATATTTCAGTCAATTTTCCACAATTACCTAAACCTGAAAAGTATTTCACATACCTGATATAATTAGGATGTATCTTAACAGTCTGCATTCCAATGGCGGCCGTGACGGGCCGTGGCCAGAGTCCCCCGAACCTGCCACAAACAGTTCGGCAGACATCCAGGCTGTTGAATATCATTGTGGAGACGTTCCTCAAGGTCTCGTGTTGAGGGTGCGTGGTCCGCTCGCAACCCACTTCTGGCATACACTTGTACATCCATGATGGCCTGATACAAATACATAATGATTAGCATAGATAGTGACAAACATTTTTGAAATGAGTAGAAGAGGCATCAAGAGTTCGGCTTTGTGTGTATTATATGAAGAACAGAAGTAACAATATAAAAATGTATGCCCTTCTTGCAGTTTTCATTTTGAATCAATGGCACTCTTATTGTGTCTTATGAATCTAGTCAGTATATAATAACCTTATTGGAAATTATAGTTTTGAGCCGTTTGGGGTCGAAACGCTCGGACCATGGGGCCCGAGTTCGCGGTTACTTTACAAGGACATCGCGAAAAGGCTTGTCGACGCTTCGCGTGACCAGAGGGCTTTTTTTTTTTTTTTTTTTTTTTTAACGACGTCAAAAATCATCAAATGACCCCTTCCGCTGTGGGTTAGCAGCGGAGAGGGAGTGTCAGACTCTTACTGACTAAAAACCGTCGTGTTCCGTCACAGGCCTTTTATGTACCAGGGCCGCGGTATCTCTTTCGAACAACCCGCAGCCCCGGCAGGCCTTGGCCCTGCTGGGCCCCGCTGGGGTTGCTGACATCTCTTTGAGGAGCGCGTGGAACAACGCGCGCCGTCGACACGGGTCTGTCGTCTAGAAAGACAGAGGGACGATGAGCCACCCGAACTCACCGCCCACAGACCCACGCCTACGGTGGCCGGGAGTCATCTCGCGACACCCGGCGCCCATGGTGTCTACCTGGTCCAGCGCGGCGGCCGGGATGAGAGGTGCGAACTCTCTGGCGTTCCGCCTCCTCCTTCTCGAGCATGACCGCTTCACAGAAGGAGGCGACGGCATCCCATTCCCTCTCGCCCCGGACCATGGCCTGAACCAGGGCCGGACGCGAGAGGTCGCCGCCGCCTAAAGCCTCGACGAGGACCCGGCGGTGCCCTTCCCATGCGGGGCACACCTGGACTGTGTGGTCCACCGTGTCCTCGGGGCTGTCCGCACAATGGTGACACCCGGGCGCCTCCTCACGACCGATGCGGTGCAGGTACCTCCCGAAACGACCGTGTCCGGTGAGGACCTGCGTCATGCGGTACGTGAGGGCGCCGTGACTCCTCCCGAGCCACTCCTCAAAGAGGGGACTTACCGCCACGATGGTGGCGTGCCCTGCACTGGGTTGCGACAGTCGCTCCCTCCAGGCGTGACCAGAGGGCTGGCTTATTCTTTGGACAAAGAATTAGCATTGCCATTCAACGTGGCAATGCAGCCAGTCTTCTGGGCACGTTTCCGGAGGACAGTGATGCGGAGGAATACTTCGACGCCAGATCGATGGTCTTTTATATATGTTTTATGTTTATATATATTTGTATATAGTATTTTATTTTTAGTTTTGTATAAAGATAAGTAGTTTAAGTTTGTATATATAGTGTGTCAGTAGAATATTTCTTTTTTATCAAACCCAATAATTGGCATATAGAGAAGTTTGGTCATTTTATTCAGTGAATGCCGCTCTATGTAAAAGCCAATTTCATAGATTCTCTCAGGTTTCATCTGACATATTATTTTATCAGGAATGTATTATATGCCATTTTAGAGTCAGCATCATATCAGCGTACATCCTAACGGAACGAAACGGTCTACTAAACTCAACAGCTGGATAAAGTGTGACGTCACTTATCTCAGTGTTATTTGTTCTCGGAACTTAAATTACTGGATATTTGACTGGAACTATGTCACATTCATTAGTTGTTTCAACATATGTACATACCAGTCAATTGTTTCATAAAAAAAAACTATTTAGCCTTGTATTCGCAAGTTGCTAAGTTAGTTGCTCTATAAGTAACGATGACATAATATTATAAGGACACTGACGTTTTAATAATACATTTTCATTACCGGCTGACTCATATTTTAACAAGCTTTTAAAAAGATAGTTTCCCTAATATCTGACCAAAATTCAATACCAGTACTAACTAGTCCACACATCAAAAAATCTTTAACATTATTTCTGGCAGCGGTTTCCTTTAGGATTTTTCAAACAGTTTTAAGACTTTCCACAATGTACTGGCTGGTTTTTGTATTTGTTATATTTTATCTAACTTCAACGAACAGTTTTCAATAATTACATAGTAGTAGCTTGTGATGAGAAGGCATGAAAGGCGTGTTGCAAAGAGTGTAGTAAATGTGGATGGATGGAGAAAGAAGAAGTAGGAACTGGAACTTACACATAGGCGTGTGCGACTGTATCTTCAACTGCCTCCTGATTAGAGCATAGCACGAGCTGCACTGCAGAGAGTGCTAGGGCCCATAAGACCCACCGGCAGCTAGCCGCCATAGCTAAAACACAAACAATCAACAACTATGAATTAAAGCTAAAAAATATTATATACACCCTTTCTGAGAATATAGACAAAATCAGGGTGTATATTTTCGTTTTCAAAGGGAATCTGCATTTTTTTCAGCAGTAAAGCAAAATGTTCGCATATTAATTAAAGAATTAGAGGATATGTGGCGTGAATAAATTCTAACTCTCGATTTTTTGCGGACTCTTGATTTTTCTTGTTTGTGGTGTCCAGTTCAAATGGACAGAAGTACATATCTATTAATTATTATTATTAGTTTCAATGTATCCTATTTTAGCAGTCTGGCTGTAGTCTGGCTGATGAACTAAATAACCCTCATTGGAGGAATTATGCCCGCATGTCCAGAGTTCCCTTAATCTTCATTGTAAACTAGCTGACCCGCCCGCACTTCGTATGGGTGTAATTAATTTTATCAAGCGACTGACAGTTGTGTGTAAAAATAGACCCCAACTTGTTAGTCCTATCGGTACGATAAATTCAATAGGACGATTCCATAAAATTGCCAACAATGTTAGCAGAAGTAAGAGCGGTTAAATACTTCGTATCATTTAGATATTATCTCCATAATTTCTACCCGTTGACCGAAACCAACTGTAAATGAGCGTTTCAATAATGGTGACTATGATATACGTAGTAGTGTGTATGTATGTAGATAGCATTAATATTGACGCAGTCGTCTCATTGCCCATATTAGTGGCAATATCGCGTGTGACTAACGGTACATACTCAGACAACTATAGATTTTGTCGGAACTATACGCCTTAGTGGGGCACTTCCGAACATGCGAGCTTCTGTTTGTTATTTCAATTATATTATTAATTCTACATTTTTTTTTTAATTTACCAAATTTTTTATTTATTCCTTTAATTCAGGCAATTAAGGCCCATAAAAATACATAACAAAAATATGAAAATACTTATAAACCAATACATAACATTACCTAAACAAAAGGTATAGAAGTCATGCCTGTTTCTTATAGACGTCGTCTTTAACAATTCAATGTCAGAAGCCGGGGTTTACTTGCACATCACTTTGAAAGTTAAATGGCGGTCAAACTAATTATTAAATTTAATTATAACTGCCAAATAGTATGTAGGAAAATAACAAAGCAAAAAACTGCAGATTCCACAGTCATGCTGCAGTAACAATAAGCGGAAAAATTAAAAATTATAAGCGATTACTTAATACGCTACACACATGACACATCCATTGTGCTTAAGGATTTGTAATTATGTAGGATATTGAATAGAATTTTGAGGTTGAGGTCAGAGGGTTATTTCTTACTATATTTATTTGTTTATGTAATTTTGTATTCTAATAATTATTGAACGGTTTTCACATTCTTCTCCGTCCTGTCCTGCTAGGTCGATTATAACTGTTACAAAAATTATTTTTATGAACGTGAATTTTTTATATTTTTCTTTCTTGTTATAGATGCATAAAATTAATTGGCTGTATCATTCACGACTACGGAAATCCCAGTTTGTTAATAACCTAGACGTAGGTATGTTTCGCAAGCATTTTTTGCTAGTTTTTATAGATAGGTAGGTATTGTTGTTCTTTGAAGGTCACACACAATGCAATATGCAACCTAGAAGAATTTGTAACGTTCACCTACATTACTAATTAACCTATGTTCACAATTAACTCGGTTACTTTACTATCCGGAAGACTTAATTAGGCGTGGTTTAGGTACCTAATTAGGGCAAATAGTACCTGCATAATTTACTTTGAACTAAAGAGGTAGTAGAGTTTTGGTAGATTTTGAATAGCTATTTCTATGTCGATATTTATTTAATGATGTGTGGATACTTATTTTACGAAGATTAAAATCATTTGGTTTTATAGATCAACCATCGAATCTGCTAGCACATTACGACTATAATAATGTATGTTTTCTAAATAGGTGTATTTACTATCGAAGTTAATTAAGCCGCTAGATCAATGATGTGTGAAATCAGATAATTTCACTTCATAAACATCGTCTGTTTACAATTTGTTCACATCTGCCGCTATTAACAACTGTTTTTAAAACAAAAGATACATTTACTACTAATGTTTTTCCACTATACTACCTATCTATGGGTACATGCGCATGCGTAAGTACATTGTTTTAAGAAAACTGACGTTTATGTTGTCAGTGAACTTCGGCCTTACAGGTTTACGAAGCTTTCTTATTTTGGTAGAGGGAAATCAAGCATAAGTCTAAACTATAAAATCTACTGTTCCATTAAATTTCTAGTTCTACAAACTCCTGACTATGTAATTTCAGCAACGAAGATAAAAAATTGCAAAAATATTTTTTAAAAAATAAATGGCAACTTACCACAAAAAAATAAACACTACAAAGTCAAAATGAACTGGACAACAAATACACAATGAGGTTCTACACTGACTAACCACTCACGATGGCCTGACCCGTCTTTATAGTTTAAAAACAAAAGATAACTGGCAGATAGTACGCCAGATAACCAAGTGCAGCATGTAACAATAAGTTGTTGATAGCACTTACAACAGTTTACAATTAAAGAGACTAGGATAAGATTCGCATCGGAAAAGGGTTGTTTTTCATAGATAATCTCCACTTTCTTTTGTTTCCGGTTTCAAAGACTATTTAAGAAAACGCTTTGTTTATGTGCGAGGAGTTTGTAAGTCATCGACGGTAATTTTTTTCGAGATAAGATTCTTGCCGTGTGAAATTATTTAACTAAGTAAAAAATAATAGTTAAGGAATCGTTAATAAATGCTGTTTTGAAAAATAAAATTAACTGTTGCTCCACTACACATCATTTACCACATACCTACCTACATGTATGTCATAGTTACAGATACATAAGTTAATCATCACCCAGTAAAGTAAAATAAACAGTGATCCGAGCATTATTCTTCTTTATTTGAATTCGTGAAGTGTATTGACCCATAAACTGTGTAGGCGCTCCGCATTGAATTAAATATGCAAAGCAACTTACTCGTATGGTAATCAAGAGGACGCCCGCCGTACCAAACTTGCAAATTACTTATTTCACGGTCACCTTATATTTACTTATGTTGTAACTTTAACTTTAGTTTATAAGTTCACTTAATACACAACACTCGCGCGTTCTGTTATTAACATTATCTTTTCGACAATTAATTCAAATTCTAATAGGAATAACACTTTTTAATTTTAATTGCATTTAATTTTATTAGTTTTAATTTTATCACAACACATTCATGGATACATTTTAAACGTAACTGAAGACTTAGTAGACACTTAACAAGCAATTTGGTTTTTATTTAACTCTTTCGCTATAAACGCGAAGCAAACGAAGAGAGCCAAACCGGACCGCGACGTTTTTGTCGTTTTATTTATTGTGTACTTTGTATTTGTTTTGTTATTGTGCTATATGCACGCAGGATGTGTTCGCGGCGCGAAGGTCGCTTGTGCTTTGACTCCGTGCTCGATTACGGCCGGCTATAAGTTATTTTGTTATAGTTTAATTAATGCCGCCGCCCGCCGCTCTGGAGCCATTCGCATTTTGATAACCGCGCGCGTGCGGGCCCAAGGCGCGAACCGATCTGATTGGCGGACTGGTCCGAGCGGACACTACGCGCGCACTGAGCATTTTGGCGGGAGATCCGCTTTCAGCGAACTGGCTGGCCTGCATACAGAGATGTAAACACTAGCACCTTTCTACTGCCTTGAACTTTATTTCACTTGTGAAGTTGTTATAGACCGTGATTTGTATTGTGTGTAGATAGTGTACCTACGTAGGTAACCTAACCTAACTAATGTAAATATTTTGTGAATAAATAGAACATATTCTTTCAAATCTACTAATAAGTTGGATTATGCTAATAAAAAGTTGGAACTAATGTAATAAAACTAAGATTTCGCAACAATTTAAAAAATATTTTCTTTAATAAGTACTAAGTTTTGTTAACAAAGTACAAAATTAAGTTAAGTTACAAAATAAAATTCTATTCTACAAACAATTTTTTTTTTCTAACTTAGAGAAGGCGAAGAAAATAAAACACAAAGTTGTAGACTATCCGCAATGTAAAGACAGCAGATGGATATATTGAGTGACAATGAACGTAAAGTTAGAAAATCCATAAGCATAAGTATATCTAAAGAAAACTTTCTCCTTCAGGAAAAATACAAACAATAATGGCAATTTAATGTTCTCAGTCCGCAATTCATTAATCGTCCTACGTAGGTAGGTGCAAAACGTGACAATATTTAGAGTACAAACGTACAAACGAGGTAGATAATACATGCGATACAGCAATTAAAACAATTTAAGATGTAGAGGTAAGATAATTAGATGAAGGTGATATGAAACAAACCTAACGTTAAAAAATAAAACGAGGCGATCACTCAACGTGTGTTTACGTGAATGGAAGAAAAACCTTTGCCGCACCCGCTTTGAACTTTACAGTTTAATAACTAGAACTATAAACGGGATCAAACAGGTGTAGCTACTTATGAGATCGATTTTATTATTAGGTCGAAATAAGAATAGAATAGGTAGCCCTTCTTTCTTCCCGTGACGTCAAACTCGCTCGCACAGATTACACAAACGGGCCACTGAACTGTCACCCACTTCACAAAAATGGTGTCGTAATAGTTTAAAAATATTAACTGTATTTCAAAACGAAATTCTCCTATTGTTGAACTAGTTTTTGTGGAAAAACGTTCGAGTTCCATTTTAAAATAAATCATTTTTCGTGGGACGGTCATCCATTTTGTCTAAATAATATTGTGCGTAAGAACATTTTCTGTGAATCTAAAATATGAATCTGATGTTTTATAGCAGTTTCGAAGGCAATTCATCGTTTATATCGTATATTCATAAATTTTTCAGCAGAGTAAAAATGTTTATTTTATTTATTTATTTTTTATTTAACCATTTACTGAAATCTCTTCCAGCAGACCCGTAGTACGAGAGTTATAATATAGAGGTAGAGATGTATACAGATACAGACTGTGTAAAAGGACTACAAAGGATAAAGGTACCTATATAAATTATACAAAATAAATATAAATGTTTCTTGGTTTTCAGTATGATTGATTTTACTGTCTGTAAAAGTAATATTTTACATAATATGAAATATTAATTGGATATTCGCGCGTGCCGCGTGGTCTTGCTTTCATAGTTTTTATTTGGCTACCTAAGGTAACACAACTATCTTAGTCTACTTTATCTTTACCCACAAAATTATCACCAAATCCACAGTTAAGTTATGAAACAAATTCCGGTTCAGATAAATATAAAGGATATACAAAGTATAATGAGTAGTTAGGGTTTAAACTAGAGTCCCGTTGAACCGCGTCGAGTGATCTGACCCCATTAGGGTTCCGTTAGCTCGTGCAACTATGGTGCGAAACGCCATTGTTTAAAGATTTTATCTTCTTTTTGTTTGCACTTCGTTGCAGTTTGCAATACAAATGCTTTGGTATTGTTAGAAATGACGTAAACTGATATTATTTCTATCAACAACCGTTAATTTGGAAGTAGGTTACTATACTTTATGCTGAAAATCGTTGATTATTCTTTGTTTCTGAAATTCTTCACATAACTGGATATGAAAATCTTATTTAAATAAACTTTCCAGAGTCCAATATGTACAATTAACATACTTATTTATAAATCTACCAACTACTATCGACAAAATATGTTTTCCCTGCTAGTTAAAAATAATACAAGGAAAGTTAAATTCTCAACTCAAATAATGCGTTGCAATAAATGGTTGGGTAAACACAAAACCCGTGTAAAATAATAATAATGGTCAAAATCTTGGATTTTGGTCCTTTATTCCCACCTAACTAGAAACCCTAATAATATCAAATCATACGAAAGTAAGTACACATCTATAAGTATTGATATTCGAATTATTTGCAGAAATTGCTTTTGCGTACTCAGATTTTACGAAGGTTCCAAGAAATTGCTATTTTTAGTGAGTCCTCTTATAGGTACCTAATAAGTTCTTAGAACTTTAGCCTATACCTGACCGCAGTGATTTCGTATTCATATCATCAAAAAACTTGTTTGACTGCAAAACAAGTTCCTTGCCGCTCCGTCTTGATATTTAACGGATAACATTCTGCAGTTTGTTGGTGCTAAAGTTGATATAGTAACATCATCAAAATTAATCATTTATGACATACCAATAGAAATTTGCCTGTTTTTATGGCTTGGAGGACGTTAAAACATTGGAAATACCCTCACCCTTGTAAAGAGGAAAAGTCAAATCAGATTCAATGTAAAAAAACGTCGTTCATATCAAGCTAAAAATCTTTTTAATATCAAGTTCATATCGTTGTGAAACTCTACATCCAGGAATAAACTCCCACTGAACCTGTTTAAGCTATTTCTGCCATCATATTGCGTTGGCAGGACTGGCAGGCGCATTAATGGCTATGGAAATGCGTATGAGTCATTATGAACTTTGTTTCTGCAGATGCTAATGCATGGCCAAGCCCCTTTGTGCTCTACTATGTCTAGGTACCTATCTAAGCGAGTAGGTTCCTTCATGGAAATATCACGATAATACCTTCTTGTTAAATCGCCTTTTCTCAATGCTGAGAATATTTTATCTCTTTCCTTAGATTATGTTTGACTACACTGCCCAGACTTCTAAGCCAAGTGACTCTGCTATGTCAGGGCATCTGCTATGTCATTATCAAATTTTGTAACTTGATGATCAAATAGATATTTTATCAGACTTCAGACATTCTTCTAAATCATCTTTGTATTGTCCTCTCTAGTTCAATGTTCCAATGTCAAATCAGACATACATATGCTTAGACACATGTTCTTGATTTCGCGGAACTGCTACTGAATAATCCCACACGTGCCATTTTAGTCTCACATAATTTTTTATCGCTTCACAGTACTCACCACACATATCCCTCTTCTTAATTTATCTCAATACGATGTAATAATGTGATCATAACGTTCAATCATAATGCAGCCGGTTTAAATATCAATTGGTTTGAACTTAGCCAACATTTGCTTTAAAGGATCGGCCGAGCGTTAACCTTTGCGTACCCAAATAGAATAATATTTGATCTGTTGGCTTTTGTTTGAGTCTATGATATGGATTGTTGGCTTTTAATACATCATCGCACCTGTTCTTCTCATTGAATTGGGAATACGTTTGTTTACAGGCGATGCCAGAAGTCAGAACGAAGAATCCGGTAACACCCTTATATTATTATCACAGCACAACCATACACAATCTAATCGATCAATTAAAAAGTGAGCAGTCAAACTGCAATTAATTAAAAGTGATCAATCAATTATACTCATCTTGGCAACCGCATCGAGATAAGTAGGTAATGTCATTAATTAAGATCAAGGAATTTTCTCCAGACAATTAATGAATTGTAATCACGTCACTACTGAATACTTACTGATAAATGCCTGAATATCTAACTTAACGCAGACTGCGTACTTAGTTTTCTAATCTAAACCAAGTAAGTCCATTAATTATTTAAAGTAGAAAATCTGTGCCAGTAACTTCGAACACACTAACTTATATCAGCAGTAGGTACAACAAAGTTTACATTAAGGTAAATGTGCAACCTAGATCCAGATTTGCGCAGACGCATTGTCGGCGCTCGTTAGCGCGGCCATATTAAAATGTCGTTAAATCTGGCTCATGCGCAGTCAACTCGTTTACTGCATCTAGGGCATAACGCGTGTGATGATGACGATAAGAGCTCGCAACTTCAATGTGTGTGTAATTTTAAAACTAAGTTGAAACTGGTTGAAAGACTTGTCTGCTTCTTTTGTTTATGTATGACTATGCTTGGCTGTTATTTTATAAGGATCATACCTATAGTTTTCCCCGGTTTCACTCGAATCCTGCGAGAAAACGGCGCTTTTAGCTTAAACTTTTATTTTATTGGTAAAGGTATGGTCATCACCAGAAAGACAAAGTAACTTTCTCACTATATAATAGGTACACATGTATTATTCTGAGGTGGAAGATGTAAGTATGTGTTTTCTTTTGAGTTGTAGGTATTTCAAGATACATATAGGGTTAGTAGGCCAAGTGTATTTGCAAAACTCAATAATTTTCTAAGTACCCATGTATTTATCACAGTAAAATACAAAGTCTTTTGAACTATAGTGTAAGTACTTTAGTCATGTCAAATAGGCAATGCAATGTTTTCTGAAGTAGACTTATATACCTACTTTATGATAAGTAACCATAGAATCTAAAAAAACAATCACCAAATAGAAAGCAACTACACTGACCCTGAGTGCTATTAGATTAATAGAAGCTAGCAAAAACTAAATACCTATATTGACTTATCATGTGCCAGTTACCTTGTAGCGCTCCAAAAATACGGGCACTGAACACTCACTTTTACTACACCCAAAATGTATCGGAGCGTAAGTGCAAAAGGGAATTCGTTGTAACAAAGTGAAAGCTTTAGTGAAAGTCTAGGTATCCGAACATTCGAACTGCTCAATAACATGTGTTATTCACATCACGAACTCTCTGCATTCATTGAAGACCGGCATTTACATAGGTATATACCTACCTATGTGGTAAAATCTAGGTACTAGCGTATGAGTAAAAGATCCTGGCATATTTCAACTTTCTCAACTGTAGTTTTGACTGCTCGCCCACGTCCAATAAATCGGTGATCGATTATTTGTAGGAGGAATATAGAACACACTGATAGTAATTGTGCAAGGGGTGTGCCTTACAAAAAGTCGGTCAGAAAATCCTAGAAGGTAACAATGTCCAAAAATAAATCTGGGGCCCGATTCTCCTAATTTTACTTAAGCGACATACGATTCACGTTCGACTCGATTCGACTGAGATCCAATCCCGACTCGATTACGATTGAAGCGTATGTGGCATTCCGCTATTTTTTCTTTGAAATATATATATACGTTTTTATCCTTTTCTATCATTCAATAATGAATCATTTTGTCTGCAAATGATTTACGATTGCAAAATGATTGTACAGCAAACTACCGTATAGACCAAAATCACCAAAATAGCAGAACAATCGCACACCAATCAAATGTCAATCGAATGCGATTGGTCTTTTATTAGTAGCAGAATGCCCGATATGGTTAAAACTGCTATTACGATCATATTGCGATTCGATTTCTATTCGATTTTGACATTATTAACTTAGGAAAATCGGGCCCCTGGGCTACCATTTGTCAATTTGTGTGACTATGTCAAACGTTATGCTCTATGTCCACGACAGAATCGGGCCCCTGCTCGATTATCTGTCCTACAAAAAGCTTGACGTGGGCAGCCTTATATGAAAATATGAATTTTTAGTGACACCGACGCTTACACAGCTGTTACTGGTGCGAAACAATACCTAGGTATTGTACTTACTTAACTACATAATAGCATATGCAATACTCTTGTGTGCCTATTATGTGATAAGAGTTAGGTTTTATTAGTCTGCAGATAAAATCGTATGTAGGTTAGTAGGTATATCAAGCAAACTTTATGTTTCTATAGTTTAGGTACCGATATCGATGAAATACACAGACCATGGTAGCCCTCTCGAGAATGATAAGATTTATTTTAGATGTCCAGCAATTTAGAAAAATTCAGAATCAAAACATGCGAGTAATAAGACAATAGATAGAAGAGTTGAAATGATTGCATGACTTAACGCTCGTTATAATTTAATTAATGGAAACACATAAAAGTATTAATAGGAGGAAATATTGTCTATTGTACACTATTTATTTACTATTGTATAACCACGCACATTGAATGCACAGAAGTCGTTGGATAGGTTCCTACATGCCTTATACAGAGTCGCTTCAAACCTATTTGAAAATCTATACGTGCATACCAGCACTTCCTTCAAGCGCGATTGATTGAAAGTTAGCCGCACTTAATTAGCATCAAACGTTGTTTACAGTTGCTTAGTTGCTTCCTCCATGATATATGGGCTTACGTAAGAGTAAGTGTACTTACTTACTTCCTGGGGAAATATATCACGATCGCTGAATAGCTAATCATGTCGGTATTTGTAGATTCTAAGTTATGGACGGAAGTTGAAGCAGGATCTACCTATCATGTTTAACACGAGGCAAATATTTATTTATGATTGATTAAGCGGTGATAGATAACGCAAAAGTAAACGGAAGGCTGTGTTTTGCACTTTTGGACTTACCGGGTACAGGACCTATTTACCGGTATGTCGTCGGCCTTTCATTCATCTCGTTGTTTTTCTCAAGTTTCATTTTCAGTGTTAGAAAATGTGACTTTTCACATTCATGTTTTGTTACATATTTATAGTTGACTAAAATGTGAAATCAACGTCTTCATTTTTTGGGATTCGGTTAAAAAATGTCGCGTGAGATTAAAGCGACATCTGTAATTACAAGTACACATTACGCACGCGGTAATTTTGTTATATAACGACGCCAGATGGTGCGATTGTAACCACGAGTGACGTGATTTGACGGACCAGTCAGTGTTGCCATAAATATTTTTATAAACCTCCCACGTAGTCCGCTGCAACAAAACCACATTTTCAATAATTGTAAAACAATCCTTTTCTGACCATGTTTTAAAAGAATATAAAGTTATTCAATAAAACAAAATATTTTAAATAAAAAAACCAAATGCGTTTAATTTTACATTATAAAATAAACCTGAGTTCAAAGCATGGTAGATTCTGCACCGAATTGTATAGCAACTCGCTGTTTAAAGTTGGTCTCGTAATTCGTGTGTGATTTTTACGTTTATTTTTTTAATTTCTGAGTGAAATTTTAAAATGTATACTGTTTCTAAGGGACCCAGCAAAATTGTAGCTAAAACTCGACGAGGTAGTTATTATGTTACAATTTAATTTGGTTTGAAAATGAAGTTCGAACTTGTCAGTGATCATGTGAGATGAAAATATCGTTTACTTATTTTCAATTTCAGGCCTCTCACAGAACTTAGAAAGATTGGACAGCCGTAAAGATCACAATAGAAAGTCTTCTGAGTCCGACAATGGAGAAATTATCAAGTAAGTTATTGTTGTTATGAAAGCGCACGTTACATAGTGTTGTAAAGGATTTCATCACTGTTTTTACATAACCTCTTCTGCCGAATATATGAATTTATTTAAGTAGTTTTATAAGAATTTGCATAACAATAATACATGGTACCTGGAGACTAATATATTTTTCAGTTACAGGCATACTAATAGGCATAATACGATTACTAAGTATACGATTCTTATAAGTCTAATGTTTATTTGATATTCCAGCATGCCCAAGCCTATATTTCATTCCAATGGTAAAAAGACAGTACACCAAAGAATACAACACCATGTGATTACACCGCAACATGAGGAAATCATTAGATATATCAGTGAAAGTAAGTTGTGGTCATTTCTATACATTTTTATTGAATTTAGCATTAGAGATCATAAGTATGAAATAAATGTTATTATTGCAGCCTGGACACAGTCAGCATACGGTGAGAGTGAACCAACAACACCAACAAGTACAACTGGTAAGAAATCAGTCTAAATATTATAATACTGATTATTATTTTTTATTCTTTCAAAGCTATTAAAGGATCATCCTAAGAAGAGTTCAATCATATCTATAAGCTTAGATATTCACTATTATTTCTTTTCTTACTTTGTCAGTGTAACAAATTCTTAAACATTGTAAACTTTCATTGATATTTGAAGCTCATTCATGAATTTAACAAACTTGTTTGATTACACAAAAGCCACCATTAAGAATAAGGTTTCATTTGTCAGACCTCTATGATAAATTATGACCTTATGCAATTGAGATAAGCCTTCAAAGAGTATTGACTATCAATACAAACTACTTGGTGACATAGTTATCAATGCATGTTGCTGTTTGAATCAATTAAAGCCGACCATAGTGCATGGTTTGAGCAGTTAATTGTAACTGACTTTTCAATTGATACATTCCACATTGATTCATTGCAATGAGAACTAATCAAAGTATCAATGGCAAACCCAGACTTTACTTTGTTAATATTTTTTCATCAATAGGTAGTAAATACCTACCTATTGATTGTTACAACCTGTTTCTGGAAAAAGTATAGCTTTGACTACAATGCAATTTTGTGGCAGTGCAGTGGAAAAAGTATATTTGTAGTATGTTTTTAATCCACAACTCAGTATTACTGTGACATAATTTTAATCAATATACCCACCACCAAGAATATTACAAATTTTTCATGCAATATACTTCAACTAGCAACCCGCTCCGGCTTCGCACGAGTTAACAGTATTTCGGCACTATTTAATGTATGTTATTATACATAACCTTCCTCTTTAATCACTATCTATTAAAAAAAACCGCATGAATATTGGTTGCGTAGTTTTGAAGATTTAAGCGTACAAAGGGATGGACCGAAGGGGTCAGAAGAACCGACTTTGTTTTATACTATGTAGTGATATTAGCTTTGATTAAAGAGGATAGGTATATAATATTTTCTATGTAAGATATAATATACATAGAATTGTGAAGTTAAAACTTAAGCAACTATTTCCTCTCCATTGAGATTGCACTTTGCAAAAAAAGGTAGGTCATGTTGATAGATCTGTCTAGATAAATACAGATTTAACTTAAGCATCTGATATCAAAACTTTTGATTTGATTTATGATAAAAAATTGATAACCATGCATATCTCATGAAATCATGAAACATACAACATATTGTTTTATGAAATTATTGTCACTATGCAAATCTATAATGTTACAGAGTCTGGCAGCTCATCCCCCGCTCCTCCATCAAACCTGTACTACCAGGACGAGGCTCCCAGCCCAGTGCTGCGCGACTTCAAGCCCTTCGACCTGGAGACATGGTGGGGCAAGCGGCTCTTCCAGAACATCACCAACTCCCTCTGAGTTAGCAAGCGGTAACAACAACATGTGGAAACATAAAAGTTGGCGGTAGCGTAAGTCACAATCATCTGTAGTTTACTAAATTTTTATTTAAACTGTACCTCTTCATAACTTCTTTCGGCTACAGGAAGCAGATTGTTCTCTCATTAAACTGAATTAGGTTGTAGTTTTGAGATGATGAATGGGTTGAATCTATGCTAATCCTGTTCCTTCTGGTTTTGACTGAATTCAATAACAAAATTGTTTCATATTTGATCTGATCATACAGTTTGTTGTCACTGTCTCTTGTATCACAGAAATTCATGAATAATCCTTCATTATCAACTTTTAAGGAAATATCAATTAATTTGAATGCATAACTCTTTGCTGTCAATTCATTGGCTATTACAATGTATGCTGCTATCCATACATCAGCTATTTTATACTGTGTATTTTTATGAACTACTATAATGTTTATCTTAAGAAAATAAAAAATTCTAAAAAAAAGTTAAGTAATCTACAGTTGATTGTGGATCTCAGTAGTTATGTCATATATATAAGTAAAAATTTTCCAAAAGCTCAATTTCTTTGCATTGTTACTTTGAACCAATATTCTTTAAGATTGTTGTTGAGTGAATGTTATAGTTTTTGGTTAAATATATATTTTCTGAAAATCGAATTTGGGGCAATTTTATACCAAAGAATATCATGTTGTTTTGTGACTATTGTACCATAAAATGTTTTACACAAGTTTTGCCAAATCTTTATGAGCCAAATTATTTACTGAAGTTTTTAACATGTACTAGCATAGCATTGTTCTAGTATCTCCATATTATTTAATGTTTCATTCATTAGCAGTACTCCAGCCAACAATAAGGGCTGCTTGTAGGAATATTAAAAGTTATCATCACAATTTTTATAAAAATAATAACCTGTTACCTTACTCCTTCGCAACTACACATTTAAACCTATTAAATTAATCAAATATTATATGCCTTTTGCAATAGTTGTGTATTGCAACCATACTTTAAAGTGCCTAAATACAGCAATAGTGTAACCAGTATTATAAATTGTTATGCAACAGTGAAAATATTGTTAAATTGTAAATATGTAAAGGTCTCGCATTACTTAATTACCAAATCATGTTCTCGAGTATTATTGTCATACATATACAATCTCTGTTTCACTTGGATTTCTTCATGTACTGTCAGAGAGATACTGTAAGCGGTCTCATCGGGTTTCATTTTGTATTTGTTTTGTAATTATGTACAGACACAAGTTAATAGCACATTGCTAAGTACCTTTATAGTCTATTTCAATTTTATTTACTAATATTATTTTAAATGTATATTGTAAAATATGGGAAGTTTTTGATTTATCAATAATCGCTTCATCTGACTTGTTTATTTTGCTGTAATGTGCAGCTAAAATATATTCAATATAGTCGTCTACAACTAATAAATCTCTTGTTGCTCGATTTTGATTATTACAATAATTTAATGAACTCGCGTTGAATATATTACGTTCATTAATTAACCAAAGTTCCTGTGACCATAAATATTATATAAGTAATCGAAATTCTTGTGAAAAATAGCTTTTTACTACAAAATGTTACTGTTATTGTTGTGTAATGTTAAATCACTTGTTTTCAATGTTTATTTTGTGTTATACATAGCTTCTCATGCTCGAGGCTGAATAATGTCTTCCATGAAAATATAACTAGTCTGGCCATAGATATTGTTGCTCAAAATATATGTACTTATACACTAACAGAATTCAGAATAGGCCGTCACTGTAAGTGATATTTATATTCTCCTCAATTCGAGGTGCTACGTTCCTTGTTTTTCCGAAATGTAGATTTTATCAGTAATACTCCTACAGTATGAAACAGTGTTATGGCCAGACTGACTATACGTCAATTTAATCATGTTATTCGTCGTGTACAAATCTTTGGAATATTGGTTTTATTTCCTTTGTACATAAGAAAATTTACAAGAATGTTTATTCGTCATAGACATTCATGAACAAGCAAGGAAATATTCTTTACAGTTTACTTGTTTTGTATAGTTTAGAGCAGTAATGTGAATTGAAAGTTACTACATAGCTAAATATTACTTATTATTTTAACATTTATTTAAAATGAACTATTTATATTTGCTGTTGTCAAAAGATATGTTAGTATTACTGCAAGTACAAAACGAGTTAACGCGTAAAGCCGACGTTGATTTATGCAATAAGCAAAAAATGCACGGACCGTAGTATAATTTTTAACCTTTTAGATGAAATATTTGAGTCGTAGTTGTAACGCAGGAGAATATTTTTAGACTGATTTAGTTATTAAAACGTTATGCTTTTTGTTGTAGTTGATTAAACCATCTGATAAATTATCACGGTATTTTATTTCTCAATGTTTGCCATCCCAGATCTATCATCAGCTGAACAGCAAGTTGTGGTTCGCAAAACATGATTTCTTTGGACAACTTGAGGTCTCCCGTCCCCAACATTTTGCGGAGGTTACAAACAGAGTTTCGAACTGTTTGGTAAAATTTTAAAAACGACAATGTTATTGACATCTAGAAGTATCTACACTCCAAAATTCTTGGTTGACATAGTGAAATGTCCATCTCCATTCTTGTCATATTTTCTCATATCAACGTTTATCGTTTGATAATTTTGCACTGATTTTGACTTATTTTAGAGGTAGATTATTAAAAATTTGCTTATAGTTGGCCATGCAAGGTGTTAAAATACAAAACGATCTGTTTTCTCCCAGCAACATGAAGTGTGTGTCTGTCAACAGCTTTGTGGTAAGTTTCTTTATTCGTCTGACTAGCTCCACTTTGTAGTTGTAGATAATTAATTGATAGATGCAAGATCCGGAGAGTAACTACAATCATTCTGGACTGGAACAAGTAACTTGGTGGTGAAAGTCAGATATCTATGCAGTTGCTTCATTTGAAACATTGATGCTTCCCAGCTGCATTCATACTGGACCTGGCTTATAAAAGTCCCGCATCAGTCCATCACTACCGTGAAGTTCGTAAAACATTTTATGTACATGTAATTTTTTGAATATTCCCTTAAATATTAATTGAAACGTCTCTCCAGCCGAACCCAAACCAGAAGAACTTCATAAACAGCGTGCAGAACGTTCGCAACACGCTCGGTTGCTTAGAGCGCAGCCTGCTGAAGTCCAACGAGTATGAGCAACAACTGTTGCAGTGCAGGGGCTCGCATTCCCACTCGCATGCCCCATCTCACGACGTCAACCAGTGGTGGGACAGCGAGCATTCCGAGGAGAAGAGCTTTAAGTGTTCTAATACCACCTGTTAGTTTATGAAACTTTCTATCTTTACTATTAAAGTCTGCCAGTCCTTCCTACATGTCCTTGATAGACATGCCTCGCAGGCAAACCTGCTGGTGTATGTTGGAAACAAACACAGATATATTTGCTTGCCATCTATCTGACCGCTGCTCTCTCCCACTAGTCTTGCCTGCCACGCACAACTGTCGGGTAGATGTATGATTGGCTAAAGCGTTTTCAGTTTCTACCTTAAAATATACTTTTATATTGTAGTTGTGCATTGCAAATTACCTACCAACTGCTTTGCTTCTGTCTTGCTAGGTAGAAATAATTGTTTCTTTACCTTTTTATTTGTACCTTCAATCTACCAAATTGATTCACTCCCGGATGAATGGCAAATCTAGAACATCTAACTAAATAGACTGTATAATAGGTACCCAGTTCTTTCAATTCAGCAGGTACAATTAACAGCAAGTCTTCGGCGCGTCAAGAGGATTATACTGACACGTGGTCCTCAATGAGCATCGTTTGTCTGCAATACCAGTATGTATCTAGAATATAAGTAGGCAATAGCTGTATCTACGTAGGTGCTTCTCCTAAAACTGCTTATTTTCACACCAAGACTTGCTTTCAAATACATTTTCCACTGAAATCCTGTGTATCGACAGAGAATTCAGTGTTTAGAGTTGGAGATAACTGAATTTTCTTAAGAACACTTTGTGTCCCGTGTCCTTAAGGCTGCACCTATCTGTTCTAGCTACGAAGAGCTATCCAAACGTTACAAGGCTCTAATAGAAGCTTACAATGAGCAAAGACAAGCGATTAGTTTGCGAGATAAACGCCTGGAGGCGCTGCGGGAGCGAGCGAACTCGACGCAAGCGCACCTCGAACATGCGCACGAAACGCTCATCGCCGTCGGAGAAAAATTTCTGGCGCTTAAACGCAAGAGGAATGAGGACGTATGTACTAACTTTTTTTTCAAACGTAGCTAATGCCACAATAATGAATTGCGTAGGTACACCATTCCTATTCGTCAATCATATTGATCTGCAAACACAAGGACAGGTTTTTCTGAAAATTAAATGTGCATTATAATATCTAAGGGTAAGTTGCACCGTTTAATCGACACCCACACCTAGGGCTGCCATCCGTCCGGATTTTCCCGGATTTGTCCTCGTTTGGAGGCCGTCCGGGGGCCGTCCGGGCGGGGTTTCAAGAAGTGTCCGGGGAAAACCCGGACACTTTTCATGTAAGGAAGCACCTCATTGAATTTAAGTATATGTTAAAAGTAAATGGATTACAAATTAGGTATTATTTTGTTTTAAAAAAAACGTACTCGTTCGGGGAAAAAATGCGATTTACGCCAAATGTCCGGGTTTTTTTAATGTTTGTCTGGGTTTGGCGAAATTCGAGATGGCAGCCCTACCCACACCACATACAGCACTCAAATGGCCCATCTGACTAATGGGTGTTAATTTGATTTGGCTGGTTGTAGTTTGGTAATCGTTATAGTTAAATGGTGCAACTGACCCTAAGACATAGATACTTACTGTTAGCCGTGTTAAAACCAGAAGACCCGGTTCGAAGAGCAGTTGGCGGCCATGAAAGAAGCCCTCCATGACATGATGGAGACCACGACAAGCGCGCGAATGAAGTTTGATGACAGATTGGCCGAATATATGGCGAACGAAGAAGACTCTGATGCAGCTTTGCTACTTTACGAAGTAAGTTAAATTGCTAGGCTACCAGACAACCAGTTATTAAAACAAAGAACGTGTAGTTCAGTATACCTAAGCATAATATGTGTCATTTCATGACAAAAGGTACCTTATGGACTTTGGCGCTTAAGTCATTTGGAGATACAAATTCTACAATCTTGCTTAGACTAAAAAAACATAATGTCGTAAGTGCCAACACCCATAAGGTACCTTTTACCGCAAACTGACACATATGTCTTTTATGCTTATTTCTATTGGCGGGCCATAGATGAACTTTTGTTTAACCCTATTTATAACTACCAACGAATTTTCAGATACGCAAATGCAATCTATTATTTCTGGAGAATATGCGACTAAAAGCCATAATTGAAGAATACATTCCAGGCCAGATTAATTGGAAAACTGCATAATTTTGTACATAGCTTTTGACTTACATGTCTTATAGTGGTAACTTCTTTAGATAATAAACGAGTCCGTTCATTATTTGAATTAGCTTTATTTATAAAAATAAAATAACACAGCTATAAAAACGAATAAACTTGGCTTATACCCATATCAAACGAAACCATCATGAAAATCAGTAGGTATAATTTACGATTTATTTTGACTACTTGCTTACAGCTAATCTTTAACAGATTACACGGCTAGTTGTTCCCAATGCATCCTAATTACTTACTTATAATTTAATAATCGCTCATGAAATGTTAACACAGCTGAATGAATGCCTTGACTGTGGAATGTGTTCACGGGAATGTGACAGCCGACAGTGGAGGTTCATACAAAAATTAGACCATTGGCAGATTTTTACCTACTGTAGGTACAATATCGAGGCATAATCTTCTCGTCAAGTTACTTTGCCCCTCCGAAGTCGGCCATTTGACAGTCGTATTTTGTTCGCACATTTAACCTAAAGGTGCTATTTGAAAGAGAATTGCCAACTGCAACGACCGTGCTTGTTCTGCTTCTCTTTCGGCAATTTCTTACAGTCGCTAGGCAGTTGCAGTCGGCAACCAACACCTTAACCATCGTAAAGTCACTGAGAGCGCCGCTAATAGCTAACTTCTTCAAAATGACTTGCCGAGAACAATTTTCCTATTCTATGGACTTAGAAGATCCAAGCTGCTGTCGGAACAATTTTCCTATTCTATGGACTTAGTAGATCCAAGCTGCTGTCGCTTAATGTAACACAGAACGTTGATCCAAATGAAGGAGGCAGAGGCGACGTACGTGACCCTCAGATGCGAAGGGATTAGGGAAAAGTTCACCGTCTGCACCGGGATCCAGAATGACTGGTTCGCAATAAACGCTTTCACGTACTTCTGCCGCAGTTCCTCGAAGATATCTTCTTTACCTTCTAGGATGCTGAGAACTGGAAAGAGCAAAATGTTAATGTAAGAGATCAAATAAGTGATTTTGGTTGAATTTAAAGCTTGTGGGAGCAGGAGGAACCTATGCACGTAGTTGGCACACTTCTTAGAACACAAGTCTAACATTAATTAAGGGCAATGAACTTCTAAATGTAATTTCGTTAGATTACCTAAGTCTTTGCCTAAGGGCCGTGTTACGTTATTCCGCATACTTATGCTACTCATGAATATTTAGCGATGAATATTCAGATTCAGGTGTAAAACTAAGTATGGCGACTAAGAGATAATTTCATTTTGTTTGTTAACTTTATTTATAGCCCCGGAAACGTTAATTTTATTTCTGCTCTCATTCGCAACGCAATAGATAAATTAATTCGTAGGTTTATCAGTCGATCTCGTACTATATGTATTTTATAAGGTACTTTATAAGTTAAATGCTTTTACCACATTACTGAAAGTAGGTGTATCACTACAGCTACATCAAACGCTATTTCAAACACAATATTTTGTTAACACACGGTAAAAAACCCGGCAGTCTTTTTGAGTTTTCTGATGTAATCACAATGAATAATAGTGATGCTTCATAGAACTTACTAAGTAGGTACAATAACTTACTGGTGAAGAATAAGGCCAGCAGTGTGGGCGTCATGATGAACTGATCACACGCCACTTTCGTCAGGACGGTCTTGGCAGCTGTGCCCACAAACTTCCTATCCAAAAGTTTGTACCTGTAATGTGTAAATATGTAGTAACTTAATATGAAATACTTTGTCATCATCATTAGAAGCCTTTCAATCGTCCCACTACTGGTCACAGTCCTCACTGAGAAAGATTGAGCGCTAATCATTGCGCTTGCTCTCTGGGGGTGACTGTATATTTATCATCAAATTAAAAAATTAAAAGTAGGTACTCTATTTGAGTAAACAATAGATTACAAAACGTAATGTCAACTTACCAGTAATATAAAGTTGGTGCGTATAGACAGCTGCCCACAATAACAACGCGGGCTCCTGAAACTAAGTTATAATCAGGTTTTTCGGGCTGAAACAGAACAAAAATTAACTATGTATTAAAAACAGTGGGATTGTTCCAACATCAAGTGAACGCAAACATAGGTAGCTATAGAACCCAAATCTTGTCTTAACCTTGCCTAACATCTATCCCGTTGAGCCAAACATAGATTTCTATAAATAGAAATATCGAAATAATTAGGCAAATTGACAGATAATATGCTATATCGTTTCTGATATCATAATATGTACCATGTATGTGTGTGTGTATGTGTTGGCCCTCAGTACTGAAACGTAAAAACATACTGAGCTGCGACGTCATCAGTAATAGATACCAGTGGACATTTACGACTGACAGTATCAATGGTAGCGTGGCCGAGCGGTCTAAGGCGCTGGTTTAAGGCACCAGTCTCTTCGGAGGCGTGGGTTCGAATCCCACCGCTGCCAAAATCTTTTTGACAGTTTTTTTAAAGAATATAATAAATTATAATCATAATTAATGAAAAATACCCGTTGTAATAGGGTTTTTTCAATAATTGTGATCCCATTTAACTCACCAAATACATCTTGTTAAAAGTCTGCTGCGTAAATTCAGCAGCCGAATAAAATGTCATGTACACTGTCAGGTTGGTCAATAGAGGGCGCTTCTTCAGCGACTGCTGGAAGGCGCGCCTCAACGTGCTCAGCATTTTGGCTTCACTTCACAGAAGATTCCTGGTGAAAAAGAAATAATTATACCTAATACCCTAATTAATACATTGTACTTAATTGCTATGTAGGTATGTTGGATCTAAAGCTTTATTTTCGTACCTACGGTTTTTTTTATTGATCTTTTCCGTCAACAATTGATCAATTTTTATGCGCATTATTTCAGTGGGACGCACATTTATTTGATGACATTTAATGTTTTTGTCTTCAAGAAAATTAAGCATTGATTCCCTGATTTCGATATGAATGTGCTGTGCCTACACATTAAGACACGCTGTACAAAATATTGTAGTGTAGGATATGTCGTGGACACACACACACATTTCTGGTTTCGTTAATTAGTTAATTGCGTGACATTTCTGGCAGTGCTCATTAGTTTAATTGCTAATCAGAATTTTCAAGTAAACTGCTTAGATGCGTGGGCTAACGACTTCAAAAAGTTTTAAAACACTTGTCTAAGTACATTATTGCACACGCTGTATAGTGTAAATAAAAAATGTATGCAACATTGTTGACCTCTGGTTCCTCAGAATACCTATTTACCAATTCAACCTTACTAATCAGCATAAAACTTGCATCGTACATAGTGATGATGGCTTTTTATTACGTATTCCTACAGTTAATTACAATTTTATCACACAAGTAATACGGTGATAAGTTAAATTACTCATATAAAATGATGATAATATGAAGTCCACAATAAGAAAGTTCAGAGTTCAAACACTTTCACTATCAGTGACGCCGTAATCAAAAAAAATTGGGCTTTAGTAAGTTGTTTATATATTTTACTAGCTTCCGCCCGCGGTTTCACCCGCGTTCCGATATGACTGTTTCACGTTGCCGGATGGTGACAAAAACTATCCTATGTCCTTCTCCTGTCTCTAAACTACCTCCCTGCCAATTTTCAGCTAAATCGGTTCAGCTGTTCTTGAGTTATAGTGGAGTAACTAACACGACTTTCTTTTATCTATACTAATATTATAAAGCTGAAGAGTTTGTTTGTTTGTTTGTTTGAACGCGCTAATCTCAGGAACTACTGGTCCGATTTGAAAAATTCTTTCAGTGTTAGATAGCCCATTTATCGAGGAAGGCTATAGGCTACTTTTTATCCGGTACGGGAAGTAGTTCCCACGGGATGCGGGTGAAACCGCTGGCAGAAGCTAGTGCTTATATATAGATTAACGGCCAGTTTCTTCATCAAAAGTTAAAGTTAAAGTAATGTCTAAAGTAAAAGTAACGGTCAAATACGTTTTTTCAAGGCTAAAGTGACAGAAAAACTAATAGAAAAATTGAATTTGACCGTTACTTTTACTTTAGACATTACTTTGACTTTTACTTTGGCTTTAACTATTGATGAAGAAACTGGCTGTAAGTATGTATTATTTATTATAGTATCATCAGCTGTACTGTACGAAAGTTTAATCGAATAGAAAAAAGGGGCTGATACCTAATTACGGTGAAAATAGATTTGCAATTTTCCGTTCACCAACCGATCACATCTTACTGAAAATCGTCTGGTATAAATAAATAACGCATGAGGAACCTTACAATAATAAAACATTATGAATACAAGTTTCTCATAAAAACAGATTTAAGTACAATAAAATAGACTATGTAGCCTTGTTCTGAAAACATTGTCATCATCATCATGCCACACTTTGATAACACGTTTACTATTTGCGGTTTTGAATGAGATTTTCTATTAAACGTAACCCAGGTTTTAGATAACTTTAACCATGGCACAACTGATTGAAATATTCAAGTGTTCGTCTGTCAAGATAAGTGTTTCGCTAACCTTGGATTCAATGTTCTCATAAAAGACTGTAAAATCTGATAATCAATAAAAATCGATCTACGATATTTTATTTCAGCACTTAGGTACCTATATTGAATTGATGAATGCATTTTTTTTACTACTTCACATTGAAGGTAAAGTTTAAACGTTAAAGTTTATATTAGGTAAACTTAAGTAATCCTCAACATTTGCTCCGCTCGCTCGCTCGTATCAATTCACGAGTTATCGAAGTCTCGCCTATTTAAATGCTGTCAACCGACAACAAACATAATTTACGGTGGATATTAAACTTTGTTCTTATCGATATTGTGATGAAAATGCATGCTTTACATTTACACACCCACATATATACACAACACATAGGTACCTGTGACAAGCCAGTAAGTATAACGAACAGTCTTACCAAGGGGTATTGGGTTGCCCGGGTAACTGGGTTGAGGAGGTCAGATAGGCAGTCGCTCCTTGTAAAACACTGGTACCCACTCAGCTGCATCCGGTTAGACTGGAAGTCGACCCAAACATAGTAGAGAAGAGGCTCGGCAGATGATACATACTTACAAGACCAACACTAGTTCTATTCACTCTATCTATAAAGAGCCCCTAGGCTTCAACAGGATGAAGATGAATAGTTACTTGACATACGTGCGAGAAATATTTCGATAAATCACAAACAACACCTATCACGATATTTACTATAGACTGAACTAGACAAAACCTCATTAGCATTAGAACGAAACAATACCATTTCACTATCTATATTACCATTTTACATGTAGGAATTTCCTTCACGACAGTAGAAAGATTTGAAGATATGTAAATAAGGAAGAAATGAATAGGGATACATTCTCCAAAACTTACAATTTGATAAGAAAACACTGACACAGAAAGTTTACGATTTTAGCCTTGCTGAACAACAACAAACACTTCTTATTACACTATCAGAAGTTATCGAGACCTCTATTTTAGTATATAAAGGAGCACTTGTGACCGTGCGCAAGCGACTGATATCAGCTATTATTCAAACCGAACTGTCCCCTCCGTACTGTAGTCAATTGTGAATTGACTTCAATGGAATAATTAAGAGGCGTCGTGTTTCTTGGTTAAACATCGACTTGTTTAAATCTGAACGTGTTTTGAGTATCACCTTGGTAGAAAGGGGGACCTAGACTTGGATCAGCCGTGTAAACTTTAGGGATTCAGTATCACCAGAGTCGCCTTTAAGTTGACTTGCTATATTCTAGCTCCTGAAGTCCTTAAAAAATAATTGTGGTTGTCCTATTATAATTATGGTTGATACTTTCAGTAGTATAGTTATCGGCACGGATATTGAGCCCTGACCTTCACCTGCGCAGAAGCGATTTATTGGTTTATTGCCTTATGTGTACAGTGCGCAAAGCGATCCCCACTCTTCCGCCGAGAGCTCAATATCCATGCCGATAACCATAATAGGTACATCAGAGAAGAATCCTAAAGGTCTAAATAATCACTTCAGTGAACACGGTTATAAAATAAGTGTGAATCTGTTTAAAGGCGCATTATACTCGTATAAGGGCTGTGCAAATAAAGCGGTTCTACTTGACACATTGCCTTTAATATTGGGCTGTTTACCTCCCATTGGAAGCCTGACCATGAATACACGCCGGTTTTTATCTTCCCCAAGATAATATCTCTAAAAACATGTAAGTCTAGTATGTACGTACTTTTGATTCAGATCATAATAGGGATTTAGTCAGTGGATATCGCGTCTTCCTTCACCTGAAAATCACTTTTACACTGTTCATACTTTTAATTTCTATTTTATTTATAGCTCTTTCGTAATTTTCGAAGATTTTGCACATTAAGATTTCGAGGATATAAAAAAAACTTTTGACATTATAGTTATTATAACTGACAATCATATTTTTTAAAGTGTTACCAATAGTCAATAATTAGAGTAGCAGAGGCAAAAGAAAAACTTTTTTTAGATAGGTACATGATAAGATGCTCAAATGTAGTCAAAAAAATCCTAAGATGGAACCCTGGACAACGCCTATTTATAAAACGAACTTAGAACAGCCGCAGTGCGGCGTATTGCTCTGAAAACATTTAAGGGAAGTTTTTCATTTCAGTAGAGCACAATTAAATGTAATTTCTCCATTCTTTCCTCAAAGCGGGGCAAAATATTTTTGATGTTCAATACCATTTTGTTATTAAATTACAATTCTGAGCTAGTTTTCTTCAATCTTTTAGTGAAATTAGCAGCTATGCGGACCCTATAAATACCTGTGTATATCTCCAAAAATATGAGTTGTAGGTACATAACTTTTCCTCATTTAAATCCAAGAAACAAAACCTATTCAATGATAGGTGTATTAGATTTACAATTCAAACAATGGCAGCGATCAATTTGTGTCGAAAAGGAACTTGGAACGAACTTTGTGAATCTAAAAAAATATGAAAGATCTTACCTTTTATATCCAAAGTAGTATAGTTATGTATATGTATTTCAGGATCTTACTTAGTAACAATTCACATTTTAGAGTTAACTGTACAAACACTGGAGTTATGTTCTTTGATAAGGCACGTCTGGATTACAAAACCAACTTCCATACAATGATTGCGTTGATAAAAGATAACAGCTCTCAAGAAAAAAACGTATTAACGAGTTATAATACGTCTTTAAATAACAAAGTTCTTCTAAATATAGTTTTTGTCTTTCCTGCAGCTGTCTTTGTTTAGAACAAAGCACAGGAAAACGTCGATGAAGCGGGAAAATCGTTATGTAGGTAGGTTCTCCCAAACTAAAAAAAAAAGAATAGGGAGCACCCTTGGTTTGGCCAGAAAAATATAGGAACTTTCTCGTATATTTCAGTTTAATTAAAAGATAATCAAATAATATATTAATGCTCACTTAAAATTTTACGCTAACTCTACAAAAGGTAGCTAGAGGTACCTTCCTCGTCTCTGTAAAAATAGGAACTCTGTTCATTTAAATGTTTAGTTCTTTATTAATAAATAAATTAACTAATATATCTCGTATTTTATGATACTTATTATACAGATATCTCAAACCACAAATCTTAACTTTGATTATTGTTTTTTCCTTGTGCGTCTGAACCTTCTAAGCATAGAGCCTTTAACGGGCCAACTGCTAATGCTAAACCTGTTTCATTGCTCGAAGGCTTACACACATCTTACACATACTTAGCTAATTCCGAGAAAAATATAACATCGTAATATCATGTTAGGAAGATAAATGTAGACAACGGACTCTACCTGTGCCAAATAAAAATGAATTTCAAGTAAATTAATTAGATTTTCAGTACCTCCAGCTATTAGTTTACCAATTCTATTAGTAAAGAACTTTAGTTTGTTTTATCCAATTTTAGCATTTCTGTCATCAACGAACCGTAGCAACCTGTTGCACGGCGAAATCAGCGTGACAACGGAATCACCACGTTGCGAGATTTGCGTGGAATTTTAGTACTTTTTTTCTAATTCTTTTAGCTGAATTATAAAGTGCAGTAAATAAGAAAAGTTAATTGTGCAATATAATATCTGAAAGGAGAAAATTTAGAGACCTAGAGACGTAGTAATACCGGCTCGTGGAGTTAAAAATTTGAATCGCACGGCGCGAGCGGAGTGGGGGGCGCCGTGGTTGCCCGTGCCAGGTAACAGGAGGTACGGCGGCACAGTGGACCGATATGCCTTGTTTTGCGGACATAATTAATTTGTACTTTTTTATTACTGTTTTTTTTATTGAATTTGTTCGTTTTAATTTTTCTTAACTATTCTGTTTGATTATATCCAAGGTTTACCTACAAGAGATCTATTTTACAGGTTTCCTTACAATAAAATTATTAATTTTTTTAACGTAATATTATACCCAGTGATAAAAATGAGTTTTTAAACAATGTTTTCATAAAATAGCCTATAAACAAAGCTTGTTTCTTAAATCCTAAAAAATCGCAAACGTTTTAAGACTTAAACTGTCTGATTACCAGTAATTAACCGCACAAACATCTCATAACTGATATTTTTACGCGAAAAAGAAGTACATTTTCTGAAAAACTCATGCATTATCCACATCCAGGTTAAACATTAGCGCAGAGTCACGAAACGAATCATATCAATAATTCTAAACATTTGTCTGGAAAGTGGAACACCGTGCGTTCTTGAAGCTTAGCGGTCGTCCTCCCTCCCACGTCACTGCGTATCTCTCTCTGACAGCATCTCGCTATCTCTGTCTAGCAGCGTATTCAGTCACCGCGGAACTGTAGCGTATTTCACAGGTGTGTTGATTGAGTGCGTGATGTTCCACGAGCGTAAATAAAACCAGTTATAACAATAATAGTGCTTAATTTGTGAAAATATAAAAGTGAAATAGGAAATCTTCTGTAGTAACTGCAGCTGTGTTGTGAATTTAACATTGTTTTGTCGTATTTGTGACCAAGTGGTGCGTTTCGAAACAGTGACAACAAGTTTTTCTTGTGTTGTGAGTTCAGTCCTTGAGTCGGAGGCTTTATCGTCGTCTACGACGCCTGTCCCGCTGCTTGTTCGCTTGGCGGGCAATTCGTGGTCAAGGTATGCATCAAGCCCTTAATGTACTAGTAAAAATCAAAAAACTCTGCATTCAAAATAAACACCGTTGATTAGTTCCACGTCACTGAACAAGTGTTACTTTTTAAAAGAAAAATTAAGGTAAAAGTTCACTTTCGAAATTACGCTACGTCTCTACCATGTGCAACTTTGTTCATTTAACACCAAAACTATTAGATTTTTATTTTTCCCAAACAAATTTTAAATAAATAGTCTTCAAAACTCCCAAAATCAGCTAAATGTAAAAAAAGAACGCTTTATCCACTTGTTACCGCGGGGTTCGTCATCAGCGTCAGGTGCTTTTGTGAAGAGCACTCGAGTGTAATGTGTTAAAATGAGGAGCCTTATCTATGTTTACTCTACTACCTGCTCCAACGAGCCTACACAAGTATCATGGGATATCAACACTATCACACGTAATTATTTCACTCATAAACCGTACTTTCTACTTTTAGATCTGCTCTATATTGATTCAGTGATATAGGATTCCAACAGTTTTTACTTAAACTAATTCTAGTGATCCACTGACCACGTTGTAGTATTTTAGTTCAATTTATTTATAAAACTTCAATCGTAAAGTTGTTTCCACCATCAGCAAAGTTTTTGTAAAACTATGCCGTCCGTGACCGCACGACCGGCATTCCGACAATGCATCTCTCTGGTCGTGACTCACCTCGCTGGCATGTCACCGTGATGTCACTGCATCCAGGTACCAAATAAACTCGATGGTTTACTACCTTTGTTATTCTTCCTAAGAACATAAATAAAAAACCACAAGATTCCACTGATTATGAGACCTGACAAGAATATAAACTGCTCACGATGCATTCGTCGCGGCTTGTACCTAGCTGAATATAAATAACTATCAGCTTATTTACGAGAGAAATAATACATAATGCAGTGTCCGTAGTCACAAGTTTTAGTATGGTTAATGCAACAACTCTTAACGACTTCGTGCCCCAGCATGTGACCAAGCATTAAGAAAATTCGTTACAACAACACACCAACAATCTAATGTATCAAATCGTAGTCGAGGTCCTTCCGTCGGAACTGGACTCAATCCAATGGTATTATGCTTTATTTACCTATATCCTTCCGAGTAGATGATACGAAAATGGATCTTAAAATTATTTACGCTGTCTTCAATCGTTCTCCTAGCCCATTTCAGTAATAGTTCAATCGACCGAATCGGATTGGGTGATATCTTCTATAGCTTTTTGAGAAGCATGAAAGGAACAGAAAAGGTCAATTGAAGTTCAATCAGAATTCGTTTCTTGCTATGGAGAGTGAACGTTGCAAGTTGGATTCACAGAAATTTTCTCGACGTAATACATTCAACTCTTTTAGCATTATCTCTTATGTAACTCAGCAGATTACAATTTCTCTTTTTTTCTACGCAAAGTAGAAACTGGAACTTGTCTTTTAAAACTGGCAAGTATTGTGCACGCTTGTGTTCTTTGAAATTTGTAATAACTTTGCAGTTTGCTAAAGATTAGTAGTTAAACAATGATGTTCATGAAGCGGCGAAGACTAGTATTGTCTTTGATCCCGGACGTAACGCTGTTAATCCGTACCCCGGGGCTTAACTTTACAATGCGACATTGTTCTTGTATTCAAACAACATGACTAACATTGCACCTAGGTGCACAATTCGAAGAATGTTAATATTCTTGCCCTAAAATCACTTTCTCAAACAAATAATGATGATCAGTTTTCATGTAATCTATTGGCATGGCACGTAATCTAATTAATTAGCCTACTAGCATTGTGTAATTCGACCGCAATAATGTGATGCTTAACTCATTATGACTAGGCATTTAAAATATGTATCTAGTTTTTTAAATACAGTCATTGTCGAAATTCCGATAGTACATCGAAAATTTCGTTGACTAAACAACATAGTCGCGATCCTTAATTGTTGAAAAACACGAACACATCTCGGTTGTGTTTACAAACTATTGTAACAGTTTGTAAACTTTGAACTAGTGGCCGTACACGCATTCCGAGCCATGTGCCTCCATAACAATAGTACCTAATTCTAATTTCAAATTCATTTTAATACTCCGATTTTTTTCCTAGAAAGTGATCATTTGCGCCAGTGTGCATCAACTGGGGCAAATAATTGCGACATAGTTTCATTTTGATTTTGTGTTATTTATTACGATGATTTTGCAAATTTCAAGTTGATATTACTTTAATATCTTCAACATTTTAATTAATACTCAGATAAATCCAACACGGCTTTATAATTATTTCGCTCAACAGAACCTCTGTTGGCTCTATATGCCATCGTTTACGTAGATGTCTTCATTTCTTGTTTAGGTGCTGCTTTTCAACTTGTTCTTTACCAGAAATGAATGAAACACACCCAGAATTAAAATCACTTGAGGCCGTAGGGTCATTTCGCCTGTTCGCGACCATTTAGTGCAGTTGGCAAGTTTGACGGCGATAATAAAAATGCTCCAGCACTCATTTCTATGTCAAATTTGTGTAATGTATTCCTTATATACTCTATTTTAAGACTAACTTTCAGTTGTATTAGAAATATCTTTCGTTTTCTATTTAAATCGATAAACCTCAGAATTAGGCGTTTTACCCAGTTTGCGTCCACAAAATCCAATTCGCGTCCACCCATGGTCCAGTTCGCGTCCAGCAGCATAGAAAAGGAATATATGGGTGAAATTTTTAAGAATTAATAAAGAAAGATTGTATTTGAACCATTTATTTATTTAACAATAAACTTAATTATTAAAAATCAACATTATCATCATTTAAAATTCACTTTAAAAATAATTCTGCTCAACATTGGTTTAAGTAACTTAAAATAAGATTAAACAGTACATTTTTTTATTAAGATATATACGTGGTTATAATTAAATTATAATTTAGTTTTAATTATAATTTAAATATAATTTAATTTTAATTATAATTTAAATATAATTTAATTAAATATATAATTTAAATATTTAATTATAACCACGTATATATCGTAATAAAAAAATATAATTTAATTATAACCACATATATATCTTAATAAAAAAATGTACTCTCTCTCTTTCCTGCTATGCATCCCACATGGTGGTGGGGTCAGCTTTCCTTATTTTTCTTCTCCACTTCGCTCTATCCGTGACGTCGCTCTCGGACACCTGGCACTCTCTCAAGTCTTTCGACACTACGTCCCGCCATCTGGTCTTGGGGCGCCCTCTCGATCTTAAATGTACTGTTTAATCTTAATATATTAAAGATAAAGATAAAGATAAATTTATTCGCAAATATGGGTAATAATTTCATTTAAGGTAAGTTCTTCGGATACAGGAAAAAAGAAGGAAAAGACAACATACACAGAAGAAGATTTAAAGAAAGCATTAAATGATATTCGAGAGAAGAATAAATCGATAAAAAAAATATGCAAAGAATATGCTACCTTGTCTGATAATTTATTGACTCAACAATTCTTTTAGTTGTATGTTGACACAAAATTGTTATATTGTTTTGTTAATTTAATATGGCCAAAAACTTACTATAATCAACGCGGGTCTTTCCCTGTGATTTTAGGGTAAAATTAACAGAACTGATTACTGTTTATTTTTCAAGTTGCAAAATTAATTGCCTAATTTTAAGTTACTTAAACCAATGTTGAGAAGAATTATTTTTATTTTTTAAAGTGAATTTTAAATGATGATAATGTTGATTTTTAATTTAAAATAATAAAAAAATGTACTGTTTAATCTTAATATATTAAACAGTACCTATGTTTTAATTATTTTTTATAAGCAAGTATTTAACGAAAACAGTGGACGCAATTTGGTTTATTATTATAGAGGATAGTTTTAGTTCGCGTCCATTGTGGACGCAAAGTGGAAGTTTTGTAAAATTCGATGTAGTAATTCGCGTCCACCTTATTTTATTCGTTAAAAATAAAAAACATTACCAAATTCATAAAAAACATTATACCTTTATTCATCATTAAGCCGTAGAGATAGCTATCTATCCTAAAATTCACATAAAACAATATAAAACTTACCATCAAACACGCCGCTGCACACTAATTTTTATCTAAAATTCAGCGTGTTTGTGCTTTCTTGTTGAAGAGCCTAGACTAATTATTTTTTCTAAAAGGATTGGTTGGACGCACAGAACTTTTGTCTATCTGTGCGTGCCTCTTATACATTAACGTATTAGCGGTAATGATCTTTCGTTTTATTGGTGTGTTAATTATCTTGTTTTCGAAGTTTTTTAAAAGGAGATCGGCAAAATGGACGCGAACTGGGCGATGGTCGCGAACAGGAGAAATGACCCTATAGTAGTCTCTGGCTAGGCATCGTAAACCAAACCAGAATCTTATCTGCTTTGTCATGGTATCAGCCTCAAGATTCAAAACCTCTCGTCGCAAATTAAATCATTCAAACCCATAACCCACGGTGAAAGTACGTCCAAAGTACGGCCCAGTTCTCCACAGACTATACAAGTGCGATAGACAAGACTTTTACTCGCTTTTGCTTAATATTTAACCTTAAACTAGTTTCGTTGGGTAACGGACAACGGTCTGGCTGCTCAGATAAGTGCTAAATGACAATTTGAGCAATCAACGAGATTAACTGATCTTGCCTAATAGCGCGTATGGCGAAGCGGAACTTGGCGCATTTTGTGGATTCAGTGTAAATTTTTAAATCACTTAATTTCAGTAAAAATGGAGCTCTTATAATTTCAAACCTCGAAATGGCACTGGGCTACCTTCAGTAACATTGGATACTTAATATTAGAGGCTAGTAGGCAAACACGAAACACGGTAAAAAAAAGTCGTGGTGGCCTAGTGGGCAAAGAACCAACCTCTCGAGTATGAGGGCGCGGGTTCGATCCCAGGACAGGCAAGTACCAATGCGACTTTTCTAAGTTTGTATGTACTTTCTAAGTAAATCTTAGACATCAATGACTGTGTTTCGGATGGCACGTTAAACTGTAGGTCCCGGCTGTCATTGAACATCTTTGGCAGTCGTTACGGGTAGTCAGAAGCCAGTAAGTCTGACACCAGTCTAACCAAGGGGTATCGAGTTGCCCGGGTAACTAGGTTGAGGAGGTCAGATAGGCAGTCGCTTCTTGTAAAGCACTGGTACTCAGCTGAATCCAGTTAGACTGGAAGCCGACCCCAACATAGTTGGGAAAAGGCTCGGAGGATGATAGTAGGCAAACACGATAAACTGATTTCGAAATCATTATTAAAACCATCACAATCACATTTACACCATTCTCCGAGAACCTCATCAAATGACAAATCAATCCATCAACAAACAAACAGTCAAACGCATTACACTACCATCGATCATCACAACTTACAACCGAGAATCGATTCACGAAACAACAGTCTACTCGTTAATCGTAAATCGTCTTTGTCTTGTCTCTAATAATAGGTTTAACGGAATGCCAATGGGGAAAGGTCAGGGAAGGTCACCCTCCCTATTTCCCACGGCGTCTGGGTGTAGAGGAAGCCGTATAAAAACCCTCGAAACTCCTCGGGAACAGAGGAAGTTTCACAGCACGTTGAACACCGTAATAGGGTGCATGAATTATAAAAAGGATACACTTTTTTATGTAATACTGCTGTGGTGTGAGTAACCTAATCATATTGTTATTTTTATCCATGTTGACGTAATCTTAGAATAGTTTTATATGTTTTCTTACATCGATAACACACTTATTTGTGGCAAGGTGTCACTGTGTATTGCAGTGTAGTAGGCTTAGTTTGTACAAAATTCCTTGCTTTATATTACTGGTAAAAGTGAACATAAAGTATACTATTTTTCATCGGGCCCTACCCTTTGACTTTAATAGGTCTGTAACTCCCCCTGTTAAAACTAAGGTATAAAAAACCCACTTTGTATTTTAATGAACAGTGAAATAAGTGCTGCTGTCATCGCTCTTGTATTTTTAACATTGTCAACTCCAAACTTAAAGAGGTGACAAGAGTTACGAGGTTTCACATACCAAATAAGTTCGTAACAAATAATGATAACCGGTTACTTTACTTTCAAATATAGGTACACAAAGCTATTTATTTTTAAACTAGCCGTTTTCCCGCGGTTTCACCCACGTCCCGTGGGAGCTACAGCCCGCACCGGGATAAAATATAGCCTATGTTACTCGCAGATAATATAGCTTTTTCAAAGTCAAAGTATTTATTATTTGTAAAACATAGGTAAAAAATAAAATGTAGTATGTAAAAATAAAATGTTTCTAATGGTGAAAGAATATTTAAAATCGGTCCAGTAGTTTTTGAGTTTATCCATTACAAACAAACAAAGTTTTCCTCTTTATAATATTAGTATAGGTAGCTTTGTATATTTTCATTTGAATACTCAAATACTAAGCTTAGCTTAGCTTAGCAGCTTAGCTATAGCTTTGTATACTCAGGCAACTTCTGTAGATTCGACCTATGGCTCCCAAAAGATGTTCAAAGCATAATAATACAAGCCTACGAGCAATTAATGAAACAATAGTATAGTACAACTACCCAAATTCCTTTTTGATTTATCTACTGAGATTTACCATGACCTGCTTTCTCTATTGAAATGTTAAGTTACTAATTTGTGGTCTCTCTACCCTAATGAGAACCAGATCTACACTTGTATATGGTGTTCCACCACACCTACTTTTAAATATGTACCATGTAAATCAAAACATAATAAAATTAACTATTCATAAAATTCTCACATTTTTTTTCCAATTAGCTATCGGAAACGGTACTCTTCTCATTAATCTTTCTCGTTCTCAATCAATAACAGAGGTAATTTCTTTGATGATTAGATACATTGATGAACAATCGGGTACATATGAGCTTTCCAATAGATGAATGGAGCTTTCTCGCAGTCTAGAAATGTCATCAGCATCACAATCAGTCCACGTGCATAACCTGTAGAAGCGGCTTTCTCGCTGTGACTCAGTTCTTATCACCCATTGTGGGTACGGAGCGCACGCGCATTCGATTCAAATGATTTACCACGATTACGTACCCAGGTATAACGGATGCCTTTGGATGGTATTAAGTATTGTCTAAGTGAGTCGAGGCGAATTGTTTAACTTGACCTAGCTGCAGAACATTTAATTTGCATAGCAAAGTGTCTATTTGTCTTTATTTGATAACTTGAATGTTTATTTTTTATATAAATTACAAAAACAGAACCTCGACACTTTTGACTCTACTTCGGTTCGAATTCCAGGTGTTTTCTTTCGATATTAGGTAATGATGTAAAATAAAATTATTTAATTAATTAGAATCATTCATATCAATTGCACTAAGGTAGCCTTCGTTTTAACGTCTTTAATGACTTGAGTTAACCCACATTTTAAATGAACGTCATTAACGTTATCCGTCCTTAATGATGAAACGTAGGTACCGGCACCTTTCTGCGTCTAAAATAACCACTAACCGCGTGTTTTTTCTCAGAGGTAAAAAGAATACAATTCGATGAGGCATTTCAGAATTACACGGATACAAGTCCGTTGTGTGATGAATGTATGCAATTTTTAATCCGCAAATATGGTCATTGGAACCCTTATGATGTCAAATACAGTGTCGAATGCGTCAGCTAAAATCAGCGATTACTTTCGTTATTTATAAAACGGGACACAATTAACCCAACTGTCAATCCAGCAATCATATCTAGACTGTTTCTAATTACCTGTTTATCTAGTAACAAGATACACCAAAGTTCTGGCGGGATATCAGCACATTTTGACGTGGCCTGACACCGAACATCGGGTTAGTATCATGTTATTCCCTCGGCGTACCAATCCGCCCACTTCCGTTCATCGACAGTTGGGGTACCATGGATTATAAAATGACTAGCGGAGGCGCCATACCGGAAAATCGCTTGAGAAAGTAGTGCGCTAAAATGCGGGTGAGCGTGGAACGAGGAACGTTACTGTTTTCGCCCTGATACGCCTTCTTTGGACACGACCAATTTTTGCAAAGACTATTTTTGTAATAGCTACCTAAAATCGCTCACTACAAGTTATATGTTCACTCGTAAATGATCGTTTTGGTTATGCCCACCGTACAAATTAGACCTAGATGCCGCCTGACCTACCTGCATTATGGCATCTCCGCCCATCTTTCATTACTCCATGTGGGGTACTGTTACACGGACTGTGGTAATGTCCATCTAGCTGGTCTATGGTGGTCACGCGATCGTGTGCACTCGACTTACGCAATGACTGATTTGATGATCGTTTGTTTTTATAGTTTTGTTTAACTTATGAAATCTATCAGCATTTTATTCATATTTTTTATATTTATTTATGGACTCTGAAAGATAATGAAAATTTTATTTTTATATAGTTCATTGTTTTTTTGCGTTACACGCTTATTTTTGAAAAGTCTTCGATTTTTTTTCTAATGCGATATTAAGTCTGTTGGAGAAACTACTCTGCATAAAGCTACGTAAAGAAATCTAAAGCGGTAGGCTAATTAAAGAATTTTACGTATGCAATGTTCCGCAGTAAGTAGGTACGTAAGTCCGGTTTTCAGCGATAAGAGGCTGTGAAAAAATGGTTGCGTTGAAACTTGTGAATGAGCTGCATTAACGACTAAACAACAGCCAAATCGCATTAACGTAACCTTGATTGTAAATTCAACTTTGAACGAAAACTACAGCAATATTGTTTCAAAAATTCACAAACATTACTCTGTAGGTAAACTTTTATTTCGAGATCCAAATTGTGGGAAATAAATCTATTTAGTACACAACATACAATGTAAATAAATATAAATAAGTAGTGTTTGTTGCTAACTAAGCTGTTTCAATGGAGAACGTTCTTCCGTAGCAACTAGCAACCCATTAGAGACTAAACGACAATTTGAAAAATTGGCCAATCCGTTTTTAATCTTGGAAAATAGGTAGGGACTACGGTAAACTTTGGTACTCGTAATTTTATTGCCATCACTTTAAATAAGAATAACAAATTATGTATGCACAGATACAAAACAACATTTCATGTAAAGAATCAAAGCCTACCTAACGTTTTATGATTGGAAGACAACTTCAAAGTTTTTGCAGTCTTCAATCGAGAATCGATCGGTTATTCGATAAAGTCAAGGTAAAACAGAATCGTTCAAATTTTCATCACTCGATTCCATCACGCCTATTACCCATTTACATATTTACGCCTTTTAAGTTACTAATAGGTGATAGTAACCCCGTAAGGTTGAAAAGAGGTGCATTTAAGATACATTTAAGTTTTTTTTTTTATTCAGAGGAATCAGCCTTCTGTTTTATTGACAACTAAACCCGATTTCAAGGCTTTATTTCAAGTCTATGGCTGCGAGATTGTTCGAAAGTGTTATCGCGGTCGTGGGACATAAAGGGCTTAATTAAATCAAATCAAATCATCTTTATTGTCAGGCATCAAAGGCCCATAGATAAATACCTTAAAAACTAGCATACATATGTTATACAAAATTGTTAGTAAATAAAAACTTAAAACTATGTTAGTAGCACTTCACTTATGCACTAAGTCACTGTGCGGTCCTGTGGCACTTGTCCGCGGAAGCGACGGAACACCACGTCCTGTGGCCAGAAGTTCTCGTCCAACACGAGGTGCAGGAAACACGTCGGCACTCGCACCACGAACGCCTTGAAGTTGGCGTTATGGCGCGACTCCAGCAGCTGCACTCTCGGGGCGTACTTCAGCTTCTGACGCACATACTCCACGATGTCCTCCGCCTTAGTGGTGTAGTGTAGGCGGGAGATGTACACCGGGGTGTTCGGCTTGGCGGCACGAATTTTGATGTTTGGCTCAATAGGAGCCGTGCCGCAGCGATTCTTATTGGTCCGCTGACGGCGCTTCCTTCTTTGCACCGTAACGAACCACTCATCGTCAGCCCGATTCAGTCCCTTTACGGGCACGGGCTTCTTCGTAACATCAATTTTGCTACCGGTGACGCTAGCGTAGTCTCGACGTACATTTTGATGTTTCGTCGACGCTGCAAAAACAAGCAGCTGATCGAGCGGTCGAGCGGCGGCGAGCGGAGGAGCCGCAGGGACGGGAGCGGGGCAGCGGGGCGCACGAGGCGCGCACTGTGCCGACTCAGCATTCGGCGGTGACAGCGGCGATGGTGACAAAACTGCTGACGCGAAACTTGCACCCGATGACCCGAAGGAACATGATGGGTTTCAGTCAGTAAAAGTCTGACACTCTCACGTTGCACTCACATCGGTAACACAAAATAAATAAAGCTTCCATGACAAATTATCACAAGGTTGGATGCTGAGCCACTCGACACGACTTATGAAGAGTTCGTTGTGCAAATTTTATTCAATAAAATAAATAAAAAATGTTTTTGACGTAAAACACCCACCTGCGCAAACACCATTGTTTCCCCCAGCCGCAGTTGTTGATCTACCGGCATCGGTTGCAACCAGTTTCTTCGTCTTCCAGTGTTCCAGAACAAAGATTTAAATACCTTGAGACTGAAGAAAGGATGGATAGATTGTGTGGAAGACGATATGGCTGGAAAGAATGCCACTTGTGAGATGACATCAAATTAGGAAGTATAGAAGAGAAAGAGATCCTGTTCCGCCCCAAATAAAATTGGGATTGATGCAGAAGAAACAATGACTCTAAATATTTTGAAGCAATGCTTTTGGAGCATCAAAGATCCATAAAGACTCTTCTATACATAACTTTTACGCAATAATGTGAAGCATCTCTCTTACATAATTTCACTCTCTCCACCTAAGAAGTTACGCAAGCAACCACATAGATTTTAACCCTTAATTCATTAACATAATTATGCCGGAAATCTGACTGTCTGTAGAATCTATCTCCAATGACTAGTCTGCAAGGAAGTGTTATGTGTGATTACAAATAGATTAAGTTTGTGCTCGCAGTTTGTTCTCCCACTTAGAAGATCATATAACTTACTATATTGAATATCCTTCGCAGGCTTCTTCTTTTTCCTATCCTGTTCCCAAGTTATTTGAGTTGGCGCAATATGTTTTCCGCTTCAATTCCTCTCTGTCAGCCGTTATACTCATATTCACTCCCATCTTTTTCATGTCCCCTTTCAGGCATCTCTCCATCTTTTTCTTAGTCTGCCTCTCCATCCATATATTTGATACCCTACATCACAATTTCATACAAGTACTTAGGTACCTTACATAAGTTAATCTTTTCTTTAATGCTTTAGATTAATAATTTGTACACCAGTGAAATTGTCATGTTTCATTTCCACGTTTCCGCATCATTTACATAATATCAACGGAAAATATGACATTGCTGGCGCATCGCACGATACATTTAGTAATGCAATTCGCACATGCCACGTTACATTCGTCGAGTTGGCACAAATTAGTAGACATTACCGCGAGTCTGCCAACTGCGCATCATTTCCTGATCACATCACTACTTAATTAGTAAATACTGTCTCTATTTTGAAATAATATTAAATACTATGACAGAATTCTCTCTCTAATGATTCATTAGTTTCTGGTATTGATTAGCTCATTATCATGGATAGGATATTTAGCTTTTGTCAATCATGCAAAGTTAGTTGAGTCATCATCCAATCGAAAACAATTAGCTGTTCCTACGCTTTAATATTGATCTAAAAAAAATACTTCAACATAATACATAAACAATACATAGGTGCGAATGGTGTGAAATAGAAGAAGGATTATGTATTACGCATTAGTCTAAGACTTAGTAAACCGCTTTATGAATCGATCTGTCTAGCCTTGAACATGAACAATGATCGGGTTAAAACGATTATTCTACCTCTATTATCTATGGTTCCGTTGATATGCTCAGTACCCATATGATATTTGTAAACCCATCAATCTGTCTGGAGGCAATTGTAAACGAAATCTAGGTTAATATGGTACTTGTAGCAATGAGTGAACAAGACCCCATTGAGATGGGACTCCATTGTTACTGACGAACTGACAAAAAGGAAATCCGTATGGTCAGCTAGATCTCAGCCATAAAACGCTGAAAATGTACTCACACATACTTTATGATGTTATTGGAAAGGATTAAGTTGTATATTTACGGAACAATTAAAAACAGTTTAAGATCTCTTAGTGAAAAACAAACATATAAAAACCGGACTCGGTAATATAAATATTTTGACTACACTTTCATATGACTGTTCCTCTCCATTGTATTTTAATAATGAATAAGTATTCAATAACAAATGATTACGTAAAATGTATGCATTGAAACCTGAAACTCAGTGAATCATGATTTCGAAGTGGACGCCCTTGTTCTGCTTTGGCAAAGCAGAATATGATTTTTTTTAAGTTAATCATGCGTAAATTATGTTACACGATATGAAGTTAGTCAATGAGAACGATATTTACATACAAATATAGCAACCAGCATTAGGATTTCTGTTGAAACTAAATATAAGTAATATTCAAGTCAGACATAAGTATCTAGTCAGAGATATTGAAGTATATACAGAAGATTGTGGGATTTGTTGTAAGCGTCAAATAAATAAAGCCTCTATCTAGGTTGATTCCAAGAAGATCTAACTAAGCACCCAAAGTTTCCAATTCATGACTCTGGATGTCGGTGGCAAAATAGACACCAACTTAGAGTTCTTTCAAAAGTTTTATTTCAGTGTTTTGTGATGTTGATCTTTTATAAGTTGATATTATATAGATATTAGTTCATATAACACCATGGTCTCATCTTTCTTCTCATATACATAGGTACATCGTCGACTTGAATATTGTCGCTTATATAACAAGAGGCAGTTCAGTTACATAAAATATGTGGTACCTATCATCATCATCATCATCTCAGCCATAGGACGTCCACTGCTGAACATAGGCCCTTTGATCTCCACAGATACCAGTTGGAAGCGACCTGCATCCAGCGTCTTCCGGCGACCTATGTGGTACCTATGTACCTAAGTAATTGTTAAGTCTGAGTTCAGACAATCTAATTCCAAGCTGGTCTTAAACTCTGTCTAAGATTAAGAAGCCCCGCAGTAAAGTCTACTAAGAAATTAAAGTGACATTAATGACGAATTGCGAAATACTCGTTATTATTCGTCTTCTATGAACATTTTATGGCAAATGGCTAATTGCTTTGATCCAAGGCATGATAGATTTATGGTTATACTTACCAGTATAGGTACATTCATAGAATACTAGGTACATGTATTCTAAGAGTACATTTATATTACAGCATTTCTTTCCTGCAATAATTTCGAACTGAGCTGAAGTACCGTGTACAATCTTACGACCAAAATGCTACCAAATGACTGTAATCAAAATAACATTGAAGTTACAAGTGCAGATGCACTACTTATAGCATTTTTCAAACATAAACAGAAGAATGTCGTAAAATTTAACGGCTTGTGGTGAGATAACCGTACCATCTCAAGTGAAGTGTGTAGTTGATGGGAAGAGAGAACATACGTATGAATGGTAGCTACAAATATGTGATATACCTATGTATAAGTATGTGAGTAATGTTCCTCATATTTTCTTCTAGTTTACCATGAGTTGGAACATAATATGTATGCAGGACGAGAAAATTGTTAAAAATTTTCTTGGCTTCGATTTAATAATTGCATCATTTAAGGGGGTGTAGGTGCATTCATTTATTTGTTATCTTTACATAATGTAGTTTGACAAACGTGTAGGTCTACGGTAAACGTAGTGTATGTAACGTAGTGTACCAAAGAGAATAAACACATAATCAATGATATACCTACGTGTCACAGTGCAGTAGATTAGTTACTCTCCCATGTAAACACAGCATAATATTATATGAATGAACAAGCTCAGAAGCATCATAATTACTACCAATTATCTGGTTATGTAATTTCATGAGGTCACCGACAAAAATAGGGTCGTTAATATTCCCATCATTAATAGTCTGATTATTTCTGAGAAACCCTACAGCTGTTACTGGTAAATTAATTAAAGCTCGAATCCAAGTCAAATTATGAGGCCCTAATTAGATTTTAAATTCGTCAGTTCAACGTGGGAACTTTTTGTTGCACGTTTTAATCTACGAATGGGGATTAATGTATACTTTATTATTATGAAAGGCTCGAATGTATCGAGTGCTAGTGAACACTTCAGCTAAGCTATGGTGAATGGTGTGTTGCATTTTTAACCGACTTCCCAAAAAGGAGGAGGTTCTCAATTCGTCGGGATCTTTTTTTTTTTATTTTTTTATTTTTTATGTATGTTCACCGATTACTCGAAGACGCCTGGACCGATTTGCAAAATTTTTTTTTTGTTGGATAGGGTATACCTTCCAGGTGGTCCCATAATCACCAGGTCAGGATCTGATGATAGAAACCCTGAGAAATCGAGGGCAACTTTCGAAAATTGTAGGCGTGCATAGGTTAAAAACTTGACAATGAGGTGTATGTCTGATAACACTATGCAACAGTGAAGGTTTGGAGCTGACCTGATGATGGAGACGAGAGAAGGTCGAGGGAACTCGACAATTGAATATGTAAACTACATCATGTTTGGGCTTATATTATTTGTATTGACGAGACCTTTGCAACTTTGAAGGTTTGGAGCTGACCTGATGATGGAGACTGGTGAAGGTCGAGGGAACTCGACAACGGAATATGTAAACTACCTCGTGTTTTGGCTTATATTATTCGTATTGATGAGAACTTTCCACAAATGCGGATAGTGACAACTATGCTTGTCACTAAAAAGCCAAAAATAAAAAACTTTTTACAAAAAAATAAAACCGACTCCCAAAAACACTGAAAAGCAAAAAAAAACTATTCTTAGGTGCATCGGCCTAGAAGTCGGTGGCGTATAAACTCTGAAACATCCATTAGACACTGACTTCCAGGCCGATGCACCTAAGAATAGTTTTTTTTTGCTTTTCAGTGTTTTTGGGAGTCGGTTTTATTTTTTTGTAAAAAGTTTTTACATAATATGTATCCCATAATAGCAACTAAATCTTAAAAGGAACGATCAAACGCTGCTAGGCTGCTAACAAACGATAGGAGATGTATCAATATCACTTTTTTGATAAACATCTAATCATAAACACTCCTAAATGACTTACCGACAGAGTTAACATATCTCATCGTAACTGATATTATTCTATCATAATCTAAACCTTCTATTCTTAAATATCATTGTCATAGTATTTGTGAGTCTTCATTACTCAGTATTATTTCTGATGTAACTTGCAAACGACAACTGCACTTATTCTTTATCATATTTAATCTTAACGAATCTCTTTATCTCTGTAACAGTAACTGTTTCTAAGAAAACTGCAAAGATTTTCACAACATTATCTAATCTTCAAGGATAACCTTTTGAGGAAAAATACTACAAGTTAACCAAACCAAAAAAATGCTCAGTTGATGTCTTTACCTGTAGTCTTTTGTTTTTATCAGCGGGAAAATCCTCTTGGACTATCCTACCTGGGGTCGGTGGAAGAGTGTGCCTGATTCTTACTTACCGGCTAAAATCCTGGTGCTGCCTTCATTTACCTTTTGAGGGATAGTTTAACCTTGTCTGCCTGCCGAGGCTACGAATTGTTTGAATGAGTCAGGCTCTGGTGTATGTACCTATAAAGAGTTAAAGAAGGACATGGTAGGTTTTAGTCAGTAAGAGCTTGATAATCCCTCACGCCGGCACCTACAACGGAAGGGGTCATTTGATGATTTTCCTAAACCAGTATTTATTATTTTTACTCGTTAGGCTACATTTTTACCAAAAACGACTGCGCTTTGTCGTAGACTCACAGAGGCAGTAAACCAAATGTTCTTCCCAATATAGCAGCTCGAAATACCACCCCATTCATCACGTTGGATATTTTAGGATAATTTAATTTGAAGAACGTGAAGTTAATAGTGACGAGAGCATTAAATGATGACGGCTATTCATTAATGTTCTGTTAAGTGTCAAAATAATGATACGAGCTGTATTATGAGCGGCTTACACGCAATGTTTGAAAATGATAGACTGAGAAACGTGGATTTTTATTTGGATGTTGTTCTGTAATTTACTGCGTATGTCATTTGTTAAATTTATAACGCCTATTTAAATGCTGTTTGCATTATGGTGTTTTATTTTCCCTAAAAAGATTTGCCAGCTGCATAGAACATTTGCATTAGAAGAGCTGCTACCTGATACTTATTTGTTTGATATATATCTATATACATATAATAAATCTGTAAAAAAACTGTGTCTGTACATTGAATATATTAAAAAAATAATAATTGGGTGGGGTTTAGAAACAGTAATGGAGCACAAATCCAAAAAAAAATTCTGTCTGTTTGTCTGTATGTCTGTATGTCTGTATGTCTGTTTGTTTGTACACGCTAATCTTCCGAACTACTGAACGGATTTCAATGATTTTTTCTTTGTTGTATCAGTATTAAGCCTGGTCAACATATAGGCTATAATTTATCTTCTAAACTTGAAGACCTGATGCAGAACACCAACAGACCAACAAAACTATAAGAGATACAAAAATGGTACCATGGCAAAAATTGTTTCATGTGATGAGCATTTTCAGCTGAGATAATAAATTTTAAGATCTGGAACACCTGATGTGGAACCCCAAGAGCCCAGCTTCTCTGTACCATATACAGGTATGACGTTTTAGCAAAAGTTGTTCAATTTGATTAGCACTTTCTATTGACTTATACAAATTGAAGATCTAAAACACCTGATGTGGAACTCCAGGGGCCCAGCTAGACTATAGCATATAGAGGTGTGACGTTTTAGCAAAAGTGGTTCAATCTGATAAGCACTCTCTATTGACGTATATACATCGAAGATCTGGAAAACCTGATGTGGAACTTCAAGAGCAATACTACACTTGAAATGTATAGAAATGAATGTTATGAAATAGGTATGGTGAATCAAAAAAAAGTAATTAGTCCGTCTTTTAGATAACCCTAAAATAATGGACACGTATTTTTTCTTTTCTTCTTCTCACAAACAAATAATAACGAAGATATAACACGCTTGAATTTTGTGTTAAGTCACTGCTTAGTACAAATTTTACATACCTAGACGTGGCGGCACGAGCTATTTTGTATGTCTCTTCCAGACCTCGGGACTACAGAGTTCCGAATTTTTGGGAGGCAAACGTGGGGCCGAAGCCAACACGCTGAAGCCCTTTTGAGACAACTTTAATGAAATGGTGACACAAAACCGACGATTATCCCTTTATACACTATAGAAATGAACCCAAGGACAATCCCCGGTGGACGTCGTTAAAAAAGTGTTTTACAAGGAGCGACTGCCTATCTGACCTCCACAACCCGGTTACCCGCTCAACCCAACACCCCTTGGTAAAACTGGTCAGACTTACTGGCATCTGACTGCCAAGAATGTTCAATGACAGCCGGAACCTACAGTTTAACATCCCCTCCAAATAACGGTCATTGGTATCCAAAATATACGTAGAAAGTACATACGAACTTAGAAAAGTTGCATTGGCAGGACGTACGCTCATACTTGAGAGATTGGTTCTCTACCCACTAAACCACCACGACTTCCACTAAGTCATCACGACTTTGTCATCTCAGTAACATTTAATGTTTTTTAACGTAATAATACGTGTAATATTTTTGCCACACACAACTTTGACAACTTAAATGCGGACTAATTAGAATCACTACTTTTATCCCTATGGTCACGTCTGTTGCGGTTCAGTTCTCAGCGTTTTGTTTAGTCTGCTGTGCTTTTGCCGTTGAAGTACAAAAATTAAATTATGGAACGTTTCTAATGGCTATGCGTATTCCGTTGTTTTCAAGTCAACATATCAGACGATTCAGATCTTTGATTTTGCTGACCCCGTAGTCGCTGGCATAAGGGACAGGATCCGCGTACGAAGTCGCGGGCAGAAGCTAGTATTACATATTTTTTTTAATTTGTGCTTTAGCCTAATCGGGACACAGAGACGGAATATAGGCAGTAGAATCACATGAAAACTGTTAAAAATATGCAAAATCAATCTGACGGAAAATACTTTTTTATATAAAACACAATAATATAAAGTAATGTAACCTACGTAGGTTCTAAAAAGAGGCGCAAACAAGAGAGACACGACGAAGCATATCGATCGCGTCATTGTTTGTCGTACAGTTAGTGCGATCCCGCTGCTTTGCTCGCAAATTGTAAATTATCCGTGTCGTACTGTTGCCGACCTTCAATCGTCGTGTGAAGTTTTTTATTTGTCTCGTTGGCAATGATCATTTTATAACGTATCTTTTTTAGATGATCTACTGTTTTTGTGCGAAACAGGCCGTGTATTTTTTTCGTGTTAATTCTATTTCAATCATGTGTAGGTATTATTGATCCGTGTGATTGTTTCGCAGTCACTAAGAGCCATCTTCAGAGCGGTAAAATTATTTGACGAGACCTTTACTTAGAGACCGAGTCTACGCATAGATACCACTTATTTGATTCAGTGGACTTAAGAAAGCTCCACTTTTTAGTCATTAGTGATATTGCTGTTTACTTATTATTATTGAAAATGCTACTAGTAGGTATTAAAAGACCAACATGAACAGCTAGACAAAACGATTCCCGATGGCATTGTCTAGTTCAAAAGTTGTTCGCCTCTGACGTCAATGAATACTTATTATTAATTAATTATGCAGCAGCTTATGGTAATAATAATATCTTCGACGATTAGCGGGAAAACCACAGTTATGCAATAAACAATATTAAATATTCTTTTATATACCTATTTTAGTATCGAACCATTAATTTTATTGGTGTGTTTACCAATCCATATCTTACTTTTAGCAAACACAGGTGAAATCAACCTTAAACACGAGCACTTAGATACCTATCTTTTTGCATAGCAAAAGCTTGCCAAACATGCTTGTTTTTCTTCATAATCTGTAGGTATAAGTTCTGAAATTATGATTGGTTTTTCCTCTGAGAAAAAATAACACTTACGTAGGTCGTTCACAAAACTATCTAATTTGATATTCAAGCTTAATTATTAGAAGAAAAAGAAACGCCATATAAGCTTATGAAATGCCTACAATAAAGCCTTATTCTTGAAACAGAAAATTACTCATTAATAATATTATAAACAGCTGTTTAAAACACCTATGACTTGAGTCCAATGTCACACAGTGAACTAGACAGAAACCTTGATCTCTGCGACGTCGGCATGACGTGATACAAAAGCCCAAACGTGCCAAATCTACATTCATTCAACAGAATATGAAAAACAAAAATATCCACAGAAATATAAATAAATATTGAAGCTATTATTCAAACTAATGATAACAAACAAAGTAAGTAATACAAATGACGTAGCAAAACTCGTTTCTTGTTTGATTATTCATTTATAGAAAGGACAACGTGTTTTATTAATTCAATGCCACAAGCAAACGTGTAGTCAAATACAAATAGAAAAAAACAGACTAAAACAAAATTTGACAATGAGCCAAAATATCAACATTAGGATTAGGTACCCAGACCAACGATGATGATCCACAAAATAGACATAAGATTAAGATTAGGCATAAAAATGCTATTTATACATTTTCCCTTAACATTGGTGAGCGCTCAATCTAATTGAGTAAGGCGGCGTTCAGCAATGGATGGCACGCTATATGATGATGATGATAACTTTTCACTACAAAGTCCTAATACATAAAAAAAATAATCACAAACAACAATGAAGGTGATACGAACAGCTGTGGTAACTGCAGAGGAATGGAAAACACTAGCTCTAAAGCGAAGCATGAAATTATTTCTTTGCACAGCTGCCTGTAAGATGACTCAAGCTGAAAATATGAAGTTTGTATAGACCCATTGATGTCTCAGGATAATACCTTTCATGATTAATTATGCTATGTACAATAGACCAGCTAATCAAACAAAGAATAATAATTCCAAGTAAGATAATAGGTACGTTAAAAGCACATAACATGAATTTCACACAATCAGAAATTCGAGACGTAAACAAACGTGATTTTCTCATAAACACCATTTCAAATCTGAGTCACATGCCCTAGAATCGTGAATAGAAAATATTGTACTATGCCCAACTATGCCCCACAAAAGGGCTTCCACAAAGTCGTTAGTTTCCGTTCGCCCCACAAACTGGACAATCGATACCAGTGGGTCGATGGCCTTACAACCTTATATGGGACAAAGCAATTACTAAAACATGGAAAATTGTACCACATAAACAGTTGGTAAGAGCCTCTGTAAACTTCGCTACAACTGCACTGAATCTGGAATGCAGTGCCAATTTATTTCGTTAAGTTGTGAAAAGTTTGTTTTGCCAACTTCTGTCGCATTCTGCTTTTCCCGTGACGTTAGGAAAGTGCGTCAGTTTTATTTGTAATACAAGGTGTTGATTTGCATTTGTGCCATACTTCAGGAGGAGGACATAAAATACGTAAATAATCGATTGGAATTACAGTTGAGAGGAAATAGCTAATATGCACTGCTTTTTTTGTCATTGTAATGTCATAGTATTTCAGAAGTAATCCAATTTTATTAATGAAATTTATGAATAATCGTTGCGTATGCTTTGTGTTTGCGTTTGTGTGAGGGCGCAGCACGGTTTTAAGGCCAGTAACACACGCGCCAAGTTTAAATACGGCTAGATGTCATCGACGGATTTCCGAAAAAAAATCAAAATCAAAAAAAATTGTACCAATTTTTTTGTTGATTTGGGTTGAGAATCATTAGTATAATTACGTCCTTGACTATGGCACGGATGCAAATCAACAGCTTGTATTTTATAAGAGGATCCGGTTAACTGGTCTGTGTGTTAAAAAATGTAAATGCGTCATATATACCTATGTATAATAAAATATCTCTCTTTATTTAAACAGCTCAGTGCGAAATAATAAACATAATAGCACTACACTTTAAGTAAAGTGCGATATACCGTCTAGATTAATCAAGATAGCTTAGCAAAAATATTATGGGGCGTGTTACTGCAATATGGTCAAAAAATACGCAAGGAAAACCTAGAATGAATCCTCGAATGTGGGGCAATAGTCTTATTGCAAATTACCTATATCTTGAAGCTAATCTTAAACGTAAAAAATCTCTGGCATCGTAAAGATATCTTATTGACCAATATTCATTAAATCCAAGATAGTAAAAACAGATAAACTAATGAATGGGTGCGCTACTATTAGGTACTAACTCGTTTTATTACGAATATGAAATCCATTAATTTAACACTTCTCTGAAATATTATAATTTAGCTTTTAATTATGATTATATTCAGTTTCATTGACCTCTGATTTTTACAACTTGTTTTTGCTATTTGCAAATTCTAGCTGAAATAATTCATGATCCGGAACACAATTTGCGCAAATCCAACGTTAATTTCAGCTTCTATCTCTAGAATCTAAATGGCACCGTCGTTTCATTTGCATACGTATTTCATACTGCTAATATTTGCGCGTAAAACAAGATCCCAACCGAATTAGCATTGGCATATCATAGCATGGCAGGAATGGCAGACTATTGGACGCCTCGGGCCGAAAATAACTCGCATTAATAGTACACTTTATTCTCCAAGACTATTTCGCATTGAGTGAAATACGAGCGAATGTGTCCAGGCTCCTGGACCGTCGCCAACTCTTTGCCAACGATATAGGCCTATGCTGGAAGATTTATTAAATTGGTTAATGTTACGTCATGGCGTTTTGTCATTCCTTGATGTCTATTAGTTTAGTTTTACCTTGATTTTAGAAAGGGTATTGGGGCTTCTTGTACGTCTTAGTTTTTGCCATTGACCACTTTGTCTATAAGGAAAATCTTTGAAACCGTTGAAGACATTCATTATAGCTTAGCTGAGGATAAAATAACTATGTCTGTAGTGATGTAATTTTGCATACATTAAGATTCCTGCTCCATAAACCCTGTAATTTTGCCACCTCATATCATTTAGAAATGGCGCCAACGTAACGCTAGCCCATTGGGAAATGTCAGTTTTCACAACCGTCATGCGATGCCCTGATATGAACTGTACTATACGCAACTTCTGTCGCTATTTGCAACTTAGTTATTGATACTTTATAAACCTGCTTAACTGTATTGGAAAACATCAGTTTCTTATACTTACGTTAAAATATATTCGTCGTCTCTCTGAGTCATTTATACAACTTTCTTTGAAAGCTTATGCAATTGCCCGAGTTTTATTATATTGATGTAATCTGTTACTTAAACATTAGTAAAGCAGCTTTCTTATTAAATATGTATAATATTATTTATCTACTTAATCTGCATCGGTATCTAGTTTCCCAATATTTGTTTCTTTGTTTTAACATTACTGAAACTATGACTTGAGTTGCCTAGCTTTGTCTTAACATGAGTGAAACTAAGACTATTCGTTTCAAAGCTATGATTTTAGCATTTAATATGTCATCTATTAATACCAGACCATAAACACTTCTAAAAACCACAGCAGCTGTAACCATACTTCATGTTACTCCATCCATTTCTCGGAAGACCTTTCCATTATCTGTGAACTTGTTGAAAAGTAACATTTATCTCGGCTGGCAACCCTGCAAGAGCCGTATATCTCATCCATTACATCCTTGGCCACTCTAATCTGATCTACGAAGATTTATATATCAATCCTTCCTTGTGGTACACCGATCGGAGAGTTGGTATAAAGTCATGTATCAAATGGATGCTCAACACTTTTATCGAACGATTTATCTAATTGATACGGTTTTTATGTTCAACAGTGTTAAAGCCAACGATCTGAAAGTGATTAGTCTGTTTTATTGCGTGTCTTTTGGGTAGGCCTGATTTGTTCTGTTTGAATTTTATGGCTTGAAGACGAAAGGACAACTTCTAGCCGTTTTGTTGGTTTAATTAAAAGATGGTTTGTGTGTGTCAAACCAAAAGTAAACAAGCGTAAATGTTTCGAAAACAGTTTGAATATTCTTAGTAATGAAAAACTCAGGTCACAGGATTATTCTTCTCAATCCGAAGAAGAATATCATATCATTGGCAGTCAATAACAATATGTCGATCTACCTACGAGTGTTTACGACAACACTATTCATAGAATGATACCACTCGGTATAAAAATACTCACGATGACAAAAATATATTGATGTTTTCGTATTAACGAATTCTATTTATGTTTTAAAACCTTCAGATGTATTTCTATATTCATTGAGTATTGAGTATTTCTGTTTCTGATTCGTTCTATATTTAGAATTCTGAATAATTTATGTTGTTCGAAAATTTAATCAATGGAAAAACTTAGAGGTGCATATATTTTTGGAACCTAATTATAATACTGAAAGGTAACCTGTACATATTAGAAAAAGATTGACATATCTATTTTACAAAAAATGGAATCTGTAAAAGCAAAATCTATTAGGTTCAATTAATTTGTAAAATTCATGACTTCTTCATTCCACGTTAAACCAAATTGTTGTACACTTGCCAAATATTTGCAAAAATACGCTAACACTTATAACTAAAAATTGTCCTTCACATCAAACATTCAGTCAGATACATTGACACTCGATTGTTCGAAAGAGTTAGGCTCTCGAAGAAACAAAAGTAGTTTTTAGCCAGTAGAAGTTTGACATTCCTTCCTACTGCACCCTCAGTGGCAGCGGTCACCCGATGATTTCCCATCCCATCACCGTAAAAAAGATACAATGATTCACATCATTTAACACGAACAATTTAATATGTCCAAAAAATTTTACAAAAATATGTGTTAGAATTAATCCAACGGTATATTTTCTGTGGAATCTTGACCGCAACCATTGATTCGTTCAAAGAAAGCCATATACTCAGAAACTGACGTCATCGTCAAAGTATGCAAGCTTTATGAGGCGATGACTTTTAGATAGTCCAACTCATGGCTTTCCGTACATTGTTAAAAGTTATGACTTTTGTCAGCCAAATCTGCTCATGCACGTGACAGGAATATTTTTAAGATAGGTAAGTGTCTTCCTAAGCTACAGCAGAATTCCTTATTACGCGAGACGAACGTGTTTTGTTTTTTCTCCTTGTCTAAATACTTCCCTACTTTTTATGTCTTTGCATGCTTATCTACTCAAAGCAATGGGTGATGAAAACTCCTCAACCATGCTATCCATTGTGTGACTATTTTAATACACCCCAACCAACGGCACTCGTAAAACATATTTTTACGACACAAAGACACTATATTTGGCTTATGACGTCACTGTTAAGCATAGACCCACCTACACAAGTTATAACCTTTTCAATAATGATCATGAGTAAGTGACTCGTCACGCCGCCATTGAATCCGCTAAGCCTAATAAGGAATGCTCAGTAGGCGCCAAGTTTACCGAGAAATTGTGCATTATAGACTTGTTAACAGTAGGCTTTATTGCAGTGAGTAATCGTTATCTACCTACTGATATTTGAATACAATAGTTTGTTAGTCTGTCACGGAAAATTACTGTCAATGATTTTGAGAAATATCCAGCTGCATACAAACTTGTTAAATTAAACTATATTTACTTAATTGTTTCCGTAAGCAACAGATCGTTTCATATCGTTTTATAGGCATTTTTAAAGGTTAAGTGCAACACGCTCGCTCTTTCTAAGATTATAGTGCACTATCACAGCCGTGAGGTCATCTTGTCTGTCACATCCGTTTCATTGAAGTGCACCGACATTGTACCACTTCGTGCATCTATCTATAGAGGTAATATCTAACTTAATATAATTGAATGTTTTAAATTGGAATTATACAATAGAGGCCTTCTCTAGATTTATCTTTGGACATTCAGGTATAAGAGGATATGGCTCCAATTTTATTAATGATTTCACCCGCATTCCGTGGGAACTACTTCCCGTACCGGGATAAAAAGTAGCCTATAGCCTTCCTCGATAAATGGGCTATCTAACACTGAAAGAAATTTTCAAATCGGACCAGTAATTCCTGAGATTAGCGCGTTCAAACAAACAAACAAACTCTTCAGCTTTATAATATTAGTATAGAAAAGTAAATTAAACTAGGTATTCCATAGAGAGATAGTTTATTTAGTAAACAGCTACTTAGTTAGTCGTTATAGAACAATTAACACTTGAAACAGAACCACTTTTACATAACAACAGTGCTCGAGGAACTACAAATGATTGCGCTTGTGAATCAGAGCAACTTGCTGCGGTGGTGTTCCACAGATACTCCTCGGACCGTGACCAAGTAGCCTACTGATTACCTGACACTTGCTTAAGTGAAAATAAAACTATCATAGTAACAAAATTCTTGTCAGAAACAAGAACTTGAAGACTCTGTACTCTGTTGTTAAATGTGGTCAGTTTAGCAGTAGTACTAAAATGCTTAATAGGTTTTCATAGTTTCTCACTTTTTAGCTGAAGTGGGAATTAGAAGTCCACTCATATGTCATGTATCAACGCAGAACGTAAGATATCACGCGTTCTAAAAATTTCTCTATAGTGTTACTAGACCAGACCATACAGAAATCGCCACTCTAGCTATGGAAATGGAATCGAAACTATCAATCAATGACGACCAATATATGCCATAGCAACGATTGATTTGTTAAGCTTAATTATTCCAAATAAATCTTAAGCACTAGCGGTGATAGTGTGCGTTCATCAGCTGAGCCATCTGACCAACGTAATCCGAGTATGCGTAACCGAAAAGAAAGTCCCTTGTTGATATTTAGCGAGAATTCCAAAACTCTCACAAGAATGGCTTTGTTTACTAACAATGGACCAACAATTGGTATGCGTTTATAATAGACTATGACTCGAAAACAATTCGAATGACTCGCTTACACTCTTTGTCAACACATCATCATCATAATACAGATTTTGGTATGTTTAGATTAAATTGTTTAGATAAAATCGGATCGGAAGCAAAGAGATAACACTCAAGTAAAGAGAAAAGTTTCAATTAAATATATATAAAGTCGAAATAAGAGCCAATGTCATTGTTGTTCATGAGAACTTTTCAAAGAATATTCATTCTTATTTTAGTAACTAGAACTATCTATCTTTATTTAATAACCATCGTTACCTTTGTACAATTTCGATAAGCATGTGAACATGGCAAAAGTTCGCAAGGAAAAAAGGGCCTGAACATTATTGGATAATCATCGATTTTAATTCAACAATTAGAATTCATCAATTCGGCAAGCAGTAGGCCGTACCAGTCACGGGTTTCACAACGAATTACAACATAGTACTGTATACCGAAATGCAATTGATACGAGTGACATGGATCGCAATCACAGCGCGACCGACCTCATGTTACTAACTACACTAATAACCAGTATTCCAACAAAAACTGGACGCGAAAGAAAGCTATCTTCACGCACGACTTGTACCGATCTCACAATATAATCATGCTTAGTTAGATATGAACCGTGACTAAAACAGAAACTTTTTTGGCATAACTGAATACGTCAGACAAACACGGTATTGCAACAGCTCCAGTATTTTAGCTCTAAACCAAAATTGCTTTCAAAATATTGACGCAATTACCTAAGGTATGAGTTTCAATTTAAAAGTTGCTGCCCGGATTCTTGTTATCAGAACAACGGCAAATCTAGGTCATAATCAGTAAATTGTTGAGGTAAAATACGTCCATTTAATTGTTTCGATTACAAGACTCTAACTAAACCATAAATCCTTTTCTGTGTGAGAGGAGGCCTGTGTCCAGCAGTGGGACGATAAGATGGCTGTTGATGGTGAAACAATTCATCGAAATTCTTTTGCCTAGTATACATAAATAAGTGTTAATCAGCAACATTACGGAACAGTTATACGTTTCCTAATCTTCCAGTTAAGGCGAGCCGTGTTCTAATCTCAGAAATAGCATCCAGTAAGACAGACGAAGCAATTTTGCACTGCTGTGACCTTTCGACGGCACGCAAACCTCGGTTGCGACCAATCGGAATTACTATAAAAAGAGATAGAGCTGCTATTGGATATAATAATAGACACGAACTCAACAAAACTCTAACATGATGATAATATATTTTGTTTATTTTTTCCAGATTCCGCGTCTTGAATTTGATCCGAGGTGGAGAAATATTTTGGTAAGCACTCACTTTCATGACTAAACTGTTGGATGGTAATAAAATTAGTAATGCTAAGGAATTCCCCTCACGTCCTCACCATCCGTCCTTACGGCATCCGCATTAAAACGACACTTTTTATACAATGACAATGAAGCCATATCCTCTAATGTGAGGAAATGCAAAAAATCGGAAGTGTTCTTAAAATAGATTTCCTGAAAACGATGTATTGTAATGAGATGAGTGTTATACAACAGTGGTTGGTTTTTGCACAGCTTTTTATATTGTTGGTGTGACGAATGTGCAACACCGAATGCCGACCATGGTTGCGCAATTTGAGGTCGATGCCACCGCTCGCCGCTATCGATCCACTAAAACTGTTTATTTCTTTATTGATGCTGGTTCTCTAACGAGCCAGGTATCGTCTGATTAAATACTGGCTTGTTTCTTTTTTAATATTCATGGTTTAGAAAGTGGAAGGAAACATGAATACTGGTAATCGAATGGCGAGGCGTAAACATGTATGGCATTAGAACCTTGGTCGATTTAATTTTGCTCTTTTAGAGTGATCCAATTTTTTGCGAGTGTAGATTAAAATTCCCGCCAGAGGAGATAGCGTGCTAATAGGCACTGGATCTCAAGGCCAGTCGTTATGCAAATGAGTGTGATGCATGTGTTTTCGGTCTATTTGATTTCTATTGAATTTCTCAAACGTCTGTCTGCACTGGCCTGCATTCAATGTTGCGGCAACGAGTTGAAGTGAAACGCTTCAGAAACTATGTTTTTGGTAATCTTGCTTACAATACTTGCACATTTTTAACAACGGGGTGCTATAACTTCTTTATATGTAAACAATTGGTTAATTTCTTCACAATATTCAAATCACTATGATTTCGTTCTAAAAAGTCATTTGGTTAAATAGTTTCATTTTCAGCGCCATTAAAATAGATTCTATTGCTCTATAAAAAGTTTATTCCAACTTTATTTCTACACACATAAATAGTCATTTTAGTGTTCGGTCTTAAAACAGTAGATTGTTTATTGATGAAGAAAAGCTTTGTAGGAAATAAAAAGCTAAATAAAGGTGGTAAACTTACAAATGTCACGTTTACTAGCTCTAAAATATAGTTTTTTAGTATCTGCTTCCTATCGTTGTCTTATATGTGCAAGAAACTATCAATTAAACTCTAAAATGCTAGATTCGCTGTGACTCGATTCGCCATAGATGCAAAAAGATACAAAATCAAATTCATTTTGCTACTTAAACCTACGTCTTGCTAAGTAGGTACACTGGTTGGTTTCTCAGGCTTTTTAATAACTGGAAATATCCCGTTTATAGAAATACAGGGCCTTCAGGCAATCGCATAAATTAAGCTTGTTTTTCCTCTGAGGAAAAGTTTGCCATCTTCTTGTCCAAGATTCTCAGCAAGTTATCTATTTAAACAGTCATGTTTTTATCTGTAATAGTTGCTTCTGACATGCGGATTTTCGGCTATTTGGCGCGTATCAGACCCGAGCGTAACACGCGACACATTCAGTTTTCAACGTCATTTTTTTTACTGGTAGTTGTCAGTTGTTTTCTGTCGCACGTCGAGTTCTGTCGCTCAGTAAATCCACTAGTGTGATAACGCTGTAATATAGATAAAGTTAGCACAGAAATATAAATTATAATTTGATTAAGCAACAGATTTTTATGAGTTACTTAATCGGAATTGGCATCCAATAAATAAATTAATATATCGAAGGAAGAAACTAAGTGCATACGTATTGTGACAAACAGTTACAGTTAAACCTTTTATTACTTTCTACGGTAGTGTAGCTCACATATTATTATAATAATAAGCTATTATAAGGCTGCATGCACGCCATCATAAAATATTGCATAGCGTCGCGTTTCACTATTATTGATGTTTATCCAAAAGATACCATCTGTTTTCCGCAACTCTTTGACGTATTATAAATTGACCATAAACCGGCAATTTGTTCGAAGGGTTTAAAACGGCAAAAGATATTGATTGAGAAAAGCCCCAATAGTGCAAAATACGGATTCCAGGGAGAGAAAAACTCATTCATAAAAATCTTAGGACATATACGAACGTATCACTTACTTACGTTTTCAGTTTATGTCATAAAAAAGTCACACATCTTAAAAGAAAGTATCACCATTACCTGTTACTTATGTCATATTAAAGCTGTTAAATTACTCTTACTTCACAAATAACCAACGATTACAATAAAAGTTTCTACAACTGTATTCACACAATATAACACTATGAAATTTCAATCGAAATGTAAACGTTTGCATCGACTTTCACAACCATTATGCCACAACATAAAAGTATTGTAATTGTTGTCGCGAATAATTGCTACCAATAACAATTTGCAATAGTTGTCTAACAAAGAGTGTTTTTGTGTTCCCTGTTAGCTCGTCTATTTATCGATAATACCGTTATATTAGTTCTTGTTGCATAATTATCAGTCAACTGTTTGGATCGCGAGCCGCGCAGTCGACGACGGCAGTCGGCCCTCGCCTCGCCGGTAAAGAAGCTAAACTACCCTTTAAAAAATAATCAAAAAAAATATACAACCTCATTTTAAAAAGTGCTATTTATTTAAACGTTCGTGTGTGGTTTATAAAGAATGTGGTAACGTGTGGTTTCAATAGTGACAAAGGTGTTTATTCTGTGTTCACGTCGCCAGAGAAAGTTTAAACAAATGCTTTGAATCTGGAATTTCTCAACGCGACGTGGGATCACGTAACGAAAATGCTTACTTATTTAATTAATTTTGACCTCTTTGTTTCCAAAAGAAAAGGGACTTCATTAAATCAAGTGCTATACTTTCAGTGTCAAAATTAATTATCATTTAGGGTGTTCGGAATTTACATTACAGTGAGTTAGATTCAGGCAAATAGTCCGCTTAGAATCTTAGATAACGTTCCATACTGGTTTGGGTAATACACAATACCCATAAACTGTATCCATTCGTCCATAAAGTTATCGAAATCGTAGGAAACGTCAGTATTTTTTGTATCATCGTATACAAATCAATACATTGTTGGGTAATGTTCTAATGTTAGGCTGTAGAAGGACGAGCTAGTTTTGCGCAAATCGGTCGCAAGGAAACGGCAATTTCACTCGCGTGTTTGCTAATTATTAAGGTGTTAGTATAAGTATTTATTGCCAATGGGTGAATATTTCATTTCGAGCAGATATTGATGTTTTAAAGATAGTCAAATAATCGAGTCCTATTATGTTCTTTATACGTTTTTATAAAAGTGTGCCATGATAATAAAGGAAATTTAGCAGAGGGACAGTAATTAGACATTTAGTTTTGAAGATATTGACGTTTATTTTTTTTACAGGAACGGTAATGAGAATTTATAGTTATGGCAATTAGATATCAAATAATGGTAATGAGGTAGACAAAATGGTAATTAGAAATAAAATAAAAGTTTAATTAATCATATTTTTATTGCACCAATAATTAAATCAGACTTTCGCAGGAACTGTAGTTTATAATTAATAACATACATTGAACACAATATTAATAATAAATCAAACTGAAACAAAAAAATAACGTGCTACAGCACTTCCAAATATAAGTAATTCATCCGCATCCCGTGGGAACTACTTCCCGTACCGGGATAAAAAGTAGACTATAGCCTTCCTCGATAAATGGGCTATCTAAAACTGAAAGAAATTTTCAAATCGGACCAGTAGTTCCTGAGATTAGCGCGTTCAAACAAACAAACAAACTCTTCAGCTTTATAATGTATACTAATATTATAAAGCTGCCAGTGGCTTCACCCGCATCCCGTGGGAACTACTTCCCGTACCGGGATAAAAAGTAGCCTATAGCCTTCCTCGATAAATGGGCTATCTAACACTGAAAGAAATTTTCAAATCAGACCAGTAGTTCCTGAGATTAGCGCGTTCAAACAAACAAACTCTTCAGCTTTATAATATTAGTATAGATACACATTAAAAATTACCCAATCAGTTCAACATGCTACGCCTACATGCCTACGTCTCGGCGCTCCCACTGGGGCTCCACATCGCTGTTAGTGCGGCGAATCTGTGGACTGCTTTGGGCACTATGGTCTTTCCTGTAGCAAAAGTGCTGGTCGCATGGCACGACACGCCAGCATAAATGACATTATCCGTCGTGCTCTTGTCACCGCCGGAGTGCCAGCCGTTTTAGAACCCAAGGGCTTAGCACGCGATGATGGCAAAAGACCAGACGGGATGTCTATAATGCCTTGGAAGATGGGAAGGTCTTTGGTGTGGGACGCAACCTGCGTCGACACCCTTGCACCTTCCCACCTTCCCACTACCGCGAGCTGTGTCGGTGCAGCTGCTGCAGCCGCGGAAAACCTCAAACGGCACAAATATGTAAACCTCACCGGCAATTGCATTTTTGAGCCGTTTGGGGTTGAAACCTTGGGACCATGGGGCCCAAATGCCCACAGACTCTTTCGAGAAATCAGTAAGCGGTTAGTGGAGTCCACTCGTGACCAAAATACTGGCCTATACTTCGGCCAAAGGATATGCATTGCCATCCAGCGTGGCAATGCAGCCAGCCCTTTGGGCATGAGCCCCGCTGACAGCGATGCGGATGAATTTTTTGATACTTACTAGTTTTAATATTCCCCCCTTTATTATTTTAGTATTAATTAATGTAATCATAGATATAATAAGAATCACTTCAAATCAAATATTATAAAAATCTTTCAAAAGAACGGATCATAAACAATCTTCTTAGTCTTTTGTAACATTATGTATCTTATTCTTCTTTAATCCTACCACAGCAGATATGGTTCTTCAACTGGAGCTGTTGAATCTTCTACTACTGCTACTTCAGCCTCTTCTGCTTCAATATAATCTTCACAATTTTAATATTTTCACATCATTTTCTACGAGCTGTTTTTGCTTTTTCTAGTATTTCTTCTCTTGTTTTCTTTTTTCGAGGCATTATGTATCTAAAAAAATATCACATTCAAACTCAAAATATAGTTGTAACAAGATAAGTTATAATAAATGTGCAGGTACTTGCGATGAGTGAAAGATTTTTAATATTGGTTCACGAGATACGAAGGCTATTCATTACAAACAAACAATTAAATGTTTCTTCTTTTTGATGTTAGTGCAGCTAATGTACTTTTGTGTCTATATGGAATTGCTTTCTTTATTTCTTTAAAATTTATTATTATATGTATATCATTACCATTCGTCCATTCTAATTACCATTTGTACAAAAAAGAACGGTAATCAACGGTAATTAGAAGAATGGCAATTAGATTTACAACTATTTTCGATCGTAGTCGTTATTTGGAACAGGAATAGACTTTTTAAGTTTACCAATATCACGAGACACTTATACTGTATACACCTAATAAACAATTATTAGAAAAATATAAATATTCTACCTTTTGTAACTCGAATGGTATGTAGAAATATTTTGAACCACTTCACTTTTTTGATAGAAGAACTCTAATTTACGCAGCTATAATCGTTCTTTAACGCGTGCGCCTGGCTCGGGGGCAGAGCATAGACTGCCCCAAATATTGTATATTGAGCACGATGCACAGTGGCGGTTAAAAATTTAAAATTTTTGATCGAACATATCGTCGAATGGTAATTATGGGGACCTGAAAGGACACTTTTCAAAGTGTTAAAAGCCCCCTTGAAATAGTTCTTTCATAAACAATAAATTATTTCTGTATAGATTAACTATCCTAATATCCAAAAAAGTTAGAAAAGATACGTTCTTCAAACACAGCTTTTATCAGGATGTCTCAATCAAGAAAAATCTGGTAGAAGGGACACAGATGGTAATTAGATTTTAGGTTTTATTTATTTTTATTTAGAGGTTTCCTAATTAAAATTAATTAATCCAAAGGTTGCGCCTAAAAGAACGCAGAGTTATCTATAAAAAAACTATACCGAAATAATATTCTTTCAACGTTTTATATATTCTTTACTATCCGACATCGAATATGCACGAAATGAAATATTCGCCCCAATACAAAACAGCTGTGAATTACGGAGAATGTTGTGTAATTTGATTCAGTTCACTATTTTTTTACAGTCAAACCAAAATAATTTTAAGAAGCTGTAAACTTATTGTATTAGACAATCAAACGTTATTTACTCGACACTAAAAAACATTTCAGAAATTAGATTATTCGGTTACTTAATTGAAATTTATTCCATGATAAATGAAAAGGAATGAATGGAACAAACCTTGGAAGACTAACCCCTTTGCACCCGATTACCAAGAAGGGTTAATTCATAAATATTGTATACATATTAAATATTATTTCATTAAAACGCAAACAAATTACAAGAGACAGTGTTCATCAATGACGAACATATGATGACAGTTGATAAAAATGCCTGTTCAGAGAGCGTTAAGTCATCCCCCACGTCCGCAGATTGTTTTAATTTATCCAACGACAAATCATTAACACATTGATGCATTTCAATCACATTCTTACACACATAATCGCATGTTTCTTTAAAGCATTTTAAATAACAGTTAATGACGTGAAAAGTTTTAATTTCTGAGCTAACTTTGACGACAGCTCAGACCAAACGTAATCAAGCCGGTTCATTTACCTACCATAAATCTTTAAGAACTTTTTTTTTGTTCACGTGAATCATTGTTTTACTACACCTCAGAAAAACAACCATAATTTTATGACTGTAATTCGAAAGGTCAAGGTTAGGTGATTAGTAGACATTCAAACGCTGAGAAATAAAGTCTGAAACCGTAATGCATTTACCACAACGTTATTTGCATTCAGTGAGCAATGCAAGGCAAAACAATTAAACATACCACCGTATATTAATCTCGGTAAACGCAAATTCCATTAGGTCGGTACCAGCCACTCCTCTCACGGCTAGATCCGATAACACAGTTTTCTTATCAAGTACTATGTCAACGCTGAGCGCACGTTTTTGCCACGAAACATTAACTTTCACGATAACTTCAATTGCAAAATGAAATATACGAACGCTTTTAATATTAAACAATAGCTGCAAGAACTGGATATTAGGATTTAGTACTTATGATGATAAAGTAAAGTTATTAGACCAACTGTGAGCAGAAATTGTACTGAAAATCATGGAAAAGAAAATATCTGCAGTGCCAATACAATGGACGTCAAAACTGCCGTTCTTCTGCTATAACCGTATTTCTTCTTCTTTCTTTACCGTGCATAGAAAAATATAAGTAGAACAGCAGGTATGCAAATAATGAAAAAAACTTGAGTTTTATGCATTCCAAATGAAGTAGGCAATAAACAGTTTTGTCACATTCACAGACGTAATTTACGATGAGAAAATCGTTGACAACGTAATGCATTACTCACTTGTAGCATGATTTGTTAATGATCAAAGTGAAAAATAGAGACATAGCAATGATACAATTTGTAGCGAGCATAAATCAAACAAAAGGCATTCAATAATTTCTCATCTCACTAATGACAAATCATTAGCTGACGTGATCACATTCTAAACACTGCAATCATCAGAAATCGCAAATGATTGAATTTGTTTTGGTATCTTGTGAAGTGAATGAAAAGTTTGGGCTATTGTGACGTTTTTATCAAAAAGGACATTGAATTTGGACTGATGTGAAGTGATGATTGGTCTCAATGCTGACGTCGGTGTCAGAAGTGGTGGTTCTGCTGCGAAGTGACACGTATGACGTGTTTCGTCTGTTGGAAGCCTGGTGGCAAGGCTTGCTGCTGCTAGGAAGATTGGTCCTTTGGTACTGGCGATTGCTGCAAGAGGCTTATGGTGGGCTACTTGAAATTCTGCATCTTTTTTCTTGCACACCTGTGTTAATTATTTAATATGTTTTCCTCAAATAATATAAAAAAAAAAAAAAACATTTTTCACTCAGAATAACCTATGTTATTTTAGCATCAGGTTAATTCTAAATAGTGCTGGACTGTAACTTTTAAAGTGGTTGTAAAATCGTAATATGGTAGCAAGCATCATCGGAAACTTGTCGAAACATTCATCAAAGTTGCAACAAACTGGAACCAGTGGGAGTTTCAAAGAGAACAATAGTTGTCGTTTCGCTTCGCCCAACTCGTTGCAATCTGATTTTAGTCCTTTTGTACAACAAATGTACGCCTGTGTATTCTGTCAATGCGTTAAACAGTGTTTCTTCAATCTTTTCGAAAAAACAACTGCATGCTGTAAAAAATAAAAGATACTGAATGTTTTTATTATCTTACATGATCATAAAAGTAAATTGAAACGGCTGTAACGTTCAATCAAGATTTTTACACAATCATTTTATTAACCAAAGAGTTTCTCTTTCTACGTAATTAAATAGTTTTCTCATGTTGTCTATGGTATCTTACTGGCATCGGAGTGTTAATCAACATGTCTTGATAACACAGATAACGCTATCGGACATTTAAATACTTTGCTACTTATTCACTTCGTAAACCGAAGGTGGAAAACTAGTTTCGTTAATTAAAAAACCTTTTTAAAACAAATAAAAGCATGTGAAATCTGAGATGGACTTAATTCTTAGATACTTAGCATCAGGTATATTAAATTTCGGTTCAGTGAAGAAATAGACTTTGTTTTCTTAAGAAACGCTGCACACGAAAATCCATCTAGGCTAGAGTAACCTTGTTGCTTTGATTATTTCTGAAACTTCACCTCGTTCTCAATGGTTTTGTTGCGTGACTATGGTTGGGGTCAACAGCCGCGTTCCTAGAATTAACAATATATGCTGAAAATGTATGTTTATTGGTCTGTCTGTCGTGTTTCAGAGCTAAAGGTGCCTGAGGAGGCAATGATGGCGCCCAGCGTGTTCCAAAGGACCAAGTCACCGCGCACCTCACCAGGAAACTTACCCAGGAAACTACAGGTGTGTACACTTCTATTCTAAAGAAAAAAAAACTATTCAGGCATTTTATTTTAGTTCTATGTTTAGTAAAAGTACTCTTAAGTATGTTGAATTATAACTTTATTCCAGAGTGGAATTCAAATAATTATTGGCCCTCAAAGTCATACGTTATTCTTAGTAAAAAAAGCTACATAAATTCATAGGCTCTTTATACTCATTCCGCTAATTAAAACAATGACAAATTCTCGTATGTTTGCAATTCGATACATGCGGCATTTTGTAATGTTATTTACACCATGCGGGTAATACCACCATATATGCAAAATTTTAAACGCCTAACTTTCTATTTAGCAATTTGAATTTACAATAAATTGCAAAATTGCAAACTAGACACAGAAAAGGTGTTTTTCAAAAATATTTGCTTAGCATCGTGAGATAATAGCCTATTAATAGCATTGCTGACAATTTGCATATTTGCATACATGACTTGATACTGAAATGTTTCCCATAAACTCTATACATTATTGCTTTGTTTACCAATGTGTTCATAATGTGCTTTATAGCTTGCTTAACTTTTCTTTGAAATTACTTTTATTTAAACTAAATATAGGTATGTACGTAGATACTTAACTACATATATTCACGAAGCAATAAAAAAACATAGCCAGAAGAAATCGAAAGACGCAAGAGTTCATTAAATAGAATATTGGAGACGATTAACTTAAAGACATAAGTACTAATTAAGAATAAGACGGGATTACCTAATAACGCTATTTAGGCAAAAGACGAAAATATAAGGTTTCTGTCACCATTCATAAGACTTCGATAAGAAATTGCATATTTGACGTCGCTACTTAACGAACTATGGAATTAGGGTTACCTACTTCTTTAAGACTTCAGACCTACCAAGTTACCAGTTAACTTATAAATAGATACTTAACTGAAAATGCGTGTCACAGACAAACCTATTTATATTTATTTATGAAAACCTGACTTCTGTTCCACCTGCGTCCTGTGGGAACTACTTATCGCCCCTATAATAATAACCAGGATACATCCTTTCTTCAGGTCTATTTAACTATCAAATAATATTTCAAATTAGGTATTCCTGCAAGCGCGTTCAAGCAAGCAAAACAATACACAAACCTATATAATATTGGTAAAGATACCTAACTACATTAAGATTAAATTTTCATGTAAAAATATCGCATCCTAAACAATACTTTTCCCATGTTCCAGAACGGCACAGAAGCGTCCGGCCAGTCGGACCCCACGGCAGACTCCAGTCCAGGCAACTCCATATCCGATGCTGAGAACTTCGAGTGCTACGGCGAGGGAGACCACGACACTCCAGCTAACACGTTAGTCTTCTGTTCTTACCTACAGCCTTGTCACTTTTCCACTACATTCCTACTGTATGAATCCTGTCATACAGAGTAGGGATGGGCGTCTATCAGTAGTAACTTGTTAGTAATTATCTGTGGTGTGTCACCAATTCTATTCGTGGTGAATTAGACTACAATGTAGAACAAAATATGGCACTTAATATATTATAGTGCATAGAACATGTTTTTAAGGTAGACATGCCATGGAGAAAAATAAGCCAATAAGTTAACTGTAAGAAGTGGTAGCTTGTCTGCAAAATATTTATGTATGGCAGAAAGGCTCTTGTCTCACTGGCGTTTTATGAGCGTAGAAGCTTCTCACGAAACACCAGAGAAATATTGGCCAAATATGAGTAGTTACTGAGAAAAACTGCTACAGCCTCTATTTACGTACCTGCTGAAGACATTGAATAACAAAATTAATCTATGTATGTATGTCTTGTATGATAACAATCATATCTTCAGATCAAATATTATGTCGTGTTTTCAGTGATGTAATACTTCACCGAACACTTCTACAAACGATAAATCACCAAAAAATTACGATGATATTAATATTCCACATTCCGGTTGGAGAAATTGAGCATTCGGAAGTCGATGAAATATTGTACATATAAATGCTTTGTATTTATAATTTTACATAACCTACTGGTTTATTTATCTTCCTAAAACATATGTTATTTCGACTGAACACTTACCACATAAAGGTTATCGTATGTTTCCCTCATTTAAGTTTCCAGCTATAGGATATGCTTATGTAGCAGTAGATCCATTTTGAATAGGCTGAAAATGATGACGTATTCGGTCTCATTTATTGAAATATTTCTGTTAGAATACGCGAGAAACAAAAGTCTCAAAAAAATAAAATTAACATATAAGTACCGATATAATATAACTACTTATAACCAAAAATAGCGGCTTCATCAAAAGTTATGGAGTTCTGAGGTGTTACTTTCCTTTTATAGGCGTACTAGTATGTATTTTTCATATATATTTAATTTAAAGCCTTAAAATACGTAGACCTTTACATATATATATATGAGGTACACATACATATTTTGATACACAACTACTTTCAGAAACCTTACTGTAGTGTACTGTATTATCACCGATATCTGTCGTCTCGTTGTCGCATAGACGCGGAGAGTGCACACTATACTCTATGGCCAGTTGGCGGGAAACCGGGAGAGTGTGTGGCACGGGAGTAAGACGTTATGTGGGCAAGCGAGCCGATATCCTAATTATCGGATGGTAATTACAGAGGCACAGGTAGGGCGAACACTACATTTGGCGACGAGTGAAAATATTATATTGGCGGCGTGTCTGTAAGTAGCGAACATTATTTCTTTTGAATTGAAAAGAAAGGAAGGGGCAGGTATGGTAAGTTCAGTTTGCGGATTCGAAGTCCCCCTAAACAGCCGAAATCTGAACAAATTGGCCGTCTGTCCAAAGAACGTGCAAGTTAAAGTATCTAGTAAGGATGCTAGTATGGTATCCAGTCATCGACTCGACTATAAATTATTGTATGAGACTTTAAAGAATTGTCACACCAGTGCTCATGTCTAGGTTTTACTTGGAAAGTTTAATTGTGTGTTCTTTGAAGCATATAAGTAAGTTGTACGTCAGTAATTGTACTGTATATTCATCACATAAGGGTTTTCCAGAAAGCCTGTATCATAATATCACATTGCGTATGAAATTCATGTATTTTTCACCAATTGAACATAGAACATTCATTTGTTTTAAGATTGGTGCGAATCAGTAAATCGTTTTAATGCTGTGATGCTACATGATGGCTATGATTACAGTATACAGCCAAACATCTGTCGTGGGAGTAATTTCCTTTATGAAAGATAAATTAATTTGTGTTCCTAGTTCCTATCATAAAGTAAATAATCTTTGGTTCCCATTGACTATAAAAGTGTGAAAAGTAATAACTGGGAATGCAATTATGACTGAAAGTTTAAAATTAATTTGTAACTTGTAATATAGTGAAATATTTGGTGAACTGAGTGCATAATAAGTACCTTGAGTTTGTAAGCGACTCCCTACTACAATAATTAAGTAGTTATTAATTCTACTAAATAATCTGTTTTGAATTGAGTAATTTTAAGTATTTGAAAGTTAATCTGGACGAGTACCTTCTTTAAATCTTGATTAATTTCAGATTTTCTGTGCCGGTGGTTTGGATAATATAAGCTTCCAAACCTAGCTTCCCTCCCAGAGTCTAGTTAACTACTTACTTGCTATATTGTTCTGGTACCAACTTACTTCAAGAGACTTGCTTACAATATAGTGGATATTACAAGAACAAACTGGTGGTTTTGTACCTTTAGTCAACTGTTCTATAAATGACAAACATGTGCTAGGTATTTAGTTAAACAAATAGCACATTGAAGGACCATGTGTTGGACTATGTATGTTGAAGTACTTACCCAGCTATACTGGTATGTATGCACATATGCACAACATTCCAACCTTCAGTGGGTTGCCTATCTAGTTAATGTTAATTATAACGGTTGCTCAGTCACCCTGAATATAATTCTAATCCTTTTAATTTAGTTTGTTTTGCAGTATTAAAGAGGTTGTTATGTTACAACAGAGATATCTCAGAAGATGCAGAACAGGAAAACAGTACCAAACAGCAATATTAGATGGAAACTGTGGATCAAAACTTTTGGTATTCAATAGATAGAATCTTTGGTAAACATCCTAACTCATAATCCTAATTTGAGTATTTTAGGTGAATATGAAACTCTTAGACCAAAAGTTTAAGGAACTAAGCAATGGAGCATTTTTGTACTTTAATTAATTCCCATTAAGATTTGTTGGGACAATGCTGCTTTATTTACCTAACTGGGGTTTCACATCTGTGACAAAATCTTATAAGAATGAAACATGGAAGGAGTTTCAATATATAGATACTTACTCTGGGTACTGTCTAATGATTTAGATTTCATAATTTGGTGATTGCTTGTGCTTCTAAAATATAACCTTCAAGATTCAGGCTTGAGTGGATTTTAATTGGTATCTTGGTATTTTAGTTGATATTGACATTAGGGCAGTTTAACAGAGTAGCCCTCATTGTAATATTGCTATTTATTTGTAAATTATACTTTACAGTATTGCAGTGCCCAACAAGAATTATAAGTGTAAACTAAATAAACTTACATAGAAAGTTGTTGGGAGAATAACATAACCAAGACATGAAATAGAATCCATTTATTGATTTGAGATTAATACATCTACCTTTTTGAAGTAGGTACATAGGTACTTAATGTTTATCTATGTGTAGCCTTCTCAGTTGTTGGCTACAAATGTTCTTGGCGACTGATTGTTGTTGTTGCTTTGCCACCCACTTGTGAAACCTGGAGATGCCTGCTGACCGAACAGTTTCTTGAAATTTTCAAAGCAGCGGCACCGAGCTGCCTGGGTCCTGTGGCACCTGCATTTTATCTGCGGCGCTTGGTTGTTCACTAAGTAGGTACCTACTTCATAGGTTCTAGGTTTCTATTCGGCGTTGGTGGGCGCATGAATTTGGAACCCTGCGGCCAATCTATAGGTGGACGGATGCTGTAGAGGGGTCGGCGATCGTTTCTACAGGGGGAAATGTGCATCGACGGGAGCGCTGTTTGTGAGTTGCTGTTCACTTTGATGAAAGGAGGAGGAACAGTAGTTGAGAGTCTCTATTGATGGATTCTATTCTATGTTAAGGTGTTTGTTTGTGTTTTGTAGTTTCACTGAATGTCACAGCTACAGATTACAAAGCTGATGACACCTGTCAAAGCGCGTTTCGTTGCACGACGTAGTTGTTAACTAAAATTCTAAAACCTGATAAGTTAAACGTAACTATAAAGCAACGGCTTTATAGGTGCCTACGTTATAATCGTAGCGTACACATAGCACTAAAGTAAAATTTGTAGAATTGCGCCCCTGGACACTCATTGATGTAGAACGCTCGAAGCTTAGGTATATCAGAATTCTTTTAGAGAGTGTATCTGCAGAAGCATGCAAGTGCCAGCGCTGATCCATACGGTTGAAAACCAGATTACTTGTTGCAATACTGAGATAAGGAATTAAGCTTTGATATATTCCACTCTCAATTAATAAAAGGAAACTGTTACCAAAATTAGTTGAGTTTGATTCATATTATGTTTTAAGCATTTGCTATTAATTTCATTTGTAATAATTTAAATAATTTTGCAATGGGGTGTCAAATTAGATGTGAACGGTGGCTGGTCCAAGCGATCTGTAACTATGTAAACATGATTGCTAGGTAGGTTGGTTCCGAGTCTAATAGGAATACCTATCTTTACTTAACACATTAGTAGTGCACTAAACTGTTAGTGCTCTGTTGTCATCGAGATTAAATGTAATTCCTCTAGTAGTACAATTTTTAGAATAGTTAACGATACCTATTGCAGTGCCCAACAAGAATTATAAGTGTAAACTAAATAAACTTACATAGAAAGTTGTTGGGAGAATAACATAACCAAGACATGAAATAGAATCCATTTATTGATTTGAGATTAATACATCTACCTTTTTGAAGTAGGTACATAGGTACTTAATGTTTATCTATGTGTAGCCTTCTCAGTTGTTGGCTACAAATGTTCTTGGCGACTGATTGTTGTTGTTGCTTTGCCACCCACTTGTGAAACCTGGAGATGCCTGCTGACCGAACAGTTTCTTGAAATTTTCAAAGCAGCGGCACCGAGCTGCCTGGGTCCTGTGGCACCTGCATTTTATCTGCGGCGCTTGGTTGTTCACTAAGTAGGTACCTACTTCATAGGTTCTAGGTTTCTATTCGGCGTTGGTGGGCGCATGAATTTGGAACCCTGCGGCCAATCTATAGGTGGACGGATGCTGTAGAGGGGTCGGCGATCGTTTCTACAGGGGGAAATGTGCATCGACGGGAGCGCTGTTTGTGAGTTGCTGTTCACTTTGATGAAAGGAGGAGGAACAGTAGTTGAGAGTCTCTATTGATGGATTCTATTCTATGTTAAGGTGTTTGTTTGTGTTTTGTAGTTTCACTGAATGTCACAGCTACAGATTACAAAGCTGATGACACCTGTCAAAGCGCGTTTCGTTGCACGACGTAGTTGTTAACTAAAATTCTAAAACCTGATAAGTTAAACGTAACTATAAAGCAACGGCTTTATAGGTGCCTACGTTATAATCGTAGCGTACACATAGCACTAAAGTAAAATTTGTAGAATTGCGCCCCTGGACACTCATTGATGTAGAACCACAGAACATATATACCCTAAAGGGAAGAATAACGACTCCGTACAAATTTTATGAGGAAATTTTTCCTTACCGGCCGGCGCCATCTATATTCCGCCCACGAAAACTAGAGAGTAGAAGCTAGGGCGGGAGTTTCAAACTACAGTATATTCTATAGGTCATTTTTATTGCATTTTATGCACAAGTACAGGGGCCCGATTCTCCTAATTTTACGATTATGGCTGAGCAAGATTATCACATTTTGCTCAGCAATAATCGACATGAAACACAGTGTACTTGTGCATAAATTGCTAATATTTATCTTTATAGAGCAGTGCAGCAGTGTAATAAAAGGAAGATTACAGTACAAGAGTTTTTTATTTAGCATGTTAATAATTATAATTTATTTCCAGAAATAGGGTACAAAAGGTGTTCATAAATCACAAGTATGTGCACCTATGTAATGAATTTTAAAATACATGAATTTAATCAATTTAGGTAGGTATTTCAGACATTTTCGTCCAAAATAACAAGTATGGATGGGCCTATTGCATACAATTTCAACATCAAAACATAAACAAACAAAAATTCTAGTTAGTTTTAAAGTGTTACTATTATAAAAAACAAGACTATGTTATTATACAATAAAGAATACTATCGATTTGTTTAACAAACAACAAGTTTCGTTTTTTAAATGTTTTACAGTTTTTTGTAATCTATACACCTTGTTCATACTACTTTTCAGTTTCCTCAACATTTTGCTTTTCTGGTCACTTTCTTGTTTTGAAGACTTGCACACAAACATTCCTGAATTGGTCGGAGTGATAATGTTTACATTATGTTCTGTTAAAGGATTCATTCTGGATGGACCGGCAACAGGTTCAAATATGGCAGATTGATCTGGCACATTAGAAGTTGTTGTATCCTGTAAATTGAAAGTTGATTATTTTAAATAAATTTAAAGATAACTCTTTAAATTTATTAGTCATAGATGAGGTAAATGTAAAAAAACATATATACAGTGTTATGGAAAAAACCAACAACCTCTTAAGAGGTCATTGTACTCATCATATATTTAATTTTTTAAATTTATATCTTGCAATTGGTTGGATAACCATTAGCAGATTTTTTGTGGGAATTCATTTATGCGAAAGTTCATTCTTCCAGTAAAGAATCTGCCTTCATATATAATTCTTACTCTGCTCTACTCAAATTCCCAATTTGGTGGCGCATAGAGCCCATGTACCTCCATAATCTTTGGGTCCAGGCCTTGTCTATGTCATTCAGAAATAGCTTTGCATAGTACAATGAACACTGAACATAATGTCTGTATTTCTGTGCTATATAAGACAGGTGTTTTAAATACACTTTCAAAATGATAATGGTACTAACCTTTTGGCATTGAACATCAGGTACAGCTGTTCTGAACAACTTCTTCTCATTAAAGCATGTGCTTTTGAAATGTTTGCTGCATAGCATCTTATGTTGTTTATGGAGTGCGTCCTGGAATTTTGGTGAAGACCAGGCTTCGTTTGGGAAGCAATACTTTGCCCATAATTCACAACTGAAAATTAAAAATATCAAAATTACACACTCATCATCAGCCTTCTAATGTTCCCACTGCTGGGACACAGCCTCCTCTCTAGGAGAGGGCTTGGGCCATAATCCACCCCGCGGGCCCAGTGCGGATTGGTGGATGTCACACGTCTTCGAATTTTTTTTTGGTTCTAGGACATGCTGGTTTCCTCACGATGTTTTCCTTCACCGTTTTGAGAGCAGTAGTGACGAAATAAATTACACAAAGTTATGCGCCAGATCGGGTTTGAACCCGCGACCTACCACTCGTAAGTTGGGGCAGTTACCACTCGGCCACCACTGCTCTCAAATTACACACTATTTTAATCATTTTCCGAGTTAAGATATTATTATATCATGTCAGTGGGTAGTCTTCGCTTTGATTGAAAGAGATGTTATATTAGATACGGGAATGGTGTAAGCAAGAAAACTTTTTATAGTAAGTACCTAATGATTTTTGGCAAGGAAAGTTGGGACTTAAGTATATAGGTATATATGTTACGTGAGTTTGTGGTAGTTAGAAGCGGAATTAACAATAAATGTGGTATTCTATGTCGTCTAAGACGAATAGCATGGAGTGTACATACCGCAGAGCATTTTTAGTGCCAGGCTTTGGAAACCGATGCAAAGTGATGCTGGGATCTTTAGAAGGTGAAGATCCACACAAGCAGCAGATTCTTGTGTTTTCTTTTTGTGAACTCATCGCGAATTAAACACAAAACAAAATCAAACAAGTCACTGTCTCAACACCGAGTCTATATCTCACAAATACACACTTAATTTCACCAAAACACAGCAACGGAGGAGCAAGCTCGACTCAACGTTATCAATGTATGTAGAATTAAATGGAAGTAGTTTATTTATTACAAATAAACATTAGTACAAGATAAAATGGTGCGCAACCGGCCGCAGACATTTTTCTTGTGACGTCAACAATGTCAAAACCAATATGGCGTCCGGACATTAGTGTTGCCACACATAATCCCCCATATATATTTTCTAATAAGTAATATTAAATTTTATATCTAATATTTCTCAACTAAGTATATTTTTTGGCATTAGAATAATAGCTAAAAGTATCTTCAAGGGTAATTTACTTTAAAAATCAATTTATACGCTCATTATTAGGGAGAATACGAAATTGTATTTTTGGTGGCAACATTATATATTTATCTCTTTTACTCTGATGTCGTTGACTCTCTCTTGTTTTCAAGCCCACCTTAATGCAATTCGTAGAACAAACTTGACAGACCCTGTGTAGAACGCTCGAAGCTTAGGTATATCAGAATTCTTTTAGAGAGTGTATCTGCAGAAGCATGCAAGTGCCAGCGCTGATCCATACGGTTGAAAACCAGATTACTTGTTGCAATACTGAGATAAGGAATTAAGCTTTGATATATTCCACTCTCAATTAATAAAAGGAAACTGTTACCAAAATTAGTTGAGTTTGATTCATATTATGTTTTAAGCATTTGCTATTAATTTCATTTGTAATAATTTAAATAATTTTGCAATGGGGTGTCAAATTAGATGTGAACGGTGGCTGGTCCAAGCGATCTGTAACTATGTAAACATGATTGCTAGGTAGGTTGGTTCCGAGTCTAATAGGAATACCTATCTTTACTTAACACATTAGTAGTGCACTAAACTGTTAGTGCTCTGTTGTCATCGAGATTAAATGTAATTCCTCTAGTAGTACAATTTTTAGAATAGTTAACGATAGGTACAACATGAGTAAACGAGATATCTTTTCCGTCAGGAGAGCTGCGTTTCGACCGTTTAAGTTTTAAACATTGTATAATAGGTATACTGGCACCTAGACACGTTGAAAAGCAGATTGGAAATACAAAGGTATTTCATTTGTAGACACAATTTACCACTTAGGTACAACCGTATAAATTATTGTGTTATGTTGTTATCAATAAAAAAAACTTCTGAACTATAATTCTACTTTTAGTCATTATGTATCTAAGATTTGTCATGTACTGGATCATTATGTACTGGCAGAAATCTGCTAGTTCACGGGCCCACTGCGGAAGTCAACCGGGTACGTACGTTTATGTGATCATAATTACTATGTATTTATGTACATGTTTGAAAAACTAGAGATCGTACGGCAGTACTAAATAGTAGAACTATTATATTTGTATTCGTAAAGCTTTGCGAGGCACGTTCCACTGTTGCTAACAGTAAGGTCCGTGAGAAATCGTAAAGTTGCGCGAAAGTATTAAATAGTAGAACTATTATATTTGTATTCGTAAAGCTTTGCGAGGCACGTTCCACTGTTGCTAACAGTAAGGTCCGTGAGAAATCGTAAGGTTGCGCGAAAGTATTAAATAGTAGAACTATTATATTTGTATTCGTAAAGCTTTGCGAGGCACGTTCCACTGTTGCTAACAGTAAGGTCCGTGAGAAATCGTAAGGTTGCGCGAAAGTATTAAATAGTAGAACTATTATATTTGTATTCGTAAAGCTTTGCGAGGCACGTTCCACTGTTGCTAACAGTAAGGTCCGTGAGAAATCGTAAGGTTGCGCGAAAGTATTAGATAGTAGAACTATCATATGTACCTACCTATATACCTATATGCCTGAGAGGCGAGAACTTGTACAGCTTTACGAGGTGCGACCAGCAAGGTTCGCGAGGATTCGTATATGTTGTGTGCAAGTCTTGTACAGCTTTACGAGGTGTGAACAGCAAGGTTCGCGAGGATTCGTATATGTTGTGTGCAAGTCTTGTACAGCTTTACGAGGTGCGAACAGCAAGGTTCGCGAGGATTCGTATATGTTGTGTGCAAGTCTTGTACAGCTTTACGAGGTGTGAACAGCAAGGTTCGCGAGGATTCGTATATGTTGTGTGCAAGTCTTGTACAGCTTTACGAGGTGCGAACAGCAAGGTTCGCGAGGATTCGTATATGTTGTGTGCAAGTATAAAATGGCAGGGCCTGGCATGGACTTGAAAGTCACGTTCCACTGTCGTGGAGTCCTTGAGTAACACTCAAAGGTTTGCTTTAAACGGCGCGGCGGTAACTTGTTGGTAAGGTTATTGAAAGTGGTAATGGTAAGGTAATGTGTGAGTAAAAGGTAAAGGTAATAATTTCCATAAATCGTCAGTGTAAAACGATTCGACTGTAGTGACATTTCAAAGTTGTCCGGTTGTTTATAAAACACTAGCAAACGCTACGCTAGTAAAATGCACGTAAAAGTCATTACGGGGCTTTAATCGCAAGTACGAAGCGTCAGGAAAAACTTCATTTCATCATTATTGTTTCAACTCTGAAGCTAGAAATAAAATTCTTACATTGGGACAATGCATTCTGAAACTGTTTTTCAAGTAAGTGAAGTAAAATTATTCAGTCAAAGCCCGACAAGGGCAAAGGCAATACTTGGTCATTTGAAGGAAAAGGGAAAGGAGTAGGTAGCTAGAGTAAAATGTGAGGAAACCACTGGGAGTATGAAGATTTATTATATTCCATTAATAGGCAGGTACAGTTTGGTTTTATCTATTTTTATATTCATTTTGATTTTGCCGCTAGTGGATCTCAAGTGTTCGTAATTGTTTCGAGCATGAGATACCTACCTGAATATGTCATTGCCTAGATATATAAGTAGATGATTTCGATAATAAACTGATTGAATCGGACCAAGCAAGATGAGTGCTCGTTGGCTGAACGTACAGCAATATTTGAGACTGTTTGATTCCACATGGACTAACAGGCGGGATATCGGTGTCCATCGACTGATCACCAGACTGGTTATTGATGTCGGCAAAGTGACGGAGTTTAATTTGTTTTTACTAAACAAAGGAAGGGATGTAGTGTACTGTATTATCACCGATATCTGTCGTCTCGTTGTCGCATAGACGCGGAGAGTGCACACTATACTCTATGGCCAGTTGGCGGGAAACCGGGAGAGTGTGTGGCACGGGAGTAAGACGTTATGTGGGCAAGCGAGCCGATATCCTAATTATCGGATGGTAATTACAGAGGCACAGGTAGGGCGAACACTACACTTACAAATAATTATTAACACCGGAATTAACACCGAAACTAACGATCAAATTTTCATTATCGCCATCATTTAATATGCACCAAACCATTTTTTATTTACATTTTATCCGGCTGTAATTTAATTATTTAGGTTTATCGTATCATAATATTTCTGTTTCGTCAGTTCATACAAAACTAAACATTTTTTACGTAAAATTAACGTTGATCTAATTAAGAAATGTTTCAACAAAATATCAAAGCGGTGCCGTTTAGACAGCATAAACAAACATTTGTAACAGTTTCTTTATTTATATATCAACATATAGGGCAGGCAACTGTATCATAAAATGACTTCCGCAAGTGCAATGGCGATGCCAGAAGTTTTCTATATGAACTATACGACATTATCAAGAAAAGTAGGCCATACTTACATGTTTTATGTCTTTAGAGTCTAGAACATTAAATAAATCTTTCAGTTCCAATCTATGTAATAAAATTTTAAGACCACGCCCATACAGCCATTTTTGGTCGCAGATATGATAAAGATGTAACAAGTCGCAACAGTTTCGTAACTGGTACGACACAACGTGACTGTGTAGGGATTAGCTTTTATGTGTTGTAACGGTTCAGTAAAAATGTGACGGAAACTAAATTCAGTAACTTTGTGTGGTCGCTGTTTCGATACTTTACAGCTTAATTTGTAACGACACATTTTAGAAACTTTTGTTTCTAAAATGTGCGTTTGGTTTGTAACCAGTGTGCAATGTTGACACAATTGTGTTGTAACTGGGTAGTAACATGTGTAGTCGATGTTCCAGAACACTTTAACACTAACTTGCATATATAAAAACATGACGAGAGCCAGTTATTCTCAAACTGTCTATGTTTTCTGCCGTTATCAACCATTTAATGAAATTTAAAATGAGTAAACAACCAAAAACCTTACGTAAATTCCGATGGACTTCAACTTTTTACAGAAGAGTTAAAGAAATATTTATATATTTTTTTTCATGATGTTGCATTGTTGGTAGGGCAAATTGACGGATATCCATTTTATTGAACATAAAACTTATTATTTTCTAGGCCATTTACAGGAAAACAGTACGGAATTTCGTACCGAGGAGCTTAGTGGTATAGTCCCTAGTGCCAAAGTTTCAACTTTCGAGCTCCAAATCGCTGTTTTTTCTTTTTCTCGGCCAAAACAAGACGTCTTCGTTTTTAAGTCCGAGTACTTGGGGTACTCGGTATTAATCAAGCGATATTAATTCTGATGAGCCTTCTTTGGTTAGAACAATGCAAAAAGGCATCTTGATAAAAACTTTGGAAAACACTGTAACCAAATGTTAAGAGAAACCATCTTAAAAATCTAGTAATTTTGTAACAACTTACCGTAACATGTCGACACGTGTCGACACATTATCGTAAGTTTGTGACTAGTTGTGACGAGCATATTTTTCATAACAAACATGAAAAATGATTTTTCATAGTTCATTATTTATCAATTTTATGAGTAAATCTTGCTAAAATAATTTGTATTAGGATTAAAATATTTGATATTGTATTTAAATGGAAGCTTTTGAGCACTCGATGTGCATCATTTTATATTTTTATTTTATTTAACAAAAGTTTTTCTTTCGCCAGAATTATTAAAACATAATATTACGGTGGCGCGTTGGAAATATCAACATATTCAACGAAATTACACAGTAAACCTTTTTTCCCAATAAGATTTGAGCATTATAAGCCATATTAATTAATGAAAACTAAAACTTTGTTTACGTAAGTAAACCATCATTATGGGATTTCATGTATTTTGTATTATTTCGTCGTGTCACTCACGCATGAGCCAACGAAATTGATCGAACGAATGAATGATTGAATGATTTGTGCGAACTCTGGTTAAAATATGGTAACAATGTTACGACACGGCGACGTAAATTAGAAACCAAATGTTACTTGTTTATTGTGTCGAGATCTTCCCCATTTTTAGTTGCAGCGACGGCGCTAACACGGAACGTCGACGAGATTTTGTTTCGAGATAGATCAGTGTCGACGCTAAGTGTCGAAACGGTTACGTTATGTTCGCAAAAATGGTTATATGGGCGGGTTCAAATTGACATGCTTTTGTTTCATTTGCATCATGAGGGTTTGAGGAGGATTCATTTAGACATCTTCGATATTAGATATTATACATTATCCATACCTATACTCCTACCATGAGTTTAAAGCAATTGTATTTGTCGATATTCGATACGACTACGTCAACTTTTTGTATGGCAAATTTTAGTTCCACGAGTGACCGCTAGAGGCACTGTAAAAATTGGCGTACAAAAAATCTTGGTAGTCGGTTTCAGGAAACAGTTCCTTTCGCTTACAAGTAGAATACTTTTGTATAATATCGCCTTCATATTATTCTGATAAATCTATACTAATATTATACCAAAGCTGAAGAGTTTGTTTGTTTGTTTGTTTGAACGCGCTAATCTCAGGAACTACTGGTCCGATTTGAAAATTTATTTCAGTGTTAGATAGCCCATTTATCGAGGAAGGCTATAGGCTACTTTTTATCCCGGTACGGGAAGTAGTTCCCACGGGATGCGGGTGAAACCGCTGGCAGAAGCTAGTCAGCTATATTATTGCCAAACATTAGAATCAATCCAGTAATTATATATCCTTTAAAATATTACTAGGATCATGTTATTCTCAAGCTTCCACTTGTGTACATCTTTAGTAGACACCCTATTTCTCCCTGCAGTCTTTTAATTTGTTATCGGTATAGCATTTGAAGTAAAACATTGTAAAATAAAAGGAAACTTACAAGTCATACATTTTCTAAGCACGTTTTGCTATATTGAAAGTTTATGGCCTGAACAAATTGCTTAGTTCCAAACTCGACGCGCTGATCAAAATTTAATATAATAGGTATACAGCTGAAAAGTTTACGAGGCTACGTTTAAACGTAAAGAGCTGCTCTGCAAAGCAAACTCAAGCTCTGCTCTTAAGTATTTGGAATATAGCACAACAAATACTGCAAGCGTCTCAGCTTGCGAACTATTATTTTATTTAATTTTCCTATTTCCAAGAGGTTTTTGTTTCACTTGAACATTGATCACCTACAACTGAATATCGTTCTGTAATCAATATGTATCATGAAGTTACAGAATCTTGAAGCGAAAATGTACAGATTTTTTTTAATGCAATTTACAGAAACTAGAGGTAAGTCCTACTGGATCGATTTACTTATATTATGGGAAAATGTATCTTAAATACATTTTCCCATAGTATTTCAGCCAGCTTTTCCCTACCTGCTCCGATTTATCTAAGCGCAAGCGAATTTCCCCCTAATTAATGAAATTTTTGAAAGTAAATAATATTTTCTCTTACAGAGTAGAAAACGGCACGAGAAGTCCTGGCAACCCACTGAACAGACATTCTTGGACTAGAACAAGTTTAAGGCGAACCCCACCGAGGTAGGTGGAAAGCTTTTACTAAATACTAAATAATTTTTAGTCACTAAAATAAAGTTTTAGATAAACACTGGTAGTATTCATAGATTTAATTGGAAATAGTGTTAATTTTTGGTAATATTACGCACAAAATAGAAGGTTCGTTAATTGAAAATGTAACGAGCCGTCTAAGCCCTTCTAAGTCTGCGCTTAAAATTATGAAAGTGCTTTTTGCACAAATTAGTTAACTGTTTTTTGATTAAATCTAATTGTGAAATTGCCTAACGAATTCTTAAAGTGGTCATTTAATTAAAAAAAATGCGTTTTTAATTCTACAAATTACTTACTTGGTAACGCATAATTTCTAGTTTTGGGCTCTTACTTTTAGTTGTTTTTACTACTTTTCTTTAGTTTGTGTTCACTTAATTTTGTTTTGTCGTATTTATTTTTTCTTTTTGTTTGCTTTTTATCTATTATTTGTGTTGTGTCTTCCGTAGCCACCAGGAGAACTTGCCGCATCGGCGATGGGGCTCCATGAGACAGTAAGCTATTATTTTAGATATTTTTTGCTATTGAATGTAACAAAACTATGCCGTAACCGTAAATATTATTTTACATATTAATCTCAGTTTCAAGCTATATACTTATTCAATCGCGTAACAAAATCAAGTGTAAATGCGCGAAATATTTCGGGCGGCAAATGTCGTGCGATTTTTTCGCATCGGTAGTTTCAACTGCTTTCTTCAAGAACGGCCGATGTCGTTTGGAAAAACCAAGTGGAAAACCCACTATTTCTAAACTCTGGTGAGCATCTAAATATCATCGTTCATCCTCCGAGCCTTTTTCCCAATCCTGTTGGGGTCGGCTTCCAGTCTAACCGGATTCAGCTGAGTACCAGTGCTTTACAAGAAGCGACTGCCTATCTGACCTCCTCAACCCAGTTCCCCGGGCAACCCGATACCCCTTGGTTAGACTGGTGTCAGACTTACTGGCTTCTGACTACCCGTAACGACTGTCAAGGATGTTCAATGACAGCCGGGACCTACAGTTTAACGTGCCATCCGATCATCGTTATTTTTTAGAAAAGAGGAGTCGTAATAATTTCGTAAACATACGATTTTAAATTACTATATTCAATTGTATTGAACCAATTTATTCATCTTAATAAATTGGTAGTATTTAAGCTAAGTTTTGTTACATTCATTTTATTTATTATTTCCTTTCTGCCGGAGGATATCGCAAAATTATTCTGAAGCAATATTTTCAATAACTTGTCATGGTCAGGTGTTAATTTGAACAACTGCTTTTATTGGACAATGCAATACTTAACAAATTCGTATGAATATATTATTTTATTCAAATGCAATCATCATTTACGAAAAACACTTTTTGCGATATCTTCCAGTGTGTGTGTGTGTGTGTTTTGTTTTATGTTTTGGCACTTTTATTTCATGTAACTAGGTATTTCATTTGTTTTATGCATTCCTACGTAAAGTGCGAATTATTGTAGTCGTAGTTAAATAAAGACCGTCTACGAATAGACACGACAGTCAATCGAAAATCTACAACACGACGTACTGGAGCAAAGACTGAAACACAAGCTGTATCTATTGAAACCATTGCCGAATAATTATCAACCTAAAACCCTTTTAATAAGGTCCTTTAGGATTTAAATAGGTGTAATGTTATAGTGGTCGTGGTACATACTATTGTCAACTGCAAACAATGCCGTCCCCACTAAGTATTTTCAGATAGTCAATGAGTCATCTCATCACGTCAGTCAGATATAAACGTGAGCAGTTACTAAAACAATTAAAGATTATCGACCTGTGCTTAAATTCTCAGGATGGGTATGTGAACCGATTCTGAACAATGTAGCTACTTGGGTACATAGACTATGAGAACGTCCATAACGTAGTTAGATTATTTATGCTACATTTACTATCTTGTAAGATGTCACAACATTGTATTACTTTGTCATAAAATCTGTGGATATAGAGGCGAATACTCATTAACAAATACATGTCAAAATAACTTCATAAGTTAAGTTGTTTATGTTATATCGAAGAGATAAAAGAGAAAATATTTTTTGGTAAAAAGGATATGGCAAGAAGAACGATTCTCTATTAGTACATATTTCGTAGCAAATGCTTTCACAAGGAAGCAGAAGGTGTTTTAGTGATTGAGAAAAATATTTTAACATACCTTCGTGTCTGTATGGTAGGTACATTTTCTCTGGGATCGAATCGAAGTGAAATTGATCTCACGTAATAAATCAAAAGCGGAGATGTAAAAAAAACTACTTCGTCGCGTATAAGACCAACAACGCATTGCAATGTGAAAAATGCAGTGTTAAGAGCATTTTAATTGGATATTTGGAACAAATTAATGATGAAGTAACAGCTTAGTTAACAGTCATAATTCAAATTCCATACGTACTTTAAAATCTCATCGTAATATATTCGTGTTGTTCGCATTTCGTGTAACAGTAACGCATCGTTATCGATATTGTAATATTATACAATGTTTGAACAACCTAATGTGCACCAGTTACAGTAAAATGCGGAAAACCTCTTACTTTTTACCACGTCAGTGAAATAAAAGACAAAACCTTATTACAATGTCTACAACAACGACAACAACAACGACAACGTCAACGAGGCAGTAATAATAGTTTTACTACAAAGAAAATGCTCTAACGGAGTATAGATAATTCTATTAGTACTACGCGCAATGGTGTCGATCGTTACACGAGTTCCGTTCATGTTGTTTTAATTCATCGGAAAAAAGTAAATAAATAGTAAAAAGGTATGAAAAAAATAATAACAATATAATACTACTTTTAGTATAGTATGGCCATAACCGCTGCGCACTCCCTGAGGTACGCGCGGAGAGGCGGAGGGTGACGCGGTCTGTCAGTCCGCCGTCAACGCTCGTGGCGGCAGGTAGTGTCATTTGTATCGGACCGTCAATGTCAGATGCACATGAGATAAAAATTCGAAGATGGGTCGTGCGTTATCTCGAGATGTAAAAACCGTGATTTTTAAAGTGGCTGAATATTTCAAGAAAAGAAAAGTAGACAGAGAAAGCTTTCCGATCATGAAATACCATGTCCAGAAAAATGAAAATGATTACTGGAATCGCGATTTTAGGTTCGATAATATTATCGATTCATTCATAACAAATTTGCAAGACTCTGATTCAAGTTCCAATGGCGACACGGACAATAAAGATGATGACGAAATGGAAGATGAAGTTGAAACAGAATCTATGTCGGAATAACTTAACTTCTTATACTATCTACATATATCGATTTGTTTGTAATTATAGTAAATTTTCAATAAAAAAATCCTTATTTGAATTTTAACTTTAGTTCTCATTCATCAACTGTCTAGGTATTTTAATACAATATCGAGCATAATATAGATTCCGAACACCGTTCCGCCACAAGTCCTGCCTTAGAAATGAAAACTGATATCGTTAGATTTGTCTGACGTGTATTGATCTCATGTGAACTTATGCTCTTTTTTCCTCGCCTCCCACCTCGCCTTGCATACCTCAGGGAGTGCGCAGCGGTTATGGCCTTACTATACAAAGAAAATGCCCGAACGGAGTATAGATAAATAATCCGAGTTGTCACTATGCTCGATAGATGGCGTTGGGATCGAAATAGATCGCGCTATGGTTTCGTTACACGCATTTGGTTGGGTATCGGCCGAGCGCTTCGGTACCGTCGTGGAAAAATTGTATTGTCGGTTGTATGGTCGTTTATGTGGATTGGTCCTGTTTCGTAAATTCTAAATTGATTCCGTTGTATTTGTCGATTAAAAGGTTTATTCGTTGGGTAGAACTGGTTGTTGTTTGATGTAGGTTTGATCTCGATTAATATAGTACTTAGTTAGTTTGTTTAGTAAAACTGTAATTCTAAGTTCGTTTTCAATTATTTAGTTTTAAGTTCGTTTCTTTTAAGTTCCCTGGGATATCTTCCACATTTCAGACTGATCAAATTTATATGGGACCACACTGACACTTTACTCTTTCAAACACAAAGTAATTTCTCAAATCGGTCTATAACTGATATGCCTTAATATACATAAAAAAAATACGGTCAAATTGAGAACCTCCTCCTTTTTTTGCAGTGGGTTAAAAACTTTCTGCTCAAAGTAAATTTACGGACGAAGTCGCGGGCAAAACTACCCATGCTAAAAATGCGATAATAACTCTGTCTATCTGTCTTTCCGTCACGCCTAAACTACTGAACCGATTTGGATGAAATTTGGTACAGACATAGTTTGGAACTCGAGAAAGGACATAGGATAGTTTTTATCCCAAAAATCCTGCGGGAGCGGGAACTTCTCAAAAATCCCGCGAGATCGGGAACTATGTGGGTAAAACCAAAAATCTGCCGGAAGTCACTATTCCACGCGAACGAAGTCGCGGGCAAAAGCTAGTAACTTCATAAGTTAAGTTGTTTATGTTATATCGAAGAGATAAAAGAGAAAATATTTTTTGGTAAAAAGGATATGGCAAGAAGAACGATTCTCTATTACATATTTCGTAGCAAATGCTTTCACAAGGAAGCAGAAGGTGTTTTAGTGATTGAGAAAAATATTTTAACATACCTTCGTGTCTGTATGGTAGGTACATTTTCTCTGTGATCGAATCGAAGTGAAATTGATCTCACGTAATAAATCAAAAGCGGAGATGTAAAAAAACTACTTCGTCGCGTATAAGACCAACAACGCATTGCAATGTGAAAAATGCAGTGTTAAGAGCATTTTAATTGGATATTTGGAACAAATTAATGATGAAGCAATAGCTTAGTTAACAGTCATAATTCAAATTCCGTACGTATTTGAAAATCTCATCGTAATATATTCGTGCTGTTCGCAATTCGTGTAACAGTAACGCATCGTTATCGACATTGTAATATTATACAATGTATGAACAACCTAATGTGCACCAGTTATAGTAAAATGCGGAAAACCTCTTACTTTTTACCACGTCAGTAAAATAAAAGATAAAACCTTATTACAATGTCTTACGTCGCGTGTAGGAACAAAAGAATAATTTTGATATCTATATTCTATATCATTCAGTCCGCCATGTTTTTTTCGTTCGAAAAATGGTCTTTGTATCCGCAACAATTAGAACTTTTATTACCAACAATTTTCATGCTATCACAGTTTTACTTGCATTCCAGTAAGATAATAATCATAAATGAACTTTAGGAATACATTTACTTTTTTCTAAATTGAAATAAACCTATAGATAGGTTTGCGTAACTTCCTATCATTTTCTACAAATTTTCTGAAGAAAAATGTTAATGGTAGCCGTTACGCTAGTAATAATGCTGTGGTTTAAAAGAAACCTAATACTAGATTGCAATACTGGGCTTTTGTAATTGTGTAATTAGCATTTACAAAGGCTCATTACCTGACATCCTTTAACAATTAGTGGACCTAGCATTATGCAAATGGATTATGTTAATGGTTCTATGAAAAGTTTCGTGTATTGGACTGCCTTCCAAGACATTTGCGTGGTAATTAGGATATCGAAACAATTGTGAATACAAATAAAAGGAATATGAACAATAAATGTGTTCTGATAGTTTTGTTACAATTAGGCTTGAAAACACCACATTTTTAGAGAACAGGAAATAAACCTATGCCAAACTAGCTAGTTTGCCTGTTTTGATGGATAGGAGTGAATGTAATAATCCCAGCAAAAGTTTCCGAATTTCTGATGAGTGTGATATCAAAATCCCTCTGATCTAAAACCGAAGAACTTTAGAAGACTGACCGTTTTAGAGATTCAAACTCACCAGTTGGGATTCTCACCAAGAAAGTGAACTGTCCCGTTCCGGCTGGCAGCCTGCTGTGGTTGCCCAACGCCGCACGCGCAGCACTGCTATACGTTTTACTCGTAACGCACATATAATCACTACAAACATCGGCAATTACCTTTACACAGCGATAATCTTCAAATTGGTTCGAAGAATTCGTTAAATTGGCCAAACTAATCTTTGAAAGTCAGAGAATTTCTTGGTCATTTAAAAACTGCTATGCAATCAGTCAAAGTTTCGTAAGAAACTATTCAACAGGTTGCACATCAATCGAAATTGACTGAAAATCAATCTAAAATCCAGTCCCAAACCAGTTGCTGAACAAATACAATAAAATTCAATAAATCATTTTCTGATTCAGCGAGCAAATACATTCAGTATTCCACTTTCATAACCTGCAGAGGCAATTAAGCTTTTTATCTTTCAGCTAATTCATAGATATTAACACCAGCTGTAACAGATGCTATTTCCATAACACGATAATGAGAAACCCAATCTCATGTGCGTTCACATTATCTGCTACACTATGCGTCTCACCATCTTCCAACAGCCTACCTACTTATTACTTGTAAAAGTTGGTTTCATAAATGCTATTTACGCAATTACGATACGAGTACGCTTGCAGAGATTATCCTGATAACTTAGGTATTTACGATCATCCTGCTACGTATGGTACAGCAGGAAAATTACATTGAAACATGAAAATAATGGTATTATGCTTCAAATAGGTTCAAGAGTCAACATTTACTACTGGAACAATGCTGAGAAAATAATGATTTGCCTACATAATTTAATTCTACTTCCTAGCCCACCTCGTGCAGTCACGCATCATACTACTTTAGTTTTTTATCTAAATACCTTGAAACCAGACGCTCGTAACGTTGCTCGACTCGTGGGATATAATTCAGAAGAAAACAGCAATACGCGACCAAATTATAAAGACCCCTCGATAGTTTACGATCCTATTAAACCATGGGATGAGAAAAGTAATAGTATAGCAATCAAAGTTCGTACAGCAGTGGTCATTCGAACAATAACAACGATGTTAGCCGTCCGTGACGCAACGCCTGACATTTGTCACTAAAACGTAACCAAAATTAAACTAACAGAAGTTTAGTTACGAGCATATAAAGATCGATTGTTTCTGAGAAGAATGAAGAGTTATCGGAATTAGACTTCTTTAAAATAGCTATACTAGATAAAACAAACCCGCATACACAGGTGTAAAGGCTTTCGCTATGAAATAATTAACCAAAACATCGCATACAGTCCTTGTAGATGTCCATGTTCTTTGTTCCATGCAGATGTACAATGCAAGACCTAGTAGATAGGATTACTTACACAGGATGCAGTATAATAGACTCTGGACTACTGCGTTTAGCGTAACTGTTCGTGGCAATGGTTGTGTACACACTGTTATTTTGCCGTCGTCTACTAAATTATCTACAGTACATGCAATATCTTTAATAATACACAGTTTATGACTATCCATTTCTTTACTTTATTCGACTATTTTTTATTGTTTTGTTTACTTACTTCTTTTATTTCTATTGGGTCATATCCTACTTGTTTAATGTCTTTTTGGTTTTCTTTTCCATTATTCTTCACGATACGTTTATTAATTGATGTGATGATCACATAAAATTTTTGTTCCATATGAGTCACGAGAATGTATAATGTATGCAGCAGCAAATATTAAATTACACATAAGCATACCATTAGGGCTTGATACCGCGATATCGTTAAGCTTGACTAAGTTAGTAAGCAGACATTAGTCCGCCGTCCACCGCGAGCTACTTAATAATTTAATAACGGCGAGTGTTTCGCCAGCCATTGTCTGTTCTATTGTGGATAATTCATACCTCGCGGTGTAGTCGCTGACCGGTCCACCGCTGCGTTTGTTGATGCGTCAGTACATCGTGGCTACTCGCACGAATATACCGACCGCGCCGCCAACGCGCACGCCGCGTGCCATTTCGAATTTCGAACACTTTTTTCTTTTACTTTTTTTTCATTTTTCACCAGTGATGTTTATTCTCTTGTCTGTGAAATAGTTTCGAATGAAGTGATGTGAAAAAAATCGATTGTCGTGTTCCATGTGACCGGAGTTTGTGTGGATTTTTAAATTCGTGCAATTATTTGTTTGTAAAGCTGGAGCGGAACGGTGTTTACATGCATTACAGAAAGCGACCATACAGGTTGGGAATACATTTAATTTCATATTGCGGCTAATTTGACGACATTCAAAGTAGCAACTTACTCTTAATTTTAAATACCTACCACGATTTCAATTTTCTAAATCATGTTCTTGAATCTAAATTGAGAAATTGGTGCATGAATATTGAATAGCAGTTTAGACTTTAAATTCATCTTGTTTAATGATCCGAGAATTAGAGTTATCAAAACGCAGGCTTTGATTGAGTGCTGATCAACTACTTGCCTATGTTTAGAGAGTTGATTATAACAAAAGTTAGATTTAATTTGTATTACAACACTTTTTAATGTGACAAAACCAATCCGTTATGGCGCGATAATGACGTAACCCGTTTGGATGTTGTTTTATTGTCACAAGAGATACAACAGAACAACAATGTACGCATGGGTATTTTATTGCTGGCCACACCATTGTGTTTTTAGCGATGACACCCACTAATGTATGTTGTACCACTGTCTGTTTGGAATACGCATAGGTACCTATATAATCAAGATACTTTTATGCTGTGATATCCTGTACAATGACAGTGTACTGTTGGTACACGTACTAACCTATACCTTTACCGGGAGGCAAATAAACCGATCATAAATAAGTTAGTAAATAACACAAATAGTTAGATGCAATTTATTTCTGTTTAGAATTTAAATAAGTCCATAAAATCCTGATCAGTTTAAAGGATATAGTATGCAAACTAATTTGAACCCTGTGTATACTGCGCAAAGGTTCAAAACGTCAAAGAGATTCAGCAGGCAGGAACAAAATAGTTATACCAATATTTAGCAATTGTCACTTGAACGTGCAAACTGAATTAGAGAACTCATTGCCACCGGCGGTTACGATTACAGCAACAATTTACTTTTTTGGCGTTCTGTGTAAAAAATAACGTAGGTGGACTCGTTCTCAATTGGTCAATTCGAGGACAGTTGCAACTCTTACTAACGATTTACGGCTACGAGAAATATTGTAGGAGACTGAAAGTTTTTTGTATGAGGGTTATGATATTTGCACTGTTTCTTAGTTTGCTGTATCGTCTAGAAAAATCTTATGATACGTACTTTAAGAAGTACTTAGAAGCTAATTTATAACCCACATCTTAGATGCGCTGGTTGTAAGTCTGTACTCAAGGTTTTCAAAAAAAAAACAAAGTCTGTGATACTACTACAAACTGTCGTAAACCATTCAAGTAAAAAAAAGTTTAGACGAATCATTGTGTAACTATATTTCCGCCGCTTGAGGTTCTCCGCGGCCGCAGCGGCAGCAGCAGCACAGCACGCAGAACTTGGAAGATGGGATGGCGCAAGAGTATCGACGCAGGTTGCGTCCCATACTAAAGGCCTACCCATCTTCCAAGGGAATAAAGACATGCCGTCCGGTCTCTTACCGTCGTCGCGTGCCAGGCCATTTGGTTCCAGTACAGCTGGCACCCCGACGGCAACAAGAGCCCGACGAATAATGTCATTGATATTTGCGTGCCGCGCAATACGGCCCGCACTACGGCTGCACGACAGGCCGTGGTGTCCGAGGCTGGTGACAGCCTCACCACAGTGGCAGCGATGAGGGGAGCAGCACGGTGCTCCTATACGTAAACAAGTAGCGAGGCGGAAAGTTGTATCGTCAAACATGGTGCCAATGTTTGACGACGGTAGTGCCTGAAGCCAAAGCCCCGACTCCCATCTACCCACAGCCAGTAGGCGCGCTCGCTCAGCAGGAGTAATTGCCGTTTCTATCAAACTATTCCGGGTTACTCTGCAGAGCGGCTCATCCCACTGTCTTTGGGAAGACGGGTTGCTGGGTAAATTTTCGTTCGGGCAAGTAATTTTCCATGCATCCATAGCCTCGGCTAAATACGGCACCTCGAAATCAGCCAGTGTTGGAGTAAGAATATTCCTGGTTAATTTCTCAGTGCCGTGAACCGAGGATATGAATGCCGGTAAACTAATACTGGTAATTTTGCGGACGCCGAGACCTCCCATCCGGATGGGCAATGTGGCTTGTTGCCAGGCTCGGTCGTCCAGGGCCACATTGAGAATGGAGCTGAGGGTATGGCGGATAATTTTATCAATTGGGTCTAAAAGGTGGCTATGTTTAAAGAGATGAGAAGAACGGAGGTAATATGTAAATTTAGGACCAAAACAGCAGTGTCGAATTATTGTGATGGCCGAATGCATTGTAATTTTCTGTAGGCGTTCCGAAATATCGTTGAAATTATCAATTTTTTCCGAAATAAATGTAGAAAAAGATTGGTCTAGGATGGGAGCCCCAAGGAGGCGGAGAGACTGTTTATCTATAATTTTAATCTGTGGTGCTAATGATTGAAATTTGGATATTGTCATTTGTCTGTCAGTCGTGTCAGTAATAAATAATTCACATTTTGTACAATTTAGTTCTAAACCAATGGAATGAAATTTATGTTTTAAATGAATGAAATCCTGAAATACGGTCTCTACATCGCCTCCCAGGGTCCCATCATCTAGATACCAAACGTTGAATTTGGAATTTAGCTCTCGAATGATCGGGTGAATGGCTATGCTGAAAATTACTGGCCCGAGGGGATCACCTTGTTGGCATCCGACTGCAGATTCCAATAGGTTGTCCTTATAAAGTAATTTTGATGGGTGCCTGTAACATTGATAGAGAAAACTATAAATTTTGGGTACTTCTTTTTGTGCTTCAGCCAACAGGGTGTCCCGGTTTACGGAATTGAAAGCATTTTTGATGTCAACCTTCAGGATGACCTCTCCTTTGCCACAATTTAGGTAGGCCGACAGAGCGTGTACGGCAGCCTCGCAGCCCCCTTTGGAACCGTATCCCAACTGTAGGGGCTGGAATTTGTTCGAAAGTTCCTCACTGTAAAATTTGCAACCGATTTTGGCTGCTATACGACGATATGTTGTTCCCACGGCAATGGGACGAATACCGCCGTCCTTTTTCTTAAGGGCGCACAGATTAGCGCCATATAAGACGTCGAGGACAGCATCGTGCACACTGCCGGAGAGCATCACATTAGTTAGGGCTGTAAGCTCCTTAAGAAGCTCCGCACCGGCGTCCCCGGCGCCCGAGCTCGTTAAATCTTTAAGATGTTGCGGAGTCAGGCCGTCGAGGCCACCGGCGGTTCCGCTTCGAAAAGAATTTACAGCCTCAACCACTTGTCGACCTGTAACTGTGAGGGTGTTTGTATCAGGAAGGGGAGGGTCGGGAAAGGAAAGACCATCAGCGGGGGCCGGGTGTTTGCTCTCCAGGGCTGTAAGAGTATCCGAAGAGCATGGCGCCACAACATCACTGCTGAAGAGTATTCTGGCTGCACCTCTGATATCACCTTCGCCTAGCTTTGTTTCAATTAAATTGCTTATACACCTTGGGGAGGTAAAACATTGTGTCGGTAATTTAGAGTCAAAATTTTGAGTCGAAATATTACAATTTTCTTTTACTTTTGACGTCAAAGATTTTTTGCTAGTTAAATTTTTTTGGATGTGGAGAATTCTGTAGGGGAAGGTGAGTAACAGTTCCCAGGCACGTGGCGAGTTCTCCCGTGCTGCGAGGCGCATGCACTGCGCTAAGGATTGCGCTACTAATGGCCTCGCACCACGGGGAACCCGCTTTAAAATGGGAACAGAGTTTTTTAATTTGGAAAGCTTTTGCCAAATGGGAACATTATTAGGTACTGTGTGTATCTGTGGGCCAGGTTGGGGGGTGTTTACATTTGGAGGTTCTGAAAAGCTTTGGGGTCTGTGTATTTTTCCAATGTGGATATTCAGACCCCGCTTACCTTTAAAGTACCGTGCCTGGGTACAGTGCGGGCATCGCTCCGGAATACCTAGCGATGCAGAAGGTTGACTAGCACTTCTCGCCGCATCGCTACTGTTCATTTCACTTACAACTAACAATACAGATATAAATACAAAAAATAAATATATACACAACACAGTCTATCAAAAACACTGAATGACAGATGTCACTGGGGTGGCACTCAGAAGCGCAGCGCCGCGCGCTGCCGCCGTCACCGCAGCGCCCTGTCAGCGCAGCCTCCGGCCATGGCAACCGTTGCCGGAGAGACCGCTGCAGGGCGTCGCGTCACGTCACCACGTCACCGTCACAATTTCTTCAATCGTAATTGAGTCTATGATTGAGTCGGGATTGGATCTCGGTCGAAGTAGAATTAGAAAAATCGGGCCCCTGTAGCGTCTGAGTTAACTACTGAGTTGCTTGTCCCCAAAGTCTTCTCGTTAAAATCCAATTTATTAATTTGAATTGAGCGGTTGACAGCTGACCGCCTCCGTATGATGTAGATTTTTATCAGTTATCCTTCTACAATGACGCCACAAACATTTGTACACAGCATTTATGACCACTACTACTATATTAAATGCTTTTAAGGGCTATTTTGACTATTTTTCTATTTTATTTCAATTTTAAATTACACAGCTGTTTTTTGACAAGTCAAAAATTCAATCCTTCAATCAAATATCCGCTGCGGCCGCGGAGAACCTCAAGCGGCGGAAATATAGTGGCCTTGTCGGCAACTATATTTTCGAACCGTTTGGGGTTGAAACCCTCGGGTCGTGGGGTCCGAATGCGCATACCCTATTTAAAGACCTGTCTAGGCGGCTGGTTGACGCTTCTCGTGACCAAAAGGCTGGCTATTACCTCGGACAAAGGATCAGCATGGCCATCCAACGAGGTAATGCTGCCAGCCTCTTGGGTACGCTCCCAGTTGACAGCGATGGGGATGAATTTTTTGACGCCTTTTAGATATAGTGTATATATATATATTTTTTTTTATTGTTCTACTAGGATAGTTTTTTTTTTGTAAATATCTTTGTGTAACGAAACTTATTTCCCACAAATTATGTTGTTACGAAATATCCAAGTGACCATGTAGTTCTGTTTGTGGAAGTAGCACTTCGGAGCTTAACCTCACGACTCACATTAGGCTTGAATGCCGTTGCTAATTCTACCAAAGTCAAATATGAAGGAGAATAACGAAATATGTAAGATCCTTTGAAGGAAAAATTATCTAATTACAATGCGTTGTAAAAATTATAACCTACCTTTATAATTTAAAAAAAGGGGATCAGGGAAGTCTAAGATTGCCTAATTCTGACGAAATCCATATGTAGTTCGAAATCCAAACACACAGCAACGGTTATAGGTACCTAAGTTCTAAATTTTCTATAATTTATGTACCACAGGTTTGAGTATCCTATTACATAAGAAAATCTAATTAAACAGAAACATTACAGTAAAACGCGTATTAAATTGATTGTATCCAGCAGTTATACAACATTAAAATTCTATGATTATAATACCATTTAAAATCCTGAGATTGTACGCCTAGGCCATAAATTAAGCATGATGATTCTATTACTTGGTCATAGACACGCAAGTATTCAACCTATTTCTTCTAATCACTGTAGTAGCAAAAACTACAGAAAAAAAAAACAAATTGCTTACTCAAAATATGATGCAACCGGTCTCGTCACGAACTCATTGTTTTTTATTCAGCTATGTCTAAACCAACGGAAATGAGGTTTTTCAGCTGTTCGTAACGGTGGATTCAGGACAGATAAAAAGACAAAAATCCAAAAAGACGCAATAAAAACACCTGTTAGTATTTTTTTAGTTGTTATCAAGGTTTAACCGATAGTTGAACTTGAAGGTCCAAGTTTCTTCGTCGCTCCATGTAAATTGTACGTAATAATTTTGCTGAATCACTGGTCAAAATTAATACTTCTCTCTCAGAAATATGTACATGATATACTGACATGTTCTACGAAGGCAGTGGAACTGCGGAAGATGCGAGTTCATTCATAATTTTATAGATACTTAAAACCATTTTTATAACTGACCCGGATTCATTACCGGCAAGTGTAAATTTGTACAGCCTATAACGCAACTTTCATCGTAGATTCAGAACAATTTCGTGAAGTTGCATTACACACGCATTATTTCTATGTGAGTGTCCAATTGACGATCATTAGCGAGTTGGTAGTCAGTGCATCACTTTCTTGCACAATTTCACGGCGCGCGCGCACCCATGTTTCATTTGGCTGTTACTGATTTCACCGGCACTCCCCACGGACGTCCTGGCTTGCGTATGATACACTTGACAACCCATGGTAATCGGCAACTAATGCATCATTGCTTGCTGCAGGCTTTCCACCTAATGCGTGCAAGAAATGGACCAATAGACCCACAATACTATCATCTAGTTATAAGAGAGGTATTTCCATGTAGAAATGACACTGTAATCTAATTCTCATTTTTAAGGAAAATAAAAAAATGCCTTTTTTACTCCTTTTAGTTGTCAACGTCCCACAACCTGAAAGTTGTAACAATTAGGTGATAAGCATTTATATACCTACTTACATATTGATCCGGAGTGTGGTAGTGGCATCCTGCTTAGTTACAAAATGAAAATTCACAAACATCACTTAAACCCTATTTCGGAGAATGCAGGAAAATTAATTCTTGCATCGCCTCATTAACGAAAACATCGATCGCAATACAGAGTAATTGCTATAATTATGGACTAAATCATATTGTTTCAAAACAAGATTGTCCAAAACTACTATTGGCTTCACTCTGCACCGGCGGATGACCTAAATGATGCAAGCGTTTGTGTTATACATAGAAGGTCGATATACCATTCAAAACTTTATTATTTCTAACTAAAATAAAACTATTAACGAACCAAGTAATGAAATGGCGTTTTTATTAAACGTGCTACTAACTGCGCACGTGTCTCAATTACTTATTTTAGAGGAAACGGAAATACGGCAGCTATAAAATAAACCGTTATTAAGTAAAAAGTTTTTTTCGTTTAATTTTAACTAGGCAATGTTTCCTTGCTACTGTATAAGGCATATAAAATATGTATCAAGGCAAATATTGGCTTGGGTTGACCTTCCTACATAACTATCAACAGAAAAAATATAGGTATGATTAGTTTTGCACCACATTGTCATTATCAAACCGATCAGTAAACTTCGAGAACTATGCCTAGGCTTAGCTTTGAAACAATAACTTACGAAACTGATTGAAGTGCAAGATCGGAAAGTGAAACTAGATAATACTTACAACTCACACATTTAAATCCAAGAGCCAGGAGCATACATGTACCGACTTCGCAGGATGAGATCGAAACAACATATTAAGCGAATCTTCTAGGCAGAACCACTAGCTTATCATAAAACAATATTTTACAGAAACTATCTACTATCAAAATTAAAACCATCAGTCATTAATCTACAGCATAATCTACAAAAAATCTCACAATGCTGCTCACGTAACGATGGCACACGCAGTAATGATATGAACTAATTGCTTGACGTTACCCACATACATGCTTAATGTACAACTATTTCCTTCTTTCTACCACACTTGAATTCCGGACTGTAATTGCTGAGCCATTTGTGAACGTATTAGCATTTATCAGCGTTTGTCATGCGGCTGTCGTGGGCTATTTCTACTCCATTTCCTTATTTGAGAAAGAATTCCACGACTTTCGATCGATTAAGTCGTAACATTTTACAACTGCTACAAAGAAGGCTTCCAGATTGAGCCCATTGACTTTCATAGGTTTTGCATTTTGGGCCTTAAAGTCGGTACTGCTTGATAGTTGGTTTTTATAGTCCCAACATTAACTAGGTCTAATAGGGTCTAGAAGTGGCCCTGATTTGGAATTGGTGGCCCCCTTCCTATGTACGGGTCGTAAATCAATGGATGTAGTGTATGTACACATAATATAAAAATAGATAAAATGTAATAACTCAATCTAACCACATTTTTCTCTCTCGCTGTTAGCACTTTTTCTCGTTAAAACTGTGTTGATTTACCGGACATGCGTTTAATCATTTTAATTAACTACCAATTAATTAGTTTACGAGTTTATAGTCACTTACTATGCAGCTCTCGTGACGGTATGGACGCACATAACTTTTACCCGTGATCATCTATACTAATAAATAAAGAAGAAACATTTGTTTGTTTGTTTCTATCCTAAAAGCTCCGAAACTAGTGAGCCGATTTGAAAAAAATATTGCACAGTTGGAAAGCTTCACTCATCCCGAGTAATATAGGCTATATTTTATCCCGGTACGGGCAATAGCGACGCGAGACTCGGGTGAAACCGCGGGAAAACTGCTTGTATTTTATAACAGGGTACTTGAGTTGAACGTGACTTACTAACTGTTGATTATACAGACAGGAACATTTGGGGTACTGAAGATTTACTTGGTAGGCACACCGTTAATTCAATCATAGGACATCCGGCCGTCCTTAAACATTGTAATAAGTATGTAATGAGGGTTTTTGAAATTTTTTCTGCCACCGGGTGGCGCCACGTATGCGTCTGGTCCAAACAGCTGTCAAATAGTATGGAATTGTAGGTGCCGAACTTATTGTTTATTGAAATTCTGTTATATTGGAAGTGTTATTGATTTTATTATGGACTACGGTCAGAATAAGGTTTCCGAACTAAAAATTGAGCTAAGAGAGAGGGTGCAAAAGTCACTGGTACTAAGGAAAAGCTTGTTGAAAAATTTGTTAACACAATATGATTTAGTTTTTTTTATTTACTCAACCGCAATAGTAAAACAATAATGCAGTGCTTTAATTATAAAATAAAAAAAACACTAAAATCGTTCACTATTCATAGTAAAGATAAGCACTTTGACAGTTATCTGGACCTGACGCTCGGTGCTGCCACCTCGTGGATTGCCATTTTAGAAAACCCTCATTATGTAAGAAGTCAGTTCTATTTAATATGTCAAGTTCAAAAATTATATACTTTGAGCTAGACGATTTAGGATAGGATAGCTAGAGGATGCAGGCGCATTATGATCACGTCGTTTACCTAGGTTTTTGGACAAACAAATGAAAACTGTGGAAAACTTCTCGGCCTTGCCTTGCAGTACAACTTTAGAGAAACGGATTCAAAATCTTTGTTACGTACATATACTATGTTGACTGACGTGTCCGTTGAATTATTTAATTCATTGCATGTGGATTAGATTCTTGGATAACTTGGCAAAATCTATTTGATTGTAAATCTGGTTTGTTACACATTCATAAAACTAATGTTTTTATTATTTGTTTCAGCTCTGGGAAGCGACAAATTGGCTCCAATGTCTTAGCTAGGTAAGTTAACTATTTAATGCATATAATATTTACATATAATTTTATGACAAAAGCAGCTACAAAATACTTGCAAATACTACTAACGCCATCTAGTTTATTCACGTACAAAACGCAGCGCCATCTGGAACACCACATATACATCACGTGCAATCTTCCAAGTCGTCGTAGTTCTGACTTGCAAACATAGATGGCGCTGTCACCTTCTTATGGATCCCAACAGGTGTCTCTACTGGTAGCGACTTTGTTAACGAACTTGAGGGACTAATAAAAACAATGACTTGAATTTGAGTAACGGATGGCCGCCTAATAAAACGTTGCTATAATGAGAGGTGACATTGTTTCAGCCAATTATACCGGTCGTCATCATTCAACTCGTCGGGCTGCGGCTCTGGCGGGGAACCAGCTGACGACATGTACTCAGATGTGTCTCTGGAGGAAGATGTCCAAGGTCTCAACTATAAGGTCAGTGATATTTCTCTTCTATCCCTTAAGGAAGCCATATTTTTTTCCCTAGGTAGTATCAATTAAGTGGACTGTTCAAGCATCTCTTCCTGGAATTCATGGTTTATGAATTTTCTCGGTCCAGACCAAATACTACGAATCCTCTTTTCTCTGGATTAGGTTACGATTTTATTCTCGTTGGTTAAGAGGCTAAGCTTAACTGAAAAACAAACGGGAACAACTTTTAGACTTCCTCATCGTACCTACACAAAGGACCTTTACCTATTTTTAACGCATTTATCTTTGTTCTTCAGCAGATTTTTACAAATAATTTGATTGATAGTACTCAGGAAACGAAGTAATCAAAACATAATGACTCGATGACTTAATGTACATATGATCATAATTACGAGTTGGATGACTATGATGGTGATGATGATGAACGCTTCATTGAGTCTTTGTAAACTAGCTTATTTAGACGTAGACAGTGTCTCAAATTAAACCTACTGCGTTCTTACAGCAGGCGTAGCCACATCATAATACTGTCGGATCAAATCATTTAGGAATTGATTCAGAAAATACATGATCATGACTTCAGAGTAAGAACATTTAGGGCTTTAGAAACGTATAAAAATACTCCAACATTCTCCAGTAAGAATCCGTCAATGGACAGGTCAACTTGTTTTCTCAATCATTAGTACCTACTTTCCTACCTATATCAATGTATATAGCTTAGATACCTGCCAATGTACGTCGTAGTATACTATATTGTAAAGTACAAACAAATGAATCACTTACACCCATTCATGCGAAGCATTACTGAGACAATTTTCTCGGAAAACTGTACCGTGTAATGGGAAGTTTATCAGCTATGTCATCGGAAATTGTCACTGTTGGATTACATCAACTTCCTTTGACCAAAACATTGTAATCATTTGAGGACACTTCAGCAAATTCTTGTAAATTTATGAAAATGTCAAACAACTTTCATCTATGTTGCAAGAAGAAGGCGTAAGTCCGGAAAACTATCAGTCAACTTTATGAACTGTTGGTCAGTCATAAAATTCATGCATACCTACGTATAGCGATTATTACTTACCTAAAATATAATTTTCCCGCTAATTGATTACATTAACAGCGGTGTAATTTAAACCAACATGTTATTTTGGATAAATACCTAAGTATTTGATAATGATAACGTAAGCTTAATTAAATGTTTAATAGGAATACCTACTAAAACAATGCTTGGCTAGTTAAGGAAAATACTCCTTTTATTTTTTCAAAATAACCCATTATTGCGGTTATTACCGACGTAAACACAATTGGTTATGTGAATCTACGCCAATAAATGACAATACGCTAGAGGTATATGGAGTTATCGAATGTGATTCATATTATTATGACATGCATAGTTAAATCATTTACATATAAATTCGTTATAATTTCGATGAATTAGGACCAAAACAGGGTTATTTTGTTCTTCTTTGATTAAATTATCATTTTCTTAGTAGTCACACATGAGTAATGAGTGACTTATGAAATTAGGGATATCAACAGAGTTTTGAATGATCAGGCTATTTATTACTTACTGCAAAAATAAATTTCGCACAATTTGTTTTTAGTCATCACGATCTATTCCCATCAGTGCAAGGTCGTACTGGCATACAGCCAATACCAAATTTAAATTTTGTTCACTTGCAATATTAAGCGCTGACACACGCTTTCTCATCATCTTGTGTTTATATTTTTTCACTTCTTAGTATTCTGTTATTTGGAAAACCAAGGCTGATCTTGAATGTCATTCATTCATAGTTCCTCTAGTTTCCAATGCCAGTTTATTTTGAACTTACGTTTGCAATCCATTGAGGAACTTTATTGTTGAATTTCTCTTTGACTTTTAAATCAGTGTACCGTCCACGATCTCTGTTCAATGACCTTATTAAAACTATCATTGTATATTACCAAAGGAAGGGTTTTAAACAATGCTCGTGCCGCTTCATTTAATAGTCTTACCTAGTGCGACAGTAATGGACGACGGAAACGGTCCCTCAGCTGCGCATACGCCACTTCCGGTCAGATTCGTGCCCAGCCACAGCGATATAATATGATTAATTTAAAATTAGAATCCTCGTGTAAATATTAAATAGGAGCTGTATGAGCTTTTGCGACCAAACATGGAGCCAATGTAAACAAATCTTTGTCAGGAAATGATGACTCAATCCTCTTCGTTGTATCATTTTATAAGTCACTTGTTTAGCGCCCACCAAAAAGGTTTCCACCTAAGTAAATTGTGTCTATTAGTAACAGATAAGAGTGTTACATTTTTTACAGCCTGTACCTACCTATGTTATACTTGTTACGCATAGCAGAACAAACTAGTTGTCACATATCGATTAGCCACACATAACCAGCTTCATTTCAGTTTAAACGAGTCCGTTAATCCGAAGGACTTCTCAAGAAAATAACCGTTTACTGTTTAAAACATTACTTAAGAAGAAAGTTGCATTTGTATGTATTAAATGTAGATTTTACAGTACCTACACGAAGCGTGTGCAGTTACATATCCTATTGTACTTCCATAGAACTGTGCTTACTTTGCCCATGTTGATCTTCAACATGGATTCATATTATGGACACAAGAGACTTTGCAAAACGGGCCCCAATGAGGTACGCGAATGTACCATTCAATTGCGAGTCTGGACAAGCTCACTTGTCTGCTAAGGGATTTTAAACCCTAGTTTATTGTTCTAAGGTCTGATTCAGGTTTTGGATAACAGTTTTCATACCATGTCTCGTTATGCAGCAGACAATACGTCTTGGAGAAACTGCGTGCCATTGAATTTTGCATAATATCTACTAGACTTGTACTAGCGGGAGAATATTATCAAAGCTGTTTAACATGTTTTGATTTATAGACGGTGTCGTAGATAAATTGAGGTAAAACGTTTCTTATGAAGCTTGATTTTGTCAGTTCTAGTGATTATAAACTAGGCTTTTTATTTATTTATTTATTTTAGGCTTCTACATCATCATACCAAAATTTCAGGCCCGTTGACCTTATTAGAACCACGGGAAAGATTAACGCAATTTTGAAATACTTAAATCACAATTTAAAACTCGCAAACAAAAGGCAGTTAAGCCTTGATTTGTTAAATTACTTAGGTTGGTACTTAGTTCAATCAGAATGAAGAACTTGAAAAGATTTCAATGTTAATGTCCATAAAACCTACATAAAATTGAAACTTATGCTACATTAATACTTATAACAGTAATAATCAAAACTATACAATATTCATATCCGTAACAAAATACAAGTGATTCTTAAGATTAGTTTCGGAGCGTTCCGTTAATCTTTTGTTTGCACGGTTTGCAAATGATCGAGCTCGATCGCATTGATCACGCACATCAAACTCACGCGCAGCCCAATGATAACAGTAGCTATTTTGGGGAAAAACTACTAATAAATCTGAGACTATCAGTAGTTTTTGACTTATACTTCCTACTTATTAAAAATGCTAATGTCTGAATATTTAAAATGCTGAATGATACTGATGAAATTATAGTATCAGAAGATATATTTTTTATACGGATGCTCGATAAATAGTTCCGACAGGTTGCAAGTGAAATCGTGAGAATGCAGCTTTAATAGATTGTTTTCAAGCAAGATACAAATACTCCTGTCTCCATTTTATACAATTTGCTTAAAAAAACCAAAGGTTTAGTTTTATAAAGCACTAGCTTCTAACAGCGAATTCACCCGCGTCACTTTCGCATTCGCATCCCGGGAACCAATTCGCGCTCTCAGATGCCTCCGCTAATGCTTGTTTGGCCTATGTTTCAAGCAAACATACATATCCGATGGATACATTATTGTATCATACAGGATTTCCGACGTTATTAATTTAATAATCTCTTTGCGTAGCTTTATACCCGGCCAAGAACTTTGGGGTCAAATTACGCAGAGTCAAAACATATCAATATCAGAACACACAGCTATCGTTTACTACCAACTTGTAAGAAAAGATAATGTGTGTGACAAAAGCGTGATAAACATGCGGTTCAAGTGTCCGGTTCAAATCAACATCAACCAACAATGTACTGTTACGCTAACTAATGTAATATCATGGAGTTTGTACATTTCTCTCCCCAGACATATCGCAAAAATACGCCAAAATAGATGCAGGATTTGTGAAAAGTTCTTGAGAAGATTGACTTATAGATATGAGTGAAATAAGGCTCACGGATGAACCATGGTCTGGAAAGTAGTTCAGATTCGATACACCCTCGTGCATCATCATTACGACAATCGTGTATAGGTAACCTAGAAGAAATCTTGATTCAAGTTTAAAATATAGAAAAGTTTTTAAATATAATTCATAAGTTTCTGTAAATACTTCTCGTAAGTATCAAAATCTATCCCAAGATTTCACAAAACCTGCTTCACAACTTAGCTAGAACTAAATCTAGTTAGTATTTGAGTACTAAACAATAGTTGCGTTGTACTCGCGTGCAGTGGGAGGGAACGTGGGTGGTCCAGAACCGTGCCAAGGATATCGGGAACAGCGAAATATCTCGCGCGATTATTAATCGTGTTGACATAGGCTTAATTTATGTTTTTATTATTCTTCTTAGAGGCTTTATAGTCTTGCTAATGTATTGGGAAAATTCTCTGTGTGTTTTCCACACATGTTTATGGCAAATAAATGATTCTATTCTATTCTATCTATCCTAAACCATGATCGTCTTTTCCCGAAGGTATTTTAAATAAAATTATCGACTCCAAAAAAAAAGAAGATTTATAAAAACCAACATAGGATTTGACTGGTGATATACTAAATTGAAGTGCACTAACTCGTAGCCTTGTACGTGTAAGTTTCATCAGGGAAAGTAAAATAACTTCATCGATAAAGCTGTAAGTAAAGGAAACGTAAACGAAGCTATTAAACAGACTTTATTAAGTGCTCAACTATAAATGTTATTTTCCGCTTTATAAAGACATTCTCATCACAAATTAACGATGCTCATAACATCATTAATTAATACCTCATCATAAAAAACCGGCCAAGTGCGAGTCGGACTCGCGCACGAAGGGTTCCGTACTATTATTTATAAAACGGACAAAAAAATCACATTTGTTGTATGGGAGCCCCCCAAAATATTTCCTTAATTCTAGTTTTCAGTATTTGTTGTTATAGCGGCAACAAAAATACATCATCTGTGAAAATTTCAGCTCTCCAACTATCACGATTCATGAGATACAGCCTGGTGACAGACGTACGGACGGACGGACAAAGGAGCGAAACCAATAAGGTCCCGTTTAACCCTTTGGATACGGAACCCTAAAAATAGGAATGCCTTAACAGCTCATTGCATAAGTGCAGCGAATTCCCAAAGCATGTCGATGTTATCTCAGTCATCTATCAGAGTTATCATGAGCATCGGGCTACAGAAACAAGCCACTATGACAGTAAAACGTCTTATTATCTAACTGTAGTATTACGGCTAACAAAAACATAGTAGTGTGAAACGGAAAGTGGTGCGAACGAACGCGTGTGAAATACTAACTGATTGTGTGCAGATGACGAGATTCTTACACATATCCAGATACATCGTAATCGCAAGTTGCTACATGACACGAAGGAATCTAATTAATTTCCCGCTTATCGAACTCCATCACCTTCTAACCTCCTTGCACTCATTTTCACGTTAAAACATTATGTAATCCGGTTTCCACCCGTTTTCACATAACTCGTTTGTCTTATCGAATACCCTTCAGTCACTTCCTCTGTTTCCATCGCTTCAGTATAATTTCTCGAAACGTTAAAATTGTAGCTATTATACCTACTTAGCGCTAAAACACTTGACGTTCATAAATAATAAACGGCACGTGAGGATCGAACTAAGGAGATCCTAATGCAGCCTAATTGAAATTTATGTTCCACCTCAAAGAACACCTCGTTTGGAACACGATACTTAAATATAATCATAGCTTCGCGATCAATGAACATTCATCTAGTCGTGTGAACAAGACCTGCGTATTGTTCAAGACTCTAGTGAAAACAGGTTAAAATATATTTCTATATAAGAAATTCGCAGAATGGCTAAATAAAACTCAGGGCGGGGGGCAACGTCACAGATCTGGGACACTCGTCTAGGAAAGCAATTGATTTGGTTTTTAGGGCGCAAAGATCAGCTTACGGTGTGAACATGTTGTGTGTGTATATTATGTGGTACCTACAGATCTTGTCGAGATATCCAGTAACGATCATTATTACTGCAGTAATTATACCGTGAGATGACACTTGTGTAGTGAATCCGGGAACCTGCTGTGTTTAACACAAGAGCCTTGTCTCAGACAATCGCTACTACTTAGATAAGTAAGTAAGTAGCAAAACAATTTATTTCACTCAGCTTCAGAAATCTATTCTACCAAAACAATGTTAGTCGTTTTTGTGCGGAAATTGCACTACACTGCATTTTGAAGGAGGTTTTTTGTTAGAGCTGCGCATTTGTTGTATGCACTTAACAATTTATCTGCATGTTTTTGTGTAGCACTGTAAATGTACCTAGTCCGCTCGGAAACGGGCAAAAAATGAATTTCAGGATCAGCTGAAAGACAAGAACCTAAAACAAACAATAAAATACTTCGCTCGTAAAAACTAATTGATGAAGAATGCACTTTACCACTGATGGAGCTTGTTAATTTATCAGTCTTTATTGCTTCCAATGAAACAATACGTTTCAAAGATAATTTGGAAGATAGAATGATTGTATGTTATAGTTTTAATGACCAATCCCCGAATTTAGAAGCTCGTCACACGGTGATCAGAGCGCTCCCGTGTGTTCATGATGTGATAACTTAAAATAGAGTGCCACTGTGCTACTAACACCACGACAGTTATGGCCAGTTACATGAGTATTTTATTAGTAATAGTAATTTAAAAGAAAGCTTCCTTGACGTAAATTAGAGGAATGGCTCTCATGTTTCACTTATTGCATTTCATTCTAATTAAGAAATTCAACCAAGAACATTTTCTTTAGCGTCTTCATCTGCCGGTTATTGTTAAGGTTGATTTAAATGCATACTTAAATCAATTTTAGTATCAATTGCATTTTGCTCTAGTTCTACATATAAAGTGGCATATTAATGTGTATTTATTCGAGTACCGCGGTCATTGTTTTCTATTTGCTGTGGAGCAAGACCTTGAACTGTTCCGAGGTCGTCTGCTGGCGTCCAAGCGGCACCGACTGCGGAAACATGGCAAGAACTGCTCCCTCCTATTAAAGTGTCATTAGCATTAACATTCTTATCTTGAGTATTAATAGTTTTTCGTGCAGATAACGCAAGGTCGATGCTTGTTCTATTCTAAGAGCCCTTTTGTCGTCATAGTCCGTCATGGTCCTATTTATTTTCTCTTGTGACGCAGGAGATATATGGCCATTGATCACAGTCGTATGTTTTATAATCAATATCAAAAAATTTTAGATTTACAATTGTTTACAGTAACGTGCTTAATACCTGCATAATTGTGTCTCAGAGATACAATCACCTTTACCACCAACACTACGACATATGGCGTTCTACGTCACATAATTATTGGAATAACAATTCAGTAGCGTATTTGAACATACCTACTGACAAGGACCATTGTTCACGTATTCGATCCTAGCGAAACAATCCCATTATCTGACCACCCTCCGAGTTTCCCCTCCATGATAATCCCGTAATAAATGAGTAACAGGGAATTCCGAACGAAATTTAAATATCGCATGAGGGACCCCTATAAACGAAGTTATACCCCATCTTGATGTTTTGTTTTCTATTATAGTAGAGCTCTGGATAATCCTTAATAAAACATTTTTTTGAAAAACTAACTAGAATGTCTGACCTTAAATATCTAGAGAAACTTTACGGAAACATAGAAGAGAAATTTCTAGATAATGATTATAATTAATCTATTCACATAGTGAATTCCCATGCACAAATTGCTGTAATACGATAAAAACTGTAATTAAAAGTTGACAAAGAAAATTTGCGTGTTCATTGGCAACCAAGACACTGCCTTAACTATAAATACAGTGTATGTGGCAAGGGGAATGATCTCCGTCAAGTCTTGTAATTTATTAATTTTTCGTCATTATATCAATTGTCATTTTTCCGGAAATTTGACGATTCAACGTATATCGATCTCTAAGTATATCGTCAATGAATAATCAAGACTTCCCGACACATGATAACAAAGAGAAGAAAGATACGTGATAACAAAAGAAGTTACAACGAATTTGAGTTTAGTCAGCGTTCCTCACATTTCTCATCAATCACTGAAATAATTTTAATTATTATTTCACTTTTGCTTTTCCTGGCCGCGGAAATCAAACAGCGTAACATTCATCATAACTTTTCTAGAAGGGGAAATACTCGATAAATATTTTGTGTAACTAGTCAGCTTCATAAAAAACCCTGTACTTTAAGGAAACTATGGCATTTTATATGGCATCAGTGCATTACAATTGTACTGTTTTCTTAAAAGATTTGCGTAATAAATCTTATTCGTTACCTTTCGCAATGATGTAGTGATGTTGCAAGTCGAGCAGAAAATCTAACAAATTGAATCTCAGCTATCGTTTGTAACATCATCGAGAACTATTAGAATGTCATCATTCTATGTCTCGACATGAATTATTGATCTCAATACATTTCTAATGATCTGCAAACACGTTCGTTTCTTCAGTAGGTCCATTGATTTCAGCATTATTATTTATAACTAGCTGTCCCAACAAACTTCGTATCGTTTAAACCTTCCCTGGACCTCTACAAACATTGTAAAATCAAAATAAGCCAAATCGGTTCAGCCATTCTCGAGTTTTAATGAGACTAACGAATAGCAATTCATTTTTATATATAAGAAGATATTTATGTACCTACGTACCCTTATGGAAATTGAGACGCCCCCATATTATTTCTGGTCAGCCCTGTTCTCCAATTGTTGAGTTTTTTATTCCAAGTCCATTCATGAGTGACGTTTGTTCGCAACTCCACTATTTGCCACGCTTGTATGAACTGTATTAAAATGTATGAGATCGCATTGTTCCGACAATTGTTAACTAAGTTGAATAAAGAGTTTGAATTTTTTATTACATTCGTTATGTGAATATTAAACCCTTTGTTGGGCATTTTAAATATTATTTCTAATCTACCTGTTGTGTAATGTGGTTCAATAACCGATAAATTAAATAATACAACTGTTGACAGGCACACTTTTTGTATAAAAACCGATAAAGGACGAGGAGAGAATACTAAATTGGTCTAAAGAGACGAAGAACCTTGTCACGATATTATAGATAGCCTATAGTCAAGAATTCTTGGTGCTCTATTTTCAAAAGTACATAACCAGTTCCGATCGAACACAATCTAAACGAACTCAAAGCAACACAAGTTAAAACAACAGCCAACACGTGTATCCTGTACCAATCCAATTGAACCATATGTTCAGCAGTTTCTTCAGCGCATATCCCTTAATAGCTCATCATAATTAGTGTGACTTATCCATAGCTCTATGTTTAATCATAAAAGTCCCGTACCAAACTATCAGTCAGAAATTAAACTTCAGAATTTGAAATTTAGCTCGGCAATTCTGCGTAGATTAAATAATTTCTTCACAGTTTCTGTTATCCGTTAAATGAAGACGGCAATGGCGTTCATTCAGACTTCCGAGCACGAATTTCACACGGTGGGAACAATAGCCGCAGCTTCGATTCTGTATTCTATAAAAGCCTCTTCATTTTCTTATTTTTTTAAATCATCTTTGTTACAATTCTTTAAAGTAGATCGACATTTTGTTATGTATCTCTTCAAATAACTATGAGCTCTTTCTTTGTCGTGTAATTTTTAGGTCAATTGTTTTTAAACATGATTAAAGTAACTGCCATTAATTGAATGTCAGCCGGAGATTTGCGTGTTTGTGTACCTTTGTACATATTTATTATGTTGCATTGCAAGTGTTCTTATAGCTTGGCCGTTCAAGTAATCAAATAGGCATCAAGTAAAACACAAATGCATCGCCGCCGTGCCATGATTGCGACTTGCAAGAGAACCGGTAACATCTATGGACTCTACTTAATGATTTCACGTTTTTTCTAATATAAAGCTTCTCACTTTCAGTTCAGTATTAACTTTCTTCAATTTCTCTACTCTAGAGTTATGTCACTATCAGGTTCTGATACAAAAGTTCGTTTAATGTTCTTATCATATTAAAAACATGTTCCATCGAACACGCATGCCTGGCAAAGTTGTAATTACAATGCTGTTACAATTACTACGAGACTTGAAATGACTTTGTGAATAATTTAGCAATAAAACTTAGTCTTGAAAGATCGTTTGTTGTATTCAATCGTTTTCCATCTGGCGAAGTCGGACGCAATCATGATGGCCCCTCGCCCGTAAAATTACGAGATGCAACCAGACTGGGGGAGCTTATGAAAGGGGTTATTGCCTCGGAACTATCTATCAGACGGCTGTGCATATGTGCAGGGAGCGAATAAAGTTTATTTGTATGGCGCGGTGGCTCGGCCGGCTGATAATCATGTCGTGTCAATGGGTGGGGCGCGCCGGCCGACCGCCCGCCGCCGCGCGCCTGTTAGTGCCCAACGCGAGACTGTGCCAACATCACGTACTAGTACGCGCCACTTTTTAAAAGTTTCGATTGCTAGACTTCGATAGCGATAACACGCCAATTAAAATTCTAAAAGAAGTCCTAAAGTTCCTAACCGTGTTTATTCAAAATTCGCCATTTCGAAAAGGATGTCAGTGCAACCGTCGAAAATTTTGAATCGACTTCGGCGGAGTCTCCTGTTGCCTGATATTTTGATACTTGTTTACGACAACAATTAAAAGGGTCTGTGTGCTGACACTGACCTGGGTCATCACACGTTTTAAGTGAAGCCATCTATGTGAAAAATGTGACATACTGTGATTAACTGCCTGTAAGTGGTGTTACGTGAATGTGAAGTTTCATAATTGTATTAGAACAGGAGAATCGCAAGAACAATCACTAATCAAGTGTGCCATTAGAATTTTAGCTTTATTTGGAACAAAATTCTAATCTATTGAAGTCAAATTAAATTGTTAGGAATAGTGTTTATTAGAATTTAAGTGAGTTCAGTGCAATATTGGAATATATCCAAAGATAAGACAGGATTTTAAATGTTTAAATCGGGCCTGTTCAATCGGTCCAGAGGCACGATGGGTGAACCAATCGAGGTAGAGGACAGTCTGGAACTGGAGTACGATATGTGGGACGGACAGTTCGACTTCGTTGGGCCACAGGGCCCGCCGCCCGAAGTCAGGGCGAGGATCACCTCTGACGCTAGTCTCATGGAGGACTTGTTCACTGGGGCTCCTCTGACCCCTCACCTGGCCAACGGGCTGAACGGTGGAAAGAAGACCGCTGCGCATCAGTGGTGCGATAATTTATCAGATCAAGTGAGCAATTTTGAATCTCTCTTTCACCATTTCATTGACTCCATTTGGAAAGTTTCGATTTATGAATATCTTTTAGAAATCTTTGAGAATAATTAGATAGTATGATTTAAGCAAGCAACTGAATTGGTTTGCATGATTTGTCTCATCGAATTCTTCTAGAAATAGGTAATTTGTCGTGGTTGTACTCTGAACGGCCAATAAATTGATATAAAAGTTCTGTTTATTGAACATCGTCATTGTTATTGACGTCAAGTAGGCAAATTACATGATTTAATATTATGTTTTTCCTGACATTGTCAAAGGAATTACTCATTCCTGAACCGCAGCGACATTGGTTTGTCACATAAATCCTAAGTTTTCCCTTCAAATCGCAGTATTGAGTTTGATATTTAATTAAATGTAATTTTCTGGACTTCGAAGTTTCTTATTTGCAGGTGTGGTTTTGTCGCAGAAATAATTTTGCGTATAATTAGACAGATTATGATTAACTACAGTTTACAGCGTCAGTACTGTTCCAATAGGCTAGCAAATAAACATTGGTAGACCATTTTCCGCAGCCTTTAATTGGCACTTAAAAGAAGAGTTGTAATACAAATGTACAAATAACCCTGCAGTAGGCGATACTATCTGCCGCGAGCTATGATCGTTCAATAGAAAACGAGAGTGCTTTTTTATTCAACGACTGAAGCACCGTCGTTTCTCGACCTGCTCGTGCCATCGCGGCCTTTGATTTGTTCCGAAGTGTCACGCGATCTTTACTGCTTGTACATTATGCCCATCGACCAAACTTGCCATGACAGCTGCTACCTACCTACGTAGTTATGCGACAGTACCACTTCGGATTGTAAAACTTTATCGTTGATGCCATAGATAAGTAGATTGTTGCCTTATCGAGGACTATCTTTGAGAGTCATGATATGTTTGCGATATTGAATCTAACAAATGAAATATTTGAAGTTGTTTTGTAACTGAAGTTTTTATCGCAGTTAAGGAAGCTACATCAGAAGGCAGTAAAGCAGGTTTTAAGCAAATAGAAAAAGAAAACTTCCACAAATGAGATCATATAAAAGGTGCTTGAAAACACAACAATCGCACGAATTTCTTGCTAACAGATGCTGGCATGAAGACAATACCGTAATTTAATTTATGCCTCGTAACTGTTGAGAAAGGCATCCTGGCATGTTACGAAGTCACCATGTTTAGCTTCAATTTGCATAATGTACTATTACATGGAATTAGCAATTACACTACAATGATGGTATAAAACAATGATGTTTTAATTGATACTGTGGGTGGTTCATGCGTTTAATGTTCCATAATATTTATAGTTCCGTCACTTACACATGTAGATATTTTTGAATTTTATGAATATAATAGAATCAAATACAAAGCAGTAGGTAACAGTTCATATAGGATAGGACTTTGTCTGATGTTGACCGGATTTCTTTAATTGAAAAATTGACTAATGCAACTATATTGTTAATATCTGTGTCATGGACGATGCACATCCAAAATATTTATGTTCATGTGCAACTGATTTGGTTAGATTGCGTGTGAATACTAAGCTCATTTCCTTAAACGATTTTTCCTGAACCTTAATTCAAACACGATTGTTGATTCCACGCGTTTAACGTACACCAATGTTAATTAATCGAGAAAGCCCGGACCTATCCACTTAGAATACGTTTTTACTGCTACACCTGCAAGGGTAAACCCTGATGCTGAATTCCTCAGACATGTTACTGAAACTGAGGGGAAAAACACTATTGTTACCAAAATTTTCATGACTAAGAAAATTTACTACAATTCCCACCTATAATTACTACGTACTCTCCTTAATTTCTGGAATGAGATAGAAAACCCCACGATGACTTCTAAGCATTCCTGTTTTCATAAATCTCTGCATTTCTGCCGTGGACCACATTCCCTTTCGCCAACCATTTCATATCGTAAATCTTAACCAGAATGCTGTAAATGAGCGGACCGACTTCAAACAGTTTTCGCAGTAGCCCTGTTTATCTGCATTGCGATTTACCATGCTTAACCTAAAATGCTTTAATCAACTTTAATTAGGTTTATGTTTGCATTTATAGTATTCATGTCATCTAACTTGGCTATGGCAATATGTATTAAGTTACATTTATATTCTTGCTTAACCATAAACGTTGGAATTTCATCAATTTCTTAGACATTTTCTACTTGCTTAGTGTCAGTGTCATAATGGTCGATGTAATGCCTACAATTTTCATTGTTTTATGTTATAGCCATTACAAGAATCTTTTCAATAACAAGTTAATTGCATATACTAAAAGTGTTTTGATAACTATACATTACAGACATTCTAAAAGTATTACAAATTCTAACAAAGCCTTTGTGAAGGTGTCGTTGCATCTGTTATGATTACAGGTCAGCTAATTAAAGAAACAATTAGAACAATCAAGGCAACAGTTACGGTTGACCGTTACCAATATCGTGTCATAGTGAGTGCATATCGATTGCTAAGGCGGCCAACTTTATAGTAAGTCAATGCGGGACACCCACCCCTATCCACAATAAGAATTAGGATTTGTTGGAATTTTTAATGGTGTAGGTACTTAAATTAGAAAGACTATTGCATACACGCTAGCGCTCTTTGAACTTGATCCTTTTTTGTCTCTGTCTCTCTTGCACTTGGCGTGCGAAACAAAACAATGAAAACTCCGGGAAACTCACGTAAACGCATGCGGCATGAACACACGGACGCACGCGCTTGATGATACACTGCCTGCGGTAGCAACGGCGCCGCGCCGCATCTCGTCATTCGTATTCTGATGTGGAACACCTTTATGCGAGCAAAGCGATGGGAAACGAGGAATGCGGGACATGCGGGACGCCTTAGACGATTTGCGGGACTATTTTATTAAATATTGCAATGCGGGATTGCAACTGTCATTACGGGACGGTCCCGCAGAATGCGGGACGGTTGGCCGCCTTATCGATTGCCGGTAACACCGGTACGTTGGACAATACACTGCCTACCGCACGACCTAATACTTTGTCGTTATTTAAACTGGGGCGCCGGACGACGCGACGGACGTTGACCTTTATATCTGCAATACATTAATTGTACAACCAATAGCACTAAAAGATAACAGCTGACAATCACGAACAGTGTCGCATTACAACAAATACACTAATAGCCAGCAGTTTTTCCATCAAATACGCAAGACACACAAGATCTTCCGACTTCTATAAATACCTATATGACAATGCAACAGTTTACTTTCTTGATACAATAGGAAGCGATGCAGATCTTTGCTTGTCCGTCTTTCTAGAGACGCACGCTTCCCTCATCCAGCTATTAGGAAGCGAACGACACATGACATCTGAAACCATTCGCCGGGTGATGGTAATTGAAGGAAACCGGCCGTCATCTCGCAAATATTCATCCGAAGCGATGCCGTTGTTAACAAACGTTGGAAAGTTGCGAGACAAGCCCACAACACAACAGCCAAGAAAATATGTTCACTCGAGGAAGTCACGAGCACTCACCTCGCTATTCAACTAAAGTGCCTATTGATTGCACTTAACGATAATAATCATGGTTTTACTGGCCAATCTGTTAGTGCTCAATTGATTCCTGCGGTATGAGCTCTAAAAACTAAATACGATCGATAGAACCGTTCGTAATTATTACCACATTTTTTTTCGCTGTATAATGACCAAAAAACAAAGTAGCTGAACAAGTCTTGTGTTATGAAATATTTACTTTTACTTAAACCTGACACCAAATGAACGATGATCTCAGTTGTCTTCAATAAACAGTGTTAGATAAGTATGTTCATCAGCCACATAATTGTTAAGGTTATCGGTAATGGCCTCGGTTTGTTTACTTTTTTCGTTGAATCTTTAATTAATACTGACTGACATTTACACATTAACAAGCTGATATCTTAAGACTGATGCATTCTGTTACCAAGTGCTGATGATTTTTCATCTTCCAAAGCATAAAAAGCTTTGATACTCAATGATTTAGGGGATCTTCACACTGCCCCGCATCACGCTGCATCTTGCGTGTCGACGCACCTACGCGCGTTCCTGCGGGAGTGCAGATCTGCATCATCGTGCGGGTTTTTCGCGCACTCACGCGCGTAGTTGCGTTTTGTTAATTCACGCACGGCGGCTCTCATCGAGTTCCATTTTTAAACATACACGTCACGCCCATTCAAAATCACGCGCGTCACTGCGGGATTCAGTGTGCCATACCTTGCGTCTCGCCCCGCACCTACGCGCGGGGGTGCGTTTTTCTCCGCATGTATGTGCGTGATCCGCATGAACGCGCGTGGATGCATTTTCAGTGTGTTGGACTATGCGTGTTTTCCATACAAACGGAGATATTTCCATACAACGGAAAAAAACGCATCCACGCACTACGCTGCATCATGCGGGGCAGTGTGATAATCGCCTTAAATGTAGATCAAGAAGTACCAATAACTATAGCTACAACAATAGCTGTGACTGATACTACAGCCATAAACTGAAAGGTGCACTAGCGTCAAGACGTAGAATAAACAGACGAAACTAGTTTCAAACTAGCCTTAGCACGTTAAATATTTAGAAATGTACGAAGCCAGTACAATGTTTGTACTTACATTATCTTCCGATTTGAAGATTCCAAAGAATTTTATGACAAGCTCTGTGAATTTTGAACCTCCATTCTTTTGTGTAACTGAACCCATTTATCCACTTATGTCATGGTAGGCAATTGCGTTACTTAAGAACTTATTTCTGTCTTTTGGGTTAAGTGAACTTAATCTGTAATGTCCGTCATTATGAGTTCAAATTAACCCTTTAAGTGAGCTCGTTGGGTAATACCATTATTATAAGGGCCATGGTTAGTCCAATATTCTTGTATAACGTCATGATACGCAAGATTCGTCTTCTTTTTGATAATTTCACCGGCTTGAACTTAATTTACAAACTTTTTAAGCTCATGTCACGAATTTTTGTCTTGTTATGTTCCATACGCTTCTAAAGTTTCGTGATAATTGCTACACGACTTGCCTTCAAACTCTTTGAAACGGAAATGAACTTTAGTTGGTAATGAAAACACCTGCTGCTGTATATAGGTATATTACGTGTAATTGTCATGTTAATTATTATATTAATGATAAAATGTCACAGAATATCACCTATTAAACTGTATCGGTTATGACTCATAACAACCGCATAATTTGATTACATAATATTTGCACATGACTTGATGATTATATTATATTATAACTAAACAATACTTTCGATTGTAAATGATTTACGAGACAAGAGTAAAAACCAATTTAACTCTTAATAAAAAGACGATAAATTACTGTGTAACAAATCACGAGACAATTGATCTACGCTAGTATTAAACGCGGGCACATCAGCGAAGTGAAACCAGTCTGCTCAGACGCAGCTCAACAAAAGTAAAACCGACAATACTTGTACCTTCGCTCCGATCGAAAGTTCGATATATTCCAAAGCAACTTAACGTTTTAAAGTCGATTCATTTCACTTTTCCCATGGGACCGTAGCTAAATGTTACTTTAACTCAGCAAATTACGATTCAAGTGCGATATTGTATTTTCCTTTCGAAGTTTTCATTGCTTTTACATTGTTATGTCCATAACATCATAAATTAAATTTACTTAGATAAAAATGTACGATGAAAGCTTTATTACTATGAAATGTTTGTGAGAACTGAAATGTTTATAAGTAATTCTAAATCGGTCGGTTTCAGCCTGGGCGATGGTGCGACTCATCATCTGACGCTGTGTAGATGTGATATTCATTTGTAACGACCATGAATCACTACCTTATGACGTCTAAGATATACCATGTATCAATCACAAGTACCACTCATCCTCCGAGCCTTTTCCCAACTATGTTGGGGTCGGCTTCCAGTCTAACCGGATTCAGCTGAGTACCAGTGCTTTACAAGAAGCGACTGCCTATCTGACCTCCTCAACCCAGTTACCCGGGCAACCCGATACCCCTTGGTTAGACTGGTGTCAGACTTACTGGCTTCTGACTACCCGTAACGACTGCCAAGGATGTTCAATGACAGCCGGGACCTACAGTTTTACGTGCCATCCGAAACACAGTCATTGGTGTCTAAGATATACTTAGAAAGTACATACAAACTTAGAAAAGTTGCATTGGTACTTGCCTGACCTGGAATCGAACCCGCGCCCTCATACTCGAGAGGTTGGTTCTTTGCCCACTAGGCCACCACGACTTTTTTATCGATACGATCAATCACAAGTACCACTAATAAAAGGAAAAGCCACTCATAAGCCTAGCCAAGGTACTACCAATAACCTTGCATAATAAGTATACCTGTGTCTAGATGCCATCGATAAAAACTTATATAAAACCGACTAGAAGTTTTAAAATACAATAACAAACATGACCAAAATACCGCAATCATCACAGCGTTTAATTTCTTATACGAAGTACATTAAGATCCGCAAAAAAGCTACAATTTTACATCGCACTTATCATCTGAGGATTCCCATGAAGAATTGCAACACCTCAGACGGAATTACAACGCGCTAATGACATGTTCATATTGTCTCGATAAAATTGTTTCGCATGGTAACTTCTCATCTGCTTCGTTAAAAATATTTAATGCTGTTAGCTCATTTCATTCATATTCTGTTACATCAACCACTACTGAAACTACGTAATTTATATTAATTTTATCACTCTCATTAATATTTTTTTCTTATTTGATTTGTTTGAAGGTGAAATTGGTATTGGATCAATGTCCTTCAAGATTTCTTTCAACGAATCTTGCACTATCAGTTTCCATTTCTGTAGTCTATATATGTGTACCCGACTCATACCAGTTTCCTTCACTTTCATAATTCTCATAACTACTTATAACTTGCACTTGCTAATTCCAGAATACTTAATCATTGAGAAAAAAGAGTTCTGAACTTTAACCAATCTATGAATCTCTTGAAACTTTTAATAAGGGACGCTTAGAACTAAATCAGGTGAAATCTATGATATCCAAGCAATTTGTTGGTTATCTCTATTCATAAATAATATTACAAGCATTTGATCTTTTACCTCAGATAACAGTCTTATGATTCACAATTTTATCGTGATAAGTAAACAATACAGAATAGGGTATTTATCTAACAGTTCATAAGAAGCTGTAGGTACTGTTTACAGCGAATCGGTCAAAAATATCTTCGATTTTTGACAAACAAAAAAAAGGAAACTAGATAAGTTATCTTGAAAGATGAATCTGATGATCGATAAAGCGATCAATTCGTCATCGTCCATCGATATTTCTGAAATTATTTTTTCAATTCCTCCGTCAATGTACTTACTTATTACAGATTCCGATTGTAGCATTCTGTATAACAGAATGTTGTGAAAGTTAACAGAAAGTAATCTCTGATTGATCTGGCCGCGAACACTGTACATACAATAGTCTTGACATTGTAAAGTCAAATACACATGTTCTTTATTTAACTGTATTTTAAGTAACCATGAAGCGTTACTTAACTTGGAACTAGCCGTTGATAATGTTATTAAAATCAGAAAACCGTGTTTAAAAAAGCAATATGAAAATCTATAAAACTTTTAGTTCAAGATTCAAGTTTAATAAGAATAAATTATAAAAAATAGTTTTAGATGAAATGGATAGTAATACATATGAAGATTAAAACTATTACATAATTATATTAAAACAGCAACATTAATGGACGCTTAAAATGATTCACACGCTGCTGGCTCGATATGAGATACAAAACTCAGTCTACAAATAATGAATTCTTGTTCTTTACACACGCGGACGTCGTCCATTAAATAGTATCAACGAGCTGCTCTTTAAATGTCGTATCTTTATGATTCATTCAATGAAGAAAACTCAATGAGTGAGCCAGTTATTTTCGACAGTCGTGGCCGCTTCTTTAAGCTAGTTAGCTACGTTTCTACTACAAAACCATTCGTCTATCGGTAATCATAATTATATTTATTGGCTGCTAATTAATGATACAGGATTTCCAGGGCATTACATTGGAAATTCGGCAACCAGGAAAAATATTTCAACTACTCCATAATTACCTACTTAACTTGAAAAGGAAAACAATAGAACGCAGCGTAAATCAGTTGCAGTCGGATTTCACAAAAAGTAGGTTGAGTTACATTCATAAATTCATGAAAAAATTCTGCCTGTTTTTCATTCAGGTTTGCAGAATATAGTATCGAGTGTTCCAAGTTTTCCAATATTAGAAGTAGCTGATTGGTCATGTAATAGCTTACGTCAGGTGCATCATCGTTCATACGACTACTTGACACGTTCGAATCAATCTCTTCCTCATAGCATCTTCCTGCAACCAAAACAAATTTATTATTCATACTAGCTGTTGCCCGCAACTTCGTCTGCGTGGGCAATATAGAATCGTCAAAATACAACTTAAGTGCATTTTTTCACGTGGCAATATAATTAGGATTACCACTTAGCAGTCGCATAGATTCATTGATCAAGGTTGTGTTGTGGATGTGTGAGCATTTATCTAAACAAAAGAAGTAAAGTTTGTGACGTTGTGGATATCCCTGGATCTAGTCAGCCAATTTGGAAAATTATTACGTATGGTGCGTAAGTAATTCTCACAGGAAACAGCTATAATCTATGTATAGAGGTATGCTGTGAGTCTGACAAAGCTGTCATTTGTACATTTTCTGCAGCTGCTGCGACTAATCAGAAGCCAGAAAGTCTGTCAGTCTTACCATGGATATCGTCTTGTTTAGTTGACTGGATTGAAGATAGGTAGATAGGTAGTCGCTCCAAGCAAAATATTGGTACTCAAACAGATTCGGTGACTGGAAGCCAACACCAACATAGTTGGGGAATAGCTGGATGGATGATAAAATGAGTCATCATCATCAGCAGGCCATAGGGTAGGATAGGTTCACTACAGGGGAGAAACACTTGTATGCATGATTTTCTGTGCACTCACTCACTATGTTAAGGCGGGACTCCACCGAAATGTATGCATTAGTTCACGAATAGGCAAAATATACGTGTATCTGTGAGAGTCCACTTCATGTGTTCGTACTTGAAACCTGCAGTTTTGTCAAGATAACTATCCACCGAAACACTTTCAAAGATCTGATGAACGAACAAATCAAACTTGACTTGGTCACCTGGGGCCAATCAGAGCTCCATGAAGCGATAATACGCTTTGGCTCCTACTGTTATTCCTCCTACTGTTATGTTTGTATACAAATGTACATACCAAACAATGTTTAAGGTTCTTCTAACCTAACAGACAGACATTTGTTGCTGGGGAGTTTGTTGCGCCACTTCTTCTTCCCAGCAAAAACACATAGGAAGTGGTGAAGGGTGGGCGTTTTGGGGGCTGTCTTTTGTAAATTTATTTTTTTGACGTTCGAAAAGTGCTGTTTTGCAGCCAAGTTTGAATAAATGACTTTTGATTTTGATTTTGTGGTTTCTGAAAATTTATTCATTTCATTCAACGATGAATGTAATTCTGATGGTACTATTAAGAACACTTGCTTAGCGCAGAAGCTGACGCTGGCAGGTCAACTCTTTGACTTCTCGAATAGGATACCATTGGTTTTTGTGCAATGCACACCTGCAATGCATTCTGGATTAGGATAGGATATAGGTGGATAGGATTTACAACAGAGAACAATTCTGTCTTTGTGATTAAATGACATCAAACGTAGTTTTATATAAAAGGTGTTTTTTTAGACTTGGCTCGGGTCTTACTGAGACTGTTCGTAATCGTGAACAGTGTATTTGCGATCAGAAGTTGAAAGTAAGCATGTCTCTGGTATGCGACGCGTAATTTGTACGTTTTCAGAAGCGATAAAGCATTTTACATGCGCATGGTTTTACATCGAGAAAGCTCCCATTTCTTATCTGCACTTTGTATCTGGGCTCGTTATTAAAGCTACAGAAGCCTACATTACCTCACGCTTAGCAGCGCTTGCGAGAGATAGACCCTCCTTTCTTCTAGGATTTTTCTTCTTCAATTTAAGAGCCCAGCTCTTGTCGGTGCAGCTCCTTCCATTTACGCCTATCTAGCGCCAACTCCTGAACTTCCTTATACGTCACAACATTCACCTTCTCTTTAATTTGCTTGATGTAGCTGTACCTTGGACGACCCCTTCCCCTCTTTCCTTCGACTTTCCCTTCCACGATGTTTTTTTATAAAATCGTCGTGACGTATAAGGTGTCCTATCATATTTCCTCTCCTGTTCTCTATGCTATGCAATAGTTGTCTTCTACTCAATATTCTATTTAGTACTTTTTCATTGCTAATTCTTTCCGTCCAACTAATTCTCTCCATCCTCCTCCAGCACCACATCTCAAAAACCTCCAGTCTGCTTATATTCTGCTTATGGTACTTCTAGGATTAAGTGTACATATTTTGCATCACAGAAAAATAATTAAGGTCTTCTTAATACGCTGCGGGTTGTTCGAAAGAGATACCGCGGCCCTGGTACATAAAAGGCCTATGACGGAACACGACGGTTTTTAGTCAGTAAGAGTCTGACACTCCCTCACCGCTGCTAACCCACAGCGGGAGGGGTCATTTGATGATTTTTGACGTCGTTAAAAAAAAGGTCTTCTTAATACTACTCATTCAAAGTAATTTGTTGGAAGATAAACTTTACTAAACTATGTTTATGAAAAAATGCACAACAGACTCCATCTTTGACTTTAAATGATAATTAATTGGTCCACTAATGTCATTATTTTTACATGAATGTTGAAAAAACAATTTAGATGGCACCGTTTTAAATTTGGCTAAGAACTATTAATTTTCCTTGCATCAAGGTAATAATTATAGTTGGATTTTGATGTGGCACGGCAAACTGACAAACACTATTGAAATGTCTATCGAAAAATTACACCCCTGTTTAAAATAAGTAAATTACGGAAAATGCACAACTCCATCTATGTAAATGGTAATTAATTGTTATATACCACCTCGCTCTTTAGACACATTTAATGTATTTTATTTACCACAGATGGAGTTACTTTAACCTTGGCTAAACACAATTTTCATATATTTTTTTTCTTCCGAAGTTACTTATAAAGGTGTGATTTTCTGTGTAAAGATTGATAAAAGGCCGATCAACTAATATAAGTACAACATTCAAATGAACAGTTTTCAAATTTTCAAAAGTAAACAGATTGCGTGTCGTAATATTTTACTTCTTGAATACTTAATATAATCATATCTTTTGATAGACTGAATCGATTTCGATGAAACAAAAACTAAGTAATACCTCAAGTTACGTAGAATTTTTGTATATAAGCATTGTCTGAATTGAATTCGTAGATTTTACGTGAATCGCGAACGAACAAACAGACAAACAGACAAAAATGACAAAAATTATGGAAATGGGTTCTGTTAGTTATCCTTTAACATGCTGGCTATTTTTTTTCTCAATTTCGGCAATGTACAAAAATTACTCCTCTACAGATTTATTATATGTATAGATTATATAATACCTCATTATACTAATTTAGTATTCAATATAATAAATTCTCTTGTTTTAATAAAATCTCCGTTCCGTTCCGTCGTCGTCACTTTCAATAAAACTTCTGATATTGGACATTTCACTTTCCCAAAGTTTTAACGAGTTTTCTTATTGAAAGCTGTCGGCTCCAGACTTAATTTCTAGTTATTACTTTTAATTTGTCTTCATTTTGCAAATTGTCCTCTTAGTAATAATATGTGGTGGTTACACAACATTTACAGCACATTTTCTTGTAGAAATTCAAATCTGTTGGGTTTCATATCGGCTGCCATTAGTGAACCTGTTAGAGATTCATAGGTTAATTACGGATACAATGAACCCGGCCATGCATAAAACACTGCAAGTGGGTAGGAATATGAATACATACATATAAGAATCAAGAGTTCCTTCGTGACTAACTGGAGCTCAGTGGAGCCAAACGGAGCGATTATAATTTTGCTCTCCTAAATAACGCTTCAATGACCATCTGTCTATATTTATTCTCTGATTCACCGACATTTGCTGGTAAGCAAAGAAAGCAGAAGATCATTTCTTTGAAGTGTACGATCATTAAAGTCCCCTAAAAAGTAGTTTTATCAGGTAATATACGAAAGAATTCAAAATATTGCCTTCGCAAATTAGCTCATAGACTTATCTCTAGGTAATAAACATTGACATTAATTAAGTAGATTTGGAATATCAGTCTGATTCTATAGACTTTACCTGATTCAATTATAATCGACCAGGGGCCCGATTCTCCTAATTTTACCTAAGCGACATACGATTCATATTCGACTGAGATCCAATCCCGACTCAATTACGATTGAAGCGTATGTGGCATTCCGCTATTTTTTCTTTTAAATAAACGTTTTTACCCTTTTCTGTCATTCAATAAGAAATCACATTGTCTGCAAATTACTTACGATTGCAATATGATTGTAGAGCAAACTACCGTATAGACCAAAATCATCAAAATCGCAAACCAATCGAATGTCGTTGGAATACGATTGGTCTTATATTAGTAACAGAATGCCCGATATGGTTAAAACTGCTATTGTGATCATATTGCGATTCAATTTCTATTTGATTTTGACATTATTAACTTAGGAGAATCGGGCCCCTGATTTCGATTTTAACCAAAACCAAATCAATTATGTGCGTAAATAGCAAACTTTAATTTAAAGTGAGGTACTTATGATATAATATGGTTACGAAGAACTCGATGTAGAAATCAATTAAATCGTAATTTTATAATTACAAGCGGCGGCAAGTGATCTCACTAACTATCTTTAATTAGACACAGTTTCAGTTGAGTACCTACTCTAAAAATGTCGCTGATGCATTGACAGAAAATTGTAGAATAAACACAAATTAAAGTAAAACAAATTTTACCTGTATAGGAGTGGCCCTTCTAAGTACTATGTACAATACATATTGCTTTAGGTGTAGATTCCCCGCCTTTCAATTACTCCTCGCAATATGATCTTCTAACTACGTCATTGAGGAAATGTGTTTGTTTTCTTCCCATGATCTCATTCTCCATTGAGATGGCTCATCCGTTCGGTTTTATTTCTTAGTCAACCTCGGCCTAGACCTACGAATATAATATTACGTCGCTGTCATACGTCGTATGCCGTGTATCATAATATATAGAAAACTAGCATCTGGCAAAACTTGGCAGCCGGCAGAATAGTAAATAGGTTGAGAAATCGTAGTAAGAGACTAATTATGTATTCCATTATTTCATTAAGGTGTTGAGTCTTCGATCAGCGAAGAAGTTTACTTTTCTACAAAAATAGATAAATTATGTAAAATTATTCGCGTTGTCGAACACGCACAGACGAACCATGTTAACAAGGAGCTAATAGTTACCAAAGACACTACAGTCACGCAATAGTTTTTAATCGTTACAATAAACATCAAGATTAGGACGCTCATTCGATTCCTGTTACCGATATTTATTCTATATCCAGACCTACCTTACATAACCATTGTAAAGCATAATGAATCTCGAGAGATTGAATCGAATTGTATTCAACAATTGCGATTTCAAATGCGTCTTTAGCCAGTGAGTAACAATGCCTCCAATAGTGCCAATAGTGCGTGCCCTGTTAACGCTTACTGACATCGTTATCGCTCAATATTCTGCCTATTTCATGTTTATATAGGAAAATATTTGTATAAATCTCGACTATATGCAACTAAGAAAGACTGAATGTAAATATCGAAATTTAAATTATCGCGTTATCTTAGTCGGAGACCTTGTTCGAAAAAGTTAATCGTCGTTACCAGGCTGGTATCTCGAGTCACCTTAAGAACTATGTTCAACTTGAAGCTCCATTTATCTATGCTTGATAACTTGAAACAAGTCTTAAGTATTTGTAATTGATTACTCATTCGAGAAAAAGGATAGCTAGTAGCTACATAGACATTACAATTACTTATCTTCTCCTCGGACGGCATTTCTTGAAATATGTCTTTGGGCACGTCTTCAAATTAAGATCATGAGTAGATCCAATGGTTCTTAAAATTGACCCAAAATCACATCTCCCTAAATCATTTCTAACCTAAGTGAAATCGTGTAGCAATAAAATAACGTTGTTGCTCTCGGCAGGTGCAGCTACTGCAGCAGCAGGTGACGTCTCTGGCCGACACGCAGAGCACGGCGGACGAGCGCTACGCGAGGGCGAAAGCCGACAACGCTGTACTGCAGGCCCGGGTGCATATGCTCGACGAACAGATCAGAGAGGTGAGAGTGAAAGACAACTTTATTTGGAACTTGCAATGAAAATGTAGAAGTATTCACTAGTAAAGAAGAAGACTAAAGCGAACTTCAACTCAAAATATTTTTCCCATCAAAACCGGAGACTTCCAACGGACATGAAAGCAAAACCACTAAGTATACGGATGAGTGAATCAAAGTGACAGTTTTGCTAATTACTGACTCATTGCTCTAAGCCGTCATGTTCTCATGAAACCAACAGATTACCTATACTTACCCACTTCGTTTAAAGAAAGTCGTTCAACAACTTAATTGGGCAATTAGTCGTCATTATCCGTATCGATACCCCATTCTCAAGTAACGTGTTCTGCAATAAAATGTTTGTAATGTGCAGATCGAGTGTCGTTGTGAGGAGAGCATAGCTGAGGAGAAGCGGCGCAGTCGCGAGGCTATATCACGCGTCGAGAGGGACCGTGACACGCAACTTGCGGCCATCACTGACAGGCTCGGTGCTGCTGAAGCAGAGGCTTCCGAACTTAAACAAGAGGTGAGAGAATATTCTAGAATCTTAGAAAATACACTATATCAAGAATATAAAATAAGCGAGGATTGTTACCTCGAAAACGCACTGATGTTTAACCTGTTGACCATACAGGAGATTCCATGCGCTACAGTATTATGTTTTTACATTCTTGGAAATTCTAACATTATTTACGTAGTATTTATGAATGGAATTCTTGTCGTTCATGCAAAACGGCGCATTAAACCTTTTCTCATTTTCAATATTTATGATTTGTGCAAAGATAAGCCTGTCCTATTTACGCTCCATTTATTAATATTGCAACTAAGCTATCAAAGGTCAGATCGGTAGATAAAATGTAAAATGCATTAAGATTCGAGTTATATTAGGTGGTCAGGTCCTTCCAATCTACACCGCAATTTTTGCAATGTACGTGTGACAAGTCTTTTCTTCAAAGACAAGCTGTAACGCTATTTATTTATCAGGTGGGTCGACTCCGTGGCGTGGCAGAAACGCTCAGAGCAAACGCAGAAGCGGCAGCGCGGGCGCACCGTGAAGCTCAAGAGCAGGTCGCAGAACTTTCCGCAGCGTTGAGCAATGCTCGTGAAGCTGAGAGAAGGGAGAGGGACGCGGCTGCCACCGCCAACGACCTGCTGGCGACTGCCAGGCAAGAGTTGCAGAGACTGAGGGATGTCCCGCCCCCACCTCCCGATCCCCGCCTCGATGAGCTCAGGAAGGAACTCACGCTGCTCAGGACGCAGAATAAATGTAAGTACCACTAAGTCTTTGATCCATTAGCGCAGAATTTAAATCTTTATCTAATGTGGTCTATGGCCTAGTGCTAAATTGATTTTTTGGAAGAATAATGGAACGGATGTTGATAAAGTCCGATAACATGTGACGCCGTACCTCACATAATATAACGTAAAAGAACAACGTCATTTTGATATTTGACGATTGCCAAGAAGTAGATTACCGAATACAATTCGAACAATACTCTACAAAAAAGTGTCGCAAAACAAATGATGTATGAAACGGAACTTGCTGATATTTAAAACTCTCTTGGTAACAATGGATAAAACTTGATACACCAGCTTGATATTCACAATATTTCAATATCATGTTCATTTCGCTGCCGTACCGACTGAATGAATACGACGATAATAATCGTATCAATTTTAAGTGCCAACAATTGAAGCATCTATACGACACATGTGCTTGAGAGAGCTATGTTAACCCTTAAATTGGCAGTGTACTCCACCAAAGACATTAACTTTTTTTAAATCGATTGTAGTACTAATCTTAAAAAAAATACAATTTATTATTATTTTTAGCTTGCAATAATTGTATATTTTGGTAGAAAAAATATTTGAATGTGATTCCATTGAAAAATAGCTGTCAAATTCAAAATGTCTTCAGAGCGGTCTGGAGTATCTGGATCACGGGTAAGTTTTTTGTGTTTTTCTACATTTTTTCGGATGGGACTTGTGGTTATTTGGCTTTAAATGGCATAGGAACATTATAAATGATATCAATCATTCGTAATTTTGTGTGTAAATAATGTAATCGCAATTTTATAAGTTCATAACTCTGTATGTACTCCCTGAATACCGTTGCTAAGTACGTAGTGAAGTTCACAACATAAACTTTGGTATACACGGAGTACATTGCTCGTTACTTAGAAATGCAAACTAGCCTTTTTTTGTTGGTTTTTATGTAAAATGACTTCAGTTGTGTCGTGAATTGTATGTCATACAGAATGTTCTTTTTCTTTTCTGCAGTCTTGAACCTGACACGTCCTGATTTAGCAGATATCCTTTTAACTTTGTACCGGACCCCTCTTTCAAGAAATCGGCTCTTGAAAGGGGTCCGGTACATGGTGGTATTTGGGTAGGTGAAGGAGAAAATAATTCAGAGACCTATAGCTGAACGGCCGGTGGACAATGTCAGATAATGCTGTCGGATATTTTCCAGAAATAGCAAATAAGCAATCACGCTGTAGGTTTTGCAAAGATGGAAGAACTAAAGTTTTTTGCGTGAAATGCAATGTGCTTCTGTATTTTATGGTAGGAGAAAGTAATAAAAGAAATTGCTTCCGCTAATTTCACCCGCAATAAATGCATATTATGCAGTTTGATAAGAATTATGATTAATAAAGTGAAGATTTAACTAAAATGTGTTTTATTCATATTCTGGCAACGTACTCCACGTAGTACGAACAGAAGAACTACTGGAGTTGGCAACGTACTCCCCAGAGTACATAGATTTTCGCGAAAACTGTAATAGGTAGATTTTTTTCACAATTTTTTACAGTCATCTGGCATCGTAATAAACCAGGAAATAACAAAAAATAATTAAATTTTTGTAGTAAATTGATTTGCCAATTTAAGGGTTAAACTACGCAATTAGGAATAATATTTTCTAGCACACAAATGTCTGTGATGCTAATTTTAATTTGTTTTTGATGTGGAGAATGAATGACTCATTTGATCGCATGTTTCATATGCTTTCTGCTAAATACCGGCTGGGTCGACTTTGTTGGGGGGACATCGTCAAATATAATTTTTAAAATCATTTGTATTACACAAGTTAGAATTTTATATGTTAGCTCTATTAACGAATTAAATAGTCAGGTTTTGGAATTACAAATCTTAGCTTTCCCGGATAAGCTCTTGCCAGTCTTTAAATCTAAAACGAAAAAACTACAACTTTCTTCACCTCATTTTCCTTCCAGCTCTTTCCGAAGCTCAAGAGGAGTTACAAGCGCAGATCCTAACGCGCGGCGTGGAGGAAGGTCGCAGCCTGCTGGATGGAGTCAGCGGGCCCCTGGTCGGCACCAACTCACTCGCACACGAACTGTCGCAAATGAGCGATGATGAGGTAAATATAAGCTCATTTTATCTTCCATGCATTGAGAAATTAGGTGTCTATCAAGCATTGGTTCGATGAATACTCGGAAGTTAGGAGAACAAAAGCTTCATTTGATTTGATTCGAAACGATTGGAATTTGGCATCATGTTCGTCAGCCATAACGATTCACAAAGTAGCTTTTATGTCACCTGCTATCACAGTTTTTAATTGCGCATTTTTTTCGTTTTCAATATGGCATGCCACAATTTTAAGTTCTATTTTAAGTTTAGGGAAATTCATTGATGCCTGATCAATCGACAGCAAGCTTTACAAATCGTTTACAATCTGATTAATTGGCTTATTTTCACCAACAATAAAGTTGCGCTTATGCTTGAATGACTCAAAATTATTTTCGAATTCGATTATTTCAACTGCTACAAATTACATTAAAATATTAAGATACATTCATACTGGCTCCATAACATTCACAGTCAACATATTTCGCGTTGCTTTGCTTATTATGAAGCCTGACTGACTCGATTGCGGAAACAATATGCCTATATGTCATGTATGCATTTTTGCAGCCCGATGGTAACGATACACAATCTGATCTCAGCATAGAGATGGAAAAGGTACGAAATTTTTACTAACTGTGCATGTCTGTACCTTTAGAATGCCGCTAACTGCATGCTTTATAACATATTGATTTTTACATACGATTGGGACTGAACATGTACCTTTTTCATACTTTATTAAAGGAATGCTTGCCCTCATATTTATCCTGTAATATCACATCATTTGTACACCCGAGCATGAGGACACGGCCCTTACACAATGCTTGTGTGTGTTTGATATCATATTTAAGCTTCTATTTAAATTGCAATACTAACGGAATTATTTCTTACAGTTGCAGAAGGCTTTAAAAGAACAGCAAGACGTGAATGTTCAACTGAGGAACTACATCGACGGAATCTTGCTATCCATCGTAGAGAACTATCCACAACTTCTCGAAGTCAAATACCAGAAAGCACCGGGCGACTTGAACGCAAGGTCATAACACACAAATTCTATATCTTTTGTTATTATCATTTCATATCCTTCGTTATACTTTCAATCGATTATCAATTTAATTGGACATGTTTTAACAATTTATTTCTATTTTATTATCAGCAAATGAAATTATATATTTTTGATTTAGAATGATATTATTACTGTGATAAGAAAGGTAATCAACAAAATTATTATATATAAATGGCTTTCCTATTTGGAAAACTTTAGTCTTCTGTACTTGAATTTTATAATTTTAATGAAAAGGAATTCCTTAAATATGGAGATACCTTCACAACTTTAAGTGTCAATATAATTATGATAAGAATAGATGTGTTGTAAATATTGTGTATAGTAAAATATGTATATTATTAAGCATTTTTGAAAGTTTAGAAAAAATATCGTTCCTTGTTATTATCTCAGACGTATGCTTGTAATATGCAGTTGTCAGTTAATAATAAGTAATATATAATTTATTTGGGTTATTACTGCAGATCTGTGAAAACTAGGAGAATGTTATTGAAATATACTTTAACGACAAGGCCAGGCCGTCCATAAAGATATTATTTGTAACTACTTAAAGCAATTTTTGTGAAAGACTGTGCGAATGGTAAACTTGGGTGCGTAGCATATAACGTTTTATATCCATAAGAAATGTATGAATTATTTGATATATTTACGACTGCTCCAAAATTACTTTCAATTATTTTTATGGCTTCTACACCAAGAAATAATCAACATATTAATTGAAAATAATTTTGAAGAAGTAGGTATTGTATAACAATGAATTGGAGCCATTTATACGAAGAATGTATTCATAATTGTAAATTACGTCTAACTGCATACCCTAGTACCTAAAACAATAATTATGTAGTAAGAAAGATCATGTACCTATATTTTTACAATGAAATATTTATAGTTAAGTTAGTATGTAGCTATATAGGCATTTGTGTACATTTTGATAACACTGTTCATAAGTCTAATAACAAAAGATGTCTTGATCTATAACAGTCATCAAAGTAAATTAAACCAATTAATACAGATTCAGTCTTTTATTCAGCGACATATCTTACATTTGTAATGAATTTAGCTCAATCTTCTTCAGTTTCTTCCTCGGCAACCAAGTCGGTATCATCTTTTTTATTGTGGTCCAAATTACTCAACACTTTTTGTACATCTAAACGCAACATCATGAATTTTGGATCCAAATACTCCTGAAATTGAAGAAAGTTTCAAATATATTTTGTCAAAAACTATACCCAAAACAAGGGAGGATTTCCACTAGGTGACATCTGAGGACCAACTCTTTTTCTCAAAGACTTCGCAAACTGTGCAAACGTTTTTGTGGGTCATATTTATGAATAAAATTGTTACGAAAATTGTTTATAATAAAAAAATATATAACTGACCTCCAGTCATAATTTTTATATCAACCGAATCTTTTTTGAACCCACGCTAGGACAAACATTGTATTACATATCTGCATGATGAGTAAATCCGTAAAAGAACATACGGACATCCATGATCCATAATAAAGTATCTACGTCCTTTCCAAATTAATCAACAAAGGTTTCGATTGCATCGAAGTTTAAATCGAGAGCCATAACTGATGATCGATTCAAAATAAGAGCTAAAATTCCAACTCACTTTAAAAGGTCCCGATTCCGGCATAGATTCAGTCGATTTCTGGTGTCTCTCCTCATTCTGAAATCGATCAGCGTGATGGCTCAGATCCCCAATCCCAGCACTATGTCTCAAATTCAGGTTCCTGCCCATCAAATGCGCCATTTCTTCTTCAATAGCATTCATGGCATTCGTCACATTGGAACTCTTGTAATCTCTACTGACTGCCACGTTCATGAAAGAATCAGGTAAGGGATAATTTGTTTCGTAGTACGGCAGGATATTCTGCGAAGACTTGCACAAGGAACATTGCTGCCTACTTTCTATCTGTTTCCTCTCGTTATGAAGGTGTAACCTCTCTCTGGACAAAGCCACTTTCTCTTTGGCGACGTGCTTTTCTCTCGAGTTCAGGGAAACCACGTGCTCTTGAATCCTCCTGATCCTCTCTTCGTACATGCGTTGGATAAATTCTGCTTCGGAATATTTTTTGTCAGCATGGGTCTGTTTTTCCATTGCAGTCTTTGCAAGGAGGTCTAAGTCACGACTTCTGAAATGGTTTATTTGAAATTTTATGTAATACGAAAATCTTTGATAATGATTCATGTATAGAATTTTATAAACATACTTAGCTATAATCCGTTGTTCCTCCATATGTAGCTGTTGTTTCTCCACATTCAATTTGGATTTTTCCTCAGACACTTCTTCTAACTGGGCTTGGAGCTCTGCTTTCATTTTCTGAAAGAATATTTTTAACACTTTAGAAATCCTGTCACTCCTATCTCTTCTAAGTTCAGTTTCTTCGCCATTTAATACTTACTTCAAGTTCCTGCTTGAAATTTTGTACGCTAGATTTTTCTCTAGCTAGTGAGGCGCTTTCCTTAATAGCTTTTGCTTTTTCTTCATCTATTTTAGTTATCTTTTCTTGATATTCCTTCTGGATTTCTTCTCTCAGCATCTTAATAATCAAGAATGTTATTATATGTGGGTACAGTTTAGACACCCTTCGACGCTATAAACCTTATTACCTTAATTTCATCATCTTGTTTCTTGAGTACATTTTTAGCGAATTCCGTCTGCTTGTTGAACGTTGCTTTTTCGAATTCAAATTCCATTCTTTTTTGTTTTAATGTTGCTGATTCTTCCTCGATCATCTGAAAAATAATCCACATTATTATTGTACATTCGTGTTTATTTTCTATCATAAACAACATAGCAGACTCCTATTGTACGTGCATTACCGAAGTCATTTGCTTCAGTCTTGCTTCAAGCATTTTGATTGTTTCTCTATTTTCAACTTTTTCCACATCCATATTGTCGCGTTCTTTTTTCAGTTGTTGTATCATATCTACAAACAATACGTAATTTTGGTATAATTCATCTTAATAATATACGAAATCAGTAAGTACCTATAAATAAGTAACTCACCATTTATCTGAGTTTCCCTCACTTGGACACTTGCATCATTCCTACGTTCAGTGCTCTCCACCAAAAGTTGTACTTTCTCTAACACTTCTTTACAATTATTTTTGTTTTCTTTCACATCTATGAGCAACTCTTTAAGATCTGACGAGAAACTGGCTGAATCCTGAATGAGAACTTGTTCCTGTTTAACTGCTTTCCTGAAGAAAAAAGGTAAATATCAAAGTGGAACTCTGAAAACCGATGTCATTGGCGTAGTATTTACCTGTTTCGGAAAGTATTAACCAGATTTAAGCAGACAGAACTCAATTTGTGCAAATTAAACATGTGAAGGTGAAAAATTACAAAGCCTGTCAAAACAATATGGAATAGCGTATATTTTTTATTCATAAATCTCCACTAACTTGATATTCTCCATCAGCGCCGCATGGTGTTCCTGCAGCACTCTAACATTCTCCAAATGCTGTTGAATCAGCATTTCATTTTCAGTCTTATGTCGATCAGTCAGAGCCACCAAATTTTCTTCCGTCATCTTCTTGTACAAATTGTGGTGCTCATCCAACCAATGTATCTTCTCCGAGTAAAACTTCACCAGTTTTTCACTTTCCTCTTTCATTCTTTCTTCGGTTTGATTTAGAGATACTTCTAGGAATGCTAACTGCCTCCTGTTGTGATCACAATTTCAAAGCCTATATATTTTTGAAAAATTGCACAGAATCTAAAACGAATAAATAGCTTATGTATTTAAAGCTTTTTCAGAAAAGTCAGACGAAAATCTACACTGTTCCTGGCTGGTTTCTGAGCACCCTTATCAATTATCCTTTTAACTACCTATGTATTTTTAACTACTGGTTCATACCTATACGAAGTTTCCATGAGATCTATTTCCTTATCATGGTTCTCCTGCAGCGACTGCACTAGCTGCAGCAATTGTTTCTTCTCCCGAGTGTGAGGCGCGTCTTTGTGATCCCCAACCGTTTGATATTCTTCTTGGTAATTTGGCATGTCTTCATTTGCTACGTTTTCCGGACCTAATAGAGCCTAGAAGTAAATAGGAAAATGAGGAAAATCTTCTTTGACGGTCCTACTCTTTACAAATAGTCGTGAAAATAAAAATTTACAGTGTAATCTAAATTATGTACTATCTCATCGAAGTAATAAGGTTTAATCATAGTTGTCATAATTATAGTTCATAAAAGTTCTCGACAGTAAGTTTATCTCAAAACGCGCTGCATGCTTCCGTTGGATTCTTGATATCGCCAACAATAGCTGGAAAACAAAATGGTTTTGAACATCTCCTATTTTAATTTACCTTAATTCTCTGTGTGATCCTCTCCTGATGCGCCGATATGATGGACTGCATCTGCTGCCTGTTCTCTGCTTGCTTTCGCAACATAGCGTCCAGTTGGGCATGCTGCGCCTGCGCTGCCTCGCGTTGTACGCGCTGGCTCTCTTTCTGACGCACTGACATTAATTGTACAAGTAGGTTAGTCTCTGGATCTCGTGATATGTACCGGCATTACGTATTTACAATACCTTAGTGACTGGTCTTAATAAATAGAAATTATAACAATGACTCACTTTGCAAAGCAGCGAGTTTTTCTTCCTGTGCCTTTAGCTGCAAGGCCACCATTATCTGAGACTCCTGCTGTTGCATATAAAGAGCGGCCCCCTCTGCTGTTATATCTTCATTGCTTCCATGAAGGATGTTAGAAGGAGGATTTAGTTTCACCATCTGCTCTATAGTGTCCGTGTCCATTTTCACTTCTTCTTTGGATTCCTCAACTTTAGTTTGTTCTTCTTTTTGTGGCATTGCCTTTACTTTTTCGGTGGCAGGTTCAGGTTTACCAACAACTTTCTTCTCATCGGATTTTTTCTTTTTAGACTCCCCTCCCACCAACCAAGACGGCATTCCGGTGTCATCTTCCAAATCGTTGACATCGTCGTCTTTATTTTGAAAGATTCCGAGCCAATCTCCTGTGGACTTGGCTTTTTTGGTAGGAGCCTCTTTTTCTTCTTTTACATTATCTCGTACAGTTTGTTTCTGTGGCAAACTTTTACTTGAAACAGAAGTTTTAGTTTCACTTTTCCCCAAAATAGAATCGAAATCAAAATCCTGACTTTTTGCTGCAGTAACTGGTCTCGTTGACTGGCTGGAGCCCCCGGTTTTGGTTGAAGATCCACCCAAAATATCGTCGAGTAAAGATTGTGCACTCTTGCCCTTCTCCATCGTTTTACTTGGCTCTCTTTTCGTTCCACCCAAATCACCAAGTATGTCCAATTTGTCTGCACTCGTACTTACTTTAGGCTTCGCTGGCGATTTACTGGTATCTAATTTATCAAGTGCCCCCTTTACCTTAGTTTCTGATTGAGTAAATTTTATAGATTCTTTTGAGACTGTCCGTTTAAAAGGCGTAGGAGATTTTTTTGAATCAATGTCGAACAACGAATCCTTCCTATCTTCAGTGTTGGCAGTGAGTTTAGGGTCTGCATCTCTCAAATCAAACAGGGCGCTTTTCTTTTCTACAGTTGGCGTGGTCTTTTTCTTAGCAGGTTTCTTTTTCCCTAATACATCATCATCGAAAAAACTGTCATCACTACCATCACTTAGAATTCCAGCCAGAGGATCGTCAATGTTAAAACTCATTTTTATAAAGTTTTACAGACTGTGGGGTTAAAATTTATTGAGAGCACGTCTCTCATTGTTTACAAATTGGCCGCCATGGAAACGGAAGACTTTCGTCATAGACCTTTAGGACTTGGAATTATTTTTTTTATCTTTGGTTGATGGCACTGCCTAGAAACTTTGGTTGAGTATGGAGAACTAAGTCGGGAACATTCAACCGTTTTTTACTAAAATGTTGAAATGTCGATAGGTACAGTCAACTTCAGGTCAGTGGTAACAGTTTTATAGGAAAATCGTACTTATAATTATTGAGTTAAGGTGCATGACAGTTACCACTGATGTGCAGTCTACCGTACACACCAAGGTACACACACAACCATCTGGGGTGCAGAAATCGCTTATTGTGCTATCGCTTGTTGATATTATCATGTATTTGTTAATTACTTTAATAGGATGTAGCCCAGAGCCCTGCAGTATCAAGAATACTGCAGGGCTCTGGGCTACATCCTAAAAATCCATATAATCCATCCTGGAATACTGCAGGGCCTTGTCATGCCTTGAATTTTTTTCGCTTGCATTGTCGCAAGATTTTCTTTACAACTTATTTTAAAGCTAAAAATGTTTGTTGTTACAGCACACGAAATAGCAAAGAGTTTAAAATTATACGAGATATTTTGTTTTCAGTTAGGTTATCGTGAATTTCTCCGTAGTTACGACCGATCAATACGTTTCCAAACGTAACAACGTATTTTTTTAATAATCTGTGCAAAAAATTTGTTGCTTCACGTCAGCCAGTCGGCTGTATTTTAATTATTTTTTCAAAACAACTACGATACAATAGCGTTTTTGTTATTTTAATTCCACTTACTGACAATTCACTTAAAACTATGGAATATATTGGTAAGTATTTATATACGTTCGTTCAATTTTTTCGTAAAAACACAATTTGACAGTCTTTGTGGATGAACACACCGAGACCTTTTGTTCTAGAAATTTTGCTAACTCACGTTGTGATGTTATTTTCTAGCTTCAGAGAAGGGAGATTCAACAGAAAATCGGGATCCAAATTCAATAGCCAATGGCACATCGAAGACAGTTGCAGAAAACAAAAGTATTTTGGAGGGCGCACACATAGAAGCTCCCGCGGAGAGTGCGCCATGCACCTCCGAGACCACTGAAGACTCAGAACCTGAATTTTGTGAGATTCCGGAACAGATCGAATTTACAGTAGTTTTTAATAAAGCAAAACATGACATAACGTTTGCGTACGATGCGACTGTGGTAGATTTAAAAGCACATTTGGAGCGAATATGCGGCGTACCGCAGTCAGCGCAGAAATTAATTATTAAGGGCATGGCGAAGGACAATATGACACTACGACAATCCGGCATCGTGAAAGGAGGCAAGGTGATGCTGGTGGGATCCAAAATGGACGACATCCTGGCTGTAAAGAGTGCCCAAATGGTACATATCAGTAATGTATACTAAAGTACATCATTGTGAAGTCATATAAACAACTATATTGTTTATATTTTGTAGAAAATATAACTCAATCAAAATCCAATGCTCAAGTATTTTCAAAAACTATTCAATCTAATAATAATTTATGAGATTTTCCAGAACCAAAACATATGATTACCACGTAATTGCCAGTAATCAAATATCTCTCAATCTTATATGTTTGATATTTATAAGGAATCAGCAGAGGAAAAAGCCAGCAGTCAGTCAAGCAAGGAACCTCTATGTATGCAGAAGATCCATAGGAAAGTGCTGGATAAGGGCATCCCCCCTGATGTGATGCCCGGCATTAAAGGAGTCAAGGTAACAAACTACATATCTATACTAATATTATAAAGCTGAAGAGTTTGTTTGTTTGTTTGTTTGAACGCGCTAATCTCAGGAACTACTGGTCCGATTTGAAAATTTCTTTCAGTGTTAGATAGCCCATTTATCCTGCCGGGGCTGCGGGTTGTTCGAAAGAGATACCGCGGCCCTGGTACATAAAAGGCCTATGACGGAACACGACGATTTTAGTCAGTAAGAGTCTGACACTCCCTCACCGCTGCTAACCCACAGCGGGAGGGGTCATTTGATGATTTTACGTCGCTAAAAAAAAAAAAAAAAAAGATAGCCCATTTATCGAAGAAGGCTATAGGCTACTTTTTATCCCGGTACGGGAAGTAGTTCCCACGGGACGCGGGTGAAACCGCTGGCAGAAGCTAGTTTATTATATAAACTATCACCTTATCTAGAAAACTGTTTATCCACAACATAATAAACAGATAAAACAATGATAGGGTCATTTCGCCTGTTCGCGACCATCGCCCAGTTCGCGTCCATTTTGCCGATCTCCTTTTAAAAAACTTCGAAAACAAGATAATTAACACACCAATCAAACGAAAGATCATTACCGCTAATACGTTAATGTATAAGAGGCACGCACAGATAGACAAAAGTTCTGTGCGTCCAACCAATCCTTTTAGAAAAATTAATTAGTCTAGGCTCTTCAACAAGAAAGCGCAAACACGCTGAATTTTAGATAAAAATTAGTGTGCAGCGGCGTGTTTGATGGTAAGTTTTATATTGTTTTATGTGAATTTTAGGATAGATAGCTATCTCTACGGTTTAATGATGAATAAAGGTATAATGTTTTTTATGAATTTGGTAATGTTTTTTATTTTTAACGAATAAAATAAGGTGGACGCGAATTACTACATCGAATTTTACAAAACTTCCACTTTGCGTCCACAATGGACGCGAACTAAAACTATCCTCTATAATAATAAACCAAATTGCGTCCACTGTTTTCGTTAAATACTTGCTTATAAAAAATAATTAAAACATAGGTACTGTTTAATATATTAAGATTAAACAGTACATTTTTTTATTATTTTAAATTAAAAATCAACATTATCATCATTTAAAATTCACTTTAAAAAATAAAATTAATTCTTCTCAACATTGGTTTAAGTAACTTAAAATTAGGCAATTAATTTTGCAACTTGAAAAATAAACAGTAATCAGTTCTGTTAATTTTACCCTAAAATCACAGGGAAAGACCCGCGTTGATTATAGTAAGTTTTTGGCCATATTAAATTAACAAAACAATATAACAATTTTGTGTCAACATACAACTAAAAGAATTGTTGAGTCAATAAATTATCAGACAAGGTAGCATATTCTTTGCATATTTTTTTTTATCGATTTATTCTTCTCTCGAATATCATTTAATGCTTTCTTTAAATCTTCTTCTGTGTATGTTGTCTTTTCCTTCTTTTTTCCTGTATCCGAAGAACTTACCTTAAATGAAATTACTTAATATATTAAGATTAAACAGTACATTTTTTTATTAAGATATATATGTGGTTATAATTAAATTATATTTTTTTATTAAGATATATACGTGGTTATAATTAAATATTTAAATTATATATTTAATTAAATTATATTTAAATTATAATTAAAACTAAATTATATTTAAATTATAATTAAAATTAAATTATAATTTAATTATAACCACGTATGTATCTTAATAAAAAAATGTACTGTTTAATCTTATTTTAAGTTACTTAAACCAATGTTGAGCAGAATTATTTTTATTTTTAAAGTGAATTTTAAATGATGATAATGTTGATTTTTAATAATTAAGTTTATTGTTAAATAAATAAATGGTTCAAATACAATCTTTCTTTATTAATTCTTAAAAATTTCACCCATATATTCCTTTTCTATGCTGCTGGACGCGAACTGGACCATGGGTGGACGCGAATTGGATTTTGTGGACGCAAACTGGGTAAAACGCCTAATTCTGAGGTTTATCGATTTAAATAAAAAACGAAAGATATTTCTAATACAACTGAAAGTTAGTCTTAAAATAGAGTATATAAGGAATACATTACACAAATTTGACATAGAAATGAGTGCTGGAGCATTTTTATTATCGCCGTCAAACTTGCCAACTGCACTAAATGGTCGCGAACAGGCGAAATGACCCTATGCAAAAAAATTGTTATTATTTACTTAATATAAAAATAAGAATCTGATAAGATATTTTAAACTTTCTCTTATCAGTCAAATCACAATATTACATGTGCTAAAAATACAGAGTTAGCATTAAGTAATTGGTTAGATTTTTAAATCAAAATTATTTTGGGAACTACTATTGTACACACTTTTTCTTGGTGAATTGTGTGGTCAAGTCAATATTTTTTGTAAATTCTATCCTATTGGACAATATACAGTAACTTCTTGTAAAACAATGGTACTCAGCTGCATCCGGTATGGCCAGAAGCTGACCCCAACATAATTTGAAAAAGCTAGGCAACCTATTGGACAAATAATACAATATAATGTATTGGATAAAATTTATTGCCTATTGGACACCCAAACATGACTCCAAAAACTATTTCCAGGAACCCTTGCCACCAGTACCTCTCAGCGGTATGCTTAACAAACATGGAGGTAAAGTACGGCTCACGTTCAAACATGAGCAGGACCAGCTCTGGATCGGCACCAAGGAGCGCACTGAGAAACTCGCCATGGCATCTATTAAAAGTAAGTTGTAGATATATACTCATAATTTATTGGATTTAAAAAAGTATATGTATTGTATAAGTTATTTTCAGAGCTGTGCTAGTTTTTTTTCCAATTAATCTTTTGTGTAAAAGTTTACAATAAATTCAAGTTTACAGTAAACTTGAATTGTATTAGGTAATCTTCATCAATCAATGGTCAATGCAAAACAAAGTAATGCTATTCCAATTAGATTTACATTTCCAAGAAGTGTTTGCAGATAAAAAAAAGACAGATTCAATTAGACTACTAATTCCACTTTTATCTTATTGGTTTTATCAGCTGACTAGGATTCTCCTTCATTCAAAAGGAAATGAATGAATGTAATGTTTATTTTCGTTTTCCAGGCATCACATCTGAACCAATCAAAGAACATGAAGAATATCATATCATGGTATGTGTATTATTTCAACTAAATTCTTCTTCAATAAGCATTGTGTGAATATTTACATCACTAATAATATGTAACTAATAATTTCACTTGTCTGTTGCACAGGGTCTACAGTTAGGCCCGACAGAAGCATCCCGGTATTGGGTGTACTGGGTGCCGGCACAATACATCGAAGCCATAAAGGATGCAGTGCTCGGCGTCTGGCAATTATTCTAATCTTGTAATATTCGTGAATCTTCTGTCCATTGCTGTGTCTACCTTCCTGTCAGCCGATTGGGTAGTTGCAATATAAAATTTTAATGTAATGTGTCCATTTCAATCGGTACAATGTAATGGTACCATTTTTTGTGATAAAAATACATAATGCCAAGTCAATTAAAATTGTCCATTCAAACTGGCATCTATCTGGTCAAAAAATTTGAGAAATTATTTATTGTTATTGTAAGTTTGCATTTCGTGCATTTGGGTTCAGTGAGCTGTACATACAATTCTGCTATTGTAATAATATTCTAGAGAGCGCCGGAGTAAGCGCGTCGCCGTGAGCTTATTGTCCCTCGAGTTTCAAACCTGATCTCTTTTAATGTGAACTTTACAATGTAAACTTGGGTGACAGATTGGACTGAGTACACAACTCTCTCTATTATCAATTTTCCTATCACTTTTAGTGTAATCATGATGTGTGGTTTATAATAATGTGTATTTTACGTGTAAGTTGTTACTCAAGCCAATCCTTCATCTAAAACTTTTGATCATAGAATTAGACGAATAAAACGTTTTGAATATTTATTTTGTTGTTTGTTTCATGCCCTGTAATTGAATACATAGTTCGTACCAAATGTAACGGCTGCAGCTTTGAGCATCGGCGTGTCGGGAGAGCTGCGCGAGTGGGATGGGCTAGTATAGGCCCCTTGTTATGCTCAGAAGTAAGTTTGGCGTAAACACATTTTTTTTAATTGAAGGATTTGGAACTACTCATATCCCGAGATTAGTGTGGCCAAACAAACAGTCATTAGCTTTATAATACAGTACAGAATGAGTATGCTAAGATCCTCTGCGTTTCTTACCAATGAACATCCCGAGAGCAATCTTGGCGGGCGGCGCCCGTGGCAATACATTTACTGTTACAGCCTTTTTTTATCGTCCCACTGCTGGGCACAGGCCTTCTCTCACAAGGAGAAGGATTGAGCATTAATCAACATTACATTTACTTAATCCTGTAAATACGAACTCTGCGTGAATACACCCAAAGTTGGAAAGGCTCTTACTTTTTCAGCGAAAAATAGAATAACAAGTAGGATGGATTTAGGAATTAAATAAAAGGCTATTATCAAACATTAAAATGTTTTATAAAAATGTAAAACACAAAGTAGACAATAAATAGTTACAAGTGTAAAAACAAAATATTGCATAAACTAATTCTAAATATAGTTGCACTACTTACAAATGGCACATACTTATAAATACATTATGTATATCAAAGTTCATCAAATACATATAAATTAATTAATGTATAATTTAATTTGGCATCTCGATATGTGAAGAACACTTTTGTACTAAGTCTTGGCACTGTCATATGAATATTTTATCCATACTCTGATTGTACAGTCAGAGAGAATTGTCCTTTGGGAATACTTGTGGCGTGGTACCAAATGCGAGTGTCCAATAGAACTGAAACATAAAAAATATTATTACACACAAAATTTGTACACTAACAAAAGTGTGTAGTTGAAAACAGTTGGTGCATTTACGTAAATGTGAGCGCATTTGCTGTCGCTTTTAATTGCCAATTCATTGAATCACATACATACATACATAGATCTATACAAATGATTTTATAAGAAGGAAACGTTTTTGTACCCTTGGTTCCGAAACTATTGGACCGATACATTAGATACATATTTTACTGTTGAGAAAGAAGTTCCCCAGTGACGCAGATGAAACCGCGAAAAAACATGGTCAATGTTACATAAAATTAGCTATTCTGATCTCAATAAATAGGTAATAAATTTCTACAACAAGAAAGATGTAAGAAGGTATTAAAAAAAAAAAGTTTCCTGAAGATTTGCACACTCTCTTGAGTTGAATCTTGTACTAAGGTGTTCTTATATATTTTTTATTCATAAAGTTACCCACCAACATCGCCTGGCTCCACATAATACTGAAACATGTTACACAAATGGTCACACTCTGGCACTGGTGCCACGGTCCATATCTTCTTACCCTGCACCTGGCCTTGCCACATCAATCTTGGTATATAGTCCAACTGTAAAAAAAAAATCATTGATTTACTTATTATTGAGAAAATATTTGACTGCATTTTGAAAATTGCTGTCAATGTTGTAAGCTGAAGAGCAGCTTACAACAGACAAATTACAGCAATTCTTGTCTGTTTGAACATGATAATCTCAGGAAGTACTGGGCTGAATTTAAAAATTCTTTCAATGTTAGATAGCCTATTTATCGAGGAAGGCTGTTAGACACAATAGGACAATTTCTAAGTGATAAATTATTTTCATATTTGCATTTATCTTTTCCTCTTAAAGAAAATACATTTTTATAGAAAAAAAATCTAACATACATGCATCACAGCTCCAATTTCAAATCCAAAGAAAACATTTTCAGTTGCTGGAAACTCTGCATCTTCAGGCAAAAATTCTGGAATACTGTAATACTGTCTTACTTTAGCCAGTATGTCTGGATGGCAGTTACCCCTATAAAAAACAAAAAGTTAAATTTTTGCTGACTTTTTGGCCCATGCTTGCCCAGCATTATTGCTGAGCCAGTGTTAAGTATACAGAAGGTTTCAAAAATTTGATTGAAAGTACAAGTCACATTATATTATTTTTATTTCCTTACAGTTGGAATACCAGCTTTTATCAGCAGAATCTATGTATATTTATTCAGAACACAATGAAATGGGCAAATATAGGCAATATTGAAATAAAGATTGTTATTAACATACTGCAGTAATTATTTTTGTTATACTTTAGTTACTTGATGGCTCTTCTGGGTAGTTTATGACAGCAGTCTTCTGCTTTGCAGTTTGCATTTACAATTATATTTACAGGAGTTAGGCATTCTATGTTCTTTATTGTTTACTCACCATCCCACATACCATGGCTTCTGGCCATCCTCATTCCTGGCCCTAGCCTCAGGCATACTAAACACCTCTCTCAAACTGAACAAATCAGTCTTAAAGTTCAGAAACTGACATCCCTCCTCAAGACTTTCATAGCTTCCTTCAGTTTGCTCATACAGCCTCTTAAACATATTATAACTAAACTCTTTGGTTGCTCTCCAGTTTTTGATCGCATTCTTAACTATTATAGGCCTTGGTGTGTAAGCATAACTCTGAAAGAGGAAGGTAGATTTTTAGTAATGAAAGATGTTTCAAAAAATTTATATTAATAGATAAACATCTTACAGCAAATTCTTGCCGCGTGACGTTCCACAATATAATTGGTTTCGTAACATTCTCACAATAGCTACAATCGGCGAGTGGCCGCGTCGCCTCCCACACTAAGTAATTACTAGGTAATAGACATCTGGCACTTAAAATACTGTTTAAAAAGCTAACGCTTAGCACTAATATTATGAAAGCCGATATAATTCCGGCAATAAGCTTCTTATTGGTCCTCTTAGTTTCGATTTCATTGGAAAAATTACAAATATATTCATATTGCTTCAACAGCACCCCATCTAAGCCCCTCTCAATGGCTCTCTTTTGTAAATGACGTAGACGCTTTTTTATCACTTTATTTTCATTGTTAAGTTCACGCATTTTTTTATACTTAGGCCATAAGACATATTCAGACTAATATTTTACGAGCTTTTATGAGATTTCCAAGCTTTTAAATAATCACAACAATAAATAAACAAACGTCATTATCAGCACGTCACGACTGAAGTCAAAAACATCGTTCGAAAACCACGATTAGAAGAACACGTTAAGATCACGTTTAACTGTAAATAAAAGATATTCTCGTAGAAACCACTGATTTGAACCAGTCATTAAAAAAAATAATTTGTCTATGGTTTAGTGTTTACATAGTACTATTTAAAATTTCCCCTAAAACGATGCTTTGCCGCTTGTGATTAATTAATAAAACTTTTTATTTACCGCAAAATTATCACTTTGTGGTATCATTAATTGTTTAAAAGATGATTCAACTCATTAAAAAAACGACATATATAATATCCATACAAACACATAACAGCTCCAATTCTTTTAATGAATTTCATGAGCCGTTCAAGATAGTCATAGTTCAAGATTGGTCAGTATCTAAACTTAACGAAATGATATTCGGTACCGCAAGCACATTTGCAAAACCGAACCGATCCGACTGATCTCTGCATTACCATGCACTATGAGTAAATTTCTTCTATATGGTATCCCCATAACCTGACGCTGTCAAGTCAACGAACCGATGAACTTGGCGGTTTCACTATTAGTTTAGATAAAAACCCTAAAAATGCCTCCCAAGAAGCGAGATAAAGACAATGAAGCTAGTAAAAACTCCAAAATTGATCACTTACAAGCCGACCATGAGTTGTTTTTACAAGCATTCGAAAGTAAGTCAGAAGTCCGATGCTGTGTAAGAAAGCGTTTCCTGTGAATAATTTTGTATTAATTTTTATTCATAAACATTTTGCAGAGCCCACTCAAATATACAGATTTCTACGGACTCGCAATATGCTTTCGGTAAGTGTAACGGCATTTGAATGGCGGCCTAGGGTCGTGTAAACAAGTACTCTATGAACCTTTCTCTCGTTTTAGCCTATATTCCTGAATAGAACATTGTCGTATATGAAGAGGCGGATGTCGCGGAGTAATAAAAGCCGTATAGGTTTTAAAGTGGATAGTTTGTTAGATAAAATCACATTGAAAAAGAGTACAGAGCTACAGCCAAATAGTTTGGGAGGTTACATGACTCTCACCTTCCTAGGATTCTATGATAAGAGCCTGGACGAACCCAGAGACTACCAGGTCAAAGTGGAAACACTGCTGCTTAAAATATGCCATAAGAAGAGGAAAGAAAGCTCCTCAGCTATTGTTGAAGTATCTGTGAGTATATCTATCTATACATATACCTGTTATGCTTTATTCATTAATCATGTCTATGACTGCTGTGCCATAATATCAGCTAACATATGGTGGTTTTAGTCAGTATCCTCCAGTATTTTGTGTGGACAGGTACACCAATACCTGACTTTCTCAACTGTTACAATATCTATCAAAGAGGAAAAATAAAGGAATTAATATGTTATCTTCACAAATAATTCAAGACAGATAAAACAACATGTTATTAACCTTTTGCACTGGACTTTAATGCATTATGTTATTATTATGTATATTGTTGTCAACACCTCACACGTGTATGAGTCTCAATTTTTAAGGAAAAAGCTATTTATATGCAAGACACAATGTAAATATAAAGTATGGTCTACACATTTTTTATATAAATATAATATATTCTTTCAAGCTGAGCACAACTACCATAGTACATTCCTTTCTTAAATTGAGCAAAAAAGTTTCCATTTGTAATTACATAAAAGCAGCAAAGAGACTGAAATCATTTGCCTCTGCTGCATAAGATTGCTTTTGTTTGCTGACCCCATATAGGCATAATACTGTAAGTCACAACTCTTTTTATAAAACAAGCATGTTACTATGTGAACTAGCATGCCATCTTTAGTAAAACATAACTTATTTTAGGTTTCTCCATTTCACTTTTCTTATGTTACAAAATTATATTCATAACATGTATATTCTTAGGTTGGCAGCTGCTCCGTACCTCTAAACCCTTCAACATCAGAACCGCCAGCAATGGCATCCGCAGTCAGCATCTCCAGTGAGACATTCAGCCCATCGCAAGGCCCCAACGTAAAGTCCTACATGCTCATGTTACGAGTAACGGTCACCAGGGCGTCGGGATCTGGTACTTCTAATGGTGCGGCTAGTTCTAGTGAAATTACAAACGGTGACTGTGATGGTAATGCTTTTTGTGTTTTGTTTTTTATTTTTTATGATTTTTAAGTCCTGAATGTATGCTCCCACCCATTTTCTGTGTAATTGTCGCATAGAATGCATGAATTATTTACATTTATCTCAGTAACTGGTTCAGTGTCCGCATGTTTAGCTACTTAGTAATTCAAAATTTAACATGAATATTCCCTTCTAGAACCTGTAACCAAACGTCTGAAATCATCGTCGGATCTCAACTCGTCTAGCGATGGGAAATGGACAAAGTTCTACGGCAGCGAGCTAATAGTTTATGACAAACACAACAGATGTCTTCTCACTAATGGCGAGTATGACCTCGTGTTGCACGACGCGTCGCCGGCAGGACGGAGTGGCACCATCGCGAGGTCACCACATAAAGCCCTCATGGCACAATGGGAAACTATACCTAATGTGAGTTTACATCTTTATTAGAACTTCAAAATGCATAATTAACTGTATGTATATTACGATTTTTAAGATGAAGCTGCCAAACTTATGATATGTGGTGCAGAAAGAAAAATACAGATGCAACAAAACAGTAAGTCTAGAATAAGTAAATACTTTAGCAAGAACAAAATACTTTTACAGGAAAATGATCTTCAAACTGAGGGGAATCCGTTTGACATATTCAAAGTGAGGCCCCTCCTTAAGTTGAAGCTTAGCTGGAGCCAGGAGCCGACCAATGGACTTGTGAACCGACCCAAGTTGTACCAGCAGACCAGTGAGAACGGCAAAAAGGATTCCTGCTCCAGCAAGGATCGGCAGGCTGCTTCCAAATCTAGTAATAATGATATTAAAAATGGTATAGTATTGTGTCAGTACACGTTTGTTCTTTATCCATCATGAGTTGACAAGGCCAACAAAACGATAATGTGACTCATCACTAAACACTGTAATAAATATAATAGAAGTGTAAATAGTTCTTAGAATCTCAGCACATTTTCTTGTAGTGTTTGATTTAATGCTAGTTATAGTTATCGGCACGGATAATGAGCTCTCGGCGGAAGAGTGGTGATCGCTGTGCGCACTGTACACTTAAAGCAATAAACCAATAAATCACTTCTGCGCAGGTGAAGGTCATCCTTGCCGATGATTATACAAGCACCATTTTCATTTGACTTATCATTTAAGTTTGCTCATATTACACTTTTTTTATTAGCATTAATACTGATGCGACTGTTTAGACATTACCCGAGTGTTTTCAGCATTACTTTCTCAATTTCAGGGGACAAATCCAAGCTGGATGGTACAGATGGAGAATCAAAGCGCCAGCAGATAATCTACCAGTTCTTGTACAACAATAACTCGAGACAACAGACGGAGGCCTGTGACGACCTGCACTGTCCGTGGTGCTCGCTCGACTGCGGGACGTTGTACTCCTTGCTCAAACACCTCAAGCTGTGTCATTCTAGATTCAACTTTACTTATTTTGTAAGTATTATCTGAAATTTTATAGTTTATAGGAAGCTTTACTATTTTAGTGTTCTTTGTTATTTGAACTGGATTACTCTTGCTTGCGAGAATCTACTTTATTTTGATGGTAACTGATAGGTAATTTCTAAGTTTTTTATGTGTACTAGTTCTGTTCAGCTAACTAAATATTGATGCCACCTGGCTGCCTACTATTTCCATATAGGAAAATTTAATGGGACATGTAGATAATTTCATTTCCACAAGTTAATATGAAATCCATATACTTATACAACAAACTTATTCTTCCTTTATCCCCAGCCGATTCCCGGCGGCGCTCGCATCGACGTATCAATAAACGAGCTATACGACGGATCATACACGGGGTCCCCGCACGACCTGATCGCAGCACAGGGCCGGGGCGGGGGCCCGGCCGCCGCGGCCCCGGGCGGGGGCCCCGCGGGACCCCGGGCAGGCCCCACGCGTCGCACGGAGCTCACGCACGTGTTGGTGTGGCGAGCGCGGCCCCGACGCCGTCCTATCAGACATTCCCTGGCAGAGTTTTTGGAACTTGATGATGCAGATATTGTTGATGCTCAACGGCCGTATCTTACAGGCCATAATAGGTATGTGTAGCTATTTTGTTCAGGTTTTTTATGAGATTTATATAGTACTCCAAGATTTGATGTTATTTCCCATACTTCAGTAATATATCTCCTACTGATACCCCTACCCCGGATGAAGTAGGTAACATTCTAACGTTGTTGGGAGAATCATTAATTAACACATAGATGAATATTTCTTTGCTTTATAACATTAATCATAGTATAAACAAATATTAATCTTCATTAATTCTTGTTCCAGATTATACCACCACACGATCACATGTCTACCTGTATATCCAAACGAGTTAGACATTGATTCAGAAAGTGAGACAGACCCGCTGTGGCTGCAACAGAAGACTATGATGATGATAGATGAGTTTACAGACGTCAATGAGGGGGAGAAAGAACTCATGAAGATGTGGAACTTACACGTCATGAAGTACAACTACGTAGGAGACTGTCAGATACCCATAGCCTGTCAGATGTTCCTACAGATGCGAGGGAAGGAGTTGCTAGAGAAGAATTTGTATAGGAATTTTGTGTTGCACATGTGTTCATTGCACGATTTTGGGTTGTTGAGTCCGGTGGCGTTGTACCAGACGGTGCAGCTGTTGAATCAGATGTTGGCGGATAGCGGCGAGGCGAAGGAGAAGATGCGCGAGTCGCTGCGGGCGGCGCGCGAGCAGTGGCGCCTCACGCGGCGCGACGAGCCGCGCGCTGACGTCACGCGCGGTGACGTCACGCCGCGCCGCAAGCCGCCGCGACACGCGCCCGGCCGCAAGCGGGCGTCGCTCTCCGATAGAAACACTTCTGTCTAACTTATACTGTGTTCACTTTCCTCTTCACCAGTCGCATACGCATCGTAAAAGTTTTGTGTCGGTAGTTTGGGCTAAATAGAACAGCGACTCGGAAAATCGCACGAGTTGCCGCCATTTTTGGCGACAAATTACGATTACGATGCATACCGTGTGTGATTGGCCTTATTTATTATTAGTGCAAACGCTACAGGGAATTGAGTGTGCAAAATAGTGTAGGCATGTTTAACTTCTTTCTTTAAAAAAAAATCCATTTCCACTCTGGCAACATTCAGAATCATGCGTGCTTTTCCCAGATCAAGACCATACACAGCGGTCGTTATATTTTGCAAACCCAATTCCCTAGCTCCTGTACTAAATAGACTGGAGTCTATCCGGCCGCCAACAGTACAACCTCGCTGCGTTTCAACGCAAGAGACCTGGGGCCCGATTCTCCTAATTTTACTTAAGCAACATAAGATTCACATTCGACTGCGATCCAATCACGACTCGATTACGATTGAAGCGTATGTGGCATTCCGCAATTTTTTCTTTGAAATAACGTTTTTATCCTTTTCTGTTATTCAATAATGAATCATTTTGTCTGCAAATGATTTACGATTGCAATATGATTATAGAGCAAACTACCGTATAGATAGACTAAAATCACCAAAATAGCAGACCAATCGCAAACCAATCGAATGTCGTTGGAATACGATTGGTCTTATATTAGTAGCAGAATGCCCGATATGGCTAGAACTGCTATTGCGATCATATTGCGATTCGATTTCTATTCAATTTCGACATTATTAACTTAGGAGAATCGGGCCCCTGGTGCGCTCGAACTCTTAGGGTCAATCCCCACTGAAAGAGCAGCGGCCGGCAGCGGCCGTAAATGCAAGTGATTGAGCGCGAGCGCGACGGTCCGCGCCGAGCTCTTACATTGTACGTGCTCTTCCGGCCGCTGCCGGCCGCTGCTCTTTCAGTGGGAATTGACCCTTACTGCGAGTTTCAATAATTTATCTAACCGTTTTACTTACTAGAGATAAAATTTTGACATTAGCCCCATACAACCAATATCAAATCCATATATCTAGTAAGCAAATGCGCAGATGAATAGATTATTAAATTCCGACGTCGGTCTATACGAATCGGTAGAACAAATTTTCTCTTTCACGTTTTATGCATAATTTTAAATTGACGTGGCTCCATATCATTGAAAAGCGTCGTTTTAATAACAAAAATTATCTCTTGTGATTAGGTGATTAGTTTCGTTACTGCCCAGTTATGGTGTTCTAGTTGTAAGTGTCCATTTAATGGATGTTAGTTAAGTACTAAATTATGACGTATGATAGTTTCCTCTTGTTCTGATGTTGATCTCGCGGCCCCAAGCTCCCTGACGCAGCACATTGGCACTCGACACTACTCTCCCTTAGACTGAATACACGCTATGAAAACCTTGCCACAGTATTTTAGTTCATATAACGTTATAATTAATAAATTATAGTCGATTGAATTTTGTCTTAGAGTATTATGTAATGTAAACTCGTGAAAATATCAAATTAGCTTCACTAGATTTTGGGTTATTAATAGCATAGCATTCTTATAGCACTAGACCAAATCCTACATAATATACTATTCCAAAATGTTCCAGTATTGGTTTCCAATAAGATAATGCGCAACAATATGAAACTGATTCTAATTTGAAGCGGTGCCTTGCTCTTCAAATAGTGTTTAGACCTAATATACACACAAACAGTAAAATGTAAGCCTAACAGGATAATCATTAGCAGACTGATCGACAAATATACAAAATCACAATAATTTGTTGACAATCACTAGCTTAATTATTTAATTAGGATAAAAAAATTTAATTGGAATACGAAACAATGACGAAATGGAAGAATATTGTGCAAAGTGTTTGTTTTGACATGAATTTCTACAAAAGACTGCAGGGTTGCAATGCCTTACTCGTCTCAATTTACTCTACTGACGCGATTCTCACACGAATGATCTTAGGTATATTGTCATCAAAGTGTTCAAAACTATTATTAAGTAAAATCAATTTATCGTTCGCATTCAACTCATGATGTTAATCATATTTCCGTACTAGACTGCTACACCTAGTAATAATGATATACAATAAACACTCAATATTTTTTACATTTAATAGTTATGTTAACATAATTCCATTTTGCAGTGCTGACTTGAACGACACATATTTTGTTATTTTTATATTGTTCCATTTTAAGTATGTATATGTTCAGTAAATAGTACTTATGATGAAATGAATTATAATAATTATTTTCAAATACTAATCTTTTATTATACCTCCATGCTACCTCCTTGTATGTAAAAAGTTCAGCGGAAAATGACCCGAAAGTGAGCCTCTTTTCTTATTCACCATAGCCTACAGTAGAAAGAGGTCTCGATAAACGAGGTTTTTGCTTACAAAATGGCCTCATAGCTGAAAAAGATATTAAAATTAGAACTGTCAAGGGTAACCAAATAAAGAAAAAATGGAAAGCCATTTGACAAAGTTCACAAACTGAAATTTGTTGTTAAATATGTCACATTCGAGGAATGCACACAAATTAACTGATAAAAGTAGAACAGACATTCAGGCAACCGACAGAAATGAGGTCGAAGGTAAGCATGGGCTCGAGTCTGCGTGTCTCGCTATGTGCTGTATTTGTCAAGTGATTCACTGATATGTTTATTTGTAGGACAAGTTATAAGTTGTAATGCCACCGAGAGCTGCACGTACGCTGGTCTGTATATGTCTGATACTAAAGTAGTTGAGTTTGGACGGTTAGGCACGTGCCAAGAATAACACCACATCAATAGCTTTGAGTAACTCCAGATCCTTTAAAATGCATCGAAAAAGCACTTGGGCTTCGTTCAAACTTTTCTGTTCAAATTGCATTCAAAAATACAGTTTCGTTAACCTCATACCGAGTTCCGTTTCAGTGACTGTTTCAAAGAAACCATCCCCGTCGAGCGAGGAAGGTGCCTTGTGTTCTGGACAAAAGTCTTTCATAAGTATACATTCAACCGACCAGTTGTGTCAAGTGGCCGACGTGGACAATCCCTCGAATCTCGAAGAGTGTAACGTGGAAGTTCTCAGCCTCAATGAAGTATTCCCATCGACGTCAGAAGAGAGCCTGTCGAATGAAGATGACTCTCCTGTTCAGCGAAAGCAAAAAAACGCCAACAAAAATAAGGCAACAATACAAAAGTGTCAATCGGAAAGCGCAGAGAAGTCGTCTTACTTGCCGACGAACAGCAAGTCGTCGACGGGGTCGCGCACGAAGGAACCCGTCGAAGGGCAACCCTCGGTCTATTCTGACTTCGACATACCTAAAAATACATTGTACGTGGTTGGAAGCAATCCCGGGGAACCGAAAATGTCGTATCCCGACCCCCCGAAGAAAATATCAAAGACGGTAACTAACTACCTAAACAGAATCGATTAGCGCTAGCTACTAAATGAATGTTTTTTTAGGCCTACAAACCAAATCCATGTTTGCAAGCCGTTCTGTGAAGATTATAAAAGACTTAATACAATGTTCACTTGATCGCAGTCCATTTCTGGAAAATCACCACTGAATAAGTAATTTACTAGAACTTTATTTCTAATTTGAATACTTTCCTCATTCAGTGCAATACGTAGATAGTACCTGCCTAACTTCGCTTTCATCAGGCCAAGTTACTTCCAAATACCGTTGTATTAGCGCACCTTTGTATTCCAGATGAAAAAGTTTCTGCGCAACATAGATAAGCACAAGAATGAGCAGAACATCAAGAGCAGCGAGAAGGCCATCAGTAAGCTGACGACGATGCGAGGCATCCTGAAGGATGGGCGCTGCGGCCCCGAGTGCACCGGGGACTCGTCCGTGCAGGGCGCCGACGAATACAATGCTGGTAAGATAACGAGGAACATGTCACTAGAAAATTCTTCACAACTTCATGGCATCCTAAACCAAGTTTGAGGGCATAAACTGCGTTAAGCGTGCCTCTCGCGTGTCCATACAAAAACGACCCGCGCGTGCCCATGCGCGTGCACACGCTCGTGAGCCCGTCGCGTGATACTTCCGTGCAATGGGGCACGCATGCACGCGACGTGATCACGCATCACGTTGGACGGGTCCACGCGCGAAGCCCGCTAGCGGGTGCACGCGCGTGCTTGTTCAGTTGACAGCGCTATCTCGAACCGACCGCACGCGCGTGCCCGGCCCATAACAAAAAATGACAAATTTTGATCATAGACTTGTAACGAAACTTTAAAATATTTGAAAAAAAAACCTTTCATTTTTTCTTAATATACCAAACTTTACCACGAATTCCCCGCACAGTAACCTAGATTCAACGAACGGGCTTACTGGCTGGCGTCTTTTTTTGGCAATTCGTCGTCGCCGTCGTCTTGATAAATAATACAACATTAATTTATCCATTATTACTTATTCGACTGTACACCTCCAACGTCAAAATTGTACTGAGAAAACTGCGTACGCGGATGCACGCGCCGATGCCCGCGCATAAGCACGCGAACGTGCTCACGTGCGTGCACCAGAAGCGTGGCCCGCGACGTGCTCACGTGCGTGCACACGCTTAACGCAGTTTATGCCCTAAAGGTATCTTTCTACAGTGCTAGTTCTAATTACCCAAATATGCGTCTTCTTTCTATCTGACACAGTGTAATTCGCTTGTCCACAGATCTACTACCATTCTCAATGGACTTTGTTCCGCATACAAACTACGGTAAGCAAAACCCAGACAAAAACGTGACTTTCAACACGCAAGTGGTGATCATCCACTTCACGGGCGACCTGTGCGTGGGGCAGAGCGTCGAGACCCTCAGCAAGGAGAAGGACCAGCAGGCGCGAAACTCCGAACTCAGAAAAACCTTTCTCACCAAATACAACGAATTTTGGCCCACACAGAAATAATGTTAAGTCTAGATTATAATTTCAGAAGTTTGTCTTAGTGAGATTATTATCGCCGTATCATTAGGAAAGTTCGAACAAAAACATGGTATAAGTTATTGGAAACGTTTTATATTTATACACAATATATTTGTACGCTGTTGAAATTTATTAAGTTGCGTTTTGTCTGACGTTTATTTATTAAAATCTGATCTATTAGTTTGCTTACTTTGTAGCGCTGAATTGTGTGACATTCGGGAAACTAAATTGAAATAAAGATATACTAATTAGAGAGAGAGTGTTTTTAATAAAACAGCTGTTTATCATCAAAAATAAGAATTTAATTGTGCTAAATTGTTTTAGATTAATTAATTAGGCGTGGAAGATATCTTCCATAGAACTAGGTCTTTGACGCGATCGTAGGTGAAATACTTGGGGAAGTCTAGAGGCAGTAGTTCTAGCTTCCAGGTGGAATGTGGGTTCTCTGTCTTGACTTTGTCGATCAGAGAGAGGAATGTCTCGTAGCAGGGCGCGACGGAGTCGAGGTGCTCTATCGTGAACACATATCGCTTTTCTAACACCATGTATAAAGTTTTCGGTGGTTCTGTGTTGAGAATCTTCTGGATGGTTGACACAAAAGCCGCTGTGATGTCATCATCGTAAATTACTGGAATTAAATGTTTTTATGTAACCTCAGTTGACTCTTCTTTATAGGCTAGACTTATGTTTCCTCTTGTTACATGGCTGTCTTAAAAACTTGAAAGTCAGGTTGTCAAATGGAGCCTACGGAGCCTATAATACAGCGTTATTTAGATAGGAGTTAAAATGGCCCAAAGGCTCTTTGCCATTTTCTACCACACTTTTCTAAATTCTATAGAAATTGATTCAAAAGATCAAACAGAGACAATATAGGTGCTTGCCAATTTTAAAATTATCTGACAAATGGATATCATTACAAGGTACATACCATCAGCAGCTATAATAACGCTAGCTTGTTTAACTTCGCTTAACAATGAAGAGCTCCATGCAGTCTCGGTGAAATCCAGAGGCATCACTTTGAACTGAGACTTTATAAACTTCTTATTGTACTTTGCATTTAATTTTATAAGTTCTAGGATACCTCCGACATCGATATCTGAAAGATAATATTATATTGATTGATTAGTTTACTTGCCTGGAAAATGGATAGAAGTTTCTTAGTTCTATAATATGTAAGTTGTGAACAAATGCTGATCCACCATACTGGGCACTATAATAGCTTATTTGTGACGTCAGGCAACATTTACATTTATATCTTGTTTATGTATGTACCCCATGTACTCTCTTATGAACTCTCCTCATATGTATACTACTTTTATGTACTCCCTTATGTGTGTCCCTAATAAATCCTTTAGGTAGGTACTCTCCTTACACACTCACTAGTCGCTTATGAACCAATCCTATTTACACCCTTATGTACAACCACAAAATACTACCCTCATAAACTCCCTTATGTAGGTACTCCCTCCTGTACCTGGATTTAACTTATAGTGGGATGCGAAATCTTTGGTGATCCAAATCATAAGCTTATTGCCTCACCTCGTGACTATAGGCAGAATACGGTTACAACCCGTGCCGATAAAGAATGGGATTAGAAATGGCGGCTCATTGAGCGTCAGCATAAAAATGCAATAACAATAAATTTAACTAATAACTGAATAACGTTAAAAAATATCGTTACCGTTGAAAGTGTTTCGTTATTTCATGAATTAAAATAAAGCTTATGTTAGTTAAATTTGTGATCGTTTTGAGACTACATTACGTAGGTACACACATTGTCAACAAAACCATTACCTGAATCGCGGAGAGGGTAAGGTTGGATATAAACTATTTTCGCTTCATAACTTTAAATAATCTCAAATATCCATACTAATATTATAAATGTGTAAGTAACTCTGTCTCTCTGTCTGTCTGTTATGCTTTCACGGCTAAACCACTGAACCGATTTTGATGAAATTTGGTATGGAGAATATGGAGATAGCTTGAATCCCCTTGAGTGTCTGTTATTAACTTATCTCTTTTTTTTTTGTTTAATCTTGTCATGTTGAACTTAAAATGTCGTATAAAAAATATATATTAAAAAATAAATGATACGGTAGTCGAAACCAAGCATAATTAAATTACCATATATTACGGCAATTACCGTATCAATATCACTAAAGGGGAGGGAACGCATAATCAAAGTCGTTATTTTTTTTTGTCAGTCGGTACCAACGAGTGTGAGTATAGACGGAAATAATGTGCGAGCGAGAAGTGAATAGATGCGCCGCCATTTCTAATCCCATTCTTTATCGGCACGGGTTATACAATCCTTTTCAGAGTGTAGGTGTGTGTGTGTGTACTTTTTATGACTTACCTGTACATACGACCTTCTTAGCATATAAAGCAGCAACAAAGCTAGTGAGTCCAGTTCCCGCGCCGAGTTCTAGAACACTCCTATTAGCTAGCTCGCCCTTCAAGCCGAGGTGTATCAACCAATCACCGAGAAGAAACGCGCCCCTCCATACTTGCAAACCAACCAGCGCTATTTTCGTTTTCGAACTGTGTTCTGAAAATATTGAAGAAAACTTATTTTGTTTAAAAATGTTTGGAGTCTTTGATACCTGAAGATTTTGGTGTCTGAGCAACTGTCGCATGCGCAAAACAAATAGAGAGTTTTGTCTATAGTCTAGCGCCGCCAATATTTTATATTATTTATACCAAAGTCTACGAGAATCGAAAATCTGTTAAGTCGTACAAAGGACCTATATACATAATAGAAAATACTATTACCTATCCTGATAACTTCTTTCTGTGGCCTCTCTATGTCAAGATCATCATCTTCATCAAAAGTTGCATTGCTTCGTATTGGCGGCAATAGGAATGGGAACTCTGATATCACATCTGAAACACAAATATGAGATTAGCTTTTAAAAAACGCCCTCAAATTAGCAGCTTACAAATTACACTGCTTAGTTGATCTATACAAATAACAAAACAACAACAACAAAAAACTGCTCTAGGTGTAGCGGAAGAATTGTAGGAACATTATAGTGGTTCTGGGATGATCGAGCTAACTGATAGGGATCATTTTTAAATCCATTCAGTAGTTCCAGATGTTACAACACACAAACTCCAGCTCTTATTTATATTGGCCTATATATTTTATTATGCAGGTAGGTGTTAAACAGTGTATCTCTGATTCATAAAAATATTAAATAACAGAATTTTATTATACTCACTTCCTTCAGTGCTTGGTGATATTTTTGTTCTATAATCATACTCCTCATATATTTCCGATGTCACCGTCAATTCTGGCATCTGGAATCATAACAGGATTCACTATAATATACACACACTTCATAAATTAAAAACAAAATTTATGTTCGTTTCTTTTAAATGTGGCTGTTTGCAGTTTGTAAGATGTTTTTACTACAGATCAAGATAAAGTAGGAGTTGAAATGTGAATGAATAGATGTTTTTGTAGCAATTTGTAATGCAAGCTGCAATGTGAATGTGACTAATGCTATAATTTATGTTATGTTTTAAAAGCTGTGTTTATATTTTTCCAGGGTTGTGTTAGTTTCATTGTACATTTAATATTTATTTGATGACATTTATGTTGGAATGATTAATATATATTTTTTACTTTGAACATTAATATAATATTATTAAATCTAACAATATAACAATATCATAGAAGATAAATTAAAATCTATATATATTTTCCACTTGCATAGTTTCACACCACTAATATCTTCCTACATTTTTAACAGCTAATAAATTAATATTAGTTACCCACTATTAATTTATAAGAATAGGTGTTAGTTTCTTCTACACTTTTCTTTAAAAAATAAACACTTTTCAACCACTTTCGATCACAGTAATTATCTGCCGAATTTCCGCATATATAAATAGATAAGTATGCATATTACATAATTTTTAACACTATCCTACACCATATAATATCACAGCTCCTACAAATATATGTTATTATCCATATTTCTGTAATAATTAATAAATACCTTAATATATTGCACACCCTAATAATCACCAGTGACAATGAGAATACTTTTTGTTAGTGTTAATGAGGAAGGACAGAAGTACAAAAATTGGAAATGTTCCAATATTAAAACTTCTAAAATAAATCTGTATTAGTGTGGTATGCGTGCCAGCTTTTGTAATTTACTATGCTTAGGCGTGTTTGTTATTTATGCTGATCACGTGGGAGTCTAGATATTATTAGGAAAGTAATGATGCTTTTCAATGGAAACGAAGATGAAATGATATTGAATTTTTGCATTTTGAATTGACATACAACACATTCTGTTCAACTTATACACGTATGGAGTTAACGTTATGCTTAAGAAGTTGTGTAATGGGAATAATAAACTACATTTTAAACTTTTTAGGTATATAGTTAGTGAAAATTACGCACAGCTTAAGGTGGTTGTAGGTTATAGTTTTTCGTAAAAAAGATATATTTTTCCGTAAAGGGGAGCCAGATCAGCCAGAAATACCGGCATTATCAATTATTTACTCTTGCATGTCGTTTTTTTAATAATTAATTTAATTATGTACCTGGCTGGAGTCTTGACCCGTAGCTGATTTATTCTGATACACCACACAAACACAATAAGTTTCTACGTTATGGCTACAAAATAATTTCCCTTTTTGCCTATTGTCATCGAATACTTCATTATATTTCAATACAAAAGCTTTTATTAAGCAGAAAACCTAATAGTTTACTATGTGTTTGTTTACTTGTTTTTGTCACTCAACTCACTCTAGAGATGGGTAACTCAGGAGCAGGGTCTGTCAAGTTTGTTCTACGAATTGCATTAAGGTGGGCTTGAAAACAAGAGAGAGTCAACGACATCAGAGTAAAAGAGATAAATATATAATGTTGCCACCAAAAATACAATTTCGTATTCTCCCTAATAATGAGCGTATAAATTGATTTTTAAAGTAAATTACCCTTGAAGATACTTTTAGCTATTATTCTAATGCCAAAAAATATACTTAGTTGAGAAATATTAGATATAAAATTTAATATTACTTATTAGAAAATATATATGGGGGATTATGTGTGGCAACACTAATGTCCGGACGCCATATTGGTTTTGACATTGTTGACGTCACAAGAAAAATGTCTGCGGCCGGTTGCGCACCATTTTATCTTGTACTAATGTTTATTTGTAATAAATAAACTACTTCCATTTAATTCTACATACATTGATAACGTTGAGTCGAGCTTGCTCCTCCGTTGCTGTGTTTTGGTGAAATTAAGTGTGTATTTGTGAGATATAGACTCGGTGTTGAGACAGTGACTTGTTTGATTTTGTTTTGTGTTTAATTCGCGATGAGTTCACAAAAAGAAAACACAAGAATCTGCTGCTTGTGTGGATCTTCACCTTCTAAAGATCCCAGCATCACTTTGCATCGGTTTCCAAAGCCTGGCACTAAAAATGCTCTGCGGTATGTACACTCCATGCTATTCGTCTTAGACGACATAGAATACCACATTTATTGTTAATTCCGCTTCTAACTACCACAAACTCACGTAACATATATACCTATATACTTAAGTCCCAACTTTCCTTGCCAAAAATCATTAGGTACTTACTATAAAAAGTTTTCTTGCTTACACCATTCCCGTATCTAATATAACATCTCTTTCAATCAAAGCGAAGACTACCCACTGACATGATATAATAATATCTTAACTCGGAAAATGATTAAAATAGTGTGTAATTTGAGAGCAGTGGTGGCCGAGTGGTAACTGCCCCAACTTACGAGTGGTAGGTCGCGGGTTCAAACCCGATCTGGCGCATAACTTTGTGTAATTTATTTCGTCACTACTGCTCTCAAAACGGTGAAGGAAAACATCGTGAGGAAACCAGCATGTCCTAGAACCAAAAAAAAATTCGAAGACGTGTGACATCCACCAATCCGCACTGGGCCCGCGGGGTGGATTATGGCCCAAGCCCTCTCCTAGAGAGGAGGCTGTGTCCCAGCAGTGGGAACATTAGAAGGCTGATGATGAGTGTGTAATTTTGATATTTTTAATTTTCAGTTGTGAATTATGGGCAAAGTATTGCTTCCCAAACGAAGCCTGGTCTTCACCAAAATTCCAGGACGCACTCCATAAACAACATAAGATGCTATGCAGCAAACATTTCAAAAGCACATGCTTTAATGAGAAGAAGTTGTTCAGAACAGCTGTACCTGATGTTCAATGCCAAAAGGTTAGTACCATTATCATTTTGAAAGTGTATTTAAAACACCTGTCTTATATAGCACAGAAATACAGACATTATGTTCAGTGTTCATTGTACTATGCAAAGCTATTTCTGAATGACATAGACAAGGCCTGGACCCAAAGATTATGGAGGTACATGGGCTCTATGCGCCACCAAATTGGGAATTTGAGTAGAGCAGAGTAAGAATTATATATGAAGGCAGATTCTTTACTGGAAGAATGAACTTTCGCATAAATGAATTCCCACAAAAAATCTGCTAATGGTTATCCAACCAATTGCAAGATATAAATTTAAAAAATTAAATATATGATGAGTACAATGACCTCTTAAGAGGTTGTTGGTTTTTTCCATAACACTGTATATATGTTTTTTTACATTTACCTCATCTATGACTAATAAATTTAAAGAGTTATCTTTAAATTTATTTAAAATAATCAACTTTCAATTTACAGGATACAACAACTTCTAATGTGCCAGATCAATCTGCCATATTTGAACCTGTTGCCGGTCCATCCAGAATGAATCCTTTAGTTGTTGTTTGTTATTTAATATAACCTTTGTGTATTGACAACAACTTGTTGTTTGTTAAACAAATCGATAGTATTCTTTATTGTATAATAACATAGTCTTGTTTTTTATAATAGTAACACTTTAAAACTAACTAGAATTTTTGTTTGTTTATGTTTTGATGTTGAAATTGTATGCAATAGGCCCATCCATACTTGTTATTTTGGACGAAAATGTCTGAAATACCTACCTAAATTGATTAAATTCATGTATTTTAAAATTCATTACATAGGTGCACATACTTGTGATTTATGAACACCTTTTGTACCCTATTTCTGGAAATAAATTATAATTATTAACATGCTAAATAAAAAACTCTTGTACTGTAATCTTCCTTTTATTACACTGCTGCACTGCTCTATAAAGATAAATATTAGCAATTTATGCACAAGTACACTGTGTTTCATGTCGATTATTGCTGAGCAAAATGTGATAATCTTGCTCAGCCATAATCGTAAAATTAGGAGAATCGGGCCCCTGTACTTGTGCATAAAATGCAATAAAAATGACCTATAGAATATACTGTAGTTTGAAACTCCCGCCCTAGCTTCTACTCTCTAGTTTTCGTGGGCGGAATATAGATGGCGCCGGCCGGTAAGGAAAAATTTCCTCATAAAATTTGTACGGAGTCGTTATTCTTCCCTTTAGGGTATATATGTTCTGTGCTCAGGAGTGATAGATACAAATGATATGAATCACTCCATTTGAATCAATCACTCTTCATATCTTTACATATCCGAATGTATCAGTAGTTCAGTATATCTTTCTTTACACCTCACTCACTCGTCGGTCATCGCGTCGGGTACTAACTATTTAAACAATGCTTATACTCAATACTAGATTGCGATTGACTATTCATTGAACTATAATTAATTATAATTAACATAAAAGAAGTAGTTTGTACCTACAGTCATAAGAATAGTATTTTTTTTTAATTAGAAAAAAGTTGTTCAATCGCAACCGCTCAATATATCAGAAAGATGCAAACAACCAACCTATCACTATATCTGAATGATCTTGATCTATTTGAATGACTGAGCCGCACACGAGTTGCGAGTTTAAATGAGCTACTGAGTTATACTGAGCTACTGATATAAAGATATGAAAGAGTGATTCATATCCCAGTGATTGAAAGATGCATATCTATCTTTTCTTTTCAATGACACATTTTGCCCATGTCTAACTCACTCGCTATTGACAGCTGTCATAATCAGCTGCGTTTTGTTGTGTGAGCAGCTGATAGATATGAAACGCATTTTTCGACTTTTCGACGGATTACCTACAACTGTAAATTCATCGAAATCCTACAAGAATTAAGTTAAATATGAAATATCATATTGCCCGACTTTCTTTATTTATTTCATTTTTACCTTATAGATTAATCTTAAATGGACTTAAACTGGTTTACAGATAGCAATCATAAATTACTTAATAATTTTACTTTGATTTCATTTATTGTATAATAATAATTAAAAAAAAAAACATTGTTTACGTTAAAACCAAGAGGATGTATTAATTTATTGTCCTTTGCAAGATCCGTTTTAAAATTTGAACTTTATCAACCAATCACGGCTCTACACACGATCGACGCTGCCACGTCAAGTGAGACGGGAGTGAATGAAGTGGCACTATTTCGGCATTTTGTGGAGTTTCGTCTTCGGAGCAGGCTTGTGAAGTGCCGTATTTTCCAACATGAAAGTGATCCTATTTACGGCGTTAGCCCTTCTGGGCGCCGCTTTGGCCGATGAAGTACCCACTGAGGAAAACGTACTCGTATTAAGCAAATCTAACTTCGAAGGAGTCATCTCAGCAAACAACTTCATATTAGTGGAATTCTGTAAGTTTTTGCTGTAAACTATTGTTCTTTTGTCTTTTCTTGACTGTGGGTTGAAAGATGGAATTCTTTGTTATTCATTATTTCATTGAAATGTGTGTGACACGTCGATCAGCGTGGTTGCGCGCGAGCCGGCACGTATTGCATGCCTTTGTGAATCATCATGTATACTATTTGCAGATGCGCCATGGTGCGGTCACTGCAAGTCCCTCGCTCCGGAGTACGCCAAGGCCGCCACCAAGCTGGCCGAGGAGGAGTCTCCCATCAAACTGGCCAAGGTTGATGCCACGCAAGAGCAAGAGCTCGCCGAGAGCTACGGCGTCAGGGGATACCCGACACTCAAGTTCTTTAGAAACGGCAGCCCTATTGATTACACTGGTATGTTGATTTTATTGCTACGAGAAATTGCGCTTTTATCTTATGTTTAATAAACTTTTCATGGTTCATTCATGAAGTGTAAATATTTTCTCTTGATAATTTGCAATGCCTTATTAGATTCTAATTACTGTTTTCTTCATTAAGTACTTGAATACAGATTTTCTTATCACACTTTGCTCTCTCTTAGGTGGTCGCCAAGCTGACGACATCATCACCTGGTTGAAGAAGAAGACTGGTCCTCCTGCCCTTGAGGTCGCCTCTGCTGAGCAGGCCAAGGAGCTCATTGCCGCCAACAACGTCATCATCTTTGGTTTCTTCTCTGACCAGAGCACTCCTAAGGCTAAGGCATTCCTTGGTGTTGCCAGCGCTGTTGACGATCAGGTCTTTGCCATTGTTTCTGATGAGAAAGTCATTGCTGAGTTGGAAGCTGAGGACGAGGATGTCACCCTCTTCAAGAACGTAAGTTCATATACATACTTATTACTCACTAACCTGTTTTATTAATGACACTGCTCAACTGTGAAAAGTCATTAATTAAAAACTATCTTTTTAAAGTTTGTACTTGTTGCACAAGTTTTTTTGCTTGTTACTAAGGCCACAAGTGTTTATATTTTAGGTACCTACTTAACAATCTAATCACAAATTTTCTGCTTCTCATTATACCTAAGAGTATGTCTCTTTTAAGCTTTATGGAATACACAATAAATCCTGCATGCTAATTTAGGCAGTACTGTGACATAATAAGTAGTTGATACATGTAGACATGTACACACAATTCAATTGTACATGATTGGTCTCTGTTTGAGTTAGCAGATAATAAGTTTGTTGGCCCCACAGCATGCAGATAAAGTGTCTACACACAATTGACTACTCTTGTATAATAACTATAATAAAACCGTGGGTAACATTGATAACATTGACACACTTATCTCAGGAAACTTATCTTCTTACTTTGATTTTAATTGCCCCTTTTAACTGATAAAATCTTAGACTTTATTGATAATACTTTTAGAGATATGCCTCTAGTGTTTTAAGTAAATACAAGTCACAATTATACATTTAAGTATTTTTTTTAATTTATCAATATTCTTAATTAGTCAAGCACCTAGTGTGAATAATCTTTAAGTTTTTTTTTATCCATAGTTTAAAAATAAAATAGTTGATAAAATTTTACCTTACTATTGAACATAATGTTTTACCATACAGGTACATATTACCATAAGGTTATTCCTTATTTACTGTTAATTTCCTTAACAGGTGTATTTCTGATATGAAGGAAAAATAACTAAAGGTTTAAAACCTATAAATGAAACTTGCTCTCAACACTTTTAAAATAGACTTGCATTTATATTCTATACAAATTTTATATACTTACTCTACCTATTTCATTTTTTATTTTCATCACTGTCCCACCATACAGGTCTATTAAACAATGAGGTTTCAACCTAATCTTTTTTTGTCTATAGTTCGAAGAGCCCCGCGTCAAGTTCGACGGTGAGAAATTCGACGAGGATGTGTTCAAGACCTGGGTGTTCGTCCAGAGCATGCCTACCATTGTGGAGTTCTCCCACGAAACTGCCTCCAAGATCTTCGGCGGACAAATCAAATACCACCTTCTCTTGTTCCTGTCCAAGGTAAGAACAATTTTTAAAAATCATTTTTATGAAACACATAAATCACTTGCTGTTTTCTACAATTATGGAGTAAATTATTTGATACATCTCTATATATTATGATCATAGTGTCACCAATTTTGAGCAGGATGTATGAAGATAGGTTCATTGATGATAATGGTTTAGAATTAAATGTCAAATTGTCTAGTGTAGTTAGTTGCATCTGTATATAATTTTATAAAGGTCATATTTTAATAATTCAGGAAATAACGGAGTTCTAGAACAATTGTCGATAAAGTTATAATTTTAGAATCAAGTAGACATCTCATTTAAATTCGTGTAAAAGTCAAATATGGTGGACAGCTATTATTACTACTGTACAAAACCGGTTTTGTAACGGGTTATCGAAGTCGATCTCTTTATACTTAAAAGGCTAAAATTGATGGTTGAGATCACAAGGCAACACATGGTGCTTTATAATAAACTGGCTGTTTCCCCGCTGTTTCACTCGCGTCCCGGGGATTTTCTGCCCGTACAGGGATAAAATATAGACTATCTTATTCGGGAAGAGTGTAGTGTCCCAACAGTGAAATATTTTTCAAACCGAGTCAGTAGTTTCGGAGCCTTTACAAACAAAAAATGTTTCCTTTTTTTTTTATTATATTAGTGTAGCATTATATGACGCGTCAATTATTTTTGCGATACAACGGTACATCGAAAGTGGTTAGACAAGATATTTGCGAGATGTACTTTCACGAACGTGAATGTGTAGTGAAGAGATTTGAACCGGCGACCCGACGGCTTTGAACTTTCACCATTCAACTCAACAATCGGTCATGCGCATCGGTTAATGAACTTTTTTTAACACAATTTAGTACTTATCTATGATCTTTACTGGTGAACTTTCACACCAAGACTTAAAAAGTGTTTTGAAATTAAATTGCATTTTCAAATAATGCGGATTACTAAGTACATAACTCTTTTATCTATTCCAATATCTAATGTATGTATAGAAATAATGTAATGTATGTATGTATAGAAATTATCGTATAAACCGGAACAGTAGTTAAACCTTATCCGCTAATAGCTGACCATACAAGACGACATTATATTCAAGAAAACAGAACTAAGTTCAACGACCCTATGGTCAATGACCCCTGCCTGTCTTCAAGTCAACTTGTTGTAAAACGAATGTTTTGTTTGTAGAAAAATGGCGATTTCGACAAGTACACCGAGGAACTCAAGCCTGTGGCTAAGAGCTACCGCGACAGAGTTATGTCCGTTGCCATCGATGCTGATGAGGATGAACACCAGAGGTATAGTATTCATACTTTTTACTTACACATACATATTACAAATTGACTCGCATTCTGAGGAAAACTAAGCCTTAAGACTGGATAAAAACTAGTCTAAAACCTCCGTAAAACATCAAACTATGTCCATATAAATTTTCATTTTTTTTTTATTTTGCCAAGAGGGACACAAAAACGTCACATACAACATCGCTTTTGTGTTACGATAATGATACTTGCTTAGAAGAGTTTTCTATGCTAATTTATTCAAGGTTCTCAATGAAAGGTCTTGGGAAAAGATCTCTTTACATAATTATTTTGTTAGAAGGTTGGTTTGACGTCAATCTATCGACTGCGTGAATGAGATAAAAAGCACGATTTCTGGGCTGTATCATACTGAAAAGGAAGTAGCGAAATTAATGCAGTTACTGTGCATTTTGGCTAAATTTAAAAGTATTTCAGATTTAATTAGTAATTGCTGCCATGTGATTAACTTTTAGATTTCACCCGCGTTTCTGGGAAAATTCTTAACGTACCCGGACTCGGACAAAATGTAGCCTATTTTATTTGGGTAGTCTAGCTTCACATAGGTGAAGGAATTTCTCAAATAGGTCCTGTAGTTTCCGAACCAAAAAACGTTTCCTTATGTTTGTATAGATTAATCTTATGTCTATTTATTTGTAGGATGGTTCGTACTTATATAATAAGTGTGCTAGGTATATAATTTCTTGAAAAAACGATCAATAAATTGAAAAAGGCATCAATCACACGCTTAGCCCTTTCAGTTAAATCGTGCAACCTTCAGCTACCTACATACGGCAGAATGAAATAAAACTGCTTTTTAATATAAGTAATTACGTGGAACCCACGCACTGGTCGCTTGTACATTGTACACGTTTCCTTTTAAATGTCAAGGGCGGCCAAGGACATTTTCTTATGCGGTACAAAAACTACGTTTTGTTATTTTTTAAATGTTCAGCCTGTGGTTATAATTTACTCTTCCTTTTTATTGAAAGGCTTAATGGATTTCTATACTTAGTACTCACATATGGTACAAGATGTGAGTACTAAGTATAGAAATCTATGTAGATTATCCCTTCTAGTGATAGTTTTGTGCGCCTAAACTGTATATGTAACTGCATTTAGCACGCAGCGATAATGTAGATTTCTAGTACCGAAATAGTTTATACGATGGATTGAATACATGACTTTGCCTATATCCTATAAACTTTATCTATACCAATTTTTATATGGATGTAGTCTGTATGTGGAATTTTGTATCTCTGGATCTGATGATCCGATTTTGAAAATCTTTTACTAATAGGCTACATGATTTATGAATGTTATAGTTGGTCTTTTATGCGGGTACGGGAAGTTTCCTCAGAATGCGGGTGAAACAACGGGATTAGGATAATTAATCAAATGAAGACTACATACACCCATCTTCTGCATATATGTACTTAATGTATATTTCGTTTATGTTTAATAGAATCCTGGAGTTCTTCGGCATGAAGAAGGAAGAGATCCCCTCAGCTCGCCTGATCGCCCTGGAACAAGACATGGCCAAGTACAAGCCCGCCACTGACGAGCTTTCTGCTAACTCCATTGAAGTAAGTACTTTATTACTTATATTTTTATTTATTTACTCTGTTCTGATCTCTGTGGTTAGAGATTGAAAAAAGACATAATTTTTATGGAGATTAATCTCAAAATTAAATCTGTTATTGCGAAACAAAGGATAATAGGTAGTAGAAATTCACTATAAGACAATTATTAGAATCAGGAGTGAGACTATTTATATAATAAACAGACACATTTTAAAGTTTGATATAGCACTAAAAGACGTATTATATGGATACTTATTGTATGGATTGTCTCAATAATTTGTTGCATTAAAACTTCACGGTATTTTTTCCTGTTCAGATTTGATACTCTAATCGTCAAGGCTATAATCAGCCTCCGTAACTAATAGTATGCTACTAATATTGCCATATCTAATTATGCACACTGGCTCAAACCTTGTCAAGAATGCCAACATTACAGAGACTTATAAACTACGATATTAAAGTTCCGTAATATCGATAGATTTCACGGATATTAAGTACAGCACTAATAGTCGTGATTACTATTTAACTACTTAACGTCAAGTTTTTATTACGTCCCTTATCGAAAGTTGCGATTACAATTTGTTGCTGAGCACTGAACCCAGTTGTATTGACGTCTACGACTCATTAAACGATGTTGTAAAACGTTTTATCGAATCGATAATTCATGCACACTTGCATACTTATTACCGAAAGGCAATTGGGTGCTTACTTTTGATAAGAAATCGGTTTAAAAACTATTATTTTATAGCGACCATCTTCTACCTTAAAATTAGTATTAGCAAGTAGCATATTTTATATTGAAATTGGTATATTTTACCCGGAAACTATGCATCATAGCAGCAATTTACCATACTATGGCATGAATTTCAGAACACAAACATCATAAACAAAAGTTACGGAAATCATGTCTAAGGCCGCGCCATTTTCCATTTGATCCTTTTGAAAATATCACATACTATTGAGAATGGAGTCGTGACGAGTACAGTTACAATGACGATTGACGTACATATATTTTGTTACAATATGCTTATACAACTTACTACATGAGGTCTAGATAGATAGTCACGCTTTACTGTACAATTTAAGAAGATTTGATATAGTTCGCCAACGCGTTATTACATATTTACAACCTTAACCGCCTAAAGCAACAATTAAATCAGTTCCGGTAGTATTGTATTAAACTGCTATGTAAATGTGCCGTTATTTGTACCGTTACACAGCTCAACCGGTGAAGGCAACACATGATTAACTCTAATCGAATTAAATATTACATTAGGTCCACTTAGGAGTATTCGCTTGGTGTCTGTGTATATGTTACAGCTGATATACATCAGAATAACATTATTCCAATACGTAGCTGAAAGCTTAAGTTTCTTCAAAGTTAGTATCAGAAAGTTTTGCCTAAAATAATACCAAAATTCCATCCCAACAAACTTTCTTATAAATCATACTACATACTAGAATATTAACCACATTTTTCTTCCCAGGAATTCGTGCAATCGTTCTTCGCGGGTACCCTGAAACAGCACCTGTTGAGCGAGGACTTGCCCGACGACTGGGCCGCCAAGCCCGTCAAGACTTTGGTCGCCACCAACTTTGATGAGGTCGTGTTCGACACCAACAAGAGGGTGCTCGTTGAGTTCTATGCTCCTTGGTAAGTTTACATAATGTTTTTTAAAGATATAAAATATGTTGATTAGGCCTTTTTTGCCAATAGCTTATAAATGAAATAGAATGAGAGTCAGAACTGACTCTCAAAATGAACGATAACAAGCTATCGTTGATAATTTGTGGGTTGCATTTACAAAATGTTTGTGTTCGTTAGCATCCGTATTAGTAAAGAAAACTGTATCTTAGCCACAATATGGTTTATTTATTCCTCTAATTGCTCGGTATGGTTTTGGAGGAAGATTGAAAAACTGCGATATTCATATCTGGCGTGGACCAGACACGTCAGAAGTCACGTAGTCATATAAAGTTGAAAGAAACAATATTAGAGTGCAAGACAATAGTTTTTTTGCTTATCAATTATGATAAGATTTGCACGTATTTAAATAAATTTCGGAGTTGTTGACAATCCAGATTACAACATTTCTACGATTCCTATTAAAAAGGTGACACGTTTATTGAAATACAATATGACTTGATCAAGTTACCTTTGTCATGTAATATGAATCATCTATCTATAGCAATGAAACGTCTGCAAATATTTAAAGTTCATTACCAATATTTGTTCCACAAGGCGTTCACAATGTTTGAAAGAACATGAAAATATATTGCATCATGTTTCTGTAAAAATATGTAAATAAGATATACATTATAGGCGCATGTATTCTCCAAGTATATTTCCATGTTTGATCAAGTGGCACCCGCTGTGTAACACACTTAACCCGTGACATTATAACACCATTACAGTACTTTCGGTAACTATGTCTAGTTCAAGAACGTCGCGAGTCGCGCGACATTGCGTCATTTTTGTCTTGAATCCGTATAATTTACGCAAGTGTACCTCGTTAGACAGTATTCATTGAGTCGCAATTAATTCGCTTGTCAAACGTCATTGTTTGGTGTTGAACGAGTCGGAAAATGTTTATTTGCTCCTTTCTAGCTACATTATGGAAATTAAGGTTTCTGAATTGTTAATTTTGTTTATATGAGGCTAGATTTTGATTTATTATGTTGAGATGTACATTAGCAAGGGTTTATTTTAATATTTCGAGTTATTTTGCTAAAAAGTAATTTCAGCTCCTTTGTCTTTTGACAAAAACAACTATTTACTTTATAAAGTTAACTTTACTGTTGTTTTTATTTAGAAAGTGTTTATGTTGTCAGTGAACGTAAGCCTAACACTTGTACAGAAATTTAACAAATATTTCTCTCTTCTCAGGTGCGGTCACTGCAAGCAGCTTGCCCCGATCTACGACAAGCTAGGCGAGCACTTCGAGAAGGACGATGACGTCATCATCGCCAAGATGGACGCCACCGCCAACGAGCTCGAGCACACCAAGATCACCTCCTTCCCCACCATCAAGTTGTACACTAAGGACAACCAGGTTTGTAACTTAATTTAAAAAAAGACCTTTTACATCAAAACACCTTTTTAAAAAATCTCAATATGTAATACAGATAATATGATGATACTAGAATTCAGTTGTATTTATTAAAAAAAAAATCGTACAGTGTTTGCAGAAAATCTATTTTATTCTATACTGATTTATTATCAATACAGTCACATCAATATGGCTGTAAATTGCATTTGATATTCTGAAAAAAAGCACTTTCCACATCATCATCTTAATGATAAGTCCTCATCTCTTACTAAATTATCAATGCTTTGTGCAGGTGAAAGACTACAACGGTGAGAGGACACTGGCCGCTATGACCAAGTTCGTTGAGACTGACGGCGAAGGCGCCGAGCCTACACCCAGCGTGGTAAGTTATCACTTGGCGTGTTATACCTACCGTTTATCTTTTTTAACTGTAAAGAACCATTAGAGAAAAAAATGAAATCTTACTTTTGTACCCGTAATATAGGAAAAATTGTAAGAAATCGCTTAGAAGAGTTAATTGAAATGATGGCACTGATTGATTCTTCAGTCACATATGGTTTGCCTTTGATATCCGGGTTTTCCTTAAAGTTAATCAATAGCGTCCACACCTGGTATCAATATTAAATAATGCTTGTAGTTTTTTACCTAGAAATCGTAATCAATATTCTGATTGCGACCATATCGTAAACGCAAATCGTCCTTGAGCTATTTCGAAGTACTGTAGAGCAAAGAATATTTTAATTAACTAAATTTTAATGAAATTTTGCAATTTGATACAGTTTGCCTCGCGTTCATTGGTATATGATTTTTATGAGTTGTAAGGTACACCATGAGTTGGCCAAGATTATTTACCGTAAAAAACTGTGTGGTTGTGCGATAAATAACTTCGCTTATTTGCCAAAGCATTCTAAAACTGTATTTAAATGCTATTCCTCTTGTTAATTAGGAAAATTGTATTTTAGAATAACAAGATTTTATTTAATTGCTTCCTATTTAAAACACGATGACGATAGAGGCAAACCATCTATACTTCTCTCATTTAGTTACTATTTTGGAACATGTATTTATTAAATATTTGTTATTATTTGCAGAGCGACGATGATGAAGAAGACGAGTTGCCCGCCAGAGACGAGTTATAAGCGCTCACTCATGAGACTTCCATAGCATAGTACTGTATAGATGATAATTATTTACTTTTATACCTAAACTAACCACGCATTTCTCGCGCTAGACTGTTGACTTGTTCTCTAAATTGTGTTAAGGGTTGTACTTGAACGAATTTAAGTTAGTAGCATTGTATGATATTCTATAATGTAATACTCTTCCGAACGCATATCCTCCTGCGGCCGATCTCGTGCAAGTGCCCAATAAAAGTTAATTTATTTTCTAAAAGCATAATTTATTTTGCATAAACAGCAGCATTAATTAGTTTATGTATAACTAATGTATTTATAATTTCTGTATCATAATGAGGTATATGTTTTGACATTCCTTAGTACAAGTTTTAGTTACATCGAACAACAAGTGTTTTGTTAAAGAAGCATTGGCGGTTATTTTTTTATATTTTACTTGTACATTTATTCATCACAACAAATAGAATTACTTAAGCCGGACTTTTAACCTTTAAGTTGTATTTTTGTAGCGTTTTTTATTGAAATTGTGACGTTGAATAGTTCAATCATAAGTACTTGCATTCTTAAATGTATTTAGTGCTATTTTCATAATTATAATTAGTAAAGATCTTGAAAATGTAATTTTCTACGTATATTTGGTAATTCTGACTATAAATGTAAATATTCATAATTGTATTTGCCAAATCTGCAATTGTGTATCTATTGTGGATACAGAAATTGATAAATAAAAAAATTAAAACGGATGAACGGTTTTTTATTGCACCTACGAGGATGATTTGAGGACTAAAAGTGCCACGAGTCCCAATCCAAGTATGTACCAGTGGTGGCAAAATCTAGCATGTCTACTTACATTGACTGGGCTAACTACTGATCATAGAAGTAGGTAACAGTTTTTCACTTTCCCAATCCGTTAAATTAGAAGAGGGAAAGAAAGTTAAAAAAGTTGTTGAAAAAAAACCAACACAATTGTATGGTAATTATTTTATTATCTTAAATACAACGATTACAACATAAAATAACTCTTTTAAATAATTAACATTAAGCTTTTTCTTTTAAATTATCACATTAACACCAAAAGAACATTTAATTGAGACAAATGTGGAATGGCATGTTACATTGTTAGTGAACGGGTAGCACTTTGGTACAGTCGGTTACATGTAGGGGTAACTTTTGTTCATTATGATGAATTATTATTATTCTACGCTTTATACAGATCCATTACGAATTAAACATAACTAACAATGTGGAAAATAATAATGCCTGAACTTGAGAACAAAATATGCATCATTTTTATATCATATAGATACGAATTTCATCGCAAAATGGTCTAATAACTGTGTAGGTAACCTACTCAGCTATATCATATAGACCTTGACATTAAATAAAGTTCGCGAAATTAGATAATAAATATCAAATACATTCAAGTTCATACATGATTATAGACATAGATAAGAGTTATTAAACACGTCGACTGATTTAATTCCGAGCGGAATCCATTCTTCACTCGATCGTAGAATCGTTATACAATAAAATAATAGATTTCATTAAATCCTTTTTATCTCCTACTCCTTATAATTTCAATAATCAACAAAAAACAAAAGAAAATGCAGTACGAACAGGTACTAAATTAATATACAAATACATCCTTCTTGATAACTCTTAGTAATCACTAAATCTAGCAAATAAAAGTACCACGATATACTATATATAAAACAATATTATATATCACAATCTCGACCCTTCGACGATCACTCTCCAATACTTCAATACTATAAAACTCGTAATAAATAATTACATAGCCGTAATTAATAAATTTGGAACGCCAGTGGTCTTGTATTAAATGCTCCCGTGGTCTAGTGAAGTCTACATAAGTTATAGAGGTATATTAAAGAATTCTACCTAATATAAACTTATCCTAGTGTAATACATAGTCAATGATGCAGCCGTAGTTATGTACTTATTGTTTACCACGCTGATACATTATTTATATTGATATATTTTAAGTTGAACAATTCTAATCTTATCCCTACAAGTTAAAGTTAGTAATCTCGACCGAATATTAACAAATATGTTTAAAAACTTTTTAATTTCGTAACTTTTAAAATTAGTTGATGAAAATCGATTAGTCAGCTTAAAATATTTCAATTACAACTATAAAAGCCAGGCACCAAACGGCATATCGAATACATGTGAATTATTGTTATAACGAGAACTAATCGCGGTGTATAAGTTATGTATAAATACGATTCGATGCAAAAACAACTCTAATGGCTCTACGTACGGCGGCTGGCAGGCGCAATCTCTAAGTCAATTATCGTCACACTTATGGTGTTAAAACATAGGAAAATTTGCGCCCTATGATCTTCTAAATAGTGCTGTTATTGAATTTTACAATAATATTAATTACACTTCATTGGTTTTATTAAATGTACCTATACAGAATGCGCTATTTAATACATTGTATACTTGGCGTTAGTTGTATATTAGAGTAGTGCAATTGTCATCGTTAATATTACCATAGACTTTGCGCAACGTGCGATTTGCACCCTTAGTATGTCTCATTTTTTATTCATTGGTTTGATGTTTAACAAAACAATCCTGATTATATTCAGTGATTTTATTTCTGATAGTGACGGCTAAAATAGTTTGTTGATTGAGTGGATTAAAGTAAAATTGCGTGGATGCTCACTAAGTTTGGTTACCGCTAAATGTGTTTACAACATAACGTTTTTATTCAACTTGTAACATTTATGACCAACAGAATTATTTGGTGTTGCCAGCTCAAATTATTTTATTTTATTTTTTATGGTTCATAGTTATCAAAGCGTGACATCACACTGTATTTTTTAAACATCAAAATTATCCTTCAACAACACATTAAGCCATAACCAGACTTACTTCACTGCAATCTACCGTAAAACGAAACATGTCAACGCACCTGACTACACGAGCAATCAGAGCGCGAACATAGAATCTTGATCCTCCTTGTTGATCTGTCGGTGGCGGGGGGTGAGGGCGGCGGGGAGGGGCGGCGCGGGGGTGGCGGCGGGGGCGGGGGCGGCGGGGGCGGGGGCGGGGGGCAGGGTGTCGGCGGCGGCGGCGCGTTCCGCGAGGAACTTGTCGAAGTCGCTGCTTGTTACGCTCTCTTGACCACCGGTAGCTTCTGATGCGGCCTGTCAAATTATAAAGGAATGGATTAGAAGTGGTGATAAAGGTATAGGTTGAGTTTTTGTGTGCCAAGATCGAGGAGTGAAATTACAAAGCATCTGACTTCATCAGAAAGTTCTAGGTTGAGGTTTCGTATTCCAAGCTTCAGGAGGGTATTACTTGTATGTTGAGTCTGTGCTATCAATAGTGTAGTAGCCCATTATATGATGATGATAATTTTTAAGCATGGTCTTGATATGAGTGCTGAAAACCGACGTTATGAATGAGGCAGAACTAACCGTTGCAAAACTTCATCAAAAAAAATTTTGGTGTAGTAAACGACAGGTAGTGCACAATGGTAGTCAATAATAAAAATAAAAAAAAACTATAATAATTATCTACACCATACTTACTCGTGACCAATAAAATGGGCTAATATAAAGCATAATATTTCAAATAATAAAATGAAAATGATAAAATAAACATAAAACACACCTTCTCCTGTTCTAACCAAGCGGCTATTTCATCGATCTCGCGCTGATCCATGCCAGACGGCTAGAATGTTCCAGAAATTAACATAAAATAATGGTTATATACGAACAAACAAAAATCCTATGGAAAATTAATAAAATACCTAGAGGAGAGAAATTTTGTTATAAAAATTAAATCAAAGAATTTACTAAGTACTGAATATTATTACTATTAGTAAGTATGAAAAACAGAAGTCTAAAATCGTATCATGTCGAAGTGATATTGAAAGCAATCTTTACGACAAAATGGAAAAAAAATCTGATAAAAAAATATTCGTAACCCTTCCCTCCAAAATATACTATGATAATTTTATAACCAAGGCACGCCCTTTTGAAAACTTGGTAAACCCCATATTCAATCCACACCAAATTAAAAAAAAAAAACAACATTAAATTAGTAAAAAAAAACTAACATCACATCAACACAACACGCCAAACAAAACTACATAACATATTAACCTTTTCACCGCCACGCCATATCGGTATTCCTATGCCCTGTACGCCAAGCCCGAAAATTTCAGCTTTCAAGGTGTATCAATAAAATACATAAAAGTAATGATTTAATAGGTTTATTTTGTATTTTTCTGCGACCTGTTTTTTGTCGAGTATAGCCGTCGTTGGCGCACAGGGCACGCTTGCTCATGTCGGCTATAGCCGACATTGGCGTTCAAAAGGTTAATTAAATACTTTTTATAATTGACAAGTTATATAATATAATATCTAGTAATAAAGTTGCATACCAATGGCTGTCCTTGTGTGGCTCTCTGGCTGGCGGCAGAAGCCAATCCAGTGGATGTCTGCTCCTCCAAGTTATCTGCGTAACTGCTGCCGCTGGAACATATAAATAAATAAAATTACATACTTCATCGATGTTATAAAGAGGACACATTTTTTTGTTTGTAAAGGATTCAAAACTACCTAAGCGATTTGAAAATTCCTTCACTGTTGGGAAGCCGGACTATCCTAGAAAACATAGGCTATATTTTAACCAAGTTCAGAAGGTAACTGCAGGAAACAGCTAATAAACTATAATTTCAGGCATTATTTTTTATTAAGACTGATTTTATTAATAATAGTCTACCTAGACCAGGTAAATAAATATTTTAGGCAACTCAAAAAAAAAAAAACGTGAACTCTGTTTGCAAAACAACAGTCAAAACATATCCGAATGCTTCTCAAAAAGGAGATTATCACCTTACCAAAAAGGAAGTGATAAACATTTTTGGGAAATCAAAACTCACCCAGTCTTAGAGTTCTCGTATGTAAGGTTACGCGACTGCGCGAACATATCGAACTCGTCCTTAGAGCTGCCCGGGGACTTGTCTAGCTGAGCGTCCTTCACCGCTGCAATGGGAAAGAGAAGATAAAATATATTAGATGTATACTGTGGTTGCGTTTTATAGGAATTGTATTAATTAGTATAAGTCAAATCATCTTTAAACGTAAAGGTAAAGATTTTGTTTTGTAAAGGAATTGTAAAATTAAAATAAAACATTATCTAGAATTAAGAGGTACAAAGAGTTAAAAGAAAGTTGTTCTACTTACTCAATTTAGCAATATCAGGTACATCGTCGCTGAGATCAATCAGGGCATCGTCGTCAGCTTTCTTTGCTGTAAGTATATAAATAAAAATGTTCAATGACTTAAAAATATATTACAAGATTAGAGCACAGTACAATAGGTGGTATCCTCATCTGCCTAGGCTAGGCAAATGGTCTATCTGACCTCCTCAACCCAGTTAAGCGTTGCTGTACAACATCACGAGCGATTGATCCGCGTGGCTTTGTGGTGTAATTTTTATAGAATTTAATAAAATACTAACGTGATGCGGGGGCATTGGATCCAGGAACTCCCATGGCAGCGCCCAGGATGGCAGATGGAGTAGCGCCCCCGGTTGCAGCATTCCTGATAAAACATTCATTTTCATTTCAAAAATATAGAAGAACCACATAGGTACCTATTTGGAATTAACCTCCAATTAGTTCCAGAACGTATGTAGCTGATTACATCAGCATTTAGAATGGCTTTCAGACAGGCAATCTAGGCACCACGTAACACGTGGCCAAAGGTACTTTCCTTCTCATTGCATAATTTAAATTTTCCAAACATACCTATTGTAATACTTTGGAATAGTCGTTATGACATACATTCATCAATCATCTTGCCCCCTAATTGTTTTTCAGCATAACCATCTGTAAGCCTAATTGTTTGTAACTTTTCTAGTTATACCATAAATAAGTAAAAAAATTACACCTCAACCAAAAATATTAATTTACAGTACAACAAATCCGGGTTCAAATCCCCAATAATTTCACAGTACCTGTTATTAACAAATCGTCCATGTCTCAGCAGCAAGTTGTTGAGGCGATCATTAGCATGCAGCAGCTCGGCGGTGAGGGGAGACTCGCCGGCCAAGCGACCGATTAACTCCGCCACGCGGGTCTGCATGGCTCGCAGGGTGTCTGCTAACTCCTGGAAATGTCAAATATATACAAAAATATAGTACGACATACGGTATTGAAGAGTCTATTGACTGGTTTTTGAGGTGGGATCCCAGGAGGGTTACATTCGTAATAACTTTTAACTGAATCTTTCATGTCACTAAAGCTCTTCCACTTCCACTGATAAGAACAATCAAAATAACTATTTACTTTGATGAAGGAACGTGAAGATTCATAGTAGGTAAATATACAACTGTTGACTGTCGGGTAACTTGGACCTGTTTCATTTTAAAACAGTTGCTAAAAGCACGAGACATAAGTATCTTCTTTACTAATTTCGATAGATCTACAATACTTTCAAGTTTTGAGGCTGGCGAGATAAATAAGTAGGTACAGATAGTAAACATTCAAATAAGTACAAGACCGTTTATAAGTTTTTTGGTCTCCATTTAGAATGCAACAGACTCTGACTGTTGCCCATCAATTAAAAGAAAATAACGGTAACGCATATCAAAGAATATAATTTATCAAATAATTTTAATACGCAAACACCAGAGCATCTACTGTTTTAAGCTAATTAATTAAAGTCCCGTTATCAGTGTTCCACAGATTAAAAAAGTCCCGCCTTAAAATCCTTACAATAAAATCTTGTTTAAAACCTTGACTTCATTGAGCAGTCGTTAACTCCATCTGCCATTGACACGTTATTTACACAAAAACAAACAAACAAAGATACCTTTGTACAGCAATTGAATTGCATAATAAAACCGGAATTTTATCGGGATTTTGGCAAGGTTGTGGGTATTTACAAGGTCTTTAGACAGCTGTTGTCTGTTGTCGTTTGTTTACGGTTTATCTACTTACGAAGTCTACACAAATAACAAAGCATGCTTTGATAGGACCTTTGTAGATTTATTTTTGTGCTTGATCTTGTGACATGGAAAGGTACTCCTACTAAAAATGTAATACCTATAGGTATAATTAAGATTGACACCCGTCATATAACTTTGCATCCCTTTGCTCATGCGCAGTAGTGGTTTGTTCATACATTTTGACTACCTTGAAATTAGTGGCAGTCAACTTACGCCGAACCACTCGGCGGGAAGATATTTGCTGATTTTGACAGAAATCTACAAAATGATCCTGCTGAGCGTGCAGTGGAGAAGAATGTCAGACGATACCCACCTTTGTTCATGTTGTATCAGGCCATGGTACATGGTACTCTTCCGAGCAATACCGCAGCCTAAATAAATAAAAGCCTATAATATAGTACTCACATTAAGCAGCTCGATGTCAGTGTCATGGTGGGCGGTGTGGGGTTGCGTGGTGAGCTCGTTGAGCATGTCGTTCATCACGTTCATGTTGCCGTCCACCACGGCCAGGTCAGCGCGGAGCTTGTTCGTCTGACTCTCTGATAGCGTTACCTGGAGAATAGTGGTGATTTTTATTATTTAATAATGTATAAAGGAATCGGAAAAAAAATCGGAATTAATTCTGTTGAAATCATTTTCGACAACGGTTTTCTGTAATATAGAACACGTTCTCAAAGTTTCTCCGTTTTTGGTGGATCCCGGCTGTCATTTGAACATCTTTGGCAGTCTCGACAATCAATCAAGGGATATCAGGTTGTGCAGGTAACTTAGTTGTGGAGGTTAGATAGGCTAAAAGATGACGAGTATCGGTACAGCAGTTTGTTGTCAGTTGTTTATTTATTAGAGAGAATAGGGAAGGGTGGGCGTTTTGGGGGCTGTCTTATGTAAATTCCTGACGTTCAAAAAGTCCTGTCTTGCAGCCAAGTTTGAATAAATGATTTTTGATTTTGATTTTTATCAATTGACTTTTAAGGAGACGTCACAAAACAGCCAATTTGGCATTTAATAAAAATATACGAAAAATGCATATTCATACATCATTAGCAGGCCTCGCATATTTGATAAGATTACCTATCCGACAGCATGTTTGTCTTCATACTCCTAGCTTTATCAATTTAGACGCAAAAAAATATTGTCTATGAAAGACGTCATTAAAAAAGCTATCGAAAAACATTGAAACAAAAGACTTGACTGATAAATCCTCAAGTGTCAACAGCCCAGTTCAATTGCACTTTGTTATCATCTGTACTTTCATTATCAATGATATGATAGTTATGAACATAGATAAATACTGCCAGACTAATTGACAACAATATCGATGATGCAGAAAATGTATTTAAGAGGTTGCACGAGCTATAAGGGTACTTAAGTTTAAGAGGTAGATGTTGTCATTTTACTGATTAACTAGTGTTTATATTAATAGCAATTATGTAAGTAATCCTTCAATTTTGTTGTATATAGAAAACATTCATGCTGATTCCAAATTAATAAACCTTATTGAAAAAAACAAAACATTGAATTAGTTCTCGCCAAAGTCACTTAACTTAATGGCAGATGGCTACTAACTTACTTTTTTATCATCTTTCTTCGGCAATAAAAAGGCTGATAAAGTATCATTTTAAAATTATACTTACAGTTGCAGAGATCTGTTCCTGTGTAGGGCGACTGGGCGAGTTTTGCGGCATAGCTGATCGTTGAGGCGAGCCAATGATGGGCTCTCCACTGTCAGGAACACTCTGCGTAACAACACTCATTATTACAAACCAAGAAAAAGGAAATCACTAGCGGATTTGCCATAACGGAAAATAAACTGCGCCAAAATGTGCGAGGGACGAGGAACGTTACTGGCAACGCCCTTATATGCCTTCTTCAGAACCACCCATTTTTTAAACCAAATAACCAATCAATCGAATCTAATCTTTGACGGATATCTCAAGGTACCCAAACGTCTCGTTAGTTATAGTAACTGATCGTTTCAGTCACTCCTACCATAGTCAATTTGATCTACAAGAAGGCGCCTGACCTACCTGTGTCATGGCTGTTCCGCTCATCTTTCCTTACACCTTAACAACACTTAATACACTAACTTGGACGGAATACAATATCATACTGAACTGGTTTTAGTCATTATACAGCTTGAGATAATGTGTTATAAATATAGGATGGTATTTCAAGTAAAAGGTGACTAGGTGAGATTTCTGAGTAATATCGACCTTGGATTTAAAAATGTTCAGATAAGATTTTGTTTGTAGAAGTTTAGATGATATCTATATATATAAAAGAAAGTCGTGTTAGTTACTCCACTTATAACTCAAGAACGGCTAAACCGATTTAGCTGAAAACTGGCAGGGAGGTAGTTTAGAGCCAGGAGAAGGACATAGGATAGTTTTTATTACAAAAAATAAAAATAAAAAATAGAATTTATTCCGGACATACAGCGCCATCTATTGTTCAAACCAAAAATCTGCCGGATGCCACTATTCCACGCGAACAAAGTCGCGGGCAAAAGCTAGTTATAGATAAATACTGTTTTGACTAGACAGAGGAAAAGTTTGTGAGACAGCCAATTGGATGGCATTAAGTTTGGTACCCTCTGATGCCTAAATTACTGAAATCTGAACTCAGTAGGACCGATTTACTTATAGCTACAAACAATTTTCTTAACCATTCTTATCATAGCGTTCATGATTTGACTTCAAAGACATACCAATAATTGTACATACATACATATCAAGTTTCAGTTTTTTTTTAATTGTCAAGGCAAAACAAAGGTCAGCCTATATAAATAGCAATGTTATATAGATGTATATCAGTTACTTTTTATTAAATTTTATCCTTATCCATAATTTCCATTTCAGTAGTTGTAAACAAATGCACCGAGCGATAACTTTTATGTGTATCTGCCTGCGTACGTACGTGAGTGTACATTCATACCTATTTAGTAATACAATACTATCATTTATGCGGTAAACAGTTAACAGGCTGGCTAATATTTCTACCAGTAATATGATACATATTGGACTAAAACTTAATAAGACATAAGTATAATAATTTATACAACCTTATTTTTTGTTAATGCGAAACTTGATACACCTGTCTAGTATTTTTGTGTAAAGAATCTATTTACAAAATTTCACGACTGTATCATAAAAAAACACAAAGTTATAAGCTTGTAAAGTCAGCAAAAATTCAAGGTCACCGGGTCTTTCAGGGGGCTGAGGAGTTTTTTGCACTTGCTACTAGTTGTTTACTGTTTCCTAATACTCGTTATGACCTGCCGTGACCTGTGTTGTACTTAATGGCGGCGATGTCCAACTTTAAACTTTTTTAAATAGTTTTTGAAAAAAATATAACTTGGTGTAAAAACTATTGGAATCGATTCAGTTACTGATTCTGAACAAACTATATTCAGGTTTCGCATATACTAAAAATAACGTTGTATACATCATGCCATAAACAAAATTCCGACATGATGCAACCTTTGCGAAATCATAAACAAGACAATATTTTCAGTTATTTATATATCTATGTAACATTTTTTCCATCTGAGTCATATTATTTTCCTTATCGAACGGATCATGGATTATCGTGTCACAATGTAGGGAAATAAAAACGATAAGCGATCGATATTAGATGATAGTACAGTTTTTAACATAAATCACTGTGATACATGACATAATCACTGTTGGACTTAGACCTCCCTTTGCCTTAAAACCTGATGACTGCTGGCTGGTAGACATTTTTATGAAGGTTTGCTAAAAACTTATACTCCTAAGATTGCTACTCAAATATCTCCACTCTACCAGCCATATTTGCAAGACTTGGCATTTACCTCATTTATACTAATATTATAAAAAGGAAAAACAATATATTTGTTTGTAATGGATAAACTCAAATACTATTGGACCGATTTTTTAAATTCTGTCGCTGTTGGACGCTTTTTCCCGAGTAACATACATAGGCTATATTTTATTCCGTTACTACGGGACGCGGGTGAAACCGCGGGAAAACGGCTAGTATGTAATACGGTAAATGAAAAGTCTATATTAATATGTATTTCGTAACATTAGGATAATCATTGATAGACTGATAGTACTGAATACATACCCTTTGCGGTGTGAATATGGGCGCCATGGCATCCAAGTCAGTCATGGGGAATTCAACACCTTTAGTTCGCAGCTCCGTGTAGATCTGAACGACACCCTGAAACAATCACCATGTCTATTGAGTATCAGGAAATATTTTCGATATTAATTTAAGTGAGTGATAAGTCAGTTCTTGAGTGGAGACTATTAAAAATAGAACTGATCTTTGGTAAGAGTATTATAGAAGGTTGTACTGGAATCTAGACACACGGCAGTGTGTCCGCCAAGTTCGAGCAAAAAAAGCGACACACCGGCCGTGGGTTATATTACACGAACCATTTCGGGCCAAATTCGACCCCCCTGTAACTCAAAATCTATTTTATTTACGCATATCAAATTTCTAGTATCTGTTGAGACCCCCTCACTTATCTAAAATACAAAATTTCATTAAAATACCTATTGTAGGTCTTGAGATATTGACGTCAGAAAATCGCTATTTTTACTATACACTGATTCACTGATTCACTTATTCACTTATTCACTGACTCACTCATCAAAAACCTAGACCACTTCCAATGGTCGTATTGACTTGAAATTTGGCATGGAGGTAGGTCTTTATGTCAAGGTAAAGAGAAAAATCTGAAAATGGCCAAGTGTGAGTCGGTTTCAAAATAATGAAGGTGTTTTATACCCGGTGTAAATTTATACCCCTAAGGAACTAAAACGAACTAAATTTATCTATATTTATATAATATATCTTCGAATGGTACAAAGGTTTGTATTTAGTCAAAGTAAAGTAAAAATCTGAAAACGGCCAAGTGTGAATCACTTTCGAAAATAACGAATGTGTAACTTTGATTCACGAACATAATATATGATAACATGTCATGTCAGTCAGTTGGTAAATCTAGTCCATTTAGTTAATCTAGTTCATTTCTTTGTAAGAAACATAGTGCAAATTAAAAAATAGTATAAATGAGACATTTCTTTAACTAACTTCATCATAAGAAAAAAATAAAATAAACAACCTTACAAAAATATGAATATAATAATGCAGTCTTTCACATTTTTGTTTTGGGTGGGTGATTAATTACAATGAGGGAATACAATAAATAATAATTATTGCAACTACGGAGGTTAGTAGTTGGCATTCATTCATAGCATTTCTCTAAGAAAACAAACAATAAATAATAATAAACATCGCATATTTAATAACAGTTATGACATAAAATATTTTCTATTGAATATAATAGGATTTTCACACGCGATCTCGTAAAATACCATTTACAATTCGAATATAAATTAAACTTAGGTTCGCTATCAATTTACGTTTATTTGGCTTTTTCTTTACTGGGGTAATCTGTTTAATTCAGTGTCTATTGGATTATGTCTTAAGCTGTTTTAGTGCATGGTAGTATAATGTGGTTTCGGTCATTGAACTGACATAACGTTTGAAGGAGGCATTAAGCCTCGTTCACTATTAGAAAGTCTTGTAACTTGCGTCGCGTATATCGTGAAATGGGCGACAGAAAGTTCAATGCATGTAAGACTTTCGATCTATCTAGCAACTTACAAACTTGCTACAGGATAAGACTTCGTACATACATAGTCACGAACATGCCTTACATGTAAGCATGACGCAAATAAATTCATTAATATTCATAAATAAAGGAAAACTAGCTTCATTTCTCCAACGTACTTTCAAATAGGTACTAGATTAAGTAGGAGGATAATGAGTGTCTTCGATAAGCCTAACGTTATCACTGAAACCGATAGATAGAGTTATCTCTTTCAAAATTTAGTTTCATTCAACTTTAGAAAACTGACAGACATGACAACCACTCCCAGATTCTTACAATACTTCGGAGATGACGACAAGGAAAAGATAGAAAAAATAAAATAGAAACTGATTGTTTATTTGAGGACAATTCAATTGAGTGGTGTCATTTCTGTTGCGATAAAACAATTGATGACAATAGGCTGCAATTCTGCATGGCATTAATAAATTGATAGATCTACGTAAGTAATACCTATGTTTGAAGGCAATTGTCGCTGTAGACGGTACCTATTTACCTATAGTATGCACAAAAAAAGATCAAAATGTTTAATTATTGTTTTGAAACGGTAACGTACATTTACAGTAGTTAATAAAGTAGGCAATGCATACTTTAAAAGACCACTTCATAGAGAAAATTATCAAGAAACCAGGGGTTCAGGGCCAACTTTCTAGTACCTGTTAAAACTTGCTATGGAGATGCCGAGAAACCAATAGGAGCTAGTTAAGATGTTACACGATTTGCTATTTCATTGTTAACTTGACCCATACAATTGAGAATCATACTAACAGCAATTGAAAGTTGTGACCTTCTTTGTCTGAATAAATCTTCGCGAAATCGCGATCAAGGTGGTATGTGAATAGTTACCCAACTGGGATTCTGATCTACATAATTTTTACATTCCAAAACTATTACTAAATATAAAGAGCGAAATATTTCTTAAATGCGAGTATTTAAGAAATTCTATACTTATTTTATATATGTATGCAACAAAATCTAGGTGTTTACTGAAACCTCTCTATAAATATAAGGATGCAAACATTGCATAAAATCTCACTAAAGAAGGAGTCCTTATTCTTTCTATCAGCGCTTTTACGTAGCTACACCAAATCTAAGCTTAATCTAAGAAGGTTTTATAATTTACCTGTAAATCTGGCTGATTTTGGAAGGCATCAGCCCAGCACTGGATGAGGCTGAGGACTTTTTCTTGCACCACTGTTGGAGGATCATTTTTGGGTCCAATAAGTTTTACCTGCATAAAGAAGAAAAAAGACGCAATAAGCAAAAATAGTAACAACACGATACTTGTACGTGTGTAACTCTGGAACATGACGTTTTTTAATTGTTTTTTTCCTGTTTTTCATGCTGTAATTTCCCGTCATTCAGAATAGTGGTTAAGTAAATACTAGCCTTTTCCTGCAGGATCTACTACATTGTGCAAATAAAAAAATTGTATGTTGTTTATATAAGTTAAGCCATTTTAGGACTCGAAATTTTGACTGACCTACGACTTTATAATACCTATCGTATATGATTGACATGATAATTAAGGTGTTACATGTAGGCAGAGAATAGACAGAAACACATACCACACAAGTATAAATTCATTAAACTAGTTTTGATAATATATGCACATCAACAATGTGTCATTTGGCTTCAAGGCGAAAACATGTTATTTGCTTTGAAAAACAACAGTTATGGTAAGAATTCCACTGTGTTTTTTAGGATTCTTAGAAGTGTGAATAAAAATTAAACTATATACCTATTAGTAATAGTAATTCTTTCTGTTGTTTACAAATCCTTATTATTTATTTTATACACATTTTGTAATCTAATATGAAACTAAGTAAATATCTAATAAATAAGCATTAATGATGTATCATAGGTCAATTAGTAACTAATTACCTTTGTGTTTAATCTATACTAATATTATAAAGCTAAAGAGTTTGTTTGTTTGTTTGTTTGAACGCGCTAATCTCAGGAACTACTGGTCCGATTTGAAAATTTCTTTCAGTGTTAGATAGCCCATTTATCGAGGAAGGCTATAGGCTACTTTTTATCCCGGTACGGGAAGTAGTTCCCACGGGATGCGGGTGAAACCGCTGGCAGAAGCTAGTAATTTTATGAGACTATCTCAAAATTATTAAGCAATATCATACATTTACACTTTCTAAATATTTTGATCTACATACAATTAATGTTATGTACCATGAAGGTATTAACGTTATAATTTGCATAATGCAGTCAGTTGCATAACACTGCACAATGCTCATATATTATAGGTAGGACCATGAATCACAATTAGTCTATGACTCATTGAAAGGATATTGACAATACTATAGGCATGTAGATTTAAATCTGTTTACAAATGATGAACATAAAGTACACATCATTATGATATTTACTTTTTTTTAATAAACTGTCTATTATTTGGTACTTAATTAAAGTTTTCTTGTAATTTTTCTTTTTTTTTGTAAATTGTCTCAGATTTAATAGATATGTACTTAATAAATACGTAAAAATTAGTTTCATAAAAATTTAAAGTAAAAAAATGTGTTATTATTTTTTTTTTATCAATAATAGTAATTCGTTTTTTGGATTCTGATTCAAATTCTGTAACACTCTTATATGCATGGATCTTTCAATGATATTTTCTGAAATAATATACACATTATCTTGTGTGTTCTTAATTAAGCTAGTAAACAGTATATAACTAATAGTTACAATCATTAAAGATTAACCTTCAACAGATACATTTATTACCAATAATAAAACTATAAACTTTAAATGAGCAACTGACTCATAGAAATAGTTGTTATATCATTAATGATATAGTTATCAATGTTTACCTGTTTATAAGGAATTAGTTTTCCGTTTATAATTGATTGCTGCTGTACTAGATATGTTTTAAATAGATGTGGCAACCTAAGTCAAATATTGTAAACACTTCTGTCTATGGAGTTCTTACCAGTTCTTAATAATAATTATTGTTTTATAAAACCTATGATAAGTCTATGTAATAATTTGACAACATTTTTTTACATTCTTTCCACTAGTAAATTAAAAACTTGTTTGCAACAACAGAAAGTATTTTAAAAACATTTGAGATTTTATTTGCATGGTTTGTCACAGATAGACTTCATGATAAGAAAGCATAATATTATTTGAATTTATCTTGTCTTGATTTAATGTGACTTCTGCAGATTATGGCCATGATAAAAATGCTATCATCAGATTTAAGTCTTTCTAATAAAGAAAAGTCAACGAACTTACCAATTCAGATATAAACTCCTTGTTGCAAGCCAGTACATGGAAAGACTTTCCACAGTTTTTAACACAGGTTTCCAGAACAGTGAGTGTGTACATGACAACTGTGTAGTTCTTCCCAGCACTTTGAGTCAACCTCTTTCTTATAGCCTTTATGGCATCCTTGGGCCCGTCTGTGCTGCTGTTCACAATATCACATATTTCCATATTAAGAGCCCAGTTTTCCGATGGTAACGATCCATCTGTAGCTTGTTCTGGAATAATATTTCATCACACATATCACACAATAAAAGGGTCAAAGTAATTAACACCTACTTCAAAATATACGGCGCACAAATATAATGTGATTACGGCAATTTGTACAGAGTACTTTCGACTAAATTGCCTAACATTTAGTTACCGTGACACCACAACAAAGAGAAATTGAGATCTTATAGTGCGCAACAAAAAGAAATGGAACATAGGGTACCGAATCTTGTTATTTTAGACGGCGATAAAGTACAATAACAGTATATGTTTTATCCTCACCTATTTTCTGACCCACCGGCGTAGAAAAAGGATTTCCTACACCAAAGAAAGACATCTTCGGAAATTAATCAAGTATTTATCAAAATGATTTCACCGATTTCACTTGTCACCAAAAACGCAATTCACAGATAAAATAGTGCACCAGCTGTCAAAGTATACAAACTTATGAACGTTCAGAAATATTCAACAAACTACCAAACTACATATAACAACACTTTTATAGAATAGATTTCGAAATATAAATTTTCGGTACTTGATTATTTTATAAACAAGATTATGTCTTTATATACTTAACAGAATACATAAAATACTCTTGTTTAGTAATTTTCTTATCACTAGTTTGTTTCTGAACGATTTCATTTAGAATAATGGCGGCAAAATTTAAAGTTCGAAAAATGGTACAAAATTAGACCAATTATTGTTTTATTACGACATCAACACAAACTTAGTGCAAACATTTCGATAAAACCACGAATTCAATCCTTTATACTTATTACATTTAAGGATTCATGCGCAAATGATACATTCGTTAATTGGATAGATATTTTTACCGGAACTTTAACTTTGCCTTTGGTAACCATAGCAACATCATAAACAAAAAGTGATTTGTTGTTTATTGCATAAAAATAATTCCCGAAAACAAAAATAAGCAATGGCTCAAAAACGATCGCTGAACAGCCTTATTATTCACCCCGATGTAGAGCCGGGAGTAATAGATAATGCTATGCTCATACGATGTATTTTAGAATGCGGTAAGTAAATAAAGCATCATTATCATGTATGACCCATCTCGTTACTTATCCATCTAGATTATCATAACTTTTGCTATTTCTGCTAGTCACCCTAAGACGACCCACTGACCTCACTTACCCATAATAATCAAACTTCGAGAAAGGTAGTGTAGTATGGCCGCTCGCTTTGCTCGAGACTTGGCTAAGGCACTGCCTTGACCCCAGATACATATGGGCAGACACATTAAACTGTCTGAAATATTGTGAATTCAGGTCCAACTGAAGAGGCTGGAAGGCTTTTTGCTGAGGAAGGTGTACATCTAGATGAGGCTGAAGAAGTCAGGCTTGAATTCCAGAAGATTTTGAGAATTGACCACCTTTGGATGCTGAGATCTCTGACGAAGTTATGTTTAGCTCATAACTTAATCGAAAAAATTGAAAACTTAGAACAGCTGACAGGACTAAATGAACTAGACTTGTCTTTCAATAAAATTGAAGTAATAGAAAATTTAGACGCATTAGTCAAATTAGAGGTCTTGACTTTATTTCACAATAAAATAAGGAAATTGGAGAACCTGGATGCTTTGGAAAATCTTCTCGTTTTCAGCATTGGTGATAATCAAATAGAAGATTTCAAAGAGGTTGGTGGCATGAATATACCAATTCCTTTCTTTTAGTTTATCCATTACACATGTCGTATAAGGAGGGAAAAAAACTTATTCATATTTTTCCCTTACTCAGATGGCGTACCTCCGAAGATTTCGTAAGTTGCGGTCAGTAAGCTTCAAAGGCAACCCATGCTGCGACGATGCTATGGCCTATCAGTTTCTTAGAGCTGCTCTATCTAGGGTCACGTATCTCGATTATAAGATCATTACTGAAGAGGAGAGAGAGGCTGGAAAGGCTATGTTCAGGTAATTGTATATAAAAGCCATAGGTAGGTACTAGTTTCCTTAACAGTAAATATTGAACCCGAAAATTCGAATTACTTATAGAGGTATTATAAGAAAGATGGATGAAGCTGACGAGAAAACGGAACAGGAAAGAATAGCTAAAGAGGAATACGAAGCGAAGGTGACTTTCTACGCGTTGTCCTTCGTAGAGTATCTGAGCGGGCCTGAAATGTTGGAGACCATGTTCCAGAAAGACCCTGATGGCATGATATTGTTGAGCTTCGGAGGGGAACTTCTTGCTTACTATGAACAGTAAGTACCTACATATTTATTTTCCTTATTCCTCGTCTATGTTATATAGTAGCTAATTTACTGAGACAGCAGCGTATAGTGACTTTAGATTCATGAAAAGATTTCGCAAAATAGTAGTATCAATGGCTTGACTAGTTTAGTTTTTAATAAATTGGTGAATCATTGATACTTATTCCACAGGTACAAAGAAAACTACGTAGAGACAATGGCTAACTTGGTAGAGTTCGCACAAGGGGCATACACCGATAGACAAAAAGAAATTAAATTATTTAAGGATCTCGTGGACAGTGCTTTGGAGGAAAGCGTCGCGAAGAGCAAAAAGTAAGCAGTCTTATTTTCAACCTTCATAAATCAATAGGTATTAATGAAACCACTGGCTTCAATCTTGGGATAGATTAAAAAAAATGTCTTGTCTAGTCTAGTTATACTTCATAATATACTGTACAGACCTGCCAGTTCATTTATTAGGTAAATTTTTCATTAGTTCGATAGCAAACAAAAGGTAACAGTATTTTTTCGTAATAACAGAGTGTTAGAAGAATTTGAAGAAAAGAAAAAGCCAGTGATGGAAAAAGTGAGGGAAATAAGCGACCAGTTCAACTCGAAAGTGATAACTCTAGAGCAGATGGAACCGATGCTGATTGAACTGGGCGAATCCTACCATGAGGTGTTGTACGAACTGTGGAAAAGTCTCATGACCACTGAGATGCAGCTATTTGAGCAGTGCGAGGTAGGTGCCTATGCGATTTATTACAGTTTTTACATAAGTTCTTCATTCTAATCTACCTATAATGGTTTCTGCTCATCAAACCTCTTCTTCCTGCCCTGCGCCCAAATTATTTGGGATCAGTGAAATATGACCAGCTTTCAGAAAATCTATCCATTTATTCTTCAGTCTGCCTGTTCCTCTACAGCCATCCACATTCATACTACTTAATCAATCATCAAGATCAGGCATAGAAATCTAAATCTTTTAATGGAAGATCACATAAGAATCCAGACGAAAGATTTCAAGGAATCACAGTTCTTAGTTTCTTAATTTGGTCTAAGAATCTTTAGCACGTCTTCTCACTAAATATATAAAACCATAAAATTCCAGGACTCCCGCGTCCAATTCTCGGTGAACATGACGGAGATGGTGACGAAGCTTCTAGAGTCTTCGCGCATGGCGTTCGGAGCGTGGCGCGAACACGAGAGCGTGTGGTCCACTCGCCAGTTCGAGGTGCTGTCCAAGTACCTCGGCAACAAGATCATGCTGGGAGACGCGTCGCCTGAATTGTTTGACGTGAGTATCTAAGAACTGCGAAGGGAAAACCTTTTTATTACCTAGAAAGTTATGTATGTTCTATCTTGGGTTTGTGGCTATTTCTAGATGGTTTGATGTTGTCTGTAAGGCCTGTTTTATGGATCTAGGTCCTGACCTCATTCGAACTTTGGATCAATTAACAGTCCTTACGAACAAAAGACCAAACAAAACAATTGACACACAGTCATTTGTTTTTTAACAAACCTTCTCTAGGTCTTAAAGTTACAAGACCAAGGTTTAGTACACATAGTGCAGCATAAAGCTTAGTAGTTTGGTCAACAACGAAACTTTTATCGGCTTCTTTTTATTGGCCTTAGGTCATGATGGACAGAGACTTGTTGATGAACCTAGTGGCCGCATCATCAGACAACCATATGCGATTTATTGACGCACGCGAAGATCTCCTCATGACGCGCGCTAATACATGGCGTGATGATCTCGTCAAGGGGACTAATGAGTAAGTTACGTGACTTAATGAGTTTATGGTTGCGAGAATACCGTTCCCATTCGGACAGTAGTAAATTTTGAAGATTCGGAGGTATTTGTATTACAAAAGAGGTTTTATGTCTGAGACAAAACAGGTAACGGACCTCCTTGCTTAAAAGTATTGTATGTCATTTTTCGCTTACGCTGTAGCTCGATTTAGAATTGAATCTAGTCTTGAGAGCAAGCGAGGCTGGAAATGTGAATTTTCTTTTTCTTCCAGCAATGAAGTAAAACGCAACCGTGACAGGATTCTGGAGATCAACTATTTCATAGACAATCAGCGCGAGGAGTGGGCTGATATGCACATGGCGCTCACTGATACTGTCGACCCTGATACCGTGGCTTTGTTGGGCGATGACTTTTGAGGATTGGCGTAAATATACATACTTGACATGATTATTTTGTTTTTTCTTTGACTATTAGGTACTTATAAATTAACTTGGTCTGCGGTACCTATTCGCTAGCGGGAAGAAAGAAGTGTAGGTACTTAACTTACTCCTAATGATAACATGGCAAGACTTGCTGAAGAATTCGAGTTTTATAATGTATAGGTACAAGAGACTTTCGTTATTACGAAATGTTTTACAAAAAATTGTGTCCCGGAGGAAAATAAAAAAATAGGTTTAAATAAAGGGACTGCTTTCTCTTCATGCAGCACTTTTGGCGGCCTTTCTGTTTTTCAAATTCTGAATATACTGATCGACGGTTACTTGAAAAGCAGGGTTTGTTATTTTCTCCACGAGACCCGCCAAATTTTGTTTTCTTGTGTGTTCTATGTATTTCAGGAAATCTTCTCGTATTAATCTTTTTGTAGTTGCCCTGACGTCTGGAGATATATTGTCGTACGATCTAATGAAGGCTTTACATTTCTCTATTGCGTCATTTTTGTCTGATGCTACGGCATCAATCAATCCAACCTGGAAAAAAATAGGATCATCAAAGAAAGGGAACTAATAGAGAACTATGAAGAAAAAGCTTGTTATTCAAAACATATAGATTGATTTTTCCTGGCATTTTTAAGAATGCCTACTTGTGCCATTTACATGCATTTTGCCTTCATTTGGGATTTGGATACCTAGGCCCTTAATCCTAATGATGAGACTATTCAAACCTCCAAAGCTCTTTCCGCGGGGTACATAAAGGAACTGGTGAGGGCATGTTCCGCATGCCTCGGGCCCATGACCCTCGCCATCAGCTCATATATCCACTTCCCCGGTATGATTCCCACAGCTGTGTCATTCAGACCTATGGTCGCTTGGCCTGTTGTCATCGCGCGGTATTCGGAAACTAGGGCCAGAATGCAGGCACCGGCTCCTGTGTAGCCCTGAAATAGAGTTAAGGGAGGTAATCTCATTACCGCATTATATATTAGGTATGTATGCTCGCTGAAAACAAGTCGTCGATATCGATCGGTCTGGACGAAGTCAAAAGACCCATTCAAAATTCATAAGGCAATTTTGCTCTTGCTTGCCTGATAGGTACGACCTATCAGGTCAACAGATTATTAGCTTATTGGCATACCTAATCCCAAGACGAATCCCATGTCCCACTGAGAACAGTGGCGGGGCAAGACCTAAATTTGATGTGGGCAAGACAGATTTCGCGAGGCCCTGTTCTATGGCGACCTGAAGACGGATTCTTTAAAATAATAAAAACAAACAAAACAATTAACACTGCCAAGTTTTTATTCATAAAAATACAAATTAGATTAAAGTCGCTGGCAGAAGCTAGTATTGAATAACACAATTATACGTGTAATTATTCTATAGTGCAATTCGAACTCATAGGAAAAACAGAGACATATGCAGTTACCGATTGCGCGAGCGAAGCGATTTTTTTAAATAGTTAACAAGACAAAGCATACGGGAACATAGCTTCTGATAACGCGAGCGAAGCGAGCGCGAAATTTTTTGTAATATTTAAGAACTCAAAGCAAAAATTACGTAAAATGTAGCCCAATCGTACATAAGTTATTGCTGGTTGGTGAAGGCAAAAATACGGGAACATAGATTGTGATAACGCGAGCGAAGCGAGCGCAAAATTTCTTATAATATTTTAGAACTCAAAACAAAAATTACTTAAAATGTAGCCCAAACGTACGTAACTCTTTGTTGACGCCTATGTACTAAAATTTTGCTAGGGTAGACTAAAAAATGTTGACACTGACAATGAAAACTACTGTAAAGTGAAGCAAGCCCGAAAATTTTTGAGTTTTGGATCACTGAAAGTCCTAAACATAGTAAACATTTATAATAAAAGGCAACTGTGAAGAGAAGAAGCCGCGAGCGAAGGGAGCGCGAATTTTTGTGAGTATTAGGACATTAAAAGTAGCTACATGTGATAAAAAAAGTGCAAAGTAAAGAAACCGCGAGCGAAGCGAGCGCGAAAATTTTTGAGTTTTGGGACGTAAAAGTAGTGTTTGTTCGAGAATTTCTCAAATTTAACGCGGAATTAAAAACAAATTAAAAGAAACCGTGACTGGATCGACAGTCTCCAACTTTTTGTTAAATTGAGAACTCTAAAAGTAAATGTAGAATAAATTAGAAATAAAGAAGAAACCGCGAGCGAAGTGAGCGCTTTTTTTTTCTTCGACGTCTGCAGCAAACTTGCTTGTCCCTAAAGCCGCTACTCTATTGTTATGCTCCTAGCGACTGCGTTGCGTACTTTGATTTGATTGCTTGGCTTCCTAGTAAAGAAAGTAATCAAATAGAACCAGGGATACCCCGCACTCTGGTCGGAGGCAAATGTTGCCAGACTAAGAAAACATGTTTCACAAAAAAATTGATTTATATGTTTTATTTTATTCTCGCTTTAAAAATTTTTGAGGCGCGAGGCCCCTTGTACCGCGAGGCCGTAGGCAGTGGCCCACGTCGCCCACGCCTAACGCCGCCTCTGACTGAGAATATCATTGTCTAGAATCAAACCCCAGTCAGACACAACACAAAGATATGCTACACGAGGTCAATTTCAAATATTTACTAGGGACTTACATTGATAGCAATAGTGGTAATCAGGTCCGTTCCAAATAGTTTTTCAGAGGCGTGGAAAATACATTCATTCATCAGAGTCAACCTCTTCACGTCAGGTTTATGAAATTCATTTAAATCCAGACCCGCTGAGAAGACTGTGGGGAATACCTGAAAATATAAATACAAGGGACTATTGAAAAAACATTTTTGCAGGTAGGCATAGATAATGACGCCAATGTGTAATAAAAAAAGTATTTACTAAGAACATTTTTATCTAGTCTCCGCATTATCGCTACTTAATAAACTTTTGGTTTGAGTCCTACTCCACGGTGTCGACCCCCCAACCATCGCTATCATAAAGTCGCACCACTTTATCTACTGCTCTCTCATAGTTGGCTCAATTATATCGGCCCATTATCTATCTATTAAGTCATAAACAATATAGATTAGGTTAACCGACTTACCGAAGTCAAAACCATGCCTTTACACTTTTTTTCTTCAACTTCACATATCGAGTCTCTTAACGCTTGCAATAATTCCACGTTTAAACTGTTCACTTTCACCCTTTGCATCTGTACTGTTGCTATACCTTCATCATCCACTGTTATACCCACTAAAGGGTTATTTTGCAACGAAGAAACTTGCCTACAATTAGCCACTAGGGCCTTAGGAATTTGTCGCAAATGGAACATCGTCTAACTCTTTCGGCAAGCTATAACGTAAAGAATGAATACAAGATAATTTTGTGCGACTAAGATAAAAGATAATTTTTATATTGGTTTTGATAATATTGTCTTTATTTTTGAACTGCAATACCGTTAGAAGTCATTTATCTTTTATACTGAATTAGAATGCATAAAGTATCAAGTAGACTAGAGAAATTGACGTCGTTAAAGATGTCAATTCTTTTTGTATGTAAATTATTTCCGATTGTACCTATTTGTTGTAAAACAATACATTTTAAATAAATATACCTTTAAGTTTAATAATATATTTTAAACGTACCTTTAAGTTAAATTATACTTTAATTTTAAGGGTTCCTACACTCCACAAAATCGTAATAATTATTGTCTCTATAAATTCCTTTCATTTGTAGAAATTAACGAAGGCCAGAAATACCCCAAGGTACAGTTTTAGGACCAATGTGTAACCGTGAGCTTTTTGAGATCAAATTATTGAATTAAACACAGTATTTATGCTTTATAATTAACAATTTTATTTGTATATATTTCATACATCGTCCTTTTCACATTTTATAACATTCTATTACTTGAGGGATTACAAAATGTATGAGAACCTCCTCCTTTTTGGGAAGTCGGTTAAAAACACAATATATTCATCTAATGAGCACTTAAAAATAGGATTGTATAATGAGAAACGGCTATGCCTTTCATAATTTTTCTTACATGCTTACAAATAAAACACACATATCAAAGCACACAATAATACATCAAAATCTCATGACTGTTACCTACTTAGAGGCCTTTTTCTTTAAAGCTTGTATGTACATTTCTAATGATTGCTGAACTTTAGGGTGACCAACAAACATGAGGAATTCTTGCGTGTCTTGTTTGCGGTTATCTTCCATCCAGGTAAGCGGGCCAGCCCTGATCTTCTGTTTGGTCATAGAACGCGCTAGAGGTGGGATCTTGTCGAATCTCTTTATGAATTGTTTACATTTGGCGACGGCGTCCGCTTTGTCTGATGCAGTTTCGTCGATGAGCCCAACCTGTTATACAAGTTTGGTATTTATTTTCACATAAAATTTTGGAAGTAAATGTCATGCAGCTTATATAAAGTTTTGTATTAAAATAGTTTTATTGGAAACATCAGAATGTGAAACATCAAAAATGCCTTTGTCCCATGACTTGACTGGGACTGAACACTTGTCTTGGGAGGGTGAGTGAATACTTGTCTATTAACATGCAGCAAAATGCAACTTCGTAACTATTTATCAGTGGCATTAACAAGTGTGAAAATTAGTAACTATAAAATAGTCACTGGTCAATATAGAAGATCATTCAAGCCATACCTTCAGAGCTTCTTCAACAGAGAACATCTTAGCAGTAGTAAGAGCTAACTCCGCCTGCCTCTGTGGGATGGTGTTGGTCATGGTGTGCATGAACCAGGTGGGAGCCACAATACCCAGGGCAGTCTCGTTCAGACCGATGCTGAACTTGCCGCTCATCATAACTCGGTATTCACATGACATTGACAGAAGACATCCACCGGCTGGGGCATGACCCTGGGATAATAAAAAGAAAAGCACATTTTATTGTTAAATCCTAGTTTTTTTAATGAAGTGAATATGCAATAAGTCTTTGTAAAAATAAATGTGTCTAGTAACTGTATTCATTAGGACCTTATAAACAGTTCTTGTTTTCAACTTTTTGAAATTCTAATTTAAAACTGATACGTTAGTCATGTTTTCTAAATAAAAACCGGCTTGCACATATCTATGAAAATCTAATTCAAATTCTTTTTGTACTGTTTAAATAAAATACATTTGAATATTTAATCTAAAATCTATTTAGGCTATAACTTACATTATTGTATCCTAAGTCAGCATGTCAACATAAAAGGAATAATATATACATGTTTAATTAATCAATTACTGAAATTCAATTGCAGTTAATTCTGCGAGCTTCCTATCAGACAATTTGAATAAAACCTGTGGTAATAGTCAAATTTTCTGATAAAACAAATGGTTTTATGTAAGAAAACCCGTAGGTAAAGTTTGGTAAAATTAGAAAGTTTTGTGAAAAAAATAAACATTTTTATACTGCAATGATAGAAAGTCATTAGTAATTATATAACTTCTTGCTAAACTGCAGTTCAACATACATTGATTGCTGCAGCCGTAATGAAGTTGGCTCCAAAGAGTTTGATCCAGACTTCTTGGAGGGTATTCCAGAAGGTTTCCACCCTCTTCATGTCAGGTTTGTACATCTCCATAATATCTAATCCAGCAGAAAACACTGTAGGTGATGCCTGTGAAGATAAATTTCACTTAATTGCAGATTTTCATTTTGTTGAAGTATAAAAGACCAGGCTCTTTGCGATTTGGTCCTTAAGTATAATGAGGTTCACATAAATATCATTATATTGACTGGTTAACTGATAAAATTGTAATCTTCATACTTACAGATGTGAGCACCATTCCCTTGCATTTGTTTTTGGCTACTTCATCCAGTGCATTGCTCATAGCTTGTAGGAGTTCCAAGTTTAAACTGTTCACTGGCAGTCTTTGCATGGTCACAGTGGCTATTCCTTCATTGTCTACGGCTGTGTCCACCAAGGGACCGGAGCTGGACATTGCCCTCATAGTGGGCACAAATCTTCTGGTGGCATTGCCAACTATTTGCCTCAAAGGAAACATTCTGAAAATAAAATTATTGTAGGTTTGTGTTTAGTTTCCACTTTGAACTGTTAATACGACTTTGAAAACTAAATGTTTCAATAAAACAGGTTAGTTACTCCCGCCGGCACTTGCAATGTTTTGCAGTAGGAATAAAAATCAACGAGGCTATTTATAATACGTACGTTTTGTATAAAAAGTTAATTTATTTTCACACAGTTCACTTTGTTTGTTGAACTTTGGACCCGGCGATTGTCAATTTTATCTAATCTATGTTAAACTATGTTTAGTTCCAAAGTTCAGTTTACAGTTATACGTGGGTCTACTAGATGTCCTTGGCCTCAGTGGGTGTGGTTAGGTCTTGCGAATGTTTTTTTCATAATATCGGCTATAAAAACTAGCAACTAACTCGACTCAGCTGGCTTATTCGCTAACTTTCCGATTTTCAGATGTCAACTGGCCTCAGTTTTCATCCGAACTTTGATGTCAACCGATAAGTTCAAAACATTGGTATTCTGTATCGCATGAAGTGGATATCGGTGGATATCGTTACACGGTTGCTGACGCCAAAACTACGATGACAACTTGACAACTCTATTTTTTTATCGACTATTATACTGCTAAGTAGGAAATACCCTATTAGCATTACATTACTACGTTTGAGAGAACGCTTTATTTTCAGCGTGTTATACATTTAAAAATAATCTGTGGCGGTAAAATTCAGTATTTGCTTTCTATTGTGTGTGAACTTTGGTGTCTAAAGTTCCGTGTGGATGAACAATATTTTAACTGAGAATATTGTGAGTATTGTAGTTATTGTAAATTTAACAACGTAAATAATATTTTGATACGTAGATTCCTACGTTTTGCATGCAAAATAAAAATTGGTATACTATTTTATTATTATTTAGGTTTAAAATGCTAACATACACTTTCATGATGGATTTTGAGAAGAAGGAAACTTTATGTACTTGAGTAGCTCGTCCCATACACTGAGAGCATCGGTTACCTCATGTAGGCACTTACTAAATAAAAGTTGAGACATGTTGCAAATGAATGAGGAGTTCCTTTGGTATGATCCGTTTGCATAAAAGTTTAGGACTGCCAATATCTATACATAACAAAATTTGATGTTACAAAGTTTATCATCATATTATTATTAGTCATCATCATTTCAGAGTGTTTATGAGTAACATTAATTTATGTAATATTGGTATTTATTTTGCTTTTAACGTTATGAATTCTTACTTTTAGCTCAATTGCAACAGCAGTGTTTTGTTGAGCATGTTGCAGAAACGGACGTAACTCTGCCGAAACTTGCTGAAACCCTTATTTGTTGATACGAAAATTTGCCATGAATTCCTTCTCCCGTAAATCCAGAGAATTATTGCAATCCCGCAGACGACGTTTCTGGATTCTGGATAAACTTCGTTTTGTCTCTTATTCCACAAATGCCAGCAAAAATACACGCGATATTTTTATTCCACACAAAAAAAGATAAAACAAATTAAAATAATACAATTAAAAATAACACTATCAAAAAATAAAGGAAACGACTCAGGGTTTGTATTTCTATTGGATTCGCAAAATTAGAGAAATCTTATATGTCTGATGCTACAATATAGTATAGACATCCCAGTGATGAGGCATAAAACACTGCTATTTGTAGTGTATTTCAAAAAATTACAGTGGCCATCAATTTGATGTCCACTGAGCTTACGGAATCGCAATCTAACGTTTATCGATACAGAAACAGCTGTCAAAATGAGTCATGGTGGATATCAGCCTGTGTCGATGCTCATGACGTCATCTCAGATGGTCACTGGCGTTAGCGAATAAGAAAATAGCTGTTTGACAATTTACTGATGTACACTTTACCAAATGATGATATCTGCGAGCTGTCAGTGGAATTAGCGAATAAGGCTACTGTTCGTCAGTGTTTGGTTAGCTGTAGACTTATTTTCTACATTCTGCAATTTATTTTAACCACAGCGTATACACTAGAACTAAAATGTCTGTAGTTGACCCGGATGAGATAGTTCATCAATAGTTTATTACAGACAAAGTCCCATCCCAAGTCCTAAGTACAGTCCGGTACAGTACAGTCAGCAAAAAAGTTTTTTCGCATCCAGTTTCAACTAAGTGACGAGAGCCGTGAGTGGCCGAGAGCACAGAGTACTATAATAAGGTAGGCCGAGAGTAAGGCGAATACGATACGAGGAGTATGGCGCGGGGCACTTCGGTTTTCTCCGACAACCCTGCCTCGCAATTCTTATTTATTATAATAACGTTTCTGAGTACCTCGCCAAAGACTTCGCGAGTAGTGTGGAAGGTCCTTTAGGCAGCCTTTATGTAACGCCATCATATTCAACAGCATGAGGAACATGTTATGCTGCATGTCACGTTAATGCCTAGCTAGCGGCTGGCTGGCAGGATTCAAAGCAAAACAAGATCGCAATATTTTAAAATCTCAAAAGACTCATGTTCGTAAAAATATAAAAGCAAAACGTCTCAGTCGATTTACTGTCAAGTTGTCACTTGAAATACCTGCCATTAATGTCAATTGTCAGTGAAATAGAGAGTTCTGTCAATATCAACACAACGATCATACTGATTTCTATATTTTAGATTTATTAAGTTAATAAATAACCGATGAAGAATAGTTATGCTCAATATGTAGAAGGATATAAATCGAATTGATGTTTACTGTTATAACGAGTGAAAACAAGATGTCGTTGGAACAAACGGCTTGCGATGGTACGTGAAGTCTTCGTAGTATTTCACATTTATTTCTTTACGCTAACACCTGATATTTTGTTGGTTATTCGATATAACTCATATTAATATTGCTAGGTGATTGGGTTTTACACTGTATACCAATTAAGCCTCGATTTCCAATGTTATTTTGTATTACGATAAAGAGGGTTCAATGACTCTGAGATTAAAAGCATGTCTTGAATAACTTCTTAATGAGTGTCTATAATTGTTGTTTTACTGTTGTACAGACTTGAAGGCGTTCGAGAGGCGCCTGACGGAAGTCATAGGATGTTTGCAGCCTGCTACAATGAGATGGAGAAGTATGTTTCTGTGTAATTCTTTGACATCATTCATCATCAGGCCAGTTAAGCAGTTTAGCCTGGACAACCACAGTTTTTGGAGTAGATATAGTCAATGAAAATGTTCCCAATTAATTTTAAAAACTATATCCATTTGAAGATGAAAGTTTTATTTCATTATGAGCAGAGCATACTTTTGAACACCTACCTTCATAATAAAAAAGTAGTTACCTACTGTTCTGCTCATGATTTAAATTACAATTAGTAATGAAGCTGTAATTATGATCCATATTATTTCAATCTAAAATAGTTAGCAATGCATTTTGTGATCTCTTACATAATTTAGTATTAATTTATAATTGTTTGTCATGATGATAAAGACATTTAGATATGCTTGTGTAGTCATTGAATGGCTCAAAAATGTATACCACCTTTTCCTATGTTAAACAGAAGTGATGGTTCCTTTTTAAATATTACTGTTCACCTTTTCAAATCAATGTTTTACTTGTTTCAGTTTTACTGACAGTGGTGTCGGTATGTACAGCAATTGCAGCATATCACTGGTTGATGGACCCGCTCACGCCAGTTGTCTCTCTCACACAGTCTCTCTGGAATCACCCATTTTTTGCCTTTACTTCAACTTTTCTAGGTAAGTTGAATAATACTCATACCAATTATGGACTTTTTCTTGTTTCATTGTGTGTTTTATGTTGGGCAGCATTAATCAACTTAAGTACTCATGGCAAATTAACCACAGAGTTGAAGTTTATTTTCCCTTCATGATATTTTCCTTCACTATTGGCCAGTAGTGTCATAAATACTCTGGAAGGGCATCAGCTTTTGATAGCCACAAAGCCAAAATAGCATTTACACAAAAGCTTCAAGCATTAACTTAACAGAATAAAGATAATATGCATCTCAAATTTTAATTATATGTTTATTTGCAGTGCTACTATTCATGATGGGTGTGCACAGAAAGGTAGTGGCGCCGAGCATCATAACGGCGCGCACGCGGTCCGTGCTCAACGACTTCAACATGTCCTGCGACGACACCGGCAAGCTCATCCTCAAGCCGCGCCCCGCCAACACCTAACACATCAATGTACATATTTTATAAGTTAAGAATAAATTGTTTCATTGTTCTTCAGACTTTTTACTTGATGATTCTTCCTTTGAGCAATTGAAACCCTAAAAAATGTTCCATAATATACCCTCGTCATTTACAAATTTATGTCAAAATGCAGCCAGGTAATTGGTGCCCGTTAAACACAAAATCATTATTAAAACTAGGCTGCTAAAAAGCAGTTTTTGAGTATATAAATTTACCAAAGACAGTAAGGTAGGGTCAGTAAAACAACATTTTACAAGAATCTATCCAAGTTTATTCATTACTTATAACTTTGGTGTGTTTATTATATACAATAAATAAATGATAACTAAGAAAAATAGGTCTATCATACAAAACCACCTTAAACAATAACAAAATGTTGCAGTTAAAATAATACATACAACAATTTTCATAACTAGTACATATTATGTATTTCATTTAGTAACTTTTACTAGAAGAATTTACTAAAGATTTAGCTAAAGTATTAACAAATGCCAGTAATGATTTCTGAGTAAATAATGCAAGTAGATAATCGTTTTAAAAGTAAATATTACTATTACAGCTTCTTTTGACTACTCACAAACATTCATAGTGACCTTACGAGAGGCCCTTTCTATAATTTTATCTTCTACAATCATAAGCATTCAATACTTTTAGTTTTGCCCAACTAGACACTACTAATTTTGCTCATAGTATGCTTAGACTCAACATGGAGTAATTGGAATTATTATATCTTGGAATAATTTTAGAAAACTTATCGTTTATTAAAAAAATATTGTATAAAATTTTCTTACTTGGGCAGTGTTTATTTAGGGAACGATATTATTTATTCAATCCTTCAATTCCTCACAGTAAATGCAATTCGGAGTGCACGCCTGAGTCGATCCTACTTCTTGCAAGCAACAGTCGCAATTACGAGATAATATTCAACAGGGATACTATATTAATATAATAACTATAATAGAGTGTTGTGCTGACTGTGCAAGTAATGTATATAACCATCCTAAGTTAATTATATTAAGTCTAACATACTATACACGTAAGACAAGTGTTTGTGCTTAGTGATATACCGACGCTATGTTACCAATACGTATAAATAGTGAAAGGGTTAACAAAATTATTATCATTTGCAAACTTAACACTAAGGCCTGCCGTACACCAGGCGTCCTATCGTCAGATTTGTGTTTCTATTCAACTATATATTACGAAAGTGTTTTTTTTTGTTTCCATTTGGTTTCTAATAGGTATCTAAGGATCTGACTGGTGATTGGTATGTGTAACATTATTATCATCGCCATCAGTTAATGTTTGTGCTATATCTCACGGTTGACTGAAACACGAATTTCAATCTGATCGATAAAATCGAGATCCTATTACGAATAACAAAATCAACATGCAAATCGATTTTGAGCGTAATCAGCGGCTTTTAATATAATTAAAAAATATAGTTTATTATCTCATCGAAACGCTTCGTCTAGCCACAGTTACACGGAACTGGGGAATGATGTAAATACTTATAAACTTGTATTACTTGTAAATAAACAGTACATGCTTAATAATTAGACTTACAATTGAGTTTATACATCAATAGTGAAACATATTACATTACCTATAAATTCAATTTAAAATTATTATGTTAGTTAACATCAAGGCAGTGGTACATGCATAAATTCAACATTGTTAACACGACATACTTAACACTTTATAATAATTTTAGAAAAGGCTTTGAAATTACTCATATTCGCTATAGGTACGCCTTTCCCCCTATCCAAAAAGGCATAGTTCCATGAAATATACAATTCTGAATTCTTATTTGAAAGAAATTGGACTGTATAAAAGAGAAATGCAATAAAATATTCGCGAGTGTCTATCTCAGTCTTTAAAAAAAAAACGCGAATTAATGTTATGAGCGAAAGAAGTAGTAATTAACGTTTGTAATAAATCTTTGGAACCGAATCTCTTACACATACTGACTTCCCGGTAGGGATGTGCTTAACAATAAAATTTGTGCTAAGTATATAAAATTTTACAATATCTAATACCACTCGACACTGGGTCAATCGTTTCATGAGCACAACATAGTTATAATATCCTTTTCATCTAAGAATCACTAAGTATGTAATCAATTATCTAATATTTTTACTCAAACTTCAAAAGGAATATAAAATAATTGTTTTCATGATTCGGCGATGCTTAGGATTAAACTTACTAAGGAGAAATCACTTAACGCTCATTTAAACAATAACAATTCATATTTGTGTGTAAAGTACATGGTAACCAATCAATATGATCCAAGGCTGTTTTATATATAGTAGAATAAATTGTAAATAATACTTCCTTTTCAATAACGTTACACATTAGAGGTGTCTAAGCTTTCCTATCATAGTTAAGAGCTAATTACGAGTTGCGACTGACAGCTAAACTTGTGTTGAGACGATTCTAATGAAACCTTGCACGAATGTGGGAGTGTAGGGATAGCTTCTCAATATCATTTACTTCTTAAAAACTTGCTTTTCAAGCATGCTAACTATGAAAGTAAGAAAAATATAATTTTGAGTACATATATCCATTTCTTCATACAAAATTCATTTTTGAAATACATCCAAAATAAAATAATGTTAATTTAATTGAGTAAATAATAAATTACAGGTTATTAGTACACATTTTTTTCACCTGTAGGAATTTGGTAACGAAAATAATAAAAATGTAAGGCGACACGTTATATTCTCTCATCCGAATGACACGGGGCCATATCCTAATATGATTATTATTATTTCTTTCAGGAATTATTTAATTACTTATTATTTATTACCTTACTTATAAATTACTAGTTTCATTACATTATGGTCAGTGGTCATTTAATGTTCGGACAATGAACGATGAGAGATAGATGTTACTACAATGACAGTTGACGCCAGAATTGGGCGTAATTTAACATTTCTTAGTCAAATCACAAAGTTTTTAAAGCGTTAGTTTTGGGTTTTATCTATTAATATTGTTTGCGTAATTCTGCCGTCAACTAGGTATCGCTAAGGAGCAAAATAAAGGCGTGCCGAGGTATCCCCACAGGTAATTATTGTCGCATCATTCCCCACAGCAACATGCAAGGCTCGAGTGCTGTCCTCACGCGGCCAGCAGTGTCCTGATATTCTTCGGCGTCGACTGATGGTTTAAATGCTTCGTCGTATACCTAAGTGCGTTGAGGAGAGGTTCTGCCTTCGTCGGCGGCTGTTGTTGCAGGAACTTGACGCAGCCCTTCACGTCGACTGACGAGGAACGGCAGAAGGCACCGGAGGGGTGGACCCAGTCGTACAGGATGATCAGACCTACCATGACGCGTAGCACCAGTAAGGACGTCTCCTCGCGACTAAACTGGGCGACGAGTTTTCTGTAAATTAAACAAGATTTATATGACATACAATCCAAAAATAAAACTTCACAGAAATAGGGGCAACTATGGCATGTAAGTTACTTTAATCTGAAAACCTAGATATATTTTATTAAAACGTCCTAATTCCCGAATACATTTTATGTGTTCTTTGATATGGTTACAGCAAGTAAATAAATAAGTCGCGCACACGTCTGTTTGGGGTCGCGTGTTGTGTTTACAGTGAAGAAACTGAATTTACGACACAATAAAGTTAGGTACGACCGGCTCGGTTCGGATTTGGGTCGTCAGCGCACCGCCCACGGCCCGGGTCCCGTATGCACCGCAGACAGGTATACTAAACTGTATACTTGTGAATGCTACTTGTGCCTTTATTTGTTCACGACGGAAGTGCTACGTCTGCTAAATAATTGAATAAAAGCTGTACCTGTCTGTTGGACGATTTTGTTAGCGTTCAATGTGCTTTGTGCACAAAATTCTAAAACATTTGTCTTATTTTGTTGAAAAGTGGAAATTATATTTTAAGAAAGGAGTGAAGCCACCGGAACTCAGTACCAAATACGTAATTTATTTGAATTGTATCTAGGTCTTGCCCTGGAATATAACTCTGTGAGTCAAGGAGCTGAAAATATTAAGCCATTAATCAACATTATCTGCTGGATTTACAGTTGCCGAGAGAAATGTATTTACGGTTAGTTGAGAGTTAGGTACTGCTGGCTAACATAGATCAATGGTTAAACTTATCACAGTCATGCCTAGAATGTAACCACTTTAGACATACCAGGCAATGTGCGTCAAACTCAAAGACCAAACAAGAGCAAATCTAATTTTAACACATCATTATCATTCAAATATGTTTTTAAGGATCAGGAAAACGAATTCGTTGTCAATACAATTCAACACCCAATGGAACAAGTTTTATTTTAAGCTCGGTCACCACAAAAAGCGGTGACAATCATTAATAAAGATTCCCGTCACGTTTGTATTGTCACTTTCAATAAAGGAACTGCCAATTCTGGTATTATGGCCGACACAGACTTGTGAATCGTCCCCATAAATATTTTCAACAACCAATTAATACTAGCATCCATTATAAATCGCCTTTTAATTGTTCCTACAGTCATTTGTTGTTTGTAAAGACATGACGTCTTCGGCACTTTCAATAGAATCAACAGCAAGCCGTAAGTGACCGATGATTTAATCATGTTGTCATTATATCCGTCATTTGTTTTCGTTGATAACCGCCGTAATATCGCATTCTAGTTACGCAAATATACTACTGCAGTTTATCGAATGATTGCTTTTACGTCCTCTGGACATCCGCATTCACGATTCACATTCACCCGTGTCCGCGGGTTAGTACCTAATCTAATATGTATGAGGAACGAATAGCAGGTATCTAGCGGCCAATGATGTCTATCGTTTGTAGCTATGTACTAGCTGTCAATTATGTAGGTAATATCAGAGCTACATAGAGCACGGAAACGGTCACTTGGGACCAATCGATGCGAGGTAGCAGACCAAATTATGCGGACAGCCGGAGCGAACGCTCGTGGTATTGATAAGGAAGTGCAAGGGAGGAAACTGTTATCAGAAGTTTAATTAAACTCGTACATTTTCCCGTCGAAATGTGGAAACAGTTAATATGGGCGATAAAAATACCTGAAATGCTACAGCACAGTACGAATGTTTAGTCTGAGGCGTTAGAAGTATGTAAACAAGTCACTACGTAAACTAAACAAGCCAAAAAACTTTACACGGAGTTAGGAAACATTAACAAAGGAGAATAAAAAGCGTAGGAGGTCGTTATGGACAAACCGCACTCGACGGAGGCCTCGAGAAAGTAATTGGGAGTTAAAGTGACATGACATGCAATGGCGCCTTGCGTTTTGTAATGATGTAACATTATTATGGCTATAACAGCATGTGCAATTAATCCACGATACAAAGATAAACAGACACATGTTATAGTTATCAAGCAACATGTGGTATGACACGTTGGAGCCCGCAATAGATTTATTGTCTCACTAATTTTGGAGCCCCGACAACTTGCAAGAAAATTGTCGGAAGCGGAAAGCAATCTAGGGAATTGCTTTCTATTTGAAACTTGCAAGCGCATTTCCGATTTCCACCCTAAAGAAGCGAGGGGAAGGGAAGTACCTAAATTAGTTTCTCGGTAGTATCTGTCCAATCAGTAACTCTCAGGGGAGATAAAACAGTAGTTGATAATAAACAAAGCTGGGTTTTATCAATCTCTTAGTTTCATACACGATAAAGTTTGATATTTCTATTCGTTAGGTCGAGCTTCTGCAGAAGTTGTTCACAATGAGGATACTAATTTGCGTTAATGAGTACCATGATAAGTACCAAATCAACAACTATAAGGACGGGTCTTAAAGAGGTGTAGATAGTAGCCGCATGTCAAGACGATGGCAAACACACTTGAAGGCACGTGTTAGTACAAGTGACAGCTGATTTATCTTTATTTATATGTTCCGACGTTCTTACGCTCTGCCGGTGGCTGTGCGTATCGATGTCGAGCCCGACACACGATCCCAGCGTGTAATGAATACGCTCCTATTGTTGCAAGGATAACGCGGACAGGACCGACCGCGGTGACGTTATTACAACTACTGTTTTTATTATTCACCTGCCTATTCCAACAGCTACTGGCCGTTAGAAAGAACCTATTTTCAATTCAAAACGAAATAATGGAAAAGCGTTGAATGAACCTCTTAGATAAATAGACCAACGTAGCACTCTAGATAATGCTATAAATCTCCTTGTTTCAAATAACTATTGAGGAGATGGGAAAAGTTTTCAAAATCGATTAATCGTACTACCCAGCTGTTGCCCCAGCACAAGAAACTCGGACAGATGTCAGAAAAATAAGTTAAGAAGTCGTTTGTTCAAGTTTGATCTACTGAACTAACTTGGAATAAAGTCTGAACCTATCTGAGATATACAGCGGCTGACGTAAATAGATTTTCGAAGTTTAAAGCGGTTTCGCAGGTGCATCGTATTATGTGGGAACAAAGGTCGGGTTTGCAAAATCAGGTTGGTGTGTGTAACCCGAGATGCAGTTTGGCTAGGTGGCGGCGTCGGTCTAGTTTGGAAACGGGCGGAACGAGTGCAGTATTACGTGCGCTTTTGATGATCACAGCGAGAATGTATTGTGCTGGCTACCGGTACACTATAAACTGTAAACAAGCCGTGGACACATGTCGTTGACACCGTTTCGTTCCTCTACTGTTTCGAAGTCATGAATATTTATGACCGATTTTATTAAGGCACAATGTAGAAATATGGGACAAAGTCGGAAGTGTTTGTTAGGAAAAGGTGCAAGGTTGCCAATATAAACTTTTTATAGATTCAGCCGTTTCGAAATGAAACTTCGATAAAGTAATTTGAATTTTTTTACAAAGTGAAAGAATAGGTCACATTCACTTCTCTGGGTAAACGAATAAGATCAGTGAGGTTCACACAAGTCTTTAGTTATAAGGTTTGGAAGAGATTTGATTTAGACTTTTAGAGGATAAAAAAAATACTTACGGATTCTCCAACATCCTTAGGCACACTTTGGCCATAGTACTGAGCGTTTCTGTCGTATTCTCCAAATCTGGTTGATTTTCGTTGACAAACTGGCTCGTAGCTTCAGAAAGGACTTTTAGCATCGGCGTGGCTTGTGCGTAGAAGAGGGACATTCTGTTGGCCACTTCTGCTGTTATATGCGGTTCTTCCCCTGGTGGTAGCTCCGCGTTGATCAGTCCTCCTCTTGAAACACTTCGTCTGTAGTAGCTAAAGTCGTTCTGTATAGCTGGTGTCTTCATCTGGAGAAAGTAAAGAACAACAGTTTAGAAAAACTCAATAACTTTGCTTAAATCCTTATGGACATCATATTTAACAATAAAACATGTCTCAACTTTATGTCTGACATAATAATGATTAAACTCAGCGTGTGCCTGATAAAAGTCCATTTCGCTGCACCCACCCCGAGAATACAATGGGCACGCAAAATTATGATTCCTAGACGTGAAGGGCGGAGATGAATTAGGATTGCCGCCCATTCAGCATCGCGGCACTCAATCAGCCCCGCCACGACTTGCACCTAGTAATTTTACGCGACCATATTGAAGATTATTTTTAGTAGACCACACGCAAAGGCGACGCTCGGGCTTGCGATTAATTCGTCGTTAGCTTATCTTCTAACGATACATTGTTCTCTAGTATTTGTATAGAATCTCCATATTGGAAATCGTAATCGATTGAGGTGAGGCTATGCTAATTAAATGTATTCGCGGATGATTGCCTGCCCTTACCTGGATGATAATAATATAGCTGCAGAGAAAACGAAGAACGCGCTGATATTAAGGCTATTATAATTAATTGCTTTACATTATTTACCATTAAATTAATTAGCATAAGTTTAACTAACAGTTTAAATATTTTGTTTTATGGTTTCTAAACGATCTTTGTGGGCATCAATCATCTGCCCGTCCGTTATTTGTAAGAAATAATTAACCAAACTGCAAAGTAAGTTTCTCAGTACTACACCGCAATTTTACGGTCAAAATGCTTAGTAAACATAAACCTAGATACCAAGGCATGGCTAATCAATGTTCCTATTTTCGTTATTACAAGGCTACTGTAATGAAATTAGCTTTACAAAGACTGTTAGCGTTAAGCGAACCAGACCTTTATTAATATTTGCACTGCTGTAGTAGTATTAAACAAGGATAAGAAAACAGAAATAAATAGTATCAAAATCTTTTAATACTGTGGTGATAGGAGCTAAAAAGCCTGTTATTCCATTAGTAGGTTCCAACACCAAATACAATGTGGACGTAAAAGACCATTCTGATGTTTAATAACACACTCTACTTTCAACACAATAAATTCTAGTACCTATTGAACACGATGTTATTCTTTCCCATACATTGATCATTGACGGATATCGATTAGCAATTACATACTCAAACAATTGTGCCTTGACGATCGGGCTGAACGATTATCGATTCAGTTCTTAAGGCGATCGCTTTGGGTACTTTACCTTAGGGTGTTAATTATGCACAAGACTTACGTAAAGATGGCTGAAGGGCAATAGCCTTAAGACAGGGTTTAAACTAACGGATGAAACATATTTGGATAAAGTAATATCTATTCATACGATCAAGAAAACACCAATATTGAAAGTATCCCGAATCTGATCATAGAATAATGATTAGAAAAAAATTTATGCGTATTTTACGAGCCGATTTTCTGAATAGAAATCCGATTACTGAGAGTCTTCAATAAGTCGAAATATAATTGTTAAATGTAAGTATCATTGATATTGTTCCTGAAAAGGTTTAATAAATTCTCAGAACGGATTGATGTGATTTTAAAAGGGCCAACGTTTACTGTAGGCGAAAGTATTATGAAAAATTGCATTTCCAGCTAATATGACGACTTTATTTGTTATACAGCCAAAATATTCCAATTTTGGACATCCTTACAGCCTACATGAAACGTCAATGTGTACAAGACGGAATTAATTTACCTACCTATATCTTTATTTCAAGTAAACCAATCACGTTTGCCATTTTAATAAACTACCAATATCAAACCAATTTAAATAAATTATTTCATTTAATAGTTTCTTGGAACGCTATTACCAAATTCTCTGATTCGAATGACAAAGAAATACACGTAAATAAATCGGATGCAAGCCCGTGAGTCACCGAGGTCGCGGTGAGCCAAGCCAAGCCTCACTTTCTGTACAATGCCTTCGCAAATTGTTCCCTTTTAGACTCGATGACTAACATTTAGATAGCCTCGCTTTAATAATTATGGCGATAGGCTGAAATGAAGTACTGATTTACTACTTATAGATAACGACATCGACAAGCGAATACTGTACCAAATATTTATGGAAATGGGCAGAAATTCGCATATTTTAACGTCGACTCAAGCAAGGTATTCAGCGACTCAGAATAAATTTTGCGCAGATAAGAGGATGGAGATGTTTCGAGTAATGGAAGCATGACTAAACCTTTATTAATGTTTTCTTAATCGCGATAATTCATATTTGCTCTGGAGATGAATATCTGAAATAAGCAAGACGAACGTCTGAAAGCCACGCTTCAGGAAATGAGGACACGGATAGGGAAATGGAAAAACAAAGAGCTGCGAAATAAAGAGACTTTACTAAGGCTTCAACTTCAACAGCAGATGAAAAACTATCCAACCGTTTATAAATTCTTTACACATCATTCAAGCTTTTTGGAACACTTTAGTAAAAAAATAAGTAAAACGAATTGAATCATTAATCCCTAGAGAGCTTTCAATTTTGACTTTCAGACAAATGAAATAAACAGTATTTATAATATCAAACTAAATATCTAAATTGAAGTCTGCTCTAAAAGCAGAGGTCATAAGGCCATTGAGTACCAAACAATTGTTTCGCGAGCAGATAGCAGTCAGTGAACTAGGAGCAACGACACTGCAAGGTTGGGGTCAAAAGGGTCCAGCAATTGAATTACTTATGCTGCATCAGATACGCTGGGAACGGTTGGACGCTTTGTTTATATAATTGTGACTTATTGTTTGTTATTGGCAGCTTACAATGCTGTGAACAAACATTAGATCACAGATTGTTCATATTATGTGGCAACCGTTTATGAAAAATGTAACGTCATTTCGTGTGCCATATTGCTATTTGAGATAGAGATCTTCTGTCAGAACATTAGAAGACCCAACAACAGTGAAAAAGAGAGGATTGGATGGAAATCGGCTCCTTGTTCTCGTAGATCGAAGTCATGTACTTAGTAATTGATATTTGTGTCAGTTCGCGGTAAAAGGTACCTTATGGACTTTGGCGCTTAAGTCATTTGGAGATACAAATTCTACAATCTTGCTTAGACTAAATAAACATAATGTCGTAAGTGCCAACACCCATAAGGTACCTTTTACCGCGAACTGACACATTTTGTCAATTTCGATTTGATAGTACATTATGAACATTTTAGTTCTTCAGTATTCTTGCTTATTGCAATCCAGTTTTGTTAAACAAGATACAAACTTAAAACACTATTAGTAACAGAGTCCGGACTGATGTTTTATTTTAATTTGTTATCGTTTCCTAAGCAACATGTGGAGTATTTGTTTTATTACACTGCCGAATAACATCATCACCCGCATGTAGTGCTTAACTTTTGAATGCTAAAACAATGGCTCTAATCATCCATATTATGAAAGGAGTTAAAACATTGTCGATTGGTATTTATCAGCAATTGTTGTTATTATTTTCCTGTTTTGAAGCATAACATTGTTATAACGAGGTTAGTTCGAGCAAATCGATCTACATTTATTTTAAACGCGACACTAGTTTTAATTTAGCATTTATTCAGATATTCCTTTCTTATAACACATTATCTTGTCAGAAGATGCTTTATGTCCAAAGTTAGATAAACTTATTAAGCTAAGTGTCGGTTTCTATTCAAAAATTCATCTAGAATGAAAACTTTTAAAGAATACTTGCAAAAGTTTTAAACGGTCAAAACGTTGTCTTCAGACATGAATGAGTTCTGACTATGAAAGAATTTATTGAGTTCAGAGGCCAGAATATAACTTCTACTAAAGTTTACAACAAACATAAGTTGCGTAGCAGAATCTGAACTCACCGCTGTGCTGTACACGATTGAAGTATTTCAACATTCTAGTTTACCGACTACCGACCTATTTTACCGCTCTGCATAATATGAGTAATCTATCAAATTGCAACAGCTATTTGGAAGTTATAATGATCGTTTTGCATTACATAATCACGATGCATTTACTATTTGAACAGACAAAGGCGCAACGTATTATTTAATAAGTGCAACAGGGCAGCACCAAACTAAATTACGTTAGTTCATGTAACGGATTTACATACGAAATTATGACTTAACCCTGAAACTAGGGTTTATCATAAAATTATTACAACAGCCGCCGAGGCGTGGGTTACAAGTAACATGCATAATTGATGCGACATACTAAAGCTAGTGTGAATATTAACCGGGAGTAAGCAAAACAAAGAATCACCATCCCAACATCTTGTAGCGTAGGAGTCGAAGGTGTTAGTGTCACAAAAACTAATAAAAGGACATTGAATTATAATAACCGAGAACTTTATCTTGCGGTTTTGTAATAACACGCTGAGATGACCAAGATTACAGTAATAACTTGCAACAATTCCTACAAAGTTCGTACATTAGCTTCAATAAAATAAGGCTCGGAAGATCTTGTGGGAGACATTTATACTTACTTTGTATTCATCGAATTTGAGCACAAATTCTAATATTTCTGCGAACTGCTTGACTAGGGCTTGCTGTTGCTCAAGGTGCTGCGTGGGACTCATCGCGCCACCCACTAGTGACCCCAAAAGTCGTGGGACTACCTGTCAACGAAATAAAACTTTGTTAATTTTGAGGAAAATTACAATTTGATCTGTGGAAACTTTCAATACAGGAAAGAAAGAAGTTTAATTGCACTGTGGCACAAAAAATATCTAGATTGCATCTTGGTTTACATTAAAAAAAAATTGCAATTAAATCAAAACTTTTTCATTTGTCCCAGAACAGCAGTTGTTGCAGAAAAACAAAGTTGAACGCGCTGCGCTGTTTCCACTTCGAAATAAGCATGACAAAAACTGAAAAGCCTACAAAGACTGCTTTTATTGAGTGGGTCCATTGTTGAGGCAGCTACTGGCTTGAAAATAAGCACAACAAGGAAAATGTCCGTGGTTACTTCATAGTGTAAACACGAGAAGCATTAATAAGTCCATGTTATATTCAGCTACACGATGTTTGTGCCAAGTTGAATCCCCGGGGAAGCCGCAAACCTACTGTTTCTTTATTCTTGAGGAGAGCTGAAGATCCTCTTGTAACTTCTTAAGATTGATGTTATATTCAGGGCAATCTGCAGATTAATCTTAAGTTTGTTGGATGCCAAGAATGGATTGTGTATCAATCACACCTACTATTACGGTCTTCGGAGGCAATACCGCTTTATTGAATCGATATCCCAGGTCACGTTATGCTATCATTCGGTTAGATCGCCGCTGCCAATAATCGTGCCGAATACTCAAGTGGTATCAAAATATTTGTGTTAAACGGCGAAGTTAGGCGTTTTGCCTCGTGTGACATGGTTAGTGAAACCGGAGCCGTTGTGAATCGTTTTTAAACAATGTCAGGAAACGATCGTAATTCAGCCGATTAGACTGCATCGGTCGCTTTATTGGTACGGGAATGGAACCGATTATTTTATCATTTGCCCTCCATCCTCTGTTCCTGTTTCCTAAGAGATATACGCTTATAGCTATCTGCATTACTTTTACGTGAAATATTTACTGCAGTTCGTTTATCTACTGCTGTATTAAAAGGTAAGCTCTCTTTATATATAGCCTCATCTATTTTAATCTCGACTTGTTTATCGTCTTTATAATTATGAGTAATTAATATTAAGTACAGCGCGGTGATTTATTCTTTCCCGTCTGTTGTCGACACCGTATTTATTTCAATATGCTAAGTAATGCGTCAGGAATAATCAACTTGCCGACTGATACTTTGAAGTGTAATTAAAGTTTATTCTTGTACATCACGCTATGAATGACAAGAGGGCATTTGATTAATTAAATGGCTAGTGGCCCAAGCGTCCTACCCTGTTATATTACGTCTAATACATATAAATCACCGCTGTATATAAGTGGGGAAAATGTGTGTGAAAATGAGAGTAGCTAGGCAGTAAAGCCGTGAACTTAGCCTGCAGCCTTCAGTCACGCGAATAAAGCATAACTCGAGAATTTATTTCAGAGATAAAGTCATACGTTTTCTGATTAACACTAGAAAATAGAATGACCTCAACCTTTTTAGCAGGCAACATTGTTTTGCTTTTAATGATTTCTCACTAAGGCTTACTGGAACTTTTACTGCATTTTACGTGTAATGAAAATAAAGGAGATAAAGTTATGTGATCCTTTATGTGATCCAGTTTAAGTAATACAAGATTATTGGTCTGGTTCAGCTCCATAAAAGCCATATGTAAAACAAAAGGCATTTTCCAATAATACCGTACAAGAATTCAGACATACATTAAAAATTAAAAAACGTGTTTTATCTCAAAAGGGTGTGGCGAACACAAAAATAACTTGTAAATAAAAGAGTAGGTACTTCCCGAATGAAGTTCACAAGTAAATTGCGCATACGCATATATTAATTGGTGATTCATACAAATTAAAACGTGGTGAATCACGTGTGCAGAGGATGGTGAGTTTTTTTTTATTATCAGACCAGACGGGATAATTCTGGATTTCGTCGAAGATGATGTAATACTGTAAATGGATATTTTAAAGTTGCGCACGCGTCGCAAGGAGATCGAAACGGTCGCGGGAAGTACAAATGATCGTTTATATCCGTCAAGGTTAGGACAACTGCAAAATTATTGTAACTGACAAGCAAATTGGTCATTGGCGATGATACGGTGGCATATAATAAAGATAAGATTATTTTGGCTTTGTCAAGATTTAGGGCATAATGTCATCAAGGTAAACGCAAGAACTGGTAACTTATTAATCCTGCTAAGAAGACTGATTGACATAATATTTAAGAGTTCATTAACTGGTAAAGAAACCCACAAAATAACATGCGAAATGAAAACGATACCCGCTAATGTATTTCGAAAACTCTCATAATAAATGTATGATGATCACATTTGAGAAATGAGATGAAAACGGGATGCTCATTTAGTAACACGTAGTAATGGCAACTGGCACACGAAATTGATTGCCAACCTTATAGTATTAAATATCCCGAGAAATTGTGTCTTTGTAAAAAGGTAGGTACATCGTACAGGAATACATTTTACTTAAGTTACTTTGAGGACTTATGAAAATGAATCAAGAGAAGTACATTATTTCAAGGTTTCTTTTCTATAAATTGACCCATATCACATGATTGTCGTAGTTTAGCTGTTAAACAGTTTGATTCTCATACGAAAGTGGGCATTTACCCTAGTGAATTTGGAGCTGATAGTAAGCGCAGCGTGGATATAAGGTCTTATTCCCCTGCCGACAATTCGGACTTATAGGAACTACGTTCCCGTAAAAGCACCTGTGGAATTAATGGCTAAATGGTCTCAAGACCAACTAAGAGGGACCTTTGTAAGATCATTTTAAATACTTTATACATACCTTCATTTAAAATACACCACGTTATATGTTCTGTAGGTATACCAAGACTACATAGGCATGGAATAGCAAACGATCCGCTCGAAGCTAATGTAATATTAAAAATGCATCACAAACGCCTACATTGCTGCAAAGTAATAGTGTTAAGTAAGATGGTCTAATGATTATATTAACTGTTCATATGGCGGTACAAACGCGCGATGTACAATTAAGTGCTCAGGCGAGATCAGTACCAGAGCAGTAATTAAATTAACACCATTTACCGACCAATTGCGAGATTTGAGCAATAAATTCTGCCAGATGGTCGGAAATTAAAGCGAGAGCGAACCGAGGGATGTCGTTTTACAGCATTTCACATATTTATAGCAGTAAGCTGTTCTCTTATTGTTTGCTATTCGTTCAGTTACAAGTTGGAATAGCTTGTGAACTTACTGAAGTAATGCACTAGGATAGTCATAATTGTTTATGAGCAAATCTAATTTCATTGTTACGGTAGAGGTTCCTTGTAAAACTTACCGATAACTGTTACACTCTGCTATTTCATGCTTTCTGCGTACAGTGCATATCAAGATATTTTTATGTGTTAATAAAAGAAAAATCTTAGTTAAATTACAGAGTGTGGTAAACAGAAAGTATGCATTCTTTTATCCGAGTGCAACGTACTCCATGCACCATTAACTTTGGTTCCACATAACGATCATCTGTCTCGTGGCCGTAGACAGCTCCTGTTAGATCCGATGAATGTATGCCTAGTGCGTCATGTACTGACCAATTAGCATTTATAACGTTTATTAGGACACCTTGGTATTCATCAAACAAGTTTTTCCCCCCATAGAATTCATAATGTTACGCGCTACTGCAACTGTTTTCCATCTTGTTCAGTTTTTTGCGTTTTCGCCACTTTTTATTGGTATGTTGTAGTAATTATAATTACTCACCTGCTATTAAGTACTATCGCAAAAGTCATTAAGGTGAGCATCGGCCCACTACATCGAACACATAACATAGTGAAATTAATGAAATTCCGTTTAGTTACACCCACATACATACCGATAAATTAAGTTAATGCTCCACCAGTCGGCATTCTGCTCAAACAATAGGACATTTACGACACGGTTGCACTTTACGTGCCAATACTTGCAGCAAAGTTTGTTCAGCGAGGTGCTTTGCGTGCAAAACACTAGTTGTGAGCAAAGTTGGACGTGCTTTCAGGGTGTTGCATAAATCATGTTTGAAACAGAGACTTTTCAAGTACTTTCCATAACACGAGGCTGAAATGAGAGCAATTTTTATATAGAATAAAGTTCAGAGTTCATTCAGCGTCGTTTAAACTTCATGTGTCGTAATTTATGCACTATCATGACCACCCACGCGACTACTACGCTCTTGAAATATCACGCAGACAAGACTTCCTAATTAATTTAAATATTTTACGTTGGAAATCCTGACATTCTTTGGTGGCACAAGATTAGATCAAACGAAGCCTATCTCAAAGAAGTTTTCTAAAATATTTTGTGAGTTGGAAAACTTATCTGTTTGGAGCTTTCCCAGACAGACATTTCTTGACCAGATTTGTTTAAAATGAAATGTCTGAGATAATTCTTGTCGAGTAGTCTCGACAAGAATTATCTCAGACCTCTCAGGCATCTCGTAGCCTTTACGAACTAGTGTTCGTAAAGGCTACGAGATGCAGGTGCTCTCTACAACAGGTATTGTAGATTTACATCAAATACCGCCAGTCTTATTCACTTATGAATGACTAAGGAGTAATTGCAGCGACGACTGCAGAAATGCCATTTTTTATAATAATATGCCTTTATGAAGGTTGGTAGCGACAGAAGGTACTATTAAATACACTCGTACAACTATTCGTAGACGTGTCGCACCTGCCCATTTGGTACTTTGTTCATCAGTTAACGTATTATAATGTGCAGGACTGGTGAGAGCAGCTGGTAACCGACAAAACAGAAACGTGCAAGTACGTGTGCCTGTAAATGTGTATTTTAAAAGGAAACACAGCGGTAATTATTTGTAAAAACTCAGCTCACAAACAACGAGCAAAACTTGATGTAGTATAATGATCGTTCTGTGGTTTCTTTTTAAAGAATTTCTTCGTGGAAACATCAAAGTGCCATTGTGAGGTAGATCCTTGGTGAAGTTCGTCAAAACTCCTTACTTATCCAAGTTAAACGTATGCTACTTAACAAAATGGTTTAACTTTGTGTTCTTGTCTCTTGAGGTCCTTAAAAATGTAGGACCTTATTTTTGTAAAAGACAGCATCATTAATATTCCTACTCTTCCTCAACATATAGAGGTATAGAAGACTGATTTACCGACTATTTAAACACAGGACGCACGTAAACATAAGCACTTTGGATACCCACGAAGTAAAGAGGTCACCGCGAATTCTTTTCTTTCGCCTTATATTCTGGTCTCAGCTATAAATAGGCCATACCATGGCCTCGACAAGTAAGGGTATATAAAGGAAGGTAAGCAGAGCCCACCTGTGTACTAATAATACACTTTATACCCGAACCCACCTGCCCAACGTACTTAGTTAACTATAGTAACGTCCCGAGGGATGCTTGATTGTGCCAACGGGCTTTCTGCCTTCAGTTACTGCATTGCTAACTCTGAAGTAGAGGTAGGCATTACGTATGTTTTAATTAACATCTTGGTTACTTGAAAATACATTGTTAAATTATAAGAAAGCATATTGAGGCCTTGTTTGTTAAATTTATATAGAAGTTACCTGAAGTTAATCATCTAGGCGGGAGGTGGAAGAGGAATAAGTATTGATATCCAATTAGTAAATAGCCTTTGGTGTAGTCTAAATGCATAGCTTTTGCCTGAAAGTATGTCATATTGACTTGGATGTCTTGATCCCTGAACATTTGTTCCGTACGCGATATCACGTTGCGAAATACCGCAGCACTGTACCCGCACCGCACCTAATAAGGATCCCTATTCAACAATATACCACGTCATGCAACCAACAAAACGTTGTTACATCTCTTTCCAACCCTACGACACACGCAGAGATAGAAGATGGCTATGCATCCAAACTTCGATAGTACTTCTGTGATTACTCACGAATCCTTGACGTTTGTTGTCATTGTTCGGACTAAAATGGTCCGCGTGTTGCGGCTTCAAATGGCAATCTGGAGAATTACATTTTGCAGGAACTATTACGAGTGTTCGTGTTAGAATAAGCTTTGTACGGACCACTGGGTGGAAGGACAATATTGCTTTGTACGCGCTTGAGGCTCAACGAAGCAATCTCGTATTATCTGCTTTTCTTAGTGCAGCACTATAGAGAATTGCAGTCTGGTAAATAAAAATGTTAAAGCAGTTTGCGCTTTCAAATCATATTAATTATGAGTTGAGTTATAACCATATCATTATTTTATAGAGGTTGGGTTATCAACGGCTGACTTTAGTTAATTAATAAAGCACTCACTCGATTAAATCAGTCTCAGTGTGTAATGTAAACATTACACAAGGAAGGAAAAACTTTGTCTATGTTGAATTAAATCCTATTTAGCTTGAATAAATATTTAATACTGGTTACAATACAATTATAGACTATGAATAAGAAATAGTGTGTCACAATTAGTTTTCTGTTAAACATACTTTGTGTAATATGCTCGCCTTTTTACAATAACTAGACGTTTTATCTCTGAACCTTTAACAGACGTATTTATTACTTCATGCGTATTTTCTATACACCATTTCACCATATCTCGTTTTCCTGTTCGAACAGGATCACAGGACACAGGGAACAGGGTATTCAAATACCCTATTCTGTACTGTAGGAATCCCAAGTTCACATACATAATTAATGACGTAGTTCCATAGTTATTAATTTTAGGATCGCTTACTATTTTGAGTATTCGAATTGTCCGTAATCCTCTAGAGAGCGATGATTTTGAGCGAGAACGCTCTTATAAAATCGAAATTCTATGAGACCTATGTATCGTGACACTACATTCGTTTGCTTAATACAATTGGTCATCTTCTCATTTATTGGTAAGTATAAATAAATAGGATCTTCTTTCTAGGATCTTAAATCGCCTCTAGAATTTTTCCTATCTCTTTTTGACACTTTTAACTATAATTTGACTTCTTTTACTGATCTAAGTAGCTATACATCAACCACTTTAGCATTTTAATTCAATTTAGTGCACCTACCCAGTTTTCTTATGAATTGATGTGTGATATAAATCAGAAGATGTAATAAGGCAAACAAATTGATGGTTCCATTGCCCCCGGAGGATGCAGCATGCGTTATCGGCACGCATTCTCACGCGAGGAACGTCAGAACGCGACAGTTGTGACCGCTGCGATTGGATGATTGACACGCTAATGGTCGTGGGGCGAGGTAAGTATGGTTCTAATTTAGTGTTAAATATTTGTTTTGCAAATACCTACCTAAAATTATTTGGGTGCTTGGTGGTGTGAAATTAGATACAGGAGATTTGCCGCGCCACTTTTCTTCCCAGCAAAAACACATTGGAAGTGGTGAAGGGTGGGGAAGGCTGTCTTTTGTAAATTTTGACTTCAAAAAGTGCTGTTTAGCAGCATGGCTTTTCTTATAAACAATTAAAGACTACAGTGCCAAATGCTAATAGGCAGGCAAAGAATCGGCTTTGGTATGAATTTACTTCCTTTCAACTTTTAGTTAATTAGTTTTCCCAAAGAATTCATCAAATCTAGGTCCCGAAAACTAAATGTGCAGTTGAACTGCAGTTACAGAAACACTTTTAGTACTAGAAAGTGGAGTGGAGCGGTCATTTATCATTACGTAAATTGGATAATGAACAGCGAGCACTTGCTCCAATTAACTTACTACGGGAAGTTGTTATCTGTGATTAAAACCGTTTTAAAACTTGCAAAAATAATGTAGTACGGTTTGTTTTGAATGTATATGACCTGGATTTTAGATATTTTGGTAATTATACTTATGACTGCACATAACGATTTTGATTTCATAATTATCTTCAGGCAGCTAATTTCAAGTCTAAATTCGGTAACATTGTTATGGTCCAATCTATTATAACAGTGCATAATTAAACTAATTTCAAAATAAAATATGATGCAGTTAATTAGAACGTAAATATTATGATATAATTAGTTACGTGAGTATTATGCACTGGTTATGTTCTCTGACTGGCACACTTTCATACCGCAAAATCTATGCCTTGAACTTAAATAACTTGATTGTCTATTAGCTCATTATTTACTGTTATTTTGGCGATGAAAATAAATAATTGATGATTGTTTTACCCTGCATTTAAACAAAGCGCAGTGTTAAATAAACAATTCCACCTATTGTTAAATAAAATTAAAAATAAATAAAATAGCCATTCATTTCGAAACTTTGGGTGTACATATTTCACTATGGACTATGTAGCAGTTATATTAATTATGAATTTATAGTTTATCCCTCAGTTCGGTGTGACTTTTAGCATAGGTGTCCCTTCAACTGTTTCCATGTTGTTAAATTAACAATGTTAATTAATATTGACTAAATACGGCTAAGGGTGTAAGGGGTTAAATACGGGGTGTAAGGGGTCCCAAATAAGATCTTTCGGGATCCAAGCCAACCTCACCTGCTCGTGGTACACCCTGCTAAATAACAAACGAGGCTCTGGCGACCCACCCACCAACCGTGCACTGGACCAGCATGGTGGGACACGGTCCAAACCCCCATGAGTTACACACCCACAGTTCGGCCCCAAGTGCCCGGCGGCCCCAGCGGCCGGGCTGTCTCTGACGGAAGCCAGACCGGCGCTGGGACCCGGGGCGTATACAATCTCCGGGCGAGATCGATACCCCGTCAAACAACCGCGGCTAACGTTTCACTGGACACTGAGAATCTAAACGTATTAACCTATAATGTCCGAACATTATTAAAAGACGAGCACTTAGTAGAGTTAGAAAACTCTCTAAAGGACATCCGCTGGGATATTATAGGTCTTTCAGAAGTGCGAAGGGAAGGAGAGAAAACTGAGGAAAGAGATGATAGTATATTCTTCCACGTTGGTGTAGACAACGGCCTCCATGGAGTAGGTTTCCTAGTTGCTACAAAATGGAAAAATAACATAATAGAATTTAGAGGATACTCAGAAAGAATTGCCGTTCTGAAGTTCAGACTAACAAGCACCAAAACTTTAACACTTATCCAGACATATGCACCGACATCTGCATACTCTGATGATGATGTTGAAGATTATTACGATCTGCTGAACCAGGCTTGTGATGAAAACAGAGGCACATTTAATCTTGTCTTAGGCGATTTCAACGCTAAAATCGGTACTCGACAACACAACGATGATGGCGGAATTATCGGCCCACACGGATTAGGCAATCGAAACGAAAGGGGCAGCCGTCTTCTCCAATTTGCCTTCGGGCAAATGTTGACTATCAGCAACACCTACTTCACAAAAAAGCCACAGCGTCGATGGACTTGGATTTCTCCAGACGGCAGAACCAAAAATGAGATTGATTTTATACTATCGTCACATAAGTACATAATACAAGATGTAGGAATCATAAATCAAATCAAATTCTCTTCCGACCACAGACCTCTTCGCGCAAGATTATCATTTAATTTTAAAATACACAGACAACATCTCTTTCGCAACAAAATAAAAACATTAGATAAACAAATTCTACTTGGAAACTTTGAAACCTTAGAATTAGAACTTAAAAATAGTTTCAGCATATTAGAACACAGCACAAAAGACGCTCAAAAGCAATACGATACCATCAAAGAGATCATAGGAATAGCGACCAACAAAATAAAGGCAAAACGACCAAAGACCAATAAACTTACTAAAAATACATTATCATTAATAGAACTAAGAACAAACACAGTAAGACCAACAGCAGAATATAGCGAATTAGACAAGAAAGTTAAAAGAAGTATTCGGAAAGATATCAGAGACTACAGTACAAAATTAGTTAAAATTGCTCTGGAACGCTACGGATCACTGAGATCAGCAAAAAATGGTCTCTCAAAAAATAAAACATGGCTATCATGTCTGCGCGATAAAGACGGCACCAAACAATATAGTAGAGAAAAGATAACCAACATTTGTACCGACTTCTTTAAGACTTTGTATACCGATCCATCCCGACATTCTGAACCGATTGAATATCCCCGCCCTGACACTATCTCTCCCATTACTGGCGGCGAAGTTGATATAGCTTTAAAAAGCATGAAATACAATAAAAATCCCGGAGACGATGGCATCAGTACCGAGATTCTTAAACTGTTCAAAAACACCCTAATACCCCATATCACAAATCTTTTCAACTCAATTTTATATTCTGGTCAGATACCGCATCAATTCACTCATTCCCACATAATAATTCTCCATAAGAAAGGCGACAAAACCGATATTAACAACTACAGACCCATAAGCCTGATTTCACACCTATACAAACTATTTATTAAAGTAATACACAACCGCATAAGAGGCCAACTAGACCAGCATCAGCCAGTCGAACAAGCCGGATTTCGCCCATCTTTCTCCACAACCGACCATCTGTTCGCATTGAACCAAATAATAGAAAAATGCAACGAATACCATAAACCACTATACCTGGCTTTTGTGGACTACTCCAAGGCTTTCGATAGTCTCAAACACTCGGCGATTTTTACATCTTTACGCTCGCAAAATGTAAATGAGACATATATCAAGCTTTTGGAGTCGATCTACAGAGCCAGTACAGCGTCAGTGAAGCTTCTCTCCCCAGGTCCATCATTTCACATTGAAAAAGGCGTGAAACAGGGTGATCCACTGTCACCAAACCTCTTCACCTGTACGCTGGAGGAAGTTTTTAAAAAGCTCACTGCGCCGTGGACAGATAAAGGCATCGTCGTCGGGAGCAAAAGGCTGACCAACCTGCGATTTGCTGATGATATCATCCTTTTTGCGTCCACATCGGAAGAGCTCCAACAGATGCTCCAAGATCTGAGCACAGCAAGCCGAGAGGTTGGACTTCAAATGAACATGACCAAGACACACACAATGACCAACAGCACGAAACGTAGGGTCGAGGTAGATGGGCAAGCTCTACACTATGTCGACGAGTACATCTACTTGGGCCAGTTAGTCTCTTTCGAAAACAGGCAGGAGAGGGAAATCGATCGCCGCATCGAAAACGCCTGGAAAAGCTACTGGTCCATGAAGCAGTACATGAAAGGGGACCTTCCCCTTTCACTCAAGCGAAAATTAGTCGACATGTGCATCTTGCCCATCCTAACCTACGGTGCACAAACTTGGTCTCTCACGGAGTGTCAGAAGTCCAAACTCAAGGTTTGCCAAAGAGCAATGGAGCGTAGCATTCTGGGTATCAGACGGGCAGACCGCATACGCAATACCGACATACGCTCCAAAACCGGAATTTTCGATGTGGGCCGAAAAGCATCTCAATTAAAATGGAACTGGGCTGGGCACGTCAGCAGAATGCATCCTGACAGATGGGCCAACATCGTCACCCAGTGGCTACCACAGGATGGTCATCGCAGGCGGGGTAGGCCCCGAAAGAGATGGCGAGACGACCTGGATGCCTACAACCCTGATTGGTGGGAGGTCTCAAAAGATCGAGAGGTGTGGAGGCAAAATGGGGAGGCCTTTGCCCAGCAGTGGGACAGTACGGGCTAAGAAAAAAAAAAAAAAAAAAATACGGCTAAGTAATTGTGAGGGGCGGCCCCTACATCTTTCACCTCGGGAAAGGCCGAAGGAAAGGAGCGTCTCAGCTCTATTGGAAAGTCCTTGTCGAAAGACCTTGGCAAGTCTGATACTAGGTACAAGGGGATTGTAAAACTGAATTCTGTAAGCAAGGAAATATTGTTCTCTGTTAAAACCGACTTCAATAAGCGTCTGCTAAGTTTGGAAAATGCTATGCTGAAATCCGCAACAAATTAGATTCAACCAAATCTATACTAATATTATAAAGCTGAAGAGTTTGTTTGTTTTTTGTTTGAACGCGCTAATCTCAGGAACTACTGGTCCGATTTGAAAATTTTTTTCAGTGTTAGATAGCCCATTTATCGAGGAAGGCTATAGGCTACTTTTTATCCCGGTACGGGAAGTAGTTCCCACGGGATGCGGATGAAACTGCTGGCAGAAGCTAGTGTGATATAATCGCGCACAAATATAAACGTACTTACAGGTCAAACTGAGAACTTCTTTTTGGAAGACGGTAAAAATGATGATGTTGTTATTTAGTAGCTTAGTTTATTGAAGAAGCTTATATAGAGACCAAGGCCAGTGTAGGTGTGCTGCTATAGACCATTGTCGGCTTGTTGATATGTTCATTACTGGGCTGTTATTTATCTTATACCTACTCTATCTGTCCGTATTTCATCCGTGGTTTAGTCAGAACATCACTACAACTACATAATAACAATATGAATATCTACTCGTATATTTATTTTCAGAAGTGGTTCAAGATTATCAGATTACATAATTTATTTTTAAGTAAAAAAATATTTAGGTAATGAAAATTCAGGCAGTTTTGTTCTGTCTCACAATTTTTGACGATGCGTTAAAAACAGTCCCGTGACGGATTTATTTAAATTATGACACAAACGACTTGAGAATTCAGGTCAGATATAAAGCAGCATATTTATGTCACCTACAAAACTGACTGTAACTGTGACACACACAGTAGGTATCATGGTTTCGGAATACCTGTCATATTTTCTGATGACTTAATAATCGTCTCGTATGCGTTTACTACAAAATAGTAGATGTCTTTATTATAAAATATCGATTCGTGTTCGTACCAGTATGAGTAACGAGCCTAATAAGGAACGAATGTTATTATACGTTTCGCTACGTGCCGGAAACACGTACAATCAGAGCCGAAAAGATTGTATCCAGTAGGACAGGAGGCGTTGGCTACCGATTGTATACTCTCCCGACTAAACGGACGTTTTTATGTGTGTATCCTGTTAGCAGTAAACCCATCTGAATATTTCCTCGCCATTTATTTATTACATTTCAAGGCTGAATGATCAACAAAGGCGAAGTGAACTAAAACCTCTTTCGTTATAGTTATTTTAGACTTTTTATTCTTGTTTTCGCTCTTGATACTTCCCTATTACGTGAATCAATAGATTGGATCTGTTTCGGTAGGCACGTAGTATGACTAATAAGTTATGTTTGCCCTTAAGATTTCCAACACGTCAATGACTTACCCATAAGCTATAATACGTCATACGTCAGCAATGACGCTAAGTATAATCATGTTAATTATAAGGCAAGTTATTAAGATCTTATTAAGTGTGAGACAGCGAGTTATTTTATGCGTAGTTTTAGACTTTGAATCTCTGTGTCTGAGTCTGTTTGAGTCTCTTTGTGTGCTTTATGAAATTGGGGCTAAATCAACAGGAACATTTTGTTTCATAGAATCAGTTCCAGTAATCATCAAATTGCTAAAATAGCTGGTTTCCCGTTGTGCCGTGATTCCGAACAAGGTAATGGCCAACGGTTGCCAAAACGCTACCTATTTGATTTAACGATCAGCTGTACTGCACTATTGATTGTGTTGTCTGCAGTATCCCATCTCTGTAACATCAGCTGAAATGCAGTTGTGCGCCGAGTGCTTTCAAATTAAGATTTGAATAGGTACCTATGACACTCTTACAATAATAGCTATCTAGTTAATTCGACTCGTATCGTAGATTCCTAAATCGGGTTATTTACGCAATTATAATGATGTAGGTATTAGGTGCGCGCAAATATTAGATACTTCAATTGGAGGATGTATTTTGTTCTGCTGAAGGTTTAACAAATCTGAGCTAAATGGATGATTGCTGCGGCGATCATATAAACATTCGTGTGCGTAAGCGTTTTAATACAATGATTTCTACCTACAGATACACATATTGTTTTCCATTTTTGCACTAAGAGCACCTACTATTAAGGCTTATCAATAGGTATATTTCAGATTATTGTGCGTGTATTTTTAATGCACAATATATGCAAATGGCGGTGGGCGGTAACCTTTCAGCACACGTGCTCAGCGTGAAATGTTTACGGGGGAATGGACACCCTCTGTCTTATTATTTGTAGCTATTTATATTTCCATAAATATCATGTGTCACCCACATGAAACTCATTAGGGTTACATTTTAATTCATTATCGTATCATCAGCCTAGCCTTAATCGTGAATATTTTCGGGTTGTCTGTAACCAAACCCTGTGCAGGTGGGAATTATGTCCTGAGGGTAGCATTTATTACGTCAAAACAAAGACTGTCTGACCTTAGTGGACCGTTAAATACGACTAGGGTTAAATGACCCTCAGAATCGACACTTCCACTTTCTGTGAGGTGAGTTCAACCAAAAGGATTGGAATGGCAAAAAAATATTAAAATATAGGTATAGTCCTGAATGATTTCAGTGAAAATTTCCATATTCACTTGATAAACATTGTTTTGTATATGCTTACAGTGCTATCAGTGTGAGAACTTATCAATATGACATCACATAATCTTATCACAGTTATCTGAGTACTACACAGGATGTTAAATGACAATGTATACTAGCACTCTGTAGTTAAAATATTTTATGTTTACTTTTAGATAGCGGAATTATGTTTGATTGGTATTATCATTAACCGTTACCAGGCCTTTGGCAGTTGCAGATCAATTACTAGGCCATGTGGATACGAAAATGACTGAATGTGATAAGATTTAATAAATTACAGGAATATGCAGAGATACCTACATGAAATTTTTATTTTTATTATTTAATGATTTAAGTAACAATATTTTTTATATTAAATCTCCTAAATTTGGGAGGTTGGGAAGACGTCTTTCATTTTTGTAAACAAAACTAACTACAGAGATATTTTTGAGACCAATTCTTTAACTTACTATACAGGGTTGGTGTGAAAATCCTGGTATTGAAATATCAGCTAAGTAAGTTCAGATATATTTTTAAAACCCAGTTTTAGAGACTCACTGCATTCACTAATATGTCTTTTATGCCCAAAAGTTAGTATAAAAATTAAGAATTGCTAGAAGCAAATTATGTTTAGGAATAGTAAAATTAATCCTATTTTAAACAGGAGCAATTATTAATACATAGGTATGCAAATAACTTCCTCTTCTAAGTAGTTATTGAGCATCTGTTAGCAGGCGATTGGACACACATTTTGTTAAATCTGACATACTAATAGGTATATATACAGATATTGTCTACAATATAATAATATGGTATGTAAACAATAATAGTAAATTATAAATAAACAAATAATTAACTTAAAGACTAATAATTATTTGTGTCATACCCACATAAATAAATAATATAAAGTGATGTCTGAGAGTTTGGGCAGAAATTACAAAGGCCAAACGCCTGAGAGATAGAAAAGAGAACTTAATTCATTATTAGTCATTGGTGGACTTACCCGCTGCAGCTGAATAGAGTGGTTGTAACAGCGCAAGAGTTTGTCGACGAGCGGTCTCACGGCGCGCCAAGCTCGCTCCTGCGATATTCGAGACGGGTCCGCTATAGCCTCCCGTATCTCTTTCCCAGCTCCTTTGTAACATTGTATCTCTTCGAGTATTTTCTCAGAGTCTAGAAGCACCCTCTGAACTTCCTCATACACGGCGCGCTCAGTGTCCGTGGGCGCGGCATTCTCGAAATCCAAAAAAATATCGTAACGTGGCGACGAACAGCAATTTGAGTCGTCCCGAGACAACAAACTCAATAATTTCCCCATCTTACTGTAACTGAATCACAATTTACTAACAAAATCAACTCGATAGCGAACACTGCATTGCCTATTTGCACTATCAGTTACAAAAGTGTCACTGAAATGTCTTAAAGTCACTGAGTTTACAGCAATATAAACAATTTATAGGTAGTATTAAGCGATCTCTTCACTTTTGTATTTATATCAGAAATTGTTTTAAATAATAATGAGTCAAATAACTGAAAGAGATCCGTAAAACACAACAGCAACCCAGAACTGCGGCGGCTCAACTCAAGCTGTCATTATGATTTAGTATTGACAGTGACATAACTGCTAAGCAGAGTTGTAAGCTGAAAAAACAAAATATTCGAAAGACCCACATCTAAATCCAATAGAGGGCGTCTAATCAAGTGTGCTCAGGTATTCTGGGAGGAAAATTAATGCTTTTCTCTTTTGTTGTTGGATTTTGATCAAGACTAATGTTTTAAAATTAATCATGTATAAGAATGAAATAAACATTAACAATTATAAAGAGCATTTTTGTTCGTTTGTCCGTTTCTACATACTCTTCTTGGCGCTCCTAAACTATTGAATCAATTTGAAAAATTCGTTGGCTTGGGAAGCTACATTATCCCCGAGAAAGAAAGGCTATAATTCATCCGATACAAGAATTATTTTCCACCTGAAGCATGTGATACAGCGGGAAACAGAGATAAATAAAACAAATGACATTCGCTATTATATGTGAGAACTGTATTTAATAAGTTAATAACAATAAATACTTGTGCCAATAAATAATAACTTAAAACATTTTTGGGTGATTAATGTCAAAGGAATGGAGGGACAATTTAAATATTGTCAAAATCACAACAATAGCCTTATAAAGGTAAAATGCACTCTTAAACTTAAGATAATTTAGATCAACATAAATATATGTACATTCTAGAATAAAAATAAATATATCACTGTTCAAGAGATCTGCAAGTACATAATTACAATTTTAAAGTTTTAAGATGATAGCATAGGCAGAAACTACTAGTTCCTGCAATACATGCATAGACAACATCATGTAACATTAAGTAATGACCCCACATCAGCAGAAGATAGATAAATTGTTCCATCTACAGTTTGTTCACATAGGTATAATTGGCACCTCAGAGAAGGGGCAGTGGTGCCTCTTTACCCACTCCACAAAATCGTGTTTATAATCAATGGCTATTTTCAACATCATTCGACAGTTCGTTTCTGCATCATACTGTTTAAGATCACCAGAGGTAACACTTTTGTAGACATGAGATAAACTGTACAATTCTTTCGGTGCCACTTCATAAAATACACTCTGAACTAGATTTTCATACTTTTTGTCTCTCATGTACCTCTCAATTTCAACCAGATTGCTTTTACTTTCTGCACTTTCTTCTTCACAGTTTTCTTCTGTGTTTTCTCTTGGGTTTACATACAATTCTCTGTTCAATATGTCATAATAGCAATAAATACTATCAGTACATAAAAGATCATCTGGCATCGCTACTTTCATTCTATCCATATGATATTTCAGTAAGGGGAAGTGAAACTTAAAAGCGTTATGGGCAATCATACAGACAGGTTTCTTCAGACATTTGACGAAAGAGTTAATGGCATTGCAAACATCTTTGTTGAATTTAGTTTCACTTTTCAAAACAGCTAGCGTCAATCCATTTTGTTGAGAAATTTCTTCTTCCACTTTCTTTTCGGGGTTGAAGCACATTTTGAATTTGTATTGTATTCGAGGTTCATACCTGGCATGTTCAACGTCTACTCCTTTAACTGCTAGCATACATATTTCTGTAATTCGTATTTCACCATGTGCCGTCCCTGGATAACCAGTAGACTGTAGGTCTAAGAATAAGTATGTTTTCACTTTATCCATTTTTCTCTGAATTAATATTGTAGACTTCTTCAATAATTTGGTGTGTTATGCAGGTCAACCTTTTTCCTTATTCTGGCTCTGAAAATAATAAGGTTGAGAGTGGATATACTTGCAAAAACTTAAGAACCTTAAAAGTTATTAGATAAGTTACGAAATTTGAAGACTATTCATTTCTTAGCGATTAATCAGAGGATTACAATTTACTAACATTATGATTCAGAAGAATCTGCAGAAAATCAACTTGACCAGCAGTGTTTGTATTTATTTACTTATAATTTTAACATGTTAATTTAAACAGTAACAGGAAAATATTAGTCATAATATAAGGTGAGATAAGAATTTCTTATCTGAAGCAACTAATTCACCTACATTTAGTGCTATTGCACAATGTCTATAAGGGTGATTGCACAATAGATGTATAGTAATATTATAAAGAGCAAAAGAGTTTTTGTTTGTTTGTAATGGATAAACTCTAAAAGTACTGAAAACAATTGAAAAAACTTTTCACTGTTTAAAAGTAACACTCTTCGAAAATAACATAGGCTATATTTTATGCTGGTATGGGCAGTAGTAACTGCGGGATGCAGCTAAAATCATGGGAAATCAGTTTGTTTATTATAAATATTGGGAAACATTGAAGTTCCAATAAAAAACATTGATTTAAAAAATTATGATATCAAAATTGTAGTCTTATCTTATAAAAGTTGTAAAGTTTTATATAGAATTTGATTACTAATAGCTTACTTCAGACAGAAATTCGAATTCTAGTTGTTGGAGTGAGACTATGTGCACAGAATCTAATGAATCAAAGCTCAAATTATTTTGTTTTAGAATTGAATTTAGAACTATAATAAATATTCCTAATCTTTTTGTTTAGCATTTCATATAATGCACTTTTTTGTTTAATATAATAAGAAAGTAGTAGTATTCGCACACATAATTAAAAAAACAACAAGGAAAGAAGTGGGAATCTTCCTAAGTATAGTGCATTGTGAAATTTTATTTAGGAGTTATTACTTTTCAAGGCAAGAATAATAATAATCAATTATTTTAATTTAAAACTTGAGTTATTATAAAGCAAATTAATTTTAAATAATTGTTATTTGGGTTCAATCAAAGTAAATAAGGTTTTTATACCATACCTCGAATGAAAGCTGGTAGGATGATGGTGATGCCCCAATGTGCGCCGATAATATGCAAGATTAACAACTGCGAACTGGGTAGTAGTCTCTTTATAAACCGGCAGGCACTGCTTAATAATCCTTCTGGCTTGTTTACATGCTCACGAAATTATTTCAACTAACGATAAAATCAAGGACACGAGTGTTTATATTTACGGCTGTATTACAGCACGTTGCTGGTACGGTGCGTAAGGTACAGTAAACATTTCGCCACATTTTTATTCAAATTTCGAACTGTGGTGCAACAATCAAGCAATGTTCACGAAATCTTTTGTTTTTAACTTTTTGACATATATATTGAGTGTTGCTAGTTATAGAAACTATTTTAGCCATTGTTAACGTTTAAATTAATATTTAAAATAAATATAAACTAATATCTCTGTCTACAAAAAAAATAATTATAATATATCTGGCCTATGAGCTATGATTTCCGCGAGTGCGATCGATCACGATGTCAAGAATCATCAAGATGTCGCGTGCTCCAGCCATTGCCTGACCGTGCGATTTTTATTGGATTGGTAACATTTTATTAATCAGAGTTCGTACTTCGTTGACCTTGAAAAAAATCCCTCCATTTTGTGAATTCTCGACGTCAGATCGCCCGTAAATATTTATTTTCTTTCCCCATTGATTTTATCGCACTGCAATATTTTTTTCCACTTTAACCTTCCATTTTAAAGGCTTCGGCACCATCGCACCGGTCTTAAAAACTGCAGTAGACAATTAATTACTAACCTAATCCTTGTGTAGAATTGGGAGATAAAAATAAATGAGATTAGGATTATTTAGGATAGATAAGAGGATGATGTAGGTACCTAATTGAATCACTTTCACACACTTAATTGGGCTTATTTAAAATAGGTACTGAAAGTTTTAAGTATGGTATTTAAATAAAATATGATTTTATAACATTAATTTATTCATCTCATTGTTATATTTCTATAGTACCTATGTAATATAAAAAAAAAAATACAAGAAATGTAAAATAGTAAGTATAAAAATTATTTGTATTCTCTCAGATCTGTTTATAATAAAAACATTGATGTAAAAACAATTTAAAAACTAGTTACCTATCTTAAAAGTCACTTCATGTTCACCTTAGAATTAGAATAACATAGGTAGGTACACAAGTTTTGGTAAGTACAATAACAAACCTAGTAATGGCCAACATTTTTAATAGACCACCAGAAAGTGGCCATAAGTTGCATAATCTAAGTAAGAAAATAAGGTATTACATACCTTTAGTGAAATACTTATAAACTAAGAACTTTAAATCATTGTAGGCATTTAAATCTAATCTAACATTTTAATAATTGGTACCTCGGAGAAGGGGCAGTGGTTTCTGTCCACCCAATCTATAAATTCATCAATTCTTGCTAGTGCTATTTTCATGATCATCATACATTGATCTTCTGATTGGTTCATCTCAAGATGACCACCATCAACTCGACGGTAGATATCTTTTAATTTGTACGATGCTCGAGGTTTAAACCTTGGTAAACCGTAAAATTTTGACCGCCATAGTTTCTTAAACTTTTTTGGACCAACTTTATGATACTTTGTATGTTTGATCATTTTGTTAAGATGCCCATCTCTATCCAGCAGTTCATCGTCTTCAGAGCTTTCAGATTCATCATCAGCAGTTCTACCATCAATATCTTTCGGCCACTTGTATGTTTCTGGCTCCAATATATCATAAAAGGTGTACATAGTGTCTGAACACATGATGTCACCCAATAATGAGACCTTCAGTTTATTAATGTGGTATTGGAGTAAAGGGAAGTGGAATCTGAAGGCATTATGGCCAATCAAACACACAGGTTTCTCCAGGCAACTGAGGAAACTGTTCATGGCGTCTATTACGTCTGTATTAAATTCTGGTTCATCTTTCAAAAGATCTTTACTTAGTTTTGTGAGTACAGCACTCATTGGGTGTAAGTCCTTCTGGGGGTCGAAGTACATTTTGAATTTGCACTGAGTTTGTGGCTTTTCAGCTGAATGGCTTAAATCTGTTAGCTGTAATCTCTTCACAGCTAACATGCATAATTGTATAATTCGTACTTCGCCATGCCAAGTACGTGGAAGTCCGGTTGTCTGCAGGTCAAAAAATACGTATGTTGCTATCTTACTCATTATGATGAGGAAAATGATTATTATTCACAGTATCGTCTATGTTATCACTTTTAAAACACTGATAGATAATTTCCGTTTTGTGCCTTTTCTCAGGTCGGCAAATTCAGCAAGTTCATAGGTATCTACTAACGGGATTCTAAATATATATTTTGTTTTACCTTCGAACGTTTGTAACTGGGTGTTTTTCAGAAAACTTGACCCTAGCAAAATCGGCCTGTCCCACACCTTCAAACATTTTTATTTTGATTTTTTTATATGGCACGTGTGAAAGTGAGTTTTTGATTAATTTAGGTATATATTTTAATGTACAATTAAATCAATATGTAGCATAAAAAGTGGATAGTTATTTTTATATTTAAAATAAACCTAAAGAGGACGTATAAATATTGTGTGTCCCATGGCGCTCTTGGAGATTTCAAATACATCTTACTTCTAAAATATTCGTTTTTAGGTATGTTTAAGTTTTTGAACTTAGTCTCTGTACTTCTAAAAACGTATTTTTAATTTTTATGCCATAAATTTATTGCTATTTTAAGAAATATCATTATTTTAATGTTGTCCTACGAAAATCATTGTTCCGGAAAATCCGGTTTCGTCACGGTGAATTTGATATAGTACTCAAGACAAAATCTACTAATTTGTGTTTTTTCTACCTTCTTGGCAACTTAATGATCGTATTAGGATTCCGCCATTGCCGTTTTAAAGTCAGTTTAGGCTAAAACTGTGACGACAATGTTGTTGTCATCGACGCGCAAAATTTTTGTTCCGAATAGTGGCAGTATTTAAAAGGTTAATAAATTGTTTTCTTAACTCTATAACACTGTATATAACATAAACAACTCATCATTATTAGATTAGTAAGGCTAAAAACAAGGTAGTTTAAATAAATATAAGTTATTTTCAATTTTAAAAGTCTCGTGAGATGAAAACGTCACCTCCTGTGCGTCACGTTACATACTACCGGAACAAAATCGTAACGATCTTGAATTGTAAAGCTTAGTGTACAATTAAATAATTTATGGGAGCGTCCTGTCCGCGCGTGTGGTAGGTATCAAACGAAAAGGCTTACATATAATCGGTTTTGTTTATATATGTGTGTGTAAAGGTTTATATCTAAAAATTTTGTGAGTTAATACTTTATTCTTTGTAATTGTGTTTTGAAGTCGGCAGTGTGGACATTGCTCAAATTATTCTTATCCATCACGAAATTTTCATAATAGTCACTGTCCCATATTCTGGATGTTACAAAAATGGTTTTAAAATATATATTTTTCATTTTATAGCGTTTATTTTGGCATCATAGTATTTTTTTAGTATCTAAAATTTCTCACTAGGCTTGATTTTGGAAATTGTAGCGGGTATCATTAGTAATGACAACTTTTCTAGTGAGATGTGTCCAAGAAGTGACGAAAGTGAAATTATTTAGCTGATTATTTAAAAATCTTATAGAATTATGCTATCGTTTTGTTTGTTTTTAAAAGATTTTAAGTATATCTTTATGCCACCATAAGTTGATTTTGTTTTAATACTTGTTTGTTTTATTTCTAATTAATTATATTTTGTGACGTTCAGGAATACTATGCATCATACACTGACAGAAAAACTTTAATATTTCTTAAAATCATATTATAATTTTAATTTAAAATGCAGATTTAGCTAGGTAACAATATATTCTTTAATATTAGAGTAAATATAATAGAATTCACGAAATAAAAAAAAAATATTTCCTGTGCGTCACAGGGTATTCTTTTCTGAAAATCACCCAACTACGCAAATAAAAACCCCGATTGACATAACAGATTATACCAAAAATGTCGTCCCTGGGCCCTCTGGGCACGTGTTCTGTGAGAGTTGAAAAGATGGAGAATTATGGTACCGGGTTACCCTACACGATATCCTACTATATAACTATATTTTTAGGTACCTATATATTTACACTAATATAATAAAAATGAAGAATTTCACTGTTCACAACTGTCACTGTTGAAAGCTACCTACACTATTCCCGAGTAACATAGGATTTTATCCCGGTACGGGTAGTTGTTCTCACGGTACGGGTGCAACCGCGGGAAATGCCAGTGTTAGGTGCGATGCGAATTGACTACTTACAAGGGGAAACTTCTTCCTGTACCCGGATAAAACTTAGCCCACGTTCAACATGGATAGTGTAGCATTCTAACAGTGAAAGGATTATTCAAATGGGTTCAGAGTTCCGAAGCCTATTCGATTCAAACAAATAGATAAACCTCTTTATATATTACTTATATATTAACTACTACAGTTATATAGGCTAATTTTATCCGGGTGCGGGAAGTAGTTCTCAGAGGAAGCGGGTGAAACCGCTGGCACAAATTAGTGTTACATACCTACCTAATAAATCTACAGTTTGACCATCTTTCTTATTAGTTGATAAATAGTGCGACACTCGTTTGGATCTTACCTGGGCATGTTGAGGACCCATGAAAGTGGTATGAAGGGCCAAGAGGTATCTTTTTCATTGTATTCATCATTATTTTTTTAGAGGTAATCTCCGCAAGTACGATCATATGTCAGCGTATCGAGCGCAACTCAAAATGGCTACCGATAAGACAACGACGTGTGATGAGGGCTTTAACTACTCTTTTTTCTAAACTTTATACCCCTTCTTCACCTTCCTACTTAACCTCTCACTTTCAGTATGTTTGTTCACAGCATAACAAAAATCTCCGCTCCTCTAATAATCGTCTGCTTCACTGCCCTGCTCACCGTTCAGATATTATTCACTCTTCCTTCTTTGTGAAATATATTCTTCCCTGGAATGAGCTTCCTCTGGAGGTCAGGATGGTAAATAGTCGACACACTTTTAAATTGAAACTACGAATTCACATCCATGGCAAGTTGGCGGAATCATTACAGTAGTTTATTTTCCTCACTTTCTTCTCTTGAATACAGTAATATATATATATTTATTTAATTTATATATGCATAAATATATATTTTTACTAGCTTCCGCCAGCGCGGCTTCGCCCGCGTGGTGTGTTGATAAAAAGTAGCTTATGTGTTAATCCAGGGTATCACCTATCTACATACCAAATTTCAATCAAATCGGTCCAGCCGTTTTTGCGTGATTGAATAACAAATATACATCCATACATTCTCACAAACTTTCACATTTATAATATAAGTAGGAAGTAGGATTATCTTCCACTGATGCTCAAATTGTGTTGCACCTACCATTTCTATTTCACCACCACCCTAAGGTAGACTGGCACAGAACGCCTAAGGCGTTAAGTCCGCCGTTGTACAATGTGCAAGAAGTATTTTAAATAAATAAATAAATTATTTTCTTCATCTCATTAGGTATATAACTTCTCTTATTTGAACTATAGTCTGATGACAACCTAGGTCCCTAGGATTTTCCTGGCAGTAATCGAATGTTTGTAAGCCGATGGGGGTAGATATTCTGACGCTTGAAAAAGAAAAAAAAAAAAGATTTTATTTACGTACTTGCAAATCTTGCAATAGAAAAAAAACACAATTATGTCGTAAGATGACTAATTAAAAGCTTAATTTAAGTACACATTAAGTACAACAATTTTTACCGAATTTAGACACATACTAAATCATACACTTTGTACTTTTACTTGTAACAAAATTAGCAACATCCTTGCAGAATATAACAATTAACATACACATAAGGCACAATTACTCTTATTCGTTAGCTCGCATTCGATTGACTCTAGCCTGTATACAATTTGGAATCCTAAATGAACGGTGTCGATTAGGTACCTGCAACAAACAGAATGTGAGTAAAACTCTTATACTCAATTTAATTGAGTATAAGAGTTCAATTATATATTATGTTAGTATTTCGAGAAACATTTTGCCTGCATGTGCATCCGAATAAGGGCTGTAATTGCGCCAAGATCTAAAGAGCCTTTTTGAGGAACTGGGCAAAGGCGACCCTCTAGTAAGAAATGTAGAACAAACTTCTTAGAGTTGCATGGGACCCTGGGTACAATACAATGGCTAAGAGGGGCCTGACTGCGACTATGTTATTTACTTAAAGTTATGGCACAATTGCACGTCAGTACAGAAAATGTTGTTACATAGTGCAAATAAAAGGTAATACAACCTCTTTGATATCAACTTAATTATAAGTATAGTAACATTTGTATAAAGTAGAGTAGAAATAACTTTACACTTTACATTTAAAAATTACTAATTAAACATTTAGAAAATCACTTTACTTATCTAAGGATTTATACTTAATTTGTCGGTATTTTGGATAGGTAGATTCGCGTTAGTCGATCATACAGTTATCGGCACGGATATTGAGCCCTGACCTTCACCTGCGCAGAAGCGATTTACTGCCTTATTGCCTTATGCGTACGGGTGCGCAAAGCGGTCCCCACTCTTCCGCCGAGAGCTCAATATCCGTGCCGGTAACTATAACATATTGTGTAATTGGATATTTATATGAGGCATATTAACGAGCGTACCTACCTTTCAAATTCTAAACCTAGTTATTTCCTAATTTATATTTAGAGACAATATTTCGTACCTGTTTGCATGACTCCTTATAAGTTAAAAGTATGCGGCATCATTCTTTGGGTGAGTACTTGTTGCATGCATAGAGGCACGTAGGTATAAGGTACAGTTAGACTATACCTACTACAAAAAAACTAAATGGTGTTATTACAATAAAAAGTAATACAGACATTGGCCACTTAAAAAATGCAAAACAGATTATAGTCAAACGTCTGTTTAACTTTTTTTAAACATCACTATTTTTTCAAAATATGACTAGCAAAGGTTTTCCTGCCTGTAAGTCCCGTTACACTATGAACGTCCTTAATATAACGTAAAATATTACTCTAATCGTAGGTACTCTATGAAGATAACACAAAGTAAAAGTGACGAGGTACATGAATGGTCCATTAGCAACAAGTATTATTACATAATCATTTCGGGTACTTCGTTAAATTTGCAGTGGTTGCGGTCAACCCACGCGGCAAAATCGTCGCTTTTCGCCGTTGCTATTTTCATTAACTTTTCACAGATCGCTTCTGCCTCCATATCTTCTTTTTCATATTTTATAACTCTTTCGTAGATGTCGTGTAGTTTGTATGAATTTCTTGGGCCTAAGGTGTAAAATATAGGCCGTTTGAGATGGTCGTAACTTGATGGTCCGATTTTACCTTTTTTAGTACGACGCTCCATGTCTGCAAGTGCATTTTTTCTGTCTATACCGTCGGGGGAGTCCGAGTCTTCAGATTCATCATCATAGTTTTCTTCTGTAATTTCCCTTGGTTCTGCATAGAATTCTGGCTCCAATATATCAAACAAGCAGTAAATACTATCAGTGCACATAAGATCATCTGGAAATGAAACGTTCATTCTCCTGAAATGGAATTTGAGTACAGGGAAGTGAAATTTAAGGGCATTATGGGCAATCAAACACACTGGTTTCTTAAGACAATTGATGAAAGAGTTCATGAGATTGAATACATCTTTGTTGAATTCAGCTTCATGTTTTAAAAATGCTTGTGTCAATCCGTTCATTCGTGAAATCTTAGTATCCACTTTTTTCTCAGGGTTGAAGTACATCTTGATTTTGTTCTGTATTGGGGGTTGGTTCTCGTACCCTTCAACGTGGGCTCGTTTTACAGCTATCATGCATAATTCCGTGATTCGTACTTCGCCATGCACGGTATCTGGGTAATTAGTGGTTTGTAGATCTAAGAACACGTAGGTTGCTATCTTCTTTGAAGCCATTTTTCAAACTGTGATTTTGGTCGTGCTTGAATAACGTAGAAGATAAGCCTCCTTGTCGATGTGGCTTTGTTGTGTAAATCAATCTGAATTATTTCAGCACTCTGAAAGTCAAAGAGATCAACGTGAGCAAAACAAAAACAAACGTGTGTTAATACACCTAATGGTAAGTATTATTCTATACCTGATTTAAATAAATTAATAAAATAAATAAAGAAATATAAATCTATTTAAATAAAAGAAAGTCTGACCGTTTAACTCGCGTATCGCCTGCGCGGTAAGAAGGGAGCGAGGGGAGATGTTAGCGGGTGGGTGAAAGGGGTGCGCGGAGCAGACAGCTTACGTCAAGTGCAACAGTGCGCTGGCTGTGCTTGCAGCGCGCGGTTGTCATTTTTGTTACGGACGCTTGGACATAAACGCACAAGGTATACGACTTGCCAAGATAAATCTCAAGATGAATCGCTCTTGCAGTTTTGCGAATAAAATTAACAAGCAAGCTAAACAATTAGCATACAATGTATATTCCTATTTTAAAGCCAGAAAACAAGATCATAATTCTACAGAGTATCTTGAAGACGTAAACCTAAACAAACTTGTTGCTAAAGCTACAGGACTCTCGGTGACTACCATATGTAAAATAATAAAAGAAGGAAATGAACTAAAAGATGAACAAAATAATGTAAATTTTAAATCACCAGAAAAAAATACACAGATCCGAAAGAAAAAAATTGAAGTTGACAGTTTTACAGAGGGCGTTGTTAGAAGAAAAATAACTCAATTTTATACGGTTTATAAGAAGGTTCCTACATTAAAAACTTTGAATGCGAAACTCAGAGAAGAAGGAATTTTAAATTGTGGCCGAGAATATTTGAGAACATTGATCCATAAACTTGGCTTTCGATTTAAGAAATGTCAATCAAAAAGAAAATTACTGATTGAACAACCAAACATCGTATCGTGGCGGTGGCGTTAACTTAATGCGATAAAGAAGCACAGAAGAGATCAAAGAAACATTGTTTACCTCGATGAAACATATGTCAATTCGTCATTAAATGTACCGGCGTGTTGGCAATCCAATGAAAAACGAGGGGTGCTGTCGCATATTGGCAAAGGGCCACGTTTAATTATCGTACATGCTGGTGGAAAAGCCGGATTTATCGATGGAGCTCTTTTAATTTTTAAATCCAAAAGCAAAACCGGAGATTATCACAGCGATATGAATTTTGTAAACTTCAGCAAATGGACTAGAGAAAAGCTGTTGCCAAATTTACCGCCAAGATCAGTTATTGTTATGGATAATGCCGCATACCACTCGGTACAAGAGGACAAAAAGCCTACAATGACATCCACAAAAGCCGTCATGCAGACCTGGCTGCAAAGACACAATGTCGAATTTGATACGTCTTTAAGAAAATGTGATTTATTGAATTTAATTAAACAATACGCGACAGAAAATATTTATAAAATAGATGAAATTTTAAAGGCGGCAGGTCATGAAGTCTTACGACTGCCTCCATATCACCCAGACTTGAACCCAATCGAATTGGTTTGGGGGGATATCAAAGGACAGCTCGCAAAAATTGAAATTGATTCTAATTTAGACAAAAAGAAAAATACACTAGAACAATCAATTTACTACGAAAACAAGGTGTCAAATAAGGTGGTCAGTTCGTTACGAGCGCATACGCACTGAGGTCAACGCGCTTTTAAAATTGAAATATAGTATATTTTATGAGTATTCGTGATTAGTTTGGTGTTAAATCGATAGTGTACAATAACAGCAACAACATAAACTATAATCCAGTTAATAAACCTCAGCACTGTGGTAATTAATACAAATTACAAATAAACAATACAAAACTTTTGTGAATTGTGAGAACATAGAACGATTGGGTGTTGAAACGCGTAAGTGACGGCTAATGCACGGCGCTTAAGACCTTTTGGCCGCGACGTTTACTACGGAGACGAATAATTATTGGCGGTGGTGTGGGTACGTAATACAATTACCATTTACCCAAATACCTACATAGTGTTACATATAATAATATAATGCCGAAGTGCGATATTTGCAACAAAACAATAACAACTAAAAGCCCGGGATTAGAATGCAGCAAATGTGGCAAAATTGTGCATGCAAATATAACATGCAGCGGTCTCACGCAAAAGCAATTAATAGCTATTCGTAACTCTGAAAGTTTGGAATGGAAGTGCAGCGAATGTCACCGTCATTCTCCTGCTAGGAAATCATTTATCGTCCCAGAGGAAGACGACGATGAGGATATACTAACTTCAAAGCCGTCCACCTCAACTAACTTTCCGATAAATATGAACGAATTATTGTCTAATATCTCAAACGAGGTTCAAAAAATTGTTCAAAAAGAACTGGAGCCATTACAAGCTTCTATTGAATTTTGCACGGGAAAAATTGATGATTTTGTGGAAGCAATTAAAATGATGAAACAGAAGCTAAAAGAAATGGAAAATAAAAATAACTATCTTTGCAACAAAATCACACACTACGAAACTAAAATCACATCTTTAGAACAACGTTTGAATGAGATAGACCAGGACAAATTGAACAACTGTATTAAAATTACCGGAATACCGTACGTAAAAAATGAAGAACCGCTGCAAATCACAAGTATTATTGCTGAAAAAATGGGAATTGACAAACAAAAGATAAAAAGCGTGAAACGGACTAATACGAACCAGAACATAGGCATTCTACAGGTTGAACTAGGACACCACAGGGACGTGGAATGTTGGACACGCGCCGCCAAGCAAATTAACTTGACATCAGCTGATATATTGTCTGACTCCTATAATGAAGCGCCTACAAAATTATACGTACGGTTCGCATTATCACAAGTAAATAGAAAACTTATGTGGATGGCTAAACAACAGCTACGACAGGAATATAAATACATTTGGTTCCAAAATGGAAAAGTATTAGTGAAGAAAGGCGAAGTCGACAGTACTGGAAAAGACAAAATCTTTGTGATTAGATGTGAAGAAGACATACGAAATCTTCACAACAAGAAGACGATTAGCTCATAAGATAAACAAGCATAAAAATATTTTTCTTGTATTTAAATTATTATAATGGCTGCCTTGAGTAATATCAGGGAAATCTTTGATTGCATTGATTTACCTACATATATTAGCAAACTACCGAAAAACACAATAAATATAAATGTAGTACATACTAACATACGATCATTAATAAAAAATTTTGATACTCTAGTAGATTGCATAATCTCAGTAAATTCACAAATTGACATGTTAGTTCTCACGGAGGTGGGGATATCTGAACAAATTGTATCAATGTATCAATTAGCAGGATTTACATTATATAGCATTTTACGTAAAAGTAGGAAAGGTGGTGGGATTATTTTATATGTTAATAATAAGCATAAATTTCAGCTGATAAAGAATAAATCTAGGCACAGTGAATGTATATTAGGTAAATTAACAACGCAGCAAAATCATAATATTCACATCTGTGCAGTGTATAGACCACCAAAAGAAAGCAAACACCTGTTCATTGAAGAACTGTACAGTGCAATTAATACTGATGATGTAAAGAAAAGTGATCTTATATTGTTAGGAGACATTAATATAGATATAAAAACTATAAATAACATAAGCAACCACTATCTAAGTAAACTAGCTGAGAGTGGACTTGAATGTGCGATCTCAGATTTTACACGAATTGAAACAAAAGGCAATATTGTCACAAAAACTTGTATTGACCACATTTTCGTGAGATCATACATTCATGACCTTTATTCGGCTGCTCTGGGGACTGTCTTAGCAGATCATCGTATGACGATTGTCACTATTGCATCTATACCTAAAGTTAAAGATCCAAAGTTCATTGAGTCTATTAACAACAAGAAATTAACATCACTATTAGAGTGTACTGATTGGGAAATGACAGGTGAGATAAACTGTGCAAATGACATATATAATTACATAAAAAATAATTTTATAAAATGCTACGATGAATGCAAATACTATAAAAAGATAAATAATTCGAGCAAAAGAGATTATGAAAAATGGGTTAATAATAAAATAAGGATAAGTTGCGCTAAAAGAGACAAAACGTTTATTAAATGGAAAAGTGACCCCGGTAATAAAACACTTAGGTTAGAATACAATAAAATTAGAAACAAGGTTAATAAAACTATATTCAACACAAGAAATAATTATTACAGAAAAGAAATAACTAATAACAAAAATAACCTCAAAAAATTATGGGAAATATTAAATAAACTTACGGGCAAAATAGTAAAGTCTGTAGACGAGGTGATTACGAACGCCTTTTTAAATGGATCCAATAATGAATTGAGTGTCGCTAATGACTTTGCAACGGAATTTGAAAATAGTGTATCTGGTATTGTGCAAGGGTGTGACAGACCCTTGTTGAATAATTTTGAATTTATGAAATCTCAAGATAGATCAATGTTATTTAAAAAAGCTACACCTAATAGAATTATTAAAATCATCAAAAACCTAAATATTAACAAATCAGCTGGTTATGACTCCATAAGAGTACTGGATATCAAAAGAATAGGAGATAAAATTGTAAATGCAATAGTAAAGTTAATTAATGCGAGTGTTCAACAAGGGAAATATCCATCAGATCTAAAAACAGGAATAGTAAGGCCCATTCATAAAAAAGGTAAAATCAATGACTTGTCAAATTATAGACCCATAACGATATTGCCTGTAATAAACAAAATAATAGAGAAATACATATGCGACCAAATACACACCTACTATCGAGAGAACGACATAATTTCCAAGGCACAGTATGGTTTCCAAAGTAAAAAATCTACGGCTCAGCTACTTTCTAATTTTACTGATGAAGTAAACAAGTACTTAAACGACAAACAGCATGTGATACTTGTGTTCATTGATTTCAGCAAGGCCTTTGATACTCTCAGACACAATATCTTACTAAAAACACTCGAAAATTCAGGTATAAGAGGTACATTGCTAGATTGGTGCAAAGAATATCTGCGCAACCGAAGTTATTGCGTGAAAGTTGGTCATAACCTTAGTAGACATGTAAACGTGACAAAAGGAACAGCTCAGGGATCGGTGTCTGGACCGCTTCACTACTTGGCATATGTCAATGACCTTGAAAATGTAATTGTTCCCTTTATCAATATGCTGATGACACCTGCTTACTTTCCGCTAACAAAAACCTTAATTTGGCCGTAGATAACTTGCAAAAAGACTTTACCATCATGGCGATGTGGGTCCATGATATGGGACTTGTTCTGAATCCTCAAAAAACCAAAGTTATACATGTACACTCAAGCCACATAAGCAACTGTCATCCTTTTCGAATAATAGCACATAGTCACGATTGTCTGCATAATAACTTACCGGAATGCCAATGCTCTTCGATAGATCAAGTCCCTTATCATACCTATCTGGGTTTAATTATTGATAACCGATTTAACTGGGGTTACCATGTGGATTCTGTCTGTAACAGGCTACGTGCAATACTCGCAAAGTTTTCAATTATAAAGCGCAAAATACCGTACAGAATCCTACTACAAATGTACACAGCTCTCGCAGAAGCAATAATATCATATGGCCTCACAAGTTATGGACGCACATTTAAAACATATCTTGATAAAATATATAATTTGCAAATACGACTGTTGAAACTTGTTGTACCAAGCAGTATAAAAAATAAATACCGAGACAATTATGCAGGGTTGTTTAAGTACTGCAGGGTATTACCTGTACAGGTGCGAGTTGAGTATCTGTTCCTCATGGATCACTTTGACAACAAGGACATACAAAATCCAGTGAAATATAACGTAAACACACGTCAAGCCAAATCAAAATTGTTACAAGTGCCACGTAAAAATAATTTTTATGGTAGACGCACCGCTTCGTTCATGATACCTACTATACTCAACCAGATTCCAGTTGACTTTAGAGACTCACTGAACAATAAAAGTATTAAACGTAAATTAAAAGATTATTTAATTGACCTTATCAATACATAATTGTAATGAGCGCGTTGATCCAATCACTGGCCATGGCATGCTAAGACAGACCTTAGAGGTCTAATTGTATCCCCACCGAGGGTGTCTCCCCACCGAGGGTGTCTCCACGTTGTCGTCGTGGTGGGGCTTGCGTGCCTCCATGATTCTGAAGCTCTGCCGGTAGAGATACTCATGCCGGAAAGGTTCAGGGGAGAGGCCAGACAAAGAGGGACCCAGGGAGGGGCCGCTCTTGCAGAGTCGACGCTCGTGGACCTAGCAAGGATGCGGCCACACCCGCAGAGGTGCAGGCGCACCGAAGCGGCGCTCGTTTGCCTCCTCGTTTATCGAAGAGCAAACCGTTCGGCGGGTCTGCTGAGCCGGGATGGCCGGACAGCAGACGAAGGCATGTCTAATGCCGCCGCTGAGGGCTTGGTTTAACCACCCGGCCCAGAGGATGGACACCTCTAAGATAAAAAACCACCTAATCCCAAGTTTCGGGAGCGCGGCGAGGGGATGAATGGCCGTGGGGGTCACGGTCGTTAGCGCTCCCACCTGTTGGGGCCAGCCGCCCCCAACAGTATGTAGGCTTGCCCCGGTATGAGGCCACTGCCGGGGAAGGACGAATTTATGCTCTCATTTTCGTGGGATTTAATATGGAAAAATTCTTAAAACCAAAAAATAAAGGGAAAGTTAGTAGTGAGGGTGAAAAAGTACCTCGGGTACTAGTAGAAAGCGTGGGGATATTGTCGGACTCCGACAACGAAAGCCTCATGAGCACGGCGAGCGCAACGAGCATCAGCTCATCTCGCAAGCTCAAGCGCCCAAGACCAGGCGCTGACTCAGGATCGGACTCGGCCCTGAGCGAAGTGTCGGTGCCGGCCTCCAAAGCCGGTGCCAAAAAGGATACAAAGAGGGGTAGGCCAGCTACAACCGGCAAATATGTTGGTATTGGCCTGGCCCGGAGGGAGGCTGCGGCTGCTCAGAAGGCAGCAGTAGCCGCCGAAAAGCAGGCGGAAGACGAGCAGCAAATTGCTGCTCTTACGAGAAGAGTAGCAGGAGGTAGGGTCAATCGGCTTTCGGAGTCGTTGTCTGCCGCCTCAGAGGTGATCGTGGAAGCAGAAGAGCTGCCTGCCACAGATCTCAACAGACGAATGATGGACGCCGTAGCGGCCATCCAAAGGGTGGGGAAAGTCTCAAAGGGACTCAGTGGCGTCTGCAAAAAGGCACTTAAAGAGGCTGTAGCCTCGATACAGGAGAGTGCTGAGGCCCTCCTCACCCGTACGACAAACGAAGAGGCGGCATTGTTACGGGCACAAAATGCCAAACTAGCTGCTCAAATGGCGGAGCTCCGCAAGGAGCATGAGGAGTTCAAGGCGGAAATGGCAAATTTCCGTCGTGAGCATCTCAGAAGGGAGGTGGGCTTGCCTCATTTGCAATTACAGACGCTGCCAGAACCACAGCCCACAAAGCACCAGCCTCCCCAAGAGTCGGAGTTGGCTGGCTTGATGCGCCAGATGGCGAGTTTCAACGCTCGATTCTCGGTTCTGGAGGGCAGAATCTTGCGGCCTCCTCTTGCTTCTGATGAACGCAGAGCCCCGGCGCCGTCATACGCAGCAAAAGCCGCAGCACCCCGTGTTCAACATGAGGCGCAGACGGCTACGGCAACCCCGGGGGTGATACCGCCTAATGGAAAGGGGAAGAAAAAGGCGAAGATTACCGAAAAGTCGGGTAACGGGGCTCCCTCTGGAGCGACGCTAATACAAGCGACTCGCCCAATACCGTCGAGCTCCACAACGAATGAGGTGGAATGGACGACGGTTCGAAGAGGACGTCGGAAGGAAAACACCCGCCGCAAGGCTAAGCCAACAGATACTGCGGCGAAAAAACAGGCTGTGAGGCTACGTGCCCCTCGTTCGACGGCGGTGGTCCTTACACTACAGCCTGGGGCGGAGGAGCGGGGTCTCACATATGCTGAGGTGCTAACACGGGCGAAAGCGAACATCTCGCTAAGTGACCTCGGCATTTCGGGCATCCGGTGCAAAACAACCACAACCGGTGCCCGACTACTTGAAATCTCCGGTGCCACTAGTGGCCCTAAAGCTGATGCCCTTGCTGAAAAACTTAGGGCTTCACTAGGACAAGAAGACGTCCGAGTTTCCAGGCCCACGAAGTGTGCAGACTTACTCATTTCGGGCCTGGACGACTCTGTCACCACGGACGAGGTTGCCGGGGCCATCTCAAAGGCCGGAAACTGTCTGCCAGAGCAAATAAAGGCGGGAACTATTAGAAGAGGAGCCTTTGGCCTAGGGAAAGTACTGGTAAGCTGCCCCGTAGCGGCAGCCAACAGGATTTCCAATGGAAGAAGGTTGATTGTGGGTTGGGTCTCAGCACAGGTTTCGCTTCTGGCACCTAAGCCTTTTCGTTGTTACCGTTGCCTGGAAGAGGGACATGTGGGAGTACAGTGTACCGCGGGGGTCGACCGCAGCCAGCTTTGTTTCCGCTGCGGCCAACTTGGGCACAAGGCAGCCTCCTGCACAGCCAATCCTCACTGCGTACTCTGTGCAGCATCCGGCAAACCAGCCGACCATCAGACTGGGGCAAAGGTCTGCGCGAGGCCCAAGCCAAACAAGAGAGGAACATCACGGGTCACTACCACACAGTCGGTTCATCCGCCGGCTAGTAGTAACTCAGATAACTCGCAGATGGAAACAAGTGGTCCCTCACAGCCGGTTCACCCATCGGCTTCGGTACTGGATCCACCGACGCTCGAGGAGGTTACCATGGACACACAATAATGGCCCTAAGTCGTAGATTCCTCCAAGCAAACATCAACCACTGCGCCAGAGCTCAGGATCTATTGCTCCAGAGCATGGCGGAGTGGATGATCGACGTCGCAGTCGTCGCCGAGCCGTATTATGTGCCACCTAGGGATGACTGGGTGTGCGACAGCAACAGTTCGGTGGCGCTCATAGCAAGAATTGCTGTGGATACCCAACCCTTTGAGGTCGTCACCCGGGGGCGGGGCTATGTCACAGCAGTGTGGGGCGAAATATTGATCGCGGGGGTGTACTTTGCCCCCAGCCTTTCTCTCGCCGACCTCGAGGTGATCATGCTAGAGTTGAGCACGGTTATAAGTCGTAGTCGTCCGCGGCCCGTTCTCGTTTTGGGGGACTTCAATGCAAAGTCTACTGCCTGGGGTTCCCCGACTACAAATGTGCGGGGAGAGTTAATGGAGGAGTGGGCGGTCGAGCAAGACCTGCTTCTCCTGAACCGGGGTTGCGTGCAGACGTGCGTGCGACAATTGGGTGGGTCTATAGTAGACCTCACTTTCGCAAGCCCTGTGCTCGCATGCCGCGTCCAGGGCTGGCACGTGTTGGAGGGGGTGGAGACGCTGTCTGACCATAGGTACATCCGTTTCAGTATCTCCACTCATACCTCAAGCGGGCCGGCTCAAGCAGCCCCGGTGGGCACTGGAGAGGGCCCACGCTGGGCACTTAAACGGCTGGACCGAGAGGCTCTCGTGGAAGCCGCTATTGTGCAGGCCTGGCTAGACCATCCGGACAGGCCTGCTAACATTGAAGAAGAAGCGGAGTGGTTACAGGAGAGTATGTCGCAGATTTGCGACAGTGCTATGCCCCGAGTCCATCCGACACCATCAAGGCGCCAGGTATACTGGTGGTCCCAGGAGATTGCACAGCTGCGCATCACATGTGTGGAAGTGCGCCGCCAGTATGCCAGGTACCGAAGAAGACGCCGTCGCCCCTTTACAGCGACGGCCGAAGAGGCAGAACTCTACGAGGCCTACAGGGAGGCAAAGAGCGCTCTCCAGCTGGCCATCGGGAAGGCCAAAGCAGAGGCTCAAAGAGAACTACTGGCGACACTAGACCGTGATCCTTGGGGTCGCCCCTACCGTATGGTCAGGGGTAAGTTGCGCCAGTGGGCTCCCCCACTGTCCCAGACTCTGCAGCCACAACTTCTGGAGGATGTGGTTGGCGCTCTATTCCCACTGAGACCGGAGCATAACCCACCCGCCATGGTTCCGCCTTGGAGCATGCCCAACGCAGAGGTTGACGACGACGACGTGCCCGAAGTGACCCAGGTAGAGTTGAGAGTGGCGGTCGCTCGTATCAAAAACACCGCCCCAGGGCCCGATGGCATTCCAGGCCGAGTATGGGCTCTGGCCATAAAGGCTCTCGGGCCCCGACTTGCAGGACTCTTGAGCGCATGTCTGCAGCAGGGTCAGTTTCCCCACCAGTGGAAGATCGGAAAGCTGGTCCTGCTCAAGAAGGAGGGACGCCCCGCAGACTCACCATCTGCTTACAGGCCCATTGTGTTGCTGAATGAGGCGGGAAAAATCTTTGAGCGAATCATCGCCGACCGCCTTATTCAGCACATGACCGGGGAGGGGCCGGATCTGGCGGACAACCAGTATGGTTTCCGTAAGGGGCGTTCAACAGTAGACGCGATCATGCGCGTGAGGGTCCTGGCGGAGGAAGCAGTCGCCCGGGGCGAGGTGGTCTTGGCGGTGTCGCTCGACATCGCCAACGCGTTCAACACCCTGCCCTGGAATACCATAAAGGAGGCGCTCCGTTATCATGGAGTGCCAGGGTACCTCCGTCGCATAATCGGGGCCTATTTGTCCGAAAGAGCTGTCGTGTACCCGGGTCGAGAAGGATGGGGTCGTCGAGAGATGACGTGCGGTGTTCCTCAGGGGTCGGTTCTCGGCCCTCTCCTGTGGAACATTGGATACGATTGGGTCCTGCGCGGTGCGCTTCTCCACGGCGTCAGCGTGATATGCTACGCTGACGACACGCTAGTACCAGCACGTGGGAAGACGTACCGACAGGCGGCCATTCGGGCCACAGCCAGTGTCGCGCAGGTCGTGGGTAGGATTCGGCGTCTTGGCCTCGAGGTGGCCTTGCACAAGTCTGAGGCCCTCTGCTTCCATGGGCCGAGCACCTCCGGGGTCTAGCATCGTAGTAGGAGGGGTCACCATCGCTGTCGAATCGACGATGAAATACCTCGGTCTCGTTCTCGACAGTCGGTGGGACTTCGGGCCGCATTTCCAACGTCTCGCTCCCCGATTGTTGGCCGCAGCTTCGGCGCTCTCACGCCTGCTGCCCAACCTCAGGGGACCCAATACCTCCTGCCGGAGGCTCTATATGGGGGTCGTGCGGGCGATGGCGCTCTACGCCGCGCCCGTGTGGGCGAACACCCTGACGGCCCGCAATCTTGCAGTGCTGCGAAGACCTCAGCGAGCGATGGCCATCAGGGTCATAAGGGGATACCGTACGATCTCCTTCGAAGCGGCATGCCTCCTAGCCGGATCCCCACCATGGGACCTAGACGGGAAAGTCCTCGCGTCACTCTATACATGGCGCGAGGAAGTAGTGCAGCGGGGTGAGTGCCTCGTGCCTCGACAAGTTGAGGCGCGCAGGGCAGAGCTCCGCCAGGTGTTAATGGTGGAATGGGAGCAGCGACTTGCGCGACCCACGGTAGGGCACGCCGTTGTCGCGGCGGTCAGGCCCGTTATGAAGGAGTGGCTGGAGAGAAGCCACGGCGCCCTCAGCTTCCGCCTGACACAGGTTCTTACCGGACATGGGTGTTTCGGAAAGTTCCTGTGTCGCATAGGCCGGGAGCCCACGCCCGAATGCCACCACTGTGGGATCTGCAGCGAGGACTCAGCGCTGCACACGTTGGTGGAATGCCCAGCATGGGCAACGCAGCGCCGTGACCTAGCGGCAGCAGTAGATGCTGCGGGAAGTCTTTCGCTGCCGGCTGTCGTGTCCTGCATGGTCGGCAGCGAAGAAGGGTGGAACGCCGTCGCCTCCTTTTGTGAGGATGTGATGGTTTTAAAGGAGGCGGCGGAAAGGGAGAGAGAAACTGCTTCCTCTCTCCCCGCCCGCAGCAGACGTGGTGGGCGTCGCAGGGTGGCTGATCTCCGGCCACCATAGGGCGCGGCCTGCGGGCGACAGACTAGGGGCGTCTGTCGTCCGATCAGAAACGGGCCTCGAGACGGTGGCGTTGTGTTGCGCGCGCCTCTCTTAGTGGGGTTTACTGTGGCCGCTGGGTGACGGCCACAGAGGTTGACGGGGCCCGCCTTTGAACATCTGGCGGGCCAATACCTGTCGGGGGTGCGGAAGAATGCTTGGCGATACCCGTGCCCTCGACAATAGGTAACAGAAGGCAACACTGGGTGGGTTTTTAGCCGGTAAGAGTCCGGCACACCCCCTCCACCGACCCCAGGTGGAGGGAAGTCCATGAGGATTTTCCCCCTACCAAAAAAAAAAAAAAAAAAAAGGTCTAATTGTATGCCTAGTTTAAGGTAAATGTGTAGTTTTATGTGAAAGAAACAAATAATAAAAAAAAAAAAAGTTATTTGCCGAATACTCTGTAGAAAAATGGGTTAATTCCGATAAACATGTACAAACTATTGAAAATGAATATTGTCTGCACGATCGTATCGTTGATGAAGAGATGGACCGATTTATTATTAATTTGCAAGATTCTGACTCCTCAAGCTACACAGACAGTGATGATGATTCAAGCGATATGGATATTAGTGATGAATAGTCCTATATAACTTTTATCCGTGGTTCAATATTTCTTAAACGGAGTTAATTATTTTTTTTTTATGATTTTGTACCTAAAAAGCTATTAATAAAATATTTGTAAAACTTAAAAATAAATACTTAAAAAAAAGGATACCAACAATGTCTATCTCGAGATAAATCTTTGGATTATTGACTCCGTGTCTAGCGTTACCCGCCCCCGCCCCCTTCTTACCGCGCAGGCGATACGCGAGTTAAATGGTCGGCCTATAGTTACTCCACTTATAACTCGAGAACGGCTGAACCGATTTAGCTGAAAACTGGCAGGGAGGTAGTTTAGAGCCAGGAGAAGGACATAGGATAGTTTGTCACCATCCGGCAGCGGAAAAAGTTTTCCCGGGACGTGATTGATTAGACAAAAACCAACTTACGGAATGCCGCAGAACCACAAAAGTAAAGTACTAGGACAGCATAATTCACCGGAGTATAAAAGTATACCAATAACGAAATTTCGATGCAACTGCTCACCATGTACCCGGGCGGCAAAAAATACATCGGGACGCGGGTAAAACCGCGGGGAACGGCTAGTATATTCTATTTTCAAAGGACATCATCCATTTCGTACCCAAAACTGAAAGTGCCAGAGTAAAAAAATAGTCGATTCTTGTAGAGAATAATGCCCTGAAGATTTTTTACTATTACAAGAATCGTCTACAATTAACCCCCCTGGCGGCTATTTGACTTTGAAAATACCAAAAAATCCCACAAAGTTTGGAGCATTACATTACGGCCCCAAACTGGAGAAGGCAGCCGCTGCTTTCAAACGACTCCTGCCCAACCTGGGAAGTCAACAAATGACCCCCCTCCCGCTGTGGGGAAGCCAGACTCTGACTAAAACCCATCATGGGGAAACCAGGGCCGCGGTAATTCTTTCGAAGAATCCCGCAGCCTCGATAGGTTTTGTCCCCGCAAAAAAAAACATCGAACGATTGTTGTCGAGGATGTCCTGAAGATTTTTTACTATTATAAGGAACGTCTTCGGTTTACCCCCACACTGCTATTTGAATTTAAAGTGTGAGAACCGTGAATAAAAAATCTATACTTGAATGTTACGGCAAATAACGTCCACAGTATTTTTTTTTACTAATCTAACGTCAACGATATACCCCCCCCCTCCTGAGGTTTTGGCCCTGGTGGGCCACCTGGGGGTTGCCTCTCATTCTCTGAGGTGGACGTGGAAGACACCACGCGCGTCGGGTGTCGAGAAGACTCCCGGCACCGTAGACGTCGGTCTGTGGGCGGTGAGTTTAGGGAGGCACATCGTCCCTCCGCCTCCTTGGAGACAACAGGCCCGTGTCGGCGGCGAGCGTTGACCCAAGCCTTGCTCAGACAGTCAGCAAACCCAAGCCCACCAGGGTCAAAACCTGCCAGGGCTGCGGGATTGTTCGAAAGAGTTACCGCGGCCCTGGTACATTATCAGAAGGAACATGATGGGCTTAAATCAGTGTGTCTACTCGGTGTAGCAGGGGGGGGGGGGGGATGTCGTACAACGTTCAATTAGTTAAAAAAAAATACTGTGGACGTTATTTGCCGTAACATTCAAGTATAGATTTTTTATTCACGGTTCTCACACTTTAAACTCAAACAGCAGTGTGGGGGTAAACCGAAGACATTCCTTATAATAGTAAAAAATCTTCAGGGCATCCTCGACAAGAATCGTACGATGTTTTTGCGGAGACAAAACCTATCGAGGCTGCGGGATTCTTCGAAAGAATTACCGCGGCCCTGGTTTCCCCATGATGGGTTTTAGTCAGTAAGAGTCTGACTTCCCCACAGCGGGAGGGGGGTTATTTGTTGACTTCCCAGGTTGGGCAGGAGTCGTTTGAGGGCAGCGGCTGCCTTCTCCAGTTTGGGGCCGTAATGTAATGCTCCAAACTTTGTGGGATTTTTTGGTATTTTCAAAGTCAAATAGCAGCCTGAGGGTTAATTGTAGACGATTCTTGTGATAGTAAAAAATGTTCAGGGCATTATTCTCTACAAGAATCTACTATTTTTTTCTTCTGGCCGGCAATGATCTCCTTTAAATTACATTTTAGCGCATGTATGTCAATAAGTGTAACTTCACAACAGTGAAAAAAATCGAATCAGTTCAGTAGTTTTGGAGCCTTTATCGTAAATACCCACAGAAAAAACAAACCTCCAAAAAAAAAATCCTCTTTAAAATATGAAATAGTTTAACACTTACGGCCAGTTTCTTCATCAAAAGTTAAAGTTAAAGTAATGTCTAAAGTAAAAGTAACGGTCAAATTCGTTTTTTCAAGGCTAAACTGACAGCAAAATTCATAGAAAATTTGAATTTAACCGTTACTTTTACTTTAGACATTACTTTAGCCATAACTTTAACTTTAACTTTTGATGAAGAAACTGGCCGTTAAAGTACTAAACTATCTTGAAACATGGGAAATATTTTTGTTTAAGTATAGACAATAACGTGTCAAGACATAATAGGGCCCGATTTAGGAATTCAAACCGCACCGGTATACTGAATTATCAACAGTTGAACTAATTTAGTAGGACATTGTGTATGATTTGAAACTACCTAAGAATTAATTAGATTCATAGCCTACCTTTAAATAACAGTCACTTAAAATCATTTCTAATAAAAAGTATTTATAAAAATGTAATTGTAAATAAGGTTTGTACCTATACTAGCACAACACAACACACGATACGCACTTATCAAAGACGCTGCTTAAACTATTGTCTCTACCTCTATACTGTTGCTATGAATGAGCGCGGCGAATTTGTGGCGCCGAAATGAGTTCGATCGTCCCGCGGACCAGTGTCAAGGCCAGGGGCCCTACAAACTTCGCGCCATACTACTGGCGCCATAGATGAATGGTGTTGCCAACTTAAAGTGGTAAAATTGGTGTAAATTAAAACAATAAGTTTTCCTGTAATATTTATAGTAATCTTCTGTAAATTATTCTGGTTTTGTGACTGAAGGCTATGTCAGTGAAATTGTGATGTATTATTAAGTACCTATAACATGTGTCCAGTTCCATAATTTCTTAAGTGTAAGTAGGTAAGTATGTACCTAATTGAGAAAATAATATTTAGTGCCTAATATCTTTGTGAAGTGCAATCCTGTTTAAATAGCTCCTAGCTGCTATAATTACCAAAGTACCATAAGAGCTAAGGAATCCGTACATATGCTATTATTATTAAGTTATTTAATGATGTTGTAATATTCTACCTCAGAATCCGAAGAAATAAATTACCAAAACGGAGACAATTTCCCTATTTTGGTATCACTGACCCAAGCTAACGGAATGATAACAGACACTAACACATCTACTTACATTGATGTGTGTGCGTGTTTTGAATCTTGAATTTCATTATGTAAAACAATCATATCGAATTATGCTTAGCTCTACATATTTACCGCATAGTTATAAAGTTACGGTAGGTTTATTGTGTGGTCTATTGTATGCTTTTTAATTGTTTTAACTGAAATAGCAAAAAAGTTATATAAAGATATTATAGGTATAATACACAATTATAGAGACGAAATTCCCTGTTATTTTCCTTCTTAATTTAAAAGTAAATAATGACCTAGGTATATCAGAATAAAATTACCTAATATCTCAAGGGATCCCAACAACTAAGTGTTCGTTTGGCCATTTTATAGACAAACTGGTGCTGAGGCCTTTGTGGCCGAGTTCGACACACCCTTGGCCGCTTTTTAGGGTGTGTCCTACCCAGCCATTGGGTAAACATACTTAAACTTATGGGACATTTGCGTGACGTAAGCCAGTATCAATGCGAAATGTACGGCCACATTGGGACAATTACCTATTGGTGTACAAGCATCAAGGATAAGAGTTTATTCACATTGGTCAAGGCCGCGTTACTATGGCGTCCACGGCCGATTTCGGCCACGGCGGCTGTTCTCATTTAAGGAGATCAGCCAGCTGCGCAGGACATATTATAGTGCACGAGCATTTGCGCAGACACAGGTGCACTCCCTATTCCTTTACTCTCATAACCCGGTGGGACGGCAATCCGACACGACCGGAAAGAGATCAGGCGCAGGACCGACATTTACGTGCTCTCCGATGCACGGGTGAATCAATCACCAACTTCCAGACCACGGGCTGCTTTGTGAAAGTTCAAGAAAACCCACAAAGCGATTTCGGCCCGACCCGGGAATCGAACCCGAGACCTCGAGAACAGCAGCCGCGCTTGCGACCACTTGACCAACGAGGCAGTCAAAAGTTCTTTAAAGCTTTACCGCGTTACTTAGTTACTATGTAAATAAATTGTGATAAGTTCCTCATTATCACTACATGGCATAAAACAAAGTCGCTTTTTCTGTCCCCGTGTCCCTTTGTACGCTAAAATCTTCAAAACTACGCAACCGATTTTCATGCGGTTTTTTAATGGATAGACTGATCAAAAAGGAAGGTTTAAATGTTACTGTTACTGTTACAGCCTTTTTTTTTTTTTTATCGTCCCACTGCTGGGCACAGGCCTCCTCTCACAAAGAGAAGGATTGAGCATTAATCACCACGCTTGCTCAATGCGGGTTGGTGATTTCAGACAATAGTCCAGGTTGCCTCAAGATGTTTACCTTCACCTTTTTATCAGCCATAGGTGTCCAAGATATACTTAGAAAGTACATACAAACTTAGAAAAGTTGCATTGGTACTTGCCTGACCTGGAATCGAACCCACACCCACATAAACGGTTTAAATGTAACAAACATAGTGGGGAAATACTGTTATCCCGTGCGAAGCAGAAGCGGGTCGCTAGTTTATTATAATAGTAAAGCTCTAGTTGCTCTAGTTGTTGCATAGCGCTACTGCTCGAGACCCGAGGTCTCGGGTTCGATTCCCGGGCCGGGCCGCTATTGCTGTGTTGGTAATAGAAAACTTCGACAAAGCAGACCGGAGTCTGGAAGATGTTGACTGACAAACCCGAGCAACGGTCGTGTCGGATTTCCTTCCTATTGGGCTATGAGAGAGAAGCAAGGAAAAGGGAGTGCACCTGTCTGCGCAAATGATTGTGCACAACTGGCAGATCTCCTTACAAGAGAACTACCACTCTGACCGACAATAGGCTAAGATGCTATATTTAGGGACCTGATAAATTAAAGGGTAGCAATAAAAAGAAAACAATGACGTTTTCAGGCATTATTTGTTTATTATCATAAGTGTATAACATCGACACATTGCCATTAAACATACGATTTACAAATAAAATTCATTTCTATAATATTTACAAAATTCCTCCCATCTTTAAATACACTCCTAGATAAGTATTTTATAATCTTTGCGTTTAAATGAAGGGCTCATAAATAACAAAGGCCACAGTTTCAATGGAACTTGTTTACAAAGATATGGGTTGATTGCATTTGTGAAAACTGTCGCAAAGTAGGTACCGAAAATTTCTACACAGCACTTTCACACTAGCGAGTTTTCCGTGCGTAGCAAAACCGGGGGCATACTCGACATATTCCAAGGGTAAAATGTCATCTTTCACTATAGAAGTTGACAATTGTTTGTTATCGAACCGAGAGATAAGGTTTTTCCGAGCGGGAAATCCGCTATTGTAAAAGCGTTGTTGCAGTAATAGACAAACGTCAAGGATAGTAGATATTTAAAATCAAAGTTGTCACGAACTACGTAGCCGGGTGCGCATTTGAAACGATATCATTCTATATTACATTTCATTTAGTGGGACGATTTTAGACAAATTTTAATAGAGCATTAGATTCGGAAATGATCATTATTATTTCTCTGATTTTAATTGCCATTGTCCTTGGACTCCATCTAGTGACATCAATTCCATAGAAACTGATACTTTGTCTTACTCCAAGCGTGCTCGAGAGCAATAATGAGGTATTACTATGTCAGTAGTACAATATATTTAATTATTTTTTAGATCAATTTATCGAAGCCCTGTATAAAACGTTACCTACAGATTAATTCAGAGAAGTGGACAGAGCGAGATTAGTTATGTTTTCTTTATCAAATAATGTTCACTACTAAATAAAGTAAATTCTACAAACTTAATTAGATAATATAAAATGTCTGAGTCCGTATATTTTTTTAAATATCAGTCTAACATTCGTTAAAAATTTACAACTTTCATCTAACGATTAGTTTATATCTTTTTTTTATGTTAAGTTTAAGGCTACGGGCTGGCTGTTGGCCGGCACGACGAAACATAAACTCGGTAATGATGACCGATAAAACTCTGATATTATCTTAATTACAATTAAATCCTTATGACTTTTGTGCAGCATTACCTAATTGATTTCACGTATGTTTTATTAGAAGTAAATAAGGTTCAATATGAAACATACACACGATCAGACCCATATTTACAATAGATTTACAGTAAAGTGCTTAGATTTTTCGTTTTTTAACGGGTCTTCAAGAAGTGGAGGAAAAACAAAGAGTTATTTAAACCTTTCATTTGGCTGCTGTGAATGTACGATAGCAGTCGTGAGTCATGTGTTTTAAGAACTCGTTGATTAAACACGGATGATAGATAACAAAACGCTAGCAGTTGTTGTTATGACAGCCAACGACTGTACATATTATGAAAATTCTAATATTTTCCTGTGTCATCTCTATAGTGGTTAGATGAAATGAAAAATGTTTTTGTCCAAGCAACAGTAGTGGTTTCATTTCATAGGCTCACATTCGAATAGACGAAAAGTAAAGGTATGTACGTTCACAGCAGACAATTGTTGCTAGAGAATGATACCGTTCATAGACAACAATAATACAAATAACATCTACCTAAATTATCTACAGTCGCTAAAATTATAGTCTTAATTAATTGGTGTAAAGATCCATCTTAAAACCTACTTAAGTTATTAAAATTGTTGATTGCAGTTACCCTCAACATAGTTCATAAATCACTCTACTTTTAGGATTCTAATCGAATTATCACGCTGTCACCAAGTCTATTCATAATTTCGATAATCCTGTAGTGCCTACTGATACTCATGGTTCTAGAAAACATACAGTAATTAGGGTACAGAGTTGCATCATGACATATTTGGTATAGTAGGTAAGCAGGAGAAGATCAGTTTTTAGTAAAACTTCATCAAAGTGTGAAACAACTCTGCGAAAGTACATATGGGATAGATAAACGTTTCAGAAAATCCGGGAAATGTTACTGAAAACATTTGAAGTCGAGAGATTTATTTAATTAAATACGTCATTTGCAAAGAAATAGATGAGGACACTTTGTATGGCTACTGTGTAAATTAAATTAGGTAATGTAATTTTACAGATTTTTTTTTCTTTACCAGTAATACATACAAAGTGTTTCTAGATATATTTAGGTAAATGCCAAACAAATGCGATACAATAAAATGCGACGTGACAACTGATTATGTAGGAAAAGTAATTAAATAAGTAAACCTATAGATACAGTACAGATAATAAAGATAGAATTAAATTGAATTTACTCATTGATTAGGTACGGTCACAATCATAGACAGCAGAAAAGAGGTGCAATAAAATAATTGTACAAGTTACTTATCTAATGTTCAATCTCCATTTACTCTTATTGAGACGTAATATATAAATTTAATCGATGAAATAGTCTCACTTTTATACAAAATGTCTTAATCTTAAGATCTTGAGAAGCTGTGTGCATTTGTACAAGTCAATTGACGGTGGAAAATACGAGTCATTCGGGGTTTCTCATAAGAGACTTACAGCCATTTCCAATATACAATCTTTACATTATTTGGCCTACTAAAGATATAATTTCGACGTTAGCATATAAATAACGTCAAACTTCTGTCTTTAGTAAGCAGACCAACACATAGATGGAATACTAGGAACGACTGTTAGAGAACTATTTCCAAAAGAGTGGACATTTTCATTCTATTTTCAAAACTAGCCATTAGGTGTAGCTGATACAATCAAAGTCCTCAATAGGGTTGTTTCCTAGTATTCATTTAGTTAAAAATAAATTAATGCACCGAAAGTTCACAAAACTAGAAACACGATAAGCTATATCATATTATTTATAACTGACCATATAATTTTTAATTAATTTATGAAATTTAAATTTATAGCCTATGACGTCACGCCATTAAAAACGACGAGTAGAGACCGATGTCGTCATTCTTTCTACCTCTATATTTGACAATGACAAGTATTTGACAGTGACAGATATATAACCCGAAATAACCTCAGAATTAATGTTTTGTTTACTTGCTTCTGTGAAGTTCTGTGTGTTAATTGCATTTAAGTGATACAACTGATAAAGAATTATGGAGAAAGGATTTATGAAAGCTGATAGTTCCAATCTGCCAAGAGTAGACTCTTTTATGGTCGCTCAATTCTTTGCACATAACCAAGATTTTATTCAGCGGAACTTGGATGAACAGTTTATTTGGAGCACTAATGGTCGTATTTCCACAGCCTCGCATAACACAAACCTTGTAGGTATTCATTTTATTTAAGTTCTTTGAAACAGCATCAAATCTTTTCGAACGCTGACACAAACATAACCTCAATATAAATAAACACAAACTACGTTTCTTTGCACCGTTTCATTTTACCGCGTACACAACTCAAAACATTTAAGGTATTTTATTTTTGTGCTAAATGTATAAATATAATTTATATGTATAAAATATTATAGTTTTTGTAGCTATTTTATAAAAATACATTATTAAAATTAAGAATTCCATTAGTTGGTATGTTAGTTTTTTCTCGTTAGATGTGCTTTAAAATGTAAAGGAATGAACAGACAACAATGACGTCACAGTCACGTGATCTAGCGTTTTCTGAGCAATATTTTAAGAGAAATAGAAAAAAATGTAATACATAAAAAATAAAAAGATTTGAGACGAAAAATGAAAGAGAGGGTGATCTTTAAATTATTTAGAAGCTATCTAAATAGATTTCCGAAAATTGGAAACAACCCTATTGTCCCAGAGTGTTTTGCTATCCGATCTCTTTATACATATTAAGTAGAGGAAGGTACCTATGGTTCCGAAACAAACAAGCTTGTTGGGGACACATGTGGATGCTGTGTGGAATACTTTGTAGAATCATAGTTATTAGAATACTAATCGTGTTTTATTGAAATCTCGTGTTCTAGTAAAAATGTTTCTGTGTAAGCTTTCAGATCTAAATGTTCAAAACAATTTTGGTTATGAAAAAGCTCAAACTAGAGTTTCCCTTTATCGTTCTATGGTTCTCAAACACGTTTCGGTCGTGATTAGTTAAAAATATTAATTAGAGTATGCGTGTGACCTTTTATGTTTCTGTCCTTCGCTTAATTTTTTTTTTAGTTCCAAAAATTCTGCTCGTAACTGGTTCCTTTTCGAGGTTAAATGGGTACCAATTTTGAATTTCGATCTATTAGCTTACTGTTTTTTTTCAAATTTGACCTTGGCATTCATGGGATATTACGTAAGCGTACACGTGCTAGCAATTAAAACTCAGGATAGGGAATAGGAACGACTGTGGCCCTGGGCTAGTATGTGTCTTACTAGCCCAAGGTTACTTTGTTCATTATTGCCGATAGTAGCATTTGTTTTTCTTAGAATTGATGGGGACTGATAAACAAACATGGCTTTTGAATAGCAAAAGTGACACTCCTTCCCGCTGTAGAGGATCCATAGAGCGGTTTTAGAATGGCGCTGTGTAGGAACCCTAACCTATAAGTTCGTTTGTAGACACGTATGGGCGGTGTATTTGTTACGTGAGTTCTTTTCGTTGAAGTGCGCAATGTACATACTTATATTGCGAGTACCAAAAACGACCGTTTACGCACGTAAAACACGGTAGGAATAGAGGCTATCGGACATGCTATAGAGAGGCTTAGAAACCTTTAAAATAAATGGTTTTATCGGAAGTATTTGAGCGCGGAAACCAGTAGAAACTTCTCGATGAATAGATCGGAGTCAAGCGCGGCGATGTGTGCGGCGCGACCGACCAACGCGCTCGCGGTGTGCGGCAGTGCGTGCTGCACGTCGTACCGCACTACTGACACTGATGATGCACGCGCCGCTAGCGGTGACACCATGTTGTGGACCTGGAAGATGATACAAAGGATTTCTGTAAGTAAGAATCGAATGATCCTCCTGCTGGGTGCTCCTTGATGCGCTTTAACATCGCTTTTACACTGGCGGATTTTCCGTTTGGTTTTTCTGAGCGACGTTGCTCGGCTTACCAGTACAAAATGATATTAAAAATCCGACTGACAGATTTTTGATATCACGGAAAAATCGAGCGATAAATTCGCCAGTGTGAAAGCATTGTTATAAGGCCGCGGCAGAATATTTTCAGTATTTGTTAACGTACAGAATTTGTGACTAAATATGGTAACCAGACGTTACAGGATCTTCTAACGACATCACTCTTCTATAAGACGAAAATGATCTTCAAAACAAACACGGTACGCATACTATTACACATATGTATGATTTTGCCTACAAATCATAACAGTGTGTGGTCTATGACACAAACATATTTTATGTAGGGAAATAAGGTCAGCGTCACGGACCTCCCTGATAACACGACATTGATAAGGAGCCAGTGTCAGGAAATCTATGAAAAAGAATTACCTACTTTACCAAAATAGTGTTTGATTATATCATCGTTTATAATAAAAGTAAAAAAATCTATCGGTCGGTTATTTCTTCAACATATTTTTAATTTTAAAAACCCTAGATCAGTGGTTCTTAACCGGTGGTCCGCGGACCACTGGTGGTCCCTGGAGGCATTCCAAGTGGTCCGCGAAGCTTGGCTTCGCGACGTTGCTATACGTTATCTAACTTTATTTTTATCGAGTTATCTATGCGAGCAGGGGTTTTCGCATTGACGTATATAAGTTAAGTTTCGGGTTCCAAACCCCCCCCCCATTCATCATATCTTACTTGTCCAACAGAAAAAAATATATGTTTGGGCTACATTTTACGTAATTTTAATTTTGAGTCTTAAAAAAAAAATTTCGCGCTCGCTTCTCTCGCGTATTCAGAAACTTATGCCCTTATTTTTGCAACAAACAAAAAGTTAAGTACGTTTGGGCTACATTTTACGTAATGTTTATTTGAGTCTGAAAAAAGAAATTCGCTTCTCGCTTCGCTCGCGCATTTGGAAATTACGTAGTCATATGTTTGTCTTTCTTTGCATTTGCTTACCTACAAAAGAATAGAGAAGAATTCAGAAGTTAGTAAAGAGAATGCAGTCACAAAAATCTCATTAAATCAAAAACCTGTACTTTTAGTTTTTTGCTAAATAATAAAGAAATAAGTGCTAATTATAAAGTGTGCTTGTATTATCAATGAACCCTTAATTTAGGTAAACCAATGAGGTGGTACCCGGCATGACAAACTTTTGGTAAAATGGTCCCTCATGACTAAAAGGTTAAGAACCACTGCCCTAGATACTGCTTGGGATAGCCGTCATATTATAAAAGTCACATAAACATCTTATATATCTCTTTAGCCTTTGCAGCAGCTTTATAAAGCTTAATTTTTACCGAATTTAAGGTCTTGTCCAGAACCGCAGAAAAATCACTAGGCAGGCAGTAGAGGAATAAAATCTAATACAAGACTATAATAATTCAACCCACCATTTCTCTGTAAGCCTGCCCCAACAGCGAGGTGTCCTTAGCAGCAGCTTTACAGAGCTCCAACCTCGCTGAATGAAGAGGAACATATCGGTCCTGCCCCGAGCCACAAAGAAGGATATGTTTGAACTGGTGCAGCTGACTCCTCTCGCTCAGTCGGTAGAGGAACGAACGCCGAGGGTCTGACGCGTCGCGGAGAGACAGCTGCAGCAACGAACCCGACTTCTTCCATTTCTGCATGAACCACATGCCTGAAAATGGTAAATGAGAAACGCTGTAGGACTTCAAAAAAGTAACAAAAATACAGTCATCTTCTTATAGTCAAAAACCAACATAGATTCTCACTTTAACATTTATAATAAGAACAATTTTGTGATCACCTAGCAGGGATTGAAAAACTACAGAACTAGGTCTTTGTGTACGGTATATTCTTTGGAATTGTAGATCTATATATATAAAAGAAAGTCGTGTTAGTTACTCCACTTATAACTAAAGAACGGCTGAACCGATTTAGCTGAAAATTGGCAGGGAGGTAGTTTAGAGCCAGGAGAAGGACATAGGATAGTTTTTGTCACCATCCGGCTACGGGAAACAATCATACCAGAACGCGGGTGAAACCGCGGGCAGAAGCTAGTTTTTTATAAAGCAGAGATAGTGAACTCTCCAAAAACTTACCAGCATTAACTAATCCGCTAGAGTTGTACAGTGTCCCAAGATGAGGTCCACTTAACGAGAGGAAGGTATGAAGTTTCCCTAAGTAGGGCTTCATCTGTGGCCTCGCGAGGGCTGAGCGGATGATGATGGTGCCGAGAGAGTGGCCCACGAAGCTTATCCGAGCTGGGTCGCTCGAATTCTGAATATGGGTTAGTATCTCTTGCACGAGCCTGTAAATACATGCGTGTAAAGATGTAGTGGTTTTTTGGATTAGTTGAGCGGAAAATAATACATGTTTCTCTGTATGAGAACAGAGCTATGCTCGGGCAGTTCAATAATAAAACGGCTCATCATGTTGGCACAAGCAGATAAGTCTAATCCAACATTCAATGTTTATGAATAAGTACTTAAAGTTTTTGCAAACAAATATTTAAATCAGTCGCTAGCAGGTCGAACCAGTTTCTTCCTATGTAATTTAAATAAATTAATCATCTTAGCTGTTGAAGCTTTGTCAAATTATTATTATATAACAGTTACTTTATAATTTCAGCTCACCTATCCGTCATGGTGTCGAAGTCAGAGAAAGTGTCGCCTTGATTCCTCTCGGACATGAGGAAGTCTAGCCTTGCCCCAGGCAGACCCAGTTCCAGGTAAGTCTTGACCAGGCGAAGATCTGCCGCGTTGCCGTCTAGGCCGTGAACGCAGATGATAAGGTGGAGCCCTGAAATTATTTGCAAAGGTTTGGACTTCGTTGTGCTTAAGAAAAGTTCCAGACGAGTGAATAAAATGCGTGTGTATCGAGACTATTGCCAATTTGCGATCAATGTGAATGCGTGTAAAACGTTCGTATACACGTAGAAAAAGACGCTAATCTGAAATCATCCTTAGCGGTTGCATCTATGTATAATTCTTTAATCTTTAAATGTCGTTTGAAAATCCTTTACTATTTTGTTTACTCAATTTCTTACCTTCAGGATTAAACATCCTATATTCATCACTAATATGGAAGTAGGGCAGCGAATTTTCAACAGGTGGGAAGTCAGAGTAAATGGCCCCCGGATATTTTACACTTTGCCTGAACTCTTCTCTGCATTTCACGAATAATCTTTCAGATTCCGCCAAGCCGAATATACTGATGAGATTGCTTTCCCGTTGTTCTGTAAATGTAGAAAATACTAAGTAAGTAGGCCTTGCTTGAATCTTGATTCTAGCTCGTATTTGAATATTAAGATTATTTGATGTAACAATGATGAATAGTTAGGTATGTTGTTTTATCAGTCAAAAAGCATTACCAGTATCGTTTCTGCTGGCCAACTCCCCAGTGCTCTGACTTTTATTAAGCGTACCACCAGAGGGCGCACTGCCTGAATTGACCGACTGATGCGGCCTCAACTTGCGCCTCTCCATTATGCCTGTTCAAGCCAAGCGACGGTGTTAGTAGCAGAAGCTTTATTTATTGATACCAAGGGTCACAGTGATACCTACCTTCGCACACATGGTATAATGGGTTATCTAACTGAAGAGAAGACGTCTGTTGTTGCTGCTTCCTCGGTGTCTTCGAAGGAGTAGACGATTTGCTGCTCTGTCTACTCAACTTCGGTGATTTAGTTGGAGGATCCTATAATATACAAGCTCATTAATATGATATTTTATAGTTTTCTTAGCTTTTCTTTTAAACGATGGATGTTACTTATTTACCTTAAATTCATCTGGTGGGGGTGGAGCGTCTCTAAACTGCTGTGGTGGAGGTAAATGCTCATAGTCATTGTCACCAACAAAGTGGGCTAAATCAATTTCAGATTTAGCTTTGTTTGACGAACCTTTCTTATGGCTTGAAGGTTTGACACAAGAACGATCCACCGTCAAACTTCGTATCTCAGCCGCGATTAACTTTTCAGTATACTGTATTCTGTCTTTTAATTTACTTTTGTCTAGTGATTGAGACTTCGCAGGTGCCGGTTGTGGCTTTTGGGGCATTTCTTTCCTTATGTATGGATGTAGATTGTCACTAATTGTTTGTGACTTTTTCACCGTGCCCTCATTCAGACTTTTAGAAGATGAACTGTACGTCTTCCCTTGAACAGCACTGAAAGAATTATGCCTTTGATTTCCTTTCACTGCATTAACTTCAGCCATTTGTTGAAAACAACTTGCCGTGCAAGTATCTGAGTTGCATCCCGCATCTATGCCATTACTGTGCATTAGTTTATTATATTCGCATTGGCTATCAGTGCATATAGAATCACTACATATGGTGCATTCTTCACATACTTCTTTATCACAGCATTCTATCTTCTCATTCGAAGTATTCTGCGCTACCTTGACAGCTAACTTTAAGAGTCGCTCTCTTAACTGCTCTCCGTTCAGTACTGTTCGTTTAAAGTCACTGATAGGTTCACCATCAGATTTACGAGGCTCTGTTGGACCTTCGTAGTTTTTATTTGTAGCAGTAGTAGGTTTAGGTGCAACTAGTTTTCCAGCGACGAAATTCTGGTTTAATTGACAACTTGCATTATCTGGAGAAGACGGGCCTGAACTACGTCCGCTAGAAACCCAGCCACTTTGTTCACTCAGACTAGACGTCGATGTGCTTCTACGTCGTTTTTCTTCTTTATTCAAGAAGTTTTTAGGAGGTAAAATTTTGAAGTCTTTGTCCGCTATATCAAGAGGCGGTGATTCAAAAGCTGGTGGAGGAGCTAAATTGGGTAAAGATTCAGATCCAAATGTATTATTCATGTTGGGTTCATCTAAGACTGACGCAGCACTTCTGCAATGTCGTAACAATTCTGGCCCGTGGTCGAGACTGTACGGAACACTTGTAGAGGACTCTAATCTTCTCAACTCAAAAGGTATACTTTCGTTGCTAGATGATGATGCCGCTTCTGACATCAGTTGAGTCATCTTCTCTGATGGTTTGTGTTTCGTACGTTTCTCTGGTTTACCACTCGACCTACCACTTTTTGGCGTTGTTGCACCGGATTTCGGAGTGGCTCGGCCAGATTTTGGTGTAGCCAGACCTGACTTTGGAGTAAATCCACCGGACTTGGGCGTTGACTTGCCAGACCGTGGCGTTGCACGGTCTGATTTTGGAGTACTACGTTCAGACTTTGATGTATGCCGATCTGATTTACTATCTCGTGATTTAATGGAATGATGACTGCTCAACGAATCTCTACTAGAGTTCATTTTAGTATTTTCTTTCCCACTTTGATTTAGTTTTGATTCTTTGGATCTACTTTTCTTATGCCTCACAGATGGCATAGTTGAATGAGGCGTAGACGGAGGTGTTTTTGAATACGTTGATTTTGATGTTCCATCGCTGCTTCTATCTAAAGTCATAACAAATCCACTGTCGTCACTACTTTTACTCGATTTCTTTTGATAGTTTTGGATTAAACTTCCCGTATTGAAATCGTAACTCCAGTCCCCTTTTTGCAGATAATAATTGAGCTCATGCCTGAGTTGATTACGAGCAGCTTCAATATCAATTTGTTGATTTTCCACTTTTTGATGAAACACATGCGTAGAATTAGATCTATGTACGTGCTTATTAGAAACTAAGTTATTTTGATCAGTCACTTGATTTTTACCACTAACCGGTGGGTAAGAATTACGTGGAGGCAACATAGGACGGGGTAAATTTACACTGTAGCCTCTTTGAAATTCTAACGGATTACGAATAACATTGTTTACTTGCAGATTACCCTGATTACCGAAAGTATAGCCGTACACTTGGTTAGGATTAGCTTTCATTCCACCGTCGTAATTGTATCCTACATTATGAAACACTTCATTGTTCACTCCATGCCCAACGTTTTTAATACAAGGATTTTTGTATTTTTCTCTAAATTCACTTATATTTCTTCTATAGTCATCTCCTTTGGAACTGCATCTAGTCGTTGTATTCGTTGGATAAGCACTAGTAGTGACGCTTCTAGGCAATGTTGTTGGCTTTACTTGTTGCGGCGGTAGATATGGTTTTGGGTAGTTGACGGAAGCATTAGAACCATTTCGTACAGTCTTTGTCAATGTTTGAGCAGTGTTGAGCGGTGTCATTTGCGATACCCTCAACTGATCTAGAGATTTGCTGTGCCTAGCGGGTAGAGTACTCACACCGCTAGTGATCTCATGTTTTTGTCGAAACACTTCTAGTCCTGGCTCTGATTGCTCTTTTCCTAGACGCGAAACGTTTGAAGCACTTTTTGCCGAATTCATATCAAGCAGAGTTGATGCGGAGTATCGAGACATTTGCTGTCCTTGTTGTATCGGGCATGAGGCGAATGCATTGTTCGGTGGGAGTTGAATCTCGCTAATTTGATTATTTTGCACGATGTACCTATTTCTTCCAGTAAGCTCGAGTTGTTTGTTATGTGCTTTTGGTAGTTCAACTACATTTTGTTTCACTAAAGCTCGTTTGGGTGATCCGCGGGCTGATTTCTGGGGAGCTAAAGTCAGAGTTGCTTGCACGACACTAGAACTGGATTTAGGTGCGTTGAATTGCGGTTCAAGAACGTCCATGATGGTTTTGGGCAGTGTGAGAGTAACTCTGGATGCTTCGGATGATGGTCTTCTGGAGTCCATGAGAGAACTAACACTACAAGCACAGTCGTCTCCAAGAGGCTCCGAACATAGGAATGGATCTGCAAAAAGACATCGAGATTAGTTAAAATTGAAAGAGTTTGTAAACTAAGTGGTTGCTTCTTATAAGAGTACTTACCGCTTCCAGATTTACTCGCACTTGAATTCAGGAATGATCGCCGTCGCGCAAATTCTGCTGTGTCTTGATATCTGAAATTATAACAATAGTAAATTCACACTAGATGTGACTGTGTATCTTGTTAAAACCATTTAATCTTAAGCACCTATATATCGATTATGATCTATATTTATAAAACAGTATTGTTCAAGTCTCCAAAACCCACCTGTCTTCAAATATAATAGGCATGATATGCGGGTCACCGTCCAACGCTATGCAGTGTACCGGCAGCGGCGGCAGCAGCGCCAAGTAGCGGGACCTTCGCGCCACCTCGCCGACGCTCTGGTACGACTGGTAGTTGCTGTCGTAGCACCCCGCCAGCGAGTGACGAGGGTTGTCCAGCACGAAGAAGCATTCGGAGAAACGCTTGATGCTGGAAGAGATATGTTTGAATACAGTATTGTTGTAAGTAAATAGATAATTTGGGTCTTTTTGAAGTTCAGCCCACAATAGAAGGCTGTACTATAACTGTTCTTTTCACTCTTCTCCGGTAGCGTCAAACCTGATTAATCATCAAATTAGTTGGAGAATGAGGCTATTACCAAAGTAGATAGTATTTTTCATATGATCCTGCCGCTTTGTGGACAATTTGGATCATGTTGCAAGCAATTGTTATTATCTATGCCGCGTGCACGACCAGTGGTCTACAAGGACACGTTGTCTTGTTAGTGAAATTGCAAACACAAGTATTTAGAGTAGGTACCGCAGCGCATGATGCCTGGCGGCGAGCGCGTGGTGCACGTGCGGGCGGTCGGACGTGTGGTGCAGGAAGGCGCGCCAGCGCAGCGTCACCTCCGCGCACAGCCGCGCGATGTCGTGCGCCGCGCTCATCGCCCACTCTTCCTCCGAGCCGCATTCTGACTTCTGGAATGTCTGTGGAGTTTTAGCTCTTTAGTTTTAGATTTTGAAATTATACAGTCATTTCGTCATTGCCTTAATAGCCTTTTTTACATAGGTGGAAAAATCGAGTGATATCCAAAAAACCGAGCACAAAAAAGTGATCAGCACTCTTAACACAAAAGTATTCGTATTGTATATGGAAAAAGGTCAGAAATGAATTTAGGTATAACAAATAGCTATTATACGGTTTACAAATGGCACCAGCGACGAAAATCTTGTGTGAAAACCTCCTTTAATGGTATGGATATTTGTGATGTATATACATATACATCTGCAATGTCTACGAATTACCTATGAATCAAAGCTTTGAATCTAATTATTAGCGTGGACGGCTATAGAGAAAAGAGGCCGACTAACAAAACAACATATAGGGTTAAATGAGTGCATCGTTTACATGAGGTTAGGTAACAACACCAGCTTTTTAATCAATAGCCGCAGACCTTGGCCACGAACGATAGCGTGTTTTAAGTTTCATGGAAGTGTTATTTATAATTCTGACTAACCTTCCCAAAGTCGCTAAGGTCCTTTATTCTCTGCGCGACTTCTCCAACGACGGAGTTGGACGATGACTCCTCAGGAGTAAGCAGGATGCCTGGAGAGCCACATATTGCTAGAGCGCTCTGTAGCCCTTCCAGAGATCCTAACAGGATCCCGCATACTTCTGCGTGGACTTGCCTGAAATGCGGGTAATAAAAATGTATAGTTTGTTTCTTACATAAAAGTGATGTCATCAATACCAAATCAGATTAATAATAGTCGGCATTTTTAATCCATATGCTATGCGATAGGTTATTTAAATGTTTATTTATTCTATTGCTAAACAATTAGACACAAAAGGCAAAAAAAATGGAAGGAGCTGCGTTGACATCAGTAAAGTAAAATATTTTTTTTTACGTTATAGAACCATTCTTTTGAAATAATAGGACAATCAATAATTAATAATAATAATGGCGTCCACGGCCGATTTCGGCCACGGCGGCTGTTCTCATTTAAGGAGATCTGCCAGCTGCGCAGGACATATTATAGTGCACGAGCATTTGCGCAGACACAGGTGCTCTCCCTATTCCTTCACTCTCATAACCCGATGGGACGGCAATCCGACACGACCGGAAAGAGATCAGGCGCAGGACCGACATTTACGTGCTCTCCGATGCACGGGTGAATCAATCACCAACTTCCAGACTACGGGCTGCTTTGTGAAAGTTCAAGAAAACCCACAAAGCGATTTCGGCCCGACCCGGGAATCGAACCCGAGACCTCGAGAACAGCAGCCGCGCTTGCGACCACTAGACCAACGAGGCAGTATACAGTAGAGTTATCAATAATTAAACCTTACCTAGCATGCGCGATCTTGCTAGAGTTGCCGCCGGCGCACTTGCCGGTGGAGCCGAATAGTACATTCTCGAAGCTTCCAGAAGTGTTGAAGTTGGATCCAGCACTCTTCATCAATTTGCCCCATTGTTTACTTGAGCGAGGAGTACTAGAAATATTATTATAAACCAGTATTATATTATTATATTTTTTTTTTATATCAGATATTCTTGGTTTGTTTAGACCACACAGAGTAAGTACAGACGCCAGCAGGTCAAGCTACCCAAATCTATCAAATATTACCAATCGAACATTAACCTTCCACTATCGTTAAAAATTTATTGTTTGCGCTAGGTTTTTCTTTATTGATAACTAGCCGTTTACCCGCGGTTTCACTCGCGTCCCGTGGGAGTTACTGCCCGCACCGGGATAAAATATAGCCTATGTTACTCGCAGATAATATAGCTTTCTAATGGTGAAAAAATATTTAAAATCGGTCCAGTAGTTTTTGAGTTTATCCATTACAACCAAACAAACAAACTCCTTACTCTCCCCTCTCCCTCCTTCCTCTTTATAATATTAGTATAGATAAAGGTAAAATTATTACGCAATGCTAGTGACCTAATACCTAAGTGTTACTCACCAGCTTTGCACATAATGCATGATACTTTTCCTTGTGTGACGAACAGACATAAAAGATAACAATGATGTTAGTATTTATTGATAAGGCGTTATTTATCATACAATAGTTCCTACTTATAACAATTATTCACATAGCCGTGCCAAAATATATATTGAGCAACAAAGGTCATTGGGCACCTTAGTATGGAAATCATACCCACGGCGGACACGAACAAAATATAGCATAATATAATGAAATAAGGCTCATTTACTATGGTGTTAGTCGCATCAATGTGAGCTATGGGAATCTAGAGAAAATCTAGTTTAAGCGTTAAATATTTTCCCGATTTCATCGGTGGCCTCATTGTCAAAGTCGTCGACTGGTTTTACAAAATATAGTTTGGAAGTGTGAAACAAACGAGATGTTATCTGCTGAGTAACTGCAATTTATAGCTCTGAGGAAAGTGTCAGGCGGGCCATGAACTATAGTAGTCGATGATTTAAAATATTACCTACACTTTTCAGCGACTCATGACATAAATGTGTCATTGTGATCTGATACTGGAGAACATTGGAGTCGAAAGGTACGCAATTTTCGTATTGAATTATTATGTATTAAAATATATGGTATTACTGATAGTAAACTTCAATAAGTGTGTAGCATTCACATTTTAGTTCCGCAGAAGACAAACTTTGTACTAACCATGTTTCACATATTGTATTTCAGTTTTGATTCGGCTTTGTTATATTATGTAATGTAACTTGCATTTAAGCGGGCAATTTAATCATTTAAACCTAATTCTAGTCCAATAATTCTTGGGACACTCATAAATACTTACTTGATATAAGGCTGATGTAAAGCGACAAGGCTCGCATGGATGGTGATGGACACTGATGACAGATGGAAGTAGTCGAACAGAACGGGCAAGTGGTAGTGAAGGCCTTGTGCAGGCTGGAAGTGCAGTTTCAGCACCCGACATGACACAGGAGCCAGGGTACTGGACTGTGCACCCTCGCTGCACCACAGCTCCACTCCAAGACTCCATTCTGCCCGTTCCAGCGACTCTTTGAGACTCCGGCTGTCCACTGAACAAAGAGCACAAAATGTATTCTTGGCAAACAATCGGCTCAAGCGAACTGCTATTAAAAGAACGAAAGTAACGAGTTCCAAATGCTTGTCATTACGAAATGTGGAACAATTGAATTGTATTTCATATCAGCTCTAAAATGCAGAAGCAAGTCACTGCTGCTTAAAGCTTGATCATTTTCAAAGACGATTGCTTGTTTGGGATTTTATTCAGGTTCTAAGAACCTAGAAATGAATCCTCTTCCTAATTTTCTTTCTTTTTTCCATGTTTTTTAAGAGGATAGTTTAATTTATATAAGCAACTTATAATATTGAAAGTGGTTTGATTTATTGTTGCTTTTTGTACACAGACAGCGTTAACTCGGAACGTCCATGTTATTTTATGGATCTACCTCTACTTCAAACTGGCACTGGTACTCAGCTACATCAGGCTCGACTGGAAGCCGACCTCAGCATAGTTGGGAAAAAGGCTCGGAAGAAGACTACAAACTAGCAACAAGAAGATTTGGTTACCTTCTAAAGTAAATAACTCCTCCGACGCTTACCTAAGAGATGAGCTCTAAAATGCACGATGTCCCGTAGAGTGACCTCCTCATTGCGGTACATGATCTGGAAGGCCCGGGATGCAGCCAGGCCACCGATGAGCGACGCGTTGGCGGCTGGTCGGCCGGTGCGGGCGGCGCCATTGCCGCTTGACACTGACGCTTCAATGTGCACAGGGACCTTCGGAGATACGCGAAGGCCCACGCGCACTTGGTATAGTCTGAGGACAGAACAATAGATAATGTGTATTTTGAGATATAGATAGTGAAATATCTACCACGGCCCTGGAAACCTAGAATGCAAGGGTACCTACTTTTTGCTAAGATTTTTGCCAGTGGAAGAAAGACGTTATTTCTTTCACCATCATTTTTTTACGTAAATATCAGCCTTAATAAAGGATTTAGAGTATTTCAACGTCAAAAATTTAAACTTGTATCTCTCTATTATTTGCTTGGGGAGTTAAATCTAGTTGTTGGACAGTACTTGCACTTATGTTAACGTGCACTCTTTAAAACCCTTTATCCCTACATCACAGCCAAGAACCATCAAATCACGCCGCCATAAATACGGTACAAAGTAATTTTTCACCTTTACTTTTTCGCCATGGGTCTAAAGGTATAGAGAGGTTAATCCAACCTTATTATGTTAAGTTCATTGCGGCCATCACGGTTCATTACGGCCAGGCCGCAAAGGTAGCAGTTAACTTTACGTCGGTTTTTAGTACAACGACTTATGCTTTACTACCTTTAATATAAGGGCTTGACCTTATTTTGAACAGGATGTTTTTTCGTTGGGTTTGAAGAGGAAAGACCTTCAGATGTTATGTGGTGGTGTAGGTATGGATGAGTTGTATTGCTTTGAGTAAGGTTCGGTTGGTGACCTCATTCATTGTACTTATCAGCTATCTACTTAATTAGAAACATCAATATGTTTTATATAGACTACCACTCTTGATCGACAATGAACAAGACAGATTAGAGAATTTCTCTCACTTACCAATAGTAACGAACATTTTAAAGGAACTTTACACTTGAGATTTTCCTCTACAAAATACGAGTCGAGTATCATGTCAGAAAATGTGAATAGTAAAACAAAGAGAGGTGTGGTTAGCAGACACGAGCCTGCAATCTGCCTAAGTAGTTCTGTACATAAGTAACTTCACCGTACGCGGAACACAAGTAGCTTAACCATGGGAGTTTGTGCGGGGAAGTATTAAGAGTTGTTCGTGTTACCACTCTATATTTATTACTTAATGTAATTGTCTTTTCATTAATTGAAGGTTAATACGGACGTTATGGTTTTTGTCAAGATGCATAGGGTCGTGGTCAAGGAAATCCACTAATGTCAATGATGCAAGTGTGGGGTAAGTCAGTCACAGCTGTCAAGACAGAATTGGGGTTATGGAGCCAAAAACAGGGTACTTACTGCGTGTATCTGTCTATGTATGAATATGGGAGTTATGTAAACAATGTAACACTTGCAGCAACTGAAAAAAGTTAAAATGTAAAACAAACAGTAGCTTTGTAAATAAATACAGTCAAATGATTTGGATTATAAAGAGTATAGTATAGAAACAGGTAAGATACCTAATCAATAAAAGCAAATCAACAAACATTCACTCAGATACCGAACTAACGACAATTCTCCTCACAAAATGACCAACGCAATTGGTTGCCGTCGGAACTTTTCCTACACATGGTATTTCAACGTCGGGTACTTTTTACACCCCAATTCATTTACACCTGTCGCGACGGTTTCTACCCGAATCAATTTGCAGGAGTCACCGCTAGACAGCCCCACCCTATGACCTTTAAAAGAGGAATAGAATGTGCTTCTGTATTCACGAACTTGTAACGCCTAAATAAAATGTTTACAGTGACTAATGATTAATGAAGGAGTACGTAATTGGGAATGAAGTATGAATTAGGGAAATAAAAAGGGTTGTTCTTATTTGTCGTACCTTTCATCATCCCCCGAGCCTTTTCCCAACTATGTTGGGGTCGGCTTCCAGTCTAACCGGATTCAGATGAGTACCAGTGCTGTACAAGAAGCGACTGCCTATCTGACCTCCTCAACCCAGTTACCCGGGCAACCCGATACCCCTTGGTTAGACTGGTGTCAGACTTACTGGCTTCTGACTACCCGTAACGACTGCCAAGGATGTTCAATGACAGCCGGGACCTACAGTTTAACGTGCCATCCGAAACACAGTCATTGGTGTCTAAGATATACTTAGAAAGTACATACAAAAGTTGCATTGGTACTTGCCTGACCTGGAATCGAACCCGCGCCCTCATACTCGAGAGGTTGGTTCTTTGCCCACTAGGCCACCACGACTTTGTCGTACCTACTTATTCCATTATTATTGTAATTCATGTTTTGAAGTTTTATGAAAGGACTGTTAGGTACGTAATTGATATTGGCCATGTATAAAATAAGTAAAAGTGGCAAGCTCATTAGTGGGATTCAGTTAAACAAATTATCTCTCCCTTCTGAAAGTTCATTGAACTTACTAGAAATGAGCTCAAAATGCTTTAACGTTTAAGTTAAGCTTATAAAAACAAGATCGCTGTAAAACACTGGACTAAACTTACCCCTACCTACCCTTGAAAACAATAGCAGAAACAAACATAGCCTTCATAAAGAAAACTAATGAAATAACAATCGGCGTATCAATGAATTATGTAAATATAGGTGAAGGCAATGTACATAAATGATCGATGCATTGCCTTGGGTCAAAGTCAACTACCATGTTTAGTATACGTGTAACTGAAAGAAGGCATGTTTTCATGAATGAAAGTTTTTTTCAGACGCCAAAAGCGCACTATGGTTATCTTAATATATGAAGGGAATACAAATAGAAAACATACAATATATTCACATAGATGATTCCAGAACGGCAGACGGAAACAAGGTGGCCAGTTCTTACGCTTCAAGGATGTTCAGAAAAGACACATGAAAAGGTGCAACATTGATCCTCAGAACTGGGAGACAAAAGCCATTTGCCGCCCGGAATGGAGAGGCCTACTTAAAAATGCGATCAAAGATTTCGAAGAGCAAAGGAAATCCGCACTGGATGCGAAGCGTGATGCTCTTAAGGCTAAAACACCAGTAGCCATTCATTATAACTACGTGGACGGTATCCTAACGTGCAGCCAATGCTCGCGCACGTTTACACATAAAATAGGGTACTGCAGCCATCAAAGGGCGCATAGAAGAGCTGATCATCCTAGTTCTTCTCTCAATGGTAACTGAAAGCAGTCACCATAGCCGAAATCGGCAGGGAGTATATATACTGAACATACACAAAATACCCTAAAAAGAGAAATATTCAGGAATATGCGTTTCAAACACGCGAAACAGCCTCGCTCCGAGTATGCTGCGACTTGGCTGCTATCCTATACGAGAAAGTGTCGCATAGCAGATTTTTTTAGAGACAGCCTAGCCGATCTGTAGCATGGGTTGAACTAAGTTACCCTAAGATTGTTTCCATCACTACATACAGTATTTGCCATGTTTACTAGTTCTATCACAGTTTCTTTTTCATATCGATTGTTCAAATTAAAAACGTTTCGTCAACATTATGTCAATAAGTGTTAAAAGTCATTTGATAAAACTTTGAAGTGTCGTATAACACTTTATTAAAATGAAATAAAATACGAAAGTACGGCAACGTTCAAAGCTCGTTATTCAGTAATTAAATATAAAGGAGCGTAATGAGTTTATTAGGTTATGCACTTGTTTGCAGCATAAAATGTGAGTTTCAGTTCACTTCTGACATTTACCTCAGAGTGCATACTGCAAACTTTTTGTCGGCCGATAGTTTGTTTGGGCTTATAAGTCAATATGAAGATGTATGGTAGTACCTTCGCACATTACAAAGATCAGGGGCCCGATTCTCCTAAGTTAATAATGTCAAAATTGAATAGAAATCGAATCGCAATATGATCGCTATAGCAGTTTTAACCATATCGGGCATTCTGCTACTAATATAAGACCAATCGTATTCCTTCGACATTCGACTGGTTTGCGATTGGTCTGCTATTTTGGTGATTTTGGTCTATACAGTAGTTTGCTCTACAATTATATTGCAATCGTAAATCATTTGCAGACAAAATGATTCATTATTGAATGACAGAAAAGGTTAAAAACGTTTATTTCAAAGAAAAATTAGCGGAATGCCACATACGCTTCAATCGTAATCAAGTCGTGATTGGATCGCAGTCAAATGTGAATCGTATGTCGCTTAAGTAAAATTAGGAGAATCGGGCCCCAGGTATTTAGCCGGTATCACACCGAGTGTTTTTGACTGGAATCAAGATAGCTTTAAAAAAAATTGCCTACTATCGGGTCAACTGTCCGCCGACTGATTAGTCTGCAGTGTGCTGGCTTTTAGGTATAACACAGTGTAGACACAGCTCTCATAGTTTCCAGTAGTTACTTACCTACTAATTTTCTAGGTGTTAATGGAAGCGTTTCATTTCAAATTTTGAATTTCGGACGTTGAAATTTTAGTTTTGTTAGTTTGTAGTAGTTGGACAGTTCAATGTAGGATTAACTGGAATGTAATTTGATTCTAAATATCGTTAAGTACTGAGGTTTGTTTCAGCATGAAAAGGGCTTTCTGTAACCGCTTTTTTCACGGAAGTCAAGTAACTTACGAGCCTTTTTCATGGATTGCACTAACAGTTATCATTATCTTCTTATTAAACCGGATTTTATTTGCAGGACACTGTACCTACGTATGAATAGTTTTATACATGGATTAGATACTTAAATGGAGAAATGTAAAAAAAAGAAACAGTTCTATTTTGCCGTATGCCATTTCCCGGAAAAGCTTTTTTTATTACAAAGTGTGTTAAATATGTAAAAGGAGTGTCAAATTGCTAATAGTCGCGATATTATTTATCTGCGGCAAACACTTGGGATGAACGCGCCGCAAATAGAACTGGGTCACAAAACGATCGCGATGCGTAGGAGTCGTGTCATTTGCAATTTTAAAACATAAAATACTTACTACTCTTTTATGTTCTACTCGTAAAGTGTTTTGCGAGTTATTAAATACATATTTCATTGAATTGAGCAGATTTTAACAACATTGAACAATGTTAAAACTGCTTCTTCTATTATAGAACTGTTTCCTTAGTTATGCGATGAAAGCATACTTAACTTGTATTCTTTGCATTTTATCTCTCGTGTTCTGTATTCTTACTAAATGCTAATAATTTCCTTCATTCCAATCAGGGTGTCTGTTAATCATCAATGCAGACTTGGTACCTTGATAGACTGATTTATTTGTAATCATTATGTACTCACTTAATTGTGGTACAATCAGTGATTAGATCAGTTCTTCGTCGTGACTTGTATTGAAATTGTTCATGAAAAACTTAAGAGGCTTTCCCCCAGATCAACCATAAGTATTGTTATTACTAAAAGAGGTTCAACGATCTGACCTGATGTATCGAGACTGGCTAGTATATTTTAGAACTGTATATTTTTCTATCGTTCGAATAAACAATAGGTGTACCTACTTGTATGAGGTAACTATCAAACTCCGTGAGTTTTATTAGTGTTTATGTACCAACGTATACGAGTTGTGTAGTAAAACATACGGCCACGGGCGTAAACATTGTAGGTTCGGTAAAAGCTGATTAAAAACATTTAATTTTAGACAAAACGACCTTGTAACAAAATGTTGCCGAGTGTTAGTTCTGATCTCTCGTATGAAGCACGATTGTTCTTATTTACATTTTATTTTATTTTAGTATAATTCATTTTTAGGAATAAAGAAAGCATTAAGTATATTTAATAGCATTTTAAAAGTTTAAAACACATAATACTATTAACGAACGCTACTTTCATATTTTCGTAAAAGTAATAGAAAACACAAGAAAACTTGTGTTGCTAATGATTTGTTTGTGTCAAAACTCGCTTTTAACATAAAATTATACAAATTACACCGTCAAAACGGCATAAGGGATGAACAAACGTCAAATCAAGCTAGCGCGCCCCTCTAATTAGCATTCCTGGTAAGCCCTCAGAAGTTCTAAAGAAAGTAGCAACAGTTTCATTATAATTAACATCAATGACAATAAAAAATAGAATTGAAAATAAACAATCTAAAAATAAAAAAATATGTAGGCACCTACATAGTCTGAATGGATCATCTGTGAATGATTTTAATTCATAAAATGCACTCTGTTTTTATAGTGGCAAACATTCATATAAAATTTCAGTCGCTTTCGTTTGCTTTAGGAATGTACAGTTTTGATATATCTAAACATTTTCTTACTCGTTGCCAAATGCATTACAAGCTGGGAGTTTAACAAACTCAATATTTCACATATTTCTGCCTGAAAAACAAAGTATCTGGTACTGTAGTTCATTTTGAACGTATTGTTTTCGCACTTTTTTGTCATATTAAAAAAATAGGAAAATAAATAAAATCAGAATTAAAGTCCATTCACACACGTGTCTTTTCCGTTCGGTTCTTCCGCGGGCATTGTACGGGTGACCTGAAAACGTTCGACAACTTTTAACCGCTCGGATCGTGTCGCGTAAAAATCGAGCGTATACGCATAACAAAATCTCATCTGTGTGAAAATCTTCTTCTTCTCAAATTCTAATTAATTTCAGTTCTTGTTTCCATCTTATCATTGTCACAGATTAAAATCTATACTAATATTATAAAGCTGAAGAGTTTGTTTGTTTGTTTGAACGCGCTAATCTCAGGAACTACTGGTCCGATTTGAAAAAATCTTTCAGTGTTAGATAGCCCGTTTATCGAGGAAGGCTATAGGCTACTTTTTATCCGGGTCCGTGCCGAGGTTCCCACGGGATGCGGGTGAAACCGCTGACAGAAGCTAGTATTTCATAAAGGGAAACTTTTTAAGATTATTTGTACGTTCGATAATGGTAGTTACTTACAAGATCTATTGATTCTTTGAAAACGTTATGGGTATTTACTTCTATACTGATTGCACTATTAAAAAAATATTCTTCCCTCAATTATTGAATTGTCTGAAATAACACTTTTGTATGTGTATGACACTGTAATATTTATTTTTATTTATGTCAATGTAGTATGTGCCAGTGTCTACTCGAAATTTGCATACCGATTGAGCGGTGAGATATGCATGTACGTTATGTAATTTACCAAAACACCTGTACCTAATACCGTGTCTCTGCAAATAAAGATTCTTATTCTATTCTATTCTATTCTAATGTTTCTGGTTGTTAGGAACCAATTGGTTTTTAAAAATGTTGGCCCTGTTTGATAAAGCTTAAATTGCCTTTTCTTTTATTTCTTAGAGTAAGTAAATAGGTAGCAAGATTTAGGGTTGAATTCAAGAATTGTGAAAATATTTACAACTTCGCAATACCAACACGCAACGATACAATTTTGGGAACTGCTGCCGTTAACACGCAACGGATCATGCAGCTGTCATAATTTTCACTTATAATACCACAAGAGCTTCAAAATTATCGGGTATTTTCCGATAGGTTCGTTGCAAACAAATGAAGGAGTCAAGTTTTTCAGGTTAAAAAATAACGAGCGCGAAGCGCGAGTGATTTTTCCTGAAAAACTTGACGACTTTATTTGTTTGCAGGGAACCTTGAGGGAAATGCCAGATAATTATGAAGCTCGTGTGGTATTCGGGAGATTATTTTTCCGTCCCAAATGTCGGCCACAACCTGTCAGTTTGACGTAGCAACGACCAGAGAAAATATTCAAAAAATTTTCAGTATAATACCATGTAGGTTGTACCACGTGACGTCGAATGGTGCAATTCTATTGGTCGATATTTGGGTCGGAAAAATAATCAAAGAAATTTCATGAACATGACAATTTTCAGGTCATGAAAAAGAAGAAAATATCCAGCCATTTCAAAATACTAGTAATCAAATATTTTTATGATTAAGAAGAAGAAGCTAATAATGTAATAAAAGGTTACGGTTAGAAAAATTCATGCCTTCAAACATGACGATGCGTAAAAAACAACCAATTTAATGAATGGACCTGAATTTCATTATTTGATTAATGAGCAATGAAAAGCAATAAGGGCGGAAAAGTTAACGTTCCCACGAATAATTACTAATTTAGGTACGACACTGGATGAAGTGATCTACATACGCATAGAAAGCTTAGGTTATGTTAGGTAGCTCTTATCGATAAAGGGGCTATTTAGTGCTTAAATATTTTTTTTTATCGGTTCAGTAGTCCTGATATTATAGAGTCTTCAAGCAACCAAACAAACTCCTCAGCTTTGTAATATTAAATTAAGATTTCAATGAACCAACATTTAGGTAGGTGCTATCGATCTATGAAAATCCATAAAGTTCTATAAGTAAACAAGGTCCTATTAAAATCCAGTAATCAGGGAAAGAACGCTAAACGCAGATATTACTCGTACTAATTAAAAGGCCTGTTCTGCAGTCTAGGTAAATTAATTGAAGGGGTTTCGACGATGGCCGTGCACTCTGCATTCGTCAATCATTATAATTGCGCGGCAGCCCCGGGCCACGAGTGCGAATTTATTTTTAAAAAACTCTTCTCTCCATATTTCAGAACGAAATTGATTGCGATCGACGACGTTGGGCGCCATTAATAAAAATATGATTGATTTTGATGTTAAGTCCGTATGGTAAACAGAACCTATCATTTTAATTTAATGATTCAATTAATCGAAGACTTTCAGTAAGGCGTGAGACTGACACGTGTGTAATTTTCATATTTTAGTCTATCACTGTAAATGCAGTCATGATCATTTAGGTACTTACTCGTTAGCTTGGGGTTTTCTGATAAATTGATGAATGATTCAAATTCAAATATTTAAGTTTGTATTATAGTAATATTAATTACTTTACGATTTGCACATTATAAATTCATATACTATGTCGAGTAAGAGAAATTATATAAATGCCATATGGTTGAAAGGTTCTTATGAGAATCAGTTTATTATAAGTTTTTCAGGTGACCTGTATTAGAACGAAACAATGTCAAGTACAGGAGAATACTCGTACGTAATTGGCTTACTTTTCAGGATTCAAAGAAAATGGCTTAGTCACAACAATTTGCTTAGATTTAAGCACCGCATGGATACAAAATCTGTAGATTAGTACCTATTATCTAAACACTTGGTTAAGTACTCAAATTCTACAGCTAGCGTAATACGAATTCTTAGATAAGTAGACTGACGTCGTAGACGATCTTCATAATTCAGAGTTTCGTCGATATATCTTATTATAGCACTATCCCGCTCTAAAGTTGGGGTAATGCGGTGAAAGAAAATGTACCAATAATCTCCGTCTGCGTACGTCTCAATCAGAGGGTTACTCTTGAGCTAATGTCAGGGGGAACGTTATCACTACGCTTCGTAATATGATGGTTCTTGGCTATGAGCTGATGACGATCATCTACGGTCAGTTACGACTGAAAAGTCATGAATTTCACAAGTCATATTTTTGTACATATAAAATACTTATAATTATGATTCTCTCGTGGTCACTTGGTCAATACACGTTTATCTAACTGTCCTATGGTCATAATTATATCGTTCCAATTTGCGTGCAATTGACGCGTTATCAGTTGTTATCGACGTTATCACGAAGGTTCTAGCAGCACTACGGTTGTAATATGAAAGTGCGCTCACCCTCTCTGAAAGAGGTCGACATTGTAGAACTTGTAAAGTTCGACGGAGAACTCGAATGTGGCCTGCAGGTCGGTCATGGTGTGTGTGAACAGCAGGCGCGGGCGCGGGCGGCGCGGCGCGCCATGCCGCGGCCGCTACCAGGCCGCGGGGCGCATGGCGCGGCTCACCGCATCCGAGGCACTGCACGCACTGCACTGCACGACCACACCCGGCTCGCCAGCTCCACCTCGCGCTCCCGACCACGCACCCGCCGACACCGACGTACGGCGAGCAGTGCCAGAACCAGGAATTCATTTTTTAATAGCGAGCAGCGCGCATGCGCCGCGCCCGTCCCGAACCTAACCGCTAGGGCCGGGACACGCCGCCGCCGCGGATACACGGCTACACCAACATATCTGCATTTCTATCTCATAAATTGCACTCGTCTTATTTGAATCATGTGGGTATTTCAGTAAAATGAAGTACGATGTTGTAAAATGAAGGGTGGCAATAACGTCTTCTTAGAAATTGTATACCAGCTGATTTTACTAAGTATGTTAAACTTTTCCATACTTACCAAATAATTTTTTACTATTTTCCTGCCTGTGTAACAATTATAGATTTTCTCATACGAAAGGTTGCCACCAAAAAAACATTTGAGAAAAAATCTTACCATTCAAACTACGTACATACAATACGAAATGATGTGGTATATTTTCGGATACGCTGACTTTGGGCGCGCCTAGAGATGCGTGTCTGCCATGTTGAGCGCGAGACGCGCCGTCGCGCCGCGTCGCGCCGGCTCCGGGCTGCAGTGGCCGGCGCGGCCGGGACCCACCTACACAGGTGCGCCGGCTCGCTGCGGCCCGCATGTTACGTCGCTTCAGATATGTCGCCGCGTGCTAATGCGCCGCGATTACGATCCCGCGGGACTCGCCGACTGTAAAGGTCAGGGGGTGGCCGTGTACCGACCCCCGCGCCCGAGCCGACCTAACCTTTCTCGTACCTGCCGATCACAAGACTATAATTCTATACCGATGACGCCATTTTATAATACCTGCAGGGGGTGCGATTTGGGGCGACCTTTATTTGAGTGAGATTTGGTATTTTACGAGACCGGCTAAGTCGCTGTTATAGACAGTTGTGATAGCGGGTATCGCTGCGACATCGACGCGGCGACGACGTCGGGTCACAATTATTTTAAGCTCTGCTCCACGTGTCGTAGTATTTTTGTCGAACGTTGAACAAGTTTATTATAAGCCCAACTCTTATTTAAGAAAACGTTAGGTAGGTACTTAATAAAAATAAAGAACCTCATGATATAAATGTGTATTATTTTATACTCCTGGACCTTTGATCTTGATATGATTCACGTTTATGAGCTAAATAATTAGCTTTCCTGAATAGAAGTCTAAAAATAATTCACCCACGTATCAAGCCGACATTAGTTTACAAGTATTTACGAACATCAAGTAATACAATTCTGAGAGCAAATAGAAATTTAATTGGAGGTTTGCTGCAAAAGGTCACAGTTCAAGATTGGGGTGGTCGATAATGATTGGTTGGCGAGCTTCGGGAAAGGATTGCAGAATAGTGCCGCCTCCATCCGGATCAGGCTGCGAGGGTCCTTTCAATAACTTTGATTGCGTGTCTTTATTCGGAAAATCGGGACCTTTTCCAGGATTCCCGTGAAGTGATATTGAATTGACGAATTCCTTGCTTTATTGCTACGTACCGTCGTATATTTATTTATAATATTGCTGTGTTCGTTTGTCGTGTGTGTTAGTTGATACCCGAGCCGTCAGGTGTCCACTGGGGTATTACATGTCAATGAGATTACGATGCCCGGCCATGGTTGAATGGCAATCAGATTACTGGATGAATGGAATCCTTAGATCATACGGATTGCTGCTATTTATACAACTACACTAATATGAACACGGAAAAACTATGTATATAAGAAGAATATTTATTTACGTTACAAAATATAAAATTAGGTCTTAACTTTACTAGAAGATTCTAATTTTGTTATTAAACCCTAGCGTGCCATATGGTGCTCTTTGTGACACGACTATTGCCCTAATGAAATTTGGGCAATACTTACACTAGCGAAATCAATCTTCAGTTGTATTATTATTACTAGAACCCCTAGGCTATTTATTATATACTTATAAGTAAGTAGTATATTTCTTTACCATATTACATTCAAATAGGTTTAGTAGTTTTCACATGAAAGAGCGACAGATAGACAGAGTTACATTCTCATTTATTATATTGACTATGAAATAAAGATAAATAGACCAATGAACTTACAACATATAATAGCATAAGTACCTATACAATTTCTACCTAGTGTACGTTACCTGTACATTACCATAGCTACGGCTACGGGCTATCAATCGAGGATTTCCCAGGGGCCGTGTCTATAGTTCAGTGCATCTGTAGAGCTGCAGTGCGGTTGCTTCTCTTCTAATTTGATACTGTGTAAAGAATTACATATTTAGTCAATTTACATGTACAAAGGTATTTTTAGCTGACTGCCAAGGAGGGTTATGTTTTTGATCAGACATTGTGTGTACGCTTTTGAAAAGCCTGTGAATTCAAAATTAGTTGATCGATTTTGTAAAGTAATAGGTTCACCTTTGCTAGGTAACTGCAAAAAAGATACTAGGTAATTATTAAGATAGTAGGTAATTCACATCATTATGAAAATTATCAGCGCAAGCCATATTGTATACCGCCCCATCGTCAAAATATAAACAAACAAAAATCCTTTCAGAAACAACCCATTTCTTATTTCACATGCATGACAAACCTTACAATTCGAGTCTTATAACAGAAGGTATGTATTTACCACATTCCCGTTTTCATTTCCATCGAAATCGAAAAACTCATCATCGATGCATCAAATACGCTGTGACCTAATAACGTTGCAGTACGTGAACAAAGCAAGAAGGCAAGGCAAGCGAGGCAGCCGAGGCGTCACAATGCCTCGCCTCGGCTCACAATGCGAGGCACTAACTATTCCACTCAGAATATTGCACCGCGCTCGTGCAAAAGAACAAACAGTGGGATTTACACCGCAACGCCCTTTTAATGTATGAATGTTTATTACTGGGTGTTGCAAGATTTGGCGAGCTCTTGGCTAAATGGTTGGTCGATAATACGGCAGAACCTGTCTTTGTGGATTGTGATACTTACCAAGTGTTATTGGTGACTGTTATGGCATAATTTTTGCCATTCTCTAGCTAGAACAATATCATCGTGAAAGTACTGAAGATACAGAAAACGATGTCATTTTTTGGCAGTCATTTAAAATATGTTGAAATATAAAACTGCTGTTTTTATAAGTTTTTATACCTACATTATTCTACAACTAATTAAATTTATATAAGCTCAGCCATATCTCCCTACTATGGTCCCCGGTACTACTTACAGCAGCAGAACCGTGTAAAATGTATCTACGAGTAGGGAGCCATTAACATTTCTGCATAATATCGAGGTAAGAAGTTACAGGTTCACCGCAACTGCAACTGCAAAAGGCATTATAGTATTTCCAAAAGGTGCAATCTAAATGCAAATCATGCGCCCCACAAGTATACTTACGTAGCCATCTTGCAACTTCACGTTACATTTTACGAAATATTTCAGAATATCTGCAACTGCTGGAAGAAAATCGAATGTCTTAATTTCTAGAAACATACATACTCGTATAAAAACTTTCCAAAAGTAATGTTATAGGACATTCACAGCTTCTGGCAAAATCGTCTGACCCCTGCCCTTTTCTCATCGTACACGAAATTAAGAAAGTAATCGTTTGTTTTGAAAACATTGCGCATAGCTTATTCTGGCACACAGCCGGATTTACCTGTGTTGTGGAAACACGATACCCATTGACGTAATCTTTGTAATCCTGATACCTATGTCGACTGAAATTTCGTCTTTTATTGTAGGCTTATTTTATTGCTTAATTTTGGGGCTTAGAGTCAAATATATAACTGCTCGTGGACACTCTTTGCCAGGCCAAACAAAAACGAAAATCAATCCCTCATCCCTGTCCCTGGCACTAATTATTGCGGTATAAATGACAAGAGGCGCCTCACATGTGATCTAGATGCGGCTGAACTCGACCGGTTGCCGAGGCCTTCCCGACATGCTCTAATACTCGTCTGAATTCACCTCCAGTAGATGCCACATACTCGCCTAAGTGCCACTCGTATGCAGAGATACTCAGATACATTACATCCGAGGACACTACACATGAAACACAAGCCGGCACGCGGGAATACTTAAATATTTGAGACGCTACTTGTGTTTGCGAAAAAACAACATTTATATCCAAACCTCTTGGGCCCAATGGAGCCCGAGGTATGGGCGTGACAAGTTTCCCTAGATCCGTCGGACGGCGATAAATCAAAAATGTGTGAAAGCAAGAAATAAATTGCAAGATAAATTGTTGTAATCGGGGAAGTTTTCTTTTTCTTTTCCGGCGTTTAAAAGTGCATTAAGTACGATTATTTTTTGCTGGGATTTGGGTCAAAGATAAATATGTGATGAATGAAACAATACTCTTCAGTAGAGTGCTTTTCGGCAATCAAAGTTATACATTCTCCTTTTTAGGGTTCCGTAGCCAAAATGGCAAAAACGGAACCCTTATAGTTTCGTCATGTCCGTCTGTCCGTCTGTCCGTCTGTCCGTCTGTCACAGCCGATTTACTCGGAAACTATAAGTACTACAGTGATGAAATTTGATGGGAATATGTGTTGTATGAACCGCTACAAAAATATGACACTAAATAGTAAAAAAAAGAATTGGGGGTGGGGCCCCCCATACATGTAACTGAGGGATGAAATTTTTTTTTTCGATGTACATACCCGTGTGGGGTATCAATGGAAAGGTCTTTTAAAATGATATAAAGTTTTCTAAAAAACATTTTTCTTAAAGTGAACGGTTTTTGAGATATCAGCTCTCAAAGTCGTAAAAAGTATGTCCCCCCCCCTCTATTTTTATAACTACGGGGTATAAAATTCTAAAAAAAATAGAGGTGATGCATGCTAATTAACTCTTTCAACGATTTTTGGTTTGATCAAAGTATCTCTTATAGTTTTTGAGATAGGTTGATTTAACTGTAATTTACGGAACCCTTCGTGCACGAGTCCGACTCGCACTTGGCCGGTTTTTTTACTAGCTTCTGCCCATGTACTTTCCTGGCACGTAAACAGACTCAGTACCTGCGAAGACTTAGTATGCTTTATGCATTCTACATAATGATTAAAAAGTAAAATAATTACTTTAGTATAGCACTATCTTTTATGTACTTACCTAATCTACTAAGAAACTTTACCTCTTTTATAATAACGCTTTACAATGAAGTAGGTAACCCCCTAACAATCACACTTATCCTTACCCCAATCCTTACATCCCCTTTGTTAGCCTTGGTACTTCCATCACATTTCAGGTCGAGCAGCACGTTTCACTCGGCACTCGTCCATCGGCTTTCGGCTTTCGGCTTCCGCTTGGCGGTGCAGCTGGAGGGGCAGAAAGCGAGTGCCAAATGTAGCACACGTGGAGCAAATGGAACTGGTGAGGTGGTTGCCGTATTCCTTGACTGTTTTGTTCTCCTCAACAATGACTGGTCTTATCGGGGTTATATTCGCTTCATGTAAAACACTAGTTTGTTAGAAGTAAGTTGGCTAGAGATGATGTGATTGTTGTTACGAGGGTGTTAAAATCTGAGTTGCTTCATATTAATTAAGAACTAGCTTCTGCCAGCGGTTTCACCCGCATCCCGTGGGAACTACTTCCCGTACCGGGATAAAAAGTATATAGCCTTCCTCGATAAATGGGCTATCTAACACTGAAAGAAATTTTCAAATCGGACCAGTAGTTCCTGAGATTAGCGCGTTCAAACAAACAAACAAACTTTTCAGCTTTATAATATTAGTATAGATTATAAGTATAAGTATAGATGTGACGTTACCTAGGTATCTTATTCCTACCATTTATGAGTAAATGATCATCATCATAATATCATCTTAATTATGGAGCTCTTGGTCCGGGTTTTCCTTAATTTATTCCAGAAATACAATTCTCAGGCACAATATTTGATACTTTCCACTCTCAAATCAAACTCAAATACAAGTCTGCCTTTTCAGTCAGTTATACGTAAAGAAAATATGAATACAATTGAAAACGTTTCAGAATAAGTCTGCAGGTAACGTTTGTGCACTAACGACACCCTAGCCCCTTTACCTCAGTGTGGCAAAAAGCAAAGGATTATGATTCTGCAACCGCCATCGCCATACAATTTACCTTTTACGGCCTTTGAGAGAGAACTCGTTAGATTAATACGTACGGGTGATATGGCATAATTGTGAATTACGTAAAATACCAATTAGTTAATGTTCTTTAGTTGATTTTGCTTGTAAATTCTGGATAAATTATTTTATTAGTGTTTGATTATCTAGTATTGTAAACGTGTTGCTTAATTAAATTGAAAAACCTTGTGTTTTCTTTCTTTAACACTTTGAATATCAGGTATTTCAAAAGTAAATATTATTTATTGCACATTCCTAATTTTATGTGCGTTTTATTAACTTCATTAAAACCTATCATGCCTATGTCTAAATCGTTCGTCAAAAATGTAATTGATTTAGCTGTTTGCAATGCTACGATAATTTTGTTCACGAACTTTAGTCTTATCAACAATTGGTTGTTTATATTGTACCATTCAGGCCCGCCGTAAGCGGGCGTGCAGCGCGTGCACAGCACGCGGGCGGCACGTCCTGGGGGGCGGCAAATCTAGCGAGTTATCACGTAATATTTAAAAAATACAATATCTTTTTACTAATGATTTGATTTCAATATTTCCGAACACAGCAATAGCGCTAGGAATCTAGACACACGGCAGTGTGTCCGCCAAGTTCGAGCAAAAAAAGCGACACACCGGCCGTGGGTTATATTACACGAACCATTTCGGGCCAAATTCGACCCCCCTGTAACTCAAAATCTATTTTATTTACGCATATCAAATTTCTAGTATCTGTTGAGACCCCCTCACTTATCTAAAATACAAAATTTCATTAAAATACCTATTGTAGGTCTTGAGATATTGACGTCAGAAAATCGCTATTTTTACTATACACTGATTCACTGATTCACTGATTCACTGACTCACTCATCAAAAACCTAGACCACTTCCAATGGTCGTATTGACTTGAAATTTGGCATGGAGGTAGGTCTTTATGTCAAGGTAAAGGAAAAAATCTGAAAATGGCCAAGTGTGAGTCGGTTTCAAAATAATGAAGGTGTTTTATACCAGGTGTAAATTTATACCCCTAAGGAACTAAAGCGACCTAAATTTATCTATATTTATATAATATATCTTCGAATGGTACAAAGGTTTGTATTTAGTCAAAGTAAAGTAAAAATCTGAAAACGGCCAAGTGTGTCACTTTCGAAAATAACGAATGTGTAACTTTGATCCACGAACATAATATATGATAACATGTCATGTCAGTCAGTTGGTAAATCTAGTCTATTTAGTTAATCTAGTAAAAAAAAAAAAAGTCATGGTGGCCTACTGGGTAAAGGACCAACCTCTCAAGTACAAGGGCGCGGGTTCGATCCCAGGTCAGGCAAGTACTAATGCAACTTTTCTAAGTTTGTATGTACTTTCTAAGTATATCTTAGACACCATTGGCTGTGTTTCGGATGGCACGTTAAACTGTAGGTCCCGGCTGTCATTGAACATCCTTGGCAGTCGTTACGGGTAGTTAGAAGCCAGTAAGTCTGACACCAGTCTAACCAAGGGGTATCGGGTTGCCCGGGTAACTGGGTTGAGGAGGTCAGATAGGCAGTCGCTTCTTGTAAAGCACTGGTACTCAGCTGAATCCGGTTAGACTGGAAGCCGACCCCAACATTGTTGGGAAAAAGGCTCGGAGGATGATTAGTTAATCTAGTTCATTTCTTTGTAAGAAACATAGTGCATATTAAAAAATCTAAAAGATAGTATAAATGAGACATTTCTTTAACTAACTTCATCATAAGAAAAAAATAAAATAAACAACCTTACAAAAATAAATGAAATCCCACCCAAAACAAAAATGTGAAAGACTGCCAAGTTCGATAATATGGGAATGCTTCGCCTATAAAAGAAGTGAGATCTGAATAAGTACCAAGTTCCATACACATACCTCAGTTAAAAATAGTTACTTTTTAATGATGTTACTTGGCAAGTTTTAATAGAAAATTAAATACTTGATTCATTGCGTTTAGTAGGTTTATAACAAGGTGTATGAAAACTTGCCAAGTGACATCATTAAAAAGTAACTATTTTTAACTGAGGTATGTGTATGGAACTTGGTACTTATTCAGATCTCACTTCTTTTATAGGCGAAGCATTCCCATATTATCGAACTTGGCAGTCTTTCACATTTTTGTTTTGGGTGGGATATTACTTACACTGCCGGTTTCAGTTAGGTACATCTGTAGAAAGGACATTTTCAAAATTAAAGATTCTTTAAAACGATTTAAGATCGCTATTTAGGGGGCGGCAAAATTAAACCAAAATTAAATTTCAGAAAAAGCCGCCCTAGCTTTGGTCGTCTCCTATTAATTTTGACTGTTTCACCCTTTGCATCCCCAAAAAAATTCGCGCTCGCTGCGCTCGCGGCTCCATGTCAAATAGCGCATTTTATCTTTGTTTAATTGTTGAGGCATTCAATTGCGAAAAAACATTTTTCGCGCACGTATGTTATGGCTTTTTATGATATGTTTACTTCATGAAAACTCTAAGGAAAAAATCGCGCTCGCTTCGCTCGCGGCTTTTGCACTTCGCTTCTGTGCATATCTTAGTTTTTGACTTTGCTTTGTTAATTTACAGTGGTTTTTATTTGTTTTGTGTCCTTAGACTAAAAAATTTTCGCGCTCGCTCCGCTCGCGCTTCCTTACATATGGAATGTATCCTATAAGTTGACTTTTCAACGGGAAACCCATGAAATAACATATTTTACTGACTTTAAACATTGTTATACCTATATATTTAAGTGCGTTAGTTTAAGTTAATCACAATCTTTCAATACATAGGGGCCACTTGGGTAATGATTGCATTGCATTGATGCCCTAAGCAATTGCTTAGTTTGATTATGAGCTAACCCACGACTGCTTAGGTTACTCTGAGCATTTCAAGTAAATAAAAAGTTATGTGTAATGTATGTTATGTATTGCAATAGTTATTATCCAAAAGTAGGTGGGTTTTCTGCAATCAGAGCGGTGCATGTACATATTTTTTTCTGTTGGACAAGTAAGATGGATATGAATCGCGGACCCCTGGATCCCCCCCCCCTTATATATTTTTTGACAAAACGTATGTAGTCGTAGGGCGGCATAATCAGTTTTGCACGCGGGCGAACAAACAGCTAGCGGCGGGCCTGGTACCATTAAATGATTAAGAACTTTTCTTGAATAAATTACACGTTTCAACACAACAACAAGAGTGTTTTATTTAATTCCCCATACTTTAAGGTACATTAGTCACCATAAATCGCAGTAAATCTTACGAAGGAAAGCGTAACTTCCTCTCTGCAGGCGTTTATATCTGATTGAACTTTATTCTGCCTCGCATTGTTTATTTCGTTTATTTACGAGTATCTTGCGGCCATGCTGAATATTTCTGTTTCATTAATGTGCTTAATAAATCCATTGCGAGAGATGGTCACTTAAGAATTCATCTGCGCAAAATTTTTAATGATGGTCTTGGTAGTTATGACTCACCTCAGAAATCTGACAAATAAAAGTTTAAAAGGGTTAAAATCTAGTAAAAGAAACTTAGTTCGTTAATCTCAGGTCGGTTTCCGGTCCAGGATATTTAATAAATCCTTGCTGACTAAAGCTTCGACTTCATAATAGATCTCAAAATGTCAAAGTCTTTCTGTTCCTTTTGAAGCTGGCTGCTTTTGCAAATTGCACCAGACATTGTCGAGATCCAGATTTAAATGAAGGAAAACTAAAAAAGCCAGTAAATGCGAGTTCCTAATTATAGCCTTTCATAGAGCAGGCTCGTTTCTCTCTCTCGTTAGCCACTTTTGTACTTGTCAGTGGCCCTTTTGTGCAGTGCATAGATTATAAATGATTTCATACGTGGCAAGCGCGGGTTAATTTGCGTGCTCTATGGCGGGAACTTTGAATGAGGAACGTAATTATGGCATTCATCTTAGCGGTTAATGAACGATATTATTAGAGGAGCGTTTGCGTTCCAACTTGTTGAGACTTTATTTCCTTATACACCTAACATTAAAACAAATATTAATGGAGGAATTTAAAAAATGAAAAAAGGACTAGTTTTCTAAGTATGCCATTTTCATTACTAAAAAAGTACATATTTGAGCAGTTGTGTTCGGAGGGGCCATCAGTGCGAGAGTGAAATGGCTCGTCCCGGCTGATGAGATTTTTAACGAGCGCTGAACGTCCACACTGGCGGAAAACGTCCAATTAATTTGTAACATCTATTTATATTGGCAATTTTATTTTCTGTTTCCTCTTGCCTTAATTGTGTTTGAATGTTGTAATACGTTTTACGTGTGGCTCGGTTTTTGATGGATCTTTTTTGGAGATTCTATGTACCTAATGCTATTTAGGGATAGGTACTGACCTCATGTTTTTTAAGCGAATGTCGGTCCTTTCTTTTCTTTACTGCGTTGTTGCATCTTTGCAAAACTGCTTTATCGATTGAGACGAAATTGGTCACACAAGTAGGTAGGTAATCCTAGAAGTGATTATTACAAGGGTTTTTTATCAGGATAAGCGAAATAGTTCCTTCTGGATTCACAGGTGTAATCACGAAAAAGCCTTATAGTCAACACATTTATTCTTTCCAACACTGCATTTTTCCACCATAACCTGACATTTTCGTCCACAAACTACGTCCACACCGTTGATGGATTATAGTGTAGTGAGGTCACTCCCGTCACTACATGTCAGAGGTGAATTGTAAACGAATTACGATGCCGTCAGCATGAACGATCGATATTTACCGAAGTTTGGACTTGATTTTGACATGAAAATGTTATGTGACATCATCCTCCGAGCCTTTTTCCCAATCATGTTGGGGTCGGCTTCCAGTCTAACCGGATTCAGCTGAGTACCAGTGCTTTACAAGAAGCGACGAAGAAGAAAATGTTATGTGACATGTTGAGATTATAAAAGGACATAAAATATATCTAGTGTATATAGGTATAGGGATATTTATTAAGGCACATGGTGTACCTAATTTTTTTTTGAGAACATAAGTGATGTTTGAATTCTAAAAATAAGTACTTATTGGTGTTAATAACAAAAAATTTTTTTGAAACACGTGTCAAACGTTTGTTTAACTTTTTTTTACAAAAACTGACGATGTCTGTGTGTGTGTAAAAATGTCGATAGTTATCATATGACAGTTTTGACATTTTTTATAGGTAGGTAAGTATATAAACATAGAGTTAACATTTCTTTCTTACACTTCTTTGCATGTTTCATGCTAACAAAAGCTGTACTTTTAATGAAGCAATCATAAAGTTTGTCAACATGACGAAATACAGTATTTCAAGTTTACAATATAATTATAATGTGTAATCCACGATGATACGCAATTTGAAATCACTGTCATCAATTACACGCGATTGATGATAGATTAATTACGTATCCTTGTCAATGAGCATATTGTGAACTATTATTAAATGTTTTGTTTATAAACTCTCACTAAGTATTGTTACCACATGTTGACTTATCTAGTTTCTTAATGCGTTTATTGCGTGCATTTTTAAATATTACCTAAGCGAGTTTATCAGATAACTAGGTTTTGAATAATGTAGAAATAAATATGGAAACACATTGCACTTGACCTAATTGATTGATGTTTTTTTCTTCTGAGTCTGGGAAGAGGTTTTAGTTGGCTTTTTATTTATTTTTAGAATATAATAATCAACCTGGTTGACTCAAAATAAAGTAGTGAATTATGCATAAACTAGCTTTTGCCCGCGACTTCGTTCGCGTGGAATAGTGATTTTTGTAATAAAAACTATCCTATGTCCTTTCTCAAGTTCCAAACTATGTCTGTACCAAATTTCACACAAATCGGTTCAGTAGTATAGGCGTGAAGAAAAGACAGACAGACAGACAGAAAGACAGACAGACAGACAGAAAGACAGACAGACAGACAGACAGAGTTACTTTCACATTTATAATATTAGTTAGGATTAGGAAGTTAGGATTAAGCTGATATAATTATTGGGTAGGTGTATATACTAAATTAATGAATTTGAAATCTAAATAGAAAAGAGATGTTCTATACGGATCTTAACTGCATTTCAAGTTACTTCTTCTATATAATAATTTCCTGCATATGTGAGTATTTACATGAAGTTTTCTGTTCACACGCATGTTATTAGGTCAAACGTATGTAATGTAATATGTATCTATTAGGGGCCACGGCCGCGTGTACGCCACACATGCCAATCACGCAGCGGTTTTACAGATTTCCCTGGTGAACGTTAAAGTGTAATGGCCAGTGTACACCTGGATTTATCTGGTGTTTAAACGTCTGTTTTTAGTGAAGGAGAATTAAGAGATTCGGTTTCAGAATCTGAATAGAAATTACCTTAAAAACATCTTCATAATTGCGGTTTTTCCATGAAAAGTTTTCCAATTGCAATTACTGGTATTTATGTATTTTTCTTCGTTTCTTTTGAGTCACCAAACTTTCGAGAAAGCTTTAAAATACCAAAATAATTATAGCATTTATGAGCAAAACAATATAAACGGCTAAACACACGAAATATCCACACTTATATCTTCAATCTAACTCCTATGTCTTCCAACTATATCTAGCATTACGCTGCAATAACCTCACATGCACAACCGAAAATCAATCTTAACACCACGACATAAAGTCCTTATTCGAACACTGAAAGAAGAGAGCCACTTAAGTTACATAAAACGCAATGGAAAATAAGCTTTATTGTAATCTAGATTAGGTTGATATTCTTGTGGTTAGATGATAGAGGCTTAGAGGCCTGATTGCTTCTGGCTGCGGAAATGAGTAGGAACCTCGATGGGATGCTATGATAGTCCAGGGAAGGTACCGTGAATTCACGGGATTAGTCCAACGATTGTGGGCTTGCTGTAAACTGTGGGTCTAGTGTGTGTTAGTATAAAAAAATAAGGAAATGTTTTTGTTATAAGTACCTATGTATATCCTAGTACTGTACGTGAATTAATGTTAAGGAATATAAGTAAGTACTTGTACACACAACGTACTGAGTTACTTAATGTTGATCATCGTTCTCCGACGCTGGATTTCAAAAACTTGCCTATCTTTGGTTTTGCGATGAGAGATTGCATTTTAACATTAGTTCCATATAAATTAGGTATGTCTCATTTCAATCTCTTATCCCAAAACCACAGATAGGTTATTGAAATATGTAGCAATATGTTATGCCCACAGAGATACGTAAACAGAAAGCCAAGATCGTTTCTTTAGTATGTTTTCAAAAAAGATGACTTAATTAGAAATTAATGTAAACACTAGGTATACTGGCAACAAATACTCTGAAAAAACACGTCACGTTTATTCTTGCAAACATTCAAAACTTTTTAATTTTACCGTCCAAATCTAAATCCTATAAATAACCAACTAAATAACTTTATAACAAGCTATAGTTATCGGCACGGATATTGAGCCCTGACCTTCACCTGTGCAGAAGCGATTTATTGGTTTATTGCCTTATGTGTACAGTGCGCAAAGCGATCCCCACTCTTCCGCCGAGAGCCCAATATCCGTGCCGATAACTATACTACATAACTTCGTGTTATTCGTGTTATTTAGCTAAAAACTGCAAGTGTTGGGCGGGGGCGGGCGGATGCGCTGGGCGGGCGGCTTCCGCCCAGATCACCAGGAGAGATATTCTATAAGCACTTACGTAGATATGCCTGTATTTAGTGAATGTTATTGAAATGGGAATATATTTTTGATATTATTCGAAACGTTTTAAACGTACGATATATCGCAGTTTCAGGTTTGAGATATCTTTATTTCACTTAAATGAGGAAACTTATAATTAATTTACAAAAACGTTGATGGTTGCGCACAGTAACAGTCAATAACACTTTTTTTATTTAACTACCGTATAAAATAAATAATACTAAAAACCAAAAAACCGATAAATACTTGCGTACTTAAACTGTAAATATTTAAAGTTGTTCTAAGTACTTAACTGAGTTAAAATTAAGTTTTGGTTTAAACCGTATTCTTTCGATGTATGTTTCAGAAGAAATATTAATTATATGTTCTTCTTATTCGAAACGTAGGTAAGATCGAAGTAAATTTTATTAAGTAATGTTTTATGCATAAACCATATATGCTTTCCGTCTATGTTTCAAAATACAGCAATTAAGATTTATTTAAATCTATGATAAACATGACATCTAACATAACTCCTTCGTTACCCTAAAACTAATTATTTCGACCGAACAATTTCGTTTTATTAAAAAAAAAAACACAAAACCCCTTTCAATTAAAAAAATGCTAAATCTCCAATCCCATAAGTTGTCGTTCCAACAAATAATATCTGTGATTTCCGAACGCTTTGAACTGTGACGGAGGCTTCTAGACACGTGACTTGGTTATTAATAAGTTCGGGAGCACGTGCTTACCCCCACTCCTGGACTGGATAACAAAATGACTAGCGGAGGTGCCATAATGGAAAATCGCCTAAGAACGTAGCGCGCCAACAAGCGGGTGAGCGGGGCACGAGGAACGTTACTGTTTTCACCCTTATACGCCTTCTTTGGATCCGATATTTTTTTGTAATACCAAAAATCGTTCGACAGTTGACTCAAAGAACCCGAACGCCTCGTTAGTACACTCATGCCTACCGTATGAATTTGGCCTAGAAGTTGGCGCCTGACCTGCCTGCATTATGGCATCTCCGCTCATCTTGCTTTACTCCGTGGTCCCCCCACTCCTGGCCCAGTCACCCTCTCGGCATTTCATTTACATACGCCACCCGCGCCGCGGCGGACGCATGAAATTTTCAGGAAATAACTGGCAGGTAACGGACGTAAGTTGCAGTAGGCTAGTAGGTAGTAGGTAATAAAAAAAGGTAAATTGGTAAAATACTGGAAAATTTTTGCTGATTGTTTGGCGAATTGAAACTTTTTCTTTTTGGTTATTAGTTAAAAGGAAACAGAATATGTTAATAAACTACCTGTATGTAGTTCGATTGCCTATTTGTAAAGTTATAGGTTAGGTATTTATTTATCAGCGGGGCCCAGTAGGGCCAAGGCCTGCCGGGGCTGCGGGTTATTCGAAAGAGTTACCGCGGCCTTGGTACATAAAAGGCCTACGACGGAACACGACGGTTTTTAGTCAGTAAGAGTCTGACACTCCTCACCGCTGCTAGCCCACAGCGGGAGGGGTCATTTGATGAATTTTGACGTTGTTAAAAAAAGGTATTCATTTATAGATATTCCGAAGCCAATTAGTGATTTTCTTTAAAGAAAAGTTTTGTCAAGAGCAATCGGTCAGAGGTCAATACAAGAGTAATATATTTTTTATTGTCGATTGGACCCTCCAAGGGGTAACAAAATTTTATTTTGTATTGAAACTTCTGAAATTCTAAAAGCAGTTATAATTGCTTTACTAACTACAAGCTATTTATATCTATGAATATTAAAGATACTGCATCTTCGAAAGATATGAAATCTGTTTTTGTACATTACCAGTAATTAAACATACTAATGGGGCATGAAATGAGTAATGCAAATGACATTTGGCAAGGAAGTTAATAGTCAACTGTCGGCATTTTGGACGGCAACGTTCTTTTACCTTTTTATATATATTTTTTACTTTGTTGCTAAAGTAGTGGACAACGTTATTGCTTAGCTAGTCTTGGGTCTCGCTATATAGACAAAGTCTGAATGGCCAATGAATGGCTTTTCCATTTTCCCTCCAGTGTTTTCAGTTGGATTAAATAATCAATAGATGATGGCTATTATGATGGGTTTTTATTTCTCTTATGTTATGTTCGTGGGTCTTGGACAAGTAAACACAACTGATGCACTCGTAAGTCTTGCACAATAAAACACCAAGATGGAGATCAACACACAATATTTAATGCGCAGAGTAACGCCCTAATCAACAGTTGGACAAAGTATATCTAATTTTATAATCTTCTACCCTCTTTATACATTTCACCATTGAGAGTCAATTATTGATTAATTACATTTTAGGATTCAAAATAATTACAGTTTACTATTAACAGTGCTAATTATTGGATGTAGGAATAATGAGAATGTAATTAGGTATTTATAAGGTAAGTATCCATAATAATACGTCACATCCCTTGCGAAGCTATTGAGAGGTTGGTAACATTCGGCCATCCTGTGTAGGTCGTGTCCCACGGCTCACATTCTGCTGCGCTTCAGTGCTGAACCCGGAGTCCTGGAACGGAAAAAGAGTGAGCAGTAACTTGCGCTATGACAATAATTTTAATGACTTGATAAAGTGTTTTATCTCTGTCAGCGGGTATTTGCACACAGTTATTTAATTCAGTTATTGCTATTCGGGTCAGATTTTGAACACCTAACAAAGCCTTAATTATTTAGACTTGATCACACAGCCGTCTATAAATGGACTTCATGACGTCTTGATCTCTTAGCTGTCTTTATGGATAATGCAGTCACACAGACTTGATCACATAGCCGTCTTTATAAACTGGTTCACATAGCTGCCTATATTTAAGGACTTAAGCATACAGCTGTCCTACTTGCAAAGACTTGATCACACAGCTGTCCTTATTTACATAGACTTGATCACACAGCCGTCGTTTTTTTTTTTATGTAGACTTGATCACACAGCCGTCCTTTTTTTTTTTTTACATAGACATGATCACCCAGCCGTCCCTTTTAAAATAGAATTTAACACATAGTTGTCTTTATTAGTATAGATTTGATCACATAGCAGTCTTTACTGATATTCGTCACATAGTTACGAAAGTTATGTTAGTATTATGTGTATGGATAGGATAAAGAAAAATACAAAGTTACAAACTAAATACAAGGTTGTAATGCTGGAAAGCTTTAACTTACATACCAAAGTGTCATTGTACCTATACTCTATTAACTAGTAAACAATTAAGAGTCACACATCTGTAACGTTCACATAATTTAACTTACATATTTGTGAATTCGAATATTATTAAAATTTAATTATGAAAATCAACTTTCTAGAAGATCGATCAAATCGTCCCTATCTACATCTTGGTCACTGCCTGAACTATCATCCTCTGACATAGTTGGTTTGTACGGCCGCAGAGTCTCTCCACGTACTATGGCATTGAACCTTTTGTAACCTTTCATGCCCTTTATGGTTGTGATTGTGTATCGGTCAAGAGAGCGGTCCGCTTTACATATTCTATACGGACCTGTGTATAACCCATTTAACTTTTTAGTAACTCCAGTAACCGCATCTCTAGCTACACCACCTTTCCATAGTACTAACTGACCTACTGTATATTTAACACACTTTTTGTGTCTTTTATCAAATTGTTTTTTCATGGTTGTCATATTCCTATCGATTCGAAGCTTAGCAGTTTCCCTATTAGCATTTAGTTGACTTAGTTGAGCCTCAGAGTGAGTGGGCGCATCCGAAGGAAAGGATGGAAACCTAGAATTTTTATGACCAAACATAAGATTAAATGGTGAGAACCCCGTAGTTGCGTTGGGTGTGTTATTGATTCCCCAGACTATATCATCTAACTTATTGTCCCACGTGCATTCGCTATCCGACATAGTGTTAAGACCATTTAATAAAGTGCGATTAACCCGTTCAACTTGGCCATTGGAGCGAGGGCTGGCTATTGCATTTAAAATATGTTTAAATTGATTTTCCTCGGAAAATTGCTTAAAATATCTACTTGTGAAAGCTTTTCCTCTATCAGTTATTACTCTAATCGGATAACCAAACTGCATGATAATTTCTTTCAGCAAGCGAATTGTCTCTACCGAACTACAATTCTTAGCAGGTCGAGCAAACACGAATTTGGTAAAAGCGTCAATAACTACTAAAATATAGGTGTTACCTTTTCGAGTTTTAGCAAAAGGACCTAAATGATCTGCGTGCAACGTATGCATAGGTACTGCAGGCTTATTAATTGGATGTAATTCACCCTCTAACCTGCCATAGTTGCCTTTGTTAAACGCACATTGTAAACAAGAATCAACATATTTTCTTATAAATCGGGTCATCCCTTCGAACCAAAATTGAGCTTTAATAGAACTTTCACATTTTTCAAAACCGGGATGTCCTATTTGATCATGAAGTTTTTGTAGTAGACCATATTTAGCTAATTTTGGTATGACAAAACGTTCACCAGCTACAGTTTTTCTAAAAAGTATATTATCTTTAACAATGTAATTTGTAGATAAGTTTAAATCGGAGTTATCGCGAAGTCTTGTTATAATGCTTTGTATATTGTCATCTTGTAGCTGTAAAGTTATTAACCAATCGGAATTGTCAATCATAAGTATAGTACTAGTCACGGGGTTTCTACTTAGCGCATCTACATGCTTCATGCGTTCGCCAGGCCTATACTCAATCTCGATATCAAATTCTTGAATGGTGAGCCACCAACGAGCTATCCGCGGAATTAAGTCGCGTTTTACAAGGGTGGTTCTCAAGGCTGAACAATCAGTAATAACCTTAACTTTGATGCCTGTAAAGTAAATTCTGAAACGTTTTAGGGACTCAACAACAGCAAGTGTTTCAAGCTCGTAACTATGGTAATGTTTTTCTTCGTTAGTGGTTACCCTACTGAAATATGCGATTGGCTTTAAACTACCGTCTGTTTGATATTGCATAAAAATACCACCTAAACCGATTTTGCTGGCATCAGTGTGCAATTCGGTTTTTGCGTCGGCGTTATAAATAGCTAGGACTGGTTTTTCAATTAGCCGCTGTTTAAGGGTTTTGAATGCGTTTTCTTGGTCAGGGCCCCAATGCCATTTTACATCTTTTTTAGTAAGTAAGGTAAGTGGGCGAGCAATCTGAGCAAAATTTTGAACGAATTTCCTGAAATACGATGTTAATCCGATAAATTGTCTAATTTCGTGTACGTTGCGTGGTCTATTATATTCAGCGACACATTTAATTTTAGCTTGGCCCGGCTGTATTGTTCCAGCTGAGATTTCATGGCCTAAGTACGTTGCAGTACGCTTTAAAAAAGAACATTTATTCAGATTTAATTTCAAGTTTGCCTGTGTAAGAAGTTCTAACACCTTTTCTAGTAACACTAAACCTTCCTGTACAGTCGTTGTAGGTAACATTACGTCATCTAGATACAGAGCTATGTTTTGATCGACTCTACCTAGTGTCATCTGTATTAATCGTGAAAAAACAGCTGGGGCGTTAGCCAAACCGAAAGGCATTTTCAAAAACTCATATTGACCAAATGGAGTTACAAATGCAGTCTTTGGTATTGAGTCTTCATGGATACCGACTTGATAATAGCCTTGAGCGAGGTCTAATGTTGTAAAAAAGAATTTACCTGATAGCTTATTAACCTGATCTTCAATGTGTGGCAAAGGATATCGATCTTTAATAGTATTAGCATTCAAAGCCCTATAATCAACGCAGAGCCGATAATCCCCACCCTTCTTCTTAACCAAGACCACAGGGCTAGCATAATCAGACATGGATTCCCTAATAATACCTGCCTCTAACAGATCTTTGATTTTCCCGTTTACTATTTCGTTTTCTTTGTGTGATAATCTATACGGTTTACAACAAACAGGCTGGTTATTGACTGTGCGTATGTGCATTTTTATAAGATCTGTGCAACCTAAATCTTTAGTACATGTAGCAAACGAGTGAGCATATTTATTTAAAAGTGTTAATAACTGATTGTTTTCCGAATCACTAAGTTGGCCTTTCTCAATATCATTTAAGTTAATGCGTATATTCTCCTTTTCTGAATTATCTATTGTTAATATTTGGGATTCGTTACCACACATAGGCATTGACACAAGTTCCGCCCTAGCTATCAACCTATGAGCCTCCCATACTATCTCCGTACAGCCTAGGTTAACAACTTTCAAATGGCAGTGATATTGATTAATAAGAACCGATGGTATTAAATAGGTCATGTTTCCTAACTGCATCCATACTGTATTTGTTAAAAATGTGTGCTCTTTTACAATAGAATTATTACAGTCAACATAGACCTCTACATATGCTTGACTTAGCTTAGAAATAGTAACTTTGTTTTTTAAATAAACTGGAAACTTTTGAATAAAATCAGTTGCGTGTAAATTTAAGTCTGTAAAAATATTCTGAACAATTTGACTTTGAACAAAACGTATAGAAGAATTTGAGGTTACTAAACTAACATTTTTACTATTAATCATTGTTTGTCCAATTAATAATTCAATATCGGATGTTATATAATTTGTTATTTCGACAGTTCCGTTCAATAGTAAATTATCAATAAGAATTTCTAAATAACACGAACCAAGTGAATTTACGTATGCTCCACCAAAACCTTTCATTATAACAGTGCTAGGCTCAATTGTAAGTTGTAACTTATTAGCTTGCGAGATACAGAGTAGATTTATCTTACTGCCAGTGTCTATATATGCTTTGAGCGGTTGTCCATTCACTAACACAATTCTTTTGTAAATATCAGCATAAATATCATAGGTGATGTGTAATATTTGACTAACCTTTTGTTGGAGTCGTGATGTCCCGGCACTCCCGGCGCCAAACCAGCAAGCCGCCGTAGTGTGGCCGCTGCGTCGACAGTTGTCACAGTGTTGCTGTTGCCTGCAGTCCCGTGCCTCATGGCCCGGCCGTCGGCACGTATAACATATCTTTGGCTGCAGCTGGCGCGTTGTCGTTGAACCTGGTGTACTATTGCTGGTTCCTCTTTTCCACACAGACTTCCGGGTTGTATAGGTTTCCACTCTTTTGAAATTTTCCAGGGATGAAAGGTAGCCATAATATAGTTGTTCGGGAGTGTCGCAGCTATAAGCTTTAGCGTTGGCTATCAATTCAGGGGGCAGTCCCCGAATTATACACGAAATAGCATCCTCACCGGTAATGTTGCATTTCTTTAGTAATGATAATTTTTCGTGATAGTATTTCGTCATAGTCTCTTTATCGTCTTTAGTCCTTCCCAGCATGCGTTCCAATTTGTCCACGTAGTCAGTAGATCGTGGGAAAGCGGTCCGTAACATCTCCTTCCACTCGTCCCATGTCAGGTCATAGTCTTCGAGATCGTCATACCATTCTCGAGCGGAGCCACGTAGCCGAAGTTGCATTATGAATGTGCGATCAGTGTGGTCCCACCCGTACACGTCACCAAGCTGGTCTATTTTGTGAAGCCACGCAATCACGTTGCTGTTGCTGTCCTCCGGACGAAATTTAGGAATGACTTCGGCATCGCTGGGGGCCACGTGTCTTTTTTTGTTGCAAGATTTGCTCGGGCGTCGGTCTTCTAAGAAAAAAATATCGGTATTTTCGTCTTCCGAGCTGCTTGACTTGCTGCGCTTTCGTTTACGTTGCCCTAAACCATCAATATATGGTCCAGACATTGTGAGCAGATCCCACTTCTGAAACTGTTATGTTCGTGGGTCTTGGACAAGTAAACACAACTGATGCACTCGTAAGTCTTGCACAATAAAACACCAAGATGGAGATCAACACACAATATTTAATGCGCAGAGTAACGCCCTAATCAACAGTTGGACAAAGTATATCTAATTTTATAATCTTCTACCCTCTTTATACATTTCACCATTGAGAGTCAATTATTGATTAATTACATTTTAGGATTCAAAATAATTACAGTTTACTATTAACAGTGCTAATTATTGGATGTAGGAATAATGAGAATGTAATTAGGTATTTATAAGGTAAGTATCCATAATAATACGTCACATCCCTTGCGAAGCTATTGAGAGGTTGGTAACACTTATTAATTCTCTTATTATAATAGGCTATTTTAATTTGGATGATGAAACATGTCATTCTGAAAGGTTTACTCTGCTAGTCTTGAAAAAATCAAGTTGTTACCTGCAAATAGTCCAAGAAAATTGAACATCCTAGCTTTATCGTCCCAATAAAGCCATACGCTCATTCAATTACTACATTATTTAGTCCATTGCTGCTTGAGAATAGCTTTTGCTCACCAGGTTTCAAACATAAAGCGCAATGGTTCGAACTCAAAGGTACCACTCTTAACGTTTTAAGTAATGTCGCGTTAAATTTTATAGAGGTAGTTATTGGTAATGCACTTGCAGTTGCTCTCAGGAAACTACAATTACCGTGGTTGTTACCGTAATGGTATTTTATCGACTATTAATGTAATTGTTTGTAAGTCTAGTTAAGATGTTTTAGAGTTATTTGAAGGGTGCCCTTTTTGTGTGAGACACTATGAATGGAGATTTCAGAAGTTCCGCTTATGGTATACATTGTGAAACCCATTGCAAATAAGTAGCATGTTTAATTATTTTAAAACTTAAATTGGGATAAGGGCAGGAGGATGATGATGATGATTCAATTTTTCAGCGTATTTTTTGTGTGCACAGGAGTTGAAAAAAAAACTGTAATTCTTACTTTAATTTGTTTATTGTCCGTACTTAAGACTATTTTATACATTTACAACTAAGGTAACTATAGTTTATTTACCCACTATGTTTGACTATGGACACAGCGTGTCCTTTGAGCGCTTGCTCGGAGGTTCATCATAAGATCATAAGGCAGTGATCGCTTTTAAAATAAAAAAGTCAAAGTATCCAGATCTATTGCAATTCGTTTAGTTTTTACCCTTACCGAATACGACCCAATTGAAGTCGTAATTAAAAAAATAAATAATCAATTATAACTTATTGTTACCTATCTATGTATACTGATACTGACCGAACGCTATTCTGATATGCCAAACTTATTTTTTTACAAAATTAACAATCGTGTAGAACGTAACTGATAGTTTCAACACAAGCACTCACACATGGCTACTTCATTTGGTATGTTAATAAAAGTAATATTTACGTTCCATTTTGCTTTTATACAAGAGGCAAGTTAGATATTAAGGAGATCAGTAGATTCTCAGTTAAAAGGGTCAACAAATTCCCCTTCAGTAATACAGTTGGTCAGGGTCCGGTTTTCAGGAAACTATCTAAAATTCTAAATAGTTTCGAAAAGTATCTGCGCAGACGCAGCTGGGCAGACATGAAACAAATGGCGACATCTAGCACGCTACTATGCAATCACACAACAACTAATGACATCTAGCGGAGGGTCCATCAATCGGACCTCACTTCGCAAATGAAGAAGGTTTCGAAGGAACAAGGAGAATCGTTCCACTTGAGACCTTTGTCGTCTCTGTTCCAAAGTTCTAAGCAGTTCTCTTCTTCTCCGTTCTCGTATCTGAAGTTGTTGGGCTCCCCAGCGTTCCAGTTGACGAAGGTCAGAGGTCGGCCGTTGGCCATCCAGAAGAAGCTACCTTCTTCTGCTAAGTCTGTGCCTGATGTCCAGAAATGCTCGCGGCCGTAACCTGGAAATACAATGCAAGATGTTAACAAAAGTATTTTATTTTTCCCCTCAATCTGCCGTAAAAGCGTCCAATTTGCTAGCGTGTTGACAGTTTCTATATAAAACTGTATGTTTGAATAACAAAAATAAAATAAACTACGTGAATTTGGACATCGTACAATCAATGGGCTTTACAATCGTCCATCCTGTATGTATGTAAATGCACTCGCACTGCTCGATGTAACTGACAGCCAACTGTCAATTTTTGTTTGCAAATAAAGGACTCACGACCTATCCCGGTTTTATTTTTGTTTATTCAGTGTAATTTAATGCAACAACAGAAAAAAATAATGGTAGACCTAATTGGCTGGCATTTTTCGCATTGTCTTTTCTACGTCTCATTGCTACATTCGATTAGACTGGAATCCGACCCCAACATAGTTGGGAAAAAGGCTCGGAGGATGATGATGATTCTTATCGACTATGAAAAACCATGGAGGAATGAAAGATGAGATAAAAATTTATACCCCAGCCCTAGTCGATAAAAAGCTACTCAAAACGAATTTAAAGTTATGTTTTATACTCAGCTGATAGTACCTCTAAGTAAATAACACAACAAGGTAGACTGGAAGAGAAAGTCTAAGGCGTTAAGTCCACCATTGTAGGTACTTTGTGTGCAAGAATTATTAAATTAATAAATATAAATTAACTGTTGAGTTTCGTAGGTAATCAGCAAGTATTGAAATTTCTCGGCCTACAAAACTAAGTCTATGTAAGGAATATTCGTTAATTGTCTATCCCAAGTAAGGCAGATACAGTGAGCATAAATATAATTACCTGAGTCCTTAACGTACTGCTCCAGTTTATCGTTCTCCTGCTGCGAGGAGATGGAAGCCAGGTGCATGCCGTGGAATCGGCAGTACTGCTGCGCTTTGAACCAGTTCGCCTGAAACGAGAGAAGAGCGTGTTGAAAACCTTTTGAAAATATTTTGACTAGATAAAATACATGACTAGGTCAGAAATTTGGCGTTGCAGTCAGATGTTCACATTCAATTACTTTAATTGAAAGTTTGGTGAATTTGCCATGCCACAAATATTTGTGAACTTTGTCTTTTTTTATTTTAACTTAATAAAATAAGTCTAGCTTATAGTCAAGTTTAGTTTAGCTTTGTCAGATTTTTTTAATGTACAACTCGCGGCATGAATCCAAACTAAATAAGTCTCCTCGAAAAATACCCCTTTTGGCACATTTTATTGCACATAAAATTCCAAAATCCAAAAACAAAAAATTGATACATATTTATTCAAGAATTTTAATGGAACCGTTGAACTTGCAAACTGCGATCCAATGTTACACCGAAATCATTGAGTGTAATCGCACGCGCAGCACGGAAGCCGCATACTAAGTAGGTTAGCAGCACAAGAGGTAAAACCGCGGTTTGCCGACAACGACACGCAGGTTTCTGCGGTTTTAGCAAACACGTCCGAATCTTAACTAGAATATAAATGTGAATAGGCAGTGAGTTTGTTCGTACTTTCAGGGGAAACGTCTGAACAGATGAAGATACAATTTTACACAAAGATAGAGACAAAGAAACATTTATTTGCATAGAACATAGGTGGTACCAATTTTTAGAGTGGTTAAAAGTTCGTCTTATATTCTGCCTAACTTGGCATGCAAATATTTTTGCTTATATAATAATACTAGCTTTTGCCCGCGACTTCGTTCGCGTGGAATAGTGACTTCCAGCAGATTTTTGGTTTTACCCACATAGTTCCCGATCTCGCGGGATTTTTGAGACGTTCCCGCTCCCGCAGAATTTTTGGGATAAAAACTATCCTATGTCCTTTCTCGAAGTTCCAAACTATGTCTGTACCAAATCGACAAATACAACGGAACCAAATTAGAATTTACGAAACAGGACCAATCCACATAAACGACCATACAACCGACAATACAATTTTTCCACGACGGTACCGAAGCGCTCGGCCGATACCCAACCAAATGCGTGTAACGAAACCATAGCGCGATCTATTTCGATCCCAACGCCATCTATCGAGCATAGTGACAACTCGGATTATTTATCTATACTCCTTTCGGGCATTTTCTTTGTACTAAAAGTAGTATTATATTGTTATTATTTTTTTCATACCTTTTTACTATTTATTTACTTTTTTCCGATGAATTAAAACAACATGAACCGAACTCGTGTAACGATCGACACAATTGCGCGTAGTACTAATAGAATTATCTATACTCCGTTAGAGCATTTTCTTTGTAGTAAAACTTTTATTATATTAATATTAATTTTTTTACACCTTTTTACTGTTTATTTACATTTTTCTGATGGATTTTCCGATGAATTAAAACAATAACATGAACCGAACACGTGTAATGACACCATTGCGCGATTAACGCCATCTATCTACGGAGCATAGGAACAGCATTTCGACATTTGACCAATAGATGGCACTGTATCATCATCATCATCAGCCTATCGCAGTCCACTGCTGGACATAGGCCTCTCCAAGTGCACGCCACTGAGATCGATTTTCGGCTTCTCGCATCCAGCTCCTGCCAGCCGTCTTGCGCAAGTCATCACTCCACCGTGCCTGAGGACGTCCTACACTACGTTTGCCGAGGCGTGGTCTCCACTCTAGAACTCGTTTACCCCAACGGTTATCGGTTCTTCGGCTAATATGTCCGTAATAAATTTTATTTTTTATTTTTATTTTTTGTAATAAAAACTGTCCTATGTCCTTTCTCAAGTTTCAAACTATGTCTGTACCAAATTTCACACAAATCGGTTCAGTAGTTTAGGCGTGAAGAAAAGACAGACAGACAGACAGAAAGACAGACAGACAGACAGACAGACAGACAGACAGAGTTACTTTCGCATTTATAATATTAGTTTGGATAATTAGATTGATTGTACATAAAGGCACAGATTATATAATAGTTACTACGTAACAGATAAATCACTCCATACAAAAAAGTCCATACCTACTGTTATAAGCACCTACAAGTTCCCAAACTACCTACAAATTCATAGCTGCGTTAGAAAATGAACCTTAAAAGCTCCAGCGCTCGATTGTTATTTCAATGCGATAGCGCACAGTTCAGTGACCGCGACCGTGCCGACAGCGAGTGTAGGGTTGCCTCTTACAATTAAATAGGGAAACAAAGTTACGCTTATTTGTAACTGACTTCCCAAATCAATGGAGGTGCCTAACTACTTTTCGAGCACAGAACACGCAAGTATTCTATACTTACCTATTATTACCCCTGGCACAACACCGCTGACCGCTGATACATACCTACTTACCCAAAATTGGTTTCTGCGCAGCGATATATGCAATGTTCCAAGCCACCATTTAGTTGGACGAAAACTATACCTACTTATAATCGAAATGTTTTTAGCTACAAAACTCGGTAATCATTGCATGTATAACTAAGTATAAGGTATAAGTATCTATAATTTAAGTATCTAAAGTAAGTCGCTTATTTTTTAAATGAAAAAGAAGATAAGTATTTTTACTTTAAAAAATAGAAACCTATGTATATTCATACATAGGTATAAAATATTTCTAAATGCCTATACATATATAATAGGAAACCTTTATATTTCCCTACAATAGTCACATATACACCTACACAAATCAAAATAGTTCTTCAGTTTATTAGATAATTTTAAAAACCAAATAAAAAATAAACAATAACTGACCTATCTACATCTCTAGGTAAACGGAAAAACGAAAGCTTTATATTTTTTCTTTAACTTGATCTGCAACCAAACACAGTACATAACTGGCCAGAGGTCGTCATGTTCACAAATAAAAATAATAAACATAAAACGCGCGCGTCGCGAGCGGCTGTCGAAAGCCCTGTGCCGCGTGGGGTTACCGGTAACCCAGTGAGCGGTAGGCATGTATCGCGCGCAAGTACGTCGAGTGACAGAGGCCTGATAAAGGCTAAGATTTGCTGCTTTCTATGCCTGCATGCACGTTGACTAGTTCCTTTGGGACACGGGTAAAATCGCGGGGAACACTTATGGAAACATAAATCAATTTGATGAATAAAGAATAAAGTTCAAAGATGTAATGTATCTAGCTCAAGTATCAGTTATGTTTCGCGCCTTTTATGGCTGTGAGGAATTAGTGGTGAATTCTGACATCGTATTAGATGCGATGAATAATTGCTTGCAGGCAATTACTTCGGTAATTTCAATTTTATGAAATACTTAATATTGATAAATAGATTTACTTGGAAAACATTGGTACATTGACCTCTGATGAACAAGTATTACACGTAAGAATTACCAAAAATATTGCTGTCTTTAGGAGTATTTTTTCGTAAAATACAGCCAGTATTATCAATGCGTTATAAATTGCCAGTATCCGAAGTCACGTATAGTAGGAACCACGTTTTGGACTGGACAGGTGCCATTTACCCGCATTCGTGAGTCTGCGAGCTCATTCCGAATTCAAAATGCAGCCTAGATCTTCAGTTGTTTATTACGTTCGAAGTTTAAAAACCAATGGGCTGTTCGGTTATTTATTTTTATTATCACAGTGAATTTTTATTAGTAGTTCCTTTTAATTTGTCGATGCCCGCGGCCATGTTTTTTTTTGTATAGTGTTACGTAGTAAGATTATTACTCATACTTTTCGACGGACTCGATGAATTATGTTCAGAAAAAATGTGATTGGCGAAAGTTACACGGTTGAAAGCAAAAGTTTGTGGTGGTATTAATTTAAAGTATAATTATACGAGAGTCATGTTAGGACTCTAATTAGTCTATGCTTGTAACCGGATGAGGTGTTAATAGTTCTCAAAGTGTTTGTGATACAAGATATAGTTTTTTTATTGATTACCGGTAATTGTGGGCTAATCGATTGTTATTTAGTAGTTAACACATGTCTTTAGGAAATTAACTACTATTAAATGTATACTTATTAATTCGAAAGTAACGCTATCTCTTCGCTCAAGATGCAAAGAATCCGCAAGATATCAATAGTCTCATTTAGTATTAAAAGATTGTCAGCTTTCTAGCTACATCAGAGCTTAATATTTTCGAAAATCCTGATTGCATAAATAAATTATGCAACTATGTTTCCTATCACTTCTACGTTTGTATTTTATTAAATAAGATTAATATTATCATTTGTACTACAATCATTCACTACTATGAACGGGCGTGACACGGAATGCATTAGCAAGATTAATTGCCCACGTGGGATAAAACAATGAACACAGGTGTGTGTACGGGTGTGTGTGAATGTACTTACATATGTACTATGGACCAGTGTATGAATCACTTTGCCAAAAAATTGTTTGAAACTGACAAAATAATAAAGACTTATCTTCTTTACAGTGCATCATGACAAACGACCTTATTGCATTTGATTGTCTTTACGAAAACTTTCTTGAGGTGGGTCATTAATGTCGTTGGTTGATAAGTACAAATGTATTTATGTATGTTTGTGTGTCTGTGTGTGTGTGTGTGTATGTTTGGCCTTATGAAACGAGACCCACTTTCTCTGGTGTGGGATTATATGAAGATGCAGCTAGTGAGGATTCTGCACTTAACATAGTTTACACTTATGATGTAATTCCTACATAAAATATTAGCGTCAAGTGTATTGTAAATACTAAATACTACGTTTGTTTTGTTGGGTGTTTGTTGTTTTTAGTTTCTACTATTGTTGTGTAATTACAAATATGTTTACGTTCGAGAGTGTATTATGGTTCTTATAGGACGTAATTTTTACGTAAGCAGTCATTTGTTTCTTGAATCTTAGATACTGTTTTAAAGGTTCAATGACATGATGAATGACAAGTAACAGAAATTACATCGTGTAGCAATATTACATGTAATTATCTCATAAATTAACACAATTACTGTGAAGAGTTTAAAAATTCATCATTGCGGAAGATAACGTTAACAGACAATTGTTAGGAAACCAGAATTCGACTGCATAATCTGGGCATTTTACAAAACGTGAGAATTTTGAAGATTACCGTAACACGAATAATGCGATGCGTCAACGTAAGATTAAGAACGTGAAACATGATTAATGAAACAAAACATTTTAACAATTTTTAAAGGCAACGTGCTGAATACAAATTGTTAGACAAAAAAAACGATTCTACGCATAGCTTTAGATGAAGTAAGTTAATTAGTTAAGTAATGTTTGTTTTGCTGACTTTACTTCGCATTTTTATTGACAGTTTTCTAACATGATCGGAGGTTTTTTTACACTATAACGAATGTTACATTGATACCTGACAGAACCTGTGACAGTGATTACGTTAGAAACTGGTCTCCATCGACGTATGGAGGAATCTGTAATCGGATTGTGTACGTCAGAGCTGCACAGAGCTGACCATCGCGTCATGAGAAATCTACAGTCACAGCACTACCATAACTTTGTATAGATAGGGCGTGGAAATCTAAGTAAAATGAGAGAAAACACACGTTCCTAAAGTTAGTGGAAACCATTTTAACATGACGTTTGTATGGACAATTTGACGCTCTTCGGGCTCTTAAGGATTAGATTCCAAACTAACATTTTACTGACTGTATTTAGTTTTCTAATTGTTTTAAGCTACCCAAAAAGGCAAGGTATGCAACTGCAAAGCTCCATGCATATATGATGCCACCATGCTTTGCTTGCATCACCCAAAGGCCCACTTGAAGGTAAAATATGCCAGCAAAGTCTGATTTAAAATTGATAGTGAAATAGCCGCTACCACACTGATGGATAAATAATGAATCTAATAGCAAAGCAGGTCGGAAACTTTGTAATATGTAATGACCATGTTACCAAATATCATTCAGTTAAGAGTATCCTCACACTACAAACTTTTAGTCGACCGGTAGTTTGTTAGGGCTCATAAATAAGTATGAAGATGAAGATGAATAGAAGTACGCACATTACACAGAGGTAGATCTGGGGCCCGATCCTCCTAAGTTAATAATGTCAAAATTGAATAGAAATCGCAATAGCAGTTTTAACCATATCGGGCATTCTGCTACTAATATAAGACCAATCGTATTCCAACGACATTCGATTGGTTTGCGATTGATCTGCTATTTTGGTGATTTTGGTCTATACGGAAGTTTGTTCTACAATCATATTGCAATCGTAAATCATTTGCAGACAAAACGATTCATTACTGAATGACAGAAAAAGATAAAAACGTTATTTCAAAGAAAAAATAGCGGAATGCCACATACGCTTCAATCGTAATCGAGTCGTGATTGGATCGCAGTCGAATATGAATTGTATGTTGCTTAAGTAAAATTAGGAGAATCGGGCCCCTGGTTTTTAGCCGGTATCAGGCCGATTGAAAAATTGAATTCACTTTTTCTTTCTTTCACAATTTTTTTTTCCTTTGTCGGGCAACTGTCGGCCGACTGTTTTGTCTGCAGTGTATGTTGGGTAGTCTAACCCATAAATGATGGTCCCCTTGAAATATTGACGATGATAACGAGGACTGGGTTTGTAACTGAAATTAGATGCTTTCAAAAAAAAATTAAAAAAATTATGGTTATGATTAGATACATAGGTATGTATTTTAGGAATATAATTTACGTATGCTGCATTACCATATAATGTTCTTAGGTTTTGTGTACGGAGTACATTTTGTGAAGCTGTAGGTAAATCCCTTTAAGTAAAGGTCCATAGCTTAAATCACATAAGTGAATACTACGGTAGTCCTACCAGTTATGATTGCGAAAATTCACCAAGTCTCTTAAGCATAACATATCTTACATTGCCAGTATATCCTATGTACGTTATTTAAATACCCTAAGTCAAAAGGAAGCAATCCAGTATTATAAAAGTCGAAACATAGTAGTTAGAGGTAATTACCATTCATTTACAATTCGTTACCTGCCTAGTTTATTTCGTACGTGCATATTTATTACCTATATTATCACGATGTATATTTCAGAACGAGGGAAATTTAGTGGCAGTGCTTCGTGCGGAAACTCAAAAGCTTTCCTAGTAAAATTGCGGAGTTTACAATAAAATTCTGCCAACCATGTTGCGTGGACGTTTTCACATTTACATTACAAAGTAAAATACAATTGTACAGGTAATAAGGTACTTAATGCTTATGGCGTTTTATGCACTTGCGGCTTTTGTTTTAAACCACGTACTTAGAAGTAATAAGGTAATACTTTAGAAATATGTAGAAATCGATAATACTCCAAACTTATAAGGAGTTTCAATATTAAAATGTCCAACAAGGCATCTAATTTTGTCCTAATTAGATACTTAATAAATTAGCTTAAACTAACTTGAAGTGTAAGGTTTGCTTAATTTTAATTTAATATTAAATCATAATATAGTTTTATAATATTTAAATTAAATGCGAAGTGTAAGCCACTCATATGTCCCAACCCTCAAGAGCTTGGTGCAAATTACAACGTAATGGCCGCCAGGCGTCGTCTGCAACCGGCTAATAAGAAATGCGGTGTGACTCCATATGTAATCCCCACAGATTCCTCACTTTTTATACTGGTCGTATTATGCAACACATGACGTATTTACAATTTAGATGTTCCAAAACCGGTATCGGTGTCTCATGTTTCACTTTTTAAGGTAAGGATGTCACTCAATTCTTTGTTGTAAAAAGTTTGGTTTCTGCTATCGTAATCAGATAATTATCTGGTATGTATTTTATAATTGTTATTGCACAGCGTTTAATGTTTATTACGTATGTTCGTTCACATCGTAAAGAATTTCGTGGTGTGACTAAATTTTGCAATGGGGCGTACGCATTTTTTTTGGTTAAACGAATTAAGGCGCATGAGGAAAACAAAGGTTTACCAAATTGATTCAAATTTACTTTGTGGTTGTATTCGCAATCGTAAATAATAGGCTTTGTTTCATAATAGAAGAATGCTTGCATTTAGCCGTATTTGTTGTAATGCCAGCAATTTCCGTTTAAATTAAATTCTCACCTGTTAGACACGTCATTCCTTTAAAGGTTTCCCATAATAAGGAAATTCCATACATTACATTTGGAGTGGACATTAGTAGTTGTTTGTGTAATCAAAGTCTGTAATAAAGTTTATAGTGATTGAAAACACCTGCTAAGTACTAACATCGTCTACACGAAATGCTTTTCCCAGAGGTGATGCTGACTTTCGCGGCATTTAAAAATTACAGCCAGTACCTAGACTAAAGTGATCAATCAAAGAAACCTATTTAGTCTCTTCGTGCAATTTCCGCGAAAACGTTAAAAAAGGAACGCAACATTCTATTCAGCCTGCAATTTAAAAACAAAATTATGACGTAAGTTTGTTTTTACAGGCACGCAGAGGTAACAAGCTAATTCAGCCTAGTTTGGCATAGGGCGATAAATCTCTAGTAATCTGTGGCTTCGTACTTTAGTACCCCGAGTACTCGAGAGCCCTGGGGCTGCGGTCAGTCAGCGTTTCCACTACATTTTGCAGTGGACTGCGTTATGTGCGCTCCATTGGCGAGCGGCTAATATCCTGGAAACTGACAAGTTGCTTGAAAATTCATGAGCTTGGAACTCCATTTTTGTTTCGTCTGGCTCTACCGTCTGGTAATATCTTTAACGACATTTTGATTTTAGGTGCAATTTTGATATTTGACTAGCACTGTGTAGGTTTAGAAATTAAGATACCTTATCACCTGACTATCTAATGAAAATTGTATAAACTAGACGTATTTTACTAGATTGTCATAAAATGATATAAACCAGAGCTTTTCATAACCGTCCAATTTTACAGCTACCCAATAAAACCTTATTTCAGAAAGTAAACATTTTATCGCTTCAACAATTTCATAAAAATAAAGGTGTTATCAATTAATTTATGTGGCAACTACATTTTCATTTTAACCGTGTAACACTGGGCTATTTATAGTACGGCATAACATGAATGTAAGTGCTATTGTTGGTCTGGCAGTCAGTTTACGACTGGGCCGAACTTAATGGTCCTTGAGCCGGTACACGGTACCATTTGTCTATGTTTAAGCAGTACCTATGTAGTTATTTTTGTGCTTTTACTATGAGCTAATCAAACCTAGTATTTATAAATATAGAACGAAATTATATACAATACGTTGAAAAAAGTCAATAAATCATTCAATTGTAGTTTAGACATGCAAAACAAAATAAATACCATTCATAGACATAACTGTTTTTATCGTAACAATCAATCAACACCACAGATCAAACATTACGAATAAAAATGAAAGTGAACACACCTGTTCTCGACGATAAAAAAATAAGTCTTAATATCTATGGTCGTACAATAAAATGCTCGTCTTTTGCAGTAATAATCCCACATTTATGAGTGATGCGCGAATGATATTTCTTTTTCTCCTTTTTTTAAACAACCTGAGTCTTTTGGAATGAAATACAGCCCTATAGTCTGTTGGGACCCTATTTTTGTATTGATCGGGAGAGTAAAAACTCCGTCTGGTTTTTCTATTATGTAAAAGTTGCAAGAGGAAAAATAAGGCATCGGGTGGAACGTCATAGTTTTTTATTTCAGAAACTATGCTGATGAAGTTGATGTTACATCACGTTTTTCATTCAATATTTTAGCGTCAGTTATTTTAGTTACATTGTTCACGGGTATTAATATATTTAATGTGGCTTCGTAATGTCGTTTGCGTTAATTAATTAAATTCATTCAATTATCATTTGACGTCACCATAGAGAAAACATTTCTAACTTTTTCCTTTTTTGGCGAGGCAACTTTATTTTGAAGATGGAATATATGCAAAACATAAGACCTGTTTGTTCATTGCAAACATAGTTTATGTCATTTCCAACTAACTATTACATGTTAAATGGTCCTAACTTGTGATAAGAGTTGGTACGCAACTTTCCCTTGTCGGCTGTACGGCGGGAAATTAACAGGCGTTACATTCTATTCCTACGCCTGTGGTCCAGCCTGCCAGCTAGCCAGCGAAGCTAGAAATGCTATTGTCTATGAAGTTTGAATTAATGAAGAATGGAACACGCGTTTAGGTATTTCTAGTTTATGTAAAAGCAATGCGTAGGACTAGGCGGGAAAATAAGCTTCGGTTTTATGAACTGAAAACTGACTTTCTTTGAAATGTTATTTTATTTATTTAATAGTTTATGTACACACACAGAAAACAGTCAAGAAGATAAAAAATGGAACACATAGTACATAGGCACAGCTTATTTCATAAGAAATCTCTTCCAGCAGGCCCGTTATGGGAGAGTTTTTACTGTGATTGTGAAGAAGTAGTGAAGAATAGCAGAGGTAAGCACTTTTTTTAATAATTTTAGCAACGTAATTCATTGAATTAGATTGTTTTGTTTATCAGTAAACGTTATTTTTTTTCTACTCGAAAAAGTTACCAAAAAAAAAATAGATACCAGTTCCTTTATTTCTATATACAAGTTACATCAAATCCACGCCACCTGTGCAACACACATTTTTATAGAAATAGTTGTAATGTACTAACGTGCGAGTTAACTCGTTATTCTGATAGAACTGGTCAGTTATGTCACTGACGGACTGTTGACCCAGTGGAATCTGCGCGATTATGTAGTTATTATGTGTTTTCTACTAACATAGAAAAAACTGGATATTTTTACGCTCTCCGTCTGTATTTTGTATTGTAGACTCTCTTTTGGGGTCAATGAATGACAATAGTTAGTTGTAAAAAACATTTGAAATTAAATTCTTTCAGACGATCTATATAAAAGTATTTGTTAGACATACATAGCAAGTTAGACTTTTTGTCGCTGTCTACAGTTTGCACCCTACATTAAATTATATTAAAATGTGAAATATAATTGAATTAAGCGATGTTTGGGTTATAAAAATATTACCGACGACGACGAGATCGCGACGGCAACGAAAAAAAAAAACTATTTTCATAAAATCAATATGGCTTACCAAACTAATGCAGAGGCCAATTTTTTCAAGTTCGAATCTAATCGATTTAAATTGGTTAGATTGTGCTTTGAATTGACACTTCTTTTTTATCGATTTGAAATAAAATTTAATTTGAATATAAATAATCAGTACTGCAACCTATCACTGAACCAATTTAAATACATATTTCAATTCGGAGAAAAAGGGGGAAAATGACATCTTCCTTGGTACCTATTGAATTTAGCTATAAAGCGCAGAGAAGTTTGAAAAAAAAAAATATATAGCCAAATTTTCTTTAGTTCCTTCAAAAACAAATATGTACACAATGTAGGCCACTATTAATAAGCAATAACACTCGTAGTAATAAGTAGGCGCGTCTCGTGACGAAAGAGAAAGCTCACTGCGATCTATCAACGCGCCACGCGTTGTTGCGTCATCGTCACTTCTGCGTATGCACAGCCCTGTGGCTACTGAGAGTTATGACAAATCGATTCAATGAATTTTTGGTTGGACATGTCTCCTAATTAGGCATGACTACTTTGGGTAATTAAAGGGCTTGTCTTTACAATTAGAAGTTTGTATGAGTCTGTTAAGTTGTGTAGTAAAATTGCTGACCCACTTGAAATAATGTATACCTGCATACCTCTATTGTTTATTAGGCGTTTTTTTACGACGCATTTTTTTTTTAGACTACCAACCCTTTTTAATTGTAAGCCATCAGTTTGGAACGCACTGCAAAGCTCATCTTTCTATTCATGAAAGTCCTAGAAACTAGAACGCATCAATATTAAACATAGCCAATATTATGTATGCCATCGACAACGAGGACATTAGCGGTATAATAGTCCTTATACAAATTATACGCTACCTAAAACTGTTTATAATAGTCTGCCACTATCGTTTCTGCTACACAAAATCTGTGACATAATGCTTACAAAAATATTGTTAACAATGAATTTCCGTGCCTGAAGAAATGTCTGGCCAGATGCGAGATGAGTCATTCACCGATTGCAAAAGAAAAAAAAACGATGAATAAAACCTTCTTGGAGGTGCTCAACTGGTGATGTTTTTAAAATGATTCATTTTTTAAGGTTTCTTCATGCTCATGTAGACGTCCTACTCAACAGGATGTATCGATAAAATTGTCATCTATATGAGTGTGATTTTATCTGTAAATGAGTATGTCCTTAAGTGTGAAAGTTTACATAATACGATTTGGTTCTGCTTTTTATTAACTGTCCAGCTCCTCTCCATTATTGTATTTGAGAGGTTTGCTTAACCACTTCTTTTTTTTTCGCTGGCTACTGCAGCTCTCAGATACTATCAGTTTAGACTTTATCTAACCGTTAGGGATAAATGCAAGTGATTGTCTTATTCTACAATTTATATAAGAATTAGATTCCGTGTTACCTACTCTAATTTGCTATCGTATTATCTTTCGTTTCCCCTTCTTCTACCTATGCCTTCCAATCCATCTACAGTAATCAATATCCTTCTTTCCCTATCATCATCATCATTTATGCAAAGAACCTACAAAGTATGTAACAGATTTCTAGCTACACAGACCCATAACATAAAACTCAATTATTTATGAACTCATAGTCAATTAAATCAAAGCTAGCGATATCTAAACAATGCGGTTACGTCGGTTTGTCTGTGCGAATGTACTGATAATGCATACCTGATACTAAGCACGAAGGTTTTGTTCTAAGGTCATATAGCTTAGTACCTAAGAACAATTCCTAACGCACTGTTAATTTATAATTGTTTATTTATTTTCTTATCATATCCTTTTTAATATCGTTTGCAAGGACAACAGCGGTTTAATGTGCAAATACTAGTATGCCCGCGGTGTGTGTAGGTACGTTCCGAGGAAACTATTCTTTCCGAACCCGGATATAAAGTAGTAGTGTGTTGTACTTTTTTGCATGAAAGAGTCACAAATATCAACACATTCCAACTTTCACGTTTAGGTATAATATTAGTGTGATGATTAATAGGGTCTTACCTTAAAAAATATTCCCAGGTAATACTTCTTTTCACCAGACTTGAGTAGAGGCATCGTCCACCGCGTGACGCCTAGCTCATCGTCGTTACAACTCGAACATTCTGCAAAATAGAAAAATATAATTCAAAATATGTACAATTTTATCAAAAGGAAAAATTGAAAAGGTCAAAGCAACAATACTAGACTGGCTATACAACTTAATTTTGAAAAATGCGTTATCCTTCTGCAAAATTACCTAACATGTATGTCATGATGAAATGATCGAATCAAGCAGACAGACAGATTATGAGTATAATACCAATGTAATCAGGATTAGGAAAAAATATTGAATTTAAAAATTAATATTTTCTTGTGGTTTCGGAATAATGAAATTGATCACATTAAATTAAACCGGAAGCCTAACTTTGCATTTGAATAACTTTGAATGCTTTTGTAGGCTCATTCAAGAACATAATTTTATCAGTTTGATTGATGAACGAATATTAAAAAAAAATGATCATCAAAAAGGTCAAGTCATTTTATGGTAACCACTTCCTGACTTGTCCCTAACGAAGATGTAACAGATTAGCAATTAACCTTAACGATTAAAGCCCATTTATTTGAGTAATGGTATAAAATAAAATCTCGCAATTAAAGGAATCGATTTATAATGACCGTGTTTCGGAGGCCACGTTAAACTGTAGGTCCCGGCTGTCACTGAACATCTTTGACAGTCGTGAAGCCAGTTAGGCTAACATCCAGTGTTACTAAGGGGTGTTGGGTTGCCCGGGTAACTGGGTTGATGAGGTCCATGAGGTCAGATAGGCAGTCACTCCTTGTAAAACATTGGTACTCAGCTACCTCCGGTTAGACTTGTAGCCGACCCCAAAACAGTTGGAAAAAGGCTCGGAAGATGATGATGATGATAAAGGAATGGATATAGCAACGCGATGCGATTTTCGATTTCACCATTCGGCCTTCTCGAGGAGACTATGTGTAATAAAATAATGCGTTTAGGTCGTCCGAAATTACTTGGAGCCATATAATGGGGCGTTAATGGGACTGTTTATGGAAACTTGTTATAATGATAATAATGTAGTAATGCTGCGAGAGTTACGTACGATGATACAAGCAGACTAATAAGGTAGAAAGCGCGCGGGAATTATTTCTGTTGTTGTTACGAATTTGTTTGTTGAAGGCGTTTCGTGTGTTGCGTAATGTAATGATTGAAGTTTCCATGGAATCATGGTTACGGTGAGCAAGTGTAATCACATTGTTGGTTGATGTGGAACACGCTACACTGGAATCACTTCGAAAGGCACGATAACGTTCCGATGCTACCAAATAAGTAGCTGATTGTTTATCGATAATGGAATAAATCGACTCGTACGCCGATGCGGTCGGCAGCACGTTTTTGCTCCAGTTTTTGTCCGCTCTAAGTGAGACTTTTTTTTCAATAAAAGAATTGGCGATTTGGTGAAACTCGAGCAAAAACTATTTTTGAACAGAGTTCAGTGTTACGCTTTCAGGATCTATGTATGTAGGCGAATAGCCAATGCCATTGTGATTTGAAAAAATAACTTAATTTGCATGAACAGATTAAGAACTCTGTGGTCAATTGAAGATAAAATAAGTGTGCAGTGAGATGGTATACTTTTAAATAATAAAGAGAACTTGAGTAAAGAAGAAGCAGTTTAACAAATCCTACTAATATTATAAACGCGAAAGTTTGTATGTATGGATGTTTGTTACTCTTTCACGCAAAAACTACTGAATGGATTTTAATGAAACTTTACAATAATATAGCTTATACATCAGAATAACACATAGGCTACAATTTGTAAACATATTGTTCGAAATACTAAACCTGCGCAGACGAAGTCGCGGGCACCAGCTAGTTGTTAATAAAATAACTAACCAGAGTAGAAACATTGGTAGCTCGACTTTAAGCGAGTCATTCATAAAATCTATTCACAGGTTATGTGGGAATGCCCTACAGTTAAATACGATCAACCTTTTGAATAGCGTCGTTTCAATAATCTTAGCAAATTATCACTTAAGTACACAGCATTCTTAATAAATGGGATAAACTGCATACTTAGTCTTGAATTTTGTGGGATATTCGTAGGTACAGTCAAGCACATAACATGAGAAAATCAGTTTTGTCACGTGAAGTACTCATGGTCATAATCTCTATTCAGCACTTCTGCTTTCCATGTAAAGAATAATTATCAGGTTCGCACTTCCGAAAAAATGAATTAATGAAATTTTTGCAAAAGCGCGTGCCGTTTAGTTAGCATAAATTGTAGAGCGTAACTTTGATAACAGCAGCATTTATAAAGAACAAATATCAATCGTACATATTTTACCTGCACCTACGATATTATTCACTTACAACATCTTATGAGGCTATGTAGGCAATGATTCCATTTGGAAATGCTATTTTGCCGAAAAAAAATGGAATAAGACTCTTTCTAAAAGCTGTCATCTTCTATGGTGCGAGTATCTTTCATATTCGGCTGACTGTACACAACATTGCACGGACTACAGCGTAAGCCTCATTATGTTTCTTCATGACATTTAATAGATCTAGCAAGTTTGTGTGAAGAAACTGCGTTTGCACCACAAAGGTCAACGATGTAACCGATTCCTTTTACAATATTATCAATACAAACATAAGTATCGTTAAAAGTTGTTTGGAGTCAACTTCAGAAGTCAGTGGGTATTTATTTTTGCACTACAGTATATCACTAGTGTAAGATACAGTGTATATTATAAAATGATGCGTAGGTATACCCAAGAGGCTTCATGTGTTGCAACCTGTCACTCAGTATGTGGTCAGGCTATATTGCTATATTGGAATTTCATTTTAATTGACTTGGCATTATCTAGAGGCACAGGTAAACAAAATGCAGCTTATAGAAAAATATGTGTCAATGTCAATGTGTGGTTTTCTGAGTTTACGAAAGAAGACCTACTCTCTTCATTGTGAGAGTTTCGTTTACTGAACAGTCAACATGCAAATATTAATTGTTAACTTCAGTTGTGTCACGTCTTGAGAGTTAAAATAATATGTTATGAGAACGCATCTCGAATAAAATAATCGATTCGTTAAAACAATGCGATTTCTTCATGAAATATGAGTCACATTGTTCTCATGCGCGTGTTGGTATTTTGGTTATACTTAAATCGAATTTCCAATTATTCACGGACATCGAAAGTAATTGTATATTTCGATAACATAACATCATTGTCTTCTTATTCACAGATGAATCAACTGGAGAATTAAATCCGGGTCATTGAGAAAAATAATTACGAATTAAGAATAATTACAGTTTTCTATGGTCGTTTTTGGTTACCCATTGTGAGTACTTCATAAAAATCGAGAAGACATTTTAATAAGATTGATGTTTTTTTTTAAACACAACCTTACCTGCTTTGTTCAAGCCATTTCCCAAGCTGTTTCCGAGGGGGCTCTGATAGCTGACAGTCGCCGTGTGACCGATCCACGACATCATCAGGACGAAGCCGCACAAAACTTGCTTTTGCCACATTTTAGCTGATCACTTCAGTACACACTTCAGTCGAATACTTGCTCACTACTGCGAAGACTACTGACTTCGTCAGTTCCACTTGCCCTAATGAGGTGACCTTTAATTATTGTTGGAACATTAAATAACTAGTTCTATCCACCGTAATGCCTTCCTGCAATAACCCAGTAAACATTCCTATACGGATTGCTGACTTATAAAATTATGGCGAAGGTATTTTGTCGGTAATTCTCGTTATCTAATTAATGATGGAATATTAATTATGTATGAAACAGTTTCCGGTCCTAGATGGTATTTGGGCCTTCCTCCATACTTGGGTGATGGCATAATGTTTTTCAAGGATACACACATGATGTTGCATTAGATTAGAACATTTCCTATATGGAAGGGGATTTACATATTCATATCTTTTCCATCGGAAGATGATCCATATAAATAACACGGAGGTAAATATTATTTTTGCTTGAGTAAAGAGTAAAGTTTGAGCTAAAATTCGTACGTTTTGAATGCTAAGCAATATGCGGAAGGTTGTCTAGTTTCAAGCTTTCATTTTTTAATATCTGCATTCAAGTTGTCACGTAACGTCGGACACTACTTTCTGACTTCCTAATTTATCGATTTAGATGTTTCTAATTTCTTATATTTAAAAATACTAGCTGCTTCTCTATGAGCATAAAGCATCCAACGAAAATGTTGCTACAAGATTTTTTTTCGTTTGAAACCGGTGCATTATCTAATAGGTTTTCATGGCACTGATATTTCTGTCATTTGCTATATTTCCGAAAAAAAAAAAATGAAAAGATTATATACTCCTAAACTCACTCTGAAAATAAGATTTTGATTTATTCGAGTAAATTGCGTTCAACAACATTCCAAAGTCTAGATTAGCCTGTTGAGATGATAAATGACTCAAAACCGTAGGATGCAACATTAAATCAGGGTAATCTAACGCACTCGCGTGTTTGCAATATTTTCATTGCATTGTGCAAGTAAAACATTGCTTCTCATTTATGTAATAACATAATTATCCATATTATGTACCTATTTAAAATGGTATTTGTGAAACATTTCGTGTAAAACCAGGTCTTGGGATCATTATCTCAAAATAATGAAGAGCTTGCGAGCTTGTTGCATTGCTTAATTATTTTTCAGATTTCTCAAGCAGTTTGTTTATCTTATTTTATTTTCCTTCAGCATGTAACTTAGAGCGCTTAAACCATCGATACTATCCTACCATATACAAATGTGTTTCAAGATAAATAGTTGAAATGAATAAAACTAACAAAATGTGCTGGAGACGTAGGTATTCAATTATATTTTTAAATTAAATACCGGTAATATAAGTTTTATCTACACAAATGCCACGTAATATACAGCAAGCTGTTTAATTAATTGGAGTTTCCTTTTTGCATAACTAGTGTTTATATTGAGAATATTTCCTTATTCTGCGAACCATAAATAAAAAAGTGAAACTTTTTGCCAGCATATTGTCTGTGGTGATAGCATGCAGGTTTCTATAGGCAGCAAATATTTTGACCTTTGAAAGTTAAAAGTGCACTAAAATATCACTTGCACGAGAACATAAAAAATGAACAATACGGATATAAAATGTCACCTTTCTAAAGGTTGATTGAGACATAAACAGAACATATTTTTTAACCGACTATTTGACTTTCGAATTCCTTAAAGGATTATAAACTTTTAATGTTGGAAATAAAAAAAAAAAAACTTAACATATTATGTCTCATTATTCAGATTATATTAACGCTTCGAGGAATCAAATTACAATATCATTATGTCATACAGGCACGTAGGTAGATAAATACTACATTTTTTACTTCCATTTTCAGCTAAGCAAAAAATAACCTGGTTTTTACGTAGAATGCAAAATAAATCTGGGAAAATAATCAATTGAAACAACTTTTACGAAGTGCGTCGTGTTTCACATTACTAATAGATATTCGCGTAAATGTCAGGTGTTATTAAGTACACGGCTGTTGCTATATCAGGGATTACTTCATACATACGTGGAAATACTGATGGATTATACATATATCTATCATTGATCCTGTCCGTTGCACAAAAACCACTATGTTGAAACTACATTTACGTCCATTCAGTTTGATTAATCTAAAGAATTTAACAATTGTTTTATGCTTCCGAAACATTAAAAGAAACAATAGAAATTAATCCACATATCCGCAAACTGACATTGAATTTAGTCTATTGAACAATTAACATTGAAAACATAACACGATCAAGATTGCTTATACCGAAAATAATTCTAGGACCTCCAAACGTTACATTCGAGGTGGGTTACCTGTTCCTGCTTCAGGCTCGGCTTTCATTAATATTTTCGCTTAGTTAAATGAGCACCACTGCCAAAGCGGGTGCAGTATTGATTAAATTTCCGTTCCAAGGTGTCCGGAATGAAATTGCGAAATGCATCAGTAATTTATCACGCGGACCGGGACGTTGGCGTCCGGCTTGATTTCATAGGATATCAGTATTTCCCCCAGCTCATCCGTAACCGAGGAGAAACTAAACGGACACTGATTTATTACCTACTTTTATTTATAGCGTAACACAATATTTATCTTCAATATTAATCTGCCATAGAACCATTAAACTTGTATTTCAATTACGTTGACTTGATGGTATTATTGCAAAAAAATATTTAAAAATCATAAACATATGTATGTCACTATTGAATGTCAAGGTCAGACTTAAAATAATTAACGTCAGGTAAATACCCGATTAACGAGTTTCTGGGTAGGCCATTTATAGAGAAAATACATTAAAAAAATATTATGCTAACGAGACGTAATTCCTAAGTTTGTAAAAATCTTACACCAAAAAATATTCACGTTTTCGCACACACTGACACCTCATTGGCAAGCGGAGACTGAAAGTAACGTTAAAGCTACGATTGTAAAGTCGGAATATGCGCGTGCGCGTCGACGCATGCGCTCTGCGCGGTCGTGCCGGTTCTACTAAGGCAGCTACACAATGATAAAAGCGAAGCCTTTATGCAACCTTCGGATTGAAAGCCACATTTTTGTGGTCAAGCGCGATCTAACGAAGATGGCGCAAACGATCCACCGGTGAAGCTACAACTCAATTGACCTTTCGAAGGTTTGCGTTTTTGAATAGTTATGTAACCCCTGTGGGTCGCCTAAGGTTGTATTCATTTGGAAATAGGTGTGACCTGTAGAAGAATACTTTTTTGTTCGTGCTAATTAGGAATGGCGTGTTTGTCACATTTATTAGCATTCCTTTCAGTTGTATTTCGTCTTTGTTCAGACAAACTTGAATTTTGCATTTTTATATGATTAGGTATAGCAATAGTTTCAAAAAGTTTTCCGCATTCATTTTGTTATTTGAGATTATTGTTTGATATAATATTAAAAGTGCTACCGAAATACTAGATCGCATTGTAATTGAGCTGTTTAGACTTAAATTCTGTTATTACAGACTTGTATATTTATTTTTAGATTTCTGAGTCAGTATCCTTTTGTTTAATTCTTTCAATAAACAAATGAAGGTCTTAAAGAGGTTCTTATGTAGCCTTTCTATTCAGACTTGAACGGGGAAGTCAGGACTCTGATGAATCGATGTACATAATGCAGATTCTACTATACTTCCGGTTTGGTCTAGTGGTCGCAAGTGCATCTGCCGTGCATGGTTGTCGTTTTGGGCCGAAATGACTTTTTAGGTGTTGTTCATAAAGCAGCCCAAAAATACATCCAAATCAAAATATATCCTCGTGCCTTGGATAGTACATTAACCATGTCGGTCTTGCGCCTAATTTATCTCTCGTCATGTCGGCTTCCCATCGGGCCATGGAGGGCGAAGGAATGGAGAGTGCACCTGTGCCTGTGCGCGTCCGTATATGCACTAATTATTTCTTGCACAGCTGGCTGATCTCCTTCAAGAACAGCCCTTATTATTACCACAAAACTCATACAAAAAGGCCTCAATGACTAATATCAGACGCTATTAAAAAAGGCTGTCTAAAAAAACCTGCATTTCGATGTCATTACCCGACAAAGGGCAAGGTCTAGACCAAAGACCTAGACACAGTACGTCTACCTGTGAAATTTAATTCTACATATTGCCTTGTGTACGTATTGGGCCAATCACTCATTGTACGGAAAGCGAATACGAACTTTTTACAGTCGGACAAAGAACGTCGTTTAAAATTAACCACGCACCAGCATTAATTTGAACAGATATTAAACCTCTACAGAGCCTATCTACTTTAGTACCCATTTTCAAAGACAAATCTAAATCTGTTTTTTTCTAAATCTGATTAGGGACTTTGAGAACGTGAAAATTCATAGTAAATACATAGTTAGATTGTCTAAAGAAAATGTCGTTTATATTGTCGGTAAAAATGGATTTAAAGAAATAGACGATGCGAATTATTCGTCGGCTTTTTGAAAATGGAAGTAACTAATTAATTAAATAATTTAAGCGGTTAAAGCAATTGAAGATATTTTAATTAAGTAGCAACTACCATCCATGGAAGGTGGTTTTCCAAGTGATTTCCATTTATGCGTGTAGTGTTTACACGAAAATGGTCATTGCAACGATTTAAGTTATTTTTTACAACTGTATTAGCCTAAACTCTATTATTTTTAAAGTTCATTTATTTTTATCAAGCAGCATTATTGACAAAATAATATACCTAAAGTTTTAAAAGCAGGTATAATTATACATACATAAACTACATATAGGGTAAACGCGGGTGAAGTCGTCATGCCCCAATAGTCGTCAATAAATCTAAAAACTTTGATTATTTCTTTCTACATAACTTAAAATGGGCCGGTTTATATGTCAACATATTGTTGATAACATATTGCACAATTGAAATGACAACACGGGGTTTTAACAGTCATGGCATCGGAGATATGTTATTCGAAACGTGTGTGCTATAACAAAATCTTTTTTTCTTGAAGTTCAGCTGTCAAAAGTCAAACTCAGCACGTGGTTTTGTGTTTTGATTTACATAACTCCAGTGGGGTCTGTGGTATGTTTCTTTGTTTAATTAGATAGTTAAGTTTATTTGCTAACGATGTAATGTGCAATTTGGAATACTTTTAACATAGAAGATATATTTTTTTAATGTGACATCTATTGGTACTTTAAAACTCCCATTTGACCCAAAACCCGTCAATTTTAGAATTATTATGACGAGTACTGGGACATGCTCAAAAGTTGCACCTAAACTCGTCATAACGAGGATATTTTGTGTTTTACAGTACAAAATGCGAATAAATAGCTAATAACGGGACTTTTACACCCATTGTTAACTCTCTAGAACAGACATATTTAAGGTTTAGACTACATTTGTTGATGAAACTGCGTTTCTTTTAAGCTTTTTCTTAGGGGTATATTTTACTGTACTGGTTTTTGATGCACGTACACAGTCATGTTATTCGATTCAACTAATTTGTTTCTTAATGGTTAAATCCCCTGTTTTCTATAAGTATGCACTTATTCATTGGCCGCTGTAGGACTCCGCCATTCGATTAAGATCTACCGCTTTGGCTACAAGTAGGTCTACCACTTGCCTTTGTTTCTACAACGCTTGTATTACAATTTGTGGCAAGCAAAAATTTAATGTTCTTACACTATGCTTTTTGTTCGAAATAACTGCAAGTCGTCACGCGTATTGTACCGCGTCTCCCTGACGTGCCTTGATAGCGCCTTTATAAAAATTATGTCATTCAACTAGTTTTGACGCAAAAAATATTAAAATCAGTTTTAAGAGGTAGTATAGCTTCCATCGCTGTCACTTCTTTGCTTGTCGTATTCGATATTGATGGGTAAAAAGTAATTCTTAAGTAAGATTTTTTACTTAAAATTGTATGTACCTAGTGACTGAAAGAAATTACAAGCAAGAGGGCCTTTTAAAAGTCATAGAAGCTGTAAATCAAGGGGCCACACCATCAGATGCAGTAAGAAAATTTGAGACAACTTTAATGAAATGGTGACACAAAAGCGACGATTATTCTTATATTATACACTGTAGAAATGAACCCAAGGACAATCCCCGGTTCTGTGCTAAACTATTGCTAACTATGGAGGAAAACTACTAGGGCCATTGCGTTGGGATGTTAGTGGATTAGGATATAGGAAACTATAGGAACTATGGCACCTGCCGATGATAATGTATAAAATACATGTTAAAATGGCAGGTGGTGGCTCGCTTGCTCACTTACTGGGCCCCCGGGAATCAGTCACTGAATAGCAACAAGAGGGCAACAGGGACATGAGCGGCTGAAGGGTGAGGATACCTCAGCGGACTTTAAACGCAGATCACGCGCTCCCTGCGGGTCCAGGATCACCGGCCCAATCGCCACTTACCTCGAGGCACCTACCCTACGAGCCAGGCTACTAACCCTGCTCTAGCGACTCCACTCTGGGCGGCCAATGGAGGCAAGCCAGAGGCGGGAGATCTATCCCCCGCCATGCTTCACTCCGGCCACCTGGAGTGAAGCTGGACAGGGACAGTATACTCACCTTGGAGTACTCGGTATATATAGACCCGCGGGGTCGCTACTCACCGTCATCCGCCTCAGATGTCCTTCGGGGCTAATTAAGATTATTATTAGATATTATTTGTATGTCTCTGTCTGAGTCGTGGTGGCCTAGTGGGTAAAGGACCAACCTCTCAAGTATGAGGGCGCGGGTTCGATCCCAGATCAGGCAAGTACCAATGCAATTTTTCTAAGTTTGTATGTACTTTCTAAATATATCTTAGACACCATTGACTGTGTTTCGGATGGCACGTTAAACTGTAGGTCCCGGCTGTCATTGAACATCCTTGGCAGTCGTTACGGGTAGTCAGAAGCCAATAAGTCTGACACCAGTCTAACCAAGGGGTATCGGGTTGCCCGGGTAACTGGGTTGAGGAGGTCAGATAGGCAGTCGCTTCTTGTAAAGCACTGGTACTCAGCTGAATCCGGTTAGACTGGAAGCGGACCCCAACATGATTGGGAGAAAGGCTCGGAGGATGGATTTGTATGTCTCTATAGACCTCGGGACTATAGAGTCCCGGATTTTTGGGAGGCGAACGTGGGGCCGAAGCCAACACGCTGAAGCCCTTTTGAGACAACTTTAATGAAATGGTGACACAAAACCGGCGATTATCCCTGTATACACTATAGAATTGTACCCAAGGACAATCCCCGGTTCTGTGCTAAACTATTGCTAACTATGGAGGAAAACTACTAGGGCTATTGCGTCGGGATGTTATTGGATTAGGATATAGGAAACTATAGGAACTATGACACCTGCCGATGATAATGTATAAAATACATGTTAAAATGGCAGGTGGTGGCTCGCCAGCTCACTTACTGGGCCCCCGGGAATCAGTCACTGAATAGCAACAAGAGGGCAACAGGGACATGAGCCACTTACCACGAGGCACCTACCCTCCGAGCAGAGCTGCTAACTCTGCTCTAGCGACTCCACTCTGACCGGCCGGTGAAGGCAAGCCAAGAGGCGGGAGACCTATCCTCCGTCATGCTTCACTCCGGCAGGCCGGAGATAGGGGACAGTATACTCTCCCTGGAGCACTCGGATATATAGCCCCGCGGGGTCGCTACTCCCCGTCATCCGCCTCAGATGCCCTATTATTGGGTTTGAACGCTTAGTTGTAATCATAATTTTGCATGCGCTAAGCAGTTCAGAAGTTTTGATGAATGACAACCTTACCTACATATTTATGAATGTTAGTAATTATTTCGCGGAAAGCTATATAAATAAATGTGGCTTTTATTTTATGTGAAACCTGATTATTTTACAATTTCAATATTTTAATAGTAATTATTTTACTCGTGCTACATATGCACATGACTGCAGGGTTATTATGATTAAGAAAATATAACATTAATTGTATAGACTGATTTTGTGATTCCAAGCGTTTGATTTTAGGAATATAAATTAAAATGTAACTACGTATCTGTTTTATTGAATACCTGCTCTTCTAACAGATTGTAACCTGCTATTCTAAATAGGGATTTGGTTTTCTATCTATCTGTATGTTTCAAAGGCAAAAGTATGCTTAAAAAATTCAAGCACAAAAAAATGTACATAACTTGAACTTTATGTTCAAGAATATAGAGTTCATATTAGCACTAAAAGTTGACGAGTACTGGGAATATTTGACGAGTATCGGTACAAATCAGACGACTACTGGTACAAATCGCCCTTTTTTTACTTTTTCCTTAATAAATACATAAACCCATCAAAATGATTAAAAAACATTGGTTACTTAGAATAACGAATAAATTATCTATCACGTCATGCAAAAATTGTCATTTTCTATTAAATATTTAGCACACAGTAGAGCTTCAAAGTCAGTGATTTCCGAAATCCGACGACTATTGGTACGTTTACCTTACCTATATATATAAGCCATCGACTCGGTAGAATTTTAACCTACAAGTTTTTACTGATCTAAATCAAGTAATAGCAAGCCTAACACCTGATATAGGTAAGTTTTTACTTAAAAAAACATGTTGTAAAAGTCTGAATTCCTTAAATGCTCTTGCTGTTACAAAACTTACACAGTTGAGACGTTTTACCAGATTCTAGTTATTACTTACCCGATTCGGAAACCTCTTGAACGAAATGAGCTAAAAAATTACAAGAAAGTTTATTCAAAAATAAATATAAGTAGGTATATAAAAGAGGTATTTACATTATAACTAAACTTTCTTCAAGAAAACGAGAGTTTCCCTGAAAAATCACGTTTGACATCATGCAGAGATGTCACGGAGTCACCGTGTCACGACGAGTGTTACGAGGTACCTGACACGCGTGTCTTTATCATAATCTAATGACAGTTCCGCGTGGCTTGTCAAAAGTCTACAATCGTTTATCACACGAGCGCATCGTCACTGCGCAAATTAAAGACTGAAGTTGTGGTGACTACATTTTTGGAAGATTGTTTTAGAACGATAATAATTAGGTAAATAAATATTATATCTCTTTGCAGATTTGAGATACATAGACCACATGTTTTGTAGCCTTATTTTGAGTCTAGTTGGATTTACTCCATTCCTTACGTATTCGAACAAGAAGTAGCCTAAAGCCTTCCTCAATAAATGGGCTACCCATCACTCAAATATTTTTTCTAATCGGACCAGTAGTTCCTGAGATTATCGCATTCAAACAAACAATCTCTCAGCATTTATAAATATTAGTATAGATGTTCATCCTAATAATCTTTCTTTTACTATCCCGATTCTAAGTAGGTCTCTTATATCAAATTGCTGTTCTAATGAAAGATTAAGATCCCTTCGTCAACCGCTAATCTCTCCTGATTGTTTCCGAGTTACAAACCCTTGCGACGCAAGATTTGTGAAAACAATCTCGTTTATAATATCTGCTGTTATAAATAAGCAATATAGATACACAGTTTAAATATATCCTCTTGTAAACAATTGTGAAGCTACGTACTGATGTTCGTAACAATGTCATTCACACACGCGTGTGATCGATGCACGACACTCAGTACCGACAGCACGGATATCACCGATAAAAGTTCGTCGGTACCCATGCGTGTGTGAGTGACATTTTTACAAACGTTAGTAGGTAGCTTCACAACTGTTTACAAGATAATATATCTAAGCTGTGCTATAGATATGAAAACAGCTGGTTGGCTCCGAAACAAATGAGTCGTACGAGGGCGTTACTATGGTTTCATGGGGTGCATAACAGCCGCCATTTCCCGTAGCAGATTGCACACATACCTACTGAGAGTGAATAAACATAACCAAACATCGTAATATCATAGCTATTTGATATGAAAGGTAAAAAGGACATACAAAATTAATAAAGTACTCTATTTATACATATAAAATGACGTGGAAACTTTTTGTATGCTTGTTATTTGTACCCTAAAGGATCCGAAAACACTGAACCGGTTTGAAAAATTCTTCCACTGTTGGAAAACTACACTCTTCCTTAGTAACATAGGCTATGTTTTATTCCGGTATAGGCAGTAGTTTCCACACTAATTTGTAGTTAAAAAAAAAGAAGATCCTTAACCATGAAGAAACCAAACTGCAAGCAGCGAGTAAGAAATTGAAAATCCTGGAAAACCACAGAGCATTTCGCGTGCATTAGTCGCTTGGGAGTACTAAACTAACAAGTCCGTCTACGTGGAACTTGTACGTTAATGAAAAAATATAGGTTTTAAAGCTAAAAACTTATAGTGAGCGGTCGATCGTAAGGTATGTGGATTTGAATCGCAGAGCATCGGACCGAATGGCCGGCGATCTTCGCGCCCTTGACTTTTAAAAACAGCATGTAATTACAACGAGAAGTGTTGTAAGCTGCATATTATATTTTGGATTGCCGTGGAATCTTTGTGAGACTTTTTATTTGATAGCTTTTTGTTGGGTAAGCTCAGTTTTGAAACAATTGGAGAAAGCATTTATACGATAAGCACCTATGTCGATATCAACATAACCCTTGTTTACTTAAAAGTATTTCAGTATAAATATTTATTTACTGCGTAGAGCTACGCTAAAAGCAAACCTTTTAAAAAATCTGCAAACTCTCTAGGATAACACACATACATTTGGACAAGTGCCAACGAAATTCGTTCATAATTCATAATTTTTCAAAAGAGCCTTTGCCGGTTCGCGAGCTTTTTAATTTTTCATGCGTCATTCGGAGCACAAAAAGTATTCGGTCCCGGGTGGTTGAATAGGCAACCTGGCAACCTGATATTGTGTGCAGAATGCATGAAGGCGGTATATCGAAGGCCGACGATACTGGCTAGTTCAAATGTCACTATGCGAACTGGCTGGTCCGGATGGTCCATTGGCACACGAACTAAATTATACCTATGCATTCCGAATTTGAATATTCAACGTTGACGTTGGCATTTTTACTCAATGATATAGATGCCAATAAAATTCGCTAAGGATTAGTCATTCAGTAGATGTCGAATAAAGTCATGTTTTATCTTTTTTTGAACAAAAAATATATAATTAGCTAACTATATACCTAACATATAAAATATATCCTATTGAACAGCTTTTTTATTGTTTTTAAACAAAACATGCACGTGACTAAGTCACATATGGACCTACAAGTATCTTTAAAAGCTGTCTTGCCATTTTTGATTCACTGATATTAACATAGTATGTCCTCTAACACTTCGGAATGCATTTAGCATATAAACATTTTATTTTAGACTAGCTTCTGCCAGCGGTTTCACCCGCATCCCGTGGGAACCTCGGCACGGACCCGGATAAAAAGTAGCCTATAGCCTTCCTCGATAAATGGGCTATATAACACTGAAAGAATTTTTCAAATCGGACCAGTAGTTCCTGAGATTAGCGCGTTCAAACAAACAATCAAACAAACAAACTCTTTAGCTTTATAATATTAGTATAGATCATTCTTGATTCCTTGATAGCTCAGATATATCAGTGCAATATCGAAACGTATTTAATTAATGAGATTCTCACAGGCTCTTGAAGCCAGTCGGCAAAAATACATATCCTTGTGCCGTGGTCGGAAACAGGGCGGATCGCTCCATGTATCCATAAATAAGAACATTGACAGTACAATGAAAGACTGAACATCGCCGACTCATTGTTGCGGAGGATGAAAAAGTCAATTTCAATAAGCCAAGAGGAAATACAGATTTGTAAAGGTCGGTGTATACAGAATAATGTAGAGTGTGCAGATGGTTTTAATCCATGAAAATAAGCGGGTTGCTTGCTTATCTTGAAAGGGTTATCTATACAGAGGTGAGAAGCATCTGGTATGTAGATCCTTTTATACTATATAGTTCTACGGGGCTATTGCAGAGAATTTGAGAACCCGACATGTTAAACGATCTTATTGAACTTGTTTATTACTGCATAATGCCTTACATGGTATTACAATTATAACTATTTATGATTCTTATATAAATTGCAAATAAGAAAGCACCCTTACAAAATTTGAGACACATCCTCATACAATTCAGTAGCTCAGAGTACAAAGAAAGGAGAATTCAAAATAAGGTTTGCAACGTAAAGTTCGTTCGACGCAGTACTCATATTCGGTGTACTTAGACCTTAATATGCGAAAGTGGCTTTGTTCAGCGAAAGGCTGGCGCAGCGAGCGTTGCTAAGAGACGGGGATTGTACTATTGTGAAATGTTTTTTTTTTGAGAATAATAATGTTCATGGTATTTCGGGTACTGTCATTCATTTATCAGAAATATCTGTCTCATTATGCATTGACCGCAACTAATGCGAATTAGGGATCTATCAGGCAGAGAGCGGTCACGCGGTTGAGCGTTCTGCGTTCGCGTTCTGCATTCGGGCTCTACTACTACTACTACTTCTACTTGACCGACGCGGTCAGAATGCCTCCTGTGGTGAGTGTATCTATGTAACGTAATATGATACAAAGAACGCAGAACTGAACGCTGTAACGCTTGAACGCTTGACCGCGTGACCGCTCCCTGTCTACCAGATCCCACAAGTTCTGTCAAATAGGTCATTTTATCAACGAGGGGTTTAGCTACTTTATATCCATAGAAGGCGTTTGACATGAACAAAACTGGGGGAAACAGCTGATTGATGATGAATGTTATAATTGTGTGTCTTAGATGATCATTCGATTTTATGACGAGGCAATAAGGTTGAAATTGAAAGAAGCTTGTCTAAGATAGAGGAAAATAAAGAGTAGAAGACTGAGCCATACAAGCACATTCATCATAGATTTAGAGAGAAATATGGAGCCAATAAATGTGAGTAGTAATTATTTTGTTTAGCTTACGATTGTAACCAGTCGGTTCCAAGTCAGCCTCAAACGGTGGGGTTGAGTACTTTTTACTCCTACCTGAAACAAAGAGAAGAGAAGAATTTGTTATTTAGATATATCAAGTAGGTAGCAACATTTACTCACATTATCAACATTATAAAATAACACTACTTGACATAGGTACCTACGCATAAACTCACACTACCTCCCTCACATACTCTCACACACACACATACACAGCAAACACAACACACTTACATACATAACACACACAACACACAAACAGGCTCTTGTGGTAATTAATATATATTTGTAAACATAAGACTTAAGACACTTGTATCCATCCGCCACCTTCTATGGTAACTTACTACCTACCACTATGTAATCGTTTAGGAGCAAACTTATGTAAGAGCGCTGGTACCCATAACACAAGTTAAATCTTAACATGGGTACCAGAGTTCATGTCAACACTGTATTTGGCTTAGCGATGAAACATGTTGAAAAAGTTTTTATGTTATAGTGTATGTTCAATTCTTGTGCAATAAACAATTTATTTATTTGTTACTAAAGGCAAAGGGGTTCCTGGTATTTTACGTAGGTGTTCTTTTTCAAGTAGGTACAGATTAAAGCTCACAGGCAATAATTTCGTATTTTCATTGGTCTATTTCTGCATCTTCATTCATCATCATTCATACTTAAAACGCTCTTTGTAGCATGCGTTTCATACATATACCTACTACACACATTTTTCTGTCACTGGCTCTATTTTCAGGCTGCCTGTGATGTAGTCGTTCCCCACTTTATTCATCCTGGTAACTCCACAAATCCATCTCCACATTTAAGACATCTAAAGCAATGAATTAATAAAAATCTTAATCTATCATAATTATCGAACGTCTAACATTTTCAGCAATTTAGTGATACTTGACCTTTAAGTTAGGTTTAAGTTATGATTCGTTTCGCCTATATTTTTATAACTAGAATATTGATATTGATCGGTTACTAAAGTGCTGGCTGAGCGAGCATAATATTTATTGTAGTTTTGAAATATTACGTGGTTTTTGAATGGAATAGGTTTGAGTAACAACATTTAAAAAATATTATGAGTTGTAAACAAATCCGCGGAAAAATTAGGTATCTTCTCAGCTCCAGGTATTATAAAAACTATAAAAAATAAATATTTGTATCAACTACACAATATTCAAACTTCCTAGAAAACTTAACGCTTTCCGGTTTCGTAATTAATAAATAATTATTTTGCTATATTCCCGATAAGCTATTGCAACATTGGTATCTAGCTAAATGAGAGTAGCCTGAATATTTTTAATTACATTTTATTTGAAATACGTAAAAAATATTTTTTGATAAATTATGAAACTTTAGTATTGTTAGCTTTCCCATAATTGCAAAATAAAAAAGGACTGTTTTAAAACCACAAAAAACGTTGAATTAAAAGTTTTTTGGTTGTGGCAAATTAACAACACGTAATTTATGAATTAGTAATGCAATCATGAAGTATTTATTTGAAGAGTGTCAAGACTATGGCATCACGCAAGAGTATTCAAGGTCATTTATTATAAGGTCAAGCAGTAAACAAGGTTAATAAACGATAATATTCAAGTATAAGATATACTACTATATCAATCTTAGTAAAACCGCAAGCGAAGCATAATTACCGAAGTATCACTGAGACCACCTTTCCGTAAATATCATCAGCCTAGCTATTTCCCAATTTAATTAGTTCTTAATACATCAGATCCGGTTGATCATCAATGTTATGGAAACACTCAGGTTTGGAATGCCCCCAAAAAAACCACGGACTCCTAAAAGTTCCAAGATTCTATGAAGTGAATGACCAATTTAAATGTTACTGATATTCTAACTAAGAGCGGATTATTGCGGATTGAAGATTTCAGGGCCAATTTCAGGACCATTTGAATATGTATATACTAAGTCCAGGTTTCAATACGAGGATTCTCTTCAGAGCAAGTCATGCAGTCATGTACCTCGTCGACCTCGTTGGCGCAAAAGTCAACATGCCTGCCGAACTGATCCTAGATCCTGATCCTAGGTTCGATTTCCGGTACGTTCACCATTTTTTTTGACGCGTTTTAGTTATAGTGTTATTTTTTTGTTTTACTAGGATATTTTTTTATATCTATTGTAAATATGTAAATATCTATGTAAATAAATCTTCACGCTTGAATCTATATAAAGTAGGAACATGTTTCACCCATAACACAAGCTTACCGCGTTTCGAATCCGCATACCCAGTTCATGAATGCCGTAGCTACAAGATCACTAATACACGGGTATCTAATTATAGTTCATTCAGTTTGAACTTTGACTTTCATGTGGCGCTCGACTCGTTCACATAATCGGAGTCTCACGTTTGGCACTAACCTTCGTACCTCGTGCTCCAATTTAAACTTTATAAAAGGTTTTCAAGGATAGGCACTCGGTGACGTAATTATTGTCTTCAATAGGAGATCTTGAAATAACTAAATAAATACAATTGAATACTGTGCAAGCATGATAAATAGGAAAACTCTTTGTTTGTACCTTAAAGCCTCCGAAACTATTGAACCGATTTTGAAAATAATATCACTGTTGGAAAGTTACACTCTTCCCAATAATATATTTAATATATTTTTATTTTATAGGCTATATTTTATAACGGCTAGTGAAATGTAAAAGGAATTAGGTATTTGCAAGGCTTTAAAATGATTTCCATTTCACAACATTTTCTTGCTGGTGTATGACAAAGTACATTATAAGCTGAATTAGCGAATGTAAGAACATTGTCCCCGTTATGTAAGAATAGTTCCTACCAGTTCCTATGCGGCAGTTAGCTTTCTAAGTGCTGACTAAGTTTGTGCGTGCAACGAGGAATACGATGTTGCAATACTGCTCTATTTCATTCCTTTTACTATTGTTGGATTTCTCAAGCAATAACTCAAAGGATAGCTTAGTAAGAAGAGCATCATTAAAATTCCAGCAGCTTTTATAAGAACTTTTAGGAATCTACATAATCCATTGCAGATTTTCTTCAAATAAAATTCAGTAAACTGTAAAAGTGCTTTCCAAAAAAAGGAGTCCGTCTTTGAACATCCTCATTACTGCAAAATTCAGAGACCGATGACTTTTTGTACTCTAAATAAACGGGCTATTGAATAAAGCGTTTATTTCACGGTTTAAAAGATAATTTTGTGAGCTAAGCTAATAAATGGGGGCTCATTCCTCGCTCAGCTAGTAAACAGGCCACAGGCTTGCGAACACTGCGGGACAGTAAAAATGGGTCAGTGAGTTCTAACGACGCTCCTTTTTGCACTTTTTTGCCACCGTCTTTCAATGCTGCTGAGTATAGAAAACTTGGCACGTTGATACGGTATCTCGGGGAAAATGTAGGGTGATAGTAGTACCAGGTTCTCAAAGTTTAAAATACTTACAATACTTATTGTCTTTTAAAATGCGTGGAACTAAATACTTAAAAGTTGTGGAAAAGCGTATCTTATAAAAATAGTCGTGTTTGTCAAAAAAATATGTAAATGTAAAATGTAGGCTTCCTTGATTCAGAAAGATCGTTAGCAACAAAACTAATTGATTAACATTTTCTATTCTAAACTTAAATTACGTCATATGACCTAGAAAGCTTCTGAACACTTTTTTATAGCTAGAAAACGTGACTGAATAATGCATTCATACCGAAAGGCTTCGGAAATAAAAACGCTTGTGCGTGCATACACGATCACGTAATGTTATAATTCAGTGCATAATTATGCATGGTCGCACCTGCATGCTTGTTTGTCCCGGTGAGCATACCAACCTCGTGTGAGGCCTTCTTTCATGCCACGGAGTGTAAACATTTTACCTTATAAATCAAGGGAGTATTTTCAAGCATGAGCGAGGCAGCAAAACCATCTGCAATTCTCTTGAAAATACGTGTGCATTTTTTTACCGAATCCAAAAAGAAGGAGGTTCGCAATTTGACCTGTTTGTGCATATGTAGGAATGTTTGTGCGTGATTATCACACGTTTGGCGGAACTGATTTTGATGCTGTTTTCAGTGTAGTATTTATCAGATTTAGGAGAAGGTTTTCGGATATATTATATTATTGAAGCCGGTATTTTTTGGATAGATACATAATTGCAACTTAAACGATTACTTATACGAATACAATAATCTTCGGAAGCGATTAACTAACAATGCTTATATTTTTGTGCAACAAACGCGAAGGTAAATTCAGTAATTAATTACTGCGCAAGGGCACTGAAAGTCAGTGCCGTGAGTTCAAGCTCGGCTGCGGTTACAGGCCATTTGAGATACTTGGCGGATGCACATTAGGTAGGTACAATTTAAGATGGTGCTTGGCTTTTGGTATACAGCATTAAACGATTGAGGCAAAAATAGATAAGGTAAGACCCTTAGTCTAAAGATGACCGATCTCAAGTCTACAGTGCATGGAGATTCAAGCAAAAGTATCTTCTATTATCTTTCTACTTATAAGCAAAACAATAGGTTTTTTTTTGTCAAAAAGCGGATATAGTATCTTTTAGATCAATCATAGAGATACCTAATAAAAAACTGCGTTTACCTAATTACAAAAATATCTAACTTGTTGACTTCACGTACCTAAATCTTTTTCTCTCAAAAAACTTTAAGTGTTGACGTCCCCAGAAAACATCATCACATTTTGTAAGTGAAATTAAGTTTACCTACCGATCACCAAAAAAACCTGTCAACTACCAAACTGCCTTTTACGCACAAAAAAGTGATTGATGCGTGTACAGGTTTTGTAAAAAAACTAGCTGTATTTTGCTCTTTATATGGCAAGCGATAGTCGATTCGTGACCGGTAGGATATAGAATATACCTAGTTCGGATCTACCCTAAATCCCACTGACTCGATACCTGAAATTGTCTAGCTTGGTGCTATGGTAGGTGCTCATTGAACCGTTAAAATAGAGCGAAGTTTCGTTCAGAATTTTGTATTTTTAAAAGTGGAAATAGCTACGGAGGGGGATATTTTTCTTTGTTTGGTCACTTTTCGAAATTGCTGGTTCTAAGGAGTAAAAGTAAGGTTGAACCTCAATGAGTTATAAGAAGAATTACAGTGCTGCTGGTTTCCCTTCAAAACGCATAAAACGCATTTTCAGTTTGTTCATGGTATCCTATGTCAATGTTGAAGTAAAAAAAAGTCATATTTTCATAACTATGTACGGAAGTAGGTAACCATGAATCGAAGGACATCTTACAGCATTGTGTGTTCCGACTATGGCTCTCCTTTATGGCGTCCACGGCCGATTTCAGCCACGGCGGCTGTTCTCATTTAAGGAGATCAGCCAGCTGCGCAGGACATATTATAGTGCACGAGCATTTGCGCATACTCAGGTGCACTCCCTATTCCTTCACTCTCATAACCCGATGGGACGGCAATCCGACACGACCGGAAAGAGATCAAGAGATGGCTCTCCTACCACTTGAAGGTATACACATTAACCACAAAACCATTAGTTAGATTATTAAAAATAATTAGTGTCAAACTGAATTCGCTACTAATACTTCATGCGAAGGTTAAGTATCTATTTGTCAAAATATTAATTGAATTTAGATGAGATTATCATCAATTCAAAAATCAATAAGAACTTGCGGTAACACCAAATTGATTTTGGCAAAATTATATTTTGAAACAATTCAATTACGAAATTAGTAATCCGTCAAGGGCAAATTCGATACTCATGATAATAATACTTTAATCGCTATGTTGTAATTTTAACATAAAATTAAGTAGCCGATGCAAACGACGCGTAGCTACTTTATGTAAAAATAATAGTCTACTGCAATTCTAATTCTTTTCCGCACTTTTCCGAAAACAGCTCTATGACACTATTAGTGCAAGTGATTTTCTTACAGAAAATAAGACAATGTCAAATAAACGCATTGTGGACGATGCGTTATTTTTACTGAGTACATGAAAAAGTCATCTCTGTATTTCCAATTACATTCTCTGCATTAATTGCCCTTTAATTTGCAATCTGACATGCAGCGTTTAATCCCTTAAATTACCTTAATTTAATATGAATGTAGGCTGCATACGGTACATTCATACATGTCAATTTGTAAAACACATTTCGGAAGGCTTACCTGTATCGATAAACCGATAAACATTTACTGCGAAATCTGTATATGAAAGCGAAATATCAGATTAACAGCATCGCAAATATAGAGGTACGTAAATTGGTTGCAACTGAAAAGTGTTGCAATTTAAATATCTGTAAATGTGTTTAAAAGTCGATATTTATCAAGTGGACCGTCAGTTTGCTACACAAATCGAGTTGAGATTATCTCGTGATTGCGTTATGGGGGACGCCCAGAGGAAGGAAATAAAGTTTCAGGTAGCGAGAGATAGAAATTAACATTTTGCTGCAATCCGTTTACTGGTGCGAACGAATTTAATGATGCTTTGTGTTGTGTCCTGTTGAGTACGTCGAAATGATGTAAACAATTTTATTTTATAGTTACAATAATATTTTTTAATTCTAGAAAAATCTATGAGACCACCGTTTCATTTTTTTGTCAACATAAAACTTATTGAATGGTATCAAAAATTAAATGCTGCTTGAATTAAGGTTTAAGATTAGTTATATTGATTTGGTGGGTCCGCACCTAATTAGTGAAACCAACCAATAAACTAAAATCAAGGAAATAAATCACTAAAATCCTGGTCATTTTCATATATATTGAGTCATAAAATTTATTTTGATTTTCGTATAAAAACGTGTTTTATTGCAATCTGAGGTAAATTATTGAAATGTCATGTTTTATTTGTTAACAACAAAATAAACAATTTTCAGTCAAATCCGTCATCATCAGTTTTTGACTGTTATTCCCTCTGTATTTTACCTACTTCTCAATTTATAAGGCATCTCAGATAGAGTCTTGATAATTAAGTATTAGTGTAGGAATTTGGTGGTCGTTTCTTGTTTTTTGTCGGTTTTAAATGTCAAATTAGTATTGGTATCAATGACCTTCCAAGGTGACCAGTGAAATGTCACACGTATGACGATACTTACTCATTTTCATAATGATGGTTAATTTCAAACAAAACAAATGTGGTTGTTTCTATTTCAATTATTGTTTTGTGACAACGATAATTTTATTTAGATTTTTTAAACGCTTTCTATATCATCATCGACATCATCTGCGGGATGCTGGAAAAAATTATATGACTAATACGAATCATCATCAACATCATCTGCGGGATGCTGGAAAAAATTATATGACTAATACTAAGACTGTATATCCTACTTGTTCTCTTCCTATACTGTACTGTAGTGATGTATTATAACGGTACCTATAGAAGTACCCTAAATCCTTCATACATAAGGTTTACATTAATTTCAAGAATTTGATAGAAATGTTTTATTTTATTCTAAACTTTTCTTGATATTCTCTGTATTGTATTGTATTGTACTGTCTTCAGGATAGACATTATAACTAGTATCAAGATTCCTGGTTAATGAACTTGGTGGCCCAGTGTCCGCTTTATCTTTATTTGTTGGTACATTATGCTTTTTTATTTCTTTTGTAGGCATTATGGCTAGGGTCTACACCCTAGTACTGGCCAGTGGCAAGCATTGAACTTTTCAAGGCGAACCTGTGGGGTGAAACACATGGCTATAGGTATACAGCAGAATATAGGTAAGGAGGTTTTATTTTTATTCCTGGGGCTTCAAATAAAGGAGACTAGTTTTATTTTTGAGATTAATAACGATAAACTCCTTTAGACCGAACGCATTGGCAAGAAAGAACCTTTTTTTATTTTTTTATGGCAAAAAAATAAAGCTAAAGTGCGTGCTTTTTTGGTAGCAGTTTAAAAAAGAATACCAACTATACATAAATAGCGTTATATGTGGGATTATTTCCGTTGTTGCCATTGGCAATATAAGCGGGGCTTGCAACTTTAATTTTGTTAATAAAATTGTTTACACTAATATTATATTTTCCGCTCATCCAGTGCCCAATTATTATCAATGCTGCACATTGGTTCGGTTAAATTAAAACGAACGCAACGTGTTCTCATGAGCTCGTTTTGTTTTATTTAACATCTAATTTCGTGCAAATGTCAGATGCTGACCTATAGCCATGACCCGTAATTTTCTGATAATCCTACGTATGAAAAAAGAAAGATTGCGTCGAAGAGGTAGGAAAGGTCTATTTTTACATTTTTCGTCATAAAACCTGCTTGAAAATAAATGTGTGGCTTTATTTTTGAATTCGTCAAGTATTAGATAATAAGGAGATTTTTAGTAAATTATGTAAATACTTTTTTTTGAATGGCATCTTGCAGTCCAGCCTTGGAGACTGTTTACTGCTTAAACAGACAATTCCCTGTGGACACCTAGAATTTAAGGCCTCCAGCCAGGTCATTTTAGCTGGATCGGATTCTTTTATCAGTTCTTTAAATAATCCGATAAATAAAGGGCAACAATGTTTTTTGGCAGTAAGGTTTAGTACCTTACTGCCAAAAAACATTTATCTATCTAATTATTTGAGCCATATTTATTAGACAACCATGATAATAAATAATGTGAAATATATTATCACTTAGAACTAAGTGGTTCGGTGCAAAGGCTAATTGCAGTGGAATCACGATCAGGTAAGCACTGCGTGCGTCTTGAAGTGTAGTAAGTAATGATTGGCGTTCGCACGAAATATAAACTGATTACTGATTGCATCGATCCTCAATATTTTGATTATATCAATTTTTTCAGAAATATCTCTGTTCTTGAACTTTTTCAGAAATTTCTAAAGACTTGGTTTGTTGAGACACTCTAATGTCCGGTGTCCGGTTTGAAGAATCGTTTCATTGTTTGACAACCCGTTTATCGAGGAAGGCATGGGTCTAGTTTTTAATGCGGTTGCGTGAAGTTTTTCGCACGTTGTATTGAGATTAAAATGAGGCTTATATTTTCAACAGAAAAATCACAAATCTGTTTAACCGTACACTCAAAAAAGGTTGCTTTACCAGATTACAAAGCCATGAACTATTTTCAAGTTTTTGATTATCACTTAACATTACCACATTTTTTGGTTTAGTAACCGTGCTTATCAGTGAAAGGCCTAACCGCAGATTTCAAAGATTTCTACACATACGATTACCTCTATATACCTATAGGTATTTCATATTTTCCTTGAATGAGTGAATGGTGAAGGAAACATAAAGCAATTAAGCAAACACTTGATATAAAATTGACATTCATATGCAATTTTATATTTAAGTTTGCCTTTTTCGTGGTTTTTTGTCCAATGTTGACTTTTCACAATTAATCAGACTGTGCGTAGGATTTCAAAAGCTAACGACCGCATGGCAAATATTTGGTCAAACGTTTGACCTAATGTTTGTCCGTGTGTACAATATTTGGGTCGCGGTGTCTTTGACATCTTTGAGTACGCATTGCGTATTGTGTACTGTATTGACACATGTTTGATCGTTGTCCGTTGGTTCAGAGTTTACATGGTCACACATAAATATTGCCTAAATTTTAATTGGAACAAAACCTTCCTACTTGTATTAAAATTGGTACTTGCTGTTAATTTAAACTTTATAGTCAATAATATCTACATAGTTATGAAAGTATTTAATCACGGTAGCTGATGATTGAACTTTCAGTCCTCATTATATGTTAGTCAAAGTCTTGTCTAGATAAATAATATACATACAGTGTCTATCAGATAGGTAAGCAATAAAACATTAGTCATCACACATAAATAAAATACCTTGAGTATCGTAAATAGAATCGATCTGCTCGCTCTCCACGCTCTGCAGACTGTCATCTTCTTTGATCTCCTGTTCCTCATTTAGATCCTGGTTCTCTTCCTCTAAGTTGTCTTGGTTCTGTTCTTCTTCTTCTATTTCTTCCTCTAACTCTGGTGGTCTCGTCGCCGGGACATTTGCCATCCTCACCGGTAGTATGTCGAGGATCGAAGGCGCTCTCGGCACGTTACTCTTCAGCCCCAACTTCTTCTGAATAAACGCCTCCAGGATCTGCTTGGTGATCTTGTTCTGTCTCTCCAGTTCGTGCAAGTCTGCGGAGAAACGAGAATTCAGATAAAAATGACTGCGCGATATTCTTTTGGCATTTTTGCATCTTCTCTCGTCAATTGTTTTGACTGACAACAGAATTGGGGATTCAGGATTTTAGGTTACGACGTCATTTTTATCTGGTTCTCCCTTCTCGGGGACCGAAAAATGGGCAAAAAATATAGATACTTATCATTATAGTTAGGTGCTTATAATTAGGACATGATTCTGGATAGGCTAATTAGATGGGATGGCGTGACAACTTGTTTTTAAAATAGGAAAATGATTCGATATGTTATAATAGACTTATACATTACAAAATATTGTGTATGTAATAGAAATTAATGTGGTTCAACTTAAAAGTAATTAACGACTGCTGCCCGCCGACAAGACAACACACACCTAAATAAAGCCTTATCTCACTTTCTAATACAAATTCAATTTATTAATAATTGATCCCAATGTCCATTGAACACTGATATCAAAGCTATTGTTCTTCCGATACAAATCTAAAACTCTTTTAATGGAGATTTCTTTTTGCTTTCTCCTAACATTTCAATACACATCGATAGCATCAGGAAATAACGCAAGAATGGACACAAAATGGCTACTAAGAGCAAACGGAGCTTCTTACGACGTCTGTTAGCACCATTCATTACAACACAATGGCTATATCACCCCTTAATTGTTTTGCCAATTGTCTACAATCTCTGAATGTACGGAAATCGTGCTATTAATTATAGGGCGCAGTAAGGACAGCTTAATTGCTTAAGCTACTTGAAACAGATGCACCTTCAATTGTTTTTTTGGCGAAAATGGCTCAAGGTCCAAAGGGCTTTAATGGTGTATTGTTATGAATTAGTTCCATTTCCATATGTGAAGGTCGGAAGGTGAGTTCTTTGTGTCTGATTGAAAAATTGCGGATAATCTGATAAAGATCCTAAAAGTTCGCCTTGAATTGGTTTAACATTGGGACTTCCACAATATGTGGTAACTTTGACCTTTTTGAGTACGTCAAAAACTACTGCTCTTTTAACTATTTTACCAACTGCACATAACACCTTATAACGTTACAAAAATACAGATATATTTTTTTAATATAACAATACCTGTTAGTTCGATGTAACTTTGAAAAAAAAAAAACAATTTCTAGGCGTACCAAACGGGAAAGTTTGAGGTGACTCAAAGGTGACGTTACTAAACGATTATAATTTGGCAAAATAAAATAACCCATTTACCGACTACCTAGATGATCTTCAATCTATGACTCTTTAGTACCTATTCTACCTCTAAAACTATTTATATCCAAAAAATAAGAAACTAAAGTATCATGTTTCTTTTTACTGCTTAACTAAGACCGATGAAAGGTCAAACGCATTCTGTATGGTTTATTTTTAATACCGTATAGACACGAGACTTTTCCATTAAAAAATAATTACCTACTTATAAAGTAACTATGGATTACGTTGTTTATTAAGAGCTTTAATTTTTGTCATTGCAAGTAGATAGAAGACTGTACTGAGTCCACCTTTTTATAAAACGTGGTCTTAATAAAGTACCAGCTTTACTACTAGGTATAAACCATCGTCTCAAACAAATAAGTTCTTAACGTAGTACTGAACCGGGTACTTTTTAAAGAGACGTTTTATAATAAGGTGGATTAAGTACAGTCTTCTATCTACTTGCAATTACAAAAATTAAAGCTCTTAATAAACAACCTAATCCATACTCGTAGTTACTTTATAAGTAGGTTTGGTCTAGGAGAAGATCTAGAAGCATAAAAATATTGATGTATTGTGGACTGTCGCCACTCTAAAACCTGATGAATGCGTAACGATTACAACGCACTTTCACAGTTTAATCTATGATAGTAAATTAAATAACTGGTTTATTATTTAATACCCATCAAAAAGTTTGTCTACCAGCTTCCTTGATCAACGAAATCTGAAGATTAATAAATAATCCATAATATTTACAATGTAACGTACCTTTTCATTAGAATTCGATTATGTAATTATGTATGTAGATTTTTCTCTTACTGGGGATTTCTATAACCTATTCAGTAACCATCCGTTGTTTTGCAATTACATAATGAAAGACGTAATTTATATGCAGTTAATGTCAAAATTGAATCTCTGATCGCAATTTCACGGATAGACATGTTAAAGAAATCTACTGTTAGCCAACAAACCAACCGCCACCCTCTACAGTTGTGTAATTAAGTGAGAGTCATGATTTATCATCTTTCTTATCCCTTGGGACCTACGGATGGGGATGATACATCCCCTTATCCGTACCATCACATCCCTGAGGGATGGGCAGAGCCATTCAATGCCAATTATTACAATCATCCTTGACATTCACTCGATGTTATGACTGTAGTAGATAATATCTACACTAACATTATAAAGAGGAAAGATTTGATCGTTTGTTTGTTTGATATGATTAGGCTCCGAAACTACTTGAACGATTTGAAAAATTAGTGCACTTTTGGGAAATTGCATTATATAAACATAGGTTATATACGTACTTCTATTTTATCCGGACCCGGACAATAGTTAGCACGGGACGCGGCTGAAACCGCAGGAAACATATTGTACCTAAGTATCTGTATCGAGACATTTTTTTGTTAAATTGAAAATATCGCAGGAATATTTCCATTACCAGTTTCGAACGATATTCTTTCCAATTTATGCGAGTAGATAACACAAGTGACATCAACATCCACAAATGAAACAACAACGAAGCAATTTATGTAATGTAAAATGTACATTTTGCAAATGACATCACATTTGACTTCAATAAACCGACAATATTTTTTTAAAATATTACATTACTATTAAAGAGGATTTTTTTGTTGGTTTATACACTAAAGACTCCAAAAGTACTGAACCGATTTGAAAAATTCTTTCACTGTTGGAAAGCTACATCCTTCCCGAGTAACGTAGGCTATATTTCATCCCGGTACGGACAGTAGTTCCCACGGGGTGTGGGTGAAACCGCTGGCAGAAGCTAGTTTCTATATAAATGAAAATATATTTTTAAAATATTAAGTACAAGAATACTCTGAAAAGTATTATTTATGGATACGAAAAATTTCTCGGAAGAAATACATGATAATTTTATTCATGAATTACGATCGAGCAATCCAGTTTACATGGGCGGTACTTGAGTCACTCCAACGATGCCATATTGACTATCGGTACATCGAGGTGTTGAAGTGTTTGTATGATACAGCCACCATGTCGGTCCGAGTACAGGAGCATAGCACGAAGCCGATTCCATTGAGAAGAGGCGTAAGACAGGGGGACGTTATCTCCCCGAAACTGTTTACCGCCGCAATGGAAGACGCCTTCAAGCTCCTGGAATGGCAAGGACTTGGCATCAACATCAACGGCGAATACATCACTCACCTTCGGTTTGCCGACGACATCGTAGTCATGGCAAAGTCGATGGAGGAACTCAGTATGATGCTCGAGGGCCTCGACCGAGTTTCACAACGGGTGGGCCTGAAAATGAACATGGACAAGACGAAAATTATGTCAAATGTCCATGTTGAGCCCACCCCAGTCTCTGTTGGAAGCTCGGTACTCGAAGTTGTTGACTCATATATCTACCTAGGACAAGTAGTCCAATTAGGTAGGTCCAACTTCGAGAAAGAGGTCAACCGCCGAATCCAACTCGGCTGGGCAGCGTTCGGGAAACTACGCAATGTCTTTTCGTCCGACATACCTCAGTGCCTCAAGACGAAAGTCTTCAACCAATGTGTGTTACCAGTGATGACTTACGGCACCGAAACGTGGTCTCTCACTATCGGCCTCATCTCAAAGCTCAAAGTCGCTCAACGAGCTATGGAGAGGGCTATGCTCGGTGTTTCTCTACGTGATCGAATCCGAAACGAGGAGATCCGTAGACGAACCAAAGTCACCGATATAGCCCACCGGATTAGCAAGTTGAAGTGGCAATGGGCAGGCCATATTGCTCGCAGAGCAGATGGCCGATGGGGCCGAAAAGTGCTGGAGTGGAGACCACGGACTAGCAAGCGCAGCGTAGGACGTCCACCAGCGAGGTGGACAGACGACCTTATAAAGGTCGCCGGAAGACTGGACTGGCTGGATGCAGGTCGCTTCCAACAGGTATCTGTGGAGATCAAAGGGGGAGGCCTATGTTCAGCAGTGGACGTCCTATGGCTGAGATGATGATGATGATGAATCCAGTTTAATGAAGATACACATACAGAATGTAAGTATACGTATTGCCAACATAAGGAAATTGCATTTTCATTATTGAAAGGACGTTAATAACGATACCGAATTGAGTTATCGAGCGATTATTGGAGCGAATAAAGTATTGTTATGTATCGATATTCTTGTTTAAAAGTGTGGGCGTAAGTATCTTGTTTTAAATGCGGAACATTGAAATTGTGAATTACAGTGAAAATTATGACATTTTTAATGCAATTAATGAAAGTCAATTATATCTTTATTTATTTAACTTTTCAACATTGTTTAGGGTTTATATTGCTACTACAGGATATTGATAACTACAACTTAAGAAGAAGCCGATTTCCAAAAAAACATTTCTTGACTTAGCTTCTAATACATGAAAAAATACAAAAAAGCTTTTCTGAGCAAGCAAACAACAGTTTAATTCAAATAAATAAGACTACTAAGCCGAACTTTATTTACATTAATTAATCTTGCCCTTGTATGTAGATATACCTACGTAAATATGTTTTTCTTCTATCACAACTGACATAGTCTGCAATCTATGAAACAAAGTCATAAAAGACCAAGTGTTTGTCTGTTCGTGTCAAATGATCGTAAATGATCGCAGTCGCGCCCACCTTAATACCCCACGACACTCTCACCAAGTAATTAAGGTGCTTTTTCAGTTGGCCACCACTTATTAACGCGGTACAACTTGATATGTATACGTAGCATATCGGTTTGTAGCAAAATGAACTCTATGTATAGACTTATTGTAGGGATGCGGGTATATTGTTTATTTTGACGTCTATTTATGACGAATGTTCAGAGGAATAATATTAATACAGCTTCTTTTAAGTTCTTTTTAACTCATTTAATAAATAATTCTGATAATTCAAGATAGTTGATTGAACTCAACTCAAACTTAATGCTGCAATAATTTATTTTAATTTTTAATTCTAAATATCTAATATTAAAAACCTATAAATGGATCGTATCATCAAATCTAATTAATTTGTTTGCACTCTATGTGGAAGGTTGTCAACCTTATTTTAAAATAATCAGTGCGTTGACTTTATAAATTCTCGTTGTATTTTTTAAGAGGTCATAAATTAGTTAGACAGCCTATTTTGTAAACAGCCCCGGAGTAAGAACTAGTTCTAGGATACCGTTAACAGGAGATAGGTTATTGACATAATCTGAGATAGGCCAATGGACCGCATAATGTAAATTACTTATAATATTATGCAAAAGAAATGTGTCCAATTAATTTTACAAAACAAAAAAAAACTTAAATGCTTTGAAACGGTACCTACAGTAAATAATGGATTAAAAACAGGAATTCTAAGCTAGATACATGGTATTTAATTAAAATATTTTCTGTTAGAAAAAATCTATAAAAACATAATTTGAACTTAAAACTGACACTATCAATTAATTTAGAGGATCATGTGAAGTACTTACTTAGTTTTTATGATATATTTATTGCTTACTTATACGGCTAAACCTCGTCTCTAAAAGCATATATCTCTATAGAAAGTCAAAAAGAGTTACTAGCAAGGACTTAATATACTAACGGCCAGTTTCTTCATCAAAAGTTAAAGTTAAAGTAATGTCTAAAGTAAAAGTAACGGTCAAATTCGTTTTTTTCAAGGCTAAACTGACAGCAAAATTCATAGAAAAATTTAATTTAACCGTTACTTTCACTTTAGACATTACTTTAGCCATAACTTTAACTTTAACTTTTGATGAAGAAACTGGCCGTTAATAACAATCTGTCAACTATTTTAAAGTTCATCAATAATAACCAATCGATCAAACTTTTGTTCCGCATTTTTATACTTACTACTGATCTGCGATTAGTGCTGCTACATTTAAAGCTTAGATTAATAAACGTAGGTACAAATGTAGGTCAAGTGCGAACAGTGTAACTAATCGTTTTATTGTCTCGGAACTAAATGTGTTATCTGGTTCAAACGCCGGAAATTATCTGAAACGCATTTTGCACAGATAAATACGTAATGGATCATTGTGTAAGTTTGGCACGCTTCGGAAATAAAAAAATATAGCTTTTAATAATTTATTCAAAATAATACCAGAGAAACTGGCCTGTAAATTGCTTTTATTCATCAACTGTCTTTTTAAAAAATCCCATACTTACTTAAATAGTTTGATTTGTAGCTTCTTCGGAACCGTCACACACAAGTTAAGATCATGCCGGGATGATGTAGTTAGATATTTATGGCCTTACTACAAAAACTTAACCACCTGTTTTACACTTGTATGTCAACGTCATAATTTGACATTTTTTTAGACAAGTCTTAAACTGACGTTTAAAAGTTGACCCATGAAAACCATATCCGCTACAGTAAGTTTGTATATTTAATCATGAAATCCATTACATACATGTGTTTAAAGTACCTAAGGTAAACGTCCCAGTAACCGTTAAGTTTTGAACTTCACCAACTTTGCTGGTATGCTATGCTAACACTAGAAGTCTTACAAAAAAAATAATTACATAACTAGAGAGACAATTTAAGCTAGTTTTATTGTAATATACTTTTTTAATTTTATTTTGAATTTTCTTTAACAAAGATAGAAAAATAATAAAAAAAGGGCTAGTTGTACCAGTACCCGGTAGATTTGTACTAGTAAACGTTAAATTGTCCCAGAATCCGGTAATTTTCAACGCAAATTTGAACTCTAGTGGCTTACGATAAGGTTCACAGAAATACGATTTTTGCGTTTCTGTGTAATATATATAAAGAAGGGCAAAGAAAAAAACTTCTTTCTTTTTTTTATGTAATTAGATAAATAAAATTATAAGTAATAGTTGACATCACGAATTTGTTTCTATTTGAAGAAAACAATAATTTTGGTTTCACCTTTAGATGTAACCGTTACAATGGAGCAGTCTATAGAATAGCGGCCGCGTAATTTATCATCTAACGACGACCGTGGGATACCGTACTGCCTGGTTGTCGCTGAAATGGAGACACTGCCTCCGTGGTAAAGGCCACGAAGATATGGTCTTCTGCCTATCAGTTATGGCTGTCTGAAAAAAAAAACTTCTAAATTCATATCAATAGGAAATCCCACTGTGGATTAGCAGCGGCGAGTGTCTGACTTTTCCTTCGCAGGCCTTTTATGTACCAGGGCCGCGGTAACTCTTTCGAACAATCAGCCCCGGCAGGCCTTGGACCTGCTGGGCCCCGCTGGGGTTTGCTGACGTCAGGTACTTCATCACTCGCTGAACGCCGATGGGAACCCCTTCCACCGTGACGACAGTGAAGGGGAAGGTGGCCCATCCCGAGACCCATGAAAGCACATGGCCTCGGACTTGTGCAAGGTCACCTCCAGTCCCAGCAGCTGGATCCTTTCGATGGCTGTCGCAAGCCCGCGCATCATTTTGTCGATCGCCTCCTGGTGCGACCTCTTTTGTGCCAGTACCAACGTGTCGTCACCGTCAGCATACTACACTGACGCTGCTTGGGAGGTCGGCGCGCAGCACCCAGTCGTAGCCGATGTTCCACAAGAGCGGCCCCAGAACCGATCCCTAGATCCCGCCAAGACGACCATCCCCCCCCCTCCCGGGAAACAGCGTCCCCCGTCGTAAGAGCGCTCACGTGCATGATGGCGTCCATCGTTGAGAGCCCCTTGCGGAAACCATGTTGGTGGACCACTAACATGGTTGGTGGACACCAGCAAGGTTTGGCCCTGTCCCCCCAAGAAGTTTTACGAGGCGAATTGCAACGACTCTGTCAAATAGCTTGCCCATCTCGTCGAGCAGCACAATGGGCTGGTATGCGGACGGAGAGTCCGCAGGGCGCCCCGGCTTCCGAATGAAGACCAATTTCCCTGTCTTCCAACTAAGTGGGAACTGGCCCCTCTCCAAACATGCGCTGACCAGGCAAGCCATCAGGCCTTGGGGCGATATTTTTGGTTTTCAGCCTGGCTACCGCCACTCTCAGGTCCACCCCAGTCACTTCGGGGATATCGTCGACTTCCGGTGTGTGGTCCAGTGTTCCCCGCACGATGGGAACAGAGCGCTAACCTCCTGCTCCACCATCTAAGGCCGAAGACTCTAAGTCGGCGGGGGGCCCATGGGTGGAGCTTGCCCCGCACCATTTTGTATGGGCGCCCCCACGGATCTCTGTCCAGAATACCCAGCAACTCCGCATTGGCCAACTCCTTAGCCTGGATGATGGCCAGTTGGAGGGCGGTGTTCGCAGCTCTACATCCCTCGTACAGCTCTATATCCCTCGTACAGCTCTACTTCCCTGGCCTCCGCATCCGGAGGGCGGATGCGAACGACGAACGCCTCTCGAAGAGACGCCAGCTCGCTAGACCACCAGTGCATCTGGCGTCGGGCGCGTCCTGGCAGGACTCGGGGCATGGCCATGTCGCAGATCGGCCATCGGCCATCCGCTGTGCGAGCAATATGGCCTGCCCATTGCCACTTCAACTTGCTAATCCGGTGGGCTATATCGGTGACTTTCGTTCGTCTACTGATCTCCTCATTTCGGATTCGATCACGTAGAGAAACCCCGAGCATAGTCCTCTCCATAGCTCGTTGAGCGACTTTGAGCTTTGAGATGAGACTGATAGTGAGAGACCACGTTTCGGTGCCGTAAGTCATCACTGGTAACACACACTGATTGAAGACTTTCGTCTTGAGGCACTGAGGTATGTCGGACGAAAAGATATTGCGTAGTTTCCGAACGCTGCCCAGCCAAGTTGGATTCGGCGGTTGACCTCTTTCTCGAAGTTGGACCTACCTAATTGGACTACTTGTCCTAGATAGATATATGAGTCAACAACTTCAAGTACCGAACTTCCAACAGAGACTAGGGTGGGCTCATCATGGCTCATTTCAGGCCCACCCGTTGTGAAACTCGGTCGAGGCCATCGAGCATCATACTGAGTTCCTCCATCGACTTTGCCATGACTACGATGTCATCGGAAAACCGAAGGCTTTCCATTCCAGGAGCTTGAAGGCGTCTTCCATTGCGGCGGTAAACAGTTTCGGGGAGATAACGTTTCCCTGTCTTACGCCTCTTCTCAATGGAATCGGCTTCGTGCTATGCTCCTGTACTCGGACCGACATGGTGGCGTTATTATACAAACACTTCAACACCTCGATGTACCGATAGTCAATATGGCATCGTTGCAGCGTTGGAGTGACTCAAGTACCGCCCATGTTTCCACCGAATCGAAGGCTTTCTCATAGTCCACAAACGCTAAGCATAATGGCAAGTTATACTCCTCGGTCTTTTGTATAACTTGCCGCAGCGTATGGATGTGGTCTATGGTACTATAGCCTCTTCGGAAACCGCCTTGTTGGGGAGGCTGGAAGTCATCAAGCCTGTGTTCGAGACGGTTCGTGATAACCCTTGAAAACAGCTTATAAACATGGCTTAGAAGTGTGATGGGTCTGTAGTTCTTCAATAGGCTGTCATATAAATACTTACTTTAAAAATATTTCTTGTGACTGCAACCGGTGAAATAGGTAATTAATAAATAAAATATAATTAAAAATAATGCCTCAAATGTCGGAACCACGGTGATAAATTACTAAATCAAGAGTTTATATGATAGAAATTACACATACAAACAAAATTGTAGTGAATCGAAGGAAAAGAGAACTTAACAAAAGGCAATAAGGACGATATCGGGTTTTGCATGCAACTTATAATGCAAGTCCCAATATCCGGCATTATATTCGACGGTTCCAAAGGAAAATGAGACTTATTTCAAGGTATTAAGTACACAATAACGGGTTTCGGTACAACGTCTGCTACCGGGTTCATCGTGTACCAATAACCGGTAAAAAAACTACGATTTTAACGGGTATTGGGTCAAGTAGGGGTTTGTTGGTACCAATAGATGTGAACGGCAAAAAAAAATATTTCTCAGTTAGATTCAGCACAATTTATAGGTTACATCGAAAAATAATATATTCAAATATTTGCAAAAATTAACACTCTTACTTTAAAGTTATCCGTCTCAGAATGGCTAGCTCATCAATGCGACGTGGTAGCTTCGGAGTTCACTGTCTGAACTTTAATTTTTCACATAACAAACTTTTGTCACCGTATATTTTCGAAGATATTAAACTTATTGGACAATATTGCCTTTATAATAGTACAAAATATTACTGAAAAGGTAATGCCATACGCAAACTTTACTTAATTGTTGGTAGAAAAATGCAATAAGCAAAAAACTGACTTTTAACGGGTACTGGTACCTTAACGGAAATAGGTGCTTTTCCCTTACATATTTTTTTCTTTTTTAGCGAAACAATTCATAAATACGTACAATTTTAATGTTAAAGAGTAGTGTATAATTTAGATTAACCCTAAACCATTTATTTTACAAGTTCATGGAGTATATCAAGTTCATAACGTTTAGTTTTTCTTCAATGTTGTTGAAATTAATTGCTCAATAGCGTGAGGTCGATGACCTAATGTAGGGCGCGCTAAATTACTGTGACCAATCGATCATTTTATATAGTTATACAGCTTTAACATTCAATTCGTATGGTCTGATATTACTTATTATTCTACCAACTCTGCTATTAGAAGTTGTTTTCCGCGATCCCCCCGCCTCCTTTGGACCATACTTTCCGTACCTGGATAAGATATACTTAGTCGATGTTAACTGGGAGTAGTGTAACTTCCCAAAGCGAAAGAATTTGTGAAATCTTTTCAAAACCATTTAATTTGCGCAATAGATAACAAGTCTGAGAATTGTTATTTTCAGTTTACAAGAACAATTTTAGAACAACTACATATTTCAGAAACTGTTAGAACTGTGAGTGTACACTTACAGCATTTACAGTTACGCTGTGGTTAGTTACATACAAGTCGAATTATAAAAGCCTAAAAAAATGCTTAAACTGCTATTTATTTATCATTGAACTGACGTATCCTTATTTATATTGAAACAAATGTCCAAAACTTATAACTGTGGTTCTACAGCTAATTACAATGGCAAAATAGCAAAGTTTCAAATAACTAAGAAACCAGCTAAAATATCTGAGTGGTAATCGTTCAATATGGTCATCAGTATGTCATGTCATTACCATACTGATTGAGCTATTACAGAATACTTAAGACTTAGGTAAAACAAAACATGTTCATTCTCATCTTCAGTACCCCATTTGAATAGGCACTACCTATATTAAAAGTAGGTAAATAATTTTGATAGAACTTTTTGCTACTAAATAAATTGCTTTAAAAAAATCGAATCAACTTAATTTTTTGTCGCATTTTATATTTAAAATGAGTTTTTAAATAGAACGTCATATCAAGATTGCGTAACCTATAGTTAAGTCTATTCAAATGGAGCATGGAGTATAGTCATGTATCAACGAACAAAACGATGAAAAGCAGATGATTAACTTAATGCACAATGCAACAACATGACCTTGAAAGACATCTTTGTACCTATTCGGAGATTTAAATGTGCGTGCACTCAAAATCTTAGTGAACGCAACACTTCGCAATTGTCATACAATTGACACCGATTCCACTACACCTTGGCCCAAATCGGTATAAACCATCCTAATTTGTGTCACCTTGCTGGCAAACTTTGTTTGGATAGTTAAAAGGATTCTATTGTAGCCTTTTTATTCTGTAACGGACGATTTCACCACTCTTTCTGCCTGTGGATTTTAGTTTACTAGAGACAGGGAAGCAGTTGATGCGGGTTGCCGAAGATCGAGCAAATTGGCGAACCTTTGGGGAGGCCTTTGTCCATCAGTGAACGTCTTTCGGCTGACACAACCTAGGAATTTGACATTGCTGGTCTGGGGTTAATGTTATAATCCTGTCTCTAGTTAGAAAACCAAAAGATAGATAGGTTTCTGAAATCCGCAGTCTTATCTAAAAGCTTATTCTGCAACTGTTGATAATCTTGTTAGAGGTTATCAGCTGAAACTCGGAGGCCTTTTCTTATCGTTGTTGTGTAATGCAAACGCAATAGGTACGATTGTTGATAGTAATGGAAGTCACGGTCAAATGTAAAAGCCTCTTAGAGATAATTGTTACGCAGATGAAATCATTTATATATACTTAAAAGGAATCAATGGCTCAGGTTTAATAATGGCTCATGCTTACATATTTTTGAACGAAGATGACGCAAAATAGCGAAACGACATGGGTTCTTACTATTAACAAAACTTGTCAACAGTGTTTTTTTTTTAATCCAAGTAAAAATGCTCAAAATAGGTACTTAAAAATAGAAATAAAATGAAGAACCTATGTACTTAAAGTTATTTTACAATAGGCCCTCAAACTTTGATTCATCAATTATATAACACAAGAATAGGATTTTCCAGAGCAATTTAACAATAACTAAAAATAAAACAATATCTAGTGTTAGATCAACGTAGGTCAAGCTAATTTTTTATTACTTTTTGACAAAAAACGATCCACGTTTTACTTAAATAGATATTTCATCGAACTTGTACAAATGTCAAGGTTTTTGTTTTAGGCAACATTAATAGCTAATAGGCCGTTGATGTTAGACTCTATTTGCGTATGAAATTAATTTAGTTTCCTTAATATCGATAAACCGATAAACGGTTGAAGGGTTCAGATAGGGCAGTTGCTCCTTGTAAAGCACCGGTACTCAGCTACATCCGGTTAGACTGGAAGCCGACCCCAACATAGTTGGGAGAAAAGGCTCGTAGGATGATCCTTAATATCGATAAACCGTGGTAGTCTAGTGGGTAAAGAACCAACCTCAAGTATGAGTGTGGGTTCGATTCCAGAACAGGGAAGTACAAATGCAACTTTTTAACTTTGTATGTACTTGTAAGTATATTAGGACACCAACGACTTATTTAAGGTGAAGGAAAACACCTTGAGGAAACCTGGATTGTAAGGTCTGAAATCACCAACCCGCATTAATCAAGCGTGTTAATTAACGCTCAATCCTTCTGTGTGTGAGAGGAGGCCTGTGCCCAGCAGTGGGACGGTAAAAAAGCTGATGATGAATATCGAACACCTAATAATACTTTTTTGAGATAAGTTCGCAACAATGGTCAGAAAAAGTTTCACAAGCTAATAAAAAAAAATGGTTTACTCTTAAGACTGTGTGATGCTCTATGTACAAACAATAAAATATTATTTGAAGCATAAAGATTCTGAAATGTGTATGATGTTTTCGAACCAACGCAACAAGCATAACCAATTAGACGATGATACCAACATAAAAATTAAAAAGAACAAAAACATCATGAACGCAAAATGTCATCATGAAAAAAACACATTGTCAAATGAAAAGTCCTTGAGAGTTCCTTTTATGAGGGAATATTTAAGCTTGTATCTTGTTCACCTTTAGAATTACGCCATACTTCGGACCTCAGATCAGCTTTCCGGTTCCAATTCTATTCTAAATGCCATCGATGCTATCATGGTGTCATGAGCTGTCATTTCTGTACTGACATATAAGGTGCCATTTCTATGAACCTTATCACAAGGTATTCCAGTTCAATTTCGTGTGACGTTGCAACGTTATGCATTCATGAGTAAGAAATGACAATGATTTGCTACCGTCGGCCTTAACACCTGATCAGTGAAACTGACAAAGCAGTTAATAGTTAAACGTTAACAAATGTCATGTAGCTGTTAATGTATGTATCTCATCTAATATCAATTTGAATGATAATGCAGGTTGGTATTGAGTCGGAATAATGTATGAACTGGAGTACATTAAAATGCAATCAGCACGTGATGACATTATTGACGATGCTGATGCTAATATTGTTTTAGATGTCATCAATAACGCAAACATTTCGGATAATATACAGAATTTCATAACAGTCTTCAAAGCAAACAAAGTAAACCAAATACCCTAAGACCCCTTGTTTTTCTGTAGTAGGTATATTTTAAATGAAACTGTAGGTAACCGCATCAAATGTAATTTTCATGTATTCCACAAACCAATGGAAAGAAAATTTTTTTAGACGTTAACACAGATAAGAGACACCTAAATCGATTCAATATTAATCATGTACTACACGGTCAACAGTACTAAACATATTCGTTTACACATTGTATGACAATGGACAATGTGTTTTTAAATCAAGGATATTTATTTATCTCTACTGATAGATCAAACGTGTGGAATGTCATGGGAACCTGTTAAGTTGGTTTATGAGTGAACTTTTCATGTTAGTCATAAATTGGTACTAACTACATTGGTAATCACTACATAGTATAAAACAAAGTCGCTTTTTCTGTCCCTATGTCCCTTTGTACGCTTAAATTTTTAAAACTACGCAACCGATTTTCATGCGGTTTTTTTAATAGATAAAGTGATTAAAGAGGAAGGTTTATATGTATAATAACATACATTAAATAGTAGGAAAATACTGTTATCCCGTGCGAAGCCGGAGCGGGTCGCTAGTAACTTTAATATTTATGACACTACTGTCAGTACAGACTTACAATTTAATTAAAATGTAAATATTCCATCTCTAATAGACGAATTTAGTGGCACTTAAACCAAAATGCAATCGCAAAAGGACCTAAATGCATAAAATAGGTATTATGTGGGTAATAAGAGGGGAAATCCGGCCGGGTCGCGGGTAGCTTGCCCCCAATCCGTTATCTCAGTCGGACATTGGCACGGAGCCAGCCAGGAATCTGCTGCCATTGTATACTCTGTAATAATTATACGTTACACTGCACGTGTAGAACAATACCATTGAAAATAATAACCAGGCCATAATACCTGAATTTCATAGGAATTGTTTAAAAAACTTCCACATCAAACACAAACGAAATGAAAATCGTCGTCTTAGAATGAAAACCTCGGAAATGCATTTTTTCTCAATATTTTTTTATTGCATTTCTTGGAAGATAATCGCAAAAAACATCCTTTACTGATGTTCATCCTGAAAAGTTGTCTTTTACACTAACGAGGTTTTCACTCTAAGGCGTCGAAATAGGGATCTTCCCATCACAAAAATATGTCCAAAAACCGTGAAATAGTAAGACGTACAATCCTGTCTGGACGTTTAGAATCTTTGGCAAAATTTCAAATGGAGGATTTTAAGATCATGGCAAGTAGATTGCTGTCGGTTTTTGTTTGGCTTGTCGAAACCAGAGTGCTTTGCCGAATAGTACATACTACATATCTTTATGTTTTCTATTTTAATTAATTTTAACTTTAAGAGATGCTTTAATTTCAGGATATACACTCAGCGGCACGGAATTTGGCCCAAACAAATACAAGTAGATATCAGCTCAGATAGCTGTTGTAAATTCTAATTTCATATGACATATTGTCAGTTCTTTCGTAATTGTTAATTAAAATACAGAAAAATGTGTGTCTGTTTAAGTTTTGTAACACTAGAAACAGATTCTGTTGTTGGAACACAAAGCAGAAAGTTAAGTTTAAATTCAGATAGAAATTGCCGAAGTACTAAGCACGTTCCAAAAAAAAATTATGATTATGATCGTTTTTTGTTTCTCTTTTTTTCACAATTTGATCTGAAAATTACCCTCACTGCAGCTCAAGTTGCTCAAGTAGTGTTGCTAAGACGTCAAGGGCGGAAGCAGCGGAAGATGGTTGAAACTTTAAGTGCACCGCGTACAAGTTGAAGATATGCATAGAAAATGTATGACCAGACTGGCCTTTACACAAGAAGACCACGAAGTGGGGGTGTAAGGTGTTCGTCGTCGCACTACGACCGATTTATCGTACGTGCAATAATGAAAAATCGGTTTCTCACTGCGTTAGAGATACGTCAGCCTTTGCAAACAGCAAGAGAGGTCAACGTCCGCAAGTGCACAATAAGAAGAAGGATGGAGGAATGGGATTTGCGTGCTCGAAGACCAACTCGAGGCCCGGAACTTCTCCCGCACTATCGCATAGCCAGACTTAGGTTTGCAAGAGCACTCGCAAATTAGACGCATGACCAATGGAGTAAAATTTTATGGACCGACGAATGCAGAGTCGTCTTAAGAGCTCCAGACGGCCGTGAATGTGAATGGAGAAAGCGCGGAGAATGGTTTCTTCCCACCACTACCAAGTAAACAGTCGGTTTTCATGGTGGGTCCATCTTGGTTTGGCGAGGCATAAGTTCAGAAGCCCGTACTGAATTATTGGTTGTCGAAAGTTGTCTGAAAACAGTGCGGTATATTGAAGAGATCCTTCAAAATCATGTTTTACCCTGTCAGGGATTCATAGGAAGTGAAGAATTTCGTATAATGCAGGACAATGCTCGACCTCACGCAGCTCTTTGCGTAACCGATTAGTTGTTCTAGGTCGGTATTCAAAAATTGGACTGGCCTGCAAGAAATCCAGCCATGAATCCTGTAGAACATGTCTAGAACATGCTTAAAAGACAGGTCCAAGCAAGTCGTAACCCACCACGGACTCTTAGTGAACTGAGAACCGCGCTGGTAGTTGCCTGAGAGGAGATCTCTCAGGTGGAGATAAAAAACATCATCCAGATCATGCCAGATCATACGCAGACAGCCATCAGATCAAGAGGAAGAAACACCCATTATTAAAATTCGATAACTTTCTGTTTTGTTAAAAATGTTGAATTTAAAAAGTTTATGGTGATTATTGCGGTAAAGAACTCTGTTTTCTAACTCAATGAAACTTAATGAAAATCCTCACAATTCTGTTGTTTTTTAGTCATTTTCTTTTGGAAAATGAGTAAATTAAACAATTTTAAAATAAAAATTCCGATTTTTTATTTAAATAATGGTTATAAGGCTCAAATGTGCTTGGGCCAGATTCCGTGCCGCTGAGTGTAGTTACGCATTGTGACATCATATTATATCATATCATATTATCTTAAAAATGGTTCGGTCCCGGCGGATTTTTCTTCGAATTTGAAATGTAAATACGAGTAGAAATGGTGTTGACATTTCAAGCGATGTGTCAGACTAGCAGCACAGAACGCGTGCTCGTGTACCGCCCTAACTTGCCGACGAGAGGCGTAAAGCAATTTGCGCATTATTCCAATCTGGCCCGCTGCCAACACACTACGTGTCCCAACTTTTGACTATCCCACTATTTACTGCTGTTTCAGCTGAGCTTCAGACATTGCAAATACAACTTTCTTAAATGTATATAGTTGTCTTAAGTCAACCTATTTGCATTCTAAAAAGTTTCTAACCTCACCCGATCTGGCCACATTTTGTAAAAAAATAAATCAAATCATTGTCACTTTGACACTATGGACAAGTCGTCGTATCTGTTTATGAGTAAAAGAAAAAGACTCAAATTTTCATTCAGAGCAATGGATAAAAACTCAAGTACCGACAGCAACATATCACTCGATAGCTTGGAAACTAATTTCAAACGTAAGCCATTATCAAAATGTAGAAAGTCCGATGAAAATGTTGACACAATTCTTGTACCGTTTTATGAAAAGGATGTACTCATAAAGGTACCAAAAGATCAGCATAGAAAGCAAAATAATTCAGGTAACAAGTTTCTTAAAGCAAATGAAAAACTAAAAAGGGAGCTGACACAAGCCAACAGTTATCTGGTCAATAAAGAAAGGGACTCGAAGCCCAAACGACTCACATACCTGGAGATGTTTCGTAAGCAGTTCGCGCCAAGTCATGTTGATAAGAAAAAAGATAAAAATGAAATACGGTCATTATCACCTGAATTTGGAGACACTGAACGAGAAAGTATCGGTGATGAAACTAACAATCCCGTACCGGAGTTTTACAATACCGAACCTTACAATGAAATGTATTATGAAAAACTTCTGACTCGTGGCATACAACATTATTTGGATAATTCATATGAAGAACGCGAAGAAGAATTACAGTTTACTGAAGATTTAGCTATTAAAGCCGACCATATTCGTGATCCAAGTCCTGACAATCTTAGAAGCGTATCAGAGGTAACAAATTCTCGACGTCATGTTCGACGAGCTACCATTGAGCCCATACAAAATTTGAAACTCGGTGGATTGGGACCGGACCTAGAACGAATCAAACCGAGACTAGAAAGAGCAAGGAGTCTACAAAGATATTCCGAAAAAGTAAGGATGGAAAACCGTCTCAAAATATACAAAAAAACTTATCAAGCAGAAATAGAAAAGAAAACTGAGAGGGACTCGTCAGCGAAGCGCAGAGAAATATCGGTAAAGCGCGAAGACACAGCGAAGGAACCAGGCACCAAATTAGACGTTAATCCATCTTATTTAATTAATAAATCGACCAATGACAAGATTCCCAAAACTAGCAAGAATCCATATTACAAATCAAAATCCGCTGGTGCTCAGAGGATCAGAGAGAGAAATTCTGAAAAGGAAAGACTGAAGCAGTCCGCACCGAAAAAAAGAGATACCAACGTTAATCAGAAAACTGACGCTAAACCAAAGATTGAAAATAAGCCTGATGTTAATGTGCAAATGAGGACTGATGAGAAATCAAAGGTGAGGACAAAATCTAGTTCAAAAAACAAGGGAATTAATACGGAGTCTGAATCTGAGATGCCTCCAGTCCAAATTAGTTTCATGGTTAACGTAGGGGGAGTTCGTCAATCTAGCGCTTTGAAAACGCTAGAGGAAAAACACCGAATGTATCAGGAACAAGTAAAAGCTTTCATGGAAAACAATAACAACGGGTAACTGTGTCTCATTATTTAGTCATTGTATCATTTTGGTGGCAGAAAAAATGTTTTTAATTTATCATGTCAAACGGAGGAATGTAAATTTTTAATAAACTTTAACACATGGGTCATATGCTTTTCTATTTATCTGTGCAGATGAACTTATCAATAGTTTTTTTATCGATTTAGCGTGTCTTCCGCATGTCAAAATCTTGTTGTTGGTATATAATTAAGTAAGGTGTTCTTATCTAATGACTTTTGGTGCAGTGTTGTTCACACATTTCGTAGCCAAGATTAGATCAAGCCGGACATATTGAAGGATTGAATGACGGGTGAGACAGGTGAAAGCATGCGCAGACGTCGCTCTGACGGCGCTGCTGGTATTTCACCCAATAATTAATATTAGTACTCGATTTTTTACTTTGATAGAATGTTGGTTATTGCAGAGATAATATCTAATTTTATCTATCTGGCCTTCTTGTATTAGGATTTTTTTAAACGCGTAAAATACATGAAATGTGCTATTATCATACAGTTTCTGTTGCTTCTTTCAATATGATAATTTATTGTTTATTGCAAAATGAAAGTATTCAACTCTGTAGATAACATTAATTTTATGAAAATTGTGTTCATCATCACATAGACAAGAATGTTCAATGTTCATATTTATTTATTCTTCATACCAATCAAATTCTAACATTAAGATCATGTTATTGACCGTTTTAACGATAATTAAGATACCGGACGTAGCCCCTAAACTACAAATATTAGCGATCACTTCTAAATAACGCGTGAATGAATTCCGGCTTGTCAGAGAAAGTCAGCTATACACTTGATGCAGCATAAAACGAAACGAGTGTGGATCATACAACTTATTAGGTACTAAAATAACCACACATAATTGTTATGAAATATGACTACCAACGGTGTAGATACATATAATAATAATTTGCTTGTTTGAAGGTAAAACTCACAGATTGTTTAAAGCGCCTGCTAATGTGTGATTATTGAGAGGATACGCGATATATCGATGTTAAATTCTTGCAGGCTTATATATTTGCAGAACATTTATAAAATTGTATATTTGCTTCTTATCCTCTTCGGTTAGTTAAAATAAAAACTAAGTTTAGTATCTCAGGTCTTCAGGTCATTTTCCGAAAACACAAGCTTTACGTTGAAATAAAATGCCATTAACGAAAGAGCTTGCCTTACCTTACACCTCTCTGTTCGCCACAATCACAGGTATTACTTAAACCGATTGATTCTGCAATCCTTTTACTACCCTCCGATGGAACTTAAAAAATCTAGGTCAATAACACAGGTCGGCGGTAACTTTTACTGTCCTTGGCTGTCTTTGATACATTTCAGATCTTTTTAATTTTAAACGAAAAATGCCGCCATAATGTCGTTTATAAACCTGTTGTAGGTCATTATCATTGCATTAATTGTTTTCAATGTTGCTGTTAAAATTTTACGATTATTTCGTGTGCAATTAACTGTGGGATATAAACTATCGGGTATAGCTTTGTTAGGTACAATAAACACTAAATCAAGTGGCCAGGTATCGCTGTCGACGGGATTGTAACAACGGCGGACTTATGTTTGTACCGAATATAGGTTACCGAGCTTAGGCTGTGCATACATTATATGGTAGGCACGTTGCGAAATATCAGATAAACAGACTATAAACCAGAGAAACAATGAACATGAATTTCGTATCAGATGACAGAGCCTTAGTGGGCATCCACGGCCGTTGTATGAACTTACATAGCTACCTACCTACATGTGTAACATCCCTTATGCAACTAGAGGTTCCGTCGATACGGTTTTTGAGTTCTCCATTGTATGGGGAAAGTAGAGCATGGATGTAGTAGGAAATTATGCTAATGCTTTATATTTGAATGCTTTAATAAAAATGGCAGCCGCTGTTATGCAAACATCGTCATGCTTTGCTTAATAATGATATCTACACATGGTTCGTTGACAATGCTAATTTAATTTTGAAGTATTGCAACAAACTGGAGTATGCAACCTTATGAAAGTTACATTTAGGCTGCTAGATTTTAGCTGATAAGACTGAGGCCCAAATGCACCGACAACAACAGCGTTCGTTTTTCATAAAAAAACTGTTTACTTTAAAATTCATAGCAGGTAAACAGTTTTCAGAAAACTGACTTTCATGTTATCAGTGAACTTCGGCATCAGTATGATTTTCCTAAAATGGCAATAGTTACATTGTAGAACTTCAGAACTAAGAATTAACACGTGTTCTATAAACTGTGTGACATCATAGTTTCACTTACGTCACATTTTACATTGTAAGTGAAGGTCTGCGTTGTGAGTGAAATAGAAGGGTTTGGTTTAGAACCTAACAATACCAAGCAGGTTATTAATATCTGAGTAGGTAATTTTATTAGTTGATTAAAGCAACGCTAAATTAATAATGAATCATCAGATGTCATGGCTGGAAATAATATTACTTGTGAGGATGACGCTAGACAGAAATGTACCCAAGTGGCTATGGAAAAAGGGATGCTGCCCCAAACAAAAATAGCGATAAGGACAGGAGCAAGATGATGGAGACGAATTTTAGCTGGCACTTACTCATCTCCCGAGCCTTTTCCCAACTATATCGGGGTCGGCTTCCAATCCTAACCTGCTAACACTAACTACTGATTTTAGTAAATGACTTGTTCTCATTTTACGGTCTTAGTGTTTTAATGACATAGTCTTTCGAAATTGATCAGTTTTACATCCAAGCTGAACACATTGAAATCTAGGTAGATATTAGAAATAAATAATAATCTATCGTCGAAGCTAATAGTTATTATCCCGCGGAAATTGTCAGGTTAGCTCAGTCAGTCGGTGCAACTCGGGAAATGCATCGTTATGGTGTGCAAATGTGTTATGATTGGCCAACTCGGTACTAATTTCGAAATTACAAGTTGCATTACAAGTCACACTTTAATGTAGAGCTACTTTTCATAATCCAGAATTATCATATCGATTCGTGCATATTTTTGAATCGGGTTAGATATCAATATGTTATTCCATAGTTCTTTAGCTCGCCCTATTCCAGAGTCCCACTAGGAGTCACTTACCTAATTCACGTAAACTGGTCTTTTTCCAGATTATTTATTTAAACTTTATGCAATATAAAGACTATTACAAACAATTATATAAATAAATATTATTCAAGTAGGCAAATCAGGGGTACTAGAGTAATTAGAACTTCTAACACCATATGAGAATCAACATATTTCCTCATGTTGGGCTTGGCAGATCATCACTACGTTTAGTATTCGTGGATCAATCAAGACATGCTCGTTTATTCAGTAATAATCTTTTAGTATATAATCCCATTCTTGTGTTAAGGTTACATACATTTTAATAGTACATACCTACAAATATGTGAAATAGATACTTATTAGGCTTCATAGGCATACATTTAAAATAATAATTAATTATTTGGTTAAAAATGTCAATGCTAAAGATCCAAAGTAATTATGCGTGGTTTGACATTTAAAAAATCTGGAAATGCCATTGAACTCAAACACGGCATAATTAAAATTCACGATAGATAAATAAGACACTGATGATAACACATCTTTTATTTTTAGTTATGAGTATCATGTTCAGTTTTTTTTAACCATATTATGTTTTTGCAAAAAAGTTGTCAACCAATGTCCGCTAATATTAGGGATCCGTCTGCGACACAATAAAGCCTCACCATTATCGAAACTCCGTGGTTCCGTATATCAGCGATAAGCACGCAAAGTGCACAAAGCCGAGTAATCTATTCTCGTTAAAATGCAGTCCAATTTGACTGAAACCGACTCGATCCAGACTTTCCGATTTACTGGTAAAGTCATTACGTTTCTGCCTTTAGGCTGGATCGATACTGCTTTCTAGAAACTAGACCGAACTTTCAAATGTTAGACCTAAAGTTGTACAAGATAAGATACGCCTGTGACATTGAAAGTAACATTTGTTAGTAAGGCACCTTCCTTTTGCACCAAGATAAATAAGTAATTAGACTAGGTACGTGTTAATTCAACACAAAAACTAAGTTTTAAAATAATTGTTAATTTTGTATTTTTTAAATGTACAAGTGTGTGGGCATCTCTCACAATTATGTTACGTCAATTCTGTTTATTTAAACTCAGTCTAAAAACAATATTTCACAACACACTTTTCTCGGTGACTGTGCGGAAGTTGTGAATACATAGAAGAGTCTATTTGTTTTGAACATTCTTACGATGTGTAATAAAATAAATAGAAAGTTTTGGTCAGGTCAGAAACAATATTTTTGCAATGCACTCCATGACGTTGCTTCATTTTTGCCTAACGAATCATTATTTATACCATGTGGTGCATGCAAGCCATTCTAATTTAATTAAATAACTTTAAACATAATTTTACACTTAATATTTCACTGTGAATAAATATAATTGGTTTACTTAATTATATGATCAAATCCAGTAGTGTATAAAAAAACAACGCCCTTGATTATTATTTTATGACGATCCTTTTATTGGTTTGTTTATTAATATTTATTTTTATATCTATTTGAAAATAAAGTCGGCGATTTACCTACTTGAAAACATGCTGCATCGATTCCAAATAAAATTGGGATGAAGGCAGGATGATAATGGTATCTATAGGTGAGACGGTAATTTTTATAGTGTTTATAATTGTATGCGCCATGTTTCTTGTAATCTTGCAAGGAACTTTAGAAAGGTTCGTTTGGAACTCATTGTGCATACTTTCTAAGTATAGTAACGTGCTTGGAGCAGACACAAGGATATAAACTGCGTTAATTAGTCCATTAGCATGGTTAGTGCATTAGTTTAACGTAATCATGCTGTCACCGACGAGTCTCATTACAGCTTTGCATATAACTTGTAAGTACTTAAACTTAACTTTCAGGTTGTCCTAGCTAGGTTGTAGATTTCTTTATGGAAGAATTCTTCAGGAAAAGTTTTCTGAATTCAAATAAGTGCTTACGTACTTACTAGATGTTTGAAGTTTGAATATCTCTTGTTTTTTTTATTTTTTTAATAGGTATTTTTCTTGTTATCTTTTTGAATTTATGATGAAAAATAATAGTTTCATATATAATTAAAAACTTAAATATAAATGAAACACATGCTCTAAGTATCTAACCTATGTTTGCAAATGAATAAATGACTATTGACTAATTATCACGCATCATCATCATCATCATCATCAGCCTATCGCAGTCCACTGCTGGACATAGGCCTCTCCAAGTGCACGCCACTGAGATCTATTTTCGGCTTCTCGCATCCAGCTCCTGCCAGCCGTCTTGCGCAAGTCATCACTCCACCGTGCCTGAGGACGTCCTACACTACGTTTGCCGAGGCGTGGTCTCCACTCTAGAACTCGTTTACCCCAACGGTTATCGGTTCTTCGGCTAATATGGCCAGCCCACTGCCACTTCAGCTTGCTGATTCGGTAGGCTATGTCGATGACCTTGGTTCTCTGACGGATTACCTCATTTCTGATGCGATCCCTCAGAGAAACGCCGAGCATAGCTCTTTCCATAGCCCGCTGAGCGACTTTAAACTTGTGGACCAGCCGTACCGTCAGTGTCCACGTTTCGGCTCCGTAAGTCATGACAGGTAGGACGCACTGATTGAAGACTTTTGTCTTTAGGCACTGTGGGATCGACGATGTTAGGACTCGACGTAGCTTCCCAAATGCAGCCCAACCCAACTGAATTCTCCTATTCACCTCGTCCTCAAAGTTGTTTCTACCTAACTGCAATGTCTGCCCGAGGTATACATATTTCCGAACAACTTCGAGAACGGCGCCGTGTATCGCAATCGGTTCCGGTAGAACATGTTCATTGAACATGACCTTGGTTTTGTCCAAATTCATCCGTAGGCCGATGCGTAGAGAAGATTCAGCCAGGTCGTTCAGCATCTGTTGTAGGTCCTGCAGCGTTTCCGCCATGATGACGATATCGTCAGCAAATCTCAAGTGAGAGATGTGTTCGCCATTGATGTTGATGCCGCGTCCTTTCCAGTTCAGCGTCTTGAACATATCCTCCATTGCATTAGTGAACAGTTTCGGGGAAATAACATCCCCTTGTCTCACTCCTCGATGCAACGGTATGGGCCTTGTTTGCTGATTTTGTACTTGGACGGACATTGTAGCGGCTTCGTAGAGACATCTCATTACTTGGATGTATCGCCAATCTACTTGACAACGCTGCAGGGACTCCAGAACAGACCAGATTTCAACCGAGTCAAAGGCCTTCTCATAGTCCACAAATGCTAGACACAGGGGCTGATTATACTCTTCGGTCTTCTGTATAATCTGCCGCACTGTGTGGATGTGGTCTATGGTGCCGTATCCGCTCCGAAACCCAGCCTGTTCCGGTGGTTGGAATTCGTCGAGTCTTCGCGCAAGTCGGTTCGTGATCACTCTTGAGAACAGCTTATATACGTGGCTTAGGAGGGAAATGGGTCGATAGTTCTTCAACTGGGTTTTGTCTCCCTTTTTGAAGAACAGGACGACAACACTCCTACTCCACGCCTCTGGAGGTCTCCCTTCAAACAGGACGGCATTAAAAAGCTTCTGGAGCTCCCCCAGTACGGGCTTACCTCCTGCTTTTAAAAGCTCTGTTGTAATGCCATCCTCGCCAGGGGCTTTTCCATTTTTGAGCTGTCTCAGAGCGATCTCGATTTCGCCACTGCTGACTTCTGGCAGGTCTTCGGTGAAATGGCGTGTTAATGTGGCTCTAGAATCCTCATTTCCGGGATCAGGTCGAGATGCATGCGATGCGTATAACCGGCCATAGAAATTTTCCACTTCCGAAAGGACTGCCGGCACCGAAGAAACGACTTCTCCACTTGTTGTGGTCAGCTTCGTCAAGTGGCTTCTTCCAAGAGATTGTACGAACACCTTTGACCCCCGATTCAGCTCAATTGCTCTTTCAATGGCAAGAGTATTGGAGCACCGGAGGTCGCGTCGTACGTGCTTGTTGATCTCTTGGTTTAGAGCCCGCTTAGCTGACGAAGTGACAGGCGGGTTTTCACGTCGTTTCTCCATAAGCCCTAATGTCTCTTCCAAAAGCTTTGATTTCTTGCCCTTACGCTGCATGTTACAGAATCTCGAACCTTCCTCCCTGAGGATTCGAACCACATATTCGTGGTTCTGGTTTACGTCTGTTGTGGTTTCCACGGCGGCAAATCGGTTCTCCAAATTTGACTGGAACGTTTCAGATCCTGTCATGGTTTAGAGCAGTGTTGGTCGGAGCCTCGGACAAGTCGGTGATCGCTCCCGGTATTAAACCTATTGATCACGGAGACGGAATTATCACGCAGGGCCAAAAAAATAATTGTATAACTTTTGAAATCAATAAATAAACAGTTGTCATTTCCTTATAGGTACAATTATTTGTAAAGGTGTCAATTATATTATTTCTTAAGAACCGTTTAATATTACTTAACTACGCTTTATCGTGGCAAATCAAATCTTAATGGTCGTTATCTCAGTTTTTCCAAAAACATTTTAATGAATACGAATGTGAGTAAAAAATGATCAGCGTCTGGAATCTAAACTCTAATATTGGTGATTTATTTCCTCAATAGTGTAGAAATGATACTGAATTTTACAGGTTTCACCCGCGTCCCGTGGGAACTTCTGCCCATACCGGGATAATAGATATAGCCTATATTACTCGGGAAGGTAATAACTTTCCAACAGTGAAAGATTTTTTAACCAGTTCAGTAGGTACCTAGTTTCGAAGCCTTTTGGATAAAAACAGACTAAACGATGTCTCTTCTTTATTATTTTAGTATAAATAGATAAAGGGTCTGCCTGAGTATTGGTCGTGAGAAAATTCCGAATTTCTGAATACCTGACCGATGTAGAGAATGCCAAAGGATTTATGGTAACAATGTAAACTCTAAGTGTTTGCTCTAGTTTAGAGTCTTGCACAACTGTGTTTGAACCTCTTCCTACTTCGGCAAATTGCTCGTCTATTTACTTAATAATCTTATACATTATACTGTACATTCTATTAGTTATAGTTTAGGTGTTCATCGATCGATTAAGTAACTAATATTATGAATCTACTTATACTAATATGAAGAGGTTGTTTGTTTGAACGCGCAAATTTCAGAAACTACTAAACCAATTTCAAAAAATGTTTCAGTGTTAGATAGCTTATCTATCGAGGAAGACTATAAACTACTTCTTGTCCGGGTGGGATAAGTGATTTCCTCAGGAAGCGGGTGAAACCATCAGCAGAAGCTAGTGCAATACATTTCAGCGCCATTAACATTTACAAATATTTATTCAGTGCTATTAGCAGAAGATTTAAAATAATTGTTGGTCGTAATTAAATGTAGTTTATTTTATATTCGTGATGATTGGACCGGTTTATGTGGGATCTGAAGCTGCCCTTTTAATTCTGATTGGTTTAAGAAGACTGGCGGGAAATACCTTTTGATCTCTATCGAGTGGTGTATCGATGCAGTAGCAATGAATCAGCTACTAATCAGTAGCTTATTACTGGGTATTCGATTTATTTAAAGTTCATTTTATTTTATTCCATGCATATATTTTTGTCAAAAAGCTCCATAAAACAGAGTAGACTATCTTGTGTGGAAAAGATACTTAGGTATTTATGCATTAAATGTGTTCGTTTTAATAAGCCGAAGAAGGCTTCGTTACTATGTTTCGTATTACTATGAGAGAGAGAGAATCATCTTACATATAAAAAATTGATTTTAATTACGTTACCGCACGTATTTATATATTGTATTGCAAATTGTAATGATATTTGCAAATTATGAAATCAATCATTAATAAAAATTCAGACACAATGATTGATGACTTACATTGATCTCTCGTGATTTGCATAATATCTATGTTGGTTATAATTCAATTAGTAAATATATTTTTTCCTATAGACTACTGATACATGCAATTTACAGATTTCACTAAATGCATGCGTTTTCAGAAGTGATGAAGAGTATCTATATCTCGAAACTGAAAATTGGTCCTCTCTCAGCTCATCAGAATATTACCAAGAAATAACAAGCCAGTATGCTTAAAACTTTACACCATGCAAAACGACGAAAAAAACTGCACATGCAAAAAATACGGAATCGATATAAAATTGAAAATTGATGCACGAAATTGTAACGTAAACCATTTAGCCGTGGTTTCCACGCAAATGCATAATAATTTTACCGACACTTTTTATTTACAAGCAAATCTGAACCTTACAGGGTACATTTTAAGCTTGAAATTTCAATAAAGTGAGGTAGAATGTTAGTGCAACCATTTTGCAAGGTCCACGTGACAGACCTCTCTTCGAGAATAGGTAGGAAACGGCTATCTTCCGTTGATCGCACGTACGTAGCTATACTAGGAAATACAAAACGCCTAGTCTAGCCTATTGCTCCAAATCGGGCCTGTTACCAAACGCTTTGAAACTGGACTGTTAGTGAGGTAGTCTAGAATCTAGATTGTAGACTTTATTGAGCATTGCGTGTCACTAATGTTACGGTTTTCTTCCGTTAGTGATTCAAGCTTTGAGAATCTGTGTCTTTGGTATTTATTACATTTCTATTGGAGTATTGAATTCTACTGTATTCATTATTATCAGTGATAATAACTTTGATAATTTGTCACACGCAATTATTCATAACTATTTTGTGAGAACTAAAAAAAGTATCAAAGAGGTCTCAAAAATAATTTCTGATAGGAAATTCATTAATAGCCTCATACTGCTAAGGATATATCTTAGTTTAAACTAGGTTTCAGAGCAGCAGCAGGTTAAAGACGAAACAACTTAACTCTTTTTGGCAGTCGGGTAATAAAATATGAAAAGACGAAATAAAGTACTTAAGAGCGCTATTACAAAATCGAATCGCTCAGGTTTAGGTAAATTAGACGATAGCCGGCAGCACTTGCGCGCGTGTGCGTCTAGTGAAATACGCAACGCACACCTGCGGACCGCTACGCGGCACAAACAAACTTGAGACTTTGCCACTTTTATTTTCGAAATAGTTTATTGGTTTTATAGTTTATGAAATATTATTTGTACCGATGAATTTTATAACCTAGAATAGCTCGATTGAGTTACAATAAACAAGTAATCGTTTACAATTTTTAAATTATTTAATCAAAACCAAACTTTTCACCATGTTTATCAATTATAAGTAATTGATTTATAAAAAAACTAAAATCTATAATTCGTCTTCCATGTATTGTATCTTCATTTTCCTGCAACAATGAAAACTAGGAATGTAGATAGTTTATTAAAACAAATATGTCACGTATACCTTTTGCGGGTGACAAAAAATACTTACCATATTATTTGTACTGGTATTCAATTGAGTCTGATAGTCTGAATTAAATATGCTTTCATTATCCTGCAAGAATCAAAGAAGTCCAATTACATTATTATGCAACAGCGAAACTAACGACGATGACATTTACGTACATATTTCTTTATAACCAACATCAAAAAAAGAGAACCCAATCTATAACATTTTCGAATTAGAATATCATGGCCTAATACTTATGTATATTACATTTCAATCAGATCATTATAACTAATAAATAAAATAAAACTCACTAGTATCAAAACGTGTTAGATGCGTAGGTTGCGCTATATTTTTCGAACTCCGGCGAGTTTACGCGGCGCAACAGCGAGCGATACGTCCCTCCTCGGTAAGCGCCTGGCGCTGACTAAAGTTGAACACCGCGCGTCACAAGATTTATATTGATTTTTGCATTGCAAACAAAAATTATTTTAAAATATTGTTTTACTTTTAAATAGACCAATTTTTTTTTTCAAGCTTTATAACAATACCACCTTAATTATTAAATGTTTTTTATTTGAATTTGGATTATACTTTCATAGATAAAAAATATAGTTTCGTACGGAAAATTGTCAGTAACTCTCAGTTTTATAGAATTATTTTTGGTGTAATACTGTATGAATTGTAATAAATTGATTTAAGCACTTCCAAGTACAAGATGTAGTTGTATCTTGAACATTTTTATAAATGGTTAAATTGCTATATCCTCGGAGTACCGAAGCATCAAAAGATACCCAAAAGCAACATTTTATGAAACATCCTTTGCAGAGACAAAGATTTTACTGATGTACGTGGACAAATTAAAATATTTATTTAATACACTTTCAAGATAAATGATCAAACTTTCTGAATCTTATTTTTGTTTTTTTATTGTGACTATATCCAAAGCATCAAAACTCGTATAAAACGTTTAAATTCGCGAAAATTTGTGATAGCCCTCTTAAGTCATAGCATAAAAAAAAACTTTTAATCCTTATGATAAATTAGACCATACCTTACAGATTATACTTTTGTCACTCATAACGTGCAACTCTGTCACGCCATGCGTGTGAACTCACTTTAATATAATTAAGTAACTCACGTTCATAATTAAATAATACTTGGTATGATAGGGCCATTAGGGCCAGCCTAATTTATGTCCTTTATTAATATTTCTTAGTAAGTATTCTATTTATAACTTTTACTAATTAGTAGACCTAAGTATAGTAAAGTTAAGCTTTCTTTCTTCTTTCTATAACTTGAGGCCTTAGAAGAAAAATGATGTTTATTAATATTATTTATCCCACTACCTGGGTTTTCAGATTTAAAAAGGTACATTATTAAATGGTTAGACTGACTACAATACAATGTACATTTAAAGTACACGCATGAATTCTCTTTACCAACTGTCACAATGAAGGGTTGTTTGTTATTCAATTGATTTTCATACATACTTATCCTACCTATACCATGTCACCTACATTATTTAAGACTGAAAGTGAAAACGGGCAAGATTCGATCTAAATACAGTTAGTGTACCAAAGATAAATTAGAACGACTTTGCAAGAACGATCGGACTGGATGTGAAAGTGGTCTAAATGTATTCCTAGATAATAATTCAGTTTCGTATCTAATGGTTCATTTATTAATTATATTTAGACATTTGTTTGATTACTTTGGTGTAATAGTCACGAGAGTGACGGTTATGTGTGCAATTTCCTAGCTAAGGGAAATCGATGAGTAATTAGTTACCTAATTTATTAAAAACAAAATATTTCTTAGAAAATATTTGTCTCACCCATTAATCGAATTGCTCTTTACTCAATTAAATATCGATGTCTTTTTAAAGATTCTGCAACTTACCTGAAACAAAAGCACAAGGTTAATTTAAACGATCGTGTTATTAATTCAAATTCGCTTAAACTTTTAATTTGCTGTAATATCGGTTGGCATAATGATTATATAAGTCATGAAGAAGCGTTATTACATCCATTTAAACAAATATCAATATTCATGAATTTATTAATTGCAATATAAAAGTCGCTAAAAAATATTTCAGTATGCACTAGCTTACTAAGTACTAGTTTGATCTTCATCCGAATTTACGACTCAATTTAATTTTATGGGTACCATTCGTATTTAGGATGACTGTCGTAACCTGCCATTGATCTGAATTAATTGATATGAAATATCATTAAATCACTCTTTATAGCTAATCACTTGCTGAAACGTACATTAGGCACATTACTTATTTGAAATGATGTAACAGATAACCAATCGATTAAAAACTAGGGATTAAAAACTTAAAACTAAAATAAATCTATGCAATATTACTAAGTTGTTCCAATATAACCTTCTATTCAAATAACTAATTTATTATACTCATCACAAAAATCGATTATCATTAGGTATTAATTCAACTCGTTTATGTCTCGATTTCAATTTTTAAATCGATATTTTTGCAGCAAATCCATCGATCGGGAAAGCAAAAACTTGATTAGTGCGTATACGGTTAAGCTACGATTCGGTTAAAATTAACTCGCAAATCAGTAGTCTAGCCAAACCTGGTGATATGTACTCTATTTGATTAAATGGATATTAATATGTAAAAATGTGGACACACCTTTTTAAAATTTAGAGCGTGGTAAAGGTAATTGGTATCTATTTAAGAGGACGAATTGGAATTTTTGGCGCCAAGGATCTCAATTTTTCTCAGTAAATACAAAACGGATCAAAATACAACTTGGTTACCTGAAAGTTCATGATATAAACCTTATTTTGTTAGACGTCAAAACATGATTAGGTAACTTTTATAACAGAGAAAAATATATCAAACATACCTCTTTTTAAAAAGAGATTCACATATTATGGGCAAACGGGACCAATTTAAGCCTCTTAACTTTTTTAGTAGTTGAGTATATACATACTCTTTAAAATTGTAGAAGGAATTTTTATTAAATTATCATTTCTAAATAATAAAATTACAAAACCATTTTGTCGCTTACGACTTTTAGTTATAAGCTAGCGCGCGTATTGTTATCCTCGCCCCGCTCAGACGCTCCGACCCCTTTTGGCGCCTTAGATGCGCGTGCCGGTTATGGAATTATTGTTGACCAATTCCTCGCCTTAAGCATAATTTATGACAAAGTTGCAGTTTTGTTTTGCACCTTTCAATAATGTAGGCAGGGGCTTAAGAATCTTCGTAATGACAAAATGACTCGGACATATAGGACTAGAGTGTGGCATCCCAACAGTGAAGAAATTGTTCAAATCGGTGCAGGAGTGTCGGAACCTTTAGGATATTATTAAATTACTGAAAATATTACACTATTTTTATTATTTCTAGTTCTTAGCTAATCGTCAGCAACGGCATATTATTATGCCTTACATGAGTATATCGCCTTACTCAACTGAAGCCAAATAAACTAGGCATTCTTGCCTTATAGATCATTATTTTTAAACTTATTAACAAACGCATACCTGCTTCTAACTAACAATTTTATGTATGCATTTGCGGTTACCTACGTTTGAAGAAAGAAAAATGTTGCGTTCTGACGAAACTTTAGATCTATGTAAGTAGTTCACGTTTAAACTCAAACGTGACGTTTAAAATTGAGTTTAAAAATAAAATGGTTTACGTAATTACTATAACTGTAACGCACTGTTTCCGACACATGAATGATACTTATAATCAAGATTTCAATATCTTATATAAGTTTTATAAATCATAGCGTAAACTGTTTTTATTTTAATCTTTGGCAATTAAAAAGTGCAGGACGTTTATTAAGATAAAATCTTAAGATAATAAACAGAATGCACTTGACTTACTGACACTGTATTTGCATACAAGGTGATGTCCCACTGTTACTACGCATGATTCTTATGAATATTTAAATTAATAATACATTTAATTATAGGTATATGATAAGTACACATAATGTTACTTTATGGATTTTAAAAAAAATAAGAGTAGGTATTTACGTAAGCAACTTACCTAATATTTCCAGTACATAAAGAATAAACTTTTTAAAGCAATTAAAAAGATTAATTGCCATTTAATTATGTCAAGCAATAAACATATTTGTGATTGTTTAAAAGCATTGTGATATTATTTTGAAATAAAATTAACATTGCAAAAGTTAATGTAGGAAAACGGTTAATTTGAATAATAAGTGAACAAATATTTTGATTGTAGTTGCACAAAAAACAATCACCGTTTGTGTTTGTACATAAAGTGCTTAAAAGCTTTGAAATCTACATAAATTGATGAAAGATTATTATTTAACTTTCATAATATATCAGCATTTATGTCAAGATTCAATTGTTTCGACACTAATTTTAAACAATCGGAAAATGAAGGTAGCTAACCTACATGACTGTTATATGTATGGTCGATTATCATTGTCAAAACTCTTAATAAATGACCATCTTTACAGTTGGCTCACGGTCAAAACCGTTTAGTTTATAAGCAAACAGATAACTAAATAAAGGAACTCTATTTTATTACAAAACGTGGACTTAAAAAATAGTACTAGGTTTAGACAATTAACTTAGTTCGAGATGATGGTTCAATTCAAACCTTGTTCTAAAGCCGGTACCATTTAAGACCACGTTTTAAAATAATATGGACTAAGTTTACAAAGATTTAACTTCATATTTTTGGTGAAAGCGGATATAACCGGTGCGTGCACTGATTTTGTCGTAATTTGACACGGAGATGTAATTTGACCAGGGGAAAGCCAAAACAGTGACATGTCACTTGACGTCCTCACTTTAGTTAAACCTCACTATAATGTAGGCGTGTAAAAAAACATTGTCCATCCATTTTCTGTGCTTACGGTAAAGTGATTGAACTGATTGAGAACAATAAGACTAGCCAAAACCTCTCTACAATTGTAAGGGCTCGTAAAAACGTGAAATAAGTATTTAAAACGAAATCACTATTAATTCAGGTTTTTTATCGAAATTTCATTTACTTTCATGCTTCTTCTAGTTTTTTTAATCTATTCTAATATTATAAAGCTGAAGAGTTTGTTTGTTTGTTTGAAAGCGCTAATCTCAGGAACTACTGGTCCGATTTGAAAATTTCTTTCAGTGTTAGATAGCCCATTTATCGAGGAAGGCTATAGGCTACTTTTTATCCCGGTACGGGAAGTAGTTCCCACGGGATGCGGGTGAAACCGCTGGCAGAAGGTAGTATTATTAAGTATAGTTGTGTAAGCCAGTTATCGCAATCTAAACGTTGGTTTGCGTGTGACTGTAACGTCGTAATAAAGTTAATTGAAGGGACTTAGCTCATCTAGTGATAATGACGTTCTCAAATATGAAATATTATTTGCTTGGCGATATTTTTTGGCGATTTCTTCCCAGTCAGTCTTGGTTTGTTTGGAATCCAGGTAAATCTCTCCTCCTTATAAAGAATATGTTCTTAAAACCCTACAAGGCAACTGTTTTAAAACTGTTCAAGCTGTAGGTATCAGCTTAAACAGTTTCAAAACGTTTCATTTTTTTTTATATAATAATGCTGTTTATTAAAATTTTAATAGACGCTGATATATTAGATACACCTATGTACAGATCTTAGATTCAATATTACAGACTAATATTAAATTTCATAACAGAAGAAATCACTGATTATTTGCAAATAGTTTTGCGTGCACCAATTCATATCAGTAGTGCAATGTCCGCCATTACAAATTGCAACAAATGCGCGGTTTCTGTAATAGGTAACTATGTTTATGAGAATAAGGGTATAAAACACTAAATTATTATAACCACTGGCTTATCTACAAGTGCTAATTAGGAAAGCGATTAATTGCTATCTACTGCGTTGAAATAAGGTGTTAATTGACTACCTACTTTACAAAGTCGTAAATATTGCATAGCTTTTGCTAAAAAAGAAACTTAATAACTCCTTGTTTGAGTTTCTACCTCTAATAAAAGACAATTTAAAAAGAAAGCTGCAGTAATAAAAAATCAATTGAAAAGCTTGCTACTACTGCTGAACGCCCCGATCTCAGCAACTGCTAGCCCTATATGAACTTCATAAACCTAGTGCCATAGTACCACTAGTGCTTCTAATGTATGAACCTGTGAACTAAACTGACTCTCCGTCTTTTCCTTAGCTATACATTCAGTATGCTGAAATTCATCCCAATAGAGTTAACTACTAAGTTAATCGTAGATAAACCTAAATTCGAGTAGTACCTATCTAAGAAGAAATATGGCAATGATAGCTAAGTACTTAAGTGGTACTTAGCCTTATTTTGAGACGCCATCTTCATTTCCAAATAAGTAGCCGCACCATCCATCTTTATTGTCTGTAATTGTTTCTTTAACCACCAACGACCTTCACATGGTAACCTTCCATGGATTACAAAACCTAAGTAATAACAGTCGTCAATCATATGATACAACAGTTATATTGTAACATCCATACCTAGATTGCATCTAGAATGCTAAGGACAAGTATTAATCAATTTAATTTGACTTTTCACGCGAACTTTGTAGGTTAATCAGCTGATTTTATCTGGTGAACATTTATCGTTAGCTCCTCCCCTTTCTAATAAATACGTGAGATGTTATAAGTGATGAATTATTTTCGATGAACTTATTTCAAAGACATACTTAATTAAGATGAATTTATTATGGGTTAGAAAATGGGATTAAGGCTGTGCAATTGTTTTTGACTCTTATTCACTGCCCGTTGTTGCAGTTTCAAAAATATAATTTCAATTCAAAAGATATCAGACAACAGAAAGTTTTATTTTATATTTGATCAATATAAAAAATAAAAAATGTTGAAAAAATACACAGTTCATGATCCGTGAATTATGACTATTGTAAACGTTTTAAATCGACGGGAAAATAAAATGCAAACAATGTTCTCGATTGTTCTCCCTTCAATGGCGTTCCGCGATTGCGAAAAATGAAGTGAGCCGAGGTCCTTCAGTGCGAGCATAAAATATTAAACATGGATAAAATATGAGCTATGTAAAAGCTTTTGATTTATAAATCGAAAAATCAAATCGTACAAATAAACTGTTTGAATACTCCTGAATATTAATTTAAAAATCATGTTGTATCCTCAATAAAATATTGCAATCAACATCCCTAAAAGTAAAAAAATCTGTAGTATGTTTCAAAATAAACTGCAGTGAAAATTCTATCCTATATGAATTATAAAAAAATAAAATTTACATTTCATTCAAAAGTTATATGAAAGCCGAGAAAGCCAATATTTTTGTTCGTACACCGTACGAATTCATACACTGCAATAAGCTTGCTATGATAACACACAGCGACCCAACTCTTCCCTTTATTCCAACAAAAATGGCGGAACTTCAGCTGCAGTGCTTTTATGAAATGTCAAAATAAATTATTAATAACTACTGTACAACGTGGCTGCCTGTTATTCTAATTTCCCGTGGGCACTTTAGCTTTTTATGTACGGTAGCGGAAAAGTGTAGTTACGATGCGGTTTTTCGATGACAGTCGTTTTTATTATACTGTGATATTATACTTGCTTACTATGAATATTGTGACAAATATATTAATGTACTCATCTACTGACTTTTGTCTTTTGATAAAGGCAACTGAAGTACCTGTTATTTTCCCATTGGGGTCCACCAGGGCCAAAGCCTGATAGGGCTACGGAATTGTTCGAAAGAGGCCACAGCAGGTCATTTCATGATTTCCCGTAAAAAAAAAGACCTATTTTTTAGATGTGGTTTTAAACCACCTATGTATAATTAGGTACTTAATTTTTGTCTCTCAACAACACCATTACGTCATTTGCAGCTTATAAAAAATACTAGCTTTTGCCCGCGACCTCGTTCGCGTGGAATAGTGACTTTCGGCAGATTTTTGGTTTGACCAAAAGATGGCGCTATATGTCTGGAATAATTTTTTTTTTAATTTTTTTTTTGTAATAAAAACTATCCTATGTCCTTTCTCAAGTTCCAAACTATGTCTGTACCAAATTTCACAAAAATCGGTTCAGTAGTTTAGGCGTGAAGAAGAGACAGACAGACAGACAGACAGAGTTACTTTCACATTTATAATATTAGTTAGGATTAGTTAGGATTTACTTAATATTATGCCTAATGACAAACTTGATATTGTTGAATTAATTATGCTATCCAGTGTCCATCGACGTTTCTGAAGTTCGTTAGATAAACGTGTTGTCTAAAATAAAGTGGTCTATTAAGAATAAAAAATGAAGTGGAAAGAATGTATCTGGTATGAAAACCTGATACAACTCAACAAGCCCACACGCCTGAATATTTGATGACAATGTCACCAACTCAGGATTTTAAGATAATAGCAATTCTGAAATAAGCTGAACGCACAAAAGTTAAAGGTTCGTTTAATTTATGTAGTTATTTTTCACGTCTTTTCCGGAACCACTGATCCGATATGAAAAATTCATTAGATAACCCATTTATCAAAGCAAGGCTTGGCACGGTTTAGTAAAAAAGGAGCTATTAGTAAAGTTTTTTAATAAGAGAAAATGTATGATTACGAAAATAAAATTCCACAGTGCCGTAGTGTTAGCTATGGCATCTGTGATTATTACCAAGAATAAATACCAGTAGGTAATACGAACTTAAATTACTAACCTCACTTTCACAAGACAAAAAAATCTAGTATAATTAACACCTACGCATTTATATGCTCTGAATACGTGATACACATATAATTTCAACTATTCGTATGCAATAATATTATGCATTTAAAAGATCGGAATCTTTAAACTGAAATAATTACATGTTTGCATACAGAGTGTGAAAAAGTTTAAACTATTTTATAATTGCCACTTATTTATTTGTTAGCTCACTTCTGACGTTTTGTAACCATTTTGTTGCTTTATTTATGGTAAGTTTCCACTTATAATCTAGTAATTAACCAGGTACGTTTAATGATGGAAAGGTAACTTCTATTCTTTCAGTTTGCTCAATGCTACTAAAACCCCTTTCGAAATGAGGTCAGAAAAAGACATCGCGAGATGCAACAAAGTGGAGTAAGACATTAAGAAGGAGTTTCTGTATTTTGTTTCTCCATTTCGTCCTTTCCTTTGTTTTGTTTTTATTTCTTGAGGCTCATTTGCAATTTATCGATTTTCCAATAAAAGCACTTAAGTTTTGCTCTTGTTACAATCCCACCTTCTGTGTCTACACCTAGGTTTCGACTACATTTCAACGTAAATATATAATAAAAACCGGCCAAGTGCGAGTCGGAACCGCACACGAAGGGTTCCGTACCATTATTTAGAAAATGAGCAAAAAAATTACGTTTGTTGTATGGGAGCCCCCCAAAATATTCATTGTATTATTGTTTTCAGTATTTGTTGTTATAGCGGCAATAGAAAAACTATCACGGTTCATGAGATACAGTCTGGTGACAGACGGACGGATGGACGGACGGTCAGAGGATTGAAAACAATAGGGTCCCGTTTTACCCTTTGGGTACGGAACCCTAAAAAAGTTTTACAAAACTTCCCATTTACTCGTACTCTTTTAATACAAAACCTCTTTTGTATTTTTACTTGAACATAAATTATGGTTAATAAAAACTATACCACGATGCACATTTTTATAGCCCGCATATAAATTTTACTCCTCTATTATCCTTTGTCCACACAGTTTCGTTCGTGGAAACTGAGGAAAAAGGGGTAAAAAGTGTTAAAACAAGTTTATTGTGGACGGAATCTGCGTTAACCCTACAAGCGGAGTGAGATAACACAATACATTTGTACATAGATATAACTATAGCCAACGCAGACAAGGGTTGATACAGCTTAAGTTGAGTTCAGATATCTGTTCTGTAGTTCTTATTTTTTTAATTGGACGTGCTTATATTTAAGGTTGTTTAAGTATACTTATATTGGGTAACTTAGGTAATTGCGTATTTAATCATATGAAGTTTTATCATAAGTCTCGTTAAGTTCTTGTTGTGTGTAAAGCACTTGTTTTTTTGTTTGAAAACAACCATTCTAGCTTTGGAGATAGGTAATTCACAAAAATCATGCAATCCAAACTTGGCTGGGAGAGCTTCCACGCTTAGTTATTTTTTGAGGAGCTTAACATTAACACTGTGTAGAAGCTGAATAAAATCTCTTCTCTCATCGCTACTTCGAAGCTTTATTTCGACATAAATACCCAGAACATAAACATTTCTCTCACCAATTTATATCCACATAATCTTTGATTTGTACCCTCTTTGTGTATTTTGCGAAATACCCAACATTGTTACTCACCGAAATTAAAGAACATCTCGATAAACTGGTAAGCTTTCGTTGACAATAAATTCGATTTTATTTCTGAAGGATCGTAAATTACTTTTAACAAATTATCAGTAAGTTACAATATCCTTAAATGTTTAACGTGCCCTTATTTATTTTGTGTCGGTGTATTAGGTACATTTGAGCCTTTCAGCCATTCACTTAGAGTATAAGAAGCTTTAAATTTTCTTATCCTTTAAAATTACCTCATCTCACTTAACAAAACATATCCAACGTCTAACAAATTCATTCAGATTAGAACTTTTTTGTAAATTGAATGTCTCATTTTACGGATGTTTGCACGATCGGTCACGGACGCATAACGGTCCTGCGATGGTGACTCATTGGTAAAAGCCCTCTGTGGATCTATGGTCAATATCTATGCCTTTTCTTGTCATTCGAAAAATGCACTAACTTATTTAATCTTAATCATCAAATAAGTTAGCAATGCGTGCATTTTTCCTCAGTTAAGATTATGTTAGAGTCATAATGACTAAAAATATTCCTTTATCTCTCTTTATATTCAGGGTCAGAATACATAAGGAGAGTCACCATCAAACCAGTTCAAAATATATTGCCCAAAGTGATAAGCGGCTCGACTTCGTAACAAATACTTTCATATGACAAGGTCCTGCATGCTTTAGAGGTCGTGATGTTAATATAGTCCTATTTTAATTGATTCGGCCAATCGGCACAATGTGACTTTTTAAAACCAGTTTAATTTTAATAAAGCTGGGATTGTTTTGATATTGATATGACTGTGTTTTAACGTATTTTTTACTGTTTTATTTGTGTGTTTTGCAGAATTAAAAGTCTAATTTATTACTATAATTGGATCTAATACGTCCTTAATATTCTTTTTTCCATAATACCTACTATCTACATTATTTTGGCTCTGATGAAGCACTAAATACTAGTTGTATTATAACAGACCTTAAAAATTCATACAAAATGAAATAAATCCAACGAAAAACCAAGACTTCTCAAACTCGCCGACTACTGTTGACCAAAAGACAGTCTGGAAATTCACTATCGAAATTTTTCAGTAGTAAAAAGCTGCATTACAATGAATGCTAATAAATAATGCAGTAGACAAAGAATGTGGTAGGTCAGTTGCAGCTGCACTGAAGGACGACGGGTCATCAACGAAGAGAACTGGATAGTCCAGTTCAGTGCATCTAGTTTATTGTCAAACATAATTTACGTCGCAATTTGTTTATGCAGACGTTAATTTGACAAGGATTAAATCCTTTATGGATTCATCATTATCATCATCTTCTCAGCCATAGGACGTCCACTGCTGAACATAGGCCTTAATGGATTGCCACTATTTAAATATTACCAGATTCTGTGTTATTTTTATGTACTTTATAGTTGAAAACAATATTTTTAGGCTCTATGATAACGTGAATATCAAGCTCGTAGGAATTTATATTAAGTACCTTAATAGTTTTATAGCCATTAAATTGACTAATATTTATTGAATGTTCACTCATCTACAAAAAAAACACATACCATAAAATTAGGACCAGTTTTGGTGGTTTTTAAACATTTGAAACACGTAATATACACACCTAATTGTGGCCTGAATCACATACTTAATTAGATTTGTATTTGGAATACTAAATAAAACGTTGTGGTATGTGGCCGGTAGATGTCGTGATTTGCATGATAAACCTTTTCGGTTGACTTCAACGTTTCAAACTGCCTCATGAGTGGCTTATTAAAGATAGGAAGTTGATATTAATTTTATGAGGCTAATGTCAAAATTATATGGGTAATATCAAAATTTTTTGTACATTTTAACATCGAGAAATGTCCATGGTAGGTTCTGTCAAAATTGTGCAAAAATAATATAAAACGAGTTATGATATGTCGACCTACACAATTGTAGATATATAAAATAAAATTCGTAGCATGTTATAGTATATACTTTATAAAATACGCCTTTTTGTTTTGGGATGTAGAAAAATTCTCCCATACAAATAATAATGTCCTCGAAGACCTGTGCGTTACAAAATAAGCGTTTAGTGTTTTGCGTTCTACATATCTTAATAATTGAAACTGAAAATGAACTTTAGTGTTATTCATTTATGTAGATCCAGTGTTAATTATTAAAAATAATAAAGAAATATATAAATAACTTAATATCAAACCTTCGTCCACGATTTATGTCATTTTTGTTATTAAATTTTGTAACATCAATATTTGGCAGGTTTTTAAATTAAAAAAGCGACACTTGATTTTATTGTGTACAGGTTATCACGTAGCTCTATCTAGTAACACTCGGCCATTTTGCATCGTGCTTTCTCGGGGGTGCTGTGTAGGTACCTAAGTCAGTGGTTAATTGTTTAAACATTTTTTAGTTCCTTTTGTTTGGTGGTCAATTTATAACCCCGGTTTTTTGTTAATTAACTATTAGATAATTTAAATATTGAATTATTATCACCCTAATGAAAAGTATTTCACAATTTTAGCTAAGGAGTTTTGTTTGATTTAAATTTAATTGAGAGTTCATTCAACACGTGTTTTACATTCCTTTTCGTTACAATTTGTTTGACGTAACAAAAATGAGTTAACAAAAAGGAAGTAAGGGAGATTTTATACTGCAGATCAATAGACACATGTTTATTTTGTAACAAAATATATAGATACTGTTATATTTATTTTTCTTTAGTTTTTAATCCCAAATTGTAGTCTAACATTCCATATTCGCGGATTTGTGACACCAGCTGAACGTCAACGGATTTATAGGGAAAGATTTAAACAAAGCAATCCTGAGAACTATGGAGTTTGCAAAAGAAAAGAAACTTTGAAAGTGTAGTCTAGGTATATTACAATATTTAAGATACCAGAAACTCAACAAAACAAAAGAAGAGACTGGAGAAAATTAAAAAAATTATATCAAAGAATCTTGTGATAGATGACGGAACCCTATGTGTTTTGTTTGTTCACTGTGAAATTGTCCTATTAGTTCCTTTTTGTTTCCTTTTTATAACACTCTTCATTTTTGTAACGACATTCAACTTTGTTTCATTTTGGTGACTGTACAAAAAATTTTGATATTACCCATATGTCTAGTAACATTGTCTAGCAAGCAAATTAACAGTCAGATAAAATATTGGGAACAGCCGGATATCGGTAATAGGTAGGTAGGTAGAGACAATTAATATTGTTGATTTTGATAGCACAAATAAGGAAATTACAGAATGGTGATTCACAGCAGAGACAATGATCTCTTAGTGACACGATTTGGATATTATTTTGTTTCCATTAAGTAGTATGATAAAAAAATGAGTAAAAGATACATACATTTAACTAACTTTTGATGTCCTAACTTGCGTAAGTATTGAGCCTTTTCATAGTTTGTCTTTGTATCGACTATCAAACTAAGAGCCTTGAAATATCGAAGGCTTGACGATTCTATCCAATACTACACATTCCTTCTAAACTCGTATAAATATGAATCAACTTTGCTGCAGATGACTCGAACGCCATATTAATATTTACATAAATTAATGCGTATTAATTAATATATTAAATATTAAGCAAGAGTGTCAAACAAGTTCGTATTTGCAGTCCACCGCAGAATTCTTCCTACACATATAAGTATGTAGATTTGCAAAAATATTGCGTGAGAATCATTGAAATTGGTTTGTCTAAGAAGCGGATCGTCAATTTTATGACTAATATTTACGTAGCTTTACCACAGATTACTAAATAGTTACTTAGGTACTACGTAATCTATAGGTACCTAATTACAAAATGCCGAAGTTTTGAGCAAGCATGTGTAAAAACTCAATACTAAAATAGACTTTTTTTTCTTGATCTCCAATTTTTACTTAGTAATATGTCTATGCGGGCTTCCCATGACCAGGAGGTTGGCGTTCGTTGGTGGAAGCATAATTTCAGCAGTTGACTGCAATTGTGGCTGATATGATGATGATATATCCGTGGGTACGTAAGTAAGTAGAACTCAGATAAGTTGCGTAGATAATAAATTCACATTTGATTTCTCAGTGAAACAAAATTACACAGTAAGTAGAGCAACGTAATGCACAAACTTACATTATGAATGAGTAGGTATTTATTGCAACCATATAGACTTGCAGAGGAATATTGGAAAATTATTTATTTAATTAAGTAAATTATTAGATACTAGCCGTTTTCCCGCGGTTTCACCCGCGTCCCGTGGGAGCTACTGACCGCACCGGGATAAAATATAGCCTATGTTACTCGCAGATAATGGTGAAAGAATATTTAAAATCGGTCCAGTAGTTTTCGAGTTTATCCATTACAACCAAACAAACAAACAAACAAAGTTTTCCTCTTTATAATATTATTATAGATTTATGGGTTCCTTTATTTTGAGTGAAATAGGTTACTTACTTACGTGTAATATTTTTCAAAAGCAGAAAAGAAAAAAACTTTTGGTACTTAACAGAAAGTTTCTTCGCTTTGATGTTTTTGAACTATGCAGATTAATCATCGTTTTCGATTTACTATCAAGTTTTCCTTATTCTTAGTTAACCTCAGACTAAGATTCGATGTAACATTAATAGGTATTAGGTAACGAAGGAGGGCCAATGTCCAGCGCTCAAAGGCGCTTTCACACTAGCGGATTTATCCGCACTTATAGGTAGGTACGCTCAGTTTTGCTAGGTTTTAAACTTCATCATTTGTACTGTTTGTTGTAAATTGATGTAGCATTTATGTGTGATAATGCTGCGCAGAAAAACCGAGCGGAGAATCCGCTAGTGAGAAAAAGTGCTGTTGGTATGGCCGAAAACAAATAATACAATCATCATAGGGTTTGACACATTTTTTGACGATAAAACACGTTAAAAATGTTGTTAGATATTGATAGATACATAGCAGCTCCAAAAATCTTGATTAACACGTGAATGAGATCATACTCATCTGCCATAAAAACTGCTCACCCGACTATATTGACATAACAACAAACAAAAAAATAAAAATAAAGAACAATGGCACTGTCAAACTCTGTATGGCCATAACGATTTTTCGATTTTGAAATAAAATAAAAACTTTCCAAAAAAAAACGCAAATGCGTTTTCTCTTTTTATTTTGTACTTTTATTGCAATAAGCAACCTACGTCTTGTTTTTTACAATTTGTACGTAGTTATGTACTTAAGAATACCTACCTATCGCAGTTGTCACTTGCAGAAACAGAAATATGACTTTTACACATTTCAAAGTGGCTACAGGACTTTTTATTAGCATTAAATATTAGCGAATTTTAAATGCAAATATCGGAACAACATTGTAATCATATTATAGCATCGTATCCGAACGTTCAATAGCATGCTTCCGAAAGTGAAATCTCACCCACCGTTGTGTCATGAAAAGTAAAAGTGGTCGAAGCGGGCCACTGTCAATCCGAAATGCTTTATTTATACATTCTTATGTATAATCATGGTGATTACATAACGAGTACAAGTAACTTGTTCTGTAATTGCTCTAGTAGCTATCGAAGGTTTTAACACTTTAATAAAAATATTTTTAGTTTTAAAGTGCAATTTTTTTATAAATTCTTAAATACTTATAAGTAATTTGTTGTTAGTAGGGCATTATTAAAACAACAAAACTACAAAAATTGGCTCATATTAACAGCTTATCTGGTTTAAAATTAATATTTACGATCTTTTAGCGTCATGCATTATCCATAAATTCAAGTTCTGTAGATATCAATATAAATTAATTTAAGGACACTGCAAGCAGTATTATTATTTACTTTATGATTTTAAAATAACGTTCTTAATTGAGAATAGCAATTAAGAAACTTCAATATCTAATTTCTTTATTTTTTAATTTATTTCTAATAGTAGGTAGATTATCCTTAAGAGCTAATTTGCATTTTTCAGAAGAATTTTGCAAATAAGGTCGGTAAAAATGTTACTAAATTAGCAATAACAATTTACTTCCCAAAAATATTGCTATAATCAGGCTCAGCAATACGTACAAAATATAAATTCAATTTCCATAATATCATGCTAATATGAAATAGGCTTCGTATGGTTATTTAAATTTTAACGATATTCGTTTATCTCTATCACTTAATTTAATATTATTAAATATTAACATTAATATGCATCTCCTAATTTTGTTACTCAAGTAGAACAGAAAATTATGTTCTCGTTTTTGGCGGCAAAAAAGACTAATACTTAATCGCTCTACCACCGCCAAAGTTGTCGGGTAATTCGCACGAATCGAGGAAAACCCTCGGAAAAATAATAATTTTTGACTCGATAATATTTATTGAAACATGAGTTAATATTTCGTTTATCTCCATCACTTAATTTAATATTTAATAATATTAAATTAAGTGATAGAGATATCTCTATCACTTAATTAAAATAATTATTAATTAAAATAATATGTAATAATTAAAATAATTTAGATTTCATGCAATTAATAAGATTAAATACAATTCTATTCATTAAATTATTAAATTACCAATATTATAATATTAAATTAAAAGTAATTATAGTTATTAAATAAGGTTTACAATTTACACTCAAGATATTCATTGATGGAATAAAAACATCTCTCACACAACCAGTTATATACCTTCTTATTAAATTCTAAATCTGTAGCACTTCTAAATTCTACAGGTAAGTGGTTAAATATTTTCACCGCACAATTAAATTAAGTGATAGAGATAAACGAAATATTAACTCATGTTTCAATAAATATTATCGAGTCAAAAATTATTATTTTTCCGAGGGTTTTCCTCGATTCGTGCGAATTTCCCGACAACTTTGGCGGTGGTAGAGCGATTAAGTATTAGTCTTTTTTGCCGCCAAAAACGAGAACATAATTTAACAAAATTAGGAGATGCATATTAATGTTAATCCTTTATTTTATGAGAATCTAAGCCATTCGAAAATCATAACTTAATTGCCTACGTAGGTTTATACATAGTGATGCAAGCCTAATATATGATATAAGCTAGTTATCTAACTTTGCCTAAATAAGTAAGTTTCACGTATATATTAATTTAGTTACCAGCGGTTTCACTCACGTCATAAGGAAACTTAGCATACACTGATGAAAAGTAACCTACAACCTTCCTCCGTAAATGGGCTATCTAACACTGAAAGAATTTTGCGAAACGGTCCAGTTGTTTTTGCGATTAGCGCGGTCAAACAAACATACTAACGATATTTTTAGCTTTATAATATTAGTATAGATAGATGCTTAAACATAAAGCACCTAAATTGGTGTAACAAGGTTATGACACAAATTCCAATGTCGTCTTCATTAAAAATCAAATTAAGTGAGGGGATCAAAGAATCCGCATCAGATACAAGCTTTAATGTCATGTTATGGTAGCAAAAATACGCAATAAGTAGTTGAAGTTAGTAAATCGCAACAAAATAACGTTGCACCTATGTAAAATAAATGTAAACTGAAAAAGTTTTTCTAGTGATACAAATTAACTGGCCTCAAGTGTAGAAAGATTTAAAATTCTAATTATATTTGGATCATAGACATAACGAATCAAATACTTTTTAGGAGACCATAGAGGATTATCTACAATAATAATTTTATTGTAAATTAATTTAATAATAGCGAACCGATCGCCGGTCATTGTCCGTTTTTTAATGGAAGATTATTACCTAGATACCTATATGTTCTAGTTTTGACCGGATTAATTACACGAGCATCTGACAATTTATGCAAAAATATTTCACGAAAAAATACTCTCAATTTTTACGAAATACCTACCTACTTTTGCTTCAATTAAGATAAATTAGATAATTTCACAAAATTTTTAGGCATCCAGTTATATTAATTGTTATTATAAATATATATATAAGAGAAAAGAGAGAGTTTTCTGTTAATATTCATTAATTTCATATTTATGCTGTTACTCACCAACATCTCTTCTTTGTGCATTTGCTAATATCACCAGTGACAACAACAACACACAGGGCAAGTTCTTAACAAAAAAGAAATTCATTTTTAATAAATATATTTTAAGTAGGTACTAAAACTAATTATTAAAATTAACAACAGACACTGATATTTTCAAATTTAAAATCCTCAGTTTTGAGGTTTCGTTGTTTTTCGCGCGGAATTTCGTCGGCGGCCGATGTCGGAGCGCGTTCGGCACAGCCTTTGGAAACTAAACTGAGTGGAGGCTGCCAGTGCGCAGGTGTATAGAGAAAGAAGATCGCATGTTCATCGTAGACCGGTCGATGGCACGGCCGCGACCGCCCGCCGTATTCCGATAAACAAGTGATTACAAACGTTGAGGCATTCGTGGTATGTAGACGCTTTCAATCAAACTCGCGGAAATTGGAGCGTAAGTTGCGAAGTTTTTTTTTTTGTAATTCACTCTTTATGGTATACTTTCCAAGAAGAAAATTTCTTCGAATAAGGTAAATAGATACGAATAAGGTAGCTACTTCAAAATTACCACTCTTTGAAAGTCATTAAGTTATTCAAAGACACAATCGAATTTACTATCTATTTACATAGTATACTATCAACATAAAAAACTCCACTATAGAGGTAGTTACCTACTACCTACCTACTACCTACCTACTACCTACTTATACAATAGATATTTCAAATGTCTAGAGTAGCATCTAAAATGCATGCATAATGGATGACCTGATGAATGCAATACATATTTGATTAAGAAGATAGACACCTAGGTACTTGTGTATCTTTGTTCCGAATGTGAAAGTAAGTTTTCTCGGATATGATTAAGCTAGGAGCTTCCCTAAGAGTGACAATCATTATGGCGGGATTTCATCAAAATTGTATGCATATTTTGTGTCACCAAATAAAATGGTAGCCTGCTGGGGACATCAATTACCCAATAACTTATACCTAAATAATTTATCCATATTCATAGATATTCATATTCTTAATAATTTAGGCGTCTCTAAAAAGCTCCCAAAAGTTCCAAAACATAAAAACACTACCAAAAAGCTACCACTACCGCTACAGCTATCTAAAAGAAAATATGAGGGCCGGTAGCGGTACTTAATGGCCAATCGCATTGACTGCTGTGCTATCGCGGATTCGATTCCCGCAAGGACAACTAAAATTATATTGGGTCTGGGTATTGTGTGTACCGTTTGTAAAAATATCCTTGAGTGGGGAAATCGACATTGACCTCAATTCTTTGTCATACTGATAATCCACAAAGATTATTGACGGAATCGACCAATAAATCTTACGGCATATAATCAAATAAATAAAAAATATTACAACGCGAAAATTAATTAAATCTCTTGTAAAGCTAGCAACAACCTATGCGTGAAATTAAACGCAATCAGAGACAATTTTTTTCTTACAAATCAATATGGCGGTCGTTAGTAAACGTCAAATTCAGTGTGGTGTTGTGTTCCGTGGTGGCGTCTATTGATTATTTTCGTAAAACATGGCTGGTTTTACGGAAAACGCGTTAGTTCGTAAACTCCAAGAACTGAATTCAAGCCAGCAAAGTATTCAAACACTATCGTTGTGGCTAATTCATCACAGAAAACACCATTCCGTTGTTGTGAAAACCTGGTTCAAGGAAATACTCAAAGGTAACCTACAATATATTTTTCTGTTGCTTCGTAGCTTTTGTTTTACAGAAACAACTAGACCATCATTAATAAATGAGAATAATTACGTTTCTGTACTTTTACAGTCATGAAATATTGCATTCTTTCATTTTTATCTTTTGTTTGATTTACAATCGTACGACAGAATAATCTAGTAGGTAGCGTAAAAGTTCTTGAAACTTGAAGTTTCGGTCAGTGGGTCGTCTTAGGGGCGGAGTTTCCTTTAAAGACAGTATTCCCTCTAGTTTACATGTAGAATTAATAGCGTATTAACTAATGAATCCATATTGAAATGTGATAGTCTCATAGTGCGTGGGGCATTTGCATTTTTGTACACTAAATTCTAACGCCTACTTACTGAAGCCAAGTCCAACAAAAAAAATGCTTCGTGGCATTTATAAAACTTAAAAAAGGCTTCTAATCAGTGAATTTATACATAGACAATTCAGCAAAAGTAAAATCAAATTTCTGTAGGCATTTTATCACAAATATCTACGTATTAAACAATTAGACTTCTGCTTTTTATAATAGCTCAATTGATTAAGTTATTGTATTTACATAGATTTTGAATGAATAATAAGTTCCTGTCAAAATTTTTTTTTTGTGACTACTGAAACAAATTTTTGCTTTACTAAATATTTCCTCTAACCTTTGCCTGTGTTTAAGTTCATTAATTTATTTAGTATCCTTTTGATTCGTAGAGAGCCTTTATTAAAGTATACTCTAGGCACTTTTTACACAAATACATATTCAATAAATAAACTGAAACTAACCATAATAATTCAAATTATTAAGTAGTTGTTATTAGTAATGATCAAGTGGTTGTTATTAGTAATGTTTAAGTACCTAGTATTTACATAGATTTTCGATTAGTAGATTTTACGGTTGGTAATTGATACAACTGTGCCTTGCACATAAATCTTTCTCTTGTCATGTCAGATTTCTGTCCTTTTGAACTCTATGAGTGAGGAAATAGGGGGTGTTCTAGTGTTTGCTGAAATACTAACCGTCTTACCACAAAAACTTTTAAACGTCAGTTTAAGACTTGTCTAAAAAAAAATCAAATTATGACGTTGACATATGGCTCATTTTGCAGCCACAATTTTTTTAGACAAGTGTAAAACAGGTGGTTAAGTTTTTGTAGTAAGGCCATAAGGCTCTAAGCTAGCTAGCTTATCTTTTAGAGAACTGCTACAGTGGCTAACTATTGCCCAATCATAAGTTTTTGGTGCTCATAATCCTAAGCTATTCTCTTTAATACGTGTAAACTAAACTGATGACTATGAGATACAATTCTTCAGTTTTCTTTACAATTAGCATTTGATCAATGAAAAACAGAGATACACAATATTGTTAAAGTGTGACATTTTTTTCCCGATTTACATATTGAGTATGAGTTGTTTCCCCCAAGTTCACCTATCTCCTGTGGAAAGTAATTCCCATACCTGGATAGATATAGCCTACGTCACTCATTTTGTAGCTTTTCAAAAGTGAAAGAATTTTTCAAAACGGTTCAGTATTTCTAAGCCCCAAAGATGAAAAATATTTCCTCTCTATAATTATTAATATAGATTAGGTTTAAGTCATGTATGAAGTGTTTTCCTTACAGCTAAGGACAGCAAGCAGCTTACATTTATGTACCTGGCTAACGATGTAATTCAGAATAGTAAGAAGAAGGGTCCAGAATACGGCAAGGCATTCGGAGAGGTCCTCGTGGAATCCTTTAAGCACATGGCTAAGACTGGTATCAACGCTAAGACTAAACACTCTTTACATAGAATTTTGACTATATGGGAAGAGAGAGGGGTGTATGATTCACAGAAAATACAGGAGTTTAAGGAAGCTGGTAAGTTAGTCCTTGTTTCTTTTACTCATCTCTTAAATCTAACAATATTAATGGTTTTTGAAGTAAAAATACAATAATTTGATACAGTTGTAACTGCAGTAAAATATTTTGACATATTTGCAACCACCTGCAACTACAGGTGGTTGGGGCCACCTGTTTAACTTTTTCAAATTATGTTTTGAAGTGTATGTTTTTTGTAGTTTCTGTTGTTCTTGAACTGACACACAACCTTTGACAACACAGTCACTATTTATTTATTATTTTTCAATTTTAGTAGTCAATATGTTTTAATAAAATTCTTTGACTAACAGAATTTTGAATAGTTAAATATAGTTATTAGTATGACAAATTGCTTTCCAATTCACCCAACTCTAACTTAAACCTAACGGAAATTCTCAGCTGTTAGTTCTTTCGTTATATTTATAGTTTGACTGTTTTGATAGAAATCTTTTCTTGTCATCATCATCATGACTGAAAAATAAGAGGTTATAGTCCATTCATCAACGTCCATTTTGAGCCTTCAAAATGGACATTGTGTGTACCAATTTTTGGATAATGTCTTACAGTTTTTCCAATATTATATTAATCTATTTTTTTTTTACTAGAGATACCTATGTATCTTGCATTAATATTACAACAGTTGGATAGAATATTCAGACCAACCATTACCATATCAGTCTTAATCCAACATATTCTGTTTCTTGCTACTTGGCATTTATAATGACACAACCCTTACACATAACTTTACACATTCCAGTGGACCCCAATGACGCTATACCAAAGAAGGTGAGCAAGCGCAAGTCAGTAGAGGTTGAAGGTAGCAAGGAGCCAGAGAAGAAAGCCAAGGTGGAGGCACGAGCAAAGCAGGAGCGCCGCCGCAGCGAGACCAAGGAGGTGGACGGACACATAGAGACGCACACCACACTCAGCCCCAAGACTCCGCCCGGAGACCCGCCAGAGCCTGAGGAACTTATTAAGGTTGTTATTTTTTTGTTTTTATCAACTCTAATACTATAAAGAGGAAAAATTTGATTGGTTGCTTGACATAAATAAGCTCCGAAAATACTTGATAGGCTATATTTTATGTGGATACAGGCAGTAGAGCCCATGGGACGAGGGTTCCAATCATAATCATATCCGGAGGTTGATATTGGTCATTAGCAAGTAATGAATAACTTGAATATTCAGTTGGCTATAAACTGAGCAATATTATTGCTCTAGCAATATAATGTACTTTTAAATCTATTACAAAGTAATAATTTTTAGTGCTATAAACTATTAATGGTATAAATTCTTAACAATTAGTCAAGCTAACTGCTTTAACACAAGCTTACTGTTTGATATTTAATTACAGGCGCTACTAGAACTGGAGTCGAGTGCATCGAGCGACGAGGCAGTACGCGAGCGCATCGCCTCGCTGCCCCCCGAAGTGTCCGAAGTGCAATTATTGTCTAAGTTGGAAGGTAAAATGACTCCCTATCACCGCATCAATATTGTTATAACTCTTGTAAACAGAATCATTGCCCGTACACGGTTCATCAGACATATGGAAAGTTTACACCGTAAAGTTGCGTTTTGGAAGCGAGCTGACAACTGCAGCTGCAAGCACGTGCAGCAACCGCATGAATCGGTCGATAGCTGATTACTGCTTGTGCTGCTGCCGCGGCGATCGCAAGCTATTTAGTAACGGGCGTGTCTAAACGGGCTACATTTTTGAGCAATAATTGGCTGCAACAGTGGCCGGTAACATTGCCAGTAGTACCAGCCAGACTATGCAATATTGTAGTAGGTTTTTTACCTTAAATATTCGCCAAACACTTTTAGAATGGCCTTATATGACTGATATCGTTCGAGAGATCATCCACATCAGTTATTACCTGTAACTCATGGCTCAGCCGCAGATTCCTTGGACCTCAGTGTCCGTAAAATATTTTTGTAACGGCCAGGCAATTTTTTGCCAACATTGTAGCCACAAATCGTACAATAATGTAGCCCGTTTAGACTCGGCCATACATACAAACAAGCCAGTAGCGCAGCGGCAGCTCGCTTCCAAAACGTACCTTTATGAACATAAAATCTATGTGATTTTGTTTAATTTCTCTTATTGACGTTCAAGTCAAAATACTCTTTATATTTGACGAGCTCTATATTAAATTTTCTTAGTTAGTGAATTATGAACTTTTTAATGAATTTGTTCAAATGACTGAATTGTACCTCGGTTTAAGTTATATTGTAATTTGTAAGCATTGACTGTGATCAATTTATTCTGCTGATTGCAACATATATGAGTAGCTAATGATTGTGTTCTAACAATTAAATTTTTAGGTTTAGTCTAAATAATAATACTTCCCAAATTGTGATTGTATTTTATGTGATCTTATTAGTAAAATATTGTAAAATGTCTTATTTTGAATTAATAAAGAATATTGCTGATATGCCCTGTGTATTTCACTTATTCAACTGATATGCCCAAATTAATTAGACTACTTGTAAATGTTGATACATTATTAAAAGTTTTGTAAAAAAAACTTTGTATACTCACTTCATATATCAAAATATGTATCAAAATCTGCCAAACAATTTTATGATTTATGCAAGTGAAGTCTAAGCTCACTATAGATTGACACTGTCAATGCTGATATTTTACTTAAACTTGAGTACCTACTGGTAATTGATAATTAATTAGAATTTATGTGAATGTTTTAAATATTACAAACAAATTACCTAATATCCCAAAGTTTGTGAGCCTTATGGCCAATTTCACCATCTTCAGAAAACTTACAACTATGATTCTCAAGAATATATAAAGAATATAGAAAGAAGTCAAACTGGCCATTGGGTTTCTCGTAGCTCAGGGTGTGTACTGTGAGTTGCACAATTTTACTATAAGTAGCTATAACCGTACCATTTTCAGTTCGAATTACCGATTTGACCAATGGGAGGCAATTTCATGGCTGTTTATCGTTAGTTAAATGATGCAACTCACAGTAACAGGTTAATACTATAACTAGATTGACCGTCTCTCAAAACTTATGGCGCAATTACCATTCGTCATACGCTCGTTTTTGAAAAGCTATGGAATTTGGACAACAGACTAGGTCCTTATTAGAACATCTTTCGTTTTAACTCACTTCTTAGTAAGAAAGAAGTTTTCAATTAAGATTTTTGTAGTTTTTTTGTTTACTCGTACGCGGTTACAATGCTAACTGCATAGGGGGCGAATTAATAATATAACATTTTTCATGCTTACAATTAATATGGGTAAACGGCCAGGTCTAATTACGCCCTTATATTGAAACATAACAGACAGATATATTTTAACATTTTTCATTCATAATTTTTTTTAAATTATACAACAGAATTAATAATTTTTGCTTCATCTTCAAGCCTATTTCAAAATTATTAAATTATTTTTAAAATTATTGCATGGAATTAAAAACATTTTCATTTTATTTATTTACTATATTTTACCATTCTAGACAAGGAGTCAGCACAGCGACTGAGTGCAGTAGTGAACTCCGCAGTGGAACTGTTAGCGGAGTACAACTTGCGTCTGTCGGAGGAGCTGGACAAGCGGCGGCGCGTGGCGGCCATGCTGCGGGACTTCGCGCAGGCGCAGAGAGACCTCGCCAAGCAGGCTGAGGCTAGGCTAGAGGTAACTACTACTTTTATTTATTCATTACTACTAAAGTGCAGACCAACCTAACTCAATCTGTGAAATATCTACAATAGATTTCAACCTTATCACAATAGTGGAAGGTTAATATTCGATGTGTAAAATAATGACCGATTCGGGTAGGTTGACCTGGATGATACATATTACACTCCCATCTCATGGTTCACCTTGGTAGCGGGGGACGTGACGCGGCGTTTTCAATATGTGTAAATGAGATTTATATAGAATGGATAGATTATAGAAATCCGCAGTTAGACTTGTCAACTAACGATAAGGTTTAACGACAGCAGTAAGTTTAAAAAAATATACAACATATGTACGATTAGACCTATTGTCTGTCTATTGCTTACAGCACTTTAATGTCATGATTTTGTTTTTTTGATGACCAGAAAACATTACCTACTTCTCCCCAAGTAATTAAAACTTCACACCAATATCTCATACGCAAACTCTTTTCACAGGAATACAACATAAAACTCCAAAAGATATACGCGGTTAAAGCGGAAGTGAAGTCCCACATAGAGAGCTTGCCGGACGTGTCGCGGCTGCCCGACGTCACCGGCGGCCTCGCGCCGCTACCCTCCGCCGGGGACCTCTTCAGCATCTGAGGGGAACTCGCTTATGTATAGCATCGCTACTGACTTAGGAAATGGGGGAATGCACTTACTTTGTTAAATTGTGTTTGGGGTCAGTTTTAACTGACTTTGTAAAAAAGAGGTTCTCAATTCGACACTGTATAATATCTTGATTTATTTTTCATATTTTTTTGAAGTCCAAAGTTCGGCTGAATCGTTTTAGACATGATAAAACAATGTCAAAGATAACAATTTTGGCAATGTTTTTGCCTTCTGTCTGGTAAAAAATTTTATACAGACGTTTCACACATGGTCAAGAATATTTTTTTCTTAGCTCATTTCAAAAATCTATTTAACTTTTTCTGTTATTTATAGCACTGCTAGTATTTCAATAATACGAATATCTTGACTATTTGAAGTATTAACAAGACAATACCATTGAATTTGCTCAATAGTACGTTTCTTACTTGTTATTTTAACATCGCTATAGAGTAGGTACTTGTTAAAAAGTTTTTTTATTAACATCGTAAGTGCATTTCAAAAATATTACAAGTTGCCTTTCCTTGCAAAAAGGGGCGTATCCACAAAGAAAAACGTGTTTACGCCCTTTTTACAACCAAAGGCAAAAGTTATTGGTTACGTTCGGATTCCGAGTAGCTAATAAAGTTTGTTAGTTTGTAAGTTTGTTTGCAACACTATAGTGAGATACCGAAGTGTATGGTTATGTGTTTTACCCGGCTATTGTAAGCAATACCCGGTCGAAATAGATAGCGATTATTTTTCTATGAATGATGGTGTAAAATTGACGGAACTATTAATTGGTGGACGTATATAAAAGACTAGGATCGAAAAAGTACTGATTTTTAATAGGTTTATAATGATGTTTAACTGCAGATTTCAATGACCGATCCATTCGTTGTTTTTCGATTGGAGATTGATTTTTGACATAATTTATATGCAGCTTATATCAAATTTCAATATCTAATCGCAAAAGTACTCAAAGATAGGTTATAGAAAATGAGATGGAGCTTTACACCATGTATAGCGGCGTCCCTTTTCCACACAGGATTCAATTTGTGTGTATGACCCAAGAAATATATTTGTCAATGAAAATCGTGTGTGTTACAATTCACATTAAATATTTCCTACTAATATGTATTGTAAATGCAAAAGTTTACATGTGTATACGTTTGTTAATCTCTCACGCAAAAACTACTGAATAGATTTTGATGAAACCGCGGGCGGAAGCTAGTGACAAAAAAAAACGTGTAATACATTATCATACACTTCTTATAATTAAATTATAATCGAAGTTTGCCTTATTTGTCAAGAGTAACTGCCTTAACATTCGCATACAATCGTTTTAGGAAAGTAAATATACTATTGAATATCGATGTATCATCTAAGTTGTATATTATAAGTACCGACTGTATAATTAGCAAAATAATATTGTACTGATATAATTATTTATACAACTTTCATAAGAAATAGTTATAAAGCCGTCATCTTATACTATTGTTCTTGTCTAAACGTATGCGAGTGAAAGACAGGTGAAACTCACAGCTAGGAGTGTCAAAATATCGTCAATAATACCGAGTTAATAATATAGGATGACTGGTAATAAGTGACCAATACTTAAACACGTAATTCTACTCATGATTACAAACAACGTTCCCAAAGAAACTTTTTATACTCATTATTTATCCAATAACTGTTTCTCTTTCCCGAATTTTCAGACAGCTGTTTTGCTACTGGAATGTACTAAAAAGTTTCTTTGGGAAAGTTGTTTGTAATCGTTAAAGACATCATCTTCATCATTTCCCGAGCCTTTTCCCAACTACGTTGGGGTCGGCTTCCAGTCTAACCGGATTCAGCTGAGTACAAGAAGCGACTGCCTATCTGACCTCCTCAACCCAGTTACCCGGGCACAACACAGTTTTTTGTAATCATGAGTAGAATCACGTATTCAAGTATCGGTCACTAATTACCAGTCACCCTATAAAAATAACATTAAAAAGCAATTGTTGCTCGATTTTGGCCGTGAATTTAAATTAATTGATTTATTCGACTATCTTTATAATTATGTAAATGATTATATGTAACTGTTTATGTACAACATACCTTGTGTATTTTGACAGTTAATTTCTCTTCCATTTCTAATTCGTTTAAATTACAATACAGATTTACATAGGTTTATCAACAAATTACCATATTGATTGGCACAGTACTATTCTTGCCTGTTTATTGGAATGCTACTATTTGTATTCATAGTATCAATGGCATCAAAACAAAAGTTTTGTGATTAACTAAAATAACATCTTGTAACGATAAAAAAATATCTGAGGCTCACAAAAACAAAAAAAAAACACGACTTTACACTTGCAAGTTTGGCTTAAGTAAGAAACTAACGATTAATTTTCAAATGTAAAACCCCTTATGCAGGTCCTCCGTAAGTCGTAAAGTGTAAAGTTTGGGTTAGATCAGTTAATGGCATGGCCAATAATTTTAAGTTCAATCAATATTCATACTTATTTCAATATTTTTAAGGCACATTTTCGTTTTAAATACGCATGCTGCAATATCAACTTGTCCATACCAAATATGAACCTGAAAGATTGACATTAGGTTCCGTGGCTTTTGGTCAGTTTGGTATATTAAATATCTACATTGTTTGTTTTATCCTTAGTCCATATTTCCATTTTATTTTTAGCGTGAACTCTGAAATACGGTCTTTGAACTCACAATTTGTTGAAATTTTTGAGTTTAGTTACCCCTTTTCAGTCGTAATATAAGTTGTACAATTTGTTAATTGCCATGCACTGTATTATTTTAGATAGATTTGTTTTTCAACACTTCACTATAATCTCAAGGTTTATTTCTTAGCCAACTTACTGAACTTATTTTTATAATTCCCGAAGCTATAAATATTATCTACCATTTATCCTCCATACCAATACTCCTGTATTTTTATGCTGATATCAGTCTTCCGCAAATATAATACAGTTTTTGTGTAATCCATTTTTTTTAACAATTTAAACTTAGTATACAAGTACATCTGTATTATGAAGCGATTCATAGCAATAAAAATAATTGCTCAGAAAATTGATAAATTCAGTGCATTCTAAGTTGAATAATCGAGATTGCTAACTTTTCTCACTGACTAGTTGAAAATACGTATTAAAAGTTAAGAATAACCATGCATAGGTAGACATATCTTACAATTTTTTGAAGGGAGTTTTCAACTAGACACTGAGAAAAGCCCCGTTTGGCACAGGTTTAAAACTATGTTGATTTTTGTAGATTGGTGCTCACCGAATGTATAACATAACAAAATCATTATAGTTCTAGGTTTTCAAGGCCAATTTTTTCTGTGTTAAACGCATTGCCAATTGATAAATGGATCGAAATGTTAACTTTTTCGTTACTGAGCATCAACCGAATATGAGTGTTCTTCTTTGTTAAATTTTCACACAAAAATGTCGTCATATAACCCCGACTTTACACTCGTAAGGTTCTTACGTAAGTGTTACGGAAGCAACTTCCGTAAGTTTGAAAAAAGTACTGTAAGCGACTTACGAAGGGGTTTTAATTACGTAAGTGACTTACGCGAGTAAAACTTACCAGTGTAAAGGCGGCTCTATGTTCATAGTCATGGTTCTATCACGATTCTAAACCAAATAATAGCGTAATTTGGTGCGTTTAGTTAATTTATTTAGCTACCACGAATCCACTATGTATAGCTAGATATTATAGACTTAAATGAATTATAGAATTTGTTATATTAACAATGTTGTTCTTTTATTTGTTTATTCACATGAAAGTGAGCCATCGTTTTGTGTGTAAATGTGCATTGAATTTGTGTGACTCGATTACTACGGAGCGCGTCCGATCTTACGCATACAAAGATTATGTGCATGCACTTTTACACACACAGATATGGCTTAACCGTTTTCTTCAAATAATTTGTACCAGAAAGTTCACAAAGGCTAAAATAATTTGATAAATATTCTCTTTCGAGGTTAAAGTATACTCTTTGCTACTAAAAAGGTCTCCCCTGACAGTGTCAATTATGCTTAATTTTGACACATGTTTATCAGAAAGGTTTTCGAAAAATATTTACATGTGATTTATTTCTGAAAATGAGTGAGAGTTTGGTGAGTATTGTTGCACCAAAAACTCAATATGAGTTACTAAAAATAAGCGAATATTTAATAATTGTTGACTAAATCCATTTATTGCAGAGTACTCGTTCCAAAACAGTGACTGATTCTATCGAGTCTGAATCTGTTGATAGCCCACCGGTAATGTTTTTTTTTTTTATCTTACTTAGTAAATTCTTTGTTATTCTGTTATTTTCTCTACAGCGTATGCCATACTCACTTAGCTAGACCAAAAAAATATTATTTGAAACTACCGTCGCCGTCTGACTCAAAAATCCAAATAAATATTAGCTAAATATTAGCAGGTTTAGGTTAATATTAGCAGGTCAACCCTTCCTACACGGTCTTGACAAATAGTACATTTATAAAAAAAAACCCCGGAATAAACGGACAATATTATACAAACGCAATATTTAAGCCTGTAGCTGTATTTAAAAGAAAACGTGGCATACTATGGTGAGTTGCACAATTTAACTATAACGATAACCAAATCGTAGGTACACTTGACGCCTGTTGGTCAAATCGGTGATTTGACAACTGAAAATGGTTCGGTTATCGTTAATCCGGCGTTTCTTCAGTACTAAAAATATATCTGCTCCTTAGATATTCGACCGATGGACAAACAACATAAGTTACCGTCAGCTCGTGGTGTCATCCGGCATCGGAATATTCCAACTATGGTGGCACCCGTACCTATTCGACTTAAAGAAGCTCCTACCTTTCCTGTTTCTATACAATGTGTTCAGTATAATCATCGCATACCCGCTGTTTTACTTGGAGCTCGCGTTGGGCGTGGCCACCAAGAAAAGTGTGCTCAACTGCTGGGATTTGTCGCCTATGGCTAGAGGTACATATATTATGTTAAAAGTCTTACTAGTGGGTAAGTTAATAGGTACTTATTTATCGCTAATGAAATTCAATTTCAGACAGATAATATTTTTAAGATTTATATGGTGGAAAATTAGATTCAAACATGAATTCCTACTAAATAAATCTACTTTTACGGATTTTATCGCGGTAATATTAAAATTATTTAATCCCGACGTCCGCCATTGAATTAAAAGACATAAAATTTCAATAGAGAAGATGGGTCTAGCGTACCACCTGCTTGGAACCCCATCATAGATACCTACTATTAAATCCAAATCTAAGCCGAAAACTGCTAGACCCAAGGATAAAGTGAGTTCGTTCCGCGTGAATCGTATTGTAAATAACCAACAAAATGTAGGGTAGCTGTGTAACTAAAATATCATGACGACCAACACCTAGTCTGCCCGTGACCATGGTGCTGTAAAGTCACTGAAAGATCCTAAATGTCGGGATTAGATACCTACCTAATATTAATGTAATCGCGATAAAATCCGTTAAAGTAGTTTTATTTAAATGTCTATGCATCTCTATAATTCGCGCTATAGTCTTATATATCCTGGTGGTAGGTAAATAACTTTCCATGTATCAGGCATAGGTTTCGCAATGCTGTCGACGTGCATGTTCACGGCGCTGGCAGCTGGTGCAGTGGGCGCGTGGTGTTTAGCGCTGATGGTGCATTCGATACATACGTTCCTGCCGTGGTTGCACTGCGCGGCGGCTGCACGCCCGCCCTGTGCGGCACGGCATCGACCACTGCCGGCGGGCAGCGAGACACCGGCGCAGTCATTCTTTTTGTAAGTGTTCTTTTGTTTCGGCCGGCATTCATTTAGGTACCTAATCATCTTTGTAAGTCGTTTCGGGAAGTCAGAAGCTAAAAAGTATCTGTCATTATCATAGGGATTCAGATCAAGGTTTAAGTTCATTTCCACAGGACCACAAGCGTTCTTTCTTATCTGTAGGTAGGCCTGTTTGCTTAGTAATAATTTGCTTTAATAATTTGAAATAGGTGGGTAGGTGTTACTTAATCCACAAAGTCGAAACGATAAGATGCCGATCGTTACATCTATAATAAATAAATGATGTACTTAGCTTATTTTTCGTGTTTCCAGTAATTTCGTGTTAGATTTAAAGCGAGATGGACTGGAGGGCGGCCTAGGTAACGTGGTATGGGAGTTGACTACATACTACGTCATATGCTGGGTCCTCATCTACTTTATCGTCATCAAACGGATATACAGCTACTCGAAGGTAAGCACATTTAAACGTCTTGATTTTAAAATTATCTACCGTGAAGTTTTACCCTAAGACCTCTATAAGGCAGCAAATTTATTTTTTTTAATTAAGTTTTGCGTATGAAAATCTATCAACTGTCGACTGAATCGAATTTTTCGCAATTTTGCTAGCTGGCAAAATTGCGAAAACAAATAAGATTCATGTCGATGAGATAGATGGAACAAGCAACGAGCAAACATCATTATCTCCCGAGCCTTTTCCCAACTATGTTGGGGTCGGCTTCCAGTCTAACCTGATGCAGCTGAGTACCAGTGTTTTGCATGGAGCGACTGCCTATCTGGCCTCCTAAATCCAGTTAGCCGGGCAACCCAATACCCCTTGGTTAGACTAAATAACGAGTAAACACACATCGCTGCTTTGCATGAATACCCGCACAAACCAAAATACTGGTTTATGACACAGTCACTTGCAAAATAGTCCGTATTTTATGGTCAGTAAGACTCACATTCATTCCTTCCCTTCGATCAGCCCTTGATTTATATATTCTACTCTTCTAATGATTAAAAACATGAAAAGTTATGACGGTAAATATTTTGTTTAATTTTCAAATAGCTACCCTGTAAAATGTGTGTTTTTGGATTGTGCGATTATTCGTGCAAAGCAGCGACATATAAGGTACTGATTGTGCTGGTCTCTTGTGTGTTCCCAGTTGGTGCTGTTCAAAGACGTGTTAACATTCTTCGTGCTGGTATGCGTGGCGGTGGGTGCGATGCAGCTGCAGGGAGCCGGACGCATGTTCAGCGACTGCAACTGGAGCGTCATCTTTGAAGGTCTACAGGTGCACATCTTTTACATTTCTCACTAATTCATGGATTTCGTTTTCTTGAGTGCGCTGGTTTGTGCCCAAGATAGATAGACATTAGACCTGTTAATCCTGTAATTGATCTTTTCGCGTACGGATATTCTATTGGATTAAGAAATAGCGAGCATACCTATATATATGTAGATTGTAGGTATGTGTCTTCTTGATTATTCTCCGTTAGAAAATACGGTGGCTGACCTATTCTAGGCGCTCAATTTTAGTGTATGGTAGTTGGTACATGTACAGAACTTCTACTCTTTCAAACCTACAGATGTGGCGTGAAGCCATGGAGTACTCGTTGATCGAGATGACAGTGTGCCAGGGGTCTCTTGTTATGCTCGGCTCGTACTGTCCTAAGTCACAGCACAAGCTCAGTACTACGGCGATGCTCGCTCTCGCCGTCTCTAAGACTACTTGCATGAGTGCCGCGCTGGTCTTAGGCGCCACGCACGGAGCTCTCTATAAGGACTACGATAATGTTACTAATATTTGGCCTGGTAAGACAAACTTAATAATGATGAAAATATGACTTTCATGTGTTGGTTAGTCGTCGTTCCATTTATATTAGAGGTTTAGGTTTCATTTAGGTATCTAATTGCGGAATATACCTACATCAATTTAACCTTATAAGCGCTCGGCTAGATATCAATTGCCGTGACCCTAGCGCGCGGCTAAAAATCGACTTACTACTTACTTATTATTTTTTTTAAGTTTTTTCAATGCTCATAGCTATGAAACATAATTTGAAGTAGGTAATTGTTGTAAATAATAGATCTATTAAATAATAGTTTTAGCTGTACCACGCAGTTAATTAAGCGTTAATCACCACGCTTGCTCAATGCGGGTTGGTGATTTCAGACTTTATAGTCCAGGTTTCCTCAAGATGTTTTCCTTCACCTTTTTATCAGCCATTGGTGACCTAGAAAGTACATACAAACTTAGAAAAGTTGCATTGGTACTTGCCTGACCTGGAATCGAACCCAAGCCCTCATACTCGAGAGGTTGGTTCTTTACCCACTAGGCCACCACGACTTTTTTTTTTACGCTTAATCCTTCTCCGTGTGAGAAGAGGCCTGTGCCCAGCAGTGGGACGATAAAAAGGCTGTAACAACAACAACAACGCAGTTAATTACAAAAATATAACGAAAAACGATTTGCAAAAAACCACTGGGCAATGGGAAGCTTCTGGTTACGTTAGGTTATGGGATTTTTTTACATCTTAACGATTTATTTGCAGGATCGGCAGGATCTATAATCCTATGGTCAGACTATGTAGCGCGGATACCGGGCAGTCAGTTCTGGTCTGCGCTTATATTCTTCACACTCTTCATATTGTCAGTAACCACAGCGGTAAGTTTATTTTCGGTGACACCATGATTTTGATTTCCAACCTATCACGGACACATTTGATGTCAGGTCAAGATTTCAGATATCCTAAAGTTTTTTATTGTTCGTAGGCGCTGTTAGTGCAAACAGTAATGTCGACGTTCACCGGACGAACGATCAGGAAGATCAGATGGGCCTTCCTCGTGGTCATATGTATGCTCTTCTGTCTTATAGGAGTCATCTTGGTTTGCACACAGGTTAGATTTATGCTATTACTGTCTACTAGCTTCCGCCAGCGATTTCACCTTCCTGCTTCCTGTTGTTCCCGAAGCCGGGTAAAAAGCCGGGTAACAAGGTAGTTCCGAGTTTCATTTAAATCTGTTCGCCCGTTTGAGCGAAAAAATAACACTCTTAGAAACATTCTCATTTGCATGAATTATTAGTATAATGTGATTACAACTAAATATATACCTAAATAAAGCAAATAGGGAGGTTAAATGTACGAATTAAATAGATACTGGATACCTTCTTTCTTTCACGCAGGGTGGTTTATACGTAATGAATTTCCTCATGAGCTGGCCGGCGAGCAAGCCGCGGGTCCCCGTGGCGGCATTAATGGCCACTGTCATCACCTACATCTATGGCCAGACGACGTTCTGTGCAGATGTGTACTTCGCGGTCGGAGAGTACCCTAGTGTGTTCATGAGGATTTGTTGGGCGCTCTCACCTGCTATCATGATGGTATGTCGAGATATAAAGATCCTATCATATCATATCATTTATTGCATTCCATAATGTAAATTTGGTGGAAAATCTATACTAATATTATAAAGCTGTAGAGTTTGTTTGTTTGTTTGTTTGAACGCGCTAATCTCAGGAACTACTGGTCCGATTTGAAAATTTCTTTCAGTGGTAGATAGCCCATTTATCGAGGAAGGCTATAGGCTACTTTCTATCCCGGTACGGGAAGTAGTTCCCGCGGGATGCGGGTGAAACCGCTGGAAGAAGCTAGTATAAAATAATAGAGGTACTTAGTCACAATTATGGACCCTGATGGGCACAGCAAAATAGAAGAGAGATCCTATTAACTGAGAATAGCTTTGAATCTACCTAAGAAATGTTATTATTATCATATAATTCATCATAGTTTCAGATTTTATAATTAGACACTATATAAGCACTTTAGAAAGTGCTTATCCCGCCAAACTCACACTCACCACACTCACTACACTCGATATAATTACTATGTACGCAGTACTAATAGCCACAACCTCCTCGGGCGACATTTCCATAAACACTGAGAAGTGTGGTCGACAAAATGTTCCCCGACATGTATGCCGGCACATTCCACGTAGTTGTTGAGGAACATGTTCCGCAACATGTCGCTCTATTTGTCCCCTAGTGTATCCGTGGCTTTATTGTAAGGTCCTAGCAAGATGTATTTTTTGTTTGTCAGAGTACATTTGCGGGCGGCGCGGGCTCGTGGCACTCGAGTGAGACGACGGTGGGCTGGATGCTGGTGGGCGCGTGCGTCGTCATGCCCATCGCAGCCGTCATGCTCTTCTACGGCGTCTTCAAGTGTAGGGTCCGGGTCAGTATTGTCAGAGTTATTTTAACTAACCGACTTCCTAAATAGGAGGTGGTTCTCAATTCAGATGTATTTTTTAAAACTACCCATATGTAACTATTGCTCGAATTAGGATATACCCCCTTTGTGACAAAATTAACGTCACGTTTTGAGTTTAACATAACTTTCTATTTATCTTTCAGAATATCGTTCGAGACGAAAAGTAAATGTTAAAAATCAACGTTTTTATTTCTCATTTGTAATTTGAATGATAAAATGAAACATTGAAATCAGAATGACATCTTATTTTATTCACAAAATTTTTCATAACACCAATTTGTTACCAAAATAAAGGATTATTTTATAATTAGTCATACACACATATCCACATAACAACTTAGAAAGCTGATCATAATAAATAATGCACGAGGTTTAAACATTGGCATTTTTTTTGTCTTTTTTAAAGTGAACATTATCTATTGTGACCAGCAGGAGTATTTTTTACACAATATATAATTCTGTAGTTGGTTAAATAAAAACGTTAATCAGCTTCGCTTGATTGGGGAAAAAACACTCCTTCTATTAATACAGCCTTGGATCTTATCTCTAAAATTAACCATAACTTAAATAATGAACTTCTCATATAAAAATAATAATGATAAGCATTATTACTACATACATCTTTTTAAAAGTTTATAATCTAAGTAAATAGACCGCCAAAGTGTTGTTCATTGTAAAGTATTCCATTTCTTTCATATTCGTTTTTATATTGCTTTGTGTTCAAAATAAGAATTTACAGCAGTAAATAATTTATAGCAACGGTAACGATATTACATAATTCGATACATATAATATGACATTGCACCAAAAGATAAAATCTTATGGGGACTAGATGAGTAGTTTGAAACAAAATAACACTTGTTCACAATACAATACATGCTCAGGCATAAAACAAGAAAAATATTTGGCTTATAATACAATTTAGAATCACGATAAATCACTCATTGCTTTACTAACTATGGGGCAGGCTCACTTGGCCTTCGAAAAACGTATGATGAATACAGTGTACCTATGAGATTGTGAAATATCAAAATTATGAATATTCATGCATCCCTTATCTTTATTATTAAAACAGCCTGCCGTAAATCTATAATATTTTACAATATCAATTTGATTGTTAAACGAGATTTTAATTTAAAGTGACTGGATTACACATCTTAGCAAAATCTAGGCCTTGTAACAGGTATTATGAAAGTCAGCATTCGCGTTTTCAATGTTACGATGTTGAAGTGGGTTTAAAGTTAAACTTCATAGTATTATTCCATTCAAGTAATTTGTTTGTATGATTTGGAAACTGTATAACTGAAAACGCGAAATACTCGTAGACCATTGTGGTCAGCTGATAGCTTCAAACATTGATTTGTGCGACATAAACAGAGAGCGGATCCATGATATACAACATTTATACTTTAATATAATAGACACTAAAACTATTATTAAACACTGAGGGATAAGCTCTTGTATTTGTATTCATAGAAGCATTTTATGACTGAGGAAACTATACACGAAAGAGTCTTACATGTTATGAGAAAAGATTTACGATTACTGTTAAAAATTATCAAAGATGGAAGTGTACTAACATCGTTACGTCGTAGTCAATATAACCAGTTTACTAATTTATATTACACAGTTTGAAATATATCATTACCACACGCCTATTCCAATTGTTTACATTTGATTTGTTGCATTTAGAGAACAAAGAACGACACTAAGAAAGCTGCTCTCTGCTGTAAATAAAACTAGTTAAAAATTATTTCGATTTCACTCACAACTATTTTGATCAGTTTATTTATAACTTATTAACGGCAATAATCACTAATTGATAACTCTTCAAATTAAATCATGTATATAATGCAACAATTTTCACGTTCTTTACTGATAAGTACCGTAATAACGACGTTTTCAGTTTGCAGCGTGGTTGCTATGGAGATTTACATGTAGAATGTAGGTGGCTATTTGTGTTTGGCACACTACCCAACAACTAAGTCACAGCCACTACGCGCCCGACACCGGACGATTAGCTACAGTTACATACGCTACGTCACGATCGTGCGATAATAATGATATATTTAGCGTACGAACATGCCTTCATTGTTTATGAAATCAATCTGAATCACGTGCTTACCCGAGATGCGAATATACACAGGTTAATACTCCAATTAGATTAAGTTAGTTACTTTAATTCAATAAATATGCAACACAGACACTTAACTAAAAGGCAGCGTTTGTTACTATGAAATCTTACTAGCTATGTGTGCTCGTGTTCACGTCCTAATAGAAACATAAATAACAAGACATTCGGGGACCCTGCGCTCAGTCTTACGCATAAAGATTCCGCCACATACACTGGAGGACATCGCTAGTACGTACCATTACATTAAGGCTTATCATATCTAAATACAAGCCTTATGTTACAGGTGACACAAGCTAACGGCTAAATTAATATAATCTAACAAAAACTCTACAATGATTCCTCCAACGTAAACTTTCAAGTGTAAATGTACTGTTGCTTTAACATTATTAATATTCCACTCTAACTGAACAAAACTAAACGGTTGCATACAAACACAGACAAGCACTAACTTCAGCAATACGTCACACTCGATAAATAAATATATCGCTAAAACGAGAGGAACAGAATTTTAAAACTAATAGACAATAACAATAACTTGTGCAAGTAAAAATGCTGTGGGTTTGTGAGGCCAGAGCTCCGGCCCTTAGATGACCTACTGATTACTCTAGTAAGTTGAAATAGATGAATATTCGTATAATTCGATAATTCGTGTTATTCTTATGGAACTTTAGTCGTTATGTACATTGCAAGCAGCAGCATCAATATCATTTCATAATTCGTGCCGTGTACTAAATTACCAAAGGACAGTCGTGCGAATGGAATCGACATTTGCGCATTATCATTAAATAGTCGGCTTGTAAATAATTTTAGATTATGCTTCATAATCATTACAACAAATGGGGATGACCTAGTAAACTTCCTTTTTTATGGGAATATTTCCTTTTTTTTGCAAACCTCATCCCAGCTGTTTTCGATAGGCATTCCTGCAAATTCATGAAATAACTTGTGAAACGTAAAAATGTAGGAACAATGCATTAAAATATAGGAACATTAGCGGATTAAACATTTATAAAAGTTAGGTGTACTGGGTTTGTATTTACATGAACTGGATGATCATAAGCGTTTCGATAACATTCTCACGGCCGTCCCGTTTTTTGCTTTCCGCTAGAAGTATCATCGTTAGCTGTATTCACGTGAACTAACATTATCTTCAGTAAAACGCTAACTACACTAATACCTACCCAAAATCCAAAATAAACGAATTAACAACAACCAAGTTATACATATAAAAAGCTTAGCAAGTTAGTATATAACTCTGTTTTAGAAACTATCATACAAAACTAAACCTATTTCGTTTTCATTATAGTAATAGTTAAATTGACTAATTATAAGATTAAATACTCCTTCATTATAATTTGGACACAACTGAAGTGCATTCAAGATATCATTTTAACGCCTAAATAGTGTTGGCTTTTTATTTATTATGATTTTCATACCACTAAGTAGAAAAGCTAGAATAGCAGCAATTTCAAATAATATCCATACTTTTTGGTCAATTTCGTAACATTAGCATTCAAATACCTAATAAGGCATGATGTATTGCCTTCATCACTTTAAGGAAATTTACATCCCAACTCGTTATAATTCCCAAACAACAACAATATGAGTGAGATCAAAATGGTTCATTATCAGTTTACGATAATAAATGGATAGCATAGCTATTAATAAAATTGTAATATCAAACTAGCTAGTCAACTCTAAAGCAATTCACTTTATTAACATACAAAATTCAGATATTAAATACTAGTGGACACTAACATAATCATAGCACTTGTGCTATCACACACGCCTCGAGTCAAATTTCAGTTACATTTTGAATGTGAACATTGATAACTAATATGTTAATTGTAACATATTCAACAGTCAGCTAGTTTGATCGCAAACCAGGGTGGCACTCTGGAAGACTAAGGACAACAGTCTCAAGCCATGCGTTTGTCTCATCAGGAATGCCATCCTTATTTCGAAAATTTTCAAACAGAATTAAAATAGACCTCAATGAATTCGAATAATATTAAAAACAGACATTCCCCACAACATACCAACGGCGAGATAATAATATAATCTATTTATATTTAACACTTATATTGTTATAACAATATCTATACATAGTGTTTACAACTAAACAATCTGCTGTAATCGTCCTCAAGCACTCCGTTATCACAAGAATCATAGGGCACATATTCACTCACTGCCTTAGTCAGTCCGTCTAAGCACCGATACCATTAACATTGCCTGCGTTAATACTCCACCCCTTACTGTATCCCTTAACACTACTACTACCTAATATTATTCACGTTACATATTTTTTCCTTTGCGTATTTAGCCAGTCGCTAAATACCAGCATCTGTATCTACAAATACATGTTATGTATTTTTATTAGGTACACACTGGTAAACCGACTTACATCACATCTTATAATGGCTTAGTACTATCATACAGTTGATTACATCCATTATTACTGAATAGAAATAATATGTATCATGAATTCAATCATTATCCTACAATGTTTTTTTACATTTTTATAATTTATTAACACCACAATTCCATATTGTCGAGGAGAAAAATTACAAGTAGACACTAAGAAAAGAGGAGGGTCACACTTCACACCGCGATAGTACATTAACTCGTATGCAACCGTGCTTCTGAAGACACGGTCGCGACCGCCGGTCCCCTCTCCCTGGACGTACTAAATATTCATTATTTACATCACCAACCATGCACGTTAATTTAAATTATTTAAAATGTACAATCGTTCAATCGCGGGAAGTGACTATATTACAGGTCCACCGGGCTCGAGTCGATGGAAACTTCAATTTTGTACTTTTAAACGACAAAGTAGTTTGTAGTCAGATCTAGTCGCTAGTGGCAGTAGCCGAGCGCGGCTCAGTCGGCGCGGGGCGGGCGCAGCGGCGGCAGCGTGTCGTGGCGCCGGTACATCAGCAGGTACGGCATGCGCGGCGCCTTCGCCTTCAGCACGCCCGCCTCGCTCACCTGCGTCACCGTCGAGTCGTCGTACCTGCACACACACACCAGCGTTAATAATGTTGCGAAGTCACCATCTTCAGTGACATTTAGACTGATGAAAATTCACTCAGTAAAAGTTGTCCACATTTTCCATGACTTTGTCATGATTGGAGACGAAAAATAAATGACATCACAGTAAAGACCCAATTACAAATTATAACACTCCTCTGTTATTAAAGGACTTAAGACCACAGATTGGCAAAACATTATAGAGATGATTATCTTGAGACTTACCTAATCCACCCCACTTGTCCGTGGAATGTGTCAGTGAGGTAGTGTCCCTTCACAGCCTCAACACCTTCATGATACACGACGGCAAATAGTTTATACACGCGCTGCTTCGACGTGTATTTCAGTTTAGACGACATTATTTCTGAAAAAATATTAATAAGTAAATTGTGAGTTGGGTCATAAAATAGAAAGCATAAATTCATTGTTTGGGTGTTTACTCAGTTGTAGTTTACCACATGTTATAGACATTTTAATGTCATGTTCAGAGACGAAAAATAAGTACATCATTGTAAATTCTAGTATTCACAAACATAATCTGCATGTAATTAAAACTGGAGGTTGACTTTAGCATAGTCGGGAAAAGACTAGACAGACTAAGAAACATAACCCTTCTTGGAATTTGGGTGAAAACAGAATACGAAAGCACATAATACATACTTGGATCAATCTTCAAGTCAATAGGGAAGTCAATATTCTTGACGATCTTGGCGGTGTGTCCATCAGCGTCGAGTTGGAAGCACTTGAGGTGCAACAACAAAACAACTGGCAGTTGTTCTAGCGACAGTTGTTGCCAGGCGTCGCTCACGCCCTCAAGGGTATCTTTACCAGCTAACAGCTCCAAGGCATCTTTGACGCTGTTTGCTCGCTGAAATGTTAATTTTATAGCTTTAGTGATGATTGTAGTGTGAATTTGCTTTTTGGTTTTAGGTAGTAGTTTACTCAGTCAAGGGTGTCCAACATTGAAGTGATTTTGTACCACTTTCGGAGACGAAAAATAAGGTACCATCATAGTAAATTTCGACTAACTATAGCTTGAAAATTTTGAGAGAATAGGTCCTCGCTAGAAATAAATACATATTTTTTTCCGAAAACTGTATATTGTATTTACGTACATACAAAATGCAGTCACAGTATATACATAGTATTTTGTTATGGAATTAATTTGGTTTGGAATCCTTTCTAATTTTAATGTTTACTGAAGCTACACGTACTCACTACAATACAATTGTATAGTATACATTTAGAATGTGTGCCACAACCGACCTCGATATCCAGCTGCAGCGTGAAGAAGGGCTGCACGGCGTCGGTGACGTCGTGATGCGCGGCGCGGTGCAGCCGCAGACGCGTGCGGCCGCGGAAGATGTCCGCCACCGGCGTGCGGCGCGCCGCCCAGCGCCGCTCCACGGCGCCGCGGTTGCGCGGGCCCATCACCTTCCACTCGTCATCCGCCTCCGCCTCGGCGGGGGCCTCGGGCGGCGCGGCGGCCGTGGTGGCGGCGCGGGCCTCCTCAGGCTCGACGAGCTTTATTAGCTGTAATTGTGGGACCAATCATTTGAATGTGTTGTTTCGAGAAGTGATAATTTGTAATTGGCTGTCAGTTAATCATACAATTATCCATTTCTCCATTTTATCTAGCTATAAATCGACCGTAGTTAATTAATAAATAAATATGCGTTACATAGAAACTTTCGATCTATACTTATAATTACCTATTTTAAATTCGAAACTAAGGGTCAATTCCCACTGAAAGAGCAGCGGCCGGCAGCGGCCGTAAGAGCACGGACAATGTAAGAGCGCGGCGCGGCGCGGCCCAGCGCGGCGCCGCGCGGCCCGCCGCGCTCGCGCTCAATCACTTGCATTTTCGGCCGCTGCCGGCCGCTGCTCTTTCAGTGGGAATTGACCCTTATTAGATAAGGTTGAATCAATTTAAAATAAAAATTTTAAAGTGCAGATGTCTCATCACTGGAGAAAGACATTGACATTTATGTATGTTACTACTTATGTAATTGTAAAATGTTACTACTTATGTTACGGAAGCAACTTGCAAGCATCAGAAAGTACAGCGATTGAACAAGTGACAAAGGTAATCGAAACTAACCTCGAGCATCTCATCATTGAGCGAGTTGAGCAAACAGCCGAGGAACTCCTCCGCGTCCTCCTGTCGTCCCTCTTGCGAGCCAGGGAAGGGGCGCAGCGCCCGCAGCACGCGGAGCCCCGCGCCGCCCTCCAGCGGCGGCCCGGCGGGGACTGCGGGTGCTCCGCCCGCTGTGGCAGCCCCGCGACCCGCTCGCGTCGCCGGCGCCAGGGGACTGAACTCGTAACACAGCTCCACCCTGCATACCACACGTTTATGTAATACACATAGAACCCAACAAGCCATTGTCGTCTATTGAAGTACGCAAAAATTGCAATTAACAAGTAAATTAATGATCAATCAAAACATCATCAACAAATTATTTAAAACAATGCTTGGTGGCAGTTTTGTCCTGTTAAGACATAAACTACAAGCAAACTCAAAATTATTTATTCAAACTTGGCTGCAAAACAGCACTTTTTTTACTGTGTCAAAACCATTACAAAACACAGCTTTCACCACTTCTGTTTTTGCTAAGAAGAAGTGGAACAACAAACTTCCCAGGCATTTTATCACATAAAAATATTTGAGTTATTACGAAATTGCTGTTTCAATACTTACAAGGAGTCAATAACAGGTGTGCTGGACTTTCCGCGTCGAGTCTGATACGGGAGAGCCTTCAACATGTTGTAGAAGGGAGGGCACGCGATCAGAGCCTGAAGTATCGCGTTCACGTAGCAATAGTTCGAGCGGTTGGTCAGGCCGCGAGGCAGCAGCGACACCGGCCGGTTGTCTAGCTGGTACTTCGACAGGAATTCTACGTAAAAATCGTCAATACAAATATTAACTGTAAAAATCTACTTTGTGAGAAATAATATAAAAGTTTTACGCGCGTTCCTTAATCGTGTATCTATATTTACTTAAAATTTACATGGCCACTGTTACAAACGATCTTCAGACGAACATTTTGGTACCCACGTAATATGCTTGATTAACGTGTTTCAAGTCAATGTAGCCAAAGTCATATTAAATTTAAATGGAATAGAATAAATTTATTTATAAAACATAGGTATTGACAAAATAAAGATCTTATGTATGTTTAATCGCCTGTGGTACAGATTCAATTATATACAGGCACCGTAAATGTTATTTACCTAGATTAATTAAAATGTAAGACCTAATTAAGATATTATGTTCGCAAGGCAAAACGAAAAGCTGCGCAGGTACAAACGTAAATAAATAAAATTTGAATTGGAACACTATGTTTTGAATAAATAGAGAGTTAAAATGTACTGACCTCCCATCCTGTACGAGTTAGGGTCGTCACTGAAGGGCGAGGGCTGCAGCGGCACAGCGGGACTGGACTCCTTGCTGACTGGGACCTCACGCACCTCTCGCACTTCACGAACTTCAGCAGGAGCTACGCGCGCCCCGCCAGCCGTCGCGTTCACCGATGTCTTCTCTGAGTATGACACGGCAGTGGCCGTGGTAGTGCGTGGTGTAGGCGAACTCTTGTCAGCTGTGCTCGCCTGCAATGGGGACGCGTCGAAGGGTGGCACCTTCGCGACTGGCTTCTGCACATTGGGAGGGACGGGAGGCGCCACCGTTGTCGGACTGGGTGGCTCTTCAGGCGCGGGGGCGGCGGGCGCGGGAGTGGGCAGAGGCACGGGAGCAGGCGCTCCGCTGGGCTTGTTAGAAAACAGGCTTGCCCAGGACTTGCCGGGCGCGGGCTGCGGCTGCGGCGGCAGCACGGGGGCAGGCGCGGGCTCGCCGCGGTTGCGCGGGGTGGGGGGCGGCGGGAAGTCGGAAGCGGTGGGCGCGGGTGGCGGGGGCTGCGGCGCCGGGGGCGGCTCGGGTGCTGCCGCACCTTTCCGTGAATGACCGAAGGGCGCTTTGTTTGTCACGATCAGCGGCGGCCCGGCCGAGTGCAGAGTTATGGAAATTGGCATCGGTGCTTTGCTAGGCGGCAATGGAGGTTCGCGCTTAGCGTGATCGCTGGATGCGTTTCTATCAGAATTGTCATTGTTATCATTAGATGGGGAGCGGTTAGTGGGTCCGTCACGTTTTTGTCTGCTCCCGAAAGGCGCCTTAGGCGTAGACGCAGATTGCTGTACTGGCACCACGGTCTGTGGCACGATGGGTTTCGCCGTCTGTTTACCACCGGAGAATGGTGCCGCTGGACCCTTTGTGGGTTTCGGAGCTGCTGGTTGTATCTTGTTTGCAGGCATTTGATTAGTAGGTGGCACAGATGGTGGGAACGACTTATTGGCCGGAGATTGCGCTGCAATCGGCTGTTCAGGTTTTGCTTCAGTAGCATTCCACGACGTCTTTGTAACCTCAGTTTTCGGAGTAGTCGCTACTTTCTCTACTGGGGATAGCTTAGCTTGTGTAGGATCAGATGCGCGATCGGTCTGTTTAGGGCTGCCAGGACCCTTTCCGATTTTGAGGTCCTTTATAGGCAGCGACTCGACAGAACCGGCGGACGCTGATGCTGTGCAGGTGCTGTGCGGTGGTGCAGGCATGGGCTTTTGTTCTTGACTCTTATCTTGTTGTGGTGTATAGGTTTTGTTTTGGCTTTGACCTTGTACGAAGTTCTTAGCATGCACGTTGAACTGATGCGGGGTGGTCTGCGGCGGGGGCTGCTGCTGCATGGGCAGGGGAGGCGGGTGCGGGGGCGGCGGCATGTACATGGGCGGCATGTATTCCACTCCGCCCTCCACCGGCGGGCCATAGGGAGGCGCGGCGTAGTGCGCACTCGCGTAGTATGCGTCTACAGCTTCCTGTTCCATGACAACCTCTTGCGGGTAGTCTTCGGGTCCTTTATCGGCGTCACCTTCGACGGGCATGGGGTACTCGGGGTAGTAGGGCGGGTAGGCGTAGGGCCCGTACACCAGCGGCTGGTAGACGGGCAGGTGGTAGAGCGGCGCGCCCTGCGCCTGCGCGGCGGGGTAGTACTGCGGGTACTGCAGGTAGTAGGGCGGCGGCTGCGGCGGCGGGGACGGCGCCCGCTTGGCGCGGCGGTCGCGGCGAGGGGCGCGGGCGGCTCGCTCGGGCGCGGGCGGCGCGTACTGCTGCGGCTGGTAGTACTGCCCCATGTAGCCGTGCACGTTGACGTTGGCGGTGACCTGGCTGACGTACACGTTGGGCGGCGCCACGGGCCACTGCGCGTGCGGCGGGTAGGCGGGCGGCGGCGCGTAGGGCGGCGCGTGGTGCGGCGGGGCGGGCCGCGCCGGCGAGTGGGGCGCCATCTCGCACTCGCCGCCCGACAGGCTGTCCACGCTGCTCGACACGGTCGCGGCGCCCGCCGTGCTCGATGAACAAGATGACGGATCTGATGCCACTACACAATACACTTACATTCAAATACAAACAAATTATCTGTCTTTGCAAGACCTTTTCTTCCACAAAATAAAAAATATATATACATACATCAACTTTTGCAAAGTCCCTGACACGATTTTAGGAAATCATGAAATCTTGGTCTAGGTATTGTTTTGTGAAGTAAAAGATGTAAAAACATTTGTTGCATTATATATTTTGAGTCAACATCCCTACTAATACCTAATAACTTTGGTACCTAAGTTATCAGATGTTGGACTTACCTATAGTAGGTTCGTTCCAGGCACCGGCGAGAGCAGTCGCCGAGATGTCAGGTATCCGGTCGTACAGGGCGCACTGCAGTCTGTTTAATTCCGCTTCTTTCACATCAGATAAGTCTAGGAACTCATAGTCCTGAAACATGCCACAGATCTTAATACAGAACTTACGCTATGCCCGTCACGTCTCATCCAATTCCATGGTTTATTTGAACCAGGTTATATAATAAAGTTAATTTAATACTAGAGTACCTTAGTAATTTAATAGAACTACAAATTACAAAGTAAAGGTAGGTCACTTTCCATACTAAGTAGGCCTTGCTGATGAACTTCTATTTCCTCTCCTTGTCACCATTTTTATTCTATACAATAGTCGCTTTACATGTTGTTTTGTGGATTGTGACCAAACCCATCTAGATCCCGAAGGTCTGAAATTACTTCACAATGCATTAGTAATCCACATCCGCAAACAGCTTTAAACTAAGAGCTGTGCTTGTTGAGGAGTTTAATTACCTATTTTCACTTTCTTCATTCAATATACAATTTATAAAGGTTAGGATAACCATAAATATAATTTCAAGAAGTATAGAAATCTGTATGAAGCAGCTCCCATAGAACATGCATATTTAGTTAAACATTGTAAAGATATGAAATGGATGTTTCAAACCTCTAAAAAAGGCACTGGCAAATGTTATTACATGTGGGTAGCAAATATGCTCCCAAGGATTTTGTAAAGTATGGATAGAGACCCTTTTAGTTGAGCTGTTATCAAAAACTTAGTTATGTGTAGAGGAAGAAATATGTACTATGGACAAAACTTAAATAAAGCATACCATAATTTCAATTTTGCATTGTACATTATGTAGTATGAAAGTTGTTTCCCTAATTTTTATTCATAATCACTATGTAAATCTGTTATTGATGTACTCTACTAACAAGAAAATTGTTTTGACTAACTACAACTTTCTTGAAGGAAACCTATGTACACAGGATCAATTTTCATACAGCTAAGTCTCTGATTTCACTGTCAGAATACATTTACAAATAGAGTGGCTTAAATTGTCTTTGTGTTAATAACTAGCGACCAACAATTTAGTATCAGCATTGCACCCGTGTGAAGCCTGGGCGGTTCGCTAGATCCGCATCAAAAACTGATGCGTAGTTTTAAAGATTTAAGCATACATGGATATAGGGATAAAGAAAGCGACCTTGTTTTACACTATGTAGTGTTGAAGGACATGTTTATATGTTTATGCCCTGAATCATTAATGACAATATATTTAATAAGTCATTGGAGGCTTTTGCATAATATTTTCAAAAGTTATAAGAATGTAAAGTATGAACATGATGAAGCTACGATTGAGGTGCACTACAAGACTACTTGCTATTAATATTAATTTACCAACTCATGATTACAATTAACTTCTCTAATTAACATTCAACACCATACGTTCTACTAATGAGTTCCCAATCACAAAGTTTTCACTACCTTTAATAAAACATGCACATGAACCAAAAAGAAGCACATTGAGTAAACCAGAAGCCAACATAATACCTACATAAAAAAGGATCCTACAATATTAATGTTTGATCAAAACTCCACAGTAAAGTATAATTTGTGACCATGATACACTTGAAAGCACACTTTTACTTCTCAAGGTATTTTTAATTAAGAAAATATCTCATTTTTATCCTGTCTATCAATCTCTGAGTATGCTGAAACGTACTTTGGCAAAGTTAAACTTGGTAAGGTTCTCACAGTTATGTATGTAAAGATTACAAATCTGTAAGTATTCGCTATGTGCAAAGTGGGTGGTGGGGGACGGCAAACCGATCGAAGCGCACGATGTGGCAGAAATGTGAATTAATTCTGGGCTGTCAAGTGTCAAATTGCTTTATTTTCATATCTTCCTTTATAATTTTAAGTAAAAACGTAAAAATTTGCGATATGGGTCATAGTACATGCTGTGTCGTAAATTGTAAAAACAATTGGAAAAACAGTTCGTGCAAGTTTTATTCGTTTCCAACATCAAAGTGGACATTACAGCAAAGACAAAAATGAATAGCTGCTGTGAAGAGAAAAAAGTAAGAAATTTAACCTAGTACACTATAATAATAATAATAAGCGTTCCAAAATTACAGTCCTTTTTTATTTGTTTTAGTGCTGATGGGTCCCCAGGGTACCCAAAACGACATGATACAATATGCAGTGAACATTTTATTGGAGGCAAAAAGTTAGACGCAGAGGCGAGTCCTAGCTATATTCCAACAATATTCCCGTCAATATATCGGTGTAAGAAAATTGACCATTCTCAGGTCACTGCTAGATATAATCGTTTTATGACACGAAGATATCCGGATCAACAATTTATTGGAAAATACGATCAGAATCAGTTACCAATCGAAACAGTTACTAACGTAAATGAAAGGGAATTTACTATGATGGCCGATAAAGGATGCCAAGCACATATTTATAATCAGTTCGAGTTGAAAGAAACAACATTTCTTTGTAATAGGTACGTTCAAAATAATAACTGTGATGCTGAGATCCAAGTAGAAATACCAACTACTTCCAAAATTGGGCTGACAAGTCCTAAATAGTTGTGGCCACTAGGGGCGCTGTCATCGCGCACACAGCGAATAGGCTTGTTGGCGTTGTTATTTATTTATTGTGTTTTATCATAAGCCTTTTTTTTAAATCCTCTACCTTCTAAGGATAAGATCTTTGCAACAAACAGACACGGTGCAGTACAATGTCATAAGTATTACTGAGAAAAGCTATTCAATGAAGTGTAATAAAATGTATAGGTACAAAATGTGAGAACTTATTTTTATAGCTATTTTAATAGGTTGAAAAAATGATAATTGAATATTCAGAAGTTCCTAACCTAAATACAATTTCAGCTCATATAATCAGTTTTGTTATGTTGTATGAAACTAAATGAGCTTGTTGTTATGAATAAAAAGATGGCTATAATAATACTGTCTATAGATATACATACTAACTATTTTACTTATTAGATGTCACAAAATTCTACGATTTAACTTCACCCAGTGACATTTTTTAAATATAGAGAAAAATGTATATAACAAAGGATAATTAATTTTAACCCACAAACTTGAGAAAATGCTCTAATAAACAATACAATTTAGAATAAAATGTGATTAAGCTGTTTTTATGTTTAATTTGTCAAGAAATAATGATTGATGTTAAAACAAGTGCTACAAATTGCTTACATTTTGTTCTTCTCATAGGAAGATAAGAAATAACAACAAGACCTTTTAAAGACAACAACATTAAATGTACAATGTATTGATAATAATATATTTCAAGCACTGTACTGTACATGTTGTTTTACAAAAATAAAATGCGCAGTACAAACTAAACTAAGTAATGCTGTAACAGTATCTTAAGTTAAATAAAATATCCTCTAGCATCGATGTAGAAATTAGTGATGGATTTTAACCGTGACGTTCAATTAATATGTGTGAGAACTTTTTACATTTACCTATATGGATAATTAAATTCACCGCTAACACACTTGTTTGCAATAATTACAAATTAAAACCAAGATTGAAATAGGCAATGAGCATTTTACCTGCAATCATTTAATATCAAACGCAATGATTAAGTGAACTATAAACATTTATATTTCATTGTTTAAATAGGTTATATAACTACTGGGATGTAACTCACACTATATTCATTATTTTTACATCATACAGGGTTTGATTTAAGTACTCAGACAAATGCAGGAATTGGCCTCTAATTAGTTTCACTAATTAGCACAGGTAAAATTACTGTCAATAAATAGGACCAGTCAGTAATCATTGGATACTAAAGTTTACCTGGATGACACTGTAAAGTCAACAACTGCAGTCTGAAGAAACTCATTGCATCAGTTTGATTGGCTACTCGACATTTTTTAAAGAAAAGGTAACCTTGAGTTTCGCTGGCGGAATGTACAGAAATGACAACCAGTTTGAACGTTGGACTTCACTACGGCTTGTCAAATTTATAGGTTATATGATTCGGGACTTTTCACATATTGAATGTACAGAAGCTCATCATATAAAATAACAAGTAAATTGATTACTAGACGATTTACTACCATGCAAAAATGATAATATGCAATAGCTTCCGTACCGACTAAACAATAACAAATCCATAGCACATGTGGTTCTTCAAGTCACGAAATGAAATGCAAAAGTGAAAATGACATACCTATAGCTGAACCAATTACTGTCGAATTGACTTCCATTGGAATTCCTTTCGACTAAAGCATGATTTTCAGCGCATAATTGTCTCTTGCACTACGCAAAGCTGCAAAATATGCGGAACATTTGGAGGACTATAAGATGGCGTAACAACGCTCAGTTGCCGGGTGCCATCAGAGTATTGACAAATCAACTTATTGGTGATTCTTATTGCGTAAACCCGAAACTGGACACTATCTATTTATCAAAAACTATTGGCACTTACCTCCCACGTGCATACAATGTCTGGAAAGAGATATTTTTTCTAATGTAATGGCCAGTTTCAATATCACCAAAACAAGAAACAAAAGCCAAACAAATGTTTATGTAAATGTACTGCAAATATGACATCCTTACCGTTTTCATCAAATCCATGGCCTTTTAAGGAACACCATCACGAAATTTAACACCGTCAATATCTTATATACAGCAGCGGCGATGAAGAAAAATATCTTAGAACGGGATCAACGTCGAGGCCATGCACTCTCCCAACACAAAACAGGATGTGACAAAACGCGCGCCATTTTTAACTAGCTGTTTGATAGCCAATAAGATTTCAGTATTTGAACCATAAAGCAAAACCAAAAATTATCACTTGATTTCTCCGTAGAGTTGTTGCACTTGTACGGATGTGCGCCATATATGAATCATAGACTATAGTGATATTTTTTTGGAGTTTTAGTTCATAGTTTTTTGATTAGTCAAGTTATTATTACTTTGGTTCATAAATACTAAATTGCATTTGATAGTAAAATTCATTGGAAAACTATACTCTTCTGTTAGAAAACTGAGTTAGTTTATATAATAAAGTGAACACAGAACTATAGAAACTTCCTGGGGCTCCGTCCCTGACCAATCTCGCTGTAGGCATATCATAAAAATTTTGGATAGAAACATTTAATGTTTCTATCCAAACTCATTGGTCTGATAGGCTAAAATAATTTACTCGACCAGTTAGTGATTCATATTATTTTGTATAGAAAGATATGATTTTTACAGCTGTACCTCGTTTATCGCCCCACAGTAAATTTGAGGGCGCCTGTACGCTAGTTGTATTGGTACCTAAGTAGCTTGTAGGGCGCGACATGTCAGTTATGAGAAGCATTTTTGCTTACAGCAAAGTAAACCAAAAACGCATTTACACTAGAGCCGAAAATCCTCTCTGAATTTCAGAAACTAAATTCACACATGTTGAATAATCAGACAGGAGATCTTTTCCATTTTTCAACCAAGGTATATACATATGTTATTTTCATAATGATTAAAATAAAATTACACGTAAATTACCATTCACATGGTTTTCACAGATTTGATATCAAGTAATCAAGCCGCTTTACTATCTACTACATACTTATTAATGGAGTCATTTTCTGTTCTATTTCTTGATATTAGTTATTTACGTATTGACGCGTATCGACAAGTGGGGTTAAAAAGCATGACTCTCGGCTTGTTAGTATCCATCGCTAGGCAATTGCGAATGTTGGTTTAAATAAACATCTTCATTACGATTGTAACAGCTGCACCGGTCGATCGGTTTGTTTGTGGATGGCTGACCAGCGGCGGCCCTAGCCATTGCGAGGCTACGTGCGGCAGGTCTATGCGAGGCCCTTTGTCCTACGTGAAAAGTCTGTTGTGAGCTAGGAGTTATTTTCTTGTTAATAAAAGGACTTACAAGCGGCGCTACCTTCTAGGTTCGGCTAAAAAAGGATGAAAGAAATAAAAGAAATGGAAAATAAAGCACCCGCGAGCGTAGCGAGCGCAAAAATTTTTGAGCTTTGGGTCACTAAAGCACCTAAACTTGTATATTAAAGAACGGTGTAAGGTGAAGTCGCGACCGCAGCGAGCGCGAAAATTTTTGAGTTTTGGGACATAAAAGTACTCTAATCATGTTAGAATGAACGGTACTGATAAGCGAACAGCCGCGAGCGTAGCGAGCGCGAAAATTTTTGAGTTTTGGGACATAAAAGTACTCTAATCATGTTAGAATGAACGGTACTGACAAGCAAACAGCCGCGAGCGTAGCGAGCGCGAAAATTTTTGAGTTTTGGGACATAAAAGTACTCTAATCATGTTAGAATGAACGGTACTGACAAGCGAACAGCCGCGAGCGTAGCGAGCGCGAAAATTTTTGAGTTTTGGGACATAAAAGTACTCTAATCATGTTAGAATGAACGGTACTGACAAGCGAACAGCCGCGAGCGTAGTGAGCGCGAAAAATTTTGAGTTTTGGGACATAAAAGTACTCTAATCATGTTAGAATGAACTGCACTGACAAGTGAACAGCCGCGAGCGTAGCGAGCGCGAATTTTTTAAAATTGTTTGTTTAAGGACTCGCAAATTAAACTCGGAATTAAGCACAAATAAAAAGAATCCGTGACTGGATCGAGAGTTCGAGAGCCAGTTGTTTTTGTTACGTTGGTGTTCCAATTTTTTTGTTAAATGGAGATCTCAAAAAGTAAACGCAGAATGAATAAGAAATAAATAAAGAAAAATATTTTTTTTTCTTGGACCAGATATATATGTATTTTTTAATTATATTTTTTTTATATTAGTGTGCGTTGTAGCGCGAGGCCCCCCCAAGCGCGAGGCCCTGTGCGAAGGCACAGTTCGCACACCCCTAGGGCCGCCACTGTGGCTGACCATCTATTACATACCTAACGAGTTGTGTGGTGTTTTTAAAGGCACGGTAACTACATTTTTGGCAGTCGTAACGGACATCCAGAAAGTTTGATTAATCTCATCAAGGTGTATCGGGATGCCTAGGCAACTGGGTTGAGAAAGTCCGATCAGTTGCATCCTCTCAGTCTGGGGCCCGATCATGTCAAAATTGAATAGAAATCGAATCGCAATATGATCGCAATAGCAGTTTTAACCATATCGGGCATTCTGCTACTAATATAAGACCAATCGTATTCCAACGACATTCGATTGGTTTGCAATTAGTCTGCTATTTTGGTGATTTTGGTCTATACGGTAGTTTGCTCTACAATCATATTGCAATCGTAAATCATTTGCAGACAAAATGATTCATTATTGAATGACAGAAAAGGATAAAAACGTTTATTTCAAAGAAAAAATATCGGAATTCCACATACTCTTCAATCGTAATCGAGTCGGGATTGGATCGCAGTCGAATGTGAATCGTATGTTGCTGAAGTAAAATTAGGAGAATCGGGCCCCTGATCTGGTGGTAAATGACAAAGTTGAGGTCGAGGCCTTTTACCTAGTTAATCAAGATTACGTTACCTACAAGATGATGATATAAATTTCATTACGACCAAAATAATTATCTTAGTTGTTAGATTTATTGGCACGTGTCTATCGATAGAAATAATTTTCGATAATGGTCCATCACTAAACGAGACGCGAATTCGGCCTACGTGCACGTCCTACGTGATTCAATACCTGCGACGAAATAAACTGTTTCTATTAGCAAGGCTTTATCTCCACAAATATTGGAGTGTTTGCTTTGGCCGGCTAATTCAAATGAAACGTGACACATTACTTCTTATTCATTTCAATAATGTCGGGTTAAGATGACGCCTTTAGCGTTAGCAAAATATTTTTCATCCCACCATCTCGGAAAGAGTAGTTTTACCCTTTGATATCTGAGCGCAAAAGCCGTTTTTATTCTCTAGAGCGGCAAAGTGATTTGAATTTAGAACATCGTGTGCAATACTCCATTTGTGACAATCTTGATAAGACTTTTCAAACAAATACATATAAAACAAATAAAATACTGCTTAAAATAATTATTCAATTAAGTAAGTAATTTTTATTATTGTTTTTACATAGATTTTTAACATCGTTTCATTTTTAAACTGAGTTTTCAAATAAATGAACTTTAATAGGTACTTTTTTTTTAATTTGATACTCATATGTGCGCGCCATTTTGTATTTTTTTGCATTTAGTAATTTCCTCGATGAAGTGGGATGAAATTATTATTTTTATTGTTTTGAGGTCGATTTTAAACCTCATTACATTTTTAAACTGAGTTTTTTCATAAATAAATCTTAATAGGTACATTTTTTTAATTTGCCATGTGTGACGTGCGTGCCATTTTATTTTTTTGAGTTTAGAAATTTCCTCGATGAGGTGGGATGAAAAGTTACGTGTTGCACTCGAGTGCAAAGATTTCTCACCTTGTGCTCTTGTGATTCCCTCGCTATCGCTCAGGATTCTAATTATTGAAACACTCGCTACGCTCGTGTTTCAATTTTGGAATCCTTCGCTTGCTCGGACATCAAAATTGAGCCCTACTTGAGCCCTTGTACCTACTTAGGTATAACAAATAACTATTGTATGGTGTTTAGTTGATCTGAGTGTTTAGCTATTTAGATAATTTGCAACTCAACATTTACAATGGAAAATCCACGTGTTTAATCGCTTTCAATTTCAGGAACAACCTTTACTATTCACGACTGAGAACAAAAATTTCTAAAACCTTTTAGTAAGTACTTTAGGTAATTTAATTTTCATTGAAACTGAGGAACGTTCTCTCACGAATCGCGGATAAAAAACTATAAAGTAGATTTAAATACCTATTATAAAGGCGAAGTTTGTGAGTATGTGTGTTTTTCTAACTGCTTCACGAGCAAACAGCTGAATTTTGATAATATTTGACATGCAGGAAGCTGATATCATGGTTTGAAATATATACCGTCGTAACACAAAAACCTTTAAACATCAGTTTAACACCTGTCTAATTATGAAGTTGTCAGAATGTCGAATGTCAGATTATGACGTTGAAATAAGGTCCATTTTGCAGCTACACTTTTTTTAGACAAGTGTTCGACACATGTTTAAGTTTTAGTAGTAAGATCAATACTTTTTCTCAGGTTTGGGGAAGGGGTTCCTTTGGGATGCGAGTGATATCGCGGGCGGAAGCTAGTGAACTATAAAGATTTAATTCAAGACGTCTCCTTCAGCAGGTAGCCTAAAGCTTATACCTTTGATCTCTTTGATTAACTGTGGATGGAAGTAGGTACCTATTTAATTAACTGTCTGACAGGTGTCTACATAAAATGTAAAGTTTTACCTACTAGGATTATAATAATGGCTTCCAGACGGAGTATCAGCCATAGGTATGGTGGCTATTCTCTCTAAGGAGATCAGCCAATTGCACAGCTGCCCCTCGTGGTCCCTTACTCTCATAGCCGACGTGTGCCGGAGTGCAAAACCGACATTTACCTGCTCTTCGAAGAAAATACATACCAACTTCCAGATTTTGGGCTGATTGGCTGGTCCATAAAGTATAGGTTTTATGTGCTTACTTTATTGTACAGTTTTTTCAAAAAAAGTCGGCTTGAATAAAAATTAATAGAGATAGATGTGACTTAATTTATTAATAAGTTAACAGCGAAGAGTTTATTTTGGACGGGGTTTAAATCCACGGGCAAAATTCATTCATTTTTGTATTCTTAGATTTTTCGGTTATTTAATAGAATAATAAATGTTTGAGACATTTAAAGGTTAGGTTGGCAGACAAATACCCTTATTCGTTAATATTCGATTTGGCTTCGTGAGCAAATACTGACGAAAACGATTGTGTGTTAATCAAATTATGTTTAGATTTTTTAAATCTTTTTCTTTTTGTCGCTTTTGGGACTACAACTGAAGGAAGTACGGGATTTTAAATTGGTAGAATAGGAACTGCTTAGATGGGGGAACATAGAAAAAAAAAAACTTTTTCATGTTTTTTTAGATCCAGCAGATTGCATTCAAACTCATTATTTTGGTACATGTCTAAAATTATACCTAGTTATATTAACAGGGAGTCCGAAAATCAACGATGAACTGGTAGTGGGCGAGGTAGGTAAAACTATGAGTAGCTCCCAGTCCTGAAAAAAATATAGGTAGGCTGTCTAAGCTTTTAGCATCCACATTGTTTCATGTTACAGCTTTTCATTTCTCAGTTTCATATTGGCTGAATGTAGCGCATAGACCACTTTATTTGCTTCACAATGCAAACTCCTATTCAGGATACATTCCATAACAAACTTTGAATGCAAAGTGCATGTCATTTAGTTCTTATGTCTTGCGAGAACATAAATTGTGTCTTATGACTGCTGTAAATAGAGTCTAATTTGCAATGAATAATTTGTTGCAGTTGTTTCTTTTTGAAATTTTCTGTAGTGGAGTTAGTGATGCGACAAAAGTGAGTTTTTCAATTTGAATGGTCCAGTGCGCGTATTTAAGTACAGTTACAATAAATCACGTGAGTTATCGTCACTAGTGGCACTAAATAAAAACTTTTTAAATATTTATGTTTAAATTAGTGACTGGAAATAATGACAATGCCTTTTTGTGTAGGCACTGTAGGCAGGTAGTTATTTCTGGCCCCTGTAAACTGTAATTTCACTGTTTACAGAACCCACTTAGGTACTTAACGCCCACAGTTCTGAGAACTTCGGTTCTGAGAGGGTAAATGACCGAAAATAACTATTATTTCGTAATAGTGTTACTATCTCAATTGTCAATTATGGCGAGGCAGGTGCTGTAAAATCTAGTTTTATTTGTTGATTAATGTCTGGTTCTAAAACTGTATTTGTGTTATTTTAGGTATTTAAATAGTCATGATAATTGGTAGTAATAATGGCGTCTAGACCGATTGCCGAGCACGGCAGATATCAGCTAACTGCTATGCAGAATATATTAAAGCAGTGCACGAGCAAAAAAAATTGCGCAAATACCGGACACTTTAAAAACTATAACTTTAATAAATAGGTAAATTGTACATACATCGTTCGAATATAGAATATTTTTCTTTTATTAAAATTCATAAAAAAATGATATTGTAGAAAAATCTCGAGGGAATATAAAATTTTAAATAGAAATATCTACGTGCTTCGTATTTTTATCCAATCCTTTTCACTAGTCGCATCCCTACAACGAAGCTTTTGGATTTCAATAACATTACCATCTATCGATACGAGTATATGACGATTCGCTTTCCCAAGTTCATAATACTCGATTATTGTTTGCTCTCAAACATTATACATGAAAACAGCTCGTATTTATTTGAATTGAAAGCTTTTTTCATCATTATCAATCCAATACTTGCATTGGAATAGTACAAAGTCAGAAGAGAATTGTCTGTAAATTATCTGGGGCCCGATTCTCCTAAGTTAATAATGTCAAAATTGAATAGAAATCGAATCGCAATATGATCGCAATAGCAGTTTTAACCATATCGGGCATTCTGCTACTAATATAAGACCAATCGTACCTATTCCAACGACATTCGATTGGTTTGCGTTTGGTCTGCTATTTTGGTGATTTTGGTCTATGCGTTAGTTTGCTCTACAATCATATTGCAATCGTAAATCATTTGCAGAAAAAATATTAATTTTTAAATGACAGAAAAGGATAAAAACGTTTATTTCAAAGAAAAAATTGTGGAATGCTACATACGCTTCAATCGTAATCGAGTCGTGATTGGATCGCAGTCGAATGTGAATCGTATGTCGCTTAAGTAAAATTAGGAGAATCGGGCCCTTGATCACTTCACACACAGGTATTTTGTCTTACCACCTCAACCTCAATATTTACCCGGGCAACTATTTGATAAAACTGGTTGTCAGACTTTCTGGCTGCTGTTTTAAATGACTGTCGGTATACACCTATTTAACATGCCTTCCGAAACACGGGGGAAATCGTCATGACAAGATGCTCACCCATCCACGGACCGACCGTGCCTAGCGTTGCTTAACCTTATGATCGATCGACCACAAAACCAGTTTCTAATATCCCTATAACTATCAACGACTACTTATGAAAAGACAGTCTGACATTCTGATTGATTAATGGTCAAAAATTATAGCTCACTTGGTTTTGTTGATTGTGTATTTTGTTCGAAATACCTGTAATAATATACAATACTTAGGCGGTGATTTACAAAAACATAATTTATTGTAGAAGCTTAAAGAAAGTTTGAACTGCATTTGAACTGCGTACCTAAATATTAATGATTCTATTCTTAGTACATTTTTACTTTATACATTATACACATATTATACCTATAGAACTATTTGTTCGTGAAATGTCAAAATTAATAGTTTGTAGGTTTGTTTCTATCTCCATAGGAACCCAAAATCAAAATCGGGTGAGCCGTTTTATCATGAAAGTCTAACAGACATACAAAGTTACTTTCAGATGTTAGTGAGATATACATATAATGGATATTATGTAGGAAATGTGAAGGGGAAGAGTATTTCTTATCTTTGCACTTGAAAAGGTCAATATGTGGGAAGTGGGGATCTCATAAACTTATTGACTAACAAATACGGGCGTGAAGTACCCAGCTAAATAGTCATATTTGCTAACCCCTTCACTTGAGGCTAGAAAGGGCAAGAAATGTACTCCTAATGCCTATGGGATGCTTAATAAATATTAGAGTTTAATACAAGCTGTTCATTTGCATCCGTGCCATATTCAAGGACGTAATTATGCTAATGATTCTCGACCCAAATCAACAAAAAAATTGGTATGTATTTTTTTTTTTTGGGAATTCCTTCAGTGTCATCTAGCCGTATTTAAACTTGGCGCGTATGTTACTGGCCTCAAAACCGTGCTGCGCCTTCACACAAAGCATACGCAACGATCATTCATAAATTTCATTCATAAAATTGGATTACTTCTGAAATACTACTGTCTACTGTAATTCCAATCGATTATTTACGTATTTTATGTCCTCCTGAAATATGGCACAAATGCAAATCAACACCTTGTATACATATAATTATTTCCCAATCTCTTCGTTCTACTTTTGTTTTTATGTAGGTAAATAAATAACTAAAGATAATGACTCTATTTTATTTATTTGATAGTTTATGTACAAACATAGAATACAGACAAGAAGAATAAAATAGAACACATAGTACATAATAGGCACAGCTTATCTCATAAGAAATATCTTCTAGCAGGCCCGTTATGGGAGAGTTAGAATAAGGAGAGTTTTTGTCTGGAAAAATGCACTTTAGCTCTCTACACATTTGTCATATCATGATTATGACTTCGAGAAAATATCGTACACCTTAGAGTAGGGAGTGTGATTTTGAATGCACCTGAACAAAACAAAAGTAATATAAACAAGAGCCACAGCTATAATAGATATATTATATGCTTGACTGCCTCGTTGGTCTAGTGGTCGCAAGCGCGGCTGCTGTGCTCGAGGTCTCGGGTCCGATTCCCGGGTCGGGCCGAAATCGCTTTGTGGGTTTTCTTAAACTTTCACAATGCAGCCTGTAGTCTGGAAGTTGGTGATTGATTCACCCGTGCATCGGAGAGCACGTAAATGTCGGTCCTGCGCCTGATCTCTTTCCGGTCGTGTCGGATTGCCGTCCCATCGGGCTATGAGAGTGAAGGAATAGGGAGTGCACCCGTGTCTGCGCAAATGCTTGTTTACTATAATATGTCCTGCGCAGCTGGCTGATCTCCTTAAATGAGAACAGCCGCCGTGACCGAAATCGGCCGTGGACGCCATTATTATTATATAGATTATTGCTAAATTCCCAAAGACGTGTAGGGACCTTTTAAGGCATAAAATCAGAGAAATGTTTCCTCACAAAAGTTTAGTTTGATGAAACCAACATGCCTCGATGTAAGACCATGCGTTATCCATCAAAGTAGACAGGCAGACAATTAGGCTTCGAACTGTAATTAATTATCCGACATATACCAATCATTCGGGCGAGATTCTTATAGATACGGGGTTTATAAACTGATGAACAGACTAGAAATAAGGGTGAGGTCCACTGTGTGATGGAGGAAGCTTTTTAATCTTAATGTTTTATTTATTTGATAGCTAGGACTCAGCAATGGGATGTGCTTTCCGAATCACAAGAGGAACTCGTCATTGCAAGATTTGAATACTCCTAAATGGATCGACCGGACCAAGCGTTATTTAGTCATATTTATGATTGATCGACACGTGTGGCTGCTATGAGATAGATACTAGCTACTTAAATCATAACATTAAATCTTTAGTTTGTTTACAAGCAACACAGCAATTACAAATTACTAATTACTACTTACTTTTCTCACACATTTTTGACAGGCTTCTGTTATGAAAAAGTTTACCCTTCTTCTGGTAAATTAGCCAATCGTTATAAACGTGAAAAACCTCTCTTGGAACCCTAAAATTTTGTTCAAAACTTTGCTGTTGTTGGAACTAATAAAACATGTGATTTTAATATTTTTTTTCCCAACGTGGCCATACTGAGAAATGTGTGTACCGAGGTAAATACTGCAAGGGAATGTTTTTTTTTGTATTTATGGCAATTCGAAAGGTAACTTATTGAAAATTATTTATCTACTAGCTTCTGCCAGCGGTTTCACCCGCATCCCGTGGGAACTACTTCCCGTACCGGGATAAAAAGTAGCCTATAGCCTTCCTCGATAAATAGGCTATCTAACACTGAAAGAAATTTTCAAATCGGACCAGTAGTTCCTGAGATTAGCGCGTTCAAACAAACAAACAAACTCTTCAGCTTTATAATATTACTAGCTTCTGCCAGCGGTTTCACCCGCATCCCGTGGGAACCTCTGCACGAATCCGGATAAAAAGTACCCTATAGCCTTCCTCGATAAATGGGCTATCTAACACTGAAAGAATTTTTCAAATCGGACCAGTAGTTCCTGAGATTAGCGCGTTCAAACAAACAAACAAACAAACAAACAAACTCTTCAGCTTTATAATATTACAAGCTTTTGCCCACGACTTCGTTCGCGTGGAATAGTGACTTCCGGCAGATTTTTGGTTTGACCAATAGATGGCGCTATATGTCCGGAATACATTTTATTTTTTATTTTCAATTTTTTTTTGTAATAAAAACTATCCTATGTCCTTTCTCAAGCTCCAAACTATGTGTGTACCAAATTTCACACAAATCGGTTCAGTAGTTTAAGCGTGAAGAAAAGACAGACAGACAGACAGACAGACAGAGTTACTTTCGCATTTATACTTAATATTAGTAGGGATAGTATAGATATAAATAAAAATTAATTGTTGTTCGTTAGTCTGATTAAAACTCGAGAACGGCTGGGCCGATTGAGCTGATTTTGGTTTTAAAATGTTTGTAGAGGTCCAGGGAAGGTTTAAACGATACGAAGTTCGCGGGATTATAAATAAAATTCTCATATTTACCACTTAAGGGTATCTACTATCGATTACATTTCATATATGGCACGGGATTTAATCCGTTTGTTTTCACCCCGTCATTTTTATAAACACCTTCCTTGACGCCCACGGTTTCACTCGGGATCTGCCCGTGAAATGTGTCCCGTACCCAAATATAAAGTATACTATATTTTAAACTGGACCTCAATCTATGTGTGTCAAACAGCTCATTGCGTTCAGCCTTCAAAGCGTGATTGAGGAAGAACCCTCAAACTTACTCATTTATAATATTAGTAGGACAAGCTTCTGCCAGCAGTTTCACCCGCATTCCGTGGGAACCTCTGCACGAACCCGAATAATAGCGTATAGCCTTCCCCGCTAAATGGGCTATCTAACGCTGAAATAATTTTTCAAATCGGACTAGTAGTTCCTGAGATTAACGCATTCAAGCATACAAACAAACTCTTCAGCTTTGTAATCTATACTTATAATAAATCTGTAGAGAGGTCAATTCTGTACATTGAATATATTTCCATAATAACTATTAGGGGGTGATTAGTGATCGATACTGATGCCAAAAATGTAATCAGTAAAAATTTTGTCTGTCTGTCTGTATGTTCGTTATGGAAACAAAAACTACTTGACGGATTTTGACGAAACTTGGTACAATTATTCTTCATATTCCTGGGCAGGTTATAGGATACTTTTCATCACGCTACGGGAAAAAACGGGAGAAATTACTCCATTTTCTAAGCTTTCGTCGCGTGTGCAGCCGTTATGGTTAAAGTTACACCGAAACCATGTATGACGGAAATGTTCTCCTTAAAATTATGTAAAACATATACCATGGCAGCATACGTCTAACTTTTATGGTTGGCTTTTATTTAACTCTCGATATATTTTATGATATTTTATTTTATTTTATTTAACTCTCGATAGCTTAGCAGTTCGGAGCTTTCTAATTATATTTGTCTACTATTACGTTTACAATACTCTCACTGGCACTAATTAAAAAAAGGTAACATTATGACGTATTAAATAAAGAAAGAATCATATAAAATCGGTAAAGAAAACCCAAAATTATACATGAAATACAGTAATAAGTCATCACGCGTGAATACTGAGTCATGCTATAAGGATCATTTTTGTGCAATCAATTTTAATAGATGTTCAGAGTGTTCAAACTTATTGACCGACAGTAATTTTATTGTCGACTTTAAAGACATAAAATTTAAAATTTTCTTATTTATATGTATATACAACTTTAAACATTTTATTTATTTTTAATTTCCTTTTGTTGTTATTTTATAAAATAGGTAAGTATTACTTATTTTGGCAGTGTTTAAATATTCGTTCATTTTATTTCTATTTAGGTGAAGTAGTAGTAGGTACGCATAGATTTAGATAATTGGATAGGCTGGTGTTTATTATTTGTTACTCTCTTTGCACAAAGTCCGAATATAACGCGGACGAAGTCGCTGGCAGAAGCTAGTATTAAGTATAGATTAAACCTTTTCAAAATAACGTATAATTTGCCTAGTCTAATAGATCGCGTTGTTGGCTGTACTTTAGATTACTCGTCTGCCTAACTCTTTGGAGAAATTAGATGTTACGTTAAAAATTGTCTCAACCGGAGATTAATGACAAAAGTTGTTTCAGACTTTTAGTTGGCACAATTCGAAGGATGTTAAATCCTGACACTTTACTTATAAAATATGTATAAAAGAGTAGTTGGCTAAAGCGGTATTTTACACTATTTTCAATAATAATGTCGTGTAATTCGCTTTAATATACTGAATGAATATTTTTTTCAAGCAAGTACAATGAGCACGCAATTGTATTCAAAGCAGAAAGCAAAAATATTTGCATAATGCGGAATGTTCGATATAAAACTGCAAGAATAATAAACAATGTATTGAACTGAACCTCAGTATTTAATTTCCTTTACCTTTTGCAACTAGCACATGTATAGCATTTTTACCGCAATAGGGTTGTTTCCTAGTATTCAGACAATTAAAAATAGGTATATGCACCGAAAGTTCACAAAACTAGAAACACGATAAGCTATATTATATTATTTATAACTGACCACATAATTTTTAAATAATTTATGAATTTTAAAGTTATCGTCTATTACGTCACGCCCTTGAAAACGGTGAATCGAGTCCGATGTCGTCACTTTACATTGACAATGACAAGTATTTGACAGTGACAGTCTATGACAGGTATAACCTGAGAATTGATGTGTTGTTTTCTTCAGTTTCTATTTGTATTTGAGCGAAAAAAAGTTAGAAAATAACTATGGAGAAAGGATTTATGAAAGCTGATAGTTTTATTGTCGCTCAATTCTTTGCTAATAACCAAGATGACACAAACATAACCTCAGTAACAAACACGTTCCTTTGCACAGTTTTATTTTACCGCGTACACAACTCAAAACATTACAGGTATTTTCTTTTGTGCCCAATGTTTAAAAATAATTTAAATGTTTAAAATATTTGTTTTTGTATCTAAATTATAAGAAAACATTATTAAAATTTAAAAATCAATGAGTTCTTTCTAATTAGTTACTTCTCTTTAGATGTGCATTAAAGTGTAAAGGAACACATAGTACATGTTGACGTCACAGTCACGTGATCGAGCGTTTTCTGGACAATGTTTTAAGAAAAATAGAAAAAAATCGAATACATAAAAAGTAAAGAGATTTAAGACGCAAAATTATAGGAGGGGTGATCTTTAAATTATTTAGAAGCTATTTAAATAGATTTTCGAAAATTGGAAACAACCCTATTCAATAAAACACGTGTATATTGAAGACTAACTTTTTCCCGTACCTACAAAATATAGTCTGCGTTCCTCGCAGTCGCAGATAATGTAGCTTTCTAACAGGGAAAGATTTTCTAAAATCTTTCCAAAGTGGTTTCGGCGCCTGCACGGTACAAACAAAAAATGTTTACTCTTTAATATATACAAGCTGTTGATTTGCATCCGTGCCATATTCAAGGACGTAATTATGCTACTGATTCTCGACCCAAATCAACAAAAAAATTGGTACTTACTTTTTTTTTTTTTCGGAATTCCGTCAATGTCACCTAGCCGTATTTAAACTTGGCGCGTGTGTTATTGGCCTTAAAACCGTGCTGCGCCCTCACACAAACGCAAACACAAAGCATACGCAACGATTATTCATAAATTTCATTCATAAAATTGGATTACTTCTGAAATACTACGACATTACAATGACAAAAAAAGCAGTGCATATTAGCTATTTCCCGTCTACTGTAATTCCAATCGATTATTTACGTATTTTATGTCCTCCTCCTGAAGAATGGCACAAATGCAAATCAACACCTTGTATATTAGTGTAGACTAGAATATATAAACAACAATATTATTTCCTATAACAAATGAAATATACACAAAACTTACATAAGTGGTAGTAGTCAAAATGACAATTCCCAGGTTGGGAATAAGACATAATGGGTCGAGTAGTGTTGTGATATGACGCAGTCGTCCCAGCTGCCCGAGAGAAATCAAAGATTGCTCCCCACATACATTGGGGCTTGGATCTGAATATGTTAGGCTGAATGCCCATTGACGAATTTCGGCACGACTTTTTTGTATAAAATTATGGATATATATTTTTTGGAATGTTTTTTCCTTTAATTTCGGTGTTTATGGTGGGCTGATTAATATATAATATACATCAATAATATTTCTGGTCAAAAAATATAATAAACTATGTTCCTCCAAACGATAGTGCTCTATTGGCTGGAAAGAACTAAAACCTTAATGGTTGTCAACAATCATTGAAGTTTATGAGCCAGATAGTTTTGGGAAGACAAATCTCCAAAAGGAGTGTGTGTTAACTATTTTTAAAACTACTAAACGTGGATACAACCATTATCTACCAACATAAAACCTACTGCCTATATATGTAAATTTTATTACAAGCTAGAAATGTGCCGCTTCACTTATCGAGGTCTGATTAAGTCAGACATATTAGCTGTGTGTAATTATTGCGACATTTCAGTAGTGATTAAGTGAGGCTCTTCATCCCGTAGATGGGTTGTGCCCATGGAGTATTGAGTTAATGAAGGTTTTGAGTTTTTTTGTAGTTGGTGCTGTTGGTTCTATTGGTGTGGGGTGCAGGCAAAAGAAACATGTACAGAGGTATCTGACTTTTTAAAGAAATTCATAATATTTGTAAATAAGATTATAAATGTAACTAAAGAGATTTAATTATTTAAAATTAGGTTGAAAGTAGGTATCAAATATATTTAATTGAAATAATAAGAATACAATTTATGATAGGGAAATATTAAAACTAAGTATCAAAATATTCATCCGCATCGCTGTCAGCGGGGATCGTGCCCAAAAGGCTGGCTGCATTGCCACGCTGGATGGCATCAAATTAAATAAGTTATTAATTTATAAACTAGACATTTATTTGAATGCTGTACTGAATGCTGTACTGAATGCTGTCAAGAGTATTGCTATAACGATGCTTAATATTAAGATTGAGCGACAGATTAGATTCAATCTGGAAAAGAAATGCGTGCTTACTCCAATAGCTACATATTCAATAGTAGCTACATACTGGACAATAACTATGCGTCACTGATCACTTACTTGCACTTATGTAATGAACAAGCTTCGTTGGACAAGATTCAACTGATTGTAGATACCTAGACATAGATATGTACGACGACAGATTTAAAATTTCAAGCTTAACATTTAATGATGATGTCTTCATTAAGACCCACTAATTTATAAAGATTGGCTTAATTTTCGAAACTATTACTTATGTGAAAGTATAATTCACGATAAAGGTCCTTAATTAATCTTACTTAATAAAAGCAAAATGTGCCCCAAATCGTTTTGCTACGAGACAAATTAATGCTACAAGCAAGGGCTACGCCGTAGCGCGTTCGTAGCCACACGTCCAATTAGAAATACTCTGATAAAGACTCATAATTTTCAATGAACATTTTATTTAGAGAATTGTTATTCCAGTAATAAGTTATCAATCATTAACCGTGTTATCATAAAAACTTTTAAACGTCAGTTTAAGACTTGTCTAAAAAAATGACAAATTATGACGTTGACATATGGTTCATTTTGCAGCCACAATTTTTTTAGACAAGTGTAAAACAGGTGGTTAAGTTTTTGTAGGCCATAAATCTTTAAATTTATTAAATCTTGAAATTTTAATGAGGATTTTTCATGTACTAACCCCAAAGGCTCCAACGAAACCGATTAAAAAAAATCACCGTTAACAAGTAAGACTATCCCTGAGAGACATATAGACTATATTTTATTCAGGTGCAGTAAACAGTTTTCGCAGGATTCAGGTAAAATCGCGAGAAATAGCTACATAGTTCCTTATAAACTTGTGCACTCTAATCATCTCCTTTAGGCATGTTCCACATAAATTTATCTTAAAAAATCCTTCCAGCTCGTAATTACCAAGAAGTCGTAAGCATGCAGATGGCCTTAAGCTGAAACTGACAACAAGCTGTCGAACTAGCAACACCTGCCCCTTGTTGACTTAACCGTCGTTACTGAAGGCTTATGTGTGGCCTAAATACCAACTTTTAGTTCGCAATTTTTGATGCCCAGATACGTCTTCTTGGTTGAGAAAAAGGTGAAAGAAAATCTCTTGAATATTCCTAAATTTTAAATCCCAAAGTCACTAAACGACATTGAACAAGCGTGTTGATTAATGCTCGTTCCTTCTCTGTATGAGAAGAGGTTTCATACGAACTTCCTTCTTTTTGCAAAGTTAGTTGAAAATGCCATCGATTATGATGATAAGCATTACAAAATATACTTTTATAGTCATCGAAATATAAGTAATATTCTGCAGGGAGTTAACTTAGGGCCCTAATTAATAACGGCTTTTAATTTTTAATCATTAACTGTGACAGTTCTTTGATATACGATATACTGTCAGGCAATGTTAAAAAATATTCTGAACTTCTTGAAGGGTATCTATGAGATCACTATATTGTCATGTATATAAATAAATTAACTAAAAATACAAAGAAGGTTGCGTATTGAATACTACAGGAAATTCGGATATACAGTTATTTTCTCGTCCCATGGACATTGTTTAAAAGTACTATTGTACTTCAATGGATGTTCACAGTTAAAACCTCGTTAGAACTGTAGTTTTTTGGCTTCCAGGAACAGAAAAAAAACACGGTATATTCGAGCTATTTTTGTGTGGTAGTTCCTATCGTATGTCGGGTATGTCGCCGTAGTTTAAACTTTATTCAAGAATTTGTCCATTTATTTACCACTGGCTGTTTTTCACTGCTTTTTTTTTACTACGTCATAAATCATTGAATGACTCCTCCCGCTGTGGGTTAGCAGCGGTGAGGAGTGTCAGACTCTTACTGACTAAAACCGTCGTGTTCCGTCGTAGGCCTTTTATGTACCAGGGCCGCAGTAACTCTTTCGAATAATCCCGCAGCCCGACAACACTAAAACTTTGGGATATTCGCTTTGGAAAAAACTCCAGTCTGTACCTAGGTTAGCTGATTATGTTAATTATGACACAGCGGAGAAGCATATTTCAAAGATTTGCAAATGAAGAAACAAGTTTTCAAATCTACTTCTATTTTTCATGAAATGCGGGTGAAACCGTGGGAAACAGATTTTTTTTTTATATTGCTATCCAAGTACGTCCCGGTAACCGCATTGTTTTACTGTACTATGACTACAATTCACTTTCAATTTGAATTAATTGAACTGGACTTTCTATTATCAATTCTGTTAATGCACGTAAAGTTGTTACCAGGATAACCGGGTGTCTCTATAAACCAGTAATGGTGGCTGAAATGTCCGGCAGTAATAAAAAAAAACACTTTTCAAGATACTTTTGTTTTGAGTGTAAGAATAGATAAATTGCTGTATTGTTGGGATGAGATAATTGTATTCTGTGTTGGCAGTATGTTGGTGGAGTGATGACTTGCGCAAGACGGCTGGCAGGAGCTGGATGCGAAAAGCCGAAAATCGATCTCAGTGGCGTGCACTTGGAGAGGCCTATGTCCAGCAGTGGACTGCGATAGGCTGATGATGATGTTGGCAGTATATATTTGTTTAAAAATAAATGCTAAATCTAAAAAATGATCTCAAAATTGATTTAGGTTTAAAAATAACAATTTCTCCTGTGGTGGCTAAGTATTACAGGCCTTTTCAACCTTTTAACGATACGAGCAGTTAAAAGGTTGAAAATCCCTTAAAAAATTAAAATTGTCGCGCGATCCCACTTTAGTTTTTTAAGCATGTAGGTATTATGTTAAATCACGACCTTTTCATAAATATCTTTTTGTTGCCTATTTGCAGGAAAACTTGAAGCCCGTTTCAAAAATTGAAATCGACTCATTAATGAGTGAAAACAAACTGCATACTTATTTAATTTTTTGTGACAACAATTTTCTCACAATCATTGTCAGCGGCTTATTTAATAGAGCCGTAAATCAGTTTATTTTACCTATTAATGCTATTACAAAGTATTTTTAGTACCGTGTTTTTAATTAAAATCGAATATGAAATATCGAATATGAGAAGCCAACATTTTATTTTGTATTCAATGAATAACAGAAAACAGAAAACATTTTTACGAGGTAGGTAGGATAATAAAAAATGCGAAAATATACGTTCATTTTTAATATCAAATATATGCGTTCGTCATTAAAATTTTATAAAATGTATATTTTATTTTCGAATATTGAAAATAAGATTCGCGATTAAAAAACTACAGGCACAATATCCTATTGCAAATTCAAATGTCAACATCGAATGTACTGAGAAAAGTTATTACACGAGTTGTTCTAATTCCAAATTATTCGTAAGGCGCGTGTAGCATTCACCAAAAATAATTAATTATTCTCGTAATTAGACAAATTTAACACCTTTAGAAATTGTAATTGAAGACAAAACAAGAAATTTAATAACTCGCTTCGGATGTAGGTGCTAAATGTACTTTCAATAGGTGTATACATCCTTTTTGGTTCATTCAAAGCATTCTAGAGGCGTCATCTACAATTCTACATATTAACTTTTACAATACACCTAATTTTAAACGATTTTCCTTAATCAAACGTTGTAAGTAACATGATACGATAAAGAGTACTCTCCAATCTATTTACGTTTTTGTCGTTTATAAAACAAATACAAAGTTTTGTATGAACCTTTGAATTGCGACAGTAAGCGGATTTATAAGGCCCAAAACTTCTTCAAAGATCCTTTTCAAGGAGTTTTACAATGAAATTGTACCTATAATGGATTTACTGTTTAAACCTGGAAATTTAAAGAAAACAAGGTAGAGGAATTAGTAGAAATGATCTAGTATTAAGTAATTGAAGTTAATTTTGTTGGAGAATGCATTCGATAAGTATGAGCAATTGTTGTAGTTTTGAACACAATTATGGTGTCGTAGGTGCTAATGCCTACGCACGCCTACGCTGGGCGCGGCGTAGCAGCGTAGCACCAACCGCTACGCTTTCGGCATTACCCCTAGTTGGTGTCGGGTATATAACCGGGGTGTACGAGAGCTGTGGCCACTTGTGTACAAGGTTCTCAGCGCGCAACACGCGCTCTCAGCAACTGTGTTACAGTGAACTACTCGTACAGTTACGGACAAGACAAACTTGCAGGTAAGTTTGTGACCCCCACAAAGTTTTGGACCACAGGTCCAGGTTCGAAATCGGGATATTAATTTTTATTAAAAGTTTATTTTGGAGTGATTTTTTGAGTTAACTTTCTTAACACGTTTAAGAAAAAAGGATAACATTTGCATGGTAAAAAAATAATAATACAGACAAGTTTTTTTCGAGCCATAAAAAGTTTATATTTTTTTGATTGTGATGAATGCATTTAATAGGCTATTTCCAAGTTAGTTTAGCAATAAAACATTGCTAGTGGCAAGTTATTTATAAGTAATCGTGTATAGTTAATGGGGTGCAGGGAAGCCTACTGACCTATGTGATACGATTTATATAGCTCAATACTTCACGATTATAAAATAAAAACAATTTCACGTGACACTCTCATTAAAGTTATTTGCAGAATAAGAAATTAATTATACTAATAAATATCACGTTATTTATTTCTAAATAACAATAAAAAATATTATATTTCATTCATCACTAAGTAAACACAAACAAAAAATATTAAAGGGGAATGAAAACATATTTTTACTTGATAATAAACATACTTAATTGAATAAAATAAATTAAAGAAAATAGGGCAACAATCTTTCGCAAAAATGTTTACTCTGAACGGAAATTAAAAAGAAAATGCAAACTTCACTATTATAGATGCAAATTAATTGTAATATCAATTTGTAATTAAAATATAGGAGGCAAAGATAAATAAGCATTATTAAATATACATATGTGTATTTACTTACAATTCAATATAGTAATCATCTTAAATAATTCACATAGTCTTACTAATATTATGAACCAGCAACTTTATAAGGATATACAGATTTTGATAAAACTTAGCATATTTCTCTCAATTACTTACTTAAAATTTTCAGGCAGTAACTCGGTGACGCTTGATCAAATCTCAGAATCAAACTGTAATACTTTCGTAAAACTAAACGTGAAGTAGTTGAGAATGTTCAAAAGTTACAGCAGGGAGGGGGTTAATAAATGAATTATTTATTAAAAATGATTACATATGCATTCAAGTTATTACAATAATCTAGTAATTAGAAGCAAAGAGCTTCTTAAAACAGACTTATTTTCAAATAATTCTACATTACTAGCATCTGTCAGCGGTTTTACCTCATCATCATCATCATCTCGGTTTTACCTGAGTCCCGTAAAAACTGTTGCACTCAAATGAAATTCCTATAGCCTTCATCGATAAACGGATAAAGCAAATAACTTTTCAGCATTACGGGAAAAGCCTAGGCCGGTGATGAAAGAATTTTTCAGCTTTATAATATTAATAATCATTTTACTTTATACTTTCCAGTAAGAAACCTACTATAAAAGTGTTACATATTTACCAGTGATCGCAGTTTAAACTTCCGTTAGTAAATAGTGTTAAATTGACCGAGTAGCGTGCAATAGTTCAAAGGTTTCCGTTCTTATAACTGGGTTCGGATCACATCAAAAGGATTACTCATTTAAACGACTATTTAACAACTTAGTTAACTTATAAAATATTTTTATAAATAGGTAAGAATGACTATGTTTTTCTGTCATAGTTTTTCAAAGTACCTAATATTTTCCAAGTATAATCGTGAAAACACGTGAAAATCTCGTAGATTCCTTAAGTCGGTTAAATTCTCAGTTGTTAATATAACCGAAGTTGGTATTTTTTTCTACCATGTTTTCAGTATTGGTTATTGAAAAAATTATGCCAAATATAAAACGACTTTTTTGAATAAATACCAAGAAGTTTGTGAATAATATTGTCACTTTTCCTAAAATTGTATCAGTAAATGTCAATGATTTTAATGAATAAAATCCTATTTAATACCAATTTCCTTGGCTTACAAAACGTACTCAATATTTTTTTCATCAAATTCTATAAGAAAAAAAAAAACCATTTTACGAAATCCAAATTACAACCAAAAACAATATTTTTAAATACAATAACAGAACACGATAAATGGTCAGTCGGCCATTATTTTTTTAAATATAAATAAGCCAGCAATGAAAAAGGCAAACTGACAGAAATCCTGACCGTCGGCATTGGTCGGGCCTGTCATGAAAAATTCAAGAGAAAAACACGGGGACAACTGTACCAATAATAGAATAAACCTGAATCGAGGTAAACATTTTAGGATAATCCGAAGATTCCGCTTTTGATTTAGTGAAAGCGAAGTTTTTATATTTTAAAATATCTGTTTAAATTTATTTTCAATGCCCCGCGCACAATGTGTTAAAAGAATAAACGTATTTCTTTTACTAGAGTTAAATATTATTTATAATTAACCACATCTCGCTATGAGCTATTGTCACACCTAATATCTTAAAACATTTTGTAACAATATAATATTGTAGTTTAACCTTCATACATCACATACTTTTTGGTGCGTCATCAACATTTAGATAGTATTGGCAATTTTACGTCAAAAAAATAAGCATAGCCATTAACGAAAAAAAGAAATGAATCAATATATTCTTTTTAATTTTTGCTAAAGGCTACGGGTAATTTTTTTTCACTGAATATGGCCAGTATAATGACAATAACAAAAAAATGAATAAGAACTTTTTGATGAAAAGTAATACCTATGTGAAAGACAGACAAAAAGACTGTTACATACTAATCTCATGTTCAGGTTTAAGTTTTAAACTGAACAAGAAGTGCAAAGAACAAAGAAAGAAATATTTTGTCAATTTAATATTGTGGTAAAGCCTTCATACAACACATACCTACTTTTTTGTGCGTCATCATCAGTCAAAAAACTTAAGCATAGCCATTAACGAAAAAAAAATTAAGTCAAAATATTCTTCTTAATTTTAGCTTAAGGCTTCATGACATTTTTTTCGTCAAATATGGCCAGTGTCTCCATGACATAAACAACAGAAAACCATAACAACTTTTTGATGGAGAATTAAATGTGAAAATGCTTTGCTGAAAGACTATTACATACTAACCTCATGTTCAGGTTTAAGTTTTGAACTGAACAAGAAGTGCAAAGAAGGAAGAAAGTTTAAAAGACAAGCAAATTAGGAACAAAATGGGAATTGAGACTAAGTTCTACCAACTAGACTAACTCTATAGATTTAAATGCATCTGCTGCAAGTTTAAAATACAATGAGCTTTCCAACTGTTGAAAGAAATATTTTTTAATAGAACCTTTTTATCGTTGTTGAAAACTATTGCGATAATAACACGTTTTAAAAAGGAATAAACACAGTTGCGATTTTATAAGTATAACTCGAAAATGTGTTACTTGTCAACAATTAAAAAAAACTATTAATTTCAGTATCTTCTCTTGTATGATACATATTTGTTGGACTACTAAGGAAATGCATATTCGTAATAATTAATACATGAAAATCTTAATAAAATAATACATGATTATCTCTTTTGAAAGAATAAATTGGCAATTCATCATTTCGAAATTGGCCGATGAGCTTATTTTTACTGTTACAGTTTATTCAATTTCATCTCTAGACAATATGAGGATTTTATTGCGAGTTGAGTAAACCAATAACAAATATATCTATTGTTATTTATTAAATATTAAAGTAAATAATTATACCGTCGTAAGTTATTATTGTAGTAAGTTTCTAATTATTTTGCAAAACTTCATAATTTTCAACAGCTGTTTGGCGCCATTGTAAAAAGGCCGCCATATTGTTTTTTGAATGTCACCGAACGGCGAAGTGTCATAATCTCATAGTCAAGAGAGCACTTGTAACTCGCATCCGCTCTAGAGTTTGTACCAAATTGTGGAACCTTTTGAAGTCAAAAAAATTGTTTTTTTCTAAGCATAATTTATCATTGTGAAGTTGGTTAAAAAGGGATGATTTCAGATGAATACAATAAATAGAATCTGGACACCGAGTAAAATACCTACCTACCTATTGATATAATTTTCTTAACGATATAGCTAGTAGGTACATTACCTAATTTAGCGATATGTTTCAACGCTCCACTGAATGACTCGGTTCATAATTCAATTTATTCATTACTCGAAATAGATTTTATGACATTCTTGTTTTCATAAAATATTACTTACCTAAATATTTAACAACATGACAATAAACACGTTTAAAAGTGATCCGAGAAAAACTTTAAAAAATCTTAACAAGTTTTAAAATGAGTTACATAATAAAATTATTTCAATCAACTTTCAACACTATACTAAAGAGATTTCCCTTAAAACCGTATAAAATAAGCTGAACAGAATTTCCCTCGCAAAACTATAAAAAAACATGCATATAAAATAGCGTCCGCAAAGACCACAACATCATCCTATCGTCAATTAATCACTGCACCACTATCAAAGGTTTTATCCATAAACCCTAAACGAATTAGTTCGTCAGTTGAATGAATACAACCTCCATACTAGAAACTCTATGCTAGCTCAGCTTTAATGGACCACTGCTCAAATAACCATGTTAATCTGGTTCTAACCGAATTCGACATAACATAGTCACGTACTGTCATTCGCTATAAAAACGTTACATAAAAAAGGTTCCTGAATTTCGAAGGTTTGTCCATTAAGTGCTCTGTATATATATTTTGAAGGTATATATAGTTGTGTGAGATTTTCTTATACTGGGACTGCGAATGTGGGAGATCTTAACAATGGAGATTCATTCAGATGTTTGGGAAACATGTTTTGCAAATTTGGTGATTCTGAACTTGTCATCGCCGCATTTTATAGCGATTGACTGTTGAATTATTTGTCTAAACTCATATTTTTTTTTTCAAAAGACATAGATTTAAAGCACACATTGGGTAGCACTTACTATTTATAACAATATTTCATATCACTTATATTTCAGACTTCAAAATCAAAATTTAATTATTTTTATTTAAAAAATCTTAGCACAATATCATGAGAAACCTTTACCGGTAACGTAAGTTTCAAGATTTCAACATAACCGTTTAAATATGCACGAAATAAGAAACGAAAAGTTTAAAGTTTGTTATATTGTTCGCGGTTAACCGTGAAACTCTATGAATATTTGATAACGAAGGCAAAAAAACTCGTTCTTTTATTATCCCACGCGTAGTATGGAGGTTATATATATTTTGGTGAAAACCCCACGCATATAGTAATAAGGGTACCATTCAAAATCTATACTAATATTATAAAGCTGAAGAGTTTGTTTGTTTGTTTGTTTGAACGCGCTAATCTCAGGAACTACTGGTCCGATTTGAAAATTTCTTTCAGTGTTAGATAGCCCATTTATCGAGGAAGGCTATAGGCTACTTGTTATCCCGGTACGGGAAGTAGTTCCCACGGGATGCGGGTGAAACCGCTGGCAGAAGCTAGTAACCATATGTAATACCTGAAATCCTTAAAGGTACAACTGTGCCTGGCCGTTTAGAATCATATATAAAAGATAATTAAACCAGGAAATATTGCAATGCTCGATTAATAAGATGGCATTTGCAATAATTGTGTATCTAATGAGAGGGAATGTTCTTTTCTATTAGCAATAACTATGTTTAGAAATAGTTCAGTCGCGGTTGGTAGCAATAGAAATAATGAATACAAGTAATACTTATTACGGCTGCGGTCAATATCTACTAAGGATTAATATTTTCTTCTATAAAAATGTTAATAGGATCTGGTATAGGAAAATAATTAAATATATCGTCAATATTTAAGGTATTTTCTTAGAAATCGGAATTCTCATGTTAGTTCAAGCGTATCTTTTATCGTATTTATTCTTTAATGCCCACGCTAGATATACTTAAACGAAATTCTTATTTACACAAACACACGACCAACATACGAGTAGGTATATTAGCACAGAAAATGGAAAAAATCTATAGATATCAAATTACAAACAAAGGTCAATTATTTACACTTAAAATAAAGAAGGTTTATTAAAACCTTTATAAGATTTTAAATAATAGACGTCGAACCTATTTCGAACGCGTTCTAAATCTGAATTTATATTTTTTAATTTTGTCTCTGACACTTTATTGTCGTAATAGGACCTTTTTGATTGTAATAAAATCATTTTGAATAGGTCAGACTCACGTAATTTGTTTAATTAAAAATCGTATGTTATTCTAATAACTGCGACATATTTGTATAGATAGCCACTATTAACGTGTACAAATGTCATTTGCAATGTGATTTCACATTGCGTTGCGGTGCAAACGTCATAAACCGTTAGTGGAATCGGCCACAGCGCGATCATCCTGGATATTCATTAAATTTTATTGCTAACTATTTAACTTTATTAACTGCAACACAAGAAATATTTAAAAGTAAAATGTTAAACTTCTTTTTACTGGGTAGCTGTCTTGACAACTTCGAAGAAATATTTAAGTAAAACAACTAAATATTTACTCTTAGCACATCTTTAGGGTTCTTCTTTCAAAATCTAAAAGTAAGTTCAGAAAAACTGCTTTTTCTAGCTTACCTATATATCTGTCGTAAAGATTTTACACTTCCGAAGTAAGATCTCTTTGATGCTCTTTCAAGTGTACAATTTCCTTACCTGGCAGGAGTTATGAATAATTTAGAAAACCATTTGTGAAGCAACACGTGCCAAGTAATGGACTAGAGTTATTGTGTAGCTTTCAACTTGGGTCATGGAGGGTGACAGTGAAAAATGACTCAACACTCTCTTACATTGACGGGTCAATTCTCATGTTTTTCACAACATGTCACAAAAAGGCATCTTTTGTATCGATATTTTTCAATATAATATAATAAAAAATATACTAAAAAAATACAGTCATCATAAAAATGACTGTTTCGTCATCCCACGTTCAAAATGATTGACCTTAAAATAAGTGCGCAATAGGCATTTTGCAGCAAGCAACAGTACGTCAAAATTCGCGATCTCAGCTCAACCGAGCACATTGTTGAACCGAGAGATTTCAATTAACTGTAGGATGACATGGCGTCTACGCATTAGTAATTAATGCCAGCATCATTATCACTTAATGAACTCTGTTACGTTTGACACCTTTGAGCTGCGGTTGTATTGGAAGATCATTAGCGTTTTGTAGCTGAGACATAAGATTAATCATTGAATAATATAATCATTGATTACGTATTTAACATCGTTTAATTCCAGATTTTGGTTAGCGGTTGACGTTTAATCTTGTTAGCCTTAAATGTCGACTTACATATGGATTTATTAATATTTACAGGTGAAATGCTTCAATGTTATCTCACTAACAGTGGTCTGGCAAATTAAAGATTACACGTCTTTCTGCAAGAAATTCTTTTTTCATCGCCTTTTCAAAAAGAAGGAGGTTCTATTACTTACATGGTTTAGCAACTAAAATACCTCATAGCAATTTAGCTTGAATAATATACATGTCCAAACCATAACAAACGACCAAGGAAACCCGAAATATCATGTTTAATCCTTTTAAATTCGGCCTAAAGTTTCATTGACACCACCCAGGGCCTAATCTTAAAGCTCAAGAGTAAATAAGTATGCGTTGAATTACGGCTTTCAGCGGCTTACATCCTCTGGCCCTTATTACTGCCACAATATGGAGTGTAATCTATTAACTTGGGATCACAAACTAGTTCACTATACAAACAGATTAGGACATTTTAAGTATTATTTATTATACTTTCCGGTTAAGATTAGGCTGTCAGCCCGACGCAAATTGAATCATTCACATTCCTCTTCAGCTTAACATATCCAAGAATTTTTGCGACAGATTGGCATATTCTTATTTATTGTCACGAGAAAGGATAACTCAGCCCGCTGGGCATAAAAGGGTAAGCGTTTTTATTTTCTTGCTATTTACACGTGAATTTACGTGACAATAGTTGTCAATTTGTATAAACTTTGGCGAAATCAGTTGGGTCAACTGCGTGGATGGTAACGTAATATTGGTGTAAGAAAATGTTTTGCTCAAACAGTTCATGATTGAATTACTAAGAGATTCGGAACCGCAAAGGTTTAATTGATTGCCTTAATTACTCAAAGGAAAACCGTAAACTGGGGTAAGTTTGTACAAAGGAGTGTAGGTACTTATAATTTCAGTTTATTGGAGTAACCGCCCAATGGTCGGGTGCATGTTCACTCGCTTTTATCTTGTAAGCAAACTGGCTTCAAGTTCCGTGACCAAATTAATCGCTGTTAAGTTAGCCGTCGCGTCGCCGCGTTTAAATCGAAAAGTTAACTTTGTGTTCGTTTAGTTTAATAGTAAACTGTGAAAGCATTTTTGTGGCAATTAGTGAAGAAAAAATATGAACCCTTTTATAGTTTCTTTTTAACTTTTAAAATCTGTTTCTTTCTGCATAATGATGGTCAAAGGGGCTTCTAAATGTTGCTTGACCACAACACTATTGTCTTAAAATATCAGCGTAATGTCAAAATGCCAGTACATTGGAAACATTCTATTTGTAACATCGATATGAGGGCTTATGAGCCTAATTGCTAATAGAGCAAACCCAGCTAATCAAAATGGGCACAAAGCTGGCTTACTGGACATACACATCAGATTATAGGAAATATAGGTAGGGTTACTGATGTTCTACACAAAATCTTTATTTGGTGTACCTGCTCTGGGTAATTTTTAACAGAAACAGTAGATGAGATACTCTTTCTCTTTAAATATCGATTACTTAACATTATTGTATTAATGATTGTCATCCTCTTCTTTTACCAGATTGACAGAATATTATGTGATGTTGTTTTCAAAGAATTATTCAAGCTGTCTGCTATATTTGTGTTCCAAGTAAGTAGTTAAATACTTGCGAAGTTTAGAAACGACTTTCAAATCTATACTAATATTATAAAGCTGAAGAGTTTGTTTGTTTGTTTGAACGCGCTAATCTCAGGAACTACTGGTCCGATTTGAAAATTTCTTTCAGTGTTAGATAGCCCATTTATTGAGGAAGGCTATAGGCTAGGCTTTTTATCCCGGTACGGGAAGTAGTTCCCACGGGATGCGGGTGAAACCGCTGGCAGAAGCTAGTACTAAATAAAACAAATTCAAATGTGTTAGTTCACTCTCAGAAACTCGAGATTGTGTCGATTGTAACCGGCAAGGGTGTCATTAAACTCTATGTTTTGTTTTATTTCGAATGAGGATTAACGAGTTTTATACACAACAGGATGAGTGTCTATGGTACATTTGTCGTACGTAAATTAATCAAATATTAATGGATCAGTTTTCTATTTTCCTAATATTACTATCAAGAGTTCTAAGAAGGATTTTCTAGTACACAATGTCTTTATAGATTTCTGTGAAACCTTGAAGGATCTCACGTTTCACTCCCACATATAAAATATATAGGCTGATCCCAAATTATATTAGTGCTTTAACAATAGAACAATAAAAATGTGACATTTTATATATGAAGTTAGTTTTTTGTACGTTATGAATGGATCATTTCTATAAATATTAAATTAATTACATATTTTATCAAGAATCAATTCCTAAGGGCTTAATAAGTCGCGCCCCGTGTTAGGATGGGCGTGACCATAAATTTGCGGTTCATTCTAATAATTATCATTAATTACTCGTACTTTGTAGAAGTTTCCTTTGGGGATACTATTATCCTCGTGAGGTGTAATGGCGCGAGAATTTTCACTTACCGCACTCCATATGATTAAAATTGTCCAGACTCATTATTTTGGATCCGTCATAGACTGTTTTTAATATTAGCTTGAACTTCAACAAAAAGATGATCCCTAAAAGTGTCTTTAATGACAATTTACTTATTTTTGTACTGTCAAAATTAAAGGAATATATTTTTACGAGTGTCGTGTCACAAAAAGCCGGCCACGATCCGTAAATGAAAATGATCTTTAACTATTAAAAAAAAAACTCATCCAAAGATTTTTTTGTAAAAGTAGGTACTGTATATATCTATATACTACTGTATATATACACTCATCATCATCAGCCTATCGCAGTCCACTGCTGGACATAGGCCTCTCCAAGTGCACGCCACTGAGATCGATTTTCGGCTTCTCGCATCCAGCTCCTGCCAGCCGTCTTGCGCAAGTCATCACTCCACCGTGCCTGAGGACGTCCTACACTACGTTTGCCGAGGCGTGGTCTCCACTCTAGAACTCGTTTACCCCAACGGCTATCGGTTCTTCGGCTAATATGGCCAGCCCACTGCCACTTCAGCTTGCTGATTCGGTGGGCTATGTCGATGACCTTGGTTCTCTGACGGATTACCTCATTTCTGATGCGATCCCTCAGAGAAATGCCGAGCATAGCCCTTTCCATAGCCCGCTGAGCGACTTTAAACTTGTGAACCAGCCGTACCGACAGTGTCCACGTTTCGGCTCCGTAAGTCATGACAGGTAGGACGCACTGATTGAAGATACACACTGTCTGTTACATATAATTTGTAGTCTTGATACTAGAATTAATATTTACTTTCAGTTGACTTAAACATTAATAAATATGATAAATGTTACCGATAAATGATAATGTTATTTTAAGATAGAAGTAGATTTATGCATTTGCGTAGTAATAACAATAAAATCTAAAGTTCATACAATCGTATTAAAACATTACGACATGATTGCATGGATATTATCAACAGAAGAGATAGTTTCAGTTACAAAAGATCTTTTGTTTCGTCATATCAGAATTACTTATAGCAACACCATTTATCTTATAACTGAAAAGGTTTTCGATAACTGCAGACTACAAAAGGCAATGAATACTACGATAAAACAAAGACATATTAATGAAATTGTTGATGAATGAATGTGGAAAAGGGTATCGGACTCTTCCATTCCTGGCTTTTGATTTAACACCAATAAAGAAAAGCAATAAGCCACTACGAGCAGATTATTATTCAGTTATACCCCTTTGATAATCAGGGACGAAATATCCCATCCCTTACTGATTGAATTCTATATGATCGTAAAATCGTTTAAATTTTGCACAGTCGACGGAGCGAGATTCAATAAGATATGAATGTAATATTTGACCCTCGAAGTTTTATCACTCTTGGCCGCTTTATTTAAGTCGACTGATGTGGTTTGAGACACATGTGGGCGCTCAGATTGGATTGTACGCCATTTTGTCACGTAATTTACGATTGAGATACTTAGTTCATTTGGATTGAATGCTGGCCATTTTTAAAGCACTAGCTTCTGCCAGCGGTTTCACCCGCATCCCGTGGGAACTACTTCCCGTACCGGGATAAAAAGTAGCCTATAGCCTTCCTCGATAAATGGGCTATCTAACACTGAAAGAAATTTTCAAATCGGACCAGTAGTTCCTGAGATTAGCGCGTTCAAACAAACAAACTCTTCAGCTTTATAATATTAGTATAGATTTGCTTGCTTAGAAAATTGAGCTGTGATATGTTAGGTTTGAGATATTCAATTGATCAAATGGCAAAGCTTGAGTAAAATGCCTTAACTATAGACTTATTGACATTTCGAGTTCTCTTGAAAGATTACCTAAGCTTGATTTATTTCGTAACAAACTGTAGAAAGGTTTAAGGTACTTACGCAAGACATAAACCTTTTAACAAAAGTTGTGGGAAATTAATGGTACATTTTGAATATAGAATCTGTTATATTCAAAAAAGAGACAAATGTCCGAAGTTTTAACAAGATTTGTCGCTTTTAGCGCTTTATAAAGCGATGTGACTTTAAGAAACAAACCTTCGTAGAACAATAAAGCTGCTTTAAGATTGTAGATGAGGTATAAAAGGTCCTTAAAAGTTTAGAAGATTCGATTAACGTTGTTACCGTCTCTTAGCAGTGTTTAATGTCCACTTATTATGAGAATGACGAACTTTTCAAAAACATCTCGTCGTTTCTTATGTATCCGACACAACCCTACGTACATTGGAAATTCAAATTTTCACCATCACTACATAGAATAAAACAAAGTCGCTTTTTCTGTCCCTATGTCCCTTTGCTACTACATAAAACACAAAATATACATAATTTTTCGGACTCATAATAATATTATTCGTACATTAACTTTTCTAATTAACAAGTTTAGTACAGTATGTTTGAAACAGGGTGTAGTTGTCTGTTAGTTGTCAATTTTAGGGACGCTATCATGCCCATACTTGTCAAAAACACTGCGGAATATCCCATGTGGCCCAGTTTGGGTAATTATAATTATATTTACGTAATCAATTTTCGTATAGTGACAAAATATTTGGGTTATAAGGTTTTAGAGTAATTGGAAGTGTATCGTATGGGTGTTGTTATTTAATTAAAAGTTCGGCCGCGTCAATGTCGTGGATTAGGGTCCCACTACCCTTAATTCTAAACGTTTTTTTTAAGGTGTCAATTTATTTAATGTGGTAAAATACGTTGTTTGTGGGACAGCGTATATTATCAATCATTAATCTTGTAATGGTGTAATAACGTAGAAGGCCAGAATGGGCCATGGTGTGAATGGCATACAACAAAAAAACATGGAGTGTCTCGCAATGGCGCAACAATCTATTGTCATTGTATTTAAAGCCAACGTCACTCTGTGATATGGCTTCTACGGTGAATGCATAACACAAGAAATAAATAAAACTGAAACTATTTATAGATGGCTGTTTACGATTATTGTAAAAGACCAAATAGATCAACAATACTTAAACTTAAGTCCACTTCGGACTTCTTAGGATTACAAATGTCCCCTTTGCAAACATTTTCTAGGATGTTAAGAGTTTCAGATCGTTCATACCTACACTCTATAAAATTGGAATTGCCAAAAGATTCGAACCGATCATTCCATTCTATTAAACGCCATTTCAATCTTGAAATCCTAAAAATAGTAAGCTACTGACAATGTTATTTATATTTATTCTTTTCATCAGAATTTAGTTGTTTCCCCCTTGGTTCAACTAACTTTTTAGTCTTTACATACGAATATTTGAATGTTTAAGTAACCTTCATGATTAAAGACATTACGTGGGAGTGACATTTTAGATTTTTAGATAGGTAAACGAATATTAATTAATGAGATTATTTAACAAACTTGCGGAAGCGTTTACATTAAAAACTTCAAGAATAAGGCGAGATTATTGCTTTAATTTCAAGAACACAGCATGTTTTGGCATTCAACATAACACGACGTGTTTCTTCTGCGATTTTCTTTCGAAAAAACAAAAGACAAGCGAATCGAACAGACAAGAAATTAAAGACTTGCTCACAAAAAGAAATGCTGATTCCCCTAGCAGACTGACAAATTGTAACGTTTAGTAGAACCTCGTAATTTACCAGGATAAGTAAAATCCTGCTGTCTGTTCCGGGGAAACAATTTGCAACCGGGAATTCTGTTGTTTGCTGTAAAACTCTGGGGATGTGTATCAACCATATGATTGGGGTTATATCATGTGATTTTAAGTGCCCACACGTCGCTATTCCCATTTCACGCGGTATCATCATTGGAGGTTTGTTACCTATGTTTGATAAAATAACTGACATGAACATGTTTCACTATTTAACATTTATTCTAAGATAAACAATCAACTGTAACTTATTCTGTAAATATAATGGGCACTTCATTTTAAAAGGTCAAAACATTGTCAAATTTTCACTTTTCTCTAAGAAAATTGAAGTCAAGGAAAAGTTGAATAAAAACATTTTGACACGTCCAAGAAATTTCGAGACAATAGTGATGTCCAGTAAATCGGGTACCCGTACCCGTAGTGGATTACGGCCCACACACTCAGAAAGCCTAAATCCTAATAGAGAAACGAATTCCTAATAATGTAGGATTGTGAATTTTGACAGATGACGTCTTTAGGTACTGATGGAGAACATTTAATTTACCCTTTTCGATTTAATATGGAGAACGCCTATGGAGTTTTCAGTTATTTATAAGTCTAAAATAATATTGTAAATGTGAAAGTAATTCTATGTTATTTGAAACGAAATTCAGAAAAGAGCCTTAGAGACGGTCATAGACAACTTTTTTCCGGGTGATGGGAAAGTTCTCACAGAACATGTAGGAAACCGCGGGTGAAAGCTAGTTTCAAAAGGCTTTAAAAAAAAACTGTCTTACATTTCAGAACTTATAAATAAGTACATATTATATTTATAGTATCATAGAACTCATCAAACATAAAAACATTATTTTCTTCCTTTCGACTTCGACACCGAAACGCCGCTGAACAAAAATAAACTAGAGGTATAGAGGTAATAACAGCAATTGTAATATTCAAAGAAGTTTCAGGGGAAATTGTAAATTGTCGTAAAGTTAGCGCCATTTATATTGGAGGCGCGATCTTGATTGGCTGTAGTAGTTAGGGGTCCATTAATATTCATACGACGTGTTAAGACTCGACTTAATCTAAAGTCAATAGCTGTGGACTTTGTAGATATAAAATGGAAACAGAAAACTCACTCAAAAAGTATTCACGTAATTATTATGTATTGATTAGATAATTATTACATATTTTTTTTTGCTTCGAATGCAGTTGTGTATGCATTGATGAGATTGGAACCAGAATATCAAAATTGAAATTTAAAAAATGTTTTCTGAATTTTTTGTTGAAAAAATTTCAACCTGCATCATTTTACTTAAATTCCAAGTATTTTTTAACCTTTTTTCCAAAAAGGAGCAGGTTCTCAATTCGTCGGCTTTTGCTTCATTAAGCTCAAAATAAGAAACAGTTCCCTATTGACTTCTATAGAAGCATGAGACTTCTGCAATTTTCCTTTATTTAGTAACAAAAGTTTCTTTCTCTTCATTAAACTAAGTTCTCGTTTACATTGTCTCAACTCGTCCCCAGGTAATGATAAAATAGAACATTTCACTAAACTACTGCTCTGTGGATTGCAATGAATGAAAAATTATATCGTACAAATCTACCTTTGCCTGTGACTTCCATCTCAATGGAATGTAATATGTATCAATTTACGTTTTACTTTGATATTTTCCCGACTGCAAAATTATATTATTCGCTTTATTGCCATTTTCGGGAACACATTAATGCGCCATTTTAGAATGATTGCAAATGGAGGGGTTATTTTTTTGGATGTTATTCTAAAAATCTTTATTTCCTTATTTATGATACACAAAATGATCTTTAAGAAAAAATATATTTGTCGTTGTAAATTGTAAGGTTTGCATATCAAATTTTTTGTAGAACTACAGGCAGGTTGACCATTCATAAAGTCCAAGTTATTCTTCTTCCATATAGATTTCTATCTTATCTAGCACAATCCAACGGAGCATAAATAACTCTTGGTTTTTTATTCTCAAATTCGAGGCAAAAAAAGTGTCTTCCTTAACCGTTTTATATTTTCCTTCTGTGGTTGTCTTTTTAACTCTTGCGATCCCTTTTTCTTGTGATATCATGCACATAATTGCTTTATTGCTCTTGGGAGATCGGTCCCTAAAAGATTTACAGCTAACTAGAGTCCTTTTGGTTGAACAAAAACATTTAGAAGCGACAGTTTTTAACAAATTACCTACTGGCTCTGTAAAACCGAATGGATTTCCAACTACAGCCAACAAACACGTGCATTTTATTGAATTGAAAAAGTTTCCATCGATTTGAAAACTTTAAAACATGGAGTCGAGTAAAAACGCAACTAATCCATCTAACCTGCGCCTTTATTACTCGAGAAATTGCACACATTTCCTCGCACAAGTTCCTACTATTAGTTCGGACAATTCTAGACTTCTACTGAGAGCTAATAGAAAAACCTAATTACTTCAGGAAAGACTTTCGAAGAGAAGCTTACTGGAGATTAAACAGTCGGCCGACAGTTGACCTGATGGCAGGCAAGATTTTTTAAAAAGAATATCTTGAAATCAAGATATTCTTTTAAAAAAATCTAAGTCTAATCTAATCTAAATCTAAGTTTTCACTTAGCTGTATCTGCTAAATACCTTATCTTTGTAATGTGCGTACACCATTCATCTTCGTACTGATTTACAAGGCCAAACAAACTATAGGCAAACTAAAAGTTCGAAGTGTGTGGTTACTCTAAAACCTATATGAAGCTTAAGATAGTAAGTTGCCGGATCACGTAGGCAAGTTCATTTATGTGTAATTAGAGGTGGTCAGCAGGGAACGATAAAATCAGAATCGATGATCAATTATCGTCCACTAGACGATGTATCGATTTTGTTACAATTATGGAGTTATGAGTTGTAAGATCTTTTATTGAAGGACAGAGAAACATAGACCTTGTATTGAGGATAGGCTAATATACTTTATTTATTGAGTCTCGCTGTTTTACGGTTCAAATATTATCATCGCACGCATAATATATATTTTCAATAGAAATAAAGTTTTAACCCACTCATTTTCTTATCTAAACAAAGGCTATGGGCAGGGTAGATTTAACTTTCCACTATTTTCCAAATCATTTTTGCTGCCATCTAATACAAATAACAACATCAACTATCCATCACCCCACTCAGGGTGAACTATAAATACAAAAACACTATCTGAACGGGTTAAACGGTCCGGCGCATATAATGCGATTTACTTCCGGATATACCGTTGTATTAGCCCCGGCTTAGGGCTTCTCCGGTCCGGTTCGTGCCGGCGACACGGCAACAGTACATACATTGTTTGCTTGTGTTACATACATGTCCCTAAACGATGCAATCAGGCTGGACTGTAGGGAGATTGGGTACGTAATTAGGAAGCAGTGTGCACGTGCTTAAAGAGGTTTTTTTGTGATTGAGTTTGGAACGTCACTTAATTGACTTGGTATGTATTGGAAGAGGCAAGAATTCGTTATATAGAGGGGAAGAAGTCGTCACAGTTCTATTGGCTGATAATATAATGTTTTAACTATCTAACTTACTGAATAAATGTTTTAACTATCTAACTAATAAAGACTATCTAACTAAAAAAGACTCAAAGATACAAAGTAAGAAATGGTGGTTTAACAAAAGGTTGGTGGAAGGATAGTAAAGCGCACGGTACAGTATAATATCTTAAGTTTGCACCAAATGGGAGCATATTTAAAGCAGAATACCTAAAACGATAAAGTCCTACCAGCTACACCCTATCTTGGTTCTCCAATCCCATTAATTACCACTACTGCTAAAATACTTCGTGTTTGACATGAGATTGCTCAGCTTATAGCAGATTGCAAATGACTAGCTTCGAGTAAAATATTCATAGTGTCTGTCTCATCACTTTAGATTGCTAGATTTGCTAGTTCAAGCCCGAACAATTCAAAATCAAGACTATTTGCAAACAGTAATAGATACGGCTGCCAATTCACAATACGCAGAACCTCTTTTCGTGTAGCCGGGTAAATTTTTGATGACGCTGACTGTTCAATCGATTTCAGACCCTTGCTTAATAATGTTTGCTTTCGCGTTTAATTAACGGCAATTTAGTTGATCTTCCAAAAATTAATGTTCAATCTGAATTCTATTTTGTAAATTGAGAACAATAGAGGTATCTGATTAGCGATTACGTTTTGTTCGTCGACGGTGAACAGTCTAATCAGCATTTTGTTGCATTCATGCAGTTTTGTTATTGTTGAACTTCAACTGTTTGTATTTCGTGTTTAGCTTATTGAAATTGGGCGTATTTTTGGGCTTTTGTACGTGGAGTTTGAGAGAAAAATATGGTTAACAGTCATTGATCTAGAGGTATAGCCATGAAATATTTTGCCCTCTCTCCTCTTTTCCTTCTCTAATTGAAGATACCATTCAGAGCCTATTAGTGGTTTTTGCAAAAGCACATAAATTAAGTTTGCAGAAGTTAGTATCCACGTGCTGCTTTTCTAGTATATACCACGGGGAGCCAACCGGGGGCCAGTGTTGCCAACTTAATTCGATAACATTACCTCTAAAAGCTACCACAAGTTTACACTGCAGTTTGGAAACTACTAAAATTTCACATCACTAATTACCAGCCAGTATTAAAACTGTGTAGTAGAAGTATAAATTTTGACCAAAATAAGTTTTTATTTTAGGAAGCCATCGTGTTTTATTTAAAGCAAGGCAAAGAATTTTAACGTCCTACGTCGTTATTAAAGTACCCTTGTTGACATTTCTTCCTAATTGCCAACCAACTAAATAAACATTTTTGAAAGTTTATTTATTCATTTATTTAACCATTTATGTACACAGTAAACACATGAAAGAAGTAGAAGTAAAAAATGTACAAAGGTACTGCTTATTTCTAATGATATCTCTTCCAGCACCTATACCGTTTAGGGACAGCTAGATCTAATTATCTTACTAATCGATTTTTACTATAAGTACTTAACATAAAAAATATAATTTTATTGGCAAGAGCCAGCCACATCTATTATATGCCACTAAAAATCTGCATTCATTTGCAATTGTCATTTCTAAATCCTTTCCCCTATTTTACTTACGCTACCATCTACGAAGGTAATGCTAGTGGGCAGTAACGGATAGTGGGTCGTTCGAGAGGAATCCATTACCATCCGTCATGTTTTACGGAGAGTCGTCAACGCTTTGATGGTCGCATGACACCTAACATCTCCGCCAGATGAATACTTATTACTTAACAGATGAAAAGATTTTTGCTTTAAGTAATGAAAATTTGTTTTAGGTGAAATTACAGTTTTTATGTGGGAGATTTATTTTTCTAAAATATTGTTATTTGAGCACTTAAATAAAGATTAAGAGGGTTTACAGCGAAGACCTTTTTTACCTACTTTCAGAGAAGGCACGTTAAAAATCAAGATAATATTTTTTTTACTACTTTCACGCTAAGTATCACATATAAAATTCTATCTTATCGAAAAGCACTCAATAGCCTACACTCTTTAAGAATACATTTCGGAAATGATACACAAACATTTGGGCCTATGTTCACCAACAGCATAAAAGTCAGTATTCTTCAAACAACTGATAACACTGAATTTTGATTTTTTTTTCATTAAAACAGGTGTTTAAATTGTCGGTAAACAGTCTAACCTTCCCACTCAGAGACATTTAATGGTTACTTAAGCCATTCCTTAGTGAAGGATTTCTATGACATTCTGTCACTAAGGAGTGACTTAAGTAATCATTAAATGTCTCTGAGTGGGGAGGTTAGTATGGTTCCAATTACTAACGTTTCAATATCTTTGTCCCCAGCAATGAATTTTTCAATGCACCTGGCAGTAGCAGTTGCAGCCGCGGCCTGCCTCTGCATAGTGGCCGCAGCCCCCGAGGGGCGGATCACCCGCACCAAGCAGCAGCGCCCTACCCGTGGCTTTAAGAACGTTGAGATGATGACCGCCAGGGGCTTCGGCAAGCGGGACAGGCCACACACTAGGGCTGAGCGTGAGTTTGAAGTTTAAACTTGGAATACGATTGTTTCTTTTTTTTAACTTTATGGCACTTATTTAACCTAGCCTATACAGAAAAGTGTTTGGATTTAGAATGAGTTTATTCTTTTTAATCATTTTGGTATCTACCACATAAATCGATGTTCTGCACAGACAAAAATATTCTAAGATTGGTTCTTCTAAAGTCAGTATCAGCACATTATTTTACCAAAATTTTACCAAATAACATGTTTGTGCTAAAAAATCACTTTGTGTGTATACATGCACTGTATGTATGTATGTAGACGTCTAACTTTTTAATATATTATCAGGTTTGCTAGGCGTGCACAAGTGGTTAATTTACACACCGTACCTAATCATGCATGCTGTCTAGGTGTTTTGTATATTATGTGTATGTATAATTCAACTTATTTTCAGATTTACAGTTAAAGTGTGTGGCTAGGAAATAAAACATATCCCTTAATGAACATAGGAAAAAAACATGTTCCTAAGTTTAAATATTCTATTACGGTAAAACATAAATACAAGTGGAAATATGAAAGATTAATGAAGTTTGCTACAGGCAACTGTCATTATGTTTGAGTACATAGTGGAAAATTGGGAATGTGTATCATTAACACTAATTGTATGGCATTAATATACCACCATACACCATGTTAACTCAAAACTAACTCTTCAGAAACTTTTCCTTGTATGTTTACTAACAATCTGAAAAAACTTTCTATACGGAATATTTTAATATCATTACATTGCCTCAAACTTCTACCGAGTTAGGATATCAATCAGAAATTGTTGTATGGTAAAAAGATTATGCGGCATTTTATGAAGTAATTAGGAACATTTGTACAGGGTGATGTATGTGAGGAAGTTCACAATAGTGAGGCATCCATCTTCCTAGCCTGCCAACTTATAAGTTGCGCTACTGATCGCTAATGGAGCGAATAATTCGTACAGAGTAATATATCGGGAACACATTCCTCCAACCTTTATATTAGCCTTTATTGAATTTCAAACAACCTCACAATTGAACGTAAACTCGTGCAACTTTTCACTCCTCATTGTTCGATATGTAAAGGTCGAAATATTCTATCGAAATATTTGCTATTACCATAATCTTTATGAAATTGTGCTTTCAAAAACACAATAGAATATTGTTAATATTTGTTATCGAAGGGTAAATAAGTTTACACTGGGTTCCCGTGTCTCGGTGGACGGTTTGAAGTGACTGTAATGAAGCTAAGAATGGTAACATTATTCCTGAAGGGGACGTTGAGCACCAAGCGCCGACTAGCCGCTCGCACCGCGGCACGCCCACCTTTAAGAGTCCCACAGTTGGGATCGCGAGGGATTTCGGTAAAAGAGCCCCGGAATTGGACGGTGAAGGTACCACAAAGAGTCTGATTGGATTGCCGGCCTCGCGTCTCTGTGAATGGCAAAAATTACGTGGAAGCCGACGAATGCCGGACCGTGTAACAGACTTAAACACAGTCCAAACATGCGATACTTTGGACGAGCCCTTCGGAAGCTCTCGCTTTGCAGATGTTTGTGAGAGGATACAAACCTCGTTACCGCTCGATATTACGTAGGTTCACTACGAAGAACCGTCTCCGTAACTCCTTTACTCAGAGTGAAGTCACGAATAGTATTCCGCATCGCATCCAACGCAAATAAACTGTATTTTCAGACATAACAGAGCTCTATCTGCATAGTAATGCTCGTTTTAGTTATATTTTTCGGTTTAACTCTCTCTGAATAAAGGAGCAAGTTTTCAACTTTTGATGAACATTCTAACACATGGTACTAAAACATCAAAGTTGAAAAGTTTCAATGGTACCGTGCAAATTGTTGTCTGTCGAGCTTGTTTGTGGAAACAAAAGGAATACAAACTCTGCACCACTTCGACTGGTGTTAGACCTTTGTTTTTATTTGCTTTTACTAACTACTGACCTACTATACATATACTCATATGAACGATTCTCACTGTTTATCATACATCAACAGACCAAGACAGCTATGAGCCCCACGCTCGCAGGAAGTTTAACCCCAAGAGCAACCTCATGGTCGCCTACGACTTTGGCAAAAGGAGTGGTAATGATGACGTTAACGATGAAGGTAAAATATATCGACACTCGCATTGCAACGCTAAAGAGCTTACCAAGCTTACAAACAATATTGTGGATAACGAAAAAATAAAAGGATTTGTCATAAAAATAAACGCTTGCAATAAATAAAAACAGATAACGCTTCTTATCGCTTTTAACGGTGATCTAAAATAATTTACCACCGTGACTTGACATTTCAACAGAGGAAGAAATTAGAGTGACCAGGGGAGTTTTTAGACCCAACTCAAACGTACTTATCGCCAGGGGTTACGGCAAAAGGGCCCCTTTGCCAAAGAACGATCGAGGTATTATAGAGATAATCTCTGATCCAATATTAAAGAAATCACAAACTATCGGTGACTTTTGGGTGTCGTCCGTCGAAAACCGGCTTAAAGCTGAAAAACTGTTATTTATACGACAAATATTCGTATCGACCGAATGAAAGCCTGAGGGGACGGGCCAGACGCGTACTGGTCCAACACAAACATGCCATACTCGCTTATTAAAACATGCAAACTTTGACACGTGAAAACATTGAAATAAACAGCACACATTGGAGCTTCTGTTCGCTTTATTTGGACGATCAGGGTTGTATCGTGTGGATTTGTGAGCGCAAGAATATGGCATCGTTACGGATAACAAGTGCGATACTTTTTTTGATTTCCTATTTTTGGGCCATCCCTATTCGGGGGCCGTAAGTATTCCGTGGGACTAAATGTGTTCTCTTTATTCATGATTATCCGACAATGCTGTATTTATGTGCGTGCGTAGTGCTGATAGGAACACGAGTATGCTTTTGTCTCGTGTCTTATTTCTGAATAGAATACTGAGGTCTCATTTGAGGTCATTTGTACTGCGGCTTATTTGTGAGCTTTTATTGTAACTGAACCCTGAGGACTCGTATTAATGTTGCTTATTACGTCGTGTGAATGTGGTATTGTGAGGATCAACAGGTATTTACTCCCTCTGTATTAAATTGGTTATTAGTGGATACATTTATTGAAGGAACGTCTTTATGTGTTATAAATACCCGTTTTGACGTCATACGGGATTTGTGACAACGTTCGTCTACTGAAAGAAATGAGCTGAAAGTATCGTCGGCAATCGAATGAAATCGATTGTTTTGATGGCTTGTTGATGTTTTATGTTTGGTGTTAGTTCGAGATGTTCATATGGTTATGTTTTCAGCAGTGTACGGTCTGGACAACTTCTGGGAAATGTTGGAGGCTTCACCCGAGCGGGAAGGTCAGGATGCAAACGATGAGAAGACTTTGGAAAGGTAAAAATCTATATTGATGAATAACGTAATGACGTCATTACGTTATTCATCATATAAATGTATATAGGCGTCATCATTAACAATTAAGTTTATGTAGTACCTAATTGGAAGCGTAACGATTGAGATTGGTGGTAAATAAACTACCCCTGGGTTTTATAACCTTGTTTCTCTCAAATAGACGTCATTACGTTATTCATCATATAAATGTATATAGGCGTCATCATTAACAATTAAGTTTATGTAGTACCTAATTGGAAGCGTAACGATTGAGATTGGTGGTAAATAAACTACCCCTGGGTTTTATAACCTTGTTTCTCTCAAATACCATTATAGGTACCGTATTCTCTATAAATCTGCAATATTTTCTGACAACAATAATGTAAAATACAGACAATATACCTGCTATTAATAGAAAACATATTTTACTTACATCGACAGTTAATTATGACCTAAAGAACTATTTTGGACCTTTACGTAAGTACATAAAATTAGGAAACCTGCGTCAAACTGTCTCTTTAATCCGAATGTTTATTGTACTACAGGAAAGAATTGGCACCGCTAACAAGATCTCATTACTAGGAACCAAACCACTAACAAATAAACATAAGTAAATAATAACACGTTACCTACATCCGTTGCGTATCATAATGTGACAAGATTATGTCACAGAAAATTGGTACAATACAGTTAGGTTGTTTATGACCTATTGACAAACTAACTATTTTCAAGAAGGATAAATTATATGGGGCTTACTGTGTTTTAAGTACCGTAAACTCTTTTACCTGCAGAAATAATTAATTCACAAGCTAGAATTAAAAGAGATGAGATCAAATTGCAGATTTTAAAACAGAATACAAAAGCAATTTGCTCTTTGGTTCTCTCTGGTCTGTGGTTATTTTCAAAACTGGAAACACAAAGCTTTCTAAATTCAAAATTCAAATTATAGTAGCGCCGTACGCCAACCTTGCGCTTGAAAACAAAACTGGAACCATATCGAGTTCTATTTATATTAAACAAAAAGTGGTTTCGTATTAACACCGAGCCGTGAAGAAAGAAAATATGTAGGCAATATAGGTGAACGGAGAAATCGGAATCCAGCTTCGAGTTGCTATTACGACCTCGCTACCAACTCAGGTGGTACGAGTAAGTGGTATTGGAACAACATTTCTACGTGAACACAAGGAATTGTTAGAAGCTTTTGCGTGTTTGGATTCCTTTTTTGAAAATTTACAATTTGGATAACAGTGGGGAAATCTCAATGTTTCAGTCTCACATTTTCACAAAAAAGTCAGATCAACGTAGAATTTGGGCCGACTGAATTTATTTTTGTTAATATTTAGGATACAATTTAGTTTAAAAATATGAGCAACGAAAAGCTAAATAAATACAAATCAAAATTTGAAATTTATTATGCATAAAATATCTAATTACTTCTACTAAACATGAACAAAATGAAACGTTACAAAGATAATTAATATTTAATCAAGAGATTATATTTCATATGGCAACATTTAGCGTTCGCAAATTGACTATGAAACCTTACCAATCCGGAATTTATTACCAATTGCAACACTGATTAATCGTTTTGGAAACCAATTATGAAACGACTAAATTAGCATTAGTAAGCTTGAAACTAATTTAGAATCACAATTATTGTTAATGTTCGTTTGAAGTTAATCGCGTTATTAAGTACTTATTACTGTTCTAATTTATGAGATTCATATTTGACATCTGAATTTAATCATTTTGGGATTTATCGATACTAGTTTTATAATTGTACCTATTTCAATTATTTTAACGTATAATTATTTAAAAAAAGGCGGCTTGTGCTTTTAAGGATCGCACCTTTTTTTTTAATTGACCCGTTTAGAAATCGGATTCCATATTTTGTTGAACCTAAGACAGAACGAGCTTATAAATAAGTAAATAACAACCTAGGTACCCAATACCCTAGTACAATAGACGGGCTCAATAATTTAATTTACCTGGCTATATTTACAGACGGAATTGCGTTGAAGTAAGGAATTTACTTAGACGACCGAGATTTAAGCATACAATTGATGTAATCGGTAGAAATACTGAATTTGGTAATAACCTACTAAAGGGTCAATTTTTACCGACAGTCGTTTGTCTAATCGGTAGATTAAACGAGAACTTTTTTTACGTAGGATTTTCGTGAAAACTAGTTTTGTCCAAGCTAGCTTTCGCTTTAGAATGGAAATGGAAAAAATACCAAATTTTGATAAGCTTTACCTTCCAGTATTGGAGGTTTTAATTTATGATACACAGCCGTTTTCCCTAATCGAACGTTTATCTTGTCGGTGAAAATGGGCGTAAAACTTTTTGGAGAACAATTTATAATCGTTAATCTGCCCACTTGTTACTTAGGTACATTTAAATTAATTATTCTTCCTACCTTCTTCTCTGTTGTATTTCTGAAGTTCTCAGAATCTTGAATCGAATGCAGTGGGCGAGAAAGTCGGGGTTTTGTCATCAATAATATTGTTTTAGGTAGCTTAACTGGATAGAAGTTCTTTTGTTTATAGACCCAGTTTCAAAAGGGAGTAAGTACCTAATTTTCAATAAGTTTTGTTGTTGTACGAACTTACGTTATGGTATAGATTGTCTAAACTCTAAATTATATCATGATACTTTGGAATTACGAGTACCAAAACATTGTCTTACATTTACAAAACGGGGCGCACAAATTAATAAACGTTATAAAAAACTACAGGCAGCTACTTGATCCCTTTATATTCTTTTGTCTATTAAAACTCACAAATATATTTTTTTTGGAGAAACAGTCGAAAGATAATTTTGGAACCATAGGTATTTATAGGTAAAGCTTAATATCTCTCTGGGCATAGAAGCTATGCGGTCAGGAGACCAACCATGAGGCTTTCCCGACATTTCCTTTGCATTAGATTTGTGGTTACTTTCACCGGGGAAATGTGTTGCAATTGTCAGACAAAGAATCTGCAGAATTTGACAATTTGAAGAAGTATTTGCACACAATAGTAAATACGATGCTGAAAACCCCATCAAAATTGGTTCACCCAAACGTGAAACAATCGCGCATAAAAATACATACATACGTACAGGTCGGTTAAAAATTGGCCATAATATGTCTCACGTCAAAAGTAAAGGAATTTAAATAAACAGCAGCATAAATCCTTCTTTTAGATTTTTTCAAGAAATGCTTTACTCATCTCGTAACAAATTGTTAGCTTTTTCCTGGCGCTAAAAACGACTCTTGAGGGCAATTTAAGAAGTAACATTCAAAAAAATAACAGTAAGACAAAGTGATAGCGACAAAAACTTTATAACTCACCTCAAATACCAAGTCTCGTTAACATAAGTCCGAGGGGTCCAACAAATCCAGCCCTTAAGCTTCCCATTTCACAGATAAGGCTTGGCATTTAGCAGATTTGATCTGCATTCCAACACCCTTTTGTGAAACCGAATAAACCAACCTTGGTAGTAAGCTTTTAACGAGGACATCCCGGATATAGAAAAAAAATATGTTTGTACTCTATGCTATTTTTCATTAAAAAGGTAGGAAATGAAAAACTATCAAGCGAAGCCTGTATTAATGCAAAAAGGAATTACTTTAATGCATTAAAAATGCATCACATTTTTTCGATAAATAAAGTTGCGATTCGATCTCGATTCGATGCATTAAAAATTCATAAAATTCTTGCAGCAACGAAAAAAAGCGAGGCTTTTTAAAAGTCAAAAAGCAATTTCTTATTACAACTCGTATTTTTCAAAATAATAAAAAATTTTCAATTTTTCATATACCTACATATGTACCTACGACCCGTTTATTTATTTCCGTTGTTACGCAATATAAAATTCCGAACATATTATAGTATATTTTACGTGTATATTCAAAGCATAAGGCACAATGATAATAAATCGTTTTTCAACATTATTTAAGGTTACGATCACAATTTTTTTCTCAACATAGCTGTGTCATTTTCCGCTTATGTGTATGTAGGTAAAGAGAGAAATGAGTTTTTATTTAATTTACAATGTCTATGATAACGTTTCAGTGGTCATATTGGGATTATTTCGGGATAATACAATTTTAGTTTCAATCAAAATGGTAATCGCATTATGTGGTTTTCGATCTATAATGAGTGAAACTGAATGTTATATTCGCACAAATTAATTTACATGAACACACAAAATCATTCTTACGGAACATGGCAGTTGGATGCTTCTTGATAGTTCATAAGAAGTTGAATTGTCGCACAGTTAGATTTATGGCTGTTTCTTGCTGATAGTTCAGACTTGGATTTAAATGATCTTTCTACATATTCAAGCCTATCTCACTATAGGTACTAAATTGCATTATACCGCTCGAGCTGTCATGGTGAAATACCGTAACAGATAAATAAGTCTGAATTACAGTGCTAAAATTCGTATTAAAAAAAACTTATATCATATTATCATTAGCACATAGACAGACTTCTCTTAGGTTTCTCATTAGGACCATTCTTTAAAATGTTTCTTCTTTAACAGCATTCCTCTGGACTGGTTTGTGAACGAGATGCTGAACAACCCAGACTTCGCGCGATCTGTGGTTCGCAAGTTCATCGACCTCAATCAGGTAACCATTTAATTACTTATAATCGAGATTTTCCATCTTAGATCTTCCTTAGATTCATAAAGAAACAGGACTACCTCACAGGGTTATAGGATTATGCAGGGTTCACACTATGTTTTGTTCTATATTTTTTTGTCAGATCTGTGGTTGTTTAATCGGTAGGTATCCTAAATTATTCCTAACAATGTCAAATCCCAACAAAATCTTGAAGAAAACTTTTCTTAACAGTAATTAATTACGTCTTGAAAATTTAACATTAACTTAGGCTGTTCACACACTTCAGACTTGTAGGTGTGTTATCTCTTATTAGAGACTCTCTCAATTTCCTAAATTAGTTACTTTTCAACATTTATATCTCCGGAAAAGCAAACAATAGACAACCATAATTAAATTAAATCTTTTGGCGTTCATTAATTAACGGAACACTCTTTCCTCCCACAATTTCAAGATGGTGGAATCATATAATTTAAAATACTCCAGAATATTATGAGATGTTATGAAGATTAATTCATGTGATATATGTTTTACTGTATGTTATAAATTACGAGCTTTATATTTATGGAGTTAATATTTGAATGGAATACGAAATGTAAGGGTTTTTGTTACGAATTAGATTAAATAGGAAGTATGACGAAATGTAAGGGTTTTATTACGAATTAGATTAAATAGGAAATTATGAGATACCAAATAAAGGCTTATGCGGAAATACCTTTTTTTCATATCACAATTTTGAAACAAATGAACATAGATGATGACTCCTGACACTGTAAAAAATTTAAATAACAGTATTCAACAGAAATCAGTTGCAAGCTAGGAACTATCTCTTAAGTTTTTAATTACCTACCAAAACTATCCAAGTTTGTAATATGAAATTATGCTTAAACAACCCACTAAGTAAATAAGCCTGTGTGAAGCCGCTTACAACCGGTTAATACCGGTTTAATTTAACTAGCTAGGTGCTAGGCTATCCGCCTAAATTCCTAGACCAGGATGTATGTAAATGTAGGGAAGGTAGTTAGAATGCGGTTTTCTGCAGTAGTAGGTATCGAGGGAGAGGTAGATACGAGGTGCCTTGGGATTTGAATTAGAAGATCAAACGTGTTTCATTTTTGTGGTGAGAACCCAAAAAATAGAGTGAAACATAAATGCATAACGTGCATAAAAATGTGCCCAAATCTACTTGTCTCTATTCAATAGATTTGTCACAATTGGTCCTGATTTGATTATTGCTATAATTTCCAAAAATAAATTAGATAAAAACACCGAAGTCGTGCTAATTTTGGATCACTCTCATACACACCGTACCAGTATTTACCTACAAGTAGTTTTGATTGGTCTTTGACAACCGTGTTTCTTTGTAAAGTCCATACTGTTTTGCTTTTTGAAATTGGTAGAATCCTTTTTCAAAGTACAAAAAGAAACAAAAATCTTTTTGGTTATTAATCAGCCTAGAGCCATGGAGGTTTAAGCTCGCATAGAAACCTTAAGTACCTAATACTTAATTAAACAATGTATAGTACTCTGAATATACTTCTGTTGGTCAATAACAAAAGAGAAGTAAAAAGTTTCCGGGTCTCCATGTTGAAACATGCTTTGTTCTGAAGATTTTAATTAGATGCGTAATTGTAAAGTTGGCTGTTAACGAAATCGTTTGATTTCGACATAAATAACAACTTACTTAAGCTTCTTCAAACATTGGTGTGCAAATCTTTTGGACTACCTAATTAAATTATTTTGTTTTACTTGGCTGTTTGCCAGCTTGTCACTGACACATCGAACAAATGACATGCAGATTGATTTAAAAAAACTGTGTTCCAGAATACGTATAGTAAAATATTTGAACTGAGAATTAGGAGCTTTCAGAAGACGCACCAAACGAGTATTATTGTTCTTTAGTACACACTTTATTTCAGTGTTATACTTATACATAGACATATATACGAGTTTTAACTTGAAATTTTGTTCTCAGGACGGCATGCTATCATCGGAGGAACTACTAAGGAACGTCGTATAAACAAATATTTAGTTAAATTATAATAACTGGAGAGCCCTTTTATTTGGAATCTGTTACTGCATTCAAATATTATAATATAATATATTGCATATATACTTGTATAGTCTATTTATTGTTCAGTTACAGAACTTGTAACGTTACTGTGATATCATTCTATTACCTTCGCATTCAAAAATTGAAAAAAAAAATCTTCTTTTCTATTAATTTTTAAGAACGGTATTGTTGTTCGGATTTAACGATTGTTGTAAATAATTTAAATTATAATATCGATGGCATAAGAATTGTCTGTCCATAGAGATACTCTTTATATCTAAAAATGTAGATTAATATTCGTTATTGTAACTGAATAATTTCCTTTCTTAAGTGTGCCGCGTTTTGAAATACAACAGACATTATGTAGGAGTAATTGTTGCCTTCCAGATGTTGGCTGAGCGTTACGTGTTACGCGATGTCTGAGCCAAGCTTTAGATAAAATAGTTGGACTAAAACCAAGATATTTGGAAGAAACAATTATTATCTGAAAACAATTCAGTCAACTTCACGGTGTTGTATTATCCGAGTAATTTAAGAGGTACAAGACTAAAATGTATTTTAATGTTAGTCATTATTTGAAATCTCCAATTACATGTTTCAATATCGTCTCGTTTAAATGTGATTTTCAATTTATAAGGGGAAAGGCGAACCTAACGATCTATTAATGTATGTTCTACGATTATTTAGGCTGGGTCACACTGTATCCTATTCATGTCAATTTCATAGATGAAATTATAGAAGGAGTTAGTGGAGTCTGTCCTTACCAACTCACTCTACATACATACATGTAATTTATAATAGTAATGGATATAATAAAAATATTTTTAGGCGGTAAAATATTCGAAAACTGAATGTTTGGATACCCATTATTTAATTAGTTCGTTGTTAATTACCACTGTCGACATTATGGATGAAATAAAATAAATATATCGGGTATCGAAATTGTTGTTTGTTTTTGTGAAATCCCGATTACCGCACGAGGAAATTTTATCATTTAATTTAAGGTAAAACAAAGCTTAATACGAGGAAATAGGTACGAAATTCATTTATCCTGTTGCTTTAATATGTTTTCAACATCAGCATGAAACAACAAACCCTTTTCTACTCTAGAATATTAACAACAGAGCCGATGCATATTATTTAAAACTGCGAAAGTTTGAACTTTTCAAGCGAGGAGAGCCGCGGAATAATTTCGTTATTCATAACAAGGTTTTACCCGTGGCTACGCTTAAAAGGTACGCACTGTCCATGAGAGATTCCACGAAAAAATATACAATGTGCCAATTTGTGCTAGATTGGGCTATTGGATGCTGCGCTAGTCGGTAGGTACCTGAAAGAAATAAGTAAGGAGTGCAGGCCTGAATAGATTGTACGATTCTGTCTCTTGAAGTACTAAGGCTAAGGCTATATTTTTATAGTTGAATACTACTAGTGACCAAATATGTAAAGGGACAAAAATGGAAAGGGGTGAACTTTATACATTAAACTCATAATACCGTCACATTAACCCTCAACAGACATCTACTTATTCACACTATCTACCTCTAATAAATAACTACGTTCGTATCGTTTTACCACACCTTTCATAGGAATGACTTCACTATCAATAACGTTGGAATTTTGAAGTTAATTAAAACATTAAATTGAAGGTCACAGTGCTCTTTATCCCTTTCATATTTCCCGAAAACTCATTACTTAGCACCTCATTTTGTAATAAACTCTTTTGCAAAAAAAGCGGGCACCTATGCGAAATCTTGGTTTTAAGGACTTCACGTGTATTTCAAATGGTTTTAATGACTGTAGTATGTTACTAGCATCAAAAGGGTTAGCCAGGCATGCGCAAGAGTGTATTCTAAAATTGAATTTTGTACAATTGCTAAGAAACTGGTTAAACGTTATTTTGGACTAACTCTTGGTAGAAAGTTCGTGGGCTTTTTGAAAAGTTTTTGTCGTGATTTTCAGAAAACTGATAATGCAGTTTTAATTAATGATTAATGAACCTTTCTGTTACATCAAAACATTCTTGAAAAACTATCCGTATTTGATAAAATTTTCACCTGCTCTAAATGGTCTATGCTGATGATTGAGGGCAATTTTAGGAGTTTCGGTATTTTAGTGTAAAGCGTTCTACTGTTTAGATATTGTACCGACGCGGTTTAAAATATCCCTTTCTCATAAAGAAACACAATTTAGACGAGTATCAGTACTTTGGGCTACGACAAAACCAATTTAAAGTTAGCAGTGCCATTCACAACTCGTCTCCTATCAGACTTTGACGTTCTGAAAAAAATTGAAATTCTACATAATACAGAAAATAACGTATAAACTGTGAGCACAAGGTCTTAAGGTCTTGTAATCACTGATTTTTAAATAACCCCGCCTCTTGGGAAACCCCGTAGACCTCCGAAGATCTATGAGTCTGAGCGTTCAAATAGCGGGTTTTCATCCCACGGACATTTTATGAAATAAACCTGTCTGCTCCGAGGTTTTCTGGTATCTACAGCACTTTTCTGCTTAAATCATAACAATAATTGGCTACCTGATCATTTTTTCAGAATCATACGTTTGGCCAACAATTTGGAATTCATGACTCCCTTTCAGCTAAATCATCGTCTAGTAAACCTACACCTATGGAGTTATCGAGAGCTTCAACGCGGCAACATTTTGACTTTTTGGATAGCTTTAACCCTCCTCATTATTTTTTAAAAGGTTAATTTAACATTTATAACAAAATTTGGTATTTTTTTAATGTCAAAGTGTGATAGGAGACGGTTTGAAAACGGCACTGCTAACTTTAAATTGGTTTTGTCGCAGCCCAAAGTACTAATACTCCTCCAAATCGTGTTTATTTATGCGAAAGGGATATTTTAAACCGCGTGGGTACAATATGTAAACAATAGAACGCGTTACACAAAAAAACCGAAACTCCTAAAATTGCCCTCAATCATGAGCATAGACCAATTAGAGCAGGTGAAAATTTTATCAAATACGCATAGTTTTTCAAAAATGTTTTGATGTAACAGAAAGGTACATTAATCATTAATTAAAACTGCATTATCAGTTTTCTGAAAATCACTTCAAAAACTTTTCAAGAAGCCCACGAACTTTCTACCAAGAGTTAGTCCAAAATAACGTTTAACCAGTTTCTTAGCAATTGTACAAAATTCAAACTTAGAATACACTCTCACGCATGCTTGGCTAATCCTTTTGGTGCTAGTAACATACTAAAGTCATTAAAACCCTTTGAAATACACGTGAAGTCCTTAAAACCAAGATTTCGCATAGGTGCCCGCTTTTTTTGCAAAAGAGTGTATATAAAAAAGTAGTTAATGTTCCCAAATAGGATATAGTTGAATTATAACTTGTTTTCAGTTTTACAGCTGAACTTTTTACCGCACAAATGGCCAGCCCCGGATCTAGGGGGGGGCAAGCCGGGGCCCATGCCCCGGGCGGCAAATTCAGGGGGCGGCAAAATCAGGCGGCTGCCTGATTTTAAATCCTACATCTCAGATTACCATAACAGTTACCTACAGAGCCGTCCTAACCTATGGTGCAGGGTGTGCGAATAACCCGGGCGCCTCGCTCTCAGGGGCGCTGTGGGACGCCCCACCACCGGGAAATTTCGATGAAATTAAACCCGTTTGATAAGGAAGTTCCATTGTATCATGATACTGACAAGCAAAGTTTCTAAAAAAGTTGCCGCTTTGTTTAATTGATCATTTAGATTATTTGTCACTTAACATCCTCCAACTAAGTGAAAAAATTCTTGCTCGCTACGCTCGCGGCTAAATGACAATGTAGGTATGAACTTACTATTTTTGTGATGGTTTATTATTTTTATTGAAGCACCGAATCAACGAACACAAATGGCACTCGCTCTAATCACGGTTTTTTTTTATTTGTACATAATTCCCAATTTAATTTGTGAGTCTTCAAACAAATATCTTTAAAAATTTCGCGCTCGCTACGCTCGCGCCTACTTGTTGCTTGACATTGTACTTAATCAGGTACTTTTGTGTCGTAGGCTCGAAGGACATCATTCATTTCATTTCGTACCCAAAAATGAAAATGCCGGCCAGAGAAAAAAAATTGTAGATTGTCGTAGAGAATTATGCCCTGAAGATTTTTTACTATTACAAGAATCGTCTACAATTAACCCCCAGCTGCTATTGGACTTTGAAGATACAAAAAAATCCCACAATGTTTGAACATTACGGCCCCAAACTGGAGGAAGAAGGCGCTGCCTTCAAGCAACTCGTGCCTAACCTGAGGGGCCCAAACGCTTTCTTTTTTTTTCTTTGATGGGAAATCATCAAATGACCCCTCCCGCTGTAGGTTAGCAGCATGAGGGAGTGTCAGACTCTTACTGACTTAAATCCATCATGTTCACTCTTCTTCCGGCACTTTCATTTTTGGGTACGAAATGTTCGCGACTTGAATGATCTCCTTTATACTGAATTCAATCTAAGTTTTTCGTTAGTCTGGTACCGTCCAAATACCTGACCGTTGATAGGTGTGTACTATCATTCATTTCCATACAAATTTATGAGCCCGAACGTGTGCGGGTACTTTTATAATAAATAATGTGTATCTTTTTGTCCTTACGAGGTTTCCACGAAAGAACCCATAAAAATTTCCTAATCCGAAATTCTTCGTAAAATCTTGAGGAAAATTGCATTCGTACTGTACGTATCTTTATCATTGCATGGATTTATGTCGTAATATTAAATCAGGATTAATTTATAAGTGTTTCCGTAAATAAATCAGGATTAATTTAGAAGTGTTTCCGTAAATATACTTACTTTTATTAAATGCGTTTTATGTTTTTTTTTTTAAGTACTGTGAACTTAAAAAGAACTTTACCTAATAAAAAATGTGTCTGCAAATTATCATTTACGTGATAAAAAAATACATATTATTAAAATTTCGTAAAAGCTAAGCACACAGGTAATTGAGGCTATAACCTAGATTATTGAAAAGGTCGAAATTACTAAAACTCTAGTATGACCATCCTTTCCTTAATCACCAAGCATTATCACAATCGGACCATGTGTCTGTAATTTACCCTAATTTAAACTACCACTGATATTTTAAAATTATTCCTGCATTAAACATATTTGGGCAAAAATATTAATAAAAAAATAATTGATGAACTACCATCAATATTGATTCAGGTTTCTACGTGACGCTCTATTCAAATACTCAGACAAACATACAAAAATGCCTACCTAATATTAAGATGGCATTCAGAAAAATATAGGTTCCTATACAAACATTAATAATCGGACATTATCAAGCAAGTCACATATCTATCGAAATTAATATCTCTTGCAACCACACTACAAACAATAATAAAGGGACCCAAGTTACTTAGTTCCGGGTCTTCGGGCGAGTTTGGGCGAGTTGGCCAAGTTTGGCCGAGTTGGGCAAGTAAATTAGTTGGCCCACGATCAGGTGCGAGCATAACTTTAAACTGAATTCACTACGAAACAAGGAAATAATGTGATTGGGTGTTGGACTTTATTTGATAGATACTGAGCTGAATATGTAATTAACACTATTATTTTATGCATGATTGCCTCGTTGGTCTAGTGGTCGCAAGCGCGGCTGCTGTTCTAGAGGTCTCGGTTTCGATTCCCGGGTCGGGCCGAAATCGCTTTGTGGGTTTTCTTGAACTTTCACAAAGCAGCCCGTAGTCTGGAAGTTGGTGATTGATTCACCCGTGCATCGGAGAGCACGTCAATGTCGGTCATGCGCCTGATCTCTTTCCGGTCGTGTCGGATTGCCGTCCCATCGGGTTATGAGAGTGAAGGAATAGGGAGTGCACCTGTGTCTGCGCAAATGCTCGTGCACTATAATATGTCCTGCACAGCTGGCAGATCTCCTTAAATGAGAACAGCCGCCGTGGCCGAAATCGGCCGTGGACGCCATTATATTTTATGCAAATCACCTTGGACGATTATTTTTTATTTATTTTGTAGAGACAAAAAGCTTGGTGCGATGAAGCGTAAGTAGTGATTAACGCTCTCTGTATATGAGAAGGCTGAGGCCCCGGAATGAGACACTGAAAAGGCTACGATGATGGAGATGTTTGAATACTATCTAAGTATACCCTAGATTTTACCACTAACTTAGTAATGTCTGTTAGAATGATATCATCATTTAATAGCGTAAGATTCTACTCTTTGCATTGGATTCAATTATGACGTCCCATGCCAAATAACAGGACTTCACTACCAATTGAGCCCAGGTTTTATTCCAAAACTATTGTAAAAAGTGAATACCACAAATAGTTCGGTGGAATGTTCAATATAACGAGTAGATTTATTTGCGTGATTGATCACAGGCAACAATTCCATCCACAGGTCTCGGGTATTGGAATTCCTGAACGTACTTCGTTTATCAAATGTGGTTAAATCACAATAAAGTGTATGGTGGAAACTATATATTTTTTCTCCATTTTTACGGGATTATAAACTTACCAGCTGTTTTTCACCTGTATCCCAGGAGAACTTGTTTCTGTACTTGGAAAAAATATAGCCTATGTTTCTTGGGAATAGTGTAGCTTTAGTTGTGGTAGCCTAGTGAGTAAAAAACCAACCTCTCAAGTATGAGGGTGCGAGTTCGATTCCAGGTCAAGCAAGTACCAATGCAATTTTTCTAAGTTTGTATGTACTTTCTAAGTATATCTTAGACACCAATGACTGTGTTTCGGATGGCACGTTAAACTGTAGGTCCCGGCTGTCATTGAACATCCTTGACAGTCGTTACGGGTAGTCAGAAGCCAGTAAGTCTGACACCAGTCTAACCAAGGGGTATTGGGTTGCCCGGGTAACTGGGTTGAGGAGATCAGATAGGCAGTCGCTTCTTGTAAAGCACTGGTACTCAGCTGAATCCGGTTAGACTGGAAGCCGACCCCAACATAGTTGGGAAAAGGCTCGGAGGATGATGAGTGTAGCTTTACAAAAGTAAAAGACTTTTTAAAATCGGTTTAACAGTTTTAGCTTTAGACTACAAAAACAAACTGCAAAATGCTTTTAACCTATATGGTCTTTAAATTCAAACTTAGATTCACCTTATTAAAACTTGGTCATTTAAAGTCCGTGACATGAATACGAATAAGCAGTTAAGTTCCTAGTCCTCATCTCACGGCTTTTCAAGGAAACACACACATACACATGCACTTGTATGTAGTAGAGGGAGCTTAAGTGTCGTTTCATCATTATCTCGTGAATCATTAAAACTGAGGTGGTCTCCGCAGTCTGTACATACATGGCTTTACGTATATATGCATAAACATAAAACTCACTGGGACTTCAGTACGTCGATTCTATAAAATTCTCGCATTTCACTTCGACATCACTCTCACTTCGCATTCGGTTCAAAACGTTCTAAAGTTTCGTGATTGGCATTCTCAAACTACACTAGCGCTACTCTTGCGAGCGTGTTTGCGAGTTGAACTAAATAAAACTCGAGATTTTGACAGATAGGGGAGGTAGGGGAGAGCTGGGCAGTTGGGAGACATGAGCACCCCCCTTTTATTCTGATTTGATCATAGTTTCGTTTTTTTTTTGATTGGGTAGTTTACTTTACCGACTGGTAACGGTGTTTATCCATAGACTATCTGTCATTTCTGTGAGTTGTCAAGAACAAACACGTTTGAAGGTTATGCGCTCGTAAAAGTAAATATTTTGTTGCGGTTTCGGATCGTTATAAAGAGAAAACTAATGAAAGGTATGTGTATTTTCTATTATTAATCTATTGTTTATTTACTAATCTATAAATTAAACTGAAATCCAAGCCTAAATGCGTAGTAGTAAAAAATACCGGTAACTTATATCGAAAATGTATACAAAGGGAGAAATGGGCATTTAGACTTGCTTTGGGTATGCCCAACGCCTATTATGTTCAGTTGAGGATTTTTAATTATTGTCAATTACAGAAAGATGCAGTTTAAATTAAAAAAGAATGGTTTGCGATGGGAAATTCCTAAAGATTTAATAGTACGAGCAATACAAGAGGTATCAAAAGGTCCAAAAATAAAAATATCAGCTGATAAATATGGAGTCCCTAGATCAAGTTGGCAACGGTACCTGAAACAAGATTCTATAAAGGATTTTTCGCGCAGATTTATAACCTCACAAATTTTCACTGACGAAGAAGAACAAATTACAAATTACCTATGGATATAAAGTGATTTATAGATGCCCAAGCCTCCCACATGGTATGTCCAAGCCTCCCTACCATAGCCAGCATTGGACTTAGTTTATAAAATATCTCGTAATGTTGAAACTGATTGCAATTTTTAGGAAAGCTCTTTGATTAGGTATATCTAGCCAAATATAAGAAATGGCAATAAAAGTTGATTATCTATAAAATCTGATTTTTTATGCAATAAATAGTGAAAAAATGTATAATGCGAGTAGACGTACAGTATTTGAGTTTGAAAATTTTTAAATGTCTTTTTTACGAGAGCGGTTTTTCCAAATATGGTGGGTAATGGATAACTCAGTCTTATATCATGTTTTGCAGTTAACCAAAAGAACCTGTACTAATAATGTTTATAAGTTTATATTTAAATAACATTTGAAATGAATTAATTTGGAGACATGATTTACAGACAAAATTAAAAACTTAATTTAATCATCCATCTTAGCTATAGTATAAACACCTTATTATTTATAAGTTATTTGCTTTATTGGTCACAACAGAGCCCTACTGAGTCGTCGCCATCATCGCGGGTTTCACGGTCGCTCCTAAAGGTCATTCTCCTCAGGGGAGCTGTTTTTGATATGATACGGTTTATATCTCTGAAATCCGGTTGTTTGAGTATACATATATTATATTAGTTGTGTACCATATCACACTTATATTATAAACTAGCTTTTGCCCGCGGTTTCACCCGCGTCCCGGATGGTGACAAAAACTATCCTATGTCCTTCTCCTGGCTCTAAACTACCTCTCTGCCAATTTTCAGCTAAATCGGTTCAGCCGTTCTTGAGTAATAAGTGGAGTAACTAACACGACTTTCTTTTATATATATAGATGTGAAAGTTTTCGTGTATATTTGTACGTAATTCGAACCTGGCAATAATTTAGGTTATGAGTGAGGAAACTCGATCGATTAAGAAGCGGGTGAAACCGCGGGAGGAAGGTAGTACTAATTACCTATATATGCAGAGTATGTAAATAGTTTTCATATAATGTAAAACACGTGAGTACGACTAACGTTTAAGTCCGATTTATTATTTATCAATGAAAACGTAGGTGTCTCGTGTACAATAATAATGAATAGCCCTACTATTTATGAAAGGTCACTAGTCTTCCTACGAGTTTTAAAAAGTCACACCTTTTGTGTAGATTAAGTTTTGTATTATGATTTGAAAGTTCATTTACATTGAATCTATTTAAATTATTACGAACCTTGCCTTACCGTGGTTATCTAAGAAAAACTGTGCTAATTGTGTGACTTGCACGTGCGGACTACGCCACGAATGCTACGGCGTAGCTATACCGCTACGCTGTAGGGTGCTACGGAGCTACTGCTACGAGATGCTATGGCATAAATTTAATGTCATACATAGTATTGGGTAACTCCCGTGGTTTTGTCAACATCTTGAGGAAAAGGTGTGTTATAATCTCAGGTTCCCATATGACTCCATGACTTATTTTTTGTCACTAGTTGACAAAAAGTAAGTCATGCAGCTCAGCAGTTATACCGTGAACGCGTATCTGCATGACATGAAAAGCGCGAACGGACCACGCAGGTTATGTGGTTTTGTTCCGTGCTATTCTTGGAATGGACATACTATACTCTGTACCAGTACTGCTAACACGGTGGGACAAGATCGGCAATACTATTTAGTCTGGTTAGCCCAAGGTACATTACACTTTTGCTACTCTATTTTATTGCAACTTTGACCAAAACTTTGCACCTATCAGTAACAGAAAAACTATATCGTATTTTGTCCATACATATTGCATGAAGAGAAAATATGTATCGAATTTTCAAAGGCGTGTCAATATTCAATTAAGCAAAAGTTGGTAGCACGCGGTTGAGTTTTCGCGGCGTAGGTATAACACAATTATCGGTCTGCTTCAAGTCGGCGAAATTCACTGAAATATGTTACTTTCTCCTTCATAAAATTATTAATTCAATTAACAGCCAATCTGAGCTTTAGAATTTCTGAAGCTGGAGCAACATTTTATTAGCATTTATTAACATTTTAGATAGTTTCAAATAGCTTGCGGCAGTGAGCTTTCAAAAGATAGGTCAATTGATGATATAGATTTTGTATTATCTTACATACTTATACCTTTCCTTACCTACCAGGACTGAATAGGTCAAGAAAACAATGATTAGGTAAGTTTGGCAAAGAGAAACCTGGTTGCTAAGGTAACTGGACTGAGGAGGTCAGATAGGCCGACCCCAACATAGTTGCAAAACGCCTAGGCAGATGATAAGTATTTAAGACTCTTTCAATTAGCTCAGGTAATATGGATGTGTGCTGGTGTATGACATTGTGACCAATCGCAATATCACCTACATACATTTAAACTGGAATTAGATAAGATAGTTAATACAAATAGGGTTCGTACCTATTTTCTACCACAAAGATTCTATTTTGGGATGGGCACACTTAACCTAAGTCACTAGACCATACGTTTGCGGGGGAAACTAATGAATTTAGTAGACCAGGGGTGTACAAACTTATAGATGTTTTTGACAATTATTTTTCTAGAGAATATCTTGGTTTTAGGAATCAACTGACAAAGTATTTTGCTGCAAGTCTAGTTTTTACTATTTTTATTGCACTTTATAAATTAATAAATTTTAACACGACATCGACAGTTTTTGTATTTATTTTAGCCAAGAATTTGTAAAAAAGTCATAAACATTTATAGACGTAGTTAGTCAGATATATTTTTTTTAGATTTTATTGTCTTTTAATGTCTCTAACGTAAAAGCTCCCAAAAGGTTTGATACAAATTATGCATGATACGAATCGACCACGATTATCATTACTTAATCGATGATTTTGGAAAAGATAATTTAGGAAATTAAGTTCGACACTCAGGTTAACATTAACCGACTTAATTTACTTTAACGTTGAATAGCAACAGGAAATTAATCCAGAGGTTATTTTTCTAGAATACAATATAGAGGTATTATGTCGACATCGATAAATCGAAGTTCATCGACAGTTTTGCTGAAAGAAAATAGTTTTTCGCATTCTATAGAATTTCCTACTAAAAATAGATTTCCTTAACTTTGTGACGTAATAGAATTGGTAGTTTATTATTCTAACCGTAGTTATTATAGTAGAACATAAACTTATTATAGTAATGAATGTCTATGTCACTAAAATAGACTCGTTATTGTATTTTTTTCGTATGAACAAAACTTGCCATTTTGTTAGATAATATTTTTATCTTTTTGTTTAAACTAGCCATTATTGCCAGATTCTATTTTTGACCCTTTCTATTTGACGCGCAATGGTAACATATAGGTTTATTTAATCGACATGGACGGGGTTTAACAATGAAAAAATATCTTTCAATTTTGATAGACGTTTGTTGACATGACTGTCCGTCAGTTGCACAAAGGTCGATTAAAATTAAAAATTAAAAGTGTGTGTCAATAAGTATATTTAAATGTTTCTTCTTTAGTGTACTTGTTGTCATTCAATATAACACAAAAATCTTTATTCGTACACCAATACCATATAGTAAATACCTGTATCCTACAATACAAAGTTACCTCCAAAGATCTAAAGGTCCACAAACCACGTTGGAGCAATTTTCAGGGTTTAACGGAACATTTCGACGATTTGCGGTGATCGCGTGATCTGTGAACACATCAAAGGGGTTTAGTAACACGGATTAAGGAAATATGAGCAGAGATGTCATAATGCAGGTAGGTCAGGCGCCTTCTTCTAGGTCAAATACGTACTGACCTGACTAAAAAGAGAAGTAACGAGTGTACTAACGAGGCGTTCGGGTTCTTTGAGACTTCTGTCAACGATTTTTGGTATTTCAAAAAATGGGCGGGTTCGAAAGAAAGGATGTTAGGGCGGAGACAGTAACGTTCCTCGTCCACTCACTCGCATTTTGGCGTGTTACTTTCTTAGCAGATTTTCCCTTAATTTATGTAATTTCGTTCTCCATGGTATGTAAGTTGTTACCTAAAACTTAAGCCTTTGTCGTCTAGTCTAGATAGTTGTGCTTGTAATTGGACCACAATAATATTCGGGAGCTGTAGTGGTAAGTATTTGTGTAATGTTAATAGTGTAGGTATTTACTGGTAGTGTAATCGGATTTTCAGTAGATGGTTTTTTTATGGTAACCTGTTTTAATTGATTGGCTTATATACCTATAGGTAATGGGCAAGGAGATTATTTTAAATATTATGTTGTCCTATTTGTTATATTTTGTCTAGTTAATTTTTTCTTGTGTACGACAAAATTTTGATATGCTACAGCCAAAGTTCTTTCGAGTATTATTTTACATAGAACATGTAAAAATACAACAGGATTAATGGATTACGTTATCTCCTAATGTGAATAAACAAACAAATGTTAACAAACAACTGAAGAGATAAATCATCTGCGTTTGACCATATCCATCATAATACATAGTAAAATTTATGAATGCTATTATTGTCACGTCCCACGCATATAGGATATTCGGTTAGAAAAAACAATTTTTACATAATATACTTACCTATAAGATATTAAGTAACATGTACATAGTTTGACCATATCCATCCATCATAAGACTTAGAAAGTTTTATGAATGCCTATTAGTAGGTAGTCACATCCCACGCCCATAGAATATTCGATCAGAAAAATCAATCTTTACACAAGATACCTATTCGATTTTCAGAAGTACATAGGTATATAAAAATTGTAGTACAATTTTACATAGGTACAAATAAATAACCAAAACCAAAAAAAACGACGATATTTTAGAGCACCTCAAATATTTTCCAATACAATTTTTTCGTATTTCCCGACTCATTTTTTTTAAGGCAGCCTTAAAACACCGTTCACAAAATCAAAGATTAGGTAACGTTCCATCAAAATTGACCGTCGATTTCCTATAGTTGGACCTACAGTTCACCATGTACGCAATTAACTATGCGATTGGAAGCACTGATTAGAGGTCCGCTGGCCAGCAGTCCTGTTCCCTCTTATTTGACTGTGTGACCGCATAATGATTGCTTCGCAGTTTCCAGTGACAGCTTGACCCATGGAGAACAAAATGACTAGCGGAGCTGCGGGATTGTTCGAAAGAATTACCCTGGCTCTGGTACATACAGGACTTGAGAACTGAACATAATGGGTTTAGTCAGTAAGAGTCTGAAACTCTCTTACGCTGCACCCACAGCGGGAGGGGTGACATAACGAAAATCTCAAATAGTAGCGCGCCAAAATACTAGTGTGTGCGGGGTCGAAGAACGTTACTGTCTTCGCCCTTATACGCCTTCTTTGGACCCGCCTATGTTATGTAATACCATACCATATAAAATCGTTGACGTATGTCTCAAAGAACCAGGCCTCGTCAGTTTACTCTTAGTTGACCGTTTTGGTCATGCCCACCGTACGTATTTGGTCCAGAAGGCGTCTGACCTACCTGCATTATGACATCTCCGCTCATCTTTCCTTACTCCGTGTTGAGACTGACTTTAAGGGTGAAAATAGGACTGTTAGATTGGTTGGTGATGCTAGTCTCAAGTTCTTATACGATTTGTGTGAATTGCACTAGATTGTGCAGTTTTCCCTGTTATTCGAAGGTCGATCTTCAGAGGTAATTTTCGCAGCTGGAGGAACATTAATTGTTTAATAGTTTCCGATTCTCGGACAGCGGTGCGTTATTGAAGTAAGTTTTGACAGACATGGCAACTGAAATCCATTGACCATTTTTATCAAAACTTCATTTTGAATACCACTTATAGATTATTATTTTTAACCCTAAAGATACTACCAATATTCTTTTAAAGAAACCAAGATTCTATTAACGTCAACGCTAGCTATGTACTTATAATGATTATTGCCGTGAATGCCTCTTCGTTGCCAGATTTTACTTGCTCCATTTGTTTTTCGCGAAAGTTCATTGAGACGATTGAAATATAATAAGTTAAGTGATGGGCCAGCGAAACTAAGTGTGTATCGATGTCTTCTACTTAGATACTTTCGCAAGCGTCCGACGCAGCCTAAATACCAGGAAGATAAATAAAAAAGAAACAAAAGAATTGTTTGTCTGAGAATCGAGACATCAAAACCAACAACAATAAAGTTATACTGAAATTATTTCTTTCGAAGATGCTTTCGCTGGCTCCTATTAGGTGCTAATATATGAAAAAGGAAACATTTTTTTGTTTGTTTGTTTATGCCCTTAAGGCTCTGAAATCACTGAACTGATTTCAAAAATTATTTCACTGTTGGAAAGCAACATTCTTCCAGAGTAACATAGGCTATATTTTATCGCGGTACGGACAGTAATTGTCACGGGACGCGGGCAAAACCGCGGGAAAACGAATGAAACGAAAATGGTTAATAATAATAAACAACCGAAAGTACCAATACATTGCTTATTAACAAATAAAAGTTCATTGCCTGGGCCTTAATTATGAGGAATCTTTACGATCTCATTATAAGAGTAATGGCGACTTTTACCTCAGCTATTTGACGATAAATTATCGCTTTTATGCTGTGAGAGATCATGACTATATTAATGTTATGAGTAGCGCAATTATTATTAGACAATATTGTTGTTTGGTCACGTTGCTCTATCGCAGAACTGAGATGGTTAGAGAGTTACAAATATTATAAATAATACTAACTAAATACTAATATTATAAAGCTGAAGAGTTTGTTTGTTTGTTTGTTTGTTTGAACGCGCTAATCTCAGGAACTACTGGTCCGATTTGAAAATTTCTTTCAGTGTTAGATAGCCCATTTATCGAGGAAGGCTATAGGCTTTTTATCCCGGTACGGGAAGTAGTTCCCACGGGATGCGGGTGGTATCAATATATAAGACTCATTATCATACCAGGAACATTTCGGATTTAGGTGTCCAATATAAACGATAATCTAATACGAGTATAAGGGTACCCATTTGAAAGTGGGCGTCCAAAAACATATGACCACTACTTCTCACAGTTATTAAGTCAATGGCACTAATTAAGGCTGGGCGAATATTTTAACCAAAACTATTCTAAATAGAAAAGGGTATAATGTCAGTCACAGGTGTTGAAAAAAGGGTCAAAACATAATTTACCCTTATGAGCTGATAATGAACTTATAATGTGGGTGAGACACCTGCTGTGGGAACATGGCCGCTTTTACAAACATTGTTGTTTTACTAATAGACTTACACTGTAAAGTAAAACCTTTCAAAACGGTAGCTTATTATTTTTAATTGTTTTAATGTTTTGTAGGCTGGCCTTACTTAAGTGGCGATTGGTTGAAAGTTGTGTTAGTTAGTTACCTACACTATTTATAACTCAATAATCCTCACTCCGTTTGTCCCGCTCTTGGAAAGACTCCCTCCTGGACACACGATCTCCCGAGAAGAGTTTGGCAGTCCTTAAACAGACTCCGAACGCAGGTCGGCCGAAGCAAAGACAATCGGTCCAGGTGGGGTTTCACGGGCGGGGCGGACCTTGGGTGCGAGTGCGGGGCTGCTATGCAGACCATGTCCCACCTCATCGCATGTCCACTGTGCCCTGAAACTTGCTCGCGGCAGGACCTCATGAGCGCATCCGGCCGTGCTCTCGCTGTGGCGGCATATTGGGCTGACAAAGTGTAGTCTCACTATAAGACATGTCATCGACACGAAAGAAGAAGAAGAAGACTCAATAATGGCTGAACCGTTTAAGCTGAAAATTAGAGGGGATGTAGCTTACACCCGGGAGAAGAACATAGATTTTGCCATCATCCGGCTACTGGACGCAGTTATCTCGGGACGGGGGTGAAACCGTGGAGGGAAGCTAGTATTTTTATAAATTCATAATTAGTTAAGTATTACTCAGACAGAACTATTACGTCGCTATTTTTCTCCCAAGAATCACATGTATCTGAGGGCACGGCAGTGCCCCAGCCAAGACTCGAGCAAAGCGGGCACCCCGTACCATCTTTTCTCGAAGCGTTTCGCGGCTATTTCTCCCCCCTGTATCTTCCATGTGGATAAAGCTAGGAGTTTAGGTTTTCGATAATTCTATTACAACCAAAAACATATCTTATAGGATCAAAAACCCTTTTCCTTCGATTTAAATAATAGCTTCGATGTCTACAATAAATACATGAGAACAGCGATCAGAGCGATTAGTTAAACGTTCTGACTTTCCCCGACGCTATCGATATCAAAACCCTTTATTCAATTCCCGAATTTTCGCACAAAAGTAAAAAGATTTCTACCTGCCTACTAACAAAAGCCTTATAAAATACAAGAAACAACAATTATTGCGTAAAGTTGATGTTTTGTTCTTCGCAATTGTTGCGATACCTAAGTGGCTTAGGGCTGATTTTTCAATCGCCAGATAACTTTTATCTGAGGAATATGTTTGACGTTTTGACAGGTTTTGTATGGAAAATATGTCAAACCGCCATATTTATTCCTCAGATAGAAGTTAACTGATGATTGAAAAATCAGCCCTTAGTAGAATAAAACATATAATACTTATTTAGGAAAACAATGAATTATGTTCTTTTTTTGTAATAGAATAGTTTTTAATTAAAATGTAAATATGATTAATAAATAATAAAGATTTTTGAGTATCTAATGGTCTTACTATCAACATTATATATAACGTGTCTATTACTATGGGCCTCGGCACAAGGAGCTTGGAAAGATCTACCGTGTGTCACATTTTTCAGCACTGAAAATAGGCAGCTACGCATTAGCTATGACCCTGAAGATCCTCAAATAGTAAGAAACTAAAAAAAAGCTTCAATCAGTTCTTATTTTAAAATGACCAAAAAGGAAATGAGTTTCTAAAAAAAGATCCGTCTTCATTAAACTAATTTAAATTAGGAAGTACCATAGACTAATCTGGTTGAAGATCTCCTTTATAGATATTCTCAAAATGATGTCCATGAAATGAAAGCCTTTAATTAATTCCCGGATAATGACCCTCCAGATTATACGGGACTTAATAACCGGACTTGTTACATATACATGTATACATATAATAGAGAAATGCATAAATATACACGAGGACCTAGTTTTGAATAGTTGGTAGTGTTATATCGAAAATATTGATGTAGGATTACTTAATTGTTTAAAGTAGGTAGGTATTATAGACAAAAAAAGTATAGTTTTCGTATTCGTTAGTTCATCATTTTTTTAGTCAACTGTATTTTTTAGCTTTTATTTGTATTCATTTGAAAGTTCTCCGATTTATGTATACGAATAAATAAATAAAAATAAAATCGTGGCCTTTTCAATCTACGCATTTTTTAAATGTTTTGTAAAAACCATTAAGTAGTACAAAACAAAAAAGCAAAATATTTTGAGCTTGCGGAACTTCTGTATTCATTTAATAATGAACTCTCAGGAAGTGTTGGTTACAATGTAGTAATAATTTACAGCTAAACTTGCTTGACGGGCCGTACTGAGTAATTACGTAATAACGAGACATACACTCATGTTCATATTGTTATGCGCTTTTATTTATTTCTCGATGTTATTATTATTTATTTATTTATTATGTTCAATCTCTATAGGCAATTTCAGACCTAAAATTATAAAAATCTAAATAATATCTTAAAAGGTTAATCGTCCGTTTCTCAGCAGGTTGCACCATGGGCAGGTGAGGTTCGGTAACTACCATTAGGGCAGGACGGTATTTAAATTGATGTTTTTTTTTTAGTTACATATTTGCGAAAAACAGTGTCCATTATTTTTTATGATATTAACGTATTAACCTGAGTTACACACATAACACGTCAATATCGTCAATATCAAGAAATCGCTTATTACATTCATTTGTTACTTAATTCAAACCTAGTATACATCCATAATGCTAACCGAACCAATATTGAAGACAAATAGTTAGCCGTTTGTTTAAAAATATTTCATACGAAGCGCATTCTCAATATTTTACTCGCCATCTAGAAAACTGAACGCGTTTACGTGTAAGTTCAACCCTTCTTCAACCATTTTCGGTTACGATATTATATTCAAGAAAAATCTGCTATACCTAACTTTAAACAAAATGGAAACTAGTGTTAATTTTGTCGCATGTCATTAACAAACACAGGTACAATTCTGAAAAAAAATATTTACGTACAATGTCGTGCTGTGTTGTGCATTATAAAATAACGTACATACCCATTACAAATTATTTTAGCGAAGTATCAGAGTTGAAAGCAAGAGTTATCCTCGCCGAGCAAAGATAACTCATTTATAATTAAGTGGTTCTTTGTATGTGCACATCATTAATCATTTAATAAATCGCGAACTGTTCGGCGTGAGAAACTTCAAAGGCGGAAAACGCACTAGGCGTGAAAACCGCAAGTTTAATAATGCTGTAATTTGATGTAGCGATAATCATGAACATTATAAAAAAAAACAGCCAAGTGCGAGTCGGACTCGTGCACGTAGGGTTCCGCACCATCCAAACTAATATTCTATATATATTTATGGATATCGAGCAAAAATGAGCAAAAAAATCACGTTTCTTGTATGGGAGCCCACCGAAATATTTATTTTATTCTAGTTTTCAGTAATTGTTGTTATAGCGGCAACAGAAATACATCATCTGTGAAAATTTCAACTCTCTAACTATCGCGGTTCATGAGATACAGCCTGGTGACAGACGGACGGACGGACGGACGGACGGACGGACGGACGGACGGACGGATGGACGGACGGACGGACTGTTACTGTTACTGTTACAGCCTTTTTATCGTCCCACTGCTGGGCACAGGCCTCCTCTCACATGGAGAAGGATTGAGCATTAATCACCACGCTTGCTCAATGCGGGTTGGTGATTTCAGACAGTATAAGTCCAGGTTTCCTCAAGATGTTTTCCTTCACCTTTTTATCAGCCTTTGGTGTCCAAGATATAATTAGAAAGTACATACAAACTTAGAAAAGTTGCATTGGTACTTGCCTGAACTGGAATCGAACCCACACCTTCAATACTCGAGAGGTTGGTTCTTTACCCACTAGGCCACCACGACTTTTTGTGACGGACGGACAGAGGAGCGAAAACAAAAGGGTCCCGTTTTACCCTTTGGATACGGAACCCTTAAAATAAAAACGACTAGAAAATAAACTATATAGGATACAAGGCCGATTTATAATCGCCAGATAACTTTAAACTGAAGAATAAATATGTCAAAACACCATATTAATTCCTGAGATTGAAGTTAACTGATGATTGAAAAAGACCAGATTGTCATTGATTGAAAAACAGAACTAACAATTAATTGTAGGTAAAAGAGGAAAAACTCGTCCTACCCTTTCATTAATTTTGCGAAAAAAGTCCAACTTTTTAGTCCATTTTGAGCGGTACTAGAAATTCGTGCAACATTTTAAATAAACACGTTCTGGCAGAGTCTAGTCAGTTTACGTGAAAAAGAAGAAAAAAACATAGAGAAAATTTCTAACTGGCCATTATTTTTCTATGTATGAACATTATGTACCTTTAGATGGTTAAAATCATTGTTTTTAAAACATAATTGAAGAATAACGTCTCTTAAAAAACAGAAGCAGTTTTGTTTACGAGGAAATAACAATCTTGTTTTTTTTTAATATTCTTAAAAACCAGAAGCAGGTTTGTTTAACGAGGAAATTACAAGAAATAGTTTTAACATGAAAATCAACTAAGATTAGTCAAGAACGCGGCAAAATCCTATTCTGTCAAACTATAACATGTCTTGTCACAATGACGTTCGAAAAAAGAATCTTCCAAGCATAGATGCACGGCTGAATGGCGAGGTGTCTATGGTCGCTCGTCTCTGCTGCCCTCTTTGTAACTACTGGCAGCTAACACGGCCTCTCCTGACACCCTGACGTCCTCGGCAGGATCTGGGTGAACCTGGTTGAGTCTCGGAACACCTGCACATTCAATAAGCGAGTTGGATCTGGCTCAATTTCGTCATATTTAAATCTCGATTGGTAATCGTGGTCATCATCGGTTTTCTGAGCACATGACACTTTCAGAATAAAAATTATTGGAGGTTTTACAAACCTCAAACAAAGTACTGATCCATTTAAACAAAGAAAAGTAAATAACATCAACTTTAAATCAAATAAGAGGTACAAAATTAATAACAGAACACTGGTATACCACCCAGCGACTGGAAAATAAACAACGTCAACTTTAAATCAAATATCAGGTACAAAATTAATAACAGAACACTGGTATACCACCCAGCGACTGGAAAATAAATAACATCAACTTTAAATCAAATATCAGGTACAAAATTAATAACAGAACACTGGTATACCACCCAGCGACTGGAAAATAAATAACATCAACTTTAAATCAAATATCAGGTACAAAATTAATAACAGAACACTGGTATACCACCCAGTGTAAGTGTGTCGAGTGTAAGGCTGAAACATATTAGTTGTACACATATACACACACAACATACAAAGAAATCATGTAAATTATTAACCTGGTTTCGAGTGAAAGGCTGAAACATATATCATGTAAGAAGAAATACGATTACTTTTACTTATTAGTTATACCGTGAGCGCAAGCGTGCACTCAAGCGCAAAAAATGTGTTATCAATCAAGAAAGATGTTATCAAGAACAAATACTTGAACTATACGGAAGTCATAGGCAAGGGGCTTAGACTATACGGAAGCCATAAGCCAGGGGCTCAGACTACGGAAGTCATAAGCCAGGGGCTCAGACCATACGGAAGTCATAAGCCAGGGGCTCAGACCATACGGAAGTCATAAGCCAGAGGCTCAAAATATACGGAAGTCATAAGCCAGGGGCTCAGACTATACGGAAGTCATAAGCCAGAGGCTCAGACTATACGGAAGCCATAAGCCAGAGGCTCAGACTATTCGGAAGCCATAAGTCATGGGCTCAGACCATACAGAAGCCATAAGCCAGAGGCTCAGACTATTCGGAAGGCATAAGCCAACAGAACCAGCAGGAGCACCAGCACAGCAGCGCTCGTGCCGCAATCAGCAGCACCGGCACAGCAACGCTTGTGCCGCGACCAGGAGCACCGGCAGAGCAGCGTTCGTGCCGCAATCAGCAGCACCAGCATAGAAGCGCTTGGGCCACGACATGGCCGTTACACATTCTCGTGTATAAGTCTGCGAACAAGCACTTACGACATACATTTCGTTCGGCCACTTCTGACCATCAAAATCTTTCATCAAAATCTGGAAAGCTTTTCGCTCTCAAAGAAATAAATTCAAGGGATAAGTTTCAAACTATGTCTCAGAAATATCATTATTACTAATCATGTATCAGCAACGCTGAAAACACAACTACCATTACGGTTTGATAAGTTACGTGTAGTTAACTTCACTTCAGCTTTTGCTACACAGAATACTTATAGGTGACAATACCAATGGTTGGTACAATATTACACATTTTTCCACTTAATACAGCTAAGAGCATAATTACTTCCGATGTGTAATCAAAACAATAGAACAGATCACCTGACCTCAAAGCATGATATGCCAGGTCTACTATCCACTGGCTATCATTACCAGAGTATGCCAAACGAGATACTGGCCGTCAGTACTCCGTACAGCATGCAAAGCTTGTGCAGCAGCACAGCATCCGAGGAGCATGAAGTGTCACACCACTCTTACTATGTCAAATGACACAGCACCTGGAGCGCTTACACCATCACCTCACACGGGTTAGGCTTATCCTCAATACCTGTAGACATTAGACAAGCAAGCAAGCATCTGGCTAAGGTAACCAAACGTTCAATTGACAGACTCTCAAGCATTGTCATGCTACAGATTTGAACATTAGTTAACATCAAAAATTAATGCACCCAAATTACATAATCAGTAAAAGAAAATAAAAACTAAGGTCTGAAAACAGACTTTCAATTTGTAAATTGTAAAATGGCACCAAAAATCTAGAGCCTGATGCACAATTTTAACTATTCCATTTCAATGAAAACAAATTGAGTAAGTCAAAATCAAATCAGTGTGCATTTATATCACAAAAGCAGTAAACTTATATTTCTGTGTGGGTACTTGTTGAAACTCTCATGAGCAGAAACATTAGAAATAAATATTATTGGGCTCATTTACATAGTAAGCCTGTTACTTATCCGATTTCATGGGACAAAAAGATTTCAAATGCAACCAAAAGATGCACATTATTGTTCCAGCTTGTATAACACCTTGTTCAAGCTTTAAAACATTTATCTAACCTTTTGTATATAAGAAAACAACCCATTGGTCATTAGCGATGGCACCTGAGAATCTAACTCAAGTTTTCATAAACTTTCAGTATGTCTTTAACCAATAAACCACCAAGATGGATTACAAGACATGTATTACATAAAGGCTAAATAAAATCGGATTGATCTCACCATTTACATACAGGTAGGTACATTACAGGATTCTTCCCGTAACATCTCGAGCATAGTAGGAGCAAGGCATGTTGTTCACGGACACCACAGCAATACATAGGCAGAAACTCATTCTACCCGAAACACACGAGAGCAGTATCAGTGTACTAAGCTCGAGCAATTCTCGACTTATTACACCGTCATATCCACATGAAAACCAAAGCCATCGTTAATTCGGTTATAACAAGAACATTTTGATATTACCTTAACATGTTACTATGACAATCAATTTTGTTAACCAATGATCATAGTTACCAGACCTGTTATTTCCATAAAATAATAAAAACCAATATTCCTTTGCGATTTTTCCAATAATGCAATCCACATTAATGCTATCCTGAAGGGGATGATAAATAATAGGATGTACTCTTAAAGTTATTTGGGCACTTGATGAAGGTGAACTCTTCAGAATGGAATAGACCAGAATTGAATGTCCTTGTTCCACAACAAGACATATTTATTGGTATCACTTACGCTGCCTGCATAGCATCTTGAATATACCGTTGCGTAGATTGCAACGCACTGCAATCCATTACAAAATTAAAATAGAACAGCAAAAACTTCGGTAATGGCGGACATCCTTACACCGCGTCGTACTTAATAAAAGTGCCAATAAATCTAAACTGAAATCAAAAACTTTATAGTGGGAGTGAGACTATCCCACTTCTGATCTTAAAAACCAGAAGCAGGTTTGTTTAACGAGGAAATTACAAGAAATAGTTTTAACATGAAAATCAACTAAGATTAGTCAAGAACGCGGCAAAATCCTATTCTGTCAAACTATAACATGTCTTGTCACAATGACGTTCGAAAAAAGAATCTTCCAAGCATAGATGCACGGCTGAATGGCGAGGTGTCTATGGTCGCTCGTCTCTGCTGCCCTCTTTGTAACTACTGGCAGCTAACAATATATTATTGAAATAGTTTTAACATGAAAATCAACTAAGATTAATCAAAAAACCCGGCAAAATCGTATTCTGTCAAACTATAACATGTTTTGTCACAATGACGTTCGAAAAAAGAATCCTCCAAGCAGAGATACACGGCTGAATGGCGTGGTGTCTATGGTCGCTCGTTTCTGCTGCCCTCTTTGTAACTACTGGCAGCTAACACGTCATTAATGTGGCATTCAAGGAAATATCGATTTTTGAGTACTATTACTGTCACTGTCAGATAAGTCATTTTGATACCGATGATTAGTTTGAAACATTATCATCTACTTCTATTATTCATGAAGAAAGTTATTGTTGTTAAAGGAACATAAGTAAAATAAAGCTAACAGGATTACTTTCTGTTTCCCGTAAGTAGTTTGATCCACAACCCGAGGGATATTACTTCAACTAGGTACCTACGTCCTTTCTGAGGCCTGGACTATCTTTGTACAATAAATCACTGAAATCAGTCCAGTAGTTTTGACGTGATAGCGCGACAGTGAGATAAAAAGTGTTTTTTTGCATTAATATTTTTTATGATTTTTATAGAGATAAAAGGGCAGTTTAAATGCCTAGTGCGTACACCTACTTATACATGAATTAGTCATGCGTTTTTGCTCAGATTTCTTAGAATACAATTAAACGCTGTTCAATCTTTTTAGTTCGTCTTTCTCCCTTTGCAGATTAAACTGGAACTTAGATTAAAATTCTGTTTGTGTTTGTAATGTTATTTTTGTAACAGGGTTAGCATTTCTCAGGACAATGAATACATTTTCTCTAATTAAAGATGCAATTTTATGTGTCAATTTTAAATAGTCATAAAAAAAAAAACTTAATTCATGGAAATCATAAAAAGAAAGAAACGTGGAACAAAATATGCTTGCCGTAAAAAAAAAAAAAGATTTATCTAAACCAAAGACTGCACACTCTATGATTTAAATTAATGAATGTTCTTTATTATTTTTGTACAAAGAAGGTGCAATACAAAAAAATTAACCTCAATCGTATAAAAACTCATAGAGATAGACTTTTCAATATTAGCACAAGTAAGTAGAAAACTTTATAGGCATGTCCCAATTCGACGGGTTACACGGAATTTCGAAAAATACGTCTATGAATTAAAAATATCAAGTCATACTTTACCCCGTAGGTATCTCGAGTTAACCGTTTATGACTTACAATGTTCAAAGATCTCCAAACTTCTTACGCCGCTTAGCTTGGAGAAAAATAATAATATTATGGCTGTATTCAACAACTTACCTGAGATAAATAGGCTAAAGAGTATGATTTCTGATGTTTTTAAACGGTTTTATTTAGCTCGACTCGTACGGTATTTATTTGTTTGTTTTTTGTTTGTTAGGGTCAATATTAGAAATTAAAATTTAAGTACCTTCCTGTTATCAGATTGATCTGTTTGGTACACACCTTTAATTCTGATGACAATACAATATAGTAATATCAATAACATTGTAAATCCAAGATGGCCGCCGGTACAAAATGGCGGATTACATATTTTTTCACAACCTCCTCAATATGGGTATCAAATGAAAGGGCTACATAAGTAGAGTACTGTCAGTAACCTGCCTGGGCTGCGGGATTGTTCGAAAGAGTTACCGTGGCCCTGGTACATAAAATGCTTACGACGGAACACAATGGTTTTTAGTCAGTGAGAGTCTGGCACTCCCTCACCGCTGCTGACCCACAGCGGGAGAGGTCATTTGATGATTTTTGGCGCCGTTAAGAAAAAGACTCTGGAAGGGCTATGTATTGAGGAATTAGATTGTAATAAATTATCAGGTAAGAGACCATGTAATAATAATACACTAAATAAATTAAATAGAATGAGGAATATTCGGTAGGCATTATCATTAAATACTAAAAAGTAGAAAATAAAAAATCGGTAAAAAAACTTTTAAGTTAAACGGTTTTATCTTATGTGTACTGAAAACTAGAAAAAAAAAATACAAGACTTACCTATCAACCTACGTAGGTGGTCCCGGTCATATTAGACTAAAATAAAAACGTGGGGCCCCTCTGAAAACCTACCTATGGCAAAGCATATCTTTATACTTTGGTAGATCATGAGCTCGGCGTTCGCTGGTGAAGCCGCTACGGCTGATTATTGACTGTCAAAATCTCCAGTTACGATTATAGTAAGTCGATGCAATCCACACCTAAGTATTATACCTCTAGAAGAAAGTACTACAGCAATAATTAATGGGCCCCACGTTTTTATTTTAGTCTAATATGACCGGGACCACCTACGTAGGTTGATAGGTAAGTATTTTTTTTTATTTTCTAGTTTTCAGTACACATAAGATAAAACCGTTTAACTTAAAAGTTTTTTTACCGATTTTTTATGTAAAAGATGACTGATTAAGTTGAAAAAGTGCAATAATGTAAGAAACTGTTCAAACAAAATTTTGAGTACAAGTATCAACTAATCTTTTTAAATTCGGTAACGAAACATGATGAAGATGGAGCCTGGACAGAACGTGCAAAATACAAACGACATTTGGTTTAGACATGTGGGCACATAATATGTGGGAGATGTTCGAAAATACAAGAAACAAAGCCATGACGTAATTGTCCAAAAATTTCGTCAAACTTTAAACAATCTAAAAGTTCCATTTAACTTGATAAGTGGAACAAATAAACACCAATTTAATAGTGGTCCCGACAAAAGTGAAGTCGTGTAGAGTGACCGTAAGATCGCAACTATTCGAGGCAAGAGTGGCGTTCCGTGTCGCGTCCCCCGTTATAAATTGGTGTCCAGGCTACGGGAATATATGGGACGCACATTTTTGTCAATTGAGAGGAAAATGGATAAAGCAAACCTTTGTTGAGATCCTTATTTAGTTATCAATTGGATTATTGATTGCGTGAGGGCGTAAACTTTTTCCGTAGCAATGTTTATGTGCCGGATTGTGGGCTTAAGTTCGTGGGTGGATGGAATATAAAAAGTAGGGCTTCGATTTTTAAATCAATTTTTTTTAACCTCTTGTATGACGCGAATTACAAAACAATAGAAAATCAATAGTGTCTCGAGTATATCTGCGCTTCGACATACAACGGATTAATGAACAATCAAATCGTTGTTGTTATTTGTGAATTTGTTTGTCAATAAGTTCTATGAGCTTAAATCATCTTTTGTAGATGTAAAAAGCCACTGATGATGGAAGTTTTATGAATAAAGGACAGGGACTTATTGAATTGATTGTTTTTTTTTATTGTTTTCCATATCAAAATTATTTTAACGAATAAAAATAAAGGATGTTCAAGGACACAAAATATACCCTGGTGAAAATTATAGATAGGTACACATATTAATGTAACCTCAAACAAAGCAGTTAGCGTATCCTAATTAAGTCGTTCACGTTTGTTAAGACAAGTTGTTAATTATAATTCGCACTGATTATGAGGGCTCTAGTTGACGAACAAACATATATGAATGTTAATTGTGTAGATATTTAAACGCTTAAACAACATTAATTAAGTTTGTGATTATGACAAATATTCTTTTGTCGCTTTTGTTTATTTGTGGAAGTTTTGAATTACATATTTATATTCCCACATTTTTTTATTTATTAATGCCCATTTTGCTATTCGGAAAGATGGGAAAACTGATGAAGCAAAAGACATGAAATCGGTCCATCTGATCTCTAATCATATTGTGTTTGACCTAAAGACAACTTTCGGTATATTTATATTTAAAACAATACCTATTCGAGTTTTAATTATGTTAAAACCCAATTTTTATTTCGCATTTGGTAAATGACAGAAATTAATAAAGTTTTTTTTTTTCAATAAATAAATACTTACGCATAGGTACTTTTAACAATACAGAACTATGTATAGTGATTCTATTTTTGTATCCAACCAAACTGAATCTATGAGATAAAGCAAGATAACAAATGACAAAAATCAAATTATCTTTAAGTTTATAAATCCTTACTAATTAAATTGTCGTTGTTTCTCATAGGATTTCGTAAACAACGACAAATTCTATTTCTCTTCTTAATAGGCGGAATCCTACTACTAATTAAGTACTTACTTTTGACTTGAAAACTACATTTTTTGTATATAAAATATACCGTCTATAATATTATATTTACATACTTATTTATAATCCTAACTAATATTATAAATGTGAAAGTAACTCTGTCTGTCTGTCTTTCTGTCCGTCCGTCTGTCTGTCTGTCTGTCTTTTCTTCACACCTAAACTACTGAACCGATTTGTGTGAAATTTGGTACAGACATAGTATGGAACTTGAGAAAGGATATAGGATAGTTTTTATTACAAAAAATATAAAAATAATAAAATTTAATCCGGACATATAGCGCCATCTATTGGTCAAACCAAAAATCTGCCGGAAGTCACTATTCCACGCGAACGAAGTCGCGGGCAAAAGCTAGTAAGCATATAAAAAAAAACTATCCTAGTAAAAACAAAAAAAAAACTAAAAAGCGTCAAGAATTAATAATATTTTATTATTATAGACAAAATAACTCACAAATGCCAACAAAAATAACATTTTGAATGACACGAAAAATGTAGCTTTTCAACAAATTTTTTCAAATTGGTTCAGTAGTTTCGTAGCTTTCAGGTTACAAACAAACAAAACAAAAAGTTTTCATTTTTATTGTATTAGTACCTGTAGAAGTGTACATAGATAGGAAATGACAGTCATAGTAAATGTAAGTTTTAAAACTTGACATAGGTATGTAATATCTGTATGCAGAATGTCTGTATGTACTTACGAATATGATGCTATTTCAGTCCGATTCCTGAACATTGTTAGTCAGGAAGCAACTAAGTACTAGCAGTAATGTTTGTCTAGATCCAAATGGGAAACGGTTGGCAAACAGGAAACTCATTCACTTGTATATAGCATTGATTGAAAAGTTTCAAGTAGACTATATTATTACTTTGTAGTAGAGGTATCTGAATAGATTTAAAACATTTTAGACCGAAAAATAACAATATTTTATAACTTTGTAGTTTTTTTTTCGTAGTCTTTCTGGACTCCAAAGATGCTTCTAATATATGAGAAACAGTGTAAACTATATATTGACGATTTAAGCTTTTGAATGCACTTATATTGATAGTATAATACACAGTAGCCGAAGTATCGGTAAATTAGAGAAAAGATATATCGAAAAAAAAACCAATCAGTTTTTTGTTCTATCAGCAAATGAACATTTAACATTGACTTACAATTTTCCCATCCTTAATACCCAAACATTTATTACACTTAAAAACAAAAAAAAAAGACACCCAAAAAAACCCATACTTTTTATTCATCCCCCAATATTGTAGTCACCTGACCGTATGTATGCTTTTCATTTTATGCGCATATTTTATCATCCCGGTCATGTGGGACTCGATTCGCGATACTGGTACGGTCCACTGACCAACTGAAGCAATAAACTGATATCGGACCAACAACTGTATCCCAATATACGTGTATTTAGCTTTAGCTTTATCCAGCTGCGGATAATTTGTGTGCGCGCGCCACGGATCTAGTGGCCCTAAATTGCGTTCCACATATATACGCTTGTAGGCCACTTTTTGGCTACAAAGTTGGTCTAGTGTCGATAGCGCGACTGCTTCACGAGATCTCGGGTTCGATTCCCAGGATGGGTCGAACTTTGTGGGTTTTAGAAACTTTCACGGCTCAGCCCGGAGTCTGCAAGTTGTCGGTGTTACACCCCCGTGCCTGGAAGGGCACGTAAAGCCAGCGTTCTCGAATGCTACCCGTTAGCAGTCGTTGTTATGATTCTACGTCAGAGGCCGTTAGACGGATTTGAGGAAACTCTGACACCAGGGCTGGCTAGGTGATTAAACCTGCGGCTAGCTCGATAAGAAGCAGAAGCTAGAAACAGTCACGCTTTTTTCGTTGGATTGGGTACAGGTATAGATTTAAACACAACACCCACGTTAGTATGATTTCGCGTTGTGTAATGGTGGGCGGGTCTTTTGCCATTTACTCAGAGAATGGGAAAACCTAATAAGTCATTGGGGGCCGAACTCCGGTAATCTTTTAGTAATATTTCATCATCACAGCTTTAATAAAAAGGTTCACTGTTTTAAAACCTATTTTATATTACTTACCTTTTTTTAAACCGCAGTAAAGACTATGGACTAATGATTTTTGATATCGTCTGTCCGTTTTTTGGTGCAGTTGACAATTCTGTCAGCCAGTACTAAAAATGCGACTTTCCCTTGAAAATCAACAGCTGTCTACTACACAAACATTCGGTAGGTAGGCTATACATTGCTTACATCTCATGTCATATCAAAACCTCATAAAAGTCAAGTGACGTCACGATACACCACTAAAATCCTCGCGATTGTCTTCTAATAAATCTGGCGCTTCAAGGATCACAGGTTAAATGCTTCAAACTTAAATAAAGCCAGCACAGAAATATCACCTTACAAAGTTTCTGTAGTATCGCGATACTACAACTTTTCACGTTGCCCTTCGAAACCGCTGTCGATTTCTTACCAAAATACTGCCAAACAACTTTGAACTCTATCTCGTAGCAATACGGTCTTTATTGCATTTTTTGTACAAAAGTTATATTGTTCCCGGTCGGATTACAGGACGGCGAGAAGATGAATTTTCGTTTTCACACGTGATTATGGAAATGTAATTTATTCTTCTTGTTTAGCGGATGAATTATACAAGGGTATCTTATGTCATGGGAAAATCATTTTCCAAGTCAGCCAGGTATGAGAAAAACTCAAAAGGTTTTGTGTATTTGTAATTGAGACGTGTATATTTAAAACATAACCTTTTTTTCTATTATTCCTTCAAAAAGTTTCACAAAATAGAAGTAAGATGATTTTCTACCGAGAGTCTCTTAAACTTAAACTCCTAAACTATTTTCCTCATGCTCTTTCTTCAAGATACATCTTTCCCTCTTCCAGCCAATCCAACTGACGAATACAATCCAACTTAGCTCGAGATCGCGTCCAAGAAAACAGACCATGAGATCTGAATGAGATATATCCCCATATTAAAAAACATTCATCACCTTTAACCGATACCGTATTTCAACGCTACTTTATTTTTTATTTTCCAATCAGGGTGGAATTTAATTTAACGTGTCTGAGTCTCGGTCCCGACGCCAAATGGCGTATCTACATCTTGAATACTGATCACTTACGCTCTTTTTGCTCTAGGTAGTGCAATGTTTTGAGTTGAAATCGCATGTAGGTATACGTGCTGCAAAATTAAAAAAAAAGAATATCCTGTTAATGATTTTTACAACTTGATTTGTGATGAAGTTCACCCAATTTTAGTTATATCTCCCTAGCTTTTTTCCGACTGTGTTAAAGTCGACACACTATGAAACTGTTTGCAGCTGAGCAGGTCCTTGACCTATACATTTTATGGCAATTAAATAAATTCCCAAATTGTGTCTTTATTTTTTTACTATCTCTTGTCACTCTTGTTTCACTACCTTTCAATGCAAGTTATAAACAAAAGTGCAACTGCGCTGTAAATACATACTAACCCAACTAATCCTACATCACATTTACATCATATGTGTCAACAGAGATACACACTTGCGACTTACGACATTCTCCTTCATTAATCGTAACAACTACTGCTAGATCCGACTGGTGCAAGATAGACGTGATCCGGGCACAGCTGCCGTACATCACACTATGCTAACACGGCCGGATATTTGACGCACTCCACTGACTCCATTGTCGAGTCGTCTCGATTTAGTATCGAGTTGTGATATCGATGGTAGCACGTGTCAATAAGATGCTGGCGTAGTTATAAATATGAAGTTGGCAAAAAAATAAATCATGCAACGCAAGTCTTCTGGATTCGTACTATTTTGACGACAAATGGCTTATAATGTATAACGTTCTTTAACGATCTTAGTTATCATCTAACATTGCTTTTCAGAACCATAACTATTGATTCTTGAATAAATATTTTAAAATAAAGACATCACGATCGAACTAAAACTTCACTCACTTCAATTCTGTTCGTTGAATATTTTGGGCGACATTTCAGGTAGGAGCTCAAAGAAAGTAAATAAACGGTTTAACAAAGGTCTCGAGGATCGCAAACAGTGGACAAAAAGAAAACTGACCCCAGGGCGAAAGAAAACAAAAGCAACAAGATTTTCAGACTCAAATACACGTGCAAAATCTCTTACTATATGGGTCTATTTTTTCTTGTGAGTGCAGAATATATAGCAGGTTTTTTACAATAATTCATTATTTTAGCGTTTGTCTAATGAATAATGCAGCTTAGCGTTAGAGCTGTAAGTATCGGCCTTCTTTATCTGCAGAGACAAAGCATTGCCATAGGCATTTGTCTGTCAAAGGATGACCCACCACAGTTTAACTTTAGCGTAATTAATAATAATCTGTTAGCTTATAGGACACTTATTTTTGATCATCTATAGCCAGTATTTTTGTATGTGTTAATTAAGCTTATAAATTGGTATATAAAGACTTCATGCTTAGCTTTCTACCATCCTCGTTTTACATTTTGTCTGTAGGTAAACCCAAGTCTGAGTTGTTCGTCTAGTGTAAACAGGAAGTCAGACCTCCTTGTGTGAGGTAACTTACTTGCTCAAGTTATACCTTCTAACATTATCAAAACTTTTCTCTGTTTGCGTTAACTTAAACGGTATTTAATTTCACACCTACATATGTATGTAAAACAAGAAACCTAAGGCAGTACTTGAACATATTTCTTCACCAAATTATGTAATTAAGACCAAACAAAAAAAAAATGTGTTTGTATACAAAGTTTAAAAAAAAGTATTTATTTAAACTATATCTTCTATAAACTAAAATTAAGTTATAGAACAAACATTAAAAATAGAGCCATTACACCTCAATTAAGCACCATTCTTGACTAAAACTTTACCTGAAAGCTAACTCAAAGTATTTTTATGCTAATCTAGATCCTATTAACATAGCGCTAAAGTAGCAAATGTCTTGATTAAAACCCTATTAATATGGGAAGTTACAGGCGTTGTAATTGCTCTCGTGTTCTCGTTTGTCATACGAATCAGTGGTCAAAAGCTTTGACTGTAATCGAAAGCTGGCTTTGCCTTTGGTAATGATTAGATGGAAAAATTCATCGATAGAGCTTCAGAAACGGCAGTTAATTGTAAGCCTGCTAATTACAGACAGACTAGCTTGTCAGCGCTTTGACTGCCTCGTTGGTCTAGTGGTCGCAAGCGCGGCTGCTGTGCTCGAGGTCTCGGGTTCGATTCCCGGGTCGGGCCGAAATCGCTTTGTGGGTTTTCTTAAACTTTCACAAAGCAGCCCGTAGTCTGGAAGTTGGTGACTGATTCACCCGTGCATCGGAGAGCACGTAAATGTCGGTCCTGCACCTGATCTCTTCCCGGTCGTGTCGGATTGCCGTCCCATTGGGTTATGAGAGTGAAGGAATAGTGAGTGCACCTGTGTCTGCGCAAATGCTCGTGCACTATAATATGTCCTGCGCAGCTGGCTGATCTCCTTAAAATGAGAACAGCCGCCGTGGCCGAAAAAATCGGCCGTGGACGCCATTAGCTTGTCAGCGGCTTGCACAAAGTTTACTTAATTATCGATGGCTGAATCTTAATTGCTTTTACTACAGCTTGACTCAAAATGACATTTTGTGGGTATAACGTAAGTAGTAGTGCAAGTTCTGGATGGATTGTTGCAAACGTGACATGGACAGCTTCAACATCAATGCTAAATATTGGGAAGCACGGGCCAATAAAAGGCTCTCATGGACACGCGACCTGCACACTGGAACTGCAAAATATGACGAAGCCATAATTATAATCTAAATAATAAATAGGTATTCACATTCTTCTGCTAGCGATTTTAATCGCGTTCCATAGGACTAGGTAGATATGTACTACACGCATCTCCATTAAGTCGATCAGTAGCCTACATAGCGGTCCTTGATAATGAGCTATCTAACACTGAAATAATCAAATTTAACCTGTAAGTAGTTTCTGAGACTAGCGTGTTCAAGCTAACAAACAAGTTTTATAATATAGCATAGGTGACGAGAAAAATTAATGAAAGAAACCTATTAAAAGTTAAAGTAACTAAACTATCAATTACTCCATACGTTTTAAGGCAAATCAATGTTTCTTTTCTATTCCTAGCTAGCCTAGTTATTCTAAGAATAGACCAAAACACATGCAGCCCACGCAACTATATGATACTAGGTAAAAATGTCACTACGTTAAGTCAATGGTGGCGCTTGCATTAGTCCGGTGTCTGTTTCAAAATATGTTTTCAAAGAGGTTTAAACGCCTACGAGTTCGCATAGTATAAGGGCAGGAATATGTTGGACAATAGATACAATAACATAACAGACATTTCTTTAGTAAGATCCTATGCGAGATAATTTACCTCTAATACTTAATGCTAATGCTTTTTTCTAAAATAATAACTTAGGGGTACAAGACGAAATCGTTTTAATTTCGTATTATTTTATACACAACTCTAGTCGTACCTATATATAAAATTGTTTTTGGTTTTAATTTATTAGAATAATTAGGTATTATCTGATTTATTCTCAGTTGTTCAGCGTGTCAGCCATTATTTTCGGTTCACAGAAAAAGTGATGAGGAACTATTTAGCACTAATGGGTATCATATCAAATAATCAAAAACTAAATAAACCAAAATTCTGAACAGACGAAAAGCTACTTCTGAAAACACTTTAACCCATTTCAAAGGCACAGTCACAAAAAACGGAATGTTAACTGTTAAATCTCTCGAAACGTCGACTTAAAGGATTAATTTCGAAAGCTTTTAGTAGAATTTATTTGTATCTAAATCCAAAAACTCGAAATTTGTCAACTGACCTTTTGCATTTCTTCAGTATTTTTGAGATCGGAAAATACGAGTAGGTTATTTCGAACCCTTTTCATCTGTTTTTGGATCCACAGAATCTGCCAATTATTCAGCCGTATAAAATATATTTGTAGATGTAATCCAGTTGGATTGCAAACCTATTTCACTAAGGTACAAATGAAAGTGGGAATATATTCTATATAACCACGCATGCAAACTTCATAAAGTACCGTAAGTACAACGACAAAACCTGTAGACCTTACAACAACAAAAATGACGCTAAAATTGAAAATCACTTCAAGAGCTCCCTGTAAAATCTTTTCTACAGTTCAAATAAAAAAAAGAACATCAACAAATCGGCCTCTCCAATCAGCGTGAAGTATGAAAGTCGAACAAACTACACTACGCCATGAAGAACAAAAGACGAGCGGACATTTCATAACGAAAAAATCTTAAGAAACTAGTGTCGTCAAAATACGGGTTTTTGGGGGACGAGGAACGCCACTAACTACGCCTTCATATGCCTTCTACCTCTTTCACCCCATCCACTTTTTTTTTGTTAACAAAATACCAATCAATCAGGACCAAACTTTGACAGATTGGTCGTGATTTGACAAGGATCATAAACGCCTCATTAGTTCAAGTAAGTGATCACGCCTACCGTACGTTACTTTGACCTACAAGAAGGCGCCTGACCTACCTGCCTTATGGCATGTCCGTTATCTTTCCTTTCTTCATGCTCGTTACTGATCGTTGTAGTCACACCCACCGAACGAATTTGACCTAGAAGAAGTTTCCTGACATACCTACCTTATGGCATCTCTTTTTAGGGTTCCGTACCCAAACGGTAAAACGGGACCCTATTGTTTTCGCTCAGCTGTCCGTCCGTCCGTCCATCCGTCCGACCGTCCGTCCGTCCGTCCGTCTGTCCGTCCGTCCGTCCGTCTGTCACCAGGCTGTATCTCGTAAACCGTGATAGTTAGAGAGTTGAAATTTTCACAGATGATGTATTTCTGTTGCCGCTATAACAGCAAATACTGAAAACTAGAATATAATAAATATTTTGGGGGGTCCCATACAAGAAACGTGATTTTTTTGCTTTTTTTGCTCATTTTTGCTCGATATCGATAACGGCCACAGGTATTATAAATAATGGTACGGAACCCTTCTTGCACGAGTCCGACTCGCGCTTGGCCGGTTTTTTTAATTATGGCATCTCCGTTCATCTTTCGTTCCTCGTACAGTGATTCGCGACAAATGCGCCACAAATAACTTGCAGGTAATGGACTTGATGCATTGTTGCGAGACAATAAGTCTTCTGCTTTGTTCTGTTATGTCCCTCTATGCACTTATGTATGCGGTGTTCTATGCAAGCTGTGGAGTTCTTGATGAGTGAGAAATTGAGTGAATTATTTAATAAATTAATCTGTTTTCAGGTTATTAGTCTGTCGGATGAATTGTGTTTTTCAATAAAATTGGGCAAGTAGTAGTAGCTAATGTTCAAAATTAAAAAAAAAATAGGTAACCAACTTAAGTAAGGAATGTGACATTTAATGGAAAACACATATTCTACATTATTTCAATTTTATTAATTACTAGCTTCCGCCAGCGGCTTCGCCCGCGTGGTGTGTTGATAAATAGCCTATGTGTTTATCCAAGGTATCACCTATCTATATACCAAATTTCAATCAAATCGGTCCAGCCGTTTTTGCGTGATTGAATAACAAACATACATCCATACATTCTCACAAACTTTCACATTTATAATATAAGTAGGATATTATGTAGCCTTCGTTTTGTATTTTATTTATTTTCGATAATTAGTTGGTTAATTGGTGGCTTGGTAGTTAATATTGTTAAGTTTTGCCATTGAATCAATAAAATAAATTCACATTCACAGATCTGATATCTCTGAGATCCTAAATATTGACCCTTCATGACTTCCCACAGCCATGTTTGCTCTGTATTATAAACTTTTCTCTTCAACCTCTCTTTAGCTAGTAGTACCTACTTCCATTGGTAGAATCCCTTGCGTAGTTTGAAAGATCTGGCGAACTGATTATGTCAAGCGACTTTATTACTTAATAATCCTGTGTGAGGTTATTGTTATATAAGTAAATTCGCGATTTAAACTTTCATATTTAACTATATAGGAATTTAAAAATGTCACCTAAACAATTATAAATTATTTTGATAGTTAAAATGTTCTTTGCTAGGTATTTATACGAACAATTTTTGTTAGCCACTCGTCTCGTCTGCATGATATTTTTAGCGAGCGCGACAGTAGACGTCATCCGAGCGAATATGAAAATAAAGGGAACAAAGCAGAAACCATTTTGAAAAAATTAAAAGAAAAAAAAGGAACAAGAAACAATTGAATTCGAAATGGAGAACTCGCGACTGAAAATATTTCATTAAAATGCTGTGTTCTATTTCGAAATCATTTTTAACTTATGTTTCAAATATTGCTTCAGGAAAGTTGAGAAAAGTTGCAACAGAAGGAATCCTTTGAAGTGTCTTCATGACGTTCTACTTATTTCCAATAGAAGTCTGGAAACTGAAACAGCGAACATAAATGAAAAATGCAAATTTAGCGAATAGGAAATGTTAGATGAAAACTACACTAAAATGAATGAAATGGCACTAAACGAAGGAAAATGAGTTCGTCAAAAAATCCTACATCAATGAAGGAAAGGAAAATATTTTTAAAATAAGAAACTCATAGAGCTAACAAGTTAACGTAAGAGCCATTATAAGTACAATTAATATCACTATTACGCAATAAAATAAACAAGATTACCTACAACAAAAGCGGAAGAATTAACTTAAATTCCTTACTTTAAACTTTTCTTTCAACGAAAGGTATGCTTTCTGCTTTCCAAGAACTACGCCTTAACTAAATAAAAGCTAATATAAATTAAATTATTAAGACTTCTTTAACTAGCTAAATAGAGAATACGTGTTCCTCTAAAAGGTTTGAGAAAAATCCCCAATGTGTAGTGTGAGGCGAGGGTTCATTATGAGCGAAAAACTATTACTAGTGTTATGTGTATTATCTAATAATAATTTATCTTATTTTTATGTTTCGTTTGACACCATAAACTCTAGGTCCAAACTGTCATTTGAACATCTTTGGCAGTCGTTACGCGTGGTCAAAAACCAGAAAGTCTGACTTACGAAGGGGTATTGGGTTGCCCTGTTAACTGGGTTGAGGAGGTCAGACAGGCAGTCGTTCCTTGCAAAACACTGGTACCCAGCTGCATCTGGTAAGCTTGGAAGCCGACCCCAACATAGTTGCTATAAAGGCTCGGAAGATGATGATTAATAAATATAATAAATTAATAAATAATCTAATAAAAGTGTGGCACACGTCTCTGCCTTGGTCTTTATGTAAACAAACACATAATTTGTACAAAATCATTTAGAACTGAAAAAAAAAACATCAACTTAAACATTAACAAAACATTAACTTAACTATTCATATTTTTCATGGAAACGCCAAATCAAAAAGCCAGTGCAATGAAACGAATTTTTCCTGTAAATATTTAAATAGCTCGTTAAACAGTCTTGTAAGTTTAGTAAAAGGCAAATTAATTACAGTACTTCATAAGTAGATGTAAATACGAGGGTATGGTACAAAAAGGTTTGGTACTTACATTTTTTCTTTTTTTATGCAATAGGATGCCACAATTATTAATGTACAAAAATGTTTTACGCTTTAGCTTTTTTGAAATGCTAAATACTTGCCGAAAAAAATAATCATTAAAACTTTTTTCATGTACCAACCTACATAGGTTGCTGCACATGTTTAGACGCAACTACCTATTGTAACCTTTATCCATCACTAGCTTTTGCCCGCGACTTCGTTCGCGTGGAATACTGGCATCCGGCAAATTTTTGGTTTGAACAATAGATGGCGTTGTATGTCCGGAATAAATTGTATTTTTTATTTTAATTTTTCGTTATAAAAACTATCCTATGTCCTTCTCCTGGCTCTGAACTACCTCCCTGCCAATTTTCGGCTAAATCGGTTCAGCCGTTCTTGAGTTATAAGTGGAGTAACTAACACGACTTTCTTTTATATATACCTCTATATAGATTTAATTTTAACTGTCAAAATAAAGAAAACTTTGATCGAAAAAAAATAATTGAAAGATATCTCATTATAAATAAGGGGCTAATTGGTTAGCGGTGTGCGACCGAGCCACAAATTCCTCACAATTAACAACGAATAAGCTTTGTAATGTATTCCTGAAACATTTCAGGCAGTACGCTACAAATTCAATACAATTCACGACACCTACAAAGTCTAAAATTTCAAGCACAACTTCTAAACGACGTTACATTAATCTTTTAGCATAAATATTTACTTTCAACGACATTTGGCATAAGTACGTACCTACATACCTACAGACACCTGTAGAGCTTAATGAATCGCGGAATTCACTTTATAAGCCTCGATACACAATTATTATAATAATAATTAATCTTCGGCAACAGGTTGTTGAGATAACGTTCATTTATTTAACAGGGATGATATGCTAGGTTTTTAAGAGGCTGAATGCACCCAAAATACTCTCTTTCTCTCGCTTAAGTAAAAACGTACGAGAGAGAAAGAGAGACAAGCCGGTTGACGCGACGTTCGTAACGTTCGTAATAACACACATATAAATTAATAGCTTTAAAATGAGTTGAGAAGTCAAAAATAAAAATTAACCAAGTTCTGTATTTACATATGGACTCGTTAATGTTACAAATTTTATCAATGTACGTTGATAAGTAATACAGATATTTTTGTTGGAAGATCATTTTAGAGGTAAGTTTACATTTTTTTTTGTATCGAGAAAACTTTTCGAAAACGTGTTTTGAAATTAACAGGGTTCTCAGAAATATGTTCAAGATTAATATAAATATATATTTTTTTTGCCGTCAAAAACTGTATAGATTTGGCCAAAAAATTGTTTGAGACAAGCCAATTTCGGCATTCAGCCGAAATGTTGTGATTAGCTTCGAATCTAACAGGATTCAGCTTTACTAGTGTTTTAAAAGAAGTGATTGGCAATTTGACCATCTCAACCCAGTCACCCTAGGAATCCTAAATTATTTTGTAACACCGATTTTTAGGATTTCTAGCCTCTGACAATATTTTGAGTCCGAAAATATTTACCTTGTTTTCTTAACCGGAGCAAACCGTTTTCATATCATTCGTTTACAAAAACGTGTAGATGGAGTCATGAATCTTTTCGTTGTACAATGCAGATATTAAAATAAAAATAAGTTAACTAAAACTGCATTATTTATTTCATTTACATCAATAACGATCCAGCTATGTATGCGATGTGGCAAATATGCGCAAATACAAGTGCACTCTCTATTCCGTACTCGCATAGTCCGATTGAATGACAATCCGTCACGCACGCCACATTTTGTATGCTGTGGCACATTGCGGCTTAACGTGGTCTCCGAACCAAGAATAAGGCGACGGTCACCCATCTATTACCATGCTCGACTTTACTGCTTATTTAATTATATTGGTTGTAGTAGGGCGCTATAATATTTATTTATTCATTTTATTTTAACTCATTTATTTCAAGGAAGACAAACTAACAACATCGTTTAGACAATACTTACAACTATAAGTTACATTTTATTGTTTAACACAAGCCCCCATATACAACATGTAACTTAATTAACGCACATCCTGAAATTAGTTTGTTCAGAATCGTTTACTGAATCGATTTATATCATTTTTAATATAGGTAATTTTTTATCCCAAAAATAATTAAAACTACGGAAATTATTGTCATATTAACCCTGTACAGTCAAAACAAATTCAAATAGACCGTAACTCAAAGTAATAAGACTTCGTGTATTGTCGGCTTTTTCCGTAGTTTCGTTACGTTGTGTCGAGTCGAGTGCGTTGCGTGCGTAGTAGGTAGTATGACCAAAAAGTTCTCCAAAAATTGGTATAACTAATTTAGTAAATAACAATGCATATACATGTTAAATTAAAAATTCAGTGTATGTATTATGATTATAACATAATATTCTAATTAGGGTGTTTGAGGGTGTGCGTTAATTACGTTACATGTTGTATAATATAGTTATTAAAATAAGTACTCAAACGATCGAAGTTTTAAATACAGACTATTTTATACTTACCTACTTGTGTGTCCAAAGTTAAACTTGGCTTAAAAAATAATTTATTAACGAAAAGGAAGTTTACGCTGTGGTAAAATACCCGTTGAGCTACAAATTATGTAGCCGTTGAACTATAGGCTAAGCACAGTTTATATTTTGCGGCTCTGAGTGCATTATTAAATATTACATTGTTACAAGCTCTTTGAAATTAATTAGATTTAGTTTACTTTAGTATTGGTACATTACATTGGAAATTAAGCTTCTCTAAGTAAGGGTGTATAGACTATTATATTAGGATAGATCCAGAGTTTCGTTTTTATGTACATAATTACAGGAGGTAAATGTCCGCTTCATGTATTTTTTTCTAAAATGTCTGCCGATTAACTTTATTTTCCATTTGTTCGAGATAAATGGTCTTTGCGATAATTATGCAAATTTTAAGGCTGATGGCAAATTGGTATCATTTGTGAAGTTAAATGATACATCGTTTAACATACTGTTTAGGTAAGCTGTCGTTTAAATAATGACAAAGCTAGTATCTAATGATAAAAATTAGCATGTACATAATTATTAAAACTACGAAAAACGTAATAGGTGCCCAAAGGTCAAATGTTGAACCTCCTTATTTCTGTTCCATCTAAATGCGAATTTAAAATTTAAACAAAATCAATAGTTATTTGTTAGGTATACAAGAGTGCAAAGTTGCTTTTTAACCGCGGGCTCAATTTTGATGACCGAGCAAGCGAAGGATTCTAAAATTGAAGGAAGGAATTCTAGAATTGAAGGATTCAACAAGGAAACACTCGCTACGCTCGTGTTTCAATAATTAGAATCCTGAGCGATAGCGAGGGAATCAAAAGAGCACAAGGTGAAAAATCTTTGCAGTCGAGTACCTACAACACGTAACTTTTCATCCCACCTCATCGAGGAAATTTCTAAACTCAAAAAAAGAAAACGGCACGGACGTCACACATGGCGAATTAAAAAGATGTACCTATTAAAATTTATTTATGCAAACACTCAGTTTTAAAAATGTAATGAGGTTTAAAATCGACCTCAAAACAATAAAAAATAATTATTTCATCCCACTTCATCGAGGAAATTACTCAATGCAAAAAAAAAAAAACAAAATGGCGCGCACATATGAGTATCAAATTAAAAAGAAGTACCTATTAAAGTTCATTTATTTGAAAACTCAGTTTAAAAATGAAACGAGGTTAAAAATCTATGTAAAAACAATAAAAATTACTTAATTAATTGAATAATTATTTTAAGCAGTATTTTATTTGTTTAATACGTATTTGTTTGAAAAGTCTTATCAAGATTGTCGCAAATGGAGTATTGGACACGATGTTCTAAATTCAAATCACTTTGCCGCTCTAGAGGATAAAAACGGCTTTTGCGCTCAGATATCAAAGGGTAAAACTACCTACTCTTTCCGAGATGGTGGGATGAAAAAATACTTTTCGATTATTATGTAACTTTGTTAATTCAATAAAACTATATATTTGCTGCAATTACAAGTTAAACATTAAATATTAGCTTTACAAACTTTTAATCACAAGCATATTGACAAACAAAAGAAAATCAGAAGGCTCGAGCAGACCGGATGCGTATGCGTAACCACGTCGTAGTCACGCGCGTAGTTACGGCGTAACCATGAGTTGTAATGTATGGAAATCTATGAGACAGGCCACACCGCTTGCGTAACGACGCGCACGACTACGTTACGCAAGCGGTGTGGCCTGTCTCATACATTTCCATACATTACAACTCATGGTACGTGCACGTCTACGTGCACGTCTACGCTTACGTCTACGCATACGCATCCGGTCTGCTGGAGCCTTTATTCGGATAAGTATAAATATTGACAATTACGTGCTTTGGTTGTTCATTATGAGAAGATCCCGTGGGATGTCGTGCGATTTGTACCTATGCAAATTATAATAGTATTGCTGTCCCTTATGAATATCGATTAAGCATGTAAGTTAGAGTAAAATGTTTCATTCTTTGGTACCTATTTGTTTAAAAATTACTCAGATAGATGACGTGTTTTTCCTACCAATATACATTTATAAGTAATTTTTATTTTAGTCGTCTTAAATTAACGTATAAGATTTTTCGACTAGATATTTTATATACCTAAAATACACTAACTAACGACGACTAAATAACAAGGATCATTTCATCATTTCGTTGTAATTCACGCATATTAAATAGTGAGTAGTGTAGGAAGAACCCTTGAATAAAACCACATCAAGTTAAGAATCAGAGATAAGAGTAAAATAGATGAATAATAACTATATATTATAAGTTATAAATGTATAGACACAAACGGAAAGACATTGTCTGTCTCGATGTAGAAAAGCGTTAGAAATAGACGCGTGAAAGATATCTTTCTACTCTATTTGCATTCAGCCCTCGAAGCGGCTTGAATGCAACTTACGTCAACCGTTGCTTATTATATGAATATATAACTTTATATGAACTACTACATCAGAAATTACGTATAATAACGTATAACTATAATAATCACCATTAAACTAACTGTTTCGTGCGGTCATCTGCGTCCCGAGGGAACTATGCTTTCCGTATCAGGATAAAATGAATAAATAAACGATATCCTATGTCTCTTGAAATTACGTAGCTGCCTATTGGTAAGTAACTTTCAAAATGTGTTCAGTGCATAGATGATAGTCGTTCTGTACGGGAAAAAGCCTGTATCCTAAATTAAATGCAAAATGTGGGTTTGTTTGTTAGGTAGGTACTAAATGAGATAGATTCTATGTCGGACCTATACCTACTTAAGTCGGATTCTAAAGATACAAAATAATGTAGGAAGGAGAAAAGAATATCCCTATCATTTAAACTATGACCGTCTTACCACAAAAACTTTTAAACGTCAGTTTAAGACTTGACTAAAAAAATGTCAAATTATGACGTTGACATATGGTTCATTTTGCAGCTACAATTTTTTTAGACAAGTGTAAAACAGGTGGTTAAGTTTTTGTAGTAAGGCCATGTATGTTTTCTATATCCTCATAAATATAGAACACTCTAAGTATACAATCCTTTGCTTATTATAACTAGCCACGTATACAAGTTCCCTAAAACAATTCACGTAAAGAATTATCCGTACTTAGTCGTAATTGAAGCGGCACGGACATACATCAAACAACAGATGTGAGTGACGCGATACGCATACTTAAATGACTGATCGACATTACTTACATTACCTTTAGTAGGTCAATACATTAAAATACTTGTGTAGATTTTCCGTTCACTTCATCAAACGATAGTTTCGGCGCATTTATATGTGAAGTAACGGTAATTAGCATGATAAATAAAATTATGTTAAAACCAGCTTTTCCCCACGGTCCCATCCTCATACCGAGGGAACTATCTACATACTTCCTGTAGCTGGACATAAGTTAGCCTACGTCCTTTCTTGGGCTCTAGACTTTCGTGTAGCTCCTTTAAATCTTTATACATAATACTTAGTTTTGAAGTGAAGACGAGACGGGACACAAAGACAGACAGAGCTACTTTGGCATTTGTAATATTATAATGAGGACTACAATCAGAAATTGTAGATCACCATTTGGTTCCCAATGTAGTAAAAATAATTACCATTTCTCGAATGTAATTTCTACGACCACTGCCAAAGATGTTCAAATGACAGCCGGGACGCAACAATACGTCGTTCGACCGCGTCAAGCGCTGCTTAACCTTTTGACCGATCGACCCGGCCGTTATCGAGCCACGAGCCACCTACTTACTTATTTTCTTAGCAAGCATTTCATTAAATTAAGAATAGCTAGAACTTCGTGTTAATTGAAAATGCCAAAACTGTCAGGTTTCAATATCCGCGGTCGAAGTGTTTCTATAACATTTTCTCAATGAAAATTTCTGTTGGAAATTCAATCTTGTTTGAGATTTATTTGTAGTAATGTGTATTGTTTCAACTAGGTTTTACAAATCAAGTTTTCATCTTGCTCATTTGTGACAAGAGAATTAATGCGATTTAAAAAGGATAATGGCACTTACATTAAATTTTCACGACATCTAAACGACTACCATCTTTGGACACTTTCTTTGGACAATTTCTTCGTATGGCCTGATAAATATCAAGTGTTTGAAGTCCCGGGGAATACCAAAACGGATAAAAAATGTAGGAATGTACCTATATTTTAAAAGTTGTAAATACCAATGCAACATTATCAAGTTTCTCATCTTGTATCTACCTACTGTTATTTTTTATCTGATCTGATAAAATGTTGAACGGAAATCTTTTTCTAACAAAAACATACTGTATGTAGATACGTAAACCAGCGTATGTGTAGCTACAATAATATTTTAATAGTTTTATTGTTTATCAATGTTTTAATAGTTTTTTTAGTAATTATCTCGTCAAAGTTAAAAAAGTTTTAGCAAAATAGGCTTTTACTTCTTCTAGGAAAAGTTTATAAACTTTGACTTTTTATAATTGTATCTACATCACATCGCAGCTCGAAGGGAGTGTTAATTATTCAGAGTTTAAATCCTTAATTTAAAATAATTGATAATAATGAACGATTTATATCATTTACAGTTAACTACTAACTTACGTTTGTAATGAATTATTACATACATTTTGTTGGCTATAGCTTGCTTTTTCAGAACGATGCGATCCACTAATTTTAAAGAGGATGAAATAATCGAATCGTAATAAGTGTAAGTGCTGTCAAAGTGATAAGTATACGTATATCAGTAGAATATATTAAGATTTGATTGATCGGTTGCACTATGACAGTGAACGGTAATTTCTTATCTCGTCCACATTGACATTTTATCTCGTGACATTACATAAAGTAACAGAAAGATTCAGGGTCCGTTCAAACAGACCCGCTCGGAGAGCATCGGCGCGCATTTTTCTTTTCACACAGACCGGAGCCGATCGGCTGCGCGAGCATTAAAGAGCATGCAAACGGTGTCAAACGTCAAGAAAAAGTACACGATCGGAGCTTATTATTTCACACCGAGCGCCTTCGAGCATTCTTAATGACAAAAGCAGTGCACATCCAAAAATAAACCTTACTACAAATACTAAGTACCTACTCGATTTTCAACGTGTTAAGAATTTGCTCTTCTCTACGAGCCGGTCTGTCTGAACGGACCCTAACGCTGAAACTACAGCACCAAATTGATATTTGTAATAACGTTCACTCAAAAACAGTACCCCTTAAATTTTGGGTAAGCTTAAGGTTGGAAAAATTCTGCATTGTTTTGTATGCAGGGTAAAAGCTGCGAAAACTAAAAACATTTAAAACTTTCTAAAGAACCAAAAAAATAGCCTTTGCTATCGTACCAAAAAAATATTATAGATTTCTTTATTACTGCCATTATTATTTTCTTACGATTTACTATTACTCTACTACCTTTTCCCATTACTGCACGGAACTGCATCTCCGGAAAGGTCGTGACGCCACTCGATAGATACAAATGGTTTAATTACACCACACCGGGGACGACACGTGGATTAAAGTTTTTATTTTATTTTGTATTTTGTTAACTTACTACACTTACCCAACACACGTGGATGGAGAAGATACATAACATTCGTCCTAAGATACGCAAAAAATTGAGAGGATAAAAACCCAGTTATCATTATTTAGCGTTTAGTTAGCGTGGTGATTAATGCTCAATCCTTCTCCGTGTGAGAGGAGGCCTGTGCCCAGCAGTGGGACGATAAAAAGGCTGTAACGGTATCATTATTTGGTGAACATGGAGATAGGTAATGCTTAACTCTTAAGTAATATGCTAGATTCTTTTACGGGAAAACGAGGGAACTACATAACTAATATGACACGACACACATTTAAAAAAATATGAGTGTAAGTACGTATAGACAGATGTTGATTACGTGCTAGACAGCTACTGAACAGATTTTGTATGTACTTATCACAATTTTTATGGCCTTACTACAAAAACTTAAACGTCTGTTTTACACTTGTCTAAAAAAATTGTGGCTGCAAAATGAACCATATGTCAACGTCATAATCTGACATTTTTTTAGACAAGTGTTAAACTGACGTTTAAAAGTTTTTGTGGTAAGACGGTTAGTGTTTTGTATGTATGTAGAACTGACCATGCTACAACAAACTCGAACCAGTTAGTCAAAATATTATATATTTTAATTTTAAACCATCATCAATGCGCTAAGTTTTTAATGTAAAGAAATGTTCTTAGTAACAGAACACAGTCACTGACGTAGACATCGTGACAAAGTGTACGTGAACTGATAATTAAGATTATGTAAAACCGGCGTTAACATATCTCTAAGATGAATCTCGAACAGTAGTTATCAGGCAGCAGGATTTGCTGCAAATCTTTCGATATTATGCAATATCTGTTGTTGCTGCGTAGAAAAAGTACTTGAACATTTTTTTCTTACGGAAATTATATTATTTAATTTCCTTTCTCTACTTGCTACTATAATGTATTGCTTTTATAACGTTTAGTGAGTTTTTAACAAATAATACAACTTTGACGGATTACCACATTTCTTACAAACCGTCACAATTTACTTTAATTTTAATCTTAACAAAAAATATAAGTAAGTATTTATGGCTCATCTGAGATCTGAAGGTTTTTAAACACAATAGAGAGTGAACCCCTGAGACGACTGGTTTTCATACATTCGGCTATATGTCAAAAGTCACCTAAACAATGCATGTATGAGTGAAATTCACAAACAATCAAAAACTAGACCACTTCAGTTTATCAGCAGAATAGTGACGGGCGCTAGAGCTGGTCAGCAAAGTCTGAAAAGCCCCAAGGCCAGATAAATTGATAGCCTTTTCGTAGAACAAATGCCTTATGAACATTCCCTTCGGTGTGAAAATCTGTTGATAGAGGATAAATACTATTTGTTTTTGTTACATAAGTAATAAGGACAGAAAGTTAATGTCGGTCCTGCGCCTGATCTCTCTCCGATCGTGTCGATTTGCCGACACGACCGCATAGCTACGGCGGATAAAGTGAAGGAATAGAGAGTGGACCAGTGTCTGCGCAAATGCTTGCGCACTATAATATGTCTTGCGCAGCTGGCTGATATCCTGTAAAGCCATTATACAGCGTATGCAACGTGAGCAAATTGGATGTTTTCACGTAATCTTTATTAGGAACCACTCAAGTAATCTTGGTCAAGTTCCCCGTTCTTCTGTAACTTAGAATCCACCCATTGTACGCAATTACATAACAAAAAATATGCAGTAATACTGTGACGTACTGAATGGTGCGATTTGTTGATAGGTACAGAAACCATAATCCCACTGTCAGATTGCCAGGAAAACCCAGATATTTGTCGTCGACCATAATCCCAGATATGTGACTGAACCTCTTTCACGTCATAATCATATAGTTTTTGTTTATTATTTCCCTACTAGAGGTGGATAGATAAAGAAGAATGAAAGCGGAAAACATTGCGCCGCCCTTTCAAATTTAGAATTAAGGGCTTATTACACTTTACTAAATTCAGTCGTCTAAATGATTTAGTCACTAAATTCAGACAAATGTAATCGCATTCAGGAAGGTAGGTTTCTAAATTTAGGAAAAAGTACGGCTACTGACTCACTAAATCATTTAGAAATCTAATTAGAGTCGAATTTAGGAAAGTATGATCGCATTTAGTTGATTTAGTCGGTGTGCAGCACTTTCGGCGAGTGGGTGTGTCAATATGTCGCATGCCGTGTGTTATTTAAAAAATTGAGAATGGCGACGAAAGAAAAAGACGTTTTAGTTCATATAATCGAACTTTATAAGGACATGCCGTATCTATGGAACAAAAGCGATAAAAATTTCATGAATAAAAGTATTAGATGTGAATGTTTCGAAGTTCAATCCTTTCGAATATAATTTCTGAAGTCTGCCGGTTCTAAAACACTCATTACATTCATGTTTGATAACTTGTCTCGTAGTAATAAATAAGTACTTTCTAAGTAATCTTAGACACCAATGGCTGATAAAAAAGGTGAAGGAAAACATCTTGAGGAAACCTGGACTATATAGTCTGAAATCACCAACCCGCATTGAGCAAGCGTGGTGATTAATGCTCAATCCTTCTCCGTGTGAGAGGAGGCCTGTGCCCAGTAGTGGGACGATAAAAAGGCTGTAACAGTAACAGTAATAAATATTCCTTGACCCACGTCTTTCTTTTCTTTTCCTTTATTTTGATGGACCCAACGGCCACAGCCACGGCGAGGTCAATTTTTTGATTTTTGGACAGCACTGGAGCCATTTTATTTATAAACGTCCGCCTTTGTTGCGTTTCAGCAGGCAACTGATTTAGTAACTATATTTAGAACAGTGTGATTAGAAGCTTCTAATTTCGTTCTTTTTCTGAATCCTAATTAGGCTACTAAATTTAGTAAAGTGTAATAAGCCCTTTAGGCAGCAAGAAAATTGCTTCAAAGACATATAGGGAAAATATAGTAGGTATGTCAATCCTTGAACTTGAACAGTAATACTTTAGGTTGGTATCCTAAAACGTAGGTAACTATAACATGATAATTGTAAACTGTAGTGTAATTTAACTAACGCATAAATACCTAAGTAACGGCAGAGAGGCTTGTGGGCGCCTCCGCTATCTACCTAATTAGATGATTTAACACAGATTAATAGTTCTGGAAGCAGAGAGCGTAACTCTCTCCTAATTATTCATATAATCGATTCATAATTGGCTTAAGCCAGCCAGAAAGAGGTTTATGTCTGTCTGTGGTAGTTTGAACTCTGAACAGGTTTATGACTCTTATTATTTAACATTTTAACAACGTACAGTAGTTAGCAACGAAAACTTCCAGTAACACTCTTTCATGTGTTACTAGATATTTCAAAATTTAGGACAGTAAAATTTTAAATGCAAATGCCGTTTTTCGCGCCCAAACATATTCTCGTTCTGTTAACAGAGACAGATAAGGTACCTTTTGCAACGCCTTATTTTTTCATAACCAAAAAGTCTTTAGATTAATTTCGCGTAATCTCCATTGCCTCTATACTCGGTGACCGCATATTACGTCGAGCGTTTACTAGCGCAAAGCGATGCTTAGCGGATGCACACTGCACAGTGATACTGCCTTCTAAGTGAATTGAACATAACGAGAATGCCATCTCATGTACACTTGACTAAGCCGATTGAATTTCTTCAGTCAAATTATTTAATTCCTAAAGGAATTGCAGTAACTCCCTTCTAATATTTATGAAAATAGCTTTTCTTAAAAGTATTTCCGTAAAGTAATACTCAAACCTGTAGCAATCCACTTATTTGAAAATCTCATGTCGATACCCGGCCCTGCATAAGATTTTTGTTTGTTCTTTATTCATACTGTCCATTTTATTTGAAAAGAACTCCAAAAAGTTTCGCACAAAACAACAAAAAAGAAGCTGGCCAAACAAAGATAATAGAATATTTTCTAAATTTAAAAATGCATTTTAATTAAATGCGGTTGTTATTTGAACTCAGAACGCTTCTTTTTTTAACTCGTTTTTTGCGCAAAGGAAATCAAAACGGTCCATTATGATGGACGGTGAATTTAATTTCATTCGTTTTATTCGCGCCCGTTAACGCTTTTTTACAAAAGAGACCAAGTTTCAATTAGCGAGCGATCAAAAGTTTTTTTTGTGTAAAAGTGTAATTAATATCGGGAACAAAAGTAAATAACACCTAGATTTAAATTTTGGATGATACGTCCACGGAATTTTAAGCAGTGATCCGTGGTTGCTTGTAAAACGCCTCTTTGAAGTTAGGCTTTTCCACTAGACCTCACAGAACTAGCCACTAAACTGTTATCAGATACCAACTTTCAGTGAAAATTGAACCTAAACCCTCGGGCTAATTTACAATGTTAAAAGCTAAAATTACGAACCATCCACTTGACTGACGAGTCATACTTTTTGAATGTCAAAAGTCCCTGAAAAAAAACTCTTTACTACTACTAGAATTTTCTAAGTATAAAGAATAGAAATAGTCTGTATAAAGAAATGTCGTAACTTAAAAACAATGACGAACTGCATACAATTAGAAACTCGTCACGATATCTCGTGCCCATTACGTCACAGTATTGATCATACAACCTTGTTCACTCCACAAGTTTATCAGTTTGCTCAAAGGGTGTTGATGACAAAGAAAAACTTGGTCTCACTATATCGGACTGAGGCTGAGTTGCGCAGAACGTTTATTATTAAATACTCGACATTCTAGTTATGTTGACTTATTGGAATTGTGTATGGTGAGCATGTAAGTTCTGTGGAATATTTTATTTTGTATTTCTAAAAGAAGAAGTTTGTCGGAATTTGTTTCTGTAAAGGTGCAGTGACACCTTAAAATATCTCGTTTAAAGTTGGAAATGAAGAAATGGTAATCTCTGCCTGTACCAGACCTCGCAATTTTGTTTTAATATAATGCCTGAGATAACTGGATATGGAAACCTTCAACGATTTGTCTGCCCAAAGTTTTTAACATTTAGACATTTTATTGTTTCATTGTAGAACAAAAGGCTCATGAAAAGGCCTGAAAGTAGACTTCAAAAGTACGTTTTTGACAAGAACTTAAGATGTTTCACGTCGCGTCTGTTATGTACAAGATAAAAATTTGATGTAAATACTTAAAATATTAGAGAAAGAACTTATTAGTCTTTTTGTAATTTGATACTTTCTAAGAGTGTTTCTAACAAAGTCTATATAATATTTTTAGCAATCAGAAGCGGATTTAATAAAAAAAAAGGTACAACTTTATAACCTAAAAACTAACATTACAATTTCTTAAACCAACTGTTAAAATAAATCACAATTTACAACAATAAATATGAATCACGCACTAACTCTTATCAAAATAACAATCTCTCTATAGGTAAATAACCTCAAAATACGTCTTACACGCACGGCGGACGATGAACGAATGGGGCAGACACCGGTACTCGGCTGCTTATATAGCAACTTATCGTCCTACCCTCCTCCTAACTTATCAAATATCTAATACGGCCTCTCCTGACATCCTGACGTCCTCGGCAGGTAATGTGGCTTCAATTTAGGTCGGGCGTGTGAAGTGCTCGGGGAGATTCCAGCTCCGGATGGTCGGGTCTTGACGAGGGCCCCGTTACTAGTACTGATGCGAGCACCGGCCGTGGCTGGGCTGGCTGGTCTTCAATCGAAATATCTTCATCATCACCGTCATTATCTGCGGGTGACAAATATGTGCACCATCACATGCCATCCTCATGCAGATCAATGTTAAAGTAACAAATAAATTATAAGGTTTGAACTTCAAAGTTTAGTAACTTAGTCAATTTTCAATAAACAGCTCCAGTCAACGTTAACAAAGACGTTCAAACAATTTAATTACTAAAGTAACTGACTACCATGCTTAATAAAGAACACTATGAGCGCACGACCCATAGCGACTGGTCGGTTTGCAAAGCCGACCAGCTTCCAGAGGCCGTGGGTGCACCAAATAGGCACACCACACCGACAAGAGGCCGTGGGTGCACCAAATAGGTACACCACACCGACAAGAGGCCGTGGGTGCACAAAATAGATACACCACACCGACAAGAGGACCCACAGGGTCAAGAGGCCGTGGGTGCACCAAATAGGTACACCACACCGACAGAAAGGACCACCGGGTCAAGAGGCCGTGGGTGACCCAAATCGGTACACCACACCGACAGAAGGCCCAAAAGGCAACATTGCCCCAGAGCAACAATTCTTCGAGGGGAGCACCGGCTCAGCAGAGCTCGTACCGCAACCAGCAGCACCGGCACAGCAACGCTAGTGCCGCGACCAGGAGCACCGGCACAGCGGCGCTCGTGCCGCATTCAGCAGCACCGGCACAGCAACGCTTGTGCCGCGACCAAAAGCACCGGTACAGCGGCGCTCGTGCCGCAATCAGCAACACCGGCACAGCAACGCTTGTGCCGCGACCAGGAGCACCGGCACAGCGGCGCTCGTGCCGCAATCAGCAGCACCGGCACAGCAACGCTTGTGCCGCGACCAGGAGCACCGGCACAGCGGCGCTCGTGCCGCAATCAGCAGCACCGGCACAGCAACGCTAGTGCCGCGACCAGGAGCACCGGCACAGCGGCGCTCGTGCCGCAATCAGCAGCACCGGCACAGCAACGCTAGTGCCGCGACCAAAAGCACCGGCACAGCGGCGCTCGTGCCGCATTCAGCAACACCGGCACAGCAACGCTTGTGCCGCGACCAGGAGCACCGGCACAGCGGCGCTCGTGCCGCAATCGGCAACACCGGCACAGCAACGCTTGTGCCGCGACCAGGAGCACCGGCACAGCGGCGCTCGTGCCGCAATCGGCAACACCGGCACAGCAACGCTTGTGCCGCGACCAGGAGCACCGGCACAGCGGCGCTCGTGCCGCAATCGGCAACACCGGCACAGCAACGCTTGTGCCGCGACCAGGAGCACCGGCACAGCGGCGCTCGTGCCGCAATCAGCAGCACCGGCACAGCAACGCTTGTGCCACGACACGGCCGTTACACATTCTTGTGTATAACTCTGCGAACAAGCACTGACGATATACATTTCGTTCGGCCACTTCTGACCATCAAAATCTGGAAAGCTTTTTGCTCTCAAAGAAATAAATTCAAGGCATTACTTTACAAACAAATTCAACTTTAAAACTATGTCTCAGAAATATCATTATTACTAATCATGTGTCAGCAATGCTCAAAACACAACTACCATTACGGTTTGATAAGTTACGAGTAGTTAGCTTCACTTCAGCTTTTGCTACACAGAGTACTTATAGGTGACAATACCAATTACCAATGGTTGGTACATTATTACACATTTTTCCACTTAATACAGCTAAGAGCATAATTACTTCAGATGTGTAATCAAAATAATAAAACAGATAACCTGACCTCAATGCATGATATACCAGGTCTAGTGTCGACTGGCTTTCGTTACCAGAACTTTCCAAACAAGATACTAGCCGTCAGTACTCCGTACAGCATTCAAAGCTTGTGCAGCAGCACAGCACCTGAGGAGCATGAAGTGTCACAGGACTCGTAGTATGTCAAGTACAGCACCTGGAGCGCTTACACCATCACAAAAGCAGTAAACATAAACTGTGTACATGTTGAAACTCTGATAAGCAGATAGATTAGAAATAAACATTATTGAGCTCATTTACATAGTAAGCTTGTTAGTTATCCAATTTCTTGGCATTTATCTTTAACCAATAAGCCACCAAGATGGATTACAAGTCATGTATTACATAAAGGCTAATTAAAACCGGATTGATCTCACCATTTACATACAGGTAGGTACATTACAGGATACTTCCCGTAACATCTCGAGCATTGTAGGAGCGAGGCATGTTGTTCGCGGACACCACAGCAATACATAGGCAGAAACTCATTCCACCCGACGCACGTGAGAGTCCCAACAGCATCAGCGTACTAAGCTCAAGCACATGAAAACCAAAAACAATCGTTAATTCGTTACGCAATCCATTAAAATAGAACAGTAAAACTTCGGTTGGCGGGTATCCTTACACCACGTCGTACTTAAGAAAACGCCAATGAATCTAAACTCAAATAAAAAAAACACTTTATAGTGGGAGTGAGACTATCCCACTTCTGATTTTAGCAATCAGAAGCGGATTTAATAAAAAAAAAGGTACAACTTTATAACCTAAAAACTAACATTACAATTTCTTAAACCAACTGTTAAAATAAATCACAATTTACAACAATAAATATGAATCACGCACTAACTCTTATCAAAATAACAATCTCTCTATAGGTAAATAACCTCAAAATACGTCTTACACGCACGGCGGACGATGAACGAATGGGGCAGACACCGGTACTCGGCTGCTTATATAGCAACTTATCGTCCTACCCTCCTCCTAACTTATCAAATATCTAATAATATTAATAATTTACGATTAATCTATACATATAATAAATCTTGTACTGTAATTTTTGTACATTGAAGAAATTGACAAAAAAAATAGTCGGCATGTTAAAGGATAACTAACAGAACCCATTTCCATCATTTTTGTCATTTTTGTCTGTTTGTCTGTTTGTCTGTTTGTCTGTTTATCTGTTTGTTTGTTCGGGATTCACGTAAAATCTACGAATTCAATGCAGACAATGCTTATATACAAAAATTCTACGTAACTTGGGGTATTACTTAGTTTTTGTTTCATCGAAATCGATTCACTCTATCAAAAGATATGATTAATTTTGTGAATTCAAGATGTAAAATATTACGACACGCAATCTGTTTGTCAGAACTGTACATTTGAATGTTGTAGTTATATTAGTTGTTCGGCCTATTATTAATCTTTACGCAGAAAATCACACCTTTATAAGTAACTTCGGAAGAAAAAAAAAATGAAAATTTTGTTTAGCCAAGGTTAAAGTAGCTCCATATGTGGTAAAAATACATCAAATTTGTCAAAAGAGCGAGGTGGTAAATGACAATTAATTACCATACATTCTTTATAGAGGATTATTATTTCAACAGATGGAGTTGTGTATTTTCCGTAATTCACCATATTTTAACACGTAGTGTAATTTTTCGATAGACATTTCAATAGTGTTTGTCAGTTTGCCGTACCACATCAAAATCCAACTATAATTATTACCTTGATGAAAGAAAAATTAATAGTTCTCAGCCAAATTTAAAACGGTGCCATCTAAATTATTTTTTGAACATTATGTCAAAAATGATGACTTTAGTGGAACAATTAATTATCATTTAAAGTTACAGATGGAGTTCATTTCAGGATTTTTTCATAAACATAGTTTAGCTTATCTTCCACTAATGTGGTGGCCTTAAAACAAATTACTTTGAGTGAGTAGTATTAAGTAGACCTTAATTATTTTTTCTGATGCAAAATAGGTAAACTTAATCCTAGAAGAAAGGAAGATCTATCTCTCGCAAGCGCTGCTAAGCGTGAGGTAGGTAATGTAGGCTTCTGTAGCTTTAAAAACAAGCCCAGATACAAAGTGCAGATAAGAAATGGGAGCTTTCTCGATTTAATACCATACACACGTAAAATGCTTTATGCGTCTGGAAACGTACAAATTACGCGTCGCATACCAGAGACATGCTTACTTTCAGCTTCTGATCGCAAATACACTGTTTACGATTACGAACAGTCTCAGTAAGACCCGAGCCAAGTCTAAAAAAACACCTTTTATATAAAACTACGTTTGATGTCATTCAATTACAAAGACAGAATTGTTCTCTGCTGCAAATCCTATCCACCTATATCCTATCCTAATCCAGCATGCATTGCAGGTGTGCATTGCACAAAAACCAATGGTATCCTATTCGAGAAGTCAAAAGAGTCGGCCTGCCAACGGCAGCTTTTGCGCTAAGCAAGTGTTCTTAATAGTACCATCAGAATTACATTCATCGTTGAATGAGGTGAATACATTTTCAGAAACCACAATAACAGTAGGAGCCAAAGCGTATGATCGCTTCATAGAGCTCTGATTGGCCCCAGGTGACCAACTCAGGTCTGATTTGTTCGTTCATCAGATCTTTGTTTCGGGATCGTTGTTTCGGTGGATACTTACTGTCGTCCTGTTTACGTATGACACAAAATATGGTATATAAACGTCCTCCGCAAGAGCGAAATTTTCCCGGTGAGCGGTAGTGACGCACAGTATACAACACTTCTGTTTCTTTTGATTTGCTGGCTCCACCAAGAAATGACAAATTGCGAGCGTACATTTTGAAAATCTTGGCAAAACTGCAGGTTTCAAGTACGAACACGTGAAGTGGACTCTCACAGATACGTACATTTTGCCTATTCGTGAACTAATGCAAACATTTCGGTGGAGTCCCTCCCGGTTTAGACCTAACCCCACATTAGGCGTGCGCGATCCTCGGGCGTGTGAGTAGCGCGTGCGTCGCGAGCACGCTGCGTGAGCGTCGCGTTTTGCTGCCCTGCGGCATTTGCAGCGCGCTCGACTTGACGTTTAACTGCTAAGGCGTTTAGCGGGCGGCGGGGATAGCGGGCGTAGGGGTAAGAACGCAACTCGAGCACCGCGTGCTCGCCGCGAGCGCGTCGCTTACACTCTTCACACATGCCGCAGGGCAGCAAAACGCGACTTTCACGCAGCGCGCTCGCGACGCCCGCGCTACTCACACACCCGAGGATCGCGCACGCCTAATGTGGGGTCAGCCTTACCATAGTAAGTAAGTGCACAGAAAATCCCCAATTCATACAAGTCATACAAGTGTTTCTCCCCAGTAGTGAAACTATCCTACCTTATGCGCCTGCTGATGATGATGACTCATTTTATCATCCATCCAGCTATTCCCCAACTATGTTGGTGTTGGGCTTCCAGTCACCGAATCTGTTTGAGTACCAATATTTTGCTTGGAGCGACTACCTATCTATCTATCTTCAATCCAGTCAACTACACAAGACGATATCCATGGAAACACTGACAGACTTTCTGGCTTCTGCTTAGTCGCAGCAGCTGCAGAAAATGTACAAATGACAGCTTTGTCAGACTCAAAGCATATAGACATAGATTATAGCTATTTCCTGTGAAAATTACTTACGCACCATACGTAATAATTGACTGTTCTATATTGCCCACGCAAACGAAGTTGCGGGCAACAGCTAGTTTAAACATAATTTCTTTACCAATTCAACTAGGTACATACTCTAGTGACATTTGAATAATGTAGAAAACTTTTTACAAGCATATTTATTTGAAAAGAAAAATTAAGTAGAATGAAGTGCGTTAAGGACTTTTGGGACGCATAATTAACGCAAACGAAGAGTTTCCAAGTAAAATTTGTAGCATTTGTAATAATTTCCGAAGTGTACCTTTCTGCTGTAAAATAAATTGCGAGGGAAATGGACTGTTTTTCTTACGAAGTTCGTATACGTATTGTTCTGCCAGACTTGGTTTTGTAGAACAATGTACTAGAGAGACAAATGCAATGAAAATGCTTGGTGAAGTTGTTGATATTCCTATTCAAGTGCTTTGGTAATAGGTACGTTTCAATTCTTTCTCAATATTTTATATTGAATATAATGTAGGTCTCCTTTGTTTTTTTTCTTTGTCCCTACTGACTTTCACACCATTGGCACAGTTTGTACTTATCTTCTATATTAAAGGCGTTTAAACATTTCTATTTCTTCATGCAATTATTAAATCGAATGTAGTTAAATCTATCTGTAATTCATGGGATGACGACTCAATGTCTCAATCAACGCGATGTAATTTGTATCGTGTATTTTGTATACTTAAACAGTTGTATTATCTTCTTGCTCACCTGGTATAAGATCTTAGCGCTTCCTCATATGTCCTTCCTTGGTGAAATTTAGGCACACGTAAGAATGATGCTTTTATCTCCGCATCTCTTCAAGAAATTCAAGGATGTTGAATCTCGCTGCGTATCTTCCAACCGACATATTTTATTTGCTATTGGCAGTCCGAACTGGTTAATATGTTGATTTCTGACACTTAGGTACACGGATATTACACATTTATAAAACTACTTATACGGATTTTATCGGTTATATATATTAATATTCTCTAATCCCGACGTTTCGGAGTTTTTACAGCATCCATGGTCACGGGCAGACTAAGGTGTTGGTCGTCTTGTTATTTTAGGTACAAACAGCTACCCTACATTTTGTTGATTATTTACAATCCGATTCACGCAGAACGAGCTCAATGTATCCTTAGGTCTAGCAGTTTTCGGCTTAGATTTGGATTCAATAGTTTCTATGATGGAGTTCCAAGCAGGTCTTCTATATCTGTTTTATTTAGTCTATCTTATTTAATCACTACATAATATAAAACAAAGTCGCTTTTTCTGTCCCTATGTCCCTTTGTACGCTTAAATTTGTAAAACTATGCAACCGATTTTCATGCGGTTTTGTTTTTAATAGATAGAGTGATTAAAGAGGAAGGTTTATATGTATAATAACATACATTAAATAGTAGGGAAATACTGTTATCCCATGCGAAGCCGGAGCGGGTCGCTAGTTATGTATATTTTATAAAACTGACTTTACACCTCAAATTAATAGTGTTGCTATTTGCAAAATCCTGTAGCTACATCTTAATAAACTTATTATAGGTACTACCCTCATATTATACAACCCTCATTCCATCGCACAGTAAGGTAGGTACATAACACTATTTACATATCAATAAGCAATGATCCTTCAAGTGCACTTATTAACGCATACCCCACATGGAAACGTGTTGGATAGGTCAGTCACGTGACGTCATACACTCGCCATAATTAAACGCATCTACACGCACGCACACTAGTGTAAAAAACCTCTTATTGTCATTAGCTAACGTAGGAGGGTTAACTGACAAAGCTATTTCTTGTTTACTGGAATAAATGTACAGTGCATCCTGTTGCCGCTATTATTTACCTACTAGCTCCCGCCCGCGGTTTCGCCCGCGTGGAGTTCGGTTATATCGCGTTTCCAAGAGAACTCTTCAAAAGTCCGGGATAAAAACTATCCTTTGTTCTTTCTCAAGGCCAACTCTATTTCTGTACCAAATTTTATTAAAATCAGTTCAGTGGTTTAGACGCGAAAGCGTAAAGCCTCTGCCTCGAATTTTGCGGGCAGCGGGGCGGCAGCGGCGGCGGCGCGGGAGCGGCAGGATCTTACGCGTATAATCAAATGGACCGGCTTATAATCAAAGGGATTTTAAAACCTTGACTTGAAATTAATCACTATGTAGGTGAAAAAGGAGAGACAAATTGTGATGGCTACTCTGTATATGTATTGTCATAATATGACCTCCTCAACCCAGTTACCCGGGCAACCCAATACCCCTTGGTTAATCTGGTGTCAGACTTACTGGCTTCTGACAGCCGGGACCTACAGTTTAACGTGCCATCCGAAACACAGTCATTGGTGTATAAGATATAGGTACTCAGAAAGTACATACCCGCGCCCTCATACGCGAGAGGTTGGTTCTTTGCCCACTAGGCCACCACGACTTACTTAGACACGATAAATTCCCTTATGTACTTACCTAATATACACCTTCATGTACTTAGCCTATAAACACTCTTATGTACTTACCCTATATACACCCCATGTACTTTAAAAATTGTTACATATATTTTTTCGGACTTTGTTTTTTCTTTAAAATGACTTTATTAACAAACGAATAAAGAAAACATCTATACTTATAATAAATCTGTAGAGAGGTCAATTCTGTACATTAAATATATTTCCAAAATATCTATCAGGGGGTGATTAGTGATCGATACTGATGCCAAAAATGCAATCAGAAAAATTTTTGTCTGTCTGTCTTTCTGTCTGTCTGTCTGTCTGTCTGTCTGTCTGTCTGTATGTTCGTTATGGAAACAAAAACTACTCGACGGATTTTAATGAAACTTGGCACAAATATTCTTCATACTCCTGGGCAGGTTATAGGATACTTTTCATCGCGCTACGATCAATAGGAGCAGAGCAGTGATGGGAAATGTTGGGAAATCGGGAGAAGTTACTCCATTTTTAAGCTTCCGTCGCGTGTGGTTGAAGCTAAGTAGTAATAGGCTAGGTTCGTATAGATTTAGATAATTGCATAGGCTGGTGATTATTATTTCTTCCTCTCTTTGCACAAAGTCCGAATCTAACGCGGACGAAGTCGCTGGCAGAAGCTAGTTGAAAATAAACTTAGATTAGAATACCTCAGCACCAAGTCGTGGTGGCCTAGTGGGTAAAGAACCAACCTCTCGAGTATGATGGTGTGGGTTCGATTCCAGTTCAGGCAAGTACTTACCAATGCAACTTTTCTAAGTTTGTATGTACTTTCTAAGTATATCTTAGGCCTCTGCCTCGAATTTTGCGGGCAGCGGGGCGGCAGCGGCGGTGGCGCGGGCGGTCACCGTTTTGACTGGAGCTCACCGCTCGTTGCCCGCTCCCGCGCCGCTGTATTCGAGGGCCGGTCCATTTGATTATACGCGTAAGATCCTGCCGCTCCCGCGCCGCCGCCGCTGCCGCCCCGCTGCCCGCAAAATTCGAGGCAGAGGCCTTAGACACCAATGGCTGATAAAAAGGTGAAGGAAAACATCTTGAGGAAACCTGGACTATATAATCTGAAATCACCAACCCGCATTATGCAAGCGTGGTGATTAATGCTCAATCCTTCTCCGTGTGAGAGGAGGCCTGTGCCCAGCAGTGGGACGATAAAAAGGTTGTAACAGTAACCTCAGCACCAATGGACAGCTAACCAACTTTTAGTGGTTAATTCTCTAACAGCCAGTTTCTTCATCAAAAATTAAAGCCAAAGTAAAAGTCAAAGTAATGTCTAAAGTAAAAGTAACGGTTAAATTCAAATTTTCTATGAATTTTGCTGTCACTTTAGCCTTGAAAAAACGAATTTGACCGTTACTTTAACTTTAGACATTACTTTAACTTTAACTTTTGATGAAGAAACTGGCCGTAAAAGAAGCTGATGATGACAATTAATGTTATATTTAGTGGCCCGAACTTCATATTTTTATAAACAAGTTTGGCAACTAACCAATATGACTTTCCCAAAGTGACACGTACTTTCTACATTATCTTGGACGCCGCTGACTAATGGAATTAATGGATAAGGAAAACCCTGGTTTGTCTTAAATTGTCAGTCGGCTTCGAGCGAGTACGTTATGATGATTAATGCCGTATTTATTATTTTTGTCAGAGTAAACTTAACTTACTCAGTAGTGAATCATCGTTGTTTTTGTTACTCAAAAATAAGTCTTTTAACTTCTCATATTATGAGTACGATATTATTATAAAGTAGATGCAATGTACCTAAAATCACTTAATTACATTATGATTGCTTCTTGCAATGCACACAAACAAACGAACCGTCATGCGTCAGTTAATTTATCAAAATTAATTGATCGGGGTTAGTAGGTATATAGATTAAGAGAATCTATTAAAAAAAATACATTTAATAGAGCAATTGAAATATAGTCTACAGTAACGAACGCAAAGTTTCATAGAATTTCGATTTGATTTTATACGGCTGCCGAACGAATACCTACTAACGCTCAAATGGTCCAGTTTGTTTTTATTTCAGAACTTCTAACTTTATTACTTTTGACTTTAACTTTATGACTTTATTTTTAAGGCTGAAAGCTTAAATAAATTAAACCTTTAAACAAAGCTTCCTTGGAGTGGGTAGTTTTTGGTAGACAAAAAGTTTGAAAGAAGAATATCTATGAAACATTTTAAACTGGTAAGCTAGTAAGAGCTTCTGTTATAAACTTTATTTTTAACTAAACAAAAGTTGCTCAAACAGAAAAAGCCAAGCAAAGCCGGTGGTAGGGAATTTATAAAAATACAATCTCCCTCGGTTTTTCTTAGAAAACATAGAAACGCAGTAAAGGGTTGAACTATTGCATAACTGCGCAATCAAGCTAGCATGATTTTATTTTTTCATCAATAAACTGTTGAGCAAGTCGCGAATCACTAAGTTTTTTATATTTTTCTAAGGGTTTTTCTCTTGTTATCGAAAATAACATGAAATGGCATTGCCTATCGATTTCGTAGCTGTAGCCTGCAATATGCCCTAGATAAAAAATACGCACAATAAATGATAGAAAAATGTACACAATCAATATAACTACAATAAATACCTACTATGTATGTACTTAAAATAAATACTATTATTCAATGAAACTACAATAATGTTTGAAACGATCTGCTTGAATTATGAAAGTTTCCAACATGAATATTAAAATTATAAAATTATTTTCAATCTACAAGAGTATTTTCAAGTGTTAACTCACTATAAAAGTAGGTATTGTTAACTAAACCTCAATGGCCTTACTAAAAAAACTTAACCACCTGTTTTACACTTGTCTAAAAAAATTGTGGCTGCAAAATGAACCATATGTCAACGTCATAATTTGTCATTTTTTAGACAAGTCTTAAACTGACGTTTAAGTTTTTGTGGTAAGACGGCAAAGGTCCTGAACTTAACTGGCTGCAGTTACACGTTGTTTTTAGCAAAGGCGTTTTTCTCGGAATCATCTTGACGTCGAGTATAAAAACTTCAAATAGTAGCAGTTCTGAGAAACGTAACAACTGTTACAGGTGTTAGAAAAAGTTTATTTTGAACTATTTTTGTAATACTTGACACTTATGTCAAGGTTGAGCCTGTTTTGTGTACTGCAAGGCGAAGGCCTCTTCTCAAACAAAATATACCAGCAACATGAAATAAAATGGAACTTTGCAAATTCACAACGTATATTTTAATTAAATATTATTATTAATGCACATATTGTGTTTCCTGTTTAGACGTTTTATGAAAGGGTTTAATCATATTATCTAACAACATTTATTTTGCGTTAAATATGTACACACTATACATACAATTTTAAACTACTTATCTTTATACAAAACTAAAAATAAAATACTATATAGGTATATACAAAACATAAAACATATAAGAGAGCATCGATCAGGCGTCGAAGTATTCCTCCGCATCACTGTCTTCCGGAAGCGTGCCCAGAAGACTGGCTGCATTGCCACGTTGAATGGCAATGTTAATTCTTTGTCCAAAGAATAAGCCAGCCCTCTGGTCACGCAAAGCGTCGACAAGCCTTTTCGCGATGTCCTTGTAAAGTAACCGCGAACTCGGGCACCATGGTCCGAGCGTTTCGTTGGTAATAATATTAAGATTTTACTTCTTCAAAGAAAATATAAACCGGGAAAACTTACGCATAAAACTAACAACACATTATTTGTCAGAGAAATCGAACACCAGCGTTATCATTGTCTCATTGACGTTTTATTTGACGCGAACACAACACGAATAGTGCCCAGACGTTCTCTAGAGCGACACATTTGACATATCTCATAAATTAATGGCTTCCCCAAAGAACAATATCGTAACAAACGAGACTGGAGATGTCTTGTATTGTTTATTTAGCATTACACTAAGATTGGAGAATGTTCCCGAACTATTATTATGGGACTTAGTATAACTGAGCGGTGGGTTAATTCTGTATAAGTCCCCCTTTCGTGTATGTAGGTGAAACTTTGAAGGATAGGATGATACACATATTATTTAGGTCATAATATAATTGACTGAAGGTGTGGCTTTTTAAAAAATGTTAATCTGCTTGATTAATTAGGGTCATTATTCTAGCTACATAGGTAATGTACTAAGGTGTACCTTACCTTAAAATTAAATAAAGACAATGATATAGGTACCTAAGTAACAGTGTGATAGAAATGTGTGTTATACGAGTGACAGAATTATCAGAATCTTATCGGTACGGAAGCAATCTCGCAATAAGATTATCTTTACAAACATTCTGGCAATTTCACTAGCATCCTCCACTGATCAAAAATGTCTGCCCTTAAAGTAGGTACCCAGACAATGTAGACTAAACAGTCGGCCGACAGTTGACCCGATAGTTAGCAAAAGTTTTGTTTTTTTTACAATCCTGATTTCAATCGAAGTTATCAGTCGGTATGATACCGGCTGGCTACTACCTGATTTTTGCAATATACGTAATTCATCTTTCATTACTGAGTTATGAGCTCAAACAAACTAACGGCCGACTAAAAGTTTGTATTGTGCTCAGTCTATTCTATTCACTATTTTCAATACTAAAGCTTAACCTGTAAAGCCGATTGTGGAATAAACCAAATTTAATCTTACCTATACTAAAATAAAAAATAACGCTACCCCAACGTTGGGAAAAGGTTAGGCTTGATCAGAGAGATCAAAATCAAAAAGAAATATTTTGCTCATGAACTAGTCATGAGCAAAATATTTCTTTAAACTGTTACATTTTATTATGTAAACTGTTACACATATACATAATAGTGTATTAATTAATTGCAATATTAATCACAAAGCTACTTTAACCACGAATATAACTATGTATTTTCGCGTAGAAATAAAGCAATGAGGGAAGTTAATGTCATTCAAAGAAGGAGCAATTCTCTAATTTTCTTCAAACGATTGTTTGCATTCGCGTGACATGTCTGGAAGGTCATGTGGGCACATCATACGCGGCTACATTGAGATAAACGCTACCAATTTGTTAACGTCACGTCTTGCTGTTGCGACTATTCACATATTTCGATATTACGTACGTGATAGAGCTCAATAAAACGACTAACTAATACAGAAATATTTTATTTCAAATTGGACCAGTAGTTCCTGAGTTAGACGCGTTAAACTAGATAGTAAGACGTAAGTACTAAATAGTAAGACAAGAGTTACTCTTATAAAAATACTGAATGCATATTGTTTGATATTGTAAATAGGTGGCAATATACTCGTATCTTATGAGAATCACATCATTAAAAGATTTATTTTATTAAGATTTATCCTTGTGTTAAGTAGGAGTAAGTAGTTGTGAGGAAAGTAGGTAACTCCCCGGGGACGCTTGTGAAACCATGGGCGGAAGCCACTATAATTACTGTTTGAAGTAAAATATGGAAAAAAAGCATTCATTCATGGTATAATAATAAATTAAATTTCCCTGGTGCTCTGTAAATATTCAATGTATTTCATAAATGCGCTTTAGAAGTGCTGATGGGGCGAAAGAAAGAAGAAAATTAAAAGATAATATGGCGTTTATTAGTTCCTCACATGTGTAAGAAAATGTTGCCTGAAGAATGTATATATATTTATATTTTGAGCAAAGGTAGTGTTTGGCAGATTGTAATCCATCTATCTAATCATCTATGATTAATTGTAATCTGTCCATCTGTCTTGCATCCATTTTGGATAAATATCTGATTTGCAACTCTGGAATTGAATCACAGTGAAACATTCAGAAAGAATACTTACTTATTTAGGGCTGTGCTTACTACGGAATTTCGAAGTTCAAAATGCTGATATAAGTAGGTACCTACCTTGTTACAAAGAAACTTATAAAAAGCTTATAAAAGTGATTTAATTATTACGCAAATGAGAACCTCCTTCTTTTGAAGTCGAATAAAAACAGAGTATTTCTATAAACGTGCGATTATTTAGTCGTCAGTCGTTCTCACAGCATCCCGGCTTTAGTTGGGATAACGGTTGACGGACAATATCGCGCTCGTATATCTGTCGGTATCGGCAGCCATTATCAGCGTCCGATACCATGCTCTCGATAAAATTGAAGGCTTTACCTACTATATCTTACTTTTGTGCCGGATCGCAACAGTGACGATAGTGCGGTCAAAATGAATTGTAAGTCCATTTTGATTAGGGGAGATGTTCCTAAAACGGGTAAGCTAAGGGAGATGTTTAAATAAAATAACCAAGAACATTACATGCGACTTGTATTTGTACTCATAGGGTTGGTTATATAATAAACTTTGGAAAACATAAGATAGTCTTAGTAATCTTCTTCAAAATTCAGAAAAAAATCAAAAAACTAAACCCCTTTCAAAATACCCGCTTTGCCCTCGGGGGGGTCCTAAAACGGGTAGCGCCTTTGGGCAAAGCAGGTAATGAATGAATATATGTGATAAATGAATTAGAAAACATATCTTAGCCTCCTATTATCCAGGAAATCTTTATCGTTAATTAGTCTCCTTAATTATGTTAAACAGCTTTCTTATTTTGATCAGTCTAGATCACTTTTTTACTTTATTAAATGTTACATTTGAAATTATAATTCTACCAGCAGATAATTTTGTTAAAAATCAGAGAAAACATATTTTAATTTCTTTTTCACGCTGTTCCTGTACTTCTTCAGCTCTCTGTGGCTTCCTTTGTCTTCGATTAGCTTTCTGTGGGATCAATTGAGAAAGTGGCCCCTTATTTCAAATCGGGTTGTCACCCGTTATGCCCCTACCCGTTTTGCCCAAAAGCACGTTTTAAATTTCAACTACCTTAACCTTAAAATAGTAAACAAGGAGACCTCTAAGTATTCACAATTAATAAGCATATAACATGCAAAATGATAATACAAAACTACGAAAACCGTATCTTGCACCATATTTGAGTAGTCAGCACTAGCATGATCCGATTTTTTTTAGTAAACTCTGCAAAAAACTTTTTTTACGTCTTACCTCGAAAACGCTCGCTCTAGGCGCGCGAGCCATCTGACCGTGATCGGCGGGGAGATAGTGCACTGCTCTACACTCAAAGGTTCACACTAAGACCTATAATATACGAATGGCAAAGCCTACCCGTTTTAGGAGGGGTACCCGTTTTAGGAACATCTCCCCTATTATATAAGTGATTCTCGGTTTTAACTAATTATGTAAGAAGGCAAAAGTTTTGTTGTTATTGTGTTAATTTTGAAAAAAATGCTCTTGTAAAGATTGCACTTTAGTTTAGGATTACAGGATAAATTGAAATTATAATGTTATGTAAGTTTCGTAAAACTTCGCAGAGTCGAAGAAGTTATTACGGTATGCTAAAAGTCGTATTAATATCTTCATTTGGAAACAATGACTAAAACTTAACGACTAATTCCACAACTTCTGTCACATATCCAAATTATATCTCCTACAGATAGACAGTGAAACTAACTTTACATTTTGAAATTGAACCCAAATCTACTTTAGTTCCGTCCCCTATTGTTTCGACTAAAGTTGGCAACAATTTTAGTATGCAGATTGTGGATTCTGTATGAAATTGACGAGTCCTGAATGATAACGTAATCTATGTATTGGCTATCATAATTGGAAATGTTTGTATGTTTGTTTGTTCGTTAATATAATTATGCAAATCAAGGAGTAGGTTGGTCGTGGACCGGAATATCTTCTTTGAACCAGTGGGCGGTTCGACGGAAGAGTTATTGGATTAATTTAGACCTGATCAATCTTGGTCGGTGTTATTTGGAAATTGTTGGGTATGTAGTGTAAGTAGTTTTGGAGGGTGTTCTAATTAAGTGGAACTTTAAACTATGGTGAGAGTAGGAACTATAGTCATAACTTGAGCTACATAATAGTAAATTCACTGAGTTACCCATACAAGTCAGAAGTGTTAGATAGATTCAGTTAGGTACAAAAATACAGACCTATGTGAGAGATCTTTGCAGCTTTACGTAATATTACCGCTTGCAACATGTAGAAAATTATTAAAACAGTAAAAGTATTCACCAATATGACGAAAAAATCACTCCAAAACTCACATAAATCTAAATTTCCGTAACTAGGTATAATTTGTCTTATACCTACAATTTTCGACAGTTCTTAACCTACCTTTCATAATCCCAAAAGGGGCTTACAAATGATCACTTAAGCATCAAGGAAGCAGACAGCACCTACTAAATATTAATGCCTCATTACTGTTCCAGCTGCCCTCTGGCTATTATGTGTAGCGGCTGCGCTAGCCAGCTGTTCCGGGGTCTCAATCCCTTTGAGACAAGACCCGGAGACTCTCTGCCGAAACCAGGAAGACTTCCTAAGGATCGCCAGCGTTGAGAGCTGCTTCTTGTACTACCAGTGCTATTCGGGACGTTCGTATTTGATGCAATGCCCTCCGCACACGTGGTTCAATGAACAGGAGCAGGTGAGGATGACTTTTTGATGATTCTTTTTTGTTGTTTTCGCTGTAGCCGATTGGCATAATTCACCTCGTTAATTCTACTCAGACGTACATATTATATGTAGTATAAAAGAAATTTTAATAATGTTTGTCACATCATTGATGATGAGATAGTGGTCTAAAGGTAAACATATGTTATTATGTGTATCCTGAGAGGAGTAAAGACTTTCCGATTTTTTTTTCAAAGGAAATATGTATTCCTTCATAGATAATTAAGTAAATCAAATAATTCTTCCTACGTACATGTGGCGTTTCTTTCGTAGCCGGCCGAAGGGTGGCTTACATTCATCGTCATTTTAACAATTCGTTTTGTAGATTTTTTCCTGCTTTTAACCAAAAGGCAATTCAAATAGTTATCTACCAATATGCGTCCCAAAATTCTAGAGACAACTAATATTTCCACTACACCTTCAGTTATCTTTATCAACAGTAATTTGACAGTATCTGACAGCCATGTGTCGATACTGGATATTATATCGATAAACAAAACACGCAGCGCATCACGTAACATTCGAGCCTGTGATGAATGATCTTCCATGTTACGAAACTTCCAGAAACAATCCAGATAACATAGGAAAAGAAGATTGTAACAATAAGTAAAGAAAATTAGCTGATTTTTAAGAAGTTTATTTAACCTAAACAAGAATATAATAAAACAGATCATTTTATTGAGAAAATAAAGGGAGCTATTAATTCTAATTTCAGGTATGCGACTGGACCGCCGCTCCATCCCACTGCGTTCACCCAGAACCTGAACCCGAGCCTGAACCTGAACCTGAGCCTGAACCCGAACCCGAGCCTGAACCCGAACCCGAGTCTGAATCAGAGGAACAAGAAGTGGAGCCCGAACCACTGGAAGACAGCGAAGGCTCCGGCGAGGAATGGCAAGATGACGCCATCAAACGTTACGTAAAACGCTTCAGAGGAATCAAACAAGAAGACATCCAAGAAGATGAAGAACAAGAAGAAGTGAAAAGGCTAAGACAAGAAGAGGACGATGAATTCGACGGAGAATATTTAGAAGATAACCGCAAAGCACAGGAAGAGATCGTCGATGAGCAAGAAGATGACTTACTCGAAAAAGCTAAGAGGCTGATGAGGCAAGAAGCTGACGACGAAGATGCTGACGATGAGGAAGAATCAAAAAAGCGTCAAGAAGAAGTTGAAGAAGAATCAGATGACGAAGAAGCCAAGAAAAAGAAACGTCAAGAAGAGAATGACGACGATGAAAATGATGACGATGAGGAAGCCAAGAAACGTCAGGAAGAAACTGATGGTGTGGATTTAGAGGATGAAGAAGCCAAGAAGAAACGCCAAGATGAGAATGAGGATGATGATGTTGAGGACGAGGAAGCCAAGAAACGTCAAGAGGAAGATGATGATGAGGCTGATGATGACGAAGAGGCTAAGAAACGTCAGGAGGAGAACGATGATGAGGATGAATCAGAAGTCGAAGAATCTAAACGCCAAGAGGAAGACGAAGACGTTGAAGAGCAATCTGATGATGAGGTAAAACGTAAGAAGCGTCAAGTAGAAGATGATGATGACGAAGATGATGACGAAGAGTCTAAGAAACGTCAAGAAGAAGAAGATGATGAGGAAGAAGATGATGAAGAATCTAAGAAGCGTCAAGAAGAAGAAGATGATGATGCTGAAGATGCCGATGGTGAGGTAAAGCGTAAGAAACGTCAAGTGGAAGATGAGGATGACGAGGATGATGATGAAGAGGCTAAGAAGCGTCAAGAAGAAGACGACGATGATTGGGAAGATGATGAAGAGGAACTCAAACGTAAGAAACGTCAGGTAGAAGACGAGGGTGACGATGAAGATGAAGAAGAGTCTAACAAGCGCCAAGAGGAAGAAGATGACGAAAACGATGATGATGATGATGACGTAAAACGCAAAAAGCGTCAGGCTGACGATGAAGATGATGATGAAGACGACGATGAGGAACAACTCAAACGTCAGGTTGAATCTGACGAAGAAGAGGCAGAAAGTGAGATCGAGCCAAGGAAAAGGCAGGAAGACAATGAAGATGACGAGGCAGCTGATGACGCTGAGGATGCTGAGGATGCTGACGAAGGAGACGAATCCAAGAGAAGCCAAGAAGAAGACGACGAACAAGCCAGTGACGAGAATGACGAAAACAATGAAGAAAATGACGATGAACAAGATGATGATGAATCAGACATTGAGGAGTTGAGGGCAAAGAAGTTCTTCAAAAGCTTATTCAGAATTTAAACTCAGAAAGACTTCGGAAGCATTGACAAATGCTGTCTTGAAGAGCCTTCAGAAGTCATAGAAATAATTAGTTTTAATTTATTTAAGTTTAGAAAAACACTTTGTGCAATTTTGTAAATATTTATTGTTGTTATTAAATTAGTTATTGACTGTGTTTGTTTTATTTTATTTTTTGACCAGGAGCTCATCCTTACTAATATTATAAATGCGAAAGTAACTCTGTCTGTCTGTCTGTCTGTCTGTCTGTCTGTCTGTCTTTTCTTCACGCCTAAACTACTGAACCGATTTGTGTGAAATTTGGTACAGACATAGTTTGAAACTTGAGAAAGGACATAGGATAGTTTTTATTACAAAAAAAAAATTAAAATAAAATTATTCCGGACATATAGCGCCATCTATTGGTCAAATCAAAAATCTGCTGGTAGTCACTATTCCACGCGAACGAAGTTGCGGGCAAAAGCTAGTTATTTTATATTCATCGCATAGGTATGCAATATGCATCGTTTGGCCTCGCCGTAACTTTGAACAAACGTCTATGATGGCAGAGTGTGTATGTATTGCGGTCCACTAGCCGACTTACTTTATTTTGCCATATAAAATTACATAAGTTTATTTAAGGCATATTATATACAGAAAATATAAGAAAAGTAGCATTTGGTTTTTGTATTTATCTGTTAAGTTTAATTTAGTTATGTATGCAAGGAATTTTTTTTTTGTTGAAACAATAGGTATACAAAGTGTGTCGTACCTAATCACATTAAATTAAATATGTAATTATACTGGTTAATATTATGTCGATTGACACAAAGAAATAAAAAAGATACACAATAAATAATAAGTTATTTATATAGCATAATTCACTGACCTGTGTTGCAGGAGTAGTAACATCGCATCGCAATAATACGGTCGGCGTATCAAACGCGGCAACAAACTTAACATCTCAACTGTCGTGATTGTTATGAATCACTACATCAATAATATATTCACTTTGATTGTACTGCTCTTACAAAGATTCGGGAATCTGTAGGACAAATGCGACTGGTTCCATATCCCTCACGATATGTCCGCAAAGCTAGAGCAGCGTTTTGATGGCATTCACCGTAAAAAGCACCATGTCGGTGTTCTCCGCGGCTGTGTAATTTAATCGAGGCATTATTTATTTACACTGAAAACAAATCACAAACAAAAACAAAAAAATAAAATGGCGTCCACTTTCTCATACACGATATATCGTCCACTTATCCACTAAAAGACGTAAATCCTTTATAAATAACAACAATAATCCTGTCGCAAATACACGTTTATCGCAAAAACAGTCTCTTGCGCAACCTTCGGTAACATCAAAGAAACCGGCCATGCACTAAAAGTAAACAGTTCACACACACGTTCCCGAACACGGAAATCAGCAAAAAGTAAAACTTAGTCAATTAAAAGCTTTAAAAAAATCTTTAAAAATCAGTGACTTAAACCTGAAAAATTTAAGAATTACGCATAATTCACCTATCTATACTAATATTATAAAGCTAAAGAGTTTATTTATTTGTTTGTTTGAACGCGCTAATCTCAGGAACTACTGGTCCGATTTGAAAATTTCTTTCAGTGTTAGATAGCCCATTTATCGAGGAAGGCTATAGGCTACTTTTTATCCCGGTACGGGAAGTAGTTCCCACGGAATGCGGGTGAAACCGCTGGCAGAAGCTAGTGTAAAATACAATTTTAAAACATATCAAACATTGACTATAAACAGCATTAATTTAAAACATAAATTGTGCCAAATTTGATATCTTAAGGTTGGCAGCAATGATCCCGATGAAACGCCGCTACATTATTTCTTTTACACGCATGACTATGGACTTTTTTTCTATTAAAATAAGTTTCATTTTACCTTGTCAAATATTCTTTCTTCTTTTAGTCTTATTCTCTGTTTTATTACCCATCCCAAGGCACTATTCAAAACAAAAGTAACAGCAGCTGATTAAGACTCCGGAGAGCTTTTAAGTCAGGTTGCATGCTTTAGCCATTTGTAATATTACAACAATTTAAAGGTTTTGATAAGAACGGCAACCTTTATTTTGAATGCTTGCCGGGGTCATTGACACTTGCGTAATTTATCTCTGCTTTACACATGTTCTAATTATGAAAATGAAAAATAATTCCTGTGGCTAAACCAATGGATGGATTTGGTTCAATTTTTTAGAATTCATTATAGAATACTTTAAAGTATATGTGGTAGGATTTAATGTGATCAGGTACACCCGATATAAATAAAATGAAAACCACAATAATCAATTTTAAGAATTTATTACATCATTTATTATAGTACAAAATAATCCTCAAATACAATAATTATTTAGGTATAAGTAACACAACCAAAGCAAAATATTAAAAATTGGATTTGAGATGCTCATGTCACCGTAGGCCACGATAATGTCGGCCGTAAATGCATTTAGGACATAAAGTAAGTTTATATTGGTATTTAGTTAACTAAAGTATGACTGTTTTGTTAGAGTTATTCTACTCATTGGCAGTAAAATTCTTACAATACTGGCAATTTCTCCTCCGCGAACCAGATAGTCGTGGTGCGTCCCACACTATAAGCAATAAGCTAGAATATAAAAAATAAACTTCTAAAATTGTACACAACATACCAACAGCTTCAAAAATAAAGTACAAATAGACTGGGCGGTGATCGTGTGACCGACGGCACTAGAGTACCGCGGCTGACACAACACTACCGATAATTTATAAAGTCAAATGTTTCTGTTAGCAACACAAAGTCCATTACAAATATCCTTATAGTCAAGTACGTGTTCGAGTACAGAGCCGCGAAGCCAAGCCGCACGTACGGAATACCGTAAGATTATATATTAAAACTTTATCATGGTCCACCTAACGCACAGTATAAAAGATGCAATGAGTAGATATGTGATGTGTTAAAATATACATAATAGTTGCTCTGTGGCTCTGGAATTACTTACTTACAATTTGAATAACGCATAGCGCTGTTAACATTAGCACGAGTTAACGCAAACGAACAATATCACAAGTCACGATCAGCAGACAATTCCAACCGCCACAGAACTATATAAGCCTACCCCTAAAGCGAATACAATAGTAGTAAAGTACTTGTGTAAATCTAGCGGTTTATAACAAATAACCATACTTTGACCAGACATTTGCTAAAACGTTCCGCGATCGACACGACCGAGCAATGAGCGGTTTTAAAAAAACATTTAATTAGCATTAGCAAAACTACTCTCTTCTACCGACGCACTGCGCGGTCGTATCTTACAGTCGAATCGAAAAATATCACCAGTTTTTTTATTTCGCCACATCCGCGCCAACATGGGACAATCAAAAAGGTAATTAAAACTACAAAATATTTTACAACATAAACTCATAATGAAACATCATAATCGAAAATAACGAGACAAATGGTAGTTACGAAATAAATAGTTCAAATAAAACGACTATATACAAACATTTAGATGCGGGCGCGGGTGTGACGAGCTCCGTCTAACAATTCCTGCGTCCAAATCCATCAGTTGACTACTTGGCTATCGTCTACGGCGGTTACATGAAAATATCACGAGCGCGAATACATCGTTAGGTACATACATACCGTTAGTACAAATTTATTTTACTATAGAATATAAGCGTGCTCTTAACAATAATTGTATCAAATCCATTGACGACATGGTTGAGTAAAAAAGTACGAAAGAGCTGCGGTTGTACAAAATGTGTGTAGTATGTGTTGTGTGGCGCGTCAGAACAGACCCACGTCCTTCTTCATGTTCGTCTGCTTCCACGCCGGGAGCACTGAGAACTCTTCTTTGGTCATGCCGAAAGCCTCCTGTAATCACAAAATAGTTTTTATGAGAATGTGATTAAATGTAGTAAACACACCTTAAATACCTGTAAATAACCTTGGGTTTCGCTAAAATATTTGGCAACCTTCACCGAAATCACCACTTCCGTGCATATAATGTATAGTGCAAGTCATAATTTACAAAAATAACAGTGTCAATAATATCAGATGTTATATCAACGACAACAAAGTCGATAACCTTGTTTTGACGATGTAAAATGCTCTGCGTCCCTTTCATTTATTTTTATTTTACAATAAAGTCAGTCATACAGCCAAACACTCAGTCCCACACCCATTCACACACTCAGTCACACTCATTCATGCACTCAGTCACACACTCATTCATACAGTCAGGCACACACTCGGTCGAACACTCATTCATACACTCAATCACGCACTCAGTCATACGTACCAGGAAGTCAGCGGGCGACAGATGCCGCTCGAGATGGTGCGGGTCGACGTGGTCGGGCAGCGGGCGGCGCTGCAGCGCGGCGAGCGGTAGTACCGCGTCGCAGCACGTCAGCCGCGACAGCTCGCACGAGCCCGGGATTATCTCGCCCGCCTTGTAGCCGTGCTGTGGAACAGTGCGGGAAGTTATACAGTGCGGAAGCGTGTAAGCATAGTTTGTACATGTGAGTGTAGAGAGTATTGATATAGAGGACGAGTACAGCTTTGGGTGTTTTGTAACGAGAATTAGAGGGAACATGTTTAGTGTACTTAAAGATATGCTCTAATTTCTTGCTTTTACAGTTGTAGAAAGAATTTCAGTAGCTTTGATAAGAAGCAATTTTTTTAATTACTTTTTCCATCAATAGAATCAAAAATATGCCTTATTTACATTAACAGCTCTGTCACATGCCCCAAGTTACCCTAATTATTTGTACATCCCATTACACCCTCTATACCCTAAATAGAAGAAGCAAGAAAACGCAAGCCAATTCCGAACACCTTTAGAGAATATACACCTGTAAGAAACGACCTAACAGCATCTATAAACTGGCAGTCATCATCATCTCCCGAGCTTTTTCCCAACTATGTCGGGGTCGGCTTCGAGCTGGCAGTATGACATAGTACATTGTATGGCGACTCACATTGATGTTAGCATCAGCAGCCCCAAATAACCCTAATCATTTGAAGATCAACAAATACCATAAAGCATCTCAAGACACTTTCGCCGCAGATAGAATAAAGAGCAAGATAATTGCAAGCCAATTCCGACCACCTTTAGAGAATATACACCTGTAAAAAACATAACCTGACTGCATCTATAACTGACAGTATGACATAGAACATAGTTTCAAGACTCACGTTGATATTAGCGTCGGCAGCCTGGTCGTGGTCGGCCCAGGTGTCGAAGAGGTGCGTGAACCTTGCGGGCTCCAGCCCCGCCGCCACCAGCCGCACGTCCGCCACGCCACCGCCACGCGACGCCTGCCAGTACGCCGCGCAGGTACGCAGGGCGGCTACTCGGAGAGACTGCCAGCGGGACGCGAATGCACCTACACCTGTGGGAGATAATTGTACAATTGTAAAAAAAAGTTCTGAGGTCCGGGGTTCGATTACCGGTTCAGTCGACATTTGTGTAATGAGTATGCTTGTTGGCCGTGGTCTGGGTATGATCTGGGTAATATGTATTTATAAATACGTATATATGTAGCTATATGTTTATCACTTGTGTTAGCATCCAAAACCCAAGTTAATTTATAACTTGCCATAGGGCTAGCCGACCGAGTATGAAAAATGTTAAAGTAACTTTAAATCCACAAAGCGATTTCAGACCAAATTCGAGACGAGCTCGGCAGTAACTCTTTTAATTTTTAGACCGTGAGGCAAGAAAAACATCAAACAAACAAATCAGAACCATCAGTTAAAATTACATAGACATAAATATAAGGGTACAAACCAGCGTTTCTCTCGGCAGGCTCCAGTTCCCCGTCCTCCTGCGGCGGCCACCAGCCCTGCCACAGCCACACGCAGGCACCGTCGTCCAACAGGAATAGGGCTGGAAATAAGTACAACATACTTTAGTTACATTTTCTTAGCTAACTATCAATGTAATTTAGTATTATGCAGTCCGAACTTTCAAAATACTTCAACATATTTATACTCAAACCATTTGAGCACGTAAATGTCGGTCCTGCGCCTGATCTCTTTCCGGTCGTGTCGGATTGCCGTCTCATCGGGTTATGAGAGTGAAGGAATAGGGAGTGCACCTGAGTCTGCGCAAATGCTTGTGCACTATAATATGTCCTGCGCAGCTGGCTGATCTCCTTAAGTGAGAACAGCCGCCGTGGCCGAAATCGGCCGTGGACGCCATTATTATTACTCAAACCATCTAAAATGTATTCAAAAGCTAATCAGTAACAAGTTTAATCTTGTAGGTAATTGCAACCGATATGCTCACCTGGCTGCGAAGCCGAATATAACTCCTTTTGATCAAAAGGAAAGGGTGTCGCCAGATGTTCGTGACGCAGCGGCGACAACACCTCGTTAGCCTCGAACTGTCCCCCCAGGTCCGTGAAGTGGAACAGCCTCGCCGTGCCCTCCCCTCCGCACTCCTTGCCCACCAATCCCATCCACTGCTGCTTGTTGGCCACGCCCAATGCCTCCAGCACCTCCCTAGGCTCCTCCCCCTCCTTAACCTCCACAATCTTCACACCAGACACATTCCCAAAGAGATAACTGGACTTCCTCGCGATCAACTTGTTCGCCAACTCAATAGCAATGTTCTTAGTATGCTTCATGCTTCTCGCGCCATGCCATATGTATAAGCAACTCTTCTCAGTGTCGACTAACAGCAAGGAGCCTCGGCTTCGTAGCTGTCGAACTGAGCACGGCACTTGAAGTAAGTAAGCCTCGTTAGAAAGATTGCCTCGAGTCACGAACAATCGGTATCGACTCTTATCTGTGTCCCGTTTCCCTTGGTGGATGACCAGGTTGCCTTGGAAGAGGTTTAGGAAGGCGGGAGGTTCATTCCCTTGGGCTACTCGCACTTGAGGTCCCTTTTCCCTGTCTAATTCTACAGTAAGTAAGGCTGCAGCACCTTTTTCGTTTGAGCTGGCGTCCCGGCCTTGCCAACAGAAGTAAGCGCATCTATCTCTGCCCGTAACGTTATGTTTAGATGGTTTCCCGTTCAGTTCTCGACCAGTCATCGTGATCATATACTCCCATCTTATAATGTAACTATCGGCAGAGAAGAACTCTCCAATTTCTGATTCGTTCTCAACTTTTTGGTAATCATACTCCTGTATCACCCACTTGCATACAGATTTGGTTTTGATGTCATAGTGCCTCATGTTCTCTTTGTCGTAGTAATGCGTGCCGCGGCCGATATGAGATCCTTCTAAAATGAGATCTGGATCCTGGTACTCGTTCGACCACATCTCCTCGGCATCGCAAGGGTTGATTTCGACGCTGTTGCTTTTATTTTCGGGTGATTTGACTTTGATGACTCTGGAGTAGTCGGGCCAGTCGAGGAACTTTTCTTTGAAGAGAATAGTTTCCATGTGTTGAGTGATTTTGGACAGGATCGCCCATTCTGGTCGGCTTTTCGAGGCTTTAGCTGGTGGATCGGAAGGATCCCTCGCGCCTTGATACATAGCTGCGTTGAGCGGGTTGATGTGGCACTCCTCATAGTTGTACCCTTCATCGAACATTTCTTGGGCAAGTTGTGCCGCTCGGCGCCTGCTCTCTAAGGGAACATTTTTGCCGTACCAGATGTACATTTCAGATCCGAAGTCGAACACGATCACTTTGGTTTGGTTGAGCATGGCTATCTTTGGGACTTGTCCCCAGTACTCTTTGATGGGGACGAGTTCATCATCCATGACTTCGTAACACATGTTGGTCTGAAGGATGCAGGACTCGAAGATTTCGTCTTCATCAGCGTGACCAGTCTCCACAGGTTTGTAGTTCTCAATGCCTTCAGTAACGCCGAGGAGTGACCAGAACTGGTTCCAGTGTTTGTTGCTGAAGTTCTTGATTTGTTCATCTATTTTGATGATGCCGGTGGAGTTTTTGCAGCCCAAGTCTTTTGTGTTTTGGATGTGTAAAGCGATGTCGGTACTGCGGTTTCTGGAAAATGAAAATGTCAAAAATTACCATCTGTCACAATATATGGGCATAATAAATGGGAAGATGCGTAGGAAGACGCAAAAACGAATAGCTGCGGAAAATCCGAGAATGGTCATGATTTTGCCAGCGTCCAAAGTTTAGTTCTTTTTGCAGTAGATTATAAATTCGCTGGCTAACCAGGATCAGAGAACATATCACTATCTTTTGGAAATCTGATTTAAAAAGTTTTCATCTTATTACCTATATTATTGTACTTACTTCTCAATAACGTTGGCATAGAGTCCGATGTAGAGGAACAGCTGGTCCGACGTGATGAGTATGAAGCAGTCGCCGCGGTTCACGCTCGTGTGTACCGGCTCTACCAGTCTCGTCTACAAGTGAAAATAAAATATATACTGTAGTTAAACCTTTTTGCTATATTATATCTAAATATTGGTGCTCAATTGCTCAGTAAAGAACTAAACAAACCGATATAACGTTAACTATTTCTTTACAACTTTCTCAGTTAGCTAAATAATAGATGCTTTCACGGTGTGGCGGTGGGGTCAATTTTTATTGAAATCATTTTGTAACTAAAGGAATCATTTTATTTTATTAATTTTTCGTTACGAAATGGATTATATGTGATCATATATCATAAACGATCCCGACGTCTCGACAACCAGGTTGATAATTTAGCGATAGAGTTGCCGCCTCTTACATTGACAAAGGGAGTCATGTCCCCAAAGACCACATATTATATTATAATTTATTTGTTTACCTGCACCCTCCTCCGTCCCTTGACATGCAGCAGCATGAGCGGCTTGGTGCCGTGCGCGAGCGGCGCGGTGGCGGCGCTGCGTAACGACACGTTCGAGAAATCTTCCTTACTGGCCAATGCTGCCAGGGCTTCCGCTGCTAGGCCACCGTTACTTGATACTGGGAATACACATTTACAGTGTCATAAAACAAAAATATAATCACCATAAACAATTACACAAGTTTGTCATACATAAAATCACAAAAAACGGGGTTCTAAGTCACGGTAAGAAAGTCAAAATTGTTTTTGTGGATGTATTATGAATGAAAATCATAGTTTTATACTTAGCATTTTTTGAGAAGAGATACACTGACTGTGCTTTTTGAATCCATTTACTTCCTAATTTCTATAGCAAACAAGGCCCAGCGCACACCGCTGGATGCGCGTCGGAGCGCATTTGAAGACAACAATTTAATATAAACCTTAACTACCTTGACATACGACACCACAAAAACTTTAAAATGTCTGTTGAACACTTGTCTACAAAAATGTCAGCTTTGTCTTATGACGTTGAAATAAAGTCCGTATTGCAGCCACACCTTTTTTAGACAAGTGTTCGACAAATGTTTAAGTTTTTGTAGTAAGGCTGTAACCGTTGTACCACAAAACATTTAAACGTCAGTTGAACACTTGTCTAAAAAAATGTCAGATTATGACGTTGAAATAAGCCACACTTATTTTAGACAAGTGTTCGACACATGTTTAAGTTTTTGTAGTAAGACCATAAGTGTTTACTCACTTTTATCAAGCACATGATTATGCTTAGGCACGGTGGGCGGCGGCGGCACGTACTCGTCGCGCAGGTCGGTCCGCGCGGCCAGCGCCCGCAGCGGGTTGCGCGACGCCGCGTGCCGCCGCCCCACGCGGGCGCGGCGGGACCACTCGCTCGCTAGTCTGGAGAGAGAGAGAATTGTAATCATTTGGTGATATCCCCTAAAGGATAGAGGAAAAACAAAGGCCTAACGAGCATTTGAGCATCAAAAACACCAAAATAAAGTGTATCTTCAAAAGTTTGACTTGCATTTTTGATTTCCATTGACGTCGAGGTAAAATAGAACCAGTGCAGAACTAGAAAATAATCTGTTTTTGTACTATAACAACTATGCCTTATACATTGACTTTAAGGTTTACATTGGCTTAGATAGGTGTGAAAAGAGTTCTAGTGATTTTCCAAATTAAAGGCTGCTGTTACTATTGTGGTCCAAAGAGACGGCTCGAATTCCAGGTCCTGACCACCAATTGATCCTCTTACTAAAAATACACAATATCAAGTGTACTCACAACTGGCGAGAGCCGCTGTCAATGGCGTCGAGGTCTACATCGACCCCCTCAGTGTCAGCCAGGCGTTCCTGCTGCAGTGCCGGCGTGAAGAAAGCTTGGAAGGTCTCGTCATCGGCTCGCGGGACCCGTACTGGCTGCCCTGTGCGTTCCGCGCCTGATGACTCATCTTCTGTGGAAGAAAGTGGTTAGATATTAGTAAACAGTTTTGAAAAGTACCTAAATTGCCAATAGCGTAATAATGTAAATAGCTAAGGCCCGAGTTTACCAATAACATAAGCGACAGTTTTTTTACATACCCGTTTACCTATTAACAATTTTCAAAGTTATTTTAATAAAAAAATTGGTCTATGTCGTGGGCCTAAATAGTTTAAAGATTGATAGGATTAAAAATAACTTTAAGTTGAAACCCTGAACTTTTGTTAAGTCGACTAAAAACTAATGGTTGGTATATTTATTTTCCAGTTATTGAACTTTTTGAGTACTTTTATATGTCTAGCAAAACATTTACAATGTTCTTGTAATCTGCGAAAATTAAATAAATACATATAAAATTGCATACTTGATTGAGTAAACAAACACTTACTTATGTTTTTCCGTGTAAAATTGATAACCGCAACGTAATAAATATTTGTGCACCTACTAATACCTACCGATAACCTACCGCTATAGCCACCAATAACTTTTATGAGTGGCTCGATAAACGTATTGATTTATCTATACTAATATTATAAAGCTGAAGAGTTTGTTTGTTTGTTTGAACGCGCTAATCTCAGGAACTACTGGTCCGATTTGAAAATTTCTTTCAGTGTTAGATAGCCCATTTATCGAGGAAGGCTATAGGCTAGGCTTTTTATCCCGGTACGGGAAGTAGTTCCCACGGGATGCGGGTGAAACCGCTGGCAGAAGCTAGTATTATTATACGTATTAACCAATAATATGAAAATTATAATGTTTTGCACTCGCATATTTACATGACATTTATGTAATAAAGATTAGATAACATTTAACCTGTGTAAATGAACCGACAAATGCAATTACTAACCGTGCTTGTCTTGATTAAATAATTTAAATTCAAAATACTAAATCGCTTAATTATGAAACGAATAATTTCTAGACTAATTTCATTCAAAATCCGTTGCTTTGTATAATAACTATCTACGTCATAATTTAATAATTAAAAAATCGACTTCAAAGATGTAATCTTGAATAACAATATTGACCTCGTTACATTAAAAACCGTAATAACTATCTAGTCTAGTCATAGTAAACTTTAATAGCAATATAGTTTTTATGAAAACACCAAATTAATTTCCATTAGTCAATTTACATAAAATTATTGTACGGCGTAGTCCCGATTGACCCTTTGCGTACAGGAGCCAATTAATCAAAGAAAAGAAGTAAAAATATTAAACAAAATGTATACTCACTCTCATCAACCCTGCTAATACTCTCGCTGACAGAATGACTTCGTTTAAAGGACTCCCTATCGATCCTATTCTCCTTAGGCTTGTTGTCCACCGCAGCGGCGCTGACGACGGCGCACGAAGCCGACCGATGTGGGCCCGAAGCGAACCCGTTCGTCGGCGATACTTGCTTACGAGATCTGATTGAGTTACACGTAATATGATAGATTATAAAACATAGGTATAGGTTCTATGTATTTGTTTATGGATTGTAAAGACTTAGTATGACTGTAAAGTTGCTGAATTAGAAATGATATAATAGATGAAAAAAAAAAATATACAAGTTTTAAAACGGTGAATGATTTGATAAGAACGCATTATTAAATGTTTTCTTGAATGATTTATTCTTATTTACATATAACTAACCTACTACCTAGAATACAACACTCATTTTTGGAAAACATCAACGTGCAATTTGCTTTAGCGAAGTAAATCAATTAGTCTATAAAGATCATGGTATCATTGTTAGTTGTGAAGTAACATCAAAAGCTAGCAAAAATAAGCTCAGTTTTGGCCACATTCCAAACACTTTTTTACCTTAACTTGAGTATTTGTGCATTTAGTTGTTCACTACAAACAAAAATGTGAAAGTTACCTCTCAGTAAAATATTTATTTGCCACAGAAAAACTAAACCAATTCGAATTATATCTATACTAATATTATAAAGCTGAAGAGTTTGTTTGTTTGAACGCGCTAATCTCAGGAACTACTGGTCCGATTTGAAAATTTATTTCAGTGTTAGATAGCCCATTTATCGAGGAAGGCTATAGGCAAATTTTTATCCCGGTACGGGAAGTAGTTCCCACGGGATGCGGGTGAAACCGCTGGCAGAAGCTAGTCTTATTAAAACTAGAAACCGTCTTCATAGGATACATTTCTAACCGCAAACCAGAAGTATCATCGTCATTGTACTTCCTACTAGTAATAAAATGTGCAAATATGGTAAGGTCTAGTTTGCACATCAAATAGAAAATCTCTCAACAAACACACATTTTAGCAAGGTGAAGAGGCAAACAAGTAATATGCAACCCAAAATTCTGTCAAATACACTTCTAAAAGTGAAACCTAGATAGGTAGGTATTCCTAGGGCCAAACTTAGGCGTTTTGAACATCGGGCGAGCCGTTACTCATACGAAGTGCCCAATGGGAATGGCCACATTGCGCGTAACAGAACTCGGAAGTTAGCTGCGAGTCGCCATTAAGTTTGGCAAGAACTATCACAAGGTAATTTTTTTTTTAATAATTAGTAGAGTTTGACACTCACTTGAAGGTATTAGGCGGAGGAATCCCAGGCGACGCTATGACGGGGGCGACGGCCGGCGGCGGGGTGAGGGGCGGGGTGGCAGATACCACCTTGTCTCTCTCAAGCCGGCCCGCTACCGTGAATAGAGAGGCATCGGTTTGTGGGACTCGTTTGCGCCAACCCTGAAACAAAAATAAGAGTTGTTACTATGCTACCTACAATTTAGCTGAGGACTAGGAAATGAGACGCGACTAGATCTAGTAATCCGTGTCAAATTCAAATAAAAATTAGACCCTTTTTCGTCAAAGTTTAGTCGATTGGTTATATAGTTTCTGTATCAGTATTGTGGTGCTAAATTACTCAAAAGAAATAACCACAATATGACACTTAACTAGAATTTATTGGCCGAGTGGCCATTGCAAACGCTATCGGCAATGAATCACTGTGGTCACTTACTCATAATTCCGTATATTAACACTTCATGTATTTGTGTACTGCATCATTGGGTTCATTCCAAATTGGCCTTACCCACTCCAGACACCATTAAGCCCTTGATCTTTAAATATCCTTAAGCGTTAAAGGATACATTTATTAACACAATTATAAACTGTTTTGTTTTACATTAATGTTCATTGGAAAGGCCTGAGGTCAAGCAATTGTTGTAAACTGCATTCCGTATATCAGCGGAATCGTTGGACGCAAGTTATTTACGCAACGGAATTGTTTAAACAACTAGCAAGGTCTGAACTTTAGCATTTATACAGCTGCGTCGAAAGTTGATTTATACGTTTTACTTGATTAACAAATAAATAAATGGGATGGTGTAATGATAGACGTTGAGATGGCAGTTGACGACACTGGCAAAAAATAAGCGGTTACTGGTAAAGATCGTGCAATCACGACTCGTAATGCAATCGTGTATGTGCAAAAAACTGTCAGAGCATCGCTTCATGACCTCGAAAGAGAATGTCAAGAGGAAGAGAGTAATAAATACGAAGCTGTAAGAACAAGCCGCTCTCAAATTAAAAATATAAATATTTAGTGATAAAATAAACTGAGTGGAACCTCGTGTTTTATCAGCCGACAGGATAATGGAGCGATAAAATGCCAAACGAATTGCTTTCATCGTTTTGTTTTATTTGTAACATGTCCATGTAGTCATGGTGCCTATATCGGTATGTCACATGTGCTAGTTAAAACAAGTGACCTATTGCCTTTCTTAGGGCATCAAGTATGTCTAAGATTTAATGTGATTGGTTGTGGGTTTTCTCACGACATTTCACACATCGTTGATGTAAGTACTTATGTGTGGTAATTCATTACTTCAATTTAATAATGTTTCGGCACGTTTGTTCGTAAGTTAAGTTTTGACTCTAGTAGATGATGGACATTTAATTTCAACACATAATCATTTGGTGTGATGTTCATAATAATTTGGGTTATTTTACTTACTTGTGCAGCTGTTTCTAATTTGTTTCTTCTATCTGCTAGAATGTTTGTTGTTCCTATTTCGTTGTCATCGATGCTTTTCTTCTTATCATCTACCGAATTTAGAGATTCCTGTAACAAACAAAGACTTATTTCAATAATAATCAACAGAAGTGAATTTTCCAGTGACAATTTCATTGTTGTATAATTCAATGGTTATTCACTCAAAACAGTGAAGCATTGATCACAGTGCTTTGAACGTAACATTGTTTTCTTTATCAGATGATATTACTAAAGGTATAATGTTCACATTTCTGATTGATGAAGACATTAGATTAATAAGGAGAAAAAAGTGTGAAACTTTATAATTATGGCATCTTCCTTCGATTGTGGATCGAATGCAAACCGCTATGTTACGTAAATAGATATGTACTATAATATTGCATTTGATCTACATTCACGGACTGATAATTTATTGTCACGCCATCTTGCATAACATCCAGTACATAATATGTCGCTTGAAACCATAGCAATTAAAGTTTCAACTGCAAGTGTTGGAATGACTCGATTTTGTAGTTAACATCAATCATAATTGGATGCTTACACGAAACTGTGTCAAAAATCGTTGTGTTTTATATAAAATAAGGTATTAATACACTGAAGATGACAAGATATACACTTAGGAGATGGAGTAAATAGGTATACGAAAATCATAACTATAATTTGATTAAACAATGAACATGTGTAACCGTCATTGAAAGAAGTTAACGGATGTAAACAGTAATAGAATTGATTAATTTCGGCAACAAGTTGTACGTATCCGTTGGCCCTGGTTTACTAAAACCGGCATTTTTAGGTTGAGTATTGAATGAAAAAATAAAACCTGCCTGAACATTGTCCACCGAATCGATATCGAACTTCTTAAAAACGGGTTTAAGACCTCCATTGCTCGAGTTCTTCGTTTTATTTTTCAGTTCTCCAATAACCGAACCGAAGTTAAGACCCTGTGGAAAGCCTGGCTGCTTTTGAAGAAGCTTCAAAACAGGTTTCTTTTCCTCTGTTTTATTTTCAACGTCTTCGGCAAGTCGTTCAGTATGCTTTACGATATTATTTCCGTTGAATAGTTTTATTTTATCAGCTATGGCATCGATTGTATTTTGTTGCTCTATAGCCTTTTCGCTAAGAGTCAGTCCTTCGTCCTTAGTAAGAGGTATAATATCTTTGGAAGAGGAATAAAACACTTTTGCCGGTTCCTCGTGAATCAGTAATTCAGTTTTATCCAAAGACAAGTTTTGTATTATGGAATTTATTTTGTCATCTCTCAAAATAGTTTTTTCGAGAAATTCCGCGAGTCTTTCTTTTGGCGGGCTTTCCCGTCTGACTAGTTTTTCACTGAAGAGCTTTTCGTTTTGTTGCTTGAGCAAAACACTGGGTGGTACAAATTCCTCAGTTGTGAAAGATTTACTGTTTTGTTTGTCATAAGCTTGTTCACTTTTGAGATTTTCAAAAACATTTTGTTTGTCATTCACTTGCTCAGTTTTGAGGTTTTCGAAAACATTCTGTTTGATTTCAATAGTTTCAGTCGTGGGCTCTTTGGATATGTCTTTGTTTATAATCTTGTCACACTCCTTTTCAGTTGCCTCTTGTTTATTTTCCAGTTTTTCATATTGAAACGGTTCTTGTTTTGATGGCAAAAAATATTTCCAGAATAAATAGACAAGGATTCCAAGTCCAATGAACGTTTCCAGTAGCATCGTGAACTATTTTCTAATCACTTCACTGAATAATGAGATCGATATGCGTTATTGATAGCGCCACTAAAAATCCTTGAAGGCTTCGCGCTCCATTTGTAATGAGGAGTCAATTGAGCAATGACGTTTCACACACTAGAGTATCGCATTGTTTATATTAGCATCGGACAATGCATATCGTTCAATAACACTGCTAATTCACTGTGTAGTCACTGTTGCATAATAAGAATAACTAGGCTTACAAAAATAATGTCAACAAATCTAGTAAACAATGCGCGTACTGCGGCGGTCGGAATGGAACTGATCACCGAGAGCAGTCGTCATTATCATCTGGCAGCGGACACGGCACGTGTGACTCATGCGCAGGTCCTAGAATGTGTGTAAACATTGTATACGACCAGTAGCACCAACAATGACGCATCAATATATAATGAAAAAATACTATATTGTAGGTGCGTCGCAGCCGGTACCATCAGAGATCCTTGACCCAAGACAACACCACACCCAAATAAAGACACGATGTAACTTAAAGTTAACAAGAAGATTGAAACAAAAGAAAACAATAATAGAAAACTGTTGACGACATCTTTGCCGCACATGTAAAAGTCAAATGGGTAACAACAATTCAAATGAAACCAGCTGTTTAATCACAGCACCGTGAAAACAGTTACACTATGCTCAGTATAAATGGTTGATAATTACAGCAATAACCATTGGGAGCTTACGCTAACCGATTTTCCTATTACTAACCAATTACAGAGAACAGGAAAAACATAAAATTGCTAAAAACTGGGCTGCGACAGACTAGAGTCCATCTAACCACCTCAATGTACGCAATAACGCTGTCGACGCGCCGGGCTTGCGCCAAATAAGCGAACTTGCCCCAGCCTAATGTGGAAACCAGCAAAAACTGCGAACGCTAATTCAATGAAAATATTATTAAAATTAATGTAACTTTGAGGATGGAAATAGACAAATACTCGTACATAATGTGAACAATGTGTAACAAACAGGAAGATGAAATAAACCACATAGGTACTAACACATTTAGTGACGCGCCAGACTAGTAATGATACGTCAATCCTGTCAACGATGGTTTAATAAACTTCAATAGAGGCAATGGCGTAGGCAATATAGGACGAATCCATCACAATTGTACTATCAACATACGACACACAAATATGCGGCCAAATTGAAATCTTCAACTTGCATAGAATACAAATTACGAACGACGCTGAGAATTCGTATGTTTACATGCCTTTGGCGTACACAAAGAATAATTAAAGTTTAACAGAAATAGAAACGCGAAATAAGGGGCGAAAGTGTCGGTGTCTATTCGTGAATATTTAAATTGAAAGAACTATCTCTTGATTAAAGCACTTCGCATGAAAAGCAGAAAGGTAAACGAGGTTGATCCTTGGGAGTCAGGAATAATGGAGGACACAGAAGAGAAACAGACAACTATGTAATGAAGGATTTGAATTGCCACAGCGAACAATTCGAACACACAGCGATACGTTAACCTATAACAGATTACAAGGTCGGCACCAAAGATAGCAAAGATAAGTGATATCGGACGATAATGAAGACCGCTATGTTTATGCAATCAATAACAAAATTCACCTCGGCATTAAATTGTGCAAATTGCTATTTGTCTCAATTAACAACAACACGTACGCAGTAGCTACAATTCCTTGTATCTCAATCTTATTGAGATTTATAGGTATCGAGATACAGAAACTGAATTTGATAACTGAGAAGATTATATTAATTAAAATTAATTTTAATCACACAAAACTGCACATTCTTCACATCCGACCGATGTGTAATCAACACACGATCTCAAAGTCACTGTTAACAATATTTGGCGCGTCTTAATGAACGCGATTTTTTAAGGCAAAAACCCGTGAAAGACCGCGACCGCAGCGCGCGCGCATTGTCCGACTAGCCCAAAACAACTGACGGTGCCAGTACGTCTCGCCAAGCAGCCGGGTCATTGTCAATGCATGTGCAACACAAGTACTGCTTTCTGATACATGGAAATTAAGATTCGCTTTTTTGTTTGCCCAACGATCCGGCAAGTTTCCCGGAAATCGTCTACAAGGCTTTAAATTTTGATATGCCAAATATGAGTCAACCTTGAGTAATGGGTATAAATAAAAAGTGACCGAGGCTCTTGAAAAATTATCGCTGTTAAATTATAAAGAAAAGATTGTATAATTCTAGATTTCTCCTCGAAACAAAAGTTACTTTAATGCTACTGGATAGACAGTTACTAATACCACAGTTTCGAATGATATCTTGTTACATATGTGATTGTACACAAAGGAAAACGACGAACGGGCGTCGAATTTCGTGAGAAATAACAGTTTTGGCTTGGAAAGCAAAGTGCATATTATTCAAACAAAGCTTTACTGTTTTGTATTCACACGAGAGCTGTTTTATAATTTTAATGCGTCTTCGTAACTTCAGCAACAACTTAATTATCATAATATGCTGATTATTTAAATGTTTCTCCATATATTATGTATTTATTGTTATTCTTTATGGGTATATGGCATGGTATGCCACCGGGTTTTACATCGGTCCATCGTTATTGCAAATTGTTTTAAGTGTAAGCTACATTACAAATTAACGATCCCTTAGCGTTCTCACGTTTATGATTTTCTGCTCTAAAAAGCAAACTTTGGCCGCGCGGCCGTCATTGGGCTCATCATAACTTTGCAGTGGCCAAAATTTATAATTAGATTTAGCTTCTAACGCCAAAATTTATGTGGAGCACTTTCATAACCGTTTCGTTGGCACTGTTTGACTAATGAGTGTAATACTAAACTATGAAGCGAAGACTGACAGATGTTCTTTAGATGTTTCTTTAATTAAATATTACTATTGCGAAACGCCATATCAAGACGATTCATCATTGACCAGTATTGTTGGCCAATTAAGATCAGTTCTACTATTTTTAGTAACAGATTCATTGGATATATTTTTTAAGACTGAGGAGAATCCAGAAACAGCTTTGGCAATTGGCAAGAATATTTGGATGGAATGCGAAGTATAATGCGTATGCGTCTATATTTGCCTTGTGATATTCGAGCAGAAGTTCATATATGTTTTGTACGTCTTTATATTAACAAACAGGAAAGGTAAAATATGAGGTGCGCTTGATTCATACTGTACATATTAGGTAGTTCTTAGTGACGCTATTAATTTAAAATGTGCTGCAGTTTATTAAGTCGTATATGACAGTTTTGTAGCGTTGATGTAACGAGTTGATGGATTTTAACGAGCTGTTTGCCAAGCAAAAATGTTTTTACAACGATAAAATCTAAATATTTATGTGGGAAGACTGAGAATGTTTCTTATAAGCTTCGTCTTGTATACAGTTATTAATTTTTAAAAGTACTTTTACAATTACTGACATCATGTTTTTTATCTCGTCCGGTTCATTCTTCTCGTCTCGATTGGACCTAAGTTAGAATCTAAAACAGATTAGTTGCAATCATAATACGGCTATTTATCTGCACTGCAATAATTGAGTAAAGGAAATATGTACCTTAATGCATAACATTACCAACCGTAAAACATAAATTGCATACTACAAATACCAGAGAACAAGTACTCAATGAATATTTATAACATAGTTAATAATTGACTAAATGTAGCGATTTACAATCGTTGGTCGGGTCCGAGAGGCGCACGCGCCGACCTACGTTACGTCACGACCGCGCATGCGCTGGGCTGGTAACTGAGTCGGGTAGAATTACAGCTTGCGGCCAAGCATTGATCATTGCAATTGTAGAAGCTTTTATATGTATACGAAGTACTAATGTTTATGGCACATTGTAGGTAAGTATAAATATACCTGCTTTATCAAACACCACATAATATGAATTATGAGGACAACAATAGAATTTTTTGTATCGTTTACATTCTTTTTAAAGTAAACATCTACATATTATGTACAATCACCAATTAGTCAACAATTGAGGGAAAATGGACAATCGATTGTAAATGAGGAATAATGTGAACAATGGAAACATTTAACTACCAAATAAACCAAATTCAATACGTTTTAACTTAAAATAATAAAACATATTTCCTAAATTACACAAAAAGGCATTGTAAGATCAAATCCGTTGAAAACAAAGAACTACATAATAAGTTATTTTTTGTGTCCATACAAAGACTTTTTGAACGTAATAAAGTTGAAATTAGAACACCTACGTCGCATTGTGTACCTTTATTTTTATATACTAACGTATAGTATAAATAGACATAGATATAAATACACCTGAGACGTATAGAGTGCGACCTCATTTTAATGCTTCCCTATATGGTCGGGTTATGCCGAGTGTTACAATGTACCATCTATGGTATGAGGACGCTATACCCTTTCAATTATGCAGACAAATACGACCTAGAATGCAGAAATAAGTGTTTATGTTCAACTAAATGACTATTTGAATACGATAAATTGGTGAGGAAGTAGATGAGTTAGCTTTAAAAGGCTTTTTCAGCATGACAGTATTGCAATTATTATCATATCATTTCTCTTCTCATCGTTACAAGTATAACAGAACATGTTAGCATTCTATTCAATAATATCTGCAAATTAAACGAGTAATGTTTTCCCGCTCTTAATAACGAGATTACGAACACTGCCACTGGCGGCGCCACGAGCGCGCATTTAATTTCCGCCGCCAAACATAGATGGCGCTGACACATCTATACATATAATAAATCTGTAAAAAAACTGTGTCTGTACATTGAATATATTAAAAAAATAATAATTGGGTGGGGTTTAGAAACAGTAATGGAACACAAATCCAAAAAAAAAATCTGTCTGTTTGTCTGTATATCTGTATGTCTGTATGTCTGTTTGTTTGTACACGCTAATCTTCCGAACTACTGAACGGATTTCAATGATTTTTTCTTTGTTGTATTGGTATTAAGCCGGGTCAACATATAGGCTATAATTTATCTTCGCAACTTGAAGACCTGATGCAGAACTCCAACAGACAAACAAAACTATAAGAGATACAAAAATGGTGCCATAGCAAAAATTGTTTCATGTTATGAGCATTTTCTGCTGAGATAATAAATTTGAAGATCTGGAACACCTTATGTGGAACCCCAAGAGCCCAGCTACTCTGTACCATATACAGGTATGACGTTTTAGCAAAAGTTGATCAATCTGATAAGCACTTTCTGCTGACTTATAAAAATTGAAGATCTAAAACACCTGATGTGGAATTCCAGGAGCCCAGCTAGACTGTAGCATATAAAGGTATGACGTTTTAGTAAAAGTTGTTCAATCTGATAAGCACTTTCTATTGCCTTATAAAAATTGAAGATCTAAAACACCTGATGTGGAATTCCAGGAGACCAGCTAGACTACAGCATATAAAGGTATGACGTTTTAGTACAAGTTGTTCAATCTGATAAGCACTCTCTATTGACGTATAAAAATCGAAGATCTGGAACACCTGATGTGAAACTTCAAGAGCTCCACTACTTTAAATGTATAGAAATGAATGTTACAAAATAGGTATGATGAATCAAAAAAAGTAATTAGTCCGCCTTTTACATAGATAACCCTAAAATAATGAACACGTATTTTTTCTTTTCTTTCTCTCACATACAAATAATAACGTAGATACAACACGCTTGAATTTTGTGTTAAGTCACTTATTAGTATAAATTTTACATCTCATTTTTATTTTGTATGTATGTCTCTTCCAGACCTCGGGACTACAGAGTCCCGAATTTTTGGGAGGCAAACGTGGGGCCGAAGCCAACACGCTGAATCAACTTTAATGACATGGTGACACAAAACCGACGATTATCCCTTTATACACTATAGAAATGAACCCAAAGACAATCCCCGGTAGACGTCGTTAAAAAAAAAAGACAGTCCCCGGTTCTGTGATAAACTATTGCTGACTATGAAGGAAAACTACTTGGGCTATTGTGATGGGATGTTAGTGGATTAGGACATAGGAAACTATGGGAACTATGGCACCTCCCGATGACAATGTATTATTTATACATGTAAAAATGGCAGGTGGAGACTCGCCACCTCACTTACTGGGCCCCCGGGAATCAGTCACTGAATAGAAACCAGAGGGCAACAAGGACATGAGCGGCTGAAGTGAGGATACCTCGGTGGACTTTAAATGCAGATCACCGGCCCACTTGCCACTTACCACGAGGCACCTACCCTCCGAGCAGGGCTACTAACCCTGCTCTAGCGACTCCACTCTGGACGGCCAATGAAAGCAAGCCAGAGGCGTGAGACCTAACCCCGTCATGGTTCACTCCGGCCGGCCGGAGATGGGGGACAGTATACTCTCCCTGGAGCACTCGGTATATATAGCTCCGCGGGGTTGCTACTCCCCGTCATCAGCCTCAGATGTCCTGCGGGGCTTATATCTCATTATTATTGTCGTTATTATCTCAAGAGCCTTTGTCCCAATTATGTTAGGATCGACTTCCAGTCACGATGCAACTGAGTACCAGTGTTTTACAACCGGTTACCCGCTCAACCCAACACCCCTTGGTAAAACTGGTCAGACTTACTGGCTTCTGACTACTCATAACGACTGCCAAGAATGTTCAATGACAGCCGGAACCTACAATTTAACGTCCCCTATTGGTATCCAAAATATACATAGAAAGCGCATACGAACTTAGGAAAGTTGCATTGACAGGTACTTGCCAGACCTGGAATCAAAGTCATACTTGAGAGATCGGTTCTCTACCCACTAAACCAAAACGACTTCCACTAGGTCACCACTACTTTGTTATCTTAGTAATATTCAATGTTTTTTTACGTAATAATACGTGCAATATTTGCCACACACAACTTAGACTAATTAGAATCTGTGCTTTTGCCGTTGACGTACAAAAAATTAAATATATGGAAGGTTTCTAATGGTTATGCGTATTCCGTTTTTTTCCCGTCAACGGGCCCTTAAAATTCAATATGAGACGATTCAGACCATTGATTTTGCTGACCCCGTAGTCGCTGGCATAAGGGACAGGATCCGCGTACGAAGTCGCGGGCAGAAGCTAGTAATCTAATAAAAACACGTTACGAGCCGGGATAAATCCAATTTGTCGCTTGAGTAAATACTGGAGAAAATCCCTGTGGAGCTACGGGAATCGTAAAAATATTCTGGGATTAGGATAATCAATTTAGGTGGAATTACAAGAGCAATTACAGTTTATTTTTAGTTCGAGCCCGATTCGGCAGGACTCCTGAAAATATGTCGATACGAATCGTCAGTTTTGGCTGAACAATGAAACGAAAATATACCCAAAAAGTATAATAACATGCTGTAAGCTTACGCACAATGACGGAGCATAATAAAAGAAAAGGCTTGAAACAAAAGCCGTGTAAGGTCATGGTGATATTTGTAGCTGTAGCCATAAATAGTAATGTCGTTTAGCCCAAAATAGCTTGAACTTTAGTTGCTGACCCTAACCAGGGAACTACTGATGAAGATGACACGGTAATAACCCCTGCTGGTTCTTACAATAACATTATGAGGTTATCACAGTGGTCTATACTTAAGTTAAAAAGCATTTCTTTATTTAGTTGTTAGTGTAGGTAAACCTCTAGGAGTTAGAAATATTATTAAATCAGTATAATCTACAGATTAATCTAGAATGTTTTTAAGACACTGCGAAAGTTGGGAGAGTCGCAAAAATATGTTAGCCTCGGGAAGTTATGGGACAAGGCTTATGTCAGCGAAAGGTCAACTATATTAGCTCCAATTTTCTCTTTAACCTTAACCCTTTGTATTAGTAATTATAGTCTGACTGACAAGTGCTAACACCCAAACGCATAATTAAGAAACAATCATTTCTATAACATTTAAATTAATTAAGTTTTTAATGTCAAGTTTACATTCACATAGCAATTTGCCATACTAACTGTCCGTAGCCGAAATACCTTCGTAAGTACATGAGCTTTAAAGACCTCATAAAACCGAGTTAGTTTTATTCCCACTTCTAGCACGGATCAACTAGCGGAAAAGAGGGTACGATGATGACAGCGCAGTTTCTGAGAGAAATCGCTTCCCATTTGCTGATCATCGACACGAAATCTTTTCGAAATAAATTGGTACGCTAAATCGGGTCGGGAATATAAATCTTTTGCGTCGTAAATTCAATGATCGTGGGGAAAGTGTTTGATATACAAATTCGGTGGTGAGGGGCAAGACTCTTTTTTGTTACGTAGAAAACACAATCAAAGGTTCAATAATTTATGGAATTAGAAACACTACAGTCCATTAACCAACACAATTCAATGAACTTTATTTAGAAGGACATCAAAGCCAGAACTCACCTCGTATAGGAACCACATTAATATTCTCCGTGATATTAAATTTGTCGTGTGTCGTCGGCATTATTTGTGCTTTATCGGGAAATTGAAAAGCGCCGTCGTATAGGAAATTCTATTTGTACAGAAATAGGACAATATTGGATACGTTCACATCGTGATATTGATTTAGGACGAAATGTGTTCGTTAATGTCTTTGATAGGAAACCGAATTCACAATGGATTGATGAAAGGAAAGAGCAATTGGGTTTAGTTAGCAAGCATATTAATTACAGTGTTAATTGGAAGCTTGTGAATCTTATTTATAAAATAAGTAACGGATTTATAACATAATTGCATTGGACAATATGGCGCAGATTAAGTATTCCGTTTCGGTTCGAAACCAAACGCCGAAAATTAAAAAAACCGAGAGTCATAAATATCTTCAAGCTTCATTGCAACTAGAATCCTTTTATATACTCCAAAACTTCTGCTTTTATTCCTACATAAAATTCTGTCACACAAATCAACCTGTCATTACCACGAAAGCTAAAGCACCCCTCTACCGCCCTCCGGACTGAATTAAAAATCAAACTGGACAATTTCCTGAACAAGAAAATATTTTCGAAAATCAGGAGACTAAACTGAAGGGGCATTCTCCGCATTCTGATAAGTCTTTTAAAAGCCATTTTATCTTTACAAATTTATCTTCTAACATCATAAATCAGTCAGTTTCCAATTAAAACGTCAATGCGGCGTGACGGATAGGAAGGAACACAAGGGGAGATTTAGGTTAATGTTTTACTAACTATGAAACTGTACCGTGACCTGTCAACATACCTTTTGTTGGGACCGGAAAGTATAACCTACAAATAAAGATCTTAACAATTCAGAAATTAGGTCGAGAATGGTGTGAATATTTCAAGCAATTTCGGAGGTGACACGCGATTTGAGCTCGTTAAGTAAAGTTCACGAAAGGCGTGGACTCGCTTTAAAACATGCGTGACATTGGCAAGAGGTCAGTGACACATGTCACTAGTTATTTTGTAAGCGGAAGCTTTTGTTCCGAGATAAAATTAGACCTACTGATATTGTGAACCAATAAAATCTTTATGATTGTAAAGTGCACTTGCAATATCGATTTGTAAATTAAATATCAATAAAAAAATGAATTGCATACGGTAGCCACATCAAAATTTATCCTTGCTCGGGATTAAAATATCAAGTTTACAAAACGCATTGTAATATATGGTTTTATTCCGATTATCCTTAGCGTACCTATACAAAATTTCTGTTTACGAGCATTACGAAATTAGACATTACGAAAGCTGCCAATTACATCAAAAACATTTTTTGTAGAAAACATTTTTGCACGTAATATTATAAATGCCGCACCCTTAGCCAAGGTAATTAATGGAATAAATTAAATTATATACCTATTGCGGAAGTCATTTGTTTCACGAAGAAACATTTTACATTGGTATTATGTTTATTTCTATATTTACTTATAGGGCAGGACCTATCGAAACGACATACTTACCTGCAGTTTTATGAGATCCTTACACAAGATGTTTATAGGCATACCTGGAAGCCTTAGTTACTCTTTCTCGCAAAAGCAAATGAAAGAATTTTGATGAAACTATACATTTATCTATGTGCCATAAATAGTTCATTCAGGACGCGTGAAACCGCTGGTGAAGTCAGTACATTAAACATTTTTTCGCGTAGTCTTTCTTATTAGAATATTTGGTGCAGACGAAGTTTCATAGGAGATGACTCCGCCTCACACTATAGCCGACCTTGACAATACTCAGTATACTCACCCAATCGATACGCCTCAACTTTGTTATATATATAATATTTTTATGACAACGCAATTAACTTAATGGAAATTAAGCTATGAAAATGTCACATTTTATACTTACAGTAAGTTGACAACAATGACAACTTAAATAAAATAATGCTAGAATGTTTAACACGTCAAAAACTCCTAAAGAACATTTTAACAAAAATGAAGTTTTATACCAATAGGTCAAACCAGCGTCTAAATTGTAATAAGATAACTGAACTCCTGACTCCTGAGCCAGAATTAGTTAAATATCAGTTAAACATATGTTTAACCAAGTTAAAGGGGTTCATTTTGTCTAACGCTTTGAGATTTATATCTGGCAAGAATATTTACAGGTGAAGTTCATAAATCACACCATCAAGATTTACCCCTCCCAATTAACCAGATACTACTAGCAAAACATGCGTAACATACGCATAAATCTCGACACAAATTAACCTAAACGCCAATTTCACATAACAACACCATGTGACCAATCGATTGGCCCTTATGTAGTTTGAAATACGATCTATTTTTGCAAGGCCGGTGGTATATCATCTCGCTTGGTAACAGACGTGTTCTACAGTAACACAATAGATGAGAAGCCCTTGTCTTGAGGGGTTCTGCTTATTACAGGGGGACTGTCAAAGTGATGCAAGGTTAGCACGGGCGTAGGGCTCTCGTGACGGTAAGTTTTGCCCCTAGGCACAGGTTTTAAATAGATGGGAGCTTGATGGAGATTGCGAGTACTTTCGTGTAGCGTAATGTGGAATCTTTTGAAGAGCACTTTGATGGGATGTATGATAGACGCTTCTTTGCAACGTTTGCTTTATTCATACATTTTGCAGGCAAAGCTGAGTAAGATGAAGACAAGGTATCTTTGCAGTTCTGAACGTCCGCAGTCTTTAGACTTTCTTATGACACTACATAATACATGACATATGTTTTTTGATAGTTTTGTCAATGCAAGATCCTATACATCGTATGACAATTATCTACCTACAACCTACAAGATTTTTGCGATTTTTCTTTTCGGGACATTTTGTTAGCGTTCGAATCTTAACTCAAAATTAATCAATATAATAGAAATTGTGTACTAACATTGATCCTGTTCTTGGCTCTCTCGATGGCCTTGGAGTCCTCTCGCTCAGGGCTCAGCCGGCAGACGCGAGCTCTCCAATCGTTTGCGCCCGCCGCGTGAAGAGCCGCCAGCCTGAAAATAAAAATAAATACAATAATTAATAAAAATTTAGGGGTAAAGTTTAAATTGTAGAGCAGGTTATCCTATAAATTACTTTGAACCGTTTCTCAGGGCTTATCAAATAGATTGATAGTTCTAACTGCGAAAAATACATGGTTCTATGGCTACATAACACCCCGTCGTTTTTACGTCGGGGGTTAAAAAGGATTTACTTCAAGCCAAGCTTTTCCCTAACCTACAAAAATTAAACACTTCAACTTTGTGTAAAATGAATGTCAATAATACACACACCGGCACAATTAGAGGAACACAAAAAATGACGTTTTTTTTTATTTCTTGTGAGAATATTTACAAGTGGTATTTTATTTATTACCCTCTTATGACATACCTTTTTGAGACTTTTTGACATCCCTCAATAATTTAACAGAAATTGGACCCTCATAAGTGTTTGTTGACAATTAGGGCGTTTAAGTGTTTTGGATAAGAAATTTGTTTATGCAGTCAATGGTGGCCCTAGCTCAGTTTGTTGTTGTTACTTGGAGAATTAACATTGTATTGCATCGAAAATGAGTGATTTGCCAGCAACTGATGTCGCCAGAGCTGTGACAATGATAGGAAGGTCACACATACCGTTCAGTGAGTCGAAGGTTGGGTGTGTCCGTATCTGTGATCCACCGTAATGTTAAACGGTACAGGCAGACGGGGTCTTACGTGCGGAGGCGGGGACAAGGCAGAAATCGTGCAACCAGTGCCGTAGATGACCGTTTTATAAGGGTGCAAACTTTGAGAAATCCCGAAATCTTTTAGAAGAAGTGCGTAATGTGCGTGTTAGTGAACGAACAGTAAGAAGACGGTTAAATGAAGCCGGTTTAAAGTCATACGTGCCAGCTAAAGCGCCCAAGCTTGAGGTATGCCATCGAGTTGCAAGACTAGCGTTTGCTCGTCAACACCAAAATTGGTCCGAAGAATGGAGTCAAGTTTTATTCTCTGATGAAAGCCGATTTTGTGTAAATTTCATCGACGGAAGGGAAAGGATGTGGAGGCATCGAGGAGAACGCTACCATCAAGCAAATTTTACCGAAACGGTGTCATACGGTGGAGCACGCACGGCTTTAGTCATCATCGATGGAGGTTCTCTGACTGCACATCGATACATTACAGAGATCTTAGAACCCCATGTAATGCCTTTTGCCCCATTCATTGGCGAAAATTTTGTGTTTATGCACGATAATGCACGGCCCCATACTGCACGCGTGGTTACCGAATACCTTAGCGAAATCGGAATTACCCAAATGAACTGGCTAGCACGATCACCAGACATGAATCCAATAGAGCATGTCTGGGACATGATTGGGCGAAGGGTAAGAGCAAAGATTCCACCTCCCAGGAATGTTGAAGAGCTAAAGTTGGCCCTGGTCGAAGAGTGGGTCAACTTACCCCAAGAAATGATCGCGAATGTCATCATGAGTATGGGCAGACGCATTCAAGCATTAATTAGAGCCCGCGGGGGCAATACAAGGTATTAATTAAGTTTTTTTTTAAGATTTCCCCCACTAATTTAATTTTTACAATTGTTTAGAAAATTTTAAGAGTCTCATTATTGTTATTTTACTGTATTTTTATCAATTTTATTAATGTTTAATCCTAGTTTTAGTTGTGTCATACGTGTAACATGTAAACAAGCTCGAATTAAGTGAAAAACTTGCATTAAAAGCGATTATTTTAAAATAAAACTGTATTTTTTTTGTGTTCCTCTAATTGTGCCGGTGTGTGTATTTCAGTCACAAATTAACTTCAAAGTACTATTCCAAGTCTATAATTTTAACAATGTCATGGTGTAAAAAGATTAACAATACGATTACAAGCAACAATTAGGCACAAAGCTTAACCAAAACAATAAACATGTGACATAGAGGATAATCCTACATTTTCAGTTCAAATAAAATGTATTGCGTATTTCACACAATTAGACTAAGAATTTAATTTCTATCGACCCGTATGAAGCTGTATAGAACGGTCGGTATTTACTCATTGTTAGGGCATTCAAAGGGTTTTATTATTACCTAGCTCAAATAAATGCGTATATCGGAATTTGAAATACAATGGAGTAATACAATGATTCGTTTGTAAGGGCAAAAGTGTGACAGTTTTGATATAAAACGTAATCAGTCATTCGCTTATCATTCGTTAGAAGGGGACTCCCTTATAAAAGCTTTATGAATGGCTATTATTATAGAATATCCTAGACTAATAGAACTTGATTAATCTCATTTAATCTTAAACATACAGTAAAACTGAAAACAACTACTACTCCTTGTAAAAAGCCAATGTCTCTCAGACGGAATACGCTCATTGCGAATTTATATTAGTCACAAGATAGATATATTTTAATTTTTTAGGTCATGTGAGTTTCCTCAAGAAGATTTTTTAAAGTAAAAACCCATGACGTACTCAATCCTACCTGATTAATTGAAATACGCAAATTAATGGATTCACTGTTTTTTATTCGTAACATAAAATATGTAGGTATTGTTGCATAGCTGAGAGTCAGCACAAGGATATTTTTTTGTTTAGTAGAATTGACAAGTTTACGATAAAAACGCACGTGAAAATTACCTAAAACTGAATTATTGTAGCAATAAGGTATAATCAGAAATTCTGAGCATTTTAATACCTAATGATACACGGATACATCAATTACACACATTCCTATCTACCTCCTATCTTTCTCACATACAACATACATTGTTAGTAAATAAACAAAGCTATAGATAGCCAGTTCCTTCACAATTAAATATTTATTGTCTACAGGACCAACAAAGGACGGTGACCTATCGGAGCCCTTTATCTAAAAGTCATTAACTTTAATTAGCCCGTAAGAGGCACACACATTACTTCGTACTTAAAGAAGACACACACAAATTGTTAGGTAACGAGGAAATTATTGTTTCGAAGTTTGTTTTATGGTCATATTTCTATGGGTCAAGATAACACTTGTTTAGATAAGATTTTGAACAATTCCTGCAAGCGTTTTTATTTCTTTTTGTTTGATGTCAATACTCATTAAGAAATGTGTCAATAGTCTGAACACTGATTGTTTCATTCGGAATCGGCAATTTAGAAAAGTCAATAGGTAGTTTTAAAGATTATTTTAGTAATCATTTGAGGTTGATAATTATATTATTTACCGTGTAATATTACAACACGATTTTGTACTCTTCGAGGAAACACTTTGTACTATTTAAATGTTTATGCTCATGTAAATTATTGTGATCTGGGGCTCGGTAAACCCACTAATGAATTTTATTATTTATAGCCATGTGTATGCCTGTATTGTGAACAATTCTATTGTATTCAATATTATTAGTTTATGTTTGTTTATAATAAGATCACTTTAATAATATTGAATTTATCAAACGTATCTTTGTATAGCGTCAAGGATTATGCACCCATTTAATTTTGGTAACTTTTTTAAAGAAAGCTATGCCAATATTGTATAAAACTTAGCCCGTATTAACGACGTTCCATATTCGTGCTGTAACTCAATGTTTATTGATTTCTTTATAAATGTTTGTTTCCGTATTTATGACATTTTAGTTAAGAAGAACGAACAGGATGTTCACCTCTAAAGTACTGTCAATCCTGTAACAACATTTTATCCTTTTGCAGAAACTACTGATTACCCGTCATAAAACTATGTCACATGTTTTCCTGCCTCAGATTTCTGCCGTACTTGGTTGTTTTCAGAGCAATATATTGATGGAGTTTTACAGAAGATTCAGTAAATCAATTTACCTATAATGTTATCTTCAATTGATTTATCATCGATCAAAAATTTCACCATGAGAAAGTGAGATACGCAAACTCGATATATATTATACAACATTGACTATGGCCTCATGAATCACATTTTTATACGCCTACAAATTGGCGTCCTCACGATTCGAAACGACCTACCCTAAATCGATAGATAACTATGAAGCAAGCTATGTATGGATGTATGGATGTTTGTTACTCTTTCACGCAAAAACTACTGAATGGATTTTAATGAAACTTTACAATAATATAGCTTACTTATACATCAGAATAACACATAGGCTACAATTTGTAAACATATTGTTCGAAATACTAAACCTGCGCAGACGAAGTCGCGGGCACCAGCTAGTATAATAATAAAGAGGACATTTTCTGTTTGTTTGTGCCCTAAGGCTCCGAAATTACTGAACCGATTTGAAAAATTATTTCACTGTTGGAAAGCTACACTCTGCCTGTATGACACAGGCCATATTTTATACCAGTAAGGGTAGTAGTTCCCACAGGACGCGGGTAAAACCACGAGAAACCGGCTAGTTAAAAATAAACGTTTAGTTTTTAGCACGTGCCTCACTACTCTTACGTATTACAATAACTTAGATTTACATTTGTAGGACATAATAAGATTTAAAACTAGATCAAGACAATAGTGTTTATTTTTATTGAAAACAAAGGATGTTTTCGCTATTTCTCATAGTTTCAATATCTAGTTTCTATTCGATTATTTAACAAGATGACATTAAATATGTAATCATGATCTATCTATTGAACTATTTACGAGAAAGCTTGTCTTATTGAGGGACATATAACTGTGATAAAACTAAAACAGTCGGAACTGTCTGGATAACTTTGACAGTCAAGGAAGCAAATGATACAGAGAGATAGAACTGCGAAAGTTCTGACTTTCTGATTAGCTAACAAGATATAAGTAAAGAATGATCATACATATGACATCGTCAAATCTATACTAATATTATAAAGCTGAAGAGTTTGTTTGTTTGATTGTTTGTTTGTTTGTTTGAACGCGCTAATCTCAGGAACTACTGGTCCGATTTGAAAATTTCTTTCAGTGTTAGATAGCCCATTTATCGAGGAAGGCTATAGGCTACTTTTTATTCCGGTACGGGAAGTAGTTCCCACGGGATGCGGGTGAAACCGCTGGCAGAAGCTAGTAATGATATAAAATTTTGCGAGTTTTACTGAATCATGCTATTTATTTATTTTTTTATCAATTATCAACTGATCAAGATCGTAATTATTTTATTAGAGCCCCAAAAAATTAATGCAAAAAATACACTTTCATTATGAATCCAAATCTATACTAATATTATAAAGCTGAAGTTATTTTTTTTATTTTAATAATAAAATTTCCTTAAAGAAATATGGATGAAGTTACCTTTCGGCAATGGTGCCTCCTCCTTTGTGCGGCATTTCGGCATGTGTGGCGCTGCGCTGCACCCCACCGCCGACCCTGCAAATAAACAAACAAACAAATATAAATAAACAAACAATTAAAACCGAATATTATTGGTAAGAAAGCTTCATCATCATCCTCCTGCCATAAGCTTCCTTATTTAAATAATAAGGAAGCTTATTGATTTACTATAAATCTACTAGACAGATCTCTGATACGAATGATATTTGGTGATTTTCAATTTATTCATCTGAGTTCCTATTCAGTTATGCATTTACCTAACTATACAAATTAGGTCTATGTAATCATTTATGAAATGAGAATTGTACGTAAAACTAGCACATGACCATCAAAATATGAAAATGCAACTTCAATTCATAAGGCAGCCCGCTTATGAAAAACCATTCACAATTTCTTTAAACAACAAAACTTTCTTCAGGTTTCTCTTCAGAAACAATGTCACATTACACAAATTATTTCCATAAAACGCTCGTAAATTAGTAAAACAACAAATAAAATAAAATTACCTGGTCTGTTCAAACTTTTCTTTAAGAGATTTGAAATTGAAGAGTCTCTCTTCGAACGTTCGTACTGATAACATTTTGGCGGTTTACACAATAACTGTACACGTATTACAAGAAAATATTGAATCACACGTCGTCACATATCTAAAGAAGAGTGTTTTATTTGATGTTATTGAAATTGTTGGACAATTGTACGTCTGTGATGGAAGGACGCTGTCGCACTGACAGACGGACAAACGACTGTACGATCGCGTTCGGAAATGTTCCGATAACAATTATTTATTACATAGTGTCGACGTGACTATGTTATCCTCTTTGCATGTTATAGGTAAATGCGGTTAATTAATGATGGCAAAATTAACATGTGTAAAGTAGTATATTTTACGATAAATTAGATTTTATTTATTGCAATCTAGGGAATATCCAACTATCATGGGAAAAATCAGTGGAAAAAGGAATAATGTTTTCGTTTGATAGTATTATCCACCTTTACAACAGCTACTAAGTAGCTTAAACATATTTTATTCTTCAGGTAAAATATTTAACACAGAATAGTTTAAACACCACCGTTCTAAGATAATAGCACTTATCACTGCAAGATTTTGATTGATTAAAATGGCACTGATCACATGTATTCAAAGATAATGCTCAAACACAATGATTCACTTATTATAAACAAGGATATGACTATTAGGAAAATATTATCAACACGACTGCTTGCAACGAAGAAAACTTACACAATGACAAGGACTATGTAAAGCAAAACAAAAGCATTCATAAATAAAAAGCGAATAGTAAGACAAAAAAAATTAGACTTATACTTTATAAAATATCGTATTGTCATGCGATCGTAAACTAAATATAAAGGCGGCCAATCAGTATCTATTGGATTGCATCGCCAATACAAAGTTTTGTGGCATCTCGATATTTTATTGTCATAAAACTCAAACAATTTAGTCTTAAAACCACTTTTCCAACAAAACTTACACAAACGTAAATATAAATCTAGTCTGCAATACGAAGAAAAATCTAAAAACTTGACGTTTTAAAGTCCTTTATCGTGCTTTTGTCTTCTGCAGATAAAAGAACTTAATACTCCATTAAAAATAATGAGTTTAGATTTCCAACTACAGACAAAAAACGTTCAGTGAACTCACGCCACAAAGTCATTAGTACATTTTGTTGTACTTCGATAAAAACGAGCAAAAATCCCATCCATCACTTTCAAAAACAATTTATGAAAGAGCGAGTAAAAATTCAATATTTGCTCGAAACTATTATAAAATGCATAAAATATTACCTTAACTAAAAGCTGTGTGAAGCAATTGAAAAACAAATCAACTGACTCAAAACAAGCCATTACGTTTTCATAATTATAAAATGTGTGCTTACGATTTCCCAGAGGTGAACTTATTTGCTGAAAGTTAATTACAAAATGTTGAGAACCAATCAGAGGTGAACACTGGACATTAATTAAGTGTAATACAAACTGAGTGTTTTGAAAACAAAAGACTTTAGAAGCGTATGTTCGTGCGAGACTGCCTTACGAGCGCGCCCTACGCGGTTCGTGGAGCGACTGGTGGGCGGGCGGCAGCTTTCAGCCTTCGAGGCCTACGCTTTACTACTTGTGTTACTCGAATGAGGAATTGGTGAGAAATAATGAAATAGGATTAAAAAGTAACTGTAAATATCATAATTCAAATTTTTGATGACATTAGGGTTACAAAAAATATTTTCTACTTTTTTTCAAATCTCACAGTATTTCACGTTTCAAAACAAAAATCTCTGTCGAGTTTTTCCACTAATAACGAAAATATCAGAATAAACAATGCATCTCCGCAAAAAGAGCAATACATTTTTAACTCGCATAAAAAATTCACCATTCCTAGCATTGGAACTCGAACGATTTTCACAATATTTTAATTTCGGTTCGAGTTGCCATTAGTAAAGTTTAATGTAAATGCAACGTGTTCTCTTGGAAGGTAACGTTAGCTCGGAACCTGAGGCATCACGTTCACACAATTTGCATAAACACTTAATTGTAATTTTTAGTGCTTCAGTGAAGGAAGTATGGCGTATCGGAACACCTGTGTAGGTCTAATTAAATGGAGTCAGTAACTTGATAATACGGTAAGGGAAATGGTGTAGATTACTTAGGACTTAAAGAGGACAGCCTGTCTTTGTTCGTCGTCTCGTCTTTTTGATAGAAGGGTTAATTAAGATTTAAGCTCTTTTAACTATCCTTTCGTTAGTTAAGGGAAAACCCATGGGTGTCTGGCTGAAATGGAATTTTGTATAGACTGTTTTAACAGTACTTGAATCTTTGACAAGAGAAAGGGTAAGGGGGAAATATTTAATAAGTCATTTGTCATTTCCAACTCTCCATTATAATTATGAAAGGCAGAATCATGCGAAATGGGATGTATTAAAATTAAGAAGCTAATGAGTTCAATTTACATACATAAAAGCCTACATTTACCGATATGCGATCTGTCATGAAAGCTAATGGTGGTATAGAAAAACCCAAGGAAATCAATACAGCAAATGTACGATTTCAGAAGGCATTGTATTTTTAACATGATAAATATAGTACTGCAGGTAAAACTTCTACGAAAGCTTATTCAAACTTAACCCTTAAATATTAAAAACTTTACACGAACATGAATACAACTATTATCCTACTAATCCTACTAATATTATAAACCTGAAAGTTTGTGAGAATGTATGGATGTATGTTTGTTATTTTTTCACGCCAAAACGGCAAGACCGATTTGGTTGCAATTTAATATGTAGATAGGTGATACCCTGGATTAACACATGGCAGTCCTTAAACAGACTCCGAACGCAGGTCGGCCGAAGCAAAGACAATCGGTTCAGGTGGGGTTTCACGGGCGGGGCGGACCTTGGGTGCGAGTGCGGGGCTGCTATGCAGACCATGTCCCACCTCATCGCATGTCCGCTGTGCCCTGAAACTTGCTCGCGGCAGGACCTCATGAGCGCATCCGGCCGTGCTCTCGCTGTGGCGGCATATTGGGCTGACAAAGTGTAGTCTCACTATAAGACATGTCATCGACACGAAAGAAGAAGAAGAAGAACACATAGGCTACTTTTTATCAACACACCATGCGGGCAAAGCCGCGGGCGGAATCTAGTATATAATAATACTAAAAGGAAGCCGTTTTGTTCCAGCTTTAAACTAACTGTCAATACTTCAGAACTATCGAAAGCCTTCGAGTACAGTGTGCAACACAGCGGTAACAACACGAACACCTAGCACAGAGGATATTAACAACGAAACTTTGTCTGCCGGGTGTACTGGCCTGACGCCATTGCATGCTCATGTAAACAAAGGGTTGGAGACGCTCATTAGCAGAATATAGTCACGTCACAATATATTATGGAAATTGTTTGAGTCTATTGTGATGTTGAAGGAACTTAAAAGGCTGTGTTGGGAAAATTCAGACGATATTTGCCTTTCATGGTCATGTTATGTATGATTTATGTACATGTTTTGGCTGTTTTTTTACCTACGTTGTATGAAATGGTTTTCTTTATATTTAGTAAAAATAATGGGATAGATAGGTAAGTATATATTGCAAGAGTAACCTAGAGAGCTCCTAAATACGTGCCTAACCTTCAATTTTATTTACTTATCAGTCACTCCACCACTAGTCCTTTACACGCGAATCCGTTCAATCCACAATACCAAACATACTAAGTAATTCATCATAGGCTAACAGCCTAAATGGTTTTCGCCCACCATAATAAATAACATAGGTAGGTGAGCTATCAATTTCCTGACGTGAATTTCCCATAGTCGGCGACGCAGTACGCACACAGCCACAGAACGTTGCAGCTAGAGTGTATATGTACACGAGGGACTCACGCACACATAAGCAGGGAGTGGAACATAGGGAATGGACATCGCCTGTCGTGTTTTCCTTACTTGCAGTTAGGTTCGATATACGATACGTTAGGTTAGAATAAATTAGGGGACAACTTTATGAGTTTCAGACTTAGTGAATGGTAGGAAACAGATATAAATTCTACTAACGTCTTGTGTGAGTCATTTGTTGTAGAAGAAGTTTTAGGATAGCCAGCTTTTCTTGCTATTTATGTTCACTACCATATAGAAAATTGAAAAAATACGGCGTCATTACATAAATGAAAGTGTAGATAGAACTTTCCAGACCAAATGGTTACTCACTGTTACTATAAAAGGTTTAAGAGAGTCTAAACAACAGACTAATTTCATGAACCAATTACATGGTGCCCCTGAAGCAAGCTCCGCCCAAAACTCACACAGAGCTTTTACAACTGCATTATGGTTTATGTGTGAGTGCAGTACTGAGGGAAAGCCTCTCGTTGTTGAAATACTGCCTCCGAACGTCGGCTTTCCCGCAGTTTCGCAGAAAATGCGACGCTGAAGCCCCACCGGCATTTCGCTACTCAGCTATCGCTAGCGAATTTATGCTATGCCTTGCATTTTAACCGGCGAGTTTTATTGAGAAAATATTTTATAATAAAACGAAGGCATGTGCCGTATGTATTCGATTAATATTTTTGTTCGAAGGGCATGAAAAACCGATGTAAAATTGGATCAGGCAGACCGAAAACACTCAATGTTGATCAATACAGATTCCATCAGCGAGGGTCGCGACTTATCCTGTAAAATCGTGAAACTACACGTAGTTTTAAAGTCGAAAATGGTGTGACAAGTTAATTCATTAAAACACGTCTCTGTAATTGAATCGAATCGCCGTTTGCGGGTGTCATCTCTGCAACTCGTAAATTAAATACAGAGCATACAAAACCAGCATAGCATGGGCTTACAGACCTTTAGTACCACCACTAGTTTTCTTAAAATAGCAGTTCGAGTCAAATTGGTCAGAGGAAATGTTCTATATTGAACAGAAGCAAACTTAGCCAGTGTAAAAAGAGCCGGACCTACGTTAATGTAGAAGTAAACTTTCTGTTACACTGCAGGCCAAGTAAAAGAGGTCGGTGGTTACGCTATGATGATAAATAGTGGTATAGAGATATTATGCGCGGTTGGTTAGTCATATTTGTCGTGTGCACTGCCATTAATAACAATTGAGACGTTCCCGTTGGCAGGACAGTGTATTTAGTGCAGAGCATTGAGTTGGTTGTGTAAGACTTACGTGTTAGTGTTACTATATGTAGATACGATGAATCAATCAATAGGAGAGACATGATTTAATAAAATAAGCATTTTTAGACAATTGAGAATGGGTATCGACAATTGGGGCAGCTGTTATCGCTTTCTACATTACATAAACATGTCCAACGTCCCATCATAGACGACTTATTGTCAATTTATTGTTGACAGACTTATGTAGTACAAAAGTACAGACATCAAGTGTTTGTTTGGTTTTTCATTATACCATCATAACAGTTCAATAGAAATAATGTAACTAAAACATAAACACCCGAAAACACAATATTCACAACACCAAATTCAAAATATTGAATGTTTATAAATATTATTGGCACAATCAAATAAAACGCATCGACGCGCACTTAAAACCAATTAAACGGAACAATAGTTAATACAAAACAAACTCATAAATAAGGGTTTATCTGTTTTTAAAAGCGAGTAATTGTCCGAAATATAATTTGATATAAGAACTAGGTTATCTATGTATCACAGCGATTGCTACTAGTTGCTGTCAATTGGGAACTGAATGTATTCAAATTATTTATTTGTACTGGCAACCGGTTGCAGTATTTAGTTGTACAATATTGCCATAAGTTTCGCCTAACTGTAATAAAGCAATATGCTGCTAACTGAATCTGTCATGTTTTCCAGATCGAACAGAATAAGCATACGATATACAATTAGCTCTGCTTTAGAAATTACATTTTCATAGATTGGATTGCTATAATTGTGAGTGATAGGTAAAATGTGATTTCTACATAAAATGTAACTTAGAGCTCCTATTAATATTCGTATTTCTCCCTTTGAACTCTGTGTGCTGACATAATTTCCTATAGGTAAGTATAATTGCAACTATCACGCAACCAGTTGTCGAATATATTGCACAATAAAGTACCGAATTTATCGGCGTTAAATCGATAACCGTAACACAATGATATCATGCCATTATGTGATAAATAAACCTTATTATTAATCGATACGCTTTCCAAAGAAACTGTGATAAGAGAAATGCACTGTTAACGGTCTAATAAGTATCAAACTGTGATAAAAAGATATGAGGAGACTTATAAAATCGCACGATAGCCTTGTTTTGGATGGATATTACAAAAACACAAATTCATTATTTTGCATAACACATGCAGTGAATGCACGTGAGTAATGATTTGCTATCTTAATAAGTTTCCTCTGAAAAATAATCCTACTGATTAATATGCAAAACATATTTTTACGTAGTCTTAATTTCCTAAATTACCAAAACAATACGGTAAACACCGTCGACATATACCCGAAGGTGCATCAAATTAAGGGTAAGATAATTTACGTGGTTTATGGTTCGGAAACTACCGATATGTTGTTAGTTCTCCCCCAACCCAAGTGATTAACTGCCACAAAAATAACCCCATGAAAGACAGGGCTATAAATAGTAAATGCTTCAAAGACAGGACTAGAAAATCCCGAAATTATTAAGAGGAATAGGAAGATTGCAGCAATTTCTTTAGAAATAAGCAATCAAATAATGTATTATGCCATTTCAAGTTATTGTTTATAGTGTGTATATTATAAAATAAGTAAATAAGATACTTGGAAACTTAAGTTAATGACTAGGATAAATTAAATTCTAAACATATACTCCTTAGATGAATAGACTAAGTCTCATGTATTACGCAAGCTATCATTAATTATGCCTACATTTGCATATTGCACCGTCCACCTGTCCATAACTACCAATAGAATAATCCATCCAAATTAACATAAATCAAGCCAGCTTACTGCAAAGCCACCTAAGCCCAATCCTCTCTAATCCAACGAAATCATTGACAAAACACATATGAAAAGGTAAAATGATGGAATTCAATAGAACCATGGAGAACGAAATGACAAGTGGAGGTGCCATAACGGAATCGCCTATGAAAGTAGTGCGACAAAATGCGCCACAAAATGCGCCTGAGCGGGGGACGAGGAACATTATTGTTTTCGCCCTAGTAAAAAAATAGTCTTGTCCTTCTTTGGACAAGACTATTTTTTGTAATACCAAAAATCGTTGACAGATGTCCCAAAGACCTAGAACTTGCGATCACTCGTAACTGATCGTTTTGGGTCATGCCCACCGTACGAATTTGACCTAGAAGAAGGTGCCAGACCGACCTGCATTATCGCATCTCCACTCATCTTTCCTTACTCCGTGAATAAAACACAGTGACTAGCTCGCTCGGTTTGCGCTGATATTTCTAACAAAGGCGTCGAGATGAAAGGACCATGTAACAAGTTACAAAGCATTGTTATCTCTCCCAACTAGCCAGATCTATATTAAGTTGGCGTGATGGGGGTGACTCGGCTTTCAGTTCTGAAGTTCTGATATTCTGATGTTTGACAAGCGTATGGGACGCGTGGGGGTGGAAATGTCGGAAAGTTTTCGGCTTATGTAGAGGTAGCTGTTTAGGTTGGCAGGTAGGCTGACAGCTGATGGGATTATTTTTAGGATCGTTTTGAGTTTTTGTGTCTGTGATGCGTAAATAGTAGTCAGGGTTGATTCAATTGAGTTGCTAACATTGAAGAACTTTATTTCGAATCTAATTTTTAATTCACTTTACTCAGGAAGTTTAAATCGTAATACTTTAACGAAAAACACTTAAAAGCCAGGAAAGTGCTGAGATCAAAACTGATTCCGAAAAGAATCTTATGTATATATCGCACGCTGAGAACGAAAGTGACCGATTTCAAAATATTGCTAAAATGAGTTAAGTATACAGAATGACTCAAAAAAGTATCCTCTATCATACATAAATTAGAAAACTGACCAATAAAGGTAAGAAAAGGATAGAGATATATCTCGGTCTCTTTGTCCCTCAACCGTATTTTATATGGGAAAATCATTTTTTTATTTGCAAAATTATATAATGTATCTAAAGCTATTAAGTCAAACAATATATTTCAAAAGAAATTCATAACTTTTGTTACCATGTGTTAGCGTTATTGTAAAATGAACAGAAAATGCTTAATACGACGGACACGTTTTCGCCTATTCCCAAAAATTGGCAATTTTGAGTTGAGTCACTTTCGTTCTCAGCGTGCGATATCTGGATATAAATTAAAGCCCATAACAATCCATAGACAGGTTATCTAACACTGAAATATTTTTTAAAATCCGACTTATTCCTTGCGTCCTACCTGTCATGACTTACGGAGCCGAAACGTGGACACTAACGGTATGGCTGGTCCACAAGTCGCTCAGCGGGCTATGGAAAGAGCTATGCTCGGCATTTCTCTGAGGGATCGCATCAGAAATGCGGTAATCCGTCAGAGAACCAAAGTCATCGACATAGCCCACCGAATCAGCAAGCTGAAGTGGCAGTGGGCTGGCCATATTAGCCGAAGAACCGATAACCGTTGGGGTAAACGAGTTCTAGAGTGGAGACCACGCATCGGCAAACGTAGTGTAGGACGTCCTCAGGCACGGTGGAGTGATGACTTGCGCAAGACGGCTGGCAAGAGCTGGATGCGAGAAGCCGAAAATCGATCTCAGTGGCGTGCACTTGGAGAGGCCTATGTCCAGCAGTGGACTGCGATAGGCTGATGATGATGATGACTTTTTCCTTTAATTAGCACGTCCAACAAACAAGCTTTATAATATTACCATAGATCTGAGCCATCGTGGGGTTGAAACTGCCAATCCATTAATACCTCTACTTCCTTCCACATGTCAATATACTACCTCTATATACGATAGACGTAAGTATAGTATACAAATTCGATACACAAACATCGATTCAGTTAGAAATGTCTCCTGAATATGGAAATGAAGTGAACACGACGCAGGAAACGGAAGGAGTCGAGTCCCCGTTGACACTGTATGACGTTGCTTGTATTTATGTTGTAGCGATAGGCATGGAAATGTTAGTTTCTATAATACACGTATATGTATTTGATATATTCGTTATCACAACTACTCTAACAGATCATTACTCTGTCTGTTTGTCTATAGGCAAAAGAATATCAGAGTATTATAATAAACAAACAAATATCCACATTAACTATCAAAAAGTAATTACCGAATTAAACAACTCCGATTATAGCTCTATATTTAATTGTAGTGATGTTAATGATGCGCTAAAAATTCTTGTTGATATAATAACATTAGCGATAAATAACAATTCTAGATGTAAAAAAGTTACCCATCGTAGGAAAATTTTCAAACCCTGGATCACGCCCGGACTCTTACGATGTATAAGGCATAGAGACAAATTACATCTTAGAGTTCGAAAGAATCCGGAAAATTTAGAAATAAAACTAATTTATACAAGATATAGGAATTTTTTCAAAAACTTACTCTACAAAGTGAAATGTGCATACGAAAATGCTGAATTTAGCAAGTCTAAAAATAATTCAAAAAAAACATGGAAACTAATTAAAACAATAACTGGACATAACAAACCTAAAGAAAAAAATGAGGGTTTATTAGAAATAAACCAAAACCCACAAGACTCAGTTGACGCAGTTAACAAATTCTTCGCATCTGTTGGCCAGAATCTTGCTGAAAAAATACCTGATAACATAATAGAAAATTCATCTGATAAAACATCGACTCAACAAGTCTCTAATTCTTTTGTTTTACTCGATACAGACGAAGAAGAAGTCAAGTCGATAATTTTAAACCTGAAAGATGATTGTGCCGTGGGTTTTGACGGCATATCAAATAGTTTGTTAAAAGCAGCACGTGATATTATTACCCCAGCTATTACATATGTATGTAATCTTAGTTTCAAATCTGGCATTTTTCCTAATCATTTTAAAATAGCACTTATTCATCCCATCTTTAAGGCAGGAAATAGAGACAGTGTCAACAACTACAGGCCAATATCAGTACTCCCGGCTATGTCAAAAATAATAGAAAAACTTATAAATAAAAGATTAACAAATTACCTCACAACATTCACACTTATATCTAGAAACCAGTATGGATTCTTAGCCGGCAGATCAACTGAGGACGCACTCAGAAACCTAACTGAAACAATAATTAAAAACATGGACAACAAATCAAAATGCATTGGAGTATTCCTAGACCTGGCAAAGGCTTTTGATACTGTCTCTATTCCAATCCTCCTTAAAAAGCTCCAGGACTTAGGAATTAGGGACAAACAATTAGAAATTTTCGTAAGTTATCTATCATCAAGAACACAGAGGGTTAAAATAGGAACATTCATAAGCAATGATGCAAAAGTGACATACGGAGTACCACAAGGGAGTATCCTTGGGCCCACATTATTTCTCATTTATATTAATCAGCTATGTGACATGAGCCTTCCTAAAACCAAAATAGTAACTTATGCGGACGACACAGCAGCTATTTTTCATGGAAAAAATTGGGATGAAGCCGTTACAATAACAGAAAATGGTCTCAAAGAAATACTCCACTGGCTTAACACAAATAAGCTTACTATTAATCTCACCAAAACCAAATACCTAACTTTTTCGATAACAAGACCAGGACTCCCAGCCAGAAATACATTTACAATTAAAGCACATACCTGTTCAGACAATGAATCCAACATATGTACTTGCACCTCACTAGATAGAATCTCGGAAATCAAATACCTCGGAGTTTGGTTAGACGAAAATCTAAACTGGCACAAACACATCGAACTGTTATCCAACAGAGCTAGAAAAATTATGCCAATATTCAAAAAGTTAAGACATATTAAAGATCCAAATATATTAAAAATGATTTATTATTCACTATGTCAGTCTATTATGACGTATTGTCTATCAGTATGGGGTGGCTCCCACAAAACATCAATTATCAAACTTGAACGAGCACAGAGAGGTGCACTCAAAGTCCTCACATCAAGACCTAGGTTGTATCCCACCGCTAATCTATACAAAGAGCTTAAAGTCCTCACAATTCGCCAATTATATATACTACGTAATCTTATATACGCACATACAGTTCTCCTAAAAAGCAATTCCCCCGAAAACAATAATAGACGTAAAGACTTAGTCTTCAAAACAATATCCCACAACACCAGTTTAGCCAAAAGACACCCATACATTGCCGCTCCCCATATTTATAACAAAATAAGCAAAACAGTAACCCTCAAAAATCTCCCGCTCTTTGAACTAAAAAAAACAATTAAAGACTATCTAAACAACTTTAATTACTCAGAAACTGAAACATTAATTTCATAATAATATAACAATGAGTTATCGATACAAGAACTCTATATTACCTCACAACACACACTCACACACATACAAACACACAAGCACAAACACACTTCACTAAAATGATCTAAGTCGCCAAAACTGGTCTCATTTTTTGTATTTTTTTCCTAGTTTTATTAAAAGTTTAATTATTCTTCCTTTGTCATCAAATTAACTTTAATATAATATGTAGTTTTTAATCTCATTTCCAAACTCAGACACAATATACCTCTAATGTACTGTTACTTATAGCACAGGCCTAGGCCTAGTTTAAGTAATAGTGTGACATAATTGTACAAACATGATGGAACAATAAACGTTATTATTATTATTATTATCTTGTATGTCTCTTCCAGACCACGGGACTACAGAGTCCCGGATTTTTGGGAGGCGAACGTGGGGCCGAAGCCAACACGCTGAAGCCCTTTTGAGACAACTTTAATGAAATGGTGACACAAAACCGACGATTATCCCTGTATACACTATAGAAATGTACCCAAGGACAATCCCCGGTTCTGTGCTAAACTATTGCTAACTATGGATGAAAACTACTTGGGCTATTGTGATGGGATGCTAATGGACTAGGAATGGGGAAACTACGGGAACTATGGCACCTGCCGATAACAATGTAATAAATACACGTAAAAATGGCAGGTGGAGACTCGCCAACTCACTTACTGGGCCCCCGGGAATCAGTCGCTAAATCGCAACAAGGGGGCAACAGGTACATGAGCGGCTGAAGGGTGAGGATACCTCGGCGGACTTTAAACGCAGATCACGCGCTCCCTGTGGGTCCAGCATCACCGGCCCACTCGCCACTTACCACGAGGCACCTACCCTCCGAGTGGGCTGTTAACCCTGCTCTAGCGACTCCACTCTGACCGGCCGGTGAAGGCAAGCCAAGAGGCGGGAGACCTATCCCCCGTCATGCTTCACTCCGGCAAGCCGGAGATGGGGGACAGTATACTCTCCCTGGAGCACTCGGATATATAGCCCCGCGGGGTCGCTACTCCCCGTCATCCGCCTCAGATGCCCTGCGGGGCTATTATTATTATTATAAATGTATGTCTCTTCCAGACCTCGGGACTATAGAGTCCCGGATTTTTGGGAGGCGAACGTGGGGCCGAAGCCAACACGCTGAAGCCCTTTTGAGACAACTTTAATGAAATGGTGACACAAAACCGACGATTATCCCTGTATACACTATAGAAATGTACCCAAGGACAATCCCCGGTTCTGTGCTAAACTATTGCTAACTATGGATGAAAACTACTTGGGCTATTGTGATGGGATGTTAGTGGACTAGGAATGGGGAAACTACGGGAACTATGGCACCTGCCGATGACAATGTATTAAATACATGTAAAAATGGCAGGTGGAGACTCGCCACCTCACTTACTGGGCCCCCGGAAATCAGTCGCTAAATCGCAACAAGGGGGCAACAGGTACATAAGGGGCTGAAGGGTGAGGATACCTCGGCGGACTTTAAACGCAGATCACGCGCTCCCTGTGGGTCCAGCATCACCGGCCCACTCGCCACTTACCACGAGGCACCTACCCTCCGAGTGAGCTGCTAACCCTGCTCTAGCGACTCCACTCTGACCGGCCGATGAAGGCAAGCCAAGAGGCGGGAGACCTATCCCCCGTCATGCTTCACTCCGGCAAGCCGGAGATGGGGGACAGTATACTCTCCCTGGAGCACTCGGATATATAGCCCCGCGGGGTCGCTACTCCCCGTCATCCGCCTCAGATGCCCTGCGGGGCTTATTATTATTATGGAAAGTGCATTTATTTGTCTCTCAACATATTATTTATATTTTTAAATATTAGATTATAAAAAAAAGATATAAAAAAAAACATTTAAAAATATAAAAAATAGATGGCCACCGATATCGGGCACAGGGTCCAAGGTACCGGTGGTTAGGGTCCCAGAGACAGAAACCTCCTCACAATACGCGCCGTATCAAGGAGTACTGCCTTCTGAATCAATCCCTTGATCCAGCCGCCCAACGAGAGCCTCCTGAGGTGTTGGTCGAGGCTCTTGGCTATTAGACCATTGGCCGTAATGACAATCGGCACAATAACAGCCGTGTCGACATCCCACATGGCGACAACCTCGTGCGCTAAGTCAAGATATTTTATTTGTTTCTCTTTCTCAGCTTTCACTAGGTTCTCGTCATGCGGGACGGTGACATCGACTATCATCGCGCGGCGCGCTAATCGATCTATCACCACTATATCAAGCTTATTGGCTGCAATAGTCCTGTCAGTGATGATAGATCGATCCCAGTACAACGTGATATGGTCTTTTTCGAGAACTGGGTCGGGCGCATACCTGTAGTACGGTACCTCAAGATCTACAAGTTTGTATTGCAGAGCAAGCTGCTGGTGGATGATCTTGGCCACTTGGTTATGCCTGTGCAAATATTCACCGTTAGCCAAACGAGAACAACCAGATATAATATGTCTGATAGACTCACCCGGATGGTGACATGCCCGACATATGTCAACCGTCCCGTCTTTCATAATATACCTCCGGTAGTTATTCGTCAGGATAACTTCGTCCATAATTGCACATACAAACCCTTCGGTTTCTCCAAATAGGTCACCGAAGCGTAGCCAAGCTACGGACGCATTGAAGTCTACATCGGGGCCATGAAGCGCCCCGAAGAAGCGTCCGTGTAGCTGTTTGCTCTGCCATACCCCCTTGCGATCATGGGTAGTTAGTACCACAGGTCTGCGCCAGTTCTCATTTGCCAACGATAGCGGGGTGAGTCCTTTGTCCACTGCTACCATATCACGATGCATACCCACGTCGCTTTTGAGAAGATATTCTCTGAGACTGCACACCTCATGGTTGTGGAGCGTCTTTGCATTTAAAAAGCCTCGGCCTCCACATTTCCGTGGGATGTACAGTCTCATCACCGACGATCGTGGGTGATGCATTCGTTCTGCGGTCAGCAGTGTGCGGACTCTCCTATCCAGGGCATCCAATTCAGTTTGGGTCCATTTGAGTATGCCGAAGGAGTACATCAGGACTGGCATGACCCAACCATTATAGGCGCGAACCTTGTTGCCGCCTGATAAGGAACTTTTTAGAACCTTATTCAGGCGGCCAAAGAAACGCTCCCGTAATGACTGTTTCATGACAGCCACATTGATGCCTAACCCCTCCGCCATACCCAAGTATTTATATGTATCGTTTGCGGAGAGTGATCTCAGGTTTATAGAATCTGAGAGTTGTACTCCCTCAGATTCCACAATTCCCCCTCGCTTTACATGCATGACTGCACATTTGTCCACACCGAACTCCATCCTGATGCAACTACTGAAATTTTCAGTGATCTTCAGTAGCTTCATCAGCTGCAGTTCTGTGGTGGCAAATAGTTTCAGATCATCCATATAAAGCAAATGGGATATAACCTGACCCCCTCTCCGCAAAGGATAGCCCAGCCCCGAACCCTCTAGCAATGTGCTTAAAGGGTTCAAGGCCAGGCAAAACCAAAGTGGACTCAAACTGTCACCCTGGAAAATTCCCCGCTCGATCTTAATAGGATCGCCGGTCCCTTCAATTTGTCTACATCCTGGATAGTGAAGAACCGTTCTCCATTGCTCCATACATGACGCAAGAAAGGCGCGTAGAGTTGTATTTATTTTATACAACTCCAGTACCCTCTTAAGCCATGTATGGGGGACCGAGTCGTAGGCCTTCTTATAGTCTATCCAACATGTCGACAAATTCTTTCGGGATCGCCGAACCTGTTGGCTGATGACCATATCAGTGAGGAGCAGCTCCTTAGTAGCACGGGACCCCTTCCTACATCCATTTTGAGAAACTGACATAATTGAATACTTTTCAATATGTTGGTTTATTTTTAATCTCAAAATAGATGTAAGAAGTTTATAGACCGTCGGTAAGCAAGTGATCGGTCTATAATTTTTGGGTTCCGCGGTACTGCCTGATTTATGGAGCAGATGGGTAACTCCTGTTGTTAGAAACTGTGGGAGCGACCCCGCTTCTAAGGATGACTGAAACTGTGATGCTAAACAGGGGTGCGAACTTTGCAGCCACTTTAACCAGAAATTGTGCAGTCCATCCGGTCCTGGTGATTTCCAGTTTTGCATCGGACGAGCTGCACAGGCTACGTCGAAGGAGGTAATATTGACCTCCTCCATTTCTGGTATTTGTTCACACTCCCGTTCAACATCACGTGTCCAGTCACCCTCCTCGTGAAATACGGGCGTCGACCAGAGGTTGCGCCAAAACATGTTTGTGGCACCATCATCCGGTCGGCTCCCGTCCATCACGCATTGCTCAGGTTGCTCCCAAGTTCTATATACCCATCTTTGATCACTCTGGAACATACGATTCTGGGTGTAACGTTCTACCCGTCGTTTATACCTTCGAATACGGCTCGCCCATGCACAGACTTTTTGCTTCAGGAAGTCGATGCGCTCCGTGACACGCGGCATATATTCATGAGGACTGAGTCCAGTCCCCATGAATGCACGCCTCACAAAGCGCATCACCCGTGGTCGGGTATTACCCTCCCTGAAGCAATATAGTTTGCCAATGAGTACTCTGGCCCCCTCGATACGACGCTCAATCCTGCACTGCCAAGCTGGTACCGCTGATTTTGGTCGTGTAGCTCTGTTACTGTCAGGGAATTTGACATTAGCTACACGACATGCAGCAACAGCCGCGCAATACATAATTGAGTGCGTATCAAAGAGGTCCTCGCTGTTTTCAAAATATTTTTCCAACAGCGAATCCAGAGCACACACCAACGCCCTATTCTGTCTGTGCATAGGCAAGCGAGGTAGTCGCGGTCGGTTTTCAACGGGTGAGTACCTAAACTCCTGAATCGCATCTTCCAGAGCACTCCTCACACGTTCGTTGCACTGAGTACTTACCGTTACAACCCTATCGTCCTCATCCCGTTCAACGAGATCGGACCGCGGTGTGACTCCGCCTGAAGGTGGCGGTGGCACCGCAGCCTGTGACGAGGTGGTGACCACAGGGCTGCTCAGCATCTCTAAGCGCAGCCGATCAAGTGCGGCGTCGTCCAGTCTGTGATTGCGCTGGATAACCCGCACCTGATCCGACAGTCGTTGGGCCGACACGTTGACGGCTGGCTCAAGCACCTGGAACAGAGACAGCATCCTATCACGGTACGCAGTGAGGTTAGTTCCTCCCTCTGTGGATCCGTAGTATGCGCGCATGACGTTCTCGTTCATTCTTAGAGTCCATCTCATGCGCTGCACACAACCACCGGTAGCGGGGACCCTGCTAGGGACCTGATGGTCCCCCGATCCCAAGCCCGTCGGTGGCCGGCGTCTCCGCTGCCGACGTACAGGTGGTGGCGACGTTGGCGGGGAAAAGTATTCGTCGCTCGAGCTCGACGCAGCTGCAGCCGCCGGTGTCTCTAGTGGTCCAGGGCCCGGCGGCGGCGAGGCGGAGCTGAGCGACGATCCCGGAGGTGGTAGTCGTGCGCGTAGGCGGGCCGCTCTCGTCAACATTTTGAACTTACTTTTCTCTCCTTACATCTCTCTGCTGATGTGTCTCTTGATTTTCGATATACATAGGTGTTGTTTCTTTATCAGTCATGGTATTATGTTATTGTTTACGTGAATTTCAGTGTTTTATTTATAAAATATATATGTAAATTATAATTATTTATTAAAAAGATTTTGGGAGAGAAAAAATTCCGACATTGACGTTGACGTTTGCGTTTCGTTTTTTTATTATTATTATTATTTAGATAGATAGTAGTACCAGACAGTAGTCATGTTTTCCAATATCGTTTTCTTGTTACTACGTGATTTATTTCGTGTTTGTTGTTTTTGTGTGGAGTCATAATCTATTTCAGTGGTCTAATACTTGATGTTAAGTATACTTTAGAAAAAGAAAACATAAAGAAAATAAGGAAAATCGATGTGTCTACTAAGCAGCTTACTGTTCGCTATGTGTCTGATAAATAGGTCCTTTACGCACATTTCAAAGCTTAAAATTAAGCTCTGAAATTACCTTCTCCTTTTTTGTTATGTTTCAATAATCTATTAGAAATTGGGTTATGATATAGCTTATATGGGGCTATGTCAAAATCTCAAGTAAAAAATTCACAGGCAGGTTATTTTTTTTAATGTATAACAATATCGTACACTAGCTTCTGCCAGCGGTTTCACCCGCATCCCGTGGGAACTACTTCCCGTACCGGGATAAAAAGTAGCCTATAGCCTTCCTCGATAAATGGGCTATCTAACACTGAAAGAATTTTTCAAATCGGACCAGTAGTTCCTGAGATTAGCGCGTTCAAACAAACAAACAAACTCTTCAGCTTAATAATATTAGTATACATACATATAAGCCATTTACTTTGCTATAGCAAGAGTTTTCACAGCCCATCCTAGCATCACGATGCACAACGCCGTGCAGAGCACAATATAATTACTGGGCACGTTAGCGCTTCGCCTGCCCGACCCAATGATTTAGAAACGCGCAATATATCCTGAGAGCTATCCTTGCGAACACGTTGAAATTCACGATGCTTATTTTTTATATAGGTAGGTAGACTGTTGAAGGATGTAGTAAGAACTTTAAAGATAATAAGTTAAGGACTTATAATAAGTTAAGGATAATAAGTTAAGGACTTGTTATCTTTAAAGTAATTAAACTTTAAAAGATTGACGTTTATATAGAACTGCAGCAGACTTGTTGACATGTGGATTAAGCTGATCCCTGAATATTGCTACGAAAGAGGCCTAAAGCTCAGAGCCTTTTACTCGTGTGCCGCTCCTTCTCAAGCACAATTTGCATAAAAACCAAGTATTTCATTCAAATCAGCATTTTAGGACTTGTCGCAAATATTTCTCCGATACGAAGTCAAATATAGTAACACGGATACAACTTTTAACTTGCACAAGTTGATAGACATAAAAGTTGTTTAACCAAATACATAAAATCAATTAGTGCCTTATTTCTGCAGTGGGAGTGCTATCCAAGCTGCCTACGACTGTAATTATATCGATTTAATGCCATTTAGGTATATGGAAGTTCGATCAATCTTGATAAATCAGTGGATACCTATCGATTCTTAATTCAGACTTTATTAAGAATTTTTTGCACTTTAGATTTTTATCAGTATCGTTCTTGTGTCATTGATGCCTTCCCGATGCCATTCACGTGAATATCTATACGACTTCTAAGATGATACATAGGGTTTTCCGTAGACATTGAAAAAAAGAAGCTTACAAATTTGCCAAAAAAAAAAACTATTCCATCTTTGCTATGCATTGAGATGACGCAGAAATCCCTCCGCTTATGCTACTTAAATCAAACGAAACAGCCAAAAAAGTGACAAAACAGCGGAACAAAACATTTTATTTCGCAAAATAATAAGATGCGGGAAAACACCGAGCTCCGCTGAATATCCACCCTTCGTACCCCCCACCCCGTCTAGACTAAGGGGTAGTGAAAATCTTAAAAGCCCGCCGTCCTTTGTACGCTGCGAGCGAAAAATATGAACTTTATGAGACGGCCTTCGTCACAAAAGCCTTGGTTTGATTACAAAAGTAAAACAATAGAATAACGGGAGTAGGGACTTGGTTACACTATGCTATTTGTTATTTACTTCGCTCAGAGTAGTGAGAGACATATTACTATACAGATGTTATGAGACTCAGTTAAGTCTAAACAATTATTTTTACTTCATTTAAGCATAACACCATATTCAAATAGAACAATATTCTAACCTACCAACACAATACGCCATAATGGTTGGCTATGTATTAATAACACTACAACATTCTCACACAAAGGGAGATAATATCAACAAGCATAACAATGCCGTATTCAGTTATGTTTCGTCTCGTTAGTGCAAATTACGCGTAGGATTGGCAGACGATGCGCAAGAGTGTATTATGACGCGCCTTACTGTGAACGAACGGTTTGATTAGGAAGCGAGAGTTATTGCTATAACACTTTTGGTAGGCGCTCGCGTAATATTTTTATCGAAGACATGGTAATAAAATTATGTATCATTAACACTCAATCCTTCTTTGTGTGAGAGGCGGCCTATGCTCAGCAGTGGGACTATAAAAAAGTGGATGATGATAATAATATTTTTATTAGAGAAGGTAAAAGGGTAAAATTTCATTGTCTACCAATTCCTTTGCAAACTAAACAAAGACCTTAAAAAATTACTGCTAAACAATATAATGAAGACATACACACTGAAACTGAGCGCATCATTATCATACGTCTGCTAACAACTGCGTTGCATCCACACACGGGTGTAAAATACATCTTCTTCTACGTGAGTCGCTTACAAATGTTTCCTTGAATAGTCTGAATGCACTTCAGGACCATGATTAAGACATTCGTCTCGTCGTCGCCTTGAGAAAAATTCAAGATTAAAAACCTTCAGAATCCTTGGTTCCGACGCCATATCTTAAAGCTTACGTACCTAGAACTATGTCGATAGATATATGAACGCCGACTTTTTGAAAACGTTGCAAGTTAGTGGTTCTTTTTGAGTAATTACTAAAGGATGTTAAAAAGATGAATGGGGTGAGCTCGGTTACAGCTAGTTGGTTGTGAAATTTCCCTTAGAACGAAGCATTTCATTGCGAATTTTATGCGGTAGGTACGTTTATATTTGTAGGTTCTTTAATGAATGTTTGCGTTAAGGAGTTAAACGAACCCTGATTACAACTTCATGAAGCATCTCAGTGCATGATTGATGATGATTACTGCTCTCCAGAAATACATCTGTCTTGTCTGTGCGAATTTAAAGTAAGTTGAATGCTTTATACAGAACATTTAACGTCGTCTTATTTTATTGAAACAATAGAACAACTGCTTGAAATTATAATTAAACAAGTTATTTGCGGTTACAAAAGAATGTTCGTCATTTATCCTCGGCAAAAAATCAGCACATTTTAATAACTAAGGTAAGTATACCTATGCTCAAACTAGCACGTACACAAAATAAATTCGATAACTGGTGCGTAACATGTGTCATTCGGGTTAAACCCCACTAATGACAGCTGACGGGTTGAATAGAGTTACGATTCTGACAAACTACCTCCCAAAACAAACACGACAGTTTTCACGTTAAAATATGCACTAGCAAAACTAAAATGCATAAAATAATATGTAGTTACATACGATATATTCAGCTATTTTAACTTATTAGTCGAGGTATGTTTTATAATGTATTCTACAGGTTAGGACCATTGAATATGCAAATTATACCAACCTTAGACCTAACTCGATTTCATACTTAGGGTTAGTTGCATCATCAGGCTTTTAGGTACTCATAGAAGCATTTAATTAATAACTTCTTGTATTTGCTACAACTATTAAGGTATCATATTTATTTAAATAAAAAAAAATATAATATTCTCTTACAAATATGCTACATATCATACACGTTAGGTATGATCCACCTCACAGCTTCCCACAATATGCATTCCTGAACCGAAAATTGGCGAGCATTTAGGCGGTTATTTAAGCACAAACTAGACTGATAACACTTAAGCATGTGTCACACAGATAAGTTGATTTCCCGCGCACCGGACCGGAACCATACGCCCGGGTGCACAGCCGCACTCTACTGCAAGATTACATTTTGCACTATCTATGCATACAAGGTTGTTCAGAAGACTCACTAGATACAAATGTTGAAAAAGTCTTTGGGATTTGCGAAGGTTCTGGTTATACTCACAACCCCAACCTACTCCTTCCACTGGCGTTCATCTCTTAAACACTCCTCAATGGAGTTAAATAAACGCCACATTATACATGATATGGACTATATTTTCGCTCTTATTCATTCTGTTTTGCATTATTGGAAAATTCGTAGCCGTAGGTACCACAAAACAAACAGTGTGAACCTTCTGTATTTTTCATCGTGTATAATGCGCTGGAATTTTCACGTAAATATCTGAGTTTAGTGGTCAGGTAAGCTTTATTAAAAGCTCGTTAATTAAAGCATGTTTTGCATAATAAATTTGTATTATGGGAGCCGCATTGCGATAGCTTGATAGGTAGATACGTCCACAATTTGACTTTTATGTAGCTAGGCAAGGATTTTGTGACGCAAACTTTATATATAAGTTTCTATAAAATAACATAGAAAGTTAACGAGTAACAACGACTTTTACTGCAATTTGCTAATAAAAGTCTTTGACTTTCTTGTTCCAGCGGACGTGCCATTCAAGTAGTTAAGCCAATCTTGGGTTTTATGAAGCTGACTCTCAATAAAGCTGCGTAAACAATTTTCTTTTATCTCCACACTGAGTTACAACAAACGAGCTTCGGGATAATAAATCCTCGTGAAAAGTGACATAGGAAAACGAATTGTATCGCGTACACACACACACACACACATATGTACAGCTGTCTGTCCGGACGCTATGAGATAAAACTCCGCCACGCCGGATGAGCAGAGCCAACGAAATTATATGCAACCATTAAAACAACACGGTTACAGTAAAGTACTTTACTACAATCATGTAATAGCACACATACACGTAACATTATGTTGTGGACAGGAAAATTAGGGATGCACGGAGATTACACGGTTTTTACACTGTGCAGACTGCGATGGTTTTTACCGGAAAGATAAGCAACTTTTTGCATGGGTATCTTTAGCGAGAGTTTTTACTGGTAACTACTGAGCAATTTGAGGTCAAGACCTTTCGCTTGATTAAATATCATCGTAAAAGCAGTGTCCAAAACACAATCCATTTATAGGTTTTTTTAAAGCAAAGTGTAGCAAGGTAGATCTGATAACGCTTTATTCGTCCTTGAGACCTAATATTTAATTTTTCCTTTCAGTTTTGCTTATTTAATAAACTAATAGGTACTAATCCCTAAATAAAGTTTATGTTTAGCATTGCATCAGTTTTTGGTATGTTAGTTTTTGCGCAATGAAACCTGATAATATGGTAATTACAGGATATTTAGTGCGTGCGTGTCGAGGAAATGGTGCGGTTTTTTCATCCTGTCTAGATTGTAACGTGTGTACCTAAAGGGGAAAGGCACAGCCAGCCATATGTCGCAACTACTGCCCTTTACTAAGCTAAGTAATATAACCTGATATAAGTCAAATATTGTATGAAACTGTAGACACTTTATTTTTAAGTAGTGTGCACCTACATAACAACAGACTACTTTTATGAATGATACAATATACCACCAAGATTTGGAACCGCATTTGCATTTTAGCGTAGATAATCCTTCACGGATTAGAAAATATCTTTAGCCGAGAAATTACTTATTATCCACAAAAAGGTGAAAGCCCTTCACCAGACTACAAACTATTGAAGCAAGAAATATTTTCACAGAAGCATAATAAATCGACAATTAATGGGTGCAGACGAGAAATCTTATAAAATTGATTTACAATGAGCCACAACCCAATCACGGTCCAAAGAAAACTAATCAAAGGTATTTTATCAGTCACTACACTAATATATTTGATCGTAATCAGATATTAATGAAGGCTTCACTGAGGTTTAACGAATAATAAATAAAAGCAGCTATCAATTAAAATAGATTCATTCCGTTTTATGAGGTTGTGTAAAACAGGAATGGTAAGGTTTGTGACCCTCCAATGTCTATTGGACAATGGCTGGGTAGGCAGTTAACATTAATCACACAGTAAGTCCGACATAACAGAAAACTATAAAAATATATAGTTCAACGTAGTAGTAAATATTGTTCATCAACGAATACTAAATGAAGACAGTTCTTGCACCGAGCAAGCCGTCTTAAAGGCAGAACGAGTACATTATCATAGGCATGTATGCCGTATGTAAATGCAGACCGTGACGTAACCATACACGTTTCGGGTCCATGAACCGGTTCGTAAACAAACCAGCTAATAGCCAAACTAATGTATGGACCTATTAAGTTAATTCAACTCAAAACGTTCCACGATTGCTTTTTGTCATTTGGACCGAATATCGTCCCTTGGGGAACTCCACGAACTAACTTCGTTAACGCCAATGTTTTTAGTCATTAGACTGGCAATAATTATGGAAACTCCATTCGTGTAAATAAATATTTCTTATTCGAACTTCATTACGATTTGCTCGGCGTTCAGACTACTTGAAAATAAAAAAAAAACTACTTAGTTCGTGATCACGAACGCTGCAGACTCGAGACGTCGGGGAAAGAAAAATATAAATTCATTTTAATAAACTTCTTCTTAATAAAACTCTTGATATTCTGCCTAGCGAAAAAGTTTTACTTAGTATTCTACTATTAGGGCGAATTTATGAATGCTTTTGCGTTAGTTTACACGGTTAAGTGAAGCTGATGGAATGATTTTATTTAAAAAGTATTTCGTTTGTACTGTACCTGTTGTCGGAGGGACAAGTGAGTGCCGCCATGCCAATGGATACGTACCTGCAACAAAAACAGCAAAACATAAGTACTGAAACATCGCACGCGCATTAATTACAACATCGTACGAATTACCTTCCGTATTCCGCATTCGAAATGGTCTGATGCGTGAGATATTTTAATTAAGTAAATGAGACGCAGAATGTGAGTCCTCATAATTAAGTGTATTTTTGATTTATGTGTTTCAGTTGATCCTTTTTATTCCAAAAGCAACAGTCAAACAAATTAAATATATACTTTTGTGGACAATCTAATCTACCTCATCGATTGGTTTTATGTATTTGTTGTTGACAAACTTATCGGAAATCCTTGCAGATATGGTTTGTGGTTTTTAGCATACAAGGAACAACACATTGTTAAATTGCTCACATTCCTTCCATTAGTATCATCAAAACAGGAAAACTACGGTTGACTTATGATACCCTTGTTTAACACGGCATAAGTAGGTTAATTAGTGTAACGCAGACAACCGTAAACTAATCAATATTTTTTTTTTTTTTTCAAAATTGCAATATCAATATTATGGATAGAACTTATCCTAATGATACAATAACGAGTAACAAAGAAATAGTCATTCTTACTTATGAAATAAAAAGATTTAACTTTATAGTTATCAATGTCTAGACAAGACCCAAGAAAAAGAAGGTCACAAAGAAGAAAGATACAAAACAAAAACAATTCCCGACCAGTAAACACGGAACCCTTCAACAAACAAAAATAAACAACACTATCATAGACGCCCAGCTTTAAAAAAGGTGCAATTTTTCACCGCCGCAGAAGCGTCTGGCTGTCAACAAAGGCGGCATTTCCCGTTGCATAGCTCAGGCTTCAGCGAAGCCAAACAGTGATGCTTGCAACTGAGCGAGTAAACTACACCCATGAGAGACGCTGACTAATGATACGACTGCAAGTGTGTAATTTCAGTAAGGAGAAAATGTTGGGAATACGGTAGCAGTGTAGGTAGACGATGTAATCTTAGATTTGACCGGTCATGCAGGTGTAGCGGTTAGATCATTGCATGAGAAAAAGTGGGTTCTGTAAATTCCATCTCTATTCACAATGGGTTCGTTCGTTTTTTTGGTGACATATTCAAATTCGAGGGGAATACAGTGTATAGGATATTTGATTTGAATAAGAGAGAAGGCGTTTAATAACGTAATCCCTAATATTGTGGTTGCAGCCATGGCAGTACATAGGTATTTCATTGCAGATTTCTCAGTCCATCATTAGCTTTTTATCCTCATACTGTTTGCAACTAGATACATAGTAAGAAGTAGATATAACACAACAATCGACCTTATTGCTTAGCGAGATCATTCCTAATACCGTATTGACCTTACTCGGGCAATCTCCGTAGGAAATCACGCAGAAATTGTTGGCGCTTATTGTTTGTCTTATCTTAGTCTAGAATGAACTTAGTAGCATTTTATTTCTAGGAACGTGTACAATGTATTGAGACTTCGACGACATTCTGCTTTGAAGGGCAAGCTGGGCAACTTTCAAAACGCATGATACATAGTTTAAGTCTTTGTTTGACCAGCTATCGTCATTTCTACTAAACATTTTGTCTCGAATAGTCATATGGTAGGGTGACCTTAAAAGCATTAACTATCATCCTTAGATTTATCTATAAATACCTCAGATGGTATCACAAGGAATAAATGGAGGGTCCTCCCTCGTAATATAGAAGGCCCCAGGTGTCTTTAAACAAAAGACTTTTTATTCTATCCACCTTATCATTGTTTGAAAGGTTAAGATCCACTAGCCTTGATGGATATAATCTTTTGTAACGCAAAAACTTATGAAGCAATTTATAAACGTCAATTTCATTCTCAAAGTTTAGTTCGAAATATAAATTAGAGGCACGGCTTTTTGCTTGATCATGGTCAAATAAATTTTGGTTTTAGATTCAATAACCAATTGCTGTTTTGCGGTTTACGAATAAACAAGTGTTCGAATACTGGACTATGACATTATAGTGATATGAAAACGATGGTAAATTATACTTATCTATGTTGTAAGTATAATATTTTGGTTTAGGACATTGTTTTCTTTGCGTATAGGTATGTTTTTCTGTTAACTAGACAACCGTTGGTAACTGGAAACTCGCTATTATACAGAAAAATAACGTACAAACAATATCAATTACATCTTACTCAGAAATTATTGTAGCTATAACATAATACTTGTACGGAGTTGATATTTTTTATGTAAGGAAAATTTTACAGTTACGTAGGAGTTTCATAACAACAAAAAATACGCGACTATTGTTTTTAAGCAGGTGCAAGTCAAGTTAGTGAAGTTTATTGTAAATACAAGGACCATTGTGCAAACTGATGCAGAGATAAACTATTGATCGATGCATGTGAGTTGTCATAAACATTATGCATCAGTGGACGTAACTCGAACATTCGTAATTAGTTCATCAGCCGTCTGGTGGCTTACGGCCGACGGCGATTTCCGTGAGCGGTCGACCGCACGGACCCGGTACGATTCCGATCATTTTCCGGCCATTTTCCCATAGCCGTAAGCGGACCGTGCACCATGCTACCGCAAAGTAGATTAGCCGGCCTCCCGATTGCCTATCAACGCAGCAACCGATGGAAAATTGAGTTCATGTTTCGGCTAATTGACGCCGACAATTGTGTCATTTTGGAAAGCGACAGTCGAACTGAAGGTAATAATTTGAATAACTGAATAATCAATTGAGGAATCGGAACCGAACAGCAGTTTAAGCTGATGCAATTAAGGAAACTGTTCATTTAATTGGTCGAAGAGCCCAAAATATTTAAATAACTATTGAATTCTCTTTATAATCCTATTCGAATCGTGATTGTTATCTTGGGAATCCAGTTTGGCCTCGTCAAATTACGTTGATCATTAGTGGAGCTAATCGGGCTCGTCCATAGCGAGTTGGGCATAAATAAGAGAATCCATTTGCCTCCTATGGTACATAAGGTATGATGCACAGAGCACTATTAATCTGCCGATAAGTATTGAGTGCGCGGCCTTGAATCGCTGCAACTGCAACTAACGATGCCGACATGACGTATTACTGAAGCCTGTTATAACATTGTGTCGAAGTTATAACGAACCAGCCGTTTTCCCGCGGTTTTACCCGCGTCCCGTGGTAACTACTGCCCGTACCGGGATAAAATATAGCCTATGTTATTAGTGGATTATGTAGCTTTCGAATGGTAAAAGAATTTTTAATAACGGTCAAGTAGTTTTTGAGCCTATTCATTACAACCAAACAAACAAACAAACAAATTTTTCCACTTTATAATATTAGAGGTAGTATAGACATATTGAATCATAGATTAAATAATGCGACTTGAAAGTTTTTTATGAATTACATATACCTATTTTGGTTTAAATTAGAAAAATTAAATTGTGGTATCAAATTGTCGATCAAAGAAATTAAATTTCCAAGACCATTTCTTCTAATTTACCAACGAAACTTCAGCCTCATAAATCCCATTAGCAATTATGAACAATAAATATTTACAACATTTAATAACCGATCCCTTTCATAAGCCTAAGATTTTATGTCATGTTTTGAAACAAGACATTATAAAACTAGGTTCAACGTACGAACTATTGCATAATGTCTGCTAGCCCTTCGCTAAAAGCACTTAGTACTCATAACAACAAGATTGCGTGTCCTTAATTGTCCCATTGATTGAGAAGTTGCGTCATCCATACCAATGGTCAATGGTCCATTAAATATTTATTTGTAAGAGAGCCGATAACATCTTGAACAGGTGGTAAGTAAACGTCGCCCACTTACTCACGATCACGAGTAATATGGCATTATCTAATATGCATAATAAGCAATGGAAACTAGGCCTTCGCCTGTCAGGTTTCTGCTAACTTCAACAGCAGCTTTAAGACATTCCTTCTCGTCAAACAGAAATGATTTATCGTATAATATGTTTTACATAAAAGAAATTAAACATAATCAACTCTCTATTTACGTAGGCAGTTAACATAAACTTATTATTATATATTATTATTTCAGACACTGTACATTTATTCAATCAATTACTGTGCTTAACTAATCTGTGGTGGGGTCCAATTAAAATACTGCAAGATAGATTACGAGACAGATTACGCACGCTTTCACTGTAGAAAACCTACACTCTTGTGATCATACAGTTAGTAACAAAATGCGAATATGAACCTAGATATAGGTAAAGGTTTAGGTTGCGTAATAAACACCTGTCTTGCGCCTACACAGTTTCATAACTCACCTTTCAACCATTAGCAATTCTATGAGGCACCTACGGGACCTAAATGAACAGATGTCTTAATAGGCGATAAATGTTGAACGGCCCTAGGTATTAGGTACAAGCTGTGGTACTTGACGACTGGTTGCGAAATCCGTTTGGAATAAACTTAGATTGTCGCAGCCTCGCCGTGCCTCACGAGTCGGGGGCGTCCGTGGTTTATGATATTATCAAACACGAATGTTGGTTTTAGTTTGTTTGGGTATTGAGAGACAAATCAGAGGAAACTTGAGTTGATATTATTTTGTGAACTTGGCTGACACGTTTAAATTGATTAACATTAGTATATGATTAGGAGTAACCAAGTTCTAAAACAGAAATACGCCGTTGAAACTTTTATCTCTGCAACACAACCAAAGCGCTGTGAAAACAAACAACACTGAAACGAAGTAATTAATTATGTTCACTTTTCAAAGCCTCGCTAGATAAGGAAATCGCGCATACACAGATAGAAAACTCCGTAGTCAAAGGTCGATGACCCCCGAGCTAGGCTATCAATTACCCGCAAGCAGGTGCCAGGACCCCTGCTGATTACCCTCACACACGGCCCTACATCATCTGTTAACAGGAGTTCCATATTTATGGGCAAGCTATCTGTAAACCATTAATTTATCGTTGCAAATACCCTGTTCAAATGAAGCTGCTATTAATTTACGATTGCTAACCAGATTTCTCCTTTAATGTTCAAGCGTTGTAGAGCTACTATTTTCAATTACCTAAATAAATATTAAATGCGTAATTACGCATGCAAAGTTTGATTGTGTACATATTTTTTATCGGAACGACGGATGTTGATTTTGTCATAGGAAGATCCTATCGGATTTACCAATCCGTGTTATTAGTTTAAAAATGTATATAGCTACTTATATTCATCAAACATCCCCTCAGAGCGGTTATTCATTGTCGTTATCATAATTAGCATACGATTGCTTGATAAGTTGTGAAATATTATCTGTTATCTTTGAGTGCTTAATCTTTAATTTTGCGAAATGCAACAACAATAGTGAGTCAGCGTTGTAAATGTTCGTATTTTCCTTGGCGAGTACCGGTTCAAGAAGAAAGAAACTAAAGTTCGTTTGATTATGAATCATCGTTGAGACGCAAAATAAGAAACTATTAAGAGAAGGTCTCGTTTTAGTTAGTTGGAGTATCAAAAACAAAAAGCCTTCACCTTAATGAAGTTGATGAGAAAGATAAACGTTGTGATATGATAGCTAACGTGCTATAAATGATAACTTGCTTAGTATTGCATTGAATGGCTTACTTCAATCAAACGTCAGTAAAAAAAACATCATCAAACTAGACTAAAGAATAAACTACTGGCTCCGTATGTTCCATTCGTCCTTGACGAACCAAAAAAATATTTCTTGATTACATTAGGTATACAAACTGAACTTTCTGCATCTGTCCACTCCAAGTCAAATTGATCACATCAGCTGATTATGACTTAACACCGAGAGAATGGTCAAGTGTGAGTGTATCACGTCGTGACCTTTCTATCAATGCCACATTCTTGATAGCATTATACCTTTGTATTTCGTAATTAGAGTCAGTTAGCATCGGTAGTAAACGTACATTAGCTTTTAACCTTTAACGGCCAGTTTCTTCATCAAAAGTTAAAGTTAAAGTAATGTCTAAAGTAAAAGTAACGGTCAAATTCGTTTTTTCAAGGCTAAAGTGACAGCAAAACTAATAGAAAAATTGAATTTGACCGTTACTTTAACTTTAGACATTACTTTGACTTTTACTTCGGCTTTAACTTTTGATGAAGAAACTGGCTGTAAGATGTAAAGAGAAAGTTGAAGGATTGAATGATTGAAATGGCAAAGATAGATCTATGTATTTAAGCTCTCATTCAATGAAATGAATTAAGTCATACCTACTCGTGACTCATTGCAATATTATTGATAAATAACAAAACCTGTCCATATACAAGAAAAATATTATGCCAAACCTAACCCGCTCCAAATAATATGTCATCAACTTTTTCCCCTTTTTCCTCTGCGCACTGTTGTGAACTAAAACCGGGTATGTGCATTTGAGCGTATATCACTGTTTGGTTGTAAGTTAACCTGTTAGTGGCACTGTGGGTACATCCGCCACCCACAGTCGGGACCTGTTACTTAACCAATCAGGCACGACAACCTGCCAGTTGCGGTAGGGTTAGCGATTGTATTCTACGACTTGCATATATTTACTTAGGGTGCATCTACACGATGTAAGTAGTTTGTATTTTAAAAACGTGCGGGTCCAGCGACTCGCGCATGTCTCAAAGCAAAATATCCACCAGTATGCTCTTGTCATTTGTTATTTGCGCATGTTAACTTGCTCCTGCTACGTACACCGTGTAGACGCACCTTTACTTGTTCAGTTTTACTATCGTATAGAAACTTAATAGATCATAAAGAAATGTTTTAACTTATTAAAAAGTAACAATGATAGATAACATTGATTATGAATTATAATTAAATGATTATTAAGTAACCTTTAGCTTACTACGGAAGTTATAAGTTGAATGACCGCTCAAGACACAATTTCTGTCAATAAATTGTGCAAGAGTTTTTGTCTAGTCGCATTTATATTGCTATTAAGTTTCTAAGAATTTGCGTTTTTTTATTATTAATTGATATTTTAATCTAGATGGATGCATATCATTTATTTTAAGCAAGGATTAACAAAATTATTTGAAACGACGCAAAAAATCGAAATACGTTGTTTTCTTAATCTCAAACTATTTAGATAACAAAGGAAATGAATGCCCACAGAAATAAACAATAACAAAGTATGGGTTATTTAACTTGAGTAGCTTATTTCCTTTAACGAGTAAGCACGTATATAGGCATTTTCAATTAACACCGTCCTCTTTGACCGACTTCAAGAGTTGAACTTGTATACCATGTTTTTACGGTAAGCAATCAGCTTTGAATAATGGAAAAACGTTTTTTTAATGGAACACCTATTGTAAACAAAAGATTACGTTGAGAGTGCTCAATCGTTGTTTGAAATGGGCTTTGAAAAAGATTTCACGGACAAAACGCTTTTAGGGATATATTTATATAATCGTACAGTGTAATATTTAAAAGCTGCTGTCATTAAACTTGGTAATCTCGACAAGCTACATTATGATTATGAGGCTTTAGAAGTAAAAAAGGCGGCTTTCTATTGATAACTTTAATGTCTCAAGATGGAAGTCAAAACGCTTTCCCTCCAAACCGGAGACATCATGGGCTCATGTTAACAGTTCATAAAGTCCAAGCCTTAGGCTTAGTCTTAATTAAAAGCCATAAAAATATATCCCCCGTTACCAGTAGAACGAAACCAGTATCGGTTTAAACATAAAAATACTTGAATTGAAAGTGCATTAGAAATAATCCAGCAAAGTTATACAGTAAAACTGCCGCCAGGAAGCTAATTCCTTAGGTACTAAATCGAGCACATAATCTTAATGTAACATCCTCTATGGAAGCTAGAATTCTTTAGATTTTATCCTAGAATAGCAATACATTTTTATATGCAAGCGTTTTTATGATTATTACATGACATCACCCGTACATGGATTGTGTTGGATTATATCATTCTAGTGTACAAAGGTACATCTTTCATATAAACTAACCTACTGTAGTTATGTAGAGGTAGATTTAATTATTGGAATTCACCAAATGGAATTCATAGATAGATACACTGTCAAGTAGACCTGAATTAATATATCTATACTAATATTATAAAGCTGAAGAGTTTGTTTGTTTGTTTGAACGCGCTAATCTCAGGAACTACTGGTCCGATTTGAAAATTTCTTTCAGTGTTAGATACTTAACCCATTTATCGAGGAAGGCTATAGGCTACTTTTTATCCCGGTACGGGAAGTAGTTCCCACGGTATGCGGGTGAAACCGCTGGCAGAAGCTAGTTACTCATAAAACCAATCAATTTCGAGGTAAGGGTTTAAAAGAAACATTCCGTATTAAGTACACAGTAGCTAGTAACAACAGAGACACTACAATAATTTTTGACAGACAAAAATAAATCAAACAAGCTTAAACAGACTACAAAAAACAAGTAAATGTTGAACTAAGAACATTTAGACAAGGTCACTTAAATCCACATTCACAAAGCGGGGTGACAAAATCCATTGTTTTTACTCACGCTTTCATTACGTCACAATTACAGTATACTAGAGTTACGTAAGACACAAAAACAAACGAACAATATCGTATTAGATAACCGAATCATTAATTGGACGATGAATCGGTGTCAGATGATAATGAGTGAGTGTTAGACAGACATGAAAGTGTCAATAGATTATTATTAATAGAAGTGGGAGCTGAAGATGATGCTCATTCATTTGTAGGAGTGGTATTCATTAAAGGATTTTATCCCTTAAAATCATTTGAAATACACAGAAAGAAAGAGACAAGACAGAAAATAGAAGTACTTAACTTACCTCTAGAGAGTTCTTTTTTATGGCGTGCAAATTATTCACAAAAAAAAAACTGCAAATCTTTAAAATAATCAAAAAAGAAAACACACAGCTTAGTGATTATGAATTAAAATAATTTTTATATGGCGGTTTTTCCATAAGACAAGAGATTAAATCCACTATCGACATAGTACGCATCTTTACGATGGCAATTATTCCTAGGAGACCATAATATTGGATGCTCTGATATAACTTATCTATGTTTACAGCACTAGTAAGTATAAACCGTAAACTTTATAGACCGTTAACACTGAGTGATATGCAAAGAAAGTGAAAATGTTTCAAGTAAAAGTTTTCAAAGTGATCGAATCTTGTTATACAATTTATTAGCCGCTGTAGTTTAACGTGACCGCGGCGTTTTATTAAAAGATTGCACGCTAGGATTTATTTTCAGGATCAGTCTCTTTCAGCGAGTGAAAACTAAGTAATGTAGTATTTATCTACCCATGTGGCAATACTACTAATTCTTTTGAATAGTTTCCATAGAAATATCCTATACAGTTTACTTCATCACATTAATTACGACGATGATATGGAGGGTTGATGAATCATTTAGTAAAATACCTAGCCAAGTCATATCTCCATCAATTCATGTATGACCTACCAAGCCTACTAATGCCTAGGCCTATAAATATAAAATGACAGCCATAACACGTACCCTTTGACCTGTCAGAGTCATAACTGCACCACATTGAGTGAAAGCCGCTTTCACGACGGAAGCGCACACAAACGGACAGACAAAAGGCACGACTTTTATTCACACTGACCTATCTAAGTACAATAGGACATGTGTATGTGAGAACATTGATGCATTGTGACCGATCTGATGGTGATAGATGCGTATTTGAATCTTGTTTAGCGTGACCACACAACGATAGAATATTCCCGTAAGTATCAAGTGTTACAGTTTAAATTCAAAAGGTAAATTAAATTACACAAAGTAAGTAGAAAATGGTTCAGCAATCTAAGCATATGAGGCCTGATTGGTGCAACTTTTTGGGTCACCGTGAAACTGCTGACTATGCACACATTGACATTACTATCTGTACTTTAAACACCAAGATAAATATGACAACAAGAACGGTTCGAGTAACTATTTATCCGTACACACAAAATGAATGTTTAGGACTCAATTATAGTAACACTTGTTGACATATCAACTAAAAATAACCATATAATGAGTTTTAAAAGCAGTGCCATTCGCAGAACCTTTTATACTATTTCAATGTTTTCATGAATGAAAACAAGTAACAAAATGAGGCATTCATATTATGAGACCGGTTTTAGTTTGCATTGAATGACATTGCCATAATGGGCAGCACGTCAATAGAATTTCATCATGAGTGCTTAAATAAAATGATTTAATTAACAGCAACTGTCGATCCTCGTGGGACATTAATGAAGTTATTGTTTAGTATAAAAGTTTTGTTATGGGGAGTCCACACGATGCCAACTTCACACAGACTTTCATAGATTTTTTTCTTCCCAACAAATCGGTGCATACAAAAGTCCGTATAAAGTATGAGCCAATGATAAGTCTGCACAAATATCTTGTCATCATATTTACATTCAGACTTCAGATTTTTACACAGACTGTACAAATAACTGTACCAACTTAAAGTCTGTATACCGTGTGGACCCAGCATTAGATATTTATCAATGTGTGTGTGTGTGTGTGTATTAGTAAAGTTCTTAAATCAACAGATAGAGGCATATGACTCATTCTACGTTCTACGTTTGGAGAGCGATAAAAAAGGCAATTTGTAACACAATCGAACCACTGTAATCCTTGGTTTTTGTATATTTGTGTTAATCTCGTAAAATGAGGCTTTTGTGGTGAAAATTATTGCCATAGGAAATTAAGATATGGGTTTTTATGTTTTTGCGGTATCGGTAATTTGTTTGTTAGTTAGTTTGTTGTCGGTTTGTTTACCGCAAAAATAGTGTCATGGTTCATGAATAGGTTTTCATGTCTTTTAAAAGTCAAATAACCTATCATCTTTCACGCTAAAAACCGTTAAACAGGCTTGGATCTTCATACTAGAATTCAAACATAAAGCGAAAAATGTTTATTAATATGGGGTACATGTGATATTAAACGAGAACTTTTTCATTAGTTTTTCAAAAATAATTCCCATAAAATCGATACAAAATGCGAGTAAGGACTAAATAAGGACGTCATTGTTTTGACGCCGTCAATAAACCGTTATTTAATATCACTAATCGGAAATATATTTCCAACACAAACAATCGAGTTATTAGAATTCAGTGAAATGCAACAATCGCTAGTTTTGTTATCAGAGCACGTACAGTTGCAGTTGCATCGGGTTTATAACGATGTATCGATTAGACTCGCCAGCTTGACAGCTACTCATTCATTCGAACTAATTATTCGATTAATTGGCGTAATAATTTTGATTTACAGTGCTGTTGTTACTTATAGTGAAGAACGCCGAATATTTTTGGTAGGTGAAAACAAAAAATTGCAATTTTTTTTTTAATTGTTCATAAGATTAACTATCTGCTTGTTTATGAATATCATTATTTTTTAAATAAAATTAACGGCGTCCACACTATTGTATGCTATGACCACTGTCCTTAGGATATCAGCTAGCTCCACAGGACACACTTTAGTGCACAAGCACTCACTCTCAGACTCATAGCCCGATGGGACGGCAATTCGACACGACCAACGACCGAAACGTTCCAACGCTATCCAACTTCAGATTTGCATCACGTTACCTTACTACTACAACGGCTCACGCCCGCATTTAAGGTACATCAGTAACATTAGCGAAACTGTAACATTTCGCGTACACTGTATTCGGTACTACAAACAGTCATTATGGACGACCCTAATTGACCCCGTTCACACGGACGAACACCGTTACACACTATTGGTGTAAGCATGTTACACGCCGATGCACGCTTGCATTCGTGTGTGTTTCATTTGCAACACTCGTTTGGATTTTTACCATATTGAATCGTTTAGCTAAACGCTATCGTGGGCGTTCCATAGATAACAAACGCTTTCGCAAAAACCCGGGTTCTAGCTAATTCGCGTCACCGAAATTAGATAAGTCTTTGATTCACTTCAAATATTTACTTTAGGATAATAAAGTACTTAAAAGGTTATTCCGGTTTAAAATGTTATCTAAGTAAGACAATTAATGTTCCATCTTGTAATAACTAATCAAATTGAAGGGTGCTAGAAGTGCAACTGGCTCAATAATCAAAATTCGTTAAGTATCCTTAACCTCATTTTAATACAGGTAGGTTTTATAAATGAATATTGAGTAAATAAAGGAAATCGCAATTAATCGATTGATGAAGTATAAATTTGCTCAAGCAGGACGATAAACACATTTAATTGCATAAACGCCGACTTACTTAGTTACAAAGTGATTTATTGTAAAAGTCATGGTCGGGCTATAATTACCTGCCATTCGAAGTCCATACCATAGAGCAAGTGCACTTATGGCATAAACAACTAAATAGTTGAACTAAACACGCATGTCACATACATATCGTCACTTACGATGTTTTAAGTATTACTACGAAATCTGTATGATGAACTGTTCAATTCACGTAATATTTACTTAATTCAAATTTCATATTAAGTTTTAGTCACGCTATATGAATTTTTATATATTAAATCTACGTCAGAATTTAACAATAATAATATTATTTTCATAAAACGAAAGAGAACAGATTGAATTATCAAGATAGTTGTGACGTATAAAGTCGTATGTGCTCAAGTGTGACACAAATCAAAAGGTAACGAATGATTTGGAGACAATGGGACCACTAAATTGGAAACTGTTTGTTTTTGACACATGTGAAGTTTGTTCTTGCTTGATTTAACCGAATGGGGGTGAACTTAGTTTCTATTTGTCTATTACTTTACCAAAATGTCGGTGCCTTATGCTTTTATTTGTTCGCTAAAACAGGCATACACGTGAGTTGGTTTATATAGAATTTATCCAAATGGATTTTTAGCAAGAAGATAACGCACTAATTATGTAGGTACATGCCTTAGTAAAACCAAACTTCGATTGATTTATTACACGTATCCTGAACACTTGCTTACCGACAGCAGGATAAATAATGCAACGAACAATTTTATAACCATTAACCTCAAACATGAGCTTAGGCTTATGATATGCAGACCGGTTTGAATAATGACTAGCTGTTACGCATTTTCTTTGCATCCTGAGGATATCACTATCAATCAAAAAAAAAACATATACATACGTTTATTTCATCATAGAATAAAAATAAGGAAAACCGCAAAGTATTTAGAGGAAAACGCAAGTCTTTTTCTTCAATAAAGGCCAGGTAATTTACAAAGTTAATATTATTGAAACTGTATTTCATTAACATAAGCATGAAAATGCCAATGGCTATAGTACAGTAAATCCCTGCACCTGGTTATTAATAAAAACACTTAGTAGTCGCGCGCGCATTAGGAGCGGGCGTGGCCACATCGCCGCGCCAACCATTTCTCTCTATCCACACATATTAACGACATTATAATAGCTACACAACCAATTACTGCACACACGGCAAAAACCAACACACACAATGTTGATTGATTACCTTCTAACAGGTTAGTTTGATCAATGACTAAAGTAATCAGTGAATATCGGCGGTTTCTAATGATGTTGCACTAATCAGCTGACCGTTGAATTTAATCTACTGTTTTTATTATAATGCAAGATAAGGTTCTTGGTAAGAGAGGTATAAATCTATGTAATATTAGATAACACGAGTCCTGATATAAAAAAGAGTTTCATAACTTCTAGCCGTTGAATTATGTATGCGATAAGCCAGTCTGGTGTGACGTATGCGAGAAAAACTGAAATAGAAACAAAACCCCTCATATAGTCGACTGCACCTATCAATCAACGATCTGAAAATAGTCTGCCCGGAAGCGAACCCCGGCCTAGTAGTTAATTGCCGTGACAATAACGCTGCGCTCATTATCCTAAATTTGGACCACACCTACCCACTAATAGGAGCCACTCGAGATGACTAAGCTTTAGAAGGAGATACTTGACGTTTAAAGAGGAGCATTTTAAATAAAGAAGTGTTCTTAAACATATTGAGGGTTCGTAAGGGGATAATAAAGCGATATAAATAGAAATAGGAGATTAGATCTTCCTTCGAGGCAAAGCTGAGCAAAAAATACCTTAATCAATACCGTACCGACATCAACATCAAGAAAACGTATAAAGAACAATGTCAAAATAAAAAAGGATGAAAATGAAAAGGATCTGACATCTATTTGACAATGTAACTCACGTCTGAATCGAGAGAAAGCTTTTGAGGATATAAGAAACGAAACTGAGAGGGGAGTCAAACGAGAACAGTGCCTATTTGACAATGTTTCGCACGAACATGCCTTGGTACCGTTTTAGCATGAAAATGATGTTGCAAAAATCTAAGCAATGAAGTAAAAAATGTCAATTGCAAACTACATATTATGTTACCTATGTAAATATTAACAGTACATGTTAAAAAAGACGTTAACAAGAAAGACAAACACGACGATGTAATAAAGCTAATGACAGATTAACAATGTGGAACCAATCGATGTAAATTTATTAGACATGAAGATGAAACTTGAAGACAACCCGCGATAGGACACGCGAAGGTTAATAAATGCAATCAGTCTGCAAATCGCGAACAAAGACGTGACTTCGTCTGCTACGTGAACTATTGCTAACATTCAAATATAACCACAAAACAATAATAAAGTTACAATATTATTGTGGTATAAACCCAAATAAAGAATTCATGAACCTTATTTGGCTATCTAATATTTACAAATATGGTGAGTGTTTTGGGATGACGCGGAATAATAAATAAGTATTTAATTACATTGGGAATTACTTCGGATAACGTGACATAGATAACACTTCTGAGTAATCAGCCGCATTAAATAAATTATAAAATTTAATGTCGCAAACCTTGGACATTATGAAGCACAAATTAGTTCTGCTATTCTTGTTAAATTATTGCCGATCGTGGACTATGTAAACATAAGTGTTATTCACACTTATGTTTGTTAACAAAGCAATCGTTCGGCACTTAGCAAGAGAGATAACACATAGTTGTAATTTACAAAACATCAATATGATATAAATTGGTATTCAATTAATGCAAACAAATACGATAATACATTTTGAACTTCAGGTAGACGATAATAAAGAACATTTTTAATTAAGTCCTTGGTGGAGGAGGAAAAAGCGGGGTCATGCTCTCTTGAACACGAACGCGACTTTATACCGTGGAATGATTGTAGGAAACAGGTGACCCATAGCCAATAAAAAAACTATGACACATTAAGACCAGTTTCGCGGAACGTAACAACATTCCGAGTTTTAAATAATGTTCTTAAACTATGCCATATCCAAACAGACACACGAATCGTGTATAGCAGTAACGTGCAAGTTTAGAGATTCAACAAAAGATTATTGGTTCATCGCCCACAAGCATTCAGCTAGCATTATTTGCAACCAAACGTTCTAAAGAGCATCAGGCACAAAGACAAGTAGACGGGAAATATTATGAAGACCCCTGTGGGTCAAGGAAGAAGTGATAAGTGAATTACGTATGCAGATATATACGATGTAAGGGAAATGTGCTTTCTTGCACACCTGAGAACACTTCCTGGAATACAAAAGAAGGTGAAACTTGATGATAACTGAGACACATCTGACCGCTTTCCGCCAGACATTGAGTCTCCACGAAACGCGCGCTGAATGACTATCAATTTAACTCTGTAATGATATATTAACGCCCAATTGAGGCGCTGTCGGGCTTGATGCTATTGATCTTCGCGTTGATGAAGATTTATTATTGAGATTGGATCGATACGTAGCATTTTTTAAGTACTAAGATTTTTTATTAGCAAGTACAACTAAGTTATGAATTAAAAATTATCACATAATCATAAATAATACCTTTGCTAGTGGAATTTTGAATTCATTCAGAACTTTCGTCGTGTGACATTAATCCCGTTGATCCTAATAAGAACCAGTAGCGCAAGATCAGTATTGTACTAACAATGCCAGTTCCTGATACATAATTCACGTCGATAGTGAAAGTTCTTGATCTTGTTCGAGGGCGGCGTCGAGTTTAGTTAATAACACAAAGACATGACGAAAACAATAGCCATGACAAATGCAGACTTGAAACCAAAGGACAAGCTTTAGCCGGTAGGTTTCAATTCAAGCGAAAATTGGCACGAGTGAAAGTTGTAAAGGTCATCTGTCAAGTTGCCAATAACATATCTGTTGTAAACAATATAGTACTACTCGTCGATTGAGATAAAAATATTGAGTCATACAAGCAAGACAGATGATACGCTTGTTGCATGGCAATTAATTACAGCCAGCTATTAGAGTAGAAACAAAACATGACAGATCGATACGAATTGAACACGTGAACGATTACTCGTTTTCTAGATTACTTTCGTTGCAATCGATTTGTTTTTACAAATAAGTTTTCAGCGTCTGGGTTGGGCGACCGCGCAGTTCGGTTCCGGCAGCTAGAGGGTAACGCACCCCTCAAGTTCACAGTCAACCCCGGGAATAATGGGACGCGACGCGGCGGCGACCGCCCTGGGGTGCACTGCAGTCACACACACAACACACTAATACAACTGTTGAAAGGGACAGAAAATTGCGCAAAACTCCCAACTGATATTGCTTGTAGATTACGGCTACGTATCTGTCAATTAAATCGCAGCTAGCCGGTATCTGTTGATAATGTGATAATACCTACTAAATGCGAAACAAACTCAGTGTAAATATTTGCATTTTGGTTGTCCAATTCGAAATCGATTTGCTTTTATCCCAGAACGAATTAGCTATAACCAACTTGCATATTTTAATTATTGTTGCTAATCTTTATTTGGAATGTACTACCGTTGATAATAGTAACTTGTATAATTCCAAGACTACTGAGAAGTTGATAAGGAATACGCAAGACATGTGTAACAGATGTAACGCGATAGTTAAATATTACGACAAACAATAGTGCGGAGCAGCAAACGGAACTGACAAAGTAAATATCGAGCGTACTCACTCTGGTTGAACAATGATGTGGAAGATGCAGCAAAACCACCTGATATCAAACTCAGTGAAGGAAATCCATTCTCACGGACACAGCACTTGTAAGACGAACTCTTGCGGTTTTCACAATCCCTTATTCATCAACGAGATCACAGAATTAAAACGTCTCTAATCATTTAAATTAACATTAATATTGCAGGTTTATTATTGCACGGAAGTATTGCTGGGTTCTATCGCCGGAGGTCGGAGGACCGTTTTCGGGATATCGATCTGATTTCGGGGCGCTGCAGTTGCTACACTAACGCCTTGTTCTTAGTTAGAAGTTAACTTTTTATTGTATTCTTGGGGTATATTCTGATATAGTTCGTGTTATAATGTTTGTTTATGTGGTGCGGTAAGGTCGCGATCAGCTGTTGTTTGCGGAGTCGGCGCGAGGTGCGTGCTTGCGAGAGTGCCGCGCGCGACTGACTGGAGCTCGACATTCGAGATCGCTCGGCCGCCGGTGTAGGCGCCCCGCGGCATCTTAACGGCCCGTTACCTACACATGGACGTACTACGAAGATATGTAAACAAACAACACGCCTTAAATCTCCTTATGTGGCCGTGCGTATACATACTACCTATCAGATTTTTTGAACTACGGACGTTTGGATTTAAATGGAATTTTAATAATATGTAAATATATTTTTAATATTTCATTTATCTATTCATAATATTTTTACCTTCGACGAATTTATGTATTTATTTTATTTCCTAAATTTCTTTAACTTTGATTCGTATATAACTTCTTAATATGCTAATAGGTAATAACCACACATTTTAATACTATATACAACATGTAACGTAATTAACGCACACCCTCAAACACGCTAATTAGAATATTATGTTATAATCATAATACACACACTGAATTTTTAATTTAACATGTATATGTACAATGGCCTAGTGGGCAAAGAACCAATCTCTCAAGTATGAGGGCGCGGGTTCGATTCCAGGTCAGGCAAGTACCAATGCAACTTTTCTAAGTTTGTATGTACTTTCTAAGTATATCTTAGACACCAATGACTGTGTTTCGGATGGCACGTTAAACTGTAGGTCCCGGTTGTCATTGAACATCCTATGCAGTCGTTACGGGTAGACAGAAGCCAGTAAGTCTGACACCAGTCTAACCAAGGGGTATCGGGTTGCCCGGGTAACTGGGTTGAGGAGGTCAGATAGGCAGTCGCTTCTTGTAAAGCACTGGTACTCAGCTGAATCCGGTTTGACTGGAAGCCGACCCCAACATAGTTGGGAAAAGGCTCGGAGGATGATGTATATGCATTGTTATTTACTAAATTAGTTATACCAATTCCTGGAGAACTTTTTGGTCATACTACTACGCACGCAAATATCGCGCCACGCGCCGCTCGACTCGACACAACATAACGAAACTACGGTAAAAGCCGACAATACACGAAGTCTTATTACTTTGAGTTACGGTCTATTTGAATTTGTTTTGACTGTACAGGGTTAATATGACAATAATTTCCGTAGTTTTAATTATTTTTGGGATAAAAAATTACCTATATTAAAAATGATATAAATCGATTCAGTAAACGATTCTGAACAAACTAGTTTCAGGATGTGCGTTAATTAAGTTACATGTTGTATACAGCATGAACAGAATTCAAGACCAAACATCAGGTACAGCAAAACCTAAAAAAAAAGCTCTATTCATATCTATCTGATAGCCTCTAAACGCAAATCCAAGGACCGAATCCCAATGAGCAAATTTGCGTCGTTGTGTCACTTCAATTGTGTACTACATCGAAATGTTGATAAAAAAATGAACTGTTTGTGACAGCCACGACACTCACAACCAACTTCATTAATACAATCGTTGCTAAGTAAGATGAGTGGAATTTCAAAATATAGCTCGTGACAAAACAATCGTACACATCAATGGAAACAGGCGAAGTAACATCCTCTGATATAACATTAGCAATAAACAAAAGCGCCTTATTGTAATGAATAAACAATGAAGACCTCGCTACAAAGGCTATCGATGTAGGGATAGCTGGGGAAAATACAATGGCTGAGGGCAAATATGGGGAAGATGAAGAACATTCTGTGGCACACGAAGACATTGCTGATATTGTTGGAGAAAATTGCTGGTATGGAATTCTGAGCAATATTGAAAGTAATGTCATAATCTCTTAAGAAGATAACGACAATTAAAAGGAATATTATCGTCATATAACACAACTTATACACGTACTTCGATTTCTGTCGATAGCTTGTTCGGATTTCGTCAAATAATTGCGTATGTGGATGTTTGTCAGATGCCTCAATTGAACAGTTTTACGAGGTTCCCTGCAGTTTCATCTTATTCTTCCCGTCTCACGAATGTGTTATTGTTGTTTAAGAAGTGTATTGTGTGCGTACCATCTGCCGGAGCGTGTCTATTCACCGGCTGACCTTTACCCGTCGTCGTGTCGAACACGTGCGCTTGCAAAACTTGTACTTTAAATACCAGGACGCTTCGGCATTTACTGCTATTGGAAATGTCTGTACCTGGATTGGGTAGTACATTAGATGCCATTCTAGGTGCCGTTACTATGTAGGCTTTAATATATTCAACTTTCGAGACCGAGAGAAAAACATTTTATTCAGCAAATATCGTGAACGGTCAGGCGGCAAGACGACGCAGTCTAACACTATAATGTCTCAAATAAGAACTAATGACTTCGATCCTATCATTCGTTGAACGTTCGAAAAAGGACGGTATCGAGACGCGACATAAAAAAACCTTATCTCCATAAATTAGTGTATCGGTTTAGAAAAAAGGGTCGTGTCGTGACTTATAGTGAAACGTGGGAAAAATGCGTGAGCCCGACCCATAGAACTGAGACGGGTATCACGATCCAGTTTTTATCGATGTTCCGGAATCGATGCCGTTCAAAGACACTCTAACTGCAGTGAACATTCAAAATGGTACACTTTTATACAGCCGTATAAAACGAAACGGATTTCGAAACTTCGACGTTCCCACGACAGAAAAGGGAAGTAACCTGTCGTTACTTACTTGAAATGGTTGAAGGAATCGTGAGTACATACCTGAAACAATAAAACCATAAATCAATACATTGAGCAGTTAGTCCTAATTTGAGAAGCAAACGCATAACGCTGGCCCATCAAGCGTGACTGCTATCTTGTACATTAACCTACATCCAAAATATACGAGTACCTAGTATTGCGCACTATACGTAAGAAACGAGTGCACACTGAATCGCCATTAATGTTTCACACAATTCTGTTGAAATCGAAAGTGTTGTTTCTAATTACGACACTTACGACACTTGTGATGCGGAAAATAAAAATCACGCTTACTTACTCGTTAGTATTATCGAATGTGATGTAACTGTAGATATGGTTGAGTGATGTCCCGGTTGTTGGTTTTACGCAGTTCTTTGGACGGAAGTGCATAAACATTTAGAGCCCGCGACATGGTATGGCCATTTGCTGCTTGATAAATGGGTGTCTCAACTTTAAAAGTTTATCTAGTAGATAACTTAAATCAAAATCGCTTGCCTTACATTGGACAGTCATATAAATATTTAGTTCAACATTCCCAAAGTTGTCTTTACTTTCGTTGTCTAGACTAGAAAATTAGTTTTCCTCGCATACGTCTGCGGATACAAATGAACTTATTTCGAGAGTTGGTCGAACGTGATTTTGGTAGCAAACTAAACAGTATAAGGAACCAAATGTCGTGGGTGCCGTTGTATTTCCAATAACGTTAGTCTAGACTCGGTCTAGACTCTGGATGGGTGTGTTTAGATTCAAGTTTATGACCGCGTCTAAATCGATAGGTTTGTCTGGGGGGATGGTGTAAAAACTGTAGGTTTATCTAAATTTTAATGGTTTAAGGGGAATAGTATAAGGACTTCGTGTCTAGTTTGCTGAAGTGCTTTGGGATCGCGGCTGCCGTTAGGTAGTCCTCGCCTTCCGCAGTAGCATAAAACATGCACCAGGTGCAGTCTAGCTATACCGCGTTGCATCAAAATTTTCATGTATACCGAGCTCTTGCTATAGAACTAACTACATTATAAATTCATATTGTTTTGCATCCTGGTTCGATACAAGCTTTGATTTGGAAATACATGTAATAAGATTGAGTTTCAGAATAAGGTTGTGTGCTATAAAACACAAAAACTCGATCTTAGAATTACGGAGTTTAAGTAAATTGAAACTTTCATTTTATTGCCAATGTCCGATGTTGTATAAAGTTCCACGCACATTGCATGGGAAAATCTATAGCTAGATTATGTCATTTATTTCCTGTCAATAATTATGGTCATTGCGGAAGAGATCAGCGTATGGCGTAGTCTTTATTTGTATTTACTTGTTTAGCTGTATTTATCTCCGGTCAGAATTCAATATTTTAAATAATGTTTTTTCTCTGAAATCAAATTTAAATTCACTGAAAAAGTCTATTTAAATTTTAAACTAAACTATGCACAAGCCGGTTTTTATAATACTGACCTCGAGTTTGTATTGTAATGTCATTGAACTATAACACTGAAAGGTTAATCTTCGTGTCGACCTTCTTCAGTTTAGATAATGCAATACCTAGCTGTAGGAAATAGTAGGATATTATTATGTATGACTTGTATAATAATTAACGTTACATAAATTAATATTGCTAAACACGTGCTTTTATGATGATCATTATCTGTTGAGAAGATATTGAAATATAAATACATTCTCTCAGTCTAACACATGTATCTTGATAGAGAAAAGAATACTGCTTAGAATAATAACACCATATAAAACCTGCGTATCAGCATTAATAAAAGCCTAGTTCAAGGCATCTTATACTATACAACTTTTTTGCGACTTAATTTTGTTAGGGGTACTATGTAAATCTAAAGAGTTTGTTAACTTGCACAGGAATCTCTGGACTTATCTCAGGGATTACTGGACCTCTTTGAAAAATTATCGCAGGGTTTGACATCCTGAGGAAGGCTATCCAGGCTTGCGAAGCAGCTCCCACAAAAAACGCGTAAAACTGGTGTTGGAAACTAGTGTTCAATCTTAACAAAGCTGTATACATAGTATGATATTATCTGTTGGTACTATAAAAAATCCAATATCAACAAAATAAAAACAAGATGAATCTCAATCTTTGATAAAGGCGGTGACTCAGTCTTTGCTTGCGTACATTTTAAGCTCCGGCCAGACTTACTACAATTACTTTTTCCTTTGCACTTGCTAAATGATATTTCCGTTGAAGTTAGCACCCACTTATAACTTTATACGCTGAGGAACGAGTTGGGAGACGGTATATTCTTTTGAAGTGACCATTATGCTGGTTATAAAAAGTGTTGGGTGTTAAATACTTATAGAAGTTATATCTCTCTTAACGCTGCTTTTGTTCGTGCTATTTTTATTAAGAATTATATGATATGGTAAACATACATATATAGGCCTACAATTTAATGGTAACTATTAAATCAAAACGTAAAAATAACAGAAAGTTTTATTCACAATGGAGTCATAAATTACGTTGGACATTTTCACAAAACTAGCTTTCGCCTTTTCGGTTGAACGAACAAATCAACAAAGGGCGGACAGTAAAAAATCGCAACAATTTCTCTTGCAAACTTTTAAAAATATAGGCACGATAATTCTAGACATTTCTATCTATCATGTTGTAACTCTGGTTATACTAAAATGAAAATATGTGCTGGAGATAAAAAGCGTTTAATTGCAATCGAGAGTGCACGCGCATGCGCGCAGCGGAGCTGGGTTTGTGGGCCACTCGCGCGCAGCAGTCGACCGGCACGCCCATTGTGCGGTGCCATTGTGTAATAAATAATTGCATGTAGGTGCGTGTACCTACTTTGTACGAATTTGTACCTCTATTACTCTGTCACACTTTATAGGGAACACAGCAACTAGGTTTCTTTTTGTGAATTGGAAAGTGATTTATGAATGGGTTAATCGGGAACGCGATGGGTGGTAAATTGAATATGAACAATTAATAGTGGTTCAACGGAGTTACAAAATGAAAAGTACGTAAGACGAATACAATTTCAGGAACTCATCAAAATCAGAACATAACGTTGCAAACTGACCACATCGCGAAATCACCGATTTCAAGCAATTACTCTAATTAAACACGAAAACTGAGACGTTAGTTTCGTAATCCTAACAAAAAAATGAGGTTTTGGCATACTGAACTAGTTAACAACAATGACCGAATATTACAATGCAACTGATTATGACAGATAGCAAGAAATAACTCACATTTCTGACAAGCGACGTGTTCTAACTAAAAATGGGTTGAAACAATAAGAGGGACCCATTAGGGTGTAACAAAGAAGTGAAACCTGACCATTTATCTCTGGGAACGAGGAAACGCTACTGTTCTTTTTCGTTGCTTAGTATGACTCATGAAATCCATATTATCTTGAGATTATCAAGGTTGAAGGTAAACTGCATTAGGGTTGCGTCAACGAGACGGTATGTTTTAAAACGTATCCTTGCCGAAATTCGTCATAAGGAAAGCGATAAGAACCTCATAATTAGCAAAAGATTAGGAGAATGATAATGACAACATATGACTGAAACTAGAAAGTAAAATAAAACAAAAAAAATCGGCAACCGTAACAATGACAGTATGGTCAATAATACGTTCAGAAGATACCAAGTATCTACATACTATATTAAAAAACAAATGAAAAAAATCCTCAAATTGAATTTATTGAAAATAGAAAAAATCCCTACCGTAATAGAAAAATAAATAATCTAAGACAACAAAACTGCAAGCCCTATAGACAAGCGAGATAATGTATGCGTAGGAGTGAAAGCTCGCTGTGTCACCATCCGACGAGATTTTGATTGACTCCCCACACAATATGGCTGCGATCGCCGCTAATTATTTGTGGGTTCAGAGAAACTAACTTTTATTATAGGAAGTCAATTATGTGGTTGATGGATGTAGTGACATTAGTTTTGTCATTACTACTTTGATTAGTGGAAAGTTGGTATCAGAAATCGATTACAGTGGCTTTATGAAAACCAGGCTTTTACATCCACTGGTTCAAAATAAACACAGATAACTACATAATTTGTTTCGTGAGGTAAGTTAAATACATCCCACATTCCAGTAGTGGGTTGTTCTATGTTGTTTCCTGTGTACAGTACCTACTACACAGAGAACTCAAGCTTGTTTGGATTGCTCTCAAAATTACCAAAGAGTGCTCTGGTTTTACCAACGAGAACTCTTCAACCTCTCCAGTCGTTATGTCATTTAGACATGACATGGTGCATTCCTTCTTACAGCCTCATCTATTTGTACAAGTATTTTTGATGCACCAGTAAAATGTGTGACCAGAGCACCAGTGAAGCTTCTAAAAATCAAAATTCGCATTTCCCTAACCACAATACAAATATTCTCAATTTATCCCAAAACCAAACGTTGTATATTTTGTTTCTGCAACTGCGCAGTGCGCAGAACCACCAATACTTTGGCTGTAAACGTTGATATATTGCAAAACTGAATGCTCAAACGCAGATGCTCATTGTTCAGTACTACTGTATACTTGACCCACTTGATTTGCGTGTTATCTGTTCTTCAAGATTTATGCTACACTTTAAGTTGATGGGGATCTATGCGTCTGCTTTTAAAATAGCAGATTTATTAGTATCGAGTTGGGTGTTTGTTGTTTATATGAGTTTGATAAATTTTAAAGAGTAGTATCAATAACGTAAAGTTTGATGAGGTAGAATGAGGGAGTCAGTATTGGTTGCTTTGATGGTATTTATCAATTACCTATGTCAGAAGTTGCTAACTCGAGTACCTTGTCTTAGTTTAATAATGGTTTAGTCACCATACGAACAATTCCTCAATTTCCAATTCAATATCTACTAAACCTATGATGGAGTTATATTCACAGTATTATACTATCTGCTTCAATACAATAGTTTATTGTCTGATAACCATTAGCTAATAAGAATTCATCGCTAACCATACATTACTGCACTGCATTGAATGGATTATCTTGTTGATTGTTTTGATAACAATGAGCTGATTCATTGCGTTTACTCAATTTCATTCACACTACGTTTTTGAACTTTGAATGTATAGCCTAAATTGTGTATTTAGAGAGACCTTCTCAAATATTCCATCGCTACTTTTGAATAGCAATTCGTTCTGAACTGCTTCTCGGGACAACAAAAACAAACACCCAAATTGAGAAAGTCCTCCTTTTTGGGAAGTCGGTTGATAAAAGTAGCTCATCGGTCATTTGCACGCGCAAATAACAAGAGGCTATAGAGACACCTAATTTATTCAGACTAATTTAGAACTGGACCCTTTCTCATGGTTTAAAGAAACAGCACATAACCTTTTGCTGTAAACTAAATAAAAACATGTACATAAAATTGAAAGACAACTAAACGCCTTCAGGCTCCAATAAACCAACTACAAGTATAACCACGCACAATTAATTAGGCGCAACGTCAAAACATTTGGCACGCGTCGACGGATGTTTATTACGAAGTTGCCATGTTTACGCGGTTCGCGTTCTGCGCAAATGTATGTCGTTACTGTACGGTTACATACATGTTATAGGTATGTAGTGATTTAAATGTGCATGTGCAGTAAATTGTGTTCAAAGATTGCTTGTAAATATAGGGTAACTGGGGTTCTGGAACTACTTCGTATTGTGTTTAAGACTTTCCAGAAAATGCATTTAAGTGGGTGGGCTAGCGAAAAATTTATTAACTAAATCATAGTGAGGGCGAAACCCTACCTAATCGTTAAAAAAATATATAACAAAGGTTTTGATATATCAATTAAAAATAAACTTCTTTAGTACCATGGTTTAAAATAGCGTCCACAAGTCGCGATACTGTACTACGTCCAGTGCATCACTGATTTATGGCTGAATTTACTGTTTTATAATTGAAAAGCTTACAAAGTACAACAACATTTGCATATATCTTGCATTCATCAACTCCTTACGCATAATAATGAGGAAAACCACACAAAACACGCAGTATTTGCCAAAACCCTAATGGTTGCCGAGAAATGATTTCGACCATTCATACCATAATTTGGTTCCACGAAGGTTTTAAGTTTCAACGGCAGCAAACTCACAGGAGCGCATCATTTGCTAATGACCACCAGTAATCGATTTCACGTAATACGTGGCGGGGCAAATGGGTGCAGCGATGCACCAATTTCACAGCTTTTACGAGATCTTAATTACTCGGTCCGTGGTATTCGGTAATCTAAAACTGCTGGTCATTAATGGTTTGTAAGTTCTATTTATTTATAGCTATTACGGCATACTAACGCCTAATTTATCTGGTCTAACAAAGTACATGAGTACGCATAAGATCCTCCAGGCACTAAAACAAATAATTTCTACTACGGCGGGCGTGAGGAAACTAGACCTCTGTAAAGGTTACCCTTTCAAGAATGAAGTTCATGTTCTAAATGGTCAATTCGTTCAATAGGGTGAACCGTTCCGAACAAACACTATTCACAATAAGGCAAGTCTACCTGTACTTGACTTGCGATCCGTTTCACCATACAAGGCGGGCTCGGCTCGACTTCCTAGCCATTTCGCAAGGAAGCAACTGTGCCACTCGGCCGTACATGCTCCACTTAATATTAAACTTTACCGTAACGAGATAAGTGTGAAAATCGCTTTTAGAGTACTATCGGGGAATATGAGTGTGTGCTGCGTTAGACAATGCCCATTTTTGGTAATAAAACGATTACGCCTATCGTGTCGTGGTAACTGATAATAAACGTACAGTAGCCGTTATACTTACTTAAGTTATTAAGTTGTAAATCGTACGGCTTTTACAAGTATCGTGTGTGCAATTAGACTATTATGGCGTAAATAATATTTATGTTAGTTGGGTAGTTTGATAACAGTGGCAATAGTTACATGAATTTCAATACGTTACGGGTGTTATATTTTTAACACGACTGATCTAACTTCTAATATTATTAGATTCGCGATTGGTGAACTAACAATTGCGCAAAACACGTGTTAATGTTTATAGATTGGTTTTATTAGCTATGGGCCACACATGAGTTAACTAACTACGCTATTAATAGTTTAATTCTTATTAGCAAATAAAACATCTTATTTATCTTTTTGGTTACGTAACATTTCAGTCAGTTAGTATGACACTCGGTCTCAGGCGAAAAGCCTTCAAAAAATAAAGTAAGATTTCTACATTCAGAGAGACAGAAGATAGATTTCGACTCTAGAACTATTAAGGAATAGAATATTGGCTTTTAGACATTGTTGAACAAAATCTTGGTAACTACTATTAATTTTATAATTTAAATAGGTACCCATGCTTATGAAAGTCGTGGTGGCCTAGTGGGTAAAGAACCAACCACTCGAGTATGAGGGCGTGGGTTCGATTCCAGTTCAGGCAAGTACCAATGTAACTTTTCTAAGTTTGTATGTACTTTCTAAGTATATCTTGGACAACAATGGCTGATAAAAAGGTGAAGGAAAACCCGGATTATTTAGTCTGAAATCACCAACCCGCATTGAGCAAGCGTGGTGATTAATGCTCAATCCTTCTCCGTGTGAGGGGAGGCCTATGCCCAGCAGTGGGACGATAAAAAAAAGGCTGCAACAGTAACAGTAAAAGTAACCCATGCTTATAACACTGCACATACAAGGATACAAAATTAACCTCCCACGTTAAAATTTTCTCTTCGTCCGACCCAACGAAGCGCTAACGTCACACCACCGATATCTAAAGTCAAACGAGCGTAAAGCGCTTTCGATCGAAAGCTCTGCGCTTGCGCACCGACCGGTGAAAACTAGGGACGTGCGTAGAAAAGTATCGAAAGCCTGGATAGTGAGTTTAAGTGTATTTTGATGTTAATGTTTGTAGATAATTATGGAGGTAATGGGAGGAAATTAGGTGATTTCTAAACGAATGAGGTGAGTGAGAAAATGTAGGTTAGTTGAGGGTGGTAAGTTTACCTATGCAGAGAGATATCAAGACTGATCAGATAGATCTTTATGGAATAGTTGAGTCAAACGTTAAGGCAATCGATCGAGCGATTAATTGTATCTGGTGACAAAGTTGAGAAAATACAGGTACCTACTTCAATTTCTTAGTCGTGTAGTCTTTATGAAAGCTTCGTGAACTACTACAATACTTAGCAAAAATAGTTTTGAAATGTAAACACGGATTAAAGTACCTACCACTTACATAACAGAACCTGCAATTTCACGCGACAAAAATAAAACAACGCGATATTACGTAACTAAAACAAAAGAAAAGTGAAATCTTATTTGACAGCGAAGAAAATGTTTGTAAGTCACATTAATTTAATGCGCTGTTACACACGATTTCCCGACTGCGCCCGAGTCTATGTAATTGATAACTTTCCTTAACCTGAGCGGTGGAACCAGGCGATTATGATTATCGAGCAATTGATCGATTAAAACGATGGATGAGTGATTTTAGAAGGGGGGTTTAAAGTTTTTGTTTGTGACGATTTTGCAATTGGAGTTGTAATTAATTGTAATCAGACTTGTAAAAAATATATAGTTGCGTTTGTTTGCTGAAACTTTAGATTAAACGATCTGCCTTAAATTTGATTTCCCTAACTCTTAATCGATTTAAAACGAAAATGAACGATAAAAAGAGTCGACTAATGATTTTAAATTCTGCGGACTTTGCAATCAAATATTGAAAGAGGTCACAAATATTTTTTTTTTATGTGCCTGCAATAATGTCCTTTAACGCAAAGTGTTTTTGTGCCATTTCAGCAGTTACACTACTGCTATAATAAACCCCTCGACATCCCTACATCCCGGAACCCATTATTCCTAGATAAAACTAAGTATACAAATTACACGAGTTACCTTGAGTACTTCTAAGGGTGGTTATCATATCCTAACTGCTAGGTACAGCTACAAAGTCCAGGGTAACGACCCTGGAGCAACTAAATGACAGCATATGAGACTCTAAGCTCATCAGTGCAGCCTCTAAGCTGGAATACAACCGGTTTTAGTTGCAATGTTGCTTTGAGTGTTTATTTGTTGCAGAGCGCAGTTACAACGTTGCAATGGAGGATCAAGAGTACAAGGATGTGTGTATGTAAGGTGCCAAAATTCTGGTCAGTCAGATATCTTGAGTAGGTAGGTATACAAAACGTTGATTTTTGTAGGTATAACATGTATGACGCGACACACACAATGTAACTCAGTGCACACCTTTAATAAGACGAATAACATGACTTTAAGCTGGTTTTAACTTTTCAATTTTATTTGACTTACGTTGATAGAAATAGAAGTCCCATGAGCGGAAAATTAAAGCAACTGTAATAAGTCTTATGCATACTCATAAGCGTTCATCTGCGCTCTACTAATATGTTGCGTTAAATGGAACCAATCAAGAAAATCATTAAAATCAGAGATTAGCCGGACCACATGTGAGATTGAAATACTGTTACCATCGCCGCTGGTTTGCGATATAAATAAACTTGTATTAGGTAATACTTGTCTAATATAAGTGTAGGTATGTTTAGAAACGAACAAAGAAATTAAGATAGAATACAAGCATTCTTTATCATTTTAAAATCTTGCTTGCCTACCATAATTTTATTCTTAAATAGATTGATTAACATAACCAATGATATAAACTTGAAAAGTCAAACAGCAGGACGAAAAGAAATCAATAAACATTGATATTTATACCTAGAAAGAATTTAATAACAAGCTAAAGAACTAAAAAATAAACTATGGGTAACGACCCGAATCAATAACAAGAACGATTTGAAATTATAATCAGTGGGAACTTGTTACATTTGCATCAATTAACACACGTTATGTAATACGTTTTTTTTTTTTCGAATTTATAATCAGAATTAATTTTGTTATGATTAGTATTATAAGCAGTGAATTAGATGGTGTTTTTTTTTATTTGCACGGTGCAGGTGCTGAAATAACTTGTTTATAAATGGATATGAAGATTAGAAATGGAAATGTAAGGTCATATGTCAATGAATCCTTACCAATATCATACTAAAATGTGGATGAGTGGATGTTTATTACCCTTTCATGTAAAAACTTTGATCAAACTTTACAGTTATATAGATTGTATTCAAATTGACATAGGCTTTTAATCCGAGTGTGGGAAATTCATAATATTAACTGCATGGAGTATCTTCTGAGTGACGCTCACAGCAAACAGTGTTTTAAATTCTTAACAACATCTGCATAGCCTTTTCCCAAATCTGTTATGGTGATCTGAAATGGTCAGCTTCCAATCTAACCAGATGCTGCTGAGTACCAGTTTGTAACATGGATCGACTGCCTATTTGACCTCCGTAACACGTTACACGGACAAGTGTAAGGCAACCTTTTGAGCAGTTTATACTGATTCAAAGATATTCTGCTATTTATTTTCACAAAATTCACCACCGACCTTGATACGCAACAGATGGCACAAACCTCATTATAATACGTAATTATTTAATTAATTAATTGCCCGCACATGTGTACCTGTCTAATAACTCATTGTGACGAAAGTAGTGCAAGTGTTACTTCATATTTGTGTTACATTTGTTTTTATTATGATTCAGTCTGGTAGGTACGATATCTAATTAAGTATAGTAATGTTAATAGGAGCGAATATCAGGCAAGTACCAATGCAACTTTTCTAAGTTTGTATGTACTTTCTAAGTATATCTTAGACACCAATGACTGTGTTTCGGATGGCACGTAAAACTGTAGGTCCCGGCTGTCATTGAACATCCTTGGCAGTCGTTACGGGTAGTCAGAAGCCAGTAAGTCTGACACCAGTCTAACCAAGGGGTATCGGGTTGCCCGGGTAACTGGGTTGAGGAGGTCAGATAGGCAGTCGCTTCTTGTAAAGCACTGGTACTGAGCTGAATCCGGTTAGACTGGAAGCCGACCCCAACATAGTTGGGAAAAGGCTCGGAGGATGAATGTTAATAGGAGCGAGTGCTAATTACAGGTGTAAGGTATCGTAAGGTTTAATACTAGGGAGTTCAATAAGAGAATACGTTGGAACTTAAAATAATGGGTCGTATTTCCATTGATTATTGTGTGAAACGCTTTGCTATAAGTATAGTACAATAATCTATCTAATGACATTTTTGCAATAAGCGACAACTGTACGTTGGCATTTTTATGTTTGATACTCGTTCAGTTTTCGTTTACTCAGTGGCGCCATCTATCTATACACTAGTGCACTATGCACAGAGCGCGTTGTAAAACTAGAGTATCATTCCGTATCATTCGTATAATAGAGCTGCTTGCATTGTATAGTTCTATCGTAAGCGTCGTTTAAATCGAATTGACTAGATAAAGATGGGTCTTGGAACAACAATCCTGTCTATTCTAACAAAGTCAACTATGGCTGTTATAAGCTAAAAACCCGTATTGTAGCGCAGTCACGGCTTGTTTCCCACGCATTATATAAAAGCGATCTACCGACTGATTTCTTGCAGTCTCTGCACGTGCTGTCAGTATTTGTATGTACTTTCTAGGTAAATCTTAGACACCAATGGCTGATAAAAAGGTGAAGGAAAACATCTTGAGGAAACCTGGACTATAAAGTCTGAAATCACCAACCCGCATTGAGCAAGCGTGGTGATTAACGCTTAATCCTTCTCCGTGTGAGAGGAGGCCTGTACCCAGCAGTGGGACGATAAAAAGGCTGTAACAGCTTACAATTTTAAATAGTTCCTTTACAATAATCTGTCAATTTGACATTTTCCCCGATTTTCTATCCGCCTTTCATTTTACATAATATTCTCCTTCACATAAAAAATCAAATAAGTCAGCAATTGTTTAGACAGACTGACCTGTGTCGCACTCTGGTGTTGATGTGTCGCACCTCGCGGCCGCCGCTGCTCTCGCCGTCGCTGCCGGAGCCCGGCACCTCCATCGTGTGCGTCGATATGGATTTGCTTACCTACGGGGAAAGAGTATTGGGAATTAGGGGTAAAGTTGTGAAAAAATAAAAAGTTTGTGGTCAAGCAACAGCCGCACGGGTTGGTCAAATCATAAGGATAAGGAACGCCTGGTGCAGTTGGTCTGTGGATGTCACCATTTTGTAATGACGAGTTACGGGTAGCCAGAAGCTAAAAAGTCTAACAACCAGTTTTACTTGGAGGTATTTGGTTGCGCGGTTAACTGAGGTAAGATCAAATAGGCATTCGCACTATGTATGTAGTTCACTGGTACACTGTACAGCACCAAAATAGTTGACAAAAGGCTGACTCATAATAGTGTATAGAAAGGAGTATTAGTTTTACTAAGTGGTTACATGACAAAACCACATTTATTGCGATTTCAATGGCAACTGATCTATTCGTAGTTTAAGAAAAAATGTTCTTTGGTTTGATATGCCATCGAAGTTTACTTAACTATGAAAATATTTACTGCTTTTCAGATACTACAAACAGTAAGGAACCAGCATAATAACTGATGTACTGAGTGAGGTAAGTAAATACTACATAACTAAAAAAAAACAAAGCAAATTCAATTTAAACTTACGGGTGGAATGTATTTTCTGACAGCGGCAGCCAACTCATCAATGGTCTTCTCCTTCTTCGCCGTCTCTAAACCAAAGAACTTATTCTTGGCCGCTTGATTCAACGCAGATATCTTTAACACAGGAGGTGGCACTTCTTGCGGTGGCGGGGGCACTTTATCCGCCGGCCTTCTCAACTTGCCCAATTGGATAGGCTCATCTAGTTTCTTAACAAATCTACGGTATCTGGTCTGATCTTCTTCTTGTTTGGCCTCTACGGAAGGTTTTCGTCCAAGTTTGGCCAGCATTGGTATTTTAACGTCTGGGTTTTTCGCTTGCGTGAGACGTTCCTTCAACTCATTGGCTCCTGGTAGCTTGATTTTGCAGGAGAACGGTTCGGGGTGTCTTGGTATGTCTGACTCGGTTCTTGAAGCCTTGAGCTTGTTAGGTTTGCGTTGGAACCTCCTCGGCTTAGGGTCTGGGAGTTCATCGGAACTGTCTGAGGAAGAACAGCTCTTTTCTGATGATGACACGCTTGAGGCTGACACTGAATCTTCATCTGAGGAACTGTCGATGCCCTCGTCTTTCAGGCCCTGTAATAAGAACAAAGAAAACATAATTATTTATATGAATCAACTTTTAAAATCAAGGCTAGATTAAGGCATATAAGAAGCTTAACTTAATGGCATATGAGGTACACAAGACTTCTATGTATCAGTACTATTCAACACCAACAAATGCTCATAATCAATTTCCTCAATACAACATTGAATAAATTCCAATTCACAATAACTTGGCCTAGAAATCGGACGTCCTACACATAGGTAATCAATCATACGCGACCTCTAACAAACATTGGCACCAATAACCTATAATTTACATTGAAAGCATATAGGTCTTTATGCACATATTATATGCACGTATAGGCCAGAATAGTAAACGACGCATACCACATACGTTGCTCACTACATTTACTACAAAGCTATTTTTATGACAACTATTGCTAATAGTGTGATCTATTTTTGTGCACGTCAATATTGGTCAGGGCTCAATAGTTTTCATCTGTAATTGTAATGGTTGGAGAATTGGAACGAGTTTACCCTCCCGAATATAAAGAAATATACATCAATATCATTATTAATCTAGTAATTGAATTAAGTTTGTTTGAGCTTAATAGCCACTTCAGTCAGACACCCGAACTCTTAAAAAAATGTGACAAATAATTTGCCTTCACAACTTCAAAATTATGATAAGGCATACACTTTATGAGATCATAACCTGAACATTAATTTATTAATTCTGATGACACTTTATGACCATCACCTGCCTAGCCTTTTTACCAACTATGTTGGGGTCGGCTTCTAGTCTAACCCGATGCAGCTGAGTACTAGTGTTTTAAGAGGAGCGACTGCTTATCTGACCTCCTCAACCCTGTTACTCGGGCAATTTTATGGATAAATTAAAATATGCAAAATAAAATAAAACTCACTATACTAACTGTACAAACCTCTGAGCTTTCACCCTTGGCCAAGGTCTTCGGCCTTGGAGGGACCACAGTGGACCCTGACTTCAGAATACCCCTGACTTCAGGAGTTATCATCCTTTGGGCTCGTTCCGACGGAGAATCGTCGTCCAAGTCTGAAACATAAGAATTTACTTACAAACTGTACATAATAAAATATGCTCCCGTATATCGTGTGTGTCAAACCTGATCACGTTAAATTCTATCGCATATACTTTATAAATAAATAACCTAATCCACTCAGTGATTTAGGCACAGGAATATTTTTTCATTTTCATTATTTACAACATCATGTATGAAGCAGTATTTTGAGCTTTTGACAGCCCTCAGTTTTCAAGGGAAAATTACTGACTCATTAATGATGTTTTTGTTAGCGCACATTTTTATTCTATTTACTTCGTTCGAAATATGCATTTTTTTATTTTTCGTGCGTGTCACTTGATGCATATAAGCCAGTATATTAAAGTGTTTAATTTAATGTGATGAGGTTTTACACACTATGTATACAAAGCTCCCTTTAAGTAGCAACCAGTCATATAATAGTTGATTAGTGAAGCCCAAAGATTCTAGACGTACAACGCAGACTTGCAAATTACACTCTATGGTTATAGCAATAAGGTCTCATTTGAAGGGTTGATCATTTTACGCTTTACTACGATTTGTAAAATTCGTACTATAGTGTAAACTCGTCAACGTACAATAACGTCTTTGTTCTTTTATTTTTTATTAATCTTGAAGAGCGTCCAATACATCAGAAAGAAACGTGATTTTTAGCGTAAAATTATTTGAAAAGAACAACATTGTAACATTTTTGTAACCTAATACAAAAACGAAAATAAATCGTATCTATCCCGTCCCGTCCCCGCCTACGTATCTCTGAGGCGTCCTTAAGAAGCGACCTCATGGATTTTGACAGATCTCCATGACTTTTTGGCGTAACTCACATCATATAAACAATATTCGTGCGAAATCCACAGAGTAATAAAATTTACGAGTAACATTCTTCAAGGTAATGACCAACTGGATTATTTTGAAATATACTTAGTTAGTCTGTGGTCTTATAAAAGTCTTGTAAAGATATATAAAATTATGTCAATAGCTGGGGAAGTGATTATTGGGTACACTCAGCAGCATGCGCTCAGTGTAATTGTTACTCAAGCATCGTTATGTCTGTCTGACAAATAATTCTGCAACAGCATCAGTCATAATAAAACATACCAAAATAACTCGACCAAACAACAGTTGTATTAAATCAAACTACACAACACCAACTCTGTATTCAACCTAAAATGTTAAAAATAGTCATTAATACAGAACGTGCCAAAATCGTGCAAAGTTAAACAGCATGCACAGTACGACAGCTAACGACTATATATCGGTGTGAGTATTAGTACCAATCGAACCCATTGAAGCAGGACTTCAAGCAAACGACAAAATCAAACTCAAATAAATGAACAAATCAGACCTAAGCTCCTAAACTTGGCGTTCTGCCTCATTATATACTCTAAAGAGGTGTTCTTGGCGCTGGCCGAACGGAACAGCTCCATTTTCAATTGAAAATCATTATTACGCGGCACGTCGTCGTGCGTGAGCGACTTGGTGAGGCGCTCGTTCTGCTGCAGCGCCTCCTGCACCTGCCGCCCGCACACCGGCATGGTGCGCAGCCGCGTCGCCCGCCCGCGCTCCTCGCGAACCCGCCCCGCCCCGCTCGGCGGCGGCTTGTGCGTCAGCTTCGAGTTAAACATCTTCATCTTCTCCGACAGCGACATCTTCGCCGGATCGTCTTCGTCTAACTTAGCTGCCACCGGTGAGTGTGTGCGTATTTACATAACATTGTGCAGTTGTGTGTTTACGATAGAGCCCGGGACATACACATAGTAGAGTAGTCGAAGACATGCAAAAGAAACAAAAGCCGACGATACATAAGACAAGAAGCGGATCTCTTGATTGTAATGCAAAATTTGACATGCCTTTGAACGTAATCAGTAACTTCTGTTTGACTGCTTTAAAAATTGAATGTTGCAAATTAAACGAACGGAACAAAACTCAAAGTTCAATATTTATTGGCATTGTATTAACTACAATAATAATATAATAGTTAGAGACTTACCATCTTCGTCCCTGTCTAGTACGTTGGCAGCGCTCTTGGACTGGGGGAGCGGGAGGGCGGGTTGTTCGGCGGGCTCGCTCGCCGTCACGTCGGCTGCCGGGAACGATATCGGCTGACTCTTAAACCTGTCCGCCACTGAAGGTCCCTCCTTCAACTTGGAGCGACTGTGACGGAGCAGAGGTTTCGGGGTTCCTGGAATTAACATTGCATATATTTACTAAAGGGTACAGTTATAAATACACAACAACATGACTCACGGAGTATGGAATCATCTAGATGTATTGGCTTCTATTAGACGGATCTATAAATGTTTTACTGATATCCATTGCACACGTTCTGAGGTTATGAATTACTACGAATTATATGAGGTTTACTTTAGAAAACATCTGTGTGTTAATAAAGGTTGACCGAAAATATATATTACCTTTAGCCTGTTGCTGCAGCTGTTGCCACATGCTGGCGCGAGCGACCACACTGTTGCTTTTGACGAGCCCCAGTGCGAAGCCAGTGGGTTCCCTCCCCTCGTCATCGCTCCCTGCTTCCTCGGGGCTCCTGGGAGCCTCGGTTTCAGTGGACTTCCTCTCACGGTCCATGGTGAGAAGACCACGTTCGATAGACGAAGGAGACCACTCGTTGCTACTGCTGTTGGTCGCGTGATTCTCCCTTATTTCTTGGCTCTCGATCAAGCCGAGCTCTTCACCTGAAATGTTCAGAAACATTTATTTAAACAGAGGAAATACCGAGCTCGAATACCGAGAGCAAGTGAGCATCGAAAGTTTGCAAAGTGTACCTGTTCGCAAAATTTTCACTAGTTCAATGTCAACACCGAATTCCGTAAAAAACGACACAAATCGCTTAATAACCGATTAATCTACCTTCAAGTAATGCAATGACGTTTGACAAAGAACACGTGCATTACATTGACCCAAATAAGTGGGCCGAGAGACATCTGCAAGGTTATACTGTGTTTATTTTCAAAACCGACCTAATACGAATAGCGGCGCATTCGGTAAATCTAATTTTACCAAACAGAACGTAAACAAACCGCAAGTTAACGCCGGCCGCGTCCGACACAACTGATCGCTTTCACATGCTTACTTTATGACATTGACAGTTGTGACTGAGAAACGCACTAAATAAGCCTAACGATGTTTTACATGACAGCTCTCTGCACACCCGTTACGATAAAAATAAGTTTACGCGTTTATTAAACTGACCAAATGCCCAACATAATTAGTGAATTTCAGAGAAACACTCACCAGAATGTGGTCCGGAGTCCCTGGAGGAAGCGCGGTTGTACACTCCGCTATCACAAGACACATTCAAACTCCAGTTGTCAGCCTCGGCCTGCTGGCGCTCGTCTTCATCCAGAGCGCGACAGTCCTCGTCCAGCGCAACACGGACTTTGTTCACTTCTTGCTCGATATCATCCAACGTTGACTGTTTCCTTTCAGCGTCCGCGGCGATGTTTTCGAAGTCTAGAAATGTGGCTTCGCCGTAGCTGTCGTCCTTGGTACTACCACCGTCAGAGAAGCAGTTCCCTGCCGTCGGGGGCTTAGCACTGAACGAGCTCACGCCGTACGGTGGCGAATCCAAAGCTTGCGCGAAGTCTGCGAAGGGATCTCGTTCGGGTTCCCCCGGTAGGGGATATGAGCCCCTAGTAGAGGGAGCAACACCGGACTCGACGGGTCGGCTCGGAAAACTACAGCCCGCGGGGCCGAACGCTTGGAAACGCGCTTGGCCCGGCTCCAAACTGCGAAATGAGAAAAGAAACGTTTTAAAGTAGAACACACCCGTATATAAGAGAGAGACGGTTGCTGTTTCAGCTCAGCTTCATAAATTTCGATGAATTATGGCGTGAGTGATTGGATCGGCGTCGCCGATCTATCGTTTTAGGGAAGTTTGACACCATCGGCAATATAATCTAAATATAAATGTCTGTTCTCAAATTGAATGTTATCGATCAAGCATCGATCGTTTTACTGTCAATGGGCATAATCATATAACATTCTATGGTCATTGCCTCCTATGAGTTTTTTGTAATAGTTTTTCTCAATAGTACTACAATATTTACTTTGATATTTAACATATGGTATCCATTTAGTTTTCTTCATAAAATAGATCTGGAAAATGTGGAACAGATTTCGTAATAGGAGTGAGCTGAAAAATTCTACATATAATAGTGCAGTTTAAAAAGGAGATCACATCGCACGATAGCTGCATTTCAATGGATCGCATTAAGGGCGGTGGAGCCAGGCGCACAGCCGGGGCGGTCATAAAACTCTTGATGCGTGCTTTGAAGCACAACAGAGCCAGAAATAGTGCTTGACCCACTAACGACTGGAGCGCTTATTTCCGTCATCAAGACACCGGCCGCACGGCGAATGTTACAGCACCATGTCGAACCGATGCTAATTACAATGAGTTAATGTAATTGGAAGTAAATCAACTTAACTTGATTGAAATAACGGTAGATGCGATGCAACAGATGATGAAGGCAATCAGTTCGCAGCTACTGATGGCATATTTGGATTTATTCTTATTATAGTACTGGGAGACAACGCCAAGTCGCGAAGATGAATAATGCGGTAGCATTTGTTAAGTAGGTAATGCCAACGCTATAAAAAGATGTTTTGTCAACAACAATCAAGGAAACATAATATAACATGAGCTACGTTCACTCCATAATTACAATAGATTTAAATAACAAAGAGGAATTTTCATGGGAGTCGCTTTGAAGACGTTTCCTTTCAAATATCCTCTAAATGTTTATTAAGTGTGAAGGATATTGAAAATATATTTGACAAACAAGCACTGCAGAACACTATTAGTTCTTTGCACGACCACACCGTTATTTATGATTAAATCCAAAGTTATACATACAAGTACTTTTATCCAAAGACAGCACAAATAAACGAAAGAAAGTAATACAAATTAGAAATGCATAGGAAGACCAACATTGGTATGAATAGATAGTACGAGTTATCTATTCTTGCTAATGGTAATGACGTAAAGGATTACTTACAATTCTTTGAGCGGACAATCCCAAATTAAACGATGCATTTCTTTCGAAGAATGCGAGCACAGGAAGTTAAAGAACGAAGACAATTTGCAAACAATTTCACGTATCTTCACGTCCAAATTTAATTCTTACGATGTTTTCCGATCACGAACCAAACAGTAAACTGAGACTGTGGAGATGATGTCAGAAAAACGAAAAACACGAAATTAACACAACGTTTATGTAAGGTTCTCATAAAGTGGTTAATTACGAATGCCTCGTCTAGAATTCTCATTAGATCTAAAAGATTAACCTTCAAAGGCTTGAACTCAATCAATAGAGAAACTTGAAGCGTGCAGATTTGTTTGAATTTAAATTAAGTTCCTTCTTTGAATATAAACTTCGGTAAAGCTGCCCTTGACACAATCTCCAGTCTGAGCTTTCAAACACAAGTTTTTTTCATTGAAGGAAGTTTTACGCTACTAGCCTCGATTTACTAGCTAGGTATTATATTAGCCTAACGTTATAATAAATTTATTACTTTGAATAGAAAAGGAAATGATAATGCAAACATGAACAAGAAAATAACAACATTTGGATGACTAACCAACCATCTGGACAGCGAAACGTATAGTGTTAGGAACAAAACATTCGCTGAACAGCCCACGTGTGGCGTGGGCCGCTCACCCATCAAAATAATGGCGTCGGGCCAACTTTTAGATTCGGACACCGGCCGCAGCGCAATCACCTTTGCAAAGAAAGTCATTTTTAAGGATGCCAGTTCATTATAAAAGAAAGACATTATAAACAAAAAATAACATTCATTATCACTAATACGTCATGAAGATGAATGGTAGAGCCATAGTATATCAAAGGATATTACAAATACGATAATACACAAACAATGAAATGTTAGTGCACGTTGCGGTGTGTGGGACGAATCTCGACAGATGCAATGACTTTGAACACAGTGATCTAAATACATTTGGTATTTAAAAACTACTTTAAAAATATTTAAAGTATTACCTGGATGTTATCGACCGCATCTCGTCCACAGTGATGGGTTGAGTCTTGTAACGTTCTTTATCTCGAGTTTTGGCTCTGGAAGTAGAGGGCTGATCTTTAGGAGACAAGTCCTTGGTCAGGGCTTGTTCCATGGACTTTATTCTAGAAGCGATCGATGGAAACGATTTAGGTTTTTCTTCTGCAGTTCCGTTGTCAAGCGTGTGATTCCAGGGTTCACGAAATCCGTTTTCACAGTTCTCATCAACCTTTAACCGACGGTTGTTCAGTATAGATAGTAATTCATCGTTCACATCACACGCGAGGCTCTTTGAGCGAGGATTTGTCTTCGGTCGAAGATTCCTCCGGCGGAGCACTGCACTCGGATAACTCTCTTCCGGGTTGGGCGCGGGCGCGAGATTCAAGACTCGTCGCGGTCCAGCCGCCGACAAGTCGTTCGCGTCGCAACTGAAATTCGTCACACTAATAATGTTCGCATCGTTGTCCGCGCAAAAAGAGAGTCGTGGGCGCGGCGATTGGCTGCGTTCCCTAGTCAAACTCGAACCTCTCTGCTTCAAAATAGGTCTAACAGCTGCTTCACATTCCGATCCTGAATGGTCAGAAGTCCTGGAGCGTAGGAGTGAAGGCCTTCGGGAGCTTCGGTCGTCTTCGCTCAAATCGAAACTAGAAGCATGTCCCTCGTCTCCAGACAACTTTTTTGACGACTTAAGGATCGGTTTTTTAGGCAGGTCGAAGTCGAAATCATCAAATTCGGTCGATTTTTTCTTAAGTATGGGTTTGGGGGTATCGGATAGGACAACATCTGGGCATGGTCGTTCCTCTGAGAAACTCTTTTTCTTTAGGATAGGTCTTACAATCTCTTTGTCGTCCTCCACTATTTCCGCACCACCCGCTGCTGCTAACAACACAGCTTGAGCAATAGATACATGCGATGATGCAGTGCTGCTACTAGAACTAGAATTGGACTTTCGTTTTAATATTCCATGGGGTTCAGGTGAGCTTTGAGACAAGTCGTCAGTATGATGTTCTTCTTCTCTGCTCATTTTCCTTTTAAGTATCCCTTGTATTTGACCATCTGGCGATCTGTTCCTTACAACATCTTCCAATGAAGATCTTCGATTCTTCAGTATAGACTTGTTAGTTTCTAAAGAACCATCTTCTGCGAAGGATACTTCTGGACTGCAGGACCTCCTCCGAGCTACTTGGGACTCGTCTAGGCTTCGGCGTTTCTTCAAAATACCTTGTCGTTGTCGACTGTCGGATCGACCATTTCTTGGTTCAACAACGCTGGGCGAAAACGTCACTGGCGGAGATGCTATAGCTTGGTTTGTAGTGTTAGATGCAGCACTGTCTTCGTGAATAGATTTGCGTTTTAAGATAGACACAGGCGTATGACTACAGGACGTTGACGAAGTATCAAGACGGCGACTTTGACTAGACGTATCGTTATTGAGATCAGAAAACATTGCACTCTGCTTTTCAAAATCAATCAGTCTCTGAGCTGCCGTGTCTATATCTCTTAACCTTTCTGTTACTCCTCTGTTATGTACTGGCCTTTCGCTAAGTAAACCATAATTATATGCGTGATTGGTATGTTTTAGTTCGGATTTCGGTGCGAATATGGAGTCAAAACGAGGCTCAGATGTGTCTAAATTTATCTTATTACTAGTTAAGTTATTCGACAATTTGTTAACCCTATCTAATGTCTGTTTAGTCAACGCAGCTAAGCTGTCCATCTCCTGGGAAAGTCTAGAACTATGAGGTCTAACAGTTTCGTGAAGCGTAGACATCTTCGTAATTTTAGAATTTTCTAGTCCACAAGCATTAACATTTGGTTCTTGATTTGCTCGGGAAGTACCATTCAGAAGATTTTTAGGAGAAACGTTTTTAGTTTCATTCGATTTTCTTGGAGAATTATTTTCTAAACTAGTCAGTCTTTTCTTTGAATAATGATATTTTTCGCTAAGACTTTCACTATCTTTTTGAGCTCGATGTCTTCGATCGATACGATTGTTTTCCGTATCACTCTTGGCTTTTTCTGGACTTTTGCGAGTTGTTCTACTTCTAGGTGTTTCAGCTTTTGATCTGCTTGATATTGTATCTCTAGTTAAGTCCTGCTTAACCGGTGATGTGGATGTACGGATATTTCTATCAGCGGATTTCTTGGAAAGAGGTATGCAACTGGGTTTGGAAACCGATTCGGGACTACGACGCCTGTCATAAGTCTTTGTAGGAGTGGAATTTGAAGGCGAAGACTTAAGTGGAGTCGATTTGATTCCGAAAGATAAATTTAAAGTAGTTTTAGGAGATACTTTGGAAGACGGCAGTGAGCTTTCAGTCTTGGGGTGTGGTGCTTCAAGGGGTCGGCGAGTTCTTGGTTTTGCAACGTTTCCTGCAACAAAGACAGAATCATACATTATTTCTAAAACGTACCAATGTGATTATAAAGTACATAAAGTAATCACGGTCAACGAGTTTGGACGGAAGAGGAAGCTGTTGACCTGCACGTGTGTATTGTTCTACTGAGGTTCACTGACTGGTGCGCAAGCGTCGATTCGTGTGTCGTTTCGCGCGATATGGCGGGCGTTGCCATTGTTGCTGTAAGTAGGTAACGCACGGCTCATTGTATTATGTAGATACTGCCATTATGTGAAATTGAAGATAATTTGTTTCGTTAAAGAGATCGATACTAAAATCACGTAAGAGTATAACATAAAACGCAATTTCAGTTTATGTGATAAACAAAAATGATTCAGCGATATCAATGCAAAAGTACATATCTACCGCGTTGATTCAAACACGGCGATATAATATTTATCTCAACGCTTCCGAAACGTTTCAAACTCGACCACAGTGCTATCGAAGTGTGAATAAGTAATGCTGGGTAAAACGAAATCGTTCAACGTATTTCATAAATATGCGTCATTTTTTTTATACATTTTTACGTTTCAGTAATAAGCTAATCGACATTGAGTTCAGTATTATGTAGCTAGATACGATTTTTTGGCCAGTTCGTCCCAATCTTATCTGTTCAGAGACAAGGTTATACCGAAAAGGCATCCATCTTATTCTTTTTAAAAGCCACTGAAATCTCCAACCTTCACCATAATCCCGTCCATTCGTGGACAAAGCCGGTAAAGCCAACAGGTAATTTCCAATAAAGCCCGGCGTGGACGTACTAACTCCAATCACGTACAAAATGTCGAAGGCTGTGGTCGATGCGGTTTTCGTTTACAATACATGCAGTTTTTGTGTTATTGAAAATATTTGTATATTCTTTATTAAACGACCTCGTCGCAACGGCCTTAAACTTCGCAGTTATTATACGAAGCCCTGGGTTGCATCACCATTTATAATAAAACTGATTAAGTTTGACCGTCATCGAGTGCCAACCATTTCATCATTGACCAGCATAGCATGATTACATTAAAATACACCTACCATGGCAGTTGTTTTTACAAACCCACTTCCACTAAGTGCTAGTGCGACTCTTTTTAGACCATATGATATATATTTTAAGGACTATTCCCATACCAAATTCCATTTCCAAGCTTCACTAAGGGACGTGTTGTGTGTACCGTAGAGTACTCGGGAGACTGAATGCATTTATTTTTTATGAAATGCAGCGTACGAGTTAGGCATGCTAAAATTGGAAAAGTTTTCATAGCTGTTTCGACTGCTGAGTTGATTAAATATGCTCGATTAATAACTGTTGAAATACTGACTTTGAATTGGAATCAGTTATTCATATTGCTTTAAGCATTCCAATAAGAAACCAAACTGCTTACTTAAGTATATACATATAGTTAAGCGACCTAGTGAGTTCCCTTACCCGCTTACTTTGGTCCCTGGTTTAGATATCAATGGTAGCCTGGATTTTAGAATTGAATTTAAATCACTATTTGAAATAATCGGATGTTTTGTCTCATTGTCCCCTGTGACAATTATTTTAATAACTCATTGATCACCATTATACCCGTAGAACGACCGGAATCGATTAGATCCAGTCACTGACAGAAATCTGAGACAAAAACAAATCTGGAGTTCTGCACTAAGGTAGAAAAATAAAACTAGTGAACGACATAAACAATATAAAAGTCTTTCGTACAGCTACGAATCTCCACAAAAAAGGTACATCGCCTATACCCGACACCATTCTGTCAGGCGCCAATGATTTATACATCGAATAAATATCCCGGACGCTGGCGAAAGTCGATTATCCCTATATCAGAAAAATTTATGGCTCTTCACTGTCTTAGGTTTGTATGAACATTGTATTACTGAATATTGTTTTATTAACAAATACTCAACAAGCAGCGTTCATTATTTTGATTTATTTGCCACAAGTAATAGCTCTATTATGGTTTATTTCATCTATTATCTGATCAGTATCTATATACACACTTTATTGGTTACTAACAAGAGGCTATCATACACGACCGCACCTACGATTGATTTCGTGTGATCGAACAATTTCTAGCGAAGCGTGCCCTATTACTGGAATTATCCGAGATTGGAAGATCGCCGTAATATGTATTAGGTCGCTTTGTCCATCATTATTAGAGCTGTCAACTTATCTTGGCCGGTCCATTAGGCGATACCTGATATGTACATATTTCAGGCCACTTAACGTTTGACCTCCCATATCATGTATCAGATAATCTTTAAATATTATGTCACGGCGGTTTTAAGTAAAACGTCACTTATATTGTTGACTAAAATAAAGTTCACAAGACTGTAGGGTTTTAATCGGAAATCTTCTAAGTAGTTCCTACAATAATACAACGCAGTAAAACTAGAACGTACTACTCACTGGAACACGACAAATAGAAATAAAAATAAATACTTACAAATCAATAGAATGACAAGGATAAAGACAGCGAAACCATGAGTATGGCGGTGCTAAATTAAGAGTAAATAAATATCGAATCATTAAAAAAAGAGCTTTAATAAGGTATATATAACCTTACCAGGTTTAACAGTTTTCAATTGTTATCTATTTTGCCTGATAATCTAAAACGAAATCGAACACCTAATTCCGAATTTATTACCATGAGATTAAAGCCCAATCTCGGAACTTAAAACCGAATAAAATAAAAATTATTCAGAACATCTAAAGGGCCCACACAAAATAAAAACAAATCACGTTTTCTTCAATAAGGATCGTACGCAGTTTAAGCTCGAATTGTTTTTCCCCGAAACGTCTAATCGTATCAGAATATTGTTATGAAGAAAACACAAAAGGTATACTTTCCGCCTCCACATTGATTTGAGCAATCGAAGCGAGTAAGTACTCATTAATGTGGAACGAAGCCTGAAATATGAAGTTTCTTCTTTTGGTCTATTATACGAAGCTTTCAGTCGTCAAGTCAATTTTATTTCAATATTATCAAAGTAAAACGATAAAATTTTACAATATCGGAGGATATTTTTGCAGGATTCACCATAAATAATGTCGTCCTCCCTCGTTATTGACGAAACGAATTCATATACCTACAAAACAGCTTGATTATGGAAATGTAAACAAAGCCCGCATAAAATATCACGCATTCCTGTGAACACGATACGTCCTGCGCTTCCTTCGATCGGTCACGAAATGGAACGAAACCACGGGAACAACCATAGAGTTATAGAGTTACATTATATTCCTTTTTCAAATACTTACCGCGCAATTGGGGTCACGCGATTATTGTCCTACATACCGTCCTAATTCGTTAGTTGTGACGTCATCGCGAGGTACTTTCACGATAATGTATTAACAGGCCCCAGTAATTGTTGCACTGGAAATACATTTTATATGGACGATCATAAAAATTGAACCATTAAAGCTAAACATGTAAATTGTGTAACGAAACATGTTAGAGAGTGAGAGATATGATTTTATCGCTTTTGATTTTCGGTTACTATTTTAGTAAATGGAGTAGAAACCAATTTAGTATATAAATAGTTTTACCTTATATTTTGACTCTAGCGAATATGTATTTCTTTTAGCGGCCTTGAATTCTTTGGCCTCTTAATAGACTTGCTCAATGTAAACAAGAAAAAGTATCTTCAAATAACAGCATTATCATGTCCATTAATCTAAAACTAAGCTGCATATTTACATACGCGTGGCTTCATACAAATAAATAAGACATAAGTTCACATTCGCATATTTTCATGTTCTACTCTAAAGCATGTTTGAAATCTCCAAACGATTTATGGCCGCGTTTCAAACAAACAATTTTCTGCATTCCCTTTGTGCCAACAGAGAGTTGCAACGGATTACGACTATTTACAATTTTTACAATGTTTAGTGTTACACATAAAGTGGATATTCTCGTGGAATTCGAAACAATCCATCAAACGCCAAATACTCGTATAATATTGCAAAATTGTTTGGGAATAATGTTTATTCTCACTCTGAGTGTATACTTAGTGCATAATAGAAAACGTGGCATTTATGGAAATACATACACAACTTATAACTTAATTGACAAACGTTATTATTATTAGGTTACATGTTGTATTATAACAATTGGCTGATTGATATAGAAGAATTATGACCCTGGAAGGACAAGTAAGACCTCACAGAAGTCCTTAAGGAAATCCGCTGACACACATACGGTCCAAAGACTACCGTTTCCATTTTCCAGTAGGTCATAAAAAAGGTAAAGACAGTCCTATTTCCTCATCTTTCTATCGTCGTTAAAGATCGAGATTTCCTACAACCTGTCTCCAGGTTATGCGGTTTTCCGTTCCGTAGTCCAATGTTGGATTTCCCGGTCATCTTTTCAAAATTCCAAATACCAAAATGCAGCTTGAAATATGCTAAGATTTACTTTAAAAAACAGTAAGTACTCGTCTTTTGAGTCTAGGCGAGTAGCAAAAACCGCAGCTGCAGATAGGGGCAAAATTAAATATGATATCTCCCTAATAGGGTATATTGTATACCTGTTGGAATTAATTAGTATCAAAACAGACAATACAATAGTTGTCAGGTTTATCATAGCTTTGTTGTAGCAATGACAAAGCCTCCTTTTCAAACCTGTTTAGTGGAAATCTAATCAAGCATCTGTTTTGTACTATACTATAGTTGTTTGTATGAGAAGGGTATTATGTTCAAAGGGCGGTCGTCTTTTGTCTTTTCACATCTGCTTTTTAATAAAATGTCTGCGAAATACCTACAGAATATTAGTGTCATGAATGTCCCACATGTATGATAATGGAAACTCGTGGTTCACTTTATTCTAGCTTTGTATCAACATAATTAAAATCAAGTTAACCAGCTAAAACAACGCAAAACTATTCCTCGCAAACCGCTCATAAATTAATGTCAATGCACACAAAATCAATCAAAACACAGCTACTGCAAAATCACAACAGTAACGTGTTATGAAACTTTCGTCTGCATTGAACGTGTCAAGTGGAGAGGCAACCGGCATAACTTTACACAAACACCAAGTACCGAGTGTAACACAATTAGTAGGTATTAACTGGGTTAGTAATACACTGCCGGCTCATTGTACTCGCAATAATATAAATGCTCTATACATATCGAGAAATGATTTATGTATTGAGAAACAATAATGTGTTTCTCATGGTAATTTTAAGAAAAAAGGTGCGCATTCTGTATTCCGCGGAGGTCGTGAGAGGCTTATGGGGTGCTCGCCTGTGATGAATTACGATCTTTAGGCTTTATTCCATAAGGAGGTTTCAATAAAAACAAAAAAATATATAATACTCATATAGGGTGTGTCGTTCACAATCACATTAAATGAAATGCGTTAATATACTGGTTAATATATGACGGTTAACACAACAAAAAATAAAAATAGGTACGTAAAAATAAAAAAATGAATTTTTCAAACAAAGTAAATAGAATAAAAATTTGCGAAAATTAGAACACCATATACCTAAACGTCAGTCATTACAAACAACTGAAATTCTCCCTTGAAAACTGACAGCTGTCAACTGATCAAAACATTCGATACTCCTAACTTTATCTCTGCTTTACACATGATGTTGTAAATTATAAAAACGAAAAATGACCACTGGATGGATTAGTTATTTTTTTTACAATTCGCCATAGAATATAATAAAGTATATGCGATAGGATTTAATGTGATTGTGAACGACACACTCTGTATAAATGGAAGATAGGAGGACATAATATTATATAAAAAGTATAACATATGTACACTTTTAAATTACATCTCTTTGACAGCATCAAGTTTATCTGTACGCTTGTAAATTGCTTTCGAAATTGCATTCCCACATGAAAATGATTTGCTTTTTGAAGCCGCATACAGTATAAAAATATACGTGGTTTCTACAAATAAGCATTGAATTTATCGTTAAGGTCGTCAAAGAGCGTAGATGTGGAAATAATACTAAAGGACGGTTAGCTAACACCAGATTTTGATATAGTCTGGTATAAACAACTAACATAATAAGCAGGCAGCATATTATAAATTAAAAATGGATCAATACCTTTATGCGGCGTTTTATGATATTAATTAACTCTACGAGGAAGAGGTTTATTGGACAATAAAGTGAACTCTATAATTTTCTTGTAAAATTACTCTTTTCTAAAAATTATTAATTCGAAGAAATATACGAAAAATTGCATTTGGGTTTCTTTTTCCTCGAAAGTACTCGTCGCATATGCTTGCACAGCTATCGTATACTTGTACCTAGTACAAAGTGCAAATAAAGTACTTACATAGCAATGACGATAGGACACCAGTATACACATTGATAGGATGGGCCACGTAGGGACAGTAAATACGTGATAAGGTGCGACACGTGTAACTGGTCCTCTATTCTACTGTGTAGCTATTTTAATAATAAACCATTGTTTGACATTCATTAATGAGGTAGCCAGTTGCAAATTTCAATTTGTTTGAGCAATAGATTGAATGTTTGATAGATTGTACATGTTTAGAGGTACTAAATTGTTATAAGAGTCTAAAACACTAAATATAAATATTCTTCAATCTTATTATAAAAAGTAAAGACAAACTTCTAAAATTAAATTTTAACTGCAACGTTAGTTCAAAAAGAAGAAAGTGGTCCGGCATATTGCAAAACAAGCTCAACTCATAAATCAGTACACGAATTATAATATATGTTTTATTACAACCATGTGGAATATAACACGATAATTTCCTAAGTGTGTCGTGAATAATAATAAAATGTACATTATTTATTTGATTCATTCACAAGAAGCGTTATAAAGTATCTTACGTTACATCCTGGCGATTGAATCATCACTGTTATTACATTATGCGTTAGCAAAATAATAACATTAAAGCTTCGACCAAGTAATTAATTAATTCAAATCGTTTTTGGCACGGGTAAGTATATTTCCACTTCCACACTAGAATTTGGAATAAAAATTCGTAGCGTTTTTAAACCCTCATGAAAAGCCTGCAGAGTTACTGTGTCTGTCTGAACCGAATTTATCCACAGATAGTCTAGACTAGACTAGAACCTCGGGAAGCGAGTGAAACCGCGGGGAGTCGCCAGTTTATTAAAACTTTATACAGTAACCAAACTCCAGAAGTTAGTTTCAACTAGCTACATATTACTTTATTGATTTAGGTTTCTCGTCATGGGATAAGCCCACATTCCTAAGAAATCCTTTGAATATGGAAGGCTATTTTATCCGTCCTCTGAAATATTTATAGTTATATACATAAAGACGTACCTACATCTATGTCCCCAAAGATGCGATTAGGTACTCAATCATTTAAATGAAATTCTTTATTATCCTTATTTTCACTGAATATATGATCAATACTGTCACATTTATATTCTGCTTACCCAAAAGGTTATTTTTAGAAAGGATTGCCTATGGTTGAATAATTAAGTTACTGAGCTGGACACCATGACTGTATACTTAGAAAAGTATGTCAAACATTCGTCCCGATTCCCATACGAACATCTATGTCAGTCGTTGCGGGTACACAGAAGCCCGAAAGTCTAACAACTGATCTAAACATAGAAAGCCGATAATACCCAGTAGCTTGGAAGAGGCGAAATACAGTCGCTGCTAAAATATTGACGCTCAGCCGCATTTAGTTAAAGACTAAAAGTCGGTATAGAACCCAGAACATTTTAGCAAATCCGACCGAATTACTAAGCCGAGTTAGTAAATATTTACCTGCCAAAGAACCCTTGATTAATCAACTTTCAGTTGTAAAGAACAAAGAAATAGTTAAGAAAATGAGCAAAACCTTTCAAAAGGAACGTACATTTTACGAAATTATACCTTCTGTTATAAAAAAAAGTCGTGGTGGCCTAGTGGGCAAAGAACCAACCACTCAAGTGTGAGGGCGCGGGTTCGATTCCAGGTCAGGCAAGTACCAATGCAATATTTCTAAGTTTGTATGTACTTTCTAAGCATCTCTTAGACACCAATGGCTGTGTTTCGGATGGCACGTTAAACTGTAGGTCCCGGCTGTCATTGCACATCCTTGGCAGTCGTTACGGGTAGTCACAAGCCAGTAAGTCTGACACCAGTCTAACCCGGGTTGCCCGGGTAACTGGGTTGAGGAGGTCAGATAGGCAGTCGCTTCTTGAATCCGTTTAGACTGGAAGCCGACCCCAACGTAGTTGGGAAAAAGGCTCGGAGGATGACCTTCTGTTATAAAATATCACCTAATTCGGACATACCACAATTTAAAGCAAACAAGATCGATTAATAAAAGGGACCAGGATGCTATCATTTGTCATTCATCAATATTTATTTATTTATTTATTTATTTAACAATTTATGTACACAGTGAACATATAAAAGAAACTGACATGGCAAAGAAATAGTACAAAGGTACTGCTTATTTCTAAATCGAAATCTCTTCCAGCAGACCCGTAGTAGGAGAGTTAGAATGAAGAGAAGTAGGTAGATAGACTGTGTAAAAGGACATAGTAAAGATATATAAATTACACACATATATACATATATAAAGCAAAAGATAATACATACATACAAAAATACATATTTTATAAAATGACTCTATGAAGAAGAGGAGGACAAATAGTAACTTTTGAGTTTCTGTTTAAAAGTAGCAACAGTTTGACAGTTCCTTAATTCAGGCGGCAGCGAATTCCACAACCGTACTGCGTTTACTGTGTAGGAGAAGGAATAAAAGTCAGTGGAATGGGAGGGGATTTTAAGGAGAGATTTGAGATGCGTTCTACAGAGCGCATCAGGCGAGCGAACAAATGAAAAGCGTTCTCGCAGATAGGAAGGAGTTTTGGGATTAAAAAGGATATTAAAAAGGAGACACAAAATGCGCGTGTTCCTGCGAAGACGAATAGGGAGCCACTTGAGTTCTTTGCGAAAATGAGAAACATGATCATATTTTTTTAGATTGAAAACAAAACGAATACATAAATTTTGCAACCGCTCAAGCTTATCTAAGAGCTCCTCTGTGGCATCCAAATAACAGGCATCGGCGTAGTCAATGATGGGTTGAATGAGAGTCTGAGCAAGAGAGATTTTGGTTTTCAAGGGCAAAAAGTACTGGAGGCATTTCAGAGTGTGAAAGGTGAAGTGCACCTTGCGACTGACTTCATTGACCTGCGCAGACCATGATAAATGTGAGTCCATGATGACACCCAAATTTTTTGCCGTTTCTGCATAGCTCAGTTGAACCCCACCTAAACAAAGAGGAGGCAAAGACGCAACATCAAGCCTGCCCCGCAAGTTTCTGCCGCCAATGATCATGGCCTGAGACTTCTTGGGATTGATCTGTAGCCCAAAGGACTGCGCCCAGACCTCAATCATATTCAGGTCATGATTCATAGCGGCAACGGTAGATTCCGCATCGCATAACGGAAAATGTCTGTAGAGTTGCAAGTCGTCCGCATAGAGATGGAAGTTTGAAGAAATGACCTTAGTGACAGAGTCAATGAAAACAGAGAAAAGGAGAGGAGAGAGAACGCCACCTTGAGGTACACCCGCAGAAAGGTTGCACCAATTGGAGGATAAGTTATTAAGCCGGACACACTGCGTACGGCCTTTAAGATAGGAGTCAAACCAACTTAACGTGGAAGAAGAAATATTAATAGATTTAAGGATACCAAGAAGAATGTCGAAATCGACAGAATTAAATGCACTGCTGAAGTCAAGGAGAACCAGTAACGTCAGGGATTTATTTTCCATCGCAAGACGGATGTCATCAGTAACCTTCAACAGTGCAGTTACAGTGCTGTGACCGGGACGAAAACCAGATTGTAAAGGGTGGAAAAGGTTATTGCGGGTAAGGAAAGAAGAAAGCTGAAAATGCACCAGGTGCTCCAGAACTTTGGACAGGTAAGGAAGGATTGAAATGGGTCTATAATCAGACATAGCAGCTGGATTGGAAATTTTAGGTAAAGGAATAACGATGGCTTCTTTCCAGGAATTAGGAAAAGAACAAGAGAACAGGGAGAAATTTAGGATATGTGTCAGGACAGGGAGGACAGTCGGTAGCGTTAAGGACACCATTCTAGAGCAAATGTTATCATTACCGACTGCACTAGAGGATATGGCAAGGATAGACTTTCTGACATCGTCTTCAGTCACAGCACTCAGTTCAAACAAAGAGCACTGAGGCAACGGCAAACTAGAAAGCTCACTCAATGTGCGGGCACGGACGTGTGGGTCCAAACGTACAGGGGGAGAGGAGAAGTAGTTATTAAGGGCACCCACGTCAGTGTCCCCACCAGCAGCGCAAGCAGCCTTACCGATGCCAACAGTTTTGAGAAATTTCCATACCTCAGAAGAGTTACGGTTATCGAGAGAATTGTGGAAGTAGCGTCTCTTTGCATCTCTACACATTCGACTACAACGGTTACGCAATGTCTTGTAGGTAATGAGGTTGCGTTCAGACGGACTGCGCTTCCACCTACGCTTGGCTCTGTCTCGACTGGCCATCACCTCCTTTATAGCAGAAGTGAGCCACGGAGCAGGAGCATACTTAACTTTGACACGGCGAAGTGGAGCATGAATGTCGAATAGTTCCAATAACTTACAATTAAATAAACTCACCATTTCATTAACGCAGGTACTCATGAAAATGCTAGACCAGTCAATGCAATCAGCATCACGCTTCAATGCCTCCAGATCAATGCCCTTGTAATTCCGAAGATACAGGTATTGAGGCTTACGCTTAGGAGGACGAATCCGATAGGATAAAAAGATTAGATCGTGATAGGAAAAAGATGCTGAAATCTGACCATGAGAGGATACATTACTTGTCTTAGATACTACTATTAAATCCAGGAGAGAAGGAGTGCAGTTAGGAAAATGATGAGTAGCAGACAGAGGTAAGAGACTGAGATTGAAAGAAGAAAGGAGCGATTGAAGTTTAAGAGCTCGCCTGTCATTCAATATTTAGTTAAGGGAGCTATTTTATTTGCCCCCGGGGATTGAGCTCACTAACAAAGACCATGGTTTAGTTATAAATCCCAGGGCAGCGATTTATTTAGGACAAGAAAACGTCTGTTTTCTGGGACCTAAGTGAGCCTAACGTTGTGGATGAATGTGCTAATTCATTGTTATCTCTTTCTTTCGTACGTAACGTCTTTTTTTTTCTCTTTTTACTTTTGACTTGTGTACTAAAATAGAACATTACAAAAGAAATTGGTTCAATGTAAATATTGCCTTTTCATCCATAAGTTATTGAACCTAAATTGAAACTATAAAAATGTCTTTTGTCACCAAGCTTTAAACAATTATTGGGAGTTAAAAGAAACAAAGAAAGCTTATTTATCGGAGGCACAATAAACGTTATCGCTTATACTCAACAACAAAGGCACGAAAAATAAACGCTTATTTCTCCATTAATATAAACAAAACGAATCACTTCACGACGGCAAAATTTACTATGGAATGTCTATGTGCCTTCCTATTATAAACATAAATAAACCACCAAGGAAACAAATACAATACATCAGTTAGACGTAACCGGCCTAATCGAATTCGAAAATCTGCATTTAAATCCAAACTAAAATACAAACATCGTTATAGGGCAAATTATCTTGGCAAGCCGACACATTTATTACACCAAACTCCTATTTTACGAAACCAGGAACATAAACATTCTTAACTACTCTAGCTTGGCCTAATTTCAGTATATTTTTTTATGTAAAAGCAAACTTTACATCTTGAAATCTTTCGCTCCAGTTACACACGGGCACTTGTAAAAAGCTTTAGCCTTTTAAAAAGTTTAAAAGTTACAACTTTGGAACGTAATAAAGTGTTAATTTCTAGGAGTAACTTTTAGCGGGTTGCTCTGCCTAGGAGAAGATTGAATTTTACTGTAGGTAGGTAGTTGAGATTATTATCTATACTAATATTATAAAGCTAAAGAGTTTGTTTGTTTGTTTGTTTGAACGCGCTAATCTCAGGAACTACTGGTCCGATTTGAAAATCTGACCGATCTTTCAGTGTTAGATAGCCCATTTATCGAGGAAGGCTATAGGCTACTTTTTATCCCGGTACGGGAAGTAGTTCCCACGGGATGCGGGTGAAACCGCTGGCAGAAGCTAGTTTTACATAAAGAAGTAGGTAATTAAAACAGAAAGATATTTAAATACAAAGATAACGTCAGTAACATCTTTCAGAACATTTTCATATATGTATGTATAAGTAATCACAAGTACAACTTCTAATTAGATATCTTCTCATAGTCTAAATGAAGATTAGAATCCGCTTTCACAGTTTTTGAAGCGAAATTTGAAGCAACATTTCGGTTTTAATTAAGAACTTTTGCATAAACGACATATCAAAAAGCTACGTTATGTGTTAGTATCTAATGTAATATTAATTTGGTGGAGTGATATGAGGGTGGTAGAGTATAGGTTTAATAACTTTGTCGCCACATAATATAGGTAAGTACAAATACCACTGTGTATTTCATTTTCCATAAACCAATAACAAATAGCTCAAATATAACCAGTAGGTATCTACTAACACTGCGTAACCCTATCATATTACTTGAACAAGTTTCACCTCATAAATATATTGCGTTCGTTCACATTCAAAAACCTTTATATATCGTAGCATATTCTTTTACTTTATGTCAATCACAATCTATAACGGCTAACAAAACACCACAAAAGCCCAACGTGAAGCATAACGTGTTAAATTAAATATCGTATCAATTATTATTTCATGTCATCGATCGGGACTTTCAAACCGACAAGTTACGAACAAAATGTGTTAAAATGTGATGAAATAACGCTCGCATGTCCGTGGTCCATTAATTTTATTTGTACAAAGGCGACTTACGTTAAATTGTATGTTAAAAGTGGTTATGACGAAGCTAAAAATCGAAAATTACGCGAGCAGGGAATTTGGGTATTACCAATACCTAAGGAATACAGGATATTAGCTGTTACCTCTACTGTGTTATTATTGGTTTAGGTCTACAGTTAGTAGTATCAAATAGTAATGCAATTACTTTAACTAATGAATACTTGTAAGCTATTGACAAGAACAAAAGCTCAAATATGCTTACATCGCTATAAACTGTCATAATGTTTGAGCGCTTTTAGAAGTATTTACGTACCTATTCACATTGACTGCACGAAAAATCGCGTACTTATAACTAAAAGCTCGTAAAAAGGTCACACTGAATAAACAAAACATAAACAGACCAGTTGCGTTATATTATAAAACGTCTAATTATGAAAAATAGTTGCTCAACGTTTTGCGCGGAACTCGTTAAATAATGCGGCCGTAGTTTACAGGCCATGCTAAGCCGTTATCCGCGCCACAAACACAGTTATTAAAACATAAATAATATCATCATTAAAGGGAACAGATGCTTTAGGATCTAATATAATTAGTTTAGGATACATTTCAATTTTGAGTGAAGCTAGCTTTACTTTGAATATGTCACTACCCACATGTTAAACATGTACATACACAATTTAATTAATTTATGAAGACACGTAGTCTAATCTCATTCATGATATAGGTTGACATCCCATTTAGATTATTTGGTCTGGATCGGCACCGCATTGTGTAAAGGAAATCCGAGCGCAAAATCGTATTTCGATATCCGATCGGCAGATTAGTTAAAGGGCGTCGAACAAGCTTTCCTGCAGTCATTACATTCCCGGCGAAGCTGGGAGTTACAATAGATTTTTATCCATGTTTTTTTTTCTTTTTGGCGTTTCTTAGAACAGTTTCAAATTAATAAAAAGAAAATGATTTAAAAGGAAGGTCAAGTTCAAGTCAATCAAGTCTTTATTATAGGCTACGCGAGCTTTAGTAACTGACGACATGAATAAGACATAAAAAGATAGGCAGTATAAGCACATGATAGTCGTGATAAGTACTAAACTGACAGAGAAACAAAATCTCCAGACAAGTTTAACGATAGTTAAAAACAACACGTCTCAACATCAATTTACTGCTATCTTATTCAAACAAAAATCAATATAGATATTTACGAACAGCACAAACACCAGCCTAAATAAATACAGGTAGATTAGTGTAATAACAACACTGATTTGTGTGTGAGCAAACCGAATAGCCCGCAATGAGTCAACAGGGGTGAGTTGGAGGTCAAAGCCCGAAGTAACCGATCCAATATTTATTGCAATATACCTTGACCCCGACTCGCGCTTCACGATAATTTGACGGGAGAAAACCAATTACACGATCGGTCGGTTTGTTGTCCTGCAGAATACTTAACACAGCTGTATGATGATTGGATATCAAATTACTTAAACAAGCGTACTGAATCATATAGAGCAATTTATGCAAACAAAATCTCCTATCCTAAAACATAGAATGGATGCTATAGATATTGATGAAACTTAGCAGTAATATAAGCTTAATTATAAAAATAACATACCTATAATTTACTTTTTATCAGGACGGGAAGTCTTTCCCTTATAAACCGGGCGAAACAGGCGGTCGCTAGTGTGAAACAAAAGTATAAGCCGCAGACAATGTGATCAACAGTCTTTTAATTAAGGATTAGTTTCTCAAAGCGAAAGAAAATATATAGTCTTTAATGGAATACGATCCTACACGTGGTTCCCGTATCAATAAACAAAGACCTTAAAAGGGCTATAAAATGGCTGTATAAGAGGAAATGCATCACTTTCCGTTTGCACTTTAACGGCAGGACGAAGTTAAACTTTAAACGTGGATACTGGAGAACACGTGTTTCAAAATTTGATAGATCACGTTCAAAATTCCAATTTTTGCTTATTTTATTTGCTTAAATCTGCACTTATTGAACTTTGCTTCCAAAAATAATACGTTGCACTTCAATGCTATTAATGGTGGCGAAATTGCTGAGTCATCATATTCGCCTTATTATCATCAAACATTATGACGTGCTGTATGACATAGCTTTCCAAGAATCGGCTTACTACCAGACAGCACCATAAACACAAATACAATGGTTAGCAGCCACGATAATCAAGTCACTTGGCTCCAAGTCAAATTATTTCACAAACCGAGCATCGAACAGTTTACTGTAGCCCAGTTTACAACAACCATTTTAGATCCGTTTCCAAGTAATTCCACCGGGTTTGTTTTGATTGGATTCCGATTTAAAGCCATAAATTTTTGTCCAGAAATAATTGAAAAGTAAAACAACTTCGATTTATAGATACTTTCGTTCGAACAAGTTTCTAAGATATCTTTCTATGAGTTCCTGGCAATATTCCAAGTACCTGGCCAATTATTACGTCAAATTTATGGTGTTATAAATTATTTATATGAGCTGATATTATTGTGTTATTTACGATTGAAAATGTATATGGTAATAAACGATTTAATTAAAAACAATGTAGCGCTGGAGAAACTTTCTTTAGTAACCTAGATGAATGGGGATAAAAGAAAATTAAATTAGAAGCAAGGAGAAGAAACATACAACCAGTAATAAGCAAGACTCGGCAAACAATCTTGCTTTTCTAAGTTGCTTCAACTGGGGCAGTTAAAGGCGTCCTTAGTACGATTGCAGAACTAGATAGGTCTAAACATTATTGCTGATAAAACTTTTGCATTTTTCATGCGATCGTTTTTGCCCGGATAGAATTAGGGACGCCTGATAGGTAAATCTTACAAGGGTCGATAGCATCGTTGAAGGCTGCCGGGAAGCAATGCGCAAACTTGATATGGGTTTCAAAAGAAGCTTTCCAAAGAATACTAAAGATGTTAGCGAACGTCGCTCATTTTATCCCGATCCCGATGAAAGGGAGTGTTTGATATTCACAAGTCATAAAGACTGAGTGTTACTTGCTGAATAGAATCTCATAAACATGTATGTATGTATAGAAGAAAAGCTACGTAAACGATAAAACGAGTGAACAATAAAATCGCCGTAAACTGAAATGGATGCACGTTAACCACTAGATGCTTTATGTATTGCAATGGACTTAGAAGAGACGATGGTAGGAGCAAGATTAACGATGGAGCTTGAACACAGTGAACACAAACAACAACATACCAACGCTGGTTGCCAAATTGATTGTAACACCAAAACCATTTTGTAAACCTGGCCATGTGTTTGTAAGACAAAAGAACAGAATTGGAATATTTGGAGAATAGTAAACAATTCGACGAAGGAAACAATGCCCAAACATTACTTCAATGGAAGTACTTAAATCGGTAAACGATTTTAACGTTCCTTGGAATTACAATTAAATGAAAAAGAGATTCTTCACATTCCCCTACTGGAAATTGATTTAATTTAGTTTTATATATTTGACTTGCACTGAGAAAAATGGTTCATCCACTGTCCTGTCTATTCACGGAGTATACTTCTATCCGAGCGCTTTAATATTGCATGGATGTGCCGTACTAAAATTGGGACTTGGGAGCCACAAAAATGCTCGTAGTAAATCCTTGAAAACTTTTGTCTCGGGGGTGTCGCGTCCAATTCCGTGGATACCCTCAAAAATATAGCGTCATCTATCAATTCTGTACGCTCGCACCTGTTTTGAGAATCGCCATAACTTTTATTGTACGACAGACCGCCATATGTTTCCATACTTCGGTGTTGTAGATACAAATCCTAGAATTCTAGAGGAATATTTTTCATTACTGTGTTTGGACAAACAAACAACATAACCCCAACAACTGCATTTTGAGTTTATTATCAAAACCACTAACAGTGTTGAATGAAAAGCAAACAAATGTTTTAATTAATTACTACATGGCTTCAGAATTTTATCGCCCGTATCATATTATTAATTAAAATACAATTTATAACTCATCGGGATAAAGCGTTGAACGGATTTCATCAATAATTCACCCTAAATGAGTGCTTCAGAAAACTTTTACGAAACAATTAATATTAATACGAATTCGGAGTTTTCAATAACTGAGTATATCTAAACGGAGATTATAGCTTTAGCAGATTATTTAGATTTTTGACATGAATCCTTAATCGATTATTGTACCAAATCCGCTCAACGTTTCAGCTTAATTAACAAATAATAAGACGAAACCTTACTCGTCCTTGAACATTTTAGCATCAAAAACATCGGTGTATATGAGTGCAGACAAATCATCAAGACTTTAAGGGCACCATGAGATGAGACAACAATACATTTTCGGCCCATAAAACTGAAAGCCGACATGACGCCAAACACAATACCCCCGTAAAGGCAGATTAAGTTCACTATAAAATTAACGACGAATTATTTAATTTACTTTCGCGGAATAAAACTGACTCCATTCGCTTTTATGTGACATGGGTCAAGGTTAAACTGCATTCCTCTTAATGACGAACCGCTGATGCAATTAGGAAACCGACTGAAGAATCCAAAGGGTTGGTTGAAATTGCAAGATTGCATTTTGAATCTGATTCCTCTTTAGTGGATAAGTTAGTGGCGCAGTCGGCTGTAACGTTGTTACTTATGGGTACTTCCTGCAATCGATTTATTCGCGCTGAATTGGATCGGTTACTTTCTCGTTCTGGTTTTGCCGATATCAATTTTGAAACCATTGATATTTAAAGTGATCTCTTATCAATTTCGGAGTTATCTTTTGGGAATGGTTGGAGCGAAAGTTTTTAAAATGATAAAAGAACCTAGATCCAAGAGAATAGGCCCATAAAATAAAATATCACCCTGATAAGACTGAAATCTTAACAATAATAAATTTAATAAAAATATAGGGCATTTTTTGACAGCAGGGCGAGCCAAGATTGAATGATTTTCAGAAATAACAAAAAGTATTATCTTCAGGTCGTAGCTACGTTTTAGAGCGAAGACTGAGCGAGATACTAAAGTAGGCGACCCTGTTCACGGGTAAAAATAATGGCTTCAATGACGCGGGGTCGCAAGTTCGTAGCCCGATCCGCGGGACATTAACCTCTCGCTAATATTGCAAAAATGTAGAAAACTAAGCTATTTTCGACCACATCGAAGGATTAGAATGATTAACTTGTTTTTGATTAAATCGGTCATGATTAAAGAGTTGTATTGAAAATAAAGTGGGTAAATGTGACTTTAATTATCTTTAAGGTTAAACTTGCTAAACAAATTACCAAATTGGAAGATAAAATAGATTTCGAATAAACTGAAAGACTTGCTATACTCACTCAGTATCTTGAATTCTTAGGTACATGAGATGGATTCTCGTTAGTGATACCGTACGGGGATTGTTATTCACTTAGTTTTCTACGAACACAGAGAAGCGGAAAATATTGCTGTCTGTGGAATAATAAAGTCAAGTTTTTAATAAAATATTCTGCTAAAAAGACAAGCGTCGCCTCTTAATGAACAAAAGTCAAGTTGACTAACGGCAGAGTAATTAGTTAATTAAAATTAATAGGTGAAGTCTAACTATGCCTGTGATGTGTGATAACGGAGAGCTTTTGAGCACATTTTCCTCATTACACTTAGTGTGATAAATGTGAGTCCGCATATTTTCCTCGTATGGCAGAAAATTCGTGTCCACATATTTACAACAATACTAGTTACTGGTGACTGCTTTCTATATGGACGACTTTGCTGGAGGATCATCCATCTTAGTCGGTTATACTGTCGTATAAACGATGCACAAGCATGTCCTTTAATCTGGACTGCTACACATACATGGATCAGTGGTCCTTTGAGCCATTAATATTTTAGTGTCTTGCCGGCTTAAACCGGTCTAAAACCCAGTAGTAAAGGCTTGTCCGTGAGGATTACGTCACGATAAAAAGGTTTCACTGTGAACCTTCATATTTTAGCAGGAAAGTAGTGTTACAGTAATATGGTGTTACAGATAAGTTCTTGTAAATATTGAGAATATCAAAAAGTTGATTTCTGCTAAGTTGCGATACAAAGCAAGGCTTGCCACGGAACTTACAGTTAATAATTACTTAAAGTATCTCCTTCCGTTTTAATAAAAAAACAAGTAGCTTTTCCGTAAGCCAACACGTTCCCAGAGGATTTCTCTTACTTGTTAGTTAGTACGTATTTTTCCGCGTTCAGTCGCATAGCATTCATTGGTCTCATGAGTATGCGATCTAATATTAGTAAATTACTGGCGGAGTCGTGACCTTTCTAGCGAGTTTCTGCATGACCTATTTAAGAAATAATTCAAATTAAGAGCGCAATCTTTATGGTTGGTTTTATTAATTTTTATTACTTCATAAATGAGTTAATGTTTATTTCGAATTTGCATAGCTTTATGATCGTTGTTACTGGCGATGATGTCAGTGCAAATGAGTTCTTTGGTATGACGAATTATTATGTCTTTATCTATAAATTGTTAATGCCTGTAATTTTGTGGAAATTAATACTTATACCTATTGCAGATTCGCATTTTTTACACATTTAGATTTGTTTTGTCACAAACAGCTCTATGATGTTGAAACTTTATGACAAGCTAATCCTGATGCTGACTGTATAACAACGGACATTCGTGTCGTAAATATTAATTCCATTAATGTACAAAATAATAAGCCACGTTATTACACCGTAAAACCAAGCCTCGGTCGTTGCTTTTCAATTATGAATCTTAATTGAAGCACAATAAATGTCCATTTCGTATGTAATTAGAGGTGGTAGTGGCGATGACAAACAAACAGCTACCAGGCTGTGTAAATACAGACGTAGATAAAAAAATACAGTGTAGAAATATGTAGTCTAGGCAAAACACAAACCAGGTACAGCAAGCAACATTTAGTTTTGTAGTTGAAATATTTCGTACAAAAGCAAAATAAATTCTGGGCTGCAATGTCCATTAGTTTCGATTCGGATGTACGGGTAGAGGAAATATGAGGCGAACGACTGTATTGAAAGTATCAAATAGACAGCTCACGGTGAAATTTATTGTTTGAAGCACAATATCGAGAAACGACTGTAGTAAAAAATGTAAAACAATATAATTTATTGAATAAATGTCTCACTTAAGGGACCGAGGGATTATAAAAGGATCTTAAAATTTCTCCCGAGGTAAACGATGAAGTTTTTAAGTCCTCGAAAAGGCTACGCTAAGTAAACATTTTAGAAATAATGCATAAATAAATTACTAAAGTATACAATGACGCAGAACGTTAAAACATATTTTCATTAAAGAATTACGTCAGTAGCAGAGTTTGAACACAAACCTTTTTCACTTGAAAGTTCTTATGAGTTCACAAGTGCGCAAAAAAGTAGACAGATAAATGTCAGAATAAAAGAATCAGTCAATTGTATGAAATAAACAGATAACTCCCCAAGACTGCTTCTACATAACATTGCAACTGAATAACTGACTTGAAGAATTTGCAGCACACCAACTTCTCAAAACGTTTCAAGAAAAAAAGTTCTTGTGTCACACATGTTATTTTTACAAAAGATTTTAGAAATGGATCATGGTGTATTTTTTTGCTTTGCTGAATGAAAGTGACCTTGATTGAACCTTTCTATACAATTCTTATTTATTTCCCAACACAGGACAAGGGTAAGCCACAAATATATTTGCAATGGAAATCAGTAAACCCAGGAACGTTGAAACTACTACAAAAAGGTCCCAGCTGGCATCCTCAGTAAATGAATTTTAAGTAAATTAATACCTTTTGAAGATTGTAATTCATGGACTATTACTCAATGTTATAGGCTACAGACAGTCATTGACCAGCTAGACGAATATGCCTTTGCAAAGTAAATGCAAAAGTTTACCCTTATTTCAATTTATCTTTTGGTGAAAGCTTGTCAAATATTACAAGACTAAAATTGAGACATTGAAAAGTTTTCAAGAGCGCCGTGGCAAAGTATCAACAATATACGAACGTAAAGGTGTCATTATGTTACGAGAGCATTAATATAATGCTAGAGAGGCATAAATACATTACGACGAACAATAAAGCGACGTTGGAAGAATTGTAAGCCACTGTTAAATTACATGGGAACTACGGCTAAGACCACCTACTTAAGTCTCAATGGCAAGAGATAAGGTCGCAAACACAGGTAAGTAAAATACCATTCAGAATAAAATGATTGGCTAGAACGTAAAAAGTAATAGCTACATCCCTTAGGCAACTTCCAGAAGCCTCGGAATTAATTAAGCGTGTCATAATAAAAAGAAAACGTGACAGTAATTTCATATCAGAGAATAAGTTACGTCCAATTTCAAGAGTTTTTTGTGTACCTATAACATAAAGAACTTTAATTAATTGTCCATGATTTCATGAGAATCTCCTTAAGACTAAGATTTAAATGGCCTTACTACAAAAACCTAGTGGCCTAGTGGGTAAAGAACCAACCTCTCGGGTATGAGGGTGTGGGTTCGATTCCAGGTCAGGCAAGTACCAATGCAACTTTTCTAAGTTTGTATGTACTTTCTGAGTATATCTTGGACACCAATGGCTGATAAAAAGGTGAAGGAAAACATCTTGAGGAAACCTGGACTATATAGTCTGAAATCACCAACCCGCATTGAGCAAGCGTGGTGATTAATGCTCAATCCTTCTCCGTGTGAGAGGAGGCCTATGCCCAGCAGTGGGACGATAAAAAGGCTGTAACAGAACTACAAAAACTTAACCACCTGTTTTACACTTTTTTGTGGTAAGACGGGAAAGTGTTTTATATTAAACTTTTCATACGTGACGGAACGCTATGTTTGCATTGCAGTTTTCATCTAAAAAAAAATGTGAGATATTTAGGAGACAAAGTACTAATATTACGGCTTTATATTCTAAATTGAAAGGCTTAATGAACGTCCCAATAGTTGGCTCATCCGAAACGCTAGACTCCAATTGATTTTGGAGTCTCAATTCAACGGCAGTATTGTAGGGTAATTTTCTCGGTAATGCAATGCAATAAATCCGATATAGAACCTTTCGAGTCTGTCCCGTCAGACGTCTAGCCGTGTCAACGGTACATCGGCCGGGCTACCCTTTGCAGGTCACCACAAAACGTATTTACGTGGCAAACCGTTTCTGCTGACCACCAAATGTACTGACAATGTACAGCCAGCTTTAACTAAGTAGCTGAACAGTTGAAAAAAATCAAAACTGCTTAACACCACCGTGTCGTAGATAACGTCACTTACTCATCTACATATATCTCTTTTTTAAGATTAGGATGTTAAGTAAATTTTGGTGTTTGTGTTGTTAAGAAATTAGAACCCTTTACGTTTATTTATCTATTTAAACTTTATGCAACAAAAAACATTACAAAGACGGACATAATGTCATAGGCATTCTTTCCAGTCAACCTTAGGGTGATGCAGAGAAAACATGGTAGATGCATTAGCCAATAAGACAAAAATAAAGTAACTGAATAATGGAAAACACTGGATACTCAATAGTACGTTGCTAGGCACTTTTGAAAGTTTTGATTAGTTCAGTTACATTTGACGCTGACTATACTATTGCTGAATGGTCAACACGTAATGGTGAACACAGGTCAGACACATCAAGTCTAGATCATTAAATAACAATCGTAAAGCTTAGATCACAGTTATTATTTTAATGATTGAAGTGGATTTTATTGTATCAGTGTTCATTGTTCAGCAGAAAAGTTTCATAAAAAATTGGGGTAACGTAGGTACTGGGGACTACGTAAGCGTCTACAAATAACCAACATAATCTTTAATTGCAGAGTTAGTGGTACCTAATTTGTTAGTCTTATTGGATTCAAAGCTATATCCTATTTATAATAAAACTTATAATTTATGGTTATGCATTTTGCAAAGAGAAGATTTCCTATTACCATTTAAATACGTAATGTAATAGATATTGCGGAAAACCGGTAACACCTCTGAGCAGGTGATTTTGCATATTATAAGGTACTATTTAAGTATCTTTAGCTTTATTATTTACATTAATGAAAAAAAAAGGATGTAATTTTAGTTTTAATCACAAGTTTTGTTTAGAAACGGGGCATAATTTTTCTCGTTAAAGAAATAATCAAACATTGGGGGATGGAGGTGGATTTCACCGTATCCTAAACACACATTATAATCGTTTGAGCGGGAATAGGTGCCGCGTTGATTCGCAATCAACTTAATTGAAATTCGTCGTAATAATAAAAGTTCTAAAATATGTATCAAGGACAGAGTTATTACACTTTACTCCATTTTCATAGACAAACATGATATTATTATGTTAGCTTACACCACATATGCGTAGTTAACTTGACGAGTATTTTGTGAACGTAGTTGTAAGTGCAAAGTTGAAAATAATTTTCTCTTTGATATCAACTATGTATTCATGTAGTAATTAAACGTCTTTTTTTCTAATTATCTCCTGTCAAAATCACTTCACGTCTCGTCATATAAAATTAATTAGTTAGTCTAGGATTTTAGTGCCGAAATGAGTCTAAAAATTCAATTATCGTAATATAAATAATGAATATGTTTTTTCATGAATAGTTTCTTTTAGTTTCAGATTCAAAGAAGGTTTAGCATTTGAAAACTAGGGACGTTCTATAGGAAAAACATTCCTTCATTTGTGTAAAAATTCAAAAAATACTAACCCCCATCTTCTCTAGACGATAAAAATATAAAACGAGAGTTCAATTTATTTAAAAGTCACACAAGTATTTTCTCTCGGTCCATAATGTGATATGGTTCCGTTCAAGAGAAAAAGAATAAGTACGTCTGGAAAGTTTTCTCAGTGGTATCAAAGGACCAGTCGGTGTAACGACATGCATTGATCCCACAATATCGAGAGATAGAATTACACGAACAATTTGGAACGTGGGTAACTTTATAACTAGCTTCTGCCAGCGGCTTCACCCGCGTCCTGTGGGAATTACCTCACGCATGCGGATAAAAAGTAAGATACAGCCTACCTAGATAAATGGGAAATAATGTTCCTGAGTTTAGCGCATTCAAGCGAACAAACTCTTCAGGATTATAATATTAGTATAAAGTATCTATTCAATATTTAAATGTCACTTAGACTTTCACATAATCATTATGGGTTTTTTATAGCTTTAGGAAATGTGGTAAATAAAAGGTGAAGGAAAACTTAGTGTGGAATGTTCTAGACAGTATTCCAAGCCATTTAAAGGTAACTAGCATGCTATTTTGCGGTTCGCAGAACTCCCTACTGCACTTGATGAGTTGTAGACTGTAAGGCGCGGTCAGACTAGGACTCGCTTGGCTGCCTGATTCGTATTTAAGTGATCTAGTCCCCCTAGGCCTTTGTTTAGACTTGGCATACCTACATAAATACTTTGGGGTCAACCACTGCCTAGGCAAGCAAACTGTGTTTAGGATTTCGTAAAAGTTAATTTATTTTCCACTAGCCGTTTTCCCGCGGTTTCACCCGCGTCCCGTGGGAGCTACTGCCCGCACCGGGATAAACTATAACCTATGTTACTCGCAGATAATATAGCTTTCTAATGATGAAAGAATATTTAAAATCGGTCCAGTAGTTTTTGAGTTTATCCATTACAACCATACAAACAAACAAAGTTTTCCTCTTCATAATATTAGTATAGATAACTTTTTAACGATAATTTGAGTCACTTAATTTAAACATTTCAACAAGGTTTCCAGACTCTTGTTTTCCGATAAAAGTCGAAGTTAATGGTTTTTATTTTAAATAGACCTACAAATTCTTGTGTAACGTCAACGCTGCTAGGGCACAGTTCTAAAGAGTTCATTTGTTTAACAACCGGTACTAGGAATGACGGGTTCTATGTCCAGAGAATCCATGGGATCAGTATACCACGTGCAACATAACCGTAGTCTTATCGAGCAACCGCAATAGAACTACTAGTGGCCTAATAAGGCTGTACATTAGGTGCAATAAATATCAAACGGCTCCACGACCCGACCCGCCCTCGCTCCGCATTCTGTGCAACGTGCGCTCAACTGCATAATCGAGGTTAGATTTTAAATTAATTACTAGCTTTTACTAGTGGCTTTACTCGTGTCCTGAGGGAAATGCCAGTAGTTCATGTATAACTTCAAAAAAAAGCTCTCCACAGTAAGTTCTCTCTGGCTTCAATTTCAATCTTATGTAAATAGGTTCAGCAATTTAGCCTCAACTGAACTCAAAATATTTATTAACTCGTTAAGATGTTTTACAGATGTTCATAATTAATATTAACGCCCTGTATTAGGTGAGGAAAATGTCATAGCCTTAATTCAACAAATTAACTCCCATTCACATTTTTTACCTTAGTAAGGTTTAAGCGACACTTACGATAGTGTATACGCCATAAACTATCTTCACACTATAGTACAATATTATTGTAATTAAACTGTTAATAATCGGCGTTTAATCAGGCGTTCAAATTAAAGGGAATATTATCCAATATCCGACGTCGGTGAAGGGTTTCGTTAAATATGAAAGTTTTAATGAGTTGATTAAAAATATGTTTAATAAGTTTTTGCTTGAATGACATGATTCGCTTTGACGAGTCAAAGTCATTTTATGGAGAAAATTACACTTACTTGCAAAAAAAAGGTAGTTAAAAACTACACAAAATCATAACGTATACTTTAACTTTAATTTCTTCCCACGGGTTTAATAACATAATGTAGTGTACGTCCTTCGCTGGACGTGGTAAAACCTAGTTTCTGAATAATAATACTTTGACCATAACTAAGTTATGACTTCATTGTACTAGTCGCCTACACTTCCATTCGACCCTGATAACAAATTCAACGATAATATTATTTATGATGAAAAATATAGGCTTACAAGTTTCATGTTGACTTTGTTATTTCGTCTGAAAAGCCTTAAGTAATGGAAATCTTTTTGACAATATTCCAACAAACATCCATATAAAATATTCATTTTCATCACTAAGAAATCAATTATTTCATTCAAACTATCCGCATAACGATAAGCACCTATTTATAAATGCATTTGTTTTGATAGCAACAGATTAATGCAAACGACACTATAAATAAGCTCTGAACGTGCTTCAGACACAGTATTTAAGTCTTCCAATAGCAGAACAATAAATTGATTATCTAAATAAACATCAATAACAAACGAGCGATCACATAAAACAAAGAAAACTTAAATGTGCTCTATTTTGTTTTGTGATAAATAAATCTCAAATAATGCATCCGACAGACACTTTTATCTCTAAACTTTGATAGAAACAGCTTAATGTGGTCTTAAATTAAATAAAAATACTTTGATAATAAATTACACGGCATCTCAGACTTCTTGAATAACATAATGTTTAAATTCGTATAAAGATGCTTTGGAAGAAGATTCGTAGCTTACTTAATTCCAATAGATTTTTTTAATATTTCGTTCTTAACAACGAAATTGTTAGGTACTATGTAATATTAATTGTAGTTGATAATGGATGGGAAAAAATTAAAATATCAGTTATGCTTACATTTTCAATCACGCGACTTACTTTGAATATCTCACGCGTTAAATATGACCAACGTAGAGCTGCCATTATCGTAAACAAACTGATTCAACAATAAATAACAAACATTACTAAGATAGGCAACAAATAAACTATACATTACCACACAAATGGTGCTATAAAACAGCAATTTGAATCCTAGCATCTCAAATATAACTTTATATCTATACATATAATAAATCACAAATAAATTCTGTTATCAGAGCAATGACGGCAGGAAACCTGCTTCGCGCATTCAAATGCAAACCACACAATATACTAGACTAGTCACCTTTACGCGGTTTCACCCGCGTCCCGTAGGAACTACCGCCCGTACCGGGATAAAATATAGCCTATGTTACTCGGGAAGACTATAGCTTTCCAATAGTGAAAAAAAATTTCAAATCGGTTCAGTAGTTTTTGGAACCTTTGGGTTACAAACAAAAAAATCTGTAATTATAACAATAAATGTTCTTCAGGAGTACATACTCTACAAGAAATACTTGAACAATCTTAGTTTCATTCATACCTACGAGTTGGTAAAGTGAAGAAGATAAGCACAAAGCTAACAGATGACAAAGTTTTTAACTGCAGACGTGCAGTTCATAATTATGTGTATGATATCTGAGACAAAGTAACTAGCTTTTGTACGAGCATTGCACGATAATATTATTTTACTAATGAACAGTTACAGCAGAGAAACTTACATAAAATAATGTAAGCGACAACTTTTTAATTACGCCTGTTTTCGGTAAGCAAAGATTTAAGATAACTTCACTGGCTTAATATCAATATAACCATACAGAATCCATCAAGAGAAATATATGAAAGATACACAGGTTACACAAATAAATATCTAATCCCATCTTGGTCTTATTCCTCGCACTCACGCCAACGACTTCACAAAATACAGATGTTGGTTTGCCTACTATCATATTTTCCGTATATACACTCGACCTTCCGTGCGATTCCGCAATATTTTGATTGAAATATGGAAGATATCGTATCTCAAAACATCGAGAGAAATATATTTGACTACTGAGACGCCGAAGTAATATAAATTTCGCAACTTATTTCGTTTGGATTCAAAGACTTTTCGCGCAAACATTCATTACTTGACAATTTTGTTTTTTCTAAAATAATTAAGAATCTTATTATCCACTTAATTATCTTAATAACGAATCTTTTCGTTCAAGATTACCTAACAAAGTCGGTTGGAACAAAAATAGACGAAAACAATTTAACAAACGGGTTTAGAATCAACTGAATGTGCAGTCGAGCGAAGCCACAGATAATAAACATAAAAAAGTGTTTAACGAACCTACAACGAGATCCATACGTAACTGGAGCTATAGGTTATCAGAGCAATCATAGACAATATCGTGGGAAATACTTATTTCTTAACTAGATCGCAATCCCCATGGATAATAATAGGACTACCTTTAGAAACTACTTCCGCGGCATAGTTCTTTAATAAGCCTATGATATAATACGAGAAAATAATAACGATACACGTACGAATGTGTGCGTGATCGAAGTGATTCGTTTATCAACTTCTGATATCAATTGAAGATACGAGATATAAGATAAACATCAATTTCAGATCTAAACTAGAAGAAAATAACTTTCAGATACTTCTCGAGTTCTTTTGTATTAAGTACTTATTTGTCATATTGAACGCCAATATTATTGTAATGGTTTACTTTATTTATTTCATAGGATTCGTAAGCGTAAAATATACTAACAATAACACATGACTGCGACGAAATTATAAGCATGCACTACCGTTATGCAATAATAAACAAAATACATATCAACAACATAATTAAGAAACTGGTATTGATAACATGTTACAGTTAAATTTAATTGTTTAGCGCACTTCTCGAGGCAGTAGGTTTAGTTACAATTTATGACCAACAATCACACCGATACACTTCAAGCAAGTCGTAAGTTATTCTCTAACTGACGTAAGATAACGTTCGTCTGCAATAACTTCCTGTTTTTCGTCACACACTCGAAACGCATTCAAAACACACGTGAAACTGAACCAGTTAACAACCTCAACTCACTAAAAACACTTTAACCTCATCAAATGTTTGAATACAAGAGGCTCAAATATGACAGTATCATAAACACTTGAGAGCCATTTGTTTCACAGCTGATCGACGTACATATAAACAAACTCACCTTATGGTATTATCGTAAACACTACATCCCATCGACGCACCAAAACGTTCGATTCTCAAATAGTACAAACTTCCTTTGTGCACTCTCGAATTGGAACAACACAGAAAACCGTTGGGGACACGCGATTTCCGTGAACTAAAAATATTTTAAAGATTAAGGGTCGCGGTTGCATTGACGCGCCCGAGGACGAAGGGCGTGCGACTCCGAACGCGGTCGGCTGACTACTGGCTTGGCGGACTCGTGTCGTTCGAGTGCAAAGCCATCAGGTGCGACGAGGAGGTACGACTCGACGACACTTAATTGATGCGGTATCGGCCGTCACGTTCATAATATCAAACTCACTCACACCCTTTCATCCATCATAATCATGTCCAAAGTGCATCTGCAACCGTCAAAAATTCTAACTCTTCTGGTTCTATTTTCAAGCCTTTGTTGTGCACATTATTGCCACAGTTCGCGTTCGGCGTACTTGTCCCCATTATCGACAATGCACAACTGCAATGCGAATCCAATTCACACAAGGCGAGCACAATAAAATCAAAATGTGACAACGTAGTAACGAGGTGAACAGCATCCAGTTCTGCCAGAATCAGTAACTATGTCAGTGGGTGTGCTCGTTTAGATCTTTATACATAAAACATTATTGGTTATTACGTAAATAAAGGGACCCTTGTACCTCCGGGGCACAGATCAAAAAATACTTCTAAGATAAATAGCGACGACATTTTGTATTAACGTTCAAGATGAAAACACATAAATTAGCCTGCACTGCTCTACGAACTGATGCATAAAACTTCGCCCGCTAGTGCTTTCAACTTCCCACTTTCAGATTAAAACAAAACTTTGAGAGATAATATTAAAAAAGAAAGAGCTATTTTCGCAGGAAATAGTCTGCATTTTTGGCCGCGCAGCGTATTCCATTAGCATCTCAGGAAGTTAGATAAACAAAGGAATGGCCCCGGGCAGCTCTCAAGAGAGCGAACTCTAGACTAAGTGTACAGGAATTTGCAGGGTTAGAAACGGCGTAAATTATAATAGTTTCCAAGGCCATTACGGACATGATTCCTGGTTCGTAGCCCAAGGGCGCAGGCAATGCAGAATGCACAACCGCTCTGTTGCTTCGTAATAGAACCACCGGCACTCGACCATAGACGCAATTCAACCAAGGGGCGATTTATTAGCTCTAATAATGGAAATTCCCTAAGGATTTACAGTTCTACATTTGAGCTTTATGATCAACTGATAATGTGGAACTGGATAGCAAAATAAATCGGCCTTGAATAGCATTGTCGGGGCGAATAAATCGAACGGCAGCAACTCTTGTAAATTACACCCTGAAATAGGAATGGTTTGCATCAAGATGTTATCCGTTCCGACCTTCGACCCCAGACCAATTATTTTAGTGAGAAACCTTTGAAGAAACGTCCAATCTGATGGCGAATAGACGGCGAGTGTGGCACGCCCCTTAACACTTCCATCGAATATAATACTCAGAAAGCAAAAGACGACCGTGATATTATCTATAGTGGGCTAAAAATAGCACGTGGCAAGATAACATTGTTTACAGCCGAGTCCTATCCTAAAACACAAACCTTGTTAGTTATTGGCAGACTATAGCCAGGCATTTCGCACTTTGTAGCCAAAATGTTCCAACATGTTATTTTATATTATCGGTAGTAAATTGTTTTGGTACGTTGTTTACTTCTCGTGACCTATACAGGTCGTTGCAGCCTATTTTCCTTATCTTTGATTATAACGCAAACTATTTATTATTGAATAGAGCATTATCGTGCTTTCTATCAATAAACAGGCAGACTTTTGGGTATACCTGATACTAGATTAAGGTCATTTTTTTACACTAGGCAAATATTTCATTTGAATTCAAGAAAAAGCACAGATAAATTAGGGAATTCCAGACCTAAATCGGAATTAAATTATCGACGTTAAATATCATCATCCTCCGAGCCTTTTTGCCAACCATGTAGGGGTCGGCATTAAATATAAAGAGAGGGATATGGTTCAGTAAAAAACTAAACTATTACCTACAATACGTCTAGATAGCAGCTTCGAAGAAACTAACTACTACTGATTTCTCGCAGAAACATAAAATGTAACTGATACAGGACTCTCTGTCTCATTTCTCAGTCATTAAACAATTGCCGATTAAGTATAATGAAACACGCAATATTTTATTCCGTACAATTTCGTGACTTTATTTAAAAATATCGATATTCCCTTTGCGTTCTTTATAAAAGTTTTCGATACGAATAAAAAATTGAAAACGATCCGAATATCCGACCAACGTAAAAGCACGGTGGAATTGTGCATGAAAAATAATTGGATTAACGCCATTACGTAAGGAATCTGCATTATTTGGATCTGAATTAAGCCCTTTTTAACACGCTTTTTTTTATTTGAGAACTGAATCGAATATTGAATTGAATAAAAACTGTGTTTTATTAATATGTAGTATGCAGTTAAAAATATTAATGAATTAACGTTACTACAAAAACTTTTATTTTGATTGAATTTGTTGATTGAAAACAAAACATTATTTATTTTTTTATATGAGAATAAGTAAAATATAAATAACAACCACGTTCTAATAGAAATCTATGTCATTTCCTATAGTTTTAATCGAGCGTTAACTTATGAGAGTATCGGCACTTAATTTCCGTACTAAACTGAATTCCGTTTAAACTGCTTCCAGTTTTAACTGAATTTATAGATAAATATGTGGAAACACAACATTAGCGGGATTTGCATTAATTAAAATAACTCTTTTGTAGTATTTGTTATTCGAATCTTTACTAAACATTGTGTTCCATTGTTACACAAATAATAGTCACGTCCGTTTGTTTTTTGCTGTCCTTCTTTTTCAAGCGTTTAAATACTGTTTGTTAGTTTATCGAGATGAAACATCCTGTTTTTATCTACGACGATTGAAAAAAAAAACAGACGTATATTCTGTTAACCTACTTAAGTCTTAAGAAGTTTCAAAAACGGTAACTTTACGCTTAATCCGAAGGTACTTTCAAGTCCCTTCGGTAATGACTGAGTAGTTAGGGCTTTAAATAAATTATTAGATACCCGCGATGCTTCGTAGAAATGTCAGTGAAATTCCTGGTACCTCGTAGCTTTAGCCTTAAATTTTGGTATTTTGGGAAGGAATTTTCCAACGCGGTGACATGGTCTTACGTTTACCTGAGTTACTGTACTAATTAAGAACGGGGCTATAATTATTCGGAAGGCTCATCGTGATTTTGATCGAAAAACCTTGTTTATTTTTAATGTTTCGCTCTGCCAAAAATAACAAAAAGTTACACTGTAATTACTATACTTTTACACAAAAAGTTTCGCTCGGGAGAATGTCTTGCTTACTTATATCTTGTCGTGACAACATAATTTATACCAAGTAACCCAACCCATTTGGCTAAAATTGAGCAAGAATGTGTACATCGCGTTCTTCATAAATCAATTTCAACTTTAATTAAGCATAAATATCCTAATACACACTGACACATGAATAAAATACCTCGTCAAAAAGTGTTGTGAATAACTTGGTATGTTTACGAACGAAGTTTTACTAAGTTATCCTGAGTAATACGGGACGTTTATGTTGATTTATTAAGATGGCCTCTTTTCCGGCAAGTGCTCAAATAATTTGGTTTAGTTACGTCACTATTCTAAATGAGCGTAATTCCGCTCGGAATGTCTAAATGTTACTTGAACGTGAAAAGTTGCTATTCGTTTAAAAAAGGTGCTGTGATATCTTTACCATTAGACCGTGTCTACATACAAGTGTCTTGTGACGTCAACGTTTTTCTTTTTAATTTTTCGGCTCCCTGTTTGAAAAAATTGTGCAATTAATCGAATTAAAGCTATCATCACCGCACTAAACTACGTCTAGTCTACATTCCCACCAATCACAATTGAAAATAAGCAGATTTTATTGAAATAAACATTAACGTTTCGCATCGAAGTTTACTTAGCAACCGTTTATTAATCGCACTCCTCACTACCGCAGCCCAGACAGGTGGCAATTCAAAACATTCACACTTGCAGCAAAGGGGGTGAGACATACAAAACAAATATCATATAAGTTTCACTAGCACAGTTTGCCTGCAGTCGACTGAAATATCCGAGACCAACTGTGACAAGAATAATCCTTTAATTTAACTCTTGCTACTCTATAAATGGAGCATTTGATACGCTCTGCTGTCCTACATAGCGGGCAAACTAGATTTAAGTTAGGGTAATTTTATGTTTGGAACGTTTTGAAATTGTTATGGTGGCAGTATGTTAAAGTGGCTAAATTTCAGATAGCATGAAGTATGTACATCTTACAAACATTTTACCAAAAATGCAAGTGATGTAAATAGTATGCTAAGGTAGAGACTGCTTGAACTTTCGACGCATTACACATAAAAAAAAAATTGCTAGAGTACCTACGACAGTTTCAAATGGAAAAACATCAAAAATCATTATGGAGCAGGAAGACTCGTACCTCCTTCATTTACTCGGTTAGAGTAATCTTGATCTTAATTATTGTTAAATGTGTATCTGTATGTTTGATATTGGATTTTAATTCGTTTTATATGAAGGTAGATATTGGTATTACACGTAAATAAAAGTTGCACATACCTATGTGTAACGGGATATAAGATTGACATAAAATGGGATTTGCTATTCAGTTATTAAAGTATTGAACATTCTACTGTTACCCTTGTTTTACGAGCCTCAGATCAATCTAACTGGGTGCTTATGCCTTTTCTATAGGTAAACTCCACATTAATTCAAAAGATATTATTATGTAGATATCAGATAAAATAGCTCTCCGCAAACTCAGCGAACAAGAAGGAAATAATCTAAGTTTGTTATTCCTACAATTCCATCGGGTAATACAAATAAAACAACTGTGTTCGGAATAACGAAGGCTTTGTGTTCATATATTACGTACATTATGAACTGTAGAATTTGTGTTATTATTTGTTGTTGTAATATATTGCTTGCCTACTTGGCCAAAATCCAACACCCTTATAGCATGAGAAAATTGTCACAATGTTCCTCTGCTTCGTTAGTCTTTGTTCGAAGTAAATCTCAAAAGTAAGATTTTGAAGTCAAGCCTTGAATTCCGGCCATTAGCCTAGGTTTCTTTATGGTATTAAATAGTAATTACGGCGACTTATAATTATACTGTTGTAGACCTACACCAATATCTCAGCATCTCTGACGCGTTTATTTTATTTATTATCCAACCAAAACCGTAGACAGAAGCACTCAGAATCAGAATCCAGTTAAAAGTTAATTACTTTTCTCAGTAAATTCAGACACAACGAATCCTATCTAACAAAACCTAAAAACGGGAATCGATCGAATGCAATTCGGTTTGCCATAACCCCATAACACTACGTAGGTACCATGGACTTGATGAACTTTTGTCGAATAAACTTTACCATTGGAGTACTAGGTGCATAAAAAATTTACGCATTTCTGAAAGTCAGTCAATTGTATTTTAATGTTGGAAATTGAGAAAACAGATAAAGTGGAATACTCAAAGTTACCCTGGTGATAGGTTTATATGAAGTAACTTTAAAATGCTTCAAGTGAGACTGGGTTTATAAGTTAAGGACTTTTTGACGAAAACTACTAAAATAGTTAATAGAATAAAAAAAAACTAAAGAGCTTATGTTCTTAGATCTTTTTAGTTTAACATGGTTTAAAAGTTAAACCTGAGAAATTCATTAGTAAAGTTTTAAGTTATTCATAGTCTGGTGACACCAAAGGCTTGGAAAATGTAGGTATAGTTTTATAGACTTTGAATGAAACGAATGCTGTTAACCAGAGCAAGAGCATTTAAGAGTACATTTTAATTAGTAAATTGTGCACGACAAAAAAATAAATGGCCCTTCACTGTTGCTAAAAGTGGGATAAAAAAAGGTCTTCAACTTTATTTGTAACGCATTAATTACAAAAGTTTCTCAATTGATTGCGAATACATAATTAATCGGAGCTGACCTTTTGAATGGAGCAGTATTATACAATTTTATGCGTCTCTCGGCAACGGAAACGAAAAGCTTAAACTTTAAAATTAGCAATGATATCATATTATCATATACGTTATAGATTTGCAATGCGATTTCATCACAATCGACCAAAGTTCATGGCAGAATCGTATTGCAATAAAAATGTGCGACAACCTACTTTCGTTCAACTTTTTCGGATTAAGAGCAACCTTTTTTAGCATCGAGCGGGTAACATTTGCGACACGTGACGTCACAGCTGTTATCGTGCATCATTATATCGATACGAAATGTACACAAATCCCGATACATTTGCATTGCTAACGGTATGTCGCGGTTGGGGGGCAACGACCGGCCGCGAAGGCCGCACTGATGGGCCCTGACGTCACCGCGGCCTAATCGGAAAATAATAAGACGGATGTTCAACTCCGTTTTTGTGAACGCTATTATTAGAAGCATAAGGTTTATTTTGTCTTGTTGCGAGTGAAGAATAGTTCAAGGTGTTCGTTTCCCAAATGTAAATAAATAGTCGCGTATAACCACGTTTTAGCACATTCATAAGCAAAGGTTGTGTAGAGTAGCCATATTTTGGCTTTATCAATTTTTATAGACGAATAAAGTTCAAATAAAAACGTTGAATATCTCTGACAATTGTCAATTAATAGGTATGAGAAGAGGCTGTTGTCCTGTAGCGGAACAATAAATAGGCAGTTGTTGATAACCATCTAAATGTCTAAGAAGATGCTGAAAAGAAATTACATTAACTTATCAAGGCGTATTTACAAACAAGCTTGTTATTTAGACGTCAATGTAGGTACCAACCTTTATCTAGAGGAAAACTTTTAATGAGATTCTGTACTTGTCAAAAATTACTTTTGAAATAGGGGTTGTATGCCGTCCTTAACGGCCATTCATACTCAATGTGGGTAAACAAATTATAATGAATGAAATAAATACTAGACTGTAAACACGCTTTAATGCAAAAACGTATCAAATGAATTATTAATTGAATCAAATAAGTGCAAATTAATTATAATTTCAATTTCATTGAATATCACGATGCACTAATTAGTGCAGCTCACGTTACAATTTGAAAGGTTGCCCGCAATGCTAACTCAGTATGTAATTAAATCGGTTAGAGGATCAAACAATATTATTGCACGTTAGGTATTGGGTTTAGTTAGCCCAACGTGAGGCAAACACGCTTCACCTATAATCACTCACAAAACGTTTTATAGGTAAAGTGAATAAAGATGCTTTTTTTTAATCTCTCAAACGGAGTTATTGGATTCTTCAATATACCTACTGTAAGTTCAAAAGCATTTTATTTAAGTTGATAAACAGCAAAGTTTATATTACACAGTGTTGAAAATACAGAAAGTTGAGAACATTCATTAAATTACATTTAATTTACGAGAACAACAAACAGACTTGTAAAACCATAAAAGCATCATCATTATTCTCTAGCTGACAGACGTCCATTACAGGACATAAAATTCCTACAAAAAGGTCATAACTACCCACATCTACTATAAAATTTTAACAACGATTATAATTTCAGGAATGGCAGAGTTTTTCCAAAGTTTTATCACTTCAGAGTAGTGCTTGAAACTTTGGATATTGGAAACTAACAAGTTTCGTAAGAACTTCGTATCTAAAGCTGTGTTAGCACATAAGGCAAATATTTTTCTACTTGGAATCAGAAGTTATATTAGAAAAACAAATACTTTCAGCCACTGGAATATTCCTAGAAAATAAGGCCACGTTTTAGGATCGGTAAATAAAAGCTTCAATTAAAAGTTTTATTGTCTGTTTACTTAGAAGATGGAAATAATTGTTAGTTTTATCTCTTTAAACACACTAACGAACTTAGATGAATAATGAAGTCACGTTCTAGTGCAACGCCGAATTTTCGAAGCGAAACTCCGCAACACATTATTTACTAAACGTATTTACTTAAACCGAGGCAAATATCGTGGCTGCGGGATTGTTCGAAAGAGTTACCGCGGCCCTGGTCATTTGATGATTTTTGACGTCGTTAAAAAAAGGCAAATATCGTACTTACTTATAAGTATTTAGTGTTAAGTGACCAAAATATTTACTCCTTAAACCGTCAGTACAGTTCATAGATTTAGTATCGTCATTTCTTCCATTATGTGTTTACAGAAATCAGCCGATATAAACATGAGACACGCTGCTACAATGAATCACATTGTGGGCGAAGTTACCGAATTCGGGAGTAAAGGTTCGATGACTTTCCAACATAATGCCCTTCGTTACGTCAGACCACGACTTCAGTTCAATTAATTCTAGTTGTTTAAATAAGATTTGTTTAGGTAAGGTTGCAAACATCATTAAGTATGAGATCAGTGTGTCGTTACCCTAAGCTTAATCGCTTTGCAAGCCACAATGAGATAAAATATTGTGTAACACTTGTGGAAAAGATGGGCAAAAGTGTGGTAAAGTTCTACATTCGATTACAATAAGTTACTTGAGTTAGGATCTTCAATAGTACCCAACTATTGTTCATATAAGATTTTCATGATTTTATTTTGAACATAAACAAATGTACACATATTAATTTACAGAACACTTAAAATAAAATTATATATATATGTTCATGTATGTATACATATACAACTTAAAACTAATAAACAACATCAATGGCATCATTGTTTATATGAGTAAAATCACTGTCTCTCCTATCTCAGAAAGATAAATTCCCTAGCTAGAGCCTTAACATTTTTGCGATAAATAAAATAGCCTTAACTGCAAACTGAATACAGACATTTTTAGAAAGCATCGAATCGATGCCGGTAGTTAGGCCGCGATGCATTATTGACTCGACCGGGTTAAATACGATCCGGGCCCAGACGATTTTATAGCAAGCTTGAAATGTTAACACAACTGATGGTAGACAGATAAAACATTACGTCACTAATTGGAAAATACTGGTCAGAGATATTGTGGATGATTACGTAACATTAAGAGTGGTCCAGATTGTAAGGGAAACAGTGCTCAACATTTACTGGAGTTTCGGTAGTTTTTTACTGAATTCAATGGCACACAGTTTTCTTTTAAAAGTAGCTGCAATAAAATCTATAGAAGAAAGTCGTGTTAGTTACTTCGCTTATAACTCAAGAACGGCTGAACCGATTTAGCTGAAAATTGGCAGGGAGGTAGTTTAGAGCCAGGAAAAGGACAAAGGATAGTTTTAATTACAAAGAATAAAAATAAAAAATACAATTTATTCCGGGCATATAGCGCCATCTATTGTTCAAACCAAAAATCTGCCGGATGCAACTATTCCACGCGAACGAAGTCGCGGGCAAAAGCTAGTAATATCATAAAAACCGAACAGATAATTACAACAATAAATATGGGAAGGGGAAGGATATACAACGAAAATATTGACATATTCTGGCGTGCTTATCTGCTTATTATATTATCGAAAAGAATGTGAAAACATGAATTGTTTTCCCAGTCTACGGGTCAATTACCTTTCTGAAAGGTAAACTACGCGTAATTAATCGAACACTCTCATTACTGAGTAAATGATGGCCAATTGTCTCTTAATTAGGCGCCAGTGAGCCATTACCAAGCCTTCTCCAATAACATTAATGTATCGCATGTCATTCGTACAGGCCTCATATAAGTACCTACATAGATAGGTATTTATTGTGTGTCGTAAATGTACGTAAAATATTTTATCCTTATTTCAGTTATTTCTAGTCTATTGATCAACGAAATGATTCCTAGAATACAGTTGCTTACATCTGAAGCTTTGGCCTCCATTGTGAGTAAATAAAGGCTGTTATAAAGACAAAACATGTGTACATAAATTGTCTCAAAATTTCATCGCTGTCCTTGAGAGGGCCACGTGTAAACGCTGGCTTATCTCAAGCTCAGGACACCGCAAAATCAAAAGGGAACAATCTCATTTCTTTGACGAAAAATAAAAGCCCCTGAGACGTTCCTATTTAAGGAAAAGGCAAACAAAACAAACCACGTTTTCAAAGCGTCTCGTACGTTATCAGACTTTATTTTGTGGAAAATATTTTCTTCATTCTTCTGGTTTCTACAGCTTAAATATACTAAGTAGGTATACGACGTCAAAGTATGCAATTTCGTAATCCACATCGGGTGCAACGAGGCCGCTGGAAACCAGGTCACATGCATACACTAGTATATGGGAACGTCGAGACGTCTGGCGTCCTGGACTAGGAACTTGTGAAAACTTACTCTTTTGATAGCCTAAGCAGTGTTGTTTTATATGTCGTTGTGTGAGTGTGAAGTACTGCGTAAGAGTTTGAAAACTTCCTCACTTAGAATTCGAGTGGTAGTTTTGCTTGACGCAGCAAAGCTTCGTGTTTTTGTTTGACATTACGAAGGGCAATGGAATAATAGAATAGAAAACATTAGAAATAATAATAATATTTTCTAGCGTAGGCAGACCCAGGTGTGTAATTTAGATTTTTGATCAAAAATATACTAGGGCTTCAATTAAATTTGCCCGAAATGACCCATATTTTTTGTATGTATTGTCACATCCAAGTGACAGTTGAATGTGATAGATCACTGAACCAAGATAAATTGATCTGGATTAATTACAGTGACAGAGGTATTTTTTGGTTTTCTAGAACTAATTACAGGTACTTAAGCTTTAATTATTTTCAATGTTTACAAAAAAAAATATTAAAACAGAACCCTCGGTATTTTAAGGTCGGTTAAGATTCATTGACACGGAAAACTAGTCGCCTGTCGTTAAATGAGCGGAAGATAATAAAATAAAACCTAGTTAATCCGTGGTATTCAAAAACTTGCATGAAGAATATTTCGCATACTACATTCTGCAAAACCGTTTAATGCTTGCCACATAGTAAAGAAAGGAGGTTTATGATATGACATCCGCGTTCATTTAAAATCCGCAAGACAATTTGTCATTCTATTTTGCCTTTTCAAAGAGTAACCTCTCAATTTGGAATAGACAGATACTCTTGAACTAAAAACGCTTAAAGACCTCTTTCCCGACTAAAACACGAAGCTCTCTGATCACACAAACGAAACCGCGTGCATCAACCAGTGTGCAATGGTAGGGGAGCCCTAGAAGGGATTTTGGGATTTACTCAAGCGCGGCAGATTAGTATATAGGCAGGTACCTATTACCCCATTTAACACCTCCACCAAGTATTAGTCCTGTATATGCAGCCGCGCGTCTAGAATAAAGGATCAGATTAGTAAAAAAAAAATTATCATCTGACATTCTCCAGCGCGTCAGATTAAGATAGGGTAAGTTAGTTATATGCTAAAAAGTGTATATTCCACTAATCTGACAATTTGCGATTGACGATAAGAAGTAGGAAGGTTACAAACTTGTAAAAAAAAAACGTCATCTTGCCTTTCTCGAGCGCGGCTAATTTTTTTTTTATTTTGAAGGGAATAATTCAAGAATAATGAAAAATATATAATCTGACGATTTCCGCAAGCCGAAATAACAAAAATTCGTCGATAAAGTTAAATGCGTGCAGCTGCGTGATGCCTACATTTCCTTCTCCGCGTTTCTATTCCTCTCTCACTCTTTCTCTATCTATTACTCTCTCACTCCGTCCCCACTCTGGTTTCTGTTGCCATGACGTCGTGGCATACTGTTTACAACGTGTTTCCAACGTTTTGGCTTTTCTTGCTATTTTAATATTATTTGGGGCTTTGCCACGTCCACTTCCTTTGGGGCTGCTTTTTGAAAAAGGAGTTCATCAAAAAGAGCCCCTCGCGTTCGAGGAAGTTGACGAGCATTTGTCCCCTATGATTCCTGCTTCCAAATCCATGGGATCCTACTGCCGATTCGCCGCAAATCTGTACTCCCACTTTAGCGTTAAAGTCCCCCATGACAACGGTGTAATGGGTCTTAGTAGTGAAGTGGAGGGCCCTTGATATATCATCAAACATATCCTCCACTTCATCGTCTGAATGTGTCGAGGTCGGTGCGTACACTTGCACTACCTTGAGGCTATACCTGTCGGTGAGCTTTATGATAAGGTACGCTACCCTGTTCGACACACTAGACACCTCCACAACGTTATCAGCTAGGGACTTATTAACCAGAAACCCAACGCCACCTTGGGATTGTTGGTCTCCCTCTCGGAAGTACATTAGATGACCTGATTCGAGGGTTATGGTGTCCTCCCCCTCTCTTCGAACTTCACATAACCCTAATACGTGCCACCTAATCTTCCCAAGTTCCACCTCGAGTTGCGCCAGATGCGAGTCAAGCCGTAGCGTGCGGCTGTTGTACGTCGCAAGAGTCAGTTGTTTTGGTGGCCTCCCCTAACCCGGAGATTCTTCGCACCCCCTGTCCCGCCGTAACCACGGTCGCCACCGTGACCGGGAATAGCGGGACTGCCGGGAACTAGGGGCCGTGGCTTTTTTGTGCTGCTCATAGAGGTATTTAGCCTACTGCTGTCACGCTGGCCAGACGGGTTGATAGAGGGTTTTTTTTTTCGAGTTTTCCTTCTCTCGCACTGGTGTTCGGTGCATTTTTGACTCCATTAGTCGACTTCTACGACACCCACTGGAAGAAGGGGTAGCGACATATGTATTCTTAAGCCGTCGCTACACGGCCTTCCTCGCTACACGGCCTCAGCACTTAGATATTCCTTTAAAAACTTGAGATATCAATGGATTATTTAGTTTTAACTTTTGCACACCTTTTGATCTATATCTCAGGACGGGCAAACGTCAACAAAGCTGTCATATTAAAGGTTGTTCTAGATAAAAAGGCCTATACAATGATATGTATGACATTGCTATTAGTGGAGTGTACCAGGTCCCGTATATTTGTGTCCATTGTCCTTTATGTTTTTCATACTTATTTGCTTATAAATAAAAGTTTTGTACTTCAAAGAATACATACTGGTTTATTTACTTGCAATTTTTTAAGTTCTTCAATTTGTTAAAAGGTTTGCAAAAAAACTTTCCATTGTCAGATTAAGCGAATTCCTCCAGATAATCGTCAGATTATAAGATGATTACGTTAAGGGTACATAAATTAACCATATATATCTTAATCTGACGCGCTCGAGTATTTCAAAATGGCGATTTTTTTTGCAATTTCAAATAATGGCCACGAGTTTAGGTCACGTCTAAATCGTCAGATTATTGCATAAGAGCCTTCGTTTTGGTTCACTTAACACCCCTTTTGATAATCTGACGCGCTCGATAAAATTATTTTTTTTCCCATTTTTAACCCTTACCTACTACCACCCCCACCATGGAAACAGTCAGATTAATATACGTATGTTTTCAAAATGACGTAGGACGTGCATGCTATTAATATCTGACGCGCTCGAGTATGTCCATGCAACTGTTTTTTTTTACATTTTTGAAAGTTTATAGCCGCTCCACCCACCGATGAAAGTGTGTGTATGTCAGGACATTTTTTTCTTCTTATCATCTAAGCTTCGCAATCTAATAGGTCTCATTGACGCTCGAGTCACTCCCGATTTAGCACTCTTGCCTCCCCTACTACAATATCTCGATAATTAGATCATCACGTGGCCGTTCTATTTTCATTAATATGTCATGTTTGCACGGATGAACCCGTCGTTGTCAGCCAAATGACGGCTATAAAACAATACGTATAAACTGTTTCTTGTTATGCATCTAGGACAAATTAATATAATGTATGGAAAATGGATTAATTATCGTCATTCTCCCCTGTCCTAGTGGAGAAAGCGGTAAACACATGCTTTTAACATAATTATTTGATAAGTTATAAATATGTAGCTTGAGCTAGATACGTCTTCAGATTTGCAAACGTTGTTAAGACTGATCATCGGGCATCATTAACTTTCCAATTATGATCAAATCTTCTAAGTATGTAGAACCAAAGAATATAGTAGAATAGAAGAACTGATAGACATACCGCCTATTTACCACGAACAAAAATAGTAACCAACGTGGATAGGTAACACCGTCTGGTAAAACAAATTTCAGTGTGTACCTTCGGACATTTGCGTAAAACAAACACAGACATATCGATTTTCAGGTGGTATCGATTAACACAGAATAAGAGGCACCCAATTTTTGTATTCACTGGATAATTCGGAAGATCAGTCTGTTAGTATCGTATTTTTTCTACCAGGAATTAAGTAGGTATCAAAAATCCTGTCACGTCATCTTCACTGGAAGTTAAGGAATTTTCCTGTAAGTATCAGTTATAAGGCGATCCGTAATAATAAAGGCACTATCTGTACCCATTGTATACGTAAGGAATTTCCATGGTGCACTGGATTGCGTAACAGGTTATGAGATAACTGTACCTTATACAACCTTATTTCCCATTCATTTCGCTACGATATTATACGTGAAGATCACTAACACACTTCGTCACTTGGGATTATCTGATAATGAGGTAATAGTCAAAGGTATTCCATCTTGTCTAGGTACAGTTAGGTACTTAGAACTTGGTTATATTTGCCCTAACGATAAATCAATAGATTATGTAGTCCGCTGTACCAATGTCGAATGATTGTTGACACGCGATTACGCCACGTTCAATTAACATTCGATGCAACAATCGATTGGTTTGAAATCGATATTCTTTTCTAGTTGTAGTAGCAAAGCAAATGCTACTTTTTACACGATATAAACATTCTCTCTTGTTGACGTACGTATTGCTTAGAATCGAATCGCGTTACGACGAAGCAGAATTAACAGCTGTTCTTTATAAGATGTTAGTTTTAAACATTTAAAAACTTTAGATTTCACTTGTTTTATTTCTCTGATACTTAGAATAACACGAACAAAAATACTGACAGATAAAAAGGAGAAAATGTCAAACATGTTTTGGAGTAAAGCCGTGATAGATGGCAGGAGAGATCGTTGGAAATGTCACAAGGAGTGTTACGTTGTGATTAATGTTGATTAGGTTGAATTAAGTTTGCCCTTAAAATACGTAGTTTTAACCGAAGCTTTGCAAGTAACGTTGTCTATATAACTTGCAAAATTGTTAAATAATTAGTTTAGTTACATAAAAAGGTTGCTAAGGTAAGAACTTTTCACTTCTACTATAAGTAGGTATTCTTTTTTTATCCACTTAGCCAAGTTCAACATTATTAAAAAAACTCGACGTTCGTGATAAAAATGCATAACTGCAGTTATCAGGATCCCTACAGCACTTAAAACTTATGCAAATTGTACTTTCAACTAAAAACTACTTTAATCCGCAGCTTGTTATTGTAAGTAATTGCTTTACCAAGAAAATGTTATAATTCATTTTTAAAAACACGTTATTACTACCAGCTGACTATCGTTCATGTTTTCAAAGAACATTTCCTATGTTTAAAGTGACTCAGAACGACACGCAAAACACTTTCACAGAAAAAATAAAAAACTCACCGGTAAGTTTGATTGCACCAATCTGGTAATAACACCGACATATCAGAAGCAGGAAAACAATCCAGGATATCACAATTGGACCGTCTTGCACAAATAACATTTCCATTTTGTTGACAAACAAAATACGGAGCAAAAACGGTTAAAAAGATCACTTTCAAACTACCTATATGCGACTGAAGGTAACTCCTTGTGTTCGAGACAGAAAGTACAAAAAATATTGTGGGGTAGACGCACGGCGCGGTGTCATCGGTCGACACCAAAGAAATGCGCCTCGACCGCTTGGCACATGCGCGGGAGTCGAGATCCAAATAACCGGCAAAATTACAACGATTCAATTAGTCTTTGTTTTTCACAAGTTCGACGTTTTGTAAGATTAATGTTAGTGTTTTTATAATAGTTTCAACGTAATGATAAATTAAATTTTCTTGTAAATATTTTGAACTTAGAATATTTCTCTAAATCGAAAGTTATGTTATATTGGAAACACAAGAATGTCTCGCTTCACGTGCTGCAATTATCTCACATTGTAAACACGTCGCCTTCCAATCATCGATCGGAATGGATCAGATAAGCGCGCGCTACAAACGAACCGCGTCGACTGACCTGCGCCCGCGCACGCGCCGTTCTACACGAACATATGTCGACTTGTCGATCGTACAATACTCTCGTAAATGATAACAAAAATAAAACCAACCTCCCAAGCCGAGAAATGGAGAAAAAAAGAATGCTTTTGATATTCTAGACCCGTTTCAAGTTGTTTCAAGATTGCATGTCAATGACCTATGTAAATTATTTTTAACAGGTGGTTTAATGGAACCGAACGAGATTGATGGAATGGCTTTCATATTCTTTTACGATACAGCCTAAAAAGCTAGACAATTAATCTGGATTTAATGGTTAAGAATGAAAAATACCGGCCAAGTGCGAGGTTCCGTACAGAGCAAAAATGAGCAAACGTTTGTTTGGGGAACCCCCAAAATATTTATTTTATTCTAGTTTTCAGTATTTGTTGTTGTAGCGGCAACAGAAATACATCATCTGTGAAAATTTCAACTGTTTAACTATCATGGTTCATGAGATACAGCCTGGTGACAGACAGACGGACGGACGGACGGACGGACGGACAGACAGAGGAGCAAAAACAATAGGGTCCCGTTTAACCCTTTGGGTACGTAACCCTAAAAAAGAATCATATTCTCAAACAATTTCGTTCACACACCAAAAGCAAAGATTCGATAATAACTAATCGATTGTTTGATTTCACCATTCCAAGTTTCTAGTTAGAATAAGTACTAGAAATTTTGTCACCGATGCAGAAACGTGTCTAGAACACACAAAATCACGGAATCGAATTGGAAATAAAGTATTCGCACGTGAGTTTCCGACAAAGGAAACGGTAAATTGGGACACCTACTTGGGACAACTTAAGCCTGAAGCTATGCTCACGTGGCTTTCAGTTTGTTGTGATTTTTACTTTTCCTCTGAACAGTTTTTCTATGCATCTTCATGAGGATCCACTAGTATTTAACTATTGGGAAGGTACTGTGATTGCATTGGATCTACCACTTAGCAAAGGTACAGGATTTCAGAGCCTAGTCAAGGGTCTTTAACTTGGAAAATCTTGTCGTGTTATTCATCCTAAGTTTCATTATCACAAGGTTAAACACCAATGCTAAACATTATAAATGCGAAAGTTACTGTCACGCTTTCACGGTCAAACCGCAAGCCCTGGATGCCTACTAGCTTTTCAATTTATAAATCGAAATAAGAATAATTCTAACAACTTACAGACCACCTCAGTAAACATTAAACTTTTAAAATAAAACTATAGCGGCAATATTATTCAGGATCAACTTTCAAATGACAGGCGTGTGTTTAAAAGTTCAACACGTGTGCTTCATATGCATTAATACAATAAACATTTCGTGATATTAAAATACCTTCTGGCTGTCTGCGTTAACTTTAAATTGTGAGATGGGATGAAAATTTACCGTATCGAGAACCTACACTTCTGATAATATTACCTAGGTGTCAAAGATATCTGTTCAGTAGTGTCCAAACTAGCCACTTCATGCATTCGTACAAATTTTCGCGTTGCCGTTAATGTACGAGTAATAAGTTTTGTCCGACATAGCTTAGCTATTACTTTATTTGCAGGCGCTGGCATTATTATGCTTTTAGCTAATTTTTATTCCCAGGGCAGTTACAAAAGTGAAATAACCTAGTTTCCTTCCCCAATTCTGGTCATTTGCTAATGACATGTGTTGTAATGACAAGTCCATCATCAAACTTTAAGGTTTATATTACCAACATGAAAAGTCTTACCTGTTGTTTTTAATTCCAAGTATTTACAAATTAATCAATTAACAATTTGTATAATCAAGTCTGAGGCTGTTATGAACATTTCCCAGAAATTACGTAGGAAAATCTTTTTCCTTATTGATCTTCTAAAACAATTATACATAAACAAAATCATTGCTTTCTGCAATTTTTTATTTGACCGAAAAACGTATCGTCTGTTTTTCGTTATAAAACAATACCAAAAAAGTTTTCAGTATATTTGAGGTTGCCAATAGCTTCTAACTTTCTTTAGAAAATACATTCTTTGTTGGTTATGAACTCCCTTGAAACGAGAAACAGCAAAATAATAAAAATACGTCTAAATACATTTCTGTAAATACAACGCGTAATTGAAATGAAATATAATTCTCTGGAGTTTTCGCGAATTTCGATAAAATACTTATTGTTTCTCTACGTGATGTTTTGTTATTTGTAAGTGTCATATTACGCGAAATGTGTTGTGTAATGAATTATGGTTATATTCGGCGTCAATTAGAGCCTACATGAATACATCATTAGAACGCGGTACGTACTGGATATTTACAACACCCAATAGAATATGTTTTTACATTATTAATTATACGAACTATGTGACTAGCCAATACAACTCACCTTTTCTTTAACACTGACACTTCAAAAATAGATACATACATGATTTATTATAAAAACACCCTAATCGATTAAATAATGTCAGTAAAACGAATAACTATTATTAGTTGACTCATCATACTCCTCAAAACTCCTCATATTTCAACATATTTAGGAGTGTAAGTGTTAGTAATTTAAAAAGATTTACACAAAAATAGCTCTAACCATCAATATTTAAGAATGGATTATTATTAATGGCCCCCACGCGAAGATGTGGTGTATTTATAGCTTGCGTGCACTAATTTCAAAATGAGTATCCCATCAAAATGTACAAGTGTGGCTCGTGTGCATCTTTACTAATATTTATGTTTGCAACGATATTAAAAATCGCTTCATATCCTTCTATTTCTATTTTTTTTCATATGCTCAGACTGCCAGTCATTTTAGGCACTATCCCGGCATGACGTAGTTCACAAAACAGACGTTAATTCATCTTTAAGAAACACCTTCATTATTATTAATCTTTTGTTCCGTAAATAATTATTTTCGGAAGGTCATAAATAACAATAGGCAAACGTAACCCGATCAAACTATGATTCACTGCTAGACCATAGAGGAGTATAAATCATTGGTACCATTTCCTAAGCACACACGCACACATGCATACATTTATGTACTCGTAACTATAAAGTTTCGGCCTCAATGATTCACGAACAGTTGACTTTCTGATCTATAAACATAAAAGGGCATAACTACCTTGTCGGCCTTGAGGTTACTTAGGGATGGTAGTGTCAACATTAGAATAAAAAACAGTTCAAAATCTTAAACGAATAGTCAACTTCACCAACCACAATTTGTGGTAGAAAATGCCTTTTACAAAATACATAATCTTTTTAGATGAAAATCTTTGAATTGCCAAAAGAAGCTTAATTTGACTACAAGCAGATATTATTCTAGGTACGAATTATTCTAGCTTTGAATTCCTAACTAGCACCCACGTACAACGCTTTGAGCTTCAAAGGAAAGAACGATTTTCGCTGAGCGAAACCTATTTTGCATGCCTTTTACTTGAACTAAAACTATCGCAATTATTTTAAACATTTTAACGTCTCGAATAAAAAGTATAGTTATCGGCACGGATATTGAGCCCTGACCTTTACCTGCGCAGAAGTGATTTACCTATTGGTTTATTGCCTTAAGTGTACAGTGCGCAAAGCGATCCCCACTGTTCCGCCGAGAGCTCAATATCCGTGCCGACAACTATATAGAATTTATTCAAGTACGCGACAACCCTGTATGAAGCTTATTTGCTGTTAAATCGTTCGGAATTTAGCGTTACTGGGACTTCTATTTACATATGCGACGCGGCTATAACATAGAATCTAAAATGTAGTCTATAAAACGTATAGACATGACGAAAACAATCATTATACTTGAGTTTAATTTTCGAGAAGGAAACACAAACAAAACAGCAAAATATTTTTGTGATTTCGCAAAGAAACTTAGCGAATTGACGAAACGGAACAATAAAAATGATACTGCTATTATACTGGTTATTTATGCAAGTACTGGCACGAAATCGCTTTGGGCCTACTGAAGCGTACTCCAGGGCAGACGAAATCAATTGATTGGACCGCCGGTCTACGGTTCGTAATCCTTGAGAAGTAATATCCGTCAGTTGATCTTTTGATGTTCAGGATACACCTCTGGGAGTTGGGGTTAATGTATTTTTAGGGTAAATAAGATCGATGGTTTATTAAATAAATATAGACATGCCTAAGCTTGCCTAAGCATGCTAAGCAAGGAGCCAACTTCGGGGAAAAGTTAACAAAATCATGAATGTGCATGATTATGTTAAGATAGGTAGGTATATTTTTTTTACACATTATCGCTGTAAACAATAAGCTATAAAAATACAATGTCTGAAACTTAAGGATACCCCGTCAAGACTTAAGTTCAAACTTGCAAAATTGTTCAGAACATATAGCACTTTCCTATTAGGAACTTTGTATGGTACTCAAGTTACTATACCCGGCTTAGGTAACCTGCAACTTGAATATTGTATTATCTTGAGAACTTGTTAGGATGAACCGCTAGACTACCTGGATAGTTTAGTGTACTAGAAAAGAACGAAACAATCCCCCTGGAGAATTCAGCCTGGGATCTACTAAGCGTAGAACTGGTGGTAATTCTATGAACTTAAGTGAGCGAAAGTAGTTACTGGTACTTCTATTAGTTTAATGCCTTATTTTAATTGTGCCTACAATGTAAAATTGTATGTCATTGATTGAGTTTCGTGTTGCTAAAATATCTTTTTAATTTGTACCCATAATGATCGTCTAGCGTGTGCTTTCCAAAAGGGATTCATTTAACTTTAATTTGTCCTGTTACAGTGTGACCCAGTATCTAAGGACTGCTGCAACCATCTGCTTTTATAAACTGCTGGTTCTTTAGTGTTATCCTTTTGAATGCAGGTTTCCTTTAGAATTTACTACTGCAATTTCTCACAGTCGGACGCATTTCTGTTGCTAAGCCATTGCTTTGCTAACATTAAAAGGATTAAAGAATTAAACTTAAGATTAAGCTTTAGTGCAAAAAAATGCAATAAAAAATCATGAATAGAACATAAATTGAACAATCAAGATTTAATTTTATTCAAATGTATTATGAGCACTCATAGCTCTACGGGACTACTCTTAGGGCGTTTTTTAGAAGCCCTAAGCAGTTGGCCTAAAGCGAAATAGTAACGTTAAATCTAGTCACGTAAAGGTCGGCGCGTGCTAATCTTTTGACACACTAATTTATTATTGATGACAAATATAACATTTAGAAGATTTCATAAGTTTGGTTGCATCAAGAAGTTCTTAAGATACCTATAGACTTTCATGCATAACTTATTTTACTGTTGACCCAATATACCTCGTGTGTTCATAAGTTTTGAGACAAAATAAAAGTTGCATATCTTTTTAAATAATAAACTTATATTTATAAAAACAATAGTAAACATAAAGTAAATAGTAAGTAAAAATTAAATATAATTATTATTCAAAATAACCACCCCTGTTTTTAATACATGCCCTTAGACGATTTGGCCAGTCATCAGTGGCGGCACGAATCTTTTCCAGAGGAATTCGCTTCGCTTCTCGGACAAGAGCTCGCTTAAGTGACTCCAAGTTTGGGTGGGACTTTCGGCAGGCTCTGAGCTCTAATTCGGTCCATAGAGAATAATCCAGCGGGTTGAGGTCGGGGCTGGAGGAGGGCCATTCATTCGCCGCAATGAAGGCCGGCACATTTTCCTTCAGCCAAGCTTGAGTGGTTTTAGCCTTATGGGATGGCGCCGAGTCTTGCTGGAAAACCCAATACTTGTTATGGAATAGGGTATTAGACAGGGGTTTCACAACAGTCTCTAGAATGTCACTTTGATAATTTTTGGCTTTCACCTTGACGCCTTGTTGGCAGAAATGAAGCTGAGTCACACCTTCGTACGAAACTCCCCACCATACCATGACACTAGCCGGATGATGAGTACGCGAGACATTCCGTGCTGAAGCTGGGACATCCTTGCTACTTTTGGCATACACTTTATTGTTTTGTCGGTTGAACTTTTCTTCGACAGTAAAGATTTTCTCGTCGGTGAAGAGTATCTTCCTCGCATCGTGTCTCCTAAGCAGTATTGGACAACGTTCGCGTCGCAATTGACGAAGGCGATCGTTTAAAAAGTGTACTTTCCTACGGCTATACGCCTTAACCTTGAGATCATATTTCAGTATTCTGTTGACTGAAACGCGCGAAATATTGGTCTGCAGAGCGAGTTTCTTCTGAGTGCGACATGGATTTCGGCGAAGTCGCTCTCGGATGATTTTAATGTTCGCAGGCGTCCTCACAGAGCGTGGACGACCACTTCTTTGCCGATCTTGTAAAGAACTTGTCTCCTTGTATCGTTTAAAAGTGTAATACACGAAGTTACGGCTCACACCAAAACTTTTCAGTTCTCGGAAAATGTCCATAGGTTTTCTTCCCACCTTAAATAGTGAAATGACGGTCGCACGTAATTCTTTTGTTCCCTCCATTACGAGAAAATTTAAATAAAATAATCCGAAATCATAGATATTAAAAGTTAACATTCCAAATTCAAAATTAGAAAAAAGAAATATACAGCAGCCAGTAATTTTTATTTTATTTTTATAAGTAAAAAGTTTGTCTCAAAACTTATGAACACACGAGGTATTTAGGTATTTTTAGTGACTTCAAGAGAAGTCTGATCTTTGGTACATGTAGTTTTCATTAAAGTAATATTCTGAAATATTAGCACTGTTTTTTTCATAAGAGAAACGTAATTTATAACATTTTTCGCGCTTGACTTCTTTCTGATAAGTTATGACATGATACATCAGTTTTTCAAGACTAAACACTAAATAATGACGCGTAAATATTCGCTTACACAGTTACTGGTGTTAGACACGATACTTGAAATAAAAAGTAAATACCGGTGATATTTTTACCTACCTTAGCCTTGTAATAAAAGTTTACCACACAATATAGCGACCATTGAGGGTATATCATCAATATTTTAAATCTTTTACAATAGCAACGCGTGGCAACGCTAAATGTCATTCAACAATATCCTGAATGTTCATTTTTGAAATTGAAACTACTACATATGTACTTTATTGAAAACATAAAATCATATTTGAAATTGATAGCCTCGAATGAGATATAACTCAATTCTTATAAGTAACGAGGTATTCGTATTGACATTTCGAAATATCTCAGCCTTTGGCAAATTGAAGAATAATATTACGGAACATTTTTGGCTCATAGGAATTTTAACTTAGCCATGTACCCTTTTTACCGAGGAAATGATATAAAATACCTGTTAAGTCGATCCCTTACCCGTAGAGTGAAATGTCAGGCGTAGGTGCTGATAAACTGGCTGTATGGACCTGCCACCCACGCTGACGGTGGTTAACGTATAGGAGCTAGGGAAACTTCTGGACCGATTAATGTTGAGGTCTCAGAATAAGTTTATCGTGAAAATCTGTTTTACGGTCTATCATACGAAATTCTGAACAACTAAAGCTTACTAGAAATGAACTTAAAAACAATTGGTGTTCGCAGAAGGCCTTGATAGTCGACCGATAACGTAATTAGTGCGGGACTCTCACTGGGCTTAATTAATTTAACACTACCGTGTTTTAGACTTTAGAGGAAGACCCTAAAGTGCCTACTTTGAATAGGTAGAACAGAATCAATATTAAATTCACAGTTCACGGACAGTTAAATTAAAATCGTTGCCCAATGCCACAAGTAATTTCCCGGCATTGGTAAGTAAAGCAATATTCCCGAAATATTAAAGGATTTAGCAACAGAATCCTAGCTAAACTGACCCTGTAAACAAGAATGAAATGAGCATCTAAATTTAAATAACTGTCATATTCCACGAACATTATCCTTGTAACGTTTACTCCGTTTCGTATGCACTTGTTTGGAGGACGAGATAGGTAAGGTTGGGACCTTGACCCACTTCAAAACTGCGTGTATTGTGGTCTGACCTACCTGTCGATCGTTTGGGTTTTGACAGCAAAGTTTGGAACCTGTTGACATGCTTGACAGCTGCCCTTGACTTTTTGATTGGTTCATTGAACATCGCAACGGGTTTTTCGACGAAATTGAATTCTTATTGATCGGTAAGAACGACATTTCATTGGAATTGGCTGAATAACTGATGACGGCATTATGTTTAATGGAGCTAGAGGTTTATTTAAATCAATAAAAATAATTCATTGACTTTGTTGTCTTTTTCTCCGAACTCGAGGGCAGGCTTGATGATGAGTATGAATAAACTGAAATGATCACAGAACTGTGGCCAGAATATCCTCAGATGGATATCATAGCCCTGTCAATTTGAACATAAAAATGCTAGAAATAGAGAACCGCTGCAGGAAAATTGAATGCAATAAATAATATTACTAAGGCTGGCGCACTCGAGAACCAACAACACTATACTAAAAGTGTTATAGTTTTGCATTATGTTCCGTATGCACCATTCTATTATGAAGGACTTGCCAGGTAAGGTCCCAACCTTGGCCTAGTTAACGCCTGACCAGAGCGTGAGCTTCGGACTTTACGTGCATTTATTTTGCGACAACCCCCACTCGGCGTATATCGAGGGAAAATACGTAAAATACACCAGCTGTTGCGATATTTTACGTTGTTTTTAGTCGATTGCTTTTCCGTTCCCACGAAGTTATCTGCATAATGCATTACTGCTTGATGAAAATGGGTTTCTGCTGACAAATACGTAGTACCAACTCAGGTGCACGCTTAAGTAACTTTTATACGTTTTTTGCATAATGGTGGACTGAATTCGTAGTCCCTCGTAACTGGACCGTCGAAAGACCATCATAATGTGAAGATACCTGTCTATTTTCATAAGCAATTGCGATGCGATTTTTTTCCTGAATAAGAGGGGTTAAGAAGACTTATTTGCAAGTTTAGATATCATGCGATTTTCCACTGATAGAAAGGCCGAAGGTAATAATTTGATATCATGCTACATCCCCGCGTTGTGCCTCAGGACTGCTATTAAATTACACTCGTAAAAGGACACTTCGTGGACATATTTTATGGCGAAAATATATCCATTTTATATTACCTACTCTCTTTGAAAAGCTTCCGCGGCAAAAATGTTCAGTTAGGTACTTTTTGAGTCGGGTTACTGCCGCTGTAAAAATGCTATAAACTTTTGTCTTTTTCTAATTAGTGAAGACTCTCGGTAAGCGTTTTGCGAAAATGGTTTAAATTATTTTCGATCGACTAAAGACATCTATGACAATTCAGATTTTAAGTGTAGATAATCTCCCTGCAGTTTTATCTTGTGGTTATTTTCAAACAATTTAAGTTTTATACGTAGTGGAGGTCATATGCAGATTTATGTCTTACTTGGATAAAACTAAAATGGCGGTCTCTCGGGTACTAAAGTTATTCAAAGATGTTGCAGCTATTATCTTATGTGCTTTAAGATTTAGACCGAAGTATACGATAAAGTGCAACAATTACGTGGCGATGTCTCCTTAATGAAACATTACTTACACCACCGGAACGTACTTAGCGACGTCTTAGCTCTTGTTTCCTTGCAAACTAATGCATAAACTTGGAACTATCGTAAGTCTTAGACAAACAACCTTGTGCCATATAGCCGGCTGGCTAGAGACCACGATCATAATATTCCTGCCCCAGTGCTTCTAAATAATTCATGTTAGAAAGGCTCACACGTACGTCTCCAGTCTCGGGGCTTGCACGTCAGGTCGCTAGCTCTACCTGTGGCCTATAAATTGAACATATTTGAATAATAAATTGATACACGAACGAATTCGATGGATAAAGAAACACACGCCAATACGGAATTCTAGTCTAGCTAACGTTTGTATAGTAAATTATGTGGAAACGTACGTCTACAAATGGTATATTATTTAACTTGAATTTTCCTTTCACTTGAGGGTAAAAAACCGCTAAAGAACCGCACCTCGGCGCAATCGATAGCTCTAATTGATACGCCAAACGAAGCGAAATTGATGGACACGCAGTTAAATTTTCTATCCAATTAATCTGTTACGATTCACAGTGACACGATACAATATACTTTCTGAGAACTATTATTATTGTTAGACAGTTCATCATATTATTCTTTCGTGATCGTTTATGCGTCACTGCGTTATGTTAATAAAAGATAACCATTGATTTCTCAAAAAGTCGCGATCAAACACAATTTTATGGATTTTATAGCAACTTACACTTATTTAGGATGCAAATAACTCTTTTTTGCAATGAGCTCGAACAGAAAGCATAACAAGTGGATTAGTAATTAATGAATTCCATTACGTTTTTAACGATACCATTTCTTCAATCGACAATTACACATAACATCGAACACGATACTGAGAATCTGTTCAACACAACTAATTCCTTGAATTAGGAATGCTGGAAGTGAAAACGTACTTTCCATTAGCAGAGCGTATAGACTCTATAGAGCCTAAATTATTTGTAGCAGATTACGTCTGTGTATGGTTCGAATTTGAATGCAAAGGGTACGAGGCTAAGGTAACGTTTGCCAATAATCACGATAACAATAGGGTTGCCTTATCCAGATGTAGCTCGGCCATCTGGGAAAAATAACAAGCAATACGTTTATGTAAATCGACGTTTACGGTTTTGAATATGAAACTACGCAGAAAATAGCATTGGCAATTTAAACTGTACTGTAGAACTTTTTAGATATTCCACAATGCTAAAATGTAACAGACAATCTGCATATTTCTACGATCTTCCGTTAAATACTTGGGAGTTTAGACAATCTATTTAATCCTCCCACTTTAAATTCGGGGAACAAATTCCGTGGGTTTAAATTTGCAAATCGGGGGGATTCATGTAACGAAGGGTATATATGGGGTCGCAAGCGTGACGCATACATGGGCTGTCTAAAAAGGACGTTTGGAACTTTCAACCCTACGCTCGCCGGGTGTTTGGCGTGTCAACGTGACTGCGGTCACGGCCGTGCGGTAGCACGCAGAAATAGACTGAGGGCGTATGTTTGACAGGTTAAACGCATTGTTATTTGGATGTCACCTGGTGAGAGATGCGTGTGGGACATCTGGCTTTAGCACGCTCACGTTATAGCAAACTCTCTGCCTACACACTCAGATCAGACTCTCATAAAATAAACACGAGTTTCGAAGTACTCTTCCGTTTTCAGATTACGTCAACTTCCGATGACATTTTGGCATGGTTCATTTTTATTTCATGTTACAGAAGATCATAGAAAGGTAACTTGAAATAAAAATGAGTTAAAAATGTATCAAACTTTTCAAAGTTATGTGGGCCACACAAAAATAGAAAAAGACAATGTTTGATCTAGTTTTCTCCGATTATTTACTTACGTACTTTATCTTTCCTTCCTAATAAGTACCTGTACATAAACGATACGCCTGGTATGCAAATCATAGATAAACAAACGGTTTATTGTATGCGTCTAGGTAACAACTGCTATTTTAATATTTGTTCGGGTCCAAAAAAAAATCTTTGGACCCCACCAACTTAACTTTATAAAAAAAAACATCAACACTTTGTATGAAACATAAATACTAAAAGCTCATTTTATCTCAACCCACCAGTGAACAATTACGGGTGTTAAATACCTTTAATAAAAGTAAAAAATTACGAGATATTCTAATTACAGTATTAAAACAAACGAAAGGTCGTGATTTCTGCGGGGGCTAAGTGTGAACAGTAAAATCCGTTGCGACGCCGATTTGTCACGAAAGAATTTTAAACTGTGCGATAATTTACGAAATCCTTTACGGCATACAGCGTCAAGAGTACCATTTTGTCGAAACGAAACGAAATTAACTGCGAGACAAATGGTGACAGTGAGAACGTGTGAGTTTTGTGTTGTTAATGCGTCTGCATGTTAACCGTTAATCGCTATGTATTTCACAATGTATTTAACTTTATGTGAATTGTGATGGGACTTTTTGTTCGCATTCAGAAAATTTTCCAAATTACTTTATATTGTAAGTTTTTCTTCGAATGCAAAAATACGCTATTCAATCACCTACGGACACGTAAAGATACGTAATCTTCGCTAACACAAAAATAAAAATTCCGAAATATTTGGAATCAAACGGCCGACTTTTAAAACTGATATTAAAATACCTCTTCCGTCAAAACATTGACACTAAAGTATACTCAAACTACTAAGTATACGTATATGTGGTCGCTTGTAATTAGGAGTGCATACTAGACCTACTTATACTATAAAATATCATAACTTATGTAATTATGTGACTCCTGTTGGCAATCCTAGTGTTAATAAATAAATATACCTAATTTTAAGTACTCACCAGCAGCATCAGTGTTAACGGTAGGCTGCGCAAGAGTTCGTTTCGGCGTGCTGGTAGTGCGCGGTGACGGCTGTGCGCGCCTGCACGGAGGTGTGCACTCCGGTCCATTTGGACGCTGAAACAATGTAAAAACAATATTTAGAGATAAGTCAGTAATCCAAAGAAGGAGAATTAAACTAAATAAAGTTAAACATGGTAGGGGTTAAAGAATGTAACAATTTAGCATTCCTTTCCTGTTTCGGAATTTAATTCAAAGGGCATACAAATTACTGAGAACGATTTTGTAATGTTTGTATTATTTGCTAAATAAAAATTACATTTTGAATAACACAGTGATAAATGCAAATTACATCATTAGTTATAAAGTATGTAAATCAAAGCATAAAGCTTGATTGGCAGAAACTTGTAAGTACTTAAAATTGAGTGTTTCACTATTCGGCCAAAGTCTCGTAAAAGATAATTATTGACCATTTAGGGTTATTTTTACCAAAAAAAAAAAAAACATGACGATTTCCATCCACGGTGGATTAAAAAATTGCGGGTGGTTAATCTATTAACGAATTAGGAATTTACAGACTTTGTATAGTAAGTTCAACTCAGTCGTGCGCGCGGCCTTATGTGTGGGTAACCCTTGTACATATACAGTGACTTTGTGTGCGTGACAAGAGGTACAGTCGGGTACAATACATTTATTTAGGGGTTGTAAGTATACGGGTGTTTAAAGAAAAACAGTTATTACGTATTTTAATGTTTATTTATTTATAATGATGATGAATCGCTACTTGAAAAATAAAATGATGAATTTTCGGATTCGCTACTCTCCAAGGTGAATTATAAATTCTGACTCCATGTGAAAATGTCTATAGTATTCTTCTTTTTTCTTTTGTACATGTCGACAAGTATTACCCCACATCCCTTCATCAATTTGACTTAAACGTTCATTTATGAGTTTCATTATTTCCGTCTTATTTTGGTCGACATTATGCGAAGCAATATAATTTTTTAAAATTCCCCACACATTTTGTTTACATTATTATACTAGATTATACCTCTTTTTACATTCTTAGTCCACACTTTTATTTATTGTGCGCGTACCCCGAGCTAGAAAATATGTAAGGAGTATTTAATTCATCTTAAATATTTCACCTTATTTATTTCTTAGATACTGTCAATGTCAATTTGAAAAGACGTATGAGAAAATAATTTCTGTTACAGCCTTTTTATCGTCCCACTGCTGGGCACAGGCCTCCTCTCACACGGAGAAGGATTGAGCATTAATCACCACGCTTGCTCAATGCGGGTTGGTGATTTCAGACTATATAGTCCAGGTTTCCTCAAGATGTTTTCCTTCACCTTTTTATCAGCCATTGGTGTCTAAGATTACTTAGAAAGTACATACAAACTTAGAAAAGTTGCATTGGTACTTGCCTGACCTGGAATCAAACCCACACCCTCATACTCGAGAGGTTGGTTCTTTACCCACTAGGCCACCACGACACGAGAAAATAATGAAAAACTATATTTAATAATAAGAAGCTTTGAATGTTGTTTCATTTTTTGAAACGCTTTACCTGACTCCTTAATAATTTCTCCGTGAATAACTAGTATTTTCGTAAACGACTGTACCCATAACAAAAAGCGATAAGAACACGTCATGCTCGGACGACGTCACTGTCACACGAATGAAAGTTGTATATTTACAAGCCGATGCACACATAGGGCCGCGCGCAAATCTGAGTTGAACTATCTATACAACAATAACAAAAATACAGACTTATAAACAGAATACACAACTGCATAAATTCATTAATACATATAAGTCAATTAATTCACTATTTCAAAGTCAAATAAATATTATATTTCTAAACAAAATTAAATGCCAAGTATTTCTTTATAATAAGTCGTTTAAATTTTCATTATGACTTTTAAGCTTATTTGCTCAATCATAAAAGAAAATCCGACCGTGAACTTGAGACACCCTTGACCTCAAGAGTTAAGACTTTGAACTGAAGTACAATAATTATAAATTATTAACTCATTCTCACGTATAATGAAGGACTACTTAATAATTTGTAAAGATCTCGTCTGAAATAATAGAGATAAAACGTTTAGTCTAAGAGTATATAATAGGCATGTCTCTCAGTGTGATCCATCAATGAAATTAATTGAATTGTTGTGATGATGGCGTTAGTTATTGAGAATTCTTGGTATCTGATAGCATAATATGGGAGATTAATAACCCTAATAGAGATAAAGTTCGATCATTAGACGACAATGAAGACGTTCACGCCAATTTATTTTGCCAAAACCACGTAAAGCGAGAACAGGCCATACATTTTTGATTCTATGTACATTTAAAGTATTTAGTCCATGATTGAATTACAATTATTTACCCAAAATAAATAGCCTTTTCGTCTAAACAAATTAGTCAAATAAAGCCTTAAGGTCCAACCAGAGCGTCAAAATAACCAAAAATAAATTACTCTTGACTAATATTTGACAAGGCCATTGGCTTATGACATTGAAGTTGGAACCGCACTGAATATAGAAAATAAATACTGTCTAAACAACTTACCATTTTATTTATTTTATACTCCTTAAAGTAAATTCTCATATTGGCAACAGAATGACTCTTCAACTTTATGCGTTACATAGAATTAAGAGTCAGAATCACTTATTCACTTCACGTCTGACTATTGTACGTTTATACCTAAAAGCCAAATGATAAGCTCATACCTCCTAATGATGTCATGAAAGCAACCTTTGAAGAATTTGTAGTGCGTAAGTGTACCTTTAAGAAATATATAAGACCCGAAATTAAAGATTTGGCATTTGTGCCTACTCAGCGGTTTAATGATGCAAACGTAGGTTTTAAGCTTTACTTAAACATTTAAATAATATGATCAATGAAGACAAAAGATTGTGATTGTGTGTGTTTGTTACTTGTTTACGCGCACGTGAACGGATTTTGTGAAAACTTGGCAGCAATATATATTTAGTTGATGAATCAGAATAACATAAAGGGAACTCTTTATCCAGGTGCGGGATGTAATTCCCTACAAAATCGGGTGAAACCGCTGGCGAAAGCTAGAACTAGAATAATTATTTGGAGTAGCGTCCCAAGTTCAGTGAATGTAACAGCTGTGGCGTCTGTTCATTACAGGTTTCTAGTTAAGTTCGCTTGATAGAGACCGCTCATGTTTGACTACGAAGATGCATACAGTGTTTGATTGGAAAGTTAAACTTAGACTGGATCTAGAATCCCGCTTAACTTGCCCAACTTAAGTATTAACTGGTTACTAAGAAAATCAAAACTTTTCTTGTAGTTGAAACAGGTATTGTTGGAAAGATTAACTAACTGAATACGAAAACCGACAAAGAACTTCAAAAAACAATAAAAACAGTCGGCGAACTTCAGTGAGTAGCCCTTTTTGCGTAGGGTTTCCCATTGCCTCTCCAACTTAGTTGGCAAGGAAACATCGAAAGAACTTATGTAATTAAGGGTATTCGCAAATGTTTACTCTGCCCCGGGTACCGCAAACTGCCTTAATTCGCCCGAAAAATATCTGAAGCTCTCACTTAGACAGATTAAATTAATCTAGAGGTACTTCAGGTCACCCTTTTCTAAGAGTATATTTAAGCTCAAGGATTCTTGGCGATATTAAAATTCTAAGAAGACCATGGATCGTAAATTGTGAAGTGAAAGACAAATAATGACTCAAATATTGAAATATTAATTTTCTCTACAAAGTAAAACTTGACTATCAAACTAATATTGAAGTTCGATATATTAGTACTTGAAGAAAATTCAACACTGGATGGCTAAACTAACACAAAAGTGGAGCCTAATATTGACAAACTCATACACCGGTTTGAGATATAGAACAATGTGCGTAGGACAAAGTTTCGAGAGCCTATTTACTGGCAGGCTAAAACCATGTTATGTTAAACAATTCTCTGCAAAACTTTGATACAAATTCTTGAGTACATGTCAAGGAGAGGAGTTAAACATATGGAACCTGGTTATCTAGGCCGCTAGGCGTACGTTCTAGAGCCACATTAACACGCCATTTCACCGAAGACCTGCCAGAAGTCAGCAGTGGCGAAATCGAGATCGCTCTGAGACAGCTCAAAAATGGAAAAGCCCCTGGCGAGGATGGCATTACAACAGAGCTATTAAAAGCAGGAGGAAACCCCTTACTGAGGGAGCTCCAGAAGCTTTTTAATGCCGTCCTGTTTGAAGGGAGAACTCCAGAGGCGTGGAGTAGGAGTGTTGTCGTCCTGTTCTTCAAAAAGGGAGACAAAACCCAGCTGAAGAACTATCGACCCATTTCCCTCCTAAGCCACGTCTATAAGCTGTTCTCAAGAGTGATCACGAACCGACTTGCGCGAAGACTCGACGAATTCCAACCACCGGAGCAGGCTGGGTTTCGGAGCGGATACGGCACCATAGACCACATCCACACAGTGCGGCAGATTATACAGAAGACCGAAGAGTATAATCAGCCCCTGTGTCTAGCATTTGTGGACTATGAGAAGGCCTTTGACTCGGTTGAAATCTGGTCTGTTCTGGAGTCCCTGCAGCGTTGTCAAGTAGATTGGCGATACATCCAAGTGATGAGATGTCTCTACGAAGCCGCTACAATGTCCGTCCAAGTACAGAATCAGCAAACAAGGCCCATACCGTTGCATCGAGGAGTGAGACAAGGGGATGTTATTTCCCCGAAACTATTCACTAATGCAATGGAGGATATGTTCAAGACGCTGAACTGGAAAGGACGCGGCATCAACATCAATGGCGAACACATCTCTCACTTGCGATTTGCTGACGATATCGTCATCATGGCGGAAACGCTGCAGGACCTACAACAGATGCTGAACGACCTGGCTGAATCTTCTCTACGCATCGGCCTACGGATGAACTTGGACAAAACCAAGGTCATGTTTAATGAACATGTTCTACCGGAACCGATTGCGATACACGGCGCCGATCTCGAAGTTGTTCGGAAATATGTATACCTCGGGCAGACATTGCAGTTAGGTAGAAACAACTTTGAGGACGAGGTGAATAGGAGAATTCAGTTGGGTTGGGCTGCATTTGGGAAGCTACGTCGAGTCCTAACATCGTCGATCCCACAGTGCCTAAAGACAAAAGTCTTCAATCAGTGCGTCCTACCTGTCATGACTTACGGAGCCGAAACGTGGACACTGTCGGTACGGCTGGTTCACAAGTTTAAAGTCGCTCAGCGGGCTATGGAAAGGGCTATGCTCGGCATTTCTCTGAGGGATCGCATCAGAAATGAGGTAATCCGTCAGAGAACCAAGGTCATCGACATAGCCCACCGAATCAGCAAGCTGAAGTGGCAGTGGGCTGGCCATATTAGCCGAAGAACCGATAACCGTTGGGGTAAACGAGTTCTAGAGTGGAGACCACGCCTCGGTAAACGTAGTGTAGGACGTCCTCAGGCACGGTGGAGTGATGACTTGCGCAAGACGGCTGGCAGGAGCTGGATGCGAGAAGCCGAAAATCGATCTCAGTGGCGTGCACTTGGAGAGGCCTATGTCCAGCAGTGGACTGCGATAGGCTGATGATGATGATGATGAGGCCGCTAGGTTTTAGGTAATAGTTACCTACTCAAAGAATTCGACGAAAATCAAGGACCAAAATTATTACAATTCTCGTAAGACAAAATTAGATTACGTAGGACCTATGACAACAAGGGAAGGGAACAAAGATCCTTGAGAAATCGGTAAAGATAAATAAATGTTTAAATTATGATTGTTAATTTGGTGAATGCGAACTTCAGAAAAGGCCAAAAAGATCAATTAGGGTTACAAGTCAAAGCTGTGGGAGGATATGGGCTTAATCCATACTAATATTATAACGCTGAAGAGTTTGTTTGTTTGTTTGTTTGAACGCGCTAATCTCAGGAACTACTGTTCCCATTTGAAAATTTCTTTCAGTTTTAGATAGCCCATTTATCGAGGAAGGCTATAGGCTACTTTTTATCCCGGTACGGGAGTAAGTAGTTCCCACGGGATGCGGGTGAAACCGCTGGCAGAAGCTAGTAGAGTGATATTATTGTTTGCACGGTAAAAGAACAATCAAGTTAATTTAACAACTTACAATATCAACATTAAGAATTTCATAATCGATCAGGGAGTTTTTTAACAGTGTTAAGTAATTTTTTAAGCAATAATGTACGCTTGGAGAACTAAAGAATAAAACAACTCGAGTATTATAATGATAACTTATCAACAGGCTTAATAAAACAAACCACTCTATTTTATCGCTAGCACAAAACAAGTTAAATTAGTTCTAAACCTGAGAACAATGTAAGCTCGCAAACTAGATGTTTCGAAACCGCTTAGATCTCGGTCTGTGGCAGGACAACCTTCAACGGCTAGATAGATTGTCTGATCTACGTAACTTAAGCCAACGAACTATCTGCTCTATGCAAATTTGTAATACTAAACTTAGATATCAAGTATTCGGTACTTGAATTTTGAACGCGTTCAATCGAATTGAGCTGTAAAATTATGCAACGATTATAACACTGCCTTTGGATATGATCGAATTGATACTTGTAAAATAAAATCTATACTAATATTATTTTATTTGTTTGAACGCGCTAATCTCAGGAACTACTGGTCCGATTTGAAAATTTATTTCAGTGTTAGATAGCCCATTTATCGAGGAAGGCTATTAGGCTACTTTTTATCCCGGTACGGGAAGTAGTTCCCACGGGATGCGGGTGAAACCGCTAGCAGAAGCTAGTATGGCTATACATTCTCAAATATTAAACTCTTTATAATTTAAGCAGATTGTGAATGATTCAATAAACTTTGTTTAAATAAAAAGGTATTTTGATTGTCAGTCAACTACAGCCAATCACAAATTCACTTAGTTAAATATTAATCAGTTGAAAACAGTAAAATGAGGGATTTTATGTGCTTAACTTTGTACCCTTGTCCATTAGCTGTTGACAACATAATGCTGAGTCGAATCCGCAGGATTAGTTAAATGAAAACTTTTATTTAATGTGGCTTTCGTAGTTACTATCAGACTTAGAATAGACGGAGTATTTTTAGACAATTAGTTTAATTTCGCATGGGAAATTCAATTAAGAATTATATTTTTGTTTCGGCTTTTATATAGGTAGCATAAATATACTTTCCATAAGCTGCAAAACAAGCTATAAATTAGTGACTCAATATCGCATGTTATATTTAAAGTAGCACGCACACATGCCTCAAGTTTTAATAACTCTTTAATTACTCGATACGTAAATAAGCAGACACATAACAGTAGTTATTTCTTACGATTGCCTTAATTTTATGTTCCAATAAAGCGTAAAATCGAATGACCAGTAGGGTGGTACAGCATTTTCAGTATAATTAACTGTCATAGTATATTACTGACGGCCAGTTTCTTCATCAAAAGTTAAAGTTAAAGTAATGTCTAAAGTAAAAGTAACGGTCAAATTCGTTTTTTCAAGGCTAAACTGACAGCAAAATTTATAGAAAAATTGAATTTAACCGTTACTTTTACTTTAGACATTACTTTAGCCATAACTTTAACTTTAACTTTTGATGAAGAAACTGGCCGTTAGACAATTAACAAGTGAAATTATGGACAAAGTATTGTGGTTGTTTTACTGCTTATTGATTACTGGAAATATTTGAATAATTAACATGTTTGTCTCGTTGAAAAATACGTGCCTACTTTCTAGAAGAAAAAAATACAGTAATATATTCTACCTTTATTGCATACTTACAAGTTTAACGATTAATCTGTATTGATACAATATGGAAGAATTTTAATATGTATCTACCTATTTACGTTGTAACTTAGGGAAAATCCACTAATGAGTTAGTGACCTATCACGATTTTACTAAAGGACACTTTATTTACCAAGGGTCTACCTCTATCTATACTAATATTATAAAGCTGAAGAGTTTGTTTGTTTGTTTGAACGCGCTAATCTCAGGAACTACTGGTCCGATTTGAAAATTTATTTCAGTGTTAGATAGCCCATTTATCGAGGAAGGCTATAGGCTTTTTATCCCGGTACGGGAAGTAGTTCCCACGGGATGCGGGTGAAACCGCTGGCAGAAGCTAGTAAAATATATGGAACGTTCTGTCACTATGGAAACTTAAGATTTCTTTCTTAGATAGGACTTAAAGTATGTGGTGGACATTTGGCAGAAATTATTCTGATATCACGCCTACTTTATAACTTCTAAGATGAAACCGAATCACTAATTAAGATGTTGGCGCGAAGGGGCTTGGCGCCTATTAAGAGGCTTTAATATACTATTCAATGGAACAGTGTAGGCCGAAAAACACAGCTCAAAACCCACATACATTGAGTAATAACCCTATCTAGAATAAGATCTAGCCATTACTAAAAAGAGAAGGGTTATTTAATGATAGAAGCTACCTACATCTTAAGACTTTTAAGCAGCATTGACTTATTGTTTAATTTACCTAGCCTTTTTTTTATTAGTTATTGGAAACTAGATGGATTGATTTTGATTATTAAATTGGGATAGCTGTAATCTGCAATGCAACAAACAGGAATTCTGAACGAGAACTAGACCTAGTCACATTTAAAAATTCATTTTCCCTTAAGTAAATTTAACTGAAAATATTAAACTCCCATAGATTTCTAATTTCACAAACGTAAATAAAACTGTAAACTACTTGATAAAGACTTCAACATAATTTCCTTCAAGACAAGAGCGTCACGAGCGACGCCACACTTAATTCACCATACAAGGCATCAAACACGAGGTTACTGATTAACTTCTACTTCCGACAACAATACCCGTATTCACTTATCGGTTAATTCAATGTCGTCTAACAAAACGGAAACGTTACACTGAAAATGTTGCTAATAGATTTCTTAATACGTTTACTTTGTCGTAATTACGACGACAAATTGAATAAAAGGTGATAAGTATCATGACATCATTAGTAGACGTTAAAAATATAAAAACATAACACGATCAACTTAGACATGATAAAAAACTTCCAAACGTAATAAAACCGACATAACTTTCAATCACTGTTTCAAAACACAAACCATTTAAACGTAACTATTGCACAAAACCATAACATAGAAAATATATACAATCGCACATAAATCACGATACAAACGGCAATAGAGACATGCGCAGACGCCGATGCGCGTAAACACGCGCGGAGTGGGTTCGCAACTGCGATATGGAGTCACGAGCGGCGCACAGTGGTCCGGATTTCCAAAAAGGTGGACATAGGATCGAAAATGCATATTTAACTCAACTAAAAATTGTTTCGTATAGGAAATTTAACACTGATTAATACTTATTACTACAACTTTTCAAAAAAACTGCTCCTTCACCTAAAAAAAAATTATTGAAAATAAAAATGTATGGGAGAAAATCTATTTTATTTTTTTTCTCCGTTCAGTATCAAAGTATAGCAACCAAATCGTATATTCTGGTAAGTACCTATTGTTCTTAATACGACAAAATATAAATTGCTTGCGTATCCCTGCGGCCTTGGCGCCTACGATGCTTCAAAGTTTACAATTTTAAAGTTGAATTATCTTAACATTATTAACGAGTTTTTCTGAATTTTTCTATTGAAATTAATACAGAATATCATTTTTAATAAAAATAGTCCCCCGCGCGCACCAACCGTGTTTTAGGCTCGCCCCTACTACTTGGGACTTAAATATACTACTGGTGAAATGACAGTATACTTATGTGTAGTATACAACTTTGCCGAACCCTTCGGGGAATACCTATAAAGCGTGACTGCCCTAATTGACCTCCTCAACCCAGTTACCCGGGCAACACAATACCCCTTGGTAAGACTGGTGTCAGACTTACTGGCTTCTGACTACCCGTAACGACTGCCAAAGATGTTCAATAACAGCTGCGACCTACAGTTTAACGTGCTTGCATGATTGATATTGCTTGTATGATATTCACGAACTCTTCGAAATTCTTTATTTCTTGCTTCGCCCGCTTCTTCGGAAAGAATGCTAATTGGTAGGAGGCCAAAGTGATGACAAATGTCTGCACCGTGTATGAGTAGCTTGTGTAAATGCACAAAGATCTCAGCTGTTTGAAGAATAACCGCAATATGCTTTAGTAGGCCTTTGTCAATTTTAGTTATTTCGGCAAATTTATCATAATCTCTTAAAAACCTTCTGGCTGTGTTTCCGTCGTTTGTGGTTCCAAAGCCTTGCTTCAGAAAATCCATAAGTATTCCCATTTGCTGTTCGAATTCTTCTTGTGTCAAATGTTTCTTCGCAGCTTTTAGTTGCTTGTTAGCACCTCGTGCAGTCCACAACCCAAAGTCCATGTTGTAAGATATGTGTAGAATACACCCCATACAACGAATCCACATATGAAGAGTAGAAAGTCCATATTTATAAACATCTACTCGAACAGGTCTTGAATATACTTCTGACAGCTTGGCAAATATTGCAGGCAGATGCAGACGAAGTATCCGTTATAATAGTGGCCACTTTTCCGTAGATCATTGTCAGATGAAGCTCGTGACTAATCTCTAGCCCTGCCCATTTTGTAGAATCGATGTTTTTAGGGTTCCGTAGTTCCGTACCCAAAGAGTAAAACGGGACCCTATTGTTTTCGCTACTCTGTCCGTCCGTCCGTCTATCACCAGGCTGTATCTCATGAACCGTGATAGTTGGAGAGTTGACATTCTCACAGATGATGTACTTCTGTTGCCGCTATAACAACAAATATGAAACCTAGAATCAAATAAATATTTTGGGGGACTCTCATACAACAAACGTATATTAGTTTGGATGGTACGGAACCCTTCGTGCGCGAGTCCGACACGCACTTGGCCGGTTTTAATTATTTCTTTCTCCAATGCAGCTTCTTCTTGCTTGATGTATTCTGCTGTCTCTTTACAAAACTCGGACTTAATGGGCCTGGAATAATGTGTTGAAGAAGGTACTGGGTTTTTCCATATGGTGCTATTATTAGAAACTAATTTAAGAGGGACAAGACTTGACATGAAAACCGATGAATCACTGAAGTCTACATCTTCACTCCTTTGTGAACTTCGTTACGGGTAGTCAGAAGCCAGTAAGTCTGACACCAGTCTTACCAAGGGATATTGTGTTGCCCGGGTAACTGGGTTGAGGAGGTCAATTGGGGCAGTCGCTCCTTATAAAACAAACACTGGTACTGTGCTATATCCGTTTAGACTGGAAGCCGACCCCAACATAGTTGGGAAAAGGCTGATGATTGTTATATAAAAATGTAATATATTTCTTGTAATATAATAAATATGTTATTTTGTCATAATATCACGCTTTATAGGTATTCCCCGAAGGGTTCGGCAAAGTTGTATACTACACAAAAGTATACTGTCATTTCGCCAGTAGTATATTTAAGTTCCAAGTAGTAGGGGCGAGCCTAATACAAAGTTGGTGCACGCGGGGGGCTTTTTTTATTAAAAATGATATTTTGTATTAATTTCAGTAGAAAAACTCGGAAAAACTCGTTAATAATGTTAAGACAATTCAACTTTAAAATTGTAAACTTTGAAGCATCGTAGGCGCCAAGGCCGCAGGGATACGCAAGCAATTTATATTTTGTCGTATTAAGAGCAATAGGTACTTACCAGAATATACGATTTGGTTGCTATACTTTGATACTGAACGGAGAAAAAAAATAAAATAGATTTTCTCCCATACATTTTTATTTTCGATATTTTTTTTTTAGGTGAAGGAGCAGTTTTTTTGAAAAGTTGTAGTAATAAGTATTAATCAGTGCTAAATTTCCTATACGGAACAATTTTTAGTTGAGTTAAATATGCATTTTCGATCCTATGTCCACCTTTTTGAAAATCCGGACCACTGTGCGGCGCGAGCGCACCTTCTTTCACTTCAGTACGACCATTCATAAGGTGATACTTCATTTGTATTGAACACCTGGTTACAATTAGACAAGAAGTAAATGATTTTTCCCGATCAAAATAAAATTACCAACAAACATCTAAATGGAATAGAAAATGATGACATATTTATGTGCATACAGTCTTTATGAAAAGATGAAATAACACAAATATAGGAGAATATCAATACAATGTTTCTTGCGTAATAATCAAAAACGCGCTTGCCAAACAATATGATTTCATTGGCACTTTCCCCACAAAATACTTTATTGCAACGGATATGGTGGTGACAATGACAGATAAGTTTAGTCGACTGCGTGGGGGCATCGGGTTTGATTTAACAATATCGACGATTATCGATTTTGTCAAGTTCAGATTAAATATTTCTACATCTGATGCAAAAATCTTAATGTCATTTGATGAGTCAGATAAAAATACTTTCATACAAAGTATCAGATAGGAAATTGGCAATTATTTCGACAGGTACCAGCAGGTACCTTTATGGACATTATGTAATAATGTCTTTAAACAATAAACACACATCATGCTAATTAAATTTCTATGCGCTCATGATGTCACTAAATGCACGCTCCTGCTAATTATTCTAATATGGCGTGCAATTAAAATACCACTTCCTAGTACTGGTGAAAATTAACCAAAGATACTTGCACGGAAACCGGAACGGGTTTAATATTCATTTGTAACGTTTTAACGGTTAAATGGGCATTAGAACACACGTGCAGAAGGTAGGATCAATCATCCACAACCCTTCTTTGTAGTGAGGTAAAAATTTTCACAATTAAACTTATAGGTACTTTCAATCGAGCACAAATAATTTCGAGTGATGATCTAACTAGAATTACTCAGTCTTACAGCCAGTTTCTTCATCAAAAGTAAAAGCCAAAGTAAAAGTCAAAGTAATGTCTAAAGTAAAAGTAACGGTCAAATTCATTTTTTCTATTAGTTTTGCTGTCACTTTAGCCTTCAAAAAACGAATTTGACCGTTACTTTTACTTTAGACATTACTTTGACTTTTGCTTTTGATGAAGAAACTGGCCGTTAGAGATAAATATTTAATCCCAAAAATTACTCAGTGCACAATATTATTCTAAATGTAAATGATCTATTTATATTACAATTGAAGTCAAACACCTAATGACCACAACGGATTTCACGGTAACATACAGCATTAGGCAGATACCACGATTGCATTACTGAGATAGATGTTCGGACAGTCGGTGACAAAATCTGTTAGTAGTTAATACGTATTATATTGACACAATGCGGTTAATACCTAAGTACATAAGTAGGATGAGTAGTATACAACCTGTGGTTTATTACACTGATTGCGGTTGATGTCAAAATAAAGAAAACCTGGTTTTTACGCAGGTCTATAAGTACACGAAGTTAAAAGGACACTCCAGGTAGAATGTATAGGCATTTTTTCGATATAATACTTAAAATATTTTATTACTTCAACAGTTGACATAGGTATGATATGTAAGTTGTATAGGTATGATAGGTAGATGTGGATATGTGGGAATTCTTCATACCCACGCCATTACGATCATCAACATAAATAACAATGATTCAGCGTAATAAATACCAAATCATAGTATTTATACATATTATAATGATCTCAGCTACTTAGAATAAAAATAATAACAGATGACATGAGAGCAGGTTAGGAAAAAAAACTTGAGTTTGAAGCTGCACATTAACACACAAGACACGACTCATACATACTGACTTTATTTACTGATATCATCAAATCTACAAGGATTTAACAGATATAGAAGAACAGAACCTAGCAATATCAACAATATAAAAAAAAAACAGAGATATGCTCTGAATGTAAAATAAAAGGATCATATTCGTGGGAAATGAGATCAGCAAAAAAAACAAACATTAACCTTCAACACAGCTGATCATAAAAAATAATCATTATTATGCATTACACAAGAGAGATTACAAAAAGTAAAAGTAACACCTTCGCAAGTGTAACATAAGAAAAAATACGCATGCGTATGTTAAGAGAATGATACAATATTATTCTAGTTTGCGAAAAATAAACGAGCAACAACAAGACGAGCACTAAACTTAAAGATTAAGAAATTCTGATAAAACAATCTTTCTATAATCTGCTTTTTAAAATCTTCATTTAATCTCGCAGACCTAAGAATTTGCAAATTCTTGCTAGTAACATTTACAAAGGTTTTCTTGAAAAGAGATAGGTAACGCAATGAATTAGTTTGTAATTGTGGCAGAGTTGGTGGTACGTTATTTACGCATTGATCATAAATAATTCGGTAGGAGCTTTAAGCGAAAGCGTAATTTATGAAAATTGAGGTACAATATAATGGGAGGGATCAACGTCAGACAAAATGCAATTAATTTCGTGTTCAGCTCATGTGCGATGGATTGTATCAAAATATGAACATTTATTGCGGCTGTTTTAGCACAATTTAAGCCTGAGTACTTATCAGTGGTAATGATGAATGATATAGTCAAATGAAATATCTGCCAGACTGACCATGACAGCAAAAAAAGGTCTACTATATAAGTACATATTGTTTAAGGCTGTTTCAATAAAAGGATAAATCATCAGAGTTCGGGTTTAAACTGCCAAACTCCACAACGAGTAGTAGTAGTTATAGCTGATGCAAAACCACTAGACCATCGAGGTAAATTCTAATCATTTTACCGTCAATATACACGATTAAACGCAGAAACAAATAGAAAGCAATATCGACATGTAGTCAGTCATGCACCAATTAAGCAACATGAACTAGAGCAAAATCCATGAAAGTTAAAGTCTATACTTAGCAAACCCGTTAAGAGGGCGACAGAATCAGTGCGAAATAACGATACATCAATTAAAGACAGGCTACCAACATGTCTAACCAACCGAATACAAAATAAAATCACGCAACGGACTAACAACTACGGTATTTGATTAAAATATTTGCGGTGACAGTCTAACGTGACGAATGTGGGAATCGGAATGCATTATTTGGACGTGAATGTGATGCGCCGATCTCACGGATCGTTGGAAGGTGTAAAAATATAAGAAGCACACGGCAACTTGTTTGTGTATTCTGCCAGGCAGTTTCGTAATATACTCATAATCAATATTGCTGTTATCTTGGCAACACAACTAATTAATCATCTGTCTAGACACTTAATATTGAGTGCCAAGTATGATGACCTGAGTTGGATCGCAAGAAAACTAGAATTGCTTTTTCCGTTCCTTAATAGCTGAACAGAGTTAACACAAGCGGTTCTCTTCTGCTGATACACACCACCACCACGAGAAGAAAGCTTTGACTGGGTATAATTTAAGCTTCGTGCTCTCAACAAGAAATACGAAATAAAAACTCCGCACATAATAAATTCTTAGAATTCTCTTGCAACTTCTAAGACGATGAGGCAAAATATAGATACTTAGATGTAGTATTCTCTACCACGGATCACAATCCCTTTGAGAGTGAACAAGGCAATACATTTTGTATTGCCGTCAACTGACAACGGACGGATTAGAGTGTATCAGGCTATTGTGCAATTACTTTTCTTGTTTCCAGTGATGCAGTACAATGTGTCTAAGTCTATATTGAATGAGTAATAGGGAAGATATTATACGAAGCGGTTTTTTAATTTAGAATCCACGCTGAAAAATATTTATTTGGGCATATTCTAAAGACCAGTTTTTGAAATGATTATTGTTATGATTATTGTTGCAACATTGTGCATACTTCTTTAGGGATCATTTAAAAGCAGCGTTCATTTTCTGTTATTCATACATTTGTTGGTAAATATTTTTATTTAAAAATAATATTTACTGTAGATCCATGCATTAAAACAAACAAAAACAGCAGTGCAATTAATATACATAGTCTTTCTTGTAAGAAGTTAATTCAGAAACATGCCGAAGCCACCAATTTCCAAACAAGTTACTAAGTACTTACTTTGGTAATGATTATGGATCACAGTTGCATTTAGATGGATAACCATTACTTAAGCTAGCTTTAATAGATAAGTATTAGCACTTGCTTCATTAATACAAATCCTCGTGAGAAGGTGTATATCAAGACATTTCATAGATTCAAGTCACTAAGATATTTGCGAGTCATTAGCTAGAGCATCTACATGGCTAATTATATATTTAGCAAGGACAAGTATGTCACTCGGAGCAATGCGTCGTTATCCTAATTGAGTTTAGTGCTGACTGACATATCCTAACACTCTGCTATAGCTAAATGCTCATGTCTGTAGGAGTCGAACCGTCCTCAGTCTTCTTTAGGGTTTTTAATACCAAAATTAGGAATTTTGTAGCTAAGCATAAAATTAAGATGAGTTTTACCACTAAACTATAACGATAACCAAACCAGCCGTAAAATTGCTGCCCACTAGTCAAAGCGACGATTTGACAACTGAAAATTGATAAGTTTTCGATACAGTACACGGTGCAAAGCAAAGTAAGAGAATAAAAAAATAATATGAATACAAAGCAAGCTTTCAATATTGAATCCTCAAACGAAACGCTACATATCGTTGCAAGTAAAAGGCCGTATACTTAACCATCGTAACCAAATAAGAATTGATCTCGCAATGGGGTGACGAGGTCGCCGGCATGTCAGGACTTGCAGACAACACAATACAATCGATTAACACTGGAGGCGCTACCAAAATTGGCGTTGTTTCACTCAACCGGCTTATCAAGACACTTCTTTATTTACGTAACACGCCAAAAACGACCTTATTATCATATGGAATAAGACATAAGAATGTTAGCGACAGTTGTTTTTTGCGCCGGTCGAAAGTCACCATTTAAGGCCGATGGTGCATTCGGTAGCGTGGGAGGCCATGTAATGAAATTACAATACTTTAAAAGTTGATTTTTTACCATGCTTACTTAAAAAATTACGATTCTGAATCAAGGCGTTCAAGTACCGAACAATGGTGATGGCCTGTCAGAATTTTAACTGCAAAAAAAAACTGAAAATACTCAATCGCTTTATCGATACAAGGAATCTTATATAACATTGTAACTCACAGAATATCTGACGCAATTTGTCGTAATTTCTTTGAATAAATTAATTTCAAAAGAAAACAAACTTGAGCACGGAACGCCACTGAAAGTTTTCAGGAACGAGTAACTTTTCAACATTATTTAGAGCAGGAAAAAAAAAACAAATTTATTTATTTTCTTGGAAAATGTTGCGACATTTTTAAGCATTATTCTTTTATCTCATTAAACATTTTGTATTCAATAGAATTGTACCCTTGAACTTCTAGGCTTCGGTAAACAAACAATAGCAAAAACTTACAATTACCTAAACAGATGTTTATTTTTCGTCTATTCAAAAAAAGGAAAGGTTTGGAACTATAACAAGACAATGGCATAGTATTCAAGTCTCCCAACTAAAACACCGGTTTCCTCGCAAGCTCGTTTATCTAGGCCTCGTCACCCATTTATGGTGGTCAAATGAAGCGTCGATAATTTACATGTAATTTCACGACATCGCCATATGCAGCCATAGGTACTTGACCCGATTGCCAAGTTGCATTCGAGACGACTATGTTCATGCGGGGGACACAGAGTAGTCTAGAATGATTGAATGTAAGCTGTGGAACTATGAACTCTTTGATCTGTAGGTAAACGAGGGACTGAATGGAAATTTTAAATGTAAATTGGTGTTATTTGAGATTTACTCGTATCTAAGTCATCATCATCTCCCGAACCTTTACCGAACTGTGTTGGGGTTGGCTTAAAGTCTAACCGGATGCGACTGAGTACCAATGTTTTATAAGGAGCGATTAAGGATGACCTAAGTATGAGAAGATAATATCACAATCACTATATACACAGACTAAATACAAACGATACAGCAAGATGCGGTGGCTCTACTCCATGAGCAAAAATAAAAATATCAACAGATACAAAGCAAGAATTTATTCAAAAAAAGAACCTTAAATTAACACATACTTTCCATCGATTACCGATCACATATAATCATACCATAAACGTTTTAAGACATAATAATGGTAATTTCAAGCAATAAGGAAAGCTTCGGACACTTTACAAACATTGTGCAGTGAAAAAACAGGCTTCCAAGTAAATACGGCATTACATAATACGGCCAAGTGGGCCTTGGGTGTAACGAGAAAGAATAAATAAGAATTAATATGATAGTCACGTTTTTTATGATGATTATCATGCTGATAATCGAAGGCAGAGGTGAAGGTATCTGGATAATGTTGCCATTTTTTACGCTATGACTTGGTGGGTGCAGTTCTGGGCAATTAACTCGTTGGTAATTTATATGGATGGTTCATTGATGTCATTTTGTAGGTAAGGAAGGAAAGCTGGGCTGTGTGCACTATAAGCAAAGTTACCATAACTATCCATAAAAAAATCTCAAATAGTAGATCGAATTCGGGATATTTTGAAAATAAATAAACTTAAAACTCATACCTCATCGTATACCCTTAACAACCAGAGTGATATCTGAACCCGAACCAAAATAAAATCTAACTTAACTTTGACTATTTGGCTGTTGAACTGGCAATGCAGAAGAGTAGTATTTGCGAGACTTTTTGCTCAGTATAAAAGGTTAAGTTTTTGTGTCCATAAAGATAAAGTCCAATACAAATTGTACATTTATTATTAAAGCTCGAGTTTTGATGAGGCGTTAAACACAGCCACTTGAATATTAATTAATAGCTAATGAGATGTTATAATTATACCGCTATATAACATCCTTCCAAGACAGGTTTGTAAAATATCCAAACGCGATCTAGAAACGAATAGTTAAAGTATGATGAATAAGATAATATTCCTCAAGGTTTTCTGCGTTTATGGTAGAAAAGATGCCGACATTATAAGTGGAACGCTAACTAGGACAAAAAACTTATAAATACATAATCTGAGGGCACGGCAGTGCCCCAGCCAAGACTCGAGCAAAGCGGGCACAGCCGTACCATCTTTTCTCGAAGCGTTTCGCGGCTATTTCAGCCCCCTGTATCTTCCATGTGAACAAAGCTAGGAGTTTAGGTTTTCGATGACCAAGAATAAGTATTTAAACAAGCTCAGTCTCAAAATTACAAGACATTTGAATAAATAGTTTACGAGTTATGAGCGATCAAAGTTGCACCATTTTGTCACTGACTCACTCACTGACCGATCATCAAAAGTCTAAGGTACTTCTAGCAAACTTAGAACCTTCAAATTTGGCACCAAGATAGGTTATTAGCTACATATAAAGGGAAAATTATAAAAACCTTAAAACTTAATAAAAAAATAGGAAACAAATTTATATTTGCGGTTTTTCAAGAACATTGTGTATAAATTTTGACTGCATTGATAACTTTGTTATTTATTTATGTGTTACAGCCAAAGTAATAAGTCCGCATATTATACATATTATCTAGCTATTATTTATAATATCAACTCAATATGGATAAAGTGATAATTGACACAGAATTAATCACATTAACTAGCAATTTTATATAATATCTCCATAGACTTAGATAATGTAATAAAACAAGTAGGTAAAGATTATTATTTCATGTTAACTAACTAAAGTGCCTGGTAGCTGACCTTAATATAATTCGAAAAAGACTAGTTAGCACAGTGCACCCCATAATAGTAGCGAAAAGTCCCCTCTTTGAAGTATGGCTCGGGCCACTGTACCGACGGCCCGGAGTGTGCCTTGCCCGGGAAGGGCACCGCCGTGTCCTCGTCGAGGCAGTCGGCAGCGGCGACTTCTCGCACCCGGCCCTGGTTCAAGCCAAGGTCCGGGGCGAGAGGTATTGGGATGCCATCGTCTCCCTCTGTGTGGTCGAGAGACGACTCCCAGCCACCGTAGACGTAAGCTTGTGCGATGAGTTCGGGTGCCTTATCGGCCTTCCGTCTCCTGGGAGACACGGACCCGTCTCGGCGGTGCGCGTTGTTCAACGCGTGGGTTTAAGCCACTAACAGGCTGACCTCACGCTGCACGCTCACGCTCACGCTCTCTGAGTCCCTCACGCTGCTCTCCCACAGTGGGAGGAATCATTTGATGATTTATCATAAAAAGAGTCGATAATAACTTGAGCCGTTTCTAAGAATTAGTAAGTAGTCAGACGATTATACCATATTTATTACTTTGGCTAACTTTGACCAGCTATTATGAATTAGATCCAGATAAAGTGATTAATCTATCACACTGTCTAGTCAATTTGGGTATTATACATAATGACCAGTCATTATGTATAATATATATTTAATCACTTTGGCTGTAACATATGTACAAAATGTTACTACCTATTTGTTTTATTGTTACATAATGTGGTATATTGTTATTATGTATTAAATATACATACATATGAATAAAAGAGCTAGGTTAAAATGAAATGAATAATGATAAAATCTTTCATATTAATGCAGTGCGATAAATACTGCATGCTCGCTCGATAGATGGCGTTGTCCTGGTCTAAATCGCGCTATGGTTTCGTTACATAGCTTAGTATAAGTAGTACTTAAAAAAAAACAAATAATTTCATCGCGCAATCTACTTCTGAAATAAATCTCTTTTATTCTAAAAGATATTCGATTCAAAAATTCGACAATTTCGAAATTTTTTAGTTTATAAAAGAAAAATGTTGATTACGTGCTACTTTAGGTGTACATATTTAGTTTGTTATATATTTAGTTACTTGCATGTAAGTTAATTTAATTTGTTACATACTTAGAGAAGAAAGAGACCTACAAAAAATAAATTAGATCCCACCAAAAACATTAAATGTAAAAAAAAGCCAATCCTCTACGCAATTCCTCCACCGTAAAAAGTTTTGAGATCGCATAGAAGCCAAGTCCTGTTCAACTTTATTTGTAATAATAAATCAATATTTTGTGACTATATCAATAGTTTTGTTCACATTACAATAATATTGTCTTGGCCATGAGCACAAGTTAAAAGTCGCTCCTTGAAATAATGTATAAATACCATTGAATTGATAAATTCTATATGGCCATGATTTTACGATTGGACTTATTATGGACTGATTGGAATTTGAGATCACCATGGACTAAACATGCGCCATAGTACATGTGCAGTTCATTGATGTTGGATGATACTGACTGTCGGTCATTTAGTAACAATTGAATAAACTAAAAGTATTTAATTCTGTGATATTAAACTTCATGTTTAACTTTCACCTCTCCAAGATATGCTGTATTATATTTGTAGTTTATTGTGCTCATGGCCAAGTCAACATTATTGTAATGTGAACAAAACTATTGATATAGTCACAAAATATTGATTTATTATCCTAACTAATATTATAAATGTGAAAGTAACTCTGTCTGTCTGTCTGTCTGTCTTTCTGTCTGTCTGTCTGTCTTTTCTTCACGCCTATACTACTGAACCGATTTGTGTGAAATTTGGTACAGACATAGTTTGGAACTTGAGAAAGGACATAGGATAGTTTTTATTACAAAAAAATTTAAAAATAAAAATAAAATTTATTTCGGACATATAGCGCCATCTATTGGTCAAACCAAAAATCACTATTCCACGCGAACGAAGTCGCGGGCAAAAGCTAGTTACAAATAAAGTTGAACAGGACTTGGCTTCTATGCGATCTCAAAACTTTTTACGGTGGAGGAATTGCGTAGAGGATTGGCTTTTTTTTACATTTAATGTTTTTGGTGGGATTATAATTACTACGTAGATAATTAGAATAAAAAACTGACGAGTAACAAAAACACAGCAAGAAATGATTAATTATACGTAGTAAGAAGAATACCTATCTACCTAATATAAAGATTAGTTTACCTCATCCGAGCAAAGTTGTTTACATCTAAAGAAAACAACAAAATCTACAAGTTTAAATTAACCGCAACAATAATTAACAGAGCGACGAGATAAGATAAACCGAAGAAATGGTTAAACGAGAAAATCTAGCAATAAAGTTAGTCTGAGAGTCCGATAAGTAATCAACTGAGTAGAATCTAGATAAACTTGTTAGTAGAGAAAGTAACTCAAGCTACAGTATAAAAATAAAACATTATTAGATACCTATTTTAGTTCGCAGACGAGCTAGTCAATAAAAATATTCAGAAAATGAATTGCTAAATGAAGATAGTATTAATATAAATCATAATCAATCTTTTTCAAAGCTGACGTGCAAACATAATAGATTCGAAAATAAAAGAAAAATAAGAACTGATGGACGTTTGACATGGTGCACAAAAAGTTCAATGCAGAAAATAAAGTTATAGGTTTTTTCAAGACACTATATTGATTGAGGAAGGAATCCTTAAGTATTATATTAATCAACATTCTTGTGCCTTTTATGCTAGAACAGCAGTAAGAAACTTCCAGAAACTAAACATTGATTAAACGACTTGAGAATAACTTCTGAAAGGCAGCAAAATAAATATTAGATCAGAGTCTAGAGAACTTTCCATATCGGATGAGAAAACAAACAAGACGAGATAAAATTATAGATGGATCCTTACTAATAATTATAAATTCAAAAGTAACTCTGCAGCCACAATTTTTTTAGACAAGTGTAAACAGATGTTAGAGTTTTTGTAGTAAGGCCATAAAAGTTTAAAAATTGTTTGAAGGGTTTACAGCCTCTGCTCGGGCATAGTACTTTTACCTCATTGCGAAAATTAGCTCTACCACGATGTAGATGAAAACGCAGGGACCATCTAGTATTGAAGATAATCACGACAAAAGGTTAATGTACTTGTAAGACATAGATTGATACTAATTGATAAGATGGATGACTGACAATTGATGAATGAAGATAATTTCGCACGCAATCAATCTCCTACAACTGCGTCGGTTAAGTAGTATATTTTGCATACCGAAGCCTCAAGTACATCACGATGATGAATATGCAACGACATTGAGTAATGTTATAATAAAAACCGCAAATAATATGTGTGAAATTACTAATATTATATTACTTGGAAAATACAATTGAAATGTTATAGAGTTGAGTTCGAAAACAATAGTACGATTAGAAACACTGGCTTCTGGTTATATCGTAAGTGCCTTGAACTCAGTGGAATTTTCATAGAATCAGGTACTTATGCAGAGATAAAAGGCATGGTTTGAAAATCAACAACGTTCAAGTCATTGTTACAACAGATTCCAGCTTATATGAATAAACTTTTCAAGACAATGAAATACTTGGCGTAAATACTAGCGTCACATACATAAACAAAAACTTAATCTAATCTACATGTCTAATTATAACTACACGCTAAATTAATGAAGCCATGTAGTTAAACTTACCGAGTCATTGTCACCATCGATTCCGTTTTCGACCAAGATGTCTTCAAACAATAAGTCTGCCTCACAAGGCGAACACAAGTTGCTGAGCAATTCACTGAACCTTTCCACTTTGCGCACACACACAGCCCCTAGTAAACCTCCTACATCCTCTTTCACTTTTGGCACTACACTATCTTCTACATAAACATCAACATTATTAACTTCTATTGCTTTATTATCAGCGGCAGGAATACAACTATTATGACTATATTTAAGCCCATCATCATCCAGAATCTGATCGTTTATCTTAATTTCAATACCATTCAGGGTTTCAACATCATCAACAACAAGATTATTAAATAAATCGTCGATTTTCTCGTCATCTATACTATTACATGTGTCTTTTTCGTTTACAATATCGTTAAAAAATTCTTCACTATTGACTCGTAAAGGTTTTTCGTGTTTTCTTTCGTATATCTCACTATTCGTTTTCTTTTCTTCGATTATGGAATTTTTGCTCCTACTTTCATCTAATTTAGAACTGCGCTTTTCGTCATCATTCTTTCCTTTAGGACTAGTTACTATAAAATTATTTTTGTCTTTTTCTAAAATATTTTTATTAATGGAATGTTTATTTTTCGTCTTAATAGCACCAATATCTTTATCGAAGCGCGTCGCAGACGCACTTTTAAAGTTTTCTTTCTCATTGCTTTGTCTTTTATTTGATCTTTTATCTCTATCTAGTAACTTGGAATTTTTAGGTGATTTATTTTTGGCGTCTTCAAGTAATGACTGTACGGATGAACTTCTATTTGATTTTCTTGGAGACGGCGAGGAATCAGAAAGATTTGCAGCAGCAGCTCTTAAACGAGAGGTACGCGTCGTTCTAATAGGCACTGAAGTTGAAGCTGTGTTAAGATTTAGCTCCGAGGAAGACTTGAGATGAGAAGCAACATCATTCGGAGGCGGCTGTTCGGGTGATCTTTTCGGGCGCCTGAAATTAACAACGAAACACATTTAACAAATTGAAAAAAAATAACAATGGATATTTAAAAAACTACACAATTTTGAGGCAATTCAATATAAAAACTCATTGAAACATAGTTCTGTTAATTTATTGCTTTACGCTTGAACTCACCTCTCAGTAACGTTAGCAGAAAATAGCGTCGCTGTTCTAGCCGTGAGCTGTTTTCTTCTCTCCTCCTTATACTTCTGTATCCTGGCCGCACGGGCCTCGTCCTGCGACTGGCTCATGTCGCCCTCCTTGCGCTCCCGTCGACGTCACGTGCGCCAGTACTTCTCGAACTTTCTATATCCTTGAGCTTTCTTATTATAATTAATATAAATCTTGTCTAGCATGGCGGCATTAAGCGCGCTGCAGGGCGGAATAGTTGGCAGTGATGATTATAGACTAAGGCTGGGCAGGCGTTGAGGTGACCTGGAAATAGAAAACAGAAATTAAGTCACAAACGATTATTAAATTGTTATCATAATAGTGGGTGAGTAATATGAGCGCAGATGTAAGGTCGGGGGCAAATCGCAGAACACAAACAATGATGTTTAATTTATCGGATCGCAGTTGGTATATTTCGCGCGAACAGACTAGAGGCTTTGTTCCATTGTCATTTCGCATCACGTAAGGGAATGTTACACCAGCTAACAATTGTCCTGAAAGTACACTGACGCGTGTTATTGTATCTGTTCTGTTGAGAAATAAGACGGTACGTTTCAGATAGCGTGAACATATTACTTTTTATTACAATGTCAACCTGTTTATTACATGTTTTGATGTAAGTAAACAATGATGCCTTAGCCATTCAAAAACTATTACTTAGTTCTGATTAATTCAGTGTAGAGCAAAACTTTACTTATGTAGATCAAATACACATTCCATCTATCTACATCAGCAACCATCACATCATTTAACTCTATCCAGCAAATTGCGAATAATCCGATTATTGTCTCATCAAGCCTACTTAGTGCAGTTAACTAGAGTCGGTTATCGTTAACGTAACCCTTAACCAATGTTAATTATACTAATAGCCAATGTGGTTGGGCAACCAGTGTTGGGTCGGCCTCGGTATAAATCTCTACCGCAGCGTTCCAATATGACATGCATTTGACATCTAATTACCGTTGATTGGGTTGCGGTTTGCTAAATTAAGCTTAAGAGGTCTTTGATATGAAAAGTCTATACGGATAAAATTCGAAAACGCCACAGCTCACAAAATATTTTACTGACAGAAGTTTCACAGTGCGCGCATTTCAGGACATGAGGATTATGATATTAACAAACATTTGCTTATCTTGCCTCAACATGAAAAACGCAATTATTGAATCATGAATAATGTACATTGTTCGTACGAAATTCGGAATTTCATTTTAATAATCGTTTTTCCGTGTTTTCTCTGACGATAGGCAGGCAATGCATGGCCACGCTGCGGTTATGTTAATTATTCATGATTCATTAAAATTCGGATACATTTGGAAAATGGCATAAATCTCGGCGTCTATGACGTAAGCTGCCAGAAATATAAGTTTACCTACCTTCTTATGAATATTTATGTTGTTTATGAGAAGCAAAAAAGGCTTTTCGAATATAATTTGATATTCTGAGAAGAAAAGTTGGCACGAATAGTTGATTGACACCAATGCATAGAAAAAAGTGCTAAAAATAGTTTCTATTTGGACCAGAAAAAAGACTTTAAAACGACTTTGAGAATAATTACCTAGACTCAAACCTATACAAACCCTATGTGTTGCTTTGCCTTAAATAAAATAATGGTGCGATATTTCCATAGAAATCATTACTTGTTCATTGATCATCGTTTAGGAATAGCAAGGAAAATATTAAGACGCCCTTAATCTCAACAAATATTTTTTTGGAATGACTAACTTACTCACTAACTTGACCCTCACTAGATCCTGATTTGGGGCGAACGTATTTTTTAATACCTAACAGGATTATGACTACAATTTATAATAGCATTTATCTGATCTCCCTTCGAGGCCTAACTACCCACACTAGTAGTTTTGACATTTATATCACAACATTCTAAGAAAGGCTAGACTAGACCGACATATTATAATTTCACAATGATTAGTAGTAGTAGACTATGATACTATTCATTATAGACGATATGTATCGATGTTATTACCAACTATTACCTTGGTTAGCAAAAAGGACAAATCATTGGGTAGCCATGAATTAAATTGCTGCATTTGTATTTATAATATTATATGTTGATTAATAATGGAATTAAATCATGCTTGTAGTATTTGCATTGTGCATGGTTCTTTCCATATTGTTCATTCAAGGCAATATGGGAATTTTTGAGCAAAACTTCATTATTATTTATTTTTTATGCAGGTATCAATTAAATTGGGCTAATCTTCATCTCCATCTTATTTCATCATATAAATTCCAAACGATCATATGTTCATCCAATAAAATCACGATCTCACTTCCGTAATATAATTTCACCTAAAAGCATGTTACGTTGCGTTTTATATCAGTTGTTATCAGCTTCACGCAAATCCAGGCTTATGTTTTGGAACGAAAACACTTGCTACCAAAAAAAACTTTTTACAAAAAAATAAAACCGACTCCCAAAAACACTGAAAAGCAAAAAAAAACTATTCTTAGGTGCATCGGCTCCGGAAAGTTCTCATCAATACGAATAATATAAGCCCAAACACGAGGTAGTTTACATATTCAGTTGTCGAGTTCCCTCGACCTTCACCAGTCTCCATCATCAGGTCAGCTCCAAACCTTCACAGTTGCAAAGGTCTCGTCAATACAAATAATATAAGCCCAAACACGATGTAGTTTACATATTCAGTTGTCGAGTTCCCTCGACCTTCTCTCGTCTCCATCATCAGGTCCTCCAAACCTTCACTGTTGCATAGTGTTATCAGACATACACCTCATTGTCAAGTTTTTAACCTATGCACGAATACAATTTTCGAAAGTTGCCCTCGATTTCTCAGGGTTTCCACCATCAGATCCTGACCTGGTGATTATGGGACCACCTGGAAGGTATACCCTATCCAACAAAAAAAAAATTTTGCAAATCGGTCCAGGCGTCTTCGAGTAATCGGTGAACATACATAAAAAAAAAAAAAAAAAAAAGATCCCGACGAATTGAGAACCTCCTCCTTTTTGGGAAGTCGGTTAAAAATATGAAGGTAACACAAGTACAATCGCAAACAAAAAGTAAATCCGATAGAAAAACGCCGCTTGTCTACATGTCGTAAAGCTTTTATTGTTACATAAACCACGGGACCCCTAATCCTATTTTTTAAATGATAACTTATTGCTGCTCGTGACTGTACTGATGAGTCATTTGAATGTTTTAAGGAGTTTCGATCTTGGGGTGACCAGTTTAAAGGTTGGTTTCCTTTGATGGGTGTTTGCAGGTGGAGCCTTATAGCAAGAGCTTGTTTCCAGTCACGACCTCGGCTAGGCTTAGAAACAGTGTCTACACGACAAACAGTAATTGACATTGACATTGTGCTTTAACGTGAGTCGTAAACAAATGGCACGAAGTAATGCGTTGTTATCACTCGTAAAATTGTTTAATGGAAAAGAATTTTATGATAAGACGCGTATGGCTCTTGTAATGTGACTTTCGCCCGGATTGTATCGTAAAGAATTCAGAGCAGATTCTTTTCATTACTTTAAGAAAAGCTATCAACCGATAATCTTTAGTAAGACAATAAGATTAAATCACCGAAAAGAAATAAATGTTTAGTATTCTATTATTCTTTCCCAGATATCTAATCTTCTACAAGCAACCGTTGCTAAATACGTGACTCTAAAGCTGCTAGCCCGTGCATCTGCAAATCCTTTATGTTTGCTTGGCTTTAGTACAACTTGAGTTCTGCAGTATTAAGCAAAATAAATACTCCTTGCGAGAGCTATTCCATAGTCTAGACAGCTTCGAAACTATGGACCGTAGCTTTATTTTAAACACAGCGGTTTTCAAAGTAAACGACCTCCTCCCTGCTGAATATTTAGGGGGCGGGGGGTAACGGTTGAGAGAAAGGTAAAATGTATGCTAATATTTATTTTAAAATTAAAAGACTGGTGAATAATTTGAAACCAATATATTTTACTGAATATATCTAGAAAAGATTTTCCGATCAACAGGGGAAAGAATCAAATAAGTGGATAAGAACAAATTCTAAATTACCCAAAATCGTTTTTCCCAAGAGAAATGTCATAATTTCTATTACGAAGAAAAGAACAAACGCAAAAGTTTGACAGAAACTGTCTTATCCGAACTAAGTGCGATATAACCTCCGGGGAAAGCCTTTAAAGTATTATAGCTTCATAACTCGAGGAAACTTCTGGAAGGTTTTATAGATAAACGACAAGGAACATCTGTCGGCTGCAATATATCTGTAATAAAGGAGATGGAGAGTATTCCAGGCACGTTGGACAGAAACGAAAATAAGTTACGTCAGACGAGATCTTATTATTAAACATTGTTTTTGCTTTTGGACTAAAGTGGAGGATTTCCGCACTTATCCGGATTAAGTAAGAAATGGTTTAAAAAATAGAAGATGTCGAAGTGAGTAAAATTTTACAACAGTCTTCATTACGTCCGTTTATATATTTGCGTGCACTTCAGCGGCTGAAAGCTAAAAGTAACAAAACTTTGAATGGAGAATAGAAGCCTATTCGGACAAAATTAAATCCAACTGTACAAGCCACAAATGCAAATGTGACTGAAATACACAATTTAATTAAACAAGCCCGGTCCAAAATTTCGCAAATAATTTTCTGTACCTACTGCTTTTGTATCTAAGGCCCTATTGAGGTCAGTCGTAAACTACCTTGTGGATACATCGTAAGCATCCATCACTGGGTGACACATAATTATATCTATCTCTGTTTACACGGCCCTCACTTGTGTATCCATTATACGAGGATCATAGTTTGTCTACAAAGCATTAGATTATGTCGGTTGTGGGTTGATCCTCCATCCTTTATTTTATGAAAAGGACAAATCATGCTGACCAATTTAGACTCACATTAATTGCTATAGACTCGTCTTGTAAATTTTCAGTCATCAATGCGAAGATAGGAAAGTGTACCACACTTTTCTATACGAAAACCAAAGGCAAGTTAGTCGCAGGCACATAATACAAGTCGCATTGCTTAAGACTATTTGGACTAAAGAAGTTTCAATGAAGAATAATACTGTTTGTCTACTGTCTACACCGGATAGATATAGAAAATAATCTACAAATCGTTTTCTACCTCTCGGAAGACCGGAATCAATCACGCATTAAGCAGACGCGTTTGCATGCGTCCGGCCAACGTCGGAAGCTATGTCACCTAGTTGAGAAGTTCTGACGGACGCGAAAGGACGCATTCACACTGCTGAATACCAATGAGCCTTAACACTTCCAAATAATCTGAATAACTTCTCCGGACGCACTCGTGCGCTTCAGTTTTCAATGTAGAAACTCTTTCCTAAATCGATGCTAATGGATTGGATTGCTCACTCGCAAGGCCTTAAAATATTTTCTTTCCACTTTCAAGATATAAAGAGAATTGATTTCGATTTCCAAGAAGTCACATTTCTAAGTTTCCCGTTATTGATTAGATAACATTTTCCAGTAATCCATCAAAACCTGACGTTTACAGTCTAAGGAAGCAGGTCAATTCATATCGATTCGCTGTAACAAATTTACGATATTGTAGGAATCTGATTGCAAAGCATAGGCTTTCTACAGCGCCCTTGTTTTTTTGATGTGATGCTATTAAAACTTTATTCCTTACCCCATGCAGAGATACGCCTAGTAATTCGTATTTAACATCAAATTATAAATAAATAAATATAAATAAAATTGTTGGAGTACCTACTTAGATCTGGCATATTTCATTGTACCTCTATGATGAACAGCAAACAATTCAGGTAAGTAATAACTCTGTAATAACATAAACTCTAACAGCACGATTCTCAAAACGGGCTATACGAGTAAAAAGCTTAAGAACCCTAGATTAGCTAACAGTACCGAACATAAATTGCGAAAATTCCTGTTTTACTTGCAGGGGTACATATGGTGCATCAATATAGCGTGCCGTTCTCACACTCTGATTCACACGGCTCAAGACGGTATTATGAGGCTGGTTAATAGCCAACAACCACGCGGATGTGCATTGCTAGACCGATGTACGAAGATGACATCAATGCATAACATTTGAAAAAACTTCATGTTAAATAGTGCAGAAAACTGATCTGCCTATATGGTCATTGATTTGTTCACATTTTTTCTCCAGACCACTGTGTACGCGTTTTCTATCTGACATTCAAATGATATGAGTAACGGCAAAGAAACAATAAAATGTTTATGAATTCCTTTAAATAAAGACAATGAAGAACAACCGGGAGCTATTGGAAATCACAATCTATTCTTGTGAAGTGTTTTTCTCACTTCAGTTTGTTTACCGAAGCGAAACTGTACTGAACAGTTTTCGAGATAGCAAAAAGCAATGTTGCATTAGCGAAATGAACAAAACCTAGACTGTGAGAGATTCGATCTTTGGAGTTTACAAAGTAGATCATGGTTGGATTGCTGCCCTAACAACAATACAGTAGGATTTAGATTCAAATGAATATGTATATACTTGATAGATTGTAAGTTCAACTTGGCAAATGGATCGATGTCTGGGCATCAATGCAAATGTGAATGCTACTGCAGTAGGTAAACAACATCGTCAGGAGAAAGGGTTACATCTTACGCCAACGGCCACCCGGAAAAATAAAGTTCCAATCAAAACACATTTAATACGCTGCCATTAAAGTCGAATCACTTAACGATAATGACACGAACCAAAGAGAAATTGTCGCTTCTCTTACATAATCATATTAACATAAATCTGTAGGCATTCAAATGTTTGCATAAAAATAACTTAAGCTTACTTAAAGGTTAAGAATAAGAGGATTAATATTAAAAAGCTTTCGCGTGTACAGCGTTTGATGGAACCAATTGTTATTCATACCACGGTCGTATGAAAAAAAACCACATCAATATCGAGAGGCTTGAATACATTGATCCGAAAGACGAAGCTAAGTCTACAAGTAAAACTTAAGTAAACTCAGTTACGTATTCAAAAAATCTATTTGACATTCAGAAAACATGCATGTCATAATGATCAAAGGACGTATATCGATAGTAAATAGAGCCAAACCTGATCTTCTGAAAAGCGAAATCAATCTTTCTCATTCATAATTGACGTATATTTATCTTTCGCACTAGTAGATTATAGACTCACGTGCTCAGAATTTAAGGTTTGGGAAAAAATTACATTCATTAATGTTATTTTCATGACACTAAAGAAAGCCTTTGTCATTGGAATGATTTTAGAAAATGAATAGCGATTTACTTTTACGAAGTTATTTTGAGACACAATTTTGTTTGCAAGTCAAAGATAGGTAAGGCAAGTAACAGTTGTTAAGATTTGTATGTCACCTGTTATCACTGTACCATTTTAAAGCAAAACATGACTAACATGACGACTTGACACGCAACGTGCTACCATGCGACTAGTCAATATTAGCACAAATCATAAAATTTAAGACGTACAACTACCCAATCGACCATCATTTCCCTTCGGTTTTCAACAACAAACAACAGTTTTATATAACGTAAAATGCTTTCTTTGTTCAAAGATTATGATACAAATTACAACAATAATCTGGTGAGCCTTCACGCAACGAGCGAACCGCTATTTCTAGAAACATGAAATTCGCTTTAATATTGCGACGACGCCTAACGTGATGGCAACATCCCACAACGCAATATTCTCTCAGATCAAATATCTAATAAATGAAAATGTAAATCATATAGCGATGTTAGTGGATCACGTAGCTGAAATCGCGGTTGTTAAGCAAACCGAACCGATGAGTCAGAGCGACTTGTTGCTCGACTTTTTGCTGAGAGAAAACAGGACCATTACTTAGATCAGAAAGCATAAGAGTCCTACATGCTGGGCACGTGTTGCAACATAGCTTTGCGACATGCGCCAAACATCATGCTGATCAAAGTAGTTCACAACTTTATACACTGGATCTCGTTTTGTCCGGTGTCGAGTGTTTACGCTCCAAATAAACTGAAATCGAAGCCACATTACTAATGTTTTAATAACATACAACCATTTAAAGAATGAATGAAGTAATTTCGTATCTGCGGACAATTTAATGGGAACAACGACCTCGCACAGCCTAAAATGCAGACGACTTTAAGTAAATCTGTAAATAAGGTGAAACAATATTCTTAGAACATATTGCAAAAACTTAGCATCTATTCTTAAAAGGCGTAGAAAGTTTTTCAGCGATGAGAAAAATATACATAATTTACAAGCAGAAATATAAATGCACACCTTTGTTTTAAAGATAACAGCGTCTAATTTTCATATTTGTAAATATTTAAGATGGTGCATTTCACAGACTTTGTTTCACAAATTGCAGACGGGAGAATCGTTGGTTTCGCTAGTCGTAAAAGCGGCATAAGCAAATACACCTCGCGATATTCCCGAGTGTGGAATAAGGGCGCAATAAGATTGTCGTGGACTGTGGACATCAGCATCCACAAATAAACGTAAAGTCGGACCGGATTTTATCGAAAGCCAGTCTCGCCTTGGAAGATCTCGCTTAATTTATACGGTAACTTACAGTAAGTGGGCACGACTTTTTTTGGCACACGGCATTGAATGGCGCAGCCGTTGGCTATATTAGGCATCGAAGCTACAATCGATTAACAATAAATGTATTAATAAAATTAAATGGCGTAGATCTAAAGATAATTAAATGAAGAAAGCAGTTTTGATAGTCTACACTAGACCATTAAGTTTAGGAACATACTCCTTCCACTTTAAGAATAAGTTTCATTTCTGCTCAGTGGCAGGATAATAATGTTGCACACACGATTGCTTCGATAATCGAGTACAATGTACATAAGTTGCGTAAGTGAAACAAGCAATATTGAAGTCAGTGTATCGGAAAAGTAGCTTAAAATGTTATTATGTAAGTCAGTAAATAATACATTTCCAAGGATAAAACAGCTAAACACAGTAGCTATTAAAGTCACGTAAAGGCTCTTGTTAGGCAAAATAGGACCAAATCAACGCTTTGAAATGGTAATTCGTATAGAAATGAAAATCGGATTTCTTATTCAATATGAAAATTTTGTCTTTGATATGAATTTATGATGCGATACAATTTGTTTAAATTGCTAAGATAGCTGCGCCATTTAAGGACATAATAGATCAGATTTCATCAGATGGTTTCACTGTGAAAGTAACAACCTCTTGATTCCTGACGAGTTTCAAATAATCTTTTTAGATGTTCAAAAAAACGAAGTGCCATTATGCGTATGAGACATTGGACAACTCTCTCTAACAGCTCTCTAACTCCTTAAGCTTAATTTGGAGACTTAGACTAGACTACGTGCCATTTCTAAAATTTCAGATTTCGCAATGTACTTTTAAAAGTTGTTTCGACATTTCTTAAAAAAAAATTGGCATAATTTCAAACACGATTATTTCATGCTCCTATGGGAACCTAATACCAACCATTGTATAACGTGAACGTGCTTAATCTCGGAAAAATAAGTAAGAAACAAAATTCTGTCCTCAAAAACTACCAACTAAGTTTAACTTCGTGGATGCACTTGGCTGGATTCCATCTTAAAAGTGTGGAGAACGGACCAGCAAACGAAACTCACATCTGAAGTACATGTTTCGGCAGCTTCGCAAAACTCAGCTTGGGTACGGATTTTTTTCCAATTGGATCGTCAACAGCTCAAAATTACAACACCATGGAAAATACCCAATGTCCCCAATCACAATTGGGATAAATAACTATTAATAGAAGTTTATTATTGATGAATAGCGTGGAGCCTTGACACGGCCAGACAGTGACGTGGCAGATGGCGGGATAAGGTGGACTAAACCAACAGATAATGGTCAATGTTGGTTTTAGGACGATATAATTGGCGTTCATAAGACTATTGGGATACTGAAGAGACTGACTAGATGTCCTTTAGACAGACTTAATGCATGAGAAAATAGGTAAATATTTCGTCATAAAAAACAAAGAATCAAGTGCGTCAGGTACGTTTTTACTGAAGACTAAATGCAGCAAGCATTTAGCCCAAATATTGTAACATTATCATCAGCATCAAATGTACCCGTAATGAGATAGTACAACCGCAAAAATTACTGTAATGAAAGCCATCCTAATTGAACAATTTGGCGTGAAACAGACGGAGCAGAGCACAATGTATTCAAAACAGCATTACGATTCAGCACGACCCGAATTATTGTGTATATTTAGATTTTGTACCGTTGACAATTATATAGAAATTGCAGAGGTAGGTCAAGCTATGTATACTCGTATTTCTCTGCACAATGAATGTGTCATGTGGAAAATATGTTTGCAAGAAAGTATTGAGATTCAAAACAGATGATGTAGGCTATAGATAATTAAGAAGAATAGGTAGTCTTTACACTTTGTTATATTGAAACAATTTTGAAGTAATGAATTCAGACAATAGAAGTTATTCACATTTACCAAATAAGAAAGCGATTTTTAAATAGTCGTACGATAGAGAAATACGTGCGATAGTAAAGGGACGATAGAGATTTGAGAGAAAAAGAGATAAATAAACGACCTTATCGTAGAAAGAAGCAGAAAAAGAAACTATCATAAACAAAATACTTAATCATAGAGATGTCATAATCAGCTAAGCGAGCCTATTTTTAAATCCGCCAGTAACACACGACATAACCATAACATTTTATGTACTGCATATTAATTACAAGTATTACAACCTTAAGCTCCATCATATTGCCTATTAAACTATCTATCGAACGTATCATTAACCTAATTTCCATTTGAACGAGCAATTTTTGCTCGATCTACTTCTACGAGGAAGCCACTATCAGCTACAGTACATTATACTGACGATTCATTATAATTATTTCGATAGACATCATTCAAATTTGATACTTGTGTTGTAATGCATTTCACTTGACTTGGCAAGGAAGCCGTATTGTCTGATCTGTTTTCAATATACTTTAATGTATTATCAGAATCTTCAGTAAAGGTCAGGCTATAATCCTGTATTGGCTAAGCGGATTTTCAACTTATGTCACTCGTTAAGATGACAACCCTTTTCTTTGAAGGATAACTTTCGTGCCTAGAACTTTGTTTGCATATTTAGTTAACATTTATTCGTACCTAGCAGATTTGGAATTAAAACTGATCATGAGACCGTTAAGCAAAGAAACTTTACAATCGTAGTAATACTTTGATATAGAAAAAGAGATAGGAAGAACGACTGCGAAAATACATCAGTATGTGTTAAACTGTACAAACATTGTTATCTTTCCAAACATAATATTTGAACGTTCCTTTCCACGTTTATCTATCGTCATCTTCAGTGCTCTTGGGCCGATCTTAAGTTACCTGATACAATTTTTCTCACACCCATTTTCACTGAACCTAACGCATCGAGCACTTATCCCGCGTAGTACATTTAGGCTAATAAGGCGAGAGAGGCGAGTCGAGGTAATACGAAGTGGCTTTTACGTCATTTCGCTTACATTCATGTGCTGAACGCTGAGCTGAAAGAACTTAAGAGCATTGGCAATAAAACGCCAGTATATGTTGCCAATAATGTATTAGAAAAAGTGATAATTGAATTCGCAAACGGTCGTTACTTCGCAGGCTAGTTTAATATGTTTTCATACAACTTTCTTTCAATGAGGAATAGGAGATTTCAAATGTATTCTGTGATGTCTTTAATGGAACCTAGGAAGTGTTTTTACCGTACATTGAATGCTATCGAAGTTTGAACAATGTGCAATAAATATTACCGTAAGTTTTGATTAATGCATTCATCAAGCAACAATCAAGTTCAACGACACGGCTATTTAAGTAACAACGCGACATCTTATTTTTGGTTATGTTTGCTTTTTTTCTCTGTAACCTTTAAGGCCGCGACTTGATATGGTATGAACTGTTTAATTAATGTTTGGTTTGGCTTGAATATTTAACATGATAAGGAAGATTATAATGCATTGTAGCTGATAACTACATTCGTAATCATAATAAAAGTCATATCCTACATGGATATAAAAAAAAAACATGAAGACTATTATTATTAACTTGGGAGTTATTCACAACAGTTGACTTAGGTAGAATACTTAGAATGTAACCCATCTTAAAAACAAACAACATCATGCATGGCCTTCACAACTAGACTACTCATTATAACTGCAAGTAGTCACATTGAACTGTACATTCAATTGAACTGCGAAATATAAGTAACGTTATTTACATAAAACTACACAAGTAGTATATAGACGGCCACAGTCAAAGAATCCTTTAAGCTCATCTTCAAGTAAATAAAACTTGTTTTCGCAAGGAAAACACATCAAAGAAGTAATATATAACTTTTGCAACTTTCTCTCGAAGAGCCGGCCGGATTGGGTCAACGATTGATCAGTTATATAAGGATAACAGGCATGATGCTCCATATACTATACAAATAAATGGTTAATTAAAAGTTAAAACAAAAAAAGTGAACTTTACCTTTTGTACAAAGAAACAAAAATAAATATCACTTCAACACGAGAACACAGACACAAAGTTCGTATTTAGGTTATGTTCGTATGTCGTCTGGCTACCAGGGCGGCAGAACAGCGCAGGAGGTTCGAGCGCACCTGTTACCGCGACGCGAGGAGCGTTACTGGCACGAAGCGGTCCATTAGCCGCACCGCAGACGTCATGCGGAAGCCGGTTCTGGTGGACACCAATGCCTTCGAAGAAAACCGCGATAAAAGATGCACTCTACACTCAACGGCTACGCAAAAAATGACACACCAGCCATTTAAAGATGATGAAAACATCAACATGCGCAAATAAAACGTGAATACGTATTTGACACGAGGTGTTAAATTACGAATTTTATCAGTTTTCAAAAGATCTTTGCAGTTCGAAGAGAATATTTATTTCACATTTTCACAAAAGTAAATACATTCAGGCTTACGAACGATGAAAGAAAAAAGTTACCTTGCGAAGTCGAGGATTAAGAAAAACAGAATATATCAAGTTCTTATCAAGAAAGACTCAACTGAGGGGGATATATCTGTTACGATGTTACTGATACAGAGAGATAAAAACACTTTCGCATAAATGATAAAAATGTTAATGGCTTTTATTGCTTATTTATAATGTATGACATTATTGTCTTCGACAACAAACTAATACAATAAAGTAATTTATTTATGAAATTGGCGCTCACACGCTATGAGTATGAATCTGAGAAGATTGTATTTTTTCTTAAATACTAAATGTTTTTAGTTCCCACTTGTAGCTATTCTGTCGCAGATCAGACTCTGGCTTGCACGCAGAAGGCAGCTTTTCGCCCCAAACCAGTTGACTAAAACTAGGAACTCTCGAGGATGTAAGAAAAATGAGAATAGCAACACCATAGAGAAAGCGTGTTGCCAACATCTGGTAAATTATCATGTAGAAATTCATTCAACTCTAATTCATTATCATATTGGACATGTTTTGCTTGTGTGGGCAGGCCACAAAGGCTATTAATAAAAAAAACTCTTTCATTTATAATACAATCGATCTAATCGATCAAATCCATATTTATCAATGAGAACAAATTATTATCAATTATACATGATATTTGCACTTGTAATAGTTTTTTTGCTGATGTCATTGTTTGAATTCAATTCATCAGTTTACTGTACTGGTATACAACGGCATATGTGAGTTCTTGCACACATGAATTCATACCAAGCTAAAGATATAATAGAACTTTTGTAACTGAACGTTTATTAAAGACCCAATTTTGTCACGCGCTATCGAGGTTCAATGATTTTATATTATTGAAGAAGAATTTATTTTCAAACTAATGAAGTGTAAACACAATATAATTAATAGTAATGCGGTATGACTACTGAATTATTGCGAAATAATTACTTCCTACAAAGAAGCTACTTGTAATAAGTGTCACCTTCCTCTATGAATCATTCACTCAAATGTAGTTTGTAAATAAATCTATGAACGGTTACCTCATCTCTGTACTATTAGTAGTTTAGATATTAACTACGTGAATAGTAAGTTGCTTTCTTTTCATTTAATCTAAGAAAATAGTTTCTGCGAGATTGCAGTTTTAATGATATGTTAATTGATTCAGTTTATTTATATCAACTTCAACTTGTTCTAAGACGCCTGTCCTGTTCTACTAGAATTTTCTCCTTCCTATATAGCATTGGTAGAAAATTGTGTGTGAAACCAGCTAAACATCCCCGGAGGGTTGGCGACAATTTGTTCAATTACGTCCGGCGGTCCCTTGAGAATTTTAACTTTCTAACAACGTGCCTTCACTGTATAACAATGAACATTATTATGTTAGTTTTTGATTATTATGTCGTGTAACTTAACTATGTGAGTTAATTGCATTGACATCTTAAACAACGTAGCCACAAGAACTGATGAAACTGGACTTATTTCTTATTAATGACACATGAATTTAGATAGCATCGTGTTCCCTGAACAAAATTATTTTTGGCATAAAAACTCGGGGCTGTTGTATCCTGCATGATTCAGAATGGCAAATAAAGAAAAACGAAACCAACAAAGCAGTGTTCAAAGTAATCTAAGTATAGAAACGCTCGAAAAGAACACTCTTCACATAACGATTCATTTTGCGATCAACTTTGATTAAATTTCTGAGGAGCCAATTACGTGGCGAACTTCGCATTTCTGGATAGCTTCGGCTCGCCCGCCGCCGGCTGAGAACTGTTGACTCACCACTCGAGACGAAATGACACAGTCTTCATTTGATACACCCTCAAATATTTACTAAATGTTTTATCCGTCTATGTATATTTCATTCATTAAACGATCCGTTTGACCTTCTACCCTGATTTCATTGGACACACCGATTACAGAAACAATTATTTTTTTGGAACGAGAATCGTTACAAACAATTCGTAGCCGTATATCGTAATACACGCCGTAGTGAAGAAACAGTGTAGATTAAGGCGTCAAAGCAATCTTCGTAGCGTGCCGACTGGACACGGATCATAGACAGCAGTTTAAGCGATTAGTGCATAAATAGGAGACGATGAAGCGAGTTTCAACGCCGTAAGAAGTGATATCGACCGGTTTATTAGATATGGATCGAGGCCAAAAACTATCAATAAATTCTAATCACAAGAAGAGTGAAAACATCCAGAGATAAGCCGATACATTATTCATTCTCGTATCCGTAATTCTAGGGGCTGTTCGCGAGTCGTATCGCTAAGTGTTAGTTATCAAGCAGACATTCAATTTAATAGCAGCAAGCTAAACACCAGGCAGTTTCTACCGTTAGATGGAATTTCACCAATTTGTGGCTAGTCTGCTGAGCGACAGTTACGCAGAGAAACATAAATATAAATAGACAAAGTCATTTGTCACGTACATTGATCTTCTCATCATAGCGAAACTTAAGTACTGCTACATGATTAACTACTTAGGAAAGCTTTAATATAGAGAGTAACTTAACATCCGTATTAAAATATAATAAACAGTCATATTATTTATCGAAATAGAAAAATAACTGGTAGTTTTATTTTTGTGAAACTATACTCCCTAGTGGACAATGAGTTTCAAAATTCTATGTCTGTGTAACATCCTTTATTTTAGTGCAAATGTTCTGACAGACAGAAGCATCAGTGAATATTCCTATCACTCATTAAGCTGTCTGATAAAACTTAACAAAAACACTTGATATCATTTTCGCTGCTTCTATTAAAGGTTCAACGATCACGATAAGGTAAGGTTTCATTAGCCCATCGCCAATGAAAAGAAGAGCTGTGTAGATATAGCTCATGTGACAACCTGAGGTACGTGATAAGTGGTAGACGCAACACTTATTATCATTCACCAACTATGTGTGTTTCTATGTCACATGCACTATGCACAGATATAAATAGCTGTTTATCTTAGCGCATTCATGTCATTATTAGGTTTGTAGTGTGAGTGAAAGTAACCGCTAAAGTGGCGAGGAGACATCAAAATAACCTAAGGCCACGACTTTTATGTAGAGAATTAGATATGTAATTTTTGAGAAGCGATTAAATGAAATCTAAAATTAAGGACAATCAAATGAAACGTACGTAAAGGACATCGAAGATATCCATCAAAACACTGTTCGAATTAGATACTACATAGGTATTTCGTCAACCGACATGTATGACGAAATCGCCATGGCAAACAACATGATTTCTCCTCAAAACTTAAGAAAACGCAACGTTTGAACGGAAACAGCTATTATTGCCTACACGCTGTGTTTACGGTCTGTCGATCATTGCGATCGTTGCACTGACCACAACACTGCATCCATATCGATAAGTATATAAGTATCTATCGGCTATTGCGTTAAAATATCGTGAGTTACTTATTGGCTGTTATTACAGAGGGTTATGTTGCTTTGCTAAATTGAACGTGTCCAATTCTAAAGGTTGGATTGTTGCATTATCTTCATCTGAAAGTATGGCCATGGGTACAAGGCAAAACATGACATTACTATTTGTAGGCTCATGAATGGCTGCTCACTAACCTCTCTACTTACGGAATTGGCTCACAATTTAAAACTTCCAACTGCATAATTAAATTGCAAGCACGTTAGTTGAATTCTTCAGTGGGTAATAAATCAACTCGAATTAATCTTTTATTTTCAGGTCTTAAGTTTTTATCTTTCTGCTAACTGCTACAACGAGGCGGGGTGCTCCATTTTCCTTGGAAAAATAAATACAAAAGGAAATTAATGAAGCTACAACTTGCAAGTAATGTCTCTTGCTCTGGCAAAGTTGCGGCAGATGCTCAACGCTATTATTCGACAAATTGTAGTTCGACATCTCTTTAAACCCCAATCCGCAAAGTGCTCCAGTTAGCTAAATGGCGTTGACATTTTATTGTCTGGAGTGCCTGGACTGTAAACTAAGACGAATTCAGTTTCTGTGACGTAAGAACAAAAGCTAACAATAGGCGAGTCGTGATGCCTGTTTTAAAAGACGTCGGGGATAATTGAAATAGAATCTTAAGATATCTTTGTGGGTGACACTATCAGCCCAAATATATTCTTGGAAGATTTTGCAACGACTTTGCAGCAATTTCTATTCCTGCATTAGCTATAAATACTAAAGGACATTCATCAAGTCACGAGACCTCAAAAGGACACTTCCCTAAAATTTTGCTTACAAATGACAAAACATCAACCACAGCATCCAAAGTACGCACATTACAAGTAAATTGCTTTTTAAAGAAAACATCCTGACCAGTCACAAAAGGCTCAAATTGGCTCATTCTGGAATGGCGGCCCTTTGGATATAAAAACCAGTTTCTGACTCAATTCGAAAAAGTTCTTATTAAAAGTTATATTCCGACTTTATTGAGCTTTTGGATCCAAACAGATGCTTTAAAGGAAGTTATAATAACTTTGTGTTACTCACGTCTTCATAAGAATCCATAACAATACGATCCTCATTTATTACATTAGTATGATGTTATTAAAAACAGCGATATTCTGATGGAACAGCTAATGCAGCTGCATTACAACGGTTTCTTTACCAAGGAGGCGTATTCGTGACGGTCGAGTGCACTCAAGTGTGCACAGTCATCTTTGCAACAACATTGATGATTAGATAAGACTTGAGTTATCGTTATCTCAAATGTTTCATCTGCACGAAGAAATTCTAGGTAACTACCTCGTTTTTAGGACATTCTTTGTATGATTGAGTTAAGACTAGGATAAGCAACAGAAAGTGTTTCATGCACGAAGCTTGTTATCTACAAAAGCATCGCTCTTAATAAATCATACTTAATTATTATCTATTTAGCCCAGGTGACAAAGAATCAGCAGCAAAAACAACAAAAAGTTCTTGCCGTCTAAAATTCCTGTGGTTAGCCATTATTATTCCATTGTAAAAACTTTATTTTATTATGCACTGCGTGTTGTAAATACGTCATCTACTGATGCCATTAGTAATGTAAATAAAATGCGTTGATAACTGTTTTTAAGTACATATTCCTTCTTTTTTTTCTTGCCCTTTCTTCGACCAGAAGAAACCTCTGATGGGTCTTTTATTATTTTCGATCTTTAAAACCGAGCTGCTTTTTAAACCTTTTTGTACGATTCTAATTTTAAAGTAGGAACTATTCTAAAGCCAACATAGAAAAAGTTGACAAGGTCTGGGTCAAGTTCAGCAAACAATACACATTTTTACAAGCAAGTCCGCAATAACCGGACGACGGACATTTTCCCAAGTCACCAAATAACATGTAACACAAAGAAGTCTCCGAAAAGCTAATACCGCATTTCTTTTGTTTTCTGCGGCCAGCAATTACGGAAGGAAGACAATCTCATTTTTGTTGGTATTGCATATTTTTGTCTGTTTGATGACAAAACAATACAAATATTATCTCTGGTTATGGTGAAATCTTTTTTATTATTGCGTATTGTTGTTATTCCGTATTCCATACAACATTTGTGTACGTAATTATTTTATTATCTGCTATGTGGTAACCTCTTTAATTTAGTAAACTAAACCGCAATTGCGGGAATGTTGATTCCTGGACTTTGTCGTGTTGTTGACTCTTTCTAGGAAATTCTTACCAAGAGTTTTTTTGTAGGAGTTGACCAATGCTTTGTATGTACTTACTTTAAGGTTAAAATTATACTTTTAATTGGCTGAACCATTAGACAATTAACTGGGTATTGCGTACAGATTAAATATTATTTTTTTATAACAATAAAATAATTACTGCTAATTGGCACTATGTAAGTCAATAAGATAAGAATTGAGTTCGCAATTTAGACAAGTAAATTCACTAAGAAGAGAAAGATAGATAATGTTATAATAAGCAGCTTATCAACAGTTTGCTGCCTCACAAATATGACCTGTCTTATTTCTGTGCTAAAATGACATCATTGTGCTTCAAAAATAAGCGTGAAGAAATTGTTGCACGTTTTTTATAATCCATTCATGAGTTGTATACCTACTTTATCATGATAGGTAAGTAATAATTTATGTTAGAAGGAGCTACTCTATAGAATCGGAAAAAAACGTATGTACTTCACTAGACATCAATCTAAATTATAATATTACCACACTAAAGTTGAGTTTTTTTTTTCGAGAAACGGTTACCTTCCCCATTTGTTATAACTTAGTATTTAATTTGGACATTTCTTTAAAATGTATTAATTAAAAATAATTATTGGCCCATTATTTACTAACAACATATCTCTCTCCCAACCAACACAAACAACAATAAGGCACAGTAGAAGTCTATACGTTAGATTCAGTGAACTGTATGATAAGATTATCCCTTATCAATCATACATAAGGGATCTCAAGTATTTCTTGTGAAGTCAGAGACCTATTTCCTTTTACTCAAGTAGGTAGACAATGACAGATTACCTATGTATTGTTGTGTGCGCGCTAGGGACCGGGGATCTCAGGATATTTAATTAAAAGAATGCAAATAACTTCAACTTTGCGTTTATTGACTGATTGGTGTGAAGTCACAACTTCAGTATTAAAACCTATTCTATTTCAAATCGAATATATTTACATCATTGTCCGGCCAGATATTAAATACTAGCTTCTGCCAGCGGTTTAACCCGCATCCCGTGGGAACTTCTTCCCGTACCGGGATAAAAAGTAGCCTATAGCCTTCCTCGATAAATGGGCTATCTAACACTGAAAGAAATTTTCAAATCGGACCAGTAGTTCCTGAGATTAGCGCGTTCAAACAAACAAACAAACAAACTCTACAGCTTTATAATATTAGTATAGATAAGACACCAAAGAGTATTTAACTAAGTACCTACTACATCTCTACAGTATCAATGTGTTACTAAAATAGGACATAAGAATTTTATACAATAAATGTATAGGACAATGTACTTATCATGATCCGCCTAGCTATTTTCCAACTATATTAAGGTTGTTTTCCAGTCTAACCGGGTACAGCTGACTACCAGTGTTTATCATGGAGGAACTGCCTATTGACATCCTCAACCTAGTTATGATAATGAACTTACTAAAATCTCTCTATAACCACAGCACCAACCTATTTTCTCACTATAATGTTATATGAAGAATTAATTAACAGATAGTAATTTTCACATGGTAGGTACATGATATACCTATATAACTAAAGTAACAGATTTAACAGACAGATGGGTCAAGAGCAGTTATCCTTAAGTATTCTATTTTATCCTAAACTACCTCAAAGTCTGGAAAGTTCAAGTCAACCCTACTCAATTAGAGCTTAAAACATTGGAAGTGACATATTTCTGTACAACATTATTGTAATATCATATGAAAGCAGTCCTTATTCCTAGGAGCCTGTCCAATTTGTGTGAATTGTAAGTTCATGTCAAAAAGTTTTAAATTCAAAATATTTTATCCAACATTTTGGTATTGTTGTGACTAGACTCAAATGTGGAACTTCATAACAGTCATTTTGAATAACCTTATTTCCAAAAACCTGTGTTTTATTAATACTTTAGTTAATGTTTGTACATTCCAAAATGAAATAAAAATAATAAAAGAAATGTTTTAATACTTTATTAAGTACCAACGGAATTCATCATTATCACTTCTACATTAAGATAACACAACACATATTGCTTAACTTTTGAAATTCAAATCATAAAATAAGATGCCATTGGAATCCAAAATTCCTGACAAGTTCCTGAACAACAAAATAACAGTCCAGGAACGAGGACAAGGACTTCCTCCGTCAAAAGTTTATGCAACAGGATCTAAGGAGCAATTTGGTGCTAAATATAGAACCCTTGACCAAACCAAGCGGTCAAGAGATTTATTATTTCCTCTCTCAATCTCGTCTGTCCTTGTTGATTGTCATTTGTTATTTATTCTTCAACAATGTGAAGCTAATTGTTTATTTGACAATCACTATTGTTGATTTTGAAAGGTTAAATAGCTGTTTTGAATTAATGTTGTAGATTTTTTAGAGTTTTTGCATATTGCAGCTGCCTTTGCAAGCTCAAGCCTGAGCCAAGAGTGGAAAGGTAAATAGTTATTATTACAAGCAGTGTATGCAGGTCATTGATGAGTAACAATAACATTTTTTTCTCATTACTCCCTTCCTGATAAAAATATGTAGTATTTCTTGTTAAAAATATGTAGTATTTCTTTAGAGGCTGCACATTACAGTCAGACACAAATTAACAATAAGACACACATTTCCACAAAAAGAATAACAAGGATGAAGATTACCGTTAACTTACCGCCATTTTTAGCGCGTGCATATCGAATTGTGTCGTGTCAATATATTCATGCTAATAAAGTAAAGAATATAGGAAATTAGTGATTGAGGATACCTAAACATAACAAAATAATGATCAATGAAAATTCTCGAATACCCAATGCAACGGAAAGATTTAGTGACAAAGATAATGCGAAGGATTTTGTACCGTCGTCAATATCACAATAAAAAAACATCGAATATGATAACACGATTAAACCGTCGAATAACAGAGGAAAACATCAAATAAAAAGTGCAATATCACCATGAAGAAGTATCAATTAGTCATTTCACTGTACATAGAAGTTACTTGAAGTATGTTTCAAATAGTTTTAATACAAAACAATGTAAATATTGTAACCGTTACCTTTTAAAACAATCACAGTGCGGCACAGGTCAACAGGAACAAAGTAGGAGGCCGTCCAGCGTTCATACGAATTTACACGTGCAACGGCACCGTATAACAAGAGTAAACACTATCGACTAAAATTTCGCAATAGCTTAATTCCACAAACTAGTTATAACAATTTTAATCAAAAATAATAAAAGCCTATTTTGCAAAATAATAATCACAACACACATACGACACTCTCTTGCGAAAAATCTGACATTAGTGACAGTTGGGATTTTTTTTTGTTCCACCGATCTTGCTTGATTACACGAAACCGGTTTCTTGTGTGACAAAATGTAAATAATTTCCAAATAATGTAATTAATATTTTCTAGTGATAGTTCATAATAAATTTGTGATAACAGGAATCGTATTTTGTCATTTATCTAGGTTAATAAACTGAAAACAAAAAATCTTTTGTCACCGCGCTAGCAATGCCATCTATGAGTAATATTAGGAAAGCTGTAAATCCATACCCTGCCATCTTGTGTATTTTTTGTATAACTAATGAGGTAGTAAGTTCTGAACAACTATGATCAAAACTCAATAGATGGCGCTAGTTATATCGTGTTGGCCAAATCAGCCATATCCACTGAATTAGTAAAATTCATTATTTTTGTGCGGTGACTGATGCTCATTGAATATGAAATTCTGTGACCATTTGGATGCCTGTCATCGTCATCAGAATAAGACATGTAGCTTTTAGAACATTGAGGGTGTATTCTGGCCATCAGAATTTATTCTGCATTATGATTTATTTCTTTCGGTTTGTATGAATAAAACAACAAATAAAACTGAAACATTTTATTTAAATTATAACTCTTTTCTTCATATAAATAACGCTCTCATTAAATGTATCTGGAAGCCTCTACATAAACATAGTAAATCTTAAATGTCATACAACTAGGTACAGGATAAAATACAGAAAATAGCTTAGACAAAAAATAAAAATAGCTTAGAAATATCGTCGAAATACGTAGATTATAAACGAAGTCACCCAGTGGATCACTGCAGGCAATCAATGTTCACCTAGAAAATAAATTGTAGGTTAGCCAATATTATTTTTTTGTGGCCATAGACAACAAGTAGATGAAGCATTTAGGCGCTATTTTCTTATAAGGCACAATCTTTTGACATTACTCAAGTAGTTAAGGCATATTTTCGATAACGCTAAAATCTAAAGTTATAAATGTTATGTTAGGCAGTTTTGATTACACCGCTTGGTCTATGAGTAGATAGATACTCAGATTTTATTTATTATGAAAATAGAATAACGTAAAATAATAATTCATGATTGTTATTTTGCTTCTTAGTAGCTCAATGCCAATAAGTATACAATGACTAAATAAATCATAATACAATTTTATAAAAAAAATATTTTATCGAATATGATTGACTTAATTCTTAGAGCTTTTGTGATTATTCTATTGGATTTGACTAACTAAGCAATTTTATAACTTCTTATTTATTCAATTTAAGAAATTTTCGTTTGTAATAATAATGTTTCTAAGCACAAATAATAAAAGACACACAAATCATGCAAAAAAACAATTTAGGAATAATCATGCGATTCCAAAACATTCAAAGCGTAAAACTGTATCCAAAATATTAAAAATATGATTTTGATCAATCAATTTTGGCACAAAAAATATAAATGTAAAAACACAAAATTAAAAATAAATCTTAAAACCATTCAGTAAAAGGTAAAATGAACATCACAGCAAAATTTTCTAAAATACACATGGTAGTTTCGATAAAAGTAATATACAAAATTGTATTGAATATCAATAAAATAAATCAAAATAATATTACGGGTGATTTTTATTATTATTATGCCAATAAATGCGTATTGTCTAGAGATGGACCGATAAATTGACTATTTCTTTAAAAAAATTCAATTAAAAATAGGTACACTAGCTGGTTAATAAGCTTGTATTGTAAAAAGAAAATTCGTAAACTCGTTGTCAGTAAATCAGTACATCTCCATAGGAATTTTGTTACATTGTTACACCTATGTTATATTATTAGCATAGCGATAATTGTGATCATTGCCAGCAGCAGACCTAGCAGCGTCAACCAGTCCAAGTCTGCCAGGTGTTGGGAGAACATCAAGGTGTAGGTACAAGCTAACATCAACGTGCCAGAGTCGTGCCAATCGCGCTTCGACTGCGCGCTATCGCCTGTCGAAACAACAAAAACAACGCATACAGTAAAAAAAAAGTAGTTAGTAAAGGCAACTAATACAACGGGGATCGTGAACACAAAATGAAAACAAAAAGCTGGATGCAAAATGGTTACAGTGAAAACCATACACCGTGCATGAGAATGGACCACGTACCTCTATTTTCTTTTTGTGAATGGTGAGTTTGCCTTTTAGTCCTCCAGGGAACCACGTTCGTTGGCAGTGAGTTGCTTTGACTAGGAGTACAATCATCCGTTTGGTCTACAGACAACCTTCTCAGTTGCTGATTCATCGTCTGAACTAATTTTGGCGAACTTAACTCATTGCGAATTTTATTTTCAGACTCATTCTCATTATCGGTTTGAGTTCGCGATTTAGGGTTACTGTCCAGTTTAAATATTGTCGCCAGTTCCTCAGAGGAATTATATTCGGTTGAATCAGCAGCATCTTTCTTGGTTTCTAAGTCGTCTTCGTATATGGATAGATTAACGGAAGCCCTATGAGGAACTTCTTGATTACAGATAGTTTGTGAAACTTGGTTCAGTTTTTCAGTGGCTTCTGTTATTCCAGTCATTTTGTCTACGTCACTATTACATTTATCCAGTTTTGGTCCTTTATTCTGTGTGAATAATTTTTCATTTACTTGACAAATACCAGCAATTAAATCCGATATTCCATCTTTTAGCTCTTTAAAAGCGTTTATCTCATTAATTTCTTTAATCTTATCATCAGAATTCAAGAAAGGGTTTAAGGAATTGATCACTGGTGGTTTGATTTCCACTTCATTTTCTTTATCGTTTACTGTCTCAATTTTCACTGAGTCATCTTTAATCGTCACTGGGACGACGTCAGGTATTAACTTACTTTCTGGTATCACAACCATCGTTTCTTGAGCTTTTAACTGTTCTTCGCCTTTTGATATATCACTTGCAAGTTTTAAACTTTCGTCTTGGAAATTAAGCTCTTTTTCAAAACTATGTTTTAGCTGATCTTCAACTTTATGTAACTGGTCTGAAATAGCTAAAAGACTATCTTCAGTCTTCTTTCCTTTAGAATCTTCACTGACTTCACTAACCTCTGTCACTGGTTTGCCATCTTTTTGTTCACTTACAACTTCAGAACGAACATTTACGTGCTTAATTTCAGGTGCAGTATCTTCAGAAGACTTGCAAGTTAAACCATTCAAAAAGTTTTGCCGACTATCAGAAATTCGGCTCTGGACATCAGATTTCTTCTCGTTGTTGTTTCTATTTTTATCTAATTCAGCTAGCGCTACTCCTAATTTATTACTGGTGTCCATAGCTTCCTGCGCCAACATGCTAAGAACCTGTTGAAACTCATCTTTTGATGAACGTTTCGATGCTTGTGGAGATCTGTTTGATGGTGATGAGCTTTTGGACTTATCACATGATGGTGGCTTAGCAAGGTGCTTATCGTCACTATGAATGAATGAATCGTCTTTTGCGAAATGATGGGTGGGTGCATGGGTATTATTGACAAAAAGACTGACAGTGTTGTGTCTTTGCTTTACCTTGTTACGAGGATAGTGGTCCTGCTCGTTGTCGTTATTTTCAAAAGTGTTACGAAGCCGTTTCATGACATCGCTATTACTGTGCGTTTTTTGTAGAGTAGCCATTTTACTCATGTTCAAGGCCTCATCAATTTCCTTCTGTATCATTGTAAATATATTAGCTGACAGGGACCGAACAGCTCTCTTCTTCTTAAGATTAGCGGCGGAGTCTTTAGTATATGGATATTCACTGTAAGAATGATTGTTATTAATGAGGCCATTATAATCTTCACCGTTAAAGTGTGTAGAATGTCTGTTATCCTTTCTCAAACTTCGATACGCTAAATCGTCTGAGACAAGGTCGGGCGATCTGCGAGGGATAAATCGAGGGCGGCCTTTGTTTTCTGGTGTTGCATGAAGATAATCACTCTGCGGGGCTGGGGAGACCGGCCCTATAGGTATGCCAAATGGCGGTTGAGGGTCTAAAGTCTTTAATCGACTGTTGGTCTGTTTTATGTTTCTGTAAACAACGTCGTCATAAACTATATCTGGCTCGTTTCGTTCGGATTGCCTGTCATCATCGGACGCATACGGCACATAAACGGGTGACGCTAACATGTAACTTATTTGCGCCTGTGCTTCTTTATAATTAGGTTTTTCCTTTGTTAAGGAATTCATTCTTCGAAATGCCATATCATCTTGCAACTTGTCAGGTAATGTCGACCTTCTTTGCACTCGTCTCAAAGGCGTCGTTGGCTGACTTCGCAGTTGGATCTCGTCATCATTTCCATTCCAATCATTAAATTGGTCGTTGAACTTTGGCGTCATTAATTCGCGACGTTCAGCTCTATCTAATAAATCTTCGTCACCTAAACCTAAACTATTGTAGATTGCTTCTAATTCATTAAGAGCATCGTCAAGATTAGTAGATTTTCGTCTCTCTGAACTCTTTTCGTCGTCAGATGGCATTTGATAAACACTGGGAACATACGTATCAGATTTATGTCTAACGTGTGTTTTCGATGTCGGCGATGTAACTGTTTTTGGTGGGTCAACTGTTATGGATCGCTTGTACTCTGTCGTCGCCTTCCAAACTTTGGCACCGTCGGTTGTGTCAACAGAAGAGCTTTTAAAAGGAGTTTTGTTTTTATTTTGAATGTCAGTATTTTCTTGGCCCACTTTATTTTGTTCTAAATACGGAGCTACTCTATTTTGTGTGCTGTTTGAGAAGTCACTGCTGCTCCTTGAGTTAGCGTACATATTTTGCTGCCGTCTTTGTCTTTCTGCGTCATCAATTTTTTTCCAAAAGTCAGACGCGTTGCGTGGTCGTCGATATACACTTTCAGCAACGTTTTGGCCAGCTTGAGAGTCACTTAAATATTGATTTTCGTGACCATTTTGACTAGTTTTTACGCTAATGGGCCTTCGAGACCGAGGACTTTGATCCGCATAATACAGATAATCATGTCTTAGTTGCAGTGGTTCGGGCTTCACAATATTTGTGGGACCTATGGACTTTCTCCAAGGCGGTGAGTTGGCATAGAGGCCGTAATGATTTGGTTCAGCTGACACTGAAGCTGGCCTTCGAGGCTGTTCGTTTCTAATTTGGAAGTTTTGTATATACTCATTGTTTTGCATAGCAATATGATCCTCAGAATTTGATATAGGTCTTCGTAATCCATTGAAACTGTGACTCAGCGACCTTTCTTGACTTCTCCGCATAACACGTTCGAAATCGTTGTTGGGTACACCATGTAACTGAACAGTCTGTTGCGAATTGGCTATCCTTTCAGCTATTATGGGATTATTTTCATAGTACATGGATATCGGAGTTGCGACTTTTCGTTGCATATCTCGTGGAGGTGGAACAGGCGGTGCTTTTTCTTCCCTTTTAACATTCGTTACATTTCCCAATGGAAACTTAACACACATGACATTATCCGCGTTCTCGTACTGATTACTTATACTTCTTTCACGGTTGTTATTAGAATAAAGCATTTCTCTATTAATATTACTTGTTGGTATGGAATAGTTAATATGCTCATTGTTAACTTTTGCGTTAAAATTGATGGATGATGGGTAACTTTGAGTTGAAGGGAATGATGATATTGATTCGGATTTCATAGGACGGCGATTAACATCATTAGCGTATAATTGTTCTGTTTTCACGTTCTGTGTCTGATCACGTTTACAGGTTCCGTAGCCACTGCTTTGACTCGTCGGTGTCCTTGTCAACATTTCAACCTCAGCTTTTGTGTAACCTTGCTGTAACAATTCGGCTTCTTTATTAAGTTGATTTTCTTCATCACGAGATAATCTTTTGATATATCTCTCATTCCTAGCACTTCTCGATCTTTTATTTAGTGAGCTATCACGCGAACGCATTAACGAATCTTCACTTCTAAATCGGATCATCAATGATGAATTTGATGATTTGAGTGATTCTTCTTCACTACTTGATTCTCCTTTCATACTATTTCTTAATGCTTCAACTCTGGCTTTCAATCTGCCCTTTCTGGTTTTTCTTGAATGTGACTCCAGGGATGGTCCAGAGGATCTATTAGAATTATCCTCTCTTAAACTGAGGGATTCTTTGGAAGCTCTGTACATATCTTGAGTTTTAGCACGATAGTTAATAAAGCCAGCAGATGGATCAGATAGCACGCCATCGTCGGTAACATCTCGAACATTCGGTTTGGCTAAACTTTGTGCTCTTCTTGAATCTCTAATTACTATATGATCAAAATTGTTGACGGCTGGAGCTTTTTTCTTCTTTTTAGACTTTCTCTTCGATGGGGAACGCGTGCTAACTCCTTCATCGCTTTCCGAAGAGGAACCACTTTCATCTTCCTTTTTCTTTCTTCTAAACAGTTTTCCAATGGACCATTTCTTGTCTTTCTTTCTTTCTGTTTCTTCTGGTTGTGCGGGACGTTCTACGCGGCGTTGGACGGTGGCATATTCTTCTGTGTAGGGACGATACGTCGCCGTGGGTGCCGATATGTCTCGGTGAGGGACCGGTGGGGAGTTGACAGCCTGAAATGAGACGAATACTAAATTACTATTATGTCACGCGTGGAGTGTTTCCAACAGCACCTCGTAATTTAAAACTACGTTATTTGACCTAGAGTTGGCACCTATTGTGAAGGGACTGAAATGAAAAAACGACAAGTACATACTATTTAAATAGAGTCATGGAAGTTCACTTCTTGTATAATAGGTACCTCGCCCTGCTGTCTAGTAGAATAATTTGCCAAGGTCATTACTTTGGCATGTTGTCAAATGTAAAAATATTATGAATTTGTGTTTTGTTTGCAGAAGTAGGAAGCAGTTATTTAATTTTTTATCTCATGTTAAAGTTCAGAGTGATTTCGACCAAGGAGACTGATAAATACGTACTGGTAAACAATGATACTGTTGTAATTAAATAAATTCCAAGTGGTTAACATTCTGCGAAGATCTTAATTAAGGAATATACCTCTGAAATAAATTCTCATGCAAATTGCCGTTCCGAAATATAAAGTGAATATTTCGAGTATTTTTTGCTCCTTTACTACGTACACAAAGGCGCATAGAAAAAATGCTAACACACTACAACAACATCTACTTTAAATATGTTAAAACCAGAAGGTGACTAATGTACTGTAACTAACACGACCAACCATTTCCATTTGTTTGGGTATGTGTAAGTTTATCCCTTTCATTAATTAAAGCATTACTGTAATCATCACTTCGTAATACTCAAACAAACTTAATTTAGGAACTCTCTGAGTGTGCAGCTAATGAAGGCAGACAAAACTCAATAATCATCATCATTAGCCTATCGCAGTTCACTGCTGGACATAGGCCTCTCCAAGTGCACGCCACTGAGATCGATTTTCGGCTGCTCGCATCCAGCTCCTGCCAGCCGTCTTGAGCAAGTCATCACTCCACCGTGCCTGAAGACGTCCTACACTACGTTTGCCGAGAAACTCAATAATGGAAAATATAAATTGTTTCAGTTGTATGTTTGCGAAAACTCAATTTGTTTGTTTTGTATCAAAAGCTATTAATTACGATAACATTTGAATATGCAGATTTAATGAAAATGCAACAGTGCGCTTATCTGTCGGTTGTCTGTAATGTCAGTGATGATACGTTTTGACACAATAGGGTTTGTTTAATCATTAATTGTAATAACGTTATAGAGAACATTATTTCATTGTAATTGCCAAGATTTTTATTATTATTTAAACCTCTGTCACTAAATATGGGCCTTTTTTATGGGAAATCATCAATCATCAAATGAAAAAACCCTTAAATTGAAACTGATCTTCTGCGATTATGAAAAAAATCGAATTTAATTATTGAAGTAATAGGTACCTAACAGTTTACACAATTATAATTCATAAGACGATTATTTTAAGTATTATTTCATACCTCTAATATAACATAGTTTTCATGACATACAGTCTATGAGAATAAATACTTCTGACTGAAAAGCTGAAAGATCTAAACTGAAAGATCATAGACTCGTTTAAAAGTCGACACTCAACAAAAGCTCGACTCTGAAACCAGGGTTAGATATTATCACTTTCTATTAAATATCGGCCGTGACTTCGGAATTTTGAGGCCGCATATAACAGAAATAGAAAATATCATAACTATTTAAATTTTAAAACAAAAAGAAAATGTATTAAAAGACACGACGTTATAAATTTTAATTTAAATAGGTGGCATCATTTGTCAACCGACTTCGTTTTTCATAATTAAATCTGAAACTTACAGGTAAGAACGATCGAAAATATTCATTGTTTCTCCTCTCAGCAACTTCCAGCATGGCGACCATATTTATCGTAATATAAACACTTATTTAAAGAACATTTACAAAATATTCACACCCACTTGCGTACTTTTGGCACCACGATCCTACCGTATGTTTAACACAATATTACACACACTAACACCTACATAACTATAAAATACACACTCATATGATCATAGTATTAATAATTAATAGTTATGAAAACCACTCAGTTCACTATTTCCAGTCTTTGAGCATCGTTAGTCTCTTAATTAGACTAAAATATTGCTTTAAAACTAACACTACGGCCCCACGTAATATCGTATTTTCGTCCCATCTATTTCGCAAATATCTAGAATATTTTTGAGACTTCGTAAATACTGCACGAAAATTAATGTAACACTGTTGCAATGTATGTTATAATAGTACACGTCCGTATTATATCACAACGAAAAACACAAACAAATAATTGGGAAGCTTCGCGTGCGCGTCGCCCCGTGGCTGCGCGCGCGACTCGCTCGCGCGGCGTCGACTCGCGATAATTTCGGCCAACTACAGATAGATCCGCGTCCTATCCTATATTTCTTCGCTATAATAACACAGGCGCCCGATGCTCCACAAATCCAACTATTAATACACTCACAACATTTCTTTTTATTAAGATGCAATTCTCGTGTCGAGTCTTTAGATGTTTTTTTTGGACTAATGTTATGAAAATAGACTTGTGTATAGGAAGTGCCGTTAACACTGAACGACTCGTATTAAAGTTTAACATAACGTTATTGATAACGAGCTCAGATGTCGACAGAAGTTTATTAGGTATAAAAGATAACCAACTCCACACAAAAAATCGTAATGGAAGGAATTTTCTTAAATACGGTCAAAGATCAGAGACCTAATGTAAAAAAAAATTGGGCGACATTTTAACGTATCAATAAAAATATTTGGAACGCAATAAAACTAAAAATATCTTGTACCTGAACGATACAAGCGGGCTAGTCACACGTTTTTTCTAATAAAGCTAAATTCCAATTTGTAAATAATGAAAGCTTATAGATAGATACTGAAGAAGCGAATAGTAATGCAAGACAAGTACAGATACTGCAATAGGCGAGAGAAAATGAAGTGAAGCATCGAAGGGAGATCCAAATTTAACCTGCCTGAGTCAAGTGCACGTTGTTCATTTTGAAATACTATTCACTATAACTAACTATGTTGAAGATATAGACGAGGTCACTGCTAGCAGACATTCGTGAGCTGCGGATATCATGAAAACAGACGATAATTTGTTTACGTGTCGAGCCATTGATGTATCTGCACCAACGTTTATAATTTGACTGAAAGGAATGCGCGATTGGTTGTGAAATGAATACGGAGCAGGTTATCTTAATTTAGATAGATACGCTGTATTTCATTGAGTGCGAGTTATGATTTATATTTATTAACTGTATGAATGAACTGTTGGTGATTAGAAAAATATGTTGCTGTTAAAGCATTGAGTTCTATTGAAATAATATCAACGTACATAGCTACATGTGCAAAACACATGTTCATTGGTACCAACGCAGATATGTTTAGGACATTGGGAAGTAAAACAAATGCAAAACGTATATTTAGTTGGAATTGTTTCTATAAGCATCAATCTTGGGATCGTAAAGACTTTGCGGAGATTTATACGACAGACTGCAAATATACGGTTGCGAACAGCCGACCAAAATAGTTGGAAACGATTGAAGATGTATTTCAACGATAGACTTACACCTAACATCAGGGAAATTGATCAAGGTTTCGAATAGATAACTTATGACCTTACAACAGAACAATTTCAATGAATTTAGCACAACCAAATTGCTACAAGAGTTTTTCAACGCAAGTTCAGCTGAAACTTTGAAGCAAATAGGTAGATATTCCATTTTCAATTTGAGTTTTACATTTTCTCGCAATGCCTAGAAAGCAAATTCTTCTACATTCACATTACAAACATTTGAATTCCATTTAGAGACACAAATGTTTTGTTGCCAGCACTTACTTTGAATGTGTATGACCAAAGCTCGCTAACGCAGCTTTTTGTATTCCCTATTGCTAAACGATCCCAAAGCCGCACTCGTCCAAAACATACGTTTGTGAATGCGATTCTTGTGCCAAAAATACGCCGCGTCGAAGCAACGGCTGCGTTCTTTTTATTCGCTATGAAATGCATCACGAACAAAATAATGGCGTCAGGAATGTGTTCGACGCTCCTAACGTGAGCTACAAACGACTCCATCTAAGTGGCTGTCTCGAATACACAGAATTCCTTTCCCATTTCCCAAACAAGAATTTAAAACCCTTTTTAATTTTATAATAGATGGAAATCTCGTAAATTAATCCGGTCCAACAATGATAGCCTTATTTTTAGAAGCTCATTCCGTATCCGTCACGTTGGTCTGACGTCTAAACAAATTAACCCAACAACTCCATTGGAATAGACACTATTTAATTAAGGCTGAAAAATAGCGGCCGTACGGGCAAACCTCATCAGATACACTCCATTAAAAATAGGGTTGAGTTGGAGACCGATTTAAACCTTGTCGGGTTAATTAAGGAGAGCACAGTCCAATCAAAGATTCAATGCATGAAACACAGCTTTTCTTGTAATCAGATCTCTTAACGAGACCAATCTTTTTTTTTATGTAATTGCTTTTAATTTAAGACCAAAATAATATCAATTCCATTTTTAAACCAATATCGTTTCTCTCAATAATTCAAATACGACCAATCTCGAGTAGAGAACAAAATTGATGTTGCAGAAAATTGGGAACCGATTCCAACGACTGGGGGTGCCCAATTTCGTATCAATTTTATTAGGGAAGTAAAAACAAATGCTTCGTATACTTAAGACGAGAGAATTGTCGTCACATTATGTGGACATGCTCAGGTAATTGCAGCCGAGGCCGCGATCAGAAATAGACGAGCCTCTGGTCATGATGTAACGTTTTGTTTAATGGTCGCTGATCTAGTATTTAAGAAATAGATGTATGAACACAGATTGTTTGACGCTTGTTTAATTAGTAAGGAGGACAACGGCCTAATTGAAACAATGGATTGTGCATCCCACTCTGATTGTTTACATTAACAGCTTTGAATGTAGATGCTAGATGCATATTCAAAGCTATTACGTCTATAGGTATATGCTACATAATTTTCCTTACTAAATGCATCGTTGTTGCTTCTACAATAAACGCGAGTCCTTCTTATCTAATAAGTAACTTCCTACATTCTTTCCCCATTAATCTCACTCAGTATCCCACAATAATTTGATATAACAAAAATAATATTTCCTCTGGGCGGTCAGAACATCATCGTGTGAGCATCTACCGATCCATCTTGAAGACGAATCTGTTTCCCCTAACTGATGCTCCCGAGACATAGACACGACCGCCCATTGACAACCGTCACACACAACTACGCGCTTCCGTTACAAAATCACTTTTATTTATTGCTCTTTTTTATTTTTTTGACGGCAACACCGATCATGGTTTTAGAAGATTCTCGTTTAGAACTTTTTGCTTTGTTTTATGTTTTAATTCGCTTGAGTGCGGAGTCTTAACAACAATCTGGATTCCTTTTAAGATAATGTTAGGAAGTTACTTTCATGAAGCTAAGTGTATTGGACTGGACCATGTTTACCAGCTAAGCATATCATTTATAGTAGCGATGTAGACGTTATGTGGTTTGTGGAGTGTTTTCTCAATTCAAGTTTGAACAATAGGTTTGACTGTTCTATAGTCATTCAGAACTTAGATGGGCAAAATGAGGACCAAGTTTCTAAATAGAAGTTTGGAACTTGTGTCAATGAGAACCTGAAACTTGTGAGTAATGACTAGAAAACTTCCATTGGGCATTTAGAAAAAGGATAATACAAAGTACATGTAAGAGAAACGATAAATAAACTCTACTTTCATTTACAAACGAAGCCAATCTGGACCGAGTTAGCGAACAAGTGAAAGTTAATCTTTTGTTGGCTTATCATTCGGACCACGATCTTAATGTTGTTGTTAAATATAGCCCCCGGTGGTGTTATCTGTTGTCTGGCCATTATCACTTGCCATGGCTTTAATTGTCAGGGTATTTTGAGTTTAGAATAGGTAATGGATTGGCGGATTAACGGAGGATGCCAAGTGTTGATTTAGAAAATGTTTGAAAAAAAAGAACCTTGCAAAACAGCTTGCAAAGCTTGAAAAACAGTTAACATCCCATCTAGTCTCCCTTAATATTTTACTGTAGATTTGTAGCCCTAATATCGTGGAACATCCAACAAACGTTAAACTATAAGGATTTTTCCAGAAAGCCATTTATCAAGTCCGCTTAGTCCGCTTAATCATGTTTTGGCTTCAGTTTCAAAACGGTTAAAAATATCAACAACGATACATTCAACGAATTGGGCATTAATTAACAGCTTTATTTATTTTTAAAACTCGGTGGTAAACTGAGCCTCTTTGTCACGAATTTCCTTAATAACACAGTGGACAATATCGTAAACAAAGAAATGATACTGCTTAATTACTGATGAAAAAGCTAATTCTTTGAAGTTTGAAATATTAAAAATCTAATTTGGAAGAATATAGATGATTCCTGAAAGAGTTTAGTCAGGCCGATGCTTCTTGGAGCTTAATTTACTTACAAAATGTTAAAAGACTTATTTCTTATCATCATCATCACCATATGAGTCAATTGCCGTCCACTGCTGAACGTGGGCCATTCATCTATACTAATATTATAAAGCTGTAGAGTTTGTTTGTTTGAACGCGCGAATCTCAGGAACTACTGGTCCGATTTGAAAATTTCTTTCAGTGTTAGATAGCCCATTTATCGAGGAAGGCTATAGGCTACTTTTTATCCACTGGATGCGGGTGAAACCGCTGGCAGAAGCTAGTTTCCTATATACAGGAATGAATTTTAAGCAGTGCGCAAAAAAAAACTGGTGGTCCAGAATCGTTAACAGAACATATCTGCATCATCAGTAAAAAATTTTTTTTCATTCTTTTGTCCGCCCTAAAATCAGCAAAATATGGATACCAACTATTACTTACGCGCGCCGAGCGGAGCTCCGTCAGTAAACCGGTTTCGCGTTGTCGCCGTGCATACTATGACGATTGTGACCGTACTATCGGTTACAAAATAAACATCTTTCGATATCAATAACTTTTCTTTTTTGTACTAAAACACTACAAAATAAAAATATACGTATCTATAAAACTTATTTAACTATGAGTTAACAAAGTTTGCGCACTGGATAAAATTCAATCCTGTATATACTTTCATTATTTCTTTTTTTTTTATTGTTTACATTACAAAGGATGATGGGCAATTTTGTATGAACCCTGGCCTGATAACCAATAAAGTTCTAATGTATATTAGATTATTGCTTATACCCTACAGTTACTGAAATAAAACAGTTCATGTCAAGAATCGACCGGAAATAAGTACAGTCGGGCACAAAAGAGTCATACCTTTTGCACCCATTTTTTTTAGTTAAAATAAAATCTATAGTAGAAAAATGTATTGTATGATGTATTTTCGTCAACTTATCACTTATTTAAATAAGCCTAGGGTACACTATTAATAAAAATCGGTCTTAACTAGGCATAATCGTTTTAATAGCATAACAAAACATTAAAACTTTTACTTCTACCACCGTATACTATTTCCATTATAGCATTTCCTCGTTCTGCGGCACCAGGATAGTCGGCCCTGGGTTGTCGAATTATTAGAAAAGTAGCGACCCATCCCAGCTTCGCGCGGGTAAACAGTATTTCCTCACTATTTAACGGATGTTATTACACATACAAACCTTCCTCTTCAGTCACTCTATCTTTGAATATAATAATATATTATACCTATCCTAACCTAAACTCCTAGCTTTGTCAAATTGGGGGTGAAATAGCCGCGAAACGCTTCGAGAAAAGGATGGTACGGCCGTGCCCGAATCAAAATCCGTTGCTTAGTTTGGAAGAGTTAAGCTTTCAAAGGGATATAATAACTGAATAAAAAACTTTTTTACAAAAAAATATAACCGACTTCCCAAAACACTAAAAAGCAAAAAAAAAACTAATTTTAGGTGCATCGGCCTAGAAGTCGGTGTCTAATGGATGTCCCTGAGTTAATTTTGCCACCGACTTCTAGGCCGATGCACCTAAAATTAGTTTTTTTTTTGCTTTTTAGTGTTTTGGGAAGTCGGTTATATTTTTTTGTAAAAAAGTTTTTTATTTTCAGTTTTTCAGTGAAACGAATAGGTCACTATCCACATAACTAGAAAGTTCTCATTGATACGAAGAATATAAGCCCAAACACGAGGTAGTTTTCATTTTCAGTTGTCGAGCTCCCTAGACCTTCTCTGGTCTCCATCATCAGGTCAGCTCCAAACCTTCACTGTTGCAAAGGTCTCGTCAATACGAATAATATAAGCCCAAACACGAGGTAGTTTACAGACTCAGTTGTCGAGTTCCCTCGACCTTCTTTGGTCTCCATCATCAGGTCAGCTCCAAACTTTTACTGTTGAATAGTGCTATCAGACATCCATATGAGTGTCAAGGTTTAACCCTATGTATGCTTACAACTTTCGAAAGTTGCCCTCGATTTCTCAGGGTTTCCACCATCAGATCCCTGACCTGATGACTATGGGACCATTTGGCAGCTATTCCGCGTCGAACAAAAAAAGAATCACGTAAATCGGTCTATAAACCTCGGCGTAATCGATGTACATACATAGAAAAAAAAAAAAAAAAACATACCGGCCGAATTGAGAACCTCCTCCTTTTTGGGAAGTCGGTTAAAAATCGACTTTGTTTTATACTATTTAGTGATACACAAATAGTAGATAACCAAACGGGTGGTCAGGTCCGCAAGGATACAAGAGGGGTTTAATCAGTAGAATAAAGTTATTTAAGTTGTTTGTCAGCTTTCACAGAGTTCTCATCATATGGCACATCAGGCTTGTTAGCCAGGACAGTTGACAGTCATTGGTGATGATAGATTGATGCCAGCACACCTCCAATTCCACAGGATTATATTTCAAAGCAAGATGTATTATCCTGGCCGTTAGATGATGTTTGTGCAAATGGGCTACGAACTTGCTTGACTGAACTGATTCGAAAAATCTTTCAGTGGTGGAAAAGCTACGTTATATACAATAAGAAAATAGGTTTTCTTTATATAACATACGTGCCAAAGTGTTTTAATTCCATAGGCAGTCGTAGGCTTACAGGACTGATATCTTTTTTCCCCAGTGGTAAACAATGTTCCACCCATAACAAAAATTGAAGTTTAGGGTATAAGCTATCATTTGATGTGTAAATGGATATTATTGGTTATGCCGGTTAGACTCACTGGAACGGCGGAATACGTACACCTTACGTTGTGAATACGAACTGTTATTTTTTTTTTATATGGACACATGCACCTTCTGTGATGCGTCCTGACTGATATTGACAATAATATAATGCACTTAAACATCCCTCCCATACTCAATGAAGTGGTTCAAATCCATAGGCTGTCCTATGCTATCAAGTGTCATATCTTCGTTCTCCGGTGGTTTACAATGTTTTGCCCATAATAAAAAAAATTAAGCTTATGACATAAGCTATCAGTTGATGTGCAAATGGTTTTTATTGGATATGCCGGTTAGACTCACCGGAATGGCGGAATACGTACACCATACGTTGTAAATACTACCTGCTAAATAATCTTTTTTTTTTTCAATAAAATTGGAAAATATGGGCACAGACACCTTCTGTGACCCGTTCTGACAATTATTGACAATAATAATGCACTTAAACATCTCTCCCATACAAAATATGTAGTGGTTCAAGTCCATAGGCTGTCCTATGCTATCAAGTGTCATATCTTCGTTCTCCAGTGGTTTACAATGTTTTGCCCATAATAAAAAATGAAGCTTAGGGTATAAGCTATCATTTGATATGCGAATGGTTTTTATTGGATATACCGGCCAATTTTACCCATCATCCTTTATTGTATCGTTATTATAATACATTTATATACAAACTTACTATTCTACTTCTAATACTATATTATTATTCATTATTTCTTAATTCATGCCATAAAATTAATATTTTGGACGATTCTTAGTTTTTGTAATTGGTCAGTAGCTAGAGAAACTTCATCATCACGCTCTAACAAATCATTCTTTACCATCTTTTTGTCTTGTTTCTTAAAGTTTCCATACAATATCCTAATTAGGAGTTGGATGACCCATGTGCACACCGTGGGTTGATCTCTGACGACACAGGAAGCGCTGCAGTTTCCCATGCGCTAGAGCCGGATTTATTTATAGACTTCGTTCATGGGAATGCTGTGGTGACGTATGGACATTATCGTGTTACCATATTGCATGGTGAGTTATAAACATGTTACCTTACGTCATTTTCCGAATGGGGTAGGCAGATCACCATGTGCTGTCTTTACATAGTTTTATTTTCTCTCTTCTTGTATATACTTATTTTTCTTGGTGGTAAAATTGACTGAATTTTGAACTTTTAGACGCGAATTTTTCAAATAGATATTACGATTTGGTGTGAAATCTTCGCATGATTGTTACTAATTGCGCAGAGTAATTATTAAAATATGCCAATCGAAATTTCAAAGCGTAGTATTGACATAAACCTTATTTTCAACCGGTGTAAAAAACATGGAAATAAATAATTAAAACACCTACTCTAGCCAGCTATTCAGACCGGCGATTATTTAGATAGCCAAACCTAAACAAAATGAAAAAAGACGAAGTCCCTATGACTCTTCAGTCCTACGAGATATTATTAAAATAATGAATAATCTGGTAGACAGTGGTGGGTGCTTACCCACCTTTCTTAGTCATAGTCGAGATTAACGCCTCCCACTCACTTACTGGCTGTTCCCTTTATATTGCAGACGGATCAGAGTGAAAATGCAGTTTGAATTGATGCATTTGCATGTATGGAGATTATTATGTTTTGTATCGATTGTTATGTATGCCATTCATTCAGTCATTGACAAAATTGTGATTTTATGTCCCATGGAAACGAAATTTTCCGAAGTAATTTTTTCCGCTCGTTAGAGGAAATTAGATTGTTTTATGTTATGTGGCCTTATTTTTTGGTTCAGTAACGACATCCATTTCCGATATTTATTTCGTTAGAAAAAAAAAAGAAAACAATTCTATAAACAATATAATCTAGTTTTTGCAAATTGATTCTTGTATTGGCAACAAATAAGGCGGCCAACCGTCCCGCATTCTGCGGGACCGTCCCGTAATGGCAATCCCGCATTGCAATATTTAATAAAATAGTCCCGCAAATCGTCTAAGGCGTCCCGCATGTCCCGCATTCCTCGTTTCCCATCGCTTTGCTCGCATAAAGGTGTTCCACATCAAAATACGAATGACGACGCTTATGGACATCCGAAAAGTCTTCACTAAAAGTAGAAACATTACGTGCAATGCTAATTATAAAATTCAATATGGGCAGCTGTGAAAACTTTTTGGACATTCTGAACCAAAACCCAGAGCTATTAAAAAAATGTCACTCATGTGAAAAATATGATTTTAAAAATAAATGTTAATTCGGTGGTGGTGTTGTTTGTTTCTAATTTAAGTACACCATTAACAATTCCAACAAATCCTAATTCTTATTGTGGATAGGGGTGGGTGTCCCGCATTGACTTACTATAAAGTTGGCCGCCTTAGCAACAAATATAGAGTTAACATTCCGAGAAATGGATTAGTTCCGTCATAAAGTCGTAACATAAAACTGGAGTCTAACAATGGTATTGACATATCCGGCTTCTAACCGTCGTACGCGCATCCATTTCTTGCCAATATGGCGGCGCAAACATCTGCGCTGCTCTAGGTATTTATAACTACCCTTGTTACATTTCTGAAGAGTTATATTTCCTGTACCGTCTCGATAATTGCGTCGTTAACCAGTTGCAGTTTAGTAAATCTGAACGAAAAACTAAATATCGGGTGTGTCGTTCACAATCACATTAAATGAAATGCGTTAATATACTGATTAACATATGTCAATTAACACAAAGAAAAAAAAAAAGAAAAATGCGTAAAATAAAAAAAAAATGAATTTTTCAAACAAAGTAAATAGAATAAAAATGTGCGAAAATTAGAACACCATATAAAAGTCAGTCATTGCAAACAACTGAAATTCTCCTTTGAAAACTGACAGCTGTCAATTGATCAAAACATTCGATACTCCTAACTTTATCTCTGCTTTACACATGATGTTGTAAATTATAAAAACGAAAAATGACTCCTGTAGTTAAACCACTGAATGGATTACGTAGTTTTTTTTACAATTCGCCATAGAATATCATAAAGTATATGCGATAGGATTTAATGTGATTATGAACGACACACCCTGTATAAAGGTATTTTAGTATTTTTTACATAATTTATTAAGTCTTTTATATATTTGAAAAGAATACTTAACAGAAAAATAAAATACGCAGAATATTTTACTAATTTCAGACTCTTTAATTTAGAAACTGGAAATGACAGCTTTTTAATTTCATTTGTAACATTTTTAGTCTCCACAATTAAAAGTTTACGATTGTGCGGAAGGAAAGTTCAATCGCCAGCCTATAAAGTTATTATTCCTAGAATTCAAAACAAAAACAAAACAGACGTATTAATTAAAAAAAAAAAACAGACAGGCGGTTTTTTAATGCAAAAAGTACCTATTTAGAGTTCATTATTTTTCTACTTTATAGTTGTTGGTTCTATTTTGGACTATCTATTTCTAATTTCCTTTGTATATCAGTCTTAAAATCCATTGTACACGTGTGCAATTAAACAACAACATTACAGTCAGAATTAAAATCAACATCACCATATTTTCCAAAGCTCAACCTATATTTCCCCGCTAACAAAACTACTATAACCATTCATAATTCCCCCTTAATTACTAAAGAAAAGGGTACAATCTGAAGCATTTCTCGACGGTGTTACGTTCTGAAAGCATGTCATATTTTAAGGCGACTTCCCCACTCATTAGCAGCTCACTAATGACGTTGCTATTTATTTGAATGAGACCAACAAATAGCTACACTATACCACACTTAAGATAACAAGAGATAAAATTATGGATATTTTACAGCATTAGAAGTTAATGTTAGAACTGAAAATCTCGTTAAATAAACACAATCTGAAACTATCACACCACTTTGGGCGTGATAAGACTTTGTCGTCGAATATCTTGAGCCGATTTTGCTTATGAAATTATTTATGTCTTTTGGAAGCAATAAATATTTAGAAGTTAGTTTTTTTATGTACATATATTTACATGACGTAAAAATAAACTTATTTGTACATATATAAAATGACATCAAAAAACTCCTCATCGCTGCCCACCGGGAGTGTACCCAAGAGGCTGGCAGCATTGCCACGTTGATTTTGCTTATTAACCAAAATTTTATAAGAGTGGTCCACTCAAAAAAAAAAAAAGTTGATCAAATAAGTCCGAAAACTAGTCTTACCAAGGGGTAATGGGGTTGAGGATGTCAGATAGGCAGTCGCTTCTCGTAAAACACTGCTGCTCAGCTGCATCCAGTTAGACTGGAAGTTAACCTCAACATACTTGGGACAAGGCTAAGCAGATGAACATTTGATCAAATAGTGTTTCCTATGTATTTAACTCTTCAAGTGATCAAAAATGTCCAAGATACCTATTTGCTAAATGTAATACCACCTTTACATGAACAGTTAGAGAATACCAATTGGACAATAAAAGAAAATCTAGCTATTACAATTCTATCCTGAACAATTCACACTAGGTAGGATAACAGTTACTAGAGACAAAATCTCCTGAGACTATGAAATCCTGTGTTGAACATGACAATTTGGCTTTCACGTGCTCGAATTACTGTAATGTCTACATATCTACATAATCTAGCAGGTAGGAATGTCCTAAGGAATTGAGTATTAGGGAGGTGGTACAATTGTGGGGTACCCCGAAATTATCCCGGTCCAATTCCAGAGATTGGTAGAATAGCGGGAATTTTTGTTTACGCATTCTTGTCGCGCGATAGGAATGAAGGTGAGATTATATTCGACGCGATGGCGGTTACGATGTGTAGTGATGTCTGTAGTCGAGTTTTTTTTATGGATTTTATTTACTTCGATATTAAACGTGAACTACCACGTGATGTAACAATCTGTGTGATGGTTACATGATTGGTTTTGAAGTTCACAATTATAGAATGTTTAGGGACTTAAAATACACACACATAGAAAATTTATTTAATTTAACTATTTATTTATTATATTGAATTGTGTAATTGTAAATTATATTAATAGTTAAATTGTAATAGACAGCTGTGTTGCTGGGAAGTTTGTTCTTCACCGCTTCTTCTTTCCAGCCATAACACTAGGAAGTGGTGAAAGGGGGTTCGTTTTGGGGGTGCTGTCATTGTTGTAATTTTGACTATAAAAAGTGCTAATCTAATTAGCCTACTTTAAATAAACGATTTTTGACTTTGTCTTTGACTTATTTAGGTTAATTATTTAGTCTCTTTTAACGCATCTAAAACCTGAAACATCTAGAACTTTACACAGTTATTCTATAAAAGAAATCCCGAACCTAAAGTTATTTCGGTACCGGGAAGTAGGACATAGTCCGCATGACCCAGTGCACTAGGTACTTGAGCCCGCTAACGAATGAAACATTCCATCTCATCAACCACAGCTGTAAATCAGGTAAAATACTGTGTTCCATTTAGCTTGTGTGCCTAGAGTTTAGATATTTAATTATGCATTCAGGGTTTTAACGTAATTAATTAAGTAAATTGCTAATAATTGATTTAAAAACCCAGTAAAGTATTAAATTAGATAAGGCATAAAATTGCTACATTGTACTTTTTTTCGGCAAAAGAAATACCGCGTATTTAAACTAATTATATCAACTTGATAAAAAATGGCCGTGATTTAAAAGTCCTTAAATATAGTACCCATGCATAAACGGGACGAAGAATAAACTCAAAATATACGTTTCCACCGAGACCAAACATACATCAACACAAAGTAGATTATAGCAAAAAAAAACTATCGATAATGCACGCCCATCCCTTTAAGAAAGACGAATGGCCGTCACTAATGAATGAATATTACAGTCATAGCTTTTCGCCTTGAGAACGCACACATGCATATGGAAAATTCACACACACACACGCGCGTGTGTAGATAACCCTATATAAAACTGGGAGACTTTATTTTCATTTCTGAGGGCCGGGTTAGTTTCAAATTGGAATATTTGGAATATAAATGGTATGTACGTTTTTCTTTTACGGGGTATGCAATTTTATAAGCGGATTGTGCTTGGAATTTTTGCAGCGTACTTGCTGGACTTAGCTGAGGAAATATGGTTTGTAAGATTTGCTGTACAAAAATACATTGATTCTTGTCCTCTAACATTTGTTTGAAGTATAGCTTGAACAGGTTAGACCGCATTGAAATATTCAAATAAAACGTGAGTTCTACTTGTTGGAGATAACCGTAATTAGATAAAATTAGATTAATATCCAAACGTTACATTTGGTGTTGTAATCATTACCAATGATATAAAATAGGCAGCTACAAGTAGTTTTCTTTTTATTAAAGTATAAGCATGAGAGTAACAATAAGATAAGGGACTTTTCAATAATATTTGCTAATATCTACCAGATTTTCAAAATTGCAACTCTACTGTAAGAATGTTCTTAGCATCAAGTAATCTAGGCCGTAATGCCAGAAAAGCTCCGCCAACAAAATAGAAAAAGAATAGTTCCTAAATCGCGTACGAATTGAAATACCGGATGTACCTGTGTTTTCTCTGGATTTGCTCCAGAAACTGTAGCAAAGCGGTCGGTTAAAATTTTATATCACCCACGCGTTTCTACGACAAGAAATTGACAGGGCTGACAAAAGAAGACTTAGTAAAATGAAGAAGTTTTATTTCGAAATAATTTCTGAAAAACCTAAATATTATTATAACAAACTAAAACCATGGACTGCTGGACGGAAGAGATAAGTAAAATTTTTAATTTTAGGGACATTTAAACTGCTTAAAGTCAAGGAAACTAGTCTAAACATGGAGGTGTTTCTGCCGAATGGCTAAAAGAAAATCTGAAAAATATCGATTATTTTATAAAATACGTTACCACTCTGACAATATGTCATGTAAGTAAACCAATCGTTATTTTTCTCCTTTCTCATAAAATTTGAAAGTATTTTACAGTCAAAACAACCCATAAAAATTATTATCGATATTGAAAATCTGCATCCGCCATCCCTAGATACGATCAATATTGTAATGACAAGCTCGCATGTGACGTGTACGCGAGATGAATCTTAGGTCAATGCCTTATTGCCTTACATAACAGATCTAAGCCATAAACCTTACGAAAACACAGCCTTCCTAGAATTCACTAACATTTTTTCTTTGTTTTTCTTCGACAGACTTGTTTGGGAAGATGCTGACTCGAGTATTGGAATACATAAATGGTCTTCATGTATTCTGAAAGCTTGAAACTTCGCTCACGTAAGCGTTCTAGGAAATAAATTGATAGACACACATCATTGCCAATGTATAAAGGTACTGGGAGCTGAAATGTACGTTTTCAGAAAGTCTGAGGTGTAAGCAAAAATAGTGATTGGTTTGAATTGAACCAAGTAGCTTTTTGGTAAGACTGAACGTAGTTTTCAGTTGATGGGAAGCGTTCACCTTCTATTACTAATCCATAATTTGTTTCTCAAGGATGGTTAGATAAACCGATATAAGCCGATAAAAGTGCTCAGAATTCAGTCATTAGACGTAGTTTCAAACTGTATATAAGTAATGAAAACTGCGACAAACAAGGCGAATGGGACAGTAAACCAAAATCTTTTTCTAGCAGTTTAGTTACCCAAGTCTAATATTTTAGGACTTCATATAAAACATTTCAATAAACCAAACACGACACTTAAATCACCATGTTAACTTCACTTCCCTAAAACTACGTTACTTTGCAAGCAGATATTTAGATTTAGTATCTGTTTTATTGAACGAGTAATGGCGCGTACGCATTCTGCATTCCCCCCATGCCAAATACTTACACAGTCGATTGGTTGCTAACGTCTTGTGAAATGTTAAAGGCGTATCAACAACTACTTGCGTACCTACTGTTTGGGCTACTATTAGAAGACATTGACGGGATTGATTTTTTTAAAGAGCCTGTGTATTTTTTTTTTGGGGATTGTTATGCACTTTGTTAGGTATCAAGTGGAAACTTTATTAAAGTACCTACCTATGTATTTTCTTTACTTTTTGTGTACGAGTAGGTGTAACATAATCTATACTAATATTATAAAGCTGAAGAGTTTGTTTGTTTGTTTGTTTGAACGCGCTAGTCTCAGGAACTACTGGTCCGATTTGAAAATTTCTTTCAGTGTTAGATAGCCCATTTATCGAGGAAGGCTATAGGCTACTTTTTATCCCGGTACGGGAAGTAGTTCCCACGGGATGCGGGTGAAACCGCTGGCAGAAGCTAGTCGATTATAATGTTGCTGAATTAAGAAATCATAAACTTTGCTAACAAAGGAATGACCCTAAAGTAGAAGGAAAATCATTTGGAAATCAAATAAACATAGGTAAAAATTCCTTTTACAAAAATATGAAAGTAAAATAATATTTATCCAGTCTTCATTGGTTTCGTTACGTATGTATGAATTTCCGAGAAAATATTACGATTAATGATTCTTTTGATTGCTGTACGATACGGACATGTTTCAAATATTATCTGTAAATTTAAGGTCGTCTCTAGTATTCATTAAATACTAAAAATATACTAGGATAATACTGGCTGAATATATATATAATTATATATATAGAATATATATTAGGGTGTCCCTTAAAATTCAACTTCAATATATTTTTACGCATACCTTCTAAAAAGTTTCGTATGGACTTAATATAGTCTAGAAATAAATATTAGCCCGATTTATAAACGATAACCCGTGCCGACTTGAGTTTTTAACTTGTCCATACAAGTTGCGCGGGAGCAGCGCGGCGACCTGTTATTGCTAGTTTCAATTGTCATTTCATAAGTGATTTCTAACATGTTTAGTGCGTTGTTGTTTATTTTGTGAAAATGTCTGTAGAATTACGAAGTGATAAACAAAATATTTTCCTTATCGGACTGCCAAGCCACCAGATAAATGGTGCAAAATTACCATCTAATCGACAAGTTCTCACCGTTTTATTTTACAATATTCGTGAAGTCAAGCTGACTGTTAGTGAAAGTGCGAATCTTGTTATAAGAAAGTGCATTATATTTTGGGAAAAAGCCAGAATTCCTACGAAGGCAATCCCTAACTGCGTGAAGAAACTTGTTGATTTATATCATGTTTGGAGGGAGCTGCAAAAAAACTGTAAGAAAACTCAGTTGACTTTCAAGAATCGTGAAAATAATTTTGTAAAAGACCTTGATAACTTATTTGATATTGCACATGCAGATGCCTTTGACAGAATGAAGATAGAGGAAGACAAAGATTTCTTAAGGAAACAGAGAGAGCCAGGTCGACCGGGATGCTTAGGTGGAATCGACAAAAAATTGCCGGAGAAAGAAGAACGAGTTAGGCAAAGACGATTGGAAGAACAGGAAAGAAAGGTAAAACAAAGAGAGTTATTGGCTGTTGCATCTACTTCTTCGATAGATAACTTGGAATGTCTTGAGAATTCGGATGAGGAACAGATTTCGAACTCTGAACTTAGTACTCAGATTCCTTGCCCTCAAAAAAGTTTTAAAAGAGGTACAAAAAGTTTAATAACTCCTAAACTAGTAGCAGCTTTAGATCGATGCCAATTAAGCATAAGGGACTCAGTTTACATTCTCCATGCGGTTGTAGAAGCGCTTGGTCTGAACAGGGATGATTTCCCTATAAACAAATCCTCGATTCAGCGAGTTCGTACTCAAGCGAGAAAATCCAGGGCAGAAGCAATAAAAACTGACTTCCAGAATAATTTGCCTGACGTAGTCACAGTTCATTGGGATGGAAAACTATTACCTGGATTGGATGTACGAAGTTCAAAAGAAGAACGCTTGCCAATTATTGCTTCATTTGACGATAGAGAACAGCTTCTTGCAAAATTAGAAATTAGAGAGTTCTTCTGGAAAACATCAAGCTAAAGCCATTTCAACTGCTCTCTTTGACTGGACCCTCCATGACAAAGTACAGATAATGTGCTGCGATACAACAGCTTCCAATACTGTTTACTGTACTGTTACGTTTCAGTGGAGCTTGTACTATTTTGGAGCAGACTTTAGAAAGGGAATTGCTGCTTTTTGCTTGTCGTCATCATGTTTATGAGTTGGTCCTTAAAGCTGTTTTTGAAACCAAGGTAAAACATATTACAAGTAGCCCAGATATTCCAATTTTCAAAAAGTTAAGAGATAATTGGAAAAATATTAACACTGATAACATTGAGTCACCTCTAAATTTCGTTAAAGCACATATTGCTAGACCCCCGGAGCTTTGCATCAAGCGCGATGGATGGCGAGAACAACCTATTCTATAAAAATATGTTTGCTTCAATCGCAACTTAAAATTACTGCAGAGGACAAAAATGCTCCAAAATTTCCAAGGCATCCATAAGCAAGTTTATTCGTCATTTATGGTATTTGTGTGAAGAAACAGTCATGTTATCACTCTTTGATGAAGAAGTTGATACCAAAACCAAGACAAAAATGATTAATAATTTAAACAGAGACGAAAGTTCAGATTCCTCTAAACGCTATGTCCCATCGAAGGAAGAAATTACGCAAAATTTGTTTGGTAAGTACTTAATATTTTCTTGTTTCTTTTTCAAAGTTTTGTGGTTTCGTTTTTGCTTATTTTAATGGTTTTTTCTTTATTTCAGATATGACGCTGGATGATTTTGTGACTCAAAGAAGCAAACGATTTCTATCTCGACTACAGATCGACGACAGTTTTCTTCGGGAAGACGTATCTTCGTGGGGTGACAATCCTGCTTTTTTGGAAGCTAGAAGACGATTAAGTCGTTTGAAGGTCGTAAATGACACTGCTGAAAGAGCTGTTAAATTAATGCAAGATTTTAATGGTCTTATCACGGCTGAAGAAGAGCAAAAACAATTTTTGTTGCGTTGTGTTCAGGAACATAGAAATCTGTATCCAGACTGTAAAAAAACTACACTAAAGAGAAGTTACCCTAATTCATTATTATTATAATTTGTATTTAAATAAAAGTTTGTATTGATATTTTTTTAGTTTTACTCATATTTACTTTATTTGTTGCATTTTAATTAGTTTTGGATCAAACCAAAATGTCAGACCAAAACACCATTTTTTATTAAACTTTAGAGCTCGGTCGGCACGGGTTGCAATCATGCTACAGATATGAAATTTCATATTTAAGTACATTTTAGCATTTATAAAAAAATTGGAGGGTATGTGTTTCGAAATTCTAAAAAAATTTTTTTTTGCCATATAAGGGACACCCTAATATATATATATTAGAATATTCTTTATTATAATTTTCTATAGCACGAAGTAATAAAATATTGTACCTCCATCCATGCACAATTTGATGATAGTGAAGCAGTTATGGAAATGAGGTAAGAAGGTATATTTAAAACCCTAATCTCAACAAAAACATTGCCTTTTACACAATACTTGCACAGACAGCTGGGAAAATCATTTCCATATTAACTGAAGTGCACATTCCATTACAATTTACAAACAAACCAAAACAAACTCGCAATCAATAAAACTATCTCTGAAATGGAATCATAGGCACAGATCGCTCTGTAACAGAATGCCTTCAGGCCGACTAGCGGATAGCCCCGAGGGTATTGCATTGCCTATCCTAGGCTGAAAGGTTTGAACTCCAATGGAGCTTATGTTTGACCGGCTAGATTCATATATAGCATGTTAGGTCATAGTCTACCTGAGTTACAAATGAATAGGTTTTCTGAAATTACTTCGATAGAACGCAGTTTTGCGGGCATTTGTGTATTTCTAAAGAGATTTTATTTTGAGATAAATTATCGCTAAAATTCTCAAATTATTTTCTTATAAGTTCGTAACATGAATTAAAAATATCGGTAAGTCAATATGAAGTAAACAAAAATACATAGTTACATGATATTTTTCTATTAACATCTACGTATTTACTTATTTATGTGTATGACAATACAAACATTTGGCAAAGCTATTTTTGGCACTGTTATAATTTCATTACACTTCAGTGCCAATTTAAGTAGCACCAATCCGGCCCAATGTTTAATGCTTATCGGTCAGAATGACCAGCAAAGCCGCATAAAGCCGTTCACACAATATTCGTAATGTAGTAATAGTGTTCACTGTGTTTCGCGTGATTCTCATTGGCATTATTATTAGCACTTGTTCGTAGTTGTAAATAATGAAGCGAAATCACGACATGTTGTATACATTACTGAGATTATAGAGCGTGACTGGCAAAAAAAAAGTAAAAAAGTAATGAGTGCGAAATTCACGCGTTTTAGTAGATCATCTGCTGATTATTTTGTTTTTGTGTGGTTTGTCTTGAATTTTTGTAAAAAAAACGGATCATCATTACCTACGGATCACCATTTTGGCACTGCCAGACAAAAAATATATTTCAGACTAGCTTCTGCCAGCGGATTCACCCGCATCCCGTGGGAACTACTTCCCGTGCCGGGATAAAAAGTAGCCTATAGCCTTCCTCGATAAATGGGCTATCTAACACTGAAAGAAATTTTCAAATCGGACCAGTAGTTCCTGAGATTAGCGAGTTCAAATAAACAAACAAACTCTTCAGCTTTATAATATTGGTATAGATTATTTAAGTCACTTTGTTAGAATACAAATAGGTGACTGCATTTGGTAACACAATGTAACCCAAAAAGAGTTTATGTAACAATAGTCATAGGTATGCAATTATTTATTAGGACACATACAAAAAACAATCGCATTGTGTGCATGAGAACATTATCACCTGTCCTATTGTTTTGTAAATATAGAGTGGGTCGATTTTTTTGCTTGCAAGTGTACTAGTACCAACAATAAGGTTTGTTTGTGTTACTAAGAGCAAATGTTTGAGCAATATATGTTGATGATAACATGTACCTTTATTGGATCTAGAATTGTGTGTATTGTCTGGGAATGTTTTAATAATATCTGAGTAAGCAAAACTACGGCTCTATATTGCTTTTTCAGTTTGATGGCCCATATTATCTGTATTTTTTTATATAAAGGTAATGAATTTCTAGGTAAAATTGTAATACAAAATAATCCTCTGACCCCAAAAGATTGCACATTCAATATGATTCGCAAAAGCCTACAATTTAAAATGGTTTTAGCTTATTAAAACGATGCAAACTACGGAGATATAAATCAACTATCAGATCTTTTTACGCTTTTCTAAAAAAATAACTAAGACCAAAAAAGAGTCACTTTAAGAAGATACCCATTAGAAACATGGAACCCCTTTCTACTCGCGTCTGTAATCGTCCATGACCTATTGCGTCTCGGCCAGGGTGGGGTTGATAAAGAAACCCTATAGTGCAGGCGTGGTTCGCACGCACCTACACTGACCCAACGGGGTAGGTCAAATGCGGACGGTTAAGTTTAGAGAACTAAAAAAAATATAGTTGAATTTGTCTGAGATCGAATGCTAATGAATAAAGGTGAAATTAAATATATGTACGTTTCCTGAAATAATTTCATTCTCCAACTGAGCTTTGTAAAAAGTTAAACGTTTTGCCTGCATGATCTTTATACCTCCAATAATCCTATTTAGTTTACTTATTTTTTCTACAACACTAATAAAAGATAAGCTGAGGAAAGTTAACCTGGCCTTTAACTATACTTTCTATGTCAATTTATAAAGAAAACCAATTAATTAAGTACAGAAGGTATTCCATGTATGAAACAATCTAAAATGCAATAATAGTGCCTACTAAAAAGTATTATCCCCGTAGGTAAGTTTTCATTATAGGGAAATTATTAAAATACTTAGCTTAACATCCCCTTTTTTTCGGTCAGTAGTTGCGTGCTACTCTGAATAAAAATTGATAAAAAAAACTACTTAGCCCCTTGATATTTGTGGAATGTAAAAGGGAACTGTTTACTTACAGAAAATCCAGCGGTTTTTCTAACCATAATAGCATTCAGAAACTATAATTGACTGACTTGAGGCATTCTATACCCTATGATGGTTTTCGTTCTTATATACGCTTCAATAGCTTACCTGAAACAAAAAAAAAAGAATAATTAGTTGAATAAGGTAAATATAGAGGTAAAATATTAAATAGGTTTGGAAACAAAACTAGCATCTTGCTCTTAAATTAAACCATGAATTAAACGTGGTATCCAATATGGATACTTACTGTGTTTTTTTGGGCGGAAATTGGCAGAAATATACGGTTGAATTATGTAATTATCAGATAACAGAGTTTTCTACGAGCTTGAAGAGTAGTGGAGTGGCACTTTGAATTTCGGGTATTATTTTAATCCGGTTTACTTTATAAGTAAATATGGAGTATTCATGATGATTTTTTTTAACCTGCCTGTATAAATAGCAAATACATAGGTAATTATGGTTGCTTCATACATTCATAAAACATGTTAAAATTTATTCGATGATTGTGTCTATTTTGCCGTCGATAGGTATGCGCATACTAATATGCACTTAATAATATTATATGAATTACCACGATTTTATACTTCCTCTACTTATACCTATTAGTATGATTTGATACTTGGAAGACTGAATGATCAGACAAACCGACCACCTTACGCATTTCCTATGTAAACTGAGTATTTACGTCACAATTCCAATAAAAACAAATGAATAAACCCTCATGAATAAAACTTTTATTCATTATTTATCTACCATCGATTGGTGGACAACGATGCATTGTATTGTAAGCAGGTAGGTACCTTTAGGTAGAACAAAGTGTATCCCTTTGCCAAGCCGCTAGGAACATGTCTATAGTGTCTGCACCAGTGGATCTCAAAGGAAAGGGTATTGGTAAAGCCTAGACGAGTTATACCTATGTACGAAGTTGCTAAGACTCCCAACAAAATAATAATATGTTGTGTCTTGACAAGTGGAAGTGACAGGCTTTTATCTATCCTAACTAATATTATAAATGTGAAAGTAACTCTGTCTGTCTGTCTTTCTGTCCGTCCGTCTGTCTGTCTGTCTGTCTTTTCTTCACGCCTAAACTACTGAACCGATTTGTGTGAAATTTGGTACAGACATAGTATGGAACTTGAGAAAGGATATAGGATAGTTTTTATTACAAAAAAATATAAAAATAATAAAATTTAATCCGGACATATAGCGCCATCTATTGGTCAAACCAAAAATCTGCCGGAAGTCACTATTCCACGCGAACGAAGTCGCGGGCAAAAGCTAGTTTTTCTTATAAAAGTAGCTAGTATATTGTATCTTTTCAGAATAGTAAAGGCTTTGCTTCATTATATTTCAAAGTCCGCGTTGAAGGGTTGAGTTTTCTATGGACATGTTACAGTTTCATGAATCAGTGAAAAGTGTCACAGTTATTTTTTAAAACCAACATGCATTTTAACCTGTTTCATATTTAGTTATTCACCAATGAAAACAATATAAAGGCTGACCGGATTTTGATGTAACAGCATCAAAATACAATATAGCAACTGTCAACTGTCAGTACAAAAAATGCTAGGTATCATCCCTAGAAATCTGACAGCTGTCAACTGCTACTACCACAAATACACTTTTTTTATTTTTTTATTAAAAACTTTGAGCTCCACAGCCCGTCCAACATTCCAGTCCAAGGTGTGACGTCGCCAGGAAGGACGGTGACGTCATAAGCCCATTAGCACTAATGCTACCATAGACCGCTCATTGTTTTATGGCAGTGGGAAGTCGCCTTAAGTGCAGGTGCAAGGTGACTAACCGGGATTGTTTGTGTTGCTGTTTAACCGACTTTGAATGAATGAAAGAGGTTTTGTTTTCTTTTGTCGTTATATGTATTGTCAAAGATTATATTTTGCAACTTGAAAGGAAAAAAGTATGATGCTGAAAGCCAATTTCCGGACTGATATTGTAAGATCTCTGATTTTTGCTTTATTTGTCCTCAAGCACAAGTAAGTTCTAGCAAATGGAATCTATGTGAAATGAAGTAAATACCTATTAATATTGATGTGAGTTACAATAACTACTACGATATTTGGTTATATTTTTCGCTTCCTCAAGCTAGACAGACATTGAATTGATGGAAGAAATGACAAGGATTTCTAAAGTGAAGTAAATTAAGAACCAACATATTTGCAATATGCTAAAATTGAAACAATTATCCTTTCTTCCAGCTGCCTTAGACATAATTAATCTAAAAGATTTTTCTCTTCAATCCCAAACATTCTAAAAAGTACGCATAAGAAAAAGCCTCCTTGCTGAACGCCAAAAATATGGTTATGGCACAATTTAGCCAGAGATAATCTTATGAACCTGTGCCACCGGCACTTCCTATAATGGCCGGCCCATCGTAAACTTTAAAATACTTTATGGTTAAAAAAAGAAAAAGACGTTCGTTCATGTTTTAAGTCGACATCTTTTTTGATATACGAAGTGTGGTTGTAAAACCGTTTTTTTGTCAACTATTTCTGCAGTCGGTGACAGTCTGTTCCGTATTAAAGATATTTTTAAAGTATGTGAGAATTTTACTGATGTGATCTGCATTCCTTATTGTTTTTAAAATTTCTTATCCATATACATAAAGACACAAAGCCGATAAATCCTTCAAAAGCATTCCAGCTATCCAAAACTTAGGAAAGATTCCAGCTCAATGGGCCGATTTTTAATCCCCTCTAAGCTTACCTGAAGGCTACACACAACTGCAAATTCTAGGGTAAGTTTACATGGGTTAGGGGTAACACACCTTTATTGGTAAGATTGCCATCATAACAAAAACAAAAATAAACACTAAGTACTACTTCGATTTGAACCTCCTCGTTTTTGAGAAATCGATAAAAAATTATACAACGATGACAAAACCTACCAAACCTACTCATAACATGGCATAGATTCTGATAAATCTAACAGATTACTAATGATTAAATATGCATCTGGTCATCCATTATGATTCCAAGCGAAATAACCCCATAATGCGTACCGTAGTTAGTTTTAGCATCTAAGACGACAATAAGTATTCCTAGTTCTGCTGACCTAGTAATCCTACAGGCCTCGTGAACCGTTCTTCACACAGAAGGAAACTAACGAACACAATTCAACGTCCTCTTCACCTGTTCCTCGCGGTTCCAGCTCATTAGCCTCATAGCCTGATTTTTCTAGTCTTCTAACCTTAATCTTGAATCGTTTTGTAAAGATTTCTTTGCGTACAATAAGTGTGTAATTCATATACGGTCTTAGTTTTTCAGAAACAGTGGGAGTAGGAGAAAAGTAGGCGCGATATCGTTCTTGTAAAATTATACTTAAAAAAAAACTATGAATTCAATTGTTAATTGTAGATTTGCAATCTTATCGCAATACATGAAGGTTAATGTTCGATTGGTAAAAAATCACAGATTCGGATGGGTTGACCGGCTGGCATCTGTACATGATATATGCCATAGAGTTATTTCAACTGCATATATGTAGAATCAGTCGTTAATCAAACGAGATCTCCCTTCCCTTCATACTTACAAACCTAATGTAGTAGCCACTTTACAAAACACTAATTACACAAGCCCAGACACGCTCATCTAAATTTATGAGAGAAATGCCTTATTTAAGTCAAATTAACCGTAATGAGTGGGCCGTTTCTAAAACTTGGAACACTTCATTATCTGTACTTTAATCTACTTTCATAGTTGGACGTGGGCTTGGGTCTTAGAGCTTTCCTTCCGATACAGGCGAAGTCGCTTCCAATGCGTCATTAGTTAATGTATAAGCTTTCGTCTGTCATTGGTCGCTCACGTTTGTTACGCTTGTGGCTGTCATAAGCCTCTAGTCGCGTGCGAATCACGATAGTCGCTTGTTTCGGAAGGGTATCTTTAGTAAACTTGAAGACAGTTTTTTGTCGAAGCTACATTAAAAGTTTTGTTGTACCTTTTTGCATTTAATACAGATCATGTGCTAGTAAAAAATTATACAGACTAGTTTTTGTGATACATCTTCGAGCAATCTGAGTTTTTGTGGCCTAACAAAAGATGTCGTGTATAAACTCGGATTCTAGTTCAAAACTTGCACAGTAGTTGTGTTTTTATGCACATGATAAACACTACTCAGAAACCAGCGGCTCCGACTACTACCTACCCAAGAGAGAGTCGTAAAATTCCAAGTCAGAGTTTCTATCAAGCGAATTTGAGGAAACTCTGAAACGAATTACCTAACTTCTTATTTCAGTTATTTCAATAACTTATCTTTCTGTCGATTTGCTTAGTAGAGATAGGGTACTGGCAATATACTTCATCATCATCATCATCTCAGCCATAGGACGTCCACTGCTGAACATAGGCCTCCACCTTAGATCTCCACAGATACCTGTTGAAGGCGACCTGCATCCAGCGTCTTCCGGCGACCTTTATAAGATCGTCTGTCCACCTTGTTGGTGGACGTCCTACGCTGCGCTTGCTAGTCCGTGGTCTCCACTCCAGCAATATACTTAAGCCCTGAAAATCTTAAGATAAAATCCGCTGTTAGTCTGGCGCATTAGTTAACAAGAAGATTGACTGTATTAAACCGAAATCTGTGTTATTAAGTAAACATACATATACCTACCTAAATTTACATGCTTGGATACTAAAGTTTAACAAGCACAGACTGAGATAATCCATTGATATGCTAGGCGGATATCGGTTGTTCCGATGCGAGACTGATTAACATAGCAAATATCCGAATCGGATAATAGTGCCGTTGACGTAAGCCGACTTGTAATGAGATGACGATACCAAATGGCAGATCAAAGACTTTTAATTAGGTTATGACTCTCGTGATCTATTAAAATCTAACATCTAATTTATTAATTACTCTAGTATACTGTAGCAAACTATAACTCTCCCAGAATGATAAAATAACTATTAGTAAAAGTAATACGATCTTTAGCTAACTATAAGTCTTGCTAAGCCAAGATAATTCATGAAATATTAAAGGGAATTAAACTTACTACAATTTTAATAAAATCGAAGGAGACACAACACTATCAGATTCCTAATAGTCACAAACATAAGCACGGTCTTAGTTCAAATCAACAACAATCAGTACCTAAACTTCCAAAGTTCCTAATTCGCACTCCAATTTTGTTCTACCAAGTTTGACTAACCACCACGACTGGTATTTCGATCTCCCACAGAACTACTAGCTACATACAACCGCTATATACTTCCAATGTATTTGATCTGCACTCGGCACACATGTGGGCACTCGATTCAACGTCCGAATGTCCACAACATTCCGATTGCACCGCAAATCGATTGCTTCCGACGTCGACTCGCAACTGTTGCGTCCGTTGCTACTTTGGGAATATCCGTCTTGTAGTGTTATGAGTTTTATTGCGTTGTGATTGAGTTGTATTTTGATTGGAGCAGGTTTTTTGTATTCGTAGTTAAGCCTAAATTGATTGAATTGTATGTAATCTAGACTTGCCTTTATCCAAATACTGTAAGAAGTTGTTCCCGGGACGTGGTTGAAACCACAAGAAACAGCTAAGCAGTAAGTAAGTGAAACTTATAAGCAACAAAATTATACAGACCTGGTGATATTTTGTCTTGTAGTATCTACTGATATAATTTTACTACCCTACTATTCATGAATACTTCTCTTAACTAATGACATAAAATCCAAAAAAGTAGTTACTGCATAATATTCAAATTAAATGACTTTGTTCCAATTACTTTACAAAATAAATGGTCCGTGTGATTATGACCATAAACAAATCTGTATTAATTATAAATCACAGTTGATAACAATTTCAACTAGTTGCCGGCTGTGGCAGTTTTATGGCCGAAATAAATGGCTTCGCTAACTAATGTGTCGTTTTATATGAAAATGCTGTAACATAATGTGCGGTAGGTACTCGTGGTTTCGGCACTATTTCAAAGCAAGTTTCGGCAAGGCACTGATTTGAATGATAATAAATTGCAAAGCAAAGAAAACAACATAGGTAGTATTTAATATATACATAGGTGTATAAGTTGATCTAAATGAGGAATGGGTTTAGCCAAATAAATCAATACTCATTCAACACTGAAAAAAATGGTCTTTACAGTATTAAAAAAATAGTAAAAGACTAGCTTCTGCCAGCGGTTTCACCCGCATCCCGTGGGAACTACTTCCCGTACCGGAATAAAAAGTAGCCTATAGCCTTCCTCGATAAATGGGCTATCTAACACTAAAAGAAATTTTCAAATCGGACCAGTAGTTCCTGAGATTAGCGCGTTCAAACAAACAAACAAACTCTTCAGCTTATAATATTAGTATAGACCAGCGGTTTCACCCGCATCCCGTGGGAACTACTTCCCGTACCGGGATAAAAAGTAGCCTATAGCCTTCCTCGATAAATGGGCTATCTAACACTGAAAGAAATTTTCAAATCGGACCAGTAGTTCCTGAGATTAGCGCGTTCAAACAAACAAACAAACTAACAAACAAACAAACAAACAAACTCTTCAGCTTTATAATATTAGTATAGATTGCTGCGAAAACTGCTTTAGTTCTGGTTGCTGTGATGAGCCCTGGTCTTTTCGGTATTAGTTACATATGCTTTACTGTCCTTCAATCTACTTACTACAGTTACCATTAGTTAGATACACGTTATGACCTACGCAACCGTCTGTTCAAAGCTCTAAATACACCCAAGCTTAGTTTAACGACGGCGACGCCCATAAGAGCTGCCGTTGACAATACAAGACACCATTACATCATTACTCTCGAGTATCAACACCGTCATTAAGTACCATCTTAATGTTCATGGCACCATAAGACGCTTCCTGAGACATTATTATGAGGCATAACACAGATATAATTGTTGTAAAATGACGCGTCTGTGACGACACGACGAAAGACGGTGTGGTGCATGGGGACTGGAAGCAATAAAAATGGGAATGAGAGGACGTAATGATGGAATTATGGGGGATAAAGTTAATTATAAATATTGGAATAAAAAGGGAATCCCTAGAATTATTCAGCTGAAGAGTACGTGTGTTTGAACGCGAATCTCAGGAACTATTGGACTTGGTATATGAAAAATTATTTCAATGTTAGGTAGTTAATTTATAAAGGAAGACTTTTGGCTATTTTTTCATCTAGTTGCGCGGAGTCCGTAATAACTAACACATCAACGATATGTTAGTTATTAAAAGACATCATGATGTGCCAGTAAATAAATAAACGATTTCTAGAGTAGTCTAGAGAATAACTTTTTCCTTAAATACTCTAACTCTCAACTACAAATAATCCCATTAGCTAAAAAGCAAAACATTTACATTATTATTTGTTCATTGAACGAAATATGTGCCTCTAGTTTACTCCTCGAACATGTGTGATTTCATTGTTTATTTCAATTCTCCTATTTTTATCTCCGAAAGCTATAAACTGTTGATTTCTCGCTTACTGATTCAAGAACTCGGCCTACTCAGTACTGGCTGATTTGGTTATTTTTTTTTTTAAGAAAATCGTGAACGCAGTCAAAGTTTTCAGTATCACTGATACCGACAACATACTTGATCTTAGTAATATGCGTACTACCATTTATCTCCATACTGTTATATGAGCCCAAACAAAATACGTCCGACTGAAAAGTTTTCAGTGTGTGGTTCTCTCAAACTGAATGAAGTATGAATAAAACAAAGATGTATTGTACGAACATTGTATCGAACCATCTGGCAGTGTAATGTAGAAGTTATTAAAATATTTATACTGTCGCGGTATGCCATTGAAGTGGGTTAAGGGGCCACATAAAATGTAACACGGTTTGAGCTCCGTAGGCGCGTCCTGGGTCCATAGAAATACAATGCGACTGTTTTTTCGATGACGATATTTTTTTTTGGTAATAAACTTTATGTGGAAGCAATTCAGTATCAGGATGTACTGTGTAAATAAGCACTTATGAAACAATATAAGTACGTCATAGGCTAATTCTGGTCTATAGGAATATCCGTTGAAACATTTTACATCGATATCAGAAAATGTCACCCATCAATTCCTCATAGTTTTACTCAAAAAAAGTTTTTGATACTTTTTCTTCTACGCCAATACCACTGTGCGATGGTATATTCCAATCCCAAACATTGGTTTTACATTTCTTTGTCAATAGAGATACGTACAAAACCTTTGCCATAACATAACCATAGACCGAAGGGTTCGACCGCGAGATAACGACTCGCATCCATGTCAACGTTTTTCAATTTCCATAAATATTTCCGAAATTGAGGTCAATTGGTAATAATAATGCTTCGGCTGTCATTTGAACATCTTTGGCAGTCGTTATTTAGACTTACTGGCTTCTGACTACTTCTGACTACCCGTCAGAAGCCAGTCTGACAAACAGTCTTACCTAAGGTTGTTGGGTTGCCCGGGTAACTGTGTTGAGGAGGTCGGACAGGCAGACCCCAGGCGACCCCAAACATAGTTGGGAACAAGCTAGACGGATGATGATATCAATAATGATCCTTATACACCATAATATCTTCACAGAAAACGTCATCTGAACTTACTCAACGTGATTAAAAACAGCTGTTGCGTCTCAAAGATTATTTTATTACTTTAATTCGCTGACATAAATCTCTAGAATATCCCAAATATATCTCTTTTAAGGTTATAAGGCGGCATTTTTGCAAAGTGAAATTCATTATGGCTGCAATATTTCAGCAGAATTTTGCTGTTATACAAGCTTTACATACTGCGGTAAATGTGTATTTTTTGTAGCACTTTTATGAAATGTAGGTCGTGTAAAAATTCTGAAATGAACGGTCAAGTAGATTACTAGGCAAGTCAATTAATTGTTTAAACCCATGAGTAAGAGTAATGCCGTAGGTGAAATATATATTTTTTAAATACTACATAATGTAGGTATGTATTAACGCGCTAATCTCAGGAACTACTGGTCCGATTTGAACAATTCTTTCGGTGTTAGATAGCCCATTTATCGAGGAAGGCTATAGGCTACTTTCTATCCGGGTCCGTGCCAAGGTTTCCACGGGATGCGGGTGAAACCGCTGTCAGAAGCTAGTTTACTATAATTATATTGTTTCAATAGCAAAATTACCTGCCAATATGACATCAACAAAAGAGAACCCAAGACCATCAATATCCCAAAACTGTAGTCAATTAAGAAACCTACTCAAGAAAAACTAAAACAAAACAAACATAAATATAATGTTACACATATCGATTCCTTAAATTGTTTCTCAAATAAAAATTATTGGCGGAATGTGAGACGGAACGGCGCATTTGGGGTTCCGCGGCATCCAATATGATTTTAATGCCTACGTTTTATTTTTCCTCTGCAAGTTTTATTTTCCCTTATTGCATATAAAAGGTAAGATTTCCAAGGTAAGCTCTTTGAATGCAGTCTTGGGGTTTCTATTTCATATTGCGGAGAAAATAAAGCGTTGCAGTAAGCTGTGTTTTGACTTACAAGAAATATGCATTTACTTTGTCTTTAACTCGGGTCACGTTTAGAGGGAGATGAATTTATTATTTCAACTTTGTTATGTTTATATTGTTATTTGTATTTTAAGCAAGTGGTGTGCTATTAGAAATGTAGTTTTTTACTGGAAATCAGGCTATACTCAGGACAGATTATTCCCGTAAATAAACTTTAAGTGTCGACATGTCGTTTCGGTAACATGAGACATATGTAGTAATTTGTTATGCATCAGACAGGGTGATTTAAAAATAACGACACTTTGATCACATGCATTATTCCGTCACAAGTCTACTTGCTACCGTATAAAGCAATTTACTTCCCTTTTTAAGTGCTTTCAAATTAGGTACGGAACCTTGAATACCAGATTCCTTTGTAAGACTAGGAAAATATTGTTCTTGGTAAAAGGGCGTATGTGAGATGTATTCGATACGCAGTATATACAATTTTACGCGTCTTTTGTTTTCGCTTTCTTTTATTGTTATTAAACGCTTTATTATATTTCTTGTGTTATAAGTTTGAAGAGGTCTCCTTTTTTGTTGATTTTTGTTTACTTTGGTTGTTTTACGCCTGCTTCTGTTACATATCATACAATACTAGTCATATTTTTGTTTATTTTTGTTTTATTTGAAAATGCAAGTTTTCTTTAAAATAAATCTAAGTCACAAAAAATAATAACAACACCAACTGTACGCGGATCATATTCTTAAGCTAAATTATTGTAGGTAGCTTTCAACATTTTCTTTAAACACCGCCCCAGGCTCAGACTTAGCAGAAAAAAGGCACAAGAATTTATTTCTGTATACTTAAGGTCTTTTCTTGTCATAAATTACTGAACATCTAATTTAGCGTTTAGTTTATTGGTCATTTAGGAAAGACTAGGCTCCATTTTGTAGATTGATAGCCGTTTGTAAAGACAAGCAGACTTATATGATAAGTTATAGCATAAAAAAAGTTCAGAAAATCGAGAAAAGTTGCTAAATCTTTTGAGTTTTCTTGCTCTTGCTTTACTTGCTTGCAAGAGAAGAAAAACTTCTGATGCAAGAAACTTCAAATGCATCGGGTAATCTGCATCCAAAGTTCGAAGTTCTAAGCACTGTTCATCTTCAGTAAGTAAACAGTGCAGTTTGCTACCTGGTTATTTTAGAACTTTTAATGAAAGTTCACGTAAGTACATATAAATTTTCGACGGATTTAGTTTGGGAATAAACTTATATGAAGAGAAGGCTAAATTGGAAATAGCTGCAGTAGCAATGTCTAATGTAACTTCGATCTATTTCGTTCGTAAATCGACCCAACAACGTTATGAATCCTTACTTACTAATATTTTAAATTAGAAAGTACTTAACACAGTCTATTAGTCTGTCAGGTTTGTTACGCTTTCAGAAATGTCTGAAACGATTGCAATGAAGTGTATGGATGGAGCTTTAGATAATTTTCTCTATAGACATCAATCTTGACATTTTATTGTGAAAGCGTAACGCACTTTCACATGGTTGTTATAATTGATTAACAATGACACATAATGATAAACAGCCACTTCAAGAAAAGCCTTAGTTTTTCAATTGAGTATGCAGCTTATCGACGTATCGTACGGCAACCCTGGTACGCAAAGGGCTCAAGAAGGAACATGGTGCGTTTTAGTCCGTAAAGAGTCTGACACTCCCTCACGCAACTCACGCTGTACCCACGGGAGAGGTCATTACATGATTTCTCAGCAACGAAAAAGATATTCAGCTTATAAAATTATTCAGTTATTAATCAACTAGCTTTTGCCCGCGACTTCGTTCGCGTGGAATAGTGACTTCCGGCAGATTTTTGGTTTGATCAATAGATGGCGCCATATGTCCGGAATATTTTTTTTTATTAAGTATTTTTATACTAGCTTCTGCCAACGGTTTCACCCGCATAAAAACCTCTGCACGAACCCGGATAGTAAGTAATAAAAACTATCCTATATCCTTTCTCAAGTTCTAAACCAGGTTCAGTAGTTTAGGCGTGAAGAAAAGACAGACAGACAGAGTTACTTCCACATTTATAATATTAGTTAGGATGGTTATTAAACTATGTAGGTATATAAGCCAACTTCCTACATTTATTTTCTAAACAGCTTTACAAGATTATGTGTTCCATTATAAAAACCAAACCATTATCCTTTATAACTTTACCACTGAAATTCGACTGGTTATCTTAAACCGATCAGCATCTTCCGAAGATTGCAAAATAATGCCGTTTTCTCGTGTGGTAACGCCGATGGGTACTAAATCATTTCAACATCCTTGCTAAGCTGGATCCGTGGCTTATAAGCCAATGTCTTCGGAAATATAATGATAAATTGTCTTTTCCTTTTGTTATTATAGGCTATGTTAGCAACTTTATGGATATTCGACACTATTCTTTTTGGATTATATGTTTTTATTTTCGCATCTTTTATTGTTCTTCAGTGTTAAAAGTGTTCGTTGATTTTCCACGTTTTGTGTTACAAGAAAATTTTCCCTTTCTAAATAACAATTCATTATTAACCCTTCGTATGCCGGTGCGCGGATGCACGCGAGGCACAATTGATTTTCTTTTGTTCTATAATTAGCGACATTCAAGCAGTTAATTTAAGAATAATAATTAATAAATCTTTTCGTAATTTGTTTTTGTTAAACTTTATGAACTTCCTTAAATGTATACTCCCCCTACGTACTGCCTTATATTCTTCCTTATATAATCCCCTTATGTACTCCCCCTTATATACTTCCTTATGAATTCTTACTACATAAGAAAGTTTATAAGGAAGTTCATAAAGGGAGATCCTTCATCAGGGGAGCAAATAAGGGGATTATATAAGGGTAGTATTTAAGAGAGTATATAAGAAAGTACATAAGGTCACAATAATGCCATGGACAGGGGGGTCCATCATCATTATCATGATGATGATGATATTGTATCGACCATATTTTTTTTTTTTTTTACTTTTGTTTTTCGACTGTTTACTCTATCAAAAGCTTCTTGTATATTTTATAGTATTCTCCAAAGTTTTACCATCCCAATATCTTAGCAATACAGAACAGAACAGTGATGGATTGCCTCCACTTTACTAGAAGTACTTCTTTCGTAAACTTTCGTCCTCTGCCCAACCTTTTCGTAAATTCCCAGACTCCCAGGTCTATAAAGAAGATTACTTATAAAATAAATAAACAATTTTCATTACAAGATTACTTCTTTTTTTCTTTGTCATTTATTTTCTTCAGTAAAGGATAATAGTTTTCTTCAAACTTGTTTTGTAATTACTTGATGCAGTATATACAGATATATTTTGATTATGTTGATCATAAAACATTAATAAACAAATTGGAACGCTACGGTATAAGAGGAAATATTTTAAAACTCATAAATTCTTACCTATCTAATAGAAAACAAGTTACAGCAATCACTAAATTAGATACTAATACAAAAAACCAAAGAGTCTATCTGTCTGGCGAATGTAGTGTTGCCTTCGGAGTTCCCCAAGGTAGCGTCTTGGGACCATTATTATTTATACTATATATTAATGATTTACCTAATTCAGTTTCGCAACCAATGTCCCTTTTTGCCGATGATAGCTCAATAGTAATTGCAAAAAATAACCAGAACTCATATCAAAATGACATTAATTCATCCATCTCATCTGTAATAACCTGGCTAAAAAATAATAATTTAAAAATAAATTTATCTAAAACTAACGTAATACATTTTAGTCAACGCAAAGAAACTTCACATATGAACATAAGTTATGACAATCAGATAATACAAGAGGTGGATAATACTAGATTTCTCGGGCTAATAATAGATAAAAAACTCAATTGGAAAGCACACATCGAGAAGATATGCAAAAAAGTAAGTCAATCATCCTACGCACTATATAAACTAGCACCTACAGTAAATATAGAAACCCTAATAATTTGCTTACCACGGTTTGGTTGCGTCTGTTCTACGATATGGCATTCTTTTCTGGGGGAATTCGGTAGACAAAGAGTTTGCTTTTAAGATACAAAAGCGTTGTATCCGTGCTATGTTTGGTCTACAAGTCACAGATAGCTGCAAACCGCTCTTTATTAAACACAATATCCTGACATTGCCGTCTTTGTATATTTTAGAAATTTGTCTTTTTGTCAAAAAGAATCCGCAACTGTTTCCTCTTCAGTCAAGTATATCTCAACGTAATAGGCGTAATAATAATAGACTATGCTTGCACAGCGCCAAAACTACCCTCATGTGGAGAAGTTTATTCTGTATGGCTCCCAAAATTTATAATAAAGTACCAGATAAAGTATAAGTTATTAAATATTAACCTATTTAAAAATAAACTAAAAAAACTTACTATAAGCGTACTATAAGATAGGTGATTTCTTAAAAGATAATATTTAAAATACTAAGTTTTGTTTAAAGTAAGTACTCATTTTGTTTAAATATAGATTTTTAATAAATGTAAATTTGTACGCCTGACATGGCAAAACATATTGAAACTGGAAATTATATTGTAACATCTTTTATAACATATGTTTTTAACAAATAAATTTATCTTTATCTTTATACGTTAAGGAATGGATAAGAAAGCCTCTCAGACACTGAAATAATTTTTGTAATCGGACCAGTAGTTCCCGAGATTAATACGGCAACAAACGATCAAACACTTCAGCTTTATAATATTAAGTATGGATTCATTTTAGAACACTCACACCTAAATTAAACATCACACTATCATAAAAATAATACTAAAGACTTTCTAACAACTTCATACACATCTTGAACTGTTACAAGACCAAGAAAACCCGCAAAAAAACTCAGCATTCCATAATAGAGCTCTCCGTATTCGTCCCAAACGTTCGACTAAAAACTCATTATTAGCTTTTTCGAAACGAACGACGTCCACGAGACCCGACTCTATATTGCGTTATCGAGACTCGTTTGTCGAACGAAACCGCGGCACAAACTAGTGCCATCAGCCCTGTTATGGGCAATTATGGACTCTTTTTGGCCAGTAATAATTGGAATATGGAAAAAGTTCTGTTTGTGTTGCTTAAATAGATTTTTATTGTTGGTTGTGTGTTTATTTCTTGTGTATCTTTTGAAAAAAAGGTAAAATGTAGAGGTGTTTTTTTTTTTTCAGTAAAGATTATTACAACTTTCAAGAAGAAATATGTATCTGAACCAGCCTCCATTCATTTACATAATGTGGTTGCTAATATGAGAAAATAATAGACACCCGGTTCATATATCACTTTCAAATTATATACCCACACGACATACTCCATACACGAAAAAAATCAATCCGCTTATTAAAAAGTCATTAAAGCGAATCAAACTGGAATTCTAATGCATCGCAATGATTTGCATACAATGCTCGCGGTGTACTACAAACAGAGATGGCAGTGAGTCACCGACGTGACATGTAATCGTTCCCTATTTATATGTACGTGAGAATTCGAGCTTCTATTGTTTGTATGTAGGCCGCGCGCCGTAATGGCATTACTATGTACTACGGGAAATTGTGAAAGATTAACTTACGAGAGTTATTGTTGCGAATTTTCACTTTCTTCTGATACGTGTGTGGTGTTCTGTTAAATTATGTTATATTGCCTGTTATTTTTTCTCGGAAATTTTCTTTTATCTTTCTTAAGTAAAGAAAGTACTTTTGTACGAAAAAATACAAAAGAAAATTCGCGGTACAAATCTATTCTGATACGGTAGCAAAACAAAATATTATTTACAAACCTAACCCTCCTTTAAATTTCTTTCCAAATATAGTTCGACCGCGGTATTCAACCCGTTCGTTTTTTACGAGCCTATATCGGAAGCCCGGCTATCGAGGGTTATACTACATGGAGAACAAAATCACTAGCGGAGTTGCCATAACGCAAAATCTGCTAAGAAAGTAGCGCGCCAAAATGCGAGTGTTCGGGAGAGGCACGCTACTGTCTTTGCTCTAAAACGCCTTCTTTGGAACCCCAAGAATCGTTGACAGATGTCATAATGAACCCAAACACCTCACTACTTCACTCGTAACTGATCACTTCGGTCATACACACCGTGTATATTTGACCTACAAGAAGGCGCCTGACTTGCATTGTGGCATCTCCGCTTATCCCTTACTTACTCCTTGGTACTACAAAACCGAGGAGTGCCGATAAGCCGTGCCGGATGCCGTCCGTCCGGTCCGGACCCGGTCCGTGCCGGTGGCGGGACGCGACACGATACAGGATTGTTTATGCTGCAAGTGCTATAAATATCCTTGAAAGGACAGTGTGTAGGTAAGGAGTTGGTTCCGTAGGGTTACGGTGTTTTGTTCCGTGTAGCTATTTTTTAGGAAAAATGGATAATGTATTAAAAGAGACTGATACTAAGACCTCACTACAAACTTTTAAGTTGGCCTATAGTTTGTTTGGGCTCCTATATCAGTAAGTATGTAGATGAATGGTAATACGCACATTACAAAGATATTTAGCCCGTATCAGACCGACTGAAAACTTTGATTGGAATCAAGATTATTATTTTTTTTAATCAACCATCTTGTCAACTGTCAGCCGACTGTTAAATCTGCAGGGTGCGTGTATTCTAAGACAAAAACTACGGCATCGACATTACATCGATATGAAATCGATGTTTTTTAAGTACTTACATACTTATTTACGGCAACAAAAAACTGTTTCTTATAAAAAATTCCATCAACATCTAGCCGACTTTTCCATCTCAGCTTCTAACAATTTCAACCCACCATTTTGCTGACGGAACCCTAACCTATAATAGTCAATATAAAGATGTAAGTTTACTTTATAAAGCAGGAAGATCCTGTCAATAAACAGATATGGACTCGTCTACTGCTAAGAATGGAAACCTGTGTCACGTGGCGTGTCAGGGACACACAATAGATGCTTCTTTATCTGGGTAGGAAGGGTTTTTTGAAAATATTTGGGTACGTACTGGTACAATATGGGAGATGGATTTTGGATTTTATAAAGATTTAAGACGATGATGACCTATTGTGAAATTCTGGTGAATAAACCTTATCACGTAATTTCCAAAAAAATATGGCTATTGCAATGGTTGAAATGCGGACATTTTAGAAATTTTGGCACACAACCTGTGACTGTTTGCTAAGTAAGAAGACCAGAAGAAACATGTGTATGTCCGATGAAATCTCACCTTTGTAACAGACGGCTTACCTAATATTACTTTATTACATTTCAATGTTTACGGAGGTAAGATGGGGTCTGAATACATAGAAAAATAAACAGCACAGGCATGTTCAAAGTGCTCAAAAACAACGAAATTGAGCCATTTAATTGAATCGGAATTGTGCGCTCAGCCTAAGACGACATAAGACGGCAAAGAAACGCCGAGAACATTCTCATTGGAAGTTTTAAGGAAATACGTAGACGTCCTCGTTTATTTTTATATCAGTTTTATCTCGAATAAACGCAGAGGATTTCTCACGGTACAGCCTAAACAGTCTTAAGATAGTCACGCTTACGTACTAAGATTTGGGTAACTTGAGAGTAAATCTCGGTTGGAAGAGCCTAAAATGTTCTGATAACTGAAAATGTCTTTATTTAGATTTCTCAGTAACTATTATGAGACTAGTATATTCCTAAGGGGTAGTTTAAGATAACAAGGATTATTTAATTTGATACAGAGACTATTCTTGTAAAGAATCTAAGGTACTTATACAAAGCTGAAAAGTTTATTTGTTAGAACACTCTGATTATTATTGAACATTTTGATTAGTGTTAGATTGTCTATTAACAACGAGAAAGGCTATTTTTTATCTCGCCCTATATAGTCGTTCCTTCGAGATGCACGTGAAACCACCAGCGGAAGATAGTACGTGATATAGAAATTGGAGATACATAGATTAAATACACGTAAGCATTTCTCTACATAGGCAACTCTTTGGCCGTTAACGTCTGTAACGTTTTCCTATAACTCCCATCTATTACGTTAATCGCACACGCTCTCTACACGTTAATTGAAATTATACTTAAACTCATAAAGTTCAGGAAGTATAAATACCTACTTCCTACGTTGTTGAGCTATTTTCGTAGATTGCGGTTAATTACAGGGCATAAAGCTGCGCTTGGACGGTTCTGTTCTGTCTAAACAATTATTTTCCTGAGCACCAGAACACAAAGATTGTAAAATTAAATAATTTCGTCCATTTAACATGGTTAAAGATGGCAGATGTGAACGGAACTATAGAAGTGCTGGTGATGATATAATATTTACTTTTATTCATATTTTTATCGCCTTGAGAATGTCATTTTATACATTATTGTTAGCATTATTTTATTACATAATGTTGTGCGCAAATGGTCAAAATATTGGTGTAAGTCTAAGTAAATAAAAGTTGTACGAACTGTGGAGTAAACTAGGTATAATCATAATCGTCATTAGATTATTTAATTGTCCTTTTACATGGTAAATGACTCGTTCCAAACAATATGTCGTACCAACACACATAACATTTGGTTGTAAATCGTCGATTTGAGACCAATTAAAACCTTGAAAGCCCAGTTACCTTTTTATTATTTGCTTATTATACTCATGGCTGTGTGTTATGTGAATCAAGATGGTAGTAAATATTAACTGTGCAAAGACCTCCAAAAGACAGCATTTTCGTAAAAAAAAAACAACATTATGACAGCCAGTTCCGCAAACGTTAGGTAATTACTTGAAACGGCCGTAGAACCGTAGATCTTAACTAATTTAATTAGAGACACTCTCCCACAATGGCTTGCTAATGAGATGAAACGATCGGTTGCTAGGCAACCGACTGTTTGTAAGCTTACTCTCAATTAATATTGAATTTCGGGAGTCTGTTTTCTGTTACACGAATAGGTTTATCTACCTGTGGGTGTAGCACTAATCTACTGAATTACGGTAATGCGCTTGACTTTTGTTAATAATAAACTACTTACTACTTACTCTGAATTAACAATTCTACTCTACTTTCTCCCCATTAAAGGTTTTCATAGTGCTATTTGTAGGATGTCTAAGGCGTTAAGCGTTGTTCAGGCCTTGCAGTGTTGACGGCTAATCAGGTGCAACAGAGCAAGCCGTATGACGTTTGACATAATTACCTATTCTTAGATAAAAGTATAAAGAACCTGGGTCATGCAGGCAGATAGCTACCGCACCAAATAAAACACAGGAACTCGGGTGTATCGATTGGACAAGAAGATGATCACATAAAGTTAAAAACTACTTTAGAAACTCAATTTTCCGATTTATATTTTTCCATTATTGAAAATCAACCTGTTAATTGTTGATAACCTAAAGAGGCTGACTTGGCACAACAGTGCTCAAGTTACATCAAATATGTAAATGATTAACAATATAACCTATTTTAATTACTACCATTTTCCTGAAGAGTCTTGAATCTTCAACCCGATTCTACAAAGAACATCCTTTTATTGTTACAATTGTACTTTCCTGCAACAAAGTGCAGATGTACCTACCTCCTTGCAATCTGGTCATATTTTCAAGATTGTATTGTTTTAGAAAGAAGAAAGAAAGAAAAGAAAGAAAATAAGTTTTATTGCGCAAAATGTAAGACGCATAAATGCCCTTAACAAAATGAGCATAACACCGCTAAAAAGATAAAAAGAACATGGAACAAATTTAAGGGAAAATATGCGTCCCAAAGCGCGCAATACGGCCCTCGCTCAGCATAATGCTGCGACCCGAAACGAGGCAGAGTCCCAGCGCTGGTTTTCAGCGATAGCCGGTGCTACCGCGATGACGTCAACCGGTGGAACTAATGTATAAAATAAATAAATAAATAATTTTCTCTCACAATCCTCTTTAGTTTGTTAAAAACAATGCTTTTGAACTGAAACGTTTTCAGTACTTTGGAATATTACATCGCTAGCAAGATTCAAGTTTGCCAAAATATGAGACATTTTGAAGATTAAAGTTTGCGCCCAACATAAAATATAAGAGACTTAGCTCGAGAAAACTACTTCTTATTGCAATATATTATGCTCTAGCTTTTCAGTTTGGATTTGTTATTTTTTTAGAATATAAAACGTACCAACTTACATATATCAATATCTTATTGGATAAAATATATGTGTTAGCAATACAGCAAAATAACACATTTCTTCAGAAACAATAAACTCTTCAGAAAGCCAAGTTCATTTTTTTTTTTCAATGCAATGAACTGTAAAAGTTCAGATTATGTACACAAGACTACAATTCTTTAAAAATCTTAGTCATCCATGTCATCATAACCTTCAAAGCTATCAGTTATATAACTTAACTACTCACATAAACATTAACAATAGTAAATAATTCTCACGATTACTATCGTCTTGTAATGCTGGTTACTTTAAACCAAACTATTTACGTGTTTCAACGTAACTAAAAGTCAGCTTGTTATACATTTTAATTGGAGTTTAATCAAGATTACAATTATAAAAGAGATTGTTAGTTATTCAATTGCAGTTACGATTATTATAAGATAAAAGATAATCAGTTGTTTTAACAAGTTGTGTTTTTATTTCAATTCATTCCAAGAGTAAATAGACCTTTTGGTTTCTACCTCTATATGCTTTCTTATTAAATGGGCTGGATCTATTTGAGTAAAACGTATAGGTATCTATTGGATGATTTGCGATAAGATCAAAACATCTAAATAGAATTTAAAGCTTTAAGATAAATTAAGTTAATTACTTAAGATAACTGAAGTTACAAAGATAAATGAACACTAAGCAAAGCAAAATATAACACACAAAAATTAAAAAAAAATACATAAATAATCTCTTGTTTCTCACCGAACTTACTAAAACCATCCACCACTTCCTAACTCAGCATCAACACATACAGACAGACAACATACCCACTCGCATGTCACAGCGCCATTAACTGCTATCGTAAAACAAACCTCTGAGTTAGCTGCACATACCTGGAAAGATAAGAAGCACATTAGCACACTTATCGAGGGTTTACTTACATAATGAACCTTAGTATAGGTTTGGTAATTATGGCTTATACGCTTAGAATTACTTCATGTTCTATAATAATTAAGAAGATATATTTTGAAGTGGGGAATATCTATACTAATATTATAAAGAGGAAAACTTTGTTTGTTTGTTTGGTCGTAATGGATCTACTGGACCGATTTTAAATATTCTTTCACCATTAGAAAGCTATATTATCTGCGAGTAACTTATGCTATATTTTATCCCGGTGCGGGCAGTAGCTCCCACGGGACTCGGGTGAAACCGCGGGAAAACGGCTAGTTATATATATTATTATAATGTCATTTTTAAGTTGTCAGTAACTTTGGCCAGACAGGCAGTTACTCCAAGTAGAACACCGGTACTCTGCCAACTAGAAACCTTCTAATATTTTGGAAAAAATATGTCAAAGGCTATGTAAGAGATTGGTAGCAAGTTTGTTTGATTTGTTTGTATTAATCGCTTTTATTTAATCAATTGATTCACTCCTTATTCGGCAAAAGAGACAACACAAAACATTAAACTACGCTATTTCAAATACAATCCAAAACAGTACAAAGATCATTATTCAATTACCACTTAATCTTCTTAAAAACACCTCGAACAAAACACTAGCTTAGTCCACAGAATTCACGTAAAACCGAATTAATTTCCCGAATATAACAGGATTAGCTGGTCACTTGAATTACGTGAGCCCACGATTTATTTCGCTTCACAAACGGACAGTCCGACATATTAGAACTGCTTGTAATTACGACCCATCTTTTGGACGAAGGATAAATAGAGTAGTGGGTAGTCGGTTTTTAGTACTACCTGTGTATTTGGTTAGAAGATTATTGTAATTTACGAGTAAGTTAGGTAAATACGTTGGGACAAAAGCTACTTAATTATGTGTGAAAGATGTATAGTAGTGCAGTTTTTCACCTATTTACCAAAAAGGAGGAGGCTCTCAATTCGTAGGAATCTTTTTAGACAGTTAAAAGTATCATGTCATGGATCTATGTTTTAATTATGTGGGTTGCCCATTTCAGACCACTTTCTGTTTATAAAACACCAATCCACTAAACACTTTTTCATACCAAATACCTCAAAAATAACTACCAACCTTATAGTTACAACTTACCACGTCAGACAGGCGCCAAAGCCAACCTAAGAACTATCTAAATGAACATTAATTGATATAGTGACCGGCCTTTATTCATGGAGACTATAAATTGGCGCCAATGGACATCGCTGTGATTTTCCCCAGGACCACAATTTGACCTCTGGCTGGGCTAATTCTTGTTTATTGTTTGAGTATTTTTATACTGAATATTGCTAGGGTCTCCTCATTGAGAGTTATTAAGGCAGGGTTAGATGGACAGGAAAGTTAAGTGGCTTATTAAAGGTGCAGTAGAAGAATAATGAAGATTCTTCGCTCAGTCATTGGTGTCCAAGATACTCATAGAAAGGAAAGTTACATGAGTACATGCCTAATCTGAAATCGAATCCGCACCCTGGTACTTGAGAGGCGGACGTTTTAACCACTAGGTCACCACGAATTAGGTGTTTTCTTGCACTTTATTTATTTCTATGATTATAGCCTCCCATTTGCCCTGGGTTCTAAGACCATTATTATTTAGTTGTTAGTGGAAATGCGATAAAATGAACAGCTGACGATATTTTTGTTCTAACCTAGTATCCGTGAACAGTTAGGTGAAACCTTAGGTGTGCTAGACTTAGGTCATTTGTGTTATATCACTAAAGCCATTTTATGCTAGTCTAGTAGTCTATCAGCAATAGGTAAGTAGTGTAGATTTGTTTAATCTTTTCATCCTTGTTATGCCCGCTCTCCTAAAATTTATCTGAGGAGCACGTTGTTAAGTAATAGCCAGGAGGATCATATGAACATCTTTGGCAGTCGTCACGAGTAGTCAGTACCCAGAAAGTCTGACAACCAGTCGAGCCAAGGGGCAGGGTTGCTCACGTAACTGGATTGAGGAGGTAAGACAGGCAGTCACTTCAATTAAACATTGGTACGCAGCTCATTAATTGAGACAGGTAGCCGAACTCCACATGGTTGGTAATAGGCTAACCAATATTTACTATTAGCTAGAGAGTGAAACGAAAGAAAACAGCTTGTGCATACATACAAGTAAGTTATTGTTTTACGAAGTTGGTCGTGTATCATATTGCTCTGTTATGCTTACGTTAGCTAGAAGTGTCGCTTATGCAATCGAGTTGCATTCCTTCATCGAACTTATTGTTTCGTGGAAATATGTGAAGAAATCATTCTTTGGAGAGATTATGTGAGCTAAATGGTATGAAGTTGTTGATAAAGAAACATAAATATACATTACAACAGAATAAAGATTAGACCACATCAACACCAAAATGACAGTGGAAGTAAAACCAATAAAAATCGAAATCGATAAATAATTAAGAACTAATTCGTGGAAAATATGAACTTGCGGGCAAAAAAATCTGGCTACGAGATGCAGATAAGAAATTAAGCATTTTAATTTCCACTTTTTCATTCATCGATGTTGCAACACAAAATCATTTCTATACACTACTACTATATTTAGGTATACTATTTGTCACCCATTATCTTTTTGTAAGAGACATTGTCTGTGTAAATATAATGTCATTTTGCATGAACAATCGTCTGTCCGTCCGCCACATACCTAAGCGATGATTTGGGTTACAGTGTTACAGTTTCAATTCATTCCAGGAAAAATAACAAACATTGGTATTTGATGACTTAAAATGTAAGTTCTTGAAATCGATTGACCAAGAGCTAGGTATTAAACTTAAAATTCCTACATTATGGGTATAATCAGAGGAAGCTCTTTTCCTTTTCTCAGTTGAAAAATTGTTGTATATTTTTAATAATCTGCTATTTTGATGCATACTGTGGTTACTTTTAAGAGTAATTAAATTAAAACTTTCCGATACTTTTATGATTCTAGGAACGATTCCCTCCTTATGTTAGATCAAAGTCATTTGGAATTAATTAGGTGACCCTTTACTTTTGCAGACGAGTGTAATACAAAAGCAAAGGTTTTCATGTTTGTATGTAATTATATGTAGTGTATGTAGTACAATAATTGGGATTAATGAGATCGATAAACGAATCTTCTCTCTTGTAAAATATGTTATAAAAGAAAACGCTGGTGTGTTTAATCATATGTTTTTCTCATGGGAGTCTGAATGAACAATACGACAAAAATTTTACGTTCCGCAATAAAATGACGCATATATCTGTATATAAATAAACGCAATAAAACAGTCAACAACCTCTGTGTTTTTAATAAAAATTGGTGTAAACAGGCGGCCTAACAATTGGGCTATTTTAATTTCCGTAGATTTTGTCAATTGGGTAAAATTAAACTGTAGATATTATATTAGCCTAAATAATAATGTTAAATACCACATCCTAAAATATAGGTGATCGCGGAAAGACACCCAAAATTAACCTTAATAAAAATTATTTTAACCATGTCAGTTTTAACTGTCCTTGCAATGATCTATAAGTGGATTTTTTTACTAAACCTAGTAGAGAAGATTAATGCTCAATCCTTCACCGTGTGAGAGGAGGTCTGTGCCCAGCAGTGGGACTATAAAAAGGATGTAACAGATAACAGTAGAGAAGTACCAATTAGTGGTACCTAAATTTACTAATATAACATGTACAGAACCTTATTCTTAGGGCACGGTGGAACTAGAGGACTTCAAAGAAATCCTTTGTACAGTCAACTCCTAAGTTAATACAACATACCATTATACCTCTGCCCGTAGGTGTGAATACCAATAATATTTCATTATTATTTATTATAGGATGACGTTATTTATAAGAGCATTTTTATTTATAGAGCAGTTTCATTGATCGCGTAGGTGAATTAAAGTACGGTCACTAGTAGGTATATCATGGTATATTATTGTTTTGGTGGGAATAAAGGAGTGGTTTGTCGATTGAAATGGGTCTATTGAAAAACGGTTAATGGAATAGTAAACTATGAATTATTGAGAGCATGCAAAAGGCTTTTGAAATTCAGTATAATACAGGGTTACTTGTAAGTAGTGCGCATCCTTTCATGAGGTGATAGTATAGGTCAATACGGACAAATTTGATCAAGGGATACACTGGGCAAAAGGTAACCCGTTTCAAGATAATCGAATTTCAAGATCTTTTCTTAAAAAGTCGCCTAGACACACGTACACGTATAAATTTTTATTATTAGTCAAAAGTCTCGTCTTTGTGGATTTTTGGGTGTTTTTGGATAGAAGATGAATCACTTCATAATAACAAACCATAAAACTGTACAAATCACAGAGGAAATTATAGCGAACAGCAATTACTTTTTTAGTAGCTATTTTCTCAAAAATATTACTCTTCATTTTTTTGTGCAGAATACTTAAAAAAACATCTATATTCATCTAGCTATCCAAAAAGGCACAAAAACACACAAAAACCCCCAAAAAACGAGACTTTTAACTAATAATAAAAATTTATACGTGTACCTAGACGACTTTTTAAGAAAAGATCTTGAAATTCGATTATCTTGAAACGGGTTAACTTTTGCCCAGTGTATCCCATGGTCAAATTTGTCCGTATTGACCTATACTATCACCTCATGAAAGGATGCGCACTACTTACAAGTAACCCTATATAATCATGCATTATTAAACCACGTAAGTACTTGTTACCATCAGTTTGATATTTTATTTATGTAACTTTTAAGTTTTTTTTTTAAGTTTTTCAACATTTAAGTAGGTGTTATCACTCATTGTTTTAAGCGTTCATTGGCAACACTAAAACCAAATATAATATTGATTGCTTACTTACTAGATAATTAAGTAAATATAAGTATCAGAGAACTTTCTTAATTTCAAAACATCATATTAGTTTCCTTAGATACATACAGCTTAATAAAATAAGTCTGCACAAATAAAAAAGTTGTGCGAAAGTAATATAATATTATACTGAGCATACGTTATTTGGAAAACAAAGTAAATAACACCTTACGTGTTAATTACTGATATCTGGGGGCATGGCAGTGTCCCAGCCAAGTCTCGAAAAAGCGGGCTACTATCTGTTTCTCGTAACAATTCATCGCTATTTCTCTTTTTATCTTCGATGCGAACAAATCTAGTTCCTATAATTATAATAAAATTAAAACTAGTGATATAATAACTGCTATCATTGATCATCTTAGGCAGTCGTTACAGGTAGTCAGAAGCCAGTAAGTTTGACAACCAGTCTTACCAATTGGGGTATTGGGCTGCTCAGGTAACTGGGTTAAGGATGTCAGATAGACAGTCACGTTATGTAAAATATTGGTACTCAGCTATATGCAGCTAGACTGGAAGCCGACCCTAGCATAATTCGGGAGAGACTAAATTTTGATTTAAACAACAGAATAGTCAAAACAGAACTTGGCCTCTATTAGATCTCAATATTTTTACGACGAAAAAATTGCAAAAAAACTTGGCAAATTTTTCACATGTACATTTCTGGCGATTTTTGTTATCATGAGGTCACGTCACACCATCAAGCACGGCTAAGAGATTGTTCGTTCGTGCAGACAGAATTATATCACATTATATTCCACCATCTTGGACTTGAATGAAGCCCCGAATTAATGCGGTATCATTTCTACGTGCCATATTATATGATTGTAATTACAGTGGCCACTTTATGGTATGTATTCTTGTAACGTCGCGTAACGTAAGTAGATAATAAGTGTCGAATTTCTTTTTAATTAAATGGTTTGTTTTTGTGTTAGTTCTTAGTTACGTGGTTTATGTTTACTATATGTTTTGTTTATTGTATTTTTAGACTTCAAAGCTATGTATACTGAAAAAACATTGTGTGTAAAAATTATAACCCTAATGAATTTTATTAGTGTATACTTAAAAATTATTAGTAGCAAATGTATGGGAGTGCAACACATGCACGTAAAAATGGCCAGTATTGGGTTGTCTCAGACCGACTAAAAACTTTGAGATTTTTGGATCAAGATATACTTTTAAAAACTGTCAGCCGACTGTTTAGTCTGTAGTATGGTACTTACTCTTAATACGACACAAAAGGAACAAAAACAGAAACCCCATTAAAAACTAATCTTTTCCCATACAATTTCCATAACAACACAATTCATACAGAACCCATATTAGTAACAGGTCAAGAGGAGTACATAACCGTTTGGAAACCGCCCAAATAACGCATTGTATCTGTTACTCTGTTACTTTATATTTGGCACAATGGATCAAGAAAAAATATGATTAACTAGCTTCTGCCAGCGGTTTCACCCGCATCCCGTGGGAACTACTTCCCGTACCGGGATAAAAAGTAGCCTATAGCCTTCCTCGATAAATGGGCTATCTAACACTGAAAGAAATTTTCAAATCGGACCAGTAGTTCCTGAGATTAGCGCGTTCAAACAAACAAACAAACTCTTCAGCTTTATAATATTAGTATAGATAACAAATTAATGTGTTTTTTGGTTTACTCTGTCATATTGGATGTAGAGAATTGAAATCCTTATCTTTGCTAATATTTCAGGTGAGAAAGTTAATTTATTTGTAACGCTTTTGTGCTAAAACAGCTCAACCGATTTAATAAAAGCTGCAGATTAACATCAGCCACTACGCCCAGTTACTTTTTACGAAAAATATTTCCCTAGAAACTCTCATATAACTATCAAATATTCAACCAAGTATTAAGTTGTTTAGAACTATGGTAAGAAAGAGCTAGTTCAAAATTAATAAAACATCGCTCTTAAAACAAGTAAAAAGATCATCTTCCTCGAACATTTTGTTCTCGAAACCTCTACTGCTATAATATTATACATATATGGCACGTATAGCAACTGTAACGCGATGATCAAATATCGTCGGTACATGCTAATCACGATGATGACAAACTAACAGACAGTACGTAGTGTGATCCCCACGTGGGTGTGACCACATGCTAAGATCGAAAACAAACTGCGTGCGTCACAATGTCATTGTAATGCTGGGTGCACACTGATGGAATTTAATTTTGTTTTTTTTTTTACCGACTGTGGTAAAGGGAAAAGTTATGTTTCTTTCTTGACATAGTGATCTATGATGGATATACTTTATTGAATAACAAATTAATGAAGTGACTTTTAGCTTAATAATAATCCTATGAAACAGGCATTATTATTTTTAATCTGTCGCGTAATTCTCAAGTTTTTGAATGATTCTCTTGCTATTAAATAAAGTATTGCCTACTTAATCATCGCAGTTAACATTCAAATGCCTAATCAGTCATGTTATTTCAATCTTCCATGCCAGAAAAACGCAGTGGTAATAAAATGACGTAACTCTCACATTTCGACTGAACCCGTGTCATAAAAGATGACAATAACTTTTTATAAAGAAAAGGAACATGAAGTCATTATTTACCAGTAATTCGATTACTGGTTCAATTGCCTAGACGCCTAAATAAGGAGTGACTAGTTAAACATTCACAGCTGGGCTTCGCGTCATAATATAATATATGAAGGAGGTCAGTGTAAAAGCGTTTGGTTTGGTTTTGTTATGACGAGGTGGTCATAGATTTGTTTACATCTCGTTTGTGAGTTATATATGGGGTCACTTCATTCTGTAAGTCGTCGAAATTTCTAAATGTTCAAATATACCTAAGTAAAAATTTTATAATACGAGCAATATTTTGTGTAACAGGAGTATTTTATTCACTCTCCATCGAAGTTTTGAACTATTTGACCTCACTTAATTGGAAAACTTAAAACAGTATTAATTGGTTTTGAATACACAGTCATACAAAAACTAACATCCGACTGTCAGACATCATCATCATCATCATCAGCTTATCGCAGTCCACTGCTGGACATAGGCCTCTCCAAGTGCACGCCACTGAGATCTATTTTCGGCTTCTCGCATCCAGCTCCTGCCAGCCGTCTTGCGCAAGTCATCACTCCACCGTGCCTGAGGACGTCCTACACTGTCAGACATGCGCTTATGAATTGTGTCACCCATTTATTTATTCTTTACAAATGTTAGTATCAATTCTTTCTGGATAAAAGCACCCAATAGAGTCACTAACGTAATAAAACTGTTACACAACCCTTTCCCAAGCTCAATCTTTTTACGTCAACATCAGCTGTTGCTTTTTGGTCAAGCAGGATTCATACATCGTGACACAAAGAAAAATAATCCCATCGATCAATGTGTCACTGCCTTAACAATATACCAACATAAGAGCCAATTGTATTGAGAGCTCATGATCCGAGAGGCCCAAATATGGAACAACTTCAAGGGCAGTTGGACAAAAGTGTACCAAAAAACTTTATCTACTGTTTGTTTTTTTTTACACAGCTGTCATGGTAAGATGAGCTCAGCGTAATTAATTTTGTATCATTTGTTATGGTAGTCTTTGCAAATGAGGTTTTTTATGCCAAACTTTTTTTGGAATAGTAGAAAAAATATGCAAAAGAGACTTGAAATTAGAATGTGAAACTTTATTAACTGTTCATTGATAAAGATACTTCAACTATTGCAAATGATTTGTTGTGGAAGTCATTGCAAATGAGGTTTTTTATGCCAAACTTTTTTTGTAATAGAAAAAAATATGCAAAAAAGATTCGAAATTAGAATGTGTTATTAACTGTTCATTGACATAGACACTTCAACTATTGCGAAGATAAAAAATAACGGTGAACACACACGTGGAAACATTAATTATAATCCATTGCATGCTTAAATCCTGTAATTATTCGCGAGTTTCAAAGAACCGTTAAAGCCAGACGGTTGATGCATTAAACCAAAATTTTATTGTTCTCCTTTAATGGCCGCCACTCTGACGTCTATGGGATATTATTAGTTTGCCTATTGTTATGTGAATTGTACGACGTCAAGTAAGCATAAGGAATCATCTAACTCAATTGAAAATATATGGTTTGCGTATGAGAAGTTGGTAAAAGTGAAATTTACATACGTATTTTAAAAACTTTTTTATTGCTTTAGGTATTTGATGAAGTAGATTTCGCCCGAGGACGATTATCGGCTTCGGCTAGAGCAGCTGTTCTCGTGTAAGGAGATCAGCCAGCTGCGCAGGACATTATTATAGTGCACAAGCATTTGCGCAGACACACTCATTACAAAGTACACTCATACCCCGATGGGACGGAAAATGCGACACGACTGAAACGGGCTAACAATATTAAGTTAGATGTCAAAGCCCTTAATTCCAATAAAAATAATCTATATTTTAGGCATAACTCCTATATTTTCTGCCAGCAATTCTTAACCTGCTAGCCTTGGGCATCCTCCGGCAACTGGTTAATCCGAATCAAGTGAACTGACGCGATCTTGACACTCGTAATTGAATGATAAGCCACCGAAGGGCATTTAATGATGATATGAAGTCACACATTGAATTCCAAGATATTTTCATCGTATCAGATATGTCATCTTTGAAGTTTATTTTTGCTGATGTCAAATGTTGAGTGTGTGTAGAATAATAATGTGACAAATAAATTGTATTTTTATTGGAATTTTTTAGATAGATTTTTCAAAAAAGTGTGCTAGGATAGAAATCACGATTTTTGCGAAATTTGGTTTATTGAATGTTACAAATATTGCTGCTGATGTAATTAAGTCTAGTCAGTAGAATTGAAATAGTTTGGTTTAAATGGACGACAAAATAAGAAAAATGAATTACAATTGGGAATTTATAGTTGCTTCATTGACTTGTATTTACTAATAAGGTGCATGACCTATCTACTTTGAATGTTTACAAAATTAATAATATCTTACAATGAAACGTGACTTATTGGGAATTTAAATATAATTGTAATTCTGATAAGCGTTTTGCACGCAACTGTACAATAAAGACGAACTTGTGCATTGAGAAAAAAAAAATGTTTCATTTAGGTTAACAAAAAAAGTATTTTATTGTTATGTTATTTTAAACCTTTTAAATTTTAATAACGAGCATTATAAAACTGACCTAACATTGACTGAGGCCGAAATTCAATATTCAGGTTAAGGTCAGAATAGCGTTTAATTTAGTAGTTTTAGACGTAGGCGTTTCTTTGTGAGTCTATCATTAAATTAACTATGGTAATTTGAAATTCTCATGAATATCTAAGTTGAGATTGCATTGCAGTAGATTTTTTTAAACTTTTTTACAGTTATCATTGGTTGATCTTGATTGTTTGATCCGTGTTTCGGAGGGCACGATAAACTATAGGTGCCGGCTGTCATTGAACATCCTTGGTAGTCGTTACGGGTAGTCAGAAGCCAGTAAGTCTGACAGCCAGTCTAACCAAGGGGTATTGGGTTGCCCGGGAAAAGACCTGGGTTGAGGAGGTCAGATAGGCGGTCGCTCCTTGTAAAGCACTGGTACTCAGCCGCATTCGTTTGTTAGACTGGAAGCCGACCCCAAAATAGCTGGGAAAAGGCTTTGGATAGGATGATGTGGACCTTCTGTCACCCCTAGTACCTATGTGACAGGTTCGCCCACTAATCAGTGACATTCGTGCGAGTTGCGATACGCGTTCGTGCGAGTCGCTATTCGCATTTTCGTGACAGTGAAATTCAATCGAATTAACTACTCACCCCTAGCAATCAAGTAATAATATTTGTATAAATTTTATTAGTTGAAGACACAATTTATATCACATTTATGAATTAAATACTAGCTGTAAAATGTTCACTTTCTTGGCCAGCCGACTGTATTTTATTAAGCGTTCGTGATACTTTTCATCATATATCTAGCTATATTAATTAAATTATGGCATACTAGCCAGTGGTTTCACCCAGTGGCGTAGCGTGGGGGGGGCAGGGGGGGCAAATTCCCCGGGCGGCAGCTTTTAGGGGGCGGCAAAATTTAGCCAATTAAAAAAAAAAATTGTTCGCAACTAGTATCTGCGCCGCTTCATAAAACTGTCTAACAATAACAAAACATTAAACAAGAAAGTTGAAACTTTTTAAACTTAAAATTTATTATTGTTAAAATTTGGTACTTAAAACACACGTGACACACATTTTACGTAATTTTGGTTTAGAGTCTTAAATAAAAAATAATTAAAATTTCGCGCTCGCTTCGCTCGCGTCAGTTTCTGAATACGCGAGTCGAGTATTCAGAAACTGCATGCGCTTAATTTTGCATTTGTCAACAAACAAAAAGTTAAGTACGTTTGGGCTAAATTTTACGTAAAATTTGGTTTAAGTCCGATAAAAATTTCGCGCTCGCTTCGCTCGCGTATTCAGAAACTATATTATGGCCCTTATTTTTGCATTTGTCAACAAACAAAACGTTAAGTACGTTTTTTTCCGTAATTTTTGTTTTAAGTCCCATAAAATTTTCGCGCTCGCTTCGCTCGCGTATTCAAAAACGATATGCCCTTATTTTTGCATCTGTCAACAAACAAAAAGTTAAGTACGTTTGGGCTAAATTTTACGTAATATTTGGTTTAAGTCCGATAAAAATAGCGGGAAGGGTCATTTGATGATTTTTAGCGTCGATACAAAAAAAACCCTTTTTTTGAAGTCTGTTAAAAATGACAAACGGCCAGGCCAACACTTGTTAAAAAAAATCGACAAAGGGGCGGCAAAATCGACAACTGCCCCGGGCGGCAGATACCCACGCTACGCCACTGGTTTCACCATCATCCCGTGGGAACTTCTGCCCATAATGACGGATAACAAGTATTCCTCGATATATGGGCTTTCTAACATTTAAAGAATTTTACAAATCGGACTAGCAGTTCCTAAGATTAGCGCTGTCAAATAAGTATAAAATATTAGTATAGATATTAAATACTGTCAACCTCACTCTATACACGTCTTCTTTATCAATCATATCAAAGAACAACCACACATTATCATTCATAAAAACGCATAATTCAACCGCATTCAACAAATAATACAACAATGCAAGTGCATCGTAAGCCATGCATTATGTGATAATGTAACACATTCCTATTCCGACCTCGTAATACAAAGGAACAACTATTGTTATGTCATTTACATTATTTTTGATGTAAGCAACTGTTTTATTGTGACTTATCGGGTTTTGGGGATCCTTGGAGAGGGTAGAAAACCTTTTGAATGGTGCATTGTCGTTACAAATGGGTACCTACTTACAGGAGTCGTCAAATGTTTTGTTCTGAAGCTAGGCAATTGAATGATCTGTAAATAGGTTAAGTTTAGGTAAAGTACCTGTTTCTTTTTTTCATCACTAGGTACATATTATAAAACTAAGTCCAACCTCAAAAAATATTGAATAGATTTTATGTAGCCTTTACCAATACATATTCACGAAAAAAATATGACAACGTTAGGTAATGATAGACACATAGATAAAATATTCTATACTAGCTTCCGCCAGCGGCTTCGCCCGCGTGGAGTGTTGATAAAAAGTAGCCTATGTGTTAATCCAGGTTTTCACCTATCTACATACCAAATTTCAATCAAATCGGTCCAGCCGTTTTTGCGTGATTGAATAACAAACATACATCCATACATTCTCACAAACTTTCACATCTATACTAATATTATAAAAGCTAAAGAAGAGTTAAGCTAAGCTGAAGAGTTTGTTTGTTTTTTTTGTTCGAACGCGCTAATCTCAGGAACTACTGGTCCGATTTGAAAATTTCTTTCAGTGTTAGATAGCCCATTTATCGAGGAAGGCTATAGGCTACTTTTTATGCCGGTACGGGAAGTAGTTCCCACGGGATGCGGGTGAAACCGCTGGCAGAAGCTAGTTTATAATATAAGTAGGATTCAAAACCGGACAGCTCACTACTAGTTCCACACTAGTTTATTGTACAGAACCCTACCTTATTATGTCGTCTCGTACTTTATACAATTTTATCTAAGTCTATCTAGAATATCGGTACGTGATGTAATCTTCATTGTTTTACAATCGATATTCCTTACAGGTGTTGCTTGTTCAGATACAAACAGATTTGTTGAATTATGAATAATCGAGCAATGGCACAATATGTAGGAAAAGCATTGAACTAACTGGCCACGTGGTTAGAATTGAAATGAAAAGGTGAATAAACTTAGTATTTTTCCTATTGTGGAGGTTTTCCATATTAAGAGTATTAGATTCTTTAATTTTACGGCAAACCCACATTTCTTCCATGTTTCTATGAAATAGTTTCAAAATAACACATATTCTAAAGGAATTTTAACTGTAATTCTTACTTCGACAAATAAATCTTTCAACTTTGGATCTCGGATCTGCATAAAAAACCATAAAAATGAGCTATCTAACTGTGTAAATTCCTATGTGTACTATGTTAAAACTAACAGACAAAACTCTTCAGTTTAATATTATCAAGTCAAGATATAATTCACACATCTCTCATCTAATTTTTCTTTCCCACATCAAATCCTAATCAATACACAATATTTCTATATCAAACAATGTTTTATTAATGACACAATAAACCTTGTGCAGTAAATACAGCTAGCGATATAAATCCACATAATATAGAAAGCAATAAAGAGAGAGATCACGTACCGTGCCAGTTTTTGCTGTGTGTCGCGGGCATATTAATTTAGTATAAGCATAGCTTTAGATACGTTCGATGCGAATGTTTTGACGATCTGTTGGTATTTTTAGGAAATATTTTGAGATAGAGTTTTTTTAGCTCGTACGTATACGTACTCAGGTCACAGTATGGAAATGGAAGCCATCATAACGAAGCAGCCGATGATTGCATCTATACTAATATTATAAAGCTGAAGAGTTTGTTTGTTTTTTTGCTTGAACGCGCTAATCTCAGGAACTACTGGTCCGATTTGAAAATTTCTTTCAGTGTTAGATAGCCCATTTATCGAGGAAGGCTATAGGCTACTTTTTATTTTTACTTTTTCTTTTTATTTTCCCGGTACGGGAAGTAGTTCCCACGGGATGCGGGTGAAACCGCTGGCAGAAGCTAGTATTAGAATAAAAATAATTTAATCATTGAAAAACATTTTCTTTTTGTTATTTAACAAAGGTACTTCTCACAAACATATCACATCTGAAATTGCATAAAACTACGAAAATAACGTTTCGATGCATTATAAATTAAAGGGCAAAAGTGACTACATGCTACATGACATCACAAAAACTAGCATGCAACTACCACTTTGTGAAGTTCACCCACTATCCCGGAGTTGCCATTAAACTGAGTTGCCGGTAATTGGCAAAGTTACGCCATTAAAGTTTTATTTTAAACTTCGGGGGAAATGTCGGCCTCAACGGCCAGTTGTAACTTTGATAACTGTTAAATTAATCGCTGGGAAAAACCCCTGTTTCAGCAAAAAAATGGTGTAATGAGATCGAGACCTAACATCGTTTACGTGTTATATGGTAATGCTTAATTCGATTTTCCACTGAATGAAAGAGTGTGTTGAGTGGACAGATATATATATTATTTACTATAATTTTTCCGCAGCTTCGCCCGCAATCTAAAGAAATTATTTCAAGCACAAGATCTACACGATATATATCTGTTATGGACCAAGTGATAAATTGGGCATTATACATAATGCCCGGTCATTATGAAAAATGCCCAATATGAGAGTGCAATTTGATAATAATTATTCAATTAATCAAATTGACCGGGCACTATACATATTGCCCGTGACCTTTTGGGCAAAGTAATATAAATGTTACAGCCAAAGTAATAAGTCTGCATATTATACATATTATCTAGCTATTATTTATAATATCTACTCAATTTGGATAAAGTGATAATTGACACAGAATTAATCACATTAACTAGCAATTTTATATAATATCTCCATAGACTTAGATAATGTAATAAAGTAGGTAAAGATTATTATTTCATATTGTTAACTAAATAAAGTGTCTGGTAGCTGACCTTAATATAATACGAAAAAGGCTAGTTAGCCCAATGCAGGGCACGCCATAATAGTAGCGAAAAGTCCCCTCTTTGAAGTGTGGCTCGGGCCACTGTACCGACGGCCCGGAGTGTGCCCTGCCCGGGAAGGGCACCGCCGTGTCCTCGTCGAGGCTGTCGGCAGCGGCGACCTCTTGCACTCGGCCCTGGTTCAAGCCAAGGTCCGGGGCGAGACGTACTGGGATGCCATCGTCTCCTTCTGTGTGGTCGAGAGACGACTCCCAGCCACCGTAGACGTGAGCCCGTGCGATGAGTTCGGGTGCCTTATCGGCCTTCCGTCTCCTGGGAGACACGGACCCGTCTCGGCGGTGCGCGTTGTTGAACGCGTGGGTTTAAGCCACTAACAGTCTGCCCTCACGTTGCACGCTCACGCTCACGCTCTCTGAGTCCCTCACGCTGCTCTCCCACAGTGGGAGGAATCATTTGATGATTCATCATAAAAAGAGTCGATAATAACTTGAGCCGTTTCTAAGAATTAGTAAGTATTTATTATACCATATTTATTACTTTGGCTAACTTTGACCAGCTATTATGAATTAGATCCAGATAAAGTGATTAATATATCACACTGTCTAGTCAATTTGGGTATTATATACAATGACCAGTCATTATGTATAATATATATTTAATCACTTTGGCTGTAACATAAACATATTTAATTTCATTTTTTTTTATTGTTATTGACATTTAACTTAAACTAGATATTAATAGCATGCAACATGCAGCAAGCATGGCTTCTGTCACGGCTCCGGCGCTGCGGGGCTCCGGCGGTCCCATGCGAGCTTATCGTCGCAGATGGTTTTCACGCTCACCACCGCAGCTTCGGCTTGCTAGCCGGCTCCGCCGGCCAGCCTCAGCTGCGGCGGCGAGCGTTGAAACTACCTGCGCCTCAGCTCGCAGGCCGCCTTGACCCTCCGCGCCTACGCGGTTTTGAATTGCTAGGGGTAGGGCAGACAAGACTACGTGGAGTCGGGTTTGCAGCGATTGGTTTTCGTCACTGACTTCAATTGTTAATACAATGTTTTGAATCCAAATTAAATTCTACCATAAAAAAAACGAGCCAAGAAAAATGAGATCAAGAAAAACGATGCCGAGTAAGTAAATTAGATGACAATTGTCCAATAAATAATTTTGTGGTTAGACTTATTTCCCATTAAAAAAGAACATATAATTTTCGAAACAATAATCATAAAATATGTAGCAAGTAACAGAATTTATTTATTAGAACAACTGCCACCCTCGCACCGCATAAAATATAGCTTTATTATCAAATTGCCCAACTGTCATGTAGCAATATAATAATGCCCGTGCAATGTGATAAATAATGAAGTTAAGATAGTTATTAATCACTTGGCCCGATAAAGCTAGACATTATTCATAATGCTCGGGCATTATAAATAATGCCCGAATTAATCACATGGTCCATAACATATCCATTGTCCATATTCAACTAGATCATGCGTTAAACTTTAATATGAAAACAAAAAATTGCGATACTTCGACCCATCGCTTTTTCAGTAATGAAGACTCAATTGAGACTCAAGTACTTACCTAATAAAATGAACATTACTTGTCTTTGTACTTGTCTCATCAAAAAGGAATATAAAAACAAAAGAGGTATATAAAATTGAGTTGTCTCTCAGTCTCTGCCCGCATCAGTTAATTGAAAGAACGAGTAACTAAAGTGATCGTTATGAATGTTACAACTTCATTATTTATAAGTAAGATAGTCAGTCTTTCGACTTTATATTCCCATGGTTTTTGCAAACTTTTTATTTTCTTCAGAATCTTTCATCCAACTCAAATACATCAGAATAACATACAGGGTCACATTTTATCCTAGCCAATAGTTACCTTGGGACACAGCCAAAACCGTAGTTGGTAGTTAGTCTATACTAATATTATAAAGAGGAAAACTTTGTTTGTTTGTTTGTTTGTTTGGTTGTAATGGATAAACTCAAAAACTACTGGACCGATTTTAAATATTCTTTCACCATTAGAAAGCTATATTATCTGCGAGTAACATAGGCTATATTTTATCCCGGTGCGGGCAGTAGCTCCCACGGGACGCGGGTGAAACCGCAGAAAAACGGCTGGTATTAACTAAATACATTCAATCCCCTAACACCGAAGAAGTGGTAAACGGTCAAAAGCACTTTCCAATTGACACCAATTAGTAAATATTCGTCAGTTAAAAGCTCTAGTATGGAATGTTGATTCCGAAATGTTTCATTTTACAGCAAACTACCACAAAGCGAAGAGAATTTAATTTAGTTAAGCGTTGTTTCATTTGGTTTACTTGTATGCTGAATTTCGTGTGCATATGAGCTGAATGCATATTTACATGCATTCATGCATGCATGCGTTTATTGCTCGTTTGTTCGTTCTTAGCGTGTTTATTTTTTTAACGAAATAGGGTATTACATGCATTTTTGAAATATATCTTAAATAAATTCTTTAGTCTTAATATATCTCTAAAAAAATAAAAATATTTTTTTTTCTCACGTTATGTACGAATATAAATTAATTGTTTTATCATAATTTCAAATTTCGCGCGTATTTCGCGAAAACGTGGCACACAACGGACGCCATGATTGTTTTTTGGTCATGACGTCATTACGTTAGTAAACAAACTACAGCTGTCAGTAATACATATTTTGATATGTATTGAAAATTTTAATAATGAGTAATTATGCTCCGTATCGTTGGTGTGTTGTTTCTGAATGTGAGAACACTAGTGTAAAAACACCAGACAAATTATGGATTCAAGAACCAGTGGATATAAATACTGACACTGATATATGACACTTTTGTTTACTACCGTAATGACGTCATTAGCATGGCGGCGACATTTCGTAGTGTTCAAAGACAGATAAAAAAACCTAAAAACTTTAAACTGCAATAAAAAATATATTTATGTACCTTACGAAGTGAAACTAACATTTCCCGATTGCTTTTCCTCTAAACAATCATTGTAATACACTTTTAATTTTTTTCTCATCTAGACTAAAATACCCTATTGGCGCGTGCTGCAAATGTTTTTAATAAGTACAGTATTTCTATCAATATAATTTTTATTCATCTTCACAATGCTAAAGTTGATTTTTGGTCACTGAAGAAAACAAATGCCAAAACTTATTCTATTTTTCACCTGGAAACCAAAAATACCATTTTTATTCCTGCAAAAGTAACCAACCAAAAAATAAAAACAAGACATCTACAAAAATCCCCATGTACCTACCCTTAATCCGCAAGCCAGTGGGCCCGCCAACCAAACGTGATTCGTATCCCAATACTGCGGAACAACTGCTGACCCGTTGTGATCAGACCATCAGACCTTCGTTTTGGCAAATCCCTTCGTTGGCTAAACTGGGCTTGGGTTCGATCTTGTACTGGTAGTTGGTAGCATGGTCTATTGTTGTGAAGTTAACTCAATTTATTGGCTTGATTATAGTGAATTTAGCTGTTCTTCGCAGTTCTTTCCGCATCGCGAGGGAGCTACTTTACTGCATTCAGATATAAGGTACTCTAAGTATTATAGTTTTTTTTAGCACTAGGCTATCAGTCTATCTAATTTTAATTGGTTTAATAATCTTACTTTAGTATTTATATATAAGAATTAGTAAGGATTTTTTAAGTAAAAATGCTACAGCTGTTTTATATAAGCTATATTACTTCAAAACACCATTAGTCAATTTACTGTTACTGTTACAGCCTTTTTTTATCGTCCCACTGCTGGGCACAGGCCTCCTCTCACACGGAGAAGGATTGAGCGTTAATCACCACGCTTGCTCAATGCGGGTTGGTGATTTCAGACTATATAGTCCAGGTTTCCTCAAGATGTTTTCCTTCACCTTTTTATCAGCCATTGGTGTCTAAGATTACTTAGAAAGTACATACAAACTTAGAAAAGTTGCATTGGTACTTGCTTGACCTGGAATCGAACCCACACCCTCTTACTCGAGAGGTTGGTTCTTTACCCAATTTAATCTGGCAAAATAATATTCCCCAACGGCAAAAACCATGCGTAAGTAAGTACATTATTTGACCTCATGTAATATCAGAGACTGCATTAAACGATAACTAAACAAAACATTTTGTACATTATCCAAAATGATATGTCATAAGCCCGCGGGAAATTTTAATGGTTGCTATAATTACAGTATATTGCAAAATTATTGGGACAATAATTTCACGTCCGCGGGGAATCTTGAATGGATTGAAAATCAAATTTACGGTCGGACAGAATAATTCAACAATCGGCTTTTGCTGTTAACATTAATTGGATTTCATTTAAACGTTATTGGAAACATTTTGAATATTGGTCTACATATCTATTGTACTTAGATATATTTTTGAACTAAAGAACATTTCCTGTCAACATGACCTTATTTGTATGTATGTATTTATTTATTTATTATATCGTATGTATTATATATAGGTATGTATATATTTTGTTATGTAGTTTTGTAAACATTAATGTTGTGCACTTCTAACTTACTCTTTCTATCACATCTCTCTATCGCTCTAAGGTTTGCTGTCAGAGAACCCAACTCTGGGTTAAGCTCGCCTTAAATATGTATTGTGTACAATAAAGAATAATAATTTTTATGGGAAATCATCAAATGAACCCCCCCTCCGCTATGGGTGCAGCGTAAGGGGAAGAGTCAGATTCTTCCTGACTAAAACCCACGATATTCCTTCTTAAGCCCTTTATGTACCAGGGCAGCGGTAACTCTTTCGAACAATCCCGCAGCTTCGACAGGCCCTGGTGGGCCCCACTGAGGTTTTCTGAGCTACTTACACATATAGGACAAAAAAAGTATACCAACTATCAAAAGTACAGTCAGGTAGAAAATCTAATAATTAATTTTATAACTGCATTTAAATAAAGGTTATCTAACTCACATTGCAGTAACTCCTAAGAGACAAGTCTTAACTACAATGGAAGTTTGTGACTACATTGTGTTGTGGCCTGTGACCCACTTACTGGCCCAAGCGACCACAGCCCACAGCGTAATCCAAGAGAGTGTAACGAAGCATGCTAATTAAAACAATAACCATACTAATTAACTTTATGCGGTTATGTGGCGTATGAAATGATTATGTCTGTGCAAGTTCCTAATGTGAATTTTTTGGAGAAGAAAAATAGCAATTACGAACATAATTGCTTTTTTGGCGGTTTAATCAGTGTCTAAGGGAAGCTACTTGACGACGTCGTGTCAACCGAAAGACGTCCACTGCTGGACAAAGGCCTCCCCTACAGTTCGCCTCATTGCTCGGCCTGCAATCATTTCATTTGATTCAGCATTTCAAATGAAATCAAGTATCGTTCAATAACATTTATAAGTTTATCTAGATCGAGCAGTCAGATCTGATTCACGCCTTTATCTGATAACACTATTGAGAAGAAGAATTAGCTAGTTATGATGTTATCGGCATCTCATCTTCGCAACCGGTTTCATCTCATACATAGAATTGATAAACCACTATGTATTTGCCAGGCTTCGTAAATTGTCTAAAATGCTAGCTTAACCTTTCATATCTTCTAAACCACAGCAAGGTCAGAAGCCTAATAATATTGCTGACACCTTTCAACAATGCTTAGGCACATTGTTAAGTAAGCGAAGCCTCTTTTTGGGTGACATAATAACTTAGTATATTGGTGGAATCAATAAGTTAAGCTAAACACTTCGAGCTCATTTCGAAGTCTTGATCAAAGTTATGCATTTAGCGTTTAGATTAGGATATTCTTATCACATATACGATACCACACTTTTTGGAAATCAGATATTGCCATTTTATTTTTTATGTTTAAATGGCCATACATTTTGCCCAATCTCGTCTGATAAGAAGTGACGATAACTGACCTGTGACAGCCTATCCACCTTTTTCTTGAAAGTGTCCTTTTGTAGTAAAAAAATCATAATGAACGATTCTGTTAAAACATACCTCTTTATAAAATCACTAGTCTTACTTCAAAGTTCCAAAAAAAAATAAGCATTAGTACTATCAACATAAGTTCTTACTATACACCCACTTTCCCTCGTATGCAGCTGACATTTCCCAAATGCCGGTCGGCACGTGATAAGATTCTCCAACGATTCGACCCGCATATTCCTTTGGTATTTTTATTTTACAGTGCAATTCACCTAGATTGTTGTGTGAACATTTGTTTTTGTTACGTTTGTATGCAATTTTCTGTTGTTTACTTTGAGATTTTTGTGCACTTAATTAACTAGGAATACCTATAGGATACTTCTTATTTCATGTAAATAGGTCCAGTTCACTCAATTGTATAACAATGCTTACTGATTATAACTTATGATTTCTCAATGATACTTGTGATTCCAATGGACCCACATAGAAAAATGTTTAGTCTTTAAGATCCACCTCACCAATCAATACTAATATTATACTTAAAGCTGAAGAGTTTGTTTGTTTGTTTGAACGCGCTAATCTCAGGAACTACTGGTCCGATTTGAAAATTTCTTTCAGTGTTAGATAGCCCATTTATCGAGGAAGGCTATAGGCTACTTTTTATCCCGGTACGGGAAGTAGTTCCCACGGGATGCGGGTGAAACCGCTGGCAGAAGCTAGTTTTATATAATTCTGTGTGAGGTTACATACTTTTGCTTGCTTTAGGTGCAACAGACCATAGGCGGCGGCGACCTCTCGCGTCCGGCCCTGGTTCAAGCCATGGTCCGGGGCGAGAGGGAATGGGATGCCGTCGCCTCCTTCTGCGAAGCAGTCATGCTCGAGAAGGAGGCGGCGGAACGTCAGAGAGTTCGCACCTCTCATCCCGGCCGCCGCGCTGGAGCAGGTAGACACTACGGGCGCCGGGTGTCGCGAGACGACTCCCGGCCACCGTAGGCGTGGGTCTGTGGGCGGTGAGTTCGGGTGGCTCATCGCTCATGTCTGTTTTTAGACAACAGACCCGTGTCGGCGGCGCGCGTTGTTCCACGCGCTCCTCAAAGAGATGTCAGCAACCCTAGCGGGGCCCAGCAGGGCCAAGGCCTGCCGGGGCTGCGGGTTGTTCGAAAGAGGTACCGCGGCCCTAGCACATAAGAAGGCCTACGACGGAACACGACGGCTTTTAGTCAGTAAGAGTCTGACAGTCCCTCACCGCTGCTAACCCACAGCGGGAGGGGTCATTTGATGATTTTTTACGTCGTTAAAAAAAAAAAAAAAAAGGTGCAACAGACCATATAGCTACTAGTAGTAGACAGCAGACAGCTAATCACTAATCCATTTAACTGATTAAATTACATCATATTAATTATCTGATTGGGTAACTAATAACATTAAATTGAATTAATTATAGTGAGCTCCGTGCTATTGTTGGATATCAGCTACATAGATACTGTCATATTAATATACATACTTGTAGTCAGAGGTTCGGGTAATTGATTTCTCGGAGCGTTCAAGCCATGGAGTTGATTGGTTAACACTTCGTAAGCGGCGTCATCTCTACCTCCCGTGTATTGGTAATCGTATCATAAACTAGCTATGACATTAATCGTACTTATGTACCACCAGAATTGACAATTGACAAACATCTTAACTAGAATTATATTTGGTCATAAAGACTTTCCTTCATCCATTTTTCAACTCACTTTTGATTTTTTCTACAGTAGGTACATTCACAAACAAAATGCAAATGTAAAACATCTCATTATCACACACCTCTTTTGGGAATAAACTAGTTACTTCACTGAAATAAAAAAAACAGATCACAGTTCCGACCCTAGATCCTTTAAGTGGTTTTAAATATTTATCGAATAATCACTATTCCGCGCTCGTAGGCTCATAGGGGACAAGCGAAGGTTTTAATCCATAAAACAACGTAGGTACAACGAAAGAAGGAAATCCTGCGCTATAAAAAGAGAAAAATTGCACGTGTACATGTACCGAGATGCTATTTTCATTATCACCTAAAAGGTTTTGTGTATAGAAAAAGTGAGATTATCTGGGATTCTAATGAGCTCCTTTTTAAGACTTTAATACGATCCACAATTACTATGTACGGGTACCACAATCAGTGGGAGTTTCTATCACCTTTGGACGCTTAAATGACAGTTTAAGGAGAGCATCACTACAATTTTGTAATATCAATATTCAATGTGTATGCTATTACAGTTTAAATCTATTCCAAAATGTTCCCTATTTACTATAACTGTCGGTTACACTAGGTGTAGTTTAAACAATCTCAGTAGCAAAGTCCGTTAAAAATTAAATTCCTTCACACTCCGGGTCACCCACTGCCCACATCGGGTGCACCGTCGTGAATATTGAAACATGTTTACACGTGGTTAAAGTCCTTTTGAGGTCTCATACATTATTTAACTATCACAGAATACTTTATAGGAAATATTGGCGCGTTGTTGTTGTTTAAAAATGGAGTTTTGATGTGGGATGGGGGAGCCCTTATTCAAGGAATTCAAGAATAAAGGTTATAAGGGACACTTAAAGTTTGGTGAAAACGAAATTCGTATTAAGTGTTTCCTAAATGCTCTTAAAGGGGATCCCTAAATTTAGGTATTTGTTGGTGAAAATGGGCATACGTGTTTCACAAATAGAAACTCTGATTCTGATTCGGATACTAGCTGTTTCCCCAAGGTTTCACCCATGTCCCAGGGGAACTTGTACCTGGACAAAATAGGCTATATTATACTACCGGACAGTGAAAGAATTTCCGAAATCGGTTTAGTATTTTCGGAGCTATTAGGGGTACAAACAAAAACATTTTTCTTCTTTATTATATTAAGATGTGTTTTATTAGTATGTAGAAGTACAGATTATTAGTATATATATATTATGTTGTTTCTGATTGTTCTTCTACTAGTCTACTGTATTGGTTTGGGTCACATTTCGTGCGTAGAAGACCACTTATAACTGCGCACATATTTATTAAACTTCCATATTTAGAACATTAATTCATACTTTGGATGTATAAAAATCTACGTGCAACCATTTTTGTAATAAATTAAAAACTAAACTGAAACGACGATTAATTCATTATGAAAAGTGTTTTTTTTGCGTGCAGACATATCGTGTCAAGTTTTCTACTTGTCTAAATCTATCTAGTTTAAGGTTGGTTTGTCGACCTTAAACTTTTTAGACATATTAGTCATATAAAAACGCGTAACAAATATATTTATTATGACAGTTTAATTAAATTACTGGCACGCGATCATAATATAACAAATGAAATCGTTTATTTCAATTAGAACGGGCAAACTCTTTTGTGTCGGTTGAGGTCCGATGAACATACCTATAAATAAAAAAAACGCACTGTCACTAAACGAACGCTGCAGACAAAAAACAACCCTTCGAGCAGTTGAGTAAAAACAGACCTGTAACTATGGTTTCTTATATAATACTAGCTTCTGCCAGCGGTTTCACCCGCATCCCGTGGGAACCTCTGCACGAACCCGGATAAAAAGTAGCCTATAGCCTTCCTCGATAAATGGGCTATCTAACACTGAAAGAATTTTACAAATCGGACCAGTAGTTCCTGAGATTAGCGCGTTCAAACAAACAAACAAACAAACTCTTTAGCTTTATAATATTAGTATAGATGACAAATATAATTAACACGTTTTTTTAAATAAAAAGTTATATAAGTTGGTTGTAACATTTTTTTTGAACCCTACCTACGTCAATTTAATATACTGCCTGCTATAAATACACTGTATACTGAGATTGATTGAAACCAGGAAAATGTCTTAACAAATCTAATATTTTGACTACAAAACCTTAAAACTGCAAAAAAACACCAGTTAAATAAAATCTGCAAAACATTTTTACACATGCTTAGTAAAAACTCCGAACCAAGGCCGTACACTTAAGGCGCAACAAAATTTTCTCCGAGTGTTTTCTTTTTTTTTCTTTCCCGACATAGTTTCAAGGGCTACAAATGACTGGCCGACGTTTTCCTGAGAGCGAAGTCTTGTTCATTTGCCACCATATCAGTACATTTCCGCTAAGCAACCTTTAGGAAATTGGCGTCACACAATACTGTTTACTTTTATAGTAAAAATGTACGTCCGTGCGTGGAAGGAAGAACGAATCCTTTTTGGTCAGTTATTTTGCAAGTGAGTGTAAAATGTGTTTTAAAGTTAGATTGATGGGAGATTCACATGGTTTTACTGTGTGGTATAATGATGTGAGATTATGTTTGTTTAGTTCTAAAGAGATTTTAAGGTGAACTTTACACTATTCCTGGAGAAGTTTTCCTTAAATAGGTATTAGATCAATATTGGTAAACCTACATAAATGAAAAATACACCAAGTACTAGTAGGTATACATTCTACACCTGTAGTGACAAAAAAAAATCCAATAACAATAAATCCATTTCCAAAGCTAAAATTAAGGAATGTTGGTTCAACAAATTGTCGATCCAATAATCCAAACTCTTGAATAGTTGAATGAATGAACCGAAAATAGTCTCAAAATGCCATCAGCCGTAAAATCAGGGTCCTTTATTAAACTTATTCGATACAACGTCTATAAAAGTCAAGCCTAAGACACTACAGACTTAACAGTCGGCCGACGGTTCACCCGATGGCTAGCAACATTGCAAAAGAAAATCTTGATTCCAATCAAAGTTTTCAGTCGATCAATATACCATACTGATTTATGAGCCGAACAAATTGTCGGCCGACTAAAAGTTTGCAGTCTGCTCTTAAAAGCTAACTCGATGTTATATTTCGCGAGCACGCCTATATTCGTCTCTCAGTGTACATTCGCCGAGAGAAGTGATTTACCACTTACGAATATTATTCATGCGTAATAAATTTGGAGATTTTGACGGTCGTATTCCCAAAATGGATAACGATATTTTCTCACTTGAGATTTCTTCCTTATTCAAGATACTAACTCTTGGTGTGTGAAACCCATCTGTATGTATGTATTTTTCTTAGTAATTTATACGTAGGTGCATAATATTCTAGACTTCTTATACAAAATGAGGAAATTCAATTATCTATGAGAATTTATAAATAATACGTAAGTACAATTTCGTGGTGGCCTAGTGGGTAAAGGACCAACCTCTCAAGTATGAGGGCGCGGGTTCGATCCCAGGTCAGGCAAGTACCAATGCAACTTTTCTAAGTTTGTATGTACTTTCTAAGTATATCTTAGACACCATTGACTGTGTTTCGGATGGCACGTTAAACTGTAGGTCCCGGCTGTCATTGAACATCCTTGGCAGTCGTTACGGGTAGTCAGAAACCAGTAAGTCTGACACCAGTCTAACCAAGGGGTATCGGGTTGCCCGGGTAACTGGGTTGAGGAGGTCAGATAGGCAGTCGCTTCTTGTAAAGCACTGGTACTCAGCTGAATCCGGTTAGACTGGAAGCCGACCCCAACATAGTTGGGAAAAAGGCTCAGAGGATGATGACGTAAGTACAATTTCGAGCTGCAGAGTAAACTATAGTGTTTGACAAATTTAAAATTCACTTCACCTTTAGAAACGCAGCATTCAGTTAAAAAAATTTTTGAAAATAGAAGGAAAAAGAAAAACGTGTTACTATAATCAAAATACCAACCAAGAAGCTAACTACCTACAGGTAGTTACAACCCGCAAACAAACCATTGTAAACATCATTATTTCCCCACAAGTATCACGATACAAACATCATGACATTATCTATAGAAAACGCCATTACGCACAGACCATTGCAATAATCTTGTAGACAAGACTAAACATGCGAATAGTAATAGAAACTGCACTCAGGCGCAAGTCTACCTACAAAGTAAATGTCAGTTTTCTTAAAACTACTGGTTAAGTAAGTACTATGAATTTTAAAGTTCATCTTCAGCCTTTTCCCAACTATGTTGGGGTCGGCTTCCAGTCGAAACGGATGCAGCAGAGTACCAGTGCTTTATATGAAGGTCTGCCTGTATGACCTCCTCAACCCAGTTACCCGGGGGGCCTGATACGCCTTGGTAAAACTGGCTGTGAGACTTTTTCTTCTGACTACCAGTATCAACTGCCAAAGATGTTCAAATGACAGCCAGACCCACCAGTTCATCGTACCCTTCCGAAACATGGAAGAACTACTTATGACAAGATGGTCACCGATGGACCGACCGCGCCATCATCCACCGAGCCTTGCTTAAACTTATGATGGATAGATCCGCGCGGCTTTGATTTACCACTAGTACTTTCGAGTTCCATTTTCAAGGTAAGTTTTACTTTACTTATAGTATTTTTTCGCTAGTATAGTTTTAAATTTTTATCTATACCTACTAATATTATAAAGAGGAAAACTTTGTTTGTTTGTTTGTTTGGTTGTAATGGATAAACTCAAAAACTATTGGACCGATTTTAAATATTCTTTCACCATTAGAAAGTTATTATATCTGCGAGTAACATAGGCTATAATTTATCCCGGTGCGGGCAGTAGATCCCACGGGACGCGGGTGAAACCGCGGGAAAACGGCTAGTTGTTAATATTTTCAAATGTGTACATAAATCAGATTAAACAGTTGTTTTAAGAAAACTTACGTTTTGTTGTCAGTGAACTCGGGCCTAGATGGCAACCGATATCACGAAGCAATCAGCGTTCGCGCACCAGTGAAAGTCGTGCTGAAATTACGCGAATGTTTTTTGTTTTTCTTTTGCTTTGTGGGGCATTTGAAAATGTAGTGTTGGTCTTTGTTAACTTAGCACTGTGTTTAGTTCTCAATTTCGAATTGTGATTACTGTTATATACATATATATAAACTTATTATCGTGGGGTGTATTTCGTCAAAAATAAATTGAAATTTTATATTTGTGTTATGTATGTTGAATTTTTCGTAGCCTTATTGTCAGTATTTCATGATTATTGTAATCTTCTGGGTACATCCAAATATAGATCAGAGAAACGTGCAAGTATCTCTTTGTTAACCTTATTTAGGTATTATAAAAGTAATTGGGAGAATTGAGAACACAAATCCCATAAAATTCGAGTAAGTTGATAATGATAATTCAATCAAATCGTATGTCTGCTAAAGAACTTAACATTTTAAAACAGTTTCAGTCTGATATAACCACCAATTTCCAGGGGATGATGTAAGTAACACAAACCAATCACGTGACATTGATATCTGCGCGAGCCCAGTGAAAGCTGCCACTGAAATTACATCGACCGGTGATCGAAACGTGATCGAATATTACTTTCCAACACAAAACTAGTCTGTTTCGTGCATATGACATCGCATGAATACATCTTTGTGTGATTAATTCAACAGTAATCTTAGTAATAAATCATTTGAGATATGAGAGTTACTTTTATTTACCACTACTAATTTCATATGGTTACGCTTGTCTCCTGTTTGGTTACCTATATTATGACTCAGAACTTTCATTTCAGACTTTTATTAAATTAAATTTTGTAAGACGGGTCTTTCTATATAAGATCCCATTAATAAATATGGTCAAATTTTAACAGAGCGTTCACCATCTAACCAAAAATATGTAGGCAAATAAAAACTCTGATTAAATTAAGTAAGTATTTTTAAATTGAATCTCCTTATTATAATGTAATAAATATTTTAATACAAAATGTAGTTAACTCTTTCTTTTCTTTGTAGGTAATTATGTAGAACGTTATTATATTTTTATCATTGTTTTGACTTAGTTATTTTGAATCATTCTTCAAAATCTTTCTATTTTAAAGGGACTCTTCTATTTGTAAACTCGACATGGCGACATACTACAGTTGGCGATTTCATGATCAACTTATTTTTTTCACTGCATTCAAAGTTTTTTACACAACTGTTCATTTATATAATTTAAATTCCCACAAAACAACGTCAGTTGTAACTAATGGCACTGACATCTGCGACTTTCTATTACAAATTGACAGACAGCTCCTAGAAATTTCTATATGCTTCAATAAGTGGCTCTACTTAACTGAGAAATGGATAGTTAACTAAGATACCTATCGACAGACAAGTTAAATAGTTATTTTCATAATTATATTTATAAGTGTGTTAAGATACCGGTGAGAGAGTTGTGGGTACATACAGCAGCGATTATAATTTCTTAATAAATAAAGATTGATTCTTGTATTTGTTTTATTTACATAGTTATTTACATAGATATTTACAACACAAAAAAAAAACTATCTTAGTAAAACAATAATAAAAAACATGGGAGTGTTTTTTTATTATTGTTGACAGCGATGGGGATGAATTTTTTGACCCTTTTTAACAAAGATTAACAAAAATATCACTGTTCCTAAAAATCTTTGCTTTTAATGTTTTAAAAAATTCATGATCTCGGAAACCCGGGTTTGGCAAAGGACAAATCCTGGAACAGTCTGTTTAAGAAGCTCTTGATCAAGTGACAGATGCATGTGGAATATCAGTAGTTCATAATTTAATTGTATCGATAAGAATTATCAACTCATCTGTACTCAGACAAAGAAGCCAGACATTTCAACACAATTCCTTGACACAAATTAATCACACTACCAACAAGTCATTCCTTTATTTTATTCTTACTACTAGCTTCTGCCAGCGACTTCGTCCGCGTTAGATTCGGACTTTGTGCAAAGAGAGGAAGAAAAAATAATCACCAGCTTATCCAATTATCTAAATCTATGCGTACCTAGTCTATTACTTCTTAGCTTTAAGAGGGCTATCACAAATTTTCGCGAATTTAAACGTTTTATACGAGTTTTGATGCTTTGGATATAGTCACAATAAAAAAACAAAAATAAGATTCAGAAAGTTTGATCATTTATCTTGAAAGTGTATTAAATAAATATTTTAATTTGTCCACGTACATCAGTAAAATCTTTGTCTCTGCAAAGGATGTTTCATAAAATGTTGCTTTTGGGTATCTTTTGATGCTTCGGTACTCCGAGGATATAGCAATTTAACCATTTATAAAAATGTTCAAGATACAACTACATCTTGTACTTGGAAGTGCTTAAATCAATTTATTACAATTCATACAGTATTACACCAAAAATAATTCTATAAAACTGAGAGTTACTGACAATTTTCCGTACGAAACTATATTTTTTATCTATGAAAGTATAATCCAAATTCAAATAAAAAACATTTAATAATTAAGGTGGTATTGTTATAAAGCTTGAAAAAAAAAATTGGTCTATTTAAAAGTAAAACAATATTTTAAAATAATTTTTGTTTGCAATGCAAAAATCAATATAAATCTTGTGACGCGCGGTGTTCAACTTTAGTCAGCGCCAGGCGCTTACCGAGGAGGGACGTATCGCTCGCTGTTGCGCCGCGTAAACTCGCCGGAGTTCGAAAAATATAGCGCAACCTACGCATCTAACACGTTTTGATACTAGTGAGTTTTATTTTATTTATTAGTTATAATGATCTGATTGAAATGTAATATACATAAGTATTAGGCCATGATATTCTAATTCGAAAATGTTATAGATTGGGTTCTCTTTTTTTGATGTTGGTTATAAAGAAATATGTACGTAAATGTCATCGTCGTTAGTTTCGCTGTTGCATAATAATGTAATTGGACTTCTTTGATTCTTGCAGGATAATGAAAGCATATTTAATTCAGACTATCAGACTCAATTGAATACCAGTACAAATAATATGGTAAGTATTTTTTGTCACCCGCAAAAGGTATACGTGACATATTTGTTTTAATAAACTATCTACATTCCTAGTTTTCATTGTTGCAGGAAAATGAAGATACAATACATGGAAGACGAATTATAGATTTTAGTTTTTTTATAAATCAATTACTTATAATTGATAAACATGGTGAAAAGTTTGGTTTTGATTAAATAATTTAAAAATTGTAAACGATTACTTGTTTATTGTAACTCAATCGAGCTATTCTAGGTTATAAAATTCATCGGTACAAATACTATTTCATAAACTATAAAACCAATAAACTATTTCGAAAATAAAAGTGGCAAAGTCTCAAGTTTGTTTGTGCCGCGTAGCGGTCCGCAGGTGTGCGTTGCGTATTTCACTAGACGCACACGCGCGCAAGTGCTGCCGGCTATCGTCTAATTTACCTAAACCTGAGCGATTCGATTTTGTAATAGCGCTCTTAACCACTAAGGCTGCACACACGATATATAACTTCTCCCGATTTCCCAACATTTCCCATCACTGCTCTGCTCCTATTGATCGTAGCGTGATGAAAAGTATCCTATAACCTGCCCAGGAGTATGAAGAATATTTGTGCCAAGTTTCATTAAAATCCGTCGAGTAGTTTTTGTTTCCATAACGAACATACAGACAGACAGACAGACAGACAGACAGACAGACAGACAGACGGACAGACAGACAGACAGACAAAAATTTTACTGATTGCATTTTTGGCATCAGTATCGATCACTAATCACCCCCTGATAGATATTTTGGAAATATATTTAATGTACAGAATTGACCTCTCTACAGATTTATTATAAGTATAGAATAGATAGATAAATACACATAATTAATTAAAAGATAATTCCTATACATATGAATATTAATTCTAAGTCCGTCATGCAAGTTCGATGAACGTTCGATGGTTCGATACAATCCATCGATTGTTATCGGTCTATCTGCAGTCATTAACGCGATAAGAAGTTGATTGCTGATATGTTAATAATGATGTATTTATAGAAAATATTGCGAGATAATACGGTGGATTCGGATGGAGAGAGATCGTTTATACTCGTATTTCATTGTTAAAGTGCGAATATTTTCTTTTGATAGTTTTGTTAGTGAGTTTGGTGAGCAGATTGAGTTATAGATTACGGATTTCAGTTTTAAAATATAGCACCTGTACAAACAAAAGTGTACCTGTAGACTTTCAAAATAAGTCTGTTTATAGGAGCAACCACAGAACAAATCTTGATAAAATTTACTACTTATCAAGTATCAAAGATGATTGAAACGTGCAGTATTAAATTTAAAAAAAAATCATACAGTTAAGGCTGCATAGTTCGACAATAATATAGAGTAAAATTTCGGAAAATTCTATTTTACCTCGAATGAAAACTAATCTAATTAATACTAAGAAAATAAAGCAAAATTGAATAACATTCAAAACTGATAACCAACGTCGAAAAGAAAATCTTTTAAACTCTCATTAACACTATAGCACTTGATACCATAAATTCATACAACAACGTTGTTTTATTTGGCACAGTACGCCGCAGCTTCGATTATAAATTATATAAAATAGATTCGGAGTTCATTCACCTCACGATACGTAGGACTTGCGTCTGTGTGTGTGAGTCTGTGTGTGTGTATGTTAACAATAACAATTGTTAGTGATTACTTCGACACGAACGGGCGACGTGTAAGACCGACTTCTTATAGTGTTGGTCGAGGAATAAAGAAGAACAGATATGACAATTGTAAATTTACGTAAATAATACCTGCATTGACGTGAAAAGAAGGTTTTATGCTAAATTGAATGCGGTGTTTTTGTAGCTGAGGAATTTAAATTTTTGTCTATTTTGTTTTCTTGGAAAAACTATTTTAACTGAGGTAATACTTTTGTGGCTAGGAGAGGGCTAACTCAGATTCATAGAGGATAACAATTTATCTTACTTTCTAAGATTTTCTTAGAGTCTTTTCAACAGACTTGAAAAGGAGGAGGTTAATTCGGATGTTTGTTTTTTTTTATGTTTGTTGCTCAATATTACATTTAAGGTATGTCCAATCATTTAAAATTCCTTCTATCGCTTACATAACACCTTGTCCATCAGCATCTGCTCACAAAATCCATGTTCTCATTTAAGTACAAGTAGGTAGGTATCAAGGTGTTCCATCAGGCCCATAGCATTGAAGCCCCTTGACGAATGTGATAATGTTCTTATTCCGACTAGTGCCTCTCAAGTACAATGGAGAGCAAGATTTATAAGTCACGAATAATCACGATTCGGATTAATTGAAGGTAAGTGTCAAATAAGGCTCCTTATTTGTGTTCTAAAGGTCGCTCCCAATATTATATCTATCTGTGGTTTTGATTAGTAGAGATAGGATTTTATCATTAGCCCTTTTTTTAACGACGTCAAAAATCAAATGACTCCTACCGCTGTGGGTTAGCAGCGGTGAGGGAGTGTCAGACTCTTACTGACTAAAAACCGTCGTGTTCCGTCGTAGACCTTTTATGTACCAGAGCCGCGGTAACTCTTTCGAATTTCGAATCCCGCAGCCAAAGAAGAAGTAATATCATATGTCTACCTCCAGTAAGCAAAATCGGCGTAAAAAGATACGGCCAAACGGAGCAAAATCAATAGAAATTGGAAACGGCCGTAAGAGGAGTACAAACCGTACATACTTGAGGGTGAAATTCAGATTTTTTTGTTAATTTTTTTTAAATAAAAGAGTTGTCTGAACAGTCTTGCACAGAATATAAATCTCAACATAGCCAAGTCGCTTTTTCTAAATAAATATTTCATTACTTAAAAAACTGCTGATTTTGTAAATGTTCACATTTAAAATTTCACTGCGTACTTGTTCTGATATCCTTGTAAACAAGGAGTCGTAAATCTTGCAAATAAAAATGTTTGTTAAGCGTTTACCTTCATTTTATTAACAGGGCATCAAATATCGTGGTGTTTACGGGAGTTCTCTTACCTGAAAAGAAAAAACAAAACATTTTAAAATGAAGTTAATACAAGATGCTTTTATATAAAAGGGCTTATGGATTAAATAAACTTCGTAACATAATTATTCTTGTTTCGTTTTTTAGACAAAAGGAGCCTGTAAATTCATATTTCCCTTTAACTAAAGAACAAGACCAACAAACCGAAGTCTGATATATTGCAGTTTAAATATTGTTTTTAATCTAAGTTATAAGTCTGCAAATCAACTCCAATAAGTACTCACTTAATAAGTAATATCAAAACTATTATTTACTGTAACTTGCCGAATACACTTTTCTGCTAAAAAAAAATTGAGTCACAGACTTAATTCATCAATTCCCACCATTTTTCTTAGATGTTAGAAGAACACCTATCCTCCTACTATTCTATTCTAATCTAGAACAAGCCCTTGAATTCCAAGAACTATCTCGTAGCGTTAGAGTAACAGGACTAACGCACAAACACTTAGTAATGGCTACTAGAGAATTAATTGACCCGTGTTAGACGGGAAGCGCATTTTATTAATTTGATAGAGGTTTGTCTTGCGTTGTTCTAGAATTGATTACAGGATGACATATAAGTTAGTAGAAGGTAGGTATATATGTATGTAAGTCATCTATATTACAGACTAGCTTCTGCCAGCCGTTTCACACGTATCCCGTGGCAACTTCTGCGCAAAGTCGGATAAAAGGTAGCCCATAGCCTTCCTCGATAAATGTGCTATCTAACGTTGGAAGGATTTTTCTAATTAAAACAGTTTTTTAGATAAGCACATTCGAGCAAACAAACAAATTCTTCAGCTTTTGAAGCACGAAGTAGTTCTCACAGGACGCGGAAAACTAGGATTAAAACTATCTATACTAATGTTATAAAGCTGAAGAGTTTGTTTGTTTGTTTGAACGCGCTAATCTCAGGAACTACTGGTCCGATTTGAAAATTTCTTTCAGTGTTAGATAGCCCATTTATCGAGGAAGGCTATAGGCTACTTTTTATCCCGGTACGGTAGTTACAGTAGTTCCCACGGGATGCGGGTGAAACCGCTGGCAGAAGCTAGTTAATTAATATAATGATATTTTAAGACATAACAACCATTAAAAACTTATCTTCGTTCTTCGAAAAAGCATGACATCATAACTTTTTGCTAACCAATCAATCAATCATTAAAAATATTATACAAAAACTATGTAGATATGTATAGCAAAAACAGATAAGTATGAATATTGTGGAGGGCATCGACCTTTTCATTTCATTATCGTCCCGAGGTAGGCTAGGGCTGTCACTTGTCAGTCTAACCGCAAGTACCTACGTACCGTTTGCAAGAACATTCGTTTTCTAGAGTAATGATAGTTCGTTACTAACCACAAATGTGAGCTAAAATACGCCTGGGAATACCAGAAAATGTGTTTTGTTTTTGTGTTTTTTTTTTTCATCATAACGTCTTAATCGTGGCTGTCTTCTTTGAAAGTATGACAGCAATTTACGTGTAAAAATAGGTGAGCTGTCTTGGTGAATTATTAAAAGATCATAAGTCATACAGTACATCTTTAACTGATCCAGGAATAAATGTAAATATTTGCTACGCCTGTGTGTGTCGATTATGAGGCTAATATTTCAGTATCTGCAAAAACACTCAGCAGTTTGTAAAGCCATATGCAGAATAATAGGAATTGTGAGTGAGCCGTTCTTATTCCTTTCACAATCATAAGGCTGAGGTCCCGTAGTTAGCGGGTAGAAGTGACAATGGAATATCCCCTAGGGTAAAATCAGTCATTTTGAAGAGTAACAACCTGTTCATTTATAAAATCTTGGAGATTACATGCCCGAACATGGAGTACATGTACGAAGCATACCAGTAGCTGGTAAGATATGAAGATGACCGAATGTAGTACTGAAAGGCCGATGAAAAAACTTGGAAATTAAATAAACCTCCCGCTGTCAATAAGACTACACCTCAAACCCATAATTTACTACAAAATACAATTCAACAGGATTTTCCAGATGCCTGAAAACTGAAAACGTAAAATATCTCGACTGTAAACAAAGTTACGAAGTCACGAGAACTCTTCCTTTATATAAAGTAATCTGTAACTTGAGAGTTGAGATCATTTGTCGTAGTCGATAAATAGCGGAGTTTCTGAGGCGTGGCAAATGGTAGCAAATGTCACTTTATTTTGATTGACTTCTGCTTCTGTACTGCGTAAAGTGTTGGTATTATACTATATAATCAAAGGTATTATACTGCGTTTGATTATTCTTATTGGTAAATAAACGAAGATTTAAGTACTCGTATCAGAATTTTTATTTACTTAAGAGCTATCGTGTTCGTATTTGCTTTCGTGTAAGTAAATCCAAACTAATATTATAAATGCGAAAGTAACTCTGTCTGTCTGTCTGTCTGTCTGTCTGTCTTTCTGTCTGTCTGTCTGTCTTTTCTTCACGCCTAAACTACTGAACCGATTTGTGTGAAATTTGGTACAGACATAGTTTGAAACTTGAGAAAGGACATAGGATAGTTTTTATTACAAAAAATAAAAATAAAAAATAAAATTTATTACGGACATACAGTGCCGTCCATTGGTCAAATGTCGAAATGCTGTTCCTATGCTCCGTAGATAGATGGCGTTAATCGCGCAATGACGTCATTACACGTGTTCGGTTCATGTTATTGTTTTAATTCATCGGAAAATCCATCAGAAAAATGTAAATAAACAGTAAAAAGGTGTAAAAAAATTAATATTAATATAATAAAAGTTTTACTACAAAGAAAATGCTCTAACGGAGTATAGATAATTCTATTAGTACTACGCGCAATGAGGGTTTTCTAAAATGGCGTCCACGAGGTGGCAGCACCGAGTCGTCAGGTCCAGGTAACTGTCAAAGTGCTTATCTTTACTATGAATAGTGAACGATTTTAGTGTTTTTTTTATTTTATAATTAAAGCACTGCATTATTGTTTTACTATTGCGGTTGAGTAAATAAAAAAAACTAAATCATATTGTGTTAACAAATTTTTGAACAAGCTTTTCCTTAGTACCAGTGACTTTTGCACCCTCTCTCTTAGCTCAATTTGTAGTTCGGAAACCTTATTCTGACCGTAGTCCATAATAAAATCAATAACACTTCCAATTTAACAGAATTTCAATAAACAATAAGTTCGGCACCTACAATTCCATACTATTTGACAGCTGTTTGGACCTGACGCATACGAAGCGCCGCCTGGCGGCAGAAAAAGTATCGAAAACCCTCATTGTGTCGATCGTTACACGAGTTCGGTTCATGTTGTTTTAATTCATCGGAAAAAAGTAAATAAATAGTAAAAAGGTATGAAAAAAATAATAACAATATAATACTACTTTTAGTACAAAGAAAATGCCCGAACGGAGTATAGATAAATAATCCGAGTTGTCACTATGCTCGATAGATGGCGTTGGGATCGAAATAGATCGCGCTATGGTTTCGTTACACGCATTTGGTTGGGTATCGGCCGAGCGCTTCGGTACCGTCGTGGAAAAATTGTATTGTCGGTTGTATGGTCGTTTATGTGGATTGGTCCTGTTTCGTAAATTCTAATTTGGTTCCGTTGTATTTGTCGATTTGGTACAGACATAGATTGGAACTCGAGAAAGGACATAGGATAGTTTTTATCCCAAAAATCCTGCGGGAGCGGGAACGTCTCAAAAATCCTGCGGGAGCGGGAACGTCTCAAAAATCCCGCGAGTTCGGGAACTATGTGGGTAAAACCAAAAATCTGCCGGAAGTCACTATTCCACGCGAACGAAGTCGCGGGCAAAAGCTAGTACATACATATGTAAGAAGTATGTTCGGTGTAAAATTTTTTTCGAGAAGTCCCGCCAGAACCAACATTCATATAAATAGGTATATAATATGTAGATTTTCTTTCATAAATATTTTTTTATCAAGTAAAAGCATTTAACTAAATACTTACATTGAAGTTGTAGCTAAATTGAGCGAATACGAAATTCAGCGGTCATTGTAATCAAACATATTTTTTGCTACTTTGACAGATTTTGACATGTGTCAACCCTATACATGTCCGTCTGCGTACTCATTAACATGTACACAACCGTCGCCTGAAGGCATACACTCGAAACATCTACCTATTTGTATACTACACTTCATTATACTAAAAATAGTGTTAAATGTTACCTTTGTGGAAAAGTTTGCCATTTTAATCCTCACATTCGTTTCTACAAATCTTGTGGAGCAGCCCGAATTTGGCCACTAGTAATATCACTATAGTCCAAAAATATACTATAGGTACCTACCTAAATAAATCACAAAGATAAAGATATGAAAAGCTGCGAACTCGAAGAAGAAGAATATCCAAAAGAATAGTGAAAGAATAGGACAGCGGTCCGCGTCAAAAGGCGGAACAAAAGCTAGGAAGAAGAAGGAATCACTACTGCGCATGCTCAAAGCATCTAATGACTAACTTCAGACACGCAAAGTTATTAGGTGCAAACTTGTACATCGCTGTGTATCCTGCTTGTAGGTACATTTATAAAGTCCTTGTTGACATACGAGAGGCTATAATTGTCAACGCATTTAAGACTCAGAAAGGAAGTCTGCCACTATAATTTTACTGTTTATAGTTTTGTGGTAGTTGCTAGACTAAACATAGCGTTTGTTAGTTCTTAATACTGACTAATAAGAATTCCTTCTAAAGAGGAATAATATTTTTGACTTAATATTATCAGGGACAATTAATATGATTGTACCTTTATTTATTAACCGTATTTAATGGCTATTCTTAATGTTTCCAGTACGAATTAAGAATAAAACATGGTTTGAATAAACACATCGAAGTACTAGGTTTTCATTATGAGGTTTTGACTAAGACAACATTTTATTTCTTCATCATCATCATCTCAGCCATAGGAACATAGGCCTCCCCCTTAGATCTCCACAGATACCTGTTGGAGGCGACCTACATCCAGCGTCTTCCGGCGACCTTTATAAGGTCGTCTGTCCACCTTGTTGGTGGACGTCCTACGCATTTATTTACAAAACAACAATTAATTCTTCACCAAAATACTTAAATGATTACACCAACCGAGTATTATTGTGTTATTTGTAATTAAAAGAAACTGAACTAATAGAATTACAAATAGTTCCTGTTTAACCATTTGTAGGTACATTTACAGTTGTAAGTACAGTCGGCGACTTAAAGGCGCCGTTTACGTAATATTGACCATCTGTGAACAAAAGTGCAGCTACACTGAATGACTCATCGAGGGCTTATCAAGTGCAACAACTTATATGGCTGTGCTTCTTTCGGCTTCTGAGAAAATTGTGCTAACAATGTTGTTAATACATTAGTAACACTGTGTTTATATGATCTGTGAACTGGTTGAAAGTTAAATAATAATTTAAAAAAGGGAATGCGAGAGGCTTTGAATTAATTCAGATGGGTGATTTTGAAATTGTTCTTTTAGTATGTAAGTGTACCCGCGATACATGTTTGTATGACAGACAGTATCATGTAGTAACTATTATAGTAATCTGTGGTATCATGAAAAAAAATTGAAATTACATTCGTTATTTTTTTTCTTTAAGCGCACGTGTGTGTCTTTACAGCGTAAATACCATGAAGGCACAAAACATATGAAAAAAAGTTTTTTAATACATATGTAGGTAATTATAAGGACCGGTATTAAAATGTTTAATGGCTCTAAATTATATAGGCGTGTAGTTTATATCGAATTTTTCAATCAAATGCTCGTTGAGTTAAATGATTTAATTGGCCATATGTATTAATATATCATTTCGCAAGTACATGTAATGTAGTTATAAGTATGTGTAATATTTTGTGTTACGAAAATAAAGTAAGTTATACGTATTATTAAGGGGCCTGTAATTTTAACCGTTGAATACATAATGTGGTAGTATAGTAGCCAGATCGTAATGGCAAATTATTTCATCAAAAATCGAAATACTTACTAGGTGATATGATATAAAGTCTTTATTCAGCAAAGATTATTTTTGTCGTTACCTAAGTAACATTTTATGAGTAACATTAACAATCATCTTCTGAAGAAGAATGCCTGTTAAATCGTACCATAAGTACGATTCATCTAAATTCATATAAATAGTTCTTGCCAAATCCAAACTAATATTATAAATGCGAAAGTAACTCTGTCTGTCTGTCTGTCTGTCTGTCTGTCTTTCTGTCTGTCTGTCTGTCTTTTCTTCACGCCTAAACTACTGAACCGATTTGTGTGAAATTTGGTACAGACATAGTTTGAAACTTGAGAAAGGACATAGGATAGTTTTTATTACAAAAAATAAAAATAAAAAATAAAATTTATTACGGACATACAGTGCCGTCCATTGGTCAAATGTCGAAATGCTGTTCCTATGCTCCGTAGATAGATGGCGTTAATCGCGCAATGACGTCATTACACGTGTTCGGTTCATGTTATTGTTTTAATTCATCGGAAAATCCATCAGAAAAATGTAAATAAACAGTAAAAAGGTGTAAAAAAATTAATATTAATATAATAAAAGTTTTACTACAAAGAAAATGCTCTAACGGAGTATAGATAATTCTATTAGTACTACGCGCAATGAGGGTTTTCTAAAATGGCGTCCACGAGGTGGCAGCACCGAGTCGTCAGGTCCAGGTAACTGTCAAAGTGCTTATCTTTACTATGAATAGTGAACGATTTTAGTGTTTTTTTTTATTTTATAATTAAAGCACTGCATTATTGTTTTACTATTGCGGTTGAGTAAATAAAAAAAACTAAATCATATTGTGTTAACAAATTTTTGAACAAGCTTTTCCTTAGTACCAGTGACTTTTGCACCCTCTCTCTTAGCTCAATTTGTAGTTCGGAAACCTTATTCTGACCGTAGTCCATAATAAAATCAATAACACTTCCAATTTAACAGAATTTCAATAAACAATAAGTTCGGCACCTACAATTCCATACTATTTGACAGCTGTTTGGACCTGACGCATACGAAGCGCCGCCTGGCGGCAGAAAAAGTATCGAAAACCCTCATTGTGTCGATCGTTACACGAGTTCGGTTCATGTTGTTTTAATTCATCGGAAAAAAGTAAATAAATAGTAAAAAGGTATGAAAAAAATAATAACAATATAATACTACTTTTAGTACAAAGAAAATGCCCGAACGGAGTATAGATAAATAATCCGAGTTGTCACTATGCTCGATAGATGGCGTTGGGATCGAAATAGATCGCGCTATGGTTTCGTTACACGCATTTGGTTGGGTATCGGCCGAGCGCTTCGGTACCGTCGTGGAAAAATTGTATTGTCGGTTGTATGGTCGTTTATGTGGATTGGTCCTGTTTCGTAAATTCTAATTTGGTTCCGTTGTATTTGTCGATTTGGTACAGACATAGATTGGAACTCGAGAAAGGACATAGGATAGTTTTTATCCCAAAAATCCTGCGGGAGCGGGAACGTCTCAAAAATCCTGCGGGAGCGGGAACGTCTCAAAAATCCCGCGAGTTCGGGAACTATGTGGGTAAAACCAAAAATCTGCCGGAAGTCACTATTCCACGCGAACGAAGTCGCGGGCAAAAGCTAGTACATACATATGTAAGAAGTATGTTCGGTGTAAAATTTTTTTCGAGAAGTCCCGCCAGAACCAACATTCATATAAATAGGTATATAATATGTAGATTTTCTTTCATAAATATTTTTTTATCAAGTAAAAGCATTTAACTAAATACTTACATTGAAGTTGTAGCTAAATTGAGCGAATACGAAATTCAGCGGTCATTGTAATCCAAACTAATATTATAAATGCGAAAGTAACTCTGTCTGTCTGTCTGTCTGTCTGTCTGTCTTTCTGTCTGTCTGTCTGTCTTTTCTTCACGCCTAAACTACTGAACCGATTTGTGTGAAATTTGGTACAGACATAGTTTGAAACTTGAGAAAGGACATAGGATAGTTTTTATTACAAAAAATAAAAATAAAAAATAAAATTTATTACGGACATACAGTGCCGTCCATTGGTCAAATGTCGAAATGCTGTTCCTATGCTCCGTAGATAGATGGCGTTAATCGCGCAATGACGTCATTACACGTGTTCGGTTCATGTTATTGTTTTAATTCATCGGAAAATCCATCAGAAAAATGTAAATAAACAGTAAAAAGGTGTAAAAAAATTAATATTAATATAATAAAAGTTTTACTACAAAGAAAATGCTCTAACGGAGTATAGATAATTCTATTAGTACTACGCGCAATGAGGGTTTTCTAAAATGGCGTCCACGAGGTGGCAGCACCGAGTCGTCAGGTCCAGGTAACTGTCAAAGTGCTTATCTTTACTATGAATAGTGAACGATTTTAGTGTTTTTTTTATTTTATAATTAAAGCACTGCATTATTGTTTTACTATTGCGGTTGAGTAAATAAAAAAAACTAAATCATATTGTGTTAACAAATTTTTGAACAAGCTTTTCCTTAGTACCAGTGACTTTTGCACCCTCTCTCTTAGCTCAATTTGTAGTTCGGAAACCTTATTCTGACCGTAGTCCATAATAAAATCAATAACACTTCCAATTTAACAGAATTTCAATAAACAATAAGTTCGGCACCTACAATTCCATACTATTTGACAGCTGTTTGGACCTGACGCATACGAAGCGCCGCCTGGCGGCAGAAAAAGTATCGAAAACCCTCATTGTGTCGATCGTTACACGAGTTCGGTTCATGTTGTTTTAATTCATCGGAAAAAAGTAAATAAATAGTAAAAAGGTATGAAAAAAATAATAACAATATAATACTACTTTTAGTACAAAGAAAATGCCCGAACGGAGTATAGATAAATAATCCGAGTTGTCACTATGCTCGATAGATGGCGTTGGGATCGAAATAGATCGCGCTATGGTTTCGTTACACGCATTTGGTTGGGTATCGGCCGAGCGCTTCGGTACCGTCGTGGAAAAATTGTATTGTCGGTTGTATGGTCGTTTATGTGGATTGGTCCTGTTTCGTAAATTCTAATTTGGTTCCGTTGTATTTGTCGATTTGGTACAGACATAGATTGGAACTCGAGAAAGGACATAGGATAGTTTTTATCCCAAAAATCCTGCGGGAGCGGGAACGTCTCAAAAATCCTGCGGGAGCGGGAACGTCTCAAAAATCCCGCGAGTTCGGGAACTATGTGGGTAAAACCAAAAATCTGCCGGAAGTCACTATTCCACGCGAACGAAGTCGCGGGCAAAAGCTAGTACATACATATGTAAGAAGTATGTTCGGTGTAAAATTTTTTTCGAGAAGTCCCGCCAGAACCAACATTCATATAAATAGGTATATAATATGTAGATTTTCTTTCATAAATATTTTTTTATCAAGTAAAAGCATTTAACTAAATACTTACATTGAAGTTGTAGCTAAATTGAGCGAATACGAAATTCAGCGGTCATTGTAATCAAACATATTTTTTGCTACTTTGACAGATTTTGACATGTGTCAACCCTATACATGTCCGTCTGCGTACTCATTAACATGTACACAACCGTCGCCTGAAGGCATACACTCGAAACATCTACCTATTTGTATACTACACTTCATTATACTAAAAATAGTGTTAAATGTTACCTTTGTGGAAAAGTTTGCCATTTTAATCCTCACATTCGTTTCTACAAATCTTGTGGAGCAGCCCGAATTTGGCCACTAGTAATATCACTATAGTCCAAAAATATACTATAGGTACCTACCTAAATAAATCACAAAGATAAAGATATGAAAAGCTGCGAACTCGAAGAAGAAGAATATCCAAAAGAATAGTGAAAGAATAGGACAGCGGTCCGCGTCAAAAGGCGGAACAAAAGCTAGGAAGAAGAAGGAATCACTACTGCGCATGCTCAAAGCATCTAATGACTAACTTCAGACACGCAAAGTTATTAGGTGCAAACTTGTACATCGCTGTGTATCCTGCTTGTAGGTACATTTATAAAGTCCTTGTTGACATACGAGAGGCTATAATTGTCAACGCATTTAAGACTCAGAAAGGAAGTCTGCCACTATAATTTTACTGTTTATAGTTTTGTGGTAGTTGCTAGACTAAACATAGCGTTTGTTAGTTCTTAATACTGACTAATAAGAATTCCTTCTTAAGAGGAAGAATATTTTTGACTTAATATTGTCATGGAGAATTAATATGATTGTATCTTTATTAATAACCGTATTTAATGGCTATTCTTAATGTTTCCAGTACGAATTAAAAATAAAACATGGTTTAAAAAAACATATCGAAATACTAGGTTTTCATTATGAGGTTTTGACTAAGACAACATTTTATTTCTTCATCATCATCATCTCAGCCATAGGAACATAGGCCTCCACCTTAGATCTCCACAGATACCTGTCGGAGGCGACCTGCATCCAGAGTCTTCCGGCGACCTTTATAAGGTCGTCTGTCCACCTTGTTGGTGGACGTCCTAAACATTTCATTTACAAAACAACAATTAATTCTTCACCAAAATACTTAAATGATTACACCAACCGAGTATTATTGTGTTATTTATAATTAAAAGAAACTGAACTAATAGAATTACAAATAGTTCCTGTTTACCCATTTGTAGGTACATTTACAGTTGTAAGTACAGTCGGCGACTTAAAGGCGCCGTTTACGTAATATGTATTGACCATCTGTGAACAAAAGTGCACCTACACTGAATGACTCATCGAGGGCTTATCAAGTGCAACAACTTATATGGCTGTGCTTCTTTCGGCTTCTGAGAAAATTGTGCTAACAATGTTGTTAATACATTTGTAACACTGTGTTTATATCTGTGAACTGGTTGAAAGTTAAATAATAATATAAAAAAGGGAATACGAGGGGCTTTGAATTAATTCAGATGGGTGATTTTGAAATTGTTCTTTTAGTATGTAAGTGTACCCGCGATACATGTTTGTATGACAGACAGTATCATGTAGTAACTATTATAGTAATCTGTGGTATCATGAAAAAAAATTGAAATTACATTCGTTATTTTTTTTCTTTAAGCGCACGTGTGTGTCTTTACAGCGTAAATACCATGAAGGCACAAAACATATGAAAAAAAAGTTTTTTAATACATAATGTAATTATAAGGACCGGTATTAAAATGTTTCATTTAATGGCTCTAAATTATATAGGCGTGTAGTTTATATCGAATTTTGCAATCAAATGCTCGTTGAGTTAAATGATTTAATTGGCCATATGTATTAATATATCATTTCGCAAGTACATGTAATGTAGTTATATGTGTAATATTTTGTGTTACGAAAATAAAGTAAGCTATACGTATTATTAAGGGGCCTGTAATTTTAACCGTTTAGTAGCTAGATCATATTGGCAAATTATCTCATAAAAAATCGAAATACTACGCGATATGATATAAAGAGTCTTTATTCAGCAGTGATTATTTTTGTAAGTACCTAAGTAACAAAGGAGTAACATTGGCATTCATCTTCTGAAGAAATCCTGTTAAATCTTACTTATAGCAATCACATTGACAAGGGCCATATTTGGAAAGAACTATTTAGTGTAAGTACCAAAATGAGATACAATAATTGATAGTTAAGTTATCAAAATAAACATGACTATATTAAGTAGTGCGCTTAATTATAGTGTCAAAGGCTTCGAGGAGCACACAACGGATTCGTTACAAAAAATCTCCAAATAACTAAAAAAGTTTTCTTCATAAACACAATACCTTCTTTCTATCACGCAATCGGTTAAAACATATCCTTTCGTATCACACGGTCCCACGCTACAATTTCTACAATGTTCAGAAAAAGATACCATACCAAGATACCATATTCGAGAATCTCGTATGACCATAATGTTTGAGCAAAAACCCATGGATTCATGGGAAAGTGACCCCTGTCCCTTTCTATACCTTTGGAACCGGTCCCATTGGCTATGGATGTCTTCCCATGACGGTAAGTTGACGTAACGCTCAATGTGAGATAATGAGACATGCAACTGTTGGGTAGAGTTAAATTGTTTACGTAATACAAGTTTCGTAACTGGTTAATTAACAATGCGTAAGATATTGAATGATTGATTAAATGTAATGCTGTATTTTTTTTTTGTGAGGCAAAAATCGGTAATAACTTTTTATTTCAAGAATAATGTTGACAAATATACCAATATATGTAGAATAAGAAAAAATAACTGGGGCCTACGTTGTTACTAAGAAATTCACTGCAATGCGTAAAAATATATTATTAGAAACTTACTTATACTAAAGCCTTGCTTGTTATAATTTTGTGCATCTGACTATACCTAATACACAGGCAAAATAAATATTGCCATTTAAAAAATAACAATACCTATAGACAAAAGCTCATTGAAACGTAGTCAAATGCACAAACAAACAATTAAGTATTTTCAAAGCTGTCATGGCAAATTAATTGGTTTAATAGTTATAAAATGGAAATATACAAAATGCACGTCAATACGAGAACAATTCGACAAAACTGTAGGACTGGACGCGTTCAATTAAAACTCAATTTGTGTTCAGTTCAGTTCGATACTGTTGCCGATTTTATTTCCACGCTTTTTTGTAAACCTTTTTTGTTAACTTTATGTTTTTCAGTGCTCGCAATTACTGCCTTGAGTTATTATAACATCAATCTGCATTTTTATATCGTACCTAGTTTCCCAGGTAACATTAAAAAAACTGCTAACAATAAAGCTCTAAATTATAAAAAAATAGTATAAGAATCTAAGTTTATATAACTGCATTCTCAGAAAACACATTTCAAGCATAACGACATTTTGACACATCCGCCATTTTACTACTCACACATTTCCACTACGTATCAAATCATCCTGGAACTACTCCCTAGAGTAATAAATTACAATAACCGAATAAATTGAGGAGCTTCCTATTGCCATAGAATCGGGGGCAGAAATCCACTTCTTGATTTGATGGGATTTTTCCCGTCGATCGGTTCGAAAGGCAAATTGTAGTAATCTCCTACCATTCTCATCGGAGTCGTGCCGTGAATATAATTATATTTCCCTCCAAAATATGCCGCCATTTTGCAATATGTCATTAATTTAATCGAATGCAAATTCTTTTGCCTTTTTCTGTCGCGTTGATGGAGTATCGCTGTTATCCGATTGTTCAACGTATGTTGGATATTATCGATTTGTTTTCAATCGAGTGGATGTTTTATATTCAAGTGTTCTAGATGAGTCAGTTATCTTTGTTACCTATATAAAATTACGCCTAGTAAGTACAGAATATGGTTGTATCAGGATTCACATCTAAAGTGATGAAAATGCCTAATCTTCTGGATCAAATCGTTATTCTATCATCCGATATTCAGAACAATCCTTATTTCAATCGCATTAGTTAATTCTTAGTAGCTCCTCAGTACTCGTGAGAATCGCTCCCATTAGAGTCGGTAAAACAAAAAAGCCTGTTGCATCACTCACGAACCTCGATAGACGCTAACAACTAAAACCTACTTTCATACATACTCTTTCATTGAGAAATGCCCTATATTTCACACACTTTACATAACACGGTAGAAATCACGACATTATTGCAATAAAGAAATACATTGCTGGTTTTAATAGAAGCAGTATTTGAGCATTCAAAATTGGAACAGCAATTGATGTTAAACAAAGCAGTATAGTTGAGTGCGTTTGCATTCGGAGCAAGGAGGTCAGGTTACATGCAAGGAAGGTACAGAATAACCAAAGACAATTCCTAAGATGAAAATGAAGGAAAAAAACTAAATTAAACAAGATGTGTGTCTGTTTTATTTATGTTAAAAGCCCGAGATAAGATTTATAGTTCAATTCTTAGATGGGTGAAATAATTTGAATATTTACATGTAATTTAGATGTTTTTTGGAATGTCTGCGTGATTTATTGTTTTAAAGGTTAGATGGGGCTGAATAAATAATTATGGGGCTTGATGATATTGGTCTAAATGCGAGATTTATATCCATTTTCTAGAGGTAGAAGAATTTCACTGAACTCCTCCGCCACGTCTGCATTATTGTTTGTTCGCGATAAACTCAATAACTACTGAACGTATTTTCATTCGGCTTTCCTTTTGAGGGAGAGTCGTCAATGAGTTAGATTTGTGACGTGGCCATGCCCCGAGTCCCGCCAGGACGCGCCCGACGCCAGGTGTACTGGTGGTCTTGCGAGATCGCGGCCCTTCGAGAGGCGTGCGTCGCTGCGAGGCACCTGTACACCAGACACCGCAGGCTGCGCATCCGCCCTCCGGATGCAGAAGCCAGGGAAGCAGAGCTGTACGAGGGTTACAGAGCTGCGAAGACCGCCCTCCAATTGGCCATCGTCCAGGCCAAGGAGGTGGCCAATGCGGAGCTGCTGGGGTCTCTGGACAGGGACCCGTGGGGGCGCCCGTACAAAATGGTGCGGGGCAAGCTCCGCCCATGGGCCCCCCCGCTGACCCAGAGTCTCCGGCCTCAGCTGGTGGAGGAGGTGGTGAGCGCTCTGTTCCCTTCGCGCGGGGAACACTCTCCCCCGCCCATGGCTCTGCAACCCGCGGTGTCAACTACGGACCACACTTCCGACGACGACGATGTCCCCGAGGTGACTGGGGTGGACCTGAGAGTGGCGGTGGCTAGGCTGAAAGCCAAAAACACCGCCCCAGGGCCTGACGGCCTGCCTGGCAAGGCCTGGGTCCTGGCCCTTGAGGCTCTCGGGCCTCGACTTAGGGGGCTTCTCAGCGCATGCTTGGAGAGGGGCCAGTTCCCACTTCGTTGGAAGACGGGGAAACTGGTCCTCATTCGAAAGCCGGGGCGCCCTGCGGACTCTCCGTCCGCATACCGGCCCATCGTGTTGCTCGACGAGGTGGGCAAGCTCTTTGAGCGAGTTGTCGCACACCGCCTCGTCGCGCACCTTGGGGGGATAGGGCCGGACCTTGCGGACCACCAGTTCGGTTTCCGCAAGGGGCGCTCAACGGTGGACGCCATCATGCGCGTGAGAGCTCTCACGACGGGGGATGCTGTGTCCCGGGGGGGGGTCGTCTTGGCGGTGTCTCTTGACATCGCCAATGCCTTCAACACCCTTCCCTGGAGTTGCATCAGGGAGGCACTCCGGTATCACCGGGTGCCGACCTACCTTCGTCGCGTGGTCGAGGCCTATCTGTCGGATAGGTCCATCATTTACCCTGGTCACAACGGGGAATGGAACCGGCGAGAGATGTCGTGCGGTGTTCCGCAGGGGTCGGTACTGGGGCCGCTCTTGTGGAACATCGGCTACGACTGGGTGCTGCGCGCCGACCTCCCTAGCGGCGTCAGCGTGGTCTGCTACGCTGACGACACGCTGGTTCTGGCACAAGGGAGGTCGCACCAGGAGGCGGCCGACTTAATGACGCGCGGGGTTGCGATAGTCATCGAGAGGATCCAGCTGCTGGGCCTGGAGGTGGCCTTGCACAAATCCGAGGCCATGTGCTTTCATGGGCTTCGGAACGCGCCACCTTCAGGCTCCCAAGTCACGGTGGGGGGGGTTACCATCGGCGTCGAGAGGGCGATGAAGTACCTGGGACTCGTCCTCGACGGCCGGTGGAACTTCGTCGAGCATTTCCGACGTTTGGGCCCCAAACTGGAGAAGGCAGGTGCTGCATTCAAGCGGCTCCTGCCCAACCTGGGCGGCCCAAACGCCCCCTGCCGCAGACTCTACGCGGGGGTCATGCGGTCCATGGCCCTTTACGGGGCCCCGGTATGGGCACGTTCGGTACGGCCGCGGGCTGTACACTACCTGAACGTGCCCCAAAGGGTGATAGCCATTAGGCTAATCCGGGGGTACCGCACGATCTCCCGCGAAGCAGCTGGCCTACTTGCTGGACTGCCACCGTGGGATCTGGAGGCGAGGGTCTTCTTGCGCCTGTACGACTGGCGCGAGGAGGCTCAGCGCCGGGGAGAAACCCCGTTGCCGCGGCAAGTTGTCGCGCAGCGGGCGGAGCTCCGGCGCGATCTCATGGTGGCCTGGAGGGAGCGACTATCGCAACCCAGTGCAGGGCACGCCACCATCGTGGCGGTAAGTCCCCTCTTTGAGGAGTGGCTCGGGAGGAGTCACGGCGCCCTCACGTACCGCATGACGCAGGTCCTCACCGGACACGGTTGTTTCGGGAGGTACCTGCACCGCATCGGTCGTGAGGAGGCGCCCGGGTGTCACCATTGTGCGGACAGCCCCGAGGACACGGTGGACCACACAGTCCAGGTGTGCCCCGCATGGGAAGGGCACCGCCGGGTCCTCGTCGAGGCTTTGGGCGGCGGCGACCTCTCGCGTCCGGCCCTGGTTCAGGCCATGGTCCGGGGCGAGAGGGAATGGGATGCCGTCGCCTCCTTCTGCGAAGCGGTCATGCTCGAGAAGGAGGAGGCGGAACGCCAGAGAGTTCGCACCTCTCATCCCGGCCGCCGCGCTGGACCAGGTAGACACCATGGGCGCCGGGTGTCGCGAGATGACTCCCGGCCACCGTAGGCGTGGGTCTGTGGGCGGTGAGTTCGGGTGGCTCATCGTCCCTCTGTCTTTCTAGACGACAGACCCGTGTCGACGGCGCGCGTTGTTCCACGCGCTCCTCAAAGAGATGTCAGCAACCCCAGCGGGGCCCAGCAGGGCCAAGGCCTGCCGGGGCTGCGGGTTGTTCGAAAGAGATACCGCGGCCCTGGTACATAAAAGGCCTATGACGGAACACGACGATTTTAGTCAGTAAGAGTCTGACACTCCCTCACCGCTGCTAACCCACAGCGGGAGGGGTCATTTGATGATTTTACGTCGCTAAAAAAAAAAAAAAAAAAAAAAAAAAAAAAAAAAAAAAAAAAAAAAAAAAAAAAAAAAAAAAAAAAAAGTCGTCAATGAGTTCAAGATATTTTTAGAATTATCTACCCATATTACTTTTGCTAATGTAGCGACGCCAATGTCAAAGTGATTGTGTATACGACTGTTTTCAACACACTCATCAAATCTAATTGCGATCAATAACTTCAATAAAACACCTTACACAATACCTAACGAATACAAATCAAAGTTCACACGAGTGAACCCGGGACGAGGTCGATGCAAAGAGCAAGCGCATTCAACAGGCCATGACATATCCAAGAAATTTGACCTTTATTGTATTATGTATCTTCAGTATTATATTACTGTGTAATAAGCAGATTTTTTATGGAACTCGCAGATTTTAGTGGAACAAATAGAGCATTTTTGACCACCTGCGTTGGTTTTGAAGTGTCAATTTAATTAAACTTGGCATTTTTTTATGATGCTTATAGATTTTTGTATGTACGCATAATTTTGGTTTTGTAAACTATTTTTGCCAACCAACGCGACGTCATGATGCCAGAATGATTAATGTTTTTATCGATGTTATGTAGGTACCACTGAAGATCTTAAAGGTAAAACCTTGTGACTGATATAACTGTTCATTAACTCCTAAAAGTCATATACCTATATCTCTTCATAAATGTTCAATTCAGACATGAAATTCTCTAGACTAACAGTGCGAAAATCGAGTCATTCCATATGAATTTCCCTGTCTCGAGTCTTTCAGAGAAAAACAGAGCTGACATATCGTCAAGCCTGACATCATATAAAAGGAAAGAGTTTCAATTCTTATATTACGTGTAAAACAGTTTTATTCTCATCGCTATGACCACAGAGGAAGGAAACAAAGCGGAGATGTCATACGAAGGTTAGTCAGGCACCTTCTTGTAGTTAGTATCTAAGGTACGGTATCCGTGATCAAAATGATCAGTTACTAGAAGTAATGAGGCGTTTGGGTTCCTTGTCAAATCACGACCATTCTGTCAAAGACTGGTCTCGATTGATTAGTGATTTTATTTAAAAAAGTGGGCGAGTTCTAAAGAAGGCGAAGAGGTCGAAGGTAGTAGTAACGTTCCTCTTCCCCTGAACACCCGCATTTTGGCGCGCTTCTTTCTTAGGAGATTGTGTTATGACATCTCCACTAGTTTTGTTCTCTATGGCTATGACATATTCCGCGTAACTCGACCCTACAAGAATGCGGTATCTCAGTGGCTGACAGTTCTCTTGCGAAACCAACGCTTGAAGTGGATTTAGAGCAGCGCTACTCTGCCGCAACTTGCCGAATTAATGCCTAGTTTTGCGGTAACCGTGTCGCGAACGAAATGTCGAGAAGCGACATTTTAGCGGCTTTTAATGACACTCTATTTTGATATTACTACGTATTAGTAGTACGCAGTACCTATTAGAAGTTCTGAACTGAATTTTGCCACAGTGTGTAATAAGATAACCATGTTATGAGTATTATACCTGTAAGGTCTTGCGGTTCATTTGGTCTTGACTGCTACCAAATATAAATTGAAAGAACTTCCAATGATAGTTTGTCAAATATAATAGTAGGTTATTTTTTCAGTTTGTAGCTTTTAGTGTGATGAAGATGATTTGCTGAAAAATATTCCCACTTTATATAAAAATGGCGAAGGCCTTATCATATTCATATTACGGCTCCTAGTAAAATTAGGCACTTTTTATGACAAAAAAGGCACTAAGTTCCCACCATTTACAACTTTCTGTCCAGTTTTACGAACTCAATAATCTTCCCTCATAAATGTTCACAAACTTCTGCCTATTTAATGTTCCGGGAATTTTAAATGGTCTACAGAAGCAAATGACCCGAGATATTATGACCTAAAAATACCCTTAAATAATTGTTTTAATTATGGGTTTAGATATAAAACCTGCATACTAATTTGCCAAAAATATGATCACCATTTAGTTTAAAAATCCAATTCACTAAGGCACAGAAATAGTCCAGTTTTCATATTGCTTAATTTTCAAATGAAAACTCTTTCGAAACGCATACTAACTCTAACTCATAATTTCAATTAAACTGGCCATTCACAAAAAGAAAAACAAACCGTCTCGAAAAAGGAACGCGAAAAAAAAATAAAATTCAAACGCAAAAAGTTGCCCGTACGTCAGAGCGACATTACCACGCGAGGCGTCATTGCCATAAAATTTGCGCAAACGCGGCAAAACGGCAACTTTAGCCATTCATAAACGCAGGGATCCATGAATGAGTTAGTAGGGCGGAGAGCGTATAGCGGCACACCCATATATTACAACACCATGCATATTAGAATGGGGGTGTAAATCTGACGGCTTACAATTGGGACCAAAAGTTTTGTTATTGTCGTTTCATCACGTGTCAAGAGTTTCTGAGGTTTCTACGAGAACGCTTTTGTTTTCAACCGTTTTGGTTTAATTCAACCTATTGTTAACATGCCTTTATACAATCGATTTTGGGGTCAGGACAAATGTTTTCGGGTTTTATAATGTAACATTGCTTAGTACTAAGTAGAGTCTCCATTCGTTCACAGTTCATGGCATTACCCTCAATTACGGGACACCATTACGGGTCACCCTTTTCCTATTAAAAGGGATTCTAACATAAACTGGCAAATGTAAGGGCTACCATAATACTTATCTAATTTTTTAGAAAAACATACTTGGTATTCAACTTAATAAAAAAAAACATTATTTTAATTGACGTCCATCTGTGACAGTATAATACGCCACTATAATATGTAATCAAAGAAAAGTAGTTTTCTCCCTATCCAAAAATTGTCTAAGTATAGTCATACTAGGTTTAAAACTCTCTTGAAATGAGATTATGAGTTTAACAGATGTGTGAGAGCTGGACAGATGGGCCCCCATCCATCATAGAGGACTTTTGGGGTGCAACACATACAATTATTATTAGTCATGATAATAGGCTGATTTACACTTTTTTGGGTACTCATTGCATGTTTCAATTAATATCAATTGTATGTTTTATACAAGTGTATCGAGGAGGGCAAACAATCAGGATAGGAAATTGAACCATGTGTATCAATTAATTGGCAATGAAAATCGAAATTAGTTTGCTGATTGAAAATCATGAATCGTAAACAATACCTATGGCTTCGCTTATAACGCACAAATTGTGGCAATCAAAATTAAGACATTATCGAAAATCTCGTAACACCCAAAATAAACTCAAAAATTGGCTCATACTTCAACAATTAACACAGCCAAAAACTGCAATTCAATTATGCAAAACACTTAATTTAATATCAGTATCGAAACATAAAATATCCCAGCGGTTACAATTCTTACATCAGCCATAAGTAGGCATATAGGTTTCGATTTAACCCGTAAATACGAACGTGAAAGTGGAGAGACCAGTCTCAGATACTCACTCACTCACTCACTCACTCATGACAAATGTCACCGGTCGAGTCTCCTTCGAACATTATTAGTGTCAGTGAAACCTTCACAAGATCCGTCCTTAATAAGTTTTCACTTCGATATTTACTGCAATAAGTCACGAGACTGCTGATTATTACCTACTTTGTATCTGTTTCTTGTCAACGGATTAATGTTTATCGATAAAGATAAGTGATTGAAAGAATAACAAATCACTTTGTCGATATCAATATTTGTTAACAAAATTTCGATCAAAATTTACAACCGATTGACATCTTTCACTGACTCGTATTTACATAATCTCATTGAGAATTATAAATCAACAGACGTTTAGTTACAATTTCTGTACAATATTGTGTGAAATCTGGCAGCGCCAATCAACCCAATTCCGATGAATAAATATTAAATGAAACGTAAGTCAAACGATTTAAAGGTAATGAACCTGACGAATTGGTGTCGTAAACTCGATATGCGTGACTAAATGTGACGACCACACCACTTCATAACTCACCCAATTTAAGGTGCACTCATGCACGAAAACAAAATACTACCGAACTCTTAGTAATGGAATTTCCATGTACTCGATATTACCCTGCTAAATTACAAGTCCGTATACAGATTTTAAATAAATGTACAAATAAAACAGTAAATTCATCATCGTGAAGCCACTTCATTTATTATCAGCCGTCAAAGTTGAGAGTTATTTATAAATGAACGTCCATGCAGATAGATGCCCCGTTTCTGTACAGATAGCGGCAAAAGTGGGTTAACACTTGAGTGCGAAATGCACAAAATAATAAAAAGAAAAAAAAGACAAAAAATTCCTCTATTATTTTTTAAAGTAACACTATCTGCACAAAACAGTTTTTGCAGAAAGTGTCTGGTTAACCCTGAACAGCTTGTGTCGTCGACTGTACAAAAACACCGACCAGACAACCGGAGCGTGACATGAACTCTGCATTAATAAATCAAAAAAGTTTTGCTTTAACTCGTGATAAAATAAATTCTAATTAATAACTGTATCGGTCTCTTCGACCCTTGGCTTTTTGCTGTTAATTTTTTGAGGTTTATTTACTAGTGAATAAATCATATAATATTTAGTAACTTCTGATGAATGACAACGAATGATTTCAGGCTGTCAACTCTATTCTTATCATTTCATTCATCGAATTTCCTTTAACTGACAAGAGATTCTCTTAAAGTAAAATGGCCGATTCCCATTCAATCTTTTCCCAACATACATAAAGTGCAACATTTTCTCCATAGGTGAAACCTTTAAAACATACATACACCATCCGTTATGTGCATACTCTCTCACCCTCGGACGAATAGTTGTAAAAGTATTCATCCAACATTTTTTGAAAGACCTTTTCAGCTTTCATTATTTTAATGAAGTGAATCTGAATATTCTGCAGCGAACTAGTTTACATTTTAAAATAGTATTCAGCGTTATAAAAAAAATACAGCCAGTAAAAAGTTTGGAGTGTTAAAAAGATTTTTTTATTACATTTTAATGAAATGCTTTAACTTGGATAGGACCAACGATTGAACAAGAACAGTTATGGCTTATATTCGCAGCAAAATATGCAGAGCTCTAATATTTATGAGATCCATCAGAAAGTTTTTTTTTATTGATCAAGACTCTCTTCCAATTAGTTTCTATATTACTGGATTGAAAATATTCTCAATTATTAATTTTCTCAACATTATGAATTCATACAAATGAGGCATATCAGGCTAACACAAAAAATATCTTGGCTTAAAAATGTGTAGTAAGGTGCACATTTGCACCTGTATCGATTCAAACGTAGACATATTACTCAATATTATGAATGTCTTAATCGTCTTATCATTCTTTATCATGTCTCACAAAGAGAGCGCAATTTTCTTTGTTATTTTTTTTTTCAACACTGCTTTAACAATAGAATGGGAAAGCATTCCTTTGTTTGAAATAGCATAAAGAAATTAACTTCAACGAGGACCCAACCCATATTCTTAATACAAAACTAGTTTAATCCCGATAATGGTCAAATTACCAACTGGTTTTGTCCAAGCTCCTTAACAACAAGACAATATTACAAAATCACAATGGTCATAAACCAGTACGTTTCTCAAAATGACCCGAAGCATTTATAGTGTCACCCCATTTTCTCGTCAGGTGACAATTGTGTCCATAAAATCAAGTATAAACGGAGTCGAGGTTTCGTAATAACTTTACCGGTTACGCCGGAGTAATCTACAGGCAATACTTTCGCTTGGTTTTCTCGTTTTAAAACTTTTTTTAGTTCCAAGAAAGATTTATGTGGTCTTGAAGTTGGTTGTGAAGTGTAATCTGTTATCTTAAATGAGGTTGACTTTGCTTCATCGGTTAAATGGCTAGATGGATATAGTTATTTTTTGGTGCGAATTAGACAATTATTTTGATTCTGAATAAGCTTTTTTGCTGATATTACCTAAGCTTACATGAGATCAAAATATTGAACCAATACGTATTACCAAGTAACAAAATACAACATGAGTAATCGGTAACACAATTCCTAAATATTTGGTATAAATGGTAGCTACATCACGAATTACAGATATTATTTAAGGTATAAATTACTTAAAAACTGATCTGTCTACTCAAAATCAAAACATCATCACAGGATTTTTTCACTAAATCATGTAAATGACAGTTCACTACCCTACAACATTACAACATGAACTAAAGTCCTAACTGCTGCAAAAGTTTGGGACCCCACATAAATTTAACATCGACATACCAGCGCATGAAAAGAATTTTGATGAAACTCGCTTCTCAGTTATGTACTTTCCTTCAGAAATGGCATTCATTTAACTGATGCTACCTGATTTACTTTGCCTAACTTTCAGACTTTATTCTTTCTTGTCTAACAAAGTTGGGTCTTCTTTATATTGGCGAATGATTAAGCTGGGAGTTTCAGGCTTATAAGTTGAAAATGGTTTCACTGTATGAAAAGGTAAATTAATCTGAAATTAAATATTCACTTTTAAAGCTGACTTTTTAACATCATTTCTTGGTAACTTTGCTCTCTTTAATTGAAAAACATGATCTTCCTCACATTTTAAACAATCAGCAATTTTGAATAAAACTGATGACGTATCCCGTATAATTCATGCACCCTTCTCACCTTATGTTCGACAACCCTATACTTAAAGTGACCGAAAATTTAACAGAGGTGTACAATATTACTCGCCATGCTGTTGAGAAGGCGATCTTGAACCGACCTCATCTGCATAAGGTGAGGCGCCGAAACTCACTGAATAAGTAAATTCCTCTTGTACCCCAACCATAAATTGGAAACGCTAATATCTTGCTCTTATTGCGTTTTACATTTTCCCGTTAATATTTAATTTTGTATGTGATTTTACAGCCTCCATATTGGATTCGGATTTTTACGCCGATAACATAATGCAATATGTGGTTTAGTCTACAGAATCCAATTTAATGATCAGTATTGTAATCCTGAAGCCAGACTTTTACATAATAATACTGGTATAGACTACAAAATAGACGCTGAATAAAATGAAAGGACTACAAAAGGTAATCTAGTTGCTTGAAGAATTCTAAGCAATATGAACAACAAAGGCAGTGGAAATAATAATGCTAAGATTTTTGCTACAGTTTATTTATGAATAGATTTGTGTACCCTTCGGAGACTAAAAAGACAATATCTAATGTTGCAAATCATGCTTATTGCTTAAGCATATTAAGATAAAAGGTATATATTAGAGGATGGCTACAGAAAGTACTTGATGAGAGTGCGCACAAGACGAAAACTTGTATCTACATAATACATGGTATGCTTTGTATACCGAAGAACATATATTAATTCCATGTAGAAGAATGAGTGACAGCATACTACTGTAAAAGTCTATTGGACCCTAATTTTTTAAGTCAGTCCAGTAGCTTCGAATTCTTTAGGTTAGAAAAAAAAAAATTCCTCAATATAATACTATATAGTATAAATAGTGTTCCAATAACGAGTCGACAGAATATATAGTAAGAGCTGTATGCAAAACGAGGCATTCCCAAAATTCTAGAGCAGCCATTACTGAGTGTAAATCAGGGGATTCAGATGATAATGTAGGGTCAGAGAAATTACTTTGAGGCCGCGCGAGAATCCGATATTAGGTTAACGATTTAGATGAACATTTTATCGTCAAATCAATTTCGATTCTGTAAATAGGAGAGCTAATAAAATTAGGATTGCATGGAGAAAATGTAGCAATCAATTATTGGATGACAGAAATATTGCTGTTTCTGAATTTAAAGTTAGTCAAAATAAATATAGATCATGTAGTTTTCGACTTATGTCTAGATGTAGTGACTAAAGATATGATAGAATTTCAGGTCCCCGATTCTGATGTCAAGAATAGAGCGAAGTGGAGAAATAAAAACGAAGAAAGTTGACCCCTCCACCATGAGGAATATAAATGTATATAAAGCTCGAAAACTAGAAGTTTTAGACTTCCCAAGTTTTCTGAATAAAGAGAAATGGCGGCAGTTTTAACGGTTCACTTAAAAAAAAAACACAATAGGTCGTCCCTTAGTGACATGGAAGTAATTCAAATTAATTTTGTTTATAAGAATAGGTGAGGTCACATCCGTCCATTTTATTCCAAACCTGTAGGGGATCATAGAAATGCGATTACCGACATAAAGAGGGATTAAAGCGACAACTATTATAATAGTGTCTCCTATCCTTATCGTTGTATGTAGGCGAGAAAAGGATAGAGTATACTTTCATTTTAAAGTTTAAGGCCAGGGGTGATTTGTGAGGAATTTTTAATGCTTCGCAGGTGCGCCGGATTCACACGTGTTTATTTGATAACTATTAGATATATTTAAGAACTAGCCTCTGCCAGCGGTTTCACCCGCATCCCGTGGGAACTACTTCCCGTACCGGGATAAACAGTAGCCTAAAGCCTTCCTCAATAAATGGGCTATCTAAAACTGAAAGAAATTTTCAAATCGGACCAGTAGTTCCTGAGATTAGCGCGTTCAAACAAACAAACAAACAAACAAACAAACAAACAAACAAACAAACTCTTCAGCTTTATAATATTAGTATAGACTAGCTTCTGCCAGCGGTTTCACCCGCATCCCGTGGGAACTACTTCCCGTACCGGGATAAAAAGTAGCCTATAGCCTTCCTCGATAAATGGGCTATCTAACACTGAAAGAAATTTTCAAATCGGACCAGTAGTTCCTGAGGTTAGCGCGTTCAAACAAACAAACAAACAAACTCTTCAGCTTTATAATATTAGTATAGATAAAACGAACACTAAAAAGTTACTTTATCACTTATATAGACACGAAAAATGGTGGAAGCTATTGTTTCGCTTGTTAACAGGTTAACTTCTCTATCTTCACATTTCTTGTATCAGAAACAATTTTTTTTTTGTAAATAGAACATCCCTCATGGCTCTCCTTGTAAGTACTTGGGTAGCACAGAAGTCATTGACCCCTACACTGAAATAAATAATATTATTTTCCTTCAGAAGGGTTTTATACATTTTATAACTGACAACCTTAGCAACCTTAGGGAAAACACCGAAACAAACTGTGTAAAGAAAGAAAAGCAACTTAAGCATAAAATGTACTAGCCAACTTGTAGTGTTGCCAACTTAAGTTTTTTGGGAATTGTTTTGGATAAGTGCCTGTTTTTATATAAGTAAACCAAATTATAAATGCAAAGATAACTCTGGTGTGTCTGTCGCGCCTTCACACCTAAACTACTAAACCAATTTTAATGAAATTCGGTATACAGATAGTCTAGAGCCTGAGAAATATGTGGACATTATTTTTATCTGACAAGCAGTTCACTCAGGACGCGGGTAGATTGTGAAGGATCAATGTAATAAATATTCTGGGGTTCCTGCATTTGTAACAAATTAAATGATCAAAATGAGGGTGTGCTTATATGATACTTATCTGTTTACCACTAAGAAAATCAGGGTGATAAATTGTTAAGCGTGTTTTTTTATATAAACTTGAACAGTATTCCTTTAAAACGCCCTGAACTGAAAATGCTATCGAAACTTTTGCTCTATTTGCCTTCTTACCGAAGAAAACAAAACACGGTCGCCGTAGATTTTCTTTCAAAGCGGTGTTTTTCCGCTTGAGTGGGGGCAACACCGTTGTTAAGGCTTGTTGCTTAGTCCACTGTTTTATTCAACGATCTTGTTCTTCCCGTGTATCCCTCGCCTAACTGCCGAATAAAGGTAAATTCGGATGGTAAAAAATTTACCTAGTTGAACCCCACTCTACTTGGACCTATACAAGGTGTTGATTTGCATTTGTGCCATACTTCAGGAGGAGGACATAAAATACGTAAATAATCGATTGGAATTACAGTAGACGGGAAATAGCTAATATGCACTGCTTTTTTTGTCATTGTAATGTCATAGTATTTCAGAAGTAATCCAATTTTATGAATGAAATTTATGAATAATCGTTGCGTATGCTTTGTGTTTGCGTTTGTGTGAGGGCGCAGCACGGTTTTAAGGCCAGTAACACACGCGTCAAGTTTAAATACGGCTAGATGACATTGACGGATTTCCGAAAAAAAATTAAAATAAAAAATTTTTGTACAAATTTTTTTGTTGATTTGGGTTGCGAATCATTAGTATAATTACGTCCTTGACTATGGCACGGATGCAAATCAACAGCTTGTATAGTTTTTCTAACTAGTAAGTAGGCAAGTACAAGGTGTGTTTGTAGCATTAAGGCCCGGTTGTTCGTAAGTTACGGTAAAGTTAAAGTTAAAATTTTACCGTTGTCAATTTTGACCACGGTTAATTTGACATTTTTATTATGAAATTTTAACGTTCAACAACGCTTTTTGAATTTAAACCCTGTTAATTTTACTGTAACTAGAATCTAACCCTAACCTTGACGTAACCGAACTTCGAACAATCGGGCCTATGAGCTTTAGCACTCTGCAAAAATTTAGTCGGCCGATAGTTTGTTGGTGCTCATAAATCAGTATGATTACGCACATTACAAAGATCAGGTATATAGCCGGTACCAAAAGACTGAAAACTTTGATTTCAAGATTCTCTTAAAAAAGAGGTTATTGCCAGCTTTCGGTTAGACTGTCGGCCTACTGTTTAGTCTACTCTTACTAGGCACTAGGCACAGTCACGTAAAAATATGTTTGTAGCATTAAGCGTAGGTGATTCTAAATTAAAATCTAAATATGCTAAACTATGTGTTACATGTTCTAGAAAATTGCTTTTCTATACTAATATTATAAAGCTGAAGAGTTTGTTTGTTTGTTTGTTTGAACGCGCTAATCTCAGGAACTACTGGTCCGATTTGAAAATTTCTTTCAGTGTTAGATAGCCCATTTATCGAGGAAGGCTATAGGCTACTTTTTATTCCGGTACGGGAAGTAGTTCCCACGGGATGCGGGTGAAAACGCTGGCAGAAGCTAGTGTAGTTATAAGTCTTTCATAAAAGTACACATACATATTTTTGTACACAACTGTACAAAGGAAAAGTATGTAGATAGAAAATGGTTTCGTTCAGAAATTCTTCTTTTGTTTTAGTTGTAGAAATGCAGTGCTTTTGAAAGTTGTTTGAAACTACATACGTCTCTTAGTTTAAGGTTATTCAATCCCTTGACCGTGCAAATAGAAACGCAAATAAGTTTGAGATAGAAAAGTTTTTACTACAAGATATTTCTTTTTTATACACATAACAGAGGACTTTGAGTTTGTATATCATAATATTCTGTATTTATTTCTAAAACTTAACCACTTCACTGTTCACGATGCAGACACAATATTTAAACAATCGGCGTGTATCACAAATGACTCATTGTACGAGGAAGTAATACAAATATTTTCGGATATGTTTCTACTAATGAATTATCTCTTATTTAGGTTACATGAGTCAAAAAGTCAATGTTAAACAAATAAGACCTTTAACACTGAAGAGCAATCCAATCCAGTTAATGGGCCATTACAATATTCTGATATAATAATGAACTATGTATATACAGCTGACCTATAAACTAACAAAGTAAACATAATACATAAACACTCATCTATACTATATAATATTAAAGAGAGGAAAACTTTGTTTCTTTGTTTGGTTATAATGGATAAACTCAAAAACTACTGGACCGATATTAAATATTCGTTCACCATTAGAAAGCTATATTATCTGCGAGTAACATAGGCTATATTTTATCCCGGTGCGGACAGTAGCTCCCACGGGACGCGGGTGAAACCGCGGGAAAACGGCTAGTATTACATAAAAAGAATACAATAAAACTGTATTATAAGGGTCAACAGATAACTGTTAAAAGACCGACCAAGTGCGAGTCGGAGTCACACGCAAAGGGTTCCGTAACTCCCTAAAATATTTATTATATCCTTTTTTGAGTACTGTATCTCATAACAGCAACAGAAATACGTCATCATGCTGTCTAGCTGTATGTGCAATGAATATAGCGCTGGTTCAGGGAATCTTCAATGATCTTTTTAATACGTTTAGATATAGAAAACGTTTATTGTTAATACATCAACATCTGTACACATGCTATTGCAGTCATAAGATACCTACCTACAGCTTGATGACAGACAGACGGACAGACAAACAGCGAAGTCTTAGTAATAGAGTCCCGCTTCACCCATTGGTTATGGAACTCTAAAAATAACCTAAAGGACTGCATTCCAAATTAAAAAGGAGTCCACATTATCAAACGGTGATGACCAACCAGTGTTAAGAGACCTACAATTTGTTCCCTAGTTGAACTTAAAGTTTAAATACAAGGGGTCTTATAAGACTGGACGTTTTTAATCGACCAATAGGGGCGAAGTCTCCATTAAATTGTGATTGATCATTGTGGGTAAAGGCCATATTGATTGTACCCTGATAAGACCACATTAGTTTTATTAGGAAAAAATTAATGTTATTTTGGGTGTTACGCAAATCATTTGTTCTAAATTGCCTTCTATTGTAGCCACTCGCTATGATTGGTATGAGAAATTGATTGTTACGAACAACCTTTTTAGACCACCTCACTTGAAGAGGGATTTCTTTCTTTGCCCAAAATGTTTAGTGTCATTTAGTGAAACGATGTATTTTTCTATTAGTTACTTGTCCAATACAATTTCTGAAGTAACGAAAATGCAATTGCCAACGTAGAAATCGATTACTAACATAATTATGTTGCAATTATTATTACTCTAGATTTTATAATTAACAGCTGCAGTAACTTAATCTCAGTACATGCCAAAACAGACTCCAAAAACTTTCGGTAATTTTCATTTTTCTCCTAACGGAAAAAAATGCGGTAAAACTTCGAACTTACCTCTGATTATCTTTATTCTACAGAAACAGACGAGGCAGTTAGTACGTCCTCCAAGATACCGCATTCCCTAAGGACAGTCCTGTCAGCTATATCCTCGCGTAAGAAACGGGAATGTCCTTAATTCGACGGCAAATGGGTACACAACGTCTGGAGTTGGGCATAACGACACTCTACTAAGTGAGGTGGTTTTATCAACTGAGGTAAAGGTGATTGTAGTGAAAAAAAAGGGCGTTCGATTGTTTCATTATTAGGAGATATGATTAGATTAAAGTGTTACCAAATTGGTTTTCCCAGGAAATGTATAAAATTTTGATGATTGGTGGATGAATGGAAAACTATCTCCTTGAAGTGACAATTATGAAGGTGAATTTATAGTTCTTGCCAAAATTTATGTCGTCACGGAAAATTCGAGTAGCTCTGCTGGATTTAAGCTTATTATTTTAATTCTTAATTCTGCGCGTCAATTCAAACAGTCTACTTCGATACATAAAGAAAATGAAGTTAACCACCACGATACGTAAGTAACAAGAAAATACAGAAGTAAGAAAATCATTTGAGTAAACAATAAAATATATACTTCGTTTGTTTTATTATGGGTTCAGCTGAAGCATAACGATTCAAGAGTAACATGCAAACATATGCACTGATTGTAAAGCATATTGTGTTCCCACATTTTTCAACTCAATATTCGTACTCAATAATTTTATGAGCAAAGAATGATGTCTCGTACTTTACAATCATAGAGTTATGTATCTATAGAATGTTTACCATCATCATCATTATCTGGCCCTATATCCCAATATTTATCTGGACGCAGCATTTCTTCTCTTCTTCCATATCTCTGTCTAACGTCATCACAAGAAACATTCTTTCCTGTCATAATAATTAAATAAAACCTATAATCAGTGTGGATTTTATACACGTTTGAATCTTATGACATAGGACACAAAAATGGCTGACAAAAATATGCTCACATCTTTGAGTATTTATCACATCTCACTAATCCTTAGAGAAAAGGCGTCATATTACAGTTGAGAACCAAACTACTTACAACAAGAAATGAATTAAATTTTAATGGGATCAACCCATAAACGCGTCAGGCCGAGAAAAAGCGGCTCCTCCGGGTATTTTTGACCCTCATTATTTGTCTCTCCCTTCGGAATAATGTGCCATCTTCGATATTGGCCTTTTTGAATATTGCATTTTACTTTGCTATCTGTTTTGAATATTTGATTTCGTCACTGGTAGGGTTTGCAATTTTTTTTTGGTGTCGGTATCAGTAGACAGCAATAAACTTGGTTCAAATATAACCTACGCTGGAATAAAATGAAATAGTAAAAAAATAACACGCTTCAGTTCTAAAACCCCAAAATAAAAAAGTCACCAGCAAAACCAAAAACCTTTGAGCAGATACATCTAAAATACTCCTATTACGTAACACCGCACAATTTTTAAATAAAAACCGTTGATGCAAACAAAGACACTGTTATAAAATAAAACATGGTAACAATCAGCAAACTGGAGTTTCCTTGAACGAAAAACGCGAAGGTCTCAAGTGGCTTTTAAACAATATTTATCTGATGCAAGCACTCGATAATAGTCATTAGCTGTCGTAGCCAGTAGAAAATACACTTGCACCATAATGAAATGATCCTTACCATGGAGAAAGAATGACAAACGGAAATGTCACAACGCAAAATCTCCTAAGAAAAGAGCGCGACAAAATGCGGGTGAGCGGAAGACGAGGAACGTTCCTAGCTGCGCCCTTACACGTCTTCAATGGAACCAGCCCATAATTTTAGAAATAAAATCAGTAATCAATCAAGACAGATTGATTTAGATTTGACAAGGAATCCGATCGTCTCGTTAGTTCTAGTGACTGATCACGCCTTGTTTGACCTACAAGAAGGCGCCTGAAATACCTTCCTTATGGCATCTCCGCTATCTTTCCTTCCTCCGTGTCCTGACACAACCCTGAATGTGCTTAAAAGGGGAAAATGAGGGTAACGTGACCCTCCCTGAGTTACTGTGAAGCGACAAGCGATTTCTGAGCAAAAGGACGACAATAAACATAATACTTAAGAGAATCATTGATTTTTATTCACTTCTACGCGAACGATAATTTAATGTAGAACAAATGAGGCTTCGACAATTTGTTAATAAGGTTTGCTATAGTCAAGCCAAGTATGGCTTTAATAGGAAAGCACTTCTGTAGGTTTACGCCACCAACGACGATGAGCTCGTCAAATAATTTTTCACACTTAAACTTAATATAAATAGAGACTAAAACCTTAATCTTAGTCAGACAAACAAACGACTATCATTTTATCTACAAAATATAGCACTCATATGTTTTAGTCTAGTATTTTCCAGCATAAAATTTCTTGACAAATCTTGTACAAGACACTCTTTGCAACGCAAAAAAAATAAAACCGACTCCCAAAAACACTGAAAAGCAAAAAAAAAACTATTCTTAGGTGCATTGGCCTAGAAGTCAGTGTCTAATGGATGTAACTAAGTTTATTTCGCCACCGACTTCTAGGCCAATGCACCTAAGAATAGTTTTTTTTTGCTTTTCAGTGTTTTTGGGAGTCGGTTTTATTTTTTTGTAAAAAGTTTTTATTTTTAGCTTTTCAGTGACAAGCATAGTTGTCACTATCCGCATAAGTGGAAAGTTCTCATCAATACGAACAATATAAGCCCAAACACGAAGTAGTTTACATATTCAATTGTCGAGTTCCCTCGACCTTCGCTGGTCTCCATCACCATGTCAGCTTCAAACCTTTACTGTTGCAAAGGTCTCGTCAATACGAACAAAATAAGCCCAAACACGAGGTAGTTTACACATTCAGTGTTCAAGTTCCCTCGACCTTCTCTGGTCTTCATCATCAGGTCAGCTCCAAACCTCCACCATTGCATAGTGTTATCAGACATACGCCTTAGTGTCAAGTTTTTACCCTACGTATGCCTACAATTTTCGAAAGTTGCCCTCGATTTCTCAGGGTTTCCATCATCAGATCCTGACCTGGTGACTATGGGACCACCTGGGAGGTAAACCCTATCAAACAAAAAAAAAATTTTGCAAATCGGTCCAGGCGTCTCCGAGTAATCGGTGAACATACATAAAAAAAAAAAAAAAAAAAAAAAAAGATCCCGACGAATTGAGAACCTCCTCCTTTTTGGGAAGTCGGTTAAAAAGACACAAGCTACACGGAATTACCATATACTTACACGGTCTCTTGGGTATTGTGGAGGAAAATAAACACAATTCTACCTTTTGTAGCATTATTTTGTTACAAATTGAGCTACTGGTACTCTATTAAATAAATTCTTTGTTGGTAGTTTGTAACTACAGCGACATATCAGAGTTACAATATGTTTTACAGATTAGAGGGACGGACGGACGGACACCCAAAGCCGCAGAGGCGAGGCAAATGGAAAAAGTTTCTGTACCTACACATTGGACGATCCCAAAAGTTTTGGAAAAAAGTCCGCTAGTGGATACACAGGTTTGTATTTAGGATGGAACTTTAATTTTGTAAGCAACGGTAGCGGTTTTTTGCTTAATAGTTTTAGGAGAAAGCTAAAAGTCTTAACACATCTGATAAACACCATCCTAGCGTATAATCATCGGCAGGGATATTGAGCCCTGACCTTCACCTGCGCAGAAGCGATTTATTGGTTTATTGCCTTATGTGCAAAGTCGTGGTGGCCTAGTGGGTAAAGGACCAGCCTCTCAAGTATGAGGGCACGGGTTCGATCCCAGGTCAGGCAAGTACCAATGCAACTTTTCTAAGTTTGTATGTACTTTCTAAGTATATCTTAGACACCATTGACTGTGTTTCGGATGGCACGTTAAACTGTAGGTCCCGGCTGTCATTGAACATCCGTGGCAGTCGTTACGGGTAGTCAGAAGCCAGTAAGTCTGACACCAGTCTAACCAAGGGGTATCGGGTTGCCCGGGTAACTGGGTTGAGGAGGTCAGATAGGCAGTCGCTTCTTGTAAAGCACTGGTACTCAGCTGAATCCGGTTAGACTGGAAGCCGACCCCAACATGGTTGGGAAAAAGGCTCGGAGGATGATGATGATGCCTTATGTGCAAAGTGCGCAAAGCGATCCCCACTCTTCCGCCGAGAGCTCAATATCCGTGCCGATAACTATGTATATCTATTTTTTGCGATGATATTGATCAAGTGTTTTATTCTTTATCTAATTATCTGGAAGTTGTTAAAAGATTTTTTACTGGGTACTTTCAAAATAAATTGTAACATTTCTTTACATTTTTACCACAGCTACTAATAAGAAGTTGTAAGTGAAGATACATCAGTTCAGTGACCTTTAAAGGGCTAGACAGAAAAAGACAAGTAAGTATAGCAAGGTTTTCGTTATGTACGGTCAGCGACTTCAGTTATTTATCACCTACGGTGACACAAAGGCATTCAATGTATTCCTTTTTATTTCTTGTACTAGCTTCTGCCTGCGGTTTTGCCCACGTCCAGAGTAAAACACTACACACCGCGATAAAAAAGCCTAATAGCCTTACTCGATGAATGAACCATCTTATACTGAAAGAATGATTAAAATTAGCGCATTAGTTCATGAGATTAACGCGTTCAAATAAACAAACTCGTTAGCTTTATATCGTTATGTAGTACATTTTCTGTACGAGTGTCAATTAAGAGAATGGTTTGCTAATTTTCATCGAAGACCCATTCCTTGACTTTTCATGTATTTTTCAGCAATGGATTGGGAAATTCATGAGAAATTTAACTTAACCGTAAACGTGTACGTTAAAGACGGGGCGGGTCGCTAAGCTACAAATAATCTAACTAAACACTGCATGCATTCTGCACGAAATCATTAATTACACATGTATACCATTTTGCATATCCATGACACAAGCACACAAAAAGCACGTGTCCAAGTAAACATTTACACATGTCACGCTGAAGTTTTTATTACACTGCAAGCGAAGCAAGGAGGCAATATATGTCCTGTCCTGGCGCACCTAGCTTAGCCGACATAGTATAAAGGTAAATAATGGCCCATCCAACGGTAATGTTATTGCATATTAAGGCAAACAGGTGATGTCGTACATATTTTTCATCTTCATTTATGTTTCTTGTGGGAAATTTAGGTAACGAAATTAGTATGTTTTGGTAAAATACAGCGGTACAAGTTTAAGAATTTAAAAAAAATATTCTATCAAAGTTTTAAGTCTGTCTCATCGTTGTTATGTGCTTACTAACATTCATTTCCATACTGATTTATGAGCCCAAACAAGCTATCAGCCGAATAAAAGTTTGCCGCGTGTACTCTTACTATAAAATCCTGTAAAGTATGTAAAGTATGTAAGTTACTACGAGCCGCTATGATGGATCGTTCACTGTTCGTGCTGTGAGACTGTGGAATTCCCTTCCACACTCAATACGCGAAAGCCCATCGTTGGGTGCATTCAAGAGACGAGTAAAGGATTACTATTTATCATCATGAATGACATTTATATTTGTATGTATATATATATATTTTTTTTTTTTTTTTTTATGTGTATTATGTTTATGTATTGTGTAGTTTTACTACATATATATGTTTAGTATATTGTTATTTTATATATGTATATTTTTTTTTTTCTCTTTAGTTATTAATGTTTGTTGTGCACTTTTTTGAATCTACCCTACCACTATCGAATCTCTCTATGGCTTTAAGGTTGGCTGTAAGAGAACCCAATTCTGGGTTAAGCTCGCCATTGTACATAAACTGTCTGTATTATTTTTATATATTTGTTGTTAAGTGTGCAATAAAGAATAAGTTGTAAAATAGTACTTTATCACTATTTCCTCAAGACACCTGTCATTTTACTTCACTCTCTGTAAGTTTAATCAAACTTTTACTCAAGACCTCGATCAAAAATGGCCATCATCAACGAGTAAACTCCCCAATTGAGTGGAATTAAAACTGTGACCTGTACGTAAGTGCATTAACAAAATAGGTCACGATGCACGATGCAATCATGCAGAAATTATCGCACTTTTATGCGCTTGGAGTTTGATTTCGAAGTTCAGAAAAACACGAATTTACTTTCATCTTAGTAGACGCAATTGTTTTAAAATTACATACATGTCATTTTAAGAACTTCAGCCAGAATTGCTTCTTGGTATAATGAAAATAAAATTCTATTTATTTATTTATTTACATGGGAAACCTACAGCTAAAAATAACTTACATATACATACTTACAGAAAAAAAAAACTTATAATTCATGAAACATTAGTAAGTATTCAAACTTAAGCATACTACACATTAAAGATACCGTATCTACGTAATAAACATGTAGTGTACCAACGTTGCTTCTTATCACGCCTTATCAGTCAAAGTTGCCAACATTCCCTGGAACTTAAAGCGTAGTTCATCGCGTATCAGACGCTAACTTGAGTTAAATAAACAAAGCATACAATACTAGACTGTTGTTGTAACTTTTATCTTTATACTTATGTTATGAAGCTGAAGAGTTTGTTTGCTTGAAGGCGCTATTCTCAGTAACTGCTCGACCGATTTGATGAAGTCTTTCAGTGTTATAAAATCCGTTTATCGAGGGAGGCTAATAGAGTATAATGGTCTCATTACATAAAAGTTAAACACATGACTACCTCTAATTACGTGTCGAAGGAAAATTATCCATACAACATTTTCTTAAACACGTAAACGTCTATTACACTTTTCTGTAGTGAGACCACAAGATTCTTTAAAATTATTTAGCTAAGATTACCTAGAACATTATTTGCCAACATCTGGTAATATTTCTTCCACAAATGGGCAGAGTTTGTCAAAGTTTCGGTATATAGATGTCCAATCACAAGACAAAAATATGGGCATGACAGCTGATTGAATGACTTCATTTTTTAATTGGTTATGTTATTATTTTACCTTAATATGGGTTTGATTAAAATTATATCACCTTATGAAGCACTCAAAGGGTCATAATGTGATGCCCGTTCTCATTGTACTAATACGGTAACATTTATTTTATAGTTTTGGTTAAACTTGTCTTTACTCGCGGTTTTACTCTCGTCGTAACTCACCAATTTCATCGATATTGCTATAACTACATATTTTGCCGTGAAAATTAATTAAGCATACACGCTTTCGTGTTTATATTATAAGTATTATAAGTATAGATTTATATACGGAGTTTACAATAAAAAAAGCAAAATTAAATTAAACAAAAAATGAACTCGTTTCTTAAATATTTTATGATTTCACTTCTCAAAGACATCGCTGACTTCAAAATATTTTAAGAAGTAATTTAAAGCCATTATAAAATTAAAATAAAACGCCTTTCTTTTAGCTATAAACTCTGAAAATCATAGATTAAACCAACCGCAGTGTGACAGATTTCACTGTTTATCGCAAAAACTGTGACACAGAAACCGCTCACCGCTATGAATCATTGCTGTTTGGTTTTATTGCAAAAATGGTAATGTATTCGCACTGTTTGACGTTTTAATTCTTTATAGTAATAAACAAAAGAGAAAGAATCTCTGTCTATCTGTCCGGATTACACGCCAAAACTACTGAACCGATAGAACCTGAGAAAATATATATAATACTACGTACATACATTTATTTATTTATTTATTCGACTTACACGGCTTTAACAGCCAATTACATAAATTTTAAATAATCGTACATAAACCACTTTTTTAACTTTACCCAATTGCGGAAAAAGGTTTTCCCGGGACCTGGGTTAAACCGCAGGGAACAAGTCAGTATCTTGATGAAAATCATTATTAACATGATAAAAACTAATAAACAAGATCACAATAAAATAAAAAAATATATTGTATATTCGTCATATATCTCAGTCATAAAGTATGGCTGACATTTAGATTCAGAATCACCTGACCTAGATTAAATCTCTCATCGTCTATAGCGTTTTGCCTTTCTTATATAAATATCTCAGATCCCAAAAAAAAAAAACATAATAATTTGACAAATTAACTAAAATATGAACGGTGTCGAAAATAGTGAATGTGATTGTTGACTTTCTAATACAATCGCGCATAAATTGATTAGCTTCGAAAGAAATTGAAATTACAAATCAATTTTGGTAATTTACGTATGAATAGTGTTAGTGTTTCTCAATTATATATATAGTGTTTATCTTTAATTGGTAAAAGTTTTAGTGGTCATATCAGTCTAGAACGTCCTTCCTTAAACCCTAATTATAAAGCAGTGTACACATTATAATGCAACAAATGCAAAGACAGTGCATTCCTTTGTCCTGTGCATGAGTAATACGCTTAATGCCTTACTTGGGGCCATTTGACACGTAGAACCTATTAAGGTGTAGGCTATCGCATTCTATGTCATTAACACTAGACACTATATCTTGTAAAGGCGGTGTTCATATTGATGGTGTTTTCACTGTTTTCAACTTAGATAGACTTATCCATTAGATAAATCGTTGGGATACTTATTTGAGGATTAAAAGTCAAAATTAATTATAGTCTAAGACTGAAATTGAATACAATTTGAGTGATATATTTAAAAAATAAGGTTTAAAATTCGCTCGACATAATGTACAAAAGTAAAGCTAGAAAATAGATACTTTGCTACCTTAACTTTATCTTACTTTGGAGGAAGTAGGATTAACATAAATAACTGGGGAACGCGTAACCATGTTACAGTTAACCGTATTTTTTTTTTTTCAGAAAACGCTAACTGAAAGTAAAGGGCGTTATTTTAATACTTCCGAACCATACGCCGTTGCAGCTCAGCTCACTCTGAGTGACAAACAATATGTAGCTAAACGCTCGTCAAATGTAAACACGGTCTAAGGGGCTTCGTATAACAAGTCATTCATAACACGTCTACGTGACTGACATTGTTATAATAATCTCGAGTTTCTTTGCTTCTATCTTTCTCTGCCAAAGATCCGTACAGGTTACGCTAAGGTAGCCAATTAATGCCCCTATTTCATAGATCCTTAAAGTCAAAGGTATCCAGTTAATTCCAAAAGATTACCAACCCATAATTACAGTGTTCAAAGATTAATTAAAATCGTGGCTTCTCAAAATCGGCGAGTCGGTCAGTTTAAAACCAGATGTACAAATACCATGCCTTTTTTAAATTTGTACTGTTTTTCATAAAAACCCAACTTATGTTTTTATGTATAAAGTACTAGCTTCTGCCAGCGGTTTCACCCGCATCCCGTGGGAACTACTTCCCGTACCGGGATAAAGCCTATAGCCTTCCTCGATAAATGGGCTATCTAACACTGAAAGAAATTTTCAAATCGGACCAGTAGTTCAAACAAACAAACAAACTCTTCAGCTTTATAATATTAGTATAGATTAATAAACTAATTTTATCTAAATTAAGAAGCTATATAATACATCTTACGTATTTAATATTAAATTCTATTTAAACCTTCCTAAATCGGAACAAGCGTCTCAACGCCGCGATTATTCAAGCGAGCCTCACTTCCCATTCAAGTAACTATGATAAGCTCACAGATTACACACTACACAGTTTACATAACGCAAGTAATAAGCTGTAAAGATAATAAGCGATGGGTACTAGCAGGAAGTCTGCGTCCTCAATAACGTAAGATAAATAAGTTAACAGAAGTCCTAGTCTTAATAACTGATACCTTGAGACAAGTAGCGATGAAATACAGCAAAAACTTTATATTCTTCAGTTTATCAGTAAGTATTTGATTTTATGGCGGCAACAGAAATACATAATCTGTGAAAATTTCAACTGTCTAACTATCACGGTTTATGAGATATAGCCTGGCAACTTACGGACAGCCAAGTCTTAGGAAAAGGGTCTCGTTTTACCCTTTATGTACTGAACCCTTGGAAACTCTCAGGGGACAATCTTGAACCAAGAATTTTGGACAAAATGATCATCTGGATCAACTGCGCTTGACATTAAATGGTTTTTGACATGTTCATTTACTTATTACTATTACAATGTACACACTATATACATATACAAACTTAAACTACTTATCTTTATACAAAACTAAAAATAAAATACTACCTATATACAAAATATATATAAACATAAAGCATATATAAAAGAGCATCGATCTTATTACTATTTGAAATTTTTCGAAATTGATGATTTAGATATTTAGGCAAAACTTGCAGAGTACCATCTCACGCTGCTGTAGTTGGACCAATGTTTACAAATAAAGCATTCTGATTCTGATTTACTTAATACTAGAAGATTGAACAAACTGGTTCTTCTGTGTTGTTATTTATAATGACTGCTCTGTACAAGAGTTATTAGTACCGGTATTAGGGTTAACATTCACCTCTAATGGTTTTGCGTTTATTGTGAATGCGAGAACAGAAAACCACAGCAATTATTTGATGCCAATACCATAGACTGTTTTGTACCAGTATTGAAAGTTACCTACATGAACTACGTAACAATACGCTTATGTAATTATAATAATTACAAACGTATATCGTATTCCTTATACGAGCATGATTGATAAACAATTCTTCTTGTATGATATCATAAACTTCGATATTGATATAACAAAGAGGAAAAAAATATAATTTGTACTTTAAATGCTCCGAAAGTACTTAGCCGATTCATAAAAATCTTTCACTGTTGGAAAGCTACACTCATATCTAGTAACATAGGCTATATTTTATCCCGATGCGGGCAAACCGCGGGTAAACGGCTAGTCTACAATAAAAGAACTTTGGTAGGTGGTGCCAGTAATACCAGAACATAACTTTTGCATTCGTAGCGGTTTCCAATATTCTTTGATGAATCAGTCAGTAAGGATAAATCAATTTTTGACGGATATAGTCGCCTCAGTAAGGTAAGTAAATCATCATCAGTTTTTATCTTTATCATCCCAACATTATATAAAAAATTAGAGAAGAATAAATGTCTCACTATAACATGATTTACCCCTGTGCATTGATATACAAGATTCCCTGTCCAAGATGCCTCTTTATGAGGTCTAACCTTCGAGTTTTTTTTTTAATATTTAAGAATATACTTAAGTATGTCACAAATAAGTGTACTAAGTAAAGCTTTCATTTACGTACCTACGTCTAAAATTCATTCTAACCATACCTTACTCCCAATTACTTAACTTAAGAGGTACTTACTTCAAGCTCCAGGTAACTTTACACAACATAATTTCAACTTGAGCACGGAGTAAGGAAAGATGAGCGGAGATGTCATAAAGCAGGTAGGTCAAGCGCCTTCTTCTAGGTCAAATTCGTATGACGGGCATAACCAGAATGATCAGTTACGAGAGAACTAACGAGGCGTTCGGGATCTTTGAGACATCTATCTGTCAACGATTTTTGGTATTACAAAGGAAACATTGAGGACCAAAGTATGCCAAACAGTAACGTTTCTCGTCCTCCGTACACCCGCATTTTGACGCTACTTTCTTATGCGATTTTCCGTTATGGTACCTCCGCTAGTCGTTTTATTCTCCATGACTTTGAGTTACTTAGAAGAGCATTCATTGACATCAATTATTTTGTGCTTTACCCTGTAATATTCTAGTAAATTGATGTTAGATACCTACATTATCTTGACTTAAGACTGTTTACGGAATGCATCGCCTTATCAGGTAAAGTCTATGTGCCCTTGCTTGAATGCAATCTACTGAATAGGTGCAGTCTTTAAACGTTGCTTAACAAAGGTGAATGAACTCGTGTTGTTACGTACCTGGAACAAAGAAAATATGTTTCTTTAATGGGTTGTATTTATTTTTATTATTGTACATTGTCGTAAATCACCATTGTAGAAACAAACTAAATGCTACTTATCAATTTTTTAGCAAAATATAGTTATCGCCACGGATATTGAGCTCTCGGCGGAAGAGTGGGGATCGCTTTGCGCACTGTACACATAAGGCAATAAACCAATAAATCGCTTCTGCGCAGGTGAAGGTCAGGGCTCAATATCTCTGCCGATGATTATAGTCTTACATACTATAGCAAAAAAAAAAACTGTTTTTCTAATATAACTTTCCCCAGATGTTTTATCTAGCTATATATAAAAGAGCTAATAATAGCTTACAATAAAATGAATAATTCAAAACACATCAAGGCTTTTAAAGATATATTTATATCCTAGTAAATGTGACTTAAGTAGGATACCTACGTGAATAAATCACGTCAATAACAAACCACCATTTACCCAGTTTTGGTAACATACCTATTTGAATAAATTTTAATGAATTCTATGCCGTTTCTTGACCAATGACTAATGTCTTTGGGCTATCCCCAAGAACATTTTAAATTCTGACGTATCCATTCAATGAATTTTGACTAATTGTTGTAACCAGAATTTAATTAAATAATTAGGTACTAACACCAAATCTAAAAATGTACCGTGGAACTACATGAGGAATAAGGTGACCTTTTTTTTTTTTTTTTTTTCCGACGTCAAAAATCATCAAATGACCCCTCCCGCTGTGGGTTAGCAGCGGTGAGGGAGTGTCAGACTCTTACTGACTAAAAACCGTCGTGTTCCGTCATAGGCCTTTTATGTACCAGGGCCGCGGTATCTCTTTCGAACAACCCGCAGCCCCGGCAGGCCTTGGCCCTGCTAGGCCCCGGAATAAGGTGACCTAACAAGTTACCAGGAAAACATATCAAGCATGACATCTTACACTGGGTTTTCCCTTAAGTACTTAACTTAAATGAAACTATGCGACTAGAGCGGGGACAAATAAACCTTAAATGTTTTTTTTTTATATCTTATATAAGTCAGTTTGATGTTTGTAATAGACTTACAGCGCAAAGTTTTTTTTTTGTATTTGTTTAGGTCCGAAAGTTCTTTCAAAGAGTTTTTTGCCTTTTTCAGTAGTTTTAGCGTGAATGCACTTCTGGTTACTATCGCATTTATAATATTAATAAGAGCTCTCCCACACACACTTTTAGTTGACCGATAGTTTACTTAAATGGGCTCATAAATCAGTAGGAATATGAATGGCATCACAAAAATCAGGTTTTTAGCCGAAATCAGGCCGACTGAAAACTTTGACTGTAAAAGATTTTCTTTAAATAAAAATATATGTCAATCATTGGGTGAACAGTCGGCCAATTGTTTAGTTTGCAGTGGACACTAGACGATTACCTACTTATCCTTAGATATGTACATATCGGGTGTGTCGTTCACAATCACATTAAATGAAATGCGTTAATATAATGGTCAATATATGTCGATTAACACAAAGAAAAAAGAAAAATACGTAAAATTAAAAAAAAATTCAAACAAAGTAAATAGAATATAAATTTGTGCGAAAATTAGAACACCATATAAAAGTCAGTCAATACAAACAACTGAAATTCTCCCTTGAAAACTGACAGCTGTCAACTGATCAAAACATTCGATGCTCCTAACTTTATCTCTGCTTTATACATGATGGTGTAAATTATAAAAACGAATAATGACTCCCGTGGTTAAACCACTGAATGGATTAGGTTATTTTTTTACAATTCGCCATAGAATATCATAAAGTATAAGCGATAGGATTTAATGTGATTGTGAACGACACACCCTGTATACATATTACCTATATATCTTTATAACGACGCATGCGGTCCACATTGACACATTTTACATAAGGCTCTAGTGATCTAACTGCCATCTTAAGTATAAAGACTGGTTATATATCACGATAACTGCGAGTATATGGTATTATGTCCTAGTAATTGATACTGAAGTTTACTATTAATTACCTGTGTTTGTGTTGCTGTTGATATTTTAGACTTGACTGAGTTTGTTAAGGAGTTTGAGGCGCCAGTGGGTAATATTTTATATCTTGTCTATATTGAGAGGAAAAACGTTTAAACTACGTTATAAAAAATACTCAATTTTATAAAACTGAATGCTTTCTTTGCGAACATACAAGAGTAATTAAAAGCCAATGTGGTTTTACGAATTAAAACTCTTAGGTGTGTGAAACCTTAGGTCAAAGAACAACTTCATTTCTCATAAAGAATTGATGCATAATTCAATTACTCGAGACGCGATTTTTAAAACCTCGCATACCTATTTCGATAATAGGACTAAGAACTATTATAGACAGTATTTTCTCACAGTCATATTTTAATATGCAGTTGAACCGACAGCTGACGTAATAAAATCCGCTACAAAACTGTGTGTAAGTTATCAAGGCGAATTCAGTGACATTGAAAATAATGACCAGTTCGTCACAGAATCATTTCGTCATCCACTAACTATTATTCGAGTTTTAAATGCCATTTTTACTACTTACTTTTATTACTATAAAAAAACGAAAGTGGTTTAGAACGGATGTTTGAAATTGTTCTAGAAAAGTATTTGATATGAGTATCTGAATCTAAATGCAAAACCAAAGAAACTATAGAAAGTCCATTCGCAATCAACCTAATGGTTTATCTCTTCCCTTAAAAATGAGTAGATAAACCGGTAAGGCTGCTCAGAAATCGGCCATAAGTCACAAGAAGAGACATATACTTTTTAACCGACTTCCGAACAAGAGGGAGATACAACTTGTCTATTTTTAAAAACAGACTGACATTCGTAAGTTTGGAAGTATATCCACACTAACGTCGATATCAATATGGATATCTTTTACCTTACCTTTAATTTCTGGAAACTATGTTGTTCTATGTTTTATTTAAATGTTTATATAAGGAAGGTCAAAATATTGAACTTCCCAGAAACGTGTTGTTTACAAACTAATTCCTACACGAGTCAAGGCCAACCACCTTGCTGGATGAGCTAAATTACGGACCGCCTAGTATAAAGTACCTACGTGGACTTTGTATATTGAGGTGATTTTAGGAATGGCTTCATTATTATAATAACACCTTTTGAAAAATGAAAATCATCAAATAAATCCTACCGCTGTAGTCGAAACGGAAGGCAAATTGCGACACATATACATGGAACTATGTACTTATTTTGTGTACCTGCTAAGTAACACCTTCAATAGAAAAAATCGTTAAAAGATCTTGATGTCCCTGTACATAGAACAAATGCACAAACCAATAACACTTGCTTGTAGTCCCTCTAAGCCCACCTAAGCCTACAAAAAAATCTTCGGCATAAAAAAAAAACTAAAATTATGACTTATGACTAACTGACGTCATTCCCCCACATAAGAATGGTATTTCTCGAAGTAGGTCAATTTAGTTAACTAGTTTTGTCTATGGCTACGTCCGGCAGTTTCCACAGGTCAGTGATACAAGACAACCGGTTTTTTTTAAGTATCACGTACGAATAACCTTCTTAAATATTAATTAGAATATTTAAATATGGATGGAAATATCGTAGCTGTAGATCCGATCAGATATTTTGAGAACAATGCAAGGTTAAAGCAGTTACTAACGAATAGTATACAATTAGTTATTTGTAAGTTCGTAATTGATCTTTATAGACTAGAACCAAGGATTGATGTTTTATTATTTAATGATAGAGGCCAGTTTACGTGAAAATTTGTTCTGTGAAATCATATTAACGTAAATCTATCATTTAGTTGCGTTTTGGAACCTAGTTTAACAAAAGTAGCAGGTCACAATCTGAATTTCATACATGCGAAATTAAGCAAGAAGCTAGACTGCATAGACATTTATTATTATTCTTCCTGTTATTTCAATCATTACCATCCCAGCATTAATTTAAGTCACTTCTCAAGTCATTGTGGAAGCACGTTCAACCTATAATTCTGAATATCTTAAACAGGTTCCAAACATCCCAGTTTTAGAAGAATTATTTAGACTAAAATAAAGTTTTCTTTTCCAAATAAATGACAAGAAATTTATCTCGAAAAGAAACCTGCGTGCCATCGTAGGTATATAAAATCGAATTTCGTTAAGAGCTTTTCAAGGTTATCGAAAATATATTGTCTCTTTAAACAAGTCCTCAAATTTTTGTTTTGTCTTACCAAATGTTTGGATAAGAAAACAGGGAAGTTTTGGAAATCTCTAGGGCTTAAAAAAATGAGGATACAACTCACGATGCAAGGTAACATGACGTCTTCTCGATAGCGACAAACGATTCGATTATTCAGACAGTCGATTATTTCCTATTCGATTTTAACACAGTCCAAATTGTTTAAGAGTCGGTTCGTTGGCAAGAATATTGAATTTAGTTGAAAAGTCATGGAATTCCCTGCGGTATAACAGTTTATTTATACATCATTATTAGAATACTTCAGATTTACTTAGAATACATAGAAATATTTCAACTTTAATCTTTTGGGTCATATTGACCCTCCTATATAGACATGAGCTCTTGATCACAACTTTGCACAATGGAGAATACCTACATACTCCAATGACCACGAAAGCAACAAAATCTTAAAAAAAAGTCTTAAACAATTTAAATAACTTCTAAGCAAGAATAATGTATGTCACATTAACATATGTTCGTTCTACGTTAACCTTGTACATACATACATATTCAAGTTCACATATATACTAAACGCTTATATAATACCCAGTTTCATGTAAACAAAGGCCCAATTTAGTACGCTATTGATTCTCAGTCAATGGCAAATAATTATCGAGTGACTAAGTGGCGGCACTTTCATGATTAACAGCAGTTTTGAGAACAAATAGACAAGATGATTTGTGTATAGAAACTTGTTAACTATCTGTTCTTGAGTGTGTGTTATATCTGTGGGAAAAGTTGGCTGTGAAAGATAATATGTGAAAATAGAGTTTTCCTTTTCTTCTCAGTTGGGTGATATTTTTAATATCTATAAAGTTAATAACTAATTGTAGAGTAACGATAGATATTAAAAATATAGATATGTAATACAACTTGTGAGACGAACTATTTTGGGTGAAAAAAGTATTACCTGGAGAAGACATTTTTTAGGAAGCTTCTGTTATACATCTTCTGAAATCCGGATGTTTTCGAAAAATACATATCGTAACTAACCACTAACATAAACTCATAATATTTAACACAATAGGTATATAACAAGCCCTATATTAATGTCTTTCTCGACTCCTCCGGCCCATTGAACCGAATGTAATTGAGGAAAGGTCACCAGGGACTGATTGGCAATTATTGAAATACCTGTGACCTGTACCTGTCAGGTTTCTAATTATCTTTTCTATAGTGATAGATAGATTTGCCAAAGGAATAATAGTTTTTATGGTCAAAATTGAGACGAAACGTGCCCAAATCTGATCTTGATTTCACGGTTTCACAGATTTTTTAGAACTTCATTTCAAGATTCAGCTTTTCTTTTTTCATCTATACTAGGTAATATAATACAGAGGATTTTTTTTATTAGTTTGTTTGCTTGTTTTTACCTTAAAGGTTCCGAAATTACCGAACCGATTTTGGAAAATTCTTTCACCACCGTTACTCGGGAAGAGTACAAATATCAAAATATTTGTACTCTTCCCGAGTAACATAGGCTATATTTTATCCCGGGACGGGCCCACGACACGCAGGTGAAACCGTGAGAAAATGGCTAGTCCCTATATAAAATTTAGGCTCTGGTAAATTGCACAATACTTAGAGCATTTTTCAAACATCCGAAAGAAGAAAGCAACATAAAATGAAGAACTCAATGTGCCTCAAACAAAAGCAGCTGAAATAATCCTATGTACAAAATTCAGGCTTCAAAATAAAACAGTTCCGACATCAAACTTAATCACGAACAACACAACAAACTATAATCTAAGAAAAAAAAACTGTTTTCACACATTAAATCGAGAGGAACGAGTAACAATAGTTTTTTTCTGTAACATTAGCTGCTACTTAACACGCGAGCGAACTGAGAATGCAGTGAAATCGAACGTGCCAGTGAAATGATTCGAGATTACTCTACCGTGGATAACTGGTAGTTAATGACACTTGTTAACTGTGGTTACGAGTTTACTGGTTTAGGCTTGTCAGCAGGTTTACAAAATACCACTTAGGAAATTGACGCTCCTTGAAAAATTTTAATGTAAAAAAAGTGATCAATAAAAAAAAAATCAGTTATTATTCTTTTGGACACGTATGATAATGACAACTCTTAATTCCATTGCATCGGCCGTTGCTTGCTGTAGTTAGTCTGGATAAACTATTCCAATCTGATCACCTAGATAAAAGTACCTGAGTGATTTGATTACCCAGTGATCCGAAGACACTTTTGTGGAAACAAATTAGAATGGAATATTCCGTCTGGTTTTTTCATAGTTAATTCAAATAAGCTTGATAGCAGCATCAAGGCATTACTTGGGAAAAGACTCTCTCTTTCTTTACAGGTTACAAAAGAACAATTTATAGTTATACCAACTTGACCTTCCACGTAATATTGCAATTCAAAGATTAAACCCAGACGGCTCACTCCAAGGATGGAACTTCAATGCAACACGCGATACCTTCTTGTGTAGCGTGTTGCGGTATTCATAATTACTTTATTCCACGAACCACTTCATGAGTGAAACCTGACTGCAGTAGGTAATTGCTGAAATTATTTCAAGGCTAAGTATGGAAAAATAGCAAGGAAAGGTACCTTACTTGTAGTACCAATGAAATGAAATTAAATGAAATCGTTTATTTGGACAAGCAAGTTGGACAGTTCCCCAGATGGGAAAAAATATCTTCAATAATTATAAAATGTAAATATTTTCCAAAAATAGTATTCGACACAAAAATGGCTGACATTATTGTTATAATCATATTTAACTGGAGTACGAGCATATAGCGCATTCCAAAATTTATTTGTAATGCGAAGTCCGTTTAATTTCTAAACAATAGCCTGACAGTAGACAATGGCCGGTTGTTTGAGCCACAAACATTGGCATTGTAACAACATAACATACATAGCAACACTAGTGGTTCTATCCTCTCAATGATTGATGATGATGCATGAGAACACACATGGATTCCTACGGGTTGGATGTCAGACATTTGCTGATACTTGAAAATTATTGCTTCATTTCCTTTAAAACACGAATATCACACAAGGTAAATAAACTTTCCTATTAATAACAGGTTTACGACTTCATTATCAAGCCTTTTTAAACTTAGTAAACTCGCTTCACAGATCCAACTTTGAACTTAAAACTTCGAATGAAAAGTTGTACATAAACGTTCCAAAATCACTTGAAAATCTGACGACAAAATGGCGGCTCGTGAAATTGTGCTTAAAGTTTTGAATTGGAGCAATTATTTACTTACCTCTCTGAGTGTGTACCCCTTAGATCGTTTAACCAACAGGAGACGCTACTGCCCTTCCCTCTGCTAAAGGTATGATACCGTTGGTAATACCCATACTCGAAGTTCAGAAGCCAGCACATGAAGCTACACCAAATTGTAAAATTTTCCCTATCAACGTTAGACCTTACGCTGTAGAGAAAAACTTGAAAATCTATTTAAGAAATTTGACAGATTGGAGTAGCTTGATGTGCTTACGTCTGAACCTATACCTACCTATATAAAATCTTTGCGTCAAACTTATACAGTTATAGTTTTTGTCATTTTAGTCGCGATTGCGTAACGAAAATGCAAGTGAACCATCATTATTTGTTAGGTTGGAAGATGTTTTCTTATACAGATCTAGATCTGTGTACATGGCTGCTCTAGTTGGTTAAATGCTCTAAGCTGTACCCTTACTGAGCGTATGTAAAATGTAAAAGCAATATGCCGTTCACTTACTCATTCATCGCCCAAGGGAATTGAAGTTTATGTAGCAATTGGAGTGAAAATATTAGAAAAAGAAACAATATATTCACACTTACAGGGTTTAACAGTAACATGAGTTATCAACTACCGATTTATTATAAACTAGCTTCTGCCAGCGGTTTCACCCGCATCCCGTGGGAACTACTTCCCGTACCGGGATAAAAAGTAGCCTATAGCCTTCCTCGATAAATGGGCTATCTAACTCTGAAAGAAATTTTCAAATCGGACCAGTAGTTCCTGAGATTAGCGCGTTCAAACAAACAAACAAACAAACTCTTCAGCTTTATAATATTAGTATAGATGTTGCTGAAAAGGGTACCAAAAACCGGGATCACTTACACGATAGCGCAGGTCAAAATGTGTGTGTATAACAACATATGTATCTATCTTAGTCAGTAAGCTATTCTGAGACAGTTCTAAGTATATAAAATTCCGTCGTATTTTCATACGCTTACTGGACAGCTATAAACTCTAATATATATAGTTAAACCAGCATACAAAGAAACAGAAAATCTTGAACAAACTAGCCCAAAAACCCCCTCACTGTAGTCATTTAAAGACTGATTGATCTGTACAAAATACTCGTAATAATCAAGCCTACACAATTTCCTCTGCCTTTCACTATTCACCAATAACTAAATCATTAAATGATCGGCAAGAGTATTTAGTACGTGTAACCCAGTTATTCTAGTATATTCTATTAGCATAGCGACTTCTGTTGCAATCTAAAAGCTGGCAGCTCCACGCGTAATGCTAATAGATATTTAGAGGCAAACGGTTCTCAGATATGTCTTACGAAAGATGTCTGATAGTCTAGTAATACAGGGTGTATCGTTCACAATGACTTTAAATCTTATCGCATATACTTTATGACATTCTACGGCGAATTGTAAAAAAGAAAATAACCTAATCCATTCAGTGGTTTAACCACAGGAGCCATTTTTCGTTTTTATAATTTACAACATCATGAGTAAAGCAGAGATAAAGTTAGGAGTATCGAATGTTTTGATCAGTTGACAGCTGTCAGTTTTCAAAGAAGAATTTCAGTTGTTTGTAATGACTGACTTTTATATGGTGTTCTAATTTTCTTTAAGCAGTGTGCAAAAAAGTGTTCTGAATCAGTAACAGAACATAATATCTGTTTAGTAAAAAAAAACAAAGATAATTTTTTTTACTGCACTAAAATGTTTCGAGCGGCAGGTGGTAGTCGCCAGCTCGCTTTCAAAACGTTCCTTAAAGAATTACGTATAGTTATTAGATATCTTATAGCTTCCTGTAGTTTCATCCACGTAAAGAGCCCAAGTTTTGAACACTAGCCGTTTTCTCGCGGTTTCACACGCGTCGGGGACCGTACCGGGATAAAATGTAGCCTATGTTACTCGGGAAGAGTGTAGCTTTCCAACTATGAAAGAATTTTTCAAATCGGTTCAGTAATTTCGGAGCCTTTAGGGTACAAACAAAAAAATACATCTTTATTATATTAGTACCTATACCTACAGATAATAAAACTAGTGGGTATGAAAAGCTCCAGAAGGAGAAGAAAAAGGAACATGAGAGTTTTTTTTTAACGACGTCAAAAATCATCAAATGACCCCTCCCGCTGTGGATTAACAGCGGTGAGGGAGTGTCAGACTCTTACTGACTAAAAACCGTCGTGTTCCGTCGTAGGTCTTTTATGTACCCGGGCCGCGGTATCTCTTTCGAACAATCCCCCAGCAACATGAGAGTTTTAGCCAGTAAGATAGGGTTCTGAGTAAGAGTCTTAACTCTTACTCAGAATCCGATGATGATCCGATACCCCATGACCCCATTTAATGATTTCCCAAAAAAATATTTAACTGTAACGGGTTATCGCTCTTTAACCTCAATTAACTAACGATTACAATTTAATCATGAAAGACATTATTATTTAAAGATTAAATAATATCAACGAAACGGTTATCCAATTATTATTAATTATCAATTAGGTAAACTTGATAACGGCTGACAATTCACGTTACCATATTGATTTAAAAACGTTATTTATTTTAGGGCAGAGTAAAATAAAACACACTATACTTATTAGCGCTTTTTTGACCAAAATTGATATTCTTGTTGACTTTGTATACCTATATGCGTATAAGTACTTAATTGTATTCTATCCAACTACCTTATACGTATACATGTCGAAATTCCCCAATCCCCAAATTCTCACAATTATACACTCGTAAAAATAGTTGAGTAAAATCAAACTGTTTGTAGGTATACAAAGTACTGACGTTATAGATATTCCAAGAAAATTAACAGGAAAAAGTACAATTTAATCACTTTATACACGCTGTAAAAATCCTTGAGAAGACTAAACTTACCGTATACTTAAATCCAAAAAGTTTGCGAATGCTTATTGTAAATATTTATTGTTTGAATTTGAGCACACGTTCAACAAAAATGTTTGTTAACCAGGATATTTTGAAATCCACCCAACTACATATTGAATCAAGTTTCCTCACCAACCCGCATTGAGCAAGCGTGGTGATTATCGCTCAATACTTCTTTCTCCTTGTGAGAGGAGGCCTGTGCCCAGCAGTAGGACGATAAAATGGCTGATGACGACGTCGAACAATAAAAAAAACATATTACTGTTTGTAGAATTTTAGTAACCCTATTTGTTAGTATATTAGAAAAATCGTGATTCAATATCTAGGAACTATTCTGAACAGTCACGTTTGTTATTATAAGTCCAAAAAAAGTCTCTATCTAAAAAGTTCTGTATCGCCAGCAAGAAACTAAATATAAATATGTAAAGCACACAGTAATATAATTGTGTTTCTCTATCAAGTAAATGTACATAAAAAAGTTACTTTACCAAGCTAAAAACTAAGTTAGGAGAATAATATCTTAAACTTCAAGATCTCCTTTGAGTTATGAAGGTTACTTACCTATGCCCCTAACACGTATTATATGTATAAAGTGAATATACTGTATTTTTACTTAACAACATTTTGCCCTTGGACCCCAGATTTTGTACTAGACAGTGGTATAAAATAAGTATTATCAAAATCCTCTTTATTTTAGACCTAACAACGTATTCTAGCATTCTAGCGTTTGCTAGCATGTTATTCTAATTTATCAGCTACATTACTGCCAAGTTTCATCAAAATCCGATCAGCATTGTACAGCAAGAAACATACACACACACACAAAGCGAACATCTTTCATCTTTCCTTCTTCACTAAACCTTTTACAAGTCAATTAAATCGTATCTAACAGTCAGTTGTCGATTGTTTTCTTCCGTTACTCGATGACTATTTAAGAACTCATGCGCATACTACGTTAACGACTCCACACCTGATAAAGAATATTAATGGAAGTTATGTATGGCTGACACTTGCATCCGCCCACAGCTGCAGGTGAGCAATACCTACACGATCACATATTTACGAAGCTAGAAAAGGATTTTACGAGCTGTCCAAGGAAGTGAAACAAGGATAGAAAGTGGACCTTTAATGTACGCAACCCTTAGAAATAGTGAGGAATGTGGTAGTTTAAATATCCGGCCAAGTGCGAGTCGGTCACCTACGAAGGGTTCCGTACCAAAAATTTCCGTTAAAGGTAATAAATATACTACCATTTCTACATTGAGTGCGGAACGATAAAAAAGGGATCCTTCCTTTACAAAAAACTATTCTGCAATTCCCTTCTTTTGGAATAAAAATTATTGTAATTTATTCTCCACTTATAATTTTTTTTTTCATTGAATACTTTGTAAGGTGTAAAAATAATGATATCGTATTTTTTTAGGTTATAGTATTCGTTAGAGTTGCAAACACTGGGTACTATATACAATTTTCTATTGGAGTTTACTTATCAAAGACCTAACTTCGTCTAGAAGTGGCATAACCAGTCGACATCAATCGATTTCCTGTAACAAAGTATCGCGAGGTAAACGTAAATTGTTTACGTTGTGGTTTTTACTCGCGACGTGTTAATTTTAGATGCTTGTGAGCTCAGCCGCATCCGTTCGTCTTTGCTCTATGATCGATACATGCTATGTTGGGAGAGGGTGATGTTTTAAATTATTTCGTGGGAATTTGGGATTTTTTTACGGTTATTTATTCATAAAATACATATTCCAATCACTATCCCTACTAATATTATAAATGCGAAAGTAACTGTCTTGTCTGTCTGTCTGTCTGTTACGCTTTCACGTCTAAACCACTGAACTGATTTTAATAAAATTTGGTACAGAGATATAGTTGACTTTAAGAAAGAACATAGGATAGTTTTTATCCCGGACTTTTGAAGAGTTCTTTTCCAAACGCGAAGCCGCGGGCAGAAGCTAGTAGTAGGTAAATAAAAATATATTTAAAAAAAAAAAACATTAAAGAATGTAACATTCGGACTCTGGATTCCAGTCTAGGAACTTTAAGTGTGATTAATTAATAGGTACAATTTTCGAAGTTAAACACACCTAATTTCAAATCTACATTGTATGAGAAACTACCATAACTCATAGACCAGTCATCGATACTCGATAAATCCATCAAAATTATCATAAGTCCCAAATACCATGTGTTATCGATAACATAAATTACACAATAATCGGCCCACCACTACTGAATGCCAATTAATGCTGTGACATTATTATTATTCATTGGCCATCTATTACCTATTATAATTAAGTCATGTCTGCCATTTGATATGTTATGTATATGTTTAGTGAAGTCCCATTTTCTATTAATATGCGTAGCAAATAGGTAATTTGTATTTAAATTCTTGAGAATTCTTGCTTAATATTTAATAAAAATATATTGGATAAAAAATAGCCTGTATATTATTGTATTTTATAAGCCATATTGTTGCCAAGTTACATCGAAATCCATTCAGCAGGTTTTGCTTAAAAGAGTAATCACTATCCTTACAAAGTTAAACAATTATAATATTAGTTGCATGGGAAGAAGCACCACTAATATTCTAATCGATAGATCTCCTTACCTGATAACTTCAAAGTGACTTCATTAAAAAAACGATAGAATAATAACTTATAATTTTTTAAACCTTTTTATTACAACTTGAATAACACGACTTTGCAAATGAAACTTTGAACACCCAACAATGTGAACCGACAAAAAATACCCACTTACAAAAATGGAGCCAAAAATCCCTACCAAGCTATTTCTTGCTGAGTAGTTATACGAATCAAATTACATAGGTAGCTAAAAGCATTTAAAAAGAAAAACTTATCGTCATAAACCTGGACTATAGTCTGAAATTGAGCAAGCGTGGTGATTGATGCTCAATCCTTCTTCGTGTGAGAGAAGGCCTGTGCCCAGCAGTATAACGTATATAGTTATCGGCACGGATATTGAGCCCTTACCTTCACCTGCGCAGAAGCGATTTATTGGTTTATTGCCTTATGTGTACAGTGCGCAAAGCGATCCCCACTCTTCCGCCGAGAGCTCAATATCAGTGCCGATAACTATACATTCTTTCATTTCAAATAATATTTGTTCACTACAAAACACACTAATGGTGCTCTTATCACGAGTCTAAGAACTTTATCAATGTCCTTGGCGACTTCTGTCTTATCGGACTCGCCCAAAACTGAATTATCGATACGATAAAACTAAAGGTAAACATGTACGGGCTGCACTATCAGTCAACCTTTTTATCGATATTTTGTTGATTATTTCTAACTGCACCTCTTGCCGTCATTGATAATATTGACTTTTTACTGAGTTATTGGTATGATAAGTCTTTACAAACAAGTATTCGTTAAACGATAAAATATTGTAGATTCTTACTAAAGTTTAGTTTTTTCTCCCATTGAAATAAGTATTATATTGGTATACTTGCCAATATTAAGAAGCCAGAAAAAGAAATGAATCCATAACAACCTCTTCTAAACTGAGATTTCTAGAACTTTCCATATACAGAAAGAAATCCCATTCACAAGTCTCAATGTAACGCTTGATTGATATTGAAATATGTACTCAAAAACCCTGTAACGCCACATCTTATAACTTAACCCTTTTCTTGCAAGCAGCGGGCGAGGGTTAGGGTGGCTACTCAAGTGGAAACCACTCATGGTCACATGGCTATTATTACCTAAGCATGACCTATGTACCTATAGGTATTAGGTACTAGGTATCTCAATAACTTCAATTGTGTCTTATGCATACTGCGGGTTGAATGAGGAGATTCGTTCAAAGTTAAGATACGATACAAAATATTAGGTATTTACTGAGGATATTGGACTTTAAAAGAAATAGCCTACCTTTTCACCACAACAAAATATTTTTTTTTAGCTTAACCGTGGTTAACTTTTTAAAATAAAAAATGTAATTGTTACACAAGCTATAGTTCTCGGCACGGATATTGAGCCCTGACCTTCACCTGCGCAGAAGCGATTTATTGATCTGAGTTTATTGCCTTATGTGTACAGTGCGCAAAGCGATCCCCACTCTTCCGCCGAGAGCTCAATATGCGTGCCGATAACAATACAGACCACAAAAATACACTGTAGGAATTTATTAATATATGACCGAGAATAGAAACACCAAACTAGTCTTTATTATGTTAGTAACACTCAATCACAATTCCCCAACGTCCGTAGGCGGATGATATATATCTTTATCACATTATTTATAAAGAAAAACATCTCAGAGCAACAGTCTTCTATTATACCTTACAAAAAATCTTTTGTAGGTACCCTACTTTACCTACACATACTTATAAACGAAAGAAATTCATTGTCAAGCTAGCCAGTTTATAACATCCGGCATTTTCCTACTCTTGATAGAGAATAATCTATAATAATGGCGTCCACGGCCGATTTCGGCTACGGCGGCTGTTCTCATTTTTAAGGAGATCAGCCAGCTGCGCAGGACATATTATAGTGCACTCACTATTCCTTCACTCTCATAGCCCGATGGGACGGCAATCCGACACGACCGGAAAGAGATCAGGCGCAGGACCGACATTTACGTGCTCTCCGATGCACGGGTGAATCAATCACCAACTTCCAGACTACGGGCTGCTTTGCGAAAGTTCAAGAAAACCCACAAAGCGATTTCGGCCCGACCCGGGAATCGAACCCGAGACCTCGAGCACAGCAGCCGCGCTTGCGACCACTAGACCAACGAGGCAGTCTCCCAATCATCTATAGGTACCTACTAATATAATAAAAAGGAATCATTTATTTGTTTGTGCCCGTAAGGCTCCGAAACTACTGAACAGATTTGAAAAGTTCTCTCACTGTTGGAAAGCTACACTCTTCCCGAGTAACATACTAGGCTATATCTATCCCAGCACGGGCAGTTGTACTCACGGGACGCGAGTGGAACCGCGGGTTATCAGCTATAAGCTATAAAATGCAAGTGTTAATAAGGTAAAATACGCCCAAATAAAAACAGAACTTTTCACAGCTAAATTAAGACAAAGGTATTTACTTAAACCCAGTGGCAGTTTAACTATGATAAAGGTTTTTTGTATAATGTGTTCAAATATAAATTTATTTTTTCTAAATTGATAAAAAACTGTGGAGGTCAAGGTCAAAAAACAACCTATAAAAAAAAAGGAATAGCTGCCTACTGCATGGAGTTTAGGTGTGTTCCTAAATGAAAATTAGATTATCTTTTTGAAAAATATTTTAAGTACAGACACCAGCAGGTCAACCTATCCGAATCTTACCAATCGTACATTAGCTTTCTACTATTGTGATATGGTTGAAATCTATTGAAGAACTTTGACAGATTGGTGCCTGTACATAACCTATTTAATTTCTAGAAGCAATAAGGACCTATGAGTTAATGTTCTCAAAACTCGCCTACAAGGCAGAACTAATAACAATTTTATGGAGGAGAAAGCCATAGCGTAGGTGTTATAATTAAAGGAAAATTACATCAATAAAGGTGAATTGTAGGCTAACTCACCGGCGAGAGGCAGTGAAATAAATCAAACGGTAAACTAAACGATGATTTACAACATCAGTATACTGAAAATACTCACACATTTTACGTCATCGTTTCAAACTAAAGCTTATATTAAAATATCTTATGCCTTATCGCTTACTGTCCGTCTTTCCGCGTTTTCACCCGCGTCCCATGGAAACTATTGGCCGTACCGGGATATAGACCCAATGTTATTCGGCAGGAGTGCAGCTTGCTTATCAGTGAAATAATTTTTCAAATCGAACATATGTTTAAAAAAAAATGATTTCTCTATGTAAGTATAGATTTGTTTAAACACAGCTGCATCCTGTGAGACTGGAAGCCATCCCAACATAGTTGGGGAAAGGCTAGGCAGTTGATTCCTGGTTCAAATAGGAAGTAATCGACACTAAAAGCAGAAATACAGTGATTCGATTACATCCACGAAAAGTTAATTATATCTGCATCCAGCACTTGAGCCAAATTACCAGTGGCGCCACGCTTAAGGCTCTCGAATTCTTAATGTATTTGCATATTCCATAGACGTTAGGCTATTTGTGTTCAATTGTATTGCTGGAGTCAGACGGAACGACAGTTTAGTAACGATTGAAATACAATCAGTGGGTACGCGCTGCAATTCTGTAGATTGTATGACACTTGCTAACAAACCGACCATACATGTGTTTTAATGCTACTACCACACCTGTGATAGTCAATTTAATTTCGCAGATCGGACTTATCAACTTAGGTAGGTAATCTATACATATAATAAATCTGTAGAAAAGTAATTTTTGTACATTGAAGAAATTGACAAAAAAAATAGCCAGCATGTTAAAGAATAACTAACAGAACCCATTTCCATCATTTTTGTCATTTTTGTCTGTTTGTCTGTTTGTCTGTTTGTCTGTTTATCTGTTTGTTCGTTCGCGATTCACGTAAAATCTACGAATTAAATGCAGACAATGCTTATATACAAAAATTCTACGTAACTTGGGGTATTACTTAGTTTTTGTTTCATCGAAATCGATTCACTCTATCAAAAGATATGATTAATTTTGTGAATTCAAGATGTAAAATATTACGACACGCAATCTATTTGTCAAAACTGTACATTTGAATGTTGTACTTATATTAGTTGATCGGCCTATTATTAATCTTTACACAGAAAATCACACCTTTATAAGTAACTTGGGAAGAAAAAAAAAATGTAAATTTTGTTTAGCCAAGATTAAAGTAGCTCCATCTGTGGTAAATAAAATACATCCAATTTGTCAAAGGAGCGAGGTGGTAAATGACAATTAATTACCGTACATTCTTTATAGAGGATTATTATTTCAACAGATGGAGTTGTGTATTTTCCGTAATTCACCATATTTTAACACGTAGGTAATGTAGTTTTTCGTAATGTAATTTTTCGATAGACATTTCAATAGTGTTTGTCAGTTTGCCGTGCCACATCAAAATCCAACTATAATTATTACCTTGATAAAAAGAAAATTAATAGTTCTCAGCCAAATTTAAAACGGTGCCATCTAAATTATTTTTTGAACATTATGTCAAAAATTAAACCGACTTCCAAAAACACTAAAAAGCAAAAAAAAACTAATTTTAGGTGCATCGGCCTAGAAGTCGGTGTCTAATGGATGTTACTAAGTTAATTTTGCCACCGACTTGTAGGCCGATGCACCTAAAATTAGTTTTTTTTTGCTTTTTAGTGTTTTTGGAAGTCGGTTTAATTTTTTTGTAAAAAAGTTTTTTATTTACTGCTTTTCAGTGATACGAATAGTTGTCGCTATCCATATAAGTGGAAAGTTCTCATCAATACAAAGAATATAAGCCCAAATACGAGGTATTTTACATATTCAGTTGTCGAGTCCCCTCGACCTTCTCTGGTCTCCATCATCAGGTCAGCTCCAAACCTTCACTGTTGCAAAGGTCTCGTCAATACAAATAATATAAGCCCAAACACGAGGTAGTTTACATATTCAGTTGTCGATTTCCCTCAACCCTCTCTGGTCTCCATCATCAAGTCAGCTCGAAACCTTCACTGTTGCAAAGGTCTCGTCAATACAAATAATATAAGCCCAAACACGAGGTAGTTTACATATTCAGTTGTCGAGTTCCCTCGACCCTCTCTGGTCTCCATCATCAGGTCAGCTCCAAACCTTCACTGTTGAATAGTACTTTCAGGCATACACCTGAGTGTCAAGTTTTTACACTATGTATGCCTACACCTTTCGAAGGTTGCCCTCGATTTCTCAGGGTTTCCATCATCAGATCCTGACCTGATGACTATGGGACCATCTGGCAGCTATTTCGCGTCGAACAAAAAAAGAATCACGCAAATCGGTCTATAAACCTCGGAGTAATCGATGTACATACATAGAAAAAAAAAAAAAACATACCGGCCGAATTGAGAACCTCCTCCTTTTTGGGAAGTCGGTTAAAAATGATGACTTTAGTGGAACAATTAATTATCATTTAAAGTTACAGATGGAGTTCATATCAGGATTTTTTCATAAACATAGTTTAGCTTATCTTCCACTAATGTGGTGGCCTTAAAACAAATTACTTTGAGTGAGAAGTATTAAGTAGACCTTAATTATTTTTTCTGATGCAAAATATGTAAACTTAATCCTAGAAGAAATGAGGATCTATCTCTCGCAAGCGCTGCTAAGCGTGAGGTAGGTAATGTAGGATTCTGAAGCTTTAAAAACAAGCCCAGGTACAAAGTGCAGATAAGAAATGGGAGCTTTCTCGATTTAATACAATACACACGTAAAATGCTTTATGCGTCTGAAAACGTACAAATTACGCGCCGCATACCAGAGACATGCTTACTTTCAACTTCTGATCGCAAATACACTGTTCACGATTACGAACAGTCTCAGTAAGACCCGAGCCAAGTCTAAAAAAACACCTTTTATATAAAACTACGTTTGATGTCATTTAATCACAAAGACAGAATTGTTCTCTGTTGCAAATCCTATCCACCTATATCCTATCCTAATCCAGAATGCATTGCACAAAAACCAATGGTATCCTATTCGAGAAGTCAAAAGACTTGACCTGCCAACGTCAGCTTCTGCGCTAAGCAAGTGTTCTTAATAGTACCATCAGAATTACATTCATCGTTGAATGAGGTGATTAAATTTTCAGAAACCACAATAACAGTAGGGGCCAAAGCGTATGATCGCTTTATAGAGCTCTGATTGGCCCCAGGTGACCAAGTCAGGTCTGATTTGTTTGTTCATCAGATCTTTGAAAGTGTTTCGGTGGATACTTACTGTCGTCCTGTTTACGTGTGACATAAAATATGGTAAATAAACGTCCTCCGCAGGAGTGAAATTTTCCCGGTGTGCGGTAGTGATGCACAGTATACAACACTTATGTTTCTTTTGATTTGCCGGCTCCACCAAGAAATGACAAATTGCGAGCGTACATTTTGAAAATCTTGGCAAAACTGCAGGTTTCAAGTACGAAAACATGAAGTGGACTCGCACAGATACGTACATTTTGCCTATTCGTGAACTAATGCAAACATTTCGGTGGAGTCCCGGCTTAGGCCACCACATTAGGCGTGCGCGATCCTCGGGCGTGTGAGTAGCGCGGGCGCCGCGCGTGCGTCGCCAGCGCGTTGCGTGAGCGTCGCGTTTTGCTGCCCTGCGGCATTTGCAGCGCGCTCGCGGCGCGCACGCGCCGCTCTCCTTGATGTTTAACTGCTTAGGCGTTTAGCGGGCGGCGGGGATAGCGGGCGAAGGGGTAAGAACGCAACTCGAGCGCCGCGTGCTCGCCGCGAGCGCGTCGCTTGCACTCTTCACACATGCCGCAGGGCAGCAAAACGCGACGTTCACGCAGCGCGCTCGCGACGCCCGCGCTACTCACACGCCCGAGGATCGCGCACGCCTAATGTGGGGTCAGCCTTACCATAGTGAGTAAGTGCACAGAAAATCCCCGTCATACAAGTGTTTCTCCCCAGTAGTGAAACTATCCTACCCTATGCGCCTGCTGATGATGATGACTCATTTTATCATCCATCCAGCTATTCCCCAACTATGTTGGTGTTGGGCTTCCAGTCACCGAATCTGTTTGAGTACCAATATTTTGCTTGGAGCGACTACCTATCTACCTATCTTCAATCCAGTCAACTACACAAGACGATATCCATGGTAAGACTGACAGACTTTCTGGCTTCTGATTAGTCGCAGCAGTTTCAGAAAATGTACAAATGACAGCTTTGTCAGACTCAAAGCATATAGACATAGATTATAGCTGTTTCCTGTGAAAATTACTTACGCACCATACGTAATAATTTTCCAAATTGGCTGACTAGATCCAGAGATATTCACAACGTCACAAACTTTACTTCTTTTGTTTAGATAAATGGTCACATCCACAACACAACCTTGATCAATGAATCTATGCGACTGCTAAGTGCTAATCCTAATTATACTGTCACGTGAAAGAATGCACCTACGGGATAAGTAGTATTTTGACTATTCTATATTGCCCACGCAGACGAAGTTGCGGGCAACAGCTAGTTATATTATAAACTTTTTATCGAAAGAAAGTGAAACCATGTTTAAATAAAAGTTTTAATGACTTTTTTAGAAAAAGGTGAATTTCCTAATTTAATTCAAGATCTAAAATGATAAAAAATTATATTGTTGGAAGTTTTCCTCGGTTTAACTTGGCCGTTAAACTTTTACGGATTTCTTATCTCCTATGGAAATATGTATTTACTAGATATCATATTTTAAACTAGCTTCTGCCAGCGGTTTCACCCGCATCCCGTGGGAACCTCGGCACGGACCCGGATAAAAAGTAGCCTATAGCCTTCCTCGATAAATGGGCTATCTAACACTGAAAGAATTTTGCAAATCGGACCAGTAGTTCCTGAGATTAGCGCGTTCAAACAAACAAACAAACAAACAAACTCTTCAACTTTATAATATTAGTATAGTATTTTTGTTTCTTTGTACTCTTAAGCCTCGAAAAATACTGAACCGATTTGAAAAATAGTTATATTGTTGGAAAGCTACACTCTTCCTGAGTAACATAAGCTATATTTTGTTCCGGTAGGTACGGGCAGCAGTTCTTAAGGGACGCGGGTGAAACCGCGGAAAACAGCTAGTTCTAGAATATGTATAAGTACGTCTATGTCACTCAAGTGTCAATTGTTAGGTGATAATTTTGCCAAGTCAATCTTTTACCCCGAAGCCCATTTTGGAGTAATGCAAAATGCCAATAAGGACCTAAGTGCATGACACGTAAGTTCCAAATTGCCTTGAAGGTCGCTAATACCCCTGAAAACTGTAATCAATCATATTTAGGATCGACCCTCGTCTAATTTTCAGCATATTACTAACCCTAATTTTAATACCATTCAAATATTGTTACGTTTACCTAAATTCTAAGCATGTAGGTAAAATTTACAAGGAGAAAAAAACGTGCAAATGCGTTATATTTTTAAATGGTTGAAACGTTTGGGGAAATCTATAGTATTCAGAAACTATACATAAAATATTAAAATGTAATAAGTTATCATATTGTTTCCAGATTATCCTTAGAATAGAACTGACGTTTACTTAAATTATCATAATTTCTAATTAACAATTTTTTTTTTATATTTAACCATATAAAAACAACAGAAGATAAAATTGCTGTAACAACTGTCACACGTCAATGCCATATGATTAGTTAAAAAAAATAACAGTGTTGCCAAGAAAAATAAAAGAACGATTCTTAGAGCGGTGTGCCTTTATTAACACAACATTGTGGTCAGGGTTGCCAGCGAATGAGTACGCAAGGTCAGAACTGACTTCCTTTTTATCTCTCTCTCTATCTATTGTAATATCTGTAGTATTTTTTTATTATCTTGTATGTCTCCACCAGATTATGGGACTATAAGCGGAGCCACACACTGCACAGTAAACAGTCGGCCGACAGTTTGATCGGGCGTTCGATAAGTCTGAAAATGAATGGGAGTACGTACATTATAACGATTATTTAGCAGGTATCTATCTGATCGATTGGAGACTTTGATTGGAATCAAGATTTTCTTTAATAAATTAAAAAATAACAGCCAGTGTCTGGGCTACTCTTAGTCTCGGGTTTTTGGATGGCAAAGTTCCTTTAGGACGCCGAACCACTGGCGGATTTATTTACAGAAGTTAATAAATCCGCCAGTGGTTCGGCGTCCAGCGTCACGGAAAATAACATCATTTGTAGGTCTTTGTTGTAGGTATATTCAACTGAAACCTGCGCATTCTCTAACAGCAAACTTCAAACTTTTAGTCGGTCGACAGTTTGTTTGGGCTCAGAAATCAGTATGAAGATGAATTATGGTAGTACGCACATTACAAAGATGGGGTATATAGCTGTATCAGACCGACTGAAGACTGATTTGAATCAAGATTTTTAGGCGCTTTGCACATGGAGCAACTTAAGTTGAGGAAACTATCAACATTTTAAAAGTTTCTTGTAAAAAGTTGATAGTTGCTATAGGTAACGTTTACGTTTGCCGCAATTTTACGGCAATCTGTGAGCAACTTTCATAGCCGAGTTGCTAAATCTACACAGCGATCAGCGTTCAGTGTGACAGTGGATATCGAAGAAGCAGCACTTGCTCTCATTTTATTACGTCGTCGCCGTCGACGGCGCCAACAAAGACGGAATAATATTTAACAGTTGCTAGTTGCGGCAATTAGGAACTATCTTAGTCATCGATTACAGCAACTGAAAACTGTTGACGATTACCGGAACTCGAAACTCGAGTTGCTATGTGTGCGCGGTTCAATTGAAATATACATATGTAAACAGCTAGTTGCCAGTTGCCAGTTGCTCCAATAGTTGCTCCATGTGCAAAGCGCCTTAGAGATCGGGTGTTGGCCGACTGTTTAGTCTGTAGTGTACACCCGCGCTCTTAAGCTTGACAACATGACAAAAAAAATAAAACCTAGACCAAGAGCTAAATATTCTGCAAAACATTTTTTCATTTTCACTACGAAGAGTGTTTTTGACGTGAGAAAAATAAACAGCATTTAGTAACGTCGGAAGTGAAGATAACAGTTTTATGTTCTAGACACACACACATAATGCTCGTGGGTTTATAACTACATTATTTGCATGCTAGTGAAACAGGTTTCTGTATTTCGGAAATCATTCTTTGAGCAACATAAAAGTTGTTTAAAGTCGCTACTCAATTGTTTTTCTTTTTGCTTACACTATCATTAGCTATAAAAATAAATATCGGTAATATACATTACACGCCAAGTAATGACTTTATTTTACCATCATTAAAAGGTTAGGCAATTAATTATTACTATCTACAGTTATTAAAAAATAAATTATTAATTTAAATGCTATATCAACGATGTTTTGGTGTAAAAATGCTTATGATGAGTACAATTGACGAGTATATTTCTATCATCTTTTTTTAAATTATACTAGGTACCTGACATGAGAACTGTGTGTTTTCCAGCACTACTCAGTATCCTTGCAACTCAATAGAGTGTTAATTGAACAATTCATCACAGCAATAATATGATACTTTGCTATCATGTGAACTCCACTGAGGACGTAACTATTTTGATCAAAATTTTATTTAAAAAACAGTTACCTATGTAAAAATAAAATCTATTCCAAAAAAGGAAAAATCTAAGCTGAAAAAAGTTAAATATTTGGTTGAAGGCGTTAATCTCAGGAACAAATGTAGGTACATTTATTAATTGCACTTTTATAACTGTTACTAATAGTAAAAAACTTTTTTACAAAAAAATTAAACCGACCGTCGGTGACAAAATTAATTTTGTCACCGACTTGTAGGCCGATGCACCTAAAATTAGTTTTTTTTTTTTTGCTTTTTAGTGTTTTTGGAAGTCGGTTTAATTTTTTTGTAAAAAAGTTTTTTATTTACTGCTTTTCAGTGATACGAATAGTTGTCACTATCCATATAAGTGGAAAGTTCTCATCAATACAAAGAATATAAGCCCAAATACGAGGTATTTTACATATTCAGTTGTCGAGTCCCCTCGACCTTCTCTGGTCTCCATCATCAGGTCAGCTCCAAACCTTCACTGTTGCAAAGGTCTCGTCAATACAAATAATATAAGCCCAAACACGAGGTAGTTTACATATCCAGTTGTCGAGTTCCCTCGACCCTCTCTGGTCTCCTTCATCAGGTCAGCTCCAAACCTTCACTGTTGAATAGTACTTTCAGGCATACACCTGAGTGTCAAGTTTTTACCCTATGTATGCCTACAAATTTCGAAGGTTGCCCTCGATTTCTCAGGGTTTCCATCATCAGATCCTGACCTGATGACTATGGGACCAACTGGCAGCTATTCTGCGTCGAATAAAAAAAGAATCACGTAAATCGGTCTATAAACCTCGGAGTAATCGATGTACATACATAGAAAAAAAAAAAAACATACCGGCCGAATTGAGAACCTCCTCCTTTTTGGGAAGTCGGTTAAAAATAGTAACGTCCTTGACTACAGGAAAATTGTAACATCATTGTTTCGTTCATTGTTCAGAAAACAAACAATATTAAGAATTCTTTCGGAATCATTAATTTTAATTTGTTAGCATCCCAACCTTATTGAGAAACTTACTAGGTAATTCTTAGTAACTTAGGCATTCGCTTCTTGTAAAGCACTGGTACTCAGCTGTATCCGGTTAGACTGGAAGCCGACCCCAACATAGTTGGGAAAAAGGCTCGGAGGATGATGATGACTAATTCTTAGTAACTACTCTATTAATTCCGTTTTATGGATTGTTGAGAAATACTTTTAATTAATGAAATGTAACACTGATGGATAAGGTTTCACAGAGAAATTTACGTACTGGGAGAGAAATGGTATTAACTAAGACCATATTTTCATTAAATAATTGAAACAATATAAAAGTTCGTAAGTCCGTGGCATGTAATGAGACAAAAATATTATGCAAGTAGGTATACAGAATTGATATCCAAATCATCGTCTGCGTAGTCTTTTAACAACTAAGTTGGGGTCGACTTCCAGTGTAACCAGATGCAGCTGAGTACCTGTGTTTCATAAGAAGCGACTGCCTATCTGACCTCCTCAACCCGAGCAACCTAGGTAAGACTGGTGACTGGTTATCAGACTTACTGTCTTCTGACTACCCGTAACGCCTGCCAAAGGTATTCAAATTAATGTTTATCAGTTCTTCCAAAATGTTATTAAAATCGGTTCAGCCAAACTTGAGATAATTGCAGACACATACATAGATACATACAGGTCAAACTGAGAACCTTCTTGTTTAGAAGACGGTGAAAATAGGACTCTGACTGTAAGTGTACAAGTGCGTGATTTCTTTGGTACAGTTGCAAATTGCTACTCAAATAAAAATACCTAACTACAATCAGTTACCTAATTAGAAGTGGTTGCGCTCATTATTCAACTGTTTGCAGATACCTACAAAACATTAATTTATATGCAAATAAATACGATAACCTACATTTTCGCGTCGCGAGCGCATATCGTGGACATTTATTTAAAGCGACGTCTTTCTATGGGTTTAACTGGCCCGAAATTGCTTGCACTTGCACTACTTTGTTGAAGGGGTCGATTCTCCCACCTTATTTATACATATACCTAGTTATCGGCACGGATATTGAGCTCTCGGCGGAAGAGTGGGGATCGCTTTGCGCACTGTACACATAAGGCAAAGGCAATAAACCAATTAATCGCTTCTGCCCAGGTGAAGGTCAGGGCTCAATATCCCTGCCGATGATTATACCTAGTAGGTAGGTAATTCGTGCACATTTTTGCGAATTGCCTGCTCAAAAACTAGGTATCATTTAAAAAAGTTGCGATTGGCACTTTCGTGCAAGTTAAAGTCGTGCGAATTGATTACTAACAATTTTAATAAAATGTTTTCAAATAATTCACTGTACAGTTACAATTGAATTTAGTTTATAAGTACCTAGGTGCCTACTATCATTATTTTATCAAAATCAATTAACTCACCATCATCATCGAAGTATGCATATTCAGTATTCAACAACTCCCTTGGTCCATATCGACACGGGAGTCAAACCCGATACAATTCGCCGCTTACATCATACGCGCCAAAATAAACTCCCGCCGAAAAAACACGTCAATCAACAAACACAAGGTTGTAACACCAACTAACCAGCACTAAAATTAAAACAATAGAGCAACGTCTTTCAAATAAACAAACAAAACCGTTTATAAGTCACTTTGATCGAATTCCAAGTTATCATTCATAAATTAAAGTGGTCACTGTTGGAAACAAAACACTATAAAGTTTGTAAATACGTAATTTTTAAACGAAGAATTGTCTGCGAACACGACGTCCTCCCTTATCCATAACACTTCACTGACTGACGCCGACCCGCAGCACGCCTGCCACCGGCCTACCTGAGATATCTCTAGCGCATTCTAACACACCACAAACCTGTACGTTTGAAAGAGACAGATGTATAAACACGCTGCAGCTACAGAGTTGCATTTCGGTGCACTCGCATTTCTGTATGTTATGATGTGACTAACCTGATACACTAGCTAGACGAAATAATCGGCAGTTAGTTTTTGGATATTTTACACAACAATAACTTTTTACATAATGTAATAAGAAGTTTCCTTTTATGACAAGCGTAAAAAGGCATGAAGCCTTTTTTTCTACAGAAATAAAATCCTTCCATAGGCATGCAACTACATGCATTTCTGTCAGTTTTGTACGTTTAGCCTGGAAGCACACATTCGGTTTCCGGATTCGGTATCCTGATCAGGAATTCAGATTCGGGATTCCGTGACACTAGCGCACACATTCCGGTTTTTTTCATTCGGAATTTACATGGCCAGTACATAAAGAAGAACCATATTGAAAGCACGACATCATGGACTATGACGAATTGATTGCTGTTGCACTTTTACTGGCGCTAAACAAGAAAAAGAGGAAACGACGTTACTGGGTACACCCGTTGAATGCTCAAAGATTATCCGAAAGTCAAGTCTATGTTAAAAAAAGAGCTAAATTATGAGCATACCCAGAAGAATTATTTAAGTATTATAGAAAGTCCATTAAATCCTTTGAACTTCATAAAGGCGTAGGTACAGTCAACCGCATATCAGTGGAAACACATTGACCTTGAAAACTTTAAAAGATGAACATAGGAAACGTGTAAAAGAGATAGTTGTATTTCTCAATGTTCTGTATCTAATTTGTTGTGCTGCAAGGTGGTCACGTGATGTTGGTAGGGCGTGGTCTACGCCTTAGCGTGCGTGGTTGCCATTACGCACGTTCAAAGCGGCAACGTCGCCTAAATACATAACCTGTTAGTTTGTCCAAACTTTTAACTTTCCACGGCCGCACCGCCTTTGTGCGTGTGAGTGTTCCTAGTTACCGCGAAATTTAAATTTTGCTCTCATTTTTACAAACTGCGGTTCTATTAATTAGGGAGCACATTAATGAACATAAATAGTGCTAATAATTATAGTTTACCTACCCATTTAAAACATAACATGAGCAATAAGTTTACATTATTGTTATATCTGTTTTTTTTTCCGGTGAATGTTTCGGCTGTCGGTGAAATATATTATATATTATTTTACTTGCATTTTCTGATCTTGTCATTCGGTAATAATGTATCTATCTCAAAGTATTTTTCGACGTTATTGTTTAAATCTTACAATTTAAATGCAATCAGAAATGATATTTTAAAAGACATTGTCGGGGTCTGGGATCAAAGATTGCTCAGCAGTGGGAGTAGTTCCAGTTCCCGAGAAATTCTGGCAAGACTTTTCTTCCGAATATATTGTCAATCTCCAATGTTCAGGATCTGGCTGTCTATCCAATAGTGGAAAATGTTAATTTATTAACTGTTCGAGCGAAGAATAATAGCATTGTCCTTTGCATTTAGAAGTTTATCGGGTTAAATTTTAATGCAAGAACTTTTGGAGTTATTCAAGGATAGTCATTTTATCTTTAGTTATGTGCCTTGACTTCGTGAAATGAAAACCTTGCAAGTGTAATAAACTTTTTAGAAGGAATATAAAGGATGTTCCTGGCGTTATTATCTCCTAGACACACACAATAAAAACGACCTAGTTGACTACCGGATCCCCTAAAAATTTTGGATGCATTGAGGTTTTCACTCAAATGGAGCCCATAGTATCAAGTCAGGTATTTATTTTAACTTTACACAACCAATAAAATGTCAGTAACAATAAAACAAATGTGTTAAATCAAAGAACCGTATTTATTTACCCAATAACACACAAAATAATATTACCTAAACACAAATTAGGAATGTAAAACAATAGTAATAATAAATGTTTATTGACCAAAAATCATTACAACGGGATGGCCTCATAGCCTTCTTCTTAGTTACTTACCTATTTAGGTATATGTTTAAGTAACTTAATAGTGTAATTATCAAACAGTTCTGCTTTATTAAAAAACAGCTTAGAAATGAGTCAAAATGTATGTTACGAAACAAACAACACAATTAAATACTTATTTATTTATATACAGTCTTGACCCACGGTAATTATGTTAGAAACCCGAATCTATTGTTGAAATATTCTTTTGTCGGTTATCTACAAAGATTTTAAAACAATGACTTATGCCGCAGTTGGCAATAAAACACCTGGGTGCAATAAAATGTGTCTTTTACAATTTTTGTATTTATTTTTTAGTTCGCTACCATGTCATGGGTGCTCAATACTTTTGGCCAAAGCTGTATGTATAAACTAAAATATAACAATAGAAAAAAACAACATCAAGTATCAAATAGAACAACTAACGCAACAATAAAATAATAAAATGTGAGGTAAAAAAACACAAGCGAAACTTAATATTTACGTAAATAGAGTTCAGATTGAAGTCGTATCACATGAAAACAATGTCAAAGTCGTTTCAATAGAAAAAACATTTATATATAAAAAAACTATTCGTAAATAAAATAACCATAAAAAATATTTTTAAAAAACGTAAATAAAAATAAACACTCCGCGTTTTGCTAGACGAAATAATACTCGATATGATATTACCACTGGGAGATGTTTTGTTTTTAACACCCGTTAAGAAAATAGAACTCAAACAACAGCTTTCCTCGAGCTCAGACTGTCATCAGAAGAACACAACAAGAATGCAATATGTAGTGGATAAATCAGCATACGGCAGTCAATGCGAGGAAAGAAGAAATGAGAAACATTTTAAATACAATATCAAACACTAATATTTGGTGTAGCCACCATTAGCATTTAATACTGCATTTAATCTGTCCCTCATTCCTGTGACCATATTCCAGCACATTTCTCTGCCCCGCATTAACTCCCATGTGCTGAAAACCAGTTGCCTCAAGTTTTCGTTGTTGCGCACTTCTGACGGATCCTAATTAAGAACCATCTGTCCCCAGAGATTCTCAATTGGATTCAAGTCTGGACTCTTGGAAGGCCATCGAATGAGTTCTATGTCATTTTGGGTTTGGAGCCACTCCTGAACCGCCCGCGAGCTGTGGACCGATGAATTGTCTTGGCACAGGTATATTGTGCCCTCTGGGTAGTGCGTTCGCACAGTCGGCACCATCGTATCACGCAGCACCTCTATATATTGTGCTGCGTTCATACGCCCAGACACTTCCACTAGCTCGCCGGGGCCCGCAGAGCTCATCCACCCCCAAAACCCCAAACTCAATCGGCCGCTTACCCGGCGAGGTAAAACATTGATGGGTTCATATCGAGTATTACCTCGTCTATACAAAATTTTGCGACCGTCCTTGTCACTTTTAAACGTTTTTTCGTCCACAAAAATAACGATGTTGTCCTCCCAATCAAAATTATAATATTCCAGGCAGAAGCTGATTCGGTCCTGCTTATGTGCCTCGGTTAGCGGCAGCTTACGCGCAGGCTGGCGGCACATTATGCCAGCCGCTTTCAGTCGCCTCCGAACCGTATCCATTGAAATCTGTTAACAATAATTAACAATTAAATTAACAAAGTTACCTGAATAAGGTAAAAGACACGTCTCATATTAACTAAAAGTTAATAAAAAACGAAACGATTATTGTGAAATAATATATAATACATTTGATAATTATTTTTCGATATTTATTATTATGAGTCAATATGAAAATATTATTTCAATCTAATTAAATTTATATGAATTACATTTATACAAACTGTTGATGACAATATGACAATAAACTAAACTTCGCATACCTTATAAAAAATAATTTAATATAACTTGCAATTTAGGAATAGGAAATTATATTCGTTTTTCTCATTTGCTAAACTATGTGTTCTATGTGAGTGCTACAGCACCGCGTGGCCGCGCTGTTGCCGCTCTTATTACTGGTGAGTGAACCAAACCGGTTTATGCAATTCTATTCAGTTTCCAGCTTAATACCATTTAGTTTGTTTGAAATGTATCGTTTTTGTTTTTAAGATTTTTTATTGCTTAAAATTATTCCTGAGAACTACCTATAGTAATATATTCGGTGGGTGCAAACTCGGTCATAAATCAATTGAATCCTAGTGTTGGACAACCTCGGCGCGAGCGCATGGACTCATAATAAAAGGCAGGAGTTGTAATCTTTTGTATAAATTATTTAAGTTATTAAATGTGTCTTCAAAAATTACGTTTTATCTAAATCTTAAGAAAATAAAACTCAAGCTAGGTATGTTAGTCTTTAAAATATATACCTAATACCTATGGGCCAATGTAATCTGAAAAGTATTATTATTATAATCAGTAATTTGATATAATAAAAATAAAACGAAAATAACAAAGAAGTAAAAAATTGAATATAAATGTGTCTATATTCTTATCGACTGCAGTGATTCGATATCGATATCGAGTGCAAATCTCGCGCTTAAACAAAAGGGTTGAGGTATTCTTCTAATTGGGAATGACATAGCAATGTCTTTTTCCGACAATTTATGACCGAGTTGGCAACAACTGAAAAATAAAACTATAGCATCATATATCATATCATAAGAATTGTCCGTGTCTATATTTATTATCTTATTGTCATCAACTCTTATAAGAAATATTATGAGATATTGATATAAAATGTTCGTTATATCGAAGATGGAACTATGAAAAATAGACGGTGCGTGAGCGGCCTACGGCACATCGTGTCTGCGCTTTCAATATCTGCTACATACCTGTATGATTTTTATACACTTTATACCTACGCAAAAAACTGATTTTCTAAGAAAATACCCAGAGTATTCAAATGGTTTAATTTTTATTTAATCCATATAACAAACTTGCCTAGTTTAAGAATACTTTAGGATAGATAACATTAATAATAAGGTCAATAAATGACAAAATTAAACATAAAAGACAAATTTGGCACATAATGCTAATTATTTGAGTCGTAATGTGCACTTACTTAATACTCGCCGTGTGCACTTCGAACACATACCTAACTACTATAAAGTTCTATGGAATTTTAAAGAAACTAACGGTGCGGTGACACACACGAACGAGTCTAAACTTGACGGAAAAAGTCGCTATAATATGCAGTAAAATACATGTCGGACGCAATTTTTGATTCCACTTTAGTAAACTTAATTTAGCTACGTGGATTTTATAACACTTGTAACACAACAGCGTGTTATAAGGAACTTTCTATGTATGAATGTCACATATCGATATTTTGTAACTAACCGTAACAACATAGCGACTTTTGCACGGGCAGCGACGACATGCCATTACTGTTTTTTCCACGAGAATTCGAAGCGCTTGACGCGTGCTTCGGACGTTTGCAAAACGTTTAACTGTTTATTAAAAAAAAAAATTGCAGTTCTTAGAAAAACTTACATTATATTCTGATGAGGACTCTCTAGTGGACTTGAAAGGATTTGCCTCGTGTGCGGCAACTATCGCAGCATCTTGTTGCGAGGTGGTTGCGCGCTGATAAACAGCGCGATGGTGCGCCGAAATGTCACCCGACTCTTCCCACCTCCGCAGCCAAAAATAAATGCATTTCCTCTGAAATACAGAACTAAAATTAATACACAATCAATAAAATTCGCGCTCGTCTAATGGTCCGTCGCACCCCGCAGCACACCCGTAGGCCCCGCATTCCTATTATATAACAAAATACTTTAAACATTGAATTATTCAATGCTAAATAAGATTAAGAATATAATTTAAATAGACTGAAATTCTGATTCTGAAAAGCACGAATCACAGAGGTAATTTATCATCATAGTGCTTCAAAAATCCTTCTTTACTAACTCTTTTACAAAAGTTGAAACAAAAAACCTAAGCAGATGGCTAACTTTCTAACATAATCCATCTGAGTCGGTCTGTAATGTAAATACATTGCCGACCGACGCATTACAATAATATAATGTGCTGGTTGCATTAAGTAAAAATAATGAAGTGTGATGACAAATTGTCAAAAGTAAAGAAAATAATAACAATGACTTACCGATACTCCGGTCCAACGTTCGATTTCCTTCACTTTATACCCACTTCTTTTTAGTGCGATTATTTGTTCGCGTTGTTCGCGGCGTAATGGCGCAGGCATATTTAATGTCACCACACGTAACTTACAAAATAATTGAAAATATGTGCGTCGTGTCACTTTAGCAACGTTGACTTTCAAACTGAAGAAGCGAAGCGATCCGCCTCGCGTCAGGCGCCCCGCCCCTTGAGACCACGTGACTTACTGCGTTATGGAGATTGCGCATGATTCGTTGAAACATAGTAATCTTGAAAACGTTGTCATATGATTGGTTATAATGCATTATGTGTTTTCTTTCTAACAATTATATCTATCGTATCTATAGTTATGTATACTGTTACCACGCATTTGCTGGCTACTGTACAAGAGAAATAAAAAAAAAACCGGCCAAGTGTGAGTCGGACTCGCGCACGTGGGTTTAGGTACCAACTAGGTAATATTCTATGCTACAGCCAAAGTAATAAGTCTGGATAATTTATTTATTATCTAGCAATTATTTATAATATCTACTCAATTTGGATAAAGTGATAATTGACACAGAATTAATCACATTAACAAGCAACTTTATATAATATCTCCATAGACTTGGATAACGTTATAAAACAAGTAGGTGAAGATTATTATTTCATGTTAACTAACTAAACTAAAGTGTCTAGTAGCTGACCCTAATATTATTCGAAAAAGGCTAGTTAGCCCAATGCAGGGCACGCCATAATAGTAGCGAAACGTCCTCTCTTTGAGATGTGGCTCGAGCCACTGTACGGACGGCCCGGAGGACATGGTGAACCTCACAGTGCAGGTGTGCCCTGCCTGGGAAGAGCACCGCCGTGTTCTCTCGTGCCCGGCCCTGGTTCAATTCAAGCCATGGTCTGGGGTGAGAGATGCCGTGGTCTCATGCAGACGCTAGGTAGAGAAGTTCACACTTCTCATCCCAGCTGCTGCCATGGAGGTGGAAGACCAGGGCGCCGGGTTTCGAGTGACGTCTCCCGGCCACCGTAGGCGTGGGTCTGTGGGCGGTGAGTCAGCTCATCGTCCTTCCGTCTCTTAGAAGACACGGGCCCGTCTCGGCGGCACGCGGTCTTCCACGCGCTCCACGAAGAAATTCAGCAAACCCCATTGGGTTTAAGTCACTAACAGTCTGACACTCCTTCACGCTGCTAACCCACAGCGGGAGGAATCATTTGATGATTTATCGTAAAAAAAGTATTTTTAAGAATTAGGCAGTAGTATGTTGGTTATACCATATTTTTAACTTTGGCTAACATTGACTAGCTAATATGAATAATAATCAGATAAAGTGATTAATTTATCACATTGTCAAGTCAATTTGGGTATTATATACAATGACCAGTGATTATGTATAATATTTTTATAATCACTATGGCTGTAACATATATATGTTTATGGATATCGAGCAAAAATTAGTAAAAAAATCACGTTAGTTGTATGGGAGCCCCCCGAAATATTTATTTTATTCAGTGTTTGTTGTTATAGCGGCAACAGAAATACATCATCTGTGATTTCAACTCTCGAACTATCACGGTTCATGAGATACAGCCTGGCGACAGACGGACGGACGGACGGACAGAGGAGCGAAAAGAGTAGGGTCCCGTTTTACCCGTTGGGTACGGAACCCAAAAAAAATACTCCTGTGACTGAGCCACCGAATGGATTCGGTTATTTTTTTTTACAATTCGCCATAGAATATCATAAAGTATAGTATCTTTATCTATATATCTATACATATAATAAAATGATAGGAAAGTCAAAACTGTACATTGAATATTTTTTTAAGAATACTTGGGGGGTGATCCATGATCGATTCTGAACCCAAATATGTAGTTTTTAGAATTTTTGTCTGTTTATCTGTTTGTCTGTATGTTTGTCCTGGATAAACTCATAAAGTACTGCATGGATTTAAATCAAATTTTGCATGACTATTACCTGGGTGCCGGTTCAACACATAGGCTGTATATTATCACGCTATCACCTACAGGGGTTAAGCAATGAACGATTGAATAAACGAAATTGGAAATTCTATATTGCCCACGCAGACGAAGACCGCGGGCATCAGCTAGTAGCAGAGATAAAGTTGGGAGTATCGAATGTTTTGACCAGTTGACAGTTTTCAAGGGAGAATTTCAGTTGTTTGTAATGACCGACTCTTATAATGGTGTTCTAATTCTCACACATTTTTATTCTATTTACTTTGTTTGAAAAAATCATTTCTTTATTTCTACGTATTTTATTTTTCTTCTTTGTGCTAATCGACATATACTTAACCAGAATATAACGTATTTAATGTGATTAGGTACACATCCGATATATTATATATCTTGGACACCAATGACTGTGTTTCGGAGGAGGAGGAGAGAGGAGGAAGACTCGGGAGATGATGATGATCCAATAGTATAAAAAAGTGCCCCTTAGTATTTCCTTAAATAAAATAATTAAAATTTTACAAAAGTACAAAACGGTACCTTTAACTATTTATTAAAGTTTTAGGTACCTACTTACAGTTTTTTAAAAGGCCTTGAAAGTTGACTACATCCCTGTGTAAGATTTTAATTCAAAAAACGTTTTAATGCAAAATGTAATAATATTTTGGATGTACTATGTACTTCTCACTGGGTAACAGTAAGGTAACTAAAACATAAGAATTGTATGCGGTGAAACATTTCCGTCAAAAGCTTAAGTAGATTCAACTTCAAAATTTACAATAAATTTGCCATTTAGTTTTCGCCGATTAAACAACAAATCAAGCAAAGTATAGTTTTTATCCCCTGAACAGAACTCAGGGCTAACTGTGTCGTTTCCGATAGCTTCACATCTAGAACCACGGTAATTTCCACTGCATTGGCAGAGTGGTTCATTCTCTTCAGTAAAGTAACAAACACCGTTGTTCAGACAGTAATTGAAGCACATGTTGATGTCGCACCTCGCTCCAGAATAACCAGACTCACATCTGAAACAAAAACCGTGAAAAGAGAGAAGGAACCGTAAAGAGAGAGAAGGATCATCGAAAACCACCAGTGGCAGGAGCTTCAAAATATACTTTACCCGCAAGAGGGTTCCCCCTCATCACTGACACTGCAGGTGCCGTGGATGCAATAGTTCTGACAAACTGACACATCGCATCTCTCGCCGATGTAGCCAGGCGCGCATGTGCAAGATGTGGCATTAGCCTTCTCACCATGAACACAAATGAGGCTGTCGAGCTCCGAAATAATACGACGAGAGGTTTCGTTCTCTAAATTATCTTGTAGCAAACTAGTTAAAGCTTCACATTCCTGAATTCCACTGGTTTGTTCTTCAAGCGTATATTTGGCCTCGATTATCAATGATGGATGGCCTTCAGGTTCAGATTCATAAACATAGCGAATGTCCCCATTGGGTTTCTGCATTTTATAAATATGTATTAATAAACCTTGCTCGACACTGTAAATAAATTGACTTGAGACAGTCAATGTTTTTGGGCTATGTCCATTACCATATGCTATACCCATATCATTCGTTCCATTCAAGTACGCAGACTTAATTTGATGATTATGGTTTTCATTATGTCTCATATCAATCCAGAACATTTGCTTTATCTGAGGGTCGATGACAAGACGATAAGGCTCATGGATATCCTTGTCTAGCACCACTTCTCTTACGGTGCCATCAAATCGAACTCTCTCTATTGTAGGCTTCGCAATGTTTTTGTTGGTCCAGTATACAAACCTGCAATTTAGAGACCACTTTATTGTCTTACGTCATGTATCACTCGAGTGCAATATAACCTTTCATCCCACCGAAAAAGGGTCCCACAATGAAAAAAAGAAATTGGGCACGCCAAGCAAATTACAAAACTGAGCTTTCAACTTTAAAAAGATTGTCATTATAGATTTTTATGATGAATGCGCCACTATCGTGCTAGAAGTTCAATGACATTTTTAACACAAACTTGTGTCTACTTTATCCTCTAGCTAGAGAATTAAAACGACTGTTGAACTCTGAAAGTGAAGAGTAATGGTTGCAAAAACATGTTCTTCATGCTACATTAATACCGTTTCACAGCTATACACGTTTCAAAATATACTAGGAATAGCTTTAACATACCCTTCACAACTGTCCACTGCAATAGAACTAGGGATTTCATCATGTAACTCAATTACAAGATTTTGGTCACTGACGTCGCATTTAGATCCAGACTTTAGTGGTGTCGAGAAAATGTTTCTTTCCTGTACCCAGAAAAGTAAATCCTTGGCTGGGTCGTGGACTATACTCTGGATCTGTTTCCTGGTAAGTATGAGCTCGATGTCGTTGGATGTGAAGTTAAATCTGTATACGGAAGAGTTGTCTGTCTGTTGGTCGACGATCAGGAGCGTGTCGTGGAGTGCGTCGTAAGCTAACGCCGTGAGGTTCTTAAACTGGTGGCTAGTGATGCTGTGTGTTATCGTATCGTTTTTAAAAAAATCTATTCGTTTTTCTAACGCCAGTGCATAGTCTGAAACAGAAACACATATTAGTGTTACACACGTAATGTTTATTATTCAATGTATTTGTTACTGTAAAAGCTCGAACTACGGTAAATCTTAAGATTTCCCAGTAAACCTTAGAATTTACATTAGAGAAACGGATTATGTTGAAAAAAATCATGTCATAACTCGTTCAGAACATCAATTTGTTAAATTAATTTAGTAAATTATAATAAAAAACTATAAAAAATCAGAGCATTAATTTGGTAAATTATAATAAAAAACTATACAAAATCAGTTTGATTACCTAACGTTGTCATACAAGCGACTAAGCTGCGTTAGCGTTTGTTTTCTACTTTGAAATTAAAATAATGTAAAGGGTAACCATTTCACTTAACTTTTTGACTAATGTTTACTAGACCGTTATTTGGAGGGGATGTTAAACTGTAGGTTCCGGCTGTCATTGAACATTCTTGGCAGTCGATATGGGTAGTCAGAAGCCAGTAAGACTGACCAGTTTTACCAAGGGGTGTTGGGTTGAGCGGGTAACCGGGTTGTGGAGGTCAGATAGGCAGTCGCTCCTTGTAAAACACTGGTACTTAGTTGCATCGTGACCCTAACATAATTGGGACAAAGGCTCTTGATAACGACAATAATAATGAGATATAAGCATCGCAGGACATCTGAGGCTGATGACGAGGAGTAGCGACCCCGCGGGGCTAAATATACTGAGTTCTCCAGAGAGAGTATACTGTCCCCCATCTCCGGCTGGTCGGAGTGAACCATGATGGGGGTAGGTCTCACGCCTCTGGCTTGGCTTGGCCGTCCAGAGTGGAGTCGCTAGAGCAGGGTTAGTAGCCCTGCTCGGAGGGTAGGTGCCTCGTGGTAAGTGACTCACAGGGAGCGCGTAATCTGCGTTTAAAATCCGCCGAGGTATCCTCACACTTCAGCCGCTGATGTCCCTGTTGCCCTCTTGTTGCTATCCGGTGACTGATTCCCGGGGGCCCAGTAAGTGAGGTGGCGAGTCTCCACCTGCCATCTTTACATGTATCTAATACATTGTCATCGGCAGGTGCCATAGTTCCCGTAGAGTCCATTCCCATCACAATAGCCCAAGTAGTTTTCATCCACAGTTAGCAATAGTATAGCACAAAGCCGGGGATTGTCTTTTTTTTAACGACGTCTACCGGGGATTGTCCTTGTGTTCATTTCTATAGTGTATAAAGGGATAATCGTCGGTTTTGTGTCACCATTTCATTAAATTTGTCTCGAAAGGGCTTCAGCGTGTTGGCTTCGGCCCCACGTTCGTCTCCCAAAAATTCGGAACACTGTAGTCCCGAGATACCTATTTCATAACATTCATTTCTATAAATTTCAAGTGTAGTTTTGCTCTTGAAGTTCCACATCAGGTGTTCCTGATGTTTATACGTCAATAGAGAGTGCTTATCAGATTGAACAACTTTTGTTAAGACGTCATACCTCTATATGCTATAGTCTAGCTGGGCCCCTGGAGTTCCACATCAGGTGTTTTACATCTTCAATTTTTATAAGTCAACAGAGAGTGCTTATCAGATTGAATAACTTTTGCTAAAACGTCATACCTGTATATGGTACAGAGAAGCTGGGCTCTTGGGGTTCCACATCAGGTGTTCCAGATCTTAAAATTTATTATCTCAGCTGAAAATGCTCATCGCACGAAACAATTTTTGCCATGGCACCATTTTTGTATCTCTTATAGTTTTGTTGGTCTGTTGGAGTTCTGCATCAGGTCTTCAAGTTTCGAAGATAAATTATAGCCTATATGTTGACCAGGCTTAATACTGATACAACAAAGAAAAAATCATTGACATCCGTTCAGTAGTTCGGAAGATTAGCGTGTACAAACAAACAGACATACAGACAATTTTTTTTTTTTGGATTTGTGCTCCATTACTGTTTCTAAACCCCACAAATTGTTATTTTTTTAATATATTCAATGTACAGACACAGTTTTTTTACAGATTTATTATATGTATAGATTTTTTTAATATATTCAATGTACAGACACAGTTTTTTTACAGATTTATTATACGTATAGATAGTTATTTATCACTTTAAGTTTCTATCTCTAGGTATTCCTGTACACTATAGTAGCATTTTTTAATCAGTAATAACTTAAGTCTAGCTTTGAATATACCTAAGGTTTCGGTGGAACCTATGGTGGATGTACTGAGTTTGCGACGTAAAAGCCCGAAAAAATCGTACATTTCTTCTTAGGTTTTACTGGAAAATCTTAAGATTTACCGTAGTTCGAGCTTTTACATTAACATATTCATTAGCGTGTTATCCCCTTCTTATCTTCAATTTATAAGTTATGATAACCTTAGTCAGGACTATGATTAAGTTTTAAAGAATCGTTTCTTCTTCTTAATCGGACACTCTTGGCAGAGTGGTAGTGATCATGGATTGTCTCTGGTGGCTGCCCTTGCGATTTCTTTCCACTTCTCCCTGCTGGTGGCGTTCCGTGCGCACTCCACAATTGAGCTTGATGTTACAGATTTTATGAGGTCTGTCCATCTGGTTTGCGATCGTCCACGAGGACGCTGTCCTTCTATTCTCCCTTGCACAACTAATCGTTCCATTGAGTCTTCATTGCGGATGATATGGCCAAACATTTTAAGTGTTCTTAGTTGCACAATCGAAGAAAGTCTTTGTTTGATGTGAAGCTCTTTTAATATGGATACATTAGTGCGGTGTTCAGTCCAGCTTACTCTCAGTAGCCGCCTCCAGCACCACATCTCCAACGCATCTATTCTGCTGCGATCTTTTTGACGTATAGTCCATGTTTCAGCTCCATATAGAAAGATAGGAAAGACTAAGCACCGCATCAGTCGGACCTTGGTATTTTTGGTTATGCGCCTGTCTCTCCAGATCTTCTTGAGCTTTTCCACAGCTGAACGCGTCACAGCACATCGCCTTCGTATCTCTTCCTCACAACTTCCGGTGTTGTTGATGGTAGAGCCTAAGTAAATGTAGCTCTGGACAACTGCACAGTTACCAATGTTATGGATCTCCGGTCTATTATTGGTCTTGAGATCCACAATCATCATTTTGGTTTTCTCGCGGTTTATAGCCAAGCCATACTCAAGACTGGTACACTCTAGAAGTTGGAGAAGGTTTTCTATATCAGGTAGTGAGGAAGCGAGAAGAGTAGTGTCATCAGCGTACCTGAGATTTGAAATCATGCGACCCCCCAAAGATATCCCTTTATCCCACTGATCTAGCACCTTGCGCATGATATATTCTGTGTATATATTGAACAACAACGGGGAGAGAATGCATCCCTGCCGAACACCCGCCTGCGTCTTGAAATTGTCTGAGTCAACCCCATCTACCTGGACTGCTGCTGTGCCGTCTTCGTACAATCGTCTGATGAGATACACTAGATGTTGCGGTACACCCATTTCTAGGAGTATATTCCAGAGTTTACTCCACTTGACTGTATCAAATGCTTTGCGAAAGTCGACAAAGCAAAGAAACAGGGGTTTATTAAATTCTCTACTCTTTTCAATTACATATCTGTCTCAAGATGAGAATTTGCTCGCGTGTACCTCTTCCTTTCACGAAACCAGCTTGTTCTTGAGCAATTTCTCTGTTCAGGAATGCCTGCAGCCTTGTGTTCAGGATATGAAGCAGTATCTTACTTCCGTGTGATATTAGGGAGATCAAGCGGTAGTTGTTACACTTCTTCGTCGATCCTTTCTTGTGGAGTGGTATGAAGACTGACTTTGACCAATCTCTTGGCCATTCTCCAGTGTCCCAAATTTTTGTGCAGATGATATGCATGATATCCACACCGATATCGCCCATGTCCTTGATTACTTCAATGGGTATTTCATCGACGCCGACTGCCTTACCGCGCTTCAGATGTTTAATGGCGGCGGCTACCTCTTCTCTCAATATGCAGGGTTCCCGTTGTGATGGATAACTGATTGTAGCGTCTGTTGCATTGGGACTGTCGGTGAAAAGGGACTTACAGTAGTCCTCCCATACTTTCACAATCAGTTTGATATCGGTAACAGACTCACCAGCACTACTCTCCACCGCCCAAGTTTTGGCTTTAAATTGACGCGTGATGACTTTTATTTTCATGTGCAAGTCCTTGGTTTCAAACTTTTGCGAGTGTCTTTCCAGCTCAGTGCATATGTTTTTAAGCTCTGAGTTTCGGTCTCTGCGACATGCAGCTTGAATCTCGAAACCCAAGTCATTTAGTTCTTGTATGCTGGCACCTTTGGCTTTTGCATCACGTCGTCGGTTGACCAATCTCCACGTATCTTCGGACATCCAATGTTGTCGCTTATCACAAACTGGTTTCGGTTGGGACTTTTGCACAGAATTTTTAATGTAGTCTTTGGCAGACTGCCACAGAGAATCTGGTGTTTTGTTCTCCTTATCGGTCATCCACATGTGCTGTCCATCTTGGAGTGTTTTAGCAAAAGCCTCTTTGTCCAGTATTTGCAAACGCTGTTTTGTTCTTCTGGCTACTGTGTTTTGCAACTTCATCTTCAGGGTAGACACTTACAGCTGATGGTCTGAGAGACAGTCTGCTCCCCGCAATGTGTGCGCATTAGATATTGAGCTTCGCCATCTTGATTGGATCATGATGTAATCGATCTGATTACGGTAGTTGCCGTCTGGACTAGTCCACGTATACAGTCGTCTAAAGTGATGTTTGAAGACTGTGTTCATAATAGTCAGGTTATTATCAGCCGCGAACTGTATCAGGCGTTCGCCTCTTTCGTTCCGCACTCCTAACCCGTACTCTCCAACTATATTACGTAGATTAATATCCGCCTTAGTGCTGCCCACCTTCGCTTTGAAGTCACCAAGCACTATCAGTAGTTCCCTATTTGGTACTTAAGCGATGCAAGTTTCCAGCTGCGCATAAAAATCCTCAACAGTACCGTCACTGGCGGCGGAAGTAGGTGCATAGACCTGGACAATGTTAATCGGAGTCGGTGATACGCTCAGCTTTATCGACATTATCCTTTCACTTATGGGATCATAGCCTAAAACAGAACCGTTCCACACTTTCGGTATCGCTATGGCTACTCATTACCGGAGAAATAAATGGTGTGTTTCTCGGTGTCAAAGTGACCGCTGTTCTTCCAGTGAGTTTCGCTTAATCCGGTAATAGTGGAGTTGCACCGCTCTAGTTCCGCTTCAAGAATTCGAAGTTTGCCTGCAGCTAGGAGGCCTCGGACATTCCAGGTACCGACACGGAACTGGTTCCGCAGTTTTATTTTTGGCCTTCCAGTATCATTGTTTCCAGGGGGTGCCTGGTTGCCTGCACCAGCCTGGCCGGTAGCCGATTTCACACCATGCTTCCCGGACAAGTCATGGCGCCGGTCGCTACGCGGATCACTAGGCAACACAATCTCATTTCCTGACATTTCCATGATTCTCTTGGGATTTTTAATACAGTGGTTTCCCGTTGCCTTCTGTATCGGTTCTTTTAGGGGTTATTTGACCCCAAGGCCCCCGTAGCCTCACCCGGTATCCAGGTGTGTGGTTATCCCGCCACTGCTCGGTCGCCATTGCCTCGTCTGTTGTCTAGCAGGGAGCACCACGGCTGCCTGTCGGCCACCGCCGCCTACGGCGCGTGCAGGTGAGGTTGACTTTTGGGTCGGTGTTTGATCTTAGTAACCGTTCTCCCCTTACCCCCCGTTCGTTTCGTTTTTTTTGGAATCGTTTAAAGATTGGTAAATAAAGCCGGATACGTGTCCCGGCAGTTCGAACATTAATTTTCCAAATAATTATAATCGAGGTACCTATATACTTTCCAGCAAAAAAAAAATTATATCGATTATATTTTTTCAATTCTGATTAAAATGGCGTAGTCTATGCACGGACGCTACGACTTACGTACCGTAACTATACCTACCTTCATAACAATTATTAATCTCATAAGTATTAAAAATTACTATAATTTATTTTACAGTTCCTACTTTCTTAAATGAACCGTAGCCACAACTGACACAAATTGAACGAAAGGCATAAACGCTGTCTTATCTGAATGAGAAGAGGTCTGTACCCAAAAATGAGCTGTCTAATATATAATGCCCAATGATAAACATAATGAAATTCATAGGTTCATAAATACTGCTCTGTACTCACCCCAGGAGTGGACTATCTCTACAGACAGCACCACTAGCGCCCACACACTCAGCAGTTTGTACATTGTAGCTCAGACACGGAGTGCACAACTTCAGATTACAATACTCTGAGGAAATTGCAGATGTGTCCGACTACTGCGACTGCTTTCGAATTTATGAAGTTATTATGCTTTCTGATAACGAATGAAACATGCGTGATATATTAGCTATTCGGATTTCCCCTGCTGATGCTATTTATTGAAGGAAGGCGATGCGAGCGTTATCGGATTTGAACTCTGGGCACCTTTGAATAATGCTACTTATTACTTTTTTACACTTTACGTACTAAAACGTACGTACTAAAACGACCACATTTAAATAAAACAAAGAATGCATGCAATGCAGTAAAACAGTTTATTATAAAGTGGCTTTTCAGTTCGCACCGCTGACTTCAAGATATAAAAAAAAATATTATGACAAACTACTAAACACAGAAAGCCGCCACACGCCACGCAATTCCTCGCCCCTCTCTCCCTTACTAGACCTGTTAGAGCCTACTTAAACCTACCTGCCTCAGTAAACATATTAGAGCCGATAGTTACGCCTTAAGTCCGAGTCCATTATGATACTGCATGGTTGGGTTAAAAAAAATTGCGACCACCACTTTTGTGGCCGCTTCTTGCATTTTATAGTCCCCAGGCCGGCGAACAAATTTATTTTTGATACATACAAGACTTTGTGAGTGCCTTCCTTACGATGAGTCCGACAAACTTTTCTAATGCGCAAAGTTTGGCGCTGCTGCGTTTTTGAATGCTTGACTCCTGGAATTGTCGATATGACGTCACTATGGCTCTTCGTACATACAAGTTTGATTTTTTGAAATGTGTTTAATAAAGTTACTTGCAATAATGTGGTGAACTTGTCAGATAAAGATCATGCTGCGTATGGAGTGTCCACCATTCGGAAAATGTCGTTATGACGTCACTATGGCTCTTCGTACATACAAGTTTGATTTTTTGAAATATGTTTAATAAAGTTACTTTCAATATTGTGGTAAGCTTGTCCGACAAAGATCATGCTGCATATGGAGTGTCCACCGTCCGGAAAGTGTAGATATATTTTAAAGATTTGGTATAAAGTACTGACAATTGGTGTGAAGTATGTTAACAGGAAATGATGCATTTAGAAAGTCGATTCGAATGATTTATGAATATTACTACAGGAGGGATTTATTAACTTGAAAACACCTATCGATAAAATAATCTTATATAACCTCACGTTTGGGTCCCAGGTTTTTATTTTAGTCTAATATGACGTAGGTTGATAGGTAATTAACTATTTATTTATTTTCTAGTTTTCAGTGCACATGAAATAAAACCGTTTAACTTAAAAGTTTTTTTATCGATTTTTTATTTTCTGGTTTTTAGTATTTAATGAAAATGCCAAGGTACCGAATATTCCTCATTCTATTTAATTCATTTAGTGCATCATTATTACATGGTTTCTTTCCTGATAATTTATTGCAATCTAATTCCTCAATACATAGCCTTTCCAGAGACTTGACAACCCATGTTGATGGGATTGATAAAACCTAAGTTATCCGCCATTTTGAAGAGACCGCCATCTTGGATTTTAATTTTATGTACAATAGTACATTGTATTCTACTGGTTGAGCACTTTCATTTGAAACCCATATCATATTGATGGGATTGATAAAACCTACGTTATCCGCCATTTTGTAGCGGCCGCCATCTTGGATTTATAATGATAATGAATAAAAATAATTGTATTCTCACCTAAATCCAAAGTGTTTACAAAATTTCAGATTAATCGGTTGACAGGAAGAGGGTGAAATTTGAATTACTAAAGACCTAAGAATAAATAATAATAAAACAAACGGGGTGAGCTAAAACCGTTTATTAAAAAACCGTTTAAAAACATTGCCGATCTTCATTGACCGATGAAATTACGAACTTCCTAATGTTCCGTTCGAGGGAATTTTCCGGTACTTATTGCAAGCGCTTAATCCTTTATTCAATTTTAGCTCTATTATTATCTACTCCTGTTCCCACTAATTAAGTTTTTTTATCGATTAACAGGGAACTTACCCCAGGACTGAACAGCCGCTGCAGACAGGGCAACCAGTGCCAACACAGAGCGCATTCTACTCATTCTGTGTCGACAACCAGACAGCACTAGTTTCAAAACGTGCGAGTGTGAACGCGGCCGCACCCGGTGACTACTCTCAGTAAATTGAAATAACTGGTGATCAACAAGGAAATTCACTTGTTTTTCAGGACCTGTGTTTTGAACTTCGGTTACTCAGACTTCCATAAATAAGATAATATAACACCATAAATGGATTAGCAGGCTCATGTTTACTAAACCTCTTCTACAAAAGTATAAACCGCAACTCTGGATATCTCGAAGCTATTTACTATAATACCCTACATAGTTCAACTTAATATATTTTAGGAATGTGTGACATATACATAGTTTCATATTTATACGTACATACTACAAAAGACAGACTTTAGGAAGTTCAAAAAGAAACAGTTCACAATAGATCAGAAAAATTTCTCTTTTGTTTGTTTGAGAAGACATTAATGGTAATGATTTAATAAAGAATTGACATGTTATTGTTAGTATCCGCAGTCGCCGTCGTTTACCGTGTTGCTAGTCTGGCTGTACCTAAGAAGGAGAGTTCGCTTTCAAATAGACCGAACAATCCGCTAGTTAGGAAGCGCTCCTAGGATGAGACCATATCGATCAATAAATCCAGTTTTGTGACAATTATTACAAGCAGTTTTTATTGAGTAAGACAAAGATTACACAAAATAAGGCACTTGCATACTGATCGAAATCTTATTCAGATTCTACTTCAAAATTTACAATGAATTTGCCATTCACTTTTCGCCGATTAAACAACAAATCGACCAAAGTATAGTTTTTATCTCCTGAACTGAACGTAGGGCTAACTGTGTCATTTCCGACAGCTTCACATCTGGAACCACGGTAATTTCCACTGCATTGGCAGAGTGGTTCATTATCTTCAGTAATGTAACAAACACCGTTGTTCAGACAGTAATTGAAGCACATGTTGATGTCGCACCTCGCTCCAGAATAACCAGACTCACATCTGAAACAAAAACTGTGTTAAAGAGAGAGAAGGATCATCGAAAACCACCAGTGGCAGGAACTTCAAAATATACTTTACCCGCAAGAGGGTTCCCCCTCATCACTGACACTGCAGGTCCCTTGGATGCAATAATTCTGACAGACTGACACATCGCATCTCTCGCCGATGTAGCCAGGTGCGCATGTGCAAGATGTGGCATTAGCCTTCTCACCATGAACACAAATAATTTTGTCGTTTAGTAATGCAGTCATCACATCTTTACATTCCTCTTTTCCATGAATTTGTTCTTCAGTCGTATACCTGGCAACAATGCCGGAGGGCGCCTCAGTAAAATGCAAAATATTTTTCAATGATTCCGTTATTCGAAATTTTGAATGTTTCCAAACAGCGTGTGTGCCCACGTCTATGAGGTAAATTAAATCTTTTGAAACGGTTAATGCATTTGGTTTAAAATCAGTTCCAGAATCACCAGATATTAACTCCGTCTTATTTTTTCCATCCAATCCCGTACTGAATATTTTATATTTCTTGTTGCGTGTATTATCAGCCCAGAATATTTTCAACGTCTGTTGGTCGATGGCCAAGCTAACCGGATCGTTAATACTTTCGTCTATTAGAACCTCCTTCTCAGTACCATCAAATCGAACTCTCTCTATTGTGGGCTTCGTAGAGTTTGTGTTCGTCCAGTAGACATACCTGAAACGGTTACAGATTTATAAATGTATTTGAGTTCTCACCGTACTCATGTTTATAGGATTTTACATGAATGAGTATAAATTGAAAAGGAAAGCTAAATTAAAATAGGTACTACCGAGACAAGTAGAAAAAAATGGGAATAAGAAGCGTTGCAGAAAATATATGTAACAATATAAAGTGTAATATATGTAAAAATATATGAATGTTTTTCGTGAGAAAGTACATAACTGAGGCAATTTACGTAAGCTTTACTATTTCACAACCTATGGTATGGTAATTTATCAATAAATTACACCTTTCGTTACATAGTACCTAATAAACAAAAGAATGTTAGCTACAAAGTGATTCTGTGGCATCTATTCAGTAACTTACCCTTTACAATCGACGGCTATCGCTCTGGGAATCTCATCCTCTATTTTGATCAACAGATTTTTGTTATCAGACTCCTTATATCCCTGTTTGAATGAAATCCAGAATATGCTCCTCTCAGCGATGTCGGTCCAGTAAAGTATTGCTCTGATTGGATCGATTGTGAAACCTCCGATATCTTTCCCTGTTACCAAAACTTTGTGTTTCTGAGTCGACATTTCAAAACTACATATGGAGGCGTTGTCAGTATGTTTTTTTATATATAATATTGTCTGATGTGCATCATCGTAAGCTAAAGCCGTGGCGTCCCTGAACAGATCACTTTCAACGATTATTTTGTCCCCTTTTGTATAGAATTCCAGTCGGTTCTGCACAGCCACAGCCAGATCTGAAATGCAAAAGTTTCGGAAGGCTCGATACACTGGTGGGTTCCGGCTGTCATTTGAAAATCTTTGTCATTTGCTGTGGGGTATCAGAAGCCTGAAATTCTGACAACCACTCTCACCGGGGTATCCGGTGGCCTAGGTAGCTAAGTGCGGAGGTCAGAGAAGCAGGCACTCTGTATAAAACGTTGGTACTCAGCTTCATCCAGTCTGACTGGATGCCGACCCCACAAAGTTGGAAAAAGGCTTTACACAACTTGTATCCGATTTCCATCACAGATTTCTCATACAAATATTTCTACGACATCTTTGGTACTTACTTACTCTAATTAATATCGGATGCAAAATCACTACATAGTATAAAACAAAGTCGCTTTTTCTGTTCCTATGTCCCTTTGTACGCTTAATTTTTTAAAACTACGCAACCGATTTTCATGCGGTTTTTAGGGTTCCGTACCTCAAAAGGAAAAAAACGGAACCCTTATAGGATCACTTTGTTGTCCGTCTGTCTGTCTGTCTGTCTGTCAAGACCCTTTATCTCAAGAACGCGTGGACGTATCAAGCTGAAATTCACATGAAATACTCAAATCTATTGCCTCTTTAAGCTGTGAAAATATCAAACTTCTAAGCCAAGCCAATCAAAAGATACAGCCGATTATGTCGATATTTTCAACAAATTTTCGACATTCGCAAAGGAATCAAAACCTACAGGATACTTCCCGTAAACTCAGAATCTTGAAATTTGGCATGAAGCATTGTCATATAATGCAAATATAGGAAAAATTGCGAAAATCACATTTTTTTAGTTATATAATATAATAAAAATATTTTAATAAAATGAAACTTACTACCTTATTTCTCACGAACGAATAAAGATATCAAATTGAAATTTATACCAAATACCTAGGTCTATTGTCCCTTTAAGCAGTGAAAAAATCAAACTTCTAAGTTAACGCGATCAAAAGATACAGCAGTTTATACCGACACCTTAACGAATTTCCGTCACACGCTAGGGAATCAAAACCTACAAGGTACTTCCCGTGAACTCAGAATCTTGAAATTCGGCACGAAGCAACGTTATAAGGTAAACGCACCAATCATGGTCAATAGTAGAAAAATATTTGGTATTATTTAATATTTATCAAAGTAGTTATTGCCGCATCTGTCTGCTCTATTGTGGTATTTGTGAAAGACGGTATCAGTTAACCATGGAAATTACAAATACTAATTTATCTTTATTAGAATAAATCAAATAAAATAAATATTTTTTAATTTTTTTTCACCAATAATGGTCAGGTAAATACCTAGTAATGGACCACCATTTATGGTCAAATCTAGTAATGAACAGCCAGTAATGGTCATAAAAAATATACTTAAATAAATCGAATCAAATCTCACCCGGGTAAGATTTTATAGGTTTATTAAAATAAAATATGGTGATAATTGTAAGTAATAAACATTTCATCATCAGCCTATCGCAGTCCACTGCTAGACATAGGCCTCTCCAAGTGCACGCCACTGAGATCGATTTTCGGCTTCTCGCATCCAGCTCCTGCCAGCCGTCTTGCGCAAGTCATCACTCCACCGTGCCTGAGGACGTCCTACACTACGTTTGCCGAGGCGTGGTCTCCACTCTAGAACTCGTTTACCCCAACGGTTATCGGTTCTTCGGCTAATATGGCCAGCCCACTGCCACTTCAGCTTGCTGATTCGGTAGGCTATGTCGATGACCTTGGTTCTCTGACGGATTACCTCATTTCTGATGCGATCCCTCAGAGAAACGCCGAGCATAGCTCTTTCCATAGCCCGCTGAGCGACTTTAAACTTGTGGACCAGCCGTACCGTCAGTGTCCACATTTCGGCTCCGTAAGTCATGACAGGTAGGACGCACTGATTGAAGACTTTTGTCTTTAGGCACTGTGGGATCGACGATGTTAGGACTCGACGTAGCTTCCCAAATGCAGCCCAACCCAACTGAATTCTCCTATTCACCTCGTCCTCAAAGTTGTTTCTACCCAACTGCAATGTCTGCCCCAGGTATACATATTTCCGAACAACTTCGAAAACGGCGCCGTGTATCGCAATCGGTTCCGGTAGAACATGTTCATTGAACATGACCTTGGTTTTGTCCAAGTTCATCCGTAGGCCGATGCGTAGAGAAGATTCAGCCAGGTCGTTCAGCATCTGTTGTAGGTCCTGCAGCGTTTCCGCCATGATGACGATATCGTCAGCAAATCTCAAGTGAGAGATGTGTTCGCCATTGATGTTGATGCCGCGTCCTTTCCAGTTCAGCGTCTTGAACATATCCTCCATTGCATTAGTGAACAGTTTCGGGGAAATAACATCCCCTTGTCTCACTCCTCGATGCAACGGTATGGGCCTTGTTTGCTGATTCTGTACTTGGACGGACATTGTAGCGGCTTCGTAGAGACATCTCATCACTTGGATGTATCGCCAATCTACTTGACAACGCTGCAGGGACTCCAGAACAGACCAGGTTTCAACCGAGTCAAAGGCCTTCTCATAGTCCACAAATGCTAGACACAGGGGCTGATTATACTCTTCGGTCTTCTGTATAATCTGCCGCACTGTGTGGATGTGGTCTATGGTGCCGTATCCGCTCCGAAACCCAGCCTGCTCCGGTGGTTGGAATTCGTCGAGTCTTCGCGCAAGTCGGTTCGTGATCACTCTTGAGAACAGCTTATATACGTGGCTTAGGAGGGAAATGGGTCGATAGTTCTTCAACTGGGTTTTGTCTCCCTTTTTGAAGAACAGGACGACAACACTCCTACTCCACGTCTAACATTTAATAAACATTTATTAAAAACAAAAACCCAAAAATGTTCTAAAAATGATTAACGTAAAGGTACCATACCATGCTTTTTCTTGAGTAATGATGTGTTAGTTATGGTCACACCATTAATGGTCAATGATGACCATTACTAGAATCGTCGTTTGTACTATTGCGTAACAAACATCAAATCAATGATCGTTATATTTTAAATTCAAATTTGATGAATAACGGTTAAAACGCCAGTTGTCCAGTTATGGTCAGATTGACCATAATTGGTACTAACCGTTTTTAAAAGTTCCAGTAATGAACACCCCAGTTAAAAAAAAAGATATAAAGTAAATTAATTAATTTATGTTGTTAATCGTATCCTAAACATCTTAACATGCAAATTAATGATAAGGTACAAATCAAACACTATTTTTCATAGTAAAAACAACTCTCAATAGGTACTCACTCCACTAAAAGGATTAACAAATATTTGTAACTTTCCGACAGCGTCTATTTACGTGGCCACCATTTTTGTAAATGGACGACATCTAGACCTCACATATCATATTTTGACAAGCTAATAGTCTATAGTTTGTTGTTGAGTGTTGCAATTTTCTCTACAACATGTGTGATTCTTATTTAAAAGGTTTTTTTTTCAATTGACCATTACCGGAACGCTTACCATTACTGGTGCAGTTACCTTATAGTACAGATAAAGGGAAAATTGCGAAAATTACAAATTTGAAGTTCCATAAAATATTTAAATATTATTTTTGCTTACATGACATAAAATATTTTTTTAATAATTATATACTTACTACCTACGCTTTTTCACATAAACGCGTAGAGATGTTAAACTTGAAATTCATATCAAACACTTCTTAAATCTAATTGCCTCTAAAGTATGAAAAATTCTAAATCATTCAAATGTCATTGGGCACCTTAGTATGGAAACCATACCCACGGCGGACACGAACGAAATATAGCACAGTATAATAATATAAGGATCTGATTTACTATGGCATTAGTCGCATCAATGTGAACCATGGGAATCTAGATAAAATCAGGTTTAAACATCAAATATTTTCCTCATTTCAATGGGGAATTTAAACGACCAAGTTTGACGGATTTGAGAAATCATTTCTTTGTAGTGAAAGAGTATACTCGCCGTTTATTTCCATTGTCATTAGGTCAGGATCTGATGATGGAAATCCTGAGAAATCGAGGGCAACTATCAGAAATTGTAGGCATGCATAGGGTTAAAACTTGATTCTCAGATGTATGTCTGATGATACTATCAAACAGTGAAGATTTAGAGCTTACCTGATAATGGAGACGTGAGAAAGTCGAGAGAACTCCTCAACGGTATGTTTTAAATAGTTACGTCGTGTTTGGGCTTATATTATTCGTATTGACGAGAACTTTTCACAAAAGTTAAAAATAAAGACTTTTTACAAAAAAAAAAAAACTTCTAAAAACAACAAGAAAACTGTTTATATGCATCGGTCTAGATCTCGGTGGTTAAATAAATATAAATCATCCTCTAGACACCGACTTCTAGAACGATGCACCTAACATCTTCTTCCTTTCTTTCTTGTTTTTGTTTTCTTGTTGCTTTTTTATACGTTGGAAGTTGGATTTGTTTGTAAAATGCTTTTTAAATTCATTTTGATAAAGACCATTATGACCATTACGACCCACCAGTACAAGTTACGACTGGGAATGTGGGTATTGAGATATATAAACTAAATGAGAACTATTTACAAAATAAAATAAAGCCGACTTTATAAAACAAAGAAAGGGACAGAATTAAACTTTTGTCAAAGCTCTAGAAACATAAAGCCAGCAGCCCCGAATCCTACTCTCTAGCAGTCGTTGTTACAATTCGACAGTTACAAGTCGTCAGGCGGTTTCGAAAAAATTCCTGCAATGGCTGCTTTAACCCAAGTTAGTAGTGAATTCTCATCACCTAAAATAAAATAAGCTTGTGTTGGACACAAGGTTACTGCTATAAATTGTAAAGGAGTTCCCATAACTATATCTGATCTTTGCTATCGATCCCGCAATGGCAGTCAAACCTATCTATGTGGAAAGTCTTTGCCAATACGAATTAAATAAGCCCAAACACGTGGTAGTTGCAATATACCGTTCAGGAGTTCCCTCGACTCTATGTGGTCTCCATAATCAAATCAGCTCCAAACCTTCACTGTTTACCAGTACCCTCAAAAATACACTCACATGTCTGGTTTTGACTTTTTGACTTGATGCGTGCCTACAATATTCAAGAGTTGCCCTCGATTTATCAGGGTTTCCAGATCCTCATCAGATCCTGGTCAAACGAATTGGCATCTTCCTTCTTTATGAAAAGTCTTTAACAATAAAAACTAGCATTGCAACCTGTACAATCCTCTGAAACTGCTTGTCTTTTATATTTTTTAAACGATCCTGGACATTCGTCTCCATGGAATTTTAATAAAATATTTATACTCAAAGGAACGTCATACGTCATATATTCTCCACAATTTTAAACTACTTTGATTCATGTTCGCCACTTTTTGCAAAGTGGGTCAGACATGCCCAATGACCTTTAAGGCATAATTAGTTATTTTTAATCAGATTTCTGAATGATGACTATAAAATGTTGTAAATAAATAACTTTAATAAAAAAACTTTTACAAGGTACTGGCCTACTATTTTAGCTATATTATAAAATAAAAAATATTAACTATTTTGACTCTCACGAAATTACCATAACTATGATTATTCTAAACTGAACGGTTTGCGCGAGAGTCACTTTTTATCTATACAGGATTTGTACGGAACCCTCGGTGCGCGAGCCCGGCTCGCACTTGGCCGGTTTTTTTTAATAGATAGAGTGATTAAAGAGGACGGTTTATATGTATAACTAGCCGTTTTCCCGCGGTTTCACCCGCGTCCCGTGGGAGCTACTTCCCGCACGGGGATAAAATACTTATAGCCTATGTTACTCGCAGATAATATAGCTTTCTAATTGTGAAAGAATATTTAAAATCGGTCCAGTAGTTTTTGAGTTTATCCATTACAACCAAACAAACAAAGTTTTCCTCTTTATAATATTACTATAGATAACATACATTAAATAGTAGGGGAATACTATTATCCCGTGCGAAGCCGGAGCGGGTCGCTAGTCTGTTATATATATGTACATGTACATATACCCAACTTGTACTAACTGCTTACTACCTATTGGGACATTTTATCATTCACTAAAAAACATTGCCGATCTTCATTGACCGATGAATTTGCGAACTTCCTAATGTTCCGTTGGAGGGAATTTTCCGGTACTTATTGCAAGCGCTTAATCCTTTATTCAATTTTAGCTCTATTATTATCTACTCCTGTCCCCACTAATTAAGTTTTTTTATCGATTAACAGGGAACTTACCCCAGGACTGAACAGCCGCTGCAGACAGGGCAACCAGTGCCAACACAAAACGCATTCTACTCATTCCGTGTCGACAACCAGACAGCACTAGTTTCAAAACATGCGAGTGTGAACGCGGCCGCACCCGGTGACTACTCTCAGTAAATTGAAATAACTGGTGATCAACAAGGAAATTCACTTGTTTTTCAGGACCTGTGTTTTGAACTTCGGTTACTCAGACTTCCATAAATAAGATAATATAACACCATAAATGGATTAGCAGGCTCATGTTTACTGAGCCTCTTCTACAAAAGTATAAACCGCAACTCTGGATATCTCGAAGCTATTTACTATAATACCTACATAGTTCAACTTAATATATTTTAAGAATGTGTAACATAAAATAAACATAGTATCATGTTTATACGTACATACTACAAAAGACAGACTTTAGGAAGTTCAAGAAGAAACAGTTCACAGTAGATCAAAAAAATTGCTGTTTTGTTTGTTTGAGAAGACACTAATGGACAAGATTTAATAAAGAATTGACATGTTATTGTTAGTATCCGCAGTCGCCGTCGTTTACCGTATTGCTGGTCTGGCTGTACCTAAGAAGGAGAGTTCGATTTCAAATAGACCGGACAATCCGCTAGTTAGGAAGCGCTCCTAGGATGAGACCATATCGATCAATAAATCCAGTTTTGTGACAATTATTACAAGCAGTTTTTATTGAGTAAGACAAAGATTACACAAAATAAGGCACTTGCATACTGATCGAAATCTTATTCAGATTCTACTTCAAAATTTACAATGAATTTGCCATTCACTTTTCGCCGATTAAACAACAAATCGACCAAAGTATAGTTTTTATCCCCTGAACTGAACGCAGGGCTAACTGTGTCGTTTCCGATAGCTTCACATCTGGAACCACGGTAATTTCCACTGCATTGGCAGAGTGGTTCATTCTGTTCAGTAAAGTAACAAACACCGTTGTTCAGACAGTAATTGAAGCACATGTTGATGTCGCACCTCGCTCCAGAATAACCAGACTCACATCTGAAACAAAAACCGTGTTAAAGAGAGAGAAGGATCATCGAAAACCACCAGTGGCAGGAGCTTCAAAATATACTTTACCCGCAAGAGGGTTCCCCCTCATCACTGACACTGCAGGTGCCGTGGTTGCAATAGTTCTGACAGACTGACACATCGCATCTCTCGCCGATGTAGCCAGGCGCGCATGTGCAAGATGTGGCATTAGCCTTCTCACCATGAACACAAATGAGGCTCTCGAGCTCCGAAATAATACGACGAGAGGTTTCGTTCTCTGAATTATCATGTAGCAAACTAGTTAAAGCTTTACATTCCTGAATTCCCTTAGTTTGTTCTTCAAGTGAATATTTCGCAACAATACTAGACGGAATTTCAGAGTACGAACTACCGATCTGCTTTAATGTTCCTAAAATATGAAGTTTTGAATCTTTCCAAACGGCTTTCTGTTGATTTTCGATTAAATATACAAAATCTTTTGACACAGTTAATGCTCTAGGTAGATTGGTTCCGTGCAATAATTCGTCTTTATTGTTTCCTTCTAAATCTGAATACTTTACTCTGTACTTGTGCGTGTCGTCGTGTCTGATATCAATCCAGAACATTTTATTTATTTGAGGATCGATGACAAGGCGATGAGGTTCTTGGATGTCCTGGTCTATCAATACTGCTCTGTCGGAGCCATCAAATCTTACTTTTTCTATTGCGGGCTTCATAGAGCTTGTACTAGTCCAGTAAACAAACCTGCAAGTTTAAATCAACATTTAATTAATTTATAACATAGATGTTCAGTTCATGGTGGAAAGAGATTGGTGGTTATTTACTGCAATGATCTATTTACCAAAAAAACAAAAGTCGTGTTGGCCTCGTGGGTAAAGAACCAACCTCTCAAGTAAGAAGGCGTGGGTGCGATTCCAGGTCATGCAAGTGCCAATGCAACTTTTTTAAGTTTATATGTACTTTTTAGGTATATCTTGGACACTAATGTCTGTGGCATTAAACATCCTTGGGTGTCGTTACGCAGAGGCGGCTTTAGGCGTGGGCGACGTGGGCCACCGCCTACGGCCTCGCGGTGCAAGGGGCCTCGCGCCTCAAAAATTTTTAAAGCGAGAATAAAATAAAAGATATAAATCAATTTTGTTGTGAAACATGTTTTCTTAGTCTGGGAACATTTGCCGCCGACCAGAGTGCGGGGTATTCCTGGTTTTATTTGTTTACTTTCTTTACTAGGAAGTCAAGCAATCAAATCAAAGTACGCAACGCAGTCGCTAGGCGCATAACAATAGAGTAGCGGTTTTAGGGACAAGCAAATTTCGATGGTCCCTATTAACAATGTCAGTTCTGCAAAAAGAGTACTTTTCAGTAGAGTACTTCAAAGTTTGTTTTGACGATAAAAAAAAATTACATAACTGAGGATATTCAAATTTGCGCTGATTATTTTAGGTATTGTTTACTAAGTGTTCACATAGATAAAACTAAGAAATTATTTATGGTTAAGGAAATAAGGTACTACCGACAATTAAACATGTACAATTTGCAAATTGATTTGTCGGAAATGACACATCCAACAAAACGTACTTTTAGTTACATGTAACAATGTCAAAAGTGACACATCCAACCAAAAAATCTACTATACGTACATGTAATAACGTCAGAAGTGGTATATCCGACAAAATTGTCTGTTTAAATACCATTGAAAATAGATGTAACTACCGGAACCTACTTTATTAAAGGGAATATACCTATGTTCTCATTTCGACATTATGGGATGTTTAATTGTTCAAACGTAAAAAAACAATAAATCACCCGCAAATTCACCCGCGCGAGCGCTCCTCCCGGTGACAAAGTGCGTAGTGGCAGAACCGCGCGCGCCCCGCGCTCTCTCCGTCCCGCGGACAGCGTCGGTTCCGTCACTACCGACACTGTTGCGCGGACGAAGTTATTGAAACCGACAATATTAACTAAACAATTGACTAAATAAAATAATTTTTAATAAAATAAAATATTACGTATGATAGATTTTTTTATTGTGATTCTATTTATGTAAAAAAGTGAAAATCAGTAAAAATGTATTTCCGACATTGTTAATAGGGACCATCGATTTGCTGCAGACGTCGAAGAAAAAAAAAGCGCTCACTTCGCTCGCGGTTTCTTCTTTATTTCTAATTTATTCTACGTTTACTTTTAGAGTTCTCAATTTAACTAAAAGTTGGAGCACCGAAGAAACACAGCTGACTGTCGATCCAGTCACGGTTTCTTTTAATTTTTCTTTTAATTTTCGGTTTCGTTAAATTTGAGAAATTCTCGAACAAACACTACTTTTACGTCCCAAAACTCAAAAATTTTCGCGCTCGCTCCGCTCGCGGTTTATTTACTTTACGCTTAATTTTTTTATTACACATAGCTACTTTTAATGTCCTAATACTCACAAAAACTCGCGCTCCCTTCGCCCGCGGCTTCGTCACTTCACAGTTGCCTTTTATTATAAATGTTTACTATGTTTAGGACTTTTAGTGATCCAAAACTCAAAAATTTTCGGGCTTACTCCACTTTACAGTAGTTTTCATTGTCAGTGTCAACATTTTTTATTCTACCCTAGCAAAATTTTAGTACATAGGCGTCAACAAAGAGTTATACGTACGTTTGGGCTACATTTTAAGTAATTTTTGTTTTGAGTTCTAAAATATTACAAAAAATTTCGCGCTCGCTTCGCTCGCGTTATCAGAACCTATGTTCCCGTATTTTTGCCTTCACCAACCAGCAATAACTTATGTACGATTGGGCTACATTTTACGTAAATTTTGCCCTGTCTTGTTAACTATTAAAAAAATTCGCGCTCGCTTCGCTCGCGCAATCGGTAACTGCATATGTCTCTGTTTTTAAAACCGGCACTATAGAATAATTACACGTATAATTGTGTTATTCAATACTAGCTTCTGCCAGCGACTTTAATCTAATTTGTATTTTTATGAATAAAAACTTGGCAGTGTTAATTGTTTTTTTTGTTTTTATTATTTTAAAGAATCCGTCTTCAGGTTGCCATAGAACAGGGCCTCGCGAAATCTGTCTTGCCCACATCAAATTTAGGTCTTGCCCCGCCACTGTCGTTACGAGTGGTCAGAAGCCAGTAAGTCTGACATCAGTCTAACCTAGGGGTATTGGGTTGCCCGGGTAACTGGGTTGAGGAGGTCAGATAGCTCAGTTGCTCCTTGTAAAGCACTGGTACTCAGCTGCATCTGGTTCGACTGGAATCGTAGCTGGTAAAAGGCTCGGAATATGGACGATGGATTTACTTACCCTGAACAGCTATCGACAGCGATAGCCCTCGGATTCTCTTCATCCAACCGGAGTACAACCCTTTCGTTTAAGTTGTTTTCATGTGAAGGCTTGAGGGTCATCGAGTGTATACTTTTATCCTCAATCCAAAATAATAATTCTTTTACTGTATCGATAGCGAAACTAATTATCTCTTTCGTCGTTAGTATGGCCTGAAAGTCGTTGGATGTGAAGTTAAATCTGTATACGGAAGAGTTGTCTGTCTGTTGGTCGACGATCAGGAGCGTGTCGTGGAGTGCGTCGTAAGCTAACGCCGTGAGGTTCTTAAACTGGTGGCTAGTGATGCTGTGTGTTATCGTATCGTTTTTAAAAAAATCTATTCGTTTTTGTAACGCCAGCGCATAGTCTGAAACAGAAACACATTAGTGTTACCCACGTAATGTTTACTGTTCAATGTATGTATTTATTAGCTTGTTATCCTCCCCATATCTACAGTTTATAAGTTATTATAATTTTAGTTAAGATTAAGACAAACTATCACAAGTTTTACAGAATCGTTTCAAGATTGATAAATAACGTCGATGTAACTCTAGTTTTTCAAATAACTAATTTTGCATGATGTGCAAACGAGATATGTATGGTAACTTGATTAAAATTATGTGGGTCATGCACGAACACTACGACATACCCATAGGTTCCGTAACAATACCCACGTACATAACAACAATTGTTGTATAAGTAAAATATATTCCGTATTAAAAATTACTATGATTTATTTTTACAGTTCCTACTTTCTTAAATGAACCGTACCCACAACTGACACAAATTGAACGAAAGGCTTAAACGCTGTCTTATCTGTATGAGAAGAGGTCTGTACCCAAAAGTGAGCTGGCTAATATATAATGCCCAATGATAAACATAATGAAATTCATAGGTTCATAAATACTGCTCTGTACTCACCCCAGGAGTGGACTATCTGTCCAGACAGCACCACCAGCGCCCACACACTCAGCAGTTTGTACATTGTAGCTCAGACACGGAGTGCACAACTAAACGCAACTTCAGATTACAATACTCTGAGGAAATTGCAGATGCGTCCGACTACTGCGACTGCTTTCGAATTAATGAAGTTATTATAAAGCGTCTGAACGACAAAATCTTGAGATTTGTTCTCGAATTATATTTTTACTATTCGGACTTCCCCTGGTGCAATTTTTTCAAGGATAGCGATACGAGCGTTATCGAATTTGAACTCTGGACACCTTTGATTATTGTTACATGTATACCACTACATTACACTTGTACTGAAACGATACCACATCTATACCTACTAATATACAAAGCTTTTGTTTGTTTGTTTGAACGCGCTAATCTCAGAAACTACTGATCTGATTTGATTTACTTTCAGGGTTTGATAGCCTATTTATTTAGGAAGGCTATATATTATCACGCTAAGACCAAAAAGAGCGTAGCACCAATGAAGAATGTTTCAAAATCGGGGGATAGGTATTTTCGTCTTGAGAGAGCTTACGATTCGTGCGCTGCGTAAACGGTTAAAGTTTCGCAAAAATAATGTATGACAGAATTGTTCCCCTTTAAAAGTTCTAAAAACAAAGGTGTTTTTATAAAGAAATAAAAACATTATACGTCACAAATATTTAATTTACAACAATATTGTCCTTTACATCGTTCGATTTAAATGAATATTTTAGGAGATAAAGTAGTTTTAAAATAATTAAATGATCCAGTTCCTAGCGCGCACTATGGAAAATTCTCTCGCCGTTGGGAAGCTACAGTAGCCCCGTGTAACATCGGCTATATTTTACCCGGGTACGGGAAGTTGTTCCCTTGGGACGCGAGTAAAACCGGGTAAAAGCGAAATACTACTCACTGATTAATAACGAAATCTCAGAAACTATAAACTCCTACAACCTTGAAGTGAGGTTTTTTATAGAGTGAAGACATGCGTAGTAGTAGCTCTACTCCTGTTCTTACTAATTAAATTTTTAGGGTACTTACCCCAGGACTGAACAGCCGCTGCAGACAAGGCAACCAGTGTCAACACAGAGCGCATTCTACTCATTCTGTGTCGACAACCAGACAGCACTAGTTTCAAAACGTGCGAGTGTGAACGCGGCCGCACCCGGTGACTACTCTCAGTAAATTGAAATAACTGGTGATCAACAAAATCTACAAAAGTATAATCCCACCAAAAACATTAAATGTAAAAAAAGCCAAGCCTCTACGCAATTCTTCCGCCGTAAAAAGTTTTGAGATCGCATAGAAGCCAAGTCCTGTTCAACTTTATTTGTAATAATAAATCAATATTTTGTGACTATATCAATAGTTTTGTTCACATTACAATAATATTGACTTGGCCATGAGCAATTTTCCCTTTATATGTCGCTAATAATATAACCTATCTTGGTGCCAAAGAAGGTTCTAAGTTTGCTAGAAGTACCTTTGATTTTTGAAGCAACTTCGAGGACGAGGTGAATAGGAGAATTCAGTTGGGTTGGGCAGCATCGTCGATCCCACAGTGCCTAAAGACAAAAGTCTTCAATCGGTGCGTCCTACCTGTCATGACTTACGGAGCCGAAACGTGGACACTGGCGGTACGGCTGGTCCACAAGTTTAAAGTCGCTCAGCGGGCTATGGAAAGAGCTATGCTCGGCATTTCTCTGAGGGATCGCATCAGAAATGAGGTAATCCGTCAGAGAACCAAGGTCATCGACATAGCCCACCGAATCAGCAAGCTGAAGTGGCAGTGGGCTGGCCATATTAGCCGAAGAACCGATAACCGTTAGGGTAAACGAGTTCTAGAGTGGAGACCACGCCTCGGCAAACGTAGTGTAGCAGGCACGGTGGAGTGATGACTTGCGCAAGACGGCTGGCAGGAGCTGGATGCGAGCAGCCGAAAATCGATCTCAGTGGCGTGCACTTGGAGAGGCCTATGTCACAGTTTAAATATATGTAGAGCAGTTCGGAAACTACGAACAAACGTTCGAAACGGCTCACTCACACAAACATGGCACACCGACGAGGCTCCGGGGGGATCTCGCGGTGCTCTCAGTAACGCGTGTCAAGACGAGTGGTCGCGTTTAATCTTTTTTTTTCCGAAAATGCCGCGAGCGAACGATTTATTTATTGTTATTGTTATACTTATCATCGTTATTATTCGATTTAAGGCCGCGATCATAATTAATTTTAACTGTGATGCGGCGGTTATGAGGATATTTAAAGCCGATAGTGTAATAGTTGAGATGAAGATGGCGGCCGAAATACGTATAATTTTTTTCGTCATAGGACACCCTCACCCATTTTCAAGATATTCGAGGGTGCTAAAACGATACTGCAGTCAAAACGTGAATCCAAGATGGCGGCTGCAACAGGTATCATTTTTTTCGTCATGGGTGTCATATTCATGGTATTTGAGGGTGCTAAAAACTATACTGCAGTCAAAACGTGAATCCAAGATGGCGGCTGCAACAGGTATCATTTTTTTCGTCATGGGTGTCATTTTCATGGTATTTGAGGGTGCTTAAAACGATAGTGCAGTCAAAACGTAAAACCAAAATGGCGGCTGTAACAGGTATCAATTTTTCGTCATGGGTGTCATTTTCATGGTATTTGAGGGTTCTAAAAACGATAGTGCAATCAAAACATGAATCCAAGATGGCGGCTGCAACAGTTATAATTTTTGTCGTCATGGGTGTGATTTTCCTGGTTTTTGAGGGTGCTTAAAACGATAGTGCAGTCAAAATTTAATAATAAACAAACAAAGAATTTCGAACGTGCCGTAGCAGAGGAAAATATTTTTCTGTTAATAATTTGTAGATATAAATGAACAATAGGTATTTTTTATGTCGCGCGCGAGGTGGTGCGGCGACAACCGCGCGCCCGCTCCAACTAACGCCCGAAACATTTTCGTCCAACCTCGGCTCGCTTAAACCCGCCAAAACTTGCAAAGGTTACGCCACCGTTATCATAAAAGTTACAGATCTAATATAAAGCTATAATTTAGTAATAACAAGTTGTTGTGTAAATATTATATGTTTTTCGTGTTCAAACTATCGTTTTTTGCTGAGATTAACCAAAGCTATGAAATTACCTATTTAAATTGTATTGTAATTTGTAAGCTAGTTAGGTAGTTAATTAAATTCAATGATTGATTACTACAGAACAAAAAAGTAAAAAAAAACAACACCAATATCATTAAAAGTGACAACCCTATTGCTTCAACGGAGCGTTGGTAGTTCTTTATGTCCGCAAACAGGCTTAGTTTCCATACTGTTTCATATCTTTACCGTGCCTGTGTCCAGCAGTGGACTGCGATAGGCTGATGATGATGATACCTTTGATTTTTGATGATCGGTCAGTGAGTCAGTGAGTGACAAAATGGTGTAACTTTGATCGCTCATAACTCGTAGAATATTCATTCAAATGTCTTGTAATTTTGAGACTGAGCTTGTTCTAATACTTACTCTTGGTCATCGAAAACCTAAACTCTTGGCTTTGTCCACATGGAAGATACGGGGGGGTGAAATAGCCACGAAACGCTTCGAGAAAAGATGGTACGGCCCTGCCCGCTTTGCTCGAGTCTTGGCTGGGCACTGCCGTGCCCTCAGAACCGCAACTCTGGAATATCTCGAAGCTATTTACTATAATACCTACATAGTTCAACTAAATATATTTTAAGAATGTGTGACATATACATAGTATCATATACGTACATACTACAAAAGACAGACTTTAGGAAGTTCAAAAGAAACAGTTCACAATAGATCAAAAGAATTGCTCTTTTGTTTGTTTTAGAAGACACTAATGGTAATGATTTAATAAAGAATTGACATGTTATAGTCGCTGTCGTTTTCCGTATTGCTGGTCTGGAGAGTTCGCTAGGCGTAAGTTCGCTTTCAAATAGACTATCCGCTAATCCGCTAGTTAGGAAGTGCTCGTAGGAGACCATATCGATCAATAAATCCAGTTTCGTGGCAATTATTACAAGCAGTTTTTATTGAATAAGACACAGATAACACAAAAAAAGGCACTTGCATACTGATCGAAATCTTATTCAGATTCTACTTCAAAATTTACAATAAATTTGCCATTCATTTTTCGCCGATTAAACAACAAATCGACCAAAGTATAGTTTTTATCTCCTGAACTGAACGCAGGGCTAACTGTGTCGTTTCCGATAGCTTCACATCTGGAACCACGGTAATTTCCACTGCATTGGCAGAGTGGTTCATTCTCTTCAGTAAAGTAACAAACACCGTTGTTCAGACAGTAATTGAAGCACATGTTGATGTCGCACCTCGCTCCAGAATAACCAGACTCACATCTGAAACAAAAACCGTGTTAAAGAGAGAGAAGGATCATCGAAAACCACCAGTGGCAGGAGCTTCAAAATATACTTTACCCGCAAGAGGGTTCCCCCTCATCACTGACACTGCAGGCCCCTTGGATGCAATAGTTCTGACAAACTGACACATCGCATCTCTCGCCGATGTAGCCAGGCGCGCATGTGCAAGATGTGGCATTAGCCTTCTCACCATGAACACAAATGAGGCTCTCGAGCTCCGAAATAATACGACGAGAGGTTTCGTTCTCTGAATTATCTTGTAGCAAACTAGTTAAAGCTTTACATTCCCGAATTCCACTAGTTTGTTCTTCAAGCGTATATTTGGACGCGATTATTAATGATGGATGGCCTTCAGGCTTAGATTCATGAACATAGGGAATGGCCCCCTTGGCTTTCCGTATTTTATAAATATATATTAATAAACCTTGCTCGACACTGTAAATAAATTGACTTGAGACTGTCAATGCTTTTGGGCTACGACCATTACCCACTCCAAAAGCTATTTCCTTCATTCCATTCAAATCCGCAGCCTTAATTTTATAATTATGGGTTTCATTATGTCTTATATCAATCCAGAACATTTTCTTTATCTTAGGGTCGATGACAAGATGATAAGGCTCATGGATATCCTTGTCTAGCACCACTTCTCTTACGGTGCCATCAAATCGAACTCTCTCTATTGTAGGCTTCGCAATGTTTTTGTTGGTCCAGTAAACAAACCTGCAATTTAGTGACCACTTAATTGTCTTATGTCATAACCTTTCATCCCACCGAAAAAGGGTCCCACAAAGAAAAAAAGAAATTGGGCACGCCAAGCAAATTACGAAACTGAGCTTTCAACTTTTAAAAGATTGTCATTATAGATTTTTATGATGAATTCGCCACTAACGTGGTAGAAGTTCAATGAAATTTTGAGCACAAACTTGTGTCTACTTTATCCTCTAGCTAGATAATTAAAACGACTGTTGAACTCTGAAAGTGAAGAGTAATGGTTGCAAAAACATGTTCTTCATGCTACATAAATACCGTTTCACAGCTATACAATGTACACGTTTCAAAATATACTAGGAATAGCTTTAACATACCCCTCACAACTGTCCACTGCAATAGAACTAGGGATTTCATCATGTAACTCAATTACAAGATTTTGGTCACTGACGTCGCATTTAGATCCAGACTTTAGTGGTATCGAGAATATGTATCTTTCCTGGACCCAGAAAAGTAAATCCTTGGCTGGGTCGTGGACTATACTCTGGATCTGTTTCCTGGTAAGTATGAGCTCGATGTCATTGGATGTCAAGTTAAATCTGTATACGGAAGAGTTGTCTGTCTGTTGGTCGACGATCAGGAGCGTGTCGTGGAGTGCGTCGTAAGCTAACGCCGTGAGGTTCTTAAACTGGTGACTAGTGATGCTGTGTGTTATCGTATCGTTTTTAAAAAAATCTATTCGTTTTTCTAACGCCAGCGCATAGTCTGAAACAGAAACACATATTAGTGTTACACACGTAATGTTTATTATTCAATGTATTTGTTACTGTAAAAGCTCGAACTACGGTAAATCTTAAGATTTTCCAGTAAATCTTAGAATTTACATTAAAGAAACGGATTATGTCGGAAAAAATCATGTCATAACTCGTTCAGAGCATCAATTTGTTAAATACCACACTATAATAAAAAACTATACAAAATCAGTTTGATTACCTAACGTGCGTCGTCATACAAGCGACTAAGCTGCGTTAGCGTTGCGTTCGTTTTCTACTTTGAAATGAAAATAATGTAAAGGGTAACCATTTTACATAACTTTTTGATGTTTACTTAAAATAAATGAAGAAGAATTGATTAATCTGTTGTTAAATTATTGATACAACCTAGCATGTACTTAATTTGCAAGGTAAAAGCCCGAAAAAATCGTACATTTCTTCTTAGGGTGTGTCCACACCTGGCGAATGCGCCGCGAATGCGCAGCACGCGAGCCGATCGCGAGCTGTCCGCGAGCTGCGCGCGTGCAGTCACTGCAATAGTTCGGTGCGCCCCTTTAGCGCAACTCACGCAAGGCTCGTATAGAGCGCGCGATCTGCGCGCAATCAGTTCTCGCCCTAAGGCCTCTGCCTCGAATTTTGCGGGCAGCGGGGCGGCAGCGGCGGCGGCGCGGGCGGTCACCGTTTTGACTGGAGCTCACCGCTCGTTGCCCGCTCCCGCGCCGCAGTATTCGAGGGCCGGTCCATTTGATTATACGCGTAAGGCCGGCTCCACACGTTGGCCCCAACGCTCGTTCCAACGTTGGACCGTACTTGAACTTAGTTCTGTCCCGTCAGGGCCAATGTAAAGATGTCCGATACGGAAATCGAAACTGCTCTCAGCGCGTTTGTAGTGATGAGTGCAAATTTATATTTGTTACTGAGAAAAAATAAAAAACCACGTCAAAGAAGATGGTGGATGACGACACATCATAAAACACGGAATCGTCCATGCCGGTGGCGATTTGCTAGATGAGGAAGCCATTTTTACTCGACGTACGCACTCGCTGCGTGTTGTGGCAGAACTGAGCAAAGCGCCAACGTGTGGACGGATCGCCAACGTTGGCGCTTAGATTCCTTTGATGAAACCGACACGAGACGGCCAACTACCAACGCTCGCCCCAACGTTGGGACGAATGCCATTTTCTAGATCCACACGTTGGACGAATAGCGTTGGAACGAGCGTTGGGGCCAACGTGTGGAGCCGGCGTAAGATCCTGCCGCTCCCGCGCCGCCGCCGCTGCCGCCCCGCTGCCCGCAGAATTCGAGGCAGAGGCCTTACAGTTCCGTATATTGGCTCAGTACTATCGAAGATGGCAGACGTCGCGCGCCGCCTGCGCGCCGCTCGCGTGCGGCGCTTAGGTCGCGCGCGAGCTGCGCGCGGGCGGCGCAGAAGCGGCGCACGAACAAAAATGCACGCGCGCAGCTCGCGGACAGCTCGCGATCGGCTCGCGTGCTGCGCATTCGCGGCGCATTTACCAGATGTGGACGCACCCTTAGGTTTCACTGGAAAATCTTAGGATTTACGGTAGTTCGAGCTTTTACATTAACATATTTATTAGCTTGTTATCCCCTTCTTATCTTCAATTTTATGATAACCTTAGTTAAGACTATGATAAGTTTTAAATAATCGTTTAAAGATTGGTAAATAAAGCCGGTTGTGTGTCGTCCCGGCAGTTCGAACATTAATTTCCAAATCATTGTAATCATTGTCGATTCCAAATCGAGGTACCTATATACTTTCCAGCAAAAAAAAATTGATATCGATTATAGATAGATATATCATTTTATTTGTCATAACATGAGTACCATGCAGATGGTACAAAAAAACGTGGTAAAGCACAGACATGTTTGGCCTTTCGGCGTACAAATATAAAGATGAGTTTAGATTACAATGTCAAATGTCATTAATTAAATTATCACAATTCTATTGTTCATATTATCCAAATAATAATAGTTATTACAGTAATAGATTATATTTTTTTAAATTACGTCGGCCATACACGGACACTACGACTTACGTACCGTGATAATACTTACCTACATAACAATTATTATTCTCATAAGTATCAAAAATTACTATAATTTATTTTACTGTTCCTATTTTCTTGAAATAACCGTACCCACAACTGACAAAAATTGAACGAAAGTCTTAAACGCTGTCTTATCTGTATGAGAAGAGTGAGCTGTCTAATATACAACATGTAACGTAATTAACGCACACCCTCAAACACCCTAATTAGAATATTATGTTACAATCATAATACATATACTGAATTTTTAATTTAACATGTATATGCATTGTTATTTACTAAATTTGTTATACCAATTCTTGGAGAACTTTTTGGTCATACTACTACGCACGCAAATATCGCGCCGCGCGCCGCTCGACTCGACACAACATAACGAAACTACGGAAAAAGCCGACAATACACGAAGTCTTATTACTTTGAGTTACGGTCTATTTGAATTTGTTTTGACTGTACAGCGACAATAAGACAATAATTTCCGTAGTTTTAATATTTTTGGGATAAAAAATTACCTATATTAAAAATGATATAAATCGATTCAGTAAACGACTCTGAACAAACTAATTTCAGGATGTGCGTTAATTAAGTTACATGTTGTATAATGCCCAATGATAAACATGATGAAATTCATAAGTTCATAAATACTGCTCTGTACTCACCCCAGGAGTGGACTATCTCTACAGACAGCACCACTAGCGCCCACACACTCAGCAGTTTGTACATTGTAGCTCAGACGCGGAGTGCACAACTTAACGCAAGTTCAGATTACAATAATTTGAGGAAATTGCAGATGTGTCCGACTACTGCGACTGCTTTCGAGTTAATGAAGTTATTATAAAGCGTTAGAACCACAAAAGCTTGAGATTTGTTGTTCTCGAATCATATTTTTGCTATTCGGACTTCCCTTGAAGCCGATACGATAAGGCGGCCAACCGTCCCGCATTCTGCGGGACCGTCCCGTAATGACAGTTGTAATCCCGCATTGCAATATTTAATAAAATAGTCCCGCAAATCGTCTAAGGCGTCCCGCATGTCCCGCATTCCTCGTTTCCCATCGCTTTGCTCGCATAAAGGTGTTCCACATCAAAATACGAATGACGAGATGCGGCGCGGCGCCGTTGCTACCGCAGGCAGTGTATCATCAAGCGTGTGTGTGAGGGTGTGTGTGTGTGTGTGTGTGTGTGTGTGTGTGTACGGCTGCGCGCGTGCGTCCGTGTGTTCATGCCGCATGCGTTTACGTGAGTTTCCCGGAGTTTTCATTGTTTTGTTTCGCGCGCCAAGTGCAAGAGAGACAGAGACAAAAAAGGCTCAAGTTCAAAGAGCACTCATGTGAAAAATATGATTTTAAAAATAAATGTTAATTCGGTAGTGGTGTTGTTTGTTTCTAATTTAAGTACACCATTAACAATTCCAACAAATCCTAATTCTTATTGTGGTTAGGGGTGGGTGTCCCGCATTGACTTACTATAAAGTTGGCCGCCTTACGATACGAGTTACGAGCGTTATCGAATTTGAACTCTGGACACCTTTGATTATTGTTACATATACCACTACATTACACTTGTACTGGAACGATACCACATCTATCTATACTAATATTATAAAGCTGAAGAGTTTGTTTGTTTGCTTGAACACGCTAATCTCAGGAACCACTGGTCCGATTTGAAAAATTCTTTCAGTGTTAGATAGCACATTTATCGAGGAAGGCTATAGGCTATATATTATCACGCTAAGGCCAACCGGATTCAGCTGAGTACCAGTGCTTAACAAGAAGCGACTGCCTATCTGACCTTCTTAGTTCCCAGTTACCCGGGCAACCCAATACCCCTTGGTTAGAAAAGTTGCATTGGTACTTGCCTGACCTGGAATCGAACCCGCGCCCTCATACTTGAGAGGTTGGTTCTAAACCGACTAAGCCACCACGACAAATGTTTGTATGTGTGACATATACATAGTATCATATTTGTACATTATATTTGTACGTACAAACTACAAAAGACAGACTTTAGGAAGTTCAGAAAAACAGTTCACAATAGATCAAAAAAATTGCTCTTTTGTTTGTTTTAGAAGACACTAATGGACAAGATTTAATAAAGAATTGACATGTTATTGTTATTATCCGCAGTCGCCGTCGTTTACGGTGTTGCTGGTCTGGCTGTACCTAAGAAGGAGAGTTCGCTTTCAAATAGACCGGACAATCCGCTAGTTAGGAAGCGCTCGTAGGATGAGACCATATCGATCAATAAATTCAGTTTTGTGGCAATTATTACAAGCAGTTTTTATTGAGTAAGACAAAAATTAAACAAAATAAGGCACTTGCATACTGATCGAAATCTTATTCAGATTCTACTTCAAAATTTACAATGAATTTGCCATTCACTTTTCGCCGATTAAACAACAAATCGACCAAAGTATAGTTTTTATCTCCTGAACTGAACGCAGGGCTAACTGTGTCATTTCTGGCAGCTTCACATCTGGAACCACGGTAATTTCCACTGCATTGGCAGAGTGGTTCATTCTCTTCAGTAAAGTAACAAACACCGTTGTTTAGACAGTAATTGAAGCACATGTTGATGTCGCACCTCGCTCCAGAATAACCAGACTCACATCTGAAACAAAAACCATGTTAAAGAGAGAAAAGGATCATCGAAAACCACCAGTGGCAGGAGCTTCAAAATATACTTCACCCGGAAGAGGGTTCCCCCTCATCACTGACACTGCAGGTGCCGTGGATGCAATAGTTCTGACAGACTGACACATCGCATCTCTCGCCGATGTAGCCAGGCGCGCATGTGCAAGATGTGGCATTAGCCTTCTCACCATGAACACAAATAATTTTGTCGTTTAGTAATGCAGTCATCACATCTTTACATTCCTCTTTTCCATGAATTTGTTCTTCAGTCGTATACCTGGCAACAATGCCGGAGGGCGCCTCAGTAAAATATAAAATATTTTTCAATGATTCCGTTATTAGGAATTGTGAATGTTTCCAAACAGCGTGTGTGCCCTCGTCTATAAGGTAAATTAAATCTTTCGAAACGATTAATGCATTTGGTTTAAAATCAGTTCCAGAATCACCAGATATTAACTCCGTCTTATTTTTTCCATCCAATCCCGTACTGAATATTCTATATTTCTTGTTGCGTCTATTATCAGCCCAGAACATTTTCAACGTCTGTTGGTCGATGGCCAAGCTAACCGGATCGTTAATACTTTCGTCTACTAGAACCTCCTTCTCAGTACCATCAAATCGAACTCTCTCTATTGTGGGCTTCGTAGAGTTTGTGTTCGTCCAGTAGACATACCTGAAACGGTTACAGATTTATAAAAGTATTTAAGCTCTCACCGTACTCATGTTTATAGGATTTTACATGAATGAGTATAAATTGAAAAGGAAAGCTAAATTAAAGTAGGTACTGCCGAGAAGTAGAAAAAAATGGGAATAAGAAGCGTTGCAGAAAATATATGTAACAACATAAAGTGCAATATATGTAAAAATATATGAATGTTTTTCGTGAGAAAGTACATACCTAACTAAGGCAATTTACGAAAGCTTTACTATTTCACAACCTATGGTATGGTAATTTATCAATAAATGACACCTTTCGTTACATAGTACCTAATAAACAAAAGAATGTTAGCTACAAAGTTATACTGTGGCATCTATTCAGTAACTTACCCTTTACAGATATCGACGGCTATCGCTCTGGGAATCTCATCCTCTATTTTGATCAACAGATTTTTGTTATCAGACTCCTTATATCCCTGTTTGAATGAAATCCAGAATATGCTCCTCTCAGCGATGTCGGTCCAGTAAAGTACTGCTCTGATTGGATCGATTGTGAAACCTCCGATATCTTTCCCCGTTACCAAAACTTTGTGTTTCTGAGTCGACATTTCAAAACTACATATGGAGGCGTTGTCAGTATGTTTTTTTATAAATAATATTGTCTGATGTGCATCATCGTAAGCTAAAGCTGTGGCGTCTCTGAACAGATCACTTTCAACGATTATTTTGTCCTCTTTTGTATAGAACTCCAGTCGATTCTGCACAGCCACAGCCAAATCTGAAATGTAAAAATTTCGGAAGGCTCGATACACTGGTGGGTTCCAGCTGTCATTTGAAGATCTTGCATTTGCTGTGGGGTGTGAGAAGCCTGAAATTCTGACAACCACTCTCACCGGGGTATCGGGTGGCCTAGGTAGCTAAGTGCGGAGGTCAGAGAAGCAGGCGCTCTGTATTAACGCTCTCTTTTGTAACTATTTAGTAATCTGTGATAAAACGTTGGTACTCAGCTTCATCCAGTCTGACTGGAAGCCGACCCCACAAAGTTGGAAAAAGGCTTTACACAACTTGTATCCGATTTCCATCACGGATTTCTGATACAAATATTTCTACGACATCTTTGGTACTTACTTACTCTAATTAATATCGGATGCAAAATCTATTATATATGTACATATATACCGAACTTGTACTAACTGTTTACTATCTTACATATTGGGACATTTTATCATTCACTAAAAAACATTGCCGATCTTCATTGACCGATGAAATTGCGAACTTCCTTTAATGTTCCGTTGGAGGGGATTTTCCGGTACTTATTGCAAGCGCTTAATCCTTTATTTAATTGTAGCCTCTACTCCTGTTCTTGCTAATTAAGTTTTTATTTATCGACTAGCTGTTGCCCGCAACTTCGTCTGCGTGGGCAATATAGAATCGTCAAAATACTACTTATCCCGTAGGTGCATTCTTTCACGTGACAGTATAATTAGGATTAGCACTTAGCAGTCGCATAGATTCAATGATCAAGGTTGTGTTGTGGATGTGACCATTTATCTAAACAAAAGAAGTAAAGTTTGTGACGTTGTGAATATCTCTGGATCTAGTCAGCCAATTTGGAAAATTATTACGTATAGTGCGTAAGTAATTTTCACAGGAAACAGCTAGGTGTCTGACAAAGCTGTCATTTGTACATTTTCTGCAGCTGCTGTGACTAATCAGAAGCCAGAAAGTCTGTCAGTCTTACCATGGATAATGTCTTGTAATGTGACTGGATTGAAGAGATCAGATAGGTAGTCGCTCCAAGCAAAATATTGGTACTCGAATAGATTCGGCGACTGGAAGCCAACACCAACATAGTTGGGGAATAGCTGGATGGATGATGAAATGAGTCATCATCATCAGCTGGCGCATAGGGTAGGATAGTTTCACTTACTCACTATGGTAAGGCTGACCCCACATTAGGCGTGCGCGATCCTCGGGCGTGTGAGTAGCGCGGGCGTCGCGAGCGCGCTGCGTGAACATCGCGTTTTGCTGCCCTGCGGCATGTGTGAAGAGTGCAAGCGACGCGCTCGAGGCGAGCACGCGGCGCTCGAGTTGCGTTCTTACCCCTTCGCCCGCTATCCCCGCCGCCCGCTAAACGCCTTAGCAGTTAAACGTAATCGTAAAGGCCCCAGTACTCGTTGGCCCAAGTTCGGCCAATACACGCCATCACCAACGTGTACTCGGGGTATTCGTGCAGGTTGGCGGACATTTGTCAAGGTTGGCGCGCATTCGGCGAGTTGTCGGTTTTTTGGGCACACATCAAAAGGCACCAGTACACGTTGGCCTGTGTTGGGCCAAGCTGTGCAATGCACAAATGTAGGCCACGATCAAATGGTGTTTACACATTGGCGCATGGCTCATTCCTGCCTTGCAAACCACTTGCGATGGACGTCGAAGTAATTAAGGCTTCGACTATTTATTTGTACACTACTATATATATTTATATTATACTACACTACTATATATATTTATATTGTACTACACTACTATATTTACTACTATATTAATTTTTACACGCAACAGAAAAGTGTATTTTATCCTCAGCGGTCGGTGACGAACTAAACATTGGCCGAATGTGTAAACACCACACGCCAAGCTGGGCCAAGTTTCCTTTGATGTGTGCCCAAAAAACCGACAACTCGCCGAATGCGCGCCAACCTTGACAAATGTCCGCCAACCTGCACGAATACCCCGAGTACACGTTGGTGATGGCGTGTATTGGCCGAACTTGGGCCAACGTGTACTGGGGCCTAAAGGAAACTTGGCCCAGCTTGGCGTGTGGTGTTTACACATTCGGCCAATGTTTAGTTCGTCACCGACCGCTGAGGATAAAATACACTTTTCTGTTGCGTGTAAAAATTAATATAGTAGTAAATATAGTAGTGTAGTACAATATAAATATATATAGTAGTGTAGTATAATATAAATATATATAGTAGTGTACAAATAAATAGTCGAAGCCTTAATTACTTCGACGTCCATCGCAAGTGGTTTGCAAGGCAGGAATGAGCCATGCGCCAATGTGTAAACACCATTTGATCGTGGCCTACATTTGTGCATTGCACAGCTTGGCCCAACACAGGCCAACGTGTACTGGGGCCTTAAACAGTGTATTAATTGCGATCGGAAGTTGAAAGTAAGCATGTCTCTGGTATGCGACGCGTATTTTGTACGTTTTCAGACGCGATAAGGCAGCTCCCATTTCTTATCTGCACTTTGTATCTGGGCTGGTTTTTAAAGCTGCAGAAGCCTACATTATCTCACGCTTAGCAGCGCTTGCGAGAGATAGATCCTGATTTCTTCTAGGATTAAGTTTTCATATTTTGCATCAGAAAAAATAATACTACTCACTCAAAGTAATTTGTTTAAGGCCACCACATTAGTGGAAGATAAGCTAAACTATGTTTATGAAAAAATCCTGATATGAACTCCATCTGTAACTTTAAATTATAATTAATTGTTCCACTAAAGTCATCATTTTTGACATAATGTTCAAAAAATAATTTAGATGGCACCGTTTTAAATTTGGCTGAGATCTATTAATTTTCTTTTCATCAAGGTAATAATTATAGTTGGATTTTGATGTGGCACAGCAAACTGACAAACACTATTGAAATGTCTATCGAAAAATTACACTACGTGTTAAAATATGGTGAATTACGGAAAATACACAACTCCACCTATTGAAATAAAAGTATATAAAGAATGTAAATGTTAATTCATTGTTATTTACCACCTCGCTTCTTGATGTATTTTATTTACCACAGATGGAGCTACTTTAACCTGTACTGTTTTGTCAAACAGATTGCGTGTCGTAATATTTTACATCTTGAATTTACTAAATTAATCATATCTTTTGATAGAGTGAACCGATTTCGATGAAACAAAGCCTAAGTAATACCCCAAGTTACATAGAACTTTTGTATATAAGCATTGTCTGCATTAAATTCGTAGATTTTACGTGAATCCCGAACAAACAATCACTTTCTACAGATTTATTATATGTATAGAAGATTAACAGTGAACTTACCCCAGGACTGAACAGCCGCTGCAGACAGGGCAACCAGTGCCAACACAGAGCGCATTCTACTCATTCTGTGTCGACAACCAGACAACACTAGTTTCAAAACGTGCTAGTGTGAACGCGGCCGCACCCGGAGACTACTCTCAGTAAATTGAAATAACTGGTGATCAATAAGGAAATTCACTTGTTTTTCAGGGCCTGTGTTTAAAACTTCGGTTACTCAGACGTCCATAAATAAGATAATATAACACCATAAATGGATTAGCAGGCTCATATTTACTAAGCCTCTTCTACAAAAGTATAAACCGCAACTCTGGATATCTCGAAGCTATTTATACATAGTTCAACTTAATATATTTTAAGAATGTGTGACATATACATAGTATTATATTTATACGTACATACTACAAAAGACAAACTTTCGGTTCAAAAAGAAACAGTTCACAATAGATCAAAAAAATTGCTCTTTTGTTTGTTTTAAAAGACACTATTGGACAAGATTTAATAAAGAATTGACATGTTATTGTTATTATCCGCAGTCGCCGTCGTTTACGGTGTTGCTGGTCTGGCTGTACCTAAGAAGGAGAGTTCGCTTTCAAATAGACCGGACAATCCGCTAGTTAGGAAGCGCTCGTAGGATGAGACCATATCGATCAATAAATTCAGTTTTGTGGCAATTACAAGCTGTTTTTATTGAGTAAGACAAAGATTACACAAAATAAGGCACTTGCATACTGATTGAAATCTTATTCAGATTCTACTTCAAAATTTACAATGAATTTGCCATTCACTTTTCGCCGATTAAACAACAAATCGACCAAAGTATAGTTTTTATCCCCTGAACTGAACGCAGGGCTAACTGTGTCGTTTCCGATAGCTTCACATCTGGAACCACGGTAATTTCCACTGCATTGGCAGAGTGGTTCATTCTCTTCAGTAAAGTAACAAACACCGTTGTTCAGACAGTAATTGAAGCACATGTTGATGTCGCACCTCGCTCCAGAATAACCAGACTCACATCTGAAACAAAAACCGTGTTAAAGAGAGAGAAGGATCATCGAAAACCACCAGTGGCAGGAGCTTCAAAATATACTTTACCCGCAAGAGGGTTCCCCCTCATCACTGACACTGCAGGTGCCGTGGTTGCAATAGTTCTGACAGACTGACACATCGCATCTCTCGCCGATGTAGCCAGGCGCGCATGTGCAAGATGTGGCATTAGCCTTCTCACCATGAACACAAATGAGGCTCTCGAGCTCCGAAATAATACGACGAGAGGTTTCGTTCTCTGAATTATCTTGTAGCAAACTAGTTAAAGCTTTACATTCCCGAATTCCACTAGTTTGTTCTTCAAGCGTATATTTGGACGCGATTATTAATGATGGATGGCCTTCAGGCTTAGATTCATGAACATAGGGAATGGCCCCCTTGGCTTTCCGTATTTTATAAATATATATTAATAAACCTTGCTCGACACTGTAAATAAATTGACTTGAGACTGTCAATGCTTTTGGGCTACGACCATTACCCACTCCAAAAGCTATTTCCTTCATTCCATTCAAATCCGCAGCCTTAATTTTATAATTATGGGTTTCATTATGTCTTATATCAATCCAGAACATTTTCTTTATCTTAGGGTCGATGACAAGATGATAAGGCTCATGGATATCCTTGTCTAGCACCACTTCTCTTACGGTGCCATCAAATCGAACTCTCTCTATTGTAGGCTTCGCAATGTTTTTGTTGGTCCAGTAAACAAACCTGCAATTTAGTGACCACTTAATTGTCTTATGTCATAACCTTTCATCCCACCGAAAAAGGGTCCCACAAAGAAAAAAAGAAATTGGGCACGCCAAGCAAATTACGAAACTGAGCTTTCAACTTTTAAAAGATTGTCATTATAGATTTTTATGATGAATTCGCCACTAACGTGGTAGAAGTTCAATGAAATTTTGAGCACAAACTTGTGTCTACTTTATCCTCTAGCTAGATAATTAAAACGACTGTTGAACTCTGAAAGTGAAGAGTAATGGTTGCAAAAAACATGTTCTTCATGCTACATAAATACCGTTTCACAGCTATACAATGTACACGTTTCAAAATATACTAGGAATAGCTTTAACATACCCCTCACAACTGTCCACTGCAATAGAACTAGGGATTTCATCATGTAACTCAATTACAAGATTTTGGTCACTGACGTCGCATTTAGATCCAGACTTTAGTGGTATCGAGAATATGTATCTTTCCTGGACCCAGAAAAGTAAATCCTTGGCTGGGTCGTGGACTATACTCTGGATCTGTTTCCTGGTAAGTATGAGCTCGATGTCATTGGATGTCAAGTTAAATCTGTATACGGAAGAGTTGTCTGTCTGTTGGTCGACGATCAGGAGCGTGTCGTGGAGTGCGTCGTAAGCTAACGCCGTGAGGTTCTTAAACTGGTGACTAGTGATGCTGTGTGTTATCGTATCGTTTTTAAAAAAATCTATTCGTTTTTCTAACGCCAGCGCATAGTCTGAAACAGAAACACATATTAGTGTTACACACGTAATGTTTATTATTCAATGTATTTGTTACTGTAAAAGCTCGAACTACGGTAAATCTTAAGATTTTCCAGTAAATCTTAGAATTTACATTAAAGAAACGGATTATGTCGGAAAAAATCATGTCATAACTCGTTCAGAGCATCAATTTGTTAAATACCACACTATAATAAAAAACTATACAAAATCAGTTTGATTACCTAACGTGCGTCGTCATACAAGCGACTAAGCTGCGTTAGCGTTGCGTTCGTTTTCTACTTTGAAATGAAAATAATGTAAAGGGTAACCATTTTACATAACTTTTTGATGTTTACTTAAAATAAATGAAGAAGAATTGATTAATCTGTTGTTAAATTATTGATACAACCTAGCATGTACTTAATTTGCAAGGTAAAAGCCCGAAAAAATCGTACATTTCTTCTTAGGGTGCGTCCACACCTGGCGAATGCGCCGCGAATGCGCAGCACGCGAGCCGATCGCGAGCTGTCCGCGAGCTGCGCGCGTGCAGTCACTGCAATAGTTCGGTGCGCCCCTTTAGCGCAACTCACGCAAGGCTCGTATAGAGCGCGCGATCTGCGCGCAATCAGTTCTCGCCCTAAGGCCTCTGCCTCGAATTTTGCGGGCAGCGGGGCGGCAGCGGCGGCGGCGCGGGCGGTCACCGTTTTGACTGGAGCTCACCGCTCGTTGCCCGCTCCCGCGCCGCAGTATTCGAGGGCCGGTCCATTTGATTATACGCGTAAGGCCGGCTCCACACGTTGGCCCCAACGCTCGTTCCAACGTTGGACCGTACTTGAACTTAGTTCTGTCCCGTCAGGGCCAATGTAAAGATGTCCGATACGGAAATCGAAACTGCTCTCAGCGCGTTTGTAGTGATGAGTGCAAATTTATATTTGTTACTGAGAAAAAATAAAAAACCACGTCAAAGAAGATGGTGGATGACGACACATCATAAAACACGGAATCGTCCATGCCGGTGGCGATTTGCTAGATGAGGAAGCCATTTTTACTCGACGTACGCACTCGCTGCGTGTTGTGGCAGAACTGAGCAAAGCGCCAACGTGTGGACGGATCGCCAACGTTGGCGCTTAGATTCCTTTGATGAAACCGACACGAGACGGCCAACTACCAACGCTCGCCCCAACGTTGGGACGAATGCCATTTTCTAGATCCACACGTTGGACGAATAGCGTTGGAACGAGCGTTGGGGCCAACGTGTGGAGCCGGCGTAAGATCCTGCCGCTCCCGCGCCGCCGCCGCTGCCGCCCCGCTGCCCGCAGAATTCGAGGCAGAGGCCTTACAGTTCCGTATATTGGCTCAGTACTATCGAAGATGGCAGACGTCGCGCGCCGCCTGCGCGCCGCTCGCGTGCGGCGCTTAGGTCGCGCGCGAGCTGCGCGCGGGCGGCGCAGAAGCGGCGCACGAACAAAAATGCACGCGCGCAGCTCGCGGACAGCTCGCGATCGGCTCGCGTGCTGCGCATTCGCGGCGCATTTACCAGATGTGGACGCACCCTTAGGTTTCACTGGAAAATCTTAGGATTTACGGTAGTTCGAGCTTTTACATTAACATATTTATTAGCTTGTTATCCCCTTCTTATCTTCAATTTTATGATAACCTTAGTTAAGACTATGATAAGTTTTAAATAATCGTTTAAAGATTGGTAAATAAAGCCGGTTGTGTGTCGTCCCGGCAGTTCGAACATTAATTTCCAAATCATTGTAATCATTGTCGATTCCAAATCGAGGTACCTATATACTTTCCAGCAAAAAAAAATTGATATCGATTATAGATAGATATATCATTTTATTTGTCATAACATGAGTACCATGCAGATGGTACAAAAAAACGTGGTAAAGCACAGACATGTTTGGCCTTTCGGCGTACAAATATAAAGATGAGTTTAGATTACAATGTCAAATGTCATTAATTAAATTATCACAATTCTATTGTTCATATTATCCAAATAATAATAGTTATTACAGTAATAGATTATATTTTTTTAAATTACGTCGGCCATACACGGACACTACGACTTACGTACCGTGATAATACTTACCTACATAACAATTATTATTCTCATAAGTATCAAAAATTACTATAATTTATTTTACTGTTCCTATTTTCTTGAAATAACCGTACCCACAACTGACAAAAATTGAACGAAAGTCTTAAACGCTGTCTTATCTGTATGAGAAGAGTGAGCTGTCTAATATACAACATGTAACGTAATTAACGCACACCCTCAAACACCCTAATTAGAATATTATGTTACAATCATAATACATATACTGAATTTTTAATTTAACATGTATATGCATTGTTATTTACTAAATTTGTTATACCAATTCTTACTCATACTACTACGCACGCAAATATCGCGCCGCGCGCCGCTCGACTCGACACAACATAACGAAACTACGGAAAAAGCCGACAATACACGAAGTCTTATTACTTTGAGTTACGGTCTATTTGAATTTGTTTTGACTGTACAGGGACAATAAGACAATAATTTCCGTAGTTTTAATATTTTTGGGATAAAAAATTACCTATATTAAAAATGATATAAATCGATTCAGTAAACGATTCTGAACAAACTAATTTCAGGATGTGCGTTAATTAAGTTACATGTTGTATAATGCCCAATGATAAACATGATGAAATTCATAAGTTCATAAATACTGCTCTGTACTCACCCCAGGAGTGGACTATCTCTACAGACAGCACCACTAGCGCCCACACACTCAGCAGTTTGTACATTGTAGCTCAGACGCGGAGTGCACAACTTAACGCAAGTTCAGATTACAATAATTTGAGGAAATTGCAGATGTGTCCGACTACTGCGACTGCTTTCGAGTTAATGAAGTTATTATAAAGCGTTAGAACCACAAAAGCTTGAGATTTGTTGTTCTCGAATCATATTTTTGCTATTCGGACTTCCCTTGAAGCCGATACATACGAGTTACGAGCGTTATCGAATTTGAACTCTGGACACCTTTGATTATTGTTACATATACCACTACATTACACTTGTACTGGAACGATACCACATCTATCTATACTAATATTATAAAGCTGAAGAGTTTGTTTGTTTGCTTGAACACGCTAATCTCAGGAACCACTGGTCCGATTTGAAAAATTCTTTCAGTGTTAGATAGCACATTTATCGAGGAAGGCTATAGGCTATATATTATCACGCTAAGGCCAACCGGATTCAGCTGAGTACCAGTGCTTAACAAGAAGCGACTGCCTATCTGACCTTCTTAAGTTCCCAGTTACCCGGGCAACCCAATACCCCTTGGTTAGAAAAGTTGCATTGGTACTTGCCTGACCTGGAATCGAACCCGCGCCCTCATACTTGAGAGGTTGGTTCTTTACCGACTAGGCCACCACGACAAATGTTTGTATGTGTGACATATACATACATAGTATCATATTTGTAAATTATATTTGTACGTACAAACTACAAAAGACAGACTTTAGGAAGTTCAGAAAAACAGTTCACAATAGATCAAAAAAATTGCTCTTTTGTTTGTTTTAGAAGACACTAATGGACAAGATTTAATAAAGAATTGACATGTTATTGTTATTATCCGCAGTCGCCGTCGTTTACGGTGTTGCTGGTCTGGCTGTACCTAAGAAGGAGAGGTCGATTTCAAATAGACCGGACAATCCGCTAGTTAGGAAGCGCTCCTAGGATGAAACCATAACGATCAATAAATCCAGTTTTGTGGCAATTATTACAAGCAGTTTTTATTGAGTAAGACAAAAATTAAACAAAATAAGGCACTTGCATACTGATCAAAATCTTATTCAGATTCTACTTCAAAATTAACAATGAATTTGCCATTCACTTTTCGCCGATTAAACAACAAATCGACCAAAGTATAGTTTTTATCCCCTGAACTGAACGCAGGGCTAACTGTGTCGTTTCCGATAGCTTCACATCTGGAACCACGGTAATTTCCACTGCATTGGCAGAGTGGTTCATTCTCTTCAGTAAAGTAACAAACACCGTTGTTCAGACAGTAATTGAAGCACATGTTGATGTCGCACCTCGCTCCAGAATAACCAGACTCACATCTGAAACAAAAACCATGTTAAAGAGAGAGAAGGATCATCGAAAACCACCAGTGGCAGGAGCTTCAAAATATACTTTACCCGCAAGAGGGTTCCCCCTCATCACTGACACTGCAGGCGCCGTGGTTGCAATAGTTCTGACAAACTGACACATCGCATCTCTCACCGATGTAGCCAGGCGCGCATGTGCAAGATGTGGCATTAGCCTTCTCACCATGAACACAAATAATTTTGTCGTTTAGTAATGCAGTCATCACATCTTTACATTCCTCTTTTCCATGAATTTGTTCTTCAGTCGTATACCTGGCAACAATGCCGGAGGGCGCCTCAGTAAAATGTAAAATATTTTTCAATGATTCCGTTATTAGGAATTGTGAATGTTTCCAAACAGCGTGTGTGCCCTCGTCTATAAGGTAAATTAAATCTTTCGAAACGATTAATGCATTTGGTTTAAAATCAGTTCCAGAATCACCAGATATTAACTCCGTCTTATTTTTTCCATCCAATCCCGTACTGAATATTCTATATTTCTTGTTGCGTCTATTATCAGCCCAGAACATTTTCAACGTCTGTTGGTCGATGGCCAAGCTGACCGGATCGTTAATACTTTCGTCTACTAGAACCTCCTTCTCAGTACCATCATATCGAACTCTCTCTATTGTGGGCTTCGTAGAGTTTGTGTTCGTCCAGTAGACATATCTGAAACGGTTACAGATTTATAAAAGTATTTGAGCTCTCACCGTACTCATGTTTATAGGATTTTACATGAATGAGTATAAATTGAAAAGGAAAGCTAAATTAAAGTAGGTACTGCCGAGACAAGTAGAAAAAAATGGGAATAAGAAGCGTTGTAGAAAATATATTTTTGAATGCTTTTCGTGAGAAAGTACCTACATAACTAAGGCAATTTACGTAAGCTTTACTATTTCACAACCTATGGTATGGTAATTTATCAATAAATGACACCTTTCGTTACATAGTACCTAATAAACAAAAGAATGTTAGCTACAAAGTTATACTGTGGCATCTATTCAGTAACTTACCCTTTACAGATATCGACGGCTATCGCTCTGGGAATCTCATCCTCTATTTTGATCAACAGATTTTTGTTATCAGACTCCTTATATCCCTGTTTGAATGAAATCCAGAATATGCTCCTCTCAGCGATGTCGGTCCAGTAAAGTACTGCTCTGATTGGATCGATTGTGAAACCTCCGATATCTTTCCCCGTTACCAAAACTTTGTGTTTCTGAGTCGACATTTCAAAACTACATATGGAGGCGTTGTCAGTATGTTTTTTTATAAATAATATTGTCTGATGTGCATCATCGTAAGCTAAAGCAGTGGCGTCTCTGAACAGATCACTTTCAACGATTATTTTGTCCCCTTTTGTATAGAACTCCAGTCGGTTCTGCACAGCCACAGCCAGATCTGAAATGTAAAAGTTTCGGAAGGCTCAATACACTGGTGGGTTCCGGCTGTCATTTGAAGATCTTTGGCATTTGCTGTGGGGTATCAGAAGCCTGAAATTCTGACAACCACTCTCACCGGGGTATCGGGTGGCCTAGGTAGCTAAGTGCGGAGGTCAGAGAAGCAGGCACTGTGTGTAAAACGTTGGTACTCAGCTTCATCCAGTCTGACTGGAAGCCGACCCCACAAAGTTGGAAACAGGCTTTACACAACTTGTATCCGATTTCCATCACGGATTTCTCATACAAATATTTCTACGACATCTTTGGTAGGTACTTACTTCTGGTACTTACTTAAAGTCGCTTTTTCTGTCCCCATGTCCCTTTGTACGCTTAAATTTTTAAAACTACGCAACCGATTTTCATGCGGTTTTTTTTAATAGATAGAGTGATTAAAGAGGAAGGTTTATATGTATAACTTGCCGTTTTCCCGCGGTTTCACCCGCGTCCCGTGGGGGCTACTGCCCGCACCGGGATAAAATAGCCTATGTTACTCGCAGATAATGTAGCTTTCTAATGGTGAAAGAATATTTAAAATAGGTCCAGTAGTTTTTGAGTTTATCCATTACAACCAAACAAACAAAGTTTTCCTCTTTATTATATTAGTATAGATAACATACTTACATTAAATATGTAGTAGGGGAATACTGTTATCCCGTGCGAAGCCGGAGCGGGTCGCTAGTCTATTATATATGTGCATGTATACCCAACTTGTACTAACTGCTTACTATCTTACATATTGGGACATTTTATCATTCACTAAAAAACATTGCCGATCTTCATTGACCGATGAATTTGCGAACTTCCTAATGTTCCCTTGGAGGGAATTTTCCGGTACTTATTGCAAGCGCTTAATCCTTTAGTCAATTTTAGCTCTATTATTATCTACTCCTGTCCCCACTAATTAAGTTTTTTTATCGATTAACAGTGAACTTACCCCAGGACTGAACAGCCGCTGCAGACAGGGAAACTAGTGTCAACACAGAGCGCATTCTACTCATTCTGTGTCGACAACCAGACAGCACTAGTTTCAAAACGTGCGAGTGTGAACGCGGCCGCACCCGGTGACTACTCTCAGTAAATTGAAATAACTGGTGATCAACAAGGAAATTCACTTGTTTTTCAGGACCTGTGTTTTGAACTTCGGTTACTCAGACTTCCATAAATAAGATAATATAACACCATAAATGGATTAGCAGGCTCATGTTTACTAAACCTCTTCTACAAAAGTATAAACCGCAACTCTGGATATCTCGAAGCTATTTACTATAATACCCTACATAGTTCAACTTAATATATTTTAGGAATGTGTGACATATACATAGTTTCATATTTATACGTACATACTACAAAAGACAGACTTTAGGAAGTTCAAAAAGAAACAGTTCACAATAGATCAGAAAAATTTCTCTTTTGTTTGTTTGAGAAGACATTAATGGTAATGATTTAATAAAGAATTGACATGTTATTGTTAGTATCCGCAGTCGCCGTCGTTTACCGTGTTGCTAGTCTGGCTGTACCTAAGAAGGAGAGTTCGCTTTCAAATAGACCGAACAATCCGCTAGTTAGGAAGCGCTCCTAGGATGAGACCATATCGATCAATAAATCCAGTTTTGTGACAATTATTACAAGCAGTTTTTATTGAGTAAGACAAAGATTACACAAAATAAGGCACTTGCATACTGATCGAAATCTTATTCAGATTCTACTTCAAAATTTACAATGAATTTGCCATTCACTTTTCGCCGATTAAACAACAAATCGACCAAAGTATAGTTTTTATCTCCTGAACTGAACGTAGGGCTAACTGTGTCATTTCCGACAGCTTCACATCTGGAACCACGGTAATTTCCACTGCATTGGCAGAGTGGTTCATTCTCTTCAGTAAAATAACAAACACCGTTGTTCAGACAGTAATTGAAGCACATGTTAATGTCGCACCTCGCTCCAGAATAACCAGACTCACATCTGAAACAAAAACTGTGTTAAAGAGAGAGAAGGATCATCGAAAACCACCAGTGGCAGGAACTTCAAAATATACTTTACCCGCAAGAGGGTTCCCCCTCATCACTGACACTGCAGGTCCCTTGGATGCAATAATTCTGACAAACTGACACATCGCATCTCTCGCCGATGTAGCCAGGTGCGCATGTGCAAGATGTGGCGTTAGCCTTCTCACCATGAACACAAATGAGGCTCTCGAGCTCCGAAATAATACGACGAGAGGTTTCGTTCTCAGAATTATCTTGTAGCAAACTAGTTAAAGCTTTACATTCCTGAATTCTCTTAGTTTGTTCTTCAAGTGTATATTTCGCAACAATACTAGACGGAATTTCAGAGTACGAACTACCGATCTGCTTTAATGTTCCTAAAATATGAAGTTTTGAATCTTTCCAAACGGCTTTCTGTTGATTTTCGATTAAATATACAAAATCTTTTGACACAGTTAATGCTTTTGGTAGATTGGTTCCGTGCAATAATTCATCTTTATTGTTTCCTTCTAAATCTGAATACTTTACTCTGTACTTGCACGTGTCGTCGTGTCTGATATCAATCCAGAACATTTTGTTTATTTGCGGATCGATGACAAGGCGATGAGGTTCTTGGATGTCCTGGTCTATCAATACTGCTCTGTCGGAGCCATTAAATCTTACTTTTTCTATTGCGGACTTAATAGAGCTTGTACTAGTCCAGTAGACAAACCTGTAAGTTTAAAACAACATTTAATTAATCTATACTAATATTATAAAGCTAAAGAGTTTGTTTGTTTGTTTGAACGCGCTAATCTCAGGAACTACTGGTCCGATTTGAAAAATTCTTTCAGTGTTAGATAGCTCATTTATCGAGGAAGGCTATAGGCTACTTTTTATCCCGGTACGGGAAGTAGTTCCCACGGGATGCGGGTGAAACCGCTGGCAGAAGCTAGTTTATAATATAGTTGTTTAGTTCATGGTGGAAAGAGATTGGTGGTTATTTACTGCGATGATCTATTTACCAAAAACATAAAAAGTAGTGTTGGTCTCGTGGGTAAAGAACCAACCTCTCAAGTAAGAGGGCGTGGGTTCGATTCCAGGTCAGGCAAGTACCATTGCAACTTTTCTAAGTTTGTATGTACTTTTTAAGTATATCTTGGACACTAATGACAGTGTTTTAGATGGCACATTAAACTGTTGGTCCCGGCTGGCATTAAATATCCTTGGGTGTCGTTACGAGTGGTCAGAAGCCAGTAAGTCTGACATCAGTCTAACCAAGGGGTATTGGGTTGCCCGGGTAACTGGGTTGAGGAGGTCAGATAGCTCAGTCGCTCCTTGTAAAGCACTGGTACTCAGTTGCATCCGGTTAGACTGGAATCATAGCTGGCAAAAGGCTCGGAATATGGATGATGGATTCACTTACCCTGAACAGCTATCGACAGCGATAGCCCTCGGATTCTCTTCATCCAACCGGAGTACAACAGTTTCGTTTGAGTTGTTTCCTGATGAAGGCTTGAGGGTCATCGAGTGTATACTTTTATCCTCAATCCAAAATAATAATTCTTTTACTGGATCGATAGCGAAACTAATTATCTCTTTCCTCGTTAGTATGGCCTGAAAGTCGTTGGATGTGAAGTTAAATCTGTATATGGAAGAAGTGTCTGTCTGTTGGTCGACGATCAGGAGCGTGTCGTGGAGTGCGTCGTAAGCTAACGCCGTGAGGTTCTTAAACTGTTGGCTAGTGATGCTGTGTGTTATCGTATCGTTTTTAAAAAAATCTATTCGATTTCCTGAAGTTGTTGCGATATCTGAAAAAGAGTTTTTGAGTCATTCAACGCACAATAAAGGCGCAAGATTGCGAATGTTTGAGTAAGTTTATTACTTCAGTTTTAAACGACTGACCAGATTTTTATGAAAATTCTGCCAGCGGTTTCACCCGCACCCCGTGGGAATTACTTCCCGTACCGGGATAAAAAGTAGCCTAAAGCCTTCCTCGATAAATGGGCTATCTAACACTGAAAGAAAATTTCAAATCGGACCAGTAGTTCCTGAGATTAGCGCGTTCAAACAAACAAACAAACAAACAAACTCTTCAACTTTATAATATTAGTATAGACTAGCTTCTGCCAGCGGTTTTACCCGCATCCCGCGGGAACTACTTCCCGTACCGGGATAAAAAGTAGCCTATAGCCTTCCTCGATAAATGGGCTATCTAACACTGAAAGAAATTTTCACATCGGACCAGTAGTTCCTGAGTTCCAAACAAACAAACTCTTCAGCTTTATAATATTAGTATAGATAACATATATATGACTTTATCCGGTTGCGGAATATAGTTTAATCGATGGGTGAAATCGATAGCGGAAAGTAATTTTGTAGATCCTACCAAATGCACCTCTACTTAAAAACTTGATCAAGAATCAAGATCTTTTAGGTACAAGCATAAGATGTTACATGTAAATCGTTAGTATTTAGAAACTAGCTTCTGCCAGCGGTTTCACCCGCATCTCGTGGGAACCTCGGCACGAACCCGGATAAAAAGTAGCCTTCCTCGATAAATGGGCTATCTAACACTGAAAGAATTTTTCAAATCGGACCAGTAGTTCCTGAGATTAGCGCGTTCAAACAAACAAACAAACAAACTCTTCAGCTTTATAATATTAGTATAGATATAAACAAAATTCTCAATTGGTTAACGTCATGAACTTAAAACCATTTGAGTGTTTGTTCTTTTACAGCTTAACACAATTATTCAAAAGTCTGTTCATTAAAATAAAGACAATAGGTACCTACCGTGCACTAAACATATTTGCCTGTAAATAAATAATTAAAATTAATTACTTAAAACTTTACCTACAGTGCGACATTGTTTTTCTTCGTTACATTTTTCCTGTTTTGCTTATTGTAGCTAGTTATTTTATAATGAAGTTGCGGAGAACAGTTATTTTTAGTAGGCATTGTGCAATAATACTTAGGTTCAACGTGGTAGATACTTGAAATTTTATAGGGATTTTCCTTTTATAACTTTATTTCATAATGAAGTAAAGAAAGCATTTTTAGCGTTCCGTACCCAAAGGGTTAAACGGGACCCTATTGTTTTCGCTCCTCTGTCCGTCCGTCTGTCACCAGGCTATCTCATGAACCGCGATAGTTAGAGAGTTGAAATGTTCACAGATGATGTATTTTTGTTGCCGCTATAACAACTAATACTGAAAACTAGAATTAAATAAATATTTTGGGGGGCTCCCATACAACAAACGTGTTTCTTTGGCCGTTTTATAAATAATGGTACGGAACCCTTCGTGCGCGAGTCCGACTCGCAATTGGCCGGTTTTTGAGACTTCACCTCCTAAACGCACTTCCAAAAAGGAGGAGATTTTCAATTCGGAGGTTTGTATTTTTTTGTTTGTTCGAGCATATGTGCGTAGTTTACCAACCGATTACCCCGAAAGGGTATAAGGGGTTTAGGGTGTACCCCAAATGGTCCCATTGTCATCATGTCTAGCACCTGTAGGCGGAAACCTTGAGAAATTGAGGCCTGTGAGCAACTCGAAAATTGTATTGGTTTTTTTATATCAAATCAAATCAAATCAAATACCTTTATTTTCAGGCTGCATCGGCCCATAGATATATACCTTAATGACTAACATACATATTATATTATACAAAATTGTTAGTATATAAAAAACTTAAAACTATGTTAGTATCACTTCACTATGCACTATGTCACTGTGCGGTCCTGTGGCACTTGTCCGCGGAAGCGACGGAACACCACGTCCTGTGGCCAGAAGTTCTCGTCCAACACGACGTGCAGGAAACATGTCGGCACTCGCACCACGAACGCCTTGAAGTTGGCATTATGGCGCGACTCCAGCAGCTGCACTCTCGGGGCGTACTTCAGCTTCTGACGCACGTACTCCACGATGTCCTCCGCCTTAGTGGTGTAGTGTAGGCGGGAGATGTACACCGGGGTGTTCGGCTTGGCGGCACGGATTTTGATGTTAGGCTCAATAGGGGCCGTGCCGCAGCGATTCTTGTTGGTTCGCTGACGGCGCTTCCTCCTTTGCACCGTAACGAACCCCTCATCGTCAGCCCGATTCGGTCCCTTTACGGGCACGGGCTTCTTCGTAGCATCAATTTTGTTACCGGTGACGCTAGCGTAGTCTCGACGTACATCTTGATGTTTCGTCGACGCTGCAGAAACAAGCAGCTGATCGAGCTGTCGAGCGGCGGCGAGCGGAGGAGCCGCAGGGACGGGAGCGGGGCAGCGGGGCGCACGAGGCGCGCACTGTGCCGACTCAGCATTCGGCGGTGACAGCGGTGACGGTGACAAAACTGCTGACGCGAAACCTACACCCGATATATCGAGGCACGCTCCGCGCCGCATGTTTACGTTCGATACTACAAGTAGGTGGTAGTAGGTAGGCATGAGGGGCCTGCCGGTGTCACCGGCGGCTGCCAGTCGCCGGTGGGGGACTGGACGCCATAGATTCCCAGACCCCCTCCACTCAGGCGAGGTCGGAGTGCCGCTGGGCCTTATTAGTGGGTATACCGGGAACGTCGTTACCGGGGAGTCCCACATACCCCTCTCCCGTCCCCCGACGGGAAGGGAATGCGTAATAGCATTTTTAGCCCAGCGACAACAAAAAAAAAAAAAGGTGGTAGTAGGTAGATTAACCCACAAGTTTGTCTTCGAATTTCTTACTATCATAAATTGCGATAGCCACGCAAAAACACTTGATGCTTTACGCATTTTGGATTTAACCAGAATACTTACCTATTTTTCGGGATTCAGTGGGAGTTCTTTTTGCGTGTACTGAATTTGGGATCCAAAAGGAATAAAAAATAATATTTCGACTAAGGGCCGATTGTTCAATCGCCAGGATGTTTTGATAGGTTTTATGTAGAAAATATGTCAAACCGCCATATTCATTCCTGGGATAAAAATGAACTGAGAATTGTCCCTAAGAATATTAATAAGAATATATTGATAGCTTCTTCTAAGATTGTTTTCTAGACTGTTTACTTATAACGTCATATTTGACCTAATACAATCCGTCTACAATTTATTGCTTTTCCCATTTTTTTGAGCTTTTTCCCAACTATGTTGAGGTCGGCTTCCAGTCTAACCGGGTGCAACTGAGTGCCAGTGTTTTACAAAGGGGCGACTGCCAATGTGACTTCCTCAACGCAGTTACCCGGGCAACCCGATACCCCTTGGTTAGACTGGTGTCAGACTTACTGGCTTCTGACTACCCGTAACGACTGCCCACGATGTTCAATGACAGCCGGGACCTACAGTTTAACGTGCCATCCGAAACACAGTCATTGGTGTCTAAGATACACTTAGAAAGTACATACAAACTTAGAAAAGTTGCATTGGTACTTGCCTGACCTGGAATCGAACCCGCGCCCTCATACTTGAGAGGTTCTTTGCCCACTAGGCCACCACGACTTTTTTACCGTTTTCCCAAAGAAGAGAAGTTTTTTTCTTTTTTTCATGTTTGTTACGCGATTACTCCGCTATTTATTAATCGATTTTGATGATTCTTTTTCTGTTTGATAGGGTATACCGCCGAGGTGGTCCCATTGTCATCAGGCCAGGATCTGATGATGGAAACCACAGGGTTTCCATCGGCCCAGAAGGCCGGCAAAATTAACTTCGGGACATCTATTAGACACCGACTTCTAGGCCGATGCACTAAAATTTGTTTTTTTTTGGCTTTTTAGTGTTTTTGGAAGTCGGTTTTATTTTTTTGTAAAAAAGCTTTTTTGTGTGGGCGCCCTTAAACGGATCGTAGGGTTCCATACAGTATGAAATAGCGACTGAACTATGACTGAACGGGAACGGTGCGATGAGCTTTTAAACTGCGTACCGCGGATCCTAAACACGTAGGTGCAATTATTATTCTTTTAGATAATACGTAACATGGCCGTTTTTGAATGTAGGATATTTTTTTTTTTTTTTTGTATTTTTAAAAGGAAAATCTATACCTACTAATGTATAGGAAAGATTTGATAAGGGTCCGAAACTACTGAACCGATTTTTTAAAATTCCTTCACTATTAAGAAGGTAGACTATCCCCGAGTTACATAGGCATGCATTTTATCCCGGTACGGGCAGCAGTTCCACGGGACGCGAGTGAACCGCGGCAAAACGGCTAGTATCTAATAAAATCGTACTCACCCCAGGAGTGTGCCACCCCAAGAGACAAGCACACCAGCGCCACCACGAAAGGCATTCTCTTCATTTTGATCAAAAATGCAGAAGCCCGTACAACTTTCAGTACTACTTAGTTGTAAAAGTTTCAGAAGGTTTAGCCACGTCCAGCTACAATGACTACTTCAAGAGATGTGAAAATTCTATTCACATTAAAATTATGTACACAAAAATATTATTTTTTTCCTTACCAAGGGACTAATGAACTTAATAAGCTCACGATACTCTTATCACCCTATTATTATTCTAACTAATTAATGACTACCTAACTAAAAGTCGTGGTGGCTTAGTGGATAAAGATATACCTCTCAAGTATGAGGACTTGTGTTCGATTCCAGGTCAGGCAAATGCCAATGCAAATTTTCTAAGTTTGTATGTACTTTCTAAGTATATCTTGGACACTAATGACTGTGTTTTGGATGGCACGTTAAACTGTAGGTCCCGGCTGTCGTTGAACATCCTTGGCAATCGTTACGGGTAGTCAGAAGCCAGTAAGTCTGACACCAGTCCAACCAAAGGGTTGCGACTAGAACGGTTGCAGCCACCGCCGCGATTACCACGTTTTTGTAACGCTCCGCACTTAAAAAATCTAAAAAGTGGTAAATTTCGCGACTACAGTGAAGTGCTATACATCAAAAGACGCGGTTTTGTGCAACGCATGTGGTGGTGTAAAGAGCTTTAGCCTTAAAAGCTAAGGAAAAATTTTCCGAGTGAAAAACTTTAAAACACGTGTCTTTTGAAACAGTTTTCGTGAGTTTTTTCCAAATCCAGATCGGTGACCCCCAAATTTTATTTTACTATATTATTGACCACAATAAGACGCACGCAACGACACCTCAGCAGCGAAAATTGGATCACCCACTGCGGAGAAATCACGGAAAATCCGAAAAAATTTTCCCCACCACGTGGCACGAGGTCATACAAAGAGGAGTGCTAGGACGCTGGCGTTCACAGAATATCTTGCGTGATGCCATTGAAGACTGCTGACGTTTACAGAAAAATTTTACCGTTCCTGAAAACGAAGATAGGTGCGATCAAAGGTGACAACTTCAGAAGCTGCTACAGCGAAAACTTCAGGCAGGACCCCCAAATTTTACACCGGTTTCGGCTGCGCGCTACTCTGATGAAGATTTAGGACCTAAGCCTAGAATTTTAAGACCTAGAATACTTCAGATATTAATTTTTTTCTGAAAATTTCACATTTTTTACAACTCTCTTCAGAAAATTTTCAAAATTTTCCTGTATTTTTACTTTACCAGAAAGCGGTAAATTTAACAAATTTTTGACAGTTCTTTCCAAGTTTTTATGTTGTACGGTTCCGGAGATATTCAATTTTTAATGATTTTTCCTAATAATTAGCAATTTTGGACACGGATAACTTCCGATGTAAGGGTCATAGAAGGTTCTGATCTTCTTACTGGACATAGGCGACATCTTCCCCACTGCTTCCATACGGTTTCAGGAATTTTCAGGAGCTGAAATTTTAACGTCTGAAACCCTAGCGACGAGATAGAGCTCGTCGAGCCCAGTCAGGGGACCCCAAGCACGGTAGTATTCGGTCGAACGGTTCCGGAGAAAACCACTGTTAACTGGATTCTGGCCGCCATCTTGTTTTGGCAACCAGAATTTTGGACTGGATTTTCTCGGGAACCCCTTGAGCTAGGATAGCCGTGTTTGGGTTCGTTGGAAAGGGCTCGAGGAGACCTATCCGACGGGGGATAGAGATTGACTCTACGTAGAGTCGCAAAATTTTCGACTATATTTCAAAATTTTTCGACGCAGTAGGGCTCCCTGACACCAGACCTAGCTCTGGAACGTAGAATTAAGCTTTTTTGACTGAGCTAGTCCCGTTTAAAACCTTAGTATTGTAAGTTTTTGTTTTACCTCGCATCTGTTTCTGTGTTTCGTGCTATTGACTGGGATATAACTCGCCTTCGCGCTATATTGACCAAACCTATACCTAGTATCCTTCTTTACCTATTCCCCAAAACTGAAAAGACCCGGCTCTATAAAGTGAGTAGAGACACGAAATTACATCCATCACCTTACATACCTCACTTACCTGCACAGGATCCTGCCGGACACTCCTGTTGCTCTCCCGGCCGCGCACGCTGACACGTTGACACCACCTGAAACAGAAAACAATTAGTAAATTAAATTGACAAGATTTGAGAATCTTTACCTTTTTATATTTTATCTATAGTATCTATCATTATTTTATCTTTACACTTTACATTTTATTATATACACTAACCGGGGTACTCTTTACAATACCCTATAGTTTGACGTTGCCCTAACTCAAATTAAATTCATACCGCCAAAATGATGGGAATTCGCACACCAGCGAAGAAGGCGACGACGGCAAACCCGCCAAACAGAAGTCCACAGAAGACCGTAGAGGAGACTGGACCCTCTACACAGCAAAACGTGAGAAGGAGTGTCGGTGAATGGGAAGCGGGTATAGGTGAAAACCGGAAATCGATCACTCCGCTCAAACCCGCATCACCTTCCTTGACCAGAAGAGCCCCTGTCTTCCTGAAGATCGATAGTCCACCTGTTCCGGTTTCTAACATCCGAAACCCCAGAACAGCAGAGGCCAAGAGATGTCTTATGAAGGTCAAGCAGCAGATGGCACTCGCTAAGAACATCAAGAAGGAGATCAAGGAGGATGTAACAAGCCAGGTGGAGAGACTCTTCGCTCTGGTCAAGGAGGCTGAGGCGGGAGTAGGACGAGTTTCTTCCGTGGGGGCTAAACCGACTACAGAGACAAAGAACTCAAAGACTCTTCCCGCATCGCCCTCCTGTTCTGTGCGGGAGAGTGGGGAGGGGGGAGTCATGGAGTCTGAGACTGAATCTCTTAGGAAGGTGTTGGAAGAGCACAGCAGGATGCTTGCCGAAAACAGCGAGAAGATGGACAGACTGAAAGAGGCACTGCGTACTAGCCAAGACAATATTGAGAAGATCTCATACGCTAGCGCAGCGGCAAGTCAGTCTGTGAAACCACCACCGAGGCAAACTGCTCTTCACTCCATAGCAGTTACCACAGAGGATGAAAAGACGACCGGGGAAGGAGTCTTAACTAGGATCAGGGAAGTGGTGGATGCCAAGGAAGAATGGATCAGGGTAGAGAATGTAAGGAAGACGAAAAACAGGAAGGTCATAATGAGTTTTGAAACAAAGGAAGATAGGGACAAGGTAAAGGATAGATTGAAGAAGAAGGGAACCGACCTTACCGTGGAGGATGTAAAAAACAGGGATCCGTTGCTGATCCTTAGGGACGTCCTATTGGTCAACACCGATGAGGACGTCCTTAAAGCCTTCAGAAACCAGAACCCAGATGTTTTCCGCGGTCTCGACGGTGAGGCGGACAGGGTAGAAATAAAGTATAGGAAGAGAGCCAGGAACCCGCACACGGGGCATATTGTGCTCAGCACCTCGCCCAGTATCTGGCAGAGAGTGACCGGGAAAGGACACGTCTATATTGATCTGCAACGTGTCCGGGCTGAAGATCAAAGCCCGCTCCTCCAATGCTCTCTCTGTCTTGGGTACGGGCATAGTCGAAAGTTGTGCACGGAGACCCTGGAGAAGTGTAGTCACTGTGGGGGTCTACACATGAAGAACGACTGTGCGGATTGGCTCTCCGGCTCAACACCGACGTGCTGTAACTGCACGCATGCAAAACTTGAGAAGACGGATCACAATGCCTTCAGTATGGACTGCGCCGTAAGAAGAAAATGGGACAGTATAGCGAGAACAGCCATAGCATATTGCTGAAGTTGTTCCAAGGAATACTCCTGCGTCGAGAAATGCAAGACCATACCGGGTGGCCCAAGCAAACCTACAAAGAAAGAAACTGGCGACCACCGAACTCCTCCTGGAGGCCAGTGAACGTAAGATCTCATGGGCACTGATCCAGGAGCCGTATGTGGGTGGGGCAAGGAGTATGAAGAGCTACCGTGGCGCGAGAATCTACCAGTGCGAGGTTGATGGAAGTGGGAGGGTGAAGGCAGCGATAGCCGTCTTTGACGATGACCTGGACGTCATCCCCTACCCGAAACTCACCACTAACAACATAGTTGTGGTGGGAATCCGGACCAAAGCCTGGGAAATCGCAGTAGTCTCTTACTACTTTGAGCCAGACCAACCCATAGGGCCATACCTGAACCAGTTGACCAGGATAAAAAGTGAAGTGGCCACCGGTAGATTGCTCATAGGGGGCGACGCCAACGCGAAGAGTACCTGGTGGGGCAGCACTATAGAGGACCCCAAGGGAGAAGAGATGTCCGGGACCCTGGATGAGTTAGGGCTTCAGGTACTGAACACTGGAGATACGCCTACGTTCGATACCGTGAGAGGTGGTAGAACGTTCAAGAGCCACGTAGACGTCACGGCATGTTCGCTAGACTTGTTCGACCTGGTGCATGGCTGGCGGGTCGACACTGGTGCAACGAGCTCGGACCACAATACAATTTTCTTTAATATAAATGTAGTACGTGAAAAAGGGTCACATATTATTAGGACAACAAGAAAATTTAATACAAGGAAGGCAGATTGGGGAAAATTTAGAGAATCACTAGAAGAATTTAAAACTGAAAACAATCTTAAAGTAGAAAATATTAGGAATGTAGCAAATAAACAAAATTTAGAAGAGTTTATAGTGATATATAGCAATGGGATTCAAAAAGCCTGCGAAAATTCTATCCCTAAAGTTAATAATAAAGTAAAACTTACCATCCCATGGTGGTCCGAGGAGCTCGCTGCACTGAAGAAGGACGTCACTAGGAAGAAAAACCGCATCCGCAACGCCGCACCGGTCCGGAGAGCGATGGTCATCGACGGGTACCTGGAAGCGAAAGAATTGTATGAGAGTGCAGAAAAACAAGCCCAAACCACTAGTTGGAAGGAATTTTGCAAGAAACAAGATCGCGAAGGAGTATGGGAAGGCATATACAGGATAATCGGAAGGACCGCCAGGAGGAAAGAAGATCTGACCCTACTTAACGATGGTGCATTCTTAAACCCAAGAGAATCGGCAGCCCTACTAGCAGACACGTTCTATCCGAAGGACACAGCGGAAGAGGATAACGCAGACCACAGGCTCACGAGGGAAGCGGCCAGTAGAATAAACGACCGGCAGCATGATGAATACCATGACCCGCCGTTTACACCGCTGGAGCTGAAGACAGCCGTGGAAGGTTTTAATCCCAAGAAAGCCCCTGGATCGGATGGATTCACGTCAGACATCTGTAGTCGAGCGATCTACCAGGACCCGGACGTATTCCTTGCCCTTTACAACAAATGCCTAGAATTGGCACACTTCCCGGACCTCTGGAAGGAGGCTACGGTGGTCGTCCTCCGAAAACCGGGCAAGGAAAATTACCAGAGCCCCAAGTCATATAGACCGATAGGTCTCCTGCCGGTCTTGGGGAAGGTCCTGGAGAGGATGGTAGTAGCACGAATGAAATGGCAGCTTGTGCCGCGGTTTAGTACTCGTCAGTTTGGCTTTATGCCCCAGAAGAGCACCGAAGACGCCCTCTATACTTTAATAAAGCACATACAGGACAAGTTAAGGCTGAAGAAGCTAATTGTCTTGGTGTCATTGGATATAGAGGGGGCCTTCGATAGCGCGTGGTGGCCAGCTATCAAAGTCAGGCTGGCTGAGGAACAGTGCCCGGTGAACACCAGGAGGCTACTGGACAGTTACCTCGACAACAGAAAAGTGAGGGTGAGATACGCCGGGGAAGAATGCACGAGAGAGACAAATAAAGGCTGTGTTCAAGGGTCAATTGGCGGTCCCATACTATGGAATCTTTTACTGGATCCACTGCTGAAGGAATTGGAGAGGAAGGGCAATTATGTCCAAGCGTTCGCTGACGATATAGTGTTGGTGGTGGATGGGGATACCGCAAGCGAAGTTACCAGAATAACCAATGCAGCCCTCGCCCATGTTCAGAGCTGGGGCGTCAGAAATAAGCTGCGGTTTGCACCTCACAAAACCTGTGCGATGTTAATAACCAATAAGCTTAAGTACGACGCACCAGCGCTGAGCATGGCCGGGGTCGACATTGGCCTGGTCAAAAGTATCAAGCTCTTAGGATTGACCATAGACGAGAAGTTAACCTTCAACGACCACGCAACAAACATCTCCAAGCGCGCCGCCGAAATATACAAGCAACTATCTCGAGCGGCCAAAGTCAATTGGGGGTTAAACAGGGAGGTCATACACACTATATACACTGCCACCATAGAGCCGATCATCACGTACGCGGCTGGCGCCTGGGCTCCTGCTACCGTTAAGCAGGGAATACGGAAGCGACTTGCCTCTGTCCAAAGAGGTTTCGTCCAGAAGCTCTGCAAATCCTACCGTACTGTCTCTCTCAATGCCGCATTGGTGCTCTCCGGGATACTTCCCCTAGACCTCCGCATACAAGAGGCAGCTGCCATGTATGCGGCGAGGAGGGGGTCGTCCCAGTTTGTTCCGGATGACAGAGAGATAGAGAGTATGGTGAGGTTTGCAGAAGCCCCTCATCCGGCTATGCAAATGCCCTTGGAGTTCGTGTGCCTCGCTGACCAACAGCAGGTAGACGAAAACAACGTGCAGACAGTGCGAATCTTCACTGACGGCAGTAAGATTGAGGGGAAGGTCGGAGCTGCATTATCCTTATGGGATAATGAAGGTGAAGTCCGGAACCTCAAACTTAGCCTTGCCGCATACTGCACGGTCTACCAGGCGGAACTCCTAGCCATTTGCAAAGCAACGGACGTTATTCTCAAACGCAAAGAGTCGAGCTATGGTTTATACAGCGACTCAATGTCAGCATTGCAGACGCTGGCAAACCATGGCTCCCTTCATCCCCTGGCAGTCCGCGCGCGAGCCAATCTGGCCCATGCCTTGAAGCAGAACAAAGCTGTGTCTCTGTTCTGGATCAAGGCCCACGCGGGCCTGCCAGGGAATGAGCGTGCGGACGAGCTGGCGAAGGAAGCAGCATTGTCGTCGCGGAGGAAGCCGGACTACGACCAATGTCCGATTTCATTCATCAGGCGTCAGATCCGAATGGGTTCGCTTGGCGAATGGAATCGGAGATATGTGTCGGGCGAGACGGCCTCAGTGACGAAAATGTTTCTTCCCGACGCTATCGCCGCATTCCGTATAGTAAAACAGGTGCAGCCAACAGGAGTCCTAACCCAAGTCCTAACAGGGCACGGTGGGTTCTCCGAATACTTGAATCGCTTCAAGTGTAAGGGGAGTCCATCGTGCATCTGCGATCCTGATGCAGAAGAATCCATCCCACACATCATCCTAAATTGCCCAGTACACACATGGGAAAGGTATAATTTGGAACAAAAACTTGGAGTAAAACTCGCGAGGGAAAACATAGGAAAAATCATGGCGGGGAAAAGAAGAGAAGAGTTTTTAGATTTCTGTATCAAAACAGCAGAAAAAGTAATAGCACGTAACAAAACAGATACATAATACTATGTTTCATAAAATATTGTACATATTGGTATGTAAACATAGATATAAAAAATGTAAGTAGAAATAAGAAAACACGAAAAGTCTGTAAATAGAATAAGTAGAAGTAGTATATAAATAAATATAATAGGTTAAGAAGAGAAAAATAAAATATGTCTAGAGAGTTATTTTCCCTATAAATAAAAAGAAAATAAATAGATAAGAAAACAGATTAGATAGTAAATGGGAGACCCACCCATAAAAAGACAGAAAGGAGATGGATGTAAGAAAGATAAAGTATGAGGAATGGAAGTGCGAGAGGCATAAAAGAGAGAACTGGTATGAACGAGAACTAGATTTAAATAGGCGCCATCGACTGTCGATAGCGGAGCTAGAGCAGAAAAAAAAAAAAAAAAAAAAAAAAAAAAAAAAAAAAAAAAAAAAAAAAAACCAAAGGGTTGCCCGGGTAACTGGGTTGAGGAGGTCAGATAGGGCAGTCGCTCCTTGTAAAACACTGGTACTCAGCTGCATCCGGTTAAACTGGAAGACGACCCCAACATAGTTGGGGAAAAAGGCTCGGAAGATGATGATGATGAAATGAGTACCTAACTTAGCTTTTGTTACAGTCCGTTTAGTTAAAAATGTTTACCTACTTACTAACTAAAATAATAAATATTTTAAAATAATTACTATTTAATAAATAATATTTCAGAATGTATTTCCAACATAATAGTAAGTAATGTTCAATTAACTGTACCTACTAAAATAAAACTTAACGCTTGTGCAGCAACAAAAGTCAATAAAAAAAAAGCAACTGACTTTTAGAGTGACGAGTTTTGATAAATCATTGATAATGGATCTTTATATCGTATCATTATATTAGAAACAGCAATAGGTCATTATAATAAAACAAAAATAAATGATGATAAGTGTACTGGTACATGTATGTACTTAGATGTTTCATTTTTTCTTACCTAGTGCGCCGAAAAGATGATTATATCTACATATATATGTTTTAATAAAAACCGGCCAAGAGCGTGTTGGGCCAACGCTCAGTGTAAGGGTCCATAGTTTCCCAATTATAGCAAATATCTATCCCATCAACTCAGAAAAAATCGTAGCAGCTCAAAGTAGCGCAAAATAGACCGATATCTCTCAGTAAATTAGTTACTAATGCGAAAAATCTAGAAGTTATGTATGTTAGGTTTTGGGTAGTAAGTTTGAATTACGTGCAGCAAAAAATACTATACTAAATTTTTACTGGCGTAGTCGGTATCTTTTCTTGGGTGGTATATGAAATCATTGAAAAGCCGGAAAATATACAACTAGAGCCATCTGTACGTTACAAAGTGAACTTTGCAGAGATGCCGGTTTGACTCTAGCTCTAACGCATTTGATGTTGTAAATAGTTCACTATTTAACCACTAGATGTCGTCTTCATATACTAAAAGCGATAATAGTTATTTGTTATACAAGAGTGCAAAGTTGCTTTTTAACCGCGGGCTCAATTTTGATGACCGAGCAAGCGAAGGATTCTAAAATTGAAACACGAGCGTAGCGAGTGTTTCAATAATTAGAATCCTGAGCGATAGCGAGGGAATCAAAAGAGCACAAGGTAAAAAATCTTTGCACTCGAGTGCAACACGTAACTTTTCATCCCACCTCATCGAGGAAATTTATAAACTCAAAAAAAGAAAATGACACGCACATCACACATGGCAAATTAAAAAGATGTACCTATTAAAATTTATTTATGCAAAAACTCAGTTTAAAAATGTAATGAGGTTTAAAATCGACCTCAAAACAATAAAAAATAATAATTTCATCCCACTTGTCTTCATCGACGAAATTACTAAATGCAAAAAAAAACAAAATGGCGCGCACATATGAGTATCAAACTAAAAAGAAGTACCTATTAAAGTTCATTTATTTGAAAACTCAGTTTAAAAATGAAACGAGGTTAAGAATCTATGTAAAAACAATAATCAAAATTACTTAATTAATTGAATTATATATTTTAAGCAGTATTTTATTTGTTTAATATGTATTTGTTTGAAAAGTCTTATCAAGATCGTCACAAATGGAGTATTGAACACGATGTTCTAAATTCAAATCACTTTGCCGCTCTAGAGAATAAAAACGGCTTTTGCGCTCAGATATCAAAGGGTAAAACTACTCTTTCCGAGATGGTGGGATGAAAAACATATTTTGCGTCTTTATTGATTTAGCAGCAAATCTGACTTTGTCATTCATTATCGTTTAAGCATATAATAACAGTTCGTGCCCAGGGTCTGCAAATAAATAATTAACATAACTAGAGTACTAAGTACACTTACAATAAATCTATACTAATCTTATAAAGCTGAAGAGTTTGTTTGTTTGAACGCGCTAATCTCAAGAACTACTGGACCGATTTGAAAAATTCTTTCAGTGTTAGATAGCCCATTTATCAAGGAAGGCTATAGACTACTTTTTATCCGGGTTCGTGCCGTGGTTCCTACGGAATGCGGGTGAAACCGCTGATAGAAGCTAGTTAATAATATTATTTAAATACTAATGGTTATTAAGTAAGTAAGTAGAAACATTATAATTAAATCCTTCACAAAGTAACTGTCTAAAGTTTTTTGTTCTAGCTTACGGTTTCTCGGTTCTCGGAAATCTCGGATCAATAGGGAAGTGGGGCCGGAAGTATTAAATCGTGACCGGAAGTCCGTCAGCCATTAACGTTATGATCTAGATTGTGTTTTGTAACAATGTCCTGCATTTGGTTATAAATTGTCGTTGGCACTTAATATATTACTGTGCCCAACAATAAAAAAATTAAATGCCATATGCGGTGTGCCGAGCATAATTTTAAAGTTACAATAAAACTGTTGGTGTATTTGTAACCTATGATAAAATCCAAAATATATCCTACAAAGTTTTAGTCGGCCGATAGTTTGTTTGGGCTCATAAATCAGTATGAAGATGTATGGTAGTAAGGAAATTACAAAGGTTGCGTATAAAATTTACCCGGTATCAGACCGTCTGAAAAATTAGATTTTCTCTTAAAAAAACTAGTAAGTTGCACTTGATTTACTTTGGCCAACAGGACACTTGTTCAAGATAAAGTGCGCGTACGAAAAATAATCCATTATTTTCAGTTGGGTAAAAACTAAGTAGACCGTACCTATACAACATTCGCGACGGTCAACAGTCATACATAATAATTATGCATTAAGAATATTCGTTTTTAATAACTTTTTCAAGTTCACCAACAATGAAACTCGATGACCTATTTAAAACGGGGTCAAAGACCCGACTCGTTGAAACCGACACTCGGGTAAATGAATGACGTGAGCGGTAAACTCAAAATAGACATTACCTTCATAATGAAACACGGAAATCCAAAATAGTATAGATACTTCTATAAAAATATACTTATTTTACGACTCACATTTGTATTGAGTAAGGTATTTGTTGACCTGTAAAATGATTTTCAAACTAGCTAGTCCCTTTGGCCTAGCTTACCCACGTTTTGACGGACCCTCTTCTAGCACCCAAATAATCCTATGTATTAATCCACGTAAGCTTTCTGCTTCCCATCCCATTAAAATAGGTCCAGCCGTTTGAGTGTGAAAAAGTAGGTAGCAAACACACACGCAAACAAGCTTACTTTTTTAGTTTGAAAGCCCCCAGTACACGTTGGCCTGTGTTGGGCCAAGCTTTGCAATGCACAAATGTAGGCCACGATCAAATGGTGTTTACACATTGGCGCATGGCTCATTGCTGCCTGGCAAACCACTTGCGATGGACGTCGAGGTAGTTACGGCTGCGGCTGTTTATTTGTATACTACACTACTATATTTATACTATACTGTACTACTATATTTATATTACACTACACTACTATATTTACTTCTTTATTTATTGTTATACGCAACACAAAAGTGTACTATCCCCAGCGGCCGGTGACGAACTAAACATTGGCCGAATGTGTAAACACCACACGCCAAGCTGGGCCACGATTCCTTTGATGTGTGCCCAAAAAACCGACAACTCGCCGAATGCGCGCCAACCTTGACAAATGTCCGCCAACCTGCACCAATACCCCGTGTACACATTGGCGATGGCGTGTATTGGCCGCACTTGGGCCAACGTGTACTGGGGCCTCTATCCTAACTAATATTATAAATGTGAAAGTAACTCTGTCTGTCTGTCTTTCTGTCTGTCTGTCTGTCTGTCTGTCTGTCTGTCTGTCTTTTCTTCACGCCTAAACTACTGAACCGATTTGTGTGAAATTTGGTACAGACATAGTTTGGGACTTGAGAAAGGACATAGGATAGTTTTTATTACAAAGAAATAAAAAAATAAAATTTATTCCGAACATATAGCGCCATCTATTGGTCAAACCAAAAATCTGCTGGAAGTCACTATTCCACGCGAACGAAGTCGCGGGCAAAAGCTAGTTACCTATATTACCGACTAATCATTAAACCCCTATGAGATTTTGTACATAGGTAGGTAGTTGTTTTATTACAAGCAATAGACGCAGGACGCTTAACTAGATCAAATATAATAATCATTATTTAAGGCAGATCTATTGATTATTTAAGGCAGAGGTTTATTTTGTGCTGAACCCCATTTGGGTGGAATAAAAGAGTGTTTAACCTAATTCACTACGAACAATTTAGTGCAAGTTACCATGCACTAAATTGTTCGTAATTATTTAAATCCTACCTACATATTACCCGAGTTTTTTACAATTATTTATGAAACAAAAAAAGTTTTTTTTTTGGGCTTGAAATACGGCCTTCAGTAGGTATTCGCCTATTATTTTGTCTATCTATGTGTATTTTAAATGCACATTCGCATAGATCCGCTTGTTAATTTTAATTTAATAGGTACCTATCCGTTTTATGTTATTGACCAATGGCCATCACTTTGACCTAGATATCTTATGATAATAGGGGAAACTGAAAGGTCGAAATAAAAAAAAAATCGAAAAAAAAAAAATTGTGTAGGTACCTAACTAAATATTATTTTATTAAAATTAATTTTTATTTGCCCCTGCCATTGGAATGCTAGTATATGATGATAGGTACCTATACCTATATATATATATCATCTCATCATGATGATGATAGGTACCTATACCTAAGGTACTTATCTATTTGAGGTTTTAAGGTTCTTATCTAGTACTTATCTATTTGACATTGCTGGCATAAACTAGCATTCCAATGGCAGGGGCAAATAAAAATTAATTTACCTATACCTAAATGCTATTTTTACTTTTTTAAGTGAATAAGGATAAACAATACTTAAAGCTAATTATCATTTTGAAAATGCGTGGCATTGTTTCATTTATTAGCACCATTGATTAATTAGTACCTACTTAATAACTTCCGACAAATTAAACAATATAATTTAATAATAATAAATACATAATTAAGTACCTATGTATTTATTTCACCAAAGTTTTCTGTACCTATTCTGTAAATCGTTGGTTACATACTTTTATGTACTTACGTCGGAAAATGATACTTACAAATGCTTGCTAAAAACCGAAGAGAAGAGCTATATACATTTTATTTGACAAGCCCTCCTTGTCTCTGATAAGAGAGCGCCATCACATCACTAGCATGCGCGACTTTTTTCAATGGACCTATTTACGGCTTTAAGCCGTCTACACACTCGCGCGCGAACCGCGCGCGAAGGCGCGAAACACCCGCGTAACATGAGTGTAGATCCGATTCGCATATTCTTCGCGGCTTCGCGGCTCGTTCGCGCTGTGTTCCCCGAAAATTGTCGGTTTTTTGTCCCGCGACAAAGCGCTCGCAGGCGCGAAGCGCGACGTGAACGCGACAAGACTATACATTCGCGCCTCGGGCAGCTCAGTCGCTCAGTAGCAATTGACACGGATGGTTGTGTTTTAGTTTTTTTTTAGGTATATGCTACGATTTTGCTTGCAAAATGAGTAACGTGTGGAGCAATGAATTAGAACTAACATTTATAGAATGTTTTCGTGCTGAGCCGGTATTATGGGACATTAATTTGAAAGATTATAAAAATAAACTGAAAACCCATGATGCTTGGATGCGGATAAGTACGGTGATGGAAATACCAATTGATGAATTGAAAAAGAAAAAAGATTCTCTCATGTCAAGCTATAGGAGCTACAAGGGAAAAGTTAAGAAGTCCGTTCAATCGGGAGCTGGTGCCGATGAGATATATCAGCCCATTTGGTTCGCTTATGAAGCAATGGATGCTTTTTTGGGAGATACTCTAAAGTGTAAAAAAAGTATGAATACGGTTAGTAGATAACTTTATTTTTTAATAGTTAGGTACTTAAATATTACTTAAATATTTTGTGAATTCGTTTCTTATTTCTGTGGCGTTATTTGCTGATCGCCGAGGTACTCTTCTCAAGTTACGAAAAGCGGATGTATTTTCTTGATCTGTCCTCCATGATCCAGGTTGTATAAGTACTCCATCATCATCAAACATATCAATAGATCCGGGTGGTGTATAGATATGTAAAGAAGTAGAACTTCGTCTCAAGAAGTTATGTAGTAGTATACAAGTATATGTTATAAGGCGAGCCTTTTGTGGTTGTAATGGGATTGGTTTTCTAAACACTCTAAATCTGGCCGCCAATATACCAAAAGTATTTTCTACCACTACCCGAGCTGAAGATAATCTTTTGTTGAATTCACGTTTTGCAGATCCTATGTTGTGCTGATCAGGATAGGGCTTCATTAAATGTTCTGACAGTGCAAAGGCTCCATCCCCCAAAAAAACGTAGGGCACATCAATGTTCGAACCTGGTAATGGATGCGGTGGTGGTAAATTTAAGCTGTTTGTACACATCTTGTTCCATAAAATACTATTTGTAAAAGAATTATGATAACATACACAATATAATACGGTTGTGAAATTGTGACGTGAGCCGAATTGCGTAAACTGAGTTAATTTGCGTTTTGCAAATCGTTGTTTTATGCAGTATCTTGTATGTCGTACGAAACCGCTCGTAAGATATTCACAAAGTAAAGAAATCGAGGAACATGAGACTCTTTGCTGCCGCCCTATATGTATGTATATTTGCGATATAAACAAAATTATTTATACGAAAACTTAATGTAAGCTATGTAAAAACCGTTTAAGACCGCACCGCGGATTTTTTGATTTTAGATAGCTCCGCCCACTACAATTCGCGCGTCTATCGCGTCGCGCAAGCTATACTCTTCACTCAATGTCTAAAATTTGAATTTCGCGCCAATCGCACACGCCGAGGTCAGCGCGGGGTCAGGAGAACCGAACAGGGAAGATAAGGAGCCGCAACTTACATTTTTTATTTTTTGATCGGATTTTTTTTTGTTGTACTTACAAAAATTATTTGTAATGAAAACTTTTTATGAAGAGTAATATGATAATTTGGACGTGTATGGTTGTGTGTATGTATGTGTGGTGTGTCGTGTATGTGTGTTTGTATATCCAGAACGGATGAATCGATATGTATTTAGGTTTTTTTGTTTGAAATGAAAATTAATCGGGAGTGTTCCTCGCTTTGTTTGGTGAATATCGGCCCAAGATGGCCGCCGCCACAAAATGGCGAATTCCTTCAATATGGGTATCAAATGAAAGGGCTTGATTAGTAGAATCATGTATAATATTATAAAGTCCAAGATAGCCACCGCCAGAAAATGCTGAATTGCATTGTTTTTTTTATAGCTCTCTCAATATGGGTACCAAATGAAAGGGTTTGACCAGTGTTAAATAATTAATACTAATGTTATAAAGACGGAAGATTTGATTGTTTGTTTCTGTGGATTGTATAGGCTCTGAAACTGCTTAACTGATTTGAAGGATGCTTTCACAATTAGAGATTCTATCCCCAGTGAATGTAGGCCATATTTTATCCGGGCACAGGAAGAAGTTCTCGAATGCAGCTAAAATCGCGTGAAACAGCTAGTAAAAATTAAGTGGTTAAGGAATAAAAGCGTCGCAGATCTTGTGTGTTAACCATTTAAAAAATGTATGTAGTGAAGTGAAAGGTATCAAAGAAGTAATGAAGCTAAGTAATTCATTTTCAAACATAATTATTAAAACTGAAATGTAAATAATAATATAATGTAAAGAAATAAAAAAGAATTTGTAGTATAACACGGTCTCCATAGATTTTTTGTTCTCAGAGTGCTTATATTTACGTAGTATAGTAAGTTGAACTCAGTCTTGCGCGCGGCCTTATGTGTGGGTAACCCTTGTACATATACAGTGACTTTGTGTGCGTGACAAGAGGTACAGTCGGGTACAAATACAGTTATTTAGGGGTTACGGCTGTTTAAAGAAAAACAGTTATTACGTAATTTAATGTTTATTTATTTATAATGATTCTGAATCGCTACTTGAAAAATCAAATTATGAATTTTGCATTCTTAGTCCACACTTTTATTTATTGTCCTCGTACCCCGAGCCAGAAAATATGTAAGGAGTATTTAATTCATCTTAGATATTTCACCTCATTTATTTCTTAGATACTGTCAATGTCAATTTGAAAAAACGTATGAGAAAATAATAAAAAACTGTAAAATGTAATAATAAACATTTTCTCCGTGAAGAACTAGACATTTTTGTAAACGACTGTACCCCATAACAAAAAGCGATAAGAACACGTCATGCTCGGACGACGTCACTGTCACACGAACGAAAGTTGTATATTTACAATCCGACGCACACATAGGGCCGCGCGCAAATCTGAGTTATCGTCACAAATTATTATACCTACGGCCGGAGCGACAACATGCACAGGTCCGACCTCGAAGAGGGCTATCGCCGGACTGGCTCGTCTCCGTACACATTGTGTATCAATCGCTAGAGCACGGACATAAGGTTCAGAATTGCGTAGCGTCTACCATGATCGCGGCCGCTCAAAAAATCCAATATCTTAAAACTTTAATTAAAAATGTTTGGTAATAGTTATGGAAAAATGCCTTTGACAAAACGTTAATATTGATGTTAAGAATATATTAGAGTAATTTTGAAACATAAAGATAGTGTAACTTTCTTGTAATTTCAAAAATAGTACTTTTTTAGACGTGTTTTCGGAATTAATTATGATCGAGTAAAATTATCAGTATCGTGTTTTCGTTCTGGCAGAATCTAGATAAAGATATCAATTTACCTATATCAAAATTTCAGATCCATTGGTAAGCTGGTAGTCCTATAATTTAGCATGGCAAACGGCTATCAAAATCACGGTGGCGTCTTAATAAACGTCGAGGGTTTAACCTTGATAATGAAGATGTCTGAGAGTCAAGGGCATGGTAGCCCGCAGCACATGTATAATAACAACGCTAATCGAAAATGCGATACGAGAACATACACAAATTTGGTACAGTATTTAGATAGTGATTGGCTTTTACATTGAGAATTCAAATAACTTTTTTACCCACGTTTAACACATACATGGTTTAATACTTGTTATCATACTCGTAAGTCAATAATGTCGCTTACAAACCACTAAACGATTAATCTATTTCCTTATCTACGTCTTAGAAAAAATAACAGTTCAAATACAGGTTTGTTAGCATCCGACTTGATCCGGATATTGGACTACACGAACTACTTAATTAATTTCATGAACTGCGCCAAAGTTAATCATAATATTTTTTGTCGCATTCCTTAATAAGATAAACGTCATTTGTAAATTAGATATATGTACAACTACATAATATGGATTTGTACCAAATCGAATATCTAGACACACGGCAGTGTGTCCGCCAAGTTCGAGCAAAAAAAGCGACACACCGGCCGTGGGTTATATTACACGAACCATTTCGGGCCAAATTCGACCCCCCTATAACTCAAAATACATACATACTTGAATGACTAGCTTCCGCTAGCTAGATAGTTCCTGAGATTAGCGCGTTTAAGCAAACCTTCTTCATCAGTGTTCGGTTATATCGCGTTTCCAAGAGAATTCTTGAAAAGTCCGGGATAAAAACTACCCTATGTTCTTTCTCAAGGTGAACTCTATCACTGCACCAAATTTTATTAAAATCAGTTCAGTGGTTGAGAGGTGGAAGCGTAACAGACAAACAAACAGTTACTTTCGCATTTATAATATTAGTTGGGATTTTAGTAAGTATAGATAAGTAATAGCAAAAAGAAACAGAAATATAGAATGTTATGAAAGAACTCAGGTTAACATTATACAGAGTAAGTGTGTTATAGTAATCGGCACGGATATTGAGCTTTCGGCGGAAGAGTGGGGAGCGCTTTGCGCACTGTACACATAAGGCAATAAACCAATAAATCGCTTCTGCGCAGGTGAAGGTCAGGGCTCAATATCCGTGCCGATAACTATGACATGTAGGTACTTGAATTATTTGCAAACGCTGCACCCATTGATAGCAAGTCTTGTCGTTTTATAACATAATCACGGTTTTAATCTGATACTCGCACCACGGAACACCTATATGATATTTATTATTTCCGTGTTCAACGTGCACATACATAGGTAAAAGTGTGTAACAAACATAACATGATTATATCAATGTCGATCAATCGAATTGATAGTTGAAACTTGAATGGTATCGAATATCACTCCTGAAAATCTTCCGAATTGATTGACTGATTAAAAATTACATTTTGAAATTGTTATCATATGAAGTAACTCTCGTTTTTCTAACAGCGAAATAAAATATACCTATTATCAATGCTTAAGGGGTGCAGCCCTACTTTATAAACACCCTCGGTAAAATCAATTTTTATTTAGGGAAAATACTCTACTTATCTAATTCAGAAGGGTACAGAGTAATAAAAATGTTGGACTACGCGACTACATTGATTATATTATTTCTAAAACAAATTATGTATTATGTTATCATCTATACTAATATTATAAAGAGGAAAACTTGTTTGGTTGTAATGGATAAACTCAAAAACTACTGGACCGATTTTAAATATTCTTTCACCATTAGACAGCTATATTATCTGCGAGTAACATAGGCTATATTTTATCCCGGTGCGGGCAGTAGCTCCCACGGGACGCGGGTGAAACCGCGGGAAAACGGCTAGTATCTTATAATTTCAACATATTTCAGTAGGTATTTAACTTAAGTCAAAAGCTGTCTGAACTATATCATTATTATGATCAGATGTGTTTGCATCTTGGTTCTCTGGTAAATGAAGGACAGGATAATCTGGTGTACGAATTAGCCGGTTCGATTGAATAATGATATTAGAAGGTGGGGCTGATATTACTTGTCTATTTTGGTAATAAGTATTTTGATTCGCCTGCCCGTAATGAAATGGAGGCTCTGAATGCGTAGATGATGATGTGCCTGTTCTTGGTTCATAAAAATGAGGTGGCGATGGAGTCATCACTAAAGGGTCATCAAATTGGTATTGTAAATACATCCCATCAATGTCGTGCATCAACTTCAATCTATTCTTTTCAGATAATTTTCGCAACTTATTTGCTAATAGTTTTCCGTATAAATCGCAATCATCGTCTTGCTGAATAGGCTGTAATGGGTTCCTTTTTAGCGTGGATTTGAAGGTGATAAGAGCGTCTTTAACGACATTTCCTGCGTCAACCACTTCTGAAGAGATTTTGCGTCGGTGGATTGTCTGGTCACTGTCTTTTTGGGTGTTAATAGACTGACTTCGATTTTCATTCATTTCTTCAACATTCTCTTTAATAGCTTCGAGATTTACTTCTTTAGGCTCCTTTATTCCACGTTCCTAAAAAAACACACATACATTTAGGCACTTAAATACTGTTTTTTACATGAAGGTTTTATATATGTTATGTTTTTTGCAGATACCATCTTGTCCAGAAGAGTGGCTGCGTATTGAAAGAGGATTTGCAAGGAAGTTTCCTCGAGCGGTTGGATCTATTGACGGCAAACATATTGTTCTCGACTGTCCATTCAATTCTGGTTCTGTATACTATAATTATAAAAGAACCTACAGTATAGTATTACTAGCATTAGTTGATAGTCAATACAATTTCATGTTTGCTGACATTGGTTGCCAAGGCAGAATAAGTGACGGTGGAGTTTTTACAAATAGTATTTTATGGAACAAGATGTGTACAAACAGCTTAAATTTACCACCACCGCATCCATTACCAGGTTCGAACATTGATGTGCCCTACGTTTTTTTGGGGGATGGAGCCTTTGCACTGTCAGAACATTTAATGAAGCCCTATCCTGATCAGCACAACATAGGATCTGCAAAACGTGAATTCAACAAAAGATTATCTTCAGCTCGGGTAGTGGTAGAAAATACTTTTGGTATATTGGCGGCCAGATTTAGAGTGTTTAGAAAACCAATCCCATTACAACCACAAAAGGCTCGCCTTATAACATATACTTGTATACTACTACATAACTTCTTGAGACGAAGTTCTACTTCTTTACATATCTATACACCACCCGGATCTATTGATATGTTTGATGATGATGGAGTACTTATACAACCTGGATCATGGAGGACAGATCAAGAAAATACATCCGCTTTTCGTAACTTGAGAAGAGTACCTCGGCGATCAGCAAATAACGCCACAGAAATAAGAAACGAATTCACAAAATATTTAAGTAATATTTAAGTACCTAACTATTAAAAAATAAAGTTATCTACTAACCGTATTCATACTTTTTTTACACTTTAGAGTATCTCCCAAAAAAGCATCCATTGCTTCATAAGCGAACCAAATGGGCTGATATATCTCATCGGCACCAGCTCCCGATTGAACGGACTTCTTAACTTTTCCCTTGTAGCTCCTATAGCTTGACATGAGAGAATCTTTTTTCTTTTTCAATTCATCAATTGGTATTTCCATCACCGTACTTATCCGCATCCAAGCATCATGGGTTTTCAGTTTATTTTTATAATCTTTCAAATTAATGTCCCATAATACCGGCTCAGCACGAAAACATTCTATAAATGTTAGTTCTAATTCATTGCTCCACACGTTACTCATTTTGCAAGCAAAATCGTAGCATATACCTAAAAAAAAACTAAAACACAACCATCCGTGTCAATTGCTACTGAGCGACTGAGCTGCCCGAGGCGCGAATGTATAGTCTTGTCGCGTTCACGTCGCGCTTCGCGCCTGCGAGCGCTTTGTCGCGGGACAAAAAACCGACAATTTTCGGGGAACACAGCGCGAACGAGCCGCGAAGCCGCGAAGAATATGCGAATCGGATCTACACTCATGTTACGCGGGTGTTTCGCGCCTTCGCGCGCGGTTCGCGCGCGAGTGTGTAGACGGCTAGTTCTTGCTCCAATTCGCGCCGCGATTCGCGTCGCGATTGGCGCCGTGATTCGCGCGCGAGTGTGTAGATGGCTTAGATTTCGTTTCGTGTACGCGGCAAACCGGCGTTTTGCTTTAGTTTCTCAATAGCGACCGGAGGAGGTGGACGAGTGTCGCGCGCGCCTTCTACCTCCCTTGAAACTCGTACAACGTATTGCAAACTAAATGTGCATTTAACTGTACGGATCTGTATTTATGAATTATAATGTGTAGAATGCAGTGTGTGTTGGCGTTACTCGCGCTCTCCATGGGGTTGGCACACTCCTGGGGTGAGTACAAGGGGATAAATCAGCTGATCGGACAATTTTAAAACACGTGCTATTTTTCTATTTTACTACGTTACATAACACGTTGAGGTTTATTCCTGTGACTGAATAGTAATGCATGTAAAGGTCGCGTTGCTGACGGATTTTTTGTGTCAAAATTTAGTAGCCACGAGTATGTCAATAAGGGTGTATCTCGCTTGGCGCCAGACGCCATTGCTCGGCGGTCCTCAGTCACGTAGGCCACTTTTAGCGTTTCGCGTGAACCCTGCCGAGTAAAGATGCTTTTCTAAGCGTCTATAAACACCGGCTTGCGTTACCACTGCATTTAGCCGAGTTTTATTGCTGAAATTCGGAAATTTGTGTTAAGAATAAACTGCAAAACAATAAAGTAGTTTTTGATGAATCTTTACGCATTGAATTCCTTATTTGCATTTTATTTATGTTACACGTTAGGTGCAACCTGACAAAAATAATTAAAAATTGACATAGGTTCATGTGACATTTATTTACCGGTTTTCAACGTTGGAATAATTTTGTTACATACACATATAAATACTGAATACGATTAATATGCACAACATTATTGTAGTAACTTTTAACTTTATTTGAGCAAAATTCTTCTAGCTGTTTTTTTTTCGTTAACTGCAGTGGTTTTATTGAGTAGGTACTGAGTATTATATAAGTAAGTACCTAAGACAATCTACAATTCGATGACAGAGTCACGAATGAGGGCGAATGTAGGGCGTCACAAGCGGGCGGGAAATCTTCAGACGTAGGGCGGACTTACAAGATGACGTTTATCCTGAAAAGACACAATTCTTGCGTTTTTTTATATATTGATCAACAGCCGTTTTTTACTGATTGCAATAACGTGGTAACCGGCTTTTAATTATATTTTTATCGTGATAACATTTCTCAAATGTTAAATGAAATCATATTTGGTTAGGAAAATGCATGTGCTGTAGTTAGTTAGTAAACAAACTACATCAAATCAAACCTGTATTTATAAACTTTCAATGATTCCGACGCATTAAGAATGCAAACAATTTCAATTCTTTGATCTGTGAGAGATAAAGGTCTATCTACCTACCTATTGTTATTATTTTGGATTGCAGTGAACAAATAAAATTGAGAAACCGATGACTCATTATCATTTTGAATGGACCTTATGACAATAGAAAATAAGCCAAGAACTAGGAAAAGACTTACGTAGCTAATTCTTTGATAAAGATTATACCTACCACCCTAAAGCTACCTAGTTAGTGTCATTTATTATTTCGCAGAGGTTCATATTTTATTCAATAACATTCTTTACATAGTTAACCAGCTTCAAAGGTTTTATTTTTGTAGGTAAGTTACATGAATCCAAGTTAGAAAAACTATTAAATTCCCAAGTACAATTTTGCCAGACTGTAAGTAAACATTGTATAAAGCACTTACAAAACTTTGTTACTACTGCATAGGTATTTTATATACTTACCTAGTATAGCATTGACCCTAGAGTCAACTCATTCATATGAAAGCTATTTAATTAGGTATTACGCAAAACGACGACGTCCACAATGGAGACGAATAAATAAATAGTAAAAAACACTAAACAGCAAAAATATATTAACGAGAGAAGAAACACAACTTTGCTCACTTTAGTCGGCATTTTTTTTCTATTGTCAGAAAATGCCTAGCTAAAACATACCTAATAAAATTGTCGCATTTTACACCATAATTTTCACATTCCACAGTAAACATTTTACTCGGAACTACACGAATTAGTTTTTTACATGGCGAGACTGGAGCTAATTGTCAGAAAGGTAGTCAGACAATGTCGAACTTTTAATCTACAATCCATAGATTTAGTCCATAATGTCATTTTCCTACAATACTGAAACATTTTCCCCATGAAGTTAATGGTACTTCCATCTTTTCAACTTTTTATTCTCAAGGTGTCAATAACACTACAAAAAGGTCGTAAATCAGTCACTTATTATTATCGAAATCTAAAATGAACCTTAAAATTTAACTGCCAACAGCTACATTCGGTTTTTAGCTTCTGTTAAATGTTATTTAATTATTCGTTTCCTTTACTAGGAAAATCAGGACGAAATGATTAATACTTTAATGAACGCACTTAACTCACACGGTAGATGATTTCAATATAGTAGATTACGTACAAGTAAGACACTAAATCTATACATTTAGCTTGTATTTAATCTATGTAAAAAATGCCTAAAATTTTCCTAACGCGACTGTTAAACATTAAAACAGTTATTTAAATATCAATCTATGCAATATAACTTTTTATGTTTATTTTTGTTGCTAGTTTATCTCCTGAATCTTCCAACGCTGTGTGGTGAAGTTTTTGGAGTGAGTAGTCACTCCAAAAACCAGCCTCCAACTCCACACCTCGCGCAAATCAACATGACCGTGGCAACCCTAAAATTAATAACTTGACCACTTGAACAAAGGCACATAACATTGAACTCGTAATGATTTACCTTTCTTTACATTAAACCTCTGTTGTTACAGGTACAATAAAGTGTTTATAAATTATTTAGCAATTACGCGAATTATGTCAGTTCACTAAATCGTGACGGTTTGTGCAGAACCTTGCAGGCTTTCAAGGATTCTTAATTAGCTTGATGGTTGTGAAATCTGTAACATTTTCACTATCATCATTATTTGCAACATTCAGACGTGTCGGTTTTATTTAAACTTACTTGCGAGGACGAGTGCTATGGTCATTAAGATTTTAGAGACATGTCTTGACGACCTTAAAACTTTCCAGGACAAATCTAAGAATTGCGAACGTTTGGCAACCCTAGTGATATAGACATCTGCATTATAAGACAACGGATCTCAGCCTTATTTGGCGGACTACCCATAAAAATTACACTTTAAAATATTTATGTATGTGCATAAGAAAAACAACATTATGTCAAAAAGACTTCAAAACGGCTTCAAGGTCAACATTAGGTAAATAAACTTGACAGTACTCTTCAGAAATAATACCAACTTCTCAAGATAACTTACTTAATTAAAAACATTTAAAACGTTTTGAGTGGTTCTCATAGAGGTATAAAATAGTTAGCAAACTAGGAAGTTCTATTAAAATATCAATTCTTATCACACGCATTGTTTTAAATTTTACCCTATTTATGAAATTGATTTAGGTAACAATTGGTTATTAACCGCAGATTTTTCGTCACCTAAATCAGTGAGAAGCAGCATAAAGCTTTGGTAAATAGCTGATAGTAATTAATTTAAAAACACTTATCGTCGGGGATAGTGCAAATCCGCGTAACTATCATTGGATAATATCGCGTATCTGCAATAGATCTCGTTTTACAGTGGAAGGTTAAAACTTATCATCATTCATCATTCGTCATTCATTGGACATTTTTGCATATTAAGTAGTTATTTACGGTGTGTAAATAATTACTTAATATTAAAAAAATGAGCTCATTATCTGTTGAAATAAGAAATTTATTAACTTTTAACCATCCCCTGTAAAACGAGATCTATTGCAGATACGCGATATTATCCAATGCTAGTTACGCGGATTTGCACTATCTTCGACGTTATGTAGTTTAAAAAAAATCGGTTAACCAGTTTAAGTGCAAAGTTTTCATTGCTAATCGTGTCGTTGAACTTTCGACTGTTTGTACCACATTAAACTGCCAATGTCCACTGACACAATGAAATATGTACCTATCTACTTACTTTAATTATAAGTACATTTAATTTCGAATTAACAAACAATAATCTACTTAATTGCACTTGGAGAGGCCTATGTCCAGCAGTGGACTGCGATAGGCTGATGATGATGATGATGATGATGAATCTACTTAATTCGAATTAGATCATTACGTGTTCGATTTTCGTGGCTTGCAGCGATAACTTACTACACTAAAGGTAAATTCCCACTGAAAGAGCAGCGGCCGGCAACGGCCGTAAGAGCACGGACAATGTAAGAGCGCGGCGCGGCGCCGCGCGGCCCGCCGCGCTCGCGCTCTATCACTTGCATTTACGGCCGCTGCCGGCCGCTGCCGGCCGCTGCTCTTTCAGTGGGGATTGACCCTAAGGCCTCTGCCTCGAATTTTGCGGGCAGCGGGGCGGCAGCGGCGGCGGCGCGGGAGCGGCAGGATCTTACGCGTATAATCAAATGGACCGGCCCTCGAATACAGCGGCGCGGGAGCGGGCAACGAGCGGTGAGCTCCAGTCAAAACGGTGACCGCCTGCGCCGCCGCCGCTGCCGCCCCGCTGCCCGCAAAATTCGAGGCAGAGGCCTAAATGCACTACACATTTTGTACATTAATAATATGTTATTAGCAGCTATAAATTACTATTTTTTAATATTCAATGCCGGTCGACCAATATAACCCCAATCCAACTCAATTTTAGTAATCAATCATTAGAAAGAAAAAGTAACCCAATCCTATTAATGATGTTGAGAATCCGTCGCGTATTCGCAGTGCTAACGCAAAAACCTACGCTAAACTATCGCCCACTGTGCTGGTAGCTTTAATTTCATGCTTCGTTGAATGCCACCCACGATGCCTATCGAAATTGTGACGCACAGACTTTTTGGAAGCTCTCTTGAAAGCTCAATCACTTATAAGTTATAAGCCAATATCAATTTCAAAAACGGCGTTAAAAACAATTTGGTTCTATCGGAACTTTCCGAAAATACCCGAACGCTATAATTTTAAATGTGGAACCGTTTTCGCACAAATCGATTCGCGGTCACGCACGGCACTATTACATAAAAAATTGGAACAAGTACAAACCTTAACGTTCACTAAGACTTCAGTGAAAATAATAAGCGGAGCACACAAATATTATGCACCGACCGTGCCCCAGTTCCTAAGCAAGTCATTTCTGATGACAATAAAAGCTAAAGGTTGTCGTTGAGCAATTAAATACGGATTTTCTAAAATCGGGACGCGTCGCGTGTTCACGATGTTTCTCGGCCATCGATGTCACAATAATTGATCTAATTATACCTACTTCTAATTGATGACGGCTATTGGAAAAATTTGATGAACATTCCAGTTTGTTTGTTAGTCCGTGAAAACATTAGGTAGATATATAAAATCGGCTGCTATACAATAAGCACTCTAATTACGTAACTTGTTATATTTCATGCCATGGCTCTTTTGCTATTATTTAAAATAGGTAAGTACTCAACAAAATGAAATTTAAAACAAGTATATTGCCAAAACTTTACCTATACTAAAACGAGGATAGTTTTTTTTTAGATAAGAACGTAATTAAGGTGCAGTTCATATCCTACTTTATATTTATTTACTTGCGGATTCCGTTCGCGCCTGAAAACGCGATAAAGATAATTTTGCCGTATCTTTAACAGCCTTTACAAATCCACGATTGATTCTCATATAAACGTTTTATAACTTGACATTTAATCAAATTTTATCAATACCTACACATCGATTATTTTAGCCGACTCACTTATCAAGCGCGATTTATTTTATATCATTGATAAGAGAAAACCGCAGTCATGTATGATGAAAAACGTGGTATGGATTGTTTCAAGGATTCCTACTACCTAACTATCTACTAAGATAACACTTGAATTATGAAAGACGATAATTAAGGACTTTTAATTAGTTGGCCTAGTGGTTAGAGCACCAGCCTCTCAAGTATAAGTGTGCGGGTCCAATTCACGGTCAAGCAATGATCAACAAAAAATTAATAATATATGATGCTAGTAAAACGTTTAGCAAATAATTTATGATAGGTATGCCATATCAAAATTAATCTTTTATTGTGTGGGTAAGTAAGAATCTACATGCAGCCAGCCCTTTGGTCCCGGTCCCCGCTGGTAAAGATGCCGCCTCAGTCAGTTTTTTGGATGCGTATTTTTTTCTGTAAATACTTACATGTACAATTAGGTAAATATTAGGCACGTGACGAATCAACTATCAATTAATTAAATACCATACCTATAGGCATTAATCTATACTAATATTATAAAGCTGAAGAGTTTGTTTGTTTGAACGCGCTAATCTCAGGAACTACTGGTCCGATTTGAAAATTTCTTTCAGTGTTAGATAGCCCATTTATCGAGGAAAGCTATAGGCTACTTTTTATACCGGTACGGGAAGTAGTTCCCACGGGATGCGGGTGAAACCGCTGGCAGAAGCTATAAAATATATTTCTTCTTTGCACAGATCTTCAAATAGAACATCTTCCATCAAATACGCAATTAAGCTAAACTAGTAGATTTCTAAGCGGTTACTTTCATTAGTTTCCTCTCAATCGAAAGTCCATAACTAATGATCATTAAAAGAAAATGTGACTGTCACTGCAGTAGCATTAAGTAAACACTAAAATACTGTGATAAATTCACTACGCAACACATAGTTATATTATAAATATATGTATAGGTAGGTATGGATTGTTGACCTAGAGGATAATTACAATAATTATTATGGTCATAGTTATTCTAATTGGTCTGCTTCCATGATATACATACACACCTTGGTTTTTGCACGAATTTAAATGTTTTTAGTCAATTTTTAGGGTTATATACCCAATGGGTAAAACGGGACACTATTACCAAGACTTAAAATATTCACAGATGCTGTATTATTGTTACCGCTAACTAAAAATACTGAAAAGTAGAATAAAATAAATATTTCAGGGAGCTCCCATACAACAAGCGAATTTTTTAAGGGAGAATGGTACTAAACCTTTCGTGCGCGAATCCAACTCGCACTTGACCGGTTTTGTTTTTGCAATGTTTTGCAAATAGTTATAGTTTAAAATCTTTAAATGGAGGAACAAAACCTGGGCACATAATTTTTCTCAGCTGAATTTATTAACAAGTATCTACGTAGACAATTAAAACGGTTATGTTATAAAATTAATGTTAAATTTATGTGTGAACTGTCTCGTGACCAATGATTTTGCGTCTCAGACCTCCAACAGGTTTTCGTTTTCAGAAAAAAAAAAAAAGAATAAAGAATATACGTGGTTTTTTTTTTATTATCTATACTAATATTATAAAGCTAAAGAGTTTGTTTGTTTGATTGTTTGTTTGTTTGTTTGTTTGAACGCGCTAATCTCAGGAACTACTGGTCCGATTTGAAAAATTCTTTCAGTGTTAGATAGCCCATTTATCGAGGAAGGCTATAGGCTACTTTTTATCCGGGTCCGTGCCGAGGTTCCCACGGGATGCGGGTGAAACCGCTGGCTAGTAAATAATAATTAAGGAGATTCGCAAAACGATTTTATTCCTTTGCATTTTATTTAAATTATTACTAGCTTCTGCCAGCGGTTTCACCCGCATCCCGTGGGAACTACTTCCCGTACCGGGATAAAAAGTAGCCTATAGCCTCCCTCGATAAATGGGCTATCTAACACTGAAATAAATTTTCAAATCGGACCAGTAGTTCCTGAGATTAGCGCGTTCAAACAAACAAACAAACTCCCAGCTTTATAATATTAGTATAGATTATTTGATAAACTACAGAATAAAACAATGACTATTATTTGACACGCTGTTTTCTGCACGATGTTTTCTTTGACAAACAAAACATTACAATAAAATTTCCATTTGTATGGAGGGCTCTAGAAATTCTATAACATTATTTAAGCAGAGACGAACTTGATAAATGCGGAGTTCTCGCCCCATGATAACCTGCCAATCTTCCATGGTATATTATCATTCAAAATTGATATCGTTAATGAAAAATACGACTATAAAATAAATAATATAATTATCTATACTAATAAACAGGAAAACTTTGTTTGTTTGGTTGTAATGGATAAACTCAAAAACTGCTTTACCGATTTTAAATATTCTTTCACCATTAGAAAGCTATATTATCTGCGAGTAGTCTAGAGAGTTTTCACCTGCGTCCCGTGGGAGCTACTGCCCGCACCGGGATAAAATATAGCCTATGTTACTCGCAGATCTATAATATAGCTTTCTAATGGTGAAAGAATATTTAAAATCGGTCCAGTCGTTTTTGAGTTTATCCATTACAACAAAACAAAAAAACAAAGTTTTCCTCTTTATAATATTAGTATAGACTAAAGGTCAAAATATTATATCGCGGATAACCCGTATTAAGGATAATACTAATTAGACTTTATTTGATAATGACAAGCGTACATGCGTATCATGGTTTTATGAAATTGCATTTAAATTTAAGTCGATTGTATGATCAATAATAATAGAAGTCTGTGGTGTAGACATGTTGAAAACACTACACCGCGCCCCTGAATAAAAAGTAGACTGAAAAATTCGACGTGTGTGTATTCAATCCCCTGAAATAAGCGTGTTTAGACCAAAAACATAAGTACCTACCTACTCTCCAGCTTTATAAGATTGTAGGTGTATATAAATAATTAGGTACTACAATAATAATTAATAATTATAACGTTCAGTAGAAGGTATTTTTGACAAGTTTCGTCTCAGTTATAAAATTAGGAGTGTCCGAAGTATTCAGATGAACAATATTAAAGTAACTAAATCCTCAAATACCTAATGATATTTTAGTGTGAACATTTATAAAATATTTTACAAATACAAGGAAAATTGATCATAAAAACTATTTGGTTGAATTTGTGTAGGCGCGTTTATAACGTTCACAGATAATTTTTGTAAAATAATAGTTCACTTTGTTTTAAAAAAATAGTTACGTGAGGAAAATATTCGGTTGTTCTAATAATTAATTACTCAATTAAGTATTTATGGACAGACGTCTATGAGTCAAGTAAGTGATAGAACCTACTTGTTTAAACTTTAAATAAATGAAAGCTATGCAGTAAGAAACTGATTCTTTAAAAGCATTTTTCTATTATTTTTAAGGTTGAATCAATACTCACAGATATTTTTTAGTTCAGTAAATCTGACGTAGATATCGAAATTGTTTATTTAGTCTTATCGCTCTATAAATATAAATAATATGTGTACGTATTACGTATACGTAACTATGTGTATCAAGAAGTCACAGCGAAATTGTTTCCGAGATAACCTTTTTTGGTTAAGTAAATGTTTTTAATAAAAAATTAAGCAAAATTAAAAATTTTGAAAAAACCCCCGACGGTAAAAATCTTATTGAAAAATAATAAAATAACTCAAAACCCCCGACTTAACCCAATTATATAGGAATATCCGTCGGAAGCTGCCATTAAACCAGCTAAAGGATTCTAGTGTCGTGAATACAATTATTAAAGAATTGTAGATGTTTAACGATGACATAAAATACACTCAATTAATTGTTGAAATTTCATATAGAAAAGGCAGCCCCCGACGGTTATTCCTATATAATTGGGTTAAGTCGGGGGTTTTGAGTTATTTTATTATTTTTCAATAAGATTTTTACCGTCGGGGGTTTTTTCAAAATTTTTAATTTTGCTTAATTTTATTTCAGACTTTTTAGAGAACATATACGAATTATAGTCTATATAATATGTTATTGCAATATTATTTTGCACCGATATTGTAGCGCCCTCTAGTGAGTTACAGGCGTAATTTTTATTATTTGGGAACATGCATTAAGCACGTACACATTGCTGATGAAAACAGAATTGTAATCGGACGTTTTGATTATATTGTAACATTGTTTGGCACTAATATTGTGGCGCCCCCTAGTGATTAATAGCTATGACACCTATCTAAGAACATGAACTCATCGAACACAAAACCGTTATTGAAAACCGCATCAAAATCGGATCATTAGTTTAGAAGGTAGGTGGGAACATTACTTTGCTCTTTTGCACTAATATTGTGGCGCCCCCTAGTGAGTTACAGCCATGACACCTATCTAAGAACATGAACTCATTGAACACAAAAACGTTATTGAAAACCGCATCAAAATCGGATCATTAGCTTAGAAGGTAGGTGGGAACATTACTTTGCTGTTTGGACTAATATTGTGGCGCCCCCTAGTGAGTTACAGCCATGACACCTATCTAAGAACATGAACTCATCGAACTTTATTGAAAACCGCATCAAAATCAGATCATTAGTTTAGAAGATATGTGGGAACATTACTTTGCACAAACGCACACACAAACACACAAACGCACATCTCTCACCCTAAACGCATATACCTGCTCCGTTCCGTCGTGGGTAAAAATGCCATGCAGGGGATTATCAAATTGATACGTCAAACAATGATTTTATTATCTAAACAAAATAATTACTATAACTGTTGATACTGTATATTTTTATAAATACATATATTATAAGAAAAAGCTTAAAGCGGACAGTATGTATAGATAGACCGAAATCAAAATGGAAGAAATGATTCGAAGTCTAGCATATTTGTTTTCTCCGTATTACCTATCCGTGTAGATATTTATTATAAACATTCTATACAATAATAATTGTCTAATTAGGGAAATAAAACAGCGTCTAAAATACTGTAATTACTCCATTTTAAGTGTTAATTAATATCCTGAAGTAAGATAAACTTTTGACCGTTTGAGGAAAACTATACATAATCAAATTAGCATAATAAGGATAGGTTTTTACGCTTAGGTGTTTACTATTAATCCAATTAAATTTTCTATTAGTAGATGTAATTATATTATGTATACCATACTTAGTTATATTTCTAATTTAAAAAATTATAATATCTAATTTTTACGGTACTTCTATATTCGTCTCATGCCCGTTTTCACCAACAATCTATTAACGTTTCCCTAACTAAGTGTCACTTAGAATAAGGGCTCCCCCAATAGTAAAGATTATAAGGGACACTTAAAGTTTGGTGAAAACGAAATTCCTATTAAGTGCACCCTAAATGCTCTTAGGGGGTTTCTAAATTTACGTATTTGTTGGTGAAAATGGGCATCAGTGTATTAAAAAAAAACAACTATCTTAAAACTCTTAGGAATAAGGGATTAGGAACTTGATTACAACTTTACTTATTGGTACCGATACCTACTTACATTCATATTGAGATTCAAACCAGACTCTCAATACAGCCAATTTCTTGCCACCAAACACTGATTGTCACGATATTTGACACGCTGTAATTTAATATTTGCGACAACAAAAGCTCTAGATCAAAACGAGCACATGAGACTAGTCACGTACGCCATCGCCATGTAGGTACCTACCCATGATCGATGGTTAGGAAATAATGGCACCCTGATAACAAAATGCACTAATTCCTGCAGGTTTTTGCATAATTCCAAGCTAAACTATTAATTAGGTACCAATGAAGGATGTTGTAGTTAACTGATACACATTTATTGAACGGTTAACATTTCAAACTAAAAGCTTAGGTTTGAAAAATATTTTGGGGGTGTTAAAGCATTTTCTGCGTTTATATAATGTTGAAATTATAAGATACTAGCCGTTTTCCCGCGGTTTCACCCGCGTCCCGTGGGAGCTACTGCCCGCACCGGGATAAAATATAGCCTATGTTACTCGCAGATAATATAGCTGTCTAATGGTGAAAGAATATTTAAAATCGGTCCAGTAGTTTTTGAGTTTATCCATTACAACCAAACAAGTTTTCCTCTTTATAATATTAGTATAGATGATAACATAATACATAATTTGTTTTAGAAATAATATAATCAATGTAGTCGCGTAGTCCAACATTTTTATTACTCTGTACCCTTCTGAATTAGATAAGTAGAGTATTTTCCCTAAATAAAAATTGATTTTACCGAGGGTGTTTATAAAGTAGGGCTGCACCCCTTAAGCATTGATAATAGGTATATTTTATTTCGCTGTTAGAAAAACGAGAGTTACTTCATATGATAACAATTTCAAAATGTAATTTTTAATCAGTCAATCAATTCGGAAGATTTTCAGGAGTGATATTCGATACCATTCAAGTTTCAACTATCAATTCGATTGATCGACATTGATATAATCATGTTATGTTTGTTACACACTTTTACCTATGTATGTGCACGTTGAACACGGAAATAATAAATATCATATAGGTGTTCCGTGGTGCGAGTATCAGATTAAAACCGTGATTATGTTATAAAACGACAAGACTTGCTATCAATGGGTGCAGCGTTTGCAAATAATTCAAGTACCTACATGTCATAGTTATCGGCACGGATATTGAGCCCTGACCTTCACCTGCGCAGAAGCGATTTATTGGTTTATTGCCTTATGTGTACAGTGCGCAAAGCGCTCCCCACTCTTCCGCCGAAAGCTCAATATCCGTGCCGATTACTATAACACACTTACTCTGTATAATGTTAACCTGAGTTCTTTCATAACATTCTATATTTCTGTTTCTTTTTGCTATTACTTATCTATACTTACTAAAATCCCAACTAATATTATAAATGCGAAAGTAACTGTTTGTTTGTCTGTTACGCTTCCACCTCTCAACCACTGAACTGATTTTAATAAAATTTGGTGCAGTGATAGAGTTCACCTTGAGAAAGAACATAGGGTAGTTTTTATCCCGGACTTTTCAAGAATTCTCTTGGAAACGCGATATAACCGAACACTGATGAAGAAGGTTTGCTTAAACGCGCTAATCTCAGGAACTATCTAGCTAGCGGAAGCTAGTCATTCAAGTATGTATGTATTTTGAGTTATAGGGGGGTCGAATTTGGCCCGAAATGGTTCGTGTAATATAACCCACGGCCGGTGTGTCGCTTTTTTTGCTCGAACTTGGCGGACACACTGCCGTGTGTCTAGATATTCGATTTGGTACAAATCCATATTATGTAGTTGTACATATATCTAATTTACAAATGACGTTTATCTTATTAAGGAATGCGACAAAAAATATTATGATTAACTTTGGCGCAGTTCATGAAATTAATTAAGTAGTTCGTGTAGTCCAATATCCGGATCAAGTCGGATGCTAACAAACCTGTATTTGAACTGTTATTTTTTCTAAGACGTAGATAAGGAAATAGATTAATCGTTTAGTGGTTTGTAAGCGACATTATTGACTTACGAGTATGATAACAAGTATTAAACCATGTATGTGTTAAACGTGGGTAAAAAAGTTATTTGAATTCTCAATGTAAAAGCCAATCACTATCTAAATACTGTACCAAATTTGTGTATGTTCTCGTATCGCATTTTCGATTAGCGTTGTTATTATACATGTGCTGCGGGCTACCATGCCCTTGACTCTCAGACATCTTCATTATCAAGGTTAAACCCTCGACGTTTATTAAGACGCCACCGTGATTTTGATAGCCGTTTGCCATGCTAAATTATAGGACTACCAGCTTACCAATGGATCTGAAATTTTGATATAGGTAAATTGATATCTTTATCTAGATTCTGCCAGAACGAAAACACGATACTGATAATTTTACTCGATCATAATTAATTCCGAAAACACGTCTAAAAAAGTACTATTTTTGAAATTACAAGAAAGTTACACTATCTTTATGTTTCAAAATTACTCTAATATATTCTTAACATCAATATTAACGTTTTGTCAAAGGCATTTTTCCATAACTATTACCAAACATTTTTAATTAAAGTTTTAAGATATTGGATTTTTTGAGCGGCCGCGATCATGGTAGACGCTACGCAATTCTGAACCTTATGTCCGTGCTCTAGCGATTGATACACAATGTGTACGGAGACGAGCCAGTCCGGCGATAGCCCTCTTCGAGGTCGGACCTGTGCATGTTGTCGCTCCGGCCGTAGGTATAATAATTTGTGACGATAACTCAGATTTGCGCGCGGCCCTATGTGTGCGTCGGATTGTAAATATACAACTTTCGTTCGTGTGACAGTGACGTCGTCCGAGCATGACGTGTTCTTATCGCTTTTTGTTATGGGGTACAGTCGTTTACAAAAATGTCTAGTTCTTCACGGAGAAAATGTTTATTATTACATTTTACAGTTTTTTATTATTTTCTCATACGTTTTTTCAAATTGACATTGACAGTATCTAAGAAATAAATGAGGTGAAATATCTAAGATGAATTAAATACTCCTTACATATTTTCTGGCTCGGGGTACGAGGACAATAAATAAAAGTGTGGACTAAGAATGCAAAATTCATAATTTGATTTTTCAAGTAGCGATTCAGAATCATTATAAATAAATAAACATTAAATTACGTAATAACTGTTTTTCTTTAAACAGCCGTAACCCCTAAATAACTGTATTTGTACCCGACTGTACCTCTTGTCACGCACACAAAGTCACTGTATATGTACAAGGGTTACCCACACATAAGGCCGCGCGCAAGACTGAGTTCAACTTACTATACTACGTAAATATAAGCACTCTGAGAACAAAAAATCTATGGAGACCGTGTTATACTACAAATTCTTTTTTATTTCTTTACATTATATTATTATTTACATTTCAGTTTTAATAATTATGTTTGAAAATGAATTACTTAGCTTCATTACTTCTTTGATACCTTTCACTTCACTACATACATTTTTTAAATGGTTAACACACAAGATCTGCGACGCTTTTATTCCTTAACCACTTAATTTTTACTAGCTGTTTCACGCGATTTTAGCTGCATTCGAGAACTTCTTCCTGTGCCCGGATAAAATATGGCCTACATTCACTGGGGATAGAATCTCTAATTGTGAAAGCATCCTTCAAATCAGTTAAGCAGTTTCAGAGCCTATACAATCCACAGAAACAAACAATCAAATCTTCCGTCTTTATAACATTAGTATTAATTATTTAACACTGGTCAAACCCTTTCATTTGGTACCCATATTGAGAGAGCTATAAAAAAAACAATGCAATTCAGCATTTTCTGGCGGTGGCTATCTTGGACTTTATAATATTATACATGATTCTACTAATCAAGCCCTTTCATTTGATACCCATATTGAAGGAATTCGCCATTTTGTGGCGGCGGCCATCTTGGGCCGATATTCACCAAACAAAGCGAGGAACACTCCCGATTAATTTTCATTTCAAACAAAAAAACCTAAATACATATCGATTCATCCGTTCTGGATATACAAACACACATACACGACACACCACACATACATACACACAACCATACACGTCCAAATTATCATATTACTCTTCATAAAAAGTTTTCATTACAAATAATTTTTGTAAGTACAACAAAAAAAAATCCGATCAAAAAATAAAAAATGTAAGTTGCGGCTCCTTATCTTCCCTGTTCGGTTCTCCTGACCCCGCGCTGACCTCGGCGTGTGCGATTGGCGCGAAATTCAAATTTTAGACATTGAGTGAAGAGTATAGCTTGCGCGACGCGATAGACGCGCGAATTGTAGTGGGCGGAGCTATCTAAAATCAAAAAATCCGCGGTGCGGTCTTAAACGGTTTTTACATAGCTTACATTAAGTTTTCGTATAAATAATTTTGTTTATATCGCAAATATACATACATATAGGGCGGCAGCAAAGAGTCTCATGTTCCTCGATTTCTTTACTTTGTGAATATCTTACGAGCGGTTTCGTACGACATACAAGATACTGCATAAAACAACGATTTGCAAAACGCAAATTAACTCAGTTTACGCAATTCGGCTCACGTCACAATTTCACAACCGTATTATATTGTGTATGTTATCATAATTCTTTTAGGAAGTTGGCTTTGTTCCTATCTCCCATCTGTCACGCAGTTACGTGAAGGTTTTGAACGACTGAAACTCATAAAATGCATTGCAAAGTAGATCACGTACCTTCAATTAACATATTTTTTGTACAGGTGATACCTAATTAATTAAGGTTTATCAATCATTTCCTACATGCAATCAATCTTATCGGAACTTAGTCTTGATTGATTGAATTGATAGGAATTTTACGTTACGCGTATTTGCAATTTTTTCCTTCCTGTTTTTGGATATGGCAGAGGTTCCTAGATTTCACACACCTATAGGTATAGTATCAACATCTACACTAATATTATAAAGAGGAAAACTTTGTTTGTTTGCTTGTTTGGTTGTAATGGATAAACTCAAAAACTACTGGACCGATTTTAAATATTCTTTCACCATTAGAAAGCTATATCATCTGCGAGTAACATAGGCTATATTTTATCCCGGTGCGGGCAGTAACTTCTACGGGACGCGGGTGAAACCGCGGGAAAACGGCTAGTCGTATATAGTATATATGTTTAATTAATTTATATCTCTGTGCATGAGGTTTGAGCAGTTAACTAATTTTATAATTTGTGTACATAAATCCGTTGTTACCTAGTTAATTAGTATTTCCGTTGTTGTAAAGAGCAAAATGATCCATAATAGATTTAGATCACAAGATAAGATATTGGTAGGTACATCTATCTATTATTTTGCAATGTAACTCCCATCCAGAGGTTGTTCGCAAGAAATTAATTTCTGAGATAAGATGTATATTTATGTCATCACATGGATTATTTGGCGGGATGGAAAATAAGTAAAGAATAAGCAAAAAATATTTCAACGATTTTACATAACTTGCCGGTAAGAAAATGAACACGATAAAGGAACTGTTAATTATATTCCCGTTATATTATGTTCTGGCCATTTTTCAGTGTGGACCAAATTCGTGACATTGAAATGTATTCATTTTTCTTTTATTGGAATGTTTAAGCATTTATTTTGAAATTAGTCATGTAACCATCGATAACATTAACTACCTACTACAACTGCCCTATTACTTGGCAGGTTTAAGCCGGAACTTTAGTCACATCCGCCGACAGAAAAATGGGTACCTAAATTAAAATATATCCCACAAAATTATTATCAGTGCGAAAAACAGCATAAAAAAACGGTTATTTCCGCTTATTCACCAGGGTTCCGTACTAACGTCATCAAAGCTAGTATTCAAATCTATACTAATATTATAAAGCTGAAGAGTTTGTTTGTTTGTTTGTTTGTTTGAACGCGCTAATCTCAGGAACTACTGGTCCGATTTGAAAATTTCTTTCAGTGTTAGATAGCCCATTTATCGAGGAAGGCTATAGGCTACTTTTTATCCCGGTACGGGAAGCAGTTCCCACGGGATGCGGGTGAAACCGCTGGCAGAAGCTAGTGAGAAATATGTAAGTACATTATACAGAAGTTTTTTTTTTTGTACAAGTCCGGTTGTTCAACTCTAAAACTGCTCGATTGATACGGAATTTATTTATTGGACAGTTCCGCGTCGATTGAATAATTTATCATAATAGTCGCGTAACTAGGGCTGGACTGTTTATTGTTCAATCAATTGAGTAACTACTGGAATGGACCGTTGAGATATCTGATAATTGATTATTTGTGGACTGTTAGAGTCAGAGATTTAGGCCGGCTTTATTGTGTTTTTAAAAAGTTCGAAAGATTTTACCAACTGTAATTTTAAATTGATTTATGTAGGTATTTCCATATGAAAATTGAGTTTGTAACTGTTTAAAACGACAATAAATCGTAAACTTTGTTGTAGGTAATCGTTATCGCTCTATGAAAGTTAGTGAAAAACAATTCAATGAAATTAATTAATAGAGGTATAGTAATATTAAGTACCAAGTTACAAATAAATGAAAATTCGTACTTTACCTATTTGGTAATTCATATTCGCCTGTTGACGATTGAAAAAAAAAATGTCTAGAACGGATATCTTAGGAATGGTTGTGAAATTCCACTTAAAATATGCAGAAATACCTGCGTAAAACATTTACCTGATCATAATAAAGGTGTCGATCACGTGGGGAAAAATGCTATTGTTTCCTTAGTAATATTTTAATGACGTGTTATCAAAATTGTGTTTTATTAATTGCATTATGATTCGATAAGCATTTTTGACAGTTCTTCCTTATTCCACAGATAAGGTATATTACATTATAAACAGGATAATTCTAAGAGAAGAGATTTTCGTTTTTTTTTTTTTTTATTAATAGTGTTAATTAATAAGCTAACTATTGTTTTTATAATTACGGGCAGGAAATGAAATAGGAATAACCTATTTTATAAATGAATGCTTTAATTATACTACGGATAACGAATATGTTTTACTACTAAATTATGTATAGTTATCGGCACGAATCTTGAGCTCTGACCTTCACCTGCGCAGAAGTAATTTATTGGGTCCCTTTTGTGGTATGAAGTAAGGCGCGGGGGCGGGCTAAATCGGTGATTGGCCCGCAGTGCATCGCGTCATAGCTGTCACTCGGGATTGGTTCTTTGCTAATAAATTACTTCTGCGCAGATGTAGGTCAGAGCTCAAGATTCGTGCCGATAACTATATGTAGGTGGACGGTTAGCTACATAACTAATCTACATACTTACCTTATGTTATCAACGAAACATATTTTTTAAGTCTTTAATACTATCTCGTTAACAATGTCCAATGCGCAATTCGCTATCAATATTGCTTTAGTATTTAGTTGAAATCTTGGCATTGAGACTATTTCATGGTGTTCACAGTACATTGACCTTAAAGCCAGCTGTATTATGTATTTGCGAAGGCTACCTACTCTACATAGTTTAATTCGACTATAGGTTACCTACTTAGCTCATGACTTCGTCTGCACCCTGTGGAAACCGATAGTGTCCTAGTGTCATGGGTACCATCTAACTTCATGAGTTTCATCTCAATCTGTTCAGCCGTTTTAGTGTGATATTGTGACAAATTAGTTAACTATTCTCTACTCACCTTCGTATTTGTAATATTATAGTAAGGATTTATTAATAACTAATGTTTTTTTTTATATCACAAGAGTGGCATATGACATTTACTATTCATTTCGCTCATTTGTTGGTTGTTGGTAATTCTTGGTAAAGTGAGTTCACGGTACTGTTTACTTCCGTAAGCGATTGTCTTAAATGATACTACAATAAGTGCATACAATTTGTAACATACTTTTTTAGTATAACAGAGGAAATAATAAGGTTCATTCATTTTTCGTATGTCACAAGGTCAAGGAGTTTAAAACTTTTAAAAGATTAAACAAAAAAGATGCAAGCAGACAAGGTAGGTAATGAAAAACTTAAATTAAAACAATATTAAGTAACAAAGACGTCTATGAATAAACAGTATTAATGAGTTTCGATTACTAATTTGCATGCTTAGCTAATGAAAAGGTGGTAAGAAGTTGACTGTAAATAGCATGAACAGGGAAAACAATTTTCCCACTAGATAAATAAATACAACGTTAAATCATGTATCTTTACATTACATGTTTAAACTATTTACAAAAAAAATACGAAAAATTATAATTATGTATCGAAAAATTCATGCGTATCGCTGTCAGCGGGGATTGTGCCCAAAAGGTTGGCTGCATTGCCACGCTGGATGGCAATGCATAGGTATTCTTTGACCGAAGTAAAGGCCAGCCCTTTGGTCACGAGTGGACTCTACTGAGCACTTGCTTATTTCATGCTAGAGGCAGTTAAATTAATAGACTTTTTAATAAGTTTTACTAAAAGAATTGAAATGATTCATTAACAATTAAATTTTCAACAATTATTAACACTATCGATGGTTTATTCAGCCTGTCTTTTGTTGCGAAGGCGCAAAAACGTGCTTGATAATTTGATTCACCACACTCAAAATAGGCACTCGTTTTTTTACCACGTGCAATGATTAGTAGATACGTAGATATAGTAAAATTGCCAGATAAGATAGATGTAACATACCTTTGAGCGGTTTATAGCCATTTTTTAATAAACCTGATAATAAGAACACGTGCTTTTCAACTGCTTTTTTGTCCAACGAAAAGTACCAGTTGGTATACTTAACATAATTAATGACACATTATATTGAGATTGAGACACACCTACAGAGTAAATACAATCTATTTATCAAAAACAAAAATCATCCCCAGAAAAGTGGCAACTAAAACCCACAGTGATATTACGATGAAAAAATATCAAGGTAGGTAATTTATTTATGTGGAACGTCCTTTGCCCGTTAACCATTTACATCTACATTTATATGTATTTGTATTATGCTAACCATCTGTTTATTTTCAGTTTTTCAGTCTTGCCACGCACCCTTCATGCAATTCTATGCGACCTTGACACAAGTCACCTGCGTTACCGATTACCCAGATAAACTGACCTTGTTTTTTTATATCTTCATAAATTCGGTGCTGGAATGCACTACGAGAAAACGCTATCTAGAAATTGACCTGCTTATTTATCGATGCTACGTGACTTTATTATCGTGTTAACTATTGTTTTTAATATTAATCAATCTTTACCTATTGGTGTAAATGAGAAAATTAGTCATCTATCTGTGATTTACGATTCAAGGCCAAGTTAGATATGTGATATCGATATCGAAAAAAAAACGTAGGTAACAGGCTGATTTTGATACCGCTGGAAACACCTGTTGTCTAAATCTTTGGTCACTGCGCATGCGTGTAGACATGAGCATGACATTGAGACGCGATTAAGGCCCAAGCTCACAACATAAATACATAGTAAACAGTTTTTTAAGAAACTGACGTTTATGCTGTTGGTAAACTTGACAGACCAACGTGGTCTGTGCATATTTGGGCCCAAGTTTGGCAATCGTAAACAGAACTTGCTCATTTGGATTCTTCTTTCATTCGCGGTAGTCAGCGGGTGCATCACACACACTGGTTTGGACACAATGAGAACGACACAAATTGGCCAGTACGCTTTAAGACTCACATATTCGCAGCCTGCGAACCGTGAGAAGATGATGTCGAGGTCTGCGCTACTGCTCGCCGCCGTCGGCCTAGGCTTGTCCACGTTCAGCGTCCGCCAGATGATCCTCCACCAAACCAGACGATTCTAGACACCAGACACTTATTCCTAAAGCCAGAGCTCAACCGACATGCCAGATTCTAACCACCCCGGTCTGCCCTATCCATTAACGCGTTCTCTCACACAAACAGTCAAATATAAATTTTTTTAAAAGTGAGATACGCGCAAATTCCAATTTGGGTTCTGGCCGAAAAAAATGGTATAAGAACATGTATGTGAGAAAAAATGTAATTTATTCTTTTTTTTAACCGACTTCCCAAAAAGGAGGAGGTTCTCAATTCGGCCGGTATGTTTTTTTTTTTTTTTTTTTTTTTTTTTATCTATGTATGTACATCGATTACTCCGAGGTTTATAGACCGATTTGCGTGATTCTTTTTTTGTTCGACGCGAAATAGCTGCCAGATGGTCCCATAGTCATCAGGTCAGGATCTGATGATGGAAACCCTGAGAAATCGAGGGCAACCTTCGAAAGTTGTAGGCATACATAGTGTAAAAACTTGACACTCAGGTGTATGCCTGAAAGTACTATTCAACAGTGAAGGTTTGGAGCTGACCTGATGATGGAGACCAGAGAGGGTCGAGGGAACTCGACAACTGAATATGTAAACTACCTCGTGTTTGGGCTTATATTATTTGTATTGACGAGACCTTTGCAACAGTGAAGGTTTGGAGCTGACCTGATGATGGAGACCAGAGAGGGTCGAGGGAACTCGACAACTGAATATGTAAACTACCTCGTGTTTGGGCTTATATTATTTGTATTGACGAGACCTTTGCAACAGTGAAGGTTTGGAGCTGACCTGATGATGGAGACCAGAGAAGGTCGAGGGGACTCGACAACTGAATATGTAAAATACCTCGTATTTGGGCTTATATTCTTTGTATTGATGAGAACTTTCCACTTATATGGATAGTGACAACTATTCGTATCACTGAAAAGCAGTAAATAAAAAACTTTTTTACAAAAAAATTAAACCGACTTCCAAAAACACTAAAAAGCAAAAAAAAAACTAATTTTAGGTGCATCGGCCTACAAGTCGGTGGCAAAATTAACTTAGTAACATCCATTAGACACCGACTTCTAGGCCGATGCACCTAAAATTAGTTTTTTTTTGCTTTTTAGTGTTTTTGGAAGTCGGTTTAATTTTTTTGTAAAAAAGTTTTTTATTTATTTTTTTTTTCTCTGGACGAATGTGTTAGTACATTTTAGACATAGGAAGTAAGTTAATTTCGGAACGGATTTTAAGTGTGGTTTAGTATGGATGCGAGGAACGATTTTTGCGATTGTCTATGTGATGGAAACCAAATAAAAAATGGAATTTCGATCAGTTTCTTTGTATTGCACAAAAAATAAAGTAAGTATTCCAAAGGAGATCTGAATTTGGCGTTTAAACTTCATGAGCTTCATATGATGTCTTGACATCCTTTTGCTATAGATTGAGTCATAATAACAGCATAGATCATATAATTCCTTATGATAAAGACTTCTATCAGCTCGCCAAGATAGTAAGTTTTAGATCTTCACATTATTAAAATGTCAGTCACGCTATCAACGTATAGTAACACTAAAACCTATGTTAAGATTGTTAACATTTACGACGAAATATTTCAACGCCTGTCGTTAGTGACGTCACGTCAGCTAAGTATGCGCGTACGCATAAAAGTAGGAGAACACACGTTCACAGTATTGTTTTGTACCTGAGTCGGCGATTTCCAGTGAAATCTTAAGCAAAACATATCAGCTTTGATTCAACGATACAAACGTTATTTTTTTAAGATGGATGGTAGGGACAAATGGTTATTTATACAGGATGTTTTTTTTTTATGTTTTGTTTTCCAATCATGACTTATATAAAATAAGTAAATATTTATAGTATTCAAATAAATCTGCAACTGGTCATCGTGGGTGGCATTGCGCAATGCATTTGTCTTTTCCCTTTTCTATTTTTTCATATAGTTCTGTTTATCGTTCTTTTCAATTTAACATAATCATGTTTTCAAAACAATAATTTCGTGGACAAAAGAATGAAGTCATTAGAAAGTAATCTTATGATCAGAATAAACAAGTTATTATGCTATTGTACGCATTGTATGCATCACAATTGATTTGCGTAGACATCGATGCATTTATTGTTTTATAAGCTGCCTTGAAATTGAAAAACTGCACTGAGATTTACTAACGTTTCCGTATAATTTGGAAACTGTATACAATGATTATAGTTTAGAAGCAACAGTTTAACAGCCAGACACACATAATACAGCACGTCTAAAGTTGAAAAGATAGTAACCGCCTTTATAAATCAACCCCAGAAAAATCTGTATAATCTTGTTGATAAGTCATACATGAAATATTTGCTACATAAAGGACTTTATTTATTAGAAGACGTATCTGCATACCGCCGTTGACCTCTGACCTTGACCCTGATAGTTAAGATTGGCGACCGTCATGGCGGTCTTAGTGATAACGATAAGAGGAATCAATTGACAGTAGACTTTATAACGTGATCACTTGGAACATGAATAGTAAAGGATAGTGTTTTAGAGCAGGTGCACTTGATATGATGAATTAAGTATTTCGGATAAATGTTGACTGACTTATCATTATCACCAATGTTCTTACTGACATATGTTTTTAGAATTTACGCTAGGACATACCTAATTTATCTGAATAGATATTTTCCGCAATTTTGCTTCTCCGTCATCATTTATTTTTGTGCGTATTATGCAAAATTTATTTCTTATTTCACCGCAATAACACGTGTTTTCCGTGAACATTAAGAAAAACCTTCTATTTATATTTAACGAAAGTTTTAGCATTACTCCCAGTATCAGAATCCAGATTGTAGGAAAATATCGCAAACTTTTCCCAGAGCAAAGTTTCCGAAAAGATACGTATAGTAAACATCTGACGTTACGAAATTAAGATTATTATGCGTAGATACGTAGCGAGCGTAGTCTGACGTATTTTGGTTTAACATGTTACAATACAAGTCACAAGATCGCATATTCTTGATGTAGTTTACCAACCGTGTTTACCGCCAATAACCGACCACGCAAAACTCAAAATTGTTGTTCTAACTTCAAAGGTAAAGTAGTTTATTTCTGTCGTGGCATTAAAGAATGCCGGACGTCCATTGAGAAGTAGAAGGACTAAATTCTTGGACACGTATTAATTGTTCGGACATGATTCCGTCGCCAAGCAGGAACTACCTATGTAGTACACAGAGTTAGTCCGGTAGAATCTATGCGATACATTGAATACACGATATGGATCAGGAAAAGGCCCAAGCCTTGGTTCTTGCATTTCTAAAGCATTACCCGTAAACGACAACAGACATAATCTTCTATTTTCAAACGACCGTGATTGATGATTTCTAAACTTACACTTGTCTTACTACAATGTTTACACACGTAAGAACGTCATTAGCGTCACTGATAGCATAGCAACTATAGCAGTAGAGGTAGGGTAGACTATAATGTTACCTATTTAGTCACCCACAATCTGAGTCACAACACCGAGGAGATGAAACGAGTCAGTAACGTTATGTAACATGTAACTAACCTCCGCAATCACCTAGCTTGGTCACGCGACAGCGGGTGCAGCGCTGCCAAATTATTCGAGAATTGGCACTTGCAATTACAATATTATGTAACTGATTTTTTATCCGTCTATTTTTCCACGAGACTAGACTGTTTATTGGAATTCGAGATGATCTAGACTAGCTACACGTCATATTTAGGTGTAAGATATGCTCCCAAAGTATTGTTTGTAAACTGGTATTTATTTGCCTTTTCTCTGTTGTTGCAGATATTGCCGTCACTACAGGAGATCAACTTGAATTTTATACCAACGGAACCAAAACTCACAATGAAGATGTTCAGTTCAGAGACCTCACGGCCTTAGCTTACGATGCCGTTCACAACATGCTGTTGTTTGTCGATAAACAAAGCGACAACGCTTCCATATTTAGCTTTAGCATATCTAACAACAAAACACAATCTTTGGTGAGAAAGAAAGCATACGAGAACATCCAGGGTCTCGCCTTCGATCCAGTTAAAGGATTGCTCTTCTGGACGGATACAAAAGAGAGGAGCATATACTGGATTTCACTAAAACCGGGATCAAAGAACAATGTTTACGGAAATCTTTTGATTAAGATGGATGACGAGATCCCTAGGGCTATTGCCGTGGACAGCTGCAGAGGGTACGTTCTAAACGATATTAAATGTAAAAAAAAACACGTAATATATTAAACTGTGTCATAATCGATAGTCATTTGCAAATTACAGGTATATTTACTGGACCAACACTAACACTACGAAGCCCACAATAGAAAGAGCGCGTTTCAATGGCTCGGAGAGGGAAGTTGTAGTCGACACTAACATGTTCATGCCAGTTGCCCTGACCATTGATCAGCAAACAAGAAAATTGTACTGGGCTGATGACAGAGAAGGCATACACTATTCGATTGAAAGTTCAGATTTGAACGGACAGGACAGAAAGACTTTATTACTTGGCATTCATCATCAGCCAAACGCATTAACGGTGTCCAAAGACTCTATTTATTGGGTAGATTGGGACTACAGATCCGTTTGGCAAATATCAAAGTACTCAGAAAGAGAAATGGAACCGATACAGATTAGTAACTTCAATAACGAAATCACCTTCGGTATCGCTGCCAACTATAAGATCGAAGACCAAACTCAGGGGATTGAGGAGTGCAAAGAACTGGCGAGTTTGCCCCGTAATGACTCGACAATTAGTGACTCGATCAACATTCCTACAGATGTCGGCCTTTTCTGCGTCCATGGTGTTAAAGTTAATGGGAAATATGTCTGCAAATGCACTCCAGGCTATACTGGCGAAAGATGCGACATCTCAGTATGTCAGAACTACTGTTTCCAAGGAGACTGTAGCGTTGATGCCGTGGGACAACCTAAATGCAGGTAAAACATTACATATACTTTCAGTATAATAATATTTTCTGATCGAGTTACAACAGGTTGCTTATTTTTTTTTGTAATTTCAGATGTAACGCTGGTTATTCCGGGGAAAGGTGTGAGGTCAACGCGTGCCATGGTTACTGTCTAAACTACGGACTGTGTTCACTGGATGACAAGAGCGAGCCTGAATGTCAATGCATAGGAGATTATGAGGGTTCAAGATGTGAGGCAGCTAAGGTGTTCACAACTACCACTGAGAGCGTTGTCGTTAGTCCTTCTACAACTGTGGCGCCAGTCAAAGTAGAAACGAATGAAAGTTGCCAGTAAGTAGAACAAATCATTCGTGTACGAGTATTACCTACTTATTTTTGTAGGACATGAGAAAAAACAATGGCTATCATTTGAAACGACATCTAAACACTTGTAAAGTAATTTTTATAGCTGACAAACGTAAAATCTGACATTGTATTTTAATGATTAGTGAAACTTAATTTTTTCGTTGTTTTAGGTGTAACAACACTCAACCGATCCCTAGGTTGGCAAAAGACGTCACTGCAGATGATTTAATTTCGGAGAATGTTATAAAAAGCTGTGATGATGGTTGGGACCCCGTTAGGGACCCAGTCATCATAATGCTGGGCGTTCTCTGTGGCTTACTTTGTTTGGCTTGCGCGGTACTCATTACCAAAGTCCTGCACTTAAGGAGGAGGCCAAGGTTTGTATTTCTTTTAAAGTTTTAATCTTAATGAAGCAAAAGTTAAGCTTATTGACGTACATAATTGTGCCGGATGGTCAAACGTTCGAGAGATATAGCAAAAATACTGAACGTTTTTGTACAGTTAACGTATAAATTCAATCAATAAAGCAGACAGACCGAGTTCTTCATTCAAATAAATGTAGTCAACAACATTAAAAAGTAAAGTAATGATGAACAATATTAATAGAAACAACATTACATGATGACAACCACAAATCAAAAGGAATTATATTTGTAATAATAGCTAGTAACTCAAGCGGTAGCGACAAGATTACTTTAAGTGCCATATACTGGTTTGTATGTAGATAGTAGATATGCAATATTATCTTGGAACTGCATAAATAAGCACGTTTGTTGTGAATGACGTAAATGGATTTCGCTTACGTACTAACGTGCCCTAAGTTGTGCCATATTTGAGTTATCCGTATCTGTTCCTTCACCTTTTCAAATTATGTTTATACTGGTATATTCTACTTCGATAGCAACAGCAGTTTGGGTCCTTTTCTGTTTTTTATTTGTGGTCACTTTTCCAAAATTTATATACCTACGATTATTTTTGCATAGTCGTGTTTTTAAAACAAGTATTCCGTTCTTTGCAGGATCAAGAAGCGTATCATCGTGAACAAAAATGTAACACCAATGACTGCACGGCCCGACCAGTGCGAGATCACCATCGAAAACTGTTGTAACATGAATATCTGTGAAACTGTAAGTATTATTTCTTTCGTTTATAATAACTTAACTAAGGACTGCTTGACATAATCCTCCTTATTATAAAACGTGGTTTAAAAAAATACCACCTTTAAACCACCGTCCCGAACAAAATCAGTAGACTAACCATAGTAAAGCGGGAACTTCTTAAAATCACGTTTTATAACTTACTAGCTTCTGCCAGCGGTTTCACCCGCATCCCGTGGGAACCTCGGCACGGACCCGAATAAAAAGTAGCCTATAGCCTTCCTCGATAAATGGGCTATCTAACACTGAAAGAATTTTTCAAATCGGACCAGTAGTTCCTGAGATTAGCGCGTCCAAACAAACAAACAAACAAACTCTTTAGCTTTATAATATTAGTATAGATTATAAAAGGTGGAATATGTCTTACTTACGTTCTCAATATTCTGTCAATGTCTTTCTTACTAGAGATAGAATTTTGGCACTAGCCCCGTATAAGTAATGTCCCCATCGCCATATACATTTATATCTCAGACTCTAGTAAGTAAAAGAGTAGATAGAATATTGGGGATTAGGAGATCAATTTTCTTTAGGTATTCATCTCACATAAATAAGGTATAAGTGATAGAATTGAGGGATCATTTATGACTGAATTCACATGTTTATTAGTGTAGTGGTTAAGTAGTTAAATTACGATAGTTTACGTGTTGTTATGCAGTAGTAAGAACTAATACCTACTTTGTTTATCCTACTCGAACATTGAACTGCTTTTTTTTTAATTATCATGTGAACTTGCACGGTTTTACGGATCTTTAGATAGTGAAATATATTTTTTATTTTGAACTCACCATGACATATCATGTTTGTTTGTTTTCTACTAATTTTGAGATACACACGTATGGACTTAAATTAATGTCCATTTGTTTTTTGCATGATTAATGATCATCACACAAGAAATTGTAGATTCTTTTTCAAAACTTGTTGTTTACATCACGTTATAGGTACCTAAGTAGGTATATGTAGATAGTATTTCAAAATAAATGAGGAAAGTATTAAAAATGAAGTAAAAATGGTAGTTAATTAGTGGAATTCCTACAAGTAATAACAAGCACATGATAAGCCAAGCTTTAGTAAATATTTTTGACAACTTTTAACTCAGCGTGAATTGACATTTAAATATTAAACAAACAAAAGAAACGGAGACAATTAAAAACTGCATTAATAATTTTTCGATACCTACGGATATCAATGTTATCAGTTGTTTAAATAATTTAAAAACAATTTAACATGACACAAGGATGTTTGGGCACATCGGCATTGTTGCCACACTTTCATTTTGTTTAATAATGACACGTGTAGAGTCGTAGACATGCCATGCGTAGACTGTCGTATCGTATTTTACAAATAATTTTTGCTTTGGTCTGCTCGCGCGCCTAAGTTGGTCTTCGAGCACGCGATGTTCTGAAAATACTCATGTATGGAAATCAGGATGTTAGTATTAGAGATGATAGCATTTTTGTACTTACACCATTTTTACTTAGCATGTTTATCTTACATCCAGATTTAATTTGGATGAACCGGGTTTTGTTAGCATTTAATAAATCACATTCCCATTAATGCAAGAGTGAAAGAGCCATAACGTAGCCAAAACCATAACTTCATTTATATTTTTTTAAACATTTGAAATAAATTCACGTGTAAAGTCTTTCAACGTGAAACCAACTAAGCGACATGGAATTTCACTTACTTGCTTTAATTATTTAGATTCCTGTAAATGAAAAAAAAAAAGGCAGTAGGGGTATCCGAGTTATGTGATGTTGCAATTGTCAATAGTGCATTTCTTAAGGGCCTCGTATAAATAAGTTTGCAATCGTGTGCCATATTCCAATATTATAATATAAATAATAAATTATCGTTAGATCGAAGGTTATTTGTAGTACCGAGTATACGTACATTTTGTTTTTGTACTCATAGTAGGTACTATGTATTTTATGGCCTAGACAGGCAGGCTTATTGCTTGGCAGTATATCATATCTCTACTCTTTTGTAGGCAATAGAAAGTTGCACTTGATAGAGGTAAAAATCAATTGCGCAGGTTCATTAAAAATTATAGACAAAATAATAATTAGAAGAATAAATAATAATAGAACCGGCCATGAAGAAATATTTCTTAATTCAATTAAAATGACCGAAAGACAATAGTTGGGAAAATAATATTTACCTTGTTATTCATATAAAAAATGGCTAACCTATTAAAATATGGTAAATATTTCGCAGACGGCTGAAAACATAAAGTAGGTAATTTACATATTTTATAGTTACATATGTTTTGAAAAGATGTCCGAAAGATATTGTTTGGAAATAAAAAAGTAAAACATAGGTACTTATTTATCAAAGAGTAAGCAGATAGGTTCGTTTATTACTTACTTTTTCTAGCTTCCGCCCGCGGCTTCGCCCGCGTAGAGTTCGGTTATATCGCGTTTCCAAGAGAATTTTTCAAAAGTCCGGGATAAAAACTATCCTATGTTCTTTCTCAAGGTCAACTCTATCTCTGTACCAAATTTTATTAAAATCAGTTCAGTGGTTTAGACGTGAAAGCGTAACAGACAGACAGACAGAGTAACTTTCGCATTTATAGTATTAGTAGGGATTCCGCTACTTCAGTTAATTACAACATCTTTACCTTTAGCATTATTTATTTTAGGAAATAACTAGATGGAAGAGATAATTGTTTTGGTTGTTTAAAGCAATGATAACATGATATCCTTGATAACGAATAAATAACACTATCTCTCGCTTCTCGTAATACTTGCAATTTTCGTTGCTAGAGACAATAAGCAATCACTGAATTTAGCTATAAAAATGTGTATTGTTAAACCGCACATAAAATTAAACGGGTTGCACGTTATAAAGTTTCAGCACCTGTAATTTATTAAACAGAAGGCCCAGTATGTCAAGATCATCAATGTAAATGATTTGAGTATTTTTAATTAGATTTAAATGTGATGCGAGCTTTATATTCCGCTTGCTCCAAAAATATAATACTGGGTGCTCTGTCACCGTGCTTTAAGGCATTAATTTTTTTTATTGTGTTCGTATCTCGTTATAGCTATGATCAACACAGCACTACTTAATTTCTATACAATGTTTTTAGTTTAGATTTTAATGTAACCATATTCCTGCATTGGCATGCAGAGTTTAATGTGCCCATAACATTCCATACAGGTTGATAATGCTTGGGCAAGTCAACCGCAATGAGTTCGGTCTGAGCAGTCTGTAAAGGTTCATATTTTGATGTTTCAGCTTCGCCCTGCATGGTTGGGGTACACTCGCTTACTAACCCTATTAATTTATTGTTTGATTTTGAGGGTTTTTATAAGGGTTTTAATGTAACTAAAATGAAACCTTATGTACACGTAGATTATGGTTCATTTTTGTATTTTCGTGTTTTTTATTCGCAGATCTATTGGCTTCTTAGGTTCTAAAATTGATACAATGCCTTTGAAATAAGTCTTTTTGGCCTCTCTATTGATGGTATTTTGATTAATTATAAAATCTTTTCTTAATTGATTTGAACCTGATGTCAAGTTTTACGACGATTTTTTATAAACTTAAGTACTTAAACTGCTAGTTTCAAAACAATGTTTCAGAAGTACTTAAGTTTTAGTTAATTTGTTTCGTTTTACAATATTTTTTTACTAACATTTGAGTTAACCAACGATTTAAAACTACTTTTACGGTTGGTACGTTATTTTGCAAATGCTAAATATGCACTTAGATTAGTTTTTACTAACAAACTCAATAACATTTCAATGATCACAAGTCACTTTTCGTTTGCGTTGAATGCTAATCTCTACCTGTTTTACCCAGTAGTTTTAAGGTATCACCTACTTATTACTAGGTATTATTTTAAGGAAATTACGAACGGTTCTTACATAACACACAGGATATCTATTCATATAAAATATTACCTACCATAATATATCGTAGATAAGGTGTCAGGGATTAAACTGATGAAATAATCTATATTGATTACAAGTACCTAATTGTCTGGTAAATAGATAACACATTAAACTTGTACTCAGATATGCTAATCTTTAATCCACTAAAGCTCCTAAACCTCTTTTATATTGGCTTCCTTACTCCACGTTATCAACATCTTGCAGAAAGCAAATCCATGTTCCAAAAAAACTATACTCTATCCACGGAAGCAAGAGCTAAAAGGTAAACAAAGAATGACACTTTTTCAAGATGGCGGTATAAACCGACCTATGACAAAACGTCACATTTTTGTGCAAAATGTTCGCAGTATGTGATTTTGTCATCGGTCGGGTTAAACCGCCAATCTTGAAAAAGTGTCATTCTTTGTTTACCTTTTAGCTCTTGCTTCCGTGGATAGAGTATAGTTGGTAGTAGAAGTGGAATAAAGATAAGATATATGAGACTTATAGAACACTGAATAATAATTTATCTGTTTGTTGCAGCCATGTTTCGAACCTAGATCAACGATACGACCAACTTTACTTGATTCTAAACCAGGCAAGGAAGAAAAGAAGAATTTGATTGCAAACATGGAGTATCCGGACGACCCTTACTAACATCTATGGATTTGTTTTGAGTGGCGTACAATACTTTGGCTATAACACTAAGGCACAATATACATAAGGAATTATTCGGGTAAAACGTATTTATTTTATACTTTTTATTCTTGGTGTGAAGGATATCATGGCATAAAAAAGTTCGGCCACTTTTTTATAATCAGGCTGTGATGTTACGGGTGCTAAAGAAATTGCTACAGTATGGAAATGACTTATTCACCACAAAAAAGAAAAAAGTTATATACAGACTGTTACATTTGTACCACTACTTAATAATTGGACGTAAACTGGTGTTAGTGACAAGCAGGAATATAATATACTTTTATCAATGAGCGTGTTCAAACCGGATATTCCCTATGATATTGTGCCAAAGGTTTACATATATGTGATATTTGATTAAGGGTTGAGTAAAAGACACGAACAAACGATTACATTAATCTTTGTGCGTGCTCTTAGGGCTGTGTATGATTGCTAAAATCTGAGTGCATGGAAACTAGATTTTAGGTGTTATATTATTTATTTGGGTGCAGTGGGATCAGGCATATCGTAATACGTAAACCTTGAGGACCTTTGCTGAAATTCACATATTTTGGTACATGTTTTTTTTTTCGTTAGCATTCACTAGGTGCCTTCCTGTTAACTTAATGCTTTACTACGATAGCATATCCATGATTAAGTCCACACATGTTGCCGAAACATGCTGATTTTAGCAGCGATCCTACCGAAATAGGCATTTGAGTCGATTTTTCGTTATTTCCTGTTTTATCATTTCGGTAAACACTTGCTATATTTTAGTTTTTTGTATCGAAAAAAGTTTACCTACTTATGTCGATTTCTATGTTCTTTTCTTATTTGATTAAGTTTTAGCGACTTTGTGCCAAAGCTAATATTTTTCGTATAACGAATTGGTTGCTTCCTTATGCGATATAAAAAAAAAATAATCGGCAACGCCAAATGATAACGTGAAATGGTCTCGATATAAAATATAACGTAGCATTTATAAAGAAATAAAAATAGTGTACTATTTGTACAGATTTTTGTTATTATTTTGTAATCACTGTTACCAAATTATTGTTTAATCATAATCATTATTATGGACATTTTTATTTAATAATATTATAATTTTTTGATTATTTTCGATATGTCATTGTAAGAATTCTTTGAAAATCATCAAAAAAAATTATTCGTGGGTTGTATTGTACGTCTTTAAGAATTGTTTGAGACTTAAATGTTTAACGTCTTATTCCGTTTCTGTGTTCAAATATTTTAACCACCAATGTGTCATCACTCTGTAGCTTGTAGCAGTTTTCTGCACACAATGGCCCAAATTAGTTTTTCAACTAATTGAGCTGAAGCTTCATAACAAAATGTGTTCTTCCATAATGATGAAAGTACTGCGATTGTTGACTATTTATAATATTAACAAAATGTGCGAACAATACTGTTTTTACAAAGAGAATGATCTTTGCTAATTTTCATGAGCTTAGGTAATTATGACAAATCTGTAAAAACTATATTGACTGTGAAAATTATTTAGGATCATCTCAATCAGTGTTATTGAATGTCCCTATCTGCTAATAACCATCAAATATAAGTTCTTAATGAATATTGAATTTCCAAATATTATTAACGCAGAGTTTGAAAGGGATCTGAAAGGTTGTTCATTTAGTTTGTAATCATCACATGAATTTAACTATATCAACTGCTCGCGATCATTATCCTTTGCCAAAAAACTTAAATCTTAAATGTATAATCATGTTTTAATGTTGTTGTAAGCAGTGTGAAATAGTTTTATTTCATGATTTTTAGCGCGGTGCCTCACACAGACTTATATATATCGGCTGTCTTAATTTGTATAGAGGACACAGGCATGGTATGTTACACCATTAAGAAGTTTTGTTAGTGAGTTGCCGATAAGTCCGTAGTCCGAAGTTCAAGCCTCAAATCGTTGTGAACGATTGAACCATTTTTAGGCTTTTAGTGTAAGAATTTGCGTTCCTATAGGTAATTCTAAAAAACAATATTTATCAGAGTACCTCAATAGATAATTATTTTAAAAATATTTATGCAAATTAGTGACAACGTTTTGTGCACTTAAATAGAAGATATATAATGTTTTGGCTATTAAGTACTTATTTGTTCTTGACTGTACTTGTTCACTAGATTATTGTTTTGGCCTAGAATCTCAAGTTACTTAAAATTGTATCGTACTTACCGCAATTAGGTACCTACCTATTAAACTAAGTTTTGTTTCTGTTAATCAGAAGATAACATGTGCACAATTTAGTGTTGTACTTAACATTCTAGAATATAGACTATACTTGCCAAGTTACTAATTTGCCTCTATTATGATTTAGTTTCCTCGCAGCTTACCTTATGAAGAGGCACCTCTACTTAATAAACCCTATATTGGTGGTACTTAGCTAAGTAGTTAGACAATTTAGAAATTACTTTGTTAGTGTTAGTTTTAGCTGTGGATTGATAATATCCACATCAGAAATGTGATATTATTGAGTCTTGGTATAAGCATATATTAGTGAATATTGTGATTAATAGTAATATTAAATTAAAGAGCTTGCATAAACTATTTTGTTTCATTGCAATAAAAGCCGTTTTCGCTTGACAACTTCATTTATTCCATATAGCTAAGAAGATACAAAGTTTAGGGCTTGGACACATTCGATTTGGTCGGAGAACAGTTTAACAGTACAAACTTAAAGCAGTGAATACACTATTTCTAACACATCGTATTGCTTATAAATTATACATAGTTGCGCTTCATACAACCAACATTTTTCAATAAAGACTTGAGCCCTCATTTGAACTATTATCACATTGAATAAATACTTCTTTGTCTAACAATATAAATTATAATCTCCTTGTGATGAAACGAGAGTTGAGAAAAATATACATTTCCATACATTTGGATAAAAAACGACTAGGCACAATACAATCACGAAACAGCACATGTAGGTTACTCAAGACAGTAACGGTGACCATAGGTAATGAGAAAATACATTTTACAGTATATTCGTTCGCTCACCAAACAGCTGTCTATTTATTTTTAAAAATCTATGGTCTATCTCCTCAGAAATGATAATCACATACTTATCACTTTTGCCATTAAATTCAATAATCTAATATTTAATATTGCATTTAATTATGATACTGTATAAAATATGTCAGATTTCTTAACAGCCAATCAAGCGATTTTATACACATGCATTGAATAATGAAATATAAGAATTCTATGTTTTATAAATTTTGAACAGTACATGGGATCAACATACTATTGCGTTCAATAGTAAGTAATATAAGCTTATTAACATACAACCATTGTTTTACCATAAATGGGTAATGCCTCAGAGCAGATTCCTAGGTATTTACTATTAGACTTTTATACATACAATATATTCTAGGTCTTCAGGGAAAAAGTAAAAATGTTTACTATCCAATGAGGGCTACCGCGTATGAAATCGCCGCTAGAGGCGCTTGTGTAGCGTGAGGTCTTCGAAACGTCAAATGTCACTGTTTTTTTACGCGCGCGGGTTTATATTTCTGATTAAATTAATATTGCGAATATTTAACAATACTTTAGATTAATTATGGCAAATACAGATTACGGATCTATAAATGTCACTGCTTTGACTTTCGGAAACTTATGACCGCCTTTCTTTTTCGAGCAAAACGGCACTGCGCAATACTGTGGCATCGCCAATAGGTTCACACTACAGTTCTATTGTATTAAATATGATTTAATATAATCATCTAATGTATATAAAAGTTTTAGCGCTCATAATACGAACTTTGATTGCCATAGTTTAGGACCTCACGCTACAGTTGCGCCATCTGGTGAAACAAAAAACGGTAGCCCCCATTTGTATAGTACCATATGACACAGTAAAGAGAAAATATGTGAAGAACCTAAATATTTGAGACTAATTAATATATTTTCAATTTTATAAAATACAATCAGGCTTACTGGTGAATCCTCTGTCTTAATATTTACTACTGAAGACCATCTTTTCTAATATCTAACATTAATCTAAGCATTTTGTCAAGGATTATTAACAGGGGTTTACTAACTAAGTATTTGTTGCAATAAATAATAAACTATGAGTACAGAAAATGCAATATATTATGGCAATTTATAAATAAGATGTAGAATATATTAATATGTATAAATTCCTTTGAGGAATGCAATTAAAGATGAACTATATTATGTCAAGAATAAAGTATCGTGGGAATGCTATGTTATAATCACGTTTGTCGACTAAATGTGTGTAGCAACACTGCAATTAAGATACAAGTGTTGCCATAATAAATAATTAATTTATACATGCAGATAGTATAGGTTTAAACATAAAAAAAAACAACAATTTCATACAACACTTACGAACTACTAGTAAATAAAAATAACAGAAAAATATATTGCAAATTTAACTGTGATGTTTTATCGAAAAATAAAGACCTTAGCACTATTATTTTCATGACAGAAAATCCTAATGATTTTTACGTCATATAAAAACGAAATCGTCATAAATGTCTAATATTCCTACTAGGAATGTGAAAACAACAACAAATATTGTTTACTTTAATTGTTCTAGCTGTCAGAGCAAAAAAAAAAAACAAAAAATACCTTATACATATATAACTAAGATGTTTACTTAACTAAACCCTGCCAATTTATATAATGTCAGACAAATTGTTAAATATACATTCAATATTCAAATATTATGCGTATAAGTTAACTATAAGCTATGGTTTACGTACCCGTGTAGTTCTATGGTGCAGATCAATTTTTAGATGTTTCTGAAACGTAGATAACATGGTGTTTGCATTAAGTAATCTCAAAGCAAATTAACATTCTTCTTCCAGAGATGTGACGTGGGAAGTCATATTGCAGCATATCCTGACCTAGTCATTGTGATATGAGATGGGCTTCGCAACTCCTCAAAACAATTCTCAAACATTTTTTGCTAAGTGCGCACATATCATCGAATTCGAGTCTGTGATTGATTGATTAATTTTTCAAAGTGATCTCCGGTTTTACTTAATATCTGTACACAGCACGTTAAGAAAAAGAAGGTGCAATATATAGGTACTCACGGTCATCCCGAAGCAAGGCAGCGAGTTCATTGACCCTGTCCCTGTGCGCGTACATGTAGGCATGCGCCTCCCACAGCATCGTGACGAGCACGTCGTCCTGCCGCTCGTCCATCGCCACGTCGCGCGACATCTGCGGCGCGAAGCGGTAGTACGGCACCCCCACCGCGCTGCACCACGCGCGGGCGCGGTCTACTACGCGACCGTCTGACTGAGTCGCCTGGGGATTGTATCATGTTTGTTTATATACGGTGGACCGGTAGTACGGCACCCCCACCGCGCTGCACCACGCGCGGGCGCGGTCTACTACGCGACCGTCTGACTGAGTCGCCTGGGGATTGTATCATGTTTGTTTATATACGGTGGACCGGTAGTACGGCACCCCCACCGCGCTGCACCACGCGCGGGCGCGGTCTACTACGCGACCGTCTGACTGAGTCGCCTGGGGATTGTATCATGTTTGTTTATATACGGTGGACCGGTAGTACGGCACCCCCACCGCGCTGCACCACGCGCGGGCGCGGTCTACTACGCGACCGTCTGACTGAGTCGCCTGGGGATTGTATCATGTTTGTTTATATACGGTGGACCGGTAGTACGGCACCCCCACCGCGCTGCACCACGCGCGGGCGCGGTCTACTACGCGACCGTCTGACTGAGTCGCCTGGGGATTGTATCATGTTTGTTTATATACGGTGGACCGGTAGTACGGCACCCCCACCGCGCTGCACCACGCGCGGGCGCGGTCTACTACGCGACCGTCTGACTGAGTCGCCTGGGGATTGTATCATGTTTGTTTATATACGGTGGACCGGTAGTACGGCACCCCCACCGCGCTGCACCACGCGCGGGCGCGGTCTACTACGCGACCGTCTGACTGAGTCGCCTGGGGATTGTATCATGTTTGTTTATATACGGTGGACCGGTAGTACGGCACCCCCACCGCGCTGCACCACGCGCGGGCGCGGTCTACTACGCGACCGTCTGACTGAGTCGCCTGGGGATTGTATCATGTTTGTTTATATACGGTGGACCGGTAGTACGGCACCCCCACCGCGCTGCACCACGCGCGGGCGCGGTCTACTACGCGACCGTCTGACTGAGTCGCCTGGGGATTGTATCATGTTTGTTTATATACGGTGGACCGGTAGTACGGCACCCCCACCGCGCTGCACCACGCGCGGGCGCGGTCTACTACGCGACCGTCTGACTGAGTCGCCTGGGGATTGTATCATGTTTGTTTATATACGGTGGACCGGTAGTACGGCACCCCCACCGCGCTGCACCACGCGCGGGCGCGGTCTACTACGCGACCGTCTGACTGAGTCGCCTGGGGATTGTATCATGTTTGTTTATATACGGTGGACCGGTAGTACGGCACCCCCACCGCGCTGCACCACGCGCGGGCGCGGTCTACTACGCGACCGTCTGACTGAGTCGCCTGGGGATTGTATCATGTTTGTTTATATACGGTGGACCGGTAGTACGGCACCCCCACCGCGCTGCACCACGCGCGGGCGCGGTCTACTACGCGACCGTCTGACTGAGTCGCCTGGGGATTGTATCATGTTTGTTTATATACGGTGGACCGGTAGTACGGCACCCCCACCGCGCTGCACCACGCGCGGGCGCGGTCTACTACGCGACCGTCTGACTGAGTCGCCTGGGGATTGTATCATGTTTGTTTATATACGGTGGACCGGTAGTACGGCACCCCCACCGCGCTGCACCACGCGCGGGCGCGGTCTACTACGCGACCGTCTGACTGAGTCGCCTGGGGATTGTATCATGTTTGTTTATATACGGTGGACCGGTAGTACGGCACCCCCACCGCGCTGCACCACGCGCGGGCGCGGTCTACTACGCGACCGTCTGACTGAGTCGCCTGGGGATTGTATCATGTTTGTTTATATACGGTGGACCGGTAGTACGGCACCCCCACCGCGCTGCACCACGCGCGGGCGCGGTCTACTACGCGACCGTCTGACTGAGTCGCCTGGGGATTGTATCATGTTTGTTTATATACGGTGGACCGGTAGTACGGCACCCCCACCGCGCTGCACCACGCGCGGGCGCGGTCTACTACGCGACCGTCTGACTGAGTCGCCTGGGGATTGTATCATGTTTGTTTATATACGGTGGACCGGTAGTACGGCACCCCCACCGCGCTGCACCACGCGCGGGCGCGGTCTACTACGCGACCGTCTGACTGAGTCGCCTGGGGATTGTATCATGTTTGTTTATATACGGTGGACCGGTAGTACGGCACCCCCACCGCGCTGCACCACGCGCGGGCGCGGTCTACTACGCGACCGTCTGACTGAGTCGCCTGGGGATTGTATCATGTTTGTTTATATACGGTGGACCGGTAGTACGGCACCCCCACCGCGCTGCACCACGCGCGGGCGCGGTCTACTACGCGACCGTCTGACTGAGTCGCCTGGGGATTGTATCATGTTTGTTTATATACGGTGGACCGGTAGTACGGCACCCCCACCGCGCTGCACCACGCGCGGGCGCGGTCTACTACGCGACCGTCTGACTGAGTCGCCTGGGGATTGTATCATGTTTGTTTATATACGGTGGACCGGTAGTACGGCACCCCCACCGCGCTGCACCACGCGCGGGCGCGGTCTACTACGCGACCGTCTGACTGAGTCGCCTGGGGATTGTATCATGTTTGTTTATATACGGTGGACCGGTAGTACGGCACCCCCACCGCGCTGTACGAATTAAGTAATTTTATGAAATAGTGTACCTGGTCAACGAGTAGACCCCCGATGGCTGATAGTCCCCAAGCCAGTCGCGCAGTGTCCCACAAACTCTCTGGTTTGAACACATCTATGTCTTTTAATTTCGATACGGGAATTAGACCTGAAATAAAAAGAAAGAACCCAACATTATAGTTTATTATTTTATACTGAAGGGAAAATGAATGGGACTCCTTGTACCCTAAAACTTAAAAAATGGGTCAAGTCCAACCAATGACTCTCGAAACCTGTGCAGTAGTTTGTTAGTATGATATGAACAAACCATCTTAAATATCTCTCAAGAGTAGACCAGTTCGTTAAGACCGTATATTGAGTTATTTAAACAGACGTTTCAATACCTTGCATTTTTACTTATTTAGAATTTTATCTACATGCTTATATTTAGTTAACAAAGAAGATTTTTAGTTAAATGACTTTTCTACTGTAGAATGAATAGGTTATATTACCTGTACCACAAGAGACGACAACTTTAAGGTTAGTTTTCTTAGCCTCTTCGTGTTGTCCCGTAGCTCTCAGCGCGAGGTTCAGTTCAGTTAACTCTGTTAGCACGTCCAATGTCGGGTTATTACCCATAAGTCCACCGTCTAAATATCTGTGGGAATAATAGGAATTTTGAGGACACAAAGGTATTGGAAGAATGACATTTTAATTTTGTGTGTAATCTTTTGCGAATTCGATTTAACAATTACAATGATAAAAGATGTAAAAATGGCACATACATAGCATACGGCTTATGCTTTTGCGCAAATCTTTGCGAAAAAAATTAAGCACATAAAGTTATCTTTATATACAATATTATTTGCGCAAAAAATATGAATAAACACAACATCATTCAGTTTGCGCATCATTGCGCAATTTGCGCAAATCTTCCCATTATAATTAACTTTCAACTGCATCAGCCATTTTAATACCTAAATCGTACAGATTGCAAAATTAAAGCCAGAAAACCCTACGATATGAAGAAATATGTACGACTCCTCTATCACTCTAAGCCTTACCTGCCCGAAGCCCTAAAGTACGAGGGCGCAGCACCCGTGGCCCTGGCCGCTTGCCACACTAACTGTTCAGCAGGCGGGGGCGGCGCTGCCAGAGACACCACCGACGCCTGATCACCGGCTTCTGCGTGAGGACCTGGGGAATAAGTTTCGAGCTTTGAAATTATTTTCAAAATATATTTAAAAAAATTATATTCTAGCAAAAACAAAAAAAAAACAACCCCACCGCTGGTGTTTTAAGGTAAACAGTTCACGAAGTCGTACTATAAAACTATGAGTTCTTAAGTTTTAATCCATCAGCAAATTAGCCGTTTACTGGTAATTCTCTGATTGAGTAGATTTGGTGTTTTTATTTTAAATGTTATTTTGTAAAAAACCTCACAAATGTGAAAAAACAATGAAAAAAATGAAGTGTAAAAAATTTGTTAATCAGTAAATAGATATTTTTTTTAAAGCTAATATTAAAATTCCTCATATATAAAGACAAATAAAAACACATTATTTACTTGTAGTTCCATTGTGGTCATCAAGAATTTCTTGCGCAGACTTGTAGTTCCTGAATATGTGTAAGTCCACTGGTTTCCTATCGGCTAGTACAGCTAAGATCATCAGCTTTGGATGTTCTATGTCAGCCATCACTGTCTCCGTACCTGAAACGCAAAATTCAACTTTATTACAAGGACTTATAGCTGATTTTCTATGTTTACAACGATTGAATAAAATTTTAATTAGGTAAATAAGGCTACATGCAATTGGGTGTTTTTGCGAGCACTATGTGTAATTAACAGTAATTGGAATAATTAAAACATTTTTGTTAAGTACATTAAAATTAAATGGCAACTCCTAGGTGTGACTTTTCCATATGTGCAAAAAGAGTGCTATTTTATGCGCTTCATGTTTACTTTCTGACAAGAAAGAAAGAAGGACCTCAAATATTTTCAAAAATATATCATACTAACCTAAACAGTCCTTCAGGATAGTTTCCAAGGCTTCTGAAGGATAAGGCCTCATGCCAACAAAGGCGAATTCTTTCATCCTAAAGTAGAGTCTCTGACAGTCTCTGAGCGACTTCCCGCTGGCTAGGGCCAAGGCCAGAATACCGCCTGTACTGGTGCCTGCTATCCAGTCGAAGCAGTGGATTATAGGTAGGCCTACAGCTTCTTCTAAGTTTATTAGCACTTGGACTAATACTAGGCCACGAATGCCACCACCGTCTAGGCAGAGTAACCTGGAATAGGGAGGAAATTGGTAAATATAATGAATACAACTGCAAGAAAATATAAAATGAAAGTGAAGATACGACATTTCTTATGTGTCTACCGTATATTGCATATAGCCACGGAGGAAGGAAGGATAACGGAGATAACATTAGGAAGGTAGGTAAAGGTATAAAAACCAATCTGTCAAAGATTGGTCTTGATTGATCGGTGTTTTTTTTTGTTTTAAAAATAATGGGCGGGTCACATAGAAGGCGTTTAAGGGCAGAGCTAGTAAAGTACTTCATCCACATTTTGGCGCGCTATTTCCTAAGAAGATTTTCCAGTATGATGCTACGTTCACACGCGCGCCGTCGTGTCAGTCAGTGCAAGAATGGCGAGCAGCGAGGATCTCGGTGTTGTTGCTGTAATAGCCTTTGGCTTAACTTATTTTTATTGGAAAAAGAAACAAAATGATGAACGACGTTGACCATTCCGCCATGTTGTAATCTCCGATCGTAGCGACTTTCTTAGAACGTTGAATGAAGATCCACTCGTCGCGAAAGCACAGGAGAGACTGACTGCCCGCGCGCGTGTAAACAGTCGCCGGGCGCCCGCACATTCATCCTTTGAACTTTGCCAAAAAACCGACACTCGCCCGATTCGCGGCATTCACGGGCACGGGCGCGTTCACGGGCTCGGGCGTATCGTTTACACGCTAGTTAACTTGACTGTGCCCGTTGAATGTCGATTTGAACGCGCGCGTGTGAACGTACCATGACATCTTCGCTAGCCATTTCGTTAACCATGCATATAACCTAATACCCATATACATAGCTTTGACTAGTCATCGTTACTAAACTAGTTTAACGCAAATATCGACGTTATATTCGTTCAGAAAATATGTGACTAGTCAAGTTATCAAGTTAAGCTATCAAGTTAGTATGTGACAGTCTTGTTGACTGACACATACTTGTAAACAAATATGTGTCTGCTATATCGAAAATGCTAAACTTTTAACACAAATAGAGTATTTAGATTTACATAGATTAAGTATTTACGTAGATTTTGCCACATAATTATTGTTAAACCGAGTTTTTAATTAAAGAGTTATATCAGAATCGTTCATCTTTTGATAACTGTCTACTCAAAGTGTATAGATTTAATCCGCGTCCAAAGACTAAAACTTATTTGTTCTCTGGAATAAAAAAACAGCCTTAGCCAAACTACAATTGCATTTATCTCACCGTCCCTGCTTCTGATTAGTATCGTAACACGCAGCTCTCTCCATGGCAGCGACGGAAAGCATCTGGCTGACCAGGTCCCTGGTGGAACTCCTGGCGACGGGAGGCGGTGGCACTCCGTTGTAGTCACCTCGGGCTGAACAGCCAGGACCACAGCCTGATACTTCGGGAGGACATCTAAAGAACAAAGTAGGTAATTAAGACCAACAAAAAACACCGAAAACTTGAGTTTTTTTTAAATACCCTAAACTATATGTAGATGACTTCTTTTGAGGAGAAAGCCGGAGAATAAATTGAAATAAGGCAGGCTCTTTCTTTTAGTTTGGTTAAAGAATTACATACTATCGAGGTTTAATTAGTCTGTTAGGTATAAAGATCAACAAACAGAATCTCACCTTCTAGCACCAACAGCGTGTAAAACATACAAAATCTTATCATAATTGCTGCTCGACATCTCAGTAGGCAGAATATGTCTCGCCGTATTGCCCATATTGTTCTTCGCTTCTAAATCAGCACCAAAAACAATCAGCGCTTGCACTATTGCTATATTCGTTTGTTTTACTGCCAAATGTAATGGAGTGTTCCCTTCATTGTCCCCTATAGAATGTTCAGCCCCCCTTGAGAGCAACGCCATGGCGCATTCAAGACGACCTCTTAACACCATGATGTGTAAGGCCGTTCTCCCATCGAAGTTCAGAGCGTTGATGTCACAGTTTTTGTCGACGAGTGCCTCAATGACTTCCCGGGATATGGCCCAGTGGATTGGTGTGCCTCCGTGTTTCATGTCCTGTTGGTACAGTTTGGGTTGGTTGTCGTGTAGCAAGTCGCCTACTATGCCTGGAAATACGAGGTAGTTTGTTTTTATTTGGACATTCAATGATATTCCAAACTTTAAATGATAAAAAGTTATTTTAATTTGGGCCTTTAAATAAAAGGGTACTACGTCATGCCTCAAAATATTTGTAAAGAAAAATCTTTAAAATAAAATAGAATTCACTATGTATAAAATAATTAATTTAGTAATTATTAACTGTCAACGGAATATGGACAAATTAATGCGGTTATGACTATCAATACGTAGTAGGTATTTAAAACAATTGAGTATAGAGTTTCCGTTTCACATTATAATTATTGAATTGATCCATTCAAATCAGACTGTTTACTTTACCAATCAAAATATGAAACTGCCAATTCTATAGGAACCTTTATTATTATTTAAAACATAGATAGTTTAAATGGCACTCATTCATAATTAACACAAAGCAAGCATAAAGTAATCTATTAACCATTACCACATTCCACCACATATCTCGACAAAAACGGCTACTAAGCACAGTGCAGTGTCGTTTATGCCGAAACCAGGAATTTAATTTACAAGCAGATAGTTTATTGGGGCACCTCTTTCACACATGATAAGTTATTAACTTGTTTTACCCCATCATTAGTTATTAACAAACATACTCATCACACAAATGTTAACCGTACCAGGAATCGAACCCGGGACCTTTTTTTCGATGGTAAAAATCATTAAATGAGTCCGAGAATCCCGCTGTGAGGGAGGAGTGAGGGATTGTCAGACTTTTACTGACTAAAATTCCATCGTGTTCCTTCGTATGCCTTTTATGTACCAGGGCCGCGGGAACTCTCGAAAAATCCCGCAGTCCCGGCAGGCCTTGGTCCCGCTGATCCCAGCTGGGGATCGAACCCGGGACTTCAGATACGGCAGGACTATTGCGCAATTGGGATCGCCAGACGGCACTGTGTTTAGTAGCCTTTACAAGTACATATTAGACATAATACCTGACAGTATCGTAGCAGATTTTCTAAAAGCCGTCATGCTGCTATCGGCACGAGCTAGAAATAGGGCACAGAAAGCATAAGCCAAATATACAGTAGATCAACGAGAAAGTTCAGTTTCAAATACCTGTTGAACTACTGCATATAGTTAGACTATGGTTTTAGAGTGACAAGGAAAGCTTAGGGAAAAACTGTGAAAAAAATACCATAACCATTAGACACAAGGAATTGCATTAGCTACTTATTAATAAAAAAATAAAAAGTAAGCTCTCTAAAAGTTTCCAATAAGTACTTACATTTAGCTCTCAGAAAAAGCTCAATGTCAAAGGACAAAAACGACACTGAGAAGTTCAAAATGGGGTATTTAAGTGCCTAACCACTCTTTTTTTTTAACACGTTAATGTCCATTACATTTAGATCTGCAAAGATTTACACTGAAGCAACTTCTAACTAGCGTGCAACAGCGTTTTTATTTCATCAACATACCGGTTAATGCACGCTATTTGCATACACACTTAAATACCTCATTTTTAAGCTACTGATAAAACTACTTTTTTGCGCTTTAACAATACAATGAAATAGTATATAAACAATACAATGAAATACTAAAACGCTTCTCAATTTTAACGACAGTTCAATCTTCATTCTGTATCTGTAAAACTACATATTTTTTGCGAAAGAAAGACTAATTTCCGTTCCCAATACTCTAAGTATCTAATTTTTGTTTTGCTGGCTGAAAACAGGAACAGGAAATTGTCATGACTCGCATGCGGCTAATGTCTAAATTTTCTAGTAGGCAAATCCACATATTTATACATAGAATATTGGAAATGGCCGTTAAAGTTAGGGTGCATCTACACGGTGCAAGTTTACATGCGCAAGTGACAAAGCACGCGGGTGAGTATTTCGCTCTGGTACATGCGCGAGTCGCTGGACCCGCACGTGTTTAAAATGCATGTAACCTACGCATGTGCCTCAACATGCGCAAGCTACTTGCACCGTGTAAATGCACCCTTAGCGCTTGAGTATTTCGAGGCAAGTAGAATAATATGTAATACAAAAGTTGTAAATAATGTAGTTTTAAAACAGTGTTAAATTCTTAGCTGTCGTATAAGGATAAGTCCTGTGAAGATAGTTTTAAGGTGTTTTCTATCTATATATATAAAAGAAAGTCGTGTTAGTTACTCCACTTATAACTTAAGAACGGCTGAACCGATTTAGCTGAAAATTGGCTGGGAGGTAGTTTAGAGCCAGGAGAAGGACACAGGATAGTTTTTGTCACCATCCGGCTACGGGAAGCAGTTAGCTCGGGACGCGGGTAAAACCGCGGGCGGATAGCTAGTAAATAAATAAATAAGGCTTGCAAACATGGCATACAAATCACACCATCACCTAGAAGAGACAACAATACCTGGCAACAAGCTTGTGGATCGTTTGGCAGCTGTCAGATTGACATCGGCGCCTGCCAACATAAGTGCGCGTACGCAGTCGGGCGCGTCGGCCAGGCATGCCGTGTGAAGAGGGGTGTAACCTTGTTTGTTGTAGACGTTGAGGGAAGAAGGGCTCTTGCTGGCCAATGCCTGAAGAACATGGAATGATTTAGGGAGAATAGGTCACATATTTGACTGTTATTTGTAGTGTAACTTTTTAAAATATAATTAACGGCCGGATAATGGAATGTCACTCAATTTTAAGTTTTGCTGAACATCATTCTATGTTTGCCACAGTAATGTAAATTGCTGCAACGAATATAAGTGCTTTTAAGTAGAACTCAAAGTTCAAGTATTTCGAGGAAAATCTGTACTCTGCTAAAACGTATTAAAGAATTCGGTACTCATATAATGGCTGGAGACAGAGTAAGTTACTAACCAGATATAATGCTGAAAATGTAGGTTTCGACTATGGACTGTGACACAATGGGATTAAATTTTTTGATAATCATTGGATTAAATACCTACCGATAAATGACCGTTAAACGTATGTCCACTTGAAAAATATGCAATTGTCATGTCTAGCACTATCCATATCTGTGGCTGTCACATTACAAGTTAACATTAGATTAACACTCGCACTGAGTCACTAATTTACTGATGTCTGATTAGACACGATTATGTGCTTGTAAACATGGTTTGTAAAAGTAATAAAAGATTTAAGGTATCAAGGAGGTACATAGTAGTGTCTGCTTTCCCCAAAACACAACTGCAGAGATTTTGACACGTAGGTAGTCTTCGATACTAACATCCAACACGTTTACTGCTTTAAGTTTAGTTAAAAAATGCAATTTAAAAGAACCTGTATATGGTCTATATTGTAGATATTGATTTGAGTTTAGTACTTCTAACAGCCTATCATTATACAAAGGCATAAATTATTACGTAGGTGTGCCTACGTCATTCAGGCAGACTTTGAAAGGTAATAAGATGCTAGCTGACGTATAACACAAATAATAGATTATTTCGAATGCACGAGTAAGTATTGATGACTTCATGAGATGCTCATAAATGTACCTTAGTTTTCGTCAAATAACTTTTCACCTGTGAAGTTAGCCATTTGACGGTTTTACACTTTCGTGGTTCTGTTCGTATATTTTGACTCTATAACCAACTTCGGACTATACCTCTACTATATATAATACTAGCTTCTGCCAGCGGTTTCACCCGCATCCCGTGGGAACTATTTCCCGTACCGGGATAAAAAGTAGCCTATAGCCTTCCTCGATAAATGGGCTATCTAACACTGAAAGAAATTTTCAAATCGGACTAGTAGTTCCTGAGAGTAGTACGTTCAAACAAACAAACTCTTCAGCTTTATAATATTAGTATAGATCGGAACGGTGGACAGCTTTTTAATTAAAATTAGTAGGCACACTTGAATAACAGTTTAGTTATTAATATTTATCTTAAAAAAGTGCCGGATTTATTGTGACCCAATTTTATCATATCTATTTACTTTGCTATCTTTGTTTATGTTTTATCTGAAAGCATGTTATTGACCAGTGATAGGAATGGCTATGTATCACGTCATGTTAGGCCACGATTTTATTCCTAATCAATTATTCTCGTAAGAACTTTCTTACAATTCTATATAGTTCGAGCATTTCTGAGTATATGTGTAACTTTGAATTAAAAGATATATTAAGTATACAAACTCTAAAGATAAGTAGCTTACTATCTCTAGAATTCGTTTATAAGTTTACGTAACATAAGTAGGAATTTCAGTACTTAAACACAATAATTCTTATCTTTTGCAGAGATTTTAATCCATTTAATAATTCACGAATTTCAAGAGAGAGTGTAATGTATATTATGTCACCGGAAAATAACAAGACTCGTAAGTTGATCAAATTTCTAGGCAGTTTATCAACTCTCGGAAAATAATAAACGGTAGTTGGAATGTACTATTTAAAAGTTTAACATGGCGTGACACATATGTATATAAGACAAAGGTTTTTCCTTCTCTTTGTGTATAATTGATGTTAGTTTTTATTATAATGCCTTGTCAAACTCAGTATTTTCAATGACTAATAAAACAGATGCAAATGGATGCTAAATCTTCAACGCGTGAGATCAGCTTTGTTTATCCAACGTTGCCTTGTAAACTCAAATCATATCACACCCATTTGGACAAATTCCAACGTTAACATCTAGTCAAGAAAGTTCTATTTAAAACCTCAAATAATATAAACCACATTTCAATGACATCCTAATTTGTGTCTTATAGAATTGAAATAAGGTTGCACATCGTGAAAAAAAATAATAATTTAAATTAGCCCTGTAAAACCAACATGATGAATGAGAAAGTGTAAAAATAGTAAAATCAATAGGACTTACATTAATAATTTCTTTGTTACTGGCTGCTGCATAGTGGAACACTGTGTTACCCTCAAGGTCAATTACATCAAGGGATGAATTCAGAGATACTAAACTTTGAACCATGCGAACATTGCATGATTTTACAGCCACCTGAAAAAAAAAAGAATTTATTTTATCGTCCCTTTATATTTATTTGCTATGGGTTCAACTTATTTGGGGAGGACATTTGAGGCGTCCGGATTTAAAGATGCAATTTTTTTAGTTACGACTTTCGACAGTTTTCAATGTATCAGACATTTGTAGTTTTCTAAGTATCCCCACTTTACTCACTTCTAAAAATATGCGCCAAAACCTTGTCAGATTCATATTAATAGTATCAGCCAGTCATAATTACGAGTGAGTTGCAAGAAGGAAAAAAAACATAACAATAACTATAAAGATTCCCATACAAGTTCTGCTGAGTCATTATAGTTTACATACATAGCTAGACATTATTATGTATACATATCAGTCTTTAGATGAATCACAGAGGCTGACCTTTGTACTTTAGTGTAAATACGCCATGGCTGGAAATATTAAATACGTTCTAGTTTATCCGTCATCCGTCAGTTGCACAAACGTCCAATAAAATTAAAGCTTCATTAAATCAATTGCTGTCACTTTTTATCACTTTTTGTTGACAAAGAAAGTGTCAGCAAGAGATTTTATGAAGCTTTAACTTGAATGGATTTTTGTGCAACTGACGGACTGAACTATTTCATTGAATCAGTTATATATTTTACTGTAAATTCATGGTTCCTTTGAGAGTAAAATAATAGTACATTCTACTTAAAAATAATATATTTAATTTATGAAGTAAATTACTGCTTTGTATAACTGGAATTTTACCACAAGTAAATTTTATTTCATTTGACTTCATGGAGATGGGAGGGTGCAAGTATAGTCTGAATCCCTGACCCACTTACTGAAAAATTTCCTTGACATAGACAAATTCCATAAACAAGGAATTCCAAGATGGCATGACTCAATGAAGTTTCCTTCTATTAAGGAAAATAATTGCGTTAACATGCTTATATTTTTAACAAATAATGACTGACCCCATTATGAATGTCCCTAATAAATCAGCTTCAAAGCAGAGTAACGCCAGTTTTTAAAATTGCTTTACTTCTCCTACAGTAGACAGTGACTGGCTGATTGGAAATCCCAAAGAACTATGTACTTTCCATAGCAGGATAAAATATGGCTTATGTTTCTCAAGTATTTAGTACGCAGCATTTTAATGTTAAAAAGAATTTGGGATATTGATGCTTTCATTTGATTCAAATAATTCGTCTTTAATGTGTTAGCAAGTAGGTATAGATTGCTATACATATAATTTCCAGACTCTCAGAAAAAATAACTTACCATCAATGGTGTAGCTCCAGTCAAAGGATCAATGCTATCAATATGTTTCTGGACCTCAGGATCATTGAACAGCTCGCTCAGGCCAAAGTGAGCTACCATATGAGCAATTGTCCATGATTGGTGTTCCGATAATGTGTCACATAGTTTCTGAAGTATTGCTACTGTGCACTGGAAATATATGTTTTATTATTTTCCTTTTTTTAATTATAAAATACAGCATAAGGGAAGAGAGGGCCAGTTGCGCCCCGTGCCGCATGAAAGCGTTTAGTTGAAAATGAGGCTATCATAACAGGCTTTGGACATTGAACTTGCTACTCAAAAGTAGTGGAATAGGTTTCTGCCAGCCATATCTCCCTGATGATGGATAGCATCAATGTCATCATCATTATAATAGACAGTACAAAAAATGGAGTTTTGGGCTGCTTAAGCATATAAGACACTCACCTCTTTGGTAATCTTAATAAATATAGGTATTCTTTCCTTGTATACTATAAATTTTTCCTCTGCAGACTCTAAGGTTTTTGCACGAAATAAGCTGAAAATTAAATAAAACTTTAAAGACACTTGGAATAAAATTGATTTGGTTTATATGCTTTTTTTTTATCTTCATGATACAGGCCATAGGCGTGTTTGAGGGCCACTACCAAAGCTGTTATTTAATAATTTACAAATTAATAATTATGATTTTGAATTTAAGTTATTAATCTGTTATTTTTAGTGACTTTGGATTTGATATAAGAATGATAACTGGATTATCTTGATTAATTTGAATAATGACAGTGCATAACATTAGGGTTAGTATAACAAAGTTATTAGGTACTCAGTAGATTGATAGAATTTAAGCATTGATTGTAAATTATGATATGTGTTATTTTTATTTATGATTAACTCATGATTAGAGAGAAAAACATGTTTCTTCTTACATAACATGTTTCTAGTGCTCATATTATCTTCAGTCTACTAACTACAAGATTAGTAAACTATAAAACTCTCTGAAACTGTTATCAATTAAAGATTACTATAACATTTAAAGTATCTTTTAATTTTATTTAAAAGAAACCTCCTTTTATAGGTGAATAGCTTGGATATTCCAATTTCAAATCAATGCATACCATGTCATAGTTCTTTGAAATTATATTAATTTAATTTGAATAATATTCTCATTGTATATAAGCAATGAACAATGCCAAAAAGATGAAAAACAATTGGCAGTTTAAATAAATCAATGAGTCAAACCCATTAATAATATCTTACCTGTACATCTGATGTAAGCTCTCAGTAAAGGGTTTATGAAGAACTATTTCGTAGTATTTCTCTTTAGTATTTTTGCCGTCTGGGGGATTTTTTGGTCCATACAGTAACATAGAATCTTCGCGGTAGTGTATCGGCCTTGAGATGTAGTTGTCTGACCGCACCTCAATCACTTTGGTCGGAGCTTCCTCCGTGCCCAGGAGACCACGAAAAACTAGCAAATCGTAAAAAAAATAAATATCTGCTCACAAGCAAAAAAAAATATTTACAACACTCCCATTGCGTGTGAAGAAAACACAATTAATATGGCATTGACGTACAAAAATAACTTACTTGAATTCAGCATTTTTTATGAATTGATTTTCTGTTTTCTAGGGAAAACTATTTAATACCAATTTTATTTGTATGTATTGCTTACACAATTCATTCACATAATACAGGGGCTGAGGTCAGCCAGCTGACGTGAATTCTGATTGAAAACTGTCTGTCAGTTGTCAATAACTGACAGTACGACGCAGAAGTTGATACTTGTCGATGCTTTTTCTTCTTTTTTTGCAGTACATGACCAGAGAGAAATTCGTTCGGGAAAAATAAATGAATAAATCACTAAATATTTATTTGGTTTCTAAGAACTAACATACGGTTTCCCCTTTAGTTTTACTAAAACAAGAAAGACAGACAAGTGCTTCTGGGGAGCTTGTTACACCTACACCACTTTTGCTTTGTAAAAAAACATAAAGAGTGATGCAGGGATGAAATAACCATTATTGAGTGAGATAAACTTTCTTTGAGCGTCAAATAAAGGGACTCAGTGAGGACCCGGGCATGGATCGTTTTTTTCTTCATGCCTGGCTGCTGCACAGTAAAGATGAAACGTATTTTATAAGAAAGCCAGCTTAGACAAGCCACGTCTATTAGGAATTTATTGAATACTAGCTGTTGCCCGCGACTTCGTCTGCGTGAGCAATATAGAATTTCCAATTTCGTTTATTTAATCATTCATTGCTCAACCCCCGTAGGTGATAGCGTGATAATATATAGCCTATGTGTTGAACCGGCCCCCAGGTAATAGTCATGCAAAATTTGATTTAAATCCATGCAGTACTTTTTGAGTTTATCCGGGACAAACATACAGACAAACAGATAAACAGACATACAGACAAAAATTCTAAAAACTACATATTTGGGTTCAGAATCGATTATGGATCACCCCCCCAAGTATTCTTTTTAAAAAATATTCAATGTACAGTTTTGACTTTCCTATCATTTTATTATATGTATAGATTACGTATTTAGTACATTATAAATATAGTATCCCCTGAGGTTCCCCCCTTAATGTTGACTGCAATTAAAAATTACAGCAATATACAGCTGAAATAAAACAGCACAATTACAGGTTACATTTAGGTTTAATTTATAGATCAAAATTGGAATGCACATAATACTAATAACTAAATAAAATATGAAAATAAAAACTACAATTAAAACAATATAGTTACGTAAAATACATAAAGCATTTTATTTTTGGTATACATAAAAACATAAGATTCGTATGACTAGATACATTTTTGTAAAAGAAAACTAAAATAGCTTTTTTTGGATTTTTTATAAATATTAGCTTGATTTATGGATTTATTAAGTTTATTTATTGTCGAAAATGATTTTGCGTTGTTTTCAAACCAAACTAAAATGCAATAATTTTATACGGTTTGTTTAAATATGTACTGTATACAGCACAGTTCAAAGATCTTGACATGATTTAACATGATTTCTTGGAATGTAAATTTTGTGATTTGCTTATTTTTTTAAACATAAATTTGAAACTCAAACTTGCAAATAATACTATTGCACCTCCAAATATAATAACAATTCAGTTAATAACACTAATCTTTGGTTATAAAATTAAGTACAATATTCTAGACTTTAGACTAGACCTATGATAACAATTTAAATAGGAAATCAATCACACAAAACGAATACAACTTATACACTATGATTAACTATGAAATAAGTAATATTCGATTATCTATAGGTAAATTGTCACATAAACAGATCATTGTGAAGAAGATAGTCATGTATAGAGCACAGTATATAAAATGTACATAAAATACATGATTATAAATAGTGTAAGCTAATGAGCATGTCCATATGTAATACATTCATTGTTGAAGTTATATTAATTACATTTTTGTTTAAATATTTTCAAAATTCTCCTACATTATATCAAAATAAAATAGCCTTCATGTCAATTTAATCACTTATCACTGTGTATAGATTTTCATGACTGTTAGATACTAAGTTTATTTTTTTAATTTTATTAAGAGAGCTGGTGTTCAATCTATTTTAGCCAAAAATAGTGTGTTATCGTATGTGTTCAGCTAATGGAATGTATTGTATTAGTCTAAGCTCATTTGACTATAATTAATTTACTTTAAGCAGCATGGCTGTGGTTAGAGTTTGATCCAGGAAGGTTGTCAGGATTAGCGAGGGGATCTAATTCAGCAAAAAGTTTGAACCATGCAGCTTTGTCCTCTTTCTTTGGGATGGTGGTACTTGGACTTGGCTTGGAGACGTTCTGAGGAGATTTCGGTGCCTGATTGTTGTTGCTGCTGACTGGAGCCATTGGACCTTGCAGTAAGCTGGATGAATTCTGAAATTCATTTAAATTAAAGTTATTTTGTGTGGTCTTATTTTTTGGACAGTATCAAACACTATTCTAATCATCTTTAGGTTACATTACTATGATTTCAGAAGATGGTTTTAATAAAATAAGTAAATTGTTATTACCTGTAACAACTGTGAAGGTAAAAATGTACCAAAACCTTGTGGATCACCACAGTCCAACTGCAGGCCAGCTAATTCAGACAGTATGCCCGCATTTCCACTGTTCAACTCAGATTCCATATAGTTTGTGTCAATAAGGTTCAATGATGTACTTGGCTTAGCTTCTTTCTCACTGGACGGTTGTTTCTCTTCTTCGTTGTCAGTTTTAGGTTTTGCGTTTTGGACTTTCGGTTTGCTACTGTTTTCTTGATTTTCGTCCTTGAATTCATCCTGGAGCAGAACAATTATGGAATGAAGCTTTTATTATACCACTGAATTTATTTATTTTCATTTATTTATACAACAACAACAACGTCATCACTATCATTACAGGTTTCCCTAATTCAATAGTGTGGTACAAAATTATAATATTTTCATTGGCAAACTACCATCATTGTGATTTTTGTGAACTCATTCAAAGAGCAAGTAAAAATATCTATTCTGTCTGCTACCTCGTTGAGTACATGCAATGTACGTGTTAAAGGAGCTTTCCCCAACAAGTTCGTACAGCAGCGGGTACCACAAACAGACTCGGCCGCTGCCTTCGCGACATGTAATTGTTGGGCACGCACAGCTTAAGTTCTTTTAAAACCCCTGGATTTGATATCTTACCGTGCCATAATTTAAATATGTACGTGACATGAGCAATGTCCCTCCTAGTTTCCAATTTATTGTATCCAACCATGTCTATAACAAACAAGGTCGGATACATCAAAGGATAAAAAGGATATACACCATAAAGTTTCAGGTACCTAGTATATTTATTTTGGATATGTTCTAGCATGAGACTATACTTAGCTTCATGTGAATGATTCTGTTCATGAGACGAGAGATAAACCACCGTTGTCTGGCTGACCACTAAACAATTTTGTAACTAGTTACTGCAGTTCTTAAGTGATAGAAAATACGTTACCTGGAAGAACAGCATCTGGTCTTTATCCTGTGGCACCACATCTTGCTTAGCATCTCCCTCTCCCAAATTCTGGGACAATTCCTTCAGTATACAAAACTCGTACTGTGGTGCTGCATTCATAGTGTCCGCGGTAGCTACCAGTGTTTGAGCTACTTTAGTAGCAAAAGTTACAAAAGAACCTTGGTAGTTTGATAGAACATGGGAAAACATGTTGCACCTTGCTGCAGCTAAAAGGTCAATCTGCAAACAGAATGCATTATGGTCACAATAGACTACCTATTACTAATTTTATTAGGTAATCAATGCTTTTTTTTTTTAATATAAAAATAGATGAATTTAGTTATTAATATAATAAGGCAATGAAAATCATACTTTTTGCAGAACATCCAGTGTCAGTTTATCAAAGAGTTTTTTACTCTCGCGTACTTGGCGCTGCGCCTTTCGGAAGTTGTCAAGGCCGCGTCCTGTATCGGGGTCTAGCTGAGCGCTTGTCGATTTCATCCAGCTTAGGGCAGCGCGGTACTCGATTCGAGCCTTCTCCATAGCCGATACCGTCGCCCGCATATCACTGACGGCGCGACCTCGAAACGTCTCCACTTCATGATAAAGCCTCAAAAGCGGCCCCCGCACTGATAACCGCTGTTGTCCTGAATAGGATATTGCTTTGCCCGCTGATATCATGTGTTTACCGGATGCGTCCGCACTTTTCCCCGCATCACGCAAGAACTTTCCTAAAGAATTCTCCTCTTGAGCCAAAATACACAATCTTTCCTGATATTGGTCCAAAACTCGCTGTAATTGTAAGCAGCTGTCTGATATTGATCGAAATAATTCCAATTTAGCATCAAGCTCGGCATCGGACGCAACAATACACTCATCTTCTTTGGTTCCTAGTTTTTTTAGCACAGTCTTTTTAGTTACCCAGTACTGATGTTGCATCATTTTACTGGAAAATTATAAGAATTTCCACTGTAATCTAGCAATAAATTAAAAATTCTGAAACTGAATATTTCCACTGAGGGCCTGTTTGACACTTTTGACATTTAAAATATCTTTTGACGTAAGAGACAGCGCACTAAAATGTTACTAAAGTAAAAAGTTTGCAACGTAAGATTATGGATTTTGTACGTAACAACAATAATGAATAGATTGTCTTCATTTCTAACATAATAATAATAACTACTAACAATTTTAGATATAAATTATTAAAATTAATTAAATCAATTTTATTCTTCACTTCCTTCTCATCATTTGTTCCATCTTACGAAACATTGAAAATAGCGTGAAAATTATTAATTTAATGTAAAAAGTTTAAAGTGTTTTGAATTATGCATGAATGAATCACAAGATTGATGGAAACTATGTCAGATTAATACAAGCTTTCAAAAGCAGTTTTTAAAACAATCCAAAATCCAATCTGTGCTGTGCTGTGCTGTGATTGTCTATGACACGAATATTTACAACCGGAATGTGGAATGGCCGCCGCGTTTCGCGTTAGTGCGAATGTATTGTGTTATCGAACCGTTTTGATAATAATATGTACAATTATATTAGGTGAGAGTGACTTCTTAGCACAATAGTGTGGAAATAATTACAATGTACTGTGCTGCTGATAAAACTATTCCCGGTGTGTCATCGTCACAATCTTCGAAGAACGTCAAAGATGGTAAGTTTGGTTGTCACATAATAAGTGCCCATATATTTTGCTAATGAATGTCTTAGTTGCTTCACTTTTACAACTTTTTGTAATTTGGAACCGATCCTACACCAAGTTCCCTTGTAAGTTCACGCTACCCGGTGATATCAGTGTTTTTTGTTTATGCCAAAAGTTTGAGGATACTTTTCAAGTTAACAAAATGTAAAAAAAATAAAATGCTACCGATTAATCCACTCAATCTTAGGATCTTAATGATTTTACACTAAGATTTAATACTATTATCCAAGCTTAACGTTTGTTTTTAGGCTACTAGTGAAGCATACGTACCTAAATCATCTTGTCCTAGTTATTATTATTACAAGTCATTCGTCTTGAAGCACTAGACTTTCAAAATTTAACGCACGCGATTAACGTCCGATTCACAAATTGGATATTCAGGTCACAGTAGAATGTACTCATTATTCTCATCTTATTTTTTAAGGCTGCTAGGATTATTTCTCAAATATGATAAAAAAATATGTTGGTATTTTTAATTATTTTTGTTGAAACCAATTATTGCAAGGTACTTGGAGAAGCAACCTGCTTTTTTACTCCTACTTCTAAACTCTTTATTTTATTCTCATGTGTATGTATGAATGATGATGGATCTGATTAACTTATTACTTTGCTGTAAGTAAACAAATTTATCGATCCATACTGCTTGTTGTTTTGCAAAACTTTCAGCATACAGTAGTCATCAATAAAATAAATAATGCTTAAACCTTCAGTAAATATTGCAAAATTAAACTTATTTAGCATACTGTCATGTGAGAAAATGACTTGTTTGCATTAGGGCAATGCACCTAGATTATAGGTGTTAACAAAACATGTGGTTTTTATTATTGTTAAAATTTTAGTACTATTAGACAATATTGTAGCTCGATCATATGATTGTAAATGTCAAGAAATTATCACTTCGGTTATAGGATTTTACATCTAAATAAGAATGTTAACTATTATAAATTAATATTATAAATCTGTATAGTTTGATTCTAACATTGTCAGAATATCAAAATAAACAACCTTTGACACTATTCCGTTATTCTTATATCTATAACAACCTATTCAAAAAACGCAATTGGTCACTATAGTAATACTATATGAAATAGACTAATTAGCTATTTTATTTAACTACGGAACAGTATTAATTTTCCTCCTTTCAAGATATATTGTAAAATTTTTTCCTTCACGTGGTTGCAGTAGCAATTTAACAAGTTATTATTTAGTATTTGTTGACAGGTTTATACTTATCAACACAGTAGCCAGAATTTTGTCATTGTCCATTCAAAGTTTGTCCTTTCACACATGGTTTAGCTGGTTAGTACCTTATTATTAACATCTACCCACAGTTAAAAATAAAATAAATGACAACAATACCTCAGCAAAGTGACCTTTCTACTGGCTAAGGACTGGCAGGTTGCAAAGACGGCTAAATACCTCTTTGGTCACATCAGTCGCGTCAATATGAAAAGAATCGTATGAGCGAGGGTAACATTTGGCGGTAACCAGGTCAAGGTGGCAGTTTGATTCGCGTCGCATGTCTATTCCCGACATATCGATCTTACAGCTCTTAGGCTCGATATCACGACCGGCTTTTAGTGCCGAATTAGCATATACGAACGGTAGCCAGAAAATATTCGAGGTTTTAGGTATTATGAGTTGAGGTGGCCCTGTCTTTTCAAGACAATATTGCGGGCGAATTTTATTGAACTGAATGCTGTGTCGGTATATTTATGACGTCTTTCATCGTCTAAAAAGAGTTAACATAGGATAGACACCATTAGGATGAGTTAGGCCCGGTTGTTCGAAGTTCGGTTACGTCAAGGTTAGGGTTAAATTCTAGTTGCAGTAAAATTAACAGGGTTTAAATTCGAAAAGCGTTGTTGAAGTACCAGTTAGTTTTAAAATGTCATATTAAAAACGTCAAATTAATCGTGGTCAAAATTGACAACAGTAAAATTTTAACTTTAACTTTAAACGTACGAACAACCGGGGCTTACCCTCACAAAACGTGGAATATAATATTTGTACACATCTTTGCTGTAGAGGCAAACCGTAAGTATGCGCTTTGGGGGTAGGTAATCTTCCTCGCAAACTGGGTGCTCCCTAGGTGATTCCTTAAAGCCTTGTTTCAATGCGGTGGATGGGCACGCTACGCACGGATGCATGGCCTGATGACGTCATTGACGCACGCGAGCAGGTAAATTACTTAAATGCGCTATGCACACGGGAGATCTTATTATCAGAAAATATTATATTTTCAGATATATTCTATGTTATGTAAATGGAAAGATACAACTAAATGACACATATAACTAGACAAAATCGCCCACGTAGATTAGACGTGCACTGCCATAAAATATACTACTCGTAATCTACTGCTGATAGAGACCCTTGCGGAAATAAACATACTACTTTAACGTAGTTTCTAGCATAGTAAAACGAGTACCTACGTCAACAGTGATTACATAAAGAAAACTCGAACCAACAAAGCAGGACACGAAAGGTCAGCACCTTAGATTGCAGACTTTCATTACGTATGTGCAATAAAAACTAGCTAATTAATCTCTATAGCTATTAACGTCAGAACTTATCAGCATTCCTGCATCACGGGTTGAATGTATCTTCTAATCTTACTTAAGTATTATTTGATTGCCACTTAGAAAGGCGAAAAGATGAAGACGCAAAAATTTAATTTTATAATTCTGTCTAAAAACCAAACAACGTAGTCCATACTTCGCAGTCCCAAGAAGTCGAATGATCACTTAACATAAAAAAGGTTAAAAAAAGAGGGTTATGCCAGGTACTTCTCCCCTCACCTGATTTCGTATTGCGGTTTCCTAGACACCTGTCGTGGTGCACAGTCGCCACAACACTTGTCGACCTTGCACGCAACTATAGGGACAAAGTCTATTTAAGTTTCGAGCTCAGAAATTTGCTTATTCAAAAACCGGAATTTCGATAACACATGGCTTGAATTGAACAGGTCCTTCAATGCAATTTTAACAGCAAAATCTGACTCGATATCTAGGTTGGTATGTTGTTTGACGAATGTATAATTTTCCCGGTTTTAATGTAATAGAAAACCGAGTATGATTTGCAAAGAGCTCTGGTGGTAGTTAAATATTAAATGTATCGTTCTACTCATAAATTCCGGAGGTATATTTGCTTAACGTATAAAATAAGACGACATTTACTCGGTAACGTAAACACTGCGTTTGTCCCAGTTCGAAATAACATTTCCCAGGTTGGTGGCCTGTAATGCTCGCTACGAAATGTCAAAGGTCGATCTGTTAGCCCGATAAGATAGAAAGAGCTTTGCGAATGTACACACAACTAGTTCTCCGCAAATTAATTCATTGCTCCAATATTTCTCTGTAATATAATCTGGGCCAGTTGGTTGGCCAGATTGCCGTTTATTTATAAGAGCACGGGCTATTTAGCTGGATGCAGCTTTCTAATTCGTAAGGAGTTGTTGTAATTAAATCTTTTCAGCAGTAGCAAGAATTCAAAGTGCTAATTATTCCCTAAGCATGCACGACGTATAGTTATTTGTTCAGCATATAAATATCGAACAAAATGCAAAGCAACTGGCCCAGATCACGAGTTTTCGACGTAGCTTAAGGTGTTTACTTTAGATATACATTCTCAATGTTTACGTTTATACAAAGGTCCTACAATGAATAGACTAGACACGTCACTGTCTCCCACAATGGACTGCGTACAATTACAGGGTGCATTCAAGTTAACGTTCCAACTTCTGCAGACTAGACACAAGCGCACTACAGCACTACACTGTGAATCGGTCCTTTTCAGACATAAAACTCTTTTCTTTTTCACCAAAGATTTTCTATCAAAATATCCCAGATTTATGGCAGTTTGACCAATGATTAATGTCTATTTTGTATTGTACTCCTCTACAGCACACTTCAAACAATTCTGAAAGTAATAAGTTTTCAGTTGTTCTATAAAGTCAGTCAGTTTTATTTTGTAAACATCTAATTGGTCTTTAAAATAAACACAAAAGGCACTTGGCAGACGTAAGCCCAGTAAAATTTTATTACCAGTCTATTTGCTTAATTATTGTAGAACTTATTTCTTTAGATCTATTATATTGCTCTATAAAAATGCTCTGAAGACTTATTTTATGTTTCTCCAATGAACTCGTTATTGTTACAGAGGACGACAGTTTCTTGAATTCCATATTTAGATTTTAATGATCGATAACCTTGTCAGCTAGGGAGATCTTCCATGCATTTTAGTATGAATATTAGAAGTACGTATCTCAAATTTATTTGTAACTAGCTTTCGCCCGCGGTTTCACCCGCGTCCCGTAGCCGGATGGTGGCAAAAACTATCCTAAAACCTTCTCCCGGGTCCTCTAATTTCAGCCAAATCGGTCAAGCGGGTTTCATTTTTATATACATAGAAGATGAAAATTTTCGCATGTGCTCAGCACTTTGCCAATCTTGGCCAAATTCATATGAGAAAGAACTTACGAATTCATCATATTTGCTAACCATCATGTGATTTTCGGTCAGTCCAAACCATGTGCGTATTTAGATATCTAATTGAAAATTTGTGCCTGCAGAAACTGCATGTGATGTGTTAATGGTACTTTAAGATATTATTTACATAAATTGAAGCGATATACCTCGTGATGTCGCGTCATAAGAGCACTTACCCCTGGTAGGTCATATGATTGACATGATTTACGACTTCAAGGGCCAAAATAATAGAAGTGTATCATTAAATCAAGTAGGACTTTCCTTGTAGGGTCTAAAAATAGCCCATAATAAGCAAAGAAAGCCAAGAGAGGAATGGCGCGAAAATTCCCTCTTAGTGGCTTCTTTACTCTTTGAAATGTATTCCGCTAAGATCGTCATTATAATGGCAGTTTGGAAGACAAACTCAAATGGTGGAAACACCTTGAACCTCCGAGGGATATTAGGCAATTAATCGGCTTTAATAGTCCCATTACTAACAGCCTTCATCCATTCTATGGAAGGTACCCGTGTCGTTTTCTAACGATAAATTACATATGTTGTACTTATAATTATTTTAAATATTTGTCCCTAACTAGAATTTATCTTTAACATTTCAAAAATGCTAAGAAATTCACGTTGATGCGGCAATTATAGTTTGGCAAGCCTACGGCAACGAATGTATTGATGCGTCAAACATAGAGAGAGGTGTATTCATGAAAGGCCGGGGTGCCGGGGTGCTCTGGGCGCCGCGTCTGCTGACACAGTTCCGGGCGCCGGCGCGGCGGGCAGGGGCACTGCAGCCCAGCCAGACGACACGCGGTCGCCCTCACGAGCGCTCCCGCCCTACTGACAGCTCCCTGAGCCCCTACGATCGCGAACTTATAACTTATTTTGAATTCAGAACGTTCCTGTTGTGATATTAAACATTATCGCCGGGTCCATTGTTCTGTTATGACAATAGTTCGTGCGTAAGCCGGCTTCCATCTTAGTAAAGTTGTTGAGGTAATTGTAAACATTTTAGCCTCAAAGTGGTGTGACGAGCCGACGAAAGTTCTCTTTGACGTTATCGGTGAGCAGTGTGTCGTTTGTGGAACTAAACATTTCAGTTTCGGGAGACGAGTAGTGTGTACTTTAGGTTTGTGCGTTTGAATAGAACAACGAATTGTAATTAGTCGATTCAGACTAGTAATTACGTTCACTTCGTATCGGTGAAGTTTTGCGACTAGAAGGACTAGAAAAGCCGTCAAGCTGTATTCTTTCGACAGTTTCAAAGTTTATGAATACGATGAAGATAGGACGTGCAACGGCCACGAAGATGGGTTCGGCACTTCGAAGAGAAGTGAGTAGCATATGTTTTTATGGAGCAGTAAAGTTATTTAATGTTTAAATTGTTTATCCTACAGGTACGGTACGATGCGCTTTTGATGTATCGTTAAATTATGGCTGGGGAAAAATATTGAGGTACTTAACTCTGTGAGTTATGGTATACTTAAGTTATTTATTGTTGAGCTGACACTGGGTATGAAGAAGTCATCGAATTTTGTAGAACCGTGGGGACTAACATATTAACGACAACAAACGAAAAAAATATTCATTGGTCGGATTAGTATTATCACTGACACTTGAATAATAATGATGTATGTTATTGAATGGGTGAATTTAAGACCTATCATAAAACTTTCAAACCGTACTTTATTTGAGATCAGATAAAAATAGAATCAATTGGTAGCATGGAAATTCCTGGAAATGAGGAGATGTTTACAGGAAAAATGATTTTACTCAAAATTCGTTGGCTGAAATAATTATAGCTGCCATTTCATATGGATAAAGGAACAACAAACATGTCCCAAAGTAGATAACGTAGGATATAACATCACGATAAAGTCGTCTTTTAGTGTTTGCTATCCAGATCGATATTGAAATGAAATTTCATGAAGTTTCTTGGCCCATATTGTGGAATGGAGGCGGAGCATCTCGCCACCGCACTTCTACGTCTCATGAAAGTTTAATGATGCTATGAAATGTATCGACAATCGATATCTGACAGCAGTTGTGTTTCACATCACATTGCTAACTCAAGTTTACTTCTCATGTTTTCTAATTCTCCTTTTTGGCTTTGCAGCTTAGAAGCTTCCTTGCCGTTGTTTTCAAATAGTTTATATTACAGCTCCTTTAAACTTCGTTAGTTTAAATCTCCCGTTAACCGTTTAGCAATGATTTTATTTGTATCGAAAACCGTCGTTTTATAGCACCTAGTGCATTCTTAGTTACGACTATGACCTAACGGACGTTTACGAGGTTTTCGACATTTCCTCAATACGGTATCGTCTAGCACTTTATGATTTCCTGGACCAATATTTCAATTAGGATTCACTGTAGGTATTTCTTATCGACTCGAGTCAGTGTGTAGTTGCTGGCTATTCGGCTAAATCTTTATATTGCTGACCTATGTGGTTTATTACTTTTTTCTTATGTAGCCAAAGGGTTTGCATCGTCTTTTTCATCTGCGCAGTCAAACAAAGGAATTCCTTGCATCTGTATTTCCGGACATTTGGCATTTGAGGATGCACTGAGAATTGAGAAGTGAAGACAGGTGTGTCGAACGCAGTGCTCTGCTTTATAAGTGGTACTAGTTTAATTTATTTAGTGCATTGTTTTTGATGGATTTTGTCTTGTAAATGGTTTATCTACAGATATACTTAAATATAGTCAGTCAGTATAAGCAAATCGGTAGCCATGATAACTTATAGGATGCCACTAACAATTTTTTATTTTATTTTGTTTGTAGATGATATTCTTTTAAATCTAAAAAGTAACCAAACTAGTTACAACCCTATTACCAGCTTGTTAAGGCAGTCACTCTACTAAACACTGGCTCCATAAATCAAGTCAGTTTGATGCCGTGTTCAGAGCAGTCAATAATGTTAAAACAAAACATTGACGTGCACTTTCATTTCCGTGTACGCTGAACAACTAATCATAAAGATCGCGAAATAAATTATTCAATGCAATTATGTCACGTACGAAGTAGTTTTATTTTCCGTTCTAAGTCTAATGTTTTCCTCATTGTTTTGTATTAGCATTTTCATGTATCGGTTAGTTTGTATTCAGATCTCGGGTTACCGATTTGTATTTGAGATAGTTTATAGTTTCCAGCTTCTACTACATTTGTTGTGTCTCTTTAATAATACTAATAACTTCCACTTGTATGTCATTCTTGAAATTGCGGAGACATTTTAGTACCTGTTTTAAAAGTAATAAATAATTATAATGTTTCACCTTTCTGGGTATTGCTATTAACATAATTGTTTATGATCTTACTACAAAAACTTAAACACGTGTCAAACACTTGTCTAAAAAAAGTGTGGCTGCAAAATTGACCTTATTTCAACGTCATAATTTGACATTTTTTTAGACAAGTGCTAAACTGACGTTTAAAAGTTTTTGTGGTAAGACGGGCAATGTCTAATTTTTAATTGTTTAGACTAATGAACTTTAAAAATTGATAAAAATAAATTCTTTCGAATTCGAAACCTTCTCTTTCTTTTGAAAAATATGTAGTCCTTTTTCTAGGCTATGTTTTGCTCTTCATTTTTTTACATCTTTGGTAATGCTTTCTTTTGAAATATTGCTAGATATTAAACTTATAAATACTTCACAATGCAAGATTTTTAATTCTTATCAGTGCCTAAACATGAATCCACTCTTAAATCTCAGCTTCAGCGATATCCACCAAAGATCACGAACAGGCAATGTAATAAGAAATTTTATTAAGCTATTCACATAAATTCGGGATCACAACAAAGCTACGTTCAAAAGAATTCAATCGATACTTTAATCAAGCCATTTATCTTGTTCTACAAATTCCTTTATTTTATCGTCGATTCCATGCGATTAAAGAAGGCTATAAAAAAAACAGGTTAGGTATTGTTAAACACCTTTTGTGCCTTTCTCGCATAATATCGGCCGTAGTGCAATCCAAGCGCAGCAACATAAACTACATTCGATGCAGTATAAGTAACCAGTCAAGTAAGCGCAGCGAGAAATAAGCAAGCAAGTACCACCACATACACAGTCATCGAAAGATAAGAGTAGGTGAACTGGTGAACGGGCGTTGGCTTGACTTGTCTGTCTGGCCGGCCAGTAAGCCCCGGCGCTCCGCAGCGACAGCACGGCGTACGCGCACCTCGACCTCTACATACAAATCTAGGCCGCTCTCATGTGATAGTTTAACATTTCTCTCGCTTATTATGGAAAAAGTGTGCGCAGTGGTCGACCACTGTAGTAATTTCTAATTCTTACTGTACTTTTCTTTTGTGCAACAACGCTGACATGATTGCAAAAATCTGAAGTGCCAAAAACTTAATTTGCCACTTATCTATGTGGGCTATGTGATAAGGTGTCTAGTGTGTTACCGTTCTCAATATTGTTTGTTTTCAAATATCGCTGCTACTAAGCAGACGTTACTTTCGAGTGTTCGTTTTAAGTTAGTTTTGGTGAATGAGTCAGCTAACAGGCGTCGGAATTGTTAACTTTGTCAACGTGCTGCCCACGATTTCCGAAGGTAATAATGTGTTCTGATTTCATATGAAGATGTTATTGTAATAGTCCGACAATTGATAGTAACTAGATTGACATCACTTCGGTGTGATGAGGCGTTGTGATTGTTATAACTCAAACGTAACTCATAACACTCATTGTGGTTCTTTTGTTTAAAAAACTGGTCTGTTTCAGTACTGCAGTAAGAATTGTAAAACAATCTCTTAGCAGGTAGATGTTTAGATGCACATATACTTGCGTAGCACCCCTTTCTGTTTAGTCCACTGCACTTATACTGATTCAAATACCCGTTGCGTATTTATCTTATTACAAGTATTATGTGCACTGTGCTTGCTGTACCTATAACTGCACATAAAACATGTTCGTGTTTATTGTTTTATTTACGTAATACACTGTTCATGTTATGTAAACGAAGCAAATGTTATATTGATAAACCATTATTTTACCTATTAATAATGTTATGATTTGCGCAATTTACTGCGCTATACTTAATTAGAATTGCAGACCGTTTATGACTAATGTAGAACCAGAGTTTTTGTATACGATTGCAACAATAACTGGGTGAGAACATTAATATTTGTTCCATGAAGGTTAAATTTTGCAGCTCTTGCTTTTAAATCTAGAGTCGAAGATATTCCCTATTAAGCTATGTTCTGTTTAAGTAATTTCGCATCTATAGTCAGCTGTGAATTATTTGTTTAGAAACTGAATTGATTAACTGGTATTTCGCGAATGGTCATATTGCTGATGGTTTAAATGTTCGTGAAAGTATACTTTCTTTTTTGCAAACAACGTTCATTGAGTTCATTCATTACGGTGTTATCTGTCAAAAGGAGTATCCGAAACAGGTACTCTTTTCAACGCTTTCTTTGCTGGTTGGTTGTATTGTCTGTATTACGGCGAGAAGGACTTATCTTACACAATACCAAGTGACTAGATCAAATGGGAGAGATGGGGAGTACTATTAAGAGAGGAGAACATTTTAAAAACCAATTTTTGGAAGTATCATCATTTTCAATGTATTTGTCAATGATATCCTTTTATGTTTTAATTCATTCACACTGGCGTATAAGACGCTCCATAGTTAGTTTTAATCTTCATAATGCTATGCGGAAACGGTTGAAACTCGTTGTACGCCAGGAGTTGGAGAGTGAGTCAGAAGCTAAAAAGCTTGCGGCCTTGGTGGCATCCGCCTTATCCGGCAGTTCGGCGCAGGCGTCGCAGGCGCAGGTGCGATCGGCCGGCGCCTCGGGTCAACGACCGGGAGGACGAGAACGATTGATTCCTTTTGCCCGATTTGTTCTTATCGTGGTTTCTTTTGCCGAATTTAAAACTCTCTTAAGTTCGTGAAAGATGTTACTTTTGGACAGGTAGATGTAGATATTTGGATAAAAGGTGCAGTTTAAGTTTCTATCTACAAGAGCATAAACCCTTGATTCGACTCACTCTAGGAAATAATATGAAATGATAATAAGAAAACCTGTTCCTTTGTTCACAAAGAATTCTTGAGATACAAAGCTAATGTTACTGCAATGCGCTTCCGTCTAATATCGCAACGGTAAGTTTTCTATTACACTGGTTACGCGAGTGTGAGGCGGTAATCACCACTGTTTCAAGATTCTGGTATGCCGCATCCACTGGCTACCTTGCACTCAGTTCCCGGCACGACTAGTTTTTGTCAACTCCATACCGACCGTTAATAAGAAGTTGCACAGTAGTTAGCATTCGACACACATGTGTTGTTGTAAGCTTTAGTTGTTTTTACCTATGTTTCAACATTATAAAACTTCTCTTACGATTAGATGGTTTAATATCAGATTGTGCTGAAATAAACATTTGTTGAATCGTTTCAAATACGGATTTCATTCTTGAAATTTACAGATGTTTCTCCCAAAGCACTGTTTAGCAAAGGTCCATCTGAACCATCAAACAATACCCAGAAATCGGCATTAACAATGTTAAATTAAAACGAACCGTACATGCATTTCAATAGCACCGTTCACAGAATAGCATCCTACGAAATGTTCGCCGATAATATGCAAAAAGCGCATTCAATTAGATGGCCTCTCCGAATACTAACGATCTTGTTTTCAATGAATTAAATGCCTTTGTTTTGTGTGTTTCAAATGTTATAGTTGCTCTATTGTTCGTGAATTTTGTAACTGTGGCATCAAGGCACCACAAGGCACGCTTTGGACGTAACGTTTTAAATAAGTCCGTTGGATTTGGCCTTCGAAGGTCGGAACTTATCTGCTTGGTCATTCAAGGTGTGCCTGTCTACAAGTTTGCATGGTTGCCTCGTCCGTGACATGCGTTAACGTTACTGTAGGAAGTTGTTAGCAGCAATTATAGGCAATTTTCATGACGGCAAAAAACTTCGTTCGTGTTTCATCTGATGTGCAGTTATCTAAAACAACAACACCACGTTATTTCTGATTGTTATTTCTGTTAGGAATAGCCAAATGGTTCCTTGTAGCAGAAACATGAACAACGTAATACACATGTAACGACATAATAACGTACCACTATTGAAATGTCCCAACAGCGAATGTTCCTTTGCGTTCGCATACAGACCCAACTATTTCAGACTCTTATAACTTCAGTTTTACATAGTATATGTAAAGTAGGGTCGCCTCTTGGACGTCTGCCTACATTTGTTTTATTTCGTTTTCCTGAGTTCAAGGCGGAATAAATCAAATTGGATTTTTCAAGCCCTGTGTTTGCGTTAACGCTCAGTTACGTGACTTGCTTCCATTCAAATATAATGTAATTACACGTAATATGACGTATGGTAGGTTTCTTCTATTTAATCATCATGACCCTGGGTCGCTGGCCAGTTCAAATAAACACGCTTTATGAACCCATGACGCACCGTTGTAACATTTAGCCATACTATAAATTCTTCTCTTAGCATTCAATGGTGCCAAAAGATGTGAATAATACTGACAAGGTTAACTGGACTGTAGATGATATTGATCATGTTAATTCTTTAAAACCCAATAACAAAGTGGTCTGTAATCCTACTTGGATTTCTAAACGCGGTAATCCCATAATTCTCAAATTCATAGGGAGAGCGCGGGACGGTCGGGTGGGCACGCTGCCGCGTCGACTTGGCCACGCCTCGCCGACTCCGCCGACAACCGACAATGATATGGAAACTATTGTACCACTTGCATTAATATACTTTATATCTGCTCCAGTCACGAAATCTCCTTGTTCTAATGCACGTTGCATTTGAGATATCGCAGATTGAGACAGGGCCGTAGATTGTGCTGTAAATCAACGCAATGTTTCTACATCATGATTTGTTAATGATGTTATATCAACTATATCAGCCTTATTGTATTCAAATAATGTTTGTGTTATTGTTAGTGCTATTGAGTTGTGTCTATTTTGGATTATTATTCATACGCTACATATCCAGCGTCTGGCATTCATATTACGTATTTATCTCTCGTATGTGTTCAAGTTATAACATTTTGGATGTCAGTTGATTTACTATGTGCGCTTACATTCACGGCTTTATTAGGTTACGCAAATGATTTTTAATGTTCTTAATATCGGTATAATACCACCCAGTTTAAGATAACGTAATATAATAGAAGAGAGTTGTCTTATCTTATCGTTCTGAGGCGTAGTGAGTAAATCTGTGTATTTTACTAGAATATCAGCCTTAGTAACAACTAATGACTGTCGCGTATCATAATGATTGCCTGCGTGATAATTAATGATCTCAACTAACGACACTTAATGTACGTTGTTTCGCTTTCTTGGTTTTCCTAAGAGTGTTCGTCTCTCTCGACTTTATTTTTATTGCTTCGTTCTTTTTCTTCATTTCAAATGTGCAATATATCATTCCAACCTTACGACCAAGCATCACAGTTTCTTTGAACAGTCTATAAATATATTTTTGTAATGATTATGACAGAATTTTATTCCACATTCTTCAGTCTTCTTTAAGCCTGTCTAAATATAATCGGATTTATAGAGACACATGTTGGTATTTATAGAATTACCAGCATTATTTATGCAAGTATGTTGGTCTTGCTCTTTATCATTCAAGATGAGCAAGACATTTCGATTTCACCGTGACTTTCACGCCGATCTGAGAATTAATGAAAAACTTAATGTGTTAAGTGCATGAGATCAATTACTGAGACTATTAGTAAGCGGGTGGGAATTATGAAAGAAGAGAACACTAGAGTGGTGAATGAGAATACAAATGCTCTAACTTAATTTTGTCAAACAAGTCACTAAATCGTTGGAGATCTTTAGTTATATTCAGAATGGAATTTGAATCCTTAACCTGGGAAGTCTAGCAGTAGAAGCATAAACAGTGAATATAAATCAAGTTTTTACTGCCCGCATTATTATTATTATAGCCTAACTAGCCCATACAAACCTAACATCAGATCAGCAAGACCTAGAATCCAGTGCAACAGAAATATAACGGGCAGTGCTACGTTTGAGTATATCTGCGATACACGCGGCTTGTCGTCATTTTCCACGTGAAATGACTTACGGGCTTCATTCGATGCGAACTCCGACAACAATCGGTACCAGAGTACGAGTGGCACAACGGGTTCAATCCACATTTACATTACAATTGTTCGCATTGTGTACAGGGTCACAGGTTCGAGGTCGCGGCTTGTGCACTCGCGCCTGAATGGACTCCTTTGTAAGATAAAGTTGCAGTATCTAGATCTCGCTCAGCTTAGCATATGAATGCGTCCTCTTCACTTTTGCGAAACGTGGCGTTTGTCTGATATAAGATAATGTTTCGATGGTGACCTGAATTTTGAAGACGGATATTTATTTGTAATCTATTATTTCCAATTTTGTTGTTGTTCATTTTTGTGTGTCACTGTTATCATTATCACTATCGAACATTTCAATACCTTTATTGATAATTTCCGTATTAGGGTAACCAGTCGGTCGTTGACCATATAAACGTTCCGATACGTGTGCGAGCATTAGCATTTGCTTTAATCAATTCTTATCAGGTACCGATTGTGGTGCGGTACCCGTTTTAAATTTAATGAAAGGTTGAGGCCCCAAAACACCTGCAACTCAATCAGAAATTAAAATCGTTGTGGATTAATATTCTGTGGACGTATTCGACGTAACGTTCGACGTCTAATTTCGTTTTTCGTTGTTAAATCGCGTTTTTTTTCTTCATCTTCTATTATAGCTATGGTCTCCGCAAGAATGGGTCGTTTCGTTTTATCGTCCCACCATTGTACGGTTGTCACCTTGCCCATAATGGCATGCTATGTAGAATTATGAACGACAGTTGTTTCTATGTCGTCTTCATTGGCTCTTCCATACTGTAGTTTTGTTAGTCTAAACCTTAACCTTTGTCTATATCAGTTCAGTTTGCTAAGATCTCTTTGTTTTTATAAATTGTACATTTGAATCACATTAAATGTCGTAAAAGATCATTCTGCAAATAATAAATAAAATCCTTCTGTAAATGAGCCTCTCTTGGTTTTCAGACCTTGATAATAGTATCGTGTTTGTTAACGACGGTTTGTTTTTATTATTTTATTAGCATTCCACGTAATACTTTGTTGTATTCGTCATTGTTATAACAGCATTATCTGAAGATCGTTTCTAAATTAAATAAGTAATAAAGTTTTTCTCACACATTTTATTGACTGAAGTACAGATACAAGGTCTCTTTCAGTGTTTATTGTAAATGCTCCTAAATAAAATATTATCCCAAAAAAACAATTCTGGAAAGCCAGTTCATTTAATAGAATAATTATTTTTCTTTAAAGATTCAACAACTGCACAGTTTATTTTTATAGCAGTTGTGTTTATAATGATTTTAAAAGAACGTTAGAAATATTCGCGTTCGCTATTTTATGTGGCAATGACTAATCGAAGAAGTATAAAACTATAAACAGAATCGTGCAAAGATTGATTGTAGGGAATCATCACTATACTTCTAATTCATGAGTCATGGGATCCATCAAAATTACGTTGTATGGAATTCTGTATCCATGAGTCATCATTTGAATGAATAAGTGCCATCTTTTAAGACCTAGACTTGACCCACGCAAGACCAATTTGATACTCCACCTCTTTTAGCCATTCATCATTTTGTTCTTCCTGTTCGTGTTTTATTTTTTCTTGAGTATCATGTGTACGGTCATTAGCCTTGTTTGCAAAGTACACCGTATTATTAGGAGAACGACATTAATCCTTATAATTAATTGCACTTAACTGGCTTTTACTGGTAATATGTACTCAAACCGATTTTCGGAATTGTCTATTAGAGCTTCCAGCCTTAATTATCTTCGAAGATACTTTTCTAAAGAAAGATTGCATTGTAAATAGTGTTCAGGGAATCCCAATCACAGTTACTTTTACTAATTTACCTCTAGGAATATTCATTTAATTAGTTCAGATAATGTTATCAGCCTATTTGCATAACTACAGTAAACCCAATTAGCATGAATGAACAGCGATGATCATTACTCACGCTTCGAAGAAAAAACACTTGTAATATTCAATGAATTATATTGAATACGTTTTTGGTTTCAGTCATTGTTGGTTTTGTGGTACTATTATGTGTAGTAAATGTAGTAGACTTTCCAACTGATGAATAGTGCTAAGTATTATCGAACTCTATTGTCTCATTATTATTGTCTGTCTAGTTCAATGTGGCTTACGTGGGTTTTAAAACAATTGACAATTATATCCATTGCCAGAATTACACTAACAATGTTATCATCCCATGAAGCTATAAAATATAATTCTGGGTCACTTTAATATAGTCATAGTGTAAGGTTTTCTGGTTCTATGCGAACATTAGGATGGTGTCTTGGCTTCTGTTCAAATCCTGTTCAGTTGTTATTGTAATACGGTGCCTGTCACAATATCTTACAATTCATCTGCAAGTATTGAGATATCGTATATAGTTATATCGTATATAGTATAGGTTTTATTGTGAGTTTGTTTTGGAAGAATTTTAATGCCGTGTCTGAAATATTACCTTTACATTTTTTTGGACATTGTCCTAAATGTTTCGTCTCAAAAGATAAAAAAAAAATATTTATTTTATTGCTCATTCTCATGGAATAAGAAACATTATCAAACAGATTAAACAAAAACCTCACACGAATGTTTCCTGATTGACTAACACGAACGTAGTGTCATGGTTCTTAATAATTACTGTAAAGAGAAATACTCATTATGTGAGAATTGCTTTTCAACGCAGTTGATTGATCGAGTTCACTTGTCCGTGTCGCAACGTCATTAAACATTTCGATATAACGATGTGTATGAACGTCCTCAGAATGCAGGAAATTCTTTGTTATAAGCAGCATAACTGATTGCTTTGGCAACTATTTATAGCTTCAGTTTACACAGCTCAATCATCACTGTTATGAAACACTTGCTCGATGGTATTGGTATCCAGTTTTTCTTCTCGGTCACTTAGGATAGTATGCGCAGGCGTTTGGTAAGTTTATGTTAGGTGTATACTGTGTGCAGTAGGCGGAATGGCACGCGGCGTGCGCGGGCGCAGCGCGTTCCGCGACGCTCACGGCAAGGTCGACGAACGACTTTCGCACGTCGACTACGATCACCAGCCGAGTTCTGTCACACTCCTTGCCTCCAGTTTACTTAGTCAAGCTCTATTGCTGCACACTGCCTATTGAAATGTTGTTAAATCAGGTTATTTTAACAAATAACACAGTAAAATAAATTGCCTTTAAGATTTCAGCACACGTAAGCAGTGAGTCACAGTTGTTTGTAAATACGTTTGTACCTATCTACTTATCATATTGTTGATGTAGGTAGGATTACGGAAAAGCTTCGTTTACAACTTTGTCACATGGCACTCATAATAGGTAAGTATGTACGGCACCTACAATTACAAAGTAGCGGTAAAATGACAAAGACGGGAGGTAACAGCTGGTTAATCTTCCTGAACTCGATAAGTAAGTTTGAACGAAATAGGTCACTACGGAAATTGCAGTCGATGGAAAGCGATTGGCAAATAGCTGAACTAACATTGAATCCAATAATTTAATACGAATAACATCCGCAGCTTTTTACTAAATAAATTATAGACTTGAGACTTATGCCTTACTCATTCGTAAGGTACGTGTTATTTTCACCTTTCGGGTGAAAAAAAAATACATTTGTACCACGTATCGATAAGGTTGCCGGTACCGATGATATAAGCCTGCACAAACATTTGTTGTTATCAGTAATATTGAATGTGAATCAATGTGTTCTCTTTATCGGACATTCTATTATTATTTGTCAAAGTTACAATATTTTCTGTATTCGTTTATTCTGTGTTGTAACTTGTAATATGTTCATTTCATGGTTTACGCGTAGGTGTGTGCCCACGCGGGTCTTCAATTCTCAACATAATTTTCTTGTTTCATCGCCTTCACAAGTCCTTGGTGCATATCAAACCGATAACTTTGCACATGTTTGTTTAGACATTTCTAACACTCTTAAATCAAAATATTTCGCCACAGTTGATGTCATCCTATTCTGCGTTTGGTTGAACGTGAGGAGCCGCACGTAAGCAATTTCTTGATATTTCAATGAAATTATGATTACCTTTTTTAATCAGTATCAATTTTCGCGTAAAGTGGTGTAAGGATGACTTAGTGTTTTCGTAGTATTCGTGTGTCACGGCACTTACACTAGTCTTCACATAAATCACGCGGTTCACGGAAATAATGTTTATCTGCAGGGCCTATTTTGATATTATGTCGCATAGTAATACGGGCGCGGACGACTAGGCGTGGGCGCCGGGAATGAGTTCATTGGACAGTCCCGGTATGCGGAACTGTTATTAGTTCATTTTCATCTATTTACTGATATCCATAACACTTAAGTGTGTCGACAAGAACACGTAATAGATGCTGATATTTCAAAAGCTTACTAAAATGTTAGTTACGTCATTCTGTATTGAACGTTTCTTGCAAAAACACCCTTTGGCAAAAATTTTTTTATACCTTTATCACTGTCACAAGTTTATTCATATTGTCACATGTCAAGGAACAGTCCCTTTTTCTGAGAAACAATTTTATAGTCCGGAACAAACTTTACGATTGTCCTATGTAAACACAGTTTACCAACATATATGTACTTCCTTACTTCCAACACAGCCCTTCTCAGAACTTCGCACGTGTGGATGCATTGACGTAAGTGGATTGAGAGTTCCAGAGACGCCTGTAACAAAACCATCAATGTATGGCTGCTTATTGGTTTGTGTCGTATTTCGACGTTTGCTGCACAGCTGCCACAGCTCACTGTATCGAATCCCGCCCGATTCCTCCCAGGATGTTGCGGCAAAGTGTAGGGCACTTACACTGCGGTTGATTTATGAATCGTTAATCTGTTCATAAACGACTTTTACTGAAACATAATGTGAGCATTTAACATCATTTATAATGGATAATAGACTTCAATTGGCAGGTAAAATGTACTGCTTAGTGAAATACGATATGAGTGCTGGTTATCATTAAATGCACTCACACGCCTGAACAATGAGCTTATTTATTGTTCGGATAATAAAGGCCTCAATATAATTATTAATGTGCACGTTTCAGAGGGCTTTACGTTATGCACTGTAAACAGCAAATATCTGAAGCAGAATTGTGCAATCCCTTATGTAATAATTTGTGATTATCGATCGATTCGCTAGGTATTGTAATTATCGGTACATTAGCGAGTGCACGCACCCAACAGGCATGTCTACGTGATGTAACAGTACAGTGTATATTGGTAATGTTTGTGTAGCCCACGCTATTCATATTGTTCCTGACGCTTTTCAGATTAGATAGCGTTGACATCGTGACTGTTTGTCTATGGTGGTCATGTTTGTGCAGCCTGGAGCGTAGGACTGTTGACTGACGCCGGACGAATTTAACACCATTCCTCATGCAATACTGAACCTTATCGTTCGATAACACGATCATAAATCAGCTCGCCATAATAATCTCGTAGCTCGACCGAGCCAACATTGTTTGTCGTGTTCTTCCCGACAGGTAAAACTTATTATGTCTCGCATGTGCAAACATTGCTATAATAAATTCGTTTCCAGCACTCTAGGGATATAATCTAACAGGCGATTCGTTGTCTCCGGAGCAGTAATATCGCTATGATTTATAAGGACTATTAAATCCGTTTTCACCATAAACATAGTTAGAAGCTTGCCCGATAAATTGGAAATCCAAGTGGGTCTATAAAGTTTTCCATTTGCCAAGTTCATAAAATCTGTCTAGGTATATCATTGACGACGTGAGAGTAGGTGTTGGCGAAGCAGTAATTCGCTTTCTAGGTCAGTGCAGTAAGAGCTGGTCGCTTCGTCTCTGATGGAGCTCGATGACTGCGGACTGCGGTTTGGACTAACATTGGGCCCCGAGCCAACACACTGAAGGAAACCAGACAGAATTCTTGAGAGTAAACTTTACGATTTAATTTTACGGATTACGCTCGTTTCTTAGGAAATTTTATTTCAAATAGCCAACCTTGCTTCATAATATCCAAATAAATAAATGTTGCGTTTGTAATGCTGACTTTTATGCAGTTGGATTTTACGGATATTGCTTTGCAGTCTTGTTTTAAAATCTGCTGAATTCGCTGCGGAATAAAGGGACGCAAAGTTTTTGTTGACAATCTTGTTATTGAAGAAGTCGAGGCGTGGCGTCGACGGTGCGGCGCCACATTCTTGGCACACCATCAATGAGCATGCGCCCTATAATTACAAAGAAAATGTCGCCGGCTACGTCAAAGTTCGAAAAGTTCGCTATTTGACAACTCGTACAGTGTAATTCCGTAGTAGTTGTAAAATTGCGTACAATAACGTCTCGAATTGGGTGCATCGAACGCACAGCGCGAAACCAATACTTTGTGTGCGTCTGCATCTGTCTCATTTATTAAACGTGCGCTTTTACGCTTACTGAAGTCAATAGTATTAGTGTCGTACAAATATTGCCATAAAACGCATAAATATGCATTTGACCAACCTCAGTGGACGCCTTCCATTATGAAATCAATCAGTCTCCATTAAGGCCGTAACTTCTAATAAATCTATGAAGCAGCGCACTTCCAAGTAATTCAATTAGACCATTCTTTATTTCTGCGATAGATTTATGAGTCATGTTTCGCAATATTCCCAATTAATTAGGTAAATGGAGTGGCGACTTAATTAAATGCATTGTACCTACAAATGATTGGTCATTATCTATGAACCTTGTGTTGAAGTTGATTGACTAACGGCCAGTTTCTTCATCAAAAGTTAAAGTTAAAGTTATGGCTAAAGTAATGTCTAAAGTAAAAGTAACGGTTAAATTAAATTTTTCTATGAATTTTGCTGTCAGTTTAGCCTTGAAAAAACGAATTTGACCGTTACTTTTACTTTAGACATTACTTTAACTTTAACTTTTGATGAAGAAACTGGCCGTCAGTGCATTTAATATTCTATCGTAGGTTGGTGCATTCAATATGTTTTCAAGGTGTGTTGTTGCGTCAATCCGATCGTGACGTAAAAACTTCAGACGATTAATATTCTATTCTTCAATATAAATTATTTATTTATTGACCTATTTCAATTTAAAAAAACTTTGAAGCTAATGTTTTGATAACCAAATTATCTTGAAAAGGCGGTGATCTGTGTAAATGTTGAAAACAGTCATCATGGTTTCAATTCATAATATCTTATTTTATCAATGAATTGTCTAATTTATCCAACCTGGGAATAGATCTACATGTTTTTAAATAGATAATGTCTAGAACAAAACTAATGTTTTCAAACAAACGGGTTACCTAATTAATACAGTCAATAAAATAAATTGAAACTAGTTTGTATGCAAAGTTTGCAAAGGTTCAATTAGTTGAAGCCTAATTAAAACATTTCTATTGATTACTGCTATTGAGTAATTACGGATTTTACCTACTCATTTTTATTTACAGATTGTGTCTGATATGAAAAAAGGTAGTATTTATATTGATTAGTCACGCAACTAATAAACATTTCATTTGTTCACAATGCGATGCTATTGACATAGACAATAGAATCAAATAATAGACCTACGTTTAAAAAAAAAAAACACACAAGTCTTTGTGACGTCTTCACATCTCAATGGATTAATTGTCTCACTAACAACTTGGATGCTATCCAAGCGAATTTACGAACTATAACTGAAGATAGAATATCTTCTGTTCAGTTCTGTTACCCTAGTACTTGTGACAAACAATGATTCGATTTCAATACCATTATTTTATTGTAGAAAATTATTAAAAGTTGCTAATGCATCTGGCTTAAATGCACTTATGATTTCCTAGTACTTGTACTAAGTAGTTTGGGAGTCCATGTTCGCGTTTGCTAAGCTGACGTTCAGTGGCCGATGATGTTTGTGACACAGAAAATGAATACATTCATTTGTTGACTGTACTTTTTATTTGAAATCGGGTTAAAGTATAAAACGTGTTGAGTTGGTGAAAACATAAAAGTGAATAATTTAAGTTTCACCAACTGAACACATTCGTGATGAGTTAAGTGTGTTGAGATGACGAAAGACCCGACGCCAGTGGAGTGCCGTTCGTCGCTCGTTTGAGTTCGTCGGACACTGCCAATGAGCAAGCCAGTACAGTTACGAAGACAGCAACTGGCTCGTTACTGGCCTTGGTACTCGCTTGAAGACAGCACAGTGTGATAAGCGTACTAACTTGTTCCATCTCGAGTTTGTTTACTATATCTACTGGCTTGCTAACTGGCCTCTGTCAGGCCAGCTTAGACAAGTGGCGTGACTATGCCATATAACTTAAGTAATTAACCGCTATCCGTAACGCTTGGTACCCCTCACAATTGTAACATAATATTAATTAATACATTTGCAATAATTAGGTGTGCTAATTAAATTTTAGCACTCCTAACAGTTTTGATACCGGTAAAGATTAGTGAAAACGGTACGTTGGGGTAATGGAAATTTACGACACGGTTCAGTAAATATTGTAATTTCAGACATATCGATAGCGTCAGACTTTTTTTTACAGAATAATTAACAATCTTACACACAGCTTATCCAATTATTCTAAAGGAGGACTAGCAATAATTATTGTGCGGTTAGCTGCCGGGCGATTATAATGATTAATTGTTTATCAGATAATGAGAACAATTGTACTTAGTCTTGTAATTACGTCCATTCGTTATGTGTTCGTTCTTTTATTTATGTTTTGTACTGGTATTTAAGTGTTACTAATCTATGGTTTTCCTGCATTATAATTGACGTACGTTTCCTTTGTTACAGGCGTGACAATGAGAGAAAAAAGGGGTGGCGCAATGAGTAAAATGCAAAAGCTCAGAAAGCGCCTCTCCCTTAGCTTCGGTAGATTATGTAAGTATTATCCTTTCTGAACATTAAGTGGCACTACAGCCCAATAATATAGACGGATCCACACAAAGAGATCCCTTCTTCAAAGCTGGATATTTCGGAACCGTTGTCCAATATCCGGCGCTATTCGACTTCACTACACTCAGCCTAATATCGCGTGTACGTACCAACACATAAAAGTGATAGATAAAATTGGACGGCTAGCAGACCGTGAATATTTTCTTTTACATGTGAATCATCAGAAATTCTATATTACAGAAATACAGACGCCTTTCTAACTTATATCTCTGCTTGTATCGAGTTAATTTGACGCTTCGCTAACAATAGAGGACAGAGTACAACTTTAATAAAGCCATGGTCTATGGAAGTGTAGCATGTGCTGCGAAATCGATCCGTCTGTCTACACGACAATGAAGGGATGTCGCTTTAATGGAATTAGCTTTTATACTCAAAGTAACAGTCTTTGTGCTAATGTACCCATGAGTTTTAGCAAATCATCTCTGCTATTTGACTTTAATATTCTATTCAAATCTGACGTGATAACTCCTAAAGTTTCCACTGTTGCAAATTCGAATGGCGCTAAGAGATTTACAAAGCAAACATGCTAATAACATAATATTAGTGCTCCAACGCTAAACGTTCTACAAGAAGCCAAATACGAGACGCTCGTGAGAACTAATTTACAAAGCTTTCTAAGTCTAGATCTCACCGAACAATTATCCCAGTAGAAGCTATACGTGGAACTGTTAATTATACTAATTAATTCTGCGGATCGGCTTGCTAATTAAAAAGCTAGTGAGTTCCACGGATATTGATTGGTGGCAGTTAACGCCACCTGGTGGGAACTGGCTTGTACTCGCGTATACAGGATGACAAGTATTCATCACATAGAGTGAATCAATTAGGTTTTACTTAACCGGTAGGATGCAAATAGACTGCCTTGAATTATCTCGACTATTCGTCATGTCGATGTAATTGATTATGGACGTGATTGAGGTTTAAAGTGGAAAATGTGGTGATGAATGACCAATGATAATTAGAATTAATTACCCCAGGCTTTACTGGAATGTTTACATTTTATCTGGCAACAATATCCATAAAAAATCCTCTACGTGTCGTCATCCGTTTCTCCATTTTTCACTTAAACACCTTTATTAACTCCCTAACCTTTATTAAGATCTCACAATACGTAACTAAAGCATTTAACAATATCTAGTAAGTTACGCAGTCACTGGGCCCTAGGTATTCCCCGTAAAATCGTATCAGTGTCGGCTCAGTGGATAAACAAGCGAGCATCACTCCGTACAGATTAGCACAGATATTGCCTATTTATAGACTCGGATAAGATACGGGGTTACATCTACATCTCACGCATAGTTAGTTATCTCTGTGCACTGTACCAAGCAGGTTAGCTTCACTGATTTTATAACCTTCTCGTTCTTTATTTTCGAATCTTTTGCCTTCATAAAAATATTTTTTACTCATTTTTTGTGCAACCATGTGTGAATTCCAAGTTTCGCAGTAGAAGCAAAGCAAAAAGCTAAGAAAAAAGTAAGTTTAAAAAAGTATTTTATCAAACACCGCATAGACGTTAGGTCCCAAGAGAAATGCCGGGATGGGTTCAATTCCTCTCTGAAAGATGGAACTTTAAAAAGTTTGGGCGCAAAACAAAAAAGATCGATCTAGTTTTTTTTGCACGTTTTTGACTAGTGTTGGCGCCGAAAATTGTTTACTGTAATGATTCAGCGAATAGTTGAGATAAAGATATTAATTGATAAGTTATTATCCGAGTGTGTACTAATTACACATGCACTGAGATAATATGTTATATTATTATATTATGTGTTTAAAATAATTTGGTTGACTAGTTACTGAAACTTTATTTTATAGTCACTAATCATGTCACACCAGATGAGAGGAAAAATGAGTGTCTAAAAAAAGCGCACAGGCATGCTTAGCTAAGCAACGAATTATCCCATTTAGCAGTCGTTATAAATAGAGTTTAACAAGCGCTAATTAAATATAACTCTAGTGACAGTCGTCTAAGGTAAATATGAACGAGTGACGCGTAAATTAGCCGAATATTTTCACATCTAAAAATAGCCCGTGACAAAATTATCCAGTCACAAAAAAGGCCATTTCACAGCATTCGTATCAAAATTGATACAGTCATGAATAAAGTTCGTGATCAACAGATCTACGATAATTATCGTTCACAATAACTGCTATTTATATCTGCCATGACGTTATTAATAAACGTTTTGTGACAACGAAAACAACAAACAAATGGTTAGAGATAAATATAGAAACAGATGCACTTATAAATCATTGGCAGATGCTATTTGTGGAAAGTAAATATTGGCACATTTTTCGTGTCATTTTTGTTCCTAAATGTCACGCCACTATAATGGATTAACCGTAGGCCTTTGATAGAGGCCACATCAAATGAGTTATCTCTTGTTTCAATTTGATAAAGGTAATCAATCAAACGTCACGTAGTACGTAACATGTGGTGGTAGCAACTTGGGAGAGCACTTGTCTCATGACCTTATTTAAACGAGTTAAATATTGAACCAAACATGTACGCAGCCAGTAAATATATTTTTCCGTTATACGCTTACAAAAGAATTTCATCGTTCATTAGCCTCATTGGCTTTCATTTTGTAAATCCGATGAAGCACAACTTTACCTGTGTTTTCTATATAAGTACTCTTATTTCCGTACCAGGATGAAAACACAATAGTGATCATTTGGTACACTTGTTCACGTATGAATATGGCTATACACGGCAAGCTACATCGCGTGGGCGATTTTCTGAGATGCTCGCATGCAATCTACGATGCAAATAAACATCTTCAATCACCCACGCCACTTTAACACGCCTTCGTGCAGTAATTCGATTCGATCGTTTGTAAGTACCTCATGTAACGGTGGTGAGCACTTTACATAATACACGTACGAACTTATAGCTGTCTAACAAAGTATATCGCATTAGATCAGAAGTTTGATATGAGGAAGGTCGCCTTTGCTCCGAACTTGTCATTAGGGCCAAAGTGCTTTCGAAGCCACGATAGACGCAGATATTCTCGAGCCAATGTCAATAAAGTCGTAGGTATACTATGTTGCGATGTTTTCAGCTTCTGTATTTCTATCTTGTAAAGCTCTTACCCTATGTCTTATCCCAAATAGCTGAGTACTTTAACAAGTTGCTGGAGATACGAAACAGTTGATCCATCTTTATTTTTTTCATCATCTGGAAGTTACGAGTTACGAGCTACTTATGAATAAGTTTAATCACAATCCTTGTAGGGCCAGTTTAGATTATGTCAGTCATAATGAATTCTGTACTCATTTAGCTTATGGCTCACAGACACTTATTATTCCATGACTTAATCGACATCAGTATGGAAATGATTCACTTCATTATAATAAACATTGTGAGTTATCAGAATAATATTTACAAAGAAACACGTTGTATCATTTATCAAATGGTTTTCCGAGTGAAGCCGCGTAGGCTTCTAGTGTTACGTACGATCATTACTCCGATATCAGAGTATCAAAGCACTGAAACCTTGTTATGAAACTATCCTGTGTGGTATTTTTAGATTTTCACCTGACGTTCTTACGTGCGTAGTTTCATTTACCTGGCTGCGTGCGTATTTATTTTACTAGTACTGGAGGTTTCTCCTATTTCAATCCAAAAGGAATGTTTTTCCAGTTTCGATAGTGTTTGAGTTGTCAAAGATTCGTAGCATGGCTCATTCATTTTACTGTTCTGCGAGTTATTCTTCTTAATCCGTTATCTTACTTTATTCTTTCTCTATAGACAGGGTAATTAATTATCTAACAATTACCGAAGTTTCTTTCATGATACGTCTAGTTCATGATAAATAAGATTTATCTTCACTTATCTTTTCTTAGTAAAAGCGCGTTTTTGTTTTCTTTCTCAGACCCTGACGCCGGTTTTCCCTTTTCTAAATATGAAGTCGTTTTCCTCAAAGGGCCATTTACCCTCGAGAGATTTAAACATCACAGAAAGTCTTAATAATAAAAAAAAACATTAAAGGGATCAGGAATACCACTGCATGCCTTTGTAACTAACCGGTTTTATTATAATTTAATAATTTAGGTGTTATTAATATTGACGCAGGATATACCACATTATCATCTAGTCGGTAATAACAATAAATAAGTTGTAGTCATACTTTTGTTTGATATCAATTGAGTACAAGTAGTAAAATTACTTACAGCTGTAAAAACATAAAAGATGATCTAAATAATTAGTACCTGTATTGCGGTCGAATTTTATCTAGAGTAGGTCTGGTATTCTGTGCCATTGTTATTTATATACAATTTATGTGGTATGGTATGCAGTCTGAGTAAATATGGTGACCAAATGCTTCTATTAATCATCTTTTAACCAAACTTAACTTTCGTCATTAAAACACCTTAGTCATTTACTATCTGTTTCCGTTGCCTAGATTTCAAGAATCACTTTATTATAAGTCATATGTAGAGTTATAAATATCCTAACCGCCTTTCTAACATGCAAACCTGAATATAGAAACTGATCGTTTCCGAAAACTGATGGAAATAGGTCGTTCACCACTTAGCAGCTAGTTAATTATGGCTCCCAGTTACACGTCCATTACTTCGTTTGGCAGTTTCTCAACTGCCAAAGATATGAAGTAACGAGCGATGGTATCACATGTTACAACCATGCTTATATCTGGCAAGCACGTACCCAGATTTTTTTGTCGGGGGGGGTCCAGGTCCAGGCAAATGATTAAGGTATCGCGTAAATGGATACTTAAAATTAAAAGAAAATTGTTTTCACAAATTATTTAATGCATATCTCGGTAATATAAGACAGTATTATAACGTTAAATTTAAACGTCTTGGTCTTAAGGACATTTGGTGTAAAACGTCGTCTACTGAAAGAATCTGAGTTGAATGGGCTGACATCAATACCAAACCAGTTAGACGATCATTGCCCATTTTATTGCGTAAATAGGTTTTAACCCTTTTTAAAGTTGAAAACGATCTTTCGACGCTTGCAGTAGATACAGGGAGAGACACTAACAGTTTTAATAGTGTGTGTGGGGCGGCCCGGTCACCGTGGCCGGCCGAGGCGGAAGTTACCGTTGCCGCCACCACCCGCCCGCCCCGCAGATCAAAACTGAGAGTCATATTTGGCACTGTACTTACTACTGAGGGATTTATTTTATGGGTTGCATCTATTTTCGGGAGGGGTCCGGACCCCTTGGACCCCCCCCCTGGGTACGTCCTTGATATCTGGAACATATCGCTTCATTTCGTCTGTATATTTATAACAGTCAAGCACTTTGAAGTCCTCATCGATCTTTTATTCTATATTTGGCTCGGACAACCTTCAAGTTTTCTTGGAATATTTTATGTTCAATGAATTTGTCCTTCAAGTTTAAACCCCCAATATCAAGATCCATTATTGATGAGTCCTGTCTGCGTTGATTCGGACTGTTCAAATTAATTTCTTTTATATTTACACTTCACTTTAAGTAACTGTAAACATAGTGGGTGCTAAGTTAATGTTATCTCTATTTTTGCCCTAAGCAAACAATTTTTGTTGTGAATTTTTACTCTTGTGTCTATTGTTAAGATTAAACTTGAATGTACGACCTTGGCTAATGCTCCGTTCAGTTTTTGCCTTGTATTGTCCCAAGTTCGTCCTATATAACTTTTAATGTATTGTTACCAAGAATAAAGAAACATCTAATACAATTATGATCTTTCTAAGAAAGATTTATGAGGGTTTGTTTGCGTTTTAAACTTCCCCGTCGTATTTTACTAATGGTAAGAAAATGCGTCAAAATTAACAATAATGACTGTAAATTCTAAGTAACGCTAATGTTGCGGAGCAAATTGACCTTTGCATATTCTGCCAAGAATTTTAGGAATAATGTTACAGTTCTCTGGAATTTCATATTTTATTCCTGTAAGCCATTCAAAGCTATACCAATTGTTATATTCTTTATGATCCTTTAACTAGGCGATGTGTTCCACTTTATTATTCACGGCTTCATTAGTTCCTGTTATTGTTGTCATACATTAGACTTTAACATCGTCTTTAATATTCATGATCCAAAAACAATAATGTAATAGATCAATGATCGCAGATTAGGCACCTATGTAACCTCGGCCCTCCTTATCAGTACCAAATGACAGCGGAGCACTGACACGGTTGAACGCATACGGTGGCGTGACGCAGGAAGTCGGAATGAATCGTTAAACTATTCAAGTACGAATTTGTTTATGGTCTCTACAATATTGATGGGAACAGAGGTACTGCTATAAGCCTGTTGGTATAAAAATTAGATTATGTGCTCTGGATGACCAGGATGGACGTGAAGTTGTTCTTGTTCTGTTAATCCTCTAAGCCATCAGACGTATTTTGGAGGCTTGATCAACCAAATACTTACAAATAAAACTGCTTAAGCGTCCTTAAAGCATAAGCCTTTCAAATCAATGTGTGAACCAATATAATTATACTCTCCTGTTATATCATTATTTCCTATTGTTTAACTAATCACGTAAGACAATTGTCGCAAGAATACGTATCAAACTGAAAATATTGATGAAATGAAACACAACGTTTAATATTATGATAGGGCAGATCCTTCCGTTCCAATCAGCTGTGCAACTCATAACAATGATAACACAAACAGCATTGTGGCACGCTTTTTGACGCAATTAAGTTACTCCGAACCCAAACCTTATTTACCGATACATCGATTACAATCGTACATCGATAAACGTTATCGAGATTCAATGAAAATACTTCGACACACTCTTTGACATTGCTATCTGAATTCTTAGGTGGTTAGTAATCGTTGCTTCCTTCTGATTACAAATCAAAATCATTGCCAATGGCAAAATGTTTGTTGGACACTTTGACAATTTATTTATTGTCAAAATCATTCGTATTCTTATTTTCGCACTCGGTTCGATTATTATGGATAACTTTATCTTGAATTATACTTGAATTTATATCCTTTTTCGAACAACAGGCATCTCGTGGAAGTTTTACAAATTGCTACTAATTGTTTTCGGTTAATGTTTTTCAGCTGTCACATGATATTTACGCAGAGCCTACCTGCCTACTGTTTGAACAGTCCTATGCTCATAATGTGGTATTTGACGAAAATATAAACGATTTGCTAAATAACGAAGTAGTTACTAAGTTTGTTATTTGCTTTACTAATAGTTTGGCGCTTACTTTATCACGTTAATATATTTGCTAAACTTGATGCGGTACTTAGGTTGTTAAAGTGGCGGAATTTTCTTTAATTGAAATTAGTTCGCAAATACTGTGCCAATAATGCCGATCGTGCTGAATTATTTGTCGGTCCATTGTTGAAAAAGATTCGCGACGCATACTCTATTTATATTCTTTACTTTGTTATTTCGTCATGGGTATTGTTCTTAAACTGACAGATATTAACAGCTTAACGTTTATGTTGTCTTAAATAGCCATGTACTCGTAGTACAATAAAACTAGGCGACACGATCCATGTATGAATCACAACAGTTATGTAATTGGAAGGCTCGATCGCATCACGACCACCTACGCCACTTACTGCTCACTCAATGTTGTTCACATTCAGAAACAACATCATAAATATAATGTATTATATGTCCCGCTATAAAACGGTTACGAGCATAAAACAGAAATTATTCGGAAATTTTTATGCGATTGTAATCTCCGACATGAAATATTTACTGCATTTCTTACTTAACATAAGTTTACATATGTATCGAATGGTTTACCTTCCCGATTTGCCAGGAAATAAATGAGACTTCGTATTCCATTACATATTTAAGTACTGACGCACAAACAATAGCTTAAATATTTATGGTATCTTATGAATCGAATCTGTAAGTATCACTATCGTCTGCTTCCTTCATTTCGAATTTACATGCAACCACATTATTGTCGTTGTTGTCGTTTTGTCAATGGCGTGATTCTGTGTTGAGAACGTTTTCAATCCACTGAGTAATAACGGAAGCGTTATAGTGGGAGCGACCTTCGGCTCATGAATCAGCCGTGCGACCATACTAGACTCGACTGCACCATAAGTGGAGACGTCGCCGTACGTTGGAGCACTATGGACCCGCCTGCCGCTGACATGCGCTAGCTGTTAAGAATTAATTAAGTTAGCATGTGAACTTATTATAAACAGTCTAGTTATTTTTTTTTATTTTGTATGCAGAAACAGTTGAGCTTCTGGAGTTTATTGTTGGCTTCTTCTGAATTCTAGTTTTAAATTCGCTCCTAACGAAACCCTCTGATCAAATAACCTATTGAAAAAAGGAAATCAGAATAGTAAAATCTTCATAACATGTAATAAAATCGCCGAAAAGTAGCGACGCAGTGTTGAATAGTTAGCTTCCGGCGTGCGTCACGGGGGTTCAACATCTCCATTATCTGCTGGTTGATTGATAGCAGACTTCCGCGCAGTCCATTGATAATAGTTATTTGCCCTATTTGCCCTACGTGCTCGACGCAGCCACGTCGCCCAAGGACGACACCCCGACTTCCATTATTAGTTTCTTGATACCATGTATCGGATTGCTTCTATATCCAGTATTTGTAACCCTATATGTTTCCTTAAACATTGCATGCCACATACTGCATGTTTTAATTGTTTAGATAACTTTCAGTTTTAATGCACGCTCACGAGGGTAATTTAGTTTCAAGGCAATAATTTAAAAGGGAAACGTTTCACTATGTCGTAACAGTGTTCTTCGCTTATTATATCACAATATGCGGGTATATTGAGTCACTCGACCGCACAGGAACTGTATTGTGCTCCCTGCATCACAACCGCGAAGCCTGGACGAACGGTCTTTTGTCGACCCGCCCCTTTGTCTTCAACCTATTCAAATACTTTTGTAAAGGCGCCTACTGTATTTTTTATTTTCAACCAGATGGTTCAGCTTCGCTAGTTAATTTCCTAGTCAAAGTACAATGCGTTACGACGTGTTCAATTCCCTACAATTGTTGTGAAGTGGTTGTGTCCCTAATGCTACATTAATAGTGATACTTGCCCACTTGAGAGTGTTTTCATCTTTATTGACTCAATTGTCTGTTGCTCAACTGTCGGTCATTACGTAAGCACCTTGTAATGTCTTGTGCGTAGGGTTCGATGCACTGACATCATTTTTGATGATCGAACCGTAACATGCTACAGAGTAGTTTATTGCAGTTGATTTGACTAATGGTTTGAAGTAATTTATTTGAAAGGGCTATCTTTATAGCCATTAATATATTAGCTGATGTCAATAACATCATATAGATTTGAATCAAGTAACAGGCCAAACAGGCAACAGGTCTTATATAGTGCTTATATCTTGTAACTTGTTATTCGCTCGCACGATAACAAAGCGCAATCGCTAAGTGATCGCCGGCGGCCAGCGGTATTTATTGCATCCATAACTTACTCAGTTTACTCTTGAATTATCGTTACTTGATTTATTTCTTCTATTATTTGCCACAAATAGTTACCCTTTGCTACGATCGTAATGTGCGATTTCATTATATAGAGTTCATCGTACTTGTCTGTCTTATTGTTTTGTTCTTATCCCATTTGCTTGGCAAATCATCAACATAGTACAAAATTAGCTTTGAATCAAATTGTCTGTCATTACTGCAGTTGTGATTCAAACGTTCTAGGCAATTATGACTTTGGCTTTGATGAAATTAACTTCGTCAAAGTTTTGTGGGTTCTGAGCAAACGCCTGTCTGTCAGTGCGTTTTAATTTGGTGAGTCATGTTCGTCTGGTCCGGTAATAGCGACTGTTTGCTCCAAGTGTCCCCTCCCATCATCGAGCCGATTGTTTGGCCTGAATTGTTTACAGCGGGGTTAATGACTGTCCCTGACTTCTTACGCGCATCTTTCTCGAGGAAGTTTATTAGTTTCTCGACACCAATTGTTGTCACGCATGGCATTAAACGTCAATCTCTCATCAAATTAGTATGTTAATTATACAAAAATGTCACGTCATTATTTTATTCACGCCGTTATATTTTTTTTTTCCTACATGTAACAGTCTTCATCTCACATCCAATATCTTTAAACGTAATAACTCAAAGTACGTCAAACAGTATACCAATAAGCAAATTCAATACATAGTTAGATATCAATATCTAGGAGACGAGTTTCCGATTCACTGGAGCGTAGATTCCGTGTAATATATTGAACGATGCGAAAGGAAGGTCCACATATCATACTGACCCTTGCCTGCCTTGAGTGTAACACCAGAACTTATCATTTTTGCTGTCCTCTAGGCTTCTGTATGGGTATATCTTTATGGATCTTTGCAAATAGATTGGGTTTTCTTATACTATAAGTTTGTTCTGTATGTTTCAGCCTGTCCGTATGTATTGCCCTCTATTCTAACTTGAACACAACAGTACAACAAGTACAATATTCAGTAACATGAAATTTAATTATGATAATCATATGGTTCCCTATTTTACCCACTCGTCCAAACTCACATTGGTGCTAGATAAGCTTTGCCGGTCGTTTATAGTCGTACGGGAGGCTTTGGAGTCGAGTTTAACCTTTTCGTCTGCGACATTGGGTCCCCCGTCCTTCGCTATAGGTCGGCTACATTACGTAATGGATTTTAGTCTTGCCACAAGGTTGAGGGATGCTTCAAGGGTGTATACTTAGCCCACTTTTCTTTATGCGACATATGGAAATGTGTTTAGATATCGCAAATGCTTTCCGTGATATGTAACTTCCTCTTTCGTGTTGTTGTTTTCTTTGCGATTTATACACGCACAAGCGTTTAAGGAAATTGACCTAGATTCCATTACATTCGTGCTGATAGTCACGAAGATTATTTTATTCTTCAATATTATTGCACATTGTACTATCTCCATCCATAGCTACCCAAATGACCACAAACAAATGTTGAACAATCAGCTTATCATCATCGTTACCCTCACACAAGAAATTCCCAATTGACTTTTTTATCGTCTGACATTTACTTTGTCGTATTATTGTTGTTTGTTGACTCTTATTTTCTGAATAGCCCCTAATCTTATCGAGTAGACGGGGCCGTGGAAGGGTTCTTTAGGGCTTCTTCCCAATTGCACAGGGAGTACATTTCAAAAGGGTAAAATAGAATGGTTGAAATGTTTCGGTTTATCATAGAGCTTATATCTGTCATAGTTGAACATCTTCTGATGTTTATCGAAGTTTTTGGATTGCGTTAACAATAATTTGATAATACTTTGCATAGGTAACAACGTAAACATAGCAGCATTTAAATTGGCAAGGGTTGATAATTAACACATCTATACGTATATACCTACCAGAGCAGCACATATACTAAAAGCCTGAGTCAAATAGAAAGATTCAAGAAATCTCCCAAGTTATTACTTTTCCGTATCCATCCAACTATGGTGTGAAAGGAAAATGTGTTCAATAGCTTTTAACTGTACTATTAATTTTTCTTGCAATACTGACTTACCGAGATCGTTAAGAGAGCTTCTCTACTTCTGAATACATTGACATCTATTTTCAAGATTGTTTAATAAAATGACTACAGGGTACTCAAGTATCAACGTTTCATGTTTACCTTCCACCGTCATAACACGGTACTAATGAATACAGTTAAAAACGTCAATGCGGACGCATTTAGCACGTTGAAGTTATGGGAAAATATTTGCAATGGCGGTAAGTGAGCCGTCACACTCCAGATATAGTAAGGCAAACAGGTCTAGTCTAGATGTTGGCTCGACCTACATCGGCAGTGACGGGGAAAGCGCGCGAAATGTCGCCTCCCGCCTTTTCGTGCCACCCAATTGTGATGCCGCAAGCCGTTAAACGTCTGAGCTAATTTTGTTAACATTTTCCGACGCCCTGACCCGTGAAAATACTGGACGCCTTTGTTCCAGTATTATTAGAATATTTATAAGACCTTGGTCATATAGCTACTTGATATTTCCATTAGTGAATAGCTTGAATGAAAATGCAGTTGGAGCAGTTGCTTTTCCGATTAGGTCGTCAGTTTTGAAATACGAGTTTGTTAGTTCGTGAGTAATGCAAGCGATTTCTTCCTGTTTACATTCCACATTACAACGACCTTTATTTGTTATGATTACAACATCGTGGTCAACATTTGAATTACAGAACACAACCATACTACACCAGTATAAAAATAAGGGGATTGATAATTTAAAGATTTTACTGAAGAAGCAACTTTCTGCAATGGTCGTATATCCAAGAATGATATAATCGTCCCAAGTTAAGATATTACTATGAAATCCTTACAAACAAAGTTGTCAACTCGAGCTACTAAAAGTGAGTTGTAAGATCACGAAGTCGTAGGCATCGATCTAATCGGAAATTCGCGATAAGCCGTCGCCGTTGAAAGCGTCGCTGACCGCAGGGGTCGTGGCTACACCCTCGTCAACTCTGACATTACGTCGCACGACTTCTTGTAATCCAGCCTTACAGCAAACGCCATCGATTTTTGCCACACAATTTAAGTTACTGATATTGTTAATTCCATTCAGTTTATTTGCTTCAAGAATGTGTGCTATGTCTCCTTCCGCATCATTAGTATGCTCTTCAATGTTATTGTCAGCTAATCTAATCAATGCGTCATCTGCTTTACTATCGTACTGCTTATCTAATAGACAATAAACTATTACATTACTTTACGTAATAGCAAGGTAGTATTTTTCCCTCCCACTCGATGTTTTATCTTTAAACGGAATCTCCGACGTATGTAGGCATGTCCTTGGAAATAAAGATGAGGGTTAAACCGTTAAACGTTTTTAATTAACGTTACATTAAATTGATTTGAACAGTTTTTAAGGAAATTAAAATAATTGTCTTCAATTTTAACTGTATTTTTTTAAAATTGTAACTATACATTAGAAGTTCAATCTAATGTACCATCTGAAGATGTTTTTGGCATTAGTATCATCCGTTCTATATCCTATGTAATATAGTTTTTGGTAAATTTTGGTATCGGTGAAAATAGCTTCTATCGCGATAAAAATATAAGCAAAAAAGAAAGGACCCATCGGACACGATGACTGGAATAAGCCGGACGAAAATTAGGGATTGCTGACGCCTACCGACATGCAGGCAATTTTGCTCCTAAAGTAAAGAAAGCTAAAGATACACATGCAAGTACCAATTTTTAATTAGATCTAAATCGAGTCTCCATTTTTGACACGATGACGTGTGTCCAACCCTTCTCAAATTTACAACTCACTGGCTCAGGCGTGTGCCAATATTGATACATCCCCCTAAAGCCCTTTGCCGCTTAAAACGTTACTTTTTCTTCATTAAAAGAGCTAAAACTGGCCGTTATGTGGCGTCGACGCAGTTATTCATTAATTAGCGTTAACTGTTCGTTAGTTCCTTCGACGAAAACTTGCTAATGACTAAAAAACTACCGGCAGAGGAACTAGTTTCTTTTTAAAATTTTTCTCTTACTAAGGTTTTTTTCAGAGCCAAGGAATTATAACTGAAAACTTTTTTCTCACAAGTATTAAGTAGTTGTTATTGCCAAAAGACCTATATAATTTTCTAAAATTGACGAGTTCTTATGTGCATTACATTATTCCAGCACTTTAACATTTATACATTTTATTGCAAATGCAATTCAGTAGCAAGCAGACAAATGTATTTTTGAAAGTATATGCATAGCAGGAACTCGTCTCAATATTAAAACAAGTAAAATGTAATCTCTTGTAGCAACTCGTCTAGCCCAGTGTACCGAAGAAAATTTTGTTGCAAAGTTTTTTCTCAAACCCATTGTCGGAGTGTTATTTTTCTTGAGCGTTTTCAACAAAGTTGCTAAGTTTGCACTTTCAACCAACGCTTTCTTTTAAGTAATGGGTAGTTGCAATATCTATATTGAATCTGAAAACAAGAAATCTCCAGTTTATGTTGATGAATAGTTACGATAAAATACATGTTTTCAGATAATCTTATGAAACCGCAACGCATGCATGCAAGGTCGCTCGTTGGTCATGCTATTCATTTCCGTAACAGGACACCATCTTCAATATTAAATGCAGTGTTACCGCGCTACGACTACTCTTCGTCTACTTTAAAGCTAAACATATTGTTACTCACTCGAGTATATTTGCTCTACAATTTGCAAGTTTTGCCGTTTTATAAAATAACTTCGGGACAGAATCACAAATTGGTGCTTTAACACCGGGGAATAGTAGTTTTGGACCGGTTAAGTAAATATTTTCGAACAGTGTAGGTTTAACACAAACTAGTACGTGGAGTTTACGTTTATTTAGTGTTCACAAACACTATGTTACGCGTGCGATACGGGGCCTTTGTTTCATGCGACAATAAAACACCTAAGTTATGTGTTATGACCTCAAGTCGAATAGTTTCCGAGTTACGCTCGTGATCACGTTATTATATTTTATGAATCACGTCTACATTGCGAGCTTAGAACAACAACTTGCGTTTAATTTTACTTTAACACAAAGACGTGTTTTACAAAAGAAAGTACCGCGTTATAGTGCGCGTGTGTCGGAATTCCTCGTATTCAACGCAGCGGTAATGTGGCAGCGGAATAGTCGCAGAACCCAAGCCGAGAGCAAATCTACGCTTTATTACGTCCATGACTGCCACTTGATGCAAGAGAGCTGTCTTGATGAGAACGATAATTTTGCAGCGAGGAGACGGTAAAGCAAACCTAGCTCTAATTCAGTGTCGCAGATTCGCAATCTCTTCGCATTCATTTAGCTAGCTGAGATTGCCCCTTTCCCAAAATGCAATCTTATTTGACAAATCACAGTCGGTTCCTTATCTGACTCGAGGAAATAGTGATTGATCGTCGGCAGTGATAAAGAGTTTCGCTGTCGGAACCGGGGAGGTGAAACACGGAAACAAAGCTCACCTATCTACTTAATTGCATCGAGACGAACGACGGAACCTGAGCGTCGGCGCGTGTGCACTGCGCGCATTGTTCTCCACACCACATATAAGAGGGAGCTTATCGACGCCGCACGTGCTGCTAGCCGACTCTTTTCTAATCCCACGATAATCCAACCCGGAAAAAACCAATAACCATTGTTTTGTTAGCATATTTACGCTACATTCATGTGATGTTTGCAAGAATTATCCGTGTGAACACTTTGCTGTTACTATTTCAATAACGTAATCTGACTCTCGTGAGTTATTCCACGCGGAACTTTCCGTTCGCTCTGATCTTCCCGAGGCTTACGAGGCTGAGCCAATGTACGGTACGTGGCTCTAAAGAGAATAAATTGTGTGTGTAAAATTGTTTCACGTGAGTTGCGCAAGAGGAATGCACAACCGCGTCTCAATTAAATCCGACCGCCCCGGGGCACCGGTTGTCGCCTTACTTTGTGTCTACGTAAAATAGTGCTATAGAAATTGTCTCTGTCTCCGGCAAACAGCTGCATGTGAATTGTGAGTGTTTGAGACAAAAGTTAAGCCTCGTTGTGCCAGGATTGTGTTCGCAATCTCGACGCAAATTTTACATGAAAGTTACATTCATGTTCCACATGTTCTTGGTTTTATTTATGTTTTAAGCCACCTACACGAAAGTATTCGCTAATTTGCATTTATGATGAATGTGGGCAACCTTTAAAACAATGTATAAAGTTATTACCGGCGCCAAAATGATGGATAATATTTTTGGTCAAGAAAGTATGCCCGTTGCCTTGAGACGCCAGATGGCTACTTCTTGTTTTGGAGATGCACGAAACTGTGTGGAATGTATAATTAATGTGCACGAGGCGCTCACTTAATTTACTAATTTGCAATCGAGGCTGGGGCAAATTGTCCGCGTAATTCGTCATGAATAAGTGCTGAAGTGTACGTCCCCCCTGTAATAATGGAGTTCCACGTGTAATTGCGGTCCTGCATATTGATTAGACAATGAATACTGTACGACATCATTTCTAGACTGCAGTGCACTTGTTCTGAATCTATGAAGAAGATAACATACAATATCATCTAGGTACATATTCGCTCATTGTTCAAAACTTTTCTTACTGTCAAACTATGTAAATTTTTTGAGTTTCAACAAAGGAAAAGTTTTCCCCCTTTAACGTATAAAATGCTTTGCAGACAATTTATGTTCCAACTATGTGCTATTAAATAATAAGACAGCTATACCAAGTTGCCGGCTAAGTTCCGGGGTGCAGCTAATTAAAGTTTGGTGGCCTTTGGCGCCAGTTGTCACTTCATATCCTGTCTTTTGAACAGTATGCCTCCAGGGAAAGTTGAAGGCTTGTTATACGCAAATTAGTTGTTAAATTGTTCAAACGAACATAGCCAGGTATGTGTTAAGAACGTAGGATAATGTTCGCTTGTCAGCCACACCATCATCCATTAATAATATAATTAATTGATCATTCATGCAGATCACCGAAGCCATAATTCAATTTATACCAATTTAGAGTGAAGCTAAATTTAAACATTCATGATGTAAATATGTCGTGGTCGCGCGTCGCTGCCCAATATATTCATTGGTAGTGTTCAATAAAATTACCTGTCAAAACGGTGCCTGCTCAAATTATGACAATTGGGTTCGATCATTGGGTTTTGGCACATCATTATGAACAATTTATTTACCGCGGCGCACATAGAGTAAATTTCAGCAAAAGTAACTGGCTCGTAATAAAATGTTCAACTTAAAAACGTGGAGAGACGTGGTGGATGAAAAAATAAAATCGTCGAACGCTCCGTTTTGGTTTAGAGAAGCAGTTTCTGCATTTTGTACATTTTATTCGCATTTATAGGTCAAGATGGCCCTTTCTATCCGTAGTCGCTATCTCTAGTTCCCATTTCCACTAATGAGTCGCTTGATGCAGACAAATTACAGTTAGTTCTCTCGTTACTGTTTCTGGGGCTATTTGAGAGAATCTAGTTTGTAAAAGTTTGCTTGTAAATTCGGATCCTTTGTGAGGTCCCGAGCCATCATTATAGCTCTGCATTTAATAGCCTGCCGACGCCAGCGTTGAAATATTTGTAGTTAGCTTCATTGTTAGCTTCACAATGCTATTAAAATCATCTGCCGTGTGGCCAAAACGGCCTTTGCCGAAGTTTCCCTCAATTGAAACCCGAGTGTCGTTTGTCAACCCGTAATGATCTTGGCTTTGAACAGCTTCGGCAAGTAATACCATTATACGTTGTGTTAATGTACGTGTACATAATTAATTTCCGGTTTTAAAGGTGTTGCCTCGTTGCACTCCACAATTTGAATGAGTTTCGGTAGTCAGTGGGATTAAATAAATTGCAGCGGAACTTGGCATTTTTCGATGACAGCATTTAAACAGTCACATGAATCGGAACACAATTTGAAGTTTAGTTAATTTACGTTCGGATTTAAGGGAATCTCTATGAAATCTGTGATGAAAATTTTTATTTTTTTATAAGGTTAGTTAATAAATGTTTTGTGGTTGTTACAGCAACAAAAGACGAGCCTGACGGCGACGGCAGCGAGTGTCGCGGGCGACAACAGAACGGCGGTGGCCGCGGGAAGTTGCCTTACAATGGGTACTCCGAAGAGTGTCTTGACCGGCTCGAACCCAATGGGAACATACCACACGACAAAGAGCCTCATTATGGTAAGTACCTTTATATTGTTTACCTATGTACCTGTGTAGCGATGTCAGGCCATTGAGACGTCTTGTTGTTGTGGTCAACCTGATCTCTAAGTTTCGTATTTCTTGCATATATACCTTGTTACTATACTACTATCAACATGAACATAATTAATATTTTCCCAAGAATTACTATGAATGACGATTCTAACTAATTTCAATATCAACTTCCGTAATCGTGTTATGCTGTGGCGGGGTGACTCATACATAACTAGATAATTCAAAGTTAAATGAACTCCAGACTTGGCGAAGTCTGCTAATCAAATTACAACTTAATTACTGCGCACGCTAAAGTTGGGAAATCCTTCCTTGGCTTATAAAATTCAATCGGCTTTCAAAGGAGAGAAATGAGTACGTGGAATTTACTGCAAGTGGTTTCCTTGTTCTACATTTCAAAATTGACGATGACGACTTCACTACAGTGTACTGAAATGGCCCACATTTAAACAAGTGGTTGTTAGAATGATTCAGCGAGTGCAAAATAAGTGAACATCAATGTAACAAGAAAATTGCTACCACAATCATTCGCTGACGGAGGTACCTCAATATTCAAATTGGGAATCCCTGAAGTCACGTCAACAATCCTATCCATTGACAAACTATTTTCTATTTATTTTCCTTTCTACTTCGTTGTAAAACTTAATGAAGTCTGTATTCGAACGACGTGTAGGTCTATTATGTATGTATGTACCTATAACCATTCATTGCTCACTTGCAAACTGCATAAGGGCACAATCGCGTTAATCGTCGTACTAGATACATTCATGAATACATGGTTCACGTTCATTTGCGTGCTATTACGCGTAATCACTCTCAAATTGCTAGGTATACTCCAAGGCTTAGGCTTGACAGAGGTATGAAAGATAATGGTATACACATAGCTAGGAATGTAAAGACCGCAGCTCGGCGATCAGAAACAATTTCGGTATTATCGAACGATAATATAATTTTTGTCATGAAAAATCTTATTAAAATTTGTATTATCGTTCCTTTCTCGTTTTATCGCAGGTTTGATAATAAAGAAAACAACAATAACGGAAATTCCAAATATTAATCGTGTCGCAAAATTCACTGTTGTTTTTAAGGAATCAGCAATTTTTATCATTTCCTTTCTCATTATTCGGACGGCCGACAGCAGGGAATTTGGTTTAGAATACGATCTCTCTTGAGAAAAACTCATTTCACGCTCATTCGTGTACAAAATATTATGTGTTCCTCGCGATAAATTCATAAAAGATTTTCTTTCCTGAAATTGAAGTTTTTTTATTATCTGAGCTTCCCTTTATATTTTCGTAATATCGTTAGCATATAATTCTCCCGGTTTTGTGTAAGAAAACACCGGGTATCTCTTAACTGATTGAGATAGGTGGGGGCAATGAACTGCCGCGGACGTTAGCACGGACCTGTTAATGATGATAATAGAGAAATGCTAGCTACCCTAACTACTGATTGTTAGTAATCACTGGCTGTTTTTTAAAGTTGTTTATTTTTAGTTTTAAAGGTAAATATAAACTATATTCCATTGCTGGTATAGCTTAGACAGTTGTCGATGGAATTGTTATTGTTCTTCTATTTGATGAAGGGGAAGGAAAGCCAGCAAAAGTCAATCTGTAAGTTCTGCCTTTCTGTTGAACCAGGAATTTCTGAAATGCCTTCAAAATGAATTGCTCGACATTATTTGTGATAGCTCCAACTTCAATGGAGAAAGTTTTATTGGTGTTATACAGGGTGCTTAATAATTTGGCTGTTCGATTACGAGTTAACTCATTGTAGATGTTGTGTTTTAGCTTTAGATATTCATTGTTTAACATTATTCCAATCAATAATACCTTCCGTTTAATGTGTTTGAAAAAATGAAACAATGTATCTCTATGCTTCATAAATTACATCATTGGTTAAGTTTTTCATAAATATGTGTATGGTTCACTGAGATAAAAATTTCCGCTCAATTGTTTAACGGCTATAAACTTTAAAGATATAAGTAAAAAGATTGATGTAAATCGATTTCCCACAATAAAACCCTGCCTCATTCTGTCACCATCACACTTATAAAACATGATTTGTTTGCGAAAGTCGCTTATTCTCAACACGAAAATACATAAATTACCAGCTTTATTTATCAATCAGTTAAATATGTCTGTGTAAACGAGTTCCTTGAAATAAATGGCTCCGAAATGAGTCTCGGCGTATGGTGCCGAAGACGTATGACACATGTAAATAAACGCACTTCGGTAAATATGACTTGGGCTGAGGGCATGTGCTTTCCATACGTATGGAATTTAGGATTATGTCAACAAGGAATGTTCCTTCTATAGCACACAGCACACACATTGCACAAAGCAAATAATTCAACGTATTTACGTCCGCTACTTCAAATAAAACACATTGTAAATCCAACCGGTCGATACATATAAAACCACGAAAGGTCATAGTGTTAAATGTAGCCACAAATACCAGATTTTAGCATGTATTTTCAGCTCACATTCCCTATATATCAATATTACATAATTCAACAACACGTTTTATGTAACAAAGGTGATACGAAAACAGACTTTGACTGCCTCGTTGGTCTAGTGGTCGCAGGCGCGGCTGCTGAGCTCGAGGTCTCGGGTTCGATTCCCGGGTCGGGCCGAAATCGCTTTGTGGGTTTTCTTAAAACTTTCACAAAGCAGCCCGTAGTCTGGAAGTTGGTGATTGACTCACCCGTGCATCGGAGAGCACGTAAATGTCGGTCCTGCGCCTGATCTCTTTCCGGTCGTGTCGGATTGCCGTCCCATCGGGTTATGAGAGTGAAGGAATAGGGAGTGCACCTGTGTCTGTGCAAATGCTCGTGCACTATAATATGTCCTGCGCAGCTGGCTGATCTCCTTAAATGAGAACAGCCGCCGTGGCCGAAATCGGCCGTGGACGCCATTAAAAAAAAAAAAAACGAAAACAGAACATGGCCATTACATTTGGCTAAATATGTATCGCAAACATGTGCCGTACAACTAAAACGATAAACTTAATCCGAGCAAAGATTAAACTGTGCACAGGCCACTCCAGTTAGTATCTTACACTTAACTCTTAAGTACGTTTCGTAATACTATAACCCAGTATAAAATCATAGACTAAAAGATTAGAGTAATCTCTAATGGCTTTATCTAGTAACTGCGAAGATTTGACAAGGAGGTACGACATATATTTTGTGTAAGTTCACAAAGTAAATGTATTCCACAAACCTGGCTCGAATAGGAGCACACAATTCGGAAAGTTTGCAGTATCCCGACGTTCTTCGCCGTAATGCACAAGGAAAGCCACAACTTTTATGTAAATACCACAAAGCAATATCTGTATTAAATCTAGGAAGCTTCCTCGTTCTAAACATGTTAGTTCAAACTATTAAAGTTTTAATCGTTTTGCTTCGCTATCGTGTAAAACTTCAGCAACGTTACATGAGGGAATAGGGTTTACTCGAGTTCGCTTGTGCACTTTAACTTGATATCTGAAACGTATGTAATATTTGTACAACTAGCTTCACTGAAAGACTTCTCAATTTTAAAGTTTAGATTCGTTCATTAAAACTTTTTCCTATTAATTTTTGCAGCGATGGTGTATCGTCATCCTAGCAACCTTTTCCTGATATTGTTAACCCTTGATAGATTTAGATAAAATCTGATCCGACCCCCGGTCGCTTCGCCCACAACTTTGTGTAAACAGTTAATTGTTTTCTAGCCGTAGGGGCTGTAATAAAACATTATGAATCTGTAAACAAGTGAGGGTTAGAACAAGTGTTACTCGTCACTGCTCACGCTTTACTTTAATGTTTGTTTGCACAGATTTGTTTGTTTGTGTTTTTCTAGTGTTAATATCCAGTATTATGTTACAAGTGCACTTCTGACGTTGTTGCTTTGATGAAGCAACGTGTTTTGTCTTGGATAATGCACGTGATTATGTGAATCTTTTGTTTTAAACAATGACCAAGACGAACAGGTACTATTTAATAACACCAAAATAAACATGTTTTGTTTAATGTTTAATAGTTGATTTAGTAACTTAAGCAAAGGTCGTTACTTTACTATCTTTGTTGGCAGCAGTAAATTAATAGTTTTCTTTCTTTCTATTCGCGTTACTTTAACTTGAGCCTTTATTATACTTCGAAGACCTTTGAAATGTCTGTAACCCCAATTCACAGTGTTATTTAAATAAGTCCATCAGGTAGGCTTAGTGGCTAGACTAAGATTTACTTTGCTTTTATCGAAAAAACTAAGAGCTAAATTAAAGTATCGCCCACACCGTTCTGGTTCTGTGTAACAAGAAAATTAAGCTGACCATTTCGTGTTATAGAGGTAATAGCGTGTCCACGTAAAATAAGGAAGGGAGGGGCAATGGCAACCGCCAAATAATAAATTTACCTTTTAATTTGATGAGCGTTTTCGTTGACCAGACATGAAATACATTTAACTGTTACTTTAAGGAGGATTGGCAATATTATAGGTGATAAATATATGAGTGTTTTTGAAGATCCGAGGATTATAACGATGATATTATTAATCATATGACCTCAACTATTCCCCGGTGACATTTCCCCACGGTATGCCGTTTTCCCCGCAAATTATATTATTCAATTGATTGATAGATACTCCAGATACCAGCGAGCTTTGTGGTAACGATCCACATAATTTAATCAGTGTTGCCAGTTTGCCACCTAGCTAGATGCTAATGCTGGTTGTGAATGGCAACCTAATTGGAATTTCTGAATACCTTTGTGTAAGACATGATATAATTACACGTAGTCTGAATTCTGTTTGGAAAATGTGTAGTGTATTTTTAGACGGGATTGTTATTTAATTGTTTTGATTTAGATTATTAAGCCTGTTTTAATTAAATATGATTAAGGATGACGTAATGCTTAATTTGAATTTTTGAACATAACGAAATACCTTCTCGCCCCCATCGTTTTCTTTTGTCACCCTGTATAAAAATGACAGTTGTAAGTGATCATTCATCATATTAATGACACCTTTTTATAAATAAATAAACACCTACATTAGACCTTAAAATAGGTGAATGTGCTCGCAGAGGTGTGATCACCTCAAGCGAGGCAATGAATCGAACCGATGACCTTTCCATTTAAAGGTCGCTACGGCAGCCTTAGGGATATTGTCGCTTAATGTACATGTTGCATGCACTGCTTTTGTTTTAACTATCGCACTTAACGTGTTCTTTTCAAAGTTCTGTTTTTAATTGTTGTAATGCATTAGTAGGAGAAAGGGTTCGACATTCGTTTTCATTGCTTAAATATTCTATGCTTAGATCCTTTTGAAGCTGAAATGACCCAAACAAAGTTTTCTTATCCCTCTGGGTTGTCATAAAATATTCTTTCAACTGAAACTCTGGCGTCACTCATCGATGTTTTCAATACCCAACACATAAAATTCACACGTCTAATATTTTAGGTCTTAAGACCAAGCACTGAATAATGCATATAAAAACTCACGAACATAGAAATAATCTTTCTTCGAAATGCAGTCCGTCTGTCTAGAGCCTTAAATGACCGAAAAGGAAAAGCCGTAAGTATGTATATGTTACAGCCAAAGTGATTAAATATATATTATACATAATGACTGGTCATTGTATATAATACCCAAATTGACTAGACAGTGTGATAGATTAATCACTTTATCTGGATCTAATTCATAATAGCTGGTCAAAGTTAGCCAAAGTAATAAATATGGTATAATCGTCTGACTACTTACTAATTCTTAGAAACGGCTCAAGTTATTATCGACTCTTTTTATGATAAATCATGAAATGATTCCTCCCACTGTGGGAGAGCAGCGTGAGGGACTCAGAGAGCGTGAGCGTGAGCGTGCAGTGTGAGGTCAGACTGTTAGTGGCTTAAACCCACGCGTTGAACAACGCGCACCGCCGAGACGGGTCCGTGTCTCCCAGGAGACGGAAGGCCGATAAGGCACCCGAACTCATCGCACAGGCTCACGTCTACGGTGGCTGGGAGTCGTCTCTCGACCACACAGAAGGAGACAATGGCATCCCAGTACCTCTCGCCCCGGACCTTGGCTTGAACCAGGGCCGGGTGCGAGAGGTCGCCGCTGCCGACTGCCTCGACGAGGACACGGCGGTGCCCTTCCCGGGCAGGGCACACTCCGGGCCGTCGGTACAGTGGCCCGAGCCACACTTCAAAGAGGGGACTTTTCGCTACTATTATGGGGTGCGCTGTGCTAAGTAGCCTTTTTCGAATTATATTAAGGTCAGCTACCAGACACTTTAGTTAGTTAACATGAAATAATAATCTTTACCTACTTGTTTTATTACATTATCTAAGTCTATGGAGATATTATATAAAATTGCTAGTTAATGTGATTAATTCTGTGTCAATTATCACTTTATCCAAATTGAGTAGATATTATAAATAATAGCTAGATAATATGTATAATATGCGGACTTATTACTTTGGCTGTAACATATACATGACACTGATTAAAATATAAAATAATTTAGACATACATGATTTAAAACTGTATTTTAAAAAAAGGCTTGCAGTGAAATAGTCCCGTATTTCACTGAAACAGTTCGTAATAACTACATATGATACTGTTGCATCGTAAGTCACAATTAAAATACCAATGTAAAGGTAGAATAATACAAAAAAAGAAGAACATATCGTAACTGCATTCCGTACATAAATACACAAAGCACTTTGCTAACATTTATATACAAACAGTTTCAGAAAATAGGAACACAAAAATTAGAAACGGTCCCCTTACAATTTTCTTGTAATGTGAACCTCATTACGGATCTGCCCATTTATAACACTTTACATGCAAGACATTCCAAGGGGGAAACAGCAGTCTGAAAGACACACTGCGTGGTTTTAATACAATTTCTAAGGAACTCTAATAAGACAGACAGACAATATACCAATGTTCTTGAGCTGAACGCACGAACGAACATGGAACCGTTGCGTGTAGCCGCAACAGTTAATTTTGATAATTAATCACGTTACATGAGCTCAATTATTAAAACAGAATTAATGTTTTTAAGTATTGTACGTATTTTCACCTCTTTGGCTCATTTTTGCGCTAAATATCGTATTGTAACACACAAAAAATCCTTTTGTATTTCATTATTGGACTACACGCTCAGAATTTATCGTTCATATTAATTTGCGTTTAATTTAATTAAACTGTGCCCTAACGATCTCGAGCCTTACAAGTTGAGTGACGTTTGAAATACATTCATTCTCGTTAAGGTCAGGAAAGTTGTTATTAATATTACATTATGTGGATCAAGTAAAACCGCGCTGGAATGCTATTCCAGCGTAATTCGAAAACTTTTCTAATTGGGTCACATCGTGTCGAGTAACACGTATATTGAATTAGCGACGCGAAGGAAAATCCTCCATGTGTATGATCCCCAAAGAGAAACCCGTGGAACTTTACCAAAAGGCTGATCAATGATTTCTGAACCATGACATGCCTTTTCAAATTTAGTCCTTTATTCCATCACGTAATTTCCAGTTCGAATAAGTAGTTTACCGCATAAAACTAAAATAAACGACAATTCATACGTATAAAAAGTATATTGTTTAATCCATTAGATATTCTGCAATGCAATAACCGTCTATCATACTTCACAATATCACAATATATGACGGACGCTACCGCTGTTATGTTAGTGTAATTCCATTCACTACACGATTGCTGAATAAATTCACACACGAGCCTAACATGAAGCTTTCATAATTAACCTAATTGTTTCACTGTTCGTGCATAACGTCATACTAAAAGATCCCTGTCCATTTTAATTACGAAAATACTAAGCTAGGAGTGGCCGGAATGACAGGAGGATTTAGAGCTCGATAAACGTTTTTTATTTCGCGATATGAAAAATGAAGTACGGCCTACATTACAACAGTATCGTGTAAATACCCAATATGCATGAACCGACATCAAAAGACTGCTCGTAAAACGAGATTATACGACACACGACCCTTAAATGGAGGTGTAATGGTGATATTACTATTTTATAACCCGGAACCTTCATAGAAAATTACTCTAGAACAGATAAACTGGCGTTTTGTATACCACGGCGGTTGCTATTGCTCTTGTCGTAATAAATTTATGTCTATGCACTTATATGGACAGTACATTGAATTGGTTATGATGAAAGAGTTTTTCAGATTGTCTAGTTCTAAGGTTCAAGACTGTCTAGGCATTTTAATTCTGTGAATCCAATAGTAAAACAACGAGTTTGTCGTGAGCTCTTATAATTTTGTTTTAATTTCAAATCATAATTACATTTTCGTTATTAATGTCAATCAATTTTGAAACCATATTTAAAAGGTTATTTTAAAATTGATTTTTGCTCCTTTTTCGTTAATTAAGTGGAGAGTTTGGATCATCAGAAACATCTGTGTCATTAATCAAAAGGGATGAGGATAAAAACGTCTCTAAATGGATTTTCGCGAAACTTTTAATTGGCATCCCTTGTTTATCTTCGTAATTTTTCGTCCCTACCAATCGAATTGATCCCATATTTGAATCGAATTAACAGAAGCGGCCAGTAGGGACTTCTCCAATAAAATTATCGTTGGGTTTGCCTGAATCGGTCCGTGGTCCTTTACGAGGGTAGTGTAGCGCACCCGTGCCACCCCGTGACCCACTTATACATTACCCTGGATACGCGTTATACCGCAAGCAAAATTGACATACCCATCATTGCTATATAGCTGTGAAATTACATTTGGACGATAAGAGGAAGTGACTTTGAGTTCTCTTAACTTTTATAATATAATATTTAATGTTAAAATTGCTTCTGGGGCAGGGCAATGATTTTAAACGTAAACATTTACGGCACTCAATATTGATTTGTAATGTCTGCTGCTTTTTAATAGACGTTTGCTGAAAACTTTTCGAGATAGCCGAAACGAATTGATGCTATCGTTTATCTTCGGCCTGTTTAAATCAAGGTGATCGATTACTTCTGAAATCGATAGGTTCTTTTTCGAACGATTCTGTCTGCCAATGATTTATTCGTTTCGCGTTTACGCTGCGTCGCATCAATGCCGTCTTTGTGACGCTAACGCGCTTCCAGAGTCTCGACTCTCGATACTGGGATATTGACGGCCGCGAGAAAAATAGCTTCTTCCAAACAACGTCGCATCAACGCGCCATTTTTATTTTCTCGTGAATTAATTTGCTTGCTAAGTGCTTGTGGGGAAAAATTCTGGCGAGATTTCCATCCTGTCAATTGACAAAGCTTTCAATGATAATGTTTGTATTTGTGAGTGCCGCTCGTGATTGTATCACATGCTGCAAGGATATAAGCAATAATGGGAATTCGTTTATCAAAAGAGTGATTACTTTTCGCATGTAAGTACAAATGTCGTGAATACTATTTCAGGCAGGATATTACGGAACATGTTCAGGCATCTCGATTTTATACCTTGCCAATTTAGAGGGTTTTTATAAAATGTCGTAATGTTTTGCTTATTTACCTCTAAATACTCAAACGTGACTTAACTTTAAGTCCTACTTAAAGAGCCTTTCTGGTGATAAATAGAGCGGTGCTCTCAGCATTCGGTCGCTAGACTCATTAAAATGATCTTTGTCTTAAAATAATTGATTGTCTTCCTTTGATCGTGGTCTAATATCAAGTTTTTCTTTTGTTGTTCAGAATGGAGTGGAGGCGGCGGCAACGGCGAGTATCGTGTAAGAAGACAGCTGTCCGTGTCTTCAGACTCGAAACTCCTCGACGAAGGTGCACGGGAGGAGGCGCGGGTAGTCATGAGGCCGAAACGGCCGCCCAGGCCCAAGTCTGAGGCCTTTTTAGGGCCTCACGACCACTCCAACCGACGCACCAAGCGGTTTAGTGCCTTTGGGGTAAGATATTTTACGCAAAATCTCAAAAATCTGTGTAATGTAGATGTAGAGGAGCTGAATTATACAAAAATCAAAACATTACAGTCAGTTCTATTACGGTTTGTTTTTAAAGCACTCCAACTACAGATTTACGCAAAAACAAACGCGCTGTTTGTTTACATTTCTCAAAGATAGAATTTCTCAACTACAGCGAGTACTATTGTTGCAGTACTTCAACGTAAACAATAAATAGAATGAGAATACGCCATTCTATATTTATTTTCACTTACATTTCGCACGTCCGTATGCACGTGAATGTGAGAGAGAAATGATAAATATTGGTGTATGATGGTCGGCGGTGAGGCGTAGTGTTGCTAGCTTACAAATAGGCCGAGCAGGACCAACGGCGACGTTGATAGATCGTGCGATTAGATCGGGGAGTAATTCTGGGACTACGGTCATTTGTAATACTTTGTGTACAAAAAACTTAGCTGCAATTTCGTTTATACGGTCCTTGGACACAGCTATTGTTTCTGCCATATAATATAGATTAGACCATAAACAATAGAGTGGTTATTATTAAGTTTAGAACACAAAACATTTTATATAAATAAATACTGGTTGCAACATCATTCTAGTTCATTAAAAGCGATCGATTGAAATCCATTACACGCAGCTCGTCGATCAAAGAGCGAACCACTTAAAATAGTCCAATTAACGATTCTTAACGCAAACTCAAGTATTTAATCTAACGCGATTATTTTAACAGGCCGTTTGTATAATAACTTGAATTTTATTTCAGCATATAAGGCATTAGCTAAGTTAAATATTTAGACAGGTAACGGGTGAGGAAAGCCGAACTTAAGTAAAGTATTCTAAGTGGCAATACTTCACAATATAAACTAATAGACATAAATAACCTCTGTTGTACTGGCTCGGCTTTTATGCGGTAATAAAATGGGCAATGTACCTACGCAGCAACGATGCTATTTCATTTAGGATTCTGAATTATTATCTATTCATAACATTTTTATGCAATTTTGAAAGAGTAATTTTTGCAATAAGAGTTTTTTTGTAGAGTTGATAATATTCAACATACACACATCTTTTAAACTTCCGCATTTATAAAATTTTTGGATTATGTAAAGACTATACACATGATATCTTCAACGACAATGACACGCAGCAATAATTTCGAACAATTTCCATCATCAGGCCAAAATCATGATGTTTGCGCGGTGTCGTAAATTACAGGATTAGCCTGGTACGCTCGCTATAATTAATGATTTGTCTGTCAACAGGGTGACTCTCCCTTCGGGAAATCCGAAGCCTACATAAAACTCGAACAACTCGGTGAGGGTTCCTACGCCACAGTGTATAAAGGTTATAGCAAGTGAGTATATGTTTTTATTATTTATCTCTTTATTTAAATATCTGTGTGAACTCTCTTGTATGTGTGTTGTGTCTCTCGGTCAAATGTGGCTACTATCTTACAGGTGGTGAGGTTTATTTGATCCCAAATCTAATATTTTGTAGAAAAGTAGGAAAAGCTTAGCGATAGGCAGGCTACTTTCTTTGCCGACTGTACCTTTGTTAGACAAGCCTTCGATAAAACCATAAAATCATGTCTCCCTATTGTATTTTTAACTTGGTAAAATGAATGTTATTGCTGGTATTTCACACGTGGAAATATGTTTCTAGAAAAAGCTATCCAGTTCACAGAAACTATGAATTTGCAGGATATCTTCCGTTCTCCTACGTTTAGTTCAAGCTGTCTGACGGAATGATACGCCACGGCCACTAGCGTAGCACTGCAGTACTTCATAAAACATTATGTTTAGTACTACATCCGATCAATATTCTACGAGGACAACTCACTAAACGAACCAGAAACATAATCCTCTAATTTGGGATCGAGTTTTAATCCTAACGAAGTCACGGATTCTTGAGGCGAAACAACAAATTCCTAGTTAGTAGTTCGGTAGTTCCTATCCCGAGAATTAAGCAGTCCCTTGCCCTTTGCAAGTTTTGGAGTGGGGCCTGACGAGTTAATTGTAACTAAGTACAATGTTAAATATACAGTGCCTTAATTTAGTTCGAATCCTTTCGTTTTCAAACTCCGTATTGCATCACCAATGAAAACGAAAATGGCTGTATTAAATACAATCTTTGCTCATACTCCCCTTTGAATACAATCACACAGTATAATGAGAAAGTGGTTTAATTGACATCATCCTCCGAGCCTTTTTCCCAACAATGTTGGGGTCGGCTTCCAGTCTAACCGGATTCAGCTGAGTACCAGTGCTTTACAAGAAGCGACTGCCTATCTGACCTCCTCAACCCAGTTACCCGGGCAACCCGATACCCCTTGGTTAGACTGGTGTCAGACTTACTGGCTTCTAACTACCCGTAACGACTGCCAAGGATGTTCAATGACAGCCGGGACCTACAGTTTAACGTGCCATCCGAAACACAGCCAATGGTGTCTAAGATATACTTAGAAAGTACATACAAACTTAGAAAAGTTGCATTAGTACTTGCCTGACCTGGGATCGAACCCGCGCCCTTGTACTTGAGAGGTTGGTCCTTTACCCAGTAGGCCACCATGACTTTTTAATTCTCACAAGATAATTAACACAAGGTCTAATTCTCTAGGCCTATAGGTAATTCTCAAGGTCTATAGGTCTAATTGACACAAGATAATTAATTATTCCACAGTAAAAGTAATCAGCTCTATAAATATTTATGCATCTCGTAACGAACGTCAATATTTAAATTCGCGTCGGGTGAGTATTTCAAGTGGTTGCCACCGAGGCACATTTCAGCAAATCTTCGCAATCACTCGAGTAAGTCAAGATTATTCGTCAGCTTTAAACAGCTGTGCCTTTAAAGACTAACAACTCGAAAACACAATACATTATCCAATTCCAAATATAAGTTAGGAGCGGTTTATCATTTCCGCAAATTGAACAAACTCCGATTTGTCTTCCTCAGCCGAATCCTCCAGTGTATATTATTGGAGTCATCTGATTACTTTTCAACTTTTCTGAGACTTACAAATATTTCTTTGATCTCATACTTTACGTTTTATCTTTATACGCTTTCGCCAATCCAGACTTTATAAAAAAGAACTTGTTTCGTCGTCATCCGCAAGGAATTCCACATTTATTGGCAAAAATGTCGCCTTTGTAGAGCACTTGTCATAGTCTCCGATTCCACTTGAAATTGTCCTTTGACGTCACTCGATATGTAAAGCACCGAGCCGTCGCACAACTTTGTATGAAAATACAGCATACATTCCGCAATCCTTTGACCGAAAACACTGCTTACAGAATATCCAACTGGGATATTAGCTGAATATTTATCATTGGCTTTACAGCCTTTAACATTCAGCTCGTTAATTTTAATATAGGACTCGCGCCAAATAAAATTTTACGTTAAAAACTCTCGTATATTTTAGTTCCGAATTAATATGCTAAAACCCCGGTTCGCGGCGGGGTCAGGTCGAGTGGGGCAAGTCAAACGGAACTTGCAGTGTTCATTGCTCGTGAATATTGAATGAAGTACTTCACCTCCCTGGGTTGAGCGGTAATAAGCATGTTCAACTAGCCTAGATGTCGTATTCATGGCACCACAAGTTTCCTTGCAACACTGTGAATGCGACATAACAATTTCATAGTGGCGTGAACGCGAGTTCCTTACATCCGCTGTACTTAGTTCAACTAGCACTTACTAAATTAGTTCAAGAATGCCTTAAGATCGGGTTACATACAACGAGTATATTCTCGTACCCCATAAATGTCTAAAAATTTGTGGCGCTAAAAGCTAGTGCTGAAAGGAGTTGGCAACGCGACTAACTTATATATAAGCTTTTATGTCGACGTTAACTACGAGTTAATGTGTTAAACAACATTCTCTAAATGCTTTGAAGTTGATTATATTTTTGCTGTTGACAGGAAACTTATTAAATTCAATTGTCATAATCAGGCTGGTGCTTTGCTCAACGATGTCAAGACGTCTCGCATATAAATGAGCGTAGTTTCCTGATAAGTGCGCTAGACACATTGACATAATTACTTATATCCGTTAATAAAACATTAAAAGTACTTCCTACCCTACTTTTTCCCGCACGGCATTGTGGTAGGTCGACAGGTGCGCGAATTGTTTACTTTTCTATGCCCTTCCAATTTCAATGGTCAGTGCATGTGATGCAAATGAAGCATAGCGTTGCATTATTTATGTTGCCTAGACTAACGTGTGAACTAGCCTAGTCGTGACCACGACCGGTATAAACAATGAGAAATAATCCTTATGCTTGTTTTAATTTTATTAAACGTGCCATTAGCACAAAACCTTATGAACACTGTGCTGATAGTATTGTTTACGAATTGCGCTGCAGAAAAGCATTCCATTTCATTGTTTTCAACTCACAATTACGAAGGAGTTTTATGAAAGGTAGTTCTGAACAACCTATAGAAAATCGTACTGTTATTGAAAACATCTTTACTTCTCTTAACATACTGAAGCCTAATTTCACCTAAAGCCGTTTCCGTCATCGGTTGGTTGCTGATCTCCTTAATCGGACGTTAATCATATGAGTGCACATGGGCGCTAATAAACCAATCATTGTTTTAAAGAACCCTCACATTCTCAAGAAAAAAGCTGAAGGTTGTGTGTATGTGTGTTTTGTGTGATCATGACGTATTATTAAACTATTCCCTTTGTTCCAGTTTAACGCAGCAAGTGGTAGCGTTGAAAGAGATCAGACTGCAAGAAGAAGAAGGGGCGCCGTTCACAGCTATCAGAGAGGCTTCCTTACTCAAAGAGTTGAAGCACGCCAACATTGTTACGCTACACGACATCGTTCATACTAGGGAGACGCTAACTTTCGTGTTTGAATTTGTGGTAAGTTTCACTTTAATGTTATAGAAGGTTTTCGAGTTCTTTGAAGCACTGAGAGAGCTATATGCTGTAACTTGGGACCTTATGTGCTACGTTAAACCGATCTTGTTATCGAATTTTATCAGAATTTGTCTGTACGTTTTTGGTGCCATAACATAGGAGACGAAAAGTTTTTAGAAAGAAAATACATTTATTTACATAATAAAATATACAGTGCTACTTTCACTCTAGAAGCAATGTGATTTTTCATTCTTTTGGAAATAACTAATTTCGTTTAGAACCTTAGCATGCTAAACGTCTCGTCTCACGATAGCTTACTTCTTATAGCCATAATGATGTAAAGCATCTATTTATCTCCAAGATGACGCACTTCAATGTTAATGCGATTTTGTTTTTACTTCACCGTTTTTATTGTCAACATTTTTGTATACAAAATTAGTCTTTGTAGTACTTGAAAGTGAAACTACAGTGTCTAAGCTGACATCATCAGTAAATACCGTTTTTGTTGATTTTCGACAAGTTTCGCTTTTATTGTGCGCGACACACCGGACACACCCAAGTTTAGTGTTTTGTAAATTCGCACGTTCTTATGAATGATTGTTTTGGTAATTTGTTAAGATGTTTACAGTTTGTTACGTCTATAATATGACGACTTTTTTCTGTGCTATGTAATTGTTAGGCATAATAGGCATCTCTTCTCGGAGAAATTACGAAAACTTTTTAGCTGCTTGCAGCATTGAGATGGAAAATGCTTGATCGCCATATCATTTAAAGCAAACTGAATGATGACCGACATTTTCCTACTGGTTAGGAGTTTAACTGTAAACACATATATCTATTTTACATAATGATATAGGATATTCTGTCATTCATGAAACTACCCTGGAATTCACAGTATACTATAAGTTTAAATAAATACGTTAATTATTAATTTAAATATTGTTTTGCGTAGGACACGGATCTATCACAATACATGGAAAGGCACCCTGGCGGACTGAACCATCACAACGTGAGACTGTACATGTTCCAATTGCTGCGAGGACTCTCTTACTGCCACAGGAGAAGAGTTTTACACAGGTATGTTGTTATCTAAACTAATATTATAAAGAAGAAGACAGAGAGAAGAAAGAGACTCATAAACTACTGAACTAATTTGAAAAATTGTCTCACTTTTTGGTTTTACGAGGGTGATACGCTATGGAAAATGTTCCCCGGGATACGGGTGCAACCGCGAGAAACAGACGAGCTGTTTTTGTTTAAAAAATCAATGTGTGCCTTTGCACACAATGGCAATCGTTTTTTTTTTTGCTTTATGTATATTCAGCATCACAAACAATTTAGGAATTTATTTATATATGTATGTAGGTAAAAACCATCCTTCAGTTTTAAATTAACAGATATTTTGACTGACGTGACCTCAATGTAAGGCTACCACTAGACTGTGACCAGCCAGTATTCTAGAACTATATTTAAATATAGATCTTGTTAAAAATTTAGACGTTTTAATATATAAGATAGAAGTCAGATTTAATCGATGTCCTCCAAGTTTGAATATTTTTCTTGACTCCCTGAATTCCCTATGAGGAAGTAATGGCCGTATCAGGCCACATTTATTTCACAAAATTAACAAAACCCAGACAAAAACATTCATAAACTATTACTTCAGTGTTGATAATAATTTTAATTCCCCGCCAAAAGTTTACTTTAACATACATTCAATGTCTTGGCCACAATTTATTTCAAAAATGTTCACAATTTAGCCAGGCAGTCTGGGCAAAAAAAATCTAGAAAGTTTACAAGTTTACCCTAGGTCTTTCAGCAGCTATTTTAATATCGTCTGCAAGACAGTGTAAACACTGGCGTGCATGCTGTTCCCTGTTTGTTATAATGAAAGCTGTTCCCGCAATAATCCCCGCAGTGTATTAATTTATATTGTTATTCTTATTAGTTTGCCGTGATGAGAAATATGTTTTGGTTATGAGAATATTTTAGGTGTTCTTAGAAAAATGTTCTGTTAGGTTGTAGTCGTATTTCTTATTATGATTTATTCAGTATCTTACTGTTTCTCGCGGTTTCACCCGCGCCCTGGTCAAACTTTTTCCCGTACCCGGACAATATGTAGGCCCTACATTGTAGGGTATGCCAGACTGTAAGGTAGCTTAACCAACAGTAAAAATATTTTTCAAATCGATTCATTTCTTCCGGAACCTTTAGGGTTTATTTTATAAAAAAAGCGTGTACATTTGCGGGTTATTATAAAAAATAACATTTTAGAATATATCAATCTATACTAATATTATAAAGCTAAAGAGTTTGTTTGTTTGTTTGAACGCGCTAATCTCAGGAACTACTGGTCCGATTTGAAAAATTCTTTCAGTGTTAGATAGCCTATTTATCGAGGAAGGCTATAGGCTACTTTTTATCCGGGTCCGTGCTGAGGTTCCCACGGGATGCGGGTGAAACCGCTGGCAGAAGCTAGTGTAACATAAAAAAACTCATTCGTGCATAAAAATTTTAACGCTAAAATTGGGATACATACGCTAAAATCTAATAGAAATGGGAGATAAATCCATTACAGTATGTTCGCCGGCTGTGGACAATGTACGGACCGAGCTACCTCCGTAATACTATTACGAACCTTATTCATTCGTTTACTGAACATTTTATATACCTTTGTTAAAACGTTTTAAAAACAGTTTTGGTATTTATTTTTTAAACTTTAGGGCCTAATTTAATAGACGTCGCTTGTTGAGTGCCTACATGATAGTTAAGGGTTCGTCATAGTAAAAATGTTACCTGTTATTTTACATTTCTGTGTAATAAATACGATTAGTGTTACCAGCTGAATAAATAAGTAAACAGATAGTTAAACATTGAACCGTATACCTATGACCTTATTCAGCTGTGCTCTTTAACTGTACTGTAGTTTTACTGTTTTTACTTAATTTAAATGTCAATTTTCTTTGTTAACAGGGACGTAAAGCCACAGAACCTATTAATAAGTTCCCACGGCGAGCTGAAGCTTGCTGACTTTGGACTGGCGCGAGCCAAGTCCGTACCGAGCCACACGTACTCGCATGAAGTGGTCACGCTGTGGTACAGACCTCCTGGTAAGTTATTTAGGCGTAAATGTACTGTTTTTGTACTTGATTTTGTTTGGGAGATCATCAATAATTCAATTTCGGTGCAGCGTAAGGGAATTTCAGATTTCGACTGAATAAAATCTCCTCCCCCCCTCCCCCTTTGTAGTCTAGGACCGCGGTAACTTTTGAAAATTCACGTCTAGCGGAGTATATACGGAGATTTTGCCTATGCCTAGAATCTCATCAATGAAGTAAAATCTAGAAGAGATATGTTCGTTACCAGCTAATTATTTGAAGTGATGAAACATTCTTGAGTTCTCAAGTCATTGTTACTAGCCAAACATGTCAAGCTTCACAATAACTAGTCACCTATTAAAATGATTTATTATTCAGTAAATGTCGTATAAAATCATGCGTTCCACCTAATTGCTTTAAAGGCTTAACATACCTTAAGTTTTACTTTACGGCAATCCAAATAATATTTTATAGTCCACCATTAAAAGCTTCCTGGAGGAAACAAGGGTACTATTATGAGAAATTCTTGTAACTTAGCGAAATTAGAAATGACAGACAGGATATATTTAGCTAATGCTTTCCGAAGAAACTTTGCTGTAATAATATTGTGTAGCTGCCGGTCGTAATGTTGTCACGCTAACTAGGGAAGTGCAATGTTATTTGTTACCAATGTGCAATGTTGGATGTAGTTTTTTGTTCTTCGTAAAATGCATATCGGATTGATATACATTTTTAAAGGAGTTTAGTATAAATTGCCACACAGTCTTGTACTGTAAAAGAAATCTAAAATATTTTTTTTTCAATTAGTCAGGTCTTATTCATTCACTTCCTTTTTCCATAACTTCTTTCAAGTGCAGCATACCATTTTACCTCACTTATGTCTGTGTCTTGCAATAAAGTGCCTGTAGTAATTCTAAGAGCATTAATACGGACGCACGACCGTTATTTCTTTGAAGTGCTGAACAAGAACCCGTTACCACTATATCAACATTTTGTATGTTTCATAGGCAATTTACTCTGAAACTTCAATAACAGATATATCAACTGTATAATGCGAATTTACTGTGTAAACACGCAATGTGAGAATTGAATGTCGCACACTACTATCCCTAAATATACTTTTATGGCTGTCACGAGTCGTCATTTATCTTCATTTTTATATTCAGCCCGCCGTTTTCACGACCCTTACGAAAAGTCTGCTAGAGCCTATTTTTAACTTTTTAACTATTTATTTACTTCGATATGTAAGCTTATGTGCGGATTGAGATTTAAAGATTATTGGCCTTACTACAAAAACTTAACCACCTGTTTTACACTTGTCTAAAAAAATTGTGGCTGCAAAATGAACCATATGTCAACGTCATAATTTGTCATTTTTTTAGACAAGTCTTTAACTGACGTTTAAAAGTTTTTGTGGTAAGACGGTATCTGTCTATCTGTACTTATGTATTGTAGGGAGTAATCGCTGGATCTACTGAACTCATGTCGCAATTTCTTTTACCAATAGCAAGCTACTTCATTTGCCTGTATTCTATCCGGTTGCTTGAAGTGATTCTGTCAGGGTGTGGGTGAAATCTTGTTGAACAGCTATTTTGGATATAAAAGTAATGCTCAAGTCTAGACGAAAGTATCTCCCTACACATTAGCAGTCGTTTCGTCTAGACATAATGACAGCCATACAATTTGATCTCTGTCAATCTCTCGATCCTTAGCACTGGATATAGGCCTTCTAAGTACAACTTGACTGATTTCAGTCTGACTTGCCCTTTTCAAGTCGCCTTTTACAATCTATATCGGAATAAGACTTTTTTTGGAGCATGTTTCGGCCAGTTAGGTAGTTAGGCTACATATAGTTAATTGAGAAAGAGACGAGGCTACGTGAGTACCGTATCCACCAGTCAAGGTATTAAAAACTCAAAAAAAAAAATCGCTTTTTAGGGTAGTATTGAGACTTTTTGCACCAGTGTGCTTATTTACCCGATCCATCCAGCCACTGTTCATCTATACTAGTATTATAAAGCTGAAGAGTTTGTTCGGTTGTTTGTTTCGCGCTAATCTCAGGAACTACTGGTCCGATTTGAAAATTTCTTTCAGTGTTAGATAGCCCATTTATCGTGGAAGGCTATAGGCTACTTTTTATCCCGGTACGGGAAGTAGTTCCCACGGGATGCGGGTGAAACCGCTGGCAGAAGCTAGTATATTATATACATAAGAGATCAATTGTTCGAAAGATTTAATGCGACTGGAACCCAAATAGCAAATTGTGTAACACATAGTGTCAGATATCTAGGAGTATTATTTTTCCTTCTACTCCGCTTCCATGGCCTAAAAGAGTTATTGATTTTTATGGTGATTTCCCACTCATAAATAAGACTTATTTAATCTTCAAAACACCGAAATGATTTTACTTACTTGCTAAGGTGCATATGTTTTGTGCAGACGTATTGCTGGGCAGCACGGAGTACTCGACGTCGCTGGACATGTGGGGCGTCGGCTGCATATTTGTGGAAATGCTCTGTGGCGTACCCACCTTCCCCGGCGTCAGGGACACGCATGACCAACTAGATAAAATATTTAAGGTTAGTACAGCTTCGTATAGCATAAATTTCATATCTTACACTCTTATTAACAAACACGTAATAAAGTTATACCTTGAAATAATAAAAGAATAGCCGTACATTATCATAGGTTTAAAATATTGGTTGGGAATAACTTTAGTGTAAGTGTGATTTTAAAACGCTTCGTCCCTCCTATATGCAGCCTGTATTTGTAAATTATTTTTATCACATTTTATTAAAGGTCTTTGTTTTCAGCTGAACTTTTCTCTTTAGTCTGACTAACGTAGCATTTACTCTAACATAGCGTTTATTAATATTTAACAAACCACTATCTACCTTGTATACATTATGTAAAAGGCTGCCTTCAAACACGACACCATCTATCGAGGTAGACATATTAATACCGATATTGAAACTTGTCAGACATGTGCTACTGATGAGTTTGTTGTGATACTTATTCATGGCAGTTTTGCAAACTATCTATGTATGTTGATGATATATTTTCAGCCAAGTTTTTTCACTCTGGTTAAAACTTTTCTGAATTTACACATGTTTGGTACAGGTGGTAGGCACTCCAACTGAGGAAAGCTGGTCGGGAGTCAGCCGTCTCCCGGGCCTTAGAGCACACGTGTCCCGCTGGGGTCAGTGCGCGGCCCGGGCCCTCGGCGCTGCCTTCCCTCGTCTCCGCGAGGCAGGTCGGGACGCTGAGCGTCTTGCCTCGGCCTTGCTTCAACCGGACCCGGCGAGGCGTCTGCCGGCACAGAGAGCGTTGCATCACGCGTATTTTGCCTCGCTGCCGCCGCGGCTTAGGGATTTGCCTGATGGTGAGTGTTTTTAGATAAATTTTTGGGATTTTTCGGTTGATCTTATTTTGATCGCGGGTTTTTGGTAATTCTGCTTGAATTTTTGTTGAATTTTTTCTGGTCTTTGCACCAAAGTGCGCACACTAGACCTATACTATAAAATGGCACAACTTATTTACCTAATTGTGAGACTCCTGTTGGCAATCCTAATAAATACATAAATAATCAATACTTTCTGAAATATACAGAATTTTTCTCTTTTAAAATAACTGCCAAAGACGCAAAATGTGAAAAGTTGTAAACATTGCAGCGTGACTCAACTATTGTATATTTGTTGCAGAGGTGTCAATATTCACAGTGGAGGGCGTGAGCCTGCACCCCGAGACGCGGCACGCCACCATCAAGTGAGCGCCCCCGGGCCCCGTAGTCGAATCAATTACGCTTTTACGTTCCGCCGGCGCCACTACCAACCATCTATTCCACATAGTTCTATCGACATTTAAAACAATCACTCGAACAGGCATCCAATGCCGGCGACAGTATTCAGCAGATTTTTTATTCAAAAATCTCTCAACACCCTCCCCCCCACGTCATTCGTTTGTTCGTCCGATGATTGCTTTGTCCTTTGTATTAGTGCTTGTTAAGCTTCCAACGGAATATCCATCCATATAATTCAATTATTCTATGGTGACAAGGTAAACTGATAGGTATCGAGTGTATGATTATAACTATAAATATATAAACAGAGCAGTGTGCCATGTATATCTATAATTGAGAAGAGTATGACGTATTATTTTAAAAGATTTTTATGCTGGAAATATATGCTCATAATTTGGTAAAAATTTTGAAGATGTTTATTTATATTTATTAAGGGATAATTGTCGATGAAGTTAACTCTAATGCAGTCTTATGAAACTATACGGTTTATCATTGAGCTTTTGACATGAGTTCGATTATAAATCGAATGTGAATTAATCAGATATCGACTAGTGATTTCCCATATGATTACGATGTATCGAACAACTATTCGATGTATAATCGAAGCTCATTACAGGAGTTATTCACTGAATCTTGGCGTTTGTCTAAATCTTATGCACACATTCCTTCCACGGTGCTCAAATAGTAAAGTTAGTGTGGCGAGGAGTGTCCAGTGATACCATGTGAATTGAACGGACGATAAATCTATTACCAAAATTATTTAATCTTCGCAGATCTCAAATATAATCAAGTGTGGGACCGTCCTACTGTAAATTGTAACGTGATAGGAAATTCGACGATTTATAAATAATATACTAATCAATGTTCTGAGCGAGGCGACGTAGTGTAGATGGAAGTAGGTTCCGTCTAGAATAAAGACTAGTGAAATTAACCAGTTTAGTGAATTTTTAGTGGTCCCACGACGTAAGGTTAGGCGCGCAGTGTAAGTACGTAGCACCGGCGCATTGGCAACTTGGCAGTTTAACTTTACATACATTCATGCGATATCTTCATCTTGTTGGTTAGAACAAGTTATCTGTGATTACTGATAGATATAGCCCCACAGAAACGTGAATACAAATTGTGCCAACAATTAAAATAAACGCTTCATAGTACTCCGGGTTTTATAATTAAACAAGACATTAGAATCGCGTCGTTTTGTACGTAGTCTTAAAACTAAAGCTAGTCTAGCGAAACAAATCATTTCTGTAAATAAATCGGTAACGAATAGCAATAAAAATCAATTAATTGTTACCTACGCTAAGACTAAGCGAATAAGCCTTAATCGAATCGCACTGAACGCACTGCCAAATATCGCGACAAAATCGATAATAAGTACTAGTAGAATCGAGTTGTCAGTGTGCGCGGGTTAATAAAATAAACACTAGAGAGCATAGATCAAGTTAGTTTAGTCCTTACCGAGCTTTAGAAACGTTTACACTGAGTGCCGGGGGCGGTACTTAGCGGAATTTAACAAAAATTGGAACTAAATTGAGCACAAAATTGTTTCGTCACAAATTGAAGAGCCGCCCCCGTCACTATCGAGTAGTTAATTCATAATACGGTTCCGAACACCAATAGTACGTAAATTGTATAGTATGTGAAACGCAATATTTTCAGTGTATATGATTTGTTGAGTTTTATTGTATGTAGTTTAGAAGGGCGCGGTTATGCTGAAACGTGAGTACGTCGTAAGGTTAGCGCGGGTTGTCCATTATTGTAATATACGTTCGTTAATATTTGATTGTTGAAATGTTTACATGTTTGTAGCGACCCGCCGTAAGTTGCCTTAGGTAGTGTTTTTTGTAAACTGTGTGTATAGTTCACTACAAAAATCGGCGAAGTAATTTGAAAAATACAATGAGAGAGGAGTTATTTTAGCCTTTATTTCAAGGTTTGTAATTTTAACAAATTATTTCGCTGTACAATAATTCATGTATAGATACTGTCGAATATTCAAGTGGTATATCAATAAATGTAATCAAATAAATGTATAGAATACTGAAACAGATGAAAGCCTGAATAATTCACCATTTTACGCGTAGTAATAAAATAGTTTAGCAATGAATTGAGCGGCGCACTCGTGTTTCAGCGACCGCGGCCTAGTAAGGGATGCAAAGTAAATAATTCACCCGTTGAGTGAGCACATACTTGTGTACGAGATTACGTCGCGCATTTATATTGAGAATAGTGGAAATTCTATTGTATACATAATAATTTGCATTTGTACCATGTACTGACCGAGGCCGCAAGGCTCACGTTCGTTGCGAAGGAACGAATTGTATATAGGTATTATTAATTAATCAGTTAGTTGTTACGGTTTCTTAGTTACGACAGTCCTATACGAGTTGCCATTGCCGTTTGTATGAGTTCCCAAGTACACGGGCGGTATGAGATTTATTTTAATTTTAAACTATCATCTTAGGTTATTTTCAATTTACTATGTTTTATTATTTTATGTATCACCGAAATTGTCCCGCTACTGATTTAGTTTTGATTCTTTTTTTAATTATTTTTTGTAATGTATAAACAATGTGCTTTTACTCGTTTAAAAGAATGTAAATACGATATTTGAACTGATAATAATAAAAGTTTTTATTTCTTAATGAAACGCTGTGTTTTCCTTTCCCGCGATTGATCTGCCTGCGATTGAAACTCCATTAATAACGAGCTTAATGAGAGACTTATCAGCGCTCTCGTTAAATTCAATTAAAAGAGTTAGTCTTACAGCGGAATGAGGTTTGTAAAAGTTAACAGTAAGTATAATTTTAGTGTGACTAAGTTTCCAACCTCATTTGCCTATAAAATACCATTTGAATGATATTAAAAGGGAAAAAAAACTATAATAAAATGATAATGTCTGGGTTCCTCGTGCAATGTGAAGAGAGCCGTGAAATTTCTGGCGCCGCGTGTTGGCTGGGCGCCAGGACTCGAGCCATATAATTCGGCCAATGAAAGTCAGTGCCATGTATAATGAACCCACAGAGTTAGTTTGCTATTACGTCAGCTAAGGGCCTAGGATTATAGAATTTTAAATAATTGGGCATCTAGTCTGCGGATAGATTAACAATGAATGGGTCATTACGATAGCACCGATAGCACCCAAGATCGCGTCACGCCGTTTTTGGCCATCTGTTTGACACTAGAATGAACATTCAAACCCACCAGTAAAGAGCTATAGTACCCAGTCGTTCCCATAGTCAAGAACAAATTGCCACATCTGTCTGTAAATAAAGCTGGAAAGTGACTTATCATATATCATTACATTATACCTTGTCCGAGCACGACTGAATGAACAAGGGAAGAAGATAGCAAAAACGACAACGTTCAGAAAACTTGCATATTCAAATGCAACAGACAGTCACAAAGACATGGCTAGGTACTTACTGTTACGTTCAAGCCATTTTCTGAGAAGACTAGCGTTTCAGAATATCTTTACGGCAAATAAGTCACCCGTTAAAATCAAGTCAGCTACAATTTAAATTAAATTCCTATCTAGGATAGTCACTCGAACAATTGCTTAAAGTTTAATCTACCAGTTTGTAAGTAAAAAGCCAGTATTATCACACCTCGGGCCAGGCATGGGGGTGGCCCTATCTATCAAACCCCATCCTAATTTGAATGGTTTTCCGCTCTAATTGTCACCCTCCATAATTATGGATGGCCGATGAAAATTCAGCTATTAACTGAAAAAATATTTCGGTGATTCCTTCCCCTAATATTTTTATGGGAAATGATTTGATGTGATCGGGAAATAAATGTTTTACCGATTATGAGGTTTGCTCATTAATCATAACATCAATAGGTATTTTATTCTTATAATCTTTTTGTACTTAATCATTTAGGCTGAATTTATTTATGTTGTCGTTAACAAACTGTAGCTCTATAAACGACAAGCGGGTAACAAAGTAAAATGGCCGATTGTTATTGCGTTTCATATTGGAAATTTTATTTCAGCACATAGGAACAAATAGTAGGTACGTAACTATTTACTTTCTGTGCGAAATAGGCAGGTACTTAATAAGAAATGCATTTAGGGCCAAAACGAATACGCGTAGGTCCGGTTTTCCGAAAGAAATCTGCAACGTTTTCTCCTACCACTCAGAAAGTCTGAAATCAATTAAAACTTTTACAACTGACTCTCACTACAACGCTAACAAGAACAGATTGCAAGATATGTTTCCGAACTAACGAGCATCGCTGAACATAATTATTCAGGTAGATCGTAACTTTAGCAGATAAAGCTGATAGTGGCTAATCCAGTTCGTTGAGCTCTCTGGCAAATATCTCATTTAGTCTTATATCTTGTATCTGTTGAAGCTCTTTTTTTATTTATTTTTTTATCGACGTTAAAAATCATCAAATGACCCCTCCCGCTGTGGGTTAGCAGCGTGAGGGAGTGTCAGGCACTTATTGACTAAACATCGTCGTGTTCCGTCGTAGGCCTTTTATGTACCAGGGCCGCGGTATCTCTTTCGAACAACCCGCAGCCCCGGCAGGCCCTGGCCCTACTGGGCCCCGCTGGGGTTGCTGATATCTCCTTGAGGAGCGCGTGGAACAACGCGCGCCGTGGACACGGGTCTGTCGTCTAAGAAGACAGAGGGACGATTAGCCACCCGAACTCACCGCCCACAGACCCATCTGTTGAAGCTCTCAAGTAGAAGTTCGCTCGCAGATATTAATTTCTTGAGTAATAAGTGCGTTTGGCTTTATTTAGTTTGGAAGGTCACATTGAATTGTTAGGATTCGTCATTTGCAGACTTAACCGTTTAGTTTGTCTAGGGGTCGTTAGCGTTATTAGGTACAAATTAGAAGATCTTGGGTCGATGTCCTACACACACAAAGGCTCATCGAGTACTGATTATTTGGTTATTCCATAATCTTGGCCGAGTTCTTTTCAATAAGGGCAACATGTCATACCATAGTCACATTTATTACCTATCTACACTCAAATAAAACAAACGGAAATGCCCACCACAAGAGGAAATAAAACATGCAACCAACAACAATAAGCGGCCAGTTTTCTATTCACCACCCAGAAAACATAAATTAATTTTATTATCTCAGTCCGGAACTCTCCAGGTGACGATTGCAGTACTTTGTGTAACGCACAACCCATTAACTGGCAACACGAACGAACCCATTCCCATTATGATGATAATATAATGGCAACACAAACTAATAAAGTACTGGAGGTTAGAACACCTCGTTAATCCCTTAGACATCCACTCGATTGCTTAAGAACACGCACACAGCAAATTAACAAAGGGAGACTTGTTATGATACAATATATTCCGGAAAATTATATTTTACTAGCCACCGCTTTCACTCACATCTCCTGGGAACTACTCGGCACAAGCAAAAACAATGTACCTAATCTATAGTCATCTTTGAACAATGACTATCTTACACAAAACGTCCAGTAAGTAGATAGTTCCTGAAATTAGCGCGTTCAAACAAAGAAACATTTTTGTATGTAGGTACCTATATTTTGTATACGGGAATAGCCGCGGGGCTTCACTACACGACAATTTTAATTGTTTTATGTTTGTTTAAATACCGCATAACAGTCTTGAATATGATTAATGTTTGTTGTGCTAATAAGTTAATAAGAGGCACTTATTATCTACATTCACTTTTCAAACCGTCTTTTTACTATTATCTAAAGTTTTTTTATGATTGAAGCGCAAGAGAATATTCATCCTCCTCTAAAAAAATACCGACTAAAAAGAAATATGTGAGCATTGCAAGTAAATCGGTCATGTTGTAATGTTGAACCAGGAAAGAGGGTCACAGTGCAGATTGCTGTTTACATATTTATGATTTTATTCTTAGTATTTTGTAAGTCACTAGGTTCTCCATTGCTCCAGGGGAGACCAGGTTTCTCGCGTACTGTAAAACTTAGAAGAGCAGGCTTTTTACTATTTCTTGGCCGCTTACTTGTCTATTGAACCAAGGTTTTCAGTTTAAAAACTACATAACAGCATTCGGTTGAACTGGAAGCTGTAAGTATAATGGCAAATACATACCTACTTCTCTATTATTCATTTGAATTATCGGCAAATTGAAAATTTTTTGAACGTTTTGTGATTGTAATTATTTTCCAACTATTTTTTTTTTATAATCGTTTTCCTTATGAAGCATGAAGCCCGCTTCTTTTATCCTTCCTGCAATATAAGACAAAAGATATTATATTTTATGCTTTTGTTCTAAGTATAATATACAGGAAAATTGCAAGAAAACCGGACAAGAGCCGGCCCGCTAACGGTTTCATCGTGTCACCGTATTTTATTAATACTCTGCTCTATTCTTCATATCGACGCCTTGTTTCAATTTAGTGACGTTCTTTTGTTCTTTTGAACTTTCCTACAAAGAATATTAAAGATTATCTATATATATAAAAGAAAGTCGTGTTAGTTACTCCACTTATAACTCAGGAACGGCTGAACCGTTTAGCTGAAAACTGGCAGGGAGGTAGTTTAGAGCCAGGAAAAGGACATAGGATAGTTTTTATTACAAAAAATAGAAATAAAAAATACAATTTATTCCGGACATACAGCGCCATCTATTGTTCAAACCAAAAATCTGCCGGATGCCACTATTCCACGCGAACGAAGTCGCGGGCAAAAGCTAGTAGAGTAATAAAAGTCACAGGGAAAATTGGGCGAGTGTTAAAGTGAAAATTTATTGAAAACAAGTGATATTGCAGTAATATTTTGCCTGCATATATTACACGTATAAAAGAATCCTCTTTATTTAAAGCATAATACCTATTATAACTCATAACATGACAATATGATGATAATGTGTATATTCATGAAGTAAATTATTTATTTAGCTGCCAAGGGAAACTCAGTACCTAAACAAAAATTTACCTTCAAGAACTTGATCCTCAAATGGCAGCACAATCACGACCACTAGAGAAACTAATGAGGGCAGAGCATCTCAAACAATGCAGAAATAACGTAATAATTACACCTCGTACAAATTAACAGCGAACTCAATTATAAGGCAATTCCCAACTTCAGACGCCCGACGTTTTGCAGTAAAATTTTAATCAACCAACATCCAATATTGGCGTCAAACTTGGCCAAAAACTGAATAACGTAGTTTCGTAATTATGACGATATTATTCTTATAGTCCTGTGACATCGCATCATGTAAATAGCCAGTGAATTCTCTCTCGAATAAAACCTTTTTCGCTCTAAACATACGTAATATTCATAGATGTTACTACACACGGCTGACCCTTTCAAATAAACTCATAGTACTCATTGTACAATAATATTATTTCTACAGTATAAAAAGCCGTGGAAATGTTTAAACACATTTCTCCTTATTTGTATAATTACATTAACATGTGTACTAAACTGGCGCGTTTTCCTTTGAACGTAAAAAATAGAAAGGTACACCTGTTTAAAAGAAACGTTTTGCACACAGCCGGCCATAATGGATTGACCTTTCCGAAACAAATAAAGGAATTTTAAAAACACACCCACTTCCCTTTGATGCGAAAATATTTTTCCTCTGAAGCAAAATTTGTGTTTGATAAGTGTACAGAAAAGGGATGAATGGAACTCTTTATTGGTGTACACAAAAAATATGCAAATACAACCCTATTGAATTTGTAACGAAAAGTATTGCGATACAGATATTTTGTCGAACACAATTGATTTGTATTGACTGTCTGCAGTCAATTCGCTTTGAAGCTTTTTGCATGAAGTGAATAACTTTATAAAAACTGTGATACAACTCAATTTAGTTTTGAATTACTTAAGTACTCTTTAGTAATAATTGTATATTTTAGGTCAACTCAAGTGGAATTTACTTGTCGACTGTTCGCTGTCCGAGTCACTAAGCTTCGTTAACTATCTCAAACTCTAAACAGCGAAGGCGTGTAAATCGTCCTTCAGATTGGACAGACGGACAACTTACTGTCTGCACTATACACTAGGTAGGCACGGCGGTACAAACTTGTGCTAGATATTATGAATCCTTTATGAAACTATCGGAGCGTGAAAATCAGTTTGAGCATTTAATTTGACGTCGTCTGGTGCTCGGTACACGTCATAATTCAATTTGTTGTCTGAATCGATCAACGCCAGGAAATATACGCTTCCTAGACGTCTGCCTCTTTATAAACTCTTGAATCCGGTGAAGATATTTGTTTTTTATTTGATTTTCGTTAAATTAGGTGCTGAATAACAGTGTTACTGCTTGTCGTTCGTGTATGTTTGGTTAAAATCACACATACTTTTGCCGACGAAGGGAGAAAGGATCACATTTAGGGGAGGTGTGATCCTTTTAGTCTCGAGCTTCACATTTGATTTTGTCTCGTGTCCTCCAAACGCTTTCAATGCTCGTCGTCTCGAATTTCTTGAATAAACAAATATCTACCAAGTAGTTTTGAATTCAAAAAACCAATAAAGTCATACTCTAAGACAGTTACAGACTTATAACAATAAAATATTAAGAGGCAGTTGAAATCAGCGACCGGGCTCTCTGAAAGTCACCTAAACAGAAAAACTCCCACGATACAACCTGAAGCCATCAAAACAGATCAAACCTTCTAATATACTGAACAAAACACAAGTAATATCAGCAAAAAATATACACATTAATCTATCTGTTGGTTAGCCATTAATCGGCAAAGCGCGTACTGGACCAAAGAATGAGTAATGTGGTAGTATAAGCCTCTTCTGTCGACTAATCATGCTAAGTGGTCGGTAGAACATCGATACTACGTGATCAGTCTTTTGGTATGGCTAGTGAATACGCGATTATGTATGTTAATTCTTTTATATTGTACTTAAGTATTGGGTTTTGTTGTACATGCGAAAGTTTTGCCTGTCGGTGATGAGGTTATGGGAAGATTGAGCTGCAAGTTATGAAGATAGATTGAGAGCTCGCCAAGGACAACTTCCGTTTTTTTACGATAGAAACAAGTGACGGGCCAGAAAGAAGTGGTTAGTGGTCTGTAAGATTAACTCAGATTTATGTATCGAACAATTGTCTGTTTTCAGTTTTTTATGTCCACAAATAAAATTAAATATTGTAAGCGTCAGTCATAGATAAACAACTTTACACATCTACATGTTAATTTACATAACGTTCTACGATTCTTGCGGGAAAATATTTATCTCATTCAGAGGAAAAACCGCTCATTTAATTCCAACGCAAAATACCACTGAGTTTTCCACCCCGAAGTATAAAAAGCTGCATTAATGCGCAAGAATGGCTCAAATAAAAAACTTTCAAGGATAAATCCACTGCAAAGTCGTTATTTATTTTAGTGTCCGAAGTTTTAGAAGTGTACTAGGTCACCGTTTTATTAAAACAAAAAACGGTACAATGTTAAAAAGCGTTGCAATTATTTTGTTACGTGATACTGTTCTTCTTTATTTGTGGCTTTAAATTTTACTCTGTAGTGTGTTTATTTGTTAACAAAATAAAGTATTTTGTATAAAGACGTGTTTGCAAAAGGTATACCTATATAAATTCAATTCATTTTTATGCAATTCAAGTGCAGATCTTACCTTACCTCGCTAACTCCATTTCAAACAGGTGCAAACTTATGACTGATCGCCGATTTCATAACTCCACCTAACAAAAAAAGATGAGTAGAGGTATAAATAACCCGACCCGGTGTTAACATACTTGCATATGCCACAAACAAACAGTTCTATACAGGGTGTTAGTGTGAACACCGTTATCCTTGAAACCGTAGGATTATAATTTTATTTATCCGAATTTAAAAATAAATGAACGTTTCTTTCATTTAATTTTTTTAATAAGTTTCTTTCCGACACTGTCCGTAAAATGTATACTATGCGCGCGAGTTAAAGGGCGGTGACCTGCAGCACTGGCCGTCCGTATAAGACACATACAAATAACCTGTGATGTAATGTAACTTCCCTTCATGCTTTCCCTGGCTAAGAACAGGCAAAATACCTACTACTGTAGCTTGACGAGTGAAAATTTAAGTTATTTTTTTTTGCCGAATTTACGTTCTATAAGTGAAACCAAACCTCTGGTTTCAAGGATAACGGTGTTCACACTAACACCCTGTATATACGTAACTAATATAGGTGAGACTCAATCTATTTTAGTTTGCGAAAAATACTTATTTTTATACACCACGGTAATAATGTTTTCTGATTACGACATCTCGCGTAGGCTGTGACATACTTTATTTGGAAAAACTCCGAAGTTTATTTTAAGAAATAGAGAATTAGGGGTGAAAAGTAGCAGACTTTTCTCACCTAATGCCTCTTCGACCTTTGTTCAAAGTGGGAAGAAATTATGTCTGTGTAAATAAGTAACACCGTGGGTGTAAGTTTGTTTACTATTACGAGTGAAATAGACAGGAACGCAAATTACTTACTTTATGAGGTGGTTCTTTTATTATCAACTTAAATAAAACTTATGTCTTTGTGCTCACCCTAAACATGATATTTCAAAATAAAAGGAAGGTACATAATATTTATATGTAGATATAAAAAAATCAAGTTAAAACTTCTTTATTAAGTTTAACAAAAAAAGCGAAGTCGGCGTTCGTTGGGACTCAGTAATTTCATTTATAGCCATCCCAGGAGGAAATTGGCAAAATGGAAAATTATATGATAAACCAAAATAAATGAATGTTAAGTTTCCTTCTAAAAAAAGAAGCGGAAAATTTCCTTATTACGGATATTCGATAAGATTTTAGAATTAACTAGAAAAAGGTCAAAGGATAAGAACAGTTAATATCCATTTTATGTACGTAACTACCGAGTGTGGGCTAGTAAGAACTCAGAAACGACCAGTGTAACTTTATATTTTGTGTTAATAGGGTCAATAAAGGAGGATCAACTGAGAACTATATGAAACTATTGGCGTAGGTTTTATGTTGACCAATTTTTTGAAGGTGCAGGGCTAGTATTTATTTTCAGAGTACCCGCACAATTTACATACTAAAAATAGTTAAAAAAAATAGTTTTTAAAGATAATCGTGAATCAAATCAATGTTTTAGTCGGTCTGGCCAGAGACAGTTGTTATGTGCGCAATACAATTAATTTCCATGCTGATAAATAAACCCGATCAAACTGCAGGCCCGCTAAAAGTTAACAGTATAGGGTGGGGTTCTTTGAAAAACATTTGAACCGAGAACCTTCTAATTTATTGAAATTCCGTAAAAATAAAGCAAAAAATTCCAATTCAAATCCATTACAAATTGCCTAATAATTCTTCATCGCAAACCGACAAGTTTCTGTAGAATATTTTCCTCCGTGTCACGGGAGGTGACCCAATTAAGGCGTCAGAGATGTTCCGTGATGCTGGTGAGCTTAGAGAGATCAAATGAGTCGGTTTAACTCTCGCTTTAGATCTGCGAATGACGTATAAAGGGAGGTTGGATCTATGTGTCTGTAGGTATATAATTATGTATCAACTTATTAAATGTCATCAATAACTTTGAAAAATAATGTTTAAGTAAAAGTTTCCAGTTTTTTAGAATGTGAGTTTTGCCCATAAATATTGCTTTGATGTGTATAGGTTTATTAATTCACCATAAGCTTTCTACTCTCTAATATTATTATCCAGGTAAAAATCTATCAAATACAAATCATTAAAATCGTTACAGTTATACTTAATAGTGTTTTCCTATCATCCTATTCCTGTATGCAAGCCAAGTTCTATGTACGCAAGTATTAACACATAAACCCGATTAAAAATAGGTTCCACGGGAATATAAAAATAGGTTTAACTTGGGAGCGAACGCCATAGTTGGCAACGGATAAGTCATTTTACAACTTGCTCAGTTAAATGCCCCGGGCACCACGTGTGAGTTTGACTAGCTATAGATACCTTTTTAGGTGGTAAAATACGAAATGACACTCCCTCCCGCTGTAGGTGCAGCGGGAGTGTCAGACTCTTACTGACTAAAACCTACTTTGTTCTTTCCGGAGCCCCTCACGTACCAGGGCCGCGGTAGCTCTTTCGAACAATCCCATATTCTGGGCAGGCAGCTATAGGTATGTTATTCGCAATTTCACGTTTCATTAACATACAAATACACGCCAAAACTTCTAGCAATATCTACTTTGAAAACTAATTATTCTAGTCTAGTTAATAGGAAACTTTTTCAATATTTGAATATTGAAGAAGTTTCGTAATTGGCATTCTTGTGGCGTGAATTCATGGAGGTCTTCGGTATTTTCTGTTTAACTTCAAGAATTAGGGGTTCAGAAATTAATAAGTGTATACTATAACTAGCGACTCGCTCCGGCTTCGCACGGGGTAACAGTATTTCCCCACTATTTAATGTATGTTATTATACATATAAACCTTCCTCTTTAGTCACTATATCTATTGAAAAAAACCGCATCAAAATCCGTTTCGTAGTTTTGAAAATTTAAGCGTACAAAGGGACACAGGGACAGAAGAAGCGACTTTGTTTTATACTATGTAGTGATAACCATAAGCAAGGTTCATATTTAAGTTATTTCCAAGCATAGAGAGTGAGTAATTATCATGTAAACATTATAAAATCTTTTCTTCAAAACCAACAACTAAAAACTCTACATGATGATAGCAAAGTGCAAATAAAGAATTCTTTAAACACCTATTCTTTCTTTAATAATATCGTAGGTTCAAAAAAATGTCTTCATTCCTTTAATTTCTGTATTCAATATTGAGCACGTAATGACACTACGGGCGCTAGGCATGTAGTTATTTTTTATTGAAATGCTCTCGGAGCACATTTTCTATTATGTTATGTCTTCAGAATGTACTTTGAAAAAGGTAAGTTTATTAAATTATTGAAAAGAAATACGTTTATTATTCTTTTTTTAATAAAAGTTTTACAATTAATAAAGAATCGTGTCTATCTTTTGTTGTATATTTTTTTCAGTCATATAAGGTATACATGAAAATTATGAATTAAAGCTGAGTTTCATGTCAGAAAAACGTGTAATACATACTTAACACAGTTTTCGTCATATTTATTAAATCTTTGTTCCCAAAGGCGCTTTAGTCATATTTTTTTCAGTACACAACATAAAAGTCGGTTTTTATAAAGCGGAACTATTCCTAAAAAAATAAGCCAACACTTATAACAAAAACACGGTAAACTAAATAGAGCCACACAGATTATGTAGATAAGTTATTTATACTGCATAAATACGTCGTTTGCTGGCAACACCGCCCACCGGGAACTAAAGCACAAAATTATTTTCAATATTCGTCCCATGGATGGAAAATAAACGGACTATAAAGGTCCGTTCACATGTTTAAGCTGCGAAAAAAATAGTGAAATATTCGCGCGTTAAAAGGTACCGTAGAATGGTGATTTGTAGTGTACTTTTTGTGGTAATCGTATCTGAATACGATGTGTGCCTGCCCTTAATGTACAACCCTTCTCCTTTATAGTTCGTGGGGTAAGTTCCTGTCTCTGACACCTTGATGGCTCAATAGAGGAATGAATGCTCGCTTTAAAAGATAGCTTGAATTGTGTTGTTTCGTTTTTAGTTTCTAGTGCATATCTGTTGGTTAGAAGGTTCGTGAGTTGGCAGCTTAATAAATTCAATAAAATAGAATGCTGTTTGCATATCATGAATACTCTTTGATTTGCAAGAATCCTGATGGAATCTCCCTAGACTTTAATCCGGGGGACTTTCAATCACAATCGCCATGAATTCAATTGGAGACTTTAAACGGATTTTTACGATTTGCATGAAATATCGCGAGTGTAGTAGATCGTCGTGTTCGTGGCCCGGGGCGCATGCTTGTGCAGTCAATATTTCACATTTTCTGTCTAGCCAGCCTCGGGAAGATGGCGTGTGCATGAAATTCCATTTCGCATCATTATTTTCGAGTGGGCGCGGCTTTTTGTAGACGTATCCTCATATAGTAGGAGGTAGACATTCTATATTTATAGCGACCGGTATTTGGGAAAGCAATTTCAGTTTATCTTATAGCTTTACCCTGCAGCTCTCAGGTACGACAGAAATATTTAGGAAGGCTTTCATCTGGCTAATTCTCACGCGTCGTTTGCCGAGAGAGAAAAATGGCGCTACTCGCGGCTACTGGAGGCTACTTCGTGGGTCAGCGGACATGCAGGCAGGGTGATAAATGGATTTGAGTATATCTGGCTAGTCTAGGGAAAAGGAAGAATTTTGTCTGTCTTGGAAAGTTTTGGACGTGGTAGGTGAGATTGAACTTGAAAGTTGGTAGTTAGTGGGTTGGGCTTTGTTTAAATTCTTTATAAGACAATGTATCCTATAGAATGATTGTAGTCTAAAATTCAAACTTATAAATACGTATGTACAATACAAACAATGTTGCTAAAACAAACCTGTTTACTCCTTCCTCGTGACTATAAAAAATCTCACGATACACAAGAAATTCCCAGCGAACCGTAACATTGTTAAAAGAGAAATAAACGCGAACTTTCAAGTCTCCCTTTATTTACAAGTTGGTATTCACCACAGTTTTCGTGATGCCTTACTTCCTAAAACCGAAAGCTCTTAGCTGAGACATAAATCCGCGACGTATAAGGGTTGTGTAACGACAATGATCAAAAATATTGGGGTGTGTGCGAGTGCTCGAAAGGGTGGAAAAACTGCACTACATCGTTTTTATTGCATTTTATTACATTTCGCGTGCCCCAGCCCTCGAGATAAATGGCGCTAAAGAATTTACATATGGAAACTCTTTGGCAGAATATTAATAATGGTTTTGAGTTTTTCCCGTTGTATGTGTACCCATAAACAGGCATATTGGATTTTTTATGAGAATTATTAATTTAATTATAACATTATTATGAATTACAAGAATTTCTATGTTATATTTAGCTAGCAAACTTGCTGTATTCTCGCAAGTAAGCTAGAGCGTCGATGTGCAAAAGGCAGCAGATATTAAGTTTTACGGTTCTTAGAAAAGTTTCTCTAGTAAGGAAATCAGTTGTTGCAGTAAGTTTGGATTTTCTTTGCAGACGGCTTGGTATGTTATGTATGTTATCCAAGTAAGATAATAATGTTACCTATATCGGGTGTGTCGTTCATAATCACATTAAATTAAATACGTTACTATACTGGTTAATATATGTCGATTAACACAAAGATAAAAGAAAAATACGTAAAAATAAAAAAATGATTTTTTCAAACAAAGTAAATGGAATAAAAATGTGCAAAAATTAGAACACCATATAAAAGTCAGTCATTACAAACAACTGAAATTCTCCCTTGAAAACTGACAGTTGTCAACTGATCAAAACATACGATACTCCTAACTTTATCTCTGCTTTACACATGATGTTGTAAATTATAAAAACGAAAAATGACTCCTGTGGTTAAACCACTGAATGGATTAGGTTATTTTTTTTACAATTCGCCATAGAATATCATAAAGTATATGCGATATGATTTAATGTGATTGTGAACGACACACCCGATATAAAGACTACATGCATGTATTATTCGTCGAAAAAAAAAACAATGTTTACCCACATAACTCCCATCTTTTTAACATTCATCAGACATTGTTTTGAGCCAAAACCGGGACAAAGCCATAAATGAAGGAAATGTTTACCTTGCAGAAGTTTCATTTAATGAGTAAGTACGTGTCCTCAATTATTCATGAACTTTATAAATCATTGGTTTTCCTTCGTTTGACTGTCGTTCCGAATATAAAATATGGAATATCCATTGTTATTATGGTCTCTGCACACAGCGGGCGCGGCGCGGCGGGACGGGACGGCGACGTGACACAATGTACTAGATCGTCGCGTCGAGCGGGACGGGTCTGTGTGGCGGCCTCCGTAATATCTAGTACATTACAACTGCTCAGCGTCGCGTCGCCGTCCCGTCCCGTCGCGCCCCGCCCGCTGTGTGCAGCGAGCATTACAGATCGATGACGTGAATGGAATTGTATTGGTTATTTTTATTTATTTAGTTATTTTTTTATTTTATAGTAAGGAGTAAGGTTACATAAGTACTCCTGTCAATCTTGCATAAAAAAATGCTTTTGAAAGCCAGCCAGCCATTAGGCTTTGTCTAAAATGAAAAATAGGTGTAAAAAAATCCAGATTTATTTTTTCATAGTACTTTTTCGCAGACCTACTACTGAAAGTGGGCCACAGAATAAAAATTCGTCACCATTCGTCAAGTTTCGCGCGCCCTCGTCTATTGTCAATGGTATCATCAATATTCGGCGGGAGTTGTTTCAACGCACTATGCGTATGATATTTATGTATCTTATCTATGTAGCTAGATTTTTTGTGATATGAAAGTTTTATATACCAACTATGTATATGTATAATCGTATTATATAACTGTACAAGAATATGTATAAACTATTTTTTGTTTTGCGAATGGAATAGTTGATAATCTTCTGTGTGTAAAGGCACTAAAGCTAATAATTTGATAATAATTACAAGGTTTATTGCATACAATTTACCAATATTATACGTATTATTTCATAAATCCTTTAGAACCAGTCAAACGAAAACTGATCGCGATTTTATTTGTAGACACAAAAGTCTGAAGCCGTCTCACAAAATATTGCTCAGCTCAATCTATTTAGAAGCCCATATTGGCAATCCTAGGTTCGTTGCGAAATCTCTATTATTTCTCGAGTGAAACGCTGGTAGACACAAATACGTTAGGAGCAAGTACGGTGGGCAAATAGGGGCATTCAGTTCGGTAATAGAGGGAAAATTGAGGAGAGAGGAAAGCTTTTTGGGCGAGTGTACGGAGTTACGAAATAAGCTTATAGGTAAAGATTTGTAGTGATGTAAATTAGTTTAATACGGTACCCAAAAAAATAGTGAATTCTACAGGTTCTGTGATATAAAGAGGACTTGCTTTTTATTATTATATCACCTATAAAGTGTGGCAGACTATTTGAAATGTATCTGTGTAGTAAATGTTGTACTTTAGTATTTTCCTCCATCATTAATTTTGTACAAAATCACCTCAACAAACCTTAAAATGTTAATAAATTTTAATCTAAAGGCCCAAAAAACAACCTTCAGTTTTACCTAACCACATTAAACTCCACAAGTTTCTAGTCAAACAGCAACTGGGTGGAAGAAACACTGCTGGCGACGACTGTACGTCGTTACGTAGCTTTGCATATCAAAGTCTGTTGACTAGCCGCGGGCTGGTCGCAATTCTTTGCACTTTACACCTACAGAGCGGTTGGTTTGTCGTATTTCAAATTGGATGGTTTTTCCTCCTTGTTTTAATGGTTCAAAATATATGTGAGCCGAATTAAACACCTGATTCTTGATATAAACTGTAGTTTTAATTTTCTTTTCAAGATCAACGTCTTAGCTCGTCTTCCACACGTCCTTTTGTTCTCTCGTCCTTGTTCCAAATCCTTTCATCCTACAATATTTAACATTACACTCTTGTCCCTTTCACACCCAATACGTCATCCCTTTCACTCTTACTTTATCATGCTTAACATCTGTCATTCATCATTACACATTCCATTTCACTCATCTTCCTATTACGTTCCTACATATATTTATTTACATAAAAAAGACATGAATTAAAACTAAATGGCGTAAAAAATTGGTCCTCATTATTGTCACCCGGTATTGTAGCCAATTCGTTTTTATGTAATGTATGTAATCTAATATACGAAAATATACATTATTTTATGGTATTTTGAAATACTCAAAGTGAACTTCAGAAATATTGCATCAAAATAAATGTGACATTAGTGTACCGTTTCGTATTTTGGGGGGTCAACTATACAAATATTTCTGGCACCATTTCATTCAAAAACTTTATTAAAAACACTAGTAGTTTTCCCGCGGTTTCACCCGCGTCCCGTGGCAGCTACTGCCCGCACCGGGATAAAATATAGCCTATATTATTCGCAGATAATATAGCTTTCTAATGGTGAAAGAATATTTAAAATCGGTCCAGTAGTTTTTGAGTTTATCCATTACAACCAAACAAACAAAGTTTTCCTCTTTATAATATTAGTATAGATGAAAAAAACACAGCAACCAAAGTTGGGCAAGTAAATAACAAAAATACATTGTAGGTACTTTCCCCAAGTTTAAATTCCAACCACAGATAGTGACAGCTTTACCATTCGGCTTTAAAAACCTTCACTATACAATCAAAGGCTGGGAAACCAATTGAAAATTATACATTATTTCAACACCCTATATTGAACTTTAAAACTATTGAAACAAGGTTGTTTTTGGTCTGTTAGTTTTATAAAGGGGAAGTCGAAAGGAAGTAATCTTGGGGGCTTGTTGTTAATTGATTGTTGCTGTAGTTAATGTAGACTTTTATTGCATTCCGTGAATACAGGCGAGTGTTTGTGATACTTATTGTTTCCGCGGCGTGTGGAAATTGAGCCTTCGCTAATTTACTGTCTTTTAATATGTTAATTAGGTGATAAGACTGGTAATAGAAAGTTTGATGTCTACGGCTTGGTGTCTACGGCTTATTTAAGTCTTTCCTTTTGAAATATTACTTTTCAATCAGTCCATCGTTCCCTAAAAAATCTGTAAACACCTCTTGTAGAAGAAAGCATGAAGCTTTGTTATTCCAAAGACAAAGGCTCGAACTGAATGTGTCAATAGGTAAGACGTAAATAAATCTGTTTAAAAATGTACTTGCATTTTACTAGAAGTAAATGGTTTCACATTTAATTAAATATGTTCTACATATTTATAGACAACATTTTGCGTCTGTTACAGCCATATCACATAATCTTTTTCAACCTCACACACATATGTACCTAATCCCAAAAACCCATTTCGAAATGCACTAAAACGTGCACTTTCACAAAAATTCCCTTTGTACACAAACCAGCTCGACTGAATCGAAAAGCTCCAGATTTACGACTGCGCACTTGTTTCGTGAAAAAAAAAACAAAAAAAAAGTATGCAAACCTCTTTGGAAGCTGTACCAGGTTTGATCATGGCGAGCTGATGTTTGCTCAGCACTTCACGTCTAATACAGGTCTACATTGGACTGATCAATCTACCTTTGATGGACTCAACTTTGATCTAGTAACGATGATTGAGGATAGCTGTATTGGGAATTTGAGTGTGATTTTTTTGACGAAAGGAAAGTAGAATTGGGTTGGAGATACTTTGTACTGATACTGACTGTAGGTTGAATAACCAACAACAATGTTATTTCATGTATCCTAAGTATTACCTACCTAGTCGATATGGTTAGAAAGAATGTTACTTGTGAGATGACGGTAGATAGAAGAGTATGGAACCAAATTACATGCTGCGTCGAGCCTAAATGAAATTGGGACAAGCGCAGGAGGATGATGATGATGTAACGAAGAAAATGTTCCTAAAACAAATTCTATTGTGAAATAACTTTTTCTGCAATTTTGTATACAGAAAACTAAATTATATCATCTGGTAGCCTGAATTCTCACTCAGAGACATAAAAATCGACGACGACATCTTGACACAAATATAAAACGAAATAATTATCTATAAATTAAAACATTCGAACCCTCTTTACAATTGTTTAACTCGTACTAAACGTTGTTCATTTGACGTTTGGGGCATAATAATAAATAGTAGCTAACTGTTGGAACAAACAAGGAATGAGCCATTAAGCTGTTACGAACAAACGTAACTAATAACGAGCCGTTGAATGTAAACGTCTTCACAATTTTGATTGTTTCGAACATTTTCGTAAAACATTGTTTAAAACAGGCTATACGGTAATTTTGTGTAAGTGTGATGAGAAAATTATAAAAGTAGATAGTTAAGTTTTGAGATTGTTTCAGAAAACATAATACCTACTTACATTATAATTGATATTAATAATTAATGTTATTATTTTACAAATACAAGGTGTTGATTTGCATTTGTGCCATATTTCAGGAGGAGGACATGTAAATACGTAAATAATCGATTGGAATTACAGTAGACGGGAAATAGCTAATATGCACTACTTTTTTTGTCATTGTAATGTCGTAGTATTTCAGAAGTAATCCAATTTTATGAATGAAATTTATGAATGATCGTTGTGTATGCTTTGTGTTTGCGTTTGTGTGAAGGTTTTAAGACCAGTAACATACGCGCCAAGTTTAAATAAGGCTAGATGACATCGACGGAATTCCGAAAAAAAAAAATTGCGTACAAATTTTTTTGTTGATTTGGGTCGATTCTCGACATTAGCATAATCACGTCCTTGGATATGGCACGGATGCAAATCAACAGCTTGTATAAATAACTAAGAAGAGAGAATATACTTACTTAAATGATAGGTACTCTCTCTTAATAAAACTTCGTGCTAAATGAATGAGCTTTGATTATAAGAAGTCCCAGACAGACTAAATATGATCTTGCCAAAAGTATAATTAAAGGCAAGATAAGGTAGCAGCTATAGTTTTATTAGCAAGGGCACAACAATAGGAATATTGCGAATTACCCACTTTGCTGATCATTGTAGATTATCATTACAAACAAATAGCTAGCTTACGGCCGTTTAACCCGAACCTAAGGAAAATTGCATTATTACACCCTGCTTAAAAAGTAATCTATGTTTTACGGGTCTATTCTGACATACGACCTTTCAATGAAATGGATTCAACCGTTTAACAAGAGATAGAAATTCACCTTCACCTTCACAAAAATCAGCAACCATTGCCCCAAATTATCTAACTGTCATTTACAAGTATCTATCCATTACGAATTTCAAATTGAATTGTTCTACAAACAGCGACGGATGACCTGATACGTCTCTAACATGAGCAGGGTGACTGAGTCAATAAATCAATTACTTTGTGGTTAGGCGAGGGATGGGACAAAGCAGCAATCACGCAGCTCCAATTAAGCCTTAAGTAACAATGCCTGTTGGATATCTCTCGTTCTCGTGAGGGTTAAGATGTTTCGTGGTGGAGATGCGGCATGGTTTGAAGATGAAGAAAGTTGAGATTTTTGTGAAATGTATGTTTGAAAAAGAGCAATGATTTAACTATTAACAGAGATATTTATATGGCTGTCATTTCTGTTCTAAGCATTCTACATAAAAAATCTCAAGTGAATTGACTACGTTCATGATTTTTTCAGTCAAGCTTGTTTAAATATTTGAACAACTTCATTTTTATTTTACACTAGCTTCTGCCAGCGGTTTCACCCACATCCCGTGGGAACCTCGGCACGGACCCGGATAAAAAGTAGCCTATAGCCTTCCTCGATTAATGGGCTATCTAACACTGAAAGAATTTTTCAAATCGGACCAGTAGTTCCTGAGATTAGCGCGTTCAGACAAACAAACAAACTCTTCAGCTTTATAATATTAGTATAGATTTTTATTGAACAACGTCTTTTACGTGACAGTACGAAGAGGTGAGTGACGTTTAGAATTTAAAAAAAACTAAATAACCATTTACCTAAAAGAGCAATCTTGTAGCTTAAAAACCAAAACCTTAATTATAAAAAAATATAACCAAACGTTTTATGTGTAAATAATATGTTACAATAGGAATAATCTGATACTAATTACACCTTGTATTATAACTGATTTCCCTATTCTACATTTCTATGATCTATGGCTTAAACACAGTACCACTGAAAGCTTTGCACAATTTGATTAAAATCGAGTTATCTGTGAAGGATTAGCGATCCGTATTCACTGAAACTTAATTACAATTTGATAATTAGGTATAGCCTGCAAACAGTCATAGTTTGATTACTTGGATAGATGTTAACTATCTTTACAAGGATAGCTATCGTCAAGTTCAAAGTAGTTTTACACAACTTTGAAGAATGGGGGTTCAATTCCTAACAATTAGGTGTAGTTTGTTGTGAAATATGAAGAGTCTGTTTCAATTTATGAAGAGACGGATAAGCTACTAATCTCCTCTAAGTATTTTTGGTAAAACATAATTTATGATTTCAAAGACACTGGTTATCATTGCTTGATAACGTTGTTGCTAGCTTGAAAGAAAGCGCTTCGTGTTAAGAAAGAGCTTTTATATTATCAGCTTTTATATGTATTTTAAAAGCGAAAAAAACAAGTAAATGTTATTTCAAGACGGAATTCAGTACTTATACGATAAGATTGAAATCAAACGACGTGAAGGACTTACAAAGTAACATTTTCATAATGGTGTGTGAAGATGAAGAGTATTTGTCACACAAAACAGATTGTCGGTAAAAGCTTTGAAAATGACCTGGCAACCGACACTCAGGCCGCCTTATTAACGTCTATTTTTAGTCCTTGACCTTTAAAAGGTCCTTGACGAATTAAATTCTTAAAAAACAAAAAAAATGTAGGTACATAAAAGAATCTGAAGACAATGTTATAAATAGGATTGAACTTTAATTAAAATTAAGCTATTGAAAATTATCTCTGATGTGGGTGTTGAAAGATAATGGATAAAATAAAGATTTTTCACTGCATGACTTGTTTGTTTCAGATTGCAATATTAGATATCGACTCAAAATGTTTGTATGTCTTTCTTTGTGCGGTTAAATGGGAAAGGTACTTGTAGGATAAGATCAATGATAACTTTATAAATGGAGTGTAACTAGAGAAAAAATAAGAAGGTTAATGTATTTTCTAACACCAGTGATATCTTTATAATTTTCCATACATACATGATACACAAGACTTCGTACTCCGTCTAACGCATTCATATATAATACACATTTTAAAAACAAGTTTCCAATTTCAGAAAAGGTTAATTACACTTAAATCTTCGGAATATTTTTCATTTGCAAACACCTCATTTCCATCTCAAAATAATTTGGTCATACTCCAACATACAAGCTGTTGATTTGCATCCGTGCCATAGTCAAGGACGTAATTATACTAATGATTCTCAACCCAAATCAACAAAAAAATTGGTACAATTTTTTTTTTTCATTTTTTTTCATCTAGCCGTATTTAAACTTGGCGCGTGTGTTACTGGTCTTGAAACCGTGCTACGCCCTCACACAAACGCAAACACAAAGCATACGCAACGATTATTCATAAATTTCATTCATAAAATTGGATTACTTCTGAAATACTATGACATTACAATGACAAAAAAAGCAGTGCATATTAGCTATTTCCCGTCTACTGTAATTCCAATCGATTATTTACGTATTTTATGTCCTCCTCCTGAAGTATGGCACAAATGCAAATCAACACCTTGTATAGAGTTACTTCATGCAGTCGCATAGCCAACGTACTGCATTTAATATGACTGGCTTGAGCTAGCTGTGACCTTTTCCGTCGAAGCCTGAATACTTGAGCGCGCAGGCTCGCGTGACACATTCACTGGGTCTAGTTCACTGCTTTACAAGGAACTCTATATTAAAACTAGTAACAAGTTCAGTCTCCTTAAAGTATTTGGATCGATTTATAAATATTGTTTGTGCATTGATATCTTAATTTTGTAGCCTCTTTGCTTTTAAAAATAATGGTTTAATTTTTGTCGAATGTTTGAAATTATCTATTTGGTTTACCTACATTTGTGGAAAAGTAATGGTCTCTGCACACAGCGGGCGTGGCGCGGCGGGACGGGACGGCGACGCGACGCTGAGCAGTTGTAATGTACTAGATATTACGGAGGCCGCCACACAGAGCCGTCCCGCTCGACGCGACGCGACGCGACGATCTAGTACATTGTGTCGCGTCGCCGTCCCGTCCCGTCGCGCCGCGCCCGCTGTGTGCAGAGACAAACTAAGTTGATTATAATCTACATTTGGTAATATTGTTTTTCATATAAAGGTCGTTTAATATAATAAAATAAACTGTGCATTATTTAAAAGTAAACTAAATCTATATTTACATAAAAAGAAACTTAAAACTAATAGAGGGCTTCGAAAAATTGGTCCTGAACGCTGTCAAGATGGTTTTCATGTAAACTTTAGATTTTTATTTCCTAGAAGGGATCTTACCGTAAAACTAAACCAACATTTTTCAAAACATTAACAATGTTTTCACTAAAAAATAAAATTCTTTGACAATTATAGACGATGTGAAAATACTTTGAGCACTTAAAACGCTTGTCATCTGAACATCGTTTTCTTTTTAACTTGAGTTTCCTCGCTCGTGACCTCGGTGACCTCCGTGACCTACTTACAGTGGCTCGATTTAAAATGATTAATATCCTAATCTCAAGCTCTGTGATGAGGGAAAAACATTATTTAGGTATTTTTTTTATTTATCAGCAACGTGAAAATAGCAAATTGTTAACGATGTTATTTTCTCTTTAATGACTCTTATTATGAGTAAATTGTGTGACTGGTTCTAATGTATCGAATACTAGCTTTCCGCCCGCGGTTTCACCCGCGTCCCGAGATAACTGCTTCCCGTAGCCGGATGGTGACAAAAACTATCCTATGTCCTTCTCCTGGCTCTAAACTACTTCCCTACCAATTTTCAGCTAAATCGGTTCAGCTGTTCTTGAGTTATAAGTGGAGTAACTAACACGACTTTCTTTTATGTATATAGATTTAGTACTCTTAACCAACAACATATTTATTTGAATAAAGATTAATATTATTATGTTGATACAACTTAAGCAAATTATTTCGACCAAATTAGGTACCATAAAAACGGTTTTTGTGAGTTAATCTTAAAAGATAGACACACACTGTCGCGGACTGTTTTTTAGATCATTAAAAGAGCTATTATTCTTTAATACATATTTTTTGTGTATCTTGAACCGTTTTCACGGCGCACGCAACGGAAGGCTTCAAAGATGAAATAATTTCTCCCGTTTTTTACACATTTACCACTATATCTTTGCTCCTATTGGTCGTAGCGTGATGTTATATAGCCTATAGCCTTCCTCGATAACTGGACTATCCAACCCAAAAAGAATTATTCAATTCGAACCAGTAGTTTCGGAGATTATCGCGTTCAAACAAACAAACAAACAAACAAACTCTTCCGCTTTATAATATTAGTATAGATTAAATCTTTTATGGGACTTGTAACAAAAACATTAACAAAGAAATTACAGTTCATCATCATCATCTCCTGAGCCTTTTCCCACCTGGGTTGGGGTCGGCCTCCACTCTAACCGAATTCAGCTGAGTACCAGTGTTTTACAAGAAGCGACTGCCTATCTGACTTCCTCAACCCAGTTACCCGGGCAACCCGATACCCATTGGTTAGACTGGCGTCAGACTTACTGACTTCTAATTACCCGTAACGACTGCCAAGGATGTTCAATGACAGATATTTGATTCTTTAATAACTCCTTATTCAAACAATCCATAATTTAGAACCTTAAAATATAACCTTAAAACCCATTATAAAATACTACGCCTTATCTCAGTAGAGCTATAAATATTAAATGTTATAGTGAACCCGTTACCCGCGACAATGTACCGTCGATGTGACCCCAAGGAGTTACGGGTCACCCCCACTTTGATATACGGGACCTTAATTTTTTATTACCTTATTGGTAAGGTAGTCGGATTATTTTACGAGCGCTTCAGGGGTTATTTTATGAATTTTATTTGGCGTTATGGTAGAGTAAATTTGGCATGAGATGGTCATGTATGTGGACACAAAATAAAAAATACTAAAATAAATTATTTTTTAGCTATTCATATAATGTAAAAACGTTAGTATTTTAGTTGAAAAACTTATTTTAGAGTCGAACTATAATCGGTCAGTCAGTATCGAACACGAGAAAAATCCAATTCGACTTTTTGACGTAGATATGTTATCGACTACGGCGTAGCATTTCGTAGTGCTACGAGAACTCTGCTACGAAGCGGCTACGATTTCACATACTACCCTCGAACATTCTTTATTATAATACAGTTTGAATTTATGAGCTATTCCATACATTTTCCTGAATTGAATTCAAAGTAGTGTATTAAAGTAACCTGAGACATTGTCTATATACTTCTATAAACGAATAATTTTAGTGAAGCCAAAAATAAAATACATCAATTGAGTGACCTTTTCTTATCTGACTAAATATGTACTACTTTCCTCTACTTTAAAATCGGTATTTATGTTTTTTTTTTATCATAGAACATCAAAACCTTTTTCTAACTGTCTTGGTTTTGATACATACGGAGCCGCTACATTCCTCTAGCTAAAGTGTCCATTTATTGGACTCACTAGCTTCTGCCAGCTGTTTCACCCGCATCCCGTGGGAACTTCTTCCCGTATCGAGATAAAAAGTAGCCTATAGCCTTCCTCGATAAATTAGCTATCTAACACTGAAAGAAATTTTCAAATCGGACCACTAGTTCCTGAGATTAGCGCGTTCAAACAAACAAACAAACTCTTCAGCTTTATAATATTAGTATAGATACCACATAAAGTTATCTGTCACACATTTACCATCTAACAAACGATTGTGGGACCCTAAATCTATGATCTATACATGGTCGGTACCGTAACGCTTCGGCGTTATAAAATAAATAGGTACTATAAAACGATTAAGGTACCTGACCTTACTTAATGACAGTTATTTTCAGTAAGTTGTGAGTGTAAGTTTCAGGGGTATCATGAAACAGGGGTTGTCCTCCCCCGAGGCCATTCGTTTGACATTCCTTAGTTAATTCTTGACCAGTACCCTTGTACATCATGTTATGTATTATGTTTCAATTTAATGTTGTGTTGGAACTGTTGTCTTTTTAGTGTGGAGGTGAAATGAGTGTTCTTGAAGGCTTTTGTCATTTATCTGGCTTCTTGTAGTGAGATGTTAAATTTTTTCTTTGTGACTTTAATTAAGTGTTAAAATTACCTTTTCAAATAGGAAGAAGGTCTTCTTCACCGATATTTGTTCCGTTTAAGTGGTAATAAGTAAATATTTTGGATATAAGTAGGGAACCTTTATAAACATTGTTTTCATTCAAATGCAAATTATGTTTTTTGTTTAGCTGATGTAAATCTTTCATCCTCCGAGCCTTTTTCCCAACTATGTTGGGGTCGGCTTCCAGTCTAATCGGATGTAGCTGAGTACCAGTGCTTTACAAGAAGCGACTGCCCTGCCTGACCTCCTCAACCCAGTTACCCGGGCGACCCAATACCCCTTGGTTAGAATGGTGTCAGACTTACTGGCTTCTGACTGCCCGCAACGACTGCCAAGGATGTTCAATGACAGCCGGGACCTACAGTTTAACGTGCCATCCCAAACACAGTCAAATAGGCTGATGTAAATCTTTGAAATTGTAAAATGCTGATAACTTTAAACAAGATCAAATCTTGACCCAATTAATCATTGGATTTATTTTTCTTGCTTATTTTGTACACATGGCCTATATTTAAGTACCTACCCCATTCTAAATCTCACTCTTTCTCGACACGCATTATCCGACCAACTTCAAACGCACCTTCTTAAGTACGCCCAGTACTAAGTCACCGATTGTACTTGGCAACTGCAATCCCGGTCCAAATTCTAGTGATGTACCTACTCGTAATTCCCGCGGGATGCGGTTCATATCGCGCGACAAATCCGAGCGATTATTGTTCCAATATGGCGGCTAATACGTCACTGTCATGGCCGCTTGCTTTGTGGTGTATCTTGAATTAATTCACGATACTGTTTGCTTGTTAACGGGGAATTAATTGACAGGCATTTAATAGCAGGGAAAATAATCGAAGTAACTAAAGTTACAATATAAAATAATAAACAAGAAAACATATTTTTATAATATGTACTAATTTTATTAAAGGTCCATGCCATTATCAAAAATAAAAGGAAAATAACTTGAGAAGTAATTATACAATTTAAAACAGGAAATTGCCAATAAAACTTGAGCCGAATTGTCAAAGACAAATGCCAAATCCTTCGTGAGTTTTCCTTCATCAGTACGAATTAATTCGAACACCCCCACTTTATGACGATATCTGATAACCAATTACAAATTCCCATTCAAGCAATCACATCCTCATTTGTACCCAAACACGGATTTTAGGGGGACAAACAAACAAGACTGTATCTATTCCCCCTACACAATGACCGCTCTCAATCATTTTCATTCGTTCATTCCGTTCATTCTCCATCATCGGCAATACTCCTTCACTGGGGTGATTTACCTCATTATCGGGGTAAATTGCGGTAGGTACGGGCTTCTGATTACTGGCAACACTGGTAACTAAGCTTTTTATCGAATCACCTTTACGCTTTATTGCTGAATAACGCTAAAGGCTCTATTGTTGAGCTTTCTTTGTGTGATCTGTGGAGTGTTAGAGATTACAATGGTTCTTTTTGCTGGTTTAGCGAGTGAGGTACTTTTATGTAGAGGAATTTTAGTCAGTAGTCTTACTTAATACGACTAGTATTTCAAATGTATACCATATATTTTACGTCTATTTATAAAGGTTATTTTATATGAATATAAATACGCTCTCTGTACACAATTTTAAATCCAAAAAAAGGGGATAACCTCAAAGTATGAAAGCCTAAAAAATATCATCAGATTATCGTTCCACGAGAATCTACAAAGCTTGTAACATATAAAAAATACATGATATAAATTGTATGAGTATGATTTATTTTGGCAATATATCCCTACATATCCTATCTCGAGTGATGGAGGGTGTGCACGATTAAATCTCTGGTACTTCTCTTGTCGAATGGGGCCGGCGATGAGCACGCTTACCCTAATCTTTTGGTCTCATCTCGGATATTTTCTTGCGTAAGTAAATTAAATATTTCTTGGGCTTGCGTCATTTATTTATGAGATGTAGAATTCTTGTGTGCTTTATATGCAGTGTTTGTCTGTGTACCTTATGCGTATGTACGACTATACTTTTAGTGAATATGTAAGTCACTATGAGATAATTTGTATATGGAATATTTCATTGGGTACTATCTTGTCTTTGATAAGGTAAATTCGCTGCTTATTTTTTGGGTTTATCGTGCCCCCTACAGTCTCAATGTCTCTAGTAAAAACAATCGCTTGGCTGGGTTTAAATGATTTGTCATACTCAAAAGCCATTTTAAATTAATTGAACATTTTACCTAGATTTATTAGTCATTATATAATCCAGTCCATTGATAACATTAGCCCTTTAGTTCTTCAACAAAACCGAGCGATTAATCATAATACGAACCTGTCAAACGCAATCTGAACAATGAATTACTTAAAATATCTGCATATTTATTAGAATTTAGAACGAAGTTATCTCGGTTTGAATTACTTAACCTTATTTAATTTTGGTTGTAAACTAAGATAATAAAACCTCTCTGAGCCCTTTACAGTCACTATCGGTGTTATACTTATTAACTACGTTTATGTTACATAAGTACATATAGTTGCGGCATATCCCTTGAAATTGTTAAAACTAAATTGTAGAGTGGTGGTATAAAAATCTCGTCTAAATCAAACAACGATTTGTATACATTTGCGCATTATTTCTCTACATTCGAATGGGTTCATAGAATTGTAAAAGATAATAACACAATTTGGAATACTGATTTGACAGAATCCTATGAGCCTATTTGAACAAACCTAATACAAAATTAATCCATAAAAAAATATTAAAATAGACATACACACAAATATTATTTTCCAAGCTGTAAAACAGGTGCAAAAACAAATACCTACCTATATTTGAGAATGAAAGCAAGTTTTTTTTTCAGTACCTACGTGCGGCTCCAACTTGTAGGGGTGTACTCGAGCCTGCTTTATATTTATTTGTGAGCATTACGCAAATATACGCAACCCGCCCCGTCTGAAGGATCACTTGTTCCCCCACACGATTACTAAATACCCTACAAACTAGGTAACCAGAATTAAAAAAAAATGAAATGAACGAAATATGAATGATTCTACTTTATTATTCATCGGCTAACGAGAGTCAAGATGGCACTCAAAAGAATTATTGGCTTACTGACTTCTTCTGAAGTTAATACATAATTAATCGCGCCGACCCGGATAAAAATGTGACGGCCATTTTTTTTTGCATCAAAAACTGGGTCTCCGGAAACTTGGGGCGTCGGATGACAAGACATTAATGTTATCTGCGGACGCTACTGAAATCTGACTTAATGACGTCACGTTCCAATGAATATTTTATGTAATGTACATATAGATACCGGACTTCATTATTCAATGACAGGGTTTGAGGATATTACTTTCGACCTTTTATGCTAAAAATACTCTAGCTCCAAGTAAACGTACCGAAATTCTAATATTTATGCTGAATGTTGAGTTGTTCCGAACTTTCTAGACCTAGATCTCATTTCAATTAAAAGCCCAAAACCTTTGACTTTTGAGGCGAATTCGTCAAATAACAAGCCAAAGTTGAGGCTCAACTTTCATAATAAAGTTCTTACGTGGCAGCACAAACAGAACGTCTTCGTAAATTGCTAAACTTCACCCAATTCCAAACCCCAGTATTGCTGCTATTAACAAAAATTTTAAAAGAAAAAAATAACATTATTATTAAAAAGTAACTTTTTCACACGAGCATTCTCTTAATTTAATTGTTTTCTTTTGTTCAAAGAATCGGAATACGCTTGTGTCGTTAATTAAAATAATGGATATAAAAGTGAATTTGTCACTGAATTATTTTTAATGTTCACAATTAAAGAAAAAAAAAGCCCGGAAAGAGAAGCTTTCAGTGAAAAAAATATAATTGAATTGAATTCATTTTATGTCATCTGTAAGTGACATTATGAGAAAAAAATAATATTTATAGACACATCTCATTGGCAGCATACGCAAAATCCATGAACAAAACTTAGTTTAATTTTATTCTACTTTTTTTATGTTTATTAATTTCTACTTTTACAAAATCTAGCAAACAACACTAATACTCAGCCATATAAAAAAAATATAGCAAGCAAAACTCATTGCTGTTCTAACCGCTCACTCAAACTTAACCATAGACTACAGCATCCCCCTACCATAAAGCATAACACGCTACTAAAAACCTCCTTTGAAATCGTTCATTGAAGTCGTAACCGTTCATCGCTCGTTGAGCGCCACTCTATAAAAACGCCGGGAACAGACGTTTGACGTCCCGGGGCTGTAATTAGAGCTGCCAACTGATTTCTCCGGGACTGACAACCGGTAGCGGTACTAGAGAGGAGAAAAACAGATTTTTCCTTGCGAGCGTTGGAGGGTTTGAAGTACGGTTTTAAAATGTTGTGTGTTATGAAAAGAAGATGGAGAACCAATAGCAATAAAGAATTATATGTTTTTGAGGTACTTGTTCTTAACTTAAATTTAATGATAAAGCCTTACTAAGGGTCGGTTCATATCTGACGGAAAATGCGTCGAGCGTATCGTAAAATGTATGATCGACGCACTAACGTATCATCGGTTAGGTGTGAATGATTGAATGTTTTACCGTATATTTGTCAGTCCTGGCGTTACGCGACCGATGATACGCGACGCATATTCCGTTAGATATGAACCGACCCTTACTTAGGCAATTTGTAAAAAAAGGTATTAAGTGTATATCTTAAGTTTGTGGACCCATTGACACTGTTACTAAATTTATTACAAAAAAAAAGAAACTAAGAAATATTCAATAATTTTAAAAGTAAAATACGAATTCAAAATGTTTGCGTTGTAAAAGTAAATATTAAATCAAGTAATAATTCTTAACTTAAAGTATGTAATAGAATTTTCTTATCCAATAAAATATGGTAATAACACTAACGGCCAGTTTCTTCATCAAAAGTTAAAGTAATGTCTAAAGTAAAAGTAACGGTCAAATTCGTTTTTTCAAGGCTAAACTGACAGCAAAATTCATAGAAAAATTGAATTTAACCGTTACTTTTACTTTAGACATTACTTTAGCCATAACTTTAACTTTAACTTTTGATGAAGAAACTGGCCGTTAGTGTAAGCAAAGGTTAACTTGTGAAAAGTCGAAAAACATCTTCGCCTTTATGAAAATACCTACTGAAAGTTGGAGAAAATATCTAAGTCATTCGTGAAGTTGAACGAATATTCCAGAATCATATTTATTTTACCTGTATTTGCTTTGGTGTAATGAGGGATAATCTTACTTTAGGCTTAAATACTTTATAACGTTCTCGTTTAAATTTTTTAAACATTCGCAATTTGTACACATATTTATGTACCTATTATCAATCGGGATATTAAAAACATGCCATTGACCTTTAACTAAGATATTTTTTACATAATTCTGTCACAAGAAGCATAACCAATTTCTAAAATTTCAAAATGCGAATATCACGACAGCGTATGAAGTTTGCATGTAAACGTGACGTAAAAACACGCTGCATCGAGTTGCCGTGACACGTCGGACACGTCACATATCAATCTCGCGTCACGTGTCATGCTGTCTAGAGCTAGTGGGGGGATTTGGTGCAATTTGCTGACCGTAGGATTTTAGTCTTTGGGTTTTGAAATGTTTATTTTATTTAAATTAGTTATGTATGAAGTAATTTCAGATTTACTGGTTGATACATTAGAAAGATGTGACATTTTAAGAGTTTTATGTTTCTTATTTTGAGAAATATTTGAGTTAAAAATTTTGTCACTAAACTTGACATGTAAAATGCGTTGAACACGATAAAACTACAATCGTATACGTGAACAAATTATAGCAAGAGTGTAGGCGTTACATATTTTAAGCATGTCCCTAGTGTCACACTACGAATTCAAAACTTGAAAATTTATATACATTTTAATGTCAGATACAAAAGTTTTATTTTCTACATAAAAATATACAATAACATAAATGTAACGTGTTTGCAAGTGAATAGCCGTGACAGCCGTCAATCTCTCTTGTCACGCCTGATGCCAAGCTACGTCACTTACTTACTTGGAAATCATTTTACTTGGCAGCTTTTATATAAAGCGTGTTTTTATGTGAATGTGGTTTGATAAAGCAAATAAAATTGTATAAATTGCCTGTTTTTTTGGTTAAAATTCCTATCAAGTCGAATGTATTGTTTTTTATGTGCCGAATAAAATTGTCAAACCTCAACACTGATTGTGTTTATTATGTTTATATGCCACTTATTTGTCTAAAAGGACATTCATTACTAACGAACCACGAGTTTAAGTTTTTTTTTTTATATAGGTACTCTAATAAAGTACTGAAAAGATTTCAGAATCCTTTTAAGCATTATTTTGGTTCTTTCGATAGAAAACTTAAAAGGACTTTATCCACATTACATACATAATATTTTTGGAACAAAATCAAAAGTCGCGAATAAAAAAAGATGCTGTATTCCTACAAAGAGTACTGATACTATTTATAAAATGTCAATGAAATTCAGTCCCAACTAAAACAAAAGACTATGGGTATGTCAATAAAATGGAAGAGCGGAGTCTCCTAACACAGGCATTACTTACTTGCTTAAAAGGAGGCTCCGATCACAAATTAAATCTATACTTATAATAAATCTGTAGAGAGGTCAATTCTGTACATTGAATATTTTTCCAAAATAACTATTGGGGGGTGATTAGTGATCGATACCGATGCCAAAAATGCAATCAGTAAAATTTTTGTCTGTCTGTCTGTCTGTCTGTCTGTCTGTCTGTCTGTCTGTCTGTCTGTCTGTCTGTCTGTCTGTCTGTCTGTCTGTATGTTCGTTATGGAAACAAAAACTACTTGACGGATTTCAACGAAACTTGGTACAATGATTCTTCATACTCCTGGGCAGGTTATAGGATACTTTTCATCACGCTACGATCAATAGGAGCAGAGCAGTGAAGGTAAATGTAGGGAAAACGGGAGAAGTTACTCCATTTTTTTTGCTTCCGTCGCGTGTGCAGCCTTAATGGTTAACGCTACACAGAAACCATGTAGGTCGAAAATGTTCTCCTTAAAATTATGTAAAAAATATACCTTGACAGTATATGTCCATCTTTTATGGTTGGCTCACAATGATACGTTTAACTCTCGGTAGCTTAGCAGTTCGGAGCTTTCTGATTATATTTGTCTACTATTACGTTTATAATACTCTCATTCACACTAACTAAAAAAAAGTTGACATTATTACGTATTCAATAAAGAAAGAATAATAAAAATCGGTCAAGAAATACCAAAGTTATACATAAAATACGGTAGCCATCGCGAGTGAAACTGAATCATGCTATAAGGATCATTTTTGTGCAACGGTCGCTGCGCTCGACGCGGTACGCGGCGCGGTTGCTGCGCGAGCTTCATACAATTTGGCTGTTGATGCGATAGATGATTCGCAGACGTTCGGAGTGTTCAACCTTATTGACCGACAATCATTTTATTGACGACTTTAAATAATTTATTTTTACTTATCTTTTGTTGTTATTTTATAAAATAGGTAAATATTAGTTATTTTGGTATGGTTTAAAAATTCGTTCAAATTACAAATTATTAATAGTTTATATTTTATTTCTATTTAGGTAAAGTAGTAGTAGATAAGCATAGATTTAGATATTGGATAGGCTGGTGTTTATTAGGTATTTCTTCCTCTCTTTTTGCACAAAGTCCGAATCTAACGCGGACGAAGTCGCTGGCAGAAGCTAGTGTTAAAATATTTTGGTACAGAAATAAAACATTTTGTATTGTTATATTAATGTAAAAGCAACATATAATTTTTCTAGCTTTATCCATCCATAGAAGTTTTCTCAAACAAAAGAAAATTGTCTGATGCAAACTCTTGGGCCCAGTGATTGAGGTTAAAATAACGTATTTACTCAAACTACTTGTGTTCCTCGGGGACGAGACATCAGTCATCCGAAGGGCATAGGGCTGTTACACAGTTCTCATAGCGGCACTATAACCTCTATTTTTATTTGAATCTTTGATAGAAGAAGTCATTGTTAGATTAATCTTTGAAATTGCATTTTATAGCCTTACCTATGTAATTTAACGGCGGTTCCCAACAGATAGGTAGAATTTTATAAATGGCCGTAAGGCGGCTTTGCGACCCAAAAGCTTAGCGTGATAAATAAAAAAATAAAATAAAAAAAAGCCTTGAATTAATTTCTTGCAAAAAAAATACAAAATTAGTTAAACTGAATTATTTGCGTAGCTTGATAAAGTTGTAATAAATAATTAACAACTTATGATAGGTACCTATCTGTATTAAACCACTTAAAACAATAGTTGTAGTTATTACACTATGTACAGCCCAGATTAGACTTAGACAAAACATAAAAATTGTATGATTCAAATAAAAATACCAAGACGTAACCTTTATTAAGTAGGCAAAAAAGAACAAAGAAAAATTCCTTTCCGTAACGTGACACCCCTACGGTCGGTGATCCCGGCGTGACACGGGGTGGGATGTGCCGTGACATGATCGATACGCCATGGCAGGCCCAGGGGACACCATGGAGGATTAAATCACACCTGGCTATTGTCTCTGGTATCTACCGGGCACAGGTGATAGAGTGCTTAGGCAACCAGGTTGATAGAATTCGAGATTGTGAAATTGTTTGGTTAGTTGAAACTGTGACTCACTCACTTCTACTTTAGAGGTATAATTTTTTTCCTGGGTAAGTATGTAGAGTTTGGCTTCCAGTTTCACTTAGCTACTGGAACGAGTAACTGGTATTCAAATATTTAAAAAAAGAAGCCATTATCGTTGTGATTTCTACCTTCAAGTGAGGCAAAATAATAGCATCCTAAAGCGGTGCCAAGATTTCCTTTTACTGAAATTATCTCAGAGAGAAAAAAACAGTTGAGTCTTAAATAAGGCACGTATGTAACAACTCTATTTAATAACCATAATGACATTACCAACTAACATACACAACATTTTAAAACAAAGAAAATCCAGCACAAAACACAACAAATACTCGTTAACTATTACCTCAACCCAACAATGCTGTAAACAGCACAGTACTTAATGCCTCGGCCAATTCCACCGGCATTCATTCACACTAAATAGACTGCAGAATTTGAAACCGCCCGACATTCGGCATAAATACCACAAATGTTAGCGATATTTGAGCGCTATATTCTGTGAATAAAGTACACGGGCAACATTATGTTGCTTTGAAAAGCAACTTTGAAACAACAGAGAAGTGGTCAAGTCTACACTATATGATGTAGAGTGCCCTGCAGCATGATCCCCTCAGAAATAATAACCATGATATATTTTAACAGTTTGTTTTAAAGACTACCAAGAGCACGCTTTCAACTGGCATAATAACCATTTAAGCAAGTTAACCGTTTAAGTTTTTTGATGCCATTTTATAATTGTTTTTAGGTGTATATATAAATAAGTTTATTTTAAGGTCATGTAAATGTGTACATATAATTCATTGTCTCTTCTTAAGCAAAACCTTTTAAATATATTATACCTAAGTATTCAAGTTTTTTACAGTTCTATTTATTAAATTACTTCTACTAATTGTATTTGAACCTTTAAAGTAAGTATATTTTTTCTCAAAAACGACCACCAACTTACAGCAACATATAACTTTACATGTCCTACCAACAATCATCGCTCCACAAAAAGTTGCCCGTCTACGTTAACCACAGTGACTGAACATCTCAAGGGTTTACATGTGCAACAAAGACAGCGATTAAATCACTGAGCTATGTGGAAGAGGATTATTGTTTCCTGCGCCGGCAATGTAAACACGTCTGTGTGTGTTTAGCGACATATCGGTGTATCGCGTCAACAGTGTTATTGAGTTTAGACTGTATCCCGTTTGTTTTATAGTGATAGTAAATCTATACATGATAATATTATAAACAAGATTTTTTTGAGTTTTTGTTACACTTCCAACGTGGGAAGCTACTCTTCGAAAGTATCGTAGGCTATATTTTATCCCGGTACGGGCAGTACGTAGTTCCCCTGGGACGCGGGTGAATTTTTTTCTTTGTTTGTACCGTAAGGAGTCCGAAATTATTATGAATAACAAAATCGTATTACCTTTCTCCGTGGAAAATAAGCCAATTTTAAAATAATTTCACTATTTGGGAATTTACGGATTAGAAAGGAAGTAAGGAATGACATATTGTTATTTAGGCAAAAGAAAGTAGGAAAGGAGTCACTCCTGAGACGCAGGTTTTTACCCGCGAGAAAAAGCGTTTTGATACTAGTTTAACTAATTCATCGGTCGAATTATTCTGAATATTTGAATCTGCTAACAAAAACCGAGTACAGAGACCATTTAACAGATTAAACTTCAGTCTATGCAAACGATATAGTTTTAATGTTATTATCAAGTCGTAATTAATATGATGGCTGCGCTAAACTAATCTGTATAAAGTGAGGGAGAAGAAATAAAAACCTTTTAAAACGATTGCTTTATCTAAAACGTGCAGTGAGAGGCTGTGACAAGAGCATGTGGGTAGCGGTGACAATATTTTCCGAATTCTTAGGACAAATATCTTGGAATATTAAAGAAAGTTTTATCGTAAAAGATTTTTTTTAATAATGCATAATGGTAACAAAATATAGCCTCGTATGTAAAAATAAATAAATAAGAGAAATGTGTTGATATTTTTCTGTTTTCCGAACTTTTTTAATACAGAGAATTAAATCTGAGTCGTTTCACAATAACAAAGAAAGTTTGGTTGCAGGACGTAACTTACTTATTGTGTATCACATACGTCCTAAAACATGTAAAAAAACGCCCCTTTGCATAACAGTTTGTATACAGGGTTACTTGTAAGTAGACCGCACCCTTTCATGAGGTGATAGTATAGGTCAATACGGACAAATTTGACCATTGGGTAAAAGTTAACCCGTTTCAAGATAATCGAATTTCAAGATCTTTTCTCAAAAAGTCGTCTAGGTACACGTATAAATTTTTATTATTAGTCAAGTCTCGTTTTTGTGGATTTTTGTGTGTTTTTGGATAGAAGATGAATCACTTCATAATAAAAAACCATAAAACTGTACAAATCACAAAGGAAATTATAGCGAACAGCAATTACTTTTTTAGTAGCTCAAAAATATTACTCTTCATTTTTTTTGTGCAGAATATATCCAAAAAGGCACAAAAACACACAAAAATCCGCAAAAACGAGACTTTTAACTAATTATAAATATTTATACGTGTACCTAGACGACTTGTTAAGTAAAGATCTTGAAATTCGATTCGATCTTGAAACGGGTTAACTTTTGCCCAGTGTATCCCATGGTCAAATTTGTCCGTATTGACCTATACTATCGCCTCATGAAAGGATGCGGTCTACTTACAAGTAACCCTGTAGGTATATCTACCTACACAGCAACTTGTCATATTGTAACTTGTGTGTATGTCACCGAACAACAGTAAGATTTATTAGACAAGACACTTCCTCATCTTAATTAGGCTCTTCATATACGGCGCAGTAGCTATAGCATTTCCTTACCAAGCTACGCATACTAGACAACTGGCCAGCACGCATAGCATTGTCTCTACGGAGGAAGGAAAGTTGAGCGAAGATGCCATGACGCAGGTAGGTCAGGCACCTTCTTGTAGGTCAAGTAACGCACAGCAGGAGTTCACACAATTAGTTAGTTTACTACTAAACTAACGACGCATTCGGGTTCTTTGACACAACTGTCAAGTATTAGCCTTGATTGATTAGTGATTTGCTTTTCAAAACAATCGTGTTTCAAAGAAGGCGTATGAGGGCGGAGCTTGTTACTGTCCCATAACCTGATGAAATATTAATAAGCTAATATTATATTAATAAGGTAATCTTCAATAAAAGGAAATATGACTTTTTGATTGTTTTTCATGCTGTAACGTAATACACCGAAGGTAGCATTATACCTCTAGATATCCGAACAAAGGGTTTCGTACTATTTTCAATCAGAAAGAAAATCCAGAGTGAAATCTGGAAAAACACTTGTTATGTTATATTTTATTTACTAACTAACAATTCTCCGTAAAATTAAAACATAAAATTAATCGGTGTGCTCAAAATTATAGCTAACTAGCTTTTGCCCGCGACTTCGTTCGCGTGGAATAGTGACTTCCTCCAGATTTTTGGTTTGACCAATAGATGGCGCTGTATGTCCGGAATAAATTTTATTTTTTATTTTTATTTTTTGTAATAAAAACTATCCTATGTCCTTTCTCAAGTTTCAAACTATGTCTGTACCAAATTTCACACAAATCGGTTCAGTAGTTTAGGCGTGAAGAAAAGACAGACAGACAGACAGAAAGACAGACAGACAGAGTTACTTTCGCATTTATAATATTAGTTTGGATTAGTATAGTAATTTGTAACCAATTAATGAAAGTTGAGTTATTAAATATGTTAACTGAAGCTGAAACATAAATTAATATGAGAGACTGAATATTATTACTGAAGTATTACGTGTTAAGTTTACTCGTACTCGTACTTCCTAGAACTTACGATAAATGGAGTAGCCATATTTAACACAGATTTTTTCTTACTAAGAAAATGTGCACAGCTGCTTTATTCTCCGAAAACCGTCTGTGATTTTTTTTCCAATAGCGCTCAATTCACACTAGCGGAATATCGTTGCTCATAGCGTACCTGAGCATATACGCACAGTCCCCTATAATTTTATTTACTGAGAAAAAGCTACAATCACATCTATCACTGGTTGTCAAAGATAAAACGTTTCTTGATTTTTTTGTCTGCAACTCAGGGAACATTCAGTACGAATTTCATTTCTTCATGAACTCGATAAGCAAAAATATTGATCATGTTAATGTACAAACAAGCTCTTTACAACATGATAAGTGGGTACGTCCCTAGTCCGTAGGTAATAGATATCAAACGTTGGTCACCTCAAGCGTTCGTAAGGTTCGTCTCAAGACGTTATTTGCCAAATCGTCGTGCTCGACTCGAGTTACCTGTGTAAATATACGAGCTAAAATTGTGAGCGTTTCAGCTAGCAACGATACGGAACAAAAGGTAACGTTTTGTAGGCCTTGTAAAATTTTCCTTTGCTGTTTATGTTGTTTTAGGCTCGAAGTCTTAAATGTAAACTATGTCTAAGCGTCTCGCTTGTGTTTTTATTGCTTTATTTCGTAAAGTAGAAGATGATTGGTGAGTGACGAAATTTAGGTTTCTACTTACTTTTGCAATTTCTCGGTTTTGTTATGCAGATTCTGACATATCCTTTATTTATAATGGTTACTGCGTGTATTTATAAAATAGTCAATCTAACATAATATTTGGTGTCATAATCCATTGATTAACTTACAAAGTCAAAGTCAAATCATTTATTTCATTTAGGCCTTTACAAGCACTTATGAATGTCAAAAATAACTAAGTTTGATTCTAGTTGCCCATTCCAAAAGTAGCTTCCTATGGAGAAGAACGGGCAAGAAACTCCATGGTTACTCTTTTTAAAAATTAAGCAAAATTAAAAATTTTGAAAAAACCCCCGACGGTAAAAATCTTATTGAAAAATAATAAAATAACTCAAAACCCCCGACTTAACCCAATTATATAGGAATATCCGTCGGGAGCTGCCATTAAACCAGCTAAAGGATTCTAGTGTCGTGAATACAATTATTGAAGAATTGTAGATGTTTAACGATGACATAAAATACACTCAATTAATTGTTGAAATTTCATATAGAAAAGGCAGCCCCCGACGGTTATTCCTATATAATTGGGTTAAGTCGGGGGTTTTGAGTTATTTTATTATTTTTCAATAAGATTTTTACCGTCGGGGGTTTTTTCAAAATTTTTAATTTTGCTTAATTTTATTTCAGACTTTTTAGAGAACATATACGAATTATAGTCTATATAATATGTTATTGCAATATTATTTTGCACCGATATTGTAGCGCCCTCTAGTGAGTTACAGGCGTAATTTTTATTATTTGGGAACATGCATTAAGCACGTACACATTGCTGATGAAAACAGAATTGTAATCGGACGTTTTGATTATATTGTAACATTGCTTGGCACTAATATTGTGGCGCCCCCTAGTGATTAATAGCTATGACACCTATCTAAGAACATGAACTCATCGAACACAAAACCGTTATTGAAAACCGCATCAAAATCGGATCATTAGTTTAGAAGGTAGGTGGGAACATTACTTTGCTCTTTTGCACTAATATTGTGGCGCCCCCTAGTGAGTTACAGCCATGACACCTATCTAAGAACATGAACTCATTGAACACAAAAACGTTATTGAAAACCGCATCAAAATCGGATCATTAGCTTAGAAGGTAGGTGGGAACATTACTTTGCTGTTTGGACTAATATTGTGGCGCCCCCTAGTGAGTTACAGCCATGACACCTATCTAAGAACATGAACTCATCGAACACAAACCCTTTATTGAAAACCGCATCAAAATCAGATCATTAGTTTAGAAGATATGTGGGAACATTACTTTGCACAAACGCACACACAAACACACAAACACACAAACACACAAACGCACAAACGCACATCTCTCACCCTAAACGCATATACCTGCTCCGTTCCGTCGTGGGTAAAAATAGTATGGTATTACAGTTTGTATGTATTGATACATACAACAACAGCATGCGAAGATCATGTAGAATCGCAAAGAAGACAAATGAGGATAAAATGACAATTAAAATGCTACATGGTATTCACATTTACAAATCAGTGTATGTGTATTTTGGCACAAATTTACAGACAAATATCAAAAGAAGAATACAATACAATACAATAATATACAATTTTACTGGCTTGTGTAATTTTAATTTGTAAATTAATTAGATAGTCAGTATGTCCTATGGAGCAGGACCAGCATGTTTCCAAACAAAGATTTCGTTATCATTATGTCAGTCAATTGCCGTCCATTTCTACACGCAGGCCACCCCCAACGAATGCCAACCTTATATGTATACTGATATTATAATCACAATACAAAAAACCTCTTGGTATTTTTATTGTCCCAATTCGGTAAAAGCTGGTATATTTTCCATGAAAAGAGCATTATTTTCGGATATGTGGTGAGTATGTCATTCGCAGTAATTACTAATTACTGAAAATGTCTGGTCAACTTGTATTAACCCAATTGGGTTACATTTTAAACCAATGGCTTTATTCATTGTAAAAACGCCTGAAACATATACACTTGGTTAACCAGCTACAAAATAATTGAATTTAATACTGCTGCATATAGTTTATAAGCATATAAGTATATTTAGCAATAATATAAGTTGAAGAGTTTGTTGGTACGTTTATTTAAACGTGCTAGACTCAGAAAATACTAGTCCGATTTTGAAAACATTTTCAGTGATATATGGCACAATTATCGAGAAAGGTCATAGACAACTTATTACCGGGTGCTCGAAATACGAAGTCCCAGGCTGGCGAAAGCTGGATTCTATAATAAAAATATGATGGCTACTAACGCTCTATTTTACAGCAAGCCTAGAATTTTCCTACAAACAACAACAGCATACGAACAAAGTTTCCTCTCGTATATTCCGGGTATGTTTGCAGTATAGAACCTTGCTAGCCAAGTTGACGGCACAAACAACTTTCAGTTATGCCGATAGCAAACTCTGTACGAGGTCCGTACAACATTGATTGGAAAACTACTATATATAAACTATCATATTTTCCTATCGGGATTACTCGGACTATGTAAGTATTACTGGCTGTTTTTCCGTGGATTCACCTGTGCACTTCTTTCCGTACGGGGATAAAACATAGCCTACGTTACTCGGCAATAGAGTAGCTTTCCAATAGTGAAAGAATTATTCAAATCGGTTGAGTAGTGTCGGAAGCTTTGCTTTTTAAGCTTTTTGACAAACAAACAAAAAAAAACCGGCCAAGTGCGAGTGGGACTCGCGCACGAAGGGTTCCGTACCAGAGCGAAAATGAGCAAAAAAAATCACGTTTGCTGTATGGGAGTCCCCCAAAATATTTATTTTATTCTAGTTTTCAGTATTTGTTGTTATAGCAGCAACAGAAATACACCATCTGTGAAAATTTCAGCTCTCTAACTATCACGGTTCATGAGATACAGCCTGGTGACAGACGGACGGACGGACGGACGGACAGAGGAGCGAAAACAATAGGGTCCCGTTTTACCCTTTGGGTACGGAACCCTAAAAATGTTCCTCTTCGGTATATTACTTAGTATACCTATGTAGAAGTATAGATAAGTATATACTGTTAAGCTGTAGGTATTATCAGATTAGTGCCTAATAGTAAGACTACAGTTGGTAATATAAGTTGTTTTGCTTATCCTTGATTGGATTAGTACTTAAATAAGGCAGAGAAGTCAGGCATTATGAATTAATTACAACGCAGAGCCTTATTTCTCTGAAGCCAGATAAGCTGGGTATTGGTACCTTCCTACCTATACATATATGTATAAGTGCTTACATAATTCTAGAAGTAGAAAACATGCTGTGTATAGGCTCATGCTATGTATATGTATGCTCATTTTAAGTGCATAAATAGTAGGTATTTTTATTAGTATTAAGTATTATTTAAAAAAATATTTCACTGTTGAATATCTGCACTCTTCCTGAGTAACACAGGTTATATGTATTTTATCCGCGTACGGGCAGTAGTACCTTCGGGACGCGGCTGAAACCACGGGAAAACTACTAGTTTAATAATAGTAGCAGGTATTTATTAATTGTAATTTGGTTACGTTTATGTATAAAACGGTTTTTAATTAAATAAATATTTTGGTTTCCGTAACCGCTCATTAATGGATTCGCTTTATTTTAATTAAAAATTACATTTGGTGTTCAGCTGTAATTGCTGAAATAATAAATCACACCAGTGATTCCTACCTACCTTATCTGATATTCACAAACGAATCGTATAATTTCACATAGCAATTATAATTTATTCTGATAACGTGGAAAATTATATTTTTTTGCACAAATTACGATTACTACGCCAGCGTGAATTCTTACTGCCGGGGCTGTTGGATTGTTCGAAAGAGTTACCGCGGCCCTGATACATAAAGGGCTTAAGAAGAAACATGGTGAGTTTTGGTCAGTAAGAGTCTGATGCTCCCTCACGCTGCACCCACAGCGGGATCATATAATAATTTCGAATAAAAAAAGCGTAAGTAGGTACTGGTTGGAGAAAAGACTGGAGAGTACATGAGTTATTTTTTTATCAATTTTGAACTGAATGGATACAAAATTACAGTTTACCTATAGCCACTATTTCAACCATCATATTTTCATTTGTCGGTAACATTTCAAAAAGGAAATAAATACAATTTATTGACTAAACAAACTGACATTAACAACACCAGAACAGTTACGGTTGAATTTTTAACTTTACATTTTAATAAAAAATACATTTTATTTGCTGAAAACTTTGTTATTCACGTCAGGTTTTACAAATTCATTCGTTCGGATATTTATTCAATATCTGGATTGAAAGCTTTGATGGAAAATACATGTTATGTTATTCTTTTTTATGGTAAACACGTGAAGTGCTGGACTGGTGAACTGCTGGCGAAATGTGAAATGTTAATGGAAAAGAAGAGCCTTTGCTGAATAAATTCCCTTTTTACATTTCGTAAAAATTTGATTGATATTACAAATATTATTTTTATATTTTTTCATAGTTTTATGTATAACATTTGATACAAAATACGGTCAATGATCGACAGACCGATTGCTTAACCTTAAGGTCGATCGAGCTGTGTGGCTGTTACTTAGCCACGAGTTCCTCATCGTCACCATTCTATACCACATTTGACCTAATATATCTTAGGGGCCGTTCAAGTATTACGAAAGCACTTTGTTTTGCTTATTTTGGATGACATGGGGGGTAGGAGTAGGGTAGGAGTCCAGATGATGATTACGTCATCGATAGTTATTTACTTTTTTACACGAATGGCAACCCTCGCATTGTTTATGCTTGAAAACGAAACGCATTTTCGGGGATTCCCGCAAATATACACGCATACGTTTAGGCACTCGCTTTAGAATCGATTCGGGGAATTACCGCGCGCTGTTCACTTGTCTAAATTTCTTCTGTCAGTGTATTGTTTTGTTCGGATACTATAACATTATAATTATAATATTAAAAAAAAAAACATTTTTAATTGAAAAATGTTTACGTAACCATGGGGGGAGGGGGTAAAAGCTTTGCTTACTTTTGCTGACAAGGGGGATGGGGGGGGTAAATAATTGTTATAAATCTGCTTACGTAATATTTGAACGGCCCCTTACCAAATTATTGATTACGATAGCCTCACACTGGTGGATATTCGATTAAGTTTTTGTGAGCAACACTGTTTGAATCGTACGAGCGTTGTCACGCGTTTACTAGCGACAGCAAACAATTGACAACTGCCGATATAAAAGATGACGCCAGGAACCACGCGATAGATTTTTTCCGCTTATAATATGTCATCCGATTTTGGTAAAAAATCGATAGTGTGAAAGCGTATATATTGGAAACCTGATAGTGCCCGTAGTCTTAATATATCCTGGTGACAAAGACACTGACATATTATAAGGTTGGTCATCGGTCATGCAGTTAATTAAGCTCAAGCGACCGCCGTCAACCGTCAGGGTGTCAACGTGTGTCGTCTTACGGCCGGTTACAAATTGCCTAGGCCGATACTTTAATGTATATTGGTTATGTATAACGTCATTGATGGGTATACATGGTAGTGCCAGTTTGTAAAGTTTGGCGTTATTTTCCCTATGATTCCAAAAACAACAATATACCTATTCTATATATTATAAAAAAAAGTCGTGTTAGTTACACATTTTATAACTCAAGAATGGCTAAACCGTTTAAGCTGAAAATTAGAGGGGAGATAGCTTAGACCCGCGAAAAGGACATAGATTTTTGTCACCATCCGGCTACGGGAAACAATCTTATCGGGACTCGGGTGAAACCGCGGGTGGAAGCTAGTCTACTAATAAATATAATATTCTATTGTTAATGTTATATTATGTTGAATAAAACAGTTGATTCAATTTCCCAAAACCGTAGTTTTCAAAATTCCGCAGTCCAAACAATTTTCAAATCCTTTGTCCAAAAAAATTACAAAAAGACCCTATTAAAAAGGTTACGATGACATAAAAACCATGATGAATTTAATATTGTAGAGGTACTTGCACAATGGTCGTAAAAATGTTCTATGTACCCATGGGCTGCAGGTCAGAGTCCCTTCATTATTTATGTACGGTCCCACTCTTTAAACACGATACTTTATGGGGTCCCATGGACCTTCCTTCTTTAAAAGGATAGCTGCAACTCACCACGGTATTAAATATTCTATGCATTATTCTAGCGCTGTTGCCCTACTTAGTCGAAGGAGGTCTCGTAAAACGTTGTTCTGTTTTTCTAGTTTAGAGGTCATTCTATTTTCAGCAAGCGCTTTATTTACATATGTACTTTACTTACGGTGAGTTTCCCCATTTAAATATAACCTAACCATGTTCAGTAGTCTAACCGCCGATTTGAACACTGGTCAGCTATGTAGTATTCGGCTGGTTATAGTTTGGTAAAAGTTAAATGGTGAAAACCCTTGGAAGACCAAACTTAATTATCATCATCAGCCTATCGCAGTCCACTGCTGGACATAGGCCTCTCCAAGTGCACGCCACTGAGATCTATTTTCGGCTTCTCGCATCCAGCTCCTGCCAGCCGTCTTGCGCAAGTCATCACTCCACCGTGCCTGAGGACGTCCTACACTACGTTTGCCGAGGCGTGGTCTCCACTCTAGAACTCGTTTACCCCAACTCCCAACGGTTATCGGTTCTTCATTTATTTATTTATTTATTTATTTAACAATTTATGTACACAGTGAACATATAAAAGAAACTGACATGGCATAGAAATAGTACAAAGGTACTGCTTATTTCTAAATCGAAATCTCTTCCAGCAGACCCGTAGTAGGAGAGTTAGAATGAAGAGAAGTAGGTAGATAGACTGTGTAAAAGGACATAGTAAAGATATATAAATTACACACATATATACATATATAAAGCAAAAGATAATACATACATACAAAAATACATATTTTATAAAATGACTCTATGAAGAAGAGGAGGACAAATAGTAACTTTTGAGTTTCTGTTTAAAAGTAGCAACAGTTTGACAGTTCCTTAATTCAGGCGGCAGCGAATTCCACAACCTTACTGCGTTTACTGTGTAGGAGAAGGAATAAAAGTCAGTGGAATGGGAGGGGATTTTAAGGAGAGATTTGAGATGCGTTCTACAGAGCGCATCAGGCGAGCGAACAAATGAAAAGCGTTCTCGCAGATAGGAAGGAGTTTTGGGATTAAAAAGGATATTAAAAAGGAGACACAAAATGCGGGTGTTCCTGCGAAGACGAATAGGGAGCCACTTGAGTTCTTTGCGAAAATGAGAAACATGATCATATTTTTTTAGATTGAAAACAAAACGAATACATAAATTTTGCAACCGCTCAAGTTTATTTAAGAGCTCCTCTGTGGCATCCAAATAACAGGCATCGGCGTAGCCCACTGCCACTTCAGCTTGCTGATTCGGTAGGCTATGTCGATGACCTTGGTTCTCTGACGGATTACCTCATTTCTGATGCGATCCCTCAGAGAAACGCCGAGCATAGCTCTTTCCATAGCCCGCTGAGCGACTTTAAACTTGTGGACCAGCCGTACCGTCAGTGTCCACGTTTCGGCTCCGTAAGTCATGACAGGTAGGACTCGACGTAGCTTCCCAAATGCAGCCCAACCCAACTGAATTCTCCTATTCACCTCGTCCTCAAAGTTGTTTCTACCTAACTGCAATGTCTGCCCGAGGTATACATATTTCCAAACAACTTCGAGAACGGCGCCGTGTATCGCAATCGGTTCCGGTAGAACATGTTCATTGAACATGACCTTGGTTTTGTCCAAGTTCATTCGTAGGCCGATGCGTAGAGAAGATTCAGCCAGGTCGTTCAGCATCTGTTGTAGGTCCTGCAGCGTTTCCGCCATGATGACGATATCGTCAGCAAATCTCAAGTGAGAGATGTGTTCGCCATTGATGTTGATGCCGCGTCCTTTCCAGTTCAGCGTCTTGAACATATCCTCCATTGCATTAGTGAACAGTTTCGGGGAAATAACATCCCCTTGTCTCACTCCTCGATGCAACGGTATGGGCCTTGTTTGCTGATTCTGTACTTGGACGGACATTGAAGCGGCTTCGTAGAGACATCTCATTACTTGGATGTATCGCCAATCTACTTGACAACGCTGCAGGGACTCCAGAACAGACCAGATTTCAACCGAGTCAAAGGCCTTCTCATAGTCCACAAATGCTAGACACAGGGGCTGATTATACTCTTCGGTCTTCTGTATAATCTGCCGCACTGTGTGGATGTGGTCTATGGTGCCGTATCCGCTCCGAAACCCAGCCTGCTCCGGTGGTTGGAATTCGTCGAGTCTTCGCGCAAGTCGGTTCGTGATCACTCTTGAGAACAGCTTATATACGTGGCTTAGGAGGGAAATGGGTCGATAGTTCTTCAACTGGGTTTTGTCTCCCTTTTTGAAGAACAGGACGATAACACTCCTACTCCACGCCTCTGGAGTTCTCCCTTCAAACAGGACGGCATTAAAAAGCTTCTGGAGCTCCCCCAGTACGGGCTTACCTCCTGCTTTTAAAAGCTCTGTTGTAATGCCATCCTCGCCAGGGGCTTTTCCATTTTTGAGCTGTCTCAGAGCGATCTCGATTTCGCCACTGCTGACTTCTGGCAGGTCTTCGGTGAAATGGCGTGTTAATGTGGCTCTAGAATCCTCATTTCCGGGATCAGGTCGAGAACTTAATTAACTCTCATTTTGTTAAACAATCAGGACATGCATTTATAAAAAAAGGAGTTCTCATATTAATTACACAAAAAAAGTTTTCCTCCTAAATACTAGCGTAAACCATGAAACGAACTCAAGACGTTTATTAAGAAGTCTATTAAACCCGTTTTGAATACAAATAAGTTATAAAGTCGGCGGAATGATTACTCTGCCGTCCACACGGCCATTTGATCCTTATGAACAGATTTTATGAGACGTAAAAAATGTCGAGCGTCGTAAAACTTCGCGAGTCACTAGTAGGGAACATTGTTAGAATTTTAGACATGTTTTTTGAGTTAACTCACTTCATATGACTTATGTATTTAGGGTAAGGCAAAGTTATCATATTATTAATGACCTTCATATAGTTACGGCGGCTGATTGCAAAGGAGATTAGCCAACTACGCAGGATCTGTTAGTGCACAAGTAAGAGACAACGGTGCATTCTCCATTCCCAAAAGGAATCCAACGTGAGTGAGGTCAGAAAAAATCATTTAATTAGACAATAAGTATTCTTAGGGCTCCGTAAGTAAGCGTCAAACATCATAGTTCTCAGAAAAAGACTTCCAAAAAGCATAATCTTTTAGTAACTACCAAGGAAAAAGGAAAGATGAAGAACCCACTTACTTAATATTTGAGCATGCAAATATCTAGCCAGGTCAAGGCATTTTTGCTGAGAAAAAACTATAGTTGGTATTGGTACAGTGCGGCAAATTACAACTTAAACCAACGATAATGCTTAGAATATCTTTCAGACCACCGGAAATTCCCAATAACGCGAACGAAAATCTCGAATTTGCAAAAGCCTGACTGAATAACATGATATAAATGACTGACATGATATAAATGTTTGTCTTCGTTTGATTTTTCTCGTCAAAGTGAAGGAAAACATTGTGGGATCCGCTGTAAAGCTAGTAGTAGACTTGTGTAATGAAGTGTGGAAGCGATAGAGGAAAGTCGCTTAGAGTGTGCAACAGTCTTCAGTGAAGTTGTAAACAGTTGAACTATTGAGTGACACACAAAGGTTTATGCTCTTAGTTGTGATTTTGATAGGGAATTACAGTCATTGTTTGATAAAAAATATGTAACTGATATTTTAGGCTGAATAATTATTGATATTCTGTAGTTTTTACGATGCGACCAATATATCTAGATTCATCAAAATTAATTTGAAACAAAATGTTAAGGTTGTTTTTTATGAGTGTTTTTTTTGTATTATTTAATAGGTATATAGTTGGCAAAGATATCAACACAGTAAGCAAAATAGGAGCAAAACGGTTCACATAAGCAGACCCCATGCTAATCTCCGTTTCTATTACGATTTAACATAAAAAGAAACAGCTTATCTCAAGAACACCCTTTTCTAAAGGACCCTTGTCGATGGAAAACATGATAACACACACACGCACACACACACACCTACACACACAATCATATCTCCACACTTACCCGTGCGACTTTGAAGTTCTTCGAGTATAGGGGTACCTACTAATGATGATTTAACTGAGGTTTTATCCTTATGGTTGATTATTGGATTTTGTTTTTAGGTTATTTTATATGTTTATTTTATAGGTAATCCTTTGCGGTATCGCTATTTCCGTGATGAAAATGAAAGTGCGAGGTAACCTCATGAAATGTTCAAAAACGAGGTACTCGTTTCGGTACCTAAAATAAAAATGTTATTAACTTTCAACTTCAATATTTACTTATCGTAACTTTATAACTATAGCCTAATATCTTCGAGAACATTAATGCCGAAGGTCGTATGAATGACGGCTGTAGGAAACTGATATTCAAACAAATCCTTGGATTCTCATGTTATTTGCAAGGCAAAGCTTAATTAAAGGTCATGTAGGATCCTCCTAACGCACGGCTCAATTTACCCGGATTATAATTAAAAGCCTAAAGCATAACATATATGATTCTTGTATGTCTTAAGACTGGTTTAAGCTCTGACACTAGGACTTAGTTGGTGATTCAACATACAGCTCACTCGATGAGAAGAAGACCAAAGCAGAAATCGCAAAGCCAAAAATAAAAAAAAATAAAAATAAAATTTAGCCAAGAAAATATGATATATTTTAATTTTTGTATATAGTACTAGCTTCTGCCAGCGGTTTCACCCGCATCCCGTGGGAACCTCGGCACGGACCCGGATAAAAAGTAGCCTATAGCCTTCCTCGATAAATGGGCTATCTAACACTGAAAGAATTTTTCAAATCGGACCAGTAGTTCCTGATATTAGCGCGTTCAAACAAACAAACAAACAAACAAACAAACAAACAAACTCTTTAGCTTTATAATATTAGTATAGATTTGTATTTTAATGTTTTTAATCGACTTCCCAAAAAGGAGGAGGTTCTCAATTCGGCCGGTATGTTTTTTTTTTTTTTTTTTTCTATGTATGTACATCGATTACGCCGAGGTTTATAGGCCGATTTACGTGATTCTTTTTTTGTTCGACGCGGAATAGCTGCCAGTTGGTCCCATAGTCATCAGGTCAGGGATCTGATGATGGAAACCCTGAGAAATCGAGGGCAACTTTCGAAAGTTGTAAGCATACATTGGGTTAACCTTGACACTCATATGTATGTCTGATAGCACTATTCAACAGTGAAGGTTTGGAGCTGACCTGATGATGGAGACCAAAGAAGGTCGAGGGAACTCGACAACTGAGTCTGTAAACTACCTCGTGTTTGGGCTTATATTATTCGTATTGACGAGACCTTTGCAACAGTGAAGGTTTGGAGCTGACCTGATGATGGAGACCAGAGAAGGTCGAGGGAGCTCGACAACTGAAAATAAAAACTACCTCGTGTTTGGGCTTATATTCTTCGTATCAATGAGAACTTTCCAGTTATGTGGATAGTGACCTTACTCGTTTCACTGAAAAGCTGAAAATAAAAAACTTTTTTACAAAAAAAAATAACCGTTTTTTTTTTGCTTTTTAGTGTTTTGGGAAGTCGGTTATTTTTTTTTTGTAAAAAAGTTTTTTTTAGAAATATGAAGTTTAAGTTTGTATATAGTGTGTACGTATTTTAGTAAAAAAGACTGACAAACCTGTGGCCCGTTTTGCATCTCAAATCAGCCAAAAATCAGATGATTTTTTATACATTGTATATATTGAAATACAACTTCCATTGTGGAAAATATATTATTTTTAAAAGCTTTTTGAAACTAAATACGATGTACTTCAAAGGCTTGTTACTTTAAATTGTTTCCACGTAAATACGGCGTTATTTCGCAAAAACTAGGTTACAAAAAATTCAGCAAATACCAAATAAAATGGTTTCGCTGAAAGGTTCACGTTTCAAAGTACGAATAACTGAAAAACGATCTAGCATCTAAAAGATTCACCAAACTCGTATAAAACCTTTTTATCCACCCAACATACAAAAACAACAAAACTTCACGAATTTTTTTGCAAAATTTTAACGATGTTCATCTCGCATTTTCGAGTTTTCAAATAAAACTCTACCTGAACAAGTAAAATATTTATTCAAACAACAATGCTGGACCACAAAAAGTCCCTAATTATTACACTCAGTCAAACATTCATTGGAAAACCTCTCACTTCGCGTTTAATTCAATGAATTGACGTAAAAACGGGTGGCATAATGAATCGCAATTTTGAGTGAAAAGAAAAAATCATTGGAATGTGAAAAGGAAAATAGAAAAAATTGAATCAAAACGTATTAGCGAGGGTGGCGGGCTCGAAAATGATTGAAAGCTGATTGGAATGATTGCCGACGCGTTTCGGACGATTGCAATAGTCTGGCCGACCTGTCAAATTCGTGAAATCGTTTAGGATACCTGCGTACCTGAATTGTCTGTGAAAACTTCGGTGTTTGTGAATAAACTGATAAAATAATATTGATAAAGTAAAGTAATAATATCGATAAATTGCAAAAGTAAAATATTTTTTCTATGTTTACATGTTTTATAAATACCTAACACACATTTATTTGTCCGATCGCAATCTATCCCCAACCCAAGAGATTAGAATAGCAGGTGCCATGAATCAAAACATCTCCTCCTGTGGGAAATTATAAAGACTAGAGTAAAAACATCAATTGAGTAATGAGAAGGAATTTTCCAAGTTTTGGAATATTATAAAAAGTACCTATATATTATCTATACTTTGATATTATACATTATTTTGTTACTCTTTTACGCAAAAATACTAGTCGGATTATGATGAAACTTGAAAACAATATACAAATGTACATCCAAATATAAATAATATACTTACAAGCTACTTTTATCTGGGTACGGGTTATAGTTTAACTCGCAAACGAAACTACATCAAAATATGAATAGGATTCTAATGCAATAATATGAAAACTAACCCTAGTTGTTTGACTATGTTAACTGATGTTTAGCATCTAGTTAAACTGAGTTAAAAACTTATCCCGTTGGGAGTATACTGCATCCGGTAAAAGGTGTGTGTATGTATTCTAACTAATATTGTAGATGAAATGTGTTTAACGATAAGAACGTAATTTTCTTAAGATTGACCTCTAACCAAAAATATTATTGGGTGATATTTTGAAGCTTCATCCGTGTATGAAATGGATATTAGGTAATAATTTCATAAGAACACAGCAGCAACTTGTAACATAACGCAAAAAAAAATAAGTCGAAAAGGGATACCTAGGGATTTAAACGATTTTCACACACAATTTATAATTAAAGTCAAATCATTTTTTCCCACCCTATTCTATACTCTCATCCCTTATACGATTGCTATGAAGATGCAATTACCTTGTAAATACGTACAACAAAACCGCAGTACTTAACAATCCTCTCCTAATAACATTACCGGAGAAGGAACTCGGTCCGATGTGTTCCAACTACCTCATTCATGTACAAGTAGCCTGTAGTTTGTTTAGCCCATAATAAATGCCCTCTTCCGACTGTACTTGTGATACTCTTTAGAAATACCTTTACAACGTACTGTAAAAGGTCCTACATTTTAAAGTTCGCTACATGATTGTTGTGCTGTTTGCTAATAAATATACTATGCTAGCTGTTTTCCCGCAGTTTTTCTCGTGTCCCATGGGAACTAATACGGGGAAAATATTTAGCGCAGATAGTGTAACAAACAGTCAAATCTTTTCTGTTTCGATATATATTAGTATAGAATATATATAAAATCATTCAAACACTCACTATTAATATTATAAATGTGATAATTATTCTGTCTGTTTTTCATTTGCGCTTTCACCACGGACGGATCCAATAGGTACATAGGCTACATTTTATCCAGTTACGGGAAATGGTTCTCCCGGGACGGGAGTGCAACCACGGGGAATAGCTAGTATTTTCCAAAATTAGTGGTGCTATTTTGACCAAACTGTATTTCATATTTATTTTGCTCCCTAGTGTAAATATCTATTTTTCCCGAAAATATTGCAAAAAATGTTGACAATAAATTCTGTAAATAGGCCACAGAGGCGACATAAGGGCGCAGGTACACGTGCTTTTGAACCCTGTTTTTCATCGTTACAGTTATTTTTAGATATCTCGTAAATAAGTACCGTCACTTTCTTGGATAACCCAATTTTATAGTGAAGGTGTAGAACTTCAGTGCTGTTCGCAATGTACAGAGTATTTTAGTGATTATCTGTTGCATATTTATATAGTGTTACTAGTTATCTTCTACTAGTGACCCGCGGATGCCCCTCAAACTGAAGGGCAACAAATCCGTCATTAGACCTGTCGTCCTGTATGGATCGGAGTGTTGGGCATTGAAAAAGAGGGATGAGAAGAGAGTGCATGTAGCAGAAATGAGAATGCTGAGATGGATGTGTGGTGTTACAAGAATGGATAAAGTGAGGAATGATTACATTAGAGGAAGTCTGAAAGTAGCGCCAGTTACAGAAAAGATGAGAAGTAGAAGATTGTCGTGGTATGGGCATGTAATGAGGAGGGATGATACGCATGCAACAAAGTGTGTGCTAAGTATGAATGTAGATGGATGGAGAGGAAGAGGAAGACCTAAGAAAAGATGGATAGATTGCCTGAAAGATGATATGAATAAGAAGGGAGTGAGTGTCAGTATGACGAGTGACAGGGGAAAATGGAAGAAAATTACATATTGCGCCGACCCCAAGTAAAATTTGGGAACAGGGCAGGAGAAAGAAGACTAGTTATCTTCTACAGTATATCTAAGAAATATCCGATAATTTAAAAAAAATACATTTTCAGTTGTATGGCTCCCATTCCACATCTCCGTCAACTCGCCACCACAATCACACTGCACTTACGGTATTAAAAAGATTTCTAAAGTAAAGTATTTGTACGGTAACATTTAAAAGTTTATACGTCGGAATGCGGGTAGAATGAAAGAAAAACGTCTCAACCGATTCCATTGCTTAACGATCCAGTAAGTTGTGGAGCGAAAGAATGAGCCAAATTGATTTCTTATGGCGGGTACTTTTGCACTGTCTCAGGACTTTTAAGGTAGTAGTAAAGCATTGAATAAAACCAATTCAAATAAACGGTAGAAAACTTCGCTGATTATAAATTAAGTGATTAGAAGCGTAACCGCGAATGTTAGCGTGTTTGTTAATTTAATCATGAAAAAGTGCAGAACCAATTTGAATGAATTTTTGTACAGATATGGAAGGAGACAGGCTACTTTAATTTCAGAGATTCCCTCGAGACGTTGACAAAGTTATGCATCTACCCTTTTACGGGGGTGTTATTAAAAAAAAACGAAATATTCTTAACCTTTGATAATAAGAATGAACATATAATCGTCCCAAATCCACAGACTGACCATATTACATAAGTGGAACTTAACCATAGTAGCCTATGTTAACCAAGGTTCATATTTTGTAATTATCTAGTTAGTAACTATAAACAACTACACTTGAATCTAATATAGACTAAAACGTTTAAGTCCACCATACAAGCGAACTTACAATCCTATTACATTTGCACAAAACCCCTTCCGTGTGGGTCCTAATGATTTAAGGAAACAGAACTTTGCGTGTATAGTACTAAGTTCTATGACCCTAAGGGAATTACATGATACGTAGCCAGCACAAAATCGTTCCGCGGAGACTAACGTGAAACCAGAACATTATTTCCTTACGATATTCGTATTCGTACACCATATTCCCAAGGCCCTTTGAGCGTACATATTTCACTGTTACATACAGTCTAGACGCTTCTAAAATATGATTGTATGCTATCTTTATTGGGATGGGAAATCATCGAATGACTTCAGCTGCGGGTGCAGCGAAAATGTCAGAATTTTATTTTCTGTTTTGTTTTGAAAAGAGTGTCTATGGAATTTCTTGTCGGTTCTTCTCCGTAAGACCCACTCGTTGGAACCGTGCATCCATTTACGTTTCGTAAGAACCTGTAGTAGGTTTACTTGAAATAAAACCTGTCACTTTGAACAGACCTGCAGTGGTATTCTATCCTACCTCCATTGACCTAAATTGAGCCATTGGAATATGCAACCAATCACATTAATGCAAACCAAACAAACCTTTTTTCTAAAGCGATTGACTTTGACAGTAGACGTCAAACAGAAATATGATGACGATGCCCATCTCTGGGGGTTTATCGTACACTTTATGTGCTAAATTCTCCTTAACACCCCATTAAATGGATTTCAAACTTTACTACGTTGACTTAAGGTCCATTTTGGCTTGCTAAAGTCACCAATATAGATGATTTCGTAACAAGAATTAGGTCGAAGTAACACAGGTGTGTGTGGGTGTGTGCATCTTTTGACGTTTTGATAAATGGCCGTTTTCTTGGATTTATGGACGAACATCCAGCCTGTATTGTTTTTATATATTGATATTATGATACGTGACAATAAATAAAAAAAGATAAAAGATAAAGGGAAAGTTGAAGTTCTTGTGTAAGGGGAAATATGTGATATTGTTTGACAACACAGCGTTATTGCTATGTGATGTTTTGTGTGCGATTTATTTCGGTTTGAAAGGATTATCGCGTTTCAAATAATCTTTCAAAGACTCTTTTTTGTTTGACGTTAAGAAGATATGTATATTGTTATTAAAGTGTTTATGATGTGTTAAAGGATGTGGATAAAGTTACAGTGATATCAACATTAATACTGAAAACTATGCCAAGGCAGCACAAGTATGTATCTAACATAAATTATTTTCAGTTAATTTTAACCGAAACAAATGTACATAAAAATACGGTCATTTGTAACATTCTATGTGGCAAAAAAGTCATTGTCTTCTTCTCAAATATCTACTTCATTAAACTAAGGATAAAACCTATAGGCAATCAACTATTTTGAAAACAATTTGTACATATTTGGCCCATCTATAGTCAATAAGGCAAGGCAAAGACGATTCCAATCAAAAGATAACCGGTCGTTTCCGGAGCTAGCCAGTTCAAACCAGTTCGAACCGGTGCTAGCCGCTATTGAGGTCAAATAGATTATGTCTGCGGAAGTTAACATATTTTTATACTGGAATAAAAATGTAGTTTATCAATGAAATCTTTGTGTTAAATACGAATTTTATTTTATTTGTCAGAAACGATATTATTAATGATTTTTTCAAAAGAAATGTCAATAAAATCTATAAAAGGCTTCATTTAAAGCATATTGAATCAAATAACGAGTTATAACTAATATTAATCAAGAAAGTAATATGAATTCCAAATGCGATACTCTTATTCATATATTCCATCCAAAAAAGTTAATATCGATTTCCAAGAACAATTTCTTTGTAATCGAGACCAATTTATATATTAATAATATATTAATAATAATATCAACATTTCCAGTAACAAACTGGATCAAGGATCAAGATTTGGATTAATTTTGATTCACTATAGAGATTAACCCTGTAAATGTCAAGACCTCTACGCTTTGTTGGCGTAGCGTTTACCTGCTACGCCGTAGCAAGCTACGCCGTAGTAATCTGAGATTGATAGGTAAATATTTTTATTAATTGAGAATATTTGTATGTATGTATGGTGGTGTCTAGAGATTGCTTAACCAATATAAGTAATTCTATCGCTAAGATTATAGTGTATTTAGTGGATGGAAAGTACGAGCAGGGAAAATATGAACAGGAAACATTTCTGAAAATTCAACTTAATGATTCAGAGGATATTAAATTAAAATAAATTATGTTTCGTTCATTGAATACAAAGCAAAAACAATAAACATAAGTACCACAAATTACGTGTCCCCCATATCTGCTACCTTCGTAAATTAATTGTTTTTTTTTTCAGAAATCTCCTTACAAAATAAAGATATAAGATTGTTTGAGCCAAAGGAACTGGGTCATAGGAATTCCAAATTGAATTCGATTCATAAGAAAAAATATTTTATTGAATTCGTGAGAGTATGTGAACGAATGGGGTGGTTATAATAACTTACTTACTCCTGTTTTTTTTTTTTTTCATATTTTATTTTACGGACCGTGTTTTTTTAATAATTCTTATTTAAAAAATTTAAAAAAGATTCAATTTAAGTGTGCATTTAAAGTTGATTTTTGTGTCGTTGATGTACATATCGACCTAAAAATACATGAAGATATGTCCTGGCTGTTTATTATCATGATAAAGATATTATTATAAAGATATAGTTAATATTTTTTACAGAACATGTATTCAAAAGAAGTATTTCTTTTCGACGTCTAAAAAGAATGGCTTTAAATGACACTAAATAAAATAGATTTATAACTTAGGCTTACTCTTGTCATACGTGTCTGAAAAATATTCAAGAACTCAAGTTCAGTTACTTTTAAATAAATAACAAAAAAATTTCAACGTCTGACGGAGTTTTTAGGGATTCTATTTGTTTATCAAAATATCAAACTTAAAAAAAGAACATACATATATTTACTGGACTGTGTGAGTTATCCCACATTCTGACTTACGTACGTAATACTACAAATTAAAAATATTCGAAACATTATTAGGAAATAACAATGAAAATATCTAAAATACTTAACAAAATAAAACACAATTAATTCCTGAATAAAAATGGAAAAGAATTAACAACCCCATTCCGTCTAGACCTTCATAGGACATCAAGGGTGCATCCACCAACACTTGACTACCAACCACAAGACTCTTAACACAAAAGCATAAGGTTGAGATTACAATGGTTTTTATTTGTGAAGGTGCAATAATAAGGTTGTAAAGATAAGTTCCTTATTGTTGGTTTCTACGTGACTTTTGTTAACGATGCCTTTCACTGAGACGATTGTGAATCTATGGACGCCTGACCATTTGCATTTTCACTTATTTTAATTGAAATTCTCACTTGTACGTGGTTTCTTGCAGTTTTGTATGTATTAAACGAGGTTTATTTACTGTTGTTATTTAATTCTGAAGAAAAGCTACATTTCAAGAAATGTTTTAATGGAGAATCTTAGGTTTTCTTCATGTATTATTAAAAATTGCATTAACCAACTGTAGACTACCTTTAAGAATATGTATTTGCATAGGTATCCTTAGCACTCCATTATGATTATTTCATAGATTAGAAAACAACTTTGTATTTATATTAAAGACAGAATCATACTTTACCTCACCCGAAAAAAATACAATAGAGACTTAAACCAAAAAATCAATCACTTTTTCTCTTTCACCCACAAGGACCCTTGAAACCCCATTAATTATGTTCTTAGCAACGAAGTAAAAAGAGTCGTAAGTTTTTACCAATCACTTTGCTTTCTCTGGCTAATGTTGGTAATAGCGCCATCTAGTGTCTCTGGCAAAGACTAATGGCCGAAGAGGTAAGTTCCTACGTAAACACTTTAATATATTTAGCTTTGATGTAAACTTCAATATTTTTGGCACGTGCAAAAGGGTTTTGTTAAATTAGTATTATAAGGTTTTTGTACAGCTAAAAAAATACTTTCAGGCCACGTTCAATGTTCATCGAAACACTTAAACACAGAGCGATTGAAATGCGCTTCATGCGAACGTTATTACTGACAATACAACCCGTATATGCGTATAAATGGATAAAACAAACTATACGTAGGTACCCAATACATTTTGGTACACCCATATTCTTCAAAGTACCCACAAAATAAACCAATTTACGTGTATAGTAGGAGATTTACGAGACAATTGCCTGACCACTAACCCACTTATAGATTACTATGTAGCCTACATGCCCCTAAATCGTTGATCTATCGCGTGCAATATAAAACATGGAGCCGGCCCTACGCCTTTGTACTCCTTCAGTTATGAATGGGTAGAAGCCTGAAGGATTTTCGGTAAATGGTAATCTTCTTGTAGATTAGTTTTAGACGTCGGTGTCAAGTTTTTATTTGATAAACGATAATGCTACATATTGCAGCGAAAATCTGTACTAATATTATAAAGCAGAGTATGGTTGTTGTGAGAGCTGATCTTAGGAACTACTGGCCTATTTATTGAGGAAGGCTATAGGCTACTTTATATCCGGGTGCGCAGAATAGGTTCCACACTAGACACATCAACTGCCAACATTCAAACACAAATCCTAGCTCCTACGTTATTTTGAAATAATAAAACTTAGATACACATAATAAAACTTTGGCTAACCGCCTGATCGTACTTTGAACCTTATTTTCAGCAGTTACTTGCAGTCTATTCTTTATTTTGCATAATATTTTATTCATTTCACACCCCCAAGTACTGAAGGTACTTAAATTTTCATCTTCCTTGCCCTGGGCAGTCGATCCCGCTACCACCTTACTTGAAAGACTATAAAACGACTGCATACCTAAGCTATTTTTATGAAATTCTTCCAAAACGCGATAAATCTTTTGCTTACGAGAAGGTACTTAAATACCATGGCTAAATAAAGAATAAACCTCTTTTTGCTAAACTACCGGTCTACAAAGATAACCCAAACAAAATTTTCAACGGCGCAATAAACAGAAAATCCTAACCCGAAAATTGGGTACGTTCAAAACCCGGAACTCCTACATTCTGTGTTCCAACCTTGCTACCACATGATTTTTGACGGGAGCAAAATTGAAGTTTTGACAGCACGGCTTCAGTTCAGTTTGAATTTCAGCAGTGTCTAGTTAGTAGTTACCACATGCGGGAAAATTAGAGAAAACTGAACTGAAACAATTGAAATTCACCACACGACAAATGAATGCTGCGTTGTTCGGAACGTATTGCGAACATTCGCTGTACTGTACTCATGAGCTGTTACACTCATTATACGATTTGTTCGCGTTTGTAGTACTGATTAATGAAGTTTAATGTTAGATTCAGTGAACAATCTTTGGAAATTGGACCTTAGATCGTTATGGGACGGTTGAAATTAATTTTACTGGTGTTTCTATTATATCGCTGCAGAACTTCTAAAATTAATCTTTAAATAGCAAGGAGTATGTAATTTGCAACCTTACGTAAGATAAACAATTATAATATTATGATCTCTTTTATATAAGAAGCCAATTAAAAATGTAATCCTTAAGGTAGGAAAATTCCAGAGCCTGATTATCGTATTAAAAGAGATTTAATACTTGAAAATAACAATAAATATTTTCTATACTGATAAACCTTCATAAAACTATCTAAAAATTCAGAAGCTTTTACGTAATAAAAGTAAACACCAACAAAACCTACTAAACTTTAAACTACAGTACATACACCACAAAGGTCAAACGTCAGCTAAGGATGTTTACACACCCGCAATGCAGAGACGACACACCAATACCGACCTCAGACATCCACCAGTCACCTCTTACACTAAACCTCCGAACGATTGCAGGAAATTTAGTCGCAAGTGCCATCGCCACGTTCGTGAGCAAACCACCTAAACTTCGCCACTGGAAATGCTTTTCGAAAAGTTAACGGGAAATTGAATACGTGTTCAAAACCTATCCCACTTTACTTGTATTGAATATTTTAGACCTTAGACGGAACCCGCTCGGTTTCCTTGGGTTGGCAACTTGCGAGATTACTGTGCCAAGAGAAAGAGATCGTGTTTCTTAATCTGCTGAGCGCAAATATTTTATTTGTTTGAGATCTGATTACATAGCGTTTTAATGAGCAATCCGATTACACCTAGATTACTTTTGCCTTAAAGGTGTTTTACGAGACAAAACTCACGTATATTTCTACAGAAGATGCTTACAAAACTTAATATTGCAAGTTCTTAAGAATACAATGTAGCCGCAATATCAAGAATGTTACTTAAATACAACTTTGACGTATGCGCTTCAAGTTTTGCGGCACTGAATAACATACTAACAAGGAACCGTGCTTGCATATCAATAAACTAACAACAACAATAAAAATCAAAGCGCAGCCAGTACACTACAAAATACGGCTTCTAACCCCCCACTGCATTGTAGTAAAAATATAGTAGGAAATAAATAAAGCGAACGGACCGCAAGCAATCCTGTGATTGAGAACGTGCCTGAAAATACAGGGGGATACTTTGCAGGGAGAGGGAGGAATACAGGAAAAAAAGTCCGATAAATAAGAAGTGTCCTGAGGTTTTTTTTTCAACATTCCATTATGCAAGTGGTAGTGGAAGGTTAGTTATGTCTAGAAATTGTATACGATGCTTATGTCGCTTCGGTAAGCACATCATTTTTAGGGTTCCGTACCCAAAGGGTAAAAGGGGACCCTATTGTTTTCGCTTTTCTGTCCGTCCGTCCGTCCGTCCCTCCATCCGTCCGTCCGTCCGTCAGTCTGTCACCAGGCTGTATCTCACGAACCATGATAGTTAGCGAGCTGAAATTTTCACAGATGACGTATTATTGTTGCCGCTATAACAACAAATACTGAAAACTAGAATTAAATAAATATTTTGGGGGGCTCCCATAAAACAAACGTGATTTTTTGTCCGTTTTATAAATAATGGTACGGAACCCTTCGTGCGCGAGTCTGACTCGCACTTGGCCGGTTTTATATATATCTCAAAGTTGATATATAAGTATTGGCCAGGATAAATAAAATGTACCCACTAATTATTTTCCTATAACTGAGATTGTAATACGAAAATTATTTCTCGAATATACCAATAACCCGCAGCTCAATTGATCAAATCGACAAACAAACTACTTCACGCAATTGCATTTCGCAATTACAAACAATTGAATGTTTCCAATTCAGCTAGATATTAAATAATTTCCCGCGGTATCGGAAACACCGATCAAAATGGAAATTGGAAATAACCATTTCCAATAACACTAAGCAAGGCCGCATTTGAAATGCGACACATTTAACGCCCCCATATATTCCGTCTGCGTCAGGATCCCTGTCACAACTCTCCGATCCTCGCGAAATACATATAGAGAGTTGCTACCTAATTGCTACCAGCTACCATTAGTTGCTACCAATTGCTACCCTCGTGGTTTTGAAGATATTCAGCATCTAAAGGTATCAGATATCAGAATGGCTGTCACTTTTCCCAGTTTGAAGAAACGGTGCAAAAGTATTGAATTTTTTTTTTCACCCAGAGTTGCTACCTAATTGCTAAATGTTTGATACGTGTAGCATGTGGCGCTGGTATGCGGCCTGCTTTAGTGAAACAGTAGCGCTGAAGTATCGCGAAATATCGATGTCGTTTCAGTTACGACAGGCCTAATTAAAACGGTCTAATGATTCTATTCACAATTAACAATTTCATTGTGCCAGCTAAAGTTAATTAAGTACAGATTTATATAATTCCCTCGAATGTTACTGCGTGACAAATGGTAGTGATTTCGTCAACATGTTCAACCCTTTTCAAGCCGTTGTGACATTTGACGACATTAGAATATGTTTTTGTGACGTTGTAGTAATGGTTTTGAATTAGGAAGTATAAGCTATTAACCTTTTTGTTTCAATTATAGTCTCAAATGAGACAGCAGAAGTTGTTATAATGTTAATTAAATGCCATTATTGTTAAGTAAAATACACACTCACTTCCCATTTGAAAAGCAAAGACAAGCCATAATTCTGATTACAAAGAGAATACAGTACAAACTTAAATGAAGAAACAATGTCTATTTGTTACTGGCGCACACTAGGACGCGTCGCAACGGTCGGAATAGTCGCAAGTGTCGTAATGGCCGCATGTGTCGGGAATGTCGCAAGTGTAGGTCACTAGCAGCACAGGAGAGAATTAGTAAAATTAATGGGTTTTGTTGCAAGCCGGCGTTGCACTGGTTAATTACCAAGTGCCGGCTTCCTAGTAACGAATGGTATTGCGAGGGACAAAAGTGGGACTCGTTTTGTCTCAAATGACTGTATTGTTTAAATATATTAACCTATATTTTTGGCCCTGTAGTTGAGCAAATAGTTTTTGAAATGTTTGTGGCCCGGAATTCTTTGGGAGTCAGATGAGTTAAAAACGGTACTTACCTGCCGTGATGGTGTCTCATCGCCGTATTCCGGTTTACTCGTAGTCAGGGGTCTGAAAGAAAAAAAAAGATATAACACATTACATGTCAATGTTAATTACCCTAAATAGTAATATTTAAACACGACACATACAGAACATAAAACACTTTTCGTTAACACTTACATTATTTCAAATATGATGATTTTCAGTAGCACTGAACACTAATTACGCCTTAATATTTCATTGTTCGGTCTACTCGACGTCCGTACGTCATTCTAGGGATCCAGCAGAATACCAGCGTCAGGTATTCTATCTGACACATGCTGAGCTGGACTCCCATTCCGTGCAAACTTTAGACACACTGAGCTTGAACTGAACTGAACAGACTTAGACAGAATACTGACCACTCTTTCTTTGTGTTTCTACCCTCTAAATATGTAATTTAATATATTTTTATGTGTTAATTTGTATTGTGTACCCACTTAGTTTTATTTATTTTATTGGTCAATTTCTTTGTATCTGTTATTGTTTGTGCTGAAAAAATGTATTATCTATTTAACTATGTACGATGGACTCTTTCGGAGAAATTCAGTAACCAAATAACTTCTTCATTGAAACAACCTTTCTCACGCCTACATTAACTGTAGTAATTGAGAAAATTATACCTTTAGAACAAAGACATAATGAATGAATATGAAAAACACATCTTAACTCCCACGCAGAACAATTTACCCCAGACCCTTACACGTGTTATTTTTCTCCACGACTTACACGTTCCGGTATAAAAATCTTGTAACAAGTCGGTTCTGACATTAACTTCGTCGTGAATTCATTTATAAAATGGCAACACATAACAGGATTACAGACTCCTTTGTCTGCGTGCGGTGTTAACTCAAGCGGTAGTGCTGGCAACACCACTACTCAGCGATTCGGTTGTTTTTTGTTTATTTAATGGCATTGCTGCATTGCCATTGGAAATATTGTTTGTTGAAACAATGAGTTTTTAAAGCTACAGAGATTATTGGTTTTAGGTTCACGGTTGTAAGAATTGACTGACTTTCGGCTTGTGGTCGGCTCTCAACTTTCGGCTTTCGGCGTTCGAACGCCTAAATAATTTAACTATGTATGTATGTACTAAACAACATTTGTCCCACAATAATGTTTTGAAAAGTAATCATATCGTTGAATTATGAAAACCTGCGAAGGTTTTCATATTTCAACGCCTATGAAAACCAAAACACGCAAAAGAAAATTGATTCCCTAAAATATTACGAATCCCAGTATGTATGAGTTTGCAGAAAAATAAATAAGCAAGTAAGATTTGGATACAGTCTTATTCAAAGCTTTGGTACATTTCTGATAATCTTTATGAATCTATAGTCATACGCGACCGCTGTTTGACCTTGCCGGTAATTGTATAAGATGGGTAGTATTAGGTTTTTATATGTAAATAGCCTTTCTTGCCGATTTCGATAACGGTTATGTGGCAAACAGTATTTTGTAATATGAATGCTTATTCCTTATTGGAATCGCCGGACAGACCGAATTAAGCTTAAATAAAAACGTAACTATTGGTGCCAAATAACTTTCCATTTCTGAAGTTAACCATTTGACACCTCACGCAGCCGCAGTAAGTTGTGGTTTGTTCTTTTTGACTTCTATTGCGAAAACAATAGCGACCAACTTCGGACGAGCAAGAATTTCGACAAGATGCAGAGAAATGAAAAGTTTTTTTGCGCGAACTGTAGAATGCAATTTAAGTGTTCAATATTTCACAAACTGTGTCTTTGTTTATTTTCATATTTTATGACTTTAGATACGACTTTAGAATATATTGTTTATGAATTGAAGGTTTAGCAAGTACTTAAGTTAAAAAAATTAAAACATATACCTTTAGGATAAGTCAAATGGAATAAACGAGGTGCTGTTGATTATTTTTTTCATTTGTCTGCTTCGGACGGACTAACGGACGGCAGCCAGTGTTTTTTACAAGTTAATCTCCTGCGAGGGAAGGAGGCACAGATAATAAAATTTGGATCCAGTCCTGCCTGTGTCTGCACGAAACAATGAGATTACCACGATTTATTAGCCGCATTGAAAACTGCTTGTCTCGTCTGAAGGACCTTAATCACTATTAGACTATAGTTTGTCTTATTTAAGGTATTTTTTGGGGCTAATTTGTAGATTATTAAATAAGAATTGAAGAAGATGATATAAAGCTTTAAATATACTTAACATGTAATAAATATTTTCAAGTTAAAGAATTTGTTTTTTTGCTTGTCTGTGATTGTGTGACGTGATTCTCAGGAGCACAACAGCTGGTTCGATTTGTGAAAATTCTTTCTTGATTTCGGTGTTAGATAGCCCACTTACAAAAGGCAAAAGGCTACCTTTTATCCACGTGCGCGAAGTGGTAAGTAATTACTATGAGACGCAGGTAAAACTGCTAATGAAGATTTTTCGCATGTCCTTCGCATCTTGTTTGCAATACCTGTTTGCATTTCAACCTGTCAGTAACAAACAAAGTGGATTGTCGAATCAACTGCAAAAGCAAACCAAAGCGACAAATTCGTAATGAAATGTAAGCCCACAATTCGCAATGTAAACTTTCACAGCGAATAAAAACGTTTAAAACACTGAAGTCAAAACAAATCCTAAAAAAGCAAATAAGATGTAAAATGTAAATCCTCCGCTAGCCGAGCTTAAATTAAAATAAAAAATGTTAAAAAACAAATGCATGAACCAAATAAAGCTTCCTGTGGAGAAAAAAGGTGGAATTCAAAAATGTTTTTATTAAATCCCTCAATGGAGTGTTTTGTCCTACAATTTGTTAGCGACCGCTTCTTAGTGAGAAAATGGCGGCTTGTATCATGGGAACTCGACGCGGTATTCTTGTTTCAAGTATATAAATTACGTTTAATTAACGGGAGATAATGTAGTGTAGAACATAGTGTTGGAAATTAAGCTGTTTTATTTAGGTCGTTTTTTAGGGATCCGTAACCAAAAGATGAAATGGAGCCCTATTACTAACACATCGCTGTCCTTTTGTCCATTCGTCTGTCACCAGGCAGTATCTGAAGAACCGTGATACCTAGACAGTTGGAATTTTCACACATGATGGATTATTGTTGGCCCTATAACAACAAATACTGAAAACTTATACAAAATAAATACTTTGCGGGGTTTCCATACAGCAAATGTGATTTCTTAAATATGGAATTCTATCTATGAAACCGTTCGTGCGTGAGTCCGACTTGTACTTGGCCGGTTTCTTCTGTTAAGTACTTGACCGACAATATGTCTTTAACAAAATCGAAATCAAATAACTTCGCCCTATTAAACACTATCAAAATTAACATACACACATACCAAAGAACATGTAAAGCGTACATGTGTACTGTAGGACCGGGAGACAACTCGCTTGCTCAAAACGAAAAACTCGATTCAAGATCACGACGTTTATTGTACGGGCTCGAGTGGTGAAGTGACATATACTTCAATATAAAAATCCTAATCTATTCTTTTTCACAGAACGAATTTAAAATGATTGTCCGGGCAGTATCAAATATATCTAATGAATAAAACCTTACAACGAAAGAGTTTCTAACTAAACACTACATCTCTACAGTACCAAAGTGTGTACTGGTATATGTAGGAGGTCCGACACCGCGTCCACAAGTGCGCATAAATATTAACACGCGGCGTCACGCGCGCAGCTGTCATTACACCTTTTTATTACTCCCCGCGTGACAGTCACGAATAGCGTCTCCAATATTTCATAGTTTCGTTATTATATTGCTAAATAAAGTATCCTAGTAACATTATTTAATATTGGGTTGCCCGGGTAACTGAGTTGAGGAGGTTAGATAGGCAGTCGCTTCTTGTAAAGCACTGGTACTCAGCTGAATCCGGTTAGACTGGAAGCCGACCCCAACATAGTTGGGAAAAAGGCTCGGAGGATGATGATGAATGTATCCTTAACATTGTACAGTCGTAAAAGTTTGTTCATTTGCTAATTTTGGCAGTAGGTAAAATAGCTTACATGCTTGCTAGGACGCGCTAATTTCAAGATGTGAAAATTATTTCTGTGTTAGATTGTCCATTTATCAAGGTAGACTATAGGCTACTTTTATTTGGGTGCGGGAAGAAGTTCCCTCGGGAAGCGTGTGAAAGCACTAGCAGAAACTAGTGTACGTACCTATAATATTGTTATATTATGAGCACTATTCCTAGTTAATTATGATCCTTAATTATGTTTTACCTTGCTAAATAACGCTCTCAGAATATAACTTCTCCACAATTATTAGTTAGATAATTACGCTGGAATAATTAAGTTCTTTAATATCTAAGTCAGAAACTAAGCTCAGAGTTACTGGAAATATTAATAACGTAAGCAACCACTTTTATAGGTAGGTATTAAATATCCTTAATATATATTTCTGTTTACAATCTGCAATATTAAGCCAGTGAACAAATACAATTTTCCACATCACAGGTCTCGAAACCATTTTATTTTCTGAACTGAAATACGAGGATGTTTACATTAGAGTCTAGACGTTATTTTAATAGGTCTAAACCTGATATTCCCTTCGATGTCAAGGCTCCCTCGTGTCCACGTGCGATGCAATATTTACTGGCAGCATCGAGTTACTCGCTTTCCTGGACACAGCTAGACAAGGATTTCTTAAAACATGGAGGAATTATGTGGTTCTTAAAGGTGAAGGAAACACGTAATATTTTTTATGTATAATAGGGTGTCAGAGTACTGGACCTGCATGGTAGTCTGATACTGCTGGATAACATTATACTTACTGTTATGTAGTTTCAAACGACTTTATGTGATGTCCACGTATAATAAATATAACAAAACCAAAACCCCATAGAAAATGGTTGTATTTTTCCTTTGTAAACTTATCCCTCACACTGGCTTTTAGAATTGAATTTCAGAAGCACTACACAGCAAATATATGTTATCTTTGCTCTCTGTCATCCTTATTCCATACTCTATGCCCGTCGTAAGTAATTAAACTTTTTTCATGCGATAGAGATGAGAACTGACTGTATTGTCTCTTAGAATATTTGCTATGTCTGTTTACTGTGTCTAGACCGGCGGACGAATCAGAAGCTTAGACTTGTGTCAACATATTTGTGTTTGTACCAGAACATTATATTTCTGCTTTTCACATATTTTTATTACATATCTATACTAATATTATAAAGCTAAAGAGTTTGTTTGTTTGTTTGTTTGAACGCGCTAATCTCAGGAACTACTGGTCCGATTTGAAAAATTCTTTCAGTGTTAGATAGCCCATTTATCGAGGAAGGCTATAGGCTACTTTTTATCTGGGTCCGTGCCGAGGTTTCCACGGGATGCGGGTGAAACCGCTGGCAGAAGCTAGTGAACAAATAAGTGGCGAGGATTTTCTTTCGGACCTTGGAAATAGTTACTATGGAGTCCTGAAACTCTAAATAGGTCCTTTTTTGGGTTCGAACATGAAACATAAAAAAACTGGTTTTGGATTATACTAATATGTAAGCTAAACTATGTAAGTATTTTTTATTTAAAAAAAATGTATTTTTTGAGACCATCAATATTTGGAATTAAACTACTTAACGTTGTTTTTACCCACGACGGAACGGAGCAGGTATATGCGTTTAGGGTGAGAGATGTGCGTTTGTGTGTTTGTGTGTTTGTGTGTGCGTTTGTGCAAAGTAATGTTCCCACATATCTTCTAAACTAATGATCTGATTTTGATGCGGTTTTCAATAAAGGGTTTGTGTTTTATGAGTTCATGTTCTTAGACAGGTGTCATGGCTGTAACTCACTAGGGGGCGCCACAATATTAGTCCAAACAGCAAAGGAATGTTCCCACCTACCTTCTAAGCTAATGATCCGATTTTGATGCGGTTTTCAATAACGTTTTTGTGTTCAATGAGTTCATGTTCTTAGATAGGTGTCATGGCTGTAACTCACTAGGGGGCGCCACAATATTAGTGCAAAAGAGCAAAGTAATGTTCCCACCTACCTTCTAAACTAATGATCCGATTTTGATGCGGTTTTCAATAACGGTTTTGTGTTCGATGAGTTCATGTTCTTAGATAGGTGTCATGGCTATTAATCACTAGGGGGCGCCACAATATTAGTGCCAAACAATGTTACAATATAATAAAACGTCCGATTACAATTCTGTTTTCATCAGCAATGTGTACGTGCTTAATGCATGTTCCCAAATAATAAAAATTACGCCTGTAACTCACTAGAGGGCGCTACAATATCGGTGCAAAATAATATTGCAATAACATATTATATAGACTATAATTCGTATATGTTCTCTAAAAAGTCTGAAATAAAATTAAGCAAAATTAAAAATTTTGAAAAAACCCCCGACGGTAAAAATCTTATTGAAAAATAATAAAATACTCAAAACCCCCGACTTAACCCAATTATATAGGAATAACCGTCGGGGGCTGCCTTTTCTATATGAAATTTCAACAATTAATTGAGTGTATTTTATGTCATCGTTAAACATCTACAATTCTTCAATAATTGTATTCACGACACTAGAATCCTTTAGCTGGTTTAATGGCAGCTCCCGACGGATATTCCTATATAATTGGGTTAAGTCGGGGGTTTTGAGTATTTTATTATTTTTCAATAAGATTTTTACCGTCGGGGGTTTTTTCAAAATTTTTAATTTTTTGAGTCAAATGCTAACTAGCAACTTTTGCGATAATAATACTTGGTGTGAAGTGTACCTGATAAGCTTGTCACGAACAACATTTATACAACACGCAATATTCTAGACTAGCTTCTGCCAGCGGTTTCACCCGCATCCCGTGGGAACTACTTCCCGTACCGGGATAAAAAGTAGCCTATAGCCTTCCTCGATAAATGGGCTATCTAACACTGAAAGAAATTTTCAAATCGGACCAGTAGTTCCTGAGATTAGCGCGTTCAAACAAACAAACAAACTCTTCAGCTTTATAATATTGGTATAGATTTATGACTTTGTTTATCTGAAACTTGACATTTAGACTTCTTATATACCTAGAAGATCCTGAAGGTCCCGTATTACGGCCTTTCCAATATTCTATCAGTTTATTTGCTTATTACAGATAGAATTTTGACACTAACCCGTTACAGTTAGGCCGGCAATACACGGACCGCTTGAAATAGTCAGGAGCGACAGCTTCAAGCTGTCGACTGCACACCATACACCTTACACGAACCGCTCCAGCAGTTGCAACTGAGGCGGTCGCAGCTTGAAGCTGTCGCCCCTGACTGCTTCAAGCAGGCCATGCCGGCCTTAATGTCAAACTCCTGTCTCTAGTAACCAAATCAAAAGATTGATAGAATATTGAAACCGCCGTTAGTTGCTAGCTAGGCGCCGCGCCAAGTTTGACAAAAGTAATATAAGTTAAAGGCTGTGGATTTATGTTAATAGTTTTGTTGAACTTGGACCACTTGTATTTACATATTGCAGGTTGCTTATGGCAGTGTTTTTTAATGTGTAGGTCGCGACCTTGGGGTAAAATCTTTTGAGGGGATCGCAACGGTTTAATAGAGGAGTTGCAAAAGGTTGAGAAAAGACTTATGTAGACTTCTGTAGAAATTTTTGTATTTGCTAATATTAGTATCTGATGAAAAAATTACGTTTTCATACTTATCCGACTCTTATTAAGAAAATGAAAAAAAAATCGACCAAGTGCGAGTCGGACTCGCGCACAAAGGGTTCCGTACCATTGCATTCCAAATGGGTGCCATGAAAAAGGTTATAAAACACTGGCTTAAGGTAACGGATGAGTCGTGGTATTACGTATTAATTTCTGACACTTACGCAAATATAATGTTAATATAGCCGCGATAAAATTCTTAAATGTAGTTTTATATCGGTGGTATTATGTGTTTTATAACGTTACGAATGGGGGATCACCCTCATCTGCAAGTCTTTTCCCAACTACATATGTTGTTATCGGCTCAATACTGTCAAAAGTATAAGTTAGTGAGTGCCTAACTGTTTTATCGATTTTATCTACTATATAAAAATAAGTCGGGTTTTCCTTCCCGACGCTATAACTCCAGAACGCATGAACCGATTTCCACAAATATAAAACAAAAAAATAAAAATCTTTATCTTGTAATCACCAAACAAAATGCAACAAAACGAAGCGAAACGGAGTTCGCCAGGTTTGCTAGTTTGTTATATTAATGTTATTTGTCTTATTGGTTATTGTTGTTTTATTGATTTCCATTAATTAATGTACATAAACTAATCCCATAATCAGCAAATTAGTTTTATTTCAATAAGTTCATATTATACTGTAAATATTAATTTAACACGGCCAATGAGGCATGATGTTCACGTTTAATCGTAAAATTCCAATGAGAATAAATTAAATATTAATTAAAATAAATATGAATTTACGTTAATAAATCAAATTGTAATCACTGATGCGTTATATCGTTATTAATTGTTAAAGTATTGCTGAATTTAAATTAAAATTTTCAATTAGTAATTTATGCTGAAATAAAAGTCATAAATTGATGTAATGACCTGAAATCGAGTAAAGATTTATAATTATTCAGTCTGTGCATTCGGCTTGCAAGCTTTTTTAGGAATCTTTTAACGTTTTTTTTTTTTCAGAAGGCTAATATAGTCCTACAGCAATTATATTAAACCTTCTTGGCTTCACACTTCTTCAACAGTATTTTGATTTTGATCTGTGAAGCTTCACAACAATTCTAAATTCAAATTTTCGATAAGCTTTTGTTCTAATTTAAATTACAAAATTAATGCATTCCATTTTACACTTTATTTTGTAGTTACCAAGATTGTAAATTGCATGCATGTATCTGGAATACAATTCTATGCGGAGTTGAAACAAAATTTTCATATTACGATTACGTCTACCGAACTTTGTTGTACAATAGGAAGCAATTAATTTTGTCAAGAGTTGAACACTCGCTTGTTTTAATAAAACGAAATACCCGAAAACCCTCTCCGGTGTCTCTTTTACCCAAAAACCGTTCTTTTGTGATAATATTTTCGTTCTCACAACTTTTACGTTAATTTTTCGCCCAAAATACTTGAAAAGACTAATTATTGTGAGGAATTTTAAATGCTTTTCGTAATTTCCGAAGTTATTTCAAGCTTATATTTTTTGCAGCTATTTTCGTCATATAACCGTCATGTTCTACGTACAATATAAAAAAGTTTAGGAAAACACTTCGATTTTCACTCAAATTTTCATTCCCGACATTCAGATCTTTCCAGCGCAAGCATTTATTGACTTACAATTTACATTATTTGTTTTACTTTTAACATTTCTCCGCAGTAAATTATCGATGAAAAACTACTTTGACCAAAAAATAAAAAAGCACAGTGGACCGAACATTGAATTTATGGGCGGGATAAGCAGAATCGACAGCGTCGCTTTTTATAACACTTTTTTGTTACAGAATTATAAATCGGCACTCTTTCCGTTTTATTTATCTTTGAAATCTGTATTTGAGAGCCTACTAGAGGCTGTATTATATTATCATCAATAAACTTGTCTATCTGTCTAGACGGACTCTTATCTTAGCTGAATTATTTTTGTGTTTTCAATAGCTTTAATATAATTTTAGTTGATTTCTTTCCCACTTAATCAAAGCTGTATTTAATTAGTTTCAGAAGCGACGAAAAATACCACTTAATATCTCCAATGAAATAAAAATTATCTTATTATGTGTACATTACTTATAAAAAATTCTAAAATTAAATGACCACCCCGCCCAAAGGTTTTGCCTACATTAATATCATAAAACGTTGTGGCTAAAGTTACGAGGGTACAAAGCGACCACCATGCAGCCACAGAGGCGGCCTCCTCGCGTGACCACTGGGCAAAAAATGGCCGAACAACAAAGGTATCTGTCGACCTTCGCCGGTATACTCACCGCATCAAAGGCTGGCAACACTACAACTTGTAGAAAAGTCGACTGGGGCTGCAGGCTATTGCGACTTTGCGTTTTATCGGACTGCTGCAAAAAATGTGAGTTGAGTTAATTTTTTGCAGTCATGATAGAACACAAAGTTCTGTAAGTTAAACATTTCTATAGAACTCTGCTAACTATTTATATTACACTGTCTATTGAATTTTAACAGACTATAGTCCATTTTCATTTCTTTAAATGATGGGCTTCTAACATAACCTATTCTTAGTTATTGTCTATCAAAATCACTAAGCTGCAAATCACTTCATATTCCATTGCGGCTTACCGTACCTATAGGAACGTTACGTAACTTCATTAATTTACCATAAACAAATATCCATAAACTCCCCATATTTAATTACCACCTCATTCAAAACACGAAAAATCTAACCTCTTTTCATAAAAACAAAAAAAAAACGCATCGCACAACTGGCAACCCCGGGCAGCCTAACACACAATTTATGCGCTCCAGCCGAGGTAAGGTAAACGTCCCAGTAACCGTTAAGTTTTGAACTTCACCAACTTTGCTGGTATGCTATGCTAACACTAGAAGTCTTACAAAAAAAATAATTACATGACTAGAGAGACAATTTAAGCTAGTTTTATTGTAATATACTTTTTTAATTTTATTTTGAATTTTCTTTAACAAAGATAGAAAGATAATAAAAAAAGGGCTAGTTGTACCAGTACCCGGTAGATTTGTACTAGTAATCGTTAAATTGTCCCAGAATCCGGTAATTTTCAACGCAAATTTGAACTCTACTGGCTTACGATAAGGTTCACAGAAATACGATTTTTGCGTTTCTGTGTAAAATATATAAAGAAGGGCAAAGAAAAAAACTTCTTTCTTTTTTTATGTAATTAGATAAATAAAATTATAATAGTTAGCAATAGTTGACATCACGAATTTGTTTCTATTTGAAGAAAACAATAATTTTGGTTTCACCTTTAGATGTAACCGTTACAATGGCGCAGTCTATAGAATAGCGGCCGCGTAATTTATCATCTAACGACGACCGTGGGATACCGTACTGCCTGGTTGTCGCTGAAATGGAGGCACTGCCTCCGTGGTAAAGGCCACGAAGATATGGTCTTCTGCCTATCAGTTATGGCTGTCTGAAAAAAAAACTTCTAAATTCATATCAATAGGAAATCCCACTGTGGATTAGCAGCGGCGAGGGAGTGTCTGACTTTTCCTTCGCAGGCCTTTTATGTACGAGGGCCGCGGTAACTCTTTCGAACAATCAGCCCCGGCAGGCCTTGGACCTGCTGGGCCCCGCTGGGGTTTGCTGACGTCAGATACTTCATCACTCGCTGAACGCCGATGGGAACCCCTTCCACCGTGACGACAGTGAAGGGGAAGGTGGGCCATCCCGAGACCCATGAAAGCATATGGCCTCGGACTTGTGCAAGGCCACCTCCAGTCCCAGCAGCTGGATCCTTTCGATGGCTGTCGCAAGCCCGCGCGTCATTTTGTCGACCGCCTCCTGGTGCAACCTCTTTTGTGCCAATACCAACGTGTCGTCAGCATACTACACTGACGCTGCTTGGGAGGTCGGCGCGCAGCACCCAGTCGTAGCCGATGTTCCACAAGAGCGGTTCCAGAACCGATCCCTAGATCCCGCCAAGACTACCATCCCCCCCTCCCGGGAAACAGCGTCCCCCGTTGTAAGAGCGCTCACGTGCACGATGGCGTCCATCGTTAAGAGTCCCTTGCGGAAACCATGTGGACCACTAACATGGTTGGTGGACACCAGCAAGGTTCGGCCCTGTCCCCCCAAGAAGTTTTACGAGGCGAATTGCAATGACTATGTCAAATAGCTTGCCCATCTCGTCGAGCAGCACAATGGGCCGGTATGCGGACGGAGAGTCCGCGCCCCGGCTTCCGAATGAAGACCAATTTCCCTGTCTTCCAACTAAGTGGGAACTGGCCCCTCTTCAAACATGCGCTGACCAGGCAAGCCATCAGGCCTTGGGGCGATATTTTTGGTTTTCAGCCTGGCTACCGCCACTCTCAGGTCCACCTCAGTCACCTCGGGGATATCGTCGTCTTCGGGTGTGTGGTCCAGTGTTCCCCGCACGATGGGAACAGAGCGCTAACCTCCTGCTCCACCATCTAAGGCCGAAGACTCTAAGTCAGCGGGGGGCCCATGGGTGGAGCTTGCCCAGCACCATTTTCGATGGGCGCCCCCACGGATCTCTGTCCAGAATACCCAGCAACTCCGAATTGGCCTATATCCCTCGTACAGCTCTACTTCCCTGGCCTCCACATCCGGAGGGCGGATGCGAACGACGAACGCCTCTCGAAGAGACGCCAGCTCGCTAGACTACCAGTACATCTGGCGTCGGGCGCGTCCTGGCAGGACTCGGGGCATGGCCATGTCGCAGATCGGCCATCGGCCATCCGCTGTGCGAGCAATGTGGCCTGCCCATTGCCACTTCAACTTGCTAATCCGGTGGGCTATATCGGTGACTTTAGTTCGTCTACTGATCTCCTCATTTTGGATTCGATCACGTAGAGAAACCCCGAGCATAGCCCTCTCCATAGCTGGTTGAGCGACTTTGAGCTTTGAGATGAGGCCGATAGTGAGAGACCACGTTTCGGTGCCGTAAGTCATCACCAGTTACCAGTAACACACACTGATTGAAGACTTTCGTCTTGAGGCACTGAGGTATGTCGGACGAAAAGATATTGCGTAATTTCCGAACGCTGCCCAGCCGAGTTGGATTCGGCGGTTGACCTCTTTCTCGAAGTTGGACCTACCTAATTGGACTACTTGTCCTAGGTAGATATATGAGTCAACAACTTCGAGTACCGAGCTTCCAACTGAGACTGGGGTGGGCTCATCATGGACATTTGACAATTTTCGTCTTGTCCATGTTCATTTTCAGGCCCACCCGTTGTGAAACTCGGTCGAGGCCTCGAGCATCATACTGAGTTCCTCCATCGACTTTGCCATGACTACGATGTCATCGGCAAACCGAAGGCTTTCCATTCCAGGAGCTTGAAGGCGTCTTCCATTGCGGCGGTAAACAGTTTCGGGGAGATAACGTCCCCCTGTCTTACGCCTCTTCTCAATGGAATCGGCTTCGTGCTATGCTCCTGTACCCGGACCGACATGGTGGCGTTATTATACAAACGCTTCAACACCTCGATGTACCGATAGTCAATATGGCATCGTTGGAGTGACTCAAGTACCGCCCATGTTTTCACCGAATCGAAGGCTTTCTAATAGTCCACAAACGCTAAGCATAATGGCAAGTTATACTCCTCGGTCTTCTGTATAACTTGCCGCAGCGTATGTCTATGGTACTATTGCCTCTTCGGAAACCGCCTTGTTCGGGAGGCTGGAAGTCATCAAGCCTGTGTTCGAGACGGTTGGTGATAACCCTTGAAAACAGCTTATAAACATGGCTTAGAAGTGTGATGGGTCTGTAGTTCTTCAATAGGCTGTCATATAAATACTTACTTTAAAAATATTTCTTGTGACTGCAACCGGTGAAATAGGTAATTAATAAATAAAATATAATACTGAAATTTGTATACATATATGTATAATATTTACACAATACACAAGATACTTACTATAGAATTACAAGTGTGAAAGAAACTGACAACTTTCGATTTCAATGTTTTGTCGCCTGAAACCTGAAAAAACGTGAGGTATGCCATGGATTTCTGACTCTGAGGGTCCGTTAGGGCAGTATAATTAAAAATAATGCCTCAAATGTCGGAAACACGGTGATAAATTACTAAATCAAGAGTTTATATGATAGAAATTACACATACAAACAAAATTGTAGTGAATCGAAGGAAAAGAGAACTTAACAAAAGGCAATAAGGACGATATCAGGTTTTGCATGCAACTTATAATGCAAGTCCCAATATCCGGTATTATATTCGACGGTTCCAAAGGAAAATGAGACTTATTTCAAGGTATTAAGTACACAATAACGGGTTTCGGTACAACGTCTGCTACCGGGTTCATCGTGTACCAATAACCGGTAAAAAAACTACGATTTTAACGGGTATTGGGTCAAGTAGGGGTTTGGTGGTACCAATAGATGTGAACGGCAAAAAAAAATATTTCTCAGTTAGATTCAGCACAATTTATAGGTTACATCGAAAAATAATATATTCAAATATTTTCAAAAATTAACACTCTTACTTTAAAGTTATCCGTCTCAGAATGGCTAGCTCATCAATGCGACGTGGTAGCTTCGGAGTTCACTGTCAGAACTTTAATTTTTCACATAACAAACTTTTGTCACCGTATATTTTCGAAGATATTAAACTTATTGGACAATATTGCCTTTATAATAGTACAAAATATTACTGAAAAGGTAATGCCATACGCAAACTTTACTTAATTGTTGGTAGAAAAATGCAATAAGCAAAAAACTGACTTTTAACGGGTACTGGTACCTTAACGGAAATAGGTGCTTTTCCCTTAACAAGGCGAAACAACAGATGGTTGCATGAATAAAACAGGAGCAGCGCCCTGAATATTTGACGTGTGGACTGAACAGTCTTACAGGTATGTAGCTAGTCGGTAGGCACAATGGAAACCTTTTTTGATATTGTTTGGGAGATTTGGGAGTCATATTGTAAGTCATAATTAATGATTGAGGTAGATAATGGCGTCCAGATTGTCAGTCACGGCGGCTGTTTTCTCTAGAGAGATCAGTCAGCTGCGAAGGATATATGTATAAGTATTATAGTGCACAAGGCATCCATCATGATCGGAGAGAGACTTGCTCTCCGACGCACGGGCGTGTCAAACAAAAGAATTCAGAATCCTGGCTGTTTTGTGTTAGTTTTGGTGATTATCGGTCCACAATAAAGTCTGCAGTATGTCTGTATCTCTAAGAAAAGAAGTCCAAATTAATAAAAAACAAAGAATTGAAATACCATTGTAATAACCAGCCTCACCACCTTATTAAATACTTGTACACAAACCGCTTAAGTGGCCACATCCAATCGATAATCCCTATCCCATCCAACTCAAATATAAAACTAGGCCACCTCGATCCTATTTCAAGCACTTCAGAGATAATAATAGATGGGAAAGTGCTCACTTTCGCCAACAAAAACATTATTTATCGTCTGGCGAAGTCCAAATAAAACCGTTTGGGGCATCATATGGGTCGATGGGTTTCTATCCTGACGATAGACACAAATTGTACAACACTTTTGCTCAACAATATTAATTTCGCTTCAGATACAATTTATTTCAGTTAATAAAAATACATTTTCAGGTGGATATCGATGTATTTGCTGAGCTGGTGTTTGGTTTAGTGTGTCTTTAGTCTATGATATCTAGGGGTCAAATAGGAGATTAGCTAGGTCAAACTATTTTTATCTATATGTTATGGACCATTTGATTATAAGCTTTATTAATAAGCTCGCATGGTACCGCCGGAGCCCCGCAGCGCCGGAGCCGTGACAGAAGCCATGCTATTAATATTTGGTTTAAGTTAAATGTCAATAACAATAAAAAAAATGAAATTAAATATGTTTATATTACTTTGCCCAAAAGGTCACGGGCAATATGTATAGTGCCCGGTCAATTTGATTATTTGAATAATTATTATCAAATTGCACTCTCATATTGGGCATTTTTCATAATGACCGGGCATTATGTATAATGCCCAATTTATCACTTGGTCCATAACATATATATAGAGGTATAAAAAAAAGTCGTGTTAGTTACACATTTTATAACTCAAGAATGGCTGAACCGTTTAAGCTAAAAATAAGAGAGGAGATAGCTTAGACCCGGGAGAAGGACATAGGATATTTGTCACCATCCCGCTACGGGAAGTAGTGATCTCGGGGCGCAGGTGGAACCGCGGGCGGAAAGCTAGTATATAGTAAAGAAAACCATCACATTCATATGCCTAATTTGAAATTGCCGCTTTTCTTAATTTTGAATTTCGCGCGTCTCGCGCGCTTCTATATTTAATAGATGAATTTTTGAATGTCATCACCGAGAGGACGACATTTGGAATTTACAAGTTGGTTGCATCATTAATATTTTATAAGTTAATACGTTTCTTAAAAGGGATATCAATACCTGAAATAAGGGCATTAAATGTTGTTTCTTTTGTTTTCACAGGTGAGTGAATGTTTTGTTGTAATTTGTTATTGTAGTGTTCAAAATATAAGATAGGATTATAAAATAAAACTTTTGTTTTCACAGAGAACACAACTTGGGTCTTTATTTCATTACACCTCAACGTTTAATCCAATTATAAGGAAAGGAGCATTATAAAACAACATTTTCTTAAGATATTTCAAGAAACATGGAGAAATTGAGGTTTGATTTCGCTGTAAAGTCGTCTACTGATGGAAAATCAAACATCGTGTGCATAACCTCAATAGCCACACCTAATGGACAGATTTATGAGATACCAACCGAATACCAACCTGCAAATCTACATCAAGTAATCACAAACACACCAAACTATGTCAAGGTAAAAAAATCCTTAAATAAACGACATCAAACAAGGAAAATATGGATCACTTTAACAAATGATATCGCAAAAATATATCTAGATGAAGAACAAAACGTACAGTTTAATGATATTTATTTAGAAGAAATTTCAGAAATAACGAATAAATGTGAATCTATACCTAGTAGTTCAAACCAAACATTGGAAAAACTTTTAGAAAAATTACTTGAAGAAAAAACAAAAAAATCTGAAACTCAAAATTTAACTAAAATTGCAAATGATTTTATGATTCATAAATTCACTGGTAGAAACTCAAATGCCTACCAGTGGATTAAAGATTTCAATAAAGAATGTGAACGTTTCAAAATTAATGAAGACAAAAAGAAAATTCAGATTTTAAAAAATTTTTTGGAACACTCCAGTGTAGATTGGTACAGCTGTATGCTTATTAAACTTTCAGTAGAATCAGAATGGGAAGAATGGGAAAAAAAATTCTGTGAGACATTCGCAAATAAGGGATGGTCACCCATTAGATATGCCCTTGCCTTTAAATACCAAACAGGCACATTACTCGAGTATGCTTTAAAAAAAGAAAAATTACTACTCGAAGTGAGAAAAACTATTGATACTGGGACACTTATAGACCTCATAGCATCAGGTTTACCAAACTATGTGGTTGATAAAATTGATAGAGAAGCTGTACAAGAAACTGAAGATTTCTACAATGAAATAGGGAAACTGGAACATCTAGTTGCGAAGAATAAATATGAAAAGAAAAATTATGCACATTCTGACACTAAGCCAAAAAAAGTTGAAGAGAAAAAACCATGCCAAATCTGTATCAATGAGAAAAAAGGGAAACGTTACCATCCTGAAGAAAATTGCTGGTTTAATGGAAAAAATCAAAAAGCAGTAGTGAAAAGTGTAAATAACTCTGAATTGGAAATTGAATTAAATGAGAAGAATCCAAAAAACTAGAGGTGCCACCATTAATAAAAATAGAGTTGCTATTAAATGACACTTTAACAGTTTTTGGAATTTATGACTCTGGTTCAAATGTGTCATTAATAAATGCTAAATTGCTAAAAATCCAACAAAAAGAAGTTCCAAGTGATTTACAAATAGTAAACTTGAAAACTATTAATGGTGAGAAAAAAACAAAAGGTATGGTCACAGTTAAGGTAAAAATATACAACACTGAACATGAAATGGAGGTTTTTGTTGTTGAAAATGAAAATTTTAATTATGACTTCCTGATTGGCTTAGATTGCATAAAAAAATTTAGATTAACTCAAGATGAACAATTACAGATAAAATGTGCTGATTCACTTGATAATAAGAAGACCATAAATAAAGAGGTTATAAAAAACTTTGAAATAAACTTCAATGAACATATTAACTGGGAAAAATTTGAAATGTATGTAAACCATTTAGATTTATATCAACAATCAGAAATTGATAAGTTGACTACAAAATACAGTAAAATTTTCGCAAAAGATAAATATGATGTTGGCAGTGTACGAAATTATGAAGCACACATTGACTTGATGGTGGATAAATACTGCTATAAACGTCCCTATAGATGCACAGCGGAAGACAGAAAAGAAATTGAAAATCAGATATCAAAACTTTTAAAAAATAAATTGATTGAAGAATCATATAGCCCATTTGCTGCGCCAGTTACTCTTGCATATAAAAAAGAAGATAAGAAAAAAACAAGATTGTGTATTGACTTCAGAGAATTGAATAAAATAGTGGTCCCTCAATCACAACCTTTTCCATTAATTGAAGACCTTATGATAAAGACTGTAAACTGTAAGTACTTTTCTACATTTGATATAAATTCAGCATTTTGGTCAATTCCTTTGAAAATTCAAGATAGACATAAAACTGCATTCGTAACACAAGAAGGCCACTTCCAATGGACTTGCCTCCCATTTGGATTGAAGACTGCGCCAGCCATCTTCCAAAGAATATTGAGCAACATCATAAGAAAATATAAACTTTCTGGATTTGCGATAAATTTCATAGATGATGTCCTCATATTTTCAAAAACATTTGATGACCATATAGCACACATATCAAGACTTCTGGAAGCAATACAAACAGAAGGTTTCAGACTGAAATTTTCGAAATGTACTTTTGCAAAACATTATGCCACATATTTAGGTCATACAATTGAAAACAATTCAGTCAGCCCTCTGAAAGATTATCTAACAGCTGTCAAAAATTTTCCTGTTCCAGAAACAAAAAAAAATATTCGTCAATTTCTAGGAAAAATAAATTTTCATCATAAGTTTGTCCCACACAGTGCAATCATCTTGAATCCATTACACAATTTATTGAGGAAAGATGTCAAATTCGTGTGGTCTGCAGAATGTCAAGAAACATTTGACAAAATAAAAAAATTACTATGTTCAAAACCAATTCTAAAAATTTTTGATCCAGAACTACCAATAGACATTTACACAGACGCCAGTATCAAAGGAGTGGGAGCAGTATTGAAACAGAAAGACACAAATGGAAAAAGTAAGCCAGTTGCATATTTTTCAAAAAAGTTAACTGAATCTCAAAAAAAGAAAAAGGCAATATACCTAGAATGTCTAGCAGTAAAGGAAGCTCTGAAATACTGGCAACATTGGCTTATGGGAAGAGAATTTACGGTTTATTCTGATCATAAACCACTAGAAAATATGAACATCAAGGCTAGAACTGACGAGGAACTAGGTGATTTGATGTATTACTTATCGCAATATAATTTTAAACTTAAATATAACCCCGGAAAAACAAATCAAGAAGCTGACTGCTTAAGCAGAAATCCAGTCCTGGAATCTTATGACAATACGGATGATTTTCTAAAAGTAGTAAATTTAATAAGCTTGGAAGACATAAAAAAAGACCAGCGCACAAATCTTGACCTGGAAAATAGCAAAATAAAACTAACATTAGAGAATGAGATTTATTACAAAAAGAATACTAGAAAGAAAAAAATTATACTATCAGAAGAACTTAGCAAAAATTTAATAAAAGATGTCCACAATACTTACTGTCATATTGGAAGAACTCAGATGATAAATAAAATAACACCATTCTACACAGCAAGGAATATTATTGCAAACATTAAACGAACCTGTGATGACTGTGAAATTTGTATAAAAAACAAATCAAGGAGGAAGTCAAAGTATGGTTTAATGTCACATTTAGGTCCAGCAACACGACCATTTGAAATTGTATCCATCGACACCATTGGAGGCTTTGGAGGATCAAGATCAACTAAAAAATATTTACATCTTCTGGTTGACCACTTCACAAGGTATGCATATATTCTTACGTCTAAAAACCAAAGCTCCAGTGATTTCATTAAACTAATAAAAATTGTAACACAAAGTTACAATATTGATATGGTATTAACCGACCAATACCCGGGTATAAATTCTAAAGAATTTAAACAATTTCTGTATAAAGAAAACATAAGAATAGTTTTCACTGCTGTTGATGCACCATTTTCAAATGGACTCAATGAGAGACTAAATCAAACAATAGTCAACAAGATACGATGTAAAACAAATGAGAGTGTGAAGAAAACAGCATGGACAACGGTTGCACAGGAATGTGTGAGAAAATATAACGAAACTGAACACACTGTCACGAAATTTTCTCCAAAGTACCTTTTGGAAGGAGAAAATACAAATATTTTACCACTTGAATTGAAATTAAGAAATTCAAAAGAAGATCTGAGGAAGGACAGAAAATTGGCCTTTGAAAACACACTAAAATCCCATAATTATAATAAAAAAATATTTGACAGACATAGAGAAGAGTGTAAATTGGAAGTGGGAGACTGGGTCTATGTTGAAAATGGAAATAGGCTGAACAGGAAGAAGATGGATGAACTACGGATTGGACCATATAAAATTCTGAAAAAGATTTCCAATTCCATTTATGAGGTTGATACTGGCCACAAGAAAGCAGAATCAAATCTTTATCATACAACGAAGCTGTCTCCAGTACAAGTTAGTTAATGAACAATTACGCGCGTGCCCACTTGTAATTGTCTCTGTAAGGGGGGGAGATGTAAAGAAAACCATCACATTCATATGCCTAATTTGAAATTGCCGCTTTTCTTAATTTTGAATTTCGCGCGTCTCGCGCGCTTCTATATTTAATAGATGAATTTTTGAATGTCATCACCGAGAGGACGACATTTGGAATTTACAAGTTGGTTGCATCATTAATATTTTATAAGTTAATACGTTTCTTAAAAGGGATATCAATACCTGAAATAAGGGCATTAAATGTTGTTTCTTTTGTTTTCACAGGTGAGTGAATGTTTTGTTGTAATTTGTTATTGTAGTGTTCAAAATATAAGATAGGATTATAAAATAAAACTTTTGTTTTCACAGAGAACACAACTTGGGTCTTTATTTCATTACACCTCAACGTTTAATCCAATTATAAGGAAAGGAGCATTATATATAGTATTTGAAGTTTGATTTGCTCTGTGTTAGTATCCAAGATATTTTTTATATAGTACAGCTAATTATTGATTCATGTAGTGTTTGTAGTCATAGTATGTACCTACCTACATACAAGAACATTTAAGAGGACGAATTGGAATTTTTGGCGCCAAGGATCTCAATTTTTCTCAGTAAATACAAAACGGATCAAAATACAACTTGGTTACCTGAAAGTTCATGATATAAACCTTATTTTGTTAGACGTCAAAACATGATTAGGTAACTTTTATAACAGAGAAAAATATATCAAACATACCTCTTTTTAAAAAGAGATTCACATATTATGGGCAAACGGGACCGATTTAAGCCTCTTAACTTTTTTAGTAGTTGAGTATATACATACTCTTTAAAATTGTAGAAGGAATTTTTATCAAATTATCATTTCTAAATAATAAAATTACAAAACCATTTTGTCGCTTACGACTTTTAGTTATAAGCTAGCGCGCGTATTGTTATCCTCGCCCCGCTCAGACGCTCCGACCCCTTTTGGCGCCTTAGATGCGCGTGCCGGTTATGGAATTATTGTTGACCAATTCCTCGCCTTAAGTATGTACATACAATCATTCGTAATTTTTCACATCATCTTAGCAATTAACATCATCTTTGTCAAATAAACACATTATATTTCTAACTATACTATGCTATTGTGGGTTGTCTGGACATAAGAGACGTCTCTACCACCTACTACTCGGATTTTCAGTGTTCATACATGGAAGGACAGCACCTTGATATCTTGGCATCGATCCGCCATGTCCGCCGGTCCGGCGCCAATATTGGGAACAACTTTCTGATAACTACGGAAAGTCAATAACTTATAGTCACCTATCATTTATGCTTCGATAGTCGAGAAATTACGGTTTGATTTTTCTCTCGAATTAGATGATTGTCAAAATATCCTGCACCTATATGCCAAGTTGGCACTTAGGCTAATTAATAAAATCTTCTCTTATTTATAGTTTTTTCACCGATTCATCATCATCATCATCATCATCTCAGCCATAGGACGTCCACTGCTGAACATAGGCCTCCCCCTTAGATCTCCACATATACCTGTTGGAGGCGACCTGCATCCAGCGTCTTCCGGCGACCTTTATAAGGTCGTCTGTCCACTTTGTTGGTGGACGTCCTACGCTGCGCTTGCTAGTCCGTGGTCTCCACTCCAGCACTTTTCGACCCCATCGGCCATCCACTCTGCGAGCAATCTAGCCAGCCCATTTCACCGATTAGTGTAAGTTTATTTTTAGATAGGTACATAGATGTTTACATGAGACAATATAATACAAATTAAATCTACATATTTACAAATACAAAAGGAAAAATTCAAAATATACATCAAAATGCAACAAATTGTTTCTATTATTTATTCTTCTTTGTGTTTTTATGTGTACAAAACTATTAAATAAAAATAAATAAAATAAAATAAATAAATAAATAGTAATTGTGTACGTGCATATAATGCATCAATAAAAAAATTTGAGCACTGTGCAAAACCACAAAGCGTATACAAATATGCCAGACAAGCTTTTTTCATCCAACAACAACAATAATAGACACACAAAAATATTTGTAAGTCATCAAGTTCACAAACCTATTTTTTTAATCTACAGATACCTTATCTCACGTTGAATATTTCTCATATTCATTCTCACGCAGCAGTAGCAAGGATAACTCAATGCATAAAGCACATTATACATTAAAATGTATTCAGGTGTCGCCGTCATATAATAAAAATGATTTTGTGAACCTGCTGGGGTGGAAACAATGGAGGGTTTATGACTGTTTGTCGATGTTTTGATTTGAAAGCCATTTTCCTCATAGTTTTTGATTGTAAGTTTGTATGAAAATATGTATAATGTAAAATATAGAAAATGCGCTATAATAACTGATATTTATCTGTAACTAGCGACCCGCTCCGACTTCGCACGGGGTAACAGTATTTCCCCACTATTTAATGTATGTTATTATACATATAAACCTTCCTCTTTAATCACTCTATCTATTGAAAAAAACCGCATCAAAATCCGTTGCGTAGTTTTGAAGATTTAAGCGTACATAGGGACATAGGGACAGAAAAAGCGACTTTGTTTTATACTATGTAGTGAAGTAACGGTAAAAATTACATAATTTCCACATAAATTGACAATTAATGAAACAAATATGTAGATCTTTGAACTATCATGTTGATTATCAAGCGTCGGTAGATATGGAAACTAGGATGAGTTTACTTGATGATCTTCAAATAAAAATGTTAGTTACAAGCTTACCACGTAGTTCCTCCTAGGCTTTTCTTGTTCGACATAGTGTCTAGTGGCTATTTACGCACTATAATAAAACAGCGTTCAAATAAAATATAAAACATTTTACCTCCTTCCAATCAAACGCTCACTATGTCTCCCATCTCTAACTAAATGAATATTAAAATAAATATTCATTTAGTCCGAATGTAGGGCAAGCCTCATCGTCGAACCAGCAGTGTGGTGGAACCGTTTCAGCAATAAAGGAGTTCTGAAGGTACTGTAATGACACTATCTAGTATCCTTGTGAAATCCGTGAAGCTTTAGGGTTGCCAGGACTGAAAATAAACAAAGCCTATAATAAGAAAAACATTTTTTTTTTCATCAAAGTATTATTAAGAACAGGCATTATTGTTACTCTGTTTTTTATTGCGGATTCGATAGCCAAAAGGTTGAATATTAAATATTCCATTTGAAATACTCGACTTACCTATGAGTTTATTGCTCAGTTTGTTTCAACAAAATGACGCTCACTAATGTGCCCGAGTCTTAATTAAACCTAACATGGTAAAATATAAACGTACCTAATCGACTGATATTAACTTCACCTGTGCCAAACCCTTCCACGACAACGATATGTGCCATTTATAATATTACTTACATAAAATTGCCAAATTACTCTCCATGAAAAACAACAACCACAGAGAATGCGGACATACTCATTTGTGTTGACAAAGGTACCATAAACAAATCCGGTTAACACCGGTTATTTATTTCGGATCGACAATTCATATGTATTTAAGTAGCACGAAAATGCCAATCGCGACTTTTTATCACAAATTATTATAAGTTCGACTGTACTTTTTGTTATTGTTTAAATATTAAATACTAGCTTCTGCCAGCGGTTTCACCCGCATCCCGTGAGAACTACTTCCCGTACCGGGATAAAAAGTAGCCTATAGCCTTCCTCGATAAATGGGCTATCTAACACTGAAAGAAATTTTCAAATCAGACCAGTAGTTCCTGATATTAGCGCGTTCAAACAAACAAACAAACTCTTTAGCTTTATAATATTAGTATAGATGTAAGTATGTGCGAATTACCTACTACACATTTTTGAATTTGACGGGTTTAGAATTTGCCCACTTTATTATTACATTCATGCGAGTTGCATACACAAAAATATTATTTTTAAAATACGTGATTGACACAACAAATAGGGTTACTATTTGGCAGCCCTAAAATGAAAGGACAATGGCGGCCAACACTTCACGAGTCCATTTCAGATACACTAAAGACTGGAATAAAAACAGGTTTCTGTAAACAACTGTGTTTACAAACTAAATACAAACAGACTGAATTGTTTACGTAAATATATCTCGGATTTTAGTTCTGAATATCTTGTTGGAAGTGTAAACTTGTTAGAATAATTTGAGATTTAAATGTTCAATTGAGTTTAGACAAATAAATTAAAGTATTTTCTATACTAAATCTAAGTTAATGAAGATGAGACAAGATATAGGTACCTACAAGCTTTCGCCCGCGGTTTCATCCATAAAACTAGCCTATATGTTATTCTGACATGTACTTAACTTATATTACTTCCATGTTTCATCAAAATCCCTCCATTATTTTTTACGTCAAAAAGGGGCATATATTCAAACTTTTGCCGTTATTATATTAGAAAGATAAGTATGATATCTTCACATCCCTTAGGGACATAAAACTCACAGATCTGCCACTAGGTATATTATAACTTCGCGCTGCACTAATATGTAACCTCACAAGCCAAACGCAATTCATCCAACTTTGTTTAATTAACCCCGTCAGACGAACGCTGTCATCAACACCGTTCTCTATTCAGTCTATCTGTGCAAAGGTTTACACCTTAGACCATATAAAATACTGGAACCGCCGTGAGCACCAATCCCTATGCGAAAATGACTGCTAATATAGCGTGCGAGGCGACGCAACAAATAGTGATAGCTTGTCTTCGTCACGACCACAAAATTTCCACTGTTGGTATATCTGGATCTACCTCAATCTGAGGGCGATTTAGCCATACTCACCGTACCGGACAAGAAAGTTGGTGATGGCTAACTCATACATTTTCAACCACATAGCTTTCACTCACGCCACAAAGTTTTCAAAAACTTAACGCAATTTGTGCGATTTCGACCGGGGTGTTTTCATCGTTGGCATAAGGAAAGGCAAAGCAATGGCGTCTCCATTTGGTTAAATGCTCTAAGCCTTACACACACATGAACACACCTGAAATCACTGCACACATGCTTACAAACACATGTAAACATACCTGATGATTTGTTGTCCATGTGTCACACGCACATGAAAAAAAAAAAAAAAAAAAAAAAAAAAAAAAAAAAAAAAAATGTCAGTCCCGACTTAATTCGCAGCGCCAATCCAACTATCCGCCCGCGTATTGAAAGCTGCAAGTTTAAATCTCATTCAGTTTATCTGTTCTGAGTTCCCGAACTAATGGAAATGTATTAAGCTTAGTTATAGGATTAACTGGTACTGGAAAATTGTTGTTTGTTTGTGAACTAATGGTCGTGTTTGATGTTCGTAATATGGAGCTTAATTATATCGGTGTTTCATAAGAAAACTAAATTGTATCAAACTAAATAAAGAACAGCCTATTTAATGTAGGTATATTTATCTTGCAAGAAAGGACATAAAAATATAACCAACCCACAAACACCACAACAACGCCATCTTGGCCTAAATAAACCCACTTATTATCTACAAATTATACGAATAACATGCTCTTCTGACATAAAATTAATAGCTGCGAACGTATGAAAGGGTTAAGTAGCTGTTTGAAGCCCCCACTTGACATCACGTGACGTCATCGCCACATCCACTCCGTTGACAGATTTCCCGCCAAATTAACGAACATGGCATCCACAATAAGTTCGGATACACGCCCCTACTTTACACTCTCAATAAACAAAAGTCCTTGTGGTTTCTCATTTGTTGAACAACAATTCTATTTACCCAAGTAAACACCGAAAATATTTGTTTCAGACATCGCTTACATTATTTATTTCAAGTATCAAGATTTAATTCTTGACACAGATACGTAAATAGGTCGGCTTAGTAACCTCTTTCGAACACCGAAACGTCTTCATTATAACAAAGGTATTAGTATTAATTAAGTTTCCAGGTATGCGAAAATAGGGACAACGTTGTAAAGTTAATCAATCAAAATAGCTTTTAATCTCTTTTGGAGCTTTGGTAGGGTCTCCATCAATTTATTTCGCAGTCGCACATCATTGGTTTAATCCGTGGGTAATATTCCATCGGCCGTGGACGACGTCAACTTGAATAAAGCGGTCGGAAATTCCAATAATCAATCTGGATTCCAATCCTATAATCCGTTGCCATCACCAAAATAGATGCAATTTGTACTAGGATCAAAAGAAATTGATACTTGATAAGCTCATCAGCTTTTTATATTCTTAGAATTTTTACGGAGATATTTTTGCGCAAAATAAAAATCTTTGTCATAAAAATAGATTGGCAAATCACTTGAACAAGATAAAATTTAAATATTTCTCAATGTTACTTAGCTCATTTACCTACTTACGAGTAACAAAATGGCGGTTTCTATTTAGCAATATTAATCAAACAAAAAATAAAATAGCAAAACTTTGTGTATGTTTGTTAATTCTTCACTCGCATAGCACTGAAAGGATTTTGATCACTTTATCTCATATTAAAATGCAGATAAGCAACTCTTTCAGCAGTGGACTGCGATAGGCTGATGATGATGATGATGATGAAGCAACTTTTTATTCAGGTGCTTGAAATAGTGCCTCGGAGGCAGATGAAGCTACTGGTGGAAGCTACTATGAAATAAATAATAAGTATTGCAAGTATCAAAGCCTGTCATGCAACGTGCAAGGCTATACAGGAGCGTACAGCGCGGCGACCGAGGGATGCAAGCAAATGAAATGTCCGAGCGAGTCATTGAATCAATACCAGCCAGAGAGCGTGCCTCGTCACTACATGTCACGTATTTTATACTCCATTTTATTGAAGTTGGATTCAATTAATTTGTCGTCACTGCCTTAAAAACGTCCACTGCCGTACAAAAACCTTCACTCAAAAACTCACCCGGAAAGTGCGGTGTAAAATTAAAATAATTTACACGATGGATTCTTGCAGTCCATAACTATACTTTTGAACATCTAGTTAGAACTGTGCTCCACCAGGCTTTTCTTTTGCTTTACACCTCATCAGTAACTTAATAAGTACAAACAGCATCATTTATTACATTATTTAAAAAAAATACCAACACACAGCATAGTCAGCATTCCGTTTCTAGATTAATCGATTAAAATCGGCGAAGATAATGAAATTGGTTCAAACCTATTCTTCTCTTTATATCTGTATACAATCAATTGGCTTGCGGTACACAGGTGTCCTGCTTTAATCCTGAAATGTAATATGACTGGTATTGCACCAAGTTATTGCATCTGCATAACATTGCATATGCAAGCTGCAGTTTCTGGACAGCAGTTGTTATATTAGTTTTAAGCAACAAGTTTTTGTTTCTTAAATTACACAAAGTAATTAGTGTAGTGTTCGTCTTTCCTGTATCTCTGTAATCACCATCCGATAATTAGGATATCGGCTCGCTTGCATGCATAACGTCTTACTCTTATGCCACACTCTCTCACAGTTTCACGCCAACTGACCATAGTACATCTACACATAGACCATAGATGCACCCTCCGCGTCTATGCATTTAACGAGACGACAGATAACGGTGATAATACAGTATAAGTACTATAAGAAAGAACCTCAATTTCGTAGATACCTATGGAACTTTTATTTTCTAATTATAAACTGTCATATTTGAATTGATGCACTGTAAACGATCCCCGCACATATAGCACAAATTATCCATATTAATAGCTAAAAGTTTCACACAAACTGTCAACTCAAAAGCAAAACGCATCACAACAGTCAAACAAATAAAATTTTAACATTTCAAATAAATAATCCTTTAATATCAAGCTTGAAAAACAAGGATTAAAGTGTTGCTAACCAGTCTTGATGTTAACAAATAACCATGGAATATTCATAGAGAACTAACAAACTCCTGAAATGTATTTAATTTTAATGGCTTTGCGGTTCATGGCAGGCCGCCCACTGGACTTGGAAATAGGCTTTTGAAAAAGCTAGCTTAAATTAGAGTTAGCTTGATTGTGTTGCTGTCACTGCAATTTTAAATGGGCTAGGGTAGCAGAATTACTAATAATGTCATTTTAATAAAACTTACAACCGTAAATTAAGTAAAGTCATGCGTACCTTTGTATATAGAACCAATTTAGAATCAAAAGCGCTGTTTCACAATTGCTATTGATATACAATAAATCAATCCGTTTGGAAAACTCACATTGCAAGGCTAAATCACAAAAAAAATGCCTCCATCAGATTGGCAATTTTGAGAGCTATGAATAACAGCAAACGGCTTCACTTACCCGCGTTTCAAAACGTTTCTATATTTATCACCACATACATGCATGGCTATACATAGCTATAACGCCATGGCAAGACTCAGAGACTACCATTTTCTATCTTCTAAAAACAAAAGATTGGAATACCATACCCAGGAGTGAGATAACAATAACTCGCACTAACACAAACCGATGGTATCCCGTGAACTTTAACAACAAATCATGATAAAACCCCGGTTCAGGCCTATAATTTTTATTAAACGTAATTATGTCCCATTCGGGCACTGTCGGGTCCCGAAATTATTTAAATTAACCTGCTTTTAGGTCCTCAAAGCATTTCCTTTTCCCGCAAAGTAGGTTGAGCTATAAAAGTCATGTTCCGGAATTGTTGGGCTGTTGTATATGTGTTGTAGCTTTTGTAATGTTAAGTAAGATACAAGTTAATGCCAATATACCGCGAATTAAGAAGAGATGGCTTTGTGAACAGAGGAAGGTATATTGCATATTTTATAAGTCATCATCATCCTCCGAGCCTTTTTCCCAACTATGTTGGGGTCGGCTTCCAGTCTAACCGGATTCAGCTGAGTACCAGTGCTTTACAAGAAGCGACTGCCTATCTGACCTCCTCAACCCAGTTACCCGGGCAACCCGATACCCCTTGGTTAGACTGGTGTCAGACTTACTGGCTTCTGACTACCCGTAACGACTGCCAAGGATGTTCAATGACAGCCGGGACCTACAGTTTAACGTGCCATCCGAAACACAGTCAATGGTGTCTAAGATATACTTAGAAAGTACATACAAACTTAGAAGAGTTGCATTGGTACTTGCCTGACCTGGGATCGAACCTGCGCCCTCATACTTGAGAGGTTGGTCCTTTACCCACTAGGCCACCACGACTGCATATTTTATAAGTAATATGCAATATACCTTTATTGCATACTAGCTTTTGCCAGCGGTTTCACCCGCATCCCGTGGGAACTACTTCCTGTACCGGGATAAAAAGTAGCCTATAGCCTTCCTCGATAAATGGGCTATCTAACACTGAAATAAATTTTCAAATCGGACCAGTAGTTCCTGAGATTAGCGCGTTCAAACAAACAAACAAACTCTTCAGCTTTATAATATTAGTATAGATTTTACAAGTGCGGAGAACCTACCTGAAGATTGAATAGGTACATCAATTCAAAAGCCGTTCCAATTTGGCGATAGCGTCGACGATAAATTAGCAAAATTTAATCATTATCCATCCATTCATTCTTAATCTTAGGCCTTAAATAAGCCCTAATTTTGCAATTGACGCCTGAAATTATTCATCGTTTTTTCAAATATCTTTGGCTTTAAGGTTGCAATTTCTACAGGACCTACTGACTTTCGTCTAAGCAATTTTTTATTTTCTACGCCTTTGTAACATAATGATGTCAAGCTATCCACTGATATTGTAGTACATACTTTTAAAATAATGTAAGTACATACAATGTTACTGTGTCCTTTCTAGTTTGTTGACCGTCGCCTAATGGCGAAGCCCTAATGGCCACTTCAGAAACCTCTCGTTCAGTTAGCATAGGTTATTCTTTATTTAACCTTTATTTCAGACATATAGAGGCCGGTCAAATCTAAACAAATATATGTATAAAATAAATATATTTTTTTACTCAGTAAACAAATTGAAACTGCTCAGTAACATTCTTGGTTTAGGAGATACTTGCACACTTTTGTATTAATTAAAACAGGTAAGGACTGCTGGACAACAGCAAATTTTTCTATCGCTTCTGATTTATTCCCATACACACACACATTCTTATTTGTCGTCCTAAAAATTAAGAACTTAGAAATGCTTTTGTTTTTGTAATGAAACATATTAGAAAACATTGAAAAGGCAACTTTTATTTGCTCACCTAGGCCCGGTTGTTCGAAGCTCGGTTACGTCAAGGTTAGGATTAAATTCTAGTTACAGTAAAACTATCAGGGTTTAAATTCAAAAAGCGTTGTTGAACGTCAAAATTTCATAATAAAAATGTCAAATTAACCGTGGTCAAAATTGACAACAGTAAAATTTTAACTTTAACTTTACCGTAACGTACGAACAACCGGGCCCTAGTGTCTTGATTTCGCAAACTGAAGTATCAAATGTATGTATTCTCTGTTTAAATTAATATATTTTGTTTAATAATATATTTCGTTACTCCCAAAATCCGATTTACGTTGCGGTTTGTACGAGTTAAGCTAGAACTGTAATTGGCTAAACCTCGAGTAAATGTAGTTGTAATGGGGCTAGGCTTAGTAGCCTTCGCAAGAACTGGCATGAATGAATTATTTTGATTCGCAGCCAAACATTTATATATGAATGTGCGTTTAGATAAGCCGGTATTAGTGTGCCTACTTACATATATTTTACGAAAATGTTTAGGTTTGTATAAAAAGCTTATCCTTTTCGAATATAATCCGGAACATTAAGCTCGTAAGAATATCCAATTGAGCACGACAAAATGAGCTGAAACTTACCTAAATCTTAACACATATTTCAACATATTTAGTATTTACTTATCAACTTTTAAAATAAACTTCATTTGAAAATCTCATATTATCAACTCTTAAATAAAGTTATTTTTAAAAGCTCTCAATTTACCTTACTAATTAGAAGATAAAATATTTTCCCAATATTTTTAAGGTAACTACAATTTTTGAGAGGCATCAAGATACGGAAAGTATTGGCAAGGTACAAGATTTTCTTGTTGGCACGTCGCCATTCGTTGACGAGAGATCTTATCCAGCCAGATTGGTCTGCATCGAAAGTATGTCACGATACCCATACTTGGTATAAATATTAATTATTAAAACAGATTCTATAAAAAATAACTTATTGGCAGACTACGAGTTAAAGCGTAGGATTAATGCACTACCAAATTATCTTTGTGTCGCTTTAAAGAGACAAATTAAAGCACCCTTTTAGTGTTTTAGATATGGTCATTCATCTGCATATATCCTTATATTAAATGCTCTTCGAAAAGATAAGCAGAAATTCCAGTTCTCTGAAAAAGCCCAAAACCCTGCAAATCAGCAGTTAGAATAAAGGCTGCTTTATAATTTGTAAGGTCTAAAAAACAACACTTCCCTTACTTTGATTTCACAAAAAGTCCTACAGCAATACTTCTCAGCATTTCCTTTGTAAGTCTTATTTAAATATGCAAATTTTTAATCCCGCACAATGGGAGCCGGGGCAATACATCTCGCACCTCATATTGCGAATATATTCCTCTCTTTGTAACGAGATTACTGAGCTCCAACAGACGCGAGGCTCGATAATATTGCCTCAAGTGAACCACTCAGCAGCTCGTATTTTAAAAAGTATGGCTCGTGTTTTTCTGCCTAGGTAGGAAGAGTGGACACATATTTAGGTAGTTTAGAAGAGAGAGCAAAGTTTCCATATACTTATAGAAATTCACAAAAATTTCATCATCTCAACAGGCGTTGTCTATCCACCAATACGAAGACCAACTACGAAGTTATCGTATACTAGCCGTTTTCCTGCGGTTTCACCCGCGTCCCGTGGAAGCTACTGCCCGCACCGGGATAAAATATAGCCTTTGTTACTCGCAGATAATATAGCTTTCTAATGGTGAAAGAATATTTAAAATCGGTCCAGTAGTTTTTGAGTTTATCCATTACAACCAAACAAACAAAGTTTTCCTCTTTATAATATTAGTATAGACGAAGTATATCCATATTATCTACTACGATAGTTAGAACAAATTCTCCCTTAAATACGATTTTCCTAAGTGCATCACACCCCCAGTGAACTCTGAAGACAGATTTCCGAAGTGCAAATGAAAAATTTTAAAAGTTTCTCCACCACTTTGTAAAGATTTCTCAGCACTCAACTAAACATTTCTCCAGCGTATCGCAAAGTGTTTGGTTTCCGCGTACTTTTAAAGCTTTCTCGGGTTTTGTTCTAGTTTTATATTCCACTATTCCAGGTATATTAAACTTCAGTGTACTCTACAAACGGCTAAGATTAAATTCTAAGAAAAAATGCACCTGATTAGCGCTCTAGCTAAATGACTGCTGCTTGAAGCTCATTTATTTCGTTTCTGGTAGCTGCAGCTTTTTTATTTGCCTCAGAACTTGCAAACACTTACACAGAATAATCTAGGGTAAGTACACCAAATAAAACAGGAAGTGATATTAAAGAATACTAATATATGACTGTTACTGTTACATCCTTTTTATCGTCCCACTGCTGGGCACAGGCCTCCTCTCACACGGAGAAGGATTGAGCATTAATCACCACGCTTGCTCAATGCGGGTTGGTGATTTCAGACTATATAGTCCAGGTTTCCTCAAGATGTTTTCCTTCACCTTTTTTATCAGCCATTGGTGTCTAAGATTACTTAGAAAGTACATACAAACTTAGAAAAGTTGCATTGGTACTTGCCTGACCTGGAATCGAACCCACACCCTCATACTCGAGTGGTTGGTTCTTTACCCACTAGGCCACCACAACTTATATATGATATGACTGTACATATTTCATATAGAAAAAAACTACATATGTATACAGATACAACAGAACAATACGAAACCCCACACCATCTACCCTGATTCATACATGCAAAGAGTAAAACAAACTCAGCCACACACACAACTTACACACACATACGCAAAACATTCCGCGTGAACACACGATTCCTCGCGCAGGTGGCATGACCTAGTTCTAATAACTGCTGAGTGCAAGAGTGCATTTCACGCCTCTAGTGTCGATATTTAAGTACAGTTAAGTCGGTTAAGATTTTAAAAGTTTTAACACGCTATGTTTAGTTCGCAAAGGGGAGTAATAATAGACTCCTTTGTACTGTGGTTACAATATAGCTCACTATGTATGACAAACTTTGTGGAAACTAAAATTACAAAAATAGAAAGCAATATGAAGATTCCTTTTCGATTCTTTTGGATGACCGAGATAGGTATTCAGCAGAGGAAAAGGTATAGATTTCCAATTTTCACTATCGCAACTTTCTTTGTGGAATACCGCTCCCTTTCTGGGAAATAAGAACAAAGCGCACAAGTACAGTTTCTGTTAGTTAAGAATACCTGCACACAGACTAAACAGTCGACTGACAGTTGACCCTAGTATTTTTTTTTTATAAAAATCTTCATTCCAGGCTAGGTTTTCAGTTGCTCCGATACCAACTAAATACCTGATCTTTATAATGTGCGTACTCATTCGTCTTCATACTGATTTATGATTTACTACAAAAATATTTGTTTTTGCTCATATTAGCTATTAGTCGGCCGATAATTTTAGTACCTACTTTTGCCGTTAGCCTAACTTTACAAAATCTTCAGGAAACAACCATTGATAGCGAAATAATCATTAAATTCATAAACAACAGCTTCCCCACCACAACTGAAACCATTGGAAATCCCCGTATGATTTAAAGGCAGATTAACACCTTTATAAGCCAATCGGGACCATGAAACCTGTATCACGTAAGCCTATCGCGTACATCTGTATTGTGCGCGGATTATGATAGGGTCAGCTTAGACCGGTTAACCGACCGGAAAATAGAGTTATGCCTCTGTCTTGCCTTATCTGGAGAGCGCCTGTCATACTCATGTGTTCAATTTTGTCGTGTGCCTTCTCATAAATGTGACCAATACTATGATTAAAACCGCATCAAATTCGGTTCAGGCAACGTGAGATAATCACATACATGCATACAGGATGAACTGAGAACTTCCTTGTTTTTGAAGTCCATTAAAAATACATGAATGAGCTATCACTACATCACTGTTTGTTGCCCCACTTAAGTAAAGGAGACTTTTGGTATATAGAAATGTGTTCGTGGCCGTTCCGGTTGTTTGAATGCTCTAAGGGGTCAGCGTCCAGTTGGGCCCCGTATTACGGAACCCCTTTATTTTCTGTTGATGTTCAAACGATTATGGATTATGTAAATATAAGGTTGGAGGTACTGAAAGTTTCCGTGTGAAGGTTTTATGTGTCTTGGATTATGTGGGTATTGGTATTGATGTTTTATTGGTTTATAGATGTACAATAGATACGTGGTATTCAATATTTCAGGTAAAAATGTTTTGTTCCATTTTTGTAATCAACATTTTTGTTATACGCTCATTTATGGCTATCATCTAAAATGCGAATGCGAAATACCTAATATTTCCTGCAAGATCTGTATAACATTAGTAAAGCGGTTTCAATTAGGGTGAATAATGTCTACTACATATTCAAAGTACGAGTAAATAACAAGAATTCCTGAAACACATTCCCATCAGTATGTACGTTAATCGCCTACATCGGAATGTCTACGTGACTCAATGGCCTGAATATTCGAGCCTTTATGATCTTAAAATAGCTCTACACAATACCTACTTCACCTACAAAAAGCCCTGTAAATTACATCAAGCTAAAACGCTAAAGAATTTATTAAATCCAAAATTTAAGGCTTACAGTCTGAAAATTCACAAAGGACCAGGCCGAGGGTCTTAACTCACATCACAAACAATTTTCAGGCCTTTGTCAGTACCAATTTGTATCGAGGCTGCTAACTTACAACGGGCCTTTACTAAGCCACGAGTTATTCGACTGAAATTCCGGAACACAATCCATTGCGCGTTGACATCGATGATATTAAGAACTGCTAGAACAAAAACGTCAATGGAAAGCAAACAACGAAATTTTCTCGTCTAATTTCTAGTGGAACCTGTCGAAAATTTGCGTGTCGTGTTTTCTCAGTGGTGCTGGTAAATCGTGGTGAATGCCTTTTATCTCGTTGATGGAACATTACACCTCGCGTTCTTGTTTTTGTTGGCGCTGACTTATTGCATGGAAGTGGCCGCTAACTGTGGGATGTTTAAGAAAACACGTAGATGCTTCCTGTGGTCTGGGATAACAAATCGTACGGTACTTTGGTAAGAAGGGTGTGTAAGGTTTTTTGAGTTGTAGTAATGTTTATTCCTTTTTTCTACTAAGATTTTTGTTATCTTTTAGGTAATGCTTCTTTAGCTAGGTCGTATTGTCAGCTATAAAATTTTTTTATCTCTCTGAAAGCATATCGAAATTCTGCTGCACAGCTCAACATGGAAAACATTTTCATAAACCAAAATACATCAACTCAATATTATTAAATATTCCGATAAGCTCTTGACCAAAGCTAACGCTAATATCCAAACCACAAATATGGGAATACGCGAGCATACACACTCATGGCATATATATACCTACCACAGTTTAAATATATTCTCTTGTAAACAGCTGTGAAGCTACGTACTAACCTTCGCAACACACACACGTGTACTTGATGCACGACACTCCGTACTGACAGCACCGATAGCGCCGATAAAAGCTCGTCGATGCACATGCGTGTGTGAGTGATATTTCTACGAACATTAGTAGGTACCTACCTTCACAACTGTACCTCTTTATTCTGTGATATAGGTTGCCTAATATTTTATCAGGGCAATCGGTCGCTAGTGCGGCAATATGTGGCACTATGTAGGCATCACGTGCCGCCTGCATATTTCCTAGACGTGAACTATGTTTTGTATAGGCTTTGGTGTATTGAGAAGGTATAGAGCTCTTATGTTAAGAATTAATGTAATGTACAATATATATAAAAATGAAATGTTGTCACGACATAACATGAAAACGGCTTGACCGATTTGGCTGAAAATTAGAGGGGAGGTAACTTAGACCCGGGAGAAGGTTTTAGGATAGTTTTTGTCACCATCCGGCTACGGGACGCGGGTGGAACCACGGGCGAAAGCTAGTGTACAATACAATGAGGTACTTCCATCTAAATTAAAACGGAGTTAATACATTACTCCATTTACTTGCTTTGGCAAATTTTGTCTCCCTTAAGTCATAGTTGAGATGATTTATTTAAAAGAGCCAGTTTTAAGCTATAATAATAAATGTTACAATCTGTTACTGTTATCAATATAAACTATAATCTGTAAATTCAAAGATTAACTCTTAAAACTTACAGCTGAACATTATGATGCATTCTACGAAGATAGCTGCTATTCTACAATAGCCCTAATATACCTACGTAAATAATGCTTTTGCATTTCTTTGACCCCACAAGAAAGCTAGTCTAAAATCTTGAATTTATCTGATAGGTTGTCATATTCATACTCGTTTATAGCATTTTCTTCGCAGATTGCGAGTTTCTCACAAGAAATTGAAATAACCGGAGCTGGCCGTATCTCAAAGGTATGCTCTCTAATATATTATACTTTATCGTGTAATGATGCTGTGTATAATATTGCTGTGGAATTACATCAAGTTTAAGATGATGAAACACGTACCTACCTACTATGTCAGACGTGTGAAATTATAGTTACCTACAATTATTAGTGATAGAGTAGTGTATTATTAATTGTCAAACAATAGGATACAAATCTTCAAGAACTAATTGGATGGAATCAACTCAATTCGCTCACTTTCAGTTGTCATTTTAACTAAGTAATTTGTAATAAAAATACAATTTCCAAGTAATGATATGCTTTATGTACAGATTTTGTGTGATCATAGAATAAATAAAAGTATGTGCCCGAACTAAATAAAACCCGCTATCCAAGATGAATTCTACTTAGTACTCTTCAATTCCTACGTACCAAAAACTCCATCACAAGAATTTCAAAAAATAACAAAACCCATACGAATACGATACCAAGCCCCACCAAAGTGAAAACCTCACATTCGCGCCATAATTTTGGCGCCAAAAAATCAAAAAACGCGCGCAATATTTCAGATAGCAACACGTGCTAACTCTGCGTTATTTCGATGGCTTGTACCCGCACACTGTGGACTAAATAGTCGGTCGGCAGTTGACCAACATTTTCTCAAAGAAAGTCTTGATTCCAATATTTTTTTTCAGTCGGCCTATTACCGGCTAAATACCCAATTGTTGCAATGAGCGTACTACCATTCATCTTCATACTTATTTACAAGCTCAAACCAATTGTCGGCCAACTAAAAGTTGGCAGTGTGTACCGCTTTACTCTGTATGCTCACGGCACATTAATCTGTGGGGTAAGCAGAGCTTCAAAGTACAGATAGGTGAGCCAGAGTATGCACAGTCACGCACTACTTGCAACCATTTGCATACAACGTGAATATTCACTGCTGCTGTGGTCGAATACCCGGTTTACGAGGTTCGTGATGTGTATGAATATGTGGTATTAAGGATTGTGACGTTACTGTGTTCTAGGTGCCAGTATAACCTGCCAAGCTAGGTACTATGTTTTCGTGTTCCGTACCAAAAGGCACTATAACATCACATTAAAATGATATAAATATTTCAGACAAACGTGATTTTGGTCGTTTTATAAGTAGTGGTTCGGAATTCTCCTTGCGCGAGTCAGAGTCGCACTTAGGCAATTTTTTTCTACGTAAACGCTACTAAAAAAGTAATAACTCAAATCCAAAAAAAAACTGCACTAGCAAACTATTGTAAAACCAACTGCTTCTGCAAGCTGTTTATGCAACTCTCTTACTTAACTAAATTTATTGTTCTACATATAATAAGTTACCCTTTAAACTCCATATAAAACTATCAGTCCAAGAGATTATTCTGCAGCTGCAACGGACGTGTTTTAAACGAGTCAAACTGGAATTTTCGAACTTCGCCACGATTTGAACTTCAGTTAGAGACTTATGTCAAGAAGATTGCAAGACTTAGACGTTTTCAACCAAGTTTCCTACATGTTAGGAATTGATTACATATTATAAAAAGTTACAGTACCTGTAAGTACATGGAAATATATGTTCTATAGAATTTACACATTTTTTTCAAAAAAATTACGCCTAAGTAAAAAGAATCCGATATCAAATGGACATACGTGAGTTTCTTTTTCATGTATAGATTATTACAAACGATCAATATTTGCCTACATAATTTATACGCAAACACACAACTTTTCCTGCAACGGTCCAGCTCAGACACAAGTTACTTATTTACTTCCTTCCTAAAATTTACCTGCCCACAAAGCAGGAATATAAACAAAGAACAAACACAGCATCAAATATTCCTTCTCAAGAGGTTCCGTGTCCGGGCTGGTTACGTACGATACGATACCGACCTCTTCGGTAGTTGCACGTACGAATCCATAAAGAACAAAATGGCTAGAGGAGATGTCATAACGCAAAACGTAGCGCGCTAAAATGTGGGCGTCTGGGGGAAGAGGAACGTTACATGCCCTTATATGCCTTCTTTGGAACCTGGCCATTCTTTCTTCAAAATTAAATTACCGATCAATCACGACCAATCTTTGACAGATTGGTTTTTATTTTGGCGAGAAACCCGAACGCCTTGTCAGTTCCAGTAAGTGTGTTAAAACAAACCCTTACTAGTAAAGTATTACGTTACTTGACCTACAGCAAGGCGCTTGACCTACCTGCCTTATGGCGCATCCGCACATACTTCCTTTCTCCGTGTGCAAACCTAACACGTATACGGAGGTACGTGTCTGCTATCTGCACTTATGTGCCGCTGCGGACTATAATCTTATTCAATTTTCTTTTGCAAATAAAACTATGCTGTACATTATAGATAAAATAACGCAAATTACTACTTTAACATCACTATATTTAATATTGTAATGTACATTTAGTTTAAGTGAGTGGCTGGCTACACAAAGTCAGTGTAGCCAATTTATTATTTCTCTGCTACGAGCTACACAGATGTTCTCGGCGTAGCCGTAGCTATAATGTTATGAAGCTACGCCGTAGCAAATTTGTGTTAAAATTGAAATTATATTTTTATTGTAATAGTAGGAAATTATAGTTGGTAATGTTTGTTTTCAGTACACTATTAAAAATATCAATCGTCTATCACACAAAAGTAGAACATGTCTCTATTTATCATATCACCAATAAATACTCAAATAAAACAAAAAACTGACGTCATAACTTTTTATCCGAAAAAGTCTGGAAACCTCTTCGTATTCTCTATGACTATTCCCTGTGGACAAAAAGTCTACAGTATCACAACGTATCGGGTAAAGTAGAAACTTTTCACAACTTCTAATTCGATAAATTATTATTGGAAAAAATATAACAACAAACTTTTTGCAATCTGAGAGAGAAAATCTGAAAAAAACTACGGCGAGAGGAACAAACATTAGCGAAGTTTAACGCATTAACCAAGTTTAGCCATTACAGCTCGTTAAAAATATTGTAAGCTGTTATTTTAACGTCTGTGGTCTATGGGGCGCGTTCATAAATAAAAAAAAGTATTGGCGGCAAAATCTTTGGTAAAAATGATGACCGTTACATTTTTACAGGCATCCAACTTGGCAAATAAAAACATCCTTGCCTCAAATACCTATCCGAAAGGATGGCTTGTGTTTAAAAAAGGCCTCCCTTCTCAAACATTTTAACGAAAACTTTGCCTGCATTCTTTTTTCTTCAGCTTTTAGTAACTAGGTAAGTCTATACCAGATTAAGTACAAACAGATTAAATAAACAGAAACACTATTATTATCAACGTCGGCATAATCCTATCTCTTAACAAGATTACCCCAAAACCTAGAAACAAGGAGCACGACTATGAATGAAATTGGATACCAATCTAATTTCATTCCAATCCCATTTCTCTAAGATGCAATTACAAGTTTCACCACAAATGTGTATGTTCATCTGCACTCTAATTATGTAATACCATTTACCTATCTAGTTTATCTATGAAAGACTTTCAGCTACATAAATGAAGCTTATTTAATCAATGTCCTATAGAAGTCAGAGATAATCATATGCCTACACTGTTATGTCGGTTATTTTGTCAGTCCAAATTATATAAATGATAATAAAAACCTTTTTTCTTAAATACAACCCCCTGTATAGTATCAACATTGATCCAGTCTATCCGGCAAAGAAACAAAATCTTCGTTATTAAATTATGATTTTGCCGTTCATTACAGATTACAAGTTTTAAGTTTATATTTTTGTCGGAACATATTTTCTTATTCTGAAATATCTTCCTTAAAGCTGGTATGTCAACAAAATCGCCGTATTTTTCCGTGGCATAACACTCACATTGACAGTCGGCTAAGCTGAACTTAGGTGCATCATTCGTTAGTCAGCTTACAGTCACGACACTCCATTAGCGACCAAGCTGCACTATAAAGCTTAGTTTTCACGCGAAGTGAAATCACTTTACTTTGTGCAACGCTGCATAAAATAACGATTGTCTTCTTTGTAAGATTTTAATTGTTTGTTCAGGATTTTCTTTGGAGTAATTTACATTTTGCATGAAACGGAGTATAAACCTAAAGGTGGTACCTAATATACACCTGAGATGAGAAAGAGGTATTCGTTATAATTTTGTAATGTAGCAACACAGACAGATAAAACACATTTAGCGCCAGTTTTGGTTCTCATACTAATAAATAAAGCAAAAAAATTGTGTAAACCTCTTTCGCAAGTTGCATGTCAAACATTATCGCGACATAATCAGATAACCAGCTACACATTCGTACCTATAAACCTACATCCAATTACTGCCTAATTAAGTACACGGCCCCATCTAATGAACATTCGTCGGTCCACGCCATTAAACGGACATGGCCGCCGTGTCATACGTACAGTCAGCTACAAAAGTCCGTAAACACTATCAAAATTACAAAATACTCGTACCTCGTAAGGTACTTTCAAATTGTCAAAAATCCTGCAGAACCGGTCATCAGAGGATTATGAAATCTTAGAATATTGCCTTTGAGATTTTAGTGAGCGAGTATTTTGTAATTGACAAAAGTCCATTAAGGTTTTGTTGCAGACTGTACCTACAGAGCTACACATCCCGGCTATTAGTTTAGATACCCGTTAACATAACGTTACAAGGTCCATCGACTTATCTATGCATAAAATCAATGTTAGCTCAACGGACATAGAATATTCCGGAATATTAGCGAAAGTTCGGCTGCAATTTGGACAAATATTAACGTTTAAATTAGTTTTGAACTTATATTGAAAAACATGTTTGATATCATATTTGAGTAATACATAAAGCGTATATGTACCTCATCATCGTCATCCTCCTGCCCTTATCCCAATTTTATTTGGAGTCGGCGCAGCATGTTTTCTCCTTCCATGCTCTTCTATATGCCGTCATCTCACAAATGATATTCTTTATGTAAAGCGTATAGGAACTAAAGCAAAAACAAAAGTTCTTTTGTTCTAGCTCAAATTCATTTAGGTACCTAACAAAACCAAGGAAGTCATCTCCCGTGGTAGCATCAGTCTGAGCAGTGGTCAAAGGACTAAGTTATTACCTACAAGCAAAGGCGACCAGAGCACCGGTTGGCGACAGTCGGATATCATTACCGTAACCCGGACTTGCATACCGGTCACCGGTAACTTCTGCTCAAAGCTAAAGTACTATTAAATTAATGTCCCTGATGATACTTGAAATACGAAGTAATTACTAAGCTGCTGAAGTTAGGTCCTTCGAAAGGTCTTTCTATGAAATATGCTTTGATTGAATGACGTATTTATTTTTAAAAAAGTGATGATAAATTGGTAAGTAGGAGTTATTATAAGAACCTAGGTACCTAATACTCAAAATTCGTAAGACCACAGATTACTTACAAGTCACCTACTTAAGACATAGGATCACGAACTTTGCCACAGTTCCAAAGTTAGCCTCAAAATGTTTCTCTACCCGCAGTAAGTTATTAAACTCGTTTTACTCACAACTTATGATAGTTATTGAATTTTACATCGCTGACTACGTAACTGTCTAAGAACTAAAGTTTATCAAACTCCAAGTTTAAGCTCAGACGTTCGAGTGTTCGATTACTATGGAAGTTAGGCGAATAATAGATGACATACCTAAAAGGCTGTACTAAATGACATAAAATGATCTACAATCATTATATTTATAAAACTAGCCATCATATTTATGAGCATGTTTGTTAGTTAGAACCTCCAAATCTCAGGACATACTAGACCTATTTAAAAACCTTTTAGATTAGGTAGCCTATTTATCGAGGAAGGAATAGATAGGTATTCTGTTCCTATATACGGACGCACGGAGAAGTTTTCACACGACGCTGGTAGAATCATCCAATTTGTAGAAAGCGAGTCATTTCTTTAACTTTGAGCACATATAAAACCCAGATGCAAGAGCTTACTAAACTGATAAACTATCTAATAAAATCCGCTTACGTTGCCAGTTCGATCGTCATCGGAAGGCCACATAAGTGCTCTCAATGCTTTGACTCAACAATGGCGATCACAAAACGTGTCCATTGTGTAAAAGCTGCAGATCTGAAGATAAAGGTCACCAGAGTTGAGGTCTAGGGGGCTTCTAGTTGAAGGTTAGGATGCGGGAAGTCTATTCTAAGTTTTGAATAGATATTAGTTTTAGGTACTACAAGTTGTATAGATGCGATAGGTCGAAGTTCAGAGCTCGCCCTTTGTTCTCCGGTTTGCACAGGTTAAAATATTGTAAGTATGGTTAAAACGCCAATTCTTTCTCACATATTTTGTTTTAAGGCATACAGCTGTACCCAAGTCTCACATACTTTTTTTACTAGTCTCACACTAGGAAAACCCACTATATTTAACTTGGTTATTTAGTTCCTCTTAACTTTATGCATTAGCCTCTTTCACTTTACGCATACCCACCTACAATTATATATAAAAAGATCGACTTTTCATAAAACGGAATTCAGCAGAATCTCCCATTAAAGTTTTTGCGGTCTATATCGACTTCTGAACTAGCAACTCTATCGGCAAAACTAAATTACCAGCCAACCTAACGCGGTTCCTGGCAAACTTCAGGCAATCTGAAAACTTTGTTTAGAACCGAATGCTCATTCATACTTTAAGGTGTAACTTGAGAAGTTTGGGTGCAATCCTAGATCTGTTTGTTCAATAACTTGAAATGAGCACCAAGCAAAAAAACAAGCTACAATTTCTTCACATTCTACACAATTGTAGCGAAGGATCTATATTTACTCGGAAGGGCATCACAATTTAAGGCGAGGTCGCATTAGTTAGCACGCCTATGACAATCGTGATTTTTGTAGGGGAAAAAATAAATAACGATGATGGCAATAGTGCAACGCACACAATCTTACGAAAAGCCGGTCAGAAAAACTTAGTAAGAACGTCCTACAAAAAATTACCCCGATTATCTATGCTACAGAAAGTCTAAATCGCATTATTAAGCCCGTACATCGACAAGAAGCATGAAATGACGGAAAGAAAACATTCACCGTCAAAATCCAGAAATAAATAAAAAACCGTAGTTTACCTGCGTAGTTATTTACGTCCGTGGGTCTCCAGGTAGATAGTACGTGCCGATAGCTTCCTGCTTCCGAGCAACATTATCGCATATCGGTATACTCGTAGCTAGTGGAAAAATATGGCTTTACCTGGTCACTGCAGATACGGTTAATGGAAGTGAACGGTTATAGTTCCATTTTCATAGTGTGTTGTGGGTATTATGATAGAATTTTATGAAAATGTGTAAATATTTAGAAATGTATAATTTGTGTTCATATTGCATTTTTTCTGCTTGGTGTATTAATAACTTCTACAATGTCCATAGACGTCCTTAGCATCCTGAGGACATTTCTTCAGGTAGGAAAAGTTAACCAGCATCTATTATTTTTTATGCACTCTGTGCCATTCTTCGCTGATGGTTAGGATTAAAAATATAAATAAAACAAAAATAGTTTTCGCATTATCTTCATATTAATAGATATGAAAAACGTAACTTGTCATAAATAATATTTTACATTTCAGAACTCGCAATGTCAAAAATATGAGCGAAATTATACAACTTGGTACATTGAGAACGAGAAAATTTTACAATAAATAGAAGAAAAACAAAACAAATTGATGGTAAAGCGACTCATTCATTTAAATAATCAAAAAAAACTCATTTATTCGTCAAAGAATTAGCCTAATCTATCAGTCATTTGAACATAATTTGTATATAATTTATCAAAAACATCATAATCAATATTGCTTTTTCACACTTGTTTGCGTCCTATATGACAATGGACGATCGTAATTGCTTGTGTCAATGTCAAAGATCATTAATGTAAAACCAAATAAAGATTGCTAGCTAACTTCCTAGCGAAATCTTCATGTTAATTTAATACCTAATGAATTACCACTTAAATTATTACACATTCAGATGAACAACATGTATAATTCACACATAATATAGGCATTTTTAAGGTACTCAATAATTTCACATACGCACATTGAACACATTGTAATAACTAGCACATTTTAAGTCAATATTTTAATTAACATTTAACATGATTTAAACTATCCAATTGTTTGGCAAGCAAGTGTGAAAACACTTTTGTCAGAACATGAGTGCAAACGAAACATTTTATACAATTACTAACGTCATTTAAACTAAATTACACCGATGAAAGTACCAAAATAATGTACCTACAGTATTTCGACGATCGTGTTCGAAATATCAACAAAAACATAATGAAATGAGCGACAAACATTTATTAAGCTACCTGGCTTTATATACATAATTATATATTGTTATATAACTTTTCATATTAATTCGCAATAGTTAGTACTTGGATTTCGTATCACAAGTTAAACCCAGTATACTGTTCATTTAATTACGTAGTATTTAGAAAGGCAACAACATCACATTTATTTGAATTAATATGTAAAGTTAGCGTTTACATCAGATGCATCAATGTAGGTTGATATCACATCAGTCTAACTGATAGGTTGGGCTGCGAAATAAGCGGAGAACAGTTGAAAAAAAAATGTAGAGCAATTTTAAGAACATAAACATCATCATCCTCCGAGCCTTTTCCCAACTATGTTGGGGTCGGCTTCCAGTCTAACCGGATTCAGCTGAGTACCAGTGCTTTACAAGAAGCGACTGCCTATCTGACCTCCTCAACCCAGTTACCCGGGCAACCCGATACCCCGTGGTTAGACTGGCGTCAGACTTACTGGCTTCTGACTACCCGTAACGACTGCCAAGGATGTTCAATGTTTAAGAACATAAACATAACTATGAAAAAAAATTATACAAAAAAATTATTAACATCTGAATTTTCAGGTCTTGAAACAGAATGAATTAATCTTAAGGTTTGCTATAAATATTAATGGTATAACATGTCCGCTAATCCAGCATAGACAACATTTCTTCAAAATTCCTAACCCCTCGCCGCTTATTTTGAAGCCCAACGAAATAATGTCAAAGAATACACAATTTTATAGAAATGGAAGATATTATATTTGCATAGCGTTGGCATCAAGTATATTTATTTTATTAATAAAATATAGCCCAAAAGCAGTTATTCTGAAGGTAAAAGTATTAGAATTAGTTATCTACATACAGTCATACATTCAATGCGTTATCAAAAGCTACCAGTTACATATCGCCGTTGTCTTGAGACTCGCGCTTTACGAATATACGAAATCCATTTATTTCTTCAGTATTTATTTACATGTGTATTTATTTTTGTAAATATATTTTTATGATATTTAGGAAAAAAAATGTTTGTTCGTATTTTCGTATTCAATTTATTTACTTTTCATAGTCCGACCGTGGATATGATAGATGGAAAAGTTTAAATATAAAGTTATTTATTAAACTTTAAGCCGTATTTTGAGCTTGATATTTTCTAAATATAAGCAGACTAAAGCTTAACGATATAAGACACATGAAACATCAATAAAAGAGACAATTTATAATAGACAAAATATTTTTTTTATAATTGGTAACACCGATAGTAAAATTGACTGTGTTACCTCACTTTCCTAGCCAAATCCGTCGTATAAACATTGAATTTAGACTAAAATCAGCCATTCCAAAACTAAACAGTATACAATAAAGTACACATGAGTATTTAAACCGTACCAAGGGGTACGAACCTACACAAAATACAATCAATACTGATTTTGAGAAATGACAAAAATATGACACCCACTGTCGGACAATTCGACCGATAAACATGATTCCAATATACACACGCATACAAAACGGCCGCAATATCAACAACTAACTAAATTACACTATTGTAGTTTAACTACATTTTCAGCTAGTTTCACAAAAATATCCATTTTGCGAGGGGATCTAGCACCTCTGTCGTTGGAAACGCGTATCGTATTCTTTGGGAGAGATACTCGTCAAAATGTTACATATACATGAATGGTATGAAATGTACAGTTACTGTGAAATAATTAAATTAAAAAATAAATAAATTCAATAACACTCCTCGTCGATATAACAATTTGTGAACTTATTTATGTACAATTAAATACTTAGAGCTAGACGTAGTGTCGTAATATCATAAGGTTTATGACTGGATAACTCACTGTCGCGCGCGACTGAATCACAAGCGTTACTATAACTAAACAGACACTATCGTTTCATACGTTTGTGTCTGCGGCCCTTGTGCCATTATGAGAAGTCGTTAAACTGCGCCAGAGCCGTCTTCACTCTGAAACAAATGAACTATCTCAAGTCACGTGAAAAAATGTTACTTACCAAACATGACATGTCCTTTATGGTTCGAACTTGAAGCCAGTTTTCGTGGTCAGTCATTGACCACCGTTGGCAAAGTTGTCGATGGTATTAGAAATGGCGTATTAAAAAAAGTCGAACTATAAAAAATTGGTGGCAGATAAAGGGAAATAGATTTTGAACTGTCAAAGCTCCTCTAGTTTCAACTCTCGTATGCCCATCGTCTGAAACTTGCTTGGAGGATCTAATAAGCGAATCTGGCTGTGCTCTCGCTGTGGCGGCATATTGGACTGACAAAGTGTACATTGATTATAATATGACAAGTCATCGACATGAAAGAAGAAGAACTCTCACAGCTCGTGGGACAATGTGGAGTGTCACAATTTTCTAGGCTGTAGGCAGAAAACAATGGCCTAAAGCTACTAAATCCGGTTGTGAATGTCTCACTTGTCGTGCAGATGCGCGGCGTCGTGCCTTGCGCGCAGCAGCTTGAGCGCGCGCAGCACGCCGAGCTCGGCCAGGCGCGCCTGCCGCGCCGCCGCGCCCGCCTCGCCGCGCCACACCAGGTTGCCGCACACGAACAGCGCCGCCTCCTGCAGCTTGCTCTCCGGGTGCGCCTGCACACATCCACTCACACTCAACACATCATGTCCTCCCAGCGGGCCAGGGCCTGCCGTCTGACACTCCATCACCGCTGCTAACCCACAGCGGGAGACGTCATTTGATCATTTTTAACGTCGTTAAATAAAAGACATGATGTCCTCCTAGCCGATTATCGGCTACGGCAGCTGTTCTCAAGTACGGACATTAGCCAACTGCGCATGACATATTATAGTGCACAAACATTTGCACATGCACAGGTGCACTCACTATTCCTGCACTCTCATAGCCCGATGGGACGGCAATCCGACACGACCGGAGAGAGATCCGTCATTCAAGACGTATAGTCCCCAGGTCGCAAAACAATTTTTTTTTGATACATACAAATGTAAGACTTTGTGAGTGCCTTTTTTGCGATGAATCCGACAAACTTTTCTAATGCGTAAAGTTTGGCGCTGCTGCGTTTTTGAATGCTTGATTCTTGGAATTGTCGTTATGACTATTGTTCATTTGGTCCGACATGTATATACAGGGAGACATAATGACGTCATATCGACATTTTCCGGCTGATGGACAATCCTTACGCAGCATGATCTTTGCCGGACAAGTTGACCACAATATTGAAAGTATTAAATATATTTAAAAAAAATGAAAATTGTATGTATGAAGAGGAACAGTGACATCATATCAACATTTTCCGGATGGTGGATACTCCATACGCAGCATAATCTTTGTCGGACAAGTTGACCAATATTTTGAAAGTTACTTTATTAAACATCATCCTCCATCATCCTCCGAGCCTTTTCCCAACTATGTTGTGGTCGGCTTCCAGTCTAACCGGATTCAGCTGAGTACCAGTGCTTTACAAGAAGCGACTGCCTATCTGACCCCTTGGTTAGACTGGTGTCAGACTTACTGGCTTCTGACTACCCGTAATGACTGTCAAGGATGTTCATTGACAGCCCCATTACTTTATTAAACATATTTCAAAAAATAAACTTGTATGTACGAAGAGGAACAATGACGTCATGTCGACAGTTCCAATAATCAAACATTAAAAACGCAGCAGCGCCAAACTTTACAAATTAGAAAAGTTTTTCGGACTCATTGCAAAAAGGCACTCACAAAGTCTTACATTAATATATGTATGTCAAAAAAATTTCTTCGGCAGCTTGGGGACTAATACCCATGCAACTATAAGCGTCCACGGCACCGGGTATACAAGCCTGTATCTATTTAATAATTGCACACAAATAAGGTATCTGTCCGCCACTTATTGGGACTAATTAAAAAAATCCTACCAGAAGTCACAAGAAAATGACATTTATATCCTGTCGTTTATTATCAGTCCAGTAATTTAAACACTTACTTAATAACTATTGTATATTAGGTATCTGTTATATAAAGATAGACACATAGTTACAAAAACACAGACAAGAAGCGACTTACATTCATTCCGTTCACACATATTCGAAATGCTATACGTAACTTAATCAATGACGAGAGTTACAAGCTCGATGATCGATTATCAAGTATCAAGTCGATTCGATCCAGTCATTCGCTCGGTTTACATGAACACATACCTTCCGTCGTCTTTTCAATCGCCCATTGTATCGCTCTCGTCACGTACTCGGTCGATGTTTGCCCCCAGGACCGATTGGATGCCTGGACCTAGGGCCAACATCCCAGTATCACCCACGATGTTATTGCAAAAATGAATTTAAACATTCATTTCAGCAGAAACGTCGTGTTTTTAAATTATTAGGGTTGTATGATTGCGGGGAAGGAGCTTTGTTAAGTACTGTTTGACATGAAGTTTATGAATTGCTTCTATATTTTATGGTAGTCATTCACACCGCCTTTCAAATATCTTCACTCTTTATAATCTCCGTATGGGACATTCGGGTCAAACTATTTTTAATAAATTAATTATTGAATCGATAAAGTTCTATATTTGGGACTATGCTATTAGCAGTTTCGCTCTAATTAAATTCTGTTCACTGTCATACTTCTCACAATCAAGTAACACACACAGACAGAATTAATTATAATTGTATAACAAATTAATTCCACTTAAAAGCAAATTATCTGTTCAAAATTGTTCCAGTATTCCACTTTCAACATAAAATTTACGATTCTGCGTCATCAAATATCTGGCTGGTCTTGGCTGTAGTGAATAAATTCGCAAAGCAATCATGCAAGGGGTGCTGGTTTTTGCCAAAGTTCAAAGTGATCGTTTTATTTTAAAGGCGCATGATTAAGGTCAATTTATGAAATTCAAGCTGATGGGCGGCTGCGCTAAGTCGTAAAAGCAACATATTTCGTAGCAACTAATGTTCTAATTAAACAGGATTGTATGTAAAATTGGAAAAATAACGAATTATTATTATATCAAATAGTTTGTTACTATTTAAGATTCTGTAGAAAGCAAAACATAAATAAAAATTATAAAAATATTATCAATAAACTTTATCACGACCTAAGCACAGCATTACAAAAATATCTATAGTAAAACTAAAATTTACCACAGCCCTAACCTACCAACCCAACTTCAAATCATTAAAAGTCCCGAGAAAAAATATGGAATCCCCAACTAATAAAAATGCTAAATTATGATATAACTTTAATACAGTTCGCGCCAAATAATTTGGCAATTCTGAAGTTAACCATTTGAAAACTATTTTTTTTTACTATTGTGAAGTCAAAAGTCGCCAACTTCTGGACCATAGACAAGCAATACTTGTAGACCATATCTTTACGCAAGGAGTCAAATGGCTAACATCAGGATTACAAAGTTAACTGGCGCAAACTGGTTTTAGTACGGAATGCTTACCAGATAGTCAACAAGTTTTCTGAGCACATCTTCGTTGGCCATAATGAGATCCTTTGCCTTTTCTCCGTCGCCAATGTTGCCCAGGATACATAACGCTTGTTCTTTCACCTCGGCTGGGTACGAACCTTCTAGAACTACTATCACAGCCTAGTGAGGAGAGAATAGAATAATTATGAGTGGTTAAGAGAAAATATGTAATTTGATATAAATTGTGCGGGACGGACGTAGCTCAGAAGCAGGAACTATGGGTGGCTTCGAGACGTTGACGCCCCGTCGGTCGCTGGTTCGTGGACGGCTGGGCGAGTGGACTGTATTTTCGATGTGGCGAGAAACAGGAATATAAGAAACAGGAGTATGAGAAACAAGAATACGTTTAGACGGGTTTTAGTACTCTCTGGTTTTAATACGTTTAGACTGGTTTTAGTACTCTCTGCTACTGTGGGTTCAGGAATGCCGGCGAAATAATAAGTCTTCATATATTTTTCAGGAGTCTTGAAGGGACGAGCTTCGACGCACTACTGTTTACTATTTCACTATTTACTTTTTCACTATTTACTATTTTGCACTATTAAAATTCTATACCGATGACTACGACTGTACGGCGGAGCTTGCGCACCGAATGTGTTCGAAACTTTACCTTAACGAGCGCCTCGATTCCTCGTCCCTCCCACCAACCTCAGTTTATTTGACATTTCAATTTTACAGCGATATTACAGGTCTATGGTACATGAGAGCGTTATGGGACGCACGGTGCCAGACCCCCCATGAAGTGCGCTACCGAACTTTACTATACTCACACTGAATTTCTTCAGGACTGAAACACTATAACCGAATAAACTATGAAAACTATGTGAAATCAGCCCTTGTATGAACATTATCTCGAGATAAAAAACAAACTATGGGGGCTATCTCGATACGGAAAGCAGTGTGTGTTAGGGCATTTCATGGGCTATCTGGCGATAGTAATCCTATCGATGTGACCTAAGCCCTAGTATTGACAATTTGCATGTAAAATGAAAGACAAAACACAGACATTATTTATTGTTCTGTAACTTAAACTATTAACAATATTCCTATAAAGTAAGTTGTTTTCTATATACTGAGACCTAGGCTTTCAGTTAAACACTATTTCACTAATGAAAGTTTAGGATTTTTTCTATCGAGAAATGTTTACATAGGCAAATCAGTCCGTAAACGGCAGAACTATATGTTTATTATACACAACTATGTAGGTCTTAGGCTACCACTATAAGACTATTACAATTTACTATTAAAAAACACTATAATTTACAAATCAAAACACTATCAAAACTGAATACAATTCTATACTTATTTAGAAGGAGGGTGCACGTGAAAAACACACATCGGCGCGGCTCACGGCACTTTTTCTCGTTACCCGCATCACAAATTGTTAGAGTATAAATAGTAACGCGCATACACGAACACTTAGGCATTATGATTTTGCACTCGCGGCGCACGGATGCGTCTGTCGCGAACATCTCTCCCGCCGTCTGGCAGAGTGTAGGCACTATCACTTTCACTATCACTATTTAGTCTATTAAACGATGAATGATGACACGATGACACGAGGTGGAGACTCGAAGCGTTGACCCGTAGCGATGACCCGTAGCTCTGGCTCGCAGCGATGCCGCATCTCCGGTGAGCGACGGCGCGGTGATAGCGCGATGGCGCCGCGACGCCGGTGACGCCGCACTGCCCGGTTACTTAGGCAGCGGCACGAGTTTCTTCGTCGGACGCTTTAGTATGCCACCTGCGGTGCGCACATCAGCGGTCCGAACTTCACCATCAGCGCCCGGGTAGACGGCCACAATCCGGCCTCGCGGCCAGGTGTTGCGAGGCAGGTTGCCGTCGGCGATGAGGACGGGGTCGCCCAGCTGCAGCGCGGGGCCGCGGGCGTGCGGCTCCCGCCGGTATTGCAGCTCGGGCAGGTACTCGCGCACCCAGCGGCGCCAGAACATGTCGGCGAGTATCTGGGCGCGCCGCCAGTGCTTCTTGCTGTCGATGTCTCGCTCGTCGAATGTGCCGGGGCTCGGCAGGCGTGCCGAGCCGCCCAGCAGGAAATGGTTTGGTGTGATGGACTCGTCGTCATCGCCGCTCACAGATACGTGGGTGAGCGGCCGGCTGTTGACGACGTACTCAACCTCGCAGAGCAGCGTCGCGAGGACCTCCTCGCGTGGGTGTCGTTCGTGCAGCGTGGCGCCTAGCGCGGTCTTAACGCACCGCACTAAGCGCTCCCAGGCGCCTCCCATGAAAGGCGCGGAAGGCGTGATGAAGCGCCAGGCGATGCCGCGTCGGCTGGCCTCCTCCTGGCAGGCCTCACGCAGCTCACGGTCAGCACCGTGCATGTTGGTGCCGTTGTCGGAGTAAATTTCGGTGGGACAGCCGCGTCGCGCTGCGAACCTGCGCAGCGCCAACACAGCTGAGTCCGCGCTGAGGCTGTGCGCGATCTCGAGATGAACTGCCCTCGTTGTGAGACACGTGAACAGCGCCACGTATCGCTTGTGATGCTGACGACCGACGGTGACTGACAGCGGGCCGAAATAATCAAGCCCGGTGTATGTGAACGGCCTGCGGTGATGAGCTAGGCGTGTCTTCGGGTGGTCGCCGGTTGCCGGCGTCGGCGCGCGCGCGCGACGTATGCGGCAGTGCAGGCAGCGCGCGATAACTTGCTTGACTGTCGGGCGCAGGCGCACAATCCAGTAGTGCTGTCTGACCTCATTCACGACGAGCTCGGTGCCGCTGTGTTGTAGGCTACGGTGTGTCCAGTCTATATATAGCTGTGTAATGCGGTGATCGCCGTCTAACACAGGTGGACTCTTCACGCTTTTAGCGACTTTGTCTACAGCAGCTATGCGGCTTCGCAGTACTATAACTCCGTCGTTTAGTTCTATGCGCAGCGGGTGCAGCCGGCTACTACTTGCGACTGTTTTGTTGCTCTCGAAACTGGCTATTTCTTGTGTAAAGGCTTCTTGTTGCACCACACGAACTAGCAGCTTCTCTGCTCTTCGAATGTATGTCGCGTCCAATGTAATAAGCTTGCGTGTGTTTATTTGGGCGCGCGCAGCTTCGGCAGGCGTGCGTGGCGCTCGCACTGCCTTCGACCAATCAGGATCGTTTTCCTTATTTTTCCTTGTTCGCTTGTAGAACGTTTTTTCTGTACGTTGTTTTCTACACAACGATATGAACTGTAGTACTCTGGCTGTGGCGCGCAGCAATCGCTCCCACTTTGAAAATCGAGCGGGGTCGGGAACGGCGTCTATGAGGTTTGCTGCGCCCGCTTGTATGAGCGTGATTGTTTTTTCCTCGCCTGTCTGTTGACTGTCAGCTGGTGACTCGGTCGGCCATGTCGATGGGTCGTTGTACAGGAACTTAGGGCCGCAGTACCACTCGTGGTCGGTGTGAAAGTGCGTCGGGACGTCGCGGGTGGCGGCGTCGGCTATGTTGCTTTTTGTAGGCACCCAGCGCCACTCTTCGACTTTGCTATTTTCCTCTATGGCGGCCAGGCGATGTGCGACGAATGGCTTGTACGATCTGGCTCCTTTCCCTATCCATGTCAGAACGGTTCTGCTGTCACTCCAGTAGGTCACGGAGGCGGGCTTGACGTTGTGTTCATATATCACTGCGGCTGCGACGCGCGTACCCATCACCGCGGCTTGCAGCTCGAGGCGTGGTATTGACAGCAGCTTCAGCGGTGCCACCTTCGCCTTCGCCATGACGAGGCTGACGTGCACGTTGTTGTCACGGGTCATCGTCCTCCAGTACACCGCTGTAGCGTAGGCCTTCTCACTGGCGTCGGTGAACACATGTACTTGTATTTCTGTAGCCTCGCTGTACCCAGGATAACAGCGTGGTATGTTTACGTTCTTCAGCTGTTCGAGATGACTTATCTACGCCCTCCACTGGCTTGATAGTTCTTCATCGAGAGGTTGATCCCAGTCGACTCCCCGCCTCCAGGCTTCTTGCAGTATTTGTTTCGCCCTGATTGTTATAGGTGAGGCGAGGCCCAGCGGGTCGTATAGCGACATAACTATTTTGAGCGCCTCTCTCTTCGTGGGCGTTTCCTTGTCGAGCAGGCCAGTAGGTAGGCGCGCGAGTTTTAAGTTGAAGCTCAGCTCGTCTGTATGTGGCTTCCATATCACGCCGAGTACTTTCTCTGTGTTTTCTATATTTCCAAGATTAACAATCTGTGTTGTTTCTTGCCCAGGTACCAAATCACGCAGCACTTCCTCGCTGTTGGATACCCATTTTGTTAGGTCGAAACGCGCTTTACTATGTATTTCTTGTACTATCTTGATTGTGCGCGTCGCCTCTTCTATATCTCTGAAGCTATCCAGGTAATCGTCCATGTAATGATTCTTGACTATTGCTTCTACTGCTTCTGGGTGCTCATTCGCATGGCGTTTCGCGTTCCAGTTCTTGGCGAATATTGCTGTACACGGTGAACTTGCTGCGCCGAATATAATCGACGTCATTCGGTACTCTTCCGGCGCCCCCTCCCGCCGCTCTCCTCGCCACAGATATCGGAGAGCGTCTCTGTCTTCTGGCTTTACTTTCACCTGCATGAACATTTCAGTAATGTCTCCGGAGACGGCGACGCGGTGACGTCTGAATCGCATCATCACGCCGGGCAGTGACTGCAGCAAGTCCGGACCCGTGAGCAGGTAGTCGTTCAGTGACATCCCTCTTGTCTTCGCTGCTGCGTCGTGAACTATACGAAGCTTCTCCGGTTTCATAGGGTTGAAGACGTCGAAGTGTGGCAGGTACCACGTTCTTCCCGGTGTACGTTCAAGGGGCGCTTTCTCTGCGTAGCCCTTTTCTATTAGTGAATCCATCTGAGCCATATATCTAGTCTTCAGAGCAGGATTCTTGTCGAGTTTTTTCTCTATTGATACGAGTCTATTCATCGCAGTCGCGTAGCTGTCCGGCATCTGTATCTCGTCACTCTTCCATAGCAACGCAGTCTGAAGACGTCCATCTTCCAACTGTACTATACTGCGTTGTAATATATCTTCCGCCCTCTTCTCCGGGTCAGAAGCTGGTCGGCACGGGTTGATGATGAGTGACTCGAGTGCGAAGTATTCACGAAGTTGCTTGTCTATGTTTTCCTCGGCGCTATTCAGTTGATTGACGTAGTGCACTTGCTGTCCCAGCGTCCTAGTGCGGGCACCGTGCAGCACCCAGCCCAAAGGAGTTAGCGATGCTATCGGCTGATGCTGGGGCCCTCTTCTTATGTCTGTTGCTAGGAGCAGATGCCAGTTGTCTTGCCCGATAATAATCTTCGGCGTCCCTGCGTTGTACGTCAGCTGATCTGCCAGGTCAATCAGGTGCTTGCAGTCAGCGATGTCATCCTTGCTGATTGACTGCGGCGACAGGTGCAGGCGTGGTAGGGTGCGCGCCCTGAAGGGTATCTTCTTCCTATGGCAGGTCGATAGCGTGAGGTCAACTCTCTTCGACGTGGGCGTGTCGATAGTCACGTCGCTGATGGCGCCTATTTTCATCGGCTCGACTGGTCCCTCTGCACCGATCATGTCTGCTAGCTCTTCGTCAATCAGTGACACGGTTGAGCCGTCATCCAGCAGTGCGTATGTGCGCACTTCTCCCGCCGGTCCGGACAGTTGCACCGGAACAATTTTCAGGAACGCTTGATTTGCGTGGTTGCGTGAACTTGCGACTATTTCTTGCGCTTCTTGTGCGACTTCAGTAGTGCTCGCCTTCTTCTTGTAGTGAAGCAGATGATGGTGTGATGCAGTGCAGCCCTCGATTCCACATCTCTTCTTTTGACATCTGTGTCCGTGCTGACGATGGCGGAGGCAGCGGAAGCACAGGTTGTGCTGCTTGGCAAGTTCCCACTTCTTGTCTGCAGAAGCCTTCACGAACTTGTGGCAGTCTAGCGATCTGTGTCCGTCCATATCGCAGATGCGGCACTTCGATGCGGGCTTCTTGTCTATAGTGGTGTGTGTTCTCTGCGTCACACGTCTAAGTCCAGTAGCTTCACTGATGTTTTCAGGCGGTGCAAATGCGCTGCAGTAGCGAGCTTGTTCGGTGATGAAGTCACTGAAGAGACCCAAGTCCGGCGTTGACTGGTGCTTCTCAGTATATGTCTTGTACCACTGTACACGTAGCGAGTTCGGCAGCTTCTCTGTGAGTATGCGCATAAGCTCGGCGTTCATGAGATAGTGTTCCTTTTTCAGCGCTCGTTTTTTCCTTTTTCAGTGTGACGATGCCACTTCGTACACGGCTGGCGAAAGTGCAGATGTCCTTCGGTGCTTCTCCGCAGCGTGGCAGCCCGCGCAGTCTGTCTGTCTCCGCTTGCGCTATTGAGTCGGGGCGGCCAAACTGAAGCTCCAACTCCTTCATGATGTCATCCGGCCTGGCGTTGCCGATAAGCTCGGAACTAACTGTATCAAGCGCTCTTCCTCGCAGGCTTCTTCTCAGCCTCGCCGTATTTTCCACGTCGTTGAAATATGGTCGCGTTGTCTCATAGATGGCGCGGAACGATAGCCATTCTGTATGCAATCCACTAAAGTTCGGCAGCGTCATGATGACTTTCGATGCAGCAGGGTTGTGGTACACCGGTTTCTCTTCGCTTCTATTGCCGGCTAGCGATGCGATGGCGGAGGTGAGCTCCGTGATAAACGGACGGAGCCCTTCACCCCCTGCGGTATCTTCAACTGGTTTCTTCATTGATGAAAGGGCTTCAATATCGATGGTCTTCGAGGGGGGGGGCTCTGGATTGTCCAGGGTACCCGGCGGTCTATGTCCTCCCTCGGCGGCGGCCTCCCTTCCAGGAGCAGTACTTATTCCACGCAGGACCGGATTCACTATAACCGCGGAGGGGGGGGGCTCGGGCAGGTCCAGGGTACCTGGTGGTCTATGTCCTCCCTCAGCGGCGGCGTCCTGCGGGTCTGGTTCCGGAGCTTCCTCCAACCAGGAACGGATGTACTCTTCATTCGAAATTCTATCTTCCATATAATCGTCGTCCGATTCTTCCTCGGCTCGCTGAAGTGCTATTTGCGCTAGCTCCAACTTAATTTTCAGTAAGTCTTCACGCGCTTTTCTAATTTTTCTATTTGATGCCGTCGATCTGTGCGACGGTGCCTTATGTTCGGTACGGGCGTCACCCCGGGTAGTCATCGGTACAGCTCGGTTGTATGTCTTGTCGCAAGCCTTCAGTGTTTCTCCTGAACTATATTCTTCAGCACTGGTTCCAGGCGGCCTCAGTGATGACGACGCCTCAGTCTGCATCAACGACGACGGCGCTGGTCGCTCTTCACCCCCTCGCGGGGTAGGGGGGCGCGGTCGGTCTTCACCCCCCCGCGCGGCGGGGGAACACGGTCGGTCTTCACCCCCTCGCGGGGCAGGGGGGCAGGGTGGCGCCTCACTTCCCCTCTCAGCTGCGGGGCAGGGTAGGTCTTCACCCCCCCTCGGGGGAGGGGGGGGCTGCTCACTCCCCTCGGTGGTGGTTGGAGAGAACGGCGGCTGGCGGTGCACGATGGGGGGCGTGCGGCGTCCCGGTCCGGCGTCGATGATCCAGGCTTGAGCGGCTCTTCCTTGCGATCTTGTCACAGGCATACTCGCTGTTTACAACTCTTCAGTATAAGCTGCGAATCTTCAGCTGAAGTTCCTGGCTCGCTCCCCAGTCGATCCGGGTCGCAAGGACCAAACAGATGTGCGGGACGGACGTAGCTCAGAAGCAGGAACTATGGGTGGCTTCGAGACGTTGACGCCCCGTCGGTCGCTGGTTCGTGGACGGCTGGGCGAGTGGACTGTATTTTCGATGTGGCGAGAAACAGGAATATAAGAAACAGGAGTATGAGAAACAAGAATACGTTTAGACGGGTTTTAGTACTCTCTGGTTTTAATACGTTTAGACTGGTTTTAGTACTCTCTGCTACTGTGGGTTCAGGAATGCCGGCGAAATAATAAGTCTTCATATATTTTTCAGGAGTCTTGAAGGGACGAGCTTCGACGCACTACTGTTTACTATTTCACTATTTACTTTTTCACTATTTACTATTTTGCACTATTAAAATTCTATACCGATGACTACGACTGTACGGCGGAGCTTGCGCACCGAATGTGTTCGAAACTTTACCTTAACGAGCGCCTCGATTCCTCGTCCCTCCCACCAACCTCAGTTTATTTGACATTTCAATTTTACAGCGATATTACAGGTCTATGGTACATGAGAGCGTTATGGGACGCACGGTGCCAGACCCCCCATGAAGTGCGCTACCGAACTTTACTATACTCACACTGAATTTCTTCAGGACTGAAACACTATAACCGAATAAACTATGAAAACTATGTGAAATCAGCCCTTGTATGAACATTATCTCGAGATAAAAAACAAACTATGGGGGCTATCTCGATACGGAAAGCAGTGTGTGTTAGGGCATTTCATGGGCTATCTGGCGATAGTAATCCTATCGATGTGACCTAAGCCCTAGTATTGACAATTTGCATGTAAAATGAAAGACAAAACACAGACATTATTTATTGTTCTGTAACTTAAACTATTAACAATATTCCTATAAAGTAAGTTGTTTTCTATATACTGAGACCTAGGCTTTCAGTTAAACACTATTTCACTAATGAAAGTTTAGGATTTTTTCTATCGAGAAATGTTTACATAGGCAAATCAGTCCGTAAACGGCAGAACTATATGTTTATTATACACAACTATGTAGGTCTTAGGCTACCACTATAAGACTATTACAATTTACTATTAAAAAACACTATAATTTACAAATCAAAACACTATCAAAACTGAATACAATTCTATACTTATTTAGAAGGAGGGTGCACGTGAAAAACACACATCGGCGCGGCTCACGGCACTTTTTCTCGTTACCCGCATCACAAATTGTTAGAGTATAAATAGTAACGCGCATACACGAACACTTAGGCATTATGATTTTGCACTCGCGGCGCACGGATGCGTCTGTCGCGAACATAAATCTTTAGAATATAATGGAGTTTATGTAGATATTCTATGTCCATTGACGCAAGTTCTATTTTATGGTTCTGACTTTTTAAAATTCAAAATAATTTTATATTTTTTTTTATTAATAATTGATTAAAAAAAATACGACAACACGAATCATTTATAACAAAAATTCTTCGAGAAGAAAAAGTTAAACTGTTGAGCAAAACATCTTATCGTGAGAGAAATATAATTATTTACACTTTTGCATCCCTATATCAACCAAAAACTGCTAATTCCCCTTAATTTTTAAGTTGATTAATCTTTTTTTCGTGTACCTGCATGACCTGCTCGGAGTAGTCGGTCATGATGGCGTCGATGTGGTGTCGGGTGGACAGCAGGTTGCGCAGCAGGCCCAGCGTCTTCATGATGACGCGGGTGTCGGCGTCGCCCAGCAGCCGGAACATCTGCTCCGTGCCCAGGCAGCTCAGGATGCGCTGCTTCACCTTCTGTTCAGCCTAGGGGAATAAACAGTATCGAAAATCAGCAATCAATGATAATTTTATAGTTCTAGGTACTCTTAGGAAGACCACCAGGGCCTGCCGGCCAAATGCCAAAGGCCTGGCTTTGGCCTTAACTGCGGGATTGTTCGAAAGAGTTACCGCGGCCCCAGTATATAAAAAGCTTAAGAAGGAACATGGTGGGTTTTAGTCAGAAAGACATTTGATGATTACCCACCCAAAAAAAAATATAGCGGAGTCACATTCGGTGCATAAGACAAAAATTGCATCTAAGAGGGAAAAAAATGCGCAAAGTATCTATACGACTGTAATTTTGAAGCTGTAAATATAATTAAAAAATATTATAATCTGTTATGTGTATTACCTGAAAAGCCATATTCATTAGCGCCCAGATGCCGTTCAATCTCAAAGCAGCTTCGGGCCTCTTCGTCAAATTACACAACATTTCTACTGCACCTACGAAAAGTACATCATTGTATTACTCTATATACCAGCATTTGTTACCAATAACTTTTAGAGATAATCACCAATATAATAATCAATATGCCAACATTTGGGACCAATGTATTTTAATGAATCACCAATACTTATACCAACATATGATGAATCTGAAAGATATTGGTACATGAGCCAGAAATGACTAGTAAAGTCACCAACCTTGATCCAACATTGGTTCTTTGGCCGGAGAGAATTCTAGAAGTAAATTGCAGAGCGTCGATGAACCGACTGTAAGTAGCTCTGTTCCCGGCGAGTCTGTTAATAGTTGCATAAGGGGCTTCCATACGGCATGGTCCTAAAATTGACGAAAATTATATAATTCAGCTCAAATGTAAACTTAATTAATATGACGATATGGCACAAATTGTATTAGCGAATGATGAAATATGTAATGGAATATGAACTTTATTCTCATGGCATTATGAAACAATTTGTGTATTTGTCTATTATTTACCTGAAATGTAGTCCTCAATTGTTGCACAGATCTTGAAAGTGAGTGTAGACATCTGACTGCTGCTAATCTTACCTGCAAGAAGAAAAATGTTTGATTATATTTTTTTTAATTTAGTTGGTTTTAACGCTCATAAAAATATCAGGAAGTTATTTATACAGGCATTTTTCCCGACTTATGAAACATGATAATACCATCGTGCAATAAAAACTGTTTTTTGTCGGTTCAATACCGGTAATTTATGTAATTAGTATCTCCTGTACTAATATTATAAAGACAAATAGTTTGCTTGTTTACTTCTTTGTTAAAACGCGATGAGTCACTACTACTAGTGGGACTCGAGTGAAATCGAAACTCGTATTACATAATCTTGATACTCACAGAAGCCTCAGGGTTATTCATGCCATTAACAACATGGACCATGAGCCCATGAGTCTCAATGATCCTCTTGCGAATATCCTCATCATTAGCGCCGAGCGACGCAAAACATTTGAACGCGCCTTGCTTAGCTGCCGGAGATTGGCAGTTCACGATCTCTGCTAGTGACGTCATCAAGTGGTTTGATATCGCTGCTAGCCTTTGGAGGGATGTGTCTACCTGGAATTTTTGGAAATAAATTATTTGGAGTTATTAAAACATCATATTAATAGATTGAACACTGAGGTGGTTGAAATAAGGATTTACATAATGAGTTGCTATTTTTTTTCCGAGTACAAATCAATAAATGATGCTTAATTTACTATTATAGTCTTTAAAATATATCACGATAGTTAAGTAGCCGCCTAATTTTCAAAATTCTGTTCAGTTGATTTTAATAAAATGCTTTAGACAGCTACAGGATAGACAAGCGAGCATTTTACATATACCTATTAATATTTTTGTCACATGACATACAACTTATTTAAACTACTGAGATCTCCCAATCAATTCATTACTATCTACCATAGAAACACTAAATCTTAGACTATACTTAGTATAATAAAATAAACTGCGTGTTTTACTGTTATTGTCCACCATAAAACGCGAAGATCTTAGACTGTTCAATAAAATAATAAATAAAACTCGTGTTCTACTGCCATGAATAACATTGTTCTTACGTGAGGCAAGTGTAGCATACCTCTGCTAAATAAGCTAAGGTCTCGGCGGCGGACGCTCGGATGTCTTCCGGCATGTCCTTTGTGCACAGGCGGGCGAGGCACGGGAGAGCGCCGAACACCACGCTGAAATGTTAAGAAAATAGTGTTATAGATCTGCACAAAAAGTTTTAGTAGCAGCTACTCCGTGCACTCGGATAAAATTGGCCTATAGTCTCATTCGACAAATGAGCTATCGAATGCCGGAAGAATTTTTCAAATCGGTCCAGCAGTTTTAAATCATGTTCTGTGTTTCTGAGTTAAAGGAAACACACTTTTCAGCTTTATAATATTAGTCTAGTATAGATCGTGTAATGCAAACCAGCTATGAGCAGTTGCAAGAAAGCTTTTAATATATTCTAACTCTGTTTCTTTCATTCTTCGGTGGGAAGTATAAACTATGAATATAAAAACAATATGACGTCTAACCGCATAGAACTAGCGAGACAAAATTAAATTATTCTGTAGTATTTAAAAATATAATCAGTTTCGCTGCCAGACGACAAAGAAAAAAAAGCTAGTTTCTATAGAAGCAAATGTTATCTCATATATTCAGTGTTGTTGAACGCATGCATGAGATGCAATTGGTGCATTGAGATGTATATTTGTTTTAAAATTAATTGATAACCTAATATTTGACCCATAATACTGCACTAATCCAATCCCAAGTTTAAAACAAAACATCTTGTTTACAAATCTCTGTGAACAATTATATTTGTAGCAACCTATAAGAACCTACTATTTTCATTTGCATTTTCTTGTAGAATAGGTATAAACCGACCAAACGAATTTAGGCTACGTAGGTAACAGACCTTTAAAAAAACGACTACTTCAAGTCTAATCGAATGACGGTTAGCGCCAAAGCAGTTTATAGTAACCACGCAACACGTAATAACAGTAATAAGATTATGTGGGATTAATCAGTAGTAGGTACGGTATTTATTTGTACAGACTTGTTTTATACCTAGGTAGTTATCTATTTAATGGAAATGTCTGACAGCCCACTTGATAGTAAATATTTACTGCTTCCATCAGTAGAATCTGTACTAAAATACTTCACTACATAGTTTAAAACAAAGTTGTTTTCTTTGTCCCTATATCCCTATGTATGCTTAAATAGATACAGATAGAGTGATTGAAGAGACAGAGGTATATGTGTTATAACATCCATTAAATAGCACCCCTGCGAAACCGGGGCGGTTCGCCAGTATATTATAAAGCTGAAGAGCTTAGTTGGAACTATTGTTCCAATTTTAAACATTCTTTCAGTTTTTTTTTTTATTTTTTATCCGTTTACCGAGGACCTCTAGTTCCCACGGGACGCGGTTAAAGCCGCTGGCTATTATTACTGTAGAAAATAATAAAAAAAATACACACCCCCCTCTAAAGTTACGAATTCCAGATACACAATTAATACTACATCATACGCACCGAGCATCATCAGCAGGCAAAGCATTAGCTCGATGCATGAATGTAAGGCATCTTGCAGCACCCATCGCCACTGGTAGCGGCTTGTCGCGGCACACTAGTGTCGACAACAGCTCTGGGATTGTTTTGTCACCATGCCTGTCAACAAAATCACCAGTTTTTATGTACACGTTACAAAAGATATCTTAGGAAAAAAACACAATAGAAATATACGGCATAAATATCAATCGATGAAAAGGTTTGAGCTCAGCGCATATCGAGAGAAGTAACTCCAATGTAGAGGACTTTTATAAGACACTAGAAAATCAACTTTAACTTGACAGAAATGTGCACAACTATATGCTTCAAGTTAACAAAAATGCTGCAACTCTGAAGTTTACGCGGGAATCCCCGTGCGGCCATATTGTAACTAGTTGACTATCGAGTGCCCTGTAAAAATCCTCTCCGCTGCGCTAAATCTAGGTTCAAATGAGGTTTCCACTTTTGTGGTATTATTCATAGAAATTAAAATTTTCAAAACGTAACTTTTTTATCTATGAAAGAATTAAACAATAGCGTATTTTGTAAGCTTTCACTCAAGCAAGTGCTTTCACTAAGGACCCCCAGATTTTGCTGCGACTATATTTCAACATGCAGTTAAGATTTGGTTAAAACAAATTATACGCGATTTGTCTTATTTGTTATTCTAATGCATCCCTTTCTTGGCAGCAAACAATGTCCGGTGTCAAAGTCAAATCAATGACAAAATTGTTATGCGGCCATCTTACAACCAACAATAAAATGCTAACACCATTGAATTGCATAAACAATGCATAGTTTTGGGAAGGTATGCGTTGCACCTATAGGATAGCTATATTCTAAAAGACAACTATTGCCAGATAAATAATTAGTACCAGACTGGTGGTTAGATTTATGACCTTTTAATAAATCCTGTTTACAAGGAATCAAAACTCTAACAAAAAATTGAATTTACTTTCACCTATTTATTCACATACTTTATGTCTTGACACATGAGTAGTACTTAATAGTCTCTTTTATCTGTAGGTCAAATTAATTTGAACTATCATGTAATCTAGGAAGTTAGAATAGTAACAACATAATTAAATTTGTGATGTGTTAGAAACTTATATTCTATCAGAATGTTGTTTTAATAGCGAAAACTATTAACTAGCAACAATAGACTATCGTAAACATTATGGAATTGTTTATTTGATGGCTGATGGAAAATACACAGTACCTACAGCAGATAGTATTTATTTATTAGGACAATAATATAAAACTCGAAGTAAGTATGCACATGCTAAATATGACAAAATATTTATAATTTTGCACTGAACCTAAAATGTAAGCTATTTTTAACTAATGTGATAACTAAATTAAATCAATTTGATCCCAGAAAGGTCAATGGAGTTCAGCTTTTTTAAGAACACGTAATTTAACTTCGTTCAAGGCCAAGGCCACTATAAATTAGTTTTATTCAAAACTTTTTGTGAATCAATTTTAGGCATTCCAGTTGGAATATTCTTAGGCCTAATATTTATTTCTTCCTATCAGAAGGCTCAACAAAAAATGTTTTTAGGTCTTTTGTAGTTTTTTGCGCAATTTAAATGGCGACATTATCCAAAACGTAAAAGTTGACTTTTTGTACACATGGTATAAAAAAAATATCTGAGTAAACCAGCCGGAATTCGGTATGAGATGTACACGTACTTACTAGCTTCTGCCCGCGGTTTCACCCGTGTCCCGAGAGAACTAGTTCCCGCTCACGGATAAAAAACAGCCTACCTATTAGCCAATTATTCTGCAGTTTCATTAAAATCCTACCTGTAGTCTGTAGTTTAAAGAGGCACAAAAATACAAACTTTCGCATTTATAATATTAGTATGGAAGTTGGACTTTGCTGTACCCACCTCGTATTGAGCGCAATATGCGACACATTGGTGTTCTCAAAGCACATTGCAGCCAGTAAATCAAGCGCTGGCAGCGCTGGCGCCGCCGGTGGCGTGGCCGCTAAAAGCGCTGCAGCGGCCTCGCAAGCCCCCGCGGCACATAACGCCTCTTGTTCCCCCGCACCTCCGCACCAGATTGAGAGGATACGGACCACGCACGCTCGGGCTGTTGGGGAACCTTCGCGGGCTATTTCTGTTAAAACAGAAAAGGTTTTTAAAATACAAACTTGAATTGTTAAGCTGAAACACACATTTATATAGGAACACTAGCCGTTTTCCCGCGGTTTCTCCCGAGTCCCGTGGGAACTACTGCCCGTACGGGGATAAAACATAGCCCATGTTCAGCACAGATAGTGGAGCTTCCTAACAGTGAAAGAATTATTCAAATCGGTGCAGCAGTTTAGGATACAAAAAAAAATCTCTTCATTATTTCTATTAGTATATTTAGACTTCCAAAATACGGGTCTTTAATGAGAAAGAATTTCGTAACAAAATTCTTAGCACCATACATTTTTGTTATGTTAATGTCCTTCTATGGTGTGTTAAAGTATCTTCCCTTTAAAGTACCTTTAACGGTTATTTTAGCACTTTGACACGAATTAAAAAACCGGTTCTTTTTTCACATGTTGTCATACTGTAAAGTTTGTCTTATTGTAGACAGAGTCAATATTCCTTAAATCAATGCGCATAGAATTTACGCCTACTTAGAATTCAAACAATAAACTTCACTTGTTTGGATGCATAATTACTACCTGATAAAACAAGTTGCTTTGCATTTGTTTTCAGCCATTCATGCTTACATAATAATTAGCATAATTACTGTGTTGTGGATGAATTGTTTTGCTTTAGAAGTTAAATGGACCGTTAGGTGCAAGCTACTACTGTGCTGCTAATCCAAGAGTGTTTAGCCTCTAAAAAATATTTTTAATGATTAAAATATCTCCTTATTCAATTTGATTAATTACATTTTTATGTGTGTTATTTGAATATTTGTACCAAAATTTTGAAGACAAAAAACTAAGTTGTAACTACAGGTCTTAGTTTCAAGGCTAAACTAATGCCTGTTGTTTCAATTTCATAACAGAATTGTGTTTTGTTGATTGAGCAATATTGAAGTATTGCAAATGACCTTTGTAGACATAGAAAACATTCACTGAAGTGTTAGCACAAATAACCTCCAGCAAAACAGATTTGCAATGTTGCTTCATCTTTAATTACTTTATAAGCAACATTTTAACATTCTAGATATTAAATTGTAGAGACTTATTGTTACTTTTATTTAATACTAACATGTTACTAGAAACTAAATGAATGGTTATGTATAATCCATAATGTAATGGATCACATTATGAGTATATTAATCAATGTCTTTTTAATTCTTATAACTCTAAGCAAATTTTGATAACATTTGCTATGGATTAATGAAATGCCATAGAAATACTTTTCTGTCTACACAGTAAAGAATTATACTTTTAAAAAAGTTATTTAAAACAAATAATTTCTTTAGGAAACTTACGTGTAAGCCTCGTTAGAAGCCTCATGTCTGCCGGCAGGGCTGATATAGGTGCAGGTGGGGTCATAAACACACTCCGCAGTGCACATAGTCCAGCTTCCGCCAACTTTGTGCCAACTGGTGCAGTTTTGAGGAGTTCCACCAGCGCTGTGGCGGTGCCTTGCTCTACTAAGGAGTTCACATTCTCTGTTGTGCCTTTTGCAAGTGAACCTGGCAGCAAAACATCATAGTGTAAAATGAGGAAAATTATTAATAGACAAGCAAAATATTTTTTTTTCCTAAAATAAAAAGGTTTTTTAGGAATATTTAAATAAGCAATAATATATATGATTTAAACATAACCTGCAAAGGCACCTGCAAAGGCACCTGCAAAGCACTCATGCTGGCACTTAACCCAAGTAACAAACACAATGTCATAGTAATATTAAAAAAAAAATGTAAGTACCATAGAAACAATAAAACATGCGAACTTACCGATTGTGATAGTGGCTTCAAGTCTTATGTTGGGATCCAGCGTTTCATCAGACATTAGTTGGAGCAGCCTCGGCACTACTCCTTGCTGTATCACCGAACTCTTCTGTCTGTTGCTGCCTATCACTGAGTTCTTCAGCGCCACTAAGGCCTCCACAACCTTAGGCGCATCTGACGAATACAGCTCGTCGATATACGAACGTGAACTTTCAATATCCTATCGGCAAAACGTTTTAGGTTAAGAACATAAATGCAAGCAGAAATAAAGTCCCAATTATAATATCTGCGTCAATAACTCACCATGAATACTGTTATTTGTTGCATGTTTTTATGTATATTTTACGCAGTATTGTTGGTAAAAATAACGTTCGAAATATCTTCCGAGGCCGAATACGCTGTCAACTCGCCACCTGTCATTGATTAAAGGATGCGTTCCTTCCACGACCGCGATTGAATGCTACACTTTTTTGAATGTAAATAAGATCCCACCCAAAACAAAAATGTGAAAGGCTGCCAAGTTCGATAATATGGAAATCCTTCGCCTATAAAAGAAGTGAGATCTGAATAAGTACCAAGTTCCATACACATACCTCAGTTAAAAATAGTTACTTTTTAATGATGTTACTTGGCAAGTTTTCACACACCTTGTTATAAACCTACTAAACGCAATGAATCAAGTATTTAATTTTCTATTAAAACTTGCCAAGTAACATTATTAAAAAGTAACTATTTTTAACTGAGGTATGTGTATGGAACTTGGTACTTATTCAGATCTCACTTCTTTTATAGGCGAAGGATTTCCATATTATCGAACTTGGCAGCCTTTCACATTTTTGTTTTGGGTGGGATTTCATTTATTTTTGTAAGGTTGTTTATTTTATTTTTTTCTTCTGATTAAGTTACTTAAGGAAAAGTCTCATTTATACTATCTTTCAGATTTTTTTTGAATATGCACTATGCTTCTTACAAAGAAATGAACTAGATTAACTAAATGGACTAGATTTACCAACTGACTGACATGACATGTTATCATATATTATGTTCGTGGATCAAAGTTACACATTCGTTATTTTCGAAAGTGACTCACACTTGGCCGTTTTCAGATTTTTACTTTGATTAAATACAAACTTTTGTAACGAATTTCAGATCAGTACGACCATTCGAAGATATATTATATAAATATAGATAAATTTAGTTCGTTTTAGTTCCTTAGGGGTATAAATTTACACTGGGTATTTTACACCTTCATTATTTTGAAACCGACTCACACTTGGCCATTTTCAGATTTTTCCCTTTACCTTGACATAAAGACCTACCTCCATGCCAAATTTCAAGTCAATACGACCATTGGAAGTGGTCTAGGTTTTTGATGAGTCAGTCAGTCAGTCAGTGAGTGTATAGTAAAAATAGCGATTTTCTGATGTCAATATCTCAAGATTTACAATAGGTATATTAATGAAATTTTGTATTTTAGATAAGTGAGTGAGGGGGTCTCAACAGATACTAGAAATTTGATATGCGTAAATAAAATAGATTTTGAGTTATAGGGGGGTCGAATTTGGCCCGAAATGGTTCGTGTAATATAACCCACGGCCGGTGTGTCGCTTTTTTTGCTCGAACTTGGCGGACACACTGCCGTGTGTCTAGATAACATAAGTTACACGTAAATAAATGCGATATGGTATTTATTCCTTAAATTGTATCACTGCTTGATTACTCAAAAGAAGAATAGATTATTTAATTTTATTAAAAAAGCTCTCGCAAATCTAACCATTTCTATCTATTGTCTTTGGTTGAGGCAAGCAGTGAGGAGGTCAGTGACCTCGCAATCGCAACGATAAACACAAGAAAAGAAAATTATATCAATCACATTCATTTCACAGTCAAAATAAAACAAAACCCTTCACGCCCACGCCCACACTTCAGTTCAATTTTTAATCAAAGGCTATATCCAATGTAGGCTGCTTACTATGTGTTGCGAGAGCAAAAAAAGTAAACAGCAGGTGAATGTGAAAGAAGTAGAATAAAAAAAAAGATGACAGCTTGTCGCCAAGTATAAACAAGTTGAGTAGGTAGATTAATTTCTTCATTTTATGTACCTTCCCCAATTATTCTAAAAGTGCATAATCTAGCTTATTGTGGACCAGGAATACCAGCCTTGATAATTGTATTTGTGATAAACACTTTTACTTTTGTGAATAAATACCATGGCCGACTCTGGTGTAGATACGAGTAATGAGAGCAGCGATAATCCAATATTTGATCACTCTCAGTGCATTTTGGAATTCAGTCCTCCAGCCATACCCATAAATCAAGCGGGGCAGCCAATGCCAGTGGAGTTTTTAACAGAGCCACACGACCATGTTGGTAAAATCAAGTGTTCCACTAAAGCTAGACACTGTCGACTGAAATATAGATATGGTGGCACTATTTGTTCATCAAGAAACCACAAATTACGTTTTGCTGCCTCCACTAATAATACTGAGCTAGTTGAGAAACTCCTGCTATCAGGTGCTGACCCAAATTCTTCAGATGAGCATAAGAGAAGTCCTTTGCACTTAGCTGCATGTCGTGGCTATGTGGAGGTCATTAGGACTTTACTGAGACATGGTGCTAACCCTAATATCAAGGATACACTGGGCAACACACCACTACACCTTGCTGCTTGCACAAATCATATTCCAGTAGTGATAGAGCTGCTTGATGCTGGCACTGATGTCAGTTCTCATGATAAAAATGGCCACAACCCCATACAGTTGGCACAGAGCAAACTGAAACTCATACAGATGCGTCCAAGTGGTGCTGGTCACTTTGAAGAGACGAGACAGCTAATTGGAGAAATATGCTTAGTTGTTGAAATGATGTTGAAGTACATGAAGATGCAGAAAGCTGATGCAGGTGACCTGGAGTCTGTCTGCCAGAGACTAGAGCGTGTCAGCACTCGTGAACAGGTTGATTCTGAAGTACAAAACTTACTTGACAGCTTAGATTCTCTCAAATTGAGATAATTGTATTAAGTTTTTACAAATGTTTATGAAGACTGTTTATGAATTTAACTGTCTAATGTTAAGAGCTCAGTTGAATGTTTAGATATTCTAAACAAGTCTATTAGAATATAAACTGAGAAACTTATTTATAAGAGAATTACTTAAAATGTCTTTTGATTTTTATTTTAGCTATCATTAATAGTTTTGTATGTCAATTGCCATAAGATAACTATAATCACAATTATTTTATTAATTTGTAATGTGTGTTGGTTTTTCATTATACACGAATATTTTTTAATTAGTACACAAAAAAATAGGGCTCTATCTGTACCCGTTACTGATCATATTTGTGTAATCAAAACTAAAAAAAACGAAATCCCAAAATTGTCCAGGAAAATTCGACATATTTGGTAAATTCATAATTGAATCAATCATTCATAACCAGTGGTCGGAATAGGTAGAGCTATTTGGGGTGAATGACCGCAAACATTGATATTAACATGGACATGCCTCTGAAATCCCGGGATTTTGAAATTGTCGATTGATTTAAGTGAGTTAATATGGGTAAGTGGGCAGTTATGAGCAGGTAGTAGGTGAGCACCCAAACAGTATATACTTACTTATAAACACACACAGGGATCCTGGAACGTTGTTAGAGGTAGCTTCGTGAAATATGAATTAATTAAGTAAAACTGTTAGAAACGATACTAAATATACTTTACTGCACAAGGAAATATTAAATGCCTACACAATACAGAATAGAAAAAGATAATATCGCTGCCACCGGCTGGAGGTACGCGACGGCTGAGGGGGAGCGCGAGGGGAGTGCTAGCGCCGGGTTTACGCGGGCAGCGGGAGGGGCGCGGGATCGGCGGGCTTACTACTTTAGTTAAGTATATTTATATATCGTTGTAGACAGACCAACCAGTAATGTCAACTGTTTTGAAAATTAAATAATATATCTAACTCGATCATCGCATTTTATTTATATTCCATGTCTCCTATTTACTATAGTAAACTAATAAAAGTGGATTATCCATTTAAATATAATGTTCTAATTAAGCACTGACAAAAGAAAGTACTTAGTTGTTTTTTTTTTAATTTCGATAATTCCCGGAATTTTTGGAAATATTTGGCATATCTATGTTATGTCCGCATGTAGCAAATAACAAAAATACTTCTACTTATTCCTATAAAAACTACTTGAACAATGTTTTTTTAATTCCAAGAATTCCCGGGATTCCGGGAAATATTTGGCATATCCATGTTATGTCCTCATGTCGCAAGTAGCCAAAATAGCTCTACCTATTCCGACCACTGTTCATAACAATTGCTACTAGAAAATACTACGCGCAGTGCTATCTCGTTTTGAATGCCATTCATAGATCCCAGCAAACTCGCGTCTAAGGTCAAGCCACGCCCCCTTCTGCGCCAGCGATCCCTTTTCAAGCGAGCGAGAAACAGACAGTGCTAATTTATTAGCGGAAGGGTGCGCGCGTTTTTATTTTTTACAATTGTTTACGTTTTTACTGTCGCGATGTCTTATCAATTAACATCTCGGGAGTATACGGCGATGATACGAGCATACTTTTTGTGTGGTGAGAACGCGAGAGCCGCAGTACGTATGTACAGAGAATTGTACCCAAATGCTCGCCAGCCGAACGTTCGGACTGTGGTAAATGCCTACCAGCGTTTACTCGACCACGGATCATACCGAGCACCGGCTCATAGCCAAGGACGTGGAAGACCGGCGTATTCGCAGGATCTAGATCTGTAAATAAGTAGGTACGTGAATTCTAAGGTGACATAACATAATTATTGTAAATATCAGCTGATTCAAACTTTTTAAATACGCCAAAATTACTTCTTTTCACAAGTTTTACAACTTTACTTATTTGATTTCTTTTTACCACCTAATCTTTTAATTTAGTCACCTAATTTCTTAATAATTCATTTTGAAAAAGTTGGTAATTTTGTTGGTCCTGAGCCCAAATAAAGTATGAAGGAAAAGTTTGAATTGAATAAAAGTTTATTTTCCGTACACCTTTTGTTTTTAATCGTAACGCATCTATGCGTTTTAGTTACCTACATTCGTTATCAGCTGTTGGACGTGGGGCAAGTTCGAGCGAGAGCACGCGAATGCGAGAGCGACAGAATATTATTAATGAATACTACTATGAATGACCTGGAATAACTTGTACAATGTTTCCATGAATTGAGTGAAATTTTTGGATATAACTTATCGCTAATAACTTTGCTGATTATGAATATTAGTTTTTGAAACTTTGCATAGATAATACTAAGAACTTTTTAAATGAGCCCTTTAAGTATGTGCACTAATTAAAAAATAGCGGTGTATTGCATTTGAATAACTAATTATGTCACATTAGTTTAAGCATTTTTAGTTAACTATCAAAATATAGATTATAATAAAGTTATTGCATCCTCATTCTTCTTTTAATAAAAAAAAACTCACAAATGTTTAGAATTATCATTTATTGACAACAGTTTCATAAAATTGAAAATTATATAACTTTTATTCACAACATTATCCATTAAAATTTTGCTAATATGCTACTGTTTTTACACCTAGAATTATTACACTCAATAAGTATTAAAAAGCCCAAAATGCCTAGAACTACGGAATGTACAAAATAAAAGATTTATAATCCAGTAACAAACCAAACAATGTATATTAAGTAGTCTCTAATGTGCAAATGAACACTGATCTTTGAACATAAATTAATAGTCTTGTGCAAAACATAAAAATCTGTAGACAGACTGGTAATGACTTTGAAAAATGCCTCTATACAGACTTATTTACAATCTTATTTTTGTAACACCTCTAAATTCTAAACAACAGCAGTAATTATTTTGTACATTATATCTTTATAAAAAAATGGACAAATTCAAGAAATGTAATTGTCTCGAAAGTATACAAACTGCAATTATTATTATCACAAAATCTTATTAAACTTTTACTTGTATGGGGTTTTGCTGTATTTCATTCTTACATGATACAGTATGTGTTGGAGCATTCAACTGAAATATGGCAGAATAGTTATTATCACAGAAAAAATATAATTGCTATACCTAATAATTAATACTGCTAAATAAATTACATTAAGTTATACCAGCAGTCCCAAACCATCTAAAAATTAATAAAGAAATTAACTATAATGTATAACATAGTTCCCTTGTTCCCCTAAACACCGCTTAGGTATTATGTTAAAGGCAAGTTAAATAATTTCAATTTTATAATTATGGCAAGCAATTATTTTGTATACAATATTGCAAAAGTCCACTGTCTTACTATATTTGGATTCATAGAAAGATAAATTATAGATACAAAGCATGCAACAGCATTCTCTTTAGTAATTTTGAAAATTCACTTCAAACATATAAAGTAAGATTTTCTAAAACATTCTAAATACATTGTTTATCAAGAGAGCGTAAATGATGTTCTCTCACATTAAAATGCAATTATAAAGTATTAAATAATTAATAAAAATTGCTTTGAGCTACATACTATAACATATTAGATAATACATTTTTTAAATAGTAATATAAGTAACACGATTGCTGAAATAATATCCTAAGTAGGAATAGAAGTGCAAACAATGCTCTACAATTGAGCAAGTATTGTAAAATTATCAATTCCTTAGTAGAATATTAATGAATGTATTTAGAGTGCATAGTTTGGCACTGATTCATTGTATACATGCAAGCCTCGACTAGCTGCTATAATGCTCTCAATTAGGCTTTATTCATTTACTTACAAAATTATATCACATTTTTAGTTATTGAACCAATTTAAATAAACAATTGTATAACATAAATCACAACATTCATGGAATGATCAACTCAATTGCCTCTGCAATCAATAACTATTGGTAAGTAATTAACAATTTAGATATCTCTCACACAACCATTAATTCTTACACCTCTGCCAGGAATACTCATTCCTTCATATTGCACACGCATCGGCTCGGTTATGGTTCAAATAATTATATCAGTCATTTACGAATACTTCTTATTTCAATGTGATGTTATTTCATTTCTGGCACTAATAAATTAATAATGTTCGGGAATATTTCAGCCTGTATAGGTCCGTATTCGACGACCTCGCCGTCGACCGTGAGGTTACCGGTGGTCCCCTCTGGCACTATTCTGAACGCACTCACAGGAACCATTTTTACGAAATCATTATTCATATCGGCATGCGTACCTTGGCCGACACCCATGAGGAACGACAGTAATTGAGATCTAGATATTCCTGCTTTTATGATTAACATCCACATGATTCCATCGGATAGTTGTGATCGCGGAGCAAATAGAAAGTCTTCTCCAATGTAAGGTTGGTAGGAAACGTGAACCATGACGAATTCACCATGTTCGTGTACCCAGTGCGACGGCAGCTGGGACATGAGCGAGGGCAGGTGGGAAGCAGGTCCGTGCATGCACGCGTGCACGGGTGACCGCATTTCAGAGCCGCTACTCGTCACGCTATGGTACTCTGACCCACGTGTACTGTAAAATGCGCTCCTCCGTGAGTTGACAGAATACCACGAATCCACCCTTTGATGTTGTTTCCCGTTAATTGCGTTCACGAATACTTCAGAATGTTCGTCCGCGTCAATGAACGCTTCCGCATCAGGGGAGTCGAGCGCTCCATCCTGACTGATGCTATGACTGAGGGTGAGCGGTTGTTTTGGTTTAGGAAGATTGCTCACATCCTTAATTTTCGCGTAACTCACTACACCTTTATATGTCCTCAGTCCCACTAGTCTTGCAAGTGCCCAAACAGCGAACCTTTGGCCTCCGATTGCTCGTAATCTTTCGCTTTCGATATCAATGTCAGATAGAAGGCCCCATCCAACCGAAAGAAACGAAAACATAATCTGCGACAAAAAAATATACTCATTAATACAAGTTATTTATTAATAAGCAAAACAATAGGAGTTAATGACGTCATTGGATCGAGAAAACATACATTGGCCTTTGAAGCCGACAGCTGACACAATGGGTTGGCGCTGTAGCGAAATTAACTTATAAGATAATGGCAAGTGTAAATATCAACAGCGGCGTAACAACGTGGGGCTAATTGTATCCGCGAGTCGACACTCGCTGTTTGTTGTGACGGACGTACTCAATTGAATATTGTAACGTAACATTATCCCCCTTACGTTGGTGAGGCAGTGTGCCACAATGTTACATAAACTGCAGAATGATACTTACGCTGGTTTTTGTTTCAATGCGAACTACGTCCATTGGTGCCGACTGGCCCTTCACTATCGCCATCGTTAAACCAGTTAAGTTTTGAGGAATGTACGGCTCACTGGAACAAAACAATATTATTTGTGAGAAAATGTTTGGAAAGATATTTTAAGACATGAGAAAAGTCCTCTAAAAATAAAATGCACTTGTTGCAATGACACAGCTGTTGCAAAAGTATCTTACTTAAGAGAACAAGGAATTACTATTTTAAGACAATGATTCAAATTAACAAAGTCCACATAAGAGGATATGAAGAGAGATAAATAATTAGCTAGCGAAATGGAGTTCAGCTATCACATGTTCAAACTTATCTGGTGAGCAATTTAATTGTTTTTATCGAACAGGACATGTAAACTGCATAAGACCATACTAATCTAATAACTACAATCTAAGAGATAAGCGCTAATGCAGGATCATTACTAGATTTCCCTATTCTTATAAAAAAAATGCCAGTCATCGTACCTCCACTCTGTTCCATTCCATTCTCATATCCAAGTATACATTTTGTATCACTAATCCTTGCTTACATTTTGATGAAGGCGATTCAGAATTGGGTTAGTAGTTCATGCGATTTAAATGAAACCCTATACGATGGGCATATGTTTCTACTTCGCATACGTGAAGTTTTCAGAAGGATATCTTCTACTTACAGCAGTAACTATTCTACTCTCCATTCAATTATATAGAGATTTGGAGATTGCATTAAAAATCTAGGCGACCTTAAATTTTTTGTTATACATAATTAACGCCCAATTTGAAGCAATTACCTGTCTGAAACGATCGGAAGATATTTGAATTTATCCAAATAGGTACGTCCTATTGTTGTGTAAACATTTTCTTTGGCTGTATACTTAGTATGTTTATTTTTTGACGTTGCATTTTAGATAGTTATCTGAAGATGTAAAATATAATTAAGCAATTAGCCAACGCTAATCACACAATGGCTTTATGTGAACTGAAACATATTTTTACATGTTTTACAGCACCGAGAAGCTAATAACGTTACTACAATAAGATAATGGGTACTTACAAAGTCTGTAGAAACAAGTCTTCCTATTGTGGAATTCTTAGAATGGAAAATTATTGTATTTGAACTAGGCCTGTAGGTATAATGACCTCATATGTCTTGACCTACGGACTTCGACTTGCGAACAAAAAATAATGTAAATGATCAAGGAAAGGATATGACTTCCAAAAAAAAACGCTTGAATCTTCATCATTTTAATAAACAATTTTGTTAGTAAACATAACTTGGCAAAAAAACGCGAGATTCATATTAAAATTTAGGGATGTCACTGTATGAGAATAAAGGCGAAATACCTACATAGATTAGACTTGAATCTAGATTTCCACATTTTGTAGTGCTATTTTTTGCAAATCACTGAGCGTGAACAATATTGCCGGGGTCATTTAATTCAAAATGTAACCAAGTTTGTTTGCCATATGTGATGATTATAATGCTTGGGATTTTGGCTCAGTTGTTATGTGTTGTGTCGATGTATGTTATATATTTATACGCTACGCCTACGGTTTTTTGTATCCGACTAACATTGAACCAAACAAGATAAGTGATATTATGTAAATTTTTGACATTGATCATGACAATTTATACATGCCACTTATATCAAGTCACTTATTAAATATAGCTTAACTAGTTCACTTCGCTCAAATATGGGGTTCTGCGTTTACTTTACCTCTTTCTGCAGTTTGAATTTTAACAATTCTTTTACAATTTAGCCCGTGTATTATGTACATAAATTCGAGTGACGTCGACGAGACCAATATAATATCCATAAATATAATATGCAGAAAAAACTTCTGAACAACGTATTCGTGTGCATGAAATCAGTTAAGGCCTTGGGTTTATTCGATAAGAGGTAAGTACTATTGCTTTATACTCGTTGTAAGATTCGTCTCACTGCAAACGGCATTAAACACAGGCACGCACCGTTGGAAAATGATACGATTTAGTTAAAATATTCATATTACGATTAACTGAAATTTTAAATTGTTCGTTCCTATTTGAAGCAGAATGACGAAACCGTAATTAAGAGGATTAGCTGTTTCTATAGATAAGTTGTACTTGTTGATCTTCAACAATAAAACAATCAAAGCAAGAAAGGTTTGTAAACAAAAACTGGGCCAACAACAAGTGTAGGAGTAATTAACGTTACGTTACACGTTTTATAGCAATAAAAAAATAAAAAGGTAAAGGTTTTAACTCTCATACTAGGATTAAATTATAGCCCAGATAAGCTACATGGCGTGCTATCTAAAAGGCAAATAAAAAATTACGTTTTTATTTTTCAGGAAAAGTTACATAGCAACACGTTTTTCCTCAAAGTTCAGATATTCATTTAGTAAACCACATTTTGGCCAATTAATCTCAAATCCAGTAGGTTCATCAAGGAACTTAAGTGAAAATCGAAAAGGGAAAACTCCAATAAACCACATAGCCATACATAGCCTCGTGTTTGTGACCGCAATCCAGTGAATCGGTATTATTCATTCGATTTCAGGAAACAATAATATTACTTACAAAAGGTGTGAAATCAAATAACCGCAAAAAATGAAAAACGAACAATCACTGGTAGGCATTGCCAATTTCGCATTAAAGACCAAAAATGCATGATAAACTTAATAACTGACTAAAAAACTCAAGTAGCTGCTAGCTGTCAATATGAGGTGCAAGCAGATAACCAAAAGGACCCCGAAAATGTGTACTATAAAGTCCTAACCAATACTATGACTGAAAGCAGCAAAAATAACACTGAACACCAGTATTGATAGTGGTAATATTTTGATCATGACAAAGATAAGATCAGATACTAGCCCGCAAGCTGTATATTTTAACACGTGGATTTTAAATCATTTTCGTTCCTTGCAGGGCTCTTGACCCATCTCCAGTCTGCATTCCAACCATCGGCACAAGGTCATCTTATTAATTATTTCAAGATGGTAATTTCTATTTGTATTCACTGAAATCTATATGCGTAAATCATTTTTTGCGTCGTGTTTAGATCCATTCTTATCAGTATGTGTTTTCACTTTTATCAAAACATTACGTCTGTTGATGTGATAACTTATATTTACGAGTAGTTATTGTACAATATTACCTATTACCACTTCCTACAGTTAATTATTTAGAAAATCTTGCAAGTCTACATTTTTCCATTGTTACTTATACAACCTATTAATATCGTCAACATTAGCTTGTTTCATTGTTTTGCATCAACTTTTATATCGCGAAGTAACACGTCCATTTCGCTTTATTCATTAGCACGCTCCTAATGTAAACAAATAACTGAGTAATTCAATTCTAATCATAGCTTTACAATGACATCGTAAACATTTGCACATTTGTCAAACAAGTTAGTATTCCTTATTAGTATTTCTCTGATATTCGTAACGGCAATCTTATCACGTACTGGGCATGATTGCGTGGAAACACTTGCTAATCGTATTAAAATATTAATAAGTACATAACGTCTGGATACCAAAGTTTTTGGTAGCTTTAAGTCTGTAATAAATGAATCCTCTCAGATGCGTTGAATTTGCGCAAGCTCTTGAAATCCTCGTAATCAGATTTATGATGGTTTTACGATCATCGTTATGAATTTTAAATTAAGAATATAAGACTTTTGTTAAGTACTGATCCGTTTAGAAAAAACCCAGATTTATTTCTTATGAGTCTTCGTGACGCAGATTAATATCGACATTGAAAAGCGGTAGTGTACCTGTTCAAGCAGAATTCGCACAATCATCAACATACAACTCGGAGAATTCAATAAAATTCTCACAACTGCAGAGCTCAACTGCAGTAACAATACCGGACTGGTAGCTATTATAGACTTCGGAAAACAGAGAGAATAACTTTGAATCTTAATCTTTTTCCGCAGCCTAACTTTTTAACTGCAAAACGTATTCCAATAGTACCGAAATATAGTTTCCATTTGCTATGACTACTTATGTAACCATTGGTTGTCAACCGACACTAATAAGTTTGAAGGTGATTAGCGACTGACGACAGTATTATAATCATGTCTGAGTTTCCAAAGTCAGAAACATAACAAACTAAAGACAAAGTTAACTGATGCAAACAAAAAGATGTTGAATAAGTTTTTATGTAAAGCAAGCAAATTCATCCGTTCTCGCCAGTTACCACAAATGCGGATAAATTACAAACTTTCACTGGCCACAATCGTACGACCTTAAGAAACCCAAAAAAAGAAAATTTATATGCGTTTCAAGTAAGAATAATTAATGCTTTGTATTTTCTTACTAACAGGAAATCCTGTAACTATTTAAAGCATAAACAAGTCATACATTAATGTATGTAAATGCTAAGTACCTGTGAAGGTCTTAGAGGTTACTGTACTTACGGGATAACATTCTAAAGCAGGCCTTTATCTTTAAAGATTAGCTATCTCATGACACATATTTATTTTTGTTCCCTTGCAACATTTAAACACAGCTTCATGATTTGCTTAGGGCTGATTTTTCAATCATCAGTTAACTTCTATCTGAGGAATAAATATGGCGGTTTGACATATTTTCCATACAAAACCTGTCAAAACGTCAAACACATTCCTCAGATAAAAGTTATCTGGCGATTGAAAAATCAGCCCTTACAAATGCAATGCTCAATAATCCGCCATATATTAATGCATTAATTCGATAAACAATTTCAGACGTACATATCTTCACAATTGTACGATAAGGTTTGTAAATGAAATCTATTAGGTAGATATTATTATCAGTCTCCAATATAGAAGATAATTATGCGTAGTTATGAGTCCAAAAATTAGTATTTACTTAATATCCGTCACGTAATCTGTGCACGGCTGATAGGAGGCTAGGTACAGATTAGGAAAGTTCCCAAAATCGTTATGGAATTGATTACATTGACACCATTTTAATATACTTATTACAAGCAGGTATGCAAATGTATGATGTTTGAAGACATTCAAGTTTTGCAGCAACTAATTATGCGTAATGTCCCTGAGTGTCGAACACACGAATGCTAAGTAATCTGCTCTCGAATCAAAATACGAATATCGATATAATTATATTGAATCAAGAGCATTTTTATTACGTCTCTGTTCTAAATTCACGTATATACACTGTAGTTAAGCCAAGCAAGATTATAAATCTAAAAGCTATCTAGTCTTAACCCTGAAGAAGCACTTTAAGTCTCCCATTAAAGGTAATTCATTCATTCGCTGTCTTGCCAGTTATTATAATATTTTCTATCGATTGCATCGATTAGCAAGCCATGGTGTATTCAAGGACGTTCACCTAGTTGGGGTTGCTTTATGGATTTTTCACACACATCATATTTTAATGACCAAGTAAATTTCATGTGACTTGTTACCAAGGTCTTGGCGGTGAGTTTCCTGTCTGTACTCAAAACTTAATTAAGATATTTTTAATTTCAATGAAATAACAGACATGATCGGAAGCAATTTAGATACTATGCCAGTCCGCAAAAATAAGATTATACCGGAAATTAATGAAGAGTATTCTGTCATGCCGAATGGGAAAAAAATACTGTAACGGAAAAAATGCAGGCGGCCATGACGGCACAACTGCGGGCAATTTCCTTCGCTTCATTTCCCCCTTTTGCTTGCATCATAAGCCATAATTGCGTGAGCGCTTTTTGATAGCACGACCAATTTATTACGGTCTATAGAAAGAAACAAGCGGTGATTATATAATATCCGGCTTAAAGTTGTTAGAAAAACTGGATTATTTTTATATTATTCTGTATCACACCATGTCTACAATTGCAGATTATCTTCATAAAACGATTTCCTCTCGCTTGCGTGGTATGGCATAAAATTCCACACCAGTATTTCGGATAAAGACTGCTTATCAGGATTTCCGTCCCATCTAACGCTCTCCGGTCGTGTCGGATTGCCGTCCCATCGGGCTATGTGAGTGAATGAATAGGGAGTGCACCTGTGTCTTCGCAAATGCTCGTGCACCATAATATGTCCTGCGCAGCTGGCTGATCTCCTTAAATGAGAACAGCAGCCGTTGCCGAAATCGGCCGTGGACGCCATTATAACGCAAAAATGCAAATACGCTGTCGCATTACCAGGTCGAAATAAAGCTACTAGTATATTAATTACGCAGCACAACTAGGATATTGATTAAATAATATACATATACTCATAGCTGTTGGATGGGGTACTTCAAAATCACAACAGCCAATTATTGCGAGGACTGGGTACGCGCCGCAAACGTCAGCTCATTACATCGACAGCAGACAGAAATGCTGGAATAAAACCAACGTTTGGACAGGACAGACATTTATCGAAAGGTTGAATGTACTTGGAGAATCAGTACACAACATTACCAAAGCACGCAAAGCTTTACATACGGCAAATATTTGCACAAAAAATCTTGCAAAACAAATACCTATGCTCTTATGAGCAAGCATGACCAACCAGTTTTTCGTCAAGTAAGGGATGTTTTTATCGTTAATGTTTAATTAAACTGATTACATAAAACCTAATGTTGTTTATTTAGTGGAAGACCAGATCCGCAATGTCACTCACAAATTATGTCAATATCACATTTTGCAGAAAACATGTTACGCTGACCCCAAAATAATTGTGATAAGGACAGGAGGAGGTTGATGATCACAAGTCGAACTGTCCTCTATGACATCTTCGAGACACAAGATAGGCCAATTATAGAAAACTTTAAATAGCTGATAATTATTTTTTAAACAAAACAGCTATGTAGCAGGTTTTCTATTGAAAAAAGAAGTTCGCGCAAAATCTCTGTTGACATTTGAGACTATTTAACTAATTCTAAGTAGGTAATGCAAAATTGATGAATGAATGGGAATACAATTAGGCACACTCCTTGAAACCAATTACGCGATAATATCCATTACTTAGTTGTTTTGTTCTTAACGATGACAATTACCCTAATTTGGAAGCGCTAGGTGTTCAAGGTGAAGTAATACAAACAAAATCGTAATAATTTGGAGCATCTGCTTATAAATCAATTTGAAACAATAACTGTCTGATAACGCAATAAATTAGGTTATCACTAATAGGTAACCAGGTGTCGTAAACGCTATTGTTCTCTTACTATAAACGCACTAAAGTAGCGTAAAGAACCAAGTCATTAAGATTAAATAGAAATTCTGGCTCGCGTTGCACTTTAGATTAATAAAGAAACATTGATTGTTTATTTTTAATGTGACTTCACGTCTGTGTCTATCGTTCAAGTGCGTGTGCTAACTCTTTATGTAACCTACCTGACCCGTTTACTCATATGATTAAACAAAGTAGAAGTAGGTAAATACATAATAAAAAAAATGCAGCTTGAACATAACAGAATTTTCTAGATTACCCTTCTCATAGCATACATAAAGTATAGGTATTCCAAGACTGTCCACAAAAGGTGTTTTCGTCACTATCATTATCGAGAATTGCACTTGGAAAGTTCTCCGAATGGAACAATTGTTTTTTTTTTCTTTGACGTTGTCGACGTCGGATTCTATCATTCCAATTGCAATGGTAACGTTAGCCTAAACACACAGAACTTATTTATGAATTTCCTTTCAAAACAAAAATATGTAGTCAACATTCCTGGACGTCATTATTTCGTTGATTCATTTGGTCATAGGTAACTTCTAATAAATATTTTCTTTCCTCCACGAAAATTGTGAGTGATTTTATTTGAAAGGGTTTTACCAAGGCCACGAAATTTTTTTGAATGCCAAATACTGACCTGAGCTGCTGGCTGTGACTTATGAACTGCTGAAACTATTCTAACAGTTTTAACTTTAAACAATGTCCATTTCGGGGAGAATACGTACATTTAATTTAATATTGCTAGATTTACCCTCAGCAAGGATTCAACCCAACAAATTAATTAACGGTATCTTTAGTTAGACGTTCGTGATATGGCTTGTAGACCCTTTACATGCATACATATGTGTCTTTGATATGATCTCACTTGAGTCTCCTTGAGGTTTAAACGTTCAAAATGAAGCCTTCTTGATAAAGTCTTAATTATTTTGGATGTTCGTTTGTATTTCCCGCAGCACTTTTTTATTTTCTTCTGAATCACAACCAGTATTAATAACTAGTTGTTTCCCCGCGGTTTCGCCCACATCTCGGGGGAATTTATTGACATACCTGGACAAAATATATTACTTGGGCTTTAGTCTTACTTTCAACAGTAAACGAATATTTCAAATCGGAATGTTTCAGATCCTTTAGTGTACAAACAATCAAAAAATATTTCCTCTTGATCATATTCATATAGAAGTATAGATAAATAATATCTTTTCTACTTTAGGTATTAATTAATTACCGGATTAAATAATGGCGCTATCGATTAGTCGCTCAACCAGTCAATGTCACGTAGCGTAGGTACCGTCTGTCGGTTCTATTCCCGTGTAAATATCAAGACCCGGATTTTACTATTCAGGATTCAGTTTTTAGTTAAAAATTTATATTATAATTGGATATTATTTTATCATGATTGTATAAATTCAATTTTGGATATCAATCTACCTAAGTAAAAAAAAAAAGTTTATATTGAGACTGGTGGAAAATGGTAATGTAAAGCACTTTTACAATAAAAACATTAGTAGAAACTCAAGAAAAAAAAAAACAATACATAATAAAACCTAGTCATAAATTGTCTCCGACTTACTTACAGACAAGTTTTATCACCAGCTGTAACAATGTTTATTGACTTACATTCAGAAAGACACTGCAATTTTTATGACTATGTAGACAGTTTACAATTGTTACAATTTCTACTCATATGTACTATCATAAAATATGAGCTTGTTTTTATTTCAATAGACTTTTTATTCTTGTTACAACCGTTTGTTTGTTTGGAATTTAATAAAATATTTTTTTTAATGGATAATTTTCATTTAAAAATCGCAGTATGAGCAAGAAGTCAACGAAATATAAAACATATGTGAGCAAATGAACACAGGTGAATCCTTGGCCACAAAAAGTATCTACAGATAGAATAATAAAAATGTTGTAAAAAACTCCTGCCATTTAGCAATAATATATTCAAATAAATACTTCTTTTAAAAAAGTTAGTAAATAAAACATGAACGCATTGCCATAGCCTGCTCTACATAATATTGCTACACAATTTAGTAATTCTGGTTGAGAAACTAATAGACTTTAATCAGTTGATTTGTCTTTATCATGCTATAGGTACCTATATAGATTTCAATGTAGGTACTGACAAAGTATGATGAATTAACTTACTCAATAAGTAGATATGAAATTAGATATCTTTCTTTACTAATAATGTTATACCAAATCTAATATGAAAGCTAATCCATCTTATCATAAATAGTTGTAAATCACCTTCAAGTTTTACAAGTAGCCAGTTAAGGTTTAATGTAAATAAAAATAAATTATTTATTTTGAAATGACCTATGGCTGGTTTGATATTTATTATCTATTCTATACAAAAAATAAAGATGCACTAAAACTGTCCACAAGTTAAGGAAATGGATTGGAAATAATATCTATCTCAGTATAAATTAATATCGAACACCCCCTCACCTATTCAGAAAATTATACTATATTCTCTGCTAGTAAAAAGCAGTTTATTTTAACAATATTGCAGTGATACGTTATCTTTATAGTCCTCGAAACAACTTATCATTTTATAACAACAAGAACTTAGCCATCTGTTAATAGTGAATCATGTTTTTATAGATTGTACTTGCCGTTTTCCCGCGGTTCCACCCGCGACCCGTGGCAGCTACTGCCCGCACCGGGATAAAATATAGCCTATGTTACTCGCAGATAATATAGCTTTCTAATGGTGAAAGAATATTTAAAATCGGTCCAGTAGTTTTTGAGTTTATCCATTACAACCAAACAAACAAAGTTTTCCTCTTTATAATATTAGTATAGATTGAATTTGTCATAAATTGGACAACATCATTAAACACATGTTCAGTTTTCAAGGGAAAATATTGTTATTTGTACTGACTGACAACTGTTGGGGTTTACAAATTGTTTTAATAGCATGTGAATATTTCTGAATGCCTTAACAATAGAAAATTCAAGTTTAAGTCAATGGTTTAATAGTTACTATGCATGTCTAACAAACACAATAAGAACTTTTTGGTTGAACTCCCTTGATAGGTAGTCACTCATGTATGTAATTTGTATGACTGTGTAATTGAGTGCTCTTTTCAATCACTTGCGAGTTATTACTTTATTATCAGATGCTAATGATAACATTATACTATGAAATTGCAGGGATCTAATGTGTTTCATAATAGATAAAATGAGTCAGTTTGCAATCCAATTGGAGATTCAGTCCACCATATAAAAAAATGCAGTAGTAGACCAATAATTTTTATTTTATTGGAAACTACCTGAAGGTAGATGTTTACTTGTTTTATGCAGTCAACAGTAAGTACCTAACTTTTGGAAGATTATTTTAAATAAGATAACTACTACTTACTAATAACTTAAGCCTAAGCATAGACTGAATATAAGAACTGAGTAAAAGGTATGAAGTACTTACTTGTACAGATGACAAATAGTTCTTGCAAGCCCATTGCCAGATCCACAGGGTAATATGGCGAGAGGCACCTCCGCCAGGGCCTGCTGCCAGTCGAGCCGCTCGAACATGCCGTTCATTATCTCGAACAGCACGCCGTCACCGCCGATAGCCAATATTGCGCGCCAACCATACACATTTCGCGTACGCACAAACTCCCGCGCGTATTGAGCATACTTCGTCACGTGAAGCTCGAAAGGCACCTCCGCTTCTTGCAAAATAGGCGCCACCTTAGCCTGAAATAACTCTCTAGCCTTCCCCGGCCCCGACTTCGGATTTAAAAGTACCAACAACTTCTTATCGTTGGTCGGCGGCGTGGACGTAATCGGCTGACATGCTATCAAACACTTTATTGTGGTTCTCCATTTCTGAGCTTCTTTATTATTATCTTCATATTTATCGAAAGATCTGAAGCGCAGTGTTATTGTTGTTCTCTCCCTTTTTAAGGTACGGCGGCTGCGTTTCAATATGTAAGCATAAATGTACAAATACGCACTGATATCGTTCTCGTCGAGATCACCACTGTTCTCGTCCACTACTTTGAGCTGATTGTTGCCCACGAAGGAACTACAAACGCAGGAACCGGCTCCAGGGCGTCGTCTTTTGCTCCTCATGCATTTGCTGCCAATAATATCGGCCAAAAGAATCGTTTGTTCTTTGCAATTGCCATCTGTTTCTTTTGTTAGAGATAAACCTTTAGGAGTGAGTCGAACGCGAAATACTGAATTCTTCTTGGAAAGAATGTAGAATGTTTCTTCAAGATAAACAACATCTTTCGAAAGAGAGTCACCCTTACCGACGTTTGATACGTCCTTCCCATTCTTTAGGTCCGCCATGACTGATTTTTTGACTTATCAGATCACAGATTATCAGTGCCACAGACTTCATATCAGTGCCAATGTGCAAACTCATTTATTTTTTCTGTGATTTAAAAACAAATCTAGCTATAACCTAATCGAAAAGTTAAATAAAAAAAATAACACAGCTTCTATGTCTACTAACTGCGGTTACACATTTCCAAAACTTGCAAGTAGGTTCTGGGTACCTAATGATTCCTATCTCAATGTGAGTGCCGGAGTCCGGCAGCCGGACCATTATGTCAATGAGCCGGACACAAACCATAGACTGACTGACTCAAACTGACTCAGTCAAATATGACGTTGACGTAACGGTGCGGTGGAAGGTGAGCGTGACGTGACGTTTCTTTCGTTGAAAGTTGAATGCAGTCTGTCTTGATTGATTTTTTATTCAAAAATGCGATTATAATGAATTGTAACATTGCTTGTGAGGCCTAGCATTGTAAATAAGTGAAAAGTACAAAGTTAACCCTATGTTTAACTATGTCTCACAATATTTTAGAACTTTACAGCGGCATAGGAGGCATGCACTGTGCATGGAATGGTATAAACTGTTAATTTACCACGTCGCATGGTGTAGTAACCTTTTTAAATGAAGAAGAAGAAACATTTCACTTATAAACTTAATTCACTTTCAGAATCTGGCCTACAAGGTAAAATTGTTGCTGCAGTCGACATAAACACTGTTGCCAATGAAGTGTACAGGCACAACTTTCCGGATACCAAATTACTCACGAAAAACATACAAAAACTGTCTCCTCAAGACATAAAGAGATGGAAAATCGATACAATACTCATGTCACCGCCTTGCCAGCCGTTTACAAGAAATGGGAAGTACTTAGATGACAATGATCCCAGAACCAACTCATTTTTATACATTATTGGAATCTTAGACCAGCTAGACAATATAGATTATATTCTTATGGAAAATGTTAAAGGTTTTGAGAGTTCTACTGTTAGGAATTTGTTTATAGACAAGTTGAAAGAATGCAACTTTATTTACCAAGAGTTTCTATTGTGTCCGTCATCTTTTGGTGTGCCTAACTCTAGACTTAGATATTACTGTACAGCAAGGAGGAAAACTTTGACATGGCCTTTCAAAAGGAAAGATGAGATTGTAAGTAATGACGTGGGTACATTTTAATATATTGATAATAATTTTATTTTAAGAATATTTTTCTCATTTCAGGTAACACAGCTGCCTAAGGATTATGGGTTGCCATTTTCCCTACAAACAATAATAGAGGATGATGTTCCTGAAAAGTATTTGTTACCAGACAAAAAGTTGAAACATGGTAATGTGCTGGACATATGTCATAGAACTTCTAAAAGATCGTGTTGCTTCACTAAGGCTTACACACACTACAGTGAAGGGACAGGGTCTGTTTACACTGACAAAAGTCCAGAAATGGTTCAAAAATGTTATGAAAAAGCTAATCTAAGTGAAGTTGGCAGCAATGACTATGTTGAATCAATGAAGGAATTGAAGCTAAGATATTTTACCCCTAAAGAAGTCCTAATGTTAATGTCCTTCCCACAGAGTTACAGTTTCCCCACAAATACATCATTGAAACAATGTTATAGATTGCTTGGCAACAGTGTTAACGTTAAAGTTATAAGTGAACTGTTAAAAATACTGTTTGAAGAATAAATATTTATTTAACTTTTTTATATGGTTTTTAATATTAGACCATGCAAACTGTTATGACAATACTGTGATTAGTGTTATAAAAAATCAACATAATCTCACTGTCTCAATTTGGCAAACTATGGATCAGTCACCATTTTTACAATCATAGCCTTTTTTTAAACAGTTACAACAACAAGTAACATAAACTTATTTTATTATAATATATTCATTCATAGACTGGTAATATACTAGATCTTACTTTAGGATGACATATCTAGCTAGCTTATACGTATAAGTGATCCCTAGCCAGCTACATCTCTCTACTATGCTGGTTTCTGGATCACTATAGTGAATCATTCAGCCCCTAGAAATTTAAATAGCTCCATTGCTTAGAACTTGTCTAGCTCGTCGTTTCGCTTGGTAGTTGAGTACTCGTAATCGTAACATGACTGCAGTTGAAGATGCCGCACCGATAGCAAATGACCAGATTGTGAACTTCCAGTAGGCCCTTTCCTCTAGATAGGCAACTCTGTCACAACTGGAAATGGAAATAAATTATATTAGAAGACAGACAAAGAATTCCAGTTAGATTACAATATTTAATAATCAAATGGGAATTTATAATACTATGCTCTTGTAACATACCTTCTAGTCACAGTTTCACCATTCTCACACTTCAAAATCTCTTTGAAACTCGTGTGTATGCATACTCCTATACTCTTACTTCGGATTTCGAAATCTGAAATAAACAACAGTCAAATTTAGGGATGGAGTTAGAACTTTAAAATTATTTGTAGTAAATAGCAAGTGTTCTAATAACAAATTGTATGATTGTATTAATTACCTGAACAAGGATGACATTCACTAATGATGGAATACGGTTGGTGTATCCAACATGTTGAGTTATTTTCAGTAGGGAAAGTCTTGTTCTTCATTTTATAACTGCCAGACATTGAGTCTGCTAAATGAGACTCTAATATTAGCACTACTATCGTCAAGCTGCAAATATAAAGTAATCAATAGATTAATAGAATGTAAATAATGTAAAAGTCAATACTACAAATATTTGTTGCTGTAAAATAAAGAAAAGTAACACAACTTACACTCCTAAACAGACGGTCCCGAATAACATACATTTCTTCGAACAAGTTTCAATCATTTTGATGTGAAAGCACTATATACATATATATTAACAAAATAGCATTTCTTTTAAGAACCTATAAGGTGGTTGAATCCTGTTAATGTAGAAATTTGAAGTCTGGGCCTGATGATCACAAATTCACAATCACAACAACTGCTGATGATATGATGTCAATGATGTCATTGTCATTCACGAAATGTGTCAATAAAAAATATTAAACGTGAATCATAGACAAAATAAATACTTTGACTAGAGGAAGGATAAAGTGAAATTGATTCACATTAATACTACTGATATTCATCATCCTCCGAGCCTTTTCCCAACTATGTTGGGGTCGGCTTCCAGTCTAACCGGATTCAGCTGAGTACCAGTGCTTTACAAGTAGCGACTGCCTATCTGACCTCCTCAACCCAGTTACCCGGGCAACCCGATACCCCTTGGTTAGACTGGTGTCAGACTTACTGGCTTCTGACTACCCGTAACGACTGCCAAGGATGTTCAATGACAGCCGGGACCTACAGTTTAACGTGCCATCCGAAACACAGTCATTGATGTCTAAGATTAACTTAGAAAGTACATACAAACTTAGAAAAGTTGCATTGGTACTTGCCTGACCTGGAATCGAACCCGCGCCCTCATACTCGAGAGGTTGGTCTTTGCCCACTAGGCCACCACGACATTTACTGATATTATACTACTGATATTTAATACTACTGATATTAAACCTTAAAATATGACTTCAGTAACTCAATTCTCGGCTCCAAACAAGGTCCAAATAATTCATAATGTGAATTCTATGTTAGGTAGTTATTTAAAAGAAATGTTAAATAACTGCACGACATCTCAATCCCGTGTCATGTTTTTTTTTATAAAATCGACTAAACAAAGTAAGAAGACAGCTCTAGTTCCAAAATGGTTGAGGCGGCCACAAAACGCCATGTTAAATGTTAACGTAAACGGAAAAGAAAGAAAGCAGACTATTTTTTTTTGTAAATAAGTGCGATGCTATTTACTTCAGTTTTATAGTCCTGTTCATGATAAGAAAAGTTGAGTGAGTCGTTCTTTAGTAGTTTCTATTAATAAGCATTTTTCAAACATGGCTCAGCCATCTATAAACTCTCGATCTTTTCGTCTTTTTGTGACCCACGTAGACGGTGATGGTCATTTTCTTAAGATAAGTGGGCAAGTCGACCATCAAGCTTCGTTAATGATAGAGACTTTGTTCGATGCTGCCCGAGATAATCTAGAAAAAGGCATAGGCGCCGTTCCACCGGCGGCTATTCATGAAGGTGTCATTTGTGCCGCCAAATACAAAGATGGAACTTACTATCGAGCTAAAGTTATAAATACGAATAATTTGACCACTGGATTGGTTGGTGTGCACTTTATTGACTTCGGAAATAAGGATATAATTTCACTGAGTGCTATACGTTTCTTCGACAACTACGACCCGATGTTCTTGGAGCTACGTGGTCAAGCCACTGAATATTACTTAGCTGGAGTAATGAATCCGTCCGGAAGGTGGGAGGAGCCACATTTACTAAAACTTCAGAGTTTACTTTGCTACGCAGAATATTCCGCGACTGTGGATGCGCAAACGCGCACACTGCCTATTATTTCGATTCAGTTTAAAGGTACCGATTTGTCTTCTCATCTTGTATCAATCCGTTTTGGCATAGCTTTACCACTGGCGAAGCAAGAAGTGTTGCTACTGCAGCTGTCAGGTGAAAATCAGCAATTAGCTAACTTTCCGCCTAGTTATGCTAATGAATCGCCAACATACCCTGAGCATGTACCATTTTTGATTAATCAAAACTTTCCATCAAATCCTGCATCAACAATGAGGATTCAGCAAAATGCATCTCTACCTTTCAATGGAAGCATACAGATGGCTCCATCAATGATTGGTCAACGTCTCTTAGTCAACAAGGCCTCTAGGAATCCAGTGAATTTAAGAGCTCCAGTTCGTCAACCCCAGCATGCTCCAGCTACTCCTCCCATTAATGTTTCAACTCCACCTCCAAACATAGTAGCAGCTGCCAAACCAAGCTCTCCTAAAAAGTCTACAACTTATAAAAGTAGATTGCTGGAAGCTAACTCTCAACATAAAGTGTTTGTGTCATATTCTGAGGAAGGACCAGAACTATTTGCTGTTCAGCTGGTAAGTGATGCTAAGAAACTCCAGGATATGATGGATGAAATTAATAAGAGACCGCACAGTAGTCTGACTGAACCACCAATGATTGGCACTGTGTGTCTGGGTCGGATGTCTGGTGACCGCATCATATGCAGAGCTATTGTTATGAATCTGTCTGGATCTCAGTGCAAACTATTCTTTGTTGATTTTGGTGACACAGAAATGGTATCATACTATGATATTTTTGATATACCAGAAGAGTTTGTGAAGCCAAATGTCTTTGCCATGAGATTCTGTTTATCTGGAGTGAAGAAGTTAGAGAAGGGGCCACACTTGAATGAAACCTTCAAACAGTTGGTAAATGGGAAGGTGTTGACATTGAAAGTAGTGGCTCCAGAGGGGCCACCATTGATACAATATGGAGAGTTGTATTTAGACAATAAGAATGTACTTGAGTTGTTAATGGCCAACATGAAAGACAAGTTGCAGTTTAAGTGGATAGAAATGCTTCCGTTGGGTTCAAGACAATCAGTCCTTGTGTCATATGTGGATAGCTGCATCAAGTTCTTTGTGCAGCTGTCAGATAAGATAGATGAGTTGAATGCTGTCATGGAGGCTGTGCGGGCACACTGTGAGAACAGCTCATCTCCTGGTGAGTTGCCAGTGGGGGCAGCTTGCTGTGCCAGGTTCCCTGATGACAACAACTGGTACAGAGCGAGGGTGAGAGACACCAGAGGGAACAAAGTGGTTGTAGTCTATGTGGACTATGGCAATGAACAGGAGGTTGAGGTCTCAGACCTTAGGACCATCACTCCAGACCTGATAAAGTTACCAGCTCAAGCCATGAAGTGTGCTCTTAAGGTGAGTTGACTATCCTGTTAATTATTTGAATTGTTATGATAATTAACTTTCAAAAATGTTTATGCACTTAAAAAATAATCTGACTAAAATTATCATTAATTAAATTTATAGTTAAAAATTTGAAATGCCTATTGTAACATGAGTGTTTTTCCTTAGGGTTATGAGAACAAGGTGGTTGAGACAAAGACCTCCAACCAGTTGGAGATGTTAGCCTTGGAGAAAACCCTGACTGCCCATGTAGTAGGCATACTGTCTTCCACTATGGTTGTGTCACTCACTGATGAATCTGTCAGCCCTCCGCTGGATGTGGCCAGGAAGATGACACAACTGTCACAGCCCAGGAGTTCCCATGAGGTGAGCATTTTACCTGTACCCTCTTCTAATTTACTTCTTTGAAATAAGTATCAGATTTCTCTCATTAGAACCTTATTAGAAATGAGAGGTAGATTTATATTCTAACCTACTGTTCAAGCATTTCTGCTATTCAGCACTAGTAAATAAAATAAGAATTACTTTCTAAGTAGTTTCGTTTTCATTTCCTTTATTCACATAAAGCAATGTTGCATGTTATACATGAAGTAATAACAATATTTTCAATACAACAAATAAAATTGCAATGCATAATCTAGTTGCACTTTAACTTATTTGACATAGTTACCCAGATTTATGTACAATATATTGTTTATTTGACTCTAATCCTTACCTTGCAGTTTGTTCACACTAAATTATCAATTAAAAGTATTAAGTTACCTGCAAACATACTTATAGTGAAACTGCCTATGCAATCATGAGTCATAATAATACATCCTTATTTACATAGGTAGGTAATATGTGGCTGACTCACTGTCTAGCTTTGACCTAGTGGGTGCATTAATATTTTAATATTCGATTTTTATTGGTTACTAGCTTTTGCCCGCGACTTCGTTCGCGTGGAATAGTGGCATCCGGCAGATTTTTGGTTTGAACAATAGATGGCGCTGTATGTCCGGAATAAATTGTATCTATTATTTTTATTTTTTGTAATAAAAACTATCCTATGTCCTTCTCCTGGCTCTAAGCTACCACCCTGCCAGTTTTCAGCTAAATCGGTTCAGCCGTTCTTGAGTTATAAGTGAAGTAACTAACACGACTTTCTTTTATATATATAGATTATATTTTTTTTTTTAAACATACTTGGTTATTCAAAAACATTTTTCTACGATTTATCCACAAGGTCAAATTATTATGCAAATAACTATGCTAGATATTTGATACACATTACACATGTTTTACATTAAAAAATCTTAATTTAGCTAGGTGAAAAATAAACATTATTTCGACTAAAACAGGTTCTAAAATGTAGTTTCTTTAAAAATTACAATGGAGTTTATACATCACATTCATCATATACATTTTTGACGTCAAAATCACCGATAAGCACTAGCTTCAAATAATATATTTCTATCCAGGTAAAAGCCACAACGCCAGTTCGCAAAGACGCGCCAGAAACCTTCAGTTCACCGGAGAGTGTGTCTGATGATGGCCACAAGAAGAGTTTCCGTCGCGAGAAGAGTTTCAAAGAAGACAGAAGACCACCCAGGGAAGGAAATGAGGAGTTTCAACCTAGAGGCGGCAGTTTTCGTGGCAGGTGAGTTAGTATACCTGGGACTTTGTCTCACTGTCTCACTTTCGGGCGTATTTTCAGGAAAGTCTGGAATCTTAAAATAACTGCGTATACAAGACTTCAAATCAGCTAGATTCGCGTTTGTATGAACTTTAGATGCATTTTGAAATAATATTTTAGTGTTAAATCGTTTATTTATCGAAGAAGACTGTAAGGCATTTTTCAAAAGGTTGTGGGAAGCAGTCTCTGTAGGACGCGGGAAGAAGAAAATTATTTACCGTCTTGTCAAACTTAACTGCTAGAATCTATGAAAATAGTATTTTCATTTGTACGTAAAATTCATTATGGGATACTGCCATCATTATAAGAATCTGTGCCCGGTAGATTACCTATAACACACGAAACTCGAAGGATAATATAGAATACTTTCTTACCTAAATTATTATTTCCAAGCAGAAATCTGGTGAACGAACGAACAGCATTACATTATCTGATATTAATATTATGCAACTAGGTAGGTAGGAAGTAGGTTTCAACTACAGGTACAGTGGCGTATAAACTAATCGCGTACACTTGATTGCTTTATCGACCATCTTTACGAATGATCGGATACTAATATTTATAACGCATGGTGTTCATTGCTACTTATACTACCTATCGGTTTGCTTTATAGGTGATCTTCAAAAGCGTTGTGAGTTGCACTATTGTGTTGTAAGTTGTCAAATCGCCGATTTGACAAAAGGACGGCAAGTATACGGTTTGGTTAAAGTTAAATGGTGCAACTGGGTCCTATTATTGGGAATGTAGCCTATAGTTCGGTCTCAGAAGTTTACAGAAAAACAATATTATGATACTTAAGTCATAATTAAGAGAACGCAATTAAAGCGTCATATCGGTTCCAGACCACTTGATGCGATATGAAAGTGGTTTCTTATAAGCAATAATATTATATTATCCGTAAATACTCGCCTCTTGACACAACTTTAGAAGTTATTATGTTACGTGTTATCGGGCCCATGCAAGCTAAAGTTTAAGCTTACTAGTATGTATTTCAGTATAAACAAAGGTTCGTAAGAGTTAAATGGGCTGTTATCAAAAACCCTTTGTGTGCGCGGCAAGTAGATCCCTTGAGACGCTGGTGGAACCACAAAGAACTTTATAAATAAATCTATATATATAAAAGAAAGTCGTGTTAGTTACTCCACTTATAACTCAAGAACAGCTGAACCGATTTAGCTGAAAATTGGTAGGGAAGTAGTTTAGAGCCAAGAGAAGGACATAGGATAGTTTTTGTCACCATCCGGCTACGGGAAGCAGTTATCTCGGGACGCGGGTGAAACCGCGGGCGGAAAGCTAGTAAACAATAAAAAATAGTTCATAATAAAGTCGCGAATTTGAAACGTTAGATAAAGTATTATCCTGTTATTTTTAACTTCAAAACAAGAACCTTTGCGTTGAGAAATGAGAAAGTACATAGGACTTTCGTCTCTTTTTCAAAATATTATTAAATAGTAGGATTTGACAATAATCTTAATCATGACGTCAAGATATACATTTTCAGTTAGAGTCCAGGTGCTTAAATAAGAACCCATTTATTTGATTTGTAGAATATTTACACTTCAAGACCCTTCTTTACTCTTATCATAGTTTGCAGCTGTACTATATAATTTGTTTACATAAAATACGTAAACTTCTTTCGTACAAAACTATTTATAACATCGTAAAAATAAGTGTACTAGATCTTCGAAGAAAACAATGCGCTCTAAAAATAAACGATTTAAACACTGGTGCTCGAAAATAGTAGGTACCCGTATAATTAAAGTGAGGCGGTCATTAATACATACTTGAGTAGGCTTCGGGAACATCTATCAGTGTTGGTGTTTTGACAGCATAATAATAGAGAGTAAGCAATGATATGACTAACAGCCAGTTTCTTCATCAAAAGTTAAAGCCAAAGTAAAAGTCAAGTAATGTCTAAAGTTAAAGTAACGGTTAAATTCAATTTTTCTATGAATTTTGCTGTCACTTTAGCCTTGAAAAAACGAATTTGACCGTTACTTTTACTTTAGACATTACTTTAACTTTAACTTTTGATGAAGAAACTGGCCGTTAGAATATAATTACGCTCGTTCCCAATATTCTATCTGTGGTTTTGCTTATTATAGATACAGGTTACTTAATAGTTACTACGTACTACTAGAGAAGATATTTTGACATTACTTATAATAAATAAAATAATGTCGGGACACGTTTTCACACACGGTCGGTTAGCCCCATGCTAAGTTATTAATTAACTTGTGTTATGGGTGCTAACACAACTGATAACTACATATAGAACTACATAAAGCTTCATATGTACATGTATATGTACATATTAAAACACCCAGACCACGGGCATCATACATGCTCATCACACACATGTCGACCGCACCGGGAATCGAACCCGGGACCTCAGGTTCGGCAGTCCGGCATGGTGACCATTGCGCCATCGTGGTCGAGTTGCATGGGGCTAATGTCAAAATACTAGGTATTTCTAGTAAGCAATCAACAAATGGATCTTATATTGGGAGCGACCATTAAACAACCATTGTTAAATGTAACAAAAAGGAAAAGTTAATGATTGCGTTTTCACGTACGGTTTCTCGGTCCACTGATTAAGAGTAATCTTAACCAAATGCCTCGTGTATTTGTTTTTTCATTTGTTTGTACTACTTTGCTATCGTGATTGTAGATAAAGAATGATAAATAGATTTTATCCACCTACGGTATCGACATTAAGATGCCTACAATGATTCATTTTGACACACAAGCAAGTATTGTATTCGTAACTCCTATTTATGTGCATTATTTATATTATTTTTTTAAACACTTACTGCGTTTATAAGAAAAGAAATTAGTCACAAGTATTTTGGAAAGTAACACCGTGCCACTTTCAGGCAAAGCAAAAAGCTATAAAAATATTTGTTCAATGCAAACATTAAGCATGAAATTTCTAATTTGAAACGTATTTTAATTGCACATTTTTTGGCGCAGTTCTTGTCATTTTTCCTGCCATTTGATAAATGGTCAAAACGACAGGTGAAACTTCGTAATAATTCATTGTTGGCAAGAATTTACATTTATCGATTGCGATTTAAATGACTATTAACCCAGGTTTTGTATTATTTCACAAGTATGTGTATTTCAGTTGTTTCGTCACACAATAATTTCAGATCTTTGAAATCCCATAGTTTACTTTCTCTTTGCTCCGTATAACGTCAGTCAACTGTCCAAATCGAAGGAGGTAATTCACTTGTGGAAAAGTTGTCTCTGGTTTGAATTGATAATCTTAAGATCTGCAATTTTATCGTTTTGGAGACATCCAAAAATTAAACTTTCATCATCATCCTCCGAGCCTTTTTCCCAACCATGTCGGGGTCGGCTTCCAGTCTAACCGAATTCAGCTGAGTACCAGCGCTTTACAAGGAGCGACTGCCTATCTGACCTCCTCAACCCAGTTACCCGGGCAACCCAATACCCCTTAGTTAGACTGGTGTCAGACTTACAGGCTTCTGACTACCCGTAACGACTGCCAAGGATATTCAGTGACAGCCGGGACCTACAGTTTAACGTGCCATCCGAAACACAGTCTATGGTGTCTAAGATATACTTAGAAAGTACATACAAACTTAGAAAAGTTGCATTGGTACTTGCCTGACTTGAGATCGAACCCGCGCCCTCATACTTGAGAGGTTGGTCCTTTATCCACTAGGCCACCACGACTCCACTAAAATTAAACTTTCAAATCCCCAAATATAGGTAGGTAAGTACGGTGTTCAACTTTCCAGTACATCATATACATGCAGATGGTTGCAATTTTCGTTTGTTTGTTTGGAAATATTTATTTTTGTGGCTGAGCTTACCAATTGCAGTTTCAGTTTATTGTCTAATAGGACAGTTAAGAAAGTGACTGTAACAATGAGTAGCGTGTCTAAAGTCACAAATACGTAATTTACTCTGACGTCACGTTTCACCCAATTTGAGTTCGAACTTCAGATAATTTTACGATACTTAGCAGTTTTGAATTTGCTAAAGAATGCCATGCAAAAAGTAATGTCTAAGGTCGTGATGGGACAGCCCGGTACTGAGCTGGCAACCTATCATTATGCCTATCAAAAAAGTTTTTAAATCCATTATAAAAATATTTCATCTCACAAAGTTCAAGCCGGTACTGCTCGACTAATCTCTTAACAAACCTTGAGCATGTAATCCCCAGAAGATAGCTCTAAAATCGAGAATCGAGATAAGAGACCATCGAGTAACCATCGAGTCTATGCAATCTCACAATACGTAATAGTTTAGTTTTTATTTTCCAACAAAAAAGTAATAACAGAGCATGAGTCAGGTCTCATGGACGTTTTGACCTTGATGTCGGTTCGTTAAACCCATGAGTTTAGTCAACGCGAGTCTAGCTGCGGATATGTATAGGTAATCTGTTATTTAGTGATTAAATATGATTTATTGGTTCTCTGTAGTTTATAATGTGTGGGAAGTGTTAAGTAATATGTGGTTGTGTTTTCTGTGTGCAGAGATAACCGAGAAGGCTTCGATAGGTCGGGCCCAGGGCGGCACAGCGAGAAGTTTGGTGGCCGGCCGGAGAGAGGCGAACGGTAAGTTGCATGCACGCTATTGTTATATTCTATCTACATTAAACTAGATCATTATATCGTTTAGCTACTTCTTAGATGCTAATTCTGGGTTTATTAGAAAACTTTACAATGGGCGGAAAATAATCGATGAAACATTAACCGCGCATGCGTGATCCATAAAAAAATATTAATTACAATAATTAATTTTAGTATGCATTGTCTTGAAGTACTAAGATCTATAAAGGTTTGACGTTCACAATGTTTGACGAGGATTTAAACTGGCATCAACTGGACTCGGGTTTACTGAACTAAAAGCGTCTGTGTACTATAGCATTATTCTAACGGGGTTTTTGATCTCACTATACTTTTGAAGTCATTTTCATGAATATTTTTATACAGGAAGTTGGGTACTTTTGACGGACTACCAGTTACTTTAACATCAACAAAATAAAAATATGCCTGTCAGTCGATGGCAGGTGTGGCATACAAGGTTCGATTCCCAGGTCGGGCACAACTATCTTATTATTTATGCTTAATTCCTCGGAAGCAAGTTGAATTGATAAAAATAACTGATTAATAGAATTTGACAAAAATGAACTTGGTATATTTCAATTTCAATCTACCCTCTTCGCAGAAAACACCGTGATGTTCAAGTTAGGTACTTGTAATCGGACACAAGTCTTGCAATGGCCGCCTCGCAAATTCCAACTCTGCATTATATCAAGTAACATACTCGTACAATACAGAAATCAACATACATTAGTATGTAATTATGTGTGTATCAAGAGAAATTGTCAGTGTAAAAAATGATCAGTCGTGCTAACCGAGTCTCTGCGCTCATTGTGATGGCCATATTTAGTTGCAGATCTTGTATCATTGCGTCGTATAAAACGAACAATATACCATTAATTTAAGTGATACAAGAAAATGCCTCCCAGATTTCGGTAGGTGACTTTGTTATTTGTGTTTGAAAGCTAATTTTAATATTAATAACATTGTCGTCTTCAACAGCCCTCCCTTCAATGACCGACGTGGTGGTCCGCCCAAGCCCCGAGAGAATGCCGCTCCTCCACCATCTGTGGGCGACGACGAGTGGGAGGAATCTCCTTCCCAACCCACCTTCCAACCCCCACACAGACAAAACAGGGATAGAGATAACAACCCCAGGGACAGAGATTTCACACCCAGAGACAGAGACAATAACCCAAGGTATGTAACTCACTACAAAAACACGAATTTCCTTTTCATTTGCCAATTATTTTCAATTAAAATTCAGTACCGATGTTTCCAACATCAATTTACCAATTTCCAATTCACACGTAATTTACAAACAAACGAACAAAAAAACATGAAACGCATAAGTTAAAATTGAATGCGCAACTTTCTCCATCGCAATGCGCTAACGAATTAGGCTGTTTGATAAAACAGTTGCAATGATTCGACAGAAGAAAGCATAGGTCGGACCAGCAAGATAAACCTGGACCAAAGGGATGGAAGAAAGACTCGAGTGGAGTCGGGAAAAGGTTGAGGCAAGCCGCTGAGGCTGCCTCCATGGATGCCCAAAACTCCAAGGGCGCCTCGATACAGGATAGACTGAAACGGTACTGTGGCAACAAGGCAACTAACGAGTTCCGCTTACACGACCATCAACATTAATGCTTTATTCCAGTCATTGTGTGTTGTGTTCATTATGGTTCGGAATGCCTGCTGTTTTGTGTTCTCACATCAACATTGACCGATGCAGTTAGTGTGCAGTGTGCCGGTTGCAGATTGCGCGATGCAAGCAATTATAAGTAAAGCATTAATAGTTGAATGAGCGCCGTCCTCGTTGTCTCGCCCTATTTGCTTGTCACGCTTGGTTTGCCGCACATTCGAGCGTTTTCAATACGTTGCATATCTGTCGGCTCTTGTTATAACATTCCATTGCACTGTGATGTCTTGCAGTGTTGTAAGTTTTCCTTTCAGCTCATAACACTGCCTTCCGTCATCTCATAAAAATAATTGTACTGTGTATAATAGTTTCACGGCTAACTTCAGACTTGGTAACACGATAGATGCTTGGTGTGGTCAGCACAGTAATGTTGTAATAAAGATAATGAAAACAATTTGAGCGTTTTTATTGTTCTGTAATCATAAGTAATAAACTAATTTATGCTTTTGTTTTATAATGTTAATAAGCAATAACATCTATGAAGCCAGTCATTCCAATTGCTATAATGTAACGCCTGGTTGCAGGGAAAACAAATACAACCAACACGATGACCGGGAAAGATCAGACGACTGGGGCAACAAGCCGCAACGGGAGAACCGTTTCGACCGGCCCGACCGACGCGACAACCGCGACAATCGCGAGAACCGCGGCGACAGACGCGACAACTGGGGCGACAAGAAAGAAAACTGGAACCAGAAGCGAGACTTCAAGAGTGATCGACCACGCAGCAACTTCTCCCCTAGAGATCGCGCTGACAGATCATTTGGGTCTGACGACAAGAAGTCTGACAAGAGCTTCAAGTCTCAAGACAGTGGAAGGGAGCGGTCTGGCCGAGCTCCTCCGTACAAGAGCCGCAGTATGTTCACACAGGTCCAATACAAAGAGCTGCCAGAACCAGTGCCTTTAGATACGCCCTTCATTGAAGCCCCGACCATCGAGCCAAATGCCCAACACGAAGTCTCTGTAACCTGGATCATATCACCTGACTGCTTCTACACTCAAATGATGTCTCTACAGCCTAAATTCCTTGAAATGATGCACAAAATACCAGAACTTTACAAAGGAGTGAAATCTTATACCGGAGAAGTTCCCGTGGGAGGCTCAGTATTAGCACGTTATCCTGTAGATGGAGTCCTATATCGAGCTACGATAGTTTCCGTTCAACCATTCTCGAAGTTCATTGTACGTTACGTGGATTTCGGAAACAAACAGCTGGTTGATGCTAAAGACATCTGGCAGATGGATAGACAAATGATGGAGTTACCCAAAATGGCTGTATGCTGTTCTCTATCTGGTGTAGTTCCAATGGAAGGTGAATGGAAGCCGAACAACCCTGATATAGACTTGTGTTTCAACGCGCCGCGATACCAATGCGTCTTCCAAGAGTTTGTTGATGAACATTATAAAGTGTCGCTGTGGAATAATGGCGTGAGTGTAGCTGATATGCTGGTGGAGAAACAGCTGGCTAAACTGTCTGAACATCAGTCGTCTGTAACCCTTAAAGGTAAGATATACCATTAGTTACAATGAGATGTTTTTCAGCCAAGTTGTGTAATGTTCTACAGTAAATCTAGTTTATTATGTAGTAAGTCTGTTAACTTTATCGATTGACCTGAAAAGATCTACTGCATCCAAAATGGGCATGTATACTTCCCGTTGCTTAGGAACTATTTCGCTCATATAGACAAAAACTAACCTGTAGTTTTTCTCAGTAATAGAAATTTATTATAGTAATAATTTCCATGTATACTTATAATCTCTAATCCAATCTTCATCGTATTATTTCCAGACGAAGCGATAGACCTTACAATCATCGTAGGCCAGCAGATTCTCTGCCGCGTCACTCATGTGGAATCGTTCGAGAAGTTCTACGTACAACTCGATATGGACAAGGCGACGCTCGTTGAAGAAGCTATCGCTAACTTCGATACTAGCAAAGTAAGTATTATATTTAGTTAGTGTCTACACTCTTTCCTCTATATTGGGTACCTTTTGTTTTGCAAGGAGATTATGTAAGACAGCTTCATTGAGCAATATGAGCAATGAGCATATCTCTACTTATAAGAGAACTATTCTTGCTACTGCAGTCAATCTACTACAGTCTACTACAGTCAATATATAAAAATTAAATAACTAGCTTTTAACTGAATATCAGGTCTCATTAAATAAAATTAGATAATAAGTTTTCTGTTATAGGTATGTTTTACTAACACTCTATGGATTATTTTTTATCCGAAATAAAAGTATTATTATTATTTCTCGTTATTTTTATAATTTCTCACATCTATGTGTGGGTCGAAGTATGCACGGGCCAAAGCCAAGTGCGTATAAGTATCTTGAATTTTACTAAATTATGTGTTTAAGAATTTTCGGGTTAATCTACATGTGTTAAGAATTACCGCTTTTTGTAGTAAAAGATAAGTAGACGGACTAATGTTTAATGAGTTCAGGCTATTGTGTAGGGTCTTTGGAATGACTCCTGTGCTGGACAATATGATGGGGATAGTTTTGGTATGGGTTACATTCCACTGCGTTTTAAGTTCTATGGATAAATCTGTGTATTTTGCAATTTTTTCGGTGTGTGTGCTAGTAAGGTTATGAGTGTTGCATATGGCTATGTCTATTATGTATACTAATTTCTTTTGTTTATCTAACAAAGTTATGTCGGGCCTATTGTTGTAAATGGTTTTATCGGTGATTATGGTCCTATCCCAGTACAATTTGAAATAATCGTTCTCTGAAACTGTTTGTGGTTTGTATTTATAGTAGGGTACTTTATCTGTAAGAAGTTTTGTTTGAATTGCTAGTGACTGGTGAATTATTGCAGCTACTTGGTCATGGCGGTGTTTGTAGTCAGTTTGGGCTATGGCTCTACACGCACCCGTGATGTGCTGGATGGTCTCGGACGCGCCATGACATCGTCTGCAGGAGTCGTTGTAGTTGGGTCGACGTATAATAAACTTTTGGTAGTTGGCTGTGTCAATGACCTGATCCTGGATGGCGATCATAAATCCCTCCGTCTCAGGGAAGAGTTCACCTCGCTGCAGCCACGCGTTCGATGCTCTAATATCGACATGAGGTTGCTGCAAGTCGAGGCGATGTCTTCCGTGAAGAGATTTACGCTCCCAAGCTGCTATTTTGTCCGCTTTGCTGGTAATTCTTTCATTAATTTGTGGTTCAGTAGCATGTAAATTAAGTGGGGTAATTTTTTTGTCTGTTTGTGTAATTGCTTTGTGTAGTGGTGATTGAAGGGCTTTTTGTAGGAAAAACTTTCTTAGGTTGGTTATTTGTTTATTGTGTAAGTTCTGTATGTCGATAAGACCCCGTCCTCCTTCGTCACGCGGTAGTGTGAGTCTTTGAACACAGGATCGCGGATGGTGTTTTCTATTTGTAGTTAAAATAGTGTTAATGGACCGTTGTAATTTACTCAAATCTGTTTTGGACCATTTTATAATTCCGAAAGAGTAAGTGAGGATGGGTATAGCAAATGAATTAATGGATTTAATTAAATTGCGCGACGTTAGTTGTGATTTTATTAGCATATTTAGTCTGTGTCTGTATTTAGTTATTATTTTGTGTTTAGTGTGTTTTTGGTCGATTTGGTGTGATTGTTCAAAGCCTAAATATTTGTAAGTATCCTGTTGTGAAAGGGGTTCTACTGCTTGGCCTGAATCCAATACGAATGGGTTACTATCAATTTATTATTATTATTATTAAATTCAAATTAATTTATTGGAGCATTGACCATATTCATCATATTCTGACAGCTTTGTATGCCTTGTAACTATTTATCCTTAGGGTCAATTCCCACTGAAGGAGCAGCGGCCGGCAGCGGCCGTAAGAGCACGGACAATGTAAGAGCGCGGCGCGGCCCGCCGCGCTCGCGCTCAATCACTTGCATTTACGGCCGCTGCCGGCCGCTGCCGGCCGCTGCTCTTTCAGTGGGAATTGACCCTTATCCATATTTAAAGTACCCAAACAGTGTAATACTGACTTTATATTTGGTACTTATTTATTTGTTTCTTTGTCACAGCTGACGCCATTAACCGCCGACAGTCTCGCCGATGGCATCCACTGCACGTTGAAACACGACGGCAAGATTTACCGCGCCATATTGGAAGATGCGTCCGACCCAGCTAATGTCAAGGCAGTGTTGCCAGACTACGGGAAATCTGTTACTACGGCTTTGGAAAATGTAAGTTGCTATACAGTAAATAAGTTGGCTCTTATGTTATCTTATGTTTTATTATATACTAGCTTTTGCCCGCGACTTCGTTCGCGTGGAATAGGGACTTCGGCAGATTTTTGGTTTGACCAATAGATGGCGCTATATGTCCGGAATAATTTTTTGTTTTTATATTTTTTGTAATAAAAACTATCCTATGTCCTTTCTCAAGTTCCAAACTATGTCTGTACCAAATTTCACATAAATCGGTTCAGTAGTTTAGGCGTGAAGAATAGACAGACAGACAGACAGAGTTACTTTCACATTTATAATATTAGTTAGGATTACATATACCTGTTCTTTAAAAGTTTATATAGGTACTTACGTCGTATTTAAACTTGATTTTGTAATAGAGGGGATGAATCATTATTGATAAACTTACCGCAAAATGTGTCCGAAACTAAAATTCCCCACCTGCTGATTTCTTAAATTGGTTTCTGTACAAGCGTCTCACGTTATGTACTTTGACGACAAATGCAGCAGGAAATGCTATCTAAACTAATATTATAAAGAGAAAAACTTTGTTTGTATGGTTGTAATGGATAAACTCAAAAACTACTGGACCATTTTTAAATATTCTTTCCCCATTAGAAATCTATATTATCTGCGAGTAACATAGGCTATATTTTATCCCGGTGCGGGCAGTAGCTCCCACGGGAAACGGGTGAAAACGCGGGAAAACGGCTAGGATATTGATATAAATACTATTTATTAATATATATTAATAGGCTGGATTTCAACCCATATAGCATTTATATCTTTGGATAGAATATCTTATCTCACACAATATACTTTTTTTTTTTCAGTTAATGATCTTACCAACGGAACTGAGCGTTTACTACTACCAGTCATTAGAGTGTTGTTTGAACAACTATACTGAGGAGTCGAACAAGCTGATGACGCTTGAAGAGTTGAAAGAAAAGCTTACCGGCAACAAAGTCATTATTTATATCAACAATGTGGAAGGCATCAGGTGTGTGATTTACGCCAAATAGAATAGTTAAGCTGTCTAACAGTCTATAGATAATATTCTGATTTTTAACCCTCTTTGTACTTAAAAAGCACTGTTTTTTTTTCACATCTGGGCCTCAACGATCTGTAACTATTGAAAACCAGACTTTCTCAATTATATCAAAGCCTAAATAACTTACAATTTATCTTATTTTACTACCTTAGTAGAACTACAACCATTCATTTACCCATTACCATTCATTTCAGCCTGGTAACCACCCTTTACGATTGCATATCCGGCCACAAAATCGCCATATTCGAGCCGGACGAGGGCGCTTACGATGAAGTAATCCAGTTATGCATGAGATCGGTCTTCAACTATAACTTCGGAATGGCATACATATGTCATACTGAGAATTTGAACGAGTTCTATCTGCAGAAAGCTAGCGACGGAGACAGGATTGCTTTGCTACTTGATGAACTGTATAAGTTCTATGAAGAAGGTAAGCAGTTATTTTAGTGTATTTCTAGCTTTTCTCCGCGATTTTACCCTGATAAAAACAGTGTGAATCTGATTTATAAGTTATTATATGAAAAGTTTCATCAAAATAAATTTACCATCTATTTATTGGTCGAAAGAGTTATAAATATATAGTAAAAAGTGAACACTCATTCATTTTTTTAGGGTTCCGTAGCCAAAATGGCAAAAACGGAACCCTTATAGTTTCGTCATGTCCGTCTGTCCGTCTGTCCGTCTGTCACAGCCGATTTACTCGGAAACTATAAGTACTACAGTGATGAAATTTGATGGGAATATGTGTTGTATGAACCGCTACAAAAATATGACACTAAATAGTAAAAAAAAGAATTGGGGGTGGGGCCCCCCATACATGTAACTGAGGGATGAAATTTTTTTTTTCGATGTACATACCCGTGTGGGGTATCAATGGAAAGGTCTTTTAAAATGATATAAAGTTTTCTAAAAAACATTTTTCTTAAAGTGAACGGTTTTTGAGATATCAGCTCTCAAAGTCGTAAAAAGTATGTCCCCCCCCCCTCTATTTTTATAACTACGGGGTATAAAATTCTAAAAAAAATAGAGGTGATGCATGCTAATTAACTCTTTCAACGATTTTTGGTTTGATCAAAGTATCTCTTATAGTTTTTGAGATAGGTTGATTTAACTGTAATTTACGGAACCCTTCGTGCACGAGTCCGACTCGCACTTGGCCGGTTTTTTTTTAATAATATTAGTGTAAAGTCTAAGGGTTATCATCCCTGGAATCTCTACCTAATAAGCTACCATGTATAATATTCTGATCTTCAATCTTTTTATTCATTACCAGGAACTCCGGAAGCCCTATCCTCGTTCGAAGTCGACGGCATCTGCGCAGCCCATTCAGCTGACGGCAACTGGTACCGCGCCACGATTATCAGCGTCGAAGACAACCAAGTCAAAGTCCAATATCCTGATTACGGTAACACAGAGACCCTTCCCAAGGAGTCCCTTAAAACCCTTGACCCTAAGTTCTATGAACCTTGTGCACTTGCCCTAGTAGCTAGCTTAGGTCTCGTAGCCCTTCAAGATAATGCTCTTGAAACGTTGAAGGAATGGACCAACGAAAAGGAGGTACAAGTAACTTTGGCTGTAGGTGTCGATGGATGGTTAGCTAGCCTACATTTAGACGGCGTTGACCTCTCCATTAAATTAGTCAACGAAAAATTGGCAACACCACAAATAAGTTCCGATGAAGAACAAAACGTGGAGGAAGTGCAAACTCCTGCCGCTGAACCGATCTCACTTCCTGAAGGTTGCACGCAAGTGTACATCAGTCATATCGACACTCCCGGACACTTCTGGCTGCAAATGTCAGACAAAGTTCAGAAAATCGAAGATATACAGGCGGAATTACAGGCCGATGCGAACTCATACCCCGATATCACGAATAGGGAATTAGGCACGTTATGTGTTGCCAAATATTTAGCTGACGATCAGTGGTACCGTGCCGAAATCTTAGACGCGGACTCCGATATTACCACTGTTCGCTTTATTGATTATGGTAACACAGATGTCCTGGACAATCAACCCGGATTGATTAAAGAAATGCCAGAAAAGTTGAAGGAAACTGAACGTTATGCGGTTAAGACTAGCGTTAACGCAATCCCGACTGGCACCGGCCAATGGTCAGAACCTTCGTCCGAATATTTCACGCAACTTGTAGGCGATTTGGCTAACCCAGTAGACGCTCTGATTGTTCTCAAAGACGTTACAACTTACGTCGATATCTTTGTTAACGGTCAGAACTTGACAGACAAGCTAGTGTCTGAAGGTTACGCAACTCGATCAGAAGAGACTGATTGCGGCGATTTGCCGTCCTGCTTCGCCAGTCATGTGAACTCGCCTTCCGAGTTCTGGATTCAACTAGAAACAGCTACTTCAGAGTTACAAGCAATGGAAGCTGCAATGGTTGACGCTGAAAACTTCCCTGAACTGACAGATAAAGAGGAGGGAGTCATTTGTGCAGCTAAATACCCTGAAGATGGGGCATGGTACAGAGCTCAAGTAATCGTAGACGGTTCAGAAGGAACCGAAGTTCTTTTCATGGACTACGGTAACGCGTCTATCGCGAACGAATTACGAAGTCTTCCAGATGAACTTAAAGTTAAGCCAGCGCTTTCAAGAAAATGTGCCTTACAGAAACCCCGTGATATAAAGTGGTCGCGACAATCAGAAACAAGGTTTAATGAATTAGCTGCTGAAGGAGCTACTATATTTAATGTTCAATTTATCGCCTCTGGTGATATCTCGATCGTAGAATTGTTCCTTGAAGGAAAGTCTGTTACTGAAGAACTGGTAGGTTTGTGCGAAGAACTGCCCGCTGAAAGACCCACACCCGTCGGACAAGACATCTATTGCACCGGTAAAGTCTGTTACGTCAACAGCTTGGACGAATTCTACCTTCACCTCGATGACGCTACCTCGAACCTCGATAAAGTTACGGTGAAAATGAATGAGAGCCAAGAATTTGAGCCAGCTTCAGAATTAAAAGTTGGATCAATATGTGCAGCATTCTGGACCGAAGACGAACAATGGTACAGGGCAAAAATATTAGAGTTTTGTGACGTCGGCTACCACGTACAGTTTATAGACTACGGTAATAAAGCTAAATGTGAAGAGTTCAGACAACTGCCCGAAGATCTCGCTGCAATAGAACCACTGGCAAAATGCTGCCGTTTAGTCACCACTTTCAATGATGCCGCTCTCCTCGAAGCTGGCAAAAACAAATTGGACGAACTTACATTAGAAGACACATCATTCCAAATACAAATTTTAGATAGCACTGTTCAACCGGTTCTCGTTAAATTGGCATATGATGGCAAGGACTTCATTTCTACCATTACCTCTGAAGCTGTAGTTACTGAGACTGATACAGAGTCTATAGATAAAGTAGAAGAACCGGTTAGTGCAGAGGCTGAGGCCAATGATTTGGAAGACGGCAAAACTGAACAGTCTGAACATAACGCTTCACAAGCTGATCTCAATGAAAGTGTAGAGAGCAGTCACACAGTTATTGAGAACAAGTCCTTCGAAGCTAAGCCCGAAAGCTTAGAAGATGAGATCGCGGGTGAAGCCCAAAATGAGACTTCGACTAGTACTGAGAAAGGTAGTTCTGCGGATACCACACGGGAATCAATTAAGACTTCCGAACAAGATGAATTCAGTGACGCTTTAAATACGAGTAACGAAGTAACAGCGACAGCTGAAAATGAAACTACAGAAGCTAAATCAGAACCGGCACAAATTGTTACCGAAACAGAAAAACCTGGTGAACCTGAGAAAGTTGCTGACACTAAAGAAGCGGAGCCGGTATCCGCGGAAAAAGACAAAACTACGGAAAAAGCTGAAGATGACGTAAAGGAAACTGAGAAACCTGCAAATGTAGAAACAGCAGAAGTTAAGGCACAAAGTGAGAAGCCTGCAGACAAAACTACTGAAATTGTAGAGAAATCTATTGACAACGCAACAGAAACGGAAAAATCTGCAGAGAAACTGACAGAAACCAGTGAGGCTAAAGCAGAGCCCGCCAAGTAAAGTAATAAGGTTGTAAATACAACAGAAAGTATTCTAAATGAGGCAACACCAGTTAAACTATATTGTATTATATTAATCTCTTTAGATTTAAACCAGCATACGTGACTTATGACTGTTTTGAAATATGCATAATTATAATTTGCGCCGTGTTTTGGTCAGACCAAGTGTCAATACAGTATTGGCGTTTCTAAGCAGCTTATAATTATACATTTTTGTACCAAGTACATAATTATAAGACGTAATATTTTAGTGTTTGTTTTTACTACAGTTTTTTTTTAATAAAATTGTTAAAAGGTTCGTTTCTCGAATAGCTGATGTTGAAAGTGACATGTTGAACGTTGCAGGAGCGTGTTTATGACTTTTTATGTTTGTTAAAGTTTTTGAAGGCAACTAAATGAACAAGTATGACCTGTTACACGTTATTTTAGGTCTAAAATGTTTCTCGTTACAATTTATAAATACTCACTACGGTAAATTTTTAGGTGTTATTGTATGTTATCGGTATTTGTTAATTTGGTTAAGCACTGACTTGCAATAGTAGAATAACAGGTAATAGTTGACTGAAAAGGTTATACCTAATGTACATACATAACTATTTTGTAATTAACACATTCCCTTCATGTTAACATTAGTTTCACATGTCTTCATTACAGATACCGAGGGTATATCATTGATTGTCGTTATTTTTTGTTTAGTAATCATCTTCAAGAAGGATGTTTCGTTTTTTTTTAATAAAGCTATGTAGAAAGCGACATCGATTTTTATTTTTCAAGTTCCTCTCGTTTTCTCTAAGATACCTACTTCTCCTTATGTCCCATTTTGGATAAGCACCTGCTACACACAACTGAACAAAGGTTAAACTTTTACCCTCTTGGGTACCAAAAAGATCAAAAAAGAATGACCATACATTTTCGTCAACTTGAAGTCAAAGACATGTTTCATCAAAATCGGCTCTTTTTTCAATAGGGAGATAACAATACAATATAGTTTTGTGATGAGGTGCTTTATAATGCAATGCAATTCAATTTTTGAACTTTTTTATGCTGATTGTACGAAAATGAGCAAAAAACTTCAAATATAGAAACAAATAATCCTTTATTTGTGTAAACATGTTTGTTGAACATTTTATTCCTACATTTACAAAAATTACCTAAATATAAAAATAAAAGAGTATCAAACATATTCTATACAATGTTTTATGGCAGTTCATGTCCCTTAATAAGGTAAAATTAGTTATATTTACACGCATTGGCGGCGGAAATGGCAAAAAACAAGGTTTGATTTAACTAGTGAAATCAAGTTACCTTGAGTATTTGAAGTATTTCAAATAATTGAAGTTCACATGCAATAAATGCAAAATGTAGTGTAGAAAACTGTAGCAAACACTAATTTGAGCAACCAGTACCTTGAACACGAAATTCATTTAATATCTATTAGAACTGTGTAACAATTATGTAATCCAAAAACCAAATGTGTCATTTTATGACAAAAGGTACCTTATGGACTTTGGCGCTTAAGTCATTTGGAGATACAAATTCTACAATCTTGCTTAGACCAAATAAACATAATGTCGTAAGTGCCAACACCCATAAGGTACCTTTTACCGCGAACTGACACAAATATAGCTTAGAAATTATTTTATGAGACCTATTACGCCGATATCGTTCAAATCATCACGTTTTTCTAAAATAAGGCCTTTTTCATTCGCTAGATGGAGTACTGACAGTAAAGCTAGAGGCACACTTAGAGAATCCCGCATGTTTGGCGTTAGTTTACTTGGCAAACGCTTATAAATAGTAAAGAAACTGGTTTCAGTAACATCTTCCTTTTCTCCTTCTTGTGTTTTTTCGGTGAGCATTTTCCAGGTGCAATGTTTTAGCTGTTTCATGTCAACCTTTTTCGCTCGCATCGCGTAGGGAATGAAGATTTTGGCGACCTGAGAAAGAGAATGTTTTCTGAATATGCATTGCTACTGGTTGAAGTCTGTACATTTACTATATCGATCTGTTGACTACTATATTTAACACTAGCTGTCTGGCTATCTGGATAAAAAAGAAAAAAAATTGGTGTCCCCTTTATATGTTCAAAATTAATAATAGTTACAAACCTTAGTGGGCGGTTCCAACATATCGGTGATTTCTTCAGGCTCAGCCGCTTTAACTTGATCGTGCAGTTCACCCGCCGCCATTGCGTCTTCATTACCCCAATCATCACCATCCTAAGGGAGAGAAAACAAAATTGTTGTGTAATTTCTAGCATCCGGTAATTACCGTGGTTTCGTAACGAGGGGAGATAACGTAGGCTCAACGGAAGGAAAAATCGGGATTGTAAGAAAGCGTAATGCTGCGAAGAGAGAATGGACTCAAAAAAATTGTATAAGTGCATAGCATTTCTCTTAGGCAAGAGTAGATACCCTTTTTCGCGGAGTCTTGGAATTTTCTCAAAATTATGTACAACACAAAATACTTACAGGAATATTATTAGGACAATAGGAAGCGTCATTCTCATTATTGTAATCGTAATCCCGCGCTTCTTCCACGGTGACGGGCTCCGGGTCAGGCTGCTTGCTCTGTTCCATGTCGCGTTTGCGAAGCAGCATTACGTTGCGACGGAGGAACAGCTTCCTGAAGTGAGACTCGTCGAGACCTCTGTGGAGAAAAATATAGTTTAGTGGACTTATAAATTGCTTTAAAGAATATGTATGACTAAGATACTCTAAGGTTAATTTAATTAAACTAATCAAATATTTTTTGAAAACTGTAATACACAGGAGAAAAAAGATTGTTTCTTTGGTGTGGATAGGAAACCATGACATGACATGTTAGGGTGCGTCCACATCTGGCGAATGCGCAGCACGCGAGCCGATCGCGAGCTGTCCGCGAGCTGCGCGCGTGCAGTCACTGCAATAGTTCGGTGCGCCTCTTTAGCGCAACTCACGCAAGGCTCGTATAGAGCGCGCGAGCGGCGCGCGATCTGCGCGCGAGCAGCGCGCGATCTGCGCGCGATCTGCGCGCAATCAGTTCTCGCCCTTACAGTTCCGTATATTGGCTCAGTACTATCGAAGATGGCAGACGTCGCGCGCCGCCTGCGCGCCGCTCGCGTGCGGCGCTTAGGTCGCGCGCGAGCTGCGCGCGGGCGGCGCAGAAGCGGCGCACGAACAAAAATGCACGCGCGCAGCTCGCGGACAGCTCGCGATCGGCTCGCGTGCTGCGCATTCGCGGCGCATTCGCCAGATGTGGACGCACCCGGTGGAGTGGAAGTGTCCTACTTTACTAACTAGATTACACCCATGATCCTTTTCCAGTCCTTTGTACTCCCAATTACATAGCTGTGTTATATTTCTCCACAGCGTATCCTACTAACATAGTTCTCCGTCTGACGTCTACTATACTTTCGACCCATTACCAAAAACCAACTTACCTATCAATAGGAGTTTTAAAATTAGCTTCGTTCCACGTATGTCCCGTAGCTAGAGTCTTCCTACTAATCATGATCTTGGCTGGCTGTGTAGGTTCATATTCTCCTACAGGGTCGGATCGGCAGTCGAAAGCCAGGCCGGCTCCTAGGAAATCTAGCTGGCGTTTTGTTCGGGTTGGCTTCTTGCCTTCCACGGTCATACGGCCGGCGGTAGATTGTGTGCGTTCCGACATTTTTGAGGCTGTAAAAAGATAGTTGTTATTTATAAACAGTTGTTGGAGTTGTTATATGTTTTTTATAGATTAGTTTTATAGGATAAAAAAATTAAGAAAAGGCATACATTGGGTTCAAGTTTAATCGAAATACCTCTTTGTTGTACTTTAAACTGTGCATAGCCTTTGTGCATCTGTCTAACAACCAGTCCTATCAAGGGGTTAAGGTGGTCAGACAAGTAGTTCCAAGTGTCACACTGGATCCAGTTAGATGTTGACCTCAACATAGTTTGGAAAGTGAAGCAGGTGCATCACACATACCTCTGTTGTTCTTGAGCCGCCAGTGGCTGGGCCCGGCCCAGGCGGCGACGATGGCGCCGCAGTAGGAGTACTCGAGGCGCGTGTCGTGCGGCGCGGCGGGGCGCATGTCCGTGAGCCGCGCGAGGGCGGGGGCGGCGCCCGCCCGCGCCACGCAGGCTGCCACCGCCACGTCCGCCTCCTCCTCGCTCTCTATGCCGCCCAGCGGCTCGTCATCTGCAGATTAATAATACAAAAATATGAAAAAAAAAAACATTCAAACTTCACTTAACACTTCAATGCAAGACATAGATGGACTAATAATATGTATATGTACTTTGAACCACCTTCTTAAACCTATGTTTATAAATAAAGATTTCATTTTGAATGATCATACAGATTCATTTTAATTACTTTTGATGCAAATCGAGTCAGATAGCATTTCAATAGATAATATAATCAAGTCAAATAATTTAGCCCTACCCCCTATTATAACACACTTCAAAACTTAATTTAACTTTTAAATCCTAACTAATATTATAAATGTGAAAGTAACTCTGTCTGTCTGTCTGTCTGTCTGTCTTTTCTTCACGCCTATACTACTGAACCGATTTGTGTGAAATTTGGTACAGACATAGTTTGGAACTTGAGAAAGGACATAGGATAGTTTTTATTACAAAAAAATATAAAAATAAAATTTATTTCGGACATATAGCGCCATCTATTGGTCAAACCAAAAATCACTATTCCACGCGAACGAAGTCGCGGGCAAAAGCTAGTAAAAAATAAAAATAAAATAATTATTTAGAATATCTTTAGTAAGAGATGATATTGAGTTATAAAATGATATTGACATACCATATAAATCATTGTGCTGCTCATCCTGTGGTATTGGTTCGACCTCTGCATTGACATCAAACGCTAGTGCTTGTTGAGACAAATTCAATCTGTTCTCTTCCACCCAGTTTGTTACACGATCATTACTGTTAACAAATGTAATATATGACGCATATTATTCATTATTACTAGAGGAATGATGAAAAATATCTTGGCAGTCTACCATTATCATCCTCCTGCCCTTATCCTAATTTTGTTTGGGGTGGCTTGGCAGTCTACAAAATCAATGTCAATTAATTTCCTTCAAGTGTAATGGTAAAATATAAAACACACAAACTAATATACAAATTAATATACATATAACTCACCTATCCTCAGTGTCTGGATCCCAGTTACTGATAGAGAAGCCAGTAAATGGTTCACAAATATGATCACTGGTGGTGAACGCTGGCAGTAGCTTAGCAGCTATAGTGATGCGATCGGATAAGTCTATCTTTTGATCTTCCGGAATGTTCTCTTTGATTTCTTCTAGAAACCGGTCATCAGTTCTAGAAAAAGATACATCTAAATTGAGAACCTCCTCCTTTTTGGGCAGTCGGTTAAAAGCAATACAAAATTCGTGATTAGAAACTTTGAAATTTGTATAATAATATACTTGTTTTATCTATACTAATATTATAAAGCTGGAGAGTTTGTTTGTTTGAACGCGCTAATCTCAGGAACTACTGGTCCGATTTGAAAATTTCTTTCAGTGTTCGATAGCCCATTTATCGAGAAAGGCTATAGGGTACTTTTTATCCCGGTACGGGAAGTAGTTCCCACGGGATGCGGGTGAAACCGCTGGCAGAATTTATAATATTTTAAAAAAATTACTACAATATTCTCGTGATACATTTTATAGCTGCCTATATAAATGTGCATACCTTAATATCAAAGCCAGTGTTTTGTCATGAATAGGCAGAGTTGCATTGAAGGCTCTGTTTGATGAGGTCACATCACCAGTTGTGGCTGCCAATCTCTCAAAGAATGGATCTGTAAAATACCCTAAATGTAACAGAATATCCAAAATCTGCAGGTCATACTCAGTGTATATGTACAAAAAAGTGTGAAAAAATACTCAAGAAGTTATAATTTAATCAAATCACTTACCAATACAATCATTACAATCAAAGTCCCCATTAAGAGTTTCAGGGTTGGCAGCGATGGCACCTTTGGACTTCTTCTTTTTCTTCTTAGTGGCTGCAGCAGGCTCACCATCTACTGCACCTTCATCTTGCATGTTGTCATCATCTTTCTTACCTCTTTTTGTCTGTTATTTGAAAAGAACTTATGAGTTCCTACGTATGCCTATCTTATTGTGTGATGTGTGAAGTTTTATTAAATAAAGGTAAAAACAGTGGTAATATTACATCATAAAAGAGAAAGAACTGCTCTTGCAATTACTAGAACATTTTATTAGTTCAGTTCTTCAATTATGAAGCTTCAACTAAAATGTGCAAGCACAGTTAGTTCAATGAGTAACATATAACTTGCACAGTTTAACTTAGTTATATGGTGCAACTGAGTCTTAAACTGAACTTGTTAATAAAAATTCGCACATAGACAGTTAGCTATTTTATTTAAGGCTATGGTAAATAAACTAACCTGAGCAGCTTTACTAAGTCCTCCAGCCATCTTCAACACGTCATAATGTACGGCATCAACTCTAAAAGAGTATATCCTAGCGGAGGCATCAACTACGGTGGAGGCTGTCTGCAAGTTATCCATGCGGGAGTCATGCCGCCTCAACATGGATGTCATGAAGTCTATCAGTTGTAAGTTCCAGGCATTGTCTTTGGTTATTTTCTGAAAAAGAAAAGGTATAAAGATGAATGTGGGGTCAAAATATTGCCTAGTTCTGTGGCTGTTGATTTTGTGGCATTACATAATTTAAAAAATTATCATAGTCAGATGTCAGCAAAACAAATTATTTCTGTATTGATAGAATGTGGGCGTGTGTAACGCTGAGCAATCGTTTGCTGTGCTTTTTATAGGACACTAGCAGACAAAATTTTGCAGGTCTATAGATTTTGCAAATTACACATCTACATGAGAAAAATGACATACATTCTCAGCATAGAGCTTCAAACAGCCTTGAAAGTGTTCTTTCTGTGGTGACGAGGACATGGTATCTCTCCCACGTCTAGGAGAGGCTGTTTGAGGTGTTGAGGTTGCCAGCGCCCGCTCCGATGCCACCAGAGATGATCTCTCAGCATCATCATCATTACACTCCTGGAAAAATGGTAGGTTATGACTTCACAAGAACCCTTTGGCTGTGTCAAATTAACTGTAAATATAACCAAGCACAATCATTGCTTTATTCTAGTTAAATAGTGTTGTTATCAGCTAGTAATCAGGGAGGCCGGTTTTGGGTATGCCACTGCAGTAATAAAAACTTTCAACTGGATAATTGCTCGCAAAAATTTTTGATTGACTCTTAGGATAATTTATCATGACGAAATGACGACAACTGGCATAATAGCTAAGAACCGAAATTCAGAAATTCAAGAGCTTTACATTTCGTGGAAAGCCTAGGAAGACTGTTGTACTGGATCTACTGGAATTATGGTGTAACCCACAAACCTCATTTTTAGAATTTGTTGGCCTTTTTTGCGGTATAAGACTCCTTCTTCTGATAGAACTATTGCTACTCCCGCCAGTACTTATCCTGGCTAGCCCTGGAGTAGAGCTTATCGGTGTTTCTATCATGTTTACGCCAACGCAGCACATACAACTTGGAGCACAATATTAAAAACACTTAATCAACACAAAACTATAGTTAATTCACTTCTGAAATTATCAAAATCTATAATATTATAAAATGTTTTTCCCATCAAAAAGCGTCAAATTAAAACGCAACGGACATTACTAGTGGAGTCCAATGAAATTAAAATATGTCGATAAAATGTTTGTAAACAATAGACTATTTTTTATTTTTTGATCTATGGAAAATCGACTAAGTTGACTGGAGTAGAGAACCGAACCAGTTACAAATAATGGTAATATTTTTCATTTTAAAAAGCTGATAATAAGTAATTGATTACTTATATAACATTTCACAGTAAACCTTAGTTAGCGGAATATTGTATCTGATAAATCACAAAAATTCATTGATGATTCAGCTATTTTTTATTATTTTTTTAAGTTTTAAATATATTCTGTTTATAATTATGTTTTATATGTATTTTTTCCAATATTATTTCATTCCTTGTATTTAATTTATATTTACATTATAATTCTAATAATTTTGCTTTTTTTCATAGCCAATTTGCAAATAGTGCGTTTACGAAGTTCCCCCCCACTTATTACAGCTGTTTGTAAACGCACCGCTTGTTGCCAACTTCCCGTCAGTCATTTTGTTCGGTGGCTGTATTTCTATGGTCGACGATATCGTTAAAAATCTTTAACATCGGCTAGTAATTTCCAAAGTGACATTATGAGTCAAGCAATGCCTGAATTGGGCTCCAAGATAAGCCTAATATCTAAAGCAGACATTCGTTACGAAGGCCGGCTTTTCACCGTCGATCCTCAGGAATGTACCATCGCTTTGGCTAGCGGTAAGTTGACAAATGGATACTGTTATCTTATTACAAGGTCTTGATTGGCATTAATCGTCAGCATTTTGATGTTTTCTTACTGTATTTTCTAGCACTAATGATTTTTTCTTGTAGGAACATCGATCGACTTCTCTAGAAAGCTGTTCTCTTTTTCCCTCCCGAATTATGTCCATCTTTGTTTATTGTTTGGAAAAGCGTCTAATATGTATATTGTTAGGCTTTTTCCCCACAGTTTTTCATGATTTTTATTAAAATGTAACACATTATTTTTCTTCTACCCTCAAAGTGAAATTGTTGGGGTCGCCTGTGACCGCGGTTTCACATTGATGACGTTGATATCGTCGAATGTATGCTACAATTTTGTTTTCGTCTGCAGACGATTTAACTACTGTACACCATTTTTGTCCTAGCATTTTTTCGTCACTTTTACCACCAAAAAGATGGGAACGCTATTACGAAAGTTCTGTCTACCTACATACAATTTTTTCTCATATTCAAAATGCTTTTGTAGATTTGGCATAATTATAAGACTCAAATAAATCTACCCTATGGTCAAAGCAAGCATAAATGTGGCACCAAAATTGGTGTAATTTTTTTTATCCTTTATTGTGGGTACCAGAAAAAAAGTTAATGTGGAACTTTGACCTATTGGAACACTTATTTTATTCTGTTTGTCTTTCAGTGCGCTCATTTGGTACGGAGGATCGAGAGACGCAGTACCCTGTTGCGCCTCAGAGCCAGGTGTATGACTACATCTTATTCCGTGGTACTGACATCAAGGATATCCGCGTGCTGAACAATGTGCCGTCTCTACCCAATGACCCTGCCATCATGCAGATGTCTGTGCCACCAACGCTTGGCGCAGGCAGTGCACCAGGCCAGTTTGCGGGGCAGTACAATCACCCAGTGGTGGGGCAGACACAGTACTCGCAGTACCACCCGATGTCGGGCTTCCAAGGAAGTGTCCATTCTCAGCTCAGTAAGACCAGTGAGTTGTCTCCGCAAACCTCAGTGGAGCTGGCACCCCAGCCCCCACCGGCTGCGGGTCCGATTGGCTCAGGAGTGGCGCATCACGCCAATCAAGTGAAAGACCAAGGTTTTTGCTCTTGGATAATATTAGCTTCTGCTTCGACACATGCTACTTTGCGATTTTTGCAGCATCATCAACAGATACTTTGAAAACTAACTTCTAGTAACTCAAAACTTTCAAGGGTCACTTTTGTTTGGTTTATGGTTAGCAATTAGAAGTATCTGGTTATGATAAACTTCCTGTGCTTTAACTCTATAACTTTGCATGCAATATGTATTGATGTAAATATATTTAATAACTTAAAATAACTTGGTTCAAATATTTATGTTCTCTATCTGTTTACCTATTAATCGGAATCTAATATTCTAATAAGTAATATTGTAACTAGACTAATAATTCGTATTCCCAATATTTTACAATAATCTACAGTTTTCCCTTTGAATTTTAATAATCCTATTATGTTTATTGTTCATACCCCACTAACATTTAAGTAACAATCATAATAAAATTAAACTGTTCCCTGTACCATAATCTTAGTAGGATGGGTGATGGCATTTTAACTATTCCACATGCATGCATCAACATAATAAAACAATAACATTAAAAAAAAAAAAAATTTAAAACCATTAACAAAAAAAAATCGCAACATGCATTCTCTTTCATCCATCCTTGGTCTGTTGCTTGTGAAAATTTCTACAATAAATGCAATTTTGTCATTAGAAGCTTAAAGCCTAGCATAGAGCAGAATTTGTTATTTCTTTTTCTTTTATATTTCAAGCTTTGTGTACAAGGAAATGTGTTATAGGTTCGATGCTTGAACTCATTGGAGGAGGATCTCAACAAAGTGCTTCGCGATCGGGTACGCCCGCGGTTGGCTCGCACAGGAAGAGCCCCACGTCCGATCAGGGCACGCAGGTATGTTGAAAAATTATCCAATAATATTCATGTCAAAATTACAATATCATTTACACATAAAACCTTACAATAAGTTAGTTAAATGACAGGATTAGGATACAAATAGTCCCAATTTTTAAAGATAATTAGTTGTAGGTCATACATTAAGTTAATTAAGCAGTAATAATAACTATGAATACATGTTGAAATGTTTTTCTGGATGCGGCCTTGCCATAGACCACAACAGCAGATTCTGGAGGGATATACTCGCAAACAATTAATGTGGCAAGTGAACCGATTGTTGCTTATTTATTTATATCCCAGTTAGAATAGAACTCTTACATTTCTAATATTATTTTTTGGAAATGACGAGCTGGAGAATCTGTTTATTATACATCACTGTTATATTTTGACCTGCATTTAAATATTATTTGTGTATTAATGGAGCGGTTTGAATTTTAATTTATGTTTTGAGGTGAGGGCATTCCTGCATTACTTTGTTACCAAGTGCAACAAGAATATTTACTGCTATACAAAAGTTTATTATGTTTAGTTTTTCAAGTAGAAATTTATTTTCGTAAAGACAAATTATATTGTTTTACATGAATGGGACTTTAATTTTACGATTGTTTATTACTGCTCAATATAATCGGATATTTCTATAATTTCAACCCACACTTATTTTCCTTTTGTCTGTATAATTTTAAAATTTTAATTCAAATGGAACATTCTCCACTTACTTCTTGAAAACTCCATGATCATCATTTTATTGTATAGTTCTTGCCAATTGCCTTGCCTTTATGATGGGTAGGAACATTGCATACGACCTGCACAGAAACCATTTTAAGAATTCTGCGGGAAAAGTCATCAAGATTGGCAAGAACTGTACCACCAACATAAACACTACACATAACAATTTACTCAACTCAATCGGTGTATAGGTCGGGTCCGTGGCTAGTGGGTCTAGCCAGCAACGCGACAGCCGACGTGGCAGCAACGGTCAGGCCCAAAAGGGTCCCGCGAATCGCAACCGCACGAACTCGCGCAACCGCCAACGCTACCCCAGCGGGGGCGCGCCCGGGTCCCACCAGCCTCATCAACAGCAACACCAACAACAGCATCAGCAGCAACCGCACCAGCAGCAGCAGATGCAGCATAACCAGCACAACCAGGCAACCTCGAACCAGCAGCAACATCATCATCACCAGTCTGGTTAGTTGCTGTTGTGTTGTCTCTTTCAAAATGTTGTAGGAGTGCAGGAAAGGAAGACCTTTCTGATTATTCCTTTTTTCGTTTTTACAAACTTTTGTGCGTACCCTCATTTTATTTTATGTTATTTCCCTTTTACTTATTTCACAATACAATTCGAGTCACACTAATAGAAGACGTCTATATTTTTCTCAAAATTAAATAACGTCCCATTGCTAATGATACCCTCATTAGCAATGACTAGACAAATTATTTTTCAGATGACTCGCTAAAAATATGCCTAACGTCTTTTTTGTATATTTTTTTTTATTGAAGGTAGCAGCAAACATCTCTCATTGCGTTTCAAAATCATTTTTATCCTATCCTCTACATCTGCCCAGCACAAATTACAATTCTCTAAACAAGACTTACTCTTCGTCCCCAGGTAACTTCTCTGGCGCCGGGCAGGGCTACGGTCGCGGCGGCTGGCGGGGCCGGCCCCGTGGTCGCGGCCGCGGCTTCGTCCCAAGAAATAAGAACACCCTCAAGTTCGACAAAGACTACGACTTTGAACAAGCTAACACAGAATTTGAGGAGCTTCGCAGCCAATTGGCCAAGACTAAGATCTCAGACGGCGAGGTGAAAGTTGAGGTAACGTATACCTTTCTAATGGATAATTTTCAGACCCGTTTCATTGCATTTCGACTTTTGATGTATTCAGCATGAAAAAATATGATGTGTTCTGTTATTCAATACTGTTTATGTTAATGGTCATTTGTAACTTTGTGATCCCATTTAGTAGATGACATGGTTTGATTCTTGTGGGAATCACTCAAAAATTGTCTTGTTGGAGGCGAATAACATTAGATTATTATTTTTGTGACGAAAATCAACGAGTTTAATCACGATTGGAAATCACGCGTCGTCACAATTATGTCATAGCTAGTTTATTATGTTACATGGCAATTACGTCCCCTAAACGAATGGGTGAACATGAGCGTGAATTGAAGCAATTACACAATCATTGGTGACGTCCAATTTGAAGTTATTGAACGAAATTATTACGCAATGATAATTTGCAAAAGGGAAAATACTACCTGCCCACGTTGCTGTTTTCGCAACCTGAAAACTTTTGCTTTCTTGGAACGTTAAATGATTCTATAAATATTTTTGAAGCGTTGTTATTTTTGGGGCAGAAATAGAGGCATTGTTTTTTCACCCCTTTTAGTAGACGCGCTATGGTTTCTTCTATTTAAATATAGGCTTAAATAAAGTTAAAATGTCGCGTTTTAACTGTAGCAGTGATTTCCCTACACCTGAGCTACAATTTACCTTCCTTCCGCGAATGGTGCGTCACGCTCAATCAACCGTTGTAGTCGCGAGCACTTTTTGTCACAATAATGAGTTAACAATTCCCATTTTGTTGTTGAGAAGTAAATAAGTATTTAGAATTTGATTTAAACTATAGTAAATAATTTAGAATTCTATCTCAAATATAAAATAATATTTATTTTATCTTTACTACGATTTCAGAAAAGGTCTAAAGTGCTGTTTATTTTTTAGATTTAGAATTTTTATAAAAATTCAGACTGGAATCTGGATTGTAAACAATTGGTGCCACACAGGTCACTAGATTATTAAGACCAACTTTCAAACAAACATTCCTAAACAGTATTGAATAACTTAGACGCAAATATTTTGGACACTTTTCGGTTTATGTTAATTATATACCTTTCATCATTCTCATAAATCACTTCTATTTGATGGTAGAATACCGCGTTCTTCAACTTGTTTTCAAACCCTAGATATTATTTTACGACGATCTCACGCTATCGACATTATTTTCAATTTATCATAATTGGCACTTTCAATTCTTATTTTTTGTTATGTTTTGTTTTTTATACTTGTCAAAATTTTTAATATTATTTTTTTACTTTCTGGACCTCACAGGAGTCTGAAGTAATTATTATAACGCAGGGTGAGGTTGATAAGAAGGATGACTCTGGAAACGAGACAGGTGCTGGTGAACCGGAGGTTGATGAAGACCAGAATGGTTACACAGGGTATGACAAGAACAAGAGTTTCTTTGACAACATCTCCTGTGAGGCTGTTGAGAGGTGAGTTATTGAGCAATATTCCTTTTTTGCTATTTGAGGGTAATGTTAGGGAGATTTTGAAGATTTGATTATCTGATATTACCTTACTGGAACTACTTCGCGCTTGCTGGATACAAAGTAAGCCTCTATATAAATTACCGAAATACATGGGCATGGGCACATACATGAGAGAAATTTAAATCTACCCACGCATTCGTGACTTTAGCACGTTCACCCAAATAATCTCAGCTTTATAATATAAACAATAAATGACTGTATACTCATTTCATCTTTATTGCGTCCAAAACATGAACTATATCTAGCAAATCAATTTCAGGTCTAAGGGCAGGAGCCAGCGAACGGATTGGAGGACGGAGCGCAAGTTGAACTCGGAGACGTTCGGCGTGGCGTCCGCGCGTCGCGGCGCCTGGCGCGGCCGCGGCGGCTGGCGCCACCACAACCCGCAGCACCAGCAGTACGCGTGAGTTACCTTAAACTTATGAACATTTTTGTGAAATAGGTCAGATTATATAGGTTGGTAGAAGGTAGTATGATGGTCAAAAGGGTGACTATGGTTACAATGTTCGTTTGGAGTAGTTTTTGGTTCTAGACATATAGTGTGATATGAATTTCTTGATAAAGAAGACCTGAAGTCTACACGTTTGTACCTTAAACAAACTTATAATTGCATATCATGTTAAATGCTTGCAAATTCGAACCTCGGATTTATATATTTAAAAAATACACAATACCAGTGTCTTTTGTGTCAGTGATAATTTATATTTATTACTCTCGATAACATCTAGCCAGAAGCTCTCTATTTCACTCTTAACTACTTGACAAGTAAACTAAAGTAAATACGTGTTCCTTGCAGTAACTACGTGCACAGTTTCTCGGACGACGGCAGATGGCGCGCGATGCGCGGCGGGCCCCGCGGCGGCCCCCGCGGCGGCCCGCGCGGGCCCCGCGTGCAGCCCGCGCCCAGCGCGCAGCCGCAGCCCGCGCAGCCCCAACCCGCGCCCACCGCAGGTACCTACATATACTTTTATATTCTTCATTCTACTTCTCCGCGGTTTCACCAACATCCCGAGGGAATCATTTAGCCAAGTTTCATCAAAATTGTCAAGTACTTTTTACTTACGTGGAAGATCACATACATCCACGCGTTAGTGTGATTCTAATGTTTTATTTTATTTGGTATTTTTTGGGCATATTTTCATATCGCCTTTTGTTTTGTCCACAGCTAAGTAGGATTTGATGGAGAGCGTCCGCTACACCGAAAGAATTTTTTATCGCAGCAGGGACTATTCAAAAATGGATAAGTGATGGAAAGTGTTAGTTTGGTGATGAAGTGTCTTGTATTGATTTGAAAAGTAAATGTCTTTGCGGGAAGTTTAATTGTTGTGCAGATTCAAGTTGATGGACATTGTTTTGGTGTGATAGTGTTGTATCCAATATAATGGAAGGATAAAGATGGAATTTCCCGTAAGAGCGCGACAGAACAAAATGTCGGCACTAAGACGGCTCACTGTTAGTATAATGTAAGTATAGGAGTGTCGTGAGCGATAACGCAATTAGGCAGGATGTTGGCATCAACTAAATTGAATTGTATAATGTCACAAGTCGACCAATAGCTGAGGATATTAGGCTCATTTGTGTAATGCCAATGTTATCGGTGAGTGAGATAGATGCCACTTGTAAATTTCAGGGAGGCTATGTAATAAAAGTTGCATAGGACACAATTTATTTATGCAATGAATTATAAATATTTTCATAAAGCTTTCCTCCTCACCTGTTATGATTAATTGTGCCTATTTAGTTTTAAACCATATATATTTAATGTACCTACTAAAAGGTCTTGAATGGACATTGCGCCTCCATTTTATTTATTAATTGCGATGACATGCGACAGTCCGCAGCAGTCCTGCTAAAGTGTTAGTAAATTAAAGCGAGGATAAATTAGTTTCTATTACCTGCTGGCCAGAAGTTTGATGTGTAATTATATAAATCATTGTGGGTTAGAGGCTGCCTCGGCATGTTATAAATGTAAAGTGTTTATTGACTGTCGTTCATTTGTAGTTAGTACTAAATAAATGTGATAGAGGGACTGCTGCCAGTGTACGGAGACGTGTTGAGGGCACCAGCAAGTATCAGATCGGATCGCCCGTGCCAACTACTTGTTTTACACAATATCAACACTAGTAAAGTCTATGTTTATTCAATAAAATTCTTGTAATATTCAGTTCTCGAAAAGGACTATTGTATTTTCTTGTAGTTGATTTGGAATCATTAACTTTTACCTACATGTGTTCATCGGCGAGTCCTTTTCATGCAAAAATCGGAAATAAACTTGACAAACATTTGATATTTGTAAAAATCTGTAACTCAAAAGCTGTACCTGGTGATTGTAACAATATAAAATATAACTTTACTACAAATCTTCCAAAAGGTAATTTTATTTAAAACACCATATTATCGAAATTTCCAATTTTATTGCAAATAAATTTAAGCATTGGCAAATGTCGCCTAATAAATCAACAAATATGTCATACAAAACGTTACAAAAATCAATCATTCATAATTATCATAATCTTTGGAGGAGAACAAGTACAGACGCCTGCATAAATAACCCACACATGAACCACTATTTAGAAAGTGGTAACCAAATAACACAAAGTCTTCTTACTTGATATAATATTTAAAAGCAGGTAAATACAAAGTATGCGCTTATTAAAATACATACTTGTTTGTATACAATATAAGTTTTCATTACATTGAAAGTACCTACATGATACATGTCACGACGTACGACATTATATTACATAATATTTTTTGTTTTAAAAGTTATCTTAAAAAATATAATGCCTTACGCGAGTAGGCTTTACGACTAGGAGAACGAAATATTTACACAACCACGACCATTCCTTACGTGTTATGTATCGACCATATACATGAAAAGTTATCAACTTTATCGAATTTATTCATAAGTATATCCCAAGCGTATTGCTAGACTATCGTATCTTTGAGCTTACATTATAAGTACGCCTCAATTTAAGAGTAATTTTACAAAGAAATACTAGGCACATTCACAATAAGATTCTGTTATTTCACTTCCATATTATTGAATGTGTCTTTAGTATTAAATTATATCGAGGATTCCACTGTGATAAAAAAATGGGAAGTGTAAAAATTGGTAAAGGATCTTTCAAAACTAAGTGGGTATCGTGCCCAGACTTTCTTCCGCGTTCATAAAACCGCCTATATTAACCAACGATCAATCCACAATCTACGTAAACCGTCTCACAATGGAATTTGCGTGTTACGCATAATGAGGTGAAATAAGGGGCGTCAGTATTAGTTTAACCGCGCCATTCTCGTGCCGGGGTGCCGTTGTCCACAATCCAGACGGAACCGCTCTGACCTTTAGCCAAGATCTCCACTAGCGAGCGACCCACGTGCTCCGAGCTAGAAAAGAGAAGTTTATGGTGTTATTTTTACGCGCGAAAAGTGCTCTATGCATTCAGAAATGGCTACCATTTTTTTTTATTGCACTATAAATTATTATGAAATATTTATCATAAAATGATTCCTTTAATATTAGAAAAACTGAAATCAAATCGTTAGATAAAACGGGAAGGTAAGAGATTAAGGAAATGAAATGTTTGAGTTGGCGCGCAGACCACTGCGGTTAATAAGTCTGCAGACGCTAATGCAATTACCGCGGTCCTGAACGTTGCTTATAATGAACTTGCATTTAGCTACAGGCTAGCTAGACTAGGGAACATCTGCTCACGGTTATATAGTAAGGTATAGTTATTAGTAGGTACTATACTGTCTGCATAGCTGAGGAAAATGTGACGTTACGTTTAAAATGAAGTAATTTCAATATTTCCATAATAAATCAGACACTAGAAATGGGTTAGACTATCTATGATTAACGGCCAGTTTCTTCATCAAAAGTTAAAGTTAAAGTAATGTCTAAAGTTAAAGTAACGGTCAAATTCGTTTTTTCAAGGCTAAAGTGACAGCAAAATTCATAGAAAATTTGAATTTAACCGTTACTTTTACTTTAGACATTACTTTGACTTTTACTTTGGCTTTAACTTTTGATGAAGAAACTGGCTGTACGTCGTATTGTCTTTTAACTGTTGGTAGAGCTTTCCTTATATGAGAAAAGTATTTTTTCCGCTACATAAATCTGTCTTACCTTTGCATTTTACAGGTAGCATTATCCCTCTGCCATGCCGCCTCATATTCTGACGACATCAGTTGCTTGCGAATCTCCTTGACAAGACCTGTGTCAGTCAGGCCCGGGCAAATCACCATACTCCGAACCCCGGTTAAGTTCACGTGGTATTGATCCTAAAGGGTAAAAGTTTAGGTAAAATAATCGTTATAAAAGATGTTATTTTCGGAAAACCCTTCATGTGTGGCTACTAATTTCACCTTTAATGAGCTATTTTCGTCAAGATAGAAAGCCCGAGGGTGTTATAAATTTAGAAATTTGGAAGACAGTAAAATATGGTGTAGAATGAATTAGGTATGTATTGGAACCAGTAACTAAATCAACGACTTTCTTAGATTCGATCGTTATTATCCCGTTGAAACAAAATTACAAACAGAATGCGTCAATCCGTAATTTTAGAAAATAATTTTGCTTAAAGGTCACCTCAAAAAAAGGCAAAGGTCGGTCAAAAAAACAACTGAATTAAGAACTTTCTTTTTTGCAATTCCACTAAAAAGAAACTTACCCCATAAGCCCTAGTGAGTCCCACGATAGCATAGTTAGTGGCGGTGTAGATGGGCGTGGAGACTTGAGGCCTGGTGAAGGCAGTAGATGCGGTGTTCACGATGGTGCCCCCTTGTCCGCCGCGGTCCTTGCTCATGAACCGATACGCCAGCAGAGTGCCGCGTATCACACCGTTCTGTGCGAAAAAGATATACATACCTATATATTATCGATACATTCTTTATCGTTCACATCTTATTTGCTACGTTTTTACAATTATACGACTTGACTTGTGCAGATAGATGGTTAATAGAACTGTTTTAACTGCTACATCATATGCTTCATCATAATTCCTAATTACTAACGGTTAACTTAACGAAGTTTGAAGGGTGAACCTTGAACATAAAATTGTTTAAACCCCCGACAATATTAATATTTTGTACCTATTTGTAAAGCACCGGAAGCGACTTCCGTTCCTACACTACAAACATATCGTAGTAAAGACATAAATATTGGTCTATAATTAGAACAAACTTACTAAATTGACGTCGACTTCGAGTTCCCAGAATCGGTCGTTCATTACACCCGCGTTGTTAATCACTATGTCCAGCCGGTTGAACACTTCCATTGTCATCTCGAATGCCTCTGTAATATAGATTTATTTTATTAGAGGTGTGCAAATGTACCTATTGATAGAAATGACGGGGAAAAGCGCCAGATATATCTCTTAAAAAAAACTAATCATCATCATCATCCTCCGAGCCTTTTTCCCAACCATGTTGGGGTCGGCTTCCAGTCTAACCGGATTCAACTGAGTACCAGTGCTTTACAAGAAGCGACTGCCTATCTGACCTTCTCAACCCAGTTACCCGGGCAACCCGATACCCCTTGGTTAGACTGGCGTCGGACTTACTGGCTTCTGACTACCCGTAACGACTGTCAAGGATGTTCAATGACAGCCGGGACCTCCAGTTTAACGTGCCATCCGAAACACAGTCATTGGTGTCTAAGATATACTTAGAAAGTACATACAAACTTAGAAAAGTTGCATTGGTACTTGCCTGACCTGGGATCGAACTCGCGCCCTCATACTTGAGAGGTTGGTCCTTTACCCACTAGGCCACCACGACTTAAAAAAAAAACTAATCGTAAATATGAAAATAACAAATTCATTATTTTTTTACTCTGTCCGGGAATAAATTCTAAAATTGGTCTGAATTGGTATTAGGTTACTACGTTACACACAGGTACTTCCGTCTTTGGCAGCATTTAATTTGTATTTGGGGAAACTGGATATAGGTACCTAAGTATGTACCTACATAAGTATATAAGTAGGTACCTAGGTATTTAATAATCTAGGTTTTTCCCTTCCTACGGCAATAATAAAAATACCTAAACGTCGTCATACATGAACCCTTTACTGGTTTCAAATTGCATATGCACGCGACTGCATGAACTTACCCTCATACTGGGGATAGTCAGTGACGTCACAGCGGCAGAACAGCACATTCTTGCGGCCATACTTGTTGCCCAAATCGTCCACCACTTGCTCGCCAATTTCAGAATCGATATCGCATATCGAAACCTGCAAAGTGCGGAAGAAATGCAATATCGAAAAAAACGAGCAAGTAAAAGTTTTTCCGCGAAATAATGTAAGGGGAAAAGGGATGGTTCATTCGTGTCCTCGAATGTGATTCCATCATCATCATCGTCCTGCTCTTAGGTATCCGAATTTTGATTGGGGTCGGCGCAGTATGTTTTTTCATTCCATACTCTTCTATCATCTCACTAGAACATTCTTCCTTACCATATCGACTTTCACACAATCCATCCATCGTTTCTTTGGTCGTCCTCTTCCACTATATCCGTCGACATTCATACCCATGACCTTCCTCACAGCATGACTTTCATTCCCTCGTATCACATGCTCATACCATGATCCGATGCATCCAAAGACTATAAACTTTATCGATGCTCCAAACCTCGAAGGATTACAAAAGGTGGTGTTAAAACTTTATTTGTGTCGGGAGTCAAACCCGCAACCGCAACGCGGCTGCTGTTGCGTTTTTTTTAGGCGGTTATAAAAAAACTGAAGCATCAAAAAAACCGGTAGTGCGATGAACTTGGTTTACTTGGTTTCAGTCTGCTATCTAATAATATCAAGGTAGGTATACTAATAGTAAAGCTGAAAAGTTTTAAATGTAATAGTTTTTGAGTTTAGCGCGTAGTACGCGCTTAGTAAGCGGTTTAAGAAAATGTTTCAGTATTAGCCCATTTACTAAGAAAGGCTAGGCTACTTTTTATCCAGCTGAACGGAGTGATCGTTTAGAGTTCTATAAAATACATACGTACCCAATAGCGTACCTAATTAGAGCTGTACATATTTACTTGATTCTTAGGTACGCCGTTCTTTATAACGTTTTTATGCGTTAACTATCGTCGATGTGCCTAAGTAAAATTGAATCAAAATGAATGAGCTGCTCAATTAATATCTCGAGTAAGTACCTATAGATGAAAACTAATATCGATAAATCTCTTGAGAAAAAAAGGAAACGCATCCAATAGTCACAGAGGCGTGTCAATCTATATAAATAATAACATGTTTGTATACCTATTTATTAGCTTCCTATCAAGTTAATGACAAACAATAGGGAGTCGAGTGTCGTTAATTAACACGGATGAATAAGTAAATAAATATCAGTAGGTATGCGTCAGACACAAAGAAACTTCAAAGGAAAACAATCACGCCAATGACCGGGCGCCGGCAAAAATCAATACAAATGAGTGCCGGCACTCGAGTGATCCGCCTTGCTATCAATTATTATCCACGTTCTCCACACTTACACACGAGAATACGGCACTCGGACAATATTGGCGAATATCCAGTACACTTCATTCAACAGTTATTTACCTTGAACTTAAAATTACTTTAGGAAGTACGCCATGCGCAAAGGAAGTCTTAGGTCATCGTTTCTCGTTGCGACTTACCTTGGCTCCCTGTTTGAGCAGTTCCTGGCTGTAAGCTAGGCCGATGCCGGCCGCGGCGCCAGTGATGAGGGCTACTTTCCCCTTGAGCTCCATGTCTGAATATTTTCTGGTTGATACTGCACCGCGCCCCGAAGCGACCGTGTTCACTACCGCCTTGGTTGTGGTTCGATCGCGCCGGGAACCCCGCGCGGCAGGGGAGGGGGTGCTCTCCCGGTTTCTCCCCAATTCCCCCTTCGGTAGTAAATACGCACGATTGCACTCCACTCTCGCCTGGCCGTTGATTCAGGCTTGTTATACGGATGTATGGGCTACTCTGTACACGATCGGGTGGGCGGCGGTAATGTCACATGTGAGGACACAGCTGAGCCGATTGTGATGTGCAAGTAGCAATCTATAGCTATAGTAAACTGGACAGGTACGGGTTTCTAATTTTTGGTTGTTGTTGTATTCGGGTACCTAATTAGTCCCTATACCTACAGGATTTAAAAATCTTATGATATTGACCTCTCATATGCGGTTACTGTTAAAAAGGGTTTTTGCCGATGAGATGGACTACTTCCTAATTACGAACATTTGGTAGAGTAGGCAAATAAAAATAAAACAGGAAATAGTCGTAGTTTTTTCTTTATTTGTCAATTTCTCTATCTTTCAGTCTGGTACAGTAAATTTTTCAGTAAATTAAAAAAATAACAATTTTACATTTTTTTGAATTTTCTCAAGTACTAAGTGAAAAATATCACAGATACAACAATATCGCGAAGGTTCCGCCCACCGCAATATCGTACACACATCCAAAACGCGACCACTCTGATTTCCCACGGACGCGAACTGTACACAAATATACGAAAATAAAATTTTCACAAACTACACTATAAAAAACTTGAAAATTTACAACAAATCCCTCGCTTTAAAACAATATCTAAAATACCAATATTATTTTAGGGACTCTCATTCCCTTCAATCACGTTAGGCACACGCCCACGTACTTACATAAAACAATAAAATACAAAATACTTTCGAACATGATCTGTACAATAAAATAAGGGCATACCACCATGATTTACGATACATAAAATAGAATCACAAAACTCTATGTACAATGAAAATATCACAGAGATAATACGTATCAATCACAAAAGCACGCAATGGCCGCCGTTAGTGCAAAAATCGGCCTTGTTGGTACTTGAAAATGTATCAGAAAATATCTTGATGTTCGTTGGTGTTTTAGTTGATTTTGCCAAGCGAAGGATTGATGGGGAACAGCTGCATCTTGTGTAGGGTGTATTTGTGTGGTTGGTTTTGGTGGGCTTTGGTCAGGAGTGGTGGGCCTGGTCTGCGCCGGCGGCGGGCACGGCCTTGGCGAGGTAGGAGAAGGAGCGCGCGTTGGGCAGGCCGGCTAGAACACAGGCACTGAGCGCTGAGCGGTTCAGGTTCATGGGGGCAGCGTCATACCATTCCATCGTGTCGCCGTCGTAGCACTCCACGTGTGGAATTGTAGTTGACCCTGCCAAACACACGGTGTTAGCTTAGCTAAAAGCTGAATCTAGCAACAAAAAGCGAGGTTTTAAAGCCAAAAGCAATGTTTACCATTGAATCCTCCGATAACGAAAATCATGTCATCAAGTAACACCGTGGCAAAATTGCTTCTTGCGCTGAACATTTCTGTAACCTCTTGCCAGTCCCCGCCGCGCTGTGGGTTGAATCTCTCGCCTTTGGAAAATACATAAGAAGCGCAATAAAATACATCCAAATACTTGAGATTATTGATGAAATAGGATGGTAATTACCGGTATTTAACCGACTATATCCATTGAACCCTCCCAGCGCGTAGAGGCAGTCTCTGTAAGCGATGAGGCTAACTCCGGAGCGCGGACTGAGCATGGATCTGATGAAGCTCCACTGTTTTGTATCAGGGTCGAACACCTCGGCAGAACTGAGGACTTCTTGGCCGTTGAATCCGCCCACGATGTATATCTGCGCCAAAGATAATGTTTGAAGGCACCAGTGTGAAACTTCAGGCTTCAGGATCCTCAGATAATCAAAGAGCTACTGAACTTTAGGGTCTCAATTTTTTTTCTACCGACTAGGCTGCCAAACCGTGGGAGGCATGTATGAACTAGACCATATGTCATTTAATTTTTATCTCAACGAAGAATCATCTGCCAAAGTTGTTTCCAAAGATAGCCTCATTACCTTTCCACCAAGCGAGGCGGCGCTAGCATCTGAGCGCTGTTTGTTCATCGGCGTAGTCATCTCCCACTGATTCTTGTCGGGATAGTAGCGCTCTACCGATGACATGCGCGTGCGACCGTTATAACCACCCAACGCGTAGATTAGACCGTCTAAATGAAAAGGCGATAAGTTTGAGACTTTGCTACAATAGCTTAGTGGAATTCTGGAATTATGCCCGACTGTGAAGAGCCCGTGGCCGAATAACAGCCGCGCGGATCGATAGATCATAAAGTAAAGCAACCCTGGGAGCAGTCGGTTCGTGGATGAGGGTGAACACCTTGTCATGAAGACTGCTATATCTGGTTAGACTTGATTACCCTACCATTTGAAAGGCTATGCAAATGAAGCAGATTATGGTAGCAATATAAAAAGTTCTATGCAATTCGAGAATTCTGCTAATTTCTTGTTAGTCACATCTGAATTCCGAAGTTCAAGCAAAGCTGAGATGATAAATGGAAATAAACCAACTGACCGTGAGCAACAACGCTGACGTAGCACCTCGCCTGGTACATACAAGCCCGTTCGTGCCAAGTGTTCGCCACCGGGTCGTAACACCGGACTGTGTTGAAATGGTCGCTGCCGTCGAACCCGCCGATCATGTAGATCAAGTTGTTCAACGTGCAGAGACCGTGGTACGCGCGTGGCGTTAGATCCATGTGGATCGAAAGGAACCATCGGTCCGCCCTGTTTGGAAAATTATTGCTACTTAATAATTAATAATATGGCTTATAAATATTTCAATCCTAAATATCGGCATAATTTTATCAATTTGCGGGAAGTAGTTCCCTTGGCATGCAGGTGGAAGACGGTGGGAATATAATCTCGTATTTCAAATTTCGCATAATTATTTGAATTTCGCGCCAAACATTTCGAAGGTGACTCTAGAGCTGTGAATTTATCGATAACGCTTAGAATACTATGAAATCTCCGGTAATAATATTATTGTACCTTGTATCATAAGTTTCAACGAAACTGGTGGGGCTGCCAGCGCTCCAGCCACCAACTGCAAAAAGTATCTCAAAAGGTATTCGAGGCCTTGCTAATGGATCGTTGAGATCTGCTTCTGTACCCGGCCTCGAATCCAACAATGTGAGGAATACCACGGCTGGATACAAAGCTTCTTGACATTTCTGTGTAATAAAAAAATTATCTGAGTGCATTTTGAATTTAGTGACTTGTTTACTACAAGACACGTTTTCTTACCTCGTCCTCGGCAACCGGTTGCCATTGCAATATTTTCGATTTGAAATATTTATAGCTGATGTGACCGAACCGTACGCACAAAAGTAACGGTGGAATACATTTCCTTCTGTTTTCTATGTCATGTTCCACCCATGTTTTAACTGCTTGGAATACTATTTCTTCGTTTCGAACGTTCAGTTCATCATCTCTCAGAATATCTTCTAATTCATCATATGAAAGCGATTTAAATTCAATACATTCCTTAAGTATTCTGCTAAAATTCTGTCTTATATACAACTTTCCTTTTTTTTCTAGCTCACTACAGAAATAATATCTTGCGAATTTGAATATTCCAAGACAGTTATGCGGCCTCAGCTCGTGCAAAAGGAACTGACAGCATAGCTGAATCACACCAACAACATCAAATTGATCCGCATATGGTAAAAGATATTCAACGTTTTCTGCAGTTACTGTGCATGTCCCTGTGTAAGCATAATCGAGAATCAAGGTCATGTAGTAGCTGGGGACATCGACGAAAATCTCCGTTTCCTCTGGCTCTCCTTTCTTCAACGAATTAATAAATATGGCTTTGAAATACGGACTAACGGCTGAAAGTATCGCCCGGTGCACTCGGATCGTTTTCATATCCCTGCAGACGATAGTGCCATCGCACAGCTGGCCGTTCTGTCTCAGCTCATTCCATATCGTAGGAAACTCAACAACTGAATAATTTTCAGGGAGGCACACGCATTTCCGTTTTCGCGTAACAATCTTCTTTTTGGTTAATCTGGGTTTCGAGGATGAAGGAGTACGAACAGAATTTTTATTTTTTGATAATTTTCGATGTTTCGAATTAAATTCCATTCCTTTCGAAAAAACGGCGGTCGAAACTTGTTATCTGTCGCGATGACAGACTTGGCGACAGTTGAGATTCATTTGTTATAATTCCCTATGGCATATCAATTCAAATTCAAGCTCCTTCTATGAAATTCTATTGCTGCCTGACATAATTTTGTAGCTCTAGCGGAGATTTCAATTGAGGTTTTGTGTATACCACCTAGCTAGACACTGATCAACTCCAAAACACCTTACCATGACTACTTGAGCATTGACCAGAAGAATCACTTTAATTGACTCTTAGGTTCCCCCATTTTCATGTAAGAAGAGCTAATCTAGTTTACAACCCTCTAATATCAACTTGATGAACGACTAACAGGGTTTTTCTATGAGCTTTTCTCTGTTTCATCTAATTCAATATTTTAATCTAATTTTTAAGCAGTGTAGGTCCGTCCAAAAGGACATTAAAAGAAAGTGCAAATACTTATCTTTTCCGACCACTTGCAAATAATTACAACAGTTTTTATCCAGAGCATTTATTTTATTTCATCTCTTATCATTAATCTGAGTATTTTATCGACGTGATTTAGTCTATGGTCTGTTAAATGTTACTAGACTAAAAAAATATATTTCATTACAATTTTTTTTTATTGTGGCAGTATTCTTCCCAGCTGTCAACAATATTTATTGTCTATAGTCTCTTTTTCTTCCGGTTGTCAAGATGGTGAGTTTTGTTACCGTGAAAATAAATTAAATCTATGAAAATCGTGATGAAAACAAAGTGTTGTGTTAGTTCATGGTGTTTTTAACATAAAGCAGTGTTATCAATATGTGTTCCTTTGCATATTTCAGGGTATCGACATCAACCACAAACACGACAGGAAAGTTAGGCGCACCGAAGTCAAGTCTCAGGATGTGTACCTGAGATTGCTTGTTAAAGTAAGTATAACAAGAATATCTAAACCCTATCAAACTTCTAATTGATGTCTTAATCGTTCAGCTATCTGTCATTTTCACCAACTTAAAATCCTAACCTAAGCTTGTTGTTGTTTCCAGCTATACAGGTACTTGGCTCGCCGTACCAATGCCAAGTTCAACCAGATTATCCTGCGTAGGCTGTTCATGAGCCGCATCAACCGCCCTCCGCTATCGCTGTCGCGGTTGGCTCGTCACATGAAGAAGCCTACCCGCGAAGGCATGATTGCCGTCGTGGTGGGCAGCATCACCAACGATGTGAGGCTGTACAAGGTGCCCAAGCTAACAGTCGCCGCTCTGCACGTCACAGAGAAGGCTCGCGCCCGCATCTTGGCTGCTGGAGGTACGGACGTGTTGTTTATATTTGTTGAGTGAGGTTAGGAAGCATGCAAGTGGCAAAACAAAGATGTATCAATGAAAGGAACTGTTATTAACGTTTTAAATAGCATAACCTACAATTTTAGGTGGTTTAGTACCTGGTTCACATGCTAATTCTGTGATTGATACAGTAGGACTGCAATGCTATACTAGTTTTCAACTGTTGATTTTTGTTCAGTGAAACATACTTCTTCTCAAGTTCTATTGAATATATAACATGGTACCAAAAATTCTTCATAATGGTTATCTTCAAATCCATGCTAATAAGACGACCCACTGACCCACGGTTGAAACCTCAGGAAACAGCTCTTCATAAATTTATTGTTTACTGATAACCTGTTAACTGATAAACAGATCCAGTTTTGGACTGCAGTGGCATGACTTCAGATGTGATTTTATCTTTGGAAGAAGGATACAACATAACAATCCAGGCGTGTCCCTCTATGCACAAAAGTGACAATGCTATTGAAGTATTATGAAAGAGCAATGAACTTATGTGGCCTGCTTTCCAAGGACTTATATTCTGAGTTAATTCCCATATTTTCATGTAACTATTTGTTAGTTTTTGTGTAACTTAACAAGAAATTCATTTCAATATTCTGTCACTTCCAGGAGAGATCCTGACTTTTGACCAGCTGGCTCTGCGCGCCCCCACTGGCGCCAAGACCGTTCTGCTGCAGGGTCGCCGCAACGCCCGCGAGGCTGTCCGTCACTTCGGCCCCGCGCCGGGAGCTCCGCGCTCGCACACGAAGCCCTACGTGCGCACTAAGGGACACGAACGCGCGCGGCCTAGCCGTCGTTCGAACGTGTAATCTTTAAATATAAGGACTACAATCTAATTTTGTTGTGTTATTTCTAGATTATAATCAATCACACGTTATGTCCCTACAAGGTCTTAGAATTTACACAACTTTTATTCTTTAGAATCACAATCTTTATTATAAACTTCATAATCACTCTTATGTACAACACAGCATACCACTCTCAATATACCAGTCAGCATTCAAATACTCTCATGCAAGAGTGAACTTGCCTCATTCAAGCATAGCATTGAAGCCAACATTTGCAATCAATAAAATTGCAGAATATCCTAACTAATATTATAAATGTGAAAGTAACTCTGTCTGTCTGTCTTTCTGTCTGTCTGTCTGTCTTTTCTTCACGCCTATACTACTGAACCGATTTGTGTGAAATTTGGTACAGACATAGTTTGGAACTTGAGAAAGGACATAGGATAGTTTTTATTATAAAAAAATATAAAAATAAAAATAAAATTTATTTCGGACATATAGCGCCATCTATTGGTCAAACCAAAAATCACTATTCCACGCGAACGAAGTCGCGGGCAAAAGCTAGTTATTTAATAATTAAATAACCGAATATTTATAACAACTTATAATCAAACACATGTTCAAATATCACAGATTTTTATTGCTACCACATAATATAGTTATCGGCACGGATATTGAGCTCTCGGCGGAAGAGTGGGGATCGCTTTGCGCATTATACACATAAGACAATAAACCAATAAATCGCGTCTGTGCAGGTGAAGGTCAGGGCTCAATATCCCTGCCGATGATTATATCAGTTAACATCTTATTCAGCTACAAAACACGCTCATCCAGTAGTTCACTAGTGGTTCATCATGCTGGCCTACTCCAAACACAAGCTTTAACTTGGCTACTGCATCAGATCTGGATCCTGAAGAATCTATTGCTGCTTTCACAGCTTTTACTACCCTGGAATAAGAAGAGTTATTAGAGAGATTTCTGGCAGGATTCCACAAAACATTCATTTACTAGGTGCCACCACCAGTTTCACCGGCATCCTGTAGGAATTACAGGAATCCTTCCTTATTTAAATATGGACACTTTCTTGACAAAGGTTGACAATGAATTAATTTTTCAAATTGGTCTAGTAGTTTCTCAGATTAGTGTGTTCAAGTAAACAAACTGTTCAGCTTATAATATCAGTGTAGATGTGGTGGCCTTATCGTAGACTTGACCACTTCATGAAATGACTCGACCATTTCATGAAATGGTCCCGTTTCATGAAATGTTTCACTGTCCATTGGCCATATCATGATATGACTTGGGCAAATCAATGATGAGAAATCGTTTCTCGATATGTGCAACTAAAAGCTCGGCTTCTTCATGAAATGATCAAAATTAATTGATCACATCGTAAAATAGTTATGTAAATTGCCCCTAGGGGCGCTGCCAGCGCTTTATTTACTTTTGAAGATGGCGGCCGTTGACTGCATTGAAAATTCTCGCAGCGAAAAATTGAATAATTCGTTTGAGGAAGAAAGTGATAAAAGAGTGTACGACGAAAATAATAATAATATAAAATAATTCTACGTTGGTGAATTATAACAACGTTTTTTAATTATAAGGTTATAAAACAAATCAAGAACAGTAGGGTGACCACTCTAAAGAAGTCCATGGACTATTACTGGCTGTCAAAATATGACGTTATGTAAACTGCAGATGAGGAACATCTTATATTTAAGAAAAAATGCGTCGACGATACTACTATCCGTATAATTCCGATGGAGAAGTATTTTGAAATATTGAAGGAAGTTCATAAAACTGATGGACAAGGTTGACGACTAAAAATGATTCAATACATTAAAAATAGGCTTATATCCCAAAGAAACCCATTGAGCTATTTATTGACTATTATTGTGTTATTAATAATAATATATATGACGGGAACATACTTTGCTGTTTAATTAGCTTACTCCAAACCCCAAATTATTTACCAGCGATGTAACCCTTATAACCTCTTGCGAGTAGTAGCGAGTGTAACATCCACCAGATACAAGAACCCACCGCTCTCAGAACGCATCCCAAACGAGCCAGCTGAGCGCAGACCTAGGTAAGGTGGGGAAACTCATCTACCCCGATAGTCTGCAACATAGTATGCAACAATAATGTCCTCTTAGCCATTTATCGGCTACGGCGGCTGTTCTCATGCAAGGAGATTAGCCAACTGCGCAGGACATATTATAGTGCACAAGAATTTGCGAGGTGACACACAGACACTGGTGCACTCACTATTCCTTCACTTCCATAGCCCGATGGGACGGCAATCCAACACGTCCGGAGAGAGATCAGGCGCAGGACCGACATTTACGTGCTCTCCGATGCACAAATACCAACTTCCAGGCTGCGGGCTGTTTCGTGAAAGTCTCTAAAACCCACAAAGCGATTTCGGATGGACCCGGGAATCAAACCCGAGACCTCGTGCTCGACAGCTGCGCTTGCGACAGCTAGACCAACGAGGCAGTGAACCTACACGTTACGTCATTTTAGATTACGTGTGTTCTATTTTAAGATTCCTAAAATGTTACTAAAGTTCCTGTTTTATTTAAATTATTATGTATGTCGGACTTAAAGGACAATTAACAAGTTCTTACTCTTAATATTTGCAATTGAAGTTATGAAAAAAACCTAAGTTTTTTTGCCTCCTGACAATTTTGAGCTGTGAAAAATTTCACAACTACCAGATTTTATGAAATTAAACTCCAATGGGTCGACCCAAAATATTGTGGATTCATATTAAATATTTTATGGATACCCTATTATACCATACGGCCAGACGTGGATGACAAAATCGAGAAATGTTGACGATTTAACGATCTGGTCAAATTAACATGAACATTTCATGAAACGCAACCATTTCATGAAATGCTCAAGCTTTTCATGAAGTGGTCAATTCTACGATATGGCTACGACATAGATATTGAGTTGAAGCATATGATTATTTGCTTACCCTAGCCATTCTAATTGAAGAGATTTGATATGTTGATGTAAAACATCATCATTGAACTTTTCATTGTTCATTGATGTTTCTATTCTAGTCATTAGTGTAGGACCTAGAACAAAAAGCATTGATGAATACATAAATATGTCTTTACCTTAACATGGTACCATGTTAAGGTAAAAACATATTTTACTTTTTAAAGCATTATATTAACTTACATTTATTAGGCAGTGAGCCTGCCCACTTATAACTAAAATTATTATTTTCAGTTTCTTCCAATAAGCATACAGCTGGTGGTAATGATTCTTCACTAGTACTCTGTCTTATTCTAGAATTGTTAGGAACTTTCATCGGTAGTAATCTTGATAGGCCATTTATAATGGTTGTTGCTTCAACATTACTAGACTTTACATCAATCTGAAAAATGAAGTGAAGATGATTATTTATATTGAAATGCACCAGTTCTTTGCAAAGTTAAAATTGATCATTATGTACTTTTGTCTTGCTTTACATGCTCATATAAAAATTACCACAAGATCGTTCCATAGTATCAGACTGATCTTTAAAAACTTATTATTAACAAAAACGAAACAGCACTAACATAAACTCCAGTCAAAGTACAGTACATCAATATCCTAAACACTGCTTTAGAAACCAGCTTCTCAAGCAGCCTAAGAGCCACACATTCCTTGTCACCGGCCACTGAACAAGTGCCGGGCTCAAATATAGACTTCTTCACAGCATGAGGTTGTAACTTCTTGAGTAAATCCTGACTGGTGTATAATGTTTCTGAGTAGGTGTGAGCACCAGCTTTTAGCATCCATGTGAAGTGGGAATGCAGCCTTTTGAATACATTTTCATCTCCTGGAAATTAGCAACAAAAATTTTGACTGGTAATTAACAATACTTATCTTTTTCATACTATTTATTGCTTCTTTTTTTGAGGTGGGAAATAATCATGTGACCCCTCTAGCCATGGGTGCAGTGGGAGTGTGTGTCAGACTTAGGGTCAATCCCCACTGAAAGAGCAGCGGCCGGCAGCGGCCGTAAATGCAAGTGATTGAGCGCGAGTGCGGCGGGTCGCGCGGCGCCAGTGGGAATTGACCCTTATACTGACTACAACCCATTTTTGTTCCCTCTGCAACCTTTTGGGGACCAGGGGCCACAGTAACACTTGAATAATCCTGTAGCCCAAAGCAGATTCGACAAAAAAACAATAATTGTGGTTTAGAAAGTAGTGTTATTCTCACCAGTCAAATGCATTACTGATCTAGACTGAACAAAGTCATTTCTGCCTGTCTTTAGCCTGAGAGCTCTTTGGGAACAAACTTTTTGTTCAGCATCAAACACAGCTTCTGCTAAATCTTGCAATTCTTTGGATATTTTCTGAAAAGGAAATATTCATTTCAGTAATGATTACAATGTAGATGTAAATTGTTTATCTAATTGGTTGCTTACATACAGCTTTTCTATCTATATATCTATTTATACAGCAATACCATTATACAAACACAAGGAACTCTATTTAGACATAAATGTTATAAAAATAAAGGTAATAAGTTCCCACCTGCATATGTTCAGACAATAGTGGTGTTATATTCAAAATCAGCATTTTATCCTTCATGAGCACCACTATTGAGAACCACCTCTTCAGGCCTCTGGCCCAGGTGTCTTTCAGCTGAAACGTGAGGCTCAACACGTGCCCGTGTGTGTCATTGAAGTACACGACGCCACCTTCCTTCTTCCAGTTTACCTGATGAAGAAATATTTATTTGAATTGGTTTATGAATGATTGTTGATGATGACATTAGGCAATGCTCTTTTAATATGAGGCATTGTGTTATGAGTGCCCAGCATAGTGATATGTTATTTTATATATCTGATTTCAAAATAATTTTGTGATACGCAAGTTATTATAAACAAAGTAACTTGGTTCTTACTTCACAAGTTATGCTCCTAATAGCAGCCTGTCTTAAAAACGAAGTGACGTCAGCATTTGGCACGGATTCCCTGCTGCAGTATATGGTGCCATCATCATCTCGTGACACAAACACGGTTTCTGGGCCCAGGGAAGTACACCCACTGCACTGAACACTTGCTCTTGAAGATTCCGTCGTATTCTTGTCATTGTCTGTTGTGAAGGTGCAGAATAACGGCCGTGGGCCATGAGCCTCACAAAAATGGCACAATCCCACTATTGCATTCATTTCATTGCGATCTAAGTACGCATTTGTAATGTAACAAATAAATTACCAAAGCAAGCAGTACATCAGCTCAAATCAGCTGTTTTATTGACATTGACATTCAGGAAAAGTTCGCAAATAAGACGTTGACAGTACTGACAAAGCTATGCAGGTGTTGCCGAAGTATTTAGGGTACCTATGTCAATGGTTCAGACAGACCGGCTCGAAGAGCAGAGCAAATTCTTAACACGTTGAAAATCGAGTACTTAGTATTTGTAGTAAGGATTATTTTTGAATGTGCACTGCTTTTGTCATTAAGAATGCTCGAAGGCGCTCGGTGTGAAATAATATGAGGAGCCGACCGGCTCCGATCGCGTACTTCTTCTTGACGTTTGGCTCCGATTGCATGCTCTATGCTCGCGCAGCCGATCGGCTCCGGTCTGCTGTGTGAAAAGAAAAATGCGCGCCGATGCTCTCCGAGCCGGTCTGTTTGAACGGACCCTTATACATCCATGGGTGTTGCTGGTTAATCTCTAATCAAATACTTCTATTATTTCCTTAATCTTCCCTTGTACCGTATTTACTTAACAACATAAAAACGGGGCCTTTATTATCTAAACACAAAGTTGGTAGAAAATCATACTCCATAAGTAGTGTACTGCTATAAATTACCCCTCTGATTTCGCCACTAATGCTGAGGGTGACGTGGCCCCTTCAGTCAAATGCGCATGGAGGATGCCCTATAAGGTGCTTTCAGGATATTCCTTTAAATCAGAATATTTTAATATGCGAGAGGGCTACTTACAGATTTTTAAATTTTATTCATTTCATATCGTAGCGGTTTCCCACAGCAACACCTAATGTGCTGCAGCTTCTGAGAGAACCTTTTGCAGCAACTTTCATGTTTCTATGTATTTTATCTCATTTCATCCGATCTAATATTTTCTTGATTACTAGGGATTAGGTCTATAACTAGTTTGCTTCACTACAAGGACAAGCATCTCAAGAAGCTGTAATATAAGAATCCGTTCATCCTAGATTCTGTCACTGTTACCACTACCAAAAATAAAATTAAAATAATTTGGTACTTTCAGCCAACTCATGTACCTACCTACATAGTATTTTAGATGATAAAAATTAATAAATAAATAGAAAGTCGACATACCTGTTCAAATGGTATTCTATAATAGCATGGTTGTATAAATTTCATTCGGGTATATTTAGTAATCAGCTCAGTAGCAAATATGTTATAAATAATTTGGACCCCAAGTAGGGTTCCCGTTGCCACGATGATCACTGCTTTCTTTGAACATATCACCGTATGGTATAACACAAGCCACGCCACTTTTCATACCTACCTACTTCTTATACTTTTCATTTCCGAATTTCCCTACATAGTTACGTACTAGGGTTCAGTACCTATATGGTGTAGGTTCTAGAGCTGTAAAATAAGTAACGTATTATACATATTATGCATACATTTTATTTACTTGACTACCAGACAATATTTTATAGTTTTGCCTACCAGAATTCTATTTTACTAGACTTCTTTAAAGGCGTCTGCCTTGCTTTGGTTTTGTTTATTACTTAATTACTGGAAACATGGGAACACAGGAAATGGAAAAAATGTGAAACAAAATATTAAAAAGCCAATAATTCTGATTTTCAATAACTCATTTATTCAACTGTACACTGATTCACAGTTATAACTTTAATGGAAAATCACAAGCACAGTTATAATCGGATTACCTAAGTAAGATTAATACGTAATTTGACTGTGCTACATCATCCAACATACGCGATGACGAAATGCTCTATCAATCGATATTATTACATAATAATAAAGTATCGCACCCGGCTACTCTTCACCCGCTCTAGATGCGTACGTCCTATAGTATGGTAACGGCGGTCACAGCGAAGCAACATGATTATGAACTTGAGGAAAGAAATAAACGCGATCAAATATAAAATAAATTAATTTAATATTATAAACAAATAACATGTTACTGTGCCTATCGAAAAAATTGTCTAAAACGTTTGTTTATACTACTGATGTTTTGGTGGCGGTTTATTTCTTAGAGACGGGTTTGTAGGCTAGTTTTCTGGACTTCATTGTGGACCACTTGTGTCGTTTGAAGTAGTAGCTGACAGCGGCGAGCATGGAGAACATGCCGATGGCCTTAATGGTCATGAGTCGTCGCTCGTCGAGCTCGGGCTCCGAGCACCACCGCAGGAAGGTGGCCACGTCCTTGGCGAGCTGCGACGCCGTCGCCGGCGTGCCGTCGCTGTACTCAGCCGCCTGAAACGTTCACCCCAGTCAGTTTACTGTCCACTGCTGTGCATAGACCATCATCTACATGGCCTTTAAACAATTATGTTGGGGTTGGCTTCTCCTTTCAACTATTGCTTAATAAGTGTAGTTTGATGGTTGAGCCACCCAACATCTCTCATAATTATCCCAAAAATATTCTTTACTAAAGAAAATAAAGTTCAAAAGAAGTCATACCTCGTCGAAAAGTACTTGCGCCATGGAAATAGCGCCGCCAGGGAAGTACGGATTGTAGTTTTGTCCCTCGCGGAGGATGACTCCGGCCGGGGCCTCCATGTACCCGGTCAGCAGTGCGAATATGTAGTCCTCACCGCCCTTGCGACCCGAGCAGATCAGCGACAGATCCGGAGGATATGCGCCTGGAATTCATCACATTACACAGTATTACTAGCTTTTCGTTTAAATTTTTTTACCCATGCCTCATGAAAACTTCCAATATGTTACTCGGGGATAGTGTATCTTCCCAACGGTTATAGAATTTTTCAATTCACTTCAGTAGTTTTGGTATAATGATAATTCTCTTTGTTAGATATAAGTAAACGTTTGGTTGAATATTAGTTACTCTTTCACAAAAAACCTGCTAAACGGATTTTGATGAAACTACAGTAGTATGACTGATACATAATAACAGTGTTTTGTGTCTAAACACAATGTGGTGATTAATCTTAATGATGGCTTTAAGTGAACAGTGGTTTTGAAATTAAGAGGTAACTATTATTCTACAGTATGGCACAACATTTTCCTCATTCAAAAATTAAAAAATAAGTATCCTGTATTAATGATACTGTTACTGTTACAGCCTTTTTATCGTCCCACTGCTGGGCACAGGCCTCCTCTCCCACGGAGAAGGATTGAGCATTAATCACCACACTTGCTCAATGCGGGTTGGTGATTTCAGACTTTATAGTCCAGGTTTCCCCTCAAGATGTTTTCCTTCACCTTTTAATCAGCCATTGGTGTCCAAGATATACTTAGAAAGTACATACAAACTTAGAAAAGTTGCATTGGTACTTGCCTGACCTGGAATCGAACCCGCGCCCTCATACTCGAGAGGATGGTTCTTTACCCACTAGGCCACCACGACTTCCCCACTAGGCCACCACGACTTCCTTCTTCTTTATTATTGATACACAGATGTTTTATTAAGGTTATGTGAATTTACGAAACAAAATGTGTTGAACTTATATCGAAGGCTAATTAGATTTGTTTATTTATGTACTATCTTAATCTATCCATCTTAACTTTAATCCTACATTTATTTTTCTCTTCTAGACTTCTAAGCTTTTCTTATTGAGAAATACATGCCACCCACGGTTTAATGTTTTTATTTTTCTGGCACTATTTCAAATACAGAAATATAAAAACACTTACTGTTTGTTTGTGTAATTTTAAATAAAGAAACTAGACTTTTTCAGGTAGCAAACGTTTGATTATATAAAGTCAATACTTTTTATAACGAATGTCGATAAATGAATCATCACAGAACTGCGTTTTGAATTCTTCTCCAAACTTAGTTTAAAACAAAACAAAAAACTGTATGACGTATTTCACGATTCACGATATATGACGGCAAATTGTTGCTAAGATCGCGATTAGGTCTGATGACATCATACTACAAAAATACTATTCAAGGATTGAATAATAATATGCATTTCTACATAGGCTAATATCGGAGGGAGGAATGTTCATTAAACTGTTTATGGCTCTAGTACTAGGCAGAGTCTCTCCAGTACTGTCGGATTTCCGTCCCAACAGGCTATGAGAGTGCATCTGTGCCAGTGGTATCTAAGATACGCTTAGGAAGGACATATAACTTTAAAAGACAAATATATCAATAGGCGTTCTATATGAAGATGATTTATTTCAGTGTAAGCATATTAAGGCTGTTAAATAATCTTACCGTTGTTGGCTGCTCTTGCCGCGTTCTCGTTGGGGTATGGAGAAGGCAAGTAGTCGGACAGCTTGCCGGGCCTCTCGAAGTAGTTACCCTCCTCATCAGGTCCGTCCTTGATCATCACCTGATTGTAGAAAGTTATGAATTAGTATAGAATATTATATTTGATTATTTCTACTACTGCTGTAAATAAGGAACTATGTTTGATGAAACATAGCGTGGAGGTGACAGCTATGCTGGAATAAAATATCATAATTAAGGTTACTTCCTATCTATTATTACCAGGTGCAAATTAGTGCGATGCACTGTATTCTAATCCCGAAAAAATCAAATGTACAAAATATGCCATGTACCTAAATTGAAACAAATTATCAAAGATAAGAACATGAGTCATCTTTTGCCCGAGTACAAATGTGAAAAACTTACTCAATTAGGATTTCAAATTAATTTGTCATTTGTGGTAATTAGTTCATTCAATTATGAACATCAACAATGGATTAACTATATTTCATAATATTGGATTGTCAGAACATAGTAATTAATTTAGTGAAATGAATGAAGTAGATTAAATTTTTATTGTTGTTCCATAGTTGTTTTGAAAGCTTTTTACCTAGCCCATGTAAGTTCTTGGTCACTCTCTGATATTTTGAATTGACTTTTCTTCTAAAACCATTCAAAAACTAATTGCATTTTGCAAAACCAGAGACACTGGTAGTGAATTCCTTGTGACATTGGATGCCAATACAGATAATGTAGATGAAGTATAAATAAATAAATAAGTATACATATCTGCATTGCACCAAAATATCTGCAGTATGACAAAAATACATAGGTGTAGTACATAAAACACTTTACAACCATTACATGTAAGTGTATGTAAGTTTGTTGTTGTTCTGGCTGAATGCCAGGGTTTATTTGGTTCAGAGCATTCTCCATTGGGGCAGGTTATTGGAGGCACGTGTTTTCGCTAAACTTCGACATATTTGTTACATAAGTTTTCATGGTTTACAAAAATGGAGTTTTGTATTAATTGACTGTTAATTTTATTAGCATTAGAAATAAAAAGCTTTTCTTGGCATAATTGTCTTTCATAGCATATCAAGGCTGGTAAATAGCTCAAAGCATTACCCATGTAGTTATGTACTAAGTTACAGATTAAAGAAAAAAAAAGCATTTGCATCACATGTTTTCGCTGGATGCATTAGTTCCCAGTAGTAATAGATGTAAACTACACAGCAGCGCAATGTTAGATATCGTGGCGCTGTCACTCGTAAAACGCCTCAGTTAACCTATCCTAGTTGTGATACTCACTTCAGCAGCCTCAGCCTTCGCCTCTTCTTCGGTGTGGGTCACATCGACGAGGTTTCGGAAGGCGATGTACTGCAGCGAGTGGCAGGCCTTGCACACTTGCTTGTATACTTCGTAGCCACGACGGACACTGGTGAACACAAACGATGATTGAGATATGTGCACAAGAACAATTATTTGCATGTGAATCTGACCATAGAGTTTAGAAATGTGTTGTATGTAATATGTATAGATTGACACTATCATTTCATTGCTATATTAAAAGTACTGTAACAAATACCCAGTCATGTTATTATTGTTCAACTAGCTTCTGCCCGCGGTTTCACCCGCGTTCCGTTAACTCTGTTTTCCTTAGCCGGATGGTGACAAAAACTATCCTATGTCCTTCTCCTGGCTCTAAACTACTTCCCTGCCAATTTTCAGCTAAATCGGTTCAGCCGTTCTTGAGTTATAAGTGGAGTAACTAACACGACTTTCTTTTATATATATAGATTTATTTACTGCCCTATTAGTCATTATCAATTTATGTGTATCTATTGTTATATGATATTAATGTAGTTCTCCTTCATAGAATTACAAATTAAGTCTTATTTTTTTTTGTTTGATTGGTAGTGGACAAAATGTTCTTACAATCAAACATATTTTAAGTTATCTGTTTCATGATAACAAAAATATTTACATTACATAAATGCAGTACTCAAGTTTATTTACAAAACCCAGGATATGCACAAATTATATGCTTTCTCTAGCAGATAACTTCCATAGTCTATTACATAGATAGACATATGACAAAGGATGTAAAACGATTTTACTACAGCATTGTCATAATCTTATCTTATCCTGTTCAGGCCTTCAAATCATATTAGTTAAAAATACTGTGTGCATTGCTATATTTAATTGTTTCTATACAATATAGTTTGTCTATGAAGTTATAACAACCATTGATACTTTGGTATATAAAATGGAAATATTTGCTTCAATTCTTTAGTGAATCTTTTAAGGAATAATTAACTAGGTAACTATTAAATTGAACAAAACTATTCTTTCTTTCCTATTCAATTTATTATAGCTTTAACATGTGTTAATTTCATACATTACACAGTTAAGTAGCAGCTCAATTTTGTTTCTTGCTGGTTCTTCATACACCAATTTGCGTATTTCCCTTTCCGTGTTCAACTGGCGACACCGGTCTCGCGAAATCCACACGCTTTTGTTTTACTACGGAATCCTACGATCCCGTGTTCAATTCGCGTCAACTGAGCACGCTTTTGCGATCAAGCAACGTTAAGAGAAGTTTTACAAAACAGTGTGTAATTGAATTGAACACGGTTTTTTAACCTATCTATTCGAAACAAATCCGTACTGATTTAGCGCGTTCGTAAATGTTCGGGATAATTCGTGCGGCCCGAAGCAGGCCAGAGCGCCCGAAGTTGGATTCGCGCGCTTCTCCGTGTCTCGCCTCCTTCCTCTATTGTTTCATAATGCATGATAAGAAAATACGACGTTCACGAAAAATAAAGGTCCAACCTACATCTATTTCGAAACGGCATCAAAAGCAATTACCTAGCAGTGGTAGAATTCAGTCCGGCCGTCCTGTTAAAAAGAAACGTGCGCACAATATCGCTGTGAACATAGACCAAAACAAAAGTTCCGCAAAATAGTTGTCGGTGTTTATTTCAACGGTTTTTTTTTTTGTAATTTTTGAGTTCATAATAAATGTTTCCTTAATTGTATTGTATGTAATATTTCATTGAAATCATATTGAGTTAATAATACAACCTACTGTCTACTATAGAATAATACCGTCGCTGATTCAACACGCTTTTGAAGACTCAAACAGTCTAAGAGTCAAGTCAAAAAGTCTTAAGTTCAACTGCACACGATTTTGTAAAACCTTACCCAGCGCCACTTGATCACAAAAGCTTGCTCAGTTGACGCGAATTTAACACGGGATCGTAGGATTCCGTAGTAAAACAAAAGCGTGTGGATTTCGCGAGGCCGGTGTCGCCAGTTGAACACGGAAAGGGAAATACGCCACCAATTTACAAACTTTTGAAAAGAACCTGCATTATATCAATTTGAAATAAAAACCTTGAATGCTTACCTGGCGTGATCTAATGATTTGAACCACCCGTCGTGGCTCCAAGGCTGATGTGGGGCGTGGGCTTCAGAGCCTGAAGCCTGCACTGACTGCTCAAGGGCAAACAGAAGAGCTCCCACGCCACCACCCACCACTCCCAGTGTTGAGAGCCACTGTGTAACAAAAATACATGAAAATAAGTTTCATTTTTGGTCTTAGTTGGTAAAATTAAGAGTTGTTTTGTGAGAAGTTAAAGTTGTTGTGGTGATTGTATGCTTTGCTAATCAATTAATGAGTACAATGAACAATGAAAATCATGGACAATTTATAATGAAGGTGGGACCAGTCAGGTTTATGACATAGGCACATGGCATAGGTTGATGATTTAGAATTGTGAACTGATATTCTCTTTATTAGATGATGTGTTAGTCATCAAATGTAACATACTTCTCACTTGATGTTAGAAGTATTACAACATACTCAAATAAAATACCATGCATTTTGGACATACAGTAGAGCGTCGATTATCCGAACTAATTGGGGGACATGGGTGTTCGGAAAACCGGTATTTTCGGATAATCGAACTAATGTAATTATGTATGTATGTACATATTGATTCAGCCATACGAATTTACGTTCAGGTAAATGAAAACCATATTATTTACATTTATGAATATCTTTAATGACAAATAGGAAATAAACAAAAAAAAAAGTGCAGACAATTTGTAGTAAAACTAATCTTTACTATGTAATTACAATTAACACTTAAAAAAATCGCGCGGTCGGAGGTGGGGGTGGGCATTGACCCGCGCCATTGACGTTCGGATAAGCGGTCGTTCGGTTAAGCGACGTTCGGATAATCGACGCTCCACTGTACATGTTTCTCATCTTGGTATGATAAATTACACAATGAAGTTATGTGGCATTCAAGCAACCAGTGCACTGGTTTTATTACACAATATGACAGTTGATGTATTTGTGTCAATTTCAAGGTTCAGTGTTCATCCACTAAGTAAATACCACAAGATTAATCCCTAAGTGAACTTGGGATACTTCGAAATACCACAACATGACAAAATCAATACCGTTAGCTAAGAATGTGTTTTCGATTTTAAGGTCAAATCTTGAAATATTTATTTTTATCAAAAACTACTTGAATGAAACTTACCAGTTTTCTGTTCCTTGTCCATCCTTGAGCGCTGGTGGACAGCTGACAAACCTGCAAGGGACAGCTTCCATTAGATTTCTTATGTACTTGTTACATAATGTCGAATAGGTTATCACTTGCCCATGAATTTTTTTATTAAGCACTTGTGTTAATTTTCAGATCCAGAGGGTCCCGTACACCACGTCATTACATTTAACACGTTTTGAAGCTCATGGTATGGCACAAATTGATAAAATACAGCAGTTTTCCGTGACACTTCGAACTTGAACTTTTCCATCATTGGTAACATATTGAACACGCCAAAGATACCTGCTATCAATTTAGACTACATAACAAATTGTTTAGAACCATTTCCAGTACCTGGGGAGAAACTATGCCATAATTTTTCAAAAGACGTGCCCCACAAATCCTACCGACGGCGGCCGCCATGATAGAAAAACGTCGTAATGAAGGCTGAATCGAATGACAACTACGAGTCATACTGCCATTAAAAAATATTGTCAGTACACTATTTTCTAAAAGTCACAAAAATAATTCCGAGATTCTTGCGATTATTTTATAAGTGTATAATAGTTTGTCGTATATTTAATTTGTTGTTTACTTATTAGTGACAACTTCGATCAAATCGACATTATTGACGTCCTCAGTTCGCAAGTAACTGGCCAAATAAAAAATAATTTATTTAAACCTATATAGAGGTTTTCTTAAGGAGAATGTTTCTGGTAATCTTATTACACTATCTTATTCATTATCAATCTTATTACACTGAAGTATAAAATTGTGGTCCAGTATGAGGGTGGGGCACATAATTATTACTTGATATGGTTTTCGAAAATAGTTATTTTCCTCGGTAAGGTCACGATGGCTACATTGTTAAAGGTCTCCCAACATTTATTGACGTGAAATCGGCTTAAGCCGAGTGCGTTTCGCCACACTACTCGACTTATCGCTATTCAAACGGCTCGTTTGCGAATGGTATTAGTAAGTAACACACTTATTACGTACTTTTAGATAAATCTATAAATGTGGGGATACCCTAAGTCTGTATTGTATATCAGAAATATTTCCGAACATGTTGACATCACTCTAGCACTCACATCACTGTCAAACAAATTACCATTTTTAGGTTAGAAGCAAAACTACATTTTGCCCGTTGTTCAACAACTTTTCTTGCTTTTATAACTAAAAAGTATATAAAGTAGTCTGAAACAATGTCGATGTAAATGAGATCAACATACTTATTGAGATTACGTAGTCATTTTGTAGTGTTTCCATTAAAAAGGTGAGTTAGTAACGTACATGAGATGGAATTTGTCGGCATTTTTGAATGTTGTTTTATTTATCTGTTTTAGATTAAAAAGCTCAATTTCGACCATGAAAGTGTTTACTCAGAAGAGGAACCCTATTACGGGGAGCACAGAGTGGGATGTCCAGGACGAGAACTATGATTTTCACCAAGAAATAGCACGGGCTGGATTTGCGGACATGTTGCATGATACTGAGAGAAACAAGAAGTATCATAGAGCCCTGCAGATTGCTATTGAGAAGATGCATAGCAAAGGAAAGAAAGCGAATGTTTTGGATATAGGTTTGTCATAGTTTTTATTAAATTTAGCAAGAACAATAATAATAGTATAGTAGTAGTACCTTGTATATTTTTCTCCATTTCCGATTTTATATTAGCACCAACTGTAGCTTTATAAATTATTTGATATGTATTATTGATTTGCTAAATCATTATCATGCCCTTATAGAGGCATTTAAAATTATTGGTACAAAGCATTGTTAGTATGCTATTTTAATTGTATATTAATCTCATAATAAATTATTCTCTCATTTTATTACAATAGCAATCTCCTATTTCAGCAGCCTTTCCATACTTCTTTTTATATCTTACCAAATGAGTATTTTACAGTCAAAAAGATTTTCTTCCAATGATTCCAGGTACTGGAACTGGTCTTCTATCAATAATGGCAGCCAGATCTGGTGCTGATTCCATCGTAGCTTGTGAAGCATTCAAACCCATGGCCGAGTGTTGTGCCAAGATCTTACAAATAAACGGAGTGGAGGACAAGATAAAACTCATACCGAAGAGATCCACGGAACTCACCGTGGGTGTTGATGGTGATATGCCAGAGAAAGCTAACATTTTAGTTACCGAGGTGTTTGATACTGAGTTAATTGGAGAAGGTATGTTGCACCATTTAATTAATTAAAAAAAAAACTATGAGTTCAAAGACATACCAGTGTTTCCACCTTTGTACACAAATTGTATGGGCATGTCCACAAACCTTATTTACTTGTAACATCACACTTATTTTCTTTTTAGTTTCTCCCATAAATACTCGCTTATGTTCTCCCTTATCTGCTACCCCTATGAGGGAATACATAAGGAAGTACTTCCTTATGTATTCCCTCATATCCAACCTTATTTTCTCTTCCTATATACCGAATTTTCAACCATCTTGGATGGATGTGCCCATGTTTTGTAAGGTCCTTAAGACACATTTGTTTTCTGTAAGAAAAACTCAATTTACCCCTCTTATTATCTATTTGCCAATAACACTGGCATTCATATAGGTACAATATTCCATATAGGCACAGGGAAAATACTATTTCTCCCTAAAACATAAACTAGTTAATAAAATGGCTGCCTATTTAATTCCAGGAGCTCTATCAACATTCTCGCATGCACACAAGCACCTCCTTGAAAAGGATTGCATAGTGGTACCTGACTCTGCGGTGATGTACGCACAAGTGGTGGAGTGTCCAACACTGTGGAAGTGGAACAAACTCAATGATCTGGCTGATGATGATCTGGAAATTGTGTTGAGGACACCTCAAAAGGTACTTAGAAGTTACTTTTTGTTTGGACTTCTCTAAACTAATATTGTAAAGAGCAATAATCATAATTTTGTGCAGGCTTTGATGTAGTATTGATGCCTAGGTTAGGTTAGCAATTTGGAAAATTCTTTCATTGTTTGGAAGCTACACTATCCCTTTGTAAAGTAGGCTATATTTTATCCAGTTATGGGAAGCGTGGGGGAAACCGTAAGAAACACCTTAAAATTCCATGAGCTTTGGAATTTTGAATTCAGACTTAATCTGATAAAATAAATTTCGTGTTTTCACAAAGGTGCAAATTTTTTATCAAACTCCCATCTATTTTCATACTTACATAATTTTATGCAATTTAATAACTACACATTCCATATTTCTACCATCAGATGGTTGACTGCCCCGGTTCCGCAGCAGTGCACGACCTTCAACTGTCCCAGCTACCTCGCCATGCCTTCAAGGAGCTTTCAGAACAGATTCCCGTATTCGTCTATGACTGGTCAGGCGAAACGCCCATTGTCATGAAACAGACGGTCAAGCAGGACTTTACAGTTAGTGATACCGGAAGAGCTCAGGTTGTCTTCATGTGGTGGGAACTTAATATGGATACGGAAGGTTAGTTTATTAACTTATTATATTATTAGTTACTAGCTTCTGCCAGCGGTTTCACCCGCATCCCGTGGGAACCTCGGCACGGACCTGGATAAAAAGTAGCCTATAGCCTTCCTCGATAAATGGGCTATCTAACACTGAAAGAATTTTTCAAATCGGACCAGTAGTTCCTGAGATTAGCGCGTTCAAACAAACAAACAATCAAACAAACAAACAAACTCTTTAGCTTTATAATATTAGTATAGATAGAAAGTAGGTATAGTCATTAGTTTTATGGTATAAATAATTTATGGGTAATTAAGGCGCATTTATCGCATTGGGGTAACCTGTAATGGTAAATGTATGTAGATAAATAAATAAATATTTTCAGATTTCATTATTTACAGCATAGCAAAATGTATTTTCTTTTCCCATTCCACAGACATAATAAATTCTGTCTATTATCTGTTATTTTTATCTATGGGATATATATTTTGTACTAAGGTGATCTTCACACTGCCTCGCATCACGCTGCATCTTGCGTGTCGACGCACCGACGCGCCTTCCTGCGGGAGTGCAGATCTGCATCATCGTGCGGGTTTTTCGCGCACTCACGCGCGTAGTTGCGTTTTGTTAATTCACGCACGGCGGCTCTCATCGAGTTCCATTTTCAAACATACACGTCACGCCCATTCAAAATCACGCGCGTCACTGCGGGATTCAGTGTGCCATACCATGCGTCTCGCCCCGCACCTACGCGCGGGGGTGCGTGTTTCTCCGCATGTATGTGCGTGATCCGCATGAACGCGCGTGGATGCATTTTCAGTGTGTTGGACTATGCGTGTTTTCCATACAAACGGAGATATTTACAAGCAACGGAAAAAAACGCATCCACGCACTACGCTGCATCATGCGGGGCAGTGTGATAATCGCCTAACTTGGTAAAATTCGACTATTAATGAACAGAAAAGTAATAATTTTTCATAGTAGTACTACATTTTCAGGATTATGTTGCAATATTTTAATTTGCTTTCACTACAGGTTCCACATTTGATTGGATCTTATTTCTTGTGTTAAATTAAATCTTTAAAAGGTGATAATAATATTCCAGGTAGAATCGGCCTAAGCTGTGCCCCATGGTGGAATCATCCTGACGCAGACTTATCTTCCGAAAGACCACAAGACAGCATACCTTGGCGAGACCATTGGATGCAAGCCGTCTACTATCTACCCCAAGATCTGACTCTCCAAAAAGATTCAGAAGCCACCCTTATTTTCTGCCAAGACGAATACTCACTATGGTTTTACCTTGAAACGGAAAATTTCAAAAGACAAAACTATAAAAGACCGAATTGCGAATGTGGAGTACATATGGCATTGTCAAGAACTCATGTGTCCTATTTAAATGATGGAAGACGCAGCAAAAAATTTTTAGCACAATTGAAAGAGGAAATTAACAATGAGTCTATAGTTCTAGATGTCAATGGAAGCAGTTTTATGGGGTTAGCTTCGGCGAAATTTGGCGCTAAAGCTGTTTACATATTGGAAAGTTTGAGCTTAAATCTTGGCATATTACAGGATTATATTGAGGCAAATGGGCTTCAGAATGTTCAGTTTATATCTGAAGTTAACGATGAGTTGTTAAATCAAGTGACTACTGTTATAGGGGATCCTAATTTTGCAAGTGCAATATTGCCTTGGGAGAATTTAAAGATGGCGTATCTCTTATTTCAATACAGGAATAAGTTAAATAATTGTGTGTCGGTGATACCTCAGGGGTGTGAGATTTGGGCCATGCCAGTTGAGTTCCAAGACTTGCATAAAATATCCATACCTTTGGGCAAATGTGAAGGCATTGATATGGCTGTGTTTGATGGATTAGTTGAGGTGGGTGTACGTATAATTATGCTACTTTAAAAAAAACACCAAGTATTTGTGAAATATTTATATTCTTCTTCTTTGAATCAATTCCTTGTGGTATTCATTTTATTAGCTCTCATTTAATACCGCAAGTACAATATCAAAGTCCTAGTTTTGGAAGTTAGTGCCAGGATTGCTTGAAATGACCTGTATTTACATGAAACCGGATTTTGGATCGAAGCTGTAGCAGCATGTGCAGTCGCCCTTAGACATCGACCTCTTTCATTCAGTCGCTGCAAGTGCGGTCGGTAGTTGCAGTCAGCTTACTTTCGGAATGCAATGGACTTACTGACTTATATGTTATCAGCACTCCCGCACAATAAGCGACGCGGAGATAGAAGCGCAGCCGCTGTGGGAGTACCCGTGCCGATGTCGCGGCGAGCCCGGGCGGCTGCTCCACATCGACTTCACTAACCTCAAGCCTGCCCTAGCTATGGATGGAGTGTATGAAGTGTAAGTACATCAGCACTCCCGCACAATAATACGACGCGGAGATAGAAGTGCAGCCGCTGTGGGAGTACTCCCTTATATACCTACTCCCCGTATGCACTCTTTGTGTGCTCCCCTATGTACTCCCTGTGTGATCTGTAAGTTTGTAATGAAACTTTTTTTTAAACGAGTTAATATTATCCTATATTTTTTACAAAGGTAATTTTTATTCATAAAGTAAAGATGTTATAAAAAATTACAGCAAGAGTATCTGTATACACGTGATGAAACACGATTCTAATCTAAATATGTACCCAGGTAGTCAATATTTTATTTTTTACTGTAGAAAACCAGAAGCAGAGGAAGGACAGTTAGTAAACGGCTTCGCGCTATGGGCCGTGTGGAAGGTTGGCGGGGCCCAGAGCTCGGGGCCCGTGCACCCGCCCGCAGTGGGCGACAGAGTCGACTGGGACCCTCACACTAGGCAGGGCGTTAAGATATTCGTAAGTTATACTGTTGTGTTATATTGTGTGTCAAATATGGGTGAAAATGGGGTAAAAAGTAGTGGGTAATATTAATTATTTTGAACTACCCGTTTGCCGGTATTAGAGAATTACTTCCAGTCGTATAAAAATAGTTTATGTCCTTTCTGAAGCTCTAGAATATCTATGTATTAAATATTAATTTGTAAAAACGACAGACAGGCAGATATCGCACGGTAACATTAACTTTTATTTATAACATCCCACTACTGGGCAAAGGAATTTAAAATTTTCCTCATAATAAAACAAATAATATCTTGTTGCGTATACTTTTATTGCCCATATTTTCAAATTCAAAAGTTACGATAGTTTAAAACGTATTATGCTAGGTACTGCTCCATCTGCGTTAGCGTTAAAGTTAATGTCAATGGCCAACTACACGTTACTTAGGGCATTAAAAATGCGCGTTGGCTACACTTAGGTTACAATGCCGCAAAGAGTTAATCTCTCATGAAGTTACGCGTTAACACACATTAAAGAGGTTAAACTTAGACACACAAAATAATTCTAAAAACTCTAAAGCTTTCTCATTCGACCACTCCATTATCGTGCTCGTAAAATGCAGTTACCGCCTAAAAAAAGTATCTACACTCGTCCTTGCATGCGTCCTGTGCGCGTGCGTTTCGTGGAATGAGATGGCATTAATGTAGCCAACATCACTTAGCGCGCTAAACTACGCACTAAAACCCTTTGATGTGTCCAAAAAACCGACACTCGAGTTATCGCTTAACGTTTAATGCCATTAATAATGCCATTTGTATAAAATGCCATTAAAACGTTGGCCACATCTATGTAACGCCAAAATTAAAGTGTTACAGCCTTACCTACTTATAAAAATCAACTAATCATCTTCTAAGCATTGTTTTAACTAATTACTACTTAAAGCCTTAAGTAGTGATTAAATTTTTTATACCTATAAACGTTGCTTAAGCATGTCTTAAGTAATGAACAGATAATGACATAAAAAACATACTAATTTCTCAGCACTACCTGAATGTTGGTAGCTTAAAAAAATATTTGTCATCAAAATGTTGTGTAATGGCAACAATGGCATCCGTAAAATATAAAATTAAAAAGTTGAGCTGTCAATAAACCGGAAATGAAAAATCAGCTGGTAAAGATTCAGCCATTTTGCTAATTAGCGGGTTAAACAAGGGTGTGAGCCTACTTAATTTGACAGCTCATTTAAGACATTGCTAAGCAGGTGATTTAGTTAAGCCAAGTTTATAAGTAAGATTTTTTCTTAAACACCCCTTAAGTATAACTTATTATTTAATTCACGTTTATAAGTAAGACTGTATTATATTTGTTAAGACGCAGATGGAGCAGTAGCATTAGAAACTAATGTGCCAATCATTTGCTGGTCATAAAGTCTTGTAATTTTCTTATTTACTAGTCTTCAAAGCTGTATGCATAATAATCACTAAAAATATTGATTAGCGCAATAAATAAAAGCGTAACTAATAGCTTCCTCAATGGCAGCCTGTAAACTGCACTTAAACCATAGATTAATGGATTAAAACTATAGCCGCGAGCTTAGAGTTGCATTACGCTGCTGTAACCACAGATTATCCATTAGTTCTCGTCTTAATTGGTTCATTGTGTCATTCGAGTAGTTAAACCTTGTTTGTGTGTAAGCACTTATAAATTAGAAAAAAAAATGTGAAATACAATTTTGAAAGGAGATGGCCAAATTTTCATAGTAATAAAACCCAGAATCGACAGCAACGAAATGGGTACCAATGGGTTCATTATGATAGACCTTTGATGGTGCCAAAAAGTCCAGCCTGAAATCCATGGGGTATAGGAGCTATATCATATTTTCGCAAAAATAGGTTATGTTGAGTTTATGTTGATTTTAAACGTTATTTACATAAAGGCCCATAAAAAACAAGGTATACTGACATTATACATGCGAATAGTAATATCACCATAGTTACAGAGTTTGCCTGGTAATTAAAAGGTCTTGAGTTTGACCCCCTCCCATTGCACTATTGACATGAACCACTCCAGATACGATTAAGTACCCTTCCTTAGTACTTGAAGAGGTTTCCCTGTTATGTGTAAACTTCTGAACTGGCAAAGATTAATTTAAAAATAAAAAGTTAAACAAAAAAACTTAGAAGTAAAAAAAAAAAAACTTAGAGGTATTTTTTTATTTTTAGCTTTTTAGTCATTATTCGCATTAGTGAAAAGTTCTCGTCAATGCGAATAATATAACCTCGTGTTTGAGGTAGTTAATATTTACCATTGCCGAGTTCCCTTGACCTTCTCTATTCTCCATCATCAGGTCAGCTCTAAACCTTCACTCGTGTATAGTGCTAACAGACATACACCAGAGTGTAAAGTTTTTACCTTATGCACAACTTCTAATGAACAGCAAATAGAAAAGTTAAGCTTTTTTAGTACTAAAATCTTCATCGAAAAAACTTTGTAAAAAGAGAACCCCATGGTTTTTAGATGATATGAAATACTTTTTGTAATCTACACATTATACTGAATCCAACCATACATATGAAGTTTCTGTCGATTCTGGGTTTTTTTTGGCCATCTCCTTAATTGATTGATTACTTTGTTTTTATTTACTTTAGCTGTTTCACTCGTGAACTTCTTCCCGTACTCTGGGATCGCGGATCAAATATTTTCAAATACTTTCCTTACTTTTTAATCTTGTTTAAAATTGCAATAAATATTTATTTTGGTGCAATTTGATCGTGTGGTTGAAACTGTTCGATATTTTAAAACTGAAAATTCATCTATACTAATATTATAAAGCTGAAGAGTTAGTTTGTTTATTTGTTTGAACGCGCTAATCTCAGGAACTACTGGTCCGATTTGAAAAATTCTTTCAGTGTTAGATAGCCCATTTATCGAGGAAGGCTATAGGCTTACTTTTTATCCGGGTTCGTGCCGAGGTTCCCACGAGATGCGAGTGAAACCGCTGGCAGAAGTATAATATAAAACTGTATACAGATATTCATAATTATAGTATAAATTCAGTCAGCAACAGTAGCGCAATAAAAAATAATTATTAACATAACTCAATAATTAGCGTTGTATAAAATAGGCTGTATAAAATAGTTATTAATGCAACCTACTTCCCTGTTGCCAAGTAATAAAACAGAATAAATTGTCTATGATTATGTGGAACTGCATTTATGTATGGACAACAAAAGAATGAATAATGCATTAAATATCTTTGCACTTCATAGAGAATATCTGTAGGTAAATGTATAGATATTGTTTCTGAACTACGTACCGATTGTAAAAAACTATCTTTAGCCTCAAAATCTTCATTAAATCTTGATTCCAGGAGTAATTTTTGCTATCCATGTTTTTATTGCTTTATTCTTAGCCTAAAAATGTAGGACTCCAAATCAAATCTCAATTCTCTATTTTTGATTGCAATCCGACAAAGTTAGGGGACTTTTTTGGTTTATTATAAGTTTTCACATTTTATCTTCACAGTGTATCTAAAATGCAATACCTAGCACATATTTCTTTCCAACCGTACACCATAAATAAATAATTGTTTTCTACTTTACAGAAAAAGTCGTACGACGCGAGTAGTTCTTTCAAGTGGCGGTACCAAGCAGTTTGCGACCTCGAGAAGGGACAGTTCAATGTCGACATAGATTTAGTGCTAGAGTAGCACATTATTAATGTATTTATTATATTTTATATTAAACTGACGCCGATATGATTTGTTGTTTTATTTATTACCTGTATAAGTTTATTTGGAATGCGGTTTTTGAATTGGCTAATCGAAATGACAAGAAATTGTCTTGAGATTTATATGTTGTTATTCTATAAAATCTGAGCTAGCTCTCACTGCCTGTAGGGAGAAATATTATTAATAAATCAACGTAAATTATGACGCATCAAACTGTCTTTTGTAATCACGTAGGTATTAAATTTTGCATAGGAAAGGTGTTTTCTCAAAGCTTACCTCGTTGGAGCGAACGTGGTAGGTTCTGAGATTTCGAAAGGAGTTGAAATCAACGATGAGAAAGATACGCTAAAGCTAATCTATTCATGCGATTAAAAAAAACACCATGATTTTTTTTGAACTGGATAAAAAACTTTAAATTAAACATTAAATAATTTATCTTCTATAAAGATAATCTCTTGAATGACAAGTAATGAGTATCACGTCGCTCATAATTAACGAATATACGTTATTATGTACATTCACTGATACAAAATACATGATTGAAGTTATGACCTGACCTCAGGTATCAAAGGTCAATATGAACTTGTGGATCAGTGGGTCAACTATGTGATTTAAGACAGCGAGGTCAGTTTTTCTATTCTCTGTGTTAAACATACGTGGGCTTTATCGAACACATTTATCTATTGCGAAATGTGTTGTTGATGTTCGTAAGTTGGTGATGTAATCTAATTTAGGTTTTTTGTGTAGGCTTGACAGGATTGAGGGTTACCAAAGTACTTGAGATTCTCATTGAATCGCCACACCACCATACCTCACCTCACACCACACCACAGGACCACAGGACCACAGGAGCTTCAACCAAAGCCAAAATCAGAAGAACGTTAGGTACACACCTACATATTTTGGGCTACCTTACCCATTTGTCAATTTCATCTTGTCGTTCAAGTAGACTATGAATAAGAGTGATTGAGAGTGACCCTAAGTCATCTACTATCTTCATCATAATCGAAAGTATCGTCATCGAAATGAAGACTCATTATCTTATAAATAAAAAACATTGTCGTCGTCTAATTTAGCCCAAAAATTGCTTATGCCACTCTGCACTTAAGTAATAGGTAGGTACCTCTTGCGTAGATTAGTACCTAATTGTTTCTATGGTACTTTATTACATTGATTGGGTAGGTAGGTATGTATAATACCTATACTAGTCTACACCGAGGAACATTGCAGTGCCAAAACAACAATGTAAAGCTCGGTTCAACAGCAACTCTTTTCCGCAGCTTCCATATTAAAGTTTTGCATAATACCGCTACACTGACGTTAATATAAATAACTAACTATGTATATACCTAAGTACTTATATATCACACCAAGTGTAGGAGTGATTTATCTTTCATTTACATTCGCCGCGTGGGGTTACCTCGGATGAAATTTAATACTTACTATGACAAGGTAAATTAAAGTACTTGCAGTTTTGATTAAAGTGGCAACTTACGATCGTAATGTTAATTGAATAGATGACAAATTACATGTCTACGTTTTCAGAATTGGAAAGGACGGTGCGTGATAAATTCTGAATATAAATCGCTGGTATCTTTGATGGTGCTTATGCTTATTCAATATGGAAGGTGAGACTTAGCTCTCTGGATGCGCTAAGTAATAACTAATAGGCCACGATGTGTATAAGCAGATAGTGCTATAGAATATTTAGATAAGGGCAGAGTATTAAGGTATTTCATTTTTAGAATCCACCTACATGTACCTAGGTAATCCTATGTGTCTGCAATTAATCAATTCTTTATTCTACTAGGAGTATTAACCCGAGATCGTTTCCCCAACAGATACGATTTTATGTGGCCTCTTGTCAAGCTCTAATATATCTCAAACGATTAATTAATTATTTATAGCTTATTAGAAAATCAGCTAAGCGTGCTCAAACTTAACTGTTGCTCTAAAGATCCGTATCAGTGCAAACTCAACTTGACGTTTCCTAATGACAGTTGTAAAATTCAAACTAAAACGGTTTTTTCAAACGTGGAACGCGATTTAGTTTTTGTTCGAAATTCCTACCTGATTTATGGATCTAGGTATTTTTTTTTTAACCTGTCGATATGTTTTCTTGCTATGGTCCGATTAGTAAAGTTGAATAATAAATCTTGTTGCGTGAATACTTACATTGCACACATTCTTTGCCTTGTTTGCTAGGTCGTCCAGTTCAGATATTTCTTTAAATTACGATTGATTAAGAGCGTGTAAATCTGTTCTGCCTAGGTATTTTGTTTATTGATTCCGTTTCCCAGTGTTACCTAAACAATTGAGGGTCTTATTTTCGCAGCAGCAAACCAACGAATCAGTGACTTTGATTACATAGATAAAAAAAGTTAAGATTAGCAAAAGTGCCGGACACTGATTTTCTAATCCAATTCAAAATCATATTGATGAAGGGATTGTAGAGACCTAAATATCTATAAAACAAAAGAAGCCTATAAATCTCCACAAATACCTAACACATTAAACGACACAAATTAACCATTTAAATTCAAACGCGTACCTATCGAAGCACTATTCAAGATTACTCTCAACATCTTGCGAATAATTTTCTAACAGAAATCGATGTTATTTATTTGCCATCTTAAATGGTAATGCTAGTCAACTATGCCTCAATCCTGAGACGTTGTTTCTACCATAAATCTTCATGTAATGGTCTATTAGGCGACTTTAGCAGGCCATTGTTGGTTTTGATGAAAATGAATGTACACTTTTGTGCCATTAGTGGGCCTTGCGAATATGGTAGACTGAACATCGGCGGTGCAGATAAAGTCATGTTTTTGTCACGGGTTGTACGTCGTTCTGCCGGAAAGGGATTGTTTTAGACCAGGAGCTTGATCCTGAAGAATTATTGTAGATTGTGTGTTTTTATATTGTACATTATTTTTACCATCTTTAAGAGAATTGTTTTCCAGTCATGTTTTAGGCACTCATTGGACCATTTTAAATGATAAGCTGACTGCATTATTTAGAATGTCTCTCACATAAAAGATACCGCGAAAGTCAATCGCGTGCGTTTTAAAGAGCAATCTATAAAAGTTAAGTAGGCTCCAATACTTATACAAGGCAAAGTTCTACTTGATTGTTCTACGAAACATCGATTACTTTAATGATAGTTAAATGTCATGTAAGTATGGCATACTAATATTATAGCTCGTCGTATTAACAAGCGTTGGTCTGTCTCTAATGTCAAAGTTAATTCGCCGTTCATTCCTACTATTTCTACGATAATGTTCGCATTGTTAGTGCAGACAATGACGCCAATTTGATGTCTGTAGGCGGTTACAATCTAAGAACATTACTTTGCTATCTAGCCCACAGCTCCCGTTGCAACATCTTAACAGATATCACATAGTAAACGTGAGTCGGAGCCGCAAGTGACGGGCCTTAGCGGCACAGCTCACAACTTCGGCTCGACAAACGGCACTTCCAGTAAAAAGGTTTCCGCGAACTGCGTAACAACGTTTCCATAATCATCTGCGACTTAGAGCAACCGATGCCAAAGCCGGTGCACCGAGGCCGAGACGCTAATAGTCGCAATTTGTCATGTAATAGGTACGACATTGTTAGTTTTTCCGGTACTCCATATGCGGGTTGAGTCGGAGGCGAGGCGTTAAGGATCGTACGGTATAATGCGACAGCGGCGCGTGAGTTGCGCTGAATAATGCAGCCGCGCGCGTGATCACTGCCAGAATGCCGATGTGGCCGCGACGAGCGCCGCATACGACCCCCGGCTCTCCACACTCAACGACACTCGACAACTATATATTTAATGGAGGCTTAATGCTGCCTCTATACAAAGGAAAAGTGCTTATTCAATTGTCTTTTTTCTTGTATAACAGCGGTGTTCCACGGATGATCGATCGCGGCGCGCCGGGGAGTCTGTCCGGAGCGGATGTTAATAAATGTTTGGTGTAAAGCGTTATCTTTTACGACTCATTTACTGTCATCTTATTCATATTTTTTGTAGGCAATATGTTGACAGTCACACAGTAGCTCCGATAAAAAACATGAAAATTATTGCGTGGAATAGTAATTTCCATATATTTTCTTTTTACAGCTGGCCTTATAATAGGGCCTGCATTGTAATACGAGCAGTGCATTAAACAATCAAGAGAGATAAATAATAAGACTTGAACGACAAACGATCAGTCACACACAGTACGGCACAGAAATCGATAGCAATCAATCGCAGCGAAATATCGCAATAAATCTAATCGTGTTCAGATTTGAGTTTCTCAATAGTAGGGCGCCACGACACAATACCATGTGACGTGTTCAGCCGTGTTCCGATTAACCTTTGCCGCCGCCGCAGGCGCATCGACCTTATTCCATTTATGAGATTATAAATTGAATATCTGCCTTGCCCACCGCACCGCCATGTGTTGTACCACCGTTAAATATCGTCGAGATTTTGTAATGCCCCGCTAATACGGCATTAAGTACTCAACTTATGCATAAATCGTGACAGTTGTACTCGAATCATTGTACCGATATATCGGCCAAATGATAATGTTTACCAAATTAAGTCTTTTCGAAAAGCTTTGTCATAATCGTGGATGCAAATATGGTTTCTGAACGAGAAATGAGAACCATATTTCACGATTTATACGTTATTTTCATTACAAGGCGTGCTTAAAGTGCGCTTGCATACATGAATAGTTAGATAAAATACTTCTTTATTTATTTAAATCGTGACATATAATCGGGAACTATAAATCGACTAGCAATTTAAATATTTCAAAATGTCGATATGATCGAATAAAAATAAAACGCGATCATCAATTATTATACTATACTTATATGAATTTATTGTTATAGACCTTTAAACAAACATACTTTAATTAAAAGCAAACAAATAAAATATAATAAAATTGTTAATAAAAACTGTGGAATATTTATTGTTTCATAATAATTGATACTATCAAAATTGATAATTTGAAATATTTTGTTTTGAACTTTCAACGCGGAGAGGCGTTTGACTAATCGCCCTGCGGTTTTAAAACCTCCTTCGACACGAGCTGGGGCCGGATTCTCCTAATTTTACTTAAGCGACATTCGATTCACATTCGACTGCGATCCAATCACGACTCGATTACGATTGAAGCGTATGTGGCATTCCGCTATTTTTTCTTTGAAATAAACGTTTTTATTCTTTTCTGTCATTCAATAATGAATCATTTTGTCTGCAAATGATTTACGATTGCAATATGATTGTAGAGCAAACTACCGTATAGACCAAAATCACAAAAATAGAAGACAAATCGCAAACCAATCGAATGTCATTGGAATATGATTGGTCTTATATTAGGAGCAGAATGCCCGATATGGTTAAAACTGCTATTGCGATTCGATTTCTATTCAATTTTGACATTATTAACTTAGGAGAATCGGGCCCCTGCTGATCTTATCGATTAAAAACAAAATACTATATTATCGATTAACAAAATTGACATTGTAAATTGACAAGCCACCTTTAGATCGTCTCTAGGCTATAAAATAAACTTGCCTTCAGCTTTCGCATGCAGTTATGCGATTCGTTAATGTTTAATGTTATTCGATAATCGATTAGCAGAATGCTGCGAAATTATTCGATTTCCGTGATCGATTGTTTGATGAATAGCGAGTAGTGTATCTACATATTCTTGTTTCCCGGGAAAGCACTTATGGTAATTAGCAACACCTGGCTTCCAGTACTTAGTTAACCAAATTAAATGACATGCTACTTACCCAAATCCTTTGTTCCAAGTGAATGTAAAAATAAATTGTTACATACGAAGTTGTTTGTTTTAATTATTAAAATGCTCATTTTTTTAAAGCTTTTTTCTAAGTTTAAATAAATAATGCTTATAGTTTAGAAATCACTTAATTTTTCAGTCTTCAACATCGAAGTAAAACTATTCCTTAGAACTTGATTTTTCGAAGGTGGTCGTGTTATCCGTTGTGTTCGTTAGTCTGTTCGCTAAAACTACTACAGGGATTTTCATGAGGTTTTCATCAATAGATAAATTGATTCATGAGTCAGTCATACAATACCAAATGTTTTAATTATGCTGAAATTCTCGTGGTTTTCGAAGGAATATAAGCAAAGACAGGTGGGTCGACTATACAATCTTCATTGTTACAATTAAAATGGTTTATGGGTGTTCATCATATCTTTAAACACAACCATCGCTGGGTAACACCAACTGCAAAAACTTACAATAATAAAAACGCGAACAAATATTTACTTCCAACAATTTATTGCTTTGTTATAATTGAAATACAATAGTAAGTGTTAAGTGGTGGTTTAACTAAAGGTCAGGGGAATCGATTAATAACTGTATTTAGTTAATGCAGATAATATCGATATGAAATCATAGTTATAAGCTGATATTATAGTACGTTGATGTCGATGTTGCTAGTGATGTTACATGATAAATTAAAGTTTATGTAAATATGGTGATGGCTTTCGTTTAATTCGTCTTTGCAAATGCTCGTTTTATGATCACGACTTAAGAGAAAGGTGGAAATGCTTTTAGCTGTCAGTTTTTTTTATTTCAATAATAAAAAGTATATGCTTTAGAATACCAACGGAATAGTATGGAGTAAATATACCTGGGACGACAGAAGCGATTATAAAAGTTTTTGCTGATGAAATCTCGGTCGAAGTCATAAGTAGCACCTGGTCTTCAGTGCTGGTTCAGGTCTATGGTATTGCGGAATAGTTTGAAAGAGTTACCGCTACCCTGATACATGAGGGGCTCCAGCAGAACATGGGTGGCTTCTAGTCAATACAAGTTAACATTTCCGCTGCCTCCACAGCAGAAGAAGGGTCATTTTAATAATTATCCTACCATTAATCATTATTAAGGTGGTATATTGTAAATGTTAGTAACCCTGGATGAAGGACTGTACCTATGTAATTGGTATTTTTCGGAACTCTACTCCAGTTATCAGAAACTCATTTAGATAATAGATATACGTACCTCAACTTAATTTGAAGTTCTTTACGAACATGCAAACTATAATATTTTACGAGCCAGCACAACCAACACAGCTTTCAGAATCCACCAATAAATAATAACGAACATAAAGAGCAAACAGACAAACAAACCTTATTAATAACAACTATTAAAGGTCTGCGAATAACTAACATTCTAATCATGTAATTTCGATGATAATTGGAATTATTTAACATTTACGATAGAGTGAACGTCAATTGAAATGATGCCGGGCGTCATTAATATTTCATGATTGGTGTGATGGTATCGGGTAAGGAACAGACAAGCTGATTGGCACATCTGCGAACTTAAGTTATAATTTGGTAGTCTGTAACTACATGGATGAGTGAAATAAAGCATATTACTCTATCATGTCTAGAGTTAATACCGGTAATTTCTTTTTAGAAGAAGTGGTCTGTAAGATTCGCCTATCAGTGATTCAGTAAAAAAGTGCAGGGGCCCGATTCTCCTAATTTTACTTAAGCGACATACGATTCACGTTCGACTCGGTTCGACTGAGATCCAATCCCGACTCGATTACGATTGAAGCTTAAGTGGCATTCCGCTATTTTTTCTTTGAAATAAACGTTTTTATCCTTATCTGTCATTCAATAATGAATCATTTTGTCTGCAATTGATTTACGATTGCAAAATGAATGTAAATCAAACTACCGTATAGACCAAAATCACCAAAATAGCAGACCAATCGCAAACCAATCGAATGTCGTTGGAATACGATTGGTCTTATGTTAGTAGCAGACTGCTCGATATGGTTACAACTGCTATTGCGATCATATTGCGATTCGATTTCTATTCGATTTTGACATTATTAACTTAGGAGAATTGGGCCCCAGATAAGAAAAAGGCTGTAAGCCGGGTTTACGGAATTGTTCGAAAGAGTTACGGCGGCCTTGGTGCATAAAGGGCTATGGAAGGAACAAAAGTGGGCTTAGTCAGGAAAAGTCTGACACTATCTCGTTGCACCTACAGCTCTGTCACCCAGCAGGGATCCTCTGATAAAACTCCATCTAAAAAAAAAGTTGTAACTTGGTATTTTACTTTATTTTACTACTGGCAATATATTTCTCTATATTCACTAAAATTCTGACAGACCACGAAAGCTGGTATTTGGGTTTCGCTTCATAATATCAATAAAACATAAGATTGTATTAATATCAGGTATCTTATGCTTTATCTCCAATAATCCGTAGAATGTATTCGTGGGATGGGCCTGAGAACTGGGTCGAATATAATTTGTACGTCTATCTGTTAGTTAGGGCTTATAAGCGTGAGTTATTTGGTTGATTACCTCTTATTAGGTTAAGAGGGTTGGGCCGGTTTTTATTTTAGTTGGATGTTCGATTCTGTGTGGTATACGGCGTGATAACCTCTCAAAAGTATATATGTTACCCGCCATAAGTTTATCGTGTATTTTTATCTATACTAATATTATAAAGCTGAAGAGTTTGTTTGTTCGTCTATACTAATATTATAAAGCTGAAGAGTTTGTTTGTTTGTTTGAACGCGCTAATCTCAGGAACTACTGGTCCGATTTGAAAATTTATTTCAGTGTTAGATAGCCCATTTAGGTATCGAGGAAGGCTATAGGCTACTTTTTATCCCGGTACGGGAAGTAGTTCCCACGGGATGCGGGTGAAACCGCTGGCAGAAGCTAGTTTAGAATATGAGTTAAAATCAACTCAGATAGGTACTATAATAAAAAGCGATCCGAGCAAAATCTGCAACTCTTTATAGTTTCACACTAATATTATGAAAACGGAACATTTTCATGCATAAAAGGCTAAACGTATTTCAGACTACTTTTTATCTAGGTGCGGGAAGAGTTCAGGGAGCGGGTCAAAACGCTGGCGGAAGCTAGTGCTTGAATACTTATATAAATATGTATTAGCTGCTGATACTAAACAATGGCTGATGTACATATTTATTAACACGTTCCACAGCCCTTTCATCTGTGATATTTTCCATAATCGCGCCAAAATCTGGTTTCCTTCTGACTGTAGTGTAATGAACCTAATTTTGTACCAAAACTTATACAATCTTAAATAATACTACATACAGTTATATACTGTCTATATTAATATAAAAAAATATAAAAAATTGTTTGTTTGCACTTTAATGGCTTTGAAAAATTCTCTCACTGTTGGAATGCTTATCTATTCCCAAGTGACATAGGCTATATTATATCACGGTACGGTCAGTAGTGTCTACAGGACGCGGAAGAAACCGCGGGAAAACGGCTAGTCCTAAGATATTAATTAAAATGGCGCATGGTCGTTTGCTTAATAAATTACTGTCGACGCCATTTTTGGCTATCGGTTACGATCAGTCGAGTGATTAAAATCGATTGTGTATAAGCCTTTACGATACTATTAACGTTCCAACCTTGGCTGTGTAATGTAATAATTAGTGTATTTTAGTCTTAAATTACTCTGTGAATGTTGTTTAGAATCTGTGAGATATTTCTGAGAAACAATACTTTGTATGTATGTTTGTAGTTGAGTTGTAATATTCTGCATAAAGCTAAATTGATACTGCAGTTTATAACTTTCAGCCTAAGGTTCTAATATTACCTATTAGTAAAGGTCGCACAGGTCGATTGCTCGTAAGGTTAAGCAACCCTTTTCGCGGTCCGTCCGTGGATGGGTTACCATCTATGTCATAGCAAAGCTTAGAATTTTCTTTGTAACGTAGAACAGACGCGTGAATGATTTATGAGGTCCCCTATTCATTTTAGACAAGTCTAAGTAGCTGTCTACAATCGCTATTAAAGCATAGATCTTTATAACACCTCGACCGAACCATAGCAACACTAAACTGCCAATCGAACGACAACTAACCGCTAATCGAATGCATAGATTTAACATAACCCTCCACCGCACCAGTCACTCATTCTCTATGCTCCAATAAATATAATCTGTGCCATTATACTAAAGGGGCCATCTTGTTAATACCCACCAGTTGCTGGTCGCATCTCTAGCCGGTGTTGCCAGCCTCATTAGCATGAAATTTACTGTCCAATATCAATATTTCAATGCGATTAGAGTTGTGCTATAAATACGCTGGCTGAAAGGTCAGATGGGAATTTATTAGAGTAAAGTAGGACGTAAGCTTGACTATGAAGTGATAACATTAAATTAGTATGATAGAGAGTAACTACTGACATGGTAGAATGGTGGATATTTTCATGTCCTTAATGGGCTATTCAGGAAGCATGGACTTCCATTTTCATGTTTTGTGTGGACTATTAACTGGCTTGGCATAAAATTGAAATTATTGCATATAATTTATTTTATTCAGTTTATTGTTTATAGATACTGTTGGTGTAAATTGGTGTGTGTATGTGCAATAATCTTTAAACTATGTATTAATTACCAGGTAATAAATATACAGTCGGAGCCCTAAAATAGATAATCTTATCGCTTTTCGCTTAATAACAGTAAGTACCAACATTGTAACATTATAATGTACAACTAAATAGTTCGTATTATGCCACGTTTCAGAAAACTTTATGGCCTCAATTCGAATCTCTTATTCATTAGCCGCTAATCCCAATATTTTCTGTTGATTGGCTGACTAGAGAAAGATTTTTGACATAAGCCAAGTAATGTCAAAATCCTATCTTCATTAACCAAAACCATAGATAGAATATTAAGACCGGCCCTAGGTACAAGTAGACATATCTACCAATAATAGCATGCCTGAGGATATTTTCAAAAAGCTTGTCGTAAGCACATAAAATAGCAATATAAATAGCTATGTAATTGTGACTAATTTACAGAGATTCTAAAATCTTGTTTACCTACACATTTCCATTTTAACAGCCAGTAAATGATTCTGTTCCAAAATATTTTACTCGTTTTATTGACGAGTATTCTATTTTTGACTTCACGAAAATAGTTTGAATATCGAACGGTGCAGCCATTCGGTCTATAAATGTCCAGTACGATTCGACTATATCGAACTTTTATCCATATTTCGTTTATGAAGTATGCACGAGTATCTTTTGAATTATTGGTTGATAAAAAAAAAGTAATTTGAACGTATTTTTACTAACAATAAAAGTTTTATCAACAATTACATTTGCCTATGTTATTATTGTTTGCATTTTTAAGTCTTGAATGGGTGATTCTCATTTTTTAATAGAATAAAATTTAATCTACTGAAAATGGTGTTCAAATGTAATTGATGATGCATTATAACAGATTTGGTCTTGTTTATCATAGAAAAAATACTCGCCGAGCTCGCAGTCTTTTATTTTTGAATTAAAAGGGTTGAAATAAAATTGCCCTCCATGGAAGTGACCACAGATCCACGGAAGAGACAATATCTAAATAATATTTTGAAAATGAAAGGTTCTACTACATATTTTATCATGTTTTTTATTTAGGTGTCTTATGAATATGTAACACAGGGTCTTTCTTATAAACTTCAACTTAAAAACAAAACCTTTCATGTCAATTATTTATTATGCAGTCTTAGTAATCAGTCTCACATTTTTTTAACCAATTCTAACATTTAGGGAGATATTTATGCATTAATGACCATCTAAATACTTATTCTGTTTGTGGCCATTTACTCAATATTTCTGTAATTTTTAAGTTCGGTATTGTTAAACGGGTCTATCCAAACGAAAACAGCATGATCTTTTGTAATTTGTTTCTTTTTCGCGAATTTTGATAACCCTTAATAACTTCACTTGTAAGGTATGTACTTTTTTCTTCATAGCCTGTATTGTCTATTTTTGTTTTTTTTTATTGTCAAATTTGATAACTCTCTTCTTACTCTTGATGCTTGTACACCTTTTTTCTTTTGTCGGCTTACTATCCCACATTGTGAAGAGCTTGGACTAAGGTCTGACAGCATTTTCGGTGTCGATCTAATTAATTCCGAACATGTGGTAACATCACTGTCACAATTAGACAGTCGACCGGCTACTATCTCAAGAACGCTTTCTAAGATAGATGCTGATTCTGGTCGGATGGGTAAAACTGCCTCATCATCAGTAGTTTCTGGAGTGTTCTCTCTTAAGTGATTTAATAAGATTTTAGCACGTTTTTGTTTCAATGGACTCCTTAATTTGCGTTATGTCCACTGTTTTTGCTGCATTCGATGTTCTCTAGGTGTCATATGAACTACAAGCTTCACTTTAGTCTTCTTTCGTTCTCTATCTTTTTCTTTAGAAGCTTCGTATAAGGCAGCATTTTCTTTTATGCGAGCTCTTCGCCTTCGCTCACACTCTCGCTTTTGCTGACGTATCTCTTCCGCAGTTTTTGGGCGACTTTTAGTTTTAGGTTTCCCCATCCTAAATGAAAAAAAAACAATATTTTTCATGAAGCCAAATAATAACGTCAAAACCACCACCCTAACCGTGCGTACAGACCTATGTAATGTTGTTATATAACGTACTGCAATACACTTTAACATAAAATAGTAGTCATACAACTCGGCACTGTTACTTCTTAATACATGCTATTTCATAGCCTAGCAAGAGCAGTACGTACGATAATCAGAAATGTAAAACTACCCACTTTGTGAAAAATGTAAAATCTGTTTTTTTTTTAATTAAAATAAATTATATTATTACTTTGCAATGTTAAATAACAAGGTTACATAGTGTAGACATGTTATAAAATACAACTTATATAACAATGTTACATAGTCTGTACGGACCGTAAAACCTGCACAAGCAAACAACCTACACAACAATCTCTCCATACAAAGTCACTTCCGTGGATAGCAGTCACTTCCATGGGCAAATTTTTATCCATGGAACCAGGGAAGTGACCTCCACGGATGTGACTTTGTCTGTTCAATCTCTGAATACATAACCTCCAAATTGGGAATGAACGAGCATGTTTAGCCACGTGTTTTTGTACACCAAAACGCATCAAAATCACACAACCTAATAACATAGTTGTAAAGTACATACCTTTGACGACCTACACAGATGTGACTACTTATGCTCGACGAATTTTAAGAATAAAGTTTTATTTTTTATTTTCACACAGATGTTGCGCCGCCGGTAGAAACTGACAACTGAAATAAAAAGATAGCGTCTCAGGCCTTGTCTGTGGCCAGTTGCATTCGGAAACGCTAGCGTTGTTTTTCTAGTATGGCCGGTGTGACATTGATCCATGGAAGTGACAAAAAAAATAATCACAACATTTATGAGAAATTTTATGTATCTTCTAGTAACTTCATAAACGTATGTTATTACATTTACCGTGTAAATACATCTAAGATATTATTAGCTTACCTTTTTGCACATTCACAGAAACAGATAAAACACAGCATATTTTTTCCTTCATAAAACCTGTATGATCACATCCATGGAAGGGACAATTTTGTAAAAAAAAAAAAATAAAAAAATTATAAAATTAGCATTAAATGTACCATTTTTGTCTCTAAAATATTGTGTCATAAATATACTTTAATATCACAAAGCACAACTTTATCATTTAGTTCCAACCAGTTAGATAATTTAAGATCACAGTATTTTTTTTGAAAAATGAGAATTACCCGAATAAGTTTTATGACTAATGTACTGGAAATTGGTACCCTTGTCTTTGTTTAATTCACGCACTTAATTGGGCCCAAATACTGGGTACAATTTAATAGTTCATCGTAAAAATAAACCTTGGAAGGAATTGAAAATATGGCAGTTATTCGCTTTCATTAACCAAGTATTTTGCCAAAGGAGATTTTGAAAGATAACCGTTTATGGTCTGAAGTAGTTTTAACTGGCGATCAGCTGCAAGAAATTACTGTAGGTACGATACAAGCTACCTATTAACTTTACCCGTAAAAGCCCGATTCGAATGATTTAATATGTTGTTCAGTTCACACTTAGCTACTTCAGAACTTGAATATGCGTTATTTTGTCACTCTTTATGAACATGGTATTTATCAACGCATTTACCGGTTAAGATAGCTAATCCTTGATTCTTACAAATTGCGAGAAGCTCTTAGTAAAGGATTTTAATTACTGATAGATTATTTTAATTAAAACAAACTTCATTAGGTTGGAGGTGGATGACTACTGTAAGTTTGTTGCAACGGCTGTTCTAATCTAATTCCTGTTTTTAATTTCGAAATATTTTTTAATTACCCATAGGTACTTCAGCTCCAAAACGGATTAATAGAAAACCAGTAACAGTTATAGATGAAATTAGCAAACTGCCAAAATGCTCAGTGTTTTTCCATGCTACTCTTAAATAAAGACGCGAAGTCCATATAAGCAGATTGGATGGCCAGGATTTCGCTAGGCATGATGATGGTGATGGATGTACCTAATACCACAAAAACTGGTCTGAACCGGAAAACTTTCTTGATCAATCCGACCAAAAGAGGATACTTAAAAATACATTAAAATTATGCAATTAAGCAAAGCCAACAAACAAACTGCGTACTTATAAGTAAATAAATACCTCAAGAACAGCTTACTAAACATAAAATATTGCTAGTGATAACTGGCTAGGAGATCAGTCAGTGTCCCCTCAAGACGGGGCAAATTACTGTGTTTTATACCTCGTAAGACTTGGTACATGCCCACCCTTAAATTATAAGACGTAAGCAAATGAATAACTTGTCGCTACAAATGAACATATTATATCTGTTGAGATTTTAACGGCGTCCAGTTTGCTTGTTCGCAGAGTTATAAGGTGCTAGAAATGGTACAGCTGGCATCTCTCCCTAACCTTTTCTCAAGCCATAGATATATAAGTTAGTTTGCTATCCTGCGAGCCTTTTTCCCAACTATGTTGGGGTCGGCTTCCAGTTTAACAGGATGTAGCTGAGTACCAGTGAGCAAGGAGCGGCTGCCCTATCAGACCTCCCCAAACCAGTTGCCCGGGTAACCCAAATCCCCCTTGGTTAGACTGGTGTCAGACTTACTGGCTTCTGACTACCAAGGATGTACAATGACCGCCGGGACCTACAGTTTAACGTGCCATCCGAAACACAGTCTTTGGTGTCTAAGTTAGTTTGCTATGTCCCAAGCTATGTTTGGCTCAGCTTCCAGTGTTAAGTAGATGTAGATGAGTACCAGTATTTTACATGAAGCAACTGCCTATGTCTGACCTCCTCAATTTAGCTAACCGGGCAAGTCGTTAACTCTTGGTAAGACTGGTGGTTAGGCTTTCTGGCTTCTGTTAAAAAACATCTTTATCATCGCCATGAGTTGCTTAGTTTAATTTTACTTGATTAACATGTCTTAACATTTGAGTGTACTATGGCAAGGACTTTTCCACATGAGCGTAGGTTAGGGTAAGCTTAAATGTAATGTATGATGGCCTTACTACAAAAACTTAACCACCTGTTTTACACTTGTCTAAAAAAATTGTAGCTGCAAAATGAACCATATGTCAACGTCATAATTTGTCATTTTTTTTGACAAGTCTTAAACTGACGTTTAAAAGTTTTTGTGGTAAGACGGTGAGTGTTTATCATTCAAGATTTTCACAACTTTGAAGAAAGGCCACAAATATGGTTGGGTACATGTATTAGACTGCATGAATATTTGAGATGTGTACTTAGATGTAATTCCCCACGCCATATCTTGAAAACCGAATCTAGATCTTCAATATTATTCTTAGTGCAAATAACTGGAACAAGTAATTACAGAAGTAATATGTGGTTGCATCTGCGATTAAAACGAACGGAAAAACTGCCAGTGTTGAAAGCAGTTTAAAACAAAAAAGGTTATAATAATATGTTATGTATACTCCATGGGAATGTGTAAATTGATTTCTATTGAAATGTGTTGTTTTTACATAAAGTGCATTTGTAAGTTAATGATGGCTCGTAGCGGAAGACGTAGTAATTGAAAAGTATTCGTAAAACTTGCCATTTGTTAACTTTAGGTCTTAAGGGGTTCTTAATGGTGGTGTAATGCTTTTTTTTATTTGGACAGTAAAAATGCTGTGTAATTCTATATCTGGGTCTTGATTGCGACCTGATCATTAGATAGGATGACGTCTTTCCTGAATTATGTACCTAAAATATTTTCATTACGATAATTAAAGACCAGGAGTGCCAGGTGTCCAGAACGATGTCGTAGATAGAGCGAAGTGGAGAAGATATCCAAACTAATATTATAAATGCGAAAGTAACTCTGTCTGTCTGTCTGTCTGTCTGTCTGTCTTTCTGTCTGTCTGTCTGTCTTTTCTTCACGCCTAAACTACTGAACCGATTTGTGTGAAATTTGGTACAGACATAGTTTGAAACTTGAGAAAGGACATAGGATAGTTTTTATTACAAAAAATAAAAATAAAAAATAAAATTTATTACGGACATACAGTGCCATCTATTGGTCAAATGTCGAAATGCTGTTCCTATGCTCCGTAGATAGATGGCGTTAATCGCGCAATGGTGTCATTACACGTGTTCGGTTCATGTTATTGTTTTAATTCATCGGAAAATCCATCAGAAAAATGTAAATAAACAGTAAAAAGGTGAAAAAAAATTAATATTAATATAATAAAAGTTTTACTACAAAGAAAATGCTCTAACGGAGTATAGATAATTCTATTAGTACTACGCGCAATTGTGTCGATCGTTACACGAGTTCGGTTCATGTTGTTTTAATTCATCGGAAAAAAGTAAATAAATAGTAAAAAGGTATGAAAAAAATAATAACAATATAATACTACTTTTAGTACAAAGAAAATGCCCGAACGGAGTATAGATAAATAATCCGAGTTGTCACTATGCTCGATAGATGGCGTTGGGATCGAAATAGATCGCGCTATGGTTTCGTTACACGCATTTGGTTGGGTATCGGCCGAGCGCTTCGGTACCGTCGTGGAAAAATTGTATTGTCGGTTGTATGGTCGTTTATGTGGATTGGTCCTGTTTCGTAAATTCTAATTTGGTTCCGTTGTATTTGTCGATTTGGTACAGACATAGTTTGGAACTCGAGAAAGGACATAGGATAGTTTTTATCCCAAAAATCCTGCGGGAGCGGGAACGTCTCAAAAATCCCGCGAGATCGGGAACTATGTGGGTAAAACCAAAAATCTGCCGGAAGTCACTATTCCACGCGAACGAAGTCGCGGGCAAAAGCTAGTAGTGCAATAAAGTTATTGAGTATTGAGTATTGAGTATTAAGATAAATTAGGAAAGCTAACCACACCACCATGTGGGATAAATAGCTGGAAAGAGAGAGAGAAAGACGACGACCAGAAAAACAATGGATGGCGATGGATTGTGTGAATATCGATATGGCTGGAAACAAGTTATCTTTGAGATGACGACTGGTAGCATAGAAGAAGAAGACATGCAAGTCCAATTCACCTTGCTACAGGAACATCTTGATAAGACTGGTCGTAAGACTTTTTGGTTTCTTACGACCCTAACGCCTGCCAATGATGTCCAAATGACAGCCGGGATCCACACTTTAATGTTCCTTTCGCTTACGCTCACAACAAAAAAAAATTGGTTTAATCATATATGCCCAGCTTTTTCCCTTGCCTTTTAACAACTCCTGTCACATGAGTCTACTATTGTGTCTGCATCTATTTTTTCTATTTTGTCAAAAATCATCAAATGACCCCTCCTGCTGTGGGTGAGCAGCGGTGACGGATTGTCAGACTCTTACTGACTAAAAACCGTCGTGTTCCGTCGTAGGCCTTTTACGTACCAGGCCGCGGTAACTCTTTCGAACAATCCCGTCTGCATCTTGGACAGCGAAGTGGCAAAGGTTAGGTACAATAGGATTAACAATTTCAGTTAAGGTTTGCAAGTTTGCGCTTGGGTTTGCGCCATCCAGGTCAAAGATAAAAGCTCAGTTAAACGTTAACCAGATGATGGATGTCTGTATATTCTTATCAGCGTGCTTTCAAGCAGCGAGCGGCGCCGTGGTATCGCATTAGTCATGTCAAAGATCGCAATAGCAATATTTTGTGATAGCATCTGTAACATTATCACGTTTGCCAACATTGAGTGGTAACTTGTGTTTTTGAAGACAACTGTCATTTATTTTGTTTCCTAATCTTAGTTTTTTTTTAGTGTTAATTGGTTTGCTTTAGATAGTGTAAAAGGAAATGACGTAGCGGAAGATAGATAGGCATTGTTAATTTGTTTGAAGTGATAGTAGAATTCTTTCTTTTGTATCCACTTTAAAATATCGGATTCCTGCAATAACCTTTTCTCCAGTAATACCCAAATTAATATGTTCCTTCCATTTATAAACTTCTGGAGACAATCTTTTCTCTGCTGACTTAAATGCATCAATCTGTAATTAATTATATAACAATTCGATTGCATAATTTTACCTATTAGTTTTGCACCTATAAGTATTGTACTACTCAATAGGTATGAAATTCCCTAGTATCCACAATTTTGTTAAATTATTTAAGTATCAGAAAACATTTAAGTACTTAATCCTAGACAAGACAGACTGATGACAATTTATAATGAGTAAATCAATAAAGGTTTGGTATTTAATGCTCATAGCTGCACCTAATATGATGTTCACGATAATTGGCACAATGATTGGTAGATTGCATCAGCTATTTATCTTTTAAAATAGGTTAGCGATGAACAAAACCCGTTTATTAACATAGTGTTGCCATGTTTTGAGGTAATAAAGTAGTAAATCATTTTGTAATTATCTTAGGGTGCCAAAGGTGAGGACAGGATTTGCTTTATTGGATGTTTGGTCTGTTTTGTTCACGATTACATATTAACTAATAGATTCGCCCTCATTTGAGCTGTTTTTGTCTGTGGTTTGATTTGAAAAGTATAGAAATTAAATAAACTCCACAGAATCTGGGTAATTTTATTTAAACTATCTTACACTTTCTGTACTTTGGAGTGCTTTTACTGCCAATAGTTTAGTGCTTCCATGTTTAATTGATCGCAATCATACCCAAGTAATAACTACAAGTTAGTTTCTTTCCCTGCATAATTAGCTAGACAACCAGATTATACATTAGCAAATATTTAGCGGCACGTTCCATCTACAAACAAACATAATTAAGTCCAACAGCAGCCATATTTAATTAACCATTGACTTAACCAAAAGGCTTCACAAACAGCACAGTAGCCATTAGATTCATATCACAATATGACTAATTGCCTATAAATCTTCAGTTAAAAGCTTAGCCAATAAATAAAGGCTGCAGTTTGCAGTTTGCACAAACGCATACATCAATCTAATGCTACATGTATTTGCATAAGCGTATCCCCGACTGGGGCCATCCATCACGACTGGGGAATAATTAGCTAGGCGCTTTTGCAATCATCGGAAAACGTTTCTAAATGGGCCCGACAGCTTCCTTACAGCGGTCGGTTAAATGTAGATAGTCGCCAGTGGGGGCCATTTGTCGAGCAGCTGACGGCTTGGGCTTCGGGATCTATACGAGTCGAGTATTGTGTGGACGATTCTGTTTTGTTTTATTGGTCACATTGTTTTGGGATTATAATGTGTTATTGATTTAGAAAGAAGATAGCAGGTATGTGGGTATATAGATTGGGTAGTCAGCAATAGGCTTTTTGCTAACACGGTCATGCATTGCTAATTCAGGGATATGTGTAATTATACTTAACCAAATGTTCCAAACTGTTTCTACTTCAATTCTTCTTTATCGGAGAATCACATAGATACTTATTACATTGGAGGGCCCTGGTGACCTGTAATACAGGTTGTACTGTTGCACAAACCTACTTCAGGCACCAGTCTCTCACAAAGTTAACAATATCAATTCATTGTTTTCCTGGCATATTCTTAAGACTATTAATTTGTTACTTTTGTGGAGAGAAAATAAAATTTATTTATTTATTTATTTATTTATTTATTACATTGCATAGCCCATTTACCTATTAGCCCAAGTTTGAAACTATCAACTTCAACTTAAACATAAACATTGGCAATGCAATAAACGATTGAGTATTGAATAAAATACATTTTAGTACCAGTTGGCAGTTTAACGATGATACGACCCAAATTTGACCGCTTAAACCTGACAATAGAAATCGAGAATGATCGAAACACCCTCGCAGCGGCAATCGAGTTGCTATGAAGTGAACTAAATGGCCAAGACTATTCTAAATGGCCGCAACAGCTTCCTTACGGCTTGCGATTAAGCACAGATAGCCGTTGGCACAGTTATTTGTCGCTTTCTGCCTTACAGTAGGAAGATTAGTCGCGCTCGACAGCCAACTGCTGAGCTCTAGCTGTTAAACCCACCATTGTAACTTACGCAATCGTTATGAAGATTGATAGTAATGATTGCGCACTATAAATTGGGTTTTGATACTTTTTAGCTTGAACTTTACTGACCCCTGTTTATGATGTTGATGATTTTCACGGAGGGACGCGAATGAAAGTGAAGGGTTTATTGTTTATCGGACGGCATCTTGAATGGTAGGTACGAATGCTTTAACACCGATGCGATCAAGAATTGCTGTTTAGAAAACGAGATCTAAAGAGCTATGCCGATCTGCCTACGAAGCGATCTAAGTAATTCTCATTTAAATTATATTCACACGGCCATCTCAATACTCGTTTTCACTAATTGGATTCTTTCGCCAAAGAAAGTGCTTTATTGCTCCAACGGGAAAGCAATCTTCTAGAAAACTAGTGTGAAATTTAAAAATACGTATCTAATGGAATGTAAGGAGATTCTGTGTTCTCACGTGTCGATGGAGCCAGTTCATCCATGTTCGGGCACGTCTTTAATCGACATACTTATCGTACAATTTTCTCAAGAAAAAGAAGTTACTTTAGATCCATTAGTCCGGTAGCCGTAGATTTTCCCGTAATTGCGACGGACGCATCACACAGCCACCGTCACGTGCAGAAATCGAAGCTTCTCAAGTAATCAAGTAGTGCTTTTTTGTAATTTATTTAGCGGAAATTCTGCACGTACCGTTCGCTCCATAACGGATTCCCCACACTTCCTTCTCGCACACGGAACGCGATAATCACCTCCCTGGACATTGTCGCGTCAGACGCGGCGTGGTGCCGACCGGACCCGAATTACCACGCGTTAATGATTACCTCTCCATTTAGTGTGATCTTATGCATTCTCAGCACGGTCGTTGCCTTCGCCTGATGCAATCCCGGCCACTTTACGGCTTCACTTCTTAGCTACATTTATATTTGCTCAAAACTTACGAAGTTTGCATTTCCCTTTCGACCAGACAATAGAGCTTTCTAAAACTAACAACATAAAAGTATGCTATGAACACACGCAGCGTGTTGCGTGTCTGTATGTTAGTTCGTTTGTCAGTTTAATGAACAGTCTGGCGTCACGGACATTAACTTTTCAACGTTTACAAACTTAGTTTTTCACGTACTTACATAAAAGTTTCTAATGCACAAAATCCAGAATGGTGTGCTTAGTGTTGTAGTTGGCGCTATTTGTTCGCGGTCCCAGTTCCGAGTCGATAGACTGATCAAATAGAAATGTTAGCAGTGGGCGTGACCTTTACGACTTGTGATTTTGAGCCCTTCGAGAATGCGATGTTGTGAAACATCGGGCGTGTGCGTCCTACAATCGATCATCAGCTTATAATAGCTGTACCTACCTGGTAACAATGATCGAGGGCAAAATTTCTCGTTACAAAACCTGTGTCGTGATATTTTTGACGTTTCAAGCGGAGTTGGTGTCGTGATTACGGTTTGTCGTAAAGACATGGCTCCGCCGTTCAAAAGGTAAAACATTGACAGAACGACTGTAAAATGAATATTATCTACGGGTTTAGTGATCGATGTATTGTATGGTTTTTTGACCATATTTGTGGAAAGGTTATGGGTACACGATATTTCAATCGGTTCGGATCTATCAATTTGTTTATTGCACGAGGGAATGCTGTGACTTGCTTACTCGAAGTTTATCGGATGAATGTAGAAAAGGTTTTATACTTGGGTAAGTATTGCAATATCGTTTCTCCGATCAATAAAGCGTGGCGAGCATCACCTGCTGACATTAGAGATGTCGTCATAACATACGTCGACATGTCGATATCATTATCCAAATGTCATTACAAAATGACCATAAAAACCTTTAACTGTCCTTATATTTGGTGTTTATTGCTCGTAATAGTTAAGTAATAACTTTAAGCTTGTTAACTATTTTTTGTTGGAGCCTGCTTACGAGTTTCAATCAGCTGAAGTAAGAATTTTATAGGTTACGTTGTTTTATGCACGTAACTGAATATTGGTTGCAAAAACTGGATAGTAGTTAGTAGTTTTAAATTCTTAGAAGTGAGCATAGAAATTAGAATGTTAATAAGATATTTATAGGTTAGTTGGTATGATTATATAGGGCCTAGATAGCTGTAAATAATAATTATAGCTGTTATTGTCTAACGGCTGGCGGTGCAAAAACGTTATAGTTTATGGAAGTAAATTAGGTGTGTATGCACCTTACTGGGGAATATCAATTAAAATGGTTGAAGAAAGGTGGGACTGGTGATCAGGTGTCAATGGGGTAACTGTCATTGTTTCAAGGAAAATATTTTGTATTTTTGTTAAGAAAGTTGTACGTATTTTAAAAATGATTGAGCGTCGCTTAATTCGCATGTATTCACATGGTATTTCAAAAGATTTTATGGCTTTTTAACAGCCGAGCATTTACAGTTTCTGAAAAAGCTTAACTCGGAAAACATTTTATCCACTACAGGCATCATTTTCAACTCTTGCATTGAACCATTGGATTATGTAACTACCTACATGTTTTAGTGTTCAGTAATGAATTATACTGTGGTTGTGAATTACGAGAATAACATTTTACTGCAAGGATTGTGTCTCTGAGTTATTGTTCGGCATAAAACTGTCGTGGATAACCGCATAGTCTTTGATACCTGTATAGATATAAATAAAGATGGCTGAAGATGCCTTTTCTGCCTATTTATTAATTTATCTGTAAGAATTCAAGATATGTGTGTGTTCTGTCTTTAAAATGTTGCCATTTAATTATTATCCAATATAATGTCATTAATAAATTTGTTCTCATGCAGCCTTTATCCCCTCGTGGTTATGATTGGAACTCCTGAATTACACTTTTTTCGTAAGTATACAGGGTGTTAGTGTGAACACCGTTATCCTTGAAACCATAGGTAGTTGACGTGATTATAACTTTATTTATTTGAATTTAAAAATAAATGAACGTTTCTTTCATTTCTTTCCCACACTGTCCGTAAATTTATGGATACTATGCGCACGAGTTAAAGGGCGGTGACCTGCAGCACTCCGTTTAAAACACATACAAATAACCTGTGATGTAACATCCATTCATACTTTTTCTGGCTTAGGACAGGCAAAAATACCTACTGCTGTAGCTTGACGAGTGAAAATTTAAGTTATTTTTTTTTGCCTTAATTTAAGTTAATTTACGTTCTATAAGTGAAACCAAACCTCTGGTTTCAAGGATAACGGTGTTCACACTAACACCCTGTATAAATGTTGAAATGACCTATCGCTCCCGGTGTGGACGGAGCGTAAGGGAGTCGTCAGACTATCGAACCGACCGAATTAAATTTCTCTATCAATTCTGCAGCACCAACGAGTTAAGGTCTTATAACATTAGGCAACTCTCTACCAAAGTAATAATTATAGAGATCTTTTTTTATCAAGTGATAGGCAAAAATATAAAAATACATATAATGATAACCCTTCCATTTCGAAATTGTATTAAAAAGAGCCATCACAGAAAACGTACCACGTTAACCCTAAAAAGGCAACAGTGGTACATTGGACCGATATAATTGTTTACTTGACGAAGGTCTGACGTACCGCGTTTGAGGGTTGATCGCGTCTGCCACTCTTTTTGTTCAATTAGCAGTATTTGTAGGGCCATTCCAGTAATTATGTTCGGAGGCTAATGCAGTTACCTTTGATAGCTGACTGATGGCTTGTTTCGGACTTTGTTTAAAAATTTATTCGTCCGAACTTGGTATGTGAAAGTTAATGCTGATGAACGGAACGCAATTGGCAATTTAATTTGTCGTTATGTACGTGGGTACATACTAGTAGGTGAAACTACAAGTTTCCATATACTAGAAGGCCAAAACTGAAGTCGTAATAAAAATCTATTCTCCATAATATGCATTTCTTATAATTTAGTTATAATGTCAATGGAATGAAAAAGAAAAATTGTCTACAACTCTTTTCGTGTTCCAAATTCAAAATCAGAACACGCACAAATCACGCAACAAATTAACTTCAATTTTCAAACGAGCTGTCGACCACAGATAATCTTAACAAGGCTTATAAAGGAGGATCTATGCTGCCTATCAGATGCACCCACTGAGGTTCCATTTCCATGCGGCCAGGAAGTCACGCATGAAGATGACATCAGGCCACGAACCTTCGACGTGTGCTGTGCCCTGATAGGCTCGATTCATGATAGTGTAATGAGCTGGCTCGCAGGTGGGCAGGAATGTGATGTTTCTATTGTTTTGTGGGAGTAATTGCTGCTTAAATGGCCTAAAAGTAAGGTTGTTTTGTGTTTGGAGTAATTTGAGAAGTGATAACGGTTGTGATGGCTGTAGTTTGTGGGGTTCTGTCATGTACTTAATAATGTGATTTAGGGTAACCTTTCATTAGACTACAACTAAACGTTTTAAATATTGTCTAACTCAGACCAAATGACATTCATAATATTCTTTGAAGTAATTTTAGTAAATGTGGTCGGCACGGTAAATGGTCACAGACAACATTTGATACTGAATTAGGTACCCATATAGGCAAGAGATATCTAAAGAGACTGAAATTAATATACATTCCTGTATATTTTTATCTTACCCATCTAAGCCTTTAACTTAGGCATTTATTTAATCGCAAAATAGCGATCAACCCGTTACGTGCAGCAGGCACAAATGACCAGCAAATACCTTCAGCGTCACACAATGGCTATTGTGTGCACAGATCGCCGCACACTCTTTATTAATGACTTCAATTAGTCAGGGGAGACGGTTACAACGCCTATCTTAAAAGTTCTGGCTTAAAAGGCCTAAAAGATAGCCGCATCGGCCGTTGGAGGGTTAAGCTTTACACTGATCATTCATTTTCATAGAAGATACTTAATAACTTGAAAGTACAGGGGCCTGATTCTCCTAAGTCAAAATTGAATAGAAATCGAATCGCAATGTGATCGTAATAGCAGTTTTAACCATATCGGGCATTCTGCTACTAATATAAGACCAATCGTATTCCAACGACATTCGATTGGTTTGCGATTGGTCTGCTATTTTGGTGATTTTAGTCTATACGGTAGTTTGCTCTACAATCATATTGCAATCGTAAATCATTTGCAGACAAAATGATTCATTATTGAATGATAGAAAAGGATAAAAACGTTTATTTAAAAGCAAAATAGCGGAATGCCACATACGCTTCAATCGTAATCGAGTCGGGATTGGATCGCAGTCGAATGTCAATAGTATGTTGCTTATGTAAAATTAGGAGAATCGGGCCCCTGGGTGACGTATGTACCTAGTTATTAAAACTGTTTAACTATACATTATGCAATAAATACATAAATAAGATCTCTTGTAGAGATAGGATATCTTCAGACGTCATTTATAGCTATACACGAGGATAGTTCTTGTCAAAACAAAGTCCGAAGTAGGCTACCAGTAATTTTGCTAAAGTAAAAACCAACGAACAAGCAATGACTGAGCTCGGATGGACAAAGTCATTTGACGAGAACTGTAAAAGTATTTACTTCGTCATAAGTTCAAATTCTATCAGTTACTTAGTTTTACCCAAGAGTATCGTGTGAATTCGTGTGACCCATTTATTATCTGACTAGCTTCTGCCAGCGGTTTCACCCGCTTCCCGTGGGAACTACTTCCCGTACCGGGATAAAAAGTACCCTATAGCCTTCCTCGATAAATGGGCTATCTAACACTGAAAGAAATTTTCAAATCGGACCAGTAGTTCCTGAAATTAGCGCGTTCAAACAAACAAACAAACAAACAAACTCTTCAGCTTTATAATATTAGTATAGATTAGTATAGATTACCAAAACCTTACAGTCTCTCATGACCAAAAATGTTAGTTAAAATATTCAAACGTCCAATTAACGAAACGAGCTTAACGAACTAAATCTGTTCATCTTATTCGATGATTTATTTCGGTTGTCGGTAACCTCACGAATAAAATGTACCTGTAAAGTAAGGTTTTCTGGAAGAGATCGCTCTTAAAGTTATGACGGCGCCTATCACCTACTTGAAATAATTTTAAGATCACAAATGTAAAAAATATACACGTATCTTACACAAGCGGTTCCACGTGGTTTCGCCTTTCACGAGACTTTTCCCATGCCTGGATAAAACATGGCCCATGTTCAGGGCAGATAGTGTAGCTTCCTAACAGTGAAAGAGTTATCCCACCCAAAACAAAAATGTGAAAGACTGCCAAGTTCGATAATATGGGAATGCTTCGCCTATAAAAGAAGTGAGATCTGAATAAGTACCAACTTCCATACACATACCTCAGTTAAAAATAGTTACTTTTTAATGATGTTACCTGGCAAGTTTTCATACACCTTGTTATAAACCTACTAAACGCAATGAATCAAGTATTTAATTTTCTATTTAAACTTGCCAAGTAATATCATTAAAAAGTAACTATTTTTAACTGAGGTATGTGTATGGAACTTGGTACTTATTCAGATCTCACTTCTTTTATAGGCGAAGCATTCCCATATTATCGAACTTGGCAGTCTTTCACATTTTTGTTTTGGGTGGGATTTCATTTATTTTTGTAAGGTTGTTTATTTTATTTTTTTCTTATGATTAAGTTAGATAAGGAAATGTCTCATTTATACTATCTTTCAGATTTTTAAATATGCACTATGCTTCTTACAAAGAAATGAACTAGATTAACTCAATGGACTAGATTTACCAACTGACTGACATGACATGTTATCATATATTATGTTCGTAGATCAAAATTACACATTCGTTATTTTCGAAAGTGACTCACACTTGGCCGTTTTCAGATTTTTACTTTACTTTGACTAAATACAAACCTTTGTAACAAATTTCAGATCGGTACGACCATTCGAAGATATATTATATAAATATAGATAAATTTTAGTTCGTTTTAGTTCCTTAGGGGTATAAATTTACACCTTCATTATTTTGAAACCGACTCACACTTGGCCATTTTCTGATTTTTTCCTTTACCTTGACATAAAGACCTACCTCCATGCCAAATTTCAAGTCAATACGACTATTGGAAGTGGTCTAGGTTTTTGATGAGTGAGTCAGTGAATCAGTCAGTCAGTGAGTGTATAGTAAAAATAGCGATTTTCTGACGTCAATATCTCAAGACCTACAATAGGTATATTAATGAAATTTTGTATTTTAGATAAGTGAGGGGGTCTCAACAGATACTAGAAATTTGATATGCGTAAATAAAATAGATTTTGAGTTATAGGAGGGTCGAATTTGGCCCAAAATGGTTCGTGTAATATAACCCACGGCCGGTGTGTCGCTTTTTTTTTGCTCGAACTTGGCGGACACACTGCCGTGTGTCTAGATTCAAATCACTTCAGTAGTTTAGGTTTAGCCTATTCGATCCAACAAACAAATAAACAAATCTTTCCTATTCATATACCTTCAAGTGTAAGTAGATTTATCTTTCTATAGAACAACAAATCTTCAAAGATTCCGTTACTTCATTTTACACGAATAGCCCTAACACAAAGTTTCTATCAATTAATCGTAACCCTCACCCCGGCGTTAATCATCATTATTATCGCGCCATAACCAAACGCTATTATCGTCTATGGCCACCATAGAGTTTTTCCGCCATGGAACGCGTACCCATTGTGCGGTACACAGATGGTAGATAAGCCGGTATTAAGGCCCGTTAGTGAATAATGCACGTATAAGGGCCTAACATGTAATGTATTCATTGAAATATTCGCGTATCTAGCTGTGAGACATCGCAAGGTGCGCCCAGGGTTACTTCTTGAAGTTTTACTATTTTGTTTTGATGATGAAATTGTTTGTAAGAAACGTACGATGACAGGTGAGCTTGTAAGTATTAGATGTGGAATTAACAGAGAGAACGTATTTTTAAGTACCCAGTGCGTGTTTTTACGATGACTATAATTGCTTGTTTTTTCGTTATATTTTCTTAAAAACTTTTACGCTTACGCTAAAGTTGTGTCACATTGAAAGAAAAATATATTAAGTTTATCAAGAAGCTGTTTATTAAACCATTTCACGAAAGTAGCGTACCTACGTAGATCCGCTGTATTTTCATTAAAAATTAAACGGGATTAGTTCCACAAACTTTTAACAAAAAAATAAATTCACACTTTAAATACTAAACGGTTTCCATTTAGAAATGCAAACGAATCTTAAATCGATATATTTAACTTAAATCGATATTCAATGATATCGTAACGCACATTGGTGCATAAAGCGCTATGTATATTGAATAGATAATAATTTAAATGGAACTATTTGATCTATGTCCAAGTATTTACCAAGTGTAGCTTTAACTGTACTTAATTGGAATAAATGGGGTTTACTTGGAATTTAGATTCAATGTCATCTGTTGCCGATTGGTGAAGGAAGCCAAGGAGTTTGTAGCAATCACTGGAGACCTTTCAACGGGTGTTTAGATAATAAACTGCATATTATTCGTAATGGGACGTGCTTAATGCTTTATAGTGCAATTCTAGTAGAAATACATTGGAGTATTGATGGAGTGTGTTAAAATACTGTTGGAGTTAATGTAATCGGGGAGATTGATACGTAGCTAATCGAAGAACAGTTTGATTATTTATTTGACGAGACGAGTCATTAATGGTGGTAGGAAATCTTTAGATGACACTGTAAATAAATGTAACACCTTTATAACATATGTTTTAACAAATAAATTTATCTTTATCTTTATCTTTATCTTTATCTTTAGAATTATGTTTAATTAAGCAATTCATTATTGCACTTTGAGCCGTCTTTTTGAGTTTATAATAGAATTATGCTAGGTCATAATATATTTACTACTTTCTTACAATTTCTATTTTGTTACTAGATAGTACATATTCCCACAATCACTGACTTCAAACATTTCCACGTAACATGTATTGTTTTAACCGAACAGTTATGTTGCACGGCGTTTACACCCATGTTTATCTAGAACATCTTATTGCGTACAGTGCACGTACTATATAACTGTTCTTAGCAGAAGATGAATTTTACGAAAAGGTGGTATTAAATGTATGTAAGATTAGCTTCCAGGAATCACCTTTGTAGTTTGTGTAAAAAAGAAGATAATATTTTTTTAATAACGCATTTATGATTTGTATAACTTGAATAAAATGTTTTTTTTTTAATCTTTTTAATGTTTATTTTCTGCCAAAAAAAAATTACTGTGCGTGTACCCAAAGCCTCGACTTACTGTCGCGAAAATTAATGCTACCTACCTACATATTTTTCCAAAAAAGTTATGTCACGGATTTTCGCAAAGTAACGTCTGTTTCCAAAATGTTTACTGTTCCCAAAAAAATCTTTTGAAATATAAAAAGGCATTTCAAAATTCCACAGATTTTATAACACTGGCTGCACCAACCCTATTATAAAGAAAAATATAGTAACCATAAACACCATAGCCAACGATACTTCTATATTTCCTCGACAGTGGAATCCGAAGGTGTGCTGATGACCAGGTACCGTTGTTACCTTCAATTGAGGCGCTCAATGTTACGTACTCGTGTAATGCTATCGTATAATGCTCTACTGAGGTTTATTGAGCACTATGCAGTATGCAGCACGGTTATCGGGGAAATCTCGATTTAGAGGTGGAGTTTAACTTTTCTGGTTCCGTGTAATATTGTAGTTTAGTATTGACAAATTCTTGATTTAGTCATACTTTTATATTGGGCTGTCAAAAACGGTTTATGAAGATTGCATTTTTACATTTTCGGCACATTTGCTGCATTTTTTAATTGAATTCCTGTGCATTTACATGAAAACTAAGCTTAATGTTAGGATGAAGTAATTATTTGGTGCATAATGAAGGAAATGTATTACGAATCGATGCGGGGCTTGAATTGAGTGCACACGCTAATTGAGGCGGGCTAAGCCGGGGGCTGGCCTAGTGCTGGGTAAGGCATCGTGTATATGCGTAGGGAATGTAAATTTTTATAATTGAATGAATATTTATTTAATTGGGATTATTTTGATGGAATGTGATGTTTTTTTTAAACGTAAGGCGTTCTTTAGTTTCGGAATTTTTAGTCTTCCGTATCAAAAGGGTAAAACGGTAGAAAGTTTTTATAATGCGTTGGTTTTGTCTCATTGTTTTGCCTTTCGTCTTCAGCCGTTTTTCAAAGGGTTTTTTTTAATCAAAAATTAATCAAATTCAGAATTTGGGTGTAATTGATAGCCATGGATTTATAAATGGAAACCTAAATCAAATCAGACATAATTTTATTGAAACGTGGTCCGACATAATTTTACTTCACACTTACTCTTCTCTTCCCGAAACTTTCAAAATCATTAGAATGCATCTTTGTAATCAAATGAAACATAGCTTATTTGTAAAATGTATATTCGGCCTAACAAACAGGTCGGTAACATCCGGATGCACAATAAATAACGGATAAGAAGCTAATGCAATTACATGCATCGAGTTATTAATGTTTCGAGCACTTTAGTTTCAGCTCATAGCGGCCAGCAATGCCATTAATGATTCTGTGGTATAAAAAGAGCAAGGAGAGGTATATTTTTCCTTTAAATCTACTTAATTTTGTATTCATTACCATTACGAGCTCGTGGCTAAATCAAAGACGCGCGGATTGATCGATCATAAAGTTAAGCAATGCTTCGATGTCAACGAGTTCTTCCGTGATTCGGAAAGCACGATAAGTTGTAAGTCCCAGCTGTCATATGAACATCCTTGGCAGTCAGTTAAGGGGTATTGGGTTGCCCAGGTAATTGGGTTGAGGAGGTCAGATAGGCAGTCGCTCTTTGTAAAACACTGGCACTCACCTGCATTCGGTTAGACTGGAAGTCGACCCCAGCATAATTGGGAAAAGGCTAGGCTGGTGATCCCGTCCAACAACAATTTTTTATAGAGGTACAATACAATACAATTTTTTATACGACAAGTTGAATTGACGAACTAATAGATCTTTAATAGAATTCCAATCACGCCACAGTTTAATTTACAGTCGATGACATAAACTTCGTAATGGCTGCTTATTTAACGCTTATTTAGGTAAGTAATTTGGCTATTTAACTCGCTTCCCAGACTAGGACGGAAAGATAAATACATAGTTTGGCTTAGATACTAAGTTAAATTCCCACGTAAAAACTCGTAAAATTACACTGTGGGACGTAATTTGTGGGTAAACCCATTGATTGATGCTCCGGATTGATTTAGGTTTACTTTATAGTGTAGAATACGTAATGTGGTCATAGAATATACAAGTTAGATTAGTGAAGAGTTTGTTATTTGGAAAACGACTTATCTTACTTAATTTTACTCTAAAAATCTAGTTTCATTTACCTTTATCTGTGTCATCATAACGGTTTGATATCATGACACTTCACTTGCACCTTACTCATTCAATTTTTACCCAGAACAAGAAAAATAAGTAGACGGTAAAATCAAATTATCTACGTTATTAATTAACTACTTGATAACCATAACTCAATATATCATATCATACTTATAAATATAATAAAATGGCGTAAAAGTTTTTAATAAAAAGTTACCTTCATATCTTTCTTAAAACCTGTAGTTCATCCGTTCATTAATTCCGTAATTAAGAGAAATGTATAATAAACATTATTTGTTCACTTACAGTATCTTTGTACAAAAATACAGTTACCGAAGCTAATAGTAATAACTTTTTGATAAGTAAACACAGTTTTACGGTCAATGCTGTTCTTACTTATTGTTGCTTTTAAGTTCAAGTTATAGAATTAACTTCTCAAGATATCGCTTAAGTAGTAAACAACACTAATTGTTACACTTTCTCACTTTTAAGTGCAGGACCTGTTAAACAACTTTGTAACTCCGAAGTTAGCCATTTGAGCGCATGAGTATTTTGTTTTGACTACTGTGAAGTCGCTGTATAATAACGGAGTCTATTCGAAATTACGTATAAGTACAAGCTTTCTCGAAGTCAATAAATTAACGTTCTAATGACGTATTATAAAGGAGAAACAATAAATATCTCTCATGTAAGCCTCGCTCACTTCTATTGGGGACTATAACTCATCCCAGTGGCCGCGACTCATAAAGATACGACCTCTGACCGCGAGGTTGCGGGTTCCCTTCTCCGTCGCATAAACTATACTGGTACAAATGAACGAACATCGTAAGTTTCATGCGCAGTTTTATGCCTTTTGTTGGCTCGCCTCACAGAGCTATCCTCCATGGTTCGCAAGTTTGACATAAATTCAGTAACGTTGACATTCAATTAAGTGGCTAGCCGCTATCTCCATGAGTTAGAGCCTGCACCTCATAAAGGAATAGCGAAGTCTCAAAATAAACAATTTTCTCCAGATTATTTAGAAAGATTAAACTTCAGATGTTTGATGGTCAATGTAGACATTTATTTTAGATGCTGTTTACAGTTAGTTTGACGGGAGAAATTTTAGCAAGATAAATTGAACAGAATTTAAAAAATATTGAGGTACTTTATAGCTATACAGTACGTGGTCATATTTTAAAGTCATAAAGATGAATGGGTACTTACTCAGATACCTTATAATAGGCTATTGTGAAATTTCTCGGCAATGGCAAAATAATGGAATAGCAATTAAAGAAATCATTTCGTGACTGAGACTGACATCGCATACAGGCAAGGGCAAAGTGCACAATAAATACACAGGTGCAACATAACTACATTTATTCCATGTAAAATAAATTCATGATCACAAATAGCACAGTGCGTGATTCTAGCAGTATTTTACATTCAAACGACACTTTACCAACACAGAACATTTAGATGACATCTGTGTTTAAATAACAACCTTCTGAGGTAAATAAATTGCAAATAAACATGAATTATTGTAACAAGATTTTATAATAAATACTAGTAAAAACAGATACAAGAAATTATTATGCTGATCATAAAGTTATTGTGGTTAGATAAAGTAAGGAAGTGAAAGCCAAAATATGGGCTAATTTTCCTATCTACTTCTTTAGGTGCCGAGGTGCACACTGGCCAGTTGGAACGAGGAACGTTGCAAGCGATAATTTCGAACAATTATTTATTGTCTTAGATGCAGTTAATTTCTTGGCCACTAGTGTAAGTACCGTTGCGAATCGATAAGTTGCAACTACGTAAGATAAGTGTGTACTAGGCTTAGGGTTGTCATCTGAAGATGACTATCTATTGTGTAACGGTGTATACTGACTAGTAGAGAAAGATCTAATCAGTTTACGATCTCTATGAATCTTTGTGGCAGGATCTCTTGTCCAAGCTTACTGATAAGACTTTCACAGACGATGTTGTCTTGTTCAATTATGGTCGTTGAATTCTATTATCCAGTGTTTATTACTTAATAGGAGTACCTACACTTTAAATAAGAAGGAGGGTAAATTAAAAGCATTAATGTAGATCCAATCAGATTAGTAGCTAATAAGTCTTTCTTTTTTAGAGGGTAATGGCGTCCACGGCCGATTTCGGCCACGGCGGCTGTTCTCATTTAAAGAGATCAGCCAGCTGCGCAGGACATATTATAGTCCACGAGCATTTGCGCAGACACAGTTGCACTCCCTATTCCTTCACTCTCATAACCCGATGGGACCGCCATCCGACACGACCGGAAAAAGATCAGGCGCAGGACCGACATTTACGTGCTCTCCGATGCACGGGTGAATCAATCACCATCTTCCAGACTACAGGCAGCTTTGTGAAAGTTTTAAGAAAACCCGCAAAGCGATTCCGGCCCGACCCGGGAATCGAACCCGAGACCTCGAGCACAGCAGCCGCGCTTGCGACCACTAGACCAACGAGGCAGTTCAGAGGGTAAATTACGCTTGTCAAAGTCAGTCATGAAGATGGACGAATTGCTATAGTTTCATATCTATGTACCTACTTATTTACATACTATGTACGATACTTAAGTCAGTAAAAGTCTGACGGAAGGGGTCAACAGGGGAAAAAAGGTATGTGAATTATGAAATGTTGAAAATCAAATCCCCATTGGATGACACCACTACGTTTGATTCTGATAACCCTACACACGTTATTATTTATGTGTTAAAGTCGGAAATAACTGTTATTTAATATACTTTGTTACGTTATTACAGTAACGGATAGTTTCGTAGATACCGAGGGCTTTTCCACACGTATTCGCCATTGAAAAGGTGACGGTTGAATTAGGATAGGCGAGGTATGTGAGGGAAAAGGTGTGTTACATGTATTGTACTTTTGTTTTAGTAGTGAATGGAATGCGTTTGGATAGTGAAAGTTGGCTGTGGAATTACTCCTCTAACTGCAGAATTGTTTTCCTCACATGAGTTCCTTACTGCTATATTTACCCGTCCGTCTTTAACACAAAAACTACAGAACCGACGTAAGTAAAATTCGGTATAGAGGTAGTCCCAAGCTTGAGAAAGGACATAGAGGCTTTTATATGGGTACGGAAAGTGGTTCCCCAGGGATACGAGTCAAACCGCAGGGAACATCATAAGTAATTGATTCAACAGCTCAAACTTCAAACAAAATCTTTAAATTCACTTGATTCAAATCAATTCTGAAAATATTTCATTAAAGAGAATAGGAATCTTGCAGGATTTAGTAAATCTTGAAGGAGGAATCCGCTATAGGTAAGCTTTCCCTAAATATTCTGTAGCATCAATCAATGGGTCTACCCACAAAGTACGTCCCACAGTGTAATTTTACGAGTTATTACGTGGGAATTTAACTTAGTAAGTATCTAAGCCAAACTATTTATCTTTCTGTCCTAGTCTGGGAAGCGAGTTAAATAGCCAAATTACTTGAAATAAGCGATAAATAAGCAGCCATTACGAAGTTTATGTCATCGACTGTAAATTGAACCGTGGCGTGATTGGAATTCTATCAAAGATGTATTAGTTCGTCAATTCCACGTGTTGTGTGAAAATAAATAGTTATTTATAGTCCTTTTGAGCTTCTATACTTTCTACTGACTTAGTAAAATCGATTTTTAAAAAACTTAACGTATCAAATAAATTAAGGCAAACTAAACGAGATCACGACGATTTCACGCATTGCAAGCATAATGCAATAAAGCCGAAGTTCACCGACGATGTAAGCAGTCAGTCTTTTTGTGTGATAAGCAGTTGTTTTATACCTTCAACTTTACGTTAGATACTCGAAGTAAACAATTGTTTTAAGATGAACAAACAGACGTTTATATGTCAACACTTGGACTTATATTCTAGACAGCAGAATGATCATTAGATAAGTACCTATTTCTACAATACTATTCGCACTACAGCTTAAATTAACGCAATACAAAGCTGCAACTGTGGCAGCACTTAGTAAATCTCCGCAGCTTCTTTAGAGCAATATTAGTGTAGCAGGGCTGGTCAACCTAATTAGATATGCAACGTTAATGCGTAAGAGATCGACAGTTTTAGAAAAGGATGCAATTGAGAAACACGTCAAACGACGTCACAAATCAGAAGACAAGCTTGTCGTCATCAATAGCGTGATGATGACAATGACGGAGAAATGGAAATAATTAGCTCCGGAGCCGAACTTATGAATTGCCACCTATTTCCCGCAGTTGGTTACGTAGTATGTCATGGAAACTGCTTAACGTGCCCGAAGAACAATAGTGTAGCTTTACAATAGTGAAATATTTATCAAATTGGATCCTCTAAAAAAAATCCTCTTTTTATAATATTAGTAAAGATTACATGTCCACAATAAAAAATACCCAGTAGCCGGTTGGCCACCCCTGTAGCGGTGAATAGAGACGGCACTGGCAACACCGATCTTGTGTAACACTGCCCTCTGACCCGGCGCTAACGAAGCCCCAGTGTTGCCACGTTATTTGTTTACCTTCATGTGTAATACAGGATTTATGGTTCGCGTATTGTGCGCCTGATCTTAAGTTGTTGCGTTTGTAATCATTTGTATTGAGAAGGAGTAAAATGCCTTTATGGAGTGCAAAATATTTATACTTTCTACTTTTTAGTACTTCGTAATAACTATCAATCAATCACTAAGGAAATGAATTCAGATTCCATGAGTGCAAGTCTATTGATTAGGTATATCACCAATCAATCATTTGCTTGCTCCATCTAAGCTCAACCACATTGTTACTTACCATCTGGTGGAATGTGGTTAAACGCTTTCCTATCGCCAATAAAAGAAACCAATTATAGTTTATTTTGTACTCGTGTATTAATACTAACATAGTTTTTAGGGTTCCGTACCCAGAGGGTAAAACGGGACCCTATTGTTTTTGCTCCTCTGTCCGTCCGTCCGTCCGTCCGTCTGTCACCAGGCTCTATCTCATGAACCGTGATAGTTAAAGAGTTGAAATTTTCACAGGTAACGTATTTCTGTAGCCGCTATAACAAAAAATACTGATACGCTATAACAGAATAAAATAAATATTTTGGGGGGGCTCCCATACAACAAACATGATTTTTTTTGCTGATTTTTGCTCTGGTACGGAACCCTTCGTGCGCGAGTCCGACTCGCACTTGGCCGGTTTTTTTTAAGTTTGTACTGTTTACTAAAACGTTATGGGCCGTCGACGCCTAAAAGATTTTTATTTTATTATTTTTATAGTTTGGTACCTACGTACTCTTTCTTTGATATGAGAAATATTTCTGTTCAATTTTTAAAAAGCTAAACCTATGGGTATTATACGTAAAGTCAGTAATTTTCAACTCATATAAATGTTACAGCCAAAGTGATTAAATATATATTATACATAATGACTGGTCATTGTATATAATACCCAAATTGACTAGACAGTGTGATAGATTAATCACTTTATCTGGATCTAATTCATAATAGCTGGTCAAAGTTAGACAAAGTAATAAATATGGTATAATCGTCTGACTACTTACTAATTCTTAGAAACGGCTCAAGTTATTATCGACTCTTTTTATGATAAATCATCTTACGCACTGTCGACTAATCGGCGGCGACTCAGTCGCTCGGCGACCGAAACAAAGGCAACAACCGGCGACCACGTGCGTAACACCTTATTTAAACTAATGAAAGTCACAGTCGCTGGCGACTCGGTCACCTGCGACTAGTCGACAGTGCGTACAGGCCCTAAGTGGCTTAAACCCACGCGTTGAACAACGCGCACCGCCGAGACGGGTCCGTGTCTCCCAGGAGACGGAAGGCCGATAAGGCACCCGAACTCATCGCACAGGCTCACGTCTACGGTGGCTGGGAGTCGTCTCTCGACCACACAGAAGGAGACGATGGCATCCCAGTACCTCTCGCCCCGAACCTTGGCTTGAACCAGGGCCGGGTGCGAGAGGTCGCCGCTGCCGACTGCCTCGACGAGGACACGGGCGTCGGTACAGTGGCCCGAGCCACACTTCAAAGAGGGGACTTTTCGCTACTATTATGGGGTGCACTGTGCTAACTAGCCTTTTACGAATTATATTAAGGTCAGCTACCAGGCACTTTATTTAGTTAACATGAAATAATAATCTTTACCTACTTGTTTTATTACATTATCTAAGTCTATGGAGATATTATATAAAAGTGCTAGTTAATGTGATTAATTCTGTGTCAATTATCACTTTATCCAAATTGAGTAGATATTATAAATAATAGCTAGATAATATGTATAATATGCGGACTTATTACTTTGGCTGTAACATAAATATCATACAAAAGTAACTACCCATCTAAATATAACTTTGAATTTCTTTTATTCTTCTAGTTAAGCGTTATTTATTTCTACGGAACACTATAGCTTAAGCGTGGGTAGTTGACAGCTTTAATATTATGTCGGTGATAATTCACAAAGCACTGGGAGCTTGTATCATAGCTTATCTATGGTTAATATAAGTATTATAAAGCTGAAGAGTTTATTTGTTTGTTTGAAAGCAGCACTAATCTCGAGAACTATACTTAGCACCGATTTGAAAAATTATCTTTATAGAATTTCCTATTTTCTTTTCTTACTCATTTTCCAATCACTCTTCGGCTATTTATTTTATTTCATTTTCTTTCAATATTGTACTTGCCGTAAGAGTTCCATTATTTAGAGGTTGTAACTACATATAGTTTACAAATCAAGGCAGATTCCACAGCAATTCTAACTTTGGAGTTACAGGAACATCCACAAAAAAGTTTCCAATCAATTCGATCAAACTCAATCGAAATACAATGTACGGATACATTTTATACCTTGCAACACTGCTTGTACCATGATACGCAATAAAAGGCAAAAACATTTTTTTTCCAACAAAGACATTTGTCCTCGCGCCGTCAATTAGCCGATATCGAAAAAGGAAGTTGTTCTCATTGTTTCCAATTTCAAAATGAAATAAAGTTAGCGTTGAAATGCGCCGGAGCCGTGGGGCGTGTCAGTGGTATAAAACTACACTAGTTTGTCATTCTTCACGCATATACCGACGGTAGTCGCTACCGCAATTGCTTGGTGCGCGTACGTCAATAAAATATTTAATTCGTCATTTGAATTATCTATCTGCCGACCCCTATTCATCGCAATTTAAACATTATTCCTTTGCTGAAAGGGCCTGTTTTGTATTGTGGTGTTTATTGCTATAGGATGTTTTGTATTTGCGATGTGTTTTGATCGGTTCTTAGCGCACCTGCTCAGGCTGACTGATCGCAGTTACGTGCGGAAACTTATAGTCCGATGAAATAATCCTATTCCACGTTTATTATTGACCGGCTGCGTTTAAAATCGGACGTTTTAGAGTATTTATTCTCCTTTATTCCAATGTTTTATTTCGAAGCCGTATTTGTTTCATATTCAGAAATTATACGCGTAAAATGCGTAGCAGCGCAAGCTGGATTCGATTCATCGTTGTGTGTTGTTGTTGTCAGTTTTCACCTTTTTTAATTTAATTTGGACGGATTTAAGGTTTTTTTTTATCATTTTAATGTGAATAATTGTAATGTCAATTACTTATCTATGTTAATTTTTAAAAGGTGTGACGACAGGATTCTTAATAGGGCTTCTAATTAGACCGCCTATAATATTACCAAAAAATATTGTGGGAACACGGAGGTGAACAATAAGTTCAAAAAAACAATCGAGTTCACGACTAAATAATTCGCAAACATGCACCCTTAACTTTCCCGCTAAATATGAATTAAATGCATGTGACAAGCATTACAAGATAACGTCGATAAATAAAGCTGATGTTTTGATAATCAAATCGAAAGGCTAAATAAACTCGAAACTCAGTTACATAAGTAATGTAGGTCGCTTTGCACCTTGCACGCCATTTCGAGCGAGTAAGAGGTGCAACACTGGACAAAGAAAGCACCTTCTGCGCCGCTATATTTATTCATGAGCCTTATCAATTTGTTGGCAGCCGGGCTTACAATATAATACGGGGTTGCCACAACATAATTACCTGGATAATATTAAAACGATGTAAAAACAGTGACGTGCTACGTTATTTTTCTTTTACATACCTACATAATTGTACATTTAAACCTAGGTTAAATTCTAAAGCTCGAAACTTTTACATGACCTTTTCGTGCCGCCAATTAAAATGGACAAGACGAAATTAAAGATTAAAATCTAATTATCATTTAGATTTAATAGTTGCTGTTTGGTTATGAAAAAGCTTGTTACGCTCAGATGGTGATGTCGGGCGAAAGGTTGGTAATCTATCATTTGATGAATCGAATTATGGTCTTAAAAACATGATCTTTTTGGCATATTATTCAATGCTTTTTTAAAGTCATTAATAACCAGTTGAATTAAAACACCCAATGACCTTCTCTTATAATTTCTTCTCAAAGAATCTTTAAAGTTAGGCTGGATTCTAACTTATTACAGTTCATTGTGAAATTTTTTTGTCACACCTTCTGTTCTGTAGACAGAACAAAACCATAACAACTACTACCCGAATTTCGAAGCGGCCGATACTGAAGCGAACTAGGGCCCAAGTTAACCAATCACAGAAACGTCAGTTTTCTTAAAACAACAGGGGCCCGATTCTCGTAATTTTACTTAAGCGACATACGATTCACATTCGACTGCGATCCAATCACGACTCGATTACGTATGTGGCATTCCGCTATTTTTTCTTTGAAATAAACGTTTTTATCCTTTTCTGTCATTCAATAATGAATCATTTTGTCTGCAAATGATTTACGATTGCAATATGATTGTAGAGCAAACTACTGTATAAACCAAAATCACCAAAATAGCAGACCAATCGCAAACCAATCGAATGTCGTTGGAATACGATTGGTCTTATATTAGGAGCAGAATGCCCGATATGTTTAAAACTGCTATTGCGATCATATTGCGATTCGATTTCTATTAAATTTTGACATTATTAACTTAGGAGAATCGGGCCCCAGTTTACTTTGTCAATTTTTAAAGTAAACGGTGGTCTTACAAAAAACTGACGTATATATTGTAGGTGAATTTGGGCTTAATTCTCTATACATTTTCACCTCAATCTCAAAGTAACCAATCGTTTTACAAAAACGTCCGTTTATCTTGTCAGTGGACTTCAGCCTAAAGGAGCTAAGTACGGACCAATTATCGTTAGGTTTGAGCCAATCGGCGGTAACCACAGGCCGGACGGCGCTACAATGAATTATTGTATTTCACCGTGCGCCCCCGGCGTTATTACCATGCGTAATTGCAACAGGCCTGCGCGTACGCCGCCGCTCTTCCCCGTAACTTATTTGGTGTGAAATGAGAACAATTTGACTCCGTGAAGATTTATGACCTGAGATAATGACGTTCTAGGTAGTCGGAAGGCTAAATTGTTTTCCTTTGCCGTTTTTTCAGTCGTCTTTTTGGACGATTATGTTCATATCGAATGTAAGCTACTGCGTAAGCTCTTTCGTTACTTTTATACCGTTGTGAATTTTTTGAATGGAGCTTCATCAAACAAATCCCATTAAAATCTTCTTTGTCTATTGAGAAAGCAGTTTCTTTGTACTTAAGAATCATTCGTGTAGTTCCCATACAATTTATCATACAACAACGTTTCTGGGTCGAATTAAATACAGAGTTTAATTAAAACCTCCGAGTACATCTGAAGTTAAAGACGCAACGCCAAGGGCACACCTAGATAAAAATATTCAAATGTAATTGTCGAACAATTTACATGCAACTAGTTGTTACCATAAAAGGTGCAGGCAGCGTCAATAGCGATTGAAAAACTTTATTATTATGCAGAACATAGGTTGTGTGCGAGGCTATCAATGTTGATGATGCAGCGATGATCTTAGTTGCATTATTATGTGTGGCTCATGTCCCCGGGGCGGTACTGGCGGTGCCGCGCGATAATCATCGCCCTCCCTACTCAATGTCACAGGTTAGTTGTCTATTAACCCCCAAGGTACACTAGGTGCCGGTATAGGGATTTATCGCACTTTGATCGCCGTTTAATGGGTCATATTTACGCTATATGTTGCTGTGAAAATGATCCATTAAGGGGTCATAAGCCAAAGGTGGAAAGTCGTCATCCGTGTTTATATTGAATGTATGCAATCATTTAATAATTAGGTACGGTCCGAAGTTTTATTTAAACATTTTAGAAAGGCTCAACAGCCATTGTAATGCACATGCATCGACGTTTCATTGTGTACACAGAACATTCGAAATCGTGACCAATTTATTGGGAATTTTAATATTTTTAAATGACCACAATTACGCCAATCATTCATGGAACTTTTCAAATAAATGAGAAATAATTGTGTGCGGGGCTCGCTACCATAATTATGTCGAAGTTGACGCATTCCATTACGGCTTCGATTCTATGAAAATGACAGATAACAATCGCGCGTGGCCATCGCCTTGGGCGCGGTTGATTGTACCAACGTAACTAAGTATTGAAGTATTGTTGCTCTCAGTGTACCTCGAGTTTTACTCTTCTACATGGTGTTGCTTAATGAGTGAGGGTCTCGGCTGTCGGCCTGTCATGGGGCGTGAAGACTTCAATCATTTTGATATACAAACACCTTTAGTAAATATCAAAGTTGTAGCTGCAAATAATATCATTGTGCGCATTTATTTTAATAGGGCAAGGATTGAACAGTGAGTCGGGTAATAAGTGGTTTTGGATGGGTTTGTTCTGAAGGCGTGGTACAGAGTTTTAAATTATGAAATATTAATGGTTAGACTCAGTCAGGAAAAAGCTTAGTACAATTTGAACAAGATTTTGCGTGCAAAAGCTTTATTGAATCCAATGTGTGAAGTTTACACATTTACTTAATTACGCTACGGTAGGTTGATTTACTTCTACCTTACCAAAGGGTTTTCAAGGTAACTGGGTTGCGGAAGTCAGATAAGCAGTATCTCCATGTACAACACTGGTACTCAGTTACACCCTGCAGGATTGGAAGCCGTCAGCCGACCCCAACATTTGAGAAAAGCCTAGGTAGATGATGAGATGACGTTGATTGACTTATGATAATGACTATAATGAAACAGAATAATAACAAAAAAGGTTTCCATTTCATGTGACTACCAAAAGACTGATCATTTGATCCTGAGAACAGCAGAAAAATAAAACCCAGCTCTCCAAACAAAGACTGGCGAAGAGAAAGCATATAGTGTCGCAAGTTAAGCTACACTATGGTATTATGAGCGCTTATCTCAACCTATCATTGACCAGGGGTCGGCTGAATACGTGTTTACATAAACACAGTAACTTATAAACTATAGGGTTTACGCCTACGATTTAGGAATAGCAAGATTATTGAAGAAATGTAAATAATTAAATATGCAGTAACTTTATGGATTTTAAGCTCTGTATTTTGAAGAAATTGTTAAAAATCTTGACTGTATAATGTCACAGACAAGACTTTCACACTGTTTAGAAGTAACACTAGACAATTTCTTTTCTAAGGAAGATACAATGACGGATTTCAAACATGGTGTAGAATCATAGCAGGTCAAAAGACAAAAGCTGGTCTATGCATTCTTCCATGTTCCATATTATTCTTTGTAATATCATCATCCTCTTGCCCTTATCCCAATTTTATTTGGGGTCGGCGCAGCATGTTTTCTCCTTCCACACTCTTCTATCTGCCGTCATCTCACAAGTAACATTCTTTCTTACCATATCAATTTATTCTTTGTAATATGGTACATACAATCATCATCATCATCATCCTCCTGCCCTTATCCCAATTTTATTTGGGGTCGGCGCAGCATGTTTTCTTCTTCCATACTCTTCTATCTGCCGTCATCTCACAAGTAACATTCTTTCTTACCATATCTACTTTCACACAATCCATCCATCGTTTCTTTGGTCTTCCTCTTCCCCTATATCCGTCCACGTTCATACTCATCACCTTCCTCACAACATGACTCTCATTCCTCCGCATCACATGCCCATACCACGACAGCCGGTTTCCACGCAGTTTTTTTTTTTAATATGGTACATACAATACTTAATGAAATCTCACATATATTGCATATGGCCCCTACTCTATAAAGAGTACAGGGCAATTAAGAAACTCGTACACATTGTACCACTTAAATAGGTGTAAATAAGTAGGTACATAAACAACTTAACCAAACCAGCGTCTTGCAAGTACAGATTAAGGATCAAAATAGTCCACTAGGATTGGAATGCTGTCGCCATCTGCCGGCGCCATTAAATCAGTTACCCTCAATTGACATCGAAGGAATGATGCACAGCTGCTCCTTATCCGCGCTGTCGGGTAAATGTTGCTGTAACGTCATCATAATCAAATAAGTTTTAAAAGAAAAGACAAATGAAGTTTAAAAAGGATGGAAGGAAATGAGGCTGGCTAAATGTTTGTTTGAATTAAGACGGGCTGATCTATACTATTATTGGTCGTGGTGGCCTAGTGGGTAAAGAACCAACCTCTCGAGTATGAGGGTGTGGGTTCGATTCCAGGTCAGGCAATTACCAATGCAACTTTTCTAAGTTTGTATGTACTTTCTAGGTAAATCTTAGACACCAATGGCTGATAAAAAGGTGAAGGAAAACATCTTGAGGAAACCTGGACTATAAAGTCTGAAATCACCAACTCGCATTGAGCAAGCGTGGTGATTATTGCTTAATCCTTCTCCGTGTGAGAGGAGGCCTGTGTCCAGCAGTGGGGCGATAAAAAGGCTGTAACAGATCTATACTAATATAATAGAGAGAAAACATTTTTTTTGTTTGTTTGTTTGTACCCTGAAAGCTCTGAAACTACTGAGCAGATTAGACAAGTTCTTTCATTGTTGGAAAGATACACTCTTCCCGAGTAACAATGGCTATATTTTATTCTGGTACGAGCAGTAGTATTCATGTGAAACGCGAGAAAACTACTAGTAAAACATAAGTAGTAAGAACAAATATGAGAATTATAATAATTTAACAAAAATAATATTTACAATGTACCTAATTTGAATAAATAATATTATGTTACACCAAGAAATGTGCATATTTTGTGTTAATAGATTTTTTCAATATAAACACTTTAAACCAAAAAAAGATGTGTAAGATCACCGATAGCCTTCCAGTACTGCTAGGTGCGGCTGAATACCGACATTTTACATGAAGCGACTGCCATCTGACCTCCACAACCCATTTACTGGGTTATCCAGTACCCGAAGGTTTAGCAGACTAGTTCAGACTACCAGCTTTCTTACACTTCACGACTGCCATAGAATTTCATATGGCAACCGGGACCGACTGCTTAACGTGCTCTCCGAGGCACGGAGAGGCTCGATGTGTTAAAGAATGGTCACCCATCCAAGGACTGACCGCGGCAAGCGTAGCTTAACCTCGCAGATAGATCTGTGCGGCTGTAATTGTGCCGCGGGCCCCTCGAGTGAGGTCGCAAAATAGTGACCCTTATGCTAAACCTGTTTTTTCTTGTATTATTCTTCAAACTACCTTAGGTTTAGGGGATATTTTATTGTTCGACTGCGAAATATAGGTACGTCAAATAACTGCTTATTGGAATTGTGTATTGAGAAGACTTGTTAAAATCTTACATAGATTTAAAATTGCATCAATTTGTTGCCCCGCGGATTTCAATAAGTAATCGATTCATTGTTTTGCGACTAGAGATTAAAATTTGATACAGTTTATATGGAGCTAATGTGGCAACTAGGTACCAACGCAATTTTTTTAAGTTTGTATGTACTTTCTAAGTATATCTTTGACACCAATGGCTGATAAAAAGGTGAAGGAAAACATCTTGAAGAAACCTGGACTATAAAGTCTGAAATCACTAACCCGCATTGCGTGTGAGAGGAGGCCTGTGCCCAGCAGTGGCACGATATAAAGGCAGTAACAGTATATGGAGCTAATGTCAAAATTCAATCCCTAGACGCAAATCAACGAATAGATTGCTTATTGAAATCCACCGTTCGTAGACATACAATGATGCTGACGAGAAAAAATATCCTATCTACGCGACTAAGTAGGTGCGTATGTAATCCTTTCCTAGTAACTTTAGATTGAAAACTTTTTGTCATTCAAGTAAACGATTCAGTCCTTTTAAATATGGTTTTGCTGTCAATTAAGCTTTTTAGAACATAGCTGTTAAGTTAATTGCCACGTGTTGTGTTTAATTAAAGTTAAGAGGATTGATTAACTAATTACGAAAGACGGGTTGACGCAACGTGCGTTTGTGAAGTCCGTTTTGAAATGCAGCGTAAGTTATCCTTTAACGAATGTGTAGTTGATAATACATACTTAAAATAAACACTGGATAAACTAAAAAACCTACTAAAAATCTGAATTACAAAACACAAAAATGCGGAATTAAAATATTTTATAGGGATAGGTTGGAATTGGGTCAATTTTTATACTTATTTATAATTAGTATAAATCCTAAATTAAAAGTATAACACGTTGAAATAATTTAGGTACAAGACGCAGTAAAAGATCTAGAAAACTTGGAAGCGAAGCAGAGCGCAGAGGCATCGGGCAGTGATCATCGGAACGATTATATTTTTGAGTGCCGCAGAATTAAATTATATTTTGAAGAGGGTAGACCGCAAAATGAATGAATCCTTTTTAGATTAATAGATGCACTTTGTCATTACATTTGGTTGAATAAAATAGAACTGAGAAATCGTCTAACAAATAGGAACGATCTTTAACAATTATGAAGCTGTGAAAGTAATCCAAAATCAAGTTTCAAGACGATTGAATAATTATTCTGACATCAACGTCAAATCATACCTACATTTATTTAAGTAGGTAAGTGTAGGTACGTATTAAGTATTACCTAAACCACAAATTACCTAATATAAAGACAGGCGCACAATAGACGCCAGTAATACGGAAGAACGTCTAATGACAGGTGAAACGCAACATGAGCTGGTGTTAGCGAAATTATTGGTTTAGCCAGGTGTTCGTGATCTGAACGTGTAGGGACACCATGAGAATATGTAGGGAAAGACTAAGACGTAGTAGGAGATTATGTGATAGCAAAAACAAAAGTTTGGGAATAATTGAATATAAGGAACATTTTCTTGGATGTTATTACATGTTAGGATTATTATTCAAAGCATTTTGTGACTTGAAGCATATTTTTGGGGATGTAAGCCCACTTTGGCACGCATAATTTGGTTCACTTAAGAACAGACTTTTGGTTTTGGTTAAAAACATCTTTAAGTCAACCAAAACCAAACCACCACCGGTTTGGAATCCAAGTCTCGTAAATAAAGCTTAAACTGTGCTTAGTATCAGCTAACGTTGGTATGAAGAACCTGTTCATAATGCACATAAAAATAGTGGGTACAAGAATTAACAAATTATTTCTATCATACCTTTTAATGTCCCAAAAATTTAGGACGATTTCACAAAAACTCCAATGTGTAGCCACCCTAGCACAACAAAACAGTACACCAGCTTCCTACAGTAGAGATTTGTAGGAATGCGTACGCGCCATTATTTCGAGACCGACTCGACTAAATTATTGTTTATCAGAGAGGACCTAACCTAACTGTTTTACAAGAGGACACGGAGAAATTTACATTAATTGGCAACACAGTCTATTTATGATCTTGCCTCATTTCACGCTTATATTATATTTATGTTTTCCTAGTATGTTAGCATACATAAATTCTACCTAAACACTGAACAGCGGGTGTGCGATTAATCGTAGGGGTATGTAAACGCTGCAGAGCGCATGGAAATTTGAATTAATTTATGCATAAAATACTCTTCACAATAACTTAGGTAACCGAATTTTGGTTGGAATATATCTTTTGAGTTTAAGTTCAAGAAAGAAGATAGGTACGTTTATTTTGTATGCATTCTATTGTTAGAATTTCTGCTAAGAATTGAAACTTTACTTTTACTGTCGTAATAAACTTGAGGACAAAATTGAATAAGCATTGTTGTTACTGACACATGTGCTATCAGTGTACTTATTGAATTAACTATTGTCAGTTTACAGCTTTTTGAATATTCTATTTCAAATAATTTGAAACCTAGCTTATCTTCTGCTACAATACTTATTCTTAATATTTAATTACTGTAATAAATATACCAAGGATTAATTAAGGAATGAAACGTTACTTTTCGGAAATCCATGACATTAAAAGTTAGAAAAAATATTAGGCGGTAATTCCGTTTCGGTCATATATTTATTGCCTAGGGCAATTGATGCTATATGTTTTTCCTAACATTTTATATCCAATAAAACCCATTCAGTCCCAGTCTTGTTGCTATAAAAGGTAGTACCGTAGTACAAAGAATTAAAGTTAATTTCCTTGTATGTAACCGATACGGATTTGTTGATAATGCGATTACATGGCTCATCGCATTTTGTAATTAGCTTGTAGCCTACACAGTTGACAATAGATTTACGGAACCCTCGTAATAGTTATTTATGTACCTGAGCCTTTGTTTTTACAAAGTTTATTTATTTATTTGTTAACTAGCCGTTTTCCCGTTCCTGTCCCGTTTCAGCCGCGTCCTGTAGGAACTACTGCCCGTACCAGGATAAAATATAGCCTATGCTACTCGGAAAGAGTGTAGCTTTCCATCAGTGAAAGAATTTTTCAAATCGGTTGATTAGTTTCGGAGCTTTGAGGTTATTAACAAACAAAGAAAAAAAATGTTTCCTCTTTAACATATTAGTATAGATTTATTTTTTTAATAAGAAGCTTTTTACAACGTCCGTACCTACACTTACTGAAAAGAATGTCTTCCACCTGATTATGTTTAGCCAAAAATTCGCTTATTGTCAAAAACATTTTCAACCTCAGCGCTCCATAGTATTTTCATACTCAAAGTTTAAACATACGAGGCGTCGAAATAAAGTATGTTTTTGTTGCGCGGGAGTCGGTAACAATTTGCAGTGGATGTGACTTCCTCCGTTGAGTTACGACGGAGAGAGTAAAAAATTGACCGTAAACCACTCATTGTATGTACGCAGAAGTAGTTTATACGTTTATTATTGAAATATCTGTAGTTTTTAATGTGGCTTCTGTTTTCTTGTTAGTGAGAGTCATTTTGAAGGGTGGAAATTGCGGGATGTTGTATATGGTTGAATGGAAGTCTGACACCATTAAGGGTTTGTCATATTCACCGTGAAACAATATGTAAGTACTATGGCATCAAGTCCAGACCAAGTTATTTTCAATGGTTCATTTAATTTGATTATTTCCTTGATATAATTTTCTTTAAAAAAAATAAGTTACGCTTTCGGTAACTTAGTTGGCTAAGATTGCAAAATTAATTTCTGACGGTTTATAAATGCATAGAATCACCATAAAATGGTGTTTAACGACGATGCATAGTTTCACTAATATCTACTATGGCTAAAAGTCATGTCCTTAATTACGTAGTTAACTGTTAATAACGCATTTAACATAGGTTTGCACAACCAGCTGTCTATTATTGTTATTAAAATATACATACAAAATTGAATTTCAGCTTCACAACATGAAATTACGGGCTGTCAATGTGAAAATTACTATTACTCCATCAAACTTCGTGATCCGACCGTTAGATGTCGCTTTAACAACTGTCATTCAAAATGACATTTAATTTTCGAAACCCTTTATCTTGCGTCAAAGTCTCAACGAAAAGAGATTTTCAACCTTAGTCTGCTTGATTTAAGTGTGACAATTGATTGATAAGTCCAAAGTACAGGTGTAAAAGTAAAATTGACAAGGTCTTATAAGGTGCCGCGACACTAAAGTTGGCGTTGTAAAATACCAATTTACTTTAACAATATGGCTATTTGTTCGTATCGTTTGCTGCCTTTTATGGGTACAAACGTTTAGACTAGCGCGGATATTATTTGACGTGACTGGAATATGCTTCCGCCGAGATAGCTCGCTTTCGGGCAAAATGTCCCGCCGACAAAACGAAAGGTCAAAAACGCGAAAAAAGGGCAATTTTTGTAATTGTTTCACTGCGAGAATTTATCTTTTTTCAGGTTCCAAAGCTCGTTGTTGTAATTGGTCATTGTTTGCAGGCTCTACTTATCTACAATTATTGTTCTTCGAGTTAACATCTTAAGCTATTGACAGGTTCGACAGACTACCAATTACCAGTTGGACACAAAATTACTGGCTCGTTAAAATGTGGTTTTATGGTAATTGGCTGGCTGGTTATGTTTCCTAATGGGAATTAAGGATGACAGACGAGAACTAATCATAAATGTTTTGAAGTAAAACCTGACTGATGCTTACTTACTATCTTTTTTGCAGCCGGTGAAAATGACGATTGAACGTGTTTTTGGATTTCGTTTGATTGCAATGAATGGGTTCGAGGGGATCTAATATTACCAAACTACTGAGTCCTACTTTTCTGGCCTTGTCTTACCTGTTTGTTTGTGTACACGTGTAGGAACGTGTGTCGAGAAATAACTTATCTACACTGCGCGAAAAAAACTTTGCATATTGTAAAGTCAATAGTAGTGACTTTTACTCAAGCAAAGCTCCTCGAGAATATCTGAATGAACAAATGCCCAAGGGTTTAAACGGCTAACTTCAAAATTGCAAAGATATTTGGCGCGAACTATACCTAAGTTGAGAAGAGTTTTCTACACAAACTATAGAAATACTTATAGCTTCATAATAGGAACTTCACAGCCTTCAAACTGTTATAAATCCCTGCCCCATTCAATATCCTAACTTGAAATCGTAAATTCGAAACCTTACTTCCCAGTTACATTCTAACCCAAACGTTTAATATTACTACCATCAAACCGATCTTCAAGTAAAGCAACATTGATATCATCAAGTTTACTCGATTTCTGTACCACGATTGGTAATACAGCCCTTTTATGGATTTTGTCGGTCTGTTTGTCCGTCTGTCACACTTTCCCTGCTCACGTTTTGAAATAACGGTTGCGAGAATCAGTTCATCTTTCGCTTCCATCTTTTTCTGTTCGTATCTGGATGGCGATTTATGGTTTAGTTAAAAGTGTTCCGATTTGGTTAACTCTAAGTTACGGGAAATTGGAAGGACCGTTACAATTTTCTTTGAGCTGTTTTGGTTGATGCTAGCTGTTTTTCGTGGTTTCACCCGAGTTTTGGGGAAACTTTTTCTCGTACGTGGATAAAATATAGCCTATGTTACGCTAGGATAGTGTGACTTCCCAAAAGTGTTTTTTTTTTTTTAAATTCAGTTCTGTAATACATATAAAAGAGACTTTGTTCAATTGTACCAATTCTGAAGGCTCCGTAACGACGAAATTACTGAACCGATTTCAAAAATTCTTTCACTGTTAGCTACATTATGTCATCATCATTCTCCGAGCCTTTTTCCCAACCATGTTGGGGTCTGCTTCCAGTCTAACCGGATTCAGCTGAGTACCAGTGCTTTACAAGAAGCGACTGCCTATCTGACCTCCTCAACCCAGTTCCCCGGGCAACCCGATACCCCTTGGTTAGACTGGTGTCAGACTTACTGGCTTCTGACTACCCGTAACACCAAGGATGTTAAATGACAGCCGGGACCTACAGTTTAACGTGCCATCCGAAACACAGTCAATGGTGTCTAAGATATACTTAGAAAGTACATACAAACTTAGAAAAGTTGCATTGGTACTTGATTGACCTGGGATCGAACCCGCGCCCTCATACTTGAGAGGCTGGTCCTTTACCCACTAGGCCACCACGTAACTACATTATGTATACTGATGAAATCTGGGAATCATAAAAAAACTGTAATAAAATCATCACTCTTTATCCTTATATATCTAATCGCCACATACACCACAGGACATAATATTCTGTGTCCTACATGATGAAATCTCATATCGATGCAGACGATGTAGCATCGATCCTTATCGATATATTTATGAATATTGATGCAGTTTTAATGTCTGTTCTGTCATTCCAGTGTTTGTGATGCTTTTCACGACTGATTAATGTGATTGATATGAATTACATGATCCGAATGTCAATACTTACAGCAGATTTTTAACTGACTGCTTCAGAACTATATAAAGGGATAAATAATAAGAGATAGATATATTTTATTGAGTACACAATTTTTTCATCTTCCGATCATAAAACTAATTAGGTGACATAATGGGCGGTCTCTCAATAGCATTCGGATTGCCTCTGGTACTATTCAATTAGATTATTGCAGTGGTTTCTAAGCAACTGTATGACGATGTTTCATATTTTCCGAATTAGAATTTAAGACTGCTTAAATTTTTTTGAGCTCACGCTTATTTTAGAATCTTTCTCACAAGTATGATTCTTGACTTTGTCTATACAACCTTGTTGTGTGATCAGGCCAATTTTTAAAGATGAAGAATGTTTCCCTGCAATGATAATATGCTACCCATTGCTACTCGTAAGATTTTATAGTTTACACGTGTGTAGTGGTCATAGTTTTTATTACGGTAAACACCTACAAGTTTGGAAATATACAGCAATATATATAATCCACTTAAGTGAGTAATATCTATATCTACTATTATTATAAAGCTGAAGTGTTTGTTTGCATGAACGCGCTCATCTTAGGAATCACTATGCCCATTTAAAAATGTAGGTATATTAAAAATATAGGTCTCTCAGTCTATAAGTTTGTTATCTCTATTCTTTACGGTAAAAGTTAGGCTTTTTGGCTGCTTTACAGAGAGATAATTATGCAATTTTGCCTCATGATGATGATGATGATGAGGCAAAATTGCCTATTTATACTATCCCATGCAATTTTGCCTATTTATACCTAATTACGTCTTATATCGTTTTAGTACCCTGAGGTGTTAAATACTTTTAATGAATTCCTAGAATTCTATGTAAATAAAACCCGCAGGAAAAGCTAGTATACATATTATCTACTGCAGTTACTAGATACACGTGCCGTCACCCGTAGTGATGTGAACGAATGTCAACTATACTAGGGATTGTCGAGTTCAATAATATCGTGATCGTTTTTATTATCATTTTAATGAGTTTATACTCGTACGTCATTGGTTATTACACGTGTCAGAAGTAGTGTACTTAGTGTTACTAAGTAGTTAGTAGTTATTATGAGAGGAATGTTAATTGAAATTAAATAAATTGATGAGGCATCTGGTAAGGTTTAAACGTTGTCGATTTACGTTATTAGATTTAATTTAATATCTACATTCCAATATCTCCTTTAGGACATATTGGAATGTAGATATTGGAATGTAAATCGACAACGTAAACAGTGTACACATAATGCATTTATTTATATGAGTTTATTAGAAATGAGCATGACCTATTTAGCTCACATGTCTTATATATTTTAGCAGAGATCTTATTTTAAATCAATGTCAAACTTTTTGTTGCTGCCTAGCAACTCATCCCTTACCAATCGCCTTTGCTTTATAATTGACACGATAAAAATCCCATCCCTCGATAAAACATCGCCACATCACTGGTTCAAGGACATCAACACAAAGATTTACAAATGTTTACTCCTTCTAAAGATACAGGTTCAGTTAGCGATCAGACACTCGTGGTTATCACTACATAGTATAAAACAAAGTCGCTTTTTCTGTCCCTATGTTCCTTTGTACGCTTAAATTTTTAAAACTACACAACCGATATTCATGCGGTTTTTTTAATAGATAGAGTGATTAAAGAGGAAGGTTTATATGTATAATAACATACATTAAATAGTAGGGGAATACTGTTATCCCGTGCGAAGCCGGAGCGGGTCGCTAGTAAATTATAAAGAAGTAAACAAAGAAGATGAGATGCGTCACGCTATTGTTTTAATAGTAAACAAGCTTCTTCATACGGCGTTGCTTACGTTTTAAAGGGGTCAAAACTCCGCAAAGTCTGAAACGATAAAACATAATCCGTCTTACCACAAAAACTTTTAAACGTCAGTTTAAGACTTGTCAAAAAAAATGACAGATTATGACGTTGACATATGGTTCATTTTGCAGCCACAATTTTTTTAGACAAGTGTAAAACAGGTGGTTAAGTTTTTGTAGTAAGGCTATATATGTTTTGCAAATATATTTAATGTATCCGGAAAAAAGGCAGCCTATATCATTTTTCGGGCTCTAGACTCTTTGTACCGAATACAATTTTAAGTCGATTCAGTAGTTTGTAGGTCCCGGCTGTCATTAGAATATCTTTTTTTTTTTTTCCGACGTCAAAAATCATCAAATGACTCCTCCCGCTGTGGGTTAGCAGCGGTGAGGGAGTGTCAGACTCTTACTGACTAAAAACCGTCGTGTTCCGTCATAGGCCTTTTATGTACCAGGGCCGCGGTATCTCTTTCGAACAACCCGCAGCCCCGGCAGGCCTGTCATTAAAATATCTTGGGCAGTCGTTACGGGTAGCCAGAAGCCATAAAACTAAGAAGTGGTAAAAGGGGCGTTTTGGAGGTGCTGTCCATTTGTAATTTTGACGTGAAAAAGTGCTAAAAACTAGCCTAGTTTCAAGTCTAGGATAAAGCCAGATAGTCAGTAGCACCTTATAAAACTCCGGTATTCAGTTTGTAAAACACTGGAAGCAGATCCACAACATAGTTGGGAAAAAAAAATTTTGCAAATCGGTCCAGGCGTCTTCGAGTAATCGGTGAACATACATAAAAAAAAATATAAAAAAAAGATCCCGACGAATTGAGAACCTCCTCCTTTTTGCGAAGTCGGTTAAAAAGGCTAGGGAGAGGAGTTTTATTTTTATTTATTTTATTTATTGGGAGTTTTGGCTTGAAATCGCGACAGACAAACAGTACTCTCGCATTTATATTATTAGAAGGTACTTAAGGAACACACAATCCTGAATCATACTAGGTAGTATTGGTAACATGCCAAGTGACAGTAGTTACATTTAACTACACATTGTTTTAACGTCAAAGTTAACGGTTGCACATGCTTGCATGTTTACTTTGTTAGTCATGTGACGTTTCGCCTAATTCTTTGTATTGAGTGAATAATGCATCTTGTTATTCGCATGTGTCAGTCTTTTGTTTTTGAGGTATGACCGTTTTGGTATGATGCCAATTTTGATTTTGGAAACAGAATTGAATATGATTACTGGCTGGTAGTAAATGAGACTTGAGTCACAGTATAGAGATGACCCAGTAATGAAGCTTAGCCAATTTTTTAATTTTTTTGGTGTGGCATCTCGCAGTTCAGCCTAGGAGGCCGTGTACTGCTTAACCGCACTTTTCCCTGTGGATGCCTAGAATTTAAGGCCTCCAGCCAGGGGCGAGCTTAGCCAAGTTGAGTTCTCGAGTAATATAGTCCACATTTTATCCCGGTATGGGCAGTAGCTCCGAAGGGAAGCGGATGAAACCGCAGGAAAACGGCTAGTATCTCATATTTTTGCTTGAAAGGAAAAACGGACAGCTAATTGGATTTATTACTATCTTGTCCTCAGAAATAGCAAGTTTTCATAATAGTGGTAAATCCAGATATAATCCAGTTATCATTAATAAATGTCATGACAATCGGTCGCTGTGAAAAATTACTTAATAGCACACAGCAAATGGATTACTGATCTCACTTGATTGCTGTTTAATATTTATTTATTTCACTTTATTGCTAAGGTAGTAAGTAACATTCATAAAGAAATAGTTTATGCAGCTAATGTTTAAGTAATATTCAATTATCTTTGTGATTTTTGAGTCAAACCTTGTTGAAAATTTGGAATAATGACTATAGTTTTAGGTGGCAGCATTGCTTGGCTTAACCAGGGTGTTAACCATATAGGAACCTGCGCGAATAATTCCGTGGATTATGGCAAAAAACTTTACACTGATATTGTTCTTTCTTAACATCTACCTATTCTAAGTACGATAAATGACTGTGACAAAATACGCAAGTCACCGTTACATACCTTGAACCGATCATTTATTTAATATGTGTCAATTTTCATATTTACACTTTACGTAGTAATTACCCTTTGAATATCTTAGCGTTTATTTATTGACGTATTAGATCAACGTGCTAATGAACGATAAATAAATTAAAAAGTAGAAAAACAAGTTTTTTAATTAAAAAACACTACAGTTTATAGTTACATTGTAAAGTAACGTAAGCCTGGGGCCGAACACGCGGCATACATAACTTATTCGCGTGTCTCCGCTCGCATTTTATCTGATGCAGCTAGTTTACTCGACGTATCATTCCGATATTGGATATAAAGTAACAAATTTATATATCCACATGCAAAACACAGCCTTCACACGAAACCCAACCTTAGTGCCTACAAGATAGGGTTAAAAATTTTAAGTCTTAAGTCTAGTATACGCAAAATATTCAGATACGCAAAATAGAGGAACGGAGCCAACGTTGACACGTTGCATATCTTCGGACAAATCTCTAGGATGCCGATGGGGTATTTTTCGCAATTTGCATTTAACGTATCTGGGATATCGATTGCCTAGATAGACTAGTTTCTTCGCCTTTGAGCTAGGTGATTGGTTTTATAGGACTAGACTGCGAGGTGCTTCTATTTCTGTATGCACTTGAATAACATATTATTATGCACTTTTTGGTGACCATTTCACGAGTAATAATGTCGAAAATAAATCTATGTGTAAAACTATAGTTATTGATTCACAAAATCTAAGAAAAGTTTGTGAACACTTAACGAGGCAATGTATTAAAACGGTACCTTATAGTTCTGCTTTTGATAGAAGATATTTGTCTGAAGTTGCAATTAATAATTAAACAAAGCCCAGCTTCACTTGAAACTGGTTTTACATAACGTCTCGTAACATACCGTTCTTGCAAGTGTGCCTATTCATACACATGTCCCATCCACTTTATTTCTTATCTAACTTAATAATTCTTCTTACACGAGCAATTGTCATTTCCAAACAGGTTCCTCTTACATATGGCTTTGTAAGCCATTAAAGATCTAGCGTTGATACTTAAGATTTTGCTCCCGACATAAAGAAAAATAATGAGAGTATATGAACATTTCTCAAATACTTGAGCCCTAAGATTTATTTGGGCGTTAATTTTTATTGCGTTATGTGCTACAGGGGAAATATGGCTCGTTCGTTAGTTCGTTGCAATATATTATAGAATAGTTTAGAAGCAGCTGCAATAATGTATAGAGTTTATGATCACAATAGAGATTATGTCACAGAGGAAACTGCAAATGGAGTGCTTATTTGCAAAAACGTGGATTTAATAGTCAATCAGATTTGGTCACACTTTAACAAGAACACCTTTTATTCTTGACACTAGATGCTAAGCAAAGTATCAGTCTGATGTATATTTTCTTATATAAAAAACAAAACAGTCAAACCATTACAACGGTTTTGTGGGGCTTAGCATATAAGATGGCTACCTTTGTGATATAAGATAAGTAAATAAGTAAATAATAAATAAGTAATAAATAACTAGCTTTTGCCCGCGACTTCGTTCGCGTGGAATAGTGGCATCCGGCAGATTTTTGGTTTGAACAATAGATGGCGCTGTATGTCCGGAATACCTAAATTGTATTTTTTATTTTTATTTTTTGTAATAAAAACTATCCTATGTCCTTCTCCTGGCTCTAAACTACCTCCCTGCCAGTTTTCAGCTAAATCGGTTCAGCCGTTCTTGAGTTATAAGTGGAGTAACTAACACGACTTTCTTTTATATATATAGATAAAAATAAACTATGTGCCTATTAACTATACAACTATAGGACTTTTATCAGTAGATATATCAAAACTTCTCAAGTATTGCGCCTGAGAAATTTGGTCAAATTCTCATGTGATGATGAAGTAGAATGTGATGCAGAAAAGCATAAACAAAAAGTTAGCAAAGACCACTTAAACCCAGTAAAACTGCCATACACTCCACAAACGAATCACTGATCAACAATAGAGAACTTAGTAATCCATTTACTACCTACTCCGTGTCAAAAGTACCACAATAAGGTTGCTTACCGATCGCCTTAGGACGATAATTAATATAGTAGTCATAGGAAATGGATTATGACTCCTTTCCTCCGTTGCACACCAAGATGGATGATCAGAAACTGATTGTAAATTAATGTTTCCCTTTCATATTTAAGCACGGATATAATCATTGTATATTAATATTATAAAGCTTGGCGCCGGATGGCGTTAGTCATAGTGTCTTTTGTAAGTTCTTGCTGATCTGATCTTTGGTAGGTTACATGTTTTGTTGGATGCTAATTAGCAGCGGATGGGCAGTAAATATGTTGCCTAATTCAAGACTTGGTATGGACTAAATATGATTTGTTTTCAACATCATATTTTACAGTTTTATCTGAACTGTAGGCAAGGAAATACGCAGAAGAAATTGCTTGTTTTACTCGTTAGGCTGGCACGCGTGAAGGTGGTCTTTTCACAGGTCATAAATTGGCTGAAAATCATCACTTATTCTAGTTTATACAAACAGATTATATCCAACAATCCCTTCAAGATGTGAGTCAGTAAAGAAACATCTTTAGATCAAGGCAGTCCTCATAAAACTAGGACCACACATCAAAAGCGATTTGTCTTCTCATAAAGATGAACCCAGACGCATGTTTCTTATTCAAACCATCTGAAGACTCAATTCAATACTAACATTATAAAGCTGAAGAGTTTGTTTGTTTGTTTGAACACGCTAATCCTAGGAACCGCTATCATCATCCTCCGAGCCTTTTCCCCAACTATGTTGGGGTTGGCTTCCAGTCTAACCGGATGTAGCTGAGTACCAATGCTTTACAAGGAGCGACTGCGCTATCTGACCTCCTCAACCCAGATACGCGGGCAACCCAATATACCAGGAACTGCTAGTCATATTTAAAAATATAGTGTTAGATAGCCTATTAATCGAGGATGGCTATAGACTACTTTTTATCCGGGTTCTTGCAGAAGTTCGCATAAGATGCAGGTGAAACCACTGGCAGAAGTTAGTTCAATATATGGAATTCAAACGAGGTTCAGTATGTATGCTTGTTCATGCATATTACATATGTACATACCTGCACGCCGGTTTTGCTAAGCAGATATGCACGGCCTTTTATGTCAAACTTCTTATGACTCGATGATTGGTTTTTGGATGCAAATCGCATTTGATTTGGTTGCTGTCCGAAATTCAAGCGCCAATTTTGTAGCGGCACTTAAAATAACTGAGCCTGAATTATAAGTACTCATGTGTTTATGGATTTAGTATGATGTACATTATGTAGGCAGTGGTGAAAATTTTGGTAATAAACTCGCAGTTTCGCCATACTAAGTGGTGGTATCCCAAAATATTATTTCATTAAATAGATTGACTCGCAATGATAGTGACAAATCACTATCATTTACAAAATGTTTCCTACAGATCAGTTGATGTTAAAACTATCATAAACTTTACCATAAATATACTACAAAACATCTAAAACAGACAGGTGAGTCGTTTGAAAAATCCGACATCGTCACATAGGCGCTGTTTTAGTCTCCCGCCAATTTCCATCAAGACATAATTTGATAGTTACTAATAACTGGCTTCCTACCCCTTTGAAGTCCAGTCTAGTCTGTTTTAAGTTCGTTGTTAATAATTTGATCAGAGACCCGTCTCCGTACGTTGTCACATCCCTTTGAAGTCTGCATAAATATCATTGATACTCCGTTACCTTCAACCACGTTAGAAGTAATATTTATCGCAGTTAAAATGAACCGTAAAACTCTTAGTTGTGTATTTGTGTAAGTAATTTATAAAACTATCAATTTGTTTATTTTAGAGTTCTAGTAATCTTCTGAGGACGGAATATTAGTAGGTAACTCATACTCATAAAGAAGATGGTTGATGCACGGATAACTAAAATGCATGGTTGACGAGTTAAATATTAATGGAAAGTCATTCAAATGTTTTTGTGACTTTGTCTGTATTCTAATCACAATCCGTTCCGTCTAAGGAAAACACTAAAGTTGTGGAAAAACGATAATATTAATTGGAGTGTTAGTTTTAGTAATTAGAGGTTAGTTTCTAAGAATTATACTTATTGAAAACTGTAAAGCTTTTGTCTTAATTGGTAATTTAAGTCGGAGAACAATAAGGAATTTTAGGTGAGAATAAAAGATCATGTTGGTGAAATTACTTACAAAGAGATCGCACTGATATTAAGACAGGTATAAAATTAGTACTAAGTATTGTTCAAACGTGGTTTTTGCAAATATTTTACTTAAGCTGCGAATAAATACGAACTTTAAAGTAACGGTAAGCATAAAATTGGAAACGACTTTCAGAAAGCTATTTTATTTTTTTCAAAAATAAAACTTTATGATTATCTTTTGAGTAAACCTTAAGTATAAGCGGTTCGTCATATCTAAATTAATACAATAGGCATGTGGACTTATCCGATACGAATCAACATCGCGACATCTGTATTCCTAACGCAAGAACAACAGTTATTGTTATTCTAAATCTGAATAAACAAAACAGAGCTTTGCATTTGAATATAGCTTCCTCGATTTACCATTCATGTTGCATACGCGTGCAGAATCAACTACACAATCGCCAATCGGATAATCGTCAGCATCGATACAAAGACGAGATATCGATCTCGATCGCTCCATTCCGATGCATCGATACGCATTGCGAGTTGACGTTGACAAATTGCATCTTAAAGGACTTTATGGTCGACAAATTGAGGCTACTCGTATTTATTGCAATGAATCCCGCAGAAGGAGAATTCTCGGGATAAGCTTATCGATTTGTTTTAATCGATACGATATTGATCTCGGTTTGACCCTTTCGTTTGTGTTGCCGATTCTGGTTAAGTTTTATGGTTCGAGTAAATGTGCGTGTGTCGTTAACCTCCGAGTGTGAAGAGATTAATGAAGCTGTTAATTTAAGTGATTGGGAACTGCGTTTTGTATTGTTTTGATTGATATTTATTAAGGAATCGATTTGCGGTGCCCTGATGGTAATGGTGACGGTGAAATTATTTATTGAAGCTGTTAATTCTGGATTTTATTACGCTGCCTGTTTAAATAAATTGAAGCCAGTGACAGTAACGATTCTACCTGATCTAATTATAAAGAGGTGCAGTATTACTTACTGCATACCTGATTGTCTACAAGATCTGTTGTTTTGATAAAGCTTACAAACAAAAAAATCTTCTGGCAAAGCCATCTTGTGCTCAAATGGTTTGGCTGATTACACAGGTAGTAGCCATGTAAAACACTGTTTTGCAGCTGCATCTGGTCACACTGGGAGCCAACCAAAATATAATTGGGAACTAGGTAGGCACTATCTGACCTCCTCAACCCAGTTACCCGGAAGACCCAAAACCCCTAGGTAGGACAGGTTGTCAGACTTACTGGCTTCTGACTACACGTAATGACTGCCAAAGATGTTCAATGGCTTCCAAATTAATTAAAAAAGTGTTCTAATAGAATTATACTTCTCTGTGTGAGAGGAGTACAGAGCAGTGGGATCATAAAAACGCTGATGATGATGATAGAATTATGTTTTCTCCTCAAACAGGAGTCACAGATAAAAAAGCACAGCTTCCAACGACAGATAAGAACAAATGCCAGTTATCTTACTCCATCTAAGTATGTGCGATGTGCCGAGTGTCAATGACTTGCACCGTTATATCTTCAACGATGTTTTTGGCACTACCGTGAATGTTACGTAAGTAACATGTGTTTCACTAGGGTTGGTTAAAAGTTAATCTATCGTTGTTCGTTAGTCTGATTAAAACTCGAGAACGGCTGGGCCGATTGAGCTGATTTTGGTTTTAAAATGTTTGTAGAGGTCCAGGGAAGGTTTAAACGATACGAAGTTCGCGGGATCAGCTAGTTGAATATAAAAAATAAGGTTTTATTTTCGTCGATCATGAGACTTAAAAGCGTGTCAACTAGGGAATGAAATCCCGGGATCCCGGATCCCGAGATCCCGGGATCCCGGCCTTATTCTAGTCCCAAAATCCCGGGCTTAGATTTGTCCAATCCCGGGATTTAAACGCAATGTTACGTCAATGTCACAACACAATGTCGAATTGACAGCTGATTATTATTAGTCGTACCCCCAAAACGGAAACATTGCTCTGTAGCGGACTTTTTCAGTACTTTAGATGACGTCTAGCTCGAATGACGTCCGTAGACGGCTTTCCCTTCAAAGCGTTTGTGACTTCAAAAGATTTAAGGACCTTGTTATTGTCAAAAGGTTATACAGATTTGACAAAATCTGCAAATTCAATTCGCAGTCGTGTTGTCAGTTACAGCCACAAATTAAAAAATTAAATCAAAGCTGAAATAAAGGCTTTAAAAAATGAAGGCCAGCGCTTCAGTTTGAGCTTATTTTTGTTTTGATTTTGTTCACATTAACACGGAAGTCGATGAAAGACTGCTGAGTTTAAATAAAAATGGTAACCGATGATTTTTTTGTCGTTTTTAATACAAATTTTCAATCCCGGGTCTATCCCGGGATCCCGGGGTTGTCTTTGTTCAATCCCGTAGTCCCGGGATTGAAAATAGGGGCCGGGATTGCATTCCCTAGTGTCAACGTCTTACAGAATCGAAGTAAAACTTTTTTGTGTAGTTATGAATTTAAGCGACTTTTTTTGTCTCAAACATTAAATCGGTAAGAAGGTAGGTTGTTTTTCTCATCTTCACCCTTTAGTTATCCTCCCTTATTTTATGTTATCCTGTCAGCATTCTGCTCAACTTAAGGACTGCTAAAACTAAATTCTGCTGGACCATTGTCCTGTTAATAGGTGACAATGAATCCATTTGTGAATAAAATATGTATGTTGCTCATGATGTTTAAAAAAACCTTATATAATATTTATAAAGGTTCATTGTCACTGTAAAGCCCAGTAAACTACCTTTACAAACACTTTTGTCTTAACTCCAACATACAGTCAACCAACACGTTTTTCGTATCACAATCAGTAACATAAACCAGTGCCATCCCTAGGCCCAGTAAATAGGCCTCCATACACCGCGTTAGGCGAACCGTGAGGACATGAAACGCGCCGCTATCGCGATCAAAGATGCCGCTCGCTTTCGGCACCGCGCGGTTAAGCTGCGGCTACACTGGTTCGTCAGAAATACCTGGAGTCTGAAACCTGTGGGAAACAATGAGAAGAATTCACAAAAGGTTGTCTATGTTGTCTTAATAAGATTTGGATTTTTTTCTAATATTTGTGGTGGTTAATGTTATAATCAAATCAAAACTCATTTATTCAAACTTGGCTGAAAAACAGCACTTTTCGAACGTCAAAAAAAAAATTACAAAAGACAGCCCCCAAAACGCCCACCCTTCACTACTTCCTATGTGTTTTTGCTGGGAAGAAGAAGTGGCGCAACAAACTCCCCAGCAACACATGTCTGTCTGTAGGTTAGAAGAACCTTAAACATTGTTTGATATGTACATTTGTATACAATGTAATTTGTATATTACAATAGAGGACAATACAGTAAAAATGATTTATACACCATATGCTAGCTAGCACTCACCCTACATACCTTAACTAACTCAAATAAATGCGAAAGTATCTCTGTTAGATAGAGGTTTTCACACCAAATCTACTGAACTAATTTAAATAAAAGTTTGATACACAAATAGTCTAAAGCCTGAGAAAGGACACGAGTACTCTTTACCCGGTTATGAATAGTGGGTAGCCGGGACTTGGGAAAAACTGGGGAGAACAGCCAGTTAATCATAGAAGACGGTTTTAAACAATTGCGGGTGACATTTGTTTTCCCATGAGTATTCAAATCTATATACTTATAATAAATCTGTAGAGAGGTCAATTCTGTACATTAAATATATTTCCAAAATATCTATCAGGGGGTGATTAGTGATCGATACTGATGCCAAAAATGCAATCAGTAAAAATTTTGTCTGTCTGTCTGTCTTTCTGTCTGTCTGTCTGTCTGTCTGTCTGTCTGTCTGTCTGTCTGTATGTTCGTTATGGAAACAAAAACTACTCGACGGATTTTAATGAAACTTAGCACAAATATTCTTCATACTCCTGGGCAGGTTATAGAATACTTTTCATCACGCTACGATCAATAGGAGCAGAGCAGTGATGGGAATTGTTGGGAAAACGGGAGAAGTTACTCCATTTTTTAAGCTTTCGTCACGTGTGCAGCCTTAGTGGTTAAAGCTAAGTAGTAACAGGCTAGGTACGCATAGATTTAGATAATTGTATAGGCTGGTGATTATTATTATTTCCTCTCTTTGCACAAAGTCCGAATCTAACGCGGACGAAGTCGCTGGCAGAAGCTAGTATATAATAAACCTACTGTCCAAATTCGTGAGCTACCAACTACCCGCTGGGGCACTACGTAGATGCCTAATTGATAATCCTTTTTACTCAATAAAATAATTTTTAAAATATAAATTTCCAAAATATAAATAGGTACCTAAACTTTATCACTTGCATGTTTATGTGTGTGTATAAACTAATTTGCATGTCATTATATTGTGACTGAATACCGAACACACTGAAATTTTGTAACACCTTATGAACCTACTGTATTCATGTGCAAATAAATACTTTGACTTTTGACTTTGATAAATGGTAGTTATATCACAATATGATCATTTCAGGCAATCCAAAGGTTGACTAATTCATGTGTTAGGTATTATTTATTTTGTGCATAAGTTGGTGTAAGTAAAGCTTTACAGAAACAGCTGAAAGATGCGGCTTCACTCAAGTTACAAAGAGTAAAATGGACAGCCAAAGTTATGGAGAGGAGACATATAGTGAAAACACATTCTGGGATATCATATCATCGTTAAATGAAGAAAGTAACTGGATATGGTTCAAAGATCTTGCATCTGAGGTGTTGCAAAATATCTTCATGTAAGTAATATTCATGTTTCAAAGCTCCGAATAGTATAAAGCTTCAACTGAAATTCTTTCATTGCTAGACAGCCCACATTTCGTGGAAGGCTATATAGGACATCTCCGGGTTTGTTAAGCAGTTTGCAATCTAGAGTGAATTCTTTAAACAGAACTTAAGAAACTTGAATTTTTTCATAAGTTTTCTTTGCACACAGGGAAGCACGCAGGAAAAAGCGTGCCTCGGTAATCCAACTTTAGATCTCTGCCTAACTATTCGGACTTAATCCTACAATGTTATTTAACTACGTAATTAAAGAAAATACACTCTATCTCTGTTATCAGTTGAAAATCAGCAATATACGCAGATATGTGAATGAGGCTTAACCTTAACGACCCTGGTTTCTCAGATATAGTTGGTAGCCGCTGTAATGAGCATTAAGCTCTGAGAGCATTTAAACAACTGGAACAGTCAATAGGAATGCTTGTGCTACAAGATTTGCCGATTTACGCAAGTTGAGCGAGGACACATAACAAATAGGTGTAGCTAACTCATGCATTTTTATCACAAGGCGAAATTAACAAATATGAGGATAAATTTGATGTACACAGTACAAACAGTTCGCGCCAAGTAACTTGGCGTTTCTGAATTTAGCCATTTCATTTTATTCAATAAAAACAAATAATCAAAACACTAGAACTATTGTGAATTCCATAGCAGCTAACTTCGGACAAGCAAGCTCAACAATATTTGTGCAAGAATGTGTGTAGGTACATATTTTCGCAAGAAGTGAAGTTATCCTTTAGAATTGCAAAGTTATTTGGTACAAACTGTACAAGCATGAAGGACGCTATCTTTGACAGGTAACGGCGTGTCCAGTTGGTCAAATGCTCTAAGGTAAAGCTCTTGGCAAATAAAATGTTCAGTACATAAAAATAAAGTATGTACTAGGCAGTATCATAGTATGGAGTCGTTGCTGGAAACTTCTGTGCTACTATCGGAGTATGCGTCGTAATAAATTGTAATAGTTCTCAGAATATCTCGTTGATTGACATTGTAAATGTACAGTTAGCTTGAGAAGTTAGTGTTAGGTTGACAAAAGGCTTTATTTAGTTTTATTTTTAATAATAACGAAGATACTTTCATACTCGTATATAAACTTTTAAAGGAGAAACTCAGATTTAAAATATATGCTCATTAGTTTTGGAAATATGTGTAGGCTGGCTTGTTAACTGAAGGATAGAATTCAAATAAAAGCAACTAAAAACTGCAACTAATAAATAGGTCCCGAAAATATAACTAAAAATCTAAAATACTTTATGCTTAACGTAATCAGATCATCTATTCATTCATCTCCCTGGCCTTTTCCGTAATCGGAAAAGTATTCAGCAAATTTGATTAAACCACTCGCATTATTATTAAATCAATGGCTAAAAAAAAGTCGTGGTGGTCTAGTGGGTAAAGAACCAACCTCTCGAGTATGAGGGTTTGGGTTCGGTTCCAGGTCAGGCAAGTATCAATGCAACTTTTCTAAGTTTGTATGTACTTTCTAGGTAAATCTTAGACACCAATGGCTGATAAAAAGGTGAAGGAAAACATCTTGAGGAAACCTGGACTATAAAGTCTGAAATCACCAACCCGCATTGAGCAAGCGTGGTGATTAAGCTTAATCCTTCTCCGTGTGAGAGGAGGCCTGTGCCCAGCAGTGGACGATAAAAAGGCTGTAACAGTAAACAACAATGGCTAATAAACTAATAAGCCACGAGCCTTCTAAAACCATAACTTCCAATGCTGACTATACATGGTGTTTACTATGGGTCTAATTTGTAGCGTCTATTAATAGCCAGTGTCTGCAATGCATCAATTCGGTCACTCGGTGGCGTATGTTACACTCAAGCATGTTTAAGTAGCAGGCACTTGATAGAACGGTTAGTAGAGATAAATAGTGGTAGAAATAAGGTTGGTAATATTTTTTAATTAGGTGCTGTAAATATGTATAGCTTCTTGACAAAAATATATTAAAAAAAATAAGTCGTGTAAGTTTGGTTACCTGTATGTTTGTTTACCTTTAACCCCTACCTAAACCACTATAAGCAATTTTATAAAACTGAATCAACCGGTCAAACTAGTGGAAATAATAATTATTAAAAAAATAACGAAATCCGTCCTTGGGTCGAAGATAAAGCAGACAGATTTCGACCTTTGCTTTACAATTTGCGGAATCTTTTACGACTTCAACTTACAATCCTTTCCGCAAATGAACCAACAATGTACTAGCATAAACTTAAGGAACTTACAACAACACTATACACAAATCCTTTGCCAATCTCTCATAGATTAGGCGTAGACAGACACCACAAAATTAATAGAAGCAGTTAGCCACGATTTATACCTCGATCTTGCCTCGATGAGGCTTGAAATACCCACCTTTGTTGTCATTACGGTCCACTGCAGGTTTATATTAGGATTGGACATGGAGAACGAAATGACTAGCGGAGATGTCATAACGCAAAATTTCCTAAGAACGTAGCGTACCCAAATGCGGGTGTTCGGGGGACGAGGAACGTTACTAGCTCCGTTCTTACACGCCTTCTATGAAACCAACAGCTTATTTTCTAAATAAAATCACCTATCAATCAAGACTAATTTTTGACAGATTGGTTTTAATTTGAATTAAATAAAAAATCATTCGTTCAATCAAATATTCAAAGTAGGCTGAAAAACAGAACTTTTCGAACGTCAGGATTACATGAGACAGCCCTAAAAACGTCCACATTTCTCGTTAGTCCTAGTAACTGATCCTGCCTACCGAACGTTGCTTGACCTACAAGAAGGCGCCTGACCTACCTTCCTTATGGCATCTCCGCTATCTTTCCTTCCTCCGTGGGTAAGTGCTCAGGGCGACATCGCTTGCGAATGATTGTAGACTAGAGTTGTAGGTAGGCAGTTATCCGGGTGAAATAATAGACTGAAATTGGATTATGTTGTTTTAAAATTGCAGTCCGCAGGCTGTTGATGTGTTGATAAAAGTAGTTCTGTAGTTATTTCAGTTTTATGTGTTTTCCTTGTTTGTATTCCTTCTGGGGTTTTTGAAAGTGACTGCCAAATGACTACTATTAACAGTGATAAAAGTTGGGTTGACGATGAGGGAAAAGTAGCAGAAGCCATACGTTGAAGCCTGAGAATATAGCAATAGGTATACAATATAATATAGCAACCACAGTGATTGAGATTTTGGTACCCAGTATTACAAAGATTTTTGACCATACAATTGCAAGATATTATTGGCACTTTTAAGTTCGCTGAGAGATGTTTTCTACTTTACCTCACTGCATTCTTTATCTTCGTTTTATTATATGTAATTTCATAACTTTATCGCATCCCTATCGCAAGAACACGGTATACAAATTACAAGTCGTTATATTTATAATTTTATTTACACAAGTCGAGATCGATAGGATATGATACGCACCAGTTTTTACCGACTTCGGAAAACTATGGTATGATCAACTTGCCTCGTTAGGTCACCTTTCCGATGGCTTGTTTATGGGACCCATCGATACTGATCAAAGGGATAATTTATTATAATAATCTCTTGAATATTTAAAGGAATTTCAAATATGAGACGAGGTGTTTAAGTTTTTGTTGGCGAAGGAATAAAATGGATCGGAGTGCTACGATAGTTGAAGGTCTTAGCCTAAGACTCTTAGGTATTTGTCTTTTTGCGATGGTTAGAGCGTTTTCAGATTATCCGATCCGATATCGGTCTTAGGCATCGATCCGATGTACAACAAAATATAGTTCATATATTAAAACTAATATTATAAAGCTGAAGAGTTTGTTTGTTTGTTTGAACGCGCTAATCTCAGGAACTACTGGTCCGATTTGAAAATTACTTTCAGTGTTAGATAGCTCATTTATCGAGGAAGGCTATAGGCTACTTTTTATCCCGGTACGGGAAGTAGTTCTCACGGGATGCGGGTGAAACCGCTGGCAGAAGCTAGTATTAAAATGTTGTTAATATCGATTTTATGTAAGTATTAATAAACGTCCTCATATAGTAGAAAATACACAACGAGGTATATTCCCCCTATGATTTAATGGACCATCTCAAAATGTTCAGCCATTTTATCCTAAGTTCATAATAAACAAACTAACATCGCATTTGAAATAACTAATTGCTATTAGACCACGATGTATGTATGTATGTCACATTTCTGCATAACCGACAGACAACGGACGAATGAATCATCAACATTGACTCATGACACGTTCTATTCTATCATGATTAATATTACGTATAACAGTGTAACAAAGAAAATAACCCTTTGTTTATGTCCCTTTGTCTTTGTTAAAAGTTAAAAATAACTTAAGTACTTACACGTTTACGTCAAACGTCAGTTATGTCATCGTGACTGATAAATGTATACATAAGTCCTGTAAAAGTTTAATGTGTCCAATTTTATTGGTGTTGCAATTAGTGAACTGTTTTGCTCAGCGGGTAAGGAAGAATTCTACCAATAGTACGTAGCTACATTTGTTCAGTTTTCACCTATTTTTAAATTACCTATATGGCCTATTACCTACTTGCTTAAAGTTTGTGAAGATATAATAATAAGGTGCACTAACGGAAAATCATTCTCAGAATATTTATATGATTGTTAATGTACAACAGGCCGAATGGCAAAATATGGCAGAACTTGTTTATTTTATAACACTATTTACTTTTCTACCCATATTTGCAAAATAAATATTCTTCTTTATCTTATCAGAATAATGACACTTATCTTTACAGAAGAAAAATTTCAAAAACGTTTTTTTTTAATATAAGTGAAACATATTAGGACAACTTTGATCTGATCCGCCAAATGTGTAATTTCGTCATAGTTTCGTCATCCAATAAGCCAAACTACAGTCATCATAGGCTTTCAGCTGCATACACATGTGTTCATGTACCGTTCGTCACAAATCAGTGTGGGAACGTTTATATAGAACAAGTTAATGACGAAATTAGAAGCATCTTAGTTGTTTTTTACAACATGCTTCGGGAAATGTCTCGGCTCATCTAAGATGACTGGCGACACTAGTTTTGTAGGGTTGCCATGTTTTGTGTTATTTTCCATCTTGTTCAAAAGTTGTTAGTGTGCCTGCACTAGACAAGAACCTCTTATCCAAATTGGTGATTCCGGATTTTGTCTCATCTTTCCATTAACCAAAGTAAAAAAATGATTTGAGTGAGTGAAGAAGAATTCAATGAGTTGTTATATAAATAAATTTAATGTTACGGCATATCTTTCTTATTGAAAGTTAAACATTGTCATTTGGCAGTCGCTACGGGTAGTCAGAAGTCAGAAAATCTGACCAGGTAATTGTTTGATTTAAAGTGAAAATAGGACTGCAGATAGACAGTCGCTCCATCTAAAATACTGGTAGTCAGTAGCATTCAATTACACTTGGAATGGAAGCCTCGTGTATGTTCTTAAACTGAGATTTCTTTTAAAATAAAAGTCTTCTAACACGTCTACCTCATGGCGACCCTACTCACTCATTAGAAGAGTGCGCAGTTAATTTATTTTTATTGTAAGTGTCATGTCACGAGTGCAGCGGATAATTTTTCTTTGTCCGATGCGCGTGCGTCATTCGGTGTATATAGTAATAGTCCATAATCAGCATATACATCCCGGCTTTGTTTGTCTCTGTTAGGAAATATGTGCAACCCATTCACACATAGTTTGGTTTTAAAGAAAATTGAGATTTTCTTCCATAAAAGTATAGAAGTTACGTAAAAACTTTGTTATTACCTTTTATCAAAATCTTGTGTTATTCATAGCTTCTTTTTTATGGGAAATCTGATCTCTCTCCGGTCGTGTTGGATTGCCGTCCCATCGGGCTATGAGAGTGAAGGAATAGTGAGTGCACCTGTGTCTGCGCAAATGCTCGTGCACTATAATATGTCCTGCGCAGCTGGCTGATCTCCTTATATGAGAACAGCCGCCGTGGCCGAAATCGACCGTGGACGCCATTATTTATGGGAAATAATCAAATGACCCCTTCCGCTGTAAGTGCAGCGTGAGGAAGTGTCAGACTCTTACTGACTAAAACCCACCATATTCCTTCTTAAGCCCTTTATGTACCAGGGTCGCGGTAACTCTTTCGAACAATCCAGCAGCTCCATACACTTACAGTTTCTGAGAGTTCATCATGAGTGGGTGAGTCAGTGACCTTTCGCTTTTATAGTTAACTAGCTTTTGCCCGCGACTTCGTTCGCGTGGATTAGTGACTTCCGGCAGATTTTTGGTTTTACCCACATAGTTCCCGATCTCGCGGGATTTTTGAGAAGTTCCCGCTCAACAATACAATTTTTCCACGACGGTATCGAAGCGCTCGGCCGATACCCAACCAAATGCGTGTAACGAAACCATAGCGCGATCTATTTCGATCCCAACGCCATCTATCGAGCATCGTGACAACTCGGATTATTTATCTATACTCCGTTCGGGCATTTTCTTTGTACTAAAAGTAGTATTATATTGTTATTATTTTTTTCATACCTTTTTACTATTTATTTACTTTTTTCCGATAAATTAAAACAACATGAACCGAACTCGTGTAACGATCGACACCATTGCGCGTAGTACTAATAGAATTATCTATACTCCGTTAGAGCATTTTCTTTGTAGTAAAACTTTTATTATATTAATATTAATTTGTTTACACCTTTTTACTGTTTATTTACATTTTTCTGATGGATTTTCCGATGAATTAAAACAATAACATGAACCGAACACGTATAATGACACCATTGCGCGATTAACGCCATCTATCTACGGAGCATAGGAACAGCATTTCGACATTTGACCAATAGATGGCACTGTATGTCCGTAATAAATTTTATTTTTTATTTTTATTTTTTTGTAATAAAAACTATCCTATGTCCTTTCTCAAGTTTCAAACTATGTCTGTACCAAATTTCACAAAAATCGGTTCAGTAGTTTAGGCGTGAAGAAAAGACAGACAGACAGACAGAAAGACAGACAGACAGACAGACAGACAGACAGACAGACAGAGTTACTTTCGCATTTATAATATTAGTTTGGATATTTTTTGTAATAAAAACTATCCTATGTCCTTTCTCAAGTTTCAAACTATGTCTGTACCAAATTTCACAAAAATCGGTTCAGTAGTTTAGGCGTGAAGAAAAGACAGACAGACAGACAGAAAGACAGACAGACAGACAGACAGACAGACAGACAGAGTTACTTTCGCATTTATAATATTAGTTTGGATTTTAGTTACCAAAGATTAGCAGTGTAATAAAGTAACCAAAAATTGTAGGCAATATTGCAAATATTATAATATTATTTGGGTGTGGGAAAGTAAACTTAGTCAAGAGTGCCATAAAATATTTCAATCCCTACTAATATTATACATGCGAAAGTAACTCTGTCTGTCTGTCGGTCTGTTACGCTTTCACGTCTAAACCACTGAACTGATTTTAATAAAATTTGGTACAGAGATAGAGTTGATCTTGAGAAAGAACATAGGATAGTTTTTATCCCGGACTTTTGAAGAATTCTCTTGGAAACGCGATATAACCGAACTCTACGCGGGCGAAGCCGCGGGCGTAAGCTAGTGACGAAATAAACAAAGTGCTTATGAAGTTATAAATAGTAAAATCTAGTTTTATATAATCTTAACCAATTAACGTGAAACAGTAATTTATTAGTCTTAAAACTAATTCATACTGGCGCCAAGCTAGCATTCTAAGTAATAAATATCTCTCTTGGTAGATATTTATCATTATTGTTTTAGTTTATTATCGTTATTTGTAAATAAATCATTTGTGATTGAATAGTCCTACTAATATTATAAATGTGAAAGTTTGTGAGAATGTATGGATGTATGTTTGTTATTCAATCACGCAAAAACGGCTGGACCGATTTGATTGAAATTTGGTATGTAGATAGGTGATAACCTGGATTAACACATAGGCTACTTTTTATCAGCACTCCACGCGGGCGAAGCTGCTGGCGGAAGCTAGTGTTTGATAAAATCAATGTGCTCACATTTTTTTATGGGAGATTGTAACAAAACCTTCTTTTGAAATAAATAAGTTTCAATGATAAAGACTATTAAATTTTAGCTTATTTATTTTAGAAATAATTGTAATAGTTTTAGCTTTAAAAAGTTCAATCCTTCCCGCTGCTGCTTATCGTGTTTGTATGGTTTTCAAAATTCTACAGGTATTTTTAAATCGACTGCCATGAAGGGCAATGCTTTTCGCGCGTATCTTGCTTTAGGTTCTTTTTTCTCATAAAAATTGTGTTCATTATTTTGTTTTTGTTGTGTAATGAGTTTTTATATGAATAAATCAGTTGTTGTCAAGCACTGACGTCTATTACTACATATGTGTGTTATGTTCTTAAAAGGGGAGTTGTTGTGTAATGAGTTTTTATATGAATAAATCAGTTGTTGTCAAGCACTGACGTCTATTACTACAGTTTTTATATATTTTAAAAACGCCTTCTTTACGTACGTACAAAATATCATTATATAATTTATCAATTACTCCATAGGGTACGGTTGTGCCAGGGTACGGTAGTGACAGTCGCAATTGTAACGAAACTATACGTAATACGGGGGAGGGGTGTGAGGGAGAAAGACGTGGCTTACAAGCCTAAACACATTCCCCAGTCTTGCGTTAGCCGGCGCACGACGTTGACGTAAGCTGGGGCCCACATTGTTTTTCAACAATCAAAAGTAAGTATTTTTGTTCGATTTATTTTCCTAATTACTGTTATTTTTATACAGATAGATTATCTTGTTATTTTTTTCTTTCAAAGTTGAACATTAATATATAATTACAAGTGATTTCTTTTTACGTAAAGTATTTGGCAAAATCATGGCGATTTTTTGTTTTCAAAATGATGCGTTGGGTACGGTTGTGACAATTTTTTTGGGTACGGTTGTGACGAATATCTATGCATATAATAAATCTTATATGATTATTTTTTGCTTTTAGATGTCCATAATACGTTTGTGGAAGGCCGAAAGAGCGCAGTGTGATATCAAAAAATATAAAGATGCCGATGAAGAAGTGAAACAAGGGATTTCGTACGTGTAGCTCAACCTACAAGCCTTTCTACAGCCACAAGTTTTAACAGAGTAAATGTTGTTTTGTTGATTGTTAAAACTATGTTTGTAAGCTTATTATGTTAAACATTTCTACAATAAAAGATATTATAGACCATTTTGATATATGTTTATGCATGTCACAACCGCCCTTGGTATGTGGCCGGTTGTGACATTTTCCCATTTTTTTTTAAATTGATGTTTTGAGTAATACATTGCATTAAGGAACAATATATTAGTGTTTTTACGTACACAAATGTACAAATTGCGATACAAGTTCCTTTTCTGTGAGCTAATTAGTCAAATATCAAAATTATTGGTGATCAAACGAAAATTGGCACAACTGTACCCAGTCTACCCTACTTATTAAAATCTCTGTTTCACGTAACAGCCATGCTTGTTTTACATCAGGCTTCAACTCAGTAAAAACACCAAGTTCGTAATATCTGTGTCTATCCATGTTATTAATCTAATTGCATTTGATTTCGGCTGGATTACGTGTAACTAAGCGGTATATGACCACACAGAAATATCGACAGAAGAACATATAAAATGTATACTAAAATATACCGGTGGGTTCCGTACGAAATAATTTCTGTTTTCCAAAACCTGCAGACCGACAAATGTGGGACTCGGTTGCCATCTATCTCTTGATTTGAGGTCAGATAGGCAGTCATCGTTCCATGAACAACACTGGTAGGTACTCAATTGCATCTGGTTAGACTGGAAGTCGATACCGATATAGTTGGAAAAAGGGTAGCCCGATAATGATTCATCTCCAACCTATCCACATTTGAATCATTCAGCACCTACAAACGAATTCACTTTCTACCTATACCTGAGACTTTCACAGTTATAAAATGGCTTAGAATTGCCAACTCAAATTAGTACTTATTCTCAGAATCGTAGTTAATACTAGTGTAGCTGTCAAGTGTGATTGGACACTATAATAAAACAATATCTATCAATGAGAAATTCTGTGTTCTTGTGATTGCAGTAACTAGTTCTATCCTCATTAAACTTGTGCAAAAACATTAACTTTATCCAGTTTTATTATAAAAGAGGTAAATACGAGCCTAATAAATCACGAATGTTTCAAATAACTGGACATATTGTTCTAACCCTCTATTACTTTCATTTATGGTTCAAACACGTAAGTTCATATTTACCAATGAAAATAATAAAGATATTTATTTTTTCTTAATTGCAAGTGTCAAAAATATTACAATAGTATTTCTGAACATTCCAGAGCAAAGTGATTTCAACATTGCTCAGCGGAACCCCAAATCCATCAGCTATCGTTTCTTAAAATCGAATAATACATGAATCAGCCATGATGCATGTCGAAGGCGATTACACCGATCTTAACGAAGCTAGAGGCGCTTCGATATCACGTAGGTATCGATTAAAACGTAGGTATCGATTAAAACGAATAATCGATGCGGTACTTAATTTACTGGCCGCGGGAATATTTTTAATTGATTTTTTTTAGTGGAGAGGAGATTCTAGAATGGTGTGGAGTATTTGTGTACATTTTTAACTGATTTAGAAAATGAGATTCTTGGTTTGACTCTGTTTATCAGTGTATCTTTGTGTGCGATTATCTCTCATTCGGCTGAACCGATTTTTTAAATATTGTTATCGTAAGTACCTATGTGGTTTTGTGCAAGTACGTTGCTTTTTGTTGAGAATGAATACACATTTTAAATTAAAACCAAGTAGTCGGTTACCTTAATTCAACTAATATTTACCTAGTAAGTATATGTATCACGTCACGTGGGATCAAGAGTCCAATGTAAAAACAAAAAATCACATCATCTTAACTAAACACTAAACGCCCAATATAACTACTGATATACGGTCTTCGAAACACTTAAATCAAGGCATAGAAAACGACTCCATGAAAGTAATAATAAAACACTCCGTATAATTCCAAAATACACTACCGATCGTAAAATCTTTTAGTACATTTTAAACTGTGCCCAAACTCAAGTTTTACAGTATTTTAATTGCACAATCTATTAACTACTAACTATGAAGTTAACTTCAAACCCAAAATCTTGAACCTTTCTAATGGATACCATAATTCTCAGTTTATTTCCAGAACATTCTTGACGGATTTATTTATTCTAAACTAACAATAGTGACATCCATTAATTTGAAAATATGTCCGCCGTACACATTATTAAAATAGTGTCGTTTATAAGAAAATTTAAATTAGTTTTTAGTAGAAATAAAAATGGAAATATACAAACCCGGGACACTAATGGATAACAATTCGTTTTCGGGGGAAATGACATAATAAACATCAGGACGGCGTTCCGAAAATATCCAGAATTCGAGTTTGCGTTGGCAACACCGTCGTTATTTCTCTAGGGAAATACGCTGAGTGTTGCCACACCCTGGGTGGCGGCAGACCATCGGTAATTTATTAACAGGTTAAATTTCTAATTAAACCCCGCCCATGTTTTAATATCTACGTATGGTTCGTTGGGTAATATTTCGCTTTATGACGTCAAGTAGTGTCGGAATGGGTGCCTTATGACCCCGAGCTGTGATCAGCTGCATTGTCTAGCAGGTGTATTAATTATTTTCATTACACATCATTGTTATTTTACATGTACGCTTATGCTGAGTCATTCTCCAATATAATAAGTGTAAATTAAAACTTATATTAAAATTTTAATTTCGTAAAGTCTGCCACAATGTGCACCACTAATTGAAGAATTCCACCTCATTTTAAAAGTAGGCTGTTTAACATTTACCTTGGCAGGAAGTCGTTATTTAAAAACAAACTTCGCATTCTGCGTTTAAAAAATTAAAAATGTTTAAAGAACATAAATAACTTAATTATTTACGGCCATAATTTGGTAGTTTTTTTTCGTCGACTGTACTTTTAGTGTGTACGAGTTATGGAGTGTTATCAAGGCACTTATCTGGGTAGTCTGTAATTACCTTAAGAGTAGGGTATTGTAAGGAATGGGGAGCAGTCTGCACTATGCTTCTTAGTAATGTTCGTAGACTGATGTTCTTAAACTATGACTTTAGAACTTTTGTTGAAGTTAATATCTTCCTTTAAGGAGGTATGAAATAATATTACGAATGAAAACAAGCTAACTTGCTAAGTCAGTTAGTTCTCTCAGTATAAAAATAATAAGCTCTATTGTTTAGATCCAAAAAAATGCATTCCTTAAACACATGTTTTTTGTATTAAATTAAAGACAAATAGACAAGCAATATTAAAGTCACCATCCAATTAGGATAGTTAAAAAATTGTGTTTATGAACGAAAAATCTCCTACATTGTAAAAACAGTTGCATCCACCATTTAAAAAACGCTTACGTCACAATCTTTATTACTTTTATACCATTCGTGCAGTCCACAGGATTACCATACCCCAATAATTCACCCAATATTACAAATACAAAAAGCATTTACCATTTCTTTGTCTCCCGGCCGTGCCCACTAATCAGCTAAGTACCCACATACCCATGGGACACAAGTTTGACTAACTCTGTCCGTACCACGGAGTAAGGATACATGACCGGAGATGCCATAATGCAGGTAGGTCAGGTGCCTTCTTCTACGTCACATTCGTATGGTGGGCATGACCAAACCGATCAGTTCCGAGTGGACTAATGAAGTTACGGGTTCTTTGAGACATCTGTAGACGATTTTTGGTGTTACAAAAAATGGTCGGGTCCAAAGAAGGCGTATAAGAGAGAAAACAGTAACGTTCCTCGTCCTTCACTCACCCGTATTTTGGAGCGCTACTTTCTTAGGCGATTTTCCATTATGGCACCTCCGCTAGTCATTTTGTTCTTCGTGGTCAGTACAAACGTAGAAATGTTCACGCGATCGTTATTTTAAGGATAGCTCAACTATCCTTCAGACGGATAGTTACATAATCATGTCAAATTACTAAAATAATGGTTATATGTTTATTATTAGTTTACCTGTAATTCTGGTAAATGGGAGATGGTTTGTGTTTTTCTGTTTGTATCTATAAATAAGTGAGATGTTATATTTTTGAAGTGGCATTTCATGTCTGACAGACATTGTTTGTTTTCTGATGGGAAGGCAATTTTGTGAATAATACTCATTAAAAGAAAGGATGAACCAAATTCTTATTGCAGCGTAGAAAAGAAGCAAAGGAAAAACGAACTCAATTTTAATAAACCTGTTGACAAAACAACGTATAAATGCAATTAGATAATTTGACACAGTCCTATCTACGATATTTCATTATACCTATGCACTTATTAACAGTTTAACTAGAACCCTCAAACAGCATTAACTTTAATTAAGCTCACAGTTTATGTTCAAATTAACCAGAATATAATAAGGCAAAATAATATTCTGAATGTACTAATATCCAACCTAGTTAGGAATAATTAACTTCGCTACTGGTTTATGTCACCTACGCGGTATTTGTATGAATAAAATTACAGCAGTCTTACAAAACATTACATGCGACTTACATACATATTATGAAACCACACCATAGGATTATGGTAATATGTTAGGGTGTGTTCTCGCGTCTTGTCGTTACTTTTTGGCAGGCCGAGAATTAGTGATGTACCGAATATTCAGCAGTTAAAGGGTTTCGGCTGTGCTGTTTCAATTATCATGATTTACAGCGAGTTTCTGTTAATAATTGATAAATAAAATGTCTTTACTTAATATACCTAGTAGGGCTGATATAGAGGTTGTGTGTTTGTAAGTTATCTTAGGAACTAAAGGTCTGATTTAAAAAAGTATTTAATTATTATTAGATCGCCCTTCGTACTTGTCATGGCTCGCAGCCAAAATCGCGGTCATAAGCCAGTTATTACATGAAAGCTAAAAACTATGCATTTATAAAGGTTTATTTACTACTTTAGATAAAGTTAACATTAATATCATTACGTCTACTAAAGCTTGCCGACTTTCAGACTTGCATTTTTACTACAGCATTTTCTTGAAATAAAACTATTACTAAAGTTTCTCGCATTGTAAACACCGCCTAACTCATTCAACAGTGCTACAATCAAATTAGAGACAATAGTGTTGGCTGTAAATTTGGGATAAGCCATAAATCTTATGTCGAAATATCCAAACGATTGATATCGAAAGGTTAGGGAGTGCGTGTCAAATGTAGGATTTATGTTCCGTTGCGATACTTGTGTGGGATGTGACGATTGTTCGTGAATAGTGTGAACAGGGATTAGTGTTGTGCTTGGGTATCCGGCTTTATCGATGTTTGATTTTTGTTTTTTATTGTCATGAACGTACCTTTCTTGTTTCAAGCATATGGACGTCACGTACTTTAAAAATCTTCAACATTTTTAACAAGTGGAGCAGCTTTTTCAATAAATAAATAGGTTGTATAGATTTGATAATGTTCAAAATACTATAGTTTTTTGTTTCTAACTTTGTAAGATCATCTTCAAAGTATTTTTAACCCTTTCACCTTAGGGTTAGCTTAGGGAAATGGAAACAAAAATTATGTTCGAGACCAAGTTACTATAAAAAAACGTGAAAATTCATAATAAACAGCTGTTTTTAGTAAACTGACGTTTATATCTGAACTTAGGCCTTAGTGAAGTTGTATTCTCACAAGGCCTGTGAAAGTACAGCAGAAATAAGTTTATAATATAAACAAACACATGTAATTTTACTACCTGAAGGTCATAATACTGTTATAGTGTGTATTCCCACGAAAGGTTTAGAGCTTTGGGACATAAAATTGTTGATGGCTGCATAAAACCAGGCAACGACGAATGCGTGGCTTGTATGCTAATAAAGGTAAGAGAAAACAGTTTGTATTTTCATTTTGTATAATGTATTTTTTGTAAGTATTGTTTTAAAAAAAGGACGTAACTGGGTCTCGTGTTTGAGTTTTTAGCAGGTTTGTATCCTGATAAGTAAATAGCTAATCACATCTATGAACGTGACAGTTGTGAAATTCTAATGGAAGACTGCAGGGATTTTGATGAAACTTGGCGTAATATAAACATACGAAATAACGTTAAGGAGGATCTGGTTGTACAAAACCGAGCAAGCATCCATGTAAAACCAAAGGGCTGATTTATTTGTAAGTAATACAAAGTTAACGTTACAAATACTTTTTCGAAATTAGTTCGGGTCATCCTCTCTGATCTCGTAACGTTACAATTTAACTGAACAGGCATCTGATGGGTATCGCGTGATCTGTCGACGGTACAAATATGTTACCTTTCCCCGTAGTTACCCTTGCTATCATTGTTCGTCTAAATTGCCCAATTATCCCCAATAGTTTTATATCTTTTAGAAAGCACCAACGTTAGGGTCGACCTTTTGTGAGATAAAGAGCGTCTGACAACGAGTTCAGAAAGAAATTTGCTTTTGTGGTATCGTCATCGACATATACCTTTATTTAAAAAATAATGTTATACTCGGTCAGTAAACTTATAGAACAGAGAGATTAACGCTAAAAAGATTCTGGAAAACGTTCGTTTTGTACCTACACGATTGTTCATAATCCTACTAATATTATAAACGCGAAAGTTTGTATGTATGGATGTATGGATGTTTGTTACTCTTTCACGCAAAAACTACTGAATGGATTTTAATGAAACTTTACAATAATATAGCTTATACATCAGAATAACACATAGGCTACAATTTGTAAACATATTGTTCGAAATACTAAACCTGCGCAGACGAAGTCGCGGGCACCAGCTAGTATTTTATATTATTGCCTATATTTCGTACTGGCATCTCACTTTAACAGAAAAATTGCTCTAGGCTGCTTAGTCAGAATTAGCGCTTACCTGATACACAAAGGGTCCAGAAGGAACATCATCCTCCGAGCCTTTTTCCCAATCATGTTGGGGTCGGCTTCCAGTCTAACCGGATTCAGCTGAGTACCAGTGCTTTACAAGAAGCGACTGCCTATCTGACCTCCTCAACCCAGTTACCCGGGCAACCCGATACCCCTTGGTTAGACTGGTGTCAGACTTACTGCCTTCTGACTACCCGTAACGACTGCCAAAGATGTTCAATGACAGCCGGGACCTACAGTTTAACGTGCCATCCGAAACACAGTCATTGGTGTCTAAGATATACTTAGAAAGTACATACAAACTTAGAAAAGTTGCATTGGTACTTGCCTGAACTGGAATCGAACTCGCGCCCTCATACTCGAGAAGGAACAAAGATGGATTATAATCAGTACAAGTCTGTTATAAGTAGTCATTCCCTCTCGCTGCACTTACAGTGGGAGCGGTCTTCTGATGATTTTTCGCCAGAAATGCCTCTTAGTCTTCATCTTCTATCGCCCTCACGATCGAATCCAGTTTTCTCATAACTGATGCAAAATGTAGTCACAGTGCTCATCCAATCACCCTTCAACACTTACTTCACCATCTTCTTTATTTAGTATCCACACCTATAAACCTCAATGTCCTCCTGAAAGTAATGCCTGAGCAATACCGCACTCATTGTGAGGACCTCCTTAACTTATGCTTGTTGGACACCGAAATCGCTTTGACTTGATCCTATCGGGAACACGACGCGACACGCTTGTGGGAAAATGGCCGCTACTATTTGTTGGCGAGTCTGTGGTAGTTAGTGGGTGATTTTATGGTGAGTAGTTCTATCTAAAAGAATGTATTGGTAGTTATTAGCATTCGAGTCTGGAATACATGCACTGAGCCATTCTACATTTTGGGAACTCTTAACCCTTAGTCCCCAGGCCGGCGAACAAATTTTTTTTTGATACATATACATTTAAGACTTTGTGAGTGCCTTCCTTACGATGAGTCCGACAAACTTTTCGAATGCGCAAATTTTGGTGCCGCTGCGTTTTTTAATGCTTGACTCCTGAAATTGTCGATATGACGTCACTATGGCTCTTCGTACATACACGTTTCATCTTTTGAGATTCGTTTAATAAAGTTAACTAGAGAATGGTGGTCAACTTGTCCGATAAAGATCGTGCTGCGTTCGGAGTGTCCACCATCCTGAAAATGTCGATATGACGTCACTATGACTCTTCGTACATACCTGTTTAATTTTTTGAGATTCGTTTAATAAAGTTAACTAGAAAATGGTGGTCAACTTGTCCGATAAAGATCGTGCTGCGTTTGGAGTGTCCACCATCCTGAAAATGTCGGTATGACGTCACTACGACTCTTCGTACATACCTGTTTCATTTTTTGAGATTTGTTTAATAAAGTTAACTAGAAAATTGTGGTAAGCTTGTCCGACAAAGATCATGCTGCGTATGGAGTGTCCACCGTCCGGAAAATATAGATATATTTTAAGATTTGGTATAAAGTACTGACAATTGGTGTGAAGTATGTTAATAGTAAATGTTGCATTTAGAAAGTCGTTTCGAATGATATATGTATCATTACTACAGGAGGGATTTATTAACTTGAAAACACCTATCGATAAAATAATCTTATATAAGCTCTAGCTTCTGAAATACTAACAATTCGCCGAAGTTTTTTTAATATGAAATGTTGCATTTAAAAACGTCTTTTGAATGATGTATAACTCATTACTAGAGATGGGATTTATTAAATTGAAAACATCTATCAATAGTTATAATTTTAAATAAGCTCTAGCTTCTAAACTACTAGCAATTTGTCGGAAGTATGTTAACACGAAATGTTTCATTTGGAAAGGTTTTTCAAATAATATATAATTTGTTACTAAAGAAGTAATGGATTAGCTTGACAGAACCTACCGATAATATATTCTTAGAAAAGCTCTAGCTTTTAAAGTACTTACAATTTGTCGGAGTTATGCTAATACAGCCTTGCGCTTAAAAAGATCTTTTGATTGAAATATGGCTCATAACTTCAAGTGAGATGTTATTCCTTAACACAATGTAAAGTATCAATAATATGCCTTAGGTCAGTTATGTCTTCCAAAATACTAAGAATCGGTAAGTGGTATGTTAAGACGGAATATAGCGCTTAAAAAGATCTTTCGATTGACATATGGTTCATACCTAGAGGTGGGACATTATTCCCTAACATAGTAAAACCTATCGATAATACGCCTTATTTGGGCTATATCTTCTAAAATACTAAGAATTGATAAGTGGTATGTTGAGACAAAATGTTGCACTTAAAAAGACCTTTTGATTGATATATAGTCCATTAATAGATGTGGGATATTATTCCTTAACATAATATAAACTATCAACAATACGTCTTAGTCAGGCTACTTTTTCTAAAATAGTAATTAAAATTGGTAAGTAGTATGCCAATTTAATATACTTAAATAATGCACGTGAATATTTAAGTCAGAAATTGACAAAAAGAATAAACTTCTTCCAATTGTAACATTTTTTTCTCATTTTCTTGTCGAACTGACTATTTGACTCACTACATTTGTCGGACAAGTCGATATTTGCAATAAGAATAGTATTATCTATCATTGTTGTATTTGTCCGACATGTATGTATGGGGAGACACAGTGACGTCATATCGACATGTTTCGGATGGTGGACACTCCAAACGCAGCATGATCTTTATCGGACAAGTTGACCACCATTTTCTAGTTAACTTTATTAAACAAACCTCAAAAAATTAAACGTGTATGTACGAAGAGTCGTAGTGACGTCATACCGACATTTTCAGGATGGTGGACACTCCAAACGCAGCACGATCTTTATCGGACAAGTTGACCACCATTCTCTAGTTAACTTTATTAAACGAATCTCAAAAAATGAAACGTGTATGTACGAAGAGCCATAGTGACGTCATATCGACAATTTCAGGAGTCAAGCATTAAAAAACGCAGCGGCACCAAAATTTGCGCATTCGAAAAGTTTGTCGGACTCATCGTAAGGAAGGCACTCACAAAGTCTTAAATGTAGGTATATGTATCAAAAAAAAATTTGTTCGCCGGCCTGGGGACTACCTGTCTTGGACACCCCTCATCCGTCTACTGCCCTCTACTTTCTTCAGATCTTCGATTAACTCTGCAGCAAGATCGACTCCAATATGTATATTTAGTTGGAAAACCGCTGGGTAATCCATGGTGACACATTAATATACAATTTACCATACTTTGAACGATCGGTCCCTTTTATGCGCAAATGTTTAAAATGTTTAATTTGCTTTTAGCTTCAGATAGTGAGTGCCATTAATTGTGACGTTTTGCGCACCTTATCTATAGAAAGTTTAGATTTAAATATGTTTCTTTAATATTAGAGCCTCTGCAAAGTCTAAAGAATTTAGCATAATGGTAAAAATGAATTATGAACCTAAAATTACACGTTAACAGTTATGACTAAATCAAGCTATTTTGTGCACTATTAAATATTGTTAATTTTATAACACGAATGAAATAAGATACTGCTTAGAGAGGATTAAAGCAATTTCTTTAATGAATTCGCGCTCGTCGGAAATAAAATATAATGAACTGCTAATTACAGTTTACAGCAATCAGTAGTGTTAAGTTATTTCTAATTTAACTTTAATGTTATCTCTTATTATTTGTTAATTGGAAACATTTATATTGATGTTGTAAAAACTAGTTTTTTGATTCAATTCTAAATGAGAAGGTTAGCATTAGGTTGTAAAGATTTGGTAATTGACTATTATTTTTAATTATAGCACTAGCTTATAGCATTATTATAGTGATTTTATAGCTCTTTTGACCTGCTTATGGGCAAATATATACCGAACATTCCCTTAGTATTTCAGGTGCCAATGAAAAACATTTTGGAAAAAATATATAATTTTTTAGCATTATACCAAAAGATCTTCTGAACTTTTTGAAGACAGCTAAAATGGTGAAACCCACAGAATTTATTTATATTTTTTTTATGTTAGAGAAAACAAACAATTGTACATTCTGTCTTACATGTTACCATGTTATCATAAAATTAACTTAGGAAGGGTACTTTTAAAAACAAATGACTGCAACTTATTAACATTTTTTTTCGTCTTTTTAAGAGTGTGAACAAATAGTAGAGGTTTTTAGTGGACTTCGCACGATCCACCATGGTAAGGTTAACGAGTGGCCCATTGAGTGCTTTCGTCAGATGTATTGTGGGCTGTAAGTTGGCTTCGTGACCACTAAACTTAATGCTAACACGCCTTCGGTTAGCGAGCGACAGATATTGGGCGAGTCTGCTCGATTGGGTAAAGGTTATTCGTTTAGTTAGAACCTAAGTACCTTCATTGTTTGTGCTTCATCACGTACCTATTTAACTTAATTAAGTGAATAAAAATATAGTAAATAAGCATTTGACATAAGGCAAATATGCCAACGATTCATAAAAGTATCTTACTTATGGTGAGTGTCACCATTCAACTATAACGATAAACGAACCATTGGAAGTTGTCAAATCGCCGATTTGACCAATGGGCGGCATGTATACGGATGGTTATGTTTTGGTTATAGTTATAGTTAGATGATGCAATTCACCTTTTTTTTTTAAGAGCGAATGCACTTCTATCCCCATATCTAGCGAATAGTGAGAGAATAATAATGCCGGGACACTTTTTTCACACACGGTCGGTTAGCCCCATGGTAAGTTATTAATTAACTTGTGTTATGGGTGCTAACACAACTGATAAATTACATATAGCTTCATATATACATATTTATAAATACGTATTAAAGTGTTAACGAAAGCATTCTTGGAAATAATGGTTTTAATGAGCTGAAATGAACAGCATTAACATCAAATTGAACTGAACCTGTCAACCGTCAGATGTTTCTGTCCTACCGACTTTTAAGCTGTCTTTATCACGATATCCAGTAATTTAGCACTTCGACCACCAATAAACCTAACGACTACCAATAAGCAATAAATTACACGAACTTTCTCACAACTGCATCGGATTACTGCAATAAATCTCCACTCATTAACACATTCACTACAAATTTTATGTGTTGCCCCACACCTGTTTCACGAACAATCTAGCATCGTTACATACCGAAGTTCTTTTCAAAGAGATTCCTTACTAAATAGTTCTAAAGAAACAAAAGATAGAGGGGAATTTGAAAAAGGAAGTAGGTAAGTATTTATGTTAGAAGCCGAAAATCGATCTCAGTGGCGTGCACTTGGAGAGGCCTATGTCCAGCAGTGGACTGCGATAGGCTGATGATGAAGTATTTATTTGAAATAAAACCGTTTTCACACGAGTGTATGTTCGCACCTCATTTCGCGGACCATCCATCAAGTTTCGACCCAAATGAAATATCGAAACCAATTTTCGTAGCTCATTATAAAATGCACCTGCCCGTACCTACGGCTGTTACGATTTTTAAATTATTGAATTGCTCAATTGAAACTCCATGGTGGTTTCAGATGAAATATTTATATGGTGAATGTCAAAGTCACTTTTGAAGGTACCAGCTTGGGTGGATTAATGTCCTCAGGGCTAAGAATACAGTTTTATTTTTTAATTTGTGTTGTGAAATAGGTTTTAATAATATTTCATTATGATAATCCCTACTAATACATTAAATGTAGAATGTTCGGTCTGTATGTTGGTCCCTTTAAAATGAAGTTTGGTTAATCTAGAACCTGAGAAAGAACGTAGACAGTTTTTGTTGCTCCTTTTTCTATAGATAAAAAAAAATACACATTATTAATTCAATGCGTATTTTCAGTATCTATTCCACTACTTTGTTGAATATCACTCCCTGTGACGTTATAAAGCTCTTAATGATGATGGTCATGATATACCAATCATCATTGAGTTACTATAATTTCATTGATGACATAAGTATGATGATGATGCATCCTACTTCCTTGATTAATATTATTAAACACAGTCTGTCTGTCTGTTTGCAATATTACTGTTACTGTTACAGTATCGTCCCACTGCTGGGCACAGGCCTCCTCTCACACGGAGAAGGATTGAGCATTAATCACCACGCTTGCTCAATGCGGGTTGGTGATTTCAGACTTTATAGTCCAGGTTTCCTCAAGATGTTTTCCTTCACCTTTTTATCAGCCATTGGTGTCCAAGATATACTTAGAATGTACATACAAACTTAGAAAAGTTGCATTGGTACTTGCCTAACCTGGAATCGAACCCGCGCCCTCATACTCGAGAGGATGGTTCTTTACCCACTAGGTCACCACGACTTTTTATAAATATTATGTTCTAAAATATATGCATGTGATGTTTACCAACATATATGGGGTTTTGTGTGTAATTTATACCGGTGTCAATATTAGACACTACTGTTAACTTACATTATAAAGTAAACCTAATTGCAAAAGATTATTTCACTTAAAATTGGGTGAGTCTTTTGAATGATTTATACAGAGATAGATGGTTGATGGTACCTTGAAGTCTTTTGATAACTCCAAATCTACCAAAAAGCGAGTGAAACCGCGGGCACAATGATAGTGGCTTAAATGCAACCCACGTACCATATATTTATGTCATGTATCGATGGTAAATAAAGACGATTAAATCAATTGATTTACTTTACATAAGCTGTTGGAGATGAGTTCATTCTAATTAAATGAGAATTTATTGTGTTCTTCATGGACAATGCAAATGGTGTAATAAATTGAATAATCTATTATTATTTTAATATGTAAGGCAGTCTAATGAAATAAATATTTCCAACATTGTCTTTATAATAATCATTGTCTGGGCTGAGTGAGGAGGTTAGATAGGCAGTCGCTCCTTGTACAACACTGGTACTCAGCTGTATCCAGTGAGTGTAACCTTAACATGGTTAGGAAAAGGCTACGCAAGATGATGATGAGTCTTTATAATCATGATAATGTGTTCCATTTCTTCTTCTTCAATTACAGAGCCCAGCTCTTGTCGGTGCAGCTCCTTCCATTTACGCCAATCTAGCGCCAACTCCTGAACTTCCTTATACGTCACAACATTCAGCTTCTCTTTAATTTGCTCTATGTAGCTGTACCTTGGACGACCCCTTCCCCTCTTTCCTTCTCCCTATAGAATAGGGAGTAGAAGACAACTATTGCATAGCATAGAGAACAGGAGAGGAAAAATGTTAGGACACCTTATTCGTCACGACGATTTTATAAAAAACATCGTGGAAGGGAAAGTCGAAGGAAAGAGGGGAAGGGGTCGTGTTCCATTTAGTGCTTTGCAAAATAAATACTCTATTAAGTATTATTTAGACGAAGCATTTGGGTGACCATCTCGTCATGACGGGTTCCTCCGTGTTCGGAAAGGCGCGTAAATTTGGAGGCTCTCAGCTTTCATTTGAACATCTTTAGAAGTCGTTACGGGCAGTCAGAAATTCTGAAAACTTCTTACTGCAGGGTATCGGGCTGCCTGGGTAACTATGTTGAGGAGGTCAGATAGGTACCCTCTATTAAGACAGTGGTACTCTGCTGTATCTAGTCTGATTGGAAGCCGACCTCAACATGGTTGGAAAAGGTCTAGGCCAGGGATGACGAACCTTTATTGCCTTACGTGCCAAATTAAATAAAAAACACAATGCTATTTATATAGGGGTGCCTTTATGGCAAATAGTTAGAATAAGTAAAAGATTATCAAGAAGTAATTTGTTTAGATGGGCTTATTTTCATAAAATATTTTAACAGTAATGCTCAGATCTCCAAATAAAATAGGCTCTATTCTGAATATGGGAAGTAGTTCCTATGTGATCCGATTGAATCCACGAGAAACATTTCATAGTACGTCGTTATGGTCATAATTGCAATTGAAAACTTGCAAAATAATGGTGTGCCCAAATTATTTAGCTGCGTGCCACCACGGGCACACCATTGGTTCGCCATCCCTGGTCTAGGCAGATGATGAATTTTATAGTTACTATATTTGTTACATTATGTTATACCGATATTTAGGTACGTATTTCTCACAAACTTAAGTTTCTGGGATGCCAGGTTCTTTATTTCTTGAAGTCTTATAGAGAAAACGTCAAAGTCTAACCTCCCCACTCAGAGACATTTAATGATTACTTAAGTCACTCCTTAGTGACGGAATGTCATACAAATCCTTCACTAAGGAATGGCTTAATTAACCATTAAATGTCTCTGAGTGGGGAGGTAAGAGTAAAAAAGTGATCTGGCAACCCTAGCATAGTGCGCGGGCGCGTCGAAAGTCGATAACTTATTATTTCGAATATCAATAGTTCACGTTGATTACACTTTGTATTGTATCACCGAAGCTTTTGTTATTATTAGTTTTAGCGCTAGCTTATTCACGGTTCGTTATCTTTAATTAAATTAATTTAATTTTAGAATCGAGATTTTGCGTGGAACTACGGAATGTAAATAGATTTGGTTGCAGTGGCAACAGTTTCAAAAGTGGCTTGATTTTATTTTAAAATATTAATTTCGTTTTTCAAAATACCAGTCTAGACGAATGGAACTGTTAGAATAAATAAATAACCTTTCTGTTTCTTGCAACATTTATGGGCAACAAACTCTAAACGATGTTTAAACTGGTCGTAATATAAACTATTACACTGAATTTAAATTGAATAGAATCAACTATCGGATACGCTATAGCTCAGAATCTAATCTGCGTACATTCTCATTACAATTAAATGAAACAGTTTCAATGGAGCCTCTTACTCTTCTGCACTAAATCTTCAGGTTATGATAATATATCGCTTAAGCCGGAAAATTACAGTTTAAATCGCTGCCCTCACCAAATCGACGATTTAGTGCCTCCAAGTGTTTTTGATGCGATGTAAATTAGATACCTATCATGTATAATTCATGGCGAGAAATGTGAAGAGGTGGGCCCGATCATCTAACTACACACTAACGGACACACACGTTAATTAATAAAAAAAACTAACCGTAATAATAAATATCCCACGCAAAACCATGAAATATCTCCACGGCGATTTCTATTTGTTATTTATGGATGGGTTTCGTAAAGGTTATGCTTGTTATTTTAAAGAGTCGACAAAAAAATACTGCTTTATGAGTACGCTTGTTAATAGCGCAAAAACTATAGCGGCGACAACTTTAATCTTAGTTTTAAACTCGCTTAAATATCGTGGAAGGTGCGCCCGGCATCCTAGAGCCACCAGGGCTGGACCAAGGCTGCGCAGTATGGCGCGCACACCCGCGGCGCAGGCCCAATTACACTTTTATTCATACACTTTTTACACCCAGAAATACACAATTCTATTTATACTTTCCCGTTTTATCTTAGTACACAGAAGCGTAATGACAATGAACCGAGGGCTTTGTACTCACAACACCGACATTGTTGCATCTAATTGCATACTCTGCGTGCCTGCGGTTCTAGTTTCATAGATGTGGTCGCACTCTGGTCAAGTAAAATGTAGTTCACGCTGCGAAATAAATAGCGTGTAGAATGTAACAATGCAACGATATGTTGCTAACCGAGCGAATATACAAACACATCGTTGTAAACTGCGTATTTACTAAGATTTACTAAGCGTAACCGAATCCATTAACAGAGGAAATTGAGTCCAGCCCTGTGCAAGGAATGTCGGTCGCTATCCTAAAAATGCCGGAGCATCGCCTTCACTTGCGTCTGACGCCGACATCTACTGATTTTATGGACTCTAATTACACGATAAAATTGAATGACGTCCAACCAACTCAGCAGAAAAGGTGTGAGAGCTGCTAATTGCGTATCAGAGCGTACATGTGAACACCAATAACAGAAGTAAGACTAGTGGAAGAAACGTCGAGGAAATATTATTGCGTTTTTTAAATGAAATGATTAATTTTTATTGAGGGAATGCGGGGTCGGTTGAATACCTCCCTGTGATTATTTTTATGATCCTGTGCTGTACCGTACCAATTACGTAGTCGGAATTCACCAATTTGTATAATTACGTCAGACTAATCAATGTTTAATCAGAGGTTATTTGGCGGTACGAGTACTTTCACCATCATTAATTTTTATATCTGTAAAAAATATGTCGGTTAGTTAAAATAGTTGTTCGTAACTTATGATAACGGGTTTGAGTTAACGGTCGGTTTACGATAAAATGTGTTAATTAATAAATATAAGTGTACAATAAAATGTTATGGGGTACTTAAGAGTTTTGACAATGTTATATTTCATGAGCTCCCTGCATTTTACCAATATAATTATAATAGACTAGCTTCTGCCAGCGGTTTCACCCGCATCCCGTGGGAACCTCGGCACGGACCCGGATAAAAAGCCTATAGCCTTCCTCGATAAATGGGCTATCTAACACTGAAAGAATTTTTCAAATCGGACCAGTAGTTCCTGAGATTTGCGCGTTCAAACAAATAAACAAACAAACTCTTCAGCTTTATAATATTAGTATAGATATGTAGTTATACTATTATTATAAAACTGCAGCTAAGCCCAAGAACTACTGTTCCCATGTGAAGAATGATTTCAGTATTAGATAGCCTATTTATCCAGAAAGCCTGTAGGTTATTTATATCCAGGTGCGAAGAGTTGTTCCATTGAGACACGGGTGCTAACCAATGCTAAGTGAATTCAAAATTATTTAGTCATAATATTTGTAACGTTAACTTTGACGTCAGTTAGCTAATCTAAACAGAGCGTACATCAATCAATTTATTTGTTTTCCAATCAGGTAAGGAATAGACTATGACTAACATATACACAGGAAGCTGAGCTACTTACTAAGTTATGCCAAGGAAAATGCGCTAATTCTAGATCATCTCGATAACCGTTGAAAAGGAAATGCTTATCTCGTGAACAATCTTTCTATAATCCACTGTAATATTATTATATCTAGCTTGTTATTAATTATAGCTTGCGGCTTGACTTTGTCCATGTCTTGAGGAAACAACTCACCGCACCTGGGTGAAAAGTAGACTATCGTTTTTTCCGGGGTACCACCTCTCTCCATGCCAAATTTCATCGGAATCGGTTCAGCCGTTTAGGAGTGAAAGCGTAACAAACAAAAAATAAAATTCTTGCATTTCGTTATAACATTTGTAAGACTGCTAACAAGATAGTAAGTAAATCTTATGAATAACTACTATGCTAGTTGTCACGGCCATCAAAAATAATGTCACCAGTCCCGTCTGAAGGAACCGGAAATGACGCCATCTTTTTCCAACAGCTGAAGATGGCCGAACATGATCGTGAGAATGTTTGAATTTAGAATCTTTATTGTTTTGGTTGCTTTTTTTTTCGACGTGTGTGGTAAATTTTGGTAAGTAAGCAGAGTTGGGTGAGCAGTTGTTTTTTTTATTTAATTGACTTTTTCATAATGTAACAGTTTTGTTGATTGCAAAATATGAGGAAAAACAAATATGAGCTTTGATCTTCATGTAACACAAGTTACTCTCACTCCCAAACCAGTAGGTAGGTAGCTACCAAAAACAAAACAATCCAAAAAAATTGCAAGCCACCAAACGCCTACCATTTGCCACCAACTCACTGTTGTTTCACTCGCGAGTCGTGACCTACGTTTCACCGATGAAGTCATAATTTATATAATGCATTGGAAATTGTTTCTCGCGTCAGATAACCGTGGCGCACCTACTAATCGCTTACGCTGCGCCCGAAGCGTCTGCAAAAAAGATTTATGGGAACGAGAATCGAGAATCGAGATCTCGTTTGCGCTGAATCGATTTCGTCTTATAATAAGTGTGGAACAGTTGAAAGATGAATGGGGAAGTGAACGGCTCGTGATCGAATCGAGCGAACGCCAGCGAATAGTAAATTAAATATTGATTATTTTTTTTATGTAACTGTTTCCTGCGGTGTGAATAGGGTTAGAGAGTGCAAATCACGATTTTGCGTTGAAGTCCTCTATCATTTGGGGCAAATGATTCTTCGCTTTGAATCGATTTAGCATCGATTTTGAAACGTGAAACTGGGCATTTTTGTTCAGCATTTGCAAATTGAATAGTGCTCATACTTTGTAACTTTTATTACTAAGATCTTTAAATAAACATGTCTATTAAAAAATAAATTAATGTACGTACGTACCCGATCAGTATGAAGCTAAAATTACAGCAATTATTCAGCAGTAAATTAAATACAGACTAAGTTTATTGATAAACTACGTGAGTTAATTACACAAAGATTTTAACATAAAAATGTAATATTTACAAGGAGCAATCGATCGGAATGAAGCTATAAATTATTGTAATACCTTCGAAAATTATTTTCTGTTCGGTTATGATTTTTTTTCTCGATAAACATCGGACAGGGCCGGATTGCATGTTAAATAGTACCGCAATAAAACGAAGACATATCATTTACATATTACTTTATGTCTTCGTATTTAAATATCAATTACATGCAATATGAAGTTTTAAGTAACTTCACCAATTTTATTATTTGTCTCTCAATATTTTTGCCGAGCAATTTTCTTATGCAAAAAAGGTTGTGATTGACAGTTGTAAGTGAAACCGCGTGTCATTGTAAATTATTATGATTTATGCTAAGCATATGAAGTGCATTACCATGTTGATATGGAATGAAAAACATTGCGTATCATTTATTGTTTTGTCACGCAACCGCCTACATGAATCTTTATAATGCATAATGAGTTGTGGCTATAATTAAATATAAGAAACTGCATTTGTTGCTTTGATTTACTTGATAAATGAATATTTTATTGGAATGTTTGAAATAAAAATCTTAATAGAAATAAACCGATCAATTTCATTTTTATTAGACAAGGTAAGATTTTATGACGATATCAACCTCAACAAAAGTAAAAGTAAATGTCGATTTGGTGCCCACTAAACGCCGTACTGTTCCTTTTCTTTTGTTATCGTAATTTAAGAATTGCTACTTTAACTTATTTTTAATATATTGTTTTAGTTTTAAAAATCCTCTAGTATTAGATATTAGCTTTCGATTAGTTTTAAGTATTTGTATTTTGCATACCCGTAATAAGGGTGAAATATGTTTCAGCACACAAACTTACACATATTAAGATCTAATGTAACACCATATTTCTCGCAAATAAATGATTTATTATTATTATTTTGTATGTCTCTACCAGACCTCGGGACTATAGAGTCCCGGATTTTTGGGAGGCGAACGTGGGGCCGAAGCCAACACGCTGAAGCCCTTTTGAGACAACTTTAATGAAATGGTGACACAAAACCGACGATTATCCCTGTATACACTATAGAAATGTACCCAAGGACAATCCCCGGTTCTGTGCTAAACTATTGCTAACTATGGATGAAAACTACTTGGGCTATTGTGATGGGATGCTAGTGGACTAGGAATGGGGAAACTACGGGAACTATGGCACCTGCCGATAACAATGTAATAAATACACGTAAAAATGGCAGGTGGAGACTCGCCAACTCACTTACTGGGCCCCCGGGAATCAGTCGCTAAATCGCAACAAGGGGGCAACAGGTACATGAGCGGCTGAAGGGTGAGGATACCTCGGCGGACTTTAAACGCAGATCACGCGCTCCCTGTGGGTCCAGCATCACCGGCCCACTCGCCACTTACCACGAGGCACCTACCCTCCGAGCAGAGCTGCTCTAGCGACTCCACTCTGACCGGCCGATGAAGGCAAGCCAAGAGGCGGGAGACCTATCCCCCGTCATGCTTCACTCCGGTAGGCCGGAGATGGGGGACAGTATACTCTCCCTGGAGCACTCGGATATATAGCCCCGCGGGGTCGCTACTCCCCGTATTATTATTATATATGTATGTCTCTTCCAGACCTCGGGACTATAGAGTCCCGGATTTTTGGGAGGCGAACGTGGGGCCGAAGCCAACACGCTGAAGCCCTTTTGAGACAACTTTAATGAAATGGTGACACAAAACCGACGATTATCCCTGTATACACTATAGAAATGTACCCAAGGACAATCCCCGGTTCTGTGCTAAACTATTGCTAACTATGGATGAAAACTACTTGGGCTATTGTGATGGGATGCTAATGGACTAGGAATGGGGAAACTACGGGAACTATGGCACCTGCCGATGACAATGTATTAAATACATGTTAAAATGGCAGGTGGAGACTCGCCAACTCACTTACTGGGCCCCCGGAAATCAGTCACTGAAAAGCAACAAGAGGGCAACAGGGATTATTATTATTTTGTATGTCTCTACCAGACCTCGGGACTATAGAGTCCCGGATTTTTGGGAGGCGAACGTGGGGCCGAAGCCAACACGCTGAAGCCCTTTTGAGACAACTTTAATGAAATGGTGACACAAAACCGACGATTATCCCTGTATACACTATAGAAATGTACCCAAGGACAATCCCCGGTTCTGTGCTAAACTATTGCTAACTGTGGATGAAAACTACTTGGGCTATTGTGATGGGATGCTAATGGACTAGGAATGGGGAAACTACGGGAACTATGGCACCTGCCGATGACAATGTATTAAATACATGTAAAAATGGCAGGTGGAGACTCGCCACCTCACTTACTGGGCCCCCGGGAATCAGTCGCTAAATCGCAACAAGGGGGCAACAGGTACATGAGGGGCTGAAGGGTGAGGATACCTCGGCGGACTTTAAACGCAGATCACGCGCTCCCTGTGGGTCCAGCATCACCGGCCCACTCGCCACTTACCACGAGGCACCTACCCTCCGAGTGGGCTGCTAACCCTGCTCTAGCGACTCCACTCTGACCGGCCGATGAAGGCAAGCCAAGAGGCGGGAGACCTATCCCCCGTCATGCTTCACTCCGGCAAGCCGGAGATGGGGGACAGTATACTCTCCCTGGAGCACTCGGATATATAGCCCCGCGGGGTCGCTACTCCCCGTCATCCGCCTCAGATGCCCTGCGGGGCTTATTATTATTATTATTATCAAGCAATGACCGTGAAGTGATTATTAATAGGTAGATCATCCTCCGAGCCTTTTTCCCAATCATGTCGGGGTCGGCTTCCAGTCTGACCGGATTCAGCTAAGTACCAGTGCTTTACAAGAAGCGACTGCCTATCTGACCTCCTCAACCCAGTTACCCGGGCAACCCCTTGGTTAGACTGGTGTCAGACTTACTGCCTTCTGACTACTCGTAACGACTGCCAAGGATGTTCAATGACAGCCGGGACCTACAGTTTAACGTGCCATCCGAAACACAGTCATTGGTGTCTAAGATATACTTAGAAAGTACATACAAACTTAGAAATTGCATTGGTACATGCCTGACCTGGGATCGAACCTGCGCCCTCATACTTGAGGGTGGTTCTTTACCCACTAGGCCACCCACGACTACTACTATTTTATTAATAGGTTATTAGTAGGTAGATACTTATAGTGTAGGTAATTTTGACAATTAGAGTTGTAGAATGTTCTGTCCTGCTGCAGCATACTCAGTATCGAGTGCATTAAAAATCCTCAGTTGATAGTTTAATCTAAACAAGGTCATTTAGGCTAATTATGTAGATTACCTATATTTTTTGTTGTGTAAACAAAAGATAAAAATAAGACATAGCACTTGAAATCCGCCCCTGTCTCCTTCGTGTTTGCTCCGGGGAGGTCTGCACCTCATGAGAACATCTCGATCAGGCAACACTTTTAATAATAACCTACAATGTTGCCACACTAAAAATTTGATTACTTTCAAGGTGCGATTTCACCAGCACATTACGCCTTTTATGAAGAAAAAAACAAGAAACTGTCGTTGAATGTAGGCGTCTTTAAGGACGTTAGTTGTCACGGTTCAGTATTTTAGTGTTTTAAGTTGCCATTTGAACTCATTTTGAAGTTTAGTGCTACTATTTTATTTTTAAAATACTCAAGAACTGTAGCGAGTTATTTTACATTGTGTAACACGTAGGGTTGTGGTCGCTTATGTGTATTCATTCATTCCTAGATGTATTCATTCCTGGATTAAAAATATTTTGACATTGTATTGCTATGGGTATAAAATCTCAATACTCAGATAATTATACCGCCAAAAATCATCTCTCTAACTGTACAATGATTTGATATTCTGTATCGTAACCAAACAACAAACTTACAAAAAGTTACGACATTAAACACACATACGGACTAAGTTAGACTGACTAAGGACTACTAAGGTAGACTGGTAGAGAAGGCCTAAGGCGTAAGTCCGTCGTTCTACATGACTGTATACTTTGTATACTTATAAGTAAATACAGTAAAAGTCAAAGTCGAGTCGAAAGATCGACGAAACCTAAAAGAAAATAGAAATAGGCGTTTACTAAAAAACAGAACACAAACAAAGCCTTTGTCTACTCATCAACTAGAAATCCTGGAAAATTCCACTAAGCGAAACCTAAAATAAATAGTTATTGGCCATCAATATTAACGAGACATAAAGTTACCTTTTCATTAACATAAACATAAGAATTAAAACAATATTCATGTGATTCAACCTACCCGTGATATGTATGGGAGTGGCCTTATCTAGTACCTTGTAATTACAAGCACTCAAATAAACATAGCGCATGTCGTCCGTGCACTATAATTACTGCAAATGTTAGCAACAATTCAATTATTCGTTTAAGGTAGGATGGTATTTAATTTGTGAATCGAGAGCACGGTTCCGAGGATTAACTTAAAGCAGCAGCGGCTTCAGATCTGGTAACCCTTTTGCTATGTTATCATCATCATCAGCTATAGAATACTGAATATTATGCTAAAATATCATTATGTCCAAAAAAGTAAGCGAAAGCTATGTGTAAATAACAGTAGGATGCAAAACTGTGTGTATGTATAAAAGAAATGATTCCATTTCATAACATACCTACCAAGAAATGCGATCAGAAAGGAAACCCTCAGATCTCAACACTAAAGTTCACGAAACTCAAATGCAGCATAGTTAATTCAAATAAGGCTGATAAATCAGCACTTCGAACGTCCAAACAAAAGACAGTCCTCAAAACACCCACCCTTCACCACTTTCAATGTGTTTTTGCTGGGACGAAGAAGTGGCGCAACAAACTCCACAGCGACGCATGTATGTCTCTTAGGTTTGAAGAACCTTTTTTAAAAAAACTAAATGGACCAATCTTGGTGGTAAATTTTTAGTAAGGTTGAACATTATTAATTGCCATTTGAATTCCATTGTAGTCCGCATAAATGAAATCTAGCCTTTCAATTGATGAGCAACCAATTAATACTTTACAAAATAAATGCATATTAAACTACACAATACATTATAAATTATTTATAATAATAAATAATACTCCACGAAGTTCAGGTTGCGTCAACCTTTCAATTGATTAAAATTACGAATTGAATTAATCCCTTATGCGCCCGCGCACCCGATCATTGATAAGGTTAATAGTCATGCCACTTTCAAATATTATACGTTGATATGCATCTTGTATGTGCGTCGGCTTAAATTAACGTTGTGATGCGTAATTTATTAAAAACTAGTTGTGCCCCGCGGTTTCATCCGCGTCCAAAATTAACTTTTCACACCTGGTTAAAAGTAGCCTAAGTTACTCTTTCTTATATATTAACATGTAAACTCTCTGCTAGTGTTTCGGAGGGCAAGTGAAACTGTAGGTCCCGGCTGTCATTTAACATCTTTCACAGTCGTTATGGGAAGTCAGAAGCCAGTAAGTCTAACACCTGTCTTTTCAAGGGGCATTGGGTTGCCCGTATAACTGGGTTGAAGAGGTCAGATAGGCAGTCGCTCCTGGTAATATACCTACTGGTACTCAACTGCATCCGGTTAGACTGGAAGCTGACCCCAACATAGTTTGAAAAAGCTCGGGAGATGAACTCTGCTAGTGTCAGTCACATCAAAATTGTTCCAGTTATTTTAGAGATTAGCCAGAACAAAAAGGCAGACAGACAAAAAAACAAACGGACACTACAATTTAATTTTTTGTATAAGTTTATTCGTTCATCAGCTGTTTTCAGACGTCACTCAGTGAGGACATTCGGGTTATTGTCTCGCTTCATTAAAAACTACAATCGATAGCCTCCGTTAATTGGTACACTGTGTTATTTTACTTATTAATTATATATAGGACTTAATAATGACACTACCTACCGATTAAATGTGCTAAAATATAGTTGGAGAAAAGTATCGCCGTGTTTACGTAGTTTTCGTTGACTTTGCATGTGTAGTCAAAGTGATGCGGAAAATTCAACAAAAAAGTTTTTTTTTATATATTTACTTACATCAGTTTTCTATCAGATATGAGGAATGATCCTATCATTCGAGGTCAGTGGGTCGTTTTAGGGTTGGATTCAAAGAACCTTAAAAAAAAATGTATTTACATCTTTCAATTCTAGTTTATGTAAAACAATGTAGGTATGCATTTTTTTTACATGAAATGAAACTTTGACTGAATTAGAACTGAAAAAAGTGTTCTAATTAACACATTTTTTTGTTTAAGCATTCAAATATTATTTCATAGTTTTTCATGAAACAATTTCTACCAGTTTCACACGCCAACAAGCGATTTAATTTAAATATTGAAATGCCATATGATAACCTCACACCTAGGAACCACACCCTTCGAAAGCCTATCGTGCTTTATTGACCAACTTCCAGCAATAGGTATAAAATGAAATTGATTCCATCTTAGAGGCGTGGGAACGTAGCTTACTTAGGAGTGGTCATACCAATTATAGAAGTTATGCTAATTTGATCTGCTAAACTAAGCTATTAGAAAGGTTAAAGATAACCCTTTCCGATTAAGTGTTATTTAATGAGTATAGCATTTAGTACGGACATGTCAGTGGGTATATCTATAAGGATTTTCCAGTAGTTTTCTATTAGTATGTCTAATTAATAGGAATAAATAAAGACGACCACCCAAGCCTAGAGGAAAATAGGAGTTACAATCATTAAAATGTTTATTACTAACCTGTTGAACTAAATTCTTGAATGCTGGTATTCCTTCTACAGGGAAGTACAACTCATCATAGGATAAAATATAGCCAAAATATAATACTCAAAAAATTTTTTTCAATCGGTTCTGTAGATCCAGAGAAAATCCCCTACAACGTCACAAACTCACCATTCTTAATTTTACATCTTTATACCATTAGTACAATATATTTTATACAAGTATAGTTTCTGAAAGAAACTTTTAATTTTAACTCCAATATCAACTACAAAACTATAGAGCGACACTAAAACTAATTGACCATCGCTTATTGACTGCTTACATTAATTTAAGAAAGCAACCAAACACCTGCCAAAGAAAGGAACAATAAACTAAAACAATATCAATAAAACACTTTCAGAACAAAGTAATTTTAACGTCTACACGAACTAAAAACAACAAGATTAAAAACCTTCGATACGAGTCCTAATTAGTAGGACAAAAAACATTTTTCACTTTTAAAATAAGTTACGAACTTACCGCTTGTCGGTCTTTCAGCTTATTAACTACATGGGGTGTAAATATTACATGTAGGCACCTAACCTCTTTTGTTAGTTGGATGTAGGTGCAACCTAGCGGTAAATAACTTGGAAATAATACGAGATCGTTAATTATGTGATGTTAATAAACATGAACTGGCATTAGTTTGCGAGGGAAGATATTTTTGACAGTTTCGTGTTTACAAAAGTAGGTTTGTGTTTTCATTTATCACAGAAATGTATTCAGATACCTCTGACAGCTATGGATTATCATCTGACTAAGCGTTTCCCAGCATACATATATTATAATTTCACAAAACATCATCATTTCCCGAGCCTTTTCCCACCCATGTACCTACCAGCGTTTTTCAAGGATCGACTGCCTTTATGACCTCCTCAACCCAATACATGGGCAGCCCAACACGCCTAGGTAAGATTCGTAACTATTGACTATCATTCTATATATAATTTGGAGCGAAAAACTTAATGACTTGAGTCCCCAAGGGCTCTTTCTATATCATAGGGCAAGTTTATACATTGAATTTTTACGGCCCAAGCTAGCTATTACAAATTAATAGCCACACTTATACTGCTTCGGGCTATGACATCTTATAGTTTCAAATTGGAACACCTTCTCTTAAATTACTTCTAGATTAGATAAAACTATAAACATTCACTATATTTTTAAACGCAGTAGCCCTTAGCGAAACTTAAGTGATCCATAAATAATTGTGGTATGAACAAATGAACATGTTCTGAGGACCAATAAATTTCTACCATGTCCTATCACCCAGTTATATTTATTGAAGCAATCGGTCCTTTCACAGCTGTCTATGGTATGTTGACTTTGCACATTTATATCACTAATAAGTACCATGTACACAGTTTTGCCCCATATATCATTTTGGTCCTTATGTTCGAAGATATTTGTTCGAAGATTAATGGTCCTTTGAACTTTTAAATTGATTCATTCGTTTGTCTTGTGTGTTTCAAGGTTAATGTTAATAAATATTGTATTGATAATATTTGTTGTGAAATTATTTATCTGAACAAAACATATTGCCAATTTTAAGCTTGAGCTGTAGTTGTAGCAAGATAAAAATGCTTGGAAACATGCTGGTCCTGCTCCATAGGACGCACTGGCAGTATCAAATTATTCCGAATTTAAAATTACACCCGCTAGTAAAATTGTGTTCTTCTTTTGATTGTTTGTTTGTAACTTTGTACAAAAATATAAACATTTGTAAATGTGAACACCATGTAGCATTTTAAACTTTTTTTATTATCATATTCTTTGTCTATTGTGATTCTACATGATCTTCGCATGTTATTATAGTATGTATCAATGTATCAATACATACAAACTGTAATACCTATTATTTATAAAAGAGTAACCATGGAGTTTCTTGCCCGTTCTTCTCCATAGGAAGCTACTTGGAATGGGCAACTAGAATCAACTTTATTTATATTTTTTGACGTTCATAAGTGCTTGTGAAAGCCTAAATGAAATAAATGATTTGACTTTGACTTTGAGTTATTTTTAAAGGAGTTTATAGACAGCGATGAATGGAAATAATATTAAAAATATGATAATCCTCTAGCCCTAACAAGGTCCGATTCAATTTAAAAAACTTTACTGAATTCATTCAAGCACTAACTTATTACTGTACACGCCTTTCATCCTCAACAAATACCTATTTATTTCTATAAAAACGTATCCTATTTAAATATTTAAAGAAAAAATCCCCGCCGGAACCCAAATGTTTTCGTACAAAATGCAACGCGGACAATTGATGTCACTGTGAAATCTCTACCGTTAGACAGGGACAAAAAAAGGAGTCTGCTGAAAATTCTGAAAGAGGAAGCGAGACGGCATGCGGTGCAATGTTCATTAAAGAGGGTCAACGTAGGCATGGGGTGTAATTTCCCCCTCGTCCCCCCTGAGGCGATCTTGTGGTCGTCTTTTTAATTTGCTCTTGGATTTCAGGGATGGCTACTTTCGGAAAATTGGTCCCTGAAATAAGGGAACATTTTGTGAAGAATGATTTTTTTGGGTCTCGTCTGGCTGATAGTAATTATTTACTTTTTAAGGTACTATGAGGCTTCACTGTTACATGTTACGAAAGCTTAGGCTTAGTGATCGATTGATCAATTTGTTAATTAAAAGCATTTGGTAACCTCGCTACAAAACTCATGTGGTGTCCTGAACCGTCGCATATTTCTTACTAGTACCTAAAAATATAGATTGCATATTGCTAAAATATAATGTGAATATGTAAACAAGTTCTTTGCCAATAAACAATATCGAGTGTCAATAAAACAAGATGTTAGCTGATGCAAAAACAACAAACTTTATATGCTTACATATACGCTTTAAGAAACACATAAAACGCATCACACTCCCAACAAACTAAATATTAAGAATCCCAACAATTTTCCGAAGTTTTCTTTGGCGCAGCAGCCCTGTGATCTCAAGACAACATCGCTGGGAGGCGCGGCGTCTTATCAACGAATTAATTCTAGACTAACGAAGACCGGGGGTGGCGCCGCGATTAACACAACCGCCCCTTTCGTGCAGATTTAGGAAGAAATAGATCTGGCTGGTCGGACTGCGCATCGAAGGACCAATTAAAATGAAAACTGCGCAATGACCATGCACTAAAATGTTGATTTTATCTTTAAACCTTATACTAATATAAAAAAGGAAACATTTTTGTTTGTTTGTTTGTAACCTAAAGGTTCCAAAACCAAACTATCTCCCAGTAACATAGGCTATATTTTATCAAGGTGCGGGAAGAAATTTCTCCGAGACACGGAGGAAACCGCAGGAAAATTATGAATGCATGATATTTATTGTTAAGTTATTTAAACAAGTTAAACAAGTATACTCAACTACATCGGGTAAGACTGGAAGCCGATCCCAACATAGTTGGGAAAAGGCTCGGAGGTTGATGATGCAGTATAATTTGTGACCGGCTGGATTGTTTAATGAGATTGAAAAAAGTTTGTTTACGTATCAATAATGTTAGTTTCTGAAAACTCAACTTTCACCACAGTAGGCATATTATCATATCTGTCTAACAATCTGACGTTTCCCTCGACAGATTGATGTAACGGTAGATATCTTTGTGCAGCCGACTGTTTAAACATTTAGACATCAGATAGACATACCTAAGGTCTTAGGTCATACAGACTTTGAATACTTCGGTATAATCTCTCGTTTATGTTAAATATCTTCACCGATAGCACTAAAACGGTGTTGTTTAACAGATTTACGATATGTGTGGCTTGTACAAATAAATGCAAATACAGGTACGCACTATTAGATTAAGGGTTTAGATAAACAGCTGGTCTTAAATGTGTATATTATATGACACTGTATAAAGTAGGATATTTTTTTCTGGTCCTTATAAGAAAGATTGCTGTTGTTGTGTCCAAGATACGCACATTTTTTTCTGATAATAAATAATTGATTGTATGACCATTTTACTTTACTCCCACAATGAATTCAAAGCCGTAACTAAATGCAGTTTCCTCGAACGGAAACTAAACCAACTTACAAATCATATGGTCTTTAGAAGCAGCTCGATTCCGAAGCGATGCATACCGTCACGAGGCCAATAAGGCTATAAAATCATCATAAAAATGTCATAAAAGATAATAGCCGTATTAATTGGTGCACAAGACCAACAGAACCGGTTCTCATTCGAAATCCCTTGCAAATATAACTCCTGTGTAAAGACCGATCTTTGGACCTCTTAAATATAGAGAAGTAACTAAAAAATTTGAATCATTGGACCAAATAGGATCAAGAAGGACCAAAAGGGACCAAAGAGGACCAAAAGGACCAAAAGGACCAAAAAGGACCAAATAAATATTTCTTGCGACGGTCCTGTCTATGCGCTTCCTAAGACATTACCCCAAGGTCCGAGCGGGTGGCATATTAAGACGAAGTTGGAAGTAAAAAAAAAGGCGAAAAAGAGTTTTATATTCTCTCTCGAATGGGAAGAAATAGGGAAACCTTTCTCATTTAGCTCACCAGTGCAAGTCGGGGTGTCGTGCTGAACACACTGCCTGATTTTAAAACATTTTAAACTAATTTAAATGTTATTTTTAATTGATTTTATTGAGGTTTTGTGAAGTGATCCTTCTTGGTGATTTTGGGTGTGATGGAACAACCTGTTGTGTGGTTCTGTGGTTGTGTTGTGTTGGGAGGGTGAGCGGGTAAAGGTCAATGCTGTTTGGGTGTTTACAACTGCGCACTGTGTTGTACTGGATCATAATGTGGTTGAACTACATGTTGAAGAAGGCACATATCTTGAGACTGCAGAGTCAGGATGTCAACTGTCTTCCTTGATCATGTTTAATGACATGATATCATCTCTATACATATACCTACACCATCGTGATCAAAAATATTAGGTAAGACAACCCTACGTGTAGTGTACGAATGTTTTTATAATTATTCGAAGTCCAAGTATATATAGAACTTTCTTAACTTCAGATAAGCATATACAAGCAGTAGGTAACTTAGTAGGTTTCTTTCAACGAATGTGTTTTTTTCTGCAAACTTCAGAGATGAAATATAAAAATGATAGGTACGTCATTTTACCAGACCTTAAAACTGAGATATAATTTGATCATCACAGGGTGTGAAAATTTGAAATCCTTGTTAATATCTAAATGGAAAATATCCGACATTTCCGTGACTTGTCACTGTATCTTGGCAAAGGAAACAGCTTGTTATGGTGTTTACAACCGATATGTTATCCTCTTGTCAATACGTATGCAGTTACCTGCACAGGTATTGATATCTATATAAGGCATTACGTATGATTTATAAATAAATCAACAAAACATGAATAATTTGCGCCTAAGATATAGGTAAGAGATCTTCTTTAAGTTTTTGTACAATCTTGTGATAAATGCCTGTTATTATTAATTTTATTTCGAATTCCTTTTTTAGATTTCTATGGCTGAATCGATAGGTTGTAAATGAAAAGTAAAAGTAACAAGCTAGGAATATACTTTTATACATAAGTCTCGACATTGATTGACCATCAAACCAAGCGTAATAAAAATTGATATATTCCAGTGAGCCATTAAACTAAGTAGCACTGAAGGATGCTGAAGTGAGTTATTAAAACTAATTATAAACTAAGCATCTTATGTCTAATTACCTCGTTTATTCCTGATGTAAATCTTCACAAACTGGTATGGAGCTTCATAAAATTAAGTAAAATCTTCTTCAATTCCCAGTTAAGGGTCAACGCAGTTAAAAGGGTCATAATTTCTATGAGGAAGCTTATAGCATATTCATTTTAACGATAAGTTTCTCAGAGTAATTTGTTTCTGTAATTTAATGATAGTGGTTTGGTCTTTTCGTAAGCGAGATATCGTTTTGGGTCTTATGAGTACGCTTAAGTTTAAGTTGAGTTTAAGTTTGGTCCTCCATATTAAATCGGATAACATGATGAGTTAAAAGGTTATAAAGTTTCGCAAATATACAAGGTGTTGATTTGCATTTGTGCCATACTTCAGGAGGAGGGCATAAATACGTAAATAATCGATTGGAATACAGTAGATGGGAAATAGCTAATGTGCACTGTTTTTTTTTGTCATCGTAATATCGTAGTATTTCAGAAATAATCCAATTTTATGAATGAAATTTATGAATAATCTTTGCGTATGCTTTGTGTTCGCGTTTGTGTGAGGGCGCAGCACGGTTTTAAGGCCAGTAACACACGCGCCAAGTTTAAATACGGCTAGATGACATTGACGGAATTCCGAAAAGAAAATGACGTAAGTACCAATTTTTTTGTTGATATGGGTCGAGAATCAGTAGCATGATTACGTCCTTGAATATGGCGCGGATGCAAATCAACAGCTTGTATTTGTGGAGCCTTCTAGTTTAGCCCCGTCCAGAGGGATCTACTGTCCGCACCTGGATAAGTAGCTTATGTCCTTTCTCTGACGACTAACTGGGTAACACACGTCAGTGAAATCGGGTTAGTAGTTTTGGTGCGAAAAAGCGACAGACACAGAGATTGTTTCGCAAATTTAAGAGGATTATAACCAACTAAATAAGATACGACTAGGTACTTAAAATATTAAAATAACAATTTTAACCGTTTCTCCGATTAAATACAAGTTGATAGCAATATATCCAACTTAAAATGATACTAATTTATAAGTTTACGTTTATTAATGTAAATCGTTAAGGTGAACGTTAATGCTTGTGTTTCTGAACGGATTAGATGGGGTCTTAACCTGAGATCGCTGAGAACCAAGCTCCAGTGAATATAATTAAAGTAATGGCTATTAATAAGTATTAGTAAGACGTTGCTTGGTACAATAATGATGCTCATTATTAGAATGAACCTGTGATTTTGCTGATATTTATTTTTGACAAATGATAGTTTGAGATAGCGGTGTTTTCTTTTGGTGTTATAGCCATGGAGATCTATGGTTACAACAAAATGATAAAATGCTAACATTTCCTCATTATAACTCTTATATTGGGTGTGTCGTTCACAATCACATTAAATGAAATGCGTTAATATACTAGTTAATATATGTCGATTAACACAAACAAAAAAGACAAATACGTAAAAATAAAAAATGAATTTTTCAAACAAAGTAAATAGAATAAAAATGTTCGTAAATTAGAACACCATATAAACGTCAGTCATTCCAAACAACTGAAATTCTCCCTTGAAAACTGACAGTTGTCAACTGATCAAAACATTCGATACTCCTAACTTTATCTCTGCTTTACACATGATGTTGTAAATTATAAAAACGAAAAATGACTCCTGTGGCTAAACCACTGGATGGATTAGTTATTTTTTTTACAATTCGCCATAGAATATCATAAAGTATATGCGATAGGATTTAATGTGATTGTGAATGACACACCCTGTATAACTACTTTTTATTTTTACTTATAAAAATATTAACTCACCTAAGTACACGACTTCTTTTATTTCTCATAACACTTAGTTGAGTATTTTCATTTCCCTGTATATCTCACTTAAATTAAATGAAACTTTTCCTGGCTTGGAAACTAAATCAATGACCTCATGAATACTTCACTTTAACGATCAATAAAGTGGTTGGTAAAAAGTAAATCGATTACATTTTATAAATATAAACTTTCAGATGCACTGATTTTGGTTTACATTCGCTACTTAATGAAATGGCACTCGAAGATCTTAAGCTTAACAGGGTGTAATAAACATTAGAAGTACTTACTAAAATGTATCCAGATATAAACTTAGGCAACCGTATTATAAACATATAGATAGTTCAACTCAGATTTGCGCGCGGCCCTATGTGTGCGTCGGCTTGTAAATATACAACTTTCATTCGTGTGACAGTGACGTCGTCCGAGCATGACGTGTTCTTATCGCTTTTTGTTATGGGTACAGTCGTTTACGAAAATACTAGCTATTCACGGAGAAATTATTAAGGAGTCAGGTAAAGCGTTTCAAAAAATGAAACAACATTCAAAGCTTCTTATTAAATTAAATATAATTTTCTCATACGTCTTTTCAAATTGACATTGACATTATCTAAGAAATAAATAAGGTGAAATATCTAAAAGATGAATTAAATACTTCTTACATATTTTCTAGCTCGGGGTACGCGCACAATAAATAAAAGTGTGGACTAAGAATATAAAAAGAGGTATAATCTAGTATAATAATGTAAACAAAATGTGTGGGGAATTTTAAAAAATTATATTGCTTCGCATAATGTCGACCAAAATAAGACGAAAATATTGAAACTCATAAATGGGGTAATACTTGTCGACATATACAAAAGAAAAAAGAAGAATACTATAGACATTTTGACATGGAGTCAGAATTTATAATTCACCTTGGAGAGTAGCAAATCCGAAAATTCATCATTTGATTTTTCAAGTAGCGATTCATAATCATTATAAATAAATAAACATTAAATCTATACTAATATTACCTCTATAAAGCTGAAGGGTTTGTTTGTAATTTTGTTTGTTTGAACGCGCTAATCTCAGGAACTACTGGTCCGATTTGATAATTTCTTTCAGTGTTAGATAGCCCATTTATCGAGGAAGGCTATAGGCTACTATAGCCTTCCTCAATAAAAAAAAAACTTATCTCGGTACGGGAAGTAGTTCCCACGGGATGCGGGTGCAACCGCTGGCAGAAGCTAGTTACGTAAAAACTGTTTTTCTTTAAACACCCTTATACAATCCCTAAATAACTGTATTGTGCCCGACTGTACCTCTTGTCACGCACACAAAGTCACTGTATATGTACAAGGGTTACCCACACATAAGGCCGCGCGCACGACTGAGTTGAACTTACTATAATATACCAGCACATTGCATCTTCTAGTTGGCTGATAGTCTGTTTGGGGTCATAAATAAGTATGAAGATGAAAGGTAATGTGCATATTACAAAATTAAGAGTATTTAGTCGGGACCGGACCTACTGAAAACTTTGATTTACAATCAAGATTTGCTTTAAAATATATATTTTGCCAATATGCCAACAAAAAATACTTGCCAAACATCAGGTCAATTGTTGGCAGGCTGTTCAGTTTGCAGTGTGAGGTAACAAGGTATAAAGGTCTCTGCACACAGCGGGCGCGGCGCGGCGGGACGGGACGGGGACGCGACACAATGTACTAGATCGTCGCGTCACGTCGCGTCGAGCGGGACGGCTCCGTGTGGCGTCGTCCGTAATATCTAGTACATTACAACTGCTCAGTGTCGCGTCGCCGTCCCGTCCCGCCGCGCCGCGCCCGCTGTGTGCAGAGACCTTTAAACATACAAATTTACAACCAAATAATATTTAAAAGCAAAACCGCAACTACAAAACGTTTATTAAATTCGCATAAACCGTATAAATACTCTACCGTTTTGCGGTATCCCAAATATAGTACTTGAAACAATAATCCGGGCAAACTCGGGGTAGGGTCAGATTCTTACCAACAAAAGTGTGTACGACCTTCGTTATCCCAAAAACCCACACTGCGTAAAATTTCATTTCAATAGCTATCCCGATACCTCATGGCAAATAACTAGAGCCCGGCTTAGAAACTCGTAGACTGCAGACTTGTTAGTCGGCCGACTTTTTAGTTGGATCGAGCGCTTGATATGTAGGTACGGAGATGTATAGGAGACACAAGGCATCATCATCACCCGATCCTCTTCCCAACTATGTTGGGGTCGGCTTCCAGTCTAACCGGATGCAGCTGAGAAGCTACCAATGCTTTACAAGGAGCAACCGCTTAGCTGACCTTCTCAACCCAGTTACCCAGGCAGTCCAATACTCCTTGGTAAGACTGGTGTCAGACTTACTGGCTTCTGACTACCCGTAACGACTGCCAAGGATGTTAAATGACAGTCGTACATAACAACGGTCAGGTATTTGAACTTTCTTTGAATTAACGAATTTTTTTAAGAAAATATTTTTTTCAAATCATTTGTGTGATGAGCATGCTTGTTGGCCGTGGTCTGGGTGTTACAATATGTATTTATAAATATGTATTATGTATATATGTAGCTATATGTAGTTTTTCAGTTGTGTTAGCACCCATAACACAAGTTAATTAATAACTTACCATGGGGCTAACCGACCGTGTGTGTAAAGGTGTCCTGACATTAAAAAAAAAAAAAAAAAAAAAAAAAAAAAAAAAAAATCATCGAGCCAACTGTCGGCCGACTTTTCAGTTTACAGTTTGCGGGTAGGCTTAATATGCATTAAGGGTATTCCCGAAATTCTCCAGTAAAAATGTATGGGAACAACCGGCCCGTGACGTATAAGTGGATTACGTTGTGACATCTCGCTCTCGCGTATAGCTGCGTCCTTTGTTCCAAATCCTGAAATGTCTCTAGGTTTGTGAGAGAGGAGAGGGCTTTTTACGATTATTTTAATATATTTAAGGCAGAAGTTCACCGCCAACATAAGCGTCAGTTTTCTCAAAAAGACTGCGAATTTTCTCGAGAAATTTTAAATATAAGCAGTACTTTTATGAAAAGTGAACGTTTTTGTAGTTGCAGTTAAAAAGTTGGGCCTAGGTGTGTGTAGATTAGATCGAAGATCAGAAAGAATATTCAAATAAATATACTGCGTACAATTAAGTGCATCCACATTGAACGGTTGTCAGTTTCAATAGAATATTAAGTGGTTAACGTATCTGCTCAGGAAATGCATCATTTCCTCGTACAAATTGCAGTTTATAAACTTTATGTTTTTATTATCTACACACTGTAGAAATTACGCGTAACGCAATAGGAAATATGTTGCAATAAAAATGAAAAATCTCATTTATACGTCTTGTAAAATCTGTAATTAGTTCTGGTATTTCAATGCAAACAAATTATAGTGTAAAATGCATTACATTATTTTATGGAGCACTGCAATCATAATGTTCGGTACTAAAATAGAGTACATGGCTATCAGCGTATAGCTAAGAGAATTTTACTATTAAATAACACATCTATGTACAAAAGATTTAAATCTTGTGCAACGGACACCCAGACAGTCATTAGTAGATAGTAATAAATATGAAGAACAAAAAGACTAGCGGAGCTGTCATAGCGCAAAATCTTCTAAGAATGTAGCGTGCCAAAATGCGGGTGTTCAGGTGACGAGGAACATCACTACCTCCGCCCTTACAAGCCTTCCATGGAGCCAATCGATTTTCAAAATAAAATATCACCAATCAATTAAGACTAATCTTTAATGGAGTTAATTTGACAAGGAACCCGAACGTCTCGATAGTTCTAGTAACCGATCACGTCTACCGTACGTTACTTGACCTATAAGAAGGTTCCTGACCTACCTTCTTTAGGGCATCTCCGTATCTTTCCTTACTCCTGGGAAATAATAAATGTAATAGTTGTTATGCGTGTAGAACATGTTAATGTGAAATAAATGCATTGAATATTGTATGTAAGTATAAAATTATAATATTCGCATTAAAATGTTATCGTAAAAGCCTTTCGGTACTCATTCGCGCTTATGACTTTTCTTGTCGGTAGAGATTATATATTCATAAAATAGCACTTACCGACATATAAAATAAGTAAATTATTTACAATTAAATCAGTGTGGACTAAGCCAAGCAAGCCATATAATTTCTCCATGAGTGAACAAATATTTAAATTATGATGAAAGTAATATAATTGTGTAGGTATTTAATTTTTACTAATATTATAAATGTGGAAATTATCTTTTTCTGTCTGTCGCGTTATTTTCAGAGTAAAACTACAGATCCGATTTAGGAAGTCGTTTTCCGGGACACGGGTGAAACTGCCGGTAGAGTTAGTACCCTTAACATTAATGAAATAATATATTTTCTGTTAAACAATATCAGTCTCAGTGAGTTGTAATAAAAAATCTCGAATGAAATAAATGCAAATAAATAAAGAAATTTTCTTAATACGAAAAATTATGTATTAGTATAATATAAGTACACAATACGGATATATTTACAATACATATTTAAACTTTTTATTTGAAAATAAAAAGGTAATTTACATTACTTTTCATAATTTTTTAGTACTTCGTAGAGTCTGTAATCATTTAGGTATATTGTATTTTAATTACAAACCACTATTATACAGATTTATGTAAATTACCATTTCAAATCAATTGCATTTTAAATATAAGTACATAAAAATAAAAATCACCGGTGTAGTTTTCTTTAGTTTTCAATAAAACAGTTAGGTACAGTCAGTTTCAAAAGTAGTTGAATAAATGTCAATTTTCAAAACTGCTAACCACCATGCCATCGATAAGTTACCAGAGTATTCATCTTTTCTTTTTGCAGTTTAGGATGTTAGGTAAAATTTGTTTGTGTTGTTAAGGATGTATGACCCTTGACGTCGTTAGGCACTCTTGAAAATTTTGTTCAGCTACATTAAGAGCTTAAACTGTCAGTCAGCCTATAATTTGTTTGGGCTCATAATATAATCATGATCAATTTCAAGATGAATCATCAGTCATCATCATTAGTTTCAAGATGAATTTTTGTACGTACTCTTAGGCTACATTACAAAATGTAGGCATTTTGTAGGTATTAGACCGACTGAGAAGTTTGATTGGACTCAACTTTTATTACCAACCATCGTGTAAATTGTCGGTTGACTGTTTAGTCTGCAGGTAATCTTAGGTAACGCCGACTGTACCTGTAAAGTTATATATACATTTATTGCTGGAAAATGTGTGCAATTATTGGCTTTCATTAGCAATTTTAATTAACACAGAGTTTTAGTTGTAAAACTAATTAATGCTCAGTCACAATGCACGGACAAACGGTTTTTATGAGGATTTCATATAAATATGTATTGCTGTTACATCCGGTGATTCCTATTGTGTTTTGTAGGTTATGTGGAAATTTGATGAAAAGGTTACGGATGTCGTGGTCAAGTGACAGCTTGCTGGGTCGATCGGTCATAAGGTTAGGTGCTCCCTGTCCGGGTTTGAAAGACCATCTTGTCATGACGAGTTCTTCTGTGTTGCCGTCCAAGCTGTTATGGATGAACATAACATAACACTTCGTTACCTGCCTAACCTTTCTTCTTTTTAGCCTTGGTACCTACGGTTTGTTATTTTATTTTTTGTCAAAAATCCGTCTCCACACCCCCTAACAATTCACATCTCAGCGGTCGGAGACAAAGGCTGTGTGATGTAAGCATATTTTTCTGCCGGCACTTCGTTCAGAAATCAATACCTTTCGGCCAGACGAACATTTTGCACTAGCATCATCATTTTTCATAGAACTAAAGATGGGAGGTATGATTGGGCGCGGTTGAAAATTGTGGAAGAAAGTGTAAGGGCTGGTTGGGGCATAGGTTATTTGTGTCGAATTGTGTTGGTATTTGACAAGTTAATTTCAAAGAAATTTCGTATTTAATTATTTAAGAAGTAATAATATTCTCATTTTCTTTTCTCTTTTAATTTCGAAAGTTTGCGGCTAAATCAATTCTTGAGAAGTCAAAATGAGAAAAATTTTGAAATAAACCGTTTAATTCCTTGCTTTCTGATTATTTTTCAACTAGTTCACTTAATTAACTTACTGACCCTATACCAAACTTATTATCTTATCAAGTCTTGTGTAGTCATCCTAAAAGCTTATACAAAAAACACAAACCCACAATAATCATAGCACACCATAACCAATAAGTCTGTCAGACTTACCAACTGAATCCAGTCCTGTTCAAATGAAATTTAAATGGAAGGAGACAGAAAAAGCCCAGGACGACGCCCCGTGTACACTGGGCTGCACAAATTGCGGGAATAGTTGACTTTTTTATAAAATTACTTGAGCCCGACTGTACCTCCGCTGTGTCGAAGTATTGACTTTAAATCCAATATGGCGGCTAATAAAATAAATTATTGGTAGTGACTGATTGCTGTGTTTATTTGAAAGTTTCTTGATGGATTTAAAGGACTTTTGCAATTGTGTAACGACTGTGAGATATTATTTAAATATTTGTATAAGTGACACTAATTCTGTTCAAAGTCAGAAACATTGATCGCAATTAATGATGCGATCGATATAACAAGTGATGATTCGACAAATGACAAACGACTTAATTTTGAATTTCTTCTGTATAAGAATAGGTATAATCTGGTACAACCAAAGTTAAAACCTAACAAATAAGTAATTAGATTGTTTACGTCCAATCCTTAACTTATACTTATGTCAGAAAATTAACAAATTCTCAGGAACTAAGAACTGGACTAAAGATATTGGAGTCCTAAATGGGCAGCACCTACATTTAACGGGAAAAGCCATATGCGTCAGAAGTCAGTATTGCAATAAGCCTGAATTTAACCACGTGTCTAATTAAAAATAGACACATTACAGGCTTGTTAAAGATTACAAATTAATATTACTTTTTATAGCACCTCGTGTCAGATGCAAAATAAAAAGCAAACAAGCATGCACCCTATGTCATGTAACGTAATATTGCGTCAATTTGATTACCTTTTTACTGGTTATCTTTACAGCATTATACAAAGTAGACAGAAAATCATTAAAAATTGTAAGTAATTGAAAGAATATTGATTTTTAAACGGGAATCTATAAGACTGTATTGTCCGTCCGACCGTAGATCTGTCATCAGGCTTTTTTAGAAATGGCATTTTTTTACAAATTATGTATTTCTGCTGTTATTGTTGCTGTTATACAGTAGATATGATATTGCGATGATAATCGGCTCTTCTGTATACGATGTGAGAAGGTTTCTAAGACCAAGTTTGGTTTGCTAGTCATCAGAGAGCTCACGAAAGAGCAGAGAATCTGCATCGATGTCACCGGATACGGTGAAGAGGACTGTACAGCAAATACTTTAATATTTTTTTACCGTAACAGAGAATTAGCGGTCACATCGGCGTCGGCGATCGGCTAACGGCTTACTTAATGAATGTGCGGAATCCTTCATGCATAGTTCGTGTCGTTCTTCGCTGATTTTGCATAGTACTGCAATTATCAGAGAACTTATGTGCCGTATGTTTGTGTTAGCTGATCGAAGTGTCAAATAGGTAAGGAAAAAAACTTCGATCTTGTATGAAAGTTTGTAACTGAAGAAATATGACTCAAACCGTCTTACCACAAAAACTTTTAAACGTCAGTTTAAGACTTACCTAAAAAAATAACAAATTATGACGTTGACATATGGTTCATTTTGCAGCCACAATTTTTTTAGACAAGTGTAAAACAGGTGGTTAAGTTTTTGTAGTAAGGCTAAACTTTACTTACGTACCTACCTATGTAATAATTTGTTGTAGTAAACTCATTGTCCTCCGAGCCTTTTTCCCAACTATGTTGGGGTCGGCTTCCAGTCTAACCGGATTCAGCTGAGTACCAGTGCTTTACAAGAAGCGACTGCCTATCTGACCTCCTCAACCCAGTTACTCGGGCAACCCGATACCCCTTAGTTAGACTGGTGTCAGACTTACTGGCTTCTGACTACCCGTAACGACTGCCAAGGATGTTCAATGACAGCGGGGACCTACAGTTTAACGTGCCATCCGAAACACAGTCAATGGTGTCTAAGATATACTTAGAAAGTACATACAAACTTAGAAAAGTTGCATTGGTACTTGCCTGACCTGGGATCGAACCCGCGCCCTCATACTTGAGAGGCTGGTCCTTTACCCACTAGGCCACCACGACTTTTGTTGTAGTAAACTGTGGAACGTTATAGAAAAGACGTTAAGTATATAATGTGTTTATGATTATAATGAAGCCCTATCTTGGTCTTTATTGAGTTCTAAAAAGACTCGTTATTATTAGATACATTGTAACTTACTTAGTTGTATCATAATCGTAGGTACATTTATTAATTTCGACGTTCATTTATTATCACATTTTATTATAATAGTTGAACAACTAACTACCTAGGTTTTTAAGAAAAAAAAAAATTGAAACGGTGTTTTTCTGACCCTAGACTTAACGGTTTAGGGTCCTATTAAAAACCTTAAGTATCACTTAAAATTATAAACACACTATCTACTATCGTTTTAAAAGCGAGCACTCATATTTAACATGTTCTTATTATGAGCATAATAATTATGAATTTCAAAGGTCAAAGATGTGTGAAAGTTTAGCTCATAATAACATGTAATTATTGGTCGAAAACTGCTCGGAGCGTCGATGCAATCGATGCACATGACATGTTGTGTGCTGCACTTTTTGTAAAAGAAGACGCTGTCTAAATATATTAGAAATTAAATGGCTATGACCTTATAGCAACTTTGTAAGCTGAAAAAGCATGTTTTTTCTCTCAAAATTAAGTAGTACTTTTTTACAGTCAAATATCTTTGCGTCTCCTAAGTTACCTTCTAGTTTACTACATACGCACCTTTTTTTTTTTTTTTTTAACGACGTCAAAAATTATCAAAAGACCCCTTCCGCTGTGGGTTAGCAGCGGAAAGGGGGTGTCAGACTCTTACTGACTAAAAGCCGTCGTGTTCCGTCATAGGCCTTTTATGTACCAGGGCCGCGGTATCTCTTTCGAACAACCCGCAGCCCCGGCAGGCCTTGGCCCGCTGGGGTTGCTGACATCTCTTTGAGGAGCGCGTGGAACAACGCGCGCCGTCGACACGGGTCTGTCGTCTAAGTAGACAGAGGGACGATGAGCCACCCGAACTCACCGCCCACAGACCCACGCCTACGGTGGCCGGGAGTCATCTCGCGACACCCGGCACCCATGGTGTCTACATGGTCCAGCGCGGCGGCCGGGATGAGAGGTGCGAACTCTCTGGCGTTCCGCCTCCTCCTTCTCGAGCATGACCGCTTCGCAGAAGGAGGCACTACATACGCACCTGGTGAACGCCTCTGCCTTCAGTAATAAATGGTTTCATTACCTATCCAACATTGAACGGTTCAGTAGTTCCTGAGATTAGCGCGTTCAGGCAAACACTCTTCAGCTTTATAATGTTAGCAGTAAAATACATTGTAAGTCTAGTATTGACAATTATATAAACACATTTTCTGAAACGATCAAAGCACTTGAACAGAAAAGACTATCACGTGTATGTCACACCTACACCTATGTATTAAGCTTAAGTAGCCTAGCTTTGACATATTGTGAAAAACTTAGCACAAAAGTTAAGTTTACACTTATTTAATTCACCACTAAGCTTTTGAAACACAAATTAATACAAAAAGTATAGATACATAGACATATTTAAACTACAAAAGTTCGAAGGCCCGATGGTACAAAGTCCAGTTAGCAGAACCTCTGTTCAAAGTTACAACTTTTATCACAAGTACAATAAAAATTAAAACGCTAGTCTTTAAACTTAGTTTAATATTGTGGCGTACGGTCTTAGAGCGTCTAACTAACAGGACCCGCCATGAGGATCAATCTCTAAGTAAAAAAGCGGGGGCGAGGGCACGCAACTATAGTGATGGCTTACTCAGGCATTTCCGATCAGATTATGCTTCAAACACAAGTATTATTTCTCACTTATACACCTGATAATAGAAGAGGAAGACCAAAGAAAACATGAATCGACTGTGGGAAACTCGCCATAAGTAGCTAGAAATAATGTTACTTGTGAGATGACGGTATGACGAGATGGCTGCACCGACTCAAATTAAAATGGGGATAATGGCAGGATGATGGTGATAGTTGAAACCCACATTGTACATCCGAGGAAGATCTTTGGCAAATGGGATAGCACAGCTCAATCGTGTCCGGTTGGTTCGATGCTCCTAGCATACGATGAAGTTTGACTGTACTTTTTTATTTCTTGTATGACTTTGTTGAATTACTCAAACAATTTAAGCTCTTTGATGTTCGAGTTTGCGACAATGCTGTTCAATTGTTTTATGCTTTACCTCTAGTTCAGAAATTATTGTGGTCTTTTTTTAAGTGATCGTTCAGAGGTTTTGCTTTTCGGGGTTGGTTTTGCCGTTTTTTTTCAGTTTCAGTTATTTGTGAATTAATTAGGTATTTTGAGTCATCATCCTCCGAGCCTTTTTCCTAACTATGTTGGGGTCGGCTTCCAGTCTAACCGGATTCAGCTGAGTACCAGTGCTTTACAAGAAGCGACTGCCTATCTGACATTCTCAACCCAGTTACCTGGGCAACCCAATACCCCTTGGTTAGACTGGTGTCAGACTTACTGGCTTCTGACTACCCGTAACGACTGCCAACGATGTTCAATGACAACCGGGACCTACAGTTTAACGTGCCATCCGAAACACAGTCAATGGTGTCTAAAATATACTTGGAAAGTACATACAAACTTAGAAAAGTTGCATTGGTACTTGCCTGACCTGGGAACCCGCGCACTCACGCGCGCGGTCTGGTGGGTAAAGGACCAACCTCTCGAGTATGAGGGTGTGGGTTCGATTCTAGGTCAGGCGGCTACCAATGCTACTTTTCTAAGTTTGTATGTACTTTCTAAGTATATCTTGGACACCAATGGCTAATAAAAAGGTGCAGGAAAACATCTTGACGAAACATGGACTATAAAGTCTGAAATGGCCAACCCGCATTGAGCAAGCGTGGTGATAATGCTCAATCCTTCTCCGCGTGAGAGGAGGCCCCAGCCCAGCAGTGGGACGATAAAAAGGCTGTAACAGTAACAGTATTATTGAAAAACTTTTTTTCAATTTATAGGGTGTCGCAATAATAAAGGCAAAAGAGGATTAACCTCTTAAAAAGACACAATTCAGAACATTTAAAAAGTTTAGTTTCACTCTGATAATTTATTATATTTCTAGGTATTTTTGTTACAAACCAAAGTTTTAAATTACAAGAAATAATTAAAGTTGTCAATTTTCAACCTGAATCAGAAATAACTTGTTTCTCAAGGTGTATAAAACCGCGATTATGGTTAAACTTAATACCCACTGACAGTACCTGGTCACGGTACTTTGTGCCACTATTTATCACTCTTAAATATACCATTTTATTTCTGCAAATTAACATGAAATTAAATACAAAATTAAAGGTCTTTTGCAAAAGTATTTTTTGTTAATCGAATGTGTAATTGTTAATATCATGTGATTGTTTTATGGGTCATTTAATGTAGAAGTTTATTTGCTGGTTTAAAAAGGATTTCATATCCTTATTTAAGGCTCTTTGTCTTATAAGTTAATTATGGTATTGCTTTATCAACTTAATATTTTGATTGGTTATGTAAGAGACAATAATTGAACCTAAAAATTAATAATAATAAAATCCGAAAACCATCTATACCAACTAGCTAACCTAACAGAAAATTTTACTACCGATATTAAAATGGAATTTGGTATAGATAAATGCAAGATAAATTCAGTTAGAGCAGGACAGAACTACAGACACCACTACACTACAGAATCTGGAGAGCAAATAGAATCGTTAGAGGAACAGGAGACCTATAAATACCTAGGGTATGCACAGTCATCTCAGATACAACAGAAAGACACCAAAAATAAACTAACGCAACAATTCCAACACCGCCTTAATACAATTCTTAAAACACAACTGTACTCACGAAATACAATAAAAGCGATCAACACCTTCGCGATACCCGTATTAACGTATTCCTTTGGTATAATTAACTGGACCAAATCAGACCTCAAGAATCTTCAGCGCAAAATAAACACATCAATGACAAAATTCCGCAAACACCACCCTAGATCTTGCTTGCAAAGACTGACCTTACCCAGGAAAGAAGGCGGTAGAGGACTTATTGATATTCAAAATTTACACAATAAGCAGATTAAAACCCTCCGACAATATTTTTATACGAAAAATACATCATCCACACTTCACAAATTAATATCACAGAACGACCGACGCTACACCCCTTTAAATTTAAAAGACACATCTGAACAAAACAACGAAAGAATCACCGACGACAAGACCAAACTGCTAGAGTGGACCCAGAAGTCTCTGCACGGCAGACACCGCCAAGATTTATGTCAACAAAATGTCGACAAGGAGGCGTCGAACGCATGGCTAAATCGAGGCGAACTCTTCCCGGAGACCGAAGGGTTCATGATGGCGATACAAGACCAAGTAATTGAAACAAGAAATTACAGAAAATACATTATTAAGAACCTAAACAACGATAGCTGTCGAAAATGCAACAGTTCAGCAGAAACCATCCAACACATAACCGGAGCCTGTAAATCAATAGCCCAGACCGATTACAAACACAGGCACGATCAAGTAGCAAATGTCATTCACCAGAAACTAGCCCATCAATATAAACTTGTTAACACCACAGTACCATATTATAAATATACACCTGAGACCGTCCTAGAGAACTCCACAACCAAACTGTACTTCGATCGAGCCATCCTTACCGACCGCACAATTCATTTTAACAGACCCGACATCACACTTATAGACAAAACCAACAAGACCGGATACTTGATCGACATCGCCGTTCCAAACACCCACAATATGCAACATACAATAGCCGAAAAATTAACCAAATACATAGAACTAAAAGACGAAATAACCCGTCTCTGGCGTTTACAAAAAGTTACCATCATCCCCATAGTTTTATCCACAACCGGGGTAATACCTAAACAGCTCCATCAATCCCTTCAATCCCTTAGCCTACCCCCAAACACCTATCAATTACTTCAGAAAGCGGTGATTCTGAATACCTGTCGACTAGTTCGAAAGTTCCTGCAATGTGAGACAGATACACACCAAAATACACAAACACACAATGTCACAACTACACAAACACATAGAGGTAATAACCAAAATACCATCAACCTTACTGGTGAACACTTGGCTTAGGCCCGTGTCGTCATCAGATACCAAACACCCGGTATAAACCGGAGAAAAAAGCACATACAACAAAATAATAATAATAATAATAAGCCCCGCAGGGCATCTGAGGCGGATGACGGGGAGTAGCGACCCCGCGGGGCTATATATCCGAGTGCTCCAGGGAGAGTATACTGTCCCCCATCTCCGGCCTGCCGGAGTGAAGCATGACGGGGGATAGGTCTCCCGCCTCTTGGCTTGCCTTCATCGGCCGGTCAGAGTGGAGTCGCTAGAGTAGGGTTAGCAGCCCGCTCGGAGGGTAGGTGCCTCGTGGTAAGTGGCGAGTGGGCCGGTGATGCTGGACCCACAGGGAGCGCGTGATCTGCGTTTAAAGTCCGCCGAGGTATCCTCACCCTTCAGCCGCTCATGTACCTGTTGCTCCCTTGTTGCGATTTAGCGACTGATTCCCGGGGGCCCAGTAAGTGAGTTGGCGAGTCTCCACCTGCCATTTTTACGTGTATTTATTACATTGTTATCGGCAGGTGCCATAGTTCCCGTAGTTTCCCCATTCCTAGTCCACTAGCATCCCATCACAATAGCCCAAGTAGTTTTCATCCATAGTTAGCAATAGTTTAGCACAGAACCGGGGATTGTCCTTGGGTACATTTCTATAGTGTATACAGGGATAATCGTCGGTTTTGTGTCACCATTTCATTAAAGTTGTCTCAAAAGGGCTTCAGCGTGTTGGCTTCGGCCCCACGTTCGCCTCCCAAAAATCCGGGACTCTGTAGTCCCGTGGTCTGGAAGAGACATACAAGATAATAATAATAATAACGTTTATTGTTCCATAATAATAACGTTTATTGTTCCATCATGTTTGTACAATTATGTCACACTATTACTTAAACTAGGCCTAGGCCTGTGCTATAAGTAACAGTACATTAGAGGTATATTGTGTCTGAGTTTGGAAATGAGATTAAAAACTACATATTATATTAAAAAGGAAGAATAATTAAACTTTTAATAAAACTAGGAAAAAAATACAAAAAATGAGACCAGTTTTGGCGACTTAGATCATTTTAGTGAAGTGTGTTTGTGCTTGTGTGTTTGTATGTGTGTGTGTGAGTGTGTGTTGTGAGTTAATAAAGAGTTCTTGTATCGATACCTCATTGTTATATTATTATGAAATTAATGTTTCAGTTTCTGAGTAATTAAAGTTGTTTAGATAGTCTTTAATTGTTTTTTTTAGTTCAAAGAGCGGGAGATTTTTGAGGTTTACTGTTTTGCTTATTTTGTTATAAATATGGGGAGCGGCAATGTATGGGTGTCTTTTGGCTAAACTGGTGTTGTGGGATATTGTTTTGAAGACTAAGTCTTTACGTCTATTATTGTTTTCGGGGGAATTGCTTTTTAGAAGAACTGTATGTGCGTATATAAGATTACGTAGTATATATAATTGGCGAATTGTGAGGACTTTAAGCTCTTTGTATAGATTAGCGGTGGGATACAACCTAGGTCTTGATGTGAGGATTTATTTTTTACGAATATACGAATTTAAATAATACGAATTTCGGAAGTAACTTGGGACGAAGTCAACTGTAAAGTCGAAACATAATACAGTCGACTCTCGTTAATTCGAAACTGGAGGGACTCCTCAAATATTACGAATTATCGAGTTTTTGAAATATTAAATGGTTCGAAATTTGTGAGAGAAAATAAATAAAACTTCGAATTATTAAGTGTTTATCAGTTATTATCTAATAATGTTATGTTTATTATTGTTATATTCTATAACAATGTCAAAAGTTTCAAGACACATTTGTGTAGGTAGGTACATAACTACAAGAATTCATAATGTGAATTAATTAATCTTTCGAAACAACTCTGTCATACTGATTTGCGTCAAAGCAGATTGCTGCTACTCAGACTGCTCTCTGACTCCTGACTTAGAATCTTCCGCCTCTTTCTCTCTGCAACTTTGAATTGTCAAGTGTTGGACGCCTAGGAATTCGAAATAACGCGTCATTTTGTTATATAGCAATGATTTTTTTGTTTGAATTACCAAGAGCATAAAAATGTATTGATTTAGTTCGAAATATTAAGAGATTGTGTAGGGAACTCGTGATAACTTTGAATTAAAGAGAGGTTCGAATTATCGCAGGTTTGAATTAACGAGAGTCGACTGTAGTAATTTTACTCGAAATTTTTGCATCGTTTTTATTTTATGCTACTGACCTCGTCCAAGGACAGTTTTTTAATCCGAACAAAGACAAAATAATTGAAAAATGTATAGAGAGGCCATTTAAATACCATACCCATAACTTTGGTACCATAAACGAATCCAAAATAGTTATACAAATTATTATTTTCACTAAAGGAATTAACTCTATAATATTACCACACAATGGGCATTTCAATGCTGTACTTGTGTATAAAATGCATTTAAGTACACATAGCCAGTTTAACTTGACCTCCCTAGGTGGCGCTAGTTGTCATAAAGTACGCGAAGTGTAAGGTGATTTTTGTATTGAAATTTTAGTACCGTTTTTGGCCAGGGGTCATGTTAGATTGGTGATTATAAACAGTTCGATTAAAATTTGTCTCGTTTAGTGTATGCTAATCGTTCAAACGAATGGTGAATGATTGAATGAGTGGTGTCGGTTAATATGTATAGACAATTGTGTTGGTGGTTCCGTATGAGCTAGAGTTTGGTTTCAAATTGTGTATAGTAGGGACTGTAAAAAGATACCTACTTAGGAATCGCCTTCGGTTAAAGTTTTGTTTATCCCTTTGTTGGCAGGTTAATTGCAATATAATGTGTGTAAAATCAAGAGCAGAAATTAGCAAAAAAAAAAAACACTTCTATCAAACTGATTAAAAATTAAAGTAGAAAAGTAAACTTACAAATTTTTTTAAAGCACAATAAAACTGTTCAAAGTAGATGAAATTAACATATTATTTTTACTTGGTAACTTATTTCTAACTTGACATATAGCTTTGATAAATAGCTTTAAATGTAACCCTAATAGGCAAGCAATGACCACCGATAGACTCGGCCAGCAACCAAGAGGTCACAGGTTCAGAACCCAAGTAACAAATATGTGTGTAAAAAAATACAGATGTATGTGGAAATAAATAACGATTGCTAACAGTAATGGCCATTTTTATTGCTTTACAAATATGAGAAGGTGATAAAAAGTTGTTGCTTTTGAAGATTTATGAAAAACGTTTACTGAGAAATATTGGAGTCTGAACTTTGGATGTTTGTAATACCTACACAGACAGAAAAAGTCAAATTACATGCGGTACCTACATAAATCCATATTGGTTATTACGTCATATAATGTCTATTTTTTTTAATGTACCTAGACGCAAGGTGATTGAAAATTCGCGATTGAACTCAGTTGAATTTTCTTATGAAAATGTGAAACAGCTGTGTTTTTCAGGATTTGATACCGGACTGACACCTAAAAATTGCGTACTGCCATATCTATATAAGATCGGTAGCTTAAAAGCTATCGGACTATGTAACACATATAATTATGTAAGTCTAGAATTTAATTAAAACAACACCGAAGGAACCCAAAATAATTTGCACAGCACCAAGTATTAGAATTCTGGAGTGGCAACTGGAATTTTTGCGTCTTCTTCCACGAACCTCTGTGACTGGACTAGACAAAAATATTTAAATGATACACGACTCCTATTTGAATAACTTTAAAAATACAATGCTACCTGGAAAATAGTCTGAATTTAAGTGACTAATTGTACATGAATTATGCTAAGTGAAGATGGGGTTTCCATGTTAAACTAGGACAAGGTATAGGGTTGTCATACTGAAGAAATAAAATGCCTGGCAGTAAAACAATTGAATATCAGTGTTCTAAATATATAGTTGGAAATGGATTGAGCAAAACATGCTTCATGTAGGTACTTTTGTGTAACTGTAATTAAATCATTGAAGTATATTTGAAGTCATATCACTGAAAATACACAGTGATACAATATCTAAAAGCCAGAACAAACGAAGAAATTGTTTTCTTTTAAGCCCGGTTAAGCAGTCAAAAACCTCCCTAGGTTGAACTATGAAATGTCTTACAAAGAAATAAGTATAATTTCCTCAAAATATTCCTTCAAAAAACTGCGTAAAAATACCTAAACACTCCTAGGCTTATTTAACCATAAAATGTATACAAAATTCATCTACGCTTCAAATTATAATACCGTCGTATATTTCCCAAGAGTGGTTGTGTCGCGGACTATAAAGAAATATCACTGTGAGTGCGTTGCGCGTCGCTCCTTTGTATACTGCGATTGTATAAACTTGATACTTGTATAAATATTACTTTTATTTATATTTATTTGTATTTATATTAATTATTTTTTTAGTGTTTTTCTTTAATGTGTTATTATTTTTCTTTAACAATTTAGAGGTGCATTTAAACGAATATAACTATAAATTGCAATACCTACATGTATTAATTAGGTACGCTATGAAAAGTCTATATAAAGCTAAGCATAGGTAATAAAAATCTTGCAGTACAAATTCCGTATAAAATTCTGTGGTGAAAGAGTAAGATATTAATTAGTGTTCTTGGTAACTAATTGCTAATTTAATATGAAAGTATAATGACTGTATTGTTTTCGTAATTACTATTGGTTTTCTAATTTTATACTACCTCTTACATTTAAATAACAAAACCTTACTCACATAACTTACTTTACAACTAAAATTTTATGTCTCAGAGCCATAACTTCTAGTGGCAAATTATTTTCATTAACATACGAACATAATGAGAGACTGTAAAACAATGTAACTGACAACTATTTCTGTGCAGGTTCATAATACAGTAATCAATCGCACACTAGTTTACTAGTGTAGTAAATATAGCCGTAAATCAGTCAATACCATGGAGAACAAAATGACTAGTAGAGTCGCCATAACGGAAAACTACTAAGAAGAGTCGCCTACTAAGAAAGTAATACGCCAAAATGCGGGACGAGGAACGTTACTGTATTCGCCCTCATACAACTTCCTTGGATCCACTATTTTTTTCAGTCATACCAAAAATCGTTGACAGATGTCTCAAAAAACCCGAACGCCTCGTTACATCACTCGTAACTGATCATTTCGGTCACGCCCACCGTAAGTATTTGATCTGAATTATGACATCTCCGCTCATCTTTCCTTATTCCATAGCCATTCTAGAAGAGATTTGTAAACAAGAATGGCGATTGTTTCACCAGTTACGACTTCTAATGGCATGATTGTGTTGTGTATAAACAACATTTTGGCATCGCGCCGACACGTGTACCGAGTTTTCGGGATCGCGTTACAAAACACTATTCGTTTGCAGTTTACTAGGAACGCCGGCCATTGTTTTTATTCCAATTGAAAATATCCAGTTTTATCTTTGGTTTGCAATCCGTGTTTGAAATGTTTTTGTAAACTGTTGAATGCGATTGTTTTTTAAAATACATTTTTCGTTTTGTTGTACTTACTTATTACGAGTATCTTCTCAAACAAAATAAATAAAGTATCAAACCATGTTAGGTGACATACATCAGAAAAAAATCCATTTCAGCTCAACCAAGAGACGCTATAAGTAGGATTTGGCGCTCGGAAATCCAGTGAAAAGAGAAAAAAAAGATGCGACAGATAGAGAGGCAAGATTCCGAGTAAATGAAATGCAAGTACATAAGCTTGGCACATAGATTGAGTATTGAATACAAGTAGATAAGCAACGAGCACGGATTTGGTTAGCTTAAGATTCTGAAAATATAGGATGGGATTTAGACGTACTTAGATACTTTTAACAGCTAAAACACAGGGTGGATGGAAGGAACTTACTAGGATTTTGGAAAGTATAGCCTTTCTTCTGGTGTTTGTCGGGTAAAAATTGGGAAGATTTTCGGCCAAATGTAGAATAATATTCCAGATATAGTGTCGCTCAAATTAAAAGAGGTGATATAGTGACATTTGGATGAGTTTGTATTCTATTGAAACGAGACATAAAATAGATGGCTATGAAGGACATGCTAAACTAACATTTTCCTTGAAAACCTAGGTTTTAGAAATGAAAAAAATATTTTTTTCAGATTTCGGAGACAGTAACGGTCTCCTTGGAGTTGTACATATTTTAAAGACATCCTTCATTATGTTATTATGTTTAATTAGTCAGGTGAAAGGTTTTACGATGTTACGACCCAAAATAATTTAATGAGACCCAAAAGGGGTGAAGAATGATGATAAATCAGCCAGTGCCGTGGTGTATCTTTGAACGAACGGCTTTCAGGTAAAACTAACATAGCAAGATATTCACTTGATAAATGTGAGTTGTGATGAGAAATGTGTGTTTGTTCGAAAATGTGGATTTGGAAATGAAAATCAATCCAAGTGCCAGGCTGCATAATATTATTCGGCCGATAGGTAGTTTGATTGGGTACTTATTAAAATATTTATGGTAGTACATGCAACATCTAGATATCAGCCGACTTGGGATTCACGGTTTCTTTCAAACTAAGCTATCACCCAATAGTTAGATTTGTCTGCAGTACTATGGTCTCTAAATAAAGACGGCTAGATTATCGCCATGATATACAGTTTTAAACAACTGTAAACTCATTAAAATTCACAGTTGATTTAAGCTGTAGTCCTAAGAATATATTACTTAGCATATCGAGTTAGTTATCAAAGGATAGGAAGTAGGAATTCTGATAACAAAGTCTATGTTATATTCATAGTTAGATTTATTATAGTGATAGCTTAGCGTTGCATGTTTATAGATCTGATTGTGTTAGTTGAATAGTTTAGTTGAACGTCATTCTAGCGGTTGAACGTTGACTACTTTATAAGTAAGTAGTTGTGAAAATAAGTGGTAACGGTTGCAAGTATTAAGGTTTAAACAAAATAAGTATTTGGAATAAGTAAAACATTTAAAATGACAGTCTTATTACTGCGGTCCGTACATTGAAAATCGTAAATAATACCACCACATAGAAAACGTTCGTTTTTGAACCATGTTGAAGACATGGAAATTTCCAGTCACTTCGTTGGCACAAAATGCGCTCTAAGGTGACTTATTAATCCATTTTTCAAGCTCGTTACCAATCCTACGCTGTATGGGCGATAGTGAGCTCAGCCCTGAGTTATTACACTAAAATAGACTAGGCTCAAAGCTGAAAGCAGCTGACCCAATTCTATGAAAAGCCCTTGTGAATAGCCGACCTAGCAGCTCTAACATACCAATTTACAATTTCACGAATTATAACAACTCAAATGCTTTTAGCATTTTAAGGTTAAGCACTTAACCATCATAAAGAACCATCCTCTCGAGTATGAGGGCGCGGGTTCGATTCCAGGTCAGGCAAGTACCAATGCAACTTTTCTAAGTTTGTATGTACTTTCTAAGTATATCTTGGACACCAATGGCTGATAAAAAGGTGAAGGAAAACATCTTGAGGAAACCTGGACTATAAAGTCTGAAATCACCAACCCGCATTGAGCAAGCGTGGTGATTAATGCTCAACCCTTCTCCGTGTGAGAGGAGGCCTGTGCCCAGCAGTGGGACGATAAAAAAAGGCTGTAACAGTAACAGTAACTTAACCATATCTATATTAGGGCCACATAATAAGCTTAATTTAATTATCGAAAAATATTATTAACAGCGACTTTCTTTTGTTTAACGAACGCGCGGTAGGTAGACATTTCGTGCAAACCCAACGTTTCGTTAATTATACAAATATAACGAATGTACTGTCGAAACGAAAAAGTATTTAATACGGAATTCTTTTTATGAAAAAGGCGAAGTAATACGGGTAGTATTTTGTACAGGGATGCCTCTATAAAGTGTAAAATTTACAACTTTCGTGCAGAGAGAGAGTTAAAGAGTGGTATAGAACAAAAGCGGACTTGGGGCCATTAATAAAAACTTCCCGCCACGGTAAACTTTAGCAATATTGCGATAGTCCGACGGAACCTTCATTCATATAAAGTCACGGAACTTCTTAATTTTTTTTACAACTTTTTTTCTGTTTTTTTTTTTTCGTAGTTGTGAATCGGTGTAATGGCGTGTTTTGCATGCATTTGACTTTTTAAACAGTGCACTTTGCATTGGGAAGTGGGTGTTTAATCCTTCCAGTTTTATGGTTCGGAAGAAATTAAAAAAACTTTTGTCGGTACCTACGCTGTTTTCTTTGGCTCGGCTGTTTCTTCGCAGCAATCAAGGGTAGTGTAATTAACGGGTGAATTTATTGGTAGTGTGATGGTGTGAATTGTTCCTATAGAGTTTTGTGAAGTGTTAAAGAAAATACTCACACTTTAAGGAATGCAATTGTACCTGCTTCACAGTTAATATACAATTATAACCTATGTAATTACATATGTATATTTCACCTTTTTTTAAAGAACAAAGTTTTTGTTTAAATTACATTGGTTTTCAATAATCCTTTACAAAATAGAAGCACTTCTTCGTTAATATTGCCCTTAATAAAATAAATCGAAACCTCTTTAAAAAACTAAATATAAAAATCACAACCCCTCAGTCGTGATTTAAATCTAAGCCGCCATTTTGTGTAACACGAAGGAAATACATTAAGCTTAGTATTAAAGACAAGAACGAATAAAAATAAGCGGGTAAAAGTAAAATGTTACATCCTCACAGTAACTCCACATATCTTGCCCGCCCCTCCCCAACTCTTTCACGTACGATTTTACCCCGTTTTCCCCATTTTTCCGATAACTGTATTCGCCAATAGTGTGTACGTGTGTGCGGGGAGGCGGGGCCAAACCGACTTTATTGCGAATTCTTTTCTTTGAGATGTGAAGATTCTTCCGATATGTAGCAAGTATTTTATTAGCTTTATTATACGTATGTTGTAGCCTTTATATGTGTAGCCAATGGGACGCACTTTAAGCGTTCTTTTTTTAAATGTTATTGCTTGTTTGTTTTGTTAATGGCCTGATGGCCGGTTAATGGTTCAAGAGTTGTAATGATGTTTTTGTAATTGATACTTATTGGATAGCTTTAAGGTTATTTAATTAAATTATTTGCTATATTAAACACATGGCTAATAAAATAAACGAACAAACTATTACATTAAACTTTTTATTAAAAAATTCTACAAAAAAATACCTTACTTTTGACCAATTTTCCACATGTGTGTCACACACACACATCCACATTTTACACGTTATACATATACAAGTATTTTGGTAACATAATGCCATTTTGTTTCACGTAGGCCCACTACCCCCTCCCCCCTCCAACTTATGAGAAATTCTTTCTTTGACGGCGGACGCGCGCGCTACGCAAATTGATTTCGACGCGTGAACTTTGCTATAAGGCCTTGAAAACAGCGGGTAAATCTGCGAGAGTGTTTCATTTTAGTTCTTTTCTATCAATATCTGTATATATTGATAGAAAAGAACTAAAATGCTGGTGATGAGCAGTAGGTAGGTACACGGTTAAAAATTAGATAAAAAAATGTTTATTTTTTATTTTTTTTATAGGTATTGCAATGTAGTGACGAAGGCATAGATTTCCAAACAACGCATTAGTTAATTTAGTCACCAGTATATCCTAATCTTAAACACCATCTAAAAATAAAGGGTAATTAATCTTAATTAATGTTCCATTAGGTATTTGCTAAAGGAATTAATTTTAGATCACTGCCAGAACAATGTCACATTAATCTTGTCGGCAGTACTTTGAGATACTAAGAAATAAACGTAGAAAGATTTTGTGTAATTAAAATCTTAGATAAGAATCTACATTTCGAAATATAGGTCAAATATGAATTCTACGAAAGGCGAATCTGCATTGATTTTACTAACATAATTAACATTTTTTGGGTAAAAAAAAATAAAATTCTTTTTTGTCGCTAGTTAATACATTCATCTTATAGTAATCTAACATATGCATGCATCGTTTATGTATGCACAAAAGGCTACTGATTCCCAAACTAAGCTTTACCTTGTATTTTGGAAAACAGTAGAAATTATCCTTTGCAACTCAAATAGTAATAAACAAACAAAAATATCACAGCATTTTTTTACAATCGCTAGTTTTGTGGCCCTCGTCTCAACGTCTTTAGATATTAGCTGCGAAACTTAATATGTGAGCTACAGGCAAAAATATTTGGCATTTAATTTATGAGAGTTTGCGAGAAATTAGCAACTTTGCCTGTTAGACTTCTCTACGTAATTGTAACTCTGTGTACTACCGCGGACTTTTCTGCCTGATCACTGGTGATTTTTTGCGTTTAAAATACTACGGCGCTATTCAAGAATAACCCTTTATAGATATAACCTTATGGAAAAAGCATATTATCGTTTATTTATGGTCATAAGGGCAAAGCAAGAAAGTGTTTTTTTTCTAATGAATACATAAAAAGAACGCTAGTGGTGGTCAGGCGCGTTTGTCTCTGATAGTACATATATTGGAATTTAATACAACTTAATCCTTTTTACATGTTCACGTATAAAAGTTGGATCTTAGTCATTCATTTCTTTGATAGTTTGATCTTTTGAAAGTATTTTGGCATTCTTGTCTTCGCTTTTTGATTTATTTGAATCTTTTAGCAAATGTGTAAGGTGAAAGGGCGTGTTCTTAATTTAATTTGAAAGGGTTTTTGATGAATGTAGAACCTTTTTGATGAAGGGAAAGTTGCTCAATCAGTATGGCATGTTGTGTGCGAGTAATGTAATTAAAAATTTATCAAATATGAAGTAATGTGAACTTACTACATGTTTAAAAAATTAATTAGACGACTATGTTTTAAAAATATGGGGTAATTGTAACATCTCCTTTTTAGTGGAAGAGACATTTCCACGTAGCGTGCGCGAAAATCACTAAGCTATATAATATGCAATTTGTTTCCATATTTAAAAGAAAAGTTACTCCGTCTGTCGGTTTTGAGCAGACTGTGAAAGGACATAGGTTACTTTTTAATGGGATACAAGAAGTAGAGCCCTCGCGATACGGGTGGAACCAAAACTAACCACTAGTTTCAAAATCATTAGCTAAGCATCCAAAGCTACTTCAGCGATACATAGTTATTCTATTCCAGCATCGTTCCAACAATGATCTAAACTAAACAAATGCGTTCCATTACACGCAGTCTATGTTTACCAACCCATACACTTCGCATATCAAGCCAGCCAGCTATTTTCTACATACCCACATTCGAATTCATTTTATTAACCAATTGCCCATTAAGCCTAGGCCGTTCATTAAAACTGTTAGGTATTTCAAACGGAATCGCTCGCCGGTTAAGGGGACACAGAATTTTAATTGGCTCCGCTACTTATTCAAATATGCTTCATACATAGGTATTGGTCTTAATTAATATAAATGTACGTCATAAGTGCTTTATTTTTAGGTTTGTTGGGTTATTGATCTTCATTATATTAACTCTGGCTGGTGCCTGTGGTATTTCTCGGGTCTTGAGGAAACTATATATGATGCCGATGTATAATCTATATTCCTGTAAAGTTTCATCAAAATCCGCTCAACAGTTTTTTCGTAAAAGAGTGAAAAACATCTACATTAAATATCTAGCATCTCATTATAATACCGTCAATCTTTATTCAGTCTTTTCAAGATTTTTCCTTACAAATTGCATTCTACCTTTTTGGTAGAAATCTATTTAGAATTCTCCTGTAAAATTAGCTATCCAATCATGGTATATAACATTGTGCACTATGCCTTATCTGGTACATTATTATTGTTCCTAACCTAAGCTTCATTATCTAGGACCCAGTAAACTACGTAAAAGGATTGTAGGCGATCCTATAACCAATTGAGGGTTATAATAAATGTATTTGTATGCTCTGTAACTGTGGTACGTACTTGTATTAATTGAATATAAGATATGAATACGAAGGCAGTTAATTCTAGTATGAGTGAAACATCGAATAACAAGAAAAAAAACAGTCGAATAGAGAACCTTGTCCATTTAATTGAAGTCGGTTTAAAAGAAGAATGGAAGCGTAAAACATTAAGCAATATAGCTAAGATCTCCAATAAAATTGGGAAGAAATAAAGTTACCTAACTAACAAGCCTAGTCAGATTTGTCCGTCTATCATCTCTATCTCTCATTCCTGTTATGTATCCCACATGGTCCGATCTTCAACAAAGGGTCAGTTGGAACACTATCTGTCAGTTATATACAGGAACGTGTTAACACTAATTCATCTTGATTGTAGTTTCTGCACGTTAGTTACGTTTCCTCTTTAGTTTTGTGTTGTTTGTCATTCCGTATATAAGGGTCTTAAAGGTTCAGTTTCAGATAGGCAGTATATAGATGTTTTTAACCGACTTCCCAAAAAGGAGGAGGTTCTCAATTCGTCGGGATCTTTTTTTTTTTTTTTTTTTTTTTTTATTTTTTATGTATGTTCACCGATTACTCGGAGACGCCTGGACCGATTTGCAAAATTTTTTTTTTGTTTGATAGGGTTTACTTCCCAGGTGGTCCCATAGTCACCAGGTTAGGATCTGATGATGGAAACCCTGAGAAATCGAGGGCAACTTTCGAAAATTGTAGGCATACGTAGGTTAAAAACTTGACGTTAAGGCGTATGTCTGATAACACTATGCAATGGTGAAGGTTTGGAGCTGACCTGATGATGAAGACCAGAGAAGGTCGAAGGAACTTGAACAATGAATGTGTAAACTACCTCGTGTTTGGGCTTATTTTGTTCGTATTGACGAGACCTTTGCAACAGTAAAGGTTTGAAGCTAACCTGATGATGGAGACCAGCGAAGGTCGAGGGAACTCGACAATTGAATATGTAAACTACTTCGTGTTTGGGCTTATATTGTTCGTATTGATGAGAACTTTCCACATATGCGGATAGTGACAACTATGCTTGTCACTGAAAAGCTAAAAATAAAAAACTTTTTACAAAAAAATAAAACCGACTCCCAAAAACACTGAAAAGCAAAAAAAAACTATTCTTAGGTACATCGGCCTAGAAGTCGGTGGCGAAATAAACTTAGTTACATCCATTAGACACTGACTTCTAGGCCGATGCACCTAAGAATAGTTTTTTTTTGCTTTTCAGTGTTTTTGGGAGTCGGTTTTATTTTTTTGTAAAAAGTTTTATTTTACGAACTAGTGCGTAAATGTAAATGCAACATTGCCAATCATAAAAGTATGAGAGAATGTAGGTATGTTGAATAATATGTTTCCACTGTCGTTTGTCTAAATGTTTGTCTTGTAGTCAGGAAGCGTGACAACCATCCTACTAAGGGTTGTAGGACTGCCCGGGTCTGTATTGAGGAGGTCAGATAAGCAGTCGTTCCCCCCTAAATACTTTGGTAAAGGCAGTTAATGATGATGTCAAAACATAGGTCATCATTTGTCTAGCCTTTTAGTCAAATTCCCTCTATTTATATTGACTTGATACAGCACGTGTAAGTGCCTACGTCAAAACTACTATGGCATTAAAAAAAAATTCCTAGGTATTTGAAAGATTTAGTAAAAATTTATGAGTACGCATAATAAGTATTACATCACAATTGACTCTGGATATTTATTCATTTAATTAAGAATCATTAATGTTTGTACGATCGCTGTTTGTCTTACAAGATAAATTTAACTTTCCTATTCGAGTGTTTGGTTACGTAATGCTGTCTGTAATCGATACTCGGATGATGTTGGACGGACAATCGATAGATCTGTCGATGAATTTTATCGAGTGCTTCGAGCTGTTGCTGCTTTTTGAGTGCTCTTTTGGGTTGGTCTTATTGTTGAAATTGCATCTCGTATCCATCATAGAACTTACATTTAAATACCTATATATTTTTTTGACAATAATGAAACAAAAGTTAGAATCTGCAGTTTTAGACAACCTTTTGGTAATTTTTTATAAGATAATTATTATATTTGGGCTTCATAATTAGACGGGTTTACACCTCAATTTAAAGAATCCAAGTAAATACTTTCATTGCTTGCAAATGCGTAACGTAAAGTTATTACTATTTCCAATTGTCATACCTATTAATGTAATAATATCTTTCAGTCTAAGTTAACTCCCAAAAAAACTGGAAACTGCCCATAAAACACTAGTAAATTCTCTAACATGCGTGTGGGCACACGAAGTTTGACTTACCGGTACATTTGCACAAACACTAGCCGAGTCATGAGTCATTTGTGGATTCACATTAACGCTCGACGCGGCCCATTCAGTCTGTATTAGACATTATAATTTGCGTATACCTGCGTGTTTGGACGACGGAGAAATTTAAGGTGACAGGTATGGTCAGCGGATAAAGGAAAGGGATGAATTTAGTCTAATATACTTTAGATTATTTATGAATGATAAGTGTAGGTTAAACAGCCAATAAAGTATTTTGCCTACTGATCTGAATCATAACAAGTACAAAAAGAGAGTGGACGCTGGAATAACGACTGAAAGGGAGCAATGAAAGCTAAAAATAATAACAGGTCAAAAAGAAGAATTAGAAAGTCTTTTAACTGTCACTAATGTGTCACACTGGTTTCTAATACTGCATAGGGTCTAAATGGGGACCTCTATTCTGACCTCGGATAGGTACTTACATTGATAATATTTACATGATTACAATAGGTATCATGAGGCTATTAATTTTTAGAAAGATCGCAAGTCATAATGCCTAACTTACAAAACGAGACAGACCTTGAAAAAAACGACGACTTCTTCTTAACAAATCCCCCTTTACCAATTCCCCTAAAAAATCCAAAACAGAAACACTAAATCTGCTGACGCTACACACAACGGTTGAGCATCTTGTGAGTGTATTGACCGACAGTACGAGCGTATATTTGCGCTCTTAGCTACCGCATTCCGCCACCAAACAAATATCGTAAGTAGGCTTTGTGCCTTTCATCAGTTTTTTGCCAACGGTACACACTAGAGGATAAGTCGAGATAATGATGTTAAGTGTGGTGCACACTACAAATCTTTTAGTGGGTGAATCAGTATGAATATGAATGGAAGTACACATGTCACAACGATCAAGTATTTGTCCGGTATCAGACCGACTAAAAATTTTGATTAAATTCGGTATTTGATGACGAGTTAAATTCTTTTTTTAATTTGCTTGTGAGGAATTGTCAAAAACGGTTTCTTCCTATGCAAGATTTTTCACATCAAGCTGTGTACTCGTTTTTCTTAAAACAATAAATAAATAATAAACAATTTAATATATTTTTTCCATCAAAACGACAAATGAAAGTGGCATTATTATAAGATGCTTTGCCAAGTGAATATGATAAAGTATTATATTTTGGACCAAGTCAAATACGAAATTCAAGATTTTCTGAAAAAAAGGTTAAGTGTACACGTACTATTGTGTACTACGATTTTGGAGGTAGCTCTTGTAATGTAGTTAGATTTTCAAGTAGTTTTTGGTATATTCTTGTGAATAGTGGCTAAGATTTTGTATTAGGTACTTACTCAAATATTGGTTAAGTAAGATAGAATAGTCAAGTTAAGATATCCGGTCTTTTTGTGTTTGAGTGGGGAAGTGAGACTGTGATTTTGATTGAAATAACATGTAAGAGGTTTTTTGGTACTTAGTAGAATAGATTTCAAGATTTCATTCAGACTGTTGAAAATAATGCTTTCTTTATTAACATATGTATGTATTTATTCATTCATGTCACTAATCGTTACACGTTATAATTTTGATATATGTTTTTAAACAGATTGTCTAATTTATGATTTAACACCTAACTATCTGTTTTCTGCTTTAAATCCAGTCTTCACCATTAAGTATATACCTACCTAAATCTAGAAACTAGAGTCTAGAATCTAGTCTAGACGAAAAAACAAACAAACAAAAAAATAAAATTCAAAAACATCCCACCACTCGTTTCAAAACCAATCCTTTCTCACTTCGTTCTGAAATCCTCAATCAATACAATAGAAGATGGATTTATTAAAATTCCTCTTCATCCTTTGTTCTAACTGAAACGTCCCGACGGTGATTAGTATGCAGAACCGAAAACATACCGGATTGATTTTTTTTATTGCCAGATTTGGTAAAGCAGGATTTAATAGAGGTTTTGGTATTGGAGATAGATTCGGTTTAAATTAAAGTTTTGTTTTTTTTTATAGTGGTCAGATAGTGGTCAATTAGAATTAGTGTGAGACTATTTATTTGGCTTTGAATGGTATTTTTGCAATATGTTAAATATGTGTAACTGAGTAGTGCATTTAAAAAGCCGTGTTTGGTGGTACTTACAGGCCGGTACTTACAGGCCGGGCCGTCGCTCGTGGTGGCCTAGTGGGTAAAGAACCAACCTCTCGAGTATGAGGGTGTGGGTTCGATTCCAGGTCAGGCAAGTACCAATGCAACTTTTCTAAGTTTGTATGTACTTTCTAAGTAATCTTAGACACCAATGGCTGATAAAAAAAAAAAAAGGTGAAGGAAAACATCTTGAGGAAACCTGGACTATATAGTCTGAAATCACCAACCCGCATTGAGCAAGCGTGGTGATTAATGCTCAATCCTTCTCCGTGTGAGAGGAGGCCTGTGCCCAGCAGTGGGACGATAAAAAAAAAAAAAAAGGCTGTAACAGTAACAACAGTAACAGGCCGGTATGTCGTCAATGTCGAGGATCTGAAACGAAAAAAAAAGCAGTGTTACAATCACCAAAAATAAAAGATCTCAAACTTAAATAACACTTCAAAAAAGAGAGTTCGAATTTAAAAACAATAGGAGATCGAACATCCACTAATATGAGGAATGTGCGATAAAATGCCATCTCATAACATCTACGTTTTATGTAAAATAATCATCAGAAAAAAACAAAATGCAATCAACGAATCATCATTCCGACTACCATTACAAACAAAAAGTCCCATCATACCACACAACACTTAAAAAAAAAACATTTAAAAAAACAATCTACCAAAACTCCCTTTCTAATTGCGTTCCAAATCACAAAGCAGCATCGATCGTCCGCGACCTACCTCAAAATCGATCGGCCAAAAATCTAATTACAAACAGGCGTAAATTGGAACATCGCCCTATTGATTATGACCGACCTTGATGAAAAAAAAATTAAGTCAAAGACTGACCCAATTTGGCCTCCCCAGGGCCTTTCATTGCCAAGTTTATATTGAAGGTATGGCTATTAAGTGGGGAATAAAAACCAGGGTCGCTTAGCTGAGAAAAAGATCTTTAATGAGAAGGAAGGGCGTTTAAGATTTGTGACGATGTGATGCTACTTGATGCTTTTGATTTGCATTTATGTTAATATTGAAGGGAGTTTTGATTTGTTGTGGGGATCAATTTGTATTGGACTAGAATGAAGCATGTGACAGTAACATGACAGGCGTAGATAGCGGTTTCCAAAAAATATAATATTCGAAGGCAAGGGTCCTATCTATTGCAAGAACATTTAACGTAATAAAACTATCTGTACATGACATAAAAGCTTTCAGCAATAGCTCGTTTCTACTAACTAATACTTCAATCAATACTCCTAGAAAAAGTACAAGACTATAATCTGATTAAACTTATTCACCCCGTCCGTTTATACTGAGTAGAACGCTCAAGACTGCCCGGTCGCGCTATAATTAATAAAAAAGAATTAAAAAGGAGTTCGAATCAACGGTCGCGTGCCCCGGAGGCCAACGTCCTTTAGACAAGATCGCCCCCTCTACCTCCGTCCCTCTCTAATTAACCGTTTAATCCATAGAGCCATCCCTTTCACCCCCGGGGATGTTAATATCGTGTTACTTAATATCCCACTGGGACACCGCTCGGATAATAATTTCCAGAATATTATTGCTCCCGTAATACGTCAAAGAATTTTTCTTTTGTTTCCACGAAAATGCTCGACTCCAAATGATTCAAAGGAACCGTTGATGTGGAAACCGACCGCTATCTTCACTGATTTCACTTCGCTTCGCTAAATACGTAATATATTTTTTATGTACGTCTGAATCGAGTTTCTTTTTTGATATACGACAAACCGTATCCGATATCGGAGCCGTGAGTTAGCAATAAAAGTAAAGCATGTCGAAAAATATCGTTAAGTAGCACACGCCCGCCCCTTAATATCTTCCAGGCGGCCGCTCCCGGCGCGCCGTATCGGGGAATTTTCATCTGAATATTTTCCTTTCTCATTGTCGTTATCTGAAAAATATGTTTTTCGTACGGTCGCAATCGCCCCGCAGCCCTCTGCCCCCGGAGACACACTTCCAAAACGTTGCAACAGCCACACATCGATCGCTCCAAATTCGAGTGTGTGTCGCTGAATTCAGAGTCGACAATCTTTTCCTCGCCCCCGATGTCACGTTGCTCTTGGTTGTAAAAGAAAAATAGTTGGTGCGTCACCTCAGAAATGAAATCCTTTCGCGAAGGTGTTAGAGTAGGTATTTGTTTGGCGTGTGTCGTCGGACGCGCCGGGTGGTAGGCGGCGGCCCCGGAAGCGCGGGGGAGGCGGGGAGGGCAAATGGACGGAAGAGAAGCAAGGCAAATAACTTCGCCCTTCTGTACACATGTATAGGAGGCTCGGAGGGCGCACAAAAATGCTCGCAGCGCCGTTTCCAAGTTCCACAATGAAACGTTGAGTATTTTTGTCATTTGTCGTCATAAAATCTCTCGTCTAAAGAAAAATTCGCGTTGAAATGTTTTTGCCGTCCTCAAGTTATGAGATATGTCGGAGTTACTGCATATGAAAGTTTTAATATTGTCGCCGAGAACGCTGTTGCTGATAGCGGCACTGCCTAAGAATTGCACGCTAATTCTAACGTTAAACTGGTGGAAAATTTTCAGATTTGTGGGATTCAATTAGGGTGAATTTACCAGTGATTGATCAGTTGACATATTTTTTCTTTCAATTTCGATTTACGAGCTTGACAAAGGGCGTAATTTTTTCTAGTCCATAAATTCTACTTCATAATCAAAACGACTCAATTGTTACTCCAAAATCTATTTCCGTAGTTCCGTCGATACTATTTATAGCTTAATGTTTGAATCGATTCCATTGTAGGCAGCCCTATTTAAATAAAGTATTGTATCGCCATTGTTACAGCAATTGAGAGGGCTATTATTATCCCTATTAAATACTTACAAAATAGGTTTGCATGTATTAAAGTAATTTGTTAACGGCGAACCATTTCCCTTCACTGGGTGTTGCTTTGTTTTATTATGATATTGTCGGATATTTTATGGTAGATGTACTTTTAAAAATTGGTGATTTGGTAAGGAGATTGTCGAAATTATGACTTTATCATGTTTGTTATAGAACGTCTTTTATATTGTCTTTTACAAGGCATGTCGAAGATGATGTTTTAATAGTTGCTACTAAAATAGATGGATTGATGAGGCATAACAATTACAATTGGATTTTCTTGATGTATTCAAATTGTGTTGGTTAGAGGCGGAACATATTGATTTATGGAAGACTTAAGTATCTTCCTAATGATTCTGTGATTGTAAATAAAATGAAGGAGTATGAACTTTTTATTCTAAGTAAAAATTGGCCGAGTTAAAACGCATGTGTACAAAAAACACATTACCACGACCATTTCCTACTGCATTAACTTGAAAATTAAATCCTTGCTTAATACCGCATCGAAATTCCCTTTGTGGTCTAAAATTCTTTGCCAAGTCGAAAATCAAAGCGTCCAAATAGCAAAAGTTAGGTGCCCTTTGAGCAGCCCCGTTATTATTTTCTCAAGAACCTCTTTTATGTAAAAGAACGCTTCAGAAAGCGAGGGTGGTAAAGGGAAAAATATGACGGAGAGTAGTGGTGTTCCTTTCTCGTTTCTGCTTAGGGGTGAGACTGGGATGTGGATAACTCGAGTGGCTTTCGTGTTAAGAGTCTCCATACACGGACTCTCGTTACTCCGTGGCCCCGGGCCCGAGACGTTGTGTGGGAGGCATTTTGACAAGTATTTTATGAAAAATGTAACCGCCTTTGTGACAATGCTTCAAGCTTTTTAAGCAATGCCCCTGTTGTCAACTCTAATGAGATGAAAGTTGTAAGAGCTTTGGACATATTGCTTTTCTAGAAAGTTGTTAAACATTACGTGTTATGTTGTTCTCAAATTCTTGGTTGAAAATAGGTGAAGGTATACTTTCACCTATTTAAACCTTATGAAATATGGTTGCGTCATTTATTTATTACTAGCTTCCGCCAGCGGCTTCGCCCGCGTGGTGTGTTGATAAAAAGTAGCCTATGTGTTAATCCAGGATATCACCTATCTACATACCAAATTTCAATCAAATCGGTCCAGCCGTTTTTGCGTGATTGAATAACAAACATACATCCATACATTCTCACAAACTTTCACATTTATAATATATATGGGCGATTCTCTGTAAGCTCGTAATCGGCTGTCCGGACCGATTTTTTCAATAAATAGTTTAATTCTTATTTAAAAAATCACATTTTATGAAACTTTAACCCCGAAGCTTCACGGGCCCTTTGTTTTTATAACCATAATTACTTTAATTTTTTTTCTATACGTTTTAGAAGCTCGAAAAATACAGTCCCCTGGCTGTCCCTTTCACTGCATTCACACCTAGAAATGCGATTTCCGAAAAACTTGATGAAACTACTTTCACTTAGCAGTTAATATCACAAACAAAAATAATGAAATTATATTATTTTCGTAAAACAAGCACTCATTACAACTTTATTCATTTTAATAAACTCCTGTAAACTTTGTCCTGAGAATTTTAATACAGTCCCCTGCCAAAAATTTAAATCAATATTTAAAAAAAACTATAATATTTTACAATCGTTTTATTAGTGCAACGAAATGCAATTGTTGTGAAGTTGGCAAACTTATCAAATGCGGTAACGATACGCCATTCTGTTTAGTGTTAGAGCGTCATTTGTGAGGCGAACAAGCGTTTGGGCCGCTACCACACACAGGCCTCTGGTAAATAATTGTATGTAATTTAATTACTTAAATTATCTCTATTTATAGTTAATTGTTACATTATTTGTGCCTTAATTGATCGGTAGGTTCTTAAAAAACTATAAGACATCGGTTTCATAAATATTGTGAAATCTAACTGAAATACACAGTCCTCTGGCAACAGTCCTTTGCCAAAAAACGCAACAGGGGACTGTTTAACAAAACAGGGGACTGTGTATTCTGCGTATTGGTTTAATAGTTTTCATGAATTGTTTGTGTAAATTTATTCGCTAGTCTCTTTTATTAATTTAAGAATCAAACTATCATTGCATCGCATTATTTTTTTCCTTTATGTACTTGAATTATATTACACAGGCTGATCGAACGCACGTGATATGGCTCCTAAAAAGAAGAAGCTATCCCGAGAGGAATTACAAAAAAAGAGAGAATCAGAGCGGCAAGAGCGACTGCCCTATCTGACCTCCACAACTCAGTTACCCGTGCAACCGACTTTTTTTAACGACGCTAAAAATCATCAAATGACCCCTCCCGCTGCGGGTCAGAAGCGGTGGGGGAGTGTCAGAGTTTTACTGACTAAAAATCCGTCGTGTTCCGTCGTAGGCCTTTAATGTACCAGGGCCGTGGTAACTCTTTCGTACAGTCCCGCAGCCCCAGAGGCCCTATGCCCTGCTGGGCCTCGCTAGGGTTGCTGACATCAACTTGAGGAGCGCGTGGAACTACGCACGCCACCGACACGGGTCTGTTGTCTAAAAAGACGCAGGAACGATGAATCATCTGAATTCATCGCCCACAGACCCAGGCCTACGGTGGCCGGGAGTCGTCTCGCGCAACCCGGCGCCCGTGGTGACTACCTGGTCCAGCCGGGATGAGAGATGCGAACTCTCTGTCGTTCCGCCGCCTACTTCTCGAGCATGACTGCTTCGCAGAAGGAGGCGACGGCATCCCATTCCTCTCACCCCGGACCATGGCATAAACCAGGCCCGGACGCCCTCGACGAGGATCCGGCGGTGTCCTTCCCATGCAGGGCACTCCTGGACTGTGAGGTCCATCGTGTCCTCGAAACTGTCCGCACAGTGGTGACACCCGGGCGCCACCTCAGGACCTGTTCGATATTTCCCAAAACAACCGTGTCCGGTGAGGACCTGCGTCATGCGGTAAATGAGGGCGCCGTGACTCCTCCCGAGCCACTCTTCAAAGAGGTCCCCACTATGGTGGCGTGCCCTAACCCTGTACCCCTTAGTTCGACTGGTGTTAGACTTACTGGCTTCTGACTACCCGTAACGACTGCCAAGGATGTTCAATAACAGCAGAGACCTACAGTCTAACGTGCCATCCGAAACACAGTCTTTGTTGAAAAGTTGCATTGGTACTTGCCTGATCTGGAATCGAAGCCGCGCCCTCATAATTGACAAGTTGGTTCTTTACCCACGAGGTCTACCACGACTTTTTCGCCGGCGACGTCATTGGTAAGCAGTTGAAAGAAATGGGTTATCAAACCAAACGCTCAAAATGGCGAAACACGTCTTTGTATAGTTCACAGCCACATAGACATGAAGCTTAGCGCTCTTCATACTGCTAACATATTAACTTACAACAATCACCAGGAGTTGCTGGAAGATCTACATATGTTGCGACGTATCAAGATCTATGTCGTGTCATGCTTGCGGTAATAAAAACCCGAAATATATGGCTTTTGATCATAGAAAAGTCATAAAATGTGGGTTTCTGTTCACATTCAAAACAGTCCCCTGATGCCTCAAACAGTCCCCTGTCATGATTTTTTGGAAAATCGCTAATAACTCGGAAAATAGGTACAATTTCAGTGGGCCTCCTTGTCTAACTAAATAAATAGTTAATTTTCTTTGGCATAGGACTACGTTTTTTGTCAAATTAAAAAAAAAATTGCCAGGACAGAATTTGTATGGAGCTGAACGAGCTTACAGAGAATCGCCCATATAAGTAGGATTCTTCAACTTTACATTTGTGTCGAACAGTTGGTTTTGACAATGAAGGTACTTAACAAAAAAAAAAAGAAAAAACATTTAAAAATCATTGTACAGCCAGGAAAGAATAAAGAATACAAAATTTTACAACAATACAACATTCCACATTGGTTCTTTGTACTTAACATAAATCATAAATATAATGTCAGTGTAATATAATAATATATATAAATTCAAGCAAAAGTATTATGTCAATGAAATAATTATCAAATATACAAATTATGTCAACAAATTACATATCACTTTGATTTATTTATTTATATTGCGTACTATATTAAGTTAGGTTTATTTTATATATTGTTTTCAATAATAGTGTCATGAATTTTGGAATATAAGAAAAGGAATAGCTTGACATCTGCCGTACGGATAAACCGTTATTTCAAAATCCATAAAACGGCTTATCTTATCCAAAACTTGTTTAAAAATATCTATTTATATCGCCAGTTCCACGTGCGTATCTAATCCAGTATTTATTATACGGTTTAAAGAGGTAAAATTAAGCATATACCACTATTTATGACTACTACATTTAGTACGATTATGGGTCAATTTACAACCCATCAGAAGTATCTATGGTTCATAAAATAACAATGTTGCAAGCCTAAACATCCGTGTACTACATGGTATAGCTAATATTTACGATATTATACTGTAATTGTAAAATAAATGACGCTTAATTATTTCCTTATAGATATTTAAAACCTGTTCCGATATCGTTGGAACTGTTCAATTTTATTTGAATATGTTAGCCAACAATAATTATGAATTGAAATTACTTAAGTTAATATCCCATTTGTGAAAGGACGGAGCTATTGACCGCTGTTCTCGGATTCGATTCCCAAAATAAACAATTATTCCTCAATGACATATATTTTGTATATTTTTTACAATCTTAATACTTACTTTTATTCTTAGATCTTTCAAAAGGCTGGCCTAATACTGAGCCCAATAAATATTGTAAAAACATTCTGGTCATTAATTCAGTTAATCCAATAATATTATATTATTATACATATAAGTATATATTATAGAATAAAGAACTCTGTTGACGTATGGAAGCAATAACAGCAATAATAAACTCCGGAAGGACGAATGTTTTCCTCCCTGGATTATTGAAAGGTGGATAAGAATTTAATTAATAAATGGGTTCGTAGCAAAACTTTTTTGATAGTATATAACGGGTACTTTGTACAATAGTAACATAAACAAATAAATAGAAAGTAGTATATTAGAGATCTATTTAAGCCAACAAATATTTCATGCTTATCGAGTGAAAGGAAAAAAAAAATCCTCATTGTTTTTTTCACTAAATTGCGTGAGTAAAATATAACCTCTAATAGACAAAATATTGAATGATCTTTTAGTACCTACTCTAGTTGTATTTTAAGGTAAGTGAAAATAAGCCATATTCCCAACGCCAATTAAATGCTCCTAAAGTAAACAAAAGTTCTTATCCAGCCTCACTATACTCCAAGACGTTACTCTCAGAATATTACGCGCCTCTCCCTCATTACGAGCCAAATCATTACTGGGTGAAATCGTATGGAATCAGGAGGATTGTTCACCCACCCACTCAAAAAACCACCCTAACACAACGTAATAAGGTCCAATCTTCTATGTCCGATATACTAAATTATGATCCCGTGATATGTCATCCTGGCAGTATGAAAAATATGGGATGTATTGAAAATGAAATCTCTTCGATATTCGCTAAGAGGTTTTTAATATCACTCGGAAAGATAAAAAGTTTGGTTTGTTATTTATTTTTATTTGAATTTTCTTGATTGAGGGGCCATTGTTAGGCTTGGAGTTAAATGGGATTGGGAAAATGGGTCATTATGGGTACGCTGGTATTGCGGATTCAAGGGGTTTTGATATTACAGTTACCGTGGAATAAATGAATATAGGACGAAAAGTCAATGAACTTTGCCCTGTAGAAAGCAAAAACTGAAATAATTTAAACAATATTCGTATAAAGAACAATTTAGTAGCAAGCAAACACAAGTCTAATGCTGGCCCTTGAAATTTCGCGTGGGTAGCGTTTACAAACAGTCATACATATTCAAATATTATGAAGGGTCTATTCCCACAGACACTTAGATGCTCTTAAAAGCTTGTCAAGTATTTCTGTCGCTAATGGATGGGACACAAAAGCGGGGATGTCATGTTACTTAATAATACCTATATTCTAATTTGTATTTGAGAATTATTCTTCTTTAATTTAAGAGCCTAGCTCTCCTTTCGAACATTCTTATACGTCACAACCTTCACCTTCTCTGTAATTAATAATGTGAAAATTATGTCTATCTATTTCTTTGAAAACTATCCTGAAATTATATAGGTACCTAATTTTTGTAGGTGTTTTCCCCAGTTCCATAACATCGATTTTTATAGCACCCACCTCCTTTCTTATAGGTAACCATGTGACCCCTACACCAATAGTAGCAAAGATGCGTATGTCACGATTTTTCTTAACGTAACCCGCCTACATACGTTACCCCCTCTTCCCTGCCCCCTTTCACACATTCTTGTTAATATTCACTTATAAACAAAAGACAATAACCACCACTAGCTGCGGCAGAAAATTGTGACTTGTAGCTTTAAGAATAAGGTTGGTTTTTCTCTGTGGGAGGGTTGGTAAGTAAGTGAGTTTACAACTTAGACAATTTCGTGAGATTGGCTGTCGATACGGCCAAAGATTTTTACGATTCGTCGTAAATTCTTGTTAGTATCGTATTTCTAACGTCACGTTTGTTTACCAGTTGTGTAAGATATGTAGGAATGGTGACTGTAAGATAGAAGGGCCATTGTTGTTTTTCGAGCGGAGAAAATTGACCCCTGATGGTTTTAGATAATGGCTTAAGTTGTTGTGATTGTTGATGCGTTGGCTATATGGCCTGGGCCTAGGGCCATATATCGGTTAATGGATGGTAACGGTTTTGTAGCTTTGTCCAAAATAGTGTGAGAAGCGACAAATTGGACCCTGAAAGTATTCAAGGTGATACCACAATGTTTGTTTCTATTTGAATATGGTCTAATGTCTTAGCTGATTAGCCACAATAGAGACATGTAAATTGTAAATATTGAATTCGTTTATAGATCACCTCTATTTTATAGAAAACATTTTATTCGCAATTATATATTATTTTTTTCTCCATTGCATTGCAATTGCAAAAGCATCTCTTTCCCTTTTTAAAGTAACCCAAAACTGAAACCTTCGATACCAATAAAAATAACCATAAAATACTTTTTGGAGAACCATATCTGAGATCACAACTCGAAAACTTAAGATGGCGTCCAAAAAACTTTATTTATAACGTATAATTGATGTACTGAACACTGACGATAATAAAATTCCGTGTTTTCATCATTATTTATGATCATTAAGTCTCTAATTGGTATTTAGCAAGCTTAATATGTGTGGCTGACTAAATTACCGGGTACTTGGAGGAATTTCACCTTTATTGCATTATTATCGCTGATGTGTTATAGCGTTTTATGCTTTGGAGAAATTATGACCCCTCTGGGTCTTGGAGAGTATCCACAGGAACTTTGCTTCTCTCTTCCCGAAGATAGCCGTTGGACGTGCGTATGGTTGTTTTGTATGTAGGTACGCATATTTTGGTGGAGAGGACATGTTTTGTCCATATTTCCTTAGTAATATCATAAATGTGAGAGTAACTCTGTCGATTTGAATGTTAAATATTTGCCTACTCTGATAAACATACATAACTACAGTATAGCTTTAACACTGTATTAGTATTACTAGCTTCTGCCAGCGGTTTCACCCGCATCCCGTGGGAACCTCTGCACAAACCCGGATAAAAAGTAGCCTATAGCCTTCCTCGATAAATGAACTTTCTAACATTGAAAGAATTTTTCAAATCAGACCAGTAGTTCCTGAGATTAGCGCGTTCAAACAAACAAACTCTTCAGCTTTATAATATTAGTATAGATTAATAGAGATTGAAAAAGTCTGACTTAAAAGTTTCGAATATTGCAATAAACGATCTTGATACTTCATCCATCGCGTAGTAACTTCACTAGTTAATTTGTAAGTTTATCAAGAATCTATTGCAATTTATATGCACTATCACGCAAAACTTAATTCCACACAGGGAGTCAAGGACTCAATATTTCACTAAAGGATGATATTTATCGATCATAACTCGCGGTGCGCGTGAGTCCAAGGAAGTTATAGATCACAGAAATGTTCAGAATGTTTCTTAACGAACTTACAGACAAATGGTGAATGACTCAATTAGATGGCTATAAAAATATTTCATGAGAGAGTTAACGAGGTCTGAGTTACTCTTTATTAAGAATGGGCATGGCAGTTACGTTTGTGAGTTATGAAAAGTGCATATATTAGATTTTTTTCTAAAAGAATGATGATTGATAATTTCCACCAGAAGTCATGTGTATTATTTATACGCTTGTTTATATGCAGATACAGGTGTATTCTCATAGTTCTTTTGGCTTTTTAGACACAGGGAGCTCGCACCATCAACCCTCCATCGATGGAAGGATCACAGTTGGTCTTGGTAATGTTGCAAATCTATCGATATGCAAAGCTATTCAGTTCTGATCAAACAACTTTGCTGCTTAAGTGTTGTTGGCTATTAGAAACTTAAATAAATAAAAATCGAACCCGCGACCATTAGGTCCGGCAGTCCGGCATGGCGTCAACTGTTCTTATACGAAAATACTAAACCTAACATAACAAAATAAAATAAAATAAAACATTAGAAACAAAACGTATAAACAGTCGATTCTTCTATTCTCTAACGTAGGGTTGTCGTGTCGATAAACTTTAAGTTTGAATGGCGCGACCCCGTCAACTTTATAGCTAACACAACAGCTTATTATTCAGTTAAATATGAACCGTCAGTTCAATAAATTGTTAGCTTGTTTAATTAGTTAGGGAGTAAAGCTTTTGTATACTGCATATGCTAAGCGATGACATGATTTTGGCTCCTGAAAGACCACCGACTAAAAAACTATAGGTAAATAGATAATAGAAACGCCTTGCGGAAATTCATGACACAATATGTTAGGAAAATATTGTCTCGCGAAATGAACATCATCACTTTCCGAACATTTTATACTGAGAAGATCATCCTTTTTTTCGAAGTAAGTTAAAAATGTTTTCAAAGCTCTGAAATGGTTGTAATATTTTTAGCCTATGGTTATCCAATTATGGAATTAAAATGTGCTTGGACAAAATTGAATATTAAGTTTATTTTGTCTTACTAGACAAAAGATATAGCGTTTAATAGTATAGCACGCAGTGTTGCAAATCCCATTACATTAGCACCTAAGTTGTACCCACGATTATAAAAGAGAAACTTTAGTTTTACAATCTGCATTATATCGGCTTTATGATAATTTTAATACTCGGGTCATAGCATGGGTTAGATTGTGGAGAAGATTATCCTACCTACCATAACCTTAGTAACTAATGGCCATTCCCTATATTATATCTGTATGTTGATTTTTTAATACTAGAGATTTTGACACTGGCCTCATAAAAGTTATTTCAAAGTGCTATGTCTAGTCAGGCCAAGTCTCTTTACCCGCATTTTCTATAACATACTAATGTTTACTAAACGGTTTTCCTATTTGTAAATATTAAAGCGTTGCATTTTTAACCCCCGCTTGAAAAGCGAGGAATTGATTGATAATAATATGATTCTGTGTATTTTTGGTCCCGTAATTCACGAAGGGATGAATAGCTTTTGTTATACATATTTTTTTTGTACGATAAGTGCTTTTCTTGAATCTTTATTTGTACACTAGGTTCTAGAAGTCATTGTTTATTATGAAAGTATGCAGATGGTTTTAGCTCCAGCTCTTCTTCATATCTGGCTACAATTCTGAAAAATATGCACACACAGTTGCAAGCCAAAATTAATTAACCAATATTAATTATCATATTCCCCCAATATCTGTACTAATGATGCTCATTAATACGACAATTATATTACGTCAGTTACCGTTAAACGTATAAAAATTGCGCTTGTTACATGCTGTCAATTAGACAGCTTGTTATGTCCCAGTTCAGTTACTTTCAAGTATTAACAATATTTTTACATGAGTCCGCCATTACGGTTTTTTTGCGCCCTCTTAATAAGGACAAAGAATGATCGCAACTAAATATATGTACGCATAATAAATTGGTATTTAAGTCTGTAAAAAGTTTGAAGCTGCTGTAATAAATGTGTGATATTTAAGAGGACAAGTACACTGGAAACTTTTAGTCGGCCGATTGTTTGTTTGCGGTCTTATATCAGTCTGGAGATGAATGGCAGTGCGCACATTACCTACAGAGATCAGGTATTTAGCTAAAAGACGACCCCAACATAGTTGGGAAAAAGGCTGGGAGGATGATCAGGTATTTAGCCGATAGCAGGCTTATTGAAAACTTTGATTGGAACCAAGATATTCTTAAAAAAAAAATGGTCAGCTATCGGGTCAACAGTCGGTCGACTGTTTAGTCTACAGTGTGCGGCTACTCTAAAGGTATATACAGACATGACCTGCGGTGTCGCTCGCTTCTTTTAGTAAGATGTCGACTACACATTTGCGATGGTCATTATATTTTTTAAATTGTAATTGATTGTTAACAACATTGTAAACGAGTGGTGTTTTTTGCAAATTAACTGGTCCTTTGGAACTACGATTTGGTCCTTAGGTACCCGTTATGGTTAAAAGTCGAGTGGTTATTTTTATTTCGCATATTTAAAGCTTTTTTTTTATGTAACACAGTTGGTCTTATAAAAGGGATACCCCAATGAAACTTTTATATTATGCAGCAGTTCACATAAGAAATCAGTTTTTTTTTTCAGATTCTTCCATCGAAGTTGGTTTACTTAAGAGGACGAATTGGAATTTTTGGCGCCAAGGATCTCAATTTTTCTCAGTAAATACAAAACGGATCAAAATACAACTTGGTTACCTGAAAGTTCATGATATAAACCTTATTTTGTTAGACGTCAAAACATGATTAGGTAACTTTTATAACAGAGAAAAATATATCAAACATACCTCTTTTTAAAAAGAGATTCACATATTATGGGCAAACGGGACCGATTTAAGCCTCTTAACTTTTTTAGTAGTTGAGTATATACATACTCTTTAAAATTGTAGAAGGAATTTTTATCAAATTATCATTTCTAAATAATAAAATTACAAAACCATTTTGTCGCTTACGACTTTTAGTTATAAGCTAGCGCGCGTATTGTTATCCTCGCCCCGCTCAGACGCTCCGACCCCTTTTGGCGCCTAAGATGCTCGTGCCGGTTATGGAATTATTGTTGACCAATTCGTCGCCTTAAAAGTTGGTTACCTACTTATGAATTAAACTTCTAACTTATGAATACTATTTTGAATATTTTAATTGGTATTGTGATAGTGATTTTATCTCTTGTTTTATTTTATGCATAGTAAAACATTAACATAAATATTGATATCAATCAGTCCTAAGCGCTAAAATTACATCATATCACTCCAGATTTGAACTTACTGACTTGGGCCCAAGTTCATCAACAAAATAAACATCAGTTTTCATCAATCAACCGTTTGCTTTGAAATTTCACGTTTAATTTTCAAAGTTGTATTTATTTATGGTATCGGGTTGCCCGGGTAACTGGGTTGAGGAGGTCAGATAGGCAGTCGCTTCTTGTAAAGCACTGGTACTCAGCTGAATCCGGTTAGACTGGAAGCCGACCCCAACATAGCTGGGAAAAAGGCTCGGAGGATGATGATTTATGTTATGGGTGAACTTTGGCCTAGGAACTACATATTATCTTTATTACATACACATATTTATAACGCCTTCCAAAAAGGTATTGTCACATAAAATCACCAAATAAAATACATGTCATTTCCTTCCAAGACATGACGTAAGAAAACCATCGTATAGGGTGACAGGCCACGCCCACATGTGAGTTTGACGTTTATCCACCCTTTCATTCGTGGATTTTTACCGATTTTCCTTAGAGAATACTGACGTAAGGGCGTGGAAGATATTATACTTAGTTATCTGTATGTGGAGAAAAGGAGGTTCGGCTATTGTGGTTAAAAGAATAGGTTAAGATGTAGTGAGTGTATTTTTGTGGAAATCCAATCAGGAATGATTGGATTTTCTTTCAGTTGTTGGTTTGAACTTACTGATAATGAAAAGAAAGATTGTAGATTTTTTATCTGAAGAGTTTGGTTGTTTGCTTGCAAGCTCTAATCTCAGGAACTTCAAGTTAGCTTTAAAAATATTTTAGTATTAGATAGTCCATGTATCGAAGAAGGCGTAGGTAAGATATATAAGTATTACTTAAATAGTCATCTGTGATTTAGGTGACAGTTTACAGCTTCGCTTTAAGTTTAGCGAAACTTGTCTTTTTTCTTCGGCTTAGCAAAAAAGCTCAAGTAAGTGTTTCACAGAATAACATACATACAGGATATGGAGGCACTATATATTTTAAATAAAATATGGCAGCATTTACTACCGAAGTAATTTAAATAATCCAATACAAATTTTATACATCTATACTAATATTATAAAGCTGAAGAGTTTGTTTGTTTGTTTGTTTGAACGCGCTAATCTCAGGAACTACTGGTCCGATTTGAAAATTTCTTTCAGTGTTAGATAGCCCATTTATCGAGGAAGGCTATAGGCTACTTTTTATCCCGGTACGGGAAGTAGTTCCCACGGGATGCGGGTGAAACCGCTGGCAGAAGCTAGTAGTAAATACAAATCAAAGGCTGCATTCATTCAATAAACACTTCCACTATTTTCCAATAGACTCAGATTTAAATCGACGGCCAACCACGCCATACCGGAAATTACGTAAACCTTATTTTATGACAAAATGTTCAGTAAAGTGTTTATTTTCGTTGCGCTGGCAACACTGACTTTCTACGTGTTTCCCGTGATTTCTATTTTGAGGACAAAGTTGTAGATGTCTATTTGGTGTCCAATTATTGAATTAAATGTGTTATTTAACGGGAAACGTGTTAGAGGGTTATATAAATGGATATTTCATTTTTAGAAATCGCCTTTAATTTGAAGTGACAGGGAAACAAAATTGAAATTACCTACGTATTTTTAACTTAAAGCACCATACTAAATGTGCATAGTCAAAAACCCATCTGATTCGTTTAAACTAAGATTAAGAAACTGCGGTGAATGATATATTCGGATTTCCCAGTACCTACCTACGAAACTGCATCTGAGATAACTTTAGCGTACCTACATATTAAAAATGTAGGATTGTTTTTACCTAAACCTAAATAAATATATATAGGTACAGTACCATGAATTTGAAACCATTTGATACTTAATATGATTTTAAGTAGTGCTTGATTCCCAATTCTCCATTGAACCTTAATTTCAATATCATTTAACCTGCCATTTCCGCCACAACATCAACACTTAAACTAAGCTTCAAATAAAGTCTGTTTTACACCGGTAACATCGTGTTTCCTAATGCTTGCGCTTGCGCACCGCTTGACACTATTCCGGCCCACGCAACAAATGTACTGTCGTGCCCCATTCAAACGACTGGCGTAGCAACTCTCTAAAAATAATGTTATTCTAACCTCAAAAGTGAGGCTCACTTGATATTGAGTACGAAAGTTGAGATTTTCAAGTTTGTTGCTCATCATCATCATCCTCTGAGCCTTTTTCCCAACTATGTTGGGGTCGGCTTCCAGTCTAACCGGATTCAGCTGAGTACCAGTGCTTTACAAGAAGCGACTGCCTATCTGACCTCCTCAACCCAGTTACCCGGGCAACCCGATACCCCTTGGTTAGACTGGTGTCAGACTTCTGATCTGGCTTCTGACTACCCGTAACGACTGCCAAGGATGTTCAATGACAGCCGGGACCTACAGTTTTACGTGCCATCCGAAACACAGTCATTGGTGTCTAAGATATACTTAGAAAGTACATACAAACTTAGAAAAGTTGCATTGGTACTTGCCTGACCTGGAATCGAACCCGCGCCCTTATACTCGAGAGGTTGGTTCTTTGCCCACTAGGCCACCACGACTTTTTCCTTTAAATATGTGTTGTTACCTAAAATCATGTTTATTCTAGCCAATACGTTGCTATTTAGTACATTTTTTATGCCAATAGGTGCTATTTTAGTGGAAAATACGATTAAGATTTTCCTTATTTGCTTATGTTAAAATTGATGAGAAAGCAAAGTAAATAACACCATTTACGATCATCAGGTCTGTCTTATGATAACTAAGGCTCAGAATTAAAATAATGTGTGTTGACCAAGAAATTATTCATTTTGCGTATACCTAGATGAAAGATTTTGAAATAAGCTTATTCTTTAAGCGCCGAAAAGATACCTTTGCAAGCAAAAACGAATCATTTAGTATTTTATACCTGCAACTGTTAATGACAATCCAGAAAGAAGGTAATTGATAATGCCTTGTAGGATAATTATAAATGCTTAAAACTTCGTCTAACGAGTAACCATAGTAACAAACTTTTCAATCAATTTACAGCCAGTACTGAACAAGCGTAGTTTGTGACCAACATAAATCTATACTTCATATTATAAAGCTGAAGAGTTTGTTTGTTTGAACGCGCTAATCTCAGGAACTACTGGTCCGATTTGAAAATTTCTTTCAGTGTTAGATAGCCCATTTATCGAGGAAGGCTATAGGCTTACTTACTTATACTTTTTATCCCGGTACGGGAAGTAGTTCCCACGGGATGCGGGTGAAACCGCTGGCAGAAACTAGTAAGAATATATTTCCGTGCCCATAAATCTTGGGGTTCAGAAAAATATTTAACAAAGCTATTAGGATGTCACCAGTGTCGTTAAAATTTATTCTTGTATGTAAACGGACGTCTGTAACAACATTAAGACTAGTACATGATGATAGATTATATTGTCTGATTTATGAGTTGGTAAAACATTTCTAGTGCTGTTGTCGAGATTTCACTTGAGTTGATAGAGTCTGGATTATCCGTCCGAATAATAAAATGAAAACATTATGCAAAGGTGTCACCTTAACCCTTATGAAAGGCTCCATATAAAGAAGTTTTCACAAATAAGAGTTTGGAATAGGGGCAGGGAAGCTATGAAAACGATAAGAGACATTTAGAACTTATTAACATAACCAAACCATAATATAAAATATTAGATATTATATAAACGAAATCGAGTGCCTATATAGATTTATTGTATTTATGTTTTACTCTTCAATTTAATAATATGTGGTCGAGTTTTCACTCTGGCTAGGCTGCTAGTAAAATCTTCTATTTTACACTATTTAAATGAGCACTGTCCATCCAAAACTCCAGTTCAAACGCTCCTCCCAAAAGTTGGAGTATTTCGAAGCGATTATCACTTACAATGTGGGTGCGACGCGGCTGCATCCAGCCTTATCTCGACTATTGTGACATCCGCACTAATGTTCTCACTGTTACTTGCACAATACTTCATAAATCTTCTGTCGGTATAGACATAAATATCGCGTTACGGATTTAGGTAAAGTTGATGAGTTAAACTTTACTATAAAAAAAACTTGCCGTATTTAGTGGTTACCAGATTTAAAAGATCCCTCACTTCTGGCTCTGAAACTACAGAACCGATTTGAAAATTCTTTCGCTGTTGTGAAGCTACACTATCCCCAAGAAACATAGGCTATATTTTAACCGGGTACGGGAAGAGGTGCCTCAAGGCTACTCCTTAATATCATAAAAATCCAACCTTTCTGTCCGTTACTCATAAAACTTCACTATGGTCAAAAAACATTTTCTAACAGAAAGCTGCGCCCGCGACGATAGAGTTTCTATAATGTACCAACTATTGTCGTTCATGTAGGTGGGTGAGCCGCACTTATCTCGAGTACGGTGTTAACACAGAACTTATCTAACAACTGGGATACTGTTCTTTATGTTTTGTTTTTATGTTTGTCATTGTTTTTGTAGGCTTTGGTTTTTGGTTCCCGCATTTCTACAAAATCGTTAAGTAGTACCCAAGTGGACCGCATTTCTACAAGATCTTTACGCACTTATTTACTTTACGTGATCGTAGTTTACATAGATTTGATGGTTTATATCAGAAATATTATAGTTACCTTACTACCTACTTAAAGAATTTGACAGAGTCTAATTTCGGGTCGAAATTCCACATAGCATTAATGCAGCAGGTAGGGTCAGAGCATTCGAGTGATAAGACAGCTTAAAGTATAAATGCCCTTAAGAGATGAAACAACTTTTATTTGGTGGTTCAGACACAGGTGGATACTCTTTTCTCACTCTCATAGACTGTTGCAGAGACGACATGATTCTCATATGAAGTCTTAAAGAACAGCAATTCGACGACTGGAGAGAGATCCGGCGCAGGACTGACAGCCATACCTATGTGAATTTTGATCGACATGTTGTCTCACGTAAAATGCTTAGAATAACAACCAATGACGTATATAATACCTATCATGACCATACATGGGCTCTTGAATTGGAGGCTTTTCAAACATGTCAAATAGAACTGTGATTCAAAACCTTTCAAGCGTGTACGTACAATGAAAAAACATACGTAAACACTTAATATTCATCATTGACTTTATATTTACACTATGAGTAAGAAGGCGTTTGGTACTTTTGGTACCAAAACTTTATTATAAAGGTGAACACTCATGAGAGGAAACCCTCAAACTGTCAAGATGACAACTTATAAAAATTGTATCCATCCCAATATATTTTTGACAATGATATGAATTGTGACATTTAGAATACATGTAGAAAAATCGCATAAGATTAATTTTTATTTATTTTGTAAGTTCAGCCTTTTCACATTGGTGGACTTTCCTCTCGGGTTTTCCACACGACACCGCTCATACAAATCCGCCAATGCCAAAAGGCTAAACCGCTCTCGCGTTTTCTGTAGTCAATGTGTACTATCCTTAACCATGATGATGATAAGTACCTATGGACTTAAAAGATGGCTAACAGCTGACAACAGCAGCTAATATCATTTACAAAGATGAACTACAAACAACTTAGTATGTACCTGTCAAGTTAAGCAAATATTATTTCTTGTATTCTATGATATATGGCTCAATATGAGAGCTGTGGGAAATTCTATGTTTGATAAACTTAAGAATACCCGGACACTGCAAATTTTTAGTCGGCCAACAGTTGAACCGATGGTTTTTTTTAAATGAAAATCTCCATTCCAATAAACATTTTCAGTCGGTCTGATACCGTCTAAATATCTGGTCTTTGTAATGTGCGTTTCATTCCATTCATTCCATTCATCTTCATACTGATTTATGAGCCCGAACAAACTATCGGCCGACTAAAAGGTTGCAGTGTGCTTGTACTCTAAAAGTACTGAATTTAGCAAATATTCCACTGTTTAATAAATCAAACATTTCCATATTGACCGACTATGAAGATATACGTTAAATATTAGATGTGGATAAATGATGTTTTAGAAAAGCGTAGGTGTAATCCTTTCAACCGTACTAAAAGCTCACTCGAAGGCGCTTTGTGTGTGAAATGGCCTTTTATATGCTTGTATAACTTGTAAATAACACTTACCTAAGAAGTAAAATGTCGTGATAAAGCTGTGGATAAGGTAATCATTGACTTAATATTGTAAAGCTGAAGAGCTTATTTGAACGTGATAGTCTGAGTAACTATGGACCGAATTGAAAAATTCTTCCAGTGTTGGCTAGCCTATTTTTCGATAAAAAATATAGGCTATTTTGATCCGGGTGCGCGGAGTAGTTCCCATGGGATGTCAGTGAAATCGTTGGCGGTAGCTGGGTTTTTAATACCTATATGCATGATAAATAAAGCTAACATAGATAATTCATGTTTATATTAGTTATAACTTATTTAAAATGAAAAATTATATTACCCATCTAAGCTTTCTTTAGAAAACTTTCGTAAATACAATAAAACAAATACTTAACACACTAACATTAATCACCACCAAAAATGGTTTCAAGATTCAAGATTTACTTCACAATAATTCATCTCTCAAGCACAAATCTGACACAAAACATAATATTTGAATGGCGTCGAAGACCCAATGTATTGGGGATACGGTAACGAGTTGTTCAGCACCCACGCTTGACCATTCACGATAAATCACATACCCGTGAATACTACGTGAGAAATCTTAGTACCTATCTAAGAAAACCATATCTTGAAACTCGAAATACAACCTTATGGGCTAAAGAATAGAGTAGGATATCCTTTGTGGTGTTTTAAGCAGATGCAAACATTTATTTGGTAAATGATTTCGTCAGATGCCCACTACATAACTGTTTTCTAATGTTTATTAGAATATTGCACCTGTGTTGTCAGTTTTGATGAAAAATTTAGTTTTTATCATTAGGTACAGGTTCTTTCGAGTGTAACAACATGTAACTTAATTAACGCACATCCTGAAATTAGTTTGTTCAGAATCGTTTACTGAATCGATTTATATCATTTTTAATATAGGTAATTTTTTATCCCAAAAATAATTAAAACTACGGAAATTATTGTCATATGAACCCTGTACAGTCAAAACAAATTCAAATAGACCGTAACTCAAAGTAATAAGACTTCGTGTATTGTTGGCTTTTTCCGTAGTTTCGTTATGTTGTGTCGAGTCGAATGCGTTGCGTGCGTAGTAGGTAGTATGACCAAAAAGTTCTCCAAGAATTGGTATAACTAATTTAGTAAATAACAATGCATATACATGTTAAATTAAAAATTCAGTGTATGTATTATGATTATAACATAATATTCTAATTGGGGTGTTTGAGGGTGTGCGTTAATTACGTTACATGTTGTATATCACTATCGAAACTTACCAATTTTAGGCTCAGTTTTCCTAGCCCATATAAGAGTGCATGCTGATCACATAAAACAATAAAGCTAAATGCAGAATTCATATCCTATCGAATCTTTAGTAACAAAAAAGAATGGATAGATAGACATTGAAGTTCGCATTAGTCCCCAATAATTACCTAATACCAGATCAAAGCCTGTCTATTTTCGAGCCTTGAACCTTAAAAGTCTCTCACGGGTCTATCAGCGTCTACCTCTAAGAGTGCTCAGGTCTACTCCAGTACCCTCAAAAGTCCTCATGGTAGGAGCCCCTTCAGGTGTTGGATCCGGTACTTCAAGAGATCCGTAGATAGTGCATGCTCCCAATTTTGTGAGCCCTTGAGTTTTGTAGACGTGAAATTTTATGGGCGTTTTGGTAATTTTTCGAATTTTTGATGTGTTGGGAAAAAGTTGATGGGGAAATTATGCATGCAAGATCGTATATATAAAGCAAAATTTTCACGCGAACAAACTGTCACTGCTTTTGCAGTAGGTGGTGAAAACAATAATAAAGTTTGAATTAAACACACAATTTGCAGAAAAGATGAAAAACGAAATACCTACAAAAACTAATTTAAAACTAAAACCACTTCAAAAAATTCTCTCATAACACACAAAAAATCTTGACGATAGCATGTTGTATATTAAAATCACTTGGTTTAGCAAACAAGTAGGCTGGAGCCGAGATTGGTCATTCCTCGATGCGAGGTCACGATCGTGCCTGACTCCGCACTCATCGTGAACCACCCCTTACCCTAGCCACCCCTGAGCTGAGGGACGAAGAATATAATGCGGCAATTATAGTTTTAATGTTGAAGACTTTAAAGTAATTGAAAGTGTTCATATTGTTATGGTACCTACTCAAAAAACTGGATTTGGTTTCAGGCGTAGTAACTAAAAAGTACTTTGTATTTCAACTTGATATTCCTCGTGCTTATGCCAACTATTTTCCACACTCACTTAAAAAGTAGCCTATTGACTTTTTAGGCTCTTGATTAGCTGTGTACCAAACATTTAATTAGGTTCTGTAGTTTTAGCGTGAAAGGCGTGAAACGACCGACAAAGAATGTTACTTTCGCAGTTATAATTAGTAAGTATAAAATTATTATATTTATAGTGAGCGTCAAAAATAATCAAAATTACAAAGGGTTACAGGTACCTACAGATCAAACATAATTTCAAAAAACGACAAATAAAAAAAACATTTCAACATTAAAAGACGTCCCTATTTTCTAGCAACAAACAACATCAATCATAAAAAAATAAAATACAGAAATCACCTCCAATTCGTTCGTTGTTCCCGCAGATTCCGGAACACCCCACCTGCCGGGGGGCACCCCTTTCCCATTTCACCCCCTTTTGTGATACACGCGAATACTTGACGATTTTTCTGTTCATCCAGTGTATTTTAGAAGAATCTCACATAATCTGTCTGTTACGGCCGGATTCTGGGATTTGCTACGGAATTACTTTTAATGGTGATTTTTGATGGTGTTAGGGAGAGTAAAGGTTTTCCTTGTGATTGTGAAATTAGTTTTTGAAGCCTCTGAATTTTTCTTTGTTTGTTGGGTCGTGTTTTTTAGGTGGTAAATAATGTGTTTCCGTAAAATCACTCATACTGTACAACTAAATATCATAGCAACGACCATGCCATGACGATACTTGTGTAAGATTTTTATCAAATACTTGTCAATGTCTCGACGTACCAGCAGATATTACCATATTTCTGCATAGTTCAGGATCGCATTATTTTTAATCATACTCTTACATTACTTGAAAAACTCACCAGCAGCTTGATGTTAAATGCAAGCGAAACAACATAAAAATCACTAGCTAATTGTTTAGGGTGTTGTGAATTTTTAAAGAGGAGCAAATGAGACGGTTCGGTTACCGGCCGGACGAGAAAGCAAGCAAAAGGTTGGATCTTTTGTTTTTGACTACCCTCCAAAATAACCACTATAACTAGACCCTTCTGGTTTTAAGAATGCTTGCAAAATTTTCCAAATCCTCTACGTCTGGGAGGCCAAGTAAAATTGGATGCGCAGGGAGTGGTATAGAAATAACTTAAAAAGAAAAATTAATGCTGCGAAAAAGAAAATGGGAATGTTGAATGAGAAAATGTTGGGAGCTGTGATGTTGGTGCATAGGTGACCACATAGTGTCTGGACTTGAGATCATTCAGGAACAAAACTGAGGAAAGCAAATTTATAAATGCATTGAAATATAAAACATTAAAGTGTGACGAATACCAATCCAATAACCAACTCTATTTTTTACTGTAATAAAATATGTATTTATGGTTGACATAGAAACCCTTTTCAAAACTTGTTTTCAATCATCAAACAGTTGGTATAATATGAATCAAGTATCGGACTCGGCTGTAACGAATTACGGCCGACAGCAAAGAACAATAATTCATGAAAATCAATTAGAAACCACTTTTACTTTCAACCAACAATGTATCAAACAATCGTGCTTTTATTTATAACAATTAAGCAACCGAAGTCGTGAGACACAATTAGTATTTAATACAAACTTACAGAAGACAGCTACAGAACATACCTCTATTTTATTACCAATAGATCACGACTCTAAAATGTAACCGTGCTAAGCCATCTAATTTATTGAATCGAATGTTTATCCAATTATCGATTTAACAACAATGGAATCGATATAATCGCTCGATATAGATCGTTATCGATTATATCGGATAAGGTATGTTCGTGATCGCCCATTGTTTAGTTCTGGCCGATTCCGAGATATAATTGTAATGATAAGTATCGAGATATGACAATAGAATAGAAATAGCACTTGGTAAGGCCGTATTTTTGTATTGTTACACTTTTTTTTGGACTGAATGGTAGGTGCTACATGTTGTACTGTCATTTTGTTATAAAGAATAGAGATAGGCTTGCTCATTGTCTTTTGAACAAGCTAAAGCTTTCTTATATCTTATAAGATATTATTAAAGTTTGTGGTAAGAAAACTTCTTGGCAAAACTTCTTGCATTGTCGTAATTTACTCTGTACTGAAGACAGTACAGACGAGAACGGTATAGTTTTATTTTGACCTCGTGAAGTCACTAGCAGCCAACTAAGAAGTAGCAAAAATATTTCAAGAAAATTATAGTCCATTCAAGAAGGTTCTCAGTATGACCCCCTCATCTTACATTTGATAAAACCGATATGGATGCGGTTTTCAGCATAGGTAGTATTTTGCAGATTTAGTCGAAGGTTTTAGGTATATCATTGAAGTCAGTCAAACCTAACTAACTTTTTGCTGTCCAATATCTACAGAACCTACCAAATTAAAGGCACATTTTTGTCTGCCTTCCAAAGTTTTCGTGCTTACTCAGCTTTTTGGCTGGAACCCGTTGTCTGAGCATGCACCACTCATGTTATACGGATGGGGTGTCTTGAGGGTTAACACTTATTTTCTTATTCTACCCCTTTAGATGAAATGGAACCTTGCTGAAATTTTTTTGAGTGACGTCACCTTTTTTGAAAGTCTGAGTCTAAGGGTCGAGTTTTTTTGCCTTCATGTGGAAAATGAAAGGGTTTTCTGGTGTTGTTTTTCGTGTTGGAATTAAAGGTTATTAACCTAGTAGTTATTATAGGTAGGTACTCCATATTATAAATTTGAACGGTTTGCTTGTTTGTTTCCATCAACGTGCTAATCTCAGAATTTCTTCAATCAAAAAAAAAAAAACAAAGAGGGTATGATATACATATACGGTACAATTTACTTATTACCCGGGTACGTGGTGTAGTTCCTACATGAGGCAAATAAAACCGCTAGCGAAAGCAATTTTATCATAAAAATATATAGATATACAAAAGAAAAGATTTAGCGATGTTTATTTAACAGAATCTTCTCGTCAATGAGGACCAGCACATTAGTTGTGTAACGTTATTTTCTAGAAGGCAACTAGACCTAAAGTTAAGTGGACAATATCTGCTTAGAGGCGTCAGGCTTGAACAATGGAAACATAATGCTTCTACAACATGTTAGAAAACAGCTACTGTTTCTAACGTACATAGTGGTTAAGAGAGTGTATTCAATAGACAAAAAGAAAATTTTAATAGTATACTAAAAAACTATTACCTTATAAAAGTAGCTTCTGACGTGGAATTCCAACAATATCTGCCGTGCACATAGGTCTTTTTTTTTTTTTTAACGACGTCAAAAATCATCAAATGACCCCTCCCGCTGTGGGTTAGCAGCGGTGAGGGAGTGTCAGACTCTTACTGACTAAAAACCGTCGTGTTCCGTCATAGGCCTTTTATGTACCAGGGCCGCGGTATCTCTTTCGAACAACCCGCAGATGCACATAGGTCTTGCTTATGGATGTAGTACCACCATCTTCTAAATGCAACTAGAGTGACGTTTCATAAGAGCCTGCAAAGGCCTAAGTATTCGAAACAAAACATTATATTTTGACTTACGCTTCGAGCTGTTTTGTGTAAGTTTTTTTAAACCAAAAACTTCATGAAAGAGACTGAATTAAAACATACATGCGTAGGTACTATATTCCACATAACATAGGTCAACAAATAATACAAAGAGATAAAACAAAGATTAAAATGGGATTTCTTCTTAGATTTATGAAGCATAGAACCAACATAGACCAACATCGCTTAATGGAAACGCACCGTAACAATTCGTGTGTGTCCAACATTCACCAGTAAAAGCAATACGTTGTCGCCGTTAAACTGTTGACTAGAGACGGAAATAATGGACACTGTCACTTTGGACATTTTACTGCTAATAGGTCCCACATTTAACCTAAAGTATACTTATGTATACATGCGAAAGTAAATCTGTTTGTTTGTCCGTTACTCCAAAATTATTGTTACCAGGATTGATAGTCTAGAGTCTAGCTTGTGAGAAAACATAGGTTACTTTTAATAAGAATACCTGTTACTGTTACAGCTTTTTTATCGTCCCACTGCTGGGCACAGGCCTCCTCTCACATGGAGAAGGATTGAGCATTAATCACCACGCTTGCTCAATGCGGGTTGGTGATTGCAGACTAAATAGTCCAGGTTTCCTCAAGATGTTTTCCTTCACCTTTTTATCAGCCATTGGTATCTAAGATATACTTAGAAAGTACATACAAACTTAGAAAAGTTGCATTGGTACTTGCCTGAACTGAAATCGAACCCACGACCTCATACTCGAGAGGTTGGTTCTTTACTCGCGAGGCCACCACGACGACCTACCTACCTAAGTATACCTACTGCTAAGAAGTTTCACCCTTGAGACGCGGGTGACACCGCGAGGAACAGCTAGTCAGTATACCTCACCTCGCCTTTCAAAAAAACTTTAAAATACGCAAAAAAATTACCCCACCACTTTATCACACATGTTAAATTCACAAGAAGATCATTAGCACCAATCGGGCAGCAAACCCGGCACAATGTCGCCGCGGGTGCCTCGAGAGCTATTGTGAAGAGCTGGTCTATCGATTTGTTTGCACTTCACTAATGAAGTTCATCCAAATCCCTTTTGGGGATGGAAGGATGGAAGCCTAAGAGTTATATTCAAATAGCCAATATGTGGCGCACCTACATATATATGTACACGCAACTGTATGTGTGCCATACTTTGGTCAATATATTTAACCTACATGAACTCTTGTTAACTGAAAATCGATAAAACCCAATTAAATAAAACCAATGTATTAATTGAAATATTTAATTTGTCCACTTTCGTTTTGCCCTAGAATTGTTGAGCACTGGATATGAATCGTGAGAGTAGGTGTATATTTTCAGAATCTATAATAATATTTTAAGTCTTTCACTGTAGATGGGCTGTAGGGCACCTACTTTTATTTAGGTGCGCTTAGTATTGGATTACTTGCTACTGAAAACAACTATAGCATGCGGTGCACAGAAATCCCTCCCATCGCAAATACTGACGACCTATAAAAAATATTCTGCTAAAGATCAAACGACAGCCTTGCAAATCACGCAGAAATGAGAAAATAATCAATCTCTTTTCGTTCATCACCCTTCCAGCAATTAACACAGTCCTGGTTCTCGTTCTGTTTCATTTTGTAATACTAGTAATAAAATATGCTTTTGTGAACGCGATAGTTAGCACAAAATAAATTAATTACACCGCCATTGAATTGGATCCCAAAATTGTTTTTTTAAGCCGCAGTCAATTTGCACAAAGGCTTTGAATTTTTAACTAACTATGTTGGAATTCTGTGTTTTTGATTGGAATACCAAAACATTTTTTTCTTTTTCATAAATCGGTCAGCTCGATATCAGCTTATAAAATTGCGGCTTTGAATATAAACATATGGATATAAATACGTCAAACGGGACGGGTTTTTTAAAATTAATCAAGTTATAGGTAATTATATCACCATTTTAATTGAACCTTCTTTTTGTTTCAGATTCAACATTCCAATAGAACAACCAGGATTCAGTAGAAAAGTAAATGACCAATCAACAGTTTTAATACAAAAATAAAGATAATGAAAGCAAGTAAAGAAGATTCTTAGAGCACTAATTATGACGACATCCATAGTAAGAAAACATTAATTGAACTTGGATTAAATTGAGAGCTGTAGATTGCCAAAAGTGAATCTTCAAAAATAACCTTTATTAATTTACAATTGACAAAAGACATTGTCAAGGGATAAAGCGATTTTCGAGTGATTAATAAACCAATTAATAAAAAAAAACCGTTTCTGTTTCGTTTTATTATTTCTTTAAATAAATGGTTTGTTAACACCCCCAAGGCGAGTTTAAATTAATTGAGTGAAATTATTAAAAACTGAAAAATACTGATATTTCGCGTGATCAATGACAAATAATTGGATAACTGCATACGAGCATTAATTGTGGGGAAATTGTTGGGTGTTGTGTGGCCTCGAAGTTAGCGGGGAGTTTTACCTTCTAGGTTTGAAACAGATCCGGAAGGAAAACTCATGTTGTGAGGATATCACAGATCTGTATCTGGAGTACAAGTATTCTAAGTTCTGAATTCTTATTTCTAGCTCTTAACGAGCGTTTTTGCGTTTTTGTAATTTCACAAAAATGCTTTAATAAATTTTAAACGGAAAGTACCTTATTTGGTAATTAACTTTAATTTTCATTTAACTGTTTCGATAAAAATAAAAGTAATCACCAACCAAGACTCGAAGGAGAGTCGTAAATAATATAAAAATCGCTGATTTCATAGCCACTCAACCAGCCAATATTGAGACGTAGCTTTAAACATAGGTTGCAATTGTTCACAATAAGAGAACAGTGCAAGTTCTCATATAAACATTGGATCGTGCACAATTACAACTGGAAATAAAGATGCTCAATCTTTTTGAAACACTGCAATTGTGGGGGCAGGGTTGTGTAGTAAATGGAGTGTTAACCACGCCCAGTTAAATGATGAAATGAAATGTCAAACTTGATTAAGTATAATTTTGATGTGTACCTATAATATTCTGGTGACCGATCATTCCAAGGGGTATCATCATAATATGAGGTAAAAAACTTGGTTTAGTAGGTCAGATAGGCAGCCTCTCCGTTTAAAATCCATCCATGTCCATTCGATTAGGCTAGAAGTCGAGTCATAGACTAAAGAACACTTTGATTTATGAGATTCTTTTCACTGGTAAATAATACCAACTACTAATACCTACTATGAAGATTTTGTTCCTGAGAAAATTGATTGAGCTTTGGTGCAAAGGCTTTTCTGTTGCACGTATGTCATCGTCATCCTCGTGTTTAACAGGTTTACAGTGAATAATATACTAATTGGCCAATTAATAGAAAGCATCTGAAACTGCAGAGTTTCTTTAAATGAAGAATCAAACTTAACCAGTAGTATCAAAATTTTCGTGCGGCTATCATCACTCCATTTGCTCCTCATCTGTGGTAAAAAACATCCACATTGGTAAATGGTGTTTTCGATCTGTTTTTCTGGATACTGCTGATGGAACATAATGATAAGGGATTGAAGGTCTTTAGTCGGAGGGCGTTATAATTGACATAAAGATTGAAAGGAATGAAATGGTAACCTGTTCCCACAGTATGCTTTGACCTACAAAACTTATTGTTTCTGAGAGAGCTTTTGTCATTGACGATATCTTTATAGTGAGGCAGCGTGATTGTTTGTTGATACCTACTCATTTAGTGTGCTTTTCTGTAACTTGTCTATCTGTGGTCTTAATAACTGGAGATATCCAAGCTTCTATTTATAATTTGCTTGACTGTTATAATGTAATGTATTTTGTGTAATGAATTTTTATTATAAGTTCTCGTTTAATTAATTTTCGACCCTATTTCTGCCTTCACAGAGTTGATTATTTTTCAGCAATCCTTCTAAACGGTTTCTTTTGTATAATTTACTTCAAAACGTTCCTTCACCATGACTCACTGACCTACTAATTATCGCGGCTTAATAATAAGCTTACATTCTTTTTCTTTTCATATGAAACCTTTACAGCAATTAAAACAAGTCCGTAGACAGCATTGCAACAACACGTTAAAAATAATATCTTCTAGCAAACGGTTACTAGGAACACTAAAAATAGCTTTTTAATTAATTACTGTTTCTGAGTACGCGTTTACACAATAATTTTACTTCATCTGGATGTTATGAACAACCAGTATATTTTGGTCTTCTATGATATAGAGAAGGTACTTTATGATCTCAACCATTGCTGGGATTCATTTTTTCTGTTGAAGTATCAAGTTATATTGGTCCACTCAAGCCCTTAAAATCTGCATGCGTGTAATTCTTGGTTCTTGTAGATGGTAGATCAGATATCTGGTGTGTATAATCCAGGATTTATGACGTAGACCTAAACATTATTTTATAGTTGGACTATCTCATAAGTATATTCAGTCCCTTCGTACACTAGGCTATGTAAAACTTTGGTTATTTGTTGAATTCTGCCACTTACGCCAATATTAGACATTTAAATAAAAGTACTTTTACGGATTATATATTTTGGTTATCTGACAATTTTGGGCCTCAAGCGTTTAGCGTAATACCAATCCATAGAGTTTCGTACACTGACACGCGTCGCTGTCATTTTGCAAAATGGTTGAGCATTTACATAGCCAGCTCTCAGGTAAATTTCAGATCTCCTAGAACTAGAACATGGATATTCTCAAAACAACCAAATATCTATAACTCGCTTTACCATTCAACCGTTTATTTGCGTACAATTTGTGCGTGCCTACTGCCAACTATCCGTTATCCGACCAGTCAGTTACTCCGCTTTTGCATAGGATCCACTATGATCCATCTCCTTTTGTAAAACTGGATCCATCGGTAGACTTGTCGACCAACTGCTGAGCTGTCAGATACGAGAATGGCGTATGTAGGTCCAAATGAAATGGCGCTTACGTCCTTTCGGCTTTGAGGGCGAAGTTAGTGTTTATGCTTGGTTTAGTCATCCATGATTTTATAGTCAGCGTTTGAAACCTTACCTCAGGGCTTGTCTCTCTCAGTTTGTGCTTCAAAGAGCTTTTAGTTATTAAGCGTGCAAAATATTTTGTAGGCCCTACAATTCATGTTATATTTATCAGTCAATCTCTGTACAATGTCATCAAATTCTGAGTGAGATTTCAGGCTTTTAAGTCCATATTACATTACCATATGTTGTTTCCTTCACTATTAGCCAATCATTACAGTCCAAGCTACACTTAGTTAACCCTTAAATTGGCAGTGTACTCCACCAAAGACATTAACTTTTTTTAAATCGATTGTAGTACTAATCTTAAAAAAAATACAATTTATTATTATTTTTAGCTTGCAATAATTGTATATTTTGGTAGAAAAAATATTTGAATGTGATTCCATTGAAAAATAGCTGTCAAATTCAAAATGTCTTCAGAGCGGTCTGGAGTATCTGGATCAGGGGTAAGTTTTTTGTGTTTTTCTAAATTTTTTCGGATGGGACTTGTGGTTATTTGGCTTTAAATGGCATAGGAACATTATAAATGATATCAATCATTCGTAATTTTGTGTGTAAATAATGTAATCGCAATTTTATAAGTTCATAACTCTGTATGTACTCCCTGAATACCGTTGCTAAGTACGTAGTGAAGTTCACAACATAAACTTTGGTATACACGGAGTACATTGCTCGTTACTTAGAAATGCAAACTAGCCTTTTTTTGTTGGTTTTTATGTAAAATGACTTCAGTTGTGTCGTGAATTGTATGTCATAAAGAATGTTCTTTTTCTTTTCTGCAGTCTTGAACCTGACACGACCTGATTTAGCAGATATCCTTATATCTTTGTACCGGACCCCTCTTTCAAGAAATCGGCTCTTGAAAGGGGTCCGGTACATGGTGGTATTTGGGTAGGTGAAGGAGAAAATAATTCAGAGACCTATAGCTGAACGGCCGGTGGACAATGTCAGATAATGCTGTCGGATATTTTCCAGAAATAGCAAGTAAGCAATCACGCTGTAGGTTTTGCAAAGATGGAAGAACTAAAGTTTTTTGCGTGAAATGCAATGTGCTTCTGTATTTTATGTTAGGAGAAAGTAATAAAAGAAATTGCTTCCGCTAATTTCACCCGCAATAAATGCATATTATGCAGTTTGATAAGAATTATGATTAATAAAGTGAAGATTTAACTAAAATGTGTTTTATTCATATTCTGGCAACGTACTCCACGTAGTACGAACAGAAGAACTACTGGAGTTGGCAACGTACTCCCCAGAGTACATAGATTTTCGCGAAAACTGTAATAGGTAGATTTTTTTCTCAATTTTTTACAGTCATCTGGCATCGTAATAAACCAGGAAATAACAAAAAATAATTAATTTTTTGTAGTAAATTGATTTGCCAATTTAAGGGTTAAAGGTATGTATTTACTTCTGACCTGGAATCAAACAAGCACCCTAATATTTGTCGATCACTAGACTAGCATATACATAGGTACCTAATATACCTTTTCCAAGCGTTATTTATTTATTTATACATGGTTATATCCACATAATGATGCACAGCCATCATGTTAAAACAACCTTATCTAAACATCACACTATCTTCAAACCTAACATACAAACATATAAGCCTATTCTACAGTAGTTTGTTCGCTCAGAATTTTGTCCAGCCACATAATTGTGTGGATAATAACGTCAGTCGTAGCCGTGATTATTTCTACGAATAGACTCCACACTGTTCGTGGAACATATGTTGTAACGCTTAGTACAGACGTGCGTGTAAGCGCGGGATGTTTGAGCGCTTATTAGCGGACTTCTGTAGTTGTCATTTTGATTAGGTATGTGGTATTGGGCAAATATGGGAAGGTATTTTGATGATTGTGATTGGTGGGATACGACGAATTTTTCATTCTTTTGGACGATACTTTGATTAAATGTTATGGTTTATATTATGATTACTAGAATTTTATGTACCTATAGGTTCGAATAGGTAACCAAACATTTTACATCATATCTTTAATCCCAAGTAGGTACGTACAGTGTACACTAAACTTATATAGATCATGTTAACAACTTATTCACGACAGCACCAGTCTATGAAATGTATTCCACAAAATCAGAGATGTAACGAGAAATACTAATACGTAGGTACGTTTTAATTCTTTTTGTCAAAAATTATCATATTATTTTTTGAACAAACTTGAAACGGACTCGGCAATCTAAACTTATAAGCGCTACTCTTCTAGCGCTTATAACACAGACCATGTACACTAACCCTAACAATACGATCGAGATACGAAACATTAACGTGTTTCACAGAAGCTGTGGCAGAAAAATAAAATGAATGATGGTGAAACTATAATTGTGTACCGAGATCGTAAGTGAAATATACGTGCGAGATATACACTAGCTGTTTCTCCGCGGTTTCACCCGCGTCCTGGGGGAACTTCTGGCCGGGCCTGAATAAATACATAATCTATACTAATATTATAAAGCTGAAGAGTTTGTTTGTTTGTTTGAACGCGCTAATCTCAGGAACTACTGGTCCGATTTGAAAATTTCTTTCAGTGTTAGATAGCCCATTTATTGAGGAAGGCTATAGGCTACTTTTTATCCCGGTACGGGAAGTAGTTCCCACGGGATGCGGGTGAAACCGCTGGCAGAAGCTAGTATGCTATACCTATATGCTATACCATAGTGTAGCTTTCCAACACCATCTCTCGAGTCTTTTCCTAACATTTCTGGGGTCGGCTTCCCGTCTAGTCGAATGCAGCTGGTACCAGAGTTTTACAAGGAGCGACTGCTTATCTGATCTCCTCAACTCAGTTACCCGGGCAACCCAATAAACCTTGGTAGGGCAGGTTTCTGACTACCCGTAGGCAACCCAATACCCGTTGGTAAGTCTAGCTGTCAGACTTTCTGGTTGCTTACTACTCGTAACGACTGCCGAAGATGTAAAAATGACAGTAGCTAACAGTGAGAGAATTTTTCATATCGTATACGTATACTTTTGGAGTCTTTATGTTATAAGTAACAAACAAAAAATGTTTTCTCTTTATTCTGTTTGTGCAGATTCTGCCTGTATTATATGCCGTTAGTTCTAGCTAAGATACTAAGTGAACGTATGAGTTCTTAGAAAGACTGAATGGGTTCGTTGGGTTGCAGGTTCGTGATCTAGCTGGTGCATTTTATTTTGAGAAATAGTTTCTAACATTGTAGTCAGTAGATTAAGACTTAAGACAGTCGAGCTTAGCTTGTGATCGTACATTTGCAGACTCCTATGGGTACTAGGTACTAATTAACTATTTTGGTCAAAAATTGCATAATTAAAGAGAAAAAGTATTATAATTACAAAAAAAAAACTATGACTTAGCCTATTTAGTATTTACCATTCAATCAGACACCCATAACTTTGATAAGTTAAGTAAATGATACCCAAGATTAATATCAAACAATTTCCATTTAAATTATACTATTGCCCTTAAAAACAAATCTTTGTAAACATAAAAGAAACGTCAAAAGAAATTCTGGGCTTGGCACTGTTGTGGTACCTAAATTGCCACTTGTGCTTACAAGACACTTTCCAATTAATCGTCCAAAGGGACAATACTTTCACAATCAAAATTCGACTTTAACACACCGCTTTTAAGGTTAAAATAGCTTTTTAGAATGCTTCCATCGTCAGCACTACACTATAGTCTTTTCCCACGACGGTCAACCATGTGTAGCTGTCGTCATCGAAAGGAACCCAATTAATTTCCAACCTTACACCACACAAAATAGGGTCGATATTTCCTTGTGTGCCACCAAAACCTGAGTAGTTATACACTGGCCGTTTCCCGAAAGCAGTAGAGAAGTTCTAGGCCCCATGTAAGGATATATAATGTAATTAATGGCTTGCAGTGTTCTGCTATGGCATTTCATGCTTCGCTTGATGAGAAGACCGGTAAGGAAACTGTCACTTCTCATTAGTAAAAACTTGTAAAGTCCTTTGTTTGTATACTGTTAAGCGTACGTATTTGTAATCGAGCTGTAAATGTGGCTGGTTTGAAAAAGATGGACGGGATAGGTTAGGGTTCGGTGTATTTTGAGAATTATTATTATTCTATTATTTAGGTATTACAATACCTAATTATTGTAATACCTAAGTTTGGCACCTCTTTACTATACCTAGATTTTTTAAATTTGTTTATGTAACGTACCTTTTTTTTTACCCACTAAAAACCTCAGCTTTTGTGCTGTCTTCTGCCTTTTAGAGAGGGGCCACGAGGACCAAAGACGACTTTCGTGACCTCTCGGCAGTGGCTGGTCGCCTCCATCTACTGGCTTATGTAACGTACCTACTAGTAGATATATTTTTGTGCCTTGTTAGGTACCTATATAGCTTCGGATATATTCCTAAGCAATGTCACACACAAGCACACACTATTTTACCAGGTTCATTTATTTCTACAAATCTAATGAAGTGAATATTTTTTTTTAGTTTACTCATTTTAATTTGTTTTAAGTCAGGGTGTTTGGTTTAAGTGTATTATTAGTCAGGCTTCAAGCGCTAAAGATGTCACTATTCTTTCATCTAGTAGTCATCACAATGATACTTCTTCTACTTCTTCTTCCCAGCAAAAACACATTGGAAGTGGTGAAGGGTGGGCGTTTTGCGGGCTGTCTTATGTAATTTTTTTTTGACGTTCGAAAAGTGCTGTTTTGCAGCCAAGTTTGAATAAATGAGTTTTGATTTTGATATTTAATTTATATTACTTCTGGGTACGGAACCTTACACTCTCAATACAAAACTGTGGTTCCACATTTTTTCTCTCGCAAATGGAGTTACGTATTTAGTAAGACCACCCAGTTAATAATAGCAAAGTGAGTTACTATATTAAAGTGGAAAGGTTCTTCACAATAATGGGTCTACATTTTACTTCGTAGACGATTTATGAATTAATTTACAAACTGGAATGTTGTACTCAATGTCCAAACCGATTCTTTGAGCACCTAGTAAATAAGGAAAAAAACTATGTAGAAAATGTACAAGAATGTTAAGAAAAGCGCAGAAATGTGATGTATTTTTTTGTTTGCATTATCGAGTAATTGTTATTTGTGCCGTACTTGGGTTAAAGAGTTTATTATGGGTAGCCCTTTCTTAAAGTTATGTCGATACTTTATCGTACATTTTTAACCGACTTCCCAAAAAGGAGAAGGTTCTCAATTCCTTCATTCGTTTCAAAAAATCTGAAGCCGACCCTAACAAAGTTGGGAAAAGGCTCGGAGGATGATGATGATGATGTTTCAAAAAATCTATTTAGCAGACGAATAACAATGGTTAGTTTTGTTTCGGTGAGTTAATTTTTTAACCATAGTTGAACAGTAATTTGATGAAACTTTGACTATCGGAAAGACAATTTGCATATTTTTTTATGGAAAATTAGGACAGGATTTTATACCTAATTTCAAAAATGTCGCTACCATATTTCCTAAACAATATTAAAACAATTTAATCACCAAAAAGCATCTAATTTCGCCCGCTATAAACTCAAAAATCCGCCGATCAATCAGCCATAAGGCTCGGTACACAACAATTCAATCGATTGATAGTTTAAAACCTATAAGTGTTATTAAACACTTCTTGCGTTGCCCATCCGTCTGCTTCTGACAAAGTAATCCTTTGTTATTGAGTGTGCACCCCGCCGATACATTGATTGATAAACTGTGTGTACTAAAGCTTATGGTTTTATGAAGTTATAGTGAATAGTGAGTGCTCGGCTTTAGTTGAACAGTACTTAGAGATTGAGGGTTGAAATAGATCGTATATTGATCTCGGTTGAACTTGGTGGCTTGCCTTTGATTTTTGTTCGGCTGCGGAGAAAGGGTTATCATTCATATTATTTTTTCTGTATATGTCTAATTTTAAGTTTGTGTATGTATACGTCTTTTGTTGCGCAATAAAATTTATTTTCTTTCTTTCTTTCATTTTGGTTGTCTGTCTTGTTACGCTTACATGCTTAACTTTGTCGATAAGCTATATTAATGAAAGCCGACCTAAACCTATTTTTCGAAAAAAAGCTAGACAAATAATTATGAGTAAGAAAAACAATTCTATTATATCATCCACTTTTACAAATGAATATGATTAGGATGCATTGCGATCCCTCGTGTGTCTCTCCATTTTTGAAGGGAGAAAATTAATGGGACAAACAAAGAAAGAAGATAAAGTGCTATATATTACTTCAGAACCTATGACCTTATAACTCGAAAGTTGTGTCCATTTACACTGGACATCATTAATGATACTCATATTAAAAGATAAAGGTACAAACATTGCCTATGCATGCTTTAATGGCACTAACTTATCAATAAAATAAAATAATCTTTTTGAAAAGTGACCCAACATAGGTACGAAGTTTCGAAAGAAAAGTACAGTTACGTAGAAAATAGTAAAGCGATTTTTATTATTAAAATATGCAAGTTAATGTTATTCTAATGAAGCGGTCGCATCAATATAACGGATCCACCCGGCCCCGCCTGCTATTTTATAAACGTGTTTTGTAATAAAGTGATATGAAATAATCAACGGAATAGTTAGATGCTATCACTTTTGCTACATGCTTGGTTGTACAGTTAAGCACAGAGTTGTATGAGATCATGTAAAAATGGTCAGTTATGGCCCTTTATTTTTTAGCAAAGATTTATTATGTCTTTGGTACAAAGCGAGCTTTTGATAGTTTTGTGTCTGATTGAGCATCTGTGAATTTTGTTGATAGGTAATGATATGATCAAAAAAATAAACTCAAATTATTTAATACGTACCTATACACAAAGAAAAGTACTGGCATTTTACCTCTATTTATGTTCGATAAAAATTATGGAGTAACAGAATTGCGAGGGTTTGATTGTGCTGAATTATAAATTCAAAATAAGGTTTGAATTATTTTATTATACAATCTTTAATTAGAAATATCTCAGACTATAAGATAATAATCTGCACAACTTTTAAGCCACTTTATATATCTGTAAATATCCTCTAACACTTTTCTAACTAGCAGTACCTACTCAAGCAAGGTAGCGAGTTTAACGCTAGCCGACTCACATTCTGAATTTATTAGTGATGTCAAAACATTATGTAGTCAACAATTTATCGACAGTTGCCGCAGGGGCGAACACTGAAAAATCGACTACTGCATACGTCGACCATCGGGATTGCGTTTCGAATATAAATAACTATCGATATTCGATATATTAACGGGTGTTTATAGTATTTATGTAATGGTTTAGCACGGAAGTTAGTGATGAACGGTATTGGTTGGTGCTGGTTAGAGGTAAATGTATGGGAGTATCGGGTTAAGTTTATTCGTATGGTAGTGGTCATTGATTTGTGTCTTAACGAGTGATGAGACAGGCTTACGAGTATGTCGTTGGTTATACGAGTGATTTGTGAACAGGTATGTGGAAGTTGGTATTTTAACGATACGTTGTTTAACATGGACATCACTAAGTTGTCAGTCTAGTGTCAAGCGGTCATCGACCTCTGCTTTAACACATAAAAAAAAATGCCTTTATTTCGCATGTTTCGTGGTACGGATGGAAAAAGCTCGGTGCAGTATCATTAACTATTAAATGAAGTACCGTCAGCAAACGAGTGCACATAAAACGCAGAGGTCCATTAACCTGAATTCGCTTTGCTGATCAAATCGAGAATAAAAATCGGGACAATGCGCGCGCACTGTACGGTAATGATGAATGACTCGCGTACACTTGCCCACTGGGTGTAGAGAACATGTGGTATTGTTAGCAGGGACGGTAGAGTCAGCGTATTTTAAATATGATAAATTAGTATAAAATGCAAAATAAAGTGTTGTATAATATCTTAGACACCATTGGCTGTGTTTCGGATGGCACGTTAAACTGTAGGTCCCGGCTGTCATTGAACATCCTTGGCAGTCGTTACGGGTAGTCAGAAGCCAGTAAGTCTGACACCAGTCTAACCAAGGGGTATCGGGTTGCCCGGGTAACTGGGTTGAGGAGGTCAGATAGGCAGTCGCTTCTTGTAAAGCACTGGTACTCAGCTGAATCCGGTTAGACTGGAAGCCGACCCCAACATAGTTGGGAAAAAGGCTCGGAGGATGATGATGCAAAATAAAGTGTTGTAAGAAATTGTGTGAATTTACGAAATGACAAATTCATTTAGATGATTTCATTAGGTACCTATATTTATTGTGCCTATAGAATTTTGGACATTTACTTACATACATTTATTTTTTGAATTTTAACATACTAAAGTATGACCAGCAAGAGTGATATTTCAACGATAATTTCCAATCTTTAATTATCCATGGCAATAATTTCTCGAAAACTTAGCACTTATTAAAACACATGAAAGACAAGCTCCACGCACATTCTATTCTATTCATGTACTTTCAAATTTACCTACTGACAACAATGTTTGATATTTTTACTCTAAACTTGACCATTCTGACAACAAACCGCCGCTGCTTATAGTCCCCTCCAAAATCGCTATCAGTATTACCTCACCCTTCCACCCACGCAAAATAAATGCAACTCAAATGCATTTTTACATTAACCATCAGATATCGTTATCACGGTAGCTGTTTGACTAATGATAGCCCAAAATCTAAAAACATATCTTCACGCTGAAGCGATGTGGGCTGGGCAGGCTTAATTACAAACGGATGTCGTTAGTCAAATACTCTGAGTGTAGTTTAGTATACTTAGAAGAAAGATGGCAGAAGTATAAGAATGTGCGTAGTGTAATGTACCTAAGGCAATATAATTAAATGGAAACTAGGTTTCGTTTCTTTGTAGGTACCCTAAAGTACGTAACTACTGAATTGATTTGAAAAATTATTTCAATGTTGCAAGGACCCGAGTGACGCAGTCTATATTTTGTCCTGGCACGGGAAAGAGTTCCTGAATCGGGTAGTGTTTAATTTTCTTCAAATAACTTGGTCGCATCGAAGTCGGCTACTATAGTGACTTCACGAAAGTCAAAATGTAAGATCAAAAATATGTATGACAGAGAGGAAAAATGTTAAGAAAATTTGTTAGGATGAAAGGATTATTTACTGTTACTGTTACAGCCTTTTTATCGTCCCACTGCTGGGCACAGGCCTCCTCTCACACGGAGAAGGATTAAGCGTTAATCACCACGCTTGCTCAATGCGGGTTGGTGATTTCAGACTTTATAGTCCAGGTTTCCTCAAGATGTTTTCCTTCACCTTTTTATCAGCCATTGGTGTCTAAGATTTACTTAGAAAGTACATACAAACTTAGAAAAGTTGCATTGATACTTGCCTGACCTGGAATCGAACCCACACCCTCATACTCGAGAGGTTGGTTCTTTACTCACTAGGCCACCACGACTGCTACTACTATTTACCGTTACTCGATCTAAATTAAAACTATCTAGAACAAATATCAACCCAACCGAAGTGGCATAGGTATATTATTTATTTGTATTATAATAAAGCCACATAAAAGTCTAGAGACTTGTTATTCATGAATAGTCCTTCTGACGAAATCCTTGTCGATTATTTGCGTTGCCGTTTGTAATTTGTTTCATTTACTTTATGCTTTCCAATGGGTTATTAATAAAATTGTAATGATGTGTTTATATTTCCTGGCCATTATGTTACTACTTTGTAGGATTAATTGTTACTTTCTTGTTGTAAACGACGGGACTTTTAACTATCGATTGTTTCAAGTTTTTATTGCGAAGTTTAGTAAGTGAAAATGTATTGTTATTGTTGTATTGTAGCGTGTTTTTTTTTATGTGATTTTATTGATTAAAGTTACATGTCCAGTTATTGTTCGAAGTAAGAAAAACAATGCACATCTAGGTATATTAATAAACTAATATTATAAAGAGGATTTTGTTTTGTTTTGTTTGTAACGTACATGGTTTTGTTACTACTAAATCGATATGAATTCTTTCACTGTTGGAAAGCTACACTCTTCCCGAGTAATTTATTTTATTATAGGCTACAGTTTATCGAAGTAAGTGCAGTAGTTCCCATCAACCCTACGAGTGAAACCGCGGGAAAACGGCTAGTGTTTTATAAACCTACATGATGCTTCCAAGCACTGACTATATTATCTAGGACCGATCTATTTAAATCGAATTCTTTTAAGAATCGACTATTTCAAATCGATCCATAGAGCTGTCTCGAATGAATCATCATACAGAGAGGGGTTAAAATAAATAAAAACTCGTTGGTTCTGTAGCAAATAAATGGATAGAGTAATTCGACACTATGGTTTGGATCTCCCGTTACTGGCTGGAACCACAGCCTAGGGGCACGGCTCTATAAGCTTAAGGGTTACTGAGTTTTTCGGTATTTTTTTTTTGCCGTACCTACTGTATTTTTATTTTATTGTGGCCATTATTTTAATAAAGGTTTTGTAAACTTTTGCATTGTATTTTTATAGGTTCGAAGTGTGTTTATTTTTGTTACATTATCCGGCGCAAAAGCTAAACAAATTAAGATGAACTTTTGTATTGATAGGTGTTTCTCGTGTGGGAATTAAGGTCTTCAGGATGCAAGTGCAATCGCGGGGTACCTACACATTTAGGTAGGTTATACCTACCTAAATTATTTCGGCCAATTAACCGAAAGTGAGACTAAGTTTATTACTTATTTACTATTAGATAATAAATATGTAATTAGAGCCATCTAAACTTAATCAGTTTAATGTACTTATTAAAATAATGAGTAAAGGAAATTAGTATATATTTTACAACGTACACACTTCTTAGTAATTACGTGTTATTAAATAAATAAGTAACATTAAATTTTAATTTAGAATTATAAACTCGCATAAATCTTAGATCAGAATTTAGAAATAAATCTTACAGTAAGCGCTCTAAGATGAGATTTTGAGAAATCACTAAAGTGGTAGGTAACCCTTTAGTGATTTGTAGATTTATTATAATTATATAGGATTGATTTATTATATACTATTATAGATATATTGTTGATTTGTATAAGTGTAATCTACTGCTAATGAGAGTACCGGCTCACTATAAACTTTTAATCGAGTGACAGTTTGTTCTAGCTTATAAATCAGTTCGTAAATGAATGGTATTAAGCACATAATAAAGATCAGGTTTTTACTCGACATCAGACCGACTGAAAACTTTGATTCAATTCAAGAATTCCTTTAAAAAAACTTGCCAGCTATCAGATCAACTGTCGGACGACTTTTAATCTGCACTGTTTGGGTACTCTAAACTCTGATTAGAGTAGTTTAAGTTTGTATATATGTATAGTGTGTACATTGTATAAAGTTGTTTACAGGGCAAGATTAAACTCTGATTGAATTCACAATAACCTTCAAAATAAACTATCAGCCGACAATCTGCCGACAGTTTCATATGCATTGTGTCTAAACTTCGCAATCTCAATAAAATACACTTTAGGGCTGATTTTTCAATCGCCAGATAACTTTTATCTGAGGTTTTGTATGGAAAATATGTCAAACCGCCATATTTATTCCTCAGATAGAAGTTAACTGATGATTGAAAAATCAGCCCTTAGGTAAATTTTTTTTTTTTAATGTCAGGACACCTTTACACACACGGTCGGTTAGCCCCATGGTAAGTTATTAATTAACTTGTGTTATGGGTGCTAACACAACTGATAAACTACATATAGCTACATATATACATAATGCATATTTATAAATACATATTGTAACACCCAGACCACGGCCAACAAGCATGCTCATCACACAAATGTCGACCGAACCGGGGATCGAACCCGGGACCTCAGGTTCGGCAATCCGGCGTAGTGACCATTGTGCCATCGAGGTCGTCAAATAAAATAAAAGTGGTAAGTATAAGCAAAAATTCCAGATATACTAAAGGTAGTAAGTAGGTAGTGGGTAGACAGGGACGTATGACGGGGTGAGGCCGCACCCGAATTACCGTCGCCAACCACTATGATTGAAACGCGAAAGGTGAGACGCAACGCACTGGGGGATAGAGTTACATTACAACACAGTATATGGAGGAATTTAAGATGCGTTGTAAGTATCGTTTAGTTTGTATGTAAGTATTGAAAATACAATAGTTAGGCTATTACTGAGTAGAAGACTTAGTACAGTGAGGTTGTTAGTGTTCATAATGCTATGAATGAGGTATGTGCCAGATGGTAAAGTAGGGTTATGTGTTTGTGCTTTAAATTTGATGTTAAAGTAGTCGTAATTAAAGTTTTAATAAATTATAAACATCTTAATAGTAATCCTATGTATAATAACATGTACTCCTCTTTAATATGGCCAAAAATATATTTACTTACCTTACCTAGTTCGACTAGAGGTAATTTCAGCAGAAATGGAGATTCTTTTGAATAGTGGCTACTGGTCTGGAAAAACGGAATATACTAGACCAATGAGAAGGTTCTGTGCTCAGTGCTTTCTAGAGTAAGTATTTGTGTGCAACACGGTATAAGTAAATAATCAAGTAAAGTAGAGACCTTTTCAATTCCTCAAAAAAAAAACTTTCATCTAAAATCCTCCCATATACTACATAATCCGAGATAATCCGTCGAGCACGGCGGTGCTCGCACGCTGCCCGCGCTCGCTGCACTAATCGATTTTACGTCTATTTCAATTAGCCGCGTTAAACTAAGCCGCACAGCCTATTATCTATAAATACCGCACTCAATTATTTTTGCATCTATAGGTCTTTAGGTCTTTTGATGCGCTGAGAAGGTAAAAGAGACTTAGAAAAAGAATCTTAGTATTTTTTTGTTGTGTCAATCTCATCATACGATCTCCACTATGTTGGGGTCAACTTCCAGTCTCACCGACGAATTTTTTACATAGAGACTGACTGCCTATCTTCCTTGTGTATGGAATGTATGGAAATTGTAACTATATTTAACCTTCTAAGCTATAGGTCTTCTTCTTTCTGCCCTGTACGTCGATTCTATAAAATTCAGACAACAACTCGCATTTCACTTCGCATTTCACTTCGCATTTCACTTCGCATTTCACTTCGCATTTCACTTCGCATTTCACTTCGCATTTCACTTCGCTATTCACTCTCACTTCGCATTCGGTTCAAAACGTTCTAAAAGTCATCTCATACTTTATCTGTCAAAATCTCGAGTTTAATTTAGTTCAACTCGCAAACACGCTCGTAAGAGTAGCGCTAGTGTAGTTACTCACGGCGGATTCAGATGCGAAGTTTAGAGTGAAATCTTATAGAATCACACTGCTGTTCCCGAGTTCTTTGGGGTCGACGCAATATTATTTTCGCTTCCATTTCTGTCTGTCAGCCCTCATACTAACATCCACTCTCTTCTTATTCATGTCTTCTTTCAGGCAATCAAAACCAAGCTTTCATAGTAGCCGCAATTTTTTTGGTCTTTTTGTACGGAATAGTCCTTACTGTTAAAAGATGGAGAAAATAATAATCTACTGGTCCGATTTGAAAATTTCTTTCAGTGTTAGATAGCCCATTTATCGAGGAAGGCTATAGGCTACTTTTTATCCCGGTACGAGAAGTAGTTCCCACGGGATGCGGGTAAAACCGCTGGCAGAAGCTAGTGTTAAATATAATCAGGGATACTGTTATGAAGAAAATTTATTTACCAAGACCACATCATATTTTATACCAAGTTATTAAAGTTCAAGCAAAGATTCTTGTTTAAGATAACCTTAACACTATGAGGACCTACAGTTTAACTACATCATAGCTAGATTTTACATGAGATAAAATATTATTATCATGTATGTCATCTTTCATTATGGAACATTTTAGAATAGATTTTAAACGGTACAAGTTTTATTAGGTTCATAAATTGAAAAATATCCAGCACCATTAAAATATCTATGAATATATTTAAACATACTTTTCTTTACAATACTGGAATAAATCAATTTGTTATAAATGGCTTGCCAATTGGCTTTCTATCATTTCCAATATGATGGTTTAAAGAAAGCTAATATTTTTTTATAAACGACTTAATCTCTAAAAGAACTGTTCACCGATTATTTTTAGCTCAAATAAAAAGGTCAGGTTCACTCAATGGAGTTACAAGGACAGCCTTCATCACGGACCACTGCCCCCAAGAGCGGTCGAAACATGATACTGCCCCCACTTGGCCAAAACGACCATATTTTTACATACAGTTGGTCCTTTAGGTGTGAACAGCGTAAGGATGCGCTTACACCACAGTAACAAAATATTATTGTGCTGTTCATGTAGCTCGCAAAATTGAAAGTTGGACCACTAGGAATTATTTGCTATAATAACTTTTAAAATTTGATAAAATTAAACATAATATTACTCTGTTATTATTGTTTAATTTAACAGTACACTTTTTCTTAACCTTCATGAAATGTATTTTTGTATGTATGTATTATCTTTTGCTTTATATATGTATATATGTATGTAAATTATATATCTTTACTATGTCCTTTTACACAGTCTATCTACCTACTTCTCTTCATTCTAACTCTCCTACTACGGGTCTGCTGGAAGAGATTTCGATTTAGAAATAAGCAGTACCTTTGTACTATTTCTATGCCATGTCAGTTTCTTTTATATGTTCACTGTGTACATAAATTGTTAAATAAATAAATAATGAAAAAGAAAACTAGTCATAAAGTAGAAGAAAATTGGGTGATACCACATTTTAAAAAGTATGTACTTTTATTTCATAAATGGCTTGACTTTAAACGCTACCTACTATTTAAGTATGTCACGATAAAGGATCTCAAAAATGTACACCGTAGCATGTCACAGAATTTATTATAATTATAATAAATACTTTATATCGATCTTTAGTGTCATGTTGCTAAACAAGGCTTGAAGCTGATTGGAATTCTGGACCACTCCGAATAAAAATAGCGTGAAGACAAGTATGTGAACTTTGAAAAAATTGTCTACGTCTACATATACATAATTATAACATTCTTAAACAATTAAAGTTGACGGTACTTTCATGGCCATTGGTCTTTAGGCACCAATTAATTTATGGGCAAAAAGTGGCGGGAAGGCGTTATGGTCACACGCCGTGCTCGTTCCTGTGTCTTACTGGACAAGAGGTGTCAGGTTTTTGCAACCACATATTCTTGTTGGCATCAAAAGGTTTTAAAGTATTTAGCGCTAAAGTTAAGTGATAAATTGCATACGTAATTGAAAAATCGGCGATAAGAGATAAAAAGTAAAACTTCACTATGAAATTGAAAGTCACATTCAAAAAGAGAACCGTAACCATTTTTTAAGACCATCGCCAAATTTCAAAATGGCGTCTCCGTTAGCCAGCTGTCGCACGAAAACACATCAAAAACTTCTTTTGAACACAGCAGAATGTGAAGCCATGTAAAGATTTTACAAATTTGTCAAATTAAAGTGTTCGCGGAGATTTCTCGCGGTGTCTTTAGAGACAGCAAAAACGTCGGGTTGAACACAGAAATATTTACCAAGAACTTATATTCTGTGCAATTTGTAAGCTGGCAACACTCGCCGCTGGGTAATTTGACAGTGTTTTTTTTTTTTAAGTTAACTGTGTGACGGATTGCATGAGAGTTTCTAAATAAATACAAACTTCTTGGTATAAACATTGTATGTTTTTTTTTGTGAATAAGGATATTATATAATTATAAAGATATTATTAAAAATCTTAATTATCCTCATTATCTGAGGGGGGTCTAAAATTAGCATATTTTTATTGTGCTAATAGCTTGCATTAATTATGTGGCACTAAATGTTCTAGATCGTAAAACCGCAGCTATTTTTACAGCAAATGTATGTTCTAAGATTCTCAGAATGCATTCTGGTCAGTCTATTTTGTTTCAATGCCAGGAAACTAACGACCGGCCATGAGATTGTTAATTTGTTCAAAAATAATATTGTACTGTTGGATGTGTTGGTCTTTTGATGCTTATATTATCTTTTAGAGACATTATATCAGACGCTCCTTGTAAAACACTGGTACTCTGCTGCACACGGTCAGACTGGAAGCCGCCCCAACATTGTTGGGAAAAGGCTGGACAGGTGATGATATCAATAGCCTTAGCCTGCCAAATTGGACATCTTCAGTTGATGGCTTGGTTAAAACCTTATTTTATTATATTATAGGATATAGGTACATGTTTGACCACTATCTGGTAAACGACGATATGGTCGAAGATGGTCCACGCTTGCCTAGAACTAATCTGTTCACTCTTGCTTTGAAGACCTTGCAGCCGTGTAGTTTTATGGTCAAAATCCTTAAGGACCATAAGAAGGTACATTTTATGGGATCCCAAAAACTTCATGCGCTAACCGACAAGTTAACAGGACGTGCACAAAAAATGACTGTCGTACAAAACTTTAACACCTGAATACTTTGTGTGTTTTTATCACCATTTTTAACTTGGCCTTTCGTACTACAATTACTTACATTTGTTTGAGGATAATCGTCATTAAAAGCTTAGTGTTGTCTGATTAACGCTTTTATGTAATTATAATTTAAGTGTTTTAAAGTACGCTGTAATGTCTTTGTTCTTACTTTTGGAATGTCGGAATAATTTTGCTGACTTTTTTGTCGCTTGAGTCATGAGTGTTTGAACTCACCGAAATTTCGGGTGGAAGGACCAAGTCTACTTTACTTTAGTTTTATTTCTTTTGGAAGTTGGGGAAATCGTAAAGTATACCCCATAGCCGTCGCTGTCGATGTTGAGGGAACTCTATATTCTGGCGTTTTGAATTCCAGAGCTTGGAAGATTCTCGCTACCCTGGTTGCTCATGTTATATTTTTAATATACTCCGCATCTGACTCACAATTTCGATTATGTTAATTAGATCCATTATTTCAAGAAACCGACACAATGACCCACAAATTAAAAAGCTTTCGTTAATTGCCAGTTTTATTCGAAAAGAAATAAAGAACCACTTAATTTTTGTGATCTTACAAATGAGGTTGGTACACAAAATACTTATAGGCAGACAATATTTTTACGCAGTCATTTTTGGATTTATTCCAAGAGCACTCTGCATTTTTATGTCCGTTTTATAGGTACATATTTTATGTAAGATTTATTCGGGGAGACTGCACTTAACGGCTGTCGTATCAAATGCAAAAATGTCGAGCTGTTATAGTTATTGATATTTTATGGCACATTATAAAAAAGTACTTGTGTACTTACCTGTTAGATAAAACTATACCTACTGATCATTTTTAAACTCTACTTAAATTATAAAGCTGAAGAATTTGTTTAAAGGTGCTAAACTTAGAAATTACAAGACCGATTTGAAAAAAAAATATATATTTAATCTACGAATAAAATCTTAAATCAGTCAATCATATTTCTTTCTGTGAGACTACCATTTACATATAAGTTTATGATAGAATCCAATCAGTACCTTCTAAAGGCTCCTATTAATATTTATAAGCATTCCCAACTGCATATAATCTTTATGCATAAACAGCGTAAAATACTCTGAAGGCACCAGACATTGAATGATGAATTGCATTTAGAGGTAAATAAGCCTTAGCCCAAAGGTACCTAGGCACCAATGAAGTCATTACGAGCTCACTAATCGTATTTTAAACACTTTTAAACACTTTTAAATGGGTTTCACGACCTAAAAGGAGTATCAACAATGTTTTACTTTAAGAAAATAATCGGACCTAGGCCCCATGAGTGGGTAACCATCAAAAATCGATTATTTTCAAATTGCAATTTAACAACCAGTCTAAAGCATAATTCAACGAAAGTATTATGTTTGTGTGCGAATTGCAACCATGTCCTTTGTGATTCGTTTTATTACTGTGTAGCGATTTCTAAGTAAAACATCAGTTGTAGGGACCGTGTCTTCCTGCGGGGTATTTTTTTTTGTTTGGGCTTGTGGGCTCTTTTTAAAGATCAACTACCTATTAAGTTAGAATCTATACTAAATATTCTAAATAGAATCTGTACTAAATATTACAAAGCTGAAGCTGAAGAGTTTTTTGCTTGAATGCAATAATCTCAGGGTCTGTTTAACGATTGGAAAAAATCTTGCAGTGTGATAGATCGTTTATCGAGGTAGGTTTTATTTGGGTGTACAGCGCAGCTTTTACGGGTGAAACCGCTAGGGCAGCTAGTGTTTAATGGCAGCTTGCTATCATTTAAAATATATGTAGTTATTAATAAAAAATAATAATGTTTAGTATTTTAACATGAGAAGTAATATTATTAATCCATAGTGCGAGTATCTACAGATAGAGATGAAGAACACTATGTGTATGTTTGTACAAGAGAACCAATTACTAATAAATTGTTGGTCCTTTTAATGAAGGACCACCCTCATAGATTGTCGATTACGTTCGACAATTTCTTTTTTATAACGAACCAGTATAACACCATTTCTAAGAAACAAAACCATAGAGCAAACTAGTCATGAAGTTCAAACAAAAAATCGCCCCATATACAAGTTTAGTATGAATATTATTTTTAAACATTTTATTTTTATTCCGATTAATCGAATGCTCGTTAATTAACGGTATCGATTACATTTATTCGAAATGTCACTCGTACGACATGGCTATATAATTAGTGAGATAATTAGTAACAGATGTTTTCTTATGTTCTTTGTCTTAATATTCATAGCTGTTAATAAAAAGTTTTTAATGTAATTTATACGAGGTTATTGTTAGTTTTTGTTCGACATTTTTGTACTGTACGTTCTTTGATTGTAGTTTTTAATTAATGAGACCGTTGACGAATTGGGTATAGTTCTTATGTCGCTTTTAGTTAAAATGAACGCCGTTTTACAAATATACTGTATTTTAATTTAAATGTCCTAGTGCTATTTTTCAGTTTTCAACACTTATTACGTTAAGAAATATTATTAAGTTGATTTTTATACATTGAATAAGAAATTCAGTTAAACGGTCTTGGGGGTTGTTAGGTGGCCCGAGTAACTGGGTTGCTGTGGAGGCCAGAAAGACGATAGCTCCATAAAAAAACATTGGTAGGTACTCAACTGCATCCATTAGGACTGGAAGCCGACCCCAACATACATAGTTGGGAAAAGGCAGACAGATGATGAGTAGGAAAATTGTCGAACAAAATGAAATAGGATGCGATAAATAATTAAAATTACCAAGTCACAATTTCTTAGATCTCACGTCACACATAATACTGATTTTCATCAGAAAGACAGTCACATTTAAAGGAGGAAGGGAAATCAAACAGATACTGAATTTCAGAGAAATATACCTACTTCATTTCTCTTTGACGTTATTCAAAATGTCGGATTACGGGAAGCGGGTTCTACACATATTAAAGATTTAATGCGGTGAATCCTATTGTTCATGTTCTTACGTTTTGACAGATGTAATAACTGTTTGAAAAGGTAAGACTCGGGATGTGTTTGCAAAATTGTTTTAATAAATGTATTGCCAATTTCGAAGACATTTTGTATAAAACTTGAACTGTTTGGGAAATGTTTTCATACTAGAAAATATACACTGTTGCACTAAATATCCTTATTCATGACTTTGCAGCAAACTTTATTATTAGCAAACTTTTCTCTAGTAAAAGGAAGTTCATTCTAAGCTTCCTGGATACCAATGACTGATAAGTTTAAGGAAGACACCAGAACTTGCAACCCGCCTTATGCAAGCGTGGTGATTAACGCTCAATCCTTCTCTGTTGCGAGAGGAGGCCTGTACCCAGCAGTGGGACGATGAAAAAGACTGATGATGATGATGATGATGATGAAACTTTAGCCACAAGCAAAAACAGCAAATATATTGCCAAAACAGATCATCAAATCCCCACAAAAAACTAACTTTATATATTTAATTATAATTAGTATAGCAGTGACGTTGAGGTCGGTCAATTGCGCCGGCGCCGACTTGATGTCACTCGGTAATTATGCCACCGTGGCCGACGGATTAATTGTAAGGGCTAACGGACAGTACGACGAGGGAGATTGACAGCCCGATGGAGACACATGGGTACGTGGTGACGTGAAAATTGGAGATAAGATCTTAAGAGTTGCTAGGGTGTTTTTTAGGTGTCTTTGCTAATATTATAAATGTGAATGTTTGGATGTTACGCTTTTAAGCTAAAACTGTTGTAGAATTTGGCGTAGAGATAAGTGGTAAGTATGCTAAACGGGAAATTGAATGGGCGTATTTTCGACAGGAAATTGACAAATTCATCAATATAAAAACATAACTATACACTTATTAAAAGCTGTAAGACTCTGAAACTTCGAAGCAAAGCATTCTGCCACAGATCGGCTAAAAAATATCAATTCAATGTAACGTACTTAATATTGTAGGGGAAAGGGGGGTAGCCCCGGCCGGTGGGTAGCCTCGGCCATAGTAAATATTAGTAATTCGCGTGGCGTGATTTTGAAGTTCGTGTGATCTCTGTGTGCGTTTAAGAGTAATTCGTCAAATGCAAACAGTTGAAGTCGATTGACCGCTGCGTTCGGGCGTGATAGAGTGAATTTCTTTTTTGCTGTCGACGGCCGCGTGACTTCAATTGTTTCGAAAACCATTATTCATTGAATAAACGTAAGTAATTATTTATTTGATTTTTTTTTACATGATTGAATACTATTCTATTTTGTATTTTGAAGTTTATTTCAACGTATAATTAGCTGCTTTTTAAAAATATTTTTTTTACCGAAGAAAGTCATGTCGGGTAACCCCGGCCATTAGTTTTGGGGGTATCCCCGGCCATATGTTAGATGTTTATTATTCTATTTGATGTTAGTATTTTAAGTCTTAATTAAAAATATATATTAGTTTGCAGTGTCATAATGCCGAAATTCAAAATTAGAACTACGAATCGCGGAGACTGGAGTGAAGAAAACATGAAAAAACCGACCAAGTGCGAGTCGGACTCGCGCACGAAGGGTTCGGTACCATTATTTATAAAACGGACAAAAAAATCACGTTTGTTGTATGGGAGCCCCCAAAATATTTATTTAATTCTAGTTTTCAGTATTTGTTGTTATAGCGGCAACAAAAATACATCATCTGTGAACATTTCAGCTCTCTAACTATCACGGTTCATGAGATACAGCCTGGTGACAGACGGACGGACGGTCGGATGGACGGACGGGCGACGGACGGACAGAGGAGCGAAAACAATATGGTCCCGTTTTAACCCTTTAGGTACGGAACTCTAAAAAGCAATTCAAGCGGTGCTTGAGAAAAAATCTTCTGAGAGAGCTGCCGCAGATCAGTATGAAGTTCCACGTACTTCTCTGCTGGATCGGGTCAAGATCAAGTTTAGATTGGGCTCACGAGGCACGGGTTGATATAAATCCATCGGATTCGTAATATAACTGTGATGTGTATGTCGCTAAAAATCGATTTGGCCATTAATTACGTAGGTGGCCGGAGCTACCCGCCACTTTAAAAAGATACCAAAATTTGACCACTAATTGAAGTGGGTTTAATAAGTATTGGATATTATTTTTGCTCAAATTTTCAATGTTATAATACGAATAAATATTGTGTTGATTATTTTTGGTAGTTTTCGTTGTATTTCTCTTGATAATTAAATCACAATAACAAAAATAAAAAATTGGCCGGGGCTATCCCCCTTTCCCCTAGTATATTTCCAAGAATTATTAACTGTCACATTGTAAACCCAATGAACGTCAGCCCTCAGTTTCTCTGAAGTGAATTGTACTAATCCATAACAGTGTTGATGACCTCGTACAAATTGCACCGAGCCAAATGAGCAGTTGTTACATGAATACCAACTTAAACCAACCATCCACAAAACCGTCACTTCACAATTTTGAACCTTACCTCCTCAGCTTTAAGGAGGGGTTAGTGGAACTTTAGGGGTGTTCGTTGGTAAAGGTAAAGTGGTCTTGTTTTCCGCGGGCCATGGTGTCAGTAGCACCGAATAGGTTTATGTTGATGTGATGTCAAATGACAGGAGCTGATATTCAGATGGAAGACGTGTAATGAGGATGGGAGTTATGGCTCATCCTGTTTACGTTTATATAAGTTTTGTTGGGTTAGATTAAGATGTTATGTCGAATATGTCAACATCTTAGTTTTGGAGTATTCAAAAAGAAACTGGAACTTTTATAAGGCATTGTCTGGAGATGAACTACTATCCAAAACAAAGTTTTGCGTCTAAAGTACGGTTTGGTTTTTACATTTTTGAGTTTAGATATTCGAATATATTATGTTAAAATATGAAAAAAAAAATTATGTTTAGAAGACGATGGATATAATAACATTTCTTTATCATCTCAGTCATAGCACTCTTGACAGGTAACACTTATTCATGATTTAATTTATTTAGGAATAAAATCAACACTGCGTACTTCGTCACCAGAATCATCGGTCACCAAAACACCCATGACTACCCAGATATAGCCATAAAAAACAAAGATAGTCTTAGTGATTTTTTTAATGATACGGGCACTTGTGCACAGTTACAGCCAATTTCTTGCCCCTATAATAAAATTTGACCCGTCGTCGCTTGTCCTAATCGTCGTAATGGCCTGAGTTCACTTGACCCCGACTTAAATCCATTTAGGGCGTAGATAAGTGGCGTAGAAAGGTACTAAGTGCTGGGCCAGATGTTAAAACTGGCATTTGCTTGTGACCTGAGATAAGTTTTGGTGTAGATGGTATGGTGAAAGTTTTTGGAAAGAACGGAGTACCTCTGGATTGATGGTAAACTTCGTGGTGTATTCTTGACCACAAGCTAGAGCAGATATGTACATGCTTGCTAAGAAAGAGACAAACGTGTATGTATGCATGTTTGGGCCACGAAAGGCAGATCGTAATGACAACTATTACCAAAAGAGATCATTTCGACACCTATAACATCCAAGAATAGGTTGGTAAATAACTAAGAAATTAGGAATCACACAACTCTTTCTTTTATGAAGTTTTCAAAATGAGTGACTTCGTGAAATCTGTTACAAAATTCATTTTAAAAGTTTACGTTTACCCAACTGCTGTTCCAAATACCGACTACCAGTACTGCCCTTGTTGTTTACAGTTTAGATTAAAACAATTGCAGGAAGCGAACGTAACTGATAAGCTCGTTCAATTGAGATTGATTAGCACTATTTTTGTTAGTAACGAATTAATTCTGCTGTTTTCTGTTACGTCAATTGAACTAATTGTTGTGCTGTTGGGAAATTAAATGGTACGTGAAGTTTTGTAATAGTTTTAGGGATATGTGACGAAATTGGAACTTTTTCCCCGCAAAAATTAAAGACACCTTTTAAATGTAGGCTAACGTATTGAATCTCTGTTACAGTTATATGTAGAACTGACAAAAGTATGTAAGTATAGATAATGCGATACAATTTGAATGGAGAAGGAATTATAATTATGTATCGATAGATTTTCTTTCCAAGGATCTTGGTGTAGTTAATAGTCTAGAAGCGTCTAGTAGCGCACATCACGTAAACAAACGTATAAATTAAGGGTGTTTTCAACCAGTATTACAGTACCATAATTATTTAAAAACCGAACAAAAGTGCAGCTGATATTCTCATCACAATTAATGACAATATTTTACCCTGCCGACGTTAATGCGTAATTCTACTTATTTAAGCGTTCACATATTTACATATAAGTAGAACAAAGTTGTTCTCGTTGATTTAACCATCAATTTAGATTATTTTAAGTCTTCTTTTCTTAAACGTGCGTCTGCGCAGGCGTCTTGCAAATTATAGCTTGCAATTTGTCACTGCACCCAGTTATTTTTGTCCCGAACCCAGGATTGACAATGTTGCCAGATTAAATAATTATATACGGAGTAAGTGGCTCGTTGACTAGAATTATGATCTGGCTAATAAGTTAGTCTAGATCGTCTATTTGGTATGTTTGTCGTGAATAAATGTGACACGAGTATGTCTGCCAAACATTTGACAGATGAAAGAATTGTAATGGATGTGGTATCTTGTTTAGTAACCTACATTTTTGCGTATTTCTCTGGCTTGAATATTAGGAGGTTTCTTACTACTAGCTGTAAACTGTGGTTACACCCCCATCTTTAGTCATAAACACTTCTTAGGGTAGACATTTTAGGTACCAGTTTTCATTGAAAACTTTTCAGTAGTTTTTGCGTCAAAGGGCGAAAGACAGGCAGAGTCGCTTTTGCATAAAATGCTAGTTAGAGTGCCACACAGACCAACACTGTACCCAACTTACGTATACATTTTGGCACAAAAATCGTCTACAATAATTGAGGACCTTTTCATAATGATTTGTATGTTATTCATAACTTGCAATTGGCCTAGATAACAAAGAAATCAAGCATGCCAAAATACTTGCAATATGATGCATCGAGATCTGCAACGACCAACTTAAGACGGCACCCTTCAAAACTGACCAACTCTCTTATGCCTTACACAATAAGAGTGATTTTTTAATACCATCTAAGTGTGGTATTAATAAATTAATTTGGTTGTTTAAGTAACAAAGTACTGATCAATTTAGCAGGAACAGTAAGGATGCATTTGTCATGTCGGCCAAATAAATCGCCTGTCGGATTGGATACAAGCACTGTTGATGGTCTGTAAGGGCCTTATGTTGGTTTCTTAGTGGTAATGGCATTAGTTATTTTGTTTGGTAATCTTGGATTAAGTGGTGTTGCAGAATAGATTTTGAGTTAGATGCAGGAGCCGATAATTGGTAAGGGTTTTGTTGAAAAGTTTTTTAATGCACAGTATTTAATTTAGAAAAAAATGTTTATTAAAGATTTTATAATTAAATAGTTTTAAAATAGTTTTTGCAACTCCTTACGAGGCTGACATAGCGTAACAGCGCTCAAGCCTCATACAACAAAATTATATTAAAAAATGATTTCAACCATTTTATCTACGTTATGTATCTTGTTCAGTTATGTATCTACGTTATGTACATATGTTATGTATCTTGAGGAACTTGAAAAAAAGTCTTGTTTCGATACCTATGTGTGAAAAATAAGAATAGGTCAATAAGTAACTGGGATAATTAGCGAGCGTGTGAGCTATATTTATTTTTATGAGGTAGATACTTACCCTGGAAACTTAAACAGCATATTTTTAGTCAAAAGGTTACATCAACCTTTTACTTTCACGTAAATCTATACTAATATTATAAAGCTGTAGAGTTTGTTTGTTTGTTTGTTTGAACGCGCTAATCTCAGGAACTACTGGTCCGATTTGAAAATTTCTTTCAGTGTTAGATAGCCCATTTATCGAGGAAGGCTATAGGCTACTTTTTATCCCGGTACGGGAAGTAGTTCCCACGGGATGCGGGTGAAACCGCTGGCAGAAGCTAGTGTCAGATACATATTTTAGGTTTATTAGAAGTTCAAGGTAAGGTCCAGGAAAATACAAAAATATTATTATAAACTAGCTTCTGCCAGCGGTTTCACCCGCATCCCGTGGGAACTACTTCCCGTACCGGGATAAAAAGTAGCCTATAGCCTTCCTCGATAAATGGGCTATCTAACACTGAAATTTTCAAATCGGACCAGTAGTTCCTGAGATTAGCGCGTTCAAACAAACAAACAAACAAACTCTTCAGCTTTATAATATTAGTATAGATATTATAAAATTAGTTTATGAATTGATGCTAATGAATTCTGTAAGGTCTTGCATGCTTTTGTACTTACTGACTGACTCATAAGATGTTTCAGTTTTGGTTCTAAGATAATAACACCTTTGCTTTTAGATTTGTTAGCAAAAAAAAGCGATAGATAGCGGCGTTTCTAAAGTGTCAAAACAAAAGCAAAAACTGAAATTTTTCCCTTGTTTCACACTCTCTTAACAAAACAAACTATTGTTTTCATTACAATTTCACATAAAAAATGATGGAATAACGTTGTAACACTCCCAGTGTAAGGATTGTACGATTATAAACGTTCAATTTTCAATAGTTTTTACTTCATGTATAATTGGCTTAATAACAGTCATTGAAACTCCAATTTGCAACTATGTTGCAGAGAACGCCCAAGAAATCAAACAAGCTACGAACTGTACCAACCAAAACTCAACTTTATATCAACTTCACAGAACATATTTTCGTTTGGTTCTCTATTCTTGTATGATTCAGGATCGTTCTTCGCGCTAACAATCCGAAAATAAACCTCATGTTTTTGAAAATAGAACACAGTATTCTTAATTCGAATTAAGATACATTTTTTTCTGAAATTCGCTGATGAAAAAAAAAATGATTGACACGGTAAAGAGATTCCTGTAATCACTTAATAATTACTTATTTAAGTACTGAGATTTTTTTTTTCGGAAAACAATTTCGTGATCCGTGAAGGAATGTAAATGATAATGTGGTTAATGCTTTATGGTCATGACTCAGTTATCAAAACATACAAAAGTATCGTAGTTTGTTGATTTTTCTGATACTTTAACCACAAAGGTTCGAGTTATTGCTTAAAGGTGGCAAAAAAATTGCTCTATATCTTTAAGACTCCAGTTCAGTATTAGAAGAGACTATTAAGAACTCAGTAATTAAAAAAATAATTATCATTTAAATAGGTTACACTCATACTACTACCACACAACAAAGACCTAGTATTGGTACCAAAGTGTAACTATCCCATAAAAAACCCTGTAAAAATCCCATGCAAATTAAATTCCACTTATGAATTTACCTGGCAACTTATACTTTCCAGAAGTTGTGAAACTGGCCTATTAACTCTAGAATTAAAACCTCCTTGCTTGAGAATAATATTCCAAAATCAAATTTAACACTTGCCAGCCAGTTACTGTCAACCAGTACTCTTCAAGTTAAGTCAAGTACCAGTACTGAACGGCCATCATTCATAAATATTAAATGAAATATTGTGAAATCCTAGTTTTTGTGCTTTGTAAGGAATTTGAGCGAATAATTATTCGTTTAAGTATTTGGCTCCATAAATCTTGCCCTGCTTTAAAGTAGAGTCGGCAAATATTTTGTGGGTTGATAGAAATAATTGGGGTAGTTTCAATATTACTTAGTAAAAATTGAGTCTTAAATAGTCTCGAGTTATTGGTACTACTAGAAAGAATTATTTTTTCAGGCAGTTTATACGCCACGTTAGCTTATAAATATGTACTTTAAAAAGTATTTTTTATTCTTTTTATGCAAGATTAGCTATTTTTTTGTCAGGTCACTTAACGTCATTAATTGCTCAAAAGTATACATTTTGTCCTGTAATCCTGTGATTTCTTCAGTATTATGGAAAGCACTTGCAAGTCACTACTTATTATGAGAGAAAAACTATATTTGAATAATAACTTAGGCTTGTATTCGCCAAGAATAAGCACTTATGTGATAACATTTTTTTTAAACAAAAGGTCTAACAATGTCACCAAGTCTAATCGTTTGTGCACACATACTGTGAATGATTATATTAAATGACTTTCAGGTTTATCAAAGCTAATAAAGCTATTGTATATATGTTTAAGTTTATTTTAACTGTTTATGTCCGATAGAATACTGCACTCTTAGAGGCAATTTATAGTTTTTAATATAAATAAAGTCATTATCAAAAAATATATTTTTCAACAAAATATGACATATCAAGTCATATCTTTGACATGCCAGTGAAAGGTGGGAACGGTTGAAAGATATTAACAAAAAAACTCAACATTGTATCTCATACTTTCACATCAAGCCCTGTATTATTTATAAGCAATTATGTTCCTTACAGTCAACCCATAATACATCCGAAAAGGTCTAGACAAGCCATTCAACACCTAAAATATCTAAGTGCACAAAAACTTTACCATAACGAGAGCCTGCTGACGTTACTAGCTAAGTAATTTAGCTGTCAAACTGAACGAGTGATGAATTGCACAAGCGTCAACTTTGTCCATTGTACCTGAATGATTATTCCCAATAAACATGAGCTATTAAATGAATTATCCAGTTTTTACTATAACTTAGAACATGTACGTAGATTGATAGTTGACTTTTCTTTTATAGGTGCATTGATTGAGAAATAAATTACGGGTAAACGTGGATATGATTTATATGGGCAATTTTGTTTTCATAGTTTTGATGTAGAGATTGGTCCTTAGGCTAAGGTTTCACTGTGTGGGTGTTCGAAGTAATTTGTTTACGGAGAAATCTAGTCTCTAGTGGCTGAGATTTACGTTAATTGAATATATTGTTCTTGCTTGAAAGAAAAAATATGATCACATTACAACGAAATTTTTTGTCTTCAAAATTAAATGTTTTCAGGCCATGAGAATGAGCCTCTTGACTTTATTTCTAAAATTTTAAGATGAAAATGTCACAATGTGACAGTATTTTCATCTTATGTAGTACTATTGTACTACATAAGATGAAAATACTTTCATCTTATGCAGTACTATTGTATTACATAAGATGAAAATACTGTGGTCTAGAAATCCTGTAATCTTTATCCTTTACGGCCAGTTTCTTCATCAAAAGTTAAAGTTAAAGTTATGGCTAAAGTAATGTCTAAAGTAAAAGTAACGGTTAAATTAAATTTTTCTATGAATTTTGCTGTCAGTTTAGCCTTGAAAAAACGAATTTGACCGTTACTTTTACTTTAGACATTACTTTAACTTTAACTTTTGATGAAGAAACTGGCCGTTAGACAACAAAATATCTAAAATTACGATTTTATCACGAGATTCATTTTCTAAATTGGATAGGTATTCAATATGTCCTTTTAAAAGCCGGTTCTCATAAATGCCATACTCTGGACACACTGTTAAACGCTGAAACGAATTGATTATAGCACATTTACGAGTTATTAACTGAGGATTCTGGCCCAGCTGTCATACGTCGCCTAATAAATGCTTGCGCAATGAACGGATTCTGCGCAAACGCAGCGTCGCGTCGATGCGTGAAGTTGGTTTGGATGCGTTATAGGATATTTTTCAACATGTAATTGCAAACTGGAGTATAAAGCATGTAACCAGAATCTTTGGCAGATAACATTGGATTAATACTATTTGATATCAATCAAAATGTAATCAATCATGATGGAGTTTTAAATGCAAGCTAATCAACCTAGCTATAACATCATTCACTTAGGGACATATTTTTAAAAAGAATTTTTACTGTCGCTTAATTCTCCTTTTATTGTGTGAGAGGAGACCCGTACCCAGCAATGGGAAGATAAAGGGCTGATCATTTTTATTATACCTACTTTACTCTATGAATGTGAATAATGTAAAATACAGATTAAAAAAATACCGCATCTCCTATTCCTAGTTCCACGACAAACCTGGGAGCGCCGTACCACGTCTATTCATTACGCCGGCACAGCTATACAATCACCAATTCTATGGACTATAATGATGGACCACTACACTCAATTAACTACACACTATCACTTTACTGAGCCAGGAATCGAACCCATACACCATCATAAAAGGAAGGCCTTAGGCCGTAAATAATTTTTTTTAACTGACAAATTGAAATGATAATTAGATTTTGAGAAACACCTATTGAATTAAATTGGACCTCGAGGTGTTTTCGGTTTAACTAGCATCTGCCTCTGGGTTTGGTCGTGTTGTGGTCAGTTTACCTACACAACCCATCGCTTTAAGTAACTGACCATGTTAAAAAAAGAGCAAAAATAATTTTTGATGATGGTGAAATAAGTCTGTACTGTGAGTTTCAAAATAAGTCAAAGTATTTTTTTTTAATTTCCAATAAGCTATGAAAGCTGTATCGAATCGTCAAACTAGTTGCACCGTTCCAAAGAGTGGGTCTCATGGAGAAGAATCAGCAAGAAAATCTATGTACATAAAATAGCTCTTGAATATACCAACAAATAAACAGACACTGTAACCACTCTTAAATATGAAATATTTCGTGATAAACATACAACCAATCAATGAATTTCAATTACCATGCAGGCTGTCATTAACAATTCACTTATAATCAATTATGAATATATTGGCGATTCATAGCAATCATGAGGTCACTAATATCATGCTGGCTTGTAATTATCAAGCCGCTTGGTGAAAAAAACATGTAATTTTTCTTTAATGAGAGTCTTTGATGGCCTCAAGCAAACGATATGCTAAATGAGAATAACAAAGCTTCGCAAATGTGTTGGCAATCCAACGGTTAAGACCGTTTTCACACTATAGGATTGTTCGCTTAGGTCGTACGGGCGTTGCCGTGTGTATTACGTAACAGCAAGCAATTGTCAATTACCGATGAGACGACAGAATTTTTGTCGCACGAAATATATCGCTCGTAAAAAAACCGAGTGTGGTACGTACCTTCGGAAAAATCGTTTTCGGAAAACTTGGTCACATGATGATGAGAGTTTTATATGCAGTATTTTGCTTGCACTCCCAGCCTACAAAGCTAGGGGCAATTATAAGAGAGAGTAGTTAAGGATAGAGTGTAGTAGGTGCCCACGGGAAAGAAAGAACAAAGGTGAGTTTCAGTCTGTAAAAATCTGACTATTCACTCAGGCAGGGGTCATTTGATAATTGCCCACAAGAAAGCCTCTTGGTAGTTCGAGGACTGGTGATATTAAATTGGCAACAGGCAGAAGGGACAAACCTAAATTAAAATTGCATTTGGCGTACTTCGAAATTCCATTCTCGTAATATATTAATTTTTAACGGATAATAATAATGGTTCCGAAAAACAAATTAATCTCCAGCGATCTGTGGCCGACTATTATTCTTATTAACCAGCGTTATAATGAATTACCGACAAAAAATCCAAAACATAAACGACAAAAAATATCAATTTTAACTACAAATATGAGCAGGTTCAAATAACTTTTTCTCCTAAAAAAAATTCGATCTTCGAGTAATAAGACTAAAGTTCCGACTAGAATACTGAACTTCCGATCGGTGAAAGAATATTTAAAATCGGTCCAGTAGTTTTTGAGTTTATCCATTACAACCAAAGAAACAAACAAACAAAGTTTTCCTCTTTATAATATTAGTATAGATAAATGTAGGTACTAAAGAAACTACTAACTTACTATCTATTAAGGAAAATTAGTATTGTTACGAAGTATGGATGAGGTACCCGTGTACCGTTTTGGATCGGAGGAGGAAGAGGAGGGAGCTGGTTCATCAATACCGGCGAAGAAGAATCGTCGAAATAAAAGTTGGGTGTCGATCAAATGCTTACAACTTTCGAAGGTTGCCCTCGATTTCTCAGGGTTTCCATCATCAGATCCTGACCTGATGACTATGGGACCAACTGGCAGCTATTCCGCGTCGAACAAAAAAAGAATCACGTAAATCGGTTTATAAACCTCGGAGTAATCGACGTACATACATAGAAAAAAAAAACATACCGGCCGAATTGAGAACCTCCTCCTTTTTGGGAAGTTGGTTAAAAATATTCTAGGAAACAAAATCTACTTGGTTTTAGATTAAAGCGTAAATACTACTTTAATTCTAACTTTTTCCTGAACCTGAAATAAGTAACGATATCGAAGCATACCCGTGGTAAGTAAAATTCATGATATATGAAGCAAGTAAAAGTTATATTGCAAGTACATTTTTATATTTTTTTAAAGTATTGTTTCACCACTGAGAATAATATTTTCAGTTTAATGTTATAGTTAAAATGGCACCAAGTCTATGAAATATGAAAGGTAATTTATAAATTAATAGTAGGCAAGTAAAGATTAAAAATTCCAAGGCATAGTTTTCAGTAGAACGTAATTTATGCAGGTAGAAAAGTATTATAGCAACAAACAGTGATGTTTATTTTTCGAGGACTTTAGTATCTCATTCGGTCGTTTCGTAATTTTTATTCGGAGAAAAGTAGTCGGAAAGTCAGTATTTTAGTCAGTAGCTTTAGTATTTTGAGTAAGGGCAATTCTTATTTTTTTGTCGGAGCTTTTATTACTAGCCATTTTTAACCTATAATCAGATGCATAACTGCAGTTTTAACCACCTTGTTACAAAATTTAAAATGAGACAATGTATCGAAATTGATATTTTCCGTATTGCAATGCCAATTGCTCATGTAATTACCTTTTGAGAATACTTATTGAAACTAATGAGCTTAATTTTGTTTCTAATTTATGTGCTGAAGAGAAAATTTAAAATGTCTGTCATCAGTATTTGGATGCAATTAAAGTTGATTTGTAATCTTCATTCACAATTCGCTTTGAAATGTACAGGTGTGATTTTTATGTACTTACCTGACATTATGAATTTGAAAGTTTTAAATTAAATCCTTGCCAAAATGTTAACTAAATCAGTCTTAGAATTAGTGAGAAAATTTCGCTCGAAACACGACACATACTTGATAAACACTTTTCATTTGGAAAAAATGAGACTATTTGCCTCAAACTAAGCTAATCAAAACCTCCTTTCCTTTAGAGACTTTCTATAACTTATCTATCCTTTGCTTTGCTATACCTAACAATTTAAAAAAAAAATAATAAAAAAAAAACGTGAAGGAAAACATCTCGAGGAAACCTGGACAATAAAGTCCGAAATCACCAACCCGCATTGAGCAAGCGTGGTGATTAACGCTTAATCCTTCTCCGTGTGAGAGGAGGCCTGTGCCCAACAGTGGGGCGATAAAAAGGCTGTAACATTATAACATTAACAACATCTCTAATCGCAAAAGAACGGATAGATAACTTAAAGAAATCCGCAACAAAAAAAGCAGGATTCCATCTCGAAATATTCTTGCCCGTATAATTTACCCCTTAAAAACAGTGGCTACCAAACAGATGAGGTCAGATAGCATTTAGCAGTATTATACGACCTTTGTATCGAATAACTCGCTGTGGTCATTGTAATGAGCTTTCATACGATTACGATTAGATAACGATACGAGGCTTGGCGGAGTGTTGTGATGTAGTGGGAGCTACGCTAAGATATGCAAGGATATAAACGTAGTGTCATAAGTATAATTAAATATAAATTGGGCCGGTTCTAGTACCTCACTTTCAAGGTCGAAAAAAAGGTTGGATGTTCAAAAACCTACGATAATAGGAAATTGAGCTTTCAGAACAATTATTCCCACAGATATTGATGACGGAACTGAATGTCCCCGGTGACTTTAAAAATAATATCTGAAATATTATTCTTGGGAATTGAACCTTCTTAACTTAGTCTTTCTTTTAAGCGTCTGTAAGAATATTTTGTAGACACTTATGTGATTATGATCAAGTAAAACAAAAACTATTGTCATAACAACATCTACCACTTAGTTTTGATGAAAAGCGGCATCGTTACTATTTTTAATATTTTATTTTATTGTTGTTAACACTTTTGGTGCAACCATACGGACATTTACATCCTATCCTTAAGTACCCACACACCTAAGGCTGTGTACTCACGTGCAATTAATCATAAAGCCCCGCCCAGACGCGACGACAGCGTCGCGTGACCGTACCGTGCCCACTACGGACACTTTCGATATCGGACACTGGGTTTTAACATCTGCTGTCCTTAACAGACATAAATTGATACTTATATGAGCTGAACATAAGGTTGAATTTTGAATGGCATTGTTAATTAATGTTGTGTTAAGTGTGCTTAATAAATAATTGTTTAGTAAATCTCTATGTCTAGATTGTTAGTTCCGTGAAGATAGTTTCGAAGGTAATGCATCAACAGGTTGTCTTAAGCAGTTTGTTTGGAAATTAGTTATTTCTGTTTGCTGTGATGGAGTAACGAATGGTAAGTAATTTGCTGTCTTCGGGGATTTTCTTGCAATTATTTTAATTGAGGGTTTCTTGGTAATCGTTTGTTTGTTTTGGTTACTTTGGGGCGAGTTTTATGTGATACCACATACTTCCGTGTAACATAAGCATCAAAAACATTTTGAAATGTTCTCGCTTTTTACGGGCTGTATTTCCAAAAGTAAGTACCCATTATTTTGGAAAATTCTTCGTGTATCTACTCGTTCCTATTAGTTTTTTTTTTTTCAATTTTTTCCTCAGAGTCGCATTAACACATCGCTTGACAAACATAATGTAATTAATTTACAATACATTTTAAATTCAAAATTTACCAATAAAAAGCGACGCACGGTATTAGTGTTGCGACAAAAACCGTTTCGAATATGTCGCGTCGTTAGTGTACAGCTGCCCTAATTGTATTTGAGTTCAGGCTTTTAAGTTTAATGAGGCAGGTGTGATTTAAATTTAATTTCACTATATTGCCATGTTTTTGACAGTAAGATGAGTTTGTGAAATGTATGACATCATCTCCCAAACCTTTTCCTAACTGTGTTGGAGTCGGCTTCCAGTATAACCCGATGCAGCTGAGTACCTGTGTTTTACAGGGAGCGAATGCCTATCTGACCTCTTCAACCCAGTTACCCGGGCAACACGGGGTATAACATTTTTTTTATCTTCACTTGCATGTGGCAACATTCACTAGCAATAATTATGTATGTCTTAGCCAAGTCATAAATCACTAATTGAGTTACGTGTTAATGTTTAATGGTGAATTAAATTACTACTTAAAACAGAAACAGTACTTATAATAATATGATTAGTTACAGCTAGCATGTAGATATTGTGTAATACTTGAATTGAATATGCTTACTAAATTGAATATGCTTTGTAATATAACTAGTAAGTATCCAGACTTATAAAACTTAAATAATAAAACATGTTAGAACTGACATCTTACAACCCTAGATTAATCCACATAAGTACCTTTTGTTTTAAACACAAAATACAGCAAACACAATCCATTTAGCCTTTTGAACACATCACGTGAGACTCAGAAAACATGACTCTACTCCACAAATTAGAAAACGAAATTAACTACAAATATACCAGAATACCATGCACTTTATCACACCCCTATCGTTTTAACTATAAGGTTGAAATTCCATTGTGTGGGTGTAAAGTGTAAGTTGGTATAATCAAGCCATGCATTAGAGTGATTGTACAATTCCATTGCTGTTATTAAAAAAACATTAGACGATGTCATATTAATTACTTTATAAGAAACGTCAGTTAAATTACAATTGAGTCGGGTTTCATATACGTTGGTTAAACTCTTAATTGTATTGTTTTTAGTATCAAAGGTAATTTGGCGTTATTAAATTTGTTTGATACGATTTTCTGTGTTAATGCTGGTTTTTGTTATTTATTTTGTGGAGTATAGATGTGTTTTGTAATTTATTTCTGGTATTATAAATTAAATGTTTGTGGTGTTTAAGTGTTGATAACTAAGCTGGTATTTGCCTGAGAGATAATTATTTGATCATGCAGTTGATAGTGATGATGAGGAAGAACAATAGACAATTATTTATTGTATATATTTAATATTTTATGAACATAACAAAGAAACGGATTGGGATTGAGATAAAAGCCGATAAGCTATAGTGCATCACCATTGAAATATAAATTGATCATTCAAAGAACTTGTACTGTTACACATCTACTCAAATAAGCTCTAGTTTACTCAAATAACACAAATATAAGAAACTCCTTAAATAGTCTTATTAGAGTTTTAATCTCTAATTAAAGAACTAAACAGTGGTATTCCTGTCACTCTCGCGTGTTTGTCAGAGGGATAGAAGAGTAACTATGTGGAGATGCGATAATACTGCGTTAGTTTTGTGCCTACACTTTGACAGGATGTCGGTTGAAAATTGTGTTAGTTTGTTAGTTTAAAAATATTTGATAGAAAATCAGTATCAATTGGAAGATAAATTGACAGTTCAATCAATTGTGTGTACCAAATAATTTTAGTATAAGTGTGTGTATGAGGGCCTTAGTCGTATATAATTGAATTTCTTAGTTTATGTAATCTGGCTTAATGACTGGAATCTGAGGAAAAATCTGTCACAATTTGAAAGCTCAAAATATTTGCCCTATAACCAAATAGGCATAATACCTTCATTTTTACAAAAATGTCGGATCTGCACTTACATTAAAATTTCTCACTCCACCACTAATTGTTGTTTGATTAATGACTACGAAATTCAGCTTTTTAATTAAAACGGACGCGTGTCAGACATACTGGGAACACGACGGTCTACGTAAATATACCTTTATTTTTGTTATAATTTCTAACACTTGAAATGTAAGTTTATTTTGAGATTTGAAACCTGAGACGCGTCTGTTTTTTAGGCTTTGACGGCTAGAATTTCTTTCGTAGAAATGTTTGGTTATGAAAAATTAGGTTTAATAAAAATAATAGAGATTCTGTTTCAGAATGGATTTGCCGAGTTCATAATGTGTATAAATATTGTTATACATTTAGTAAGATTTAGGTAGGTCGATAGGATATATCTTATTTGCCAATAAAAAAATAGTAATTGTTAGTTTCAATTAACAATTTTAGAAAATTGGAATCTGACACAGTCTTACGCCCAGTTTCTTCATCAAAAGCAAAAGTCAAAGTAATGTCTAAAGTAAAAGTAACGGTCAAATTCGTTTTTCAAGGCTAAAGTGACAGCAAAACTAATAGAAAAAATGAATTTGACCGTTACTTTTACTTTAGACATTACTTTGACTTTTACTTTGGCTTTTACTTTAGATGAAGAAACTGGCTGTTAGCAATGGAAAGGGCGCGTAGCATTTTTATTATTTCTCTGCTACATAAATAATAAAATGCTATTTAAACACCACATAAATATTAACAGAAAATTGTTATTATCACGAATTTCCACACCGTTTCACATTTAAAAGCTACTAACATTTTATGTGCATACTTATTTACTAACAGTTCAAGCTAGGAAGCATACAGCTTTTAAACGACAGTAAAATATGAAAATCTCATCTGTAGAATGACCACAAATGGTCGGTGGTCGAGAAACGTTACTTTTCCAACTAAGTATAAACGCCTTTGGTATCATTGTAACCAGCATATCTCGACCTCTCTCACAGTAACTTTATAGGTAGTTGAGAGGTCTTTGCAAGGTGGACGTATTAAATATCGATGACATATGCCATTTTAGTGCATTATTATGTCAAAGAAGATGTTACTACTGGTTAGTTGGTTTGACGAGGAATGCTATTTGTTAGTCGTAAATAGTGTTACGGAAATGTAGGTACTTAACCGTTTTTGTTATTGTCTATGACAAAGGGAAGACACAATTTTCATCTTATAACTTTGCCTCCCGAAGTGAGCCAGTTAGCCATGTCTTGCGTATGCGCAGTTGTAATTTTTTTTCAGTTTGCCTGGTACCGACCTAGTGGACTAGTGGGTAAAGGACCAACCTCTCAAGTATGAGGGCGCGGGTTCGATCCCAGGTCAGGCAAGTACCAATGCAACTTTTCTAAGTTTGTATGTACTTTCTAAGTATATCTTAGACACCATTGACTGTGTTTCGGATGGCACGTTAAACTGTAGGTCCCGGCTGTCATTGAACATCCTTGACAGTCGTTACGGGTAGTCAGAAGCCAGTAAGTCTGACACCAGTCTAACCAAGGGGTACCGGGTTGCCCGGGTAACTGGGTTGAGGAGGTCAGATAGGCAGTCGCTTCTTGTAAAGCACTGGTACTCAGCTGAATCCGGTTAGACTGGAAGCCGACCCCAACAGGATTGGGTAAAAGGCTCGGAGGATGATGCCTGGTACCGACCTGAGCAGTCTTGAGTTTTCTGATTACATTGACACTATCTAAGTTTATCCCACTAGATTCCTCTGATTACAGCAAATGACTAACAAAAAACTTTGAAGCCTTTTCAACAGTTTCCTCCTAAAAAATCCTCTTCATTTCCCAACTGTCAAACTAGCCCTTATAAGTACCAGGTCGACCAGTACATCCAACGACAAAAGAGCCACTTCACACCATTTCTCCGCATAAAGTTGAGCAGAAAATCGTTAACACTAGTGTAAGCGACAGTACCATTGTGCTTTCGGTTCACAGCCAAGAAAACCGTTAATGATGTATTCAAACACTGGTATTTATGTTGCAGTGTACCGTTCTGCATTAAGTAAATATGGGTAAATGTGGCTGGTAGTGCAGTAGGCAGTACTTGCTAGGGAGCATAGGTTTGGTAATGTGTTATAATGGCTGATGATAAGGTTTAAAGTTTTTCTAGATCTGGAGATACGCGTGCGTTGACCATAATGCAAGCAATAGCTTTTGTTTCGACAGCAAACAATTGACAACTATTGGTACAAAAGATGAACCGCACGGCCGATTTTCTACTCAGAATTTGTCGCGCGTAACATACACTTATCTTCAAAAAGATCCTCTAGTCTGAATGAGCTGTTAAATGTGCTGAATTATTCTAGGCTATTCTTACTTCTAAAGCCTTATTTTCAAAAATAAAACATAATCATGACTTCAGTAGTGTAGTGAAATCGCTCAAAGTTCTCAATGAAAACCTACTCCCATCTTCACTTTTTTATCATTCCTTATTAACCCAGCCAGAAGTACATCTATGTACCCCAACAGAAGAGTAGGTACACATATTATGTTCTTACACCTTTTTCATTCCATACAACACCTAACAAGCATTACCTACCTAGGTACTTTACCTACGACTTTCACATAGTGCAAACGATCCAATTTGCCAGCGACTCGATGATCAACACACCCGTCACGATAAAGACATTTTGGTCAATGAACAATTGAATTCAAAGCCGGTAGGCGTAAGATTGACAGCGCAGGGACCGGTAGCAGCAGGGTTGTCAAGATATTGTCAGTAGGGCTACTAGTTTTTATTGTGAGTATGTTCTCTCACATTTAAAAATATTAGTTTCATAGCAAAAAATATGAGTATTATTTCGAAATATCATATGAACTATGTTCTTTTTCTGTTCAGGTTGACTTTCGCAATATTTTACTCACCTAGTAGTCTGGTTCTAAATCTTGCAGAATGAAAGAATACAAAATTGATCACTAAACTAAGTATAAAACTAAGAAAACTATTTATGTGCTTTAGTTGCTGAAGGATGCTCAAAGACATAAATTTATACTTAGCCTTTGTATTCTATTGCATAGCCATAAACTCTTTCTCGTCTATAAATGATGGACATGCAAATTAAATTTTTAACCAATCATTTCGAGGATAGCTCACTACCTCTAGTTACTCTGACGCTACACAACCACCTAAAACAACAAAACCAACAATAAATTTCTTCCTAGAAACAAACAACAACTACAGTAGTTTTACTTTTTTCGCTCAATTTCCACAAAGTCATCGGCAGTGGCAACCATTGGCTGCAGGCCAGCACGCCTCGGCCCATTGTATGGTAATACCGCTGTGATACGCATATGCTATGCTCACACGCACATCTCTAGGATTTTTTAAGACATGCTTTCTAAGAATTTTGGTACGTGCACAATTGTGGCGTATAGGCTATTGCGTGCGAGATGATTAGTTTCGAGAAATGTGAACTTGAGATTCTGGTGTTTATTTTGTGGATTTAAGATGGCGGATATGTCAATGTGGAGTTGGGTTGTGTTAGTTGCTGAGTAACGTGGATAGTGTAGGTTTAATTTGCTAGTTGTAAAAGGTTAGGTATTTTTATTTACATAGATATTTACAATACATGTAAAAAACTTAAGAATTCAAATAATAAGAGGGAAATATTAAAACTAAGTATCAAAATATTCATCCGCATCGCTGTCAGCGGGGATCGTGCCCAAAAGACTGGCTGCATTGCCACGTTGGATGGCAATGCATATCCTTTGGCCGAAGTATAGGCCAGTATTTGCTAGTTGTTTTGTAGATTGTTTAAATTCGTTACAGCTAAGATTCAGTAATAAATGCCTTTTACATAAGGTTCGTAATATACAAAACTAAATCAAGGAAATGATCTATTGCGGAAGATTTTATTGTTGCAAAATTGGCGCCCAAAATAAATACTTATGTCGTAAGAAGACTATGGGAAAAAATCAATGTACGTCTTGCTTTGACTGCAAGGTAACGTCAAAGTTATTCTCGCTATTTCAAAATTCATGGTCACTCTAAGCATGAGCAGATGCTGTTAATTGTGACACATTCTGCACAGATAACACAAACCGCTTAGTGTCGATACGATTCTCAAGTTTCTAACTTGAAATAATTCCTTTTTTTCTACATTTTATATTATCCACTCAATTTATATGCAGAAATCAACATCTGCAAGTATTTAATATTCAAATACAAAGATAGTTGTCACTTTTTAATCTACGAAACGCCATTAGAAATTATTATTAAAACAGTGTTCTATACACTTATTTTGTCTGTGGAACTTTAACAGGCTTTGAGAGAGATAAGATATGACGTCGACTGGGGACTGGGAACTGGGGACTAGGGTCTGGTTAATGAAGCAGAAGATAGTGGGCACCTCTAGTTCAATTAGTGGGGGCTTGCTGTAATAAGGGACGGATGGTAACAAATTATTGCTTGAGTAACATTGTACGGATTATGAGGACCTTTTTGTGGGGTGACCATGATGACAGAAATTTTAAGGACAAGTTCCATGGGATACTGGGATAAAAATACCTATTTCTAGGTATGTTACAAATGAACAGAGCGTCAAGTCTAGCGTAATTATTTGTGCGGAGGTATTTCAAAAAGAACACTGGATCTACACGGTTTGCGTTTTCAAAATACCAACAGGTATCATAAACTTAAGTCTACTCAATAAAGCACTGTAATAAAATCTCAAAGATGCAGCAAAACCTACATTTATATAGAAAACAGACAAAAAACAAACGCTTAAACATTGTATCAACGCAATTGAAAACATCCACAACAAGAAAGTTCACATGTAATACAGCAAGAAGCTAAATAGTTACCGCAAAAACCCATTCCACTATTAACTTAAAACACTTAAAATCTAAAGAACGTTTTCTCCAATACAAATATCTGTAGTGTTACGTGTAAGCTTGTCGGCAACATTTTAAATTCGCTTATTATCATAATATGGTGATCAATATTCGATGTTTGCTCCGTCTAGTGAGAGCCGCATATGCATGCTGATTGCATCCCGTCCGTCCGTGTGTTACACTCTTTATTAGGGTGACCAGAAGAACGGTTTTGTGTGAGACGTGTTTCTGTGTGGGTGTGGTGGTTGACGTGGGTTCTGCGAGATTAAGAGGTGTTTTTGTGGGTTGATTTCGTGCTATAGGAAAGTAGATACGTATCAAACTCAAACTCAAAAACGTTTATTCAAATTAAGCTGATACATCATCACTTTTCGAAAGTCAAAAACAAAAGACAGCCCTCAAAACGCTCGCCCTTCACCACTTCCTATGTGTTTTTGCTGGGAAGAAGAAGTGGCGCAACAAACTCTCCAGCAACAAAATATAATAGATGATCATCATCATCATCATCATCATCATCATCTCAGCCATAGGACGTCCACTGCTAAACATAGGCCTCCCCCTTAGATCTCCACAGATGTAATAATAGATGATTATTTTTTTTTAATTTTTTGATTGGAAATTATATAAAAAAAAAACATGTATTAAGAAGATATTTCCATTAAAACCAGGGCTATTTTTAAAAATAGCAAAGTTTGTGTACGGAACTCTAAAAATATTAATCACACATTGCAGCATAGCTATTATTTTATACAAAGTAAGCCTTTTTTAGCATATTATAATTAAAAGCGACCGATCATGTATAAGTTATGGAAGCGAAGTGTTTATATTAAAATCCTGACATGCGTCTACAATGATGTTGCTCCAACATATTAATTAGTTAATAATTTGCAAAATGCTAATGTTATGGGAATTGGTATTCACTGAACTTATAAAATATTTATGTCTTGGTGTATGAGCTATTCTTATATGGAGCGATGTGATATTAAGTTGTAATCCGTTGTTTTTTTATGTTAAAATAAATTGGAAGAAGACTTTAAAAAGGTTTAAGTGCCATACTTTTTGTTAATGCCAATTAAGTGTGTATGGCAGTTTAATTTCAGAAAAATAAGGTCAAGACTTTATTAGTTTAAATTGTATTAGTTTAAGTTCGAATATTATCGCCAATCCAACTAAGTATATCGCGTAAAACATCTTGTTAACCTTTAAAACACTCTGCAAAGCTTTTGTCACACCATTATCTAGAGCAGGTACATATTAACAGAATAATTTTCTCAGCAAAGAATCACAAGTAACCATTACGTAGTTAGTAAACAAGTATCACTGTAATTTATATCAGAATCGACTTCGTTTCAACCGGTTAATTACGAATTCTTATTCGGACCTGTCCGGACTCGTTTCTGAATCATGGTCGCCCCAACACACTTATGAATGTCGCCCTTACCTAGTAACTTTACATTTTATAGTTATCTAAGTACTTTTCTTACCTTTAATTATACTCTAAAGTTGACGAGTTTGTTTGTCTGTTTGCTTGAATACTTAGGAACTACTAATTCGATTAGAACAATTCTTTCAGTGTTAAATAGCCCATCTAACGAGGAAGACAATAGTGTATATGTCACCGGAAAATAACAAGGCTCGTAAGTTTGTCAATTTTCTAGGTATTTGATCAACTCTCAAAATAATAAGCGGCATTTAAAATGTACTATTTAACATATGTATTTTAGTAAGTTGATTAATTTACGGCGTCTTGCTGTTAAATCATCCGACAAAAGCGATGTGTACGTTGATTGGTTAAAAGGTCTCTGAATAAACATTTGCTAAATGCTTATAATTAATGCTGTCGACCAATCAGAGAAAAGTGTATTAAGTGACGGATAATAGTGTACCGTCAAATAGTACACTGGGCAACGATTGGCCCATTTTGTGGATGATTTTACTTGTTGCAATATAGTTAATTATTAAATTATGCCAAGGTACCGTAAGTTGACCAGTTAGCTAAAATTCAATGCGTTAAACAGCACATTTCAACTGCCGTTTATTATTTTCCGAGAGTTGATCAGCTACCTAGAAAATTGATCAACTTACGAGTTTTGTTATTTTCCGGTGACATATACATATATTATTTTAATCAGGTTTGCGCAGAAGTTACATAGGATGCGGGTGAAACCGCTGGCAGAAGCTAGTATTATTATAAAATTGAATAAAACACGGTACATTGACCACAGATTGAAGGGTTTTAATTAATATGAATATGTATTTATAATTAGAATATCTGTATTCATGTTTTTACTTATAAATTTTTATAGTGTTATTCCGTTGAGATTTCTTTGATGGGCCCTATAGAATTTTATGGGCATGACATGACTGTTCTTTTATTACAATTTATTAATGTTTAAATTTTTATTGAAAAGTTGCTTTTATATTTATGTGACATATTATTTAATTATTATGGTTTATTTTTATGATGGTATGTATCATGTTTCCTAATTTTAACCATAGATTTGAAATATTTTTAGTAGTCATTTGATTTTATACATAACATTATATGAGACAGAATTTTTTAATGACTTAATAACATTAATATATTTTTTAAATAAGGACTAAAAAACAATAAACGTCCTTATAGCAATTACATTATGATCAGCATGAACATTAAAACAGAAAAAAAGTGCAAAATGATCTTTTTCTCCGCTATTTCTTCAGAATAGGAAGCTTGTGGTCATAAAACTGGCTAAGTACATAACTATTAAAATCCTGATAGGTCTATTTGTAATTGACCACACAGGTATTTTCTATATGGCCATAATACTAGTCCAAACTCGGCGTACACATTTGCTTATTCAGTCAAGCAGACTGGTTTTCCAGATTTGAAATCGTGATGGTACTTCTAGTTTCTGAGCCATTTTTCTAACTTGTTATTAGTCTGAGATAAGTTGTATACTTTGGATTTGCTTGTCATTTCATTTTAATTTCAATTCGAAGAAATTGTCCCGAAATTTTTTGGTCACCCTAACTCAAAAGAAAAGGTCTCCCTCGAACAACTCGAAACAATACTATGAAAACACTCGAAAAACTTTTAGAGTATAAAAATAATAATGTCAAAATTGCCGAACTCAAATAGTCGGTAAAAACTCTATAAAAATTGGCCTAATAAAGTTGAACTTTACGAACGTCTAATAGTGTTTTCATACTGGCTGATTTGCCGCGCTGATCGTACGGGCGTTATAGCAATTGACAACTGCCGATTCAAACAATGTCGTACGATACGTCATTGATAACCAACTTCATAGTAGCATAATTATTTGACGAGACTTAAGCAGACCGGATCAAAAATAGTTTAAGTTGACAGATTAATCCTTTACCACAGTCACTATTTAGTCAAAGTCGAAGTCAAAAATTGTTTATTAAAGTAGGCTAATTCGATTAGCACTTTTTATCGTCAAAATTATAAAAACACAGCTCCCCGAAAAAGCTCCCCTTTCACCACTTCCTAGTGTGATGGCTGGAAAGAAGAAGCGGTGAAGAACAAACTTCCCAGCAACACAGCTGCCTATTAAAATATAATTTACAATTAAACAAATCAATATCATAAATCAATAGAGAAAACCGAAAAATATAAAATAAAGCACTATTTACATCAAAACTGCTTAATTATAACCTAATTGAAGCTATGATACTATGACGTAAATATTAATTACATACCTTCGTACCTCAATTAAAAGAGGGCGGCCCTTAAAGCAATGTCAGAAATTAATAAGGGTAGTTTGTATGCACACTTAGTTTCAAATGATTTACTTGACTATTAAATAAACTAAGCAGTAATTATCATGTGTAAGTAAGCCTAAATTAAGAAATTGCAGTATTTTTTTTAGGGTTCCGCACCCAAAGGGTCAAATGGGACTCTAATGCCAACAATATCTTAACGTTTCCGTCACTTAAAATAAGGGCTCCCCCAATACTTAAAGGTTATAAGGGACACTTAAACTATGGAGAAAACTAAATTCGTGTTAATGGGAACACTTACTTAGATTACAAATAATGGCTCTTAGGGGATCAATAAATTTAGATATTTGTTGGTGAAAATGGGCATAAGACTCCGGTGTCCGTCTGTCACCAGGCTGTAAATCATGAACCATGATAGCTAGACAATTGCTTTTTTTACAGACGATGTATTTCTGTTGCCGTTATGACAATAAATACTGAAAACTATAGAGTTCCCGGTTCGATTGGAAGCCTACCCCAATATAGTTGGTAAAAAGGCTCGGGAGATGATGACTGAAAACTATGATAGAAGTAGGTATTATATGGTAGGTAGGATATTTTAGTGGGTAAGAAACCCTTCACGAACGAGCTCGACTCGCACTTGGCCAGTTTTTGAAATATGATGGCTATTATGTAATTTTTCATCTGGATAGTTGGCTGTAATTTTTTAATAAGCTAAGTAAGCATTATATTAATTGTTATGTTAATTAAGGCTCATGTTATGCTATTATTTTGTAGAGGATTCTTATTCTAATAACAATGACAAAGTACCTCTATTTTTAGAATTGTGTTTTAAATTTTTTAAGCCAGTTTAGGAGTGGTCTGTATAAATTATTTAGTGTATTAATAATACAGGCCGAGTTTCTTGCTAAGGTATATTTTATTATAATGATGTGGTATAACAATTAACCATGTTAGATAAAAAAAAAATATAGATAATTATTACTATAAGAACAGGATACAGAATGGTGTACAAGCTTTAGCTTTCTAATAATATGAAATTCACAGGCAAAATAATGACTTAATCCCTACTAATATTATAAATGCGAAAGTAACTCTGTCTGTCTGTCTGTATGTTACGCTTTCACGTCTAAACCACTGAACTGATTTTAATAAAATTTGGTACAGAGATAGAGTTGACCTTGAGAAAGAACATAGGATAGTTTTTATCCCGGACTTTTGATGAATGCTCTTGGAAACGCGATATAACCGAAGTCTACGCGGGCGAAGCCGCGGGCGGAAGCTAGTTATTAAATAATCGGCAATTATTAAATTCTAAATATACAGAACCTAGCCTCTTTTGTGACATTTGCGTGGGCTCAGAATACATTGGCGTAAAATCTAATTTTATTAATACTATGAAAGACTCAAAGTGATTTTAAACGATCATTTTACGATTATCTGTGAACACATTTAGTTAGCCTTAGCATATTATCTATGTGTCTATGTATGTATGTGCGAGTGTGTGTGTGTGTGGTTGATGTCAGCGTTAGGTAAGAATTTTAATGAAGCCTACTTTTGATTTGTTAATTTCATTGAACTTTAGATTTTTTTCTATACTAATATTATAAAGAGGAAAACTTTGTTTGTTTGGTTGTAATGAATAGGCACAAAAATTACTGGGCCGTTTTTAAAAATTCTTTCACCATTCGAAAGCTACATTATCCACGAGTAACATAGGCTATATTTTATCCCGGTACGGGTAGTAGTTACCACGGGACGCGGGTAAAACCGCGGAAAAACGGCAAGTCTGAGATATAATTATGACATCTTATATTTTTATGACAAAACTGTATAAATTAATTTAATTTATGTAACGATGTTAGGTATTTGACTAAATTTTAAGGAATATTGTTGAAAATAAGTGACTAAACGCATTAGTTTATATTTCTGTTTTGATCCATTTTCGACATTTAATTTATGAGTGGTCAAAAATTACAGTTCTCTGAAAGAAACTAGACGGAATTAATTAACGAATAAATATATATATTAACAATTAAAGCAAGCTTACCTATCATATTTATACTCTAATGAAAAAATATTAGTAAATCTAATCTAATGAATTCCCACGATTTAATTTAATTAAAATGATAATTTCACGGTTTGGTAGCGAATGCACTATGTCACATTAATGTTACGATAAAAATGTCACATAAAACTAAGTACCTAATACCTCTACGTTATTTATTTATTTTTGTAATGACATTTTTTAGATTATTTATGTGTCCTGATATCTGAAACAGTTTTGTTTATAAGTAGGTGGTATGAGTTCATTATTTCAGGTTTTAAAATAGCAAATTGAAATTTCTTCAATCAAAATTTAAAAGATATATTGTTCAGAAAATACTTTTGCATAATAACTATGTCTGTGATGTAGGTAGTTAAGATTCTAAATGTTGAGTGTTAGTCCATTTTTAATCGACTTCCTTCCACTAGGTTATGTTAGCCTTCAAAACCCAATGATAGGGTACCTAGTGCCTATTTGTAAATAAACAAAGACTTAACCATTTAAGTGGTGCAATGGCCTAGCTTTTGTTCATAATATCAATAAATATCAAGCATACCCTTTACACAACATTCAAAAGAATTTACCAAAAAGCGCCGTAAATAGGTACCAAAAGTCGAACTTTTTTTAACAATCCCATAGGTACGTTCAAAGACGGGGTCTGTGTATAGAATTGTCCAGTTTCAAAATGTTTGCCGTGAATATTTGCGAACGGAGCCGGAAGGGGGTTCAATGACCTTGTATGTCAACAAGCGAACCGTCAACGCGACGGACAAACAGACAAATTTTGTGGTACAAGTTATAGGATAATGAGAAACAGTTTTATTGGCGTATGTCTTATTAGATTGTACGTGGGTATACTCCTTCGCTGTCTATTAGAATTTCAAAAACCCTATCAGAATTTCTCAATCCGAATATCCCTTTCTTGTTGGAAATTATAGGAGGTAGTAGTAAATATAAATTCAAATTGGTAAGCCTCCGTGATATCAACAGATTTTATAAGAATAATTGGACTCAAAGAGGAATATTAAAAAAGAAGCAACAAATTAATATAAATTCATTAACTTATTTATTCTTGAGTACATTTTTTAAAATTCTGTTTCAAGTCTAACAATAAAATAGCCCCAAACCCCTTCTCTTGCTTAAAATTTTCCCCATATACAAAGAATCGCTTCAGCTTATCCCTTATACCCACACTCCTAGCGTCTTGTGGACAGTACCAACACAATGTGTACACGGTTCTGAGACAACACTGGCCGTTCACACGACTTGTTCCGGACCGGACCGGACCGGACAATACAAATTAGGGGCCGTACGTGTTCTACGTGAAAACAAGTGAAATTTCACATATCTCACGGATAACACGACGTTTTAACTTACTATATGAGACTTGAGGCTAAAATGTGGATGAGTTTTGTATTGTATTGTATTGTATTGTAATCTTTATTGTATTGACTGTGTAGGTTACAGGTGTTAGGTACATAGTTATAGTACAACAATCAGCCCGTTTGGGCATACAATAATTAAAGCCCATGCCAAGCAAGTTTCAAACGGATTTAGAGGTGTTTTTGTAATTTAATCCCCGTGTGAAGTTTGTCAACCGGTAAGCACCTAACTTAAGAAACGTATATGTATAAGCTAAGGTATGATCTCCTAGCTTTCATCAGAAATAAAACGTCAATTCGTATCACAATAACTTCTTGTATTCACTTTTAGAACACCATTTTAATAACAATCGTAAGAAAACATAGTTTATCAGTTAACGAAGAAAGCGCGCGCTCTATCCGTCAAAATCTTCATAGGGTTGTCATCACGATGGCAGCAGTGTTGCCCGTATAAAATAAAAGGATCTAACATATGTAATGCGTTTTTTAATCCGTGGTTACCGTGTCTTTGTTTTAGACCAAGTAGATCAATGTGTGTATGTGATATTCTCTTCCCAGAGTATGTGGCTGCAAACGACAAAACAGTCAGCCGAAGCCAGGTGGTTGGTCAAAAACATTTTTTTTAAGATAATCGTCAATTCAATCAGTTTTTATTCATCTTCATACTAAAAGTTTGCACCCTTACGTCTTTTTTAAGTATTTATCTAAAATTATGTTGTGCGTTTTTTGTTTGTTTTTTCCTATTTTAGTCTATGCAATTAATAATAATAATCATTCTCCATGTGAGAGGAGGCCTGTGTCCAGCAGTGGGACGATAAGAAGGCTGTAACCAACAAACAAAAACAATCATTAGCCGTTAAAACACTTAAAAGCCTAAGTGCAAATAAACTTAAAGACATGAAGACAGGCGCAGATGCACTTTGATACACCATTTTAACTGTGGCAGAGTATTAGAGTTCCTCTTGACTGGCTAAAACCTCTTTTTTTTGGTAATTGAGCAATCTGCGTGATGAAATAAATCATAACCCATATATGCAGTAGAAGAGAGTGCCCATACTCACAACTCATGACTTAACCGTATCTTTGTTTCGGAGCCCTTTATGTAAAGTGACCACGGTAGGTAACTGTTTCGAACAACAAGGTTAAATACAGGTTTTAGAATTCAGTTACCAAGTTGTTGTCTCGAATAAATCCTATTGTATTAAATCCTCTCAAAGATGTGAAAAAGTCTGCAGAACCCGCATATAAAATGATAATTTTATCCAGATTCCAAGATGATGCTTCTTAAACTAAAACTATGCTAAGAGGTCCAATCAAAATAACTATATCTGAGGCGATAATTGCACTCACAGGATGGGAGTAAGTGCCGATCATTGGAGCCAGCTAAAATGCTTCTCGAATAACATTTTTTGTTAAGAGTAATCTTCAGAACGGGTATGAAGTAAATAAAACATAAAATGTGTTAGTTATTTTAGGACTTTAAACCTGGTATATTTTTAGACCTGTGTTTTTGGAATACATCTTGTTGGACACTGAAGAAAATAAGCAAGAATCCAACTAGATTTGGGTCAAAGGCAATGAGTATTCATACGAATTAGACTTAAGTCGGAACAAGCGTGCTAAAAATAAAGAGTTAATTGGAACTGACTTCTGCTAGAAAAGTACTAAAAAGAGTTCATAAGAAATGGCAAATCATTATTAAAGGTTTAACTTAACGTAAGAGCTACGTAAGAGGTAAGTACAGTTGTTGTCAAAAGAACTTTGCCACTTAAGTCATTTTTTTAAAGTTACTATAATAATAGCCAATTTAAGAGCATCAAACATATTTCCCGAGATTTTTTTTTTTAATGAAGGATAGTTTTTCTGAGTAACATCTTATGAAATCCCCACTCAAAAATAATTATAGAGTCCATTTAGTAACCTTCTTTGCTCTAAAGATCATTTAAAATTATCTAGATATAGCAAATGAACAGTTTCTTATCGGCCCTGAGGTTTAGGCAACAATGTTGTCTGCTGTCGTTTTGTGGTACTGAGGGGCAATTAACTGAGTGGTGGAGAGCAGATGGGCTTGAGGTAGTCTAGAAAGCTGAGGTTTTAAGACGAGCCTATTAAGTTGAATACTTTAGAAAAGGGTTTTTATGTATAATGATTTGTTTAAAATATGCTTGATACTGACATTATTAATTCAGTTTTGCATGGGAGATATAAGTTTTTAGCTTTTAATATGCTAGAGTAGGTAATTCAATTATTTATTTTTTGCGCTGAAAGGGTCACATCATAATCTATTAAGTACTCTCAAAATAAAACAATACATGAATTTTATGTATGTACTAGCTTCTGCCAGCGGTTTCACCCGCATCCCGTGGGAACTACTTCCCGTACCGGGATAAAAAGTAGCCTATAGCCTTCCTCGATAAATGGGCTATCTAACACTGAAAGAAATTTTCAAATCGGACCAGTGGTTCCTGAGATTAGCGCGTTCAAACAAACAAACAAACAAACAAACTCTTCAGCTTTATAATATTAGTATAGATGTACCATTACTTACTATCGTTCTTGTTTAAGAACGATAGTAAGTAATACATGTTCATATAATATTGATTGTGATATCTTTGAAGTTTCTGAGACATCACAATCTCGGAAGTATTATCTTTAAAACCAAGTTACATCTGAATTTGCCATAACCAACTTCACTCAAGTCAAAGTGTCTTTACAAAACACTTTTGCGCATGTGCAAGACATCAAATAGCTGACTTCAGAGCGGCAAACTTATTTAACTAGAACTGTAGTTAAAGGTTTTCTACTACATATTAGTAATGCAAGTTCCAAGGAATTCCAGCTTTAACCAGGTACTTGTTTATATCAATTTGGCACAAATTATCTGCCAGATGACTTTGATATCTAATACCTTGAGATTGTAATCAGGCGATGTAGCCGCCCACAGGCCCTCAACGGCATTATGGATTAATGAGGGCTAAGGTAAGCACTGTTGTTGGTATCCTTATATATTATTTAGTTATGAGGATTTATCTTATTTATTTGTTTTTTTAATTATTGTCTCACGCTAGGAATTTCTCCTCTATCGTGTGTTCGTTCACAAACATTAACCGTAGAGGTACACAACACGAGGACTTTGGGAGTTTTTCTTTTGTTTTGATTTGCCAAAAGTACTGGTTTGCCAGCCTAATTCATGTAAGCGTTTTTGATTTTGAGTTTGAAATTTTAACTGTTACGTACCGGAATTAAACCCGTGACAAGCTTTGCGGCAGCCGAAAAAAGATCACACGTGCAGCTATCAAAATATATGTATTTTATTGCCAAAGTAGACGTTAGGATACTGTCATTTATTCTCAGTTAATAGAAACCTAATTCAGTACAAACTTCGGTTATCATAAAATCTTACAAAAATAAAATCACATCAACAAAGCTCAACAATTGGCTCCGTCACCCTACACCAAATAGGGCCACATAGCTGAATGATACTCCGTGGGTGTCACCAACTGTTTACACCGTAAATATTGTGTATACATCAGTGTCTGACACTAACGAGCGACACAAAGACATTTACTAAATAACTAATTTACCAATGTTCCTATTACATCGATAATCTTCCGATTATAAATTATATTTATGGCGAGTATCGATTAGTTTAAACTATTCGAATAGAAGAAGTTTTATTTTGGTTGGTTGGGTGTATTTCTGTGGCAATATTTGCATGAATTGCCAATAATAATGTGCAAATTATAGAGTTGTTTAATTAATCTTTTTGTTAAATAAAGTTGTTTCGATAAATATTACTGCAATGTCTCATTTTCATACTAGGTATTCTAGATTTATGATAAGACCTAATTTGTATAGGTTAAATGATAATTTGTCTTTTTCCACTTTTGGGCTGCTTATAACTGTAATTGATTAGTTTATAATACGTTGTTATACTTCACTTTAAGAAGGATTTATTGTGGAAGAAGGCTTGAAATGAACAACAAAGCGACTCCAATAAATTATAAAAAAAACATGCGAATCTGCGGTCGTAGGAGTTTTTACATTTAAAGGCAAAAACTTTATCGTCTACCGGACAGTCTGACATTTTTTTCTAAGTAATGTGTAGAGTTTAAAGTAATATACTAAGAAATCGCATCTTCGACGTTCCAATCAAAATATATTATATTTGGACATTTAAATCTGCAGGTCGCTTCATAATAGGAAGAAAAATATATTTTCAAAGGTAGGTGGTGAGTCATTTCATTTCAATAAGTAAAATTATTTCAAGCGGAAATCATAAAAGACAAAACTGTCGCTTTATTCAAATTCCAAAGATTTGATATCTAATCTTAACTATTCATTAAACTATCTGGCATTTTATTCGGAACATTGTATAAATTAAAATAATTTTAATGCCCACGCAATTCCATTCAAGATGACACCATACCTACATACATTCTTACATAATATATATTTATTATTATTACTTACATACATTAACTTAATCACATGCTCATTTCAATAAATCACAATTAAAATAATTTTCTAGTATATTCTATGCTTACTTGTTTGAAGTTAGCGTAGGTTTATACAGCTATATTTTTCTAAAAGCCTGGTCGACACTTCCTGTGATTCAAAAGCTATTCAGCGTTTTCACACTGGCGATTTTTTGTCGGCCGAAGCAAAACCGAGTATATTTTATACGCGCGACACATTTCGGGTGGCCAAAATCCGCTACTCGATTTTTCAGTTGTCAAACATAGGCAACTCGATTATCATAAATCGATATTTCCGTATCGAGATCTAACTTCAAGCGTTCCTTTTTCAAACAGCGAACCTACCCTCCAGTTTGTCCAACACAATGAAATCTTGATCCTTATAGTTTGATAGACAACTCAATGTAAACTCCTTTGCATGTCCTACAATCTGAAATCACTTCTACATATACACGCAGGTCGGATTGTCTGTCGGGTTGTTTATGGTAATGTAAACTACAAGGTTTGTTAGACCATAAATTACTGTACACAGTTGAAGGATTGACGTATTGAATCGATTTGAAAGTAGGCTTAAATGGTTACGTGAGATTATTTGGAAAATATCCGACTCTGGATTGGAATTCTGCAAGTTTATGAATATAAATTTTGAAATGTTTAAACGTTTTCAAGGGAGAGTTCAAGCCGGACCAAGCGGAATGACTGTCATTAAACATTTGATAGCATAGGGTTATAATAAGGAGATCTCCAAAACCTGTGTGTATGTGTGTCTCTAAATACCCTGATATCCAAAAAATATCGTAAAAAAATTTCACTGATGACTGAGGATCAAGCAAGACTAAAATCAAGCCATTTTGAATTAGGTATCTTTGTCTATACTGTCACAAACATCTATGGGCCCTTATTTTGGAGTATTTAGTTCAGCATTTTAATTTCTTTGCCTTCATTCTTCGCTTTCACAGCTAAGACATAACATGTCTAAGAAGCCAACATCAAATACCCACTCGCGTACCCCTCGATAAGAACGAATAAAACTACTTCCAAGCTTATCCTTTTACTTACAAAGATTAGCAAACAAACTAGTTCGTTTCATCCACAATTCCACTATTTATTTCGTAATCAGGCATCGAGCCCACATTTCCACAAATAAGAGCGGGTTATCTCGAAAACCGCTGTGGTCCACTCACATTATGGCCTCTTGTCTCAAATCTTGGTGAATGCCACTGGTTCCATAAATTTCTCTATCTAAATGGCTACACACAACAGGTTGTGCTGTGGTTACATTGGAGAAGGATTTCGTTTTTTGTTGAAACTCCAAGTTTGGTCTAAATGTTTGACTTGTCAACAGATCCTACGCAGAATAATGGCTAGGCATTGATTTAACGTAATAATACATTATGGACACTAATAAACTGTTTAAAAGATGAAGGAAAACATTTCGAGGAAACCTGGACTATAAAGTTTGAAATAACCAACCCGCATTGAGCAAGCGTGGTGATTACCACTCAATCCTTCTCATGTTTGACAGGAAGCCTGTGCCCAGCATTGGGACGATAAAAAGGATGTGACGTATGTTGGCAGATAGAAAATAATTTAGGAACTCCATCATTATCACAACTAACAATCTTTCTAGTCATATGGACTTTTTCTTTGATCCTGTATCCATCCACATTCATGTCTCAAACCCTCCTCATAACATGATCCTCATTCCTCGTCAAGCTGATTAATTCCAGTTCACTTCTGACCTTAAGCCTCTCACAAGTTACCAATCATCCAATCTTCAGCATGAGGTTAACTTGCCTCTATAACTTGCCATTAATATTCTTTTCAAAAGAATTTAACTATGTACTTAATTTAAATAACTACCTATTACATTAAGATACGCTATAACTGCCTTTTATTCGTATATTTATAGTGCAGTATTAAACTTACGATATTTCATATTATTAGTAAAGTAGTCATAATAAATATGTCGTATTAACCTATCTATAGTAATATAATACAGAAGAAACTTTTAGTTTGTTTGTACCCTTAGTCACTGAAACAACTGAACCGATTTGAAAAGTTCTTTCACTGTTAAAGAGCTACACTCTTCCCGAGTAACATCCCGACTAATCCTATCCTACTTCCTACTTCCTACTTATATTATAAATGTGAAAGTTTGTGAGAATGTATGGATGTATGTTTGTTATTCAATCACGCAAAAACGGCTGGACCGATTTGATTGAAATTTGGTATGTAGATAGGTGATACCCTGGATTAACACATAGGCTACTTTTTATCAACACACCACGCGGGCGAAGCCGCTGGCGGAAGCTAGTATTATACATGCGAAAGTAACTCTGTCTGTCTGTTACGCTTTCACGTCTAAGCCACTGAACTGATTTTAATGAAATTTCGTACAGATATAGAGTTGACCTTGAGAAAGAACATGGGATAGTTTTTATCTCGGACTTTTGAAGAATTCTCTTGGAAACGCGATATAACCGAACTTGACGCAAGCGAAGCCGCGGGCGGAAGCTAGTAGGCTATATTTTATCCCGGTACGGGCAGTAGTTCTAACGGGACGCGGGTGAAACCGCGGGAAAACGATTAGTTTGTAATAAAGATATATTTATCAAGCATTAACGTACTCTATATAGGCTTTATTTATTACTAAATATTTACTAGACATTACAAGTTTATAGTAATAATTATAATTTAGTTGTAATATGAAGTCTTGTTAGTTCTAAGATCAATAAATCCTCTTGTTTTCTTAGTTAGCATTTACGAAATATTATAATTTATTTAACAGCTAAAATATGGAATCCTCTACAGTCTACATAATAATTTGTCTCTAATATGATACGGTTAGATGTATTGTTTGTATAATCTCAATCAAATGTGAGTGAGAGAATTTAGAAGATGGAGAATGACAGCAGCCGAGTAACTTATGGGTACTATGTGTACTTTTCACTATTCCGACATTTCTATAGGTAGGTACTGTCTGAAAGAATGACATATTTTACCGCTCTGCCTATATACTTATTTTTACACTAGCGGAGTGTCCACTTGGTTTTCTGAGTAAATCGTACCGAATCGACTAACAAACATTTGACAACTAAGTACCAGTATAAAGGATGATTGCTAAAACCTAACTCTCACAAAATGCGCTAGTGTGACAGCGCGATTATATTACTACTATCGAATTACAAATAGGAAAATAATGTGACACAAGCCTAACAGTCACAAATTGCCTACAAATGTGCTAGATTCCGACAGTAATTGATTTACGAACGTTTTTACAACAATCTATGATTGATAGATAACCACACAAAAAACTTAATCTCTAGATTTATAATTTAATTTATTTAAAAGTGTAAATCTTTCGACTTCATACGTCAAAACTGAATTAAAGTTATAAATAAACATTAAAATATATTTTGTAATTTCTGCATGTTTGTATGTTTGAAATTACTGGACAGATATTAATGGTGTTTATATGATAATTCTAAGTTTATGTTACTTAAAACCCCGTTAGTTTAAACCTCGGGTATTATAACTGTGGTATTTTAGAATAGTTATATTTCAGCTCATAGTTTATTTATCTTTATTTTATACATTACTTTATGTCAAGCGTTTTATGTAGTTTTATCTACTTAACTAAGTTACGGAAAAAATATGTAAAAAATTGAGAGCTTATGGATACAAATGAGGCCGTCAAATTCGCAGTTTAAAATCCCGCAGATTATTAAAAGAATTAACTGGTTTTCTATCCTGTCTCTACCCAGGTATTTTAGCTATAGAAAGCTTCGTAATCTAAAAGACTTCGTACTCTCGTAAAGATATTTACCTAACCATGCTTACGGATCCTTTCAATATTACTAATCAATAAATTAAGTTTAGTTTATTTTTTATTTTTCAGTTGTCATATAAATAAGTATTTTTTAAACATTTAAATACTCAAAACCTCTACAAATTATTTTATCAAAAACATTTTCGAAGCCCAAAAAGCCCAAATTTTAAAATAATAGTCAAAACATTCGTAAGTTACTCCGACAAGGTCCAACCTCTCAGGTGCAGGGGTCACATAAATCGCGCAGGTAGAAATACCAACCCTTCCTACGCACCGGCAGGGGTGCGCAACCTATGGTTACCTATGTCATCTTGGTATTGTGAAATATTTTTTATGTTTAGTTATAAAGTAGGTTTCCTGGCTAAGGGTGAAAGGTAGGTTACTTATATACTTTGTACGTCTTAACAAGTAAATAAAAATGAAATTACATAGGTAAAATAAAGAATTAAAAAATAAATATTCACTGCCAGTCCAGCGTGGCAATGCAGCCAGCCATTTGGGCAGAATCCCCGAGTTGTAATTTACCTCATTTATTTATTTGTAAATATTTCTACACAACCATAGATTGATTTACTATGTAGTGTAAATATTGTAATTATTTGAAAATGCAATCGTATTTTAATGCGCAGTATTTATTGAATAATCTATTTTATAGTTTACGTAAGTATGTTACGTTGCAAACCCCTGACTCAAGCTTGTACCATTTTTTCTAGCATTTGTTTACAAAAACGGCTCAAGATGGAGTCGTCGAGGCACGTCGCTTAGAATAATATTCTTCAAAAATATGTTACGTCTAAAGACTGGAACTGTCTGATTTTACGTACAACGTATTCTGTAACAGTTATGTAAAAACAAAAATAAACCAAACGTAAAAACAATGATGAAATAATTGAAAGCAGTAAAGTGATTTTGCAATAAAATTTTGTAAAAGATAGTTTTTATGACATCAAACCAATGAAATGGGGACCTAAACAATTATTTTAAGTACTGATTAAATATGCCAGGGTTGTTTAGTTGCTTAGGCATACCAATCATCACTATAAAGTCATTTTTGTCATATCAGGGTACAGGCCTCTTCTCTGAGTTAGGAACCACCTCGTATGCGCAATGGGATTGTTGATTCCAGACTCTTAAAAGCTCTGCTGCCACGTTTTCATCATCGTTCTTCTTCTAGGTTATTTATTTTATTTTTTTATTTAATAGTTTTGTACACATAAAACACAAACAAGAATAAGTAAAAGAAACAATTTTATGTGAGTTACTGTTACTGTTACAGCCTTTTTATCGTCCCACTGCTGGGCACAACCCTCCTCTCACACGGAGAAGGATTGAGCGTTAATCACCACGCTTGCTCAATGCGGGTTAGTGATTTCAGACTATAGTCCAGGTTTCCTCAAGATGTTTTCCTTCACCTTTTTATCAGCCATTGGTGTCCAAGATATACTTAGAAAGTACATACAAACTTAGAAAAGTTGCATTGGTACTTGCCTGACCTGGAATCGAACCCACGCCCACATACTCGAGAGGTTCGTTCTTTACCCACTAGGCCACCACGACTCAACCAGGTTATGTGAGTACAAAGATACAAAAAGTTTTGTTTGTTTTTTTTTTTTTTATGGTGTTTAGTGTCTGTTGTTACTAATGTCGTTTGTTTAATGTACCATGTAATGGAAAGGCATTTTATTTCCTAGTTGACGTTAGTCCATTTCTAAACACCAACATTATTGGATACCAAACGAATACATTGGTACAAGCGACAATTCTCACAACTTAAAGTCAGCCATTACATACTATTACTAAAAGTAACATTATCAACTTTCTAGCAACATATCTATGGTTTTACGTTAATATAGTGTTTTCCATAAACATTTGTTGGACATTTTTAAATGCCATAAAAGTGTGGGCACACACAAGTGGGTCAGTTTGTGTTGGGGCCATTAGATCAGCGATTTAGTATGAAAAGATGAGTAAAAGGTTTAAGCGCCAATCGGAGAGTTTTTGCTAACAAATTAAAGTGTCTTTTATTTCAAGGAAAATCCAATTGATTAGGAACTTTGTAGATGATATTTGTACTAGATATAGGCTTTTCTGCAACAGTCTCTCAAGTGATAAGTTTTTAGATTCAATAAAAAATTATAAAGAATCCTATATCAAGCTTGCAGAATAAAATTCGTGAATATTAAATTTATTTAAGTATTCACGATTTCGTTATTATAGCACAAACATATTATTAAAGACAAACTGTATAGCCATCGCAGATTCTTCGTAGAATATCGTATTTCGTGGCCACAAACCTACAAAAATGTCGTAACAATGAAATTTCACATTTTCCATAGATTGAAAATTTATATCATCATTAGTGGGATGTTCTTAGATTGTTATGTTAATATCAAATATAAAATGTTTGTAGGCATGTTAATGTTCTCTTACAATACCTATTGGAAGTTTTAAGATGCGTTTATTGCCGTATATCATGTTACAACAGACTGGCTCTCGGAACGGTAAAGTTTTACATTAGCTAAACACATAAGTATGTTTTTTAATCGTTTTTTTCGATATAACTAACATTGGGAATGTAACTACTTTCAGAATTTTACGAGATAGGCTTTAGGTATATTAGGTACTTAATATTTGAGTCCTAAAATCGTAATTTTCATATATTTTTGAGAAACCGAAATACTTATATAAGTATATTCTTTACTTATACTAAGACCAACAGAAATCTCATCTTCGAAGATTTTTTATAAATCTAAGCTAAAAAGCTGATTATAATTTTCACTGTGTAAACTTATGTGTTCAATACATACCTACTCAGTACCAAAATTATTATTCCTCATATCTGCCTATCATACTCATAAACTAATCTTAGTAATACAAATTCCAATAAACGGCCTCGTAAATCTTTTTACAGTGTTTACCGAACAAAGTCCACCATGAGAATCGTTTCTAATTAATTAGAACAATATTAACTGTGCACACCATATCTTTGGAGGCGCCGTTTGTAAAAACAAAAGTTCAATGACCGGGTTACGTCATCTTCACACAGAATCTACTAGTTGCTAAGGCGGTTTTTTTTTAACCTTGAATTAAGCGAGTCTTAGGGTTGTCTAGCATTTTTGGTTGATTGTCCTTGTTCTAATAACTAGATTTTGGTTGTGTTTGTGCAAAATAATTTTGTCTATATGCCACATGTTTTTGCCCACAATGTGACCAGTCATAAGAGAAAGACCTGGACCGGACTTCCTAAATCCATTTTGAAAATAATTTTACTGAGAAGAAGTTTAATTTATACCACATGCTGTTTGAGAAAACGCTCGAAAGAGCTGTTGTTTTGCGAAATAAATAATTTATGTAAAAATAAGGATACCTAAGAGTATCACCTACCCATATTCACTTAAAACCATGTAAGTTGTAGATAATAGGTATAGATTTTTTCATTGGAATTGCTGTTATAGTAGCAACTGATACAATGGGTTTACAAAGAGAGGACCTTCATAAATCATACCTAAGTATAAATCGAGATACATACTACACCATAAAATGAATAGGTACTGAGATTTCTGAAATTAAAAAAAAGGATAAAACTAATTTCGGCATTGGCAACCCTAAATAATTTTGGTCACACTTCTGCTATAAGACTAAACTCCGTGGTTTTTATGTACGTTTGAAGTGTGTATGTAACATTATTTTATTTCTACCAAATTCTAGTTACGACTAGTTGTAAGTACCTAAATGTTGAGTCATTTAGCGTTCGTTTAAAAATAACATGTTAGGAATACACGGCTCGTTGGCTTTCGACAAAAATATATTTTTCTTAGTATTGTTAATTTTTCAGTGACTGTTAATTGATGTATCTGCACTTGCTACGGGTGATAAGATGATGGGAGGGTCAATCCAATTAGAAATTGCGTGCCTTGGTAGAAATGACTATATCGTCATCATCATCATCAGCCTATCGCAGTCCACTGCTGGACATAGGCCTCTCCAAGTGCACGCCACTGAGATCGATTTTCGGCTTCTCGCATCCAGCTCCTGCCAGCCGTCTTGCGCAAGTCATCACTCCACCGTGCCTGAGGACGTCCTACACTACGTTTGCCGAGGCGTGGTCTCCACTCTAGAACTCGTTTACCCCAACGGTTATCGGTTCTTCGGCTAATACGGCCAGCCCACTGCCACTTCACTATATCGTATGGAATGTATTTAGGTCTTCCTGTCAATTAATAATTATTGTTTGCCTGGTTAGGCTGTGAGATGAAAATTCTTGTAAAAGGAGAACTGTAAATTCTCTAGTGAGCGAAAGTAAGACTAGGCGCCTAGTGTGTTAGTCGTTGATGTTGTAAGTTTACTAAACTCACTTAGATGAAAATATTTAAATAAATAATGCAAATTGAACACTTTGATCTCTTAACAGGATAGTTAAATGTTAAACTTAGGTACTAAATGCAGTATGTGAGTAAGCATGCTTTCATCCTCCAGCCCTTATTCCAATTTTACTTCAAGTCGATGCAGCATGTCTTTTTTTCTATACTTACTCTGCTATCAAGCATCACCTCATAAGTGACATTATTTCCAGCCACATCGTCTTTCACACAATCCGTCCATTTCTTAGTCATCTTTCTCTTGCATAAGTAAGCATATTATTTCAAGAATGTATCATCATCCTCCGAGTCTTTTTCCCAACAATGTTGGGGTCGGCTTCCAGTCTGACCAGATTCAGCTGAGTACCAGTGCTTTACAAGAAGCGACTGCCTATCTGACCTCCTCAACCCAGTTACCCGGGCAACCTGATACCCCTTGGTTAGACTGGTGTCAGACTTACTGGCTTCTGACTACCCGTAATGACTGCCAAGGATGTTCAATGACAGCCGAGACCTACAGTTTAACGTGCCATCCGAAACACAGTCATTGGTGTCTAAGATATACTTAGAAAGTACATACAAACTTAGAAAAGTTGCATTGGTACTTGCCTGACCTGGAATCGAACCCGCGCCCTCATACTTGAGAGGTTGGTTTTTTGCCCACTAGGCCACCACGACTACAATTTCAAGAATATATATGACTAATATAAAATATGCTCACGACAAAAAAAAAAGGTTAATAACCTCAAATAGCAACAGCATGCTAATCAATAAATATTCACATATTATTGACAACTAAATATATAGGTATACAATTTATTGACTATATTATATCTTTTATTTTATGAATGGTGTCACACAGTCTGTCGATCGGTCCCGTGTGACTACTAAGGAATGTATTTTAGCGTGTCTATAAAATCTATCTTGTTAATTGGGTAATAATTATATTAAGTAAGTGTAAGTGTAAATAAGTTAAGAAGACTCGTATTTAAAGAAATATTTCGAAAATAAAATCAAAGAAATAATGATAATTTTAATCTATACTAATATTATAAAGCTGAAGAGTTTGTTTGTTTGAATGCGCTAATCTCAGGAACTACTGGTCCGATTTGAACAATTCTTTCGGTGTTAGATAGCCCATTTATCGAGGAAGGCTATAGGCTACTTTTTATCCGGGTTCGTGCAGAGGTTCCCACGGGATGCGGGTGAAACCGCTGGCAGAAGCTAGTTATCCGATATAACAATACAATACATATTATTATACTAGCTTCTGCCAGCGGTTTCACCCGCATCCCGTGGGAACTACTTCCCGCACCGGGATAAAAAGTAGTCTATAGCCTTCCTCGATAAATGGGCTATCTAACACTGAAAGAAATTTTCAAATCGGACCAGTAGTTCCTGAGATTAGCGCGTTCAAACAAACAAACTCTTCAGCTTTATAATATTAGTATAGATGTATTGTATTGTTATATCTTATACCTATAGGCTTATAGTAATCAAATCGAATAGCAATCCTATGCTTCATCTACATGATGTCCTAAATAAGAAAGTAGTTAAATTACCTCGCAATCATCAACAGTGTACTATCAAAGAGATTCGAACATACTCACTAACAGTGTAATGAAATTAAACCCATAGGTACAGAAAGCATAAATACCTTTAATTACACTTAGTGCATGTAAAACGAGTCACTCGATATATTCCCACCGTCCCAATCTTGTTCCTACACTAATTGCACTGGAATATAACCAGAGGACATATGAAAGTGCACAGTTCAGAGATCATTACAATGCATTAGAATTAATAGCCCAACCGATAGTCGGATACACACTTACAGCCAATTTCTTCATCAAAAGTAAAATCCAAAGTAAAAATCAAAGTAATGTCTAAAGTAAAAGTAACGGTCAAATTCGCTTTTTCTATTAGTTTTGCTGTCACTTTAGCCTTGAAAAAACGAATTTGACCGTTACTTTTACTTTAGACATTACTTTAACTTTAACTTTTGATGAAGAAACTGGCCGTTAGAGCACACGGCAAACTTTTAGTCGGCCGATAGTTTGTTCGGGCTCATAAATCAGTATGAAGATGAATGGTATTACACACATTACAAAGATCAATTATTTAGCGGGTATCAGACTGACTGAAATATTTTATTTGAATCAAGATTTTCTTTAAAAAAAATGGCAATGGCAACTGTCAGCCTACTGTTTAATCCTTGGCTACTCATTAAAAGCTTTAGAATACTATGCGTATGTTGGGACAAGCTCACACGTAGAACTTAGTTGTTATCAGGGTAGATGGCATATGCCATGAAAGTTATAGAATAAAAATGCTTGGCAGACATACATAAGGCGACGATACGCAAAGATTTTGGCCTCTAAGTGACTACCGCAATAATTATTCACAGGCACGACAATTTTTTTCCATAGTAGCAACTTGAATACCTAGCTAGAATATAGAAGCCCTATGTAAGAGGGTGAAATTTCATAGAAATTGACGATAAAATAGTTCTTTGGCAAGACAACTTGTCTTGGCAAGACCGCGAGTCTCTTGCCTTGCTACAAGGATCCCTTCTTGAGCATCGAACATAGCAGTCAATACACGCACCGGGCTATATTAAAGCCAGCTGTATTAATATGGCCCAGCCCTAAAAGCTTTATTGCTACAAGAAGTCCACTATTCTAGCTAAACTATAAACACTAAGATGGATAGCAGTTAGCATTATTTCAACATAAACTACCCATATCAGCTAATAGGCTGTTAGTAACTAGGAAAGACCACACTACTGTGAAACTAAAAAAAAATATATAAACGAAATCATTCAATGAATTTCGTCTCCACGTAATTGGCGATTGTTGACAAAAAGTGGTTGTGGCTATAAGGGGACGCGCACAGCCGCCAAACCGGGTCATATATGTGCGACAAAAAAGTCGAGACGACGGACATGTGTCTGCGTTTGCGACAAAAACATGTAAAGTGAGCAAACCACCGCAGCGGCCGTTGCACAGAACTTTTAGTACTGTGAGTTATCGTGCTTCATAATGAGCTTGGATGTACTTATTCATGCGCATTGGGAAGTAAATGATTTATTGCTAATAGGAGATGGTATTCGCGGCCTCAAGTGTAGATGGATTCTATTTTACTTATGACTTTAACCGAAGATAATTTCTAATCAAATGATAGTCTTTGCAAAGCTCTTTAATTACAACATGCAATAAGGAAGGCAGTTTGCTCTCAGCATTTTGATGATTATTGAAAATTCTTGTAATGTAATCCATTAGGTATTATGGATTTGTAAACTGCGTTAATTTTAAAGCTTTCTTATTGCCTATAATGTACACTGGCCTTGATTGATACAACTGTAGATTTTGCAGAAATTCATTATTGATATTGTGGCCAAGATTTTCTATATGATTGATTGACAGAGGGACCACCTAATAGTAACCGATAATCGCCGATAGACACCAAGAAAGTCGCGAGTGCATTACCAGCCTTTTTGATTACAGTCCTTAAATTATGTTAGATTTATTAATTTCTAATTTACAAGCGATCGTTCTTCATCATCACTAAACCTTACTTTATCTAAAGGTAATTCCCAAACTCCATCTATCATAGAAACAAGCAGAAAACAATTTATTAAGTTGCGTTCTGGAGTCGGTTCATAAATACGGTGACCTATGGCTTCGCTATAAAACTTAGTGCGACAACTCACGGCGCACTGTATCGTGCATAGTACTGGGAAACCGTTAGATTTTCACTTGCTATATGCCTCTGGATACACTCGTGTTTTGTGATGAATTACTTTATATAATCCAAAAAAAGTGGATCCTATATTTTAATCAAGATAATTTTAGCAATACAATAGACGTTAAAGTTTTTAAGGGTGTACGAATATGTATGTATGTATGCTCGTTAAAGTTTCACGAAAATCTGCTGAAGTGATTTGGCAGTTATAGGTATAGCTTTTATGTCAGAATAATAAATAGACTATTTTTATCCATATACATAAAATGGGACTATTTTATGTATATGTATAAAAATAGTCTCGGTATGGGTGAAACCGGGGGGAAAGCTAGTAAACTAAATTTCTGCCGAATTTTATCCAAATACATTCGGTTAGTGTAGTTTTACCGTACAACCATACAAAGAGACTTTCTTTCACATTGTATATTATTGTGTACAGACAGATATTGGAACTATTACTATATTAGTGTATATGGGAAGCTTAGAAACTTGCAATCCAAACTAATATTATAAATGCGAAAGTAACTCTGTCTGTCTGTCTGTCTGTCTGTCTGTCTGTCTGTCTTTCTGTCTGTCTGTCTGTCTTTTCTTCACGCCTAAACTACTGAACCGATTTGTGTGAAATTTGGTACAGACATAGTTTGAAACTTGAGAAAGGACATAGGATAGTTTTTATTACAAAAAAAATAAAAATAAAAAATAAAATTTATTACGGACATACAGTGCCATCTATTGGTCAAATGTCGAAATGCTGTTCCTATGCTCCGTAGATAGATGGCGTTAATCGCGCAATGGTGTCATTACACGTGTTCGGTTCATGTTATTGTTTTAATTCATCGGAAAATCCATCAGAAAAATGTAAATAAACAGTAAAAAGGTGTAAAAAAATTAATATTAATATAATAAAAGTTTTACTACAAAGAAAATGCTCTAACGGAGTATAGATAATTCTATTAGTACTACGCGCAATGGTGTCGATCGTTACACGAGTTCGGTTCATGTTGTTTTAATTCATCGGAAAAAAGTAAATAAATAGTAAAAAGGTATGAAAAAAATAATAACAATATAATACTACTTTTAGTACAAAGAAAATGCCCGAACGGAGTATAGATAAATAATCCGAGTTGTCACGATGCTCGATAGATGGCGTTGGGATCGAAATAGATCGCGCTATGGTTTCGTTACACGCATTTGGTTGGGTATCGGCCGAGCGCTTCGATACCGTCGTGGAAAAATTGCATTGGTGAGCGGGAACTTCTCAAAAATCCCGCGAGATCGGGAACTATGTGGGTAAAACCAAAAATCTGCCGGAAGTCACTAATCCACGCGAACGAAGTCGCGGGCAAAAGCTAGTTGATTTATAATACAGTTGGAGTGGTGTCAATGCTAATTGAAGGAGTGGTTTGTAGGTGACAAGGCTGTGAATAAAATTGAAAATTGTGAAGATTTTGTATGTGTTGCAAATGAATTATAATCTTTCTTTAAGTCTATCTGATTTAGAAAATAGATTGTACCTACCTATAAGAAATAGGTGACTTAGTCGCAGGTACGGAAAAAAAAGACATAATAGTTATCTAGATTCTAGTAGCTACAAAACAAAAAGTCTACGTCTGAAGTGAATTACCCATTCGGGAAATAATGAAATTTTCAAACTTACCTTTTCTGTCCGGTTGCGGGAAGTAGCTGTTTTGGGATACTGCAACCTGTAAAGAAAAAAAAGGAGTATGTAAATAAAATAATTTCTTATGTACAAAAAAAAATTAGAAATCCATTGGAAAACGACCTACATATCTATGTACGACAAAACATAGAAAAAAATACAGACACCCCAATTAAGAACCTTCTTTTTGGGAAGTCGGTTAAAAAAATTCTCATAACATTATTATTTCAAAGACATATGTGTGGAATTAAAACGTCTATTTTCTTGATATTCCAAGCACACGATTTGACGGACGCATGACAGCCGGCACTTATGTTAGCCGTTATGCGTTTTTATGATACCATGCATATGCATGCGTGCATGGTTAAGATGCACTTGGAGAAATGGATGGGATATATGATTTTATGCTTAGCTATGATCGTTAGTTTTATGATTCTTGTTTAAGTGAAGGTTTTATCAGGGTTGAAATATATGTATATTTCTTACATGTAACTTTCTGTACTTGTTTAAGCAAAGTAGTGGTAAGCGTAATAGTAATCTGTTTAGGATTAGACGTATTTTCTAAGTTTATGTCCGTGAAATTACTACAAGACATGTAACTACAGATAGGTACCTACTCCAACTTATTTCGTACTTCTTAATTACATACTGTAATTTTATTATTAATCTTTCTTCACAGAGTATTTTCTTAGATGTAATTACTAGAACATTTTTAACAACCAGATTGCTCCTTTGGTGTAGAAGTCGAAAACAAACTGCTGTTCACAAGGTCTCAGATTCGATTCCCGTATCAGGACCAAATCTCTTTGAGTGATTTTTAATAACACTTTTACAAAGCAGCCTGGGGCCTGGAAGTTGGTGTTGATAGATAAAATGTCTAGGAGACATACACATAAAAATATCGGTCCGGTGTCTGATCTCTTACCGGTCAAGAGTAAATAACAAGACAAACGTTTGAATATAACTCTTACTCCGTCTTATCTAAAACACAGAACAACACATCCTTAAAGTCCCCAATAACACAAGAATAACCGATTAAACCATGATAAATGCAGTAACATTATACACTTGTAACCGGCCGTTAATTGTAATTAATCTCAGACAGGAATATATTAGTAATACCGACAATACATGGTTAAAGTAAGATTACGTGAGCTTACACGGATATGCGATTACAAGGAATCGAATATTCCAGAATGTTTCTAGAGGAAACAATGCTGTAACAAGTCGGTGTCGGATTTTATGGACGTTATTTGTAATTGTGTTGAAATTCATTTTTTTTAATTTAATATTTGTATTACCAATATATGTTATAAATAAATTGTATTTCAATACATTTCTATACTAATATTATAAAGAGGAAAACTTTGTTTGTTTGTAATGGATAAACTCAAAAACTACTGGACCGATTTTAAATATTCTTTCACCATTAGAAAGCTATATTGTCTGCGAGTAACATAGGCTATATTTTATCCCGGTGCGGGCAATAGCTCCCACGGGACGCGGGTGAAACCGCGGGAAAACGGCTAGTAAGTATAACATATAGCGGTAATACAAACGATTGGATTGACTTTCGTGAGGTCTTGAGTTCGAATCCCACTCATTGAACTCACTCCAAACTCTAGCATTATTTAGTTGCAGAGTTTAATAAATCTACCAGTAATCTGCAAACTACATTTTTAAAATTAATTGGACTGTGATAACTTTAGTTTTTAAATTACTTAGGTATTGCCTTTTGTATAACAAAGCGTGTAAAACCTACATAGAAACACTCAAAACATTGTGACCTGGAAATTTTCCAAAATCTCGCCAAACCAGGTGCATTTGCCTAGGCAACGAGCCTAATACATAAACGTCGGATTACCCGCAATCTGCGACTCGCCTAGCACGATACCTACCTGATATTATCCTAATTTGTTTCAATCTTCATGAATTCAACATGAACGTGTAATGTGAATAACTAGAAGATTGTACCCAATCTCGCGCCTACGACTCCATAGCTATAAGTTACCCGATTTCACAGTTCAACGCGTAGGCAGAAAAGCAGCTTATACGACAATAAACCCTTTTGTCCGGACATAAAAATATTACACCAAAATAAAACGGATTACGATTCTTTAATCCTACACGTTTATCCATTCAAAATCGATTTCATAATAGTAAATTAATCAGCACATCTCACATCGAGAGCTCTCAAAATCACCATCGATTATAATAAAACCGATTTCTTTAATCGATTCCGATTACCAACAAGAAACGGTCGGCGCGGCTCGACGCCGTCCAATCGAATTAATAAATACGTCATCTAGTCGGCCATCTTCACGGTTCCAAATTCAAATTACGAAAATCGAACCGAAAAAACGTCGTTTTAACGGACTTTTTTTGTTAAAAAAACTCAAGGTGCGGACGTACCACATCACCTGCTTGGCTATTGTGTGGGTACTAACAAATTTTATCGAAACAGGTGTATTTAAAAAGTGAATTTATTCTAACTGATACCTATTGACCCTAATTAAAACAGAGATAAAAGAAATTTTTATCAATTGAGCTTCAGCCGCACTGAGTTATGATTTTTTGAAGTCATAAATATAGCAGTAACGAATTTCTTCGAGACTTTTTTTAGCTTTTTATATTATCATCGTATTTTGTTAACATAACTGTTATTAATGGTACATTCTTAATGTCAGATGTCGTGGTTAAGCCCTTAAGGTTGACATTCATAGTTTTTACAATGTTTTTTTTTTTTCATAGCAAGAAGCTAATATCGTTGCGGTTATCCAAACTAATATTATAAATGCGAAAGTAACTCTGTCTGTCTGTCTGTCTGTCTGTCTGTCTTTCTGTCTGTCTGTCTGTCTTTTCTTCACGCCTAAACTACTGAACCGATTTGTGTGAAATTTGGTACAGACATAGTTTGAAACTTGAGAAAGGACATAGGATAGTTTTTATTACAAAAAATAAAAATAAAAAATAAAATTTATTACGGACATACAGTGCCATCTATTGGTCAAATGTCGAAATGCTGTTCCTATGCTCCGTAGATAGATGGCGTTAATCGCGCAATGGTGTCATTACACGTGTTCGGTTCATGTTATTGTTTTAATTCATCGGAAAATCTATCAGAAAAATGTAAATAAACAGTAAAAAGGTGTAAAAAAATTAATATTAATATAATAAAAGTTTTACTACAAAGAAAATGCTCTAACGGAGTATAGATAATTCTATTAGTACTACGCGCAATGGGGGCTACCGTTTTTTGTTTCACCAGATGGCGCGACTGTAGCGTGAGGTCATAAACTACGACTATTAAAGTTCGTATTATGAGCGCCAAAACTTATATCTACATTAGATAATTATATTAGATCATATTTAATACAATAGAACTATAGTGTGAACGTATTGGCGATGCCACAGTGTGGCGCAGTGCCGTTTTGCTCGAAAAAGAAATGCGAACATAAGTTTCCGAAAGATTAAAGTGTGTCAAAGCAGTGACATTTATAGAACCCTGATCTGTATTTGCCATAATTAATCTAAAGTATTGTTAAATATTCGCAATATTAATTTAATCAGAAATATAAACCCGCGCGCGTAAAAAACAGTGACATTTGACGTTTCGAAGACCTCACGCTACACGAGCGCCTCTAGCGGCGATTTCATACGCGGTAGCCCTCATTGTGTCGATCGTTACACGAGTTCGGTTCATGTTGTTTTAATTAATCGGAAAAAAGTAAATAAATAGTAAAAAGGTATGAAAAAAATAATAACAATATAATACTACTTTTAGTACAAAGAAAATGCCCGAACGGAGTATAGATAAATAATCCGAATTGTCACTATGCTCGATAGATGGCGTTGGGATCGAAATAGATCGCGCTATGGTTTCGTTACACGCATTTGGTTGGGTATCGGCCGAGCGCTTCGGTACCGTCGTGGAAAAATTGTATTGTCGGTTGTATGGTCGTTTATGTGGATTGATCCTGTTTCGTAAATTCTAATTTGGTTCCGTTGTATTTGTCGATTGGGTACAGACATAGTTTGGAATTCGAGAAAGGACATAGGATAGTTTTTATCCCAAAAATCCTGCGGGAGCGGGAACGTCTCAAAAATCCCTCGAGATCGGGAACTATGTGGGTAAAACCAAAAATCTGCCGGAAGTCACTATTCCACGCGAACGAAGTCGCGGGCAAAAGCTAGTTACTGTATAATTTTCTTGCACATTGAAATATCTGAAATTACTATTATGAAGACTAAAACGGCTATCTGAAGCATTTGGCCTAATAAATGTTCTGTATTGAAAATTTTAATCGTGTCAAGACATTTTACGAGTATTGCAAATTGCATATAATTCGAAGATAGTGGAGAATTATGGGGCACGTGTTAAAGTGTATGGAGATGGGATAAAAATGTTTTTTATTGGTCGGATACAAATTAGTATAGAGCTCATAAAGTTTGATAGATATTACTATGTATGGCACGATATGCTTCTGTTTTATTCCTATGAATATGCGTAATAAAAGGTTGCACCTATTTGGTTGTAAAATAGGCAATTTTAAAGGTGCGTGCAACATTTCCAAGCATGCGTAAACCGCAAAAAAAGTATTAGAATTGAGAATTCCATATAGGTACTTTTTACCAGTCATATTTAAGTTCCATTCAATCGTGTTTCAGAGGACACGAGAAACTATAGGTCCCGGCTGCCATTCAACATCTTTGGCAGTCGTTACATGTCTTATCTAGGGGTGTTGGGTTGTCCGGGTACCTGTGTTGAGGAGATCAGATAGGCAGTCGCTCCTTGTAAAATACAGGTACTCAGCTGCATCCCATTAGACTGGAAGCCGACTCCAACATAGTTGGGAAAAGGCTCGGGAGATGATAATATATTTATTAACCGACTTCCCAAAAAGGAGGAGGTTCTCAATTCGTCGGGATCTTTTTTTTTATTTTTTATGTATGTTCACCGATTACTCGGAGACGCCTGGACCGATTTGCAAAATTTTTTTTTTGTTTGATAGGGTTTACCTCCCAGGTGGTCCCATAGTCACCAGGTCAGGATCTGATGATGGAAACCCTGAGAAATCGAGGGCAACTTTCGAAAATTGTAGGCAAACGTAGGGTAAAAACTTGACACTTAGGCGTATGTCTGATAACACTATGCAATGGTGAAGGTTTGGAGCTGACCTGATGATGAAGACCGGAGAAGGTCGAGGGAACTTGAACAATGAATGTGTAAACTACCTCGTGTTTGGGCTTATTTTGTTCGTATTGACGAGACCTTTGCAACAGTAAAGGTTTGAAGCTGACCTGATGATGGAGACCAGCGAAGGTCGAGGGAACTCGACAATTGAATATGTAAACTACTTCGTCGTATTGATGAGAACTTTCCACTTATGCGGATAGTGACAACTATGCTTGTCACTGAAAAGCTAAAAATAAAAAACTTTTTACAAAAAAATAAAACCGACTCCCAAAAACACTGAAAAGCAAAAAAAAACTATTCTTAGGTGCATCGGCCTAGAAGTCGGTGGCGAAATAAACTTAGTTACATCCATTAGACACTGACTTCTAGGCCGATGCACCTAAGAATAGTTTTTTTTTTGCTTTTCAGTGTTTTTGGGAGTCGGTTTTATTTTTTTGTAAAAAGTTTTTTATCAGTCATATATAATAACCATTAAATATTTTAAAGAATATTACAGTTAAATAAAATACGAAGGAAAGACAATTTAAAAACTAGTATAAACTATGCATCTGCAGTGATTATAATTACACTCGGAGTGACAAAAACACACCCACATTTTAACGGTTTACTTTGATTGATAATACTCTTATCTTCTCATTTGTTTTGGAATTGGACACCATCGATCTTTCTCTGAATTCAAGTTTTTTAATGTGAGGAATACTTTCTACTAGTTTAATTAATTGATTTTGTAATAACTACTTGATCAATCATGGATGGCTTGTTAGTAGATATGTGACAATGTTTTAATGCAGTTTGCTTCTTAAAATTGACTTTAAACTTTAATTGTATGTATTCGATTTTTAGTTATGCCTTGTATGTTTTTGATTATTACTGAATTTTTAATCATCTATTGAAATTACGACACCCAACTGATGCTATTACTTAGAATTCAATATTTCTTAAGCTTTATTTTTTTTCTGGTCACAGAATAATAACAGCAAACTTACAAACTACCAACAACAACAAAGAAACTTCGTACACATGCTGTCAAATAAACAACACACGTTCATTTACTTCCTAAGCACTTCGGGCTCAAACAGGTGCTTTCAAAGCCTCGGGGCAATTTTGACACTACCACCGTACACTTAAGTTTGATGCAATTTATTACACTTGACGGCTGGACAACGCGTAGATAAAATGATTTTAATTTTAAAAAGTTTTTGATACAAAAAAACGAGCAACTTCGAAAAATGTTAAGTGACACCTTACCTTTAAGTGACACGTGCCTTTTTGTAGCTTTGTACTTTTTTTTGCAATACAGTGTTTTGTGTTTCTTTCGTACCATTTCGTATTTAGATAGACGTACAATTTTTCGCGCTGTGAGTTTTTGATATACCAACAGCTAAGATTACAAATTATCTCTACAAAAAGGAAAAAAAATACGTTTTATGCAACTTTTGAAATATTTCTCATAAAGGCATTAGTTCAAAATTAAAACAAGATTATATCTTGTCTGTCTATTAAAAATAATAATTGATGTTTTTGGACCCATCCCTAGCCATATAAATAATTGGCTGGTCGGTCAATGAGTGAATAATAAAGAGTTTCGAAGTGACGTGCGCCCCGGGCAAAGGCGGGGTCGATAGCTTGTGAAATTATTTTAACTGTACATTTAAAATAAGTAGTAAAATGTGTAACAAAATAATTACAAATCTATTACTTACACTAATATTCAATTATAAAGGTTTGATCATTTACTCTTTCAAGCAAAAGCTGCTGAAAGGATTTTGATGACACTTTTCAGTTACTCTTGTAGTTTAGTTACTTTCTAGGGTTATGTGCTGTTACTGTTACAGCCTTTTTATCGTCCCATTGCTGGGCTGCGGCCTCCTCTCACACGGAGAAGGATTGAGCATTAATCACCACGCTTGCTCAATGCGGGTTGGTGATTTCAGACTATATAGTCCAGGTTTCCTCAAGATGTTTTCCTTCACCTTTTATCAGCCATTGGTGTCCAAGATATACTTAGAAAGTACATACAAACATAGAAAAGTTGCATTGGTACTTGCCTGACCCGGAATCGAACATACTCGAGAGGTTGGTTCTTTGCTCACTAGGCCACCACGACTCACGGGCTATGTGCATAAAGGCTAAAACGGTACCCTATTTATAAGACTTCGCAGTCCTTCCGTCTTTCACCAGTCTGCATCTCATGAACTGTGTAATTATAGATAGTTGATCACAGTTTTTGTATTTCTGTTGCCGCTTCAACGATAAAATATACTGAAAACTAAAACAAAATATATATTTTATGATCTTCCATACACAACGTGTTTTTCGGTCGTTTTACAGATGGTACACGGAACAATTTGTGAGCGATTCCGTCTCTCATTTGGCCGTTTCTTATCCAGATGCAGGAAGCAGTGAGACGGGTGAAACAGCAGGCAATAGGTACTTAATAATAATGATGTTATATTAGCAGCAACAGTTAAATTTTAATGCCTTATCGTTAGAACGAAACGATGAGTTGACAACTATTGCACATGTTAATATTTCATTTCTAATGTGGTATTCTATGGCTATTTATGGACCATAAACCGTGTGTATTGGCAAACATTATTTGGTTATTATAAATGAATCTGGTGTGTAGTACGATTCATAAGCTGAAGCGATTATGACTAGCTAGCTTTTCTTCCAACGTACTGTAGTTATTAAAGAAAATTACATACCTACATACAAGATACCCACGAAAAAATAACCCATATTGGTATTATAGAAATATATTTAGTTATTGATCATTTAAATAATGGACATGACACATTTTTAATGAAATTCATTTAATTTAGGAGATTGATTTGCATATCATCCTTATTCTATACTTTTGACATTTCTTATATCTGCAAAAAGCTAATTTTACTAAGCTCTTGAACCAACAATCTAGCGGTAGTCACAATCACTTAATGACAATTACCACATCGCTATCCTAATCCTTTTAAAAACTCCTTAAAACATAATTCGACAAAATGGACAAGCAAAAAGCTCTTATCTTGGACCTTAAAGTTAAATAAGACAAGTTAACTAATAATATTTTCTACAAGCAAGCATTCGAAAGGCGTATATGATAATGTCACTTAATTCCCCGGTTAATATATATATGTAGATGATAGTATTTATTATCCATACTAATATTATAAGGAGGAAAACTTTGTTTGCTTGTTTGTTTAGTTGTAATGGATAAACTCAAAAACTACTGGACCGATTTTAAATATTCTTTCACCATTAGAAAGCTATATTATCTGCGACTAACATAGGCTATATTTTATCCCGGTGCGAGCAGTAGCTCCTACGGGACGCGGGTGAAACCGCGGGAAAACGGCTAGTGTCTTATACATAGAGGTATAGTTATTTATTATGAAGTTCCCCATGGGACGCGGGTGAAAACGTGGGAAAACCTTTTTGATGTAGAAAAAAATGTGTTTTCCTTTGGGTTAATCCTTAGAATAGCTGGCTACTTCACACAATGCCTATTTATTTCTACGTTAATTTCAAACGACGTCTATGAGTTACTGCAGTATTAAAATAATAATTTACATTTATTGCTTTTGTACATTAAAATGGGGTTATGATCTTTGAAATTGCAGAATACAGTTATTGCCTGAGGTTTAATTGAAATCACGTCTTATAAGTGTGTTGGGTCAAAGGTCCGTCTTAAGAATTTAACTGCCTGATTGACAATATGTCAATCAAAGTGTGTGGGTCAAACGGTTTTTGTGAGTCATTTCGATTTGAAATGTTTTTTTTTTGTAATTGAAATACATTATGGATAGATTTTTGTTTTTTACTTTAAGTTGAATGACATAGAAAGTTGCAAAAAAAGGGTTTTTTTTTCAAAGTGTGGAATACAAAAATGTATAATAACATACAGGTTATGAAATAAGATGTGAGTATGTATTTATGTACATATCTAATAGATGTATATTGTGTATTTATGAAATATAATTTAATAACAATTGAATAGTGTACTTTGTATTTCAATTCATGACATAGTGTATTGTGCATACCAACAAAAGTAATCATAACCAGTAGCCAATACCACTTTACAACCTTTTGAATTAACAAACATACAAAGCAATTATCATCCACATATTTCATTAGCAACAAAACATAAATTTACCGGACTGCCCGTTAAAACATTCGCTGGTCATTTCTGACAGTAACTGCGCATTGTTCGAAATAACCAGCCGTTTGGTGAAAGAGAAGGCGTGTAGCTCTGTCCGTTTGTCCGTTTGTTTTAACCACTTGTTTATGCGGTTATTGTGTGTTTATAGTGCATTTAAGGGTACGACTGGCTATTACGAGGATTGCCTGAAATGTAATGAAAATTATAGAGGACTGGTAACACGCAAAGAATATTCATTTTGTAAATCTTTTTTAGATATTACCTATAAGTTGACGTTGACGTACGTTTTACAAGACAGAAATATAAAAATAAGTTGTGTACCTATTTCAGTACATACATTGCTTCATGTTTGACACCCGCCACTCCTCTTGGGTCCAGTTGAAAACCAGAGTCAGGCATAATGTTTGATCTTGACCTAGTTGGCAAATAAACTTTTTTCGATTCTACTTTCTATTCCCCATTGCATTTTGTCTTGTTATCGTTGTATATTTATTCTTTGGACAAAGAATTAGCAGCAATATTCAACGTGGCAATGCAGCCAGTCTTCTAGGCACGTTTTCAGAGGCTAGTGATGCGGAGGAGTACTTCGACGCCTGAGCGATGTTCTTTTATATATTGTTTTTAAGTTTTGTATATAGTATTTTCAGGAGATCAGCCAGCTGCGCAGGACATATTATAATGCTCAAGCATTTGCGCAGACACAGGTGCACTCCCTATTCCTTCACTCTCATAACCCGATGGGACGGCAATCCGACATGACCGGAAAGAGATCAGGCGCAGGACCGACATTTACGTGCTCTCCGATGCACGGGTGAATCAATCACCAACTTCCAGACTACGGGCTGCTTTGTGAAAGTTTAAGAAAACCCACAAAGCGATTTCGGCCCGACCCGGGAATCGAACCCGAGACCTCGAGCACAGCAGCTGCGCTTGCGACCACTAAACCAACGAGGCGGGCAACGAGAATATGTCCTGCGCAGCTGGCTGATCTCCTTAAATGAGAACAGCCGCTGTGGCCGAAATCGGCCGTGGACGCCATTATAGTATTTTATTTTTAGTTTCCTTTGTATAAAGATAAGTAGTTTAAGTTTGTATGTATAGTGTGTACATATTTACAAAAAAAAAATTGTCTTGCGTTGTGTATCAAAGATAAAATCGTGAACCAACATTTTATTGAACTACACTTCGAGCCATAAAAGTGTACTCATTGGAATGGTCAAAAAAATGTTTTTTTCTCGATAATAAACCATTCGTATATGGTGTGTGAAGGTGATAATACTTTAATTAATTTTAATGAATTTACACAGAGTGCGCGATAAATAGAATTCCTTTTACAGATTTAGTATCCTATCTATATCTCTGTGAGGGATCGGCTATGTATTATGTATTATTGTAGGCTTTTTCTTGTGATTTGTGAGATGGGAATTAACCATTATTTTCCAAGAAATATATAAAAATATTAAGTATTTTATATGGTGTTTTTATTTCTTCCTAAACAAGACAAGACAAGTGTAACTAGATTTTATTTCTTGATGAATCACCAACTCACATTGTTTATCTTAAATAAAAATTAATCAATTTACTTTAAGTTTCAAATAATCAAATCAACTATGCACAAACCGACAAGACATACCTATAATTTAACACAACTAATAAATGCTACCACAAAACAAAAAAACTCTCCAAAAAACTTGACAATCTTGTCTCATTAGTAATAACACATATCTTATGACCGCTCCTAACTCATTAGAATACACCCACGCCGCAGTTAAATCATAAACCAAGTGTAAATTTTCATTTGCCTATGTTAAACTAAGTAAGTATACAATTCTTTATGATTCTACACGAGCGCTTGTTGAGTGCAAACAAATCATCAAACTTGGTGATGCCAAAAATAGCTGTTTCTAAGCTAAATTCGCTTTTTGGGGTCGGCTTTATCTACGAGGTTTCAAAAGAAGATGTACTTACATTTTTAGCTACCTAACTTTTAAAAATGAATTTCTCAATTCGGATGTTTACATTTTAATGGTGTCTGTAAAGTCGTGGTGGCCTAGTGGGTAATGAACCAACCTCTCGAGTATGAGGGTGTGGGTTCGATTCCAGGTCAGGCAAGTACCAATGCAACTTTTCTAAGTTTGTATGTACTTTCTAAGTAATCTTAGACACCAATGGCTGATAAAAAAAAAAGGTGAAGGAAAACATCTTGAGGAAACCTGGACTATATAGTCTGAAATCACCAACCCGCATTAAGCAAGCGTGGTGATTAATGCTCAATCCTTCTCCGTGTGAGAGGAGGCCTGTGCCCAGCAGTGGGACGATAAAAAGGCTGTAACAGTTTAACAGTAATTGTCTGAAAATATTGCTTAAATCTGACTGTTGGACAGCTATCGCTCCTGCGCCTGATCTCTCTCCGGTCGTGTCGGATTGTCGTCCCATCGGGCTATGACAGTGAAGGAATAGTGAGTGCACCTATGTCCAAGAAAAAGCTTGTGCACTATCGTAGATCCGACAGATATGGTTGATAAATGGTCAAAACGCTCTTGGTTACATTATCATGCCTTTCATAGATATTTGATTTCTAAACTTTATTGGAATTTCTGGAATGCGAGAGAAGCTATGGACAATAACTATAGTTGTGACTATTTATACGCGATATCACAGAAGAAGCTCCACAGTCAAGATATATTACTACTCGTAGAATCTTAGAACCAGTTTCCATAAAACATTACTTGTATATGTTACAGTTCATGTTTCAATAATAGACATTTTTTAAATGTCTCATTGTTAAGAGTACAGAGATGCTTAAAATTATTTTAACATCAAAAATTACTTCATAAAACTGATTTTCACCATATAAAATACATACATTACACATACACATTTATAAGCATCTAATGCGATCTTAACTTTTGTTTAATGAATAATATTTTTTTACCGACTTTCCAAAAAGGAAGAACTTCTCAATGGGATTGTTTTTTAACAGGCTTTTAAAGTAAGAAAATCAAGTTTTCATAAATGAGAGGGCAAAATATATTTAAAAGAAACATAATGATCTATCGGACATAAAAAACTTACACCAGTGCTAGTAATACCACAAACAGACTTAAACCAAACTTGCGCCATAACACATACACCATACCATGGCGTCGTGTGAAAACAATTTCCCTTGCACTATTGAGCGGTGTTGTCTATGGGCGCCCTCGAGTCGAGCGCACTGTATTCAATAACCTATATTGTCGAGGTAAAGTAACTGCGTCTGCGCAGGTGCACTGTGCACTGAGATTCGAGGAAAAGCTTCTAAAATGGTTGCCATATTAGAAGTAGGAAAATTTTTATAAAATGTTTACCGTGTTAGAAGTTTCATAAAGTAGTGGTGTAGAAATTCATTTCAATTATGTTTTGTGGTCCAAGTGATGAGATGTCTCTACGAAGCCGCTACAATGTCCGTCCAAGTACAGAATCAGCAAACAAGGCCCATACCGTTGCATCGAGGAGTGAGACAAGGGGATGTTATTTCTCCGAAACTATTCACTAATGCAATGGAGGATATGTTCAAGACGCTGAACTGGAAAGGACGCGGCATCAACATCAATGGCGAACACATCTCTCACTTGCGATTTGCTGACGATATCGTCATCATGGCGGAAACGCTGCAGGACCTACAACAGATGCTGAACGACCTGGCTGAATCTTCTCTACGCATCGGCCTACGGATGAACTTGGACAAAACCAAGGTCATGTTTAATGAACATGTTCTACCGGAACCGATTGCGATACACGGCGCCGTTCTTGAAGTTGTTCGGAAATATGTATACCTCGGGCAGACATTGCAGTTAGGTAGAAACAACTTTGAGGACGAGGTGAATAGGAGAATTCAGTTGGGTTGGGCTGCATTTGGGAAGCTACGTCGAGTCCTAACATCGTCGATCCCACAGTGCCTAAAGACAAAAGTCTTCAATCAGTGCGTCCTACCTGTCATGACTTACGGAGCCGAAACGTGGACACTGTCGGTACGGCTGGTTCACAAGTTTAAAGTCGCTCAGCGGGCTATGGAAAGGGCTATGCTCGGCATTTCTCTGAGGGATCGCATCAGAAATGAGGTAATCCGTCAGAGAACCAAGGTCATCGACATAGCCCACCGAATCAGCAAGCTGAAGTGGCAGTGGGCTGGCCATATTAGCCGAAGAACCGATAACCGTTGGGGTAAACGAGTTCTAGAGTGGAGACCACGCCTCGGTAAACGTAGTGTAGGACGTCCTCAGGCACGGTGGAGTGATGACTTGCGCAAGACGGCTGGCAGGAGCTGGATGCGAGAAGCCGAAAATCGATCTCAGTGGCGTGCACTTGGAGAGGCCTATGTCCAGCAGTGGACTGCGATAGGCTGATGATGATGATGATGATGATGATGATGTTTTGTGGAGTAGGTACATAAAATTAGGTATTTTATCATTATTTTTTTCTGCTGAAATTGAATAACCTCCGATCTTCATTTGTTTTATAAAGTATAGAAAACGTTGTAAAAAAGCTGATTATTACTTTAAAAAAAACTCTTTTCATTTGAAAAAATACTATACCTATTCTTCCTTGTTTTTATTGTCATGTTAAAATAGCCTAACCATTCATGATTACCGAGATTAAAATTAAAGGTTTTTTGGTTTAATATTGCATTTTTTTGCCCACAGCTACACCACTATGCAGCACACGCGGAAGCTGCGCGTGAGTCGATTAATACGCGCGGCTGTCGCGGCAACAAATTGTGCGCCAAATGAATGCCGATTCAAACTACCGACAAATGGCGTACTTTCCACCACGATTGAGGAAGTTTATCCGGATTTGCAATTGGCTATTCATGGATGTAGACTGTTTAATTTAATAATGTTATTGATGTTTGTTTTAAATTCTCAATAAATAAATAACAACTGTGGTGGTAACTACGTGGTTATTTACTAACTAGCTTCTGCCAGCGGTTTCACCCGCATCCCGTGGGAACTACTTCCCGTACCGGGATAAAAAGTAGCCTATAGCCTTCCTCGATAAATGGGCTATCTAACACTGAAAGAATTTTTCAAATCGGACCAGTAGTTCCTGAGATTAGCGCGTTCAAACAAGCAAACAAACTCTTCAGCTTTATAATATTAGTATAGATTGTTTATTTTTATTCTTCTTTACAGTGCCCAATGAGAACATAGTTCTCTAAGTCTGAAGTCAAAGGTACCTTGATGGACAATATTTAGCTTCGAACAACGGGTTCACTCGCGTCTCGTAGGAAGTACGTACACACTCCACGAACATAGATAAAAAGCCTTCCTCAACAAATAGGCTAAGTATTTAACACTGAAAGAACTTTCATACCACACCGGTAGTTCCCAAGATTAGTACGTTCAAGTCGTCAAACAAATTATAGCTTAATAAGTTTAGTTTTTTCAACCAGAGTTCTAGATGACTCAAAACGGATTTAGTACAAAGGGCAAGAATGAAATTGAATTTGATTGATTCAACAACAGGTACTTAAAGGCATACTTAAATGATATCAAATTGTGAGTAAAATATTGAGTCATCATGAGTCAGATTCTGACTGTGTCCGTGTTAGTTATATTGTTTTTATGTATCCTTCCTTCCTGAGAATATTTGACCAATAATGATGATGATTATTCATCCTTCCTGACCCATAACAGACCATTCGTAATTTTTGTTGAAATTGACTATTATATGTGGAGTGAATTCTGAGTAGAAGGGAACGTATGAAGAAGCAGGAAGGAATGTATGAGCGATGAAGAGTGAATGAAGATTAAAAATTACAAGATGGAAGACGTAGACGCTAAGACGCTAAGATTATAAGATTTAAAGATTTGTAAAAGAAGTCCAAGAGGAAATTAAACCAGTATTTAACTTTATTCGCATTATTTTTTGCCACTGAATCCCACAAACTTGGGGGCTCGTCCGGGATCGGCAAATAAATATAAAGTTTGCGAAGTGCAACGACGGAGATCGGCACGTGGCGAGACGGCCGGCGCGCTATCTCATTTCGAGGTTTTATACTGCTGAAGATGGATACAAGATCAAAGGAAGAATCAGCGCCTACGGGCCTTAGCTCCACATTATTTCTCACAACGGACCTTATACCAAAATTCACCGGTCAAGATAAAACGTATCCAGTGACGCGATGGATACAGGACGTCGAAGAAAATGGCGAAATATGTGGTTGGACTAAGCTGCAACAGCTGCTTATTGCGCGGAGATCCCTAGCAGGCACCGCACAACTTTGGATTCAAGCTGAACGCCCTCACAAATCGTGGGAAGAATTGAAATCGGCCGTGAGTAAAGAATTTCCCGACACAGTGGACATCAAAGCAATCCACGAGCTTATGACCCAGAGAAAGAAAAAACGCGACGAGACTTGTATCGATTACATGATGGTAATGAAAGAATTGGGCAAACGAGGAAAGATTCCAGATTACGTGGCCATTAAGTATATCGTCGACGGCATCGTCGACGATGAAAGGAATAAGATCATGCTGTACGGAGTCACCACGTACCCAGACTTAAAAGACAAGTTAAAACTTTACGCGACATTTAAAACCAATAGTGCTAGAGAAAGTCGGCGCGGCAAGCCGTTCCACGAAAATATACCGAGCAGCGGTCATCGGAGAAACGAGACTATACGATGCTATAGCTGTGGAACAAAGGGGCATGCATCAGAAGAATGTCCTCATCGGTCGCAAGGAAAAAAATGTTTCCGTTGCAATGAATTCACATTGCACCAGATTGTCCAGAGAAAAAGATGGCGACTTTGAAGCAAACGGCAGCAGCTAGTTCATCTACGTCATCGGGCAGTCGGCAACCTTCGGTCAAGATCGGAGGACACGAACATAATTCGAAAGTTGGTACTTCGGAACGTGGACAGCATCGACCGAACAAATCGAAGGAAATGTCGAAAGAAGTGTTCTTCAATTTGTTGCGAGATAGCGCCACCAGCGAGAACGAAGACGAACGTCAAGGTGAAGTTTATACGGTGACGACGACCGGTGTGAACACAGGAGCGAATGATTTGTGTTACGATGTTGGCACTATGGATCGGAGCACTACCGCGATTGGCTATGACGACAGCAGCCATGTTGTTAAGTTTGACTCGTACAATGTAAACAAACAAGACAAGGAATTGGAAAATATGAATATACCGGCTATACGACCAATAAAAACAGTAATTGTGTGCAATAAACTGGGAAGTGCATTGATTGATTCCGGTTGTGATGTGAATTTGATGTCCAAGGATTATTATAATCAAGTAAGATCTGACATTCCATTGTTGTGTAACGAAAACAATATTACATTAAGCGGTTTAGGTTATTCTCAAGTAAAGTCATGTGGTGTAGTTTCTGTAAACATAACGATTGATAATTGTTTATACCGTGACGTAATATTCTATATAATGCCTAACGACTCTGTGCCATTCCAAATGATAATCGGTAATGACTTTTTGCGAAATGTTACGATGTTTATGAAAGATTGCATGGTTTGGTTAATGCCGAAAGATGACAGGATGAATCCAAATTATGAATGGTTGAAAGATGTTGCATGTTTTTCTAGTTCTGTTGATTGTTTAGGTCATGTCAGTAATCCAGCTGTAAAAGAAGAAGTGTCAAGGTTAGTTGCAAGTTATATCCCACAGAAAACTAAAGAAGCCCCAATAGAATTGAAGATTGTTCTCAAGGATGACTTACCTGTATCTCAGCGGCCACGACGAATTTCTTTCAAGGAACAAGAGGATGTGGATCGTCAAATCCAAGAATGGCTAGATGACGGGATTATCAGGGTGAGTTACTCAGAATATTCCAGTCCAGTGGTATTATTGCGGAAAAAGGATGGTGGTCTAAGAATATGCGTTGACTATAGAAGGATTAATAGTAAAATGGTAAAAGATGAATACCCACTTCCTATAATAGACGATCTTATTGACAAGTTATCATCAGCTAGAATATTTAGTGTATTGGACTTAAAGAATGGATATTTTCATCTGCGTGTTGATGAAGACTCAATCAAGTATACTTCGTTTGTAACTCCTACTGGACAATATGAATTTCTACGAGCACCATTTGGTCTAGCCACTTGTCCTAAAGTTTTTACACGATTTGTCACAATCATATTTAGAGACCTAATTGCCAGAGGTATTGTTATTGTCTTTATTGATGATATTTTAATTCCAGCAGAAGATGAGTGCCAGGCACTTGAGCGCCTGAAGGAAGTTCTGAAGATTGCATCGGAATATGGATTAAATATCAATTGGAACAAGGCTCAACTTTTAACAAGAAAGGTAGAATACCTAGGCCATATTATTGAAGGTGGTGCAGTAATGCCATCGCCAGGGAAAACAGATGCTGTTACTAAATTCCCTGAGCCCCAGAATTTGAAGCAGCTGCACAGTTTTCTAGGACTTTGTTCCTATTTCAGGAAATTTATACCTAGATATGCCCAGATAGCACAACCGCTTACAGATATGCTAAAGAAAGACTGCAAGTTTGAATTTCATGATGAACACAGGGCTATCTTTAAGGAATTGAAGATGAAATTGGCTTCTAAGCCAGTATTGAAGATTTATAACCAAAGAGCAGACACAGAATTACATACTGATGCTTCAGGAATCGCTTACTCAGCTATTTTAATGCAGAAAGGTGATGATGGATCTTTACACCCAGTTCATTACATGAGCCGAAGGACTACGGAGGCACAAGCCAAATATACCAGCTATGAGCTTGAAGCACTAGCAATAATTGAAGGTATTAAGAAGTACAGACACTACTTATATGGAAAGTTCTTCAAAATTGTAACCGATTGTAAGGCTTTTCAAATGACTTTAAACAAGAAAGAGTTAGCATCATCAACAAGAGTTGCTCGATGGATTTTATTTTTACAGGACTATGATTTCACCATAGAACACCGTGACGGTACAGCAATGAGGCATGTTGATGCATTGAGTAGAAATCCCTATGTAGCAACAATAACATCCAGCTTGCACCAGGATATGAGACGAGCTCAGGAGTGTGATGAAGGTCTTAGTGCAATCATAAAAATATTGGAAGATGGAAAGCCATATAAAGATTTCTATTTGAATCAAGGATTACTCTATAAAGGACAAGAGCAACAACTTGTGGTACCTACAACAATGGTAAATGAAATTATACAGCGGGCACATAGTAATGGTCATTTTGCAAAGAAGAAAACTTTAGATTTAATTAACAAGGATTACTACATTGAAAAAATAGAAAAGAAAGTTGAAGATTACATAGCATCATGTATACCATGTCTACTAACTAATAGAAAAGAAGGAAAACAGGAAGGTTACCTTAATCCAATTGAGAAGGGAGACACTCCACTGCATACCCTGCATATAGACCATGTTGGACCCCTGACAGATACTCATAAACAGTATAATCATATACTCACCGTTATAGACGCTTTCACGAAGTTTGTATGGTTGTTCCCATGTAAAAGCACCTCAACAAAGGAAGTATTGAATAAATTAGAACTACTACAGCAGACTTTTGGAAATCCTGAAAGGTTCATCACAGATAGAGGTACTGCTTTTACTAGCAACGATTTTCAACAATATTGTATGAAGGAGGGAATAGAGTTATGTCATATTACTACAGGAGTACCCAGAGGAAATGGGCAGGTAGAAAGGGTACATAGAATCATTATACCAGTACTTACCAAGATGTGTATTGAGAAACCAGGATTATGGTACCGCCATGTAGGAAGAGTGCAGATGGCATTAAATAGTACTTACCAGCGAAGCGTGAACACTACTCCATTTGAGATGCTAATTGGAAAGAAAATGAAAAGACAAGAAGATATAGAAATCTATGAATTACTACAACAAGAAGGACGGGACAATTACATGGAATGTAGAGAAGACTTAAGGAAGAGAGCCAAACAGCAAATCCTGGAAATACAACAAGAGAATAGAAAGAACTATGACAAGCGTAGAAAGGACAGTCAGAAATATCAAGAAGGGCAATTAGTTGCTATTAAAAGAACCCAGTTTGGCCCAGGACTCAAGCTCAAACCTAAGTACTTGGGACCTTACAAGGTCACCAAAATCAAGCGGCATGACAGATATGATGTCGAAAAGGTGGATCTGATGGCTGAAGGTCCAATCAAGACCACAACTTCTGCTGACCATATGAAGAGTTGGCCGGATGGAAATGAGTGAGTGTTGTGTGTTAACTGTGTGTAAGATGTGTGGGTAAAGAGATGTATGTTGTCAGTGTGTGTGTTTAACTCTTAGGTTATGTCATGTTTTGTATTCACGATTACCCAGAGTTGTTAAGGGCAAGGCATTATTTAGGTTAACTGTAAAGGTGACTTTTATTTCTTTGTTATGCAAAGATGTATTAAGAATACCAAGCTGTATTAAGTGTTTACTTTTATATCTCTTTTTCTATGGAAAAGAAATCATAAGATGCGAATTAACTTAGCTTAATTGTTTATGTAATACAGATTTAGTGAATCAATATAAGTAACTATGAGTAGTACAGAAGAAAAATTTACTGTTTGTGTTGATCTTCTAAAAGCCTAATGTTAGTTTTGAACCTATGTTATTTAAGATTAAGTACAATTTAATTATGTTTCTGTAACTTAGTTAAACTAAAGAGTTGTAGAGTGTGTTTATGTAAAGTGTTTGTAGTGTATAGCTGATGTCAAGTGTGTGATGATTGGATGAGATGTGTGAACCGAATGTCTGAGGACAGACATTGCGCAGGATGACCGAGTGTGGAGTGAATTCTGAGTAGAAGGGAACGTATGAAGAAGCAGGAAGGAATGTATGAGCGATGAAGAGTGAATGAAGATTAAAAATTACAAGATGGAAGACGTAGACGCTAAGACGCTAAGATTATAAGATTTAAAGATTTGTAAAAGATGTCCAAGAGGAAATTAAACCAGTATTTAACTTTATTCGCATTATTTTTTGCCACTGAATCCCACATATATTATGTACAGTTCTGACCTCGGAACTTTATCAACTATATCTTTTTTTTTTTTTAACGACGTCAAAAATCATCAAATGACCCCTCCCGCTGTGGGTTAGCAGCGGCGAGGGAGTGTCAGACTCTTACTGACTAAAAACCGTCGTGTTCCGTCGTGCGCCTTTTATGTGCCAGGGCCGCGGTATCTCTTTCGAACAACCCGCAGCCCCGGGAGACCTCTCTGATATCTGCCTTAGCGTCTGATTTGGATTCAATGCGAGTGGTTTGTCCGTACATTTTGACCGCCCTGAAGTCTCTACTAGTATCTTCAGATCGTCAAAGTTATTTAACAGGAACTTTATAATTCATCATCTCATGATTAGCCTAGCCTTTTCCGAACTATGTTGGGGTCGACTTCTAGTCTTACCAAATGCATCTGAGCACCAAAGTTTTACAAGGAGCGATTGCCTATCTGACCTCCTCAACTCAGTTACCCGTCAAACTCAATGCCCTTGGTTAGACTGGTGTCAGACTTACTGGGTTCTGAATACCAGAACGACTGCCAATTTTCGACAGACTTTGGAACTCATGTTCATGTAAATTAAACGCACTTTCAGGAAATGACTTTCATGGAAACTTATGTTAATGTTCAAATTGAATTGTGTAGTTTCAGTACTTATCTTTTACAACCCGGGAAACGATGGATAGTCATAATGGTTATTTTAGTACCTATTTAACCCTGCGTGTCATCCTTAAAGTTCTTTAAGGTAGGTTTCTCAATAAGCCTATTGTACCTACTTACGAGTAGGCACATTAAAAGGCAGTTCCTAGATTTTTCCGTTTTTAGTTGTGTCTTAAAATGGAAACATTAAGTCAAGGCAGTACTAATCTGGAATATAAGTCGTGGTGGCCTAGTGGGCAAAGAACCAACCTCTCAAGTATGAGGGCGCGGGTTCGATTCCAGGTCAGGCAAGTACCAATGCAACTTTTCTAAGTTTGTATGTACTTTCTAAGCATCTCTTAGACACCAATGGCTGTGTTTCGGATGGCACGTTAAACTGTAGGTCCCGGCTGTCATTGAACATCCTTGGCAGTCGTTACGGGTAGGCAGAAGCCAGTTAGTCTGACACCAGTCTAACCAAGGGGTATCGGGTTGCCCGGGTAACTGGGTTGAGGAGGCCAGATAGGCAGTCGCTTCTTGTAAAGCACTGGTACTCAGCTGAATCCGGTTAGACTGGAAGCCGACCCCAACATAGTTGGGAAAAAGGCTCGGAGGATGATGACTAATCTGGAATATGTTATTACTAGCTTTTGCCCGCGACTTCGTTCGCGTGGAATAGTGACTTCCGGCAGATTTTTGGTTTTACCCACATAGTTCCCGATCTCGCGGGATTTTTGAGACGTTCCCGCTCCCGCAGGATTTTTGGGATAAAAACTATTCTATGTCCTTTCTCGAGTTCCAAACTATGTCTGTACCAATTCGACAAATACAACGGAACCAAATTAGAATTTACGAAACAGGACCAATCCACATAAACGACCACACAACCGACAATACAATTTTTCCACGACGGTACCGAAGCGCTCGGCCGATACCCAACCAAATGCGTGTAACGAAACCATAGCGCGATCTATTTCGATCCCAACGCCATCTATCGAGCATAGTGACAACTCGGATTATTTATCTATACTCCGTTCGGGCATTGTCTTTGTACTAAAAGTAGTATTATATTGTATTATTTTTTTCATACCTTTTTACTATTTATTTACTTTTTTCCGATGAATTAAAACAACATGAACCGAACTCGTGTAACGATCGACACAATTGCGCGTAGTACTAATAGAATTATCAATACTCCGTTAGAGCATTTTCTTTGTAGTAAAACTTTTATTATATTAATATTAATTTTTTTACACCTTTTTACTGTTTATTTACATTTTTCTGATGGATTTTCCGATGAATTAAAACAATAACATGAACCGAACACGTGTAATGACACCATTGCGCGATTAACGCCATCTATCTACGGAGCATAGGAACAGCATTTCGACATTTGACCAATAGATGGCACTGTATGTCCGTAATAAATTTTATTTTTTATTTTTATTTTTTGTAATAAAAACTATCCTATGTCCTTTCTCAAGTTTCAAACTATGTCTGTACCAAATTTCACACAAATCGGTTCAGTAGTTTAGGCGTGAAGAAAAGACAGACAGACAGACAGAAAGACAGACAGACAGACAGACAGACAGAGTTACTTTCGCATTTATAATATTAGTTTGGATTAGATGGGTCCGAGTTTTTTTGTCTTGGCTCCATATGTACCTATTTTGGCTTACTACACAGATGGCTCAGTGGGTCTATAAAACGTGGCGACATGAAGACAGAAAATGAAAATTGAATTTATATTTATTTCAAGAGTTCAACTCCAAATACATAGTAAAAATTCTTATTGAGCTAGGTATCTTAATATGGATCATGTAGACATGCATACATTATCAGTGTTTCGCATAAATACAGTAGCTTAACTAACTCATCTCTATACTTGTTTGTTTGTTTGTTTGAACGCGCTAATCTCAGGAACTACTGGTCCGATTTGAAAATTTCTTTCAGTGTTAGATAGCCCATTTATCGAGGAAGGCTATAGGCTAATTTTCCCGGTCCGTGCCGAGGTTCCCACGGGATGCGGGTGAAACCGCTGGCAGAAGCTAGTTGATGATATAAATAATATCTAATCAAGATTGTATTTAAAAATAATAAAATGACGTAGGTAAGCAGCTTTTTAAAGCAAACATGTTTTTTTTTCGAAGTCACACCTAAATCAAAACAGGAATTTTAGAGTGTTAATCAAAATAAATTGGCCGACTAATAACAGTTAGCTTTATGACGGCAATAGTTAGACAAAATTAATTTTAATAATTTTAGTCATAACTATTTCTTGTTTAGATTGTTATGTTTAAGCTAGATTGTGTGTGATTATCCACGCTTTCATGGTGGTCTTGACTGCTTTTAAACAGCTTTTATTTTTTTCTCTAGAAGCTTTTAAATTCTAGTTATTTTTTCTTTTAATAACTTGATGACACCACGATGTATAACTTCAATCTTATTGATCTACGATAATCTTTCGCGTTTCTTTTTTTTCTATGACAAAGAAAATCAATTGAGTAATTTTCAAAGTAAGTAAACAGAGACAGAACAAAAGAGATCTAGGATAGGCCTCAATACTCAAAAATAACAACTTTTAACGAGTAAAAGAATAATAATAATGCTTAATTCTATCATTTTACTACTTAACCCATTGCGTACACTTAGTGCATTGTTTCAATTTATTTATCTAAAACCGGCAACATAATATGTAAAAACACGCTATGCAAACTCAACCAACAGAATTAACACCGCAAAGCTGACCTTGGAAGTTTGTGACCTTGAACACAGAGGTCAGGACATGCGATCCCGCTTCAATAGTAAACTAGTTGCAATTTAGCTCGCTTTTAGTTGCAAAACAAGCTGTGTACAGTTTGATGGGACCGAATACCAGTTCCGAGTTTCGGCTTTGAATTTTCGAGGGGTGATATTGTTAGTTTTCAGTTTTGACCTTGAGTTTTGAATGGGGGTTTGTTAAGATGCATAGGTATTGAATTTAGGGATATTTTGTATTTGTCTGATGATCAATTGAGTCGTTTGTCTGATTTTCATGTGCATGGCAAATGATTCTGGTTTAATTTAAACTAGCAAAGATCATGTCCGGAAGAAGGGAGATTATAAGTATGAACATCGTTTGTTGCCTGGTCAGATTGCCAAAATACTTGTATTAATAAGATTAGGTTTATATTTACAAATAATTGTAAATAATATAGGTATGTATAATATTATGAAATAACAAGACTTTTTCTCCTACCACTTGTTTTATTGTCGTCTTAACTACAAACAACCCAAAATTATTCCCACTGACCAAGTAACTGACCAAAAACGCGACCATAGTCTACTCATACCAGTTCCCAAAACACGAATAACCGAAATTCTAAAACAGCCCTACATTTATATTCCGGCAACATTCGAATCTCGTCAAAAATCTCCGCCAAGCCGCCAATTATTGAATTACTTATTCTTGTCACTTTCAAAGAAGCCAGTAGGCGATAGAGAATTAGTTTTACTTAGATGTCCTGGTGAGCATACGAATTACTGGTTAAAACCACTTCTTTTACTAAACAGTTAGCAACGAGTGTTTCTAAGAGCATTTCACCAACTGGAGTTGCCTTGTACACAAAAGCCCATGCAAAATGTCTGCCAATGAACGCGCCGGGAACGAGGCATTACCTACAGCAAATAGTGATAGCTCACTCATACATTTTCGATCAGATTGTATGTAACGCAACCACATAAAAAAATTACAAACACGTATAAACTTGATGCACATAGTCATGTAACATACGAGTATAGCAGGCGCTTTCTTACCATTAGCAGAGTAGACAGCATTGGCGTGTCCAGTTGGTTCGATTCTCTAAGTTCTACGTGGTTGACGCACGGAACCCCAATTTGGGCAGCAGAATAATTGTCATAAAAATAAAGTGGTAGTTTGATTTACATTTTGGTGACGTTTGTTTCGAAATGTGAGTCTTGATGGGCCTTAGATTGTATTAATGACAATCATCCGAATTTATATGTGTGGGTCTACACTGCGAGCCTAGCGCGGTTGCGACGACGGGCGCGAAGTATCAAACATATGAAACTCGCCTTTGCGTCCATATTGTAGTGACTAAGGCGGAAGCCTAGTGCGATGGGACTGAGCGACACAGCGAGCGTAAGTTTCAAACGCTTCTATCTTCGCGTTCTGGCCACACTACGGGCCTAGTCATCGAGCGATCCAATACGCGGGCGGCGGGGGTAACAAACCAGTTCGATCTTGTCGTTCGGCGTATGTGCATTTATATTCGTTTGTCTAAAAAATGGCGGTGAATACTGAATCGTTCATAAGTGCAATTCAATCTAAACCACCGATCTGGCAAAGCAAACATTCACACCACAATAATCGCACAATAATAAGAAAGTTATGGAGTGAAATAAAAGAACAATTTCCTGGAAGTGAAGGTGTTGCACTCCTGATGTACGTCAAACCGCTACAAGAGCTCGCGCCTTCACTGTGGCCACCCCACGCCACCGCTCGCCGCGCCCGCCTAGGCTCCAGTCACCGCGCTTGCAGTGTGGACCCACACTATGTCGTGTTTACTGAGTTTTTGAGCTATTATTTTATTTATATAGGTAATAATATTATTTATTTTAGCCGTGTTATATGTTTGCCTTATCTTAAAGAGTGGATTTTGATGACAGAATTCCATTTCTAGTCTAATTTAGATTTTAAAAATTCATCGTATGTAGATTTTTGGAATTCAAGATCATTTGTATTTTTACGATTTTTTAATTGGATAGATTAGATATGAAGCGGTCAAATTAGAAAATTAAATAACCGGTCACGAAATGAAGGCTTATTTTACAAAAATTATGACATCATCATGGACATAAAAAACTTCTCAATTCAAATAAGGCTATCTATTTTTCGAAATTGTTTATTTACTCTTTATATTTTCAAAGAAAAAACGTCAGAAATACCTAAGATTTATTCAAAATTAGTTCATTATTTTATCCTGCCGTATGTCACAGAAACTAAAACAAGTATGTTAGCACAAACAAGACGATTTGACTGCGTTAAAAGTGCCGCTTCTAAACTATGTAGACTATGAGATTCGTATTAAAGTGTTATAGTCATTAACCGCTTGAGTATGGCGCTTACACCATTATTTTGGGTAGAAAAACCTGCTGGACTGATATACCTAATTTTTGTAGTGTTTTTTTTGTAGGATTAAATTAATGTTGGTGTCAATGCACTAGGCGTTTAATAGTGTTACTACAGCTTACGCTTTGATGCAAGATCCCTCTTTCCTGCTACGTATTACCAATAGCAGACTTATTCCTATTAAATATTGTGTACCTGAGACTAAATTGCCACTAGAGTGACACAGCCAGTATCATGTGTCTAGCCTTTTCGTATACCTATATGCTGACGTCGGTCTTTATTCAAACAGAATACAGCTGAGATGTATAACTGACGCAACCCTGATACCCGGGCAGCCCAATACTTCTTCGTATGACTAGTTGTTACTTCCCGTAACGACTTCAGATGTCCAAATGACTCTACCAAAACTGAGAAAGGTATGGCATAGTCACCCATCCATGAACTGATCGCACCAAGCCCTTTTTGAAACCTTTGATCTGATCGACCCGTGAGGTCAAAGCAAGTTGGTCATCAGAACTTTATGAAGGTATCAAACTGAAGATTTTCCCATACTATAAAAGCTGTATAAAGTGGAGAAAATGCAGTTAAAGTTATAAATTGTGACTTGTAATAGCACCTAATGGCTTCGCACGTGTATATTAACAGACGTGAACAATTTATTGGCCTATGTTTACAGATGCTAAGTAGTCAATAAAATAGAAAACAGAAACTCGGTCCTATTTCCCAGTGATTTCGTAACTTTTCTATATAACGGTTATAAAAAAATATGTGATATAGTGTGATTTATGGATATATTTTTTGTCAAAGCCTGTATTGATAAGTTGGCTTCTTTTCGTATCCAAACAGGAAGAGAACGTGCACAATTTAATAATATCAATTTTGAAAATTAACTTTGTAATATTATTCTAACATTACAAAGTTACTTTAAAATTACATAAGATCTGATGAGTAGGTATGTGGAATTCTATGTCCTTTTTGTCCAACCAATAAAAACTGAAATTTTACGGAAATAATAAAACATTTGAACGGATAATATGAATACATAATACAAAATTGTTTAACTGATTTTGATAACTAATAACTACCGTTGGAAGACCAAAGAAAGCCGCATCCAAATCGGTGCATCTGTTCAAGAGCTACGATACCACACACAGCTACACAATCAAACGTATAACACCCCTTTTTTGCGCCGGATGTTAAACACCGACACTTAAAACTAAGCCGATTATCAATTAGTGTTCAAAAAAGGCATTTAAGACCCACACAAAGCGTTTAAAGATGTGTCTAATTTGCGATCAGAAAATTCGAAAAACCATTAAATGGTTTTAACGAAATCGTTTGCGATAATGTCCTTTCCAAAAAGAACTTTATTTTAATGGTGCTAAAGTCGTAAACGGCATGAAAGGCAATTCGTTTTGTACTTAAACTTAAATTGTGTTGAAGAGTGCCACACTATGCGCGTAGGCATGCAAGCCATTTGAGTGACCCCACCATGTTCCCGTTCTAAGGTCTTAAGTTTATAGTAAAACCGTTGTAATCTCGGATTGGATTTATAAATAATTCAGATAGATCTACCTAGATAACGTGGCCGTTTAGATAAAACAATATCTTGGGCTGTAAACTCCATATGAGGAAAGGAAATATACTACTGAATCTACTCGAAGTAAAAAAGGTGTAAGTGCTTAAGAAGTTATATGAAGTTAGGCCCTTTTTAAATGGGATAGTGACCTGTGTTCTGATGATATCAGATGCGAGATAAATGAGATATCATTAACGTTGTGTATAGGGTGTTAAGTTGGAATGGTGGAGCGTTGATCGTATATTGAAACGGCTCTAGATTCCTAGATTATGAATGCTGAAGGCTTGGTTATGTCTAATCTGATCTGCTAAGATTATATGCTACCGTAGGAAGCTGTTGTTGTCATAGTCTGTTTGGTTGAGTTTATGTAGACTTACTTTATCCTGCATATTTCCCTGGCTAGAATACATAGATACCCCTTTGGACTCCTGTTCACAGAAGGACCTATCCAAGCTATGTATGTATTTAATGTTTTTAAGTACCGTAGCGGTGAGAACCGTAGAAAGTACCCGGCCGTGCCAAAGATGGACATGTTTTTATCCTGATATTAAACAAGATACCTATGTATTTAAAACAAGATTCCATTGTACAATTGATAACCTTTAGTAAGCTATTACTGCAAAAACCAACGATTCCTATCTAGTTCAGAATATTTAAGTTCACTAAGCATAGACGAAGTTTCAAAGTTTGTACCTATCTATACGAACCTATATATTTTTTTCACAGCACACACATTTTTTTCACAGTAGCTCTACCAATATAATTCACATTATCTGTACAGGCACTAACCTCTAATTTATCAAATTAACTATCAATTCCATAAAGTAAAACGCCTATTAAACTTACAATCGATTGACGTACGAAGCTCAAAAAAACTTAAAATCTAGCACTTAAAATACATACGTTGTTTCATACATAAGTTTCCCATTGTTTTCCTTTTAAGCGCACTAACCATTTTCCCAATTGAAGATCTGCCAAAACGAGAAGTTAAGCAATACTGACCATATTCAAATCATTTCATAGATATTCAAATTGTCCAGTATTTCATAGACACACACGTATTCGCGTCATACCTTCTTACTTTTTTGAGTAGTTGAGTAGGGATACCATATTTTAGTTTTTGTTAAGCGAAATTATTATTGGTATCCTTGGTTAAAAAAATCTTATTGAAAAATAATAAAATAACTCAAAACCCCCGACTTAACCCAATTATATAGGAATATCCGTCGGGAGCTGCCATTAAACCAGCTAAAGGATTCTAGTGTCGTGAATACAATTATTGAAGAATTGTAGATGTTTAACGATGACATAAAATACACTCAATTAATTGTTGAAATTTCATATAGAAAAGGCAGCCCCCGACGGTTATTCCTATATAATTGGGTTAAGTCGGGGGTTTTGAGTTATTTTATTATTTTTCAATAAGATTTTTACCGTCGGGGGTTTTTTCAAAATTTTTAATTTTGCTTAATTTTATTTCAGACTTTTTAGAGAACAGATACGAATTATAGTCTATATAATATGTTATTGCAATATTATTTTGCACCGATATTGTAGCGCCCTCTAGTGAGTTACAGGCGTAATTTTTATTATTGGAACATGCATTAAGCACGTACACATTGCTGATGAAAACAGAATTGTAATCGGACGTTTTGATTATATTGTAACATTGTTTGGCACTAATATTGTGGCGCCCCCTAGTGATTAATAGCCATGACACCTATCTAAGAACATGAACTCATCGAACACAAAACCGTTATTGAAAACCGCATCAAAATCGGATCATTAGTTTAGAAGGTAGGTGGGAACATTACTTTGCTCTTTTGCACTAATATTGTGGCGCCCCCTAGTGAGTTACAGCCATGACACCTATCTAAGAACATGAACTCATTGAACACAAAAACGTTATTGAAAACCGCATCAAAATCGGATCATTAGCTTAGAAGGTAGGTGGGAACATTCCTTTGCTGTTTGGACTAATATTGTGGCGCCCCCTAGTGAGTTACAGCCATGACACCTGTCTAAGAACATGAACTCATCAAACACAAACCCTTTATTGAAAACCGCATCTAAATCAGATCATTAGTATAGAAGATATGTGGGAACATTACTTTGCACAAACGCACACACAAACACACAAACACACAAACGCACATCTCTCACCCTAAACGCATATACCTGCTCCGTTCCGTCGTGGGTAAAAACCGTTATTTCTGAACTTGCCTATGGTCGCTTGGAGCCTGGAACTTTCAAAATATATGTTTTCGAAAACTATTTTTTACAGAAATACTTAAATAAAAAAACATTTTTTCCTTGAGCAAGACACAAATGCACAATTTGCGAAAAGCTGTTTTTAACCCCCGACGCAAAAACGACGGGGTGTTATAAGTTTGACGTGTCTGTGTGTGTGTGTGTGTGTGTGTGTATGTGGCATCGTAGCTCCCAAACGGATGATCCGATTGTAATGCGTTTTTTTTTGTTTAAAAGGTATGTCAGTCGGGAGTGTTCTTAGCTATGTTTGGTGGAAATCGGTTCAGGTCTTCAAGGTCATCAGCTCGTTTGCTAGATGTGATAGGAATGTTACACGCTCAGTTTACTTGCAAGTATATGTGGGATCTGAAATTTGAAACACTAATGTCTTTTGGAACCACTGAGCTGGTCTGCTGTTAGGGCACGAAGGTAGGAGACGTAACCCTGAACTGCCTTTTAGTAAACCCATCGAGTTTGGGCTCGTTGAATTTGTCTTGACGAGTTCTCTTCATGTTTCTGATTGACGAGAACCTGATGCTGGAAATGGGATGTGGCGGATGAAACCCTGGAATGCCGGAATGAAATGGATAAACCGATTTATATTTTTGCTGAAAATCTAGAATGTCCAAAGGTTAATCTTTATTGTTTCTCAATCTGTGCAATTCTCCCAGAGCCAGTTTGTCATGAGGATTGTTAAACAGCTTCCTTTGGCCGAGATCGCATATAGCGACCCCATTTTAAGATAAAATAAATTAAATGAAAGAAGGAAAAATTAAGGAGCTCCTTTAAAAAGCATGAAATAAAATTAAATTATAAATTTAAAAAAACCCCCGACCCAAAAAATGTACGCAATAATTATGACAAAAGGTTAAAAACGCTAAACCCTATAAAAAGCAAAAAATAACTTTTAACACTACGTAAACTAAATTTTGACGTGTCGGGGGACCGCTTTTTACCTTCATGAATACTTACATAAATCAAATGATACCTGCCTAATTTCAACATTCGTTTAAAAAAAAAACACGTATCTAAAGTAATGAATTAGAGCGGTCCCCCGACACGACAAAATTTAGTTTACGTAGTGTTAAAAGTTATTTTTTGCTTTTTATAGGGTTTAGCGTTTTTAACCTTTTGTCATAATTATTGCGTACATTTTTTGGGTCGGGGGTTTTTTTTATCTAATTTATTTAACTATCTCACTTTTGTACATGACTTTGGCACTTGGCAATAAGAACAATTTCTTCATCAGTCCTAAAAATCCTTGCAGTGCGGTCATTCTACTCAAGTGTAAAGAAAAGCATACAAAGTAACTCTCGCGTTAGAATATCAAACGATTCTAATAGATTATCTTTTTTTTCTATATTTATAGACCATTGTAGTCTCAAGGGACAAGCCTATCATTTCGGCCACTGCCTACGCGCGAAGAATTTTAAATCGTCGTTCAAAAGTTTGTTGAACTCCTGTATGTACTTCACAAACTTATATTTAACACCTATAAGAAAACTTATACGCCTTATTTCAATTGGAATTGAGTTGAAAATCCCATGCTTCGGCGTTTGACAGCAGCACTGGCTTTTGTTTTCAATCTTGACCAACACGAAATCTGTGATCGGTATTGACTTAACTTAAGTATATGAAGATAAAGCAAAAGGTTTATATTACTATACTGAAAATATGGCATTCTTTTGTATGATATAAAAATAAATTATTTATGCTACAAAGTAGAGATGTCAGTAAAATAAGTTCTATTCATAAAAACCAGTTTGACAGCGCTATTTTTAGTTTTAAACATATACTTAAGTTTAGGAATTTATTACCCATGCAAATTTTCGTTCTAATAGTTTTCGTATAGGCACTTTACTGGCATATAAATTCTATGATTAGTAAATAAATAAAATATTTAAAGTTGGGGTATTATATAACTAGAAGTTTTAATCATAATATTTCAATCCTGGAATGTGGACTGATAGCCTTATCAAAATGCCTGAGAAACATGTTAAGTATTTTTATTTTCGAATATCCAATTTCATTAATGAATCTTCGCTCATCTTTATTTAGAGAATCAACGTCTTGAAATACGATGTGTCTGAGGCATATATATTTTTCATTACATTTGCATTATATTATATACTAGCTTCTGCCAGCGGTTTCACCCGCATCCCGTGGGAACTACTTCCCGTACCGGGTTAAAAAGTAGCCTATAGCCTTCCTCGATAAATAGGCTATCTAACACTGAAAGAAATTTTCAAATCGGATCAGTAGTTCCTGAGATTAGCGCGTTCAAACAAACAAACAAACAAACTCTTCAGCTTTATAATATTAGTATAGATTTAAACTATTTACAAATAAAACAACAGTTAACTATAATTCTGATACTGATAATTCAGCAACTACAAAATTATTCCCATTCATTCTTCCACATTACAACACTAATTTTGTCAATCACCACTAATGTCACCAGCTTATCAAAAAATACCGGAAAAAAAGTTCCGAATGGGCAACCAACAAACAATTGTTTTTTACAAAAATAACTCGAAAATAAACTGACAGTAAAAAGTTAATTAAAACCAGCGTTACCGATTGCCGGAAAGGGCTGTTTCGGAACCTCGGTAATAAGTAGGTAGGTAGCAATAGAAGTGGTAAACAATAATTTTGTTAATAGCATTATATCCAAGACAATAGATGTTGTGTGGAACTGTGCTGTGACTATGCGTTTGTGGAGCGGGAAACTTTATTATTGTATTTAGTTTTTGATTTATCAGTTAGTTTTTTAAAACAATATTTAATCAGATATTTGGAAAAGTAAGTGATAGACGTGAATGTGTGGCTAATTACTTTCTTTTTTCATTATTTATCAGCACTTAAAACTGAATAAAAAACTCTCACTACATTGACTAACCTCTGTTATGGCTATGTGAAGACCCCACCTGTGAACAAATAAAAAATAGAATTTTGCATTTCGGTCCAGGCATCTTTGAGTAATCAGTGAACATACAAAAAAAACAGATCCCAACGAATTGGGAACCTCCTCTTTTTTGGGAAATCGGCTAAAAAAACATCGAATAAGAACCGAACAAAATTTTTCAAAATATCCACAAACAACCAAACCTCATGGCCACACGACAAAAGCTAAAGCTTTTTGTATGACAATGCGCACAGTGACCGCCCACGACACATCCGGCATTTTGTTACCGTTTCACTTCCCGGGACTCGAACCCGCTTTGGACAATAACTGACGCCCAAGTTCACCGATAATGTAAACGACAGTTTTTAACCAACTTCAAAAACGGAGGTTCTGCGTTAGCCCTGTATGTACCTCTATGTATGTTTGAACGCAAATCTATACTAATATTATAAAGCTGAAGAGTTTGTTTGTTTGTTTGTTTGAACGCGCTAATCTCAGGAACTACTGGTCCGATTTGAAAATTTCTTTCAGTGTTAGATAGCCCATTTATCGAGGAAGGCTATAGGCTACTTTTTATCCCGGTACGGGAAGTAGTTCCCACGGGATGCGGGTGAAACCGCTGGCAGAAGCTAAGTAGTATCTTATATTTAGGAGAACCGATTTTTTTGCTCTTTTAGCATAATATTTGTCAGATAGCAGAAGGTTTTACAAGTAGTCAAATTATTGAAGTCGGCTTTATTTTTTTGTTAATATTTTTCTCAAAACAACATTTTCAATGTAAATAGTTGTTTTAAGAAAACTGACGGTTTATGTTGGCGGTGAACAGTGCCCTCAGAATATAAACCGAGTAAAAACTCCGTGCTGTATAGAAGAGTCATATTTACCAGAACACTATATCAGCTCTTCTTAGAATCTGTTATGGAAGAATAATTTTGTGCCAATTAGTGTTTTCTTGTAAACTCGAATCCTGTAATTCTGGGGTATGAATAATGTTTATTGGAATTGAATAGGCTTATTTATAGATTGTTCTTTCCTTCGTTTTATTTGGAAATCAGTCAGTCTTCGAATGCACGCAACTTGACTTTATGGCATCAAGGTATTCGAACAAACAGTATCTTATTCGACTGATTACGTTTATATGTAAAAGGTCTAATTAGATGAATAAGTAGACAACTACTTTGTTGTACATTTTATAGGCACAATTTTGTGGAGCTTTCCTAAAACCATTAACGTTTAGAGCAATCCGATATTTTCTGTGTAAAGTCAGTTTATTGCATGATCCACTAAGCCATGGCTTCTATAAAATCAAGCATATTATAATAGGACGATCCTCTCAATAATAGCGATCACGAGCTCAAAATATCTATCATAATTGAGCTTGCGTGTGCACACTGTAGTCTGACATAAAGAAGACAAAAACTATGACCTGACTTGTGTTGATCATCAAAACTTTTCCGCTACAAACAACAAAATTCCTAGGGGCTATTTTGATGAAATAAAAGATCAAATTGTCCATAATAACACGTGTGTAAGTAACGATTGAAATCACACAAAGAATGATTATGCACTTACGTAGGTAGTTGTTAAGAGATAAAAATCATCGCTTCTGTGCGTTTATTTAATTATGGATCGAGGTCCGATTGCGAGCGGATAACGGGAATTAAAAGATAATATATCTTTCACCCAACTCAATAACCTGATGATTATAATTTTGCATTTTATTACCCGCGGAGCTGTAGAGCTTAAAGTTCAGATAGGTAACTGCAGGTTAATTTTTTAATGCAGTGTTATCGTGATGGTTGCAAATATGTTCAGTTTTCAGCTTTTAAGGGATAAGAGTCATAAATAATGTTTGATTCTTTGTGGCTTTTTTAGCAATCGTATTTGTAGTTTTTAAAGAATCTACTGCTTTGTGTTGCTTCTGTTTGCTTACCATCTTAAATTGCTTTAATCCAACAAAAAAATAAAACCTTCAATCATGTCTCCATCGTCACAAGCCCGTTCTACACTTTACCATAAGGCTACCCTATTCCATCTACTCACCCCCACCACCCAACTTCTTTAATTCCAAAATCGCTAAGCGTATAAAACCGCTGTCACCGCGACCTCTCCTATGCGCAAACGCACCTTGTTACAATAACTTTATCTGTTGCTCTCTGGACGGTGACCAACCAATTTCGTAACTAACACATGACCGTTACATGTTACTCATTTACATTTGTTACATTTCCTAGTTTTGGTCATCTAATTATGTTTACATAATTGGGGATTAATTATTCCGTTTCTTTATCGAGTGTGGTTTTGTATGCGTTGGTGTTTTTTTAATTATTATTTTTGGTGTTGAATGTTGTGTGAGAACTTTCTTTGTTTGGTAATCTTTTCGTGTCATTAACCCTGAATAAGCAATAGAGATTAAAAGTAAAAATATGGGATGTGTAATAATGAAAGGTTGAATGTGAAAGACGAAATCATCTATCTCGCATTTTGCCAACTAGTTGGGGTCGGCTCCCAGTCTAATCGAATGCAGCTGAGTACCAATGTTTTACATGGAGCGACTGCTATCTGACGTTCTCAAGCCCGAGCAAACCCTTGATAATACTGGTCGTCAGACTTTCTGGCTTCTAACCGTAACGACTTGCAAAGATGTTACTGATGAACTATGAACTGGTCAAAATATTTATTAAACATACTAATTTTCCTCATAAAACAGTACCTAGTAATTATCTGATTCATCCTATAATGTACCTACTTCCTCAAAACTATTGTGAATCTGGAAGTTCCCGCTCGCGGCTAATCTATCGCTTATCACTTTTTGTGCGCCGGCGCAGATCTACTCTTTATATTGTCTATCGGTTCATTAAGTGGGCAAATTATGGTATGTACTGACTGGTAGTTTTTGATTTATAATTTTCTATTGGCTTCCAGGTTTTAATAAGGGAGTGGATGGATTTTTTTTTGCTAATAAACACCTATAATTGTACTACATTCTGACAAATAATTTTTTCTTTCTTTCTTTCTTTCTATGAATATTTTGATTTACGTTGTTTCTAGGAAGCTATTGATATGACTATGATCTTTAGTAAATTACAGGTCTATGGTATCGCTTCTGCCTTCCGAGCGTAGTGGGTAAGCTGTAAATAAGAATAAAATAAATATTTTAGGGTCTTCTGGGCGAGTCTAATTCGAACTTGGACAGTTTTTTTTTTCAGATACCTAGAGGTAAAATAAACATTCAGACTTATTTATTTTTATTTATTTATTTATTCGACTTACACGGCTTTAGCAGCCAATTACATAAATCGTAAACTTAAATTTAAAATGAAAAACAAAAAGAACTTAAAAATACAGTTAACTAAAGTATAAAATAATATTAAAAAATAAAATAAAATGAAAATAAAGTAAAAAAAAAAAAAAAAAACACGTTAGTAACGAATAATAAAATTAGAAATTGTTTTCACAAAACTTTAGGCATACTCTCATTATATGGACAAATTTATCTTCAAATATATCGCAGTCCGGGTTGGCTTCAACGAATTTGTTGATCGTATTCAACACGCGCGGTACGGGAGCCGTAGCGCGGGCTGCGGTTCGACACGGAGGCACGTCTAACAGACGATGCCTTCTGCTGCGGAGATAATTATTATATAAAACCATTAGTGTACTTAACGTACACTAATGGTTTTATCAATCGTAAGTTTCATACAGTCACTGTTAACACGATACATGAAGACATTTAACCAGTAACTACCATTGAAGTCAGAAACCTTGTAAACTTCCTACGTTAAACCTTTCTCAGCCGAACCATCCAATTAACTATTCCGTTACTATCTAATGAATCCCTCATCTTAATGGTTGTTTAAACCGTATTTTTTAATGAAAACCATTAACGTCAGATAGTTAACCGTTGAAAGGTTAACGATATTATAATTAGATGCTAACTGTGTACCAGTTTTATAAATATCACAGTTATGTGATTATCCCGTGTTTAGGTCACGAAAGAACCAACCTCTCGAGTATGAAGGTGTTCGATTCCAGGTCAGGCAAGTACCAATGCAACTTTTCTAAGTTTGTATGTACTTTCCAAGTATATCTTAGACACCAATGGCTGATAAAAAGGTGAAGGAAAACATCTTGAGGAAACCTGGATTAAAAAGTCTGAAATCACCAACCCGCATTGAGCAAGCGTGGTGATTAATGCTTCAATCCTTCTCCGTGTGAGAGGAGGCCGCAGCCCAGCAGTGGGACGATAAAAAAGGCTGTAACAGTTAGGTCACTATGGCCAATGGTCTAGGTGTGCGCATAAATAAATGAAGGGATAAGTAATGCAATGCTGAATTGTTCGGCATTTTCATAGATGTGTTAATGCTATTCTAAGTTTTTATGATCAAATGAAATTGGTAATCTTTTGTGTTAGATTTGCAGGTCACATTTACATGCCCAGAATAGCTGGATGATGTATTAAAATTATATCGTCCAACATATTTATGTATATCCAGATATGAAATCTAACTAATATCAAGGAAAACTGTCAGTCACATGAAACGTGCTTTAATTTGGATATGCCTATAACTCATGAATTTGTTTTGAGTTTACATTTTGTCAGAATTTAATATGAGATCTGCAGTTCGATTAACACTATCATTTCCAGAAAATCCTACTTCGTCTACCAAAAATCATTTTTTTTGTTTTTGTATAATAGACAAAGAGATAGGTTATTTTAATAATGTGTCAAAATAAATCACATTATAGCAATTATTCCTTCGCCCATGGTGCGCCCTAATTCAATGTGGTCAGATACCAAACAAATGAATAACAAAAGCTCACAAAAAACGGTACTATAAAACTTACGAACCGTGACACACAGAAACAAAACATTTTGGATATTCGAGTACCTACCTTCTATTTTGTTTACATTTTGGTAGAAAAGATATATCTATACTAAAATTATAAAGCTGAAGAGTTTGTTTGTTTATTTGAACGCGCTAATCTCAGGAACTACTGGTCCGATTTGAAAAATTCTTTCAGTGTTAGATAGCCCATTTATCGAGGAAGGCTATAGGCTACTTTTTATCCGGGTCCATGCCGAGGTTCCCACGGGATGCGGGTGAAACCGCTGGCAGAAGCTAGTAGTAGATAGGATAATATTTAGGCAATATGCAAAATTAACATATTTTGCAGTCGTTATGGGTATTCTAAAGCCAGTAAGCTTAATCGCCCGTCTTGCCTAGCGGTTTTGGGTTGCCTAGGTAATTGGGTTAAAGTGATCAGATAGACACTTCACAATACTTTAAACCTACATAGCATATAGGTACAGCAAACACTCCTAATTTGTTCTGTTCTCTGTTCTCTGTTACAGCCTTTTTTTTTTTTTATCGTCCCACTGCTGGGCACAGGCCTCCTCTCACGCGGAGAAGGATTGAGCATTAATCACCACGCTTGCTCAATGCGGGTTGGTGATTTCAGGCTTAATAGTCCAGGTTTCCTCAAGATGTTTTCCTTCACCTTTTTATCAGCCATTGGTGTCCAAGATATACTAAGAAAGTACATACAAACTTAGAAAAGATGCATTGGTACTTGCCTGACCTGGATTCGAACCCACACCCTCATACTCGAGAGGTTGGTTCTTTACCCACTAGGCCACCACGACTTTTTTCGACTCCTAATTTAATTTAATAAAATACTGTAGTTATTAATAGATAGTGTATTCTTCTCACAATATTCTTTGGCTCAATAAACAGTTTTAGGTGAAATAATTAAAAAAATCGGTAAAGCAGTGTTTGAGTTTATCCAATGCATACAAAAAAAAACGATTCAATTGTTTCCTCTTTATAATATTAGTGTAGATATCATACAGTTTACTATACCCACATTATACCAAATTCATCTAATTTGTATGGTGTAGGACTGTGTCACAATAAGTCTGTCACGGTTATGGGATGAAATTAGACGGAATTAGGCAGCGCGCCTACCGGCCACATCCTCGTTCGCGCTGTTGCTATAACGCAGTATATGGTAATATTTCAGAAAAAAAATTAAATACTCAAAATCAAAAAGCGTTTATGCAAAGTAAGCTGAAAATCAGCACTTTCAAAGTCAGAATTACATGAGACAGCCTGCAAAAATGCCTACCCTTTACCACTTTCTATGTGTTATTGCTGGGAAGAAGTGGCGCAACAAACTTCCGAGCATCACATATTGTATTTTTTTCTCTCTCGCCATAATTATTTTTGCTGTAACAGGTTACAGGTAAAAACTTCAACTTAGCCATACAAGCTAATTCACATAATAATGCCTTTGGACAAAAATAGCGCACAAAGTGATGATTATTACAATATTCACTTAAGATAGGTATTAATTGCCTCATATTTAGAAACCTGGAACTATCATTAAGAATATCCGCATACTGCAAACTTTTAGTCGGCCGATACTTTGTTTGGGCTCATAAATCAGTATGAAGATGAATAGGTAGTGCGCACATTACAAAGATCAGGACTTTAACCTGTATCAGACCGACTGAAAACGTTGATTGGCATCAAGATCTTCTTTAGAAAAAACTAAAAAACACGCTTTTTATAGAAAAACGAACTAAAAAATAGAAAATAAATTTTAATGAATTTAAATTAAGAAAACAGTGTTAAAAATTTCAATGAATATAAATTAATAATAGTGTGAATACAAAAAAAATATATTAAAAAAAAAGCGTGTTTTTTAGTTTTTTTAAACTATTATTTATTTTCTACTTTTTAGTTTGTTTTAAAACTATTATTTGTTTTGTAGAATTAAAATTCTCTTTAGTATACAAAAATTTGTTAATATTAGAGAAAACGGCTAAAGATAATTATTGGAAATAAAAATTAACATCGAGTCCTGCCTTATCGACTGTAGAGAAAAATTCTAGAAAATTTTAATTAATTTTCTTACCTTATCGACTATAGATGAAAATTATATAAATTAACAAAAATCATATTTTGCAAATTGAAAAGTCTAGAAGTCGGCGTCTAATGGATGTTACTAAGTTAATTTTGCCACCGACTTCTAGGCCGATGCACCTAAAATCAGTTTTTTTTTTGCTTTTTAGTGTTTTGGGAAGTCGGTTTAATTTTTTTGTAAAAAGGTTATTTATTTAAAGCTTTTCAGTGATACGAATAGTTGTCACTATCCATACAAGTGGGAAGTTCTCATCAATACAAAGAATATAAGTCCAAACGAGGTATTTTACATATTCAGTTGTCGAGTTCCCTCGACTTTCTCTGGTCTCCATCATCAGGTCAGCTCCAAACCTTCACTGTTGCAAAGGTCTTGTCAATACAAATAATTTAAGCCCAAACACGAGGTAGTTTACATATTCAGTTGTCGAGTTCCCTCGACCCTCTCTGGTCTCCATCATCAGGTCAGCTCCAAATCTTCACAGTTGAATACTGCTTTTAGGCGTACACCTGAGTGTCAAGTTTTTGCCCTATGTATGCCTACAACTTTTGAAGGTTGCGCTCAATTTCTCAGGGTTTCCATCATCAGATCCTGACCTGATGACTATGGGACCAACTGGCAGCTATTCCGAGTCGAACAAAAAAAGAATAACGTAAATCGGTCTATAAACCTCGGAGTAATCGATGTGTATGTGTAACCTCCTCCTTCGGAGTCGGAAGTCGGTTAAAAATTGAATAATTTTATCAAATTAGTGTATTGTCATCGGTCCTCAATAAATCTACAAAGTTTGAACGAAATCTGGCCGTTTAAAGTGGGTCAAAATCGCGCCCAAAGAAGTCGGTTACAAACCTACAAACATACAAACATACAGGTGAAGCTAATAAAAAGCGTGTAAAAATAGCCAACCATCGGGTCAACTGTCGGCCAACTGTTTAGTGTACAGTGTGCGGGTACTCTTAAGGATACCACTTAAACTGTATTTATTAAGCCACGTTCCCCCCTCAGTTTTCAAAAGGTTATGATCAGCAATTCCATCAAGAACTCACTAGGGGTCTGCCTCAACCAAAAGATGGTTGTGCTCTCATCCCCAGAGATGATCTATCATCAGCTTGTTATAGAAAACTAAAAATAACCCACAGATAACTAGATACTACAGAATTAAAAGCAATACAGGAAATACTATAGTCGTATTTAAATCGAGATAAATATAATCTTACATTAACGAAGGCTAGATTCTGTAAATATCTTACAACTGTAGATTACTACGGCAAAGTGTAAAAACTGGTTGAGTATCAGTTAGTGAACTCTTAGTTAAACATTCAGTTATCATTAACTGGAGTTTGTGGACCACCATGATGAAGTCTAAATTGAATAGTTTAAAGAAAAACTAAATATTGAAAAAAATCGAAAAATAATAAACTAGACCTTTTATGAGAACCTTAGATTAATCTCGTAACTAAGTCGCTGTTTAGGGTTCCGTACCCAAAGGGTAAAACGGGAAGCTATTGTCTTCCTCTGTCAGACGGACAGACGGACGGACGGACGGACGGACGGACAGATGAGTCAAGTTGAGTGTGAGTTGAGTTGAGAGTCAAAAACAATAGGGTCCCGTTTTACCCTTTGGGTACGGAACCCTAAAAAGGGGAATAAAAATAACAAAATTACCTAACAATACATTAATTTTATTTTCGTTACAAAGATGTGAAAACTTTCAGTATACCCACGTGGAACATTGTATTGCGACATCAAAATCAGGAAATGACTCTATCGCGGGTCGCTGCTTCTACTATTACTATGATTTAGGGTTACTAGATATGACTACAGACATACAAACAATAATTTACTTTATTTCCAAAATTAGGTCTCATCCCAAATGTGAAGACTAAGTAAATACTAAGTTTTTTTAGAAACGAATCATTTGTTTAAAATAGCATATTTAAATAACTCATTTTCTGCTCTGTAAAACAAAATATTTTTTCTAGTTACTTCTTTTATATTCCTACATTAATACATCAGAAAACCCATTTCGATAGTATGCATGTGCCATTTGAGCAACTATTGGTAATAAACCATACATTTTCGTTTGTTTCAGAATCGACATCGCACGACCTGAAACTCAACAACAAATCTCTCACCTGTCAACCTACGAACTACGCTCAAAATTCCATTCCCCTGCGCTCCTACCAGATCTAGTCTCACCCTAACTCTACACCAGCCACAGAACATTACACGCAGTGACGAACAGTCCGATCGTCGAATGTTTACACATTAGCATCCATCGCATACCAGTACATCATCATGATATAAATTAGATTACCTTATGAAAGCCAATGTATGTATGTATGTCGCAGCTATATAGTTGAAACTGCTGTTTGATTAAACGACTTGCGTCTGATGAATGAACTGAATTTGAATATTCTGATTGATTTTATAAAATAAAATAATTAATAAATATTGCGAAACCTGCGAAATTAGCATTGGGTGCTAACACGACTAATAAACTTCATATTTACTTTACAAATATATTCTTATAAATTCATATTCAAGCAAGCTTATCACACAACCGTTTCGGGAATTGATCGCGGGATCATCAGTTCGGCAGTCATGGTGACCATTGCGCCAACGATGATTCTATATACACTCTGTTCAAAGGGCTATAATACAATCCGCTACCTATAATACAATGAAGGCGCGAGACTTTCAATCAAATAGCAACTTCAACTAGATGACTGCAACATGTGGATTGTATAACGAAATTGTACCATTTACGTTCATTTTGGGCAGATCAACGAATTGTGACGTGAATTTTGACCTTATTATGTTTTTTTTGTGTGAATAATGTAATATGTCCCTATGTGTAGTTTTAGCTGAAGTGTTTTAGTTCGATAAATTATTTGGTTTGGCTTAAAGAATATGCATTTCACGTATTTCGTATACGTGAATAGGTATATCGTATTGGAAACTAGAGGTACCAAATCAAAAGATAAACGACTGTGACCGAGTTATATTGATGTCTGAGCGACCCTTCAGTACTGCTGTAAGTGGTATAAAATATCCAGGCTTATAACCAAGACTGAAGTTAATAAGAAATAACAAGTAATTGATTGACCTCCCTGGCCCAAGTGACCACCCAGAATACTAAAGGTTACTTTTCCGTTAACTTATTTAAGCAAAAGCTAATTATATATCTTATCTTTGCCAATGGATCAGCTGAGAATATAGAAACAAAGGTTGAATATTGCCCACGCGTAGTAAAAGTTAAGTAAACTTAAGTAACGGTTAAGTTAACCTGGGAAACTGCGCGTTAATAATTATATCAGATAACATTAATTTATATAAGTTATCTTCAAACTTATGTAATATGACATCTATACTAATATTATAAAGCTGAAGAGTTTGTTTGTTTGAACGCGCTAATCTCAGGAACAACTGGTCCGATTTGAAAATTTCTTTCAGTGTTAGATAGCCCATTTATCGAGGAAGGCTATAGGCTACTTTTTATCCCGGTACGGGAAGTAGTTCCCACGGGATGCGGGTGAAACCGCTGGCAGAAGCTAGTTTAGTCAAACAGTCTGTCAGATCAGACATCGAAGAAGATGGTTATGTTTTTTATAGTAAGTACACCGTCTTTCTTTGTACAAATACCTATGTATTAACATATGTAGGTATATATTAACATTATACAAATCTAGATTTACTACTACTTCCATGTATGCTCACGAATGAGTGTTCCTATATTATTATTTTATTTACTTAATTGAGTTTTTGAATGGTCCATATTAATATACCCTGATATATGGTCTTATTTAAATATTTACAATATACCATATTTCGCTGCACAATAAAACCATAGCCAGTTGAATTACACCCATTGAAAACTAGGAGATTTACTGGTTAGGCTATAAAAATCCTGCATAAAAAATTAGATATAATAATTAGCAAAATCCATGTTATTACGTCCCTAATTATGTATGTCTAGCTACTTATGTCGAAACTATAAATTACTATAACATAATATTTAGTGGGGTCAGCTATAAAATAAGAAATAGAAATAAGTTGTAATATTCAAACTCACTAAACGGTCGAAAACTATAAAAAATACATAAAATACTATTTTGGGTATTATATATTTTTTTAGGCTTTATATGGCCTTATCATCCGACTATGTTGGGGTCGGCTTCCAGTCTCACCAGATGCAGCTGAGTACCAGTGTTTTACAAGAAGCGACTGCCTATCTGACCTCCTCAACCCAGTTACCCGGGCAACCCAATACCCCTTGGTAAAGCTAGTTGTCAACAGGTCCATACAAATTACCAATAAATCGTGCGAATCCACAATTAAGAGGGCTATCACAAATTTTCGCGAATTTAAACGTTTTATACGAGTTTTGATGCTTTGGATATAGTCACAATAAAAAAACAAAAATAAGATTCAGAAAGTTTGATCATTTATCTTGAAAGTGTATTAAATAAATATTTTAATTTGTCCACGTACATCAGTAAAATCTTTGTCTCTGCAAAGGATGTTTCATAAAATGTTGCTTTTGGGTATCTTTTGATGCTTCGGTACTCCGAGGATATAGCAATTTAACCATTTATAAAAATGTTCAAGATACAACTACATCTTGTACTTGGAAGTGCTTAAATCAATTTATTACAATTCATACAGTATTACACCAAAAATAATTCTATAAAACTGAGAGTTACTGACAATTTTCCGTACGAAACTATATTTTTTATCTATGAAAGTATAATCCAAATTCAAATAAAAAACATTTAATAATTAAGGTGGTATTGTTATAAAGCTTGAAAAAAAAAATTGGTCTATTTAAAAGTAAAACAATATTTTAAAATAATTTTTGTTTGCAATGCAAAAATCAATATAAATCTTGTGACGCGCGGTGTTCAACTTTAGTCAGCGCCAGGCGCTTACCGAGGAGGGACGTATCGCTCGCTGTTGCGCCGCGTAAACTCGCCGGAGTTCGAAAAATATAGCGCAACCTACGCATCTAACACGTTTTGATACTAGTGAGTTTTATTTTATTTATTAGTTATAATGATCTGATTGAAATGTAATATACATAAGTATTAGGCCATGATATTCTAATTCGAAAATGTTATAGATTGGGTTCTCTTTTTTTGATGTTGGTTATAAAGAAATATGTACGTAAATGTCATCGTCGTTAGTTTCGCTGTTGCATAATAATGTAATTGGACTTCTTTGATTCTTGCAGGATAATGAAAGCATATTTAATTCAGACTATCAGACTCAATTGAATACCAGTACAAATAATATGGTAAGTATTTTTTGTCACCCGCAAAAGGTATACGTGACATATTTGTTTTAATAAACTATCTACATTCCTAGTTTTCATTGTTGCAGGAAAATGAAGATACAATACATGGAAGACGAATTATAGATTTTAGTTTTTTTATAAATCAATTACTTATAATTGATAAACATGGTGAAAAGTTTGGTTTTGATTAAATAATTTAAAAATTGTAAACGATTACTTGTTTATTGTAACTCAATCAAGCTATTCTAGGTTATAAAATTCATCGGTACAAATAATATTTCATAAACTATAAAACCAATAAACTATTTCGAAAATAAAAGTGGCAAAGTCTCAAGTTTGTTTGTGCCGCGTAGCGGTCCGCAGGTGTGCGTTGCGTATTTCACTAGACGCACACGCGCGCAAGTGCTGCCGGCTATCGTCTAATTTACCTAAACCTGAGCGATTCGATTTTGTAATAGCGCTCTTAACATGTCAGCAAGGGGGCATGTCGCAATTAATTATGATCTACCGTCAATTACTGGAAGCGATAATAAGATCTAAGCCAAAAGGTCACTCCAATCGTGTCATACATATCATTATGTGCGGCAATATATCAAAACTGCAAACATTAGGTCGCATTTACACTTATAAGTTCGAATCAGGTAAGTAATAAGCATGGTGAATGGAAAAAAAACCGGCCAAGTGCGAGTCGGACTCGAGCAAGAAGGGTTCCGTACCATTATTTAAAATGAGAAAAAAAATCACGTTTGTTGTATGGGAGCCCCCCAAAATACTTATTTTATTCTAGTTTTCAGTATTTGTTGTTATAGCGGCAACAGAAATACATCATCTGTGAAAATTTCAACTCTCTAACTATGACGGTTCATGAGATACAGCCTGGTGGCAGACGGACGGACTGACAGAGGAGCGAAAACAATAGGGTTTTACCCTTTGGGTACGGAACCCTAAAAAGTAATTAGTCCGTCTTTTAGATAACTCTTAAGTAAAGGACACGTATTTTTTCTTTTCTCTCTCGAACAAATACCAATGGAGATACAACACAAAATTTTGTTCGAATATTGTGTTACGTCACTATTAAGTAAAATTTTTACGACTTACGATTTTGTTACGTCACAAACACCCACTCTCAACTTTTAGTTCCTTATACCTAAGTGATTTTGTAATGTTTTATTATTAAAAAAGACGTGTCCTAATGTAAAGCCCCTTCTTTAGTCAACTTCTTACAACTTTCAGAAGTTATTTACATTTTTACGGAAGCAAAGTACAAGTGTAAAGTCGGGGTTAGAAGTACATATACCCACGACCTATGGTTGCAATTGCGTAAAATATGCAAGCAATTATGTCCTTTAAATGTGACGTACAATGTTAATAATCGTGTGCACGATTTGATAGTTATGGTCAGCGTGTTGGTGGTAGGGTTGGCGTATTTTCTTAGATGTAGTGGTAATGATGAAAATCAAAAACGCAAGTAATTTTTCTTTCTTACAATATTTCTATTATTTTTTAACAATTAAGAAATGTACGTATAAAAATGTTAACGATTTTTTTTTTAAACTACTGAAACAATTCAAATCCAGTACCTACACAGATATTCATGTCAAGGAGAGCCTAGGAACGGACATAAGGCTACTTTTTATCCAGAGGCGAGAAGCAGTTTCATCGGAATACGTAGATAAACCAAAACCTGCTTAAAGAAAAACAACGATTTCTCCCACATACCTAAAACTAATAAAAAATCCACCAAAGTTTTCCTAGCAACCCTACACGCATACAATTGTAACACCGAAACGGGCGCGCACGAGCACGATGATGACCGAACAGGCGCGTAATGACACGAACTGTCACGAGCGGGTCCGATTGCACCCGAACACGAGTTGATCGTGCACGGAGCTATATCGAGGTGTCAAGGGTAGGGCTGCGATTGCTAGAAAGAGTTATACTGCGGTTTTGGTACATAGAATAAGGGTTTCAGAAGGAACATGAGAGCTAAGGCATGAAGGGGCTGCGGGATTGTTCGAAAGAGTTACCGCGGCCCTGGTACATTGAACGCCTCATTGGTCTAGTGGTTGCAAGCGCGGCTGCTGTTCTCGAGGTCTCGGGTTCGATTCCCGGGTCGGGCCGAAATCGCTTTGTGGGTTTTCTTGAACTTTCACAAAGCAGCCCGTAGTCTGGAAGTTGGTGATTGATTCACCCGTGCATCGGAGAGCACGTAAATGTCGGTCCTGCGCCTGATCTCTTTCCGGTCATGTCGAATTGCCGTCCCATCGGGTTATGAGAGTGAAGGAATAGGGAGTGCACCTGTGTCTGCGCAAATGCTCGTGCACTATACTATGTCCTGCGCAGCTGGCAGATATCCTTAAATGAGAACAGCCGCCGTGGCCGAAATCGGCCGTGGACGCCATTATTATTACACTAGCTTCTGCCAGCGGTTTCACCCGCATCCCGTGGGAACTACTTCCCGTACCGGGATAAAAAGTAGCTTATAGCCTTCCTCGATAAATGGGCTATCTAACACTGAAAGAAATTTTCAAATCGGACCAGTAGTTCCTGAGATTAGCGCGTTCAAACAAACAAACAAACAAACAAACAAACTCTACTGCTTTATAATATTAGTACACAAATCGGACCAGTAGTTCCTGAGATTAGTGCGTTCAAACAAACAAACAAACAAACTCTACAGCTTTATAATATTAGTATAGATAAAGGGCTTCAGAAGGAACATGATGAGTTTTAGTCAGTAACCGTCTTACCACAAAAACTTTTAAACGTCAGTTTAAGACTTGTCTAAAAAAATGTCAAATTATGACGTTGACATATGGTTCATTTTGCAGCCACAATATTTTTAGACAAGTGTAAAACAGGTGGTTAAGTTTTTGTAGTAAGGCCATAGGAGTCTGATACTACCTCACATTCTGATACTCCCGCTGCTTACCCACAGCGGGAGAGGTCTTTTGATGATTAGGTACCTATCAAAGTAATTTAAAAAAGCAGATATATGATGTAATGTTGATTGGGTTATGGCATTTAATTTTCTCTTCTAAAATATCAAAAAAAATCTTTACAGCTTGGAGTCATGAATTGCCGATCGATGGCAGTATTTTTTTTTTAATTTAAGTTTATTAATTTACGTAAATTCCTTGTCAAACGATAGTGGCCTACCTGGGACATAAAAACAATTTGCGTGATGTGAATAGTCTGCAATGATATAACTCAATGCCACCTTTCCAGGGAAACAGTCGTTATATTATGTAGAAATAACAACACGTTGTAAACATTACATTACCTAAACGGCGATATTTATCCCGTATTAAATATATATTAAATAGACCCATAACTAAGTACACTGTCGTAAATTCCCTCTACTTATGGCCCCGCACGGAAAGGTGCAAACAATGTGAAAATGCATTCACAAATACTATATTAGTACATGTACAAATAAACACATCCCGCCGCATTTAAACGAGTAGTATTAAAGGCACAAAACACAATAAACTCTTACAAATAATGCTGGCTTTCGAACAAAAAACACAATATACGAATATCATAGTCGACACTCGGAATAAGGCCAAATAAAGACATGCAACGCAGTAATGCGATCGCTCGCGGCACCTGTCAAACGAATTGCTCGGAAATTATCCGAGTACTCGATACCCGAGGCACATCCACGATTTACGATACCGAATTCCATAATCGAATGCATCAGCTGATTTAAAATCGAATGGAAATCGACCCGTTTTAGGTAAGCGACGATTTATGATAGGAATTGGAAAGTCGGTTACACAAATCGAATTTGGAATTTCTTTCGAATACTTTTTTAATCTTGACTCGATCAGTACATTAATAAAGTTTGCTTGAGTTTTCTTGTAAATAACGAAAACCGCTGGTTCGATATTCGTGAGATTTTATCTTTTCGAAATATTTTATTTTTGTTTTTGGATTGGTTGTCCAGAACGTTTTGTAGCTCCATGATGTCAGTCACCTGCTATTTTCGTGTATTTTTTTATTTGTACATGTAAATGTTGGAAACTCGAGAAAGCCTTTAAGTACATGTAAAACGAAATTACCACACAGTAAAACGGTCGAGTTACATTCACATAGTGCCATTTAGTACACAATAAACTTACTCCAAGTCACTTTCACCTACTTAACATAACCAAATACGTTCCATCGTTTCTTTGGTACGTAAACGCTCGTAAAACGATCCTAAAATCTATTTTCTATTTAAATATTTTATTACTGGCCACAAGCTCTAAAGTTGGACAGTAATAAAGCCAGCTAAGTTTAGCACCAAATTACGGAGACCTCCCAATATGTCCTAAGAACTATTAATTTAAGAAAAAATCTGTCTCGTAAAGGGTCAAACTAAATTGGTTGATAGCCTTTTAATGAGGCAAAATACATGTAGAAAAAGTTCTAGTTAATTTTTGGGCGGTCGTAAATTACCTCTATGTGGCAATGTTGACTTGATAGTTTTTATTACTTGTTTATTATATCGTATTTAGCGACATTTTATTTGGTTACTAAGAATAGGATTTCGGTTAATGACTTCAATTGGATTTTATTTCGATTAAGTTTTTTTTTTAAAGAATAAGGCAAAAAGTTTAAATACATTTTACTGTAAAAAATTGAATTTTTTCTTTTCAAAATATTCCGTTCAAAATATTTTCATCCACTTGATATCATATCTCCTCGGCTAAATATGGTTACCTAGGTACTCTACAATTTCAATACAACGTAATATTTTATATACCTATCTAAAAATGCAAAAATATGCACCTACATAAAACACATAACAATAGCTGTCAAATAAATTAAAAAAAAAATAGATAACGTTACGACAGTAAACGTCTAAAATATCAGAATACGCGATGAGCACAAAGTACCGTCATTTTGATGGTACATCGTAAATGTCTACATTAATTTACTGATGTCCAGTAAATGTTCTCAAATGCATCGTTTTATTATTATTTTGTTATTTAGTATTACTGATATGCCGGTTCTATTCTCTACGAAGAGGCACGTCAAGAGTGCATAGGATTCTTCTTGGCAAGTACGCTCCATCTTCCACCACATCGTCGCTTAGGGTGAAGCCAAACGAGCGTAATTTTATGAGTTGTGAGTCGCGAAATTTCTGTCGCGTAATTTCTGCTGCATTCGGTTTCATACAAAAATGCAGTTTGTGCCACACGACGACGCAAAATGAGTTGTCTGCCGACTCACGTGCATAAACTGGACCGAATTTCTGTCGGGGTTTTATGTGATGTAATAATTCTTGAAAATTATGTAATGGCAATTATGGTAGTAGTTTTTAAACATATCTGGATTTGCGCATACACGTTCATATAATGCATGGAACTGTCCACAGATCAGCCTCTCACTATTGAGTGGGTTTACCCAGCTTCTTTTTTGGTATCATCTTCTGAATAAGTTTCTTCTGAATATACTTCATAAATACACAATATTTGCAATGAATCCATCGCACTTGATGACCCAAACACCCCATAAAAACGCTCGATAGTAACTCAATAAATTACGTCCGTCTGGCAGCTCAACAGAAATTCAGTTGAACGAAAAATAAGTGACCGAAAATACGTGACTCACAACTCATAAAATTACGCTCGTTTGGCTTCACCCTTACCATCAGGCAACGGCGGATCCAGGGGGTAGGTCACAAGGTCATGACCCCCCCCTGGGCCAGGTTCAGGACCTAAGAGGACCAATAATTGTAATGGTTAAACACGATGTTTTATGTTTTTGTTATAAGATAATTGTTATTCCGAGTGAATAAGTAGATAGAACTACATAGTTACAGGTAGAGTAGTTTTGCTGAAGAATTCGTGCTCGCAACGCTCGCTCTCTATTCTTTATTCACTCTTTATCCGTACCCAAAAGGAGGAAACGGGATCCTGTTACTAAGAATCCGCTATCCGGGTTGTCTACATGGTCTACATGCTGTATCTCATGCAGGGCCGTCTTAACCTATGGTGCAGGGTGTGCGAATAACCCGGGCGCCTCGGTCTCAGGGGCGCCGCGGGACGCCCCACCACCAGGAAATTTCGAAGAAATTACACCCGTTCGATAAGGAAGTTCCACATTAAATCATGATACTAACAAAAAAGTCGCCTTGGCTTTGTTGGATTGATCATTTTGATTATTTTTAACTTTTAACATCCTCCAACTAAGTGAAATAATTCTAGCTCGCTACGCTCGCGAGTAAATGACTGTGTCTGTACTGTATTAAAATTTCTGATTGTTTATTATTTTTATTGACGCACCAAATCAACGAACACAAATGGCACTCGCTCTAATCACGGTTCCTTTTTATTTGTACGTAATTCCCAGTCTGATTTGTGAGTCTTCAAACAAATAATTTAAAAAAGTTCGCGCTCGCGGCTACTTGTTGCTTTACAATGTACTTAATCAGGTGCTTTTGTGTCGTAGGCTCTAAAAATTTCGCGCTCGCTTCGCTCGCGCAATATTGTATATACCTTGCCTTGATAACTTCATAAGTCAAATATAGCAAAAAAAAATATTGATGGAGTCCTCAAAAACAGAACAGTTTGCGCTTGCGACTGCTTGTTACTTTACAGCGCTTTTTGAAACTTATGAACTTTTTGTGTCCGCAATCGTAAAAAAATTTTTACGATTGCGTTGTCCTGTCTCGACTTTTATAACTTAAATCTGGCCAACAGTTTGAGCCTACCATGATTTGGAAACATTTTTTTAAGTCCTTTACCAAAAAGTAACTTTCGTTCGAACGTTTTTATTTATATTCCTTTTAAAGTACTTCGATCAATATGTACTACTCAAAATCTTTCAATAGATACATAGGTGGCGCTTGGGTGATGATTGCACCCAGGCGCTACATGAGCTAGAGACGGCCCTGATCTCATGAACCCTTACCAATAGTAAGTCAATTGAGATCTTCACAGACAATTTTTTAGGTACTTGGTGCAATAAAAACGTACGCGCCCTTTTCTGCGTACACAATACTTTTCAAACGTTTATTATTCAACCTGAAAAAATTCTCGCGCTTGCTATGATCGCGCTTTCTTGTATTTGTGCTGTATATTTGTTATACAGCAAGAAAGCGTTTTCATCTACATTTAGTCCTCGAACTGAATAAAAAATTTCGCGCTCGCTTCGCTCGCGCCTTTTTCAATTTCGCATCTGTGATTATGTCCACGAAATCTCGTTCGCTCAGTTCGGACTATTTTCTACATAAAAACACTTTTTTAACCTTAGTCCTCGACCTGAACAAAAATTTTCGCGCTCGCTTCGCTCGCGCTATTTTGTTTGGCACGTGTGTGTAGTATTAATATGAGAAATTGCGCTCACTCTGCTCGGGCCATTTCCTACATGAAAACACTTTTCTTAACATTCGTAAAAATTTCGAACTTGCTACGATCGCGCTTATTGTATTTATACTACTACTTTTAATATTAAAAGAAGTATACGCTACAATATAATATTTTTTGTGACTTGACCACGACTGTGTGACCTCCCCCTGGCGCCGAAGCTGGATCCGCCCTTGCCATCAGGTGTGATAGTGGTCAAACGAGAGCCTTTCGACATTAAACAAATGAAGAATTGAACATCCCAAGTTATTGTAACTAAGTTGTTGTTGCTATCGAGGTGAAAGGTTCAGCTACCCAGCGTGTCTCCAAGTCTTCCCATTGTGCGACGGGCGTATGAGGAACATTATAATACCCCAGAAGATGTAAATAAGGATAACCTATCTAGGCATTGATATATAAAAAATCCTATCTAGGTGGAGCATTTACTGATGAAAGGACAATGAGCGTTTTGGTCTACCTCTCCTCTAGCATTAAGTGATATATTAATAGAAAGCTTGTGTTATGTAGAGTATTTTCTTGTATGGCGGCGATTGTCCTTTGTTAGTATTTAGGGAGTTACAACGTGTTTAGTGAAATAATAACTATGTCTAAAATCTGATGTAGCTTCTAAAGTACTGACAATTTCTTAGAGGTATCTTAGTACGAAATGTTCTATATATTTAAAATGGCCTTTCCAGTGATATATTTCATTACTAGAGAAGGAATCTAAGAACTTGAAACTAACTATCGATAAAAAACCTTAAACATGTTCTTACATCTAAAGTACTAAGAATTGGTAAGTAGTATGTTAGTACAAAATGTAACGCTTGAAAAGACCTTTCAAATGATGTATGACTTATTACTAGAGGGGGAGTAGACCAACATTCAAACATTTCGCCCATTGTCCTTTTTTAATACCTCTTCACCATCCATCTGACTAGCCTTAAACTAACTATGTCGGGTCGGCTTCCAGTCTAACCAGATGCAGCTGAAAACCAGTGCTTGACATGAAATGACTGCCTATCTGACCTTCTCAACCCGACACCCTTTAGTAATAGGTGCCTACATCAAGTATAGTTATCGGCACGGATATTGAGCTCTCGGCGGAAGAGTGGGGATCGCTTTGCGCACTGTACACATGAGGCAATAAACCAATAAATCGCTTCTGAGCAGGTGAAGGTCAGGGCTCAATATCCGTGCCGATAACTATAAGTGTCTTTAATATTTTCGTCTTCACCAAAGTTTTTGTATGCACGGCTCGTGTATGCCCGTTTCAAAAAAAAACTATAGGCACTATTGTACTTACTTTTATGGCCTTTTAAAAAGTAATATCTATTCTTATCATGGCTATTAATCTGACATGAATATAACTTACTCTATGCCTCACTATTTTGATGGCGCACTGACCAATCAGGCGAAATGATTGGGAAAACGATTTATAGGTATCGAATAATTGCAAGACACAAGCTGCGTTGTGGTGATGTCTATTCTAGTGTCGATTGTCTTGGGTAAAAATAAGTGCCTATAACATATTATGGAGTTTTCGGCTGACTGTATCTATACTAATATTATAAAGCTGAGAGTTTGTTTGTTTGTTTGTTTGAACGCGCTAATCTCAGGAACTACTGGTCCGATTTGAAAATTTCTTTCAGTGTTAGATAGCCCATTTATCGCGGAAGGCTATAAGCTACTTTTTATCCCGGTACGAGAAGTAGTTCCCACGGGATGCGGGTGAAACAGCTGGCAGAAGCTAGTATTTTTATAAACATGCTTAATGAATTGGTATGTATTATCTAAGATCCTTACTAATACTTATTGAATAAGTTGCGAAAGTATCGCTCGAAAGTGTCTATCTGTCTGTCATGCTCTCACGTCAAAAGTACTGAACCGAGTTTAACAAAGTTTTGTACACAGATAGTCTAGACTTCCAAAGCGTGAGAATGAATTTAGGCTACTCTTTCCCCTGAAGCGAGTGACCTGTATTTCACTTATCTTTCTGGCTTGTGAGGATAATTACGTATGCAGGAAAAGTTGAAATAGCTACATCGGGTAGGTGATGTGAAAAGTCGTGGTGGAAAAAAGTCGTGGTGGCCTAGTGGGTAAAGGACCAACCTCTCAAGTATGAGGGCGCGGGTTCGATCCTAGGTCAGGCAAGTACCAATGCAACTTTTCTAAGTTTGTATGTACTTTCTAAGTATATCTTAGACACCATTGACTGTGTTTCGGATGGCACGTTAAACTGTAGGTCCTGGCTGTCATCGAACATCCTTGACAGTCGTTACGGGTAGTCAGAAGCCAGTAAGTCTGACACCAGTCTAACCAAGGGGTATCGGGTTGCCCGGGGAACTGGGTTGAGGAGGTCAGATAGGCAGTCGCTTCTTGTAAAGCACTGGTACTCAGCTGAATCCGGTTAGACTGGAAGCCGACCCCAACAGGATTGGGAAAAAGGCTCGGAGGATGATGGGTAGGTGATGTGCCGTTGCAAGGTAAGTAGAACTACTCGGTATCCCTAACTGTCATATGCCAAAGCAGGCTATCAGTCTACCTACAAACAAGGTCATACAAGACTTCATCTCCACATCCGTATTCAGTGTGGTCGAACTATCAAGATATTTTACTCTTCTTTTAAAAATATATGTTTTTACATACTTTGAGATTCAGAACACGTTTGCCAAGGCGTCAGTACACCGCTGGTCGTGTCAACATCTGAGATCATTTAACCTACTGGACACGCTCTTGATGTACCTTTGACAAAAGGTATAAGATCCTTTCATACTCGTATGTGTGTATGCCAGTTTCATGCTTATGAACTCGTTACGGGTAGCCAGAAAGTCCGACATTCAGTCTACATAGGGGTATTGGGTTGCCCGAGTTGAGGAGGTCAGATAGATAGTCGCTCCTTGTAAAACACTGGTACCTACTCGGTTGAAACCGGTTAGTTGGGAAAAGGCTAAACAGGTAATCCCCCAAAATCCCCAAAATTGATAAATTTTGATGAGGTCGAAAATGAATAAGTGAGCTATCACTGTTTGTCGCATTGCCTTATCTCTTGCAAATTTGGCATATCTCTCACAGAGAATGGTGCTCATGGCAACTCCAGTAGATTAAACAGTCTAAGGCCAACACCCATAAACTCTCAGACATTTTAGACTATCTCGATTGAAGTCAGGTAATTGTACAAGTTGTCGACCGTCCTATTTATATTTTATTTACACTCGTTTCGCCTTGCGTGCTTCGTAATGGTATTAAAGGCGGTTGATGTTGTACTAAATAATAGTTTAAATTCATAGCACATAGTATGAGGCGCCGGTTGTGTGAAGAAAGCGTCAAATGCTATAAAGTTGCGGATGTTAAGATCGGATCGGAGTGAGGTAGGGAGACTTTGTCGGTTCTGTTCGTGTTTATTGAATCTGTACTGATATAATTGTATTGTAAGACCTATATTGTACCTAACCATATTTCAAGCAAATAAATATATTCTATTCTATTTTATTACAAAGCTAAAGAGTGTGTTTGTTCGAACGCGCTAATCTCAGGAACTACGGGTCGGATTTGTAAAATTATTTCAGTGTTAGATAGCTCATTTATCGAGGAAGGCTATAGGCTACTTTTAATCCCGGTACCGTAGTTTCCACTGGATGCTAGTGAAACCGCTGGCAGACTAGCTGTTTTATATAACTACTAGCTTTCGCCCGCGGTTTCACCCGCGTCCCGTAGCCGGATGGTGACAAAAACTATCCTAAAACCTTCTCCCGGGTCTAAGTTACCTCCCCTCTAATTTTCAGCCAAATCGGTCAAGCCGTTTTCATTTTATGTCGTGACAACGGAAAGCGGGTTTCATTTTTATATATAGATAATTAATGTAATCATGAAATAGACCAAACTGGCTGAAAGTGGCAAAATGTAGGCAGAGATGGAAAGATTTGGGGAAGGCTTACGTCCGAAGACCGACAACTCTAGGGCCGTAATACATAGATGGATGTACTCAAAAACTTGTGATGATAGTTATTCTATAATACTGATGTTTTGGCTCAATATGGTTTCAACGTAGCGTATTTACAGAGTGTACATAGCCAAAACGCATCCATAGGAAACTGCTCGCTGATATTTTGTAATGCTGTTTTTTAATTTGTGATTTCAAAGTATACACGAATTTTGCGTACTGCTCGAGTATAATTCGTAGCTTAGATGTGCACATGCATCATTCCAATTTATACACGGTCAAATTTAATTATACAAAATTAATATTAGGTAAAGCATTAAATAAAAAAGGCTTTTGAATCTGAGTTTGTTTATTAAAAATGGGTGCTAATTAAACAGGCTTCTTTTTAATATCATTATTCGCCCCCAAAAATGTATGTTGCCTTCTAAATTACTAAGTCAGCCACAATTAACGAGCATCTAAATAATACTATCTTAGCCACTAGTATCTTCCACGTAAACCACTCTAAATACAACTCAGCATGATGGTTATTTTTTAGCATCTAAATTTGTAGCATGCATTCTAACAGTAAACTTCTGAAGTCGTGGTGGCCTAGTGGGTAAAGGACCAACCTCTCAAATATGAGGGCGCGGGTTCGATCCCAGGTCAGGCAAGTACCAATGCAACTTTTCTAAGTTTGTACGTACTTTCTAAGTATATCTTAGACACCATTGACTGTGTTTCGGATGGCACGTTAAACTGTAGGTCCCGGCTGTCATTGAACATCCTTGACAGTCGTTACGGGTAGTCAGAAGCCAGTAAGTCTGACACCAGTCTAACCAAGGGGTATCGGGTTGCCCGGGGAACTGGGTTGAGGAGGTCAGATAGGCAGTCGCTTCTTGTAAAGCAATGGTACTCAGCTGAATCCGGTGAGACTGGAAGCCAACCCCAACAGGATTGGGAAAAAGGCTCGGAGGATGATGATTCTAACAGTAAACTTCTAAAATACTATTAAATGACACCATAAAATATATTTAATTAGCTTCTAATTTTTTTAACTCAGTACGTTTAAAATGTAAGCAAGCAACATGCAGCAAGCATCGCTTCTGTCACGGCTCCGGTGCTGCGGGGCTCCGGCGCTCCCATGCGAGCTTATCGTCGCAGATGGTTTTCACGCTCACCGCCGCAGCTTCGGCTTGCTGGCCTGAGCCGGCCAGCCTCAGCCGCGGCGGCGAGCGTTAAAACTACCTGCGGCAGCTCGCAGGCCGCCTCGCCCCTCCGCGCCTACGCGGTTTTGAATTGCACTCTAGGGGTAGGGCAGACAAGACTACGTGGAGTCGGTTTTGCAGCGATTCGATTTCGTCACTAACTTCAATTTTTAATACAATGTTTTTTAATTGAAGGTTATAAATGGCAATATACTAAAAACGAGGCCCAGTTAGTAAATTAGATGACAATGTATAAATAATGTTGTAAAATTACAAGCTTAATCATGTGTTCAATAAATAATTTTGTGGCTGCACTTATATTTCCCATAAAAAATCAACTTGTTTAAAAAATATACAAAAAGAAATTGAATTTACGAGCATTATTAATATTTAAATTAACATTAAATGCTAGGTCGTGTTTTAATCAAAATGGCAGCATGCAACTGCTCGCGAATAGATTGGAATCGTAAAGTTTTTCGCGCCTATTCCAGTGTATACACGATTAGTTTGCATGCGGACTAGCACTGTATAATATGGAACAAAGCAAGTTACTTTGGCCACTACAAAATATATGCGAGTATTTGCGTACTGCTGCTGTATACATCGGAAGACTTTGTATAAAAAGTGAATTCCAATCTATTCGCGACTAGTTTCACACGCTTGCGTACTAGCCATGTATATACTGTAAATACGCTTCAACGTAATACGGATTTACATTCTATTCTCTTATCTATGAATTTTGCCTACTATGAGCGCCTATTCCTAGTCTTTGCCTACGTGGGATGTAAGGACTTTTACTCCATTTAATGTTTTTGAATTTAATGCAACCCACAGCGATCGTCATAGAGGGCATTTGATGAAAAGGTAGGCTGAACAATTTTCCTCTCACCCTACTAAAGAAGTAAGTACCGTATGACAGTTTGTCGACAGAAATGTCATAAAATAATAAATACATAGTTTGAACGTTTTTACAGGCAACTAATGGTAGGTCTAGTGTTTTAGATCCCATATCCTTTATTCTCGTGGCTATACCTATCTATACTAATATTATAAAGCTGAAGAGTTTGTTTCTTTGTTTGTTTGTTTGAACGCGCTAATCTCAGGAACTACTGGTCCGATTTGAAAATTTATTTCAGTGTTAGATAGCCCATTTATCGAGGAAGGCTATAAGTAGGCTACTTTTTATCCCGGTACGGGAAGTAGTTCCCACGGGATGCGGGTGAAACCGCTGGCAGAAGCTAGTAAAATAATAAATACATAGTTTGAACGTTTTTATAGGCAACTAATGGTAGGTCTAGTGTTTTATATCCCATGTCCCTATATTCTCGTGGCTATACCTATCTACTAATATTATAAAGCTGAAGAGTTTGTTTGTTTGTTTGTTTGTTTGAACGCGCTAATCTCAGGAACTACTGGTCCGATTTGAAAATTTATTTCAGTGTTAGATAGCCCATTTATCGAGGAAGGCTATAGGCTACTTTTTATCCCGGTACGGGAAGTAGTTCCCACGGGATGCGGGTGAAACCGCTGGCAGAAGCTAGTGTATAGATATAATTATTTCGTCTGCTGGTGTTTTCAAATTTATAGACAAAATGATAGTTCCTGTGTGGTGTAGTCTTGAAAAGACAATGTAACAACGATTAAGTAGTTATCTACCGGGAATATAAACATACATACAAAGACTGCCCATTGTTATACGCAGTGTTCTTATTACCTTTTTCATTCAGTATTTCACAATGCAATCAGCAAAATTAATGATTAATTAGGTACTTACTACCTTGGTATATTGTTTAAAAATAATTTGATGGTTCAGTTCCCACAGGTAGGTATGTATTTCATTTTAAATTCGTATTTACAATAAGGATAATATAAACTGAACGTAACGAATTTTAACTGCCGCTATCAAAAACGTGCGACATGGCACGTACGCATCCTGGTTAGTATACCTACCTAATAAGATGTTAGCTGGATGTATAGAATCTACATAATTAAGTTTCTAAAAAGAGATCCTTACTCCCTTCCAATTTATTTGTACCCCAATTCCAATTTATTTATTACTAGCTTCTGCCAGCGGTTTCACCCGCATCCCGTGGGAACTACTTCCCGTACCGGGATAAAAAGTAGCCTATAGCCTTCCTCGATAAATGGGCTATCTAACACTGAAATAAATTTTCTAATCGGACCAGTAGTTCCTAAGATTAGCGTGTTCAAACAAACAAGCAAACAAACAAACAAACAAACAAACAAACTCTTCAGCTTTATAATATTAGTATAGATTTGTCCCCATTTTCTTAACAATAAAATTGATCATACGATCCTCGGTGCTTTAGAAACTGATTATAAATAGACAATATTTCATGACATCAATACAAGATGCCCCCTATTGCGTTACAGATATGATACTAATAATAAACATTATTATTTACAACCCACTTATTTATAATTTACGATGTTCTTATCACTTTATCAGTGTTTAATGTATGGATGTGTATGTTGTGGCAATTGGACTTGTATTTTGATTCTAAACTTCAAGTTTCCGTAGTGTAGCGGTTATCACGTGTGCTTCACACGCACAAGGCCCCCGGTTCGATCCCGGGCGGAAACAGTGTCTTTTTGGATACTTAGTTTTTTTTTTGCTGTATTCTCACTTGGTCATCTTGATATGTATGCAGGTCATATTTTAAATAGTAAAAAAAACCTTAACTTTTAATAATGAAATTAGATTTAGAACCTTCAAAACTAGGTCCCTATCGCATCAAACTTTTACTTAATAATAAAGTTAAGTAGGTATCTATTGTTTACCACTTTACAATTAAAACATCATAAAAAATTGTTCTCAATTCCATAAAAACTACAATATTCATTTGGATGTCATTACAAATTCAGTAAATTAGTTAATGGGTACCCAATTGGGTAGCTAAATTCAGTACTAGATAAAATAGAAACTTGATTAATTCCCCGAATATCTTATAAGAACTTTTTAAATAAGTAACCCTTTTTCTCATTCATTCACTAAAAACCCATTAAAAACCAAACACCATTTAAATAATTTTCAAATTTCGAACATACGACAATCAAGAATCAAGTCCGTTAAAAAAACACGTCATCACGCATTCGAAAGGCACACGTGCATCGCCCGCATGAATAAAAAGCATAAAAAAAAAGAAAAAATAATAATTCGAATTTTAAAATTGATTTGCATAAAAGACTCCTTGCTTTAAAACTACACGGGGCGCCTGAACAATCAGCCTATTGTTCTTAGCGAGTCGAAAAATATTTAAAACAATAGTCACACAGTGTGCCCTAAGCTTTAGGGCCGTTTCATTGATGCGGGCTGTTAACCGACTCTAACGAAAGGGTGTAATTGGATCTAGTGTGCCAGACAAAGATTTCTGACTTATTGTCTAGAAGTCTTTTTTTATTCAAAATACTTGATAAAAAAATATCTAAAGTTTTCTTTGCGTGTTTTTGCAAGAGTCTGTATAACAATGTTGGAAACGAAAAATATGTGATGATAGGTTTATTATTTTTTGATAGAATACTTACAATAAATATGACCGATGACATATAATTAGCAGTAAGTATATAACCAGTCAAAAGGTAATCAGTAAAAAATATCAAAAGTTCGGAAACTAAATATTACCTAATAATATACAAAACATTTATGCATTATCAATACATAGTATAAAACAAAGTCGCTTTCGCTGTATGTCCGTATGTATGCTTAGATCTTTAAAACTACGCAACGGATTTTGATGCGGTTTTTTTAAATAGATAGAGTGATTCTTAAGGAAGGTTTGTATGTATAATACATGTAAGTACCACGGGCGAAGCCGGGGCGGGCAGCTAGTTTGTTATAAGTAATAAAACCGCTGGCAGTAAGTGGGTTAGTTAATAAATTACTTTTTAAAAGTTTTCACATAGGTGTCTTCCGACTTAATTTATCGTCATTCTACAAATAAGTAGGTTTTAAATAAAAAAATAATCATGGCAGGTATTTTCATTCGCTTACTGTTATATATAGCCGTTTTATTTCTGATTAGAACATTAAATTGATAATTGCAGACTAGCTTATTGAAAATACCGTACATTAATTGTATCGATCTATATTGTCATAGCAGTTGAAGATTTTTCGAGCTGTGTGTGAAAATATCCTCCATTATGAAAGCGCTCTTACCGTTTCCAAGGCTAATAAGACGTAAGAATTTAATTTCAGTCAGCCGTTTTAAGCTGAAAGCACAATAAACTCATCTATACTAATATTATTAAGAGGAAAACTTTGTTTGTTTGTAATGGATAAACTCAAAAACTACTGGACCGATTTTAAATATTCTTTCACCATTAGAAAGCTATATTATCTGCGAGTAACATAGGCTATATTTTATCCCGGTGTGGGCAGTAGCTCCCACGGGACGCGGGTGAAACCGCGGGAAAACGGCTAATATTCGCATAAAATACTAGTACTTAGTTTTAATTTTCTGAAATACGAATAAAATCATATCTCTGATCTGTATACCTTGTTCTGACAAAATACGATCTATTATTTGTTTCTCATATTTAAATATTTTTGCACATCTTATCTCATCAGATTTCATAAATCAAAAGCTTTTAGAATCAAGTTAATCGTTAACAAAATTTAAAAACTTGCAATTGTTCAAATACAAATGGCATCTGGCTGGCTGTTCGCCGTGGATTTATATAACTTGTCTATCCATTGATACAGATTAGAAATTGAATTTTGTCATTAGCTTCATATAAATTACCCACTAGCTGTTTTGGAAAACAAACATCCTTGACCGTTGCTACGGGTAGTCAGAAGCCAGTAAGTCTGACACCAGTCTAACCAAGGGGTATTGGGTTGCCTGGGTAACTGGGTTGAGGGGGTCAGATAGGCCGTCGCTCCTTGTAAAATACTGGCAGTCAGCTGAATCCGGTTAGACTTGTCGGCTTGGAGGATGATGAGTGGTTTTCGGACAACTTTCTTCCCTTACCGCGATAAAATATAGCCTATGTTACTCAGAGATAATTTTGTAGAATAGTTTTCCAACGGTTCACTAGTTTCGGACCCTTTTTAGGGTACGAAAAAACAAAAAGTTTCCTCTATTAGTATAGACAATCTTAAATCGCTAAACAATTAAATGATAGGTTACAGAAATTTACAGTTTGAGACTGCCACCATGTCATTCTTTGGTCTGGAACAGGTACCTATCCATCCTGCATCCTCCGAGCCTTTTTCCCAACTATGTTGGGGTCGGCTTCCAGTCTAACCGGATGTAGCAGAGTACCAGTGCTTTACAAGGAGCGACTGCCCTATCTGACCCCCTCAACCCAATACCCCTTGGTTAGACTAGGTGGCATAGAATAGGTACCTATCATTGTTATGTTATTATTGAAAAGTGCATACAAGCTGCACATATTTCATGAGTCAATGTTACAATGTCACTTTTCCTCATGACACAATACCTATTTATATTTATTTAAATAACTGGGTGAAGTACCGTCTATGAAGGCTTCTACCATACTTGACAGTCATAAGAAATTCTTACTAACTTTTCCTTTACCCACCCATATCCGCGACTCACCTTGATTCAGTAACAGTAAGAAATTCAGCCAAACCCATTTAAGAAATCTATACTATCTATAGATACTAATATAATAAACAGGAAACAACTTTTTTGTCTGTTTGTTGGCACCCTGAAGGCTTCGAAACTACTTAACCGAGTTGATTCTTTCATCGTTGGAAAGCTACACTCCTCCCAAAGGACAGTAGTTCACGGGACGCGGGTGAAACCGCAAGAAAACAGATAGTCGTTACTAAAATCATCAAACTGAAGAGTTTGTTTAAGCATGCTATATGTCAGAAAACACTGGTCCCATTCGAAACATTATGTCAGTGTTACCTAGATAGCCCGTTTATTGAAGAAGGCTTACATATACATATGTAAGTACGCTACTTAGGTGCGAGTGTAAATTTCATAAGATGCGTGGACGAAACCATGGGCAAAAGTTAGTCTAGTACCTATACCTAAACCATTTTCCTCATAACGTTACGACTTTAAGTTCCGTTCGCTGTTTTTAGAGACAAATTAAAGAGTTACGATGAACAGTGAATCATTTTTATGAAATGTTACTCAGATCCGTCATTGAGTTGAGCAAGAAGTGAGTTTAGTGGTGTTACCCTAAGGTCAAGGGCCTGAGTGATGACCAATAGAAATTAATCTGTATCCTGGTTTCTGTGATGAGTAATTTTTTAGCAATCTATAATTATGTAAAGCTCAAAGGTTTGTATGAACGCGTAATCTCACGAACTACTGCATCGATTTGCTAGCCGAACGCCTATTACTTAATTTAGGACAGTAGCAGAAATCAAACAAGAAATCAAGCAGTTTTCATTCAATTCGCTCACAAATCGACTTATTTCTCTTATGGGAATCTTGTGTTGGATATGTAACCTTTTATTTTCTACTAGGAATCAAAATACTTATAGGTGAGTTAATATTTATCTCCTCGGTTCATAAGAGAGATATTCTTTCCGCACCTGGTTAATATGTCTTTCTCATGCTTGATTAGGTATGTCCAAGTCCTATTTAAATCGGTTCAGTAGTTTTGGCGTGCAAGTGCGATAGACACACGCATTTAAAATATTATAAGATAAGTAGGTACTGTATCTAAATGGCCAGTGCTAGAACCATGATACACTACATAAAAATATGGAAAAATTATAACGTTTTTTCATTAAACTCTAGTTTCCCCTTACTCCGAGCGACTGAGTGCATTATTATGCACTGATCTTTGATGTCTGCTTACCCCATAGTGGATGTGATCTGTTGTGATCTGTGGAACCATACGTAGGTACCATAGTCTTTTATCCTTCCTGAGTGGGAGAGTGGAAATCTATACTAATATTATAAAGCTGAAGAGTTTGTTTGTTTGTTTGTTTGAACGCGCTAATCTCAGGAACTACTGGTCCGATTTGAAAATTTCTTTCAATGTTAGATAGCCCATTTATCGAGGAAGGCTATAGGCTACGTTTTATCCCGGTACGGGAAGTAGTTCCCAGGGGATGCGGGTGAAACCGCTGGCAGAAGCTAGTATAGTGATAAAGGGTAAAGTACCTTTGACTTAATATGGGGACATAAACCTAGGTTTTCCTGAGAGGGCTTTCATAGCTTATATTGGCGTATGTGCTTCGTTTGGCCTACGCGCGGTTAATAGCCATTTCCAAAATTCTATCGATGGTTTTGCTAGCTCGAGATAGGCATTTGATATTACTTGTATGGGGGCTAATGTCAAAATGATATCCTAGAGATAGAAAATCAACAGATAGATAGCATATTGGGAACGGATGTAAATAAGTATCTGTCTTTAATTCTCAGCTGTTTAGGCTTACGGATGTCGCGCGTTTAGGCCCCGAAAAACGGAGAGCTCTGAAAACATATAGGTTTCTTTCGACTCATTATTTAATGAGAATATTGGCGTCAAATAGTAAAGGAATTGCCAAATATTACTTTAAATATTACTTTTGCTTGATAAACTGTAACTGTAACAGTGTAAATCACAACAGTTTTAATGCAATAATAAGTACACTTAATTTCGTAAATAATAATACAAAGGTACAACTATTATTACGTTGTTAAAACCAGTACATTTTTTGCTCAAAAGGCAAAAAACTCATCCGCATACCGCATCTATAGGGACCCCTAAGTTTTAACCCTTTCAATGCAGTTGTTTTTAATTAATACCATATTTCGTGCACGAATTCTCCGGGCCTTATTTGCATATGCGTTTGTTAATATGACCCCATGATTTTTTCTAGATACTCTAAGAATATTAAGAAAAAATGGTAGCACAGGGTTAGGTTTTTTTCTCAAAACGAAAAAAAATAATTGTCATTATAACAAAAAAATTAGAAAAAAGTTTTTAAGTTTTTTTTTTATTGTTTCAAGCACATCTGCTCTTTTTTTCCTTGATTTTTATTGGTATGTCATTATGTTTAAAGAGTGTTTTGTGTTGCACATAATATGCAATTTGCATATTAGCGAATGTTCATTGTAATAATTGTTTAACTTTAATACATCTGCAATGGGATAACGTTTTCGACGGCTATTTGATCAATTTCTTCGTGCTTATTTTTTCTGGTTGATAAAGTGTTAGAAATAATTTGATTTGTTTTTTGGTAGTGTAACGGATTTTTTTGTAATGAATTTTTTTGAGAAGCAATTTGGCAAGCATAGACATAAATTAAACTGACGTTTGATGAAAGCAGTTTTCAAAATAATTGTATGTAATTAAATATGAAACATGGATTAGAAATAGATCGAAGAATTTTTTTATAAGTGTTATAATTTACCTGCTTTTGTTAATACACTTTTAAAAGGAACATTACATATAAAACAATTTATAACATACCAAAACACATGTAGTGCTTTCAAAAACACATGTTACACCCATACAATTATGTAAATACAAAATTACAAGCATTTTACTAAATCTGTAACGTGCTTCATTAAATCCCTGTAATGACGCTAAGACAGGCCTGATTACCATCTATTACTCCGCCGTATAAATGTGTAAGCTATTACAATACCGGATGACCGGTTCGGACCGGTTCTGCCTAGTTTCTCTGGTCATCAACTTTTTCGAATTTAGTGAACATTGAGATTAAAATTATTGGTATTTGAGACCGGCGCGGCTGTGAACGGGTTGATGAGCGGGAAGCGGTTTTCGAATATAATAAGTAGATTCAGTAATGTAAACCTAAGTTTTTAAAAGTGACTAAATATAGAAAGACTCATCATAAAATTGTTATACATAGAAATAAATATACTAAGTATTATGGAATTATTGAAATATGCGTTAGTTATATATATGGATATCAAGTAAAAATAAAACTATGTATTTATTTTATTTACCGCACGTTTATTTAAATTTTTTAATTAAATTGCACTTCTATCTTTAAAAGATACACACTAAAGTCATGCACATAATTATTATTGTTTTTTTTTTTTTTTATAAAAAAATCGCTAGACTCGAGTGGTAAACGAGACTCGCTAACATTGTGACCTATCCTTATACCTTGACAAGATTTACAACAACCGAAGAAGAAACCTCATGTTTAGAACATTTAATTTATTTATACGAACCGGCATTATTTTTTTTTAACAATTTATTGTTATTGGAAAGCATATTATACTTTGAACATAGGCTTGAATAAAAACCTTTCTTTATGAAAATTATTTTTATGAACTCGTTTTTTAAGACGTAAATAAGTACCTAATGATGTAAACTGCGTGTCATCCACAGGGTTAAAAAATGAGGTTCGGTATAGTTAGACAATAATAATGTCATAAAATTAATCTAAGTGACTGGGTGGCCTTTATTATTTTTGTTTTAAGTATAAGCCTTGCATGACTAGGCTTAATTATTTCAGTTTCAGAAATCTATAGGTAACTAATTGTATACCTACGTAAAGTATGCGCTTTAGATCATTTTCTATTAACCTGACAACTGGAATCCAATAAGAAACGTAAACAAATCTTACCATATTTATGTCTAATCATAAAATTATTATTTATGAATAATATTTTATAAAATAAACTATTCACGATGATGAAGCAAAAATGCCAATATGGCTACGCATGTTCCAATAGTTTTTGTTCTACTAAAATAACTCTCCAACCTGTCTATTATTTCAGAAAAAAATATATTTTTCAAATTATTAAGAGAGTACCTAATCATCTCCCTACCCTTACTCTACTTATTTTACAACTGCCAAAGATAAGACTTCCAGAATACAGAAGAACTCGTCATGACAAGATAGTCACCCATCCACGGATCGACCTTATAATCGATCCATCCACGAGCAGCCATGAATTTTCTCAAAATATTCAATCAAAAGATAGGAAGTAATAATTGCCAGTTAAAACGGTATTTCTAACTGACAACACTATGATTTAGACGAATGGAATTCAATATTTTTTGTCCATTAATGCCAGTGCCTTTTAAATATGGCTGATATGATTTATTAATTGTATACCAGTTATAAAAATAACGAATTTATTTTAACACGGCTATAAATAATCATTTATAGAAACAAAACTTGTCTTTGTGTGGGTTTTTTAATGTCAAACGCGTTTGTCTATGGTCAATGGAGTTGAGATTGAAATTAAAAATAATAATTATCATTCTGGTTTGTTAATATTCATTTGAATTGATTTTCTTTGTATACGTTTGACATAACTCAGCGATTTTAGTGTAATAATTAAATTATTAATTGGCATTATTATTTATTTATCCCGTCTATGTAAAAATCTAATATAAATAAAAATTAATTATATTCAATATGTCTTCTCAACACTACGCGGGAAATTGTAATTCTAAATTCAAAATATCTTCACAGTCACACAATTAGCATACGCCACGCCAGTACTAACGTGAGAAATGTAACACAATACAAGTTCTGAATCGAGAACCGATTGATTACTGGTATATTTATGCAAATATACAGCATACACATTTAAATTTAAAATTCAATTTTATCCACAACACATTCTTGGAATGCACCTCGACATTCTACGTATTATAAACTACTTGTTACCTTAAAGGGTTATGCAAATTTTTCAAAACAGATAAATTCAGGTAGCGGTTGACACAATAAATTTAATCGACAGTGTATTTGCGTTTTTTTTTTCAAATGTAAAAATTTCGGGCTTCTTGAATTTTGGTCCCACGAGAATCTTGAAGAAGTGAGCGGATTACAAAGAGATAATTTTAAAAAGACAAAATTATAATAATAAAAGAAATTCAGTCCATATTATTACTGAACCTACATAAATTTTATTTCTATGATTTGGTATTTATATCTAAGCATATGTTTAATATGAGTTTCGAATAAGCTAAATGATTCTAAAGAAAATTGGTAAATATTTATAAAATCATAATTAATTTTTCGTAATGCTTTAGATAGCTGATCTTTAGCCCTAAAAATAATAGTTTGACAGACATATTAAACTTTCTAAGAGCGGATACAATAAAAATCCAATAAAACAGGTGTTTATAGGAAATCACAATCGAAAACCTAATAGGTTTTCTACGTTTTATGGTCAAATAAGGTTTTATAGCGTAACGGTAGCGTCATGGTGAAGCTGTGATCTCATGGCGTTTGTCAATGGTATGCCCTTATTTTACTGCCGTGAAATCATTAAATTTATATTTAAGTCTAAGGCAAGGTTTAGGCTGTCACTATACCAAAAATTAAGATTGATTCATCAATTCAACCAACTGCAGATTTCAAAAACCGCTCTATCCATTTTTTTTTTTGGTTTGGTTTGAGATGAATTTTGACACTACCTTCATATAAATAATGACCACTCTTTAATCGTAAAACCACAGATGGATCTTGAACTAAGGACATACCTTTCGCAAAAAATTACAATAATTGTAATTTTTATAAATTGACTTAAATAATTTAAGTCAAGTTTGTCCATTTTTACCTCGGCTCCAACAAAAGCCAGCAATAAAATAATTAATTTATACAAAAACAAAGCTTTGAACATCTAACTTACAAATCTATGGTAATCTACCAACTAAATAAGGCGCACTGATTCGTTTAATAGTTAAAATATTAAAATAACACTAATAATAGCCAGCAATAACAGTTTCTACATTTAAAACGTTACAATTAATTTAATCTTATGAGTTATTAATATTTTTTCAACTAAATAGGCTTGTTATGATAATTTCTATTCTAGAAAATATTTTTAGATTGTTGCCGAGTCATTTTCGTATTTTTATGCCAAATTAACAGATGAAAAGAAATAGACTGGTGTATGTTAAGTACTTACATAAATTATATTTAAATCATGGCATTATAAAGTTTATTAAATTCGTCGTACTTAGTTCACAAAAAAAAAACTGTCACACTCATAATTTTTAACTATCACGATTCAGCTAAGCTATAACAAGTTAACATGCAATAATAATATTTACCTACACAACTGCCGGTACCTCCCACATGTGGCGAAAAACATCGCGGCGCCCCCACATGGGGTGAGCTTTGCCAAATCGCCCTTTGCCAATCAATCGCAACATCGACTCACGATTGGTTACCCCACACATCCCCTACACGATTCACCAACTTAACCTGACCCCACCATCACAAACAACCACATACAAACCCCATACAAATACTAGGGTCCCACAGCTCAACTTACACTGGTACACACGGATGATGCAATAAAATTTTTATTTTCCATGATTTCCCCCGTTTCGGGGATCCTCGGCTATACTCGTGGGGATTCAACCAATCAAATTAAATTCAAGATTGACGTTCCATCGGTTGAATTTCGAACGCGTATCTTGAAGTAAGCGTATTCAAATATTCTTTTTTTTTTCAATTTTTAAAATTGTAATTTGAGATGCGGAATAATTTTGCTATTATAATTTCTGTTTTTAAATGGCGTAATTTTTTAAACTAGTTTATATTGGGTGATTGATCGTTGGTAGTTTGGCGTCAAATAGGTTATTAAGACAACTTCATTTCGGAGGTGTGTCTTGACTAATAGCCTATGAATATATTAGCTTAATTCTTTATATTAAATGCCTGTATGCCTACTAAGTATGCGACAACATTTTGAGAGCAGATAGGCTCATAAAATGAATTTATTGAAGACATTAACCTTTTTACTGACAACATACGGCCATGTGACATGATGGCTTCATAATTTACGAAAAAACATCTTTAGTTTCTTTCTTTAGACGTTTGTTAAATTATAGTATTTTCTAAAAAATGAGAGCGAGTTTTTGTTAAACTGTTCCTTAACCGCCGGAATTTCATTCGGAATTCTGATTCTGACAGCAGTAAGACTTTTTATAATTAAAATAAATCACTACATAGTATAAAACAAAGTCGGTTCTTCTGTCCCTATGTCCCTTTGTACGCTTAAATCTTCAAAACAACGCAACCGATATTCATGCGGTTTTTTTTGATAAGTAGATAGAGTGATTAAAGAGGAAGGTTACATATAGGTAGTATAACTAGCTTTCCGCCCGCGGTTTCACCCGCGTCCCGAGATAACTGCTTCCCGTAGCCGGATGGTGACAAATCAAAAATCCTATGTCCTTCTCCTGGCTCTAAACTACCTCCCTGCCAATTCTCAGCTAAATCGGTTCGGCCGTTCTTGAGTTTTAAGTGGAGTAACTAACACGACTTTCTTTTGTATATAATAGATAACATACATTACCTAAATAGTGCCGAAATACTGTTAACTCGTGCGAAGCCGGAGCAGGTCGCAAGTACTTATTAATTTATTTAATGAATTTGAGAAAAACATTTCGTCAGTATGAGGCCAGCCTTTCACATTTATTGTAAGATATTAAATAATACTCTAAAAAGAGTTTTATTACTTAGATAGGCCACCTTTTTGCTATTACTTGTATTATCGAAAAAATATAAATTAAAAAAAAAAAACATCGACAAACATCAAAAAATAGCGCTTTATATCACAAAATTTAAAAGCAACCTTATTTCTTGAGCAGTAAAATTCAAAATTTTATTTATACACGGAATGTTTTCTAAAGAAAACCATAGACTGTCAGAATATTTATTTGGTGGAACAACGGAGTTCGTTGCGGGGGAGCGAATGATAAAAACAAATTGAAATTGTACGAAATCTGGCGTAGTTTAGTCATAATAACATGTTGTTTTCATAAACACGTGTTTCAGTTGTTTATAACTTATTATACGTTGTGAAGGGTTAGTGACGAATAGTGATGCGCTTGCCCGGGAAAAAAGTTTGTCACTGGGAAAAAAGTGACAGATAAAAACCCGGGATTTTATAATTTTTTATTTATATATTTTGAATAATTTTGTCGATCAAAAGAAAGCTTTTCTAGATCTCAGTTTTCTTTGATCTACAAAAAAAAAAAAAAAACAGCACCGAATATTTTTTTTCTACTCAGAATAAATCTCTTATTTTTAAATACCACCTAATAAGTCTAATATTACACGGTCTTACTTCAAAAACTATTTCACGGACAAATTATAAATTCTATTATTCTCTTGAACTAAGTATTGTTCGGTTTGATTGAAAACAAAGCAACTCACAACACAGAGGGTTATTATAATTGTTTCATCTCACTGCCCCAAACTTAATAGCCGTTACATTTTTAATTCAGTCCCTAAAAACAAAAAGAAAACTATAAAAGAAATGAGCGATAGTTGTGCGACGGTTGCTTCAATATTTTTTGTAATTAGGGTTCCGTACCCAAAGGGTAAAACGGGACCCCATTGTTTTCGCTCCTCTGTCCGTCCGTCCGTCCGTCTGTCACCAGGCTGTATCTCAAGAACCGTGATAGTTAGAGAGTTGAAATTTTCACAGATGGTGTATTTTTGTTGCCGCTATAACAACAAATACTGAAAACTAAAATAAAAGAAATAGGTATTTAGGGGGGCTCCCATACAACAAACGTGTTTTTTTGCTCATTTTAAATAATGGTACGGAACCCTTCGTGCGCGGGTTCGACTCGCACTTGGCCGGTTTTTTTACACAACTGCTGAATGTAGTGTTCGGTAATCTAGTGTTTATGTTTTACCTTAGATGATCAGTTGTCATTCTTGTAAATAACTTTATTAAGCTTTATAAAAGTTTACGTAGAAGCCAATCTATTTAGTATCAACTTTAAAATCGAATGAAATCATTCGAAATCAAAGTTCGTTGGCTAATAAGCCAACCCATTCATTTATGAATCAAGAAATTCCTAATTTTACTGATGTATTCAAAAGTATTAGACTAGAAGTCGCGTTTCTGTTACCACTTTGAAAATAGCAACAAACTATGATCAAAACTCCAAAGAGAAAACTTATTCTCATTCCAGCTAAAAATTCCACCCAAACTGGCATCAGAGGCAATTTTATTCAAATTTGGTTGCCGCAACCGGTTGCGATCGTCTATTAAACAATGAGACAGCCGCTCGCTAGATCACCTATGATTACGTAGGGCCGCACCCCTATTATACCAACCTTAGCAACCAAGCTAACCCTTTCGATTCATTATGAGGGTACAATCAACATAAAAACTACCTGAACAAATTTAAATGTTCAAAAACTGCTAAACACCGTGACATCGACAACTTACCAAAGTATTCATTTACTTGATTTAAAGAATATGTTGTTAAGAAATTTTTGGCAACTGTGTTGTTAAAAAAATATGACCCGTTACTTTGTGAGGCACGTTTGAAATTTTTTATTAATTCGTCTACTTTTGATGCTGACTGTACCTACGAACTCTGGCATTCAACTCTATTTTCTTTTTTTTATTCAGTTCCTCTATTTTTATTTCATAGTGTGACGTCAGATAGTGCGATGGAACAATCTTGATTGTTGATTGAATAAATTGAATTATTGTCTTTTTCTGAGCTTTTTATGGTAATAATGAGGTGTGTTATGTATATTGTTTTATATTTCAATGGGTGGAAAATATTTTATAATGCAGTAATGCAGTCATTATCCGGGACAAGAATAAATGGTCTCTATTTTTGTTGTGGCAATGTTTTGCCTCTATTGATCGTCACATCAAATATGTACGTTTTATTGTAAATATGTAAATATCTATGTAAATAAATCCCCATTTTCTGCTAATGTAGATAAACATTATTCGGTATTATGCAATTATGAATGTGTTACTGTCCTTATAAGTTTACTATTTATATTGTTTATTTTTAAATAACAATACTTAAAATAAAATCTCTTGCAACAGTTGAAATTATAACACTCGTTTTTTTTATGAATTACTTTGGTCCCAGATTCATATAGACGCAGCTTTTTTTAAATGAACTAATTACACTTAAACAAACTTATACTCAAGAAATAACTACCCTTCTACCAAGTATCAAAACGCCCCCCACACTATACAACAAGCCGTTCATGCAACGTAACTATGAACTATGACGTATCACCTCCGTTAATACGCCATTTAATACCATACAACATCGTGCTCTTTGTTTTAGCCCCTGTGGCCTGGTCCCTACAAAAAATACCCGCTTTTTTACCGTAGAAATAATGCCAGGAATCCTTTTGAGAACGTTTTGTACCGTGTTGCTGTGATGTGATTAAAATCTGGCTGTTTGAGTGTTTATGATAGGGTAGAATGTAGGTCTGACGATGTCTTGTTGTGAACTCTTCGTATTTTCAAAAAAACCTGAATACCTTTTCAGGTTTTAGTATGTAACACCATCTGTGATCAACCTCTTTCGTCAAAAGAAGTTTAATCAGAAACCTTTATGACAGACACCTACAGAAAAATAATAATGACAAGTTCTATAAAAAGACTTCAATTCGACACATATTGATAAAATTTTAAATTATTATTATTTATAAAAAAAATGTGACTGTACAAAGTATAAATATTGCCTAAACGTAGGCACAGACAGTGGTTCGCAATGTCAGTGCCTTGGCAAGTGATGAAGAAAAAAAACAATGAGCAATGTATCGAGCAATGTCTTACTGACCTACGATTCTAACTTAGAGCTACATTCAGACAGTTCTGATTTCGAAGGCGTACAAAGCCCCGTTGTCACAGACAAAAAGGGTAAACACAAATTCCATATGAAGAAACAATACCCAAAGCGAAATCGCCACTTACAGAGATGCAATAGCAATGATTATGTACTGTCGGAAGACACCTCTACAGAAATGTGGGAAAGACAAGAAACCTCTTTAAATCAATACGAAGAAACAGTGGGCGAAATAAAAGTTCGAAAATCATACAAAAACAAAAAATACAAAACTCTAGACAGCGGGGACCAAATGGTAACAATAAAGTCTAAACGCTCGTTGATACGACACAAAGTAATGCCATGTCTATCAAGCATGTTCGGACGGCCGAGTAATAATGTTAAACAAATGTCAATTATAAAGGAAAACCAAGCTGAAAACGTAAACATAGATAACGGTTGTCAGGCCAGCGTCAACCGTGAACACAAAATAAGGAAATCTAATATAAGACAGCCATGCTACGCCGTCCAACCTGTTTATGCCTTTGAAGGAAACATTCATTCCAAGCCGACTCCGCTTCAACACACAAAAATTGTCCGAGAACCGTTATCGCCTCGCGAAACCTTCCGATACGACAACTCTAACATGAGTAACAGTTTGACATCATCCACGGAGGACGACAGAACTCGAAGATTCATTAAAACGAAAAAGTCTAAGCGTAACAAAACTTTTCTCAATGATTATTCCCAAAGTTATGAGGGATCAGACCCAAAATGTAACATACAGCAGCAGTACCCTTCGATATCACTTTCAAACTCTCCATATGATATATATACAACTCCTTGTCAGTATCAAGGGACTTATAAAAGGTGTTCCCCATTACCTTCTGATTGTAGTAGTGATCTACCGGGCACATGCTCAGGTTTTTGGGACTATCTCTTCAATAAAATTAATATGAAATACCAAGGTAATCTGGGGAAGCCGTGCAGATGTAATGATATAAATACAAATACTACCATCGTCACCCATTGCTGTGCACCCACTTGTGAAAAAAATAACAACCCGCAATATGCGAGTGCTCCTCCACAAGCCTATCAAAGCCAGACCCCATACAAGCAAGATTCATGCTCCTGTTGTGCTTCTTTTCATGCAAGACCTCCTGCAATTGTTAATGAAACTCAGACTACACCATCTCCCATTTTACCCGTGACTGTTCCTCTACCCGCACCTCTACCAGCTCCCCCACCAACCAAAAAACAGGAAGAAGTGAAAGTAACATGTAAGTGTTATTCAAAAAAGTATTCAAGCGGTGCGGCGCCGCCCCCAGCTGCAGTTGTACCAAAGTCTACAGGCTCTATGACTATGGCTGATATACCACGACCCTGCCAGGTCCCACACGATGAAATTACCGGTAACTTAACACAGAAGTATAGAGGTGAAATACTATGCATTCACAACCCCCCGTGCGTTTTGATCAACGGGTGTCTCAATCTGCCGCCTCCTAAAGAAGAAACGACTATGAATATGTACCCAGTAGCTACAAATGGTAACAGCATCAAGTCTGTTTTCCAGCAAGGGCAAGTCTCTAAGAGGCAAAAAAGCGCTCAATATTGTTTGCCAACAATAGATAAGCAGCAAGGACAAATTGCGGATGAAAGTTGCCAGTATCTCCCCCCTTCGAAGGAAAATGTCTTTGAGAACGATAAGCTAAACGAGAGTTGTCAGTATCAAATTCCAGAAAAATTAAAAGAACAAATGATGGTTACAGACGAAAGTTGTCAATATCTACTTGAAAGCAATGTACGGAAACAGAACATGTCTACCAACGAGAGTTGCCAATATCGAGTCTCAACTTTTGAGATCCCGAAACAGCAAAAAATGGCAAATGATAGTTGTCAGTATCGGATGCCATCATATAACTCACCACAAGATCAGATTCCCACAAATGACAAATTGCCCTACCGGGTGTCACCATTTGAGATCCCGAAACAGCAGATGATGACAAATCAGAGTGGTCAATACAGTGTGCAGCCATTTGAGACCAAAACAAATGACATTTGTCAGTACCGACCTTCACCATTTGCAATCCCAAAACATCCAAGCAGTCCACGCTATAAACTGTCTGCTTTTGAGGCTGAGAAGCAACCTGTCACTGCTAATGAAAGTTGTCAGTACTGGGTGTCACACACTGAAACACAGAAACCACACATGGCTGCCAATGAAAGTTGTCAATACATTGAATCACCTGCCGAGAATAATAGCAATAAGGAATCAGAGCCAATCATAGAATTAAAACCAGCCAAAGTGAAAAAAGAGAAACTTGTACAAAGTATATGCAACCACTATCCTCCTTGTGAAGTCGTTAGAACTTGTCGTAAGCCTAAATATGATCCAAAGCTACAGAACTCTTGTGTGCATGTACCGATGTGTGAGAAGGTACCTCTGTGTTTGATGGAACTAAAGGCTCGCAACCGGGCCGTCACATCTTGTCCGCATAAGCCTAAATGCGCTGAAGTGCCTATTTGTACGAGGAACTACATAGTTTTGACAGCTAAGGAGGAGGCGGGTACTCAAGTGCGGCCAAAGACTAAGATGGTGTGCAGACACGAGCCGCCGTGCATCATGATCCCGCGGTGCCTGGCGCGCGCGTGTGATGGCTGCATACCCTGCGACGCCATCCCCGACTGTGTGCACCAGCCGATGTGCGAGATGATCCCCGCCTGCTGCAGGAAGTCAGCCAAAGAAATGGTTTCTGTTCGTTCGCAATACCCGAATCAGTGTTCTATAGTTTAGGAGACAAGGTTCAATTTTAACTGTACATTAGCGTGATTACTTTAACTTGTAGCGTGTTGGTGCTAACTCAGCTAAATTGCTAGACAAATATAGTGTTTTACTGATTACATACGAGTGTTGTACACACGCTATGTTGTACCAAAGTTTGAATTTTTTATGCCATCGCCTCTAGTCGTAGATGTTATTGAGTACTTTCGTTCTATGTATGTTATTAAAGCCTTTCTCTCTTAAATTACGGAATTTCATAACTTAGTTAACTTTCTATCATGCGTAGCCTTACAATCTAAACGAGTCATTGTGTCGAATAATTAAATCTGTCCCATCAGAATGTACATTTGAGTAACAAGCTCATTTTGTTCCGTGCACAATGCTGTCACGCCAACACAGTTCCTACGCGGAGTACCTACACTTGCGTGCATTGCGAGTGGGCGGCACTTAATCATTGAACCCTGTTCCCTAGGCCCCGGCAACTTTGGAAGGCGGTGCACGGAAAGTATCGAAGGTGCCAGTTTACTACGAGAACAAATTTTTGAGAATGATGCATTTGAAACGTTCTTGCAAGTGACTAACAATGTCGGATTGAAGTGCCAATAAATGATTAGTCAGTCTGTTGTTGTTTTATTTTTTTTATGTTGGAAGTCTCAATTGTACCTAATTTTGTAGTAGTCGTGGTGGCCTAGTGGGTAAAGAACCAACCTCTCGAGTATGAGGGCGCGGGTTCGATTCTAGGTCAGGCAAGTACCAATGCAACTTTTCTAAGTTTGTATGTACTTTCTAGGTAAATCTTAGATACCAATGGCTGATAAAAAGGTGAAGGAAAACATCTTGAGGAAACCTGGACTTATAAAGTCTGAAATCACCAACCCGCATTGAGCAAGCGTGGTGATTAACGCTTAATCCTTCTCCGTGTGAGAGGAGGCCTGTGCCCAGCAGTGGGACGATAAAAAAAAGGCTCTAACAGTAACAGTAACAGGTATATACTATTGATAGTCTCATTTGTACCTAACTCTGTAGTAAAACCAATCTTTACCAGTATTCTATTTGCGAAAGTCACTTTGTTTGTTTGTTGCCCCATAACCACTGAACAGATTACACAGGCTATGTTTTATCTAGTTACAAGAATGGGTTCTTCTGGGACATGAGTGAAACCGCGGGAATCGCTAGTAATAATATGCTCGCTAGTAATATGTCCTACTTATAAAATCTTGCCGGCTTTGTAATAAACCCAAATTATTTTACTAGAATAGCGGCTGGTCCCTATATTCTATCTGTGGTTTTCCTTAGTTGAGTTAGGAATTTGACATTACTCGTATGGGGATAATGTCTAAATTCTATCACTGCCGCCCTGCTTTGTATTACACCTTACTTTATTTGTGTCAGTTCGCGGTAAAAGGTACCTTATGAGTGTTGGCACTTACGACATTATGTTTTTTAGTATAAGCAAGATTGTAGAATTTGTATCTCCAAATGACTTAAGCGCCAAAGTCCATAAGGTACCTTTTGTCATGAAATGACACATTTGTAACATTTAAATGATGCTTTCATTACTATGTAAGTTTTCCCAGGCGCACTGCAGTTATAAAACATCACTTGCTAATGGACTTAGAAAAGTTACATTGGTTCTTGTCTGATCTAAAATCGAACCCGTACTCTCGTAGCATGCTAGATTTTCGCCTTAACCTAGGTTTAAAATATTAAATATGTAGCACATTATAATGCTTTACATTTTCCTCAGTCCATCTCATGATTGTTTGTCATGCAATCAGCGAGCGAAGCCACGGCTCATTGTAATGCATTCCGATGATTAGACGAATACCTATATTATTTTTTTGTGCCACTTTCTTAAGTTATTAGGTAGTAATAGGTATAGTTATCGGCACGGATATTGAGCCCTGACCTTCACCTGCGCAGAATCGATTTATTGTTTTATTGCCTTATGTGTACAGTGCGCAAAGCGATCCCCACTCTTCCGCCGAGAGCTCAATATCCGTGCCGATAACTATACATGCATATACAGCGGAGTTTAATTTGTACTAATGTTATACAGAGGATAAAAATATATGTTTGTTTGTTTGTAATGGATAAACTCAAAAACTACTGGGCCGATTTTAAAAATTCTTTCACTGTTGGAAAGCTATACTCTTCCCGAGTAACATAAGCTATATTTTATCCCGGTACGGGCAGCAGTTTCCACAGGACGCGGGTGATTCTGCGGGGAAATAGCTAGTAATACCTATTCTTATAAAAAGTAAGTGTGAGTAGCTTTTGCCTGCAATGCTTTGCACATAAAAAACTTTTAATCCCACTTTTCGAAGACCCTGTCTACCTATCTATACTAATATTATAAAGCTGAAGAGTTTGTTTGTTTGTTTGTTTGAACGCGCTAATCTCAGGAACTACTGGTCCGATTTGAAAATTTATTTCAGTGTTAGATAGCCCATTTATCGAGAAAGGCTATAGGCTACTTTTTATCCCGGTACGGGAAGTAGTTCCCAGGTCATGCGGGTGAAACCGCTGGCAGAAGCTAGTACATAGATATACAGATAGGAAATTAAATGGAAAACCTTTTGGAGATATGTAAATAATAGAAGAGAGAATAATAATTATCATAGTGTCAAAATGAAGCATTATTGTACCAATTTTATGCCTGAAGCATAATTATCAACCCAGACGTTAAAAACATGTCACAAAAACTATATTTGATATTCTAACAGCCATTTGTCAGTTACGCCGTGACTCACCGCAAAACGTTTCTCTAAACGCGATGATTAACAAACAAAAGAGTAATCGTAAATTGCCAAACTCAATTGTTTTCACTGTAGAATATTTAATTTGAAATCAATTCAATGCAAATGGAAGCGAGCCGACATTCTTTCACGAACATTTACGATATGAGAATACTAAAACACTAACTATTTTAACATTCATACGAAATTATCTAAAAAAACTGGCCCCGAGCCGGCCCTATAAACATTTCTGACTTATAGTTGAGAATTTCCTAATCTATAGGTGCTCAAAAGAGGAATTTTATCATTTCGAACGTCCAAAAGTAGAAAACCAGTTGTATACGGAGTGGTAAAAAAATCTTCAGAAAGCACGCCATTCGAAATTCTCCTTTCCTTCGTCGACATAAAGTTGAAAATGGTGTGTAGTTTACATGGGACATATGATGTTATGTTGTTTATGAGGGTGTGATCAAAAACTAATGAGTAGAGACCGTTGAACCCGACCAGTTTTGGTCACCATGTATATTTAGGGTCCCGTAGAAGTGATAATGAAACTACACAATAGTTAATGTTGATCCGAAGATATTATGCCACGATTTAGATAGTAAAGTCGCTTTGGAATTTAGAAATATGTATAAAACTTTAATGGTATTTTTACTGGTTTTTAAGTGGGCAAGTATTAAACAACATTTTAAATGTAGAGTGGTTTTCTTACTAAATAATATGGAAATATATAACATTAAATAACTAACACTAATATGGTATTTACACTCAGGGCTTAGTTAGTTTACTTATAAGAAAAGGACTAACTTAATGTCTTGATCTAGGAACATCAAAAAAGACTAGGTATGACTTGCCATCACTGACCTCTATATTTGTAGAGGTCAGTGCTTGCCATCAAGCGAATTAAGAATTGTCATCGAATTCTACAAGTTTTTGTTTCTGTAATGTCATCCACTAATTGAAAAGTTGGTAAGTCTTTATTCAAAAATGTCTTTATGATAAAATATTTGGTACAATTCGTAGTCTTAACTACAAAAGATTAGGTAAAAAATAATCACCTAATCACCACAAAATCAACAGTGGGCGGACGAGCATTTAATTAATAGGTAATTTCTTCGACGAAAAAAAAATACTCGGTATTGACGAAACATAGCCTGACCAATACTCGTTCACACATAATTGTACGCATACATTCCTCAAATACATTTCGTGATGAAAACCAATAAGTAACAGAACAATGTATAGGAAAAAACGGTAAAATTATGAAAAAAAAAAACTTTGTACCACCTTTCACGGTAAACGTAAACGGGATTGTTCGAAAAAGTGAATTCTTGAGTAAAGATAACATGGAGTAAAGGTAGGTATTATAAACTATTTGGTTTAGACTTTTTTTGTTAAGAACCTTTTTACGAGAACAGGGACTTTGTTTTTGTCTATGGCTTGTGTATGTAGAGATTTCTACTAATATTCTCTATGTAGGTTTAGGGTAAATAAAATATTATTCAAAAATATAGAAATAGATAGGTAGGTACTTTTGGAAAATATGATCTTTCTTGCAAATTAACCTATCTTTTCTTACTATCCAGATTCCCAATTAATTAAATAATTTGTTTATCGATTTAAAAATAAGTAATTGATACAATTGAATAGATATTAAACTAATTAAAATACGAAAATATTCTTACGTTTAGAAGTATCTAAATTAATATAATTTAACACTTCGTATTTATTTCTCATGAATCAGACATCTTTATTCGATAAAAAAAACTTTATTACTCAAAAAGAACGAAGTTTTATTGAATTAAAATAACTTTAGATTTCTCGATGTCGATAGCCATATTTATTCTCTTCTCTATTTTAGTTTCATGAATAAAAAGTAAATTAAAAATAGTCTGATCCGTCTAGAGTTGATAGTGTCATCATGGTCTAATCGCATTTAAAAATCTAGGTAGTTCGGAAACTGAGTTATTTTTTCTTTAATTTAATAAATTATAGTTTAGTGGTCTGAAATGGATATCTAGAAACCTAAATATACTTAGCAGCTTTCCTAGAATTATACACCCAGTTAAGTTTTCGTAGTTTATTTTTTATTATTTGACCGCTAGAAACTTGATGACAACTCAAAATTCTTAATTTATAGCATACTAGCTTTTGCCCGCGACTTCATTCGCGTGGAATAGTGATTTTTGGTTTGACCAATAGATGGCGCTATATGTCCGAAATAAATTTTATTTTTATTTTTATATTTTTTTGTAATAAAAACTATCCTATGTCCTTTCTCAAGTTCCAAACTATGTCTGTACCAAATTTCACACAAATCGGTTCAGTAGTATAGGCGTGAAGAAAAGACAGACAGACAGACAGAAAGACAGACAGACAGACAGAAAGACAGACAGACAGAGTTACTTTCACATTTATAATATTAGTTAGGATAAATAGATATATTTATATATCTATATTTATAGAGTCATTCATTTCTTACTGTAAGTATCTTCTTATCGTACTGTAGTCGGCTAAAATCGTAGACGCTTGAAGTACCTATGTTGGTACAAAAGTGGACAGGCACAGCTAAAGATACCTACTATTTCTGGGTTTTATTACAGTCTGCTGATGAATTGAATGCGTAAATGAAAAATAATATTTTGTGTAATTCTTTGCCATTTTGGTAACACAAAATAATGAAGGCAAAAGGAGTGTGAAAAACGGGCGTGAAATAAAAGTTGTGAATAGATTACTAACGAAAGCTACATATTTAAAATCTTTAATGTTGTTTACACATTGCGACAGGATTTGGTTAATGCATCTTTCGATCATCATCCCATCTTACACATTTTTTTACTATAGTTTCGAAATTTCTATTTATGTCATTAAATGCGAAGAATATATTTAACTAGCTTCTGCCAGCGGTTTCACCCGCATCCCGTGGGAACTACTTCCCGTACCGGGATAAAAAGTAGCCTAGTATAGCCTTCCTCGATAAATGGGCTATCTAACAATTTCAAATCGGACCAGTAGTTCCTGAGATTAGCGCGTTCAAACAAACAAACAAACAAACTCTTCAGCTTTATAATATTAGTATAGATATAGATTTTATAGGGTAATTTTGAGTGAAAGGTGACTGAGGGAAGACGTGTAAGATAGTGTTTTCTTATCTAGATTAATGCAATATCTGGTACCTGTCTGACTAACACACAGTTCCCTTTGCTCCCATACGGAGAAGGCGTTAGCATCATAATATGTATTATGTTAAATTACGATTTCAATATTTTTTATTACATAATATTCCTCGCGACGTTCTTTCATTGTTAGTCACTTATTAATCCTTTGATTAACAGTAATGAGTGTTTTAGTCTTACCCCTCCTCTTTTAATAAGTGTGTATCAATTCAAATAATAAGCTGATTCTTCATCATCATCATCATCATCATCAGCCTATCGCAGTCCACTGCTGGACATAGGCCTCTCCAAGTGCACGCCACTGAGATCGATTTTCGGCTGATTCTTAATGTCTCCCAACTGGTGTGTACAAAATAGATACCCACATTTTATTGGAAATAGAAATAAGATATAAATACTTAATGAGATAAAAATATAAGTACATACTCGCATTAAGGTACTACTTCTCATACGTACCTACGCAGTTTTTAAGCGGTCCTTGCTAGGCCTATAAAAATATGAATCTCATCATAGACACCTATACATTTTTTTTTTTGTAAACTGCCTATTTTTATTTAAAATACATTTACTTGTACGTTCCATAAAATAACTCCAACTCGTGTAATATCAACACCAAATCTATAATTACATTGATTTACGATAATTTCGCTGCAAGTCTGATAATAGTTGGCAAATATAGTGATAACAGAGAACTGACAGTTTAATAACTAAAATAATAATATTGTTATTGATAATAATGTGGTACGTTTCCTTTAGGGAAAATGTTTTGTGCCAATATGGTCGTTGGTCATCAACCTTTGGAATCGAATGGGGATCTGTTAATATTGTTTTCCGTTTACTCATTTATACATATGTATACATATTCATTACATTTTTAAATATCTATATAAAACATAAAAAATAGGTGGCTACCGATATCGGGCACAGGGTCCAAGGTACCGGTGGTTACGGCCCAAGAGACAGAAACCTCCTCACAATACGAGCCCTATCAAGGAGTACTCTCTTCTGAATCAGTCCCTTGATCCAGCCGCCTAAGCTCATGAGGTGTTGGTCGAGGCTCTTGTTTTTAGACCATTGGCCATAACGACAAATAGACACAAGTACAATATTGTTTATTATTTTGAGAGGAAAATACTGAGGTAGTCGTTTGTTTTACCTTCTAGAAAATATTAAATTGCCCAAAACTATGGTTGAATGAGTCATCACTTACCGTCTGTTGATGTTCGATTTTCACGTTCACTGCTTTTTCATCTTCAAATTTTAATAAGCTAAGTTCAAATGTCTAATTACCTACACACACCGACACACTAGTATCCGCGCACAGATGGATCGGGAACTTTATACCTAAATACGGATATGTATTCTAGACTTACTTAACAACGGTTAGTTATTTGTTCAGTATCAGATCGATTAAAAACTTTGATTAAATTCACGATTTACTTATAAAAATATATATTTGTTCCTCCCATCGCGCCAACCGTCGGGTGACTATTTTATATGCAGTGTGGGGGTAGGCTAATATTAAATAATAAAAAAAATAAAAAAAAAAGTCGTGGTGGCCTAGTGGGTAAAGGACCAACCTCTCAAGTATGAGGGCGCGGGTTCGATCCCAGGTCAGGCAAGTACCTATCAATGCAACTTTTCTAAGTTTGTATGTACTTTTTTTTTAAGTATATCTTAGACACCATTGACTGTGTTTCGGATGGCACGTTAAACTGTAGGTCCCGGCTGTCATTGAACATCCTTGGCAGTCGTTACGGGTAGTCAGAAGTCAGTAAGTCTGACACCAGTCTAACCAAGTGGTATCGGGTTGCCCGGGTAACTGGGTTGAGGAGGTCAGATAGGCAGTCGCTTCTTGTAAAGCACTGGTACTCAGCTGAATCCGGTTAGACTGGAAGCCGACCCCAACATGATTGGGAAAAAAGGCTCGGAGGATGGATGGAGGTAGGCTAATATTACATTATATAAAAGAATGTGAATTTTAGATACGAGTGTATTAATCTTTCATGTAGGTATCTAATGGAACTGTTAATTAATAATGTTTGAGTTTTACCTAGATATTTATTTCAACTTACATATGCTGAAGCGCAGATTTGCGCGAGGCACAATTGATTTTCTATTGTCTTATAAAATCGATTGCCAGAAACAAAAATAGAATAGAATATTGTCTTATAAATATTCTCTGAGTACAGTTAATCACACTATATTTGCAGGATATTAGCTGGAAAGGTTATAGGTATAAATAAAACCATGTAAAACATAATAATTTAATTCATTTATTTAAACAAAGAAGTTATTGATCCCCAGATGCGTAGAGGTATATTGAACGCTTCCAATTCATGTACCGAAACAAGTTGTGATTTTTTTTTAACTGCCACCCAGTGGTGATTGAGACAACCGTGCATCGGAGATCACGTAAATGTCCATTCTGATCTCTCCCCACTCATATCGGATTGCCTCCTTTTGAGACTGAAGGAATAGAGAAGGAGTGCTCCTGAGTCTGCACTAATTGTTGGACACCATAACTGTTATGGCTTAACATGTCCTGCAAAGCTGGCTGATCTCTTTGCCGAAGATCAGCCGACAATCGGTCTGGGCGAGGTTAATATAGAGTAGGTATGTTCCTAACAAAATAAACTTTACTAGCTGAACCACAGTTAGCTGTTATACCTTGCTCATATAAACATATATTTCCTGTACATAAATACATAGATGTATCATTGTTATTTTATGTTTATTTCCCTATACCAACCTCATTTGACCAATATTTAGGAAAATCGAAATTATTTACATCACGACCATCACGTACTGTGGGAGGTGTCTATTTATCTATAAACATTTTAATAGTTGCTATAATGTACTTATCTGATGAAATCTAGGAAATATTTAAGACAGTAGAATAAGTAATTCCAAAAAGATGAACACACTTACAAAGTTAGAACTAAAATGATAATATTTGGAGCACATGGTTATAGAATACATTCATGCTGAAGAATCATAATAAATATGTTGGTATGTTAAATTCTAATGGCTTACAATGTAAGTACTAACAATGAACACATTAATCCTCTACAGACAAAATACAGAAGAAGGTATGATAGGTACATGGCATAAAGTAGAGAGGAGGTTACATAGTCTTTGGCACATAATATTTGGTACATATAACACACAAATGCCAAATATCATACAATGAAAAAACTACAAAATAAATAATACAAATATTATTTCTTCGGCTTTATTCTGGCTGTGTCTTCTTTAAGCTGCGTTATGGAGAAGAATTGGAGAAGATTGGCGAACCCAAGAGCACGGTATGAAGTTCCTACAGTGGTAGAATACGTAGGAACTCTATACCTCGCTAGTGGTAATCACCAGTATGAAGAAACTTCGAAAAACTTCCAGAACCTTCGCTTCTTTGTTCATGCTTGTAAACTGCTTTCAATCTTGTTCTTCGTACTGAAATAAAATATTAATTACTTACTTAATTCTATTAATTAGCATTAACAAAAAATACGTTAAAAATCTCCATAAATTCTTCCATGTTGTTTCGTATTATTAACATTTAATGTGTAAGAAAACATCATAATTAAATTCAGAAATCGCCATGTGGTCCCATAATGTAACAATTTGCCGCCAAATCTGAACTGCCAAGGTTACCCACCTGATACGGTAGCCATCTTTAAATAATTCGAATAAAAAGTCAGCAAGCAGCTGTCAAATCTCGCATAATTACTCGCGGTATTTTGAGATTTGCATATTTTATGCAAAATTTTTAGGGACTATCAACCCTTTGGGTATGCAAATGTTGCCAGCCGTGGGAAGTTGGTCATTTGCATAAGAAATTCATCTTATTTGAAGGTTACAATGCTTAGATTTTAATTCTAAAGAACCAGGAAGTTTCGTGGGAACTGGTCTGATGACTTTGAATTAAGGGAGGATGGTTAAAAGGCAATAATAATCTTCATTCGCCATTTAATTCTATGCTTCCAGATATGTAAATTGTATACAGTGGTCCGTAAGTGATACAGTCACATGCACACCTGCAAAGATTAAACAAATAGGAATAATTTCCTGGCTATGAATATTCCTAAAGTTCTTAGGAACAGAATAATAAAAATAATACCTGTAATAAACACTGAAAAAAATAAAAAATATAACCATGTTTTTGCACTACCTACGAATTACGTGGTATAAAATAAATTAAAGCGTTAAACTGAAGAAGAGTTGTTTAAAGAGCGTCCAAGGGCCTAGGCCTACATTAAATTATGGCGTAGGCCCTAAGGCGACATACACATGTACTTTAAAGTTCATTTTTAATGAGCCATAACGAACTGTCTGCACCCTACTTTTATAATTAGTTTGACAAAGGGTGGCTACCCAATTTAAGTTGACATTTTGACTAGAAGTTTTTCGTGGAATTAACAGGTCTATCATAATTGGAAGCTGATTTGGAGATGGTATCGGTATTTTCTTATTTATTGTGATTTTGCTTTTAAGTAATTATTCGCTTTTTAAACATCTGTTCTTTGTGTCTAGTTTATAAGAGTGCTTTATTTGACAAATAGAGGTACCTAATTATTTTTATCTGCTTAATTATTTTTAACACTCCCTATGGAGCTATCACTGCAATCGATCATTTCTTATTAAAGTGAAATATTTTAGGATAACCGTAAAATTACAAAACATTAGACTAGTTATAAAGACGAACTTTTCTTGTATCCTCTTTTCAATAGTTGATCTATTGACTTTTCTGAGATAGTCATCCAAATACTCGCTTAGTAACAAAAGGCTTAGGTAACAAAATAACCACTAATGCAAAAATCACTTAAAAACGACCGTTCCACTTAAAAATATGTAAACATTCATTGTTTCGAGCCAAAATGTTGATACTGCAAACAATTAGAAAGACAGACTTGCTAATATTTGCCTATTAGCGCAAAAATGGAGAATAACGTTACAAAATTCAATAGTTTTTGTTGAATAACCGTTTTTTGTTATTTCGAAAACCTTTTTTGGATACTAATTTGGGTTTGGGACTTCACTACAAATTGGAAAAGAATTAAATGGATTATTTATTGCAAAGTAATCTTGACGTTGAATGTAATCTCGCCAGTTTAATCATAATTTTAGTACGCCCTGAAAAACCAAAGTATAACTTTTTTTACGTTTTTCAAGCTCAATCACATTTGAATATATGTACGACTTTGAACATTGAAAATCATTTCTTTCTCATCACCAAGATTTTTAAAATATTTTTTATTCTTTTACAAATTACGTTCCGTTCCGCCATAATGCCGTGCACAAAGCTACAAAATGCGTTGTCCCATAAAAAAAAAACCTAAACAATATGGCAAAGAAAGCTATTTATCCCTATGTCTCATCTACATGTAACTGGGGTGGGTAAGCCCGAGATTTGCGAACTAATTTCAACTGGGAATCCTCAAAATGAGAGGGATTTGGGAGACACCTTTATGAATGTTCGCGTAATGTTATCACGGATTGTGTGTAAGGGGCTTTAGTTTATGTACTGTTTTGGGTAGGTATTATGTTTTTTGGTAGCTTTGACTTTGGTTGGCAAAAATATATCTACAACAGTACAGTCAGCTTCAAAAATAGCTGAACGATTCACTTACAAAAGTGCTTTACACTGTGGCGTCGATATCTCATCAGTTTTTTTAAGTTTAGAATTTAACCCTTAACAACCCACAAGTGTCTCGCGGACACATTTTTGCGTTTATGTTTTCATAAAAACGAAAGTATTTATTTTTACGAATCGGCCGTTTATCTAATTTATCGCTAATGTTTTACGAATCTAAATGTGTAATGAAAATATTTGTAAAATGAATAGTTTATTATTTTTGGTTAATAAACGAAATTAGTACTTCATCAACCCACAAGTGTCCAACAGACACAGTAATATTTTGTTTGATTCGAGTGTGAAGGTAGATTGTTTTTTATTTACATTTAATTATAATAATCTTATGGTGTCGAGTGCCATGCAAGATGTGGCAGGGTAAAATCGCGAGGCTACTCAATCATCTGAACCTGCTGCGAAAAGAAAGGAGCGTTGTTATATTTGCCTTTCGAAATTATCAAGGGCTTCTAAACAGTGTTGTGATAAATGCAATCACAATGTCTGCTCTGAAAATTCTGAAAAAAATAATAATTGAAATATCTGTAAATGAATAAGTGTAACAAAACATTGCTGAAATACATTATACTGTCTTTTTAATTCAAAATAACTTTCTTTTGCTTTGTCATACCTTACCTACATTTATAAAGTGTCTGTTGGACACTACTGGTCAGTTACGTCACAAAAGCATTCTGGATAGTTAAGGGTTAAACAAATGTTGGTGTCTGCTGTTAAGAAATGATGACTCTGTACGTCTGTAGGCAATTTTGAAAATTACGATTTGGTCAGCCACTCATGACATTGGCCGTTGATCCTAAAAATAATCCCAGTCCATCTGGATGACTAATTTCAGATAGATAATAATAGATAAGTAAGACAAAATGAAAATTTCTCTATCTCGTGTTGGTAGGTAAATAGAATTCACGTGTTTCATAGATAAATAGATAAATAGGTACTATCGATAGAAATAAGAAAGTAGATTATTTTGACAGCCATGAAGGTTTCTGTCAATCTTTCAAGATATAACTCTTTACTAGATACTTTTTCCCAGTTATGTAAACACAATGTTCTATTTTGATTAAGTATTTTAAACTCTTTATCAGACAGAAATATTATCTCAATGATAAGCGAGAGATTGCATATTTATGTTGATACGTAATTTACTTGCTGAGATAAGTATTGTTCTTTGTTTATTATCTTATTTTAAATAAAATGTACGATTGAAATATTTTATTGAATTAGGTTAAAAACGTAAGTAAATAATAAAATATACCCTCTATGACTCACATATGAAGACAAGGATAAATAATATATATATACATATGTATTAAATACGAAAACAAAAATAAATTAAAAATATGCACCTCACCGATTACATGAAATCCAAAGCAAAAGCACAAAACACACGCGCCACGTAAATGTTTACCTAAAATGTACGTGAAAGTTACGTTTTATCGCCATTTAATCCGATTCGACGAAATTAATGCCGACTAAATATGTATGAACGGCTCAATTGTAACTCCACGCGACGCACATAAGTGCCCCTACACACGACAGCTACGTATAACTCAAGTAGCGAACGGAATCCGGCGAAACTTGATACAAACTACTTAATGCTCGCGTGTCAGATGGCAGTTTAACTCCGTATCTTCTTTGCCTGACGCAGCGCTGCGAATGTCCAATAAATACGCGTTTGACGCCCGTTGCGTACACAATAACCAGCGTACCGCGACCTCTGTACGCGGGTAACGGAATGCTACGACTAACTCACATCACTAGTTCGGACGACTGTGAATGGCTCTCGCCAATCTGGTCGAGCGTCGAACGACAGTGCTGCCAACACAGACGCACCAACTAACAGGCCTTTTGTCGCATCTGAATTGATATTACCGCAAATAAATAATTCAAAACGTGTAACGCAAGAAACCAGACATAATGAATAGATAGTGTTGTGACTTTGTGAAAATAATTGCCCGAATAGGGTTTATTGCCTTGAATGGATCCTTATTGTGCTCGGAAACGGTTTAGTAAAAAGTAGTTCCTTGCCAAAAGTCGATGCATGGATGCGTGCGTTTATGGTGGCGACATTTCCCGCGCGTTCCATATTTAAATTTTATAGCCGATTAAAATGAGTATTTTATTTTGCATTATAAATTACTCGTTCTACATTCTAAAATTAAAAATCTATGATTATTTTCTTTTTGTGTTCATTCGCAATTCAAATAGGATACTTGGCGTTTTATAAAGAATCACAATGGTGTATGTAGAGTTTATGCAAACAATAATTTTATTTGCACACTTGGCAAGTGAGTCGGTAAAGTAATTTTATTGCGTTAGCCGCAGACGCCGTTAACCCTAAAACAGTTTACAGGGGCATCGTACATTAGTGTAATTACTTGTGAACGCGCATTTTAGTGTTACTGCTGCATGCTACATTTGAATATGTTTTTCTAATGGATTCGTGCGTTTATTTTCGTTAGGGTTGCAATGGTTTATCGGGGATATTATTTTTATTATTTTTGTACTTGCAAAATGTTATATTTGACAACCAGTTAATCACACACTTTATGTACAGTGACTATGAAATGCATTCACCCGGGCCGCTAAAATGCAAACACTCGTTTTCGGGTTATTTCAGGGAGGCGTTTAATGGTTGCATTTTAACGGCCATTTTGTAAGTTATACGTTACTTTTATGGCGGCCAATAAAAACGTAAAAATGTTACGGAATGATATTTCTGTACAATGTGCTGTTGAACTGTGAAAGTCATAATCTTTATTACGGGTTATAAAAAGAAAATATGCCTATTCAATCATAGTTGGAACTGTGTAGATTTAACTAACTAAAACAATTACAATCAAACCAGAGACACAACCAAAAATTTTTTTTTTCCATCTTTCCAATGAAATGGTTTAAAGTGCGTGCAATGCAAAATTTAACATTGCCTACGAGTGGTGTGGGGCAGCCAGGAAATACGCCATTACCATACCCTCCTTCACACATAAACACACATCACTACATAGGGTGTTTACCCCTCGGGGGTAATTTTTACCCCATCAACGAACGTCGCCACCCACTCGGCTCATCATTCGTTATTTGAACAACTAGTGAGTAGTGAGCAATTTCATTATATTTTTTCGGTTATTCGAATTATTCGATAGAAAAAGAACCGCATTTGGCTGTCATTGAGCATCTTGACAGTAGTTACGGGTAATGAGAAGCCAGTAAGTCTGAGGCTTACTTGAGCAGACTTGAGGTCAGATAGGCAGTCGTTGTATGTAAGACACTGGTACTCAGCTGCATCCAGATAGACTGGAAGTCAACCCCAACATAGTTGGGAAAGGCTAGACAGATAATGATGAAGAAAAAATAAAACCACATGAGTGCTCTTCTTGTAAAACAAATACCGCTATCTGATCATGATCGGTAACGTGAAATTTATTCGATTTAAGCGGCAAATTATCGCGGCCAGCGTAATTATTATCAGGCTTTTACAATTTCAAACGTTTATCGATGTAATTGCGTCCGATAACGATTATTACGTGTTTTATTCGATTATTCGATACCGATTGCGTTGGTCGAGTTTTTAGGGGTGCGTGACGCAATGCTTTGTGGTGGAAGTTTCATTAAGTAGAAGATTTGAAGCAATTTATATAACTGTTCTTGTGGGAATTATAACAAATGTGCTGCTCTAAGGGATAATTTACTTTTTGGGGATACTTTGAATTTGGCGTTTATTGTGCTGAAGTAATAGTAAATATTAGATTGGAATAAGATCGCTCAAGTCATAATATGTTAATATTAGTTATCATTTTACAACTAGGAAGTACATTTTATTGTGTAGAATATTAAATATAAAAAAAACAGAGCTATAACAATTATCATAAAAGCATTTACCACACTTCTACCATGTTGTAACAAATAACGTGATAATTCAGAAAAATAAAACAGAAACAACTCAAAACTCCTTATTCATAGCCCACACATCGATAAACGCCTAAAGGGGAAAAACTGATGATAAATCGTATTCAATATTCATGTATATTTCGTCCCTTTCGCACCTACGACATTCGAACGAGATAAAATAGTGCTCGATCCTACATACACAAGTATACCACTAATTTGTTTTGACATATCTGAACGAACGACCACTTTTCCCGCCTACAAGTTGCCTATTCCAAAGGGGATATCGAATAATCGAATAAAAAAACCTGCTCCATATTTTCGGCAGCATAGGGGTCATAATCGTTTGACCGATTTACAAAGTTAGATCATTGGATTTTATTGTTAGAAGCGAACGCGATTGAGTTTTCGCATATCTATTATACTGGACGAACCCTCTGAATTTTTTGCCCTTCACTACGCAAGGGTGACCCCCTAAACGCGTGCCGTGTGAGATATTGCGTTTCACAAAAACTTATACCACGGACGATCAATAATTATTGGCACAACTAGATCTTTAATAAAATTTAGAAAGCAGGCGCATGAGTAATTATTATTTGTGAGTCAAATAGAAGTCGACTAATTATTACAAAATACGTAACATCAGGGTCCCCCGGGGCACAATGCACAAAGACATCTATTGTGTAACCCAACAATGGCGTGACTCACTCATGACGGACAGAAAGACAATGAGACGGCCGACACTCTTCTAGGGCCCGTATAAGGCCGATATGCATAACGGATATCGGGGGCGTCGTATAAAGTGGAATTTCTTTCTCCACATCTTCATATAAAGAGCAAATTTTAAAATTGCCTTGTTTTTCTCACGACCGTACAAGGGATCTGGCGTGTGGCCAGATAATTTATGCATTTTTGTTATAAGCAAACCTTAAAAATAACTCACAATTTAAGAGTCGTTACACCCGCATTTAAATGTGCGGCCCTGCAACAAAAAAGATTTAGGAATAAATAACAATTGAATATAATTTTAAAGGAGTTCTTAAATGTGAATGCAGCGTGAATGGCAACACCCGAAAAAAAAAACAAAGCGAATCAATCGCGTGCCGTGAAAAGAAATCCCATCAATCAGCCGAGCCGAATGCAATATTCAAATGTGGAATATTTTTTTGTTCCAAGTTCAAAATCCCCGTGACCTTGGCACGGTCAACTTGTGACTGTTTATCCTAGTCGATATTAACGGCGCTAGTTTTTGCTACACTTTTTGCCAACTGCCAGCTATTGTGATCACCGCACTATTTGCTTAGACAATGACGTCACTTATCAAATGCACCTCTATAAAAACAACGGTTTTTAAATGTCGATTTTCCTGACTCTATGTCCTATAAATCTATTATCTACTTCTAAATTTAATCAAAAACACAGGTCTTAGTTATTTCGGTAGACACGTATTAAAGTAATTTACATAAAGGTGCAAATTACACAATTTATTTAGTTTTCAGTGGACGTTAATGGCCTCTGTGTCACATTCAATGCTCGGTCGTCGCACGAGACACGAAAACTGACAAATGACAGCTAATCATTGTATTTCAAACGACCGACATACTTGTTAGCGTTGGACAACAAATTTCCTTTATTAGTCGTTCCGTAAAGGTATAAAAATATGAGTCACTGATACATGTTTTTGCACTGGGCGATGATTTTGCGTTATTTTTTACAGCCGTGCAATGGCCGACGCGACCTGCATGACCTAAGTCTTTGTTAGGCCTGTCCTTTATCATTTTTTGCGTATACAGCATCGCTTGTAAATATACACGAAACAAATCTGTAATGCTTCAAATCAATTAACTCAACCAAGTCCAACGATAGAGGTTGAGTAAAATTTAAAATAAGAATAAAACTAGTTTCTAATCTGGCTGGAGAAAAATTTAAAAATATTCTAAGCGTATTCAAAATTTGAATATGGCGATCTCGGGCGTGGCCGATGATCCACGAACCGGTTACGATCTTTCGATCGAAACTGAATGATTCTCATCCAATGAAACATTTTATAGTTAAATTAAAAAATCATTAATAATGAATTCTCTTACGAAGTTTGGAAGTTTCCAATGTTTTTATCTTAAACACGCGGGTAATGGGACCGCAGAGGCGTAGATAAACAAATGAGAGAGGCAGTTAGGCGGTAATAATAGGTAAAATTATCAGTTTAATGTATCTTAATAGTGCATCGTTACTCGCAGGTAGATTTTGGGTCAGTAAAGAAAAATACACAAGATCGCGTTTAGTCTGATGTAAATAATATAAAAAATACTGCAATCGTGTCGTCCACCCTTTATCATTATTGATCTATCAAGGATCTATTGATTGAAAGTATTAAAACAAATGCAATATGTATTCATGATATTTAAAAATGTTAATTAAATAAATGGCTAATAATATTTTGGTAATTTAACTGATCACATGATATTTTTATTTATCTATCAACTTACTTTTAAGTTAAAGTAAAAATTATAACGAAGTGCAGACATTTCATTAAATTTTGATGAATTCCTGATTTTCAACTTTTTCACCCAAAACATGTTTTCGTATCCTCAATCCTTAAACCACGTGACGTTTCTCAAAATATCCATATCCGAGCCTTATTTATAAGTAAACAAAGTTGTTAAATATTTTGTCGCCACAAGTGTTGAAATATAAACAGAAAACTGTAAACACAGCAAGGTCCCACGGTCGGGCCTTAAAAAACAGTTGTTTTAAAATTAAAAAGTATATTTTTTACTCTATTCCAACGGGTTTGTAGCAGGTGCAAGCATCTGTCTATGTTAGATTGAGCAATGAACGCTTAAACGGAGATTAAAGAAGAATCGATTTAAGTAAATTAATATTTCTTAGAACCTTATAAAGTTCTGAACATGTATAGAGAAAAAAATATTAATAAAATAAGAATGGAGAAAAAACAATAACAAAAACAAGTAAACAGGAATTCATTTCTTATGCGTCATGAATTTTTATACCACTTCGTATTGTTAGCTTTCTTTCCATATATACTATAGGATTTTATTGTTCTTTCAAACATAAATACTCCTGATTATCATGCTCTATGACAAAAGCAAACTTCAGGAAGCAGCATAGACAATACAGAAGTTTACAGAGATATTAATCAACAGAATGAATTGAATACGGCATAAAAGTGCATCACTGTTGCATACAACCTTCCACGCATCTCGACAGGCAGGTAGAACATTCACATATATTTCTTTGAAACATTGATCGTTCAGGACACAATCCAAACAAAAATAGACCCTATAGGTATAAAATATAAGACCTATAATACAACGGATGACCACCAATGAATGGATAGCAAAATAGCCCGGCTATAACAGCACTATATAATTTAAAACATATCAACAAGTCGTGAATGTCTGTCTGTACGTTTGCAGAGACAAAAAGTAGGTAATCAAATTAACCATGATTGAGGTGGTTTCAAGGATACTGCATTTTATTTTTATTATGAAATGTTAATGCTTATAAAATTGCAAGTGACGCGGTAAAACAGGGTTGGATCAAATTTTTAAAGATGGAACACAATTTTGAATTCGCACGAATCCGGGGTCGTGACCGTTTTAATGGCCGTAAAGACAGAATGATTCATATAATTGTTGCAAGATGAGCCTTATAAAGCAAAAAAGGGATATGCGAGAAGAATTTAATATAACAAAGTTTCTTGTAAGCCCATACAAAATTGTTATAAAAGGGACTGACACTCGTAAAAACGTCGTAAATAAATATTAAAACATCCAAAACATTATTAAGTACCACATTAAAGAACAACTGTCTTCAGAAAAAGGACAAAAAACATATTAATTCTTCGTAATAAATATCCCAAAAAACTTCAACCCTTCACGAGCTGGGTCAAATTAACTTTTATCCTAACCCCAATTTCGAATCGAATAAATAGGTTTAAACTATTTCGGAGGGCACTTGAAAAAAAATAAAAAAAAGTCTACGATACCTGCACTCAAAGTCAACTAGAGTGGTCCTGTCCGTTCCGATACGTCGTAAGGACTGAGACATACCGATACCTATACTCATAATATACTTGTTCCTATTGAGGCCGTCACAAAGAAGGTTTTATTCTCCGATAGTTTACTCGGAAATATTATGATACATTTTATTCATGAACTTCTGAGCTGTTTCCATTGCATACCTATGTTCCTAGTCCTTATAACATTTGCATTGTGTCACGCCAATTCAGGGCAGAGTTCAAAAAATATTCTTAAAACAAAGTGACTTTGTTTTCCACCGGTTTTTATCTTTTATCATTTAATTAGCAGATAGCGAGATTAAATGATAGTGCAAGGTGAAACTGGTCATAACTTATGTTGTATGATAAATTCATTGATAAATTGCTATAAGGGTGTGTATAATTATCACGCTATACGTGTTCTAATAAGTAGTTTAAATTAATTTCCATTGATCATATCCGGTACATCATAATATGAATTCGAATACACAATAATCTCTTGGTGCACCACTATCTTGAGCCCACTCGTATCTCGTTTTCAAAGGATCGTATTATTTACATTTTTTCATCGTTTTTTACGTTTTTTTCTTTAAAAAAGTGGAACAGAAAAGGATAAAGAATAATATGGAGCGCTCACCAAATGTCTCCGTGCACACAACAGGTTGGCCGCGCGGTGGTATTCAAGTTTTTTTTTCTCCCTTTTTTGTCGATCTCGTGTTTCCGACACATCTGAAATGTAAGAAGTTTTTGGTTAATCGATATGATTTTGTAACGAGCTTGGAGAGGGTTATTTTTTTTTACTTTTGACCTTCAATCTTTGTTTTGGTTACCACGTTGTGGCGCTCAACAAACATCAGTTTAATAGTGTTCATGACGTGAATATTTCAATTCAAATGTTTGCACATGTTATCCGCAACGAGAAAAACATGTATCAGCATTCTAGAAATACTACGTATAAACAAGTAATTTATTTATAATTAATATTAAGTTTAATAACAACTGGATCTAATTATAACTTGTTAATAAACAATAATCCAGTTAAAGTCGTATAATTGATTATTCACTTAACCTTTAGTTTAACCCTTAAAATTCTACACATGTTAGCTAAATGTTTGATGTTATTTATGTTAATGTTTTAAACTGGCTAGTATTTTTCGTCTTTTGCCCAATTAATAATTTAGTTAACGAAAAAAAATACTCATGATACACGTGTTCTACTTAATGAATTACCGTTTAAATTAAAATAATTAGCTTCACGTGTTCATGTCATATTAATTTTTATATCGAGTTCTCTCCAAGATCTGCTTATTTGATATTAAGCCTACTTACATTAAAATGGTCATTAAAAAAAGTATTTACAACTTATAGCTTGCAAGTGTTTTTATTTTTATTTTGATCAGTATCAGTTACATCGTCATTTCTGTACGTCCACATTTCTGACCTCACAGCGTACATTATAAAAAGTACTTATTGTTGTTCGTGAAAACGTGGTAACTGACAAAAAGGCGATGCCGCCTCTTGATACGCTCTTGCACGCTCCAAATTTCTACATATACATACAGGTTTTATCGTGCCGTATCGTGAAAAATAACGCGAGAAAAAAAGTCGAAATTACCTTTCGAAAGCCGACCGTCAGAAAGCGATCTTTTACTAGATCTAAATCTTTTAGAGTTGTAGAAAAAATGGGTTTTACGCTACTTTAATTAATTGCTAGCCTGAGTGTTTCAAGAATCTCTGTTTCAACTATGTAATAAAACTCTCTGGTAATTTTTGGCATTATCCACAACTTAATCAAACCTGTCACTATGGGAAATTAAAACGACTGTTAAACAACAAACCATCAGTAATTATGAGAAATGCACAAGTACTAAAAAAAGAAGTTCAACAGCATAAACCCACAACAGAAATTAGCATAGAAATTGAAATAATATTTAAAATTGTATTAAATAATTCATGCAAGTGATCCATCAAGCCAAACAAGGCTGTATGCGCTAGCGCTCATTGCAAATGGACAAGGAATTTTTAAAAATGGTTAACCAAGATGGCGTCGTGTCTATGGCGGGGGCGATTAGACCGATAGCCACGCCTGCGCAATGACTGATCACAGGGGTAGGTATGGCCACCATATTTTAATAATTCTTCACATTATTTCATTGAGGGGTAATGCTCAATAGGCATGAACGATGCCGGATTATTTTTATTTCATGTTTTTATTTGTATGTTGTTTTGTAATAATCGTACAAAGAGGAGCTTAATTTTTTCAATAAAGATTTATAAGGATCTCCTTAGATCATGAAAGTAAGCGTTTGTTTTGGTTATTATAATACTAAAACGATAGAGAATAAACAAAAATATCTCCGGCCATCAGCTCAAGGCATGAATTGCCATCTAAAACCGTTCATATCACAAAAACCGCTATATTTCTCATAATCTAAGTTTGTCAAGGATATCCAAGCTACATTTCTACCGTTAATTAAGTTAATAAAGTACAATGAACTAATATAATTTATGAGCTGTCAACAACACTTGATTACTTAGTATTACATCACGGTATGACGTGTATACGGTAACTGCCCTAGTTTCAGCCCTTCCCCTTAAAACGTTTTAATAAATTACTATTGTTTTTATTCGAACAAAAAATAATATTATATTTACTTACCACGTTATTGTGGACACGCATGTTTGTAACGAGTGAACTGTCTATGGGTATGATTAGTTGTCAAATAGTCTATGAATATTAGGCTGTATGATAAACACATAGCTACAATATTTGACAAGATTTTAATCACAGTTCAAGTATTAAAAGATGTTTTCTTTGCCTATCAAATTAATGCATAAACGTGCCTTCTGACTCCTAGATTACTATGAAACAACTTATCAAGCTAACTGTCAAATAATAAAAAACTTTTTTACAAAAAAAATAACCGACTTCCCAAAACACTAAAAAGCAAAAAAAAACTAATTTTAGGTGCATCGGCCTAGAAGTCGGTGTCTAATGGATGTCCCTGAGTTAATTTTGCCACCGACTTCTAGGCCGATGCACCTAAAATTAGTTTTTTTTTGCTTTTTAGTGTTTTGGGAAGTCGGTTATTTTTTTTGTAAAAAAGTTTTTTATTTTCAGCTTTTCAGTGAAACGAATAAGGTCACTATCCACATAACTGGAAAGTTCTTATTGATACGAATAATATAAGCCCAAACACGAGGTAGTTTTCATTTTCAGTTGTCGAGCTCCCTCGACCTTCTCTGGTCTCCATCATCAGGTCAGCTCCAAACCTTCACTGTTGCAAAGGTCTCGTCAATACGAATAATATAAGCCCAAACACGAGGTAGTTTACAGACTCAGTTGTCGAGTTCCCTCGACCTTCTTTGGTCTCCATCATCAGATCAGGTCCAAACCTTCACTGTTGAATAGTGCTATCAGACATACATATGAGTGTCAAGGTTTAACCCTATGTATGCTTACAACTTTCGAAAGTTACCCTCGATTTCTCAGGGTTTCCATCATCAGATCCCTGACCTGATGACTATGGGACCAACTGGCAGCTATTCCGCGTCCAACAAAAAAATAATCACGTAAATCGGTCTATAAACCTCGGCGTAATCGATGTACATACATAGAAAAAAAAAAAAAAAAAAAAAAAACATACCGGCCGAATTGAGAACCTCCTCCTTTTTGGGAAGTCGGTTAAAAATTATATAAAGCTGAGAAATACCAACATATTTTGCCTTCTAACCTAAGAAATAACGTCTAAAATAATATTAATTGTTGAACAAACCTACGTAGCGTCTCGGCTCACTATCAGTTGTTTTCGCAAACAAACAGACAGACAAGATTAAGTTTACGTTTTAAGATAGTTAACACACATAGTAGAGACAAGTGGGGAAGATAAAATTCGGTTTTACTTTGGTTTCTCTTAGAACTAAGTATTTTTCTATATTTTAATTGTGGCTAAAATATAATAATTATAGTAGGTACTCGTTTAAAAAGAACGTCAGAATATTTGTAAGAAAATAAGAACATTTAAAAGCGATTCGAATAATTTTTATTCGAATCGCTTTTAAATGTTCTTATAAAAAAATAAAAAAATCTATGTAAAGTAGGTATCATGCACACGAATGGTAATTAATTAATGAATATCAGAGACTATAATTGCACCTATTAACATACGTATTTCGATGCAAAAACTCTTATCTAATAATCGTGCCCTGTATACAATTACCAGTTTGTAATTTTCAAAAAACTAAAGCCACGTATTTTGTTTAATGGTTAACACAAAGAATTTAAAAAAATACCGACGCTACAAGATATCGATCTCCAATTAAATTAAACGATACAAAATGTTAATTAAAATCTTTGACATAATTGTATCGAGATGTTTTCGAATACGAATAATTTCAATCGATTATCACGAATGGTGTATTAATTGACCTCAATTATGAATTGTTGAGTACTTATTTTTAACCGTCTTAAAAAAAAGGTTCTCAAGTTACCTGTTTTTCTCTTTAGCAAAACGTTATTATTTTTACAGCAGTGCTAAGTCAACAAAAGCCTAATTTCCTAAACCATTTAAAAAATAAATAATAAAGTATCATCGCAACAAAAAGTGTTCGTCCACTTTAATGGTGGCATTAAAGCAATTTTAATGTCTTGCATCTTACATCCGTCAGGTGTAACAAGCATTATTTTTGCGCAAAAAAAAAAACATATTTTAGTATGGAAAAAGGTATTTATAAGTACATCAAAAGTGAGAATCGTTCGCTTATCACGTTCTTGTGGTCCCCCTTAGTCTAATTAACGCCTATAAAATTTTATTGAGGAAACCACGAAATTAAATGACATAACACATAAATAGCACTTTCCAGACAGGACAAGTTGTGCATGTGTGTGTGTGGTTTGTGAACGTTTAATCGACAATACTTGACTTGGTTCATAAGTAACTTCTGTACCCTGCTGTACTTCGAAATATTTACAAATTTTAGAGATTTTATGCGGAGATTTGTCTAAAAAAATACTTTATAAATAAATTTGCAAATGTTAAGAAAATCAGTAAATAATTAATGAGTTTTCCAGTTAATTAGCTAAACTACCTTATACTGTTACAGCCGTTGTATCGTCCCACTGCTGGGCACAGGCCTCCTCTCACGTGGAGAAGGATTGAGCATTAACCACCACGCTTGCTCAATGCGGGTTGGTGATTTCAGACTATATAGTCCAGGTTTCCTCAAGATGTTTTCCTTCACCTTTTAATCAGCCATTGGTGTCCAAGATATACTTAGAAAGTACATACAAACTTAGAAAAGTTGCATTGGTACTTGCCTGACCTGGAATCGAACCCACACCCTCATACTTGAGAGGTTGGCTCTTTACCCACTAGGCCACCACGACTTTTTCGACGACGAACTGCCATAAACAACTTATAAAAGTTTCAAGTAAGTAAGATTTAGATAATATCATGAAAACATCCAGTCAAAGCTAAAAATAGTGTGCACATGATAATTGCGCGACCAATACTGGTCACACCATAATTTTTGTATGATTTTTTCCTCAATATTTCAGCCAATGAACTTAGAGATGGCAACATGGAAAGAACGAATACCAACTCTTTGGTATATATTGCTTATGCTATTGTATTTTAAAATTAGTCCTTCACTATGGTTCATTTGAATATCGAATACGCGTGTCACTTAATTCTAGTGAACTCTAGGAGGGCTAATGTTTTTTTTAACCCACTTTTCAAAAAGAAGGAAGTTAACAATTCGTATGTTTGTATTTTTTCTTATGTATTAATTGACAATTTCAGAAAATAAGCATACAGTTAAAAATTATGTGACGTTGCATGACATAGTCATAATTATAATATAAGCTAGCAAACCCGGCGAACTCCGTTTCGCCACCAGATGGCTTAGTTTTATGTATCATTTTGTTTGGTGATTAAAAGATAACGATTTTTTCTGTTATAAACCTCACGGAGCCCGAGACCTTTCCAACGAATGCAAAACCGTGGAAATCGGTTCGTGCGTTCTGGAGTTATAGCGTCAGGAAGGAAAACCCGACTTATTTTTAACTTATTTTTATATATTAGATAATAATTCTATTCTATTCCAAGTTTAAATAATATTTCTTAATAAACAGAAATAAATCGACGCGAACACTTAACAAATTATTTGTAAAACATTAGCAAATAATGAAAGCCAAAGGGTTTGGGTAATGAACGCGAGGCGTCACGGCAACAACTAGGTAACTCGTAAATAATTTATGACACTCATAAAACAAGACGTTTCTTCACACAAGTGTTTGTTAAAGTTAACTACGGGTTGCGTCACGACTAATTAATAATGTGTTAAAAATATGTTTAAACGGATTACGTGTCTTGTGTGGCATTTATGCGGTTAACAACGCCTTTATACTGTACCTATTATTTTATAAAATAACTAGCTTCTGCCAGCGGTTTCACCCGCATCCCGTGGGATCTACTTCCCGTACCGGGATAAAAAGTAGCCTATAGCCTTCCTCGATAAATGGGCTATCTAACACTGAAATAAATTTTCAAATCGGACCAGTAGTTCCTGAGATTAGCGCGTTCAAACAAACAAACTCTTCAGCTTTATAATATTAGTATAGATGACATGAAAAAATTGCGAAAAAACAGTTCAGGCAACCGTATAAAATATTTTATATGTTTATCTTATCTTCTCATTTAGCACATCCAAAATTAAATACCGAATTATCTTTATTACCCTCATCAAAATTAAACTGCATATAATGAAACCTAATTCAGGTATCATTCAAATTACAAGTACTAAAAACAAAAAAAAAGTATCTAAAAAACTAGCAAACCTTTAAGGTGAACGACTCATCGATTCTATTTAATCTGTATTTTGAGCCTTTTTAAAGCAAAGGTCGTTGAACATTCAGCCAGCATATTTGTACACGTGCATTTTATATCGATGTTGGAGAAAAAAAACTGATTTACATACCACGTCTTGTACGTAACAAATACATCTTTAGTACGGACTACTGGTTATTTTTAGTACAAGGGATAAAACGAAATTCTGTTTTGCATAAGAATAGTACGTATAGAAACAGCTGTGTTCGGCGGCCATATGTGTAAGCGCTATTACCATACGTTTTGTGTACACGACACATGTGAAGTTCGAAGTTTAAATTTTAAACCGCGGATTCGGATTTGGAATCTTTTGAAATAGAAACTATTTATTGGATGTTTAGATTGTTTTTGTTTCGATTTTTCTGGAAAAATGTTATAATGGTTGGTTCCTTTCGAAGGACTGGTATTCACAGCATATTTTTATTATATTAAACTGCTAAATAATAAACAATAGCACTGATATAGGTCATTATTTTTCTTAATTCCGTTAAGTAAACAATAGATGTTGTTGTAGGTATTGTTTCTAGAAAAATATTTACGCATTTATAAAATAGGTACCATTCTAAAAACAGCCAACCTACACGTAGGTACGAGAGTATATGCCTATATGCTATTAAAGTAAATAAGTTATTATTTTTTCTCCATCTATTGTAACCTAGCTTTCATTTAATTATTTTGAAAGTATTAATATAAAATAATTTACTAACAAAAAAGGCAAAAACTTTAAAAATAAAGTCTCCATTTAACGAAGAAGTTTTTCAAAATGGCGTGCTCGAAGGATAAGTGCAAAACTGTCGTAACCGCGACTCGTCGACGTAAAACTGTAATTTGGATTTTTTCTTTCTTTTAAAAACCAATTATATTATTAAACACATGGAATTGAACGGAGGAAACAGCGCCAATTACCCATCGACGAACATTTCGCGTGAATTCTGCAATTGTTCGGCATTTTTTAATTTACTTACTGTGTTTTTAAAATGAACAGACGAAAGTAAGACCAAGTTTTGGTGTGTTTTATTTTATACTATTCAATAAAATCATTTAATTAAAACGATACAAAACTTAGGTAAAATATATGTTATTTTCCATTTAAATTAATTAATTAGATTAGAGTTTTTCTATAATACTATTGATAATATAAATACCGGGAAATTAAATAATATAATATTTTTGAAGTTACACGCAACATAGAAACTTAATCCAAAAGCCTTTTTTCGTAATTTAATTCTTAAGTAAGTACCTACGCTGGATGCAGGTCGCTTCCAACAGGTATCTGTGGAGATCAAAGGGGGAGGCCTATGTTCAGCAGTGGACGTCCTATGGCTGAGATGATGATGATGATGAAGTACCTACGTACTTATGTAAAAAATATGGACAAACTCGCAGAAAACCCCTACATACATAGTTCATAAATATAATAAGAACAAAAGTAAACAACAAACAAACTTACTAAATAAATTACAGTCGTAATAACGATTACCACAATATCTTATTACTGAAATTACACAGATTCACCACGAGGACAGTTCTCTCGTAATTGTATAATTTTAAAATTTTTACTCTTTTATTTTTCTCTGATTACGGAAATTGTCAAGTTATGGGTGTTGTAAATTTTCATAATTAATTAATTTACCGACTTGAAAACAGGAAGATGTAATAATTTGCTTGTTCCATTTTTTAATGTAGCCAGCTACATTTCAAAGAAGGAATAAAAAGTATCGACTCTTAAAATCTCCTAATGTAAGCAAAGCAATAAAAACCGAATTAAATCCTCAAAACGTGTAGATATTTTTATGGCCCAAGATCTAAATACTTACCAATAATCCTATAACAAAAATCTTTCAAACGACTGCAATAAATCTTGAGATCCGCTTCTAAAATAACGTTAATCCATAAAATAATGACCAATGAACCGTCTTGTCTCATTCGAATGCTTACAAGCGTGTATTTGAATACGAACAAAAATATATCACTAACATTTCTCACATAAATTCTATGCACGATGCATGGGAATAAGATGCTAGACAATAGAACAAATCTTAATAAATGATCGAACACGTAGGGTTGCGATATTTCCCTCCAACCCTTTGACGCGACACCTGGTCATAAAGACCGGAGTCAAAAATTTCCTTTATCGCATTAGCATAATATTTATAATATTCACAATAGGATGCTTTATTCAAAGTAGCTTAGATTTTTAAATGCACGGTAGCTCTTTGTCAGAGATAGGGACGGGACAATGACGCACTTTGTGGTGGTTTGTAAGACGTTGTTGAGAGGGTTACCGGTGAGAAGTTAACGAGCCACAAACAATGACAGTTATTCAATGATGTTTCCTAACTCGTGTTTTCGGTGATAAATTTTATGTCACTGAAAACAAGGTGCGGTTTGAAATATGTAATCATATTGTTTGAATAGCTTAGCAATTTCAATAAATGTCAAACTATGAAAATTATTGGGTAAGTGCCGTAAAATCAAAGGTCGTATTAATTGCTTCTGAATAACTACTGGCAAAACGTTAGAAACAGTAAATAAACGCATCAACAGAAAAGCACACTAACCCAAATAAATATACGTATAAACAAAGTCCCAAAAATATCGTTTACAATACAAAGTAAAAACCGAAAGTAATATCCATTCACGCTGGGCAAACTATCAGTTGCATCTTTCGATCCAATTTCGAAGACAGCAAAAAATCCTTTTAACCCGACAATAGACAGTGGGCTTTTGTCTAGATACCGTCAAATGATACGCATTAGGTTTTTTATGCGTTATGAATACATTTAAAACAGGAAGGATGTGAAAGTCGGGGTATTGAAGACACCGTATGTCAGTGAAGGGTTAGGGAGGGTTAGAACGGCTGTGCCGTACAAAGAAATAAGGATAATGGGTGAAACATTGTATTAACGAATGAATTATTACGGACATTTTGTTGTGGTTTAATATTAATTTAGAATATGAAGCTGTTGTAATTTTAATGACAAAAAATGATAATTTGAGACCGTATTTTTCAGTGGTGGCAAAAACTTGATAAAAAACGAAAATAACATTACAATCAATTTTACTACAAGTGATAATTCATCATATTTGAACCGCTACTGTTTTTTGATACCATACAAATGACAGAGCAAAAAGTTAGCAGCAAAAAAGAGCAGGTTTCGATCTAAAGTCATACCAATGTAACCTTGCAATGTCATAGCCGAACTAAGGTGAAATTCTTTTGATAGCGTAGCTAATCAGATTGATAAGTTAAGGACCTTGTTTTTACCTTTCGATCAATCAATTTTTTTATCAAACTTTCTCCTTGAGGGTTCTTTATTGATTATAGACAGAAGATTGTTTTAACACGTAAGTTATCGTGTCTTAAGCTAAAAGGACGTCACTGGATTATTGTAAAAAAGATAATTTTAAACGTGGATAGAGGAAAGTACTGTACTGTACAGGCCAAAACTATATTTTTTTTAACTTAATTGTAGATCCCTTCGGTGATACGTTGAAGATATATGGTATCTAAACCGCGACCGTGTCGGGAACGTATAATATTGGCCTTTATTTGACTATCACATTGTATATGGAACAAATATGTAGCTTCGATAAGGCCTAAAACTCCAAGCGTTTGCTGAGGATCGAACTCGCGGCACGGTGCGTCGCACGAGTTTTTCATTAACAAACTGAGCTCGTTACCACTGAACCAAGCCAACAGTTCAAAACGTATTCAAATTGTAGTTCTTACTCTATTATGTTTTTGATCTCACGATTTTAGGTCAAAAGTAATATCATGTTAAGGTGCATATTGCATAGTAATTTATATTGTTAATTACCTGATCAATAGGAATCATCCTTCAGCATAACAATCACGAAACACATCTGAAACAATACGAGTATTTACATTAATAATTTTGTCGAAAAGTCTAGATGGATGTACAAATATGTGCCACAAAATTATACATAGTTATGCTGAAATTATAAATATCAAGTCTACAAATAGCTATTTTAAGTAGCTATGGCAATTTTGACGTGAACCGCACGTCAAAATTGTCAACCATTTGAAAGTTGAGCGAAAAAACTAAACGCTAGAATTTTATTTTCCATCATTGAAAAGGCTGTCGTATATCGTGACCGTATCACTTTAAACTACATTTAACACGAGCCCCGCAAATGTCATTTAATGATTGTTAACTTCAGCTATGGATAAACCATTCGTCTTAATTAGATTTTCTTTATATTCCACGTTTTATGTTCACCGGCAATTACCAAACGCATAGAAATTGAATTATTCGACAATATAGTCTGACCGTTTTTTTGGTGTTGTTTACAATTCTGTCCTTCAGTACAAAAAATGTCATTTTCCCATGAAATTTGACAGCTGTCAATTGTACAAAACATTCGGTACCCGTATAGATTTATCAGTAGCTTAACGTTTCAATCATCTAGGCCGAAATGAGCCGTAAAATAAGGTTTTTATTTAAAGAAGACTAATGAAATATGAGGTTTTTAGTATAAAAAGATATAAATATATCGATTTATTTTAGAGTTATCGAGTTGAATATACGTTCTCGATACTGTCGTCCAATTACGGGCGTATAAATAATAAGAGCGCTCAGATGATTTATTAAAAATATTATCGCGCGAAGGTGTCAACAAATCGTATTTGGTCATCCATCTTTGTCTAACTCGAGTTATCTCTGGCTGATATCTATGGGCCCATACATTATTTATTTATGCGCGAATTTGCATCGACTTTTCAAGGGTTAACCCGTTTCAATGTTCAAGCTTTGTAATCGTGTTGCATACAAAATATTTATTTTCGTAATACATATTTTAATTTTGTTATTATTTTAACATAAATAGCAATATATCGAATTTAATGTCAGTTAGCAAATTGATACAAGTGTAGACAATAATTATATAATATATAATACGGCTACCGTACGGTTTTCATATTAAATGTGTCATATCGTGAGAAAATAAAATACGGTACATTACTATTCAACACGACATAAATAACGTTCGTGTTAATAAATATTAAATATAATTTATAAAGCCGTTATAATAATCTTTTTAGTGTTAAATATATTTTTCTAGAACTACTATAAAATAAGATTTTAATACAGAACGGTTAGTTGTATGAAATGTGATGCCGTTTGCCTTGAACCTACAACGCAACATTGTATCTCAAAATTTCATTAAAATATCAAGTTGCCTAAGTTGACTTCGTAGAAAGGCAAGCTAACGATAATAGCGCAACTTGTAAATTAATATCGGGACACAAAAATAAAACAAAAAAATCAATACACATCGACGAGCAAAAACAAAACAAAAACTTCATTCTTCAAAAAAAAAAAACTAAATATAACACAAACATTAAAAAATCTCAATAACAATTTCAAAAAAGGAACACTTAAAAAAAGTTTGTATTACAATAAAACCGCAGATTAAAAAAAAAGACACTCGAAGATGCATTTCGAGTAGGAAATTATATGACAATAGTGTACAACTTTTGTGTTTGTTATAAACAGGCTGTACTTAATATGATTGTGTTCTATTGTGGAGCCGTGGGCTATGGATTTCTTTGCTATTGTGTGTCGAAGACAGTAATGAATTGCTTGTTACTTTATGTCACACTTGTTTTGACAGTCAACATGAGCTTGACTGGCTTCAACATCGAGTTAAACCAATGAATAAAATTTAATTAAGTTCATTGTAATAATCATAAACTTTTATTTCATCGTTAATGACATATTGTAATTAATTGTCTTTGGTGAAGATTGTTTTTTTTTTTTAATAAAGATTATAGACAGGTCAACCATCATTTTATTGAAAGGCAGTATACACAATAACATTAATTTATAAATTGAATAGATTGTTTAAAAAACTAACTAAGTAATATTCAAAGATATTGTATTGACACAATATAAAATATTAAGATTTAAAAAAAATCCTAAAGTTCAAAACCGTAATAATTACAAAACATTTTGACGGATAGCGTTATTGAATTGGAAAAGGTCAAAAAACATTAAAAAGTCATTTGTTAAGTGTCATGCAACGCCCTTGATAGTTCTCAACGTAATAAATTATTAAAAAAGAATAGTATTCCGACAATGCACTTGAGATATCCCTGTCTGTTTAATTGCCTGTCAGAATCAAACGTCTAACCGTCTAACCTTTACCAAGTGGGCGAATAAAAATGGGTTCATAGACAACAGAAGAGTCTTGAAATGAGGTCATATTCTTTTAAATAATAACTTTTTATAGTTTTTTTTTCTTCGGCCGTTTTGTGAATGGCCTGTCTCTCTTTCCGTTTTTTGTATTGTCTGTTGATTGTAGTTTTTTTGTGTACCTACTATAGAATTCGGGAAGGAAGTTGTTTAATTAATGAGTTATGGTCGTTTTAATTAATAATACTGATAGGAGCCGAAATTCTTTCTGTTTATTTGTGAAAAAAATATTGTTATTCCACTTTTTTGTCACAATTATTAAATGAGGTAAGTATGTACCTAATTCCAAAAAGTAACGACATGACTATGTAACGAGATAAGAATGTTATTAATGTACCCAATTATTTGGTTTAGTCGGTAATTGTGTTGCCTAAACTGTGCAGAAACTAGTAGTTAGACAAGCCTAGCTTACTACATTGTTCTTGTCAGCTTAATTGCAATTTATTACCACTTTACGTCAATTACTGGATTTGAAAGATTTTTACTAGTAGGGCTAGCAAAGCTGTTGCTATGACTCTCCCCTACGTTTGAACCCCTCTGATAAATTAATTTTTTGATTGGAAATATATGAAGAAGGGATTTAGAGAAAATATCGGCGTATTATGTATTTTCATCGGCTTAAATATCACAGTTATATATTAAGTAAGTATTTATGTATCTCATTCCAAATATATCTTAGATTGTCATCACAATTAGTTCGGAATAATACTTGAAAACTTAATCTAAACTAAATTGTGCACTACATAATTATAACCTAATTTTACTCCAAAAACGTAGTCGTGCTTATACACTTATAAAATAAAGAACAACCTCCATTAAACCTAATTTGTTCAACCTAAGAACAATGAAGATCGCGTGTAACGGAACGCAATTTTGCTCATTTATATCAATCTCGTTCACTCAGAGTATCATTCGTTCACTCCGTGGCGCTTCTAAATTAATTTTCAAACTTTATTTCCTGTTATTACTAAGCTAACAATAGTAGCATTGTCATAGGAAACTTATTTAATATTTAAATCCGTTTAGATTGACAGTTGGTTGGCTCATCTAACATAGTTATTTTATTATGTATCTGTGATCAGAATTCGTAATTACTTTTAAATTAAAATAACTTAAAACAAGAAATAAAAAATAATTATTTCAATTTGAACGCATAAAAATGTGTAATTTTTTCGTTTTTCGTGTAGGTAAAGAATTGATAACTTCTTTCTTTTTGGGAAGTTGGTTAAACATACCAATACTTTGCATACAGTGAAACCCGGTGGTTGTCCGGGTAACTGGGTTGAGGAGGTCAGATAGGCAGTCGCTCCTTGTAAAGCACTGGTACTCAGCTGCATCCAGATAGACTGGAAGCCAACACCAACATAGTTGGGAGAAGGCGAGGCAGTAGATGACTTTTAGCATGTTCTAATGGCTTAAAAAGTGAGCTATTACATAAAATGAACTAAACACATTCGTTGTGAGCGTCCATGTCAAGTCATTTATTCTATTCTTGGCAATGACCGAACGTGAGTCACCAAAGCAACATGTTTTCATACATTGGCCCAACGTTGGCATATTGGCGAATTAAACAAAGTTGATATGATGAATGTGTGTCCAAAAATTTGCCAAATATTTTTACAAATTGTTTGCTATACGAAATGCCTTTGTGAATGGTAGAGTTCAGGTTGGGCAAATATTCTTTTAAGTGCGTTCCGAATCTGGAAGTTTGGGTTTATTTTTCACATTCTGACTGTCAAGTGTCACTTTTTTATTTACTGTTTGGTAAACCGTTTTTAATTTAAGTATTCATTTAGTATTTGATAATAGATAACTATTTAAACCAGAAGTATTTATCTTCAGACCCATACAAAAACTAATTAATTAAATCCATAACCAATTTAATCGAGAAAATTATAACTAGCGACTAGCGAGAATCAGATTAAATCTTCTAGGAACCCGTAATGAGGCTTGAATTTCTTTTCGTGATTATCCCCAACTATTTATTACAATTTGCCGTTAATTCAGTTAACTGGTAAAACACGCAATGTTTACTTTTAAGAGTCAGAGACAAGAACAGTTTAAAAAAGCCGACGAAAATAAAAATAATCTTTTCAGCAAACCGACCTCCGCCATCGATGTCAAAGGCTAGGCCAAAAATACGTTCCAAATTCAAAACTTAAAAAAAAACGCGATAAGTAAAAATGACAATAGATATAACATGACAACTCGCATATTAGTCACTACAACGACCTTGGTTACATTACTCGTATGAAATTCTCTACGACAAAATACCGAGTCAAGAATTACCGTAGTCGGTAGCAACTAACCACCGCCCGCATGCTATAATATATACCAGACCAGCGTATTATTACAACGTTATTGGTCATCACAAACCGATATTTTGTGGTCATTTGACGTCGTTGAAAGCGATTGCAATACTGTTGTAGATTTATAGCAATTTTGCGATCAACTACGTTCTGGGAAATTTGAATTAAAATGTTTTATTGGTCGTGGAAATTATAAGTGGCCAGTGTTAGTTGTGATTGGCTGGGAAGGTGGCTCTATTTTTTTTTTATTTTACACTAAAGAGGTTTAGCGTCTTTTTTTTTACTTAAGACCAAAGACATACCTAAGTGTTTACCTTAGTTAGTATTTATTATATCAATTGAAGCTAGTTCTTTGTGTGCTATATGAACGGTTAGCTAGTGCTGATTAACTTTGTATAAATTCCTTAGGTGTGGTTTCAATGCACATGTATTGGAACGGGTTTTGCTCAACTCCTAAACGGAATAATCATGACAATATATCTAGGTGACTGTACATGCATAAAATAAATTATTTGTTTTCCTTTATTCTGTGTCCTATACACTAGGCAGTATAGCTTATATCACGTGTTCTTTCCTGCTATGCATTATTATTTATATCTAAATATGTATAAAATACTTTATTCGACATTACTACGTTAATTTATTATATTAGTCGTTCATCCTTAGGTGGACTTCGGATGTAGCCAAATATTTCCATCTGTGCCTTGTTCTTGCCACTTTCATCCAAATTGGTCCAACCATTTTGGATAGGTATTTCATTGACCCATCTCATAGGGGAACGGCCTCTGCCACGACGATTTTCCCACGATTTTAGTTTTTTTTTTTTTTAGAATAGTATAATATTTAATTAGGTATTATAAAATAGAAAAATACCCAATAAAAGCAACAAGTTATTTATGAATACGTTCACCAATAAGCAATATTTTATATACCTATATGTAGAACAGGTACATAATATTCTTTTAAAAAATATAATATTCTAATTTAATTGTGCTTATATGTTAAATATTTATGTATTTTTGTTTAGTATAGATTAAAATAAATAATGATTTTATTAACTATACCTACTAAACTAAATAGATATATTTCGTGCTTTATTATTTTATTTTATTCCCTCTTCGTTCGCAGATCATTTCCTTGATAATTTATTCAATAAATTAGGAATGAAATATTTTATTTTATCCCTACTAATATTATAAATGCGAAAGTAACTCTGTCTGTCTGTCTGTCTGTCTTTTCTTCACGCCTAAACTACTGAACCGATTTGTGTGAAATTTGGTACAGACATAGTTTGGAGCTTGAGAAAGGACATAGGATAGTTTTTATTACAAAAAAATTGAAAATAAAAAATAAAATGTATTCCGGACATATAGCGCCATCTATTGGTCAAACCAAAAATCTGCCGGAAGTCACTATTCTACGCGAACGAAGTCGTGGGCAAAAGCTAGTTTGAAATAAAAAAAATATATGATCGTTTTTAAGTTATTAATATAGAAAATACACGTTGCTGATTAAAATTATATGTCTTTATAAAAATATTACGTTAACTATAAGAAAAGTTATTCCTAATTTGAGAATTACGCGGTTTGGAAGTTTTTATATTTTGTAAAATAATAATTTACAGCTGTGTTCTCATATAAGTTTATCGATCTTAAAACATTATCATTCCAACACTGAAGCCGACTGCAAAAGAAGTTCTCAATTCACGTTTTAAAGACATCAATGGAAATACGGAAAAAAATAGTTAAGTACTTTCATAAATTACCAACGCATACCTATATTTTTGATATCTTACGCAACTCCATCATCAAAGTAATCTGAGTTGCACACGAAATAAATAAATACAAAATAATACGTAGCACATGTGAAATATTATCAAGTACACAAGTACAGCTCGTAAAATAGCCATATTGCGACCATATGAAGGCGAGCTGTCATTTTTCAACGTTTATTTAGGTTCGTGGGCGGGAAAACATTGTTCTACGTACACCACTTTATTTTTAAAATGCCACTAACTAAAATAGACGTTGGTAAAAACAAAAACGGTTGAACGATTGAGCAACTGTCATTGAAGGCGCTTTTTTTTCACAAACGTCAAAAGGTCGTAGTGTAAAAATATACAGCGTGATATTTTTAGAATAGTGCCAATCAACAAAATAGGAGCGGCCATCTTTGTTTTTAATAAAACCTCAATTATATTTTTTTCTAAGTGATTTGTTAGGTTATGAGTCACTGTGTCAAATCTGCATCAAATTGCATCCAACCTTTTTCGTAAGAACACATTTGAATGTCAAAAGTTTTTGTTTTCAATACTAAGTTGGGTTGTAGGTGTAATGTTTTAACTTCGTTTATTTTTAATAAAACCGGACCTGAAATTGAGAGGTCTTATAAAAATGCTAACTTACTGATTATTTTTTTTCCTGTTCTTTGGACGTTTCTTGGTTCAGAAATTGAAGGTTTTACTTTTTTTTTAATGTGCCAATGTCAGTCAGATAATCTTTTCTATAGAAATGTTTTGGACAAAAATCCCTGTTTATACACGTAGGTGATTTTTTTAGTTTTTTAGGAATTTCACTAACAACGTACCTACGTAAGCATAAACTTTATTTTTCAGTTTTATACAGCTATTAACAACATGACTTTGTAAATTATAGTATTTATGCCTGTATCACATAGTTAAACGTAAACTATAGTAAGTAGGTACCTTGTTTGTCGCCATTACTAGAACAGCAAAGTCATGTTTCTAAACGAAAGAAAAAAATCATTCCTGAACGGTACATAAAATGTGACAAATTAATTACAATAACAACATGTAATTGTGACGAAAACAATTATAAATAAACACACAGACGAACAAACATACAAAATGTAGTGAATTACACTTAATTGCAAGGAAAATGGCCACCCGCCAAACTATACAATAAAGTTGTTTTTTTAAATTGATGTTGCAAGTTGATAATTTATTTAATTTACGAAGTGGGTGAGGAAATTCGTTATATTGGTAGCCAACGAGGTGTTAACCAGGGAGGATTAAATATAATTATTATACTGCATTAAAATTTTAATCAGGTTTAAACACTGAGGTTTTATTTTGGCATATTTTAGGGTTGTTTTATGGGCACATAAACTTATAATTAAATGTATATGCACACGTGTGAAAAATATGTTTGTACAATAAATTACCAGATGGTGGTTTAAAAAATAATTTAAAGTATCCGCATTACGTAATACACTTATTACTTAAATATTTATATTTTTCTGGTGGTACTTTCCGATTTCACAGTATTTTCTTAATATATTTTTTATTAACTTATTTCTGGTACCTAGTCATCACTTTATTTGAAAAAGACACTTAAATTAAATAATTGCCTTCTTATCTATCAAAAATGATTAATTTACATAATAAATTGTGGCTTTACCAAACCATAACATAATAAGAAGTAAAAAACTGGGTTTTAAAAAATTGCTACATGTTTATTTAAATTTTCAGCATCTGTTTCTTTTTTAGTGCCATTAATTTCTTGAATCTGCCAAAATATTACGTAGATATAAGTAACACGATTCCACTTTACTAATCAATAATGAACTTACCTATAGCAACTTAATAAAATACCTACATATTGTTCAGTAATTTTTATTAATCATCTTCGGTACAAAAACGTTTTATGATTCAGCTTCTCAAGAAACTTACTTAGGTATAATCTGTGGATATAGATTCTAAGATAGATCAAAACCTAGCATCAAGTAATCACGAAAGAACAAAATTCCAACACTTCCTAACGGCCGCTGGCTAAAGATAAGAGTTTCTCATAAATAATAATTAGCAGCCAGGAATCGAACCTGGGCCGCACTTTGTGACTAACGATCCTACCTGTCGCCTCAGGCGAACAGATATTAATAAGCAAGCAACGACCATCTGATTTATATCTTCATACGAACCACTATACTTGGTAATCATTTATACTTGATTCGATTTAACGTAAGTACGCCAATTACAACGTCCGACTTAAGATAAATTGTCTAATTAGCGATTGTAGGAGTGAGCAAAAACTCACGCGTTTCGGATGTGTTCTACACAAACGTTTCATAAGTTAACAAACCCGTGGCATACGGAAACTTGGCCATTAGCGTGCCCACATCAATCATTTACCGTTGTCCTGAAAACTTTCCAACTAAAATCGATCGCCTCAAAAACGCCTGAAGATAAGGTCCCACTAAGTCACGATAAGCCTTGAGGCCGAATTTGAAAATAAAAAATCTTGCCCACGGCCAAACTAAATTAATAATTCCGCGTTCACAATCTTATACTTAATAGCGGTTATTTTTCGTGCAACACACCCAAATAACTTTGAGATAAAAACATTTACATGTGGGCGTACGATTGCATATCTCGGACCACAGCGGACCACGAATTTGTAAAAAAAATTAAACCGAATATAACGTTTCGAAATTCTTACTGGAACCAAAACAGATTTTGTTGGTTGCACCAGTCATTATCCGTTTTTGGCTGGTGAAAGTGTGGAAGTCCGTTAACTTTTTAATTTGGTGAGGGAAAACGAATATGTTTTTTTAGAACGCGCCCCTATTCCTCGACTCGTTCTTTCGACCTGATATCAATACCTGTTACTTTTGTAACTAGTTCTTTTTGTGTAAGTAATAAACTGTAATTATGTGCCTTGCAAGTGTTAGTCTTACAATTTGATTATCATTAATAGTAGGTTAATACAAAGTATGCTATATCGATACAGCATTATCCGACAAGTTTTTTTTTAATCGACTTTTTTATTATATTTTAATCGCTGGATTATATTCACCGTAGCTAAACAGTACGTGTAAGCAAGTTATTTGCATTTAAATGAGTATTTAGCTGTTTACACCGACGTGGCATGGCAACACAGATAAGCAACAAAGTATTAAAATAAAATAACATTAACAAAATAATTTAGTTGTGTCTGCACCGTCGTGCAATCGGATAAAATTAGCATTATCTACGTGACATGTATAGATTTAATATTATTTAAAATAACATGTAGAATACACCTTTTGGCAATAACATGTTGGTACTGTTGGTAGGTTGAAAGGTGAACGAGATAACTGGCCAGTTGATTACGTAAGAACGCGATAATTTTATTAAATAGTATTTTCTTTAAGATTACATGCCGATACTAGGTAGTTACCTACTGTATTATTACCTAGTAACATAAACTTTTTTTTTTTTTAATAATAATTTTGGTACTTATACAATTTTTTTTCTAGGTACTTGAGTTTTTGGTGTCCTTTATTTAAACTCGATAAGGGACGAGTAGGTATGTTAAATCGTCGCCTGTGATAAAAACATGTGACTGCCTTTATCACGAACATTGGCTGTTGCTAACCAAGGTGATAAGAGCCAACAGTTTTTTTTTATCTTGCTGATTTGAATAAAACCAGTAAGTTTTTTCAAAAGTTGCAACTAATTTTTAAAACCAACTTTACTTTAAAAATAAAATTTTAAGTAAAAAAATTAACATGTCACATATTTTTTTCCACAAACCTGTTGATAATAATGTTGCCAGCCTAACAATTTAACTATTCGATAACTGTTTTTTTTTACGGTCGGTGTAATTCATTTAGAAAAACATCGGCCCATTTTTTGTTAAAGTTTGGACCGCAAAAAGTTTGTACACAAAAACGAACGTCTTTTTATTGTCACTTTTTATAAACATAACTTTTAACTTTTTATTAAAAAGTTTAAATGCCAGATTGGTATTAAAAAAAAAGAAAATATTTTTTTTGTTGTTTATACAGTGGTCGCGTTCCCGTCGGTAGTATGTTGGAGGTCTACACATTATATTAGCAACTAAACAATAAGAAAAAAAAAAACACTTACCAATTTTATTATGTTGTCGACGAAAAAATTCTATGTTTTATTTTAATTTTTGATGCTGGCACTTTTTGCGCCTGATTTTCCATTGACACTGTACCACTAATCGTCACTTTGTTATTTTTCACAATATTTACAGTTCCATAATATCTTACAGCAGTTTCAAATTTTTCAAAAAAAAAGAAACTTCAGATTTTCAATTTTCATTTTGAAATTGAAAAGTTGTCTGTTTTCAATATTCCAATCACTATGGCAGCCGCACTAAAATATTTGAAGCTTCAATTCATTGGTTGTTGGTTGCTTTTTCTGATAATAATGGAACTTGAATTCTTATAAGAGGTTCCAAAACCGCTTAGGGAGCGCTGAACTCGTATGAGTTTCAAGATGTTATAAAAAAACAATTGACGATACGTGTTCGCGCGTCGATCGTCGTCACAAGAAGAAGCCACGCATCCAACGCGAGTGTCGCTCGCGCTCCGAACCAACGGATTGTGTAAACGCGCGCCACTCGCTCGGCTGGCGGCGCGAGCGGGGGCGGCGGCGCGGGGGAGGGTCGCTGGCTCTCTCGCACGCACACATCCACCCCACCGTACACCACTCCATTACTAACGTTCCTATTTTGAATACGCGACGCGCCAATCTAGCTCCTATGCGATAGGTATAGGAGCCGAGGGATGTGATGACCGAACCGCGACGTGCGACCGACATCAGATCGTGCGTGTAGACAGAGAGCGAGCTACGGTTGCCACGGTGCCGATAGAGATGGGAGATCATCGGTAGTTGAGCCGCGTAACGCATGTGTGTCTTTAAGCGCGGGGCGATGCAATAGTGGCATAAGTGGCATAGTGTCAGACTTTGTAAGTACACGAAGCTGAGAAGAGCAGTCTTAAAATTGTTATAAACGAGGCTCTGTTTCATTTCAGCCGAATGGGATCCTCGACGCCATGTGGCGCTCAAACAACCCAACTCCTCTGACATTGAAAATTATTAATTGACACGTATTCACGGATCAGTGAATATTGCTCGGTTCAATTTACTCGACATGATGCCCACATTTCTACCTGTGATGTTAATAACGATTTCTATATTATTAGCTGTGTTTAATTAAAATTTATCATTGGATTTCAGTCAAGCAAGACATGCAATTGAGGAACAGGTTCTAGAAATGTTAATGTGACAGTTTTAATTATGACTCTACGAGTTGATTTCCTAAAAGCAAAAGAGTTTTCTCATGTTTTGAAGTCGGTTATAGTTCATCTTTAATCAATCAAACAGTTATTCGTCAATGAATAGGTAATTTTAGAAAGCTTGGTAATTTTGTCAAGCATAAGTTCGAAAACATCTTCTGAAACGAAATCGGTCCTAATAAAAATGTTAAAACATGTAAAAGTGGTTCTCCCAATGAGACAGATAAAAATCATTTTGTCAAGAATCAAGATCCAAGCGTATTCATAAGAAATGTCGAGTTTAAAGACCTTATTCGTGTAGGTATACCTCGATGGCGATATGACGAATAAAATTTGATTATCAAATCGTGAGAGAAAATCGTTTACACAGTTGGTAAGGTGTACGAACACCCACTCACACGCGATCCCACGTTTGCAATTCAAAATTAAAATTTACGAATTTCTATTGGTTAGAGGGCATTCGACATGTAGCTTCGTTCCACCAGCCAGCTTCATCGTTAATATTTATTCGACTGGTTTCATCTTGGCGATTTAATAAACCTGATTTTTTATCTATAGGAGTTTTAGTATGATTTATGCATAATGTTTTCTGTTGACACAGGTGCTATTGCTAATTCATTATACCGTTTTTGGTGTTCCTCGTGTCGAGCCTCTTACGGTATCCAAGTAATAAACTTAATTAGTACGGTTAAAGACATTTTGATGAGAATCTTTTGAAAGTTGACTTGCCAGCCCATTGAGCCATTTTTTCGTTTGATTTTATACAACTGGTTTTATGACATTTTTATTTAATTGTTTGGCCTAGTTGATTATTTTAAGCCTTAAGGAAAAAAGACAAATTTCTCTTAAGCTTACTAGTTTGTGCTTACCAAAATGTAAAGAGTTTTTTTGACAGAGTGCACAAGGTAGTGGTTTTGAGCAAACAGATTCATATTTTTGTCTTTTTTACCTGTTCCAAATGAAAATGAGATACCTACTTAAATTGTCCTTAACGACCTTTGTTTGAGGAAATTATATGTTCATCTATTTTGGTAACCTTCGCAGTTCGATATATCTCAAAGGAAACAGCAGGAAAGGTATAGTAAAAAATATGTCTAATCTCATGTTTTAAATTAAATTTTACGACAGAGAGACACGTGAAGAAGAAATATTATAATTTGGTTCAATTTTGATATCACTTCTCATACCACCTCATTCTCTCTACCAAAATTACGTTTCAAAATTGCATTGGATGTACTTTCAGGTCTAGATTTCTGGAGTTTTCCAAATTTCTCTTCTCAACTACAAAATGACTTTCGCTGAGCGTATTATCATAAGATACAGTTTTAATCATGCTATTTTCTGTTCTCTTTTTAACATAAAGAAAATGTTGTTTTTAATAGAATATGTGTTAAGTAATGTAGTAACCATATTATCAATTTCTATTCTACCATGGTCCTTTTTGTCTGGTACATTTTTTATATCAATGCGTTTGGCAAATCGAGTAGATAATTATGGCAAATAGAGATCGAGTCTTATCGAAATTCGGGACTTAGATTAAAGTTAATTGAGAGCTTCTCATGCTTACCATTTTTCAGATGTTTTAACTCTACTATGTAGATTCCAGAATATTTTGGAAACTTACCCAAAGAAAAATTCTCTGACGGCAAAATGAGATTTATGAGAATTCAGTTTGAAACATTACCTACATGAGAAGTCTCTCCTTAGAACAATATTAAAGAGACGATTTTATCACTTCTCACCTGTCACCGTATCAGTATCACAATGTTACACTGGCATTCGAGATAAATATTATTTTGTTTTCCCATTTTTTCTTACAATGTCACTTTTTACTGTCATAGAGAATTGGCTTTGTATTACGATCTGAAAAACCAGTTCTTTGGAACAGTTCTTAGCGATTCAGTAGTAACAGCTATACCTGCTATCGTGTATATGTTGTTAAGAAATATCACAAGTAAAAAATATCTGTTCCAACTAGCTAGATATGAGTCACTGAGCGCGTACTCACAGACAATGACATTTATTTCAGGTTTGCCGCAAGAAAACACACCACTCAAGAGATAACGAGCTTCGCTATCAAACTTATGTTTACTTTAGCGTTTTACTAATTTAGGTGCGTGCAAATAGCTGCAGTATGTACTAAAGTTCAGCAAAACATCTGTTTTATATAGACGACATTCTCATATTTGCAAGAATCTATTTTGGCATTTAGCACGTCGTGTTAAAATGTAGCGTCGACAAATATTCTTGTTATGTGATAATTTGTATTTATTATATCTACAATATTTACTTAAATAAACCGTAGCTCGCCCCTGTGTGTTATTTGATGTTTTGCCTGTTTATTTTTTAAGAAGATTTTTCCCTCTTGAGTCACATTGGCGTTTTTATTTTACGTTTTAACAGTTCTCACAGTTTATCGAACTCTCAGTAATTTACACTGTTCAACGTGGGCCACACGAAAAAGCGCGGTTCGAATTCGATCATTACCAGTTTTAGCGGGAAAACGGCACAGTCATCGCGCTGCAGTCGATATCGAACAAACAACACGACTTCGCCACACATCGCCCTCACTCGAAATTCGAGGTTATTTTCGAAGTCCGAATAGGTATTTACCTTTTGGAACATTTTTAAACTTAGAACGAACACAACAGCACAGGTTTGAAATTCATTTGGTTTTGATCGGCCGTCACTAGCGGTCGGCGTGCACGCGAGCCGTATTCGCTTATTAATCGCAATAATTAGCGGTTGTTGTTTTTGTTGGTGCGCGCCAGTGGCGACCGCTCGCGGCGCGCTTCGCCACTGCAACTCGTCACATAATGCCCACTAACAACGTCTCTTTCCCCCTTTACTTCCGTGCCGGCTTTTTACCGAGGGCGCAGGCGCCCCTGACATTTTTTAAACCGCGCCCATGTTTCTGTAATTTCTATCGCGGCGCGCACCTTTAATGAAAACAGTTTTTTTTCGGGTATTTTTTTCGCGACGTCTCTGTCTAACGGGCTCGTTCGCCAACTAGCCATCCCCCTCCTTCTAACGGTCGTCGGTAGGCACTGCTCCGACGCGACGCTGGCTACGTTATATCCTCTCTTTCTAGTGACGCCGCGACGCGTCGGAGACGCCAATTATTTTGCCACACTAGAGTCCAAACGCAACCCGAACAAACATCAATTTGGATTTTCGACCTTATCTATTTACTATAAAGTTCAAGCTCTACCACCTCTAATGCAGTTGCGACTTTATGGTCTAATGCGAAAAGTGTAAAGTTCCGGCCATTTTTGCGATAAAAAAAATGCTTGCATGCACGTAACCACGCCTTTGTATACACACATATTGCTGTCTATTTTACTCCTTTTTTATTTTTAACTCGCGGTCTCGCTCTGTTACGCACACATACATACAATGTGTGGCGAATGCTTCGGGACGTGCCGAGTCGCTGCCACCTAGCGGGCAATAGCGGAACTTTTAGGATGGAAAAGAGTTTGTGAGCTTTCACCGTAAGGGTGGCAGCACTGAGAGAAAGGGGTAGCTATCCCAGTTTAGTTCCTCCACTCGCCGCAGTGCAGCGCTGTGTGTCGCCATAAAATACGACTCGGGTTTTCCATTTTCATTAATAAGTTGCGTGCTGTTTTGCTAATTAAATCGTTTATTAATGCGACCAAGAATCAATTATAGAACCGGCCGTAAGCCGTTAAGGAAAAAATCTGTCTTACCTACTTTAAATTTAATCAAAACAGATTTAACTTGGCGAATTAGCATTTTATTTGCGCATTTAGTCGCGATTCCCGGCTGGGGGCGGTAGGAGCCGGTCCAACAACTGGATTAACTAGAGCCGTAGAAAGAAAAATTGCTCCAAGTTGGTTTAATGATTCATGTCAATAATGTCATTTTGTTTTGCTGCTCGTTAATTTTTCGTGTTCCATTGCCATTAGATTGGTGTCCTTTATGATTTTATTGGGTTCGGCAGGTAATTTGGGGTCCAATTTACGATTTTTGTAATGGTTTTACGATAAACTGTTTTATTCGAAATTGTCGTTTAAGTCATGATCAAGTTGATTAAGTTCCCTTTACGAAAATAAGCTCGGAGTATTATCATTTTTTAAGTTTTTCCTAGTTTCCTGAAAAAACTTTATATAACTTTTTTCTTTTTTTTCTATACCCATTTTTCATATTTCATATACATAATACCTATATTTTTTCAATAAGACATTTTTACCTACTTATGTGTAATTTATTATTCATTAAACATACTGTTTAGCAAAAAACTAAGGTACGTTTACCATACAGATAATACCAAAAATACTCTACAATTAATTTATTATTTACCTCAACATTTCCTATAACAAGTTCCTGAACACAACGAGCCTTAACTTAAAACAAGTTAGAACCAAACGAGAGACTCGAAACCATTAAAATATTCATAGCACTGAAATCAAATAGTTAATCGTACACGGAATAATAGAATAGCGATCAACGGGAACTAGCTTAGAGTAGCCACACACTGAAGCCTAAACAGTCGGCCGATAGTTGACTAAATATTTATTTATAATAATAGCCGGTTTCCCGCAGTTTCACCCATGTCCCGTGGGAACTACTGCCCGTGCCAGGAAAAAATATAGCATTTTTTACTCGAGAAGAGAGTAGCTTTCTAACCGTGAAAGAATTTTTAAAATCGGTTCAGTAGTTTTTGAGTTTATCCATCATAAACAAAAGTAAGAGTTTTCCTCCTTATAATATTAGTATAGAGGTAGATTAAAGAAAATCATGAATTCAAGCAAAGTTTTCAGTCGGTGTGATAATAGATAAATACCTGATCTGTGTAATGTGCGTATTAGCATTAATCTTCATACTGATTTATGAGCCCAAACAAACTATCGGCCGACTAAAGGGTTTTTGTGTGGGTACTTTTAGGCGCCAGAGACTGATAAATATTGAATGTTACGTACTGTTGATAGATAAAATGAACAAATTGTTACACAAATTACTTGGATACTCAAATTAGAACGACCTAGGAAGGATATACTGGGCATTGATTGTATGGTACAAAGAGAGATACTAAACTTATTTTTAAAAATTTCAACATGAATTATGGCAGAAAAAATCAGACTACAGTCTCCACAAAAATCTAATTGGAAATCCTGACATCAGTTTTAGATTCTAGATAATAATACAAATAAAACTATAATAAAATCTAGATTTTAGATACTATGACAAATATTAAAGTTTCCTACCTCTTCTGTTCATCAAACACAATGCAAGTGAAACAGTCCAATTTTAATACTTACCTTCTTAACACATTGGTGAAGTGTCAAGAAAAGGTCCAAGATTCCAATAAGTTACATAATAAACTTATTAGTCCCTTAAAATGAAGGTACCTATGAATTCATTTTAGGCTAAATACGGAACACTACTAAATTAAGTGTAGAGTTGTAGAGAAGATTTTACATATACCTACAACTTTAGCAAATAACCTTGATCAAACATAATGCATTTGAAAGACCTTCAATCATTCCTTTGACGCCCACTACACACAACTGATGCAACGTCCTTAAGATTGCAAATCCAGTGTGACTCACTATTAATTACCAATTTGATACAATCATAAAGTTTGTAGATATTGATTGTCTAGATGACGTAGATGATGATAATGCATTTAAAGATATAGAGATCTTGGAGGATATTGGAAACTAGATAGTTCCATCCACGGTCCGGGTAGAAAGACTTCCCGCAATCGGGTAAAAATAAGCATATATCCTTTCTCAGGCTAAAGACAATCTGAATACCTTTAATTTAAATTGATTCAGGAGTTTTGTCGTAGAAGTGCGACAGGCAGGAAGACTGATGGAATTATAAGTACTTGTTTTTTATAATTTTAGTAAGAATATGAAAATGGAATATTCATTTTACATATTGAAGATGAAAAGAATGAAGCTGTATTAGAAAGAGCACTCAAAGTTTGAAAAGAAGTAACTACAGATTTAAAAGTAAGCGCAAAACATAGAAATTTAGACCAAGCCTCGTTAAACAATACAAATGCACGATTTGTACTTGCTACATTACCGGTAACTTATACTAAGCTAACATAAGTTACAGCGGCAACACTTGATGCCATTAACTTAGCAAGGCTGAATGAAAGTCAAGTCAAATAGTTAAATCTGTACTAACTTTATGAACTTAATTACGTTTTGTTAAAGCTTAGACTTCAGTAATTAATTCTGTTAATTGATTGGCATACCAGAGTAATGTAAATGTTTCGATAATTCTTATTGACTAGCTCTAGTGGTTGTTGTAAATTTTAATTAAGGATTTTATGCATAGCTGTTGTTTGTTTTATGACAGTATTTACGTTCGAACCACTTATTTGATTTCTGAGTTACGAAATACCAGTGTCAAAAATATTTGAATAGATTTTATTCTTTACAATCTTTACCTAAAATATGTGAAAGTAACTCTGAATGTTTGTCTCTTCGGCTTTAACTATAAAGCTGTTGTAGCGATTTGAATGAAATTTGGTACATAGCTAGTAGAGAGTCTGAGAAAGAACATAGCTACTCATCGCATTTTTCTCCAAGTTAGTGAAGAAGCTCCCTCGGAACACTGATGAAGCCGATGTCAGGATAAGCGAAAGAGTTCTCTTAGGATATGGTTAGAAGCGATTATAGTTAGTTCTTTGTAAGGACACGCCTAATTTTACCTTTCCATTAAGTTTATCATCAACTGTTGCTTTTCCATCTACCAATTGACCTCTATTATTGTTATACTATATCCTATTGAAACACCAAATTACCTTTATTTATCATTAGTATTTCCTTCACTATTATATCTTACCTTAAATAACCCTAAACTAGTTACAATCTAAAGCAGGGTGTCTACAATCAACCATTGTGAGTCAATATTATCGTAAAGACATTATCAGACCAAAATTCCTTGATAATGTTGATCGTTGATAATGGAAAGGACACTTTGAAACAACCTTTATGTAATAAACATGATAATGATATAAATAGAGATACATCCAGTTACTGCATGTGCATCATAATTGATAATGACGATATGAACGCGGATGTTTAATTGATTATTATTATCTTGTATGTCTCTAACCGACCACGGGACTACAGAGTCCCGGATTTTTGGAAGGCGAACGTGGGGCCGAAGCCAACACGCTGAAGCCCTTTTGAGACAACTTTAATGAAATGGTGACACAAAACCGACGATTATCCCTGTATACACTATAGAAATGTACCCAAGGACGATCCCCGGTTCTGTGCTAAACTATTGCTAACTGTGGATGAAAACTACTTGGGCTATTGTGATGGGATGCTAATGGACTAGGAATGGGGAAACTACGGGAACTATGGCACCTGCCGATGACAATGTATTAAATACATGTAAAAATGGCAGGTGGAGACTCGCCACCTCACTTACTGGGCCCCCGGGAATCAGTCGCTAAATCGCAACAAGGGGCAACAGGTACATGAGGGGCTGAAGGGTGAGGATACCTCGGCGGACTTTAAACGCAGATCACGCGCTCCCTGTGGGTCCAGCATCACCGGCCCACTCGCCACTTACCACGAGGCACCTACCCTCCGAGTGGGCTGCTAACCCTGCTCTAGCGACTCCACTCTGACCGGCCGATGAAGGCAAGCCAAGAGGCGGGAGACCTATCCCCCGTCATGCTTCACTCCGGCAAGCCGGAGATGGGGGACAGTATACTCTCCCTGGAGCACTCGGATATATAGCCCCGCGGGGTCGCTACTCCCCGTCATCCGCCTCAGATGCCCTGCGGGGTGATTATTATTATTAATAAGTTAACTGCAGTATTGATGCTCTGATAAAATAAAATTGGATTAGTCAGTATCTCGTGAAATCAGACTTGAAAAAGCGCTCTATGTGACGTTATGATGATGAACGATATTCTTGCCATTGGTTGGCACAACCTACAGTTATTAGGTATTCAGAACAATCCAGTGTAGACAGACTTAAAAGCATATGTATTTAAAAATGAATTTTGCAATCTAAACCGATAACAATATCATATATAATACATGAAAATGTTTCATCTTTACAAAAAGATGAAACATTTTCATGTTCATTTGGCTCAAAGGCTCCGAAACTACAGAACCAAACTTAAAACGTCTTTCACGGTTGGAAAGCCTTGGTGCAATATATCAGGAAGATACCGGAAAAGATTTTAACAGGAAGCGGATGAAACAGTCACAAACCGCCAGTTTTTAATAAAGAAGCAGTATCAACCACTAAAACCTGATTAAAAAAAATATAATAACCAATAAAATAACCATCTAGTTTCAACCTTTACCTAATCAAGGAACCGCCACCACAATCTATTAAGGCGGTCGATAAAATCACAAGGGTAGCGTCAGCAAAACATTCCGTCGCTGCGCACGAGTCATCATAACTAGGGCATGCAATACCGGTTTACCGGTTTCGGTTTTACCGGTAAAACCGCCCATTTTCGCGATCTTTAATTTACCGGTAAAAATAATATGTAACCGGTAAATTACCGGTTTTTACGTTTTTGTGATAATGTATAGCAATTGTTCATTTCACGTTAAATCTTCATTATGTAGCCTGAACATAATGTAATATTGAATACATTACATATTGTAAGAGTGTTAAAGTTGCTGTTTTTTAGGAAAGTAAACTTATGTGGCTCCTTAACTATAGGTTAGATACAAATCTTAATTCTCATCTTTATTTATAATATCTAAACAAATTAAATTCATTCGGTTATTCTAAATTTCCTCAAAGCTGTCAGTTCCTATTAGGTAAAAATGTAACCTTATTGAGCAAGGGCTTTTACTTCACTACCATGCGGACAGCACTGAGGACACGGTGGAGCACACAGTCTAGGTGTGCACTGCCTGGGAAGGGTACCGCCGTGTCGTCGTCGAGCCAATAGGCAGCGGCGACCTCTCGTGTCCGGCCCTGGTTCAAGCCATGGTCCGGAGCGAGAGGGAATGGGAAGCCGTCGCCTCCTTCTGCGAAGCAGTCATGCTCGAGAAGGAGACGGTGGAGCGCCTGCGAGTTCGCACCTCTCATCCCAGCCGCTGTAGTGGATTAGGAAGACACCACGGGCGCCGAGTGTCGAGAGACGACTCCCGGCCACCGCAGGCGTCGGTCTGTGGACGGTGAGTTCGGGTGGCTCGTCGTTCCTCCGTCTGCATAGACAACAGACCCGTGACGGCGGCCCGAGTTGTTCCACGCGCAGGGCCAAGGCCTGCCGGGGCTGCGGGATTTTTCGAAAGAGTTACCGCGGCCCTGGTCCATAAAATGCCTACGATTTACCATGACAAAGGGCTTTTACTTCACGGTAATTCTATGCGTTTATCCCGTCTTGTGACGGAGTCCGCTTTCCGTATCTTCTTCTTCCACTTCAATCTATCCAGGACATCTTCCTCTTCGAGTTCGTAGATTTTCAAGTCATTCATTACGATACTCCACCACCACCGTTTCGGTCTGCCTCTGCGCCTTTGACCGGTATTGAGATTGAGTACACAACATTGGCGATGTATTCAGGTGGTCTCCTTTTCACATGGCCGAACCATCGCAGCCGTTTCTCTTGCATTTTGTCGACGACATTGCGTACGGATGGTACTGACATGTCTTTTTGTTACGGCCCACGTCACAAAAAATGTTTACCACCTTATAACTTGTATTTTTAATTATTTTTTGCTTTTAGACTACCCAATCTTATTGATATAATATCACATTTTAAAAAAATATAATAATTACCGTTTTACCGGTAAAAATATTTTAATTACCGAATTTTTACCGGTAATTTTTATTTTACCGAAATTGCATGCCCTAATCATAACTCAATCGAACAGGGATCTTGATTGCGCTGCTATCCGTGGAGGCGGGAGTGGTGGCAGAAAAGGTGGTGTGATGAGGTTGTGAAAAGAAATAAAATGAAGTCAAAAAAGGTTTGTGAAATCTATGAATAATAGTCTAATAATAATCTATGAATAAATGTATAAGTGACTTTATTGGTACACACCCAAAAGTTTTGAGAATATCTACTTAGGTCATAGTATTTGAAGATGAAATCAAAACATAATTATTTGACCTACGGTATAGGAGACCACAACATGTTGATTTCCAATTTCATTAAGATAAGCAGAAACAAATTGCAGCTTTTACTGGTATGTCACGAGAATTTACCTATTTTTAAATAAAACAAATATTTAATTACTTACGTAGACATAAAGTACCTAAGTAAAATCAAAGTCGTGTCACTTTAATATTACACGTCTCCATTTGAAACGTTATTTAATTAGCAAACATCTTTACCTATACACCTATAACAGGAGTAATAAATCTAACCTTATCTAATACTAGCTTCTGCCAGCGGTTTCACCCGCATCCCGTGGGAACAACTTCCCGTACCGGGATAAAAAGTAGCCTTCCTCGATAAATGGGCTATCTAACACTGAAAGAAATTTTCAAATCGGACCAGTAGTTCCTAAGATTAGCGCGTTCAAACAAACAAACAAACTCTTCAGCATTATAATATTAGTATAGATACTTCTTATAATTTAACCTTTCTAAAAAATACAATAAAATAGAACATTTTACTAACTTTGTCTGCGAACCATCCTCGAGTAGTAAACTAAACGAGTCGCATGCCTTTCCGGCTTGTATCTGTGCGCGCAAATCTCGGAAACAGACTTACCGAGAACAAATTTCAATGCTACTTAGTAATTGTCGCTAAGCTTGCGTTTGCTCACTAACGTACCAGCCTGGGTTTGTTTGCATTTTTGAAGAAATTCCCCTTAATATCTGTATTGATTGGTTAAGAGATTATGTAACAGTAAGATTTCTTTCAGATTTCTATAACTCATGTACCTATGCCAAACTACTTTATGCCAAATTCAATCTGTAATCGCAAATTAACGGAGAGACAGTTTATTGAAATCCACAATAAAGAAACGATGTTTTGCGAGAACGAAGGTATGGCTAGAAAGAATGTCACTTACGAAATGACTTTAGATAGATCAAGAAGACATGACCCCAAATGAAACTCAGTTACGGATAGGTGCCGGGGCTGCGGTATTGTTCGAAAGAGTAACCGCTGCCCTGGTACATGAAGGGCTTCAGAAGAAACATGGCGGGATTTCATAAGAAACATGGCGGGAGTCAGTTAGAGTCTGACACTCCCCGCAGCACCTACAGCGGGAGAGATCATTTTCAAAATAGGACAAGTGAATGATGATGAATGACTGTTGCTTATTTTGTAGTTCTCATACTTTTTGTTACACAGACAAACAGATAAACACAGTATTGTCTATAAATGTGACATTATGCACTGAAATGTCCATATTTGGCGCATCCGCGATGTCCGTGCAAATGTAAATGATTTCTTGGATAAGACATGGACTGACTAGTGTCTCGGCTGTCCATGTAGATGGACGCTCTAATACATATTGATGATTGGACTCATGTGTTAAGTCTTGATCTGATTTTTATTAGCCTATAAAATAAACCAGAAAATATTACTGGAAAAATAAACCATATCTCATTCGAATGTAGGCAAAAAGCCTAGAAAATATAACTAGAAAAATGTAAGAATTCCTCATTAGAGTATAGCCTATAAGAATTAGACTCATGAGATGATGACTCTTATAAGACTACACCAGAGCTAGACCAGAGCAGGGAGAAGTTTAACAGAACACAGAAAATAAAATTATAAATTAAAAAAAACCCCCGACCCAAAAAAAGTACGCAATAATTATGACAAAAGGTTAAAAACGCTAAACCCTATAAAAAGCAAAAAATAACTTTTAACACTACGTAAACTAAATTTTGTCGTGTCGGGGGACCGCTCTAATTCATTACTTTAGATACGTGTTTTTTTTTTAAACGAATGTTGTAATTAGGTAGGTATCATTTGATTTATGTAAGTATTTATGAAGGTAAAAAGCGGTCCCCCGACACGTCAAAATTTAGTTTACGTAGTGTTAAAAGTTATTTTTTGCTTTTTATAGGGTTTAGCGTTTTTAACCTTTTGTCATAATTATTGCGTACTTTTTTTGGGTCGGGGTTTTTTTTTAATTTATAATTTAATTTTATTTCATGCTTTTTAAAGGAGCTCCTTAATTTTTCCTTCTTTCATTTAATTTATTTTATCTTAAGATGGGGTCGCTATATGCGATCTCGGCCAAAGGAAGCTGTTTAACAATCCTCATGACAAACTGGCTCTGGGAGAATTGCACAGATTGAGAAACAATAAAGATTAACCTTTGGACATTCTAGATTTTCAGCAAAAATATAAATCGGTTTATCCATTTCATTCCGGCATTCCAGGGTTTCATCCGCCACATCCTATTTCCAGTATCAGGTTCTCGTCAATCAGAAACATGAAGAGAACTCGTCAAGACAAATTCAACGAGCCCAAACTCGATGGGTTTACTAAAAGGCAGTTCAGGGTTACGTCTCCTACCTTCGTGCCCTAACAGCAGACCAGCTCAGTGGTTCCAAAAGACATTAGTGTTTCAAATTTCAGATCCCACATATACTTGCAAGTAAACTGAGCGTGTAACATTCCTATCACATCTAGCAAACGAGCTGATGACCTTGAAGACCTGAACCGATTTCCACCAAACATAGCTAAGAACACTCCCGACTGACATACCTTTTAAACAAAAAAAACCGCATTACAATCGGATCATCCGTTTGGGAGCTACGATGCCACATACACACACACACACACACACACACAGACACGTCAAATTTATAACACCCCGTCGTTTTTGCGTCGGGGGTTAAAAATTACCTGCATACTGTAGCTAAGTAGTCTAAAGTATTTCCCGAAAGCATGGCAAAAATATTGTAATTACCTCTAGAATCAAGTAAGTTCTGTAAGTACCGAAACGAAGACTAGTGCTAGAATAAGAGACGTGTATCACAGCATTTTAGCTTTCTTTACTTATCAAATTACTTTAAAAAAAATAAAGAAGCAGATCACCCTATATTTATGGTTTCTCTCGAAAGTATATGATAGGGCATACAATTTGCATTTTCTGGCTTTTTATACATCTTATTAGAAACGCATAATTCCCACTATTCGATCTAAGTACATATCTGGTGATTAATTTCGTCATTAGTCCCATACAAGTAACGTCAAATTCTCATCTCTAGTATGCAAAACAACAGATGGAATAATGAGAACGGCCATTAGTATCAATAAAATTTTCTGACTTCGACTTCGAAATAATATCACGTAACAATCTATACTAATATTATAAAGCTGAAGAGTTTGTTTGTTTGTTTGAACGCGCTAATCTCAGGAACTAATGGTCCGATTTGAAAATTTATTTCAGTGTTAGATAGCCCATTTATCGAGGAAGGCTATAGGCTACTTTTTATCCCGGTACGGGAAGTAGTTCCCACGGGATGCGGGTGAAACCGCTGGCAGAAGCTAGTCACATATAAAGCAATTACAAAGATGAGCAATGCTGTCTGATCTCACAACAGCAGTTTATCATAAAAATTCTTACCGTGAAAGATTTCAATGGCCGTTATTAGCACTAATTAACGTTAATAAACTACCCAGTTCGTTAAGCTGTTAATTAATCCTTACTGATACTGTTAATGAGAAAGAAGTAACTGTATGTCTGAGTGTCACATTTTCACAGGATCATAGCTTAACTGATTGTGATGATCTTTGGTATTGAAATAAATTAATACCGGTGGAAAAGATATAGGTAAAGCAAGCCAGTGGATGGGTGACCACGGTGATGATCATAACAAGTTTTTTAATGTTCAGTAGGGACGCTAAATTGTGGGTCCCGGCTGTCCTTTGTACTATTTTGCAATAGTTACGGGTCAGAAGCTGGAGATTCTGACCGCCACTCTCGCTAGGGTATCGTTTTGTCCAGGTAACTGGGTTGAGGAGGTCAGACAAGAAGTTGTTTCATATTAAATATGCACAGGCACTCAACTGTCTTCGGTTTTATTGGAAGCCAACTCCAATTCAGTAGGGTACAGACCTGTAGTGCTATTCTATAAGACTTCACTCTAAACTTCGCATCTGAATCCGCCGTGAGTTACTACACTAGCGCTACTCTTGCGAGCGTGTTTGAGAGTTGAACTAAATTAAACTCGAGATTTTGACAGATAAAGTATGAGATGACTTTTAGAACGTTTTGAACCGAATGTGAAGTGAGAGTGAATAGCGAAGTGAAATGTGAAGTGAAATGCGAGTTGTTGTTCGAATTTTATAGAATCGACGTACAGGTGAAATAATGGGTATGGATGCGGGCAAAACCAGAGCAAACAGCTAGTCCAAAATAAACAATAGTCCGTTAGCGAATCCTCACGTAAAACAATAATTAAGGACGAGATAGACTAATTAAAGGTGACTTTTTCTTACTCGTTTCGCGGAGCAATGGTTTTTGTTAGTGGTTTATAGATTTTCTTGGCCTTAAGACATCTTACGAATGGGTATTCTCTCTTCTTCTAATAAAAATGATTAATTATGTTTTTACAATATAAGTTCTGCCTAAAAAGCGACTGAAGTACCAGTTTAATACTTAAGTTCCATGGAACTTCTGCTTGATCTTGAGTATGAGCTGATAATAATTCACACCAAATTTTTGTCAGATGCGTATATAAACTGTTGATTTGCATCTGTGCCATATTCAAGGACGTAATTATGCTAATGATTCTCGACCCAAATCAACAAAAAAATTGGTACGTAATTTTTTTATTTTTTTTTTCTGAATTCCGTCAATATCATCTAGCCGTATTTAAACTTGGCGCGTGTGTTACTGGCCTTAAAACCGTGCTGCGCCCTCACACAAACGCAAACACAAAGCATACGCAACGATCATTTATAATTTTCATTCATAAAATTGGATTACTTCCGAAATACTACGACATTACAATGACAAAAAACCAGTACTCAATAGCTATTTCCCGTCTACTGTAATTCCAATCGATTATTTACGTATTTTATGACCTCCTCCTGAAATATGGCACAAATGCAAATCAACACCTTGTATATATAAGTCTGAAATTGATGAATGATGCGTACCTGGGATCTTGATTTCTGCCACCTTACCTTTCCAATTCCATTGATATTGAAGGAAATGTATCTGAAATAAGGATAAACATTTTTTAGCAAGAAACACTTTAGTAAAATAATTTTTGAAACCGGTTCAACTAATCACAGTTATTTTTCTTGTTATGATTGCAATTTATAGAGCACGATATATATATTTTTTAAATTAAGTACGTATGATTTTGCAAAAGTTCTTCCTTGAATATTAAGCTAAAATTAGTAACGAAAATCGAATTGAAACTACGAAAAGCCCAAGGCGTGTAGCTAGTAATTAAGAAAAGTTTTATGATACTAATAAACAAAATTCAAGTATTTGAAGTGATTAATATTGCTACTATATAAAATAAGGCTTGTAACTGTAAATTGAGTTATTTCATTATGGTTTAAGTTATTTTATTTATTTACAGTAATTATTGAGACTTAATAAATTATTTTGTGACTGCCAGACATTTGGTAATGAAATAGTTGTGTAAATAGACGATTCCAAATTATTTCAGGTACCTACGAGTACATAGCTAAACTTTATGGAAAAAGTTCCAAAAAAAATGTAAGCTGAGGGAGAATAAAATTAACAACAATATGTATAATTCAAGTCCGTCCAATTTGTTTTAATAAGTATAGGTAGGTACATGTTTTTTTTGACTACCGCGAAGTTCTAGTACCCAACTTCGGACAAGCTACTCGTCAAAAACTCTACTGAAATGTCCTGTCGTCTAGTCACGCCACAAATGACAATTTCATAATAAACTGTAACAATGCAGCTGCATTTAATCGCGTTGACCCTAATGCTTAACAAACTGTTTATTTTGAGGCCCTGCTGATGGAAGTGACCTCAATTAACGCTTTACTCACTAATTATGACGGTATGGACGCTACTGTTTAATTATTGTTGTTGGGACGTCGTTTTTTGTTCTGTGTTTCGTCTGTAGTGTAGGCGTGCCTTTATTTGACTCGATGTTATGGTTATTTGATTTGATTGTAATTACATATATGTTTATATTGATTCACTGTTAGATAAAAGTCTAAGTTATTGATGTTCTATAGATAAAGTCGCGTCGGCGCGACGCGACGCGCCCACCGCGGGCGCGTCGCGTCGCGCCGAGCGGGACGGCTCTGTGTGACGTCGTCCGTAATATCTAGTACATTACAACTGCTCAGCGTCGCGTCGCCGTCCCGTCCCGCCGCGCCGCGCCCGCGGTGGGCAGAGACCTTAAAGGTTTCATCCATTGAGAGGTATATGTTACCAAATTATTGTTTTTCGGAAGGCACGTTAAGTTACGAGTCCTAGTTTTGATATGTAAGCGAGGCTAAAAGTCTAGTAATCAGTCTTAAAAAGGGGTATTTGGAACTGCCCAGGACTTACCTGGGCAGTTCCAAATACCCCTTGGGTTGAGGAGGTCAGATAGGCCATCGCTCCTTGTAGTCAGCTGCATCCAGTTAGACAGGAAGCCGACCACAAAATAGTCAACACAAATAGGAGATGATGATGATTCAGCTGCAATCAGTGATACTGGAAGCCGACCCCAACATAAGTAAATACATAACATATTTGGTAAAAGGCTAGGCAGATCGAATAAGAAATACAAAGATAAGAAAACACACAAAAATCGAAGACGTAACAATAAGAATTAAGAAACTGAAATGGAAGTGGACCGGCCACATAATAAGAGGCATTGAAAAGTGGACCCAAGAAACTATAAAAGAAATAGAGGCAGGCAGTTCCGAAGGTGGGAAGATGAAATTAAAATGGTAGCAGGGAAAACATGGACAAGGACAGCGCTAAATAGAACGAAGTGGAAGGAAATGGAGGAGGCCTTTGCCAAAATAGGGCAAACAGACCAAGTTGTCGGTGTCACTGACTCGCAAGAGTCAATAGGTTAAGACAATAAATTGTAAAAAAACAAATTGTCTGAAATAAAAGGCTTATATTATATACTAGCTTCTGCCAGCGACTTCGTCCGCGTGAAATTCGGATTTTGTGTAAAGAGAGGAAGAAATACTAAACACCACCAGCCAATCCAATTCTAAATCGATGCGTACCTACTACTACTTCACCTAAAAAGAAATAAAATGTAAACTGTTATATTATTGTAATAATTGAATGAATATATAGGTAAACACTACCAAAATAACTAATTCATACCTACATATTTTATAAAATAACAACAAAAGTTTAAAATAAATTATATTATTTAAAGACGCGCTGCAAGGTTTGTTAATATCAGTTATTGTCGGGCAATAAGGTTGAAAACTCTGAACGTCTACTCGCATCAATCGCATCAACAGCCAAATACTGTATGAAGCTCGCGCAGCCACCGCGCCGCGAGCCGCGTCGAGCGCGGCGACCGTTACACAAAAATGATCCTTATAGCATTATATGCACGCGTGATGGCTTATTACCGTATTTCATGTATAACTTTGGTTTTTCTGTACCGATTTATATGATTCTTTTTTTATTGAATAGGTAATTAATAATGTTAACCTTTATTATTTAGTGTGAATGAGAGTGTTAGAAACGTAATAGTAGACAAATATAATCAGAAACCTCCGAACAACTAAGCTATCGAGAGTTACACGTGTTATTCTGAGTCAACCATAAAAGGTAGACATATGCTGTCATGGGACGTTTTTTACATAATTTTTAGGAGAACATTTCCGTCGTACATGGTTTCTGTGTAGCTTTAACCATCAAAGCTGCACACGCGACGGAAGCTTAAAAAATGGAGTGACTTCGCCCTTTTTCCCAACATTTCCCTTCACTACTGTGCTCCTATTGGTCGCAGCGTGATGAAAAGTATCTTATAACCTGCCCAGGAGTATGAAGAATAATTGTACCAAGTTTCGTTAAAATCCGTCAAGTAGTTTTTGTTTCTATAACGAACATACAGACAGACAGACAGACAGACAGACAGATAGACAGACAGACAGACAGACAGACAGACAGACAAAAATTTTACTGATTGCATTTTTGGCATCAGTATCGATCACTAATCACCCCCTGATAGATTTTTTGGAAATATATTCAATGTACAGAATTGACCTCTCTACAGATTTATTATAAGTATAGATTATAGGCAGATCATGATGATGACGGTACCAAATTCTAATAGGCTTTCGCAAGCATGTAAAAGATAGGTATCTGCGTTCTGATTAGAATCATTTCAGAAATGTGATATTAAAAAGTTCCAATACAAATAACTTTTATATTAAACTATCAAGCTGGCAATAAACTGCATTTAGTTCTACATCAAGAACGTTTAAAATAATTCAGTATAAAGAGCTTATTGAGAACTAAGTACTCGCAACAAAGTATTAATACTCTGGATCAAGTTTCATTTACTTAAACCTTGGTAGGGTTGGCACTGCAAATACTGAAGTCTTGGAGTATTCTACAAAGTTAGTGAAACTGCTGAGCAATTCTTTGATAGAATTGCTCTTGTTTTAGAAAAATCACATTTATAAACGTGAACATTGTGATCGTAGAGATTTCATAAAGATGTAAAGGCTATTTCTATGTAGTAGGTACCTATAACTAAAGTTTTCGGATTTACATTAGTTCATTCATATCAGTATTACCCAATTAGACTCAACCAATTGATCTTATAAGAGCAGTTGACCTTAAAAACATGACATCGATTTAACACAACCCTAAATCATAAAGTACCTCTCATTAAATTTTAATAACTGAGAGCATAAACGTCTTTATATAAAGTGAAATATTTGTGAGGAACCCAACATCTTATGGTGGCAACTCTGACAGTTAGGGTGCGTCTACACAGTGCATGTAGCTGGAGCAAGTCAACATGCGCAAGTGACAAGTAACAAGAGCACGCGGGTGGGTATTTTGCTTTGTTACATGCGCGAGAGTCGCTGGACTCGCACGTTTTTAAAATGCATGTAACCTGCGTATGTGACACAACATGCGCAAGCTACTTGCACCGTGTAGACGCACCCTTAGAGGCGGGCAACACTCACGATTATTGGTCTTAATTATTTAAATTATGTAAGCACTAGTTTCTTAGAACTTACGTGTGGTCTAGATCGGTTCATTGTCGTGAATGATGATTATGAGGTCTGGTTTGTATGGTATGCAGTCAACAAACGTAGAAGGACGGACTGTTTGTTATTCAGGCAAAACTTGATAACTAACAATATAATTTCATGTTTATTATGTGATTTACTGTATGACCTAATTACAGCCTTTCCTAGAGGTATTGGGTTGCCCGGGTAACTGGGTTGAGGAGGTCAGATAGGCAGTCGCTCCTTGTAAAATGATTTCGATCAAATGAAAATATTAAATCATAAGCAAAATTAAAAATTTTGAAAAAACCCCCGACGGTAAAAATCTTATTGAAAAATAATAAAATAACTCAAAACCCCCGACTTAACCCAATTATATAGGAATATCCGTCGGGAGCTGCCATTAAACCAGCTAAAGGATTCTAGTGTCGTGAATACAATTATTGAAGAATTGTAGATGTTTAACGATGACATAAAATACACTCAATTAATTGTTGAAATTTCATATAGAAAAGGCAGCCCCCGACGGTTATTCCTATATAATTGGGTTAAGTCGGGGGTTTTGAGTTATTTTATTATTTTTCAATAAGATTTTTACCGTCGGGGGTTTTTTCAAAATTTTTAATTTTGCTTAATTTTATTTCAGACTTTTTAGAGAACATATACGAATTATAGTCTATATAATATGTTATTGCAATATTATTTTGCACCGATATTGTAGCGCCCTCTAGTGAGTTACAGGCGTAATTTTTATTATTTGGGAACATGCATTAAGCACGTACACATTGCTGATGAAAACAGAATTGTAATCGGACGTTTTGATTATATTGTAACATTGTTTGGCACTAATATTGTGGCGCCCCCTAGTGATTAATAGCCATGACACCTATCTAAGAACATGAACTCATCGAACACAAAACCGTTATTGAAAACCGCATCAAAATCGGATCATTAGTTTAGAAGGTAGGTGGGAACATTACTTTGCTCTTTTGCACTAATATTGTGGCGCCCCCTAGTGAGTTACAGCCATGACACCTATCTAAGAACATGAACTCATTGAACACAAAAACGTTATTGAAAACCGCATCAAAATCGGATCATTAGCTTAGAAGGTAGGTGGGAACATTACTTTGCTGTTTGGACTAATATTGTGGCGCCCCCTAGTGAGTTACAGCCATGACACCTATCTAAGAACATGAACTCATCGAACACAAACCCTTTATTGAAAACCGCATCAAAATCAGATCATTAGTTTAGAAGATATGTGGGAACATTACTTTGCACAAACGCACACACAAACACACAAACACACAAACACACAAACACACAAACACACAAACACACAAACACACAAACGCACATCTCTCACCCTAAACGCATATACCTGCTCCGTTCCGTCGTGGGTAAAAATATTCTGGTCACTTCACGATTTTGTAAAATGTCTGCGCAAAAAGTGAATATTGTGCACAATTTCTTGTGTATGCTGGTAGAAGAAATCGACAGTTTTAACAATGTGTATATTTTAAACTAATGTCTATTTTGAAAAATTCAATACCCACAATGACTTCGATAACTTTTGTTTGAAATTCCCTGAAAACGTCTTCAGTATTTCAGACTAAACAAATATCTAGGTACATTCTTTGTTCGCGCCTTTGTATGTATTGTAATGAATCATATCTCATGACTAGTTTTACAAGAAAATGATTCAGTACAATAGGTCATAAATAAGGTATTTCTTTGTCATGAGTTTACTATTAAATAATAAAGCATGTCAGTTTATAATTAGGTGTAGATAGGTATGACAAAGAAAATGAATAATGTAGTTAAACAAGAAATAAAAATATTGTGAGTCTGATTAATTTGTTGATTCTTAACTTTTCTTTGAAACCACATAAGTATTAATTAACCTATGGTAATTTAGGCAAATACGTTATAGAGTCTATAACAGCCGTCGATAGTATAGACGGTCCCTGCCGTCATTTAAATATCTTTGCAAGCTGAGAGCAAAGTTGTGAATACGTCAGGCAGATGACGTGGTAAAAACAAATAAAAATCTTGAAAAATCAAAGAATTGCAGTTAAAGTTTCTTTTTTTAAGAGCCTACTAAATTCTACTCTTCTCTATTAATTTTTTTTCTCTACATCACCATACTTTAATCAGAATACAACTTTAAAACCGTCTTGCTGCTACGCATTCAATGCACGACAATGTAATGCCCTGATCACGACGACTGATTTGCACTATTATAACATTACCACCTTAACCCTTCCATTATCCCACCACCTGCCAAGGGATTATGAACTCTACGTTTATAGTCTTAAGGTAAGATGGTGGTTTAAAGGGGTGTAAAAATAAAGTTGTTCCAGTATATTACTAGCGAGCATCCCGCCAAGGCATTTTGAACTCTAAGTCTATAGACTTAAGGTGGGGTGGTGATTTTAAGGGGTGTAAATATAAAGTTGTTTCAGTATATTACTAGCCAGCATTAATGACATTCCTTGCTGACGAGAATTCCCTCACTTCTGAAGGTTATGGAATATGGCACGAGTAGCTTTTAATTGAATAGGTTTGTGAGAGTTACGGCTTTGTAAAAAGGGGCTCGTGGTTTGTTAACTACCGTGTAGATAGAAGATTTTTCTTCACATCATCAATTAGTATTTTTCAAGACTTTGAGTAGGTACCTAGGTATATCTATCAAAATATATTTTGGATGCAACAACACTCCCCAAATTATTGGTATGGTACTGTTCCATTGTTATAAATGCGAACATGCTATCTGATGGGTTGGATTTGGGAAGGTCTCATAATATGTTAAAAAAGTCAAAAAAGTTTATATTCCAACAGGTATTGATTTTCCTATTTTTCTTCTTCTTCGTCTGTGCAACTCATCCATCATCATCCTCCGAGCCTTTTCCCAACTATGTTGGGGTCGGCTTCCAGTCTAACCGGATTCAGCTGAGTACCAGTGCTTTACAAGAAGCGACTGCCTATCTGACCTCCTCAACCCAGTTACCCAGGCAACCCGATACCCCTTGGTTAGACTGGTGTCAGACTTACTGGCTTCTGACTACCCGTAACGACTGCCAAGGATGTTCAATGACAGCCGGGACCTACAGTTTTACGTGCCATCCGAAATACAGTCATTGGTGTCTAAGATATACTTAGAAAGTACATACAAACTTAGAAAAGTTGCATTGGTACTTGCCTGACCTGGAATCGAACCCGCGCCCTCATACTCGAGAGGTTGGTTTTTTGCCCACTAGGCCACCACGACTTTTTTTAACTGTGTACATAAATAAATTATTGGACAAATAAATATCCATCTCAACTTCATGTTGTGTGACACCTACCCACACAGCATTTTACAAAAGATTTACCTCCACCGATCAATTCACTGCCCCATCAAAACAACTACCTAATTACACTTCATAATTGGATTTAACTAACAAAACAGAAACAGTACAAAAACCGGTTTTGCCCATAACTTCCTTCAAGGGTATAACATAATTAAAACCAGCCCACGGAGCCGGCACGTTTGAGCTAACCAATCTGTTAGCTTATTAGTTATAGCTTTAAGACCTAACTCCTACGTAGGTATAGGTCTTATAGGCACGTAGCACGGAGGAAGGAAAGATAGCGGAGATGCCATAACGCTTGGCTCCTCGTCCCTCCGCAGCTCCGTCACAATAAGACAACAGGCCCGTGTCGGTGGCGCGCGTTGTTCCACGGGCTCTTCGAGGAGCGTCAGCAAACCCTAGCGGGGCCCATCAGGGCCTAGACTTGCCGGGGCTGCGGGATGGTTCGATAGAGTTACCGCGGCCCTGGTACATAAGGGGCTTAAGAAGGAACTTGATGGGTTTTAGTCATTAAGAGTCTGATATTCCGTCACCCCACAGCTGGAGGGGTCTTTGATGATTTCCCATCATAAAAAACGCAAAATCCCTTAAAACGTACCGCGCCAAGATACGGGTGTTCGGGGGCCGGGGAACTTTACTATTTCCTACCTTATACGCCTTTTTTAACCCGACTATTTTTTTAATACCAAAAATCGTTGACAGGACGTTTTGGTCATGCCCACCGTACGTATTTGACCTAGAAGAAAGCGCCTGACCTGCCTGCAGTATGGCATCTCTGCTTCTGCCTTACTCCGTGGTACATAGGTATAGGTCCTAAAGGTATGTAAGTATAGATCTTATAGGTACGTTTAGGGTTCTCTCAAGGTCTGAGTTCTGATTTACGTGAGACTTGTGATACTGTGTGGGTTTGCTTGCTATTGTGATTCATTTTGTAATGTTACTTTGTAGGATGTAGTATGATTGTGGAACAGATCAAAAGTGCTTTATAATTATAGTTGAAAGATTAAAATATCTTTTAAAAAAAATCTATGAAGGCTATAGAAGTGTACGATAAAAGCTGATTGAGCACATAACACATTTGATATGTTTATATTGCTTATTGCAAATTACGAACGATCCTACAAATCCAGGAGCTCACGTTAAAGTAGCAATAAGTGACTACCACTAAAAAGAACAAGTACCTATATCCTCACAAACTTGCACCTGGGCTGAAAAAACCAAAAGTCCTCACAAAAATCCTCTTAACTCAAAATAACTCACAAATACCCGAACCCACAACCTAATTCTAACCTTTATCTACAGAAGCATCGCTTGTATTTCATTATTACACCACGCTCTATATAATCGGCGATCATAAAGCCGAGAGCACACGATAAGATCTGGAACACATCCCACTAAATGACTTCGTGTGTACAGTCTTTAGCCCTTATAAGATTTTTTGTGTTACACTCTACTTGTCAAGGGTATGCCGTGACTGTTTGGGGTCTGTTTTTATTTTTTTTATTTTTTTTTTTATTTACTAAAGGGTTTACCAACAGCTTCTGTGTAGATAAAGCATAGAGTACAATTTCTGTTATTACTAGGACTTACACAGTCGCCAATTACAGGTTAACCAACATACGCTTTGTGTGTTTTTGTTTTGTGTTGAGTATTTTGAATTTCTATGTCAACTATGTAATTGCCATTTCTCTTTTGCTGTATTAATTCTATCATCATCATTCAAAAAGTTTACTGCTAGACCTGAAGTCTTCCTATTTCCAATAAATGGATAGTTCCTGAGATTATCACTTTGAACTAAATAATTTGGTTAGCTAAATAACTTCAATTAGGTACTTGGTTGGACATAATCTCCTCTAAAATGTGTCAATTTTATCACCTCATTTGTCACACTGCTGTTTTCGCTTTCAAATCCTAGACGTTTTTGAAAAATAAAGAACAATCTTTAGTTTCCAAAAGCGTTTGAAACTTTTGCCCATTTTCTCTCCATCATCTTAAAGAGATTGAGGAATTTAGCAAGGTAGTCGCTTCATGTTAAACAGTGGCACTCAGCTGCATCCAGTAAGACTAAATGCCAACCCCAACAAATAGGGAAATGTCTAGGCAGATTAAGATCTCAAACAACATATCAATCGCACTACCAATCACTCAAACGCATCTGATTCATACAAAGTGCATTATGGCCTATATCTATGCAAGCCTATGCATGCGGAACCCGGCCTAACAAATATGCACACTGTTACTTCGTAATAGAACCACTGAGCATACTAAATATCCCTTATAAGGTACAGTGTGTTTCCACTTCTGAAGCCGGATAGTTTCTAGTTTTGCTTGGTAAATAAACTGCATCTACATACTAAGATAGGTACCTTAGTATCTATGCATAACTTCCGCCAGTGGTTTCATCCTCGTCCCTTGATACTTCCCGCAGCTGGATAAAAAGTAGCCTGTATTTGACCTCTATAAGACAATCTAACATTGCTATAATTTTTCTAATTATTTCAAATCTATACTAATATTATAAAGCGAGTTTGTTTGTTTGAACGCGCTAATCTCAGGAACTACTGGTCCGATTTGAAAATTTCTTTCAGTGTTAGATAGCCCATTTATCGAGGAAGGCTATAGGCTACTTTTTATTCCGGTACGGGAAGTAGTTCCCACGGGATGCGGGTGAAACCGCTGGCAGAAGCTAGTAAATAATATAAATATTGAGAGAGATTTTTGACGCTTTTTAGTTTTACTGCAAATAAACCTTTTATCTTCTCTCTTTTTTGTAAATAGAATTATTACATCATTTTCTGAATAAGATCACACAACAATATACTTTGGAAGAATAATGTTTCAAATCAATTGAAAAAATATTTCACTGTTAGATAGTTTTCTGTTCTATTGTATCTATACTAATATTATAAAGCCGTGGAAATCTATACTAATAAGCTATTGTATCTATACTAATAATATTAAAAGTCGTGGTGGCCTAGTGGGTAAAGGACCAACCTCTCAAGTATGAGGGCGCGGGTTCGATCCCAGGTCAGGCAAGTACCAATGCAACTTTTCTAAGTTTGTATGTACTTTCTAAGTATATCTTAGACACCATTAACTGTGTTTCGGATGGCACGTTAAATTGTAGGTCCCGGCTGTCATTGAACATCCTTGACAGTCGTTACGGGTAGTCAGAAGCCAGTAAGTCTGACACCAGTCTAACCAAGGGGTATCGGGTTGCCCGGGGAACTGGGTTGAGGAGGTCAGATAGGCAGTCGCTCCTTGTAAAGCACTGGTACTCAGCTGAATCCGGTTAGACTGGAAGCCGACCCCAACAGGATTGGGAAAAAGGCTCGGAGGATAATAGACTAATATTATAAAGCTGAAGAGTTTGTTTGTTTGTTTGAACGCGCTAATCTCAGGAACTAGTGGTTCGATTTGAAAATTTATTTCAGTGTTAGATAGCCCATTTATCGAGGAAGGCTTTAGGCTACTTTTTATCCCGGTACGGGAAGTAGTTCCCACGGGATGCGGGTGAAACCGCTGGCAGAAGCTAGTCTGTAATATAACTGTTCAACTTTAAACTAATAATTTAGTACTTACAGATTGACAGCTATTTGACAGCCAAATAAATTCGTAAAACAATGTACCCGCCCCATTCACGTAGCGACTGCACTAAAATTCAAATTCGCGCTAACTGTCAACGCGATTGTCATTCTGAGCCTGTCCTTCTTATACCAACAATATTTTATTAAGAGCTGGCCTTGCTTACTGAATAACTAATCAATACTTATATCTATATTAATATTATAAAGCTTTGTTTGTCTGTTTGAATGCTTTCTTGAGGAACTACAGGTCTAATTAGGAAAAAATCTTTGAGAGTTAGATAGTCCATTCATCAAGGTAAGCTTTTAAGGGTACTTTTTATCCGACTGTGAAATAGTTGACAAAAGGCTCGTAATATTAATAAGCTGGAGAGTTTTCTTATTTCTCGTACACGTGTATGATTGCAGAGTTTTTTGAATCGGACCATATTTCAATAAAAGCAGATTTTGTTGCGAATTAATAAAAGGACTTATCTATTTTACTTAATAATTATAGAATAGAAAATAACCTTAGCATTCAATAATCTTCATCACAATAAAATACCAATAAGAAATAAAATCTTTGTTAGAAATAACCATAAAATAATATTCACTTCCTTCATTAAATTTCTATTGAAATTAAAATACATCCGCATTGTTAGAAAAACAATAAAGAGACAGACTCAGTAATCTTTTAAGCAAATTAACTTTTTACGAGGTGACTATTCCAGTTTAATTATAATTAAATTAATAAAGAAAAGCAATTGTCCTTTTGTTTATAAATCCTATAAAACATTTTATTAGGTACTTTTTGAATGTTAAGAGCATAAACAATTATCTACAGCTGAATGTAAAATAGTGATTTCAGATACTTTAGAATTATTCTAGACACATCATAATGTGTCCAACCTTTTCCAAGCTATGTTGGTGTCCTCGACTTAAAACTATCTGGATACAATTGATTGCCAATATTTTACATAGAACGACTGGCTATGTGAGCTTCTCAGCACAGCTACCTAGGCAACAGGATACTCGTTGGTAAGACGAAGCTGGTTATTATTTGAAGATGCCAGCGGTTTCACCCGCATCCCGAGGGAACTACTTCCCGTATCGGGATAAAAAGTAGCCTATAGCCTTCCTCAATAAATGGGCTATCTAACACTGAAAGAAATTTTCAAATCGGACCAGTAGTTCCTGAGATTAGCGCGTTCAAACAAACAAACAAACAAACTCTTTCCTGTTACAGCCTTTTTATCGTCCCACTGCTGGGCACAGGCCTCCTCTCACACGGAGAAGGATTAAGCGACAAACTCTTTAGCTTTATAATATTAGTATAGATAAAAAAGTAGAGTAAACACACTGCACGCTGCAGAGTAAATTGTCAGCTGATAGGGTGCCCAATGGTTGGTTTATTTTAATGGTAGTACCAACCGTGAATACAATCACACTTTTTAGTTGGTCTGATACCGGCCAGATGGTGGATAGTCACTACCATTCATATCCATACTGATTTATTTGCCCGATCATACTATTAACCGACTAAAACCGTTTGCAGTGTGCGGAATTTTTCATAGTTACCACGTCGGTAAAAGTACAAAGAAAGTACTTTTCTCACAGTAAGTAAATCCCAGTTTCCTTCCTAGTTAAACGTAACTGTACTGCCAAAACAGTATGGTTTTCTTGTTATTAGCATTATAACTATCTGCGGGCCCAAATATGGTCCAAGACCAACTAGATGCCTAATCGACTGGTTTACAGTAGCCATTGTAAAATGTGGTGTACCGTATTTGTGGGGTGACCAGCATTTTGGAGTTTTAGGACAATATTGACAACTCGATTCAAAAAGTATGGAAACAAATTACTTTAGAATAGTGAAATGTAAACTACTCATTTATTGGATTAAAAAGATTTTAAACGATTTTTTTTTAAATTTGTATTGTGTTATTTGGTGCAACCTTTTGTTACTTTATATTTTATGTTTCTATGTGTATGTATGTTTTGTGTTGTGTCAATAAATAATTTTGCTTTCTTTATGTATGTCTATATTTTTTGTTGATTGTATTTAAAGTAAAAATACTTTTATTGTGCCTTAATTTTTACCTTATTTCTGTAAATAATAAATAGTATCCTTAATTATCCTGTCTAAAGTATCCTCACATATAATCCTACAGTTTTTTTGTTCAATAAATAACCTTATTAAGGCCATTTTTACTCAAAATTAAACTAATTTCCTCCAATCTTGTCACCCTATAACCAAGACTCAGCATGTACTAAGAAATTGACTACAAATATTTATTGTAACCGAAATGGCTAAAACTATCATTACTCTTCGTCCTATATATGGAAAAGTGAGTTAATATCGATATAGGAGTAAGCAGGAATCGAGTTGTCCCGTGGTTGAATAACTTATTCTTAAACTTGTTTGTTCAAAGGATAATAAAGACGTAAGTATTAAATAATAGCTTTTGAAAAAGTTAAGATATTAAGGTTGTAAAAATTTGTTGAAAAATTTTGTATATGAGTGCGATCAAAATACCTATGTAATGTAGAGACAGTAGAAATAAAGTTTGTTTTTGTCAATTACCTTGTTGTCGTACAAATCATAAATTATAACTGTCATACGGTTGTCTTTAAAAACATTGATTCGGTCCAAATCAGGACAAGACAACAACAAACAAACAACAATCCAAACATTTACTAGGATTTCTATAAAATTACCAGCGAGATATAAATCATATCAAACCGTAGCGTGTCCGTGAGTCAGCTCAACAATTGCAATGAAACCCAATCTGATTTCTATCAGACTACAAACTATCAGTACAGACATAACCACCAATTTATCTCGACCCCCCACTCCCCTCCACATCTCGGAAGTCTCACAGAAATCGGGGTCACCCTATCAACGACCACAGATCTATCCTACCTGGTTAACTTAACTGATTTTCTGTCAAGTATAATCAAGTTATTTGTGCTAAAGCTGTTTGCGACAAGGCCCTTAACGGGTTCTATTCCCGGTTTGGTTATAACCGAATGCCACTTGTTTAGATAAAACTATTTATAGGAATGTTAGAGATAGCCTTTCATGGAGTAAATTCAATAATTAGTTCTTATAATTGATTTATGTCAATGTGCTTCTTGCTAATTATAAGTGATTTATGTTTTAAATTATAGTCAGATAGTAATTGGTGATAAATAATATAATCTGATTCATAATGTTAATATAATAATATTATGATGAAGTTGCTTCCTATGCTTATTTGAATAATCGTTAATATTACCTGTGTTATGACTTTTATTATTGAAAATACTAACATGATTTATGAATATGACACAAACAAAGCTACTTGACACTGTTCAGTTGGCTGTTTTCTTATTCGATTTAAGAATAAAGATTATCTATGAAAAATTAAGCGTATATTAGAATTGTTTTTAATATTTTGGTGTTATATAGGTTGCTATCTATGCATTATTATTTTGGTTGAGAATGACCTCAGTACATCTCAATACATTTTGGAAATTTGCTACCGAAACGAAAATACATACATGTCCTACATATAGTGAGTATCTACCTATTTACCGACAAAAGGAAAATAAACCGGACAGTGCAATTCAAAACAATTCGTAGATAAATCTCACTTAACAATGATAATGTAAAAACTCAATGCACTTTGTTGCAATCACGTTGCAACATTTAAAATGTTAAAAAGAACGATCTTGTATGCGGGGCGGACGGTTTTGCAAATCATCTTACTGGCTGCATCATGAAATCGCTTTGTTTATTGATGATGTAGTGGAAGAGGGTTACTTGCATATCATTTATTATTTAAAGGAGTATTATGAGGAAGAAGATATTATGTAGAATTTTGTTTAGGAGTTGTTTATTATCAAACGTCTATGAAAAGGGCAGTAGTATCTATAGACCTTATGTTCCTGAGGTTTAGATATCAGGTATCATCAGTTCCCCGCTTTATCCCAATTTTTATGTGAGGTGCAGTATGTCTTCTTCTTCCTATCTGACGTCATCTCACAAGTTTTCTTTTTTTTTTCAGTTAAGTCCTCTTTCACATAATTCATCCATCGTTTCTTTTGTCATTCTCATCCTTCCTCACAATACGAAGTCTATCTTATTAAAAACATATTAACAATGAATTCGACTTCAGCTGACTCAGTTTTTAATTCAGCCAGTAATACAAAACGATCATTTTAATTTAAAGTTTAAATATAAATTGCCATCTTGCAAGGGATAATAAACTTGATGATGTTGCACATTCTGATCCAAGCCTTGCATGATTCAATCGGTTAATAAATCGATACACCTCATGTAAATCTTGTTTCTTTTAGTATTTATAGGATTATAAACTTTATTATTGTTATTATGATCATTGACATTATTTAATTACAGCTTAACGTCATTAAATGCTATGTAAATATGCAAATTGTTGACTCGTATAAATATTTTTCAAAGTAATGTTTATACGGTTTTATTGATGTCGTCATAAATGCATAGTTAAAATTACCAATGAATTCCTAAAAGTCATCATATTTTGTAGAATTTCGTTAATTAAAATTATTCAGCGTAATATTAACTGCTAACCACTAATTTGTGATATAATTGGGAGGCATTTAAATATAGCTCTTAATTTCGCTGTTGGCAAATTTATTATATTTGCGTAATTGTAAATAGTTGGTAATTTTGCTAAATAAATCTGTATACAATAAACTATGGGCGATAATATCTAAGTTTTGACAGTTCATAATAAAATATGATTTTACTGTTTATAACGCTACTGTAGTAAAGGTTCTTAAATTACCTGAAATAGCAACACAAGCAATTTATCTTTTGTAATTAAACAAGAGTTTATTAAAAATTGATTGGCCACTTTAATCGGGGTTTACATTGATTTATTCATAACAGAGGTGAATAATGTTTCTCACAAAGGGCTATAAAGTCAGCAATTAGTCACATGTATGAAACGTAAAAATGTGGTCCAATAACCGATCCTTGAGCGACTCCGCGCGGCGCGGGCCAGTTTTCGATGCAAAACAACAAAGTATTGTGTAAAGTATATACCAGGATTTTATACCGTGCACAGTACACGTGCTAACTTATCTATTACGTAGTAGAAATGACAAGGTTCACAAGCAACATTGTTTGTTGCCTACTCAACTGTGTCAAAGGCTTCTGTAAGATTTATAGTTTTATAGCGTGAGACAATGGCTTGCAAAATAATTGTTTTTCATTAGATAAGTTGGCGTGACTGAACCAGATTCTTTGGAATTCTGTAGCCGTTTCTAAAAACTTGATCAGCTAGACAAGTTGCGATAAACAATCGTGTCTAGATCGACATTATAGGAAAATGGATTTTTTCCTTGTTATGTCATGTGACATTTTTATATTAATTATGCTAAGTGGAAAGTAGAGTCATTGGAATTCAATGTCAATGTTATAATTATTTTGTGTCGACACGTTTATCACAGGCGGCTATAGTAAGGAAAGAACCTCGTGTATATTTTATTAAAAACTTGGAAATTTACAATGCAATTAATTGCACCTATGGACAAGACTAATTGGTGATGGTAACAGATAATAAGAAAGGTGTGTCTTCCAGCCATTGATCGAACAATGAAAATCAATAAACATGTTTTAAGCAATAAACACTTCATTGTGAAAACGATATTATTATCGACCAACTATATGTAGAGGAGCCCAATATTTCAGCAGTTGATCAAGTAATAAAAGTCGATAATAAATTGCATTGTCTTCTTTATACTCCATTGATTGTGGTGCTGTTAATACATATTTTTTGTTCAATCGTAAAAAGGTAGGCGTGTGCTCCTTACAATAATAAAAGATCGATTGTACCTTCGCAATAAGTTTTTTAGTAGCAAATTATCTCCTAAACAATGGATGTGAAAAACTTATGGATCTATAAATCGTTGAAACAGAACATAATAGCGGTAAGTTGAGGTTTTTAAGTTCTTTATTTTAAAAGATCGTATAAGAAGTTTATGAACTTTAAAACTGTTTAGTGATGCTGCCTGTCATAACATTAATTTCATTGGTACTTTTCTATATAAAAAGCACAAGGATTGAAGCATTTCATAAAAAAGTTATGATTAATTACTGCTAATGCATAGCCTTTGGTGTACCTAATTATTAATGCTACTTAAAGCTAATGACTAAAACATCGAAAATAATTCTTTATTTTTCTACTAGTTGAGCTAGCTTAATGTTAAAAATGTAAACTTCTTATAAAAGTATTCTTACATGATATAAAAAAAAAACATTAAACTTCGATCCAACTCTTTTCAAAGTAACTTTTCAACTTGGCCAAGAACTTCCAGTTCAGAACAAGTACAGCAACGCCACGGATTTCGCAAGAACTTTTGCGAATATTGCTTCTAAAATCCACCAACAGATGTCGCTAGCTACGCAAACGAAAGAGGTGACTTGCAAAAAGGTTCGAAGGGCGCGCTACAAAATGTCAAAAGTGCAACTCACCAATTCCTCGATAGATGGCGACACTGGTACTTTGCAACAAATCTGCAATTAGAAAAATAAAGTTATTTTCTTAAAGGAATAACGAAGTAACTATTAGAATAAAATAACGTTATTTTGAAACGATTGAATAACGTTTATAATAGTGAGAGTTGGTTAAGAGCGTGTACGCTCGCCACGCGATGTCAACTTTAGGTAATTCAACGCAAAAAATCACGCAGACTAGCGTCGCGGCCACTCGCGGCTGTGTGCGTGCCTATCATACTTCACGTATAGTCACACAAACCATTTTGATCCTTTCGAGTGAAATTGGTAGAACAAAAAATATATTATTTAGTAAATAGTTAATAGCGAGAAAATAGTGTAAGTCTATGGATGACTAAAATATGAAAACATGAAAATAAGTCGTTAATACTTACACTCTTTAGCAAAAAAATCGGGCACCTACCTATGAAAACCTTGGTTTTGAGGACTTTCTGTATATTACATACAATTTTCAACAGTACTAAATAGTCGGCTGATGATTAATGGCAATGTTAAGAGTTTCTGTATTTTAACCGATTTAAAAAAAAAGGAGGAGGTTTCAATTAGATTGTTTTGTGATTGTTCACAATTTGATTGTTCTCGATTTCTCAAAGACGCCTGGACCGATTTGAAAAATTGATTGTTTATATGAATGGTCCAGTCCATCCAGACCGAAAAATTGTGGTCAAATTACAACAATTGCCGGAAAGCTAAATAATGGTGAAGAGCTTGCGTTTACCATTGCAAATAAAGTTTTAAGTCATCGTTCCTATATGCTTCAAAAGTTATTCGGGATCAAAAGTCAAAATTTGGGTTCATCCAAAATGAACATATAAATAAAATTATAGCTCGATTGGTAACATACATCTGCAATAAGTGATTTCTAGCCTAAGGACTCCGCCATATTGGATTAAGACTCGTGACACATTTTTTTTTCGAGTTATTCATAGCAAGCCCTTTCATCTGATACCCATATCGTAGGAATGCATTAAAAACATTTTTTTCTCCATCTTGGGTATACAGCCATATTGGATATAGAATCATACATTGTCAAAATTAAGCAAAATTAAAAATTTTGAAAAAACCCCCGACGGTAAAAATCTTATTGAAAAATAATAAAATAACTCAAAACCCCCGACTTAACCCAATTATATAGGATTATCCGTCGGGAGCTGCCACTAAACCAGCTAAAGGATTCTAGTGTCGTGAATACAATTATTGAAGAATTGTAGATGTTTAACGATGACATAAAATACACTCAATTAATTGTTGAAATTTCATATAGAAAAGGCAGCCCCCGACGGTTATTCCTATATAATTGGGTTAAGTCGGGGGTTTTGAGTTATTTTATTATTTTTCAATAAGATTTTTACCGTCGGGGGTTTTTTCAAATTTTTTAATTTTGCTTAATTTTATTTCAGACTTTTTAGAGAACATATACGAATTATAGTCTATATAATATGTTATTGCAATATTATTTTGCACCGATATTGTAGCGCCCTCTAGTGAGTTACAGGCGTAATTTTTATTATTTGGGAACATGCATTAAGCTCGTACACATTGCTGATGAAAACAGAATTGTAATCGGACGTTTTGATTATATTGTAACATTGTTTGGCACTAATATTGTGGCGCCCCCTAGTGATTAATAGCTGTGACACCTATCTAAGAACATGAACTTATCGAACACAAAACCGTTATTGAAAACCGCATCAAAATCGGATCATTAGTTTAGAAGGTAGGTGTGAACATTACTTTGCTCTTTTGCACTAATATTGTGGCGCCCTCTAGTGAGTTACAGCCATGACACCTATTTAAGAACATGAACTCATTGAACACAAAAACGTTATTGAAAACCGCATCAAAATCGGATCATTAGCTTAGAAGGTAGGTGGGAACATTACTTTGCTGTTTGGACTAATATTGTGGCGCCCCCTAGTGAGTTACAGCCATGACACCTATCTAAGAACATGAACTCATCGAACACAAACCCTTTATTGAAAACCGCATCAAAATCAGATCATTAGTTTAGAAGATATGTGGGAACATTACTTTGCACAAACGCACACACAAACACAAACACACAAACGCACATCTCTCACCCTAAACGCATATACCTGCTCCGTTACGTCGTGGGTAATTAAAACTGAACGTTCAAACAAAATTTCAACTCAATCGATAAAAAAAAATATGTTTCAAAATTGAACTTTAAATAAAATAGTAATGTATCAAGATTTGTTGGTCGCGCTTGAAATGTACTCTATTCTCGGTATCCACGGCAGAGGTTATTCACCCTACGCGATGTAACGGAGCGACACGTCCTCTCTCTGTGAAGCCTTGCGGCGGTCTGGTTTGAGTTGACTCGCGTGCAGCGTTTTATAGTAGTTTTTAAATAATTTATAAAAAAATTAAAACGAGAGATTAAATTATAATATAAAGTTTATGCTTTAAAGGAAGAGTTATATTACTATAGTAAATAATTGTTATATTAAATTAACTAAGATAGGTAGGTAAAAAAAGCATTTGAAATTCACAATTTTTCACACTGTTAAAATATTTTTTTCTGAAAGATAGAGACCTAAATCAAAAAATGTTTTCAATTAACTATAGGCATGGGGATTTCATCTATGAGTAAAAAAATAAATATGATTAGATTTGCCACTGTTTTCACATGAATTTAAGCTTCGAAATAGACGCTGAACGGGAATTTTATAAAACATCTGTTACGTTATATGGGTTTTAAGTATTTAAACTACACAAATTGAAATTTATGTTCAATTAACTATATAGACGGTGAAATTACCTTGCGTTATTAAAAATTAACATAGTTATAGGATAAGTAGTTAATGAGAAACAGTGGTTTGAAAAGTACCATTTTAGGCCAAATGGCGCGCGGTTGACATACACGCTCTTAATGGGAATTTGGTTCTTGGATAGGTAATGGTGATTTTAGAAAAAAATATATTGTGTTGTTACTTTTCCATGGAGCTTCGTTAAACAATATAAGCCATGGTGAGATGGAATTATTGCCTAGGGTGCTTATATTTACAATTTATAATTTCATGATAAAATCATCAACTGTATCAGTGCCGACTCACATGCTATTAAAAACTGCCCTAGCAAAACAATCTTTATGCCAATCGAGTAAATTACAGACAATATAGATGATGACTGTATTTGTTGTACTGCTATGCAATTATAAGACAGACATAATTGTTACGGATATTTCAAACAAATGGCCAGACAAACAGACATATTTATTGCAATTACCTACTGCCGACAAAATGATCTTAATCGTGGTATGGTTATTGCATTGTTTTTAGCCGTTGAAAATTTTGATAGGTGAAAATATAGAGAAAAAGTAAAGAAAACGAAAAAGTAAACAATTTTTTTTTACAATTTTGAAAGTCTAAGGTCAATTTTAAAAGTCAAGGGATTTCCGAGTAACCGGTTTGAGGAGGTCAGATAGGCAGTCGCTCCTTGTAAAGCAGTGATACTCAGTTGCAACCGGATAGACTGGAAGCCGATCCCAACGCAGTTGGGAAAACGCTCATAATATGATGATGTATTTTTTTTACAATATAACTAGCCATTGACAGTAACGGTTTTTGAAGACTGTGGAAAAACTTTTTTACTAAATAATTTCGGCATTTGATATGCTTGAATGCAATTGAAAAATAATACCTACCTTAACTTCTTTGTACCTTAAAAAAACTATATTACAATATTCTCGTTCCACACAACTTATTTTATTCCACAGTATTAGAAAAAAAGTCTTATAAGAAACCCACAGCTGTTGCCCAACTATCAGGGGTTGTGCTAACCCCACTATAGAAAAAATCAATGGGCGTCACCATGGGTCTACGGGGTTGCAACCCTCGGTCATTCATACAGTTCGCATCACGCGACGCAATTTAAAATTATAGGGTGGCCGAGTAAAGTGTATTTTTTTCATATATTTTTCCCCATTTTTTTACGTTTCTGTGACATGTTTTTTTGGGTAGGTAAAACTGTTTTTTTTTTGTCGTTTGGCTGGATGTTTGCGGTTTTGAGTGGTAGGTAATTTTGGGTTAATTATGTTTTTTTTATGCACCTTTAATAATAAATTCTTCCAAAAAGTTAAGTGTTACATAAAAGTAGAAATTTAAAAGTCGTTAACATTGTAATGTAAAGCCATATGCAGTAATTAATTTAATATTTTTCAGTTACGCTCTAGGCTTCAAACATGTTTATAAAATAGCAATTTTATTGATGCTACAGTTTAACATTTTATTTTTGCCACAACATTGTAATACTCGAGCCTTATATTACATGTTTTCTATTAAACTATTAATAAGATCTTTGTACGGCAATATTATTAATTTTAATAAGCACTAGTTGTCTTGTCGGTAGCTAAGCTGTCTGGTATTATTATAAATTATTATGATATTATTATCATGGGATGCATGTTGTGCCTAACAGTAGATGTATGCAACTTCCTTTTAAATGAATATTGTTTTCTAGTGATGTGACTGTGTTATTAATAGTGTCGACATATTGTTGTTTTTTAAGGAAAATGTTCACTTTTTGTGTGAGATCTATAAGCCTATTAATAAATTTCATTACAAAAATTTCGTTTTTTCGGACTACATTATTATTAACCTAATAATGCGAAAGTGTGAAGTTCATGGCAAAACTAGCGAACCGATTTAAATGAATATTTGATATACAGGAAGGGCCTAGGTTAGTTTTGATATGGATGTGAGATGTAGTTCTTTGGAAGCAGCTAATATTCAATATTAACTGTTATAATTATAACTGTGCATCACATCACTACACTATATAATTCTCCGCCCGTTGTCACTGTGAGCCCACGTGGAATTTATAACAAATCATAACAATAAATATTTATAATTTGTTATAAAGCCATGAATGATGTCTTATAACAATATTTTGTGGGTGTTTCTATGCATTCGTAATTCTATTGATACTTGGCTCGTGTTTAAGATGGGAACAAATATAATGACCACCATAAAATGCTTTGATACCCTTAGTTTTGTAACCAGAAATATCTACTGAACACCAGAAAAATAAAGTCTAAAAATGTAATAGTACCAGCTATTTTAGCCACGACTTCACTTTAAATTGTATTCGACCACCAAATTTAGTAAATTATCACCAACTCTTGACGACCAAATTAATGTATTTTTTTTGCCTAAATAAATCACTGTGATTGCCATACAATGTAGGCTTATTACCAAATAAAGTATTATGATGCCATATTAAGTTATGTGTCTGGCTTGCAATGCATGCGTGAGTGTCAGTATGACGAGTGACAGGGGAAAATTGAAGAAAATGACATATTGCGCCGACCCCAAGTAAAATTGGGAACAGGGCAGGAGAAAGAAGAAGAAGAATGTGTTTCTCAATACACTCCCTCGAAAACACACTCTTATCGCACTGTTTAGAGGCATGCAATAGACAATTTTGCATCCTAGTGCAGGAAAAGGGTCCCCATAATGTTATTACATTTATTGTATCAGGCCGAACTTATTTTTTTGGAGTCAGTTTACTTAAACAGGATAGCAAGATGTAAAAACTTTGATTATCATTTTATATTAAAACGCTGGTATAATTTTGATGATCATTTACTACTTTTGGGATAACAATGATTTATTTGGACTCATTTTGCTTAAATAGGATAGCAGAATTTAAAAACTTTGGTTATAACTTTAAAATGGTGGTTTAATTTTGGTGATCATTTACTATTTTTGTCTGCTATTTGTTACTATATCTGGTGATCAGTTAAACATAAGCCGTTTAAGATTAACTTCTGTTATTATAACAAAATAAAACGTAATGTAATGGTAAATCGGATTTTGTGTCACTATTTTATTAATTGGTATCAACTTATATACAAAGGAAGAACTGTTTCTCGCGGTCTTACATACATTAAAATATTTTTGAATACCTAAGCTCATATACCTAAGTAAATATTATATCCAGTACTTATAAAATTATTTTTTTAAGGATTGTATGATTTTAAGTCGTGGTGGCCTAGTGGGCAAAAGAACTATCCTCTCGAGTATGAGGGCGCGGGTTCGATTCCAGGTCAGGCAAGTACCAATGCAACTTTTCTAAAGTTTGTATGTACTTTCTAAGTCTATCTTAGACACTAATGACTGTGTTTCGAATGGCACGTTAAACTGTAGGTCCCGGCTGTCATTGAACATCCTTGGCAGTCGTTACGGGTAGTCAGAAGCCAGTAAGTCTGACACCAGTCTAACCAAGGGGTATTGGGTCGCCCGGGTAACTGGGTTGAGGAGGTCAGGCAGGGCAGTCGCTTCTTGTAAAGCACTGGTACTCAGCTGAATCCGGTTAGACTGGAAGCCGACCCCAACATAGTTTGGGAAAAAGGCTCGGAGGATGAGTATGATTTTAAGTAATATAATCGGGTTCACGAGTGGTTCCTACTATAGATAATTATGTTGATAGATAACATTGATATTTAGAATTAAATAGATTTTTCCTTAAATGGCAAAGGTCTATTAAATACGAGCTTTATTAATTAGTTCTATGAACTTATGTCTGATGATGTTTGCTCAAGTTACTCGTGCTTATTATTTACCTGTCTGCTTATTAAAATCCTACTTATATTATAAATGTGAAAGTTTGTGAGAATGTATGGATGTATGTTTGTTATTCAATCACGCAAAAACTGCTGGACCGATTTGATTGAAATTTGGTATGTAGATAGGTGATACCCTGGATTAACACATAGGCTACTTTTTATCAACACACCACGCGGGCGAAGCCGCTGGCGGAAGCTAGTATATAATATAACATATGTGTTTACCGTATTATGTACACTATAACATAAAGTTTAGACTCAATCAGGAAAGAGATAGAGATACAAACTCGTGTCAAGAGAAGACTGTTACCCATAGTGAGAACTTTATCTAAGAATTCCCTCATTATTTTATTTAGGTTAATATTTTAACGCAGTCCCGTTTTTGTGTTTCTTTTGCTGTTTCTGTTTAGTCAAAAATCAGTATAAAAAGATGCCTATTTCCTTTCCATTAATGGCTATTTTATTTATGTATAAGTTGTTCCTGAGATTAACCAACCAAAAAAAGTACTTAACTCTTCAGTTTTATACTTTTAATAACCATAGACAGATTCCGTCAGAAACTTTTTTGATTTATTTTGTCCACAAATTTCCACGAGAAGTCAGGGGGATAACTGAAGTTAGATACATGTTCCTACAGGAAAATCCTGTACTTAGTAATAATGTTTGAACAATCCTTTGTTGACATAATGTTTGTCTTCCATTTAGTAAGTAAATAAAAATAACTTTTCCTAGAACCAACATTTCCAAAATCTTCCGTACATATGTAACATAAAATGTTATTCCAATTAGGGAAAAAGTACATACTTATTTTCCTGCTCAAGAGTCCATGTTTTATTAACCGACTTCCCAAAAAAGAGGTCCTCAATATTTTTTAAATATCTATCTTTACTACGAAATTCGAATTGAAAATTACATCATCATCTCTGCCTAGCTTTTTTCCCAACTATGTTAGCCAGGCAACATAATACGCCTTAGTAAGACTGGTGTCAGACTTACTGGCTTCTGACTACCCGTAACGACTGCCAAAGATGTTCACTGACAGCAGCTATGTTTTACTAACCGACTTCCCAAAAAGGAGGTTAGCTTTTCACTGTCCCTTTTAGGGTTCCGTACCCAAAGGGTAAAACGGGACCCTATTGTTTTCGCTCCTCTGTCCGTCCGTCCGTCCGTCCGTCCGTCCGTCCGTCTGTCACCAGGCAGGAATCTCATGAACCGTGATAGTTAGAGAGCTGAAATTTTCACAGATGGTGTATTTCTGTTGCCGCTGTAACAACAAATACTGTAAACTAGAATAAAATAAATATTTTGGGGGGCTAGATTTGAACAAACGTGATTTTTTTGCTCATTTTCTAAATAATGGTATGGAACCCTTCGTGCGATTCCTACTCGCACTTGGCCAGTTTTTTACTGTCCTCTTTTCCTCCGAAATTCGAATACCAATTGCATATACCTAGGAGTAATTTCCAAAATTGCATGCGATGGCCAATAGTCCCCTTTTTAAGGGTGCATAACAAAAGAGGTGGGCAGGGTCTGAATTTTGGGGTAAAAACTAACTCAAATGTACCCGGTCAGCCGGGAAATTTACTTTTTTTATACACAATAGTTATTATAAAAGTGAGGAAATGAGTGATTATTTGTTTTATTAGGTGCATATTGTGTTTTTTTGGCGTGTTATGTATTTTTGGGTAGCAGTGGAATAAAGTAAGTACCTATGCGATTTTTATTTACAGATTTTGACAAAATAATTTGGGATCCCGAATTTGGACGCTATTGACTTCACTATGGTCTAATATGTGCAAGTCAATAACCACAGTTGAGAGAAGAAAGCTATTTGATGAAATCTACAAATAAATAATCACTTATCTTCGGCAACAATTTCAGAGCGGCAAAGATATTTGCGCTGTATGCCTAACTTCAGGTATAATATAAATAATCTCCTCTATTCATTAATATAATTTATTGAGTATGAAATGATGACATTATTTAATTAAATAACCTTATACAAGCTGTTGATTTGCATCCGTGCCATATTCAAGGACGTAATTATGCTAATGATTCTCGACCTAAATCAACAAAAAAATTGGTACGTAATTTCCGAATTCCGTCAATGTCACCTAGCCGTATTTAAACTTGGCGCGTGTGTTACTGGCCTTAAAACCGTGCTGCGCCCTCACACAAACGCAAACACAAAGCATACGCAATGATCATTCATAATTTTCATTCATAAAATTGGATTACTTCTGAAATACTACGACATTACAATGACAAAAAAACCACTGCATATTAGCTATTTCCCGTCAACTGTAATTCCAATCGATTATTTACGTATTTTATGTCCTCCTCCTGAAATATGGCACAAATGCAAATCAACACCTTGTATGTTATAGGATTATTATTATTTATTTCACGTAGGTGTGAAATTAAATTGGCTTAATAGGGCGCCCACATCAGTGTGTGTAAGTCATTGTAAGCTGACTGAGTAAAAAACTCCTCAGAAGATACTTTATGATGAAGGTTGAACGACCACGCAGTATTAAAATGTTAACATTGGGTTGTTAGTCACCCACATCCTGTAGGACTACTCCACACTCCATACTCCACGCACCCGGATGAAAAGTATACTACAGCCATTCCTGTTAAAAGAATAAGTACCTAATTCAAATAGGTGTAGTAGTTTCTGAGACCAGCTCGTTCTAGCAAACGAATAAACTCTTCAGCTTTATAATGTTAGTTTAGATATTAAGTAGGTAAATCCAAGGAAAGTAACTGCTCAAATTGAGTTAAAAAAAACTATCAACCAACTATCGTCCGACATTTTAGTCTGCACGCTGCACGAGATCTATAACTAGCTTCACCAAGAGTTGTACCTCATCCTAAAACTATTGACACACTGACTGATTGACTATTGACATTATGTGTCCTGACATTACTGTCACTTAAAACTCAAACCCTCAAACAGAATCAAACCGTGAACATAAAACTAACAAGCTCCAAACTTCATAAGCCAATAAATCACTCGAATGATCAATAGCCGTATTGATCCGATCCAAAGAGATCCCTTTTTCATCGATCCAAAATCAACTATTATTTGCCGAAAGGGAAATTTGCATAGCAATGGGAATTGAATTTGCATATTGGGTTACCGAAATTATTTTGCATATAAAAAGGTTGACTATTGTTGTTTCATACCTGGTTAGGGACATGTGCAAGAGTTTTGGTAATAATAAGAGATTTTTAAAAGCCCTTTTGTCATAAAATCTGGGGTGGGATGCAGCATCCAGGTTTTGAGATTGGGATTGTCATTTGCAAAGTGTGCTTTGGAGCAGTGAGCTGCGCTGTGCAGGTGAGCAAAATATTAGTTCAATAAGTCTTTTGGTTTGTTCCAAAAAATATATTGGTATAAAGACTTTTCTTCTAACAGGAAGAGTATTAAATACTCTTATCCAGTTTAAAAGAAAGCTTAAGTTAAGCTTAACAAATAAAAATTTCAATTAATTTATTGGAATCACTGAAACTAAGAAATAACGTCACATTCTGTAATATTTTCGATTTCAAAGATCAAAATCGATTTATTTATCAATCGTCAAGTCAATCGATTTATTAATGTAACCTTGTTATCGGTTTATTCAAAACCTGAATTCCAAGCAAACTTTAGGTACATCAAGAAATTATAAATATAAATAGAGGAATTTCAATTAACAAACAATTTATTAAGCACATTCTCAAACCTCAGACCCTTCGATATTATATTAAATTCTATAACCCTAAACTGCCGACGGTGCGAACAATCTATCATACATTCTTAATTTCTTACCCATTCGATTTCTTTCCATACACCTCTAACGAACTCATACAAAACGGTATGCAAATATAAATCATGTAGTATTAAGTACAATACGGCATTCAAAAACTCAGGTGTAAAAGTGTCACAATGGTTTGCAATAAAAAATCATTCACATTATTGTTGCTATAGAGGGCTTAGACGGTCTATTTAATATGCGTGTGAACTGAGAATATTTTTCTCTATTAAACAAGCGTGTTCTTATATCATCTAGAGTTCGCATACTACAAACTTTTAGTCGCCCGATTATTGGTTTGGGCTAATACCCACGTAACAACGACCAGGTAATGTCCGGTATCAGACCGACTAAACCTTTGATTACATCCATGATTAAAAAAAAAATACTGCCGGGCCAACAGTCGGCCGACTATTTAATCTGCAGTGTGCAATTCATTCAAGCGTCTTTTGTTTCCAGATTTTTCTAGAAATATCTCTAGAATATCCCGCTATATAACTTTTTGCGTCAAGAATATCGTGTAAATGAATTAATTTCCATTTAATTGCGATATTTTTAGATTGACCGCGTTTAGATTATGCTTGTGTAGAATTTGCATGGCAACCGGTAGCTCGAGTGTTAGAAAACTGCTATTTAATATTCTTTTAACCGTTTCATTACTGAACAAGTATAGATTAATCAGTAATATCATGAACTTTAGTTACAATTCTTTTTCTTTTGGTAACTCGACCCTTGAATCAGAGATTCCCACTATTAATATCTTCTCAAACATAATTGTCTTCGATGAATAACCTAAATAAATCAAACGGGGTACTTTTGTACCCACGGATTCACTTTCTACGCAGGTGTACAAGACTTCCTGTCCCAAAATGAAAGGGTTAAACAGACAATTGTCGACAAGAAAAAGGGTCTAAACATCCCTTTGTTAGAAATCTCAGGTGGCGCAAACCGATGTGTAGGTAAGTTTTTTTACTTTGGAGGGTTAATAACCTATATTAAAAGGTGAAAGTGAATCTTCGTTCCGTTTGAGGGTTAAATAATAGAACAGCATACGTGACTTTGAGTCAAGATTTGTTGTAGTTTTTCTTTTTTGTAAAAAAAAGGTTTGTTTTGGTGTCAGCTGTGATTACTTTCGTTTTTATAGATCACTTGATACGCCTTTTATTTAAACTTTTTTTGTGACAACATTTGGTTCAAATTTTACTTCGTGTGATTATATACGTATGAAAGTTTATTTAAATCAGTTTTATCGATGGGGCAAAAATCTCTAAGTTCTCAGTTTTAGCTCTTATAAAATTGAAAATAGAGTACTAGGATAAAGCTGTATAACTAAATGTTAATAATTAAATGTGCAAGAAGACATTAGTTCAAATGCCATACATCTTATGTGTCCAAGAACTTGCTATTAAACATCTACAGCTGATTATCAACTTTTATTTTTATTTCGAACAAAGACTGTGAAGACCTCTACAATTTTATGTTATACCTAAATACGTATTTAGTGGATATAATTAAATGCTGGTACTTGTAATTGATCATTAAATTAATTCAAATACTGTCGTCACATAATATCAAGTCTTTAATTACACATCACATGCTTTTTATTATTTTTGAACGCAGGGTTGTCGCGAGAAAAATTAAAAGATATTTAATTACCTGTATAATTAATATTATAAAAATATGTGATTTATGAAATAATACATTTCATAAGAAATATAGGTATTTTTTTTTCTGAAACTGGCAACCCTGTATTTCCAGGGACGAAACTAACTTAACCGACAAAAACTAACGCAGTTATATTTATTAATAAAATGTTTTGTTAACAGTTACTAATTAATTAACTTCAGTAATTGGATGTTGAGTTTTTGTAACAAAAAGTCGCAGAATTTAAAGTACAAAATACTAATAATGTATGTGGTATTATGTAGAATTTTTTTCTGCTTATCTTTTCTAAGTTGGACTCTAACTGACAAGGATAGACATATGTTACTATGAAGACAACCTTTTTAACTGTCATTATCTATTTTAAAAAGAAAATAAATACAATTTTAGGGGTCCTGCTCTAAGGGCTGGCTTCACACTTACGAAAGCGACGATGTCTGTCAGACTAGTCGTCTGTCACGAGACTGTTTCTTTTGAACAGTAATTAAAAAAAATATATGACATCTGTATATTTTTTAGATTCTATGACCATTTTGAGAGTTATTATTTCTTAAAAACAGTGTCCATGGTGGTTTTGCCGGCTTTTCTTCGTGAGACCAACTTTTTGGAACCGTGCAATTAGGGTGACGTTTTATAAGAACTTGCAAAGCCCTATTTGAAGTAAAAACATTTGACAACATCAGTCTTTTTAGTCTTTAAATTAAACGTACTTTTAACATTCATCATCATCATCATCATTATCTCAGCCATAGGACGTCCACTGCTGAACATAGGCCTCCCCCTTAGATCTCCACAGATACCTGTTGGAGGCGACCTGCACCCAGCGTCTTCCGGCGACCTTTATAAGGTCGTCTGTCCACCTTGTTGGTGGACGTCTTTTAACATTACTAGTGTGAATTTTTAGTTAAAAATTACCTGAATTATCAATTCCGACAAGATCGGAAGCTATACCAATTAAGCCTTATTAGCAGTTATTAACAGGTAATGCGACAATTTTGTCGCAAGTTCGTGCGACTAATGGCAGCTGTCGCGCGTGTGCTATTAGACAAGTTTTTTTGTTCCTGTTGTAAATATGTTATCATGACAGGGATGTAGGTATTCAAGATATGGCTTATAGTGTTATACCTATGGCCTCCTGCGGTTATTTCATGTGATGCTATGCTACTTTTTAGGGTTCCGAACCCAAAGGGTAAAACGTCCGTCCGTCCGTCTGTCACCAGGCTGTAGGTAAGTGTCTCATGAACCGTGATAGTTAGAGGGTTGAAATTTTCACAGATGATGTATATCTGTTGCCGCTATAACAAAAAATACTGAAAACTAGAATAAGATAAATATTTTGGGGTACTCCCATACAACAAACGTGATTTTTTTGCTAATTTTCTAAATAATGCTACGGAACCCTTCGTGCGCGATTCCAATTCGCACTTGGCCGGTTGTTTTGCTCATTTTTGCTCGATATCGATAACGGTAACAGGTAGATGCTTGAAAAATTCGCAGAATATGGAATGTATTATAAATCGCTGCTTTGCACGAATAACCGCACAATCCAAAAACACATTTAACAGGGTAGCTATTTGAAAATTAAACAAGATATTTACTGTCGTAACTTTTCATGTTTTTAATCATTAGAAGAGTAGAATATATAAATCGAAAGGACTGATCGAAAGGAAGGAATGAATGTGAGTCTTACTGATCGTAAAATACGGTTTATTTTGCAAGTGACTGTGTTATAAACCAGTATTTTGGTTTGTGCGGGTATTCATGCAAAGCAGCGAAATGTATTACAACAACATGGAACGTTTTATAAATAATAGTACGGGACCCTTTGTGCGCCAGTCCGTAATCGACATATATTAACCAGTATATTAACGTATTTAATTTAATGTGATTATGTGTCAAGTTTATACCCTATGTATGCCTAAAACTTTCGAAAGTTGCCTTTGATTTTTCCGGTTACCCATCATCAGATCCTGACCTGATCACAATGGGACCACCTCGGAAGTATACCCTATTAAACAAAAAAAGAATCATCAAAATCTATTAATAAATAGCGGAGTAATCGCGTAACAAACATACAAAAATTAAAAAATACGGTCGAATTGAGAACCTGCTCCTTTTTGGGAAGTCGGTTAAAAATTAAACAGTAAATAAAGTATTTCCCTGTTTTTTTTACATACGGACAGATGGGTTGATTAACCGTACATACAATACATACATATGTATATAAGGTTAATTTACAGTAAGAAACGTCCCGTGACCGGTGCTACATTGTGGTAGTTACGTAAACTGTCCGGTAAAAGCTTAGAGCATGTGACTTACTGGATACGACATTGCCATGCTTTCTGCTTTACCAAAGTTTAAGGTTGATCTAAATACTCGTATAGTATCATGATATAGTGTCATGATCATCGTTCATTAGCCTTTTTGTCCCACTGGTGGGCACAGGCCTCCTCTCACACGGAGAAGGATTGAGCATTAATCACCACGCTTGCTCGATGCGAGTTGGTGGTTTCAGATATAACAGACCTAGTGCAGGTTTCCTCGGGATCTTTTCCTTCATCTTCAATCAGTCATTGGTGTTATAGGTATACTTTAGAAAGTATTTACAAACTATAGACAAAGTATGTGTTCAGTGTTTTTATATTTTACCGTGTGTGTGCGTAACTATGTTATACTGAAAATGCAAGTGTGAACTATCACTATATGTAACGTTGCCTCGACTCGAACGTCGCTCATAGGTAAATTGGCAAACTCGTACGCATAGAGATTTGTGCTTATAGCGATTCCAGTGGGTTCGATGCTCTAAGGATTAATGTGTATACCATGCAAATTGTGGATAAAATTAGATATAATGTGGTTGCATATGTATGGAAATGCAGACTATATACTTTTTTTACCTAGTGAGTAAAATTTGATATTTATTATTGAGATCTTGTATTCCTGCTGAGAAAAGGTCATTTTCTTTCAGCTTAAGTGCTTGTTAATATTCAATTGAATTATGTAAATTAAAACATGTGTATGATGTCATATAAATATTACTAAATATATTATGTACCTCCTGATTCAATATTTTAAATATTTACTAGTATTTATAATTATTATTTAAGAAGAATATTGATATGACTGAAAAAAAACACAAAATATGTTTTTGCACATGAACTTTCTTCACCTGAAAACTTAGTTCTAGACTTTGTCTTAATCAGACGTCCACAGGCGTCTATAATTCTTCTGGCGAGACCAAAAAAGGTTGAAACTCCATCATAATTTACACTTTAACTTATATATTAATACTTCCAAAAGGGGCGTGACAAATTAATATCGTCCGATGACAAACAACACACATTTAGTGCCCTTTCACACGAATAACAAAGTGAAGCGGCCGATGCTCATAATAACACCTTTCAGACCATTTTTGTTGACTAAAACTATATTAAAAACTGAATAAATGGTTGTTAGTTTGTTGTATGAAGTTTGTGAGTAGAAGGTTTAGTTCTTATTTTTTAATGGTTTACCAGTGTTCTCGGGAACTCCTTCCCGAACCTGGACCTTGTCTATCCTAAAGATGGTAAAAGTGAAAGAATTTTTCAAATGAGAAAAAAAAATCCTCTCTATTATATAGGTATAGATCCTATTAGACACGATTATTTTTAATGACCGGTTCGCCTCAATATAATACGATTATAAATTGTTGTGCAAATTAAACCTTCTGTGTTACCTACGTAACGCGAAAACTTTATTAAAAACTGAATAATAAAGTGCTAATAACAGTGTATAATTCTGTAATATAACATGTGACAATGTTATGATGTTATTTTTTATAGCAAGTTACCAATGAGCGACTTTAATTAACATACCGGTCGCCACGCTAGTCACCATACCTATTGATAAAATGCAGTTTTGTCATAATGACAACAATATTATAGCTTTTTTTAAATAATATTTTTCAATAGCAACTTTCGTTTTTATAGAGTACTTTATTAGCTTTTTTATCAGTATTTTTTGTTTATTTTTTGATACCTATTGAGTTGTAGTTCGGTAAATGAGGTGCAATTTTGTTCTCAAGAGAATTCTTGCAACTGCTCAAACGCAGTATAATATTATTCTTTAGCCAATTTTCTTAGCCAACATAATTTTCTGCTAATTAATTAATCAACTGCAATTGTAATGATTCCTTTAAACTTAATATTACTGCGAACAGGACAAAAAACAAACTATATATTAATATAATTTTTGTACAAAGTACAAAATAATTTATAAGTACCACCAAACTTGGTAAGTTAGGTACTTGTCACCCATTCTAATTTATTTTCTCTAACAATAGCCAAATTAAACGTTACAAAAACTTCCTAAGAAACCACCGCCTTAGGGTGGCGGCACCAATTATGGGCACAGCGAATTTGTCTAAAGAATAGTGCTCACTGTGTGGCCCTTTTTGCTATTGTGTCGATAATTTATAAACGTACTGCTTTAATTGTTTATTTACTGTTGCATTCTCGCGGCTACATTGCGGGATTCCTTGTTAGGAACTAATGAATCTACGGCATGCGAATTATCCTATAACTCTCTACTATGCAGCAATTGTTACAAAAAAACACAAAATACCTACTCCTTCTTTGCGTACGTCTAACATCAAAGTATTTTAATGCTAATTGCGTTTAGAAATCGATATATATATAGCTTTATCTTTACGTCTATCTTTAGACTTGTTATAAATGTGCAGTGAACGAAACAAATTTATAGACGTTCATAGGTTTTGTGACCGTAAATAATAAAATACAATACTATTAAATGTCAGCTAGGTTCAGTTGTAGTGACTTTTTAGATAGACAGGAGGCCCTTAAAGTAGACAGATAGACGGACATATTGTGTGGTAGTTTGAATGGAAATTGCGATACATTTAATGTGCAACTTGTGCCTAAGGGTGGCGGGGACAGGTGCATTCGCCCTATTATTTATGTACGTACGTACAAAGATAATACTATGCTTGATTTTAGATGAAAGCCTTAAAGTGTTGCGTTAATCATAATTAAAATGCATCGTGTTATAAAATTATAGGCCTGTTAGATTAGACTTTTTTAGCTTTTGCTCTGTATTTGGCATTATAATGCTTTCTGAAAAAGGTGTTCTGTAACTACTTTTGAAACAAAGGGTACTTCAGATAAATTAATCGACTTCTACATTTATTTCATTTTTATTTGAAGCGTATATTATGTAACATTTTGGTTGGTCTTCGGCATCTTTTTATGTATAACTATTTTTTTATTAGAAGCTGTGCCTGTAAGTTCAGTATTATACCTTACATGCTAGTGACGTCATTTACCATGGTAATACAAAAAATACAATAGCCATCTCCCATAAACAAATACAAATTCTTCCCCACCCCAATTTATAGCCTTAAAACAAAAAAAAAATCACACCATCCCATTACGAAATTGGAAACTATGATTTCGGTCATAATTGCCGTGCCGTGCCAAACCCGTAAATATGTCGGAATTCCGAATGATATACTCTTTAACGTCTGCGTATAACGAACATTGTCGAATTCTTATGTGTTTGGCAAAGATTTTCAGTATAAATGTTTTCAATTTGTTTATTAAATTTTTTTGTGGATTGGCGCTGAAAGAATACGTACTTTACAAACCCTAATTTTTTTAAGGCGAGGTCTTAGATAGGTTGACATGTTTTGTATAAATATTATGGTTGTTTAAACCTAACGGACAGACATGCTGTAGAGTTTCTTGCGATATTTCTTCTTAATTTAGACGTTCGAAAAGTCAGCTATCAGCTTTATTTGAAACGTTTTTTAGTTTGAGTCAGAGTGAGAACCAATCGTTATAAGCGAACCTACCTTTTGTATGTTAGGTACTGTTAGGGTCCGTTCAGATAGACCGGACTTTTTTTGTCATTGACAAAAGGACAAAAGCAATGCGCATGCAAAAATAAACCTTACTTCAAATACTAAGTACTCAATTTTCAACGTGCTAAGAAATTTGCTCTGCTCTCCGACCCGGTCTATCTGAACGGACCCTTAAGTGCTTTTAATAAAATGTTCACATTGCATTACAAAAAATATACAAGCAAGGAATTTAAGAGGACCTTAATTTTTTCCGAAATCATTGTTTTTAATTAGTCTAAGTACTAATTTTATAAGCAAAAAATAATGGCTAGTTTTTACGTTTTGTGTTCCAGGTCTGTAATTTTGACTGTAAGTTTTTTTCGTTAAAAAGTTTGAAGTTAAAGTTTTTGTTCTAGCTTCTGTTATGTTCGCTTTGTGCTTTGTTCTTTATTTTAAAAACATACCAATTCAAAACGTTAGTAAGATTATATAGATATTTTCAATCTGTCGTCGGAAACAAATCTAGACTCGAAAAATACTGCATCAAACAACCTTTACACAAAACAAAAAATGACTCGTCAGGAACCCCTTAAAACAAAAGAAAAAACATCCAAATAATCGCCCTAATCCCCTGTTAAACAAAAGCTAAGCCCTAAACAAAAAGATTAGGCAAAATTTTAGGCATAGGAACCCCTAAAACTCCCCATGTATTGACGACCGACGGAAATCCTGAACAGACGATTGGTGATACAACTTTCATAATAACGGAAAATGTTTTGGAAATGGTACCTACAAGATAATGAATTTTGAGCACTAAGTTTAGGACCCTCCGTTAGGGTGGTGGCATGGTGTGAAATGACTGGATTTCTAGACTGTGTTGTGTGTTAGGTAAATTAGGTATTAGGTGATGACAAGCATTTGGTAGACTGTATCGTATCTAAATCTAAGGTACCCGATATACCAAGGGGTATGTCAATAGTGAAGATATGAATTATTCTTCTAATCTGATCATTATATGCTGACCCGGTCTCTAATTTCTTTACCAGGAACAATAAAAAGCAATTGCATTTAAAATAGCTTTCTTGTGTTTTAGAAGCGACGTTAGTAGAAATCCCAGCTATATAAGTATTTAGTCTGTTTTCAAAGCTTGGAATAAGAAATTACAGGGCTCTTGAATTACCAACCATTACATAAGTTACTTACTTAAGGTAATTAATACATTGTTCAACACACCCTAATTTAATTTTACCATTGACAAACCTAAAGCCATCAACGGTTGCCCATTTTTCCTGAAAAATATTAGCCATATACTAGCTAGTAGTATGTAATAGCCAATAAATATGGCTGCTACACACGATGTCACAAATCTCGGTGGGCGCACAAATCATGGTATAATACGACTGATTTGCATATCACATGAAGGCTCGCGATCCATACGCAGCGAATGTAGCTGTGACACGACAGCACTATACTGGGGAGCGTTTGAGTGGGGGAGTTTATTTGCTTGGATGATGATGATTGCAAGTTTAGTTACTCGACTGCTGTGAAACAACTTCTGATCATTTGAGCTTTGGTTTTGACCTCGTTAAAAGCAGTATCTTGAATCCTTTTTTTTATTGAGTAAGTAATTTCTCATAACTGAATTTAATTTCATTAAATTCCTACCTTTACATGTGCGAGTACATAAATTCTGCAGCTTCCTGAATTATTGCAATGTAAGCTTTGAGAACTAAACTACACATTATCTTCGAAACAGGGAACAGAATTACCACATTAATGCTGTTTCATTGTTGCATTAAAATTATCATAAAAACTGTAAGCAATACACAAAAGTAAAATTTCGACCTAAAGGTAAGTTCTCCACTCGACTAACCCAACCTACTCTCCTACTCACCCCATCTAAACGCAGCACAAATACGGCCTCAAATACTCAAACGCGAACGTTACGGTTTAACCATTGGGTTCCGTTCCGTGCTACGCGAACATAAAAACCTATTACCGGCCATACTATATATGTGTTTTATGAAAAGCATGTGGAGTAGGTATTAAGGAATTATTATGGGCTCGTGATTTTTACGAGTAGAATTCATGTTTTTGAGTTAGGTACCTACTTCCGTGTACAACGGATATTCGGGTTTCCTGAAAGTTATGTAATGACGTGTGGTGTTGAAAACTTTGATAAGAACAAGAATTGTTAACGAAATATGTTGGAATTGGTTATTTCAATACGAGAAACCGAAATTGAGGAAAAGATCGTTACTTTTGTAAATAAAGGTAGGTATCCTTCAAATATATTAACATCAAGAATTTACATTGAAACTGGCACGGAAAGATACAGGGCAAAACAGAGAGTACGTAAAGAAAACTAGGAAACTCTAAAGCATTGATGAAGGAACATTTCAATTCCATACTACGTCAGATGCTGTCAGGAGGTTTTGAGAAAACGCTGCCACTAGGGCTTGTTAGGTGATTAAACCTGCAGCTCACTCAATAAGAAGAAGAATTCCATCATTTCTTCAAATTGCTATCTAGTAATCCCCCAACTACGAGCCCACATCACCAATCCTACGGACCTCTTTTAATACAAACCTAAGTAACAATGATATACCAAATGCAGGAAAAATAAATAAAATATTCTCTACACCCAAGGGTCCTATATCGTGAAAATCACTAACACATACACACCCAAACAAGATTGCCGCGTGTATGTACACAGAGTGCCTGTGTGCGTCATCTAAGCCTTTACTTGTGTATGTGTGAGTGATTTCTTTACGGTTGATCTGAATTTTTGCATGTGCTTGTTGTACTTAGGCGCACACATGCATAACCCTTTAGTTAAGGGGACGCTGTTTTTGAAGAGTGGAAAATTGGTGTCCTATACACAGGTAGGCATTAGCTACATTTTCATAAATACATGTATGTTAACCTTGTCTGAGCTCAAACCAATGTTTTAATTCTTAATTTAAGTTTCATGAGAGATACATGAGACAGTAAATATGGTCTATGAACCTTTTTATAATCCTAATATTTTAATTAGATTTTTGCAGTTTATTATAAAACCCTCCTTTAGGTAAAGAGGTATAGACAGGAAAAATCAATTTTCTTCATCACCAAAAACCAATCACTAGATTGACACATACAAAATACCGTACACCCCTTAACAACACATATAGTATCTTATACTAGTGTGCGTAAAGGTAACTCGTTCTAGTGTGACTTCTATTCAATCTTCTTACGTTCCATTTCGCAGGGACATCTGATTCCGTCTCCCTCTCACCTACGTACACCGTATAAATCTATCCCCCTCTATTCCTAACGGGCTTAGAACTCTGTGATATATTGTATTGGATGGATTTTTCGTTTGTGGAAATAGAATTTCTCTTTTTTGAAGTCGGTACCTGACACGGCGGTGTTCGATCAAACCACTGTTTCCTTATTACATTTTATTTGGAATAAGTTGAATTTGAAACGTTTGATGGTTTAGGATATTATTCGTTAGTACTAATGTGGGTGGTTTAAATTCGCTCTGTTTTGTGGTCGGTTGTAGAGGTATTTACTTTTGGAGAGCAATGATTTAACTGCATGGGGTTGTTATGTGTTTTAGCAGAGGTAATGAAAATGGGTTTGGTTATAAAGGTAAGGCCATTGTCACAAACAATCAAGCCGAAGCAAAATTAGGAATGAAAAAATGCCGGAAAATTAGCAGTCAAAACAGACAATTCCTAAAAACTTTGAACTCAAAGTGTTGGAAAAACGGAAGTCCAAAAATGATAAGTTTTCCAAAGAATACATACTGAACACAACATTATTCTAAAGATCTTTATTAGGTACACAAAAAACAATGTATATTTCCAACGTACCAGTTATCCAAAGGCTTGAACCCAAAAGGCACGCCAAACGACATCATTAAACACGACAAAAATAACAAACGCTTGTTCCCAGTTCCCAGTTACGAGATGATCAAACAAAGCCCTAGTTCGCATACGAATAAAACAAAACCAAGGTTATCATTTCAACAGAAACATGCATTTTATTATGTTTTCTCTCAGATCGTTATGAGGAAACATAATTCAAAAGCATCACATGGCAAGACCCTGTCTACCGAAAAGAAACGAATAATCTAAAGGAAGAACCCTTTGGGTATTGCAGAAAATTGGAGCCTCCAAAGAATATATTTTGAATTTTTATTATGTACTATTTTCTATTCCATTCCCAAGGTAACCCTTCCTTCTACAAAGGGGTTTGTGGAGACATTCTATAGGGGTGGGTGGCGCCCCCCTTTAGGGGATGATGCCACCCCGTCCCATCTCGTTTTACTCCGAAGGATTTACCAAGTAGCATGTGTATTATACAATATACATACGTATGTATAAACATATGTATGTTTGAATTATTCGTGTATGTCGCCTTAATAAGGTCATTGTTTGACTACAGAGGTTCAGTTAGAGATTATTCCGTGTCAATTTTAAAGGGATGAGGGATTCGACATGTGTAAGCATTGTGTTGCTTTTTTGAGGTTTTTTTTTTGTGTCTTAGTGGTGTTCGTGGGAGTTTAACATACATATTTGGTTTGGAACTAGGACATTCATATTGATACTGAGAGCTAAAAATAATATAGGATCAGACATTGTGACCTATATTTTATTCTGAGCTATTGCTTGATCGCTGGTTGAGAAAAAAATATTAAATTATGTAATACATATTCGTTACAGGATAGTATATTGGTAAAATATAGGTAAGTATCTATACTAATATTATAAAGCTGAAGAGTTTGTTTGTTTGAACGCGCTAATCTCAGGAACTACTGGTCCGATTTGAAAATTTCTTTCAGTGTTAGATAGCCCATTTATCGAGGAAGGCTATAGGCTACTTTTTATCCCGGTACGGGAAGTAGTTCCCACGGGATGCGGGTGAAACCGCTGGCAGAAGCTAGTACTTACTAATATAATTCTGCAATTGTGTTACAAAGATTGGGTTTCAAATATCTACAGTATTTTCTTATTTTCATCTTCATACCGTTTCAATGTCAGCTTATTTTCCACGTCAGATTTTCTGCTACATTATTGATTTCAATCTTATGTCATTGTAACAGAATTCAAATTGGCTTATTCATTATTTTGTTTTACATATTCAAGGCATAATAATGATTCTCTTGCTGTTTATTTTTGTTTAAATATATCGGTATTTCTTCTCATGTTTGTTAACCGATGTCTGAGTTTTGATGACGAATTTTAAGTAAGTTGAATGTAAAGTTATATCAATTAAATAGCACTTAGAAATCTACATAGAGTGTAGATAGAGTGTAACGGTAAAATATTACTAGTTTCCTACGAATATTTTTAGAATATTTACGAAAAGTTAGTACCTAATCTTTAATTAATTCATGGAATCGAAAACTGAGTTGAGTAGGTGAGAAAGATGGTAGGAAATAGTGTTATCATAGACAGAACATAAAAGCCTTGTCAAAAGCAAAATTAACCCTAAAATAACAACGCGTGACAAATGCAATAGACTAAAACACAAAACCGTAATTCTGGTTACAAATAATTATTGGTCCAAATGATATCGGTCCAAATAACTATTGGTCCAAATGATATCGGTCCAAATGATTATTGGTACAAATACCAATAACAGTAATATCGTAGCGTACCGTAATATTGTATCATTTCCGTAATAACGGATAATGGCGAATGAAAAGTATTGGTTTTTATTGTAATAATGTTTTCTGAAGGCTTTAAATTTAAATTGGTTTTGTTATTGGCTACTGATTTTCTTGTTTAATAGGCGTTTCGTGATTTGCGACCTATATTGTGATATTCTGTTTAAGTTATGGCTTTAAGTATTAGAAGCTACCAAGCAATAGGCATTTGTTTAACTATATTTACTACATTGAAACGAAAAATTGGGGACATTTTTTTTCATTCGAATTTTCGTCTCGAATATACTTGCTTAGATCATTTGATATTGTTTTCCACCTTTAATAGCACTCAAATAACTCACGGCTCAAAATCAGCCACAAGTCTTACAAAACCTTTCCCTCTATGCATCATTTAACTAAACATCGGACACACTCAAAACACCCACACACCCAAACACACACACTCACAAATTAATTCATCGCTCTCAATCAACAAGTGACACAATAACCCTCAAACGCTTGCCTAATTCAACCCCCCACTCATTACGTCGCGACCCGGACCTGCACAACGTTCCAAGTTTAAAATTAAAAGGATCCGGATCCGGAAAACAAGGGGGGTATAAATGAGTGTTTCGGAGCCTGAGGCGTCCGCCATACTTAAAAAGTCGGCAGACGGAAGACGTTCGTAAGTAATGGGCGGTGTTATGCAATCGTTTTATATATTTTTTTATTTCTATTCATTTTTTTGTGACATCAGTTTTTTTTTTTAGCTGAATTTCTATAGAAATATCTACTAGCTTATTCATAGAATTGTAGTAGACAAGGCATGAAATGTAAAATCTATAGTCAGACTGTTAAAAGTACTTCTTCCACGCATTTTTATTTTGCGCCTTTGTACGCTTTTCCGATCAGTCCAACTAAAACGTTAAACTCCAACAACAAACAAAGGCTTCCCAGAAAACTATGTGCTCCACATCCACAAAACAACAACAAAACCGAACTATCGTCCAAACAACCCAACTTTACCCACCCAGTCCCACTTTCCCTGGAAAGTCCAATCAAACTTTACCACTTTCACTATCGCATAAAGCCATCCCAAGGCGGTATAATTAAACGTTTCATGAATGGGAGAGAGTGGAACAGCATTACAAAGAAAGGGACGGAATCGTCTACTGTTGTACGCGTAATCAGTTTTACGGTAAGCGCAAATTACGCGGGGATGGGGCTGAATTAACGCTTACTGGGTCACCAGTTTAAATTGCGAACGCTTTCGGCAATCAGCTGGTGTCGGTCGATTCCAAATTTGAATTTAAATGTTCGTTCGAGCTTTTGAGTTTGTTGTTGTGTTCTTGTGAGGGGCTGTTGTGTTTGTTAAGTTGGTACCTAAGTATATAATGATTTTAACTGGTTTGAAATTGTTATGAAAATGAAAGCGGTCCATTAAAAAAAGTGAATTGGTATTGGAGAGAGTAGACATACTGTATATTATAAAATCTTACAGACTGCATTTCAAACCTGTCTTAGTACTGACTGTGGTATTAAATTCGCCAATACCTACCTATTTTTCTTTCATGTCCTTTGCCTTTCAAATGACAAATTGTAGGCCAACATCGAAATTACACACACCGTTGGAATATCAAAACGTCTACACTCTATAATAAAAACCAATAGAAAAAAACTTGCCAAAAGACATTTACGCTGACTGAACGCAGTTTTTACAACGAAAGAGCAAACCGACAAATTACAAATGGAAACAAAAAAGGAACGTCTCGCGACAAAGGAAAAAATCGAACGCCGTGAAAATTTGAATAAGGAATCATTTCTTTTTTCCTATCTTTTTTTTATTCTTTTTTCTCGCTTCCCTGTCAATCATTTGTCTAAGCAAGGAGGATCGCTATTTTCTTTGTTGATGGATGGGATATTTCTTTAGGGGTGTTCCAACTCGAGTGTAGTGTATTTTCAAAAGTTCATATTTCATTATTTTTATCTCGCGTGTGTTCTCTGGATTATTTTAAAGCCATGTTTGTTTACCCACTGTTCACCTTTTTTAAGGTTTGCGTTTGTCATTGCAAAGTCGGGTTATGGCACTGTTTTTATGACGAAATGTACGAAAACATGTTTTATGTGAAAAATATCTTGCTTGTAATGAAGAGTCGTTCACGTAAATAAACTTTCATGTTTGCGTGATGTTTTTTGAATTTTTAAATAATCTTTATCGTACAACCTTCATAGTTGCTTTTAAGATTTTTTCTTATAGTTTCTATCTTCATGTACTAAACGCACATAATACATAGAATTAATTATTTTATAATATCCTCAATTAAAAAGGCTTTGTAATTAACTACTACTAAGTTGACAGGCGTAGTTAACGCCTGTCAACTGACTAAAATCGTCGTGTTCCGTCATAGGCCTTTTATGTACCAGGGCCGCGGTATCTCTTTCGAACAACCCGCAGCAACGCCTGTCAACTTAGTAGTAGTTAATTTGCTTTCTAATGATTATAGGATTTCTTAGAGGATGAAAAAGGGAACTTCATATAGGTCTATTATATTATATTTCAGTCATAGCCAGAATTCACAATATCTTGCCACAGAATTGTATGATAGCCTTAGTCCAAAGAATTGAAGCAAAAACACAAGAACTACCCCCACAGAGCCAATCAAAATTTTTAACAACAGGCATCTACATCCCAGAAAAATCAATTCCTTCTACAAATCCCAGCTTTCTGTATCACGTGCCATAATCAGCCAGTATATGAGCAATACATTTATGTTATCCTATCTCATTGGGTAAATACGAATGCCGCCCGTCATGTAGATTGGCATCCGAACCTCATGGAAATGCCATGTTTTCTTTACCACACATTACTGATTCTGTGGAGTCCTTTATGTTTGGTTTTATGATTTGCATTCTCGTTGCTATGTGGGGTTTGAGTTGTTTTTATTGATGCTTTTGGAGTAGTTTGAGGTTTTCTGTCTTCCAAGTAACGTTATCTTCATTTGGAATGTGCATTTGCTGTCGTTTCTTTTCGCCCGTTGTCTTAGTAGGAAACATCGTGTTTCTCCAAGGATCAATGATAAAAGTAGGTATACTCAGTTTTTGATCAGGAATCTCCAATTTACTTTCTTTTCTCATAATTTTATCTACAATGTCTTTCTTCGTTTCTTTATCAATCATTTGTGGACCCTCTACAATTTTCTTGCGAATGCGAGAATCCACCATACTTTGGATCCAGTCTACAACTTCCTAGCCGTTACAAACGGTAAGGCACATACCAAGACTGTTTGCAGCTTCATTAGGCATTCAGGTGCAAGGAGTCGTAAACCTTTTTACAGTTGCAAAATGCGCTGTGAATGTCCAAGACACTTAAGCAGTACGCAACAACCTTTTATTGTCATCATATTATAAAAATCAGCTCTCAAATATTCACCTCTGTCTCTCTTAAGAATAACATCATCAACCACTTCATTGCAATAATGACTTCTATTACTTACTACATAGTGCCTATTTTCGGTCAAAGTAACATGATAGGCCGTCACGAATATTATAGCTTCAGTGTATTGAATATAAATTGTGGCCAATACATTATCTATAAATAACGCCTATCTACAATTATTTTATGATATTACATCACCGTTGAGTACTGTTTTATGAATCATGCATAGAAACATAGGAGATGTACACGGACGGTTTTTGCTGAAAGGCGGTAAAACGTGGTATCTGTAAAACATTAAGTAATGTTCCAGCAGAGTAAATCCTTTCTAAAATGCTAGTAGAGATGTTTGTAGAAAATTTTGATATTCAGTTTTCGGTAGAAGTTGTAGAACTCATTAGAAAATATCTTAGCTCCAAAAAACAGTGTGATCTATTTGGCCCCAGATCCGCCTGGCATATGAACGGGTCCTTCTCTTAGGATCCTAAAGATTATGATATAGTAGAGAATTAGGATTATGTGGATGATTCGAGATCAACACCTATGCTGACGGCTGTAGATGACGGCTGGGTTATCTGGAGAGCAAGATAGGACCCATCTCAGCTGGTAACCTGCCCGTCTGCACCGCACATCAGTTAACCAACACACGGCGTAACCCAACGTGCTTACAAAGCTAAACTCTTAGTTACTGGGCACGTAAGACTCAAACCACGTTAACTCTATAATAGTACCGGCTGTCTACGCTAGATGGCAGATGCACGTCCTACGCCGCCACCGAATAACGTGATCGGAATCTCGAATATAGAATCGATGGTTTTTAAAGCTCTCTCGGAATCGCGAGCTCTTCAGCAAATATAACCGAATTGTGACTGGAATAAGCGCCAATTGTTGGTGGTGGGTGCAGTTGAATATGGAATTTGTTCGGTGTTCGTTTTTTGAAATTTGGATGTGGAATAATATTTTTGGTAAGCGCCGTTCTGTGTTTGGGGGACGTGCGGCTGGATGGGGGATTGGAGATACGTGACTGACTGAATGTGTGATTGTTGTTCAGATATTGTCCAGTGTTTTAGTCGTTGAACACTGGATGACCATTGACTATCCGGAACAAAGAGTTGTAGAGAACTACAGAATCGATATACCTACCTTTTTTTACAAAATACGAAAATTAGGGTAAAGTAAAAATAGTACCTAACAATACAGTCGTCGAAAATGGGCTTCTCTATAATAAAGTAAGACAATATTTCAGGTTGCAAAATCAATGTTTATTAGATATCAATAACGAAATAAAGGAAACCCCAAACACTCCCTAAGACTCAGTCAGATAAACTATAAATGAATTATGTAGCTCTAACGATGATGCTACATGATAATGCCACTTACACATACATATTTAACTGGCAAAGGTTCTATAATTGTTCTTCAAAACCAGAATATTACACTTCTCAAAGACAACTCACTACTCGTACACAACAATATGCTAATTCCCCCCAATCCGAATTTCATAACAGCACCGCACACAAAAAAAAAATAGAAACAAGTAAAAAATCATAACACGCTTGAGTACGCGATACATTTCTTCATATCCGCCGTATTCCAATGAAAAATGCTCAAAGAGTTAACTCCTCCGGCCGGGAGGGGGGAACTACAAATCCGTTGGAACGAGACGGAGGTACGAGGAAGAAAGAGGAGGAAAGCTAAACCCGAAAAGATGGATGGTACACAATGTCACTGAAGATGCTGAAATTGTATATTTTATATTCCGTATAAAAAGTCTCAACATACGATATTAAAAAGACGATGGTACATTTTTTGCGTACTAGTTATATTGTAAGGAATTTAATCTTGTGGCGACATACGATGCTCTAAAAAGTAAAGGATTATTGGAATGTTTTCGGTATTTCTTATATTCTGTTAATATTTTGACGTTGGCGGTTTTTTGTAGAACGTTCATGTTTATTAAAGAGGGTGGAGACATTTTTGTGTTTTGTTAGCTCTAGACTTGCTAGATTAAACTTTACAATTGGAGTGATAGAGGTAGAGAATAGACTTGTTTTAGGGCTTTAGGATATATTAGGTATAAGAACTATGCAAGTGCCGATTTTTGCTGAAAATTGCCATTAAAGGGGCATAGTATCTCCCTATCTCCCAATCAACACCTACATTTTTATCCCTCACTAATCCGCAACCAACTCATTTACCCAAACCAACTTTTAACCCCCCAATGTACGCACTGCCACACTTCCTGGCATCTATCGGTGTTCATAACCCTGTTAGCTATCAGGCGCCATTTTTAGGAAATAGCTCTATAACGGCTTATCGCTGGGGTACTTAGTACCCCGAGTTTATGCGTCTACTTTATCTGCACCAGTAGCTCTAAAGGGTTAAGTGTGATACTTGAGATTTTTTGATACACTGATTTGCATTTTTCGATTTTGTGTTGATGTCTCATTTTTTAAGATCTTGATATCTTAAAGCGAATGGTGGATTATACGTGCGTAAGTATGATATCTACTTACTCCTTACTTAATTGTTGGATTTTATTTCATTTTTGGTTACAATTTAAACTTTTGTTGTTGGATTTTTCGATTACAACTTTAATTTACTGAATGTGTACCTAAGTTTTTATAATTTTGCTAAACATGTAATTTTTTTACCATATTCTTTGCAGTACTTCTATGAAATCTACAAATATCCTACCATAAGATCACAAGAAGTTTTAACGACTTGTAAAAACTAAACAATTCGTGTTGTGTAATTGCATAAGGTAAATTATTTTCATTGTTTATTTAAATAGGGATTAGGAATGTTACAATGAACCAATAGTTCGGTATAAGGCAACGACAATCTAACTAGGATAAGCCTATAAATTGTTACTAATTTTAGCGATAAGACCGCCCATTGTGTCACCGACTTCAAAATTTTTATTTGTTCTTGTTGATTTTTAATTGGTGTGCACAATAAAGAATATATCTATCTATCTAATTAAATATACTTAATTGATTAGATGTACTTTATAATTATCTTAGGGCCGATTTTTCAATCAACAGCTAACTTTTACCTGAGCAATAAATATAGCGGTTTGACATATCTTCTAAACAAAAGCCTAGTAGCCTACTAGTATTGTAATATGTATAAACATATTCTCCAGATAGAGGTTATATGGCGATTGAAAAATCGGTATCAAAACTTTTTGAGGGACAAATAATTTAATGATTCAAGCGACATTATTCCCAAGATGAACAATAAATTGTAGTTCAAATAGCTTGGCGGTGAAATAGTTTTGATAAAAAATAGTAATTAAGTAATCAATATAAAAAATATTGTACTAATACACTTAAGGCCACGAAAAACAACACCAACATTTTCAAACTCAGCCAAACATATTTTACACTAGTTCAAAACAGATTTACTGTTTAGAAAATCACATAGACTCTATAGAAAGGTGATGTATTAATAAAAAAAACTTGCATTGTTAGGCAAATTAGCTAGCAGATGTGAGTATATCCGGGGCCTACACTTGGAGCCACGCTAATTGGGACAGATTTGCATCATAATGGCGGTACCAGTACTTTAGTTTAAAAAGTTTAGCGTTCGCTATGAATTCTGTACCTGAAAAAAGGGTAAAGTTTTAGCTACGGAGGGTTGTTAGAGCTTAGTTTTGCGGTGGTATCAAAACACGGTTTTATAAATATTTTTGTGGTATTTAATAATAATATACCTACTTTGGGTAGCTTAGTTTTGTGGTGATATTATGACATAGTAGATTTTTATATTAAAAATATTTTGTAATACAATATATGTACCTACTTTGGTTAGATAAATACACTTCCAGGCAAAAAAACATGACCAGTTTCTGACATTTTTGAGGCCGATTTTTTTCAAGCCGATTTTTTTTTAAGAAATATTATTTGGAATCTCAATTTACTCAATTGTGATGTTTCTTTTTGTATCATAGAAGCTCTACGGCCTCAACAACGTCTCACAAGAAACATAACACTTTATATTTTAATATAAATATATACAACAAAGCAGGCCATGCTTTACTCGAGGTTTTTTTCTTCAAACGGTAGAGGGAACGTTCATAAATCCTTTAGCCCGCCTGTCAACCGCATGCCTAGTGGTAGTCGTATATTACGGAAAGTAACGGATTTTTTGCGGCAGAAAAATTACTATTTTTTTTCTCCATTAGTTCATATTTTGATGGTTTACGAAAAAAAATTGTCTGAGAATTGTTTCAATATTTTTTTTTTGGTGGGTGAATTGAGTTTAGATTGCCTTAGGTGATGTTTAAGAAACTTAAAAACTAAATAGTATTTATTTATCGGTATATAGCTTTGACCCTGCTCTGCTGAGCTGAGCTGTCTCCAGTAAACGATTCAAATAAGGTAAGTCCGAAAACCAATTATTGAAACAATATTATTTGTTTGAACATAAATCTGAATAATGCCTAATAAATGCTAAACAACAATTACATTTTTGGCACAGACTGTCTAAAGTTCCAAAGCCTATGTTCCAAAACAACATATTTCTTCTATTAGATAAACGTGCACGCCGTAAATATTAATAAGGGTTCTAACTCTCATTAAAATTAATTACATCCTAGAAACAATTGTATGTATGATGATAGAAAAGAAAAATATACCTAATTTCTTTCCATACCTACTTACGTTTTTCTTTCAACAGTATCACCTCCCGCCATTTTGGCAATCATAACAACCGTAGGTGTTCGCATCCTCCCACTAGAATAATTGGACTTCCACTTTTGAATTCCGAACACATTTGGTTCATCTTAAACTATGACGGCACATAAAAATTCACACCGTCATTATCACGCGATTCTGTATTCAAATAAAAACGGAAACGGAAATTTTCTACACCACGCTGTGTTGGCAGTACTCCAGTGAGAGAGAGATACCACGATAGTTTGGCGCATAAAATAATGATCCATCAGAGCGGGATGACAAGCCGTTTATTGGTTCCACCGAGTAGTTTGTGGCTATCGCAAGCGGCCAACTTCGATGTTATTTTCTTGGCACGAAGTGTAAATTTTTTAAGAATTATTTTTGCGCTGTTCTGTGTAAGTTATGTGTGATGTTCTCGGGTGCGTTGGGAAACATACTGTATTTGATACATGTGTTTTTCTTTAAAGTTAAAGGAATTTTCAGGCTCGAACGCCTTTTTCACCAACAATTAATATTATTTTAACACAAAATTTACCTAAACTCTACCTACCTGTCTCAAAAAACTTTTGTAACAATGAAAAGAAATACGTTGTTGTGTCTGATACACTATCTTGCAGAAAGTCGGCACTAGATCAATACTTCGCTTTATGCCGCACATGTGTCATATAGCGCGGGCTGAGAACAGGGACGCGAGTGGAGTCGCCCACTGTATATTTATTTGGATTAGCTAGGAAAATGTGATGTGAAGAAAAAACTAAAATTATAGGGAATTTTCTCTATGGAACATCAATAATTATGTGTTATTTGTATAGTGAAAACAAAAGTGATTCCTCGTTTTTATCTCTTACACAGTTCCAAAACTTAATTTTCCGGATGGCATGTAAAAAATAAAAAAAATATCAAAAACGTTTGAAATCGAACGCCAATAAGAGACACCTTATATTCTAGCTCCAACTAAATCAATCACAAACAAAAAATAGCCTACTCTCCAAAAAAATGTAGTCACAATTTCTTGTCAACTCCAGCCATTTTTATTCCGTGATAGATAATGTGTTACTCGCATATGCCGGGGGAGGCAGGGGGATGTTTTGTCAAACGCCACCCAAAGAAACGTAAGGAAACAGTCGATTCCTCACACACGCCTTTATTCTACTATTTTCCTTACATATGAAGGTTTCAATTTTTTCCCAAGAATATTATTTTGTTTCGTAATATTGGATGACGTTATGTAAGTACTTTTGTGATGTACAAAATTGTTTAAAGTGTGTGTGTTTGCGTTTATTGTATTAAGGTTGCGTGTTTGACGAATGTGTGTAATGGAAGTCCTTAGGTTAGGTCTTTTTTCGAAAAAGAATACGTAAGGGAACGAAAAGGGGCTTTTCTTTAATAGAAATACCTACTTCTCCTGCGAAAGGGTCTATCGTGGTGCTTCTTGTCTCTGTTTCTTCATAGAATTCATCTTAATACAGTTTTAAAGCTAACACAAGATACCACTTCAAAGCTTGAAGTTTTTGTATGTATGTTTATCATTTGCGTCTATAAAAAATTTTTCCTTGTAGTGACTGCAGAGAAATAAAGGACCACTAATTATTTAAAGTTCAGGCTTCTTCAAGATGTTTCCTTTACTTGTAGGTACTAAGAGATTCGTGTCCAAGATGTATTTAGAAATGATAAAAGAACAAGATATTTTGGAATCCACTTAACGTTATACATGCGAGGTCCTTTTAACGTTCTCATAAGTTTTAGAGAAAAATTCTCCCTGAGTTTCCTACACGACAATGATTTTACTCACACACAAAAAAAAAAACTCTAAACTTCTAAAATGGGGCAACTTTCGGGAAAGTCGTGAAATATTATTATATTTAAAGTTTACTCACAAAAATGTTTGCGTGAAGTGGTGGAGCTAAGTCCGGTGTATGTCTGTTTGCCTTTTGCGAAACTTTGGCGGAGATGAGAAGAGCGGAGATGTAACGGGAGCGAGTGTCGTTTTGTGACATTTTAACGAGAAAAAGTAAAGCTTAGTGTTGTTTATGCTCTCACAATGTAATGCCGTCAACTGAACGCTATTAATAGAGTTGCATACCTCTTTTGTGACTTCTTTCATCAAAATATTTGCCATGCAATGACATTTATCAATTTTTATGCCCTCTGCTTGTGTTGAATGTTTGTTATTTCACTGAGAACGTGATTTAATTTAAGAACTAGACATATGTATCTGTTAGTGTAAGCTTCAATAGAAATATATTTTACGATTTAGAACAAAGAGTTTCCCCTATTACCCGCTACTCGCTCCGCTCGCCAACATATCCTCACTTTAACCGACATACGGTTGTCGGGCAGACAAATATATTGTTGGTAAAACTTCATGCCGACTCCTGGAGTGGTTTCCCAACTTTCGCAGTCGTAAGTTGAGCATCCGAAGCTTCTGAATACGTTATTTTATTTATAACATACTTCGAAAAAGTTTTCGGTTCGGTTTCTTTGGTTATCAGGTATTTTGCGAGTTTTTTGGGACTTACGTATTTTTTGTAAATAATTATTTTTTGGGTTGTGGCAATTTGGGTACTTATTTCGGTGGTATATTCTACTCTAAAGGCAGATATCCTGTGCCTATATCTAAATTAATTCTACTTTTACTTATCTTGCAGATTAAAATATTCGAATTATTATGGACTACACTACATTTGCATAAACAACAGATATTCAAAGTACCGCAATAAATCTACTAGAAAATATTTTACACCTATCGAAAAGTCGAATAGTTAAAATATGACCCATTCTATTGACAAAAAAACTAGAACATCCCATACATGTGTAGGGTGACAATAAATTACAAGGACACAATGAGGACAACGGTAGCATCCCTTTGAATCGAGTACCACTCAAAGGATTAAAATCGATATTCTAAAATCGTTACAATTGATTGGTTTATTTAAATAGGACTTTATTGAGTGTGCATGATGCGGCTAATGTCCTGTGATTTTGCATGTTAGTGGGTCATAGTAATTCGTGGCACACATTTTAAAGTAGGCAGCTAACTACCCATATTTTTTAATATCTGCAGAGACTTTGGCACACTACTAGGTATAATTATGGCTGTCTTCGAAATTAGTTCATGCTTTCCGAGATTATTATTTAAAAAAAACAGGGTACATTGATTCCCTTAAAAAAATGTATCTCCTAATTCCTTAATGAATATGTTGCAAAGTAACATCTGCACTGAGGCGTTACGCTTAAACTTATTGACATCACTCTACAAAGTCAAGGCGGAATTCCGTCTCAAAAGGAAAAGTAAAAAAAAACACGTTCTTCCTGCAACTCTTAAAAAGAAGTATAAAAGAACCTCTACAGGGAAAGTGCATTAAAAATGAGTGCGCGAAACAGGGACGGCGCTCTATTGATACGGTACATCTATCCTTATCGCACGCTTCTAAGAAAATGGTTTTATGAATGAAAATTACTTTTTTCTCACGCCATTTACTCAGTTCAGGGACGTTAGTTTTGTAGCTCGTTTTCCTACACGGGAATAGGTGAAAGTTGTCCGGGATTACCTTCGGAAGTAGGGCATTGCCTTTTAAAATAAACCGTCTTTTTTTCCTGTTAAGTGATGCTTTTGTTTTTTTAAGCCAGATATGTATTCTAAGTCTTAACGTATGTTGTTGTTTTTGGCTGTGGCAAATGTTTCTTCTATATCATCCTCCGAGCCTTTTTCCCAATCATGTTGGGGTCGGCTTCCAGTCTAACCAGATTCAGCTGAGTACCAGTGCTTTACAAGAAGCGACTGCCTATCTGACCTCCTCAACCCAGTTCCCCCGGGCAACCCGATACCCCTTGGTTAGACTGGTGTCAGACTTACTGGCTTCTGACTACCCGTAACGACTGTCAAGGATGTTCAATGACAGCCGGGACCTACAGTTTTACGTGCCATCCGAAACACAGTCAATGGTGTCTAAGATATACCTACTTAGAAAGTACATACAAACTTAGAAAAGTTGCATTGGTACTTGCCTGACCTGGGATCGAACCCGCGCCCTCATACTTGAGAGGTTGGTCCTTTACCCACTAGGCCACCACGACAAATGTTTCTTCTATACAAGATTGATTAATTAGGCTATAGTAATTTAGGGTTAACAGAAAAGATGAAACTTTATGATGAAGAAGAGATGAAATAAAAAAATCATAGCTGTTTACTTCATCGGTCTTACTTTAAATTCAATAAAAAAAAATGTGTTTAATAACAAATGTAGATATAGAAGTAAGTTCGAAAAATATTTCACACTATAAAACACCTACCTACCTGATGCTAAGAATAAAAAATTAATGGCACCTATAGAGGTATTTCAAAGGTTTGTCAACAAAAACTATCTCCCTACATTTTTTGCTGTCTCTGTCAAAGAGTTCGTTTTTTGTCGCTATTAGGCCATTTTATTACACAATAAACTATATTTTATCAAATTTAGTATTTTATTCATAAAAATTGTCGTAAAACTTTATCAGATCATGTTCGAATAAAATGTTATAAGTAATAAAAATCATTAATGTTTTTTCTTGTATCCGACTTTTTTACATCTTATGGTCATTCTACATCTTTTGTTTTACGTTTTAAACCTTTAGATTATATTAATAACTTTTGAAGTCATCGTCGTGTTTCTTAGGACATGCAAACGCACCCCTGTTTAAAAAAAAACACCTTTGTTACACCACAGATAAAATATAACTATAATTTTTTACAAGGAATAATGCGCATAAATTTATCTATACATACATTAATAGAAAGGGTTTAATAGCCTATAAATCAGTATTTTAAACAATAGATAGTCAAATTCGGCACAAAAGGCCCCTTGTGCATAGACACGAGTTTTTTTTGTTGCCACAGACCCGTGAAATGTTTGTTTTGTTGTAGTGGCTTTTTGCAAAGTTTTTTTTTTATCTATAATCTATAGTTACTATGATGATTGCCTATAATAGCGTGCATTGTGCTTTTTTCATTGAGTAAATATTTGAGAACTTGTTGGAATTGTGGCTTTTTGAAATGCGTGTAAGTGTGTTTATTTTTGAATGATGTTTTGGTTAAAAATGGCGTAAGATTGGTTTAGGGTTTTGTAATGATGTAAGCGACAAATCTAATGAATCAAATGTAGCATTTGTCGCTTAAATGAAGAAATCAAAAAGGCATTGCAAATTATAATTCCTGTAATTAGGTACGTTATAATACTGAAGAATAAAATAATGTACAACAACAAAAATATGACAATTTGGTGACTAATATGTTGCTTGATAAAGGTTGTTGCAATAGTTTTAAGTAGTAGTTAAATATTTTTCTATTAAAACTAAGATTACCTTCTCAAGACAACTTCCCACAGACACTTCCAAAAGAATCTATACTAATATTATAAAGCTGAAGAGTTTGTTTGTTTGTTTGAACGCGCTAATCTCAGAAACTACTGGTCCGATTTGAAAATTTATTTCAGTGTTAGATAGCCCATTTATCGAGGAAGGCTATAGGCTACTTTTTATCCCGGTACGGGAAGTAGTTCCCACGGGATGCGGGTGAAACCGCTGGCAGAAACTAGTATTCAATATTAGGGATGCACAAAAGATAGACAAAAACCCTATAATTTCAAGATATATCGGTTCATAAAAAGGGTTAGAACGTCTGTTACAAAAGATCAGACTTCCGGCTCATCGGACATATTGTGGTAGATTTTAATATAAATACAGATAATAAGAAATGCGATCGTATCAGTTTTATTATTAATATTTTATTAATAATAGTCGCGTTTTGTGTTTTGTGAATAATATTAGGTGCGCGTTTGAAGGGTTGTGTTTGTAAAAAGACTTTCGAATTAATTAGAAATTCTTGGTTGATGTGTTAGACCTTAAATGAAACGGAATTTAAAAAATAAGTTTGAATTCTAAGATCTTTCATTGTTGGCTTTCTACTTTCTTCAGGTAACATCGTTGATATATTATTGATTAGTTCATATATATTTATACGTATCTCGTAAGATTAAAACATTTTATTAAATCGATTTTTTCAACTAGTTCCAGAGATCAACTCAAGCCAACTAACTCTTCATCATAATATTTAGTACAATTTTTAATATTGGCCTATCTTTACCATAACTTACTATTTTATTTAAAAAAACCTTATTTCAACCTTATTCCTTATTCAAAAAAGGAATCACCATAATCAACTAGCGGTATTAAAAAAAAAACTAGTGACACAAACTCTTTGGTGACGATAAAACCGTTGTCTCGTCCCAACCCAAACTGAACAGGACAAACCTTCGTAATCCATATTAATACTAGCAATACATCAACCCCCTGAAAACGTTACAACACAATACCCTTCAAACATAAATAATAAACTAAAAATTATATGCAAATTCACGAACCATAAGTTCCTATTGAACTTAACCCTTTCGCTGCGAGAGGGGACAAAAATGTTCATAATTTATTCACGTGAGATAAAGGTCAGGGAATGAGGTCGCATTCAAAATTGTACTACAACCGTGATCAGACGTGTTTCTTAATATATTTAGGTTTTAGTTTTTTTTTTTTGCAATTTAATAAAAAAAATATAAAAAATTAGTGTCAAAGTTTTCAGGTGTGTTGTGCGCATGCGTGTTAAAAATGGCGGGTGATCAAAGTGGCAATGGTTTCTAGAGGCGAATTTTTCAAATGTGATTTGAGATTTTCTAAGGTAATTTCATTTTGTTCTATTTGTGTTTTAGTTAAGTCATTTTATTGTTTAATGTTTGCTTCCTTTTTATATTTAGAGTACAATTACAACCCTCCATTATCGTTTACTAAGTTACATTGTTATTTATCTACAACTCCTTACAAAACAGTCCATAATTAATGATCCTAACTAATGTATTCTATTTTAAAGGTTTTTCTTATATATTCATCTAAAAAGCCGTTTTAAAAACTCAGCCTGATTGTTTTATGCGCGTCGGAAGTCAGTTCAAATGTGAAATAAGAATAGTAAGAGCACTTCGTTAAACAAGATACTTTTAATTAATAAAGTAAAGAGAAATTTATAGTTACTCGATATTCGATGGCTATCTTGAAATTCACTATCTTTACAGTGATGGTATCTATTAAAAAGTATCGCCTTTTTACTTCGGGTAAATAATGGTAACACCGTCTAAGTTGTAGTGTTTGTAGAAATATTTATTGAGCGGAAAGTTGGTTGTCTTCGTTTAAAGGGTTAACTTCTTGTTGAGTGCTTGTATTTTTCTTTTGGCTTGATTGTGAATGTCGCCATTTTGAAGTGATGTATAACATGCGACATTGCGACCTTAGAAGCCGACCCGAACACATTTGGGCACAGAGGCACAGACTAGGCAAATGATGATGATTAGATATTCCTCAGTATACCTAAACAGTGTATGTATTATAATTGCTTGATTTTCAAGTCCTTTGTTGTATTTTTTGTTAAGTTTTTTCTGTCATAATTTGAAACCAATAAGAATCAATCCGATTTTTAACACCAATTCAAATCGATCTCACATCATGGACTAGTGTGAAAAAACTTTCAAAAATTATAAGAACGAACCAGCCATGCAAAAGAGGGTTATATTCCTACCTAACCCTTAAAAAACTAAACACATACCCGTAACTCAATCGATTCTAAGAATCGAGACAACTTGAGTGCTTTCATAAATTGATATAAACAATATCCTAATGGAAACTGTTACTTGATATATTTGTCAATACATTTACCATAGCTTCCATGACTCCTATGTACAAGAGAAATATGTCCAAATTGCAAACCCGAGACATTGGGCATGGGAAATTCATCATTGGATTCTCAACCATGTTTGTAAAGCGTTAGGGTGTATTTTTCTTTGGGGTTAGTGAGTGACTTACGGCCGTTTTGTGAAATTGTAAGTCTATACTGTTTGCACATGTTTGATCGATTGACAACACAGGGGTGGGGTTTGCCATAATAATATTACCCCCGAATCCAATAGGCCACATTTTAGTTCGCTTGTACCCGGTATTCGAAGAATTAGAAATTTTCCATCTAGTGTAAACTCCTTTCGATAGTTTTTTTTGGTACTTAAACTCTTATTAAAGAATTAACTTCAAGTCACTTGAAACTACTACCGATGGACGTCGCGTGTGCGTCATTCTTTAATTCAAGATGGCTTCGTTAAAAAAACAAGAATCGACAATTAAGATGCGATAATACCCCGATGTTAAAGATAAAAAACGATAGTAAAATACAAAGTATCCAATAAGTTATCTTTTAAATTAAGCTAAATCATTAATAACAATAAGTTTAACGTTCTTACAGCAATAAAAAGAATCAAATGACCACGAAACATGGTTCTTGTCATAGACAATTAAGTTTTAACAACCAACTATTTAACATGATGAGCAATAAATACTCAAAGTAAAATAAAAAGGCTTTCAAAATTCGATTTTCGAAGTTTTCGATAATCGTCGGTAGCGATCATAGTCGATTAAACAACTTCTTTATTAGGCTTCTTTTAAATACAAACAACAAAATAAAATTTTATGATCCTACCACTTCACCGGCAAATAAATAGCTATGCGTTCGATTCCCCGTTTGGTCATGCTATAAATTAACCGGGACGTGAAAAAAATACTGACGTTGAGTTGTTTTAAAATAATTAAATAGTCTTACCATGTTCTCACACTGAACAGTCGAGGGCTTTGACCAATATTTTTAAGTAATTGGCTGCGACAAGTAAATGTCGCGAAAAAGGTCGCGGCAGAAAACTTATTACCAATTCATTGCAGACTGAATTTGAAATGATTCACTGGAGAAATGTCGGGCATAGTTACATCAAAGACAACCTATCACTTTTACACATAATATCAACCTTTTTATTAAAAAAAAGGTCTGACAACTATGGTCATAATAACCGTATTTTACTGACGCAAAAAAAGGAGTTCCCATTACAAGTTCGCGTTGTCATCGTAGGGTTAATTTGTTCGATGACTGTTAAGATAATTTTAAGAGCAAAATATCCCGCTTGTTCAATTTTCAGATGATTGGCATGTATAAATGGGCTATTAAATTTAAAAACAGTAATAATATTGTTGATTATTACTGTTATTATTATATTTAATATTTAAAAATGTAAATTATATGTTCTAAATAAATAAATGATAAAAAAACTTGTTGATTATAGCTTAATTAGAAATAAGTGTACTTAATTATTATTATTACATGTTATTAAGTATGTTTGTTTATGTAATATTGACCTTTTGAACACTTAGTTATGTACTTAAATTAAGCTAACGAAGTAGGTAATAAAATATAATTAACTTTTATGATACTTGAAGTAATGTGATACAATGCAGTTTCCTCTGTACTCATTATAATTAGATTTAATACACATATGAATAGGCAGTAAAACAATCTGTCAGTGTTTTGAATATTAAAGCACTTACATTATTATGTTCCTCTGAAGGCACTAAAATTCTCTAAGTGTGTTTAGATTAATTTAATACCAGTTTTTGCTATAACGTATAGATAAATATTTTGTTACATGTTACCTGTGCAAAAATCAATTATCACTCACTGTCACTGTTAAAAATCAAAACGTGGTAACCAGCAAAAAAAAAATTCAAATTCCGAATCCCAAAAAAAAAAAGTTGACAGTTCAAAAATCGTGCAAAGCCGTTGGTTTACAAAGGAGTTAGCCCTATCGATTTTGTCCTCAACCCTACTCACATGTATATATTATGTATATAGGTACATGCGTCGGAGGGTCGCAAGGTACGGGGGTGGAACCAACTATCGGCTATACGTACGGTAGGTATATAAATTATATGTCGTTCACCCCATCAATAGTATAATGTATGGAGATTCGATATTATTTTGTGATAGGTTTTCCGTTCGATTTTGCTTTCTAAGTAGGTTGTTTAGATGGAAATAAAGTTGCCGTGTTTTATTCAGGAATAGAGTAAACCTTGTCTTGTCGTTGTAATTTATCATTCAACGGTTTTGATTCAAAATAGAATTTTTATACTAAGATTCAGTTACGAACCGGATACAAAAAATGTACCACGTAATTGAAAATAAGACTCAAAATTAAACCGACTTCCAAAAACACTAAAAAGCAAAAAAAAAACTAATTTTAGGTGCATCGGCCTAGAAGTCGGTGTCTAATGGATGTTACTAAGTTAATTTTGCCACCGACTTGTAGGCCGATGCACCTAAAATTAGTTTTTTTTTGCTTTTTAGTGTTTTTGGAAGTCGGTTTAATTTTTTTGTAAAAAAGTTTTTTATTTACTGCTTTTCAGTGATACGAATAGTTGTCACTATCCATATAAGTGGAAAGTTCTCATCAATACAAAGAATATAAGCCCAAATACGAGGTATTTTACATATTCAGTTGTCGAGTCCCCTCGACCTTCTCTGGTCTCCATCATCAGGTCAGCTCCAAACCTTCACTGTTGCAAAGGTCTCGTCAATACAAATAATATAAGCCCAAACACGAGGTAGTTTACATATTCAGTTGTCGAGTTCCCTCGACCCTCTCTGGTCTCCATCATCAGGTCAGCTCCAAACCTTCACTGTTGCAAAGGTCTCGTCAATACAAATAATATAAGCCCAAACACGAGGTAGTTTACATATTCAGTTGTCGAGTTCCCTCGACCCTCTCTGGTCTCCATCATCAGGTCAGCTCCAAACCTTCACTGTTGAATAGTACTTTCAGGCATACACCTGAGTGTCAAGTTTTTACAGTATGTATGCCTACAACTTTCGAAGGTTGCCCTCGATTTCTCAGGGTTTCCATCATCAGATCCTGACCTGATGACTATGGGACCATCTGGCAGTTATTTCGCGTCGAACAAAAAAAGAATCACGCAAATCGGTCTATAAACCTCGGAGTAATCGATGTACATACATAGAAAAAAAAAAAAACATACCGGCCGAATTGAGAACCTCCTCCTTTTTGGGAAGTCGGTTAAAAATACTTTTCTTTCTCTTAAAAATTGTCTTGTTTTAGTTTTAAAGTAAGTCACCATATCGAAGTTAACTGACAACAGGGCGGTTGGCAATTAATGCGTTTGACGTTTAATGAGCATGTTCCGAAGTGTTTAAAAGAAAACAAATATTTTATACGGAAATGTTCAAGAAAGATTAAAAAGCATATCATATGATTACAAATATTATTTATCTGTTTTAGCAGTGCTGTGAAAACGGCTGTTAAAATATCGAATTATACTTTCACTTAATCACAGCCACCGTTTTCGAAGCTTACTGAATAAAACGTATTTTGAATTTTATAAAAGTATTCATCATAATTGGATTGGAAGGAATATCTTAAATCACTCTGATATCTTTCTCAATCAAAAAGTTTATTCATTCTTAGAATGCTTTTAGTCTCTTTACGCAGACTAAAAACTAAATTGTCTCTGCTTTCCCATAAACAAAAGGCTATCAATAAAACCTTTCACTAAATCGGATATCTGTCATTTGCAAATTACCTCAGCGCAAAGCCGGGACGTGTCACTAGTTAATATTTATACGTGATTATCTCTGCGTGGATTTTTTATATTGCTTTTTTTAACTAACTGAGCGGATTTGGTAGTGGGATAGAGTTACATAAGGTACCTATTGTATGTATTTAGGGAGATTGATGGATGGAACTTTGTTTTTTAATTTTTCTTGCATGGGGCTATTTAAAAGGAAATCCATAGGATACATAAGTTACTGAAATCCAGATTTGAACCAGATAATCAATTTAGACAATATTTTCTTTCAAAATTAAACGAATTATTTAACTGAATTTGCGTAGTTCTTTTTCGAAATTGTCTTTATCTTATTGGCAAATTGGTATTGTAATTAGAAAAGGGTTAAGCTGGTTTAGAAATGAACAATGTAAGCCCAATATTACAAGCTGCAGTCATACTTCAAATAAATGATTTAACTACTTAGTCAATGTTTGAATCTCGGATCAAGTTTCACGAAATCATACGGAACCCTTATGTAGCAACGTACCCAAAGTTCTATCGTAACCCTATTTTAGAAACAGTTCTAATATACGTTTCAGTAAATCGTATTTTATTCCCACCTGAATCAAATTTCGAATGACGAAAAAGCGTACGGCAATGCGAATGGTTATGATATATCGACCAAAAAACATCAGTTAAGACAAGAGGTACCTACTCTACTTGTATTCCGTCATTGAAATCCATGTATATTTTCCATATAGGTAGTCTAAACCGCTATCAAAGCATAGTCTTAAAAAATACTTCAACTAATAAAGTCATCTACCACTCTTAAGTATCAAAACCCAGTTTTACAATAAGAAAATGTCACTCGAATTAATATGACAAGGTTCTAGTTCCGCCTACGCACCATCATTCATGACATTTCGTCATTGTACCGTCATTTTTGACAGGAGTCACGCCTCTCTGTCATTTTGAATGCTCAATTAGTCAAAATAGTTGTCTATTAGGCGTACCGGTAGTCTATGATCTGTTGGGTACGAATTAAATTAAGTTGCCGGTTCCATTTGGATGGCTATGTTACTTTTTAAGATATTCAAGTTACATGTGAAAGGAGGATCATGTCTGTACAACATTATTATAGTGGACATTTGCAGTTATACCTCTATATCTTCATAGGCTTAGTATGAAAAAAAATATGTGCGATTCATAGCATTTTGTATCCCTATTTCGCGAGAGTGATGCCCGTTTTCACCAACAACCTCTTACCGTTTCCCTATCTAAATGCTACTTTTAATAAGGACCCCTCCCAATTTGACACCTACCTAAATTCATTTTCACCACACTTATACATGGATCCCTTAAGTAAGTGACAGATTACTAGTTCTACAAACGATAATGCAAAGTCGATATTTTATCGATAAAATGATTTTTCTGTACTTCTTAAGAAACAAACGTCTATCGAGTATATATTACTAAAGCCTGTGAGTTTTTTTTCTTGTGATGTTATTTTAATTTAACTTATACTACATTACGCTATGTTTTATGCAATAAAACAGTAAAGAGGTTTTCTATAGGTGAATTTTTACCTAGGTATGTCATTCGCGCGTTTGTCAAATTGACTGATGTGTATGTGTACATAGAGTGAGGTTAATTTTGGGTTTATTATTGTTGAATGGATAAGTTTATTTTGGCAGAGAAGAGAAAACGAGGATAAACCTTTCTTACAGAAGAAAAAGACAAGCTAGTGAAATTGCTGACGTCTCATAGAGACACAATATTAAACAAAAAACGGATGGGACCACGAACGAAGCCAAAAACAAAGCTTGGATCCAGTCACAAATAGTTTTAATGCGATAGGAACCGTTTACAGGTAAATGTGAATAAATCTGTGTATAATAATATAGTGTATTAAGATTTTGCCGTTCAACTGTGTTCCTTGTTTTACTGTGGGCTTCATTGTATTTTTGTTCTCCATGAGTTGATGGATTTAAGTATGGGGTTAAAATTATAGATTTATTATGTTTATTTAGTTTCAGGTGGTGCGAGAAATTGGAAAGACGTGTAAAAACATGCTGCGCCCAGCCCACCCCAAATTGAATTGGTGTAGGAGGATGATGATAATGTTTGGTACATCATATGAGGACTAATATTAAAATATTTGTTTACTATCTTTGTTTTAATTTACATAATTTATTATGTTCAATGTTAGCCTACTTCTTACCTCCAGAGGGTATCCCCTATCACCTAGATAGGCTCCTCCATATTCACCATTTTCGAATCATTGGTATCTACTGCAGTTTTGGTATTTAAGGCCTATTCAAACCTGAGCGATATTCGCTGCCGCTGTGGGTAGAGGTAGATACCGCGCGCGTTTCGCTCAGGTATTTAGTATCAAGTATAGTTACCGGCACGGATATTGAGCTCTCGGCGGAAGAGTGAGGATTGCTTTGCGCACTGTACACATAAGGCAATAAACCAATAAATGGCTTCTGCGCAGGTGAAGGTCAGGGCTCAATATCCGTGCCGATAACTATACCGCGGCTAGAGCGACCTGAGCGATATTTACTGCCGCTGTGGGTAGAAGTACATACCGCGCGGCAGCAGCGGCATACATCCCGAACATCAACAGTAATATTATCGCATACCCTCTGGGTTTTCTCAGTCGCAGGTGGTAGCGAATACCGCTTAGGTCTGAACAGTCATATTACCGCATACCCACAGGGTTTTCTCTGCCGTAAACGGTAGCGAATACCGCTTAGGTCTGAATAGGCCTATAGCTGTCCCGGCCACCGCGAAACTACATTAGTGATTACCAGATTTGCATCTGTTATGGTCTGTGTATTTATGGACATGCAGGACTTCCTATTTTTGAATAATTCTGCGACATCACGACCTAGCAAGTGCATTCATAGCAAGTGATAACCTATAATCTTATAAAAAGTCATGATCATCGTACTTATTTCTCAGTCATCTGCTCTTTCACGTAAGATGGGTACGTGGTCTTCTAATGATTATTATTTTACATATCCACAACCTCCACAGCTTCTAAACTTTCTAAAAGTTTACGTTTCATTTCACTATCCATCGCCAGAAACGGTTCAAAATATGTTTGTATTCGGTCATGATAATGATAGGAGTTGTTTAAGCAGGCATCAATCGGGCCCCCAGGTTTAAGTGAAATTTTAAGGCTATAATTGACACCTAGGCTTTGGTGAAAATGAAATTCTTATTAAGTGTTCCGTAAATGCTCCCTAAATTTAGGTATTCGTTGGTGAAAACGGGCATGAAACAATAAGTATGAACGAAATAGTACCTACCACAGTCTATATAATTTCAGAATAAATTCCTAAATTAAAATATAGTATCCGATATTCGCTGATAAAAACGTCTAATTATGTTTAAAATTACCAAAGTATGGTGCAATGATGAATTTGTCGAAATCCCTATCAAAATTTCAAAAACGTTTTCATTGCAGAGGCATCAAGGCTCCTTCATATTTTAAATAAAAAATAATAATTTAAAATTGTTAAGTCGAATACATTTTTAATTACGCGGCAACGTTGCGCCGATTAGGTGAGGTTACCGGCAAAACTTTCCAAAGCATAGTAAATTCTCAAATCCATTGGCGAAAAAGGGAACATTTCGACATTTCAGTGAAAAATATCTCTAAAATGTTTTAATTCGACCTTAAATAATATTAATTTCATAACTACTAAAAAATTCTTACCTCATCGGCGACCCGCAAAGTTTTCAAGTCAATATTTTACCGCGGCGCGACTTTAAAAAAATATTTTTGGCACTGAAAATAAAAGTAAAATATGAATAGACAACAAAAAATAAATTTAAGAAAAACCGCGTCACTCAAAAATCGAACACTATTCAAATAAAAAAATAAAATGCAAAGACAAATTTGGAAGAGACGCGTCCCGAAGGAAATTTGAGAAAATCGTCGTCTCTATGCGGCGTACGGTGAGCGAATGTCCCGTTCAAACTACGCTACAATTTCCTCGGCGAAAACCGAATCGACTGCGCTGTGTAAGTATAGGGAAGGGTGGTTTTTCCTTCGAATTTCATAAGTATCTACCTTTCTTTATATCTAAGCGCAAGAACTACGCTCACCCCTTGAGAATACCTCGTGAGACTCGATCGCGGATCCACTTCAATCTCGCACTAACAGAATCACGACTGCCAAACCAAATTGACATCTGTCATTGTTACAATAAGAGTCTACTTGGAATGTACGTACAATAGTGATGTGCCCTTACATCATAGTTGGAATTTCTAGTAAGGCAACGGTAACATAGATAAAATGTATTGGGTGGTGAATAGAAATATATTTATGTATGTAGATTCGTGTGTTCGAGAGTAAGATATGGTGTGGGCTTCGTTTCACGTATGACTGTGAAGCTATACGTAGGTAGACGGCGCTTGGTTAAAATGTGAATTTTGATACGAGGATACGAGTCGCAATTTGTCACAATATGAGATATCATATCGGGTAAGCAATATCGTTTAGACGATTTCCTTTTGTACATCAATTCTTTTGTCTGTTAGGTATTTCACGAAGAAATAAATGAGGTCGCCTTTATTATTTTTGTTATGATAAAAATATAAAGGTAACATCACAGAAGAGGTTCAATAGAACTAATGAGCGGAAAATTATTAACCATCGAACGTGTTAATTTTTACGCCCAAAGGGTAGCCCGTCATGCATAAAATTATACGCTAAAATAAGTTTTACGGTTAAACGATAATGGGGGATACGAAAATTCGGTTCAAAGTGACACCATCGGTTTATCAAATCGAGAAGCAATCGATTTTCAGGTCCGACGCTCGAGCACTCGCCTGATGCAATGACACACATTTAAAAACTCTTAAATAAATGCGAAATGATTCAGCAAGCAACAAGTTTCATTCATTCACGGGAAAACGAGAAGGCAATCCAATTAGAAAGGGAAAGAGAGGAATTTAAAAAGTGAACGCCCGGAAAGTTAGGCGGGAAAGCTCCGTGCTAATAACCTGTTGCTTCCGCCGCTAAATTAAATATCAGAGCGGACCGCGCTTAACCAAAACATCGACATCGATACAATTCTCCAACACAACTAACCATCCCTTCACACTATGGAATTTCAGTAGTGCCTCGACGACAAAAAACACCCCATTGATCGATATACCTCACCTTATTCGTCTTGATACACAGCAGTCTATACTCAGAAATTGCTTACATTTATCATTTTACTATTCATAAGCCACCCCGTCGCCGTTTGAGTATTATCTTGGAAATATCGATAAAGCTCACTTGATGCGGCTGACACCCCTACGCTTGCTTGACAAGGGGTGAAAAAGAGACAGCATGCTCCAAAACCCGATGTGAGACGAAGAAAGAAGATAGTACCGCGACGAGATAAGTGTTCTAATTTATACTCAAATTGCGAACGTCGTCACAAGAACCACGTGCTAAATAACTTATTCAAATTCAGAATGCCTTAAGTGCTTTATTTTTGGCATTGATATTGAACTTTAATTCCAGCTGCGAAGGTTGAAATTAAGAATTGATATCAATTTAAGAAATATTATGTTAGAATTTTTCATTTTTGAAAAACGAATCTCTATCTATGAAACCCGAGGGGTGGATTTCCATCCTTAATGTTTTCAGAATTGGGATGTTTTTTCCTTGGACGGAAAGTTTGCAAATTAATACGTAAGATTTTAAAAGAAAGACTGTGCATACTAACTAGGGCTGTGTCAAGGTTAAATTGGTGTTTTATTAGTAAGTCGGTTACTGGGTTAACTGTTACATTTAGGGGTGATTTCGGAGTTACGATGCCGTGATTATGTAATTTACGTTTTGTATTTGATTAATTTTATAGCATTTGATAGCTTTATGATTAGTAGAGGTACATTTGTGGGCAATAAAATGGCGAATGGGGTAGATGGTAGTTATTCATGCAATTTTATAGCTAAAGTCATGAGTCGCTGTGATTAATTGGCTATGAATGGAATTAAAATTATGGCTGTAACTGTATGTAATGGCTTTGGTTATTTCCACAACCATGAGCTTGTTGAGTTATCATTTATTCTTTGTAAGTGTTCAGTAAAATACCGACTTTTGGGGAGGTATCTCTGGATATAAATCCACTACTTGACAATATCTATAATATAGGTAAACATTTATTCTGAAACTTAGAAAAATTCAATGGATTTGAATCATTTTAAGATGAACTAATTTACAGTTATAACAGTGAAAGTAAAAACTGAAAATCACTACCACACAAAAATCAATATCGTATCTCAAAATACCGTCACGGATTACCAGTTTTTTTAGTAAATTTTTGACACTTGTCATGTCTGACGCATCAAAATGAGATAGGGGTAACTTCACCCCCACACGACCCCTTACCAAGTACATTCGCCTTTTCTTTATATTTTGCAGTACGTGCTTTATTCTTTGGGGGCGAACATTTTGACAGTAACACAAAATACGTTTAAATAAAAAGGAACTATTCTATTTTTTTTCTTCTATTTTTGCTTACAAAATATCAGAGATAAATTATAGCCTATGTTGCTCGGTAAGAGAGTAGCTTTCCAACAAGTGAATGAATTTTTAAAATCGGTTCAGTAGTTTCAGATCCTTTGGGGTACAAACATACAAAAAAATGTTTCGTCTTTATTATATTATAGACTACGTGCTTTATTGTTTAGGGGCGAACATTTTGATAGAAAAATAAAATCAAGTCGAAATAAGGGGGAAAACCTCAATGACTAGTTTCGTATGTAGGTTTCTTTTTCTATTTTTGCTTAGAAATGATCATTTATGGATGGAAAATTTTCCCCCATCTATTCATATTTTTTGCTTTGTTGAGATTCTGCGTTCATTAGTAGATTTCACAGTTTTTTTCTCATTTTAATTGTGGCTGGCGTTTTATTGTTTGAAGGGGTAAAGAGTTAAAAGCTTTATCTATTTGAATGCTGCTTCAATTTATATAAATAAATCAAAGAAACAGACATCATCTTTGTTGTTTTGTACCCCAAAGGCTTCAAAACTACTGAACCGTTTTGGAAAATTCTTACATTTGTTCAAAGCTACATTATTCCGTAGTAACATAGGCATAGTTTCCACGAGACACGGGTGAAATTGCGGGAAAATAGCTAGTGATGGATAAAAATATTTAAATAAAATAATTTGAGCTCAGCAAAAGGTTTATTAAAATTAACTTAGCTTATTAAACGAAAAATAACCATTACTCATCTCTATTTCTCAACTACTTTCCAGTAATATCGATAAACTCCCAGCACTAGCTCGTTAGTGCCATTTCTTAACAATTCTTCGTAACTAGAGGCAGGCATAATCGTTTAAGCATATAGTAAATAATAATTTGGTAGCCGCAGAACTGTATTGTCGGCTAACAAGCAACCCTTGAGAGCACGCGAGTTGAGCCTCTAGTGTAGGGAGGTATGTGAAAAATTATGACTTTCAATTTGGTTAGCGTTTTTTGTGAAGCTTCGTAAAAACTTGTGCCAATAAAAAGGATACCTACTTAGATATTCTTGACATGAGACTTATTTAAAAGGAGAATATTACAAATTAATTATAATTCGTAAACCTATGATAATTGTTTAATTTACATAGAACTTACCTATTAGTCTCAATTCTTACAGGTCTAATTTTAAATAGATTCAAAACTTGAATTTTAAGGATAAAAATGAAAGCTTTAATAAAAAAATATAAAAAATCTCTAGACTTGGCATCTGACATTAATTATATAACTATGGATATGTTTTGGAAAATATACAGTGAGGAGGACATTTCACTATAATAGAAACTTACAAAAACTTTTTTACAAAAAAATTAAACCGACTTCTAAACCGACTTCAAAACACTAAAAAGCCATAAAAAAAATAATTTTAGGTGCATCGGCCTAGAAGTCGGTGTCTTATGGATGTTCCTCAGTTAATTTTGCCACCGACTTCTAGGCCGATGCACCTAAAATTTTTTTTTTAGCTTTTTAGTGTTTTGGGAAGTCGGTTTAATTTTTTTGTAAAAAAGTTTTTTATTTACAGCTTTTCAGTGATACGAATAGCTGTCACTATCCGTATCAGTGGAAAGTTCTCATCAATACAAATAATTTAAGCCCAAATACGAGGTATTATATAATATAATATGTAAATATTCAGTTGTTGAATTTCCTCGACCTTCTCTGGTCTTCATCATCAGGTCAGCTCCAAACCTTCACTGTTGCAAAGGTCTCGTCAATACCAATAATATAAGCCCAAACACGAGGTAATTTACATATTCAGTTGTTGTGTTCCCTCGACCCTCTCTGGTCTCCATCATCAGGTCAGTTCCAAACCTTCACTGTTGCAAAGGTCTCGTCAATACCAATAATATAAGCCCAAACACGAGGTAATTTACATATTCAGTTGTTGAGTTCCCTCGACTCTCTCTGGTCTCCATCATCAGGTCAGCTTCATACCTTCACTATTGAATAGTGCTTTGAGGCATACACCTGAGTGTCAAGTTTTTACCCCATGCTCGCCTACAATTTTCAAGAGATGCCCTCGATTTCTCAGGGTTTCCACCATCAGATCCTGATCTGGTGACGATGGGACCAAATGACAAGCATACCCTTTCAAATAAAAAAAGAATTTTTGAAATAGGTCCAGGCGTCTTTGAGAAATCGAGTAACAAACATAAAAAAAAAATACAGCCGAATTGAGAACCTCCTCCTTTTTTTAAAGTCGGTTGAAAATAGAAAATTATCATATTGTGTTACCTAATTTTTCCTTAATGGTTTTCTCCTAAAAACCGCTATTTACGGCTGTCACAATTCGGAGTCACGTCAACAGTGCGTGCCAAGTCAAATCGCATATACATAATTCAATTATTATTAATAATTAAACTTGGTAATAATTACCTATTATTATTATGGGTGAAGCTCAGTTAAAATATATGTTTATTAATGTATGATTTTACTACTTCTTCGAATTTAGGTTAATTATTTAATGGAGGTGTGAATGGAATTGTTTATTTACGAGTATTTTAACTATTTGTCTATGGTGGTTCAAGCGACATTATAGTCTCTACTTAGCATTTTACTTTACTGTATGTACAGATGTTTACAATATGTTCACGCCAAAACAGAGAAAATCTTAACTTACAAAAACAAAAAAGATTATTTTTTTTTACATTACACCAATTTTTCAGACGATTTCAGCCGTTTTATTCCGAAAAACTAGACCGAAAAAAATGCAAATTTTGCCGTTAAAAATATTAGCAAACATCTATTCAAACATTTAAAAATAACTCGAAAAAAATGTGCATTTACACCTTTATACTTGTCCTCGCTACGCCTGTCAAAACGAATGGGAAATATTCGAGAAAGAGTGACTGGATAACAAGCACACACACACACACACACACATTGCACATGGGGACCGGCCGCCATCTTGAAACCATTCACTATCGGAAAATTTAGTTTACGTCAAGGAATTGGACGGGGTAGAATAGGAACGACGGAATGTAAGGGCTGGCTTTTTTGCGTACATTTTTAAGCATTTTTAAGTTGAGTTCTGAGAGAAATAAAAGACATGCGATTCAGGTTTATTTTGAACGGTTATAAAAAGATTTATTGTTGACAAGAACCAATTATACATTTCCTATACAAATTCTTAAACCTAACGCTTTATTAGATACTAGCCGTTTTTTCCTAAATAATGACTACTACTGCCCATACCTGGATAAAATATAGCCTACATTAGTTCAGTCGTTTCGGAGCTTTTAGGGTACAATTCTTTTTTTAACTTTTTTTTTCAATCCGTAACATTAATAAAACACCACCCTATACATCAATTGACAGCTATATCTACTCCAAAATCAAACAAAAACGAAGAACATTTTTACGCCTTAATTACCAAAAGAACTACCCCAAACTAAAAAGGAACAACTTAATCCATGTCTTACCATTAAAAATTCAAAAATTATCTACATTTATTCACATTTATCATTTAGTAATCACGCAATATTTACTAATGTACCCTTCTAAAAGTAGGAAAAAGTAATTTGTGAGTCGATTTAACACCGAGCCGCTTATTTTCGGTGCTCCGCTAGAAGGAGTGAAATCGGGTAGCTACTGAAACAAATGTCTTATATCCGTACTTGGCTTAGGGTGGGGAAACAATGTCATTTTTTATCGATAGATTTTTTGTTGAATTTGAATTTGTAAAATATTATTTTGATTTTTCGCTCATTTGTTCCAGTAGGTACCAATTTTTTTTTTAATATAGAATTAATTTAACTCATCGTCATCTTCCTGCATTTTTTCTATTTTTTTTTTAATTTGGATTCGGCGCAGCATGTTTTTTCTTCCTTACTCTTCTTACTGCTGTTATCTTACAAGTACCTATCATTATTTTAAGCCATGTAGACTTTCACACAAACCATCCGTCGTTAATTTGGTTCATCCCCTTCCTCTATATCTATCTACATCAGTGCTCATCACCTTCCTCACATAATTCCTACGCATGCATTAATTTATTTGTTTTGTAATAGAATACCATTGCATTCGAATCCTATTTGACAATGTCATTGTACGCATCCGATTTCTCAATTGAGACTAGGAGGTGAGTATTCTAAGTATTTATGTAGCCTACAAATGCTGCAGACAAGTGCATGGACTAACATTGCACCTTTGTGCATGTCATTGTTATGATACTTGACTGTGCAGTGCTGCAGTATCTATTCTAAGGTGTTTCGTGTTTCTACTGAATTGTATACGGAGGAAAATTATCAAAATCAAAATTAATTCTCAGATTTGTGTTAAGTATTGTACCTACTTGATATAAAATAACTATAGGTAATATAGATTTTGTAATTTAATTACATAATTGATGTCACTAACACTCTTATTTTGAGAATACAACTAAACCAAAAGTTACAACCAATTTCATGATTGATCATGTGATTTGTAAGTACCTACAAAAGAATAACAATGTCAAACAAAAATTTCGTCTATCAGTCAACAATTAACAAACATCTGATTTACTCAGTATAATATGGCGGCATTCATTTGTAATGTAGGTAATATTATTGCATCCGCAAACATTCTAAGCACAGGCTTATCTAAATAAAGAAAACCGAACATCTAGAAATTTCTCAGTCGATTGACTCCTACACCGCACATATCGTTTCCAATGTACATACATATGCAATACATACCTATATTATTAATATATGCGTTGCATGATGATCTCACACTTTAACTAGGCAAAGTTTATTAATGTATGTAATTGCAAAAACTGAACGGACTAGGTTGTAAACCAGTTCCGTTTTGCACGTGTTGGTTTTTTCGAAAAAATGGTGGGAGTAGAAAATCTTGGGAATTAATGTATGAAAATGGGTGTGGGGAAAATTTAAAGAAACCGCGAAGTACGGCGTGGAGGTGTCCATTCAATGTTAAAAGACGCTAATGACAGTGGGTAACAATTTTTTTTCACTACTTTGGTACTTAGAGAGTTCTTATGAAAAACATGGTTAGTGAAAACATAAAAATATGTATGATTTTCCGTTGGTACAAAAAAATTGTTTTTTATGTACAGCCGCTGGTAATAAACAAGTAATTTACTTAAAGCACATTTACTACCTACACGAGCATAGTTTATATCTTCCGCGATTCTAAATACAGACCTACCACTTAAAATTATGCAAGTATGCATATTGTCTTCCTTATCGGTCTTTTACGCCATTTTATAATCATTACTGCACACTGTATGCAAATGGTGGCAAAAAACGTCGGTTGGTTAAAAAGGTATTCGATAAATTAGCTGTATATCGCGTCTCTTTGATGTGGTAATCAATGGCAATGGAATATTTCTACTTATGTACGTGAATATATGAATGATTACTGATTAAATAGAATGGTTTAGTTTGTTTCTTGGTATTGAAGCGGCGGTTTTATTTCATGTGGTATCTTAAATCGGGATCAGCCGGTAACTGTATGTTGAGATATCGGTCTTGTTCAGTAGAAGTGGGAAATTATGTGATATTAATCTGCCGTGCTAGTTTAAATAGATTTATTATGTTAACTCACATACTTGTTTATATTAATCAATACATCAATGACAATATATCCGAAAGTTATCATTACTTTCTTATTATAGGTATATTTTTTCTTCGACGAAATTTTGTACCTTTCTAAATTCTTATAAAAAAATATAATATTTATTTATTTTAAAAGAAAATCGGAATGTAAAGGCCATAACACACTTCTACTTACATTTTATCGATATATCTACATTTTATCGACATATTTTTCCGCATCTCCCATCCCTATCTCACGCGGAAACGCTCGGCGCTGGGGCGTACAATTTCAGGGCCACTACAAATGTGCACAGTTTTGTTTCTGACATTCCACCATCAATAACGTTTTTCCTAACGCAACAACAGACGGTTCCTTTTTATTTATTGAGCGTTCACTACTGGGTTTTACTTACTCAGTTAATTCTACAATCGCTTGCGTTTGATTGATAGTTTGAATTATGTTGGTATGTGTGAAATTGCACTAATATTAGGAGGGATGCTTGGCACTATTTTATGTCTAACCTACTGAAGGAATTTAGTATAATTTAAATACGGAATGTGTCTAGTTTCTTCATGACGCGGGTGAAATCGCTCTAAACACAGAGGGCAACAAAATAAGTCTAGGTAACTTAGCTACCTATGTACCTTTATATAAAGATTATTGGTGCAGTGCAAATAAGTACTAGGTATCCTAAAAACTGAAGCTTCAAAAATCTACAAGACTCAATGGACGAAAAAGCAACTTTGTAATTATAACTTGTGATCTTCCTCCAAATTATATTATACAGTACATAAAACAAAATCACTATAAATTCCCAAACAATACCAATAAAAAAACACATCTATCTATCTGTATTAACAAAACATAAAACCCATACAAATTGACAAGCCAATCACCATACAATAATCCAACAAAGCACTCTTATGTAATTGATACAATAACAAACCGAAGCCACTTAGTAATACATATACATTTATACATATTATAATAGTATACATTTATATATGTAGGTATACATTGTACGTTTATATTGGTTTACTTGCCGAGAATTTCATAGAATTCCAACATTCGCTGACATGGAAAAATGAATATTATTAAAATACGACAGCACACAGTCGCAGCTCTAGATAGTGTTGTACCTCTATCTGGGACGCGGATATTTCTGTACCTAAGTTGAGTTTGATGCTTGAAAGAACATAGAAGAAGTATAAAAACTACCGTTGAGACCAGCTATTATATTAATTACCTATATGAATCTGTTGATAGTTAAAGACATCTAAACGATTCACGCAATCTTTAAAAAAAAATAAACAGCTTATAAATAGATACATTTCAACCACGCTTGACATTTCCTAGCCTTCAATAACATCTTTACTTCAAGTTTTTTTTCCAAAATCTTTAACCATACAGTTACATTCTAAAAATACTCACCAACAAACGGCATTCGATATTCCCAAATATCCGAAAGTCTCATTCGGGGCACGAAATTTTTCCACCCCTAACAACATACCGCACACACACATCAATGTATGCTTATTCCGCCGAATGTCACATTCATAGGTAAAAATTCAACATCCAGATATGACGTTACCCTTTCTTTATCAAAAACTAACACACGTGCGGATATAACAAGGTTTTCTCGTATCGATATAAGCACGCACACTTGCACAACACTAGGGTAAGTAACGATTTTCAACTTTGTTCTTTCGGCTTAAGTTCGAATTTGGAAAAACTAGAAACAAATTCTGCCAACAATAAACTTCAAACAAAACTGAACCATATCTCAAACCAATATGATTCTTAATTTGAAAATGTAAACGAACAACTTAAGCCGTGTCGTTTCGCGCCAGTCTAAAAATATCCACACAGTGTAACATGCAAAAATATACTTTAAAACTTAGAAAGAAAGGTTGATATTAGCATGTTCCAATTCCGAATTGAAAATATCGCGTGGGTGAATTCATGAGGCAACAATAGTGTCCGAATGGGGTTGTTAGTTTTCGGCCCACTGCGCATCAGTTTCGCGCATATGAAAGATGGCGGACGAAAACCCGCGTCGCGCCATTTTGGCACACATTTCTCATTTTAGCTACTGAAATAATGAAAATAACTCAGTTTTCTTGTTGAATAACGTGAAATTTTGTTCATTTTTAGTAAGTTTGAGAGTTTTTGAGTATTCTGTGTGCAGGTAAGCTATGTGCTCGAATGAATGGTACGTTAAGTTACAAGTCATTGATTTTTACGTGTTTGCAATGTGGTGACAAAGTTGCCGACTAGAAGTTCCATATATTTTTCTTGTTGTTTGAGATATTTAAAATTTTTCTCCAAAACAGTTGTTACTTACTAGATTTTTTCCAACTTCATAATATGTTCATGATAACCTTTTTATGTCATTATTTCGTGATTCAAATATTTATTTTCTTTTGTTTCAGATGCCAGTAAGCTGTTTGGAAAGACTGCTAAATTCCATAATCAAAAAAATAATTAATTACCCTCTGTGCTGCTGGGAAATTTGTCCATCGCTATGGATGAGAATGAACGAATGAAAGTGCCCTGTGCTGTTCTTTTTTTTTCTCTCTCGCTAAAACTTTATGGAGCACCGTAGGGTAGCATATTGTAAATTTTGACGTAAATTAACTACTGATTTAATTAGCCTGGTTTCAATAAAAGTTTTAGCAGTTACAGGACCTCTACCTATACATTACTGATTTTAAATTAAAGAGTGGGTGTACATCTGTCTATAATTGACAGCGGGTAGAGTATTACAATTCCTTTTTATATATTTTGTCATAGAAAATGTTGATTTTTATCTGAGAACGCCAAATAATGAGTCATTCCCATAGGATCCCACTTGCTTTTCCCATTGAATCCCACTGTTAGATATTTTGCCAAAATTAAATATTTTTAACCAACTCCCTAAAAAGGAGGAGGTTATGAAGTCCGTTACAAAACGCGGGAAACATCTTTTAAATACAAACTCAAAGAATTAGAAAGTACGAACAAACCAATTAAACGCCAAAAAGCTCACACCTCAAGAATAGCCAAAAGTAACAAATAACGGAATAACTAAAGAAGTTATTACAAAAATTATTAAATTACACCCTAGCATTGTGGGTAAATTTGAATAAATTATAATCACAATGCATATTCAAATTGGTTCCCAGCGTTTGGAGTCATCTTTTATAATAATGCTTAACCCTTTCTTGCAGTTGTGATAGTTTGGATTATTATTATTAATAATAAGGAGCTCAGGTGATCTTCCGTTGTAAGTTTCGCTTTGAAAACGGTTGAATGAATATTTGGTGTATGTTGTAAAGATTTGCTTGTTAGTATGCTGAGCGGTTGAGTGTCTGTGTCAGTTGGTTAGGAGTATCCGCACACTGTAGACTAAACAGACTACACAGCAGTTGATCCAATTGGCAATTTCTTTTAAGTATATCTTGATTCCAATCAACATTTATAGTCAGTCTGAATGCAGCTAATAATAATAATTCATGATCTGTGTTTTGTGCGCGCTCCCAATATAATATGTACATCTCCGTAGTTCTTTATCAAGCGCCCGACTAAAAAGTCTGCAGTGTGCGGTTTCTCTAAGATTTGTTTGTCAGTATGTTGAGTGGTTGAATGTCAGTTAGTTAAATGATAGTAAGTAGTAGATTTCAGTCTGATTTTTAATTCGGATGTTTTTTTTATTCGGTGACTTAATGATGTATGTCTATAACAACCTCTGCAATATATACTATTTTTTATTTGGATAATTTTTAACGTCTAATTTTAATTATTCAAAGGTTCAAAAATAAATTTTATTTAACTCGCTAGGTTCTTACAACCTAAGAAGTACGATATACAGCTATATAGAAACGATTCTAAAATGCTCCTAATGAAACTGCCTACAATGAAATCTTCTAAAGTAATCTCTATGATCAACGAAATCGAAAGCTGTTAAAACTATCAGTATTTGATCTAAAAAAACTCACCGGCTCAACGGAACAGTGTTGACTAGGTATTATTTCCTACTTTTTATTAATAATATAACCCTACACTTTCGATCTTTAGCCGTTTTTTCCTACTTCCTGAACTCCACACATGTGTGCGACAAAAAATGACATACACTACACAAAGAACATTATTCTAATTATGCATAGACCGACAACGTGCTCCGACATGAAAAAAATAATAATAAAAAGGTCGATAAAGGGTTAACTTTTTGCTTTACGATTGAAAGCGAACACTTTTGTATTATGCAAATGAAGGCGACATTTACATACAGTTTTTTTACTAAAGAAAAATCACGCACATCTGTCGCACTTCCGTTTCCTACTTTAGTTAATGGTTGTAATAGATAACTGGTTTGCTTGGTTAATGTCAACCATTTTTTTCTGCAGATAAGTTTCTGAGTTTTTTATCTAGTCGCAGTTTTACATTGCTCATATTATCTACTTATATTAATTTGCACCTGTCCAAAAAATTAAAATATAATTGTAACGTTACGATAAAGTTTAATTAATTCCAGTTATTGAAGAAGACAAATTTATCGTGATCGATTAAAATTTTAAACGAGTATAAACTACTCCAACATATGTTAATATAGAAACAATACTTTACAAAAAACTGTACGACAAAAAATAATTAGAAAAATGTTGTAAAATGTTAGATGTGTATCGTCCATTCGCGGGTCTGCGCTTCCACAAGATGGACAGATAAAAATAATATATCATTATAGACAATTATACTGTCACTGGCTGTATTACGGAAGTCGGATATATACGACGCGCGCATTCAACGGGTTACAACTTTCCACTTCACGACACACGAAATTCAACCGTACAACTTCCTAGATAGAGTTGAATTTTCTTTGACTGATGACAGACTTAAGATGTTATAACTCGTAAAGTTTTTTCTAAGACCGTAGGCGATCTAACCCTTCCTTTACTGCTATCGTGTCAGCTTTTTCCTGTTATCTGTTTTATTGCTCAGTGTATTATTATAGACGGAAATAGCTGTAGGGTCTTAACGACCGCACTTAAGCGGTCGAAGTGTTAAATGTCCAGTATACTGTACGGTCAGTTTCGTGGTTATAATTTGCTGATTTATAGGGTTAGGTGTATGTTTTTTTTAATGTATATTTAGCTTAACATTGGATTTCTCTATTATGTAGCCACTTCATTGTTGTTTTTTTTTTACTATTATTAATATATTATACCCACAGCTTTCAGAGAGCCATCAACGCGTCGAGCCGTATATATATAAAGCTGTCTTTTTTGTATAATAAAAGTTTTTTTATTGAATAAAAATATGTTTAAAAATTGTAGTTTTCTTTCTTTCCACACCTTTCCTTTAATTCAGTAACTAACTTTATGTTGCGGTTCGATTCTCGCATAGAAGTGTTATGATGAACTACAGAGCAATGCAGTAGTTTAGGTCTGATCCTATATTATACTAGAGTCATAATGTCTGAAACTGGACTTTACTAAGCTGAATTATATCTGAATAAATTCAGATTTAGATCTAGATTAGATCAGTAATAGTCTAGAGTCCAAACTGGTACTCATGCCATAAAGCTGACCGAATTGCGGAACTGATGCTTCCGGGTTCGATTCCCGGTACAGTTAACATTTGTGTGATGAGCGTATTTGTTTGTCTTAGAGTTAAATTTGGCGAGAACTTTAGCTGCAGTTTTACTTAACAGATGCTAAGTGACTGACTTTACAAATACAATCCTATAAAAATAAGCCAGTAGATGCTTGGCTTTATAGACGATTGAAGATTCTACCAATTATGGTCATTGCTGTTTAAAAAAGTCCACTACTAGACAAAGGCCTCTCCCAAGCTGAACTCACCGCGCTGGGCAAGTGTGTTGGTGAGCGCAGTGGGATATTTGTAGGATATTTTTTATCTTCGGAGATACTGCTGCAGTCCTAGCAAGGCATTTAATATGCCACATGGTGTTAAGTGACATATAACTAATATCGCCACCAGTCTCGCAGCAGAGTGCACCATCAGGAGGAGAGGTTAATGATGAAAATCTAGACTGACATAGTAAGTATCCAAAACAAACGAAATATTAGGAAACCGTCGGTTTCAGAAAAGTTGCTAGCGGTTTGCATGACTATAAAAATGCCAAAATAAATAAGATCATGAGCTAAAAAACTGCCGTAACCCTCGAATAGACCAAATAGGTGACTTTTTAAGTTACATACAACGTGTAACTTTAAATCAGAATTTAGCTAGGTATAAGTGAAGACTTGTCATTGGCTCCCTGTTAACTAAACTTGTGTTATTCCTAGTTATTTTAGCTGTAAGTCTTCCATATGACATAAATAAATAAATAAATAAAAACAAATAAGAAGTACTATATAACATATACTATATAACTATATATTAGGTACATTATAACAGTAAGTATTATACTGACAATGGGCATGTCAAACTTCATAGAAGATACCAGAAAAGTAGTCCTACCTGAGGGTTCAGCAGACCAGAATGCATGAACATGCTCTGTATAAAACACTGGTACTCAGCTGTATCAGGCGGTTAGACTGTAACCCAAACACAATATATGTAATTGGAAAAAGCTAGTCAGATTTTGATACCTAAATACAAAACAGACTATTTTTCTGGTCACGTCAGATTACCGTCTCAATCTCATCGGACTAGTTATTCTAATTTAGAAATAATGTTACATATCCACAGTTAATATAATTTCAAAGGGAAATGCACTTGTTTCCGAACGAAAATAAAGTTCCATTTCCATCAACCTTGCATAAAATAAAGAGTACCTAAGCGGGTAGTTTAGAAATAACTTCTTACGAAGATAGGTTAATGAACGAGTGAGAGAATGATTCTTGAACTTTATTATATATCTGGTGTTTTACTCTGCAGTTACTTGAAATATGTAGTTGACCTTATTTAGATAAAGTGGATTGGGTGACAATGAATGAAAATAAAGAAAGTGCTAAGTATTGCTGGGTATTCCAAATTCGTTGTTTTTTTTTTTACTGACGGTTAATATCGAGTTTTATTTTCCTGCTGATACACAAAATGTTTTGGAGCCATGTGGAAGGAATTTGAAGGTACGTTTTAATTTTTTTTTTTTCTACACTATTTTGGACCCAAGTGGAAGAAATGTACGAAAACTTTGCTAATAGAAAACTATGGGTTTTTAGTAAGAGGGAACCAGCCTGTAATCTGATTGGATTCCAGTTCAGAATCAGACGTACCTAATAAGAATGGTAGTAAATACATTAATAAAGGCCCATCAAACTTTTATAATTAAAACAAATAGCAAATACTTACTACTTTTATTTACTTTTACGTATCTACTATTATTTATTTATGAAAACTTTTAACTTTTAAAAAATGTGGACCCGATCTAACACTTTTACTAACGCCATCTATGTGCAAGTAATGATGAAAAAGTTTATAACCACCCTTTGGTAGGGGTTAGGTTTACAACGCCATCTAGTGGGTGGTTTGACATTGGCATGTTTTGAACTTTAATTCTTATAGGTATGAAATGCTTGGAAAAACTTATAAGAACTTAAGAACTAAACAAAATAAATGATAATCTAACAAACTATATAGAAAAGGGTATATTTAAATTTATTGTGTATATTAAGAAGGGCTTACTTTCCATTTTCTTAATACCTACCTAGTTAAAATCAAATGCGGATGCAATATCTATTTTCCGTTGGGGTTACTTGTATTTTAATAACCCTGTTTGATAAATGTTTTTCTTAATTAATAATTACTAGTATTTTACTTAGGGCAACTAAACATAAAAGGTTTGGTAAAATTCTAACTAGAAAATCTTATTCGAATAGAAAACTTGTAGAAAACTTTCTACTTGGAACTACTAGCGCCATCTTGTATCGAATAGACCAACAAAGAGGCATGTCGGTAAAGCAGTTCCGGAATGGTTCGGGACGTCGCAAAATTAATGAAAAGTTCATGACCTATGCACTGCTAACTTTTTTCTCCACTTATAAAATAATTATGCTTAACTTTTGTATTTTACTATTTAGTTATTGGTACTTTTGAAATAAGAAGTTTTTTAATAATTACATTTGGAATTTTATAATATGAACTTTCCATTTATAAGTTTGCTTAATTTATTTTATAATTTCATAACAAAATATATCTCGGTGAAATAAAATAATCCTTTAATTATTGTTACGTACCTATTACTAAACAGTGTCAATATTACTAATCAATCAGCTAACTAAACTTTTTAGATTAACCTAGTGAGTAGGTACCTATTTTGTAGTTTTCCCACACCTAGTTAAAGGTCCCTATTAAATAATGTTTCCTTGCCGTGGTCCTTTTAGTGTCTATTATAATAGCTAGGGCAACCTTATATTTACAAATCTCACCTTTTTCTTTATCTGCGGATTGCGGACTTGAAGTAGGTACTGACCTATCCGTTGTTATTATTTTATGTATATCTATGTAGTTGATCGTAAATCAATGGTTGGATAAACCTATGTAGTTGATCGTAAATCAATGGTTGGATAAGTTATAAAAATCACTCACATGACTGTTCCATACAGAAATTGTTAACAATCTGTCGAAATTTCCAGATACAGGAGTATTGTACACCGGGACTTCTAGGCTAATTACTTACCTAACATCTAGACAGGACAATGGATCAACATTCGGTACGCGGTTGGGTGACCCGCTAAGATTGATAGATGAAATTTATATAAAACATAAACAATATTTCTCAGGTAGGCCACTGGACCCCAGCATAGTTTCCCAACTATGCTTATATGCGAAGGTTAGGCAGACAATATTTTTACAAAACTTTTGTCTGAACAGAGTTGGGCTCTGTGAGAAAATTTGCTCTGTTTTCCAATTCTATTTGAAATACTAAGTCAAATAGTTCCTGCGAGAAGTTTAACTTTCCGGCCATTACCAAACTTCAGGTATTTTATTTTTTTTACTTTATTTAACAAAGTAGTAGGTACTGTAGAGATGTAGTACTTAGATACTCTTTGGTGGTGAGGTTTTATTTATTATATTTAATACCTGGCCGGACAATGATGTAAATAGATTCGATTTGTAATAGAATAAGTTTTTATACTGAAGTATGTCACTTCACCCCCAGTCAGCGAATAAACCAAAGTTAAAGTTCTTATTGAATGTTTTCATTGAAATATCCCAAGATCCCCGGTCCCTAGCGCGCCACGTGCTACAATGCTACCTATCGAAGAGAAGGCCCATCTACATTTTTTTTTAAAACCTAATAAGCGTAGGTATAACCCTGTAACTATGACTAATTCATCTTCTTGAGAGATATTACAGATTTTTATACATTCACAATTTAACATACATACGTATTTACTTATAGGTACGTAGGTAAGCAAATATTTAGTTTCCTTCTATACATAGATATTATTTCGTCAAGAATCAGCGGTAAGGTTGAAACGAATTCAATCTTCAGCGAATTCAAGATTACTTGCTCAAATAGGTACAAAGATTTCAGAAACATTAAATAAACCACTACAAATTTAAAAACATTTCCAACTAGGCATATATTGTCCAATACTTACTTACTACAATTCCTAATTTATTATTTAAGTGTAATTTAAAAAATACCTTAAAAAAACTAAAACCAACAACAAAAACACAACGGAACTCCACGAAGCTGTCAAAAAAAGTCAAAAGTCATAAAAATTAAAATATTATGATACCAAAATGAGTTAATGATGGCTTCGAAAATTATAGTCCCATGAAATTATGGGATCTATGACAGACACGTAATTACTGAACTTACGACGTTTTTATATTGAATTGACTCGTCAACCGATGTGGCGTAAGTTTTGAACGCCACTAACTTATATTATTTGTATTATAGTTTTTTTTTCTGTTGTAAAATTCTTTCAAGGTATGGTATTGTTATCGGCACGGATATTGAGCTCTCGGCGGAAGAGTTTGCGCACTGTACACTTAAGGCAATAAACCAATAAATCACTTCTGCGCAGGTGAAGGTCAGGGCTTAATATCCGTGCCGATAACTATACTATGTAGAACAAAATTTTGATTTCACGTAACTTGCCCAAATGTTAGGTTTGATTTTTGATTTCGTGAGTGTAGTTCGTCATATTTAAATTAGAAGAGATGGTCTAGTATATGTTATTGTAGTCAATATTCTTCTCATAGAAGAGAAAAAGAAATAAGGATTTAACCTGCTATAAAAATGAAAAATGGTAATTGCTAAAAAAATATCTATGTATACTAATATTATAAAGTTGAAGAGTTTGTTTGAACGCGCTAATCTCAGGAACTACTGGTCCGATTTGAAAATTTCTTTCAGTGTTAGATAGCCCATTTATCGAGGAAGGCTATATGCTACTTTTTATCCCGGTACGGGAAGAAGTTCCCACGGGATGCGGGTGAAACCGCTGGCAGAAGCTAGTGTGAAATAAAACAACAAATCAACATTTAAAACAATTTATTTTCGATAAAATTTACATATGATTTTCTATCACAGTAGCTATATAAAATATAATTCAGTAATAACAATATTACATTAGGTACATGAACTACCAATTACAAAAAAAACTTATTTCATTTAGAAACAATGAGGTAGGTATTCTACCAAGAATACCGAGTAGGTGTTTTGCCAAGAAACTTGTTTTAATTTTGCAATCAAAAACACTTCTTGAGAACCTCATCCTTTTTTAGAAGTTGGTTAACTAAAAACACCGATACCCTATACCCTACGGAAAATCCAATAACTACCCGTAGGTAACTTTCCTCGGAAACCAAAGACATAGTTCTGTAGCTACCCCAAAATACACCCCCGGTTTCATACGACGTCGCGTGTCGCACCACTTTTGATTAAACAGAAAAAAAATGGAGTTTCCTCATGGAAAAAAATGGCTACCCCCATGGGGTGAAACGGTACCACCCTGCTTTAAACTGTAGGGTATGCGAATTGGAAGATTCATAAATAAAAAACATTATGTAATTGTGCTGTGGTTTATGGAAAAATTGCCATAGATAATCGTGTGGGCAGAGGGAGTCTTTATTGAAAATAGTTTGTAATTTAATCTGTACTATATAATAGTAAATTAGTGATTCTTCATTAGTATGGTTCAAAAGACTTTGAAACGTATTTGACGGCCACTTAAGATAAATAAGCTAAATTCTTCCATGAAGACGTTAGAACCAAAATATACATATAAAAATAATGTAATGTATACATTATTGGACTGCACTTATATACCTAATATTATAAGTTATTATATAGGTAGGTATATAGCGACCTTCAAGTACAAAATACAGCGTCCTTTAAAAATATATTTCGACGAAAGCAATTTCATATCTGAAAGGCTTGCAGTGCTAGAAATCCTTTTGAGACGACAAAAAATCTAAGATTACGTCGAATATTAAAATGAAATGAAGCGAATTCTTCCAATCATCGTTTACCTGTTAGGGGTCGTAACCGCCGTGACCCCAGGGGGTGCAATTTTCGCGACCCCCTCGTTGGCACGGCACTAATGCTTGGTAATTATCAATTAGCTGGCGCGATTTTGTCTTTCTTTCGTTTTTTTTTTAGATTTTCTAGAGATGTTGTTACCGACATTTTATTTAGCTGTTTCATTCGGAACACCGAGCATTAAGCTAGACAGACATAATTAATTTCGCATTTTCTAATATTAAGTAAGAGTAAATCTTCAGTTACATCCGTTCACCAGGAATCTGAAACAATTTAAGAAACTGTTAAACAAAATACATCAAAAGTACTATTCACTGCAAACGTTGGTTGTACGTTTCAAACAACGCAACGTCAATTTTGCCACGAACATTCAAACTATACACATACTGTCAATCTCTGTTACCTTTGAACCTGTTGCATTCAGTCCAAAATAATAAAACAAACTCTAAAAATCTAGCATCTATCGGTAGAAAATAGCTCGGTTTTGTTGGACTGAAAATAAACTTGCATTATTTTAAGCCGTGAGTTTAGTTTTAATCCTATTTCTAACGTATCCGTTAGCCTTATAAACTTATTACAGGCAGGCTAGGCATTATTTTAAGAATTTTATTTTTGTTTTAAGTTTCCACACTCAACTCTAGGCCTATGTAGCCGCAAAAACTGTAAATAGCCAGGGCATATTTATTAAAGTATTTTTTGTATCAGAAGTACTATAAAAAAGCCTTTTATTTCTTAACTTAATTCTATTTACAGTTTTCTATTTATCCAGTTTTTTTCTAATGTATGTATGTGTGTATGTAAAAAGTAACTAAATTCTGAGTACATGTGTTTATAACTATGTAACCTAAATAATTTTAAATCGTCCTAATTAAGTAAGAACCCCATTTCGGGTGAAGGCATCCTCCGAAGACGTAATTGTGATAAAAAAAAAATATTTAAAACTATCAGCTCTATACAATTCCATTACAGTCAGCAATGAGTTTGATTAGCGCCAATCTTTGCAGCGGTCGAGATGTTTTATAGGAAATTCTATTTAACGACTCGTTAAATCATTGTTAAACTTAACCAATTTACAATTGTTCTAATATTAGCTTCGATTTGTTAACTTTTTCGGTTTAAAGAGTTATTTATTTTTTTCTTAAAGATTTTTATTTGTGCTTTATAGTGGGTTCTAGAATATGTGTTATCATCATCTGTCAGACTTTTCCCAACTATGGGGTCAGCTTCCAGTCTAACCGCATGCAGCTAAGAACCAGTAGTCCCCAGGCCGGCGAACAAATTTTTTTTTGATACATATACATTTAAGACTTTGTGAGTGCCTTCCTTACGATGAGTCCGACAAACTTTTCGAATGCGCAAATTTTGGTGCCGCTGCGTTTTTTAATGCTTGACTCCTGAAATTGTCGATATGACGTCACTATGGCTCTTCGTACATACACGTTTCATCTTTTGAGATTCGTTTAATAAAGTTAAGTAGAGAATGGTGGTCAACTTGTCCGATAAAGATCGTGCTGCGTTTGGAGTGTCCACCATCCTGAAAATGTCGATATGACGTCACTATGACTCTTCGTACATACCTGTTTTATTTTTTGAGATTCGTTTAATAAAGTTAACTAGAAAATGGTGGTCAACTTGTCCGATAAAGATCGTGCTGCGTTTGGAGTGTCCACCATCCTGAAAATGTCGGTATGACGTCACTACGACTCTTCGTACATACCTGTTTCATTTTTTAAGATTTGTTTAATAAAGTTAACTAGAAAATTGTGGTAAGCTTGTCCGACAAAGATCATACTGCATATGGAGTGTCCACCGTCCGGAAAATATAGATATATTTTAAGATTTGGTATAAAGTACTGACAATTGGTGTGAAGTATGTTAATAGTAAATGTTGCATTTAGAAAGTCGTTTCGAATGATATATGTATCATTACTACAGGAGGGATTTATTAACTTGAAAACACCTATCGATGAAATAATCTTATATAAGATCTAGCTTCTGAAATACTAACAATTCGCCGAAGTTTTTTTAATATGAAATGTTGCATTTAAAAACGTCTTTTGAATGATGTATAACTCATTACTAGAGATGGGATTTAGTTAATTGAAAACATCTATCAATAATTATAATTTTAAATAAGCTCTAGCTTCTAAACTACTAACAATTTGTCGGAAGTATGTTAACACGAAATGTTTCATTTGGAAAGGTTTTTCAAATAATATATAATTTGTTACTAAAGAAGTAATGGACTAGCTTGACAGAACCTACCGATAATATATTCTTAGAAAAGCTCTAGCTTTTAAAGTACTAACAATTTGTCGGAGTTATGCTAATACAACCTTGCGCTTAAAAAGATCTTTTGATTGAAATATGGCTCATAACTTCAAGTGAGATGTTATTCCTTAACACAATGTAAAGTATCAATAATATGCCTTAGGTCAGTTATGTCTTCCAAAATACTAAGAATCGGTAAGTGGTATGTTAAGACGGAATATAGCGCTTAAAAAGATCTTTCGATTGACATATGGTTCATACCTAGAGGTGGGACATTATTCCCTAACATAGTAAAACCTATCGATAATACGCCTTATTTGGGCTATATCTTCTAAAATACTAAGAATTGATAAGTGGTATGTTGAGACAAAATGTTGCACTTAAAAAGACCTTTTGATTGATATATAGTGCATTAATAGATGTGGGATATTATTCCTTAACATAATATAAACTATCAACAATACGTCTTAGTCAGGCTACTTTTTCTAAAATAGTAATTAAAATTGGTAAGTAGTATGCCAATTTAATATACTTAAATAATGCACGTGAATATTTAAGTCAGAAATTGACAAAAAGAATAAACTTCTTCCAATTGTAATATTTTTTTCTCATTTTCTTGTCGAACTGACTATTTGACTCACTACATTTGTCGGACAAGTGGATATTTGCAATAAGAATAGTATTATCTATCATTGTTGTGTTTGTCCGACATGTATGTATGGGGAGACATGACAGTGACGTCATATCGACATGTTTCGGATGGTGGACACTCCAAACGCAGCATGATCTTTATCGGACAAGTTGACCACAATATTCTAGTTAACTTTATTAAACAAACCTCAAAAAATGAAACGTGTATGTACGAAGAGCCATAGTGACGTCATATCGACAATTTCAGGAATCAAGCATTAAAAAACGCAGCGGCACCAAAATTTGCGCATTCGAAAAGTTTGTCGGACTCATCGTAAGGAAGGCACTCACAAAGTCTTAAATGTATATGTATCAAAAAAAAATTTGTTCGCCGGCCTGGGGACTACAGTGTCTTACTAGGAGAGACTGCCTATCTGACCTCCTCAACCCTTTCATCTAGTTTAGTTTTATTTGGTCGCGAGTTAAGTAATATTTCAACTGAAGGAGTGCATAAAGTAAATAAATACCCAACTTAGCTACTTAGTATAACATCAAACTCTATCACCGCTACATACCTACTTTTAGCATTTTGTACAAGCTCATCAAATGCGATACCTAATTTTAGTATTTTGTAGACTTCTCAACTGCACTTCCTACAACCAATATTATCCAAAAAAAAAAAATTTCACCATAAGCAGATTACCCAACTCCCAAAACAGCAACCGCAGCCCAATGAAAAATTAATGTAAGACGCACAGCAGTCGAACTTATGCTAAGTAACGATAAATCTGCCTCCCGAAGGCGGTTTCCTTCCAATTTATTCTTTCTGTTCGCCCCCTTAATCCCCTTATTAATGGTATTTTGCCCCCCTCACAGATGTGTGCACAAATCTATGGGAAGAGATAAGTAGGTTTGGTATCGGAAATCATGTGAAGGGTGGTTCGTCAAAAGGAAAAAGAAATATAATGCTACTAAGTAGGTTCAGACTATGAATTAGCCGATTGCAGGATATAGGTACGTTTTTTTCTGAAAGAAGACGTGTAAGTTAATTCCAGTGGTTTTAGAAAATATTTATGAGAAGAGGCCTGTGTCCTGCAATATACCTATGTATACAAGGTGTTGATTTGCATCTGTGCCATATTTGAGGAGGTTGACATAAAATACGTAAATAACCGATTGGAATTACAGTAAACGAGAAATAGTTAATATGCGCTGCTTTTTTTGTCATTGTAATGTCATAGTATTTCAGAATTTTATGAATGAAATTTATGAGTGATCGTTGCGTATGCTTTGTGTTTACGTTAGTGTGAGAGCGCAGCATGGTTTTGAGGCCAGTAACACATGCGCCGAGATTGAAAACGGGTAGGTGACATAGACGAATTTCCGAAAAAAAATTAAAATCAAAAATTTTCGTACCAATTTTTTTGTTGATTTGGGTTGAGAATCATTAGTATAATTACGTCCTTGACTATGGCACGAATGCAAATCAACAGCTTGTATACTTAGGCCTGATCATAAAAAACTATGGTGATGGCTAATGTCCTTCTACTACTCCTAACGAATTGTTAGATAGATTGGGTCTAGGATACTATTAGTCATACTACATATCGGATTCCACATGACGACCTTCACCGTTGTCTAACAGTGTTCAAAATATGCTTTGCACTGAAACCGCCAACGGTACATTATTATTAGGTTTTAATTTCACACTTGCTATCTAGCTTCAAGCTGCCTATTTTACTCTTTGAAATAGTATATTCCATAGTCTATGCATGCATGACTACTGCGTATGTTCGATCATTGCATTTCACAAATTATATTACCGAAGGATAGACACAGCTTTACCTATCCCAATTATTGAAGCATTTTTTGTCTAAAAAGACAAATAAAAGACAAAAAATACATAAAACAAACGAGTCTGACGAGACAGAAGCCCTTCAAATGAAGGGGACGTACTGTACCTACATCTCATATAAAATTTATTTCAAATAACAACCAATTTCGCTTCTGACCCACCCCGCCGCGTTATTAGGAAAATGTATAATACAATTGTCGCACATAACCATTTATAGAAAAACCACCCGTAAGAACCAAGCAAAAAAGCCGAAATTTGAACGGAGAAGATCGTCAAAAAAAAAAACAAAAATATTTCCGACTGACTACTTATCAACATTGCGTTTATTGAAATGAAATATAAAGCGTAAAACGGAATACAGAAATTGGTAAAGGTGACGTATTACAGTTGAAGCCAACAAAATATACCATCCTTTGTTTGGCACTCAAGATATTTTTTATGTGCACAATATTTTAACTGCTCATTTTATTATAAACTGCATTATTTTCAAAAGTAGTATTAAATTAGTATTACCAGAAATCTGTAACTCTTAAAACCTATTCACGTGTACTTAATACTATGTATTTCTATACAGTGAATTAATAAGGATGCTTCACTCCAACCATCGATATTGCACATATCTAAAAGAACTCTTTAAATATTCTTAATTACAGAATCAGACCCCCGTCCAAAACTGTCAATACGAAAAAGAAAATCTTCAAAACAAACTCAACTACCGTAAAATCCCAAAGTATACAGTTACACGGCCGCCAGTGTAAACTGAAGAAAGCAACACGGATTGGCCCTAGGCTGAATTTTAATAAGATGTCACTGCCATAACAAGGGCCTAAAGGAAACGAAATTTTATTACAACTGAAAAACTTTATCAACGTACAATAGCACGCAAAATTACGTTCACATTTAATTGGATCTAATCGACTAAGAGCAAGCGCACACTACAAATATTTAGTCGGCCGATAGTTGATTTGGGCTCATAAAGCCGGCTTTTGACTATGGGATATACATTTGACTATATACTATTATAAAATATATATTACATCCTGAGCTACAATATTTTGTCGCTCGTCAAACATATAATAATATTATAGCACAGTGTGAAATGTATGACGAGCGATGGAATATTATATCTTGGAATGTACTATAATATCTCTATTAATATCCCATAGTTAAAAACCGGCTTAAATCAGTATGAAGATGAATGGAAGTACACACGTAACAACGATTAGATATTTACTGGGTATCAGACCGACTAAAAACATTGATTGAATTCAAATTTTCAAAAAAAAAAAGGAAAAATGGCCGACTAAATAGTCTACAGTGTACGCGCAGTCTAAGCTATATGATGATGATAGGGCGAAAATTCCACCAGAGGGTATTTTTAATTTGACAGCTCGGTTCCTTATAAGTGTATTAATGTTGAGCCAATTAAGAGTTTTTAGATTTTCGTGCGGTGGCCCGTTTTTTTTGTCCCTCAGTGTTTTTTAACTATAGATAAGTGGTGGTCTGTGATGATGAAATTATGACTTAATTGGTTTTAATTACAGTTCTATTATTGTTGCGTAATAGGTGTTAAATTTTAGGGTAGTTTGATTGACATTTTTTGTAAAAGATGCGTTGAGAGACATAATTTCTTAACCCTTTTAAGTTTGTGTTATTAAATTGGTTGAGAATTTTATATTTTCTGTGTTATGCTATTACTTTATTTATGTTGAAGTAATATCGATCGAGAAACTGACAGTTTTCTGATTTGGTATAAAGTAGTGTCAACGTCACAGAATAGGTGAATTTAAACTCGGGTAGGTTTTTATTAAATTAATATATTTGCCAGGTCACTAAACCTGGAACATATTTTCTTGTTACTCAGTTTACAGTTCCATATGTAATAGGCTCCTTATACTTTCTTAATAGATTTAACTTAAAGCTGAGTTCATAATCTTATATAATTCAAACTGCGTTATTTGTAACTTTCAAACGAAGATACATCTATACTAATATTATAAAGCTACTAATATAATAGCCCATTTATCGAGGAAGGCTATAGGCTACTTTTTATCCGGCTCCGTGCCGAGGTTCCCACGGGATGCGGGTGAAACCGCTGGCAGAAGCTAGTGGGACATAAACGTTCTAAAAGTTCCTTTTATAACTCACTAGCTTCTGCCAGCGGTTTCACCCGCATCCCGTGGGAACTACTTCCCGTACCGGGATAAAAAGTAGCCTATAGCCTTCCTCGATAAATGGGCTATCTAACACTGAAAGAAATTTTCAAATCGGACCAGTAGTTCCTGAGATTAGGGTGTTCAAACAAACAAACAAACTTTTCAGCTTTATAATATTAGTATAGATATCAAATTAAAAGATACCTACGTCGAACTTATACATATATAAATTATACATAATTACATGCTATAAACTTTGCGATATCAAAGTACTCGTTAATCAAACGTTATTTAAGTAATGATGTATTTAATATACAACCTTACATAGGTACATACATATCTACCTACTTAAACACATCAATAAAAACGCAAACTGCACAGTCCCACATCCCGTCACCCCTAATATTTATGATTTCCCTGAATATCGATCACGGAGGTAGGGATAACAAGTGCTGCTGAGAGTAAAAATAATTCCTGTTGCTGCCTACACCCGCGCTGGCAGTTAGCACGCATCCAATACTTAGAGCGACTTCATGAAATAGTATATGCAAAAATGTAGACAAAACAGTAATTTTACCGGTCTATTTTTTAACCGACTGCGCACCGCTAAGGTGGTTAATGTGTTCTTGAAGTCGAGAATTCATCAAATGACTACCTGCTTTGGTTGTGGGTACAGCAGATACTCACAGTCTTACTAACTATAAAAGTTATCTATGTTCCTTCTAGATTCTAGAGATATTGGCTTATCTTTTGATATCATAGACCCAGCATGATTCGTGTCAAATATGTTCTAATTATGCTGACATTGAGGCAAGTTTTCAACTTGGACACCTATCGGCTTATTAATTGATAGATTTAAAAAGGTATCTCCGTAAATAGAGAAGTCACGAGTGATGAACACGCCTTCTCAGTGGGTTAGTGGGTACATTTTAAAGTACATAAAAAACTAACACGACTATCATGTAAGTAGGTAAAATAGGACTTTTAGGATAATAAAATTGTTATGTATTTTTTTTTTTTTTTTTTAGTAATAAATAAATCTTTATTCAGCCACTAATTCAATAATTATCTACATGACATAGCACGAGTACAATAAATTCTATTGGATACTTTTAAACCTGCAAATACAGCGTTATTCTTTCCTTAACTTACAGTCTGTAGGCTGAAAAAATACGTCACAAAGAAGCATCCACAACTCTTCCCTGTACTAGCCCCGCTAACGCGACTTTACCACCAAACGGGAGGGAGGTGGGACAAAATGGATTCTCGCGACATTCGGCAGCCATTACTGCGACCCTCCGTGCCACTCGCGCCCTCCCTACCCTCACGTAGCGTGTTCACGAAAAATGCGTTCAATTTTATATGCGGGCCTTATATACGAAGCTTTGCATAAGCGTCTTACTCAAACAGAATAATGAGACTTCTCATTTGAAGAGTAAAAATGTAAAAATGCAAGTGTTTGCTATTGCTGTTTGGTTGGAAGTTTGTTTTAACTAACGGTAGGTATATTTTCTTTTGAACTTGTATTGGGCTAATAAATCAACATAGTGCTGTCAATCTCGCTTCCCTATCTTATTACCGTGCTATCAATATTGCCGCCCATTTTATCAATCATCTCTTCAACTTTATAAGTATTTGAAGCCATAGTTTCATTCATGCAATGCATATATACTAGGGGTATGTATTTTGATTTTATTTTATTTTCATCAAGTTGAGTTTTTAGCTTCATCCCTAAAAATCGTTAATTGAGTCACCTACATTCAATTGTTTTATCAGTTCAATTGATTTTTGTCCGACAGATAGCCTGTTACATCAACGTGATTCTTAATAACATCCAGTCATGATCGCTAGGAGAGTCCAAGCATTCTTATAGCCATCTAGCACTTTAAAACAAAAAAATATGACACATAGGGAGACTCTGCGATACTCTCACTTACTCTTAATACTTACAAACCCTAAACACACCTCAAAAAAAATTGTTAACATTAAAAACACTCACCATTCACTAAAATAGCTACGTAGTTAGTTATTCTCTTAATTAATATCTAAAACTAATACCAAATTAACACGAGCACGTCTTCCACAAATCACAAACCAACACTCAATGACGTTTAACCCTTTCAATGCGGACGCAACTATTTCATCCAGTTTTTTTTATATTCCAACCATAATGAATTCCAGTTTTTATCCTTTAGACGGGACAAATTGCAGACGGTTCGTCTTATAAATATTCTAGCGGTTAAATAAAGGGTAGGGACTGCGCTTCCAAAACTTTTGCGCTCAAAACTTTATTATTTTCTTTTGTTTTGTGTTATGAAAATGTACTTTTGAAAGTATGACGCTTAAAGGATTACAGTCATAGAGGAGAAAATGACTAGTGGAGGTGCCATAATGGAAAATCTCCTAAGAAAGTAGCGCGCCCATATGCGAGTGTGGGGGGGACGTGGGACGTTACTATTTTCGCCCTTTCGCGTGTTCTTTGGACCCGATGATTTTTTGTAACACCAAAAATCGTTGACAGATGTCTTAAAGAACCCGAACGCCTTGCTAATTCACTCGTAACTGATCATTTTGGTCATGCCCGCTGTACGAATTTGACCTAGAAGACGGCGCCTGACCTACCTGCATTGTGGCATCTCCGTTCGTCTTTCCTTACTCCGTGGGTACAACCATATTTCTTTTGTTTGTGGGTGAAATAATAAGTTAAATTCATAATGTCACTTGGTAGAATGTTACGTTGTTATTTTTGTTTGACTTGAGTCCGCTCAGAAATGAATTTGTAATATTAAAAAGCTGCAGTGCTTGTTTTTACCTGGATATGTTTATCGGGGCGTATTTCAGAACGGTTCAGGAATACATTTTTAAGGGAATAAAGTTTCGGGAGCCGTTTTTGTTTGTATTCATATATTGTTATTAAGTAAAGATACAGGTTCTTACCTATCATTATATGACGCCGTATATTTCGTGGTAAGAACAACGAGTATAAAACTTATTTATATTTTTGACGTTCATAAGTGCTCTTTAACTTTATGAAAGAAGACAATGCGTTTTTGACAAACTAATGATTCAAAATAGCTAAAGAAAGCTTGTCTAATATCCATATTTGTGTATAATTTATTCAAGACTTCTTATAACGTCCTAAAATAAGATTCATTTGCCAGGATCAACTTCCTCAACATGTTTGGAAACGAAGGCCCTTTAATGTGAACAAAATCTCGAGCAGTGAATGAATGGAACTTTAATTGAAACCTGTTCGGTGAAGAGATGAATTGATTTGAGTTTTACATGTGGATGTTCTTAACCATGCGGCATTCTACTTTAAAATCAGTTTTTTTCAAAGATCTTAACTAACGTTCAAATTCATGCAAAAATGCTAATTTATCTGATAATGAGAATTTTTTAACCCTTCACTTTCCAACTTACATATTTTTTATTTTTCAACTTTTGGACATTTTTGTTAAAAACATTTTAGTCGCAAAGATGCAAAGTTTGTAAATACAGTAGCGGCTCTTAAAGGTTTGAACAGTTAAAAATAAAACGCAATAAAAATAATTCAAACTGTCGCTTCTCTTTCATTAAGAGTGATCAACGTCGGACATAATTGTTGCAATTACCACGCCTCTAAACTGTCCACTATCGTGTAATCCAGTTTTATTTTTACTAAAACGCTATTAATTCACTTTGATAAAACCATAATTTAGACGGATGATGAAGTTATAAAAATTGAAAAAATACTCTTTTATCACCTGCAAAATCGCTCATGCGAACCTCACATTTAGTTGTTGTTGCTCGATAATCCTACCTATGCTGACGTTTTTTTCTACATGTCTAGAATAAAATAAAATACTTCACAGGTAGGTACTACTTACTATGTTGCTGAAACTGGATTAATTTATTTACAGCTTACTATAAGTTCGTGCTATCAATTACTTAAAATAGCTACTAATACTGACTAGGTACTTAATTAGGATTGTGTATGAAAAAAAAATGATTAACTAAATTAAAATTAAAACTCAATTTTAACTAAATTAAATTTGTATTTCTTTTAGTTGAACTTACTGTGAAAAATAAGAATGACTACTAATTTTCTATCAAGGTTGTTAAAAAAAAAGACTTGCGTTCCTCTTATCTTAGTAGTGTATTATAATTAGTTTAAGAACTCAACACCTTGTTAAAACTAAGTAGGTAAAGCGTGTAAAATTAAGATAATTACTTACCCACAAAATAACAATTAATTACACATACCGTAACACAGCACGCACACATCAACACGCATAAAAACCAAAAATAAATTTATTGTGCCAAAAACATCTGTTACGCAACCAACATTGCTTTAACGGATTTAAATAAAAGGCACAAATGTTACGAACAAAAAACTTATTAACATGTGAACGCGAAACAGTTATAATTTCGCATTGTGTTCGCATAAAATAATCACAGGAGGCTCTTAAAGAAAAAAATCGTTTAAGAAAAAAATATGCAAATTGCCAATACGCAGCATCGCAAGGGTTAAGCGGCGACCGTGTCAAATCGTGTTATTGCATATTTCGAATAATTATTTTCGTATTTATGCTTTTCGAATGTTTTTGTAATAGGATTTTTGGTTTTGAGTGAGTATTCTGTTTTTACGTTTACAAAGAAGGTAATTCTTGTCCATTTATAATTATAATAAAATTTTGAAAATTGTAATGCATTAATGTGACAATGCCATTTTATTTTTCATAAATCATTCTTCTTTTAATCGAATATTGTAGGAGTATATAAGGAAGTGACTTTTCCTCAGCCTCCTGAATTTTCAATTTTTCCAAAGAAAAAGTAAGTAGCTATTGTAGAGGTATTTTCAAGCTCCATCGAAAACAAAAGAGTCTATGTCACCCGGAAATAGTGCAACTTCCCAACAGTGAAATAACTTTCTCAACAGTTCAATAGGCTCGGAGCCACTTTTAATATTAGTGCTGATCGATTAGTTCAGACTACCAGATTGTATAAACGTATTTTTTACCCTCTGGTATAGTCTTTAGTATTTTTCAAAGTTACTGCTATGACAAAGACACATTTTAAACTAAACTACTTAAGCTAGTGGCAACAAAAGACCATGGCACACAGGACTTAATGCGAAGTCCACCTTGTAAATAACCAATAGGTTATTTGTTACCTTAAACATAGTGTTTCCTTATACGTTATGAAGGTAGATTAGAAAAGTGTTTAAGCTTATGAATAAAACATACTTAGGGTCAGTTTCCTTGAGTTGTGGCATTTTATATGAACCCGATAATATACTGTTAAGTGCTACCTGTAATGTTACTTATTCATGTATAAATAAGTGCAAGCAATGTGTTGCAGCTTTATTTGGCGTTTTAATAATGTACATCCGCTTTTTAGCATTTCCAACTTACAAAAATGTATAATTATTTAATGTAGTGGTGTTCCTTCTAATTTATTGTAGAAAATTGTGATCACATTTATGCTACATTAAAAGAAATGTTTTCACAAAACTAAGCTTTTTTTTAGGAGCCTAAATTAAAACACCCTTGTAATAAAGAGGTATCTTTATATGATACATGACCATGTTGGTTTTTTGAAACCGGGAAGCTCTATTATATCAAAAGTTCTCTCATGAAACATCACACCATAATAACATAGGTACACTTCCTCAAAAACTACTTACGGAAGTGACATAACCAGTCCAAACCTTTTAGCATAAATTATCATGTCCTTCCCAAGGGTACCCATCATTAAAATAACTTCGAGTAAAAAACATTATCTCTCTAGACATTACATGTTGTGATTCAAATGAATTTTGTAACCGATATCCCTGAGAGAGCATTCCATATTCAAATCGAATGCGTCGCCATATTGTTTTTTTTTTTTTGTCTTTTCAAAGTGGGCCACGCATATCATTATTGGCCTTTTTAGTGTTTTTTTTTTTTCGAAAAACCGGTAACGCTATGAATAATACTTAATCATTAGTTCTATTTTCAAATCGGTGCAGCTGTGCTTTAGTTTTTTTTCGCGACATTGTCGTTTTTTTTGTTTTGTCAGTTGATTCAAAAATGTTTGGTTTGTGATTTGAATATTTTTTTGCGTTTTGACTGTAGAGTCAAAAATGCAATGCTTGTACAGAACTCATATTTTTTGTATCTTGTATCGTTATTATTTTTAATCGGCGTATTATTAAATTCGTGCGACAAAAATAAAGGGTGCGATGACACTATAATAACTTGGAACTTAAACAACTTACGTAATTTTACCTTAAATAAATACTTTAGAATTATTTACTACTTCCGACGTTCAGAATGTCAATCAAAACTTTTTTTATTCCAAAAAAAACTTTTAAGCTCGCTTCACACGCAAGTTGATTTCGACCACCACTGCAGAATATCAATGAGTTAAATTAGGTTTTCTCATAAAATGCTTTTCGAACACCGTCATTATAGTATTATGTATAGTATCACCCTAATGAGAGTCTAAAAACGTTAGTAATAAAAAGAGTATCAATATGTCTAACACGTTTATCTAGGAGCCTATAAAACATTGTGGCATAAAATTAAGTATTAAACGAGGCATTACAGACGGAACGCACCCCATTTCCCACACTAGAACCAGTAGCAAAATAAATTTTAAACAGACATCTGCTTGCTAATTGTCTAACGAGCAGTGTGCATAAATTGCACAAAATTATTATACATTACACAAAAAAACCGTCACATGACGACAAGTTTTTTATTTTTAAAAGCAATCGTCTTGAAACCTGTCGCTTCCCCAAGCTCAAGGTGTGAAATTTGCAAAATTAAAAGAATTTTTAAATTTCGAAACGCACTTTTAAAAGTATTCGAAATTCAACTTACGTTCGTTGCCTTTTATGCCAATTTTGCATATTCCTTCGACTGTACTTCTTACACTTCCCAGTGAAGGGTTAGTATGCAAATTGACTAACCCATTTCTTACTAACCCTATAATTACAGTATTTTGCATATTATTTGATGAATAAATATTTATAAGGAAGTGAAATTGAAGAACTTTTTCATTATAAACTAGTTTCTTAATAAAGTGTTCGTTACTTTTTATTTTTCTAAAATGCAGTGGTGTATTTTATGCTAATGACTTTTGGGTTTAATATAAAGTTCGTGTGAAGATACGCCTGGGAACTTCTTGTGATAAAGATATTTCCGTACAAACGAATTAATTTAAGCGCATATCTAATTTTTAATTTGTCATTGCATTTATGATTCGTTTTGTATTCATTTGCATAGATTTGCTTGAGACAAAATAGCGGTAGGATTCTTTGAGCTAATAAAAACTACTAGCCATACTCACTGAGACTCAATAATATGTAGCGATTTATTGTTCAATATAAAAAATATTTTTCAAGATTTTTCATTTCGAAAAACCAAAGTCCAATTATTAAAACAATTAAGTACAAAGCAATACACGAGCAGGTAAGTGCGCAACTGTCGGAAGCACAGCACGGGTTTCGACTTAAAAGGAGTACCACCAGCAATCTCCTTAGCCACATGGCTCATGTGGTGCCGATAGTAGACAGTGGGGGGCAAGTCGATGCCGCTTACTTCGATTTTAAAAAAGCGTTTGATTTGGTGGACAACGACGTGCTTTTAACAAAGTTAGCGGCCGTTGGTTTTACACCACATTTACTAACTTTTTTTGCCAGCTACATGAGAGATAGGCAGCAATATGTTGATTATGCGGGGCGCACATCACAACCTTATTTTACAAGATCTGGAGTTAGTCAGGGCAGTAATCTTGGACCTTTAGCTTTTATACTAATGATTAATGACTTACCAAAGATAGTTATAAATGCAAAATGTCTACTGTTTGCTGACGACCTAAAACTGTCCCTAGCTATTACCGATGAACAGGACTGTGAAGTGCTTCAGGAGGATATCGACAGAGTAGTGAACTGGAGTAAGCAGAACCTTTTAAAATTCAATGTGTCGAAATGTCAGACTATTAGTTTCTCTCGGTCGCGCAAACCTGTCCTCTGTGATTATAAAGTGGACGGAACACCGATGCCTAGAGTCACAGAGGTCAGGGACTTAGGGGTTCGCCTTAACTCGGGGTTGGTGTTTCGTGATCACATAGTGAATTGTTGTAAAAAGGCATTTAGGAATTTAGGTTTTACTCTTAGGATGGTACATAATTTTACTAATATTAAGGTTATAATAGCATTATACAACGCTCTAGTCAGAAGTCACTTAGAATGTAACGCAGTCATCTGGTCTCCACATGAAACTAAATATAGTATTATGTTGGAGAGAGTGCAAAACAAGTTTATTAGGTATCTTTATATGAGGTATTACGGGGTATACCCGTTCTATCCCTTAATGTATCCCACTTTGTTTATACTGGGAATGGTAGGATATAACGAGCTGAGAGTCAGGAGGGAACTGGCACTCATATCGTATTTATTCAAAGTGCTAAGAGGTGTAATACACAACCCCGATATTCTGGAGCGCGTGGGCGTGTGCGTCCCGGACAGATACGTGTGGCGCCGGCGCCGGCCGCCGTTGCTGGCCGTGCCGCGGGCGCGCACTAACTTGCTCGGAGAGGCACCGCTGACGCGCGCACTCCGCACCATGAACCTCATAGCAAACGAAATTGACCTATTTTGTTGCTCACTGAGCGAGTTTGAAAGAACCACAGTATTTATTATTAGTTATAAAACATAGAATAAGTAGGATTATTAAGTGGAATTGTTTTCCAGTAGTTATATTATGTATATATAGAATTAAGTTACACTATCGAATTAGATTTAATCTGTAAGGATAGTTGTAAGAGTGGAAAAATAAATAAATAAATAAATAAATAAATCATATTTCACCAATGCACAATTCAATAAAAAAAAACGAAACGCATACACAACCTTTTTTCAAAGAGATTGGACCTTAACAAGGAGGCGTGACCAAAAAGTTCACAATAGCTAAATACCCAAATCATATTGACAGGCCTAATATCTAACAATCGACAAAAGATCAGCACTAATATCGATTGAATGGAAACCACTTGACTCGTGTTAAAAATCGATTCCATTGTGAACGCCCTATTCGATTGCATTGTCCCATATCGATTGATCGGGGGAACAATTCTGCTTATTGTAAACCGATCTTTTCAATTCCGTGTGTATTTGTGTAATATTTTGACATTGTATTGTTGATGCACTTGTGATGGTAGTTTTTTTTTGGTTTTCAGCACGTGCTAGTTTTTAGTTTGTGGTATTTAAAATGGTGTTAAATAATGTTTTTGTCGTATTAATAAGGACATCTCACCAATATCATAAATCTTAGAGTTTTTGTTATTTTTAACTCTTTCACGGATGCACTACTGAATGGATTTGGATGAAACTTGGAAGTAAGATTGCGGATGACCTAGGTACTTATAGTTTTTATCCGAGTGTAGCTAGTAGTTTCTTATCGGCGCAGGTGAAACCACGGGAAACTTAGTCAATAAGTAGAATCCTTAGATGTACCAAAAAGTTGATAAAAACATCTTTTTATATTTATTCAATAGTATAAGTACACAGTTATCCACACAGAACACAGACAATAAGAAAATGTATTTACAAATATGTATGTATATTTGAAAAACTGAAAAATACTGCACAAGTACCTATCCATTTATTGACTACGTTCAGGTTTTATATTCGTTTTTCTACCATATTTAGGACTAGCTTCTGCCAGCGGTTTCACCCGCATCCCGTGGGAACTACTTCCCGTACCGGGATAAAAAGTAGCCTATAGCCTTCCTCGATAAGTGGGCTATCTAACACTGAAAGAAATTTTCAAATCGGACCAGTAGTTCTTGAGATATTAGCGCGTTCAAACAAACAAACAAACAAACAAACTCTTCAGCTTTATAATATTAGTATAGATTTATTTCCTGTACCGTTGAAATAGAGCTTATGTTTCCCTGCAATAGCTATCGCACAGTCATTTTAATGAAACAAACAACATGACCATCTTTATAATATCAGTTAGCAGGTACCTATTGGCATTTATCTATATCTATACTAATATTATAAAGAGGAAAACTTTGTTTGTTTGGTAATGGATAAACTCAAAAACTACTGGACCAATTTTTAATATTCTTTCACCATTAAAAAGCTATATTATCTGTGAGTAACATAGGCTATATTTTATCCCGGTGCGGGCAGTAGCTCCCACGGGACGCGGGTGAAACAGCGGGAAAACAGCTAGGTTATTTATAAAATACAAACTGTAAGATAAAGCGGGTGCACCTATGCGTTGATCAATTTCTTATTAATTCCTTAGACCGGACATTTTAATAACATTGTTTTCAAAAAAATATTAAAGGCACTTTTTACAACAAACATAAAACTTTATCTTGTCACAACTTACTTTTACGTTGTATTTTTAATCACATAAAAATGTCTTGTGTTCAAGCAACTCAATCATAAAAATTACAATGTGCAGTAAAAAAACCTGTTCACTACAGACCATTACTTATAAAAACTAAAAAAAAATGTTGCTTCAACTAAAAAACACATTTTTTGTCTTTTATTAAATTATAATTTCACCAAAAACCATTTAAGGGTTGCACCTGCTAAGACGACAGTGCGACATTTTTTAAATAAAATATCATAACAATAGCTCATTTCGAAGGCAGTACAGCTTTTAATTTTATTACCTTGTGACCGGTGTCACGATGCAAATGTGTATTTAATGGCCCATCCTTAATAAATGGTTTAGGGTGAAAGAACGGAACCTTAAGTGGACACAATATAGCTGTGGTGATTATATTAAGGCTCTTAACTAGTGGGCACCCGTTACTTCGTCCACGGGTTTTTTTCGTAAGGATTTTGTGTCGGGGTGGGTCGCGGTTAGGACACCTGCATCGGCAGTATCATTACGTATGTGGTTAAAAATTCTGGTACTTGTACCAATGTGACTTCAAAGTTTTATGCATGGATTGATGTTATTTAGGCATGCGTAGTTTCTAATTATATATTTTAGACACCATTTGACATGAAACGTATTGACAGACGAATCTGCCTTTAGTAGGTAAACGTGGTGACTGCTGAAAAAATCAACATTAAGGGTAATATTTTGATAGGAAGTTTTATAGGTAGTTCAATTATATTATATGAAATACCCATATCCACTTCAGTTCTTTTTAATTTCCATATTAAATATTAGTACCTACGTGGTGGGCAATCTACTGATTGCATGCTATCTAAAAGATAACACAAAAATGCTCCTTATTCGATACGATAAATCCCCAAAAAGACATCATCGTATCCATAAAAATAGGTTCATGGAAATCCCGTCGCGTCTGCACAGATTTATCTATGCCCACCGCGAAAACTAACCCACTGACCGCTCGGCTCTTTGTGGCGGTTAGTGAGGGACGGACTGCGGACGTTTACAGGTTAAGTTTGATTGATTTCTGTAGCTAGGGTACTGTGACGCCAAAATGTTAATAAAAAAAAAATAAGTCGGCAGAGATGACTAGTTTGTCACTAGTGTAGTATGTCGTATTGAATGTTTGGCAGGTTTAGGAAACATGTAAGTACCTAGTTATGTGGTTGAATCCTTACTAATATCTATAGCGCTTTGACGCCAATTCTTCTCAACCAATTCGAATCAAACAACGGCGGGGAACAGTAACTATGTACAGTAAGTTGTACTAATAAGTGAAATAGCATTTTATTCCGAAACTATAGAAGCTATCCGCAAAAGGCAAGTTACATTTTCAATTATTGGATAATTCCAGAAATGTACACCTACTCAGTTTTCGAAGCGTTCTTGATTAAAGTATAAGCTTAAAATTACGTCTCGTTGCATCATCTCCCTATAATTTATCAAAATCATTCTCTTAAAATTATCTCAGAAATTGTAATAGCAAATACCTCGAACGCAAGACATCAAACATGTACAGATCAAACAAGTTTAATCAGAAACCATTCATATTTTTAATGAATCCCGTCTTTGCAGAACAAGCGGAGCATATGAACATCTCAGATTTAACCAACATTAGATACAGGACTATTCAGCTTCGAGATATATTCATGAAAAAAACACGCAAACGAATTAGCAACCGCCCGCACAATTATTTCGAGGAGACGTACAAAAGAAATGCGAAAAAGCGGACGAAAAAATATAAGCTTTGTTATCGAAATTGGAAACGAAACGAATATCCGTAGGTACCTAAAAGAAGTTCGGTTTCTGTTGGGGTGCATTTTTTTTTCAATCCAAACGCGTATAAAAAACACCCCTCCGTGTATGAAACATTACCCCTACGTCCAATGGAGCCGTGCCCCAAACACATCTACGCTCTCATTTTTATAAACAGATTTTTTTCTTTGCAACAGAACGAGATGGATAATCGCCTGTCACAATTGTACGGTTTTGCCCTCCATGTGGGAGAGAGACGGAACGAAATAAAAAGTTCAGTCTACGGATAAAGAAAGCTCAGGTATGGATAAGGGTGTGGAGGGAAGAAAAATGGGATACGACGTGGGGTGGCGCCCACCCCCCGGCATAGTGGGGGCGCATGTTGAAGTTCCCGCCACCGCCGCTAGATGGGGGTGTCGGAGCAAAGTTTATTTTTATTGAATTTAGGCGAGTTTTGGCATAATGATGATGGATTGTGCCGTGGCTTTCGGCTGATAAGTTTTGGCGAATTTTCTGCGGCGTGTAATGTGTTTTACGGTTTTTTTTCGTAAATTAGGTGCAAGTACGTTGCCGCTGTCAGTTGTGCGATGTCAAGGGTGAAGATGAATTGGTTTCTTTAAACAACATTAATAAAATTAAGTTTGTTTTTCAGTGAAGCCAAGTTAAACTTTAACGAGACATTTCGAGGCAATTATCTTAATGATCCACTGATCAAAAAGTCATTTGTTGAATACCATCAAGTTTCAAATAATTTTACCTACAGAATCATATATCCTAGCATCCTACAAGACCAAAAAGAAACACTAAAACATTCCAATTTAAAATTCTAATTAAACAAATTCTTAAAGGATTTCACATTCACATTTCAACTGGCGTTCTATTGTCTCGTCTGGAAATCACGACTATTTTTTACGACTTTTCGTCATGCGACTATTATGCGCACTAGCATCAAAATCTTTTAATTAGCGGGGCGACGAGAGCGCTCTCAGCCGCTAATGAGACAAACCCTTAAAAACGTCTGCCGGTGGTTTTCCAAAATTAAGGTGTGATGTTGGTGGGGATGTTTTTCTTTTTTTAATATGTAGGAAGTTTTTTTGGTGGTATATAGTGGAGTTACTGGTATATTTTTGGTTGAAGCGTTTTTCGTTTTTGATGTGCTTTTCTAATTTTAATGTATGTGGAAATGTTAGTTAAACTGCTGCTTGTGCTGTGTATTTAGTAGATAATAAAGAAAGAGTTCTTTAAAAAATAGTGTTATGAGTCAGATCAAGATTTTTTTGCACGTGACTACCTACTTTCCGTGTTAGATCGACAACTTTTCAAGCAATCTAATAAGATATATTGTTTCTAGAGAATACTCCAGCTATTGGACTCTTGAAGTAGGAACACAGCCCCTGAGCCTTCAACACTCATAAGTATGCCTAATTCAACAAAATACAACAAACAAAAACAAAATAACCACTCCCATCTGATTAAATACGGCACACAAACCACCACATTATCGACTCAATACTAAATACAAATGCAGACCTAAAAAAAATACAAAAAAATACTCCACGAAAAAAAACTAATATTTTCTATCGGCGAACGACTCAACCTTTCACAAATATCCAATTTGGGCTTCGTATAAGCAATAAATAAGAGGAAAAGGCTTTCCAGACGGTGCCTGGGAGGAAAAAAAAGTAAAAAAAAAAGAAAAAAAAGTAAAAAAGGCAACGGATCGAAGACTTTCGTCCGTCGGATCCAATAATCCGGGCCGTCTGTCCGCCCGCCTAATGTGATCGTAGCCTAATGAAAAACGCTCAGACCGTATCTATAGTGCGGGGTTGGGGAATAAATCTGAGTCGGATTAAAAAGTGTTGACAGTAATTTTTGAAGTTGCAAAACGTTGTTGAAAGTTAGAAATATGTTAAGAAACTGTATAATTTATATTTTTTAGGTGTACTTTTTCATTTTGTTGTGATAAAACAAGACATAAATATATTGTTATCACTAATACACAGGTATTTAGTTATACTTTGGTAGTTACATTAATCTGCTTGGCCTTTTCTCATCTCTTGAGGAATCAGTAACAAGATGGGAGCTGCTAGATGAAGTATGATTCGATTTTCGATAACCTTTCGGGTTAAACGAAGAAAAACTTTTTCTTATTTTATTTTTTTAATACTTAAAATAACACATGAATTCGACTCCTACATTCCATTCTAATAAACAACCATTCCAACAACATTTTCTCATTACCATCAATCCCATACAAACTTCATATAAGACCAACTAACGCCCGACTATGAATACGGCCCCCAGCTACACGAATGTTAAAAAAGAAATCGTGAAATGGGTTTACGTTGGTAACGAAATCAACATAAATTTAGAAGAAAATTCGAAAAAAAGATACGTCGTGTACCCAGACTGTAATTATATCGATAATTCAACGCGGTTTTTATATATTGAATTTATAAAATCCTACAGTTTTTCTACGTGTGTTTGCTTGCTTCGCTTTTGCAATACTAAGATGGCCGCTATTCAGTTGTATGTCCTTAGTTATTTGTAACTACATAAATGAAAGCATTGATATTTTTTTTAATTGCGTAGTTTATGAGATTACCTCTATATAATATAAAAAATAGGCACATGTTTTTTGGAAAATGTAAATAGAACATGTTTCTGTACACTCATAAGTTACGTTTTTAAATTCCTGAGAATATTCTTAGCAAATAATAATTCGTACAAATCTGTAAAACAAATGAAGCAAAATATCAACTACGCATTCATGAACTATGTATCTTATTTTAAAGAAAAACTATTGTCAAACAAATTACTATCTCCAAACTCCAATTTCTTAACAAAATCAACAAAAGCTAGAATAAAAACTCTTTCAGACTTCAACAACTTAAAGAACAAAAAGACCATAAGAAAAAATATCGTAAAACCAACCAACTTTTCCTTAAAACAGTTCACCTTGAAATCTTCGCAAAGTGTTTAAAACTGAACTTTCATTGACACATCTTCGTTTCGTTTTCATTAGAAGAAAAACCTACTTCTTAAGAAAATACACTGTTTTGCAAAAAAAAACGGGCATCTATGTGAAATCTTGGTTTTAACGACTCTATGTATGTTTCAAAAGGTTTTAATGACTGGAGTATGTTACTAGCAACGAAAGGGTTAGTCAAGCATGCGTAAGAGTGTATTCTAAATTTTGAATTTTGGAGAATGCGCAAGAAACTGGTTAAATCTTGTTCTGGACTAATTCCTGATAAAAAGATACATAAACTACACATGCATACATATACTTTTTAAACCAAGATTTGACATAGGTGCCCGATTTTTTTGCAAAAGAGTTCATATTCATTCAAGTTCAGAGGAGATTTTCGTCTCCTTCCAACTTACTAATTGGAGGGTATTCTGTCCCTCTCCGGTCGATGTTCAAGAAGTAGTGACGTCATAACGAGGTCGTCGGCGATTCACTCATTAAATAAACAAGGAGAAACTCCGTCAGGCTTGCGGAACACTTTGGTTAATTCTTTTTTTAAAAAGTTTTTGGTTGTCGATTCTTTTTAAGGACGTTTTTAAGGTTAAGATATTGTGTAGTAATTCCTAGTTTCATATTAAAAGGGAATTTGACAAGTAAAAATAACGATACATGTTACCACACTCTGAATTGTGTGCCCAATATGACAAGGTGTAGTTTCACTATAAGACATGTCATCAACACGAAAGAAGAAGAAGACCACACTACAGTACGGCAATAGAACGTTCTACAGTACGGAATGTAGCAATAGGAAGGGTCATCAAATTAGAATACTACAGAACTACACTATTTAGAAACTTCTAGTAAACAAAACAAACTTCCAATTAGAATAAATCATGTTTTATTTTTACCCCTTTCCATTTAAGAATTTTGTAACTGTCTCTTAAAAATAATTATTAAATAAGACTCAAAATCACAAATAACAAATGCTAAGTTTCAAAAATCAAAAAGTGTCCCGCAACTTTAGCGCGCATCTCCCGTTTTAATTCGTAGCTCGACCCCGACGTTCTTCATTATCTTATTACTTAGCCAACTTTGTGTACTGCGACCGTAGTGCTTTGATACTCGCTACTAATTGTGATTTGTACGTTTTGTAAGTTAAAATCTAGAATTTTAACGTTGCTTCGTCGTGTGGTAGTTTGTAAGTGAAGTAAATTATGAAAAAGGAGAGTTTAAAATGTTATTTTGCAACCTATATGCAATGTATACTCGGACATATGCAATGGTCTAGAAACAAGTTATACGATAAAATGCCTGGGGAATGAAGTCCGCTTATGTAATGTATGTTTTGAACATCTTGTATAGAACCGGTTCTTCAAAGCATACAGACAGAATTGTGTTGCTGGGTAGTTTGTTTCACCATTTCTTCTTCCTAGCAAAAACACATAGGCAGTGCTGAAGGGTAGGCGTTTTGGGTGTTGTCTTTTGTAAACTTAACCTTCAAAAAGAGCTTTTTTGAATATATTTTTTTATCCTTATATTTTTATCAAATTATTTTTTTGGAATTTCATCTTATCCTTACTGTCATCATCATCTCACAACAAAAGCACAACTTTTACCCTTAAAAAACCCAATCAAATTCATTACCCCCAAGGACCAAGACTGTTTGTTCCCCCCAGAAATCTTAAGACGATGCTGCGAAGTTGTTCTAAGTGCAAGACGTTAATGGGCCCCAGCTTCACCTTGACCACCACTGAACTTTCACCCCAGTTCCGACAAACTGGGTCGGCTAAGATAGGGTTGAAAATACGACAAAAGATTTTTGATACCTTTTTTTATAGATTATTATTTTTGCTATTGGTGAGAAGTTCGGTGATTTTGGGACTGTATAAGGGTTAGACAATTAGCGTGTGCATTTTAATTGCTCTTATCATTTTGGAATTGGTGTTCTGCTTTTGCCAATTACCTAAATAAGCCTTAGTTGAGAGAATTACGTTACATTGTAGGTAATGTCATGCGAAGTAATTTTGTTAAGAAGATTTTTATATTTTTAGATTTCAATTTGTTGTAAAAGTGCAAGTTTTGCAAGTAAAACAATAAGAAATCGTTTTTATTTTTTCTGTATTATTTGTTTCCAATATAAAATATTTGCAAGGGGGATCCTGTTGATCCTGTTGTTTAGTATATTTTAAATTTATTAGGAACTGATGTCAAATAGTTTCAATGTGTTTTATAATTAATGTGATTAACCTCATTAAGACAAATAACATTATTTCAGTTCAAAATTAAGTAAATCACAAAAATAGACCTATTATTTTATAAATAAAAATAATTCTGTTAAGAAAATAGCATATAACCATGCAATGCGGTGACATCAAAGACGTTTACCGTCGGGCGGCGAGATCAAAGTGCCGCCGTCGGGTGTTATCTCTTTGAAGTTGCCGACGGTAATGTGCATTCGGATACTTTACCTTAAGTTTCTGTTCTATTTTTAAATTTTCTATTTTTATTTATTTTGCTAAACGGTTTAAAGTGCGTAAATGAAATGTTTTTGAATTCTGTTCGTGGTGTTAAGTTTTTTGTTGATACTTAATGGGCCAATGGCTAGTTTAATTGAATTATTCAACATAACATTAAAATCCTTATAAGCCGTAAGAGCCGCATTCAACATGGCTTGGAAAATTAACGAATAAAAGGATCATGTTTATTCTATTATACTTTTACATTAAGTGTTTACTTGAGGTTCTATACGGTATACATAATAAATAGCATAGTGAAAGATAGAGGACCTCTATTCTTTTATGGACAAAAAGAGTGAATGGAATAATATTTGAATTCTTATAAGATTATATTTAAAATGATTGATATATGTAGGTACGTAGCCTGCTAACTAATGCCGAGTCCATTTCTCGCATTGATACAATTTGAATTCATATCAAAATCTTTAAGTAGAATTGATGGTTTTTCAGCATAACCCTGTCATTTATGCGATGTGTAGAATATAATTTTATGTTATACAGTTTTATCAGAAATCAATCATAAATGTCAGAAATCAACATATACAGTAGCCGGCATATAACTTGGCAAGGATTTGGGACCTTTAATAAGTGTGAGCTCCCTCATAGTGCACTAAATTATACAAAAAAGTGGTCCCTGTTATTGCTTGTGCATTATTCTATGGTTATTGACATCATTTATTGGTGATTATGTCTGCTTGAAAAAAATACTTAGGACCTGTTTTCATCTCACGATTCTTGCCAAGTTACGTGCCGGGAACTATACCTACACAGTTTTACGTTCAAACTAAGAAATACGTATTTTACTTACTCTCTTGTGCAAAATTTGATATCCAAGTAGATTTTTGACGACCTCGATGGCGCAATGGTCACCAAGCCGGACTGCCGAACCTGAGGTCCCGGGTTCGATTCCCGGTTCGGTCGACATTTGTGTGATGAGCATGCTTGTTGGCCGTGGTCTGGGTGTTACAATATGTTATAGCTATATGTAGTTTATCAGTTGTGTTAGCGCCCATAACACAAGTTAATTAATAACTTAGCATGGGGCTAACCGACTGTGTGTGGAAAGGTGTCCTGACATTATTTATTTATTTATTTATTATTTATTCTGCACTGCATCGATGAAAAGCTGCGTTACCACAATTAGTGCACCTAGTCCTTTTGTAAAAATACATAACATACTTACATATTTTCACATCATTAAGCTGAACAGTTGTTTCGTTTGTTCAAACAAACACGCTTATCTCAAGATTTAGATTGTTTAAAAAAACTTAGTGTTAGATGGCGCATACATCAAGGAAGGTTAGGACGCTGGTGAAACAAGTGGTGGAAACTAAGTAGTTGTACCTACTTACATCCTTCAGCAAAAAAAAAATAAGTTATATATTCCACTACAAAAAAAGACTTAGGTATTCTACTTCCTACATGACGATAAACGCAGGTCGCCAGTGACAATCACTATTGATTGTCAAGGTTTAAATGCACCTTCATAGTACTACACGACTCTCATCAGACACATCCTATCTAATAGCTTAACAAAAAATCCTCTAAAACCACACACGCTGCAGATTAAATTCTTCAAAGAGAAACTACAGCAAAAAGTGGCTCCATCTTGAAGTTTAATCTTTAACGAAATATTCCTTTGCCGGGGAAAACTCACCCTGGTATTAAAAACGGACGCACTCATGTGTGAACGACAGTGTTTCTTCTGGCGGGAACAAAGGATAGGGAAAACATTCGCTTTTAGGTCTGTTGGATAGTGGAAGATAGGAAGTTTGAAGATATAGATGTTTTATGTGACGAAAATAGATAGGCTTTATCTTGTACGTGTACTTAAATTTACTTACACATTGGCAGGATAAAACATCTGAGAACTTCTTCTTGCGATGCTAAGCTATATTATTGTACAGTTCAGCAGAATCTGTTCGGTAGTTTTTGGGTTAAAATAAATATCCGCAATACACACATATAAACTTTCACATTTATAGTGTGTTGTGATGAGATATAACCTATTTATTCAAAGAGAAAGACTTATCTGTTCAGCAGAGGTTGTATTTAAACCTGAATTTAAAGCCCAAAATTGAATTTACTTACATTACATTACTTACCTTTTGTCTCAGCGAATTTTCTAATTTGAAATTGGTAAGTAAGTATGAACGAATGCCATATAAATGCAGATAGAAAATGAAACAATTTGTAGATTATAGGAAAAGATTTATATATTAATATTTTATCATCATCATCCTCCTGCCTCCTGACTTTATTTGGGTTAGACGCATTTTTCTGCTTCCAAACTCTTCTGTCTAAGATCATCTCACAAGAAAAAATACTTCCAGCCAAGAAAAGTTTTAATAAAATACATATCATAGCTTACTCTACGCTACAATCCTTACTCCTCGGGTATCAGCAGACAAAGATATCTCCAGCAACACCCTCCTTATCCACATTGAGACGTCTTCCACATTAATACCAATACTGTATCCTATGCTCGATGTTTTTCTTTCTTTCCTTCTTTCTTTCTAGTGTTATTGCAGGAGAAATAACAGTCTGTTTGATGAGGGTAGTGTTGTGGGTTGTGGTTTGTAGAAAAGGGGTTTTTAACCATGTTATAATTCTAGTTCCCGTCAGCCGTTTCACCTAGCACTTAGCATTCCAAGGAAACAACTTATCATTCGGATATAAAGTAATATAAATTGTGGCTATATTATTTACTGCCAAGTTTCATTGAAATCCATATGTAGCTTTTGCATGGAAGATTAATAAATCGTCATACATTCGTATACATATTGATAAACTGTCTCATCTATCTATACTAATGTTATAAAGCTGAAGAGTTTGTTTGTTTGTTTGTTTGTTTGAACGCGCTAATCTCAGGAACTACTGGTCCGATTTGAAAAATTCTTTCAGTGTTAGATAGCCCATTTATCGAGGCTATAGGCTACTTTTTATCCGAGTCCGTGCCGAGGTTCCCACGGGATGCGGGTGAAACCGCTGGCAGAAGCTAGTTTATAATAATACTAGCCGTTTTCCCGCGGTTTCACCCGCGTCCCGTGGGAGCTACTGCCCGCACCGGGATAAAATATAGCAATAAGTATAAGTAGGATAGGATCTATTGGTATACTAACTGTCCCTTGCAGTTTTACCCGTGTCTAGTTATTCTACAGTTTTAAGCTCAATAGTATTTTATCTAAATCATTTCAGTAGATTTTTGCCTGAATGTTTAACCCAGCACTTTAAAAGAAGCAGTCATGTCACCAACTTCGTCACCATTTCTTATTGTACAAAAATATTTTTTCCCCATTAAACCCATAGCAAAATACAAGGAAAAAATTGCCATTTAAAACGTTTTTGCACAGAGGTCAATAAACGTTTTCTTTTGAAAACAAATGTGTTTCAAACGACTCGAAGCATATTTACACAACAGGGGGTAAGACTCGAGGGGTAAGGGGTAATACCCCCATCATTTCTTGGTAGCAATAAATTCTAGGAATGCGTACAATAAATTTTATCAACCACCTTCTGCAGTGCTGTTTAGTCTTAATGGTATTTTGTGCTGAAAAATGTGAGTGTATGTTGTACCTAGTTGTTTCTTGTGGATTCTCTTATGATATCAACTATACGTACGGTATTATTATGAAGAAATATTTCATAGTTGGCTTGTTCTGATCATTTGAATAATTGCTTGTTTTATCAATTTGAATAAATAGTAGACCGTAGCTTTCCGCGATAAATGCGCTATCTAGACCTCAAAAAGTTTTTCAAATCTGATTACAGTGAATTTTGAAGTAAGTGTAAAACTAGCAGGTAAGTACAGCTCATACATCAGAATAACATGTATGGTACTTTTTATAGGAGTAATGGACAGTGATTGAATAAAAGAATGTCGAACTGAATTATCCTCATGACATCAGGCAAATGTAGAAAACTATTCAACAAAACAAAACAAGGTAGGTATAGAAATAAAACACATCCAAAATATTAAACAAAAACTTTTATTCTTCCCATCACTTTAATATTATCTCCAATAAATAAAACAGTCCAAACCTTCATCTACATACTAAATATTTTTTTCTTTTTTTTTACAGTAAGTAAAACCTTCTTTTGGTAAAGGAAAATGGCGGGAACATGACATCGGAAGTGCTGTGGTCAGGAAACGCCTTGCCCTGTGAACGTTGAGAACATAGCGTTTATAAATCATATTTTTATTTTTTATTATGGCAAGGGTAGTGGGTATATATTTATGTAAGGAGTTTGGTATGCTTATGTTTGGTAGTAAATATGTGTTGGTAAGTAGAGTGTTGAAATTTTTTGTTATAAACAAAAAATAATGCGTAAAATAATAGGTAAAATAATGGGTAAAAAATTAGGGAAAATGAATTAGCTGTGTATTAAGTTTTGATTGGTGAATACATAACAAGGTACATTATGTGTTTAATTTAGTTTTTGCGTAATTAGGAATAGTCGATTAAGTACTTTTTATTTGTAGGATAAACCGCCCTTCGAGCTTAATAATAAAATATGCAAACAAATATGTAAGTAAGTATAGTGTAGTGTAAAGACTACTAAAAGGAAGTTTAAAAAATCAGTATTCAGTCTTAACCAAACTTTTTTTTAATCACCCAGATAGCTTAAAGTCGAACTTTTTTTAAACTAAGCCCAAAGAAAGGCGTAACCGAATCTCAGGCCCAATAAAAAAAAAAACAAAAACAAATTGTTTAAAATGACTTCACAAACGAGACAATCACAACAATTAGCGGTAATCAGGAACAGACTAATCATTAATTACGGAGGGAATGCAATCTTTAAGCAAATTGAGACAAAAAGACACTGTTGGGGTGTTTCAATTTGGTTGAGATGTGGGAAGCTGTGGAGGTGGCAATTTTTTGGTTGATGTGAAGTTAAGATGTATTTAATGGTAAATAAAAAGTGTGGCGTGAAAAGAAGTGACTATAGTAATACGAATAGTCGAATAGCTATCTAGATGGTTTAACATGGTTTGTATTATGGAACAAAGTTTAAAATATGATCCAGTAACAAATAGTTTTTTTTTTCATACACGGAACTTTTGTTACATTTAATTTTAGATTAGATACAAGGAACTACATATTTCGTTTGGATGTATCAAACATCATTGGTCAGAAAAGGTGTAAATTACTGCTGCCAATATGAACTCTGTTTACAATTTTCTCCACCAAACTGAAAGGCCGTGTAATACCTACCACATCCAAAATTTAGTACATCACTTAGCAAAATCGTTAAAACTCTCCGGACGAGTAGAAATGGAATTATTAAAGACGCCTGAAGTCGTAACTGAGTTATCTTCACCACCTGTTGAAGCGCTAATTAATTCGATTTCACAAGCACCTTTTTGTTTTAGAGTTCCCTAAAGAATCTTTTGCGAAAATTTGAAATTTTCGTGTTTGTCATTTTGGTTAATCTATGTATCAAACCATTAAAGCTGCATTTTAGAGTCGTATTTTTTTTAAGATTTTATCAACTAGGAAAACATTTTTTTGGTAGGCTTAGACGCAATAAAAAATGTAATAAAATTCTAGGAAAAAATAATAGTGGAATACTTAATTATTTTAGATTCTAATTAATTGTTAACGACCAAAACGCTCCAAAAGGGAAACACTTTAGTTTGATTTACAGCCTTTAAATCAAGGGGGTACGTTTAAAAACCGTCAAAAATAATAATTAGTACGAACTTTCACAATTACTTTCTTAATAATAAATGGTAGAAGCCATGTCTCGGGGACAAATTCGTGCAGGTGCCTTGAGTCATTAAAAACAGTTTATTGCGAACATCGGCTATCGCGGCCATCTTGTGCGCCATATTGTTTTTAAATTTATTACAGTAATTACGTCACGTCACAAGCCGCAACTGATATAACAATGTTGCTGGCCTAAAATACAAAATTAAAAGTAAAAAGCACCAACCTCTTTTCTTTTCGTCACATTTAAGAAAAGAGTTTGTAGTTTAAAAAGTAATGAGTAGGTTCTTATTTTGAAATTGTTGACAGTTGACGTTTGTAATTATCGTTGAGTTGGTAATTGATCTCGTTAAGTTCATCAGTGTAACTTGACAATTAGTGCTGATTTTGATAATTATTTTCTTTTGTTATTGAAATAAATAGCATGTGAAAGGTAGCTCATGTATAACAATTTAAAAGCTGGTCTGTTCTGCTCTGTTACAGCCTTTTTATCGTCCCACTGCTGGGCACAGGCCTCCTCTCACACGGAGAAGGATTGAGCATTAATCACCACGCTTGCTCAATGCAGGTTAGTGATTTCAGACTATATAGTCCAGGTTTCCTCAAGATGTTTTCCTTCACCTTTTTATCAGCCATTGGTGTCCAAGATATACTCAGAAAGTACATACAAACTTAGAAAAGAAAAAAAAAAGCTAAAGTAAAAGCTGGTATCACATCAAAAATAATGCTGAAAAGTTAGTGAATTTTATGATTGGTATTATTAACATTGCCCTAGTTACTATGAATATAGTTAACAGTAAGTAATGCAATTCGCCGTGAAAGTAATTAAAACAAGCAAATACCATTCAATTTTCTATGAAAACTATAATTGTTTTACCTACAGAATTTATAACCGCAGGTAATGAAAGTGACTGCGCATTAAACTAAATATTAATTATTTTTTTACATATTTTTTTTTGCTATTTAATCGTAAGAGTTAACTATCGGATATATTTTTCAAAACGTAATCTTTCCTTAATTGCCGTTGATAGTCTATTATAACGTGTCGAAAATACCTAACTACCATAAGTAGGTATTTTCATTATTTTTGACACACAGTTGCACAGTTGACCTTTCTCATTATTTACTTCCAAAAAAGTCTAGACTGCAACTTAAAAAAGCGCGTATTTACTCAACGTTTTTTTTGTCTCGTTGCGTTGTCACACAAACGCCACTGTGTTTACCCCCTTAGTGACATTTCACTGACAATTAAATTGTCACATTAGGCTGTCAGGTTGTCACCCGTCATGCTGTCATTAGCACCATGTTTTGGCATGTCCCCACTTATCTATAAACCCTAATTGTGCGCCATTTTCAAAAAGGTTATTTTCGTGTTTTACGTACCGAGTGTAAAATGAAATTTAGCCTTTTTCAAGCCCTTTTTTCTATAATTGAATCGATTTAGATGTTTGTTCGTGAGTGTAAAATTGTTTGAAAAACGATGGCACTATAATTGTTTAGTATTAAAAGATAATAGAGCAAAGATATGCGCGTGATATGCCAATAAAAAGTGTGAATGCAAGTTTCCTTTGTGCATTCAACACCTTTAAGTGTAATTTAAATAAAATATTTATAATTATATTTACAAAAGGAGTTATAAAAGGATTATTTCTATGCGCTTGAGTAGATAAACGATCTAATAAACTGGTGAGACGGTGTTAAAACCGTCGTTTGTAAGTAAAAAAAGGGCTTAGTTAAAAGCATTGTTAGTCTGGTATTCAAAGAAGGCATTTCCAAGACCTGTTAACGTCACTTTTTTCTAGCTTGTCGCTATATAGTCTATGTCATCTACGCTTAAATTCTTGACATTTTGATCAACTTAGATATCTCCAAAAGTTAACAAAAGACAACAAGGAATTAGCCAAGTACTCGTATCTTATCGAAAACTATTCCAGCCGTTTCCAGTAAACATACCAAAAAGAGGCAAAAAACAACATTTACACTATCTTTCAAAATTACTGACACAACAACAAAATGTCTTTGTTTACGGCTCAAAAAAAGGTTTTATTGCGGCCATAATATAATTATCTTTAAGTCTAATGAATTTACTTTTTATCTGGACACGAACTGACATAGTTATCGGGGATACTTCACAAAAAATAGATGAATTATTCAACGTATTTTACAAAATTTAAGTACCCGAAAATGGGCGGAGGGTTCCGTACATTTAATTAAAGGTAATTATGATTTGATATGCATTTTTGATTGCTCGTTAAAGGTTGTAATTTTGTGAACAATAAAATTATGCAAGTTGATGTATAATGGTTATTAAGCTTAATAATAAACATGGTGGTATCGCCATGATGGTTTTCGATTTTGGCTTTTGATGAGTTTTTGAATAATTCTTATAAGTTTTTGGCTCAATTAGATACTGTGTCACGTAATTTTATGTTATATTAAAATGAAAATTAGTGCTTTTCAGTAAGTTTTTATCATTTGAATATATGAATGGTTTTGTCTTAAATTAATTGACTTTAGACAGGATAATCGACATTATATCTGTTATTGCACTTTTTGCCATGCCGAAGCAATATTTATAAATCAACTGTTTTTATAACTCTCTCTACAGTCAGTGATGGTCAAAGCTTAATTTTAACAATACTAAGTACCTATCCAGAAAACCTTTAACGAACTCAAGAATAGTTGAGTTAAACCCAAAACATTAATTATTCCTGTTACGGACCCCTAAAAGATCATCGATTAACAGATAACCATCGCAAGTAATTCCGTACATTTTAACCCAAAAACAGGATTGCAGTGACCATTAATTACATAGTTTTTTGTGTATAAATATTTATATCCACTTATTATGGTAATTTATGGACAGTGAAAGCGCTAACTCGGTGGTTATTTCACCCTTGAATATTCCGTTTTACGATCGCCTTAAGTGGGATACTTGATAATAATTTTATTTATGTTGACAGATATATTATAATATTTTAATTAGTGATTAAAATTGTATCAGCTCTTTATCGTTTCCTGGTTTTTTGTTGATGATACGGTTCTTCCCGGATGTGAAGGTATTTTAACTTCGGAAATATACGTGAGGTGACAGAAAATAGAGGTATGACATAGCCTGGTATGGTTCCTAAGATAAGTTGGTTAAAGATTTTTAAAGATTTAACATATTTTTATTAGGTACCTCAATCGATTAATCAGTCCGTAGAGTACCTAGAAATACGATTAGGTGAGCCATGATAGGCATATAAATATTCGTGCTGTTCTTTTATTTTTTTCTTAAGTAATGCTATTTTGTTGGCAGTTATAGCAAATACCCATGCGGCCAGCAGTATGACTTCAACAAGATACTTTTTTTAATACCTATACAAGGTGTTGATTTGCATCCGTGCCATATTCAAGGACGTGAGCAAATAAATTAATATTGTTTTATTATTATATTCCTTGACATGTATCACTGAACATGTACAATTTTTAACCAGTTCTTCTTATATTCTTATGATCGAAATTGCGTTCCAAAATAAGGGTCGATAACACGAACCCCATTAACAGTTTGTTAAAACAACGACTTAGAATTAGGGGTTGTAGTGTTAATATCTCGATTAAGTTAAAACCATCTTGTTAATATGCATAAATATGCATATAATATGCTTTTTCATATTTTGGGGTAAAACGGGCGGAATTTAGAAATGGCTGTCGGTATGTTGTTTGCATAATCGTTTGGAAATTAATAACTTTAATTTATTGTAATTTATTTTTAACACCTATTTTAAGGTAGTTTGATGGTCTGAGTTAGATTAATTTAATTATATTATAATTGGGCAGTTTTAATTGAAATCTCGTGTATCTAGGTAGAGTGTATAATTGATTTGAATTTAATAAAGGAAAGATTTTTTTTAAATAATTGAATAAATTAAGCATATTTAACGTATCTGATTACTAAAACAACTCTAACGTTTTTTTCGAAACCTTTATTTATAGACTTCGTTCCACTTCCTTAATAAAAACGCCCATAAAACACAAAACTTTTTAATTTTACTTCACAATGTGACAAATAAGGTCAATTTAAAAACGAAAATTGTAATTACAATGACCAAAACAATAAATTAAACCAACATAAAGACCCACGGTTGTTGTTTGCCATAAAATTCACTATAAAAATGTGTTTTATTGGACCTCTAAATTGACCCCTATTAATTACCCTGATTAGGATCTGAGGAATATATTTTCGATTATAATTTAAGTTTAATGAGATACAGTATTACAATGGTTAGATAATGACATAATTATTTTATTTTTATGTCTTTTTTGGGACATGGTTTTTGAATATCCTATTCAATGATAGGTACATCTTGTTTGTGGTCGTTTTTTGTGCAACCAAATGTAAGTCCGTAGCCTGGATATTGAACCTTCTGGCGTTGCGCCTTTTTAGATTCTTTCCTTCATATCTGGAAGACTTCGTGGTTACCTGAAACAATAATTACGGATTTTAATGAATTTCATCTCTTCAAAGTTGGTTAAAAAATTGTCCCAGTAGTTTTCTCAGGATGTCGGAATATTTTCTTAAGTAAGTATAAGTAGGTACATAACAAGTTTCCAAATAGGAGGAGGTTCTCAATTCGATTGTGTTTTTTTTTTTTAATTAAGAATAGATACTGTTTACGTCCGTACATAGCATGGTGCGGTATTGGTATCCTACGCTGTGCTTACAATTAAATTAAAGAACATTACCTATATCCCAATGTAGGAATATGGGTAAGTATATTGGTAGATCATGAAAAGCTCAGCCATACAAATGTATAAAAAGAAGTTTCACACATATTCACAAAGCTTAAAAACTAAAACGCATTTAACAGTTTTTCATCCAATACCACTACGCACTAATTTTGCTTGTTCAAACAAAAAATGGATTAACATACGTAATAATTTTATTTGCTTATCTTTTCAACAGATCTGAAATCATACCTCTAATCTTACTACTTAAACGTATCATTTCAAAAATTTCAACAATCTACTACTTTAGTATAAGTAATTTAATTATTGTAGTACAGTCAGCTTCAAAAGTTGAACTATGTAATCAAAATTTTCAAAACTGCTAAACACCGCATCGTCAATAACTTACCAGATTTTATTGGGAAGCAATTTAAAAACCTAATGTTATTTAAGTACATATTAACATTACCTACATATTTACAAATGAAAAAGGAAATATAAAAACTATGTATCAAAAAACTTATGCTCATCGCTGTCAGCGGGGATCGTGGAATGGAACAATATATATATTTTTTTAAGTTGTATATTTAATGTTAAGTTGGCGTTTGTGCTGTTAAGAAATTTTGAAAATGTTCATTTGTTCAGCTATTTCTGACGCTGACTGTACTTACACAAGCCCAACTATGCGCAGTCGAGTACATTTTTTTCGACCGTTTAATTTGCATTCTGGCGGTTATCTTTAGAATCTGAATGGTTAATTGTGAACGTGGTTGATGTTAACCGTTGGAACTTATCTGATAGCTAACTGTAACACGCAACGAGTTAGGATGTGGTTACAATGTTTGTTTTTTTTTAAAGTTACAATTTCGATTCGATTTTTTCGTTTAATGGCACCGAGTGTGTTTTATAAAGAATTGTTAGCCCACATCAAAAAATGGTAGAGTTTTTTTAGAAAGAAAAAATCAATAAAATATAATATTGATATTTATAACTAATGCGAATGAATCAGGACTGAATAAACTACATATAATAGACATTAATTTACGCCAATAAAGCTTCCAGTTTCAGAAATGTTCTCCATAGTCCAAACTATGCAAAGACGCCTTATTTCGTGTTAACATTTTTGTTAGCAATAAAAAAATGATAAATAAGTACCTATTTTATGATAACAAATCGATAACCACGTGAAAACTACACGCTGGTTTGTTAACACGATCTTCACATAAACGGAAATATACTGATACTACAATTCCAACTTTTGTATGTATTTGCATTTGTAACCTACCTAAATAATAGTTTCTAAAAAAACAAGATATGCAATTTTGACAATTCACAGAACTGATAGTAGATTTTCCACTCCACTACAGCTTTGACGGAAAAATAAAAAAATACGGAATATACACAAAAAAGAAGGTTCAGATGCTAAATACTAAAAATGAATTAATAATCTTTATGTTACACCTATCATGATAATATCCACTTACTAATCGCATATAACTCATAAAAGCCATATAATAGAAGTATCAATGGCGGTTGACAAGTTAACCCTGCACCTGCCACGTTGATAAAGCCGTCACATAATCATTATCATAATCAATAACCATTATTTTTTAATATTAATATCATTCACATAAATCAAGCAACAAAAACTAAACATAATTAGACCATTTAATATTTTTTTATATTCACCGTTTTATAGTTTTTATCATTATAATAATATTTTTTTTTTCATATTAATGTCAGTCACTTAAATTAAACCACTAAAAGTAACTAAAAAGAAACTAAACATTTAATGTTTTTTTTTTTATTCAGCATTTTATAGTTTTTTTTTTCTTTAAATATGAAACCATAAGCAATTAGCCAAAGACCAAGACTTTGATTAATACACTATAATTTTTTTTTTATATTGTTAGGCAATAAATGATGGAGCCATAATTTTACAAGTTATGACATTTACGAGTAAATTATTTTCATTTGAATATTATTTTGGTCACGATAATATCAAATATATTGTTGGCACTGTATTTTTTCTCTAAAACCGCGTGTTTTGTATTTTTGTTTTATCTAATCTACTGTTTAACATGTTAAAAGAATTTAATGGTCCTTACGATGAATTTTTGAATAACACACAATTAAATTAAAATAGAAAAGTAATTTTGGCTTATCTATGAACATCTTAGAATGTATCGCGCACTCCATAACAGTCAGGGAAACAAAAGGCGTAAGATATATTAATGACGTTAAAAATTTAAAGAAACGGAATTAAAGATTTTATTTTTAAACTTCAACAACAATTTCTTTAATAAATCATTTAAACTTAACGCGCAAAATGTTAAGGGAGATGCATAATAGTTTTTGACTTATATAGAAAACTTTGAAAGACATACCAACTTTCTTCGCCTACAAAAATGGTATCATTCGAAAACCGCTATAAAATGGCTTCCACATACTTCCTAAAAATCAATTTAAGCCCCAAAAAAACGTATCATAATTTCGCTGTTGCCACCCCACGCACTGTGATAGAGGGAAAGGGACCAAAATATACTTTTTCGCAGAAAGAAAGGGACGAGGGACAAACAAAAAACTTCTACGAGAAAAAACATGGTCGCGAAAACCTCGTAGGGGTTGATTTTAGAGTGGCACATTAGTGAACCCTACACTGTATTTGACTGGAGAAAAATGAATAATAACCACCCCCGCGTGGGGTTGGACTTTAACGACCATATTCGAAGATATTTTGTAAGAATGCGAAAGGATATTAAATTTTTAGTGCTCTTTACAAGAGGAATTTTAATGACATTCTAGTTCATTAAAACTTTTATGTGGTGGGAATCATAGTTGCTGGCATTAAGGGTAGTAATAATCTGAACTGAAATATTCTAAGAATTCAAAACGACAGAACGTATTTGTATCTCCATTATCAAGCAACAAATCTTAATATTTTTAGTATAAAATTCGTGAAACATAATAAACTATAATACCAAACAGACAAACAATTTTACCGCTTCCAAACAAACATTTGGTACGTACCATTAGGCCAAACGCGTCTTCAGTAACAACGGGTGATTTGACACCCCTACCTAATAAATAAATAAATTATGAGTAGGGCACACGTCTAAGGAACGTTCGATCAATAGTACGCAAAATATTCAAATCTTGTCAATTCGAATTCTTATTCAAAAATCGAATGACAAAACATGACGTTTGCAGTGAAAGGGTTATAGATTAAAAGAGTATAGATACATAGAGTATCTATAGCGAGTATAGATTGTAAGAATAGAGATATTATTCTACGATTAATTGAGTTTTAGATCATTAAGTTTTACAACGATTAATTCATAATTGCCTTGTAAGTATGATATCCAGGTATAACTTCAGGAATTTTAAGTGCTTATATATTTTCCGCTACATAGAACCACATAGCTCGAAGTTATTTACTTTTTAATATCTAACTGCCGTTTTTATTCGATAGAAATACCGCATATCATTACATAATTGAAAATGAAATAACACCAATCGGATTCTTTTGATAGCTTTAAAAAAAAGGACCCGCACCTTGAAGCACTAAATAGTCGGCCGACAGTTGACTCAATGGTTGGCATTTTTTTTTTACAAAAATCTTGATTCCAATCAAAGTTTTCTGTACATCTGATGTTTATAATGTGCACACTACCATTCATCTTCATACTGATTGATGAGCCCAAACCAACTATCAGCCGACTAAAAGTTTGCAGTGTGATACTCTAAAATGTAGATGTTCAATATCAATTGTTACGCCAAAGACAAATAAAAAGAGGAATTTACAAGCAAGCCTCCTTTTAAAACTTTTATGAATACCATCCTACCTTCTTACTGTCAAGTCTTGAGACCTAATCCGTTGTCAATAGGACTTTCCTTACATAATTCATTGTTTGTTCTTTGAAAATATCCCGGATTATCCTCGTCTGGCCGATGTTATGGCATTTAATGACGTCATTAAAGTAAACAGACACAACTTTTCTTTGCTGCATTGTGTTTTAATTCTTCTAAGATCTGTATAACGTAATTTGGACTGTATTTCTTAATGTTTAGAGCTGGTTTTTGTTTGAGGAATGGTCTAATTTATAAGTCGTACCCTAAATATTTGCAGTTATTTGTCAAACCGCTAATTGCCTGTTATATTGGGCCAAGGAGGGTGTGTTTGTCTGTTTATGTCTCATTAATGATGAACACCCAATTTGTTTGGTACAGTTCAATCCTAATTTATGTGAGAATTTTAATGAACTTCTCTGTATGTCTTTAAAAAAAAGACAATCAACGAGCTTATTAAGTTTAAGGTTCTGTGTAGCTTTTAACAATAGGTTTATATTTTGGATTAAAGTTGCAACTATGTATAAATTTATCGAGTTATCGAGTATTCGGAGTGACCACAAAAACCCTTTCCCACCTGAATTGTACTGTAAGCATAATCATAGTACCTACATTACTTAGATAAGTTTTAAGTACATATGTAAGTACATACGTTCACCTGCCTAACTAAATGTAAAGCATTGCTCACACTCAACGAAAACTCGCTCTGAAAATTCTTTGCCACTTTCTTGACTTGGTAAAACTTCCAAATTCGAGTCGAATGTTAGCTTTTCCTATTCGAAATTTAAGAATCCCACAAAAGTAGGTTACTTGAAAAGTATCAACTTTGTTTAAAATTATAGGGACAGTAATTAATTACTATAATCTTCCGAGAGCTTGAACCTAAGTACCTATTCCTTTTTATCAACTACTAGCTTTCCGCCCGCGGTTTCACCCGCGTCCCGAGATAACTGCTTCCCGTAGCCGGATGGTAACAACTACTATCCTATGTCCTTCTCCTGGCTTTAAACTACCTCCCTGCCAATTTTCATCTAAATCGGTTCAGCCGTTCTTGAGTTATAAGTGGAGTAACTAACACGACTTTCTTTTAAATATTATAGATAGACGATTGATTTTTCTTGTCTGTTGCGGTGATTATGTTTATATGGAGAACCATAGTCTTTTCAATACATTTAAGCTCCATAGGCAGCCTCCAGGCGTGACATCATAAACATAGAATCTATTTCAACCAATTTTATAGAGTATGGCTCTCACATAACTAGAAACTACTACAAAACACTAACAAACAAATTCATTACAACTTACACACTCCTAAAATTCGATTACAAATAGGTGCTTCATACAAAATTGAATCGTCTTCAACCTTATAAAGCTGCACGCACACAACAACACATCAACATTTGCGACATGCCGACTATCCATATAAGACCTTAAACTCGTATAAAATACATCCACAAAGAAGGAAAAAGTAATGCAAAGGAATCAGTACAGACTATCACGAAATTGATCTGTAATTCTACAAGCGATATGCACTTTTATATCCTCAAAAATAAAGATCAATATCCATTGCATGCCTGCGTTGTAAATTGGTTTTTCGCTGCAATGGAATTAGAACTCTACCAGCTTAGGATTACAGTCCACTTTTGAGTGTAGGTTACACCTCATATACCCCACATAAGTTAGGGCCCAAGTAATACGGATGACGATGCGAAGTTAGTGGAAAGAAAGGGGAGACGGGAAGTGGAATAACGAGGGGGTGGGAGGTATGGGGGAGAAACTCCCCCTGTTTCGGGTTTTCAATAGATGTTAGAGTTTCACTTCCCGTACGATTTAAAAGGCAGACAGGTGTAAATGTTGTATGTTGGGTGAGTGTTGGTTCGTGGTGTGGGAGCATAACTTGAGACGAGGTTTAGAAATTCTGGGAGACAGTTGCATCTATTGTGGGGGTGATTAAAGCTCGTATGATAGTTTGTGGCTGATGAGCTTGTTTCTGCAGTATATGGTTTACTACAATTTTTCGAAAGAATAGATGTTTGGTTCACGTCTGTGGATTTGATCATCAAAAGCTTGGCTCTTGGGATTGAACTAGACTGAAATAAGCTATTGGTACATAATACTCGTATATTATTTATTTTTTAAACTAAAGTCCCAATTTTCTTTTCTTTTCTCGAAAACCTAGGTACCTACTAGCTAGTTTCTGTGAAAAACTTTTACAAACCTCTCTGTGTAAGATTTTATATCTACACGAGAACAACTAAGAATATGCCTTCAAGCGTAATGCTTTAGTTTTAGCCATACATCTATATATATAAAAGAAAGTCGTGTTAGTTACTCCACTTATAACTCAAGAACGGTTGAACCGATTTAGCTGAAAATTGGCAGGGAGGTAGTTTAGAGTCAGGGGAAGGACATAGGATAGCTTTTATTATAAAAAATAAAAATAAAAAAAAAAACAATTTATTCCGGACATACAGCGCCATCTATTGTTCAAACCAAAAATCTGCCGGATGCCACTATTCCACGCGAACGAAGTCGCGGGCAGAAGCTAGTAATATATAAAAACATACAATTTTCAGTAAGTACCAAAGTAATATTCACTTAGATACACAAACGGAGATATATCTAGAGATATATATCCCGCGATATGTCTTATAATATACAAGCCATCGCCACAGAGCTCCGCGAAGCATTTTTCAAGACACAATCCACCCTCGCTTTTCTGAACGTATTATTGTTTGGTTTAAATCATAAGCGATAGCGGGTAAAACATTAGTATCTTTAGGCCGTATGGAAAAATAATACTGGAAGCCGACGTCGATCTACCATCGCTTATCGTTGCTGACCCTAGTCTGTTACAGCAAAATTTGGTCACGGTACTTCAATCTAATGGGCCGTGGTTAGAGCTCGTAGAGAGCTAGAGCTTTCTTTCTGTATAAAAATGTTAGAGTCATTATTCTAATATAATATATTTCATACACCATTCAATATGAAAGCCCTTTTTATATTTCGCAGACGATTTAAAAGTTCATGCAAACTCAAAATAATTTATTCAAACTTTACAGCAAAAGTATTTCAAAAATTGCGCCGCCGTATGACAAAATTTAGAAAGGACAGCCCCAAAACACCTACCCTTCACAATTTCCTTTTTTTTTTGTTACGAAGAAGAAGTATCACTACAAAATCTCCAGCAACACAAGTAGGTTATGTGTACTTTATCCATCACCTCACGACCAACACCCCAAATCCAAAACGCTCTCCCCTATGTCTTGTCCCCTAAACCGCGCAAAGTTCGTTTTTTCTCGGTGCTCCTTGGCAGTTTTAATGCATCGCAATATTTTCGTGTCAGCCGCATACCCCGTGACGTCAGACTATGATATATTGGAGCCTCGCCTCCTTTACGATATTATAACAATTTTCCCTCTATATTTTTGCTTTTGGACGCCATTTTTTTTCGAGAAAATTGAATTATCTAAACAAAGTTTTGGGCGGTGGTTATTAGATTTGTGTAAGTGTAGTGGTTATAGATCTTTGTTGTTCAGCGGGTGGTTAGAATGATTACAACATTCGTAATTATTTACCGGAACGGCTGTTCATAAAAATATACAGCACCTAGTAACGATGATGGGCTGTAAATGAAACCTTTACAAAGAAATAAATTACAGTTTCAAAAACACGAAGTTAGGAATACAGTGATATATTTCCAAAGTTCTATACCTACACCATATAAGTGAGCTACGCTTATCCATTAAATAGGAAAAAAATACCTTAGATAAACTGATCGAAACGCAATATAAACCACAACTTTAACCAATAAAACAGACTATTCAATAAATGAAAAATTACTAAAAACTCCAAAGTAACCAACCTTAGCAAAACTCCTGCAGACTACATACACGAAAAAAAAACAACTTATGTATATAGACAGATACCTTCAAAAAAGTATCCTAAACAAGCCACGTTCTAAGTAAAAGTGAAGACAAAGGGAGGGTAGGTAGAAAAATGCTCGACTTACAAAGAAGGTTCGTTTCGGCTCCTCGCAGACTACCTCATATGTATGGAAATGTGGCCTAAGCTTGGTATAGTAAGGGCGGGGGCAGATTGACGGAGCGCGGAATTTCAAAGTCGAAAAATGTTGGTTAAAATGGCTGTTTGTCGTTTCAGCACAACGTAAAGCACAAAATATTTATTGAAATAGATACTCATACATGAGTAAATGAGATATATAAAGAAAAATAAAATCAGACAACAAATTAACGTGTCTATATCTCTGGTAAGAACTCAAACACTAACGAACACTAAATAAATGTATTTCCTTTGTTTTTTAGTTTTCTTACTAAATTATATAACACCTAGGTTTTTAAATACAAGATTATGTGTAAATATTGGAGCTTAGGCTTATACATACAGACTGTAACGACAATCATGTAAATGTTCGATAAATTTTGACTTTCGCCATTCTACCCCCAGCCTAAGAAAGCTGCCACATAAAAACCTCTACAAAGATAAGTAACCAGTTTAGGAATGAACAAAATGTAGGTATCTTATATATTTTTATATTACAATATTATTTTCTTCTATATACCTATCTTTAATAACGTCCGTGGGCATATCCGTGGGCATAACGGCAATATTTACATGATATACGTATAAAACGGGTTTTCATATCAAACTTGAAAACGATGATATATCGTGAAAAGTTTTCAGTTTCAGCTACAGTTCCCGTATTAAGTATGTATGAAGACTGGATTTTCTGTGAATGTTTTGACTGTTATACATAATACTCATAGATAGAAATAGGGAAATATATTATTATGAAGGAGTTTTGAAATAATAAGTCCTCATTTAGTCTCTACTCCATTAGGCTTTCTGATGATGGACAGATAAGTGCTTTTTTCATAGGCTTATTAAAATAAACAACATCAAACTAGCTTACACCAGTGGTTTCATACCCGGATAAAAACAAGAATAGTCTTCCTCGGCTATGTAACAGAGCAAGAGTTTTTGAAATAGGCACCGTAGTTCTTGAGATTATCGATTCAAATGCAAACGCACAAACTCTTCACTTCTTCAGCTTTATAATATTAGTTTAGATTTATTTTTAATCAACTCTCAATTCTATTCCTGACCTAAGAAAGGTCATTGGAGATTTTCCGCCATATAAAATAATAATTAATACTTCTTGATACGGCGCGTATTGTGAGGAGGTTTCTGTCTCTGGGACCCTAACCACCGGTACCTTGGACCCTGTGCCCGATATCGGTGGCCATCTATTTTTTATATTTTTAAATGTTTTTTTTATTTTTATAATCGAATATTTAAAAATATAAATAATATGTTGTAAGATAAATAAATGACAAAAAATACAATTAATCAGTAGGTAAACCGCGTCTATTTTAAGGCCTGTTTTGTACCGACATAAAGCCAATCAAGGTCCTTTATTTGATAGAATGTAGGTGTAAGCCTGGCCAATTTTGCATGCATGACACAAGTGTGTAAATAGCGAAAGGTGTGACAAATAAAAATAACTTTTGCCAAACCCACCATCAAATATTAACATGATTGCATGTTTATTATGTTTTTAATTAAAGTGGGTGTGTTATTAGCAATTTTCCTATTTTATTGACAGATAAATCGCAAGCAGTAAGCTAAACTATGTAGATATCTCAATAAATGATGATACAAAGACGTTCATGAATTATTCAAATTCAAATTTTTATTAATTTGGCACTAGGGCTTGTTAGGTGATTAAAACTGTTCATTTTCCTAAATAGGTACCTATAAAAAAATTAACTCACAACGCAATTTTCGTATATAACACCTTTACTTCCCTTCCTACCCAATATCCTCAAAGACTAATCTACATAAGACACATGAGGTAGACTTCTTACATCGTCTCAATTTCGGGGACCTAAGTGTAGAACACTAGAGAGCTGATTGCGAGTTTGTAAGCTAACGCGTTAGATACGTAATTATAACTCTATTGAAATAAAGAGTCGTATCCTACATCACATGATTTAGATATTACCTACGTCTTCATGCATTTGGCCGGATAATAATGTTTATTACTTCGCAAGTGAGCGCGATTATAACACGATCAAGTACCGATGACAGTCTTTATTAAACAATAAACAATTCTAAGATTAGTGCTACCTGATTAGGTTGTATGATAATAAACGCATGCGAGAAAGTTAACTTGCAAATTCGCACTAGGCACTCAGGTCATTGACCACACACCCATTTTTCCGAGCTCTGTGAATCTACCTCGAACCACCTTCGTCACGTAATGTATCAAGCGTAATCTTCTTACATCGTCTCAATTTCGGGGAAGCCACCCCCCGAGATTACCCCCTGCACGGCGATTTTTCTTTTTTTATTATTTCCAGCCAGTAGGAAATAGTCGAATAGATTGGATTTTATTTATGAATTTTGTGAAGAGGTTTTGTTTGTATTGTTTTGTTTAAGTTAGGCATGAATTAGTTTGTGTTTTTTTTTCAAATAAATTGAATTGGCTTATGTAACTATGTGCCTATATTTAATGCTATCAATCTAGAAAGACTTGTTCAATTCTAAGGATAATTTCAAGCAACTAAGTACTCGTAAATACATAGGTACATTCCAAGACTATAAGAGAATACCTAGTTTACGAACTTTAAAAGTTTCCTATTCTCGACAAATTACATGGAAAACCTTGCCTTCACACATAAAACATCCAAATCTAGAACCTCCTTTTTGGCAATCGGTTATAAAAAACACAATTTACTAACATCTAAAGACATTACGTTTTCTAACAAGACACAATGCTTTCGCGAAAATCCTCCTTAATACATACCCACCAGCGTAACTTGACCTTCCCTACCTCCCCCTAGCAGTTCAAAGACAGGTGACTGAAGGACCAGTGGTACAAAGTCAGGGGTCAAGTAAAATTGGTGGTGATGGTCGTTGTGAGTGATTGATGACGAAGGCGTGGCGTTCCAATCATTATCCTTGATGCATGGTTGAAGATTCGCGACTTTCGATTTTACGTTTTACGAAAATTAGTTTTTGAGTTGGGATTCGAATTTGAAGTGTTGGTTGAATAGTTTCTAGCGATGGATGTTATATGAAAAATGATTTGTGAAAAATGATTTAGATATCTTAGCTCGCCGGCATCACAAAAATTACTTAGGTATACGCAAAAAAGCATGATTTTGTACTATTGAAATATTTTTTTAAGCCATTTCAGTAAGACGACCTGTTGATGTCATTATGAAAGTTGCTAATTTCATATTTTAATTACAATTGATTAACACAAATAGTACTCACATGTCACACAATTACCACATTTTTCACTAATAAACACATGTGTAGATTTACTACATATATCTAAGTAATATAATTACATCTTTACTTCATTACAGAGATTCAAACTTAAAAATCTTCAAAAAACCTTCCTCACACTACGAAACTCTATAACAAACTGAATGTGCAACAAAAAATCACATTCACAAACGTATCTGCATTTTTAAAAACCGAATATATTAACCCTTGAATAATTAAAAATATGCGTGAGCGCAAATAATCGCGAAGAATTAACCCTTCGCATGCGAATGAGGCGCGGATGCGAAATCACGACCGGTCTCTGAGACCCAGGTGTGTTATTATTTTAAAAACAATTTGCATACGACTTCGGGATAATATTGTTAGGAAACATTCTCTTGAAAAGAGGTCACGTACACCGGTTTTAGATTTTGTAACTGTCACAGTTTTTTGACGGGTTAGTAAGATTTTGAAGACATTTAATTTTGCAGAAGCTTCGTGCTGCGGTGAAAACGTGTCAAACTAAAGTCGAGTTGGAACCCCGAGTATCCATCCATACAACTCGAAAATATCTGAAAAAAAAAACAACATTTGATTATTCGAAACTTTTTTAATTCACATCTGAAATAGTCTAAGAGTCCTGCAATTATCATACACACATCTCAAGTTGAGATTCTCAACCACACGAAATCTCACCCACTTCCCAACAGCCGAAAAACGCTCACACCAACGACATTCAACACAAAACAGCCATAATTGCGACAAAAACAAAGCTAACACAAGCATTAACCACATGTTTAACAACATCACAAGACAACGGACATCTTGTCTGACGGAAGTGTACCTACACACAAAAGACAAATGTACATTAATGTACAAGGTACACCTGCCAGACAGGGGGACACGAATTTAAATTTGAATACCCAGTGAAGGGTTGAAGACGTTCGTTGCTCAATGAACTTTTTTGAAATTGGAATTCGGAATTCTATGCGTGCGTTTTTGAATTTGAATTAAGATTGGAATTTGAATGTGTTCGGGAAATAATTAGCTGCTTTTATTTTTAACCTTTTTGATAGTTGAAAAAAGTATGTTGCGCTCTAAACGCTCTGATTCTGACTCTCCTATAGACAGTTTCGTAGATTTTGCATGAGAAATGAATCAACGCAGATATGATACCGTATCAGTATAAGGGCCGATTTTTCAATCGCCAGATAACTCTTATCTGAAGAATATGTTTGATTTTTTTACAGCTTTAAAGCAAAAACGCTATATTACTGTAGCTTTACAAACCGTCGAGCTATATCGCAGAGCAAATACTGCAAAAAGCATTTTCAGAATAGTTCCAACTACAGCACAAACCATACAAACCAAACAATAGTCATACACATTCCGCTCTCCCGATTTCAACACCCAATAAATTAAAATCAATCGATACACCCCGACACCTATCCTTTATGACCTATCAATAATTACCATATTACTGCAAATGTTGACACAGCTTTCCATAACAGGCAGCCCCATCGATTAAATCATAAAGGATATAAAGGAACCAAGTCTCACGACCTAAGAATCCGTTCCCACGAAATCCATGAATACATTAGAAAAAGGTTTTTTTATCTATTTCATTCAAATTCGGCCAGTTAAGATTCGAAATTTGAATATAAAGTGGAAGGGTTTATTCTTCGGAGTGTCAAAAATTGTTCTTCCGCATTCGAATAATGGTTCTTAATTTGAATATTCGGTGTTTGAATGCACGGGATCTATTTTGCATATCTATTTTTTTTTCTTGTGCGCATCTTAACTTTTCGCACAGTGCTACAAAGGTTGGTATGGTGCGGGCTTTATTGATTTTTGCCGGTCGATGCGTTACTTTGAATGTGTAATGAGATAAAATATTTTCCTTGCGTTGTCATATTTGTATTTTGTTAGTCTAATTTATACGATGCTTTGTGAGAAGGTGACGGATGTTAGTGTAACGTTCCCATGGATAGTAGACATAAATTACTGGTTACCTTATTTTTCGAAGCACGTAAAGCTAGTCAGTGTATCGGGTTACTTTATAAGTCTCGAAACAAAAATATTGATTAAAAAATTGACATAAACAAAAAGATATGAAACTGACAATTAATCTATGACGATAATTTTGTGAAACATATCTCAAGTTCTAACGTAACTTTATACTTGTGTAGTGCATCTATTTCTAATCAAAGATAAAATTGATTTATTTTAGAAAAAAAAACATATCTATTAATAAAATCTACAAATAAGAATAGCTGCACTTCATAAAACTAATATCTATCATAGTGATAATGACAACAGAACGCAAGATTAATTGCTATTTATTTCAATGACAATAGACAACCATTCTATATTGATAGACAATTGTCGAACCATAGACTAAAAATAAAATAAACAATTGTCATATCATACAGTTCGCAGATAATAAAATAAGGTTTGAATAAATTATTGGCTACAATTATAATTTATTGATTGCATTTGCATATTTGAAATAGTTATTATTTTAAGTTTTGGGATTGTTATTCATGCATGTTTTGCTTTTTGTGTTATGAGATCGACAATCTATCTTATTGATATTACTATTTTTATGCATTTTAATTTACGAATTATTAGTTGGTGTCAAATAGATAAATAAAGTATATTATAGTCAGGTTATACTTAGCAGTATTTTATGTATGAAAAGAAAGGTATGTAGTAGTAGACATTTGCACAATTTATATTTTTGTCTGGGGTATTATTAGTATATCAGTCGATATAAATACTTAACCCGTAGTAGTTTTCTCCCATTAAATGAAAAAAAATAATGAAAAGTATTTTTCAGTACTGTATGGACTAAAAATAAGTATAAAATATTACATACAGAACTATGGACTAAAAATACTTATTTTTAATTTATTTACTATATTTTATTACATGTAACTGAATAGTTTTTCTTATTTCTTTTAATGACTCAATCATTAATAAATGTTTAACAACACTTTTTATATCACGCGTAAATTCATCTTCTTATTCACAGCCCACAGCATTGTTACAGTGTACTTTTTGAGGGGAGGTGAAGTATGTATGTATCTATACTGATTTAGTTATTGTGCCGTAACATAAGTAAATATTCATATAATTAATTGCAACATAGAAGTGCCGAGTTAGCTAGAATAAGTTAGATATAAATTTCATTGTAAAAGTGTTGGATTGAATTAATATAATACATATCGGACAACCGAACTGCGATCATGTGTTTCCTTTAACACCAATAACCGCACCATATCTCATCTCTCTCCTACTTTTACAAGACTTTTACAGAAGCAAAAGTGAAATAACAAAAAACCTATACCTAGGTATATTTTATTAATTTTAATTATGTACATAGATATATTTACGAGTACTTCAAGAATAGGTTGCTACCATAAATTGTCGCAAAGCAGTATAACTCGGGTTAATCGCTTGAAAGTAAGTGCTGAAATATTGTCTCTACTTTAATATCTTATCTTAGGATTCAGACCAATCGGAGATGGTATCTTTTCATATAAAGCTTTTCTTGGTAGAAGATAAAAAAACGTGCTTTTAACCAACTTAAAAAAAAGATGGTTCTCGGTTTTACCTTTATGTATGTATATTTACTACGCCGATTTTGATGCGGTTTTCAGCAAGGTATTTCTCACACTTAGGAGAAGGCATACTTATTATTAATTCGATTAATTTTTTTGTAAAAAAGTTTTTCAGCCATGTATTTTTTAAGAATTGTATGAAAAAAAAATTTGAGTTTTCCTTCTTGCATTTTTTTTACAATTAGGTAAATAAAATACTTTTTATTTCTTATTTAAGTCATGTAAGGAATCGTAATAAAAATGCTCAACTAACCCATGAATAAACAAGTCAATAAAAGAATTCTATAATTAAAGAAAAAACTATAATCTATAAATCGCCTGTTTCTCATTCCAGAAGCGTTACATTTACAAGATAATTAAAAGGAAAAAGTTCTACATATTTCTAGAATTTGTCTTTAATTATCGCCTTAATAGGTGTTATTAGAAGAAATTGCACCTTTTACTGGCTATCTAAAGAATCCGATTAGCGTTGTTTTATTTTCAATTATGTAATAAAATGCGATATTTCTATCGAATAAAAACGTCAGTAATAGTTTCTACACAGAGCACACTGTAGACTAAACATTCGGCCTAGAGCTGACCCGATGGTTAGCAATTTTTTTTTAATCTTAATTCCAATCAAAGTTTTCAGTCGGACTGTTACCGGCTAATACCTGATCTTTGTAATGTGCGTACTACCATTCATCTTCATACTGATTTGTGAGCCCAAACAAACTATCGGGCGACTAAAAGTGTGCAGTGTGCGGATACTCTTAGATATGTATATAAAAAGTAAAAAACTTCAAACTATGTAGTTCTATGTAGCGGCAAATATATAAATACTTAAAATTCCTGTAGTTACACTTAGATATCTGGCTTACAAGGTAATTATGAATTAATCGCTATAAAGCTTAATGATCTAAAACTCAATTAATCGTAGAATCTGCCTAGCCTTTCCCCAACTATGGGGTCGGCTTCCAGTCTAACCGGATGCAGCTGAGTACCAGTGCTTTACAAGGAGTGACTGCCTATCTGACCTCTTCAACCCAGTTACCCGGACAACCCAATACCCCTAGATAAGACTAGTTGTCAGACTTCATCGTCATCATCATCAGCCTATCGCAGTCCACTGCTGGACATAGGCCTCTCCAAGTGCACGCCACTGAGATCGATTTTCGGCTTCTCGCATCTAGCTCCTGCCAGCCGTCTTGCGCAATTCATCACTCCACCGTGCTTGAGGACGTCCTACACTATGTTTGCCGAGGCGTGGTCTCCACTCTAGAACTCGTTTACCCCAACGGTTATCGGTTCTTCGGTTGTCAGACTTACTGGCTTCTAATTACCCGTACCGACTGCCAAAGATGCTTCAATAGTGTAATAAATGGAAAAAAATCTCTCACATTGTCGTTAGCAAAACAAAAAAAAAAATAACGCAATCGGAACTCGACCCCCGTACCTCAAAACTCAGAGCATCACCTAACACGAATTTGCATACATTAGCAGATAAAGGGCGAACCGTCATAATTTTTAATATTTAATTTTTACTGTTACAAGTACCGGTTTTTGTCTATTGTCACATTGTATAAAATATTTAAATTGAAAACAAAATCGTCGGGTCGAAACAAAGAACGCACCTTTTTGTCCCCGTATGAATTCATTTTGTACACTGTGTGACAATTCTTTCACAATTAAATATGACCTTTATGTGTAAGGAGATAGAGTCTATAATCGGTTGTTTAGAGTATGACGTGTAAAATTAGTAATAACAGCGTTAAAATTGTATTAAGAGTACATCAACATAATGTTTATGGGGTTAACTGCATACCTATGCGATATGAGGAGAACCATATTGTTAAAAACAAAAATATTACAATGAAGGTAAAATTATTAACTTACAACTTAGACTTTTTAGCTAAACCTGAAAAATTATATGAGATGTAATGCCTATTTTTTCATCGAAACTGAAGAAATAGCTTAAGCTTTATATTTTACTAAACATAGATCCTATTTATTAGTACCATAGTGCCAAAAAGTTCTAAAATTACAAAAAAAAAACATCGAAATTCGAAATTTAAACATCGAACATTCGAACATTAAGTTCAGTTGAACATTAAGGCACCGCCACACAAACACCGGGCCGCAACGAATCGCGTACAAACATGAAGAGTTCGGAACTAATCGCCGAATCACAATAAGATGCTAATCTTTTACACCTTTGCTCGCTCGCATTTGCATATTTTATGTGTGTGAAAGGGCTTAGGTAACGGTGCGAATTAAATGTGAAATATTTTGCTATGAGTCTCATGGTTTAGTTTTGATACTCCTAAGTACTTTCATGTATTTTTTACCTGACTTTATTTACCTAAATATACCTAAGAAAGGTCATGTTTTCAACTCAATGATGGGAGTATCAATCGAGTTAAAAGTTTTTTCAGAAAAAAGAAGAAGGAAGACACTTAGCACTCCCATTAAAGTGCTCAGAAATAAACTAGCTTCAGAATATTATAAACTTAAAATCAAGATGGCTTTTTAAGAAAATAAATATTTATGTGTATGCTTAGGAAAGTACAGTTCAAATAACGAGCAGCTAGGAAACTTACTTTCGTAATAGTTTAGATCAACAAAACAGCAACATTTAACTTAGATATCCAGTTTGGGTAAGACTACATACACGTATATAAAAAAAATATGTATCTTAAATGATATTTGGGCTTTATAATGATTCCTTTTTTAAGTTATCCAAATCTTAACAAGAGCAATTAGGTGTATCAGATACCTAACTTTCAATAATATTACGCGCGATTCCGCTAACGTTGGAACTGAATTTTACCAAATCGTCGTCGCATTCGGCCAAAAAGGCGTGTTTCTTTAAAAAATGCGGACACCTGAAAGGCACCATGTGCTGGAAAATCAATACTTAGCTTGTCGTACGCGTGATACCAACGAAAAACTACTACAGCCACCCCAACCCCCCCCCACGTGGATTTTTCTTCACCCCATTCGCCCCCACCGGCTTAGGGGGCGAGGGGACGCAAAAAGATGCCCGGTTTTTTTCTCGTTCGCGTGTGTTTTTGTTGACTAAACTTTTCTCCAAGTAAAACACGACTTTCGCGCTTCCAAAACTAGGTTGATTTTGCATTAAACACCTCCCTGATATGTGGACGATTGTCATGCTGATTTCGCAATGTAATTTCAATCCTAATTTGTGGGACTTAAGGTGGGTTTTGGGTTAGAGGGTGATTATCAAAAAATGCCTCAGTAAACGTGGTATATGGGAGTTATTCGGTCTTCGCAACGAAATTAGGGTCCGTATATCGTACGCTCGGATGCCTAATGACTTCTTATGATTTTGATGTCATGTTGCGTGTAAGATGCATCGACTTTATTTGATTCCGGAGGGCTGGCTGATTCGTATTCGACGCGAATTCCAAATTTGAATGAATTCGAAATTCGGACGGAGTTTAAATTGACAGCTGTCAAAATAACGGTCATTCGTTATTCAAAGATAATTGTGTGTCGTTTTACTTGGAAATGAAGGTTCTAGGGGTAGGCAAACATCTGAGTACCAGTTTTCTATTTGTTTGCTTTCTTTCGAAGTTGTGAAATGTAACTGTAATCTGCTTCAGGGTCTCGTTATCTAGTTTACAGTCGAGTGATCCTACCAACAATATAAATATTATTATAGGTTAGTCATAATTTAGCTCTACCGAGAAATATTGTTAACTGTAAATAGTCATGTAAAAAGTGAAATGTTGATACAAATGCATGTCTTGAATGTAGTTGACGCCAGAGTTTAATTTCTTTACATTTGGTCTAGTTCTTCTTTACTTCTTAGAGTATTTTTATGTACTTTCAGAGCTTGACGGAATTATCTTTTTATCTCCCAGGCCAGATTTCCTAAATATATTTTCCTTTACCATTACTCAGTCATTCGTGTCCAAGTATACTTTGAAAGAACCTACAACTAATACAAGACATACTTAACAATACTGAAGATTAGTTTACGATAAATTTATTAGCAATTCTCCTTGTTTCAACATGAATCTACGAAAAAAGCTTCCATCTATTTCAAAATAATGAAGAATAATAAAGTCCATAGGCCACCGATACAATCTGACACTATTTTCTAACATTACTTACAGTAATTTGAGTAACTAATTAGCTGGAGATCAGATAATTTCATACATTATTGTCGCTGTTAGTTTCAGTGTTCGCTAGAGGTCAGCACTTGTGTACACGCATTCCTACACATCTGATGTACAGGTAAATGATAGACTGGATTTTAGATAGTTGAGAATTTTTAGCTATGTAATATTTGAGATAACATATGGGAGACTAGGTACAGGATCATCCAGATAAAAAAAATTGCTATTGTCCGTCTTTGCCTATCTCTGTGGCACTTTTTTCTCAATTGATGTAGCTGTTATGGTGTGATCATTACTTTCTCAGTATTGTTATTTAAATGTAAAAGAAGCTCTCTGTGTTTTGCGGCATCACGCTAAAATCGCTGAGCTGGTGGAGATGGAATTTAACGCAGATATAGATAGACCCAGGGGACGTATATAAGCTACTTTTTCTCCGGATGGCAAAAGTAATTCCTCTGGGTTGTTGGTGATCACAATTCTTTTCCTAAAAGTCGATTGCCATCAAGTACACAGCCATCTTTAACTCCTTTTACTTCATGTCAAAACGCAATCATACATACAAACATTAAGATAAAATCACAACAAACTTAAACACTACACCTTCAAATCATTTTAATAGCCTCTCGACCAATACCGAGGCGTTACGTTCCGTTTTACGCAACGTTCCACCAATTGCTGGTTTACGCAGCTATAAAACTTTCGATATGATGTTATCAGGAACTATTACTCCTTGACGTTGTTCGCATACTAAGTGTAATTTTCACTGGCATTATGTTAATATATTCACTGGTTTATTATTTATTATAATACTACTACCAAGTCCTTCGCCTTCTGTCAGTTTGTTGGCAAATAAACTCAAAAATTACTTACTGAATGTTTTTTATTCGGTTTATATCAATACAAAGAATGGTTCTTGAGGAAGATTAGGTATGGCTTGAGGAGAAGGTAAGTTTGTATACAATTTGTACACATTTGGATCGAATTAAGATTTTCTAGTCGTTAACCAGTGGTATTTTTTCTGGAATAGTCTAACATTAAAGATTTACGAGTAAAATAATTCGCTCAGTTGTAACAAATATTCATGTCTCGCAACGCTAAAAGCTGAACATTTAAGACAGCATTATTTTTAATAAAAAATCTACAGAGTAGCCATAGAAGTACTCTTTTTAAGGACTGCAAGACAAAACTACAATTTTATCTATATTCTCTAACATCAGAAATTCTTGCTATTAAATAATTAGGTATTAATATTATCTGTAGCAAATAGAAAAATATTTCTAAATAACCAAAACTTCCTTGAACTGTACACGACAGTCCACTGTCCAACCAATTACAAGCTCACATAGTAATAAAACGTCCAAATGATACTATCTGCGAATAAATCGGGAGGGTATCTGAAAATCGCTCGTTAGTTAAGCGAAACGAGCGAAATGAGCGAAGTGAGCGTGGTCGCTTGTTTCAGATAACTTTATACGGTATTGTTTAGGTTTTAAGTTATTAATTAAGGAAGATTATTGTTGTTTATCGTGGTAATGCTGCCAGGTTGTTGGGCACACTCCCATTTGACAGCGGTGGGGAGGAATTATTTTTGCCAGTTTTCAGTCTAAGCGGTTGCAGTCGAGTACCAGTGTTTCACATAACATGGAGTGACGGTCCATCTGACCTCCTCAACAACCCCGTTATACGGGCACCCTGTGGTTCTTGGTATGACTTATTGTAAACCTTCTGGCTTCTGACTACCCGTAACGACTTTCAAAAGGTTCAATGACCGCTGTCATTTGCCGTACCACCTATTTAACATGATTTCCGAAACAGAGGAACTTGTTATGACAAAATGGGTATCCATCCACGGACCGACTACGTTAAGCGTTGCTTAACATGTTTTATCGAATTCATTCTACAAAAATGACCGTTTCTATTTAGAACTTATATTTGAGTATCTAAAACAGTTCTTTTGACTCAAAATTCTTCAGTCACAGTCAACAACAGATAGGTCAATGCCCCCACTATTGCCAGTTCTTGAACATAATGTTAATTTGCGAGCGTTTACTGAGTGAATGGCTAGTTCTCAGTAAAGCTTAGTGATTAAGCATTCAATTAGCTCATTGTTCGTATACAACACCTATGCTACTTTACGTGTGGAGGGATAGCAGAATAATATTATTGAAACTAAAACATTGTGCTGGATGATTATGACATATACCATGTCTTTTTTCTTTAAGTAAACATAATGATATTTTTAGTATATGCGCTCATGGTCGCCATTTATCTACGAATCGCTATATTTGGCGGTACTAAATAGGTACTACCTGAAACTTTTGTTACTTAGGTACTGAAAGTTTTAACTAACAAAATCATGAGTATGGTGATACGAATTGTTAAAAGTCTTCTTTCATATTAAGAGAGTTGTTTATTTTTCCCTTGCGTTTTTCTTTATATACACTTCTCTCCCAGAATTCTTTTGACTGTTCAGTTATATACCAAAAACCTCACTGAAAACCCTCAAGTCAGTCGCTGGTAGCCCAAATCGTTAATTATCCTACTTATAAAAGAAAACCTCAAACAAACGACCCCATCTTCTCACTGCAGATTTCTTTAATACACCTACTTATCCGCAGTTTCACGATTAGAGATTTTAACAAATAATGTCAAAAGTCAATAACAAATCAATGGACAGATAGGTTATAGAAATCTTAAAATAATTCTCCAATTCTTTATTCATCGCACTGTTGTTGCTATCGCTACCCGATAACATCTCTTCACGGTAGCGGCTGCAGACAAAGGAGTGTTCTGCTGACGGTACATCAGTGAGGCCATAGTGGATTCAAATCACTAGTTTTATCTTTTTTACTGACCATACACTGTGTTATTATCGCCATCATAGTGTGTTTGTGGGTTATCTTCTATGTATTTGTGGTTGATAGGGCTTTTTTTATTTGCTTGTTATGTACCTATGTTGGGTTGTTATAACTCTATGTATTTGTTTTAAACTAGACATTTATATGTCGTGGTGGCCTAGTGGGTAAAGAACCAACCGAGTATGAAGGTGTGGGTTCGATTCCAGGTCAGGCAAGTACCAATGCAACTTTTCTAAGTTTGTATGTACTTTCTAAGTATATCTTAGACACCAATGGCTGATAAAAAAGGTGAAGGAAAACATCTTGAGGAAACCTGGACTATAAAGTCTGAAATCACCAACCCGCATTGAGCAAGCGTGGTGATTAATGCTCAATCCTTCTCCGTGTGAGAGGAGGCCTATGCCCAGCAGTGGGACGATAAAAAGGCTGTAACAGTAACAGACATTAATATGTAACTAGCATATACCCTGCGGTTTCGCTCACTTTTCGAGAGAATCACTTTCAGCGGCCGGGTAAGAACAGAATACAAAAAAGAGTAAGTTCTCAGTGTGTTTTCAGAAGGTTTTATATGACAGATAGTATTCTGAGTACTTAGTAATTTTTACAATATAATAACTCAATAGCCCAGACACGGCTTAACAGACTTTAAATACAACACACAATGGATTTACACAAGACTCTTCGTTCATTCTATCTCCTGGACCCAATTCTAGAGTACACGAATTTCACACATGAATTAGACAAAAACGTGTACTTATTTATCGGGCGAGCTTATAACTTCAGAACTTTGGCAAAAACTAAAACACTTTATAAATACAACAATTAACATTTTACATAGCAAATAATATCTACTCTACTCGCACACCGACAAATTTAAAAGTTAACAAGAACAAAAAGCAACAATCTTGAACAAAACACAAGAGCCTATAGAATTGAGTTAAAAATAAATTTCTCAAAAGCACTCGAAATACAACGACTCTTGCGCACCTAAATTGTAATAAAATCGGTCGTTATTCGTCGCGAAACATCCCCCACCCTTCTTTTTTGAAGTCGGCAAAAAATCTTTGTCATAAAAAGGGGTGTGACATTAAAGAGAGACGGAAATATGACCAAACTTTGTATTAAACTATAGTGTTAGAAAAGGATAGACATATTTTTGTAATAATGTGTGTAAGAATAATAATTTTATTTTGTATAAAGGTCTGTGTACACTGCATCGATTTTGCTTGTATGCAACGGATGTTTAATAAAAGTTTGTTATTAAGAAAAGTACTTTGTTTCAATCTACTAGCTCATAAGAATACAAATATATGCCTAGTTAATAATTTTCTTTGTATCAAAGCAAACTTTACAAACAGAATCTGAATACGACATAGGTACTATCTTCAGCTTGATCAAAATATTGTAGAATTATTTAAGATTTCATAGATTTTTGGTAATTTCTGATGAACAAATAAGTAATAGTTTCTCTTTTTGGGAAATTACAGTTAAGCTGTAATAAGTAAGTTTTGAATTAATTTTAACTTTCATAGAACTTCATCATTTACAACTCTACGGATGTTAAAGTTATAAATCAGAGTACGCAAACTTTTTGTCAGCCAAAATCATAATTATTTAATAACAATAATAGTAATTTGGTACTTCCTGAATCTACAAACAGTGCCTAGGTATAGCTATTTATTGTGTTTTTGGGAGTCGGTTTTATTTTTTTGTAAAAAGTTTTTTATTATAAAATCTTTACACGTTAACAAAAATACATTCCAGTATTAATAATATTCTCCGTTGTAGGTAAATAAAATTCTAACAAAAATTTTCAATCATTTCCGTCTAATTATGGTTCAAGGAACCAACTACATTCCCTTTGTAAGATCCCAATTCCCACTTTAAGTAAGAACTTCAAATTCACTAAATTCTAATAAGTTTTAAATTAAAATACACAGCCATTTTCTTATTGGATTCTTATAAAGTACATGCATCTTCATAAAAGAGTCGAGAAATGAATATAAATGCTGGAAAGCGTACAGAATAAGATGTGAGGTGGCAATTTGAACAGAAAATGAGACAGTTTACTTTTAAAGTCACGTACGGAGGTGGCAAACAGGATATTTGCTCAACTAGGCTTAGAAATAACCTTTGCTACTGGTAACGCCATCTATGAAGCAAACTGTGAATTAAATTCAGAATATAAAAAAATACCGTTCCTATAGTTTTATTACAATAATTATCAATTTATTTCAATTTTAAAAAATATAAGAAATCACAAAAAGAAGGCAATAATCACGAAAAGCTTATCTTCACAACGCATTAGAAATTCATTTTAGCGCCATCTAGTGTCGAGTAGCAACATTAAGAAACTGCTTTACAACCAAAGTGACGTTTTCAGCTCACTCGTAAATATAGGGTTGAATTTGTGTATGTGTGCGTGAGCCAAAGCGCTCGAAATTCAAAATCCGCGTCGGCTGTCCATCACAGACTTTGTTCTGAATTTGAATTTTGCCGCGTCCTATGTTTGGTTTTGTAAAAATATATCCCTAGTTTGTTGAATTAAATTTTAATTAAAAGATTGTATTTACGTTTTAGTAACAAAAATAAATCCTTGAGTTATGTGCCTATCTATTTACTTAACTATTAACATAAATTTGAGTGTTCATATTTAATTTAAAACTAACAATTACAGAATAAAAGTAAAAGTCAAATCATTTATTTATTAGCTGTTGTCCTAATGCTTGTAAAAGTATTTGCAAAAAATAAAACTTTCGAATTTTACTCAGCACAATTTTAATGAATTTATCTCGTATCAATTTAATTATTATGAAGACAATTCAATATTCCTCTAACAGCGTAAAAATTCAATACACTACTAACTACGTCTTTCAAAAATCACATCAGTAGGTATTGAATATCAGTCTATTGTGCTGACATAATGGCCACTTACTTGTGAATACACACCCTGTATATAAAAGCAGACCTCCGACACTGCAATTACTTTGTAAAGCCAATCATTCTTTGAGTAATAAACTTTTTGGAATTTTGGTCTGAAATTGAGTATCAATATCCGAAACTATTGAAATAATTCAAAAAAGAATTTCACTTTTGGGAAGCTAGACTATGTTCGAGTAACATAAGTAGGCTTTATTTTATGCGGGTGCGGGCAGTAGCACAGGAAAACAACTAGTTTTTAATATACATAACGTAATAAACAGTTAAAAAGTTTAATAATAGTTCTCGATGGTCCTTTGTTTAACCGCGGAGAGCAGCCAGTTTTAACGAACTGGAAACGCATTCCTTTCAATATTATACAAGTTTTCTTATTTACGTTATTTTCTTTTTTATTTTTCTAATTATTTTGATGAGTACTTCGAAGGGAAATTTTCTTAAAAAGATTTTTAGCATCGATATTATAAGAAACATACCTATCTACATAAAGTAATTGGGGACAATCCACAATAACACAATTTTATCTTTGAGTTTACATTTTTAGGAAAATAGATACGTCACTTATTTCATGTTAGGTAGGTACTACAACACTATTCTTAATTATTATTTAAATAAATTACCAATGGCTACACATTGTTTTCTGCGAAAATAAAATTGCAAATATCGTACCTACTATTACTATGTAATTATTACAATTGTATTTAAATGCTTATGCAATTATTTTAGATGCAAACTACTGAGTTGAAATAGCCTCCGGGGTAAATGCGTGCACGCAACTAGAACATAGGTTTTATGTGGTAAGGTAACTCTTTCTCAAGTTAGTAGGTACTATAGTTTTTTTATCGTAGACTAGCTTCTGCCAGCGGTTTCACCCGCATCCCGTGGGAACTACTTCCCGTACCGGGATAAAAAGTAGCCTATAGCCTTCCTCGATAAATGGGCTATCTGACACTGAAATAAATTTTCAAATCGGACCAGTAGTTCCTGAGATTAGCGCGTTCAAACAAACAAACAAACTCTTCAGCTTTATAATATTAGTATAGATAGGGTATCGTATGGTTTTTATAGGTAATTATTTAATAAAACAAAATACTTACCTAAATGCAATTCTTATGGAAAGATCTGATTAAAAATAAATATCTCATAAAATTAGGTGCTTAATATTGCATTTTTTCTTTTCTCCTACGAAGTAATAAAATAAAAATTGAAACTACAATTACCTACTTTGTAAAAATAAAACAAAAACTATTGAATGTTTTGTAATCACATTGATCAAGTACATAATTGTATTAAACACTAGCCGTTTTCCCGCGGTTTCACCCGCGTCCCGTGGGAGCTACTGCCCGCACCGGGATAAAATATACCTAATAGCTTTCTAATGGTGAAAGAATATTTAAAATCGGTCCAGTAGTTTTTGAGCTTATCCATTACAACCAAACAAACAAAGTTTTCCTCTTTATAAGTAATATTAGTATAGATTTACCATGCTAAATTGCTTGTATTACTTTAGTATTTATATGAGACAGTTTGAAAATTAAAATAAATAAGTCAGAAATAGGATGGGAGTCGCAAAATGTTATTTGTTGAATTCTTTATTTTTAGATTGTATCCTCAAATAAGTACCTATCTATGTAATCCTGCGCTATAATCGTCATATTGTTGTATAGCCATGAAGCTGCTTAACTCAATGTTTTACAGTTTGAATAAAAATAATATAAATTAATCCGAAATTGTCACTGCATAGAACAAGCATGTGACATCTCTACTGATTATAATCAAATGCGACAAAAAACGAAACAAAAGTTTACTGTTTTTTCTCTCTCACAGATTCCAGTATTTTTGTCCTTCATTGTAACATAAGCTTTAAATCAAAAAGTATCAAAAGGTAATAGTCAAATTTCATCTATTGTTTCACTGCAGTGACATTAAAAACGAGGGGTCATTTTTTTAGTCACTGCAAAAAAGTGACCCTTGAAAGGGTTATTTTTTGTAACGTTCGAATTTAAATTATAAGAACTCTATTGTCGCCGCGTTTTTTTTTTAATTACGATGCGCCGGAGTCATTTTTCATGCATCGCTTGCAAGCTGATTTACCTGCCAGTAGTTTTTTTTTTCTTTTTTTGTTGTTTTTTTTTTTCTGAAGCCTGTTAAGTGTGACCCAGTTACGAATGGTTATTTTATTGGGGGGAAATTATCGCAGTCACACGATTTTTTTGTTGTCTAAAAGTAGAGTGGCCATAAAAGTCAAATTATTTTAGATGATTAAGTAATTTTTCTCAGGTATTTCATAATTAACATGAACATTAACAATTTCATTTTTAAATTATTTGAGTAGATACCTAAATAATGTCTATTGTGATAATTTCTTAGATATTTATTAATCTAATTTACCTACCTAAATAAAGAAAAAGTAATGTGTTTTCTCTATGCCTGCCTAGGTAAAGATGAGCTTCACAAACTGATTATTTTGTCCTAAAAATTTTGTCCAAACGTCCTAGATTAAATTAAGAAAAAAGGTAGTATGCAGATTATTTAATTATAACGACCTTTTTAACACCTACTTTTCTTGTCAACATCTATAACCTATGCATTATGACGACTTCCTTTCCTATTACACTATGCGGTCACACACATTTTCTATAAAAAAACCTAACTTCTAATAAGTGTCACCAACACCCTATAGAAAATAAATGACTACCTACTATGTTATAAAATCATAAAATTCAATAGATAAGCATAACGATACTATCATCACACCTGACAGTACTAAATATAACAATATTACAACGACAATAACATCTAGATTTTACCAAAGAGTCCGTATATTACCCTTCTAACTCGGGCCATTTAAAAACATATGCTAGGCAGATGTTCCTAATGCCTTTGTCTAAGTATCTAAGTCCTATATATATTTGTATATAGCCTTACAAGGTGCCTACACTAATGCGATAGTCTTTTTTATTTATTTCTAGTATATTAGAACCCTTTTTCCTAAGGCTAGGAAGTATTAGACGCAAACTTCCTAATGGGACATCTGTTTGTTAAAACCTCCTTTTAATGTCGCGTAATTTGAAAAGTACTGGCATAAAGTAGGCGAATAGATAACAGGTTTAGTTTCTTTTTCTTTGTTTTGAGTTTGGAATAATATGTAAATACTCTTAGGATAATTTGCACAATTATTTTTACTATAACAATATCCGATCCATTTTCAGTTGTCAAATGGCGCATTTTGATCAATGAGCGGCAAGATACGGCTGGTTATAGGTATGTTATAGTTAAATTGTGCAATTCACCGTTAAAGTTTCATTTTTACTTACAGATTACAGTTTCATAATTTCAAATAGTTTTGAAGTTCCATCTGAATTTGTACAAAAATTCAGAAGCTGTTAAGATAAGTAAAGAAAAACATTGCTTTATAATACCCCATAGCTGATAAACACACCCACAAAGAATAAAAAAATAAGAAAACACATCACCAATATTACCGATAAAGCATGAGTCAAGTGCGGTAGTCGGGTTCCGTATATATTAATTATTAATAACAAGCGATGGGCTACGTGACTGTTGTGGCGTACGTCAGTGCAATTTTACAAGCTGAGGTATGGTGCAAGGGATGAGAGAACAGCGGTGTAATAAACTTGTTAAAAATTAGGAAAAAAATGTGTAATGTGGTAATAAATATCATTTTAAAGAAGCAAATAAATTATTGTTTAAATCTCTCTAGTTCTTGAGAGCTCTATCTCTATCTGTTTCTAAACTCTAAATTAGAAAAATTGTGAAAAGCCACGGATAAGGTCACTTACCGATGACCAAATCTGAACTTTATGTTGCCATTTATTTTAATCATCAGTTGCACAAAGCTCCATTAAAGTTAAAGCTTCTTTAAATCTATAGCTGACACTTTTTATCTTGTTGACAAATAAAGAGGCAGACGGTAAGTCTCGACAATAGTAGTAAATAACTGTAAGACAAAATATTTAGACTTACGTTTTTAGTTATAAGTCCTGCCGAAACTTTCGCCCGTTTTCCTTAAAACAAGTATTTACTTTATTTATGTTTGTGTTTTTGAACTAAATATCCGTAACTTACTATTTAAATGCCCTGGGCCTAAGTAGTAGTAAACCGCTACCGCTTATGACTTTACCCATAATTACACGGCAAGCATCCCCACACGACGCAGTAAACACAATCAATTAGTATTAAATTTATTCTTACCGCTCTTTTTAATACTACAGACGTTTAAATTAATTGCTAATATTCCTGCCTAGACTGCGGATCAATAGGCTTGGAGTAGGAACTTAGATTACAGACTAATTAAGAGTATTAATGAGTCTTTTTAATATGTTTTAAAAGGTGATTGGTTGGTATGGTGTTTGATTTCAATAACGAATGAATTATGCTACTTAAAAATATCTGATCTGTGGATATAGCGCTCATTCGTCAAGGAAGGCTATTGGCAAAGGACAATGGGCACTTTGTATGGGATTTGGTACCCGCTCCAACAGTAACGTATGATATATCATTAGAAAGTTATTTACGTGAAAAATAATAAAAACGATGGGGCTTGCCTCAATTAGCTGTCCGATCCGAGTAACGATAAAAATTGAATCGACATACAAGTATGTCATCCATATACGCAAATTCATTAAGAGGCATACTTATGTCGTCAGTGAAATAATTTTAAACTCAGTTAATAGACATCTTACATTGTTTGAGATACACTTTATTATAATCTAAAGGTTGTAATCTATGGAGTCATACTACGCAAACACAATCGTCATCTGATTTGACAAAAGTTCAAAACATTTCTATTCATCTTTTTTTAAGAAGAAATTCATCATTATCTCAGCACCTCTTGAGGAGCAAGATTGAGTCGTAATATGTACCTACTATGTTAACATCGTCTCCTGACTTTTCAACCTTAATGATAAGACTGATGCTGGCTGCTAATATGGTGGATGTTAATAATACAACACACGACAAGAAAAAAAAACATATTATTAACAAAACATACCTAAAGAAAAATATGTGATTAAGACTAGTTTACAACGGATTTTCCATCAGAAGATCATTTTATAGTGAAATATTATTGTTATCAAAAATTACGATACGATATCGACCTCTATGGGGCTGGGTAGGACGTCCACCAACAAGGTGGACAGACGACCTTATAAAGGTCGCCGGAAGACGCTGGATGCAGGTCGCCTCCAACAGGTATCTGTGGAGACCTAAGGGAGAGGCCTATGTTCAGCAGTGGACGTCCTATGATATCGACCTCGGCGACATTACACAGTTGTGATGATTTTCCATTGTGTTCAAAATATTTGTGACAATCTTAACTTCGAGTCTTTTATTTTGACAATTTATTAATTGAACGTGCGGCAAAAACATTGTTTTTACGACTTGAAGGAGTCCATACACGTTCCTGATCCATATCCGAAGCATAATGGAGACAAAAATATATAAATAAATGAAAGTCCGTCTAAGACGCTCACCAACGCGTGCCCAGCGCGGTGTCTATAGGTAAATCCCCCCTGCTTGGGGTAGGTAGCAGACCATCAGTGGACATATTTCGGCTGTTACGACGACGATGGTGACGACGACGTCCGTCTTTGTGAAAGAACATGGTATCCATTATGAAAAATTATCGCTCTCTTTATAACTAGGCCTCCAGGCTTGCAATAGTATTTAACTGGGCTACAAACTACCAGTACTACTTTACCAATGTCACATATCCGAGCAGAATTTTGAGATTGAGGTGTTCCAGCTAATACATTCCGTACCGGGACTGTATACATACATTCTCAGCCTAAAATAAAAAGTCAAGAATTATAGAAAGTGCATTAATCTTTTTTCATTCAAATATCTTAACTGAGATCTTGCCTTCTATGGGAAGCTTTAATGTGGTTCAAAACAGACTATTTCTTTTTTATCATATGAATGATAACCAAATCATTTCTGAAAACATAACTAATCATTTTACATACTATCTTTAAACATTCTGACTTCCATGTACCACACGTTATATGAAATAAAAAAAACCTGTTATTAAAACACGATAATCATTAAATTAAACATTAATTGATTGTAAATACTGAAAGACTTTCATCAAATACATAAGCTAGTTCTGCGAGAACTGCAAAGGTTTGCATAGTCTTTTTTTAAAGAAGTGGGCAGGCAAACATTCTAAGAAGGACAAATTCCTGTTTTTTTTTTGTTACTTTATCAGTTTTTATGCAATACAGTTGGATTTAAGAACTACATCTACGTTGATGATTTATGAACATTACACATTCTATTAGTCGATGTCACGCGAAATGGACAAGGATTTGGGACTAGTCGTCATAGTAAACATTTTTTGCCTTGCCAAGACCTACGCAATGGTACTAGAATCAACACTGTTGGACAGGGTACCAAAGCGCCCATTGTCCTTTTTATCTGGACGCATGGGTACATAGTTTGAAAATAGCATAACTTATTAACAAAACCTTAACACTTAAAACATTACATTTAAATATTTCAGACGTATATTTACTGTCTAACGTCTAATTTCTATAACCTATCGGTGGTAATGCGATCAAAGATTGTTTGATATGATCTGTTATTAAAAGTCAATCTCTAACCGCAAAACAAAGCATAGATACGTTATAGAAATCCACCTTCATCAATTACAAGCGTTTGTTTAAAATTTTGCTTAATAAATCCTATTAAATTGACACGTTGATTGTTTGAAATAACTGCTCTATGTTAGAAAGGGAAATGGCGGTCATAATGTATGGAATTGCGTGTCTAGTTAGGTGAATTTGAATTTATTATTCGAGTTCAAACCAGAAGTTGATCATATCATAGTTTATGTCCAGCGAGAAACATGGCCGCCCCCGCTTTAGAATCCTGGAATGAATGTTACTGCCTACTAGGTAATGTAATTGTTCCGAATACTGAACTTTAATTTTAAGTTGCCTGTAATTCAGATAGTAATAAGTTAAGTCTAGATTATTAAGGTTTAGGACGCAATAAAAATATAACAATTTGCAACATTCATGAATCAAAAGTATTCTAAACTGTATCTAAATTAAATCTATAGACAATTTTTTTTTGTGCAAGTATGAACTTATTAATAGTATAGGTAGGTCTAGAAAAATTATAATCTTGAGCGTTGATCACCATTTCCCTTCAGAATTTTACACCTGCCTTTTACCACCAATAAATGAATCCTGTTAAAATGTAGATACCTACATAACAAGGGACGGATTAACTGTTACAATAAATTGGATCATTTGTTCAAAAACTAAACAAGAAACTAGTTGTACAACATTCCATCCAAGAACTTTCGTTTATTCCCACAGCATCTTACTATCAAAACAATGATAATTTATTGCGATCGCTAACAATGCGCCTATTAATTTTCAAAGATGCAAATCAGTCGAACTAATCATAAAAAACATTTCCTGCCAAGATAATACATTAATAAAAAAAACAATTTATGTTTTTTAAAACTTCAAATGGCATCGTTCCTATTTCGAAATGAAACTCGTTCGGTGGGAACTGTCAAACGGCTGCAATGACAAAACTATTTTTAATAAAAAAAATAAAAGAATGCGTACTTTGTCTATATTTTAATTTTGGTAAATTTGCATACGGTGCGAGCTGTGAATAATTTCTAATGAAATGTATGAATAAATTATAAATGAGGACAATGTCTTCAAGGAGCAGGGGAAGAGGAAGCTATAATTAAAATACGGGAGACGATAGGGTTGACAACTCAGAATATTGACTGCTTAGCTATATGTGTAGTAACAATTTTAGTCTTAGTCATGTTTCTGAGGAAAGAAAATAATATAAATTAACGTTAAAAAATGATGACAAGTTTTGGAAATTATTTTAATTTTATCTCCAGTTAATATTATTTTAGTGGTTTATCAGAACAGGACCAACCACACGAAGTGCCTACCTACAAACCTATTTCATTATTATAATAATTTAAATATTAAACAGAGTATGATAATAAGATAAAAGTTTAATTCTATGTAGTTCCGAAATCACCACTAAAAATAATAGGTGTCAACCCTATATTTATGAGCAAAACACTCCACTGGCTTACATCTCATTCTACCCTTTCTAATGATAATGAAAACCTGTTCCTTTCTATAACAATCTTTTTTTTTTGTTTTAAAATCACCTTTCCGGCACCATGATTGTCAACGGCAACTATTGTTGCTTTCTATTATTATAAACAATAAAACTTAGGGTACAAAACAGATGTAGCTCGATTCGGAACAGTCACATTGTCTTAGTAAAAATAGAGGTGCAAAAATTTGAATAAATTTTCGGTTTATTGAAGTTACGGTTTTTTAAGTAGTGTACGATTTTGCATGTGAGAATCGTTGACCCTATTTTTCGGACTTTCATTGTTAGTAAGTTCTTTTGTTTTGTTTTTTTGTAGCTGGCAGTTATTTTTGTTTTATTGGTCGTTGAATTTGATATGGTGTTGGCAGATGGGTGCGGAATTAAAGTTGTGATAGGACCGGTCGTCTCATTTTGTGTTGTGAACGAATACTGTGTGAAGTGATTAAGTGGAAATTGATGTAGGTAGTATAAGTGAGGTAATAGTATATGTCATGTATGGAAAATCTTATAGGGTATATTACTGGTCAACTAGATTGGTAAAGTAAAGTATTGGTATTTATTATAATCTATAACTCCCCAGATTCCCGTGAATTCGGCTATACTTATGTAGTCTGAAAATTGCATGAAATCCATATCTTACAAAGACATGATGGATGTAAACAAGCGCTGCCTGTGTAAGCTCTCAAAAGTGGTTCTTAAACACACATTTTTTTTCTTCTTACACTCAGATATTGCTAGTGTGATTGTGAGTTACCTCTATTATCGGATAGATTTGCCAGCCTTTAAATCTAATCACAAATCCATGCCTGTAAAAAAAGCCAGAATACCATTGTTTTATCAAGCAAAGCAAAATAAACAGCCTAACAAGCAGACATATTCGATCGTTAGTAAACACGAGTTCAATACCTTAACATACCCGTATTTACTTACAGTCATGACGAAATTCAACCTTAACGCCCTGAGTTTAAGGTTGTATTTGGGTTGTAGATGGATGTATATAGAGATTTATATATAAGAATCGGTCTGTGTGCTAACAAATCTAATAATATCGTAACAAGCGATGGGGGAGTGCATCTGATTTGGGAAAAAAATATCCCATCGAGTTGGGGTGTCATGTTTCGTACAGTTGGGTAGAAAATGTTAGATGATGTAAGTTAGATGGTGTTTTGGTCCTTTAAATCGAACGAATAGACGCATAGACATATAGACGAAATGTATGAACATTTCGAAAGCTTACTTTTTCGTAGACATAGCAAAAATGATTTAGGTTCCAGTAATATTTGAATGGAATGGAAAAACTGAAACCATTTTATCAATTACCTAACCCATGAAATTGATGATATTGTTTGGATTATATTTCCGCCAAAATCATCTCTTTTCATACCATTTTTATTACTTGTTTGTTCTTTGTTCTGACTTAGTTCCCCTTAAACTCTCAAAAAATAGACACAACACCATTTTCCACGACTGTACTCAATACCCTTGGTAGTTAGTTAGAAAAGTGGAAATTCTTCAAAAACGCCGTCTCTCTTTGAAACCTCATACGTCGATACCTTATCGACACAAATATATCGACGGTTAACTACCAAGACCTCCTAACTGATATATTCTGACCAATTGGTTTTTTCGCGGATTCTATTCAAAAATATTGTATCTCATCTAATAGAAAAATCTTCTATTTATAATTCGTAATATTTTGGGTATTTTTACAATCATGGAATTATCTAGTAACTTTGCGAGCGCGGACTTTGGTGGCTTTTTTGTGCCTCTACTGAAAAGTTTTGACATATTGAGTTAGGAGTTCTTGGTGGTTAACCGTCGATATTGAAAAAGAATTTGTTTCTCTGTATGTCTGAAACCACAAGGCGGATTAAAAAATTCTTTTACCTCCCTACTCAGAGACATTTTATGATTACTTAAGTCACTCCTTAGTGACGGAATGTCATACAAATCCTTCACTAAGCAATGGCTTAAGTAATCATTAAATGTCTCTGAGTGGGGAGGTTAGACTTCAATACGCGGCCCAGAAACTAACTGGCGGATTTAAAGAATCTTTTTGACTTTAATAGCTAAACCGCTTTTTAAAGAAGTTCATGCGTCAACGAATCTTACTATACTAACCACTAGTGTGTCTCTAAGTATAAAATAACAGAAAATCAACTGTCTGTCTGTTAAAAAGCCAAGTATAGTTATCGGCACGGATATTGGGCTCTCGGCGGAAGAGTGGGGATCGCTTTGCGCACTGTACACATAAGGCAATAAACCAATAAATCGCTTCTGCGCAGGTGAAGGTCATAGCCCAATATCCGTGCCGATAACTGTACAATGACAAAAGCATGAGTAAGTTTAGCAAGGCCAGACAAAAACTGCGAGAGGCGGGTGAAACCATGGTAAAATTTTAGTATTTTATTTTATATGATTACCAAAGGGGAGTTTTTGGCCACCCATCAATCTGGCGACGATCGAATTTGAATATAAAATTTTCTATTTGTAAAAATTTCTTAGGGTGGGCGGGTAAATAACGTGCCGTGTTTTGGCTCGAGGGTATAAGGGAGATACCTACCTCATTTTGATTTTTTGAGGGTAACAATTTGAGAAGTATTTCAGAGCAGACATGGTGAAGTCGAAACTACATAAAGCATATCCACAGCGTCATATTTGGTAATTATTTTTATTCCAAAATGATTATTCTGTAGATAACAGCTTATTAAAAACAAAAAAATTCGCTACTTCCACAGCGTCATAGTATTGAAGTCATTAATTATTAAAAATATATTTTGGTCTACAAAATAGCTTATTCAAATCAAAAATGTCACTCACTAGTTATATTATGTTTTTTCGAATTCGATCGAATTGATTAGAAAATATAACCTAAGCTAGTGGGCTCGTTGTGAGCTTACGGGGAAACAAATGATTAAATCCAAAAGATACCACTGATTTTTGAGCTTTGATTAGCCATTTCAGGGAGCTTCAACCTTAGAAATTATGTGTGATTCATTAAAATCTGTTCAGCACTTTTAATTAAACATGAAAGTGTAACAAACATCCACACATCCAAAATCACTTTTAAAATATTAGTCTGAAGTGTGATGCGATATTCTACGACGTATCATTCAATCTAAACTACCTACATAATCCAATGACCATCACATTGACCTCTATCACACTCCAAATTTCACACGATTGAGCTAAATTATCGATTTTTCTAAACACACCACCATACTTGTTGGGGTCATGGGTTTAACGCGGGGGTGACTCCATGGGGTACGACAACCCCTGTCCAATAGTTTATGTAAAATTTATGTGCTACGCCAATTTGTTAGACATTGCACGTTTTAAATGGTCACTGAACTTATATTGGTAGGTATTAAATATACTGGTGAGTTATTGGTAGGTTACCATGACTTTGTTGGTTATTTTCTATCTAGTAAATTATTAATAAGTATCATCATTGAGAATAGAAATGGTAGTCTATAGTTTTTGCCATAACCCAGAATTAAAGCTTATTTCTAGCAACCTTACGAGGTAAGTAAGTTTAAAAATATACTTACATATTTGTTGCAGTTCAATTTATCCATAAAAATATAGTTTTAGAATCGCAAAAGTATATGTGATCAGTCAGACTTTTTAATATTGTCAGTTTTTGCTTTTCAAAAGCAAATCGTAACAAAACATGAAAACCATCTAGAGGTACATAAACAACATTATGGATATAAATATGGATTTGATAAAACCCATTCACAACGTCAAAACGACAAAATATGTCCCTTTCGTATAAAAATCTCTTTAGAAAAATGTCGTGTTCTTTTCAGTCCTTTCATATTTATCAAAAGACTGCAATAGACAAGTGATTTGAACTCCAAACTTCACCAAAAATTATTGTTGGTGATTGTTTTAATGGCCCCTCTTTTCTTTGTGATTTTCGCAATTTTTTCGCCTTCAGTAATCTTCGGATCTTTAATTGTTAAAGTTATTTTTTTATGGTTTTCCACTGAATTGTAAGCGGTTGTGATCTTTTATTACTTTATGGCGATCTATTTTCATAGTATTGGCTATTATTTTTAGTAGATGCAACATTTTCTTTGTTATTTTTGATCTAGAGAAAATTACTTAATTAACATTCGATAATCGTGTAAGTGCTTTTCAAATTCTTTGTGTCCTTTTATTTTTTTTTTTTTAAGCAAATATTATCTCAATCATAAACTACATAATTTTATCACTACCTACATAAGTACCCATAGGTATGTTTGTTTTCTGTAAACTAATTACCTTTCGTAAGAAAAGGCTTGCGTTAAGTCTAATCATTTACATCAAAATGGGGACGTCAATTGTGACTTAAAAACTACATGACGTCGAGAACCCAATTCTGGGTTAAGCTCGCCGTTGTAAATACATAAACTATCTTAATCTATATTATCTATACTTATCTATACTAATATTATAAAGCTGAAGAGTTTGTTTGTTTGTTTGAACGCGCTAATCTCAGGAACTACTGGTCCGATTTTAAAAATTCTTTCAGTGTTAGATAGCCCATTTATCGAGGAAGGCTATAGGTTACTTTTTATCCGGGTCCGTGCCGAGGTTCCCACGGGATGCGGGTGAAACCGCTGGCAGAAGCTAGTAATATTATAAAGCTGAAGAGTTTGTTTGTTTGTTTGTTTGAACGCGCTAATCTCAGGAACTACTGATCCGATTTGAAAATTTCTTTCAGTGTTAGATAGCCCATTTATGAATATTACCACACTAGCTTCTGCCAGCGGTTTCACCCGCATCCCGTGGGAACTACTTCCCGTACCGGGATAAAAAGTAGCCTATAGCCTTCCTCGATAAATGGGCTATCTAACACTGAAAGAAATTTTCAAATCGGACCAGTAGTTCCTGAGATTAGCGCGTTCAAACAAACAAACTCTTCAGCTTTATAATATTAGTATAGATATTGAAACCGCTGGCAGAAGCTAGTTCTTTATATATTTACTAACTTCTGCCAGCGGTTTCACCCGCATCCCGTGAGAACTACTTCCCGTACCGGGATAAAAAGTAGCCTATAGCCTTCCTCGATAAATGGGCTATCTAACACTGAAAGAAATTTTCAAATCGGACCAGTAGTTCCTGAGATTAGCGCGTTCAAACAAACAAACAAACAAACTCTTCAGCTTTATAATATTAGTATAGATATTGAAACCGCTGGCAGAAGCTAGTTCTTTATATATTTACTAACTTCTGCCAGCGGTTTCACCCGCATCCCGTGAGAACTACTTCCCGTACCGGGATAAAAAGTAGCCTATAGCCTTCCTCGATAAATGGGCTATCTAACACTGAAAGAAATTTTCAAATCGGACCAGTAGTTCCTGAGATTAGCGCGTTCAAACAAACAAACAAACAAACTCTTCAGCTTTATAATATTAGTAATAGTATAGATTGTTAAGTGTGCAATAAAGAATAAATAAGGACGTTATAAAACGAATATTTGATTTGTTGTTCATTCTATAACTGTCGAATATTGACCGCATCTCCGCGGATAATCCACGCAAGCTAATCAGCAAGGCTGTTAATTAGACACGAGAGGCCATTCACCTATTAATTACTGAATATAATTAACCACCAATTAGCCAACCATTAATTATTATTCACTAATATATGTATAGCTACTGCCTACGGCGCCGAATATGCTTGTATTAATATAACATTTCGACTGACAGACAATTTTATTTTGTAACAGCCGTTCCCAAAACGAAATCAGATTACTTACCTACATTTTTTTTCGGGCTACATGGGCCTATCGATATAGGTACACCTTAAAGACCAACATACATATTATAATTAACAGTTAGTATATAGAAACTTAAGTTTAAGTCCATGTCTATCTGTGGTTTCGCCTATATGTACTATATAGATAAGAATTGGTCCTTATGTAACCGGGACTAATGTCACAAGTCTATCGCTCGTAATAATATTTCGGCAGCTCTAAGCGTTACAAAATTTTCTGGCAACAATTCAATAGTAGTTGAGTCTCTGTATGCAAAAGCCGTTTATAGCGAGTGCTATGTACACTTGTGTACAAAAAAAGTAGGTGGCTAAAACCAAAATTAAACGAGAAGACGCCAAGAGGTAGCCCCTATTTGATTTCCATAATTGCAATAGCAAATTGCTAAAAAGAAATGCTCATTTTCGGGGGTACCGGAGTGGGTGTTTAGGCAAATAATTTTCATCTTAAATATTGTAGGGTCTGCAAAAGAGACTATGTAGGGGAAATAAACAAAATTATTTTGTTAAATGAAATTGTAAATGAAAGAAGAATTTAGTTATGTTATACGCCTAAACTATTGAACTGTCTTGTATCGTGTAGTTACAGCATTTTTATATCGGTTGATTTCCATAGTCATAAAAACCAGGAGCATTTAAGTAATCTAAGTACACTTAAAGACTTAGATGGTACACCATCTAAGTACGTTGTATTTTGGAAAATGGAATCATATTATAAGATTTAGATTTAGTTATCCAGATTGTGTAAAATAGTAGCTTTATTTACATCCAGAAATAACTACTTACGTACCAGGAAAAAATATAGCTGTTAATAATAACGTAGGTAATATTTTGTTGAAAGTGTTCGGTATAACACTAACGTATAGATCCAGAGGTCCCTACAAAATATCAAACGTTACCTCTTTACAGATACAGTTAAGATGAAAAAAATAGTTATTTTGCTAACTGTACATGATTTCAATCGAAGACGGCACGCGACCTTCTTTAATTATTTCTTTTCCCTCAAAGCCCCAATAATAAATGCAAATAATATGCTTTTCGCCAAATTATTGAGCCTCAAGCCTGTATTATGCAGTTCTTTCAACTTTATTTACTTTTGCAGAAAATGCTTTTTTCTGCTTTCGGAACTTTTTTAAAGCCATTTGGATGTTACTCTTTAACTCTTCAATGACTGAACTGATTGAGATGACACGCATCATGAAGATAGGTGGTATATTGGAGAAGAAGATAAGCTCGTTTATGTCCGAGAGAGGGACTGAATTTTCTTGGGACGTGGACAGTGTCACCAATAAAGCATGTTGATTGAAGGTAACGTCCTCGTTAGCATTAAACAGTCCTCTGTTAAATGTATATTAAAACGCTGAATCTACCAGCGTAAAATTGTTACAGTGTTGACAGACAAATGCCAATTTGTTTCCGAAAAGGCGGATAACAACCCATTCCTTATATATATTCTATATATAAATGTTTAAAGCGTCTTCATCCTTTGTAGTGAGTTCATTATACCATATTTATTTTCGAAAATGAACACCCCCCTTTTATTATTTAAATCAGTAATCTTTAAAATCGACTAGAAGATCAGCTTCATTCGCTAATTAATTTCCTAGAGCGACTGAGAGAAAAAAAATTGAATTAAGGGGTGGAAAATTTTTGTCGAAACTTAAATAAAAATGCAGATAGGTGGAAGTTTGTTAACAAGGGGGGGGTAGAAACCCCCTTTGAAGTTCGCAAAGAGCACGCGAGCGTAAGGGGCGGCGTATACTTAGGGGTGAAAAATAAGTCTCTCCCCTTAAATAAGATATCAGCGGAATTGAAATTGTTGAGGCGAATATTTTTTGGTTGGTTATATACCTACCGTGTTTAGTGGTTCTTGTTGAGAGATTTTTGGAGGTAGAAATTGCTATATAGGTACTTAGTCAAAGGTATACAAGAGTAAGGTGAGATGAAATTGAGATTTGAGCTTGATGTCATTTCATACGAGCTTATTGATCTTGCTTTGAAAGATTTTAGGAATTGAGGACAGAAAGAAGGATTTGATAGAGGACTTTTTAATTTTTAAAGCGAGATGGGCCTATGTAGTTGATACGTAATACACAATGCAATTATGAATCAGCTTTACCTCTATAAAAACTGTGACTCTTGTGTTTGTATCGGCGATATCAAGTTAGTCAGATAGGAAATACCGACCACCTACTTTTAAAAAAGATAGAAAATAAATTGATGAACATAATCAAAACACAAATAGATATATATCTTTTAAACGTCACTGTCAAAGTAATCTTCCAGATGTGTTTGCTCCCCAAAATTGCAAACCCATAAACGCCATACAACAAAATGATACACTTGTCAACAATAACACCTTTCAAAAAAAATATCGATCCCTATTAGTGTCGGCTCGTGCCAAACGATTGTAAAGGCACGAACACCTCTATTGATCTAATCGATTCTCAAGTGACAACCGGTAAAAAAGCACCCTAACACACGACACAAAAAAATAATAAAAAAAAAGATGGCGCACTTTTTTTCTTAGAAAAAAAAACCTCTTAAGCTTTTTTGTTATTGTAATTTTTTTCTCTGGTTCAAAAATTGATCCGATGTGTGAACGGAATTTTAATTATGGGACCCGTATTTTTTTTTATTTTTTTGTCTATGTTTGCCACTTAACTCTTACGGTAGATGTATTTTGAATTAATGTTTGCGATTTTTTTGCGTTTACTTTTTCTTTTTTGGTAAGAAAAACGTGTGAGGTTGTTTAAGGTTTGTTTTTTGTTGGTTGAGTGGCAGTTCACCGTGAGAAGAATTGTAATCTTCTTTTAATTTATTACTTTTTACTTTACACAACTAAACAAATATTTTTTAAGGTGTTGTTTTTTTGTTTTTTTTTTTGGTTCACCGTTTATCTGTTATACCAGCTTCCACCAACCGCTTCTAAGAACAACTGTCTAAGAAGTAGCTTATTATTATATTACTCTGTTATTTAAGCCTACCAAGATTGATTGTGTTTCAGATGGCACGTTAAACTGTAGGTCCCGGCTGTCATTGAACATCCTTGGCAGTCGTTACGGGTAGTCAGAAGCCAGTAAGTCTGACACCAGTCTAACCAATGGGTATCGGGTTGCCCGGGTAACTGGGTTGAGGAGGTTAGATAGGCAGTCGCTTCTTGTAAAGCACTGGTACTCAGCTGAATCCGGTTAGACTGGAAGCCGACCCCAACATGGTTGGGAAAAGGCTCGGAGGATGATAATTTAAGCCTACCAAGATTTAAAGAAAACATCCAGTAGTTTTAGCGTAAAAGAGGGGATGTAGCAAGCCTTCTCGTAGAGCGCCTCTATGCTCGGGCCCTCCCCGTGAGTAGCGGCATACTCGTATGCCGTGAAACCGATTGCTACACCACGATGACAAGTCAGAGAATTCGCAGCTTTGGCAGTCCACTCTCAAAGTCCGCTCTGCGCGTCATCTCGATCAATATAGAAGGTTTCTCACAGGAGAAGGCGGATATACTCTCCGACCTATGCCGAAACACGCAGTGTGACATCTTATGCGTGCAAGAAACCCATCGAGATGCCAACCAGAGCCGACCACACATACTCGGACTGTCGCTTATCGCCGAGATCTGTCACCCGAAGCACGGTAACGCAGTGTTTGCTGCTCCCGGCGTAAGCATAATATCAGCTCAGTGCGTCTCATATCGACACGAAAGAAGAAGAAGCGTAAAAGAGTTACAAATATGCACACATACCTACAAACTTTGCATTTACAAATACTTGCCTACCTAGGATGACCCTCATCTAGTTTCATCGACTCATCCATCATCCTCATTTCTACACTTTACTATTTTCACCCTCAAAATTACCTCAAACCAACAGTTTACCATTGACATTCGGAAGCTGACTCCCGTTGCTCCGTTGCTTACCATCAGAGCGACTTGTTACATTTGCAGCACCGCTACTTCAACCTTGGAACAGGTCCAGATAGCGGCGGGAACCAGTTATATAAACTTGAACGTTACTCGTAAGTTATTGGTATTGGGGTTCTGTGGGAGAATTGTGGATCTGTGGAAGTAAAAGTATAAAGCCAGAATGTCTTTCGTGTAGATGACAGCTGTCAATTTCGAAGGGATGATAACGTTGTTTGCACTAACTGACACACAACACTATCAAACTCAGTCAGTAGTTAACTAACTTAAGTTACTAAAGGCTAGTTCGCATTAGGCTAGTAGTTTAGTCGAGTGCCGAGTAATTTAGTAGCTAAATCTGTCTGAACACCAAAAATTTAGTCAAGTAGGTTGGTAAGTCATTTAGTCGAGCCAATCCATTTTGTTCTATTTCTATCGGGCGAGTAGCGAGTGTATTTTTGTTAACAGAAAATTTACACAACTTTCGGACATTCCCAAAGTATTGAAGTATTCTTTGGGATCTTCCAATGCTAATTCCTTCAGAAGACAATTAGTAGCACCTAGTTTGTCTCTTCTATCAATCCATTTTCGCACCTATAATTTCTTTTTCTTTGTCTCTAAAATTTCCCCTTCCACCTCTTCTACAATAGCCATTGCGATTATCTTAATTAGTTTATTAACTTCATAACGCTGCAGCGCGTTCATCTTGCAAAACACCACACACTTGTGTACTGTACTGGACCATAATGCGAACGATTTCTGTGCAGTAGCGAGTAGTTTGGCTTCTAAATTACTCGGCACTCGACTTAACTACTAGCCTAATGCGAACTAGCCTTAAGTTGTTTAGTTAGTTAGTTAGTCACTGCATTAAAAATGGTCCGGCTAGAAGTTATCTTGTAGTTAGTAGCTAAGCTTACCTGTAGGGTTGAATATCAATAGCTTGGCGAGATACAGAGATTGAAAAGGATGAAACGTTATAATTTCATTTTTCATTGCATTAATAGTTGGTTAAAGCTACGGTAGATAAGTCTTGCTCTCATAGCTTGTAAATTAAGTATAATTATTATGTTTTAGATATTATAATTTACCATTTACCTACTATCTATACTAATATTATAAAGCTAAAGAGTTTGTTTGTTTGTTTGTTTGTTTGAACGCGCTAATCTCAGGAACTACTGGTCCGATTTAAAAATTTCTTTCAGTGTTAGATAGCCCGTTTATCGAGGAAGGCTATAGGCTACTTTTTATCCCGGTACGGGAAGTAGTTCCCACGGGATGCGGGTGAAACCGCTGGCAGAAGCTAGTTCTTAATATTTTTACTATTCTTAATAATGTACTTTATCATCATTTTAGCCCTAAAATGTTCCAGATACCCCTGCAATGAACTGAAATCTGACAGGATAGTAACTCACGTAGATTGCTTTATTCCTTCACTTACTTCACGTTTTTCCTTCACTTACTTGTGGCAAAAGTTATAACTACGGAACCACCAACTCCTCAGTACATTTGCTTTGTTTTTTTCTCAACAGTTAGTAGTTGTTTGCGGCGTACAACTCGGTTCACAGGGGGAATGTTTTCTTAGCATCAATGGAACCCGTTCCCTATGGGATTGTATGGAAAACCAGTTTCTGTACTTACATAACGTTCGCAGATATAATCTCTAGTAATAATATGCTTTTTTAAGGTTTTTTTCGTTTGTGTGGAAGTAAAAACTTAATGATTGTCGGTCTAAAAAAAGTTTCTTAATGTTCAGCTTGAAGGACCAGTTTTTTTAGTGCGGATCTTAGTAATGAACGGTAAGATTTTGAATGTGAATAAACCGTAGGCAGTATAACTAAAAACAATTTAAAAAATCCTTAAAATGTGTAGTGTTTTAACCGACTTCCCAAAAAGGAGGAGGTATCAATTCTGAGGTTTGTATGTTTTTAACATAAAATGGATTTACTGTTATTACAAAAACCCTGACTAATATTATAAATCCCAAGCTGTCTTTATTCGAAGCCGAGTAGCTGTCTTTAAGTTGTACTTACTTTCACGCCAAAACTGAGCCGATTTAAATGAATTTCGGTAAACAATTAATCTTAACCAGAGATAGGACAAAGTCTACTTCTAATCCAATTCCTTGAAATAGCTTCCTTAAGACACAGATGGAAATAGAAGCAGCTAGTTTTGTATATAATTTAATTTAAAAAACAAGGAGTCGTGGTGGCCTAGTGGGTAAAGGACCAACCTCTCAAGTATGAGGGCGCAGGTTCGATCCCAGGTCAGGCAAGTACCAATGCAACTTTTCTAAGTTTGTATGTACTTTCTAAGTATATCTTAGACACCATTGACTGTGTTTCGGATGGCACGTTAAACTGTAGGTCCCGGCTGTCATTGAACATCCTTGGCAGTCGTTACGGGTAGTCAGAAGCCAGTAAGTCTGACACCAGTCTAACCAAGGGGGTATCGGGTTGCCCAATGCCCGGGTAACTGGGTTGAGGAGGTCAGATAGGCAGTCGCTTCTTGTAAAGCACTGGTACTTAGCTGAATCCGGTTAGACTGAAAGCCGACCCCGACATAGTTGGGAAAAAGGCTCGGAGGATGATGATTAATTTAAAAAACAAAGCGACCATATTTTTGCTCCTCAAACAATATTTTACTACATTTTTCCGTATTTATAATAAACCCTAAAGCAAAAAAAGGACCTAGTAGAAAGTCGTAACGAGAGTCCAGCCAAACTTCCAAGTGCTGGCAAAAACTCAACCCTTATAAAACTTCGCGAAACTTTCGCGAGCTAATTAATTTGTTTTATTAAACTCAGCAAATTGTTAATTGATTTCAAGAGTTCATTATGCATTTGTTTTTTGAGAGAATTTTTTCATTAAACATTTCTCGCGGCAAAGGAATTTTTGCTAGTCTAATTTTGTGATTTTTGTATGTTTTTGATTAAAATCGTTTTGAGTTGGGTGAAAGACTATTTCGCTCTAGGGTCTTATCAAATCCTTTGGTTGCCTACTTTCTAGTAAATCTGGAAGTCATTTAGCATACAATTACGCAAAAAAAAAAAGCAAATTGAACTTCTTCTAAATAGTGGATCCATAAAAAATACGTTCCTTATTCGCTTCTGCCTGCGGCTTCGCCCGCTTCCCGAGGAAAGTGCTTATCGCACATTGATAAAAAAAATAGCCAATTTTATGTTATTCCGAAACAATACTGCCAGTTTAGGCTACAATACTGCCAGTTTAGGCTACAATACTGCCAGTTTAGGCTACAATACTGCCAGTTTAGGCTACAATACTGCTGTTTAGGCTACAATACTGCCAGTTTTCGTCAAAATTTATTTTCTTAGTTATTGCTTGAAAGAGTAATAAATAAAACCCACTGTATATATACCAACATAGATACACTTTTGGGCTTAAACTATGAATAGGAATATTTTCACATTCATTCATTTCGTGCTATGTCAAATAATTTAACTTACCATAAGAACCATTGTGTATGTACGTAGCTACAATCACAACAATGTAGTAGGTATGTACAATTTACATACAACATTCACGATAAAAATCTTGATCTATCTATCTACAAAGCGTCACAACCCCAAAATCAATACCTATTATGTACCAATAGAAACGAAAAATCAAAAACAGGGGTGAGTGATGGACGGACAAAAAACGCGAGGGTGGAATTTTACCCCTGGGGTTTTTTTTGGGCATTTTTTCACCAGGGGGATGTAATCACAATGGTTAGTACATCATTATGTGCTTATTTATGGAAACACCCCCGTCACTCTTTAGTTAACGAGAGTACTTTTATTTATGTATATTGAAATATACATAGTTCTTTATTTCTGTAAATGGTTGTGTGTGTTTTTTGACTAAACTAACTGAAGTAGAACTGTAGAGCTTAAATATTTAATTGTAATTGTAGCAGTAAGTATAAAAAATAACAGAGAAGCTTGCGACAGAAAAATTAAACATTATGATACCCTTCTTTTTAAAATTGACTTAGTTTTGTATATACTTGAAATTATATGAAGTGCAACGTAAAAAGTGCTAATTGAATTTGTATTATTTTTAACTAGCTTCTGCCAGCGGTTTCACCCGCATCCCGTGGAAACTACTTCCCGTACCGGGATAAAAAGTAGCCTATAGCCTTCCTCGATAAATGGACTATCTAACACTGAAAGAAATTTTCAAATCAGACCAGTAGTTCCTGAGATTAGCGCGTTCAAACAAACAAACAAACAAACTCTTCAGCTTTATAATATTAGTATAGATAAACGTGATAAATTAATTGTCTTTGACTACAACCCAACGCTTTTTACCTTTATAAGGCAAAACCCGGAAACGCGAACATACAAACCATATCTATCGACGAAACAGACACCATTTTTCAAACACCAACACATTTATTCAAAACAGGCAAACAGAATAATTATAACTGTTTAAAACAGTCATAATTTAACCTCATAGTATAAAGGCGTGGTTAGTTTAACCGTAATGAGTTAACCGGCAAGACTATTGGTTAAAACCGTTCCCACAGCACGTAAGGCGTTACGATTTCTTTAAAGATAACGTTAACTTTACTGAGTAAAAAAACCTCGTTCCATTGTAACTTGGTATGTAATTAATAGTACTACAGTATAGATTTATTAGTGAATTCCAATTAGGCATAAGAAAGTAGTCTAGTGTTAAAGAAAGTTGGTAATCTATTGTAGGTACGGTTTATGATATTTTCTGGTATTAAATCAAGTGGAAAATTGATGGGTTGTATTGTAGATTTAATTGGTGAATCTACTGTTTTACATGTTATGTAGTTTATTGAAAAATAATCAGAGAACAGTATACTTTAAATTACCTTAGGAAATTTTATAATAACATACATCATTTTCACTAAAAAATCCTTCTAGACTCAAGTAGATACCAGATTCCATATTATCCAAAGAATAAATAAAAATACCCTTGGTATTATTACACTAATCTTAGTTCTTAATCACGTTCCACCAGCAAAGCAAAATCTTAATAAGATATCAAAAAAGACAGACGTACATTTCTTTTAATTTCAAACCCAACACACCTAATTATCAAGCCATAATTAGTACTTTTTCTTAAACCAAAACCAACTTCAAATTCATATTCTATTTTCATTTTATTTTATATCTTAAATAAAACCTACATCATTAAAACTTATTCCAAACTTAAACTTAAAGAACAATAATCGCGCTAAAACAGTGAAATTAAAAAAAATACACCCTCGTCACGAAAAATCGACGTTGCGGGGGTGATTGCAAGATGGCGGCCCGGCTCTTAGCACCCTATTTTTGTATTCTTCCCTCCCCCGCCTGTATTTATGCAATTCACCCCAACTCGCCCCGCGTAAAAGTGCATCGTATAATACCTACGCCTAACGTATCCTGAATATATCAGGCCGGCTAATTGAGTGTGCTTTATTTTAATTAATACGGGTTTTTTTCTTCCTTGCTTTACGCTATTTTGTAGGTTCGCAGTGGTACAGAATCTATGCTGGTGATTGGGCGTTGATCTATAGTTTTCTTTTACAACAAGCTCCAATAAACAATAATAAAACACAAGATTAATTTGTATTTAGTTTAAGGCTAGTAGAAAGTAGGTAGCTAAAATGTTCACTGATAGAAAAGTCTGTTTGGTCATATTCACAAGTTCGCTCTAACTCCTAGGTAAGACAAAGCTATCTTAGGTAAAAAAAAAACTATATGTAAAAGCTGAAAATATTAAATTAAACAAGCATGACTGATTAATTAAAACTGGTACTGTACTTGTATAGAATTCACCGGTACCCCTTCATTAAAACTCCCCATGATTAATCACAAATAATTTTATACAGTCTTGAATATTAACTTAATTACACAGGGACGTAAATTGAAATGTAAATAACGGCTGCTATAATTAAAATAATTATTAATTGTAGTGCGTGCTATTAAAACTATTGGCCTTTACGCCTATGACTTTGTCCAAAGCAAAAAACCTAGGTAAGTTGTCTAGAAGTCGGTGGCTTAATAAACATACCTAGCTAAATCCACTATACACCGACTTCTAAACCGATGCACTAATAGGCAAACCTTATTTGGCTTTCAGTGCTTTTTAAAGTCTATTAATATAACTAAAACCTACAAATATTATGCTGCAATCCGCATCAATATTGGGTCAGCCATACGCGAGATAATCGCGCACAAATACATACATACTCATCAAACTGAGAGCCTTATATTTTTAAGTCGGTTAAAAATACAGAATAATATGCAAATTCATATGATTATTACCTACGCCAGATTTTGAGTTCTAAATTGCTGAACATGGTTTTTACACCATTAAGACTCGTTGTAACGGTCCCCAGCCGAATCAAACTGTCTGTCTGTTTAGTTATGTGAATGTTGTCTATCATTCAGTACCAGATTAGCGTGCAATGCAAGGATTTTTGAAAAAGTTTTGATAACTAAAATACTGCTGGATAGTAATGTGAAATCAAGTGAAACGGCTGGACGGATTTGTATGAAATTTGGATGGAAATAAATATACCTGGTACAGTGCATAGGCCATTTTTTAGACTACATAGATTAGTTTTGTTTGGTGAAATCAAAAACAGAAAATAGATACTTACTGTATTACCTGACAAATGCATGTACACCTTTATTTTCCCTTCAAAAATACATATTACAGATAATAATAGGTTCCATACCTATAAAAAAATTGAAAACTCCCTTGACAAAAAGGACAAAGTGAAAAACATTCAAAATAAAGTCTATTTTCAGATATATCATTTTGTGACAGATTTTAATTTTAGTCTGAAGTTAATGGACACCTTGTTCTTTAAGTTTTTTCAAAAAGTGTGCTTATCTTTGGTCCTATAATCCGTGTTTTGACATTATCTTTGCGAAGAAAGATAGATGTGACACTCCTTGTATCTATGTTTGTTTAGACTTAGGATAGTACTTGAACGAGTAGCTAGCTTATTAGAACAAAAAAAAACTAACAAAATATAGTACAGTGGATTAATGACAAATCGTTTAACTTAATTAATTATTAGTTGAACTTTATTCAGAACAATATACCCGAATCCAATGTAAATAAACGAAATTCTGAAATATTATTGAGGCAAATATTTTCTTAACCCAGTCCAAAAATTGTTATTTAATAAAACAACTAGCCCAACATCACTGAAATTCTAAGATTAAGGTGCAATATAAATTCATAATAAGTAAACTTAAATAACTAAATACACAAAAATCTTTCATCATCAATTTTAACTTATTTCTTATAAAATACTTAGAAACATCTATTACGAAACGAAAATAGACCCCCCAAAATTAACATTCATAAATCTCTATACATCTAACAATATTCTAACGCAAGCTACTATCATACAAACTAGCCAGCTAACTAGCGCGAGTAACTGTCGCTAGTAAGTAAACGGGGCTCTAGTGAAGTCTTCACGAGGGCACATTCACCCCTCCCGGGGGGCGGGAACTGAGGGGAAGACACACCCCTAGGCTCGCGGTGCAGTGACGGAGCAAAAGCATTTTGTGAACTTATATTATTCGAATTTAAATCGGGTCTGTTGTACGTTACGCGGTTTCTGTAGTGTGTGTTTAGTAGTCAATTTTGGTTTTAGGTTTTTTTTTTTATTTTGCCTGTGTTGTCCCACTGATGGGCAAAGGCCTCCCCCAGAGCCTTCCATCTTTCCCTATCGGTCGCCATTTGTGGCCAGTCCTTGTGGTTTTAGGATTTTGTTTAATTGAGGTTTTTGCGGTCCTTGTTAACGTAATAACTGAGTACAGTGGCGTTAAAGTGTTTACAGATACCACGATCAAATTCCGCTTGATTCTAGTTTTTTTTTTCCATTATATTATACCAGGTACTTAGAGAAAACCTCCGGAAAACCTACACCAACATATGCCAATCAGATCTGCGATTTCCGAGTTGCATACGGTAAAAAAATACGAGCAAAGCCCCATGCAAAATCTAGTTCTAACACCCTCACTGTACCGCGAACTCTCCTTACCTACTTCGGGGTCACCCCACGCCACTTCTTTCTCTTATTTCCCGGCTTTTTTTCGGCCGCCATTTTTGCGACGCATGCGCGCTAGACGCCGCGGCAAAGCATTTGTCGTCATCGATTTATCAGATACGAGTAAATAAAAATGGCCATGTAAGTCGTTTTTTACCTATTTTTATTGAGATTTTTCTTTAAATATGCGGATTCGTTTGTTGTATTAGCTGCTTGGGGTTTTTATTTCGTTTTTTATTAAGATTAATGGTCTTTAAGTTGGTTGTGGGTTCGTATGATGGATTTGGATTACACTTGGAGTTAGTACCTACTTAATTCTGCTTTGGATTGGTGCGGGCAGTAGATCTTCTATTGGCGCATGGAAAAGATATCTTATTCTTTGTTTTTGTATTGAATTTCGTAACCGACATTAGTTGACATGAAAAAAATATAAAACAACCCCTTTGATAAGCTGATATTAAGTAGTAAGAAATAAAAAGTTTTATGGGTACCTATATAATATTAAGTTTGAAAAAATATAATATTATTTTAACAAACTGTATAATTTAGCTTTGTTTTTATTACCGTTACTACCTATATGTATATTTATTTAAATGAAAAAATGAGGTAAGTTGTCAAAATAAAATTACTGTGGGCTCTAAGCTAAGTAAATACAGACATACTTAGTCAATATCAATAGTTCGTTGACATGTGTGTAAAAATCCACCCTGTTTGTAGTACCTACACTGTATGTGGCGATGACATTAATCACCGCCCAAAATTAATTAATTACCTTGACCACCATAATAGCCTAAATAAATCGCCACGGAACGTATTCCCGGTCATCATAATATAATCAAGAAGCAATTCCTTTACAGGGGTGCCAATTGCGCTCCAATATCCGGCCGTGCGGGTGGTACACCGGTTTCAATCCGGCAGTGACGTAGACGCATGTTTCCGGAACGCTAATAAATAAGTAATCAACATTTTTTTTGAAAATGGAATAGAGTGGTGATTTCAGGTTGTCTGTTTAGTTTTTATTCGAAATTGTTTTAATTGTTGAAAATTAGTTCTTGATTGCAGTGTTACTCGGTTCTGAGGAAACAACTTACAGCACTCAAATAACCAAAATAAAACAGTGTTATGATTTTGCATGTTTTTTTGGCATAGTAATAGGTGTTATAGATAATGACTGATGTATGGAAATCTATTTCTAAATATCAGGCAAGAAATGATAAATAAAAACGGGATATTGATTAGGTAGGTACTTCTTCTTCTTGGCGAGTCGATGGCAACTTAAATTTTGGAGGCCCAATATTTCGCTACGCATACGGCATTGTCAGTAGCGTTAAAAAGGTCGTCCACTATGCAGCTGTCGGGGCATAGTGGGCAGCATAGAAGGTGCCGCATGGTTTGTGGTATGGCACCACACCCGCAGCTATTGTCGTCAGTGTAGCCCCACTTACATAGGTAGGTACTAGCTTGCGGTTTGGCTCGAATTAATAAAAATTAAAAGTAATTAAACAAGCTTTATATACAAAAATATATATTTTTGTTTTTGGTAGCAGATTGCATTCAACTATTTCCTACATCACCGCATACCTTTCACTATAAGGTAAACCGTATTCAGCCATTTATAGGTACTTACAACTTTTTTGAAAAATAAATTTTCCCAACCCGATCACCCTAACCAACCCAAAAAAAGAACAGCAAACCCAACAAAAACTTCAAAGAACTTTGAAAAAGGTACCAAAGTCTTTGAAAAAGTTTCAGACACATTGCTTATCCACCTCTATGGTTTCCCAAACGAAAAACCCGTGGACAGGGGTATTTCTTTAAGAACCCCTTTACATTTCAAAGGGTATTAAAGTAAAAGAAAATGGTAAATATCCCCCCAGTGTAAGTATTCGTTCGTGTGTTAAAAGTAGGGGGTTTCTTGCCACCTTTTCGTGGGATTTTTTTTTGGTGTTTTCTTTGTACGGAGTTGTTTCTTGAAAATATATGTTTGAAGTGTGTCATATATGTAGGTATATGTGGATCTTACAAATCTTAATAATTGAAAAACATGAACTTTTAAACATTGGATTAAGTACCTAATCTGTTCCCTGTAGTTTTACCTAAAACCCGGAAGAACTGCCTTAGCCTGTAGCCTTCTTCGATGAATGAATCTACACCTTCATATTTCAAATCAGTCTAGATTAGCCCGTTGAAGCAAATAAACGTAATCTTCAACCTTATCACATGCATATTGTTGGTTCAACAATCCCAAGAATACTTGAACAAAAATTATAATGCCTCATTTTTCTTTGAGTAAGTAACCATGTCTAAAGAAGAACAAAAGTCGACAAAAGACAAAATAAGTACATAAATAAATAATAATAATAAATAATGTCAGGACACCCTTCCACACACGGTCGGTTAGCCCCATACTAAGTTATTAATTAACTTGTGTTAAGGGCGCTAACACAACTGATAAACTACATATAGCTACACATGTACATTATTTATAAATACATATTGTAACACCCAGACCACGGCCAACAAGCATGCTCATCACACAAATGTCGACCGAACCGGGAATCGATCCCGGGACCTCAGGTTCGGCAGTCCGGCATGGTGACCATTGCGCCATCGAGGTCGTCGTACATAGGTAGGTACTCCACAGATCAATCGAGAATAAGTGAAAAATAATTTCAAATACAATAAACTAGTTTTAATTCTTTAAACCCTTCCCGAAGTTCATAAATCTACCATATTTACATTTCCTCAAAATGTATCTAAGTAACACCAAACATTTCAATCACCTCATCAAAAAAAGCCTTTTAATCCACCTCACAGGTAGGATCCACAAAAAAAAAGATCCAGTTATATATAAATAAAAGCTGCTGCGTCAAAAACTCAGTGAAAAAGAAAATTTGAACCGCGGCCGTCTCCCCAACGGGCCGACGCTCGCAAGATCCCTTCTGTACCTACTCTTTTCCTTATTAACAACGGGATTCTGTAGTGCGATTGAAATTCTTGATACTTGGGATTTTTGGTAAGTGGGAAATCTCTGAAATTTTGGTGTGGTTTTCAGTTTAACGCGAAACCTTTGGGTCACTCTTTTAGCTATCTTTCAAATTGTATTCAAACATGTGTATTTTCTAATTTCATTTTCCAGTTTTTTTGCATGATCGACTGGGTATCCAATGACGTGAGCAACACCGTACCTACCACCTGATAATACTGGTCATCAGATATCCCAATACAGTAACAGACTTTCTGGCTTCTATGTAATAACTGTCAATGATGTTAAAAAGGACAAAACAACCACCAGAAGATAAGCTTTCCCATCAAGAGCCAAAACAAAAGGCTTTTACACCTTTTTTTGTCGAAAATCATCAAATGACCCCTACCGTTGTAGGTGCAGCTTGAGGAAATGTCATACTCCTACTGACTAAAACCCACCATGTACCTCCTTCCTTCCTCCTTTATGTACCCTGGCCTCTTTCAAACAATCCCACAGCCCCTTCAAAGACTTTTTCATCCCACCATCTCGGAAAGAGTAGTTTTACCCTTTGATATCTGAGCGCAAAAGTCGTTTTTATCCTCTAGAGCGGCAAAGTGATTTGAATTTAGAACATCGTGTGCAATACTCCATTTGTGACAATCTTGATAAGACTTTTCAAACAAATACATATTAAACAAATAAAATACTGCTTAAAATAATTATTCAATTAATTAAGTAATTTTTATTATTGTTTTTACATAGATTTTTGACCTCGTTTCATTTTTAAAATGAGTTTTCAAATAAATGAACTTTAATAGGCACTTCTTTTTAATTTGATACTCATATGTGCGCGCCATTTTGTTTTTTTGCATTTAGTAATTTCCTCGATGAAGACAAGTGGGATGAAATTATTATTTTTTATTGTTTTGAGGTCGATTTTAAACCTCATTACATTTTAAACTGAGTTTTTGCATAAATAAATTTTAATAGGTAAGTACATCTTTTTAATTTGCCATGTGTGACGTGCGTGCCATTTTCTTTTTTTGAGTTTAGAAATTTCCTCGATGAGGTGGGATGAAAAGTTACGTGTTGCACTCGAGTGCAAAGATTTTTCACCTTGTGCTCTTTTGATTCCCTCGCTATCGCTCAGGATTCTAATTATTGAAACACTCGCTACGCTCGTGTTTCAATTTTAGAACCCTTCGCTTGCTCGGTCATCAAAATTGAGCCCGCGGTTAAAAAGCAACTTTGCACTCTTGTATAACAAATAACTATTATAGCTTACCAAAAAACCTTCAACCATCAAAACTGCACCATCGTACCACACAGACACCCTGTATGCCATAGGCTTGTTTCTTTTTGTGAGGGGTGCAGCACCCCGTGTATAATAGAGCTAAGTGCGCAGAACGACCTACCCTCAAGCAGGTTCGTATAACACTACCTATGTTTCTTACCTTCGGCTTATATAAATAGATTTTCTAGTTTTTTAATTTCGAAGTTGCTGGCTGGTTTTAGGAGATTGTGGTCTTCAGGTCAAGTTTGAAAAAAAGTCGTGGTGATTGGTGTTCGAAACAATTGAAGGTCTGATAATTATTGTCACCATTACCGACATCAGGCTCGATATAAATTATTACAAGTACCTACCTACGGGTATGGTATACACATGCATTACAAGACACAAATTACACAACAACCTAACATCGGTCTAAAAGCAGATTTGTCGAGGTGCTATGATTATCCCACATGGGAAAGCCAGACTTAGACGGATAAATGATTCACACAAATGTGTGCGACTAAAAGCCCTATTTGAAGTACTACCCTGCCGTACCTACTGTAAAAACCAATAAAATATTATGTTAAACATTTTCTACTTGCTATTTGACCCTATCAAACTACCATGACAAAGTACTTGCTAATTCCTCAAGCCGGTTGTCTCCAATCTACATATCGACAACTAAACGATTCCAAAAAAATTATGAAGCTTCATTAGTGACGTGAAAGTATGTGTCTAATCGATTCTATGGGAATCGCATTAGATCTGCTCGAATGATCGGTTGGAATTTTTAAATCATTTGATGATTATAATATATATTCAATTGTTAATTTATTTTCTGATATCAAATTATAATGTTAAGCCCTATGAATTTTAAATAGACTTTAAGCTATATATTATATCGGTTAAATTGTTTCGATTCGTAACGATTGCTTGTTAAAGTAATAAAGTATCGATTTTATTTGTTTGTGAGAACATCTAAGGGATAATAAACTGGATTGTAAGCGGCTATTTTTAACGTATCTTATTGGTACTTGAGTTTTTTTTCCTCTTTTTACCAATTGCGGTATGTACTCTTTGTACTTTTCAGATTCTTGTTACCTTCGTGAATTCGAGAAATACAATGCTGCAGATAAATTAACAATTAATACAAAATATAATATATAACTTTATGATGATGTGCTCAGTACATCTAATTTTGAAATTGTTTCAGGTTTCACATTAGGTCCAAAGGTAGCGCACGCGGTTGTCATTATTGTTACAAAACTTAAAACATTAAATGTCTTAGGACTGGCTTCCACTGTAACCAGATATAGCTGAGTATCAGTGCTTTATTTTGCGATCTGACCTCCTCAACCCAGGGACCTGGGCAACTTGAAACCTTCTTATATCCATCCTCCAAAATTCTTGCACCTATCCATCCCTCTATCTTCATCGACGTATACCTTCACCTTCACGTGTTCAATACCTTCTAAACATGATCCTCATTCTTTCTTATGCCTATACTTTGTACTGTAATTACCTACCTCTATATGACATTATTTATTCCTTATTTTCTTTAAAACAATGGTAAGCCTTGTTAAAATTACTTGGAACTTAAATAACTTTCTCTGAAACATCTGCCTGCTATCAGTAGTTTATGAATACAAAATTAAGTCGTTACATTTTACTACTTAAGTTATTATAATTGTGAAAGGACATAGAGAGTGTAGTTAATGTGTAATGTTTTTTTTTTTTGTTGCTCATTTCTAAGTGCTTTCTTGTTTATGTACCAGTTGTCTTTGGTAACATTATTTTAATTGTACATTTTGTTCTGTCTATGGCAGGGATGGCGAACCTTTATTGACTTACGTGCCAAATTAAATAAAAAACACAATGCTTTTAATAGAGGGGTGCCTTTATGGCAAATAGTTAACAGAAAATTAAACCGACTTCCAAAAACACTAAAAAGCAAAAAAAAAAACAAACTTTAGGTGCATCGGCCTAGAAGTCGGTGTCTAATGGATGTTATTAAGTTAATTTTGCCACCGACTTCTAGGCCGATGCACCTAAAAGGACAATGCTCAAAAAAAACCCAAGCCCGGCGCAAACGAAAAGTAACTCAAATTATAGGTATAGTAAGTTCAACTCAGTCGTGCGCGCGGCCTTATGTGTGGGTAACCCTTGTACATATACAGTGACTTTGTGTGCGTGACAAGAGGTACAGTCGGGTACAATACAGTTATTTAGGGGTTGTATACGGGTGTTTAAAGAAAAACAGTTATAACGTAATTTAATGTTTATTTATTTATAATGATTATGAATCGCTTCTTGAAAAATCAAATGATGAATTTTCGGATTCGCTACTCTCCAAGGTGAATTATAAATTCTTACTCCATGTCAAAAAGTCTATAGTATTCTTCTTTTTTCTTTTGTACATGTCGACAAGTGTTACCCCCACATCCCTTCATCAATTTGACTTAAAAGTTCATTTATGAGTTTCATTATTTCCGTCTTATTTTGGTCGACATTAAGCGAAGCAATATATTTTTTTTTAATTCCCCACACATTTTGTTTACATTATTATACTAGATTATACCTCTTTTTAGATTCTTAGTCCACACTTTTATTTATTGTCCGCTTACCCCGAGCTAGAAAATATGTAAGGAGTATTTAATTCATTTAGATATTTCACCTTATTTATTTCTTAGATGCTGTCAATGTCAATTTGAAAAGACGTATGAGAAAATAATGAAAAACTATATTTAATAATAAAAAGCTTTGAATGTTGTTTCATGTTTTAAAACGCTTTATCTGACTCCTTAATATTTCTCCGTGAATAACTAGTATTTTTGTAAACGACTGTACCCATAAGAAAAAGCGATAAGAACACGTCATGTTCGGACGACGTCACTGTCACACGAATGAAAGTTGTATATTTACAAGCCGACGCACACATAGGGCCGCGCGCAAATCTGAGTTGAACTATCTATAATAATAAGTAATGAAATACTGCATAGGAGGCATCATCGAAATCAACGGCTATATGTGTGAAATTGCTATTTGATTTTTAAAGGGGTAACATGAGCAGCTGGGGCTTATAGTTTAATTAAAGTGCTATCTGATATAACAAACAAGTAATATGGCAAGTAAGCCCGCCAGATGTTCAAAGGCGGGCCCCGTCAACCTCTGTGGCCGTCACCCAGCGGCCACAGCAAACTCCACTAAGAGAGGCGCGCGCAACACAACGCCACCGTCTCGAGGCCTGTTTCTGATCGGACGACAGACGCCCCTAGTCTGTCGCCCGCAGGCCGCGCCCTATGGTGGCCGGAGATCAGCCACCCTGCGACGCCCACCACGTCTGCTGCGGGCGGGGAGAGAGGAAGCAGTTTCTCTCTCCCTTTCCGCCGCCTCCTTTAAAACCATCACATCCTCACAAAAGGAGGCGACGGCGTTCCACCCTTCTTCGCTGCCGACCATGCAGGACACGACAGCCGGCAGCGAATGCGACGCAAGCCTTGTCCAAACCGGGTTAACTTCACTTTAGCAGTGTTCCTTTACACCTGAATTCTTTATACGAGGGAAAATGGCAGGAATGGCATATCAGGATATTACTGCTCCTGTATTCATGGGTGGAGGACATTGGGCTGCAGCGCCCACGTCATCGCCTCATTTACATTACTTAGGGTGGGCTAGACATGAGGAACAGTTCGCCCATACCGCAACATTTTTGGATCATGTCGTGTTAGAAATAAAGAATCGATGACTTTTAGAAGTTATTATTAAAATGAAAAGTACATTCATATCGTGTTTTAGTTCTATCATCCTATTATCTTGTAAAAGTAAGTAGAATAGTGGAGAAGTTGCCCTAAACATGTCATTATGTACACTCTTAAACCACAACTGTATCTGTTTGTTGTTCCTTTTACTAATACATTATGTTACCTCTAAAATCTCGAGTAGCAATGTACCGCAGATGTTAAAATTCGAACAGCAATTTCACACATATAGCCACTGATTTCGATAATGCCCCCTATGTAATATTTAATTACTTATTTTTACCTATATTTTGAGTTACATTTCTTTTGCGCCGGGCCTGGGTTTTTTTCTCATACTTCATGAGCATTGTCCTTTGTTTTTTTTTTTGCTTTTTAGTGTTTTTGGAAGTCGGTTTAATTTTTTTGTAAAAAAGTTTTTTATTTAAGTGGAAAGTTCTCATCAATACAAAGAATATAAGCCCAAACACGAGGTAGTTTACATATTCAGTTGTTGATGTGCCGTTTAGGAGTTCCCTCGATCCTCTGTCGTCTCCATCATCAGATCTGCCCTAAACCTCCATAGTATTGTAGTCTCATATACACATAAATATAAAGTTTTTACCCCATGCTCGCCTACAATTTTCAAGAGATGCCCTCGATTTCTCAGGGTTTCCACCATCAAAAAAAAATACAGCCGAATTGAGAACCTCCTCCTTTTTTTGAAGTCGGTTGAAAAAGTAAAACATTATCAAGAAGGGACTTGTTTTTGATTCGCCTATTTTCTTAAAATATTTTAACATTAAATAAAATAGGCTCTATTCTGAATATGGGACGTAGTTCCTATGTGATCCGGTTGAATCCACGAGCAGTATTTAATAGTACGTCGTTATGGTCATAACTACAATTGAAAACTTGCAAAATAATGGCGTGCCCAAATTATTTAGCTGCGTGCAACCACGGGCACGCGTGCCATTGGTTCGCCATCCCTGGTCTATGGTAACCATGTAAGTAGTTAAGTATTGAATGTACTTAACCGCAGTAACTAAAGTTACTCATTACCTAATAGAAATATTAGGACGAGTTGGATAGTATAGCGATGGGATTGTTCCAAAGAGTAACCGTGGTATACTGAGAATTCCAGAAGGAGGAAAGGTGAGTTTTAGAGAGTAAAAGCCTGATGATTTCTACCCTAAAAACTATGCTGGCGACGCTACCAGAAGTTCTCTAATCTATCATTTATATTAGAAAGGTTTTATTTTGTTAGACATAGTTCTGTACAATAACTAACTACAACATGAAACGGGTGCATTTTAAGCAACAAGACGAATACCTTAATAAAAATAAAGTTAAAATATTAGATGCCTCAACAGGTACACAACAGACAACGACAAATTCCCAAAGCAGCTTTTAAAAAAAGCCTAAGGTCTTCTCAAAGGCTAAGATATGCGTGTCCCGGCTTTTGAAGTCGATGGCAAATTGATCCGATGCTTAGACACGTCTAGTGCATAGATTAACAGCAAGAGCACTTCGGAAGCCTTTTTGAAGCCTTTGGTACCAGGCTGTTGTCTACGCGTAGGTACTTATTTGAAAAAAAATATTTGGTAAGTATTTTACGGTTTATATGTTGTTACTGGAAATAAATAAAGAGTTCGAGATACATTGCTACTTGGAATCTGTAAAACTGCTGTATGATTTATTTATGAACTAGCTTCTGCCAGCGGTTCCACCCGCATCCCGTGGGAACTACTTCCCGTACCGGGATAAAAAGCCTATAGCCTATAGCCTTCCTCGATAAATGGGCTATCTAACACTGAAAGAAATTTTCAAATCGGACCAGTAGTTCCTGAGATTAGCGTGTTCAAACAAACAAACAAACAAACTCTTCAGCTTTATAATATTAGTATAGATTCCACTGATTCCATAAGTAGAATTGCGGTTCATGTTTCATATTATGTATTTAGAAACCTACCTACCCACTATCAATGTAAGTTAAACCAAACCGACACAAATAATGACAAAACATTTGACAAATGAATACAAACTATTCCTTTATCTTTATTACAACAACTGAAACTGAAACACAGATCTATTTCATCTCAATAGATTTTTGAAACAAACTCAAACTTAGTAGATTCACCGAATGTTCTTAGGTAGGTACGTACAAGCATTCACAATTAACTACAATATCGATTAAAATCAATTAAGAAACCGATATATCGATATCAATACAAAACTCCCACAAAACCTTGACACCACATTACACCTGCTTATTGCAATTGGCTGAAAATTAAACAACCAATAATAACAAAGAAAAGTAAGTATTTTCAAGTTTTCGAACAAAGAAATTATTTAACATTGTAAATTGCGCATGTAAAGAGGTTATGGTAAGTGGCATTACTGGTTAACTTACCTTTATGGTAATTAGTTTGTTTGTCATTATTGTCATGGAGCTTTTAATAAAGCTTAATGTTCGGGCGAATCAAGTAAATTGCTAGTACATATAAAAAAGAATGGAACTTTATGTAATTGAAAATATAATTACAAAAAAATAAAACCGACTTCCAAAAACACTAAAAAGCAAAAAAAAACTAATTTTAGGAGCATCGGCCTAGAAGTCGGTGTCTAATGGATGTCCCTAAGTTAATTTTGCCACCGACTTCTAGGCCGATGCTCCTAAAATTAGTTTTTTTTTGCTTTTTAGTGTTTTTGGAAGTCGATTTTATTTTTTTTTGTAAAAAAGTTTTTTATTTTCAGCTTTTTAGTGATACGAATAGGTCACTATCCACATAACTGGAAAGTTCTCATTAATACATATAATATAAGCCCAAACAGTAGTTTTCATTTTCAGTTGTCGAGCTCCCTCGACCTTCTCTGGTCTCCATCATCAGGTCAGCTACAAACCTTCACTGTTGCAAAGGTCTCGTCAACACGAATAATATAAGCCCAAACACGAGGTAGATTACATATTCAGTTGTAGAGCTCCCTCGACCTTCTCTGGTCTCCATCATCAGGTCAGCTACAAACCTTCACTGTTGCAAAGGTCTCGTTAATACGAATAATATAAACCCAAACACGGGGTAGTTTACATATTCAGCTGTCGAGTTCCCTCGATCTTCTTTGGTCTCCATCATCAGGTCAGCTCCAAACCTTCACTGTTGAACAGTGCTATCAGGCATACATATGAGTGTCAAGGTTTAACCCTATCTATGCCTACAACTTTCGAAAGTTGCCCTCGATTTCTAAAGGTTTCCATCATCAGATCTTGACCTGATGAATATGGGACCAACTGGCAACTATTCCGCGTCGAACAAAAAAAGAATCACGTAAATCGGTCTATAAACCTCGGCGTAATCGATGTACATACATAGAAAAAAATATATATATACCGGCCGAATTGAGAACCTCCTCCTTTTTGGGAAGTCGGTTAAAAATAGATAATAAATAGAGAAAAGTGGAAGGCTAATAGGGGAAGCCTTTGCCCAGCAGTGGGACAGAAAAGCCAAAAAAAAATAATAAAAAAAAGTTGCTTTTGGCGAGATTTCTACCACCTAAACATTTTTAAATTATCTGATTAAATAACTAGCTTCCGCCAACGGTTTCAGCCTCGTCCCGTAGGAACTACTCAGCGCACCAGGATAAAATGTAGGTATCTTATAGTCTTCCTCAATACATGGGCTTCTAACGCTAAAATAATTGTTCAAATAGGTCCTAAGATTAGTGATTAATTATTAGAGCTTGAATGCTCTGTAAACAAACTTGCCTGCTTTATAAGTAGGTAATATAAGTGTAAGATCGAAGTAACAATATTTGATTTGAGGGACTTAAAAGTACATACTTACTATTTGGTCTTGGTTAACTTATGTCATACAATTGCCTGTGCAAATCCGCACTTAGTAATCTATACTAATATTATAACGCTGAAGAGTTTGTTTGTTTGTTTGTTTGTTTGAACGCGCTAATCTCAGGAACTACTGGTCCGATTTGAAAATTTCTTTCAGTGTTAGATAGCCCATTTATCGAGGAAGGCTATAGGCTACTTTTTATCCCGGTACGGGAAGTAGTTCCCACGGGATGCGGGTGAAACCGCTGGCAGAAGCTAGTTACTTAATAATACTTTCTAACGCATGCAAACACACTACGAATTACAAAATCCCTTTAGAATTTAGATAATAATATCTTCATCCCGCATCTAATTTAGGATGGGCAGGGTACCGTCAGCTAATTAACAAAAGACTACTAAAAATAATATCCACACAAAAGGACCCTAAATACGGTCAGCAGAATAATAATTATATTCAAATAAGTGCCAGGTGTCCATTAGAAACTGAAAAAACTATCAATTGTACTCTGAGTTCTTTATTGGAATTTCTTTACTGACCCTACGCAATTCAGGCGTAAATTGTCTATTGTTTCGTAGAAATAAGTAAAGGATATTAGACCTCATGGTCTTTAAGATATGGTTGAATTTTGTTGGCAGGTTTCACTGAAGAGTTTTGTGTATGTAAAAAGTTATGGCCATGTTTGTTTGTGTGACTTTGAGATATACTGATAGGGAGATTAAAGGTGCCATTGCACAAACAAAAAAGATATTCTAAAATAGAGACAGAGTGCTTTCTTTTTGTTATACGTAAAAGTTCTGGTCATTGTACTAAACTTCTAAAATAAGCACCAGACAGAAAAAAATACTCCATTTCAAGCTCTTTCCGTAATCAAAAAATAAAAAAAATTCGTACATACCTAAAAATACCACGTAACCCTAAAATCTCAACTTAAAATTCGCAACGAAATCCGAGCGCAAAACTGAACACTGAAGGGTTAACTTCGGACAATATGACCCCTATTATTGACATTGCATAATTACGAGGGTTAATACTAATGGACACAAAGGGTCAGGTAAACAGCTGGTGGGCACACAATGCACTTTGCAGGACAGGGTTGACCTCCAAAATAAGGAAGCTTAACCTTTGTTTGATTGCAAAAAAACTATTAAATGCAGGGATTATTATACTAGGTACTTAATTACGAATGTTCAAAAGGTCCTGAATGCCGACGGATCTTTGTTACTGATTGTCCAAAAAAATCTATAAGTTTTCGGATGAAAGGACCATTTACTATGCATTGGTCCTTTCATCCGAAAACTTATAGAAATATTTACTACCATGGAAAACTACTGTCAGAAATGTGTAAGTTAAAAAAAAGGCAATTACTAGTTCAATATAATGTAGATATTATCTAAATATCACAACATAATATGCTTACATTAATTTGTAAATCCTAAAATGATGTGTATGTATTATGTTGTATTGTTTATATGGTAAATGTTCAAGCTGTATACATGCTTTTCCACAGGGTAACAACAAAGACCAAAGCTACTCAAAGATGTCCTCACTGGTCAACCAAAGTTCTGACACCGCCATCTACTTATTTAAAATGAAAGTTAGCATGGTAAAGCGCCATCTATCAGCATTCGGGAGAAGTTCACGTATCACGTGATACGCAACGTTGGTTTTGGTGCTGCCAATGCAATCTCAGGAAACGTTACCGTTGCAAGTACAATGGACTTGCAATAGATGGCGCTAGTAGGAATTTAAAGTGTTGATTTTATGAAAAGTACCTGGTTGATTGGTAAGGTAATCTTCACACTGCCCCGCATCACGCTGCGTATTGCGTGTCGACGCACCTACGCGCGTTCCTGCGGGAGTGCAGATCTGCATCATCGTGCGGGTTTTTTGCGGACTCACGCGCGTAGGTGCGTTTTGTAGATTCACGCATGGCGGCTCTCATCGAGATCCATTTTCAAATATACACGTCACGCCCATTCAAAATCACATGCGTCTCGCCCCGCACCTACGCGCGGGGGTGCGTGTTTCTCCGCGTGTATGCGCGTGATCCGCATGAACGCGCGTGGATGCATTTTCAGTGTGTTGGACTGTGCGTGTTTTCCATACAAACGGAGATATTTACAAGCAACGGAAGAAAACGCATGCACGCGCTACGCTGCATCATGCGGGGCAGTGTGAGAATCAGCCTTAAGAGATTAAATAATTTATAATGTAGAAAATATAAAAAGAAAGGTATTACAATAAGTTTTAGAAATAAAAAGCAGGTTAAATTTTTATTTCATTTGTAATGTACCCAGACTGAACTTAAAAAAAGGACCAGCTCGTGTTTTTGTACAAATTCAGTTTTGAGTCAAAGAATTCATATTCCTTTTCCAACCCCTTTAAGCCCAAGAAATATGGAAAATTATTCTGAGTCGCCAAATAAAATATTCCTTGTACATCCCTATCAGTATTTGGGCCCAAAAGGTTTGTTATAACAGGATCTTTATCGTAACAATCTTTATCTCTCGCTTCTTGAACGGAATCACATTTCATAGCAATAAAACTATTAGGGTTCATTAAAGCCGCGATCCAAATAGTAAAAGACCTTATATGGCTGCAAATAACCTCACATGGAACCCAAAAGAAATCTCCCGGTTGAAATTCCCCGCCATTGACATAAAAGTTAACATGGCCGACTGGTGCCGCCATTCCGTACCCATCAATATTAGTTTCGACAACATCAACAAAGTCAGCGTCAGTTTGGTCTAATCGGTCTTCTGGTCCTAAATTTCTGAAGCATGGACCAGATGGGTCTAAGCCTGTTAGTCTGGAAATATTCATGCCTGTTTGGAGTCTGTAGTTTTTGGCTATGAAGCTAATGGTGTGGGCTCCTAGACTGAGACCAACGAGTTCTAGATTTTGAGGGTTTAAGCCATATTTGTTGAGGGTAGCGAGCATTTCCGCGACATGTTTTCCGATTGTCCGCATATTGCTTGCAGCTCTGAAATAGAGAAAAAAACAGTTAACGGTAGGAAGATAAGATTAGACGAGGTCTCGATACAATGAGACGGATACTTTATTCCTAATATCTATGTGCCTTCTTAAATCATACGCTCTTAAAATAAATAACAACAGTGTACACTACACTAATTATTTGAGCGTAATTGTAAGTAATTGAATTTTATTTTGCTTAATATTTTAAATGTGAAGGAACCTAAACTTATGTTTATTCGTAATGTTTTCAAGCTCAAGCGATTGAACCGACAAAAAAATTGTCATTAAGTTAGATGGTCTCTGGAGGCAAAGATAGGCTAATTTATAACCCTAAACTTTAATTTAAAAAAACACCAATAAAAACACAAATACTTACACAGGATAAGCCACAGTCGTAAACCTATTCGTATCCAACAAAAATACATTATACCCCATCTTTTTATAAACCGCCCCGGCTGTCATAGCAAAAGGCAGCTGAGGATGATCAAGAAATCCCCCCACATACATGACAGTTTTCTTCTTAAAGTCGATATGGGGGTCTTTGGCCAACTCCTTCATTTGATAGTAATTGTACTTCGGTTTCGGCCATAAGATGTTCCCTTTTGTCTGCACTGATATTGTCAGGTATTTTAAGTCTGATAGAGGTATCGGTTGGGGTGTTGTTGTTCCGGGACCTGGGAAAGATAAGGTTTATTTTACAAAATATTGAAGTACCGGATGAAACTTGGAGATAGTGTAGCTTCCCAAAGTGTACACAGTACACACTGCCCTATATCTCCTCTCCATTCTAATTAAGACTCCGTTCGAACTATTGGCTGACTAAAAGTTTGCTGAATATGGGGTCTACATTTTTTATTTTATTTTACAACCTAGACTACTTTTTGTGCAAACGATGTTGTATTTTAATAAAAAAAGTGTTCAATATTTATTCGTTCATAAATCACACTGTTGACCTAAAAAACCTTGTAACTCCTTCAGTAAAAATTCCGATCCTTGAAAGTTTATCAAACAACAAATATTCATTTTCTTTTATGTTCAAAACAAATAATGTTCCTACACGTCATTTTGAGGTGGCTATCGTAAACAGTCCACACCTTGGTTGAAAGAAAGGTGACGAATACTGCATCGCAGGATTTACTTAAATCGACGATAGCCATGTAAATCCCACAAACTTTGATTGATTGAGGATCAACATTAAAAAAAATATTCGACAGATTGAAACTGATTTTCGAGAGAAAATAACTCCAATCCAGAAAGAAATATTCTAATTATTTTTGTAACGTCATTGATGGCCCGAATGCACCCTATGACTATTTCTAGGTTACAACTTATGATAAGGGCAGTTATAGAGGTAAATAAACTTATATGAAAGCTTCAATTAAAGCTCTTTATGAAGAGAACCTAAAGTGGTCAGAGCAGTACTTAATCACATTTTAGCTGAGGATAAGAATGAGGATAATCTTCAATGCTACAGTTTTGAGACCTACTAGTCTTTGCGCCATTAAATATGAAAATATACTACATTTTATAATTATCAGGTTCGTAACACCGGATTATTAAATGAAGATTAAGAACACAGGCGTGATTTAACGTTATTGTCCGAATATTTTTGTAATTATGCGATGGAATAAAAAAGGTTATGCGACCTTCCGAAAAAAAATATTTTTTTAATTAAAAAAATTTGACAGTTAATATTATCAACGACCAAACAAAAAAGAACTTATCTAGCTACTTACAATCAGACAAATATCCCGCAGGATATCCCTCCATAGCTTTCGAACTATACATACAAAAAACTTCACAAACAAACGCCGTAACAAGCAAACAAACACGGTACATACTGATAAACAAACAAAATAAATTATTTTTCCGAATATTTTTGGGAAAAAACGTCGCGAAACGTGTAAAGTCGGTTACCAAGTGCTCATTGTCAACAGAAGGATGAAAAATACATTTTGTATGAGTGTACAACTCCAGTTAAAACGCTGATAAAGTCACCTTGTTCTTGATAAATTATATCTTTAAGTTTTTTTTTTGTTGGATACAATAGTTTTTTTTTTGTGCAAACATAACAATTATAGAGATGAATTAATATGTCCTGATAAGTCGATAATATTCATAGATTTTTCCATATTTTGTTTCAGGGCGTGATACTTATAGTATAGATGCACACTGCAAACTTTTAGTCGGCCGTTAGTTTGTTTGGGCTCAGAAATCAGCATAAAGATAAATTGGCAGTAGGCACATAACAAAGATCAGGTATTTATTATTTACTAGCTTCTGCCAGCGGTTTCACCCGCATCCCGTGGGAACTACTTCACGTACCGGGATAAAAAGTAGCCTATAGCCTTCCTCGATAAATGGGCTATCTAACACTGAAAGAAATTTTCAAATCGGACCAGTAGTTCCTGAGATTACCGCGTTCAAACAAACAAACAAACACACAAACTCTTCAGCTTTATAATATTAGTATAGATTAGTAAAGATAGGTAGAAACCTGATTGGAATCAAGATTTTCTTTAAAGAAAATTTTTGCCAACCATCGGCTTAACTATCGGCCTACTCTTCAATCTGCGGTGTGCGAATTTCATGTATTGATATGTACATTTGTTTTTTGATTATCAAATGTAACAGAGGTCGTTTTTGAAGTCGTCGAACTATAGGTAGGTAGGAAGGTATTATTTACCAAAATACAATTTAATAACTTGCGTACTGTATGATCGTTTAATAAAAACTTGTTTACTCAGGTGTATTAATAACTGTTGTTTAGTTGTGAAGCGGGATTATTTTAAATATTGTTTACAGGTGCATTTAAATCAAAATTTGGAATGCCCGACTTGTCTTGTCTATTGAAATCCTACTAATATTATAAAATGCTAAAATACCTATCTAATTCTGTCTATAAGTCTGTAGTTCTTCTTCGCTTTAGTATATAGATCGTTTAAAGTCTAAAAAGGGTTATTTTTGAACCGGGACTAAACCTATCGGAAAATCCGCGGGAAACGGCTAGTACTGAATTATACATAGTTATTAAAATACACTTCGAATCAAACTATGTTTTTGTAGGTATTTGAGGTAAAAAAAGTAAATTATTGTATAATTTAAAGTGACTTAGTGAACGCAATTTGGAGCATTGATTGTCATTGATGATAGTCATTGACGATGATCACGAGGTTTTATCATACTTAATAAATGCTAGCTTCTTCCTGTTTTGTTTGCCGGCAAGTCCAAGGCCTAGTGGGTAAGTAGGTAAAGGTCCAGCCTCTCAAGTACCCATGTAGATTCGATTCCAGGTCAGGCAAGTAGGTACTGTAGTACCGGGAGATAATTATCTTGCTCAAAATGAAAACCTGATTCGATATCACGACGTTTATTGTTTGGGCTCGAGAGGTGAAGTGACACACTTCAATATAAAAACTTATTCTATGGAACAAATCGAATATATTTAAAATGATTGCCCGGTCAGTATCAATCGTGATGAATAAAACCTTACAAATGAAAACGTTTCTAACTACGCTACAGTACCAAAGCAACTTCTCTGAGGACACTAATGATTGATCAAAGATGAAGGAAAACATCTTGAGGAAACCTGGCCGTTAATGTCTAAAATCACCAACCCGCATTTAGCAAGCATGGTGATTAACGCTCAATCCTTCTCTGTGTGACAGGGGGCCTTCTTCAACTTCTAATTTTATCGAAGCCATTTGTTAGAAAGGTACTTACAATCATCAATATCTTCAAAATCAAGTGCACTAATTGATTGAACAAGAAACAAAATATTAATCAATTTCACTAAAACCATGATGTGTAACCTTAACTATTTTTCCTTTAATTTTGTAAAACTAGCATCTGTCAGCTGTGAAATACAACTACTAAGATAACTTTCAACTGACATAATGTACATGGCGTTATGTAAATATTCAAGTCATATTTAACAGGGTTGAAACATAATAATTACTGGGGCGGTTTTGTCTGCGTCCCAATCAAGACCAATTCAATTGTTTAACAAATGTGGCAGATTGGTTTTGATTTGACAAGGAACCCGAAAGTAACTGATCACGCCTATCGTACGGTACTTGACCTACAAGGCGCCTGTCTTACCTACCTTCCTCATGGCATCTCCGCTTATCTTTCCTTCCTCCTTAATTCTACGTCACTGTTTGACAAAAGGCGCCCATGATCGATCAAACTTCCTAAATCTCTATCTTCATTACCTACCTATGTTAATTTATCACGGGCCATCCCTGAATATTTTCCTCTATGAAAATATCCCGTATTGCAAATAGCAGCCCGCATTGGGTGCATTTGTTGAATAGTTCAGTTCATTACCTACTACTGAAAAGATTGATGATTTTAGCTTACAAAATTATTTAAAAAGATTGTACTGTTAATTTAGCTCTATAAGAAAGAAGGGTCTAAACTTTATAATATAATACTTCTTTATATAAAAAATACATCCGTGCAAATACATCATTAACATCCTCCTGCACTTGTCTCAATGTTATTTGGGGTCGGCGCAGCATGTCTTCCATACTCTTCTATCTGCCGTCATTTGACAAGTGACATTCTTTCTAGCCATGTCGACTTTCACACAATTCATCCATCGTTTCCTTGGTTGTGTTCTGATACAAATACCAATTTTGTTAACTATTTGTTTTTATGCGCCTGATAATTTTGTGGAAATCTTCTGAGTAAAATATGGTGCTCAAAATATTTTTCCAGGAACCAAATGGTAAACCTTACGCAGGAAAATCCACGGTAGAAGCTAGTATATTTATTACTCAGCAGTAGCTCTTATAACCATTATACCTAAATAATAATAGGATTATGATACCAGAGATAGTGCAAAACTAGAACGTGTAAGTGAATGTTATCGCACAAACGATCGACAACTTACCGTTTCTTGCAAAAGTTCAAGGTTTTAGATCATGAAGCTTTCGAATTTGAGTTTGTTGTTTTCTATCAATATATTATACTAACTTTTTCTTTCGGTTTTGCCTCCACATAAGCGACCTGACTACCCGTAACGACTGCCAAGGATGTTCAATGACAGCCGGGACCTCCAGTTTAAAGTGCTATCCGAAATACAGTCGTTGGTGTCTAAGTACATACAAACTTAGAAAAGTTGCATTGGTACTGGCCTGACCTGGAAGTTCTGTAAAGGCAATAATTATTGTTTATCCGGGTTCAGAAAGCTGTTTTCTGGAGAAGTGGATGGAACTGTGGATAGAATACAGTATTCATATTTGATGCTAAAACAAAGTACCAACTTATGGTTTTAGCGGTTTCAATATTCATGTTCCATTAAAAATGTAAGCATGGCAGAGTTAAGAGTACGACTTTCTGTCCTGAAACATTATTATACTGAATGAAAACTGGTTGATAAACTAAAAACGGGGTACAAAAATTCAAAAATACTTTCACCACAATAAAATGCTATTAGTATCGTGAATAAAGTGAACCTACTTATAAAAGAGATGTCATTCAGTAATGTACAGTCAGCGTAAAAAGTTGTAGTCTTTGTAGTATTCTTAGTAGTTTGGAGATCCTTAGTTTTACATACAAGTACCTATGTATGATGGTATATTTGAGAGCGATTATCTCACGCTTGGCTGAACCGATTTTGCGCTTTTCAGCAAAGTATTTGTCAAACTTAGGAGAAGGTTAAAGGTATATTTATTGAAGTCAGTTTTATTTTTTTTTTGAAATTGCTCCATGCACTTACCTATTTCATTAATCAAAAATAAGTAAATGCTAATGCTGGAATGGACGAAGTTGGTTAATCCAATAACAGTACGTATGTACTTTTATATGAATAAGTAGATAAAACAATATAGTATAGCTATTATAGACAAACATAAATTCCAAATTAATTATTTACCTACCAAAATCTGCACTCAGGGCTACATTACAGGTACAATCAGAACTTCTAATCTTTCACCTTGTCACTGACTGTACTTAAATTCTTTATAGGTAGGTGAACAAAACCATAATGACAAATCTATTGCGGTTATATTGTACCTGATAATTATATTTAATGCTCGCCAAGATGACCTTAATGACAATACTTTTCTTATACTGTACAATTGTTAACTTGCAAAGAGTTTTTTTCTAGGTAAAGCTACATTCTTCAAGATCTCTCTGTACTCCAAAAAGGTTTTTGCGCCTGATTTATTTACTTATTTAGGATTGCCAACAGAATGAACACAATTACATGAGTTAAATCATTTCAAATAAGTAAATCAGGTCCAGTGTGCGCTCCCAGTTATAGGCGACCACATCCTTAACAGTCGTTACATTCTACTAAATAAAACTAAACATTGATTACAAAATATAAAAAAAGGGAAAAAAACAGAGACAAATGAGAGAATGACAAGACAAGGAAAGAAAAACTAATGACAGATCCCTCCAGTCTTGTCGGATTTGCAATCCGTCCCTTAGGACTGTACGGGTGAGGTAATACTTAGCGATTTACATTTTACTAAAAATAACTTAATGGGGATTGTTCATTTTTTTTTAAATAAGTAAATATGAAATCCGTTTCGAGGAATAGGGTCACTCATGACAATTTAGCTTTTAAAAGAGTAAAATATTCACGGATTATTGTTATTTATCGCTAAAAGTAAATAACCTTAATTTGACCTCTAGTGACGTCATCTTTTGACTCTAAAGGGACAATTCCTTTGCCATCAAATATACACACGCTCACACACACTTGTTTACAACTGTCAAAAGTGTCAAGATATATAAACAATAAACATAACCTCAAATTCTTCAAAAAATTGATTATTCTAGCAAAATTACCACCAAAAAACGATGGAATATAGGAAGTGCTTCATTCCTACCTGTAAAAATGACTCAAAAAATAGTCCAGATAAAATTTTTGTTCGTATTCGGGAAGATTTGAAAGAAAAATGGTGTCGTGAAGCTAAGGCGGAGTGTTTTAAAATTTACAGAATGTATTGCTGTGAAGATCGTTTGGAGGTAAAGATTATTGATATCATAAAGCTAGATACTATACATTTTTTGGTTTAATCGCCATTAGCACTTGTCACAACTTATTACAAACCTATGATATTTTATAACCTTTCATTATTTATGACTGTATGACACTAATGAACAGATTGACAACCTATTGACATTTCTCTAACGTCAAAGAAATTCTTTTAAGTACAGGCCAAGGACACGTAAATTATACAGCCAAATGATGACGTAATCGTAAAAAAGTTACTCCTAATTTTAAATAATTAATAAAAATAGAACGACTCCATAAAATTAAAAATTATTCAAATTGGTTTCTTAGAATGCTCTATTTTATCGAAATCTTAAATAAAAAATGAGGGTCGAAAAAATTGTTCAATGCCCATTGGGGTTACAGTTAAACGATAGAAACTATTACACCAATATCGGGTCCCATTTTGTTTTTGAGAATTTCACAGGGATGTTTGTTACTCTTGATCCAAAATCTTCTTGGTAACTTTTTATGTCACTCTACACTAATAATATCTTATATATTATGTCAAAATTAACTTAAGCTTCTTTATATCCGGGTGCAGAAAATAAATTTCACGGGAAGCGGGTAAAACCGCGGAGAACCACAAGTTTTCTATAAATTATTGAGGAAATAATCGGTATTCGGTATTAATTAAGGCATCTTGCGTCTGGTTAATTGGAATTACTTCAAGGCCGCGTGGCCTTTCCAACTTTGAACAAAACATGTTATCGAATAGTAATGCGAAAATTAATTAAAATAACGCACCGGCAGATTAGCTTGATTGTGACCCTCGACGATCCTGTAGACCATCCTTACTTACTATAATATTGTTACTGTGAAAGTATGTAAGTCTTCCATGCTAAAACTACTGCATAGGTCTTAATGAAACTTTTCAGGAATATAAGTCTCGGCATTAACTTAGCTTTCCTAAGACTGACCTAATTATATAGGCTACTTTTAATCAATCTGTGCCAAATAGTTTCCTCGGGACGACGAGATACTGCGGGTGGAAGCTGGTACTATTGTAAATGCGAAAATATGTAAGGATGTAGGTACGTGTGTTTGTTATCCAAAACTAAATGATAGATTTTGATGAAACTTGCAGAAGTGATATAAATTACTAGGTATTTCACGCTAAAACTTCTTGATAGATTATGAACACAGAAAAAACTAGCAACTTTGAAAAGAGGTAAGTAAGACAGTAGGAAGATTGGACTTAAAAACCATTAACTGTGATTAATAAGTCTGTCCTTAAAGTTACATAAAAAATAAACTTCAAAGGTGGCGTCTCAATTTTCTCCACATCAGTAAGGTTAAACATCCAGTTTTTTTTTTAATGAGTAGCGCACGCCAACCTACCCATACAGCCTTCTTTTTCCATTTATTTCCTATTTCGGTGCCTTCTCCCACCATTTGCCGAGAAAATGGCGGCTACGCGAACTCAGTGTTGTGTACAACGACAACGCGCGCGCATGCCGCGACGCGTTCCAAACTTAAATTTTAACAACGAAACAAACGAAAAGTGAACAGTGTTCCAAAATCGAAATTCAAAATTGTTCCGTTCGAATGTTGTGTTCAAAATGCTGTAGTGACGTGCCTTTTTGTGCAGGGTTGTTTTTTTCATAGAGTTAGTAAGTACTAGAAGTGGACAAGTGCAAACTATTGTTTTCTTTGTTGACGTGCACCAGCTGTCAAAATAAACGGATTATCAAGGTGAGCCTATTGATTTCCGAAACGTTCCTTTTGTTTTCAATACTCTCGTGTTTTGTAACGATACTATACGATAATGTAATCGATTTATTTTAAGTCGATTCTTTCACAATTTTTATCGATACAGGTTTCGTGTTTTCGTGGATATTGCTAAAGTTTTGCGTATTATTGGCATGCCTTGAGTTAATGTGTAACAAAATGATCGTTTTAAACTTTATGCGTGGCTGTAAATTGTTGGAATAACTATGTTTCGTCGTTATTATTACTCTGTTTACGAGTTACGATCATGTGAGATGTTAATTTTGATTCAAAGTTGTTTGATGTTCTTTTAATATGAACTCATTAAAACATTCGGGTCATGGTCCGTGTTCAAAATATTGTTCTAAACTGAAATATTTGAACAGTATCTTTATCGTTTTATTTTCGTAAAAACTAAATGATTTACTTATGACAGCACATTATGAGTAGGTATTAAACAGCAGATAAATAGAGATGTAGATAATCCCATACTCTTCCAAACTGAATGCTTTCTTTATTTAACTTTCCTACCTTGAGGTTCATAGTCTGAAAAATTACAAACAATTTTAAGCTACTTTAAGCTTATAAACTTTCATAATCATTGTCACATGCACCTGTACGCTAAAATTCGATACTTGATGCACGTTTCCATGCCTATCAAGTATCATATTTGCACGCTCGCATTGGGTTGTCAATAATTATGAAACTTTAGCGTCAATGGCCTTAGGATCTAGTTTATGATTCAGTATAACAAACTTATGTTGAAACTAACTTGCATCATGCAGGCCCGCCGCTAGCTGTTTGTTTGCCCGCGTGCAAAACTGATTATGCCGCCCTACGACTACATACGTTTTGTCAAAAAATATATAAGGGGGGGGGTCCGGGGGTCCGCGATTCATATCCATCTTACTTGTCCAACAGAAAAAAATATGTACATGCACCGCTCTGATTGCAGAAAACCCACCTACTTTTGGATAAATAACTATTGCAATACATAACATACATTACACATAACTTTTTATTTACTTGAAATGCTCAGAGTAACCTAAGCAGTCGTGGGTTAGCTCATAATCAAACTAAGCAATTGCTTAGGGCATCAATGCAGTGCAATCATTACCCAAGTGGCCCCTATGTATTGAAAGATTGTGATTAACTTAAACTAACGCACTTAAATATATATAACCATGTTTAAAGTCAGTAAAATATGTTATTTGGTGGGTTTCCCGTTGAAAAGTCAACTTATAGGATACTTTTCATATGTAAGGAAGCGCGAGCGGAGCGAGCGCGAAAATTTTTTAGTCTAAGGACACAAAACAAATAAAAACCACTGTAAATTAACAAAGCAAAGTCAAAAACTAAGATATGCACAGAAGCGAAGTGCAAAAGCCGCGAGCGAAACGAGCACGATTTTTTCCTTAGAGTTTTCATGAAGTAAACATATCATAAAAAGCCATAACATACGTGCGCGAAAAATGTTTTTTCGGAATTGAATGCCTCAACAATTAAACAAAGATAAAATGCGTTATTTGACATGGAGCCGCGAGCGCAGCGAGCGCGAATTTTTTTGGGGATGCAAAGGGTGAAACAGTCAAAATTAATAGGAGACGACCAAAGCTAGGGCGGCTTTTTCTGAAATTTAATTTTGGTTTAATTTTGCCGCCCCCTAAATAGCGATCTTAAATCGTTTTAAAGAATCTTTAATTTTGAAAATGTCCTTTCAACAGATGTACCTAACTGAAACCGGCAGTGTAAGTAATATTCCTAGCGCTATTGCTGTGTTCGGAAATATTGAAATCAAATCATTAGTAAAAAGATATTGTATTTTTTAAATATTACGTGATAACTCGCTAGATTTGCCGCCCCCCAGGACGTGCCGCCCGCGTGCTGTGCACGCGCTGCACGCCCGCTTACGGCGGGCATTAAAATCCGGTCTAATTGAATCTTTACAACAAAAAAAATTCTACATTTTTTTTTGTTTGTTTATCTAGCTTACTTGACTCCTATTTTACTGAACCATAACAGCCTTACTACAAAAAGTTAAGCATCTGTTGAACACTTGTTGAAAAAAAATAATATCAGATTATGACGTTGAAATAACGTCCATTTTGCAGCCACACTTTTTTTAAACAAGTGTTCAACAGATGTTTAAAAGTTTTTGTGTTACGACGGTTAGGTATTGATTAAATTCAATTTACCTAGAGCCAGATAATCTCGAACACAGAAAAGGATCTAAATCCGGGTTTACATAGGAAAACAAATTTTACCAGAACATGAGTGAAACCGTTCGAAAAAAGCTATAGGTATTACGTAGGTATAAATCTTATAAGGTCGCTCTTCAGAATATTAAACAGGTTTGCCAAAAGTTAGAATAATAATGAAGTTATAAAGCTAATATAAGCATAAAAATATATAACACTAGCTCTTTGTCCGTAGTTTCACCCGCGTCCCAGGGAATCTTTCCCATCATCATCATCATCATCATCATCTCAGCCATAGGACGTCCACTGCTGAACATAGGCCTCCCCCTTAGATCTCCACAGATACCTGTTGGAGACGACCTGCATCCAGCGTCTTCCGGCGACCTTTATAAGGTCGTCTGTATCTTATATCTGGTATCTTTCCCATACCCGGACAAAATATAGTGGATAGTGTAGCTTAGGGATAGTGTAGTTTTCCAACAGTGAAAGAATTTTTCAAATCGGTTTAGTAGTTTCGTAGCCTAGACAAACAAACAAATATTTAGTACAGATTATGTTAATTAAAAAATGCAAATAAAATAGACCAGACACGAGACGATTAGTAGTCAATGTGTATGATGACCTTTTTCGTAATATAAACGACCAATGATTTTAAAATTCGTCTCATAGTACAAATTGGTAGCCTTTCTGCTTATTATTATTTACGTGTCTGTCGACTATTTGCGATAGGAGGCAATATGTATTTATTCATTCGTAAGATTCATTTCTTTTAATGGCCGTTTTCTCGATTTCTTTTTTTAAATATGTAATACTGCATAATTTTTATAAACACATAAATAAATCAAAATTCACATTACATAAGTTATAAATATGTATGGTTAACTTAGTAAACAGAAGCAACTTTCGTAATGATCAAAGATACAACGACATTTTACACCCAAAATAATATAAGTACTGTCAAACTGAAATCAACCCGAAACATTCAGTCCTCAAAAAACTGTCTTAAAGTATTTTACCTAAGTCCACCCACATCCTTCTAGAGTACCAGCATACTGCAAACTTTTAGTCGGCCGAAAGTTCGTTTGGGCTCATAAATCAGTATGAAGATGAATGGTAGCTCGCACATTACAAAGATCAGTTATTTAGCCGGTATCAGACCGACTGAAAACTGGTTGGAATCAAGATTTTCTTGAAAAAAACATTTTGCCATTTGTCTGTTAACTGTTTAGTCTGCAGTGTAAACGTAAACTAACGTAAAAGCCAGTGTTAGCCTTAAACTACAGACCTACAATTATTATAGACCTGTCGTCCTTCATACATCAAAAAAGTTAGCCTTAACGTCATATCTATCTATTGTTAGTACACTCTTTATTGTACTATGTATGTAGGTATGTGTATGTAGGTATGTTCGAATGATTCATCCTATAATGAAGTCAAGGCCTTACGCCTTTTTCGCAAGATAGGATGAGGAGAAACTTGTAACTTTAATCGTATCTTTATCATCACAACCGAGGTTCTTGGCTATTTCCAAAAATAGTCTTAAAAAAATCAACGCTACTACCTATATATCTACAGGAAAGGTAATATTTTTTTTTTTCATAGACAACAACGAAATTCATTATATCCTTGGTCTGATTACTTGCATAAAAATAATTTTATAAACGTACTCCTAATTCCATTTTCTTTTGGTCATATGCCTAGCCAATGTACTTAGCCCAGGTTCCGGAAAAGGTATCTAAAAATCTTAATAAATGTGGTGAACTTATCAATCTGGCCAAATATTTATCTTAACTCCGTAGTCACTAAGAGCTAGGCTACTCCAACAAGTTAGGAGTAGAGGTTACGATATTTTCTATAACAAAACAAATTTGCTCATGTAATCCATAATTCCTGTATCGCCGGAACAGTTCCAGTTAATATTTATAACAGATATGATAAAATAACAGCGACAAAAAGAACAGGTGTCGTGACAGCTAGATGGTCTGCGCACCGACCCGGAACGTTCCGTACCGGACAACGGTAACCGCTCGTAGGAACTACTCTATTTTGTACTGATTATTGTTTGTGGTATAATTTTGAATTTGGATTGTTTTTTTTTTCTAAGTATATGGCTTCTGTTCGAAGTTTGAATTTGTATATTAGTTACTTCCCAGTAGTAGTCCTGTTAGTTACGTTAACCGATATGACTGTTTTACCAATTTTATGAAGCAGGTTGTTTGTTTACTTGACTAAGCTAATCTCAGAAACTACTGGGTCGTTTTAGTCCGATCAGCAGCCAAAAATACAAAAAATAATGACTTAAAATATTATGTCCTGTATGTTATGTAACTCCACTTCAGTTGAAAAAAACGAACTACAAGTTATGTAAACTGCCTGGTCAAGAGTCTGGATCTGGTACCTATATTAAAAAATATAAAAATCATGATGATTCTTCGCCAAAATCTAACTAAACCTCTAGAAAATAAATCTCAAAAATCCAAATACAATAATAAAAATGACATCAGCAAAATACACTGCAATGCAAAAAAACGACCCAACATAAAAATAAAAAAAAGTCACATAAAAACGACTCACATTGGAGTCGTAAATTTCGTAATTCGCCAATCGCAATGAAATCGGACGAAAACCGGTACGGTTAGCGAAAGTGTGATGTAACCGTGAGATCACCGTATGGTCCATACGTAAGATATGCCATTTGCATCTTAAATAAACACGTAAAAGTTAAAAAAGACTATTGATACGGTTAATTTACGATTTATTTGTGTATTTAAACCATTTTAACTCGTTGAGAGCGTACAACAAATTGTCTGTTACGCTTTTTTACATAAATGCGCAGATATATTTATGAGTGTTTCCGTTTTTAAGAAGCTTTGGAGATAAAGTAATCTTTAGACTGCTTTGCTAAATCTCTATAACCGAATCTAAACTGTCTATTTGAGTAGTTTAGTAAAATATACAATTAATTTGTTGTTAAACTGGAGTCAACATGAAAACAGCTTTCGAAAAATGATAAGAAAAACTGCAAAAACGATAGTGTAAAAAAGATAGGACATATACCTATCTTTACCTACAAATACTGTCTAGCCAAATAACTTGTCTGTTTGTTTTAATGCGCTAATCTCAAGAACTACATTCTGCTCCGAATTGAGAAGGTCTTTCAGTGTTAACCATAGCCTTCAGTGGCGAGGCGTCCTTATAAGCCGATTCCCATCGGCTTCCCTTTCGAATTTCAAGAAAGAAGCATAGATATAAGTTATAATATAGGTATAGGTATAATTAATATAATCATTTAAACCACACAATTTAAATATGTAGGTATAACAAAACGCCTACCACCGTAAAAAAAATTGTCTATAAATTACTTGAAACATTTTGCTCCTACTAAACAAGCCGCGGCTTCCTCCTCCATACAAAACTACGCTTGCGTGACGTCATCCACGCCGCGCCGCGCGATGTTCGCGGCATATGGGCGAGCGGTAAGCCGGCTCACGGAGCGGCTTCCGCCAATCAAAACTCGCGAGTGAACGAGAAAGAACGCGTCAAGAGTAGAGTAGCTATATCTGTCTACGCGCGAGTGACAGCGCTTAGAGCTCTCAAATATGTAAACAAACAAATCAGACAAATATTCACTCTCATTGTTCTTATTTTGTTTTAGATAATACCATTAACAATTTGTTCTTTGTATTACTTAATTTAATTTATTAGTGTGTGTATCATTTGGAAATAACATAGTTCGTGTGTGTACAATATTTTATGTTAGTTTTAGTTACATTATGTCAACATAGATGGCGTTGTGCATTTTTATTCAAATCCTGAATCGCGGTGTTAAGATTCTCCGCGATTTAATGACCCTAGTTGTGAATTTATAGTTTTTGAATTCACCAAGTACATAATTTTGTTAAAGTAGTTGGCAGTATCATTACTCCCTACTAATCCCCGCGATCGCACTGTGTGTGTGACCTGGTACTCAGTACAAGTACAGTACTGCAGCGTGTGTAGGTACCTAGTGAAAATAGAGGTATAGATAGTTCAACTCAGATTTGCGCGCGGCCCTATGTGTGCGTCGGCTTGTAAATATACAACTTTCATTCGTGTGACAGTGACGTCGTCCGAGCATGACGTGTTCTTATCGCTTTTTGTTATGGGTACAGTCGTTTACGAAAATACTAGTTATTCACGGAGAAATTATTAAGGAGTCAGGTAAAGCATTTCAAAAAATGAAACAACATTCAAAGCTTTTTATTATTAAATATAGTTTTTCATTATTTTCTCATGTCTTTTCAAATTGACATTGACAGTATCTAAGAAATAAATAAGGTGAATAAGATGAATTATATACTCCTTACATATTTTCTACCTCGGGGTACGCGCACAATAAATAAAAGTGTGGACTAAGAATGTGAAAAGAGGTATAATCTAGTATAATAATGTAAAAAAAATGTGTGGGGAATTTTTAAAAATTATATTGTTTCGCATAATGTCGACCAAAATAAGACGGAAATAATGAAACTCATAATTGTACGTTTAAGTAATACTTGTCGACATGTACAAAAGAAAAAAGGGGAAGAAGAAAATTATAAAACCGATCAGTGTCATTTCCTACCTTGACGTTGGCAAAATCTTCGATACCAACGAAGGAGCCATAAACAAAAAGAAGAAGAAGAAGAGTAGCGAATCCGAAAATTCATCATTTGATTTTTCAAGTAGCGATTCATAATCATCTATATATATAAAAGAAAGTCGTGTTAGTTACTCCACTTATAACTCAAGAACGGCTAAACCGATTTAGCTGAAAACTAGCAGGGAGGTAGTTTAGAGCCAGGAGAAGGACATAGGATAGTTTTTATTACAAAAAATAAAAATAATAGATACAATTTATTCCGGACATACAGCGCCATCTATTGTTCAAACCAAAAATCTGCCGGATGCCACTATTCCACGCGAACGAAGTCGCGGGCAAAAGCTAGTTATAAATAAATAAACATTAAATTACGTAATAACTGTTTTTCTTTAAACACCCGTATACAATCCCTAAATAACTGTATTGTACCCGACTATACCTCTTGTCACGCACACAAAGTCACTGTATATGTACAAGGGTTACCCACACATAAGGCCGCGCGCACGACTGAGGTGAACTTACTATACCTACGTTAAAATAAGTTACTGTGATACGTAGACAGTTGGCATCAGGTTTCTTTGTAGTGTACCTACTTTTAAAACTTAACTAGGATAGCATTTATCGCATTAGACTGTTTTGTTTGTAACCTTAAGTTTTGAGAATAAAAACGTGTTATAAAACTCGGGCACGCGGCTCGTGTGAATTACCTACCAATATTACGTCTATATTAAAATTACTAACGTCCTGACGGATAAATACCTACGATAAATATCAATGGCTAACAGGCCGTTGTAAAATAAATACTTAAAATGTATTGTTTCTAGTGCCAAGTTTTCTCAGATTCTAGTAGTTAATATACCTAACTAAAGATAATAAAGTTTTATAGATATTAATAATCTGCCGAATTCCTCGAGAAAACATGTTCAAACTATCAGTCTCTCAGTCAGTGCTAAAAGGTGGACTGAGAAATTACCTCTATTACCTCTCCCCCCCCATCCCTGAGTACTCCCCCCCCCCAGTTTTTTTTTTGCTGCGGCTTCCCTATTTCATTAAACCACCCTTCGCCACTGATAGCCTTTTATTAAGGAAAAATTATGTCTAAGCTGGTTTTTATCCGAGTGTGTGACCCTATGCAAACAAAACCGCTAGCAGAAGCTGGTAATGCCTAAATCACTGCACCCCAGTTCAGAACTTCCCAAAACGTTCAGAAGTCAAACTTAACTAAGCAGGTATACGAAGCAAGAGATGACAAATGACGTCATCAGACAGCAGTAAAACCTCTTTATTTAAATACTGACATAACATATGTATGGTTATGCGTGGGTGGGTAGGAAGGCTGATTGCAGCTGGTGACCTTTACACCACCATACAGGATTGTGTGCAGAAGGTGAAGATTGTATTGTGCACCCACTAATCTAATATTGAGCTCTTTTTTGGCCTAGCTTTTTTCAAGAATGTTAAGGATGGTAGCAATCAAAGTGAGTGGATATGTCTAAGCACTACTTGGGTATATGAATTACAAGCCATTTTGCCGAGGTGTCACCCGCGTCCCGTGGGAGCTGCTACCCGTGCCGGGATAAATAAGCCTATGTTAGTCGGCAAATGTGTAGCTTTTCAACTGTGAAAGAGTTTGTCAAATCGGTTCTGTAGTTACTTTGGGAGCCCTAAGGGTTTTTTTGCTTTTTTGGTTGTAGCAAACGGACATAGGCTTAAAATACTTTTTTTATATTGTACTGCTGTATTTTATTGTTAAGAACAAAGTGGACCTTTTTTTCACTTCCTTCATAGTGTTTTCTCGCCAGTAGGTTGTCAACAGCCAACATTAAAAACGTTTAAGGAGATATTATGCGTTTTCTGTCCAACAATACTTGAGTGTGGGATTTGTATGAAATAAAAAAGTTTCATTAGACTAAAAGACCGTGAGAAAAAAACTGTTTTAATTGTAAATTGTACTGTTACGTACGGTCAACAACGAAAGTTAATTATTATTACACATTCACGTGTAAAAGTAAGTAAATTGTTTTTTTGCGGTTTCCTTCAAAAGATTTTAATAAGTAAATAAAGAAAGGCAAGTTTAAGTACCTACATGTGATTTCCGCAAACAAAATAATTAAAAATATGGGTACGTGACTCAGGAAGTTTGAAAGTCGTTTTTTTAAAGGATGAAATACCATAAATGTAGGTTAGCTTCATATTTTTATAGGTATAATCCTGTGGCATTTTTGAGCATTTTTAACATGCTTATTTTACAGTATGTTGATCTAAAGAACATACAAAACAAAAATATTTTAATTACTCACTAAACTGTTTTCGTGTATCTTCTGCGAAACAGAAAACAAACATGGCGGTACTAAATAAACGCATCCTTATTATATAAATAAATCGTAAATTATAAGCTTGTTTATAGTTTTATTATTAGTCAGTAAAAGCTTTACTGTGTTTATGATATTATCGCTAATTTTCCTTCGAATAATAACTATTTAATAGCTGGTTGATGTGAGATTTCCTTCCTTTGCAACAAACTGGTTCAGAAGTATTAGTTCTTAGTATTAGTTAGTATACGTTCTTAAGATACAAGCGTGAGTAGCTGTTTGTACCCGTTTCCTGAGGGAACTTCTTACTATATCCGGATGAAAAGTAGCCTCTATATTTTCTGATATGTAAACTATATTAATGTTAAGTTTCATCAGAATCTATTTAGTAGTTTTTGCGTGAATTAGATCAAACTAAAGATTCGATCAAACTTCTAAACATCTACACATAAAAACTTTTCGTTCACGTTATTCTTCTGAAAAACTAGTGTAAATCATAAATTACGCCTATATTTTACAGGTTAAAACAAAGTATTACAGTACACAAAGTTTAATCTAAATAGGTCATCTAATTTAACTGTGAAGGATTAACAAATAAATAAAAGAGTTATTTTGAGATTAAGTAGGTTATAGGTACACTTTACCAATACTCACATATTTTTTAAAACACATTCTCATAAAATACATTATACATCATTATAGACGGTTTATTGGAAAAAATACATTACTGAAAACTGATCTAAAAGTCTAAAAATTTGCTCTAAACAATGTTATGGATCCAGTCAAAAGGTAGACATTTTTTAAATTTTGTATAAAAGGAAATACTATTTCCCCTATTTTTGAGCTTTTCGCTAAATTTTATCAAAGTTAGTAAATAGCTAATTTTTTACATATATTTTAAACCTAACAGTACCTACTTAAATACATATTTAAAAGCTAACCCACGGCTATCGGATCGTGCACTAATTTGTTAATATCTGATTTCACTAGCAATGTTAATTCTTAGCTTACGATCGAAACACGAAGTGAGCGGCGCAAGCACAGACTGTTCTCTAGGATAAATGCTAATCAAAATTATCTGTTAAATGCTTTTTCACTTGGCAATAGACTTAGTTTTATTATTGTTGATATTTATATTCAAAGTTGGTTGACCAGTTTTTTTTGCACTTGAGTGTAATTATGATTCTGTGAGATATAAATTCTATTAAAAAGTCGTATCGTATTTGTTATTTGACATGGTTACGAGGTACCATTTAATGTCCTATCATACCTCCTAGGCTAGGTCGTTGCTTATACACGTATGTTTTAATAACATCGAAGTATGCTTCTGTTCCTCACAAACGCCCAATGACCGATTGACCGATTGAGAGAAAAAAAGACTGTTCGAATTTTGTGCAGTATTAAAAGCATTATTTATACATTTCAGTTCAATCAAATATCTTAATCGAGTAAGTAAATCCCCTTTACCAAACTTTTCACATACCTAATGCTCAAATTTCTTCTATCACAATAGAATAAACTTTTCACCTATATTTCCTCTAAAACGCAAGTAGGTAAACAAACAGCCCACAGTTATATTAGCTACACTGGGCCATAACTCGTTTTTAGGTTAAGTTCACTTTACTGTAAATACTAACACTTTGACCGTGGGAATAAAATTGCAGTTGCCTACAGAATTACTCGCACATGAACCTTTTTAGGGTTCCGTAATTAAAGGGTAAAATGGGACCCTATTACTTGGACTTCCGTCTGTCACTAGATTGTATTTCATGAACCGTGATAGTAAGACAGTTGAAATTTTCACAGCAGACATATATTTGTGGCCGCTGTTACAACAAATACTGAAAACTAGAATGATATTTTATTGGTCTACCATACATATCCTCCTCCAGTCCTTAACCCAACGTTATTTGGGGTTGGCGTAGCGTGTCTTTTCCTTTCAAACTCTTCTATCTGCCGTCATACAACAAACGTGTTTTTTTTTACGGAATCCTACGTGTGTGAGTCCGACTTGCACTTGGCCGGTTTTTATATCCTTCATTAGCCTTCATCAAAATAGTGCCCTAGTTACTGAGTTATGGCCCATAACTTATGGTTTATGGGTCCGGAATTAACGCTTAGTTTCTTGTTAGTAACACTAAATTGTTATTTTAATGTTTGTTGGTTTGTTTGTTATGTTATTTGATACTTAGTTGACTGTTAACTAAACGTGATTGTCGATGTTTGTGGTGTCGACTCTATGCTGACGAGATCAGTGTTTTTTTTTAATTTCATTCTAAATAAATTAATTTAGTAATACTTACGTTATCTTTATGTTTATCATGTAACGTAAACCAACACTTATCGATTAAAGACTCAGATGCTTTGCGAGGGGAAAATAAAAAGATGATGACGATGATGCCCTTTAAAGATACTTGCTTGAATCACTAAAAATAATTTGACTAGGTATACTAGAACAAAGTCTACTAAAAGTATAGTTACTCCGTAAAAAAGTAAGATGAAAATGTAGGTACGTAAAAAAGAATTGAGAATTTTCTCTCCTTTGGCAGTCAGTTCAGTGGTGTGATTCTGTAAGACTTCATTCTTAACTTCGCATCTGAATCCACTTTGAGTTTCGTGATTGGCATTCTCAAACTACACTAGCGCTACTCTTGCGAGCGTGTTTGCGAGTTGAACTAAATTAAACTCGAGATTTTGACAGATAAAGTATGAGATGACTTTTAGAACGTTTTGAACCGAATACGAAGTGAGAGTGAATAGCGAAGTGAAATGCGAGTTGTTGTCTGAATTTTATAGAATCGACGTACAGATATAGTATGTTTATTGTGTCTAATTTATAGCATCTTTTGTTTCTAGTTTTCCCAACATCATCTTTACTAATCCACAACGTATGCCTAGTCTTCATACATACCCACATCCTTAATTCATTGTTTAAGAATGCACAAATCCTAATAAGGATAGACATCACGACACACAGTATGTATTCACAATGACGATATATATCTCTATATTTAGAAGGCTGTTCGTGACATCATACTGTATAAACGACTGTGTAGGCTTTGTGTAAACATTTATTTATTTAAACTGCGGTTTCCGGTTTTTGGTATCTCTTAGTTTCTTACTCATTTAAAGTTATCTTTTTCAGAATGGTTCGTTTTTATATCGGGTGTGTCGTTCATAATCATATTAAATGAAATGCGTTAATATACTGGTTAATATATGTCGATTAACACAAAGATAAAAGAAAAATACGTAAAAATAAAAAAATGTTTTTTTCAAACAAAGTAAATGGAATAAAAATGTGCAAAAATTAGAACACCATGTAAAAGTCAGTCATTACAAACAACTGAAATTCTCCCTTGAAAACTGACAGCTGTCAACTGATCAAAACATACGATACTCCTAACTTTATCTCTGCTTTACACATGATGTTGTAAATTATAAAAACGAAAAATGACTCCTGTGGTTAAACCACTGAATGGATTAGGTTATTTTTTTTACAATTCGCCATAGAATATTATAAAGTAGATGCGATATGATTTAATGTGATTGTGAACGACACACCCGATATAAAGTACGGTCTTACATATATCTATGCATGTGAGCTAATTATAATTTGTATTAAAAGCACAAATACGTAGCGACTCGCTTTATATTCTGTGATGACAAAATGTTTGGCGGTAAGTATACTTAATCATCTCCCGAGCCTTTTCTCAATTATGTTGGGGTCGGTTTCCAGTCTTACAGAGAGCAGCTGAGTTACAGTGTTTTACGAGGAGCGACTGCCCTAAATGATCTCCTCAACCCAGTTACCCGGGCAACCCAATATCCCTTGGAAAGACTGATGTCAGATTTACTATACTATACTCATTGATGATCAAAATAATTGCTTTATCTACTTTATTTATGGTTGATCTCCTATGTTCTCAATAAAATAACCTTCTCCTATTATAATACTTTTAAATATTCTGAGGTGAATCACCTTAACGAGAGTTCTGCGCATAAGCATCTAACATGCACTAAAAACCGAACATAACTAATTTCACGGTTTAATGAACGATTTCCTTTAAAATAAAACATCAAAAGCTTCGAAACAAGTAAACTGCATATTTCTCAACTCACGTATGTAAATATAATCATAAAATTGTTTGTTTTTGTACAAATTCCTTTATTATGAAGAATACATTAAAATCTTATTAAGTTGTTCAGTTTTTTAGTTGTCAAACTCAAACCCAACTCAAACTCAAATTTTTTTTATTTCAAATAGGCCTATAAAAGCTCTTTCGAAACGTCAAAGTTAGGTGCACGGTTCCAAAGAGTTGATCTCATGGAGAAGAACCGGCAAGAAACTCCATGGACACTCTTTTTAAAAGAAAATAAAATAAACCAATGTCAATAATATTTTTAACGTTTATGAGTACGAAAACAAAATACAAACAGGTTAAAGCATTATCCTCCTCGACCTTCCCCTAATCGAATAAAGAAACCTCATGGTCAAAAATATACAGGTAAAAAAATATTAATTTATTATATTTACAAACAACATTTTTGTCGAAAATATTATTTAGCATAAGCAATAAAGTCTCATTCAGTATGTTTACACATATAGGTATGTTTCATGTAAATATTTTTCGTACGTTTTCGTACGATGAAAGATGTGTTGAAGTAAATAGCGCATTCCATCATTTGACGTCAACTGTACTATAAAATTTTCTTTTATGGTGAACTGTAAAGACCCACGCTGATGTTCAATGTTAAATCAACAAACTAAAGGGCACATATATACTAATAAAATAACATCTATACTAAGTATATAATCATTATATCATATCTACCAATTGTCGTCCACTGCTGAACGTATGTAGGCCTCCCCCAAGGAACGCCTACCAACCTGGTCATGTCCATTCTAAAGTATATGAAATTTCAAAAAGTAAAACTGTTTCACAATCTCTTAACCTAATAATGAACCGATTACTTAAATTATTTCGCTAGGACACAGTAATAGTTTGTATTACAGCTAACAAAAAAGAGTATGAACAGATTCTGAACTGCCTGAGAAAGGGGCAAATTTTTATGCGGGTGCAGAAAGTAGTTTCTTCGGAAGGCGGGTGGGACCACAGGAACTAGCTATGTTTGCTTAAAAAATTCTTCATTAATCCCTCAAATTTAAAAAAAAAATCTCTTCGTTCTTGACCTCAGGACATCAGGTTTTCAAAAGAAACTCTTCGCCATAAAATTATTTATTTTTGATTTCTTCTTCATATACCTATACAGGAAAACTATAGCCACTCTCAACATCTCACTTGTCAATATCATCATCTCTAAAACGATGGAAACACCCTGTTATTCCCTGGAATCACTCCAAAAGTTCATACACCCTGTCTATCAATACAAATGGGCCAAATACAAATGCATTTCCCTAATTCTTAGTGCGCAAAACATGCTTGATTTTACGTCAAAACAACCAGCTTTATAGTCCAGTTTATTGTGTCAGCATCATTGAGGTATAATGAGCATTTCAGTTACGTACTGTTTTCGTGATTTTTTTACGTGATTCTATAGGAAATACGGTACAACTTCAAACGTTTCAGTTGATATGCTCGTAAAGTTTTGTAATATCTCTGTTAAAACAAATTGTGAATAAAACAAAGTTCTCTACAGCGTCTTTTTGTCGCGATAAACTCAAAGAACGCTGGAGTGATTTTCACTTGTTTTTCGACAATAGATAGCGGATAGGATTTATGAGGAAGGTTAACTGCGGATGTTAATAACTTATCTATCACATATTATATCTATTAATTGCCTTCTAAAGATAAAATTTTTACGTATACCTCATACGAGAAATGTAAAATTGCCGTCTCTAGTTGGCATATGTTACTGACAGATGTTTTATAGTCCGCCATAAATATACCTAAAATTTAAGCTCATTAAACTTTCAAAGCTGAAGAAAGTCGCAATTTTATATAAGTAAACTGCACTAAATATATGTATAACCTACAAAGAAATTCAAATTCTAACTCTGGTTTCAACAACTTTAAAAATTTAAGTGCTATAATATGTAATTCAGTAAATCTAGTCCACTAAAATGATATAAAAGCCATCAGTATGTTACGCAACACATATTTCTGCGAACAACTGGCATTATATCATACTGCGAAGGCGATGATCGAAGGTGACATACTTATTAGGTGATACAGAGAACAAAAAATAAGTAGAAGGTCCACTTGGATAAAATTGAAAAGTTAAACTACGCGTCCGTAAAGTTTATTTGACAAGTAACATTAAGTTACGTTGAGTAGGGTTATGAAAGATGCCATAGCCATAATGCCATAGCCAACCGGCTGGATTTATTTACGTGCTCGCTGAATGACTTCACTGTAGTCGCTTATAGGGTGGTAAGCTACGAACCTAGTTAAGTTTGTATGTGTTGATTTGTTATGTATGTGTTTTGTATTGTACCGATTTGTTATGTATGTGTTTTGTATATGTTTTTAGTTTAGTCTAGAATAAATTAATAAGAACCCATCTGCCGCATTAGGCAAGTCCTGTAAGGGTAGATGTAAGGTTGTGTATAAATAAATGAAAATATTCGAGAGAAAACAAAAAAAAATATCTATTTTAATCAACCAAACCAAAAACTTTACGCATGACATTACCTTGCAAGAGAATTGAAAATATTGGAGAGTAGCTAATACTCCCACGTGCATCCTTATTTTCGCAGAAGGATAATAGTAAATCTCAAGTTATAAAGATCTATTCATATCAGAATACATTTTCATTAAATATAATTGATAGAAATGAAAACTTAAATGTGAGTTTTAGTTATAAAAGTTCTAAAATATAATAAATAATCTTCTGAAATATAAGTATGTAAGTAACTTTTATGGGACGAAACCTTCAATGGTTTTGTTTGTATGTAAATATTGACAGACACCTACTGCGGCTTTAACCTTGTGCGTGTACTGAATTAATTTATTTTTAAGTGTTAATACTAAAGGCGAATTATTTATTGAGGATAATTTGGCCGCATTTTTGTTAAGTCTTTGCATGGACATGTCTTAATGACTGTTATTTGGATTTTCCTACAAATGGAGACGCTGGATAAAAAAATATATTTTGTTGTTGATTTATTAAATAACAAAGTAACAATAGCTAATTAAGTTGTGATAAAATAGTCGTTCAAAAGTGTTGGTGCCAACGTGCGTGATGCGTGAAAAAATAACATTATTTTAACTTTGGGATAAAATGTCATTCGTCGGACAAAGGATCAGATGACGATCCAACGAGGTAATGCTGCCAGCCTCTTGGATACGCTCCTAGTCGACAGCGATGAGGATGAATTTTTTGACGCTTTTTAGTTTTAGTTTTTTTTTTGTTTTATTAGGACAGTTTTTATATGTAGTGTAAATATGTAAATATCTATGAAAATAAAAGCTTGAACCTATCGCATATCTCCTTAGGATATAAGTAAGTAGGTAAACCGATAAAACTGTATACCTATACTCTATCAAAATGTGCATCTATAAATTCTTAATCTCTACTTACGTACTCTTCGCTGACATTTATAGTTTTATTCAACTCGATCATGGAAAAAAATCGATAACTAATTAGGGATCGTTAGTGCCAGCCATGTGGGTGAATGAATGAATGGGTTACACTCACCTTGGCATAGTTTTTCAACTATTCATACACATTACACACGTTATGTTGTTAGACACATTATTATTTGTTATTTGGCGGAAATATATTTTTTTCTATACAACACCTGTTATTTTGAAATATAATAGCGACTTGTAGAATGTTCTGAGAGACCAAAAACTTTGGCGAATCTGAACCACGTAAATTTCAGCCCTGTGTCTGATCTGCAGTGTGATTCTATAAGACTTCACTCTAAACTTCGCATCTGAATCCGCCGTGAGTTACTACACTAGCGCTACTCTTGCGAGCGTGTTTGCAAGTTGAACTAAATTAAACTCGAGATTTTGACAGATAAAGTATGAGATGACTTTTAGAACGTTTTGAATCGAATGCGAAGTGAGAGTGAATAGCGAAGTGAAATGCGAGTTGTTGACTGAATTTTATAGAATCGACGTACTGATCTCTCTTCAGTCTTGTCGTCCCATCGGGATATGAGAGTGAAGCAATAGTGAGTGCACCTGTGTCTGCGAAAATGTTTGTGCACTATAAGTAATATGTCCTGCGCAATTGGCTAATGTCCTTATTATGAGAACAGCCGCCGTGCCGTGACCGATAATCGGCTAGGCGGACATCAAGTTTTTAACTAAGGAATAATCTGCTCATTCAAACGGATTCTAATCGTTAAAAATTAATTATACTCCTTCAGCTTATGTTACTAGGTTCTAGTTATCACAACCAGTTATAGGGTCATTTCGCCTGTTCGCGACCATCGCCCAGTTCGCGTCCATTTTGCCGATCTCCTTTTAAAAAACTTCGAAAACAAGATAATTAACACACCAATCAAACGAAAGATCATTACCGCTAATACGTTAATGTATAAGAGGCACGCACAGATAGACAAAAGTTCTGTGCGTCCAACCAATCCTTTTAGAAAAAATAATTAGTCTAGGCTCTTCAACAAGAAAGCGCAAACACGCTGAATTTTAGATAAAAATTAGTGTGCAGCGGCGTGTTTGATGGTAAGTTTTATATTGTTTTATGTGAATTTTAGGATAGATAGCTATCTCTACGGTTTAATGATGAATATAGGTATAATGTTTTTTATGAATTTGGTAATGTTTTTTATTTTTAACGAATAAAATAAGGTGGACGCGAATTACTACATCGAATTTTACAAAACTTCCACTTTGCGTCCACAATGGACGCGAACTAAAACTATCCTCTATAATAATAAACCAAATTGCGTCCACTGTTTTCGTTAAATACTTGCTTATAAAAAATAATTAAAACATAGGTACTGTTTAATCTTAATATATTAAACAGTACATTTTTTATTATTTTAAATTAAAAATCAACATTATCATCATTTAAAATTCACTTTAAAAAATAAAAATAATTCTTCTCAACATTGGTTTAAGTAACTTAAAATTAGGCAATTAATTTTGCAACTTGAAAAATAAACAGTAATCAGTTCTGTTAATTTTACCCTAAAATCACAGGGAAAGACCCGCGTTGATTATAGTAAGTTTTTGGCCATATTAAATTAACAAAACAATATAACAATTTTGTGTCAACATACAACTAAAAGAATTGTTGAATCAATAAATTATCAGACAAGGTAGCATATTCTTTGCATATTTTTTTTATCGATTTATTCTTCTCTCGAATATCATTTAATGCTTTCTTTAAATCTTCTTCTGTGTATGTTGTCTTTTCCTTCTTTTTTCCTGTATCCGAAGAACTTACCTTAAATGAAATTACTTAATATATTAAGATTAAACAGTACATTTTTTTATTAAGATATATATGTGGTTATAATTAAATTATATTTTTTTATTAAGATATATACGTGGTTATAATTAAATATTTAAATTATATATTTAATTAAATTATATTTAAATTATAATTAAAATTAAATTATATTTAAATTATAATTAAAATTAAATTATAATTTAATTATAACCACGTATATAACTTAATAAAAAAATGTACTGTTTAATCTTATTTTAAGTTACTTAAACCAATGTTGAGCAGAATTATTTTTATTTTTAAAGTGAATTTTAAATGATGATAATGTTGATTTTTAATAATTAAGTTTATTGTTAAATAAATAAATGGTTCAAATACAATCTTTCTTTATTAATTCTTAAAAATTTCACCCATATATTCCTTTTCTATGCTGCTGGACGCGAACTGGACCATGGGTGGACGCGAATTGGATTTTGTGGACGCAAACTGGGTAAAACGCCTAATTCTGAGGTTTATCGATTTAAATAGAAAACGAAAGATATTTCTAATACAACTGAAAGTTAGTCTTAAAATAGAGTATATAAGGAATACATTACACAAATTTGACATAGAAATGAGTGCTGGAGCATTTTTATTATCGCCGTCAAACTTGCCAACTGCACTAAATGGTCGCGAACAGGCGAAATGACCCTATATGTATCTACATTTACCTACCACACGTGTTTATTACCTGGTACTATAGAGGTAAAGTTATGAGAATTAATTTCAATTCTTATATACATCTAAGTACTTATTTCGATCACGTGTATTTCTTTGAATGGCACTAAAATGAATATAAAAGCAATGTAGGATTCAATACAGCATTTTATATAGTTACACAGAAACGTTATTGACTCAGTATAAAAACATTTTTCTGAGTTTATGGTATTGAGATATCAGAAGAATCAAACATAGTCACCGCGCCTATAGATACAATTTAACAGAGTTTTGACAGAGCAGAGGCCAAAATCCTGGATGTTCCATTTTTTATGATAAACTAGCAATGAAGTCTTGTCAATGGCCACTGCTAGTCCTAGGTTTTGGAAAAATGGAATTTGTCCTAAGTTGCATTGTTCCCCGAGCAGTCTATTGTTAGTATTACCTATGTAGATGTCTAGTTTAACCATGTGCAAATTACCTATGATGTATTTATTAAATTATTCATCAACATATTTCACCATTACTAACCTGTCAGACAACAAACCTTTAACCTTTTTCATTAGCGAACTCAAATAAAAACTATTCAAAGAAACCTTTTTTTTCGAACTTTAATTATTATAAGCTAAGATTATAAACATGTTTGGACTAGCTTTTTTGGTTTTGTAATGACTGTCATAGGTACCTACATATTGATTAACGTCATTTCGTTTTTGTTAATGTTGATTGGTTAGTAAAAAAATAATTGTTAAAGTGCCTCTTGTGGTTGAAATCAAGTACAACATAGAAATCGTTTTTATAAGCTTCGTTGAAGTGACCAGGCTATGAAAAAACCTCTTTGTATCTAGAACTTTCCATTATTTTAATACATGTACAAAAAGTCGTGCCTATATGTGCATATTTATGATGTCATCTTAACCTACAATATCAAGATTCTAATTTTGAATGACGCTACATTGCGTGTCACAATTTTAATTTGCGAACGGGAGAAACCAATCTGAGTTTTTTTGCAGATTCAATGTCATACAGGAAAGTTCTAAGTAAATAACGCATACTAAAATAAAAAATAAATCCAAAGGCCTGGACGAAGGTTTTTTGTTTTTTCCTGCTTAGCAATCTAAGCTACTTATTAAAATTATGTTTTATCATAACTTCTGCCATGAACCTTCCAAATTACAAATCTATTAAGAGGAATGTCTATGGGGACACAGATTTCTAAAAGTTAGGTGCTATGCCATGGACAGCTTTTTCATCAAAATCGATTTCGATCATTAGAAAAAACAGAGATTCAAATCCTTCTAAAATCCAAGTTCGCAACATTATCCCCATCAATTCATGGTACTCTAAGGTGAGCGAACCGGTTCCAAAGGACGTTTTTCGACATAAAGCTACACATACTGACCTACAGGACTCGTTGCGTATTTACAGAATGTACATGGCTAGTACGCAAGCGTGTGAAACTAGTCGCGAATAGATTGGAATTCACTTTTTATACAAAGTCTTCCGATGTATACAGCAGCAGTACGCAAATACTCGCATATATTTTGTAGTGGCCAAAGTAACTTGCTTTGTTCCATAATATACAGTGCTAGTCCGCATGCAAACTAATCGTGTATACTTTGGAATAGGCGCGAAAAACTTTACGATTCCAAACTATTCGCGAGGAGTTGCATGCTCGCCATTTTGATTAAAACACGACCTAGCATTTAATGTTAATTTAAATATTAATAATGCTTGTTCAATTAAAAAACATTGTATTAAAAATTGAAGTTAGTGACGAAAACGAATGGCTGCAAAACCGACTCCACGTAGTCTTGTTTGCCCTACCCCTAGAGTGCAATTCAAATCCGCGTAGGCGCGGAGGGGCGAGGCGGCCTGCGAGCTGAGGCGCAGGTAGTTTTAACGCCCGCCGACGCGGCTGAGGCTGGCCGGCTGAGCCGGCCAGCAAGCCGAAGCTGCGGTGGTGAGCGTGAAAACCATCTGCGACGATAAGCTCGCATGGGACCGCCGGAGCCCCGCAGCACCGGAGCCGTGACAGAAGCGATGCTTGCTGCATGTTGCTTGCTTACATTTTAAACGTACTGAGTTAAAAAATTAGAAGCTAATTAAATATATTTTATGATGTCATTTAATGGTATTTTAGAAGTTTACTGTTAGAATGCCTGCTACAAATTTAGATGCTAAAAAATAACCATCATGCTGAGTTGTATTTAGAGTGGTTTACTTAGTGGCTAAGATAGTATTATTTAGATGCTCGTTAATTGTGGCTGACTTAGTAATTTAGAAGGCAACATACATTTTTGGGGGCGAATAATGATATTAAAAAGAAGCCTGTTTAATTAGCATTTTTAATAAACAAACTCAGATTCAAAAGCCATTTTTATTTAATACTTTACCTAATATTAATTTTGTATAGTTAAATTTGACCGTGTATAAATTGGAAAGATGCATGTGCACGTCTAAGCTACGAATTATACTCGAGCAGTACGCAAAATTCGTGTATACTTTGAAATCACAAATTAAAAAACAGCATTACAAAATATCAGCGAGCAGTTTCCTATGGATGCGTTTTGGCTATGTATACAATGTAAATACGCGGACTCGTTCCGATGAAGACAACGGCATACATTAACAGAACTTGTTTGATAATGTAAGATTATGGTTGTTTGGTGTCTGTTTTGGGCTGAAGAGGTGGAAAATTGAATTTATGTGTCATTTTATTAAACAATAGTAATTTCTAAGGGTCATGTTGCAAAGTACGCATTTTTTTTTGCCTAGATTAGCAATAGGTAAATACATATTTGTTTGACAGTAAGTAGATATTTTCACTTGAAAAGACCACGAATGAGGATTTACTTCCTATGTATTTTGCATTAGATGAAATACCCATATGTCTATTTCCAAACAGCATTTTAAAATTGAATACCCTGAACTCTTAATAATTTCAGAGGTGAAACTCAAGACAACCTCTGAAACTTCTATTTCTCGTAGATTTTGGTTCGACATAATTTATTAAAAACACGGCAGAATATTAACACAGTCTAAAAATTGTAACCCTTGCCCGCTCACGTCTTACCTCTTAACCCAAACTAAGGCACGCAATTAAGCAGGCATGTTTTTAGCGCACCGCTTTAACGAAGAGCTAAAAATTACTTAAAAAGCTGACAAAAACATCTGACCACTGACCACTCCCAACAGGACTGAATGTCAAGTAAATGTCAGACCTGACATTAATTCTTGACACGTTCAGATATTTTTATCTCGAATGCTTTTGTGTGATTCATTTAAATGCTTTTTATTGGTGAATTAATAAAGTAGGTACAGTTCTCACAAAACTGAAGTAAGTAAGTGCCTACGCGAATGTGGTCATTCCAATTACCATTAAATTGGTTTATGCGCAGTGACTCGCGCAATATACGGTAACCACATAAAGTTTGGCGCGAACTATGTTAGAGAATTTCCATGGCTTTTTAGCAACATGTAAGAAACTTCAATTCCTTATCAGGATCACAAAAAATGGAACTCTATTTATACAAAAATATAATCATCTCAATTGGCCGAGACAAACCAGAGTACCAAATTCTTTAATATACCTTAAAATACAAAGCCTCGTCCCAATGGAAAACTTTCTTTCTTGGAAGTCGGTTAAAAACAAAAATCTACTAAAACAGGTTATCTAAACAAAAGGTAAAGTTGAGCTAAAATTAATATTATTCAAAATCGTGATTAATCACAAGTAAATCAGGATGCTTCAAGATTATTATCTTAGATTGTCATAATTTGCATAAGCTGCATCCGTGAAAAACGAGTTTAAAATTTATAATAATCGCTATTAGTAAATTAAAGACTCTATGGTCAGGTATTTTAGAGCGAATTAAAATAGAATTCACGACTTGATTCAAAATAAATAATGGATAATTATATCGATTGATTTTAAACGTTGCACGCACTTTTTTGAAGATCTTGAATATAATTTAATTGTCTTGATTTAAAATTATTTCTATTCAGTTTTAACTTACATATATGTATAGAAAGAAATGGTTTTTTGTTCGTTTGTTTGAACTCACTTATTTCAGGAACTACTGGACCGATTTGAAAAAATCTTTCAGTACATGACAGTCCGCCCATTTATCGAGGAAGACTTTATGCGCTTGAAGCCACTTGCAAAAGCTAATATTTAATCATTTTAAGTTCATACGAACCACGGTTATGTTTATTAAATGGGCCACAGCACTAATATCTGAAACAGTTCGTCATAAACCCATATCGAATAACAGTTCGATCCATAAATCAGAAATCGATCAAAATCTCGATAAACGTCGATCACTCAATGTAATCCAGTTGACAATACTGTTTGCTGTCAACATTCCATCGGTTTAATATATTATTATGTTATACTAGCTTTGTCACGCGGCGATGCGTGCATCGTTCAATTTGTGTGAAGTGTTTTTGCAGCTCTATAGGTACTCTGAAGTTGGCTCCAAACGATAGATCTACTGCGCATGCGGGAAGCATCTGCAGGCTGACTTCATAGCGGCAAACTTATTAGACAAGAACTTTTTGCTCGTGTATTTTGAATTTTGTGAAGGCTTTTGTAGCCAAATATCGAGATCATAATATTAACTGAATTTTGTGTAAAATGTTATTAATTCCGCATAACATCAGCTATTTGTCAGTATCAGTAAAACCCTAGTAAAAATCGGTTCACCTGTTCTGGATAGATTATCTCAATCACACAGAGGGACAAATATTAAGTTACCTACTAGTAAGTATCTATAGTTATCGGCACGAATCTTGAACTCTGACCTTCACCTGCGCAGAAGTAATGTATTGGGTCCCTTTTGTGGTATGAAGTGAGGCGCGGGGGCGGGCTAAAGCGGTGATTGGCCCGCAGCGCATCGCGTCATAGCCGTCACTCGGGATTGGTTCTTTGCTAATAAATCACTTCTGCGCAGATGTAGGTCAGAGCTCAAGATTCGTGCCGATAACTATAAGCTTAGTAAAGTGCTCTTCATTTTGACATCACAAACAGACTTTCGTTTTATTTCCATATACATATCGTTAAGTTAAACTCCGTTTACGGTGTAACAAGTGTTTACTAAATAACGGCGTATCGGCGATAATCTCATACTCGTACGATTTGTTTGACTTGCCATGTGACACTTACCGTAACTCTACTGATCTTAACTAGATAACTCTGAGGTCCAGTTGTTAAGCAATAGCTGTTAAAATAAGCTGATTAATTTACATACTGGTGTTTTTAAATATCATATAGTTGTTACTGATTAATATTATTTTCTACACCGTTGGAAACTTTGGAAATGACGAGAACTCTTATTTGAATATTAAAAAAATAATATGGCATATTTAAAATGTCAAGCAAGCAGTTTCTTTTTTCATAGGTGGGTAAAATCATCCATCAATTCTGTGATGGCAGCAGAAAACTATATTATCCTATAACCATATTCCAAAAAAAAAGTCTTCTACCTCTATATGTCACGGCTTCGATAATTATTTCGAACAATCCCCCACTCGTTAGTCCTAAAAGCCTCTCCTAATTTGCTGATATCTCGGCTGATGCACGGGCAATGGAATCAATTTAGAATTCTAGATCACTTCTAGAATATTCCAGAAACGCTACTTCTCATAACTTGCACATTTATGACAGCATAACGGGTGATCGCGGCTTATTACACGCCGCTCAACCGATCGACAGCATCACTCGCTATAAACGGGGCATACATGCGATAGTTATTAACTTAATATAAGCTACACAGTAACAAACTGTATAACGTAGTGTTTTATGTATAGGGGAAATCTAGTAGGAATAGTCTTTCGTGGATGAGATTGAAAGTCTTATTTACTTTATTATCTGGCAAGACTTTTCCCAAATATGTTGGGGTCGGCTTCCAGCCTAAATGTATGCAGCGGAGTACCAGTGCTTTACAAGGGGCGACCTTCTCAACCCAGTTACCCGTGCAACCCGATATGCCTTGGTTACTCAGGTATTCACACTATGTAGATGCAGATTCGCAAAAATTGCTACAACTTACCTAATTTTTGCGCAAACGCAGCGGTCAGTACAATCTGTCAGAAAATAGGTTAATATCGTTTACTAAGTAACTGAAAAAATAGATAAATTGGTTTATGTGTATTACAGAAAGAATAACATCATAAATCCAGTATCTTTACTCATAAATTTTATTTATTTTCATTACAAGTATTTGTAAATCCCGTAAAATCCCACGAGATTCAATAAAAATAAAAACTGTGTAAAATAAACCAAATGCACTTTAAACATCAAAGTATTAGTTTAACCTAGAAAGTTCTCCTATAGGTACGATATTACGTAAAACTAAAACTTATTCTTGCTTCACCACCATCATTTTCCCGGCCACATTTCAATATTTATTTGGGGTCTTTACCTTGCATACTTATAATATACAAATACTTTACCTACTATCTGCTGTTGCCAGCGGTCGATCTAGTGTTTGCCAGTGTGACTGCTGTGCATGGGATCCAAAGTTCAATTCCGGAGCTAAAATCGACCGCTGGAATCTCCCCAGAGTCTATATATAAGTTACATAGGTACAGGTATTTGGAGGGGCATGTAAAGCAAACGTCCTCGTCTGTTTTCCAGTAGCAGCTTTTGTTAAAATTCCGAATCACAGGCCGCCATGCGGATTTAAGAAAACTCTGACACTATAGCTCCCAATTGATGAAGCCTACAACTCACCAGATAAGTAAATGCCTATTAAATCTAGCGTTTTATCATCCTACAATCTTCAAAGAAGTCAAGCAGCGATTCCCGCTACATTTAACACCATAATAACTGTATTTATCGCGCCAAACAATTAATTACTAAACAAATCGTATGCGGGAACAATCCGGAATGTGTGAACTGAGGAAAAACGTGGTTTATATGCATGTAGTGTAAGAAGTTACTAGAATTTTCCATTAATCTCTTTCTAGGTGTAGGTATGTAAAAAAGTATTTGTACGTCGATATTGAAATCTCTGGGAAAACTATAGCACGGTCTAATGTGATTCGATTTGGGAAAATTTTGTGCGGGTTTTTGACTGTGTTTCCTCAATAACATTTATCGAAGAAGACTGATTGAATTATGTATAATGCATTTTTCCCAATCAACTTTTAAAGAAAAGCTTCATTTATGACCTAATCTTACACAGAGGTATTTTTGCAAATATTCTAAATCTTAACAATTCTATCAAACATCATAAAATAACAAGACCTTATTCACAATCAAATCTTTTTTCTCAACACGTATCTTTTTGACCTGAATACACAAAAGTCTAGTTTGAAACAAAGCTCGTTACAGTTCAGTTAGCATATAGGCCACATCAGTGCTAAGAGAAATATGCTAATGTACCATCTTCTTCACTTATTCAATGTATTTTTTTTTGTAACTAGATCGTTTGTCTTATTGGTATGGAGAATAAGGGTTTTTTCGACGTTCATTCTCACGGTAACTTGTTATTGTAAGTCTGCTTACAGAGCATTTTTGTTCACCAAAGATGTCGAATGAATCTTCAGCAATGCGTACTCGTAACATACTAAAAATGAAATAGAAACGCGAAAAATACAATTACGTATATTATAGATCTTCTTTCTCTGTGTAATTAGTTTAAACTTTGAAACAAAGTCCAATAATATCGGTTTATAGAGAATCTTAAAAGTAAAGTTAAGAAGGTAGCACTTCCCCGTGGGTTCACACGGTTTTGTACCAACTAAATAGGTTTACTACGTAAGAAGCATTTTTTTAGTTAGGATCGGGCTATACTTTTAAATTTTCCCGCCTCGGGAATCCAATTCTGCGAAGGTCTTTTCGTTATCCAAAAAAAAAATCCATAATTACTTACTTATTAGGGCAACTTATAGCTTAACATTCATATACTTACTATTCATTTAAACAATTTTACAACACAATCCATCTCATTCTTTTCCCAAAATACACATTGTTTCAACGAAATCTTAGTTAGTGTCACGGCCTTTTAACTCGCGTCTGTAGTTCAAGTTTAACTATTTCGGTTACCACTGTCGGCACACTTGTGAAGTGGACCATGGCGGTTCAAATTAACTTTACCCATAGAACACTATGGTATGCCATAGTTGATGTCGTTTTAATGACCTGCCTTGAGTTTTGTTGGTTTAAAAGATTTTAGAAATGGGGTTTTAGAATTTTTTGGTGCCGTCGTAGACTTTTTAGTAGTTGAAGGCAGGTCTACTGCAAGAAATCCTTAATTAGACAGGAAAATATTTTTTTTACCGACTTTCCTAAAAAGCAGGAAGTTCTCAATTCGGACTTTTATATGTTTTTATATGCCCATAGTTTAACAACCTATTTGAAAAGTCTTTCACAAACCAACTATGACATCACATTCATTTCCGAGTTTTTTACTACTTAACTTACCAAAACAAAGTTACTCTACTTAAATATGAGAATCCCGAGATACTTTTATTTCGTACATAAGATTAAAGCTACGTGTACATTGAGTCAAAGAGTCCAATAGTCAAATTCTGTCTATATTTCGGTACTAGCTTCTGCCAGCGACTTCGTCCGCGTTAGATTCGGACTTTGTGCAAAAAGAGAGGAAGAAATACCTAATAAACACCAGCCTATCCAATATCTAAATCTATGCTTATCTACTACTACTTTAACTAAATAGAAATAAAATATTAATACTTTGTAATTTGAACGAATTTTTAAACCATACCAAAATAACTAATATTTACCTATTTTATAATATAACAACAAAAGATAAGTAAAAATAAATTATTTAAAGTCGTCAATAAAATTATTGTGGGTCAATAAGGTTGAACACTCCGAACATCTATAGACGTTATTCGCATCTATCGCATCAACAGCCAAATATTGTATGAAGCTCGCGCAGCCACCGCGTCGCGAGTCGCGTCGAGCGCAGCGACCGTTGCACAAAAATGATCCTTATAGCATGATTCAGTTTCACTCGCGATGGCTACCGTATTTTATGTATAAATTTGGTATTTCTTGACCGATTTATATTATTCGTTCTTTATTGAATACGTAATAATGTCAACTTTTTTTAGTTAGTGTGAGTGAGAGTATTATACGTAATAGTAGACAAATGAGAAAGCTCCGAACTGCTAAGCTACCGAGAGTTAAACGTGTCATTGTGAGCCAACCATAAAAGATGGACATATACTGTCAAGGTATATTTTTTACATAATTTTAAGGAGAACATTTCCAACCTACATGGTTTCTGTGTAGCTTTAACCATTAAGGCTGCACACGCGACGGAAGCAAAAAAAATGGAGTAACTTCTCCCGTTTTCCCTACATTTACCTTCACTGCTCTGCTCCTATTGATCGTAGCGTGATGAAAAGTATCCTATAACCTGCCCAGGAGTATGAAGAATCATTGTACCAAGTTTCGTTGAAATCCGTCAAGTAGTTTTTGTTTCCATAACGAACATACAGACAGACAGACAGACAGACAGACAAAAATTTTACTGATTGCATTTTTGGCATCAGTATCGATCACTAATCACCCCCCAATAGTTATTTTGGAAAAATATTCAATGTACAGAATTGACCTCTCTACAGATTTATTATAAGTATAGATAAGGCAGTACCTTCACGAATTCCTGGTAAACCCCTTAAGTTTTGTGAACTGCGATTACTCATATCCTTGATATACCTAATCACTAATTCTTATGATTAACTATTACAAAGTGGATATGAATACGTTTAGTCTTAGATTTCCTCAATAAAGTCAACATCAACGTGAATGACGCAAGTTCGATTATACATAGCTATTAAACTAACATTTATATGAAAACTAGCATAATTTGTATTTATCTACTCAATAATGTAAATTAATTGTTACGAAAATCTTAAGAATTTAATTGTGTATGTACTTGCTATAATTACCTAGAACTGGTTTAATCTACAATCACTTGTTAAGGCTACGATGTTTATCTAGACAAACTAATTTATACATACACTTTCGTTTCTTAATCCTACCTAAATACAACTGTCAGAAGTAGGCGAATCAAGTTGAATAAATCTTATTTATTTATTACTACTTCAGCAGTTTCAGCTGCCTATTATCCTTTCATAATATTTACTTACCTACTTTCACTTTTCCTTCTGTTGTACAAAACAAAATATGGAGAGTAGTAGAGTATTATTTAAGAGTGGCCAAGAAAACGATTTAATCTGCACGACTAAAAAACAAAACTAAAACATCTTCATATCAAACATGCGGCTGCCTTTATTAACCAATAATTACCTATGCTCTAAAAATAACAATAGTAAACATTAAAAATAATTTAACATCAAAACAAAACGCACACTGAATATTAAAATACCACCCATGTGGTTCGCAGCGGCCGCCATGTCAGTCATTTTGACAGCTCAACCGTTTACGTCAACTGTCATGACGTCACTGTCAGTAATGGATTCCTATCAAGTGTCATCTAAATTGTGTTACTGTCAGTTTTAACTGACGATTGTTTGGACTTGTTTTTGTTGTTGAGAAACTAATATTAGTACGTAATTCGTGCAACTATGGAGTTGCGAAGGTTTTTTGTTGTACTAGAAAAGACAATCTATTTGACCACATAAGCCACAATATTCCTGACTTTGTTAAAGAAAACAGCAAAGTCTTTTATTTATATTTATTTCCAATAAACACACATTTTAAAGCAGAATAAGAAGTAGATACACCAAGCCCGAATAAAAATAATCCAAAAACATCATATCTTAATACTTATCTTATTATCATAAGTACTTATAACATTTGAATATAAATGAAAGTAAACCCATTATAACAACAATAAACATGTGATTAAAAAGATTATACCTCTAGTGATAAGCAAAATTGATTAAATTTTTCTATTCTATAAGATTATACATTTGTAAATTGTATAGAAGCCCAGTATGTAGAATTTAGGCACAGCATTTCTTAGCGTCAGTTACAACTTTGCTGCATACGCCAGTAGACTCTTTGACATCACAAGTACAGGTTTCACAGACTTTGATGGAGCCTTTCTCATCACAGCAGACACAAACACACTTGGCTCCACCAGTTTTAATGCAAACACAACCAGTCTTGTCACATTTGCCAGAATCATCACACTTGCATTCATCACAACGGACCATCTTGCCTTCATCATTCTTGCAAACGCAGTTGCAAGACTTACCACCAGTTAAAATGCAAACGCACTCAGCCTTGCTGCATTTCTTGGCTTCAGACTTATTGGCATCGCAAATGCAATCCTTGCAGACTTTAATGTAGCCTTTCTCATCACAGCAAACACAAACACACTCGGCTCCATCAGTTTGAATGCAAACACATCCAGCCTTGTCACATTTGCCAGAATCATCACACTTGCAGTCAACACAACGGACAATCTTGCCTTCGTTATTCTTGCAAACGCAGATGCAAGACTTGCCCTCAGTTAGAATGCATACGCATTGGGCCTTGCTACATTTCGGGGCCCCAGACTTATTGGCATCACAAGTACAGTCCTTGCAGACTTTAATGGAGCCTTTCTCATCACAGCAGACACAAACACACTTAGCCCCATCAGTAAGGATGCAAACACATCCAGCCTTGTCACATTTGCTAGAATCATCACACTTGCAGTCATCACAACAGACGATCTTGCCTTCGTTATTCTTGCAAACGCAGATGCAAGACTTACCACCAGTTAAAATGCAAACGCACTCAGCCTTGCTGCATTTCTTGGCTTCAGACTTATTGGCATCGCAAATGCAATCCTCGCAGACTTTAGTGTAGCCTTTCTCATCACAGCAGGCGCAAACACACTTGGCTCCATCAGTAGGAAAGCATACACATCCAGGCTTATCACATTTGCCAGCATCATCACACTTGCAACCATCACAACGGACAATCTTGCCTTCCGCATTCTTGCAAACGCAGATACAAGACTTGCCCTCAGTTAGAATGCATACGCATTGGGCCTTGCTACATTTCGGGGCCTCAGACATATTGGCATCGCAAGTACAGTCCTTGCAGACTTTAATGGAGCCTTTCTCGTCACAGCAAACACAAAGACACTCGGCTCCATCAGTTTGAATGCAAACACATCCAGCCTTGTCACATTTGCCAGAATCATCACACTTGCAGTCAACACAACGGACAATCTTGCCTTCGTTATTCTTGCAAACGCAGATGCAAGACTTGCCCTCAATTAGAATGCATACACATTGGGCCTTGCTACATTTCGGGGCCCCAGACTTATTGGCATCACAAGTACAGTCCTTGCAGACTTTAATGGAGCCTTTCTCATCACAGCAGACACAAACACACTTAGCCCCATCAGTAGGGATGCAAACACATCCAGCCTTGTCACATTTGCCAGCATCATCACATTTGCAGTTAACACAACGGACAATCTTGCCTTCCTTATTCTTGCAAACGCAGATGCAAGACTTACCCTCAGTCACAATGCAAATACCCTCAGTCAAAATGCAAACGCATTCAGCCTTGCTGCATTTCGGAGCTCCAGACTTATTGGCATCGCAAGTACAGTCCTTGCACACTTTAATGGAACCCTTTTCATCACAGCAGACGCAGACACACTTAGCTCCATCAGTTTTAATGCAAACACATCCTGAATTGTCACATTTGCTAGAACCATCACACTTGCAGCCATCACACCGGACAATCTTGCCCGCATCATTCTTGTAAACGCAGATGCAAGACTTACCGTCAGTAAGAATGCAAACGCATTCAGCCTTGCTACATTTCGGGGCTTCAGACTTATTGGCATCGCAAGTGCAATCCTTGCAGACGTTGATGGCGCCTTTCTCATCACAGCAGACACAAACACACTTGGCTCCATTAGTTGGAACGCATACACACCCTGGCTTGTCACATTTGCCAGATTCGTCACACATGCACTCATCACAACACACAATTTTGCCTGCATCATTCTTGCAGACACAAATGGTGGCCTTACCATCCGTTATAATGCAGACACAGCCCTCTTTGTTGCAAACCAGTGAATCTTTCTTCTTGCCTTCACAAGTGCAATCCTTGCAGACCTTTATATTGCCTTTTACGTCGCAGCAAACACAAACACAGTTGGCCCCTTCGGTAGAGACGCAGACGCAAGTAGAAATGCTACACGTTCCCGCCCCATTGCACTCACATAGGACAATCTTCCCATTCTTCTTGCAAACACAGATGCAAGACTTCCCATTAGTTGGGAGGCAGACGCATCCAGGCTTGTTGCATCTCTTGAAAGTTTCCTTACATTCCTCAGCGTTGACGCAAGGGCAATCGTCACAAGACTTGATGGTATCGTCTTCGTCCTTGCAGACACAGAGGCAGTTCTTTCCATTGGTGGGGAGACAGATGCAGGATTCGTCAACACATTTAAATTCATTCCCTTCCATTACGACAGCCTTGCAGTCGAAGCAGGGGACGATATTGCCGTCAACATCTTTGCTCAGGCAGACATATTGTTTGCCCTCGGTTGGGATGCAGATGCACTCGCTCATGGAGCAGACCAGGGTTTTCTTGACTGATACCTTGCAGCACGGCATGATTAGTTCTGGAACAAAAATAAAAAATATTAAATATTTGGACCATCAAAAACTTTATGGACGTACCTTAATTTTCTTTTGTTTCATGATACAAAATAACAATAATGTTATCATTAAAACTGTCATTTTCATGGCAAAATAAAATACCCACTTCAATATTAATCCTATGAACTACTCACAATTCAAAACCATAACAAAAGAAAGCTCAAAACTTACCTTTTCTTCAAAAAATCACTCAAAAACAGGACCAAAATAAACAATGACAATGACAAAGCAAGTAGCACTGTTATCAACTTCCACTCGTCTAATTGATACGAACGAACAATTAATACTGATAAGAGTGTAACCGCACAATATATAGTGTATATTCTGACGAACTCGTGTGCAAAATGAAGTGCCGTACGCACAACGGGTGCAAATCGTGACTCACCATACTTACTGCCTACAGTGCCGTGTGGAATAGCCTTTAGGGTTCTAGTACTTTCTTTTTGAAGTATGGAATATTTTTGTTACTGCTTATGTTTTTGCTAATAAAGGAAGGCTTAGAAATACATATTTGTAATATGGTAACCACATCTACCACAAATGCTAATAGTGTTAATTTAACAAAGTCCTCTGCCGCATCTGTGTGTATTTTTAGCGGTGTATTCAAAAAGTACTACACGAATTGTCATGCAATATTCACCAATAAATAGGAGTTGTTGCTGAGAAAAGTTTTAAGGCTCTTTAATAGGATTTAAGATTATTTTCGTGTCTTCGACAATTAAATCTCTCGTAATAATAATATCGACCACGATAGCTATTCTTCCCCAGGATAAATAGATCATTTAGTGCACAAGCATTTGCGCAGACACGCAGACACAGGTACACTCTAAATCCCTCACTTTCGTAGCCTGATGGGACGGTAATTTAATCCGAGATGGCATTATTCTATACAATTTCTTCAACTATTTAATATAACAAACACTATAAACCCCCACATCGCCTTGGACCAGTTACCGGAATGGTCTGTATGTTTTCATCACAGGCTGATTGCGAATATATTTGCACGTGGGCGATGAACCCAATCGCCTTGAGGTACAAATACGGACCCCGTTACTGAATGTGGATTAGCTTCGGTTATTTGAGGTTTATTTCGAATATCTCTTGGTTGAATGACATAATCTTAGGCCCGTCGTGGTGGAACTTCGATTTCATGCACGAGGATGAAATATTGCTTGTCCTTTCTTAGGCTCTAGAAGTCTAGACTATCTGTACTAAATTCCATTGAAATTGGTTCACTAGTTTTGACAGAGTTACTTCCTCATTTATAATATTATTAGTAAGTATTGTATATTTTAATATCCATTTAGATAATCAATGCTTAGCTCATCCTTTTATTTTCCTTACAACAACTTATATAGTGGTTTTCAAACTTCACTTACTCATCATCCTCCGAGCCTTTTTCCCACTATGTTGGGGTCGGCTTCCAGTCTAACCGGATGTAGCTGAGTACCAGTGCTTTACACTTCACTTACTATCTAACAAAAATAAATTATGTCTATGGAATTTAAAAGTATAGCAGATGCATCACCATCAAACCAAATCCGAAACTAACAATAATTAACTAACTAAACTCAACATGTGCATTAGAAAAACTCAACAAAATGCAGCTCAAGTAACAGTTACAAGAGAAATTAGGCTTTAAGGAGAAAGTACTGAGCATGGCTGCAATTTATTTGCATAGTAAAGTGCATGACGCAACGAGAACGCAGCTTGCAATCTGTATGGCTATTTAGTCGTTTGTCATTTACGCATTGACTAGGATCTCTGGTGGTTTCACTTACAGTAATTAAAGAAAGTAGGTTTCTAAATGCAGTTTGTTTTAAATGAGTTAAATAAATAAATCGATGCTGGGATAGGAACTTATATAGATTGTAGGTTTTGACATTCTTTTTTTGCAAAGCTTCGCATTGCCAAATCTTGTTATACTCTAAGCTCTATTTAAGAATTTACCTACAATTGCCTAAACAAAGTGGTAATAATTTTTTGGTTTCATAATATAAAAAAAAAGTCGTGGTGGCCTAGTGGGTAAAGAACCAACCTCTCGAGTATGAGGGTGTGGGTTCGATTCCAGGTCAGGCAAGTACCAATACAACTTTTCTAAGTTTGTATGTACTTTCTAAGTAATCTTAGACACCAATGGCTGATAAAAAGGTGAAGGAAAACATCTTGAGGAAACCTGGACTATATATATAGTCTGAAATCACCAACCCGCAATGAGCAAGCGTGGTGATTAATGCTCAATCCTTCTCCGTGTGAGAGGAGGCCTGTGCCCAGCAGTGGGACGATAAAAAGGCTGTAACAGTAATATACAATACTCACCCGCGACCTCTTTACGGTTTCCGAGGGAACTACGTCCCGCATTCGGATAAAAAGTTACCTACCTCTATCTGTAGACTATGCTTATCACCATCTCAATCGGTTCAGCAGTTTTAACAATCAAATAAATAGTCAAGCAGACCCACATTTGCATTTATATTAGTAAGAATTAATAAAGATTAGGTGGGAGTACTAAATAGTGTTATAAATATACTAAAATGTCCACAAGCAGTGTGCCAATCATCAAAGCAAACCAGAGCTTTGAAAGTATTTGTGTCACCAGCTAATGTCCAACAGATTACGATACAATATTATGTAATGGATAGATTTCCGCGTCTTTTATTTATTTTATTTCTTTACTAAGTCTCTTCGAATATGACGTGTTAAGATTCCATGGGTACTATTACGCATACCAATATTTCTTCTAATCAACTATTAAGTCGCGATCGAAAATAGTTATAATCATCGGCAAGGATATTGAGCCCTGACTTTCACCTGCGCAGAAGTGATTTATTGGTTTATTGCCTTAAGTGTACAGTGCGCAAAGCTATCCCCACTCTTCCGCCATTGCTGCAGAGCTCATTATCCGTGCCGATAACTATACAATTTTATGTTCCTTGTGCTTATTTATTAAAAAAATATATACCTCAGCTTTTTTCAGTACCTACATAACTTAAGATTTTTCATGCACGCTGGCTTTTGTTTTGATAAATAATATCTTTACGTAATATCCTCATGTGGCATAAACATATTTACGCTATAAAACAGAAGTAACTTATAAAATGAACAAGGCAATAAATTCAATGATCGGTAGGTATGACTAAGATGTCGCAACGCAACTTCGCTTCCGGACATTTTATATTAAGACCAATAAGGAAGGTGAAAAACAAGTTTCATATACATACTTCGATATGATTCATTTTGTAGCCAGGTATACCTATTATGGTGGATATTCAGAAATATAGATATTAAGATAGTATATTAAGGAATCAGACGGACTCGTGTCAAACGGCAAAGTTCTATGAAAAGGCAGTAATACTTAAATAAAATTATATAAAAAATGAAACAAATAAGTTAAGTAAAATATTATATTACTTACCATGGTATCGCCTATCCTGATGCCTGAAAATACCCTGTAAAGTGCAGCCCGCACCAAACCAAGAAGTACCTATTTTATCAGTCTACATACACATAATATTTCAAGGTAACCAATAAACAGCTGTCATAACATTGATCTTCATCACACAATATACAGTTCAATACACAATATCTTCATAAATAACAAGACCTTAGCTACTGACCTTCAGGCTCCTACAGGTGACGTCACCTAAGTCATTCATTAGTGCATACTTGTGTCATCTTCAATGCAATTTGAAATTAATATGTTTAGTTTTGTTTATGGAGATGACACGGCTTCTATTGTTTATGTTTAGTAGAATTTTATAGCCGTAATATATAGTAGTTTAATCTTTAAGAGGCTTAAGCTTGAGATTCTCGGATTTTTGGATGACGAACGTCGGGCCGTAGTCAACACACCTGGTCTTTTGAAGAATGGTGACACAAAACCGACGATAATCCCTGTATATGTACATATACAGTATACAATGTATACCCTATAGAAATAAACCCAAAGAAAGTTCAAACGACTATATTCTTTCAGAAACAATTAATTTATTCGGACATTGAATTCATGCGATATTGATATCATAATAGATTAATTATATCTTCGTGTTATAGATCGGAAAGTGTTTACTACTGCTATCTTGTACCTATTTGAATACGTAGTTTATGTTTTGATAATGTGATAATGATATTTGATTATACTAATATTCTCCTTTCTTAATTTTTCAGGTAATTTCCAAAGCGACTTCGTCACGTTCGTCAGCTGGTAAGATTTTAAATCATAAGAAGTATTCTGATCTAACAATATATAGATAGAATATAGCGCTAGATTTTACAAGTTGAAATTCCTTCTTTCATACGTTGTAGTACTCCAATCGCTTCATATGTACAAAATACGGTCCTACATTACATAAATAGAACCCTAATTAATACAATTATTGAAATCACAGATGAAGACTCAATTCTTCGTATATTCATATAAGATACTCTATAATAATTTGACATACCCTGAGCTAATTAACACAAATAAACCCAGAACTTTTAAAACAAAAGCATCTATTCTCAAGATTCCCAAGTATTTACCCTGTGTCGTAATGCTAGAGGTCTGGTACTAGGGTCACGTCGTGAGGTCATTCGATGAAAGTAAGATGGCGAGGCGTCCCCGTCACGGATCCGACCCACTTCTGTCGCCGTGGTTAGGGACCAAGTCTCAGGATGTTTTTCAGAAATAAGTTTGAAGGTTTTTTTAAGTAGGTATTATTCAAATTAAACAGATATTTTTACATATATAGAAAAAAACTTAAACTTAAAAAGCATTAAAAAATCATGTCCATCCCCATAGTTAGGAAAAATTTATGAAAAAAAAACTTCCCAACAAAAATATCTGTTGAGGAAAATGGTTGTGTTCGTGAAATCATTTATAACTTATTTCCTTCGCCAGTAAAATCTATAACCATGTAAAAATATTGAAATCACGTATGTTAACGCATAGCATACCTTCTACATATTTATATCTAAAGCGATAAATCACTTTCGCCATTTAATTTAAAATATAATAATAAAATTTATAGCAAACGTAAATAATTTTGAGGAAGTTATAGGTACCTTCCTTTTCCTTATGTATTCCTAGGAACATACGCCTGACTTAATATGCAATACATTTTTTATCAGCTAAAAACCTAACAAAATTGGCTCAGTTTAAATCAAAACCGGCGGAAAATTTTACTTTCTTTACTTTACACTCTATTGCAAGTAACTATAAAGAAATCTATACCTATGGACAAAAAAAATGCAATTCAATTAGCCATTTACTTATAAATAAGTCATCACAACGCATTAGTGTCCACAAACACAATATTACGCAATAATTACAAAGCCAATCAAAGTACAGCCACATACAAAGATCTCAAAGCCTTTCACAAGAGTTTACAAGTCGCTGCGTTCACAGGAAAATGTCTAAGTTTTCCACGCACGTTGGGAAACTACAAACTAGGCCTTTCCACACCTGTGGGAATTAGGAAATTAAACTGTTGACACTTAACTACTGGGTTTTTCTTAGTTCATAGTGTGAAGAATGAATAATTCGATACACTACCTATCAACAATCGGTGAGAAATTATTCAACAGCCTACCCAATACATTTTGTTTGGTTGCTCGCGGTCATATCAGAAAGTACTGGACAGGTTTGGAACATCCTTTCAACGTCAGCTATCCTAGTTAAACGGCTCAATTTCAGAAAGTACTGCACCAATTTGGAACATCTTTTCAATGCCGGATATCCAGAAAAACTACAGACTTTACACAGTAAGGTAGTTTAAACGGGGCGCAGATGAAACCGCGGGTAAAACCTAGCTACTAGCTATTCCCTCTATAAGTGTTTCCATCATAAAATATATTACATACCTAGTTATATGCAAATCATCCCACTCTCTCATACAGATGACAAACAAAATAGTTTATCGATACGATAATCAAGAAGTAAAAAAGCAATCGCTCAAGAAGATGGCAAAGTTATTACATCTATTAACACAAATATTAATATCTTTGAGTGATACATCTCAATATAGTTTATGCCCGCGGCTTCGATCTTCAACTGTCTGTTTCAAGTTTATTTAAAAATCGTATGTAGGGAAGAAACAAACGATTATCATCCATCTTTTATTACAATCAAAGATATTGAATATACAATACATTACAATATGTAACTCTAGAATAGGTACACAAAAATTATAAATAAGTAGTAATTTTATGTGCTACTTCTCAGGGTCTACTAACCAGATTTGAAAAATATATCAGTGTTAGATAACCACCACTACTTTTTATGGGAAAAGGCTCGGAGAATGATGACGAGATAACCAATTAATTGAGAAGGGTTATGACTGTGCTGAATACTGATATCCTAATTCGCTAAGTAATTCTCACGGGACACCGTGAAACCACTGGCGGAAGCTAGTCAACTTCAATAGGAGGGATTAACATTTAAATGAAATAGTTATTTAACGCCTTCACAAGACGGGTTGGACGAGGTGTCAGGTTTGATTGAATGATGTAATCAAAACACTTAAGTGCAACCATCTTGATATTGCAACTAATATACATAGATATTAACTACTAGCTTCTGCCAGCGGTTTCACCCGCATCCCGTGGGAACTACTTCCCGTACCGGGATAAAAAGTAGCCTATAGCCTTCCTCGATAAATGGGCTATCTAACACTGAAAGAAATTTTCAAATCGGACCAGTAGTTCCTGAGATTAGCGCGTTCAAACAAACAAACAAACTCTTCAGCTTTATAATATTAGTATAGATAAGTACATAAGTATGCCTAGGTAAAGAAAGTATTCAATAACACATAGGTTATTTACTACATGATATTTAAACAGTTTTCTGACTAAGAGCTCTTGATGATCTTTGTTATGTAATAGTGACAATAATCAATACCAATGCAGCAGTTAGCAGCAACAATTTATCGCAACATCCTAGGCATAAAAAACTGCCAAATAACAGAAACTATGAGGTTTAGTAAAAACCTACACAGTTAGACCCGACTCGGATATCAAACCCGACCTCTAACCGTAGCCATAGAACAATCAAAGTACTACCAAACCTAAAATTCCTAGCTATACCCTAATTACAATTTGTTACCGTAACGCATAATTTTACGTTCGCCCATACAGTTCCCTATGCTGTAACCCAAAACGCAAACCGTATAGTTATGGTAATGCGATATGGTATCGCGAGGTTGTAGTTTGAAAATCGAAAGTAGACTACATGTTGCGAACGAGATTGTCTGTGTACTGGTGGTGAGAAAAGTGTAAGGAAGTTTTTTTCAGTGGTCGTTATGTATACTTAGGTATTTTATTTAGGTACCGTAGTATTTTTCTTGAGTGTAAAGAAAATTAAAATTCATGTAGTCGCTACAAAAAAAACTAATGTTGTTTTTTTTTTCAATATTTTATTTATTGAGGTTCGGCGCTGATGCACAAAGTTAGCCTTGTAAGATCTCATAAATAAGTATAAAAAAACTACAAATACAAAAACAGATAATAACTGGATAGAATAATAACAGGAAGACACACAAACAGTTAATATTGCTAGAATATAGGCACACGGTATGATTTTTTTATTTATCCATTACAAAAAAAAATGATTTTAAAAGCATAACTAACAAAACTGATGATGAGCATAACTTAAAAAAATAACAATTACCGAATTCGCACTTTCTCTGCTTTACACAAAATGACGATGAAATCGCTCCTCAAAAGGAGACAATTGAAAAAACATGAATCTTAATGTGATGAAACCAGCTTGAAGATATATGTCAGACAGACGTCAGACGTAGTGATGTCATTTACAACCTTCCAAATATAGTGTCGTCAGGCGACATGACAAGGCCTTTTTGTTCCGCACATTTTATATTAATTTAGGTAGTGTACTATTTTTAAAAAGTTTTAAGAAAATGGTTTTTTTTTAATTCGAAAGAATTATTTTCATTTAGAGAACTTTTTACCAGATAGTGCAATTAAAGCATGCATTTCCTCATTATAAATGCGAGAAAATGTATTTAAAAAAACTGTATGTAATTTAGGTCTAAAATGAAATGATGATGAGAATTGACCAACACGCTGTAGGTAAGTGCATAAACGAACTCTTTACATAACGTTTTAAATTAAATATCGACATATTACATTGCCAAATAATATGATAGATAAATTGACACTTTTTTTTTATTCATAATGTACTCAACCATTTAAACATATCATACTTTATTTACGACATAATTATCCATTTAAATCAATCTACTATTCAATTACATACCAAAGAATTATAGAGGTAGATAGCATCTATATTTTCGAAACTGTATGACTTAAGAGCATGATAGTACCTCCTTTTATGGAAATCTCTCATAATGTTTATACCAGTTACAGTCGGCTTTGCATAACTCCGTGTAATCTATTGCAAATAATCGCTAAAGTACGGGATTAGACTATTATCTATACATATAATAAATCTGTAAAAAAACTGTGTCTGTACATTGAATATATTAAAAAAATAATAATTGGGTGGGGTTTAGAAACAGTAATGGAACACAAATCCAAAAAAAAAATTCTGTCTGTATGTCTGTATATCTGTATGTCTGTTTGTTTGTACACGCTAATCTTCCGAACTACTGAACGGATTTCAATGATTTTTTCTTTGTTGTATTGGTATTAAGCCGGGTCAACATATAGGCTATAATTTATTTTCGAAACTTGAAGACCTGATGCAGAACTCCAACAGACAAACAAAACTATAAGAGATACAAAAATGGTGCCATAGCAAAAATTGTTTCATGTGATGAGCATTTTCTGTTGAGATAATAAATTTGAAGATCTGGAACACCTTATGTGGAACCCCAAGAGCCCAGCTACTCTGTACCATATACATGTATGACGTTTTAGCAAAAGTTGATCAATCTGATAAGCACTTTCTACTGACTTATAAAAATTGAAGATCTAAAACACCTGATGTGGAATTCCAGGAGCCCAGCTAGACTATAGCATATAGAGGTGTGACGTTTTAGTAAAAAATGTTCAATCTGATAAGCACTTTCTATTGACTTATAAAAATTGAAGATCTAAAACACCTGATGTGGAATTCCAGGAGCCCAGCTAGACTATAGCATATAAAGGTATGACGTTTTAGCAAAAGTTGTTCAATCTGATAAGCACTCTCTATTGACGTATAAAAATCGAAGATCTGGAACACCTGATGTGGAACTTCAAGAGCCCTACTACTTTAAATGTATAGAAATGAATGTTACAAAATAGGTATGGTGAATCAAAAAAAGTAATTAGTCCGCCTTTTACACAGATAACCCTAAAATAATGAACACGTATTTTTTCTTTTCTTTCTCTCACAAACAAATAATAACGTATATACAACACGCTTGAATTTTGTGTTAAGTCACTTATTAGTACAAATTTTACATCTTTTTTGGAAGGCAAACGTGGGGCCGAAGCCAACACGCTGAAACAACTTTAATGACATGGTGACACAAAACCGACGATTATCCCTTTATACACTATAGAAATGAACCCAAAGAAAGACAATCCCCGGTAGACGTCGTTAAAAAAAAAGACAGTCCCCGGTTCTGTAATAAACTATTGCTGACTATGGAGGAAAACTACTTGGGCTATTGTGATGGGATGTTAGTGGATTAGGACATAGGAAACTATGGGAACTATGGCACCTCCCGATGACAATGTATTATTATACATGTAAAAATGGTAGGTGGAGACTCGCCACCTCACTTACTGAGCCCCCGGGAATGAGTCACTGAATAGAAACCAGAGGGCAACAAGGACATGAGCGGCTGAAGGGTGAGGATACCTCGGTGGACTTTATACGCAGATCACCGGCCCACTTGCCACTTACCACGAGGCACCTACCCTCCGAGTAGGGCTACTAACCCAGCTCTAGCGACTCCACTCTGGACGGCCAATGAAAGCAAGCCAGAGGCGTGAGACCTAACCCCGTCATGGTTCACTCCGACAGGCCGGAGATGGGGGACAGTATACTCTCCTTGGAGCACTCGGTATATATAGCTAAGCGGGGTTGCTACTCCCCGTCATCAGCCTCAGATGTCCTGCGGGGCTTATATCTCATTATTATTGTCGTTATTATCTCAAGAGCCTTTGCCCCAAATTTTGTTAGGATCGACTTCCAGTCACGATGCAACTGAGTACCAGTGTTTTACAACCGGTTACCCGCTCAGCCCAACACCCCTTGGAAAAACTGGTCAGACTTACTGGCTTCTGACTACCCATAACGACTGCCAAGAATGTTCAATGACAGCCGGAACCTACAGTTTAACGTCCCCTATTGGTATCCAAAATATACATAGAAAGCACATACGAACTTAGAAAAGTTGCATTGGCAGGTACTTGCCAGACCTGGAATCAAAGTCATACTTGAGAGATCGGTTCTCTACCCACTAAACCAAAACGACTTTGTTATCTTAGTAATATTTAACTACCCATAACGACTGCCAAGAATGTTCAATGACAGCCGGAACCTACAGTTTAACGTCCCCTATTGGTATCCAAAATATACATAGAAAGCACATACGAACTTAGAAAAGTTGCATTGGCAGGTACTTGCCAGACCTGGAATCAAAGTCATACTTGAGAGATCGGTTCTCTACCCACTAAACCAAAACGACTTTGTTATCTTAGTAATATTTAATGTTTTTTACGTAATAATACGTCCAATTCTTTGTCATATCATAAACTTGTGCGTTGAACACGGCGTTTTCCCTAGTAAACTTAAAAAATCTGTCATCAAACCGCTTTTTAAAAAAGATGACAAACAAAACGTCGCATGCTATAGACCGGTGTCTTTACTCCCAATATTTTCAAAAATTATAGAAAAAATTATTTATAAAGCAATCAACACGTATTTCGAAAAACATAATCTATTTACACAAGAGCAAAAAGGTTTCAGAAGGAACAAATCAATCAATATGGCTATTCATGATCTTTTAAAACCATTATATTGCAATATAGACAATCGAACACCTACTGCTACACTATACATGGACATGACTAAAGCCTTCGATTATGTCCATCACCAAACCCTCCTTGACAAATTATATAACTATGGAGTTAGAGGCAATGTCCACAAATTATTAAAATCATACTTGACCGACAGATATCAAAGAGTAGAAATAGATAGCATATGTCCAATTAGCAAAACAGTAAAAAACTACTCTTCAGATTACAGGAAAGTGCATTCTGGTGTACCTCAAGGAAGCGTATTAGGGCCGCTTCTTTTTCTTGTCTACATTAACGACTTCCCAAAATCAATTGAACATCCAATGATTCTTTTTGCTGATGACAGTACAGTCATTTTCACAGATAAAGAACTAAAGTCGTTAGAGGCCGCTATCAACACTACCCTCAAACTATTAATAGAATGGCTAAGAAAAAATAATTTAGTTATAAATTTAAACAAAACTAAAATTGTCACGTATCCACAAGAAGTGCAACATTCCCTAAATATAGAATACAAAGAGACACAAATTGAAGAGGTGAACAGCACCAAATTTTTGGGAATTTGGATAGATAACGACATGAAATGGCAGACGCACATCGATACAGTATGTAAAAAGTTAAACCAATTTTCATATGCATTATTCAAATTAGCTAGGGTAGTGGATCCATCTGTTGTACTAACAGCATATCATGCCTATGTGGCATCTACTCTTAAATATGGTGTCATATTTTGGGGTAATGCCACTAGTGCAGATTATATATTCAAAGCACAAAAAAAATGTGTTCGTGCTATAGCAAATATATATGTACCAGACTCTTGTAAGCCTCATTTCCAGAATTTAAAAATAATGACATTTCCTTGTTTATATATTTATGAGGTAGCTATTTTTGTTAAAACTAATAATAACATGTTCGCAAAACCACAATCCAGGCGAAATGCGCTAAAAATTAGTTCGTTACCTCATAAAACCGCGCTTTTTGATAAAAGTTTTTTTAGCATGTCTACCAGAATATATAATAAGTTACCTGTAAAAATTTTGAAAACTTTAGATTTAAATGATTTTAAGAAAAAATTGCAAGCATTTTTAATTGATAAGGCTTATTATTCAATTTCGGAATATTTAGATGATAGTTTTAGTTAATTTTTTTGTTGTTTATTATTAGTTTAGTAGAGTTATTATAAGTTTAGTAGAGTCATTATAAGTTTAGTTGGATTTATTATAGTTTTAGTAAGATTTGTTATTGTTAACTCAACATATTATAAAGATAATGTAAATAACCATATAGATTTTACCTAGTAATAAATACCTACTAAGTATATCTGTACGCTCTACGAGCAGGGCATAGTGAAACATTATAAATATACTAACACCCTGTAACCTACCTATGTTCACAGAATAAAGAGCTTTGACTTTGACTTTGACTTTGAAATATTTGCCACACACAACTTAGACTAATTAGAATCACTACTTTTATCCCTAGGGTCATGCCTATTGCGCTTCAGTTCTCAGCGTTTTGTCTGCTGTGCTTTTGCCGTTGACGTACAAAAAATTTAATATATGGAACGTTTCTAATGGTTATGCGTATTCCGTTGTTTTCCCGTCAACGGGCCCTTAAAATTCAATATGAGACGATTCAGACCATTGATTTTGCTGACCCCGTAGTCGCTGGCATAAGGGACAGGATCCGCGTACGAAGTCGCGGGCAGAAGCTAGTACTGACATATTACAGTGCTCGATTTAGATATTCTAATGTAGGAATGTTGTTTTAGCTTTAAAAATAGATAGTAAAACTTTTTTTGCGTCTCTTTTATCGTCATTAGGACAGTGTTAGAATTTAAGAAAAAGAAATAGCGTTGTTACATTAAAATCATCATCCTTTCCATCCGAGCCTTTTTCCCAACCATGTTGGGGTCGGCTTCCAGTCTAACCGGATTCAGCTAAGTACCAGTGCTTTACAAGAAGCGACTGCCTATCTGACCTCCTCAACCCAGTTCCCCGGGCAACCCGATACCCCTTGGTTAGACTGGTGTCAGACTTACTGGCTTCTGACTACCCGTAACGACTGCCAAGGATGTTCAATGACAGCCGGGACCTACAGTTTAACGTGCCATCCGAAACTCAGTCAATGGTGTCTAAGATTTACTTAGAAAGTACATACAAACTTAGAAAAGTTGCATTGGTACTTGCCTGACCTGGGATCGAACTTGCGCCCTCATACTTGAGAGGTTAGTCCTTTACCCACTAGGCCACCACGACTCCCACTAGGCCACACGACGTTGTTACATTAAAATAATTCTACAAAAATCGTGCGAAAATTAGTACCTAGCTCTGCTGAATGTAAAAAAATGATTCTTTATTTCCCATTTTTAATTATTTACCCATTATGTTGTTTTACTGTAATAAGTTGGTACATAATATTATTTTCGTAATACCGTATCGTGTACCGTACCGTATCTTGACATCTACCAAATTAATCTTGTTAACATTATTCAAATTAAAATTGACAAATAATTAAAAATATACAATTTAATGGGAGTAATTAAATAATGTTTTTGAATTGTTTTTTTATTCAAATCACCACGCAAAATAAAAAAATCGACGTGCAAAAAAATCCTTCGCAACTTTTCTTCTCCACTGTACGTATTAACAAAACCGACATGAGTGAAAGTGTTGACCATTGTGTTTGCCTGTACGCACTCACGACTTACGACCATACAGTGACCGTTTAGCGGCCATTACGGGCAATTTGACGGGTCAAACGGCGTGCTGAGTTAAACGAGATCAAAATGGGTTCAAATTGAATGTTAAAGATTACTGTGAAATTAATTTTGACTTTTTGAAAGAGACTACAGGGGCCCGATTCTGCTAAGTTAATAATGTCAAAATTTTATGCAGTTTTAACCTTAGCGGGCATTCTGCTACTAATATAAGACCAATCGTATTCCAGTGACATTCGATTGGTTTGCGATTGGTCTGCCATTTGGTCTACACGGTAGTTTGCTCTACAATCATATTGCAATCGTTAACAATTTGCAGACAATATGATTAAACGCGGAAAGGTAGTCTATTACCATCTCCGCAATTCGATAGTCATTTGTCCATTCTTCCCAGTAAAAGCGTGAAAGTTTAAGGTTTGTGAAAAATCAAGCCTGTGCTACCTATAGTGCGTAGTAGTATGGGTATGGATACAGTCCATTGTGTGACCATTGCTCTAGTCCTGCAAAACGAAATCACCAAACTTCTCTGCGACCATTGGTCACATCTATGAATGAAGCTAAACAAACAAAGAATATACATGTATGTACATACATAAAGTACAAAGTGTAGAAAAAGTCGTGGTGTGAGTTCGATTCCAGTTCAAGCAAGTAGGTACCTACCAATGCAACTTTTCTAAGTTTGTATGTAGGTACTGTCTAAGTATATCTTGGACACCAATGGCTGATAAAAAGGTGAAGGAAAACATCTTGAGGAAACCTGGACTATATAGTCTGAAATCACCAACCCGCATTGAGCAAGCGTGGTGATTAATGCTCAATCCTTCTCCGTGTGAGAGGAGGCCTGTGCCCAGCAGTGGGACGATAAAAAGGCTGTAACAGTAATATGTAGGTTTTACATACAAAGATCAACGGTATGGCTGGTGGAAGAGATGATATCATGTGTCTTGTAAATTCAAACAATTAAACAGAATAGAAGAAGAAGACTAAAATGGGCGTGCCAGCCCCCAAAATGGGTTAAAAGCGGTATGATGAAAAAGACCAGTGATTAGGTAACGCTCAATCCGTCTGTGTGTGAGACGAGGCCTGTGCCCAACAGAAGGTGAAAGAAGCTGATGATGATTTTGACGAAGAAACAATAAAGGGTCGATAGTGCCAAAGTTTCTATTACCTAAACAAAACAAACATTTGTATTGCCAAAATTCCACTAACTTTTTGCTGTTCGCGACATCTTCAAACATTGCAACATAAACACAAGTAGACAAACATTTGAAAAGACCTTACAAGTCACGTTCAAAACTTCAGCCATTCATTCTTTCATTCATTCAAACGCTCCGTTCTCGTAATCCTATTGTTCAAACAGAATGACGTATGTCACTCGGGTACTAAGAGCATTTAATGAACTGGAAACGCTGTGTCTTCCCTTTACCATCAAATATACTAAAACCAACTCAGTCGTATGATGAGCACACATCCATCAGAATCGAGGGGACCGCAGCAAAGCAATCGAATTTTAGAATTCTTTATATAAGATCGTTTAAAACCTCGCACACTTGCGCGCTGCGAATTGGTTTAACTATCCGAATCTGGAAGAATGACAGATACGATTTTTATTTTTTATAGAATTTGATTCATACACCACGAACGATTCTGAGAGGTTCACCACTGCTCTTTATGTGCTCCAAGAATATTATGATTATGTGTTCGTCAATTTTGTCGCGAGCTATTACTATTTATTGCGTTGCATCGCCCCTTCGCTTAATTATTCGCCGAGAAATTAGTGCTCCTGGCAGCTCCGTTTGGTTCAATACTCTAAGCACATATGTCACTCAGTTACGTGTCGTTGAAAAATGCATGTAATTTGTTCGTATGTTTGTATGTGTGCTTGTTATGTAATTATTACGTAATTTGACTAATTATTGTGTGGGAATAATGTGCCTTGTCGCTGTTTGTCGTGTGTGAGATGTGTGCCGTTATTTGTATAAGAAAACATGGTTTCTTTAGCCTTAAAGTGTACGTAAATAAGTACATTATGTATGAGTGTAAATTACTTAAATGTTGTAAGTAAAGCTAGTTTAAAAGTCTGTCCAACATATAAACAAAAGGTTCCGGTATTTTTACAGCTAGTAGATGTTGGTCATCGTATGAAAATTCTTGAGTGGTCCTCATAGTGTTCGAAAATCATTAACTTCACAAATAATTAAGTGTTCACGAATTAATTATTATCATAGTACCTGCTACCTCTCAGGCACTTTCTAGCTACTTAATAAAACGTTCAATACTGCCTACTTTTCAAAAAATATCAAACTTAAATACAAACGCATGAGAAACTCTATCATCTTGGAAACTGATAGAATCAATGTTATTGTTACAAAACATCGGAAAATCATCAGTAAGTATAAAGAATGCAACATTGTGAGGGAAAGTGTGAAACAATACACCAAACGAATGAACTGATAATATGCTTCGATGCGCGAGCGCAGAATAATGGTGCAGTATTTTAATGTGGCTCAGAATTAAACTACGCAACTTCGATTCTGCGATATTTTTAGCTACAAAGTTTAAGATTAGGTATTGAGATCGTGTAACACAAATATACGAACAACAGGTAAATTCTACTAATGGTTTTCCCTATGGCATCATGTTCGGTCAAATAAAAATTGGACAAACAATTGAAGATTAGGCAAAGGAAAATGTACATATGTAGTTTTTCTTTCAATAACCCGTACACGATATTGTTCTTATTACTGCTTATGTTTATCCCACTGCAGTGTTAGTGTAAAAGCCCCCCCTGACTTCCTTTTACTCATCTCAGTATATTGCCTCCACAGACTTTTACTTGGGAGTCCTTTTCATTGCACCATCTCCTTTTTTTTTAACGACGTCAAAAATCATCAAATGACCCCTCCCGCTGTGGGTTAGCAGCGGTGAGGGAGTGTCAGACTTACTGACTAAAAACCGTCGTGTTCCCTCGTAGGCCTTTTATGTACCAGGGCCGCGGTAACTCTTTCGAATAATCCCGCAGTGCCGAACATTAGTTCATTAAGGAAACGGGTGGAAACACTAGGAACAGTTAATAGTTTATGGATATTTCAGTTCTTTGTTTACAGATACAGTTTTTGCCCAAATATTGTTACACTATAATACATGGTACAGGCTATAATGCAAATGACGCGTCTAGTACGAACTGCGACGTTCACGCGGCGCCGGCGCATCCACTCCGTTTCAACCGGCTTATATTACACAATATTGTGCATTCATTTTCACGCAGAGAACTCTTCAATGGAACCGGTTATGCGTTTTCTTGATATACCTACTGGTCTTTTGGGAACGTATTTTATGTGTGTATTGCAAGTTTTCTTTCACTGTTAAACGTTAGAAAGGTATAGATGTGGTAAAAGAGGAGGATCTTAGCCTCTTGGCGAAGGAAATGCAATGGCATCTACCATCATCCTCCGAGCCTTTTTCCGAACTATGTTGGGGTCGGCTTCCAGTCTAACCGGATGTAGCTTAGTACCAGTGCTTTACAAGGAGCGACTGCCCTATCTGACCCCCTCAATGGCATCTACCATTTGTTCTTATATGTACCTAGTTTCAATCACAAACTTATACATAATCTATATAATTTTGCATCTTACTCAACTCCTGAAGATAAACAAAGCTAAAAAGACCCATCCATATCTTAATCACCATAATGAATTAAAAACTTAATCACTAGCACAGCTGCGCGCACGCATAAGCCAATTAAGTGAACTAATTAAGTTCGTCAGGCAGAGGTGAAAATTACTCAAATAAGCATTTCCTCGTGTCTTATAATGAAGTATTTGCGTTTTTTATCTAGCCAACGGGACCCTGAGCGTTTTAAACATGGAGAACAAAATGACTAGCGGAGGTGCCACAACGGAAAATCTCCCAAGAGACGGGTGAGCGGGTGACGGGGACTGTTGCCACCCTTTTACGCCTTCATCGGACCCAACCATTTTTATAATTCCAAAAAACGTTGACAAATGTTCCAAAGAAACCAAAAGCCTCGTTAGGTCACTGGTAACTGATTGTTTCGGTCATACCCACCGTACGTACTTGATCTAGAAGAAGACGCCTGACCTACCTGCATAATGGCTGGCATCTCTGCTCATCTTTCCTTGCTCAGTGGTTTTAAATGATGGGTGCGGTATCCTAATGGGCTAGGAAGTCACGTAAATACGGTTTTTATGTTTTTCTATGGCGTTTAAGTGTGTGCAAACATTTTAATATACAGTCGTAGCTTGGTTTGTTATAATTGTATGTGTATGTACCATTTGTGTTTTATTCTAATATTTATGCTGATTGTCCGTTACCGTTACGTTATGTTTTTTTTTTTAATAAAACTTGTGTTTTCTAGTTTTCAAATAATAATGAATGGGATTTGAGGAGTAGATCATAGATCAGAGTCGATTTGGACTAAAAGTACTACCTAGTCATTTTTTAATACATACATACCTACAAGTCACGTTAGCTTGAAATTATTAATAGGTAAGTTTCAAAGGTTTCTATGATATTTGGTGTTCACTCCCATGTTATATTCCGGGGCCTAGAACGGAATAAAAACTTTAAATACAGCTATCCCATAAATACAGTTCAGTCTTACAAATTACAAATCTACACGACCCACATACTAAAAACTAACTCTGAAAATCATCCTTCACTTTATTTATGCAAAACATCACAACTTCAAACGTTAGACTTAATTCAAAACGTATTTTTAATACAAACATTTCATATCTACTAACACGAGGTAACTCAGTCTGTCTGTTTCCCATTAATAATAATTTCATCCCAGATACACGCCCGTTAGAATTTAATTCCGTAAATAAATTACTAGCTTAGGTAGGCGTGAGAACCTTGTTAGTGTAGTTTCATGATTTTAGCAAAGAGGTTATAGTAGGTGGAGGTAAGGCAGAATAGAAGATGCCTTTTCCTCATCATCTTTAAAAAATACCTTCATACTTGCAACCATAAACATCCTCCGAGCCTTTTTCCCAACTATGTTGGGGTCGGCTTCCAGTCTAACCGGATTCAGCTGAGTACCAGTGCTTTACAAGAAGCGACTGCCTATCTGACCTCCTCAACCCAGTTACCCGGGCAACCCGATACCCCTTGGTTAGACTGGTGTCAGACTTACTGGCTTCTGACTACCCGTAACGACTGCCAAGGATGTTCAATGACAGTCGGGACCTACAGTTTAACGTGCCATCCGAAACACAGTCAATGGTGTCTAAGATATACTTAGAAAGTACATACAAACTTAGAAAAGTTGCATTGGTACTTGCCTGACCTGGGATCGAACCCGCGCCCTCATACTTGAGAGGCTGGTCTTTTACCCACTAGGCCACCACGACTTGCAACCATAAACAATAAACAAAATTAACGCGCGAAATGTATGAATCGGACACAGTAGAGCTAGTATTTTATATTATATATTGGATAATTTGATGAAATTGACAGCTGTCAACTGCACAAAACCACATTAATTTTATATTTTTGGCAACCAAGAAAACTAAATTAAAAAAAAAACGTGTTTTGTTTCTTCGCAAATTCAAGAGAATTATTCGAAATTCAAAATGTTGCTTTTATATTTCGTGCGTTACCCCGAAAAAACAAAATTATTTCCTACTAAAAGAAAAGTACCCAATAAAAAGTCAGGCTCGTTGAACTTTCGCTATGCGTTCCGATACACGTACCAACTACCTATCTCAACAACACAAAATTAAATGTATCCGACCGCACAATTTTCTCAGAAAAAAATAAATCGATTGCAGAACATGAGCACCAACGCTTGTCACAATAATAGGAAAGAAAGTGAATTACAAATTGAAAAGGAAAGTCCGGACGTGGTATATAAGGAAATCATTGAATATTCTATATAATGTCCGGTATAGGCGATTGAATTATAGCAGGTGTTGCTGTAAGTGACAGCAAAACACTGCGAAGTAATTTGACAGGTATATCACGAAAAATGTATGTAATTTGACTTTATTGCAAAGAGAATTCAGTCTTCTTATTGGCATCATGTTTCTGTGGGAAATACTTTCCGCACCCGGATAAGTCCTTTCTTAGGCTTTAGACTACCTATTTACCAAGAAATTATTAATTGCAATCGAAAATCTATCTTCATTCCCTAGCATCTAAGAAACTCATAGATTTGTCTAAACTTTTATGCAATCGAGATGAATCGAGTACCTACCTATATCTACATCTCTACACTAACGATCGATTTCTATAACCTACCTATCCTTTGATTTGCGATTGATAGCTCCGTATACATTAGGTATGTCAAATATAAATCCAATCAAATATTTATGTATAGACACAATTTATGATAGGGAAATATTAAAACTAAGTATCAAAATATTCATCCGCATCGCTGTCAGCGGGGATCGTGCCCAAAAGGCTGGCTGCATTGCCACGCTGGATGGCAATGCATATCCTTTGGCCGAAGTATAGGCCAGCCCTTTGGTCACGAGTGGACTCCACTAATCGCTTACTGATTTCTCGAAAGAGTATTTATTTTATGTTATTTATTTATCTCCAATCGCAATACAAAGCAAAAATAACTTATACAAAATCGCAGTTAAACAATTGCACTAGCATAATAACCTTGAAAAGCCAAACCCAAGGGCCAACCCAAGCCACATAAGCCCATACTACAAGCAGACCACGTACAACCCATCAACTATGGTGTCAATGCCATTGCGAAAACACCAACTCACTCTTACAGTCACACCAACAACCCTCCATTGGAATTTCAACCTTAAGACTTAGGTATTAAAGCAGGAAGTTGTGTTTCGTAATGGTGGTGACTTATGGTGTTTTGTAGTGAAGATGGCAATTATATGGCGCGATGACCCTAAGGCATGATATTTGGTAAGTCATGAGGTCATTATTTGGAAGCTAATGATTTTGATCGAGGGCCAATTTCGACATTATAGTAATCGTAGGTTCTGGATGAACTTTGCAGTAGACAATACTGTGTTTATATTCTTCTGTCTCTCTAATTAGTGAAATAAGCCATTTTTTTTTATTCTTACATTTTGGAAGTGCATTTGGCGTAATCAGTACGTTTACAACTAGGATCATTTAGTAAGTTCGTAAGTTTTGATTATTTTTGTGCATTAACGAATCGTCTTACTCAAAATTGATCCCATGTCCCATTCAATTGACAACCATGTCTCAAAATCATGATAGTCTAAATTTTGTCATCCTTAGCTCAAAGATACCGTAACTCAAAAATAACTCAAAAATAAAATACAGGAAAGCATACTCAACCTTCACACATATATGTTAATAACAATACATATATTTATACCCGGGTGTTACGTAAAACCTCACCAGTATTGGGAAGTGCTAATCAAATTACCGGACACACGATGACACCACTTCCTATGTCGTATTATGTAAGGGTTTAGAATTATGATGTCTTTAATATGCCTCTCATACTTATCTGTGGAAGTGCCCAGATAACTAAGTTGTGGAGATCAGATAGGCAATCGCTGTATGTAAAGACACTCAGCTGCATTTGGTAAGACTGGAAGCCGTCCCCAATATATGTAGTTGGAAAAGGGATTGGCAGAAGGTGATTTATATAAGTGCGAGTAATTTGAGGACAAGGTTACTTACAAGCTGGCAAAGTTACACTTGCCAAGGTCAGTCCTTAGTTGGAAGTTAATATCCCTCGAACAGCCTAATGCTGGAACCCTAAATAAGATAGAGTCCTGGCACTGACAGCGTTGCTTTTATTCTGAGCAATTCAGCTGTCAAAAAATACACCCAATTGCGACTGAAGAGTTTTGGACAAAAGGTCTATCGTAAGCCAGCTCTTTCCTCTGAACACGGAGAACAGTTAGAGTGACCTATAGATGGCCCATTTAAAATAAACAAAGCAAATAAATCTGGCCTTAAGTGTGAAGTATTTAATACTAGACACTGGATCAGCCCAGGGATCTAGTTACTAGATCGTGTTGCAATCGATACGGGCGCCTCGACTGGTGTTGTGTTACCGGCCGCATCCTGGCAGCGCGTGCTAGCTGGCTTCCGCTATTGTAGCGGTTTAGGGTTAGGCGGTGTAGGGTTAACTGTTAAAAGTAACTGAAATACAAAAAATACAAAAATCTTTATAAATAAAAAATTATTTAAAAAAAACTATACTACTTTGAAATAAAGAACTATAGGTAGATAAGGTGCTGATGATACTGTTAAAAAAGAAAATTATATTAAAGGTGTTGAGCATGAATGTGGACGGGTATAGAGGAAGAGGACCACCAGAGAAATGATGGATGGATTGTGTGAAAGGTGATATGGCTGCAAGGAGTGTTAGGGTCAATTCCCACTGAAAGAGCAGCGGCCGGCAGCGGCCGTAAGAGCACGTACATCACCGTAAGGCCTCTGTCTCGAATTTTGCGGGCAGCGGGGCGGCAGCGGCGGCGGCGCGGGAGCGGCAGGATCTTACGCGTATAATCAAATGGACCGGCCCTCGAATACAGCGGCGCGGGAGCGGGCAACGAGCGGTGAGCTCCAGTCAAAACGGTGACCGCCCGCGCCGCCGCCGCTGCCGCCCCGCTGCCCGCAAAATGCGAGGCAGAGGCCTAAGAGCGCGGCGCGGCGCGGCGCCACGCTCGCGCTCAGTCACTATCGGCCGCTGCCGGCCGCTGCTCTTTCAGTGGGAATTGACCCTTACTGTAGAAATGGTATCTGATAAGAAGGTATGGAAGAAGAAGAAATGCTGCGCTGACCTAAGATAATGAATTGGAATAATACGTGCAAAGGAATAAAGACGAATATGCATGATTTGTTTTACATAGAACGACTCTGCCTATCTCCATGCCAAATCCTTATACTTGGTTACAGTTTAGCCTAGAAACCGACTCCAAAATAGGAAACGGGTAAACGAATGGCCATAATTTTACTCGCTTTTTCTTCACACATAGAATAATCCTTTCTCTAAATTATGTTTTATATCTATGCAAAATTTAGCAGAAATCGAATCAGCTTTGTAGAAATCGAATTTAAACCGTGAAAATTTTACTATAGATAGTAACTTTCATATCACAATGAAATTACATGAATAATAATAAAGTGAAAATTTTAACTTTCACACTCAAAAATTGCAACTAGTTCAAGTATTAAATTAATGTAAGAACGATTAAGTTTTTTGCAAACCATATTAGTATCTTTAAAGAAATCGTTTGACGATTTGAACCGTTCAGATGATGAAGCGATTACTGCGAATTGTTAATCTTTTTTTTAAGTTAAACTTTTTATTTGAACCGTTGTTGTTGACCGTGAGAATATTTATCAATGGAGGCAGTTTTTTATGAATTTCATTGAATGGTTTGGAATTAAATCTAGAGAACTAGTTGCATGGATGAAAAGTGATACGGAAAATGGCCTACACCATCTTTACGTATCCACTTTTCGAAATCGTAAGTACTTCACAAAATATATTTTTTTCAAAGTATAGTAGGTTCTATCTTTCCGAAAAACTTACTTCCCAAAAGTTTTTTTTAAGTATCTCACCAGCAGATTCCATCTGTAAATATAAACAATCAAACTTCACGAAGATAACATCTATTGTTTCAAAAATACCACGATTGTTTCAACCGACCCATGATTCATTCCTCCCATGAATAAAGGTACCGCTACATTACTACACAGGGCAAACTGTAGCAATATAAATATTAATAACATAATAAATACTACAGCACATGTACCGACGGATGAAACATCATACTTAGGATTCTTGTTAAACCGATCGTAAGAAAAACTCGGCATAAATAGAGATGGCGTAAAATTCTCACATACATAAAATTCAATGTACAACTATATTTTTTTTACTACCACTTAAACCTTCAAAGGATAATCACTCTTAACTATAGGCTTTAAAGTTCAATTTTGAATGCAAGCTGTGAGATTTATGGCGTTTTGTAATCAAACGGTCTGGAGCAGGTGAGTCGTGCAAAAACGCAATGAGATCACCATCGGCGTGTCATTTAGACGTGACATGTACTTCTGAAAGGCTTTTGTACAGGAAATTAGCAGAAGTACAACCAAATGGAACTTCTTCTGAAATATATAACATGTACACGTATGGAGTTGCTTTATCACTTAAGAATTATTAAACTGATCCTAGAAATTTTGATACAAATCTAACAACAGATTTGGCAATCACAACTTCGAGAACACTTTTCTGCACTCAATCAGAGGCTTCATCCAAACAGGCCTACAACGTTAACTAAAGTGCGTCTCTTCAAAAACCTGCAAACAGCTGAAATCTATTTGTAAAATAAAACATTGACTTTGAAAGGTTTACCTTTTCAAGACCGAATGTAGAGAGCTTGAATTCTAGAGTAAGTCCATGTTTTCTCATTGGTTTTTCCTTCAACCTTAGCCAAAGTTCGAAAAAAACGCTCGATATACATACTTATAACTTCCATATGCGTACCTATATGTGCTTAAAACTTCGCCACAATACACAAAACATTTTACAGAAAAGTATATTATTCCTTTCTCCTTTAGTACTTTCTTTCTCAAATTCATTCCAAACTGGACCTTCTATCTGCCTCTGTTCACCAGTAAAGTCACCAGTACGTGACGTATTCAGATCCGAGACTTCAATCACGATCCACGGTCGCGATATGCTATGATGACAGATAGGATTCGAGGCCCAATCGCTGAGCCGTACTAGAATGTTAAGACTGTAATGTAAGGATTTTGAGCGATGCTGAAGGTATTTGTGAATGGTTTGATATGAGGGAATGCTTGATTTATGATTTGGTGATACTAAAAACATGGGATTGAGGGTCATTCCTTCACAGTCGGCTATAAAGATAAAGACTTCAAGTGTTACGGCACGGTGTGAGACGATTTTAGAATGAATGTCTAAATCGTTGCTTACACAACACACCGCAGGATATAAGTTCCCCTGTTACGATTGATAAAGCGTTTCTTAGTTCTAACTAGGGCTATTGCAATTGCCTGCAGGACAACTTTCGCACATTGAATAGAACACTGATGAATATATCCATAATGCTGGATGCCCATCACTTCACTGGTCAGTGTGTCACCTACTTACCCAATTTAATAAAAAAATATAATCTCCTTTCAACTCTGTACCAGGATTATCTAGGCCCAAGTTTACCTAAATATTGCCATCTTTAGAAGTGGTTTACTAGTCCTAGATCTGGAGATCCTTAAGCTTACTTAGATAGAATCAGTTTTAGTGCGAAAGTGGAAGGCATCACAACGATAACTCTGCTCAAACGACCCTTGCCTTAAGCAGTCGGTTCATAACTAGCTAAAACTATACTTTGATGCAGAGGTTCTCAAAGTCTTCGGCAATTAGCGGCATATATTTTCTACCTCTGTTAGCTGGAAGCCGACCCCAATATAGTTAGGAAAAAGGCTCGGAGGATGGATTTTCTACGTCTGTTAACCTTAATAACTCTCCAGTGAACTTCTATTAGACATTCTTTCATTTATAGAAAACGTCATTTTATCTGAGGCTCATAATGGCTTTTTTTCAGTGTAGTTAAGAAATACAATGTAAGTAAGAATCCAAAATGTTATACGTATGTATAAATAAATAGACTCATAAAGTTCCTTCTTCATAATGTCTTCTTTTTGGAATCGGGCAACTACTGGGATTCACGCAAAATTGAATTTGAAATAAAAAGCTTCGATTTTGACTTAGATATTAACCATTTTCTTCACATATATAACCTTAAAATTCATTTCAAAATTAAACATTGAGAACCGCAGCCCCACTAATCTCATACTAGGAATAATTTCTGAACAAAACGACACTTCGATAGCATATCGTTTGCATAAACTCCAATAATAACACAGCAGCCTAGGACCTACCGTAATGGGATCAAAATGGCTGCCGTGGCCTATTATAATAGGCTGGAACACTGACGTATCGGCAGCGACATCTGTTGTAAGTTTGTATGTCGACGGACAGTGGTTTACATTATTCTTTTGGGTTGTGGTGCAAGGGATAGAAAGCAGCGGGATATGTTTTTGTAAAAAAAGGTCATATTTAGATTTCGGAAGAGTTGCTATTTTACAGCTAATGTACGGAAATTAGACCATAAAGTTTTCTCTGCCCTTTGAAAAACACATCCTATATATAAATGCGAAAGAAACTCGATTTAAATTACTCAAGCAGATTTATGATGATTTAGTCTAGACAATGGGAAGGACACAGGCTATTCTTTTCATGTACGAAGATTTCCCTCCGGAGGCGAAAGCTTCGAGTTTCAGTTACATTACATACTTCTTATTTCATTTACTAGCTTCTGCCAGCGGTTTCACCCGCATCCCGTGGAAACCTCTGCACGAACCCGGATAAAAAGTAGCCTATAGCCTTCCTCGATAAATAGGCTATCTAGCACTTAAAGAATTTTTCAAATCGGACCAGTAGTTCCTGAGATTAGCGCGTTCAAACAAACAAACAAACTCTTCAGCTTTATAATATTAGTATAGATTTATATGACTAGATACTCCATTATGTTAGTAGTTACCACAATAACTTCTTTTCAGTCTAAATAAGTTCTTAACTTAAACCAAACCTAACAAGACCAGTCCCTATTAAAACAAACTCATGGTTTCTAGTATCGGATACTTAATCATAGGTAGCGGTCGATTTGAAGTACCCCAGGGCTTTCGTGACAGACGGACAGACACGGGACAACTGTTTATATACATAGATACAAACTAGAAGTTTATTATACGGATACAAGGAACTAGTAGGGTGGTAAATTGTAAGAACTGATATTAAGTACTTTGATTTTCTAATGCTGTTGTTTAGTGTCTACAGAAAATATTTTGTATTTCATCGGTAGGTAACCATTTTCCGTGTTTTGGAGGACACGTTAAATTGGTGAGTTTTGGCAGTTTTTAAGGATGTTAAAAAGTTAGATAGTCTGGCAACAAACCTTACCAAGGGATAGCTGTTGCCCGAGTAAATAGGTTAAGAAGGTCAGATAGGCTATCGCTCTATGTAGATTACTGATACTCAGCTGCATCAGGTGCGACTGAAAGCCGACCCCACGAAAACTTCGGGAAAGGCTAAGGCAGATGATAGTACCTACTTATCGACATTAATTTAAACGTGCAGTACCTAAATATGAAAGCGTATGTATTTGTGAATGAAACAGTCAACATTTAGAACTAAATACTGAGGCGATGACGAAACTATGGCTAAATAACTACGCGATTATAAAGATACACGCCTCTGAATGAAACGGATATGTGCATGCGCAATACGTTGTAATCAACCACGGAGTATAGTGTGAATGGAGTACTCGGTTTTATTCAATTTGACACTGCTGAACACTGAAACTGTACCTATCCATTGTAAAAAAATAATTATGAAACGCTAACTTGAAAATTATATTATCTATGGAATGTTAACAATGTAGATGACGATGTCACTTTCATTGTGGTTATGAGCATTATTCAGGAATACTTGTATTCAAATAATCCTGATCCTCTTACCACTAATTGTCACTAGCAAATCATAGGGCCAACATCAAAATAGCCAGAAAACGCTACAGATCAAGACTGTCCATTTCCTCCTTCCATTAGCGTCTTAATTGATCTTCTATGCTGCACCAAAGTTACTACGACAAAACTGGTAATTATGATATTAGCTAGTATCCTACTGTCAACTCCATTAATTCAATCCTCCATGTCCCGGCCACACACTGCTAACATTACGCGAGCACAGCCCAATAAACTTGTCCGGCGCGCGCGCAGCGGAAACGTTACAATCTTTATGTGCTAAACCTTTATTTATATTACATCTGCCAGGTCTTTGAGAAAATCTTTATCGTTTCACTGGAAAATGGGTGTTTACTTCACATTCGACAAGTGGTAAAAAATCTTTAAGATAACAATGTAATGTGGGGTAATTTCAATTTCCTGTGGAGAAACAACAATGTATTGTTTATTTTACATTGGGCTACGTAGAGTCTGATATTAATAACGAATTTAAAAAAAAAATACTTTGTTTTTGGCTGTAAGTGTTTTTCTATCGTCTTTAAACATACACCCATGTACATGTCGGAGAAATTAATGGCTATTTTTCTTTGCCTGAGTATATTTTTGTGGTCCCTTTTTCGCTTACGAAAAACGAGCTTTTTTCATATAATATCTCACGGTTTCCCCCATTTTCCGGGGGAACTTACATACATAGACAAACATATACAATAATAGCCTATGTCGCAGTGAAATATTTTTTCAAATCGATCCAGTAGCGTCAGAATACAAACAAAATGTTTTTCTTCTATATAATATTAAATTAGATTACTTTAAATTGCCACATTCAAGCCCAAGATCTCAAAGCACGTTAACATACTTTTAAATACCTAGAGCTAACTATCTTAAATCTTTCTAAGCACGGAAATCATTGATTCCAGTTGCAACAAGTTGGTATGAACATATCCGATGTTATCTTCGTTCGTAAAGGAAGTCTATACGTCTGTATAGGCTTGCTCGTCTCACGAACAAATTAACTGTGGTTCATGCAATTTGCACCTGGGTTTATACGAACTATAACATAACTGGCAATTTCAACTCTATTCTAATAGTTGTAAGGTTAAAATTCGTTTGAGTATTATGCAGGAATGGTTGTAGTTCATTCGGGATGTATAAATTACATCCTTCTGCCCTTATTTCGATATATCTGTCAACACAGCATGGCTTAATCTTCAGGATTTCATCTGGAGTCGTCTCTGTATTAACTTTATAACCCATAATTTTATCACACGGATTCTATTGCTTAGTAGAGACCAACCAGTCAATGTTTATTACCCGACTGAAAAAGGGAGGTTATGATTTCGTTGTCAATTAGCTTATGTATGTTTCTTGTTTTTATAAATTAAAATAGCTTAATGTTCGTCCGTATTACAAACAAAACCCTGTCTAATATTGTCAGATGACTTTAGGCAGATATTATATTAGTATGAAAGCAAAAACACTTTTTGAACAAAAATAAAAAAGGAGCAGTTAGTTTATTATACCTACATAAATCCTTTATATAGAATTCTGGTTAATATCTAGACTCAAAATCTAAAACAATTATTCTTTAAAAAACTCAACACACATACCTCTATAACGATTTTAATTGAACTTGACACAGCTCAACTCATTAAACTATTTCGATAGTTATCTCATTATGTCTAAACCAATGACAGACAATGATTAACACGCATTAATAAACATTTCAAAATTGACGTTACAAATTAGACAATGTGATTAGGACTTTACAAGTAGAGCAAAAAATATAACAAGTCTAAAACCACGACCTCTGTGTTCTAAGAAAAATGTAGTAGGTAATGGGTTTAGCTAATTACTTATTTTTTGTTTCAGATTCATCCAGTTTTCCTGACATAATAGTATAAAGGTAAATAAAATACCTCAGTATCTATGCTGCATTAATAACTTAAGGATTCTTTATTAAAAAAATAAATTATAAATTAAAAAAAAACCCCGACCCAAAAAAAGTACGCAATTATTGTGACAAAAGGTCAAAAACGCTAAACTCTATAAAAAGCAAAAAATAACTTTTAACACTACGTATATAAATGCCAACTAAAGCATGTCAGACTAAACTATTTTTTTTTCGTGTCGGGGGACCACGATGCCACATACACACACACACAGACACGTCAAACTTATAACACCCCGTCGTTTTTGCGTCGGGGTTTAAAAATATTGAGTAATTGACAATTTCCTTCGGAAATTACGTAAAATATGTACCGATAAAATTTATCTATACTAATATTATAAAGCTGTAGAGTTTGTTTGTTTGTTTGAACGCGCTAATCTCAGGAACTACTAGTCCGATTTGAAAATTTCTTTCAGTGTTAGATAGCCCATTTATCGAGGAAGGCTATAGGCTACTTTTTATCCCGGTACGGGAAGTAGTTCCCACGGAATGCGGGTGAAACCGCTGGCAGAAGCTAGTTTAAAAATATTTTCCTTCTCGTCTCAATCCATCCTAAGGTTGTCTGGAAGAGATCGCTCTTAGCGAAAAAAGACCGCCCCTTATGTCACCTACTTTAATTGGATCAGAGATCAAAAATGTAAAAATTGGTGTACCTAATAAAGTATATTTATCTAGTATTACACTATTCAAGATCCTCTTAGAAGTTAATTAAAAGCTTGCTTTACAAACCCCGTATCTATATGTTTTCTACCAAAGAACGTCAACAATTCTACTACGGAGGCCTATATCCTATCAATAATGATCATTGCTCCAAGATACTGTTTAACTAACAGCACATGCTAATTTGAACTCTAAAATCAGAGGCACAAGATGGAAATTAGCACTAAAGAGAGTGCAATAAGAAAGTACACTAAGTAGATAGCAGTTTAAATAACAGTGTCTGTTTGTTTGTGAGCTAGAAACCGCTTTCAAGTAGAAAATATGCACAATTGCAGATAATATTTATTTTCTACAAAAAAGTTATTTTCTTTAATGATCTGAAAGTCATACATACATATTATATCGTTGATCTTAATGACATTTTAAAAGAAACTCGTTTAAAACTTAACAACTCACGAATCCTATTTCCATTTGGTATAATTCTGTAGAAATATAGATCTGAGCAGCTTATTAAATAGGCCTAAAATTCCTCTGAGATTTACCCATCCTAATTTAGGATAAGGATGTTCTTACATAAACATCACAGTAGGTACGTTAGACATCAATGTAATAAAAAAAAAAGATGAATACAAAATCAATTACTATTTTATTAAACCAAAAACCATTCTTATATCAAAGCACCACTATTGTAAGCCCAGAAATTAAAAAAGCTACAAAAGAAAACATCTTTAATAAGAAAAACAAAAACACAAAAGATCTCCATCGAAATACAAAAGAAAAAAGACAAATGAATGCTCTTGCGCATCACAGATTGACGTTTCAATTAAAAGTAATTTATTTTTGAAATCAGAATCACGTGTGTCGATATCTTTTGTCGGCACATCACTAGTCGTTTGTATAGTGACGTTACTTTCTTTTGTAGGCACGGAGCTATTATCGATGAAAAGAATACAAAGACTTTGTTTGTTATAAAGATTATTAGTTTATAATTAATATAGTCAGGTTTGATTACCCACTGTGAATGGAATAATAAATGTTTCGTGATAAGTTTTCAAAGTTAAATATTGGCTTTGACATCTATATCACGAATTTGTATTTGATATAGGTCCCACAGCAGTAGTGGTCTATTGGCCTCCTGCCGCTCGAATACAAGTGCGTGGGTTCGATTCTAGGAGCAACGTTACTAATCTCAGTTTTGTAAATTCCTGAGTAAGGAAAATATCTTGAGGAAACCTGCACTTTATTCTGCCTTGAGCAGGGGTGGCGATTAACGCTCATTACTTTTCTGTGTGTGTGCTTGTGCCCTGCAGTGCGTTCCAATTTGATCTCGAAAACACGAAACAACTCCCTTAATTTTCCAAATTAAACCATTTATATTCTTGTTTTAACTAAAACTCGATAAACCGACAACCTAATTTAAATGAAAACCTTAACTAACCTTTACAACGGCCTCCTAAAATTTAAACGCTCAAAATGTAATGTTAAACTGAAATTAATGTAAAACCAATCACGTTTATAGTTAAGCTAAACTATTTAATATTGAGCGGAATAGTTGCTCGTTCCCACGCGTGCAGCCGGCCTTGCGATTCAATAATGTAGCTATTTGCTTGATAAGCGGTAGCGGGGGCGATTTTTGTGTCTATTTATTGGTTTATCCACAAGAAGTTAGCTAACCCATCAACGGAGACTGCACATGCAGAATCATTTTGAATACTCTCTTGTCATAAAAAGAAAATTCATTCATGTTGTTGTTGTTCGATGTTTCATTTTCAGCGTCCAATAAGTTCCTATAATTATTATTGGAAGTGTCGTGTCTGTCTTTGACACATTAGCTAGCGCAAAATGAACCTGTCTTTCGTGAAGGATTGTGTAAGAATCCATGATTTACCGTTACCGATTTGGATGTGATCTAGGAACTCAAAAGTTTTTTGTAGCATATTGGATACAATACAGCAAAAGTTACATATTGAACAACTCATTAAGATCTTAAATCCGTTTACTTAAAAAATATAAAGAAATCTAATCCCAAGCAAATAAAACAGTTATAATCTACAATCAGAACAAAACTTGCTAATTAAAATGTAAATATAACAAAGTCTCCATTACACGAACTCCCGCGCGGTCACGACTGACCATCACATTAAGATGGCCGATCCTCTTATCGCTTCATCTTGTTAATGTGGCAGCAGCTTTATAGTCATCCGGGTGTCCAACTGATATTGTAAATAACTATAATAGGGCTGTGGGTTTTTTGGACTTCTGTGATAAGTATATTTTTTTTGACCCAATGTGTAATTCCGTGAGAAATGTATTAGCAGTTTTTTTTTTTCATCTAAATGAATAGGACATTGTAGAAACGCCATAAAGCCTTCGTTCGGTGACCATGAATTAATGACGCGAAACCATTACTAAAAATTATGACTTGGCGAAATTAGGCCACCATATTATTGGTCATGCGATCCTTCTGTTTGTTACATATTCAACTGATTTGAACTATTTCAAAATTTTATTTCGACAAACCTATCTTGGTAAATTATAAATAAATTCTATGTTTTTAGGGCTGTTTTGCACCCGCAAAATATTTGTCTGTCTAGGCCTTCTTAAGTTCTTACACTTACCTCCCCACTCAGAGACATTTAATGGTTACTTAAGCCATTCCTTAGTGACATTCCGTCACTAAGGAGTGACTTAAGTAATCATTAAATGTCTCTGAGTGGGGAGGACAGTCCACAGCTGAGGACCTAGTGTTTAGCATAGAGCAACGGCCTATCTGAACTCCGCAACTCACTTACCCGGGCATCCATAGTCTCTTAATTTCTGATAAATATCTATATCATTGTTATCATTTATCGACAAAAATCCCATCTTCACAAAGGGCCCAGTTTTCTCGCAAGCCAGTGTAAATCTCTTTCACCGTCTACACATACGAACAAGCTGCTAAACCATCGTCTTATAATAGTAGCGGGTTCGGTTCCGACCCAATTCCGCTACAATCAACCACTCTACACTTTCGTTGTGTTGTTAATTTTGAACCTTAAATGTAGGGGGTAGGGTCTAAATTAGTTTGGAGCGTTATTAAAAATAGTTTGCTATCTATGTTGCAGTTTGTACAATGTACAATGTGTACGGGAGCGACAAGGGTTGCCACTATTAGAAATATATTTTAATTAGATAAAATCTAGGGTATATTTCCTAATTGGTCAAGCAGAACTGTTCTTACTTAATAATCTAATTATCAGTTTTATATAACAAGGAGTAATTTTATATCACATAAACGACTATAATAACTCTGAATGATTTTCTGATTATTTCAAATAGGCCTAGGTTCTTAAGAAAAGTCACAGTAGGTAATTAGTTAAATGCCATGCCATATGCCACCTGATGGCTTTAAATGTAGTAAGTAACTATAATTAACGTCTTTAAGATTATGTTTCATAAACCTTTAACATTTTGACAATCATTAATTCAGTGATAACCAACTAATTACCTGATTTTTATCCAGAGCGAATATAGTTAACGATATAAGGTTTTCTATCCCGAACAGCCCTACAAGTCGGCAGCCGCGGGGCAGTTTATCATTTCGGCCCGTTATCTCAGTAACTGCAGTCCGCTTGGCCGCTTCACTTGTCTTAGATTCGCAGGTGGTCAGCCCTTTGGTATTACGGGGTCAACGACCCACTGCTACTTAGATCTATATCCGATTAATCTGCTACTATATTACTACTAGATGTTCTTCTGTTTTATAGCTTGGTAATTCCAAAAGTTTAGACCGTCGTATGCCAATCCGTTCTGAGCAAGCGTGATGATTTACTTAACGCTCATTCTTTTCTTGGATTTCTTGAGAAGAGGCCTGTGTCTGGGCCTGTGAATGGGACAGTAAAAGGCCTAATGAAGATGATAGCGTAGTAGTTGGTGTGTCTGCCTGCCATACTGGAAGTCGTGGGTTCGATTCCCACATAAGTCAATCATTTGTGTGCATGAACGTGGCTATTGATTTAATCTGATATTCTTAAGATCGTGTTTATTAGTGTCATCCTATTATCATATTGATTAACAATTAAGTACTATGTCAGCAGCATAAACAAACTATTATGCACTGATAGCCTTATAGGTACTGCTAGATATTTGCATTCTAGACTATTATTGGCCACACCTTATTTACGAAGTACTTACATTCCACGTTATCAACTCAAATGCCAGTTGAACAATTGTAGTAAAACAAGAACTTAAAAATATCAAGTCCTTGAAGTACTATCAGGTTTAAGATTTTTGAAGTTGAAACTTACTAAGTACAGGCATTGAAGTTTGGATGAGCAAGGAAGCAACGTGTGGATATGATGATCAAGAATTCAGCCATCATTGGCCATCAATTTTTTTTGGGATTCATGAATTTTAATTCCATGATCAGCTAACATAGCTGAATAACCATTATGCCTATTATCTACGATTATAGAACAACTTATTTCACGTAATTTTTGTAAGAGTACCACTGATGAAGTAGTTGAATGGTCTGACGTTAGCCGCTTCCAATGCTGGTCCCTAGAAAATCATTGGCAGATAATATAGGCCATATTAAGGGCAGAGACGATGGTGATATAAGAAAATAAAAAGGTAGGTACATCATCTCAAACACCTCACACACTCACTTAAAAATCTCTTAAAAAAAACACGTTAATTAATAAGTTTAATTTGAAAGCTTAACATTAGGAAGTGCATGGAACTGATACAGCAGTGATAGCGCACTACATGCTCCCAATTAAAGCTTAGCTCACACACCTGCGCTAATAGCTTATTCCGACGTTAAGCTGACCGGGAGATTAAAGTATAGAATAGAAGATATATACATATATCTACTTGAAAAATATATGTTAGATGGAGGAAATTTTTGAGTACGTATTTCATATACTATATTACCCACACCCAAAACTTCAAATCTGACTTTCCCCTATACCTATTCCTGCTCAAAACTTTCAGATACCTACAATTAATTTATAGGACGGCTTATTCTCAATATATTTAAAAATTCTTATAAAAAGTAGTTTAAAAAAAATTTTTTTTTGCTCGTCACCTCTAGATTTGTCTGTTTTATAATCTGGTGGTACTTGGGTTACAATGGATAATAACATTTTTATTGTGTATGTATATTTAGTATATTATTGTACTGTATTCAGTAACTTCTAACCCTTCAGAACTAACATTATACTCACGATTATACTAATGATAATTTCTATACTTTATCATGCAACACATGTAGCGAAATCTCAAAATAGTTTCATTCCACGACCCACTGGACCCACATTATTTGTATACGCGGGCCGCGAACACGCTTGCGCAAACGCAACTACGGCGCTACAGTGAGGGTGTGGCTGACACAAGCAGTACAATTGTGACTACACTCTATTTTGGAATGTACGGTCTTTGGTGAAAAGGCTACTATATTTTAGGCATGGTAAAGTAGATTGATATCCATCCTGTAAAGTCGATAAGTCAATTTCTGGTGGTTAAAGCAATCCGTCACCACCTCTCATGTATAAGAGAGCAGAGTTCAATTCCAGAGGTCAGTCTTTGCTAAGTTACCTCTATGAACTCTCCAAGCATATCTTGGTCACTTATGACGGAGTGGTGAAGGTAAACATCTTGAGGAAACCTGGAATTTAAAGTCAGAAAACGCCAATGCGCCTTATGCAAGCGTGGTGATGAATGATCATTCCTTCTCTGTATAAGAAGAGGTGTGCCTGTGCCCTGCAGTGGGCCAATAAAAAGGTTGATGATGAAATCTATACTAATATTATAAAGCTGAAGAGTTTGTTTTGAAACCGCTGGCAGAAGCTAGTACTATTATACATATACTACATACTAGCTTCTGCCAGCGGTTTCACCCGCATCCCGTGGGAACTACTTCCCGTACCGGGATAAAAAGTAGCCTATAGCCTTCCTCGATAAATTTGCTATCTAACACTGAAAGAAATTTTCAGTCAGTTTAGTAGTTCCTGAGATTAGCGCGTTCAAACAAACAAACAAACTCTTCAGCTTTATAATATTAGTATAGATTTGTAGAATTTTGGCATCAAAATCTTTAGGAACTAAACGTTGGTATTTTCCTCATATCAAAATTGCGTTTGTTTATGCAACTGTAATCGGTAAGATTATTATTTTTAGCCCGCTAACCACATTGATTACAAGACCCTAATCTTCTTAATATTAATTTTGACAGCATAACGACGAGAAACTTAAATATGTAGTTATCATTCTTGCACGCGACCAAGTAAGTACCGTTTTTAGTTCAAACGAGCTTCAATGGCAGGAATCTAGAGAATCCATTGGTTCTAAGAGAAAACTCATTACTAACGTAAAATGTTTATATTACGAGCTTTCTTCAATATCCATAAATCAAAAATATCGTAAATGTGAAATTTTTATGTGTTTTTGCTACAGTAACACAGCTTAAAAATCAGAATAACATAAAGACAACATGTACCCAGATGCGAGAAATAATTCTCTCCAAACTCCAATATGTCTATTTTCCATAGCTCCAAAAGATACATTTGTACATTGATTCAGTCATTCAATTTTTTACCCGACTGCTTAGAAGCTAAGTATGTTTTTACTTGCTCCAAAGATGATACACATTACATGTTATAGTGTAAACTATATACTGTAGAACGTGATGTAATTTTACCCTAAACAAATTGAGACAAAGTATGGCCTTATCTTTCACGCCATAACGAAAGGGCGGGGCTGTAATCAGACGCATTATAATTTCATCGCATAGACAACGCGTATGGCTTTAAATAAAGCCTTCGTTATATTCAACGCGATGCTACAAAATATATCTATACTAATATTATAAAGAGGAAAACTTTGTTTGTTTGTTTGTTTGGTTGTAATGGATAAACTCAAAAACTACTGGACCGATTTTAAATCTTCTTTCACCATTAGAAAGCTATGTTATCTGCGAGTAACAGGCTATATTTTATCCCGGTGCGGGCAGTAGCTCCCACGGGACGCGGGTGAAACCGCGGGAAAACGGCTAGTACTATATAAAGGCAGCAATAAAAAAATGCATTAGGGATAGTACATAAGAGAGTATATAAAGGTTGTACATAAGGTTCACAACGGAGTACATGAGTGGTTTAACAAGAGTTTATGAAGGAGTAATAGGGAGAATGCATAGGAGTAGTACATGAGGCAGTTTACAGGGAGATTATATGGGGGGTGAACCTACACAGGGCGTTTGACGTTACAAGTAAATTCTGGTTGTGAGCAAGTATTGTACTGTAGTGTTTAACATGGGGCGACTGCCTATCTGACCTCCTGAACTCAAGAGTTACTATTTTTTTTAATAAAATATTAGTTCAAAAGTAATTCAAAGATAAGCGATATAATATGTATTATAGCTTTTGCTGTATAACCATCTTAAATCTATCGCACCACAAGTGGATGAGTGTGGGTCAAAGTTAATTTGTGTATGATGACTTTCTGATTACTTCTGTATACCCGTGACGTTACTTGAGCTCCCAAATATTGGAGTAACGATATTAACATTGTGTTATGTAATCAGGATAGTGTGTTATTGCTTTCTATACTAATGATATAAAAAGAGGATGTTTTGTTTGTTTTGGGCTTCGAAACTACTGAACTGATTTGAAAAATTCTTTTACTGTCGGTAAGTTACACAGATCCTAGGTGTCATTAGTGACATAGGCTATATAATATATTCTCCGAGCCTTTTTTCCCAACCATGTTGGGGTCGGCTTCCAGTCTAACCGGATTCAGCTGAGTACCAGTGCTTTACAAGAAGCGACTGCCTATCTGACCTCCTCAACCCAGTTACCCGGGCAACCCGATACCCCTTGGTTAGACTGGAATATATTCTCTCTTATGTACTCCCTTATGAACTCCCTTATGTACTCCTCTTATGTACTCTCTTATGATTTCTCTTATACACTCCTCTTATATACTCTTTTATGTACTCTCTTGTGTACTCTCTTATTTACTCTCTACTAATAAAATTTGCTAATAAAATTACAAAGCAAAAAATGAAATTCTCTTTCAGAAATGTGCCTACCAATTCATTACTGATATTAGAGAAACTGATGTGGAACCAAACTTAAACGTATTCTGAAATCATTATTCATGAGAACCTATGTTATGCTGACCTATGAATTTTATTTTTGCTTCAAGTTTACAGTTACAGGCTTTTTATCGTCCCACTGCTGGGAACAAGCCTCCTCTCACACGGAGAAGGATTGAGCATTAATCACCACGCTTGCTCAATGCGGGTTGGTGATTGCAGACTTTAGCCCTAGGTGCAGGTTTCCACAAGATGTTTTCCTTCACCTTTTTATCAGCCATTGGTATCCAAGATATACTTAGGAAGTACATACAAACTTAGAAACGTTGAATTCGTACTTACCTGACCTGGAATCGAACCCACACCCTCATACTCGAGAGGTTGGTTCTTTACCCACTAGGTCACCACGACTACTTACCCTCTAGGCCACCACGACCATAAGCTTTAAGTTTGGTTTTGTTATATCAAACGTCATGCGGAATTTATTTTATAAGTCTCTGAGCAAAATGGTTCAAACTTGGTCAAACAGAGAACTACCTATAAACTCCACAATTTTACCATAACCGGGTTCAAACTGAACTCAGTTTAAATGCCAAAACAAACATGAAAACCAATAGAATTAATTGCCTTCCTTCCAATTCTAGCTAAATATTTATCTTAGAAGGTAATTTCTACTGTATTCAAATACTGGGGCCATATTAGGTGTTTAACCGATTCTGTTATTTCTGGTCGTGACTACCTTTAGTTCCTTGAGGCTTCAGATGCCTAGCTGTATTGCTGAATTACGATCTTAGCTGGTTTAATAGCCGTAAGTGTCAAAGCAATAACATTTAAGAGTCTAGTGGCTGCTTGACGCAGTTTTAGACGTAAAAGTTTGATGGGATTCACGATTTATCTTCAAATCAAACTAACCTTCCAATATTGGTCAATTATCGGCTAATAGTCGGCCGATGTGACTTGGCGATTTGACCAATGACACAGACCGCTATTGAGCTATCATATACTAAAACAGTGAGCATATAGGTACCTATATATCATACAAAGACAATGAGTATGTATATTTACACACATAAGTATGCCTAACCCACTTTCGTGAGATAAAACATATGTACAAAGTGTACATACAACTTAGGCCTACCTCACCCCAACATTTGTGAAATATGACAAACCTTTCTGACCAATAAAGTACCTGCTACGTTCAAAAACAATGGTTCGTTCAAGGTATGCATAGGCAATGGTACAAGGCATAAACTTCATCCGTCTTACCACAAAAACTTTTAAACGTCAGTTTATCACTTGTCTAAAAAAATGACAAATTATGACGTTGAAATAAGGTCCATTTTGCAGCCACACTTTTTTTAGACAAGTGTTTGGCACATGTTTAAGTTTTTGTAGTAAGACCGCATAAGTTTTATTTCTTATAAGTAGAATAATACATATTATACCCGGCCATATACCTATGATAATGCAGTTGGTCGAGAAATTAAAGATTTATTTTTTCAACTAGGCCCTGTTAAATATTGCCTTAGGTATTGTTCTCGAATTCCTTCTAATAGTGCTGAACATAAATACTTAAGCTAAGATAAAGTTAAGAACTTGAGATTGGCAAGTGGACTCTATTCATGAATAATTATTTTAGCAAAAGGTGACTATCCTACTAGGTATATACGCAAATACAAACTTACAACTCTCTATTTATATGTTTAGATTGAAACAATAAGAGGAACTTGGTCACCCAACTTTACAAAGCGACAAGAATTCTCTAATTTCTCGTCCCTTAGACCGCATTCATTCATTTCTATAGGAATTCGTGAAATGTTCCCAATGCACCGTTGTAAACCACTTCCTGAGGTAGCTGGCAAAGATCTGCACTGTTCAAGTACCTACACTATTTACATAGCAAACCATATTATCTATTTAAGTTCTGTAGTGTTTAAGTTTAAGTGTCAGTATGACGAATGACAGGGGAAAATGGAAGAGGATGACATATTGCGCCGACCCCAAATAAAATTGGGAACAGGGCAGGAGGAAGAAGAAGGTATCTGTTTAAGTTGTGCTGAAAATGCCGCTTAGATTTGACTGAAACTAAAATTGGTCGATGATTAACTTAATTATTTGCACTCACATTTCAGTAAGTAATAAATAACCTAATCAGTAATAATTGAAACACGTAAGTAAATGGCACATTTATTATCCTTCCGGTAAATTAAAGAAGGTGGTAGGCGACGGACCATAAACTTAAAAAAATATATATCTCGAAAAAAATTAAACAAACAAAACAAAAATCTAACTGTCAAGTCTGAGAATTAATATTTTTTTTATTCTTAGGCCTGTCAAATGTTTTTTAGTCTAAATTACGTTCAATGGACCGTGATAATCGATAGAAACGGCAAAAAAAAACAATAACAATAAGAACAATTTAACAAGTAAATAATATCGATATGAAACGATACCTGCAATCGTTGCGTCATTAATCGACTAAGATCGGAATTTTACTATTGTTTCGTGCAATAATTTTAAGTTACTAACACTTCATTGGATTAGAGACTCTATTTCTGATGTCTTAAGATGTAAAATGGCTTGTAGATGAATAAATCGTTCAAGGTCGCCGAAACAGTAAGATTTCGTTTACATTCTGTTTGATAGAATATATTTTAGAAGATACAGATGTTGGGCGCGGCTTTTGAGCCTATTAAACTGATCTAAATGTGAAAATTAACTGATTATGTGGGCGTACTATTTCTGAAACAACCAATTATATCATTTGTTACTAAGAAAGAACGGAATATGCAGAATACATATTAAATTATATTTATAACTAGCTTTTGCCCGTGGCTTCGCTCCCATCAACTGACTTCTCTACTTTACCCTATTTTTTTTTTCATAATTCTCCTGACAATAACAAACACAACAAAAAAAGAATTAGCCAAATTGGTCCAGGCGTTGTTGAGTTATGCGCTTACCAACACATTTTGCGATTCATTTTTATATTATAGATATAGGTATCTATCTACCAAGATAATGCAGCTAGAAGTCTTTCTATAGAACCTATTTTAATCAATCTTTATCGTTTATTTTCTAAATAGATTAAAGTAACCATAACTTACCTTACTACTTATAACATGTTACAATTAAGTATAAACCTACCCTACAAAGTGCTTTATCAACTAACCGGCTTTTCTTTTGTTACAGATACCACCAAAACACGAAACGATGAACTAAATCATAACAACAAAACAATGTGCACTTACTAAACACTTAACCCTAAAATGCGCACTTACAAACGACCATCTGACTATGCGTGACCGGTGACCGGAGATGTACCAGTGTTAGTGAATATTTAGAATCCAAAATGGCGCACAAAGTGAAAAACAATCATTACGTGGCGACCCACCGGTCGGGGGTTGACTCCCCGTCGTCTGGGGGTTATATACACAGGGCCTCGTCGAGGGAAGAAAATGACAGTCATCGAGCGCCTTCGGAGAGGACGCTATCTGAATATACGGTAAGTTTTCAGCCAATGGTTGGTGACTCTTAGAAACTTGGAGCAGTTTTAAAAGACATCTTAGGGCTTAAGGGAAATTAGTGAATTTTCATTCTATATTCACCTATTGCGTTATTTAGAAGAGAAAAACGTGATATCGATCCAATAAAAAGAATTTTATTTCTTCTTGTCTAACACCAAACGAGCTAGAATAATACAACACCAGAAGCATGTTTTTGCTATAATTAAAGTACACTCGCACACACGTTTTATCAATGAACTAAAATAATTTATGGTTCAAAACATCGGAGGGAATGCGAATCTGTCGTAAACCTTTTTAATCACCGCTGAAAACTGTAAACGTCAAGCGATTTTTTAACTATCAGCAATCAATCACACGAACCAGATGCTTTGCTTTTTTTAGATTTTCATGTCGTGTGAAATTTCGCTAGAAAATAGAGGAACTTGCTATAACATAACCATTTCCCATCCACGGTCCAACCGCGCCAAGCATTGTTTAACCATTGATATTTTCGTACATAACTTTATGATGGTTCAATACCTACATCGCCGACGCCGATCCCAAATGACTTGGGAACAGGGCAGGAAGATGATGACGAATACCTACATCGCGCGAGTCGCTATCCTGTTTAAACAATTTAGGTATCCACATCAAGAAGCCACCATTAAGTTCTTCAATATCTAAACTTTTAAAAATAAAACATTTACTCAGCACAAACAAAAAGACACAAAAATACGCAATAACAAAAAAAACAAAAGGTGGGTAGAAGGTAGAATAGTTATTACTTAGTCACAAGCTCCTCCACATATTAATTTAGCGACCCATCCCGGCTTCGCAGAGGATAACAGTATTTCTCCACTCACTATTTAATGGATTTTATTATAAATATAAACCCTCCTCTTCAATCACTTTATCCATTAGAAAAAAACCGCATCAAATCCGTTGCATAGTTTTGAAGATTTAAGCGTATAAAGGGTCAGAAAAAGCGACTTTGTTTTATACTATGTGGTGATGCTATTTTTTCAGACAATGGACGAGCGAACGCGATCCCCTTCAGGCGAGCACAGGAATGGGAGACGGCACCAGCACACCAACGGCTCACCCAGAGCAGACTCAGGGTCTGATGTGTACGTCACCAGCGCCGCCTACCGACCTCCTTCGGAAATCAGGCAAGTTTATACATGATGATGAATTTTGTTTTTTATTCTTTATAGCCCTACTAAGCTAAGCTACTGGATAATGATCCTCCTGAAAATATTGGCTTGTTCAGAAACGAATTATGAGTGAGAATTTACGTAAATTGCGACATGATAGTCATTTGATCCCGGGAAATCATAACAATATTCTTTAGCTATGTGTTCAGTTTTTAACAATACATAATTTCTCATCCTTCATATTAAGTATCTTGTAGCAGTAGCAGTACCTAAGTAAATAAAAAAAACATTCTTCTAAATAACTTGGATTTGCCTTTAGTGGCAATTTATTTAAGTTTAGTAGAGAAAATAAGGAATAAAGAACAGTAAAGAGAAAAACACAAAAACCAGCTTTGCTAGACCTTACAAAGACTGTTAGCACAAACCAATTTGAAAGACGATAGTCTAATAGTAAATAAGTCATGGTGTAATGGAGTTCAGCGACTATGTTAATGTACCGTTAACCCGTGGGTCCCGCTTAGTCCTTAAATCCCACTAATTCAGTCCAACGGAGCTCGATACGTGCGCCCGCGTCACTGGGATATGCAAACGAGCGGTTGGAACTTGGCGTTCTTGGCGACTTTTAAAGGCTTTGGATATATAATGTTCCTTTATCTATAATCAAATAAATATAGGTACATAGATAGTTTATATTCAAAAATATTTTTTTTGCCAATGGTCTTGATTTTTTTCAAATAATTGCTTGGATTTCTGTTTGTTTTGGTAAATAGAGACATAAAAGGCGCTGAATATGTGAAGAGATTTTTTATTGTTTTCAAAACATAAATTGAAGCATTTCTTTAAGAACCGACTTGGCTTGGCTCCTATTCAAAACACACTGCAGTCTGACAAATTCTTTGAAGCCTTTAGTGATTACAGGATTCCTTAACTTATAATATTTCCTTAACTTGCTACCATGGCGTTCAAAACATCAACTTAAAAAAACCGCCGCGTTTCCCCCGCCCGATTGCCCAACTCCCGAACAAAACCTTTTGAATTAAACGCGAGAATTGATGGAAAATTGCTCATAAAGCAATTCAACGGTGCATACATGAATCATGCGTGCGCGCACCGCCAACATTCCGCACGTACGTTCCTACTTTGAATATGAGAACACGCAAGCTTTGTTTCGGCGTTTATGAACGAACAACAGGACTTATAAGTAGAATTCGTATCATTAATCTAGAGTACCTAAACTAGTATTATAAAGTGGAAACCTTTTTCTGTTTGTGTGTCCTTAAAGGCTCCGAAATATACTCTGAATATTCTTTCGAAGTTGGGAAGCTACACTATACAGCCCGGCAGGCAGGAATAAATTCCCCAGAGGCTCTGCGGACAATTTCTTGATCAAAGATGTACTTTTGGATCGAATTCAGCCATCTGCCATCTCCTACAAATCAATCTTGCGGTAATCTACTAAGAAAACCCTACAATGCCTCAATCCAGAATCTGAGAATTTCAAATCAGCACTAGGCAGTCAATACAGGCTGATTGTTTAATAGAGTTAAAATGATCACATTTGGCAACGCTAGTTCTAAAGGATAAAAAAATATTTTTGTAAAATTTTGACACCTCCTTCTACACTTAAGAGGGTCACTTTGATGATTTTGACTCCATACTAAATTAAAACGATGTAGTAAGAATATTACGAGTAAAATCGCGATCAATTATACTCCACCTATATTACAAGGAGCCGTAATAGCAATACAAAATGATCGCTTAAACCAAACAAATATACAGTTACGTAGTAAATCATTGCGAGAATAACTCAGCCGCGGTTCGCTCGCCGACAGCGCAATGATGTCGCGACACGGGAATCGAACCCAGGCATCTGGACCACGATTTATTGGCTCCACTGTGCTTAGGTACTTTTAGGTTGTGTTGAGATTGAAGACTTCTAGAACTTATTTTATTACTTTCGTTATAATGTTTTTTACTTAATACTTATTGTTTTATTTGTGCATTTACTGAATCAATTATTAAGATGGCATAAGTAGCTCTAAGTAGCTAGAATTTTAGATGTATTATTTTTTTTGTAGCATTTTTCACTTCATCCGTTGGAGAGCTCAATTTCTCAATAAGGTATACTTACTTCTTACTTCCGTTGGCTCTACAACCCTTTGTGGGTCTTGGCCTCCTCTACAATCATACTCCAGTTATTACGAAGCTTGGCTGTTCTTTTCCAGTTGGTAAACTTTCCCATCTTTCTAAGGTCTTCTTCGATGCAGTCGCTCCAACGTTTCTTAGGCCTCCCTCAATTAGGTATATGTATTCGTAAAATATTTTCCTCATTCTTTCTAAGATTAAATGCTCTCAAGCTTAATCCCAAAAAAACCGTGTGAACCACATTTAACAAATTCATTCATTATAAACCAACATAGCGACTGCAGTAAAAAACTATATAATTCGGTTACATAAGTGACTACCGTAACGCCGATGTCAGATCGTAACGAATTTATTTTACTTTCTCGAACTGTCCTCGGGTGGCTGGGATACGGGAATCACTCAGGGTTGCCAGTAGTTAGGTATCATAGATAGATAGATAGATAGATAGATAGATAGATAGATAGATAGATAGAATATTCTTTATTGTACACCAAAACAAACATAGACAAGGACATTACAAACAAATACGTGTGAGTACAACAGGCGGTCTTATCGCTCAAAAGCAATCTCAAAAAAAGGTATCATCATCATCATCATGGATAGTAATTGTCAACCAAGGTTCCACCCGCGTCGACAGGTCATTTCCACACCTGTATAAAAAGAAGTATGTGTTCTTATGATGTACCTATATGTAGTCTATATAACAAAACTACATACTGCTAAGTTTCATTTAAAATCCTCCCAGTGGTTTTCGAGTTTCGAGTGAATCTTAAATATTGTCTGATTCTTTTCTTGATTCTCTCTTCTTTTTTTGATTCGATTGATCCAGGTATTTTTACATCCCACGCGATAAGTAATTGGATATTATTTATTATAGGTATAATGTTAGAAACTGATTTATTATTTAGTTACAAATCTGATATTTAGCTGTCCAGTTCAATTTTATTCATATTGATATTTTGTGACAGCCCTACAGTTCTTTAGAGAGGAGCCACAACATTGCCCTATTTTGGTAATTCAATTGCATGACATCACATTTCTTTGACTGTTGCCGACAACTTGAGATTTCTAATCCTGACCAAAACAAAATATAAAGAAAAAGTACACTTTACTCTTGGATTTTTATGTTTACTCGTTTACTATTTCCACCTATGCTTTTTCAATGAAGGTAGACATCAAAATGAATATCTCCTACATCTCTCTCTGTATAAAATGTTTTATTATTAAGTAATAACATATTCAATATTCTCCACCTTAAAATGCCTTGTCAACTCGAACAAAAGGGCCTCATAAACTTATTTTGTAAGCACCCAATCACTCAAAAACTTAAAAATAACTACACGTTGACTGCTTAACAACTTATTCAAAATACCTTTTTTTAGCCCTTACTTAAACCTTTTTTACTTTGACATCTCGTTTGAATAAATATTTGAACACCGAACAGTGACTAAGGACTTTTGGCTTTGTCCCTTTTTCAACCGACTTCATAAAAAAGGAAGTTATTGGTCAATTTACTTGGAAACTTTCTAAACTGTCAATGAATTAATAAAAAAGTTGAATGGGATGATCAAATATTTTTTGGTTGACTTTTTAGCTTGTTAGACGCTAGTTTAAGTTTGTAAGGAAGGCATGTTGACAGACGTTTAAGTATATTTAAGTCTCTGCCATGTGATGATTTAATCCCTGGTAAATCGATGTACAAAGAAATAGTTTATGTGACTTTATTTTTTAAGCAACAACACGTCTACAAATTACTAACAAATTGCGACGATGTGTAAAAAATATTCGCATTTTCACAAAATTTAACCGATTCACAATTCCTGCAGTAATCGATACTTTCAAGCGACTGCATCTCGAATAGTCACAACGTAAGGTGTAACCAGCGACTCCAACTCGCTGGTCACGACTTTGGTTCAGATCAATCCGATTGTTAAGCACAAAGAATGAAGGTCAAGGCGACTGATGACATGGATCAAAAAACCTTGGAAGATAAGAAACTGTTGTAAAAAAACGATAACAGGTGTATCGTTACTTTTTTTTATTTTACTTTGCCCTACACTAAATTTGTCTACTACTTACTTGTTGCTCATCCTCATCCTCCGAGCCTTTTCCCAACTATGTTGGGGTCGGCTTCCAGTCTAACCGGATTCAGCTGAGTACCAGTGCTTTACAAGGAGCGACTGCCTATCTGACCTCCTCAACCCAGCTACCCGGGCAACCCGATAGATACCCCTTGGTTAGAATGTTGTCAGACTTACTGGCTTCTGACTACCCGTAACGACTACTACTACTACTTAGTTGTTATAAGTTATTTACAGAATTGACACATGATGGGCTGATCTTAAAGTAGACAGTATTTTAAATAAGTACCTACTTACAAGTAGGTAAATCAAGTAGATACCTACGAGTAAGGACAGGATCTATAAGTGATAAAATAAAAATAATCTCGATTTTGGTTGGTTATAGTTTTCAATGTTTCGTTTAGTTGTTTGAACTGTTTATCTTGTTGTACTTGAAAGTTGGCAAATAAATCTCGAATCTCGGAGTTAGTAAAAGGAGAAGATGGTGGCGTGATGTCTCCAAAATTACGCTTAAAGCGTTTTGCATTAAAATAATTTAAATGCTGGGATGTTGAGTCTTCGTTAATTGCTGAGTCAGAGTTGTAGTGTATAATGGGATTCGGAGATTGCAATTTGTTAAATTGCGTGGAGGGCGGCGAGCGCTGCACTGACATCTTCTTGAATTTGACGATTAATAGTACCAGGGAAGCAGCGGCGGACAGAGCTTGCGCACACGCAGTACGATCAACAGGTGGTTTAGTATTGTGGCTGTGTGCGTGAGGGGTGTGTCCTTGACCCAGTGGGGGGAGCGTGAGGTGTTAGATGAACTCACTAGATATGGTCGTCTTTTTCGCACACAGACTTGTCTCGTTCTGGCGTTGATAAGTGTCCTCGAAGCTATGCACTCCTAGTAGGTACTTTGACGAATTTAACTGATTTTATTCAAGGTCTGATCTGACCAGAGCTCGAGAGAGAAGGTATAAGGATAAAGAGGTTTGTTTTGAAACAGTTTAATAGATTTCAGTTTTTTTTTTTCATTAGAAGGTAAACTGGTAGGTAATTTGTGTCTTAAAGTCTCGGCAATCTTGATAGTCCAAAAATCCAAAAAAGCCTGTAGATACCATCAACTGTTTTAGTCTTTTTACAATCAACTAAATACCCCAGAAGTTTGTCGTGACATACGTGTTCCCAGATTAGGGACGCGACGCTTCTCGTGAGCTCAACTCGATACACACAGCGCTGGAACGAATGCTGTCACGGCGTGAACTATATTCTGAAATTATTTACATTACTATCGGTTACAGATATTGTATGGGTTTTCCTCGTGTTACTGTTTCGGTAATTTTATAAGTAGGTGATCGTGAAGATACCCAATAATTTTGCCCATAGAGACTGACTGCAACAAAAAAGCTTTTTGGGGCGTGGTGATTAATTCTCAATCCTTCTCTATCCCTACTGCCTTATATACTACCCCCTACGAACCCCTTTATATAATTGCCCCTATGTACTCCCCCCACTCTCGGTGGCTGTGTCCACTGTCCACCTTTTTTGAAGGCTACATCTGCCCACGAAATCAACACTACAGTCTTGCAATGACGTATTGAATTTTGTCTTTTCAGCCGGCAATCACGAGCACCCCGCAGTGTATACTCCTACAGAAGTGCAGTGGCGCCATCTGTGGCCTCGACACACAGATCTAAAGTCTCTAGGAAGGTAAGAATAATGTTTCAATTTAAAATTATCGTGGATACAAGTTCTCGTAAGAAGGAAGTTAATCTACTTACATCTCTTCTATAAAGACGTCAACAACGTCCAGGAATTAAGTGTATGTATTATATGTAGTCATTACAAGTTTGTATGTTGAAAAAATGGAATTTGATGAAACAGTAATATAGCTTAAACCAATTCTACCAATTCCAGGCAGGAGTAAAAGTAGACGCGATGGCGGCGCCGAACCCGTTCTGTCCGAACGTGAAGGGCATGTGCTGTCTGATGCTGCTGCTCAACCTGGGGCTGATCCTCGTCACGCTCGGCTTTGTGATCGTGTTGCAGTTCTTTGAACCGCTGTTTGTATGGTAAGAGCTTTCTGATGTCTTGAATATATTGCAAGGTAGGTACCTGATTTTTGTGGGACGTAAATCCATGTAAAATAACTTACCTATAGTGATAGTTAAACAAAACTGCGGTGAACATATCATTGACAGAAAGCAGATTACAAGAATATTTAATTACTGCTTTAGTATCCTTTTTACAACTGATAAGAGACCGCAGAAACTTTTCTATTTCGTTAGACGCTAGCTTGGCTACGTCAGTTCACAATTCACCCACTTCTGACTTTGAAAAACTACAGAAAAGAATAAATAATTTGTGACAACTGCAAAATTCTCTACAGCCATACATACACTAAAAAGCACTAACCGGATTGCCATTAGATAAATAAACAAAAAATGTTCTTTTTCCAGGATCCTGGGCATAGTCTTCCTGATATTCGGCTTCATCACACTAGTGGGCAGTCTTATCTACTGCGTGGTACTATGCCGAGAGAACCCCTACCCTCGGTACCCTGACGACTTCTACTGGACCCACCACTGGTCCAAGACCATTGGACCCTCAGAAATCCACTACAGCGCCAGTGAAAAACAGTACATTAAAAATGGCAACAGTGATAGGTACAATAAGTATAATGGAAAGTATTCTGACAGGGAGAGTGCGAAAGGTTACTCAGATAGAGAAAGCAAACTTAGTAGGTACTGAAAATATTTTTGTTAATGATGAAATTTATTTTCGTTCGGTCTTCCGCGGGAAGGGTTTTACATCGAACTTTTTTAATAATTTATGTATGTTAATCTTTGGCATAATGCAAAGGTATGAGAGAAACAAAAGGTGTAGATACCTAATTAAAATTTAATAATTATATCTACTTTGCCATCTCCAAACTTATCTATCAAACGTCTATATCAGATAAGTTCATCTTGTTATGAATAATCTGGTAAAGAGGCCATTTCTAATAAATAGTGGTCTGGAGGTTCAACAAGCTTTTATCTCAGCGTCACCATCTAACGTCTTTTTGTAAATAACAAATTGATAAAAAAAAATATTTAAAGAAATTCTCAGCTACGGTGGCTTTCGAATTTGACCAGAATTAGCCATGTTTTTGGAATAGCCTTCTTATAAATATTGTCTGTATCAAATGCAATACAGTATTTAAAACAATATTATCTAACATTCTTTCTACACACCTGTCTGTAGATCTATAAATAAAAATACTAATTTTATTAAAATGTCAATAAAAACCATTAAATAAATATATTTTTTTAGTTAAGAATTAATCTATAGAATATTATTGTAATTGTACTTATTTTATTACGTAGTAACAATTTGTCTAAATATATTTTATAAATAATTAATTTAATGTAAATATGTAATATCGGTTAAGCAAAACACTCAGAATTAAATGCCATATTAATTTACCCATTACTGTAGGAGTGTTTTAGGCTTAAGCGAAGTCTGGATAGACAGTACAAAAAAGCTGATACGGAAAAGCAATCATTTTATGAAATTGAGATATTGGCAAACATTGTTTAACAGTGATTATTTATGTTTTCGATTCATTCATTAAAATGTTCTTAAATGAAACAAGAATTTACCCACCTTTAGTTGTTTCCAGTTTATCGGCATGTACCGTAGCTTTACGGCCGAATACTTAGACGCTCCTCAATTTTAAAGACTGCTCAAACATCATTCAGTCCTTGTCTTACTCGAGTTAATTTCGCGACAAAAATACTTTTGAGTAGAACTTAAAGTCGAGAGACGTCGAGTGTTTGTTCGTTAGTCCTATAAACTAAACAAAATCTCATTCAAACTGTGTACAGTGTGAGAAGCAATCCAACTTGGAAGTAACAGACGAAATTAAAATATTTTTACATTAAATAATATTGTGTAAATTGTAACTTAAAATTTGTTTTATTTTCAATTTCTTCCTCATCACGTTTCCCCGAAGTTTAACGAACTACCTACTTCAAATGTCACATTACAAATAAGAAATTACGAAATAAAACTATACATTTTCAAATGTTTATTTATTTACATTGTTATAATTAACAAATTATATCGAGAAATTACATTTGTAACGTAAAAGTAAGGAATTAACTATGTAACCCAAATTCATCGTATTGTTCACAATATTATCAAAATATTAAGGAAAAAATCACGAATACAACATTAAAAGAATTATTGACGACAACACACAATTTGATAATGAAAATTATCAAGATATTAAAAATAAGAGAAATAAAGAAAGAAATAATAATTGAAGAATACAAAGAAATTGAATTAAAAGGTTACACTAAGACTATTTACAATTTCTCATATAAAAATTAACTAAACGTTACAGAATTTGCTCGACGGTCTATCAGTAAAATTTCGAATATCGTGTCTTTGAGCGAACGTGCCAGACGATACTTTACCTTAGCTAATTAATTATTAATTTAGCTAATTAGATCTAAATTATAAATAACTTTGTAGTTTAAAGTTCTCTTACTAAATTGTATTTCAGTCATAGACTGTAGGCCGGTATAAAAATAACGTGTTCACGTAGTCCTAAAGTATAAATTATAATAAAGTTTCGCGCCGCAACGAGCAGCGACGCTGCCGCGTAGATTCAAATCACTGTCTCCTCAATACTGTATCTGAAGAAATATTATTCATGGTTAAAAAGGGGTTTAAAAATAGACATGCATTTTAAAAAGTTTAGAAAGTAATAAGGAAGGTACTTTGAAATAGTGTGCGAGAAAGGAAAGATAAGCGGAGATGCCATAAGGCAGGTAGGTCAGGTGTCTTCTTGTAGGTCAAGCAACGTACGGTAAGCGTGATCACACCGATCAGTTACTAGAACTAATGAAGCGCTCTGGTCAAATCAAAATTAATCTATCAAAGATTGGTCTTGATTGATTGGTGATTTTATTTTAGAACAGGGGCGGGTTCTATAAGAGGCGTGTAAGAGCGGAGCTAGTAACGTTCGTCGTCCCCCAAACACCCGTATTTTAGCGCGCTACTTTCTTAGGAGATTTTGCCGTATGTCATCTCCGCTAGTCATTTTGTTCTCTATGGTTCAAGCTAACCTCCCTTTTTCTTTGAGGAGGTTAAAAACCCGGCAATTTTAATAACGTTTTAATCAGTATACTTACATGTCGTTAGTCGTCGCTATCGCTGAAGGTGTACTTGGTGGCGGCCCGGGCCCTCGCATTCCCTCGCGGGGCTGCAGTGTCGCTGGCGGCGTCCGACTCCGAGTCTGACACCTTCTTCTTTAGCTTCTTCTTTGGCGCCGCTTTCTTCTTTTGGTCCTGTAAGCGAATAATAATACTTTAGATTGACATGAATGTTTTATATGTACATGAGACAAAACATTATCCTTGAACCTTGTCTAAAAAATGTCTTATGTTACACAGTGCGACATAAGAAAAAAGTGCTCCAAATGTCTTAAGTCGGACAGTTACACTTAAGATTAATAAGATAAGAATATACGCTGTATTTCATCCAAGTACAGAAAATATTCCCCGGGGATTCTCATACTGAAATACCCAAATGATACTAAACTGACATATACTATAACTAGCTTCTGCCAGCGGTTTCACCCGCATCCCGTGGGAACTACTTCCCGTACCGGGATAAAAAGTAGCCTCTAGCCTTCCTCGATAAATGAGCTATCTAACACTGAAAGAAATTTTCAAATCGGACCAGTAGTTCCTGAGATTAGCGCGTTCAAACAAACAAACAAACTCTTCAGCTTTATAATATTAGTATAGATATCGACCTTTAACTCAATATTATATAATAATCAGCAGATAAAAAAATAACTATCAATCAAATCGTATTAAAACAGCAATGTTAAGTTAAACCAACTGACCTTTTTACTATCAAATATGCTGTCATCATCGTCGTCACTTAGCATCTCTTTAGCAGGCCTCTTCTTGGGTTTCTTGTCATCATTGAGGAGTTTCCTCTTAGGTCCAGCCTTCTTCTTCGGCGGAGAAGGAGGAACCACTTCTTCCTCATCGCTTGAGAGAACCGTGAGGTCGGTTGCACCATTGTTCTTCACTTTTTCTTCATTTTTAGTCTCCTCGATTAGGGAGTCGAAGAGACAGTCTTAAAAAAATAAAAACTCTGTTAGAAATCTATGTTGAAAGGTCGTTATGAAATTTCAACTTTTAGTATTATGAGTCTTAAATTGTAATTGGGCCATCTTGAGAAAGATGCTCCATTTATACAATTTTATATGTTATACAATTACTCTTCTCAAAATGTCTACAATAATATTACATAAACAAAAAAATACAAATACTAAATTTAATACAATTGTACAATTTAATACTTTGTTATTTATTTTGTAAATATATTATACAATGTAATATTTATTTATTTTGTAAATATTTACAATGTAATATTTAAAAAATAAATAACAACTGAATAATGCTACTTCTATACAAAGTATCAAATTATGTACATGTTTGAAATGAAAAATACGAGTAATTATTTTAAAAACTTGATAGGACAGATCACGCACCATCCTCGTACGCCTCTTTTTCTTCAGTTTTTGTCTCTTCAACAATAGGGTCGAAAACGTCTTAAACATCAAATGCAAATTGTTTATATACTTTAAAGATTGATGGTGTAAAAAAACAGATAAACTGATTTATTTCTGTACGTAAAATTATACGAAAAATTATAGTGCTATTTTTAAATAACGCGGCTTTTTTGTTGATACTAACGACGGGGTACTGGGTTGCCCAGGTAACTGGGCTGAGGAGGTTAGATAGGCAGTCGCTCCTTGTGAAACACTCAGCCGTATCCGGTTAGACTGGAAGCCGAACCCAACACAGTTGGGAAAAGGCTCGGGAGACGATTCTGCTGATATTAACGCTTATGTACGGGGCTTCTGAGCTTGCAGAAGCTTCTGTGTTTCGGCCTCTTACCATTGATGGTATCTGTCACGATAAATCAAAAGATAGTGGGGTCCTAAATTAATGGTTGTTAAATACCTGAATCCATTTCGGCAGGTTTCTTATTCTTATTATTCTTCTTAATAGCGAAGTCGTCGTCATCGTCGCTGACGGACAGAGCACGCGGCGCTTCGTTGTCAGACTCCAACTTGTTGTCTAACAACTCCACTTCTGACCCTGAGTCTGAGTCGTCTGACCCGTCTTTGTACTTTTGAACCTGTGTGTTTATAGAATATTTAGATAATACAAGGATTAGAAGTTGGGTGTACAAAGATGTTATCCTGAGAATTACACGCGTAAACAAAACTTTAGTTCTACGCGAGCCTAAAGGTTGTCCATATTTCAGGTTAGCTATTACTTATCATAGGAAATATTTTGGACAGTATATGTATGTGATGGGGTCGAAAAGTGCTGGAGTGGAGACCACGGACTAGCAAGCGCAGCGTAGGACGTCCACCAACAAGGTGGACAGACGACCTTATAAAGGTCGCCGGAAGACGCTGGATGCAGGTCGCCTCCATCAGGTATCTGTGGAGATCTAAGGGGGAGGCCTATGTTCAGCAGTGGACGTCTTATGGCTGAGATGATGATGATATGTATGTGTCTACTGAGAGTAATTGAGACAAAACATTCTTTCCTTTAAACATGAACTATCACTTTTACGTGATGTTTCTCGAAGACAAATAGAACAGCGATTATTTACGAACTTTTTGACTTCAGAATGTGGGTCAAATATTTTCAACAATAGATATTATAATGTAGTGTACCTTAGTAGCAGCTCGTCGTGCATTGGCCCGCTCCCGCGGCGGCGGCGCTGGCTCGTCCGCCTCCGAGCCCGACCCGCCCGAGCTGCTGCCGCTGAACGTCATGCGCTTCTGTACAGTGGAAAACAAAATAGTTTATTGATTATTATAGACTAACAGCCTTACTTATAAATGTGAATTAAATAATAAGTAATACTTAAGGGCTGTTTAAGAAAATTCTTACTTATAAACGTTGCTTAAGCATGTCTTAACTAACATTTAATCACTACTTAAGACTTTAAGTAGTGATTAGTTAAAATGTTGCTTAGAAGGTGATTAGAGATTTTTATAAGTAAGGGGGTTATATTCTAAATAAATAAAAAACTATTATATGAAAAACCTAAGTATACCCTACTAACCAAAAAAATCCAAGTGATAGTCGGACTCGCACACGAAAGGTTCCATAGCATACTATTTTATACATGGATGTATGATATTTATTCCTCTTTCAAGCAAAAACTACTACTGGATTTTGATGAGACTTAGCAGCTTACACATCAGAATAACATATAGTAACCTATATCTATATATTTTTCAGGTGTAAGAAATAGTTATACGTAGGAACCGAAATGAAACCGCTGGCGAAAGTCATTTAAACAGACGCTGAGTGCTCCGAATTTTATTGCAGATCGCCATTAAATTTAACGAAAATTATAGCGAGAATAATAAAAATAACAAGTAGGTTTACCTTCTTAGGTTCTTTCTTAAATCCAAGTTTGGTTTGCTTCAGTCCATCGCCACCGGCCTTGTCTACCTTCTCCTTCTCCGGTTTCTCTACCTTTTCCTTCTTCACTCGAGTGGCTTTAGGCTTCTTCTCCGCACTTATTGGACTGATGCCTGTTGGATCATCCTGTGGAAATAACATGTTTTTTTCAATTAACAACTCAAAGACATAGTGAGGAATAATGAAACAAATTTTATTTGATTGCAGCAGATTTTGAGTAATAAATCATATTTCTGTTTTGTTTATCATGCAGTATTATCAAACTTTTTTAGAATTCAAAATTTAATCCTCTTTTTGTCACTCTTGTAAGTCAACAACTGCTCAACAATACAATTTCGTTCCTAGAAACTAAAACCTACTGCAAAGCCAAAAAGTACCGATTCAAGAAAGTATCGACACTTTAAGAAGGGCAATAATTTTATAAAAGCCAGTCCAAAGAGCACTCGATCTTCACTACTTTTATATGTGTTTTCGCCAGGAGCGATGCTCACCTCAAAACAACACAATTGTGTCTGAATTGTTTCATTTGATTTAAGTTAATCTGTGTGAAAATTACTTACGGGATCATATTCCTTCTTAATTTCTTTCCTGGTCTTAGCCTTCTCAGCGGCCTGGATCCTCTTGATGAGGTCCTCAGATATCTTGGGCTCCACGCGTCTGCCGTTCTCTGCCGGCGCTACATCCATCAGCGATTTGCGGTTCTTCTTGTTTGCGTTCTGAAATAGATATATTTATATTAACTTGTTATAATAAACCAATTGAATTAAAATTGATAGTGACTCAATTTTTTCCATCAAAAAAAAATAATAGAGTAAAAGGAAAGAAAGAAATATTATGTTACCTTTATCCTTTCCATCTAGTTAGCATAAACACAAGATTATAACGTAAGTACAAAATATTTAAAAACAATAGAGCAAATATTTCCATTTATTGGGTCAAAGAAGACTTTAATGTAATTAAATTTTAAATAATAGGAAGCCTAGCGAGTCACTCACGGCGAATTTAGCAGTCTTCTTGTTAACAGAAGATTCCTCCTGTCGTTCCTTCTCTTCGACTTCTTCCAGTCTTACTAAGAACTCGTCTAAATCTTCCTGCCATAACGTCGCTGCCGTTTTAGCCCTGGACAATTACAAAACATTGAATAAATATTTACATAAGTAAGCCAGCTTTAGCAATCTCGGCGCCCCAGGATATTAAGTAGCGTTTTAAGAGCGTGTATGTCAACCGCGCGCCATTTGGCCTAAAATGGTACTTTTCAAACCACTGTTCCTCATGAACTACTTATCCTATAACAATGTTAATTTTTAATAACGCAAGGTAATTTCACCGTCTATATAGTTAATTGAACATAAATTTCAATTTGTGTAGTTTAAATACTTAAAACCCATAGAACGTAACAGATGTTTTATAAAATTCCCGTTCAGCGTCTATTTCGAAGCTTAAATTCATGTGAAAACAGTGGCAAATCTAATCATATTTATTTTTTTACTCATAGACGAAATCCCCATGCATATAGTTAATTGAAAACATTTTTTGATTTAGGTCTCTATCTTTCAGAAAAAAATATTTTAACAGTGTGAAAAATTGTGAATTTCAAATGCTTTTTTTACCTACCTATCTTACTTAATTTAATATAACAATTATTTACTATAGTAATATAACTCTTCCTTTAAAAAATAAACTTTATATTATAATTTAATCTCTCGGTTTAATTGTTTTATAAATTATTTAAAAACTACTATAAAACGCTGCACGCGAGTCAACTCAAACCAGACCGCCGCAAGGCTTCACAGAGAGAGGACGTGTCGCTCCGTTACATCGCGTAGGGTGAATAACCTCTGCCGTGGATACCGAGAATAGAGTACATTTCAAGCGCGACCAACAAATCTTGATACATTACTATTTTATTTAAAGCTCAATTTTGAAGCATATTTTTTTTATCGATTGAGTTGAAATTTTGTTTGAACGTTCAGTTTTAATGACAATGTATGATTCTATATCCAATATGGCTGTATACCCAAGATGGAGAAAAAATGTTTTTAATGCATTCCTACGATATGGGTATCAGATGAAAGGGCTTGCTATGAATAACTCGAAAAAAAAATGTGTCACGAGTCTTAATCCAATATGGCGGACTCCTTAGGCTAGAAATCACTTATTGCAGATGTATGTTACCAATCGAGCTATAATTTTATTTATATGTTCATTTTGGATGAACCCAAATTTTGACTTTTGATCCCGAATAACTTTTGAAGCATATAGGAACGATGACTTAAAACTTTATTTGCAATGGTAAACGCAAGCTCTTCACCATTATTTAGCTTTCCGGCAATTGTTGTTATTTGACCACAATTTTTCGGTCTGGATGGACTGGACCATTCATATAAACAATCAATTTTTCAAATCGGTCCAGGCGTCTTTGAGAAATCGAGAACAATCAAATTGTGAACTATCACAAAACAATCTAATTGAAACCTGGAGGAGGTTTTTTTTTTTAAATCGGTTAAAATACAGAAACTCTTAACATTGCCATTAATCATCAGTCGACTATTTAGTACTGTTGAAAATTGTATGTAATATACAGAAAGTCCTCAAAACCAAGGTTTTCATAGGTGCCCGATTTTTTTGCTAAAGAGTGTAAGTATTAACGACTTATTTTCATGTTTTCATATTTTAGTCATCCATAGACTTACACTATTTTCTCGCTATTAACTATTTACTAAATAATATATTTTTTGTTCTACCAATTTCACTCGAAAGGATCAAAATGGTTTGTGTGACTATACGTGAAGTATGATAGGCACGCACACAGCCGCGAGTGGCCGCGACGCTAGTCTGCGTGATTTTTTGCTTTGAATTACCTAAAGTTGACATCGCGCGGCGAGCGTACACGCTCTTAAAAAGACTACACAATTTTTAGGTAGTTTGAAGATTTCAAACGTAGTAATCATCATAAAAAATGTTCCAAAATGGCAAGAAGCGGAGCGAGCGCCTAAAGCCGGCATTGTCCGCAAAGCTAAAAAACACTACAATAAATTATCATATGAACCAGCTGGTTGAAATAGCCGTTCAATCAGAGGGCTAGCCTTCCTAACTTAGCTAACACAGGTAAAACCGCGGGAAAGAGCTAATAAATAATACATACTTGAGCGCATTAAGTTCAGAGAGTTTCTGGTCTCGTTGCTTGAGCAGTTCATCCTTCTTCTCCTTGGTCAGCATCCACATGGACATGCCCAGCAGGTAGTTGAACTTCTTCACTTCTTTCAAGTTTTGGAATGCTTTCTCTGTAAATAATGCAAGTTTTTTAATAACTACTGACAGATCTAAATCTAAATGTAATTGTTTGTGACAAAATTACAATTAATTATTTGCTTAAAAAACGTGTTACGCTCAATGATAGAGTATTTAATATAACTGAACTGATTTTAAAATCCTTTCACTGTTGAGAAGCTGTACTATCCCCGAATATGGAAAGTTTTTTCCCAGGACGCGGGTGAAACCGCGGTAAACATTAATCACTACACAGCCCTTTGAATCTTGGAATCATTGTGGAACAATGCCACAAAACAACAGAATCACTGAATTATATCCACACCAATGAAAAAGACACAATATGTTATGTTAGTGAACTGACCAGGATCAACAGGTTTCCCCTTCTCGGGTTCAGGTTCGGGTTCGTCGTCGGACTCGACGGGTTCGTCGTCCAGCGCCGCGAGGCCCTGCATCTTGCTCGCGCGCTTCTTCCATTCAGAGATCGGGTCCGGAGCGTAGCCTGGAAACAAAGATAAGTTATAGTATGAAGAAATCTTTAGGATTATTCTTAGTGTCATCTTTGATTTTTTTTTGGGTTACTAGATAACCAATGCAACTTAACTGAGTAAGACTCTGAAAACCAAATAATCTTCCTGGGCAAAGCGTATTAAAACTCATGTAGTAATGACGCTCACAAGGTTTTACCAGTGTAAATAATATTCGACTGTTAAGGTAGGTTTTTAGACTACATCTAATTAAGTAGCTAAACTAACCTACAAAACTATGCCAAAAAAAAAGCCGGCATTAAAGGCATTTTCAGTCAGATTAATAAAAATTTTGACAAGAGATTAGTATAGTCGGAAACATTATAATATATTATTTGCATGCCATAAGGTAGATTGTAGTGGATCTGACTAATTTATATGTAACATCTTATGCTTGTACCTACATTCTTAGCAAGTAAAGATTCTTGATTATTGATATTTTCTGTAATCACTATACACTCCAATGTTCAACCTACAATCCTCTCTACTTCAAAGGTCAAATAGGCTAGTATTTACAAATTACCTCTCTTCATAAGTTCTTCCACCATAACCTTTCGCTTCTTGTTCTCCACAACAAGTCCTTTATCACACTTCTCGAGTATGAACCTGGCCTGGTTGGACAGCTTGTCGGCTTCGGCCTGCAGCTGTCCCTCGCGGTACTCTTTCCGTCGCGCGTAATACTTTAGCCGGAGCTCGTAGAAATCGCGAAGGATCTCTTCTACTTTGTCGTATCTGTGGAGTTAGGATGGGATGAATATTGGTGATCTTAAACATATGAAAAAGTATTTAAAAAAACATATGAAAAATTATTCAATGTATCCCAGTTCAGGTATATTTTATGAATGTTTGTACTAATCAGTCACAAACGACACACGCAAAAACGACTGCATGGATTTTGATGAAACTTGGCAGTAAGTTAGCCTATACTCACTGCAAAAGCCTAACAGACAAGCAGATCTTTACTTCTGACTGATTTAGTAAGGAAAGCAATTTTGGTAGATTAAGGACGTCAGTAGTTCATACTAATTTTTCATACAAAAAGATACAATTGTTTGTTAAAATTTTAATCACATCAGCCTTCAAAGTTTCCTTCAAAGCCTTGTCATCAAACAACCCTCTACATTCCTAAAATTTTTACCAAGTTTGTGACACACTTACTTCTTAAGACAGCAGTTATGATCGAAGGCGTTCATGCAGGTAAGGGAGATGGTGGTCTGTAGCTTGAACACCTTGTGTACTCCCTCTGCCTCCACCTCGGCCAGCTTGCCGGGGAGCAAGCTTACTACGAACCGAACTGTTGTGTCTGTGTTGTATTCCTAGAACAAAGTTATTTTATTAATAAAACATACATATAAGGGAATGTTAAACATAAACCGGACTTGTTAGATAATTAGATGTAACTCCGATTGACTGCCTCGTTGGTCTAGTGGTCGCAAGCGCGGCTGTTGTGCTCGAGGTCTCGGGTTCGATTCCCGGGTCGGGCCGAAATCGCTTTGTGGGTTTTCTTAAACTTTCACAAAGCAGCCCGTAGTCTGGAAGTTGGTGATTGATTCACCCGTGCATCGGAGAGCACGTAAATGTCGGTCCTGCGCCTGATCTCTTTCCGGTCGTGTCGGATTGCCGTCCCATCGGGTTATGAGAGTGAAGGAATAGGGAGTGCACCTGTGTCTGCGCAAATGCTCGTGCACTATAATATGTCCTGCGCAGCTGGCTGATCTCCTTAAATGAGAACAGCCGCCGTGGCCGAAATCGGCCGTGGACGCCATTATTAGATGTAAAAGAAGAGTGTTACCTCGTGTGTTCATAAGTTTTGAGACAAACTTTTTACTTATAAAAATAAAATAAAAATTACTGGCTGCTGTATATTTCTTTTTTCTAATTTTGAATTTGGAATGTTAACTTTTAATATCTATGATTTCGGATTATTTTATTTAAATTTTCTCGTAATGGAGGGAACAAAAGAATTACGTGCGACCGTCATTTCACTATTTAAGGTGGGAAGAAAACCTATGGACATTTTCCGAGAGCTGAAAAGTTTTGGTGTGAGCCGTAACTTCGTGTATTACACTATTAAACGATACAAGGAGACAAGTTCTTTACAAGATCGGCAAAGAAGTGGTCGTCCACGCTCTGTGAGGACGCCTGCGAACATTAAAATCATCCGAGAGCGACTTCGCCGAAATCCATGTCGCACTCAGAAGAAACTCGCTCTGCAGACCAATATTTCGCGCGTTTCAGTCAACAGAATACTGAAATATGATCTCAAGGTTAAGGCGTATAGCCGTAGGAAAGTACACTTTTTAAACGATCGCCTTCGTCAATTGCGACGCGAACGTTGTCCAATACTGCTTAGGAGACACGATGCGAGGAAGATACTCTTCACCGACGAGAAAATCTTTACTGTCGAAGAAAAGTTCAACCGACAAAACAATAAAGTGTATGCCAAAAGTAGCAAGGATGTCCCAGCTTCAGCACGGAATGTCTCGCGTACTCATCATCCGGCTAGTGTCATGGTATGGTGGGGAGTTTCGTACGAAGGTGTGACTCAGCTTCATTTCTGCCAACAAGGCGTCAAGGTGAAAGCCAAAAATTATCAAAGTGACATTCTAGAGACTGTTGTGAAACCCCTGTCTAATACCCTATTCCATAACAAGTATTGGGTTTTCCAGCAAGACTCGGCGCCATCCCATAAGGCTAAAACCACTCAAGCTTGGCTGAAGGAAAATGTGCCGGCCTTCATTGCGGCGAATGAATGGCCCTCCTCCAGCCCCGACCTCAACCCGCTGGATTATTCTCTATGGACCGAATTAGAGCTCAGAGCCTGCCGAAAGTCCCACCCAAACTTGGAGTCACTTAAGCGAGCTCTTGTCCGAGAAGCGAAGCGAATTCCTCTGGAAAAGATTCGTGCCGCCATTGATGACTGGCCAAATCGTCTAAGGGCATGTATTAAAAACAGGGGTGGTCATTTTGAATAATAATTATATTTAATTTTTACTTACTATTTACTTAATGTTTACTATTGTTTTTATAAATATAAGTTTATTATTTAAAAAGATATGCAACTTTTATTTTGTCTCAAAACTTATGAACACACGAGGTATAATCAGAGGTTATTGTATCGCACAGTGCATATTTATTTTTTCTGTACTCTTCGCTGCCATTCTCAAAACAAAATATGGGACAGAAATCCAATACAACTACAATAACAACAACAGATTTTCATGCTATCCAACGGAACACACATCATAAAATGCCAAACCCTTTTTTGAAACAAAAATTGCTACAGATGCGTGCCAAATATTTTAAATGAGATAACTCTACTATTCTACAAAACGAAACACCAATCAAGTTTACTCACCCTATATTCCGATATGACAGGCTTCACTTTGTCATTCCCCAACAAAGGCTCGAGAACATTTTCCTTGTAATTCTGAGTCCACATGCCAATCGGAAGTTCAGTGATTTCTATCTTCTCTCCGGGCAAGATGGCGGCCTCGCCGGAAATGACGTATTTGTCGCCAAAACCTTCGATAGTACCGCGGAAGTTTTTGTACCATGGATGCATGGGTTTTGGTTCTTCACCATCTAACATTCGCCTGAAAAAAATATATTATTAGTATATGCGAACACGTGACTATGCAATTAACGAACATAAGTACGAATAATATACTCGAGCAAAAAAATATGTAACTACCACCCATCCCCCTTAGGAAGACAAAACTAATAGGATTTTTAGAAGAATCTCTTAAAAATATAAGTAATCTCTTTATATGTTTAAGAGTTTCAGAGTTTAAGGGTCGGAAAAATCTACTTTTCATGATCCATATTTTTGGAAGAATGAGAAATCAATCGTATACCTAATTTTCTTCTTAGAATTTTATCAGTACTTACCGAATATTCTCAACAATATCCCTGGGGTTGTAGTTGGGTATCTTGGTGGACCATCCCGTGCCGATACCTTCAGCGCCGTTAACCAGCACCATGGGTAAGATCGGGATATACTGGATCGGCTCAATCTTCTGGTTGTCTTCGAAGTCATGCTAAAAAGGCAAGAATTTTATATTATTAACACAAGTCTTGACAATTTTAGTAGCATGTTCTCTAAGTAACAAGTTCAGTGACCCACGAAATACTACTAATCATACTAGCTCTACTCATACTCATAGCACGATGGGACGGCAATCCGACACGACCGGAGAGAGATCAAGTGCAGGACCGACATTTACGTGGTCTTCGATGTTGTTAGATTATTAGTAGTACCGAACTGTCCTAGGGCTCCAGCAGGTTGTGTTGGAGGCCCACTATCACTATATAGCTACAGATATAACACTTACGACTAGCAGTGGATCATCATGCGGATGGAAGACGAGGCGGGTGAGCGGCGACATGAGCGTGAAGATGTAACGCGGGCTGGCGGAGTCCTTGCCGCCACACAGCCGCGTACCGAACTGTCCTAGGGCTCCAGCAGGTTGTGTTGGAGCCCCACTATCACTATATAGCTACAGATATAACACTTACGACTAGCAGTGGATCATCATGCGGATGGAAGACGAGGCGGGTGAGCGGCGACATGAGCGTGAAGATGTAACGCGGGCTGGCGGAGTCCTTGCCGCCACACAGCCGCGTACCGAACTGTCCTCGCGGCTCCAGCAGGTTGATGTTGTTGGAGCCGACATAGTTCTGCGCCAAGTTCACTATCGTCATCGCTAGGGATTGTTCACCTGTAGAAGAATACATAAAAAATGTTATTTCAAGTTCTCCAATATTTTTGCGACAAAATTGCAGAACGACGCACAATCAAATTAATTCAGACTTTTAAGCGCGCAATAAAATATGCAGCTAAATACGAACCGTGATGGTAAGCAGAGTGTTCTGCAACGGAACCAGCCAGTTGCGCCACTTTGACCTCTCGTTTGTCGTTCCTCTTAATGCAAGTGAAGATAACTTTACGTTGACCGGGCTTCAAACCGTCTACCATGGAGGGTATTGACCTGGAAACCGCAAAACGAAAAACATAATGAATGTTTTTAAACTAGGAAAGAATATTATATTAATTTTTACTATAGACATATTCTGAAGGTATTTCTTACCTAACATTATCACCATTAGAGAAGAGAACCAGCTCCAAATTAACGAAATCCGAATACGAAACGGCTTTAGTATCTTTTGTATATAAATATCTCTCTGGAAGACCAATTTCTTTCCTGCGCTTCACTTCGTCCATGTGACTGGTCAGCCACTCTTTACGTTGATCAGCACCCTTTTTAGAGAATGCTAATTCAATGTGGTGGTCATCGGTCGGTCCAGCGTACTTGAACCGAATCCTGTGACGTTCCATATTCTGAAAGTATTCTTTAGCCTCCTTAGATGTGGAGGTACCCAAACCTTTGTAGTATTTGATATTGTACGTGTGATGGTTTTCCGTATTGTTCTTCCATTCCTCAAATTCAGGCAGCGAGTAAAATGATAGTTCTTTGTCTTTCTTAGTAGCTTTTACAATAGGAGTAATAAATTCCTCTAAAAACGGTAGCTTCAATAATTCTGGCCAGTTGTGATGTATGAAATTGATAATCAAACCTTTAATGTGAGATCCGTCCTGATCCTGATCAGCCATGATCATCACTTTACCGTATCTCAATGACTTTAAATCATCAACTGTGTTGTACTTCTTTTTGTATTGGAGTCCAAGGATCTTGATCATGTTGTTTATTTCAACATTTTCTAAGACCTGTTTGTGTGAAGCATCTCTGACGTTGAGAGGCTTACCCTTCAATGGGAAGACGCCATAGTGATCGCGACCTACCACACCAAGTCCAGACACAGCCAATGACTTAGCTGAGTCTCCCTCAGTAAGGATCAGTGTACACAAATGTGCATTCTTGGTACCAGCGTCGTTAGCATCTTCCAACTTCGGTATGCCCTTCAGTTTGCTCTGCTTCTTGCCCGATGCCTTCACCAGCTCAGTTTGAGCCTTGAATTTAGCCCAGGTCAACACAGACTCCACTAAACCAGACTTTGACACTGCCGTCATGAATTTCTCCGAATAATTACACTTGGAACCAAAACTCTTTGCTTGGAGGGTCATGTACTCTTTTGTTTGTGAATCAAAGGTTGGGTTTACAATCAGACAATTGATGAACAACCACATGTGATTTTTAACTTGCACTGGTTTTATATTAACTCCACCCTTATTTTTCTTCTTGATTATTTCTAGAACGTTCTTAACTATGCTGTCAGAAACAGTGTCAACATGTTTACCACCCTTTGTGGTTGCGATGGAGTTCACAAATGATACCTGTTGGAAACCTCTGTCAGAGAGTGTTAATGCTAGTTCCCAACGGTCATTTACTTTCTCATAAACTACTTTCAATGGTTGTCCATTTTCGTCTTCTTTGCCTTTTATGTATAAATCTACATAATCCTTAAACTTATTTATTTTTAATCTTTCGCCATTAAGGTACACCTTGACGCCTTGTGTTGACATGGCGATGTCGTAAGCTCTTCGGGACATCAGAGCTACAATGTCATCTTCTAGTTTTTCCATCTTAAACTTAGCCAAGTCAGGACTAAATATTACTTTTGTAAAATCGTCATCTTTACCAGGTTCTTTAATTTTAGGTTCAGAAGCTTTGGTCATATTAGAACCCCACGTTTGTTTGAAATGTTTCTTGTATTGTTTCGATGCAGTTTCTACCGTAAACTTGGTAGAAAATATGTTACACAGTTTTGCACCATATCCATTTCTGCCTCCTGTCACTTTTTCTTCTTCATCATTGTAGTTTGATGATGTCAATAGATGTCCAAAAATCATAGTAGGTACATACATTTTTTCTTCTTTGTGCATAACTACTGGAATACCGCAGCCATTGTTGTAGACAGAAATTGTGTTCTGTTCTTGATTGATGTCAATTTTTATAACATCCATTTTAGGATCCCTTTGTTTGTTATCAGCCGCATTGACTAGGATTTCATCATATATTTTGTATAATCCTGAAAATTTAATGAATAATTACAGTAAATGGCAGTAAAAGAAAGATATTTAGGAGCATAAAGTAGAATATACAAGTAAATACAGACCTGGCACAAAATTCAATTCCCTTTGAACCATACACTCCTTGGATTTGTCAAAAACCCACATCAACTCAGTAGTCCGCTCAACAGACCCGATATATGTATCTGGACGTAGGAGAATATGTTCCAATTGTGTTTTCTTCTGGTATATTTTTTCTATAGAGCCACCTTTAGCCCCTTTGGCGGGGGGCGGAGCTTCCGGCGCACCATTTTGTGCCGTGCTATTGCTGGTCATTTTATTGAACATAGCCTGGAAAGCACCGAAAAACTAATAAGGGACGCAGGAAAACTTTATGAAATTATGACAGACACTCTTTTCCTATCTCCATTAAAAAAGTCAACTAACTGTCATGTCTGTCACCATAGTATTTCCTTTTATTTAGAAACAAAGCACAAACACATAAATTTTCTGTTTCCGGAGCTATTTGAACACACATAATCAAAAAAACCGAAACCAAGCCATAACATTACAATTTATACTTGATTCTTGTTTGGTTCTTAGGTTTCTGGATAAAGTATATCTCTAAATTATACTTAAATTATAATTTTAAACTATTATTAGGACTAAGACATCTGACAATTAATTTTGAAATAAACAGCGGCCATATTTAGTTTACATGCAGTTTTACATACATTAAAAATAAACAAGGTAGTAAAAAGTTTCAATGCAGTTTTTAAACATAGAATTTGCCGTTACAAAATCTACTTGTGACTGCAAAAAAAAAATTTAATTGAGGGTAGTCAACATTCATGTAATATATAAGTCTAAGATGAAGTAAGTATACAAGCATCCATTTTTTTACGCCGCGGTTGAAACTAACATAAAGGCATTTCTTTGTTAAATAAAACAACATAATTTATTGCAGTTATTGTTTGTGAATGAACTCAAACGTGTTTTAGTTTTACACGTACTTTCACTAACATATACGCAAATCAATTAAAGAAGAAAAAACGAACTAGGGATAATTCTTTGGTAGGACGTATTCCTATTCATAAACTTTATAGACCCAGGAATCTTTGAAGGCTAAATTCATATTATAAATTCGGCCGTTAGTGATCAAAATGCCGCCAAATGCTTCCCTTACCTTTATATCAGCCATCTTGTTATAGGTGCTATTAAAACGCGTACGATCAACGCGAACAAATGTTTGTCTGGTAACCAGAACAAAAGGGATATTAATCACGCTCCACGTTAAAAAATAACATTTTAACTAACTTTTAGAGCATATTTAACAACTGCAATGAAACAACGAAGACGCCAAGAATAGCAATAAACAAGTGTGTTATTTTTTTAAAACACGTTCGGTAAACCATAGAGCAGGTCCAGATCCACACTCTATAGTTTTCCAGTATGTGCCAATATTGCCAAGATAGTTTATTTCAGTGGCCCATATTGGATTGTTTTCTACTGCAAAATGGCAAAATGTTGTATGTATTTGTGGAAATGTTATAGTTCTCGTTGTTTAATTGTACCACCATTAAGTTTGGCGATAACTTCATAGAGCCAGTCACCGTAATTAGCCACGTAACAAATGTTACTCGCCCCGCACGTTAGGGGGCCCCGCCAAACACGTGAATGTGCAATATTCAGATTTTTTCTCGACAGCCCGTTCAGCTCCTATAGAATAGATTTACTTACATAAATTAACTTGTAAACAAGTGATGACTCTGGTGGACCCTCAGATAGGCCATGGACCATCGGGTAGCCATGTTTGTTTTGAACGCTAATTGACAACTGACAAGTGACTGACATTGACAAAGGTTAAGGTACATAGGCAGCAGGTTTCGTTTTAGGTTATAAAATACAAAAACTAATTTTAAATGTTTACTTCTTGAAGAATACGCTGCAAAATGTCAATAATATCGATTGCATCAACAGTGCTCAAGCGAGCTGTAGCATCAAGATTTAGCACTATATATAAACCCCTTGTAAATAACACAAGAACAGCTTCTGGTAGTGTCACAACAAGAACTATTCATGATGTGAATACAAACGTAGTTAAAGACGTAATGCTATTTAAATACGAGAACCCAAAGTTTTTTATGTACATGAATGTATTTGCTATAGTACAGTATATGTTCTGGACCTATTTGGGATTGTTTGCATTCACAACTCTGAGGGACGCGCCGGTCGACAAATCTACCATCGACGATGATACACCGTGGTTTAGGCGAATAAACCTCGGCGAAAACAAGTACAGGAATACCTTAGGAACTGTTTCTGTTTTGGTTGGTTAGTATTAGTCTAAGCCTTCAATAGAAATAAGTTACATCTTTTGATCGCTGGGTGTGCTGTCTTCAATGGCTGTCTTAGGGTTTATAACACTCCCCATAACAGTATCATTTTATTTATTACAGGTGGTGGCTCACTAGCAATGATCTGGATGTACACACTCCGTTCTGTCCGCTATTTAGTCCTGAACAAAGGTGGCAAGAGCCTCACATTCATCACATACACTCCTTTCGGCAAGAACCGTATGATGACTGTTCCTTTAGAGAATGTCTGCTGTAAGGAAGCCAGGAATATCGCCAGAGTGCAGTTACCATTGAAAATTAGGAACCGATGGATGCACTACATGCTTGACATGCGAGGAGAATTTAAAAACCCTCTTCTATTTGATTGTACTGCGGGATTGATGAGAAAGTGGTGAAAACTGTTGATTCTAAGAGTATCTTTTGGAAATTATTATTTATTGTAAATATAGTTTTAGTTTTGTTTTAAAATTTGTTTTTTTTTACTTTGTGTTCAATGAAGGAACAGAGTTGGGGGAAATTCAAAGATTTTATTACAGCCAACCTGTATTATATACTTTGATATTTATGATCTTCATTAGCTATTCTTTGAAATGAGGAATTGAATATAGGACTCACTATTTCTGATTTGCAAAGTAATAGGATGTATTTACAGATATGATAGATAGAAGGTACAAAATTTGTGATATTATCCAAGCAATAAGATGTTTATAAAGATAGTGCAGTACAAATACAATAAAATAAAACACCCTGAAGTGAAGATTTATCAGAAAAATCTTTATTATTTCTTTATAACTATAGTAACGGAAATACGTCGTCTTGTCTCAACACAAAAATAAAGAAGTACATTAATAACAAAAAAAAAAATAGAATTCTTTTTTTTTATTTACAATATGCCATATTTTTATCAATAAATGGTAAATGCAAATATTGTATACTATTTGTGTATTCAATCTTTTGACCAGCCGATATCACTACCAAAATCCTAAAACTATATTTGCACCTACCAGAAACAATAAGACAGTAATTAATTAAAACGAAAGTCTTTCAATACCATAGATAGACAATTCATTTTACAATCAACTTAATGATACACATTTAGGATTATTATACACTTGCAACACAGATTTTATTTACATATTCTAACGAGCAAAATGTTCATTTATAATTTTTAAACAAGAAAAATTACATCATTTAAATGTTTAAATATACTTTTTTATTAAATAAAGAGGGCACGATAGTGTTACAAGTGTAAAATATCCACGTCGCTTATCACATCTATTCACCTACTGACAATTTTTGATTAATTCTACAAATGCTTTTACTAGCTTGCTACCACAAGCTACAAAGGATCGATGTAGTCTTAATATCAGTTAGAAAAATACATACATCCATGGTACAGTTAGCTACATAAGTTGGTCAACAGTTAATAATAAATAACACATCATGTTGGTATGAATTTACATGAAATGTTGAAACACTTCATGACAATATTTGCTTGTTGTTAACAAACTTATGTTGCTGACTGTACAAAAAATGGCACTAATGCCAGTTTATATTACAGAGATATTTTACACATACTAAGGAGAACACCCACAAAATGGTGTTGACAATATAATTACAATGTTTAAATACAATACAGATGAAAGAACGACATCATCGATCCTCGAACTATAAAATTAAGTACAATATTATTTTCTTATTTACAATAAAGTCATAAATATTTACTGTACTATAATAAGTTAATTTTAAGGTCCCGTGACGTCACAGGGAGCAGTGTGCATATTGAGGCTCTAAATAATGGCATGAAAGTGCCTTCCGACCACAGATCTAATAAAGTATAGATCTTCCACTGCTTGTAATTAATGAATAATAAGTAAAAATGCGCAAACATCGGCCACTGTGTAAAGAGCTATTTGTTACCGGCCATCATTTGAGATAGCAAATAACTGCAACTATAGGCTTTTCATACATAGACACACTGCATTGCAGTTACACTTACTCTCAACATTTTCTCCGTTTTTATTGATTTAATATTTGTATTGCATTATAAAACTAACACTAACAATATTTTATTTATAATCACATAATATTTATGAACTATATAAATATAAAGGTATACATATTATTTTATTTCGAATTTAATAAGAGAGTTGTTTTTGTACGAGAACTTCGTGTGGCTAGTTTTAAGTAAGTATCATAAAAAATCTGTAGGTACATTGAAATGAAATACATCTTTTACTACAAAATAAAGTATGAGGAGCGAAATATCAATTTATGTGCCATCTATGATTAACGCTTAATCCTTCTCCGTGTGAGAGGAGGCCTGTGCCCAGCAGTGGGACGATAAAAAGGCTGTAACAGTAACAGTGCCATCTATCAAATTTCTAACCGTTACGGACCTAATCCATGCTCTGTATTTACCCATCTATAAAGAAACTGTCAAAGTAAAACTAAAAGCTGAATATTTTTGAAGATGGATAGACTAATTAAAAAAAAGAAAAACAAACGTGATCTCTTAAATGATAATAACAATAGGGTAGCTTTATAAAAGTAACTGAAATAAGTACTATTACCTTGTTTTCAAATAAAGGACTCAGGGCAGTACAAAATACGTTAATATTTTTGTACTACATAAGTAACTTTCAAGGATGATTAAATAGCGTATAAATTATTGGTAAATCTGTCGGTTGGTTGGTCTATGGTCTACTAAATTTTAATTTGACACAGTAAAAACTATGAGTCACTTTATACTTCGGTGTTCTAAATTATTTCTAAATAGCCCAAAACTTTTTCAGTTGTCGAAGTTACGCCTTCACTATTTTGAACAGGTAAATTGTTTTATAAATTATTTTGAAAATAGAAGTCCCTAATTTTATCATTAATAAAAAAACTGAAATAAATATTTAATATTTTTCTTCATTTCACAATCACTCTCACTCGTCAGTCTATCGCTTACTTTAAGTCTCAGTCAACACCAAAAAAAAAAACAAAAGTTCAGTATCATAAAACTAGTTTGTTTGTACAATAATAAAATTATTAATAAATCAACGATCCGTCGAATCAAATTTCTTTGTCAGGAGTTGTAAAATGTCCACATACCTTTCTGAAATACGGTCACAAAAAATAGGGACCATAATAATCATGAGACCTCATTGGCCAATGAGTAAAGTATCCATAATTCGTATAGTGTTCTAATATAACACCATTTTATATAAACAAACTTCTACTAAAGAGTATTGATGAACTTTACAACTTTTCAAACATTATATTTCGTCACGACACAATTCAACATGATTCACTTAGTCTTCTCAATGAATTATTATCATTTAAAATCGTCAATATTACACATCTATTTACCTTGAAGTCACTGTACATAAATCTTGAGTAAACTTGGTTTCTATTTTCAAGAAATTTTGACAATAACATCAAAGTTGCTGTCTTACCGCGGATTTCAATAACCTATCTAAGGTTTTGCTTATAAGAGATAGAAATTTGACATGATAATATCTAGTTCCTATTTCTAGTAGGCAAATAAATAGATATGTTATTGAAATCAGCCGTTAGTGATTATTTAATTCTACTATACACTGATAAACGAATAATTATGAAATATCTCGTCAATTGAATCGCTAATCAATAATTTATTACATGCCATAAATGAGGCTAACACCTGTTCCAAATGATTTAAGTATCGATACAATTATCGATAATCGTTATCATCACAATCTATCGACATAAATGAATTACTGTACATCACTGACATCAGATTTAAAGTCAAAATATTATTTATCTATTTCCTGCCTATTTATAGGAAACCAGAATTCCAATATAACAAGAATCTTAACCATTACCTAAAAGTTGCTTTTGGAATCTAATGTATGGAGCATCCATCTAGAAAATTCGAAGACATGTCATTTGAGATGCTTATACATATGTCGCTGTGAAACATTGCAGTTTATGTCAAAGTGAATGCATGTGTGCACTTTAGTTCAGTTCATGAGATATGTAGTTACAATGCTTGTGAATTCTGAAAAATATGAGTTTTATCCCATCTATAACCGGGCAGAACCAGGGTCGGATTAACCCAATAAAAAAACCATCATTTGCTAAAATGGGCCCCGCACTGACAACCTAACTTTATTCACTGTTCATCCTCAATCGTCTAGTAAGACGTTTAGTTCTTTAACTCTACACTCCGAATTTGCTAGGGGCCCCACGCGGGCCTGGCTAGAACGGAGCAAGTATCTATACGCATTTGCGATCTATGAAATAACTTTCCCGCTCTATTGGCCACTAATAATGAACGCATGAGCCTGTGTCCAATACCTGAATTCAGACAGACAAAGTTATCTATTGAGAACTGTAGTTAATTTCACATTTTTCTACAGTACACTTAAACCGGTCAGAATGTATGTGTAAACTATTTCCCAGCATTTTCAAACCGATTAACAAAACGGTCATTATTTCCATGTAAGTGTTGAATCCCGCGCTTAGTACCGGGCGTCACGGCGCCGTCAGTCCGACAGATATCGTGTCGGTCGCGTGTCGTCGCCGTCGTCGTCTCGTGTCGGACTGATGCTGTCGATTTCGTCTACCTCCTCGAGATTCTTGTGGTTCGGGTTGCAGAGTCTGGAAAATGTGACAAGTCATATTAGTTAGGATAATTCGTGCAGAGTACATAGTCTCAGAGATAATGTTTTCATGTAAACATTGTATTTCAGTTCTCAGTTCGATAAATAACTTAGAACAATAATACTTTCCAGTAGGATTTAAGCTTTCAATACATTTAATTCAATTTTATGCATAGCTCATAATCATGTTTGGAAAGTAAATTAAAACTAAAGCTTGGGTTTGAACTTCTTCAATTTTGAAATTTTTATCTTACTTGCCAACATCTCATATATAGACCAATTGGACCACAGTGGGTTTCTAAAGGCCCGCGATGCCCCTATAAATCTTCTTTGGACCCTACGAACCAGAGACGTGCAATATTTTCAGGGCCCCCATGGGTAAATACGGCCCTGTTCACATACATTGACAGTTGTAAGTAGGTACGTACCTGCACTTGCAACAAACGATGCATGGCGCGGCTAGCAGCAGCAGCGGGCTGGCTACCAGCAGTAGGAGTCCGAAGCCAGCGAATATGCCTACCACCTGGAAAACAGAAACACGACATCTCAATAAGGCACAAATGTGTAGTTAAGAAACAACTTCTAGTATTTTCCATCTGTGTACCATTCCAGGTCTTTGTTTTGGTTCAGAGATTGACTTAAGGTAGGATGAAAGCAAGTGATATTGCCTAGGTTGCAGCTGAGTACCAGCGTTTTACATGGAACGACTATCGTCAACCCAGTTACCCGGGTAACCCGATAGCCCCTGGTAAGAAGGACTGGCTGTCAGATTTACGACGTCAAACATGTTCAAATGACAGCTGGGACCAAACTTGCCTTCCGATACAAGGAGGAATTCGTTATGGCAGGTTTGTTACCCCTTCACGAACCGACCACATCAAGCGTTGCTCAACCTTAAGATGTATAGACTCTAACTACTACTTAAGAGACCAGGGCCCGATTCTCCTAATTTTACTTAAGCAACATACGATTCACATTCGACTGCGATCCAATCCCGACTCGATTACGATTAAAGCGTATGTGGCATTCCGTTCTTTTTTCTTTGAAATAAATGTTTTTATCCTTTTCTGTCATTCAATAATGAATCGTTTTGTCTGCAAATGATTTACGATTGCAATATGATTGTAGAGCAAACTACCGTATAGACCAAAATCACCAAAATAGCAGACCAATCGCAAACCAATCGAATGTCGTTGGAATACGATTGGTCTTATATTAGTAGCAGAATGCCCGATATGGTTAAAACTGCTATTGCGATCATATTGCGATTCGATTTCTATTCAATTTTGAAATTATTAACTTAGGAGAATCGGGCCCCTGCATTAAAAAAATATATCTTAGTTACCTGTGCACGATGCCATAAGACCGATGCGCGTGAGTGTCCCAGTTTGTTCTTGCACGGCCCTTTGTCGTAGTGGCGTAACAGAAAATCGTCCTGCAACAAATTGATACAATTTTAATTGTCTCTCGATTTACTCTTACAACACCTGGGGTCTCAGCGTCAATTAATTTTGATATTATAGGATAGGTAATCGTTTTCAAAGAAACTCCTCTTTCAAAAGTGTAGTTTTGCTTTTGCCTGTAAATATTTCTTTTTTCAGTTCAATATATAGACCAGTTATTCGGGGACTTCCTGTATCGAGGCTACTTTATTCGGGTGCGTGCAGTAACACTAGCAGAAGTTTCTTGGTTGTATTGCGTCTTTTGATGTTTATTTAGAAATAATAACTTCGAACACTTCCATCTCCTCATTTACAAAACTAACACAAAATGTAAATACAATGTAACCAACAATATGTTGTAAGTAACAATTCATTGGAAATTAGCAAACGTGTTGCTTTTAACTCCATTGTCTTAACTACGGTTAAACAGTCGTAAATCACATTTCGCATGCGCACAATAGGTGTCAAGGGAACATTGGTTTTTCCGCGGTTAATTGGAAAACAAGCTGCGAAGTGACCTGTCCCCGGCCCTAATACTGTGGAACTAATTAGTGGTTTTAATCACTAATACTTCAGATAGAAGATATGTAAATATGTATTCTAATACTATAAAGATGAATTGTTTGTTTGGTTTGTGTGTTTGCAAAAAAAAATCTCTCAGTGTAAAGGGCGCCTTCAAATTAGTCGCAAAGATCCACGTGGATCGGTTTATTAGATACCCATTATTAAAAACATAAAATGAAGTGATGTATTTTGAAATCTGCAAAAGGATGTAATACCTGTAATTAATAAGAATAAGGCAAGAAATTCCCATCAGTCAGGTAACTTAATTTTTAAGTAATTATTTTTTGTAACCGTTGGACGATTTTGATTTGATCACAACTATATTTAAATAGGTTGGTAGATCCAACGTCATATTTAAATGTAATAACGTAATACCTTTGTTCAATTTAAGTATTGTGAATCTAATATAAGGTGCATAGACCTCGGTCATGAAGTGAATGTATGAATATGCAATACATAGTACATAGTTTAATGAACTGAGAACTCGATTGTTGTGACAAAGTGTTTAATTGCCGTAATTGGCACATGGTTGATACGAATTAAATGCAAAACCTAATAATAGTAACTAGAACAATTAATTTACAATTAAGTGTGCCTATTATTGAAATTATTTTTTTAAGTGCAAGAGGTACTTATACTTAAGTACCTACTCCTACGTAATAATATCGTCAACTTTTTGCCATCGTCAGAGCACATAATTAATGTAGACTCTTGACACTTAGGTACTTCCTAAGTTTTCTTCTACAACTTCCGATGAGGTGAGTTATATAAATATTTCGCATTTGTATTAGTCAGTTCCCATCCCAGACAATATTGGTTCCCATACCTTTGTAACCCTGGCAAACCCTAGTGCCTCAAGCACGGTACAGAAGTTCACACATAGGTATGACTCACCTACTTTCTTTAAATGAAATATCTATCTATAACCTATTTCGCAACTCCTCTCCTTTGCCTAGACGGCCTCTAATACAAAACATCATATCATCATCCTCTTACCCTTTATGAAAATTTTATTTTAAGTTTTCTCCTTCCATTTTCTTCTATCTGCTATCATCTCACAAGTAAAATTCTTTCTTGCCCTATCTACTTTCACACAATCCATCCATCGTTTCTTTGGTCGTTCCCTTCCACGTTCATACTTACCACCTTCCTCACAACATGAGTTTCATTCCTAATACAAAACCTATATAAAATAACTATATAAATAACTGATGCTTTATATAACTCGGTTTGTTTGATTTATTAACTTCGTAAAATCAGTTTATATCATATTTTTTTCATATAGGTACCTAACTTCCTAGTTCAACTTGCATTGTATAACTTTCTCAGAGTCAACCCATAAAATATTGTAAACACTTCTTTTTTTTAAAAGAGTGTCTATGAAGTTTCTTGCCGGTTTTTCTCCATAATACCCACTTTTTGGACGTTTCTTAAGTACCTGTAATAGGTCTATCTATACTTATAATAAATCTGTAGAGAGGCCAATTCTGTACATTGAATATATTTCCAAAATAACTATTAGGAGGTGATTAGTGATCGATACTGATGCCAAAAATGCAATCAGTAAAATTTTTGTCTGTCTGTCTGTCTGTCTGTCTGTCTGTCTGTCTGTCTGTCTGTCTGTCTGTCTGTATGTTCGTTATGGAAACGAAAACTACTTGACGGATTTCAATGAAACTTGGTACGATGATTCTTCGTACTCCTGGGCAGGTTATAGGATACTTTTCATCACGCTACGGTCAATAGGAGCCGTGCAGTGAAGGTAAATGTTGGGAAAACGGGAGAAGTTACTCCATTTTTTATGCTTCCGTCGCGTGTGCAGCCTTAATGGTTAAAGCTACACAGAAACAATGTATGACGGAAATTTTCTCCTTAAAATTATGTAAAAAATATACCTTGACAGTATATGTCTATCTTTTATGGTTGGTTCACAATAACACGTTTAACTCTCGATAGCCTCTTTTTGCACAAAGTTCAAATCTAACGCGGACGAAGTCGCTGGCAGAAGCTAGTCTATACATATAATAAATCTGTAGAAAAGTAATTTTTGTACATTGAAGAAATTGACAAAAAAAATAGCCAGCATGTTAAAGGATAACTAACAGAACCCATTTCCATCATTTTTGTCATTTTTGTCTGTTTGTCTGTTTGTCTGTTTGTCTGTTTGTCTGTTTCTCTGTTTGTTTGTTCGAGATTCACGTAAAAACTACGAATTAAATGCAGACAATGCTTATATACAAAAATTCTACGTAACTTGGGGTATTACTTAGTTTTTGTTTCATCGAAATCGATTCACTCTATCAAAAGATATGATTAATTTTGTGAATTCAAGATGTAAAATATTACGACACGCAATCTATTTGTCAATACTGTACATTTGAATATTGTACTTATATTAGTTGATCGGCCTATTATTAATCTTTACACAGAAAATCACACCTTTATAAGTAACTTCGGAAGAAAAAAAAAATGTAAATTTTGTTTAGCCAAGGTTAAAGTAGCTCCATCTGTGGTAAATAAAATACATCCAATTTGTCAAAGGAGCGAGGTGGTAAATGACAATACTACCATACATTCTTTATAGAGGATTATTATTTCAACAGATGGAGTTGTGTATTTTCCGTAATTCACCATATTTTAACACGTAGTGTAATTTTTCGATAGACATTTCAATAGTGTTTGTCAGTTTGCCGTGCCACATCAAAATCCAACTAAGTAATTATTACCTTGATAAAAAGAAAATTAATAGTTCTCAGCCAAATTTAAAACGGTGCCATCTAAATTATTTTTTGAACATTATGTCAAAAATGATGACTTTAGTTACAGATGGAGTTCATATCAGGATTTTTTCATAAACATAGTTTAGCTTATCTTCCACTAATGTGGTGGCCTTAAAACAAATTACTTTGAGTGAGAAGTATTAAGTAGACCTTAATTATTTTTTTTGATGCAAAATATGTAAACTTAATCGTAGAAGAAATGAGGATCTATCTCTCGCAAGCGCTGCTAAGCGTGAGGTAGGTAATGTAGGATTCTGTAGCTTTAAAAACAAGCCCAGGTACAAAGTGCAGATAAGAAATGGGGGCTTTCTCGATTTAATACCATACACACGTAAAATGCTTTATGCGTCTGAAAACGTACAAATTACGCGCCGCATACCAGAGACATGCTTACTTTTAACTTCTGATCGCAAATACACTGTTCACGATTACGAACAGTCTCAGTAAGACCCGAGCCAAGTCTAAAAAAACACCTTTTATATAAAACTACGTTTGATGTCATTTAATCACAAAGACAGAATTGTTCTCTGTTGCAAATCCTATCCACCTATATCCTATCCTATCCTAATCCAGAATGCATTGCAGGTGTGCATTGCACAAAAACCAATGGTATCCTATTCGAGAAGTCAAAAGACTTGACCTGCCAACGTCAGCTTCTGCGCTAAGCAAGTGTTCTTAATAGTACCATCAGAATTACATTCATCGTTGAATGAGGTGATTAAATTTTCAGAAACTACAATAACAGTAGGGGCCAAAGCGTATGATCGCTATATAGAGCTCTGATTGGCCCCAGGTGATCAAGTCAGGTCTGATTTGTTTGTTCATCAGATCTTTGAAAGTGTTTCGGTGGATACTTACTGTCGTCCTGTTTACGTGTGACACAAAATATGGTATATAAACGTCCTCCGCAAAATTTTCCCGGTGTGCGGTAGTGACGCACAGTATACAGCACTTATGTTTCTTTTGATTTGCTGGCTCCACCAAGAAATGACAAATTGCGAGCGTACATTTTGAAAATCTTGGCAAAACTGCAGGTTTCAAGTACGAAAACATGAAGTGGACTCGCACAGATACGTACATTTTGCCTATTCGTGAACTAATGCAAACATTTCGGTGGAGTCCCGGCTTAGGCCACCACATTAGGCGTGCGCGATCCTCGGGCGTGTGAGTAGCGCGGGCGTCGCGCGTGCGTCGCGAGCGCGTTGCGTGAGCGTCGCGTTTTGCTGCCCTGCGGCATTTGAAGCGCGCTCGCGGCGCGCACGCGCCGCTCTCCTTGACGTTTAACTGCTAAGGCGATTAGCGGGCGGCGGGGATAGCGGGCGAAGGGGTAAGAACGCAACTCAAGCGCCGCGTGCTCGCCGCGAGCGCGTCGCTTGCACTCTTCACACATGCCGCAGGGCAGCAAAACGCGACGTTCACGCAGCGCGTTCGCGACGCCAGCGCTACTCACACGCCCGAGGATCGCGCACGCCTAATGTAGGGTCAGCCTTACCATAGTGAGTAAGTGCACAGAAAATTCCCGTCATACAACAAGCTCCGACTATACAGGTTTTAGTGTTGGTGGTCTAAGTGACGTTCCGCCACAAGTGTTTCTCCCCAGTAGTGAAACTATCCTACCTTAAGCGCCTGCTGATGATGATGACTCATTTTATCATCCATCCAGCTATTCCCCAACTATGTTGGTGTTGGCTTCCAGTCACCGAATCTGTTTGAGTACCAATATTTTGCTTGGAGCGACTACCTATCTACCTATCTTCAATCCAGTCAACTACACATGACGATATCCATGGTAAGACTGACAGACTTTCTGGCTTCTGATTAGTCGCAGCAGTTGCAGAAAATGTACAAATGACAGCTTTGTCAGACTCAAAGCATATAGACATAGATTATAGCTGTTTCCTGTGAAAATTACTTACGCACCATACGTAATAATTTTCCAAATTGGCTGACTAGATCCAGAGATATTCACAACGTCACAAACTTTACTTCTTTTGTTTAGATAAATGGTTACATCCACAACACAACCTTGATCAATGAATCTATGCGACTGCTAAGTGCTAATCCTAATTATACTGTCACGTGAAAGACCTACGGGACCTACGGTGCACCTACGGGATAAGTAGTATTTTGACTATTCTATATTGCCCACGCAGACGAAGTTGCGGGCAACAGCTAGTATGAAATAAAAACCTTTGAGTTTGGTACTCACATCAAGTGACGCCAAACAATACCAGCAGAAGACATGCTTGCATCGTTTACACATCATCTGTGCACAGCCTTCGTCTTTTTCTATGGGCACGCGACACATTGGGCATAGCTTGATGAGCTCCGAGTCCGGTAGGAGCGGTGCGCCCGCGCCGCCCATTGACGAAGACGCGGCCGCTGCCTCGCAAGATAATCCGCCGTGCCACTGGAAGAGAGAAAATACAAAATATAGCTGTTGAATGGCATTAGAAATGATTTGTATATAATAAATGTAATGTTGCGCTGTCAGTAACCAGCGAGATTAATAGCCAGACCTAACTTATGTCATAAATAAAAATATTAGTCGTACAATCAATATCCAGTAAAAACATCCATGATAGAGAAATAAGGCATTATAAGACGATTACAGTGTAAACTCTAAATAACGACTCTGGACATTAATTGCGTTTCTTTTATTCCATCCAAACAGATATTTTCCACAAAGATAATCGTTTTCCACGCGCAGTAATTTCGTATTCAAAATGTAACCCTTTCATTTGAGCGCGGCTTTCGCTTGCCTTATACCCTTTCATGTCGCGAATAGTCGGGGATTTGTCGCCCGAACTCTGAACTAAGATTTGCCCTTTGAGCGGCTTCTGAATATTTATATTGACACTATTTTTAGATTACTCTCATTCTCATTCGACATATCTGCTGTAATTCTGGTCTTTGTGTTGCGTTTTGTTGCGGTTTTAGTTGTGCAAAATATTAAGATTTCATATTTTTTGACGGATAAAGCTATTTTTCAGATGTATTATGTCAAATATGTTTATCTGCCTCCTGAAGGAGTTACTTTATACGGCCGGATAAAAAATCTCTCTATGACCATTTTCGAGTTACATTTTCATCCAAGAACAAACTTAGTTTTGAAGTGAAGTGACTTCTTTAAAAGGTCTTAGTTAGGCCAGCAAGTCACCTACAAAAAACATAGTTTGGATCGTTTTCATTTCGTTGTTTTTTTTATTAGTAACCCAAAAAAGCTTTGAAACATCTACTGTTGGCAAGCTACACTATCACCTGCTGGCCTAAGCTATATTTTATACGTGTACGGCCAATAGTTCTTCCCAGTTGCAACTGAAACCGCGAAAACAGCCAGCAACATTTCAACTTATCAAAACAAAATGTCCATTAAAAAAAGCTAGCCAGTGTAACCAAGCTCTATTTAAAACCAGTACATTGAAGTAGGCAACTGTGACACGGTAGGTTAGCGTGCATTGTTCGTCATCTCGACCCAGTTGCTGAGAGCTAAGAGCTACGTGAAAGGGGAATAGATGCAGGATAGTAGGGAAAATGGCGACCTTTTTGTGCAGCAAGGGTGATTACATTTACACAGAGCTATGTTGCTACAAAAAAGTAGTTTATTGTAAGGATAGAAATGACTGTTTTTATGTCTTAATGATGTACATCATGTTCAACTTTAGTCGGAAGGTTTTTTCGTCCACAAGGAATATATGGGTGGAGAAAATGTCTGTTTTTAGCACCCCTTTGCAAAGCCTTTAAAGGCAAAGTTACTACAATAAAACAGAAGATTCTTATACAAAACAAAGGGTAATTTACGTACACCGAAAAGAACAAACATGGTGGTTTGTTTTATAATTAAACAAAATACTTCGTTACAGTAAAGTGGAAATTCGTGTAAGTAATTATATTTAACTTCTCAACCTAGTTTGCTTAGGCGCGTATACAAAAACGTTGTGCACATTTTGTTTTTAAATTAAAATTAAATCTTCTTTGGTCTAACTGGGTTGGGGTCGGGGTCAGCTTCCTATCAAAATACAGGGGATGTATTTCCATATTTTATGTTATATGATGGATGATGTGTCTTATTCACATAACCTTCTAAACAAGAAATTCTAAGAATCCCCATCTCTTCTCCCGTTCTGAGAAATTCGGGTATCCGAAGTTTCCGAAGCAAGACAGTGTACATCCCTCATGTACCCATTTGTACGTCTTGATAGTCTGTCAGATTTTGAGATATATATTTGATAAAAACATACCCTTTGAACTGATATTTAATCTCCTATTCAAACAGCCCAAAATGGGATTAATGAACTCAAAAATCTATGCATCAGCATATAGACCCTCATTAAAGCAGAATCATTGATAAAATATGAAGCAATGAAGATGCTGCAAATTAATAAAGCGAATCCAAAAGTCGAGATTAGTCGCGGTACCCAAGCGGTACCGCAGCGTCGACGCAGCGTAAAATGAACAAAAGGATTAGGCAGGAAAGCGAAACGGGGGCCATTTTGTTTTGACAATGGGCTGCACGTTGAAAAGACTTTCCACTACATTACGGAGAGTAGTATGACTTTCGTGTTATGGCGTTGTTGAACCTTAGACCGTGGGATTAAAAGGTGGACCCTTTTTACCCACGACGGAACGGAGCAGGTATATGCGTTTAGGGTGAGAGATGTGCGTTTGTGTGTTTGTGTGTGCGTTTGTGCAAAGTAATGTTCCCACATATCATCTAAACTAATGATCTGATTTTGATGCGGTTTTCAATAAAGGGTTTGTGTTCGATGAGTTCATGTTCTTAGATAGGTGTCATGGCTGTAACTCACTAGGGGGCGCCACAATATTAGTCCAAACAGCAAAGGAATGTTCCCCCCTACCTTCTAAGCTAATGATCCGATTTTGATGCGGTTTTCAATAACGTTTTTGTGTTCAATGAGTTCATGTTCTTAGATAGGTGTCATGGCTGTAACTCACTAGGGGGCGCCACAGTATTAGTGCAAAAGAGCAAAGTAATGTTCCCACCTACCTTCTAAACTAATGATCCGATTTTGATGCGGTTTTCAATAACGGTTTTGTGTTCGATGAGTTCATGTTCTTAGATAGGTGTCATGGTTATTAATCACTAGGGGGCGCCACAATATTAGTGCCAAACAATGTTACAATATAATCAAAACGTCCGATTACAATTCTGTTTTCATCAGCAATGTGTACGTGCTTAATGCATGCTCCCAAATAATAAAAATTACGCCTGTAACTCACTAGAGGGCGCTACAATATCGGTGCAAAATAATATTGCAATAACATATTATATAGACTATAATTCGTATATGTTCTCTAAAAAGTCTGAAATAAAATTAAGCAAAATTAAAAATTTTGAAAAAAACCCCGACGGTAAAAATCTTATTGAAAAATAATAAAATAACTCAAAACCCCCGACTTAACCCAATTATATAGGAATAACCGTCGGGGGCTGCCTTTTCTATATGAAATTTCAACAATTAATTGAGTGTATTTTATGTCATCGTTAAACATCTACAATTCTTCAATAATTGTATTCACGACACTAGAATCCTTTAGCTGGTTTAATGGCAGCTCCCGACGGATATTCCTATATAATTGGGTTAAGTCGGGGGTTTTGAGTTATTTTATTATTTTTCAATAAGATTTTTACCGTCGGGGGTTTTTTGATATAAGATTATAAGGGAAATTTATTACCGCGAAATGATCCTTTAAGAACCATAGATGGGCAAAAAAGGCGATTCCATAGATATTGAAGGATTCGAGAAATAATTCCATAGACATTAGTTAGATAATTGGAAGCCAGCAGCCACTTAGGCATTCCAAACAAAGGCTGTTTTGCGATTTTTCGTTACTTCTGGTACACTTAGATCCTTTGGGTCATATTTTCGCAAAAACACAAGAAAACCCTTACCTCCTGGTTGCACTGCGAACAGAAGTCATGCCGGCAGGTGGGGCAGTGGGCAGGACTGGCAGCTCGCACGTGTACCACCGTGTCGCAGCCCACGCGTGGGCAGAACGCGCGCCCCGAGTCCATCGCCACCTCTGGGAATATATTATTGATTAGTTGGTATCTAGATACACGTGGTTATAAGTAGAGCTCAAGCTCAGTATCTGCATCTGACACAACAAATCGGATTTAACTACTCTACTAATTAACTGACCACTCAAAAAGGAGGAGGCTAAGTTCTCAATTCAGATGTCATTATAACATGATTCTTTATTAAATGCATTTCTAAGGTTACAGCCTAAAATTGGATGGATAAAAAAGAATGCAGGCGTTATGGCACCAGGATTACGTCTTATAGACCCCATATACCTGCTATTACAACGCGTTTTATGAGTTATTTTCATAATGTTGATTTATTATTGGGAGCTAAGAGAAAAATATTTAATCAGGAAAACATTAAGACGGTTCTAGAAAAAGTGCCTGGACTCTGGCTCAGCAACAAAGATGATGGTTTTTCCTAGAACTCATTTATCCCGACGACGCTATGGAAAAATAAGAACGTCAGAAAAATAACCTTTCCCTTTGATTTTAAGCGTAATGTATTTATTATTGCTTCGCAGAATTCGATCGTTATCAAAGACATTATGAATAAGTAGCGATATAGCATTCAGACCTTGTTCTTATTGGCTTTGTGTGTTTTGACAGTTACTTTACAAATTGTCCCGTTTCATATCACGTCTCCTTATCGTGAATCTGATCAGGATATAGTAAATTTACAACGTGTTAAACCAGGAAATTCTGTGAGGCCACAATGTCATTGCTTTCCTTGCTTACTTCCTACTTACTTTTATTTCTTTTAATTTCCTTATAATGAGTTTCACGGAGTTTCTTGCTTGCTTCTCGGAATCGTGCAATTTGTAGTTGACCTTTTCATGAAAGCTTGTTAAGACCTATGTTACAGCCAAAGTGATTAAATATATATTATACATAATGACTGGTCATTGTATATAATACCCAAATTGACTAGATAGTGTGATAGATTAATCACTTTATCTGGATCTCATTCATAATAGCTGGTCAAAGTTAGCCAAAGTAATAAATATGGTATAATCGTCTGACTACTTACTAATTCTTAGAAACGGCTCAAGTTATTATCGACTCTTTTTATGATAAGTCATCAAATGATTCCTCCCACTGTGGGAGAGCAGCGTGAGGGACTCAGAGAGCGTGAGCGTGAGCGTGCAGCGTGAGGTCAGACTGTTAGTGGCTTAAACCCACGCGTTGAACAACGCGCACCGCCGAGACGGGTCCGTGTCTCCCAGGAGACGGAAGGCCGATAAGGCATCCGAACTCATCGCACAGGCTCACGTCTACGGTGGCTGGGAGTCGTCTCTCGACCACTGCCTCGACGAGGACACGGCGGTGCCCTTCCCGGGCAGGGCACACTCCGGGCCGTCGGTACAGTGGCCCGAGCCACACTTCAAAGAGGGGACTTTTCGCTACTATTATGGGGTGCACTGTGCTAACTAGCCTTTTTCGAATTATATTAAGGTCAGCTACCAGGCACTTTAGTTAGTTAACATGAAATACCGACTTGTTTTATTACATTATCTAAGTCTATGGAGATATTATATAAAATTGCTAGTTAATGTGATTAATTCTGTGTCAATTATCAATTTATCCAAATTGAGTAGATATTATAAATAATAGCTAAATAATATGTATAATATGCGGACTTATTACTTTGGCTGTAACACCTATTTGAAATTGTAAAAAGGGTCGACCTGCAGTAATTTCTAACCACTTCTTACAAATTGAGTTTTTATAATGTTGGTTACACGGGTTCACTCAATCGATTTACGTGGGAAGACAAAATACCTATTTTCTATAGTAAAGAAACCTTGCTAATATTCTCCTAGAATCTGATATGTGTGAAAGTCATGCATTTAGCTCCAAAAAGAATAACACAACAGTAGAAAATATTCACGCTATTACTTCTAATCTCACAGTAAAAGTTGTACATAATAATGACTACAAAAACCATGGTATAATAGCAAGATTGATGAAGATAAAGAACCACAAGGCGAAGCATTAAACAACATAGCTACGGTGCATAGTGAGAGCAAATGGTTCAATAATGTGCAGCCGAGGCGAGTAATCGCTGTGAAACAGACCGGGGCAAAATGCACGTCAGCGGCAGACGAGTGATACGCATCACTGATGATCAGCTCGAGCTGTCTACAATCAGAGCATGATGGAAGCACCAAGCTTATTGTTAGGAACATTTAAGTACTATTTGCATATTGTATATTGCAGTATATTGTATTGTATAGGTACCAATTTATGTATAAAACATTATTGAAAGGTTCCTCTAACCTACAGACAGACATGTGTTGTTGGGGAGTTTGTTACGCCATTTCTTCTTCCCATCAAAAACATATAGGAAGTAGTTAAGTGTGGGTGTGTTGGCTGCTTTTTGAAAATTTTTGACGTTTAAAAGGTGCTATTTTGCATCAAAATAATAAATGAATTCGAACTTATCAGTACTGTACTTGATGTGTGTAGATACGTACGAATATGAGACTTGCTGATGAAATAATTATAAGTGAACGTCAGTGGATTGCCGTCAATATTTTATTGCTCATATTTTAATACAGGATACAGATCAATACTATTTGGTTCAAACGTTGAGAACATTTCCCACGAAATGTTATGACTACGATATGAATGTTTTTGATTCAAAAGGAAGATCAAAGAAGAGACGAGGGAACTTGAAAAAATGACATAAATATGGCATTGGAATACTGAGATTTTGTGCACATCTGATGGACAAGATAAGTCCGTAGACAAACTACTTCCAATGACAACTGCAAATAAAAATTATAATGATGTATGTACTGACCATGATTAAGGCGGAATTTCAGATGTTTCTCCATAACTGCAGGCTCCACCAGGTCTGAAATCTCCTCCAAGTTGAGAGCTGCACCAACCCTGCATCGTGCATCAGGACAGGAGACTTCGTATGCACCATTGCACACTTCGAACTCCACGTATGCTTTCATACACTGTAACAATGGAAATTATAATTTAATTAGGCTTGTTTTTTATTTTTTAATGTAAGGCTATTGGCCTGTTTGGGCTGCTTAATTAGCATTGAATACTCATTTTTACTTTGGTGCATTTTATTTGACCTCAAGATACATTATATTTCGAAATATCAGATTTCAATTAAATTATCTGGACGGACTGTTACATCTAAGATCAGATAAAAGAGTACAGAAGAAAATTGGATTTAGGGCAAGAGAATGATGACCAAGATGACACTTCATTTGAAAATTAATAAAAGCCGGAGTATCGAACCACTCTGTTGTGATGTTGTGTTCTTTTTTAAATAGTAGTTTAGTAGTTTTATTATTTTTCTCTATAGAGCATAAATCAGTTCATACCGATAGACACCCGCAACTCCGCATAGGTCCAGTTGAAAACCAGCGTCAGACACTAGCTGTCTGGCATAATGCTGAACTGGACCTATTTGGCGCAACCTTTTGTTCTTTTATTTTGTTTTTGTTTTTTTTTTTTTTTCTATGTGTATGTATGGTTTGTGTCAATAAATAATTTTTCTTTCTTTCTTTCTTTCTATGTGCATAAGATAGCGTTTCTGATTTGGAATACATTTTGTCAATTTCAAATAGGTATGTATTAAGTAACATACTTAATATGAATATTGTAGTACGATACACGAACGAGCAACACTTATGAATTTAGATTTTTTCGTAACAAATATATTAAACCACTAATATAGAAAGTAATGAGATCGCAGCTTCCCGGAAAAAGATTATTCTTGTATTACGATATATCCTATGAATAATATTTTTTTCTAATACGAAAAGTCTACGTTATCGGTAAACTGGTCTTATTTCTTTCGATCTGTACTTAAACGGCCTTGTACTTCGAGTCATGACGAATCTGTGATTAGTTCAGTACAAATGTACGACCTTGGTTACTTTAGTTCATTGGCTTGGAATGTCAGAATAAGAATTTGTTTAAGTCTAGCTATCTTCCGTCTTCTCACCTAGGTAACAAAAGAATTACTTTCCGCACACGAAAAGTGAAAAGGCTTTCAACATCTCAAGACATCCCACCAGACAGTAAATTCATTAACAGATTTATTACCTGTAATAAATAATAAGGTTTTATTAGCACGAAGATAGTATCTATACATTTATGAGTCTATATTCCCTTTTACACAGATCTAGTAATAACTAGACACTGCAACTGCTTTCCCCTTTCTAAAGTACACCCACAACCGTGACAGTGGTTTATACGTATTGTTTATAACAAAGGATCGTTTTCTATAAAACTATTGTGTTAGGTTTCTCTTCATATTGTGTTGTAGTTGTTCAGGTACTTTAGATAAGTATCTTACCACGGCTGTTGGGAGTTAGAATACTAAGTAGGCATCTTGAAATAGCATCACGCTTTGAATTCCCTGAAGAGGTCATCATACTTAATAGAGTTGTTATATCTTTACTAGCGACCCGCCTCGGTTTCGTACGGGACCAGATTATACTTATAAACCTACATAATATTGAAATAAATTGTATAATAATTCCTTTAGCAGTTAATCATGACAGAGAGAGCGGGCAGGTGGTGATAGTATACAGATATTTGTCAGCAATTAATAAAGTCTCAGGAGACAAGAAACGGTCCTACTAAGCGAAATAATCTAGAACCAAAACCATAGTAACTGTTGCATATTATCTTAAGAAGCAGTCCTAAAAGAAGCGGATAAATCTAGAACTCGGATAATAAACAACCATACTAGATGTTGCATAAACTTAGCCACTAATACTGCAATATATTGTCAAACAAACAATTGCAATAAAAGTGTTTGTCAAGACATTCACGATGAGTATCGATCGAAGGCTGTCGCGTGTGCAAAACCACTTAAAGACGACTGCTATTACTCATAATATAGTATTTCAGTGGAATACTGAAACGCATTATCCTATATTTGGACTGTCCCAAGACCACATTCAGCCAGATTTAAATGTTGACAACGTAAAAGTAGCTAAAATGCAAATCCTTATGGGTTAACTCATTGCGTTACACAACAACACTAAAACGGCTGAACTGATTGAAGTTCCTCCAGACACGGATGAAAGCTAGTCTTGACTTATATTATAACCTGACCAAGACGTAAAGATATAGGCCACAATATAAAAATAACCATCTCCAAGGGAATATCGGCCTCAGTACTCTTAAAAGTATCCTACATAGCTAAAACAGCTCCAAGCCATAGAAAAATTGTCGCGCTGTCACGAAAATAAAATGCAAGACAGCAAAGTGAGCTTAGTAAAGTGAAATTTTAAAGTAACGCTTACACAGTGGGCGTGGTGTGGGAGGCAGCCATTTAAATGCACTTCATTCATAATCTTAGCCTGACGTCAGCATTGGAGGACAGTGAAATACGTCATTACAAGATAATCACAACTTAATGATATCGATTAAGTACAGTTAGATACAGTAAATAATGTGATTAGACGCGATATATAGCGTGATTTAGTTAAACGTGATGGACTCATTGTTCGTTTTGCAAAACAGAATGATAATACACGTGTAAGTGTAATTCTATGAAGATTTATGAGTCTTCTTTCTAATTTAGTACTGCAGACGGTAACAATACTTCATTATATCAACTTTGATGAAGTAAAAGATTAATTTTCTAAGTGTGTATTGTAGACTGCACCATAGCGCTCTTGGAATGGAACTGATTAGAGAACATTTGAGATGTCCTTTTAAAAATGGATGGGAAAAAATAGATAGGAACATAAACCATGTTAAGCAGAGCATCCTCCTAACAACAAGCTCCATCCTACAAATGATGATATAGGCATGATGTTGATTGAAACTTAAGGAAGAACATAGGTTACATATTTATCCGGATGTAAAATGGATATCCCCAGAATTAAAACGGCAAAAAAATTTACTGATGATAGCACGATATAATAAAAAGTTAGAACTAGCAAATAAAACCCATAACGATTTAGTGGAACTTCGCCAGAAAGAAGATTACTATATATGTAGAGGTATAATGACTTTGAAAGATTACCTTATTTCTAATAAATACATCGTTATCAAGCTACCTATTATGTATGTATGTATGCATTGTGTTTTTGTTCAATTTTATGTCAGGGTTCCAGTGATAATTTATTTTATTAGATTCGTCTTTATTATGCAGCTAATGGATAGCTGTCAAGGCTTCATTCAATATCGGTTTTGCATAAACCCATAGTTTTTCTTCTTGAAGGTTTTAAGCGAAATTGCGTAGAGTGGCTGCTACGAATGCAGATATTTAAATTATTACTGTGAAATCAGAAAGTACATAATCACAGACGTGAATAATAATGTTTAGAATTGAATTTTATAATAAATTTTCCATAAAATATTTCGCATGCCTCCGATACGGTTCTGTAATTTTAGGACCTGTGCAAAAAATGCTTTCCCCTTAAATTCACGGAATACGGAAGCCTAAAAGTTTTTTAAAGCATGTTATCCCTAACAACGTTCACGGGTGGCATCAGAAAGCCTTTTGGAAACGATAACATTTAAATTCTAGGGAATTTAATAAAATAAATCACATTATGAATCCTGAAAGCCCCACCGTACTTCTGTATGACCCTTCATACGTCAAAGTGGCGTGCAATTAATTTTTTATAATGGTTGTTTGCCCGATAGGGAGTTGCGTGCATGTTTATCATTAAACGCATTACATGCTATTCTGGCAAATTACCCGGTAATACTCTGTTATGATAATGATAGAGAATCATGAGTATACGGAAAAAACGGTCCAAAAAAAGTATTCTAGAAAATCCATAGACCAAAAGTCCAAGTTATCTATAAATATTGTATTGAGCTCACGTAAAGTTATCAAGACCGAGGTCTATATTGGTAAACCTACATAATGAAAGCAATTGTCACTGATAAAATAATAATATGAACTTAATTTGTAAAATTAACAAAACATCCTTATCCTTCATTATTAAATAAATACATAAAAGAAAAAAATACAACATCAGCAAATGCTATCCTTTAAAAAACATTTTTTCTTTAATTTATTGTCTTGAAAACGCGAAAAGACACGCAATAAAAGGTCCTTTTGAATCCTTTTTGGCTTCTGAAGTACTAGGCTGTTATATCGCGTAGAAGGTGCGTCGTGACTTACTGGCCACGCGTATACATAGGTATACCGAGCTCTACATAAGGCTAAATAAAATACATGACGTAATTTTCAATGCTGTGTGCGGCACGCGGACCGGTTGTGCAAGTGTGCAATGGCTTGCAGAAACCAGTGTGCGTTTATGCGCTCCTAGTACCAGCAAATGCGTGAAGCAGGGGCGATAGTGGACAAAAATGTATTGTGATTTCATACTTATTATCATTTTAGTACTATTAGTCATAATGCAAATGAGCTAAAAATAAAGATAAAGATTCGTAACACTTTTATACATAGCCAATCAACAATCAGTTGATATTGTGGCATTGTAGTGCGTACAACGTTATGTATAATTCCTGTCCTGGACTGGTTTTCAAGTGCAATACTGATGATGTCTGTTCCAATGGAGATTGTAGATGAGAAATAATGAATTAAAAAATATAATTATTCGCCAAATACAAATTGACGGTGAAAAAGAGTTCACTCATTAAAATGAAGAGATTTCTTGCCACGGTGATCTTTTTTGAAAAATTGTTTTTCCATAATATTCCTTGCATTTGCGTAAGGAGTTAACAACAATCAATTTACTAAGTGGTATTATGAAACTATGATTACAGGTATGCTAATAGCTATTTGCTGTTTGACGTCAATTCAATTGTAATGAGATGATTGTATCAGATTAAGTTCTGAATAAGCGTTAGTTACATGCAAACGAAGCAAGATTGTTACGGTTATTTTTAGATTCCGTATCTGAGGAAACGACAATAAGGCGTGATAGGTAGGTATCAATTTCATCTACTTAGTTTCTGTACAAGAATTAATAAGTGCCATTAATGATGGCAAAGATTTTGTTGAGCTGAGTGCCTAGTGCGAGTTTTGCAAGTTAATTTTTTCGATGCGAAGATTATCATACCATTGAATCACGTAGCACTTATCTTAGAATTGTTTATTTAATAAAGACTGTCATCAGTACTTGGTCGTATTACACTTGAGCTCACTTTTGCGAGTGTAATCATTATTAACCGGCAAAATGAATGAAGATGTCATATCTAAATCATGTGACGTAGCATACAACTCCTTATTTCAATAGACTTATAAATACGTATCGAGTTGCGAATGCTGTCAAAACTCGGAATCAGCACTCTGGTTCATATTGTGAAATGTTAGTGGTGACGGTTTGTTAATGGTGCAAATTGATACCGATAATACAAATTGTAAACAGGCGTGGTTGTTTTTTCGATATAAGGTTTTGAAGAATTGAAATAAAATGGGGATGAAATTGAAAATAAGTTGTGGGCCTAGGAAGATTCTCGGATAACTTTGTTTTTGGAAACATACTGTTGTTTCATAAAAATAGTTTACATGACTTATAAGGTTACTAGAGAAAGTAGATCTTAGAACATTCTCAGAATCTGCTATGATTGTTAATATTCTGCACCGTTACAATTCGTGTGAACTAAACTCCTTTGAGAGAAATGAATGAGAATGAACGCCTGAAGGAAAATATCGCCTTCAATTTAGATAAATATTAGATTCCAGCTATAATCGGATTTAGTTATTTATTTGCCACGGTTTTCCTCACATCACGTAGAACTACTTACTTCAAGCATCCGGATAAACATATTTAACCTATACCGTTCAGAGATAGCATCATCAGGATTCGTGAATTATCTTCGTACCGACTTCAAGTCTACCATTACTTAGATAACATAAAATTAACATCATAGGCTTTCTAAAAAGGTAAGTTTTTTTTTTTTTTTTTTTTAAATCCTACCAGTTTAAAAAAATAGAATTTTGATCAATATCAAATAACAGCAACTTGGATACATGATACAAACTGACAAATCAAATCAAATGTTACGGCAGGTTATTGCGAAATCCTAACAATTCGCAACAGTTCCGTTCAAGGTTAAAGAATGGTGATGTGACCATGAATCGAATGCCTTTAACATTTTATCGAATAAATACTCGAAAAGAAAACATTTGTTTGCGCGGAGGACGTTTTCAAAGGCCGATTTGCTTGCTAAGTAGCGCGGTGTCACCCGTGTTGCGAGGGAACTGATTCTCATAATGTAGTACAGATTTTTAAGGACTTATTTTAGTCGTTCTCATCGTGAGAAATTGATGGATGCGGGCAGGGCGGAATGCGTTCAGGAATATGGTAGAACAATTTCGATTGATTAAAATAGAGTGCATACAGAAAAGTTCTTAGGTTAGTTTTCGGAGTTATACCTCTATGCAAAGGTTTAAGCTGAATAGAATGCTGATAACTATACATAAATATGTATGAATTTTCAAAAAAAGTTTAAAAAACATTCAATTTATTTTCCAAAGTTACCAAAAATATTTTAGTACAGAACTTTGAGAAAAAAAACCGCTGTAACAACTTTATTCAAAACTGCAAATTATGGTAAACTGTTGAATATGTTCATTTGCAATTCACATAGCTAAAGCAAGTTTCGAAGTTCGCGTCATGTAATTTGCATTTGCATTAAAATTGTCCTTTCCAAGTTAAATGTTTTAACTTGCAGAAACGTGTGACTATGAGTTATTGTATGGAATAATTGTTGAAGTAACTGACAGTGATTTTAATATCCACTAGTGATTTTAATAAAATTAATCTATACTTAATATTATAAAGCTGAAGAGTTTGTTTGTTTGAACGCGCTAATCTCAGGAACTGGTCCGATTTGAAAATTTCTTTCAGTGTTAGATAGCCCATTTATCGAGGAAGGCTATAAGCTACTTTTTATCCCGGTACGGGAAGTAGTTCCCACGGGATGCGGGTGAAACCGCTGGCAGAAGCTAGTCGATATATAAACCTTGTTTGAAATGCTTCTATTCGCCTGCGATGCATGGTACAAATAAATAAAAAAAATACTCTTTTGGCTTAAGCGCACCCAGGGCATTATTGCCGGCTTATCTTTCGAGGTGGAAGACGTTGTCATCAAGGTATGGCTAATATACAGTATGTACTTAATACAATAATTGAAGAAGAACTGCTCAGCTCCATTTTTTAAACTAGATGACTTCTGTAACAAACTTTTAATGACAACAAAATTGAAACCAACAAAATCAATTAATTTCACGCAGTAAATCGATTCAAAATCCCATCGTTAAACGCTAAAAATATCTCAGTACCAATGCTTCCATTATTCTCGGCTGCTGCGTCAGAACAGTCCTTCATGGTGTTGCAAACATTACAAGTCAGTCTTGTTATTCCCGTTTGCCGCAGTTGAGCAAGAATCACAAAGGATATTAGTGAAAACTCGAAATGCGAGTCGCTTTGCGATTAAAAAATCCAGTCTTAATTAATTGGTAATGAAAGGTATTGTGCTACAGAAAACTTTTTTACAAAAAAAAATAACCGACTTCCCAAAACACTAAAAAGCAAAAAAAAACTAATTTTAGGTGCATCGGCCTAGAAGTCGGTGTCTAATGGATGTCCCTGAGTTAATTTTGCCACCGACTTCTAGGCCGATGCACCTAAAATTAGTTTTTTTTTGCTTTTTAGTGTTTTGGGAAGTCGGTTATTTTTTTTTGTAAAAAAGTTTTTTATTTTCAGCTTTTCAGTGAAACGAATAAGGTCACTATCCACATAACTGGAAAGTTCTCATTGATACGAAGAATATAAGCCCAAACACGAGGTAGTTTTCATTTTCAGTTGTCGAGCTCCCTCGACCTTCTTTGGTCTCCATCATCAGGTCAGCTCCAAACCTTCACTGTTGCAAAGGTCTCGTCAATACGAATAATTTTAGTCCAAACACGAGATAGTTTACAGACTCAGTTGTCGAGTTCCCTCGACCTTCTTTGGTCTCCATCATCAGGTCAGCTCCAAACCTTCACTGTTGAATAGTGCTATCAGACATACATATGAGTGTCAAGGTTTAACCCTATGTATGCTTACAACTTTCGAAAGTTGCCCTCGATTTCTCAGTGTTTCCATCATCAGATCCCTGACCTGATGACTATGGGACCAACTGGCAGCTATTCCGCGTCGAACAAAAAAATAATCACGTAAATCGGTCTATAAACCTCGGCGTAATCGATGTACATACAAAGAAAAAAAAAAAAAAAAAAAAAAAAAAACATACCGGCCGAATTGAGAACCTCCTCCTTTTTGGGAAGTCGGTTAAAAAGTAATTGTGTTTGCTTCCTATAATTATATCCTTAATGCGGATTTCCATAATCTATCTATTTTGTTGCTTACTCAAGATAGAATACTGATATTAGACCCTCACGAGTAATCTCAAATTCCTATCTACAGTAAGAAATTCCACAGACGGATAGGTTATTGAAATCTGCCGTTTAGTAGCGGCTAAACGCAATCCATCTGTTCATTTGTTACGCTAGATGCAATATGTATGCAGACATATTGAAATCTGATATTTAAACGAGTGTATTTATAGTTAGACAAGGTATTTATTTAGTGCCAATTTGAAAGAAAAAAAAAAGAATACCTTTCTATACTCTTCGGTATACGCAGCGTGTGAGGTACCTCAGTCTAATCACCATTATCATCCTTTTCCCATTGATTTTCAAATGATAGTGGACAGAAACCAGCGTTATGTTATTCATGAATTAATGTTACAGACCTTATTCCATGCTGTTCTATGAATTTCATGCTATACTATAGTTATTTACATTTCAACTCAGATTAGCATAGTATCGATAATGAGTTAGTCCCGATGATCGCGTGATCAGCATTAATTAATCACAGCATGCTAAGATGATTTATGCTTCGCTCGTATTTATTATGTGGCAAATATTTTCGCTCTTAAATGGCAAATTATTGACGCATGTTTCTCAAAGAGTTTGTTTTTATGGCAAATAAAATCTAATTGTTAGTCACCGTTGCATAAAGAAATCTGAGTTATTTTAGAGTTGTTAATGCAAAACTGCTTCAAAGAATAGCCAATTTTCTGCGTTTGTATATTAATACCATAGACTATACATATATTAGTCTCATAATAAGGAGCTTTCGCTTTCGAATCAGTGCTTGATTTGCTAAGGGCAATACCCTAATAGTGAGTTTGATAAACAGTTAATACTGATGGGAGATGATATAGAAATAGGTCGTAACGTGAAGACAGGCTATAGCATTTAACCGGTCTTGGGGTTGGAAGGTAGTTTTCTAGGGAGGCTGATGATATCCGGGGATAAATCAAATACATTAAAATATAACGTCACACTGCCGCATGTGCCCTGATTTATAGCCACTACAGTACTTAACAGCCTATGGCTATTTGGAGTATGTTACAAAACATACAATTAATGTGTGCACCTTGCTTACCAATGTTTTTTTGTACACACATATTAGATTACACATTATGACGTAAGTTCTCAAAGCCTTAAGTAAGTTAAGTAGCCACTTCTTTCAAATTAATTCTTTGTTCTAATTCGTGACCTCCCATTTAAATACCTTGGCGTAAAATTTTAATAACTATGTATGTATAAGTATTATCAAAATTCATCATATTAGCTGATTTTGTAAATAACAACAAGATTTTATGATAAATTCAAATGCTATGCTCTAATAATTTTAAGGTTGTAGAAAGGACAAAATAATCTAACAAGGTTACCTATTCCTTTTCCAAAAGTAATAGACCTTATTGTGTACGATACATAATAGAGGTATAAAGAATATACCAGGTAGAGCGAATAAGTACACTTGCAATTAAATTAGGCCCATGTCTAAGAATTATTATCAGACGTCTTTTATCTCGGAAAAAAATATGCTTTCATTTATTTGCTGTTACCCTAAGATTCCACACCCTTGTCCTTAGAAAACTACTTATCGATAAAAGTAGCCCCAGCTGTGTCTCAAATTAAATTTTAAGTGCATGCATGACTTAGTTTATTCTAGACTAGCGACCCGCCCCAGCTTCGCACGCGATTACCAGTATTTCCCCACTATTTAATGGATGTTATTATACATATAAACCTTCCTCTTTAAACACTCTATCTGATAAAAAAAAAACCGCATGAAGATCGGTTGCGTAGTTTTAAAGATTTAAGCGTACAAAGGGACATAGGGACAGAAAAAGCGACTTTGTTTTATACTATGTAGTTGATACTTTTAGATCGATGGTTCCATTGCATAGACGTGGTATGAAATGTGCTCATACGCAATTTAGCAAAACCTATGCATATCAAACTACATATTTCTTCAATCATTTAATTACTTTAATGAATGTCTTAATGTTGTTAACCCCCTATTATTTGATGAAAGATTAAATGATTACGATCTAGTCGGCTTAATTGTTGCTTAAGGTTTAAAATTTTGGAGGGAAAATGATGAAATATAGTGCTGTAAAACATGGTAATGGCGCAATTTGTTTAATTTAAAACCTTTTTTCTGTAAGTTATTGCGTAAAAGCGTTTTTTGCCCTTCAAATATATGTTGTAAATGTTTCATGTGTTGTAAACCCTGTGCTTGTTCAGAAGTTTTGAAGTGAAAGTCCTTACGGGTCTAGTCGGGAAGTGTGTAGCTTTCCAACAGTGAAATCATTTTTAAATCAGTTAAGAATCCTTTAGGGTCTCCAAGCAAACAAAAAAATGTATGAGTATAAGTTACCCAATAATGCCTTTCGCATCCACATGAAACTTTACCTCTACTTAAAAGGTTATTTGGCATCACAACCAGGCTAATACGGTTGCCAGCCAAACTGTTTCGTAATCAAGGTCAAATCTGAATTTCAGACATAACACAGGTCTACTTGCAAAAACATGTGAATTGTAAACGTTTACATTCATATTTTAAAATAGTTCTTGATATTTTGATTGTTTGTTTGTTTTAGAAATGAATGAAACGTTTTTCTATTGCGTAGTTCAGAGTAAATAGCACATCTTTACATTGCAAACTATGTATTTGTGTAAAATACGTTAAGTTCAAGACTTTACATTATTTCTAGTTTTATACTAAAAAGGAACTACTATGTCGATGTATGCACCGACTCTGCTTTTTACCCGATTGCGAAAAAGGGTTATGTTTTTCTTCAAAATGATAAGAACACGAAATTGTTATAAAAACAAAACGATAACTGATTCAAGCGACACAAACAAAACATTTCACTTTACACCTTTTTCAATATCCCGAAACGAAATTTCTAGAATTTGACCTCCTAACCTGTATCCAGCTGAAGTATAAAAAACACTAGTGTAACAAAAACACTGGGCTATCTAGCTCGGATGTAGGGCACATATCAGGAACGCGACCTGACCCAGATTTTAGGATAAAAGATGCAGCGGTGTCATGTCCGACCCGTGTCGAGTACCTTAAAAAATTAACTATACTCTATCCACGGAAGCAAGAGCTAAAAGGTAAACAAAGAATGACACTTTTTCAAGATGGCGGTATAAACCGACCTATGACAAAACGTCACATTTTTATGCAAAATGTTCGCAGTATCTGTGATTTTGTCATCGGTCGGGTTATACCGCCATCTTGAAAAAGTGTCATTCTTTGTTTACCTTTTAGCTCTTGCTTCCGTGGATAGAGTATAACTAGGTATACTTGTGTACACAAATACGTATAAGCCGAGACACGTGCTTATAGGAAGATTTTTGTTCATGGAAAATTGTCGAATTATCCTCTCTCGCTGTGGGTGCAGCGCAGCGTGAAGGAGTATCAGACTCTTACTGACTACATCATGTTCCTTTTTAACCCCTTTATGTACCAGGGCCGCGGTAACTCTTTCGAATAATTCCGCAGCCCAATAGAAAGTTTAATGGGAATAGAATCTATGAAGACACCCCGGAGGGTGATTAAAATTGAAAATATACATCGTGTAGCTTTTAATATATAATGCATTTTGATATTTTGTATTCATTGTGGAAGAGTTCTATTTGTTAACTCCGAGATTTATATTCCTATTGAAATGTCGTAAGCTATTTATTTTACTGAACAACGCAGTTAGCTCAATGCAGTAATCAAAGTTACTTTATTATTAAATTACTTTATATTAAACTAGGTATAGGTTAATAAGAATTACTTTTAATTAAAGGTCACTTAGTGTTTATTTATTTATAGAAACACTCGAGTAATTTACATTTAAATCAAATGTTAAAAATACAAGTTTGTTTTGATTACAAGTAGGTTAAGGCTCCTTGTCTTGTCAAAATCGACAACCTGAGGGGGTGAGGTACGAGCCTTCTACGGGGCGCCGCTCATATTTTCGCCGATACGAAAACAGTCGACAACTGATTTTTGACATAACTCGTATGCTTGACTGTGTTCACTGGATGGAATAAGGTAGTCAGTAGGTGACTAAACTTTTTTAGCAACTAATAATCCTGCAATGATTTTCTTTAGATTTTTTAGAAATCGCAATCAAATGATTCACATTAATTTATGTTCCCAAACAGACGTCTTATTTATAATTTTCATAAATATTCCTACGAAGGTCAAAATAGATATACGGATTTAAGACATGGTATGAGATAAGAGTTTTGATAGATTACAGGTAATTTTGGATTTTGAATAAAAACTACTTAAAGGACAATGGGCAAATCTCTATGGAGCCCGGGCTATCAGCGGCCAGCGATGATTTTGGTACTAACGAATGTAGTGTGGTTCTATAATTACTGTTATGAACTTTATGAAGTTCTATCCCCGTGATGTATTAAAACCGAAGAACTTCGAACTTACTTGACACCTATTGTAACACAACCCAGTTAAAAGGTACGGCTTAAACGGCTTCTGATTACTCATAACAACTGTCCAAGATGTAAAAACATAGCTGGGACCATATAAGCATAGCTTAAAGTGCTTTCTGTAACATTGAAGAAATCGCTACTTAGCAACGAGCTACTTTTCATACAAGAACAAAATGAAAAAAATACTTTACCAAAAACCTATACCAGATGATCAGGATTGATTAGAAATATCAAAACAGGAAATTAAAAGCCTTTTAAAAGCTCAGAATTAGGTTAATTTTATATAATAAACTGCGAAAAAATGGATGTCTGAAAAAATGGATACATTTCTGATGCAAAAATAACCGAATATCTTTTTTTCCTAAATGTCCCCCGCGGGATAACGCCCATAGTAAAAGTTATTTCTAATTACTACTAGAGCTATCGTTTGATACTAATTTCATGGCTGGCCGCCGTTAGCCCAGGAACGCCCAAACTCCTAAGGACTTCTCGTTGTAATGGTTTTCCCTGTCAAATATTGTTTGCATAGGCATACAAGGCGTAGAGACCATTTCCATGCCTTATATAACTGACAGACTGAAAGCAGTTGTGTGCTGCACAACACATTCACAATATAGAGACATAGGGACATCGTAAGCTCCATTACAGGAGTATGGTTGTTAAACAGCGTTCAAGCAATCGTATAGAAAAGGTCGCGAAAAATACATTGTAATTTTAAGACATCAACCCAGGAAATTCTCTTAAACTCTTTACACTCTTTAAAATAATCATATATTCACAGACCAGTTACTTTCTGAATGGCATCCAACCTCCGAGCCTTTTTCCCAACTATGTTGGGGTCGGCTTCCAGTCTAACCAGATTCAACTGTGTACCAGTGCTTTACAAGAAGCGACTGCCTATCTGACCTCCTCAACCCAGTTACCCGGGCAACCCGATAGCCCTTGGTTAGCCTGGTGTCAGACTTACTGGCTTTTGACTACCCGTAACTACTGCCAAGGATGTTCAATGACAGCCGGGACCTACAGTTTAACGTGCCATCCGAAACACAGTCAATGGTGTCTAAGATATACTTAGAAAGTACATACAAACTTAGAAAAGTTGCATTGGTACTTGCCTAAGTTGGGATCGAACCCGCGCCCTCATACTTGAGAGGTTGGTCGTTTACCCACTAGGCCACGACTTTTTCTGAATGACTTTCTGAATGGCAACACAACAACATTAAGTGATGTAGGAACACAACATTAGTTCGTTTGATTAGATTATACCTACAGTAAAATAGGATTTTTAAATAAAACCCTCTTTTGTAATTAAGGAGGATTGAATTTCCCACATGTCTGTCAAACTTCAATTCTTACTTTGGCCAACTGAGCGGCCAGAACGCGAGACTCAGTAACGTAAAGGTCTCACTAGAACGCTTGCATGTGTCTTTGACACGTTTCTATCTTTTGTAGGTAGCTTCCCAACTATTTACGCATAATAATATACCTCTAGAGGTATGTATTTGGACTGTACCACAATCAACCCGCAGTTAGTATTGAAGCATTTTGTTGCCAAGTGGACCCAGAAGATTTTAGTTTCAGTTAAATACCTATGTATTTTTATTTTATTGTATGTTACCTATATACACACACAAAGAGTCACCGGGTTTCTGTCCTGGTACAGAAAGGGTTCAAGAACAAACATGGTGGGTTTTAGTCAGTAAGAGTCTGCCTGCCCTTGCAGTACAACCCCAGCTTTGGTGCTTAATGTATAAAACATGATTAAACATGTTTAGGATTGTGGTGGTACAGAATATATAGCCAAAACTGCAGCCAAAATTTTTGTCAGTTCTTTGTTTCACCGCTTCCAATGAAGCTCTATTTGGCTTTTTTGATCAGGTTTATTTTCTTCTTTTTAATTTCCATCTTGTTTTTACGAGTAGTCCCCTATAAGCACATAATTATTATTGTACTGAAGAATGATCACCTCGGTAGAAAGTCAAACAAGTGGTTTTGTATCACAATATAAATTTTATAAATCGTTTTTTCTATCATCCGAAATGGTTGATATGATATCCTAAATAAAACCTCTATGTTCACTTCATATTTTTACTCATTACTGAATAATTAATTATTTTCGACGTTCTCACGAAAATTAGTCTTTTTCGCTATCGTAAATAAATGATTTTTAATTTCCTAATTAGTCAGATTCCAAAATAAATTACTAAAAACACAAACCTCCTTGCGCAGTCAAGCAATGACAGTTTAAATTCGGCTACCATGACAACTACGTTTTGCAATAAACAACCTAACAATCTAATACAAATAAATGTTTGGAAAATAAAAAATTTTGTGAATGGAATTACATATTTAGCTGAGTTTAACGGTCATTATCTTAATGTTCCTATTTTTTTAGACCGGTGGAAGACGTCTAAAACTGTAATCTCACATCATACGCTTGAAAACATTTTGTTGCAAGATTAAAGCATCCACAACACTCATGATCATCTTCCATGGAGCTAATTATATGTAATTCATTAAAATAAATGCACTTTCAGTCATAAAAAAAGAACTTATAGGATGTTATTACAAATATATTTTTTTATATTATTTTTTGGAATACGAAGGATGAACTGTCATCGGATGACAAAGCGACATGACCACCCGTCTCTACGGCGGAACGCCGTCTGGCAGAAGGTAAAATTCATGAAATGAAAATTGACATTGAATTTTATACGTTTTTTTAATATTTCTCCTTATGTGCTTTATAAAGCCATATATTATGTGGTATTTTTCTTTAGCTTAGGAAATTTCCTATCGTTTAGTGATAAAACATGTGTAGGTTATCATTGAATATTTTGAGCATTAGCTGACGAAAAATTTTTTCGAGAGGCAATTTCAAGCCTTTTTTTTTCTATGTGTGAGGCTAATTTTTTAATAGGTTTTTTTCATATTCTCTGGTCAATATCCTCGACTACTCACTGTTAAATTTTCTGATCTATAGAATGTATCCAGGCCTCATACTACCCGTCGAAAAAACTGATGTTTTCGAAGTGCGGAGCCTTAAGATATAAATAAAATAAGAGTTAAACTTGCACTTCGAGATTTCTTACTACAGACAGAGCACAAACTAACTGACATTAGTACAGGTTTTTATTATTTGTTATTTTACTTAAATAAAAGTTTAATATATCAAGTTAAAAAACCCCCGACGGTAAAAATCTTATTGAAAAATAATAAAATAACTCAAAACCCCCGACTTAACCCAATTATATAGGAATATCCGTCGGGAGCTGCCATTAAACCAGCTAAAGGATTCTAGTGTCGTGAATACAATTATTGAAGAATTGTAGATGTTTAACGATGACATAAAATACACTCAATTAATTGTTGAAATTTCATATAGAAAAGGCAGCCCCCGACGGTTATTCCTATATAATTGGGTTAAGTCGGGGGTTTTGAGTTATTTTATTATTTTTCAATAAGATTTTTACCGTCGGGGGTTTTTTCAAAATTTTTAATTTTGCTTAATTTTATTTCAGACTTTTTAGAGAACGTATACGAATTATAGTCTATATAATATGTTATTGCAATATTATTTTGCACCGATATTGTAGCGACCTCTAGTGAGTTACAGGCGTAATTTTTATTATTTGGGAACATGCATTAAGCACGTACACATTGCTGATGAAAACAGAATTGTAATCGGACGTTTTGATTATATTGTAACATTGTTTGGCACTAATATTGTGGCGCCCCCTAGTGATTAATAGCCATGACACCTATCTAAGAACATGAACACGTTGAACGCAAATCTGTTATTGAAAACCACATCAAAATCGGATCATTAGTTTAGAAGGTAGGTGGGAACATTACTTTGCTGTTTTGCACTAATATTGTGGCGCCCCCTAGTGAGTTACAGCCATGACACCTATCTAAGAACATGAACACGTTGAACGCAAATCTGTTATTGAAAACCACATCAAAATCGGATCATTAGTTTAGAAGGTAGGTGGGAACATTACTTTGCTGTTTGCACTAATATTGTGGCGCCCCCTGGTGAGTTACAGCCATGACACCTATCTAAGAACATGAACACGTTGAACGCAAATCTGTTATTGAAAACCACATCAAAATCGGATCATTAGTTTAGAAGGTAGGTGGGAACATTACTTTGCTGTTTTGCACTAATATTGTGGCGCCCCCTAGTGAGTTACAGCCATGACACCTATCTAAGAACATGAACACGTTGAACGCAAATCTGTTATTGAAAACCACATCAAAATCGGATCATTAGTTTAGAAGGTAGGTGGGAACATTACTTTGCTGTTTGCACTAATATTGTGGCGCCCCCTAGTGAGTTACAGCCATGACACCTATCTAAGAACATGAACACGTTGAACGCAAATCTGTTATTGAAAACCACATCAAAATCGGATCATTAGTTTAGAAGGTAGGTGGGAACATTACTTTGCTGTTTGCACTAATATTGTGGCGCCCCCTAGTGAGTTACAGCCATGACACCTATCTAAGAACATGAACACGTTGAACGCAAATCTGTTATTGAAAACCACATCAAAATCGGATCATTAGTTTAGAAGGTAGGTGGGAACATTACTTTGCTGTTTGCACTAATATTGTGGCGCCCCCTAGTGAGTTACAGCCATGACACCTATCTAAGAACATGAACACGTTGAACGCAAATCTGTTATTGAAAACCGCATCAAAATCAGATCATTAGTTTAGAAGATAGGTGGGAACATTACTTTGCACAAACGCACACACAAACACACAAACACACAAACACACAAACACACAAACGCACATCTCTCACCCTAAACGCATATACCTGCTCCGTTCCGTCGTGGGTAAAAATATATCTTTGCTCCAACAAGCTGTAGCAAAAAATTATAATATTGTTATTTAATTCGCTTTTTATATTCTCTATTTTGTTAAACTTTATAATTTGTTTTGATAACATCAAAACAGTCTGTGATCATCCACCTTAATACTTCGGTTGAAAAAGCAGACCTTTTAAAATTTAGGACGCAGAAACATCGAAGGTACTTAGTAAGGTACTTAGTACTTACCTCTTCATAAGACCCTTATTTATTAACTAGCTTCTGCCAGCGGTTTCACCTGCATCCCGTGGGAACTACTTCCCGTACCGGGATAAAAAGTAGCCTATAGCCTTCCTCGATAAATGGGCTATCTAACACTGAAAGAAATTTTCAAATCGGACCAGTAGTTCCTGAGATTAGCGCGTTCAAACAAACAAACTCTTCAGCTTTATAAAATTAGTATAGACTAAAGGTACGTTTTTTATGCCAACTGCCGATCGCACATACCGCGACTGCATTAGGGTGAAGCCAAACGAGCGTAATTTTATGAGTTGTGAGTCGCGAAATTTCTGTCGCGTAATTTCTGCTGCATTCGGTTTCATACAAAAATGCAGTTTGTGCCACACGACGACGCAAAATGAGTTGTCTGCCGACTCACGTGCATAAACTGGACCGAATTTCTGTCGGGGTTTTATGTGATGTAATAATTCTTGAAAATTATGTAATGGCAATTATGGTAGTAGTTTTTAAACATATCTGGATTTGCGCATACACGTTCATATAATGCATGGAACTGTCCACAGATCAGCCTCTCACTATTGAGTGGGTTTACCCAGCTTCTTTTTTGGTATCATCTTCTGAATAAGTTTCTTCTGAATATACTTCATAAATACACAATATTTGCAATGAATCCATCGCACTTGATGACCCAAACACCCCGTAAAAACGCTCGATAGTAACTCAATAAATTACGTCCGTCTGGCAGCTCAACAGAAATTCAGTTGAACGAAAAATAAGTGACCGAAAATACGTGACTCACAACTCATAAAATTACGCTCGTTTGGCTTCACCCTTAAGTCGGCCTCAGCCCTCAGCTGCACTACTGGTTTGTATCTATCGGCAGCAGCACGTGCAGTCGCCCTCAGATATCGATTGTTTTTATGCAGTCGCGGCATGTGCGGCCGGCAGTTGCAGTCGGCAGCCAGCATTCAAAACGTACCTTTAGTCATGAAAAAACCATCACAGCGCTTAACTAATTAACCACAAGCAGAGGAAGCCAATTAACACCTTAGAAGTGTTAGAAACAGAATATAATATCTAATCATTGTAAGGTTACCCTTGAATCAGAGGCTTAAGGAGATAAAGCAACATTATGGATTCCAAAAAGTTAAAACAAATATACGATAGCGTTCAAATTACGGATGTTTTTCTTTAAGCTTTATAAAAAAACTATCTTATGCCAACGGTTTCACCCGCATCTTGTGGTAACTACTTTCAAGCATGCAAAAGAAGCCTACCGCGATAAATGGGTTATCCTGACACAAAAAAAAAACTCAACTCGGACCGTGAAGCACATTCAAGCATTCAAACGAGCTCTTCAGCTTTATAATATTAGAATAGATTCCAGAGTTAGATAGACTGCCTTAGACGTCAGTTCTGTCTCTGTTCATGGAATACAACACAGACAGAAACGAATGGCTAGATGGGTCGACTTGGAAGGCCAAACACCTACGATGAAACATTAACAAAAAGAGGACAAATAACTCTCCCTCTTAACAATTTGTTTGCAACACGAAATGACTGAGAATGTCTATTGTTCTAACGATTTGTGAACAATTAACAATAAAGTAGCATAAATAGCAACAATGACGACTTATTGTTTTAAAAAATAACTGTAAAAACGATTGCGGACCACAAACGGTAACGGCTCAGCTGATTACATGAATCAATACTATTCGTAGAAACTACGGTTCAAAGATGACAAATAAACTGGGTTAACCGACAAATATTGTGACGTGAACCGTTACTGAGAGCGTTAAAGTTTTGTATAAACTTGATGCTAGGAACTACCAATGTATGTCATGATGATATCCAGGTGTGTCCTACAAGTATCCTCTCTAAATCTAAATCTAAGTCCAAGATTTGATTAATGAATAGATTTCAAGTTAATTAGGCAATTTGAAGGTAGAATAAAAGCCGATGTAGCAAATTAAAATTACAGGCTTCGGAGATTTTTATCTTAGTATTCAAATAGATCACGTATAAATCTGATTAAAATTAGAAGACAGCGAAGACGTAGCTATACCCTTAATTAAAAGGTAAAGAACCCCGGGGTGAATGACCGGGCTCAGATAAATTCGTCGAAACGTGATCAAGCCCTATTGATAAGGCTAAATTCGCTAAGAATAGATAGGGAACCCTATAAAGTGAAGTTTACTGTCTTAGGCAGGGCTGAAGCCTACTTTTATTTTATGGAACGAGTATTGATCCAAGATAAGTTTTTATAGGAGTTATTTTCAGATTTTCCTCAACATTGGAAGCCCCGAAACACTATAGCGATAATTTAAAGCTAATTTCTTCGATATAAAATTCTTATACTGCCATCCATGACGATTTTAAAGCCATAAAAATAAATTAGCCGAAACTTGAGACATTCTTGAAGTTTATCGCCACTTTCCTTTACGTAGGGGTCGAAATGATCATTTACATCCAAGTATGGTCGATACGACATTAAACTTCCTTATTGTAACCAAAAGGAGTAAAAGCCTTCGTTAACATTCGATAATTGATAATTAATCAGAAATAATGGCGGATATAATTTAACATAGGGTGTATATATTGACTGTATCACGGAATATCGAAGTTCAAAACGCCGATGTACTGTACCCATAAAGTACACAAGATCGATGCACGTGACTTAGAATGTACGCTACATCGAAGTACTGTATTGCAAATGTTCATGATACCGATGTACGGAATATCGAAAGTTTGTTATGCCGAAGTACGTGATTGCGATTGTTCTGAATCCCGATGTACGGAATATCGAAAGTTTGTGATGCCGAAATACCTAATATCGAAGGGTTTAAAATCACAGTTTCTGCGTTAATTAGAAATATCATCAGGGAATGCTTTGAATATCGTATTGTGATAAATTTCCAGTAAAAAAATCATCATCTGCTTAGCCTTTCCGAACAACCACCCGGAGCCGTGATTTTAAACCCTTGCAATACAGTACTTCGATGTAGCGTACATTCTAAGTCACGTGCATCGATCTTGTGTACTTTATGGGTACAGTACATCGGCGTTTTGAACTTCGATATTCCGTGATACAGTCGTATATATTTTATTATGTTTTATGGACATTTGGGATTCAGGAAAATAGTTCCTTATCCTGCAACCTGTACCGTGGGCTTATTGCTTATCCACTTGAATTGCGATTTCAATTGCTTCTGTTATGGCTAAATCACAAGGAACAGTCAGACTCTTACTGATTATAACCATAGTAACTATTTAGTAATCTGCGCTATAACTCTCCCTTTCTTCCGTTCTTTCGGAGCCGCCGTATCTAGTTGAACAATCTTGCAGTCCAAACAGTCAAAGAGACACAAGCAAGAACATTCAAGCCATTAACAGCCTCAAAAATAAAACTATATACAAATAAAGATTTTGACAAAAAATTTCGAATCTCAAGTTAAAAAAAAAAAATAATTAAAAACCGATTTCGAAAACAGAACCGTGCATACATTTCACAATGTTCTAATGTTATCAAGTTCTAGGTTAGTGCCGGTCTATTCCTAGCCGGGTTGTTGACCTCGCGAGACTGCCAACCGGACAGATGTGGCTGCGCATGATAACTTTATTTGTAAACATATGGTTTTTGCCAATCTAGTTCTGTTACTGTTTTTTTTTTTGTGTAAAGGTGTGTCCGTCAAGTAATAAGACAATAAAATTCAAGCAATAAGAGTTTTCTTTTGTCAAGCACTTATGTTAAATTTGGTGAGTGTGTATGTTCGTTACATATGGATTCTGATGGATCTTTGCAGTAATATAGCTTAAGAATCACATCTAGGTTATTCTTTATCCCGGTGCAAGAAAAAGTTCCCTCGGGAAGCGTGAGAAACCGCTGGAAAGCTAGGAGTAGAAAAAAAAAAACATTATAGGGACTAACTTCCTACATTTCTAAAATAAATCAGGCTTGACTTTTATGCCAAGTATTGTAACGATAGCTGAAGCTTATGCTCAACTATGCAGCTACAGTGATTAAATAATAATTCATTCTTCAAATAAAAGTGAAAGTTTAACCAACAACTCACTCGGATGAACTTTAGCACACAGTCAGTTTATTTCCACTATGACACATAGAATACTTTCTTCCATTATGTAGACCAAATCTATATCTATTCTAATATATCTGTAACTCGGAAGCTGAAGGTCTGATTGGAACAAACATTTCAGTATTAGATAGTCTATTTACAAAAGCAGGCTATAAGCTACAATTTAACCAGATGTGCGGAGTTGTTCTAAAGGACAAGGTTCAGCGTTTTCATAAAGAACACAAAATCAATTAGGTCCCTATTAAGTTTATACCTCAATTGAATTAAGGGGCAGCACAAAAGAGTTAACACAATGCAAGTCAATTCACACCCTTTGGGTACGCGGTAATGTCCACTTAAATAAGGCAAAAAAGGTGGACCCTTGCCATGTGAATGAAAAGGCTGAATTTTATCAAAGACCCTTTTTTGACCTTGACAATGTTGGGTCGAAAGTGGTCATGTGAACGCGTAGGTATGAACGCCCTAAGATTTTCAGCAAAGGTCGAATTTTGTAAACTGTAGGCTTCCACGAACGTTTCACCCGCATCCCGTGGGAACTACTCCAAACATCCAGATAAAAAGTTGGCAATCTAGAACTAGGGCTGCCATCCGTCCGGGTTTCCCCGGATTTGTCCTCGTTTGGAGGCCGTCCGGGGGCCGTCCGGGCGGGGTTCCAAGAAGTGTCCGAGGAAAACCCGGACACTTTTCATGTAAGGAAGCACTTCATTGAATTTAAGTATAATATCATCATCATCATCATCATCATCTCAGCCATAGGACGTCCACTGCTGAACATAGGCCTCCCCCTTAGATCTCTACAGATACCTGTTGGACCATTTAAGTAAATGTTAATAGTAAATGGATTACAATTATTATTTTGTTTAAAAAAAATCGTACTCGTTCGGAGAAAAAATGCGATTTACGCCAAATGTCCGGGTTTTTTTAATGTTTGTCAGGGTTTGGCGAAATTCGAGATGGCAGCCCTATCTAGAACTGAAATATTATTTCCAATCGGTTCAATAGTTCCTGGTAGGTGTTCAAGCAAACAGAGAATCAATGAAACTCTTCAGCTTTATAACAGTAATCACAAATTTTAGATGTTGAATCTAAAATTTCTTGTTTTTCTTATGAAAATATCTCCCTCTATGCTAGGCAAAGTCCTATAACTTACGTCATAGATTGTCGTCAAGACGTTGTATGTATGATTTTCCACTTCGTTTCTTACAAAAACCTCAAAGCATAAAACAAATGCTCAGTTTTTCCATTTTCCGGGAAAACTTCTCCGTTACTTTGTTCGCTGAAATTATATTTAGACTTTAATGTACATTAAAACCACATTGTTCTCGGCGTCTTCAAGCCAAATGGTTACCAACAGTGTTAGGTTTATTTATTCATGTTTATATGGAAGAAAATGTTTTTGAAAACCTTAAAAATATCGTACACTAGCCGTTTTCCCGCGGTTTCACCCACGCCCCGTGGTAACTACTGCCTGTACCGGGATAAAATATAGCCTATGTTACTCGTGGATAATCTAGCTTTCGAATGGTGAAAGAATTTTTGAAAACGGTCCAGTAGTTTTTGAGCCTATTCATTACAACCAAACAAATAAAGTTTTCCTCTTTATAATATTAGTATCTATACTAATATTATAAAGCTGAAGAGTTTGTTTGTTTGTTTGTTTGAACGCGCTAATCTCAGGAACTACTGGTCCGATTTGAAAATTTATTTCAGTGTTAGATAGCCCATTTATCGAGGAAGGCTATAGGCTACTTTTTATCCCAGTACGGGAAGTAGTTCCCACGGGATGCGGGTGAAACCGCTGGCAGAAGCTAGTAGATGATAAAGTGAAATGTCTGTTGCGCTTTCAAATTAACAATACTTAAACGATTTACATAAAATTCGGTACACAGATAGTCTAGAAAGGACACAGGCCACTATTTACCCCGGTGTGAGAAGCATTTCTCTTGCCGGGCTTGTTTATTCCATGATTATTTTAACTATTTAATCCATTTCCAAACACACAGATTCATTTTATTTCAGCACTAGCTTCTGCCAGCGGTTTCACCCGCATCCCGTGGGAACTACTTCCCGTACCGGGATAAAAAGGTAGCCTATAGCCTTCCTCGATAAATGGGCTATCTAACACTGAAAGAAATTTTCAAATCGGACCAGTAGTTCCTGAGATTAGCGCGTTCAAACAAACAAACAAACAAACTCTTCAGGTTTATAATATTAGTATAGATTTAAATCACACATTCACAGGTTACACAGAAAGTTCATTTAAATAATTAATGACTACTACAGAACATTATTGTGTGAATTCTCAGTAAGTTATGAATAATCCTTTTTTAATTACAATAATATTTCCTTTTTACATTTCAAGGTAAAGCTTATTGTTTTCAAAATATTGCCCATGGTCGGTTGGGAAATGTGAATTTTAATTGATTTCGTTCTTATGTGTGAAGGATAATCATTCAAATGACCTTATTTACACAAATACATAAAAAAAATGAGTGTACGTTTGTTTATCAAAATAATAGGTTATAGGAATAATATATATGTTCGTTGTTAATCTTTGAAATGTTCAGATAGTTGTAAATACCTATAAGGAACTTAAGACTATTTTTATGCGCAGGGAGTAATTTCCTTTGCGGAAACTAATAATAAAATAGTAACAGTATCATCATCCTCCGAACCTTTTCCCAACTATGTTGGGGTCGGCTTCCAGTCTAACCGGATTCAGCTGAGTACCAGTGCTTTACAAGAAGCGACTGCCTATCTGACCTCCTCAACCCAGTTACCCGGGCAACCCGATACCCCTTGGTTAGACTGATGTCAGACTTACTGGCTTCTGATTACCCGTAACGACTGCCAAGGATGTTCAATGGCAGCCGGGACCTACAGTTTAAACGTGCTATCCGAAACACAGTCATTGATGTCTAAGATATACTTAGAAAGTACATACAAACTTAGAAAAGTTGCATTGGTACTTGCCTGACCTGGAATCGAACCCGCGCCCTCACACTCGAGAGGTTGGTTCTTTGTCCACTAGGCCACCACGACTTTTTTCAAACAAAGTAAAATAGTAACAGTAAAAACTAGTAATAAAATAAACTGCAGTTAGTTTAACGTTTCAAAAGACCTTTTGTAGGTAGTCATATTTAAAATAAAATGTTGACATTGAAATCAGTACTTAAATGACGGTTTTCCCTCACTACCCAAGAAAAGCGGAGTTAGAAATAAACAAAATTAGAATTAGTTCAGACGAATACACCAGTGAGGTAATATTCTAGCATGTCAATCCGAAACAAGTGTACTTCTATTTATAACTGCGCTGTATACGGTTTGTGAAGCAGTTTAACTGTAGGGTTAGCACTCAACAGCACCATAAATATTACTTTAACTAGGCATTTTTAATGAACTAACTGCCTGAAAGAAGACAAATATAAAGGGAGTGGGCTGACAAAAAAAAGGTAGCGAATAACATATTGCTCCGATCGCAATTGACTTTGGAACACGGCAGAAAGAAGATGATCCAAATAATATGAGAAACATCACCTTGCTCTAAACACAGATAACATATCTTCTTCTTTAGTTATTATATCACCGCAATGTAAAGATTGTGTCTCTACTTGTATTTACTAAATGAACAATTCCTTCACCATGTCAGTGTTTGTAAAACCTGCACCTCCTTACAATTTCTTTCAAAATCTAAACAATTTCCATTTTAAAATTAACATTTAATGTAGTACAGTAAAATTGACAGCCCTATCTGACAGTAATCACAAGCCAGTTAATTATCACGGCCCATTTAGAACTGCTCTTGATTGCTAAGTGTTTGTGCGTCTTCCAGAATGTCTTAATTATTAACTCCGTGTTTACTTCAGTCGGTAAAGCTACTATTATTACGCCTAGGTTTAGAAATTAACTGTTGATGGATACTTATTATTTATTTATACAATTAATGAGACACATTACCTACCAAAACTCTTCAGTAAAACAACAAACAACCCACCTACATTCGTACTGAAAATAATTGCAATTGCACCTACACTGGGTGATTCATACACATCATCGCACATCGCCGCGGTATGAGGTGAACCAGACTCATGTTACATTAACAGAGGATTGCTATAACTTATCAATCCGTTGATTTACGATAAAATAATGAGTTATGACATTAACTCCAAATGTATAATGTCGTCCGACCCCATACAAAAGGCGAGAGATTCACTTCTGTTCACACTAACCTTTGTGCAGAAGGAACACCCGCAACCGGAGATGAGGGTCACTTTATCAGCCGTGGCGTCCTCCAAGCAGAGCTTGCAGTTGATGGGGGCGGCCGGCACAAAGCCACCACCAGCGCCGTCAAGGGAATACCTGACAAACCAACAGTAAGCTGATATTAAAGAATGTTTCTGAAACGATATAGACAAGAGTAATAGAATTTAAGGGCGACATTGATGGACCTAGAAATGATGAAGATTATATAGGTACCTTCAGGTCAACAAAAAAACTGGCTAGGTGCGAGTCTGAATCGCGTACGAAGGGTTCCGTACTAAATATCAGGTTTGATACAAATAGGGGACAAATAGGGGTTTGATGTATGGGGGCATCAAACCCCTATTTGTCCCCTATTTGTACTTATTTTACTACAGACTTTAATATTTTTTTATAAAGCAGTAACAGAAATATACCATCTATGAAAATGTCAGCGAGATGGATATCTCGGTTCATGATATACATACATGCCTGTTGACAGATGGACAGACAATCGGACAGTGAAGTCTTAGTAAGCCTTTTAGCCTAATAGTATATCCTGATGAAGGTGAAAACCGTTCATGCAGACTGGCGAAGTTCAAGCTGTCGCTTTTAGTCAAGTTCTCGTCATAATCGATTAAGTTCACATAATCCTTTAACTCTCCTAGGATCTACTGTCACCCTGGTTGTGACCATACCTGGAGCCTCCAGCACCGGCGAGAGACAGCAGCGAAGAACAACGGGAGCAGACGGAGGGCGCGCGGAGTCTATTGTGAGCTCGAATCGGCTCCGAGGACTTCTCGCGGTCAGTCAGTGCCAGGACCGTCGAACATTTCCGAAGACCTGGCGGAAGAAGAAAGATTATCGATTAATAATTTTTGTTCATGGTCTCCTATAAGTCCTCTCCATTATACACATTATTTTGTCACATCTATGTCATTGTAGAACCTAAATTAAATAAATAAATACATACTAGTTTCATACAGCAAACTAAGCTATTGGGCAAAGTTTTCCTTTCATAAAAGGAGCTTTGAAAAACTTCCTGGAATCACATAAAATTTCTCTTGCAACATAATTCCGAGAAAGCAAAATGGATGCGCTTCAAATCGTCAGGAATTCGTGGAATATATTGCAAAGCTCGCCTGAATAACAGCTTAATTGTTACTTGTAACTACAGCAGTAACTCCAATATATTCCCACATTCTATGTTTCCACAGAAGCTTACTTAGTAATCAACTATTTAATAATGCATGTCCTGAATTAATTCCGGAATCTCTCTGAGTTCTAGTTAGACACGGGTATTAAGTTACCGACACTACCTTCCGTTCTGAGATAGAAATTCTAAAGGTAAAATTTAAACTAGGTACTACACCGCAGTTGCAATATTAAATTCCCAATACCTGAGGAGTTATTCCCTCAAAGATATTTGCTTTCAGCTTCAATAACTTAGCCACGCTCACTAAAATGTCTGCTTCAATTGAAACTTATTGAAGTATGAATTTATTCAGAATACGAACTCGAGGCTTTTTTTAAAAACTAATATCTTCAATGAATTTCCACTAGAAATTGATTATGTACTTCTAGCGCGATATGGCGACAGATTATAACATCAAAAGTTACTCGTACCTTGTATCATACATTTTATCTCATATCAATAAACTTGCAAAGAACTCGATAAATACATAAACAACTTTTGGTGAAAGTTCGACTTATCATGGTCAGATTACGAAAACGAAATTAATGCACCTCACTTATTTTTGTCCTTCGTTTAAAATTAACAATCAAATGAAAACAAGTGATTACCTTCAGGAAGTAAGACCCTTGGAAATCATAATTGATAAAGACAAAGGGACAAAGAACAGTCAAAGCAATAAACTCAAAATTTACATAAAATATCCAAAACAAAGCAAAGCCCAGTAGCTACTTTAAGAAACGCGTAAAATTGTTTCTTAAGTCCCTCAAGTCGCGATTCAATACAAACGCGAAAAGAAAGCAGAAATCCTCGTAAAGAAAAAAGCTAATATCGCCCAATCCAAACAGTACGAAGAGGCAAAATATGAGAAAATATAAAATTCAATGACTTTCATACAAAACTTGTTGGAACAAGCACAAATATTTACAACGAACAATGTTTTCAAAAGCTCGAGAGGCTTTCCAGTTAAATAAAAGTTTGAATTAAAAACATTGTTTTTAGATTGGTCTGCATTTTGATAAATTGAAAAACTCGTCAAATTGAAAATACTTCAATTTCGACGGTTCTGCCGATTCATAACGGTTCTTCAAATTACGATTACATACTTCATCATCATCAACAACCTACTCTTGAGGAGCCTACATATAAACTTAATCATTCTTTAATTCTCGCCTTTGCGAGAAAAGAGAGGAAATATAATCCAGCAAGAGTTACAATCGAACCGCATCCATTATATAACTTCCGTACACTAGGCATATTATTTCCCAGTTACCGCAAACGTTATGGAATTTTCCTGGATAATTTTTAAAACGATATATCAACAAGGTTATAACTAATTGGCAATCACAGGCCCTTGAAAGCAACCCGTGTGAGCTCGACCCAATTGCGATGTGGTAACATATTTATGTCAATCCACGCTATTTCCCAGGAGTAATGAGAGCTGCGAAGCCCGTTGTTAATTCAGATTACCATCTACTGGGTATCAAGTTTGATTATTTTTGAAGCGGATTTTTACTGAAATATTCGCTGATGTATTGTTTATCGTGTGGATAATTATTTGGTTAAGGTTAAAGAGATATGTCATCACATAAGTAAGTACCGTCCGGAACGTACTATTTACCTTTTTCCTTTATGTGTCGAAACATAATTCATGAGACAGTCCGGGGTTTTCTCAAAAAAACATACAGTTAAAAATCGTAATCATGAAAAAAAGAAGGCATTGGTAGCTTTCGATCAACAAAACGCACGATTCCCCATGTAAGATCGAATTCCAAAAAAAACATCTAGTAAAGAGGTCAGTAATTATATGATGTAATTACAAAAGTCTAACTTACCTTCCAGCAAAGGTTGCGGCTGCGACAGCACCGAGTCCCTGGAAGCTGCCCTGCGGACCGGCTTCGCGGGCCTTGCCAAGGACTTGAGCCCCCCGCTGAGGATCAGCTCCAGGGCCCTTCGCCCGCCAGGCCCAGTCGCGCCTGCTCCCATCTGGGGACAAATAGAAAGAAGTTCAAAATATGTAACAATACTTTGATAGTGATAGATTAACAGTGTGTCAGTCCACTGTTTGGGGTATGAACATTTTATACAAATGATATGATGATTTTATACAGCTAAACAAACTCTTCCCTTAAGACAGAAGAACTACTAAACTTTTCTAGTCAAGATCCTCATCAAAAACTAATGGAAAATCCGATCAGCTCTAACTCGAATAGTCGTAATATTATATATAGATGACCTCATATGGCGAAAAAACTTGCATAACAATTGGGTGCTACATATACTAAGAGGTTTCACAATGTAAAAACATGCTAAGTCATCATTACACCTCGAGACAGGCAGACTAAGCCATATATTATTTGAACTCTGATAAGAGTAGTACAGATTTATTACATTACTGTACTGTTAAGCTGACGCAAACACTTCTGGATGGATGTTGATGAAACTTGGCAGAGATATAGGATATATACTAATTTTTATTTATAAGCAGAGAGCCCTTGGGACGCAGGTGAAACTGCGGCCAAAGACTAGCATCTAATAAAGACTTCATGGTTAAAAACAATTATGATAACAAGCCTTGGTTGCTTACGGATGTTGTTCACATAGTTTTTTTATATTTTTTTTAACGCTATCCTTTTGAACATAAATAAAGGCAGGTAAATAGCAACAGGTGAACAACACTGGGCTTAACGAAGGGCAAATTCAAGTGTTGACTTTTGAAATTATAATTTAACCTTGGCAGCACCAATAAATAAAAACTTTAATAATTTGAGCGGTGTGTAAGATGCGGAAAAACAGAGTTCCCTTTTGGGCATGTTAATATTTTTCGTCGCCTTCCAGTCCAAATCGTTGCGACTCGATATGTGAAATAACTAAGATCTGATAACCATACTCTGAAGTTGAAGCTCATAAGGCGTTAAGATAATACCAGATTGTAAGACTATCAGGCGTCTGTTTCGCGAGCTCTAAAAAGCTGGCAGTACAAAGTGGGCAAAATTTAAAAAAAAAAGCTCAAAATTTGTTGCTAATTTGTTGCTAATTAGTTGCCAAATAATCGATTTTTTTGCTTTTGCCGATTTTGAGGAATCGTCAACAATGCTAGCTTCACCATAAGCTGGCATGGATTATAAGATAAAAGTAAAGGTAAAATAAACAAAATCACTACAAATTTGTTGCTAATTTGTTGCTGTATAACCAAAATAAATTTGAGGTGCAAAAATATTTTTTTTTTTTTCAAATAGAAAATTTTTATTTGCTTTGCGCGCTTGAATGTCAATTGTTTCATGAAAAAAATATGAAATAAATTTGTTGCTCGTCACAGAACTGTTCCTTGTCACTTAGAGAACCAGCAACTAAATAGACACCCGACGATCGGGTGTCTTGAACTTCGGTGACTAACAAACCGGCCATGCTAGCTTGAATGTCGATTTTTCCGGTGAAAAACGTTGAAATGAATTTGTTGCTCGTCACAGAGGTGATTAATGTCTCTCAGAGAACCAGCAACTAAATAGACACCCGACGATCGGGTGTCTTGAACTTCGGTGACTAACAAACCGGCCATGCTGGCTTGAATGTCGATTTTTCCGGTGAAAAACGTGGAAATGAATTTGTTGCTCGTCACAGAGGTGATTAATGTCTCTCAGAGAACCAGCAACTAAATAGACACCCGATGATCGGGTGTCTTGAACTTCGGTGACTAACAAACCGGCCATGCTGGCTTGAATGTCGATTTTTCCGGTGAAAAACGTTGAAATGAATTTGTTGCTCGTCACAGAGGTGATTAATGTCTCTCAGAGAACCAGCAACTAAATAGACACCCGACGATCGGGTGTCTTGAACTTCGGTGACTAACAAACCGGCCATGCTAGCTTGAATGTCGATTTTTCCGGTGAAAAACGTTGAAATGAATTTGTTGCTCGTCACAGAGGTGATTAATGTCTCTCAGAGAACCAGCAACTAAATAGACACCCGACGATCGGGTGTCTTGAACTTCGGTGACTAACAAACCGGCCATGCTGGCTTGAATGTCGATTTTTCCGGTGAAAAACGTGGAAATGAATTTGTTGCTCGTCACAGAGGTGATTAATGTCTCTCAGAGAACCAGCAACTAAATAGACACCCGATGATCGGGTGTCTTGAACTTCGGTGACTAACAAACCGGCCATGCTGGCTTGAATGTCGATTTTTCCGGTGAAAAACGTTGAAATGAATTTGTTGCTCGTCACAGAGGTGATTAATGTCTCTCAGAGAACCAGCAACTAAATAGACACCCGACGATCGGGTGTCTTGAACTTCGGTGACTAACAAACCGGCCATGCTGGCTTGAATGTCGATTTTTCTGGTGAAAAACGTGGAAATAAATTTGTTGCTCTTCGCAGAACTGTTAGGCATCGATCGGAGAACCAGCAACTAAATAGACACCCGATGATCGGGTGTCTTGAACTTCGGTGACTAAACTTCGGTGACAAAAGCTGTTTCTATGGCGGTCATGCTAGGCCCGCAGTTAAACACATATCTTATGATATTAGGAATAAATAAAAATATTAGTAGCTCATGAAGAATGAGAGAGCACAAACTCTTCAAGCTCAAAAATAAAACTATTCAATGCTTTTGAGCTCTTCGTTATATCACGTACTAGCTTTTGCCCGCGACTTCGTTCGCGTGGGTTAGTGGCATCCGGCAGATTTTTGGTTTGAACAATAGATGGCGCTGTATGTCCGGAATAAATTGTATTTTTTATTTTTATTTTTTGTAAAAAAAACTATCCTTTGTCCTTCTCCTGGCTCTAAACTACCTCCCTGCCAATTTTCAGCTAAATCGGTTCAGCTGTTCTTGAGTTATAAGTGGAGTAACTAACACGACTTTCTTTTATATACATAGATGTAATAAAAACGGTTTTTGTGAATTAATCTTAAAAGATAGACATACACTGTCGCGGACTGTTTTTTAGATCATTAAAAGAGCTATTATTCTTTAATACATATTTTTTGTGTATCTTGAACCGTTTTCACGGCGCACGCAACGGAAGGCTTCAAAGATGAAATAATTTCTCCCGTTTTTTACACATTTACCACTATATCTTTGCTCCTATTGGTCGTAGCGTGATGTTATATAGCCTATAGCCTTCCTCGATAACTGGACTATCCAACACAAAAAGAATTATTCAATTCGAACCAGTAGTTTCGGAGATTATCGCGTTCAAACAAACAAACAAACAAACAAACAAACTCTTCCGCTTTATAATAAAAAATTAGTATAGATATGTGTATGTATACATATACTAGCTGACCCAGCAAACGTTCATTTGTCATATAAATTATTTTAGTATTTGCATGTGCGCTTAAATTGAATTAGAATTATTTTTCATTATTTTTTCTTTCACTAGTTATTTATTACTTAATTATTAAGTTTTAGTTATTAATCAATAATCTTGTTTTTAAGTTTGAAAAATTTAATTACATTCAATTACATGTTGATATTACCATAAATGTTTATCAATTAAATAATTTTTGGAAGCAACTTCAATAGTTCTTTGAGTAATGATTGGATGCATACAAGCTTTATTTAAAATTAAAAAAAAAAATGAATACTTTTGTTCGACTGAGTGTATATTGAATTTCTTTTTTTGAATGCTACAAAATGTTATAGGTAAATGATGATTAAAACAAATTTTTTTAAATGATGTATTAATACAAATGTAGATCAACATTTTGAATTTGTTCAATCTGTTTCGTTTAGTCTTCTTAGTCACTATTATTTATTAATGTAAATAAACTGATAACGATGAGCTAATTGTATATAAATTCCCATTGGTAACTTTTCGTTAAAAATCTAAAAATCAGATCTTAACGTTTTGAGGTTCTAGGAAGCTTCCTTGACCACTTCCACGAGGGTGACACCCTAGCTGTATATATGTGTAAGAATAAGTATGTGAATCGCTTATAACTTTCGAACAGCTTGACCGATGAGTACCAATCTTTGTCATTCTAAAGAAATTTCATCAAACTTAAATTTCCTGAAAATTTAAACCAATTTGGTCTAATATATAATTGAAAACAATATAAATCATTACTGAACGAACTGTAATTATTTTTACAAACAAAAAAATATCATCTGAGTCACGATTTCTTCTTTGGCATTAAAAATGAACTAAGCATTGAGTACTTTCCAGAAACTATATATTGATTAATTTTAGTATACTCAGCCACGTAATCAACTGGTAACATTGGTGACTAGTATTCAGTATTAATATTTTTTTATTTTTCAATTTTATATTTTTTTCGCTTTTTTTTTTGAATTCTATTTTTAACCGACTTCCCAAAAAGGAGGAGGTTCTCAATTCGTCGGGATCTTTTTTTTTTTTTTTTTTTTTTTTATTTTTTATGTATGTTCACCGATTACTCGGAGACGCCTGGACCGATTTGCAAAATTTTTTTTTTGTTTGATAGGGTTTACCTCCCAGGTGGTCCCATAGTCACCAGGTCAGGATCTGATGATGGAAACCCTGAGAAATCGAGGGCAACTTTCGAAAATTGTAGGCATACGTAGGGTAAAAACTTGACACTAAGGCGTATGTCTGATAACACTATGCAATGGTGAAGGTTTGGAGCTGACCTGATGATGAAGACCAGAGAAGGTCGAGGGAACTGGAACAATGAATGTGTAAACTACCTCGTGTTTGGGCTTATTTTGTTCGCATTGACGAGACCTTTGCAACAGTAAAGGTTTGAAGCTGACCTGATGATGGAGACCAGCGAAGGTCGAGGGAACTCGACAATTGAATATGTAAACTACTTCGTGTTTGGGCTTATATTGTTCGTATTGATGAGAACTTTCCACTTATGCGGATAGTGACAACTATGCTTGTCACTGAAAAGCTAAAAATAAAAAACTTTTTACAAAAAAATAAAACCGACTCCCAAAAACACTGAAAAGCAAAAAAAAACTATTCTTAGGTGCATCGGCCTAGAAGTCGGTGGCGAAATAAACTTAGTTACATCCATTAGACACTGACTTCTAGGCCGATGCACCTAAGAATAGTTTTTTTTTGCTTTTCAGTGTTTTTGGGAGTCGGTTTTATTTTTTTGTAAAAAGTTTTTTTTCTAAGCCATCCTTGAGCGCTAATAAGCAAAAAAAAAATTATCGAAATCGGATGACCCTAAAAGGCCATTCCTGTAACTTCCCGCTAGATACATTAAGCGTTCGAATGTTGCCGTTTGTTGCGATGTTTTTGAGCTCGTCAATTTATGAGAGCTCAACAATTTGACTTGTGTGTTATTTTGAGCTCTCCTATTTATTTAGTTGCTGGTTCTCTAAGTGACATTAATCACCTCTGTGACGAGCAACAAATTCATTTCAACGTTTTTCACCGGAAAAATCGACATTCAAGCCAGCATGGCCGGTTTGTTAGTCACCGAAGTTCAAGACACCCGATCAACGGGTGTCTATTTAGTTGCTGGTTCTCCGATCGATGCCTAACAGTTCTGCGAAGAGCAACAAATTTATTTCCACGTTTTTCACCGGAAAAATCGACATTCAAGCCAGCATGGCCGGTTTGTTAGTCACCGAAGTTCAAGACACCCGATCGTCGGGTGTCTATTTAGTTGCTGGTTCTCTAAGAGACATTAATCACCTCTGTGACGAGCAACAAATTCATTTCCACGTTTTTCACCGGAAAAATCGACATTCAAGTCAGCATGGCCGGTTTGTTAGTCACCGAAGTTCAAGACACCCGATCATCGGGTGTCTATTTAGTTGCTGGTTCTCTGAGAGACATTAATCACCTCTGTGACGAGCAACAAATTCATTTCCACGTTTTTCACCGGAAAAATCGACATTCAAGCCAGCATGGCCGGTTTGTTAGTCACCGAAGTTCAAGACACCCGATCGTCGGGTGTCTATTTAGTTGCTGGTTCTCTGAGAGACATTAATCACCTCTGTGACGAGCAACAAATTCATTTCAACGTTTTTCACCGGAAAAATCGACATTCAAGCTAGCATGGCCGGTTTGTTAGTCACCGAAGTTCAAGACACCCGATCGTCGGGTGTCTATTTAGTTGCTGGTTCTCTAAGTGACAAGGAACAGTTCTGTGACGAGCAACAAATTTATTTCATATTTTTTTCATGAAACAATTGACATTCAAGCGCGCAAAGCAAATAAAAATTTTCTATTTGAAAAAAAAAAAAATATTTTTGCACCTCAAATTTATTTTGGTTATACAGCAACAAATTAGCAACAAATTTGTAGTGATTTTGTTTATTTTACCTTTACTTTTATCTTATAATCCATGCCAGCTTATGGTGAAGCTAGCATTGTTGACGATTCCTCAAAATCGGCAAAAGCAAAAAAATCGATTATTTGGCAACTAATTAGCAACAAATTAGCAACAAATTTTGAGCTTTTTTTTTTTAATTTTTGCCCACTTTGTACTGCCAGCTTTTTAGAGCTTGTTTCGCGGCTGGTAAATATCTTAATCTATGTTTTGTATCAACATTGACACCTATTATGAAGGACACAGGTAAAAACAACTTTTTCTCACAATCCTTAAATATCATAACCACGACTTATGATAAAATAAATTATATTTTTCAAGCATATTCCACCTTAAAACGCCGGTTATCTTTTTTAAAAGAACCGTTATGTGATCTTAATCTTCAAAAAAATATTCCGCGTAAAGATTATCAAGTGGACATCATACATTTGATCCACTATGTACTAAGAAGCACTGATCTTGATCCTAAACCCAAAAAAATCGTGACACTAACATTACAGTAAACGCGCATAGTAAACAAACACAAAGTACGCTAACCAACAAGCCTTATTTACATCGAGCTAATGTAAAAAGCTAATTGGATGAGGATCCAGCGTTTTGAGGTTACCGTGTCAATTCCTGTTCCGTTACACGTAAAAAAGAGCAGTACTATATGCCAAGGCGCTGTATTATGTTACCACTTTGTACGTGCGAAGGTCATTTGTATGGTTGTCACTTGATAAATAGTTCCTATAAAATAAAAAAAAAACTGAACATAGGTTGCCAGTACTGTGAAAAGTACCAGCCAATCAGCAAGATAGAAGGGGTGCCCTAGATTCTACAGCAGTATTTTAAAAACGGCTTCAAGAATAAGTTAAAAGATCACAAATTGGATAATTGCTGCATTTTGTTCGGTAGCTCCGAAACTATAAATATCAAAGAATACGGTAGCTTTACTCCAATCGGTGATTTTAGATAAGGCATTGGCAGTTGTTGCATTTCAGTGATAAATTGAATTGCATTTTAATCAATGCACAATACGTTACATAGGAACCCTTACGTATAAGTATGTACTTCCGCGACAAAAAACTTGTGTTATCGTATGTATGTACACAGTTAATAAAAATAAACTTCTTTGTGTCATACAATGGTAATGTGTTTTCAAGCTTCGTCCATATATTTGAATTGAACATAAAGGAATAATAAGTCATTTGAAATCATTGTAAGTGTAACTTTTTTATGACTGTTTTGTACCACACATGCATTGCAATGTTGTTTTTTTAGTACCACCGTACTTATTACGCAGATAGAAATAATAGATATTTCTTTATTTACAAAATTCCTTCACATTAGGGTTACCCATTATTGGTCGTTCCTAATATTCTATCTGTTATGCTTACTAAGAAAGGGATTTGACATAACCTGTATGGAGCTAATATCAAAATTCTATCCTTAGTTAGCAAATCAACAGTAGATACAATATTGGAAAAGGCCGTTATTCTGCACTTCATACTTTAAAGATACTTGCCTGGCAACCCTGGGCACATAACGGTATACTCGCTCTACCAGGTCAGATGAGTACCAACTTATTTAAACCACAAACACACAAACAATGCTATTATGCTCTTCGTACGTTTATTCCCAGTGTTAAGTATAGCACAAAAACAAAGACTAGAATTTATTATAACTGGTTATGGTCAAGAATAAGGAACACTTATGATGTCCGCAAGTAAAACAAAACGTAAAGGCTTGGAACTTAATAACCTTGACTTTAAGTGATTTGTTATTTTTAGACACATTACGGGCATGTGGAAGAAAGCGGTTGGGGAAGAATGGGAGTTATGTTGTGAAGAAGATCTTGGGCAAGAACGTGCAGGGATATAAAGGAAGATGGCGACCAGACAAACGATGGATCCATTAAAAAATATACCTGAGAGTTGACGTCACACAGGTAGAGAAGATGGCAATGGAAGATGATGATGATAGAACATTATTTCCGATGAAACATTTTTTAAAATAAAGGCTTATTAATCAAAACGAAATCCATATAACATCAAACAAACCTATTGGTACGCTCAGCCATTTATAGGTAAGACTAAAGATACAAGAGCAAAATATCACAGCAGAGAGCGGTCGTATAAAATAAAACCAGTAACTTTCTAGATTGGCTAGGTCTGAAATATACTGCGATCGATACGAGCGACTGACGTTCGACGCTGCCTACAGCTCAACATAGGTGCAACAAGTCTAGTGGATAGTTGGATTGTAAATGTATTTTTTCCAGAGAAGAATTTAAATATGGGATCGCTCAAATTACAGGAAATGATACAAGGTGTTAAAGGATATAATCGAATCGTAATAATTAATGAAAATTAAAACATGTCCTCATTTGTGACCCATGTTAAATTATACCGATTAAAAAGCCTGGAAATAACCGGGTCCCTATACAAATTGATCTATACTTTGAGGGGTCGTCGTTATGGCCTGTTTAACGAACCAAACATAGGCTCCAAAACTTCATATAAATGGAAATAAAGAAAATTTCATATAAATGGAAGTCATATGTAACAGGACACACATTATGCAAAAGCGTCCATTTATTTTTCTCTAAACTAGTCTTAACATGGCACAACATTTCCCACACTCAAACATTTATTTGACATGGACATCACGTTGTGTTCCGTAACCAGATCAAAAGCTGGTTCATCAGCATAGCTAAGCGTTGTATCTGGTGGTCCGTGCATCCTCATTGCGTATTCATTTGTTTTACGCCGTGCCGTCTGCATGGCAAATACAGGGACTTCTGAACAGTGTTTGTTGGTTTTACAGCACTATGTAAGTAGAGAAGTAGTTGCATCATTTACTGTTGGTTGTTTGTCGTCTTTTATAGCAGTTTGTGTGATATTTGGTATTGATTTATTGGAATCACGTCAGCTTGCGTAGTACCCACGCTGTCATGAGTGGATATGTATCGAGCAGAAATGCCATTATTCAAAGAAATCTTCCATTAAATCAAGAGGCATCTTATCGGTAACTACCTCACCGTTTTCCAAATTTTACATTATCATCCTGGGTTTTACCAGATTTAAAGCAAAACAGTAACACCTCAAACAATGTTGAACACAAGTAATAAACACACAATAGGTACAAGAAAACTCATTAAGATTCCCACCGGGTCCCACATTTGTTTGCAACATTTAAAGGGGACAAGAGTGACTTATTGAATTCCAATGGGGTGTTGACGTAAAGCCGTGTAATATCGTATCCCACCCAAAACAAAAATGTGAAAGACTGCCAAGTTCGATAATATGGGAATGCTTCGCCTATAAAAGAAGTGAGATCTGAATAAGTACCAAGTTCCATACACATACCTCAGTTAAAAATAGTTACTTTTTAATGATGTCACTTGGCAAGTTTTCATACACCTTGTTATAAACCTACTAAACGCAATGAATCAAGTATTTAATTTTCTATTAAAACTTGCCAAGTAACATCATTAAAAAGTAACTATTTTTAACTGAGGTATGTGTATGGAACTTGGTACTTATTCAGATCTCACTTCTTTTATAGGCGAAGCATTCCCATATTATCGAACTTGGCAGTCTTTCACATTTTTGTTTTGGGTGGGATTTCATTTATTTTTGTAAGGTTGTTTATTTTATTTTTTTCTTATGATGAAGTTAGTTAAAGAAATGTCTCATTTATACTATCTTTTAGATTTTTTAATATGCACTATGTTTCTTACAAAGAAATGAACTAGATTAACTAAATGGACTAGATTTACCAACTGACTGACATGACATGTTATCATATATTATGTTCGTGGATCAAAGTTACACATTCGTTATTTTCGAAAGTGACTCACACTTGGCCGTTTTCAGATTTTTACTTTACTTTGACTAAATACAAACCTTTGTACCATTCGAAGATATATTATATAAATATAGATAAATTTAGTTCGTTTTAGTTCCTTAGGGGTATAAATTTACACCGGGTATAAAACACCTTCATTATTTTGAAACCGACTCACACTTGGCCATTTTCAGATTTTTCCCTTTACCTTGACATAAAGACCTACCTCCATGCCAAATTTCAAGTCAATACGACCATTGGAAGTGGTCTAGGTTTTTGATGAGTGAGTCAGTGAATCAGTCAGTGAGTGTATATTAAAAATAGCGATTTTCTGACGTCAATATCTCAAGACCTACAATAGATATATTAATGAAATTTTGTATTTTAGATAAGTGAGGGGATCTCAACAGATACTAGAAATTTGATATGCGTAAATAAAATAGATTTTGAGTTACAGGGGGGTCGAATTTGGCCCGAAATGGTTCGTGTAATATAACCCACGGCCGGTGTGTCGCTTTTTTTGCTCGAACTTGGCGGACACACTGCCGTGTGTCTAGATGGGTTATTCCCGTTCGGTAACACCCTTTCGTGAACACTGTTGACCATCGGGAAAAAAAAGTTTCGTTCGTTCACAGTGTTGACGAACGCTACTTATTATTTCGGGTAATTCCCGTTCGGTAACACCTTTCGATCCTGTCGTCAACACTGTTGACGATCGGGAAAAAAAAGTTTCGTTCGTTCACAGTGTCCATGATTGCTGGTTTTTATTTGTTTGTATTTTTAAGATGTTTTAATGGATTATGTTAGATCTTTTAAAACACAATTAACTAGAAAATTAAAAAATGGCCTCATCATGTTCATAATCACCATTTTACACTTGAAAAATCCATGATATGTTTTATTTTTATTTCTATATTAAAAAAATAAAAACCAGCATTCATGGACACTGTGAACGAACGAAACTTTTTTTTCCCGATCGTCAACAGTGTTGACGACAGGAACGAAAGGTGTTACCGAACGGGAATTAACCGAAATAATAAGTAGCGTTCGTCAACACTGTGAACGAACGAAACTTTTTTTTCCCGATCGTCCACAGTGTCGACGAAAGGGTGTTACCGAGCGGGAATAACCCTATCGTATAATGAATTCATCACTCGAAGACTGTATGTATAAGGCGCATTACACATCGTACCATGATTTCGATGTAGCAAAAACAAACAATGAAGAATAGAGAAAATCAGGTGAACTAAGCAAGAAGAGAACATGCCAAAAATTAAAGAAGATTATTGAATATTTTCTTAATGCCGTAATGCAGTAAAAGTTACAGCTATTGTCACCAGAAAGGGAAGAAGGTTGGCATATACCTGAATGTCTCCTCCATCACCTAAGAATCGGTCCCTTACACGGATATGTTACGAAAACGTTTCCTTACAAAAAAACAGTAGCGTACATTGTATTGTCTCAAGTAATGCCCTCATAATTATTCCAATCACGGATAACCACATTTGGGTATTTCACTTGACAGTACCTTATGTTATTTACCAGTATTTCTCAGTGTTTTACCTGATAATGATCTTTAATGGTACATTATGTAACTAAAAACAGTGCAAAATCTACCTTAATCATTGGCACAAAGAGTCACAGAAAACATAATACGCAAGCTTACTCCGACAGTTGATATTGAAGGTTTTCCCACGATTGGACAAAGGTCAAAATCGTTGTACTACAACATTACAATTATCAATGGTGTCTAAAAATAGAACGTAAAAGATACCTATTATATCTTTGGTAAATAAAAAGAGTAATTTAATAACAAAACAGCGCTGTAGCGTTACGTAACTTAATTAGGGCATGCAATACCGGTTTACCGGTTTCGGTTTTACCGGTAAAACCGCCCATTTTCGCGATCTTTAATTTACCGGTAAAAATAATATGTAACCGGTAAATTACCGGTTTTTACGTTTTTGTGATAATGTATAGCAATTGTTCATTTAACGTTAAATCTTCATTATGTAGCCTGAACATAATATAATATTGAATACATTACATATTGTAAGAGTGTTAAAGTTGCTGTTTTTTAGGAAAGTAAACTTATGTGGTTCCTTAACTATAGGTTAGATACAAATCTTCATTCTCATCTTTATTTATAACTAGCTTCTGCCAGCGACTTCGTCCGCGTTAGATTCGGACTTTGTGCAAAGAGAGAAAGTAATAATAATCACCAGCCTATCCAATTATCTAAATCTATGCGTACCTAGCCTATTACTACTTAGCTTTAACCACTAAGGCTGCACACGTGACGAAAGCTTAAAAAATGGAGTAACTTCTCCCGTTTTCCCAACATTTCCCATCATTGCTCTGCTCCTATTGATCGTAGCGTGATGAAAAGTATCCTATAACCTGCCCAGGAGTATGAAGAATATTTGTGCTAAGTTTCATTAAAATCCGTCGAGTCGTTTTTATTTCCATAACGAACATACAGACAGACAGACAGACAGAAAGACAGACAGACAAAATTTTTACTGATTGCATTTTTGGCATCAGTATCGATCACTAATCACCCCCTGATAGATATTTTGGAAATATATTTAATGTACAGAATTGACCTCTCTACAGATTTTATTATAAGTATAGATATCTAAACAAATTCATTCGGTTATTCTAAATTTCCTCAAAGCTGTCAGTTCCTATTAGGTAAAAATGTAACCTTATTGAGCAAGGGCTTTTACTTCACCACCATGCGGACAGCACTGAGGACACGGTGGAGCACACAGTCTAGGTGTGCACTGCCTGGGAAGGGTACCGCCGTGTCGTCGTCGAGCCAATAGGCAGCGGCGACCTCTCGCGTCCGGCCCTGGTTCAAGCCATGGTCCGGAGCGAGAGGGAATGGGAAGCCGTCGCCTCCTTCTGCGAAGCAGTCATGCTCGAGAAGAAGACGGTGGAGCGCCTGCGAGTTCGCACCTGTCATCCCAGCCGCTGTAGTGGACCAGAAAGACACCACGGGCGCCGAGTGTCGAGAGACGACTCCCGGCCACCGCAGGCGTCGGTCTGTGGACGGTGAGTTCAGGTGGCTCGTCGTTCCTCCGTCTGCATAAACTGAACAGACCCGTGACGGCGGCCCGAGTTGTTCCACGCGCAGGGCCAAGGCCTGCCGGGGCTGCGGGATTTTTCGAAAGAGTTACCGCGACCCTGGTCCATAAAATGCCTACGATTTACCATAACAAAAAGCTTTTACTTCACTTCTTAGCGTTTATCCCGTCTTGTGACGGAGTCCGCTTTCCGTATCTTCTTCTTCCACTTCAATCTATCCAGGACATCTTCCTCTTCGAGTTCGTAGATTTTCAAGTCATTCATTACGACACTCCACCACCACCGTTTCGGTCTGCCTCTGCGCCTTTGACCGGTATTGAGATTGAGTACACAACATTGGCGATGTATTCAGGTGGTCTCCTTTTCACATGGCCGAACCATCGCAGCCGTTTCTCTTGCATTTTGTCGACGACATTGCGTACGGATGGTACTGACATGTCTTTTTGTTACGGCCCACGTCACCAAAAATGTTTACCACCTTATACCTTGTATTTTAAATTATTTTTTGCTTTTAGACTACCCAATCTTATTGATATAATATCACATTTTAAAAAAATACAAAAATTACCGTTTTACCGGTTTACCGGTAAAAATATTTTAATTACCGAATTTTTACCGGTAATTTTTATTTTACCGAAATTGCATGCCCTAAACTTAATATTTATTGAGTCGCGTTGCCGTCCATAATTCGATCGTAGGGATTCTATTACATAACCTGTACCGACACGGGTTGTTCTAGTTTTAGTGAACCGACCTAAGTCACGCTAAAATGTTTGATTTTCGCTACAGCCTTACTAGTGTGGACTAAGTTAAAGTTACCTATCAATGGATTGGCAGAGGCAGCTTAACCTTAAACGAATAATTGCTTTAGTAAGGTTTATCACAAGCCATACCATCAAGAATTAAAGATAGACCCTTTAAATTTTATATCTAGAGGGCTTACGAAACTATAAAGTTTGCGAGCTGCTTTGGTAGGAGAAGCAACACGACTTGTCTTTAGGAGATGAATTTTATGTTTTCTTCTTTCAGAAACTTAACCTTAACCATTCTGATAATCAAGTGTTTATAGGCATTACTTATGTAAATATGATTCAGACAGAAGAGAAACTCTTCCATCATGCTTAGCAATTTAATGCAGCGCATTCTTACAGGCTTATTGTGTAGGGGTATAGTGCAGTCTTTATTCCTGTTATATAAGTGCGAAGATATCATTGTATAAAGCATTATTTCCATCCCATAGTTACACACGCGGTTCTTCGAAGTACTCCCATTAAAGCAAACGACCCAAGTACACAAACGCTGCGTAAATATTAACTTTTAATTTGGAATTTCCTGACTTTGGTTAATTAGTGTCTCTTTCGGAGAATCCGGCCTATTTTGTACTTATGTGTACATTATACTTGTATTAATGACACACAAAGTTTATAGAGTTATTTAGGACTACACTACTATAGCTACTCAATTTATCTTCAATTTGCTCTTTCATTATTCTTTAACAGACGTTGGCCATCTCCTTGTAAAGTTGTTCGAGCCAGTGCACCTGGTCTGTCTCTTTGGCAAATGTTTTTAAGCGGTTTTTAGCATCTTACTTAGGTGCAAAACCTTTTATTTTTCATACGGTTGTTGATTGTTAACTTTTTTGCTCAGTGCCTGCGTGTTTCCTTCCCTAAATAACGGTATCTTACTGCCGTAATAATTCTCAGAAATCGTAATGCAGTGCATTCTCATACGCAGGACTTACGCGCGCCGCTATTTCGGATCTAGACGGTGCTGGGTAATCCCGGACCAAAAATACCACTTCCTCATCAAATGCCAAGGATTTTGCAGCGGCATTATTTTTGAAACAGCTGATGGCTTCCGCCTGGCAACCCTCCAAGACATAAAACTACTAATTCAGTGACACTTGCGAGCTACTGTTTAATATCACTAAGTTTAAAAATAAGGCTATTACATGTATTTTGTTTACTTACATACATCGTCATTTTTCATACAATTGCACATCATCTTTCTAAATAACTAGGTATTGTATTTGTTTATTTTCCTTCTAACAGTAATAAAATACATTGGATTTTTATGGCGCGCAGAAACTTCGTTTTATTTTATGTCTTGTAAATCCCCGTTCGTCTCAAAGTAAAAGTTAGTGCTTCTAAACATTCGTCACTGTTGTGCATTTTTCACCAGTCACATTTTAAGATAAGGATAGGTTATAAGTATTGGACATGAAGGAATATAGGAAAGGGGATGACCAAAGAAATAATGGTGTGTGAAAGATGCCAAATAAAACTGGTGTAAGGAGAAGATTGTGACAAGAAGAAGGAAAACCAACGTGACTACCAAAGTGACGAGCCCGCATTCTTTAGTTTGTTACAAACCCTCTAAATTAAAAACCCCATTTTAAATTTACCTTTTTAAATCATATCAAATTTAATACAAACTTCATTTCATGGTTGACTGACCGTCACCTAGTTTATGTCAGTAAAATGAATAAGTATCGATCGCTACAATTCAGTTTAATTGTCACCCAGCATGACATTACCCAGTTATTTGCAATTTAAATGGCATCAGAAAATAAATTTAAAAGCTTTAATGGATCCAAAACTACGAACTACATACGTATTATGTTTCGTAGGTAATTGTACCCGTAACACTTGGTATGGTAGGTTTTATTCCCATAGTTAACTTGACTTTTAACTCATCATGATGATGATGAGTTAAAAGTGTAGTTGCTACCTTTTTGCGAGTTTAAAGTCAATTTTATGCATTGTTAATAAGACAAATTATGGCTATATTTGTGCACCATTACCACCAAAATGTGATGTAGACCAGGACCAACGACATATTTCGGGTCTATGGGATTTTTCATGACCCTGAAAACGAAGAGATCCAGAACGAGTGTTATGGTCAGTAAGAGACTTACACGCCCTTTACACTAAGAGTGGGTCAATAGATGATTTGGCATTACCATCAGCCTATTGTCTTGTCCAACTACAAGCCACAGGCCTCTTCTCAAACAGAGAATGAGCGTTTATCACCACGCTTGCAAGTATCAAATACATATCTGTCCATGGTTTAATATTCCATGGCTTAACAGTGAGAACAATAGAATCAGCGTAAAGGCTGTATAAGTGAATGGATTTTCGATGATTTAATGATGAAAGCCAAGATTCAAGGTCTTAAGTTCAAGGCTGTTATTCAAAACATCCATTAGCCATCATCTTAGTGTTCACTTGACCTTCAAATGTTGGTCAATTGGAATGTATGACTTTTTTAATATTTTTGTTCAGATTTTTTTCTCTTCTGCTGCTGCTGTGTAAAATGAAAACTCCAATATGATTCTTATAACTATAGTACGCTTATTAAGAGACCAAAAGGCCAATCCAGTTATTTGTATGTAAATATGCCGTAAATATTTATAGTGTATAAATAAACCATTTATGATTGATATTAAACCACTGGCCATTTTATTGGTAAATTGAAAACGGGAATAATAAAATATCGTTAGCTTTTATTATTACGTTTAGTTAGCATAGTTTAGTAACCGTGCTCTAAACATCAAAAATGTATTTCTCTAAAATATCCCAACATCGTCATCCTTCTTCCTGCCTATTTGGGGTCGGTGCAGCATGTTTTTTCCTTCCATACTCTTCTATCTGCTAGCTTCCTCTTCCAGTCATCGTTCCTACATTCCAACTCGCTATTTCTTCATGCTGCAGAAGTTTTGGCTTAATTTTTAAAGTCGGCCGCCTGCCTGATACCAACCCTCTTTGGGAATGCTTTTGTGGAGATTTACCCGTCACCGTGCGGGTGGCCGTGCAGATGTTATGCACTGGCCTTTAGGTTCCCTTAGTCACCTTTTGCGACTCCCACGGGAGAGAGACGGGGAGGTCCTATTCTGATCCGGAACCGTCATGGATATCCCTACATTATTCAAAAAATTTCTCCGACCCACACATCATCAAAATCCATCGAAAACGTTACATAGAGACACATATTTATACGTAAGTAAATACAGATTTACTGTACTTATAAGTATCTATAGTATATCTACATATAAAACTGCAGTTATGTATTTCACAGTATTTCATGAAACTGGGTCGCGTTTCGTTCGCTTTGTTTGTTTCCATCAGGTATATTAAACGAATAAGACCAATACCGGTTGATTGATAAATACAATTACGCATAGTTTGTTAACAATGGCAACATATTTTTCATGGAAACATACTCCTTATTGGAATATATAAAATTCGCGTGTATTATATTATAAACGTGGTGGCCTAGTGGGTAAAGAACCAACCTCTCGAGTATGAGGGTGTGGGTTCGATTCCAGGTCAGGCAAGTACCAATGCAACTTTTCTAAGTTTGTATGTACTTTCTAAGTATATCTTAGACACCAATGGCTGATAAGAAGGTGAAGGAAAACATCTTGAGGAAACCTGGACTGTAAAGTCTGAAATCACCAACCCGCATTGAGCAAGCGTGGTGATTAATGCTCAATCCTTCTCCGTGTGAGAGGAGGCCTGTGCCCTGCAGTGGGACGATAAAAAGGCTGTAACAGATATTATAAACGCATTGCTTATTCCCGTATTTGGAATCATCATGTCACCCAACAATTTTTAAACATACCTATACAATTTGTTTGTAAATTAATTTGACATTACATTACACATAGACGTATAGGAAAAATATCCACACCACAACAGTCTGTCTGTTCGCGATAAACTCAAAAGTACTGAAGCAATTTTCATACTGTTTACCAATGGCCAGAGTGATTAATGAGGAAGCTTTCGGTATTCAATTTATACATACATACTTACCCATTATTATTGTAATCAAATAAACAATACAGTAAATTCTCAGAATATAATTCTAAAACAAATATTAAGGTAACACAAACACAGTTTATCTCGTTCGGAAAACAATGACACAATGAAGAAAGGACAATGACAATCTATAGATAACGGAGATTCATTTGCAATGCACTAATTGCATTAAAATCACATCCACGTGTAAGATTCAAGGACGTTCGGTGCAACCCGGGAGGGTAAACTTTGTCTTGTAATTAATGAAAATGTCTGATTGGCTGAGAGTTATTTATTTACATTTTATAACCACTTAAATGAATTGAATCACAATATGTATTGAGCTAGGTATAAACAACCTTTTAAAGAAGAGATGAAAAGAATATGGAAAATTTTAAGGGTGACCCTCAAACTAAAGCGAAAACTACAAAAACTTAACCACCTGTTTTACACTTGTCTAAAAAAATTCTGGCTGCAAAATGAACTGTATGTCAACGTCATAATTTGACATTTTTTAGACAAGTCTTAAACTGACGTTTAAAAGTTTTTGTGGTAAGACGGTAATAGTTTTCAAAGCAGATGATAACAAGTGCCCAGACAATTCCACTATGCCTCAAGTAAATTGGCAATTTAACAATAAACACCTCATAAAACCAATGAACAAGAAATCTTCAATATACTCTCAAGATTTAACCCTTTAGTAGCTTACTTATTAGTAGCTTTTTCTTGATAACAATTTTCAACATGTGCTGTACAAGAAACAACAGCCAGTAACGACCTTAGCCGTCTTACCACAAAAACTTTTAAACGTCAGTTTAAGACTTGTCTAAAAAAAATGACAGATTATGACGTTGTAATAAGGTCCATTTTGCAGCCACAATTTTTTTAGACAAGTGTTTGACACATGTTTCAAGTTTTTGTAGAAGACCATAAATGTTACCCACTCTTGCATCTCCCTACACACCATAATATTGACTGTATCACGGAATCTCGAAGTTCAAAATGCCGATGTACTGTACCCATAAAGTACACAAGATCGATGCACGTGACTTAGAATGTACGCTACATCGAAGTACTGTATTGCGAATGTTCATGATACCGATGTACGGAATATCGAAAGTTTGTTATGCCGAAGTACGTGATTGCGATTGTTCTGAATCCCGATGTACGGAATATCGAAAGTTTGTGATGCCGAAGTACCTAATATCGAAGGGTTTAAAATCACAGTTTCTGCGTTAATTAGAAATATCATAAGGGAATGCTTTGAATATCGTATTGTGATCAATTTCCAGTAAAAAAATCATCATCTGCTTAGCCTTTCCGAACAACCACCCGGAGCCGTGATTTTAAACCCTTCGATATTAGGTACTTCGGCATCACAAACTTTCGATATTCCGTACATCGGTATCATGAACATTCGCAATACAGTACTTCGATGTAGCGTACATTCTAAATCACGTGCATCGATCTTGTGTACTTTATGGGTACAGTACATCGGCATTTTGAACTTCGAGATTCCGTGATACAGTCCATAATATTACATGGGAGACAATTTTTCACTACGCTCCAAATATTTTTCAACCTCCAAAACCAAATCTTTCCAAATAAAAGGGCAAGGTCAGCAAAAAACGATGGTAACGAAGTATTTTTGGGTCGCAAAGGCGTAAACAGACAGATTCAAATTGAAAAGTTATTTTTATCCTGTGTTCTCAGAACCAATTTAAAGTTACTCAAAAAGCTTCTAAAAAAATTAGAATAATGAAGAGTAGACGGTATGAAAGATGGAGTTTACAGTAAATTGCAAAATATCGTGGAAACTATTGAAGAGACATTACATTGTACAATTACTTAGGGGGTTGCCAGGTCCTCAGACGCAAAAGCCGGACAGACCTGTGAGTTTGTCCTGACATTTGGGTAAAAAATCCGGACATCTTGTTTTTTTTTGTCCATTTTCGTATAAAAAGTGTAAAACTAATTTTTTTTTGTCCTAACATTCGGTCGAAAAATTCGGACGCCTCACATTTTTGAAAAATTTTGGTGTTACTTAAAAAAAATGGAAATCGGGATTTTCTGATTGCATTTTAATAAAACAAAAGCAAAATCAAGCTAATAAATAAATTAGTCCAGCGGTCGGCTGTTCTCGGGTCAACTCGGCTAGCCGAGCGCGCGGCCGCCGGTCGCCGCGCCCCGCGTCGCGCCGATACTCGTTTGGCGTGATTCGATCTCGAAATTGAAAAATCCTACCTTAATCCTAACAGGCCGGATGCCGTTTATTTTGGCCGGACAATCAATCAAAAATCCTACGTATGTCCTGCTTTATCCTAACACCTGGCAACCCTACTTAGGCTCACATCCGTTAGGGCTTTACAGACGTCACTATTGTTTCAACTGCAACAGACGGCACTATTCAGCTTGCCTTTTTCCAAAAAGCTCTTCGCACGTCACCTTTCTATTCAGGTACTCTTAGCAACCTTACAAAAATAACTCAATCAAATATTTATTACTTAAGATCTTTCAATATATTATAAAATCCTTCCTTATATTATAAGATCTTTCCTTACATTTATAATTATAAATTTTAAAGAATCTGTGTCTCCATGTCCCGCTTTCACGCAAAAACTACTGTACCAATTTAAATAGCATTCGGCACACAGGTAGCCTAGACCCTGAGAAAAGACATTGACATCTATTTAACTGTCTGCGAGAAGTAATTCTTGCGGAATGTGGCTGAAACCGCGGGGAAACAGCTAGTGAAAAAATAAAACCCAAACTCAGAATAATTAAACAACATTTTGATCCTGATGACATCGCCACAAAAATCCAAACCCTGATTACATTATGTAAAGAAAGAAAATAAGAACGAGTTTGCCAGTTTGTTACATTAATTTATCAAATTCGATGACGGTATGAATCGCGTGTCGCAAGTACTTATCGATACATTTATCGATGTTAATTGTACGGCTTCGGGCGAGCGGGACGTGTATTCGTAGGGCGGATTCTATTATTGAGCTGGGATTACGAAAAAGCTGATTGCTTGGAAAATATTCGCTTTGTTTTATTGGAACGTGTGATTCGATTTATTTGGTGGTAACGTTTTGTTGTTAATTAATAGATTAGTGATGAAAAGTGGGCTTCTTATTAACCTATTTTAGTGTTACAAAGTAAATAGAGAGCATAAAAAATAAGTGTTGATTGGTCTGCTTTTTCTATCAGTTTACGCAACAATTATGTTTACAAACACAATGGCGTTTACGATACGAAATACTTCAAATAATTATTTATTCGGAAAAACATAGTCAAAATTACCCTGGTTTTGCCAACGGTTAAAAGATAAGAGTCTGCAAGCAAATTGTAAACAACTTAATACATGTACCAGCCACATTATCTTATTAAACATAATAAATGTTTAATTATTATAATATATGTAAAGTCACGTTTTACAAAAGAGGGTAGACAGAACTTACGGTGGCATGTCTCGACAAGATGATTGATATGTGTCGAATGCCAATTAAACGTTTTATCAATCAAGTTAGTAAACAATCTAAATGCACCTTGTACTGAGTAATTAATATTTCTCACTGGTGTTAAAGGTGAATAATAAAAGGTTATGTTGGCGATATCCTGCTTTGTTTCATTATTAATGTAACTAGCTATTTGTATGGAAACGATCAGAAGAAACTGTCCGAGTCCTGATGCCCTAGGGAGAAATGCACAAACCTCTCAAATATGAGTGTGAGGGTCTCAGGTCAGTCAAGTACTAATGCAACTTATCTAAGTCTGTATGAACGTTATAATTATATCTAGGACACTCCAGGCTGAATAAAAGGGGAAGGAAAACATACCGAGGAAATCTGGACTATAAAGTCTGAAATTAACAACCCGCATTGAGCAAGCGTGGTGATCAACGCTCAAACCTTCTCTGTGGCCATCAGTGGAGCGATAAAAAGGCAATGATGATAATGATTAGAAGTCTTAATTTTATTTTCACAACATAATGTCTCACGTATTAATATCAGATTATCTCCAAAAAACTAAAGTATTATGGTATTACGGCCTTTTTGACGGCCAAATAATCGTTTGAGAGTTTCTTCAGTCTATTATATTATTAGGCAATATGACGTCAGAGTAACAAGCCCAGACGACTGAATGAAAGCCGAAGTTATAAGGTTTTCCAATCGGCTTTATCCTATTCCGCGTCAGTGAGTCTGGAACGAAATCCGCTTGATATAGGCGGAATTTATAATAGGTACTGTGTAATTGAATTTGTAATGTATTTATACTAAGGAAGCCAAAAGATTGTGATCTGAGATAATCCAAAGATATAAAAACCTCGTGTATTTCGTGTCAGTTAACTTTGCATTTCTGAAGTTAGCCATAAGCCTCACCCATCAGTTGTTGGACTCCATCAATTTTATTTTTGTCTTTTTAAAATCACCTCCAGACAAAGCAAAGCCACGAAGCAGACGAGATTTGTACGAACAGAGGCGTTATGACTCTAATGGCAAACTCCAGGTATGCAAATTAAATTAGCGTCGAACTAATGCTCTGCAAAACCGAAAAAATCCAACCAAAGAAACATCAAAAAAATTAACAACGAAAACCATCAAATCTAGATCATAATATAATCAAAGAAAACGAAAATAGCTACGTGACTCATGCTAGCAAAAATACAGCTAGGAATAGCACAAATTATTTTACATTACATAACATAAGTAATTGTCCAAACGGAAAAAATGAAGGCCTTGGTTTGGCCTTGTGAAACTTGGCATCGAGCCCAGCCGGGAGGCGTAATGGTACTAAATTCAACACTGGTGTATCCTTGGAGGATATGGACTATAACATGCTGTGAAGAAGATAGGATCTTAAAGATATAGCTTATAGCATCAGACGGTATAAGGGCTTCTTTTTATCCAGATGCGAGAAGTAGTTCCCTCAGCATGCAAATAAAAGCATAGGGAACTAGGACATAATAATGTTGTGACATAACGGCAGGTAAATGAAGATTGATGAAAAAAACATTATTCTCTCTCTTCATTATTTTTTCAAGAGATTTATGCACAGGTACCTAATATTAGACCTAATTTTATGTGTTCTTCTTACAGTGGAGAACAGAACCCACATAAATTACTTTGATCAGCAATAAATGATTAAATTGATATCAAACCCTCATAAGTCAAAAAGTAGATAAAAAGAACCATATATAAAAATAAAATTCTAAAAATAATGCAATCATGCAATCATGTAATCATGCAAACATACGGCTTTATTGTGCCCAAGCTAAGGTAGACTTTACACCAATAAATAATAAACTCGATCGATCAAACTGTTGAGGAAAACTGAGTGGACAAACAATCCACTGTTGATAACGCTAGAAAACATAGTGAGAATAAACTTTAATTAAAGAGAATAGCAGTCTGGGTAACTGCATAGCCGGCGGTTGTACACTTGTCTACAAGAGCCTGATACCTGCAGAATTGTTCGAAAGTGTCACCGCGTCCCTGCCACATACAAAGGGCTTAAGAATGAACATAGTGGGTTTTAGTCATAAACACTCCCCCACGCTGCGCGAGAAAAAGAAAAAAAAGGCAAAACTACAAATACAACCCTCTTACATACTGAACCACCTAAGAATTCTGAATTAGCCATTTGACGCCTCACGCATTCTCAGTACTGACAAGTTCATTATTTTTTGACAACTTATTGTAAAATCAATTGTAGCCCAATTTAGACTACAAACAAAGCTTCTTGACAACATCTGAGCTACAAACGCACAAGGAGTTCAATGGCTGACTTCTGAATTTCAAAGTTATTTGGTGTTGAGTGTACTGGGCGTAGGAGGTTGATTACATCGTTTAGACCTTTGTTCATGAACGAAATGAAATATACCTATAGACATACCTTTGTATTAGGTAGTCACCATCAAAGTTATTACAGCATTAATATTCTGCCAACTACTGTTTGTCAAAATAAATGCACCAGGTAACATTCAACGCAAACGCATTGAATTTCAAATACTGCACTAAATCTCAAACAACAGGACAGAAACGCATAAAGAAATGCATTTTTATCGTAATGACGCATCCTTAAAACGTTATTGATAACAAAGGTTTGCGTCAATATGCAGCTTTGACGTAAACGAGTAAAAATGTTCGTGTTTTACGGCGAAATAAATATTTTGTAACCAGAGTGTGACATTGTCTCACTGAAAGATGATAATCGCTTCTGTTCGAAGCTGCTTGGAACTCAGCAGCGAATAGAGTTTTTGAGAGTAGACTTAAACGACCAGAAAACTAGAGCTAGAACAAGAGGTATTTTTTGTCTATTCAAAATCACAATTTCGAAGGTCTCTCTAATTTAATATCTACAATAAAGCCCTGAATAGCATGCCGAATGTGATAAGGCCCACATAAAGACAACAGCATTTTGTCGACTGGTCATCTGAAAATGTAATTTAAAAATAAATTTGAGGTCTCCCGACATAAAACGGCAACATATTATTATCTTCTTACGTCATAGGATATTTTGGGCTTAACGATATGAAAAATAAAGATTTTTTATAACTGGAATTTAACCTTTTTCTATATTTAGAAATGTAATGATACCAAAGATACCTAAAATTATTATGTCTCTCTTGAATGAATACCTTTAATAAATAATATTATTCTTCTTTGATTCATTGGAGATTATAAAGGTATTTTCAAAACGTGGTAATTTTTGAGAAATAAGGCATTTTAGGAATGTAAATAATTACAATAAGGACTTTTTTGTTCAAGACTTTGTGTAGCAGATTTATTATCCTATCTTTATCGAATATGCTATAGATAGTTCAACTCAGATTTGCGCGCGGCCCTATGTGTGCGTCGGCTTGTAAATATACAACTTTCATTCGTGTGACAGTGACGTCGTCCGAGCATGACGTGTTCTTATCACTTTTTCTTATGGGTACAGTCGTTTACGAAAATACTAATTATTCACGGAGAAATTATTAAGGAGTCAGATAAAGCGTTTCAAAAAATAAAACAGCATTTAAAGCTTTTCATTATTAAATATAGTTTTTCATTATTTACTTTCAAATTGACATTGACAGTATCTAAGAATTAAATACTCCTTAAGTACATATTTTCTAGCTCGGGGTACGCGGACAATAAATAAAAGTGTGGACTAAGAATGTAAAAAGAGGTATAATCTAGTATAATAATGTAAACAAAATGTGTGGGGAATTTTAAAAAGTTATATTGCTTCGCATAATGTCGACCAAAATAACAAAACTCATAAATGAACGTTTAAGTCAAAATGATGGAGGGATGTGGCGTAATACTTGTCGACATGTACAAAAGAAAAAAGAAGAATACTATAGACATTTTGACATGGAGTCAGAATTTATAATTCACCTTGGAGAGTAGCGAATCCGAAATTCATCATTTGATTTTTCGAATAGCGATTCATAATCATTATAAATAAATAAACATTAAATTACGTAATAACTGTTTTTCTTTAAACCCCCGTTTACAACCCCTAAATGACTGTATTGTACCCGACTGTACCTCTTGTCACGCACACAAAGTTACTGTATATGTACAAGGGTTACCCACACATAAGGCCGCGCGCACGACTGAGTTGAACTTACTAATCAGTCTTCAGTTATTCACAAAAACATTGGAAAATACAGGGGCATGGCATTGGTTATTCCTAGATTACATTCTAAGAAAATCTGTATTTTTGACAACCTCAAAAACAAAACGTCACAGACTGCTAGTGTTTAACAAAAACAAATATTTAAAAGAGATAAAATCAACACAATAGCGGTTAAAAGCAGATACGAAGAAGTTAATACAAACAAACGTGTATCAAGATTAAAAGACTCGAAAACAGTCAAATTACATAATTACAGACTAAAGTACAAAAAAAAAACACTTTCTGGCTATAATTTTTCGTTCTGAACACAGAGAATTTACCATATCGTATGCAGGGCACGAGAAGAGTAAACACTTTTCAAACAAACCTTTTAGCGACAAGTGTACTCAACCTTCTATTTATAACTCGGTATAAATGTCATACATTTTATGATCAAAATCAACAAAATGATCGGTCGCCACATTGAAGATAAAAAATCGTGTGACGATAATTACAGTTTAGTCTGAATATTTCATTATTTACTTACTTCTTTCGTGCGTCACGCAAAAGCGAGTTTTGCTACGATTTGGTATTACGTGCACAGTAGAATATCAAAAGGAAAAACTGTAATGTTTTTTGTATCGTTTAGTTAGACGACAAACACACTGCTATTATCAAATGAAAGTTTGTCGGACTTGAGAACTGTTAAAGCGAAAACTGTTACCAGTAGATCATGAGATACGCCGAGTTATACTCCTGGAAAACGACTCCTTGTACTTTTGATTGTTAAATAAATAGGACTAGCTTTGGCTCTGACACTTTGGCTTTTACATTATACAATACGCCTTTTTTTTTTCAGCTGAGGAAAATGCCTGACGCATACACACACCGCCCGGGGAGACGGTGAGGATATGTGGGGCTTGCACCCACTAAAAACCTCAGCTTTTGTGCCGTCTTCTGCCTTTTAGAGGGGCCACGAGGACCAAAGACGACTTTCGTGACATTATACAATACGCCTAGCTATGCAATGGGAACATCTTAGGTCGCTTCTAGTTCCTAATTTTTTTTATTGAGAAATGTCTAATATTGAATACTGTGCTTACTTTACCTCTTCACAGCACTAATCATATAGATAGTACTGACATTAATAGAACACAATCTGGCAATCAGAATAATCTAATCAAGATTTCGATAGATAGACATACCAAATGCTGATGCATGCTAGCATCTGATGACCAGTACGTAAAAAATCCGCTTCAAAAGAAGTCACAGTCATGTTGAGAAGCATGACCTTCAATTTTTATAGGAACACAATCATAGATTCAAGTAGATCGCAGTGTTTCAAGGGCGACTGAGTCACCCACCGACCCGGTTAGCCGAATGTCTTGTAACCAGCTGATAATTATAAACAAAGTGAGATAAACTTGATATCAAACGGCCGAATATTAGAACGTCACTTAATTTTAAGGGCTGCTCAAACGTCATTTTATTCTTCATTGGACACACAATACTGAGATATTTTGTACAAAAGCGAGCTTTACCCAGTTGGGTCCTCACAGCAAGCCTTAGAGCGGTGGAGAGATTTTATCTGTCACATTTACGAATTTTAAGTAAAGTTTGAGTATTTCGAGGTGAGTTTAAGAATTTTTGGGTTGAATAATAATTTACTATATTTATCTAAGTACCACCGGGCGAAGTTCTAAAAATGGAGGCAAAAGCGTTTCTTTTATATCTCTCCTTTATATATTACAGAGTAATGTATGTGTGAATTACAAGATAACTAACTACCTACAGCGTATACAGTAGGTGCAAAATACTGTCAAAAGGAACTCGTAACTCAGCCTGAAGTATATTTGTACCAGGGAGTAATACCAGGGTTTCATTACTTCTCTGCACGTACCTACATACGTTTAGTTCAAGCTCAAGTAATAATTGTAACCTGAGCCCTCCTGTACAAAGTAACTTTACCTACATACTTAAGTGACTAGGTTTGTAATTGCTTGATTAAAGTTCCGGTGTGAATATTTGTAGAACTTATAAGGAATCAAATTTTTGTTGAGTAATAAATTAGTTTGAGTGTCGCGAAACGAGAAGTCCCCATGTCAAAGATATAGGAGAGAAGAATACGATAAGGAATTATAGAGAAGTTAACTTAAAAACACTAGCTATTCCACGTGGTTTTACCAGCGTCCAGAAAGAACTACTGCAGTTTTGGCGTGAAAGCGTAAAAAACATTGACACTAGCATCTTCCAAGTTTAATTATATTAGTACTAGCTTCTGCCAGCGGTTTCACCCGCATCCCGTGGGAACTACTTCCCGTACCGGGATAAAAAGTAGCCTATAGCCTTCCTCGATAAATGGGCTATCTAACACTGAAAGAAATTTTCAAATCGGACCAGTACTTCCTGAGATTAGCGCGTTCAAACAAACAAACAAACTCTTCAGCTTTATAATATTAGTATAGATGTGATGATTATACGCTAGAATTAGGACAGGCGGATGACTAAAGGCCTGAGCTCTAATTAATTAACAAAAAAATAAGGTCAACGTAACGCGAGCTTAAATAATAACTGGTTCCAAATAAAAGCTAGTGCTTAAATAATGAAAATGAAAGTATTAACATATGGAATTTCGTGATTTCGTGTCCTACACCGTCACGAAAGTTTTGAGGACGTTGACATTAAAAGTAACATGTCATTATGGTGGACAAGTGAATATGTACAGTCAACTTCAGGTCAGTGGTAACAGTTTTATAGGAAAATCGTACTTATTACTATTGAGTTAAGGAGCATGACAGTTACCACTGATGTGCAGTCTACCGTACAAAGGTAAGGTTAAAAAAAAATAAAAAATCTGATGTGTATGAGAAACAAAGTGAAAATAAAATATGTATAGATGTACAGGGTGCCTTGTTATTCGACGTATATCCAAAGGGCTAGTAGTCAATTCGCCAGAATTTAACTGGCACGAAAGTTCCAATCGAGACTTAAAAAAATAAATATTTTTGTGTATGAAGCATGCACGAACTCACGAACGCATTTATTATTTAGCTTAGTTAAGCGCAACATGTAACTGTTTTTTGTCTACAACAAATAAACATAATCTACTTTTGCTCTTGACATTTTTCTACGTATAATTATAATTTATACGGACAAAGATTTTCGAAATCTTCTAATCAAAAATACTGTTATTTTTCTGTACCTAATTTATATTTTTATTACAAAAAAAAATAATTTGAATTGTATAGTAGGCACATTTTTACTCGTGTGTAAAATCTAGAGTTCATGAAATGCTAAATAGTAATCAGTAGTCATAACAATATTTTTTGTAATAAAAAAATTATATGTTTTATTTATTAAAAACAAATTTTTAATTCTGTTCGTAAATTCAGAGACAATTTTTTTTTTTAATTTAGAAATGTAGTTTTTTATCACATTCTAAGATAACATTCAAAACCACAGTTTTTACTTAACGTAAACGTCCTTTACCAAATTCACAAACTTTTTGAGAAAAAGTAAGTCGAAAAGTGACGTCACACAATGTTTTGTCACGGTTAACAGTTTCCACCAATCAGAATTTACGATTCGCACGTCCCGATAATATGACGATAACCTTTCAGTTTAGTGTCGTTTATCATCTGTTCTCGGAACGCCGAGGAAAAACACAATGTCCAATACGAATGTAACGACCATATCGAAATAAACTTGCGTTTAAAGGGGACTTTTTAATATCACTGGAGAAATAAAAAAGTAAATTGCAAAGATCGGAATTTCATTCTGATTCACAAAGTTCAGAATACAGGTAGAACCGCGGGAATTAATAAGTGCACCGGTCAATAAAACAATGCAACTCGTAACCTTACCCTTGTACGGCATACCTCGTTCGGCATTGTCGGTAAAGCTGAATGTGAGAATCAATCAATGTCGGATAAACGGCATAATAATCCCGAGGTCACGTGTTATCACACACTACACTATTATCCGCACTTGAAACTTGTAAATACACGATCGGATTTCATGTCATTTTCACTTTAAAGTCGATTTGTTAGCGTTAAGAATTCGATAAGAAAGTGTTCGAGCGGCGACCGAACACGCCAACAACCGGGTGCCGAGTGGCGCCATCATGAAGCGCGTGCGCCTGTAGCTTCCTTACACACGCAAAAACAAGGAATGAATGGCTATTTAATGAATAATCTTAAAAAACGGAACGTTCCGTATCCGTGTACCTCCGTTTCCTGATTCCAATGAGATGTGATGAATGAGTGAGCGCGATCAAGCGTGGCGCTACACCGAGTAGAAAGTTGAACAACGACTTTGTAATGCCATCGTTTCGCGTGGATGTGTAACGTAATAACATACGAATATTCGCAAAATCAAATATTAGTGTTTGACCAACAAGTCCTGAACTATACAATGGAATAACAAATCCTGTTATAAATGGATTCCTGAAATATCAAAACTAAATATTCCTCGTTTCAGCTTAATGCATAGACAAAACCAGATCAAGATCTCTCTTGTTCATTATCAAACCGGTGAAATACCAGCAACTACAAATATTATCTAGTCTGCTTTGAATAACTACGGCCTACGCTTGAGGCTAAATGTAGGCTAGTTGAATACCGTATGTCAAACCAAAAACCGTGGAAAAATAACATTCCAAAGGAATTCTATGCTTTGTGGATTGCTAAACAGTTTGACCTGAGTCAAACTACAATGCTTCACAAATATATTACAGTTAGTCATTGTTTGCGCAGATGCCGTGAATATAGAGCACAAGTTATTGAGCAAATACCGATACCCGTAACATATGAATAATGCCTTCTCTATCACTCGTCTCAAACATCAAACGGTATATGTTAACAGCCATATTTGGAGGATCTATCAACATTTGCAACCTACCTAAATGTACAACTGCGCTTTACATTATGCCTGTAGGTTTAGAAAAAATCTACACACCCATACATACATAGGTCCATAATGAAATGCTTGCAACACTAGAGATTATATAAATTCATCCTCCGAGCCTTTTTTCCCAACTATGTTGGGGTCGGCTTCCAGTCTAACTGGATGTAGCTGAGTACCAGTGCTTTACAAGAAGCGACTGCCCTGCCTGACCTCCTCAACCCAGTTACCCGGGCAACCCAACACCCTTTGGTTAGACTGGTGTCAGACTTATCGGCTTCTGACTACCCGTAACGACTGCCAAGGATGTTCAATGACAGCCGGGACCTACCTCTACAGTTTAACGTGCCATCCGTCATCACACAGTCATTGGTGTCTAAGATATACTTAGAAAGTACATACAAACTTGGAAAAGTTGCATTGGTACTTGCCTGACCTGGAATTGAACCCGCGCCCTCATACTTGAGAGGTTGGTTCTTTGCCCACTAGGCCACCACGACTTTTTTTAAATATAAATTATTATCTTGAAATCACGGGATGTCTTAAGATACAAAGAATTTACGCTGTGATATTGGCAATATGTTTTATCTTTGATAAACATTATGTATTATTCAGATAACGTGTTATAAATTAAATGTTATGGGAAAATTATTATTATTAGGTAAACATATGGGCAAAACCCTGCACAAGGAAAACTGGCGTAAGAAGATCACTGCAGGACAAGGAAGTCAAAACTCAAAAAGTTTTTATTAAGAGCCGATTATTACTTGTCAAATCATAAATCTTGGGTTTTTCCTAAATTCCGGGAAAATACGCAAAAAACAAATAAACCGAATTCAGATTTAAATTACTGGTATCAGTTGATGATAAAGTTATTAATAAATCTACCGAAAGATCCTTGGAATACTAAATAATACGGCCAGCTTGAATACGCACGATAAGCACAAAAGTGAACCCAACCAAACGGGCACGAAAACGACACTAACAAGATCTAATTACCATTAGTAAACGTTTGTTGACTGCATTCCTAAACGCGTTGTCGTAGGTCACTTAACACTGTTAAATTAGTTGGACTGAATTACTTAAGTGGAATTTTACCTTATCGCTGTCTGTGGAGAGCGTGCCGTAGCCGTACCAGCTCCGGGCAGCCTTCAGCCGGGGCTCCTCGCGAGGGGACAGCAGGCCGCTGCCCCACCGCGCGAGCCCCTCAGCCACGGCCGCCACGCTCGGCGTGTTCGGGCTCCCATTCGGAGTATTCGCAGCCGGCGCTGACTTCTCAGCCACAGGCGGCAACGTTGGCCGAGCACAACCCGTCCGCCTCTCGTAAATCCTTTTCAAAGGCTCATCTATATCCGTCTCCAACAATCCCTTCTTATCACTTCCTCTTTTAATCTCATTAACCCTCTTCGTTTCATCTTTCTGAACCCTCTTCGCCTCAGCATCTTTTCTTTTCACACTCTCATTAGAGTCCTGTCGACAAAGCAAAGCCTTTTTCAAACTCTCACTCGAGTCTTGTTTTGAGATCTGACCCTTCTTGTCTTGCTCTTTGCTGGATTTCTTATCGTCTTTAGATAGCAGTGCACGTTTTAAGCTATCAGTCGAGTCTTGTTTGTTTATCAATTTGCGCGGGCATTCTGTGTTTAAAGAGTCAGTCGTTTTCGATATGAGCAGCTTCGAATAGTCGTAGGGAGTATGATCGTTTGAGGGTGGGTTGAGTTCTAGAGATCTTCTGTTCTTCCGCTTGTCCGCTGGCGCGATCTGTGCCTTGGCGGGCAGCAGGCGGCGCGGCAGGAGGCTGCGGTGGTCAGCGAGGGGTGACTCCGGACGCAACATCTTGAGCGGCGATACTGAACTGCCGCGTTACTGCACTCGCCTGCAACAACAGACAACACAACGTTAGTCATCAAGGCGTTTAACCAACAAATTAAAGTGTCAACAAGTACAGCTGTCATTAGGGCCACTTTTGCGTAAGCAAAGAACAGCCTTCCGCAGTGTGCAGGTCATTACAGTGTTAATTATCTCTACAATGTAATCTCCTCGTTAAGCCACCACGGAGACATTACCGTGTCAATATAATTAATTCAATGTCGTTGCTCACATGAGGCATTCCGGTATAGCGAGACTGTTGTATGTGAATTCTCATATCACGCTGTATTCGAGTGCCGTTGGGAACGATGTGAAATGTGTAAACAAACAGATAACACGAGGGTATCTACGAAATCATATCGTACGAAACGTCACCAGATACCTAATTTAATATCTTAAAGGTCTAGGTTATCTCGTCGACCATATGTAAGCAACAGCCTTAAATGAGATTTATGGACATTCATATACGTTTCAGATTCGAACGAAACTCAAGTTTCCAGGCTTACTGGGCAGCGTTAATTCTGAAACACTCCCCACAAACACTCAAAAACCCAGCCTCAGTGTTCCAATAATGGGCAGTTTGCATTACCGTCAACCGTATTATTTACTAGAACAAAGAAAACACTAGTTGTAGTGGTCAGTAATCAGTCATCTACGTACAATATCAAACTCGTACGTAATGTAGTTGTAGTAGCAAGTATAATAATAACAGCCCTTTGTAATAACAGTCTAATTAGTGATATGAAACTTTTTGTCAGTTGAACCACAATGGAGAAGGCCGGTATGATAATGATACTGTGTTTGGCATATTTAAACTACAGTTAGTAGATTTACGTTTAATTTGGTGAACATGTTTTGGAGGTACTTTTCCTATGGCTATGTTTAACAGGATTTTGCCAGAAAAAAGTCTTATCGTTTTTCTTGATGTGCTATACAAAACTGATTACTGAAGCTCATCTAGAAGTTACATCCATTGACTAGTCATGTATTGCCTCGGAGAGGTCGTTCACGGTCTGATCTCTCACCGATCCGTTTACCAATCCATTTGTTTATAGAGTGAGAGGAAAAAGTTGTCATGAAAAATTCCTTTACCCATATTTTAGGCACATGGTTTATTTTTCAAGGCTTCTTTAATGAGACCAGTAATTACTGGTTTTCTCTCTAAACAAGTTGTATAGCTAATGCACAAAGTGATACAGAGTATGCTGTAACGATGCGCTTACACAAGTGATAAGCAAGACGTGTCTTAAGTCATGTACGAGGAGACATTTGTGATAATACTGTTGATTTTTAAGAACCTGTTGCTTATGGTGTAATCATGTGAGAAATGGTTGACATTGTTAATTATTCTTCTTGTAGTCAAGTCGGTCTTCTTAAAGCAGTACATAAGGAATTATTTCGCGAAAATTCCTATCATTCTTCCGCATCACATATACATTTCCATACAAATATTTCATGTACAAGAAAACTTAACATTATAGCAAAAAGAAAAAGACAACATACCATAAAATAGAACCAAACCTTATCTATTTCAAGGTCACAAAGCAACAGCATTAACCAACTTCCGTTGCGGAGAGTAATTAAATTAGAGTAGTTAAATTTCATCATAATAATCATTTTATAATAGTGTATAATTTTCAAATTACTGGGATAACACTTCTTATACGGAGAATCAAATTGGGCCAGTGCGTGTTCGTAATGATAGTCCATCAAAATCAACTTAAAATATCAAAGACTTCAAGTTTTTATACGCAGGCTGTATTTGATTGAGATGTCAAATATTCCACTTTAGGTGTTGCTAGTATTTATTGCAAATATTTGTCTTATTTAGTTCTTTTGTAAAGGGTATAAAAATATCCCACAAAATAGGGTCTGAGAATGATTGATGACATTACTTAGTTTTCTATACCAAAAAGATCCCAAAATAAACTACAATGAAGCTCTTGGGAGTTATTGAAAGTTGAAAGCTTTTACTGTATTTATTTACTCAGTTTTTTGGTGAGCACAAGCAATGTTATGAAAAGTATACAAAAAGGACAAAAACTAACTTGACTACAGACTAAAGAGTCTCAATGAAGTTTCGCAAAGTGTTCAAACAATGAACCATTTCGCGAGCACAGAAACTGTGACAAACAATAATAGCTGAAATATCATGAGAAGCAAAGTTTGTTAATACATAATATATTTTAGCAGGCTTTTTCCTTGATAGTAAAAGCAGAACCACACGAACCATTTCATCATCATCATCACAAGGAGCGACTGTCTGAGTTTAAAAAAAAAGATTGTATAGCAAACAAAAACCCCAAGGAAGGTTCACCAGCAATGTCTAATTTTTGACTGGGAAAAAATCTACAAATGGCAAAGGGCAGTAGAAAAAGAAAACAAAAACCAAACAGGTAGACACCAGATAAGCATTTTTATAACTCGGTCATTGCCAAAATAGTCGTTACGAGTTTTAGTTGGCCATAAGCCACATTGGGGGTCAAAAGGTTGTCGAAAACGACCAAACGGTTCTATGTTGGTGTTGAGTTAAAAATAGGACCGAATTTGGATGTGTCAGATTAACAGCCTTGTATGTAACTAAGCAGAAATCATGACGACATTTCTATCCGTTGGAAAGTGTCCTCATTCGTAACGAATATCTATTGTCTTGGCGTGTTTCCAACACCACCGGTAATTGTAGTTAATTGTTGGCTAATTAGGCATTACTTTACCGGTACTCGGTACAAGGATACGGCGTTATCTTTGTTAAGTTGTAACCGGGTTACTATAGTCGCAATTGTTTAGCAAAAATAATTGACAAATTAGAAAGTGAGTATAATAGTCGCATATAATGTTTTCAACGCATTCTAGGACTTCATTATGTTGTTGACATAGTGATCGCAAACCCTGATATGATTTCGAAGTAGCTCCGGCAACTGTAATTGGGTTTTCCACGTGGAGCCCTACGGCTAAGTCAATTTGCCGCTAATGGTTACAAATATCCAAGTCATACTAACCTTTTGGCCTAAATATTCACAGTACACATTCGCTTCATCCCTCAATTTGTCGAGATTCATTAAAACTAGAACCTACTAGAAATATCAAAGGTCACACGTGCCCCGTCCTATATAACGACATCCATTTCAATCGCTTTTTTATTCCCTAAGCTGTACGATTGCATTTCTCTCAAATAACGAGTATTTTATTTGCACTCGTGTAGGTATTTCGCAAAATCGAAGGCCAGAACATATTCCTTCTCGGAAGTCGGGCGAAAACTATCCACCGCACATGATGTAGGATAGAAGGTAGAGGTATAGTATTGAAATATAGACGATGATTGAAAAGGGGACAAGTATAAACTACAACATATCCAGAGCGATCGATCTTCCAAACGATGAAATGACTTCGGTACTCGAATATATGAGGATCATATTTCACAGACGCACTCACTACTATTTCATAACTGCACACCTCGCGAGGTAATCAATAATGCACACATTTTCCCGGGCGGCTGTGACGTCACGTTATGTTCTGACGTTAGCCGAGCTATACGAAGCTAGTTTGAGCTTCCAGTGAATCACCGAGAGATATTTTTAGATTTTATTCAATAGAACAGTTCAAAGATATTAATTAGTCCAATGTAGAGTTGTTTTCTTTTCATCTGCTTGTGTAAAAGATGCTTTTTTTTTCTGCTGAATTCTAATTCTGTTAGGAGTAATCATTCGCAGGTATTTTAGATTTGACCTTTCAGCGTATCGTTAAAAAGTAACTTATAATAAGAAAGTAGCAGCATATTCTCAAAATGAAGCCAAGTTTTCGACGTTGACCTTCTTATCGCAGCCGAGGAAGGGTTTAGAATCAAGTTCATTCTGTAAACTGTTAACAAATGCTAGAAGGAAGAGAATCCTTTTACCCAACTTACGTAACTAACGACAAAATGCCTCGGATCCATTAATATTTCTGATACCTTATATCATGTAAGTTGAATGTCTTGACGTCAAAATATCATCCTGTTTACCACATTTCGGGACGACATGCGACAACACGAAAGCAAAATAGCAAGCCGACATACAAATTTCATTTTTTATTTTAATACAATCGTTTATACAAGCAAGGTTAACACAATGAGAAATGATTTATTTATGTAGCCATATTTTAACGTTTATATGACGAAACAATAATCTTTAAATTGTGGTGCGTTTCATTAACGCTATTATTCTTACTGGCGATAATTCATTTAGTAATGATTGCCAGGAATCTAAAATATTTGGAAGGGAAAAAGACGATGCTACATTTCAACAAGCCATCTTAGAAGATTGGATTAAAGTCTAAAGGATGTTCAAAACACAGAGAACCTCTTGAGTTGAATTGAAGGAAAGTAAGCAAACTTCTGGAACAGTCAACTCCAAGAAACGTGATGGATTTCAAATAAAACGCCTCGACGAAAGAAACGAAACATTTTTTTTTTCAAACTTACGTGGGTGTTCGAATCCAAATCAGAACTTTGAATCTAGGTTCATGATTGTTAAAAGTTCTAGAATTCGATACAAATAGTACAATATGCCAAGTTCTAGTTAAACGGGCATACATTAGGTAACTAAAATAAGAGAATTTTCCACCGTCTATAATTTAGAATCCATTTCTGAAAAACCTGAGGACAAAACAGAGGAATAGGAGATTAAGAAGAAACTCAATAATTTTCGTGTCAACAAAAATTCCGAGATACCAGTTTCCATTGCTTGTGTAAATAATTAGGACACTAGGTATACTTTTCGTACCATTAATTTGATATCCAAGATGTTTTGTGCAAATGTTTAGTCTACAATGATGTGGCTGATGACGTAACGTGAACAAACATAATAATTTTAGTTACAACGTATACTTTACTGTCTTGTTATAAATGTAGTCATATAATCTCGTAAATCTTGTAGTACATCGAGGAAAGTAATGACAGAAGTGTTATTATTTATTTTTATTTATTTATTTATATAAGGCACACCAACAACTTATTCACAATAACTTTCAAAGGTAAGGTTGTACATAAAAAGGGCCTGTGTAAATAAATTAATTAAAGGTATGCACATCAATCACAGTGAGACGTGATTAGACTATCAGTAACCTAAGCAAAAAAAATTAAATAAATTGAAGATTACAAATTTCATACAAATGAAATTCATTCAATATCATGGTTAATGAATTACTTAAGCCAATATATTAAATTATAAATTAAAGCTAAACAATTTTAAGTTAAAAAAAAAAATAAAGATAAAGATTATACAATAAGGATTATTGACAACTATTATTGAAATTTGAAAACAATAAATTAAATAATAACAACGACATTAAGTAGGTAAGTTGACAAATATATCAACGACTATAATATCAAACAACATAAATTGCGATCGGCCAGGTTAGACTATGAATCAATCATGGCGACCTTCTTCTTAAACTGGGATAGAGAGTCGTGGAAGACGTCAATGTCCAGACCATTCGAGCAGGCTTTATTGTAGGTGTTCATCAATCTGTTCAGTGGGGCAGACTTACCGAGATTCGTACGTGGAGTTCTACTCGCAAATGTTTTAAGTGGTCTGACTAACCGAACCTTACTCCGGCTTGGTACATTTATGTTGATCTGTTCGAGCAGGTCAGGAGTACTTGTTAAACTATTGACAATTTTGAAAAGAAAGACCATGTCAGATTGAGTTCTACGATTGTGTAAGGAGTTCAATTTAAAGTGACTCATACGCAGTTCATAGTCGGCTCTGTATGGACAACTTTGATCTTTGTATCTAAGGTATCGCGTAAAATTCCTTTGTACTTGCTCAATACGTCTTTGGTGTACAGCATATGTTGGATTCCATACTGGAGACGCATATTCCAGTACGCTGCGAACAAGACAGTTATAAAGGGACTTTATTGTGTCTGTACTCTTAAAATCCCTGCAAGATCTTTTAATAAAACCCATCATTTTAGCCGCTTTTGCCACAATGGTATCGATGTGTGGGCTGAAAGATAGATCACAACTCAGTAGTACTCCCAGGTCACGGATGGTGTCCACTTTCTGTAGCGAAGATCCTGCGAGAGAGTATTGCGTCGGTATTATACGTTTTCTTCGTGTAAATGTGATATGATGACACTTGTTCACGTTAAGTACCATCCTATTCTTGTCACACCAAGTCTGCAGAGAGTTTAAGTCGGTCTGAAGAAGAGCAGAATCCTCGATAGAGGTAATCTTACGGTAGATTTTAAGATCATCCGCGAATAAGGAGCACTGGCTGTGACGAAGGCAGTCGGTGACGTCGTTTATAAAAATTGAAAATAAAATAGGACCGGCATGAGAACCCTGCGGCACGCCAGAAGCAGCAATATACTCTAAAGACTGATAGCCCTCTACCACCACTCTCTGTTTCCTATTATTTAAGTATGACCTGAACCATTCCAGAAGATTCCCGTGTACACCATGGCTTTCAAGTTTTAACAGTAGCGTTTGATGATCAACCTTATCGAATGCGCTACTGAAATCAGTATAGAGGGCGTCAATTTGTACCCCAGCATCCACACACATAGAAAGATCATTAACGTAGGATATTAGGTTAGTAACAGTGGACTTATTGCAACTAAAGCCGTGTTGTTGACGACCAATTTGAACCTTAGTGTGAGCTTTAAGGACGGAGCATACTAGGCATTCAAATACTTTAGAAAAGATAGGTAACAACGATATAGGACGATAATTTGTTACATCTGATCTATCTCCCTTTTTGTACACTGGCACCACATTGGCTATTTTCCAGTCGTTTGGGAATATGCCTGTCGTTAAGGATCTATTAAATATTAATGTAAGTGGGAACGCTAGACTACGAGCACATTTTTTTAAGAATATTGGTGGTAGCCCGTCAGGTCCAGGTCCTTTGGTCACATCCAAACGCAGAAGTTTACTGAGAACGTCTTTTTCAGTAAATTGAATTGCACACAATGATAGTTGAGGAAACCTATGTGTACCTGAAAGCAGCTGGCTGTTGTTTCCATTACTTGTGGTGAAAGTCGAGGAAAAATGAGAAGCAAAAAGATTACAAATCCCTTCACCATTACTGGCTACGGAGTTATTTAATTTTACCTCTGATGGAATCGTTGATGACTGAGACTTTTTAGTTTTAACGAAAGACCAGAAGGCTTTAGGATTAAACTTAATGTTGTTTTCCATCCCATTCAGAAATTTATTGTAGCAGTCTTTAATATGTGTTCGAGCGCGGTCGCTTAAAATTCTATATTCGATTTCATCTCTAGGGTTGCTATACTTTTTAAACCGAATCCTCAACTTTTCCTTCTCATTTAAGATATTAACTAGAGATTTAGAATACCACTGTGGATATTTACTGTTAATACGCTTGCGCTTAGGAACGAGCTCACTGATTACAACATTTAGTTTTGAATAAAAGATAGACACCATTTCATGGACCGATAATATAGGCTCAAACAACTCATGCCAATTCAAACTAAGAAGTCTTCTGTTGATTGAATCATAGTCTGCACCACGGAAGTTAAAACTACTTGTTTGTTTAGGTTTTAAAGAGGCTATTATCACAGATGGGAAATATAATTCTAAAGGTGGGTGGTATTTGTCAACTCTACATAATGGAGATTCACATTTTTTTACATCACAAATCAGTAAATTAGAAAGAACCAAATCTAAAACATTATTTTTAGAATTTTCTATACAATTAAACTGTTGCAGTGAGTTTACCGACATAAAATCAATCAATGAGAAGCCCAGACTGTTACTGTAGTTAGAAGGTACAGTTCTCGATGTGCTAGGTTCACTGGCATCCAGTTTCCAGTTTATGAAGCCAAGGTTGAAGTCACCCAGTATAATTACATCTTCACAGGTAGTATCGATGGTACTTGATGCGTTGTCCAGGAACGAGTCCAGCTGCTGTTGGGTAATTGGTGGTGGAAGATATACGCCACAGACATTAACTTGCTTACCATTATTCAATTTTAACTTAACCCATAGATCTTCTGCCGATGATTCCCAATGGCGAGCACGAACTGAGTGAAGTGTTTTGGATATCGCAATCAGTACTCCTCCTCCCTCCTTGGAACCGAGAGAACTGGAAGCTCTGTCTCTTCGGTAGATGTTGTATGATGTGTTGAGAATCTCACCATCATTTATGCTGCTGTTAAGCCACGTTTCAGTCATAACAATGACATCATAATGTGTGGTGCCAACTGCTAAGTTGATATCATGGAGTTTGGTTCGCATTCCTCTCATATTTTGATAATAAATATTGAATTAAAATGTTAAGCATATAGTTATGAGCACAGTTAAATATAATTACTTAAAGCAGTGAGATGGCGTCTAAGGATTTTATTTGCTTAGCATTAGAGCCGTCATCTTTGCGAACTAGAATGCGACCGTCGCGAACCCATACGTATTTGTAACCTTTCGCACGGGCTATTTTTCTAGTCTCCGCATGGATAGCTTTGTTGATAGGAGATAGATGTTCAGAGACAAAAACAGGCTTTTTAGTGCCGCCATATCCTAGGTGTGTGGAGTTTAGCTTGTCTCGTGAGTGAGCACGGTTGAACTTAATGACGGATGCAAGTATCTCATCTCGAACTCTAGAGCTTCTAAGTTTGACAACCACTGAGCGTGGACGATCGCTTTGGGAGTCCAGTTTCCTGATGCGTGAAAAGTGTAAAATATCATTTTCCTGCAAATTATAAGATATTGCATTTCCCAGTTGCATTATGGTACTCAACAGGTTTTCACTTTTATTTTCAGGGATGCCATTTACTTCGATATTGTCCTGCCTTGAAAATTGTTCAAGCATATTTACTCGCACTGACAGATCCGTGACACATTTCTTTAGAGATTCATTTTCCGTTTTCAGTTGCTTAATTGTCTCCTTATTGCATTCATGTTCTACCATTATTTCATCAAACTTCTGGCTCATAAAATTAACTGAATCTTTTAATTCATCAATTGATTTTAAGCTATCTTTGATCCTAACAAATTCATTTTCAAAGTAAGTTTTTAGCAACACATTCATTTCGGTGGTAATCGCTGATTTAATCTCAAGGCGGATCGATGATAACAGTTTGTCATCCAATAAGTGAGGTTCACTGTCAGAAATGTCATCACTTGCAGTTTCATCGACTAGGCTGGTGTTGGAAGAGTCTCCTGTCCGAGGTCGCTTAGCTGTTCGAGAAGGAGCTTTAATAGTTTTCTTACTACTACTGTTCCTTGGCATAGCTTCTTCCTTGTTCATCTCAGTTACACCCTGAGAGCAACTTGGTTCAGCAGAAGGTGGCGGAGTTCTTTGAATGCGCGGCATCGTAATATGTTTAACCAATATATTGTAACAATAGTAGCGTGCCTTATAATTATATCAGAGCAATGCCTTAACGTAATAATTGTAGATCATTCAAAAGCGCCTACTTGATTGTGCAGAGCAAGTCGCAGTCTACTGCTTGCGTAGGTACTGGTCGAAAAATTCACCGCGGCGCTCCACTGCTGCGTTGGTTTAGCGGAGCAATGGCGGAACTCCGGCGCAGCACGTCCCGCGTTCGAATCCCAGCAACAGCAAAGCCACCCAAAGTACGCAATCAGGCGAAATCAAGGCAGAGCAAACAGAAAACAGTCATCTCACTCTAGGCCCGCCCAGTAGGAGGAGCCACTCCATAAGAACGCCACAGGCCGAAGCAGGAATCAGAATCGCCAACGCAGACCAATCACAAAAATCCAACGCAAATCACTGAGACACGAGGCCACACACGTCCGCACTCTATGACGCTCAAAGCGCAAAAAAAACGAACGAAATTATTGATGACATAAGACAAATTAAAATCTTTAACATTATTCACAGCTGGTCCCTGAGCACCCTTACCGATAAAGGTTGTTAGAAACCAGCCAGCAGCCAGCATCATCGTCAATTTGTTGCGTTGTTTTTTAGATTTCTAGTTCTATATTTTGGACTGAATTCTAAATTCAGTATCAGAATTAAATCAATATAACAAGTGCTAGAACCAGGGGCTTAATTCTTAAGAAGCATTATTTACACTACGTGAAAGATAGCTATGCTTTAGGATGCTGCTTTTGGATCAAATTATATCTTCTGCAAAATATTTTGGGTTGGCGCCGAATATTAGCAAGTTGTCCGTCATGTGTCTGTTTGTTTTGCTGTCGGTACCCACGCCTCTTGTTTGTGGTTCGTATTAGATTTCATGGCTCCGATGTTTGTATATCAGATAGCCATTAATTTATTTAACATCATCTATTGGATTAAGTTAATTAGATACTGTATTTATTGTTGCTCGGGTAGAAAACTAGGGAATCTTGTGAAGCCTTTTTTATAGGACATCAAACCCACCATTTTTCCTTCTTAAGCCCTTTATTATACCAGGGCCGCGGTAACTCTTTCGAACAATCCTGCAGCCTCAGCAGGTTTTGGCCCCAGTGGGCTCCACTGGGGTTTGCTGACACTCCTTGAAGAGCGCGTGGAGTATCACGCGCCACCGACACGGGCATACTGTCTCTTAGGAGACGGGAGGACGATGAGGCACCCGGAACTCATAGCCCAAAGGCCTACGCCTACGATAGCCGGGAGTCATCTCTTGAAACCTGGCGCCCGTGGTGCCTTCCACGTCCACCGCAGCGGCTGGGGTGAGACGTGCGAATTCATCTTCTGAAGCCTAGAGTAAACGTGTTTTGTTTGGGAAGATTAAATATCAATATTGCTATTAACAAAACAAACAGTGAATGACAAAATAATTGCTTGGCGATGCTGATCACGTAAAGATGTTTATGGTTTAAACCTCTTATGGTTCTTTTTACAACAAAATGTTTTGACAAAATTGTTATTTACCTCGTGGCTAAGTCAATATTTTTGTCAAATACTCCTTCACTTAAACACGTGTAATTCGTAACTTAATGGATTCAGTTGGTTGTTAGATCAATCTTATGGACGTCAAAGTAGATAATGAAATCTGAAATATTTCTCATGATCGTCACGGTATTACTGTGTAAGTTATTTAAATAAATACTATCTACATAAATAATACAAATACATTGACGTCACTAGGCATTTTTTAACTTCTCACGTTTTTAATTCTTCATTAAATTATTTAGTAGGTACTCTGCAATAGCACAGTGAGTACTTAGGTCCTATTGTGCCACAAGAACACAAATATGTTTGAGAATTTAAATAGATTTGATATCCTCTTTACATGATATGTTTATTATGACAATATCTCAATTGACAGCTCGTTTGATACGCCCTTAATATTAAAGGGCGTATTTGGATCGATAACGCAATACGATTTGTACAGCCAGCTTCAAAAGTAGTTGTACAACTCGGTAGGCACCTCTTAGAACTTTGATTTGTTTAGCTATTTTTGACACAGAGTATACATATATGTAGTAAATAAATGCAGTAGCAATAAATACGTATTTCTTTGCTGAGGCGATAACATTGTTTATGCATGTGCAATCATGACTTCTTGGTACTTCAAAACGCTCGTTATCTCGTCTGATGTCATAATTTTGATGATATTTGTCACTCAATGCTTTAAGACGTAGGTACTTATTGAGTAGGTGAGTATTAAAATGACAACAACATAACGTTTAATTACAGCTTACCTTTATAATTACGTTTAATATTCTATTAAGAATTCTGCAGTAGGAAGTTCCTGACAAGCTATTAATACGAAGACAATAAAACCAATAAGCAATATTTTTTGTTATATAAAAAAAAATCGTGCCTGAGGACGTGATGACTGAGGGCACGCCACCATCGTGGTGGTAAGTCCCCTCTTTGAGGAGTGGAGGAGTCATGGCGCCCTCACGTACCGCATGACGCAGGTCCTCACCGGACACGGTTGTTTCGGGAGGTACCTGCACCGAATCGGTCGTGAGGAGGCGCCCGGGTGTCACCACTGTGCGGACAGCCCCGAGGACACGGTGGACCACACAGTCCAGGTGTGCCCCGCATGGGAGGGGCACCGCCGGGTCCTCATCGAGGCTTTGGGCGGCGGCGACCTCTCGCGTCCGGCCCTGGTTCAGGCCATGGTCCGGGGCGAGAGGGAATGGGATGCCGTCGCCTCCTTCTGCGAAGCGGTCATGCTCGAGAAAGAGGAGGCGGAACGCCAGAGAGTTCGCACCTCTTATCCCGGCCGCCGCGCTGGACCAGGTAGACACCATGGGCGTCGGGTGTCGCGAGATGACTCCCGGCCACCGTAGGCGTGGGTCTGTGGGCGGTGAGTTCGGGTGGCTCATCGTCCCTCTGTCTACTTAGACGACAGACCCGTGTCGACGGCGCGCGTTGTTCCACGCGCTCCTCAAAGAGATGTCAGCAACCCCAGCGGGGCCCAGGAGGGCCAAGGCCTGCCGGGGCTGCGGGTTGATCGATAGAGATACCGCGGCCCTGGTACATAAAAGGCCTGTGACGGAACACGACGGTTTTTAGTCAGTAAGAGTCTGACACTCCCTCTCCGCTGCTAACCCACAGCGGAAGGGGTCATTTGATGATTTTTGACGTCGTTAAAAAAAAAAAAGGACGTGATGACTTGCGCAAGACGGCTGGCAGGAGCTGGATGCGAGCAGCCGAAAATCGATCTCAGTGGCGTGCACTTGGAGAGGCCTATGTCCAGCAGTGGACTGCGATAGGCTGATGATGATGATGATGATGATGAAAAAAAAATTCATAATAAGTATATCACTATGGGTTTTTTGCCGACTGTACGCAAGTACGGCATAAATTCGGCAGGGAGGGAATGTGTTTGTCAAATATCAGCACTCGACTGTTTACTGGCGAGTTGGCGAGTCGCCCACCGTGTTTATACGTTCCATACTACTCACTGTTAGACTTGCGATTTAGCACTCGTTCCGTATTGCGTGGCCACTCGTGTATCGGATTTAGCACGTTTGGTTACCAACTTAGTTTGGTTGCTAGTGTATTGATTAGATTTAGTCGATATACTGGAGAAACCACACCAAAAACAAGAAATACCTAATCCTTTGCGGTTTACAAATGTCAATGTTTTATCGAAGTACTTAATAATCATCAGAATTGAAGATACTGATGCTACTTTTATCCGAATGCTAGAAGTAGTTTCTTCGAAACGCTGGTACAACCTTGAAGAACAACTAGGTTTAATATAAAACTATGATTAGATTTCTTGTTATTTCATTTTCATGGTCAAGCTAAAAAATCCCAATTCTAGGGTAAACAAACATTCCAGTTGATTCAACCTAGATTAATGTTTAGACACCGTTTCATATTTTCGATTCCTACTACGCAAACGTGAACAAGATCAGCGTCATGCAGACTGCTATTCGATACAATATATTATTAGCTCGTCGCCTTGCAAATAAACGCAGCTATAAACAACAGCCACATAAAACCTAGTTACTCAACAACTCAACAAACATCATCTATACAGATATTTAGATAAACTATACAACACTTGAAATAAGGACGCATGTACTCGCAATACCTACAAAATCGATTCACGGTTTATTATAATAATCACACTTAATTGAGCGAATCAGTAAAAAAACTAGTCACATGACCTTTGTACCCGGTTTTAGACTCCGCACTTCAAAACGAAAAAAATGCAAAAAAATATGTACTTATATGTATAAGTTCTTTGAATATCTAGCCAGAAAAACTAAGCTGATGTGACTCATCAAAAAATACTAAAAATGCATAATCATCAAATTATGTGCAAAGTACAACAAACATTTTATTTTTAGCCAAGAGATACAAATGATAACCAAAAACCATTTATTGCTTAACCAATAAAGATTGGATGTGTTAAACTTGTCCTTATTACACAATGGTCTATACAGTCATAGACAGAAATAGCCTAAATCTAATTCGAGAGTCACGATGCAGTTTATTCTCTTTGTCCTATACATAGTATGTATGTAGTATGCACACATAACCGTGTCACAATTTGGCTGGGTACCACCCACGTGCGATCTATCTTAGCATTGTGCATTGTCATCTACATAGAAACGATTATTATAAATAAATGAGTTGTCGAAATCTTGAATGAGGTGAGAGTAATGTCGAAGGTAGAGCGAAGTGGAGAACAAAACTTCGGGAAAGCTGATTATGTGGATACATAGCAGGAATGAGACTGGGACCCTCTCGTCCGAATTCATATTCCAATGAAAACAGCATGGCGTGAAGAATATGACCTTAGAAAGTGTATCGAGATTGATTGTATGACAGAGATTAGAGATAGAAAGGACTGTACTTGATAGATACGATGAGATAAAATCTTATATTCTGCGATCAATACATTTATTTACATAGTCAGAAACAGAGTACTAAAACACAAATCCAATTAATAACATTACCACAATTCCAGTTCCATTTATATTTCCGATGAAACCGAACATCGCACGTGTATCGATTATGCAGAAAATGTTATTTTAAATGAAACCTCTGGCGTTCTAGAGAGTTCAGCCCAAGTTATCGAACGATGCAACGTGCATACCTCTGACCTTTCCACTTCACAGAATAATGTAGATTGGACATCGTAAAATCATTAGTTTATTTTATTATTACAAAAATAGTTTCGTTGTAAACTTAATTGGAACAGAAAACTCAAGTTCATGATTCTTGATGTTTGCCAGATGATGAGATGCTTGTTACGTTTCACCAGCGTCTAAGAAAAACTACTTCCTGAGCCATTATAAAATTCAGACATAACAGGGGTTTCAATTGGTACAAGAAAAACCAAAATCGGCTCAGTATATTCAAAGATCAACAAAAAACACAAACAGTATAGACGGGAATCTCATTTTCCCTTGACAGAGACACAAAAGTGCGGGTCAAAGTCACGAAACATTAGTATTCCACTCGAATTTCAAATCTCTCTAATGTTGCATCTTTACTTTATGTAGATGATTTAATTTAGAATGCTATCAAATCCTACGCAATGTCAAAGATGAAGAGTGGTTCTTGTAACATCATATCAGATAGAGGACTATGAAAGAAGAAGACATGCTGTGCCAACTAAATAAGAAATTTGAATAAGGGAGGAATAAGGGGACCGATGAAGACTGCTTTGTTAAAGGTAAAGAATAAAGATAATTATTTAAATTCTCCATTATCCTTATTTGAGCTGTTCATGTGTGGAAACCGTATCGTTTGGAAAGGAATAAATAGGTAGATAATTGGACCTGTTTTGCGGAACTAACTCGAATGCATGATATCGGCAAACTACGTGGGTGTCTTAACGATCTTTGCTTCGCGGTTTCTGTACATTTTCTAGAAATAACACAATTAATTTATGCACAATTTATACTTCAAAAACATTAAAAATATTTTGATTTGCGGTTACAAAAGCTCTTAGACAAGAAATCCTGTTTTAAGTTGTTTATGGTATTTTTCGGCTTGATTGTTTGCCCAAAAATAAAACTGACAACTATTAACTTACGTAGTAAAATAAAAGGCTATATTATGTAACCTGTAAGGGAAGACCTAAGTACTTCTCGAAATGGCCACGTCAAAAATAAAAAGGTATGTCGATCTATCAAATTAAGTCTTCCGACGTCCATTTTCGTAGGTGGGTAAGGCCGATGATCAGTTACACTGTGACGTCACGATTACTCATGACAAAGGTCAATGTTAAGTCTTCAATTCAAGCCCAAAACAAGAGGTTATCGAATAACTCGTTTCTACAATTAATTAAATTATGGGTTTAGTATCGACTAGTTGGGTTTTCTCGTCAGGTTTTTTCAATGCTAAAACGTTAAGACTGGTTAACGAAAGTGTTTGTTTTTGCTAAGCTTGCAAGTAATTATTAACTTGTTTTGTTGTACGTATATCCGGTTACTGATTTATGGGTATTTCATTTATCCAATAGATTCATAGGGTATCAATCAATATAGTAGCACATGGATAATAATATTGTGTAAGTATTATTGTCCAAAAAGACGGCAGACATAGTGCTAGTGGTTCTGTTGCTAAGTCATGTCAAAGTGACAGCTACGCTTAAACTGACGTTTGAATACTTAAGCGTTACTGTCATGTTTGACTGTCTACAACTGACAGGCTTACTAAAGTGACGGCTGCAAAAGTAACACAGTGTGAAACTAAACAACGTTGCTTAGTTTCACACTGTGTTACTTTTCAGCATGGAATAATAATATTATGTGCTGGACTTATATTTATGTACCTGAAAGGGGTAGCCCAGCAACTTACACAAGACCCTTCGTATTTGAGTTAAACTTAGTTGTAAAGCAAATTGGGACGATGGAACCATACACAATAGGGTCAGTGTGGTTCTCAAAAAAAGCAGAAAAATATAAAGATAAGAATAGCAACCACTATCGTCTCAATTTGCGTCATTAATTAAACAAAGATTTAGATAAAGATTAGGAAAATAAGCTAATAACAGGTGGACGTTATACCTATCTATGAAAATATTTGTGTTGCAAGAGAAATTACAAGTTTTTGCACCCATTAAGTATGATGACAGGAAGGAATGTATGCGGTGTGAAGAAATTAAATGGCTTGCAATTATAATTAAATCGCAAACGCTTCTGCATTGTTGGAGTTTATTTATTGCTTGATAGTTATAGACATACCTACTTATTTAATTGTTTTTCTGAATGTTATTGGTATAAGTTAAGAAATCGACTTCTTGCTTTCTTATTAGTAAAGAAGATTACCAGAGATGTCGGAAGAAAAACCCCCAAAACAATATGGCTTAAGATTGGGACGCTTCGTCTAAAACCAGTCAGTTTTACTCGACCTTGAAGCGTCTTGTCCACTTAAGCGGAACGCTCGACGCCGCTAGAATACCAATAGGGTTCTTATCATTGCAGGAAAACAGGTTTAACCACATAACAATGATGTTATAGATGCTGTTGTTTGTTTTCCAATTGCACTACTGTTTCAAACGCAAAAGATTGATAGAAAACTCTAGAAAGATTATACCTATCTCTGAATTTAATGTGAGTACCATGCGAGCTGGGAAAATCACATTTTGGGTAATAAGGTTAGCAAAATTCAATATCAGCTAAGCTAGGGACAAATGGATCTAGCCAATAAAGAAAAACAGTGCCCGTGGTGTAGGGTCCGAAAAAAATAAGACACATTTTCCTTAGGAAATTCAAGGTCGGCTCTAGTCTAAAAAGGTTTGCGTGAACGTCAATATTTTGCATGCATGGCACAAAATCTGACTCGTTTCCCATAGCTAAAATACCTACTAGGAAACTGATTTTCCAAGTTCCGAACAGTATAATTTAGGAATAAAGATCGATTTGACTTGTTAGAATTTCTAGCTTGGAAACCATTACACCGTTTTTTGAATTCTCATTTCCCAAAAATATTTTGAGGACCTGTTAACTCTCAGCTTATCGTCGGGGATAGTGCAAACCCGCGTAACTAGCATTGGATAATACCGCGTATCTGCAATAGACCTAGTTTTACAGGGGAAGGTTAAAACTTAATAAATGTCTTATTTCAACAGATAATGGGCTCATTTTTTAATATAAAGTAATTATTTACACACCGTAAATAACTACTTTATATAAAAAAATGTCCAATGAATGACGAATTATGAATGATGATAAGTTTTAACCTTCCTGTAAAATGAGATCTATTGCAGATACGCGGTATTATCCAATGCTAGTTACGCGGATTTGCACTATCCCCGACTTTATGTATTTATCCATCAATTGTAATAGAGGAACAGAGGTACTTGTTTGGTACCAAACAAGTACTGATTCACTGAGTATAGTTTTTGTCGATAAGTTTCAACGTATTAGGAGGTGAGTAATTTAGTATTCTTAGAATTGAAAATGAGTGTGCTTAACTTTCTCTTCTTTATAGTTATGAACTTTACACACGTTGGTTTTAAATACAAATGGAAGCATTAACATTTTAGCAAAAAATACAGTTTTATAAGGCGGGGCACGGAATGGACCAATAGAAGCCAACAGAATCATGGGCGAGATTATTATTAGATATCGAGCACAATTTTTTGCTGCAAACGTGTGTAAAAATATCGCAATAAATTAAAATTCAGACCTGTTTTTTAAGTTATCTTAATGTAGCGGCTTAAAATAAATTAAGCTAGTAATTTAATGACGCACCTGTTTTTTTTTAAATCTTATGCCAATAACCTTCTTGTTTTTCGGTACGATAGACCCAGCATGTGTTCTTAAGCACGTTCACGTGAAGGGTTCAAAGTTCATACAGTAGACACGAGGTAAGGATATTAGTATTTGTAAGGTAGAAAGTAATTACGCAACTATTGTGTAAATTCTCATGCATACCATCTCCAGAGGTGAAGGGTTATATCGGGGGAGAGAAGGGGTTAAGGTACACTATGCGGATAAACCGTTTTCTACTACTAAACTTGTAACGAACTGTGTCGAAAATGAGGATATCATCTATACTAATATTATAAAGCTGAAGAGTTTGTTTGTTTGTTTATTTGTTTGTTTGAACGCGCTAATCTCAGGAACTACTGGTCCGATTTGAAAATTTCTTTCAGTGTTAGATAGCCCATTTATCGAGGAAGGCTATAGGCTACTTTTTATCCCGGTACGGGAAGTAGTTCCCACGGGATGCGGGTGAAACCGCTGGCAGAAGCTAGTATATTATAATAATACTATTGATGTTCTATTTTTTTCTAGTTTTAAAGGGTTTTGATAATATCGTAGACAGACAGGTCACAGATCAAGTTAAAAGGTTTCCAATGTTCTCTTTCCTAGTCAGCTTTCATAACTGAGTAACATGATCACGATTTTAGGGTCAGCTCCACCGACCTTTCTTTAAAACATGACCTTTACAGAGACTTGAAACAAAATCTCTCTAACCATTTCCCAATTATAAAATACCTTATATTCAAAATGGCTGCTGTTAAACATCAGTATTTAAATCTATACTAATAAGCTGAAGAGTTTGTTTGTTTGTTTGTTTGAACGCGCTAATCTCAGGAACTACTGGTCCGATTTGAAAATTTCTTTCAGTGTTAGATAGCCCATTTATCGAGGAAGGCTATAGGCTACTTTTTATCCGGGTTCGTGCCGAGGTTCCCACGGGATGCGGGTGAAACCGCTGGCAGAAGCTAGTTTAAAATAACTCGACTACTTATGTGGACTCCTTAATTTAGCACTTACGGGGTAAAACGAAACAGAAATTATCACAATTGCAGACCTTATCGATAGGGAAAAACATGCTTTTCGAGCCAAGGAAGGAAGCCCAAACCAGAGCTTGTCAATCACAGCGGCAGGCAAACATCGAACATGATAAATCAGTCCAATCGAATACCATTAAGAAATGACAGCTACAGCCATTCCCATTAAAATAACTCCCCTAATTCTTCATCGTCATCACAAAAAGACGTTACCTACCCAGACATGCAGTGACGTTACGCAACAACGATAATGACGTTTTATCTTCATGCAGTTGCGTCATAACGTCACTAGTTTTAGGAAAGTGTCATCAGTGCTGACTTTCACTAGTGCGGTGAACTGCGGTGTAGCTAGTTCGTCATGGTACTTATGTTTGTGTTACGTTTTTTGTTTGTGTGGGTGTCCATCAGCTGTTTCATATGCTTATTTTTTATGATACCCTGGTAGCTGCATTAGTTGCCCGGAGGTCAAATGAGATAGAAATTAGAGTAGGTGCTATGATTGTAGATTTTTTTATGGCAGAGTATAGTTATCGGCACGGATATTGAGCTCTAGGCGGAAGAGTGGGGACCGCTTTGCGCACTGTACACTTAAGGCAATAAACCAATAAATCGCTTCTGCGCAGGTGAAGGTCAGGGCTCAATATCCGTGCCGATAACTATATGTGGACAATGTTTTTTTGTTTACGCTTCCATGTCTCAATTTGTTAAGATTCGGTGTGAATAAGATAAGTAAGTCCCGTCTCAGAATAATGTGCTATTTAAGATTTTTGTGCAAATAAATTCTATTACTAATAACTACTACAAAAATATATTTTTTCTATTCGAATATCTTACCATTATGAAGTAAAACTAATGTGCGGCGCGATCCGCTTCGCCCCCTGCAACAATTTTAATTCTGTTGAATTTTTCTACTGATAAAAAACAACAGTTGATATGTGTCACTATAGATGGGGCAACTAATTAACTACTATTTAACAGTATTTTTCTAAGAAGATAATTAACTACAGGTTTGTTTTGTTAAACCATGAATATTTCACATTAAAAACTATTAAAATACATACATCGAAATTGCAAAACGGTTTTCTTTTACTGCAACTCACTACATCAAAGCACGACTAAATACAGAAATTAAATAAGTACAAAATGCATGTTTATTTAAAAAATAAATATACCCTGAGCATTTCAAACGAAAGCAGTTAAACATATCGTGCAGGGAAATTGGGTCACACTCATGTTAAACTAGAACAAAAGCTGCACACCGCTTGGACATTTTTCTGACATGCAGTGTAAGAGCTAGTGGACTTATCGTTGATGGGCCAAGTTTGTAGTTAAGGACCAGTAGGTACTATTCGAGCTTATTCTGCAGAGCAGCATGTGGGAAAAAATCTCATTCAAGATGTATGATTTATAAGGACTTAATTTTCCAATGAAGCCAATATACTACATGTTAGGATTTCTTCAATGTGAAGCGAATGAAGAGATCCGCTAAAAGAACGTGACAAAAATTGTGGACCCTATATTAAATAGTAGATCTCCATCCTCCTAAGACAAAACCTGATTTAGAGGATGGATGATCAAATACATAGACTGAAATTAAATTGAATTCAGAATAACAAGATCCCAACACGCAAGTTACATATTTTTATAACCAAAATCTGGAACTACTAATACAGTTGTTAAAAACTTTATTGTATTTCGCTATCAACTCCCAATTCCGATAGCATTTGCTATCATAAACTTGCTCGTAAGTTACATTACAAAAAATGGGCCACAAAAAAGGGTCAATGAACCTTTCAGCAATATGGGTTAAAGTTAAATTTAGAACCACTCTTCGTTTTTAAAATCCTCAGCTATCATTTGCCTTTGGTTTTATGTTTTTTTTACGAGGTCGATGGTCTAGTTAGCTTATAGTTTCCATTGCCTGGGCAGATTTTGATGCTATGATAATGTCTATGTGTGCTTGAAGTTTTCGTCAATATCAAGTGGATCGAGCTACTGAATACAAAATGGGACGATGAATAAACTAGATAGGAAAACTTTTCGAGGGTTCAACCACCCGTATTCAGTTAGGAACATGCATATTTTGTGGGCTTGCGAAGTTTTGCTTCCTAGGAGTTCGTGTGGGAGAGATCAGAGATTGCCAATATTTATCATCCATGTTTACCATTTCCAACTATATTATATCTTCACAAAATGTTAGCATAGCAATACTAGTTGTTTCTAGAGGATTCATCCGCGTCTCATGGGAATTACTTTCCGGGACTCCGGTAGCCTCTGTACAAACTAACAAAATCCTCTACGATCTTAATAAACCTATGATCCTGATCTGACTCACCTATGATTTCACAAATGAAGGGATAAAAATCTTAAACAAACAGCAAATAAATAGCAATGAACTAGAGTCGTAACGTAAGCGACATTTATTTTCTTTTCATATTAACGTGCCTTGAAGGTGACATTCAAAGGCAATGGATATTTTTTTACGTAAAAAGACACAAAACGCGTAGTGATCAGACTACGGACACACCTTGATAGTTCAGTTTACCTGCTAACCTCTAAAAATTAACATTAACTCGCTAATGTATCAAGTTGGATTAGGTAGGTACCTATTGAAGATCTGATTTCCTAGCTGTGTACCTCTTCTTTTGAACGTGGTTTTGTTTTGAATAAAGAGAGCAGACTTGACGAATAGTTCTCGTCAAGCTGTTTGTTGCGTCGGAACAATGCGCGAGTCGCTGGGCAGAAATCAATTATAGATAGGTACGGATAAATTCACCCACGTGGGTGGAACATTTCGCCATTGATTTTTACAATAACTTTTAATGGGAGCTTAATTATTATTTTCATTTAAAAATATCCAACTGTAATTTCCAAAGGAATAAACGGCATATTTATGTGCAGCTACCTACATTTACTTAGAACATAGGTAATTCACCATACAAGTACCTAAATTAATACCAATAAAAAATTGTATTCTCAACAATCGCTCAAAGCAAATTCAATCAACAAAATCCGAATAAAACTCGAGTAATTAGCAAAGGTATTGGAGTTCGAGGCATTCGCTCGGGTCTCGGCGAAAGTAGCTAGGGGCGGCGCCTGCGCCGGTCCGATACGAGTGAAAGTGCCGACGAAAGCCGACTGCGGAAGAACTGCTTTCTTGCATTACCCCCCAGAACCACTTGATATCCTGTTTTACGAAGTACTAGACTAGACTTGAGTTGGTTACTGTGTGAGCTAACTTTTGAAATTGTCTATTGGCAAAATGTCTTAATATGCTTCAGAAAATTGTGTTATTTATATAAATACTGCATCCACAATTCGTCGCCCAGCAGTGAAAACCTCGGATGTCTCATTTCCTCAAAATAAAATATATTTGTTCTTTGGATTGATAAAGTTCTTGGTAAGCACAGACTACTCTAGCAAACTTTTGAATCATCTACTCCTAGCGCCATTTATGACGTGCTATGAGAACCTGTATCAAAATAAGCTCATACATTTTTTGTCAGTAGACAGTTTTGTTTTCACTGCTGGGCGACGAGCATGCATTAATCAAAAATAAATAAAACAGTAAGCAGTTATGTTAATATAGAGAACCACCTAGATACTTCAGTAATAAAATATCACTGACAAATTAGGTTGTCATATCAACCCTGTAATTTTAATGATAAAGAGTAAAAAAAAAAGAGCTAGTTTTATCAAGTAAGTACCTACCTTCTTAAAAATATGCTATTAAGTAACTGCACATTATAAAAGTAATTGTAATAGTCATAGTCATGTAATTACAGATACATTTCTCACAAAAACCAGTCATCACATGAGTCATAGTCATAGAATAATTTGTTTTATAATTGGTTAGGTTACGAATTAACCCATTTATATAGCAGAAGTCATTACTCAGTCTTTGTTTGTTGTTATGTGTAAGGAAGTAATTTAAATTAGAGGGCTTGCCACAAGTTGTGACTTTTTACTAAAATAATATAGACTAGCTTCTGCCCGCGACTTCGTACGCGGATCCTGTCCCTTATGCCAGCGACTACGGGGTCAGCAAAATCAAAGATCTGAATCGTCTGATATGTTGACTTGAAAACAACGGAATACGCATAGCCATTAGAAACGTTCCATAATTTAATTTTTGTACTTCAACGGCAAAAGCACAGCAGACTAAACAAAACGCTGAGAACTGAACCGCAACAGACGTGACCATAGGGATAAAAGTAGTGATTCTAATTAGTCCGCATTTAAGTTGTCAAAGTTGTGTGTGGCAAAAATATTACACGTATTATTACGTTAAAAAACATTAAATGTTACTGAGATGACAAAGTCGTGATGACTTAGTGGAAGTCGTGGTGGTTTAGTGGGTAGAGAACCAATCTCTCAAGTATGAGCGTACGTCCTGCCAATGCAACTTTTCTAAGTTCGTATGTACTTTCTACGTATATTTTGGATACCAATGACCGTTATTTGGAGGGGATGTTAAACTGTAGGTTCCGGCTGTCATTGAACATTCTTGGCAGTCAGATGCCAGTAAGTCTGACCAGTTTTACCAAGGGGTGTTGGGTTGAGCGGGTAACCGGGTTGTGGAGGTCAGATAGGCAGTCGCTCCTTGTAAAACACTTTTTTAACGACGTCCACCGGGGATTGTCCTTGGGTTCATTTCTATAGTGTATAAAGGGATAATCGTCGGTTTTGTGTCACCATTTCATTAAAGTTGTCTCAAAAGGGCTTCAGCGTGTTGGCTTCGGCCCCACGTTTGCCTCCCAAAAATTCGGAACTCTGTAGTCCCGAGGTCTGGAAGAGACATACAAAATAATAATGAGATATAACGCAACAAATTCGAAGAGTGGGGGCTCGTGCCGCCACGTCTAGGTATGTAAAATTTGTACTAAGCAGTGACTTAACACAAAATTCAAGCGTGTTATATCTTCGTTATTATTTGTTTGTGAGAAGGAGAAAAGAAAAAATACGTGTCCATTATTTTAGGGTTATCTAAAAGACGGACTAATTACTTTTTTTGATTCACCATACCTATTTCATAACATTCATTTCTATACATTTCAAGTGTAGTATTGCTCTTGAAGTTCCACATCAGGTGTTCCAGATCTTCGATGTATATACGTCAATAGAGAGTGCTTATCAGATTGAACCACTTTTGCTAAAACGTCACACCTCTATATGCTATAGTCTAGCTGGGCCCCTGGAGTTCCACATCAGGTGTTTTAGATCTTCAATTTGTATAAGTCAATAGAAAGTGCTAATCAAATTGAACAACTTTTGCTAAAACGTCATACCTGTATATGGTACAGAGAAGCTGGGCTCTTGGGGTTCCACATCAGGTGTTCCAGATCTTAAAATTTATTATCTCAGCTGAAAATGCTCATCACATGAAACAATTTTTGCCATGGTACCATTTTTGTATCTCTTATAGTTTTGTTGGTCTGTTGGTGTTCTGCATCAGGTCTTCAAGTTTCGAAGATAAATTATAGCCTATATGTTGACCAGGCTTAATACTGATACAACATAGAAAAAATCATTGAAATCCGTTCAGTAGTTCGGAAGATTAGCGTGTATAAACAAACAGACATACAGACATACAGACAAACAGACAGAATTTTTTTTTTGGATTTGTGCTCCATTACTGTTTCTAAACCCCACCCAATTATTATTTTTTTAATACTTATATTCAATGTACAGACACAGTTTTTTTACAGATTTATTATATGTATAGATAAACAGTTGTAAAGTGAGTGTATTTTAGTATGGTTGGTTCTAATTTCTCATAGAGTATTTGAAAGTACCTATACTTTTTTATATTTCACTAGCTTTCACCCGCGTCCCGTAGCCATGGTGACAAAAACTATCCTAAAACCTTCTCCCAGGTCTAAGTTACCTCCCTTCTAATTTGCAGCCAAATTGGTCAAGCCGTTTTCATGTTATGTTGTGACAATGGAAAGCGGGTTTCATTTTTATATATATAGATTATTTTCTCTATGCTAGAGTATTATCTCAACAGGTATCATTATTATTTGCATGTTGTGCCTACCCCTTTTACAAATCATCTCAATGTTTGTCAAGCTCCAATTACTTTGTATTTGTAATACAATATGTATGTATAGGTTATAAGAAAATAAGTAAAATACATGATATCTCATGAATAAACAAGTATCCAAAAGTCACTTGTTAACTACAGATTTCTAAATACATTTGCCCACAGTTTATGAGAATTTAATTGCATGGACCTTTAGAGCGACAATAATAATAATACAAAATATTCACACACCTAAGTATTCCAGCAGAACTAGGTATGTGAATCATATTCATTTAATTTTCTATTCTGAGACAATACTGATCTATTCTGAGACAATACTCACAAGTTTAATAACTCTTATTACTCTGAAACAAAGAGGAAGGAAAAATATGCAGAGATGCTAAAATGCAGGTGCCTTCATCTAGGTCAAATGGGCATGACCAAAACAATCCATGATGATTGAATTTACTAGGAGTTCTGGTTCTTTAAATTCTGTCCACGATTTTTGGTATTACATAAAATGGGAAGTTCCAAAAAAGACGTATAAAGGCTGAGACATTAACGTTCTTAGTCCCCAGCACACCTGCATTTTGACGCACTAATTTCTTAGGATATTTTCCGTTATGGCAGGGATGGGATGGCGAACCTTCATAGACTTACGTGCCAAATTAAATAAAAAACACAATGATAATTACAGAGGCGTGCCTTTATGGCAAATAGTTAACGTGAAAAGGTACAAGATTATGAAGAAGGGACTTGTTTTTGATTCGCAAATTATTATTAATTATTACTTGTAAAATAATGGCGTGCCCAAATTATTTAGACGCGTGCCACCACGGGCACGCGTGCCATTGGTTCACCATCCCTGCGTTATGGGATCTCCATTAGTAATTTTGTACTCCATGGTGTGAAATAACACTGGCAGGATGTTAGACAAGAGTCATTTGTAGGTGAAGAAGACTTGTTATTACAAATGTTTACAGTTGACAAACTATAGTTATTTTGTTTACTATGAAGTAAACAGTAGTATCAATTTTCTTCTTCATGTATATTATAATTTCATGTTTCTATGCAAGATTATCTAGATAACGATGGACTGGTATTTTCCAGTGTCTCTAAGACATTGAATCATATAATTGTTTCACTAGAATTTTCAAGCTATTGTAAATTATTTGAAAAGTGAAAAGGCCAACTAGGCGGCCATCTGAATGCTTGCTAGAAGAAATTAGCGGAGCCTACGTAATTTATTGTTCTATTTTTTCTTATTCTCGTCAACTGTACACATAAGTTGTTAAATAAATGAGGAGTTCCATACATTAATTCATTCCATATATCATTGTAAATTACCCAGAAAGTGGTACAGGTCCATGGAAGGTCTCATGACATTAGTTAAAATAAAAATGTCAGTTAACCTGTCAATTAATTTATCAAAATATTATTTATTCAGGTAGTGCATTCAACTTTATTCAAAGTCATTTCAACTTGATGTTATTAATAAATTGAAACCAATGAGTGAAACCTTTTTTTTGCACCTTAGTCGTAAACAAACAGTTTTTGTCTCAATTTATCAACTGCCACACAATTTATTAGTATGCACGTTTTGTTACTTGTACACACTAAATAGATAAACAAGAATATAATAATATTTATAAAACATTATACCTTTCCTACTACAAAATTCATAATCTATAAAATTAAATCATGTATGTGGACCTCCATGGAAATCTAACTTAACATAATTAGCAAAATAAATCAAAATTGCTTTTATACTGTTGCTGAGATTAAATGTTATAAAATAATCAGTCGTAACAAGTGCGTCGTGATTGCACGTCGCCTAAAGTAAGCATCGAAATGCTACGGCGTACTCTCGAAAGCAAATAAAAGCCACAGATTGCTTGAAAAACAAGAAACATGTCATCGTACCGGTCGTGCATCAACGTCGCAGCGGGACAAACGAGCCAGCATGGCTCTCACGGCGCAGGAACCGCAAACAAACACCAGTACCTCACCACACGTAACGCGCTAACTGGATTAACTTTACCACCTTCACATCACGCACTACTCATTTACAACACCAAGGAAACTCGATCCTTCGATTATAACACAAACCACACTTATCACCAATCACTAAAATCCGTGCGGATATCTACCACAGAAACAGATTGTACACAAATAAACCACCTCCGTGAGACTACTTGCGAAATGATATGTCAACTACCTACGTCAAACTACATCAAGACCAGAATAAAACACTAATTTTACTGCACTTTCTTAGTATTGACAAGAAACAACATCGATTCACGGCTAAATTAAGAATGAAGTACACTGTTTTGCGTGTTTTTTTGTTGGAATACCTTAAAATTTTAACGATAAGCACACGAGCGAACCACCGCTACCCGAACCTATCGAAAACTGGAACAAAATTATTGCCAGCCGAACAAAAAGGAAAACCATAGGAAAACCTTCCAGCTGACTGACAGTAATTTGACAGCTGGGGTGGCCCTTATTTTAGTATCAAATCTACTATTTCCACGATGACGAACTTTTTAAATAGCTAAATCATTCTCTCATTTCTTTACATAATACCTGTCACCGCGTCTTTTTTTTCATAAAACGATATGATAATAATATTGTATTCCAAATTTAACAATGAGGGTTTTCTAAAATGGCGTCCACGAGGTGGCAGCACCGAGTCGTCAGGTCCAGGTAACTGTCAAAGTGCTTATCTTTACTATGAATAGTGAACGATTTTAGTGTTTTTTTTTATTTTATAATTAAAGCACTGCATTATTGTTTTACTATTGCGGTTGAGTAAATAAAAAAAACTAAATCATATTGTGTTAACAAATTTTTCAACAAGCTTTTCCTTAGTACCAGTGACTTTTGCACCCTCTCTCTTAGCTCAATTTTTAGTTCGGAAACCTTATTCTGACCGTAGTCCATAATAAAATCAATAACACTTCCAATATAACAGAATTTCAATAAACAATAAGTTCGGCACCTACAATTCCATACTATTTGACAGCTGTTTGGACCTGACGCATACGAAGCGCCGCCTGGCGGCAGAAAAAGTATCGAAAACCCTCATTGCAGCTTCATAAATAGTAGCGATTTGATGTAGGCAGCATTGACTTAAGCGACAACGATACGTACCAACAATTATTTATTGCAGTTCAATATTGGTGTTGGTACAATAAGCTATTAAGAATTTCCGATATTTTTGATAAACGAGAGACTGATGTAAGTAAAAACACCGAGCCCTTTGAGCCGTGGTCCAAGGAATTCAGATTTATGGTCAAATAGGGTTGTTTCCTAGTATTCAGTCAATTAAAAACAGGTATATGCACCGAAAGTTCACAAAACTAGAAACACGATAAGCTATATTATATTATTTATAACTGACCACATAATTTTTAAATAATTAATGAATTTTAAAGTTATCGTCTATTACGTCACGCTCTTGAAAACGGCGAATCGAGTCCAATGTCTATTCTATTCTATTCTATTTTTATTTATGGCAATCCATGTCGATGCAAACGTCGACGATTCTGCCAATGACAAGTGGAATGAGAAGCAAGTAGTGCTTGTGATTGACAATGTCGTCACTTTACATTGACAATGACAAGTATTTGACAGTGACAGTCTATGTCAGGTATAACCTGAGAATTGATGTGTTGTTTTCTTCAGTTTTTATTTGTATTTGAGCGAAAAAAAATTAGGAAATAATTATGGAGAAAGGATTTATGAAAGCTGATAGTTTTATTGTCGCTCAATTCTTTGCTAATAACCAAGATGACACAAACCTAACCTCAATAACAAACACAAACTTTACGTTCCTTTGCACAGTTTCATTTTACCGCGTACACAACTCAAAACATTACAGGTATTTTCTTTTGTGCCCAATGTTTAAAAATAATTTAAATGTTCCAAATATTTGTTTTTGTATCTATATTATAAGAATACATTATTAAAATTTAAATCCGTGCCTCGTGAGGTTTTGTGGTGGGCCCTTGAGGAGAAAGGTATACCAGGGAAGTATGTGCAGTTGATCCGAGCGATGTACGGCAGATGCAGTACAGAAGTCCGGTCCACAGCGGGCACTACCGCCAGCTTCAGTGTAGGTGTTGGCTTACATCAGGGGTCGGCCCTCAGCCCGTATCTCTTCCTGCTTGTAATGGACGCGCTTACGGCAGATATACAGGAGGAGGCACCCTGGTGTAAGTGTGGCTTTTCGCCGATCAGTGGCTTTTCGCCGATGACATTGTTCTGGTGGGGGAGAGTGGGCCAGAGGTCCAGAGTAGATTGGAGGCATGGCGGCTGAGACTGAAGACAGTGGGTTTAAAGGTGAGCAGGAGTAAAACCGAATACCTTCATTGTGATTTTGGCGGTATTTCGGGACTAGGGCATGCAATACCGGTTTACCGGTTTCGGTTTTACCGGTAAAACCGCCCATTTTCGCGATTTTTAATTTACCGGTAAAAATAATATGCAACCGGTAATTTACCGGTTTTTACGTTTTTGTGATAATATATAGCAATTGTTCATTTAACGTCAAATCTTCATTATGTAGCCTGAACATAGTGTAATATTGCATACATTACATATTGTAAGAGTGTTAAAGTTGCTGTTTTTTAGGAAAGTAAACTTATGTGGCTCCTTAACTATCTCTAGGTTAGATACAAATCTTCATTCTCATCTTAATTTATAATATCTAAACAAATTTTATTCATTCGGTTAATCTGAATTTCCTCATAGCTGTCAGTTCCTATTAGGTAAAACTGTAGCTTATGCTTATTTTACTTACTCTATGACCTTATTGAGCAAGGGCTTTTACTTCACCACCATGCGGACAGCTCTGAGGACACGGTGGAGCACACAGTCTAGGTGTGCACTGCCTGGGAAGGGTACCGCGGTGTCGTCGTCGAGCCAATAGGCAGCGACGACCTCTCGCGTCCGGCCCTGGTTCAAGCCATGGTCCGAAGCGAGAGGGAATGGGAAGCCGTCGCCTCCTTCTGCGAAACAGTCATTCTCAGTCTCTCCCAGTCAGCTCGAGAAGGAGACGGTGGAGCGCCTGCGAGTTCGCACCTCTCATCCCAACCGCTGTAGTGGACCGAAGACACCACGGGCGCCGAGTGTCGAGAGACGACTCCCGGCCACCGTAGGCGTCGGTCTGTGGACGGTGAGTTCAGGTGGCTCATCGTGCCTCCGTCTGCATAGACAACAGACCCGTGTCGGCGGCCCGAGTTGTTCCACGCGCAGGGCCAAAACCTGCCGGGGCTGCGGGATTGTTCGAAAGAGTTACCGCGACCCTGGTCCATAAAATGCCCACGATTTACCATAAAAAAGTGCTTTCACTTCAATGAAAAAAATGTTTTTTTTTTTCACGGTAAATCTTAGCGTTTATCCCGTCTTGTGACGGGGTCCGCTTTCCGTATCTTCTTCTTCCACTTCGCTCTATCCAGGACATCTCCCTCTTCGAGTTTATAGATTTTCATGTCATTCATTACGACACTCAACCACCACCGTTTCGGAATGCCTCTGCGCCTTTGACCGGGTATATTGAGATTGAGTACACAACATTGGCGATGTATTCAGGTGGTCTCCTTTTTACATGGCCGAACCATCGCAGCCGTTTCTCTTGCATTTTGTCGACGACATCGCGTTCGGATGGTACTGACATGTTTTTTTTACGGCCCACGTCCCAAAAAATGTTTACCACCTTATACCTTGTATTTTTAATTATTTTTTGCTTTTGGACTAACCGATCTTATTGATATAATATCACATTAAAAAAAAATACAAAAATTACCGTTTTACCGGTAAAAATATTTTAATTACCGAATTTTTACCGGTAATTTTTATTTTACCGGAATTGCATGCCCTATTCGGGACCCATGACCATAACCCTAGCCGGCATGCCCCTACCAGTTTGCTCCGACTTCCGGTACCTTGGTTCACTCGTCCAAAGTGACGATGAGGTGAACAGGGACGTTACGCATCGGATCAATACTGGATGGATGAAGTGGCGACAGGTAACTAGCGCTATTTGTGACCCGCGGATGCCCCTCAAACTGAAGGGCAAAATTTACAAATCCGTCATTAGACCTGTCGTCCTGTATGGATCGGAGTGTTGGGCATTGAAAAAGAGGGACGAGAAGAGAGTGCATGTAACAGAAATGAGAATGCTGAGATGGATGTGTGGTGTTACAAGAATGGATAAAGTGAGGAATGATTACATTAGAGGAAGTCTGAAAGTAGCGCCAGTTACAGAAAAGATGAGAAGTAGAAGATTGTCGTGGTATGGACATGTAATGAGGAGGGATGATACGCATGCAACAAAGTGTGTGCTAAGTATGAATGTAGATGGATGGAGAGGAAGAGGAAAACCTAAGAAAAGATGGATGGATTGCCTGAAAGATGATATGAATAGGAAGGGAGTGAGTGTCAGTATGACGAGTGACAGGGGAGAATGGAAGAAAATGACATATTGCGCCGACCCCAAGTAAAATTTGGGAACAGGGCAGGAGAAAGAAGATTATTAAAATTTAAAAATCAATGAGTTCTTTCTAACTAGTTACTTCTCTTTAGATGTGCGTTAAAGTGTAAAGGAACACACAGTACATGTTGACGTCACAGTCACATGATCGAGCGTTTTCTGGGCAATGTTTTAAGAAAAATAAAAAAAAATCGAATGCATAAAAAGTAAAGAGATTTAAGACGCAAAATTATAGGAGGGGTGATCTTTAAATTATTTAGAAGCTATTTATATGTGATATTATCTGACACTTCTTTTAATCCTATTTTCTATATTTTTAATTGTTGATAAAAAAAATGTTTCGTTATACGACTTGAAAATGATATGACGTTCCGTTCCTTGCATTCACGTACCTTAGGTCAGCGCCATCGAGCCATCTAGTCATCATTCAGCTGGGAAAACAATAAAAGAAAATCATTCATTGAATTAAAACAAATCTGATGATTAACCTAAGCCTACCATATTAGTATTTTTTTTCTTATCTGGTAACTCTGAAATGTCATTCAACCAGAGACAAGAAGTTTTTTTTCTTCTATAGTCTATGTGTAGCACCAGAGATCAACGAAAGAATGGTAAACAAAAACTTGTTTATGGATGGCCTATTTTTTTGCTCTGCCAACCATATTATGCTACATACAGAGGAATATTTCTGATTGTTTGTACCCCAAAGGCTCCGAAAATACTGGACCGATTTAAAATTAATTTGACTGATGGAAAGCTACACTATTCCCGAGTATCTCATCACTCATCCCGGTACAGGCTGTAGTTCCCATGGGACGCGGCTGAATCCGCGAGTTTTCAATAAATTGTGAATGATTTTATGACGTCGATTTTAAGAATTTTGATAATGTAGATTATTTACAAAAAAGTTTAAAGAATTACTCGTTATTTTTTATTATCCATTTGATTGATCATCACATTATCTGCGATGCAACGCTCTTCAACCAATTATTCTTACGATTATTCAGTGTTAATTTGCTAGCTGACTGAATAATCTCGTATGAACAGTTTAATTTATTTAGTACAGTTATTTTAATACATGCTTTATTGCCGTAAAGCTGTAAGAATAAAAATACTCGGTAGATTTTGAATCTGTAATCACATGTTAAGTATTTATGTGATAAAGCTAAATTACAACTTTACATTAGAATATCGTCATTACAGTAAAAACTATTTGAATTTAACTACCATATCTCAAATTGTTCAGAAGATCAATATCAGTCAACTTAGTAGAAAACGGCACAATATCTGTTAAAACAAAATTCAACAGAAGTGTTAAATAAACATTGTAAAAATAACATAGACACTTAATTTGTGTCTGTGATTGAAGTATCCTGGTAATTGTTACAAATACCAAATTAAGGAACTTAACAATTTTGTTGAATAAAATGACTCGAACATGCTCAATAAATAATAAACATAAACAACCAGGGCACGTTAAATTCCACATCACTGAGTTCACCACACTACACTAAATTGTCTATTCACTTTTATCAGTCTTACAATTTATTCAGCAGCAGTATACTTCCAGGTAAACTGAAGGGGCCAAGACGAGATCTGATGTCTACTGCTCTTACAGCGAAGTAGTATTTGAAGCCAGCCATGAACTGGGTCAGCGTACAGGCCATAGGCAAAGGCAATGCTTTCACATCTCCAATCTTCTTCCATAACGCTGTACTAGGTGGAGATGATGTTTCTTGGTACGCATAAAGTTGATAACTGGCAATTTCTTCATAACTGTCTTCTTGATAACCTTCAATTTTCCAAGAGATGACTATGCCGTTTTCTACTTTGGACAGTTTTAGATCTGGGGCAGGCGGCAAAGCTTTCCAATTTGGTGGCTGGTATTGCTTCATGATGTCAGGTAAAGGTGCTGGATGCCTTCCAGTTTGGACCCTATTCATTCTGACTGCACCTGCTGCTGCTCTTGGCACTGGAGGTGTAGGACCCCTTGGTCTTAAACCTAAAAAAAGAGAAAAAATGAGGAACTGTTTATACTTGCACAAAATATATTCAATATAAGGAAAACCATAGTTCAGTGACTTACCCGTTGCAGGAACAGTTTTTACCATAATAGTCTGTCCAGGTCTTAAGCTTTGAGACTGAGGACCACTTATAGGAATGTACACTTTTCGAAGACTACTATTGCTTGCAAAGGGTTGTCTAGGACTTGCCATTAAATTTTGAGAGGGAACAACTCTGACTGGTGGTGCAGGTGAAGTCCTATTGTTCACTTTCGTTGGTGGTTCATCATCAGTCAGGTCTACTGTCACAGACAAAATTCTGTTATGCTGTCTTTTTTCAGCCACTTTTTGTGCAGGCATAGGGGATTTGACTCCGTTCGGGATGGCAGTGGCAGCTTTAGTAGGGGTTGTCTGATTAACCATAGGTATGGTACTTGGAGACTTCATAGCAGGGTTGTTGTTAGCCGGTACTAGCCTTGGGACGGGTATGGCTTGTGTAGCTGCCGGTGTTTTCGGAGCACGTCCGCTAGTGGCCGGCCCACCAGGGGTTTTCGCATTCTGTCTGTTGGAAGCACTATTATTATTGGGATTTTGTAATTGCGCGACAGTTTTTCGCCGTGCACCCGACTTTTCCATGAAAACTTGCATGCCCACAGATCGCGTAATTTTCAGGGGCGTTATTGGCGTTTCTGGTGACACCTTCTTCTGTTCCTCTTGAATGGACTTTAGCACTACTTGTAGATCCCGATTCTGCTTTGAAAGCATCATTGCTTTTTTCCTGTATTCCTCGATTCCCTGTGCTACAGTCTTTAGTCTGTTCTTAATTTCACTTAAATTACTTCGGTCGACAATACTCTCTACTATTTTAAGTATGCAGAATTCCTCCAACTCGTCCCGGGTCATGTCTGATAAATTCTTCTTAGCAGTTTTGAAAAAGTTCTCTGGAATTAGCGGCGCATCCGATTCTAATTTAGGTTCGGAATCTTCTTGCTTTTCATTGATCTTAATAGAATCGCTTCCATCTTCCAGAGTCTTCGGCAATTCTGTAAAATAAAAGTTAAAATACATGAACTTATAATACATACAATACAATGGATCACATCTAATGTTTTATGTTAAATCCGAATAAATAATTTTTTTTTTTAAGGTGAATGGGATAATGCTAGACAGTAAACAATTTTACCAACCTTTATCTTCAGACTTAGCAAATAGATCCTCTTCACTGATCTTTTCTCCAGTTTCGGAATTCGTTACATTCTCATTTACACTAATTGGAGTTTCCTCTTTATTACTAATATCTACATTTTGAGGTTTTTCAGTCTTGTTTGTGTCCTCATCAATAAGCATGATATCATCGTCATCTTCTATGTTAATGCATTGTTTCTCAGTTGCATCCACAACCAGCGGAGGTTCAGGGGGTGCCTCATCCTCATCGTCAGACAATATATCAAGAGTATTAGATAACTTACATATAATAATAGGTTTATTTACATTGTTCGTTCTAGCAGGGGCAGTGGAATTTTCGTCTGTTTTTAAAACAGCAATTTCTTTAGTAATTGCTGGTTCAACAACCTCTTCGACATCCATGTCATCTTGCGTAGAAGAATCACAGTCTGGTTTTAATTTTTCATTATTGCTATCATCTAATTGTTTTTCTTTATTTTCGGGAGTATTGGCTTGAATTTCTAAATCTTTATCTAATGGAGTATCGCATTTTTTATGCTTTTCAACTGGCTGTTCTACAATTTGAATGTCATCTTTATCACCAGGCAAATCTACTGTGTCGCATTCTTCTTGCTTTTTGACAGGCTTTTCTACGATTTCAGTATCTTTTTTAGCACAAGGTAAATTTGCTTCAACTGTCATTTCAACAGAATTCGCTACAGTTTCCGAAACTTTTTCTGGATCTTCTAGATTTTTGTCTAAATGTTCCTTTTCAACGACAACGGCTTCATCTTCCGCAATTTCGTCTACAATTTCTTCAGCCTTCGTGTCAGATTCATTAATAATATTATCGGTAATTTCAGCTTCTACACTTATACCGTTAGTTTGAGATTCTTCTTTATTTCCATCTTTTGCCTCTGGAATATTATTTGCAGGTGCTTCTTTTATAACATCAACATTCCTATTGTCCTCTTCAGCATTATCGGATTTTGTTTCAATAGCCGAGTCGGTTGAAGCGTCAACTTCTGAGTTTACAACTTGTTTATTCACCTCATCATTAGTAATAATGTTAGCGTCGGCTATGTTTTCTTTGTTACCGTTGCAATTATTTTCATCAAGTTTTTCAGTATCACCATTTCCAACTTTCTCATTATGTACATCGCCAATCGCGGACATTTTTCTCTCTATAGCTAAAGCGGGCTCAGAATCGAGGATTAATTGCATTGTTTCTCATTTCCTTATTTTTAATAATGAAGACTCCACACCTGAAACAGAAATAATCACAAAACTTAATAACTTTTATAAAAAAAGAAGATAGTTATTTTTACGATCATAAATAATCACTATAGCAAAATCTAACTGTCATATTTATTTACAAGTTTCTATAGTACCACTTGACATTGAAAATAGCGCCATCTATAGTCAGCATGGCGTATTGCAATAACAATCTAACAAGAGTCCAACGTTTCGTATGAAATCCAGCCAAGCACTACCAGTCTGAGTGGAAGTGACCAGTTCTAGATGTACGGAGGTACTTATGACCACACCGCATGCGCGGAACGAAATACCGTGATCAATGGCGACTGAGTAAAAAAATCTATGAAACCCAGCAGCATAAGATATAAAGTTAAAGTTTATTATATCACATTATGATTACGTTAGTCAGAATTAACAAATTATGTATGGAAAATAAAAAAATAAGTCTTCTTCTTCTTCAGAAATGTTATAAATATCGCGTAGTAACAATGAAGAAATAGAAACGGGTCAGTTACAGCTTCTGTTGATGTCCGTCTACAATTGCGGGATATACACCTCTAAGGAAAACGATCCCTCACTGTAATGGACGTAGGTATTGAGAATAAATTATGAACAAAGGCCTCTAGAGACACATCGAGAAAAAAAAAACAGAAATAACCAGAATTTTAAAGTCTATAAATCTGGAATAACAAGGAGTAAAGGCAAAGAGGGACATTCTAGGTCCACGAGACGGAAAGAGAGCGTCAGAGATCGATGCTTCGCAGACCGGTAGGAATGTTCCGCCAGCCCCAAATAACAATGTGTATAGAATTTCCTACAAATTCAAAGGCAAAAACCTCCCCGCTGAAGTATTAGCAATCGCGTAGGTAGTAAATGAAATCAGAACGCGCGATAGCAAATCCAGTTGAAACAAAAATAAATCAAAACTTTTTGCAAAGAGCGAGAGAAAGAACAAGCCTACATACTATGATTTTGCACCGGCTAATACCACTAACCGAGATCTCCCTTGAATGACGGAAAACTGACCTAAATTAAGAATGAAATCGGACCTAAACCTGAATATGGTGAAATCTAGGGCAATTTATAAAATAATAATTTATTATAATTTGTTATTTTATCAAGTAGTTATACACAATTTTGGTTGACTCGTTATTGAAAGATGGAGGCTTACTTAAAAAAAAAAAAAAAAAAAAAAACAAGTATCTGCATAAAAAAAAATACGAAAAACATTAATTTCAAATTACATCATCGATGTAAACGAAGCCCGTACACTGATAGTAACACCTAAATAAATTGATTAAAACACATTAAATGAAATACGACCTGAATCAGCCATTAGATAGAATATGTAAGGACCGTTAACTCAAATAAATTAGGTAATGGTGCGTAGGATTTCAATAGGTTTGTGACGAAAGTTATAACAAGAGAGAAGACGTCGTGTCCTTCTCAAAAACAACGTAAAGTCAAGCAAAGTTATGCAAAATCTGTGATTTCAAAGAACTTGTCATTGAGAGGATTACTTGTAATTTTTGTTTCGAAATTTTCTCTCGTACCAAAATAGATACTCGAAATACTAGCTGACGAGACAATCAATCAGTATTAATAATACATATTACTTATGGAAGTAACCTTAATTAAAATGGCATATGAATTCACTATAAACTAAATGTTATGGCGCCACACTTACTTTTTTTAGCCTACACTATCCTTCTGTTCAGAATCAGAAAAAGCGTGACAAGTGCTACCTTGCGAATGACATTTTATTCATAACCAGCGTCCAGCTGTTTCCCGCGTTTAAACAGCCGATCTGGGCATAACTCCCTCAATGTCCTTACTAAATTTTACGTAAATACTTTCAGCCGTTTCCGAGATTTTCCGCATAGCAACGCATCCGATGTCTACACTTTTATTTTATTATTTTAAACTGTACAGATATTCTAATAATCGCCTCCTAAATAGTATTATTCATTTTCTAATTTAATTAAAATAAATTACGTATCTGTTTTTTTTTTTACTTACGCCCAAACTATTAACTACGAAATGGTCCATTAATGGGTTGCAAATACCTGCGTGATTTCTAAAAATAGCACGACAAACGTTGACAAAAAAAAACAAAACAACGTAGGCAACGAAAGTAAGTAGAGAGTATTTATCACTGTAACTTCGGACCATTTCTTACGGATCCCTAAAATGCAATAAACAATGACATTGACAAACAAGACTGTGATTGACAGATAACCTACAAAATACAAAGTAACGCGATGAATACAGAATAAGGGGGATGGTTAGGTGGAAGAGTTATTATCTAATAATACGGAAGACATTTGAGGATGTTAAGTGATTAAATAACTTCTACCGCTGTGGGTGAAGGACTTTATCCCTTCAATCATACTGGCTTTGAGGCGCGCTCGGTTCGGACGCGGTCAAAAGCACACCTGGGTACCTACTAACAACACTGGCCTGGTCTAAAATAACCAAAATAAAGAAGTGAGACCTGTGAGAAGGCGTATGCGATTCCTTTCGTTCAGAAATTCTATGAAATATGAGCATGGCCATGACCATGGCACTATGAATGAATAGCAACACCTTTTTATGCTAAGTAGGTACTATATTAATGTACCTACCTCATATTTTATTTTAGGCTAATTAAGATATAATAGGTATTAGGTATATAAAATGTGAAGGTCCTCTAAACTCTAACTAAACGGGACTCAGAGGATCAAGTGTTGTGGCTATAACGGAAGGCGGGACATTCCCAATAGCTAAATTTCTGTCTTAATAGGTTAAGTATTTACCACTATTTGGTAGGTAGGTATTTTTAATTAGCTGCCTACTGCAGAAACGGACAGTGCACTTCTGGCGAACGTTTTTGCGCCGTCTAGCTCAATCAATCAAGCGCAAAAAGTCAGAGGTTAGGTTAGATCACCATACCATAATAATAAATACAAGTAAGTAATTTGGAAGAATTCGCGCTAGTTATCGCCAAAATGTGGATACCTCAAGAAAGTGAAATGGATTTCTGGTAAGAAACAAAAATCTGTCAACCGAAAAATGAAATCGCTCCATCAAAAGAAGGTTTAAAGGTTCTAAAATTCAATACAACATTATGGATCATCAAACCAAGATGGCCGCCGTCCGCTGTGTCGTGCGAAATACCGGAATAAATTCCCCGTTCGCTTGGAGTTGAGCTGCAACGCTGATAGCCAAGTGCCTCGATGACGAAACACATGAGAGACTGTCGTTGCGTTCATTCCAAGAGCGCGTATCACGCGAGGAACAGAGACGGGTATATTTCCAGGAGGGCGGGTGACAGCGAACGAGGTGAATGTGGAAAGCAGTGCGCAAGGGACGCTATTGAACGAAAGACAGCTGACAGTCAACTTATGAAAACGGAATCCCAAAAATACGAGAAGCTTTGAGCAAGGAGTAGGCCATAAATAATTACTTTTATGTTCTAGCAAGCAGTCTATTCCCAGAAGACCTATTAATACGATTTTTAAAATGATATTTTGAATACCTTAAAAACCATATAAAAAAATAAAATCCCAAAATAACAATAATTAGGTAGATATAGACAAAGTAGGTCAGATATAAACAAATTTCTTGTAAATCAAACAAGTGAAGTCATGTGACAAATAAAGCTAAAAAAAAATACATGCAATTTTAAGTGCTAAAATGTAGCGCATAAAGACTACTATTGTTTGAGGTGGTTTGACAGACAAAATAACCTCAAACGTCATAATATTTTCGTAAATAAATAAAACTTAAAATAGTCACCGTCTATTTATCAGAACCTACAAAAAATTGTATCGTCTAAATTTTACAATACCTAAATTCAAAACAACAATAAAAGAATGAAAAATAAAAACAAAAGTTTGTTCAAAATCATTTCAAGATTTAAATTGAATAAATGTTTCTACTCTATTATGTAGGTATGTGTCAAATGTTTACAATGACTCACCTAAACGACTGCGCAAGAGATAACAGAAGTAGAAGAATTAACGAGAAGAATACAAAATACTGCAATATACGACTGCCTTGTTCCGCGTTCGAAACGACACTGCAGCAGATAGAGGGAGAAGAAAATGGCGGCCGATTGCCAGTACCGACGGAGAGCGACAAGCGAAACACGAACTAAAAGTACAGATTATGTGCCGCACAGAGGTTCCACTTTGGCGCGATGAAATACCAGCGGCGGCCGCAGAGCGAGATAGCGAGATGAATCGTTGTTAGTGATAGAAAGAAAACGCAAATCCCAAGTGACAGGCGGCAAACGTTGCTCTGTTTTTTTGTTCATTACTCTGTGGCATAATGTTAAGCTGGGTCGCGTTGCGATAATGGTCTCTCGTTCTCTTGCGCTCTACTTCTGTTTCTGTTTATTATGAACTGAATCAGCCGCCAAAGCCAGAATAGCGTAATTAAGTAGGTACACACTTACTAACTTTTAAACGTAGGTTATTTAAAATCACTATTTGGATGTTAATGAACTCAAGAGCATGTATAAAATTTAATTAGGCTTTAGTGCCTACGATCTAAACTCTATTCGAAATAATTCGCGCAACCAAATACGATTTTCATGAGTCAATGTCAGCAACGTTGCCATAATGGCGGACTCGTTCTTTCTTATTATCTTTATTTATATTTTTCCTGGCCCAGTTAGGGAGAATTATAGGTACATTTTTTACCTAAATGTATGGTCTATGGTTGTCGATTATGGCTACCTACTCTTTATTTTTAATGTAAATCATAAAAAGTAAGCTGGGTAAAGAAAAAAAGGGGGAAAATCACAAAAGTAGTTCCATATTGTGAACTGTTAGAGAATGGGCGACGTTGCCGTTCTTACAACTTCGCCCGTGGCGAGTGGGTCGTTCGACTTGTAGCCGAGATTACCCGATCGGAGCCGAACGACGCTGTACGTCAGATATACGTCATTATAAAAAATAGAATGTTCGCACATCGACAATACTTTGTACTGAAATATCATTAAAACCCAAAAATCATCTAAGCTAATCGATAGTTCTTAGCCGCTAAAATGTCATCCGACCTTCCTATACCTATGCTAAAAATTCGTCATCGGCAACTAATAAAAAAGTAATATTTGGAAAATTCAAGCATTTCAGCAAGAACTAAATATTTTAAAGGAATCGGAACTCAGGAATTTGGAGCAGAAGGCATGCGCATATATTTTTTGGCGTAGATCTGAGCGTAGAAGAGTAATCTGTGGTAGAAGCATCAGTTACCCCTTACCCCTAGTTAATGTTCAGATATTTTTTTCCCTGTCAATTCATAATGATCTTTGATCCCCTTATCATCGTCACTCTACCATGAATTTTCTGCATGCCAGACATGGTCCAAATAAATGTTTATCTTCTTGTAATTTTAATTAAGTATTTAAATTGAGATTTAAATGATGATATTTATCTTTTTTTTATTGCTTAAGAAAAAGCCATATTTGCGAGCATATAAAGGTCGATATAGTAACTAAATTATTCTGACCTATCTTGTTCATACTTACACGTTGAATGATTGAACCCCGATAACATGACATAATCGCCCGAATCTATGACAATGGCTTACATACATTGCCGTTTTGGATCAGTTACGCGATACAACGGGATGAAGACACTAGTCAATGAATCTACAACGAGACAAATATAGTCGGAACCTCAGAAAGAATAAAACTATAAAAAGATGGGCTAGGGATGGTGTGCAGAAGCTAAAGTTAGACAATAGGTATTTTTGTTAAGAATGTATTTCCAAATTTCGTTTAATAGATACCTACTACAGAAATATAATGAAGAATAAAAATGGCGTAAAACAAAGACGGATAGACGCTTAGTTCACAATGTCGACGGTGCAAGCGAGACAACAGAAGTTACGTCAACTACTAAGTGGGTTGAAAACAAGATGGCTGAAGTTAGCTAGACATAAATAAATTTTAGCAAGGTGATATGACAGTATGAAAAATAATTATCAAAAGTTAGAATCGGAACCTACTTAAATACCTCATTATTTAAAATTGAAAAGCTAAGTACCTACCTAATTTCATTTTGCTAATTGGGGAAGACATCAGGCATCAGAGTCTTACTTACAAAGGAAAAAATACCATGGAGCAGAATTCTAAATACCTACATAACAGGAACAGCTAGGGACTAGGTCCTACAGCACAGAAAGAAAAAGCTGTTCATCATAATCCACCCATCATAAACGGCAGAAATAAAGATAATAATGTACTTAGATAGGTAGGTAAAAGTAGCGGTCTGGCAACGCTGCACAAACAAGTTCGTGACGGCTTTGCTAGCCAACCGGTCGACCAGCATATTATCAATTTGCACTCAATGCCACGCCCGCTATGAAAGGTATTTGATGAAAAATATATATATTCCTAGATAAATAAATATGACACGTGGACTGCCTAACTTAGCTCATGTGTATAAAAACAAAATATCATGAAAAAATTGCTATTCTGTTAGTTATCAGACGAAACGGAGCGTCCATTTTGAGGCGTACCGAATGTCAACTTAGGCTGGTCGACTGAACAGTAAGTATGCGACGTTGCCAACTTGCCACATCGCCTTTAATAGGTGATACAGTTAAGCGTACAATATCTACCAGTATATTATCATCATTACCTAGCACTATGATAAATTTAGTTCAAAGAAATAGGTAAGGAAAAGGTAGGTAAAGGACAAAAATGAAATTTGGTAGCTCCGGCTTAGCCATCTGGGTACCTACTTACCTACCTATACCTAAGTAAGTGGCCATAGTCTTTGAAGTGCCCCCACTACATAAAAGGATAGAAATAGAATCAAAGAAGGTTCAAGAGGAATCTGCTAATCCTACGAAAATAATTAAATTAGGTATTGAAACGAATAGGTATTTTTATCTTATCGCTTTATCATCTTCTCATCCTCTATGAAAATAGAATTTGAATCCGACCGAGCAAATCTTCTGTCACATGATAGAAGAATTGCTTGGTTTCAAAATGGCTGAATTATAAACTTTTGGATTAATCAAGCAATATGATAAAAATGCCATTCAACTAGAATTAGAAGATAAGTATGCTGAACTCACCAGTCTTTAGAATAGAGAAGTTGCGATACAGCAGATTAGCGCGCCAACCGTCACCGAACTCTCTCGAAGGAAAGAAGATGATCAAATGCAACCTACGTATGCGTGTCGCCGCGCGGTGAGCGCCGACGGCCATACGCCATTTTGTTGTACATCGCTTCGTGAGATAAAGCGAGAGAATTCTATAATTCTGTCTCACTCCTGCTCGCGGAAGATTCATACATTTTCAGTACTTACCTACTTCTACTATAATGACCTACTTCTTCCATGTCCATTCTCGATCATTGACGAGACAACACTAATCGTATTTTACCCATAAAAGGGATCAAGTGTATTTTATGTGTGTTTTTACAAAATAAAAAACCGTTTTTGACACTGACAATAGCCAATTTTGTTTTCTTTCCTATTTCTTTCATTTCTTTTGATTGTGTTTTATTTAGTTCTTTTTTCAAATCAAGAGGTCAATCAACTGTCACTACGATAATTTGTGACATTGATCCTTGGAAAGACATTGGAAAGACCACTCAACATAAGTCAAGCAACGATGGGTTTGTAAGTAAAAAAACAATTCTTTCTTGCCTTTCTACGCACGCAATAACGCAATAAAAATATAAACAAAAAAGAAGCGGAATTCTACAGGAAAGGTTCTCCCACTTTCTGTAATAAACAAATAATAAACCGCATAATGTAGAAGCTTTTGGGTACCTACCTAACTACAATTAGGGAAACGGGAAAGGTAATATTATTTGCTATCAACCACAGCAAATGTAAATTCAGAGAATACTGAATTTTTACTACATATTTACAAAACAACACTGAAATAATTTATCGACATAGCCCGCTGCAGTCGTCAACACTGTTTCGCATTCATTTCATTGTCCATGGCATTCAAGGAGGATGATTGTTTCAATTTTACAATTCGATAGTTGCTACTAGCGACCTCTATGAATAATAGTAATAACTTCTAAGTGGGATGACTTTTTATCTCTTTTGAATAGTTTTAAGTCAGTGAGAAATTGAAAGATGTCGCTCTTTTGATTACTCAAAAGTCTAAAAAGGATCATTGTCATCCTTCATCCTTAGAGAAGTTAACGAAATTGATTAGCTACCTACACCTACGTGCGAGCGTCGCTCCTACACACATAATGTACATTTTGTGTGTTAAAACAAAACATGGTTGTGTCCCTCAATTTTGCCATTTGCATGTGTAACCCAAGGATCAAAAATTCATGGATGAGTTATTTATTATCGGGAAATTATAAGTCTCGCCACAAAATTATTTATTGGACACATGATTAAACTTCTAATTTTATAACTAAGCAACGGGCAAATGACATAGCCTATAATAAACTAATTCGTCTTTTTTACAACGCCATCTACTAGAAAGCTTCAATAAAAGATCATCAATTATTGTAACTTGTCCTTCTTATTTATACATTGTCATCTAATTTACTAACTCGGCCTCATTTTTATAAAAATGAGCCAAGAAAAACGAGATCAACGTTTTTCTTGGCTCGTTTTTTTTTGATGGTAGAATTTAATTTGGATTCATTTTGATTAGCATATTGCCATTTATTACCTTCAATTAAAAAACTTTGTATTAAAAATTTAAGTTAGTGACGAAGACGAATCGCTGCAAAACCGACTCCACGTAGTCTTGTCTGCCCTACCCCTAGAGTGCAATTCAAAACCGCGTAGGCGCGGAGGGGCGAGGCGGCCTGCGAGCTGAGGCGCAGGTAGTTTTAAGGCTCGCCGCCGCGGCTGAGGCTGGCCGGCTGAGCCGGCCAGCAAGCCGAAGCTGCGATGGTGAGCTCGCATGGGACCGACGGAGCCACGCAGCGCCGGAGCCGTGACAGAAGCCATGCTTGCTGCATGTTGCATCGTCATGTCAATTAATATGGGATGTGTTATATTTTAAACAAAAAACTCAGTACGAGTTAAAAAATTAGAAGCTAAATAAATATATTCTGATGTCATCTAATAGTATTTAAGAAGTTTACTGTTAGAATGCAATATGCATGCTACAAATTTAGATGCAAAAAAATAACCATCATGCTGAGTTGTATTTAGGGTGGAAGATAACTCGTGGCTAAGATAGTATTATTTAGATGCTCGACGCTTTATTAATTGTGGCTGACTTAGTAATTTAGAAGGCAACATACATTTTTGGGGGCGAATAATGATATTAAAAAGAAGCCTGTTTAAATAGCACCCTTTATTATCACTATTTCAGGCGTTAAGTTCTTCACCCTCTGGCTAGCTGGCCTTCTGAGAGAAGTGGCTGATCAAATACTAGAGCGTGTCTATGTGGCTCACGATTCATCCCTTGTCACTATATAGCATAGAGATTTTGCTCATGAGGATTCCAGCTATGACTGATCTAAACTGCCTCCATATGTATTTGACACTGACAAGTGACAATGTTCATGTCGATTGAAAAACCGAAATAGGTTATGTAAATTGTAAACAATGAAAATAATTTGATAACATTGCTTTATTAACGCTATATTAAGTTATAAATGAATAAAAAATAAACATTTTATATGCAATCACCTGTGGAATATTAGAAAATGTTACTTAACTTAGCGAAAACATCAACAAAGGTACATGTTTGTTGCATCAGATTGAGTTAGAAGTTTTATCAAATCAGCCGTAATTTCAATGATGAATTGTTTTCAGAGCGCTTTATGCTTGAGCTGCCGAATGTCCATCGTTCCTAGAAAGTATTTTAGTGAGGGGTTAGATAGTAAATACAATGATACAGAGAAGGAGAAAATATTACAGGTTATAAACAATCCAGATTCTAGTAGTTTAGCTAGGTAAGTTTTTTTATTATTTATCATTTTGTCTTCCTGTCTCCTGAAATCTATGTATATTTTTTTATTTAAAACAACGTTTGTCTATGTTTAAACACTAGGATAGAATGTGTTGCATCCAAAATCCATGTAGACAAAGTAAAAAACAATCAAAGTATGTCCAACACACTTTATTTTCAGTAGTAAGTAGTTAAGTAGATTTATTTTTAAAACTTTAGGTCCTATGCTTACCGTACTTTTTTACTTGTCCATGACTTACCTTACATTTTTATTCTGAATACTGATCTTTGATATCCAATTGTTCCAGTTATGAAGTAAGTAAATCAAATATCAAGAAGTTTGCACAATGGAAGACCAGTAATGGGGAACTCAAATCACTATCAGAACTGGAATATGTTGAAGGGTTTTCCGAAAAGTCCGCAAAGAAACTCTTCAACAGTATATTAAATGGCCCTTCTAAGGAGAAAAAAGCTGGGACTAAAATAAAAGGGCAGATACTACATCCTCATTTAAGTGAAAATGTTATAAAGGTAATATTAAGAAAAAAGTTAAGAGCTTAATAAACAGGTAACTTACTACCCGACAGCAATGAGAAGAAATTTTTGACTCTCCTTATTAGTTTTAAGCTGTATATGTTACGGGTAAGTCCTGAAGTGTGGCTACACCTAGGTTTAATTAGCTACAGCAAGGTGTACCTGGCCATATACTGCTGAACTTAGTTGTATTCTCTTATATTTAGTTAGAACTAGGTGTAGCCTTCATCACAGCGGCTTCACATAGGTGCATCTGCACACAGCTGCTGTTCTGTGCTTCAGTAATTATCTAATCTATACTAATATTATAAAGCTAAAGAGTTTGTTTGATTGTTTGTTTGAACGCGCTAATCTCAGGAACTACTGGTCCGATTTAAAAATTTCTTTCAGTGTTGGATAGCCCATTTATCGAGGAAGGCTATAGGCTACTTTTTATCCCGGTACGGGAAGTAGTTCCCACGGGATGCGGGTGAAACCGCTGGCAGAAGCTAGTCTATACTAATATTATAAAGCTGAAGAGTTTGTTTGTTTGTTTGAACGCACTAATCTCAGGAACTACTGGTCCGATTTGAAAATTTCTTTCAGTGTTAGATAGCCCATTTATCGAGGAAGGCTATAGGCTACTTTTTATCCCGGTACGGGGAGTACTTCCCACGGGATGCGGGTGAAACCGCTGGCAGAAGCTAGTCTATACTAATATTATAAAGCTGAAGAGTTTGTTTGTTTGTTTGAACGCACTAATCTCAGGAACTACTGGTCCGATTTGAAAATTTCTTTCAGTGTTAGATAGCCCATTTATCGAGGAAGGCTATAGGCTACTTTTTATCCCGGTACGGGGAGTAGTTCCCACGGGATGCGGGTGAAACCGCTGGCAGAAGCTAGTTATATATATACTGCCCCATGTTCTCTATTTCGCCTATGTATGTACTTTCTTTTATATTGCCTTGTGTACTTCCTTATTAACTTAGGTACTTCAAAGTTTCCTAATTTCTAGCTATTTCATCACTAGCTTTTGCCCGCGACTTCGTTCGCGTGGAATAGTGATTTTTGGTTTGACCAATAGATGGCGCTATATGTCCGAAATAAATTTTATTTTTATTTTTATATTTTTTTGTAATAAAAACTATCCTATGTCCTTTCTCAAGTTCCAAACTATGTCTGTACCAAATTTCACACAAATCGGTTCAGTAGTATAGGCGTGAAGAAAAGACAGACAGACAGACAGAAAGACAGACAGACAGACAGACAGAGTTACTTTCACATTTATAATATTAGTTAGGATTGCTTTTATTAAAAGAAAAGAAATAAATCTTCAATATTTTTTCTAGGAATGCAATACTATATTATCGTTGTACATAACAGTAAACTCTGTGAGTTGGACGTTAATAGACAAGAATAGCTATGAGGTCCAAGATTGGAGGTATCATGGCATTGACTACCCTGAAGGCAAGAAGTTCCAGATCACTGATATTATGGATATTGTAAGTTTATATTCTTTCATATTTGGTAAGAAAGTTATTTCTCATGATTCTATGGTGTACTGTAAGCCCATCAAAGTTCTTCTCCATTGCCAATACATAGACACTTTAAAGAGTACCTATCCATGGAGTTTCTTAGTGGTTCTTCTCTTTAAGAAGGAGGAGTGGGTACTCCTTGAAACCGTGCAACTAGCTTGAAGTTTCGAATTAGTAATGTCCATAAAAAATCCTTTGCAAACAACTTGGTCTTTTGCACGGTGGAAGGAAGGTTTTAAGAAGAAAGGACAATGCTCATGAAGTATGAGAAAAAAACCCAGGCCCGGCGCAAAAGAAATGTAACTCAAAATATAGGTAAAAATAAGTAATTAAATATTACATAGGGGGCATTATCGAAATCAGTGGCTATATGTGTGAAATTCCTGTTCGAATTTTAACATCTGCGGTACATTACTACTCGAGATTTTAGAGGTAACATAATGTATTAGTAAAAGGAACAGCAAACAGATACAGTTGTGGTTTAAGAGTGTACATAATGACATGTTTAGGGCAACTTCTCCACTATTCTACTTACTTTTACAAGATAATAGGATGATAGAACTAAAACACGATATGAATGTACTTTTCATTTTAATAATAACTTCTAAAAGTCATCGATTCTTTATTTCTAACACGACATGATCCAAAAATGTTGCGGGATGCGCGAACTGTTCCTCATGTCTAGCCCACCCTAAGTAATGTAAAACGCTCATGACGCGATGACGTGGGCGCTGCAGCCCAATGTCCTCCACCCATGAATACAGGAGCAGTAATATCCTGATATGCCATTCCTGCCATTTTCCCTGTATAAAGAATTTAGGTGTAAAGGAACACTGCTATAGTGAAGTTAACCCGGTTTGGACAAGGCTTACGTCGCATCCCAAAGTCCCGAGCAGTACTTCGGTATTGATTTATCTTTTTGGACAGGCTTATTACTTGCCATATTACTTGTTTGTTATATCAGATAGCACTTTAATTAAACTATAAGCCCTAGCTGCTCATGTTACCCCTTTAAAAATCAAATAGCAATTTCACACATATAGCCATTGATTTCGATGATGCCTCCTATGCAGTATTTCATTACTTATTATTACCTATAATTTGAGTTACTTTTCGTTTGCGCCGGGCTTGGGTTTTTTTTGAGCATTGTCCTTTATTAAAAAAACTGGGCGGGTTCCAAAGAATGCGTATGAGTTTGGAGCTAGTAACATACCTTGTCCCCTGAACACCCGCATTATGGCCCGTTACTTTCTTATGAGATTTGCGTTAAGACATCTCCGCTGGTGCATCTTCTACATAGTCTTCTGATTTGGGTATTATCTACCCTATAACCCAAATTGTACAAACCCTAATACTTGCCGCTCTAAAAAGCCCTTCACACCATCCTAGGCATGGCGGGTAACCAAACAGCTGCCCCCAGCAGACATATACGTGATGAAAGCCGAAGCCACGAGCCTCCGCGCCGCCGGCAGCGACCCCAACAACCCGAAGGTTTTGGCTGTCAACCTGCAGAAAGCGCAAATGGTTGCCATGATTATTGCTCTGATTAATGCCAGGAGCAATGGGTTGGAGCAGTGAGTTTTAATGTATTCTGGTGAAAATAAGTTAGCTGGTCGTAATATAAAGAGTTGCTGCTAGAAAGTCTTTCAGCTTTGTACCTGTATAAGGCCCAGATTCTACCAAAGTAGAGTGGAGTGGAGAACTTGCGGAGATGAAATGTTTGAATAACGAATTTTAAAGTTAGAAAAGAAGGTTGAATGTTTGAATTGATTTGAGGTTGTTTAAAAACTACGTTCCACTTTGGTGGAGACTGGGCTTATGAGATGAAAAAAATTGTTATATAGCTAAGCTATATAACTATAAGCTATAATAGCTTATAAGAATTATAAAAAATACCTTTCTAGTCCTAGTGGTCCTATGTGATCTGTTACACTTATGTGATTATTTTTTCAGATCAGGTGATGATGAAAATGAAAATGAAGACGACGGTCTAAAGCAGAAAGTGTATTTTTTGAGACCTACTCTTCCATACAGGTAGGCATTTTTCTTGATTCTGTTTTAGGCTATGAACTTTTTTTGCACAAAATATTTCTAACGATTGAAAATTGCTCCTTCTTATGACGTCATCCAGAGTTATATTGTTAGTAATAACAGATGTCGCTACAAAATTGCAGTTAATTACACGTAACTACGCTAGAGGGCGCTACAAGTCTCAATGACAGTATTCTAATATTGCCTTTTATATTAATTTTGGTATCGCCTGAAGAAATAAATACCTGGCTGGGTGGATGTACATAATTAAATGAATAAGCGTGTCAAATATAATTTAATCCGGTACTAATTTTAGGACTTTACCCCTATTTACAAAAAACTCGTATTTCAGGCTCTACGGGACTCTGGTTGGCAACGAACGAGTATCAACAGACCAAATAGTAGAAATGTTACTACGGGACCTTTCAGAAAAGTCACCAAAAAACTCCCATGCTTACATTCCTGAAAGTCTACAATCTATGTTCAGGTCACAGAAGGATCTAGAAAAAGATATGCTGGGACATTGTCTATTGTTAAGCTTGACATTCATGGATCTATGTATTTATAAGAATCAGGAAAGAATAGCGAAGTTGAATAGACGCGGTGAGTAATGAATAAATTGTTTAATTATATTTTTGAGGTGTTTTTATTAAGACCTGTGTAGAATTTCCCTCCTTTTTTTTTCAAATTTAGCCCTTATACTACTCATTTAATTATTCGAGATTTTTAATAACTTCAAGAAATGAGAAAATTACACATGCCTACTCGTATTCCTAGTGGGGGGCAAAAACAACATAAATTAAATAAAACTGCATCGTATTGCTTCAGTTGGACTAAAAAGTGTTTATTTGATAAAATACAACGAGCTTACTTTTTACAACATTTTACTTCTATTAATGACAAAAAAAAACAAACAAAACCCTTAATACAATAATAATATACATAAATACGATGGTATCAACTTCAAACGTATCATAATTCATAAGTAATTAACATAAATGCAAGTCTAGGCAAGATCATTACAATTCAAGTAAAATACAATCTAAAAAAAAAAAAAAGAAAATAATGTACTTAATTAAAAAATAATTAAAATATCTTTAAAGTTATATCCAAGAAAAATCTAATGCAAAAATTCTCTATAGATCACACAATTACACTTTTGACCTAACCAAAGTTGAATTTTGTATTTAATACTGATATTATTCATTTTGGAAGAACTAGAAAATATATTTACAATTTTTGTTTATAATATTAATTTTTGACAATTGCCAACGTTTCAATTTTTCGCCTGGATCTCTGTGACCATATCGCAACCAACTGTTTTCTCCGAACATAAAATATTGTAATAATGCTATATGTAAAATAACTGAAGTGATGTTCTCAACTGTTGTGTGTAAAAAGTTCGATCTTGTATTCTGGGATTGTCTAAAATGAATTTCATATAGTATCTACTATTTCCGTCTCTGTAGGCATGTAAGAAAATATACTCTATTGTAACATATGGACTGAGGTTGCCGTTTACTGATTACTGACGCTATCTTTAATTATATTATCTGTATTTATGTCTGCTTCTATAACCGATCGCCTTTCTACTTCTATAAAGTTACCGCAACATAAAAATATAGTTATCTAACCACGGCTCAAGAGGATGTGTTCACGTAAATAACATGTTTGACTCACTAAGACAACATTAGTTAGTTAATCAGTAATGGAACAGCCTCAGGTGATACCTCTGTAGAAACCTAACAACAGTGTAAAATTACCAGTCTATTGTATATTACAATAAATATGTACAATTAATGATATAACAGCACCCATGAATAAAACCAAGTTATGTCTCAAGGTACGTCGCCTAAAACGCTTCTTAAATAAAATATGTATAATATCACCGCTTTATTGTATATGTCTATTGTATATAATTGTATATTCTGTATATGTATTGTACTATATTTAAAACTGTTATTGTATGGCTTAAAATAAGTATTGTAGCAAAAATAAGCTGAATAGGCGACGTCACTTCATCATTGTCATACACGAAAACGTTGCATTCAATAAAATCTGTAAAAAACTCAATCCAGACTACAAGATCATTAATCTAAATATGTCCATATTTTATTAAAAAATTCAACAACACTTATTTTACTGTGGAACTGTTTCAACAAGTCTCTATTGTGATAAAAAATTATTACTTTGTATTCTTATTATTTCCGACAGCGGTTGGCGAGTGGCAGTGGGTACAATCATATGTGTATACTAAGTTTATGAAATTATTATAGGCCATTTTTATGTTGGCTACCAATTATTTTATTAACACTAACAACTATTTTTAAAATAAGTCATTTATAAAATAAATTATACAATAATATCGCCAAAAATCAAGTGTATTGCACTGGAGCTGCACTATCTGCAGTATATACGATTTTATGTTTTTAAACTATACAAATTATGCAATTAACACTTAAGGTCGGTGTCACACGGTGGAACAGAGTTTGTGAACACGCTGTTTCACCGTGTGAAGCGAAATTTACGAGAAACTAAATAAGTAGTGACACAAATTACTGAACGTCGTGTGTAGTATAACTACATTGAAAATGGAAGACGTATAAATAATTCGTAGCCAACTTGTCTATGAAACTAAATTGTTACACTAAGCTCATTTAACATGCATTGACATAAACATTCCTGATATAATATTTATGTAAGTACCATAAGATACTGATTTTTATTTGCGACCAAACCATAATCTGGGTATACTATCCAAATGTGGGAACTTGGCTCTGTTTTACACAAACATAAATGGTAATGTCGAGTACACAATAACTTACAATATATTGCTTCATGCAAATTTAAAATTACTAAGCATGTGGATATGTGATTGTTTAAATAATTCTCAGTTTTTGGGAAACTGAACTGATGGTCGACTTTCATCCGCCAATATCTTATATGTAAGATTTTTTTCAAAATGAGATCACAATTAAATGCATTCATTAAACAAAGGAATCAGTTAAAACTGTCATGTTTCGGATGTAGTTACTTAACTAATTACTGTTTCGCAGTTAGCAATGGTCCAGTTTCACTCTCATTGCTCTAACATTGTATTTCATACAATTGACGTTATTCTGTTTTAATTATTATGTTATATGCAAAGTATAGCTTACAATGCAATCTTATTCTCTCCTTTTAATATTTTTAACAACTTAAAAATATACAAAATTAAGTAGGCGTATTGATACTGCGTTAAATACGAAGAAGAATTATTTTCGCTTAAGTATTGGTAAAATTGCATTAGTTTGCTATCGAAGTTTATAATATACTCCAAGACGCTATGAGGATATAAACGTGTGCTGGAATTTAATTCCATCGAAGGAAAACTTTGTTAGACAAGAATTGGCAAAATGATTACAGATTCTACCTCTAAACCTACGGGTAGTCGGTAAGAAATGACATTTTAGATATTCATAAATAAATATTACGTATTAATAAAGGTTAGGAACATGCTTCAAACCTAATTAATGTGATTAAATGAATCCTCGGGGAACATAATCCTTGAATAGCGCAGATACTGCACTGTATCCGATGAGAACTGGACGGCACGTTTATATACGGCATCATACTGTTTACAATGAATTACATATTGTGAATCACAAGATTAGCCAATTTAAATTAATTTCAATAAAACCTGGGCCGTCTGACGACAACCATACTTTTTCAGCACTTAAAAATAGTTTCATAAGAAAGCAAAACCGTGCTCTCAAAAAAAATATTTTACAAAAATCTCGTACACGATAAAAACTAATAAAATTAACGTTATAGGTATACATACACGTGTAATTGAGCAAAACTTAACAAAACAGTGAGCAATTCAAACAGAACAGCCTGGTAGTGATATCTATCGTTCCTTCGAACTCTGACTACATCCTGCGTCTCCGTCGAACCCGATGGCTTACTCCAACTCGTTTGGCTTACGTCTTTTGTCTGCAACTGTACGGTTTCAATAAAAACCAAACAAGTCATGCGTTGCAACACTGCCTCAAAAATTACCAATGATATGTATTTACAATAACCACACTGAATGTAAGTATTATAGTAAGTGGAAAATAAAACGTGAAAAACCAACATTCATTAGAAGACAGATATTATAAAGTTGTGCAAAATGGATAACCGTTTGATTCGTATCAACTTTTCACAACTCGCGTAAGTTACGATATTTACTTAGTACTGCGCACGTCGCGAGTACCACACTAACTTTAAGACTATTTCACATTTACCTTTTTAATAATATTGTATGTAATAAATGTATAAAATATCATCTGTAATCTCTGTATACTTAATCACTTCTTGTTTTATATTTAAAAATTAAATCCATTTGTATCGGTATAAAAATCTAATAAGTATAAATCTGAGGTTATATCTCGGCTATGGCACTGTATTGTATGTTTGTATTCAAACTTTGTACTGGGGTCGCCGCGCCACCCCCGCCCCGTGGAACAAATATATCGTTTATTGTATAAAAATACTTATCTACTATTATTGTATAAGGCTGCTTGTGTTGTGTAAAACTATAACTGAACGGAATCTTAGGCTATTGTGTGTGTGGCGGGCGGCGGCGGCGCGCTCCCCGACAGAGGATCACACGTCAACGATGTGGAAAACTTTACTCACGGAAGATAAATGTTTCTAATTTTCTTCGATAACGATGTTTTTTTCAATTGTAAACCTCCGAAAGTTTGATAGGAAAATCAAAATGGAAAATAAAATGCTACTGGTGGCGCCAGCTGTGAACGCGGCTCAAGTTGCTCGACTCGGAACGTTAATCGACGGGTACAATCTAAAGCTAGCATGTGCGTATGACTCGATTCGGAATCGATTGGTTTCGTATACAACATTATTTGGTTCGTTAACACAGTTCCGCAGATCACTGCTACAGATTGACAGAGCGTGCGTCTGCGCCGACGTTCACAACTAACTACCGATAAATTTTCATAATTGCCCAATGCGATAAATTCGTCGTAAAATCAACACACAATAAACCCACTAAATAATAATATTGCATCGATCACTTGCTAGTGACAAATAATAAAATGGTATCATATGTGACTCCCACATTCCACCTTACTATTACACCTATTAGTTAATTAACAGTTCATATTATGCGGTAGGAAAACGAAACCATCACAATAATATAGTAAAATAAGCTATATAAGTGGTCTATACATACAAACAGAGATATTAAAATGTTAAAAAGTTTGTTGGAATATCCTGGCACGGTCCGCGTAGTTTATAGTCTGTGAGACTCGCTTGTGACGCGTTTGTTTATGAAATTCAATCAAGCAGATACATTAGATATATCTGTCTGTCACACAGTGTGGGTCTGTCTGAGCTTACTTCTAACTTGTGTTTGCAAGTGGACACTCTCATACCCGCTACCAAAATACTCCAACAGTGTCACAAATTCATATAATATTTTTATTCTTCCTAAATTCTAAGTTATTTCGCGATGAATGATCGAATTGCTTGGTAATTCGAAAAATCGATAGTCTAAGCTAAATTAGAAATAAGATTTACTCTGGCGTACCCTCCGTCCCTTGGATCCAACTACAACAAAGCACTTTGCGTAATCACACGTTCCCTAATTGGTAAATTTTACTAATCTCACTCATCGTAATAATGTTATCAAATCAGTCAAGCAAAAGAAGTCGCCGGGCGGGCCGGCCGGGACTCCGAACAAAAACGTTTTATGGTCTCTGCACACAGCGGGCGCGGCGCGGCGGGACGGGACGGCGACGCGACGCAATGTACTAGATCGTCGCGTCGCGTCGCGCCGAGCGGGACGGCTCTGTGTGATGTCGTCCGTAATATCTAGTACATTACAACTGCTCAGCGTCGCGTCGCCGTCCCGTCCCGTCGCGCCGCGCCCGCTGTGTGCAGCGACCATTAGATAATTACAATTTAGGAACATAATTTAACATAATTGATTTCGATATAGACTCGACTCACATTCAAATAAAAATTCAGAATTAAAAAAGTTCCAAACATACATTGAACACGCAACGGTTACTCGATCACGTCGCACACGAAGATTTAACGCTAAAATGAGCGAAATAGACCTAACCTACCTAGCTATCACAGTCCTCTCTCAGTCCGACCCTTTCCTCTTAAATGCATCTCATTTTGTCACATCGTTGAAAAAACTGGTAACAACCTAAACTAGCCCAACTATAATACAAGCTGGTAGAAAAAATTTAAAAATCACTACACTATTTGGCACCTATAGTGTTACGAAGACATGTCTGTAGTCTCACGTGTTAATTAAGAGTAAATGCGTTCGTTAACGGAACAGAACCTTGTAAGTACTCACTAACAAAGTATTATGTTGATGGCAAAAGGTAACCTACGTTTTTGGTTTGCATTCATGATTGTTTACTTCGACGATGTTCGTATCTCCCCTGTTAGACTTGCGTCCCAACTTTGTTTACAGCTATCTCATAAATTCTTATCATTCTTTATCGTTACTTTAACATATTTTGAGCATCATGGAATCCCGTATAAAATCCCATTTATTTGCCAGATTTTATCTCTTAATACTCGTAAATAAAATTAACTTAATACGTCTACAAAATATGTATATTTATTACAATTAGGCACAAAGTCGCGCCGGAAGCATTCATCGCGAAATATTGTTATGTGGTAAAAGATCAATTCTTAATTTTTAGATTTCAACGAAGTGTTTTAAATCCTAATCTCCTGGCTAGATCCCCTCGGAGCGTCTGCGAACTTTTTTCAGCAGAATCAAGAATCACCGAGAAAACTAACTCTTACGTGGTAACTTAACGATTACGGGGCAAAAACGCTAACTGTACTCGCTTCTTCGACGGTAACACTACACGTGATGAACGTTTGAACTGTACATCGCGACAGACTTCCCGTTACAGTATAAACAGGACGTTATTTACAGATCGAAGCTCGTTTTACAGCGATCCGGAGATTGATACATCGACTACTGAGTGCCGCGCGGGCGCGACTCGTATACAGGGGCCGCCGGCTCAGTTGTAGAGGCGGTCGGCGGCGTACAGGTCGTGGTGCGCGTGCGACGGCGCCGGGTGCCACCGCGGCGGCGGCGCGGGTCACTGCGCCGGCAGGCACGCCACCGGCGCGCCCGGCCCCACGGCCGGCTTGAACTCCGCGCCCGACCCCGGGAACTGCTGGAAGGGCGGCGCGTAGCACTGCGGGAAGTACAGCTCGGGCTTGACCACGGCGGCGGCGGGCGGCAGCGGCCGCGGGGTCTTGGCGGCGTCAGCTCGACGCGCCTTGGCGGCGTGCGGGTTCATGTGGTTATCGATGTGCTTCTTCACCTCGGGCTCCGTGGCGAACCGCCGCCGGCAGTTGGGCATGGGGCAGCAGAAGGGCCGGTCGCCCTGGTGCGTCCGCGTGTGCTGATCGAGGATGGCCTTCTGCCTGAAGTCCTTGCCGCACTGGGTACACTTGTAAGGCTTCTCGCCAGTGTGAATGCGCAAATGCTGGTTGAGGATGGTTCGCTGACGGAAAAATCGTGGACAGTACACACAGCCGTACGGCTTTTCATTGGTGTGGATGCGCAGGTGTTGCGTCAGGTGAGACTGCTGTCGGAAGCGCTTGCCGCACTCGGGACAAGGGTATGGACGTGACTCTATGTGAATGCACCCATGCTGTAGCAGAGTGGACTTCTGTTTGAACTCCTTTTGGCAGATCGGGCAGCGCACGTACAAGGGCATCGCTCGCCCTCCGAGTACATCTGGTAACTTGCCGCCTTTCAAATATTGCAGAGAAAGACCCGAGCTGAACACTGAGTGGTTCAGACCTTTCGTATCTTTGAAGTAAGCAGGGTACTGCGCCGTATCACCTGGTGAGAAGCAGGAACCGCGGGGGTCGCCATTCTGTCCGTCCGCGTCGCCGAACGTCGATTGGATCTCTTCCTTGTTATCATCGGCAGGGAACGGCACGTCCTGAGGCCACAAGGTTGGCGTCGTCCCGTTCTTAAAGATGAGATGTGGTGAAACATCTGTAAACATTGAACAGAAAACGTCAGTTACGAGTGGGTCATGAGAAAGCAAGGGTAACCGACGAGTGGGTTAATCAAACTAGGAACGGTTACGGGAGCGTCCGGCGGTCGGTTCCGCGTCTCGCGGGCGCCCTGCGATCTGGGCGACGAGGGAACCGAGAATTTGTTCGATAGGAAGGCCAATGGATGCGAGACCGAATCGACGGTGCGGGGGGCGGCGGGGAGCGCGGGCGCCGGCGGCAGTGACCGGCGCGGTCAGTGCGGGCGGCGCGCGCGGGGGCCGGGGGGTATATATGTGTGAATAGCGCTCGCCTTGGTGTGTGCGGACGTGCTGGTTCAGGATGGCCTTCTGGCGGAAATGTTTGCCGCACTCGCCGCACGTATATGGCTTCTCACCGGAATGGATGCGCAGGTGCTGGTTGAGGATGGCGCGCTGCCGGAACGAGCGCGGGCAGTACACGCACGCGTACGGCTTCTCGTTCGCGTGGATGCGCAGGTGCTGCGTCAGGTGCGACTGCTGCCGGAACCGCTTGCCGCACTCCGGACACCCGTACGGCCGCGAGTCCGTGTGGATCCGCTCGTGCTGCAGCAGCGTCGACTTCTGTTTGAAGTCTTTGCCGCACGTCAAGCACTTGAAAAGGCGCAGCTCCGAGTTTGGGTTGTGCTTCCGCGGCTTTGGTTGTTCGGGCTGCACGATGTCTGGCAAGTGGCGTAGGTCAGGCGCCGCGTACTGGTCTAGCGGCCCTTCCAGGGATAGCACACCACCGTTCTGTTTCAGGTAATGGAGCGGGAAGCCACCGGTGCCGAGCATGTGGCTGGCCGGCCTGGCCTCTTTAAAGTACGGCGTATATTGTTGCTGCAGATCCGGCTGCGGGACGAAGCATGGCGTTCGGTCGAGATGGTCCTGAGTAGGAGGTTGCGGCTGTGGTTGGCTTTGGAGCTGTTGCTCCACTTGCATGTGTTCGGGAGAAGTTTGTTGTTGTTGCTGCTGCTGTTGTTGCTGTTGCTGCTGTTGCGCTTGTTGCTGAGCCTGTTGTTGAGCGAGCTGCTGGGCGGCGTCCTCTGCGACCGCGGCTTGGTCGGGAGGGGGCGGCGCGGGCGGGTAGGGCGAGGGCGCCGGGGACGCGAGCTGGGGCTCGGGCTGTGGCGAGGGCCCGCCGGGGCTCTGGTGCTGCATAGGCTGGTAGCCGCCGTCGAGAACTCCTCCGCCCCACTGCGTGCCCGGCGGCGCGCGCTCCACGCCATCTTTGTATAAGACATACGGCGTTGTCGTGTCTGGAAACAAATTAAATCAACTTTACTGCCACTGTCGAATGATTTACTTATTTGGAACATGTCAATTTGTAAGGTAATGTGCCAAAATTCTTGGTTAATCGTAGGAATAGCGGAGCGGGTCGGTATCGTGTGATAAATGGTGAGCACATCGCCACAAAGCGCAGTGGCGTGCGACGGGCGACGGGCGCGCGGGTCGCTCGCGACATCGCGTGTCGCGCGCGATTCATAACACTCGCTGCGCCAAACGAATAAGAATTTAATAAAATGTCACGTTGTGTGCCGCAAGACGTTTCGGTAGTTTCAGTCGCACTACATTATGTGATGGAGACCCCGTGAAACGAAAAAGTCAGACAAACTAGATAACAACAACGTGGTAATACTCGTGCTTTTGTTTCTCATTGATTTAAAATAAGTCATCGAGTTCTAAGTAACGTAGAAACAACAATACAATAATACAAGATGGCCGTCAATGACGAAATCAAAATCCATTACGGACATAATACGTTTCATAGTCGATTTTATAATACGGTTTTAATAGTTGAGTGAAAACTTCTTAGATAAAAGGAACTTATAAAATGAGCACGTTTCTAATGATTCACTTTCTCGACGTATTGAGTCTGTGGCGTCACAAAAAACGCGGGAAAATGCGACCATTTTCTTTTACCGCTCAAAGGGAAATGCAAATGGCGGGCAGATAGAATTTTATCTGCAGGGTTATATAAAATATGTTGATTTGTAGAAAGATGTACGTATGTATGATAATCAGGCTGATTGTTTGTGATTATTGTATTATGGATATTAGGATTTGTTTTCTCACTGTTAAAACCGCGACCTGATGAAAGTACATACATGCATGATAAACAGTGATTAATACAAGAAGCATAGTTTCGACGAATGACTCTCTTAATACAATTATTGCATGCTCCTTTCGCTCTTAATATAATTAAATAACAGCTGCACTACATATTATTTGCATATTAAAGTTTTTCGAAGACTACAACAATTTCGTCATCGAAAAAAGTCGTGGTGGCCTAGTGGGTAAAGAACCAACCTCTCGAGTATGAGGGTGTGGGTTCGATTCCAGGTCAGGTAAGTACCAATGCAACTTTTCTAAGTTTGTATGTACTTTCTAGGTAAATCTTAGACACCAATGGCTGATAAAAAGGTGAAGGAAAACATCTTGAGGAAACCTGGACTATAAAGTCTGAAATCACCAACCCGCATTGAGCAAGCGTGGTGATTAACGCTCAATCCTTCTCCGTGTGAGAGGTGGCCTATGCCCAGCAGTGGGACGATAAAAAGGCTGTAACAGTAACAACAATTTTAATGTACTTTTTCCCTGTTTTACCTAACCAAATTGCAAGTTATTCCGAAAGTATAATCAAACTTTCATTTCAAGTAGCAAACAGTCACAGATGACCAAAGCACGTGTTAGTTGCAGTAATGAGAACTCACTTGCGGTCAGCTTGACATTTTTGACAGCCACTGTACATGTAGGTATCGGGTTCCTGATGTTTATTTTGCTTATGTTTAGGTATGTACTGTTATATAGAAAAGTGTTTTGATAGGTAGATTATTTGGTTTTAATATTGGTGAGCATATCGTCGGCTGCTGATCTGATGGGCTACATTTAAAGGTGTCTGAATCAAACTGGTATTGACAAGGCACATAAAGGTTGAAAACAAGTCAAAACTCTGGATAATGCTAATTTTTATGGTAGACATTCGCTGTTAAAATACTTATGCTTCAGATATATATTCAGCTTCAGATTTTAGATTTCAAAAGTAGATCATTTTCCTCTCAATACTCATAAAAGTAAAATTCCTCAAAAAGCCCACTTCCTCGAAATAAAGCATTTTCCTACAAAACTTAGCTTGCAATTTTGTAGTGTAGCATTGTCTACGGCGTAGTAGGGCGTAGGCCGTAGGGCCTACGACCAAAGCTTGCTACGAGCCTACGATAGCACAAAAATAGTAGTGTCATTTATCTTATAATTCACACTTTCTTGTTTACTGTGTCTTTCTTACCTTGGCAAGGGTATAAAATAAAGAAATGAAGAAGGTATTAAGTCGTCGACTGTACTAATAAGTCCGATCTCTGGCTTCATCGCAACCAACGGTTTATGACAGCCAGATTAGTAAGTTGTAAATAAAATTGTAGTTACTCAGAAGCGACTTAACATAATCAAACTAATGACTATTAAGAATAGGTACTTTATTTATATAACACTTACCTAATTGGTAGACAAATATGTATATTATCTAGATTTATATTTTTTTTTAAATATTTAGTAATTGAGAAAGTACCTGACCATCTCTTCGCTTTTTCTTGCTAAACCGCTAATCAAACATGTTTGAGATCTAGTAAAGAGAGAAATTAGGTAAAAAACAGTACATTTTTTAATGTGGTTGTGGACCTGTAGTCTCTTAAAAATACCTTCTGGTAATATTATAAAAATCTAAATTTTCGAAAATCTTTCCAAAATCAATCATATTTAATCATTAAACCTCATTATCGATTAAGAAGTTAAACAAAACATTTTTGGATGAACCCATCGTCATTCGTCATCGGACTAGACCCGTTTGGTCATAAAAAAATCGTGCATCATCCATCTTGGTTGAGTTCGCATCGTTAACATGGAGCAAGGAAAGATGAGCGGAGATGCCATAATGCAGGTAGGTCAGGCGTCTGCTTTTAGTTCAAATTCGTACCGGGGACATGACGAAAACGATCAGTTATGAAGTACTTAACGAGGTATTCAGATTCTTTGAGACATCTGTCAACGATTTTTGGTACCTATTACAAAAAAAAAACGTGTCCAAAGAAGGCGTATAAGGGCAAAAACAGTAACGTTCCTCGTCCCTCGCTCACCCGAATTTAGACGCGCTACTTCCTTAGGCGATTTTCCGTTATGGCACCTCCACTAGGCATTTTGTTCTCCATGATCGTTATTAACAAAGATGGCCTAAACGATGATAAAATCGGGCTACTAAATAAACTTATCGATGCCACGATCGATTTGAAGATAATTCGGTCTTGTATCGAGACGCTTTGAGTCACGAATCTAATGATTTCGCGCCTGCTGATTTATTTATCGATTATTATTTTTGTAGTCTACAATCGAATTGCATAGCACCTGTGCATGACTTGGCACTGATTGGTCTAGTTATAAATTCTAAGATGAATAATAACTTTTTAAAACTGATATTTGGTTTCCCTCTGGTAATTGGTGATTATTCATTCATCTGCATTTAAACGCACATTGCAACAACTTAATGTGTTTTCCCGTCAGAAATATATGGAACAAAGACAATTTTGGAGAAAATGTATTCTCAAGGTTCTTAAGTACTCATGTACTGGACAATGTTGACATCCATACAAGATATTTTAAGCACATCCAACCCAAGGACAGGGAAAATAATAACAGCGTAAAACTAAACGCATTGTTCGCAATAATGACGCGCAAAAACGTTCCATTTCACTTGTGCAATGACGCTTTGAATACAAAGACAAGGATTTATTGTCGAAAAACATCTGTTTATAATCGAGCCACAGATAAAATAATACGGGATGAGACCAAAATGATTTCTCGTTTGACAGCTTAGTTTTAATGACGCTTAGGTCGGCCGGATGCCTCCACAGAGCACATGTGGGGTGTCATTTTATATTAAGTTTTTTCTTTTAACCCTTTTTGTAAATTATAGCGTCATGACGTATGGACGTGGCCTTTCGTATCTGATGGGAATCTTTACCCTTTCGATGTCGAGATAGTTTGTGAGTTGATTTAAAATGATTAAGGTCTGAGATGGGCGGGTTTTAAGGGTTAATTTAAATTCTTGCATGATATTTGATGATCTTCTTAACAAAACAATGCAATGGCTAGTTTGGATAAATGCTAAATGCGATTGATTTTATGAAACTAGTTGTAGTCCGAGCGTTTTTTGGTGCAGTTGACAATTTTGTCAGTCAGTAAAGTAATGCTATTTTCCCTTGAAAATTGACAGCACAAGACTACTTCATATTTCATTCTTCAGAATCCGTACTTTTTAGTAAAGTGAGCGCAATGTTATTTCTTCAAAATTCCCTTCAATTTATCACGTGATGCGTTCTCATATAATTTTTAACCGACTTCCCGAATAGGAGAAGATTATCAATTCGGATGTTTTTTTATTAGAAGACGTTAACGCAAGGGTTTGACCACGTGTACTTTCTTCAGGACATATGGGCTATGGGAATCAAATGAAAGGGGTACGCATCCTGTAAGATTATTCTAGTGATTTAATGCGTGTGAGCCGTATGAAGACATTACTTAATTAACGTAGCTAATTGATGCTTTTTATGAAGGAAGTTCGGCTTTGAGTGACTTGTTCCTTTTTGGTAATAGTAGCTCCATGTTCAAAGGAACTTACTCTCTTCTTACTTGTAATTAGTATACTTATTTCTGGAATAAGTTACAGGATTTTTGTTTGTAGACATTTTGCAATGCAGTGAAGATATCAGTTTTATTTAAATGGTTTAAAAAAAGCTTAATGTCTTCTAAAATAAACACTTTTAATCCTATTATGCTGATTCTATCATATGTTTAATTGAAGATGATGACATACTTTTATGTGTCTTAGAAACAAGTTCATTAACAACATCAACCTTCACTTTCTTAAAACAACTATTAACTATGAATTTTAAAATTCAATTAAAAAAAACGGAACGTTTATATTATAGATTAACTCACACCTTAGAATGCGCTATTTCAACTTGCCTTTTCAGGCTAAACTAAGTGCACAGAGCAACATTCAGTATATGTGGCAGTAGAACGGTCGCAGGAGTGTCGGTGCGCCCGCGCAACTGGTTAGGCCGCCCCTTTCCTGCGCTTGTACCGACAACGCGATTGATTTATAAAGATGTGACTGCAGTTTGGTTTCACTTTTTTATGGGTTAATAAATATGTATTATAGATTATTACTTTTATCGTTTTTAAAGTCGATTAACGATTATTTTTTTTCATGAATATATTACCAAGAAAATATAGGTATAAGATTAGGTTGTGGTTTAGGTAAATATGAGAATTGAGAGGAAGAAAATGAGGATTAAAGTGGATGGAGAAGGAGCTTATAAGTAATAGAATCAGGCTTCAAAAGCGAGACTACGTTATTTTTAATTTCCTAAAACATATATCAATGACTTTAATTCTATTCAATTTAAATTAATCCCCTCAAAAAAAAAAACGAAAAAAATCATCTCATAACCTGCGCGCGCGCACCGTACAGGGTTCACGGATGGTCGGAGCCGTCACCCGCTTGGCAGCAACGATCCACCGGATTAAACCCCTAACCAAGACCACAAAACCTTCACAAACCTACCACACAACCTTAAGTAGACCACATAAGGTTGACAATTGCGTAAAAATTTTGTTATTAGTGGTAAAATGTAATGTTGTTTTTTAAGTTAAGAATCGAACGGGCATAAATTTAATCTACATGATTTTTTGTGGTATCTCGTACGGATATTTTCGGACAATTATGTTTGATTGCACCTATATTACCGGGGAGGTTGGTATGCATCCCATTCCGGAGGCATGACGCATTTCTAATGCATGGTAGGCTTTAGTTTGCGGGGAAATATTGAGAGGTCATTCAAGTTTGAGGGATTGATTAAAATCAATTATTATATGAATTATGGAGGAGTTGTTCGATATCATAAAAAAACAGCAAAAATATACAACATGTAACTTAATTAACGCACATCCTGAAATTAGTTTGTTCAGAATCGTTTACTGAATCGATTTATATCATTTTTAATATAGGTAATTTTTTATCCCAAAAATAATTAAAACTACGGAAATTATTGTCATATTAACCCTGTACAGTCAAAACAAATTCAAATAGACCGTAACTCAAAGTAATAAGACTTCGTGTATTGTCGGCTTTTTCCGTAGTTTCGTTATGTTGTGTCGAGTCGAGCGGCGCGCGGCGCGATATTTGCGTGCGTAGTAGTACGACCAAAAAGTTCTCCAAGAATTGGTATAACTAATTTAGTAAATAACAATGCATAAACATGTTAAATTAAAAATTCAGTGTATGTATTATGATTATAACATAATATTCTAATTAGGGTGTTTGAGGGTGTGCGTTAATTACGTTACCTGTTGTATAAAGAAGTGTAAAAAGCAAAACATTACACAATCATTCAAAATTGCTGATTTGCTAAATTATATTTGTATTGAGTTAGGTTCCTAGCTTTTAGGTACCTGTACAATAAGTTAGCCACAACTTTTTTATCTTTACGGCACAAGCTCAGAAAACACAAGGATTTCAGCAACAAAGAAACCTTATACAGCACCATATAAAGAGTTTCTTTAACTAATGTTTTGACTGGTACAATTTGTAATAACTGCGTTGTTATTTTAACGTTAGTGAATCATCCAGTTACAGAGTTGTATCGACAATGAAAACAGGATGCTTGGGCGCGCTTAGTCATCACTCTTTGTGACTTCAGATGCCTTTAGCACGGAGCTTTGTACAGGTGCCAGGGGTTTTTGTACTTAGAAAGGAAAATATACCATTAAAATATAACCTAGTTTAGGTAGGTGGCGTGCACTTGGAGAGGCCTATGTCCAGCAGTGGACTGTGATAGGCTGATGATGATGATGATGATGAGGTAGGCACCTATTGAGAAGATTTGATGGGGGTCTACATCTCCTAAAAGTGATGTAAGCAAACGCAAAAGTTTATACCCAAAAAGTTACATAAGAGATGTTTCGACGAGTTCAAACTCAGTTCATAAACCCAAGAAAAACATTGACATTGCCCGAGTCAAGGCACCACGTTGACACACCAATAATTTATTTAAAAAACTTGAAGAAACTCCTTTCTTATGAATCATACGACGCATGAGAACGCGGAAAAGACAAGTGAATGAAGACGTTACAAAAAACCTCACAAGTGTCAGCGGGTAAAAAATGGATGTTGGACATTCACGAATTTCACTGCAACATTATAAACGTAGCCGGTATTCATTGGCGCGTCACTGCTGGCTCAGTATGCATTACTTGAGCAAGTGCAGCATGCGAACGCAGCCGAGTGCGTAACGACGCGAAAGTGACAGGTCGTTTTGGCGGGAGACCGGCTGCCCGCCATGTCTGGCATTGGGTTCTTTATAATATCTACACGACATCGGCACCGGTTGTACGCACCACGCGACACACGGGCCGCGTCGCGACAATTTATTTCGGTTCGGGGCAATGCACTTATCGCACGCAGCCCTGAGATCTGCGACGAATAAACGAGAGTAAACATGAGACACGAAGGGAAAAAATAAATGCACCGTAGAGTTGCTGGTGACGGATCAAGGCAAGTCAAATTAGACGACGTGCGCGGAGACCGACGGTCACTTTGATTGCGGCTGGACCTGCAAAAGGGTTCACGTCTATCCATGCCTACTTACTGTAACATGTATTACAGAAGAAAAAGGAATGAACTCTGAGCTTGAACTTAAAAGTTCACCGTCATAATTCAGGGTTCATTGTAATTGTTTATCCAGTTGTCAATGAACTAGTCACACCATCGTCCATCAGTGCTATGCCCCTAAAAGTTACGCAGAATTTTATGCTCTTTTAAATTTTCAGAATAAATATAGGTAATAAATCTTTTAAATGGTTTCGGCTGTAATTAATGGCATGTTCGCACACTCGCACCGACTAAAGAATGGCACTGAAGGCAATAAAAGTTTAATACAGCCGATGTAACATGGCGCACTTTGTTATTCCAGAAATAAGTGGACTTTACTCGCCCAAATCGTATCGCAGCACGGAAGTGCAATTCAAAGTATGCTAATTAAAACAACTTTAATTCAAAACGTATTTTTATTTTGTAAACCTGTTCGTTAACAAGTGGGTGTAATAAAAAATCTATTAATTCAGTAGAGCGGTGCGTCTGTGTAGTGTGTGCCGGCGGCTGTGCACGGTAATTTGTCAAGTGCACGTTTCGCGCCAAAAGTGACGTTTCACAAATCTTCAAAATGGCGTGCGGTGGTAATTAAACGCGCGCAATAACTGGCCATAAAGCAAACGAAGCGCATTGATGACGCGCCGCCCGCGCTATTTTCAGCTCGCGACGCCGCCCGACAAATGCTAACGGCCTCTAGGACACTCCAGCGAGCTACCAGTCACCAGCGACACACCGCAACACTCATTCCTACATTTGTTTATTTCAATGTTGCCGCCAGGGTTAACATTCGCCGATCGATTTTATGACATAATGTGTCTAACCTTCCCGGCCACTGATTGGGGAATGGGACTTTATTGGCTGTTTTTAATTTTATTATTCTCTGAACGGTCAAGTCTTGTGTTATTGCTAACGATCCAAAATAGCGCGAACTTGTTGCAAATGAATCATTAATCTCCTTATGAACGTATAAACTTGAGTAAGCGTGGCATAGGATATGACTGCTTCTGTTATTGAAACAGAAAGATAATTTTAGAAGCACGTCGTTTTAACGATGATTCTAAACAAGAATATAGAGGTAGATATGGATAAGTAACATTAATCCTTCAAGTATTTACTTATGACGTAGTATGCATTTTAAAGTGACGAGGTAGACTAGTAACGGTTAATACTGAAACTAGATTGAAAGTTTTGTCTGCATTTTAATTCAGCACTAATTGGAGCCTGATTAAAGTGATCAACAATCTAATTACTTTCAGATACTTACATAAAACTGTCTGTCTGTCATACTTTCACTGTAACTATGCTGATTTTTATGAAATTCGGTGTGGTTTAAGCTAGACCTCTAGAAACGAGCTTAAGATTTTATGGTGCGTGTCCTTAAAGGTACGGGCAAACTCGCCGGATGTAGTTAGTTTAAATATAAACAAGAAAAACCTATTGTGGGCGTATCTAAGCGAATTTATCTTGATATTTAGACTTATACTGTGAATTTTGACATTTAAAAATCTTTGAATTGACATTGCTAGGTGATGTTCACCTACAGAAATAAAATAATTATCATCGTTTTGTTGCAGTAGGTTAATAGGCATTTAATTTTAAGCAGTTACACGACTTTAAACCTGGACTCCTCCTTGCTTAGGAAATAAGTTTGTTTGGTCAATGTTATTATTTGTAAATCGGTTAAGGTAGTCAAAAACAAGAAGTTTCCACGGAGTATCTTTTTTTAATTGTGTATATGACAGGTGACGATTTTAATGGCATAAAATTTGAAGGCATAGAGATGAAGTTGCGGGGAGATCCCGGTGGACTTTATTATTGGTTGCAGTTATTAGGTTAATTCCATCAAACGTCAACGCGAAATATCTAACACTGTGTAAATATCTCAGACATGTAAATAAGTAATTTCACTATTTTAATCCAAGCGTTTTATTGAACTTAGGTACATACATATCGAAATTTTAATATCATTATCATATAAATTATATTAACATTAACAGTTAATTTCGCCAATGAACCGAAAACAATTTGATCTATCGACTTTTGAAAATTAAATTAATTAACGGCCATTCCCGGTAATCTATTTGTTTGTTTTATTTACTGGAGATAGGAATTTGACGAAAGAATCGCGGTGGCATAGTGGGTAAAGAGCCGACCTCTCAAGTATGAGGCAAGTATTAATGCAATTTTTCTAAGTTTGTATGTACTTTCTAAGTATATCTTGGACACCAACGACTGTGTTTCGGATGGCACGTTAAACTGTAGGTCCTGGCAGTCATTGAACATCCTTGGCAGTCGTTACGGGTAGTCAGAAGCCAGTAAGTCTGACGCCAGTCTAACCAAGGGGTATTGGGTTGCCCGGGTAACTGGGTTGAGGAGGTCAGATAGGCAGTCACTCCTTGTGAAACACTGGTACTCAGCTGAATCCGGTTAGACTGGAAGGCGACCTCAACATAGTTGGGAAAAGGCTCGGGAGATGATGATGAGATAGGAATTTGACATTAGGTACTTATATGAGGTTAATGTCAAAATTTTAACGAAAATCAACAGTTAGCTAGAATATTGGGAGCGAGAGTAAGTGATCATTAGTTCGAGAAAAATGAAGCTCGATCAATATTTCATCTATATTTCTTCAGGGGTTTTTGTTGCAATGATTAGTAATACGCCATTACGATACTAACTACCGTTTAATAAGAGAAAGAAATTATCGACCAGTTTCTTTATTCAATTAATCTATTTAACACTGATTGGTAGTGGTCAATTATAATGATGAGTCGACTGCAAACAATTATGTATGAATAACTTAATATATTTTTTATATACCTTCCAAGTACATAAAAGTGGATACTCACTGCAAATAAAAATTACAGGCATTGAATATCCATATTTCCATTAAAATTTTTAGTTACATCAAATCTATCAAATCCATTATCAAACAAAAATATTTCCAATACAGCAATAATAAAACGAAAAAAAGAAAAACAATCCATTATCTATGCAGTTTTTGTGCAACAGACAACAAAAAAAGTCCCGCCAAAATCACCATAAATAAATACTGTATATTTTTTAATATTTTAGGTACCTGGGAACTAGACTGACTAGTTTTAATAATGAATCATGTCGACTCAGGGTCACTCTCGGACTTCTCAGAAGGATAAAGTGTTCATTAATTTGTATTTCAATTGGTCATCGAGGTAGGAAGCGGTATGCGGTATTTATAATTATTATTTTTAATTTTTCACTTATTTTTTGAGGGCTTTTGTTGGTGTACCACCATGTAACTACGGTGTGTGCACGTCAAATTGCTGCCAATAGTTCAAATCTGCATTTGAGGGCTGATTATTGCCGGTTCTGGGGGATTTTTCGAAATAGTTACCGCGACCTTGGTACATAAAGGGCTTGAGAAGGAACATGACGAGTTTTAGTCAGTAAGAGTCTGACACTCCCTCACGCTGCTAACCCGTAGCGGGAGGGGTCATTTGATGACTTCCCAGCAAAAAAAAAGGGCTGGCTATGAATTTAATTATCGTTATAGTTATTTTAGTTACACAGTACCATCCGTAACGTATCTAATGTAAAAAAAAATCCAGCAATTTTTTAAATCTGTATCGTATCAAAATCTTCGTCATTGGCTTAACATGAAAGTATACCAGACGGATGGTTAGACAGACAGTTAGTTTTGCAGTTATAATTTATAAGACTTACTACTATTCGGTATTAAGGATTTAGCCATCAAGATAAGAAGCGGTATTAGTATTATTAGTCATTTGTTGGTACGAATAGCTTATTACTCTAGTTCCGAACATTCAATTGAGAATGAAAGTAAGTATCTACTAGACGGGGCGTGGGCGCAGGTCTATTTTTCATTTTAATGCTCTTGCAGTACATAATTAACTAAGTTTTCTAGATGGTCCGTTATAACTACCCCTAGTATCCATATAGAGGTAAAAATAGGATAGGTATATGTTTCCTTGATAACAGGGGTATCTAACACTAAAATATTTTTTCAAATCTTTTCAGGAGTCTCAGACACTAGCGCTAGAATGCGCAAGCAAATTTCAACTTTAATATAAGTTGAGATATGCATAGAATGTTGTCTATTTCCGATATCATTATAATACGAAGGTTATTTCCTTTTACGTTTCTATAAATGAAGCTTAACTTAAATTAAAGTTTTTTTTATTGCAATATGTAGAATATAAAAACATGCATTCTAAATAATCTCTTTAAGTAAACGTAAATGTCTATCGAAATTCCAACTATAGAAGTCTACTATTTGTCTATCATAAATCTTAAGTAGATGTCAAACATAAAAAAGTAGATTTCGATGCAACTGTCTATCAGGATTTATCTCTATCTGTCAGAATGAATTTTATTTGCAATTCTGACTGCAATTCAAGCTTTCACTGATGAATCTATTAGCTGAAAAATGTTATTTAGACAAAACTTCATATAGGTAAGCTATCATAATTAGCCTTTTTCTTGTTCCACTACTGGTGACAAGCCTCTTCTTATACAGAGAAGGATTGAGTGTTAATCACCACGCTTGCTCAAGCCAGATTGGCGATTTCAGACTTTTAAACTCAAGATCTTTCTTTACCATAACCCAGTCATTGGTGTCCAAGATATAGTTAGGAAATACATATAACTTAGACAATTTATATTGTTACTTTCCTGACCAGGAATCGAACCTGCACACTCGTGCTCGAGATGTAGTGTATGAAGAGCTTTTCCTGTTTTTATCCAGGAGCGTGAATTGCTACTTTTTTATGCGACTAAAACCGCAGGAAAAAAGCAAGTAAGTAATAATTAGGGAGGGGCAATTCTAGTCTCCCCGTTCGCGTCTATTTTCAGATAATTATCTGCCGACGGACGTTCCTGCCTACGCCTCATACGATTTATATGTCTCACTTAATTATTAGTAGTTTTAACTTCTCGGAATGTCCTTGCTAGTGGGATAGGATTATTTTTATGCCGAGTCTACGTGATGGTGAGCTGTTAGGAGCTGATTCATCATTTGAAGTTTGGTTAAAAACTATCGACCATTTTTTAAGAGGGTCGCATCACTAGTTTGACTTGGAGTTACTTTTTCAATAATAAAATACTTTATCTTATTATGTCATTGTTAAGTAGGTATATTACGCTTGTGTCTTTCTACACTCAAATAAATAATGGCTGAATTTACTGCCATACCTAAATACCAAGAAGAAATAAATAAATTTATATTTCAAGGCTCAGAACTTTTTTTTGGAATGCCATAAACAAAGCAGTTCAACATGAAGGTTATGGGTTACTTAATTAAGCTTGAAAAAGCACATTTCATTTTACCAAAATTCTCTATTTTCAACGAATATAGAAGCTTCTTTTCGAATCATTAAAAAAAAACTACATATTTTACACAAAAAAGTTCCGTCATCGATTTTCCAAATTCACAAAAGGAACACAGCATGGAGATCGGTTGAGTCATAGAGAGGTGCTTCTATGAAATTATGCGACGTCGGGCGTGCTGAAGTCTCGGCCTACCTGGAGTGGCCAGACTTAATTGAGTGCAGGACATAACGATCTTTGTTGTGGTCTGTGCTTGGGTGAAAGAGGTTGTAAGTTGGTGTTGGGAAGGTCATTTGTTGGTCTTGAAAAGCTGCTACAAGTTACAAAAGTTTAAAGTTATATTTCAAATCGGAAGAGCCTTTGAACGTAACTGAGCAGTATGAAATTTTTGACTATTGAAATGAGAATGAGAAAGAGGTGTCGAATCTTATGTAATAAATATAATTTGGATGTCTTCTGTTTGATTACCGTTTTCTAATACTGTTAGCACAATGTATCTGTACTTTGATCAGGTATTTATGTAACAACCATAATACCTCTAATATACAAAAAAAGTGATTGCTGATAAATTCAAACCAATGTCATCGAGAACTTTGTTACTCAACTAAGTATCAGTCGATTAGAAAGAAACAGGAAAATATTAGAAAATACAATTTTTACAACACTAATATTTGAAGCTTTTCCTTATTAGTCATGCTAGTGCTGTAATGACTTGTCTACGACGGTATCATTGAGACGTGAAACGCCTCATAGAGGGCGCTTGAGTTGTAAAGGCTGAATTATTTTTACAAGATTGTTTTTTAATATTTTCAGTGACCATGTTAATGTTGTAAAAGTTTAAACAATAATTTTTTCATTGCTTGATCAGCTTTATGATTTTTTGCGTAATGTTGTATAAGTTTAAGTAGCTCTACTTTTTTGTGTTAGCTTGACTAACTTTGATGAAATTTAGAATAAATATTGATTGAATCTTGAGATAGGAAATAAAATATAAATATTGGGTGCTGTTCATAAGGGTTATAAGGGTCCCGGCTGTCATTGAACATCCTTGGCAGTCGTTACGGGTAGTCAGAAGCCAGTAAGTCTGACACCAGTCTAACCAAGGGGTATCGGGTCGCCCGGGTAACTGGGTTGAGGAGGTCAGATAGGCAGTCGCTCCTTGTAAAGCACTGGTACTCAGCTGAATCCGGTTAGACTGGAAGCCGACCCCAACGTAGTTGGGAAAAAGGCTCGGAGGATGATGATGTTTATAAGGGTTTTAAGTCACAATTAGTCATACTTTTCTGTAAAATACAAGCTATGTAATATTACAATAAAACGTCTAGAGCAGTATCATTGAGACGTGAACACCGCACAGAGGGCGCTCGAGTGCTACAGGGTGTATTTTTACCAGATTATGCACCACGAGCTTCCCGGCGAAGCGTGATGAAGAGTACCTACTTGATTGTTATATCACCCTGTATAGCTTTATGTTGCTGTTAAGTGAAGTAAGTTCAAATCAATGTTTTTGAAGGGAAATACTTAATTGTGAGAAGTACTGACTAATATTATTTTCAAGGTTTCAAAGTATTATATTTTCTTAAACGTTTGAATAAATATATAGAAAGTGCCGTCTACTAGTATGTACATTGTTTTAGTTGATGACATTCCACAAACATCCAACCATTAAAGATTACAAAATCATCGCATTGCAAAAAAAAAATACACAGAGGACACATATCAACAAACAAAACCAAAACCAAAAAAAGGAAGATCAATATCAAATTAATTAACGATACACATCGTGTTCTTATGCTTAATTCTACAAAAATAAATAAAACATACCATTAAAAGCTAATACCGAAGCTTGCGTGCTAACTTCAAGTCGTTAAATTAAAAAGTAAAAGCTATAAATAAGGTTGCAAGCCAATGAACCTTTTTTGTAACTTAACACGCAAACTTCTGTGTAAGTGTTGCATACTGCAACTGGTTAGCGAATGTTTTATTGGGGCCCTAATAATGTCTTTGGATTTTAGCTTTTTTGTGTTTATTTTTGGAAGAAAATATTGGATTTGTTGGTTGTTTCAATCTTTCAGCTTTGTCACTGCAGATTTCAATAACCTATCTCTGAATTTGATTCCTAGAGATAGAAATCTATCGTGAATATACTCGGAACTGCAAGTGAATCGTTTAATAATTTGTCTCCTTACAATTTTTTTCCAAGTGATGAAAATCGTTATTTACTTTGCCTTGAATTTAAGGGTCTCATTTGAAAAAAATCGTTTCACCATAAGTTTGTTAAGAACGGTATATGATTGACCATGAATGTCATTAAACAAAAATACTTACGATTCAAAATATTGATTTGTGTCCGAATCGAATCCCCGACACGCAACTCGGCAGTTGATATATCGAATGGGACCACCTGTATACCTTCATAATTTTAGTATAAAGCATAAGTGAACTCATATCAAGTAAAACACTTACAAAAATAATTAAAACCACACAGAACAACTTGGAAAACAGAAAAAACACAAACATGTCAGCGAGTTTCTTAAAAGCCGAATTTCTTTCACGCGAAATCCGTCAAAAGAAAAACTAAGCGTTTTCCATAACGTTCGTATACAAAGAGAATTCTTAAAAACATCTAGGTCTTGGGAAAATAAACCTTAACAGGTAAGACTTAAGGGCTTTTACGAATGCATAAAGACGGTCATTAAAAGAACCTCATTCGTGGAGTGTTAAAGGAAAATGGGCCTTATGTGTGGTAGTAATAAGGTCGGTGCAGGTGTTCCGAGGTGGCGTCTTGCGAGGTCAACGGCCTCTGAAAGCTGAACATTTCAGAAGTTTGACACGGCATCACTTCCTGTAGCATTAAGTGTTAGAATGTAGTGCATTTTTGTGTTCAACTTTTTTTAAATGCATTGTTTTTCTTAATGAGGTTTTTTCTACGTTGCTACGGTGCTACGCGATTTCAGCGTCTTTAAAAGTCTTTAGTTTTAAATATTACAGTAATTTCTTAAAAACCTAAAACTACCATTTAAATGTTATATCTTACGTGATTTCAAATCTGCACTACCGTTGGCCTATTTCTTCCACTTTTGGATTAATCCCTTAGATATAAATATTACCTACTACCATCTCTAGTAAACAGTCATAGACTACTACAGATACCGGCACGGATATTGGGCTCTCGGCGGAAGAGTGGGGATCGCTTTGCGCACCCGTACGCATAAGGCAATAAGGCAGTAAATCGCTTCTGCGCAAGTGAAGGTCATGGCTCGATATCCGTGCCGATAACTGTACTAGCACAATGGTACAACTCACTTTCCTGGACTAACTGATTTGTCAGTTACAAACTCAGCTAGCATCGCTTTTCAGTCTCATTACTTAGGGCTGACGCATTAATACAAAATATCTTCAGATTTTGGAAAAAACGTAATTAAATGGTAATGCTTAATGATTCTTTTATTATGTGCAGTTTTTACAAATTAATTTTTGTTTTAAGAAAACCTATAGCTAAGCTTTTTACGTACATGCACGTTATATTAATCATTATTTCAAGTTTAAAAATCCAAAAGATGCATAGATAAACTCATTAAAAAAATATTTATTTTACATAATTAATTGCACGTTTTATTATAACCACTATTTAATTGTAATTATATGATGCAATTACCTATAAATACAATACAATTTTTAATACACACTGGCACAAAAGTCAAGTTCATAGTTTATATTTTTGCACAAAAGTCTGGAGATTTATCTCAAGACCAGCATCCCTACTGATAACGTACCTCGGTATGCAACTTTCGCTTTCGGGACGCGAACTGCAACTTTACAATGTCAGTCGTTCATTAACTATTTACTGAGCCTACGTGCTTTCAGTTTTCAAGGACGATGCACCAAAGTTCAATGTTTCAACTGAAATTATTTTTTGAGATATTTTCTTTTACAGTTTTAGAGTATTATGATGGTATGGAGAGGCTTATGTCCAGCAGTGGACTGCGATAGGCTGATGATGATGATGATGATGACGATGGTATGTATGTTGTCAAATAAAGATAATACTCAGATATGTTTAGGGCCCAGGCTACTGAAATCCGTTCTACAATCTAGTCCAGTTGCAATTTATAATAAAAAGGTGTTATAGCTGCGAAGAACCTTTTCAATTTTATAGAGCAGTTTTTTTGTCTTAAAACTAACAATTTTGTGAATTGTATTCCATAAAGGAACAGTTGTTATTGGAAAGAAAGTAGCTCTCCTTAAAAGGATTGATAAACACATTTTCCGTTCTCATAAAAAGACCTAATCTTCGCACCATAGACTGTCTTGCCACAGACAAGATCGCAAGTGACCTTGTATTGAGGGCTGTTAAACTTTAAGTTCCGATAAAATAATCTTTAAAACCGGTCATGTAATTACACAAAACAGACCACATGACATTAATTGCTTAATTAGTCCAAACATTTCGTTATGTCGCCCCTAAAAGCTTATTATTTGCAGTGTCCACTGCCCGCCATTACGACGGCCATTTTTCAATTATGCCAAATGTGTATGGAGTATAAATCATTGTATGTATGTTAATGTATGGCTATGTGCGAGGGTGGGGGTGGTATGTAAACAGCCAGTCTGTTTAATTTGTAAACGGAATCGGGATATACGAACTCTATAGCCAATATATGCAAAAAAAAAACTGCAGCGGTAGAAAATTTTTATGCGTTCGGATATTTTTATGAGTGGCGACGGCTCGGTTTATGGATTGAAACGTAATCGGACGGATTCTATTGAATTTCGTGGCTTTTATAGCTCCCCCTATAGATCTATGCATTAAATATGAATCTGCTGTGGCATGCAATTTGAATATATTTATAAGTATAACTGTATAATTGATTTGCGTGGAGGATTAAATGTTTTTTCTACCTGTCTTCAAAAACCGCGTTCTGATTATGAAAATGTCCGCTGTATCGAACTTTATCAGTCAGAATGATGGAGACAAGTGGTAGGCATGTGTCGTATATAGCATATACTTGTGTCTAGAAATCAAAATGCTTTTCTTTCAATAGTTTTGACAATGCTGCCAATTTGCTTTTCCCTAATGGATAAAAATTAAAGGACGTTATTCCAAAACGTGATAAATGTACAGCACATCTATCTACACTCGAATAACAAAGCAACAAAAAACCGTTTAAATCTACAGTTACAATCGAATTCCAATTTTAAAACATGAAGCATTCGAAATTTAAAAAACTGAAGCCCCCGTGGTGGCCAGTGGCGCACGTTAATTCCATCGATCATTACTCCCGTTGCAATCCACCAATCATGAAAAATAAAAACACTGGCAACCCCACCTGCACCCCTGTTGCCACCCCACCCCCCCTCGTCTGCGTCCAGGGGTTGTGATTTTTTCGAGCGTCACTCTCGATTAGTATGACTCCGGTTTACCTATATGTATTCGGGAAATCAATTGCAGCTATATATTTAGTTGTGGTTTATTTTTGGGAGGTGATGTGGTGGTTGCTACCTACCATGTTATGTACTTATACGATGTTTTTACCAAAAGTATTTTACGTAGGTAGATAGTTTTCAGTGAGCAGTAAGTAGAGGTGGTATAATAAGGTTTGTATTAAACGGTGTTGATCCACTTATTCTATTTACGATATGACTGTGTAGGTATCTTGGTGCGTGGTAGCTGTTGTGATATGAAATATAAACATTTGGAAATACTAGGCTTCGTTAAAGCAGTCGTAGTCACGGCTGAATTTTACTAGCACATCTGCCATCCATCAAAAAACTCACATACATATGTAATCAATGTATATAAAGCGAAATATCTGGTATGCCCGAATATTTGGACAATTAAAAAAACCTACAAAACAGAATCCAACTACGATGTATGTGTGTATATGGCAGCACACACACTCTGCTTGTCGTAGTGTGCGTGCTTGCAGGGCTGAGCTGAGCCCAGCCCGATCGCGGAGCTCCATGCAAAAATGTGCATTACACACCAGGAACAGTCGACCTCCAGCCCCGCCCTGAATCCTCACAAAATAAGGCAAGCGAGGGGGGCTCTGGGATGTTGTGTAGCTCTTTTTATGTTGGTCGATGTGCTAGGGGTAGTTAGATAACGGCATGCGGGCCCCTCCGATGTCATGTATCACGTATCCAGTTTTTAAAATTCGAACGATGCGCAATTGTTTTGGGTTTAGTTTTGAAATAGGAAACAGGACCGGCTCGCGAGCCCGGCACGCGAAATTAAAACGAAACCTACTTGAAAATTTTTCGTTTGTTCTTAATTCTTGTACACATTCCCTTGAATTAATTCCAGTCCTTGGGCAGAGAATAAAAGTCTAATAACAAAATTGTTTTGTTGCCAATGCACATTATGTCTAACAAAAAGCTTTTATCCATGAAACACAAATCCTGAACTTGTTAGATTCATTTGAAATATCCGTTTTAGTTTTAATATAGCCGGCTAAAAGCTTTTTTACTAATGCCAAGCAAGGTAGAGTTTAACGAAGCCGTAATTATAATTCTCAAAAGAATTCCTCTTTTTCACTAATGAAATACCTTTCATTAAAGTTTGATGAAAAGACTTAGTATTTATACGATTTTTTAATAAACCTAGCAATTACTTTAACCGTAGGTAAGGGTGTAAAGAGTTTCTCTAACATGGCATTAACTTTGCGAGAGAAGGAAAAACTTCAACTCAAATGACAGTCTTGAAACAAAACACAAACATCAACCCTAGAATGTCGTCACCCAAATAACCTCTAATCGAAATAATTCCAAAGTCAGCGAAAACAGAAGAAAATCAACGATGTCGAAACAAAAGTTCTAAATTCAAAACAACGCAAGTTTTCACAGAAGTGGACTTTTACGAGGCCGCAAAGTTTTTTCTACACACACCGTCGGGGGGTTGAATGGAGGAAAAAAAACGGGAAAAACGCAAGAGAAACTGTGTTATGAGGTAAGAAAGAGTGAGGCCAGGGGCACGTTCGCAATAAAAAGATGTCTGCGTAAGGTCGGCGTTGGAGACGGCGATTTTTTTGTCGCTTTTCGATAGAAAGAGAGGAAATTTCTACGATGCAACCGGCGAGGGCTTTTATTAAATCATTTTCTGGTCCAACGATTTTGTTGCATGCAAATATTACATTAATCTGATCCGAACTTTTTGCTGTTGAGTTTTATATTCTAACTAGATTTGTTTTTGAGGACTTCGCTTTTGAATTTCTTCTATTTCGGCATATGTTTTAAAAAGCTTATTAACCTTGCCAAAAATCTAAGTACCGTAATTCAGAAGAAGCGTCAGAGCAAACATTAGAACATGTAACAATCGCACAATGATTGTCTTTGTTTTAATGGCGGCTATTAACATGTGGTTCGGAGCTGACACTAACCGTTGTGTTCACGGTCAAATTATTTTATTCAGAGAAAGAACAGTTTGCAGTGTCTGCGGTTTGTGACCGTAACCAAGTAATGCATCAAAATAATATAATCAATGGATTTGCAACTATTATGCGAATGGTAAGTAGTAACGGGCTGTCTGTTTCGGCAGGGTTGTTCCACGGAGTTTGGGGAACTATGGTTTTCTTGGGAAGGTCCAACGAGAAGTTATAAATGAAGTTCTTAACGGAAAATTTTGATAGCTTTGGTGTAGTGACCAGTCTACTGTCATGAAATACTTTGACGTTTTTTCACAGTAAGTTTAAATAAGTGCAAGCCGGAATTCGACAGCCCTGCATGCCAAATTGCAGTCTACTATTCGGTTGATCGACTTAGTCCAATTTGGCACGTAAGAAAAAAGCAGTCTGGACTTGTTATCTTATGATTAACAGAGCGCTAATTGTAAGTTAGTGAAAGGTGCGGAGAAAGGTGTGTAAACTCTTTTTATTCCATCTAACGAAAATAGATTTGGACAATGTCGTAGACACTTTCGTTCGACGGAAAATAGACGAGATACAATCTGAGCTAATTATTATCTGTTTGTTACGCTGGATGAGTTTTCAAGAGCGGTTGATTGTCTTCGAGGAGTAATTAGTTATTCATTCAATGAGGAAGCATATATTCTCAGCGTGAGTCATACATATCGCAACATTGATACTTTAGAAACTAGCCCGTATTGTTCTGTCTAGCCAGGAAGAAGTTCGCGTTGCATTTTATACGTAAGCACAACTTTCGTGTGTTTGCGAATTTCAGTATTTTTATTAGTTGTTTACTTTAAGAATTGTCGCGTTGTTAGCTTTTAAGCACTTGAGTATTGGTGCGCTTACAAACTTGGGCATGTATTGACTTATGATCGGGACAAAGCCCTAAAACAAGCATTATCGCGCGACGCACACAAGTGCAGCGAGTACGCGCCCCACCACCGACGCGATTCGGCGTTTTTATATTTTTGCACGTTCAAAAAAACGCGCGCGGCAGACAAAGATGGAGTGATGACGAGCCCCGCGCAACAATGGCGCGCGAGCGGGACGGACTCACCTCTGTCATTGCGAATGCGAAATAAAAATGTGCAAAGCGTTCCTTTTTTAAATGTGATGCTTTTTTTACGTTAGTCTGCGTTAGCAATTAGTGTTGTGCGGTTGTCGCGCACCGAGCGTTAGGAATCTATGCAAATGATATGCTCTCGGAGCCCGGCGATGCTTCCAAAAGCTTTTAACGCTCATTCAATGACATTATCGGATGAGCCGCAAATAGAGATCACGGAAGCGATGCCATTCAGTCCACCTACAAGGTCGTCTGTTCCGCGGCTTTATAGAATTAAACAGAGCCCACAATGGCGAGTACACTGCTAGGTACATAAGGACGGCTGCACTCGTTTTCTTGTTGAACCCTCTACTCATTTTACCGCAATCCTTTTAAGAGCACAAGTTATGGCGATTTCTTGTAGAGAATTTGAACAAAAGGCTGATGATAGAATGTTTTAAAATTGTTTTCCGTTACCGCTTTAACGTCTCGAAAATGTTGCAGAGCATTTTTGATATTCCTAGCGTCTACAAATTGTTTTCGCTTCGAAAGTAGAGAAGGAGTGCGAATTTAATTTGTCTTTATCTAAAGAGGATCAGGAAGCTGTTATTGTATAGCATTATTTGCATTGAGGGAGCGTGGAGTATTGCGTAAGCCCTCCAGGTGCATCCGACTAATCAAAGGCAGGGACGTCGCCACCGAGTATGTCGCTGTGAGCAAATTTTAATGCGAATGGAAAAAATGCTGGCAACCCAATGCAGCGCGCGCGTGTGTGCGTGGCGCTCACACACACAGCGGCGCGCCATGTCGGTGCATGCTTTACGCGCGGAAAAAAGTGCTGCGTTATTGATTTTTCTGTACAGCCACGGGGGGTTAGGGGGAAATGTGGGGGGTGGACGCCCGCGGCCTGAAAAACCGTCTGCTGAAAAAAACCGAGACGAAAAGGCACCCCTCCCTTTTTAATTGGTAACGTAGTGTCAATAGGGCTAATCCTGGGACGGTAATAGCCTGCTTTTGTCTCGCGAATGCATTTTTCAGTGTTGCCATGCGACGGTAGGAGCACTCGTGGCTGTGAGGGATCTCAAGTTTAGATATTGTGAGGATGTCTGAGCTGACATGAATTTTTCATACTCTTGATTTTTGTTTCAAGTTGGTGCCACGAAGTTGATTAAACAACTCTTTCCAACTTAAGGGGTCTGCCAACACCGGAATATCATATGTACAATAAAACATTGAAGTGCAAACAGAACTATTCACTATTTTTTTCAGTTCCTGTCTCCTCAAACGTAGTCTCAATCGACCTTAACGCGTGGGTTCGGTATTCGAGTCCCCGGTCGTAAATGGGATCCGCGGCCCGTCTTTAGACATTTCTGCTTGGCAAACAGACTAGGATAACACTACGTTTATTCACAAATATTTCGCCAAACAGTGGAATTAACTCGAACGGAACCTCTTACTTGGAAATTAAGGTAGTAACACAATTATCTGTTTTCCTTATCCTTAAAAGATACGAAGTTTTGTTTCGAAGAAAGGTGCTGACATCACATTTGAAATATGTCTGTTTTTTTTTATATCAAGTAAGTATTATAAGTGGTATTAAAAGGATTAGTCATAATAACAATTACATGGCAATAGATAAGAGGAAGTTAACAATCCGTTATTGTCTAGGAAAGCAGTTTTATGTAGCATGAAAAGTTTTTCACCGAAAATGTTTTTCTATGTGCCATAGAACATAGAACAGTCTTTAGTTTTATAAACATAAAAACAGCCATTAGGATACAGCCGTTTTATAATTGAAATATTTACCAAAATCTAACATGCTTTTCTGCATATCATATCATCATACCTACTGACAAGAGGAACACATAAATTATTTAGTTACCCCAGCAAAACTTTTATGAAAACCAACATTAAAAGAAAAGCAAAAACGAACTTATTAGCTTAATTCCTAAATGATAGAGTTACAGTGCACCCTTCAACACATCCCGTGGCCGCAGACGTATGTAATTAGTGGCCGGAAGTGCGTAGTGACGTCATGTCCGCTCAATTGAACCACTTGCGAACCAGAGGTCAGGGTTCTGGGTACAGTGTCAATGTTGGCTAGTAGATGGTGGTAGAAATTATTTGGGTTGCTAAAATTAAGGATTTGGATGCAAGGAAATAATAATTACTAATGGTATATTCCAATCAGGCCCAAAATCAGAAGTAGAGGTATTGTTTGTACGAAGTTTTGAAAAAAAAAAAATTGCTTTAGTATGGTTAATATTTACAACCCACCCTTATCCAATTTTTCTCCAAATAAATAAAGCTTATCTTTCATAGCTAGATGCCATTTAGTTTTCCTTTGATTTTTAATTGGGAACTGGTCTTAAAGTAACTATCTATAGCAAACAATTTAATGATTAATGCTGTCCAAACTGTTCCCTGCGTATGAAGTTATAATAAAAGCTTATAATTGAATACGCGAGTACAACCACTGTTTATAATAAACCAAATAATAACTACGAAAATAAAAGTAATGTCGAGTCATTAATTATATCGCTTGGATTAGGTTACGTCAAATTGTCGCGCGACGATCATTTCTTACGCACGTAAGATTAAATTCTCCGCAGACCGGTTTGCGCGATTTTGCGGAAAATCGTGCGTTTTTAAAAGCGGCACGTGCTAAGTATTGAGCTTTATTTTACTTTTTACCCGACTTCCCAAAAGGGAGAAGGTTGGTTCTCAATTCGAATATTTAATATTCGAATTGAGAACCTTGATGATGATGATGAAGCCAAATCATACAAATTTTGTATGATTTGGCTTCATCATACAAATTTTGTATGATTTGGCTTCATCATCATCATCAGCCTATCGCAGTCCACTGCTGGACATAGGCCTCTCCAAGTGCACGCCACTGAGATCGATTTTCGGCTTCTCGCATCCAGCTATGATTTGGCTTGCTTTTATGTTATAAGCAGAGTAATAATTTATCTAAATTATTGTAATTACTTTGTGACATTTAAAACAAAGGTTTGTTTAACAAAGCTCTTTGATTTTTCATCGTTTTTTTTAATGTAGCCGTTGGCATGTGTACCTTAGATTAATACGTTTCACTAGCAGATGTTAAAAAAATAACAATTATGATATTTTTGATAAAAGCACATAATCATATAGAATTGATAATATTTCCTTACTTTTTATAAACTACGGTTGAAACTTAAATATTTACCTACTCGTAGATTGGTCAGACTTTGAGACTAATATTTTTTAAATGTCATCCTTAGGGTTTCATCAAACGAGCAAATGCTCAGAACTACAATACAATGTCCTGATAATTGCAATAAATACCTAGGCATATGTAGATATTTTGATAGGAAACTGCCTACGACCTATCGCAACATAGTCAATCCGGTTTGAGCAAGCATGATGATTAAGGCTCATTCCTGTATTGTATGAGAAGAAAGGACAATAAAAAGGCTAATGATGAAGTAACCCAGATATAGGACATCACATCTTACTAAGGCTACATGTCTGGCTACTCCACAAAGTGCATCGGGTGCATCGTCCGTGACCGTGGTTATTACGCAACACCCACTTGACTTCAATTCGCGACAGACAGACAAGTTCAATGTATTGCAATTACTGACTGACCGGTAATGTACTTGTTTGTTTTAGTTAGCGTAATGATGAACAGTAGTGGATGGATGTGGATTGGAGATTGCTCAAGACTGGGATGGTTTGGGGGAGGCCTATATTACGTTCAAGCAGTGGACGGTAAAATTTGCTGATATGATGATGGTGATGATGTAATAATGTAGTTAAATGGTTTGAAGGGATAGTCGCTTTGTTGGCGTAGGTAAGAGCGTAAGTCATAATATAATTTGCGATTTTGATTCCTGTTTAGAGAAAACTCAGTCAGTGTAAGTAGTCATTTTCTGGAATGCTACTATAGGTCTTATTAACTCTAGCTTTTCCAGATATATGAAAGCTTATCACAAGACTTATAGGTCAAAGTTTTTTATCTAATGCAATCATACTTAAAAATAATTTGACAGACAACTTTAACCATTATCATCCCAAAAATACTTAACTACACAATAAAACAGAACTATCCCATATTTATTAACCCCTGCATCGACCCCCATAAGACAAAGCCATACCATGACAACTAGACTCAGACGAATCATGTTAAAATTCGACACATATCATAAATAACGTTTAACGACTACAATAAACCTAACGATATCAAATCATACAGCTACCGCGAACTTCCAAGCTGTAAAATTTCAAGATGGCGGCTTACTGTTGGCGGGAAACTGGGCTGAAGCGGGATTTGTAAAGTGAGAGTGAGGAAAAGTAATGTTTGAGGGATTTGTTTAAAGTAATTGTAAGTCCTTTATCTTGATTATGTAAGTTAAAATCGCAATAATTCAATTAAGAATGTTAAAGTTTGTAACTCTTTAAGGAAGGTGTCCGTCTGTAAATGTTATGACTACGTTGTAATGACTACGTAAAACTGACTTATTATTATTTCTTATTATTTGAATAATTTTGACTTCATTTAACGGTACAATATTTTTTGTTATCATGGTTAGCAAAGCAGTTGCGTGATAAAAGAAAGGAAGAATCAACGATTGAATCCTCAAACCAAATAGGCTATTGCTATTCTACTTTAAACCTTACTCCAACAACCCTAAAGTTCCAAACACAAAACTATTCAGAATTTCCCAAATCGCTGCCACTAGCACCTTGCAGTCTTCAAGTCTAGCATTTCACGCGACATCACGTGACATAGACAAGATAAATAATAACTTAGAACCTCCGTACAGTATTTATTACTTATTTATGTACTATTGCTTTATTTCTTATAGCACGTCACTAACTCTAGTGTTGTATTTACGGTGTTCAACTTTTGTTTATGGTCGTGAGTCATGGTTTGTCTATGGTTCTGGGGTTTATGGGAATGGTGAAGGTTTTATTAAGTTTAAGTCTGAATAGAATACGGGCTATTATGAGTTTGATAGCCCTATCACTATTATTGAGTCAATCCTGTTATTCCTATTAACGTAGTATTTCTTACCTCTGTCTTCACATAAGTTTATGTGTACGTAAGTCTCTAGCTATTCAACTATTTCTCCTTATTATCACTCTTCATTCATCATTTTACTTTTCATAATAACTTTTGAATTACAACAGAGTCCCAAGCCTTTAGACATGAGTTCGCATTAACTTTAAAACCGTTTTACCACAGAGCTGTTAATGTTACGACATTCTTAATTTCCAATTTCTTTATTAGTAATGTTAATCATATTAACTTAATAACTAATTCAGCTGTATGTATATACCTTTATATGTAAGATTAGTTTTAGGTGTTTATTTACGTAAATATGTGTATGTTTTGTAAATTGATAAATCTATACTAATATTATAAAGAGGAAAACTTGTTTGTTTGGTTGTAATGGATAAACTCAAAAACTACTGGACCCATTTTAAATATTCTTTCACCATTAGAAAGCTATATTATCTGCGAATAACATAGGCTATATTTTATCCCGGTGCGGGCAGTAGCTCCTACGGGACGCGGGTGAAACCGCGGGAAAACGGCTAGTATAAAATAAACTTGCAGTGAGACTGAAAACATATATAAAAAAAAACTAATTTCATGTTTGCATTTCTCAAAATTTAACAGTAGTCCAATTAATACGATCACGTTAGTTGATGTTAAATGGAGTACGACTGGGGCGTGTTGGCGGATGATATCGGGGTGACAAACTAAGGGTGTCTAGGGCTAGATCACCCCTTGTGGGGAGTTTTGTTATGTCATTATTTGTTTCCGCAGCTTTTCGTGTTGGGCTAATCTGTGATCATCTTTTGAGTATGAAGTCCTGGTATTTTTCTTTTTTAGGTAGGGACCGTTGAGCAGTCTTTAGTAGGCAGTTATGGTTAATAGGAGAATAGAGAAGTTACAAATAATATGAGCAATTATTAGGTAAATTTTACCTGCATTCTGCCAAATAAAGGATTTTGAAAACGCGTCAAATTTTTATTTTTTCAATTTCGGTAATCAGATTGGGCCAAACACTCACATACTACTCACACATTGCAACTGAAAACTTGTAAATGACTCTCATACCTTTTTTACAGTTTTTCTAACTTAAGGTTTTGTTAGTTAATGTATGCAAATTTAATCAAAATCTAATAGGAAAGCCGCACCGTAAAATCAGTGTAACCGATCCTCTACAATCCGTTTCGCCAATAGAGATGTGACTTAACAAACAGAGGGTTATCTAGGAGGGTGCGTCTATTCAATATTGTTCAAGTTCAACATATGTTGGACTTGTTATACGGCTGTTGAACAATGTTGATGTCTTTGTTGCTGTTGGATCTTAATTGGTTGGTTAATGCTTGATTAAGGAGGCAGTCATGTAACTTTTACAATTATTTTTTGTTTTGTGAAAATGAGTCAGTTGTAATTGAAAGTTTTTTTTAGAGCAATTAAATGATGTAGTGGAAGCTATTTTCTATTAGTAATTTTGAGACAAAATTATCGGGTAAATTAGACAAAAAAAAAATAAGCTGAATTGAAAAAAGACCTACATGTGACTATATGAAATCAAAAAACATACCTAAGTTTCTGAAATCCAAAAAATAAAACATCACTCAAAAAATCAAGCGCAAAGATCCCTTCCCCAAATAAAGGGTGCAACACACTGGTGCTAAATAATAAAATCGTTGCGTAGTGACCCAGGACTCAAGGTCGCCGGTTCAAGGTTAGGGGCGCGACCCTTACGCAATCGCCCTAACAGGTGGATGGTAAGAAAATTTCGACGATACCGGAATTTACTTGCTAACTTTTGACGAAAAAGTTTTTCTAAGTTATGTTAGTTGTGGAAATGGGACGTTTAATGGGAGTTCTGATGCAAGATTTTTGTGAAAAGAAAAATTGTGTGGTGTGAATTTGACGGATATTCCCAAAGTTAAATAATTAGAACGTTTTAGTTTTTAATATTATTATTTGCTACAAGTTTTGAGCTGAAAAAAATAGAAATCATAAACATACTTTGTAACTGCATTTTGTATGCAATTTGCACAAATTCATTGAAAGTAAAATATGCGGAATTGTTGTATTATAAATTACAGGAAAAACAGACAAAAAAGTTAACTGCGGTTAAGATGATCTCCAAAGATTTTAATCAGACCTTTTTTACGGAAATGCATAATCTTCTACTGCAACGTTATAATTATAATATACATTGAACAATATTCTTAAATCTTCACACTTTTGAGCGAGATCAAAATTAATAAAAAAAAAAAATTTCTATATTTCAATTATGAAAGTATCTGTTTTCTTTCCCCTGTCGTTTTTTCTTTAATTTTTGTCTTAAGTAAGTTTGAAATCTTGATAACTATGCACGAATATAAAGTACATGTTTTCAATCCAGATGCTTAAAGCATTTCTCTCTTTACTAATGTACAGCTTGTACCTAATAAATAAATCCGAACTAATCTAAGTACAGTCGACTCTCGTTAATTCGAAACTGGAGGGACTCCTAAAATATTACGAATTATCGAGTTTTTGAAATATTAAATGGTTCGAAATTTGTGAGAGAAAATAAATAAAACTTCGAATTATTAAGCGTTGATCAATTATTATTTAATAATGTTATGTTTATTATTGTTATATTCTACTAGCTTTCGCCCGCGGTTTCACCCGCGTCCCGTAGCCGGATGGTGACAAAAACTATCCTAAAACCTTCTCCCGGGTCTAAGTTACCTCCCCTCTAATTTTCAGCCAAATCGGTCAAGCCGTTTTCATGTTATGTCGTGACAACGGAAAGCGGGTTTCATTTTTATATATATAGATAGATAACAATGTCAAAAGTTTCAAGACACATTTGTGTACGTAGGTACATAACTACATGTATTCATAATATGAATTAATTAATCTTTCGAAACAACTCTGTCATACTGATTTACGTCAAAGCAGATTGCTGCTACTCAGACTGCTCTCTGACTCCTGACTTAGAATCTTTCCGCCTCTTTCTCTCTGCAACTTTGAATTGTCGAGTGTTGGACGCCTAGGAATTCGAAATAACGCGTCATTTTGTTATATAGCAATGATTTTTTTGTTTGAATTACCAAGAGCATAAAAATGTATTGATTTAGTTCGAAATATTAAGAGATTTTGTAGGGAACTTGTGATAACTTTGAATTAAAGAGAGGTTCGAATTATCGCAGGTTTGAATTAACGAGAGTCGACTGTACATGTTATCAAAATAATAAGTACAAATGAAAAGCGAGGTGAATGTAACGGTCTGTTCGTATGTTTATAAACAAAAGCCGCTCTAGTGCGCGATAACACGCGTTTAGTCGCGATAAGGGCGCAATTACTCGTTAAATTGGGCACGCGGTGACGCGTCACGTGTTCGCGCGTCTTGTGGCTAGTGTGTGAGAGCCTTAATGATTACTGTTGATTATTGTCGAATGTGGGATTTTTAATAAGTGGTTTGAAGTAATTTGTATATTTAAAGAAATGCAGTAAGAGCAGTATAGGCATGTCTAGGCAATAATGGTGTTAACTTCGCCAAATTCCAGATTGCTTGTAATTGTTATTCCTCTTTTGGGGGCGGAAATCATCACAAAGGCTGTTGATGCAGTGGAATGAAGTGTTAGACTTATACCTACTGACTTATCTTAGTTCCAACTGGAGCCCTACATTATACTGGGCCGGCGTTATCTCTTTCGTACCATCCCGCAGCCCCGGCAAGATTTTGTTTAGAACCCCACTCCAATCTCAAAAAAAGTGAATCATGCGCAATCATTAGAGACTACCGGATCAACTGTAATTACTTCACCAATTCTTCAAATAATTACCGCCAGTAATAATTTGAAGTTTGCCACCGGAAGTACCTCTCACAATCTACTTCTAATGATCAAATACTAGATTAACGACATTGTAAACAAATAGAAGCACGCGACTTGGTATCGCATGCCCGGACGTATGCTAATCAGCGCAGGAGTTTGTAAACTTAACTGGCGTGACCGTGCACGTGACACAATGACTTTTTTTTGATTTTGAAAAGAGGTTTTCGTGATTTTTTGACGTTTTGATTTGGCTAGATGTGCTATCGGTGTGACTAAATGTAATTTTGTCTCATCAAAGAAGGTTAGATGATCTAGAATATATTGTATCTTTAGATAATTACTAGATACTAGATTATGGAGGGCTAACGAGAGTTTTGGTAAAAAAAAGGCGGGCACAAGTTTCCGACATAAAAAAAAACTGGCTCTGTACGTGTATGTCACACATTCATAGATTCGTAACTTACATTTGCCATAATTAATCAAAGTTATTCGTAACATTAAACCAAATAGAAGCAAACCACATTGTTTAGGAACTTAGTCAGGCACTAATTTAATATTATTATAATATATTACTAATTTTAGATTATTTGTTACTGAAAATAGTAAGTTATGAGTTTATTGTAGAGTTTACTTTTGAAAATTTAATTTAAGTCTTATTTAATTTTTTATTTTTGTATTCATTAAGTTTTTTTTTCTATTTAGCATTTTTTATTTTAGTTTTGTCGATTTTATTTTTCTTTAGAGTTTGGGTAGAATTTTAATGTAAAAATGTTTAATATTATAAGTTTTAATATAATTAAGTTAAATTAGTGGTCAATGTCAACTAGTTAACATCAACAAATACTTTGCATGCCGTAAGGCGAAATGTATTGAGACAATTTAAATTAATATCACCATATATGTAACATACATTTTCACATACATTTCATTTTTTGCAAATAAATAATTTCTATTTCTAATGAAAATCTTTGTCCATTCATAGAAACGATTAAACAGTGAACAGTGAGCTCGTTCTGCGTGAATCTGATTGTCAATAATCAACAAAATGTAGGGTAGCTGTTAGTAACTAAAATATCAAGACGACCAACGCCTTAGTCTGCCCGTGATCATGGATGCTGTAAAGAATCCGAAACGTCGAGATTAAATAATATTAATATAACCGCGATAAAATACGTAGTAAAAGTAGTTTTATTTAAATGTCTAATATTCGCGTAAGTGTCAGAAATCATAAAACATATATCTAAATATCTTTTGTATATAGTGTCTTATTAAAAAAAACTTTTTGTGTTTCAAATATTCGTGAAGTCATGTTAAGTTCTTCTGTTATCAAGTAAGTAAGTTAAACTAAGTAATGGGTAGTACACACGTGACACGTGACTGTTATCAAGTGACGCCAAGTAGCCTGTAGTGAGTCTTGTATACAATTTATGAATGAAAGAAATGACGGATGTGTGTAGTTTTATAGCTAAGAACTAGAATTTTAAGGTTAAGATTACATGCTGGTTGAACTACTATTGTTACATTTCTTACGGCTGAATACTGAAACTTCACTCAATTTTTAAGCACTGCTTAAACATCATTTTGTCCATGTTACACTTTTGTAAAGTGACGTTTCAGTGTTTTGGGGTTATTTCTTCAAAATACTAATAGATGGCGGATACGTCAGGATACCCAATTTTACCTTAAAACGTGGTAGTTATAAAAAAAATCTGATCGATTTTTTATTTTGTCGTTACATCATCAAAACTCCAAAACAATTTACATGAACTGAAAATCCAACAAAACTTCATAAATCCCGTCATAAAATAAATCTCTAAAAATCTACGTAATCAGTACAAAAGTAGGGCGACCGCACCTATAATCGGCATCGGGCCACCGTAAAAATATTAACAGCTGATTACCGTCGTACCGTGAAGCGGAAACAAGATTGTTCTAACCGCGGCCATTTGCCAATTGTGCTTAAATCTGTAGCCCTTTCTATCGCGACTGATTACTTAAGAAAATTGGGATAGTTTGGTTTGCTGTGATTTGCGTGTTATCTGATGGTAATGATGGTATTGTTGCGTTTTGTAGGCTATGGGGTTTAGACTGCGACTGGTGGTTAGTTCACCACAACTTACGCTAAGAAGGGGTAAGTGATCTTCATTTTACCACTGTTAATGTGTAGTTAGATCATATCGTGTCTCTTTGTCTAAAGGAATTTCATAAAGTTGCTTTCTTGAATTATGATTTTGGGATAGATACACTATTTTTATGGTAGAAATACTGATCAAAATAAAAATGAATTTTAATATAAGTTATTCTTATTTTTGCCGTCACAGGAGATTATTTAAAATTCACAAATAACGTACCATCATCGAACAATTTTAAAGAAAGTTCCAAAATGCTTCGATTTAGTTTAAGAAGAGGCGGCAAACGTCACGGGCCGTGATTATGTGAGCTCGTGGTGACTAAGCGGTTTTTGTCTAAAATGTAATTGGGCGTGCTCGGCCGAAGTCTGGCGCTGCCACCCCACTGATGAACATTAGTCTTAAAGAGTTCATTGTCTATCGATATGTTATTTTTATTAGTTGAAAACAACATAATGTAAAAAAAATTGTTTAAGGATTTAAGTGTTAGCTGTATTTTCAAACAGGAGAATGAAATTGAAGTTGAAAAAGCTATTTTTCAATTACATCAATGGTAAAATTGCAATTGCTCTAAGTTCCTGCTTAGTTTTAGGAGATATTGTGGGTTTATATGTTATATTTTCACACGGCTAGAAAACTGTTTAAGACACATTTTTAATGGTCAGAAAGATATTCTCAAAATTACACTTAGTTTTAACTTTTAAGAACAGTGTTTTTCCGTACCTTTGAAACACACAACCTATTTTATTTTATACTACAGATTGATGTACCCTCAAGTTCACAAGTGTAACTCAACTTCGAGTTGACGCAACTTTCTTTGAAACTGAACTTATGCCGAAGTCTAAACAAGCTTCATACAAATAAAATATGTACGAGTTTGTCACGAAATGAACTGAAACTTTGACTTTTTAGAGCACACGGAAGACTTTTCGTCGGCCAATAGTCTGTTTGAGCTCATAAATCAGTGTGAAGATGAATGGTAGTACGCATACTACAAAGATCAGGTATTTAACCGGTATTAGACCGACTGAAAACTTTGATTGAATTCACTATTTTCTTAAAAATATTTTTTCTTTCAACTGTCAGGCCAACTGTCGGTCGACTGTTTAATCTGCAGTGTGTTTCATTTCTGTCGCATTCTTTTGCAAGTAAATGAGGGGGACAAGTAATTTTATTAACCGGTTTCCTGTTGATATTTTCAGATTTAAATGCTCTAGAAAATTAATTGATATTAATATTTTATGATTTGCAGTGTCAACCGTATGTAAGTAATTAAATAAATATTAATGCGATGTGCATAGATGATAAACCGTCAAGAATAAAACAGATATAAATAGGATGTTGGCCTTTAATGCAATGACTAAGGTTTTTTCGACAAATTCATTTTTTAAACATTATGTACCTCCGTTTGATATTCTTTGAATTTTGATAGTTTTAGGAATATGGTGTAACATTTAATTAAATTAGCAAGAAAATCATAAATTCTGGATAGTTTCAGAGTTGTCAAAGTTCAGAATCGGTGATGATAAGTCAAACAAGATATTTATCTAGGTACATATTTTAGCTGAAAGCTTTTTTTAAGTAATTTTAACTTTAACAGTATACGGCCGTCGCAAATTTTCAAAACTCTATCCAAAAATCACCCTACACAAACAACTAGCCAATTACCTTCCAAACAAAACGAAAAAACAAACAATTCACATGTACAATGCTAAGTGGGTATTAGCATACTATTAAGTACAGTGGAGCGCACAAGTGTTAGTGCTAGACGCATCGGCCTTGAACTTAGCGTCTCAAGATGCAACGTATTTGCATATAAACCGCGCGGCCGATGCGATTATCGGCAAACTGGTTTATATAAAACTACGGAGCGACTGAACGCAACTGGTTTTCTTGTACTGTTTAGCGATTAAGTGTTTGCGTTTTGCTTTTTTTGCTTTTTGTAAGCTTTTGCTTTTCTTGAGAGGAAATGTGTCCGTTTTGTAGACTATGTTAGCTGTGAGTTTTTTTTGTTGATTTTGGTTGGGTTGTTTTAAGATATTGGTTATGTTTTTTTCTTGTTTTTATAGGAAATTTATTAGAGTTACGTAGAGATTCGAATATTTTTTTATAATCATAAATAACAGATTTCTCTGGTTTTAGACAAGTTTGTACTTCTTTAGTATTTAGATTCCCTTTACTCACAAAAAGCAAGTTAGGAAGAAGAGCACTTAGTTTCGCTGCAATAAAATATGTAAGCTAACTTGTGATTGTTGTTTAAGCTTTTGTCCACGATTGTACTTATTCACTGCTAAAGGGCGTGCACCAAATCAAATCAGAAACGCGAATGTAATATTATTTATTTGATTTATGTTTTTTTCGATTTTATCCTATCATTATTAAAGATGCACAAAATATAATAGTGCAGATACATTCTAAAAAGTGGAAAAAAAATATTTATTACATATTTTTTATTTAAATAAACTAGTTAATTATTTTATATGGTCAAAATGACGATCTGTTCTTTCGTCCTTTTTAATTTATTGTTGATAAACTGGATTGGCGAAGACCGGTTTTTATTTACAATGTTTTATATTGCGAATATCAAGAATGTGAGGAACAAGCTATGGACTGTTAAGCTTTTGATTCTGAACAACTTTCAGTTGCATGTATCGTCACTAACTTGACTGGGGCTCATTTTCTTTTAAATTCATATTCATGGTAGCTTTTTAATAATTCTTTTTTTGATAAGATTATTGTCACAATGAGTTAGTAAATGAAAAAAGGTAATTTAAAATATATATATTTTTTATCTCATTTGTATTAAAATGTGCTTTGTAAGACCGAAGATTCAAGTTATGGTTCCGGCTAGTGCATAGCTAATTTTAAATTTTTTATTTAGGATTGAACTATGTAAACATTTTGTCAAAACACAATGAAAAAATGTTTAGCACCGTGTCGAAGCACTTTTGTTACCGAATTCCCATTATAATATTTTTGAAAATATAATCTTTTATATAAAACATTTTATTCTATAATAAGCTACCTGTCTAGATACCTAGATCGCTCGATAAGATTTTGAATAAGTTTTTTCAAAAAATTGCTATAATCATTAAATTATTTAATTGGTTTTTGCATATAAAGTGCATTATGCTAGGTAATTGCGGATTCACTGGTTTTTTAAATAAATAATTTACTGCTTAAATGATATTGCAAAGGATATTAAAACTTGCTTTTGGTAACAAATTGTCTTTGAAAAATCCTTGATTACGTAATTACTTACCTACTTTATACACATATTTTTGATCATTATTATTTTACCTATTATTTATGTCGATCATCTGCCGAGCCTTTTCCCAAATATGTTGGGGTCGGCTTTCAGTCTAACCGGATGCAGCTGAGTACTAGTGATTTACAAGGAGCGACTGCATATCTGACCTCCCCAAATTTGTTACCGGGATAACCCAATAACCAAAAGACTGGTTGTCAGACTTACTGGCTTCTGATTACCCATAACGACTGCCAAAGATGTTCAAATGACAGCTGGGTTTCATTTATTTATAAATCAACAAAATATTTCTTTCCTTAAACCTTATAGCAATGAAACCAATAAATGTCAGGACACCTTTCCACTCACGGTCGGTTAGCCCCATGCTAAGTTATTAATTAACTTGTGTTATGGGCGCTAATACAACTGATAAACTACATATAGCTACACATATACATATTTATAAATACATATTGTAACACCCAGACCACGGCCAACAAGCATGCTCATCACACAAATGTCGACCGAACCGGGAATCGAACCCGGGACCTCAGGTTCGGCAGTCCAGCATGGTGACCATTAATTAAAAAATGTAGCTTTAAATGCTATTCTGAGTTTTAACTCGTTTGTACTAGCTGCCAGATATTAAGGAGTTAACTTCTTACTAGGTACAAATTACGAGGAATCGTGCGGCTTGGGGCTAATCTAGATTATTGCCTAACTAAACGTCTGGCTGTATTCTAGGCTGAAATATTTTTGAACTGAACTTAATATAGACTTGAAAAGTGATGTGTTTGTGAAATAACTATTTGATTGCAGTTTTGATCTAATTTTTGAGAAATCTCTTTACAGGATGAAAATTAGGGAGTCAATTAAGTTTCGAACTGTGTCTTAAATGTGTAATTTCAGTTTTTTATTACCATGGTGTTAGTACAAATATGTCTGCAATGTATTCAATTATATACTTATTCTATTACGAAGAAGTGGAGAAGTAAAAAGTGATTAATAAGTTATTTGTACAATCTTTAATTTGCCGTCGGCAAATATTTAGAGCAAAATTATTTGACCATTTTGTTTAAGTTCAATTCATGCGATTAGAGGGGGAGATTAAAAACCTTAAAGAGTTTACAAACAGTACATATTTAAAAGGAGTTCAATTTCATCAGATTAGTGGTAGGTATAATCATCGGCAAGGATATTGAGCCCTGACCTTCACCTGCGCAGAAGCGATTTATTGGTTTATTGCCTTATGTGTACAGTGCGCAAAGCGATCCCCACTCTTCCGCCGAGAGCTCAATATCCGTGCCGATAACTATAACAGTCGGAAAGTAAACTACTTTTCATGTGATTCGTGCGTTATGTTTAACGTTTTAAGTTAAGTTCATTAGTAATAATCAGTTTTGATGATTGATTGAATAAATCTAAGGTTACGAGTTAGTAACTAACATTGGAAATTACTATTTTTGACCTGCTGCGGAAACTTAGGAAAACTCTCCAATAAATTATTTTGAACTAACAAAACTTTCTTCTTGTTTTATTGTTGTTATTATTTTGGTTGAAGAAGAAAGGGTTGCTGGTTTTAGTTATGTTATTAATATTACCGATTTTTTATTAAACTATAAAAGGGTAACAGACATTTTTGAAGTAATAGTTAATCATATGGATTAGTAGTTAAAGCACCGGCCTTTCAAGTTCAAGATTAATTCTAGGATCGGAAAATGTCAGTTTTAAAAGTTATGGTTAGTATTCAATTAATATTTTGAATATTAATGACTAGGTTATGGTGGAAGAAAAGATTTTAATAAAACTTAAAAAGTCAGAAATCTTTATCCCGTACTTAGTGACATGATTAACGCTTGCTCCTTCTCTGTATGAGAAGAAACCTGTGCCCTGCAGTGGGACACTAAACTACTGATAATGAAGTTTACAAAATAAACTAAATGCCAGTATGTCTGTCACAAATATAGTAAGTTCAATGACAATAAAAGCGCGTTTACACTGACCAGTGACTAAGTCGGGCTATTCGCGGCAACTTTATAGTTAAGATAGTTAACCGCGCGGTTAAGTACATAATAATGGAAATGGTTTTACTGAATCGAGTAAATGTACAGTAACAGGAGTATTTTCGATTTGTAGGTTCAAATATAGGTATAATTATTTTTAATTCTTGGTAAGTTTATATTATTTTTAATTGAAAAGAATAAACTGTTACGTGATTTAATATTTAAAAATCGTTTATGTTTCAGGTTTTTTCAGGAAGTGCAACGTTAGTGTACATATTTTCAGGATTTAATGTTTTATTTATGCAATAATCATAAAAAAATCATAATTATTATAATGTATAATTCTCAATTTTCATTAATTAGCTATTATCTTTTGGAAAATAATTAAGTTATGATAACTTTTAATTATGTATAGGTAAAGGTTTTCAGAGAGGCAGTACATTAACCTTAATAAACCTACCGCAACAATCATAGTATTTTAATAGTGCATTATATTTACTACACTTCCAGTATAGAAAGGGCATTTTAAAACTTAACAGACATACCTGAAATAATAATACAATAAAGAAATAATATTGAAAATTAACCAAGATTCGTAGAAAACATGAAGTTAACGTACATTGAAAAAGTTCGTATGAATCAAAGACACGGTCAAGTGATTCCGTAAGAATATGTCTCTATTGAAGTTTCGATACTTAAAGAAAAGCTCCCTGCTTGCTTTGGTGAGGAAAGATGTTAGTCATAGTTTAAATTACGTTTTAAAATTTTATATAATTGAGTTATTAAATTATCAGAAATAAAAGTAATTTTGATTAGTATTTTTATGTTGAAGTGGAATAAAAACTCATTAATACTACTCTTATAAAGCTCGTCTGTACATCATGAATTAAAATGAGCTTTTAAAGCTCTGTAGAAAATGTCAGGAGAAAATAATTAAAATATTCTGTTAGGAAGTCTTTCCTCATGAGTTCCAATCTTTACAAAATAAATATAGTATTTGGATAATCGGTTCCTCCTAATAAGTAATTATCCGGCAATTTTAAAACCCGATCGCTTTACTGAGCTCTCGTAACTACCGCTGAAATGCTGTTCCAGCAGAGGTTTCCTGAAAAGAATAAATCTAACAAGAATCTTACCTGTGTGACAATAATCTTCTAAGTAGTGGCGAGCAGCGCGCTGCACTATAGAGTAGTACAGGCTGACCGAGGAAGCTAGCGCCATCTTCTCTTCTCTGCTCTTCCGTCTGTCGCAAATACAGTTTGTTCCCTATTCGTTACAGTTTCAAACAAAACAAAACGTACGTAAACTCAAACTTGTTAAACTGCATTAGTGTGTTTGTAAGTGCAAAACAAAAACTTGAAGAGACCAGTAAAAAAAAAAACTACTTTGAACTGCGTAAAGTTGCGGTTATGAAAAATTTTTTTGCCGGTAAAAATGAATCTTGTTTTTGTCGAAAAAGTCACGGTGTTCCATTTTTTTTAATGTCCAAAGTCACAATTTTTTGCACTACCGCGCCGCATACTACCGCTGTCCAAAAGTCTACGCGAAATGAAACACGTAATGTAAAATAATATAAACGTTTTGGATGCGGCCGGTGCGCGCCGCTGTTGCTGCGAGACTGGCCTCCACAACGTGCTTTTTTTGTTTCCCTCTACGCGGAGGATGCGGCTCAAATAAGTTCGGATTATCCGATTATTTGATTGTGTTTATGTTTATCTATTATACTGTTTACAGCGAAACGATACTGATGTTTAAGGACTTTGTGTAGTGTTTCAATGTTTTTAATTTATTATTTTGCAGTTTTTTAAATAAAAACTAAATAAGCTCGACAATTATTTTGCTGAAATGTACCAATTGGAAAATATGCACTAGCAAGGGAAGTAAGAAGAGAAAATTTGCAAATTCCAATTAGATTCACATTAACAATAACCAAAACAAATATGGCGGCGGGTGAGAAAACGCGGGAAAATAGGTTTCCCGCCGAGACGAGCCACTCGAGACATGCGTACGTCACGCAATGTTTACGTGCGCCTTCTTTTACTACCAACCTTACGTCTTACACGCTTTTTACAGTTTTTTTACTCCATTCAATCCTTTTTTACCTTTTTCTAAACAAACAGCCGACTTCATTTAACTGTCTAATCAAATAAAGCGCACTTTTCGTACCTCTTTTTTGTCCAAATTAATTATTCGTCTAGTTAATTACTTGGCTAACATTTCTGAAGTATTATATGATCAAGTTATGCAAATTAGAGTACATTCGTGTGCAATTCATCAAACTGAATCGAAGGTGATACGAGTGACTTTTTTGTTATCTCAGAAGATTGGGGGTCTGTAATGAGTAACAGTAGTTTTGTTGGCACGCCAAGAGATCGGCTTATCGTTCGCGCTAACATAATCAGGAGCGGCGACGCAATTATGACGAAACCCTTTTTAAAAACGATTCGCGTAAAAATAAAGAAAAAAATGAGAAAAATGTTCATCAACGCGACACGACACCCTCCCGCCACCCCGCGCCCTCGCCCCGGGCGGCGGGTGGCGTGTGAGCGGGATGGCCACAGACTCTCGTGATGCCGTCTCGCCTGGTGCATCTCGCGCCACCAAGTTTCATACGAAAACTACCCGCGGTGCGCAGCCTCGGCTCCGAAGAGGAACGACCTAACTGCAAACTTGAGCACTGAAAATTCAACTCTCAGAATACGGAATAAAGTAGATTTCAGAATGTACAATATCAAGGATTTTCCGCGAATTGTAACACAGTCGAAGTTTTGGTCTCTTGCAACTGTGAGGCACAACTACACACATACTAAGCTAAGTTTAGCCCTCGTCTACACGAGCTGCACTCACGCACACAGCCGCAACTTCCTTGTACGTGTCTATGTGTGGGTTGGTTGCATTAGTGTGCCTGCAAAAGTTCGTATAGAAGTTTTCGGTGGACTTTCTTTGTGTCGGTGATTTTTTTCGCGGTTCGCGCGCATGTGTGCGGGTCAGTGAGATTTTTTTCAAGTTTTTATTACTCATACATTGGCGTCGTTTGTTTGTATGGGACTGTTTGCTGGTGTGGGGGTGGCCGCCCGTTCTTTGTGCCCGGGGATTGTAAAAAATGTCGTATTGGATTCTAGCTGTGCTGCTAATGAATGATAGATACGAGCATGTACCCACCCCTGCATACTGTACGTCGCGTCTAAAAATCTGATGTGGGATTTGCAAATGTAATGGTTTTTTTTCAGTGGACATTTTTCATCATTGCTCTGGAATATAGGATCAGTAATGAGATGCGGCGCTCCGTTGGGTCACTAACTAGTTCTTGTTGTTTTAGAACTTTTGTTGGTTTTGTTGAAAAGACTTCAACGCGCTACTATTAGTGGGGGCAGATCATATCTATACAAATATTATAAAGCTGAAGGGTTTGTTTGTTTGAACGCGCTAATCTCAGGAACTACTAGTCCGATTTGAAAATTTCTTTCAGTGTTAGATAGCCCATTTATCGAGGAAGGCTATAGGCTACTTTTTATCCCGGTACGGGAAGTAGTTCCCACGGGATGCGGGTGAAACCGCTGGCAGAAGCTAGTCTACTAATAATACGAGGTCATTATTTGTGTTTGACCTCAATATCAAAGTTTTTTCCATTTGTATCGAGGAGCAGCCAATACCTGGCAAGGATGATTGGCTCTTTTATACCTAACTGTAGCTTCCTTACAAGCGTAAGCACCCGACAATCACCTAAGTGTTATTAGAACTGACTCTATTACTAACTGGTTTGTACTAATTAATATCTTTACTTACGTTTCTCAGTTTTAATGAGTAACGCCTCTGTTACGTGTAAATAAAAACCATCAGTTAATCTAAATTACCAAAAAATATTATTCAGTTAAGTACTCAAAACAGCTTTAAAACTTGATACACTGTTACCTACTTCAAAATTTTAACTCGAAATGAGACTTCGATAGGTACATTATTATAGTAATTAAATAGGAGTGAAATAAGATACTCACAAATCAAGTCACATTCAGAAAGCTATCTCTTCAGGTCACAATTTCTTAGCCTACATTGTGTAGTGGACCTGTATGCATATACTAAACTCGTCAAATACCTAGTTTTTTAATAATTTTCTCATCACGTTCTGTTAAATTACTATTAATTAAAACGTAAGTCTATACTAATATTATAAAGAGGAAAACTTTGTTTGTTTGTTTGTTTGGTTATAATGAATAGGCTCAAAAACTACTGGACCGTTTTTTAAAATTCTTTCACCATTCGAAAGCTACATTATTCACGAGTAACATAGGCTATATTTTATCCCGGCACGGGCAGTAGTTACCACGGGACGCGGGTAAAACCGCGGGAAACCGGCTAGTAAGTAATAAATACATAGAGCCCATTGCTGAGCTTCCGAACCCTTCAAGCACCCGGATCAAAAAATAGGATAAGTACAGCCTTTCTCGTTAAATGGGCTATCTGACACTGAAGGATTTTTTCAATACACTCCAGTAGGTCCTGAGATTAGCGCATTCAAACAAAGTCTTCAGCATTATAATATTAATATAGATAGATATTACAATTATAACTCCACTATTTATAAGTTAATAGAAATAAAACACTCTTAGTGTGAACTTCATGACATTAATACATATAAGATAATAATCGCACCTCTTTAGTGAGACGAAAGATGTAGGTCAGATCTAACATCTACGCCTTGTAGAATGAACGCGGTGTGAAAACTATCTTTCCCTAAATGTCATATTTGATTTTATTCAAATAAAAGCTGATTTGATTTGAGTAGAAAACTTCACATTTAATTAAATATTTTCTAGATATAAAGGAGATGTTTTGTAGTTAATAGGATATCCTAAAATAATGAATGATATTCATAGTGCACTCAATACATCAGGGCGGTATCAATTCGACTAATATGTTTTATTGGATTCACGATTACTTTCGAAATAAACTCTCAGCTAACCATCCGGCAGCTATCGGTCCATAGTTTAGTCTGCAGAGTGTGGGTACTCTTAATCTTCAGTTATCCTGGGTATCCCATGACAACTACCAAGCATCGTTTGGTTTGGTTTCGGCATGATTTGAAAATAAGTTACTTATTTATTCAGTTTTGCAAGAATAAGCTCTCAAGTTTTTCAAATAATTGATCCAAAACTGTGTAAGTACCCCATAGTTCTAAAAAAATATACCTACCATATACGTATGCATATGGCATAAGTACATGGTGTAATTTTTAGAATTTGTTTTTATCATGTGCTTAGGTCTTGGTACACAGAACTCTTTCAAAACGTGGTGCATGACAACACACTAATGAGTTACTGCATTATTTATAACCAGAAGGGCTCTGGTTTGGCATTTTTCTTATACTGATGACGAACTGGATGTGCCGGTTCATTTGTCAAGGTCTCATTCTTCATTGGACTTAAATATTGTTTAAGTTCTCTTGGACAGAGATTTTATTTAAGAGGACGAATTGGAATTTTTGGCGCCAAGGATCTCAATTTTTCTAAGTAAATACAAAACGGATCAAAATACAACTTGGTTACCTGAAAGTTCATGATATAAACCTTATTTTGTTAGACGTCAAAACATGATTAGGTAACTTTTATAACAGAGAAAAATATATCAAACATACCTATTTTTAAAAAGAGATTCACATATTATGGGCAAACGGGACCGATTTAAGCCTCTTAACTTTTTTAGTAGTTGAGTATATACATACTCTTTAAAATTGTAGAAGGAATTTTTATCAAATTATCATTTCTAAATAATAAAATTACAAAACCATTTTGTCGCTTACGACTTTTAGTTATAAGCTAGCGCGCGTATTGTTATCCTCGCCCCGCTCAGACGCTCCGACCCCTTTTGGCGCCTTAGATGCGCGTGCCGGTTATGGAATTATTGTTGACCAATTCGTCGCCTTAATTGTGTGTCATTACACAACGTTTTACTCAAGAAATGCAATGTATGTGTGTATTATGTAATTATTTGTACTTGAGACAATAAAGTAACTATTTACTATATTTATGTACAGCGATAGCTTACTGCGTTTTTCGTACAAAGCCATCATTCTTTTACCAATCATAGTAGCTCTTTAAAGCTAGATACAATAAAACCAGACATCTGTCAAGGAAATGGAGAGTTTTTAGGGTTCCATACCCAAAGGGTAAAACGGGACCCTATAGTTTTCGCTCCTCTGTCCGTCCTTCCGTCCGTCTGTCACCAGGCTGTATCTCATGAACCGTGATAGTTAGAGAGTTGAAATTTTCACAGAGGATGTATTTTTGTTGCCGCTATAACAACAAATAGTAAAAACTAAAATTAAAATAAGTATTTTGGGGGGCTCCCATACAACAGACGTATTTTTTGTTCGTTTTATAAATAATGGTACGGAACCCTTCGTGCGCGAGTCCGACTCGCATTTGGCCGGTTTTTTTTAGGATATGCTCAGTTACAGGTTTCTATCTTCAATATTATCCTGTAACCTACCAACCGAACTCTCTATTTAGCATGGCACCATCATGCAATAATAGTAAAATCGTGAATTCGTGATACACATACCGACACTCAAAATTTTAAGTACTTACATTCGACTGAAGAAAAACCACTCAATCTAATGATATGCATTAGACCACAGAGTATTAATCTGCCGAAATCAGAGCTATTAGGAGTGAAAGAGACGTGAGTATAAACAAAAAAACGAAGGAAAAAGAGGTCAGTAACTGGTGAGTGTACGGTAGCTGAAGTACAGGTAAAGGCGGTTGTGAGTCTGTGGTGTTGTTGGAATTAATAGTAACTTATTTTAATACTTGTTGCCATCAGAACATCTTTGGCAGTCACACCGGGTAATCAGAAGCCAGTTAGTCTGATAACTAGTCTTACCTAAGGGTATTGGGTTGCCCGTGTAACTGGGTTAAGGAGGTTAAATAGTCAGTCACTCTTTGTGAAACACTGGCATGCAGCTGCATCAAATTAGAACGGAAGCCAACCCCAAAGTTGTTGGCAAAAGGCAAATGATATTATGACGGTTTTTAATACTTGTGGAAAACTACATGAATCAGAAGAGATTGAACAGTTCCCCTAGTCGTAATAAAGTAAAATTAAAATTTAAGTAAAGGTAAAAATTAAAATAAATTCCAGTATTTTAGCATGCAAACATACTCGTAATATTATAAAGTAATACAAAAGATGCACTTTTAGCAATTTTTATTTAATTTTCGCCTGCATCTACTTTTTCCTGCAGGTGTATATCATCTCGTACTCCACATATGTAAACAGTTCGCGATCAAGACGCAGACGTACTCACCTCAACGAGCATAGAGTGGACATACCCTGGGTTTAAATTAAAATAATTTATTAGTTTACTGAAGTCTCGCTTTGATGAAATAATGTAGATTACAACGATATTTCAAGAAATAATCTTATATAAATAAATAAAAATTATAAAGTCCGAGCGACTTCATAATTTTTATTTATGACTTATGTCATCTACTTTTGATATGTGAAAGTTTTTCTCTATACAAACATTATTTATATTTCTGATTCTACCTATATTATGGTATCTAGTTACTTCAGCAAAAGGATTGTTGACATAGGTACCTATTATTTGACAATTCAAGTAAATATACTTTAAATCAATTTACACTGTCTGAAAATGCTCTAATTTTATTTTGTCCATACAATCATATTTGTTAACATTTCAGACACAAAAAATCGCAAGGGTTATAAGACTTTGGCTTGTATTTGGGATTAAGACAAAAATACATATCAACTTACGATTTACAACAATACAATTTGAACCACACACAGCCTACCTTCATCTATAAACACAACAAGAACGATTAAACTATTTTAATACCATCCAGTCGTATCCACACTGCGCTATCTCAAAGTAGCGTAATTACCGAGTGTCGGCGCTCCCAAAAAGTACAATTATATGGCGGCGTTACTCGTCTAGTACAGATTGCTCACCTGTTGCTATTCAGCTAGACACATCTATATGTGCTCAGCTTTCTGTCTAGATACTAGATAACTGGTTTACTGAAAACTGAGCGCTGGATATCTAGGTATGGAATTTGATGAGGGGTTTTGATTAGCGAAATGAGTTTTTGTTTATGATAATGTTACTTATGTTAAGTTCGATCTTATGAAATTCAATCTTCTTCTTTTTCTCATCAGTTGTAGGTTTAATCACCTAAAACCCTAGCTTTATTAATATTAGGATATAAGGATATCAGAGTTTTTTCAAATAATCGAACTGACGGCCTCTGATGTGAAAATAAAAGTAGCTCTAGTTTGGCTCTTTCACAATTGTCCCAAATGGAGATTCTGTCAGAAATTAAATAGGTTTACGAAAATTTAATGACTATCCATCTTACGTAACCACAGAATTTCGCATTTTAATTTCTACAGATACTATTAACAATAACACTTTAATTATTTAAAACTAGCCTCCGCCCACGGCTTCGCCCGCGTAGAGTTCGGTTATATCGCGTTTCCAAGAGAATTCTTCAAAAGTCCGAGATAAAAACTATTCTATGTTCTTTCTCAAGTCAACAAATTTTATTAAAATCAGTTCAGTGGTTTAGACGTGAAAGCTTAACAGACAGACAGACAGAGTTACTTTTCCATTTATAATATTATAATATAATAGGGATAAATCTTTTTAACTAATACGTACAAAATGGTTTGTCCTACCTCAAAAGGTAACTAACTTAAACTCAAACAGACTACAGAACGGTGGAGGCTTTATAACTTAATTGTAACTTAAGTAAGCAAAAAGGGTGTACTTGTTGCGTGACTGAACGATGTAGTGAGACTCAAATGATTTGTGAAGGTGCAATAGACATTAAATCATTCATAATAGTTAATTCATCTGTTTTTAAAGTTGATAATTAATGTTATTTTACTACTACTAATCTTCTATGTACCTATATCTATATATATGCAAAAAATTGTTCTAATTATTATGTATTTTTATTGCATTTATTTAACTTAGGTCATCTTAGGTTTACGTAGAACCCTATGACAAGGGAGCAAAAATATTTATTGTTGACGTTAGAGATTTTGGGAATCAAATGTATTTTTTATTTCCAGACCTATTTTCGTTCTAGTTTTGGAAGAACTTTTAATAGAATTTTAAAAATTACAGTTTGTTTTTTTCTTTGCTTTTCAGTATGAAGGTGGTATACATTATGATCTAGTGAGATTTTTAATTTTATCTTTATTCTTACCTGTCTAGAGTTACATGTACTTATCGTTGAACATTCACCATCAGACGTACTTAACATCAGAACGTCGGGTTTTCCATCTAATATCAACTGAAAAAAATGCAATCAAAAGTCAACTAAAGAGTTTCTGTACACAATACAAACTTAGTATGTAAAAGTAATAATAATATGTGAAAGTGAATTTGTTTATTTGTTTACTTTCTCATCTAACTAATACGATACTCGTGAAAGGTGTTCGTTTTAAACATGCGAGCGAACCCATCAGTAGCTACTAGTGTTTAATTGTCAGTCTGATAGATGATATAATGTAAAATAGGTACAAGCATTTTATCATGTCGTAATTATGGTAATCAAAGGCAGTCATCATACTCCGAGCCTTTTTCCCAACTATGTTGGGGTCGGCTTCCAGTCTAACCGGATGTAGCTGAGTACCAGTGCTTTACAAGGAGCGACTGCCCTATCTGACCCCCTCAACCCAGTTACCCGGGCAACCCAATACCCCTTGGTTAGACTGGTGTCAGACTTACTGGCTTCTGACTACCCGTAACGACTGCCAAGGATGTTCAATGACAGCCGGGAATCAAAGGCAGTATATAAAAAAAATATTTAAAAACCAGTGGTACACTTTCATACATCCCCATGGATATGGATGCTTAAAACTGAAAAAAAATTAAGGACTTACTTAAGGAAATATGAGTCTAAATAGGGAACAAAATGAACTTGGATTGTAAAGGTAGATTTCCGATTATATGCTATCAAGATATTTAAAACACTATAAATTATAAACCTCACCGATAATCTTGAAAAAAAGCATCACCAATATGATTACCCATCTTAAAATAGTTCCTCAGAAATAATCTCTATATAAATCTATGATTCTACAAAGCAAGCTACCCAATTAAATAAAAAATACACCATAGCACTCCCCATATTAATATGACAGTCACATTGGAACATAGGCAGTGTAAATTGGCAGTATAATACGTGGTGTAGGAGTGTCGTGGTGGCCTAGTGGGTAAAGGACCAACCTCTCAAGTAGTAGTGCGGGTTCGATCCCAGGTCAGGCAAGTACCAATGCAACTTTTCTAAGTTTAAATCTACTTTCTTAGTATATCTTAGACACCATTGACTGTGTTTCGGATGGCACGTTAAACTGTAGGTCCCGGCTGTCATTGAACATCCTTGGCAGTCGTTACGGGTAGTCAGAAGCCAGTAAGTCTGACGTCAGTCTAACCAAGGGGTATCGTGTTACCCGGGTAACTGGGTTGAGGAGGTCAGATAGGCAGTCGCTTCTTTTAAAGCACTGGTACTTAGCTGAATCCGGTTAGACTGGAAGCCGACCCCAACATAGTTGGGAAAAAGGCTCGGAGGATGAATACGTGTTGTAGGCTGGACTGGTAGAAACGGAAAGTGGGCGGTGGGGTAAGTAGCCCACTAAGTAAAACTTATAGAAGTTACTACTAAGGGCAAAAAAAGAGAGGTCAAAATATGGTCCCGGATAGTAGAGGTTTCCGACTAAGATTTTTAAAGCAGTAAAAATTATAAATTATTCCAATAATCCTGAACGACCAACACCAATTTGAATACCTATCTTTAAATAGCATTACAAAAATATAGTCCCACAAGTAATCTATATTATGTATACTAATATTATAAAGCTGAAGAGTTTGTTTGTTTGTTTGTTTGAACGCGCTAATCTCAGGAACTACTGGTCCGATTTGAAAATTTCTTCCAGTGTTAGATAGCCCATTTATCGAGGAAGGCTATAGGCTACTTTTTATACCGGTACGGGAAGTAGTTCCCACGGGATGCGGGTGAAACCGCTGGCAGAAGCTAGTCTATAATAAATAAATCTATAATCTGTAATCTATAATCCCACAAAGCAAGCTAAACAATAAAGTAAAAAAGACTCCCCATTAATATGACAGTCACATTGGAACATAGGCAGTGTAAATTGGCAGTATAATACGTGGTGTAGGCTGGACTGGTAGAAACGGAAAGTGGGCGGTGGGGTAACTAGCCCAGCTATTCTCAAAACTTAAAAGAACATAAAACTTACTACTTAGGGCCAAAGAAAGTCTTAATAGGGAAAAATTGGTCCTGGATTTTAAAGGAACATTTCTGATTATGCTATCAAGATATTTGAAGCAGTAACAATTATCCATCCTTAAATATCTGCTCAGAAATATAGTCCTTAAACAAATCTATGATCAACAAAGCAAGCTAACCAATAAAATAAAAAAGACACAAGAGCACTCCCCATTAATATGACAATCACAGTAGAAACATAGGCAGTGTAAATTGGCAGTATAATACGTGGCGTAGGCTGGACTGGTAGAAACGGAAAGTGGACGCCACAAGGACGACCGGTGCCCGAGCTTCCTCGCCTTCGGACTTTGGTGTGTGGTACAAGGGGAGAGGTAGCGGAATGTCCAAATGTTGTCTTTTGAAGTAAAAATAAACGCTTATGAATTTGGTTTATCTGACAGATAATATAATGAAAAGACTAATAATATTATCGATAGAGTCATCTACAAAGCCACTTTATGCTAATATCATAAATGCTAAAGTTTTGTTAGAAATAATGTAAGTGGGTATGTGTGTGGTTGTAACTCTTTCACGCAAAAACTACTCAATGGATTTTTACGAAACGTGGTACCAAAATACCACATAGGCAACACAATAATCATATTACTTAAAAAAACAAAAAAAAAAATCTATTTTGTTGCTAATAAGTATTTTTTTGGGAACGCCTAAACCGACAGCTTCAGGTTCTTCGCATTTCATGTTTTTAAATTAATAATTTTCTACTTGACTGTACTAGGATTCACGAAAAAAGGTTGACATTAAATAAACCGCTATCCGCTCTTAACTTGTTACTTTTATTTTCAGATTTGTGGTCTACGTAGGGGGAGTTTTTGTATTATCTCGAATAGTTCCTGATTATACATGAAACGTGATCTGAAATCATCTTTGTTTTTTATTTTTAAATAATACTACAAATAAAATAAGAATTGGTACTTATATTTCATAGGAAAGTGAAGATTTGTAGACTGTGTGTCTTGCTGGATTGATATGTGTAATTGTTATTTTTCTGTAATGCAACATTATATTGTTATAAAAAAGTTAGACGTCATAAAGACTCTCAATTAGCTATTCACAAAATGTGTGACTGAAAATAAAATAAAAATCAATTAAAAATTAAAGTATTACTCTAAAATAAAACCGTCTTAACTCATTCGGTAGCAAACACGACTTCTCTTCTACTTAAATATATCCAAACTCCTCAATTTACTTTCATTTGATACCCATGATGTTATTATACAAGTATTCCTAATTGTTCTTTTTATCCTCGGCATGCACTCATTCAACTGCTAACCAGAAGAGCCATCCATCTTCGTCACCGACCAGACGCACTGCATTAGCCAGACGATTGAAGACTACACCACAAAACTACTCTCATCTCGCTCTATCATCATGAAAACAAATGAAACTTTTGTATGCGCCTGTCTTTTTCTCTAGACTGAGTGATTCAACAGTTTTTAAGTTTGGAAAAGAATGTATGTTTAGACCTTGCTGTGGGGTTTTCAACTTTATGTTATGTGTGAAAGGGTTGGCTTTTGTGTGAAAGGGGGAAGTAGAATTAAATTTCCGAAGCAAGTGTTAATGTTGAGTGCAACAATCTTTTTCTCGGGCGCTTCTTGCAATGCCTGAAATTGGACAATGTTATTCATTTTGCGACGCGCTCCGATAGACTTATTAAGTGGTTACGTCGTGTTTAACGCAGTTTCGTTAGCTTTTTGTATAATACCGTGTTAACATTTGACTTTTTGTGTCTGTTCGTTTATTGGACATTCGCTTTATTGGCGTTTATGATTGCCAGATTAAGTGAAACAGCGTTATAGTTCAGGAGTTGCAATTTTGCACACAGTTGCTATTGTATTTCAATTATCACTATTGCTGTGAAAACTTGAACTTGAAAAATTGTATGAATAAAGTAATTTCGGGCGGCAAAAGTAAATAATGAATTTCAAAAGTTTAGTTTGTGCACTTTTCAGGGAAAAGTAATGCACATAAAAACAACACAACTTTTTTAGGCAGTGGCTATTATTGGTATAAACTATTTAAATAAAATAGACATGCATATTTTACATAACAGTTTGCAAAAAACTATTTTCCCATAAAAAATAATTCTATCGGCATTGTACAAGTAGGTAACACCTACCACTTAAAGTTGACACTTTTAAGTGCAACTTTCAACCAGATTCAAAACAAAAATAAACCTGGTTAGCTAGTTCCTATCGCTAATTACGGAGCTTATAATCCAGCTCATCATTGGGGTATTTTTCAATTTGTGCTAAGTAGTAGACGCGATGTAACTTATAGTAAAGGGTATAACAAATGCTGCGCACTGTAATCCATCTACTTCACGAACCGATGGCTGAGCGGCGCGGGGCGGGAATGGTTTGTGGAGCGAGTTATAAGCGGTGGCGGGGGCGGGAGCGATAAAATGTTCTTAAGCTCTTTTGCTTATAATATATATTCTGTTAAGAAAAGGATTGTCATCAACGTGTGATAATTGTCTACGGAACTTGGAAGTCTTAGTTTCATTTAATAAAGGTAGAGTAATATTGTGAATATTTAAGCCTATAGTTTAAGATTTCAATAATTATAAAAAATGAAGTATTTCTAAACTAAGATTAATAATAAATGTTTTAAAAAATGTTATAAGTATTTAGTTTTAAGCCTTAGTTTGTATATTTAAAATTGCTGTGCCCAAACAGGGTCCATAATTGTTACTTTTACCAGTAAGACTAAAACATCTATGTACAAACATTGTGGAAAGCAAATAAATGAATATGAATATGAATAGTTGCTTAAATATCTGAGTATGGCAGAGAGACCTGGAAGGAAACTATTATACAAATACAATCAATTGCTGAATCTCCCTTAACTATGAGAAAAAATAAAATTATAGTTGTGTTGCACATTGCACACGACATTGTAAAACAGCTGTGCAATAAAAGTTGTGTGTGTAAGCAAGTTTGTTATCACAGTATCTTATTTCCACTAGGAAGGTAAAAAGTATGCAGTTTTGTGGGTTACATGAAAAAGGCTAATTTGACTCTCCTATTTTCAATACACAATGACGTTGACTTTCCTCAACCCGGTACCACTTGTGCCACACCACAAGCTGCATGATGCATTAATCCCTGCTCCCCACGACGGATCCTTAATATATGATCGCGGGTTCGCGCCGGTCACGCCGAGGATCACTTTAAACTTGATCTACGCTCGATTTATATTATTATTGCCAGTTTTTTTTAATGGGAAAATCAAGGTTTGTGACCCCTGATAAGCCTAGGATGCATGATCAGTTGTTATTGTGTCAGTCAGCAATTTTTTGAAATATTGAGATTCCATTTAAAAATTACGAAAGATGAGTGTTTTACAAAGTATTTCGGAGTTTCCCGATATGCATCTTAAAAATGCATAATATATGCAAACAAAAACTTCGTATGAACGTTGATGCGTTTTACTGTGGAAAGCATTTGGCATTTATATCAAGTTAAGAAAACCGGAAAGATGTTTTGTCTCATAATAGTCTTAACAAGAACATTATTATGATTATAATTCGTGCAAAAACGAATAAATATTACTCATAGATGTCGTAAAAGTTCCATCTCCAACATCGCTTAATAAAGATCTCCTTAAAACATCAAAAGATACTAAAATATTCATATTTCTCGATCTCATACGCATTGCTTAGAATAAATTTCAATATGTTTTTAAAGAAAACACAATGTCTTCATGTCCTTTGCCTAATTTAGTCAAAAAAGTTTAAGACTGTTCGATCTAGGTTAAGCAATAATGTCAAAAAGGTTAGTATTGTTTTATTTTGTACTTTTAATTGAGGATAATTTACATAATGGTATGTTGTAATGATAAAATAATATTCTTCGCCGCTTTTGACACCATTACATGTCAAAAGGTTGTTTCAAAGGGATTTTGTGAGATCTTAATCACCATGACTGATAGTGATCACCTCGTCGTGTGGCTTAGGATGTAGAACGTTTTAAAATAAATATATGTATAGTGATTAGGACGGCAAGAGATAGAAAACAGAACTGCTAATATTTAAGTTAAAAAAATAACTTAACGTAAAAACTATAAAAGCAAGTATCTTTACAGATAACTTCATGAAGACACATGTTTGAACTTCATCATCATCTGCTTAGCCTTGCCGGCTTCACCAACTATGTTGGTATTTGCAAGGTTTGAAATTATAAGCTATCAAGGAAAACTGTAAAAGAATACAGGAGTGATGTATCTCTCACGTTTCACATTATCATATGCTTAGAATTAATGATTTCATTCCCTATGTAGCTACTCCGGTGAAACCTATTTTTAAAGGCAAAAATCTATGCTGTTTAATATTTATATATGTGGAGATAATCTCTGAAAATTTAAACTAATGGCGTCCTCGGCCGATTTCGATTTTTTTGAAATTTAAGAAGTGTTAATGACTCGTTTACGTTGCATCATTGACAGATACTGTCTAAAATAACTTGATTTCTGTATTAAAAAAAAAATGATTTTCTTAAAACGTCTTCTTACAAAATAATAATTTTGTCCCTTAGTTCTAGTGTAAACACTACATTTATTCCTTAAACAGAAATCATTGTTTAACAATAAGCTTTTACTAATTTGTTTATATTAATTGTAATAGACAACTTTAAGACACTAAAACACTTTTAATGTCTAAAAGTGCATTCACGTTGCATGTATCAAAACGACCTACCAAACACAAACATACATACCCTATCAAAAGCAAACTAGTTACGAAACATTATTCGGTGCAACATTTGCCACAGATGCACCGATGCACTTGACCATGCACCTACTGACCTCGCCGCGTCCTTGGAACATACTTTGATCTTTACATTTGAATATATTATTTATTGTAATGCTTAGAATGTATAATATGGAGTTGAATTTGGTTAAGTATAATGTTGTGGTGGTTGTTGCTCCTTTACTTGGCTTTCAAGTGTGTTATGTCCAATTTTCTACTGGTTCAATAGATATGTTACTGTAAAAACCCGAACTATGGTAAATCCTAAGTTTTTCCAGTAAAACCTAAGATTTACCGACATGAGTTGGTATATGTAAGTATTTATTATAAACTAGCTGATCCCGCGAACTCCGTATCGTTTAAACCTACCCTGGACTACGACAAACATTTTAAAACCAAAATCAGCTCAATCGGCCCAGCCGTTCTCGAGTTTTAATCAGACTAACGAACAACAATTCATTTTTATTTATATAGATGTAGGATTTTTTCGGACAATTACTATTCGAATTCAGTACATGCTAGGTTTTACCAATGTGGACTAGTAAATATTGGTTTTAGGAATAAAACAATGATAAATCAATTTTTCGTCATTTGTTTTAAGTAACCATTAGTCAAAAACTTACGCAAAATTCGAATTTGTATTAATAAAAGTATTGGGGATGTAGATGTGGAGATAAAACCTAGCTTGTATTGAATTGAAATGGTAGAAGTCCGAAAAAATCGTAACTTTATAATTAATTCTTACATTTACCAACTCATGTCGGTAAATCTTAGGATTTACTGGAAAATCTTAGGATTTACCGTAGTTCGGGTTTTTACAGTAACATATATAAGTTAAGAGACATGCATAATATGCATTATATTAGTTAGTTACTATATTACTGGTGTAATGACGTTAGACAAGTAAGAAGGTAGAATTTGGCCACAGTAAACATTAGAGGATGATGATTATAAGGTTATGTCATTGTTACTCTAATACCTTATTTATATTATCGAGATTGGCTAGACAGGTGATGTAAAAATACTCTATTAATGCCTTAGAGTAAAAAGGTACTAAGTGTAATTAAGTTAATTTTCAGAAGAAAGTAAGTAGGCTCTGCATTCCGAAATATTCTTGCAAAATACACAAAAAAAAACTTAAGGCGACGATATAGAAAGTTTCCATATATCGCGGTTGTTTAATGTCGAATAACAATTCTGTTTTGACATTAACATGTCTCCTAACCTATGATATTTAAAGGTTCATGCTCTCATCCTGTTCTTAATAGGTAAATAATTTCTGATTGAAAATGCTAAGTATATCTTAGACACCAATGACTGTGTTTCGGATGGCACGTTAAACTGTAGGTCCCGGCTGTCATTGAACATCCTTGACAGTCGTTACGGGTAGTCAGAAGCCAGTAAGACTGACACCAGTCTAACCATGGGGTATTGGGTTGCCCGGGTAACTGGGTTGAGGAGGTCAGATAGGCAGTCGCTTCTTGTAAAGCACTAGTACTCAGCTGAATCCGGTTAGACTGGAAGCCGACCCCAACATAGTTGGGAAAAAGGCTCGGAGGATGATGATGAGGCAAAGTTAATGGCTTAAGTAACAGCTGCTTGGGTCAAAAAATTAAAGCGGTTTTACCTGGGCCCCAAATAGACATCCTTCGCGTATCCTGGATAAAAAGTAGGTTTTAGTTTCCCTTGACAAATGGGTTGTCTAATATTAAATGTGGTGCATAATGAGGACTGAAGGTAATACTGGTGGGGCCTTTTCAAGGATAGGGATATCTGGATATAACATGGAGAGACCTTTGCACGTCAGGGTTCTTAACATTTTATTTGGCTTTGCAAGTAAGAAAGTAGTACTTAACATCATTTTATATCATTGATAGACCATCCACCATCTTCGAGATAAATATCGCCAGTGTAGTAACGAGGCACTCATCTACAAAATAATACCTGACTAATAACAATTGAATTATTAATTAATACATTCCCCATTGTCCCATCAGCGTGTGTTTAACGTCCATGTTCAAATAGCTGAATTATGAGTCCGCCATATTGGCAATCAATTAAAATACCAATTATTCCATAAGTACACTCATTTACGTTCGAATTTGGTCAGAAATTCATTATTGTGTTAACTAGTATTTTTGCTCTGGTTTTGTCCACAAATAGTTAATTTGAACGTTAATCGGATTTGTGAATAACTATTAGAAAAATAATAATAACCCTTTTTTAGGTAGCTTAAGATGCAGGTGTTTAATGACGCTAACGTGATGTAAATCAGTGTAAAAACCTGGACCCAAGGTTTTTTATATAGCAATATATTCTCTTCCTTGCACCTGATTTTCAAGGAAAAACGTAAGATACGTCAAAATGTAACACGTGATTGAAAAAAAAATAGTTTCTATTAGACTATTTTTATTTTATTACATGTTAAAGTCACTCTCAACTTACCTCAAAAAACAAACACAATTTTCAATTACCTTGGTCCCAGTCCAATAGACCAATTATGTGTAGTATTTAAACTGTAAGCACAAACGGACAGACGGACAGAGCATATATTATTATATGCAGGCGATCCCATTTGCAGCACCTCTGTTGATTTTTCCTATTAAAGCGCAATGCGGATCGCTCGTGTTTCGTTCCAAGGGTTCCGTGGAAAAGGACCGTAGTGCTAATTATGGGATCGGTGTACCTACTATGAGTTGTTGTCCATGTACTTGCCAATAGGCAGAGGTAAAGTTATTTTGAACGAAGAGAAGTAGGCCTCTATGTGAGATATCAGTATTAACTGAAAGGTGGACGAAATTAATCTCATTTTCTTTTTTTACAATGTTTTTCAATAAATGGTGACTTCTTTATTTTAGAGCTAGGTACTGCCAAAATTGATGAAATTTTTTGATCTTGAATAGAGACGTCATGTAAAGTGGCGTTACACTTCTCTTATCGATCTTTTTATTTCAATAAACCAATTGAATCACTTTACATAATTGTAATTAAGTAAAAAATCATTGCCTACATTACTCCACATGATGTAAAACTCTCAGATCATGCAAAAAATAATCAGATAACTTAAGCACCACCCGTAAATATTTCCACTTCATACAATGTACGGAACCCACTCACATGAGCAAGACTCACCGCTTGCCAATTTTTTTCGGCAATTGATTGGCTCGAGCAAATAAAGCAAATGAAGTCCGATTGAATTTGTGATGAGCTTCCTGCAATTTGTACCTTGTTCCCTCTCGTGTGCCAGCGAGTGTACATAGTGAATACAGGCAAGAAATTACATTCATTATTATTGATTACCGATGTTTTTACAAATTTAATTTACACATGCTTTTTAAGAGAGGGTGACATAAAACTGAAATGTTAAAGTTTATCATGCGTACCTTCTGCATTTATTCCCTTTCGTATGCCAGCAAGTGTAGGTACATAGTGAACGAATACAGATATACGAAATTACATTATTATTGATTAACGATGTTTTTATGAGGTACATGTAAAACATGTTAAGTTGAAGTGCGTATCATCACAAAAGTTTAAGAATTCATGCGTGCCACCACGGGCACGCGTGCCATTGGTTCGCCATACCTGGTCTAGGCCGATGATGACAAGAAAACTCAAGATGATTAACTAAACGTCAATCCTACCATATTTAAATTTTTATACTAATATATTAAAAAAGAAATACTTTTTGTTCGTTTGTACCCTACACGCTCCGAGACTACTGAACCGATTTGAAAATTTCTTTCACTGTTGGAAAGCTACATTTTTCCCGAGTGACACAGGTTGATTTGTTCGGGTTCGGGATGTAGTTTCCACTAGACTTATGTGCCATCGTGGGAAAGAGCTAGTTTTAACTAAAAGTCCCATATCAGTGAAAAATAAAGCCTCAAAACAGCGGTAACTCATTAAGTTCTCGAGTTCATTGTGGCAAAACTCTTAGTGAAAGAAAAACTAAAGCGATGTGGAAGTAAAAATGTTCGTGTCAGCCCGAGTTTTGAGTCGGGCGCAGTTTTTGCGTTCAACAACTTGAACCATTCGTCTTCGCGCGATGCATGGGAAAAGTTACTGACAGATCGGTACAGTGTAGTGCAAAAATTATGGGTGTCTGTAAATATAGTTTTGTTTGTGTATACTATTAATTTTGATTTTCTTTTTAAGTTTTATTGTAAATACTAGCTTCTGCCAGCGACTTCGTCCGCGTTAGATTCGGACTTTGTGCAAAAAGAGAGGAAGAAATACCTAATAAACACCAGCCTATCCAATATCTAAATCTATGCTTATCTACTACTACTTTACCTAAATAGAAATAAAATATAAACTATTAATAATTTGTAATTTGAACGAATTTTTAAACCATACCAAAATAACTAATATTTACCTATTTTATAAAATAACAACAAAAAATAAGTAAAAATAAATTATTTAAAGTCGTCAATAAAATTATTGTCGGTCAATAAGGTTGATCACTCCGAACGTCTATTCGCATCTATCGCATCAACAGCCAAATATTGTATGAAGCTCGCGCAGCAACCGCGCCGCGAGCCGCGTCGAGCGCAGCGACCGTTGCACAAAAATGATCCTTATAGCATGATTCAGTTTCACTCGCGATGGCTACCGTATTTTATGTATAACTTTGGTATTTCTTGACCGATTTTTATTATTCTTTCTTTATTGAATACGTAATAATGTCAACTTTTTTTAGTTATTGTGAGTGAGAGTATTATAAACGTAATAGTAGACAAATATAATCAGAAAGCTCCGAACTGCTAAGCTACCGAGAGTTAAACGTGTCATTGTGAGCCAACCATAAAAGATGGACATATACTGTCAAGGTATATTTTTTACATAATTTTAAGGAGAACATTTCCGACCGACATGGTTTCTGTGTAGCTTTAACCATTAAGGCTGCACACGCGACGGAAGCAAAAAAAATGGAGTAACTTCTTCCGTTTTCCCTACATTTACCTTCACTGCTCTGCTCCTATTGATCGTAGCGTGATGAAAAGTATCCTATAACCTGCCCAGGAGTATGAAGAATCATTGTACCAAGTTTCGTTGAAATCCGTCAAGTAGTTTTTGTTTCCATAACGAACATACAGACAGACAGACAGACAGACAGACAGACAGACAGACAGACAGACAGACAGACAAAAATTTTACTGATTGCATTTTTGGCATCGGTATCGATCACTAATCACCCCCCAATAGTTATTTTGGAAAAATATTCAATGTACAGAATTTACCTCTCTACAGATTTATTATAAGTATAGATTAATAACTATTAAGTTGTTGATGCTTGGTAATATAAAACTAAACATTGTGTTTTAAGGATCGACTACTACTTTAAAATTATGTGTATTTATTGTAACAAAAAATAACAAAATGATAATTGTAATAATAACAAAAATATGTACAGAGTCTGTAAAAAAAGTATTATAAAAGAGGTATTTACATTTATACTAAAAAGAATAAAAAAAGTGCTCCTCCGATTTCCATTGAAATGTGCGCCAACAATCAGGTATTTAATTCAAGTAATTTCAGCACCAACACAACAAACCGCAACTTCAAGCAAAAAAAAAATCAAAGAAAAAAGTAAAGATAAAACTGGTGCAATAATTTTGTCTAGCAGTGTAAAGCTGGTGCAACGTCACGACAACGACGTCCACTAATTTATGGAAAACCTCTGAAGTCGCGTGGCTGGGCCAACTTCACCGGTGTATACTTTTGTGTGGCCGCGAGTGTAATCGCGTACATCAGGGCTGTCAATGCTTACACTGCTAGCATTATGTTCATTGTGTAGTACTTGTGAGCTTGTTTTTACTGATTTTGTAAGATTTTTGCAAAGTAAATAGTTTTTTTAAACCGGCGTTATCATCCTCATCCTCCGAGCCTTTTCTCAACTATGTTGGGGTCGGCTTCCAGTCTAGCCGGATTCAGCTGAGTACCAGTGCTTTACAAGAAGCGACTGCCTATCTGACCTCCTCAACCCAGTTACCCGGGCAATCCGATACCCCTTGGTTAGACTGGTGTCAGACTTACTGGCTTCTGACTACCCGTGACGACTGCCAAGGATGTTCAATGACAGCCGGGACCTACAGTTTAACGTGCCATGCGAAACACAGTCATTGGTGTCTAAGATATACTTAGAAAGTACATACAAACTTAGAAAAGTTGCATTGGTACTTGCCTGACCTAGAATCGAACCCGCGCCCTCATACTCGAGAGGTTGGTTCTTTGCCCACTAGGCCACCACGACTTACTACTTACGACTTACGACGTTAATGCTTCTAATAGTCGTTAATGAGTAATTAAGGCCTGCTTTTACTGATTATCGATAAATTGTCAGTTATGTGACAGTTACCACTTTCTGCCAGATATCGCTATCCGAGATCTGTGAAACCAAAAGTTAAAGTTAATCTTTCAGATATCTTCCTGACAGTCTATCAGAGACTTTCAGTAAGCGGTGAAACTAGTCATTAGTAATCTAAATTAAAAACACTTATTGAACTGATGCAGACGAACTAATATAGGTATTTTGGTAGTAAGTCCTAGCGGCAATTATCCTACATTTTGCTCTGCAGCTTCCTGAAGCCGCGAGCAAAATCGCGGGTAACAGCTAGTTTTTCAAAAGTAGACTAAACAAATAAATTAATAGCCATGTTTTGATGTTGTCAGTGTAGGTATAGACTAGGAAAGCAAGTGAATACCCTCGTGACCCGCCAAGGTTGACTAGAAATAACGCATTCGCATTATGACGCATATAAGACCTTAGGTGATGCAGACCTGATTTTGTATAAATATATGCTAATAATATTATAACTCCGAGGGTTAGCCTGTCTTTAGTTCTGTAAGGGAGAATTGCTGAGAATAACGGCGAAAGTCAGCATGGAAGCAGATTGAGACCTAAAATAGTGAAGGACTTATTATAATGTTCTGATGAAATATCGAGTGAAGGAATGTTTTTATGGGAATCATTTGTCGAGCCTTTTTCCAAACTGTGTTGGGGTCGGCTTCCAGTCTAACCAAATTCAGCTGAGTGTCAGGGTTTTTCATGGAACGACTGCCTATTTGACCTCCTCAGCTCAGTTTCCTGCCAGAGCCAGAGCAACACATAATATAAATTAATACCTACTTAGTATTTAAAATTAGTTGGTGATAGTAGTCAGGTAGTAGCTCGGAAAACCTAGAACTTTCCTATTACCTAAAACTTTTTAACAAAATCTCTATTTCAATAATAGTAGTTTATTGAAATACTGGTTCGTAATAATTTATTACTTTGTTTGACATTAAAAGATTCACTTATTATGGACGCCACCAAAAAATATATGAGGACATAGAAATTAGGTAGGTACTGCTAATAAATTAAATAGGTATTAGGTATTTATTTTTAAAGCCATAATCATGATTAACGGAGGAAAATGCAAGTATCAAATAATACTTAATGAATATTAATGTTTTTAAAATAAATTACTGTTTATTTTTTCTTGGGTTTTTGGTGCATGCAAAATTGCAAGCCTTGTTGTAAAATCTTTATATGCTTTAAGTTTCGTTACTATGTTACTGTCATTTTTTTATTTAACTACTTCAGTTCTCGAGAGAGCCTAAGAAAAGGTTTTTTATCCAGGCGGGAGAAGTTTCCCGCCTGGATAAAAAACCTTTTCTTAGGTTCTAAACTTAGATACTGACTCACTGTGTACCTATCTATCCTACCATTTAAATCGTGATCGTAGCTACCTGACTTCATTTTCGAAAACCAAAGATTAAAAAACAATTAAAACAGCAATCTAAATATTGCGCAACGAACAAGAAAACTTAGCTAATTATAAAACAAACAGAAACAGAAGTGGCATAATAACATTTTGGCGACATCGTCTATATAGAGTCATATAAACATATACATATCTACATATAAAGATACCGTCACCTTGCCCGACCTACCACAACATACTCGATATGTCTGTGTACCAATATAATATGTCTTATAGCGTTTATTTTTATTTTCCTTAAGAACTGGCTAAGCTAGATATTATCGATATATCGTCACATGACTATTATGCTCTTTTTTATCGATAGGTTATGAATTTTAATAGATTGTTTGGTGTTTCGGAATTTTTATGTAATTATTGTTTTTTTATTTTATTTAAACGCCTTTTTTGAGGCAACTATACACAATGTCTTCGATAGTTATGAAAATGTGGAGTATAAAATAAATGTCATCTTGGTTTTTCCGGGCAGCCAGAAGTGTATCGATAATTTATTTACCTTTCATTTGAACATGAAAAAGTAAAATTTTGAAAGGACGTTTCTATAGATATACCTTTATAGTAATGACTAGCTTCTGCCAGCGGTTTCACCCGCATCCCGTGGGAACTACTTCCCGTACCGGGATAAAAAGTAGCCTATAGCCTTCCTCGATAAATGGGCTATCTAACACTGAAAGAAATTTTCAAATCAGACCAGTAGTTCCTGAGATTAGCGCGTTCAAACAAACAAACAAACTCTTCAGCTTTATAATATTAGTATAGATAAGACGTGTGAAAGATATATTTATTGTATTTTTTTGGATTTACTCGGTATATTTTCTAGATTTACTAGATCCTATTATTATAAGTATTTTTGTTTTCCCACTCTACCTCAGGAACTAATTACTGATCCAATTTGTAAAATTATAGTGATACATAGCTTATTTATCGGGGAAGACCATATAGCTGTTTTGTATCGTAATTCACAGAATATAATTCCTAAGGGAGGCAGGTAAAACTGCTGACAAAAGCTACTTAACATACAAAATTTGTCTGATATACCCTACAATACTTCTATACTTAGCCGGTTTAAGTAGTTCCCATTTTCAGTACCTCTGTTGTTGACAACATTACACATATATTACGCACATACATAATATAATGAGTTATACAAACATAACCCAAGGTTACAATCACAATGAAATGTCTTGCAAATGTCTGCCTTGATAATGAACGGTTCGAAGGTTGAGCTTTTGGTCTTGACCGTCTCGTACTGTCACTTTTGAAAATATTTCCCGTTTTTGTATGTAATATGTATATTAAATTGAATCCGGGGATTTATTATAACGTCATAGCGAACACCTGCTTGTGGAAACTTGATATTTTTTGCTTCGTAAATCTTTTAAGCTATATAGCAACTGTTTTCAGTTTAATATTATGATATTTTAAGTCTTCTTCTTCTGTGAAGGGCGGGCGTTTTGGGGGCTGTCTTTTGTAAATCTGACGTTCAAAAAGTGCTGATTTTCAGCCTACTTTGAATAAATGACTTTTGTCTTTTTTTTCTTCCTAGTAGGGAAAGAAACAACCTCTCGAGTATGAGTGCGTGGGTTCCATTCCATGTCAGACAAGTACCAATACAAGTTTGTATGTACTTTCTAAGTATATTTTGGATACTAAGAACTGTGTTTCGGAGAGAACTTTAAACTGTAGGTCCCGGCTGTCATTGAATATCCTTGGCAGTCGTTACGGGTAATCAGAAGCGAGTAAGTCTGACACCAGTCTAACCAAGAAGAGGTATCTGAGTTGCTGGGTTACAGAAATACGTCAGATAGGCGTCGCTCTATGTAATTCATTGCTACTTAACTGCAACCAGTTAGGCTGGAAGCCGACCCTAACATAGTTCGGAGAAGGCTGAACAGATGATGATTATGGTAGTTTATTCGATAATAAACATTACCTATGTAAAGAAAATCTACAGTATCGTATCTTATTTTAGTAACAGACCATATGACATTTAACAGTCCAGTTGCTCAACACATGGATATGTAGCCTTTCAACAGTCTGCGCCGTGACGTCACCCCTTGCATACGACTGTCAACTTGATAATGAACGTTCTGAAGGTCAGACCACTGGACTTGACCTGTTCTGACGTAAAGTTGGTGTCAAAAGTCATTTCTTTGTATATTTCAATAATAAGCATAGCAATATGTTAGTATTTTCGTCGCGGTTCCACGCGGGTCACTTTAAAACTGAATAAAAGGTATTAAATGTCTTTTAATGAGCATGTGTCTATTATGGTTAATTTTCAGACATTTTTGGGGATTTTCTAGTCTTAGCTACTACAATGTGTAACTAGAATTCAACCATTAACACGATGCCATACCCTAAGTTGTAAAAAATTACATATAGGTACCTAATTATTATGTCTCGGAAAAGTTACATTCACAATTCTTATTATGAACTGTCAATTGAAATGGTTTTTTTCCACACAATTATATCTAAAGCATATCACAATATATAGGTACTTATAATATATGAATCATGATACCAAACAGTTATTCTAAAATCTAAAAGGAAAACCCATGGACAGTCAGGTGATTCGCGAGCGCAAAAAGGTGTTTGAAATGAACCGGCGCAGGCGCAGCTTAGTGAATCATTCAATGCTGGCTTCTATAGTTATTGTGAGACATAATTGATTTTACTTTTAATTTCTTGTGATTTTTGATGTATGATTAGTTTATTACTTTGACCCTAGTTGACTTTTAGTGTAGATGCAAACGTGTTCGTGTATTAGTTTGGTTTTTTGTTGGTTACTAATTTGATGTTTAACACTCTTTTGAAAATTAAATTGTATTATTGCTTTTTCAACACACAGGAAATGTAACAAAACGTCTTAAATAACAAAGTATAAGATAATCAGTCTTAATATTTCTTTTACAGCAAAAATTACTCGAATCTTTCCAGAAAGGACTAGTGTCTACCCATAATTTCACAATCTCTATCTAATGATTTTTCTATCAGAAATTGATTGAATTGAGAATCAAAATATAAAATGCATGGGAACTTCTAAAAGTAGATAAAAAGGGAACCTATATCTTAAGCTCGCATTTGTACAAACGTTAGAACTTTCAATGTATGAAAAAAATGGATCTTAGTGCAATAAAGTAAAAATAAATAAATATAAAATAGGTCATCACACCTTAATATTCGACAGTAGCATAGGTTAGCTCCAGCCACGCATAAACACAGAATCCCAAATGCCAGACTACAAAATATAACCCCAAACTCCACATCAGCTTACATGACCAACCTAACAAATTTTACCTTGACAAATCCTCACCATAAACAAACCATAACTGTAAGTTATTCTACTGTTATAAAAAAAGTCTTTAATCAGATCAGCTCGCCATGGATAGCTTAATGAGCGTCGTCCTATTAGTTCCACGTCATTAGCTGGTGAGGAAAAAAATGGCCTATTTTTAATGAACGCCACAGACAAGGAACGCTTGTGTTTATCTTTACGTATTTTATGTTATATTTATGTAACATTTGACGAAAAATAATCAGTTTTTATAAATGGCTTATTGATTTGCTTTGAAAATGTTCAAGAAGGCTTCATTGGGTTTGTGTCTAGAAATACTTACATTTGTTCGTTTAATTTCGAATTAAGCTCCTGGTTTTAAAAAGTCTTATCTCATCTTTTCTTACTAGCTACATCTGAACTACTCCATTCACCCGGAAAAAAGTAGCCTACGGCCTTCTTCGATAAATGGGACTAACTAAGCCTATAATAATTTTTCAAATCGGTCTAGTAGTTCTTGAGATTAGCTCACTCATTCAAGCAAACAAAACAACTCTTGAACTTCATAATATTAATAGGTACCTAAAGTTCAGCATGAATTGGCATAAAACTTAAACATGATACCAAGAAGCAGTTTTATGACCTTACTGATGCAGGTTGAACGTACACTTAGTAACAATGATTTTTAACTCAAGAATGTTTAAGGAACACGAAATGAGAATTGGTTATTATATAAAAACTGACGAGTTTTGTTTAGAGCACACTGTTGCTGTAGAAAAGTTTATGTAGTATTATAAATACTGTTTTCACCTTTAAATAGTTCTTTCAATAAAGTGGAATAACAAGTCGAGTGAATTGTTATTAAAATTTGCTGCAGTTTAGAAATTGGTCCTTTGATGCACTTTGGTTTTGTGGTCCTATCATTAAAATATAGCTATCAATATATAGCTCAGAGACTTAACAAGGTTGGGGGGACCCTGTATTTTTTTCTTCAATTTTTGTGTTCTCTTTTATTAGAAGTTTGTACCTTTAGCCACCGAATTGACCTCCTTAAGTCAATAGTTCCAAATGCGATACGTAATCGATTGTAAAAAATATGAACACATTATTGGACTATTTGATTCGGTTGGAGGCGAATGAGTCCGGATCGGACGCACGGACCGGTCCAACGGCTTTTTGTCGGATCCCACCCTCATCCGTCGACCTGACTGCCTTTTGAGGTCCTTCACGACCCAACACAAAGTAAACCTTAAGTTATAAGTCAAACAATTCAAAATTGATTATCAATATTCGCATTTGACAGTCACGACCTAAGAGCAAGGATAAATGTAAGGATGTAGGTTTATTGCAATCGATTTTCGATCGTGTCAAAGCATGTTTAAGGTTCATTTTTGTTTTTTTTAATTGTGATGAATAGCTTCTTTGATTTTTATCGTACATTTGACCCATCATGTCGAATGTCCTGGGAATGTTTGGAAGACGATTAAATAGTTATTTGGCGTGATTATAATGAGGCCAGGCGATGTTTTTGTTTGAATATTGTTCGTGAATATTTTAGGATGACTAAAGGGAGGAAAGTGTTGAGAAAATCTGGTCTCATTTTAATTAAAAGTGACCTGATTCTGAAAAATGTATTGAGTAACTAACATGATCAGGGTTGTCACATTACATAGATGACTAGATACTTAAAAAACGCCGATATTATGCAACTGATCATCTGCAATATCTCAACAGTTTTAAAAATTAGGAACTTACAAAGGTTTTGTTTGATTATTTTATCTATTTATTTATTTATCTTTATTGTCCAACCAACAATTGTTTAAGCTGATACATTTTAACAATTATATTCTATAAACTTATTACCTGGAAGTTCCCGAGCATAATTGTAAGTTTAATCGATATCAGATTTCAACACTTACTAACTTCACTAGATACACATTCCAAAACAAAAAAAAATAAGAGCCAACCCAAAAATGTCATAACAGACATCTATTACATAACACCAGATAGGTACATACTTTACGAAACCATATAATTTCCCATGATTAATGTAAAAATAATTGCCATAAAAACTAAAGCGACCATGTGACGTGATAACGACCATGGTGTTTTTATGGTGGACGACAGAAAAACTTCAAAGTTGACAGAACTGGGTTTTTGGGAGCATTTAAAGGGTTATATGTAATTTTAAGTATGGGGTTTTGTGGCACCATGTGTGAAATTCGACGGTTGGGGTTAAAAAAGGTCATTAAATGGACTAATGTATGGCAAATGCTAGATGACAGATACGGTATTTTTTTCGGGTTAATAGAGAACTATTTATTTCTCTTGGTGAAAACATGTCCTGAGAGAATTTGTTAAACACATTATTCTGTTATATGACATTGCATTCATACTAACCATATTAACTTTCAGATCCATCAGTCCAAAAGTTGCAGGTACTTACTTATTTTCCCAATTCTAAGCTGACGTTTATGCGCGAGTATAGAAAAAGAAGTCTATGTGTACTCTCTTCAAATAAATTCGTTATGTATGTGTAGTATTCATACCAAGATTAATAATGACATAAGAAAATCAACCAAGTACTCCAGACGCCAGAAAATCTCCAACAAATCATTCCAGTCCCTTAATTGTTGGGTAACTTGAAAGCAGCATATAAGTGCATTATTCCCGATGCATCCATAGTCTCCTAGTACTAATGGCAGGCTGGTCATCCATCACCCCTCCCCGCGACCCCGCCGCCCCGCGCCCCGCGCCTCGGCGCATCAATCTTATGCAACACAGCCTGCACGCTCATGCTATCCTAGTAACTCTTTAGTAATTTGTTGGTATTCCTTTGTCAGATTTTTAAAGGATGAAATGGGTTTTGGATTATGATATTTGTATTTTTTTTTTAATTTAGACTTAGGAACAATGTAGCCTTCTTTCTGAAGTCAGGTTAAACTTATGATATTTAACTATACCTATTTTATTTTGTTGCTTACATTGGAAAACCATCTTTACTAAGAGCCAGCTCATGACCCCAAGATTTTAAATTATATCTATCTCCTTTAATTTTAATTTGCGAGTAAGTTTAAGAGTGTAAGTAAAAAAACAGTTTTATATTTACAGTAACGACCGAAGAAAAGCCATTATCATATTTTATCACTCAAACAAGGAACTCCTGAATCAATAAACTTCCAATTAGCATATCATAAATAAACAATCATTGTAATTAAAAAATATAACTTCTTCATTTGCATACAGCGCCGAAATAATTACTTACCATAATAAAAACTCTTCCTCACTTTCAATCCTCCAAAATTGGACTTGAAGAAATGCCATCTCGTTATGGAAACCTATTGTCTTCGACTGTACCACAATGTCTGCCATTCATTGCTGGTCCTCTGTTAATTATGAGACCCTTGTATTATTTTAACGTGTTTATTTTTACGTGGACGCTGAACTTTTGAAAGATTGCGTTTTTTGGATAAAAGTAGGTAGTAATTAAGTGGTTTTAAATAGGTAGAGTAATGAAGATGTCTGAAGGACCCATTTTAATTATTATACTAAGTTGGTGGTGCTTAAAATATTACACCTTTTTGGCGCCGAATAAATAGACAAGAACTCCCTCTTCTTTTGGGGTCTGATCACAAAGTTATTGATTGAAGGTTTTCTTCTTCTGTAGTTTGAATTGATTTGGCGAATTGCCGTCGAAACACATAAAGTCATATATTTGCTTACCTTTCCTTTTTAATCAATTTATGGCTCACAAGAATAACTTGATCTACATTGACAAAGTACCTATACTTGTTGAATTGCCCACCAAAGTCCAAGTCCAAAGTGCAACTTATTACCAAACACCCATTTCAACGCAAAACGAACACACAATATTTTCAGGAAACATTGAAAAAAAGTGCATCTTCTTATTTTCTGACACACTTTTTGACACCTTCAAACTTTGGCCCTACTAAAACGATCCTTATTACAAAGGTGGAAGGTTGAATTTAGGTTGTTAAGGGAGGTTAGTTAATTCCTTTAAGAGTGTAGGGTAAAGTTTGGACCGGTGTATGCGGGAGAGGCAACCCGGATATTGTCGGCGGAGATTGTTTTAGATAGCTCTTGTACTTCTTACCTGCTCCTAGTCGTTTTATTTCAACGTTTGAGTTAATTTTTTCATGGTTCCCTCTTCCATACTACCGGTTTTTGAATCGGTTGTGATGTTGGAGATGAAATCTTTGATGTTTGTTAGATAGGTCGTTAATGTTAGTGGTTTGAGTTATCTCACTGTTGGATTGAACTTACTTTCTGTGTGATTCAGTGGTCACTGTTTAAAGCTGATGAATCGACCCACGCTTCGGAGGTTTTGTTCACGTCACATTTTAAGAAGTGACATCATTTGCCTAAGCATTTCCAGGAAGATAGATCTCAATCTCAAACTCAATGAACTACAGGCGCTATTGCTCTCAGCATATAGATAAGGTTATAGGTAAGGTAGGTAGCAAAAAGTAAACAAAAATATTTCATCATTTTTAATTAATCACGAAAAGTACACCCAAATAATAAATGAAATGATCCAATTAATATTTTCACGAAATTCGTATTGCAGGGATGCAAGGCTTAATCATAATTTATACTTGGATCAACCAGTCATGATACTTGCAGTATTTTTGACAATGCAAATACAAAAAAGTGTCCTAAAATGTCATGAATAGAGAACCTCAGCTAACAACGAATGTTGACCTAAATAAACTTTAATAAAAACCCATCAAAAAATCACGCAATATTCGCGGAACATTTGGGTAAAAAAGCTCAGTAATTCCTATAAAACAGGCTTTCACGTACAACGCAATCTCATATCGCACTCGCAACAGCGCTCAGTACAAAAAATAATACAAAAACGGCTAAAAAAAAAAACAATGCACGTCGAACGAAAAAACTTTATCCTGTCAAAAAATAGTAACAGGAATAATTATCGCGAACATTGCATTAATCAAATTCCGTGCACGGCGGTATTGGGAGGTGGGGTGGTGGGGCGGCCGCCCCCCCAGGGGTGCACGGAAAAACGAATGCTGCGGGCTCGCTGCGAAAAAACGCTGAAAATGACGGGTGCACAAGCTCTAGTGATCTGCCGATATCTCCTAACTGTGTGCTGGAAATTATTTTATGCATTTGACCTATTTACGTAGCCGATATGTGAACGAAATTATTCGTTCATGTGGTGAATGTGTGATAGTGGCATTTCAGTGATAAGTTAGTTCATTTTGATTTAGCTGATCTAACTTTATATTTTAACAATTCAAGGCATCACGGATGATCGATTCCAGAAATAGTACTAAATATCCAGAAGCGGATTAACACCACAACTCTTATACTTTATCTGCTCCTAAGTTAAAATACTTTTAGGATGTTTTAACACAAATATTTGAGAATATATTAAGCCTACATCAAATCCAGACAATCGTGTTTCGTTTGAACAATACAGAAACAAAATTTTACCTTACAAAATCTTCGCAAATATTTTCTAGAACTTAACCCTGTGTGTACTGCACGGGTCCAGTGCAGGCTACCTATATAGTCACAAAAAAAGCCGGGGGCCCGTCACCCAGTGGGTTGTGGGCCCCAACCGGGCCCTACTGCATTCATTAATTGCTAATTTGCAGATCGGGCCCGATGTATGCCGCCGAATGTTTGTATAATTTTATGTAACATCAATGCTTTTTGGGTTAATCATTGTACTATTGTAGTTGGGTAGGTATAAAGGTTTGAGGTACCATGTGTTCTGTAAAATGTGGAGACTGCAGGGCTGGTCATTGTGACGATGTATGCAAGCTTCAGAAGAGAAGAGAAGGCACTAAGTTCGGTGCAGGACAGAAGTGCTTTGATATTAGGGAACACAATTAGCTTTAAAGTTAGTGCTACTTTAATTAAAAGTACATAAGTACTTACTTACTAAATAGTTTTCAGCAGCTCTGGTTTTGTATGTCGTAATAAGCGTATGAATTATAAGAATAATTGTCATATTGAACGTTAACAAATGAGGTAAAACTAGATTAGTTAACTGTAATGCTATTTATCTAGATATTATAAATAACCATAAAGTTTTTAATCTATATAAACTGAATCCAAAACTACTATTTTTATTCATATTTTAAACAAAAAAAAAAAAACAATTCCACATTCAAAAAAGCCTGACAGCTCAAACAAAACACTTCGCACTCACGTTCGTAATTCGAAATACCAATATTAGGCTTTTTCATTTTTTTTGTGACGCAGTTCTAAAACGTGGCGCGTCACCGAGTGTCAGAGTGACGTCACATGTCATGCCCAGGCTGTGCTCAATGCTCATGTAACGGATATTATCGCTTGCACATATGCATAAGTGATCAATGACGTCATTTCATAGGAAACAGGTTATTTAAAGATAGGTTTTTTCGTTTCATGGGGTGTGTGGTGTGTGAGAGAATTTAATTTTAATATTTTTTTATATAATTGTATCGCCATTAATTGCATGTTTTGAGGTAAATATTTGGTATTTACATTATTTTAGTTTCAGCAATTGAAATAAAGTTATTCATGATTATCCCCTTAATTTCTTCTTCGAGATATGTGTTAACAAGACAATACTGTCTCACTGCTGGGCAAAGAAAACCTATAGGAGAGAAGCTTTTCTGTCGGAAGCGTGTTGTGGCCAATCATAATAGTATTAGTCACATAATCTTGTAATTTTTCCAATTAGCTTGAACAAAGGAACACAACGCCCTTTAAATTGCTTATCCGACCTATATTTAGTGTGTCATCAGGAAAATTCACAGGTATTGTTGAAGTTGTCTTCCTCTTTTTCTTTCCAAATAAGTTTTGTTTAGATTGCAGATGAAAACAGAAAAAAACAGATACGTTGCTATGATGCTAGAGATTCTGAAAGAAAAAAATGAAGTTAGAAATAGAGCCTAAAAGCCTGTATCTTCTTTACTATGATTTTGATAAATCTGATAACTAACTATATTCTCAATGAGTTTTCCTTTGTCAAAAAAGCCCGCATCAATTAAAAATTAAACAACATAACCGCCAGTCACCACAGCACATAGTGCGATCAATCCTCACTTTATATAAATAACATTACCTATACATACGTAGCTTCCCCCCCTTTTGCCAAACACGTTAATAATCCCCATGCAAATGAAAAAATAGAGCATTCGTGTCTTTGTGTGAGTGACACACGGATCGATCGATTGGCGTGTGTGTGCAGCGAAATAAACGAAAATACGCGGGCGGGCGGAAAAAATCGCCATGTCAAAATGGACGCGAGTATAGTGGGGATGTTGAGGAGTGGCCAATGGTGGGTTAATTTTTGAATTTATATGGGGATTTTTTGGTTTTGGTTGATGAGTAATTTTTGGGTGTTTGTTAATGGTAAGATTAGTTTGCTTATTAAAGTGTTGTTGCTATTTATTTGAGGTTACCTATTCTATTTCGTTTGATTTGAGTTAACAGATTTATCTATATCTCCATGTATACATTCATGCTCCAAGCCTTTTTCCCAACTATGTTGGGGTCGGCTTCCATCTCCATGTATAAAATGAGGATATATTTTCAGGGAATTGATGACTATTGAAACTTTTTTCTTGTCCAGCTTACTGAGTTGCACTTTTTTTAAATAAAAAAAAAACATACAAAATTTTCAATCCTCTAACCTAATCGACCACCAATCAAAAAAAAAAAATAGTCCAAATAAAAAAGAAATCACAAAATCTATGATTCCAAATTCAAAAACACCAACGGCCAATGCTCACCAATCACACCACACCGCTGCAACCGTCACCAAAGAGTCTGGGGGCTTGGGGTGGCCCCTTAAAAAAATTGCACCGCTCGGGCGGGAGCACGCCTCAACTTTGACTGGCAACCCTCCCTAATTGATGCGCCAGCGATACTATGACGATTTTCCTAGTTTTATTTAGGGATTAGGACTAATTAGTGGTTAGGCAATAATTGGAGAAGCCACTCTAGTTTTGGTGGCTGATGGCTGATATTTGAGGAGGGCTAATTAGTTTTAGCTTGAGGGCTCTTGATTTTAGATGCCTTTTTAAAGTTTGGTGAAGTATGTTTCTGTAAAATTTGAGAATTTAAACTAGCTGAGGTACATATTTATCATGTTTATTTTATTTATAGGCAGGTACTGTGATAACTGTTTGTCTTCATTGACATCACGCATATTCATCTGTTCATTAGCTGTTCCCCGTGGTTCCACCAGCATCTCGAGGAATCTACTTACTATCTGTGTATCTTTTTTACAATAGTTCAATAGCAATGCGCAACAAATTCAAACTCAAAAACGTTTATTCAAATTAGCCTGTTAAATATCAGCACTTTTCGAACGTCAAAACAAATGACAGCTCCCAAAACACTCACCTTTCCCCACGTCCTATATGTTTTTGCTGGGAAGAAGAACAGAAAGACAAAACTACTTTTTATTAATACGGATAATTTTTGAATCAAATAATTTAAATCACCATTAATTACAGTTAATCCAATACAAGCAAGCACTCGTATCCCGATTATGTAAAACATTGTTTACAAGCCTATTCATTGTGCCGGGCGTTTCAAACGACGTTACACTCGTGTCCGGTGGCCATCAGTCTAATATTTTGTAGACACCGCGCTATTTGTAGATACTTGTAGGGTGTCCATGCAATGGAGATGGAAGAGACAAAATTGACAGTGTTTTTAAGGCCCCAGTACACGTTGGCCCAAGTTCGGCCAATACACGCCATCACCAACGTGTACTCGGGGTATTCGTGCAGGTTGGCGGACATTTGTCAAGGTTGGCGCGCATTCGGCGAGTTGTCGGTTTTTTGGGCACACATCAAAGGAAGCCACGCCCAGCTTGGCGTGTGGTGTTTACACATTCGGCCAATGTTTAGTTCGTCACCGACCGCTGAGGGATAAAGTACACTTTGTGTTGCGTGTAAACATAAATATAGTAGTAAATATAGTAGTGTAGTATAATATAAATATATATAGTAGTGTAGTATAATATAAATATATATAGTAGTGTACAAATTAATAGCCGAAGCCTTAATTACTTCGACGTCCATCGCAAGTGGTTTGCCAGACAGGAATGAGCCATGCGCCACTGTGTAAACACCATTTGATCGTGGCCTACATTTGTGCATTGGAAAGCTTGGCCGAACTTGGGCCAACGTGTACTGGGGGCTTTAGACTTGTGTATTTTGCTAGCATATTTTTTTTAACAACTATTCAGAGGCGATAAAACACAAAATCGTAACTTGTATAATTTATTTTAGCATGGCAAAATATGTTTGTTTTTTTTTTCACATAATTGTATCCTAAAACTTTACTTTAAAACCACCAGAACCTATGTAGGAAACAAGAACGTAACCAAAAAGAGTTTTTGGAAGAGATCGCTCTTATTGATAAACAGCCCATTAAGTGACATATTTAACTCGTTTTTACGATCTTAATTGCTTATAAATGAGTGCAATCCATCTAACTAGCTATCTATATAAACTCCCCAACACCCAAACAACAGTGTACCTGTGCATAGCTATACATTTCCAGTAGGGGTGTTTGCGTCAGATTTACGTCTGTCACTCTCGTCATCTGTCCAGCCATTTAGCAGTGCAGTGCTCACGACATATTTCAGTTTAGGCAGGAGCTACATTTGTGTAAAACAATGCCTTGACCAGCCAATTGTAATATTGGTAAAGTAGATTCGATGAGTCTCAAGTACACGTGTGTGGGTTCCATTCCAGGTCAGGCCTATACCAATGAAACTTTTTTCAGATAAATCATATAACTTCTTAGCATATCACGGATACCCATACATAAAGGTACTTTAACTAATAGTCTACCAATACGAATAGTGACAAGACCAGAAAGTTCGTGATTCATCATCATCATCATCAGCCTATCGCAGTCCACTGCTGGACATAGGCCTCTCTAAGTGCACGCCATTAAGATCTATTTCGTGATTAATAGAACTAAAATTAAACATAATGGTTTTTTATATCTCTCTAGGCGTAAAATAACTATAAATATTTATAGCATTTTTCCTCATATTCTGATAATTTTTACTACAGTATAGGTTTTATCCGTATAAAAACAAAAAGTCGTGCACTTTGATAATATTATTTCGATGACGTTTTTTTTGTCACTATTCAAATTCAGTGATTTGGACTTTACACGGTTTGGTCGAACGAGGAAAATCTGACACTAATACATATTCTTCACAAAAAACACGTAATCTTTATATAGTTCTCCATATTTTTACAACACGAAAATCCCATTGTTATATTTATCTCTTATCCTATCTGTACTGTGTGTACTTCAAAATATAGCCCATAAAATATAGGTCCATGTCAGTCCACTGTTTTTCCTATGGAAACTGGAGACTAATATGGACCTCAAGGGCCCCGAAAGAAAACTGGCATTGAACTTGATCATCATCTCCATGTTTAAATTCCAAATTATAGACCAAAAAGGTTGACCAATTTAAATAAAACAACTTTTACGAATTTTACCGCGGTTACATTAATATTATTTAATCCCGACGTTTCGGATCCTTTACAGCATCCATGGGACGTGAAAGTAGTTTTATTTAAATGTCTAATATTCGCGTAAGTGTCAGAAATCAAGGTTGACCAAAGACAAATGGCCGTGGACCGCAGAACGCATGGTGACCACGCTTGTCCATAAATTCTTCATTGGCAACCCGCCAGCAGCGAGCGTTAGCGCCTGGAGTCAGACATTAGGATATATTATTATTATTGTATACTAGCTGATTGTCGCGGTTTCACCCGCGTCAAGGAGAACTTCCTGCTGTACCAGGATAAACGTCTGTGTCGCCCAGGAAACAGTGTAACTTGAAAGTGAAAGATTTTTAAAAATTGGGTCAGTAGTCTAGGAATCTAATTTTCATTCAAACAAATCTTTCTTCCCTAGAATGTTACTAGCCTCGACCAGCGGTTTCACCCGTATTTTGTGGTACATTGCACACCCGGATAAATAATAGCTTAGCGTAGCGATAAATAGTAATATTACCTGTAACCTTCTTCGATATATGGGCTATCTAATACTGAAATCATTTTTCATTTCAGACCCGAAGTTCCTAAGATTTACTCTTTGAAACCAACAGACAAACAGCATTATTACATTAGTAGAGACTAGCTTCTGCCAGCGGTTTCACCTGCATCCCGTGGGAACCTCGGCACGGATCCGGATAAAAAGTAGCCTATAGCCTTCCTCGATAAATGGGCTATTTAACACTGAAAGAATTTTTCAAATCGGACCATTAGTTCCTGAGATTAGCGCGTTCAAACAAACAAACAAACAAACTCTTCAGCTACAAACGCTTTATAATATTAGTATAGATTATTATAAACCTACGTTTTGATATATTAGTACAGCACATCGTTTTCGGCTTAGTGAGCGCGTGGTGGACGCTGCGGGAGAGTGAATGAGACAGTACTGAGTAGCACTCATTATCAGGTGGTATGATGTTTGTTGAAACATTTCATATGGTATCGTACTATATAGCTTAGTGGTTTTAGCCGCTTCCTGAAAGAACTGTTCCCCGGTCCTGAATTAAAATATTTAAAGGATATTTTGAAGGATAAACGTATTAATTGTAAAACACTTCTTCCTGAAAACCATTATTTCAGTCATCTATACTAATATTATAAAGAGGAAAACTTTGTTTGTTTGTTTGATAGTAATGGATAAACTCAAAAACTACTGGACCGATTTTAAATATTCTTTCACCATTAGAAAGCTATATTATCTGCGAGTAACATAGGCTATATTTTATCCCGGTGCGGGCAGTAGATCCCACGGGACGCGGGTGAAACCGCGGGAAAACGGCTAGTTATTTATAAAGTTAATGAAGGCCTACGAAATGACGTTGTGATTTATGTATTATGTTCTCTGTATTTAAGCCTTCATTTATCCACTCTGTGGGTGAATAGAAACATCGTGGGTGAACTGGGGCCCGATTCTCCTAATTTTACTTAAGCGACATACGATTCACATTCGACTGAGATCCAATGACGACTCAATTACGATTGAAGCGTATGTGGTATTCCGCTATTTTTTCTTTGAAATAAACGTTTTTATCCTTTTCTGTCATTTAATAATGAATATTTTTTTCTGCAAATGATTTACGATTGCAATATGATTGTAGAGCAAACTACCGTACTTGACCAAAATCACCAAAATGGCAGACCGAGACGACGACAGAGGAATGGCAGAATACGATTGGTCTTATATTAGTAGCCGAATGCCCGATAGGGTTAAAACTGCTATTGCGATTTAATTTCTATTTAATTTTGACATTATTAACTTAGGAGAATCGGGCCCCTGAACTCCAAAGTATGTCATTACCAATCTGTCCAACAAGTAAGCATATTTGAAAGGTCGCATGTGAAGGAAGTAGTTAGGCATTTTGCTGAACACATGCACCAATATGTTTGCTTGACTGTATTGTTTTGTGTGAGTTTCAGTACATTTTATTACAAATTTTCAAGACAAATAGGCACAACTTATGTCAATACTAACCCTATTTTCAGAACCTCACACAAAATTACCCCCAGCACACAATAGCAAATTTTTCAGTGCGTAAATCAGCATTGGAATAAATAGTTCTCCTTTTAAAGGATTGTGAGTAAGAAAAGAGGAGTGTCGGGGCGTTAAGTGCGGCGCACACTGGCGACTCGCCAACAAAACTGATGGATTTATAGTGTGCACTGTTACTTATACATGGCTATTATCGGCTAGCACTAGGCATGCGGTCGGCTTTGCTTGTTGTTTGTAAGCTTACGCACTTAGGTTTATATGTAGTCAGTAAGTAGGTACTTAAGTATGTATACCGAGCTTGTTTATTCAAATAATGGCTGAAGTTCAGGGATGTTTTCAGGAAAGAGTTCATTGAAGCTTTGGTTTAAGATTTTTTTAGGTTGAACACTTAGGTACCTATTTCAAAAGATCGGTATTTTTGAAAAATGACGAACTTTTCGTATACTTACACTTTTCCCCTTTTTTTTCATTTTCAGTTCCTTTAGTAAACTGTTTATATCCAACAATGTAAATTTTATCAATACATTTCATAGCTGAATAGTTTGTTAGTTATATTGGAGGAGCTAATCATAGTAACTTGTAGCTCATTTGGACAAATGTTAGATCACTAGCTCATTTTCACGAATAATTATACAAAAAATAATATATGAGAAATTATAAATTCTATCTTCACTTAAATAACACTACCGAACAATGATGCCACCATACAGAACCTTGGTACACGCACATAAATTCGTCAGACGAACCCTGGCGGCGCGCCAGTAGCGACTGCCAATAAGGCCTGCTCAGGCAGTGGTGATGTTGTTTATCTATTTGTCCTTTGTAAAACTACTAAATAATATTATTTTAGGAAAAAGTTTGGGAGAAAAATAATTAACATTTTTGATAATATACCTACTAGCTTCTACCTAACCTAACTAAGCCTACTAGCCCAAGGTTGCCCCTACGTTCCGGAAAAAGTTCTTACTATCCTATCATTTCCCTGTACTAAGCTACCTCCCATCCATTTTTCAGTAAAATGGCTTGAGCCATTCTTGAGTTATAAAAAGTGAAGAAGCTATACAACTTTATACAGAGCTTTATAATTAAACTAGCTTCTGCCAGCGGTTTCACCCGCATCCCGTGGGAACTACTTCCCGTACCGGGATAAAAGTAGCCTATAGCCTTCCTCTATAAATGGGCTATCTAACACTGAAAGAAATTTTCAAATCGGATCTGTAGTTCCTGAGATTAGCGCGTTCAAACAAACAAACAAACAAACAAACAAACAAACTCTTTAGCTTTATAATATTAGTATAGATATTATTTTAATTCATTGTCATTATGAGAGTTTAACTGTAAAGCTATATTTAACACAGGTCTCCTTTGAAATGGTGATCAGTCCGTCCACACGTTCTCAATGCAATTTTAATACATACTTAGTTGTAGCTCTACTGCTCTGTATTCTGTGATGTTGAGCAACAGCAATATTCTGTACAAACTGTTTCAACCGCGTTTACCTTTGCTGGATATAATATATAGCCTATGTTACTCGGTATTAATGTAGCTTTCCAATAGTGAATGAATTTTTAAAATCGGTTCAGTAGTTTCGGAGGAAAATTAAACAAAAAAAGGTTTCTCTCTTTATTATATTACTATAATAAGGAATTTGTATTGAAACATATTAAGCGCCACTTAAAAAGCGCAGTCTAGATTAAAACAACCTTCAACTTTGAGTGTTTTTCGATATTTTTCCTTAAATGTCAGGAAAAACCCCGCTCTTACTAAAACAGAAAAATATATCAAGTTAAATTACATGCATTTATCTTTTCCACACATTTATCTACTACAAAAAACATACATCTAACATGCTTTCGGAAGCTCGAATAATTCTTAATATGACATAGATATTTACTCATCCACGGATCAACCATGCTTAACCTTTGTCCATCCAGTGCTTACTTAGCCACCAGCACCTCACAAAACCACACAAAAACTAAACAGCAACAATCACCATCTACATATTTGTGTACTAATAACCATAATAACAGTGAAAGCAAAAAGTACTTAGCTCAATCAATTTAGAGGTGGAGGTCAATCAAACAAGTCATTTGAGCACTAAGAGTTGCAAACTGCAGACTTATCAATCAGCCTGCAGTTGACCCGTTAGTTGGCAAATCTAATCAACGTTTTTAGTAGGTTTGATACCGGGTAAATACCAGCAGTGTGATTCTATAAGACTTCACTCTAAACTTCGCATCTAAATCCGCCGTGAGTACTACACTAGCGCTACTCTTGCGAGCGTGTTTGCGAGTTGAACTAAATTAAACTCGAGATTTTGACAGATAAAGTATGAGATGACTTTTAGAACGTTTTGAACCGAATGCAAAGTGAGAGTGAATAGCGAAGTGAAATGCGAGTTGTTATCTGAATTTTATAGAATCGACGTACTGAACTTTGTAATGTTTCTTTGGACCCGACCATTTTTTGTAACACCAAAAATCGATGACAGATGTCAGAAAGAACCTGAACGCCTCATTAGTTCACTCGTAACTGGTCGTTATGGTCATGCCCACCGTACGAATTTGACCTAGAAGAAGGCGCCTGACCTACCTGCATTATGGCATCTCCGCTCATCTTTCCTCACTCCGTGGTATTACCATTCATATTCATACTGTTTTATGAGCTCACACAAACCATCGGCCGACTTAAAGTTTGCAGTGTGTTGCGGTACTCTAACTCTAACAAGCAGACATCATGGAAAAAGCTCTCTAATGTGTGAAATAGATGTTACTGTAACAAAAAAAAACTTTAAAAAAGAAAAGAACAGTTTTATTCGTTTTAAAAGTAAATCGATATAATCGGTCATGAATCGATTTCTTTTGTACCTAAATGTCCGAAAAATCGAATGAGGTTTCCATGGAAATGGTTTTGAGAGGTCAAGAAGTGTAGAACGGATTTGTTGGACAATGGTTGCTTTCTTTTTGTAATACCAGCTGATAGTAAGAAGGTCAGAAAGCAGTTTACTTTATGCCAACTTTGTGGTACAGTCAGCTTTAGAAGAAGCTGAATTAGAGCCCTGCCTCACTAGGACGCCAATGGCGACGTCGCCGGCTACGTATCCAAGCAGTTAGTATTGAAATGTATGGAACCTAACTCACTTGGCGACGGTTTGGCAACGTCGCCAAATTGGAAGCGTGGCCACGATCTACATTTCGCTACGTGGCTTCTGGCTACTCTGGCGCGGTTGCCACTATAATGTACGCGGTAAAGTGCACCTCCCTCACTCAGTCGCCAGTGTGGTCGCCAGTCAGCGTGCAATTTCTTCAGCGACGACGTAAACAATTGACTGCCGAGACGCCATGGCCACTCGAATTGGCGACCTTTAGATGCCAAAAGTAGCTAGGCCTGCGCCGCTGGCGACGTCGCCATGGCGTCTTAGTGAGGCAGGGCTCTAAATCTAAACAAAACTGCTAACCACCTTGCCGTCGATCACCTAGCATGTCTACTTTTTTTGAAGGCCAGGGTGTCAAGGACGTTTATATACTTTGATTTGTTCAGCTGTTTTTGCCGCTGAACGTACAATCTTGCATCACCTCATCGTATCTACTTCGCCAATTAATATTATTGTAAATTGATTTTGGAAAGTTTTTTGAAAGTATTCTTTGTGAGTTACAGGAACATTTTCATTTCAGAGAACGGTTTTATGAGCAGGCAGCAGAAAGATTTGGCGAACCTTCCATAGGTTCTTTTAATAATGATTTGGTGCAAAGTTAAAAAACAAAAGCAGGTCATTTTATATGAACTTGCAAAATATAGCAGCTCTATAGTATCCAAATACAAATCCTAAGCATTATAAATGAAAAAAAAAAAACAAAATAAAAACGCCTTGTGTGGTCTAGACACAGTCTAGCGTCGATCAGTTGGACTCAATTTAGACTATTGTTGTGTATAATTATGTAGTTGTTTTCAAATTGTATTGCAGATCTGATATGTAGGAATTACAGTTACCTATGCATTGTAATCACAAAGAAGCTGATTGGTGTATATTGTATATAGAACTCTATATACTATAGATATATACTTGGTTTAGTTGCTAACTCAAAAATGTTAGATTAGGTTTTGTCTGTGGTCCAAAATGTTTAATTTTGCACAACCTTTTCCGCTGATTTAGGAATTAATGTCAGTTTTTTTCTTTCATACCTAAAACAATTGCATAAATATTGAAAAAAAAAAAATGAATTTGGTGCACCATCACCTAAATTGCTTCACCTCTAAAGGTCACTGTTTCATTTTATCACTCAATTAAATTTAATAAAGTGAAGCTAAAGTTAGTAAATAATGTTCCTTACCCTGTAAACTATACCAATCAATTAGACCTATTGTTTACAATAATCAAAAACAGCATTCCGAATTTAAACAAATTACAAAGCAGCTTTACACCATCCTTTAATTGGCTATTTCATGCGCAAGAGTGCATTCACGGCCATTAATACGAACTGAAACAAAACATATCATAAATAGCCAATCCATGTGTACCGTGGCAAGTAAAACACCATAATTTGATCGTCAGGCAAAAGGGCGTAGTTCCACTGGATTGCCTGAAGCTTTCTTGCTTTATCATACCCAACTATGTTGGGGTCGGCTACCAGTGTAATCGGATGCAGCTGAATACTAGTGTTTTATAAGGAGCGACTGACTGCTTGCTTTATGTAGCGCGAAAACCATATTCACGTATAGACTCTTTTTAGAGAAAAAAAATAATTTAGTTGACCTATTTCAAATGTAGAATTATTTATAGACAAGAACTATCTGGGTTGGAAGCACCAATTCAACGTAAGTACCTTCCGAAACAACGAGGAACTCTTCATTACTAGGTATACAACATGTAACTTAATTAACGCACATCCTGAAATTAGTTTGTTCAGAATCGTTTACTGAATCGATTTATATCATTTTTAATATAGGTACTTTTTTATCCCAAAAATAATTAAAACTACGGAAATTATTGTCATATTAACCCTGTACAGTCAAAACAAATTCAAATAGACCGTAACTCAAAGTAATAAGACTTCGTGTATTGTCGGCTTTTTCCGTAGTTTCGTTATGTTGTGTCGAGTCGAGTGCGTTACGTGCGTAGTAGGTAGTATGACCAAAAAGTTCTCCAAGAATTGGTATAACTAATTTAGTAAATAACAATGCATATACATGTTAAATTAAAAATTCAGTGTATGTATTATGATTATAACATAATATTCTAATTAGGGTGGGTGTTTGAGGGTGTGCGTTAATTACGTTACATGTTGTATATGTATTTCAAAAGTCAAAAGTTATCAAAAGCCGACCACGAAGGCATTTTCATAACTTTTTCATATCGGTAGTGGAATCACACCTTAAATATTATCTGTTAATACCAAACAAGTATAGTAACAAAATTAATATCGGCGAACATCCGACGTCAGCCGCCTCGGGTTAATTTCAGCCAATCAGAGGCGAGCGCGGTGGGTTTCCACCAATGGGCGGTCGAGCGGAAAATGCAGATAAATCTGGGCAAGCGCAGATGTTTGTTTACAATTTAGTACCGTGTTGTGATGGGTTTTTATGGATTTAGGTCATGCAATGTTCGATTTAGGGCCTGATAGAACACCTGGGTTTTTTGTGTTTGGCAAGCTATAGCTTAACGGCTTCATCACTCGCAAGTATATAAGTTGTAGTAAAATGGTTTTCTAATATTGAGATTACAATTTCGCACCACCAATAAATCTAATATCTAATAATCAGTTTCGATTGGTCAAAAAAGTAATTTTATGTTATAAAATGATGTCGAGGCATTAGAAAAATGTAACAAAGAACGCGCGGGACTCGCAGGACATAACAAATCTAATTTGTATATTCACATTAATGTAAAAAAAATACGTATAAATAATAATTCGTAATTTCAAGTTTTTAATTTCAGGCTGATGTTAATTTTCAGACGTGTACCAGGAGAACATAAAAGCAAAAGAAATATAAATAACAAAACTATTCATAATTAATTCCACATTTAAAAAATTCAGCGTGCTATTTAAACATATTTTACTCACAAATCAAACAAACTAACTACCCATCTCTTTCTTTTTAGGAACAACGAAAAGAGATGGAACCACAAAATTTATAGAACCGCTAAATTCTACCTCTAAATTCAGGTAGTGTGTAAGCAAATTTAGTTTTTTTTGCGTCTAGTGTTCAGTCATTAATATACGATTATGTCTGGCGGCTGTTTGTACAGTTATTCGGTTGTATGTCACGTTCTATGCTCATGAACATGCTGAAAGCATAACACTAGTTTATCATCATCAGTTTTTGCGAGTCTGACTCATCGTAGAAAGATCTGGAAGGTTTAACTTGGTCTTAGTAAAGCAACTGTTATTTTTCGGTGGATAATCTACAAGACAAAATATTATTGATATTTAAGAATCACTAAACATAACTTTGTAGGCTTTTGTGAATAGTCGTACTATTTACACACACAAATATATCGTAACGGGAACCTGAAAAGACCAGGTTGGACTTAAAAAACTAAGTTGTTACAGGTGTAAATAATTAGTTTTTAGTTTGCTAACTAATTAAGTTATTTTTTGTGAGAAATCATCAGATGACGGGTACACCGGGAGGGAGTGTCAGACTTACTGATTACAACCCATCTTTGTCGTTTAACTTTTTCGAACAATCCCGCAGCTCTAACAGCAAGACCTAGTGACAGATTTCAATTTTCTTTCCTAAGACCCCTGATGTGTCCTCAAAGAGATGTTAGCAAACCCCAGTGGGGCCCAGCAGGGTCAAGGCCTGCTGGGGCTGCGGGAATGTTCGAAAGAGTTACCGCGGACCTGGTACATAAAAGGCCTACGAAGGAACATGATGGGTCTTAGTCAGTAAGAGTCTGACACTCCCTCACCGCTGCTAACCCACAGCAGGAGGAGTCATTTGATGACTTCCCATCGCTTTTCAAATTGTAACAGTGACTCCCAAATATAACAGCCGGAGAAGACAGCTCGATTCACGTGCGTTTTAACCGAGTTCCCGAAAAGGAGGTGGTTTTCAATTTTAATATTTTATGTTTTTGCTTTGCTAAAGATAGCACTTGCTCAATGTCAAGACCCGAAGAGGTAAAATATTTAGATTATGTTGTTATGTTACATTTCAAGCATAGGTATGTGAATTATTGAAATTAGTCTAAAAATATCTTTTGAATAAGTAATAATGGCGTCCACGGCCGATTTCAGCCACGGCGGCTGTTCTCATTTAAGGAGATCTGCCAGCTGCGCAGGACATATTATAGTGCACGAGCATTTGCGCAGACACAGATGCACTCCCTATTCCTTCACTCTCATAACCCGATGGGACGGCAATCCGACACGACCGGAAAGAGATCAGGCGCAGGACCGACATTTACGTGCTCTCCGATGCACGGGTGAATCAATCACCAACTTCCAGACTACGGGCTGCTTTGTGAAAGTTCAAGAAAACCCACAAAACAATTTCGGCCCGACCCGGGAATCGAACCCGAGACCTCGAGAACAGCAGCCGCGCTTGCGACCACTAGACCAACGAGGCAGTCCAGTAATAAGTAGATCCAGATAGTCCAGTAATTGAATAAGTAATAAGTAGATCGAAGTATTCGATGAATATTATATTTTGATTAGACTTATTTCATTTCCTTTTGCATGCGAATTACGAGTGATTCATATAGAAGAATAAACAAGAAAAAAAATCTGCATTAATAAAACAAAGTTTTCATAAGTTTTGTTTTAATTACAGTTTTGCTATCTGTTCGAAAATGTTCTAGAATTATCATTTTAAAACGAAGTGCGTCAAGGAATCACATCACATCATCAGCCTATCGCAGTCCACTGCTGGACATAGGCCAAAGAATAGTTTTGTTTAATTGATATTTATAATCAAACTTTATACCTACCATAAATAAAATACCAATTACATAATTGTAATATCTAGTATATCTTGGAACCAATGACTGATTAAAGGGACTGATTGAAGGAAGAACTCGAGGAAACCTGGACTATAATGTCTGAAATCACCAACCCGTATTGAACAAGCGTGGTGAATTAGTGCTCAATCCTCATCTGTGTGATAGGAGACCTATGCCCAGCAGTGAGACAATAAAAACTGCTGATGATGTTAATAGTAGCAAAGAAGAACATGAATGTTGATGAGAATTTGAAGCTTTTCCTTGAATGGGAGAAATAACATGGGAAACTTCACATATTCAAGAAAATTCCAATAAGTTTTAATAACTATTCTTTACTACTGTATAAAAAGTACCTACAGCCACTCCTAAAATCTTCTATAGACCGGAAAGTAAATATAGAGTTTACTAGCTTTTTCCCGCGACTTCGTTCGCGTGGAATAGGGACTTCGACAGATTTTTGGTTTGACCAATAGATGGCGCTATATGTCCGGAATATTTTTTTGTTTTTATATTTTTTGTAATAAAAACTATCCTATGTCCTTTCTCAAGTTCCAAACTATGTCTGTACCAAATTTCACACAAATCGGTTCAGTAGTTTAGGCGTGAAGAATAGACAGACAGACAGAAAGACAGATAGACAGAGTTACTTTCACATTTATAATATTAGTTAGGATTACACAAAATACTCTATTATTAATTCGCTACACACATAAAAACTGCAAATACCAGTCTTGCTTTAATTTGCTCAGCTTTAATTACATTGGTAACCAAATTTTATGTCTCTATTTTTACAAGATCCATCTAAGCATATAACATGAAGAAAAAATTGTGTCTGATCTAGTATTTTAATAAAAAACGAAGATTATTTATATAAAAAGCTTTTAAAAAGCTTTGAATATTGTTGAATAAATAGGTAAATTAATTTGTTTTGAATCAAAATAAATAATATCAAATCTCATTTAATAATCAAAACTCGATATTTTATACTAATATTATACTTAGATGCGAAAGTAACTCTGTCTGTCTGTAACACTTTCACGCCAAAACCACAAAAATACAGATACTTTTGAGTCTGACACAGGACGCTATTTTTTACTCGAGTGCAAGAAGAAGTTCCCACAGGACACAAATTAAACCACGTAATGAAACCTCTAGTTTCTTAAAACATCTATTTTTTTCTGAGTTCGTGAATTCGTGTATATTCCGTATCATTACCGCCGGTTTAACATAATACACTTGAATTTATAATTGAGAGTTATTGTTACATGACTGGGGAATTCCGACCACCAAGTAGGCATACCGCGAGATTGTAACAAGATTTCTTTGACATCGTACTTAAAAAGTACTTAGAAAAGACACATGTTTGTGTGATATAAGGATTCAGTGCATAATAGCATCAGAGTGAAAGCTATGATTTATGATTACTCATTTTATTATAAAGTGCATGATTTATCAAGGCGATCAACCAACATCGCTTTTGAAATAATTTTGCATTTAATTATTATACATTTTCGATATTATGAATGTTATATTCATAATTATATAACCAGTTACTGGTATCTAAGAAACATAAGTTTGTTAAAAAAAAAACAAATGATTTTAAATGTCTTAAGATGCGATTTCATCTCCATCATGTGTAGTAGTTGCAATTTAGTAGGTACCCTAAACCTATGTATTATGTTTAACTCCCAATCTCCAAAAATAACTTAGTCACACATTTCAAAAACAGACAGACACACTTTTAATCACCCAGACAGTTTTTTACACACGCGAGCATATTAATCAACCACTTAATAATTATAATTACTAACTACACTTTATCTCGCATAAACCGGTCCATCTTAGTGTCTCTGTAACTGCACATACACTAGTTACTTTTTTATTTATGTAGTTGTTTTTTTATAAGTTTATAAATAGAAAAGAGGGCAGTAACACTCGGCTAGTAGACTGCCAAGGCTGTTTGAGAAAAATGTGTATCATTATGATAGTCTGTAGCTAGCCTTATGTGTGAAGGAAGGCTTGTAAATGATGATGGTATGATTTGTTTATTGAAATATTTTTTGGAATATGAGTATTTTATATACTTTATGAACTAGCTGGCTGTACAATCTAGTCTTATTATAGTCGCCTATAATCCGTACTAATATATAAACGTGAATGTTTGTTCCTCTGTAACGCAAAAATTACCAAATACCTCTAGATTTGAAAAAAAAAAATTAAAGTAATATCGCTTATATTGGCTTATATCGCTTACATTGGAAGTAAGATAGAATCTTGCAATATAGAAGATAGCTCTAATTTATATCCGGTTGTGGAAAATCGTACCCTTAAGGCCTCTGCCTCGAATTTTGGTGGGCAGCGGGGCGGCAGCGGCGGCGGCGCGGGCGGTCACCGTTTTGACTGGAGCTCACCGCTCGTTGCCCGCTCCCGCGCCGCTGTATTCGAGGGCCGGTCCATTTGATTATACGCGTAAGATCCTGCCGCTCCCGCGCCGCCGCCGCTGCCGCCCCGCTGCCCGCAAAATTCGAGGCAGAGGCCTAGGATGCGAGTGAAACCACTGCCAGAAGCTAGGGCTTTCAGAACAAGAAGCAAGCTAATAAAGGTTAATAGGAACCAAATCGTTTCTACCGACTAAATCTATACCGGGTTCTCCAGTTACACTGCAATTTCCAGGGCCTTTGTAACTTCCATACAACCCTTCAATCCTGGTCACTCAAAAGCCTACAGCCGTCACACACTCCCAAAACCAGCAAGTGCATTCAAATTCAAATAAATCTACAACAATAAGATTTATGTTGTGTAAATATTGTAAGGTTTGTCTGTCGGCCAGCGGAAGGCTTGGCACAGCGCCCCCTTGGCGTGCCAAGCTGCCCCCCATGGCATGGCGTGGAGATTTATGCTGATTTCTTCAATAAACCCCATCCGTTTTGGTGCAAAGTTTTATTTCTTTGGTTGTTGAAAATTTAATTGTTTTTTTGAGATATTTTGGATTTTTGAGTTTCATAGTTAGCCTGTTAATATAAGAACAGGGCCGAGCCGACCCCAAAAACGCCTGTGTGCGAGGGCTTGAAGCGCCTCTTTTTTACCCGACTGCGCAATACAAAGGAGGGTTTGTTTATCAGCCCCTGTGAGCATGGACTTTTTCAAACTATTCAGACTACACGCGTGTATTATGAACTTCATCCCTGTAAATGTATTTCTTTTCGTCAGAGAAATTAAAATGTCTGAATATGTGTATCAAAGGTTAAACTATACTACAAACTGGATAAGCATTCCACAAAAATACTGGTAGTAAATGTCTTTAAACCATTTGAAAAAGAAAACTTTTGAATTTCATGCACGTAATACATTATTATTTAGATTACACCGAGCTTTTACTCAAATCATAGTATTGTAGGGCACAATAACAATTCTCCAAAAACTTTTTTACAAAAAAATATAACCGACTTCCCAAAACACTAAAAAGCAAAAAAAAACTAATTTTAGGTGCATCGGCCTAGAAGTCGGTGTCTAATGGATGTCCCTGAGTTAATTTTGCCACCGACTTCTAGGCCGATGCACCTAAAATTAGTTTTTTTTTGCTTTTTAGTGTTTTGGGAAGTCGGTTATATTTTTTTGTAAAAAAGTTTTTTATTTTCAGCTTTTCAGTGAAACGAATAAGGTCACTATCCACATAACTGGAAAGTTCTCATTGATACGAAGAATATAAGCCCAAACACGAGGTAGTTTTCATTTTCAGTTGTCGAGCTCCCTCGACCTTCTCTGGTCTCCATCATCAGGTCAGCTCCAAACCTTCACTGTTGCAAAGGTCTCGTCAATACGAATAATATAAGCCCAAACACGAGGTAGTTTACAGACTCAGTTGTCGAGTTCCCTCGACCTTCTTTGGTCTCCATCATCAGGTCAGCTCCAAACCTTCACTGTTGAATAGTGCTATCAGACATACATATGAGTGTCAAGGTTTAACCCTATGTATGCTTACAACTTTCGAAAGTTGCCCTCGATATCTCAGGGTTTCCATCATCAGATCCCTGACCTGATGACTATGGGACCAACTGGCAGCTATTCCGCGTCGAACAAAAAAAGAATGACGTAAATCGGTCAATAAACCTCGGCGTAATCGATGTACATACATAGAAAAAAAAAAAAAACATACCGGCCGAATTGAGAACCTCCTCCTTTTTGGGAAGTCGGTTAAAAATTCAAATACATAAACAAACTTTCTTATAGTTTTTTTTTACTCATCGACATCCGATCACCGTATTGCGATCGTGAAAACTACCTGTCTCTTGAAGATTTTTCATGATTGACTTCTATTACTTCAAGCGAAAACCAACCATTTTGCACTTACCTATAAAGTTCAAAACATTTCGCACCTTTTCACACACACTTAAGTGTCGTAACTGCAGAAATGGAATTAAGGGAATTCGAGCTTTAAGTTAATGGCGCTAAGGTTGGTTTTAGTTTGTTGGTGTTGTGACTTAGGTGGTTTTTGATAGGTTTTTTTATGAGAATGCTTCCGTTAATAGAATTTTAATGAAGTAATGTCAGTGGCGTGGCGTGGCGTGGCGGTAGTGCATGTCATGCCCATCTCCTTACGTGTGCTCGCCACTGGCCAGTTGGTAGCGATAGGAAACAAAATAGAGCAAACTTCTTAGATTTTTATTTTTAACTTTCATACAAGAATACGTTTGTTATTATTAGGCCGTGTTTTGTATATACCTACTTGTAAATTATAAACGACAAATTAACAACGGTTACCCTTACATTTTCAATGATAATAATCACGTTTTTTTTCACACATTCACAGCATTTAAAACTGAAGTGGAAATATTAATATAACAAACAAATACAGGTTTTCCACATTTATATACTTGGTAAACGAAAATATAAGTTTTTAGCACATGTTTAAGAATATTAAGATATGTAATATTAAACTATGCGTTACTTAAAAAATCCATGTTTAATCAATATAGGTACCTACATACATTTTAACATTACAACCCACGTATCAAAGGTTGAATCTCTCTCAAGCATTCCACTTAGATACTTTTAATTTAACATTCACAACTTTTTCACGAATTACTTTTACGCGCACCGTACATATGAGTGGGCATCTATATTTGCCGAATCTATTCCATCAAAGTGAAGACAATAATTACGGAGGTACAGTTATAGATCGAACAGATACGACGATGGATAGATAATGATGAAACTATTCCCGAAAGCAAATGCTTTAACAGCTTTCTTACTAGAAGTGCCCGCGGGTACGCTCGCTTGTAAACTATATCCTGGGTCGTACCAAGATGGAATGAGATACCCTGGTTAAAGTCTCTAGCGAAATAGTGCCTGTTTCACCAGAAGTGATCCAAGACGTATTCAAACACGGTCTTCAGATTTTACTTTCATTAAATTCTAGCTACGCGTCCCAGGGTTAACTTCATCAGGAACTTGAATAAAATAAAGCAAATGGCCCATGATGAGGATAGTAGGAAAAGCTTTCTAATAGTGAAATAATTTTTCAAACCGGTTAAGTATTAGGGTGAGTATAGACTACAAAATTTTCTCGAGCATTTCTGTGTAATGTAACATTCTAGCGAATGGTATAATACAGGCAAAAGCTCAGTCTCCAAAGCATTTCCATGTAATGTAACGTTCGTGCGAATGCTCGGCGTTATGTTACGGGTAAATGCTCACAGCAAGCGAGTCTTTCGTCCCTCTCCTTCCGCGTCACCCCGCAACCGCGCATCGCCCGCACTTGGCTCGACGAAATGTTATACCAATACGCTCGATGAAATGTTATACCAATACGCTCGACGAAATGTTACACCAATATGTTCGTTGGTTTGTAACAAACAGGCGAGCGTGCTCGATGTTTTGTTCATAAAAGGATGATACACTAGAACATCTCATAGAGCAGCTCGTTGTTCTGTTACAAGTAAATGTTGTAGTCTATACTCAACCTTATCTGAGCCTTTTGGTTACAAACAAGTAAATTACTCATTATAGTATTGAGTTTTAATGTATTGCGTTTTTACTGTTTCGTCGTTGACGCACCCTACAATACCGGTTTCGTTCTTTTTAAATCTTACTAAAGATTATATCTATACTAATATAATATTATAAAGCTGAAGAGTTTGTTTGTTTGTTTGAACGCGCTAATCTCAGGAACTACTGGTCCGATTTGAAAATTTCTTTCAGTGTTAGATAGCCCATTTATCGAGGAAGGCTATAGGCTACTTTTTATCCCGATACGGGAAGTAGTTCCCATGGGATGCGGGTGAAACCGCTGCCAGAAGCTAGTTTATTAATAAGCCAAGAGAAAATAATTTTAGCAAGCCATAGCAATTTGTGATGGCTTAATGCAAAAAATAAGACCTATGCATATCTAAGATCTCTACATACATTAGAGACCTGAATAAAATCATAAAGTGCTACAATTTTTGTGGTCTACCTCAGCTTTCTAAATAATCTTCTATATAATAATAATATTCGGGATTTCAGTGTCCGTATAATGCAGTTTCTAATACAAATTCATATTGTAAGGTTAGGCATAAGCGACCTAGACCAAAATATGTAATTTAAAATTCATATTCGGGACCGCTAAGTCAAGAGACTAAATTGGACCAAGTTATTTTTTACTAGCTTTTGCCCGCGACTTCGTTCGCGTGGAATAGTGATTTTTGGTTTGACCAATAGATGGCGCTATATGTCCGAAATAAATTTTATTTTTATTTTTATATTTTTTTATAATAAAAACTATCCTATGTCCTTTCTCGAGTTCCAAACTATGTCTGTACCAAATTTCACACAAATCGGTTCAGTAGTATAGGCGTGAAGAAAAGACAGACAGACAGACAGAAAGACAGACAGACAGACAGACAGACAGAGTTACTTTCACATTTATAATATTAGTTAGGATATCATACCAAGTAACTGAAAAAAATTACCTTGCGAATAATATAGGTATATGGAAAAGTAAATTCACTGTGCAAACTACTGAAAAGTCTGAGTAAAGCATAATGCTACCTTTTATCCGATTGCAGAAAGTAGTTTTCCCGGGACTCAAGTAGAACCGTGGAGAACTGCGGAGAACAGCTAGTCATTAATGACTGTTTCGTTACGGACACAGGACTATGAAACTTATTTTGATCGGTAGACATAGCTATGTTCTTTTATATATTTGTCTCATACATCTAAAGCAACCATAGACCATGTACACATTGTCTATGGGCGTATACAATTAACCAATAATGTCTGGTTATTAAACAAACACGTTTTAACTGTAACCATAGACAAATCCGTAACCGCACGACCGTTGCCGAATGCAGTAATGTTGAGAGCAAACAAACAGTTTTGTGGCTTCAAGCACGTTATGCATGGGCTAATGAGTCAATTTGAGACTAGACAGACTTTTATTATAAGGTAGTGAATAAATGATGTATCTAGATTTTGGGTTTTCAAAGTGTTAGGGCTTGACCCAATGCATGGAACTTTACGTTTTTGTATGAGACAATTTACATAAACATTTATCTGTACCATATATGTATTACCTACAAATATTTTAAAAGACAAAAGAGAGAGAAACAGAAGAGTTCAACGAGCTATTTTGCAAAATAAATATAATTTATCATTTAGTCTGTTTGACGCCCTAATCTTAGTATTTATAATAATTTTAGTATTAGATAGAGCATGTACATATAACCAGGTAGGCTTTCTTCTAGAATTTGTTGAGATCGAAATAATTTTCAAGGGCTACTGGTAAAACAGCTTCCAGAACAGGCCCGCCGTAAGCGGGCGTGCAGCGCGTGCACAGCACGCGGGCGGCACGTCCTGGAGGCGGCAAATCTAGCGAGTTATCACGTAATATTTAAAAAATACAATATCTTTTTACTAATGATTTGATTTCAATATTTCCGAACACAGCAATAGCGCTAGGAATATTACTTACACTGCCGGTTTCAGTTAGGTACATCTGTTGAAAGGACATTTTCAAAATTAAAGATTCTTTAAAACGATTTAAGATCGCTAGTTAGGGGGCGGCAAAATTAAACCAAAATTAAATTTCAGAAAAAGCCGCCCTAGCTTTGGTCGTCTCCTATTAATTTTGACTGTTTCACCCTTTGCATCCCCAAAAAAATTCGCGCTCGCTGCGCTCGCGGCTCCATGTCAAATAGCGCATTTTATCTTTGTTTAATTGTTGAGGCATTCAATTGCGAAAAAACATTTTTCGCGCACGTATGTTATGGCTTTTTATGATATGTTTACTTCATGAAAACTCTAAGGAAAAAATCGCGCTCGCTTCGCTCGCGGCTTCTGCACTTCGCTTCTGTGCATATCTTAGTTTTTGACTTTGCTTTGTTAATTTACAGTGGTTTTTATTTGTTTTGTGTCCTTAGACTAAAAAATTTTCGCGCTCGCTCCGCTCGCGCTTCCTTACATATGGAATGTGTCCTATAAGTTGACTTTTCAACGGGAAACCCACCAAATAACATATTTTACTGACTTTAAACATTGTTATATAGAGGTATATTTAAGTGCGTTAGTTTAAGTTAATCACAATCTTTCAATACATAGGGGCCACTTGGGTAATGATTGCACTGCATTGATGCCCTAAGCAATTGCTTAGTTTGATTATGAGCTAACCCACGACTGCTTAGGTTACTCTGAGCATTTCAAGTAAATAAAAAGTTATGTGTAATGTATGTTATGTATTGCAATAGTTATTATCCAAAAGTAGGTGGGTTTTCTGCAATCAGAGCGGTGCATGTACATATTTTTTTCTGTTGGACAAGTAAGACGGATATGAATCGCGGACCCCTGGATCCCCCCCCCCCCCCTTATATATTTTTTGACAAAACGTATGTAGTCGTAGGGCGGCATAATCAGTTTTGCACGCGGGCGAACAAACAGCTAGCGGCGGGCCTGTTCCAGAATCAGTTTCTAATAAAACAATGCTACTGATTTCTGTCCTATTTCCCAGATTAAGATAAAAATGCATGATTATAGTCCGAAAAAAGAAACCATCGCTCTTCAATCACTTAAATACTTAAATGCTAATTATCCTATCGAATTCTAGAGCTCATTATTTCTAGATTGTTCTAATGGTCTAAAAATCCGTGCTCATCTGTCAGCGCTTAGAGTAGCACCAATAATGACCTATTCAGCCTAATCTGTCAGTTTGACAGACAATTACATGTCTATGCCTGGGGGTCCCTGAACAGGTGAGCTGGTGGCCTTAATTACCTTTGTATTTTGTATCTGTGGTGATTCATGGCGCGTAACCATGAGGAAGGTTGTAACAGAGCGTCCATTGACTACAGAATCTATGATATGTTGATGTTTTTTCCTGTATCTTTAGGTAAGTTATTTTTAGAGATCTTCTCTTTTGGCAGGTCATGTGCTAACAAGATGATTAGTTATTTTTCTGACTTCTTATTCGTGAACGTTAATCGCCTGTTACTTTGTAAATATAAGCTCGATAAATTAGAAATGCTTAATTTACACCTTACTTAATGTAAATGCAAAATTAAGCATTTCTTTAGGTTCATCTGTAAAAATATGCAACTGGGATGTAAATAGCATATATAATAAATAAGCAATTATTTATTTTATTACCTTATTTTTAGTTACATAAAACCTTCTACACGTTCCTACTCTATGACATAGCTGTTAGTTGGTTTTCGCACGCGCGACGATTATTCTACCACAGATTATGACAGACGTACGGATTTGGCGCGTAAAAAACTTGTGACAGTTAATTTGGCGGGATTTGGCTTAGTCTGCCGATAATTTTGTGATGGCTAGACGAATGGTTTTTGGAAATTGATTGGAGTACTATCCAGTCGTTGTTATGGGTATTGAATAGGATTTTTTTGTTGTACCAAATGAAAGCCTATTCAGTAATAAAACAATATCTAGATGTAGGTAACTAAGCTGGTTTTCAATGTCGTTTATACTAAAAACCACATCTTTTGGCCAACTGGTTGTGCCTACGAACGGCACATAGAATTCATACTTGGCACCAGAAAATTTGACCAAAACCAAACTGTTTTTAAATCAAATCATTCTGACTATCTACTGCCTGAAAGACGTTGAAAAACTTATTATCGTGAACTAAATCTCCAAACCACAGTTCATATGCAAAATGTAGACAGCATAGTCAGATTTTTTTTGATAGAACCTACACTTGCTGTAACTAATCACTAGCCAAACTAGATCCCTCCGGCGGTTTCACCTGCGTCCCGTGAGAGCTACTTCGCGTAACCGGATGAAAAGTTTTTTCGATAAATAACTTACCCAATACTGTTTTTTATATCGATTTAGGTCCTGAGATGAGCACGTTCAATCGAACAAAGTCAGCATTACCTATAATTAATGAAGTACCTAACAAATATCTTTGGTACTGCCATTTTAAAATGACAATTCTGACAAATCTATACTAATATTATAAAGCTGAAGAGTTTGTTTGTTTGTTTGTTTGTTTGAACGTGCTAATCTCTGGAACTACTGGTCCGATTTGAAAATTTCTTCCAGTGTTAGATAGCCCATTTATCGAGGAAGGCTATAGGCTACTTTTTATCCCGGTACGGGAAGTAGTTCCCACGGGATGTGGGTGAAACCGCTGGCAGAAGCTAGTCATCTATACTAATATTATAAAGCTGTAGAGTTTGTTTGTTTGTTTGTTTGTTTGAACGCGCTAATCTCAAGAGCTACTGGTCCGATTTGAAAATTTCTTTCAGTGTTAGATAGCCCATTTATCGAGGAAGGCTATAGGCTACTTTTTATCCCGGTACGGGAAGTAGTTCCCACGGGATGCGGGTGAAACCGCTGGCAGAAGCTAGTATTATATAATGATATACCTACTGATTTTAATTGCACACTATCTGCGGATTACAATAATAGATTTTCAATTACAGATTGGAATTTGGCATAATTTATATGAAGCTAATGTTAAAATTCAATCTCCAATCCGAAAACAATTGATGGATCGGTTATTGCAATTCACTCTCATCTGGTGAAACCTCGCTTCTTTAATACCTAATTATCTTTTAAATGAACAGTACAAAAACATGGGAAATTCCATGTTATGATACCATTAGTATACATTCTATTTTTGACGCATCTGTGGGCTATCGAGATGGTGGAGATTAGATACCGACTGTTAAGCGTATGGCTGCGGTTGGCGAGTGAAGATGTAAAATTCTCTTAGATATGTACCGGTAGCTTTAGGTTTTTGTATAGTGGTAGATATGCTGTAGCTATATAAAGAAAATAGTCCTTTTGGGAAGTCATTTAATAAATATTCATAATTGATAGATTACATAGTATTTTTTTTGTACACCATGATTAAAAAACAATACAGAGTATTATAAATTGGCGGTTTTCGCTAAAAAACATTTTCTTCCAGAACACATAGTATGGAGTTTGACTATAGATGTACTGAAAAAAATATTAAGGTGAGTACAGACTATGTAACATGTTATATAACCTGTGTTTTATAACACGTCCACATTATGTAACCTTGTTATTAAACATTGCAACATATAACAATACTGTACACATTAGAATAACATTGCAATATAACAATGTTATACAACCATTGTCGTTTGTCGTTCTTCAGTGCTATCCACAATGTCCACAATAAATAGTTATAAAACATGTTTTATAAAATTCATTGTCCACATTATCTGAAACATGTTATATAGCAATGTCGTATAACATGTCATGTTACATAGTCTGTACCCACCTTTAGCAAAGCATGACAGATGAACAGATAGTAGAGAATGTGGTAAATGTACATTTTTATTTCGTAAAATGGCCATTCCGGGATCCCTAGGTACAAACTTGTATTTTAATTTTCACGTAGGGGGTAACACAGCAACAGCATCAACGGAGAAAAGCTGAAGATGGATGATTCCAATTTACTAGATTTCTGAGCTAATTAGTAATCTACACATATGATAACATAATATAGCATACTGTCTACTTTTATATATATATTTTTTTATTAAACATATTTAAAAGCGTCACATATCCTAGCTATACACCACAAGCCCCTCACAGTCACGCTCCGTCAGACGGAAGCCAATACCAAAACGTCAGCAGATCACGAATGTTAAGTGCCCTCAATCATTAGCTGTTACTGCTGGTAGCCAATGCTGTTGTCTTCCAAAGGGCAAGCTAAATGTTACGCGCTTAGAAGGCAATGAATGCCGATTTCATTAATTTGATATGGCTTGAATCACTCTGCAATCATGGTTGATAGAATGTTGATTTCTTCATAACCAACCTTTTTATCGATCGTATGTATAGTATGTAAAGTCCTTTTCTCATATAGAGGAGGTTATATTCTCAAGTTCAAGTTAATCAAAGCTCAGGGTATATTTCCTCAAAATGTTTTCCTTCACCTTTACTAAGACATTGGTATAGTTATCGGCATGGATATTGAGCTCTCGGCGGAAGAGTGGGGATCGCTTTGCGCACTGTACACATAAGGCAATAAACCAATAAATCGCTTCTGCGCAGGTGAAGGTCAGGGCTCAATATCCGTGCCGATAACTATATCCAAGATACGAGAAAAGATGTATAACTTGTCTGACCTGGAATCAAACTTGACTTCCTAAACTCAGAATCTAGTTGTTGAAAAACATGAGGAACATTCCAATAACTTCTTAAACTTTCCATTACTTTATGATCTTGGACTATGGACTTGCCACTTGGTAAAGATACGTTAGTATTATTATTCTTGAAGACCATGTAGGTAACCACAAAATACTCGCTATGGTCCGATGGCCAAATTGTTATTGAAAGAAGTGGGAATCCCAGAACATGTTAATAGTCAACAGATGATAGAAATATGGGAGCCATGTTGAATAGATATAGCCATGAATCACTGCTCTTTCTATAATCATATTACGGTATTATTAACTTAGAATATAAAACGACTAGTTTATTCCCTAGATTTCACCCGTGTCCCCGTCTCGCAGGATCTATACCGCACGTCCAGTAGTACTTCTAGAAATTGGAGCGTTAAAGCAAGCAAGTACACTGTTCAGCTTTCTAATATTAGTATACATTTTGAAATTAGTTTTTATGTGCTTTGTAAGAACCTCATGGAGCTTTATTTTGGAATTATATTTCGCTGTACCTGAACTGTTCGGTCAAGTTAGATAGAAACACCAAATAGCACTAAATAATCCTTTTACCACGAGATATTATGTGACGAACGAGCAGATGGATCACATAATGGAAAGCGATTATCACCACCCATTCAATGGACATCCACGTCACCATAGAGTAAACTGTGTTACCAGCTCTATAATGGTAAATTAACGCTAATAAACTTTTTTTTATAGAAACAATTGTTCTTTTCACCAAAATTTTGTAAGTATTATCAGATGAGAGCAATTGGCGTGCCATTCCTAACAGTGAAACACTTAAAGCATCCCAATCAATCGAGATAATGAATTAATGACAGCCTTTCTAACGACTTCATAGTAATTTGTTCATATGAGGTGAGAACCTATTCTGTTTTATAGCTGAAGTTGACGGGCGAAAAATCCAACTGTTTTGAAGATTACTATGAACATGAAATACAATAGATAGTAACCTATAAAATTAACTGAAAATAATAATATGCGCTGCTTAGAAACAACCAGCTTTTAATATTTTCTTAAACGTTTTTTTTTCAGTAAGGTAATAATGATTTTTTTTATGTCCCAATATCTTTATGGTAAGTAATTAATTTAATTCTGTAGGTAGGGTATCGAATAGTTGTTCAGAAAATTAAAAACTTACAATTTCCAAGACATTAATTTATTTATTAGTGAATTGTGCAGTTAAAACATTAGGTACCCTCGATTTGAACAAATTAGACAAAGTCGGTTACAAATGCTACCTCAAATTACTATCAAGTGAATTATCTCTTTCGCTAAGTGAGATTGACTAATTGGATGATTCAGAAAAACCTCATCTTTGGTAAAAGTTAATTTTGATGATTAGTGTTTTTAAGCTTTTATATTATTTATTTTTAGACATGATTGCCGTTATAGAGAATCATTATTAGGTGTAATAAGTGCCTACTGAAAGTTAGTGAGTCAAGGGTTTTTGATTGTAACTCATGGAATTGTGATCTAGTTTTCATTTCCGCGAAGAATGATATCTTTAAAAGAATCTCAAGAAGTTCATTTTCCTTACTAAAGCCAAGTAATAGCCGCACGTGTCAATCGCATTAAGTTAAGAAATAATTATTTTAGATCTTAAAATTAATGAATGTTATATTGGTGGGCCCTGCTGCCATTTCAAAATCTTTGGCAATCGTCACAGGCTATCAAAAGCAAGAAAGTTTGACAACTGGTCTTGTCAGCATTTTATCGAGTTACTCGATAAACCGGGTTCAGGAGATCATGTAAGCAGTCCATGTAAAACACTGGATCTAGAAAAGACTGGAAGCCAACCCCTTTTACACACCAATTTACATATCCCCATACAAAACTCTCGTTAACCCTCAAAAGTAACTACCAACAAAACCGCAACACATTCTTGCAGCATTACATCAGATTTTTGGCAGCAGCGCCTGAGGGGACGCACCTGTCTCCGCAATGGTTATCAGCACGCGACCTGATGCTGATTATGATGGCGAACGATTTCACTGAAGGCCACACAGGCAAGCTTCTGCGTTTGGGTGATGAATTGTGTGTATAGTGTGGTTTAATGAGCCTTTAGTTGTTGAAGTTGTACTTTTCTAAGTTTGTATGTACTTTCTAAGTATATCTTAGACACCAATGACTGTGTTTCGGATGGCACGTTAAACTGTAGGTCCCGGCTGTCATTGAACATCTTTGGCAGTCGTTACGGGTAGTCAGAAGCTAGTAAGTCTGACACCAGTCTAACCAAGGGGTATCGGGTTGCCCGGGTAACTGGGTTGAGGAGGTCAGATAGGCAGTCGCTTCTTGTAAAGCACTGGTACTCATCTGAATCCGGTTAGACTGGAAGCCGACCCCAACATGATTGGGAAAAGGCTCGGAGGATGAGGATGGCTGAGTTGTTGAAGTTGTAGGTAGAATTAATTTTGGTTATTGGTTGGTTGTTTTGATAGGATACTTCTTTATGTAAACGTAAGAAAACAGGTATAATCCTTGTCCAGATTTTAATTTGTGTACAGTTGATTTTGCAAAATTGTAGGTACCTTTGATTCTGCTGTTTTTAGAGGAGCACATCACCCAGAGACGAAGTTATGGATGGCAATTTAAATAAAACTACTTTTACGGATTTTATCGCGGTTATATTAATATTATTTAATCCCGACGTTTCGGATCCTTTACAGCATCCATGGTCACGGGCAGACTAAGGTGTTGGTTGTCTTGATATGCGAAACCAATTCAAAATTAGCTTTTAATGAGATCTAGTGAAATACTGAAAAACGTTAATAGGTAGGTATCAGAAAGCTGTCTAGATTGGAATTAAATCTTTTGAAAATCTCAACAAAAACCCAATAAACTATCTATACCGGCAGATTCCCTCCAATTTTCTCCAAATAAATTTGCGTGGCGAAAAGCTTAAAAAAGTCGCCTCACTTTCGTAGAAAAAAACTACAGTAACGGTCACCGGCAACATTTAATTCGACCATTAAGAATGAACGGTCTATATAAATCCAAAAACAAGTTGCACCGGACCGTCGACAATAGGTAAGTACAAAAAAAGGAAATTACCAAAGAGATTGGTCCGAGACAAGCGCGACGCGCGCCAAAAAACGGGCGCCTTCGACAAAAGGTTTAAAAAAAACCCGAAGCCAATGAGAAAAAATGTGAACCGATATCGAATCGAGTGGGCATCGAGATCAGATAGAACGTGCGTGACTGTCCACGCGCGGAGAATCGATCGGAAAGGCGCGTGGCTACAGCACTATGCAAAAATCGATTTTGGACCTGATCGATTGGAAAGTCTAGGTTCATCGCTCATTAGACGCTGAATCGATTGAATTCTTAGAAACACAGCCTTCAATTCAGCGGTAGCGAAAAAAAACAATATCAAATATGTATTTCAATATACATTTCTTGGTAACCAACTGCCCCAATTCAAGTTTTCCACGTGAGAAACGCAATGGACTTTAAAGTAAGACTATTCAGAAAATTTCCTGTTTGGAAATTCTTACAGATTGAAAATGCTGTGGTTTATTAAGCGCGTATATTTCGAGAAATGTATGCGTCATAGCACTGGCGACATTTTTTTAAAGCTTTTTTTCGATACTGAATTAATGAAAAGCGTGTTACGATTCTTTTAGAATCACATTTTGTATGAGTCAGAGCTATGTTTTAGTGTTGTCATATATACGAAAAGCTGATTCCTATGGTTTTGCCTGAAGAAACTGCCTTCTATACCCTGATAAAATATCACCTATGAAACTCCCAAATGACGTAGCTTTGTATTAGTAAAATGATTTTCAAAAGTGGTTCCTCTAATTACTTTCTATTTACTACATCACTAACTGACAATTCACATTTTCATTAGTACAGATATTGGGATCAAACTTAATTCACAAGTTCTATAAAAACCTAGAGCTTCATACTGCTTAGTAACACCTAGAAACAAGTCCCACAAAACCGATACCACCAAAAAAACAATACAAAATGATCAATAAACATAATTACGCGTTTCTCGTCACCCATAGGGGGAGGGAGGTGCGCTCGCGTCATTGTTATTCTTCGCTTACGAAGCCCAATATTTTGCGAAGCCTAAAACAACTCCGGCTAGGGGAGATTTTAACCAGTGTTTTTTTTACCGCGACGTCGACGCTTCATTTGATGTACCTATTATCTTAGTAATCTTGGACCTATGTAGGTCTAGAAATTGGATATATTTTTTTCTGGCTTTTTTTTTTGTTTTTTTGGTGTGTTTTTTGCAGGTAATTTTGTCTTGTTTTAGGTTGGTATGTGAAACTACGTTTAAAGTATGCTCATCTTTATCGTTATGAATATTTTGGGTACTAAATATTATACTAGGTACTACTAGTAATACTAAAATAGGTGCCGATGTCTCGAATCCATGGAAAATATTTATGGTGATTATACGAAAGAGTTACCATGGCCCTGAACTTCAGGAAAAATAAGGTGGATTTAAGTCAGTAAATGTGAACTGAGCACTTCCTTCTTTTTGGGAAGTTGGTTAAAATTTATTACACTTATTCCGCACCAATCATCATCATCTGATGATTTCCTACCTAAAAATAAATGTCAATCTACTTACGGCTATGTAAGATGCTATGTAATAATATGATATCTTTAAGCTAAACATAAATGCTTCTCTATACTTCTGCTAGATATAAGAGAAGTACTGTTAACTCTCATTTAGCGGGCAGGTGTCGCGGCCGTCGCTACCTATAGCTACGTTTACATAGACTATACTTTGTGCGGGTTAGGGCTGGCTTCATGCCATTAAATGATTGAAAGTTACCCCGTTTCTCATAAGTTTAACCTTTTAAGATGGAGAAGGTTAAATTTTAATCCTTTTAAATACGTCAAGATCAAACACACCTTAGCGAAGGCATACAGCTGTATTAAACAGGTGAATTAGTACGATAGGAATAGTTTTTTCTCTCGCAAACTAGAGTAGGCATCACAGAGAGTAAAAAAAAATGCGATGATGTATGTAGTTGTAAGCTAAGTAGTAATAGGCTAGGTACGCATAGATTTAGATAATTGGATAGGTTGGTAATTATTATTACTTCCTCTCTTTGCACAAAGTCCGAATCTAACGCGGACGAAGTCGCTGGCAGAAGCTAGTAGTTGTATAATAAATTTTTACCATAATATTTTGTGTGTAGCGACAGCCCTGCCCGCCACTTGCCGGCGACTGCTGTTTTTTCATTTACGAATATTTTCCTTGGCGCACGATATTTTTTCAGTGTGTTTTCCCAGTTGTAAGATAAACTACACTCCATCAAATGTATATTTTTTACCATTTCAGCCCTTCGCCCTTATACCTACCACTTATATTTTAAATTTCACGTGGAACCTGTTAGCAATTTAGGTTATATTTTTGTTATAATGTGTTTTTCAGGATATAATAGAAAAGCTTGTAGTTATTTTTCTAGAATTTTTTGCTCGTTATTGAACGTTATTATTTAAGGTGGAGTGTAGGTTTTATGAAACTTTTTTTGTAGGCCCACACGTTACGTTATTTTCCATAGGTATAGGTAATTAAAACCACGAACCTTTTTACTAATTTTTTACTGTTTTAATCATCATTTCTGTGAGATGCAATTACTGATTTCAAAGTTGATTATAGCTTGAAGATTTTAAACTTATCATTGACCAATACAGCTTTATCATGACAGTTATATACATACACTAGATTCAAATATTTGTTACCTCATCCCGAACTTCTACAAATGATATACTTAAGTTACTTGCTCAGCCCTTGACATACAAGCAACTGGAGATACGCCTCATTCCATCTCCCAACAATCAGTCCGTTGTATTTCACCTCAGTAATTTCGCAGATATTGACCAAAAAACATACTAAAACTTGAACTTATATTCACTGCTCACCCTAAAAGGTAAAATAGGCGTGAAGTTAAAGATTGAGCTTATTAAGCGTCCGTTAGTTAAAATTATCGAGAAGACAATGGATGCCATGACGTCACGCGTCGATAGCTGCGTCTGCGCATTCGATGCGCACCTAATAGTATTTGGGCACTAATTAAAAGTGCCCTAATTTTGTGGGATGTGCTTCAATGGTTGTTAATTGTTTAGAAGGTGCTCATTTTGTTTGGTGTGTACTTTTTTAAATGGTGGAAGAATAGGAGACTTTCCCTTTTTAAAAGACTTCCCAAAAAGGAGGAGGTTCTCAATTCGGCCGGTATGTATTTTTTTTTTTTCTCTATGTATGTACATCGATTACGCCGAGGTTTATAGACCGATTTACGTGATTATTTTTTTGTTTGACGCGGAATAGTTGCCAGTTGGTCCCATATTCATCAGGTCAGGATCTGGTGATGGAAACCTTGAGAAATCGAGGGCAACTTTCGAAAGTTGTAGGCATAGATAGGGTTAAACCTTGACACTCATATGTATGCCTGATAGCACTGTTCAACAGTGAAGGTTTGGAGCTGACCTGATGATGGAGACCAAAGAAGGTCGAGGGAACTCGACAGCTGAATATGTAAACTACCCCGTGTTTGGGTTTATATTATTCTTATTGACGAGACCTTTGCAAGAGTGAAGGTTTGAAGCTGACCTGATGATGGAGACCAGAGAAGGTCGAGGGAGCTCTACAACTGAATATGTAAACTACCTCGTGTTTGGGCTTATATTATTCGTATTGACGAGACCTTTGCAACAGTGAAGGTTTGGAGCTGACCTGATGATGGAGACCACAGAAGGTCGAGGGAGCTCTACAACTGAATATGTAAACTACCTCGTGTTTGGGCTTATATTATTCGTATTGACGAGACTTTTGCAACAGTGAAGGTTTGGAGCTGACCTGATGATGGAGACCAGAGAAGGTCGAGGGAGCTCGACAACTGAAAATGAAAACTACTGTTTGGGCTTATATTATACGTATTAATGAGAACTTTCCAGTTATGTGGATAGTGACCTATTCGTATCACTAAAAAGCTGAAAATAAAAAACTTTTTTACAAAAAAATAAAACCGACTTCCAAAAACGTCTCGTGTCTAATGGATGTCCCTAAGTTAATTTTGCCACCGACTTCTAGGCATCGGCCTAGAAGTCGGTGGCAAAATTAACTCCTAAAATTAAAGTTTTTTTTTTGCTTTTTAGTGTTTTTTTGTAAAAAAAGTTTTTTTTGAAACGTATTTTCGTTTCGTATATTTTTTATGTGAATATGGAAGTTTGATTTTCTCACAATTTCATAGGACCTTCGACCTTTTATTTATTTATTTTTTGAAGGAAAATCATCAAACGTCCCCTATGGCTCTGGGTGCAGCGTGGGGGAGTGTCAGACTCTTACTTACTGAAACCCAAAATGTTATGTTAATGTTAGGGCCACGGTAACCCTTGCGGACAATCCCGTAGCAGTTACTTATTTATTTAGATACAAACGATTTAGTATTTTGTCACCAGAGTACGAGTTTAATTAGGTCTTCATACATATCAATAGACCCATTTTATTTAAGCCTTGAAAAGCTCGACGCTCCAAATGAATACCACATCTTTATAATTCTAGTTCGATTTTGGTACCTATACGCCTATACACGAACCGACATTCTTTATTAACCCTTATATACTCGCGGCCACGTGAGATGTGTAGACGGTACAGTCGGTTTTGACATTTGATAGGTTAATTTATACATTATTGTAAGATTTGTGTTACATTCGTATTTTTATTTTGTCAAACTCAAATAATGCATATTGGGAAAATAAGTTGGATTTACAAAGTATGGAAAAACAATATGAATACATGAGTATGTTTACTGTAACAAACCAAGTATGTGTGTAGCTACAGGAATTACTGAATGTGTTAATAAATTTCAACAGGAAATATATTGAAATAAATTTCTCAATTCCATCAAATAAATTTCAAAATAAATTTCATTTCATAAGATAAATAAAAAAAACATAATATAAAAATGTGATTTTGCACAATACATTTAAGAGGCATTAAAAACAAATACCTATAAGACGATTTTTTACCTTGTGCAACTTGAAATTAATATTGTGAATTATGACAATTGAAGTATTTAAACATGCATTCCGACCAATCTAATCAAATCCTCTTATTAATATATTAAATAGGTACCTCACGATTCACCAATGTTAAAAATAAAAACAAAAACAATATCATCAAGTATCAAGACTAATGACAGTCCTACGTCCGGTCATCAAGATGAACAAGATAGAGCACCTGTTCGCTGCGGGCGCTCGGCAATCTTCGGACAACTTCGGAACCACCCTTACAACACCACGCAAATACACACCTTAGTACTACGAAGTTAGGGTTGATAATCGTGTGGGGGTACGGCAATAATTTTTGTGACTTAAAAGGGTGGGAACGTGGGAATATCGTGGAGAAATAATTGTACGATTCAACTCAGTTTAGGTATTTATTGGGATGTGAAAGGCTGTTGGGGGATGCCTGGTGTCTGTATAGCTGTCTACTGGTTCGTAATAATGATGAAAATGTTCTCAATGCAATATAAATAGGCAGTTGTTACAAATGTTACTTCTGAGATGATGGCAGACAGAAGAGTATGAAATACGAAAACTTAACAAACTCCAAATAAAATTGGGAAAAGGGCAGAAGAATGTAGAGGTAGCTGTTACGAATCGATATTAAACAAATGCTCTATTTACACTAAAAGGCTTTCGGAAAGAATTTCGTATTGGTTTAGAAGTTCTAGGTATATAATTTTACATCTATGCTTAAAACAAGTGATTCTTAACTTGAACTAGGTTCCACATACTTAACTGCTTGTTCTTAGAACCTTCTCTTATTTATTATAGCTTCTGCCAGCGACTTCGTCCGCGTTAGATTTGGACTTGGTGCAAAGAGAGGCTATACATTGTTTCTGTGTAGCTTTAACTATTAAGGCTACACACGCGACGGAAGCATAAAAAATGGAGTAACTTCTCCCGTTTTCCCAACATTTACCTTCACTGCTCTGCTCCTATTGACCGTAGCGTGATGAAAATATCCTATAACCTGCCCAGGAGTACGAAGAATCATTGTACCAAGTTTCATTGAAATCCGTCAAGTAGTTTTCGTTTCCATAACAAACATACAGGCAGACAGACAAAAATTTTACTGATTGCATTTTTGGCATCAGAATCGATCACTAATCACCCCCTAATAGTTATTTTGGAAATATATTCAATGTACAGAATTGACCTCTCTACAGATTTATTATAAGTATAGATTTCTTCGTATTACTTATATGGGACAATGTCACAGGTATACTGTTCCTTAAATAGGTACAATTTTGTTTGAATTCAGTAATGAAGTATTTTCCTAAAATGCTCGTCAAAGGCGAAATTGGTTTCTATTTGGTTGTATTGTAGTAAATATTAGCATTTTTTCAAGGAAATATTTACAATCTGACTTCGACCACCACCAAAAGCCGGATGGTGATAAAAACTATTATATGTCCTTCTCCCGGTCCTTATTGTCTTCTCCTCTAATTTTCAGCTTAAACGGTTCAGCCTTTCTTGAGTTATACGTAGTGCAACTAACACAAGTTTCTTTTATTATCCCGATTAAGTCCCGAAAGTTTAAAATTCTTTTAGCTTACATTTTAAAAACTAGGTAAACTTCTTCACTTCACCTACACGTCTGCCTATCTTCATAAAGTAATAGGGGTATTTCAGACGATTTATTAAAAGCGCATTCACCATAAACAAAATGTGATGCAAGGAATGTGACCTTAGCATTGACAGTATACATGTCAACTGGCGATATACAGGTTGTAGACAATTTGCATTTTAGAAAAATAGCAGTTTTTTGTGTTTTCTTGCTTTTGTTTTTGATAATTTTTATGTTAATGTTGATTTTGTAAGTCTGACAACCAGTCTTACTAAGGAATATCGGGTTGCCCGATTAACTTGGACGAGGAGGTCAGATAGGCAGTCGCTCCTTGTACACGGGTACTCTGCTGCATCCGGTTAGACAGGAAGCCGACCCCAACATATTGTTGATCTTTTTTTCGAAAAAGTAAACGAAATAAAAAAAATTGGAGATAATACTAATGTACGTTTTTTTATAAGTCAACTAAATAATGACAATGTTAAAAACTGTGATAAAAAAAAACCTGACCTTAATCTGTCACTCAGGTAACTGGTGATATTGGTTTGGTTCCAATTTCCCATTCAGCTTTTTACCAATAATAAAGAAAAAGGTCATTGACACCTGATTTTGCGAACGGTTCATATTATTGTCATCGTCATACTGTTATAGTTTGAAGTTATTTATTGAAGATGGCAAACTTTTGTTGAGATACAGTTCCATTTAAAAACAATTCATAGTTTCTTAGAACATATGTATTTAGTTTTTCTCGTCTTCGTATAAAAACTTACGTTATTATAATACGGATATTTTTGATATAAAAGAGACTTCAATTTCAAGAAAATAACAGAACTGAAAAACAAGATAATTTTGTAAAATCACTTCCTGAATATTTTCACGTTTCACAATCTCTGTACATAAATGTCGGTGACCTATTGTGTTAAATCAGGAAATATTATAAATCACTTGTAACCTGTAACTTTAATACAATGAGAGAAAAAACATACAGTGTTATAAAGGTTGGGCCACAACTGAAACTTGTGCAATATTATGTAGAACACAAAATTCGTAAGAATAATAAAAATATGTATGATGATATGCGTCATGGTTAAACTTTTGAACTGACTTGTTAGTCTTATGAAAAACATTTAAGGTTTTAAATGTTTTTCATTTAAGGTTTTAAATGTTTTTCATAAGACTAACAAGTCAGGGGAAAAAATGGTATCCTTTGGAATATTTTTTATGCCTACGACAATACTAACGGTTTCTCGTGGTTTCACCCATCCTGGGGGAACGAGTTCCCCTACCCAGATTATATAGTATAGCGTATGTCACCCGGGGATAGTGTAACTTTCGAAAAGTAAAAGAATTTCTTAAGTCAGTTCATTCATTTTGGAGCCATTAGCCAAAAATCTTCATGTTATTTATTTAGGTTTAGATTATCTTTATTGGATTGCAATCATTTTTATTAAATTACTATGTTTTGCAGGTCTTCAAGAGTTTCATAAGCTACTCGTGTATCCCAATCCTTAGTCCCCGTTCCCTATTAATAGTCTCACAAGTTGCAACTTTCGATCTCAGAGACCACATTCCTTGTAATAAAAATAAAACTTTTCAACAATGTGATTTAATTCAGTAATTATGGCTGATAGACGGTACACGGGACCTTTATATTATTACTTATTATTGTTTATAAATAAAACTAGATTGTGTTTATTGCGTAGCATGTGCTATAAGCACAAAACTTATTACCTGGCCTTATAGCACTTGGGTAATTTTTTTTATTATAGCGTTTTCAGCAAAGAAATGTCAATGTCGGTAACATAGAACCGTGTCAGATATTTGAAAAAGTTTTTTCTCAAAATTAAGTGTAGCTTTACATCTATGTGAAAATAATTGCCAAATATATGTATATGTATCTGCTGATGGGTTTCGCATTTTTGCTGCAGAAATTATGGTATAATCATGCCAAAAACATTAATTTTAACGGTTTATAGCAGGAAATCACTCGTAATGTCAAAAAGACGATTTACCGTTTTTGCTCCTTATTTTTTTTTAAATATTAATATTTTTCAATAACTCCACAATACATTGCAATTTATTAAAAAGCAAGTTACAAATTACTGTCAGTAAGATTATCAAGAATGTCATAAATACCAAGGAACTGACCAACAATAGAATCAACCTGTACCAACCTAACCCTTTCTTCGGAGAGTTTTTTTTTCTTTTTCCTTTTTTAAAAAGATCGAACCTTTTTTCTTTTTTTTGGCCATTAGCTTTTTTTATTCGTATCTTCGTTTTTTGTGGGGATCCCAAATTAATATAATGTTTTTTTGGGCGCGATGCTATCGAACTGGTTTAGTGGTCGAAAACTGGTGGGAAAGATTTAATGAAAGTGGATTTTTTTAGATTCACGATAGTTAAGATACTCTCGTTTTCGTTAAACGCACGCAGGATTTACATAACCTGTCGTTGTCTATGGATGGTTTAGTTTTGAATTTAGAATGTTCCTTTTTAAAGTATTTTTTATTTTGTTTTATTGTCTGTAAACAGGATTTACCTTCCTTATTAATTGTTTATTAATCAAAGATAGCAGATAGGTATTTTAATAATCGCTTAGCAATAATTTATCTCATAACATAATGTGATGTGAATTAATTAGTTCTTCGTAAGATTTAGCCCAAAACACTCAAAATAACAGATTCCTGATACTTTAATTATTATCTTCATCCTTTTTTTTTTGTTAAAAGTAAACGTTGTGCACTCAACATCTGTCCAATAGTGATTGTCATTAATTAACAGGACGCGTAGGACGGACCGACAGACAGGTTCCAAGGTATGTAGACGAGCCTGTTTCATATATTATTTTTTTCGTTTTGCAAGCATTCACCGCGTAAAACGCTGGTATTTAACCGTACTCCTATACTGTTATGATCTTGTAAGGAATTTTAAAATAGTATAAAATTGAGCCGCTTTGAGATAATATCGTCTTTTTAATGAAACTGCCGTTATGATTGCGGATGGGTAAAACGACGACTTATGGGTTAGTTTTATTTCAGACTTTGTAGTAGAGTTGTAAGAAGTATAGAACAATTGCATTGTTTACTAACATTTCAAAAGATATAAATCAAAGTCCAGACAAAAAACGAAGAAAAAAAACACAAAAATATTCTTCCTAAAACTGTTAATGATCGCATTTTCAGCAAAAAAGGTTGTCAGGACACTTTAAAGGGTGATACCTCAGGCGACTGTCTGCTGTTACCCATTGTGACTCCCAAAATTCGCAATCTGCGGCCAAATCTCGACTTTTTTCAGTGGAAACACTCCTTTATCCGCGGATCTCGCCAAAACGCCAGACGTAACGCATAAATCCTTATTTAAATATACCTCGCTAAATTCGTAGGCACAGTTGAACTTATGCACCCGGGGAAAGTCAAAGTAAATTGTGTCTTAGCAGCTTGAAAATACATTCCATAGTCCATTAGTTTGGGATAGACGTGCGAAAATAAAAGAAGGTCGTAAGATTCTCTGGAAGCTTCTAAATTCAATTCTATGGCCCACAATTTAAGGTTTGTATTACTTTGGGAGGTAGTGAAAGGGTTTTTATAGCAATAAATAAAGGAATATCGAAGTTGGCTGTGTCAACAACGCGTTGCATTCTTGTGCAGTGTGTACGACACACGCACACACGCGCACGCGCGAGATGACCTCGCATGTGTGCGTACACAAATACTTATTGGTAAATGTTGACTTGGGAACAGAGATTCAGATGCACTATCGAACTTGTATAATTTAATTTGCATTTTTTTTTGCAGTTGCATTAATTATGAAGAATAGTAAACCAGTTTTGTCAAAGAAAAGTCTACAGATGTTAAAAAGAATTCAGTTTTTTTTCAGTTAATCAAGAAATGTAATTCATCATTAGAACAAAGGTTTAAAAAGACTTTTATAAGGACTTTTAAGGTCGTGCCGAATATAATATAACAGATTAGACAATCAAGACGTACATTTGGACACATCTATACTTTCTCTAATGCTGAAATTTTTTTTTATAAAAATTTGAGCAAGAACCTTTCGCAAATTATATTTATGATTATACCTCCTTCTTAAAATTAACAATGAAACGCATATAAAAAAAATGGCAATATCACTTTTATTAAGACCCACGTCAAAAACCAACTACAACTTTTCAACTACTTACCAACCACATCATTTCTGTTACTACCACTTAACCCTTCACCGACCAACGTTCCCCCATTTCCAAGCTCGCGAATTCCTCTCCATCGTTTCCCTGTCCATCTCCCCCTGACCTTGGATGAAGTTGACCCGTTCCCGCGAATCAGCCGCGACTGCCCTGCACGAGGGGGGACTGATTCCAAGTAAACTTTACTTTACAAGTCTGTAACATCGCAAGCGCACGCATTTTAGGGTTAATGAAGAGGGAAAATTGTTTGAGGAAAACTTGGTTAGTGGAAGGTTATGTTGTCTTGTTGGTTATGAATATGGTTTATTTTAGATTTTTAAGACAAGTAGTTTTTAAGTGAAAAAATGTTTAACTTTTCTTAGTTAGAGTTACACGAACAAAACATTAAAGTATTGTTAGCTTAAAAGTTAAAGTAAGAGATCAAAATCAAAAGCTATGCACATAATGACTGCAGTTGGATTTACACAGATTTTTGAGTTTTAGACGTAGGTATTCCTAAAAAAATATAAAAATCGTGTGCCATATAAAAGTTTGCGAAAAAAATCTTTAAGAAGAAAAAAAAAATCGTGGACTCTTCACAAACGACATGTATGACATGAAATACAACTTGTCCTCACTCGTCAAATAAACAATTCCTTTTTTTGTGTCACAATATTTTATTTTATTTTTTTAAAGAAAAAAGCTCACAAATAACAAAAAAAAGTTTATCGTAACCTTAATTGAAAAAAAAAAGGTTTATTAATATTTAAAATTGCAGCTGATTCTATACCAAATCTAACCTCTTATCCTATAATTATTCATTTAGGTATACAAATATAACTTAAATAATAGAAAACTGATATTTTCTTAAATCTGTTTCTATATTCTAAGTGCGTTAACAAACAAACTACAACTGAAAGGAAAAGTTAAATAAGAAAGACAAGTTTTACTACTGATAAAGTAAACTTTTAATTTTTTGATAACAAGTATTTAGATCTAATAAAGTAACTACTGGTCTATATATTAATATAAATGTAATAAACAATCTGGAAATATTTTATCTCATTCCACGAACAGTTATCTCACATGTGGCCTATTTCTAATATCAATCTAATCTACGACTCATTCCACATTCAAACTCTATAAAAATCTTAAATCAATATATAACCATAAATAAAACCTTCTATATCTTAACACAGCTTCACCATGGACCACGGTCGCGAGCCCTTCAAAATTAACCGGTTCCTATCTACCATCCCTATCACACTAATATCTTACAAGTATAACTATCTCGCTTTGCCCTTCGGACATTTTTTTATCTCACTCTCACCACCGCTGTAGCTACCACTTTCCCTTTTCAAAGGACGAAGACACCAGTACCTTACATCCTTATCCAGCTTACACAAAATGGTATGTCTGTTCCACTCTCCAAGAGTCAGGATTTGGCCTTGAGACTGAGATGCGGAGTCTGGTCAAAGTTATTTTTACTTTTTACTTGGAACGATGACTAAATGCGTTAAGAAGCTAGTGGCAAGTCCTTTGCTTGTTTTATGGTATGTGTTTTCGTGTAGGTGTGTATCCGAACGCATATTATTATCTGTGGCTTTGTTGACCGTTGGTAGCCATTTTCGATTTTTGAAGCAAATCGATCATAGAGCGTGGATAAACAAATGAATGTAGTTTATTTGTCTATAAATCTTATAAGAGACGTTTAACATAGTCATAAAGATAACTAACAAAAATGCACTGTAATAAAATGTTAATGAATAATAAACTAGTTTTAATTGCATACAAATAGGATTGTTTTATATCCTAAATAATGAATATTAATTAGTAAAATTGTGTGGTTATTTTTAATATTACTTATATACCTATGTTATTTTCATTGCGACTCGATTGATTTTAATGATTGGAACAAATGCCATATCAACCGGATTTATGTTGCATTTTGTTTTCGAAGTTCTTTTGTTGCTTTTGCGTACTTACCTAGATATACACATGTACACTTATTGAACTTAAATTGTATGAACTTATAAATATATACTTATACTTATTTCTTGAAAGTTTTTCTAGTCTTGTCAAAATACAGCCGTTCCTTTACCGGTTCGACCTTTTCAAGTTTGTAAGCAAAAATTGTTATCCAAAATCTCTTTAGACTTACATGCTTTTTGCAGACTAACAGACGGGTGTACAACTTGCCTCTCAAATACTAACGTGGAGATTTGATTCCAACTCAGACGAACACCAAAATACTAATAACCTTATTAACATTGTGGCCTAGTGGGTAAAGAACCAACCTCTCAAGTGTGAGGGCGCGGGTTCGATTCCAGGTCAGGCAAGTACCAATACAACTTTTCTAAGTTTGTATGTACTTTCTAAGTATATCTTAGACATCAATGACTGTGTTTCGGATGGCACGTTAAACTGTAGGTCCCGGTTGTCATTAAACATCCTTGGCAGTCGTTACGGGTAGTCAGAAGCCAGTGTAAGTCTGACACCAGTCTAACCAAGGGGTATCGGGTTGCCCGGGTAACTGGGTTGAGGAGGTCAGATAGGCAGTCGCTTCTTGTAAAACACTGGTACCCAGCTGAATCCAGTTAGACTGGAAGCCGACCCCAACATAGTTGGGAAAAAGGCTCGGAAGATGATGACTTTGGACACCTGTATTGACTAAGGAAAATATCTGTAGAAATCTAGACTTTAAAGTTGGGTATCACCAGTCCGCTTAGAGCAAGTTTCTTAGTGGAGATTAACGCTCGTTCTTTCTCTGTATCAGAAGAGGCCTGTGCTCTGTGGAGGGACAATACAATGATAGATTGATGATGACCTTTTGGCTTCAATTAAAATACAGATGACACATATGAAACAGATCTAAATCATCATTGTATTGTTTATGAGAATTTATAAATGAAATTTATGTCGTCAGAAGCCAGTAAGTCGGATACCAGTCTAACCAAGGGGTATTGGGTTGCCCGGGTAACTGGGTTGAGGAGGTCAGAGGCAGTCGCTTCTTGTAAAGCGCTGGTACTCAGCTGAATCCGTTTAGACTGGAAGCCGACCCCAACATAGTTGGGAAAAAGGCTCGGGAGATGATGGTGAGAATTTATAAATGAATGGATATACCACGAAAACTAAATATCAGCCCAGTTATGACAAAAAGGGCTATATTTTTACTATCTCTTTTGGTACTATTCCACAACATGAGGAAAACATTGACATTGGTAATGGAATTGTAGGGCGACCGAACAGGACTACTTGACTAGACTTGCTCTGAAAAACCCAGTGCGTAAGAAAACCTGATTCGTGTTTACTCCGTACCTATATTATAATGATAGGTTAGTTCCTATTATAGACGTCATTGGTTCAGAAGACAAGTTTAAAATCTAACCGTCTTACCACAAAAACTTTTAAACGTCAGCTTAACACTTGTCTAAAAAAATGTCAGATTATGACGTTGAAATAAGGTCCATTTTGTTTAAGTTTGTTGGTTTAAGTTTTTGTAGTAAGACCATATATTTCTATGTATTAACTTTACTTTGGATACATTTTCTGAATATCACCTTTTTAAAATCAGTCTCTTAGATATTATAAAGAATGTATAAAGTTCATAATTTATTCGGCGCAATAGTCACCACATTCAGGGTTCGATTCCTGGTTCAGTTTCCTAAGACACTTGTGAGCATGTTTGTTGGGTTTTGTTCTGGGTGTTATAATATTATGTACAAGTATATGTATTGGTAAGTAAACGTAGTTTTTCAGTAGTGTTAATAAGTACCCGTAACACAAGCTAATCAATAGCTTGCTTGGGTGTACCCGACTTTCTGTGAAAGGAGTCCCGATATACATATTATTGTTTCGAATATATTCAAATTAGTTCGATCATTTATGTAATGAGTTAGTGAATAAGTCGTTGGTGTGTCAATAAATAAATTAATTTCAACCATAATAATGTAACTAAGTATATCTTGAACACCAATGGCTGATAAAAAGGTGAAGGAAAACATCTTGAGGAAACCTGGACTATAAAGTCTGAAATCACCAACCCGTATTGAGCAAGCGTGGTGATTAATGCTCAATCCTTCTTCGTGTGAGAGGAGGCCTGTGCCCAGCAGTGGGACGATAAAAAGGCTGCAACAGTAATGTAACTGGCAGTTATTTTGTTAATCCGAAGTAAGGTTTATGGTTCGTCAAGCAACACAAAAATCACAATGAATAATATTCCTGACATTTTTAGAACCTAAGTATCCGATTGTTTTGCAAGCACAACTTGACAATATCACCAAATAGAAATATATATTTTTTTAAATATGTCTAATTGCGACAAACCTGAAAAATACTGTCCGAAATTATATTAATATTTAACTATAGTTAAACCATATAATTTTCGAAAGGAAGCTAACTGTCAGGTAAAGAATCAACAGAATTTAAATATCGTCTACATTTAAACATCTGGTCAAGTCTCTAGCTAGTATATATATTATTTAAAGGAGTGTCCGTAAACAAGCAATTAAATTAAAAGAAAAAATATAAGAATATGGAACAACCGTTAAATGCATTTTTGTTTTAATTATAAAAAGGTCTAGGAGTATTCAGTTACCTATTAATATGTACACACATACCTACCATAAAGCTACAGAAAAGCACCCTAGCTAGATTATGGTGAATGAAAACAAGTAATTAGTCCGCCTTTTAGATAACCCTAAAATAATAGAAACGTATTCACCCATCATAAACAAATAACAATGGAGATACAGCATGATTGTGTTGCGTCACTTTTAAGTACAAATTTTACATAAACGTGACGTCACAAACCGCCACTACCAACTTTTCATTCCTTGTATCTTCGTAAATTTCTAGTGTTTTGTTAAAATAAAAAATATTTGTCCAATATTGATTGGTAATTTAAAAGATGGACTTATTAGAATTACTATATTTCACCCTATCATCACGCCTATTAGTCCTCCATAATCCCTATCCAGTAATTTATATACACAATACCAAAAAAAAACATAATTACTCAAAAACACACACACACAAACTAAAAAAAAAATCTTCGACAGATCTCAAGACAAATGATTGATACGTTAATTTCCATCTCCGACCGATGATTGATGTACTAAACTATACCGTGTTTTGGTTAACTTTAACCAGCTATGGTTTCCGTTGTACCACCTGTTTTAAACCTTTACTGGCATGAAGACACCTGGAGTTGTATAAAAAGTATAGTTCTGTGGCAAGAAAGAGGTTTTAATGTCCGTCTTATATTGAAATGGAGATCTGAAATGGTCTGTGGAAGTTGGATTATGAAAAATTGAGATAATTTGCAGTAGGATACAGCACGGGTCTGAAAAAAATTGATTATTAGTGAATTTCATACCGATATTTTCAGCTAAACACCACTGGTTAAATTTCACATCTGTTTAGTTTTTGTAAGTTTATACACTTTCATTTATTAAATTTCATCAAGGTGATTTTTATTTCCTTCATTGAAGAACTGGATTATCTCACTACTCCCTGTTAAGGAAACAACATCTCTCCTTATAGCGTAATTTACAATTGGAGCTCGTTTCATTTACCCCAGCTTGAGGCAGGACCGGCTTTATTAAAACAAAAACAAACGAAAGTAAAGATAAGTTTAATGATAATGAGGCAACTCATACAAATTCGTGAGTTGAACTCGCGGTTCAACGGACTGCAGCAATTACCGCACCGCGCCGCGACCAAAACAAGCAAACACTGCGACCTTGCGCGGAAAACCAAAAAAATCCCCCGCGCACCGTCCTGACCTACATACGACGCCACACGCGATAAAACGTATAAAATAACATAATAATAAGACTAAATAATAATAAAAAAGGAAGCGAGGCTCAGAAATAAAAATAATAATCACAAGATTACGGTTACGCGGCGCGTAGTGGGCGCGTTTTTCATTCACGCTCCGCTGGAATAGTTCTCTTTTTAAAAAGGGGACGCCGGTACGTGCCGCGGACTTGCCTTTTCTTTTATTTTCCGATTTCTTTCTTTTTTAATCATTTCACGAATATGGAGCGTTTTTATTTTCCCCGTTCGGCCGGTCCCATTCATGCGGCGGGTAGCCTTATGTCCAAGTTTTTGTTGCTTGAAACAATTACGAGTTACAACCGGTCGTAAGATTTGTCGGCTGTGGTATGCCGTTTGTGTTTTTTGCTTACGTAATTGAAGAGCTAACTTGTGAGATGACGCTGATGAGATTGCTTTATTAAATGTTTTTATTATTTGTTTGTTTTGAGCTCTTATTAGAGTGGTAGCGGAAGGTGTTTGGGCTTGTTATGCAATTGTAAATAAAAATGTTAATGCACTTCCCTATTCCGGATTGTATTTTGACTGCACTGATGTAGCGGTGACTGCGTTGAATATATTAGGAGTTTTCCTGTTTACATTAAAAGCGCAACAGGTGAGGATCGAATTAGGGTCCTCAAGTCGCAAACTGTACAAAACGACTACGTTCTACCGCTAATTTATTTTAGGCAACAATCAGCCAACAGAATATGAGATTAATTTGCAAGGGTTACCGCAGTTTACGAGTATTTAGAAGTTACCTTTATCACCTTATTTATTTATTCACAATAAGTGTTTCTTTAATGAAAGAATTCTCCTGAATAAGACGTAAAGATGCAGTAAAAAAAAAAAGAAATAAAAAATGTGTGATAACTTTCCAAATCTACCACATGCAAGGTCAATCTGATAAAAAAATTAAGAACTGATTTTAAAAAGATATTAAAAATAAGAGTACCTAAGGAAAACTAAAACTTTTCGGAAAAAATATAGTAGTATCAATTATACACTAAATTATGTTAGAACATGACATGCAAACCAAATAAAACACCTCTACCACATTATTTCTCCAAAAAAAAAATAACAAAACTCTCATTAACCAACCTAATAAAGAAAGAGACTGGACACAAAACAATGATAGGCAAAGAAACTAAAGTTCATTCACCCCAGTGGTCTGGGAGTAAGTGCTAAGTGGGTGTAAGCACTGTAGCCATACTTTTTAGTCGCAACTTCAGGCACGCGCTTCCTCGGTATTACAATGTAATCATAAGAGTTTATAGAACACTGAATGTTGCTTTTTAACAAGCAAGATAGTTTACCGCCTGTATCTTCTTATTTCTCAAGTTGGCAATTGCGTTTCATGTCTTCTTCTTCTTCCACCCTTATTAATAAAATGTCTTCTCACACACAAGCAACATTTTTTGTCCTACCTACATAAAAATTGATGGCATAGTAAAAAAATGAAAATATAATTATGAAAATCATGAAAATAAATCAGTAGGCTCTTCTCTTCATAAAGATTAGAAAGCTGCGCAGGACAAATTATAGTGCACCAACATTTCCGCAGACACAGGTGCACTCCCTTTTCCTTCACTCTCATTGCCCGATGGGACGATAATCCGACACCAACGGTGAGAGATCAGGCGCAGGATCAAGAAAAAATGGTTTCGTTCTAGCTTTAGTTCTTTGTTACTTTAGTCTGACTAAACGTACCTTTTGGAAACTATCGTTGAATTTGCAGGATTTACATAAATGGTCTATCTTTTGACCTGTCAAAAAACATCAAGACCTAATTAATTCCTGACAATAAATAAGATTACACTAAGAATACTTTAATCGAGACACTGATTGCAACAAGAGAATTACCGCACCCTTAGTCATCAAAAGGCTCCAGAAAGAACAAAGGTGGGTTTTGGTCAGTAAAAGTCTGACACTCTATCCCGCTGTACACATTCAACGCCGGAGGAGTCAGTTGCTAATTTCCCATTTCAAAAAAGGATTGTAACATATTTCAAATTCTTGGCAATTCAGATAATGATAATCTTATCTTTTTGTGTAAAATATAATCTTTTCTTTGTACCTGTATATTCTTCGCGTTAGAAAGTGTCTGAGCCTAGGTAGCGTCGTCCAGAAGTGTTGTTTTTCCTCAGTTCAGCCGTAGAATCTTTTTGCTCTTGTTTCGTTCAAGCTCCAATTTAACACTTGTCGTTCGCGTGGCGCTTCGTATTGTAGGCTTGAGGTGTAGTGGCTACTGACAATTTTGATTTTTTAAATCATTATTTACCAGCGTTTATAATTATCATGATTTAATTTGTTGTTATTTGCGTCATAAAACTCCGCTTCTTTTCTCTCCATACTGTTTTGGCAAAATTGATTTCTTACATTTTGGTATTTTCTAAGACATCTTAAGGCGACGAATTGGTCAACAATAATTCCATAACCGGCACGCGCATCTAAGGCGCCAAAAGGGGTCGGAGCGTCTGAGCGGGGCGAGGATAACAATACGCGCGCTAGCTTATAACTAAAAGTCGTAAGCGACAAAATGGTTTTGTAATTTTATTATTTAGAAATGATAATTTGATAAAAAATCCTTCTACAATTTTAAAGAGTATGTATATACTCAACTACTAAAAAAGTTAAGATGCTTAAATCGGTCCCGTTTGCACATAATATGTGAATCTCTTTTTAAAAAGAGGTATGTTTGATATATTTTTCTCTGTTATAAAAGTTACCTAATCATGTTTCTACTTCTAACAAAATAAGGTTTATATCATGAACTTTCAGGTAACCAAGTTGTATTTTGATCCGTTTTGTATTTACTGAGAAAAATTGACATCCTTGGCGCCAAAAATTCCAATTCGTCCTCTTAAGTATGATTACCTATTGTGAGTAGAAGATTCAAATAAATAATATGAAATTGTTAATTCAATCACTTGTCTTGTGACTAAACATAACTTGAAGTATTACCTCCACTAATAAATATATATTATATTTGCAAATGCATGTCTTTGCCTAAAACAAGCAACGAACGATACCCAATCCCAACGTCTTCTAAATAAAAGTCTGGTCACTCCTCCACAACCTCACTACAGTGCGGTCAAATCAAAAGTTTTTGCGCTAAAGAATGTCCATAAAAAGTCGTCCGTGTAATGACGATCTGATTTGTGGACGACCGTTAGCAAAAGCGCTATCCCCGACACCCATTGTCCGTTCGACTCCCGGACGAGGTAAAAAGATTGCGATAAATACGTGAGTTCTTAAAATACTGTTACGACGAAATTTTTGATGAAAAATGTCACTTTAGGTTAATAATTGGACGTGATTTTTGTGTTCATAATTCATTGTTATTAGTTTGGTAGGTTTTTTGAAGCGTAAAGTCACGGTTGATGAGATGAGTCTGTAATTGACTAACAGTTTTCAGGAAGTTTTCAGAATCTGTCTAAAGTAGGTATCGTTAGTAATAAGTTTTCAGTTTACAGTTCTTTAGTAGACTGGTAATCAAAAGAGTCGTTGGTTTGATTCCCAGACTTATTTTTTAAAATGCACTATGCAATCCGCTCTCAAAATCAAAGAAAATATGCTAGAATGTAGGTGTAAAGAGTAGGTATGGTCTGGCCCATTTACAGTACCTATACCGTTACACACGGTATTCAAATATTTGTTTTGGGTGTTATATAAAATCTATTATAACTATATACTGTTTAAAACACTCTATAAAACCTCAAATATGCACTCCTCAGACTCCTCTCAACCTATGCATATTGGTAGATATACCTTCCATATCTTCTATATCTACCTTTTTGGATATTTTAACATAGTGAAATACATTTAAGTTTCAGTTGCCAAAATTGAAACTAAAATTCAGTATTTCAACGACAGATATTCAGCTATACTTAAACAGGATGACTTGCCCAACGCCATCTATCGACAGACTTGAAAACTAAACCACAGCGGCTTAGGTGACTGAAAGTTATTTTGTTTATGTAACAAAAAATCAATTACAGAAGCGAATGGGACGTAATTTGGGTCTCCTTACTACACAAGTTGAGCCTGTCTGTCCGTCCATCTGTCTTAATGCGTTTATCGCGTGTGAACGTGTTTTAGATTCGAGAAATGCATTCGGCCAGTAACTACCGGTTACCTACAGATAAAAAATATGTTAGGATTTTTTTTTGAAGTTTTTTCTTGTTGTAAGTTGGTTTGAGTACTTGCTATAGTCAAAAGTAGTATTCTAAATTCGAATTCATTAAGTTCTCTATAATAGCTAGCTTTAAGTAATAAGTTAGCCTATCTTCAAAAGCCACATCGAATAGAATGATCCCAAATTGTCATGGTGTACTTTAATTTCATAACTGATACCTAGGAGTAGGTAAAACATTACCTACTTTTATGGTTATATGTGTATGAATTTAGAAGTTTTGTAGAAAATTTTCAAACCACATCTCGTCTCGATTTAATGTTAGTGTTTTTATTACTATATCCTTTATTCCCTTTAACAAGTTAATAAATTAAGTATCTACTCATAAGTTACACAATATTTTTTAAGAATCTCACATAACGCTTTGTTTGACCACTCATAACTTTAGGTTGTAGGGTCATAGTGACCTCTAGTTTTTATGGGCTTCTAGAAATAATGCCAAGCATTTGTCCTACAGACAGACATTCTCAGAACGAGTTTTGCAAGTTCCAGTCCCCTGTAACGCACACGATTTAATTAATACTATAAAAATATATAATGCTACTAGCTGTTGCCCGCAACTTCGTCTGCGTGGGCAATATAGAATAGTCAAAATACTACTTATCCCGTAGGTGCATTCTTTCACGTGACAGTATAATTAGGATTACCACTTCGCAGTCGCATAGATTCAATGATCAAGGTTGTGTTGTGGATGTGACCATTTATCTAAACAAAAGAAGTAAAGTTTGTGACGTTGTGGAAATCTCTGGATCTAGTCAGCCAATTTGGAAAATTATTACGTATGGTGCGTAAGTAATTTTCACAGGAAATAGCTATAATCTATGTCTATATGCTTTGAGTCTGACAAAGCTGTCATTTGTACATTTTCTGCAGCTGCTGCGACTAATCAGAAGCCAGAAAGTCTGTCAGTCTTACCATGGACATCGTCTTGTGTAGTTGACTGGATTGAAGATAGGTAGATAGGTAGTCGCTCCAAGCAAAATATTGGTACTCAAATAGATTCGGTGACTGGAAGCCCAACACCAACATAGTTGGGGAATAGCTGGATGGATGATAAAATGAGTCATCATCATCAGCAGGCGCATAGGGTAGGATAGTTTCACTACTGGGGAGAAACACTTGTATGACTTGTATGAATTGGGGATTTTCTGTGCACTTACTCACTATGGTAAGGCTGACCCCACATTAGGCGTGCGCGATCCTCGGGCGTGTGAGTAGCGCGGGCGTCGCGAGCGCTCTGCGTGAAAGTCGCGTTTTGCTGCCCTGCGGCATGTGTGAAGAGTGCAAGCGACGCGCTCGCGGCGAGCACGCGGCGCTCGAGTTGCGTTCTTACCCCTTCGCCCGCTATCCCCGCCGCCCGCTAAACGCCTTAGCAGTTAAACGTCAAGTCGAGCGCGCTGCAAATGCCGCAGGGCAGCAAAACGCGACGCTCACGCAGCGTACTCGCGACGCACGCGCTACTCACACGCCCGAGGATCGCGCACGCCTAATGTGGGGTTAGGTCTAAACCGGGAGGGACTCCACCGAAATGTTTGCATTAGTTCACGAATAGGCAAAATGTACGTATCTGTGAGAGTCCACTTCATGTGTTCGTACTTGAAACCTGCAGTTTTGCCAAGATTTTCAAAAAGTACGCTCGCAATTTGTCATTTCTTGGTGGAGCCAGCAAAACAAAAGAAACAGAAGTGTTGTATACTGTGCGTCACTACCGCACACCGGGAAAATTTCGCTCTTACGGAGGACGTTTATATACCATATTTTGTGTCACACGTAAACAGGACGACAGTAAGTATCCACCGAAACACTTTCAAAGATCTGATGAACGAACAAAACAGACCTGAGTTGGTCACCTGGGGCCAATCAGAGCTCTATGAAGCGATCATACGCTTTGGCTCCTACCGTTATTGTGGTTTCTGAAAATGTATTCACCTCATTCAACGATGAATGTAATTCTGATGGTACTATTAAGAACACTTGCTTAGCGCAAAAGCTGACGTTGGCAGGCCGACTCTTTTGACTTCTCTAATAGGATACCATTGGTTTTTGTGCAATGCACACCTGCAATGCATGCTGGATTAGGATAGGATATAGGTGGATAGGATTTGCAGAAGAGAACAATTCTGTCTTTGTAATTGAATGACATCAAACGTAGTTTTATATAAAAGGTGTTTTTTTAGACTTGGCTCGGGTCTTACTGAGACTGTTCGTAATCGTGAACAGTGTATTTGCGATCAGAAGTTGAAAGTAAGCATGTCTCTGGTATGCGACGCGTAATTTGTACGTTTCCAGACGCATAAAGCATTTTACGTGTGTATGGTATTAAATCGAGAAAGCTCCCATTTCTTATCTGCACTTTGTATCTGGGCTTGTTTTTAAAGCTACAGAATCCTACACTACCTACCTCACGCTTAGCAGCGCTTGCGAGAGATAGATCTTCCTTTCTTCTAGGATTAAGTTTACATATTTTGCATCAGAAAAAATAATTAAGGTCTACTTAATACTACTCCCTCAAAGTAATTTGTTTTAAGGCCACCACATTAGTGGAAGATAAGCTAAACTATGTTTATGAAAAAATCCTGATATGAACTCCATCTGTAACTTTAAATGATAATTAATTGTTCCACTAAAGTCATCATTTTTGACATAATGTTCAAAAAATAATTTAGATGGCACCGTTTTAAATTTGGCTGAGAACTATTAATTTTCCTTTCATCAAGGTAATAATTATAGTTGGATTTTGATGTGGTACGGCAAACTGACGAACACTATTGAAATGTCTATCGAAAAATTACACTAAGTACGTGTTAAAATACCTCTATGGTGAATTACGGAAAATACACAACTCCATCTGTTGAAATAATAATCCTCTATAAAGAATGTATGGTAATTAATTGTCATTTACCACCTCGCTCTTTTGACAAATTTGATGTATTTTTACCACAGATGGAGCTACTTTAACCTTGGCGAAACAAAATTTTCATATTTTTTTTTCTTCCGAAGTTACTTATAAAGGTGTGATTTTCTGTGTAAAGATTAATAATAGGCCGAACAACTAATATAAGTACAACATTTAAATGTACAGTTTTGACAAACAGATTGCGTGTCGTAATATTTTACATCTTGAATTCACAAAATTAATCATATCTTTTGATAGAGTGAATCGATTTCGATGAAACAAAAACTAAGTAATACCCCAAGTTACGTAGAATTTTTGTATATAAGCATTGTCTGCATTGAACTCGTAGATTTTACGTGAATCGCGAACGAACAAACAGATAAACAGACAAACAGACAAACAGACAAAAATGACAAAAATGATGGAAATGGGTTCTGTTAGTTATCCTTTAACATGCCGGCTATTTTTTTTGTCAATTTCTTCAATGTACAAAAATTACTTTTCTACAGATTTATTATATGTATAGATTTATACCACTTATTGCTTATCTTGAAGATAAATATTTGGATTAAGAACGCATTTTTAACGACTTTTTAAAGTATGCAGAAAAATATGAAAGTTTATAATTTTATGGTCGCATTATCACAGGATAAAGGGATATTTTACAGTCATTATAAGTATAGTTATCGGCACGGATATTGAGCTCTCGGCGGAAGAGTGGGGATCGCTTTGCGCACTGTACACATACGGCAATAAACCAATAAATCGCTTCTGCGCAGGTGAAGGTCAGGGCTCAATATCCGTGGCGATAACTATACCTAGTTACTTAGACTGCCGACTGCTGGAAGAATGAAGTTTATGTAGAAGAAGTGCCGAAAACTGCATGATGAGTTGTAGTTTGTCTTGGAGAGATTCAAACTCTTGCTAAGTACCAGTCAAATAATTAATTGGTATCCTACTTTGGACAGCACCAACTAACAAAGCCCATACAAAATAATTAATTGGATTAATATTTCGAACAACTTATTTATTGTATTGTCCGATACATCGCAGCAATGGCGCTCGCACATCTAATTTCATATCGTCCGATCAACACATTGTTATCGCACGCAACGATATGCTTTCGAAAAGTCCAATTTTCTTTTACATTGTCATCTTATAGTGAACTGGCTCGCTTCTTATTTAATTCCTTATCAATGGTGCCACTGCTTGTCCCGTTATCTAATTTCTGAACGAATGGTCGCCGCCATTTTGCCGCCAACCGTGACCAAAGCTACACTTTGGTGTCCGAGATTTTACGTCAAATGTACAGTCATCTTGAAAAAAATCATGTAAAAGCGTTGACTATTACAATTGGAAGGTTTGCTGTAATTCGCCGTGAACTACTGGTGATTGCGAGTACAAAAACACATAGGTAGGTTTAGGTACTTCCACCAAAAACTCCTGGATTCTTCTCCTGGAAAAAAATACTAAAACTTTTATCAAACGTTTGTTTCATTTTCAGGAAATGGAGGGTACAATTCTATATGAAAGAAAAGAAGATATTTAAATAAGCTCTCCATCTTTGATTTAGAGTCTATCCTAGTCATATCGAAAATCGAGTTTATTTCCTTTTTTAGGTAGGTAGGTAATTCACTGATATTCGTGAAAAACCAACATTCGCATGTGCCAGGTACGCCATATTGCTCAATAAAACGTGCTGAAAAGTGTTATCTTAACTACAAAAAAATATTCGAACATCGAAATAGTCCAATTAAATAGATAATTACTGGCTGGTCACGATTTGGCATCGTTCACGTACAGGCACATAGCCCAAATACACCTTAATTGAATGCTAAATGAGGGCGAACTAAATAAGTAAGCCTTATCATACAAGTTTAACTTTGCACCCTATACCATACTAATTTTTACTTTGATAACAAAAATAGCGTACGTCTAACGTAACGTGGTATAACGTTCCAAAATTAAATAACGAAAATAATGTCCCTATTCAAAATTCAGCGCCGCAAAGTTTTTTAGGCCCCAAAATGAAACTTTTTAACCTGCCAATCAGCTTCCATAACATGCATAACACCTTTATACCCCCAATTTCCCCCCACCCGCATAGCAAAATCCGTTTTTTAAATATTTACAACTTAGTTAGGTAGATACAAATTTTTGGTGCATGGCGGGCCGGTGCGGCAGTTACCATGGCAACCACGTCGTTGTTTTGCCGATCGCGCTTTGTCTATGCTTTTTTTCTTGTTTGGCTTTTTTCGTACGGAAATATAGGCAGAGGCATGGAGGCAGACAATGCCTTTTAAAGGGTAGTACCGTAGTATGTTAGATATTCGTATCTCCTATGTGTGTTTCGTGAACAACAATTAAATTGTAGCGAGCTACAGGTTTGATAGACATTTTTATTTTTATGGAGCTAAAAGTGGATGCTCTGTTGTGTCTACGTGTAGGTATCTTCTTGTTTTTGTGTTCCGTTTCTTCTCGTTATGCGCATTTTCGATGATAGGTACGTAGAAAGCCTGGCTCAAAAAAAAATGTAGCCTTCTACACTCATACCCATGTTACGTAAGCTTCTACCATGAGCTTGTAACAAAACAATGCGAATACGGGGAGTCATGAAAATATCCATTAGACCTACTTTTTTCTACAAAGAGTAGGTATGCATCCACCTGCGGTTTCGCCCGCGTACCGTGGAACTAGAACAGTAGGTAGGGCACTTAGAAGAAGATTCTTCCTAAATAAAGTCTATATAGCCTTCCTTGCCTACCTATGTCTTTTCTCAAGGTCTACTCTAGACTGTGTGTTTGCTCTACCTACAATCATATTGCAATCGTAGGTATCGTAAAAAATCGTAATCATTTGCAGACAAAATGATTCATTATTGAATGACAGAAAAGGATAAAAACGTTTTTTTTTTTTAATACCTACTTAGCGGAATGCCACATACGCTTCAATCATAATTGAGTCGTGATTGGATCTTAGTCGGATGTGAATCGTATGTCGCTTAAGTAAAATTAGCAGAATCGTGCCCCAGATCGGTTAATTAGTTTTGGTGTGCATAAACCTATCTGTCATAAAATCTATTATTCTGATATAATATTTATTTTTACCTAAAAGTGCAAAAACCAATTAGTCGCTTTGTATGTCATCCAACCAACAATGGATGTAACTAAACGATTGACTTAACTATAGGTACATACACATACCTTCATTATACATAGCGTCGGGGATAGTGCAAATCCGCGTAACTAGCATTGGATAATACCGCGTATCTGCAATAGATCTCGTTTTACCGGGGAAGGTTAAAACTTAATAAATTTCTTATTTCAACAGATAATGGGCTCATTTTTTAATATAAAGTAATTATTTACACACCGTAAATAACTACTTTATGTTCAAAAATGTCCAATGAATGACGAATTATGAATGATGATAAGTTTTAACCTTCCCCTGTAAAACGAGATCTATTGCAGATACGCGGTATTATCCAATGCTAGTTACGCGGATTTGCACTATCCCCGACGATAGGTATACGTAGTTTAACTGTTAGGCAGGCAGGTGTTATAGGTATAGCAGTCGCTGGCTCTTGATTTATACCTACCTACCTAATATACTCAGGTAACAATGGTTAAACAAGGGCTTCGGCAAAATTTGATAGTATAGGTACCTAAGATGTGGCGATTTAATAATCAAATTATTCAAGTGATGCTGTTGAATCGAAACGTACGACAAATACAAGCACAGAATTGATGTAAAAGACCGAGCTATAGATTTTACCGCTGGTTTGTGTAGGTACGCGTATACGCCCGGTTTTTCTACGCTCGGAAAATTCGTCCGTGTGAAAGTGTTGATATAGATCACTCTTCAAAGCAATAGAAAACGTTTAAATAAATTCGCTCTATCTACATATTATATTATAACATTGTGTTTCTGTCATTGGAGCCTATAGGTACGTACTACGCTTGGGCAGGCAATTAAAAAAAGGTAAACAATCTTACTTTACTAGGATAGGAAAGGACATCTTACATTTACCTACACAAATACATACAGACAAATAAATTATTGCTGAAAAAAATAGCTCACTGTGATTGGGTGATTGTTATTATTGTATTTAGGTACATTGATTTTTATCCAAATTTTATTTTTAAACCTAGTTTTAAAATAAAAAGTCATAAGATTGTTAACGCTTAGTTAAGTGCCTACTCAAACGGAGTATAGGTACGTTTAGGAATCATACTATGAGAATTTTGTAAGGCGCCTACGATATACCAATCTTGCGTAGCTACTGAAAAAAAGTTACTGATCGACGACAAAAATGTTTTTCAAGACTAAAGCAATATCAACCTAGTTATTTTATAATATTTTTAATTGAAAATACAAAAACGTTTTTGTTTTCTTTCCATTTGTACATTGATGGATAATATTTTACAAGATAATGAAATTTGACCTGTAATACTAGGGACGAACGTTTATTTTTGCTTATACCTTGCATCCAATTTTCTTTATTAACACGAAGCTTGGTGCAGATGATAAACGTGCGTTCATAACTCTCGATAAAATATAGCGGTACCACATAATATAACCAAAATTTAAGACGACAATAAATGCATATATTATCAAAAATAAACAGAAGACAAATAATCATTGAAATATTTGAGTTATTTACAATTCACAATAATTGGGACAGAAAAAGATAATCGGTGATAAAGTTTCAGAATGTATCTGTCAAACTGATAACACTGTGCTGAAGTTATTCACAAATCCAAAGTGTTGGCGAACAGTGTTTCGCAATATTATTTCAATAAAATTCTAAACACAGATTTGTGTAACATTTACCATGCTTTCCAACCTGAGGACTGGAGTTCAGGGCGTGGTATGGCAGTCAAAATATACTAAAAATATTGTGCTTGTTGTAAACAATCGTATTATATAATAAGGTTTTGACGTCTGTGCGATTCGAACGTAGTGATTTGTATTCGTATTTCCAGTGGCGTGCTGCATCCAGAAGTGTTCAGACCAGCTCAGCTCTTCAACATGACAGTCTGTTCGTCCATCGTGACACTCCTGAGGACAACCCTGACATCCCGTTCGAGTTTTCAGAGGCCAACAAGAAGGTAAGCGAAAGTCATCTGTTTTGATTAACTGTTCCAGTTTTCGCTGTTCTTTTTTCAAATTTTGACTATTAGTGACAGAAGAATGGTATTTTATGATGTTTGAAATGCACACAACACTTTTTGTTTAAAAATATTTGTGCTGGCTTTAATCATAATTGATTATTATTATTTTAGGTTAACTTATTAAAAAGTCAAATCACTATCAAACTTTTTTATAGTTTTGCGACTTACGACTATTTGATAGGAAAGTATTACGTTTAACAAATCTTGTGTAATTTCGTTAAATAATTATCTAAATGTAAACAAACTCTGTAAGATAAGTATTTAGTTGACTAAGAAGATAAATAAAGAGCTGTTTTCTTTTCTAACAGCACAGGACTTAGTTGTATCAACTTTTTTGGCATTACTATACCAACTTGACAGTAACAACACTAAAACATCTATAAACTCTATTCCAGAGAGTGGAAGCCTTACTAGGAATCTATCCTGAAGGCCACAAGCGTGGTGCCATGATCCCACTCCTCGATTTAGCCCAGCGTCAGGCTGGAGGCTGGCTGCCGATATCAGCCATGCATAAAGTAGCCGAAATCCTCAAACTCCCTCGCATGAGAGTTTATGAGGTTGCTACGTTCTACACTATGTTTATTAGGTAAGTCTTAAATGTTGTATGATGGTATTTCAAATAAAGAGGTATAGCAACCTCTTAAGACCTTTAATGCATTTAGTCCAGTTAGAGAATAGGGCAGGAAGAAAAAGAATTTAGTCCCGTTTTCTGCCATAGAGGCTGCTCATAAAGTAGATTAGCCAGCTTTGCGGAACATTTATATTGCATAAAATCACCTATGCTTTTACATGGGTGTAGTCGCTATTCCATCATTCTCATAGCGTCATAGTGCACAACAATGGCTTTTTTTTAAGTATTTAACCAGTTTCAAAAGTATTTATTTATAAATGATACTCAACTATAAATAAGAATGGAGATGGCAACATCAAAAAATCTAATAAAAAATCCAAGAATATGATTTTATTGAAAAGTTAACTGATTAAGTACTATTTTCAAATTCCAGACGACCAATCGGCAAGTACCATATCCAAGTTTGCACGACAACTCCCTGCTGGCTCCGAGGTTCTGATGCTATCCTGAAAGCCCTCACTGAGGGCACACAATGCCATGTTGGAGGAAACAGCCCTTGTGGCAAGTTCTCTATTTCTGAGGTGAGATTGATTGTTACAAAAAATATTAAGTATATAGTTGTCAATCAAGTAGGGAAGTACATAGTTAGACAGTCAGCAGTCAATTACACAGTCATGAAACTGGAATATGTGGCTCAATTGGTCAAGCAAAAAGAACAAACGTAGAAGGATATCTTATCCAAAAAATTAAACAAATTTTATACCTGACTAGCTTCTGCCATCGGTTTCACCCGCATCCCGTGGGAACTACTTCCCGTACCGGGATAAAAAGTAGCCTATAGCTTTCCTCGATAAATGGGCTATCTAACACTGAATTTTTCAAATCGGACCAGTAGTTCCTGAGATTAGCGCGTTCAAACAAACAAACTCTTCAGCTTTATAATATTAGTATAGATTCTGTGTTCCTACACAGTAGCAAAAATAATATAACTTAATGTAAAGAATAACCATCTACTCTATCTATGCGTGATGACGTAAATATAACAAATTCGTTCAGCTTCAGAACGAACCTAGATTCACTGTGGAAAAGCTCAACTTAGTCTGTTTCTTACCTTTTTAAGGCATCTTGTACCTGACTTTATCTTCTGTACTTTATAAAAATCTATATAAATGTTTTTTCAGGTTGAATGCCTTGGTGCCTGCGTCAATGCTCCTATGATTCAAGTCAACGATGATTACTACGTAAGTACCGAGTATACACTGTAATAAAAATGCAAGCAAATTGATAAGATCCATTGGCATTAGCATGCTATTATTAGCCTCTAGCTTTGGAGTATCAAGGTTCAAGAGAACTATTACCTAAACAGCCTACATCTTGATATGGTTATCTGTTAAAGGTTGGCCTGTGCAGTGTGTAGCAAAAATAACTTTACCTAGGTTTCGTATAAAATATCGAAAAAACATTAGTGGAGCGCAATTTTTTATTTCCTCGCGTTTTTTTTAAGGCAATTTGAATCTGCTATGCATCCCCATCTATATCGTACATGTTACATCTAAAAACACCGAAACCTTCGACGAAACTAGGCTAGGCATGCATTAACAACATTTTTACATTGCAGGAAGACCTTTCAGTAGATGACACAAAGGAAATTATTGAAAAGCTCATAAGGGACGAGAAACCGAAAGCTGGCCCTAGGTAAAAATCTGTTTTCATCCCACCATCTCGGAAAGAGTAGTTTTACCCTTTGATATCTGAGCGCAAAAGCCGTTTTTAACCTCTAGAGCGGCAAAGTGATTTGAATTTAGAACATCGTGTGCAATACTCCATTTGTGACAATCTTGATAAGACTTTTCAAACAAATACATATTAAACAAATAAAATACTGCTAAAAATAATTATTCAATTAATTAAGTAATTTTTATTATTGTTTTTACATAGATTTTTAACCTCGTTTCATTTTTAAACTGAGTTTTCAAATAAATGAACTTTAATAGGTACTTCTTTTTAATTTGATACTCATATGTGCGCGCCATTTTGTTTTTTTGCTGTTTTGCATTTAGTAATTTCCTTGATGAAGTGGGATGAAATTATTATTTTTTATTGTTTTGAGGTTGATGTTAAACCTCATTACATTTTTAAACTCGAGTTTTTGCATAAATAAATTTTAATAGGTACTTACATCTTTTTAATTTGCCATGTGTGACGGCCATTTTTTTTTTGAGTTTAGAAATTTCCTCGATGAGGTGGAATGAAAAGTTACGTGTTGCACTCGAGTGCAAAGATTTTTCACCTTGTGCTCTTTTGATTCCCTCGCTGTCGCTCAGGATTCTAATTATTGAAACACTCGCTACGCTCGTGTTTCAATTTTAGAATCCTTCGCTTGCTCGGTCATCAAAATTGAGCCCGCGGTTAAAAAGCAACTTTGCACTCTTGTATAACAAATAACTATTATTCATATTACCTAATAGTGTGATGGAAGCTTAAGTTCTCGCAAGTGTTGACGACAATACTGCATGTTATTACACATATTTTATTATTTTATACTTATAACATTCGTTATTAACAATAAAAGGATAGGCAGATAATAGTAACACGGCGTCTTTACTTAGTATAATAATTTGTTTAAAAAAGTCCTATCAAGATACTTAGGTAACCTGGGGCCCGATTCTCCTAAGTTAATAATGTCAAAATTGAATAGAAATCGAGTCGCAATATGATCGTAATAGCAGTTTTAACCATATCGGGCATTCTGCTACTAATAAAAGACCAATCGTATTCGATTGACATTTGATTGGTGTGCGATTGGTCTGCTATTTTGGTGATTTTGGTCTATACGGTAGTTTGCTGTACAATCATTTGCAGACAAAATGATTCATTATTGAATGATAGAAAAGGATAAAAACGTTTATTTCAAAGAAAAAATAGCGGAATGCCACATACGCTTCAATCGTAATCGAGTCGGGATTGGATCTCAGTCGAATCGAGTCGAACGTCAATCGTATGTCGCTTAAGTAAAATTAGGAGAATCGGGCCCCTGAAGTTCCTACTCAAATGGGGTATATAGAGGTGCCGCCATACACTATTACATCACAACATCCTCTGAGCCTTTTTCCCAATCCTGTTGGGGTCGGCTTCCAGTCTAACCGGATTCAGCTGAGTACCAGTGCTTTACAAGAAGCGACTGCCTATCTGACCTCCTCAACCCAGTTCCCCGGGCAACCCGATACCCCTTGGTTAGACTGGTGTCAGACTTACTGGCTTCTGACTACCCGTAACGACTGTCAAGGATGTTCAATGACAGCCGGGACCTACAGTTTAACGTGCCATCCGAAACACAGTCAAAGGTGTCTAAGATATACTTAGAAAGTACATACAAACTTAGAAAAGTTGCATTGGTACTTGCCTGACCTGGGATCGAACCCGCGCCCTCATACACTATTTCCTAATACATTAGCAATATTTTTCATAGTAAAACATTTTCTCATTTCTCAGGAGCGGAAGATTCGCCTCAGAACCTTTGGGAGGTCTCACTTCTCTCACCGAGGAACCCACAGGCCCCGGTTTTGGACTACAACCTGGCCTCAAGGCCTAGAACAAACAGTTTCCGTTTTGTAAATTTTATTTATAGGCAATATTTAAATAAATCATGTTAGAATCGTTTCTGTGTTTTTATTTTTTTGTAACATACTTTTGTAGCAAAATTACAGGACTATTTCTTTTTATGATATAGGTACATAAATATTTGCCATAGGCCATCCATAGATAATAAGAAATCGTGAGTCAAGTAAGGATTTTTTTTGTTTGGTTTAAAGCACGGACTAGTAAAAAAGTTGTTAAAATTGGGTAAGCTTTGTTTAATTTAGTATTTGATGGCGATATTTGGTTATCTATATACGTATCGGCATTACCAATACCTACATGATCACAAAAATTACGTGTGTGTAGATAAGAATATTTTCCGGTTCATCCATACTTATTCACAATATTAGAAACATACATGTTTTCATTTCAAATATATTTCCTTATAAAACCCATTTAGATTCAAATTAAACTTACATAAAAAAACCCTTGCGAAATCGCGATAAGCTAATTAGCAATGTATGAGTTATCTCATTTAGTACTACGAAACTGCTTACTTACGTGCGTACTGATAAGCACGTTAGATATTAGGTATAATAGTTTAATTCAGTCGTGGTTATGTTATTGTCCTGTGCGTAACTATGTTATAGAAGTTAGTTAGCTATTTAATTATTTAGGTGAGTAGGCAAAAACTTTATTAAAATATTACGTAGGTACATAATAATTTATTGGAAAAAAAATAACTTAAAAACTTGTGATTGGTGTGCTCATAATAATTGATATACGATCTTTTTACAAGAAAAATGTAGGTAAAAATGAAAATAAAATTGCAGTGTCAAAATGATGTTGATTTACAGATGTTCCGTAGAAATTACAAAAATGAAACAAATAATGATTATACAGCAGTTCAACTGTGGGAGGATTCGTGGGATCAGAAAAATGTAAGTACCAAACAGATGTTCAATTAGAAGTTGTTGTGTTATGTTGTTAGGTTATAAAACATAGGAACTAAATTGTAGATTGTTTTTGTAGAGATACCTATTAATAGAAACAGTGCTAAGGTTTTCTCTTATTTAATTACAAGCTTGTTGATAAATAATAGTACGTAAATACCGGAAGGAAATACAATCATAAATTAGGAATGATCACGCGCCACAGTCCTAAACTCTTTTCTCCATTACTCTTTGCAATTGACAGTTGAATAGATTTTTTTATATTTGTTATAAAAATATTTTAAATTTATCTAGAAAATGTATTAAAGAAGATAAGTAGATAATATTTTTTGATACGAATACTTATTTTATCAAATAGAATATGAAAACAGTACATCTCTAGTGTCAATGTATACGTCAGATTTGCTGTCCGCTGTGTCCTGTCACTTGTCAGTTTACTCAACCTATTTACTATACTCTATGGTTTACTTGCTGCTCCGCTGTCTGTCTGTTTTCTGTTAGTGATTTTTCATTCGTTGTTGCTATTGCTCGTGTCGTCTTCTTGGGTGTGAAAATGTCTATCGAGGCCTAAGCTGTGAGGCACTGTGTGAACGATGAAAAGTAGCCCTACGCGCAAATATGAGAATTTCTCCAACGACCACCACGGGAAGGAAACGGACAAGTATTCACTAGACAGCCAGGACACCGCCAGTGTGGTTAGTTCGTTGTTCAAATTATTGATTTTGTTTGTGTACTGTATAAGATGTTATTGATTTGTCGCGTTTTAATGTTTAGATTAGTCATAGCGTATGTTCTATAATCTTTGTGCTTTTGATAACTTGTGTGAAGATCACGGGCTGCATGAAAGGGGTCTGATTCAGCGCGTACATTAGCTACGGCTGTTTTGTCCTACGTATGCGCGGAATACGACCTAGATCATTCTAGTTCTAGACGTATTTCGATTGACTTCTTCTTCATAATTTTATGTTCAGCTGTCATTCACATTTTTATTGGCTGAAATTAGGATTGTTTAGTCTTTGTAACGTAGCCAACTAGATTTTTGCGGTTCTCGTGCGCGTATTATAATTTCGCACTCTCACTTTCTCCTCTAGACATTACTAATTTTTCTTTCTTTGAATTATACCTTTTGTCTTATTGTTTTGTGTTCACAATTCTTATATTTCTATGTAAATTTCTCAGAACTCTGGCACAATATGGGTCAAAGACATACTAAAAATTGAATCAAAGCATAAAAGGAAAAAAAAAATTCAGGACATCATTGAGGTCACAAAATAATGTTCTTCTTATTCATCATCACTTCTTAAAATTTAAACCACAGCAGAACTTGTTGTTAAAATGACTCACTTTACTGCAACCAAGCTAAACAAAACCAAAGGGCTTGTTTGCACTAAGATTACCTACTTTTAAGGACTGTATTTAACTTTATTTATTGTAACACTAGCTTCTGCCAGCGGTTTCACCCACATCCCGTGGGAACTACTTCCCGTACCGGGATAAAAAGTAGCCTATAGCCTTCCTCGATAAATGGGCTATCTAACACTGAAAGAAATTTTCAAATTGGACCAGTAGTTCCTGAGATTAGCGCGTTCAAACAAACAAACAAACTCTTCAGCTTTATAATATTAGTATAGATTACAAATTGCTTATAAATGAAATAAAAAAATCTTTCTTAAATACCCATCATCTGGTAACAAAGTTGAATATTTTACTGTACTCTATACAAATAGAGTCATGGTTCATACCTATCTATAGCCTAAAATAAAACAATTAGTTTAAAAATGTTGTCTTCAATAATGAATACTTCTATTTTATCTATATTAATTTAATAAAGAGGATTTGTTTGTGTGTTTGTACCCTAAAGACCCAGAACTACTGAACTGATTTGAAAAATTATTTCGCTGTTGGTAAGCTGCATTGTCCTTGAGCAACATTAGCTCCATTCTGTCAGATATGTGGCTGTAATTACCATGGGACACGAGTGAACTGTGGCAAAACAGATTGTCTTCAAAAATATTAAATACAGAGGCAAAACTACATATTTCAAACATTCCCTTAAAACAGTTTCAATGCCAAATAAGTAATAAAAAATATTGTCACCAAGTCAGTGAAAATGTTACCTGCATAGTAAAAACAAATGCATATATTTATATGACTCAACTGTTCAAACCTATTGTCTATTCATTTAAAATATTATTGCCTCTATGTTTTTAGAACTTGTATTCGAGTAGTATTGTTTACTATTTGATGAATTTGTTATTAAAATGTTGGGAGTTAGTAATACAAACTTTAATATAATCATACTTTTTGATGATTGAAGTTATTTATCTGACTAAACTCTAAAGTGAAACTATTGTCTTTGCAGTGATAAAGCCCTCGCAAAACTCAATAGAGGCAAACAACCAACTTTGCTAACAAGTATGTACATGTAGCCCAAACCCTTACCACGTTTCTGCCACTGATACTTAAAAAGGGTTGCACAAACCTTCAAGATGTACTTGTCTATACTAAACTTTGTCATTATGACGGGCACACCAATATCTATACTAATATTATAAAAAGGAAAACTTTGTTTGTTTGTTTGTAATGGATAAACTCAAAAACTACTGGACCGATTTTAAATATTCTTTCACCATTAGAAAGCTATATTATCTGCGAGTAACATAGGCCATATTTTATCCCGGTGCGGGCAGTAGCTCCCACGGGACGCGGGTGAAACCGCGGGAAAACCGCTAGTTACATAATATAAATAACCAATATCTTTGTATGTTCTGAGAATGCAGAAAGATGGTAGCAATAAGGTGGTCCATATTATTTGAACAATTCTTAAACAAAACCATGTTCCACGGTACTATTTACGGCTATAAAATCAAAACAAAATATTAGCATTAATTGAAAATAAAGAAATGGGTTGAATGAACAGATTAATGAGGAATGTATTTGTGAAAGAACAAGTGATATTGTTTGATTTGATGATTACTTTATCAGTCAATAATTATATTATTGGCAATGATAAGAGATGTCTAACAGTATAGATAGATAATAAGGATATTTTTATTTGTGCCGTTGTTGCAGTGACGGTTTGGGATGGACAATGCTTTTAAATACATACTTATATTAGGATTTTCTTTTCATGAAATCTTTAAAGCCAATTGTTGCTTCCAAAATTCTGTACTCAAAAACAAATAAAATGTTTTTTTTTACAAAGTTTAAAAATCTCCACAGAAGTGTTCTCATTTGATAATTTTTATCATTTATTTGTTCTACAATGATCACTGAAGAAAAAATATGTATTAACCAATAGCGTAACTGGTGGAGGCAGCTATGGTAGGTATAATTATTTAATATTACAATAGTGTTTATGTTGCCTTCATGCAGATGGCATACAAATAATATTCTTGCCTTATGTGATTGTATTGTTAAACTATTTTCAATACCATCGCCAATAACTGCTTATTATAATCATCTTTAACGAAATAAATTATTGCAATCAGATCAGCAGTTGTAAAACCAACACAAGAAATGAACAATATTATACATTCTATGTATAATATCTTTTTTTGAGTGACATTTTGTGAAAATAATCACCATTGGCCTAGTCTTTTCCCATTTGGGTCAAATAATATTTTTTTAAACCTTTACACTTCAGCATGTACAATCAAACTGTAGATGAATTATTGAATTTGTTCCACTATAGCGTTTAGTAATTTTTTTGAGAAAAAAATGAATCCCTAATTTGTCTTGCAATTCAATTCAAATTGTTTAGATGTACCTACAAGTACAAACTTGTAGGTACTCAGAAAATCCGGCACATAAGCGGCTTCTAAATACCCGGCTCTTGATTGGTAGTCGAGAGACAACAGATCATTCTTCTTCTTCACTGCTAGCTTCCAGACTCCGAGCTATGTTCTGAAAGCTTCTAAACAGGCCCGACCTAGGAACCGAGTTAGGACCCTCGTCGGCCTTCGGCCCTTTTATTCAAGGCTGTCATTGCTGGAATTTAAAGACCAGACTATTAATGGTGCGTCTAATCCACCTGCATAGCTTCATCAGTTCTTCGTAAAATCTTTATCTTCTTTCGCGTACCTAAATGAGTCAGGTAATCTGCTGAAAATGCTCAACCAGGCTTTTCCTGAGCCCGAAAACATCTCCCACTAATGCCATTAACGTCGTTTTCCGTAATTTTAATAATTAATTAAAAGCTTTATTCGTCGTCGCCCCAACTTTTTAATTACGTGATTGCTTGTAATTTCCCTTGTAAACTTGTAACGTTAATAGTTAAAATTTAACCAGGCTTGTCGCGGAGTTTGTTCGCCAGATTATTTATTCTTCATTGTTCGGTTTTAAGTAATAGCAGCCAAGTTATTTATTTTTGCAGATGAGTTTCGTGGCGCTCTTTTCATCTTGAAATAGGTCACGGAATAAAGAGGTTTGTTTGGAATTTTCGATATGAATAGTGGGTTTTCGTGACGGAAAATTTACGGGAAGGCTGTAGACTATAATCTACTATTAGGCATATAAATGTAGGACGATGGGCGTTAGAGGGTTTAATATGGAGATTTGAATGACATGGCTTAAACGTCCCTAGATTAAAATGACGTCAAGGGTCCCTTTTGGGTTTCGAGCTCCGCAGAGGTACCTGACTCCGTTTATCAAATGTAATCTTTGCTATGTATCTTCTAGCGGTTGCTACCGATATAATTTTGCATTGTGGCGACAATAAAATAGGTATGATTTTGAAAAGGTTTTAAATATCCTAAATCGCCATTGTCTTTTTAGGAGAAAGAGGCAATTTATTCCATCTTTTATAAATACGCTAAAAACGTTTATTTTCAATCAAATTGTATAAATATATCATTTAAATTCAGTGATGGAATTGTATTATTCAATCAAACCTAACAGGCATGAAGGTTTCATTTAGCTAAAACCTTCGTTTGAAAAATTGAATTTTTCATGTAACGCATGCGCGATGGGTTTGTAAGCAGCTGCTACTTCGATATTATGCTGATGGTACATTATTATCTCGCTTTTTAGGGTTCTATATAGATCTAACTGATGTAGGGTACCTATTGTTAACTTTGTTCTGTGTTTGCGTATCTTTCGTGTTCGTCTCTCCGTATTTTCTGCTATCTGCCGTTTTGTAGCGAACAGTACCTTTTGAAATGTTTTTTAGGTAACGAGTTGATTTGTTTACGTTTGGAATAATATTATTCCCTGTTTATTAATAAGAGGGATTGTATAGGAACCTTGAACTGTGAGTCTAACTCGAATTTTACCATTTCTATCATTAGTTTGGTAAAATTGCAGGTATAACACAAGATATCGACTTTTTTATGGGAAATCATCAAATTACCTCTCCCGCTGTGGGTTAGCAGCGTGAGGTAGTGTCAGACTCTTGCTGACTAAAACCCATCATGTTCCTTAAGCCCTTTATGTACCAGGGCCGCTGTAACTCTTTCGAACAATCCCGCAGCACACAAGGATATCGACTTACAAATGGCCAAAACAGTTTCAAAGTAAATTGTTACATAAATTACATTGGTGTTTGCTGACCAAAACATTGTGAAGCATGTCCAATGCGTACGCGCAACGAATCGATAGTTTCGCATTTCCCTACAAATGAGAACGGTGAAACGTATGTGTGAATAAGTTAGTTTGTTACTTTGAGTCGTGTGTTTAACGTGAAAACGAAAGTTTGGCTTGGACTTCATTGAAACAATTTTTAAATACGTACTAGTTTGATAATTTTGTTCAAAATTGATTAGTGTATTTTTTTCTGACTGATGAATCAATTTGAGCATCCTATAGACCATACGCCTAGCCTTTTCCCAACTGTATTGGAGTCGGCTTGCACTCTAATCGGACGCTGAAAATCTGTGTTTTGACTATCCTACAGATATTACTGTGTAAATGTGGTGGCCTAGTGGGTAAAGATCCAACTTCTTATCCAGTTATTGGGTTGCCCGGGTAACTTGGTCGAGGTCAGATAGGCAGTCGCTCCTTGTAAAACACAAGTAAGGTAAATCTGAAAGTAAGATCGTCATTGGTACCTATAGCGTTACACAATGGTAAATAAACAAACCAGTGCAATAAAAATATCTCGCAGATAATAAAGTTACTCGATCTCTATTGCCAGTATTAAATGACATGGACAAGCGATTCAATTTTATGAAACGGCTCCATGTACCTAGATGAAAAGTGAGTAGACATTATGTATGTTGTCATAAATAATACCTACATAAATAAATAATAGTTTGCTCCTTTTATTTATTTTTTTGTTTTCTAGGGGTAGTTTTAAATGTTTTATCTAACTTTTTGCTGATATCTGTAGAGACTACCTAGATAATACTCCATTGATTGTCGATAGGATTAACTTTAATCAAAGCTGTGTAAATAGGTGCTAAGGGCTTGAGGGTTTTTTTTTTGACTTTGATGTTGAAGTGCTGATCCTAACAGCATCTTGATCCCTCTAAAGACTTTATCCATTTTATGACCAAGATTAGCGGGAAATGTTGAAGTTAAAATCAATATTGTGAAGCATCTATCTTTTCGTCAATTGCCTAGCCTCTTCCCAACTAGATATTTTGGGCTCCAGTGTAACTATATTATATATATTTTCGTGAGGAAAAGTATTTATTCTATAAATCCGACATTACAACTAATAATTCAAGACGATACGAATAAATAAAGCTTTAGTTTCACCTGCTTCATTAGCTACACAAACAAAAATGTACAGCTAATTATTTCACTAATGAGGAAAAGGTAAAGTAACATTTGAACAAACGTACGCCAGTAGAAATGACCTATTTACTTAGCCAGCTAGGGCGGAAGGTCGCAGTTTATCGATCAGCTAGGTGAATGCAATGAAAACTATGACAGGTTACACTGAACTTTCATAATGTTTATTGAACGATAAATAAATAAGGGTTGCAATATTCTTGTTGAACCACTAGTTCCCAACTTCGGAGCAGCAAAGGTATATTGCAGCAGCAAAGGGCGATATTGTTGTGCCTGTAGAGCAGGTTACAGTATATGGCTACTTCACTACATAGTATAAAACAAAGTCGCATTTTCTGTCCCTATGTCCCTTTGTACGCTTAAATCTTCAAAACTACGCAACCGATTTTCATGCGGTTTTTTTATCAGATAGAGTGTTTCAAGAGGAAGGTTTATACGTATAATAACATACACTAAATAGTGGGGAAATACCTACTGTAATCCCGTGCGAAGCCGGGGCGGGTCTCTAGTTACTAATATTATTAAGATGAAGAGTTTGTTTTCGAGCGCGGTAATCTTAAGAACTGCTGGACCGATTTGAAACATATTTCGGCGTTAGATAGCCCACTTATCGATAAAGGCTGTAGGTTACTTTCATCCCAATACGCGAGTTAGCTTTCACGGGATGTGGGTGAGACTGCTGTCTTAAGCTATTCTATCATATCATACAGTATTAAAACTTAGTCAGCCTGACAGGTCTACCAAATTGATGACGTACAATTGCGCCATGCTTGCGTAGCCGTTCGATAGAGAATGAATTGAAAATATTCAAATGTGATTTTCACGCACCGATTGTCACGGAAAATTGACTTTTTTACATGTCAATCTGCGCCGCGTATTACCATGATTCAATATTTATTGTTAAAAATCTGGTCTTTACTATAATATAATCGCTCTTTACCTTAATATTTGGATAGCCGTACAAAAGTATAGTTTTCCAACAGAGAAAGAATTTTTAAAATCGGTTCTGGAGTTTCGGAGCCTTTAGAGTACAAACAAATAAACGAAAACAATATGTTTCTGTTTGTTACATTAGTAAAGAAATAGACCTAGTTTGTTGATTGCATTTAAATTTTCTTCACCTCGTTATGAAAATGCGCATGCAATCGTTAATGATGTAGACTGATTATTACTTTGATTCTGATTATCAGCGTGTAAAATCCGCGAAACCGTGTGTATGTCGCCCTATTTACAAAACCCTTGTAAGTACCTTTGTCTTCACTTTAGATTCGGATTTCATCTTTGACAAAGGAGATCTTTAAAGCTTTTGAACGTCCCACCCAGTGTGATGTTCTAGTTCATTCGGCGTTTAAGTGTTAGAAGAAAATTTACAAAGAAGTTTTTCGTACCCAAGTTTTAAATATATTTTTTGACGAGAACTGTACAGTTTGATAATATGATATGACGCTACATAAATCTGGGACGATATTTTTTCGGTGGCAATTAAGAGCGATGAAAAAAAGTATTTTTTGAAAGTGCTTTTTTTTACAACAAGGATTTTAACCAATGTGAAAAGTTTCGTTTCTGAACGGATTTCGGATTCAGTAATATTATTGTCGCTAATCGAATGATCGGTTTCAAACAGCTGTCGAGCTTTGCAAGTTATCAGACATCTTGCATGGTTGCACATTCGATGCGCTTAATCAGACCCATTCAGATAGACTTGTTTGATACGAATACTATCTAGTTAACGTGGCCATACTTGTAACTTTTAGACTCACTTGTAATAAAATTATTTTATTATCTGCATATCTTTATGTTCCGATTTAATATGTCTCGATATAAACTTTTAAATCGAATAAGTTTTGCTATATTTTATTATAAGTTATTGTTTTCTAGTCCCTGCGTAGTCTATTGATACAGTATTGACTTTAGTTCTTCAAGAGAATGAAGAAATTGCCTTTAATCGAGGCAAATAAAACAGTTTTGTTTGCTATTGCACGTCGGCTAGACTAATATTTTAGAGTCAAAAGTTTGTTTACTCATTGGCAGTATTTATAATGCGCCGATAAATCTGAATCAATTCACGCAAAAGTGACTTAAAGATATTTATCGCATTCGACACTGGCAACGCCAATACCAGTAGCCAGCAATAAATAAAGAAAATACAGTTTTTCCTTCAAACTTAATAACACATTGTTACGAATTTATTACGGTACCACTCGATTATTCCGCATCTACGAGCATAATATGAATAAACGGCGCCACAGTTCATTTGTTACTTAATTATTTACGATCAGTCTGACGGCGCGCGATGGTGCGTGCAAACGTGTTTTTAGCATTTATCTCAGTATAAAAACATACGTTTTTGTCGTGTTTTCGCAGCCACATACTCGGGATAACCAACAGGTATTGTTTTGAAGGTTGAACGGCGAAACTTGTGTGCGAATTTGCGGTCAAAGTGTGTTTTGTGTTGAGGTACGGATGGTCCTTCGGTCCTAAAGTGTTATGTATTTTGGTCCTAAAGTATTATGTATTTTGTTCCTTTTGTATTTTAAGTTGGCGTTTTTTGTTTCGGTGGATTCCTTAAATATCGATTTGTTAGTATGTTGGTCAATAATACTTATTCATTGACGCACATTGATAAGAGAAGCCATAACAACTCGTGCTAAATCTGAGTGTGTCATACATATGGAACAAGAAACTGATTATTTTTAATTGGTCTTGTAATATTTGATTGATTGAACGTTGTTTATATGGAAATGTAAGATAAACAGCTGTTAAATCGTGTTTATATTTCTTGTTATGCATAATATTATCGGTGGTATTAATAGAGATTGAAATAAGATGGCTTCCGGCCCATTCTCACGGTTAAACAAAGTTTCTCAAAAGGTTCTCAGGTTCATAGTTATTTGTCGTGAGGAATTGTAGCGAGAATCTGATCTGATAATGAATTCTGAGAGACTAAGATAATTTAACTTTGCCTTTGTTTTATTTGCTCAGCCTGAATTACTGAGATTATAATTGTCTTCTTACTAAAATGATGTTTGCTTCAAAACCTTATTACCGGGGAAGTTTCCTATCTCGTCTTTTGGAAGTAATTGCTTGTCTATAATAAATTATGTTGTACGTTTGTGTTGTCAGAATGTTTCCACAGCAAATACACTTCATTAAATAGATTGGAATACATATTGTATTGGCTATCACTTCCTACAAACGTGTTTTCGTCGCGTGCCGCATGAAGTCACGCAGTCACAGTACTAGGTATATATTATTTTGTTCTGGTCGAAAATGTGAGAACGTTTTTTCTAAGTAATTTTGACTGGTTGTAGGTACTACGTACTGTTCTTCAAATAAGTCTCAGCGTTAGTCCAAACCTACAAGAGTTAATTTGCAGATTCGCCAAAAGGGTCCTTGTGACATGTATGTAATCCAGAAATTTCTGTCTTTGTCTTGTCTTTCTTTGCAATCTTCCGGTTATTGCTGATCTTATTTCTATGTAATGAAGTGTGGCTGGATTTGTCTTGATCCAGATTGTGACCTTGGTCCCACTGAAGCAAAATGGCTGACGCTTTGTGCAAAAATGTGTGAAAGTTCAGTTTTTTGCGAACTCTTACAAAATCACTTCACTGACCTTATTCCTTAATCTATTCATATAGATAGGTATCTGGTTCTGCTATCCGTACAGCTGTAACCTATGTACATATTAAGCAAATACTTAAGAATATGGACAACGGATTAATTGATATGTGTTAGAAATATTTGGATCATATCATATCAGGGTATCATCATATGATGATCATATCAGGAAATGTTATCAGAAATAGTGATTTTTCCCAAAAACATCTTCAAATCTAATTTTCGAAACTTTATAAATATTGTAGGAGCCTGCCTATTTAGTCTAGTTTTCACAATTACTAACATCAACGTTTTTGTTCCAGCATTCCACGGAGGAGGGGGGCGGGGGGCGGCGCGGGTTGATCGACGTGAGCGCAGGTGCGGGCGACATGTGGATCAGTGCCGTCGAGAGCTCCATACTGTCATGGGAGGAGGTATGTAGCTTAGGTTAGGTTTTATTTTAGTACTTATTGAGATGTGGAAGTCTTGAGCGTGAGTTTGGATTCGTGTAGAGGAAGGCTTACTGACATAAAATTAAGAATTGTAGAATTAAAGGCTTGCTTAAGATATTCACGTCTTTTGAAATATGCCAACAAAATACCTCTATTGCTTTGGCCAATTTAGCGCGAGTAAGAAGTGTAGGTAATTCACCAAACCTGAAATTCTTCAAAAGTATGTTTGGTGACCTTTATTTGCGATAAGGGGAAATTTCGCGGTTTTACCCATGGTGTCAAGGTTCTGGGTATACTTACGACGTCGGACACTGACAAAAGAAGAAGAGACTTTATTATTTTCCCTAATTATCAAATAGGGTTATTGCTAGACTCCTATTATAATACCTATACAACTTAATTACATAGATAACAAAACATGGAAGGTTTCATACATCGGATTAAGACATCCAGTTGATATTGCAGCCGGTAATATTTTTATAGGCATCATACCTGTAAGATTTTTCTCCAGAGCCTTTTTATTCAAAGCTTTTATAGGTATACTCGTCAAAACAGGTCTAATGTATTTTTTATGGCCTACATAAATGTGTACCGTCGACGATTCCCGGTAATACCATATTGATTTACTGACGTTTTTTCTTCTATCTGTAAACTTATTTTTTTTGTATCAACCTTAAGTTTGTTGGTACCTTTCGTGTTTTGCGAGTATTGTAAATTCAAAGACTTTGTTACTTTGATTACGTGAACACTTTAATCTTAGGAACTAATTTAAAAAGCCTTTTAATGTTTGATAGCATATTTATTTATCGTGGAGGGCTGTTATCTGGTAGCGCGAAGTTTTTCCTACGTTATATGGGTGAAATTCTGGTGTAAGCTCGTTTGTTTATGTAAATTGTTTGTGAAGAAAAATCTTCATAACAACTCGACCCGATCTGAAAAAAACTTAAACGGTAGATTGACACTATTTATTTGTACATACATATGTACCTCTTTTTTAAAGCAATGGAGTTGTTTGTTTTACAAGAGAAATGTCCCTACTCGAGAAATTGCCCACCCGGGAAATTGCAGGGAAATCTAGTATTTCATAAAAGGTTTGGTAGTGTCCAGTAAAGGTATGCTAGTCTTCCTCTTCAATCAACTAAGGCCCCGCCTAATATCACCATCAACATAATGTTCGTTTTACTATAATTTATAAACGACTGTTAGTCTGTAACTTGCCGTGAAAATTCATATTAACAGTTGTTTTCATAAAAAATGTTTATGTTGTTCGCGAACTTTTATTACTTTTTTTCCGTATGTATAATAAAATTCTTATCAATGGAATTCCACAGATTGACTTTTGTTCATTGATTCAATCAATGACTTCCTAAACAATAACGTTTAAAACACTTTCGTCATGCGTGAATACTCAAGTGGTTTAGATAAAACCAACAATCTTGTAGAAATTCTCTCGTATAGCCGTTTGCGGTAACATAAATTATTACACTCGACAGAAAGGTATATACCTACATATTTTGCAAGCACTTTGATAAAAGTAATCTTTTATTAAAACAAGCAGAACGCTTAAGCGCTTAAATATTTTCCCTATAACTTTAAATACATAAATATAAGAAGGTATTAACAAGTTTCTTATTCACGATCATCTGTTGAATTTTAATGTTTGTAGCTCTAAATATATACTAATATTATAAAGCTGAAGAGTTTGTTTGTTTGAACGCGCTAATCTCAGGAACTACTGGTCCGATTTGAAAATTTCTTTCAGTGTTAGATAGCCCATTTATCGAGGAAGGCTATAGGCTACTTTTTATCCCGGTACGGGAAGTAGTTCTCACGGGATGCGGGTGAAACCGCTGGCAGAAGCTAGTCTTTTACTAAACCAAGATCCTAAATGTGTACCTACCTAAAACCGACCTATAACTAATTTAAAACGTCATTACTCCTGAGTGAGTAGTAATAGGTATAAAGTAACCTGTTTAATAATTCCATTTATAAATAGAGCCACCAAAAATATCTTAATCGATATTAATATCTAAAAGGTCACATCACTCAGAAGATTAAAAGTAAACATATAACAAGCGCCGTTCATATGTCAATATAGTCAAACAGATGTGAGGAAGCATTAACAATTTACATAACAGATAATATGGTGTTCACGCGTAATAATAACATGACGATTGAAAGATTGAAGGCACCAACAGTCTCAATTCTCAATCTGATTGTTGGAGATTGATTGATTGAAACGCCTCTGTATATGTAAAGCAATTTGCTTGAAGATAAACAGGAAAGTAGGTCGTCTATTGATAGATTTTAATATATCCGTTAGATTTTTAGGTTAGATTTTTTGTGTGTGTGAGGAGGATACAGCTATGTTTGACTTCCAAATGGAGTACTATGTTTGACTAATGAAATTCTAGGTACTGAGTAATTGGATTTGATGTATTTTTGTTAGCTTAGCGTACAAAATTAAATATGACCGGTAGTTTCCGATAGCTAACATTATTTTGAACTAGCTTCCGCCAGCGGCTTCGCCCGCGTGGTGTGTTGATAAAAAGTAGCCTATGTGTTAATCCAGGGTTTCACCTATCTACATACCAAATTTCAATCAAAACGGTCCAGCCGTTAATAACAAACATACATCCATTCATTCTCACAAACTTTCACATTTATATTATAAGTAGGATTAAATACATGTAGGAAGAAAAATATATTCTAAAATATTGACCTTATTGATACAATTATGCTAACTGCAACCTTTTTTCTATTACTAAAACAAGCCCGTAATAAGGTTAATTTGAATGTGTTGCGTACTGCAGTTTGTAATTGCCAAATTGCTTAAATGGCCACAGGTGGCCAAGTCAAGTCTTGGTTAGACAAGAACATTATAAAAAAAAACATTTATAATGGCTTTTAGCAGTCAAAATACTTGCATACTCCGTTTAGGTATGTTTGATAAATGCATATTATCCGGGCGTTAACTAGAATTGAGAGGGGACTTTTAACCGATAACGATACTGCGTAGTGAAATCAAATGAGGAAGCATTTCCTGTAGTTTGCCAGAAAGATTTAATTCCATCCATTCTGATCCGTCAAAAGATGCATCACCTGCTGCTTAACTGCCTCTGACACCTATAGATACTTGCAATGCCAAACCCATAAAAGACGACACTCAAAGACGTGACAGAATTCTTCTATATCATGTGTCTGGAATAAAAAGCGATGCAACAAAGTAAGAGCAACGCTGCTTTTGGCTTGATGGCCTACTTTTGTGGCAGTATGGCTCTGGTCGGCTTCTTTCTTAATTTTAATCGACGCTCTTTAAAATGCCTTAGTTTTTAGTTATAATTAATCTCTGGAACTCAAAAATCCGGTCTTGGAAGCTAATTTAATTAGTTCTGATACTTAATTTATTGGATTTTTAAGCTCATCTATCAAAATCTCAGACCACAATTCGAGCTACACACGTTTTTTGCCACGATAGAATCCGCAACGGTAATTTACGATTTTGAATGTCAACGACCTTTACAGTTACGTCAGTGTTCTATTGAATGAGCTATGTAGTGTTTACTTTGTCAATTTCATCTTTATTTGTCTTTGTATTGGGTTCTTTATGTGCTTGGATATAAAATAAATCTTTACTGTCTTTATCACCCTTTCTTTCTTCTTCTTCTTCTACTTTTGTCAGACCTTGTTTGGGGTGACCTTGAGTTAGATTTTCTACCATGTTTGGTATACCTGGGAAGACAAATAAACAGATTTCGACTCCTTTTTCTTATCAAAATCAATACAGGACAAGTATAAAACTTCTAGGTTACACTGCATCTGATACTGTGAAGGTAAAGGTTATAGTCGAGGAAACGTCATTGTCAACATAATCGTTCACATAAATAGATTTCATATTATCTCTCACAGTGTCCACTATAGACCAGTGATCAATGTCAAGAGCTTTCATCTCCATGAAACCTATTTGCATACTGACCTAGTTTCGATATCAGTTAGGTTATATGAGCCGAGATATGTTGCCATTAACTCCTATGTCTAATGGGCGCTTTGCATCTGAACTGTGAACAGCGGCGGCCCTAGCCTTTGCGAGGCTACGTGCGGCAGGTCTATGCGAGGCCCTTTGTCCTACGTGAAAAGTATGTGTTGCGAGAGTAAGCAGGTGTTTTGATTTAGCTAAACGTCATGTTTGAGGAGAAATGCTCAAGTTAAACAAATTAATACAATTTTATTTTTACTACAGTTTATATTTAAAGAATCATAAAATTAACAAATATTAAAATGATCTGATGCTTGTGACTTTTCTTAAGACTAAAATCTTAAGCAGAATAATCGAATGAATGAGCAACGTCATTTTCGATCGAAAGAATAGCAAGGGCTGAAACTCGATCTTGTGTCATCGGATTCCTTAACATTTTTTAATAATTTTAAGCCTCGAAAAACTGCATATATATATTTCAGCACTGAGATAATATTCAGCTCTTCGTATAAGTAACTGATTCAGGGCCGTCTCTAGCTCATGTAGTGCCCGGTTGCAATCAAGACCCAAGCGCCCCCTATGTATTGAAAGATTGTGACTTGAGTAGTTTGAACGTCGTAAATAAGAAAGTTCTTACGGAAACTAGGAGTCATTTTCTTGTTAATAAAAGGACTTAAAAGCGGCGCTACCTTCTAGGTTCGACTAAAAAAGGATGAAAAAAATAAAACAAGTGGAAAGTAAAGCACCCGCGAGCGTAGGGAGCGCAAAAATTTTTGAGCTTTAGATTACTAAAGCACCTAAACTTGTATAATAAACAACAGTGCTAGGTGAAGTAGCGAGCGTAGCGAGCGCGAAAATTTTTAAGTGTAGGGACATAAAAGTACTCTAATCATGTTAGAAGGAAAGGCACCGTCAAGTGAACAGCCGCGAGCGTAGCGAGCGCGAATTTTTTTAAATTGTTTCTTTAAGGACTCTCAAATTAAGCACAAATAAGAAGAATCCGTGACTGGATCGAGAGCCAGTTGTTTTTGTTACTTTGGTGTTCCACCTTTTTGTTAAATTGAGGACTCAAAAAGTAAACGCAGAATGAATTAGAAATAAAGAAAAAATGCACATTTTTTTTCTTGGACCAGATATATATTTTTTTATATTAGTGTGGGTGGTAGCGCGAGGCCCCCCCAAGCGCGAGGCCCTGTGCGATGGCACAGTTCGCACACCCCTAGGGCCGCCACTGACTGTGAAGGTCGTCATTACTGTTTCTGCTTTTAATTGTTTGGACACTAATGATGCTTGGTCTTCTTAACGCTTTTTTATTATTTGTGCAATGTTTTGTATTTGGTTGGTTTTAGCTCTTCAGTCTTCTTAAAAGAGTGACTTTGTTTATTGGATCGCGTTTTAGCATGTAAATTATTTAAGTGGGTCTAAAAAAATACTTTGGTTTTGTGTTAAGCTTTTGATAGACCTAAGCATGAAAAAATACGATTGTTCAATGCCAGTCACGGTGTGATTTTTATTTTAATCCGGTTGCTAATAGTGTAAATCGATTTAGTATATTTGTTGAACATATTTTCGCAAAAACGTTAAATGCACAAATGTTTTCAGTTTTTTTGCACAGTTTGTGAGTTATTGGATATTTAGAAAGTGTATGAGGTGATTAAGAATGCAGATAATTGTGAGAATCGTGGGATTTTGCCAGCTTTTTACTGAGTTGCTCGTGCCAAGAAAAAACTGAAAACATAAAAGTAAGGACACTTGCATTTCATTGCAATAAAGATTTTATAATGAATATGGATAAAGTTAAGGCTAAAAAACAAATGAAATTGGTTCTAATATCAGGTGTCTGTTTTAGCACACTTGTGCAAATATAGTTTTTCATTAATTTGCGAGTTTAATGACGCAAATACCTAAATAGATAAACCAACAGCTACAATATGTAAATACTCTATTTCATTGAAGTACTTCGAATTCAACGTTGATCCATGTGCAGAAATGATTTCTGATCATCATGTTGATTTTTATAACAGTGACAAGTATTTTAAATAAAGTTTATAAATTTGCCAAATTTTTGAATGTTTTTAAGAGCAATGATAACATTCGGCTCTTTCTTATCACTTACCTAATTTGAATTGTCATCCTCGTAAAAGATCATGTTCTTCCATGTTTAGTTACTGCTTCTACAAAATTCATTGGTCCTTTCGAATCGATTAACAGTACTAAATTTTAGTTGAAAACCAGCGTCAGACATTACTTACCTGGCATAAATGCTGAACTGTAGTCTATTTGGCACAACATTTTTTTGCTATCTTATTATTTCTTGTGTCAATAAATGTATTTTCTTCTTCTTTCTTTCCTCTTGAAAATGATCAAAGAAAGCAGAAGATATATGGAGACCCGTTTTCGGTTATATTGAAAGCTTGGTGTGATGAAGAGGCGTTGAGTTGGCACCGGTCGACTGAGTAATGAAGCAATACTGTCTGCGTACTATACATATGTAGATCAGTTTGCAGCTGAAGTGGTTAGATGCGAACAATTAGAGAATTCTATTAGAGCTTTAGGTTTTGATACGTTATTTGAATGTGGTGTGAACTACTACCTCATTAAAAAACTTACATGAAATGAATAGTGGTTAGACTTAAAACGTCTTGCCTTCAAGGAGGTTCATCTACCTCAACAATATTTGTTTATGATGAATTAAGTGTTATTAATTTGTATAATTTTGACACCAATAAGGAAAAGCAAATACCGTGAAATGGTTAATCTTGTATATTGGTTATTTATTATTTGGTGAATGCTACTGGCTACGTTGTTTTCCTCCTCTCTCCTTATATATTGAAAGCTATTTATATATTTATAGATCGAACGATAATTTTAATACGTTCAAGCAGAGGAAAAGATACTTGATTATATGTAGGCTTTCGGCCATATCAGCTTTTAATTCACATGATAAAAAACAAGTTTTATTCAACAAAAAAAAAGGAACTTTGGTTTTTCCGTCTTTAATATTGATGCAGGTAATATCTACAGGTTTACCTTTACGAAACAAATATATTGGTTTCACATACATAATAGTAAGATAAAGTTATTAGTAATCCGCCAAATATATAAAGAAAATCAAAGCTTCAAATAGTCTTACGAACCTAGAGAAAAAAAAAACGGTATTTTTATCAATGCACGCGAATCTACATTCTATGACAACAAGACCTCCGTTAATCATCCATCTCTTCCAAGCCAGCACTTAAAGCAATCTAATGACACCGTCCATCATGGTTAGGTCCGGTTAATTACTCAATTGTTAGATTTCTAGAACAATCTATTCGTAATTGATGTCTGGGCTCGCACGTTATCACGCTAAATCCGATCTGATTGGACCCAATGGGAGGGTCAGATTAAATCTGCAACCGACACATGTCAGGACTGGTTGGATTGCTTGGGATTTGGTTTTTAGGTTAGAAAATATTTTTTTATTGTAGTTAAAACATGGAGGAATATATGTATTTATCGAGGATGGGCCGACCCCAAAACAAAATTTGGTTAAGGGCCAGAGGATTATGATAATGATGGGAAAGATGATGATAGAAATGTAGGTCTATAAACCGACAAAAATCAAGTCCTACAATCTGATTGCCTGGTGGTCTTGCTGTTTACTAGGGGATTAATACGTAAGCGTGCAAATGGGATTACATGAATGAACAGATGTTGAGTGCCGTGTTTAATTTGGACAGACATGTAAAGATTGGAATGTTGTTAATGCTCCTGAAAGACAAGATCTATTCGAAATGAAGAAACTAGAATAAATAAAAGTTTTAAACGGACATATTGTTACGTTATACAATAGAGATTTGTTATGTAAAACATTTTGAACCAGTAATGAAATATTCTGATGATATCGAACATACAAAAAGTACTGACGGTAACTACTTTGATGAACTGTATACTAAAAACTGGCCTTAACTTTAATTTTAGTTTCCATACAGTAGTTTCAACGCCAACTGCAGCCATTTCTCATCCTGTAACAACTGGGTCACGTGATTGGCTTAAGGCTAATTGGCACCGGAGCTGGTGGCAAACTTTGTTGTTATTGGTGAAATTATTTAATGAACGGGAATTTTGTTGTTTTGGGACACCACGAAAGGGTTGTTTTAATTAGGAACTGAAAGTTTATTTGACCTAAAGATCTTTATGGATGTTAGTGCTATAGACCTGAACGTTACTTTTTTTTTTTTAACGACGTCAAAAATCATCAAATGACCCCTCCCGCTGTGGGTTAGCAGCGGTGAGGGAGTGTCAGACTCTTACTGACTAAAAACCGTCGTGTTCCGTCGTAGGCCTTTTATGTACCAGGGCCGCGGTAACTCTTTCGAACAATCCCGCAGCTCCGGCAGACCTTGGCCCTGTTGGGCCCCGCTGGGGTTGCTGATATCTCTTTGAGACCCGATTGTTACCTAGATTATACAATACGCGTTACTGCCAGAGTTTGGATTGGAATGTCTTAAATAAACCCAAATCCGCAGCTACTGGGCACCTTCCATTTCAAATGATGCTTGTCAAAAAGTCGTCTCTGGGCGAAGGACCAGAACAAAATTGACAACACATTTCTATTCTACTGGAAATATAGTGTGATGCGTCATTTCAGACCTGAAGAACAGCTAGCACTAGAATATAAATCTGTTCCCTCTAAATGTGATCCAAACTTGATCAATATTCATATTTTTTTTATTTCTCCCAGGTGGCAGAGCGTCTAAACGTGGACGTCCGCCGCGGCCTGTCATGGCGCGAGGCGAACGATCGCATGAACTTCGTGGGCCCCAACGAGTTCCAGGTCAAAGAACAGGAGCCGCTATGGAAGAAGTACATAGAACAGTTCCAGAATCCACTCATATTGCTGCTGCTTGGTGAGTAGACTTTATAACGTCACATTACAGCTTCAACCAGCGGTTCCACCGGCTTCTTGAGCACCGGAAAAATGCACCCGGACAAAAGGTTACCCATATGTTCTTCTGGTTTATCAGCTCTATTACTTTCATAAAGTAACCCGGAGTCTGGAAGTTGGCGGTGTTACACCTCCGTGTCTGGGAGGGCCAGTAGCAGTCGTTGTTACTATTCCACGTCAGAGGCCGTCAGGCGGATTTGTGAAAACTCTGACACCAGGGCTTGCTAGGTGATTAAACCTGCGGCTTACTGGATAAGAAGAAGCGATGTAACCAAGTTTCATCAAAAACCGTTCAGCCGCGTAACATACACGCAAATATGCAAACTTTAACTTTATAATATTAGTGTGCTGATGTGCGAGGATGTTTGATGTGAGGGTTGTCTTGAATGATGCCTTCTTTCCGTTGAATAATGAGGGTGTATTGTAGTGTTACGCGGTCTTGTATGTCAACAGTCAGTTCATTTGTTTTATTCCCTCGATTTAGTTGAGGTACAGTACAGTATTACAATGTTAGTGTAGTAAAGAGACGCTTCAGTTATTTGTTTTTTAGAGCCAGTTAATAAAGCGATACTCTCTTTCTTCGCAGCTACTCAATTTGGTTTTTGTTTTCTCTGACCTAACAGAAAATCATCGAGTAAAAAAATTCGTATCTTCCATTAGATGAGGTGAATCTAAAAGTTTTTCTTGAAATAGTTTTCGGCAGCAAATGGTTTATACAACACTTTTACGCTTACAAATCCAGATGAATCAGTTAAGTTTATATTTAGACACGTTTTTATAAACATCTAAAACGGTATGTTAAACAGAAATAGATTTAATACATCTGTTTCTTCAATCGTCTTGAAACTTTGGGCATTATTAAAACCAAAGGATTCTATTATGTTATACCGTTTTCTAGAAGTCATATAGTAGTCTCATATAGTAACTGTTGTAGTTATTTATTAGTAGGTATTACCTATACCTATGACGTGAATTATGTGACCTGTTCCGTTAGAAAGTCAATTAATATATGCAATTGAAAAACGTGTTCGATTTGTTCAGTTACACTCGTGCCACAGCTCGGAATTTTCGATTTTCCATTGCGTTTGCGTTATTATTGCATAGTATATAGTACTCGTCAAAGTTTTTGTCGTTACGGATCATTGCGTGAGTCGCTGCGCAGAAATCATATTTAGGTATTACCGGGTGACGGACTTTGGCGAAACCAGTCTAACCAAGGGGTATTGGGTTGCCAGGGTCACTGGGTTGAGGGGGTCAGATAAGGCAGTCGCTCCTTGTAAAGCACTGGTACTCAGCTACATCCGGTTAGTCTGGAAGCCGACCCCAACATAGTTGGGAAAAAGGCTCGGTGGATGATTATTGACTTTGGCGAAAACACATAAGTACATATTTTGTAAACTCTTATCATAAAATATGACATAATATTGTTTCTGTGTCCGCAAGACATCTGATGGCTTTTGTTTCGTGTCCATTGTTATAAGGATACAATAAACGTTTTCCAAAATAACGTTAAATAATAAAGCATCTCATATTCGTTGTCTCCATGTCAAATTGTCTCACAAAAACATTTTAGCACTCTCATTTATTATATCACTAGCTGCGCCCGCGTGATGTGTTGATAAAAAGTAGCCTATATGTTAATCCAGGTTATTACCTATCTACATACAAAATTTCAACCAAATCGGTGAAGCCGTTTTTGCGTGAAAGAATAAAAAACATACATTCATACATTCGCACAAACTTTCACATTTATAATATTAGTAGGATTATATGTTGACGATCTGGAATTATGTTAGTTAACACAAGTTGACTTAGATCAGATATGTGTTTGCAGTAACATTTCCTGTATTACTTCACTCTTATGGAGTATTTGTGTCAACGTTGCAAGCAGATGTTGCATGCGCAAGATCTAAATAGGCAGTGAAAGATTCTAGACTTGATAATCTTCTTTAATAGCAAAAGAAACCACTGTACATAAACTTTTGGGATGATAGGTCAATATGCATGTATGTAAGTAGATTATTATTAATACCATTTATTACGAAGAGTTCTTTTGGATACTCGTTGACTCGCTAAGGATTGATATTGGAGAAGTTGTAGTTCAAAATTTTTATTCCTGTATGATCATGAACTCCATTCCTGTATGACATTCAAATAACTGGGGAGTTCAGGAATCTAGGGTTTTAATTATGCGAATTTGTGAGAACCTCAGAGCAGTTAGCACTTCGAGTATATGCTCTGTTTTGTGATAATATAAGAGATGTTTGGCTGCAATGGCCTCTTATGCTTATTTCCCTTTTGGCTTGCATACCACATTCTTCAAAGGACTGTATGCATGTTGCACCAAACTTTCTACTTTCTTAGTCTCATAATTTGGCATTCACGCTTTCGAACATACCTCTTGAAGTTCATTGACTTGTGTCCTACAAAATACTTGATTTATATGCAGCCTTCTTAGATATATGAGTTGATAATGTAGACAGGTTTTAGTGCGCAAAAAATGGGACTTAAAAGTGGCGTCCATGTTTTGTTTGTAACATTTGCATTCGTGTTATGTATTCAAAAGAAATATTTAATTTAACTACTAGAAAACTCGTAAATAATTTACATTTTTTTTTCATCAAAACGAATGCACGAATTTCTCGAGCATCTGGGAAAAATTTTCCTCATAAAATCAGGCCGTTTTCGTAATAAGTATTTATTAAATGCTCACACGTGTACTTCAATGTATTTATTACCTTAAATTCGTGCCAATAACTATTATACTATTAAAAAACAATTATTTAAAGTTAGGTACTATGGAAACTGAAAATCTTACATGAAAATAAATATAAAAACGTACATTTCATTAGTCACGAGTATCTAAGTACATATATTCATGATAGCTCGTGGAAAATAAGTGGGCATTAATAAGCCGTCAATTAAATAAGTAATTATCTTTCGAAACGTTTGCGTCAATAACTTTTGTCTTCAAGGGCGTTTGTAGTTAAGCTTGTAATAAAAATAACATAAAATTGCTCTATGTAATAGGTCGATAGTCACGTTCTTTAGATAAATTAATATGGTTAAAGCATCAAATTTCTAATTAACAACATGCATATTTTACTGATTCCAAGAACTAGGTTACCATATAAAAATAAACCCCTCAAAAAATATTGCATAGTCTACAAGAGCGTGATGAAATTTTTGAGAAGAGTGGATTCACACTAGCCGATTTTGTCGCGCGTATGCACGCGGCTTTACTACCCCTGACACTACAAAATTCTGTAGCGCGGATCAAGGCATTAATGTTGTACATCGGCAGTCGTCCTATCTGCACGTAGTCCTGGGAGAAACCGCATCGAAAATCCCCCAGTATGAAAGCACAGTTAGTAAAACGAAATGAATTTCAGTCATGTCAAAGAGCAATTCTGCTGCCTCGGTTCATATAAGGATTACTGTCCCCACGCTGCTGGAATGAAGTATGCAAAATGCGATAGGAAATTTCATGGCAGGATTTATTGCGGCGCAATGCAGTTTTCAGGGTATTGCTCCGAACATTTTCGATCGGTAGGAGACCACTGGGATATGAGTCAATCGATCGTACAAGAATTATTTTTGAACTATCGAAAGTCCACACGTTGGAATGGAAAATATCCAGCGAAGTTTAAATATAGTTATGATGAATAAAGTAACCTAATTCAGGCCTCTTTTTTTTGTTCTCTAGACAAGTTGAAAAAATAGTTTTAAATCTGCAGACATACCCACAACATTCCTATTATGCATATTGTATTGGTTTAATGCCACAATTGCATGGTTATATTGCATCGGATTTTTATTGCACAGATGCACGAAGCTAGCAATAAAAGTGTATAGCCCATTGCCATATTCACACAATTGCCAGAACACTACCAATGTCCTATAAAAAGTGTAATGAGTTATATAACCTGACCTACGCCATTATATGGTTTCATAGGATTGAATCACATTGCAACTGCGAATGAAGAATCATTAACACATGCTAATGTGGTATTGATTTCATCCATATGGAGAATCATTATAACAATCTGAGCTCACTTTGTACAATACTGAATCTGTCAAATTTCTTCAATAGATTTTTAACTTTATCACAATAGTGGAAGGTTAATGTTCGATCGGTAAAATTTTACAGATTTGGTTAGGTTGATCTGCTGGCGTCTGTACAGTATATCCTTACAGATATGTATTAGGAATGCGAAAGTGACTTTGCTGCAGTTATGCTTTCATGTTAAAACGTCTGAACCGATTAAAACTTGACAATGGAGAAGATGGATCTGGAGACAGAGGTATTGAACTATTCATTAGGATGCGGGGCGTATTATTCTCGGGATGAAGACGAAGTCGCGGGCAATATCTATGACAAAGCTCGAAGTAATCATCATAAAATCATCACTTGAAAACTTCAAAACTCTCATTTGACGGTATCGATCTAATGTTCAAACATTTACATGCTTCATTTACGATTTAGCCAAGCTTTTAGCCAGACGTAAATGTATTCAGAGCACCTGTGACTTGACTTAGTTTAATATTGTGCTGCGAAATTGCACGTGATGTTCTAGGGTTGGTACTTAGCTTTTAGTGCTTGAAGAAAATTCTGATATACTTAGAACTACCACACTAATATTATAAAGAGGAAAACTTTGTTTGTAGTGGATAAACTCAAAAACTACTGATCCATTAGAAAGCTACGTTATAAGCTGCGAGTAACATAGGCTATATTTTATCTCGTTACAGTAGTTCACACGGGACGTGGGTGAAACCGCGGGAAAACGGCTAGTAGTTTATAAATTAAAATAAAAATGTCAAAAAGTTTATGGTTTGCGTCATTGAGATGGAGACACGCTTTATGTTCCAGTTGAAGTATCTTTTAAAACGTTATTTGCTTCAATGCATGGGTAAAATACCTACTGTAATCAGAAAAAAAGAGGCCACGACGCGAATCGTTTTACTCAAAATACTATAACATTCAACCCACAAGGCTAGGCTGTCACTATAAGCAAATGGATGATGAAAACTATCTTGATTAACATAACATTATTATGAGATGAGACAACCCTTAACAACATAAGGGCTGACAGCGTCAAAAGGGTAAGTGAATCTCGTATACCTTATGAAAGGTAGCAAGCGGTAAGGAAACCCTTGTCTCTGATAGATCAGGCTAAACAAGGCCAACCATTTACATGTACTTCATGTAGGTATTTTATGAGCATCGAGTATCAAAGGTGCACATTTTAAAATACATAGGTATGACCATTTTCTCAGATTATTTAATTAATCTAAAAATAGATTTAATACACAACACAATGAAATAGTTAAAAGCAATGATAGCTTTATTTCTAGTTAAAATCAGATTAAATTCGGAATTTGAACTTGTTGGGAAAATGGAGCTTAGTTCACGTCCCGTGTTTAAAGGGATTGAAACGAACAATTTTTCTATATATGTCAGCTGAAATACTACAAATATTTTGAGAAAATACCGTTTCATACAAAGACGATACTCGGCCGTATCTACCCCGATACATAGTTTTGCCAACCCTTTCAATGCCACTCAGAACAACGGTTGATGTTTATTAACCAACCTATGTGTCCGGTGACAGTTTAAGGAGTATAGCCCTGGTCCTCTTGATGACGTAATGAGGCCAGCCTTATTGGCAAGGGTCGAGAGGTATTTATGCTCCAGATTTGTATTATCAGACCTTTGCGAGGGTTAAGTGAATTCTGATCGAATTTTGAAGTGTGATATGGAGTGGAAATTTTTGATTAACATTTTATTTTCGATCAAGCATTTTTGCTTTGAGGTTCTACTGGTTTATTTGTGACTAGCTTCTGCCAGCGGTTTCACCCGCATCCCGTGGGAACTACTTCCCGTACCGGGATAAAAAGTAGCCTATAGCCTTCCTCGATAAATGTGCTATCTAACACTGAAAGAAATTTTCAAATCGGACCAGTAGTTCCTGAGATTAGCGTGTTCAAACAAACAAATAAACTCTTCAGCTTTATAATATTAGTATAGATTTTGAGAGTTTAAATTCTGGAAAAATGGAGCTAAATTAAAATAGGTATGTTGCGTCTAAACACTCCGTTTTATCAAACCACATACCTAAGTCTTACATGCAGTATTTAATTCCACCAAAATCTTGCTTTACTCAAACCGTAAGCTTCCAAAACAACATAACAAAAACCGCACTAATACAGATTACCTGTTCCAAAAATAAGGGACATTAAAATAATCTGTTTGAACACGTCAGCGGATGCAACGACGCACTTCCAACGTCATGTATTTATAACCGCAAGCAAAACGATGGCTTTTTGGGCTGGTGTACAGATATTTATCTCAATTTGTACTTGCCAGAGTAAGAAAAAATGTTTCTTTGAAGATTTTTACATTTGCTCTTGCCTGTATGATTTGGTTCGATAAAGATCCATTTATCTGTCATTTTATTCAGAATATCATCGACTGAATATCGAAACAGCTTATTCATCATCATCCTCCGAGCCTTTTTCCCAACCATGTTGGGGTCGGCTTCCAGTCTAACCGGATTCAGCTGAGTACCAGTGCTTTACAAGAAGCGACTGCCTATCTGACCTCCTCAACCCAGTTACCCGGGCAACCCGATACCCCTTGGTTAGACTGGTGTCAGACTTACTGGCTTCTGACTACCCGTAACGACTGCCAAGGATGTTCAATGACAGCCGGGACCTACAGTTTAACGTGCCATCCGAAACACAGTCAATGGTGTCTAAGATATACTTAGAAAGTACATACAAACTTAGAAAAGTTGCATTGGTACTTGAACACACTTATTAACAGCTTATTATATTTCAAATATGTATATGTAAAATACATGAATGTGATAAGTTTGTTTACTAAAATTAGAAAGTCCTATAAAATCAGATTTAAAGTGTAAAGTCCAAAACAGAACCAATAAAAGAATAAGAAATTGACGTTAAAAGATTGCACTTTGGACGGCGATCCGAATCATAAGTCTCAAGTCATAAATCATGAGTAATGTTGTTAACATTTCAATATTCTAGAACTACCGAGGGGAAAATAAAAATAACATGATGTTAGAAAGTTGTAAGAAAGTAAATTGTAATTAAGACGTTGTCTCACCGAAATTGTGTAGTCACGTTTGGAAAGATAAAACTGAGATTGAAGACAATAGGTTCTTAAATAAACAGAGAAGATGGTTAGAACAAAATGTTCATCAAGTATCAAACAATCGATTGTTTTGTTGAAACGTTTAAATTGATCGTTTCTTTATGGTATAACTCCTCAACTTGCATATCCTTCATCACTTCTTATTTGCCGGTCCTCCAAATCTGTTTTAAAGAGCTCCCTTCTTTAGTATTAATTGTTGGTCCTCTTCTTTTCTAACTATGCTCCAAAGGAGTTTAGGTCTTATGTGAAATCTGGGGGTTTATGGTTATAGCATACTATCCTAATTATTCGGAGTCGCTTCAGTAAGGCAAAGGTTTTTTATGACAAAATAACACCCCCTTTTTTCGCCATATCAAGTAACAAGCTCCCGCCTATGGTTTCACCCGCATCCCGTGGGAACTACTCCACACATCTAGCCTTTCGCCTTCCTTTATGAAAGGACTATCTAATACTGCAATAACTTTTTCAATCGATCCATTAATTTGTATTCAAGCAAAATAACTCTACAGCTTTATTATTTAAAGCGTGAGTTGCTTCATTGGTCAAAAGGCTATTTGAGGCTATTTGAGAAGATGTAGGTAAATTACACAAACTTTCCAAAAATTCTCTTCCCACAAAAATACACTACTTACGTATAACTGCACAACTGACATACACGTCATGTGAACAAGTACTCGTTATTTTGCGGTACGGGAGGTCATTGTCGCATGCACTTGATATTACCGAACCTGTTTGGCGCGGTTTTTATGCGCGCGCGCCTATTCACGGTTGAAAGAATTAGCGGTTAGATGGGAGACTCATTATGTGGGTATTTGTTTGGGTAATGATGTTGGGTAATTAAAGGTGTTTTTTTTTTAAGTTGGGTATGTGATAATTATGCTATTACGTTTTTGGCTTCTCTGAATACAAATTCCGGTAGTTCTTAAATTACTTATTAAATTACCTTGTAGCCTTTTATTTAAAGTTGTTGATTTGTTACCAAAAAATAACTGATTGATCGTGGTTGTGTGATGACAACCGTCTTCTTCTAGTTTTAATTCCGGAATAAATTAACTGATAATTTTGCGGACTAGAGATAAAAGTTTGACATGGGACCACCCATGCAATTCATTCATGACACATTTCTTATTCTGTCAAGTATTCAAATCAACAGGTAAAAAGGATTTAAATATTCGCTATAAAAATCAGTTTTTCTTAAATTAGTTTTCTAATAACGTCTAGGAATGGCCCTCCCATATCTTAGGCTCTCTTGTTCTATTTTATTAGGGTCAACAAATTACTTTTCCTTCCATCCGTCTCTGTCAGCCCTCAACGAAATGTTTACTTCCTATATTTGTATCTTAGTATAGTTTTATTTACTTTGGCTCTCAGTTTTCATCCAAGTATAGGCTTTCACTATCACAAGAAATATCTTTTTCAAAAATACCTATATGCTATTTGGAAGGAAAAATACGGTCGTTATTCCGTGAAAGAAGGAAGCCATTCATAATTTATGTAGCGATACATATTGTAAAAAATATTTATAGAGGAAAACATTTAAAGAAATAAACACAAATAAAGAAATTGCTTAGGTTTCGCACACTAATGCCTGAAGGACATATCAAAAGTAATATAATAAAAAGGAAACATTTTTTGTTTGTTTATTTGTTTGCATCCTAAAGGTCCCGAAACTACAAAACCGTTTAAAAAAATTGTATCCCGGTAGTAGTGCTCACGGGTGGAACCGCGGGAAAACGGCTAGTCTATTATATAAAAATAAGTCGGGTTTTCCTTCCTGACGCTATAACTCCAGAACGCACAAACCGATTTCCACGGTTTTGCATTCGTTGGAAAGGTCTCGGGCGCCGTGAGGTTTATAGCAAAGAAAATTTCAAATACATATATAAAAAAAAATCTTTACCTTTTAATCACCAAACAAAATGTAACATAAAACGAAGCCATCTGGTGGCGAAACGGAGTTCGCCAGGTTTGCTAGTTAGGTATAATTTTGGTTTCTTTTAATGCAAAGTGCTCATCAGTACAGTTTTATAGATAGCTTTTTATGTTAGGACACCAATGTACTGACAAAAACGTGTAACACAAACACATAGCGTGCTTCACGCTACTTGCGAAGGAAATGGAATGTTTTCTTTTCTTCATAGTGTTTGATTAACTAATTAATTACAGGTTTTCTTCATATTTATATTTGATCTTTATAGTAGATGGTATTTTTTTAAGAATATGAGATGGTTTTCAATAGACAATTAGATATGTTTTTTTTTTGAAATATGAGATGGTTTTCAATAGACAATTAGATATGTAACTATGTAATGGAATCTAAAGTATGTATTTAATTTAACCATCGCGCCGTGACAATTGGCAGATGTATGTAGTTCTGGTGATAATATGGCACAGTCGAACTGATCTGTTGATGGAGCCGGAACATATGAACTGGAACTTCATGACGGAACGTCGTATCATGGCTGTGTTTGGACTTGTTAAAAAAGTATTGTTTAAAGCGCACTTTTCACTGTCTACATTAGTCATTGCTCCTTGACTTTCTCGTGTGTCATTGATTCACTCATTAACATAAACAGTGTTTATTGAAACCAGCTGTTACTTTATTATTGACTAGCCATTTTCCCGCGGTTTTACCCGCGTCCCGTGGGAGCTACTGCCCGCACCGGGATAAAATATAGCCTATGTTACTCCCAGATAATATAGCTTTCTAATGGTGAAAGAATATTTAAAATCGGTCCAGTAGTTTTTGAGTTTATCCATTACAACCAAACAAACAAACAAAGTTTTCCTCTTTATAATATTAGTATAGATAATGGTGAAAGAATATTTAAAATCGGTCCAGTAGTTTTTGAGTTTATCCATTATAACCAAACAAACAAAAAAGTTTTCCTCTTTATAATATTAGTATAGACGAATACATTACAACTGAAGTGCAATCAGTCCATATTAAAATTTATTAAACCTTCAATGGCGGCTTTTTATTACTTCATTGGTTACCTGCATGACATCAATAAGTTCATAACGATAACAGGAAAATGCAGTTAATTTCGTTATTATTTATGAAACTATAAGGTAACTTCACTACAGTTTCATTTATATCTATATGTAAATGTTGTCATTGGACAAAATCAAGTATTATAATTGCGAAAGTAGTAAACTGTGACGGTATAACGTCGATACTCCTAAATATATCTTAATTAAACTGACTACAGTTTAGCCTAGTTAGAGCCTAGTTAATAACAAATACGAATAAGTATGTCGTCCATAAAATTCACTAGTGTATCATTAGAATACCATGGTTTTATTAGCTGGCATTGTTGGAGTAACTGACAATAACTATTATGCTCGTTAGTCGACGCTCGAAAGGCGAAAACTTATTTCTATAGTAGCCTGTATAACTTACGTAAGTTGCGCTGTAACTATGTAGGTTCTTATAAATTTTTAAGGCCTTTTTTTTAAACGACGTCAAAAATCATTAAATGACCCCTCCCGCTGTGGGTTAGCAGCGGTGAGGGAGTGTCAGACTCTTACTGACAAAAAACCGTCGTGTTCCGTACCAGGGCCTTACCGTTCCTTTTATGTACCAGGGCCGCGGTAACTCTTTCGAATAATCCCGCAGCTCCGAATTTTTGTGGCCTTTAACTTCAGTCTGTTTCAGGCATGTCTGTTTTCTTTGGCAAGCATTGACAACTAATATTAACAAAAGTTGTTTGTAAAATACTATTGCCGAGTCACGTACGTTACGTTTTGTATTTAATGTTTTACTTAGCTCGCAGGCCTAGTTATTATCAGTAGGATTTTACTGTTGATTTTGTATATCTGTGATAATCTTTCTGGGGTTTTCGTTGTCAACATGTCGAGGCCTTCTGCTCAATGAAAAATATTTATGACAACTAATATTTAAGGATATTGCTTAGAAGCAACGTAGTGCTTGACTTTGGACCCGTTTTATAGCAATATGCTTGCCTCGTATTGACAATTACATCATACATTACCCTTATTGGCATTCGAGTTAAATCTAGAGATAGTGTATCAAGTTATCATGTACTAGCTTCTGCCAGCGGTTTCACCCGCATCCCGTGGGAACCTCGGCACGGACCCGGATAAAAAGTAGCCTATAGCCTTTATAATATCAAGTTATAATGTATTACAAATTAGTACGAGGTTTCTTCAGAAGTTATAACATTGTCGTATTTTCAACATGAACGTCGACATATCGTCTAGCTCATTTGTGCAATATTTTGTCGTAAACAAAATAATCCACATGCTAAGCGTGAGTAATCTTCCGCAAATACACGTGAAATTGTGCCATGAAGATGTTTGTTTTGCTTTTTTATGTGTTTTATCTTTTTTTATATGTTTACGTAGCTGCAGACTAGATGTGACAATTTATTTTGACTTACCGACTTTACTAAGGTGATTTCTTTTATTTTATCAAGAACTGTGTGATACTTTCCCCTTTCTTGTCCACAAACTTAAAGCTGGTGGCGAAATACACAAAAATATCCCATGTGCATAGAGATAGGAAAATGATTGTCAGTTTCATGTATTTTTAACTAGTTTCCGCTCCGTCCTGTGGAAACTATTTCGCGCACCCGGATAAAAAGTAACCTTTATCCATAAATCTATACTAATATTATAAAGCTGAAGAGTTTGTTTGTTTGTTTGAACGCGCTAATCTCAGGAACTACTGGTCCGATTTGAAAAATTCTTTCAGTTTTAGATAGCCCATTTATCGAGGAAGGCTATAGGCTACTTTTTATCCCGGTACGGGAAGTAGTTCCCACGGGATGCGGGTGAAACCGCTGGCAGAAGCTAGTATGTTATATAACACTGAAATATTTTTTCAAATCGATTACATTTATTATATGACTTACATATTCATATAATATCTGTAAATGCTTTACCATAGCCAATGATGTTTTGCCTCAAAAATAACCTGTTTTTCAGTCACATTGCAATTGTTGCCAGGGCCCATTAATAAGTACAATTACTCGTTTGCAATCAAACTGGGTAAATAGCTGTGTCATTGACGTTGTTGTAATGGACGTCAACGCAAATGTTCGCAAAATAATACCTACCTTTGAAGGTTAAACTGTAGGGTATAGTTATGCTTAGTAAGTGCTCTGTAACTGAAAATTTATGATGAATGCGGATTTCAATAAACTATCTGTATATTTCAGTACCTATCCAATTTTCAGCTATGCCCTATAGGGTCCATATCGTTTCCATATTACAGAATGTACTACCTGCGTAGCATGGAAAGCTATTAAGAATTTTGAGTATCTATCTGGTGATTTAGTTATTAGCGATGCCATATAATACTACTAGCTTCTGCCAGCGGTTTCACCCGCATCCCGTGGAAACCTCGGCACGGACCCGAATAAAAAGTAGCCTATAGCCTTCCTCGATAAATGGGCTATCTAACACTGAAAGAATTTTTCAAATCGGACCAGTAGTTCCTGAGATTAGCGCGTTCAAACAAACAAACAATCAAACAAACAAACTCTTTAGCTTTATAATATTAGTATAGATTAATGTCCCTTACAAGTAATGTCAAACTTATCTCTTGTTAGTAAATCAACAAATAGATAATGATGAATGAAGTTATGTAAAACTATCTTCTGCCATAGTTGAACATAGTTATCTTACAAAGCGCTTTGTGGTCAACCATCGCATATTGCTTTACCGCAACCATCAGCGGGCTTTTCCTTTCCATTGGACACTGTGAGCACGTACCCTAGCCATTGTTTTGAGCTTGTAAGTGGTTAGTTACCTCCCAGTTACTGTTTACTTGATACAAATTCTTCTGGAAGAACGTAGAGAATACTTCAGCTTCTTTACATTAAAACTACGACTTAAGTAGTCTCTAATAAGGTCATGATCCCCAATTTTTTTTTGAAACGTTCTGTCAATTAAAACAAACTAGTCAAAACGTACCTTCATGGTTACACGGTACAGCCTTTTCTTATTACATGAAGCCGTTCGTGACATTAACATTAATTATGTTAATTATAACAAACCATACAGGTGTTCTAACTAAACTGTTAAGCTTACTAAATTATTCATTACTACTTGTACCCAACTGTAGTTGTCTAGTCAATAAATCGATTGTTACCATGAAATAGTAATGACTTTGCGACCTTTTAATGTTTGCACCTGTGGTTTTTCACTATAGAGATAGGTTACTGGTTTTTGTGTCAATCATGAAGTTTTAGCCTTAAAAACAAAATATACAAGCTGTTGATTTGCATGCGTGCCATAGTCAAGGACGTAATTATACTAATGATTATCAACCCAAATCAACAAAAAAATTGGTACGAACATTTTTTATTTTAATTTTTTTTCGGAAATTCGTCAATGTCACCTACCCGTTTTCAAACTCGGCACGTGTGTTACTGGCCTCAAAACCGTACCGCTCCCTCACACAAACGCAAACACAAAGCATACGCAACGATTATTCATTAATTTCATTCATAAAATTGGATTACTTCTGAAATACTACGACATTACAATGACAAAAAAGCAGTGCATATTAGCTATTTCCCGTCTACTGTAATTCCAATCGATTTATTTACGTATTTTATGTCCTCCTCCTGAAGTATGGCACAAATGCAAATCAACACCTTGTATATTACAAAATTGGTTTTGTGCGCCACTTAGGTATGATTAGAAGACCTAAATGAGTGCTTTTTGAGTTGTTTTCATCTGAAAGTTGAAACAAATTAATAGCCTGGGGTGCAGGTATTTAACAAGAAACAAATGGTACCTTTGTCACTAAACGACTGATCGGATGAAACCAATTAAAAAAGTATAAGTAGGTTGCGTGAAGGTATCATATGTATCGACTTACATAAGCAAAAACCTTTAGGCACATAAGTTTTCAATGCGTATGAGAACGGTATTGCAGCAAGTTGCAATATGTGCAAGTGTGTATGTATTATGACGCATTGCCTACAAATAGACCTCTTAAAATAGATTACGGTATAAATCGTAACGATCAATACATTTTACCTACTGTTCTTGGGACGGACGGCATATGTCGATGATTCATATGCATCAGGGAGCAATTAATTTCTCTTTATAATTGTTTTTCAATGAATTTAGCTTCTATGAATATTATGCGCGGAGGAAGGAAAAATGAGCGGAGGTGTCATAATACAGATAGGGTAGGCGCCTTCTTCTAGGTCAAATACATAAGATAGGCGTGATCAAAACAATCAGTTCCGAGTGAACTAATAGAGTTTTGATTACCGATTTGTAACAAAAAATGGTAGGGTTCCAAAGAAGGTATATAAGGGCGGAGACAGTAACGGTCCTCGACCCCTGAACACCCGTAGTTTGGAGACCTTCTTACTTGGAAGATGATGCCTTTAATCCCACAAATTACTGTGCTCTTTACCATCATTAACTACCTTAGTACCTCTCAATAAGACCTATTTTCCCTTGCCCACAGGCTCAGCAGTGGTGAGCGTATGCATGCGGCAGTTCGACGACGCGATCTCCATCACCGTTGCCATCATGATTGTGGTGACGGTAGCCTTCGTCCAGGAGTATCGGTCTGAGAAGTCGCTCGAGGAGTTGAATAAGCTGGTGCCGCCATCTTGTAATTGGTAAGTGCTTTTTGATACTTTAAAGTCTGTGGTATTGGAGTTTGTGACGTCACTGGAAATGCTCTGTTTAAAGTGAAAGAGGATGAATTGAATACTGAAAGGGTGACTTTTGGGGATACTGTCCCATGTAAACGTTGACGAAATAAAACACTCACTTTTATCTTGATGTAAATAAACGCTGTTGACTTTCTAACTGAAGTATGGGGTTTATTGTGCCCCTTAATTCCATAACGAAAAATAAAGTTTACTGATGATGTTTTATTGATTGTTTCATGTTATGGACACTACTTTTCTTTCCTTTACCTTTTTTAATGACATTTAAAGCATCCTAGAAATTTAAACTGCATCACGATTATTTTTATGATTTTACGATACTGAATTGTTTAAGCCTAACCTTGGCGCACAAATAACCCATGCTTTGGATTATTACCTACATGGTATTTTGCCCCCGAATATGCACGTGCGGTTTTATGGGAATTCCTACTTTGGGTGGGGTTGGGGAAACCACACATTTGAATACTTCCTATATGAAGGGGTCTGTCAGGGTTTGGACAGGAATTTTACACACCCTTGTTTATGATATCTATAGACTACTAACTGTTTCACGTGGTTTACCATCTTTGACAAAACATTACGAAACCTTTTGAAATAATGCCCATATATTGTGACCCTTGACACTGTTAAGGGTCCGTTCAGATAGACCGGGTCGGAGAGCATCGGCGCGCATTTTTCTTTTCACACAGACCGGAGCCGATCGGCTGCGCGAGCATTAAAGAGCATGCAAACGGAGCCAAACGTCAAGAAAAAATACACGATCGAAGCCGGTCGGCTCCTCTTATTATGTCACACCGAGCGCATTTGAGCATTCTCAATGACAAAATCAGTGCGCATGCAAAAATAAACCTTACTCCAAATACTAAGTACTTAATTTTCAACGTGTTAAGAATTTGCTCTGCTCTCCGAGCCGGTCTGTCTGAACGGACCCTAAGGGTCAACAAAATCCGTACAAAATGTTATTAACGGCCAGTTTCTTCATCAAAAGTTAAAGTTAAAGTTATGGCTAAAGTAATGTCTAAAGTAAAAGTAACGGTTAAATTCAATTTTTCTATGAATTTTGCTGTCAGTTTAGCCTTGAAAAAACGAATTTGACCGTTACTTTTACTTTAGACATTACTTTAACTTTAACTTTTGATGAAGAAACTGGCCGTAAGTATTTCAAAAATAAATTGTTTGTATTTACAATGTCCCCGTTCCTTATAAAAGGATTATCCCCTAATGTTAGGAATTATCCTCGTTATATTCTATAAGTCGTACAATCCGCCTGATTACTACGTACTTATACTTAATGAATTACTGTCGTTGACATTGGTCGGAGATAGCGCCGTCTAGTGCCCTGATTAAGCTTAATTGTTTTTATTGATTGGCTGTTATTGTTTGTGGGCTGTTATTATTGGGTTCTGGATGGTTATTTCTTCAATTAAGTGGCTTAGTAGAAGAATATTGTTAAGGTAGTTGTCTTTTTATACTGCTTAATAATTAAAGGGTTTGGTCATCTTTGTAATTAGAAGTTTGTATAGAATTGTCTTAGTTTTTATCTTTGGGATATCCTTCAAAAAATAACTTTTTCTAGTTTCTCCGTATTTGGAATAGAAGTGAATCATTGAACCCAAAATAAGAAACTAAATAATAACTGAAGTTAAAAAAAAATTACTACTTCCCGTTTCAGGCTCGTGTTACTCACACCAGACCTATAACAATAATCTCATCACAACCATTTCTTCCACAGTCTCCGAGAAGGCAGCCTCGAACATTTCCTAGCCCGCAACCTCGTCCCAGGAGACATAGTCCATCTGAACATCGGTGACCGGGTTCCCGCAGACCTCAGGCTCTATGACTCCACAGACCTGGCGATTGATGAGTCCTCGTTCACCGGGGAAACGGAGCCAGCTGTTAAAAGTGTGCTCCCGAATAAGGCAGCTGCGGGGAGGGTGAATAAGGATAACATTGCCTTTATGGGGACTTTGGTTAGGTGTGGTAATGCTAAGGTTTGTATTTTTTTAATATTCTTAAATTAAAAAAATATATTAATAAAGAGAAAATATATTTTCTACTGATTGTAAAGATTCAAGATCATGGTAGTCTCTGTTATTTAAAGGAACGTCTAATCCACTGAGAATGTTGTTGCGAGTTCGTGAATGCCCACAGAAAAACTGTTTATTGAAATACCTCCTTGGTTCAAGGTTTTTGTGAAGATATGGTATTTTCAATGTAACTCTAACAATAGCGTATTTTAAGATTTGATAACAACCCATTTTGGCCTACAAATATATATATAAAAAAAACTTAGTAAATCTTGAAAGAAGCTAATTCCTTTCCATAATTTCAGGGCATCGTAGTAAGCACAGGAGAACGCTCAGAATTCGGCGACATCTTCCGAATGATGCAAGCTGAAGAAGCTCCGAAGACTCCCCTACAAAAGTCGATGGATACCCTCGGAGCTCAGCTGTCCATGTATTCCTTCTGCATCATCGGGTTCATCATGGTGACTGGCTGGCTGCAGGGCAAGGCTTTGCAGGACATGTTCACTATCAGCGTCAGTTTGGCTGTCGCTGCCATTCCTGAAGGTGGGTAAAAGAAGTTGTATTGTTTTTTTGAAGATGTATGTGATGGTGCTTTGATGGTTAAATTGGTGCTACTTTGTAAGCGTACTTGCTATTCTCTCTTAAATACAGTGCATTTGTGGGTTTCTTTGTGAGTTATCTAGCTTCATTGTTTTAATATTATGCTAGTGGACACATATCAGGTGTGTCTTGTACCCATACGACAGAACTACTACTGAAACGCCACTCAACTTTAGCGATTGCTCAAACATCATTTTGCCTCTGTCACAAGTCACGTTCAAGTAGAACTTACAAGTTAAGTAGTGTCTGAGTATTTCCAGGCTTCATAAATAGGTAGAGGTGCCCCTAGTTCATAAAGACTAGAGTACATAAGTTTAAAATATGTTTCTAGTTTCTAGGTACACCTGGACAATAAGAAAATCATTCTAGAATATTCTAGAACATACCTAAACCAACCATTTACTTACAGGTCTTCCGATCGTGGTAACCGTGACCTTGGCTTTAGGAGTGATGCGTATGGCCAAGAGGAATGCAATCGTCAAGAAACTGCCCACTGTCGAAACTCTTGGATGCGTCAATGTCATCTGCAGCGATAAGACTGGTAAGTAGGAATTAATACTTTATTGTAATAGAGATAGGGTCTAGATTTAATTGCACTTTTTAACTTAAAACAATTCCGTTAGTAGGAATTTTAAGGGCTTATTTTGTATTGTGAATACGGTCTTTATTGATTTGAAAATGAAATTCGTTTGATAAAAATATAGGTAGGTGAGGCAAAAGGTGTTTTACTGACCTAATAACGTTGTGGTCTTTGTAAAAGGAATTATATCTATTTCCAAAGGCCGAAACTTACTCATGCATGACATAAACCTTAGTAAAGACCTTTAGACTTCTAACGGTACTTAATTGTAAGTGGTACTTAATGACACTTTAACATTGATGAGTTGGCCGCGTACTTGAAAATGTAACTGTTTTATTCTTGTTCCGATACGAATAGTTCCAGTTTCAATCGCAGAGTTTTGTGGGAATTACCTATATATTTGACTCCTTTTGAGTGATTAACAAATAACTGCAATTCGAAGCAATGTATGCACTTACTGTTTACCTTAAAAACCAAATAGTAGCAAAAAAACTTACATTCCTATCACTACATAGTATAAAACAAAGTCGTTTTTCTGTCCCTATGTCCCTTTGTACGCTTAAATCTTCAAAACTACGCAACCGATTTTCATGCGGTTTTTTTTTTAAATAGAGTGATTAAAGAGTAAGGTTTATATGTATAATAACATACATTAAATAGTGGGGAAATACTGTTATCCTTGCGAAGCCGGAGCGGGTCGCTAGTATTAAATATTAGGTCCCACCCGTGGTTTTACACGCTTTCCCAGTGAACTTCTTCCATTACCCAAATAAAGAGGGTCATGGTCCTAGCATCTCTGCAAAATATTATATCATTCGGGTCAGCCGTTTAACAGACGGACAGATCGAGTATTTCGAATTTGTAATATTAACATGAATTATAAACCTGGTTTTGTCAACAGGAACACTAACAAAGAACGAGATGACAGTGACAACAATATCGACGTCGGGCGGCCATATTGCCGAAGTGACGGGCACCGGGTACAACGCATGCGGCGACATACAGTTACGCGCGTACAAGGGACGCGATTTAGACGTCGCTAGGATGGCTGTCAATACTATGCTAGAGGTATGGCATCTTAGCCTCGACAAAATCAAAATCAATCAATAAATATCTTGAAAGCACGAGCATTTTAATGGTCGCTGCACACAGCGGGCGGGACGGGACGGCGACGGGACGGCGACGCGACGCTGAGCAGTTGTAATGTACTAGATATTACGGACGACATCACACAGAGCCGTCCCGCTCGGCGCGACGCGACGCGACGATCTAGTACATTGCGTCGCGTCGCCGTCCCGTCCCGTCGCGCCCCGCCCGCTGTGTGCAGCGACCATTAAAGCAGTTGGAGACTCATGTGCGGAACATAAAAGAAGTGACGTTATGAATACATTTAAGTGCTCGACTTTAATATCGATATTTCTTATACCCACCGAACAGGCGACCCATCGAACAATTTATACAGTCTTTTCCATTTAATTGTAGACTACATATTTGCATTGCCTTTAATTTGTGCCTCATTTTTTTTTTTTTTTTTTTTTTTATTTATTACCATTTAAAATATACAACAAAAACATTAATATACATAGCATTTATAAACTACAAAAGTTTGTGATTAATGCTACAACTTAGTCTACATCAAAATATTAGATACAAGGAATATTTACTTATGTATAAATAAAATTTAGGATGTTGGTAACTATATTCCCAAATTAAATAAAAAAGCAATATCAAATCCAAACCAAAGCCCCGTGTGCAGCCCCCGGAATGCCGATATAGGATTTATCAGCATTCCAAAAGCTGCAGAAAGTGAGACTTCAGTCTAGACCTAACATTACTTTTTGTTATGACATTTCGTAAATCTGCGGGTAGGTTATTAATTAAACGAGGAACTAGGTAAGGTGTTGTCCGCTCGCCGTAAGTATTATTGGCACCTACTGTGCAAAGCCGGTTTCGAGCAATCGCTCTGGTGTATATAGGATGTTGGATTTTTTGCTTTAGACTGTCATTGAAAAATTGTTCTTTAAGTAATACATAATTAAATTGCGTGTGAACGGGTAAAATATTACAGTGTTTGAATAATCCTTGATCATTGTTCCTGAATTTGTTTTTTATTTATTTATTATTTATTTATTTAACAGTTTTGTACACATAAAACACAAACAATAATAAATAATAGAAAAAATTGTACAAGGGCACAGCTTATCTCTAATGAAATTTCTTCCAGCAGGCCCGTTATGGGAGAGTTAGAATAAAAGAGATAGGTACAGATAGACAGTGTAAAAAGAAAGAAGATATAACCAATACATAATCACTAACATAAACTACTTAAATACATATATATATATATATATATATATATATATATATATATATATATATATATACAATAAATACTATATGCATCTATGACAGAGAGGAAAGATAGTGTTCTTTCAACTTGCGTTTAAACACAGCAACAGTCTGGCAGCTCCTCATCTCAGGCGGCAACATATTCCACAGCCGTACAGCGTGCACGGTGAAAGAATAGGAGTAGAAGTCAGTGGAGTGGGAAGGGATTTTAAGAAGGGATTTGAGATGTGTCCTGCAGGACGCATCAGGTGAGCGGAGAAAGGAGAAACGTTCCCGCAGGTAGGATGGGGATTTAGGATTGTAGAGGATATTAAAAAGAAGACACAAAATGCGAGTGTTCCTGCGAAGACGGATTGGGAGCCACTTGAGTTCCTTGCGAAAGTGTGAAACATGATCATACTTTTTAAGATTGAAAACAAAACGTATACAAAGATTTTGCAAGCGCTCAAGTTTATTTAACAGCTCCTCTGTGGCATCCAGATAACAGGCATCGGCGTAATCTATGATGGGTTGGATGAGAGTCTGAGCAAGAGATATTTTGGTTTTCAAGGGCAAAAAGTATTGAAGGCATTTCAGCGCATGAAAAGTGCAGTAAACTTTACGACTAACTTCATTGACTTGAGCTGTCCACGATAAGTTCATATCAAGTGTAATACCCAGGTTTTTTGCTGTATTAGCGTAGTCAATCTGAACCCCATTCAACCTTAGAGGTGGTAGTGATGCAACATCTAGCCTGCTACGCATGTATCTGCTGCCAATGATCATAGCCTGAGACTTCCTGGGATTAATTTGCAGCCCAAAGGACTGCGCCCAATCACCAATCGCATCCAGGTCATGATTCATGGTAGTAACAGCAGCTACTGCATCTGCACAGGGAAAATGTCTGTAAAGCTGCAAGTCGTCTGCATAGAGATGGAAGTGGGAAGAAATGACCTTTGTGACAGAGTCAATAAAAATAGAAAACAGGAGAGGAGAGAGAACGCCACCTTGAGGTACACCCGCAGTGAGATTGCACCAGCCAGAGGTCAAGTTATCGAGGCGAACACTTTGTGAACGGACTTTTAAATAAGAATCAAACCAACTTAGGGTGGAAGGGGAAATATTTATGGATTTAAGAATACCAAGTAGGATATCAAAGTCAACAGAGTTAAAGGCACTGCTAAAATCAAGAAGGATGAGTAAGGTGAGAGATTTGTTCTCCATCGCGAGGCGAATGTCATCAGTGACCTTCAACAATGCCGTTGATGTACTGTGACCAGGCCGAAAGCCAGATTGAAATGGACTCAGCAGATCCATTCTGTCTATATACGCAGTCAGTTGACGGTGAACTAGATGCTCAAGAACTTTAGAAAGGAATGGGAGTATAGAGATGGGTCTAAAATCTGTCAAAGCTAAAGGATTTGAAATTTTGGGCAAAGGAAGAACAATAGCTGCTTTCCATAGATTGGGAAAGGAGCCGGAGGACAATGAAAAATTAAAAATGTGAGTCAAAACAGGAAGGACAGAGGAAAGAGTGAGGGAAATCATTCTTGAGCATATGTCGTCGTTGCCAACTGCATTAGACGAAATCGAAAGAATAGACTTTTTCACATCATCCAAAGTCACAGCACACCATTCGAAAGAAGGGCAATCAGGCAACGGCACACAAGCCAGCCTGCTCAGAGTATTGGCCCTGACGTGCGCACCCAAACGAACAGGAGGAGAGGAAAAGTGATTATTAAGAGCACACACGTCAGTGTCACCACTGGGAGCAGCCGCAGTTTTACCGATACCGATAGTTTTTAAAAATTTCCAGACCTCAGAGGAATTACGGTTATCAAGAGAATTGTGGAAGTAGCGTCTCTTAGCATCTCTGCACATTCGACTGCAGCGGTTACGTAAAGTTTTGTACGCTATGAGGTTGCGCTCAGACGGACTACGCTTCAGCCTCCTCTTCGCCCTATCACGACTGGCCATCAATTCCTTGATAGCAGGCGTGAGCCAAGGAGCCGGAATATTCCTTACTTTAACTCGACGAATAGGAGCGTGGCTGTCGAACAAATTTAGCAATTTAGCGTTGAAGCAGTTAACCATATCGTTGATGCTGTCTTTCTCAAAAATACAGGACCAGTCAATGAGATCTGCATCACGCTTTAACGCCTCCAAGTCAATGCCCTTGTAATTCCGAAGGAAAAGGTACTGTGGCTTTCGCTTAGGAGGACGAATCCTGTAAGACAGAAAGATTAAATCGTGATAAGAAAAACAAGCAGTAAGCTGTCCGTGAAAAGAAACATTGCTGATCTTAGATACAATCATAAGATCTAACAAGGAAGGGGTACAATTGGGAAAGTGGTGAGTAGCAGAAAGAGGTAAAATACTAAGATTGAAAGAAGAAAGGAGAGATTTAAGTTTATACGCTCGCTTTATATTTGGTGACACAATATTTTTAAGAATTTTTAATTGTAAATTGTATATTTGGTTGAGATAAGTTTTATAAGTCCTACCGTAACTGCTTAGGCCATATTGGATATATGATTCGGCTAAGGAATTATACAATATCATTTTAACTTTAAAAGGTATTCGGTTCTTAAGAATTATAATATTAGCTAAAAATTGCCTTAACCTATTACAAACATGCTCAACGTGCTTGCTCCAGTTAAATTTGCTGTCTATCTCAAGTCCTAAATATTTTTGAGAAGCTACTACTTCTATACGAGGACAGTTACATGACCCCGTACGAATGTCATGCAGACATTTATGATCGTGAGCAATTACATTTTTAGGATAGTAGCATTTTAAATATGGCGATTTTATTATTACTAATTTGGTTTTATTAGCATTGAGTACTAATCCAGAATCGTGGCACCACTTTAATAATGAGTTGAAATCAGATTGTAGACGATCACAAGCACTTTGTGGGTCCCTATCTGCTACAACTAAACAGGTGTCATCTGCAAACTGGTAACATGTACTATGTTCTATAGAGCTACTCATGTCATTCACATAGGCCAGAAAGTGTAAGGGCCCCAAGACCGAACCTTGTGCTGTGCCCTCCGTAACTTGAGTTGTCTTACTTAAGGACTCACCAACCTTTACAGAAAAATTCCTGTTATAAAGGTAGTTCTCGCACCATTTTTGCAAAGGGCCACGTATGCCACTTATTTCCAATTTGTGTATTAACTTTTTATGATTTAATGTGTCAAAAGCTCGAGAAAAGTCAATAAATAAAACAAATACTATTTTTTTCTGATTAAGGTTTCCATTAACTTCATCGGTAAATTTCGATAATAGGTCCGTGGTTCCCTTGCCCGATTGAAAACCGTATTGATTTGAGTAAATTACTTTATGTTCTTTATAAAACTTGTGGATTTGATGGCTTACACATTTTTCAACAATTTTATCTATAGAAGAAAGCAATGTAATAGGGCGATAATTAGCATAGTCGTCTCGTTTGCCTTTCTTATAAACCGGTCTAACACATCCTACCTTCAACTCATCTGGATATAATCCCGAGCTTACACTGCAGTTAATCAGGTTGGCAATAGCGTCTGCAACATCAGAACCTACCATTTTAATGTCAGATACTTTTATCTTATCAGATCCGGGTGCCTTATTAGAGTTAAGGTTTTTTATTATACCTAAAACTTTATTGCCAGAGGTCTTTTGAAATCGTAAACTGGTATTTACTGGTTCCCAGTGAGTTCTGGGGTCAAATATTTTTACACTGCAGTTTGGAACAATATTTTTAACTGATTTATCAAATTCAGTTGCAAAATTATTAGCAATTGTTTTAGTAGTAATACCATTAACTTCAAACGCCTTGCATATCGCCTCATCAATAGACATCGTCACTCGTCCTTGCATCTGATTTAGTATTTCGTACACTTTTTTTTGTATTTTTAAAGTTGTTGTTAATTTCGTTAATATAATATGTGTTGAATCTAGCAGATTCAAGTATTTTATGTATTTTATTTCGAACTTTATTGTACAGCCAAGCAAGCCAAGCCAAGCATTTTCACTTCTCATCGAATAGGCTGCAGGTTTAAAAAAAAAAACCAGATTAGCCTTTATTGCCAAGAAAACTTGTTGACATGACGTTATCAATCTCAAGTTAATCCTTTTTACTTCAAATCTATGTACTTACCAATAAATCAATGTTTTTCCCATCCCAGGTTGGAGTACTATGCAACAACGCAACTCTCCGTGACGAGGCGCTGTACGGGCAGCCCACAGAGGGAGCATTACTGGCGTGTGCGCTTAAAAACGGCATGCGGGATGTCAGGGAGGATTACAATCGATTGCATGAAATACCTTTCAGGTAACACATGTCTTGTGGGGATTAAGACTTTGTACAGTTGATTCTTTTTGGGTTGTTGTTCATTTTAAGCCTGGAATAGGTGGAAATTCAATTTTTTTTAAGTGTTTGGATCAGCCATTCACACCGACACGCTTACATAGTTATGTTATGCAGAATGAAAATATGCGTTAAACACTTATTTGATGAATTTCACGCTGGAAATTCCCGGTATCAGATTTAATCACATAAAAACAATACATTAAATCTAAATCTATGCTCTTTAACAGCCAGTTTCTTCATCAAAAGTAAAAGCCAAAGTAAAAGTCAAAGTAATGTCTAAAGTTAAAGTAACGGTCAAATTCATTTTTTCTATTAGTTTTGCTGTCACTTTAGCCTTGAAAAAACGAATTTGACCGTTACCTTTACTTTAGACATTACTTTGACTTTTGCTTTTGATGAAGAAACTGGCCGTAAGTTGCTTAAAAAATACTCAAACGTTACTTAACTTTCATGTTTTACTTAAAAGTATTTCTGTCGAAAATAAATGCTTACATGTGATAGAGAAGAAATAATGAAGCCGTCCTTAGAATTGTGTGGCGGTTTAGTATTCGTTCATAAATTACTTTTTGTGAGCAACAAAAAAATTATACCTACTCACAGTTTTTCTTCTTCCCAGTTCCGAAACAAAAATGATGGTAGTGAAATGTGCGCCAAAGTTCTCCGACGGCAAGCTGAAGGAAGAGGTGTTTGTGAAGGGAGCCATCGAGAAAGTGCTACCGCTATGCACTCAGTACATTGACAGCAGCGGCAACTATGCGCCCATGACTAAGGAAAAACAAAACGACTTTATCGGCGAGGCTTATAATATTGCTAGGATGGGTGAGTTGGATTTTTTAAATGTAAATAAATTGTATATTTTATTTAATATAAAAAATGTGTTCTGGTAAAATAAATTCCTTTTTTTAGGTGTAAAAATATGTAATTTTTTTTAGGCTGACGACTACCTTGGGTCCAAGGTTCATTGGATTGTTTTGTCTAGTACCTTTCGTTTTTTTTTTCTATTGAATTGATTAAAAGCGTTCGTAAATCATCGTAATTCTTTCTTGATAAATACATAGAATATCGGGAATCATTATTTCCCAAAAACTTAACTGTTTTTTCCATTTGTCCATCCATTCCATCTGACATAGTCGGTTCCACTTTAGTTCAGTAAAATGGGTGCTGATTCCGAGATGCGTGAGCGTTCGCACTTGATACGTAATTATAACTCTATTGAAATACAGAGTCGTATTTTATCTCCATTTATTTTGCCGGTATAATGTTTATACTCGCAAAAGTGAGCTCGAGTCTCGAGTGTAATACGACCAAGTAAACAATTCTGAGATTAGTGCTACGTTATTCAATGGTATCATATTCTTCGCATCGAGAAAGTTAACTTGCAAAACTCGTACTAGACACTCAGTAGTGTTATCATATCAGAGTGTGACGCAAATTGACCAACGTACGCATGGTATGACGTGCGACGTGAAGACGCACAGCTATTTGGACAGTGTCGCTGCGTGACACCGTATCGGACCTCATTCAATTCGCTTCACAATCGCGTTTGCGTCATTACGCTCACGCAACACACTAATCAACCTACATTTTCCTTACCAGGTCTCCGCATCATAGCCCTATGCCGCGGTCCTCGAGTAGAGTCCCTAGTGTACACCGGAGTATGTGGCGTATGTGACCCGCCGCGTGACGGCGTACGTGACGCCGTGGCCACGCTCGCACGTGCCAGCGTCGACGTCAAGATGGTGACGGGCGATGCTAGGCCCACTGCGCTTGCTGTCGGTATGTATGTGTAGTGCACGTGACGCCGTGGCCACGCTCGCACGTGCCAGCGTCGACGTCAAGATGGTGACGGGCGATGCTAGGCCCACTGCGCTTGCTGTCGGTATGTATGTGTAGTGCACGTGACGCCGTGGCCACGCTCGCACGTGCCAGCGTCGACGTCAAGATGGTGACGGGCGATGCTAGGCCCACTGCGCTTGCTGTCGGTATGTATGTGTAGTGCACGTGACGCCGTGGCCACGCTCGCACGTGCCAGCGTCGACGTCAAGATGGTGACGGGCGATGCTAGGCCCACTGCGCTTGCTGTCGGTATGTAAATAATAACTAAATACCTAATAAATGTCGGACAATTTTTCACACACGGTAGGGAAGCCCCCATGGTAAGCTTTTTATTTACTGTGTTTTTATTTATAAATAAACACGTATTTCAACACCCAGACCACAGCCAAGAAACATGCTTATCACATACCTAAATGTTGACTGTATCGGGAATCGAACCCAGGTCCATCAGTTTGTTATTCCGGCATGGTGGCCATAAATGAATAAATAACTCGGTTATAACAATATTTATCTTAACCTTATTCTGCATATCTAAACATATTATGTCTTATCAACTCCAAAAAGCATATTCCTGATAAACAGTCCATTCATATTTTATTTTTTTGCAGCACAAATGGTTGGTTTGGACGTTCTGCATTCGCAGTCGCTGGCCGGCGATCAGTTGGACGCCATGTCTGACGAAGAATTGGATAGGATGATTGACACCGTGAGTTTACTTGCTTAGATTATGTTTTCTATTGGTAGTACTAGTAGAAAGAGCTGCAAAACATTGATCTAAATATCAAATATTACCAACATATGTCAAGATATTTGCAGATGAATTGAATATGCTATTTTTCAAACAAGATTAATCTTTGAAATATTTCTTGTGACTTTGTTTCTAGGTAAGCGTATTCTACAGAGTGACTCCAAAACACAAACTGGCTATAGTAAAATCACTACAGAGGGTGGGCAACATTGTAGGCATGACCGGTACGTACAAACATCTATAAGAGTAAAAAATAAATAACAATTTACCATAGTTTTTGAAATAAACACTGTAGAAAATTAAGATCAAATCAAAATCAAATACCTTCGCAAAAATATTTTCTTTTATATTTATAATTTTAATTTTCGTCTGACAAACTAAAACAAAAAATACATTTATTTTTGTATCACCTGTAAATTACATTTTTTTTTGCTGACGCCATATTACACCGACAAATAAATTTTACATAAAACTGAATTATCCAACACTTATATTTTTTTCCTAAAATATTTTTTTTGTACCGTCACTTGTTTCAAATCACGCAGCTGCCTAATATTTCCGCTATTCTATTCTGTAGGCGACGGCGTAAACGACGGTGTGGCACTAAAGCGGGCGGACATCGGCATCGCGATGGGCCGCAACGGCACCGACGTGTGCAAGGAGGCCGCCGATATGATACTCGTCGACGATGATTTCGCTACTATTATGTGAGTTTCTTATATAAAAATGTCTCAATAAATAAAAAATTGTATGTGTATTTATGTAAAGAAACATATGTTCTACAATGTCAGATAGTTTTGGTGATTGACAAAAAGGTCTGATGAAGTTTAAAAAAAAGGTTCTATTGGCTAAAATCTAATATCTGCTAAAATCTGGCTATTACTAAAACCTCGCGTTTCGATCAATAAAATGTAAGCTAAGATATTTAGTGGCCGATTTTTCAAACTTTTGTCAAGGAATAAATATGGTGGTTTGTATATCAAACATTGTCGGGTGATTGGAAAATCTACCCTAAAGCACATGTTTTTTTTTTATGTTTTTCAACTCTTATGAGCACTCATTCGGAATAGAACATTTTTTTAGGTAACACGCTTATTTAAACCATCTTTTTTGTACTTATAAGTTATAAACAAAATGGAGCAACAAACTATTTATTTATTTTTCCTTCCGTAGTGCCGCAATCGAAGAGGGCAAGTGCATATTCTACAACATCCGCAACTTCGTGCGTTTCCAACTATCCACGTCCATCGCCGCGCTGTCGCTCATCGCGCTCGCCACTCTCATGGGCATACCCAACCCGCTCAACGCGATGCAGATACTCTGGATCAACATTATTATGGACGGTCAGTTGGTTGTATTTATATTTATATATACGTTATTTATGTATACGTTGTAGATGTTTTATTTCAGAGTTTTATATTATAAATATAACTTGGGCAGATGCGTATTTATTCTACCTCATCGTTGATGTCTTTTATCTGTCCTTTTTACCAGGTCCCCCGGCCCAGTCCCTCGGCGTAGAACCAGTGGACCACTCGGTGCTACGGCGTAGGCCGCGCGACACGACGCGCCGCATCATCTCCCGCGCGCTGCTGCTCAACGTGCTGCTGTCTGCCGCCATCATCATCGCCGGCACGCTCTGGGTGTTCAACAGAGAGGTGACGTGTTCCCACTGACAGCAGAGCCCTGTAGCGTAGCGCCCGTAGCCACTCGGTGCTACGGCGTAGGCCGCGCGACACGACGCGCCGCATCATCTCCCGCGCGCTGCTGCTCAACGTGCTGCTGTCTGCCGCCATCATCATCGCCGGCACGCTCTGGGTGTTCAACAGAGAGGTGACGTGTTCCCACTGACAGCAGAGCCCTGTAGCGTAGCGCCCGTAGCCACTCGGTGCTACGGCGTAGGCCGCGCGACACGACGCGCCGCATCATCTCCCGCGCGCTGCTGCTCAACGTGCTGCTGTCTGCCGCCATCATCATCGCCGGCACGCTCTGGGTGTTCAACAGAGAGGTGACGTGTTCCCACTGACAGCAGAGCCCTGTAGCGTAGCGCCCGTAGCCACTCGGTGCTACGGCGTAGGCCGCGCGACACGACGCGCCGCATCATCGCCGCGTAACCTCGAAGCGTAGCAATTCGATGCTACGGCGTAGGACCTACGTCGTAGGCCATGCATGAACTTTCTGTACTAATAAAATCGATCACAAAAAATCGGTAAATCGTATTCAAAACCGTAACCTTTCCACTTCCAGATGTCAGACAACAAAATAACCCCCCGCGATACGACAATGACGTTTACATGCTTCGTGCTCTTCGATATGTTTAACGCGCTGTCGTGCCGGTCACAAACCAAGTCTCTCTTCCAAGTGGGGCTGTTCTCCAACAAGATGTTCCTGGTGGCTGTGACCCTGAGTCTGGTGGGACAGATGCTGGTCATATACTTCCCGCCGCTGCAGAGGGTGTTTCAAACTGAGGCTTTGACTGGACATGGTAAGAATTTATATACTACTGTTACTGTTACAGCCTTTTTATCGTCCCCCTGCTGGGCACAGGCCTCCTGTCACACGGAGAAGGATTGAGCATTAATCACCACGCTTGCTCAATGCGGGTTGGTGATTATATACAGTGCAACATGAAAAATATGAAATGTGTCAAAAATTAGAGGGTTTCAAATGGGGCTATTAGAAGGTTGCTTTTAGGGTATGTCTTTAAATTGACTACGTTAAATTTAGAAATAATACCGACTTTCTCTGAATTATCTACAATGAAATTACATTATAATTCTCCTATATGGATTTGCATAAGCGGCGTCTCTAATATTATTTTTTTTCAGCTATTTTAAATGCATTATTTTATTTCCAGACATAATATTCCTCGTATGCCTCACATCCAGTGTATTCATAGTGAGCGAAGTCAAGAAACTGATCGAGCGTTCGTTAAAAAAGCGGGCTGCTGGCAAATTCACCGGCAAGTCCCGGGATGCCATGGACTTCGTATGACACAAGCCCGACGGCAAGGCGCAGTAAGCATACAACTCGCCCCCGCTGACTCGCAAGTATCCGGACATAAAGACATTCGAAATTTGAGCCCTAGTGCAGGTGAGTGTGCGAGTGTAAGTGAGAGTGCGAGTTCCGGCGCCCCTCGTGCGAGTGCGAGTGACCCGCGCGAGGCCGACCGCCCCTTCTCCATATACGACGGTAAAATCAATATTCCTACTAATTTCTAAAAGAAATTCCTCCGCAGTATTTTTGTGTGACTATTTTATTATTGTTAAGCTTCGTTTAATTAAGTGGAACTAGTGAATTTATATTTTGCGATCTTATGTTTTTTAAAGCGCGACGAAATTGGACGTATATTTTTTTAGTTTTACTTTTTTTAAGTTTATTTTTAGATGACAATGTGCGTGTCGTATATGGGTGTGCTAGGTTATGTAAGATGATATGTAGCGTTAGACAATTCAATATTCGCAGATTGCAGAGTTTTTACCTACTAACTTATGTTTATAGAAAGGTATTATAAAATCTCATTAGATTGTTTAAAATAATTTAAACTCTGCAATCGCGAATTAGGTAGAGAAAACAACTTTTCTCTCAATATTGCATTTATATTATGATTATGACAGTTTCATTGTGAACAGAAATGAACAATAGATATTAGGAAACCATTGACAGAGACAATTTTCATAAATGTATCATGAAATTCAGCTCACTAATATTTGTATTTGAATAATCACTTTTCGGCGTTATCCAAACAAGAAACATTTGCCGCAAACCAGTGATTGTATTTTGAACTTTATAACGAGCAACTTACGGTACATATTGAAAAAATATTCAACGTGAATACATTGTATGAAACTGTTATCCAATTACGAACTGTACCAATGTCTGAATAAGGTTCAAAATACAATAAAATTTTGGTTAAATGTGAGGCCTCTTTGTAATACGGAAATATGTAGAAGGTAAATAAAAAAAGTGAACTTAAACATGGAGTAATATGTAGATGGAGGAGATAAAATCCATCAAAGGCTATAGATAAAAAGCCAGTGTTGTTAAATGGCATGTCCATTTAATATTACATCCGTGTTCGAAGACAGCATTCCTTTGTCTATAATAATAAATTATTATAACAATAGAACCGCAACGTTCTTGCACTAATTATCATAATTATAAAAATCAAATATAAACAATTTAGGCAGAAATATGCAAGCTTGCTTAGAATTCTAGACGTTTCTTTAGCTTCGGTAGGAAACCCAGCTTTTTGAACTAAAAAAAATAGAATAATAAGTACTTATAAAAAAAATTAAATAAACGATGTAAAATAACGGGTAAAAAAATCATGCCATTACTGTTGGAGCGAGATGGCGCTATAAAAATATTATGTCTGTCTCCCTCGCACTATGTTTTAAGAAGCATCTAGCTTGGCCCTGTATATAGCTTGAAAAGCTTATTTATTATCCTACATTTCATAAAAAAAATATAATATTTAATTTTGCAAATCGTTAGAGAGTACTTTATTGGTGTAGCCATATTTAAATTGTTGTATCGACATCAATAGATGATTTAGTTTAGTGGGGAGTGTTTGAAAAAGTAGAGAAACTAAACCGATTGAAATAAAAAAAAAAAACATTATTTTTTACCAACTTCAAAAAGGGAGGTTCGTAATTATTTCACGCTGAACCGACTTTGATGTGGTTTTCAGCATAGTATTTATCAGTCTTAGGAGAAGGTTTAAGGTATATTATTGAAGTCGTTTTTTTAATGCTTTTGGTCCAACATAACCAGTTTAATAATTACAATTTTAAAGTAAAATTAGAATCTGTAGTAGACTCTTGTGGACCATAGATATTGAATATTCTGTAACAGCTGATTTAAATATTGATATTTAATATCTATTATTCGAATTATATCATGATACGATATCTTGACGGCGTTAGACGCGAATTTTCAAATATATTTAATGTTTAAGTAGCTTGAGTTACATATTACCCAAAGGGGATTTTAATAATATTATCAAATTGGTATAAAGTAGGGATGTAAAGAAAAACGTTTTAAATTAAACTTCTTAGAAAATCTGGAACTAGGAGTGATCTTTGCCACTTAAAAATAACTAAGTCTATCTGATTTAAAAGCCAGTCTAACATTAAAGAACAAGCTTTTAAACTTTTTGGTCTGTCTACCTATCATAGTAAAATTACTGAGAAATGGTATACATTTGGTTGGCCGAAAAAATGTGCGAAAGCTATGCTAAATTAATAACCCCCTGTAAAAGAAATTAGTCGGAACGTCTAACGGTCTAATAAAATCTTAGAACATTAAAAAAAAAAACAAGAATTTCAGTAGATTACGAGTAATATATTGTGTAATCTGTGTAAACGTTTCGCTGTAATGTTGCTTACAGTGCAGCTAACATATATATAATGAAATAAAATTATTCATATTGTAAACCTATGTCGTATCTTTACTCTCAGTTTTAATGTGTATTTATGAACATGCTGTATCAATCGGAAATATAAAAACTATCCGAATGACTTTAGAAACAATACTTGTAACACTATTGTTGATCACAAAATGAGCTCGAAAAAAAAAAAGACACGTCTCATTGGGCTATGACAGAGGTGTCACCCATCTTCTTATATACCTTGGTAAGCATACCTAGCTGCAAACTGGTCACCTTAGTTAATAGTATAATGGTAGTTATGTATAATTCCGATTGTAAAAAGCTGTATTCTTAAAAATAATTTAGTTTTGGGAGTGTGTGTTGGCTGTGATAATCAATAATATGGCCCCGGATGATATTACAAGGTTTTTAATTATACTGACAACAGGTATTATGAAACATTGTGAAAATATTTAAAACTTATACCATTGTCTATGTTATGTACCGTCATGGACATTAATAAGTATAGTTTTTACTCATTTAGTGTCCATAGACTTTACGTTACAAAAAGTTTGATTTATCTGTGACATAAAAATACCAATTTTGACATAAACTCAAGTTTGGTCTAACGAGGTGCTTGATATTGTGAAAGCGAGTTGGTAGCATTGTTAAAATTTATTGTAATCGTATTCTATTGATTTTAGTTGTGTCTTTTGACTGCTAGAAACTGATTGAGTTATTTTGGCAGTAGAATTGGGTACTCATATGCCGATAGGAAAATTCATTCGATTTTAGAGGATTGAGGAAAACATTGTAACATCACTGACTTATTAATATTTTAGTGATGTCAAAGTAAAATATTGCTTGAATTTTGTCTAAAGAATCGATTCTATCGATATATTTTTCATCACAACTCTACTGTCAAATAGTAGGCAAAATCATCTGTTTCTAGCTTCACAGAAATGTAATGTTTTATCGATTGTGAGCCTAATCTCTTCATAGTGGAAAACGTCGCGATGTCATAATATATGTTAGTCAAAGTAATTCAGTTTTATTTGTTAGTTTAAATTATGAAATCGTATCAAATGTCTGCTTTTAAGTATTTATGATCTTCTACACGACTTTTGAACTACTGTCACATTATTATTTTTTAATTAACTCAATGACAAGTACATAAAACGTTGTATATCCAATGAATTGCAAAATGACATTATATTTTTTTATTTTCAAAATATTTTTTTCTTCTATAGAATAATTTCGTATTTTTGCTACTTTTTTCTTATTGATAAATGTGCAAGTAGTTCAAAAGTCACAAGTTTGTGTGAAAAGTAAGTGATAATGTAATGTTTCCATGTGATCCTGAGTCATATCTGTATGTTTGTGTATCTGCGAATTATATTGTCTCTTAGCTGTCATACTACTATAGGGGATTAACGTCTAGCAAATAAAAAAAGCTTTTTCGTCTTGCACTCTCGAATTTGTTGAATTTACACCAGTTATTTTCATCGATATCGATATGCTCGACTATCGACAAAATATTCGCTAGGCGTGTCCCCTCACTATTTATTAAGATATTTGATGTTTTACTACCTACAAGTAAATGTAGTAGGGATTGACTCTCTGTAGTATTAAGGCGCATAAGGGCATTTCGACGAGACGTAGGAGTTACAAATTTTAATGTATTTGAAAATTATAATGAATAAAAAAATATTATAATATGTAATATCAATTAATTGATCAAAGTATTTGTAGTCTTTTATAAGGTTGGGTGGGGATGTAATTGTTGTGATAGCCAGTGTTAAACTGAAGTGAGAACCAGTGACAAAATATGATTGATTTAATATGAGTGAAAGTTAATCTTTTTATAAACTAGATCTCAGCATATATTATAAAACATTTAAAACTTGCCGGTAAAGTTGTCCGCAAACCGCGGCTGGTCGTTTAGTGTATATGAGGTTTAACTTAGGTCTAATTTGTTTTAAATTACCCTATTATTGAAATAATATCTTGTTCTGATTCAGAAGTAAATATGATAAATTATATTATCTACCCTATCCAAATACGCAGACGCGTATAACAGCAATTCATAGTAAAACCTATCACCAAAATAAAATCGCAACAATTTCATCCCCTGTCAATATTTTGTATTCTAAATACATCTCTCAAACTGTTTTCACCTCTTTGTAAAATAGTGAAATTGTGGAATAGACCAGTTAATTAATGTATAGTTTACAGTTTTATTGGTTAACACACTGTTTATCGATAAATAACAAAACTATATTCGATATCGATTATTTTATCTGTTGTCCCAACACTAGGAATTAGGGATGTAAAAGCCCATCAACAAATTATCCACATACGTTCCTCGAGACGTGAACTTGTCGGATATCGATTTTTATTATCGATAAACAGTGTGACCAGCCTTCAAATGATAGTCATACAATGTTACAAGTTTCGTAAAGCGGGAATGTCTCTGCTATGCGAGAAGAAATGTACACCGTGCAAATAATTAAAATAGTCCCAAATGTGTATAAGTCTTTTATTTTTTACAATTGTCTTGCATATAAATATATTTTTTTCTAATCACACAAATCTCTCCTTTTGTAGTACTAGATTTTCTTATCAACTTTCACAATAATTAGAATATCATGCTTGAGTATTCTGTTCTAATGTAATTTTACTATCTTAATCTTTTTGACTACCTATTTTTCAAACAATTCACTTTACCTCTTTTTTACATACATACTAAAACAGTCACAGTTTTCTTAATCTTAAAACTATAAGTCAAGGCTTGTAGTGTAGTGAAATGTATTTAAAAACTTTCAAATTAATAAGTTAAATGTTTTTGCGAACAACTAAATCATTCCAATTTCCATTCGAAATATAATTTTATCAACAGAATTCCTTCACTTTCTAAGTATCTCTTACAGCCAGTTTCTTCATCAAAAGTAAAAGTCAAAGTAATGTCTAAAGTAAAAGTAACGGTCAAATTTGTTTTTTCAAGGCTAAAGTAACAGCAAAACTAATAGAAAAAAACGAATTTGACCGTTACTTTTACTTTAGACATTACTTTGACATTTTCTTTGGTTTTTACTTTTGATGGAGAAATTGGCTGTTAGACACCAATGACTGTGTTTCGGATGGCACGTTAAACTGTAGGTCCCGGTTGTCATTGAACATCCTTGGCAGTCATTACGGGTAGTCAGAAGCCAGTACGTCTGACGCCAGTCTAACCAAGGGGTATCGGGTTGCCTGTGTAAGTGGGTTGAGAGGGTCAGATAGGCAGTCGCTCCTTGTAAAGCACTGGTACTCAGCTGAATCCGGTTAGACTGGATGCGGACTCCAACATAGTTGGGAAAAAGGCTCGGAGGATGATGAACAGAATTCCTTCACTATCACATTATAAAAATTTCAAATACATTCAGCACAAAAAAAAATGTATTTAGTGAGCAGTGTTGCAAATCTTAAAAATTATTCACAAGGCGACAACTTTGACGTAATCAACAAGGAGTTGAGGTTGGTTCCACGTGGTCTGCCAGGAATCCATGTCTTGCCAGAAGTTCAGTAAGGCTTTCCTGCTGGGATTACTCCAGGGTTTTGGACGCTCGTTCACGGTCTTGACCCCGTCTGGGAACTCTGTGATGCTGCCTGCGCCAACGCCCAGGGTTATATAGAACTGGGGATGAGGTATAGTGTAACTTATTATTGTTTTAAACTATAATACCACCGTTTCAATTAAAGTGTTGGGTTTTATTTTCATTGAACTCTCTGAACTAGAATAAAAATGTATACGGTAGCTTGGCTGTTTCGGGAATCTATATTATTACTAGCTGTTACCGCGAACTTCGTATTATATTACACCTTCCCTGGACCTCTACAAACATTTTAAAACCAAAAATAGCCAAATCGGTCCAGCCATTCCCGAGTTTTAGTCAGACTAACAAACAAAAATTCATTTTTATATAAGATATATTGGGTTTTTAACCGACTTTCCAGAAAAGATGACATTTTCTATTCGGATGCTTGTGTTTTTTTTCACAACAAAATAATGAAACTTAGTGACAGAATTACGAGTTAGCGCTAGAATGGAGACTACAATAAAATTAGACCATTTATGGTAATTCGTCACTGTTCGTCAATAATTTGCTACTTCTACAGTATTATAAAAAACTTACATGGTTATCAAAAGGCGCCACTCTCGATCCCTGTTCGAGCAACGTGCGCGGGAGTTGCGAGCAAGTGTCAGGGAATCGCCCTCGCAATCCGCTGGCTGTCGGCTCCACTCGGGCCCATTCGATACCGTCTACTGACAATGTTATACGGTCTGTGGGAGAGAAGGAACAATTTTATCGAAAGTACTTTATAATCCCTCTTGTAACTTCAACTAGTTATTCTTCTCCAAAATAATATCGCCATACTTCTTCAGTTGTCGTTTATAAGGCACTAATTAGCAGTCAGGTTCTTTTAACCATAAAGATAGAACTGTGTTCCTGGGGATTTTGCTCCGCCATTTCTCCTTGCCAGCAAAATTAAAACAGGAAGTGGTAAGGGGCGGGTGTTTTTGAGGCTGTCTTTTGTAAAATTTACCTTCAAAAGCTGCCGATTTTCAACGTATTAAATAGTAAGACAATAGTTCTTAAAGTATTTCTTTAAACAAGCTTATATTTACCTGGCGCCCATCGCAAGGAATATTCATGATAATCGTCTCCCCAGAGACCATCACTCGACGTTTTACTGTTCAGTAGGGTGTCATGACATTGCAAGTCCATGACGGGTCCACCAAAAAGCACCTGAAATGGCAATGATTGAGAGTTAAAATTGGTAGATTTTATCAAAATCTTTTGTCAAAATTCATATCTCATCTCTGGGAACTACTCTACACACCCAGACAAAATGTATTCGTTCGTTCCTGTATTCGTTCTCGTTACATAGGCAACCTAACATTCAAATAATCTTAGTCGGATCAGTATTTTCTGAGATTAACGCGTGCCCACAAATGAACATCTGGTTATTTTTAGTGTAAATTTTATTCTACTGCACATGATGGATTAAAGTAGGTATTATATGATGGCATATATAATATTCATACCCTATTGGAGTAATCTGTAGTTCCACTTTTAAGTTCCCTGTTTCCGCGGGCAGATGCTATCTTCAGTACTCCTGAACTGTAGTGAAGAGTGCCATATTTCTGCAGCAAGGGTTCCAGTAGAATTTCTGGAAATAAGACATCAATTTGGTTACTGTCAGATAGTTATACAAATTCTTGAGTCGGTTTTAGGATCCAATGTCAATTTGTTCCGTTCAACGAGTTTTGTTTAAGCAGACTATCTGCAGACTCCTTTCCATCCAAAAAAGCATACGAATATATATGAATTTAGTTGTTCCCTATGTTTCCACTCGCGTCTTGAGGAATCTACTTCCCGTACCCGGAAAAGTAGCCCATGTCATGCCTATATCCTTTTCGAGGCTGTAGTCTACCTATCTATGTACCACCATATCAATCGGTCCAGAAGTTTTGGCTTGAAACCTGGTCAGACAGAGTTACATACTTTCGCATCAATATTATCTGAAGGGGTACCAACCTGGATAAATCCAATCTCCCTGAGGCAGCTTGGCTCTCACGGTGACAGTTCCGTAGGTAAACGCGAAATCCTTTGTGGTGATCTTGCCGCTCACGATGGGCGGGAGGATGTCGGCGCCCCACGCCTGCTTCATGCATGCTTCGGCTGATGATGTGCAGCTGAGAATCGAAGAGGTATTATTTAGCAGATGGGGATACTGACTGATATTGTGAAAGAACTGTTACTAGTAGTTTCAGCATGCATGTAGTCCTCCTATAAACTCCCTTATCATGCTGTGTCTTTGAACTTCCTCTAGAAATTCCCTTATGTGTATTACCCCTACCTATGTATTGCCTTATGTTCTCTCCCTATTTATTCCTTATGTACTTTCATATGTACTCCAACTACTTATGAAACCACATAATAAAATGTACTCCCTTGTGCGTGATGAGCTCTAACAATATCTACAGCTCACTAAAACTTAAATAATGTTATTGTTTACTTATGCTGACCATTATCTCAAACTGACAATGACCTTAGTACATTGACTGTAAAGTTTAAAGTGAGAATTATCTTTAACAATAAAACGGGGAAGTACCTACTTTTTTATCGACTTGAGATAACGTGAAGAATGAAAAGATTGACGGCTGTGCTATTAATAAAACATGTTTGGTATGATATATTACCTTATCATCACACGGGTTTTAGCGAGTGCCTATATCGTTAACCTAGGTAAAACCTTCCCCAAGATTGTTTCTGAATTTCATCTAAACAGGTCCAAAAGAAATATATAGAAATGCCTTCCTCAAGAATGGATCTATCAAAATGATCATGTAATTTTTTCGAAGCGTTATCATCAATAGCCGCTCGGCCATCTCACAGGAATTTGAAGATGGTTTTCCAGTCATGCAAGTAAGCAGGCTTGTATTATATTCACACTTACCCACTAAATAAATTAAGGGTCCCACTGTAGATAGAATCATCTGTGAAGCCAGGTAGTTTCTGCTGCAGCTTGGGAGCAATTCGCAACTTGCCGTCCGACACCGACACTGTTGGGTCGGAGACCAAACGCTGGTAGGACACGAATGGAAAGTTCTGGAAACAGAGAATTAGGACTTATGTCTAACCTTTAGATATTGGGAATTATTGGTAATGTTTTTTATGTTAATACGGCTGAATCAAAGAATCTTCAATAAAAACTGTACGAATAAAATCTTGTCAAACAAGACTACAAGAAATAACAGTTATTCACTAAACAAGAAGTTTGAGAGGTTTCACACTAGCGGATTTTCTGTTCGGATTTTTCACACGGCAGCGCTCGGTTCCGCATACTGACAACATTAAACAATTGACAAATACCGCTACTGCATTGATGTAAGATGGTCCAAAATGCAGGCAGGTATGCAATATCCGTACTACATACGTCAAAATATGCGTCCCAAAAAAAACAAAATAATGACTAACACAGGACCCGGGACTTTTTATTCGCTGACTCATTGTTTTTGTTACTATTTGACTTGCGGTTTATTGTCTTAGTATGCAATTATAATTATACCTAAGTCCAAGGCAAAGCATTGTTTTTTCTCACTCTAGTTACATTAACACTATCTTCCGCAAGCGGTTTCACCCACGTCCGTGTAGGCTGCTGCACATACATGCTTATAAGTTTCCTCTAATAATGGGGTATCCAACAGATATAATTTCAAATCGGACGGACGAGTATCTAGATCCTGAAATTAGCGCGTGCAGTGGATGGTAATAGGACATTACGAGGACATCTCGATGATGATGATGCGGAAACTCTCATCGGTTTTCGTACAGGTTCTTTATAGTGTTAAGCACTGATTACTATCCTTCTGCGTTTAATTATAAAAAAAATACATGAACAATACAAACCGGAGTATAAACAGGTATATACTGTTCAATCTGCCACACGTTATCGCGAAAGTTGTCGAAGTTCTCCTCGAATATCGTCTGACCTGCGCACGCGCTGCCTCCGCGCACCTGCGTCAGTGTCGGCTTGCATTCTGTTGGGATAGGCCCGTCAGTCGCCAGCCGGTCTTCAAGAGCTGGAAATCGATGAGAAAAGAATATCATTAAAATGCTTAAAACATATTTTCATAACCTACGGAATATTTACGTGTTAGATATTTGCATCCTGTCTTAGAATTAAAAGATCTGTACTGTAACCTTCCTCGATAAATATTATGGGCTAGGTACCTAACATTGAAGGAATAGCTCATACCGATCTAGTAGTTCTTGAAATAAATGCTTTCAAGCAAATCAATGCTTCACTGCACTATGCAGTTTTAAATAATACCTTACGAGATAAATTACACGCACTTATTGCGTATAAGTAATCAATTCTGCGGAAAGTGTACTTCATACGTATTTTTACATAGCGTTTTTGAGGAATTATCAAGACACCTAAAAAGACTTCTGTTTAAACCTGTAAGAGATATAATAAGATGAACTTACCTCTAACAGTAAAACTCAAATTATCCTTAATATATCCAGCCCTATTAGCCGACACCACCACGTAATAGTTGATAATATCTCCTATCTTTAGCTCCAGGTTGGGATCCTTAACTGTCCACCTGCCATCCTTGGCTCTCAAAACTTCTCCGCTGATGGTGCCTACATCACTGTTGCTTATCGGACGGTTGACGTTGCCTTGGAACACGAAGAGACTGATGTTTGGGGCATCTGAAATATTTTATTTATTGGTTAAGGACAAAAATACAGAACACGTTATATGACTTATCACTAAAAATCCAAAAACATGGATCAGTTTCCAGGGTCTGACAATTTCTTCCAATAACTTCGTTATTTTTGAGAGGTCCTTGACGATATAATTCAAACATTGCTGAAGATACAAACAACATTTTATTCTTATGTTTGTTCTTTACTCATCTCCTAGAACTCTTAAGCATTTTAAGGCCCAAGTCCACTGGCAAAATAAACGACCATTTCTGTTTCTAAAAACGATTAAGTACCTACTTTGTTTTCAATGTTATTGAAGTATCCCATACTTTAAGGAGCATTATCTTAAAATAATGACCCAATTTTTAGCGTATTGACCTGATGATGACACCTTTTCATCAGAATTTTGATGAGTTGTTACGCTTAAAGCCATATAAGAAAAGGGGAATTACTTTTTTTTGCCAACGACACAAGATAACCCGACGGACACATACTTAGCAACCAATACACGGAAAAACATTACTTGTTTCTGAGAACATCTATACTAATATTATAAAGCTGAAGAGTTTGTTTGTTTGTTTGACCGCGCTAATCTCAGGAACTACTGGTCCGATTCGAAAATTTCTTTCAGTGTTAGATAGCCCATTTATCGAGGAAGGCTATAGGCTACTTTTTATCCGGGTTCGTGCAGAGGTTCCCACGGGATGCGGGTGAAACCGCTGGCAGAAGCTAGTCTATACTAATATTATAAAGCTGAAGTGTTTGTTTGTTTGTTTGTTTGAACGCGCTAATCTCAGGAACTACTGGTCCGATTTGAAAATTTCTTTCAGTGTTAGATAGCCCATTTATCGAGGAAGGCTATAGGCTATTTATCCCGGTACGGGAAGTAGTTCCCACGGGATGCGGGTGAAACCGCTGGCAGAAGCTAGTTGGGTAATAAAATAACTATACTGGTAATTAAATGATAGTAGTGTTAGAGTGAATAATTCACTAGCTTATTATAGTTACTATAGGTACTATGAGTTACTAACTATTGTTCGGGTTTGATTTTGTATAATCGAAGATGTGCGTTATTGTAGACAAGGCAATTTAGTTTAATGTAAATTACTTACGTGTTATATTATTCTACTAGCTTCTGCCAGCGGTTTCACCCGCATCCCGTGGGAACTACTTCCCGTACCGGGATAAAAAATAGCCTATAGCCTTCCTCGATAAATGGGTTATCTAACACTGAAAGAAGTTTTCAAATCGGACCAGTAGTTCCTGAGATTAGTGCGTTCAAACAAACAAACAAACAAACTCTTCAGCTTTATAATATTAGTATAGATAAAAATTGGGACATAACCAGATTCAGACTTATGGCATGAATTTGTCTTTTCAAATATTTTCTACATCATACCTTCCTTTTTTTTATTTGTTTGTATTTATAATAGTCGTCGTACGAAACCCCATAGTAGGACAGGTTTTTATCATGCAAATTGGAGCAACATGAATATGGATATTATCCGATAAGTGACAGCTTGTATTTTTTATAGATATAGGCTTAGAGCTTTTTACATTGATACAAATATAACTCTTTTTGGCAGTCGGGTAAAAAAACGCTATAATATTATGTACCTATTTCTCAGTTGGCGAGATTATTATTTTGAGTTTCTCTAAAGACTCTTAAAGGGATCTTGGTAAACTGTAAAACGCCTTTATTTATTATCATCAGTAACCTTTAAGGTTAAGATAACTACGAATGTATGTGAGTATGCTGTTCCAAGTACTTCAATTATTTACACTTACATTGTTATTAAAGACTAGCTTCTGTCTACATAGGTACTTTATAATGTGGGAAATTGTCAAAAGTCTCCGTGTGGGTGCAACGGGAGAGTGTCAAACTTTTGATGACTGAACCTTTATTCCTTCATGAGGTAAATGATCACTACAAATCCCTCCTATTATGTTCCTCTTTAGAATTCACTCTAATTCAATAAACTATCTTATCCCTCACAAGAAACCAATAAAAGTCAATCTAAACATAACCTTACCTGGTATAGAAGCACTGAATCCTCTAGGTTTTAGAGCACGTATAGTCACATCAGGTATTTCGTACTGAGCACATGATGTCTGTATTAATAAAAACAAAGGAATGAGAAGCGCGGTGGCACGTGCGCTCGACGAGGCGCGCATTTTGATACTGACAGGCGTTTCTTGCAAGACGGTGAGTCAGTGATCTTGGTCATTGTTTTTTTTATTTGTTTACTTGCTGTTTTGAGTAGTTTTCTATAGATTTATACTAATACAATATAGATGATTTTTTTCTTTTTTTATTTGTAAGTATTCTACAGGCTCCGAAACTTCTGAATCGATTTGAAAATTTCCTTTGTAAAAAAGCTACAAATTTCCTGAGTAATACCTATGTTAGTTATATTTTGTTCGCGTATGGGAAAAAGGTCCCCCGAGACGTTGCTCATATGTTGAGGAAGGTTTTTTATGGCATCGGTTTAAAAAGTCCTGTGGTGTGTTTAAATCCATCTTCATATTTTTCATCTACCTACTTTATACCTACTCAAAATCGCTTTAATTTTTTTAATCGTAGGTACCAAACGAGGTATATTTGTTCTCGTCATAAAGAAAAAAATATGTGTTTTTAGAGAAGTTCTGTCTATTTTGGTATCTCACTCAACAGTACTAGTAATGTTTATTTATAACTATGCATATTATTTATTGTCTTCTGTGTATTATTTATCTAAATCCAGTTCCAATTATTGTTGTAGATAATTTTATTATAAACCTAATTAAAAGACGCCGACTTTATTTGTCGTTTACACTTAAAAGAGTTGAATTAGCAAGAAAATAACAGTTTTAATAACAATGAGATCATTTGCGGAAAGTAGATATTCTCAAACCACAAGAAATGAAGCGAATGTCATGTGCTGAAGATTACTAATTAGTCTGAACTGTTTACTATAAAAGCAAGGCCTTGTTAAGCGATTTGTTTTTTTTTTAATACTCGCTTTTTCGTAAGCATCCCAAAGAAACTACATCACAGATAGAGTGGGTACTTCATGGGTATGACCATAAAGTAAATAGTCTTTGGGTATGACCGTCTTCTAGTACTGAGTTACTTTCTCAGCAACTTTCAGCCAAATCGGTTCCGCCGTTCTTCAGTTATACCTAGACATACTTACCTAGATGATTTTATTTATGTTATGTAGATTGAAATTGCGTAGCCCTGCCAATATTTACGTAAAAAATTAAGGAATTTATTATTGGGAATAATAAAAGTCAGCTTAAAAAGTATTAATTTATTTATCTTAATTAAAATGTCAGAGTATGCTTAAATCAAGTCTTGTCTTTCTAAAGAAGTCCGTTTTAGATCTTAAATACAAAAAAAAAGTTTAATTAAGTTAGTTATAGTTACCTACTCACATAGGTAAGAGTTATTTACGAACGCAAAATAAAATTGATTAATAAATAAAACGGAGAAAGTTGTTGTACTTCAATTTGATTCATTACTCAAAATATTAAACTTATTCGGTTTCATCCGAATCGCATGGGAACTCGGTACTTCGCGCTCCCCTATAACAAGTATTCAACAGCCTTTCTCTATACAAATGGGTTATCTAATACTGGATTTCCTAACTGAACTAGTTGTTCCTGAGATTAGGGCATTCGAAAATACTCTTTATTTTATTTTTATCCTTAACAAACAAACTCTTTAGCTTCATAATAATACATTTAGTGATAGATGAAGTTGGTTTCTTCATCAATCAATCATTCAATCATCAATCAATCATTCACCTAGGAAAGACAAAAAAATCTGTCAGAACACGAATCTTACCTCCTAAAGCGCATATACCCTGACGTAATCCACCTGCAACGCGCTGGTATCATCGTACCAGGTGGAGTACCATTGTTCCCGCGCGTTCCAGAAGTTCAGCATAGCCTTAGTCGCACGGTTCTTCCAGGGCTTGTTGTCCGTGTCGGGGAACTCGTGAACTCCTCCCACGTTTATGCCGAGAGATATGTAGAACTGCGGAAGAGAAAGAAAATATTATAGATCCAAACTAATTTTATAAATGCGAAAGTTACTCTGTCTGTCTGTCTTTTCTTCACGCCTAAACTACTGAACCGATTTGTGGGAAATTTGGTACAGACATAGTTTGAAACTGGAGAAAAGACATAGGATAGATTTTATCACAAAAAATAAAATTCATTCCGGACACACAGAGCCATCTATTGCTCGAACTAAAAATCTGTCGGAAGTCACAATTCCACGCGCTAGTCTATACTAATATTATAAAGCTGAAGAGTTTGTTTGTTTGTTTGAACGCGCTCATCTCAGAAACTACTGGTCCGATTTGAAAATTTATTTCAGTGTTAGATAGCCCATTTATCGAGGAAGGCTATAGGCTACTTTTTATCCCGGTACGGGAAGTAGTTCCCACGGGATGCGGGTGAAACCGCTGGCAGAAGCTAGTAATATATAAAGGGGAAAGAAAATAGGGAAATAGTCGGGTCATCGCTGTGAAGACTAGGTACTAAGGTACTCTCTTCATCAGACTTTTGCTGATGAAAACCTGTCTATATTTCTGCTGAAGTATTTTTTGTTCAAGGGTCTTGGTAGGTAACTCTTTAAAACATCCTTATAGCTCCGGCAGATAGGTTGAGGTAACCAGGTATACCAGAATTAATTGTGACTGTACTTTCTTATCTTGTATTAGCTTCTGCCAGCGGTTTCACCCGCATCCCGTGGGAACTACTTCCCGTACCGGGATAAAAAGTAGCCTATAGCCTTCCTCGATAAATGGGCTATCTAACACTGAAAGAAATTTTCAAATCGGACCAGTAGTTCCTGAGATTAACGCGTTCAAACAAACAAACAAACAAACTCTTCAGCTTTATAATATTAGTATAGATGGCGTAGGAAACTATAATGACGAATTTAGGCTTACAGCAAAAAAAAAATAGACTTATTGACCAGGAAGGTTTTTCCAAAACAACACATAATGTTATCATGTTCTATGCGTCTTTACATATAAATACAATAGTTATTACTTCGTACTTAATATTTCGCTAGTCACTCAAGGACAAACTTGTGAATTAAACATGCTATTTAGTATATTGTTAAAATGTTTTTAATTAACCACAATAAAGTCAATAATTTTAGAAATTCAATTCTTCAAAATAATTACGGCAAGGATATTTACTTCATATTTGCAAACGATTGATTACGAAAAAGGAAGAATCCCTTGTTAAATAAATTAGATCTATATTGCTTCTTTGGCTTGAAATTGCTCGCCTATTAAAGCCCATAAATCTTTGATCAGCACAGCTTCTGTCAAATAATTTCGTAGCTCCAAAACTAGCCATTTGACACCTCATACAGTACAGTTAGACCAGGAATCTTTGCAAGACCGAAGTTAGATAAGCTTATGTGACTTCATGCTTGTCAAAATATGTGAACAATACACTAGAAACCTAAACCGAGAGGGGTGAAATGTCTCACTACCCAAAAGCAAACTTCATTGTCAGCATTTTTTATCGTTCTTCTTCTGCATACAAGCCTTCTCTAACACAGAGAAGGATTAAGCGATAATCACCACTCTAGCTCAATGCAGGTTGGAAAAGTAAACTTATTTGACGGGAACTGTTATATGGTTGTCAATTTATTTATTTATTCGACTCAGGAGTCTAAGGCCCATTCCGTGTCGGCGGCGCGCGTTGTTCCACGCGCTCCTCAAACAGATGTCAGCAACCCCAGCGGGGCCCAGCAGGGCCAAGGCCTGCCGGGGCTGCGGGTTGTTCGAAAGAGATACCGCGGCCCTGGTACATAAAAGGCCTATGACGGAACACGACGGTTTTTAGTCAGTAAGAGTCTGACACTCCCTCACCGCTGCTAACCCACAGCGGGAGGGGTCATTTGATGATTTTTGACGTAGTTAAAAAAAAGGCGTCTAAGGCCCATAAAAATGCTATACATATTCTCATGAATACTGACCATATCATCAAAGGGGGCTATAGTGGTTCCTTTCAGCCACTGCGCAGCGGCAGCCACCTGGTTGTCGGTGGCAGTCTTGTAGAACCCTTCTGTTGGTGGGGTTACTTCGCCATATTTCTCGCCGTCCACGAATAGGGATATGCCATCTGAAAGAAGACAAAAGTTATTTTAGGGGCCTGTTGTATCGAAATTGACTCAAACTGACCATTAATTGCATGATTGTGGAAATTATAATAAAATAGGGTGTACTAAAATAGTACTAGTAGGAAAAGCGTAAAAGTAGCGCTCAACGTAATTTTTTGGGAGTTGCTATTTATTTAATCGTATTCAAAAAGTTTAGATTGTAGTTGATAGAAAAATACTCAGATAGTTTCCAACCATTAAACATGTAATTAAAAACTCTTTGTAGAGGTATTAAGTAGATAGTTGTTTTTTTTTACAGAATTCCTAACGTACCTGGTCTCCATTCCAATGAGTAATTATGGAAATCTCTGCTCCAGAGATCAGATCCAGCTTTCTCCTTCAGATAAGCAGATCTGAAACATACAATCCAAAACGTCAATCGATTTATCTGATATATTTATTATGACAATAATAGAGTTTACGACCATGTGTAAGGGGCGTTGTCTAACAGCGCTTTCACACTGAAGGATTTTTTATTTTTACAATTTACTTCAAGTACTACAATACAACATTTTTCGTGCGTATAAAAATCGTAATCTGTTGCTCAGTTTTTAACGGCATCTTTAGAACTGGTACTTGGTAATTGTCGGTGGTTTTAAAAACGCTGTTATCCATAGAGTATTTAAGGTATCAATCAAAATAAAACCTTAATTTCACCCACCTATAAGGTTCAGAATCGCACATAATGGGACCTGCATACAGTTTCTTGGCGGATTCCGCGTTTCCTTTGATGGTGGCTATGCGCATGAGTCCTGATGCGTAATTCCTGATGCCGTAGACGTGGTCACGAGGTTCCAGCTGGATTTCTGATAAGTTGTATATTTTTGTATTAAGAAATAAGGGATGATTTAAAGAACGGATTTTGAGAAGTAGCTGGATGACATTCGGAAACACATTTTAAACCACAACCACGATTTAATCAAGAAGAAATAGATGACAATGGCAACAGTCTTGGTCTACAATGTCATCAACTTATTTTTTGTAAAACAAACCATTACCTAATTATCAAAAAAAAAATATCTTACACATATTTTTACCACGATACAACATAAGACAAAGAAATAATAGCTTTGATATTATGATCCTCAATTACCTGGATAAATCCAGTCCCCAAGAGGCAATCTCGCGCTGATCTCAATCCTGCCGAACTTGAAAGCGAATTTGTTCTTAGTGGTGATTTTCGAAGTGATGATAGGCGGCAAGATTTGAGGACCAGACGCCTCTCTCGAACATTCCATAGTACCGATGGTTCCAGTGCACCTGTGGGTTACCGAATATTATGTAGCAAGCGAAAATATTTACCTATTCAAAAGATACTACAGGGTTTGAAGGACTCTGTAGGCGAACTCTTACGGTGGCAGATAAAAGTGCATAAGAACAGGTTTAAGAAGGTTTCATAAGTTCAAGGAAGTTCAAAACCGGTTAGTAGGTGGTTCTAGTAGTTCTATAGCAAGGTTTTGTTTTTTTAATCCTGGAACCAGCCACTAGACGCTTATGATGGATAAATTTTGAAGTACCTAGTCATTAAATTAATCTTAAGGAAACGTTGAATGTGCCAAAAATCTAAGTGCAATATTCACAACAGTGTTAAAACAAAATAGGTTACTAGACTACTATGTCCCCTTTTGGTCTGTCTTTGTCTTACCTGGCCGTGATATCCAGCGTCTGCCTCACGAAGTCCTCTCCGTATTTCGACTCCAGGGTGATCGGTTTGATGCTCAGCCGTCCATCTCTTACATGGAGATTGCGGTCATTGAGATATACGTTGAATGGAAAGTCCTGTAAATTATAAAAATGTTAAATTAACTGTGTTCATCTGTCGTATTTGCATGCAAAACTACTGATTATAATTTAATTCAAGAATATACATAGGTTGACAACAGCATGACAAAGGATACGGGCAATTTTTTATCCGGGTCCGGAAGTAGTCCCCTCAAGACGTCAGTGCAACCGCGAAAATGATATACTTATTATTATTTAATATGCATGTCTCTTCCAGACCTCGGGACTACAGAGTCCCGGATTTTTGGGAGGGAACGTGGGGCCGAAGCCAAGCCCTTTTGAGACAACTTTAATGAAATGGTGACACAAAACCGACCGATTATTATTATTATTCTTTATTGTACACAATACATATTTTAATACACACACAATAGAGAAAAGTTATGTACAAAGGCGAGCTTAACCAAGAGTTGGGTTCTCTGACAGCAAACCTTAGAGCGATAGAGAGATGTGATAAAAGAGTGAGTTAGAAGTGCACAACATTAATGTTTACAAAACTACATAACAAAATATATACATACCTATATATAATACATACGATATAATAAATAAATACATACATACAAATAAGGTCATGTTGACAGGAAATGTTCTTTAGTTCGTCTCTTGAAGACATCTAACGATGTGCTCTTACGTATACTGTGAGGCAGAGCGTTCCAAAGCCTTACAGCGCGCACAGTGAAGGATCCAGTACTTAGTCGTACAGGTCATCATACTTTTTACATGTTTAGCAACCAAAAAATGTCCTAGTGACCCAATTCAAACACACAAAATACGCTCCAACAAATTCAAAAACCACCAAACTCACCGGCTCTCCAGGGAACTTGATCTCAGGCGTCCAAATCTTCCCCTTTTCTATTCCAGAGTTGAAATTATCTTCAAACAGCAGCTGTCCCTTGCAGACGAAACCTGGTACATTAACCTTGGAAATTGACAGCTCGCATGGGTACTCTGCACTGAATGAGGCTGGTGCTGCAGCAGAAGCAGTGCCAAGAGATGGTTTGGAGCCTGATGATGGTTGGGAGGCGACAGGAGAAGAAGAGAGAGGGGAACCATCTGTTGGGTTCACGGGGTTTCCTGCTTCGTCGACGTATCCTGCAAAAATAAATGGTAGATGCTCAAACGTTTTCTTTATTATTTCATTGTTATGATCGCAATTAACCATTGATTATTAAGGAAAATGTAGCGTTAATTTCCGCGAGCGGCCGACGAATCAACATCTTCTGAACAGGGAGGAGCGAAACACGTGTCGAGTATCCAAAGCCTCGATTAACTATCTCACGGAACTTAACTACATATTTTTCCTAACATTTTATACATTATTTTTCTGTATGTAGGACATTCCTCATATGAAAAATAACGAGAAGTCGTTTGACACCAACGACACAAATTGCCATGTCTAAATCGTGTCACAAATTATACATTAGCAGTTTATTTACACTTCAATGAGATTAGATTACGCTATGAAAGTATTAGATATGTAAAACATAGCAATATTAACTGCTTTATCTTATATTCTTGACCTTAAGATTGCTTTAACCTATAAACACATCATTGTGATAAATGAAAACAACATTTAAAGGCCGCATTTGAAGACAAATTATTAATCAATTTTATAATTATTATATCTTAAATATTTCTAGAAGAGAATTGAGACATCAGTAGTATGATTGCAAAAGTTAAACAGACGTTTGGCACGTGTTTACACAATTGTTAAATAAATGCTTTTTTACTGTTTAATTTTAAAGAATGTCAATGTCGAGTTAAACACTAATAATAGATAAAACTTATTTGGTTAAAGACAAACAGTGTTTAAATAGTGTCTAAGGCCGACAAAATAAACGCCAGTTTTCTTTAAACAACCGTCTACTATAATTTTCACCTTATTTTAAAGAAAACGGCCGTAGTCGGTGAATTTTTGCCCGATTAATGGCCAAAACACACGTTTACGATATACATATTTTTGAAGGAGCATTGATATGATCTAAAATAATGTGTATAGGAACCTTACCTGTCACAGTCCACTCCCCATTATCCTGACGGTATCCAAGCCCATCTTTGATGACGTACGTCCAGAAATAGATGGTGTCTCCAACCTTGAGCTCAACATTCCTGTCCCTGAAGGTCCAGCGTCCATTCTTCTGCTTGGTAATGTCTCTAGACCAGCGGCCAGCTTCTAGGCCGTTCATTTCTTCGTTCAGATTGCCGTGGAAGGCGAAGAGTGAGAATCCATCGTCTGGAAGATTTGAGAAAGGGAATGAGATTTTATAAAAGAATAAGAGTACCTGTACACTGCAGACTAATCTGACTCGCCGACAGTTAGGCCTGACGGTAGGAAAAAACAAATAATTTTTTAAGCAAATCGTAAATCCAATCGAAGTATTTAGTTGGTCGATAGTTTGTTTGGTCTCATAATCAAAATCTCAGTACCTAAGTATAGTTGTACTTTATAATAAGATATTCCTTGCGTGCGATGCAAGGTTAAGTAAATACTACTTGTAGAAAAACATTACATGTGCAGTGCCGTAACTAGCCTTTTATGCGCCCGGTGCGAGCTTTCAAAACGGCGCCCTTGAAAAATGCTCTAACCAGGCTCTGACAATAAAGTGGACAAATGTGTATAAAAACTTTTTTACTCTTTCACGCAAAAACTACTGAATGGATTTTAATGAAACTTTACAATAATATAGCTTATACATCAGAATAACACATAGGCTACAATCAGTGCCGGCTTTAATTCTACTAGCGCCCTGGGCGAGATTTCTACGGCGCCCCCAACTGCAATTCAAACCCATACGAAAAACAGAGACATAATACATGTAGTTACCGATTGCGCGAGCGAAGCGAGCGCGAATTTTTTTTCATAGTTCACAAGTCCAAGCAAAAAATACCTAAAATGTAGCCCAATCGTACATAAGTTATTGCTGGTTGGTGAATGCAAAAATACGGGAATACAGGTTCTGATTGCGCGAGCGAAGCGAGCGCGAAATTTTTTGTTATATTTTAGAACTCAAAACAAAAATGACTTAAAATGTTGCCCAAACGTAGATAACTCTTTGTTGGTGTTGGCGCCTATGAATTAAAATTTTGGGACTTAAAGTAGTACCATAAATAGAAACTAGAAGTTACTTTCTAATTAATAAAAGGACTTAAAAACGACGCTACCTTTTTGCTAGGGTAGACAAAAAAATTTTGAAAACTAAAAACAACTATAAAGTGAAGCAAGCCCGAATCTTTGATGAAAATTAAAACAAAAATAGGAGTAAAATAAAACCACCTTTACAAGTGATGTTGTTTCAAGATCGCTAGAAAAATGCCATATAGATATAGATAGTACAGAGGGCGCATCTACACCATATTCGCAATAAAACAAAATGTACCTATTAACTACCATGCATGAAACAAAACTAGATACTGGTCTGGTCATTTCTGCGCCCCTCCAGGGTCTGCGCCCTGTGCCTGGGCACCGCTGGCACCGCCCTAGTTACGGCACTGTACATGTGTGACGAAGGTACATACTCATACAGCACTTTTAAACAAATATTTAGGTGCCTAGGTACAGCTAGTGAAAAGCGAATTGAACCTAAGACAGCGGCACGGCCACCTAATTGGTCAGACTCTACGAAAATTGTGCCAACTACATCGTCACCTCATGATATCTTAGACTTTAGACGAATGGTTGTAAAAACAAATATTTATAAAAATGCCTTAAGCTTAAGAACATACCTTCTTCTTAGAACTTAGTTGTTTGTTAAGGGATTTTTTTAGTTGAAAGATCCTTTTATAACAACTTAGGTCGCAACAAAGATTTTGAATTTGAATTAGACCTACAAGGTGGTAATTCACGAAATCTCATACTGTATCAAAAAAATCTCCTAAATTAATTATTTCCGAAAAAACCACAAGGTCGTTACTCGGTTTATTGATCGAGAACCACAATAACCAGTTTGTTAAGTGACGTCATACTTATAATATTATTGCTTCTGTGGTTAATCGATGTTCTGTGATTGTTTGCGGTTTTTGTACCAAATGGCGAATAAATTGCTGATAGATGAAATATTTAAAGTATTTTTCTAGTTCTAGATTCTTAATCATAAAGTATGGTTTCATTGCCGCAGTTGTAGATTGTCAATTTCGCATGAACTGAGTGGTTAGTGCGAGTTTTGCAAGTTAATTTTTTCGATGCGAAGATTATCATACCATTGAATCACGTAGCACTTATCTTAGAATTGTTTATTTAATAAAGACTGTCATCAGTACTTGGTCGTATTACACTTGAGCTCACTTTTGCGAGTGTAATCATTATTAACCGGCAAAATGAATGAAGATGTCATATCTAAATCATGTGACGTAGCATACGACTCTTTATTTCAATAGACTTATAATTACGTATCGAGTTGCGAATGCTGTCAAAACTCGGAATCAGCACTCTGTAGGCTTAATACAAAAACATTTATTTTTCTCTGAACTCAAGTTTAGTGAGATCTAGATAAAAAATACATAAGTATGTATCATCTATACTAATATTATAAAGAGGAAAACTTTGTTTGTTTGTTAGGTTGTAATGGATAAACTCAAAAATTATTGGACCGATTTTAAATATTCTTTCACCATTAGAAAGCTATATTATCTGCGAGTAACATAGGCTATATTTTATCCCGATGCGGGCAGTAGCTCCCACGGGACGCGGGTGAAACCGCGGGAAAACGGCTAGTCTTAAATATGTTTTACAACAGTTGTTCCATTTAATCAAAATACCTAATAAAATATTTAAGATACTTATATTAAATTTTCAATACTGCGAAAAACCGTTAAACAATCCGGTCACAATTAAGGTAATAACGAAAATTTAGTTCTATCAGATATTTATTAAAGTCTTTATACCCAAAGTTTTATTGGAATCCAGGAAAATGTCACGGAATAATTACTAAGGAGCAATTAAGTAATTAAATATTTATCAAAACTTCATTTAATATTTGAGAGAATTATAATAATTAGGTAACTTTGATAAAGGTTAGGAGTCCATAATAAGTTAGCTTTATTTTCATACTTGTTCTGTGGGGGAAGAGCTCATGCCTATTGACTCAGTCAAATTCATAAGGTTAAGCAACGCTCGGCGCGATCGGTCCGTGGATGGGTGACCAATCTGTGATGACGAGTTCTTCCGTGATTTAAAAGGCACGATGGGGGACGTGGGTACCCGTTGTCATTTCAATATCTTCAACAGTCGTTAGACAAAAGCCAGAAAACCTGACAACCAGGTTTACCAGAGGGTATCGGATTGCCTAGGTAGCTGGATTGAGGAGGTTAGATGGGCAGTCCCTTTTTCTAAAACACTGATACCCAGCTGCAGCCGGTTAGACTGGAAGCCGACCCCACTTGGGAAAAGGATGATGACTTGTAAGGTCTTGAGGTCAATACCCCCCGTTAAGATAAAATCTCTCAAGGACCCAACATGCACGCATGCCAATGCAGGATACAGTTCATTCAGTTGAAAATTAATTTAATTACATTTTCACATTTTTTTATAATTTTTAATTGTCTAATTAATTTGCTAGTGTCATTAATTATTTTGATTGTAAACTATTTATCTACTTCTATGTATACTTGACCTCCTAGCTACCTCCTAGTTGGGTCTAGGGACTTATTCTCGACCAGTTTTTCCTTGAACTAAGTACAGCTTGCTTTTTAAAAAATGCAGTCAAGAATCTTGTACCGCATATTACTAAATAGTTACTTCATACCTACTTTCAATTATTGAGAGATAAACCAGTTTACGTAGGAAAAAAAAAATATAGCGTCTGGGGAATTCCCATATTTTTACAATCATTAAGACTTTTTGACCTCTGTCTATTAATCAGTTATGTTAGTTGAGTTTATCATAGAGTTAGGTACTATCAATAACCTACACTATAATTTGAAGTACTTATTTGATTGTTTGTATCGCAATCTACTTAACTATTCAACTGTTTATAATAAATTCATACAGTTTGGTTGAAAACGCATCCTCATCATAAAGACGTAATAATACCACAGTTATTTATCTTCATTACTTCACATAATTAATGCAAAACTTGTTTAGTAACTTAAAATACGTTGAAGTTAGCAATAGGTTTCCATTAAAATTGTTCTTGAATAAAAAAATAATATGTTCGTCATTTTAAATCACAGATGGCTCTTAAAATGACAAATGATTATTTTTTTAATTTGAACAAACAAAAATAATATTATCAAACTTACCAGGAATAGAAACTCTTAAGCCTTTAGGGTAAATGGCTTCCAAAGTAGCCGCTGGCACTTCATAACAAAACCCACTATTAAAACTTAACACAAAAATTAAAAACAAAACACACACGCTCGCCATTTTGCTCAAAAACCCGCTATGTACACAAAAGAAAAAACTATATGAAAATAAGCGTCTTCATTTAAAAAATAAAACGAGTTATATTTTTAAATTAAATAGGTATTGACTAGATGTGTCAGTGTGTGTCGAGCTGTGGTGAGAGACTGACTAACCTGAGAGTTGAGATGGTACCTTGAAATAATACCTACTCCGGTGTGTTTTTTGTAAAGCTACACACATAATACTGGTTAGTTTTTCTTTACGTGGAATGTTTATGATAATTTGGTATAAAGTTTCTTTGTTGGTATTTGTTTTTATTAGTTTTTGCTTCGTACTTAGATTATGTTCTGTTGTATAAAAATGTTTTGATGATTTTACCGTTGCACGACTTTTTATAAGTAGCTGCTGATTCAGTTTTTTTGTCGATTGAAACTCACATCAAAACTCTTGTATTGGATAGCATTCAATCATGAAAAACTCTAGTCATTGAACCTAGATGGTTATTTGAAGATACTCTCTGTACAGAGTATGCAGAAAAGTATGAAACGTACCAACCAACCATTAAGCACAAAAATATAGACACCTATAAAGCATTATTTTCATCAGAAAGTCAACACAAAACAGAAAAGGAGATATTTATCTATAGGTAATCTATACTAGTAAAAAAAAGAAGAAATATTTTTGTTTGTATCTTAGACACCATTGACTGTGTTTCGGATGGCACGTTAAACTGTAGGTCCCGGCTGTCATTGAATATCCTTGGCAGTCGCTACGTACGGGTAGTCGGAAGTCAGTAAGTCTGACACCAGTCTAACCAAGGGGTATCGGGTTGCCCGGGTAACTGGGTTGAGGAGGTCAGATAGGCAGTCGCTTCTTGTAAAGCACTGGTACTCAGCTGAATCCGGTTAGACTGGAAGCCGACCCCAACATGTTTGGGAAAAAGGCTCGGAGGATGATCATCCTACAGGTTCCGAAAGTAGTGAATCGATTTGAAAAATGATTTTACTGTTGGAAAGCTACAGTCTTCCCGAAGCAGTAGTACGGGCAGCAGCTCCCACGGGACACGAGTGAAACCGCGAGAAATCGTCTAGTTGCTAATAATAAAAGATATTTAAATTATCCACGTTGTAGACCAAACTTTAGATTCACATACACTATTCTGGGAACTATAGTTATTATATGCTTGTTCGTCAAATATTGCGCGAACATACATTTGCTTGTTAACGCAAATATTAAAAAATGTGATGCAAATTCTTAGATTTCGGAAAGGAATTATTACTCCTCCCTCATAGATGTTTATCAAATGTCTACACAAATATGTACTCACTCCCTAGCTTCCGTCCGCGGCTTCGCCCGCGTAGAATTCGGTTATATCGCGTTTCCAAGAGAATTCTTCAAAAGTCCGGGATAAAAATTATCCTATGTTCTTTCTCAAGGTCTACTCTATCTCTGTACCAAATTTTATTAAAATCAATTCAGTGGTTTAGACGTGAAAGCGTAACAGACAGACAGACAGTTACTTTCGCATTTATAATATTAGTAGGGATAAATCCTATCTGCCTACTAAAATGTATTTAATAGTCCATTTATTGCGGAAAGCTACTTTGTATCTGATTGCACAAAGTATTTACTCTCGAGATGCGGGCAAAACCATGGGAAACAATTAGTATTATTACCATTTTAACAATAATTAATATGTAGTCCAGTTTTTCTTTCCCTATTATATAATTATTATTCATAAACATTATTTATTCTATCGTTATTATAATACATTTATATACAAACTTACTATTCTACTTCTAATACTATATTTACAAACTAAATTATTATGTACTAAATAATTATTATTATATTAATGCAGAGTTTTGAATTAAACTAAATCAAATTTTGGGAATGTACGCGATCGGGATTCCCGCTGTCCAGTTGATATATTTTGCATATATGTACTTGATGAGAAGCTTGAACTCTGTGCATGTGTGTGTTATATAATATGTAATATGTATGCATGTAAATGTGTGCCATTAAATGACCTCTGATTATAAGAGTGCTAACACGTATCGTACTTAATATACAAAATGCTAGCTACTCCCTAAGACTTCACCTGCGTCCTGTAGGAACTACATAAGAAGTCAACTATGTTCAGACATGAAAGTATTTTATAACCTTCTTCCACAATGGGCTGTCTGAAACTAATAATTTCAAATCGAACCAGCAGTTTCTGAGATAACATCGTTCTCACAATCAAACAAATTAGTGGTAGGATACATTTACTTGTGATGTGAAATGTTACGTACTGCCTCGTTGGTCTAGTGGTCGCAAGCGCGGCTGCTGTCCTCGAGGTCTCGGGTTCGATTCCCGGGTCGGGCCGAAATCGCTATGTGGGTTTTCTTAAACTTTCACAAAGCAGCCCGTAGTCTGGAAGTTGGTGATTGATTCACCCGTGCATCGGAGAGCACGTAAGTAAATGTCGGTCCTGCGCCTGATCTCTTTCCGGTCGTGTCGGATTGCCGTCCCATCGGGTTATGAGAGTGATGGAATAGGGAGTGCACCTGTGTCTGCGCAAATGCTTGTGCACTATAATATGTCCTGCGCAGCTGGCTGATCTCCTTAAATGAGAACAGCCGCCGTGGCTGAAATCGGCCGTGGACGCCATTACTTGCCCTGTGTGCTCCCTTATACACTTGTCATATTATGGATTCCTTATTTACTCTCCATATAAACTCCTTTAAGTACTCCTTGCATATACAGTTATGTAACTCCCTGTATCTCCCCTAAAATCTCTCTTAAAAATGTACTCTTTTTTTTACTCTCTCATATACTCTCCGTATTTTTTCCGAATTTCATAAACAATGTATGTGAATTTTCAGCCTTATCTGATGTATGGGTGAAGAGTCCACCACTGAGTGAAAGTTGTTAATATTTATAAATATTGATCTGAAATCTCGAGGTTAAAATATTTAAAAACATCAAATATAGATAGACGGACTTAGATAAGAAATATCAATAACGGTTAAGAAACCCACTAATACCCATGATTGTATTTACAAAAAATCCCCAAGTTAACACAAAAAAAAATCTTCGTAAAGGTATTTATGACGGTATCCAACCTGTTTATACAAAAAAATACTAGGCATCCTTGAAGTGTTTTTATTTTATTTTTATTTCAAGTAAATTGAGGGAAAACTTCAGGTTCACAAATATCTTTGCGCATTTGAGCGAAAATGGTCCAACCGTTTAGACGTGAAAACGTTGCAAACAAACTCAGTTTCCCATTTTCAATTTTAGCAAAGTTAAAAATAAAACAGAAGACCATATATTTAAAAAAATAATTTTATTTCATAATCTGTAGCACAGAAATATACGTAAGAGATTAACGTGAAGAGACTAGACAAAGTACTCATTTCTGACGTGAGACGGCAGCACTATTGTAAACTCTGAACATTGATCTGACTAATAGAAATAAAGATGCTCCATTAAATTTAATTTAGCATGTGAACAACGTATTATTATCATAATCTTCTATATATATAAAAATGAAACCCGCTTTCCGTTGTCACAACATAACATGAAAACGGCTTGACCGATTTGGCTGAAAATTAGAGGGGAGGTAACTTAGACCCGGGAGAAGGTTTTAGGATAGTTTTTGTCACCATGCGGCTACGGGACGCGGGTGAAACCGCGGGCGAAAGCTAGTGGTAAATAAAGACTATACATACGTTTTAATTTACCATGGGAACAACGTATTATTATCATAATGTATGTATATATGTAGTACGTAGGTAATTTAAGAAGATATTTAATTATGAATTCCAATGGTGGTTTGTTTAAGTAAAAGTGGCGAAATATTCCCCATTTTTGCAATCCAGAATTACCTCATTTATAAACGAAATATGGGGCATTTTGGGGAAACAAGACAACGCACGAACCATATATTATTTGCAGAAGTAAACAAACTCAAGCAAAAAAAAAAATAATAACAACTTATCGTTTATAGTTACAGCCGTTTGAAACCACATTTAAAGAGCGTACACCCTAACGTAATCAATTTTCATAGCTCCGTTATACCACGTCGGGAACCAGGTGTCTTTTGCTTTCCAGAAGTTAAGCATGGCCTTGCTAGCGGTGTTCCTCCATGGTTTGCCTTCTAAGCCATCATCAAAGTCGTAGACTCCTCCCACGCGAAGACCAAGGGTCAGATGGAACTGGAATTACAAAAAAGAATAAAGCATTTCTAACCATTACTGATACTTTAGAAGTCTGGGAGAGAATTCAAACGCTATTCAGTGCTATTCACTGTTGATAGAAGAAACATGTATGAGTAGAAAAGTTAACGACAAATAATATTATAAGATGAACGTAAAACTGCATTATATTTATGATCTACGTATATATACGTATCTACGTACTATGGGCAAGACAGTTAGGTTAAAATAAATTAAACAAAACAGAAGAAAATTCAGCCCCAATTGTCCCAAAATTGAGTGACATCTAATATCGTTAAGGGTTTAGAAAAATATAAAGCAAAAAGTTTATAAAAAGTCTTACCATCTGATCCAAGGGCGCCATGACAGTTCCTCTCTGCCAAACTGATGCATGCGGGACGCTGTTCTTACGAGCTTCCTCGAAGAAACCCCCGCCGGGGCTGATGGTGCCGTACGTCTCTCCATCCACCAGCAATTCCATGCCATCTATAACAGAAAACCGAAAATTTGTTGATTTTAAAGATTTTTTTTTTACAGACGGACATGTGTTGCTTGGGACGTTGTTGCGCCACTTCTTCTTCTCAGGAAAAAACATATAGGAAGTGGTGAAGGATGAAAAACATATAGAAAGGGCGTTTTGGGGTGTGTCTTATAAATAAATTTTTACGTTCAAAAAGTTTGAATAAATAATTTTGAGATTTAGAGTTTTTACTTTTCGCAACAGGTTATTGAACAGAGTTAAGTCGTGGTGGCCTAGTGGGTAAAGAACCAACCTCTCGAGTATGAAGGTGTGGGTTCGATTCCAGTTCAGGCAAGTACCAATGCAACTTTTCTAAGTTTGTATAAAAAGGTGAAGGAAAACATCTCGAGGAAACCTGGACTTATACAGTCTGAAATCACCAACCCGCATTGAGCAAGCGTGGTGATTAATGCTCAATCCTTCTCCGTGTGAGAGGAGGCCTGTGCCCAATAGTGGGACGATAAAAAGGCTGTAACAGTAACAGTATTGAACAGACCATACAAAACTATTGTCAAAATGTAAAAATAATCCAACAAGGTTCCAAAGTAAGGCGAATGTGTTATGATAATAAAAATAATTATAGAATCCAATTAAACGTAAACTTAATCTCGCTAAACAATACCTGGTCTCCAGACCATGGTATAGTTGTGGAAGTCCTTATGCCAATTGTCGATGCCGATCTTCTCCTTCAGCAGGGCAGTCCTGAAGGGCCCGGAGTCAGTGAGCACTGGGCCTCCATACAACTTCTTCGCCAGACCAAGGTTACCCCGAACGAAGGCTACTCGCATCAGACCTGATGCGTATCTGGTTGAACCGTAGGCGCTGTCTGTTGGTTCCAAATTGATCTCTGTTGGAGAGAGAGAAGAGTTTAACTTTTGGCGTTGAAATTATCTTTTATTTATCAACATCTACTTACCGACATTTTTGTAAGAAAATCTTGATTACAGTCAATGTTGCTAGTCAGTATGATTCCTAATCTTATTAATGTGCGTACAATCATTCATCTTCATACTGATTTGAGGCCAAACAAACTATCAGCCGACTAAAAGATTGCAGTGTCCGGGTACACTTAGGTAAAAGCGAACCCAACATAACAGAAGTTAAAGTAACAATGAGAAAATATTTAAATACTTTAAGCATTAGTTCTGCATTGAGTTATTATATCATTAAGGTATAATATGGAGTTTTAAAATTGTGGACGAAAACATACCAGGTACTATCCAGCTGCCAGAAGGTAGTTTAGCTCGTACTTCGACCCTCCCGTACTTGAAGCTGAAGGTGTGACGAGTGGAAATCTTGCCCGTGGTCACAGGTGGAAGGATTTGAGCTCCGACACCCTCCCTCCGGCACTCAAGCGAATTAATTTTACCTGTGCAACTGAAAAGGAAAATAAAATAAAACTTTCGTAAGTCTTCGTAGATTTGCTATATCTAACTAAAGGTATTCGTGGGACACTTAGCCACATTAAAGTGTAAAGTAAGAGCCGCAACATTGTTCGAAAGAGTCTTCAGAAGGATCAGTGGTGGATTTTAGTCAGTAGATCTGGTATTGTCTCCCGTTGTGGGGTCAAGCAAACAGGAGAAAAAATAAAGGTAACAAAATGTTATACTAGTTAGGGTTATTAAACGATTCGCAAAAAATGGCTTTAAATTAAACCCGACTAAACAGGAAAAAACAATATAAAATGTCTGATTACAACGACTAAAAAGGTTACAAGTATCGCCAGATAAAATTTTAATCTATACTAATATTATAAAGCTGAAGAGTTTGTTTGTTTGTTTGAACGCGCTAATCTCAGGAACTACTGGTCCGATTTGAAAAATTCTTTCAGTGTTAGATAGCCCATTTATTGAGGAAGGCTATAGGCTACTTTTTATCCGGGTCCGTGCCGAGGTTCCCACGGGATGTGGGTGAAACCGCTGGCAGAAGCTAGTTTTAAATAAATATAATCATATTTATAAAGATCCCGAAGTTATCATATTATTTACTTTGGTGAGTGATAAATTTATATCTTACTCGCGCAGATGGGCAGTTGGGAAAATATACCTGGTGGACAAGTCCAAAACCGCATATAGGGATTGTGTGTCTGACTCCGTCAGAACTGGAGTGATGACCAGCGAACCATCTTCCAGGGTGATGGTGTCCTCTGGTCTATACAAGTTGAATGGATAGTCCTGAATTGACAAGATAACTCAGTATGAGAAGATATTAATTTCATTTTAATTCGTAAGTGTATATAATTTGTGTGATAACAATTTTATTCTTGAAATATTAAAAAAAGACAAAATACCTCTAGCTAATAGATGATCACTATTAAAATCTGGTTAAGACTTTATAAACCCCAAACTCAAATTCAAACTCAAAACTCAAAAACGTTTATTCAAATTAGGCTGAATAGGCAAATTTTTTTTCAACATTAAAACCACTTTTAGATAAAAGATAAGACTCTTAAAATCTGCTTTTTTTTCTTTAACGTTAAAGCAACTATGCAGGTAGAAAAAAATATAGGATCATCACTGTCAACACTATGAAAATATAAAACACTTACGGCCGTTCTCAATATTCCCTCTATGCGTTGATTTGTTACTAGAGATAGAATTTGACATTAGCTTCATACAAATAATGTCAAATTCCAAACTGTAACTGTTTCCTTACGAAAACAACTGATAAATAATGGGAACGGCAATTAGTGTCTCAATTTCTGAATGGATCTGAATCATCATCCTCCGAGCCTTTTTCCCAACCATGTTGGGGTCGGCTTCCAGTCTAACCGGATTCAGCTGAGTACCAGTGCTTTACAAGAAGCGACTGCCTATCTGACCTCCTCAACCCAGTTACCTGGGCAACCCGATACCCCTTGGTTAGTCTGGTGTCAGACTTACTGGCTTCTGACTACCCGTAACGACTGTCAAGGATGTTCAATGACAGCCGGGACCTACAGTTTAACGTGCCATCCGAAACACAGTCAATGCAATGGTGTCTAAGATATACTTAGAAAGTACATACAAACTTAGAAAAGTTGCATTGGTACTTGCCTGACCTGGGATCGAACCCGCGCCCTCATACTTGAGAGGCTGGTCCTTTCCCCACTAGACCACCACGACTTCCTTATTCTGAATGGATCTGAATAAAGTCTAAAAAAAGAAATGGAAATAATTTAAAGGAAGGTTAATTTTATATTTAGAACATACCGGTTCATCAGGAAACTGGATTAACGATTCCCACTGCGTTAACTCTCTCAGCTTCGTTTTAGTAAACTCCTCATTGAATATCAAGGTTTCTGCGCATATATTCCCTAAGCCTACGACCATGGTCTTGGAAATTGTACAGTCGGGTCCAGGAGGGTCGAATCTGTTAGAGGGTTGATTGCCATTTGAGGTGGGACCACCCCAGACCCATGCTGTGTTTGTGTTTGGTGCCTGTGTTGCAGGCTGCACACCACCTGAAGGTTTTACAGGCGTGCCATCAGGGTTCACGAATTCTGGAATAAAATGTCAACGGTTATTTGCAATCTTAAGGTGTAGCACGGGACTATTTTATTTATTTTACTCAATGATACCGAAGATAAGATCGATTGTAAGATGAATTGCAGACTTGTCTTTATTTAGATTATCATCTATTTACTATTCTTTCAACCTACCTCAATATGTCAAATTTCTTCAATAGATTTCAACCTTATCGCAATAGTGGAAGAATAATGTTCGCTTGGTAAAATTTGACAGTTTCAGGTAGGTTGACCTGCTAGCGTCTGTACGATTGGTACAAACTTACCTGTGACCGTGTGTTCCAGTTCAGTGATCATACGACCCTGTCCATTCTGCCTTATAAAGATCCAGTAGTATATAGTGTCTCCAATCTTCAAGGTCACATCGCGATTAGTGTATATCCATTTGCCGCGACTTTTTGTAACAATGTCCTTTTTAATTTCGCCCTCGTTGATCCCATCCTCGAATGGTTTGTTGATATTGCCACGAAACCCGAAGAACTGGTAGTTGTCGTCTAGAAAAAAAGGGTACTTAGGTTAAATGAAAGAAAAGCATTATTCGAGAGTGGGTTTTAAACAATTGAAATCCCAAAATTCTTCTACTCTCAGAGGTACTTAGTATAGATATCGGCACGGATAATGAGCTCTCGGCGGAAGATGGGGATCTGGGGATCGCTTTGCGTACCGTACACTTAAGGCAATAAACCAATAAATCATTTCTGCGCAGGTGAAGGTCAGGGCTCAATATACTTGCCGATGATTATATCTCTGAGTGAAGTTATGCTATTGGATTAATCACCAAGCTTTCCTTTTAATCAGTAGATACTTATGTATATGATCTTAGAGTTTAGGAACAAAATGTAAATAATTATATCATTATAAACATTCCTTATTGTTTATACGTGAAGCTAATTATGTTCAGCGGACTTTCCATTACTTATTTTTATTGCAATCCTGACCTGATGAACTTTTATCAGCGTCTGATTCTTCTGTACAATAATATTATGTATATAGGTGCGTGTATATATGTATATTTAAGATTGTTTCTCAGTAGGTATACGATAGCCGGCGTCATCATCATCATCATCATCTCAGCCATAGGACGTCCACTGCTGAACATAAGGCCTCCCCCATAGATCTCCCCAGATACCTGTTGGAGGCGACCTGCATCTAGCGTCTTCCGTCTTTAGCCGATGTATTTAAGGAAATTGGAATAAAAGTTATATAGCTTGTACGACGATCAGCCGAATTATGCTCAAGTTCACCGACAACATAACATCTGTTTTCCATAAAACAATAATTTACTTTCAAAATCATCATCATCCTCCGACTTTTTTCCCAACTATGTTGGGGTCGGCTTCCATTCTAACCCGATTCAGCTGAGTACCAGTGCTTTACAAGAAGCGACTGCCTATCTGACCTCCTCAACCCAGTTACCAGGGCAACCCGATACCTCATGGTAAGACTGGCGTCAGACTTACTGGCTTCTGACTACGTAACGACTGCCAAGGATGTTCAATGACAGCCGGGACCTATAGTTTAACGTGCCATCCGAAACACAGTCAATGGTGTCTAAGATATACTTAGAAAGTACATACAAACTTAGAAAAGTTGCATTGGTACTTGCCTGAAATATGCTATCATATCATATGGCTATTTCAGAAATGGGCTATCAAACTGAAAAACAAATCAAATCATTCCACAAACTAAGTTTTTTCGAAAAGATCCTGAAGCAAGTCTTTTGTCGTGAATATCAAAAGAATAATATTAGAAATAACTGAAAATAACTTACCATCTAATGTCACCCTAAATCCTTTAGGATACAAGGCCTCTATTTTCGGAGTCGGGTCATTTTGACTGTTCACTTGACCGCCACATATCGCGAACACGAGCAAAACTGATAACTTGGGTAAACACGTCATGTCTGGACAAACGACTGTCTTGTACTGACGCTAATCTTCCGCCCAGACCAGTATTAATATCAGACAGGTTAACTTAATCAGTATTTTGGTGTTTCATTATGCTAAAATATGAAATCAATATGCATATTGTATTTTCCTGTTTGTGCTCATCCTTTGTAGTGCATTAATGCCAACATTTTATGTGTTTGTTGATTTGTTTACTAGAGGTAAGTATTTATTTGACATCACTTGTACAGAGCTAATCCTAATCCTAACTAATATTATAAATGTGAAAGTAACTCTGTCTGTCTGTGTTTCTGTCTGTCTGTCTGTCTTTTCGTCTGTCTTTTCTTCACGCCTAAACTACTGAACCGATATGTGTGAAATTTGGTACAGACATAGTTTGGAACTTGAGAAAGGACATAGGATAGTTTTTATTTTAATAAAATTTATTCCGGACATATAGCGCCATCTATTGCTCAAACCAAAAATCTGCCGGAACTCAATATTCCACGCGAACGAAGTCGCTGGCAAAAGCTAGTATTTAATCATTTTTGTAGAACAAAATAAATAAGTTAAAATATACCTTCAAAGACCACATGGCTTCACATGGCTCCAAAAAAATTACATTTAGTCAGTAAAATATCAAAATTTGTTTTTTTTTTTTGCTTTGGACCCGTTGAAAGGGAATTTATGGAGCAGGTTGTTAAATAAATTGATTAACTTACCAGTTTTGTTATTTTCCGGTGACATATATAACAGATCCCAACTGCCATTGTTTGAGAAGTAAAAACTTCTTTTCTGGCGCTGTGCACTTTATATGATGAGGAAAAAACAATGGTTCCTAGAGATACCTGCACTTTTTAATGTCAATGCCTGGTTCTGAAGCGTTTTTTTTTTAAATTTAATATCTAATACTTGTATAAGACATATAAAGGGCAAATGTTAGTAACCTACTTATTAAAACATTTTCACTTTACAGCGATATTTGTCATGTATTTTATTTAAAAAAAAATAAGGGTTTTTTGGACTGGGGGAAAATTGTAACGAAAATATTTCCAAAATGTGCGTTTATTATCATTAAGTATTTCATAGGCTATTGACCAACATAACATGACGTCTTGTCATTTATTTTCATAGCTACTTGAGCAAAACATCTAAAGAGCGTAAACCCTGACATAGTCGATCTTCATAGCTCCGTCAGACCACGTAGGGAGCCATTTTTCTTTTGATTTCCAGAACTCAGTCATTTCTAAATGGTTTAAATATGGGTTTTCCTGTATCTCTTCACGGGTAAGCTCGTTGACTCCTCCCACGCGAAGACCGAGGGTCACGTGGAACTGGAATTATAGAAACAGATACTTTGATTCCAAGTGCAGTCGTTACGGGTAGTCAGAAGCCAGTAAGTCTGACACCAGTCTAACCAAGGGGTATTGGGTTACCCAGGTAACTGGGTTGAGGAGGTCAGATAGGCAGTCGCTTCTTGTAAAGCACTGGTACTCAGCCGAATCCGGTTAGACTGGAAGCCGACCCCAACATAGTTGGGAAAAAGGCTCGGAGGATGGATGTGACAAAAATTGTGTTTCGTGTATATCTTCGCTCCAACAGACAACGGGTTAAATCTCATACCATCTGATCAAATGGTGCCATGTTGGTGCCTGTCAGCCATTTTGATGCGTGCTCGACTTCGTCCTTCAGGTCTTCAGCAAAGCTATGAATATATCCCGTTTCGCCAGCCCTTTCGCCATCCACATAGAAAAGAAATCTCTCTGAAACACACAAAAATATTTTAAATCAACAAGAACGGAGCCCAACCTAAATATACCTACATACAAAAATATAAACATCCTTTTGGTGTGGTCGAGCGAACTGACATGTATTTTTATTAAAGTTGTTTTAGTAATGATTAAAATGTCAAGTTATTCGAAGCAATAAAACTCGAGGCTTTAGGCGAAAAGCACCAGCGACCAATTCTTCAAATCTAAGCTCGGTTTAGCCAGTCACATCAGGGCTCACGCTAGGAGGTGAATTTGCCATGGGTGTGCTGTGCTTTACACATGATGTTGTAAATTATAAAAACGAAAAATGACTCCTGTGGTTAAACCACTCAATGGATTAGGTTTCTTTTTATACAATTCGCCATAGAATATCATAAAGTATATCCAATAGGATTTAATGTGATTGTGAACGACACATCCTGTATATCGTTCGTACCTGGTGTCCAAATCAAAGTATAATTGTGGAAATCTTCGTCCCAGTTGCCGCCATCGCGCTTAACATAACCCATTGTATGGTTATTTAAAAAAAGTTGGTTGGCTCTAAACACTGGACCACTCAATACAGCCCGCCTCATATTCTCTTTGATTTCTATTCTAAAATTATAATTGAAGGCGATCCGTATCAAACCAGAAGCGTAGTTTTTATCGCCATATACATTGTCCGTGGGCTCAAGTTGGATTTCTGAGAAAGAAAACGTCTTAAGGTTATTTTAAACTAGCTTCTGCCAGCGGTTTCACCCGCATCCCGTGGGAACCTCGGCACGGACCCAGATAAAAAGTAGCCTATAGCCTTCCTCGATAAATGGGCTATCTAACACTGAAATAATTTTTCAAATCGGACCAGTAGTTCCTGAGATTAGCGCGTTCAAACAAACAAACAAACAAACTGATTTCTGACACTTACGCGAATATTAGACATTTAAATAAAACTACTTTTACTGTAAAGGATCCGAAACGTCGGGATTAAATAATATTAATATAACCGCGATAAAATCCGTAAAAGTAGTTTTATTTAAAAACAAACAAACTCTTTAGCTTTATAATATTAGTATAGATACTACTTGTTTATTTATTACTTTACTTACTAACTTTTACTAGGCTAGGTTTTAATTGCTCTTTCGTAGCAGCCAATGAAAATACAATAACGCGGTGTAACATAAAAAGATACCGCATTGACTGGAAATCGACCCCAACACAACGGGGAAAAAAAACCGGCCAAGTGCGAGTCGGACTCGCGCACGAAGGGTTCCGTACCAGAGCAAAAATTAGCAGAAAAATCACGTTTTTTGTATCCCAAAATATTTATTTAATTCTAGTTTTCAGTATTTGTTGTTATAGCAGCAACAGAAATACATCATCTGTGAAAGTTTTAGCTCTCTAACTATCACGGTTCAGGAGATACAGCCTGGTGACAGACGGACGGACGGACAGAGGAGCGAAAACAATAGGGTCCCGTTTTACCCTTTGGGTACGGAACCCTAATTATGTTAATATATTTTGATAATATTCCTTACCCGGTACAATCATTTGTCCTAATGGTAACTTAGCTCGCACTTCAATCTTTCCATACATGAAGCTGAAAGTCCTGTTTGTAGTAATTTTTCCTGTAGTCACAGGTGGTAGCATTTGAAATTCTCTTTTGCAATCTGATTTTATCTTACTTGTGCACCTAAAATCAAATGCAGTTGAATAATTATTCCAAAAATTAATTATATTGTGGTTATAATTAAACAAGGTAATATTGCTGTCTACTGATCAAAATGCCGGCTGTTAAATAAAAACCGGCCAAGTGCGAGTTGGACTCGCACACGAAGGGTTCCGTACCGTTATTTTTAAAACTGCATCTACCTGTTGCCGTTATCGATATCGAGCAAAAATGGGCAAAAAAATCACGTTTGTTGTATGGGAGCACCCCAAAATATTTATTTGATTCTAGTTTTCAGTATTTGTTGTTATAGCGGCAACAGAAATACATCATCTGTGAAAGTTTCAACTCTCTAACTATCACGGTTCATGAGATACAGTCTGGTGATAGACGGACGGACGGACGGACAGAGGAGCGAAAACAATAGGGTCCCATTTTACCCTTTGGGTACGGAACCCTAAGTGTCGAAAGACTTGAAAGAGTGCCAGGTGTCCGAGAGCGACGTCACGGATAGAGCGAAGTGGAGAAGAAAAATAAGGAAAGCTGACCCCACCACCATGTGGGATGCATAGCAGGAAAGAGAGAGAGGTACGGAACCCTAAAAATGGGCACATAAGAATAAAACAGATTCCGGAGATAGTTTCCTTTTAAAAACAACATTGTGAATACTATTACTTACATATCAAACAATAAGATGTAGTGAAGAGAACTGTTTTCTTAATGGTACTGTTTTCTGATGAGGTTTCATGGGAAACACGATCGAATGCCTTGGATCAATTAAAAAAACCCAAAGCATTTTAATATGAATACTTGCTGGGATAACTGGGTTGAGGTGATCAGATAGGCGGTCGATCCTCGTGAAACACTGGTACTCAACTCCACCTGGTTAGACTGGAAGCCGACCCCAATAGTTGGGAAAAGGCTAGGCAGACTATGATGATTTTAATATGAATTCTTTCTCTTCTTTTCTTTGCCGAACGTCGTCATTCTTCGAGTCATCATCCTCCGAGCCTTCTTCCCAATCATGTTGGGGTCGGCTTCCAGTCTAACCGGATTCAGCTAAGTACCAGTGCTGTACAAGAAGCGACTGCCTATCTGACCTCCTCAACGCAGTTACCCGGGCAACCCGATACCCCTTGGTTAGACTGGCGTCAGACTTACAGGCTTCTGACTAGTCGTAACGACTGTCGTGATTCTTCGAGTCTCACGTAATTAATGGACGGACGGACGAACAAATCTAGTCAGAGAGGTCGAACATACCTGTCAGAAAAGTACAGGGGCTTGAACAGAGTAGGTAGTATTGATTCTGTGAGGATCGGAGTGATGACCAGGGAGCCATTCTTCAAGCTGATCGTGTTGTCCGACATGTACATGTTGAATGGATAATCCTGATGAAGAAATATAATTCGCCATTAAAGACTAAAATATATACAAAGAAAAGTCGTATATATGATAGGCTGTCTAGGTAAGTGATTATTATTATTATGGAAAGAAGTAGATCGTTGTTTTTCAGAAAAAAAAATTTTTTGCGCAGTGGTCGAGGCAGTTGTGGCCGACGCCCCCGAAAATTACTTTTATTAAAATTAACTGAATGACTGGGGGCGTAAGCTAGTGATCCTGCGCAACATTATAGTTTCAAGGGCACGGAGGAACTGCTTCGATAAATATAGAACATACCGGTTCATTAACGAACTGGATTAACTTGTCCCATTGCGTCAGGTCTGATACGCTGGTTTCACTGAACTCCTCACTAAATATTAAGGAATTCTTGCAAACACGTTTTTGGCCTTTGACCTTAGTTTTAGTAGAACCACAGGAAAGGTTGTTGGTGGTTGCATCACTTTTGTCACCAACGAATTCTGCAACACAGTGGATTTTATTAATTTAATTTTATAAATAGGTATGTTTTATCAGCACATCGACATACCTCAATCTGTCAAAGTTCTGTAATACATTTTAACCTTATCTCAATAGTGGAGGGTTAGAGTTTGATTGGTAAAACACAGATTCGAGTAGGTTGATCTGGTATCGTCTGTATAGGTTTGGAGCACACTCGCCAAGAAGTCGCGACAGCTGTCGAGCATAAGTTAGCCGCAAGTCTTCGTTACGCGAATGGTACAATAGATCGAGAGTAAAGTGAAAAATTGTATGTTGTGTTTCTAAGTTGGCTGATCATTTGTATTTACCAAAACCGTCCAGTTTCTCAGAAATCACAAAGAGATAAATAACCACAGTTATAAGTTTTGGTAGGCAGCCGGTTTGCAAATCAGATGACCAGTCATAGCATAGTACCTGGTAACTGGGTTGTGGAAGCTAGATTGGCGGTTTTAAACGTACGACTTGCAGCATCAAATAAATCTAAAACCACTCGTCCAGGTTGATAGACTTAAAATAAGAATAGAAATAACTCACCTGTTATGGTAAACTCAAGATTCCCGATGATTTGTTCATCCTCATTGAAGTCCCTCATAAAGATCCAGAAGTAAACAGTGTCTCCAATCTTGATATTATCTATGTCAATTCTGTCACCGATCTCTACGATGCGGGTACGTGAAGGCAAGGGCTCAATATTGGAAAAATCAAAAAATGATATCTGGCCATCATCTGTTATTTTGATTGGTTTGTTAATGTTACCATGGAAGCCGAAATAAGAGTAGTTCCCAATGGCCTCATCTGGAACTATAAACAAATACATGTCAGTATTTAGCACAAGGCACTCATTAAGTGGAAGATGATTCACAGCTAAACAGTGTATTTTAACTACAGAAATGATTACCTACTACCTTTAGTAGTCGTTTGTTAAATAAAATCAAACAAATCTTACCTTCCATTGAAATCCTAATAGCCGTGGGAGACAAAGCCTCAATTTTAGGAGTACGGAAAATAAAACAGTTAACTTGCACTTCACATATTGCAAAGATCGTTATAATATAAACAGCAGCTGTTCGTGCGACAGACGCCATCTCCTCAGACACTGAGTTCGCGACTGATGTTCATATTAACGAACTCACAACCGGCTGCTTCAACCCCGCCGCGTTTAAAAGAAAAAACTGGCTAAGTGTGACTCGCATTCGAGCACGAAGGGTTTCTTTCCATTTTATATAAAAACGAAAGGTGGCCAGTGGCCAGGATCCCCTAATTTAACGTGTCTTCTGAAACGACTTTGAAGATGGTTACCATCCATCCACTCTATGATTAATGTGCGGGCGTAGGGTGGCTAAATACCACGAACTCTTTAATATGTGACCTAAATAATGAATAAAGTAATAAAGCTAGCATAATGGGTAGTATACTGTTTAATAATGAATCACTGAGAGTTTTCAAAGTTAACAATAAAGGAATGGCAAGGAGCAAGAGTGTAAGGCAACCATCGTTGTTGCGATGTTCTTTGCTGTTGCCAGAAGCCGTCCTTTATCCTTACTTCATCATACCTATATCTTTACTTCATCATATGACAAATCCGCTATCAAATCTTAAAATATCAAATCCTACCTAAAATACCTACTTGAGTTTATGACAGGATATCAAACGGATATTTTTAGTCAGAACCCAAGTTTGAATCAAAATGAGTCGATAAAATGTGTGGCCCGATCAGGTAGTAATTTAAGGACGATAAATGTCCAGAGTCGGAGGTCTAACCTGATCTCAAACAATTTTTGTCCAATTTTTAAATACATAGGCATAGACATACATAGGTCCTATAAATAGTAGTAATGTCGTAACTCAAGTATGGAATAGATTTGTCAGGTCCATCATCATCTGTACTATTCTTTTACCATTATGAGGAAAAGTATTTAGGTTTTCTAGGCAAAAAATAGTTTTTTTTTTACATGACAAAACAAATATCAAAGATTGCTAGCGGTACAAAACATAGGTACAAGTTTTTCTTGTATTTCTTATTTAATGCATCGGGGTTGCACCAGCCGGTTGCGAGTTCGTTAACATGAACATCAGTCGCGAACTCAGTGTCTGAGGAGATGGCGTCTGTCGTACAAACAGGAGCGGTTTATATTATCGCGGTCTTCGCAATATTATTATGTGAAGTGCAAGTTAACGGTCAAGTTTTCTATGTTCCACAATTTGAAGCTTTGTCACCTACCGGCTTCAGACTTACCATTGAGAGTAAGGCTTAATTATTTTTGATCAACTTAAAATTATGTGATTTCTAACTGAATTTGAGTAATTTTTATATTGTTTTTTATAATTGAAGCACTAAAGGTTTTTTATTTATATAAATGAACAAATAAATAGATAAACACTAATTTACACTATTTGTACAAGAAATATATTTTTCTGTTTATGAAATATTTTTTTTTTGGTTACATTCATTTCCAGATACCGGCTTCAAGATGTTTGCATTTCACGGGAACATAAACAAACCTATCAAAGTAGGGGAAGAAGGCAGCCTTTCAAAGATACTTGATGTTCCTCCAGAAGCCAAGACAGTGACTTTCACATTGAACGTTCCACGTTTAAATATTGGAGACACAATATACTATTTTGTAATTTTCGATTCCCAAAAAGGGACTGAACACTTCATCACCGATCTCAAGTATAAAGTCACAAGTAAGTTTATTTTCGACGTCTGCATAATTTTATATTCATTTCTTTACATGACCTAAACTGTTTAAGATTCAAGTGGTCCGCCAGAAACATCTTGTAATTTAAACCTAAACCACCATCTAATCCTGATCATCTCATTTTCTGGCATAACTTGAAGAAAAAAAAATATCTGTAAATAACAGCTTTATGTGCTTTAAGAGGAACTGGTGATAATAGGGGTCATTTACTCATATGGCTATCAGGAAAGTTGGTTCCCATCTCCCTCTATTAGTTACACGGAGAAAACAAACAAAACACTTTTACAGTGCTTTTATATATTTTTGGCATGAGTTAAGGAGTCAGCTACTGTTGCAGAATTCGTTAATGAAGATGATATGCCAGCGAGACCAGAAACATCCCGACCGTCCCCAACTACAGAAGAAGATAGAAGCGACAACACAAGTCTGAACACCACTAAATTCTGCACTCTCTCTATTACTGAGATACAAGGCCAAGTAGATATCTGCGAAGGATCTTTAATATTCAGTGAGGAATTCTCTCAAGAACACCCGAGAGAGCTGACGCAATGGGATGCTCTAAACCAGTTTATTGGTGAACCGGTACGTTCTATATTTACACCAGCAGTTCCTTCGTGCACTTAAACCTATTAATAGCTTTCAACATTACTTGCTTATTACATGTGAAGAAGGTTTAAGGAGACACATTTTGTGGTTTGTTCTTGTTATTCCTTCCACATAGTGAAAACTAGTTAAGAAGGCATTTCAAACGGAAAACAAGCTCGTAGCAAGCATCGCTAGGAAGAGGTCCAGTAAAACGAGATAGGCTTATGATAGTACGTTTTGATCGCTGAGGTTATGAATTACGTAGCTTTTAAAGTAAGGATATATTCACACGGTATTCTTTACATAGATTAAGTAGATTTCAACTTTAAAACATGTAATGGAATTGAAATCGCTCTCGGCTGCGGAGAACGGTTGCGGTGAACCATTGCTCCGGGTGACGACAAAATAAATATTAGTCATACATAAACAATATACACACTACAATACACTACAATAGCTAATATCTAAATAATTACCTAATATATATATGTATACAAATATAAAGAAAAATAATATATAATTTTAATTGTAAATTAACTATTCCTATTATAGCTAATGTTTAAAACTACCGCCATAATAATTTAGAATTAGTTATAAGTATTTTTAATGTACTGGAATTAAATGCCAAATGTTGCTGTGCCCTAACAGGGTCCACAATTAATGTTCGTAGCTGTAAGCTTATTATAACACCATGTGAAACTTGTGGAACGCAATAAATGATATGAATATGAATATGTGATTACCGCCTGACTGTGCTATGCCATCTAATTGGTCGTAAATAAGGTATTCCATCACATAGCTGTCTCTTTATTCCAGGCCTATTCTTTCAACATGTACAGGCCGGATGAGACGATCAGTTTGAAGGATGGTTCCCTGATCATCACTCCGATCCTCACTGAGTTAATAGCACCTCCTCTGTCCCCACCCCTGGACTTATCTCACAGGTATGTTTGGCTCTTCTCGCTGCCTAGCTTTGTCAAAAAAATAATGTGGTTGGCTTGCTGACTCAACATGTCCGTATAATCGTAGTGAAATATCCAGTATTCCTTTGGCTAATTTGTGAAAGGAAGCAGGATTCTTAGAAATCGTATGTCCAAATTCTGATAGACTCAGGTAATTGTGTATTTTACTACATGTGGACGATACGATACTATACTCTTGGAAGTCTAATTTTAGATGCACAGGTAAGATAGACACACTGGAATGCAAAAGAGACGGCGCTGGGATACAATTGATACCTCCTGTGACCACGGGCAAGGTTACCACCCGTCACACCTTCAGCTTCAAGTACGGGAGGGTCGAAGTACGAGCTAAACTACCTCCTGGAAATTGGATTTTACCGGGTACGGAGTATTATGAAATAAGGTCAGATTTATTAAAGCAAGATCTGTATTCCTTCTACTCCCTTTTTCATGTTCCTTCATCATTTTCATAACGGACTTCAATGAAATTATGTAGGTAATTCAAACAAATACATACGAATGTTAATATGACATTGTTTACTAAGCTTTCGTAGTGTCAAAAATATTTCTTAAATTTTAAAACTTGCATTAAGAATAACTGTTTTTACACCATCAAAATATCGTTGCCGAATCGCCAATAAGCGCCCCCCATTTTTCAGCACAGAATAAATAATTGTTAAAACTTTGTGACATTTTCTTTACAGAAATAAACATTGAGCCCACGGATAACGTCTATGGCTGGAATAACTACGCCTCAGGTCTGGTTCGGATAGCCTTCCTTCACAACGAAGAAGACCCTGGTCTTAGAAAGTTTGTGTTTAGCGGACCAGTGTTTACTGGCAGTAAAATATACAGTGCTACATTTTTGGGATTAAGAGGCAATGACAACTGGAACGAAGACTTCCATAACTATAGTATGACATGGACGCCAGGTATAGTAAGTTTAGCATTAGTGAGAAATTGAGATGGACGAGGGTGTGGGTCACATTTTTCAAATCGGTGAAGTAGTTTCGGAGCGTATACAAGTCAATTCCTTTCCTCTTTAGGGTCAATCCCCAGTAATCCCCACTGAAAGAGCAGCGGCCGGCAGCGGCCGGCAGCGGCCGTAAATGCAAGTGATTGAGCGCGAGCGTGGCGGGCCGCGCGGCGCCGCGCTCTTACATTGTCCGTGCTCTTACGGCCGCTGCCGGCCGCTGCTCTTTCAGTGGGAATTGACCCTTATAATAGGTTTGGCAATAGGTGACATCTTGATTAAACTGCTTTTTTATGTTTTAGAGACGTTTATCATTCACGTGGATGGCAAGGAGATGGGCACGTTTAACTATGATAAAAGTAACGCTGAAGATATGAAGGACAAAAAACGCACGCGTCCAATTGGAAGAAAGGGACTAAGATGGCACCGTTTGATGAGATGGTATGAGATCCAGTTGAAAGTAAATAAAATATAACCTTTTTTTTTTTTTTTTAACGACGTCAAAAATCATCAAATGACCCCTTCCGCTGTGGGTTAGCAGCGGTGAGGGAGTGTCAGACTCTTACTGACTAAAAACCGTCGTGTTCCGTCATAAGCCTTTTATGTACCAGGGCCGCGGTATCTCTTTCGAACAACCCGCAGCCCCGGCAGGCCTTGGCCCTGCTGGGCCCCGCTGGGGTTGCTGACATCTCTTTGAGGAGCGCGTGGAACAACGCGCGCCGTCGACACGGGTCTGTCGTCTAAGTAGATAGAGGGACGATGAGCCACCCGAACTCACCGCCCACAGACCCACGCCTACGGTGGCCGGGAGTCATCTCGCGACACCCGGCGCCCATGGTGTCTACCTGGTCCAGCGCGGCGGCCGGGATGAGAGGTGCGAACTCTTTGGCGTTCCGCCTCCTCCTTCTCGAGCATGACCGCTTCGCAGAAGGAGGCGACGGCATCCCATTCCCTCTCGCCCCGGACCATGGCCTGAACCAGGGCCGGACGCGAGAGGTCGCCGCCGCCCAAAGCCTCGACGAGGACCCGGCGGTGACCCTCCCATGCGGGGCACACCTGGACTGTGTGGTCCACCGTGTCCTCGGGGCTGTCCGCACAATGGTGACACCCGGGCGCCTCCTCACGACCGATGCGGTGCAGGTACCTCCCGAAACAACCGTGTCCGGTGAGGACCTGCGTCATGCGGTACGTGAGGGCGCCGTGACTCCTCCCGAGCCACTCCTCAAAGAGGGGACTTACCGCCACGATGGTGGCGTGCCCTGCACTGGGTTGCGACAGTCGCTCCCTCCAGGCCACCATGAGATCGCGCCGGAGCTCCGCCCGCTGCGCGACAACTTGCCGCGGCAACGGGGTTTCTCCCCGGCGCTGAGCCTCCTCGCGCCAGTCGTACAGGCGCAAGAAGACCCTCGCCTCCAGATCCCACGGTGGCAGTCCAGCAAGTAGGCCAGCTGCTTCGCGGGAGGTCGTGCGGTACCCCCGGATTAGCCTAATGGCTATCACCCTTTGGGGCACGTTCAGGTAGTGTACAGCCCGCGGCCGTACCGAACGTGCCCATACCGGGGCCCCGTAAAGGGCCATGGACCGCATGACCCCCGCGTAGAGTTTACGGCAGGGGGCGTTTGGGCCTCCCAGGTTGGGCAGGAGCCGCTTGAATGCAGCACCTGCCTTCTCCAGTTGGGGGCCCAAACGTCGGAAATGCTCGACGAAGTTCCACCGGCCGTCGAGGACGAGTCCCAGATATTTCATCGCCCTCTCAACGCCGATGGTAACCCCCCCCACCGTGACTTGGGAGCCTGAAGGTGGCGCGTTCCGAAGCCCATGAAAGCACATGGCCTCGGATTTGTGCAAGGTCACCTCCAGGCCCAGCAGCTGGATCCTCTCGATGACTGTCGCAATCCCGCGCGTCATTATGTCGGCCGCCTCCTGGTGCGACCTCCCTTGTGCCAGAACCAGCGTGTCGTCAGCGTAGCAAACCACGCTGACGCCGCTAGGGAGGTCGGCGCGCAGCACCCAGTCGTAGCCGATGTTCCACAAGAGCGGCCCCAGTACCGACCCCTGCGGAACACCGCACGACATTTCTCGCCGGTTCCATTCCCCGTTGTAACCAGGGTAAATGATGGACCTATCCGACAGATAGGCCTCGACCACGCGACGAAGGTAGGTCGGCACCCGGTGATACCGGAGTGCCTCCCTAATGCAACTCCAGGGAAGGGTGTTGAAGGCGTTGGCGATGTCAAGAGACACCGCCAAGACGACCCCCCCCCGGGACACAGCATCCCCCGTCGTGAGAGCTCTCACGCGCATGATGGCGTCCATCGTTGAGCGCCCCTTGCGGAATCCGAACTGGTGGTCCGCAAGGTCCGGCCCTATCCCCCCAAGGTGCGCGACGAGGCGGTGTGCGACAACTCGCTCAAAGAGCTTGCCCACCTCGTCGAGCAACACGATGGGCCGGTATGCGGACGGAGAGTCCGCAGGGCGCCCCAGCTTCCGAATGAGGACCAGTTTCCCTGTCTTCCAACGAAGTGGGAACTGGCCCCTCTCCAAGCATGCGCTGAGAAGCCCCCTAAGTCGAGGCCCGAGAGCCTCAAGGGCCAGGACCCAGGCCTTGCCAGGCAGGCCGTCAGGCCCTGGGGCGGTGTTTTTGGCTTTCAGCCTAGCCACCGCCACTCTCAGGTCCACCCCAGTCACCTCGGGGACATCGTCGTCGTCGGAAGTGTGGTCCGTAGTTGACACCGCGGGTTGCAGAGACATGGGCGGGGGAGAGTGTTCCCCGCGCGAAGGGAACAGAGCGCTCACCACCTCCTCCACCAGCTGAGGCCGAAGACTCTGGGTCAGCGGGGGGGCCCATGGGCGGAGCTTGCCCCGCACCATTTTGTACGGGCGCCCCCACGGGTCCCTGTCCAGAGACCCCAGCAGCTCCGCATTGGCCACCTCCTTGGCCTGGATGATGGCCAATTGGAGGGCGGTCTTCGCAGCTCTGTAACCTTCGTACAGCTCTGCTTCCCTGGCTTCTGCATCCGGAGGGCGGATGCGCAGCCTGCGGTGTCTGGTGTACAGGTGCCTCGCAGCGACGCACGCCTCTCGAAGGGCCGCGATCTCGCAAGACCACCAGTACACCTGGCGTCGGGCGCGTCCTGGCGGGACTCGGGGCATGGCCACGTCACAAATCTCGGACATGGTCTCCCGGAACCACTCCGCCTCGTCGTTGATGTCGGCGGGCCTGTCCGGTGATGACACCCAGGCCTGCACGACTGAGGCTTCCAGGAGAAGCTCCCGGTCAAGGTGCCTCAGCGCCCAACGTGGACCACTCGGGGTCTGCAGGACCGGCGCGCTAGGGTTCTGGGCGGAGACGTCAAACCGGATGTACCGGTGATCGGAGTAGGTCTCCACCCTCTCCTCCACGCGCCAGTCAAAGACACGCGGCAGCAGAGCGGGGCTGGCGAACGAGATATCCACCACTGACTCGCCCCGCATCCGTACACACGTGGGGGCAGAACCCCGATTGAGGACGACCAGGCCTGCTTCCAGCGCCCAGTCCTCAACCATCCTACCCCGTGCATCTGTGCGTCGGGAACCCCAGGCCAAGTTCTTGGCGTTGAAGTCCCCTAACACTAGCACGGGGAGGGAATAACTTCCGACGACGACGGACAACTCCAGGAGGGAGTTGTGGAACTCGGCGAGAGTTCGGCTCGGGGAGAAGTACACCCCCACGACGACTATCTCCCCGAACCGTGCTGCGACGCAACCCCTTTCACTCTTCACCCCTTCGAGAGAAGGAGTACCAGCGGCGGCCGACGATATGATGGTCACTGAGCCGCTAAGGTCCTTAACCCAGTCATCCCTGGGAAGGACAAAGTACGGCTCAGCGACCACGGCGATGTTGATCGACCACTGCGCCATGCTTTGGAGCAACAGATCCTGGGCACGGGCGCAGTGGTTGATGTTCGCCTGGAGGAAGCGTAATGGAGCCAGACTAGCACTCCATCACGTCTTCCTCCTCTTGAGACGCCGACACGGGCGCTGCGACAGCAGCAGTGGCGACGGCGTTGACAGCGGCGGCAGCGTTGGAGGCGGCGGCGGCCGCAGGAGCTGCGGTGGTGGCCACTGCGGAGGTGGTGGTGGTGGCGGCGACGGACGGCCGGCCCTTGCCCTTACTCTTGGTCTTGGCGGGTGGGGCACAGGACTTGCTCCCTGCCCGGTGTTCGGCCGGCTTGCCAGCCGCCGCGCACGCAGTGCAGTGCGGCGCGGCGCTACAAGCCACGGCCTTGTGTCCGGGCTGACCGCAGCGGAAGCAGAGGGCGCTGCGGTCGACCTCCGAGGTGCAATAAATACCCTTAAGTGTGTAAAGCAGTGGTTCAGGAGATCAGATAGGCAATCGCTCCATGTAAAACATTGAAACACAACTACCGCCGGTTTATTGGAAGCCGACCCCAACATGTTGATGGTCAGCCTTCTTTATTCGAGAAGAGTACAAATAGCAATAAAACTCAGCAATGAGAAAATAATTTATTTATAATAATAATATATTTATCTACTTTCATAATTCCAGTTCCACTTGACTCTCGGTCTTCGCGTGGGAGGAGTTAACGAGTACAGAGACTCAGAGAGCAAGCCCTGGAAGAACTTAGCCAGCAAGGCTGTGAATCAGTTCTGGACAGCAAAAGCGAAATGGCTCCCTACGTGGACTAACGCAGCTATGAAGATTGACTATGTCAGGGTTTACGCACTCTAGATGTGTTAAACTTGCGTGTCTGTTAAATTATACGAGAAAGACAATAGTTTTGTTGTTGTCTCAACCAAAAATAAATCGTAATAAATCGTTCTTGTCTCTTCCATTCCTAACTTTCCGTATCCAAAGGGTAAAAAAAGAGTCCCATTCCTGTCTATGCAGTCCACCCGTCAGAATGATTTTTTATAATTTTCAGCTTATAGAATCTTTTTGCCGAGTAGTCGTGGTGGCCTAGTGGGTAAAGGACCAACCTCTCAAGTATGAGGGCGCGGGTTCGATCCCAGGTCAGGCAAGGACCAATGCAACTTTTCTAAGTTTGTATGTACTTTCTAAGTATATCTTAGACACCATTGACTGTCTTTCGGATGGCACGTTAAACTGTAGGTCCCGGCTGTCATTGAACATCCTTGGCAGTCGTTACTGGTAGTCAGAAGCCAGTAAGTCTGACACCAGTCTAACCAAGGGGTATCGGGTTGCCCGGGTAACTGGGTTGAGGAGGTCAGATAGGCAGTCACTTCTTGTAAAGCACTGGTACTCAGCTGAATCCGGTTAGACTGGAAGCCGACCCCAACATAGTTGGGAAAAAGGCTCGGAGGATGATGAGAATCTTTTTGCCGAGTCGGTCGACCATTGGGTTGTAGGTACACTTTTTTTTCTTAACGCTTTCATTAATGCTCAATCCTTCTCCGTGTGAGAGGAGGCCTGTGCCCAGCAGTGGGACTATAAAAAGGCTGTAACGACAAGGCTATTTATAAACTAACTGCGATCATTAACGGTTATTCCCAATATTCTATCTGTCGTTTGGTTACTAGAGATAGAATTTTGTCTTTCGCCACGTACATCATCACATCTTTAGTAAGCAAATAAAGATAGAATATTGGGATCATCCGTTACACTGCAGAAGATAGTGTGTGCCAAACTATAGGGGGATAAGTATTTGCAGATATTGCTGTGCAGAAACCACGGAGGAAAGCAAGACGAGAGGAGATTCCATAGGGCAGGGACCGACGGGAAGGGGATGCGTAATAGCATTTTTAGCCCAGCGACAACAAAAAAAAAAGGTAGGTCAGGCGCCTTCTTTTAAGTCGAGTAACGTATGGTACGTGAGACCACAACGATCAGTTATAAATTCTTAAACTGACGTTTGGATTCTTTCAGATATCTGTCTGTGAAAGATAGGTTTTGATTTAATGGTGATTTGGTTTAATAAAATTGGCACATATTCCAAAGAAGTCATATGACGGCGGCGCTAGCAACGTTCCTTGAAAGCCTGCATTATGACGTCTCCACTAGTCATTTAGTTATCCATGGCAGAAACCCTACCAACATGTTTTTTTTTCTTTGTTCATAACAGTGATTATGGCATCAATTTTTTTTTGAGTTCAGCTTCCTTTTGTTGTTTTTGGCACATCGATTCATATAATGTAGTAGACACAGGGAATAGGAATTAAATGCAAAACATTGTTGGCATCAGTAGGTAACTTTATGTTTAAGATTAGATGTTTTTGGGTTGGTTTAGAGAAAGGGGTAGAAGTAACGCAACGCTAGAAAGGGAACGCAAATTGAGAATCTTTTCGTGCGTTTATTATAATTAAATTTTACATTGAAATATTTGCAGAGAAAAACTACAAGACAATAACAAAACTATTGTCTTTCTCGTATAATTTTACAGACACACAGTTTTGAAACATCTAGAGTGCGTACACCCTGACATAATCAATCTTCATAGCTCCGTCAGACCACGTAGGTAGCCATTCTTCTTTTGCTGTCCAGAACTGAATCATAGCTTTGCTAGCTAAATTCTTCCAAGGCTTGCTGTCTGAGTCTTTGTATTCGTTGACTCCTCCCACGCGAAGACCAAGGGTCAAGTGGAACTGGAATTTCAAAAAAAGATGATTTAATTAAATTCGAACGATCCTTTAAATTGTCATACTGAAGACCTTAGAACACTTCTTAAATAGAGAAGGCTTGACTATAGTTGACCGAATAAAGAGCGGTCGACGAGTCAACATCTCCTCAAAATGGGGCGAATATAGGATCAGTATAGGATCGGTTGCAAACGGAGAAAAAAGTTCTTATGGCCCGATAGTAGGTTTGGTCAGTTGCGCTTAAGGATATATTTTTGTAATTTTAATTAAATCTTATACCATCTCATCAAACGGTGCCATCTTAGTGCCTTTCTTCCAATTTGATGCGTGCTTGATTTTGTCCTTCAGATCTTCAGCGTTGCTTTTATCATAGGTGAACCTGCCTATGTCCTTCCCATCTACACGAAAGATCAATGCCTCTGAAACAAACAAAAAATCAATTTAATCAGCTTGTCTACACATCATCCTCCGAGCCTTTTTCCCAACGATGTTGGGGCCGCCCTTCAGTCTAACCGGATGTAGCTGGGCACCAGTGCTTTACAAGGAGCGACTCCCCTATCTGACCCCCTCAACCCAGTTACCCAGGCAACTCAATACCCCTTGATTAGACTGGTGTCAGACTTACTGGCCTCTGACTAGCCGCGACTGCACTGACCACGACTTCAGCCTATAGGCAGATAGGCAGACGATATATGATACGAGATAGCGCTTTTCTGTGTGCATCGACCCTAAAGTGGGTATAAAGAATTGACTGTTACCAAGTGTGGGGGGGGGGGCTACAACATCGAATATACCGTCGAGATTCCACCGGTATGCTGCAATGTAGTTGGAAAAGACCAGGAAGGTGAAGATGAGTAAAACTTCTCTTTAATGTTAGTACCTTTTTTCGTTATTGTTTTTGATCGGAAATCATCAAATGACCACGCTATGGGTGCAGCGTGAGGAGTGTCAGTCTCTTACTGACTAAAACCCTGCATTTTTCTTCTAAAGCCCTTACTTACTAGTACCAAGGCCGCTGTAATTCTTTCGAACAATCCCGCAGTGCTAATGTGATTACCTGGTGTCCAAGTCATACTATAGTTGTGGAAGTCCGTGTACCAGTTGTCGCCTTCTGAGGCCAAAAATAGAGCATTGTATATTTTGCTGCCACTATATACTGGTCCGCCCATGACATAATTCCTAAGAACAGAGTCTTCTCCGTTGCGGCTGAAGGCGATCCGTACCAGACCTGATGCGTAGTTATCCCAGCCATAGATGTAGTCTGTAGGCTCGAGGTTAATTTCTGGAAGAAAATGTCTTAAGGTCATGAACTTATATTGGAATTAGGCAACGCAATGTAATAATTAATTTAAGTTAGGTAAAGACCTAATATAATGTCAGTTGAAAAAAATATGAAATATCTTAAATAATATGTGAGGTTCGTATATTTGTTGGCTTGTCATAATTGTTAATGTTGGTTGCACAAATGGCGATAAAGCTATTCAGAGAAGAGAATTTATCTACTACATAAATTCTGGTGTAAAATCGAACATTATTTCATACTACTCCATACCCGGTAAAATCCATTTTCCAGAAGGTAGTTTAGCTCGTACTTCGACCCTTCCGTACTTGAAGCTAAAAGTGCGGCGCGTGGTGATCTTGCCCGTGGTCACAGGAGGTATCAATTGTATCCCAGCGCCATCTCTTTTGCATTCCAGTGTGTCTAGCTTACCTGTGCATCTAAAATTAGGGAAAGGGTGAGGTGTTTGTTAGACCTTCTAGCTCCTAACTACCCGTGACGACTCAAAAAGATGTTCAAATGGCAATCGGGACCCACTTTATCATGTCTTCCAAAACACGAAAGAACTAGTCATTATAAGACGGGTGGTTACCGATCGCGCCAAGCATTGATTAACTTTAAGATCGATTTGTATTATTGGTCCCTAGGTCCTGTCACAACTCCTAAGATCCCGCCCTTGAATCCACCCTTGTGGTAGCGAGATGAGTCGAACATACCTGTCAGATAAATCCAGGGGTGGGAACAGAGGAGGTACTATTGACTCAGTGAGAATCGGAGTGATGACCAGGGAACCATCCTTCAAACTGATCGTTTCGTCCGGCCTGTACATGTTGAAAGAATAGGCCTGGAATAAGGAGACAGCTATGTGATGGAGTGCCTTATTTAAAACCAGTTTATATTGTAGTCTCACATAGCATCGGTTGCAACCCTCTTCATGCGATAAATAAGCAAGGTATGTTGAAAGCTATTTATAGATTTAAATGCACGAAGGAACTGCTGGTGTAAATATAGAACGTACCGGTTCACCAATAAACTGGTTTAAAGCATCCCATTGCGTCAGCTCTCTTGGGTGTTCTTGAGAGAATTCCTCACTAAATATCAAAGATCCCTCACAAACATCTATTTGGCCTTTCATTTCAGTTATGGAGACAGTGCAGAATAGAGAAGGGGTCTGACTCGTATCGTCATTGTTGTCTTCCTCTGAACTTAGGGGCAGTTGTAGCGGTACTGGTTCCGCTAGCCTATTATCTTCATTTACGAATTCTGTAACAATAGCCAACTCTTTACTTCATAACAAAAAACGTAAAATAATTTTGTTTCTTGTGCTTCTCAGATGTGGAATCAATTTGTATGATTTTTTTATAGAGCACCATGGAGTCTTGACAATGGCAAGAGATCGTGGATCGTTGAACATTGAGTTATTTGTAGTTATTAAATAGTTTTCGAAGCATGTTGGAAAATAAAATAACCATTGATGTATGTACACTGACACCCGATGAGCGGGTAAATTACATGATGTTTTAAGTAGAATCTAAAACTGTTTAGGATAGGTAAAAAAAATATATAAATACATTATACAGACGACGAAAATGCACTTACTTGTGACTTTATGCTCGAGATCGGTGATGATGTGTTCAGCCCCTTTTTGGGAATCGAAAATGATGTAGTAGTATATTGTGTCTCCAATATTTAAACGTGGAACGTTCAATGTGAAAGTCACTGTCTTGGCTTCTGGAGGAACATCAAGTATCTTTGAAAGGCTGCCTTCTTCCCCTACTTTGATATGTTTGTTTACGTTCCCGTGAAATGCAAACTTGTTAAAGCCGGTATCTGAAAATACATGAAACCAATTAAAAGTCTTCAACAAAATGAAAATATATTTGTTACGTTTCTTAAACCTTTTTATTAGAAAGTATAAAAAGCTGTACTGTAGTTGACTGAAGTACAATTTTATTCATGATTATTAAGTTGAATAAAAATAATAAAGTGTAGCCTTACTTTCACTGGTAAGTCTCAAGCCGGTAGGTGACAAAGCTTCAAATTGTGGAACATAGAATACTTGGCCGTTAACTTGCACTTCACATAATAATATTGCGAAGACCGCGATAATATAAACCGCTGCTGTTTGTACGACAGACGCCATCTCCTCAGACACTGAGTTCACGACTGATGTTCATTTTAACGAACTCGCAACCGGCTGGTGCAACCCCGAGCCATGTAAAAAGCAAAACAAGAATTTAGCTTTAATTTAAATGTTTATTATTTTTGCCATTACTTGACTCTTTTTTGTAACTATCTAGAACAATGTTTGGATATTTCAAAAAGCTGTATCTCCAAGAAACAATTTATAATTGTTGTTCAAAAAAAATGGCTGACAGTGCCAATTTTAAACGTAAAATTCAAAGCTTGTTGTTTATGCTTGTTATCTGAACAGCGATTGTACGCCGTATATTAATGACACGCGGATCTTTTGGTATTGAGGATAATATCTCTGATTCGACCCATTCTTGGCACACCAAAATACGGTAATTTTCAAATTATATCCTTTTTATGGCCGTCCAAAAAATACTCTTAGAGTACAAAGGTACGTACCTACGTCAAAAATGGTTATTAACATTGAAATTCCGATGATTCCGATTGTATGATTAAAATACCAAAACACTAAAGATATCGATAGTCATTAAAGGTACCTGAGATAAAAATGTCAAATACTTTGGGCTTAAAAATACCTACCTGTTAAAATATCATATAAAATATGAAGATAATGCGAAGGATCTTTTCTTGTCACGACGCGATATGACTACCTTACCATATCTTCGAAATAGTTATAAAAATAAAAAAAATATGCAGTTAACTTTTGTCTTATTATTTTGGTCCATTTTTTTAAAATTAATTTCACCGTTTTCCAGGAAACCCTAAGGAAATCTTTGACTTTTAATGTCCTGAAAGGATGGGACCCCATGGGATCGATTGGGGCTTTTTACAGTTGCACCGTAATGGCGTCCAGCCGATTGTCAGCTTTCTGGCAATGTATGCACCATCAAGCAATGCTTAATTACAGAAAACTATGTAATCCGCCATTAGGTTTCTTGGTATTGTGCAGAAAAAAAAAAAACAAAACAATTTTAATCATTTTACTAGAAAATCTTAAAAAATATAATCTCAGGAGCATCACAGATGATATCTTAACTCTATAAGGCGTACACTCTGATGTAGTCGACTCTCAAGTAGGTGTTGTACCAGGTTGGAAACCAGGAGTTCTTGTGCTTCCAGAAGTCTAACATGGCTTTGCTGGCGCGGTTCCTCCAGGGCTTGTCAGGAATATCGTCGGCAAAGTCGTGGACACCTCCCACGCGAAGACCGAGGGATAAGTAGAACTGGAAAAGCATTGAACAATATTATTTGGATCAAAACTACTACGTTGTTAGAGGCAGTTCTAACTTATGAGACTTAACTTAGAACTGCCTCTTAACTTATTAGATTGAGACCATACGAGTGGTTATAGATCTATGAGACCCTAAATACGATTGTAGGTTAGGTACTTTGTTTAGTCTCTCCAATACAAAGTAATGAAGGAAAATGTTCTCGACTATAATATCAGAAATTAATAGTCGAAGCCTGATAACCAATCGCTGCGTGTAAAACACTGGTACAACATAGTTGGAAATGGGGTGGCAGATGCTTATCAAAAGTAAAAAATACTACATCCTGCATCCAAGACTCGATTTACTGTCTCGCGGAATCAGCATTAAATATTTTTCCCAAGGTTTAATGAAAAAAATTTTTGAAGCATTATGATAATAAGTAGTAAGTTTAATTACTGTTTCATCAAGAGGAGCCATGACAGTTCCCCTCAGCCAGTTGGAAGCGTGAGGAACCGCGTGCTCTCTAGCCGATGAGAAGAAGCCCTCGCCAGGGTTGATGTTTCCATATTGTTCGCCATCCACCAACAACTGCAGACCATCTGGAAGAACATGTATTTCTCTATCAATCTTGTTGTCAAAAGGGGGAGTCAGCTGTGAGGGCTACGGGATTGTTCGAATGAGTTAGCGCAGCCCTGGTACATAAAGGACTTAGGAAGGAATACGGTGGGCTTTTGTCAGTAAGAGTGTGATACTCCCTCATGCTGTCCCAGCGGGACGGGTCATTTGATGATGTCCAAAAAAAATTAGGGTCAGCCAAAGAGTAACCTATTTAATATTATGTTGTAAATCCATTTAATTGTTATTCGTGAAGGAGTAACATCCATTGAAACTATCAGGCGTATTACCCATATTTCAATTTAAGTCTTGTATTTTATGTTTATTGAACCAGAATGCCAGGAAAAGGTCATTAAAATTTTGTAGTGGCTACTTGTAAAGTAATCTAGGAAGACATTATTCTATTGACCATTTTAATCCAACCATCATATATTAATTATTCAAGAAAGGGTGTAAGTATGTTAAAACTTAAAAATCTTACCAGGTTTCCAAACCAAAGTATAGTTATGGTAGTCTTTATTCCAGTTGTCGATTCCAATCTTTTCTTTCATCATCATAGATCGGAAAGGATCGGAGTCAGACAGGACTGGTCCTCCGTAGAGTTTCTTGGCAAGACTTGGGTTTCCGCGGGCAAAGGCTACCCGCATCATGCCAGATTCATATCGAAGGGACCCGTAGACGTTTTCCGTTGGCTCCAAGTTGATTTCTGTATTTAATAAATTGAAGGTTTAATAATGTTTTAGAGGAAAAAATTGTATAGGAGAGGAAATAATGATTTCAATTTTTTGAGTCGTTGTCCTTTATGCGAATTTCAATTGAGGTTGAAACAGCTGTAAACTAAACAAACTTAATTATAAGAACAATCAAAGGTATATTTGGTATTTTGTATATATCTACTCTCTTATATTTTTTACCATCAATATTATTTACTGGCTGTTTCCAGCGGTTTAATCCGAGTCCTGGGAGAATTTCTTCCCGTACTTAGTCAAAATACAGCCAAAATTATAGATAGCGAACTTTCCTAACAGTGAAATAATTTGTTTAAATCAGTCACAGAGTGTACGAACAAACCAAATAAAATCCTTTTTATTTTTATATATCCTATAAAATAAATAAAACCTCAAAATTCTGAATATGAGTAGTTTAAAAGCGTACCAGGAATAATCCAGCTACCCGCAGGTAGCTTCGCCCTGACTTCCACTTTGCCATATTTGAAGCCGAATCTATGTTTGGTGGTGATTTTCCCTGAAATCACTGGTGGTAGAATCTGGGCACCTGAGGCCTCGCGTCTGCACTCTGTCGTACTCAACTGTCCTGTGCATCTGTAAGTATGAAAGGTTCTTTGGTTTTATTTGACACTAACTTCCCGCATCTGGATTAAGGTAGCCTTAGGATTTCGAATATCTGTAGGTGTATCTTACAGTAGCTGTTTACCCGCGGTTTTACTTGTGTCCCGTGGGATCTTCTGTCCGTACCGGGATACAATATAGCCTATGTTACTCGGGAAGAGTGTAGCTATCTAACAGTGAAATAATTTTTCAAATCGGTTCATTACTTTCGTACATATAAACAAAACAAAAAAATGTAACCTCTTTATTAAATTGGTATCAGTCAAAGTCTCTAATGTATGGTACGGGCTGTGGAAGAGGAAGACCATAGAAACGATGGATGGATTGTGTGAAAGTAGATATGGTAAGAAAGAATGTTACTTGTGAGATGACGGCAGATAGAAGAGTATGGAAGGAGAAAACATACTGCGCCGACCCCAAATAAAATTGGGATAAGGGCAGGAGGATGATGATGAGTCAAAGTCTCTAATAAAAAGTCAATGTAATAAAATCAATATTTTAATTGAGTTACATATTTGAATTTCATCAGTTAAATTAATAATTAATCAATTAAATGATGTTTCAGTGTTGAAAGGAAATGGCTGTCAAAATTATAATTGACTCAAAAGTTCTTTGATGTTTACTTCATCCGCTAAATGCTTTGACAGAAATTGTTGATTTAAACGTGGCTTAGTACAGTTGCCTAATTAATTGAGAATAATCATGGACTGTTTCAAAGTCATCATGAAGTCGTGGTGGTCTAGTGGGTAAAGGACTAGCCTCTCAAGTATGAGGGCGCGGGTTCGATCCCAGCTCAGGCAAGTACCAATGCAACTTTTCTAAGTTTGTGACACCATTGACTGTGTTTCGGATGGCACGTTAAACTGTAGGTCCCGGCTGTCATTGAACATCCTTGGCGGTCGTTACGGGTAGTCAGAAGTCAGTAAGTCTGACACCAGTCTACCCAAGGGGTATCGGGTTGCCCGGGTAACTGGGTTGAGGAGGTCAGATAGGCAGTCGCTTCTTGTAAAGCACTGGTACTCAGCTGAATCCGGTTAGACTGGAAGCCGACACCAACATAGATGGGAAAAAGGCTCGGAGGATGAATCATGGACTGTTTCAAACGGGAAATGTCTCCAACGCTGTTAACAATATTCTATTATCTGGTGATTTGGCTACTAGAGATAGAATTTTGATATTAGCCTCGTAGAAGTAACGTCAAATTCCATCTCTATGTAATATATAGTGTATTTATAGTGTGTGTATAGTGTGCGTGTATATCGGGTATGCGGTACCTAATCACATTAAATTAAATACGTTAACATACTGGTTATTATATGTTGAATAGCACAAAGGAATAAATAAAATACGCAAAAATAAAAATAAATAATTTTTCAAACAAAGTAAATAGAATAAAAATGTGCGAGAATTAGAACACCATATAAGAGTCAGTCATTACAAACAACCGAAATTCTCCCTTGAACACTGACAGCTGTCAGCTGGGGAAAACATTTGATACTCCCAACTTTATCTCTGCTTTAAACATGATGTTGTAAATTATGAAAACGAAAAATGACTTCTGTGGCCAAAACCACTAAATGGATTAGGTATTTTTTTTTACACTTCGCCATAGAATATCCTAAAGTATATGTGATAGGATTTAATGTGATTAGATACGACACACCCGATATATAGTATGCAAAACAACGGATTATTATATTGGGAACAGCCATGATTGAATATAAGTTACCGGGACAGAAGAACCAGGATAAAAATGTATTTATCAGAGACCCCAGTAGTCCAACTTAATACCAAATCTAAATTGATTCAGCAGTTCTGAGTGAACCATGACCATAAGTCTCACAGTGCAATTTTTTATGCTAAAATAAGGCCGACAATCAATCGACAGATAACTTCTATCTGGAGAATATGTTTGACGTTTTAACAGCTTCTGTATAGAAAATATGTCTTACCGCCATATGCCTCAGACAGGAGTTAACTGATGATGAACCGAAAAGTGAGCCCTTAGCCAAACCCTTAACCTGAAAGTATGCACCAACCTGTTGCTAAGATCCAAAGACTCTGTAAGGAATCCCTCATGATGTACCGACTCTGTAAGGATGGGAGTGATGACCAAAGAACCATCATCAAAACTAATCGTGTTGTCCGGGATGTATACGTTGAATGGATAGTCCTGGAATTTTTAAAGTACATAATGAATAAAAATTATGGAGAAAGCAATTTCAACTATTTTAAGCAGTTTTGGTAATTTTAGGGTCTACTGCTGGACATAGGCCTTTCACAAGCTATGCCACTTTGCGCAATCTTGGCCAGATCGTCTATCCATCTAGTGGGTAGAATAGTTAGGATATTATTAAGTTATTTGTTAAGTGCATAAATGAATGCTTTTTTTCCTGCGCTCAATAATTCTATTCTCTAGACATGTTCTTTCACATTAATCACAAATTGTGTTTAAAAAAAGTCTAGTTCAGACTTTAAATTACAATATTTACTTACTGGTTCTTCAGGAAATTTGGTCTCCGCCGTCCAGCTGGTCAGGTCCCTAAGACTAGTCCTTTCAAAGTCTTCGCTAAAGACCAAGGACCCCTTACAGACGGGGCTACGTCCAGCGACCACGGTGGCTGATGTCTGGCATTTGGGGGGCTGAGTGGGGCGTTGAGTGGGGATGGTAGGCCTGTATGTGGGTTGGGTGGGAGGAGGGGTTGGTCGTGGTTGTGGGACATTAGATGGGTCTACTGGTGATCCGTCCTCGTTGACGAATTCTGGAATTTAGAAATAGTTTTTTGTTAGTTCTTCCGTCCATCACAAGGGAACTACGTACTGCAGGTGGATAAATAGATTGACCTATCTCGATGCCACATTTAATTTAAATCAGTTGAGCAGCTTTAGCATGAAAGACTAAGAAACATACATATAAACAAATTTTCTTATGTATTAAAATGAATTAGAAGAGAAGTCAAGATAATATTGTCAGGGAAACGGCAAACTACTACTGAATAGTTATTATATAAAAGCTGATCACGAAATTCTGAGAAGAAGACTGATATTTTTTCGTTGCACAACTTGGTTATTTTGTGGTAATAATGATTATTAGTACATTGTTTATTCCCTACCTTCAACAGTCCATTCCCCATTATCCTGCCTATACCCCAAACCATTCTTGATCACATACGTCCAGAAATAAATCTTGTCTCCAAGTTTCAGTTCAGCATTTCTGTCCCTGAAGATCCACTTCCCATCCTTGACTTTGGTGATGTCACGAGCCCATTGACCGGCTTCCAGACCTTCCATTTCCACGTTCAGGTTACCGTGGAAGGCGAAGAGTGAGAAGCCATCGTCTGAAATTGAAAGACATAGATTTTAGTAGTAGTTGATGCAAACTGTAAAGGACTATTCTTAAATTTAGAAACCATCGAACTAAACATAAACCATCTGAATATGTGTTTTAACCGACTTAAAAAAATGGAGGTTCTAAGTTTGACCCTTAATTCACGTGTTGAACCGATTTTGAGCTAACTATTTGTTCGATTTGGAGAAGGTTTTCGGTAAGAATCACTGAATTTTTTGACTGAATGATTTCTTTATAAGAAGATCGTAGTTTTAAAAAGTGTCAGAAAATTAATCTATCCAGAATATATCATGAAAGTCCACTCAGTACAATCAGTATGGTAACATTATTGTCGCCAAAAAATACGCCAGTTATAAAAAAATCTGCGTTCACAAGAGTCACCATTTAATTTCTCTGGTCAATAACCCTTGGACCTTAGAGGTTCATGAAGCTTTAGATGCCAACGAACTTCCATACAGACAGGTGTATATAGAGGTCCATATAAAATAATTATAAACATTGTATAACAGGTTTGGCTGCCAACAAAAACCTTATGGAGCCACTACAGAGAGAGATATAATGAGATGTTTTTTGTGACAGTTTTTAGGAGCCTCAATGTCGATACTTTTTGAGGTACAGTTAGTGCGTAGAACTTACTTGCTTATTACTTGCGAAAAATGTTAACAAGCTTAGTAATTTGTTTGGATACATGTAATATTTTATGAAATTAAAAACCGGCAGACATAATTTTAAAGGTTGCTGGAGAAAACACAAACGATGGATTTAATTGCGAATTAGTAGGCTTATTTAATTAAGTATTAGGTTTTTATTTTATTTGGTCTCGATGTCTTGACTTGATGTATTAAAAGCTTATGCCCGTAGTCCGTAAGAACAACCCCACGCATCATCATCCTCCGAGCCTTTTTCCCGACTATGTTGGGGTCGGCTTCCAGTCTAACCGGATCAACCAGAATAACCGGAAGAATAACTCCACGCATCCGGTTAAATAGGTCATATGAGACCTTCCTTGGTAAATGGCCTATCTAACACTGAAAGATTTTTCTTTATAATATTAGTACAGCTTATTGTTAAACCTTCATAAAAGAATATCAATTCTTCGAAGCTTAAGTATGAAATAGAAAAAGGTATTCGTAATATAAAGGAATAAAGTGAGACTTAACAAATCCTTTAGGGATTTAGGGGAATAATATAAAATGTGTGTTAGATTTGTATTATTATATACATTTGTGAGACACCGTCCCTTGCCCTCAAATGTCGAGGCATCTAAATAAATATTGCGCGGACAAAATATAACAAGTTATGATAATTTTATTATTTCGACGGGAATGTAGCCTTTTTGTGTTTTTTATTTATTTTTCGAACATTCTTTTGACAACCGTTTTTTTTTTGCGTTTCTTAGTTCGGTTCGGTTTCAGTTCACTTTTGTTATTTTTATAAATTGAAAGAAGTTTTCTTGATTCTGAGATATTCATAACTAGCTGTTTCCCCGCGGTTTCACCCGCGTCCTGTGGGATTAACTGCCCGTACCGGGATAAAATAAAGCCTATATCACTGGGGAAGAGTGTAGCTTTCCAACGTTCAGTAGTTTTGGAGCCTTTAGTATTCATACAAACTGATTTTTTTTATTGTGTAAGTACAGATTGTGTACCTTGTCCTTTTCGTTGACACTTTATGGGTTCAAATAATTGGGAACAGAAAGAGATGACCAATTAATCTTATTACTAATTCATTAGGGTTCCATACCCAAAGGGTAAAACGGGACCCTATTATTTTCGCTCCTCTGTCCGTCCGTCCGTCCGTCCGTCTGTCACCAGGCTGTATCTCATGAACCGTGATAGTTAGAGACTTGACATTTTCACAGATGATGTATTTCTGTTGCCACTATATCAACAAATACCTACTGAAAACTAGAATAGAATAAATATTTTTTGGGGCTCCCATACAACAAACGTGATTTTTTGCTAATTTTATAAATAACGGTACGGAACCGTTTGTGCGATTCCTACTCGCATTTGGCAAGTTTTTTTTATTTATTTAACCAGTAGGTACACGTGTCTTTATTTGCTAATTATTTGTATTTCCTTTGTGGCTAGTTACGATGGGATAAACTCTTGAACAATTACTGAGTAATTAAATCTTCCACATGACCTAATACTTCACAAATTACGCTATGTTATTTTCCCAGCATCAAAAATAGTATTTTAGTTCTTATGTCAGTGCATAGTTATTGTTTTTCGAGGTTTTACCCATGAGGAAACTTCTTAGCCTTTGTCTTATTACGAGGTTATTTTGACCGCGAAAGTGTTACAAAATAAATTATTGAAGTTATTGTAGTTCTTATCTATACTAATATTATAAAGCTGAAGAGTTTGTTTGTTTGTTTGTTTGAACGCGCTAATCTCAGAAACTACTGGTCCGATTTGAAAATTTCTTTCAGTGTTAGATAGCCCATTTATCGAGGAAGGCTATAGGCTACTTTTTATCCCGGTACGGGAAGTAGTTCTCACGTGATGCGGGTGAAACCGCTGGCAGAAGCTAGTAGTTCATATACCACTTAAACAGTCGGCCATTTCCGTACTTATCTATCGACCGACTAAAAAGATTGCAATGTGCGGGTACTTTAAAAGAAAGTTTCTCGTGTTAATTTATGATGGTTTTAAGTTAAATTTGCTATTTCAGGTTAATAAACTTCTAATAAGGAAAACGAACAACTCTTAGGTACTTATATAAAATGAGCAATTATGCAAATATATGAATTTTAAATATATTAATATAAAACTTTTTCTAAAATCATTTGATCGATGAGGATAAGAAGCAGCTCAGTAATAAAATATTTGGGAAGTACCGCTATAAAATATTAATTATTTTTTTGGGGAAAATTAATCCGCTAAGTCGTAATTTCCAAACTCAAATTTATTAACATCGATATTTCCAAAAAATATTATCCTGCCTCCTGCTAATATACTTAAAAACTACTTCAAAGATTTTGATGAAACTAGTCAGTAATGTAGCTTTTTCAGAATAGCATATTAACTACTTTTTAGGGTTCCGTACCCAAAGGTTAAAACGGGACCCTATTGTTTACGCTCCTCTGTCCGTCCGTCCGTTTGTCACCAGGCTGTATCTCATGAACCGTGATAGTTAGAGAGTTGAAATTCACAGATGATGTATTTCTGTTGCCGCTATAACAACAAATACTGAAAACTAGAATAAAATAAATATTTTTAAAACCGCTACTAGGATGTCAATAAATATATTAAACAAAGAACTTATCATTGATATAATTTTCTCAAGAGTTTTCCTTGTATTATGTTGTCGGGAAATTATGAAATACTAGCTTTCGCCCGCGGCTTCGCCCGCGTAGAGTTCGGTTATATCGCGTTTAAAAGAGAACCCTTCAAAAGTCCGGGATAAAAACTATATATCCTATGTTCTTTCTCAAGGTCAACTCTATCTCTGTACCAAATTTTATTAAAATCGGTTCAGTGGTTTAGACGTGAAAGCGTAACAGACAGACAGACAGTTACTTTCGCATTTATAATATTAGTATGGATAACGCACTTGTTCTAATAGTAAATACAGATTAAAGTTCAGAAGTAGGTTGGTAATAATAGTTAAAGAAATTAACAATAATATTTTCATTTTATTGTGAACGAGTGAAATATTGTATTCACAAAATATTTCATTCTTTTAATTTATTCACATTCTACAATTTTTGTTTTCGGTGGTTTCACCCGCATCTTTCCGTACCCGGATATTTTTTTTTTTCAAATCGGTTCAGTAGTTTCGGAGCATTTAGGGAACAAACTGTATCCTCTTTTTATTCCATTTATTTTTTCGAAACAAATATGTTTTTTTTTTTCATTTTCAAACATCATAAAAAATTATAAAACATAGTGTCCTATTATTTGCTGTCAATATACATAATATTATTTGGCTATCATTGAACAGTCTTGGCAGTCGTTACGGGTAGTCAGAAGCCAGTAAGTCTGACATCAGTCTAACCAAGGGGTATTGGGTTGCCCGGGTAACTGGGATGAGGGGGTCAGATAGGGCAGTCGCTTCTTGTAAAAGCGCTGGTACTCAGCTACATCTGGTTAGACTGGAAGCCGACCCCAACATAGTTGGGAAAAGGCTCGGAGGAGGATGAGTATCCTATTATTATTTGTTTAGATTAATTATAGTTGATTCGAACATATGAATAGGTATTTCCCACGTTCATTTTATCGCTTTGTTTACTACCTCTAATTAAGTGGATAACCGTTAGCCAATAATTGTGTTATTTACCTCAATGTCTGACTTTGTTTTGATATTAGTTTTATACTATTTTATTTACATTCCACTATCTAAACTTATGTTTACGTTAAATCGGCTAAGTGCCAGGGGGACTCGCGCATGAAGGGTTCCGTGCCATTATTTATAAAAAAAAACACGTTATTTGTAGGTATGGAAACCCCTTAGAATGTTTATTTTATTCTGTGAATATCATGAACTGCTACCTTTTTGTAAAATTCCTTCACTTTTGGGAACCTACATTACCCCCGGGGTGACAATAAGGCTTCTTTCGGGGAGTAATTTCATCGGGACTGGAGTAAAACCGCGGAAAACAGCTAGGTCATCAAAAAATATCATTTATTTTGTGAAGTGCAAAAATAGTTATCTCAGAAAAATTATCATAATAACGTTATATTTTCTAAGAAAATACTTTGACGTATAATTTTACCTAAACTTTGTTCGTGAAGCTTGTTTTTAAATAATTAAGGGTATCCCCCGTCTAACATTTAGATAACATATAAATTAATAACATCTATATAAATAAAAATGAAACCCGCTTTCCGTTGTCACGACATAACATGAAAACGGCTTGACCGATTTGGCTGAAAATTAGAGGGGAGATAACTTAGACCCGGGAGAAGGTTTTAGGATAGTTTTTGTCACCATCCGGCTACGGGACGCGGGTGAAACCGCGGGCGAAAGCTAGTATAGGTACAATAGATTCTAATTTCGAATTCTAAATTCGAAAAAAATCTAAAAGGAATCATATTTTTGTTTGTTTGTGCTCTAACTAAAGACTCCGAAACTACCTACTTACCGATTTAAAAAATTCTTTCAATATTGGAAAGTTACACTCTTCTCGAGTAGGCTATATTTTATCCGGGTAGATACGGGCAGTAGTGGGTACCCACGGGACGCGGGTGAAACCGCGGGAAAACGGTTAGTAAAGTACGAGTATGATGTAAATGTCTTAGTTATGATTCGTTTATTATGAGGAAAAATTAAGAAAAATACTTTACTCATGAGACAAACGATTGATGATTCAACTTCTTTTTTTGTTGTGTCCATTGTTTGTCAAGTTATTTTTACAAGAAATTCATGTTTTTTGGTATTTTAATGGGAATCCTCTCTTTAAACATCTGTATGGAGTTTCTTTAGTATTAATATTATGTTGTATCTTTTTATTAAATATTATATTCATTTTAATATTATATTTATCGATATTTTTTGTACCAATCTACGTCATATACTACCAAATTCATATTTTCATAATCAACATTTAAACACAAAATCATTAAAGCCGGACAGATATTGTTTTATAATTTTGAGTAAGGCTTATAATTTGTTTAATGTTACTTTTATTCCATCTCAAATTGTTTATTTATCTATCTACCTATATTATTTCGAACTGTACATACGATAAGCCTAATAAATGATATTCCGAACTGTGTAAGTAGCCGGACAAAAAATATCTGACAGCTAAAAGTAGGTATTAGATCTATAAATAACTAGCAAGTTTTTTTATTCCAACAAAACTTTTCCTGTTACTATTCTTTTGAGTCACATAAGTATCTATTCAAAGCAATATCTTAAACTCAAACTCAACAACATTAATTGCTTATTTAAGGTATAACAGGCATAACGTCGTCTAAAGTATATTGATATCAGAAATTTTTTTTTGTACATAGGAAAATCATAAATAACCCTCTGAGGTTGATGGAAACGTCATTTTCTTAGCAAGTGCCTCTCATTGTCATCATCAACTTCCTTATTGTCTAACAGCATGGCAGGCCTTTCTCATACAGATAAGTAATGAGTGTTAATCATACACACTAAACAAGATCTTACGAACAAACAATTTCTACTTCATCTCCAAATACTTGCTTCCATTCAGGAAAAAGCGACACGCAAGTTTAATTCCATTTCGATCACGTATCTTAAAAAAAAACTACCTCACAGAAGTACAAAATCAACAACAAACAACGGAGGTCAAAATACACATTACAAATTATAAAAAACAAAAAGAACATACCTGGTACCGTTACTCTCAGACCCTTAGGATAAATGGCTTCTAACTTAGCCGGTGGTACTGTGTATGCAGATGATATTTTCACGCCATATATCGCGATAAATGCGAATAAACAAAATGTTGTGCGCGCCATGACGTCCGCACTCTTCGACGGATGGCAGTAGACTGACGTTTGTCGTTACGGGGTTATGCGCCCGCGCATCTGTAAGTGTAGAACGATTGTGTGTTAGATGTGGCAAATAAGTGTGATGGAGGAAAATATTTAAAGGCTTAAGCTAGTCTATTTTTAAAGGAAAATAGTATGATAGCACAGGTAGTAGCTGTCAGTGTTTTTTTTTGTTGCCATATGAAGAAAAAAATTATATAAACCTTTTCCTTATAAACGTATTTTTAATGATCTACCTATCCAACTATTTATTACTACTTCCTACTCAAATACCATTAAACGGAAACATCTACAGGACAATTAAGTTTTAAAATCCAAATACAAATGACTTCCACTTGTAAAGCTTAACTATACATAAGTTACATATAGCCGATATGAAATATTCGGCGGTTCGGCCACAGGTGGCAAATAAGCCGAGTTGAGCCTAAACCTAACAAATTGAAGGCATTTTGTTTGGCTCACACAAATGGCAGGCGACATCGTTACTGTAATTATTTGAATAGTAAATCGACTGATACGTAAATCGTGTTTAATTATATTCTGCTAATGTAGGATTGGGTTATATCATCGTCATCATCTACCGACTCTAACATAGTGTGGAAAGGGCTAGGCAGATGATGATATATGTGTTAGTTCGCGGTAAAAGGTACCTTATGGGTGTTGGCACTTACGACATTATGTTTTTTTAGGCTAAGCAAGATTGTAGAATTTGTATCTCCAAATGACTTAAGCGCCAAAGTCCATAAGGTACCTTTTGTCATGAAATGACACATATGGAGAAACATCAAATGCATTCAGATGGGTATGCCCTAAATTCATAAACTTACTGTTACTGTTACAGCCTTTTTATCGTCTCACTGCTGGGCTGCGGCCTCCTCTCACACGGAAAAGGATTGAGCATTAATCACCACGCTTGCTCAATGCGGGTTGGTGATTTCAGACTGTATATATTGTCCAGGTTTCCTCAAGATGTTTTCCTTCACCTTTTTATCAGCCATTGGTGTCTAAGATTACTTACAAACTTAGAAAAGTTGCATTGGTACTTGCCTGACCTGGAATCGAACCCACACCCTCATACTCGAGAGGTTGGTTCTTTACCCACTAGGCCACCACGACTTTTCATAAAACATATACATAAACTTAGCATTCGATTAACTTTCGATTCAGTGCCTATTCATAGCGTACTAGGGTTTACAGCTAACACATGTAGTTCATAACCTGCCTAGCAGTTTTCAGTTTTAAAGATTTATTTACTGTGTTTATTGAAGAACTTAAAAAAAGAGAAATTCGGAATACTTTTTATTTATATGAGATCATGTGGGATAACTATAGTAAACTGATAGATTTGACTGTGGACAATGTTTGCTAAGGTGGATAACTGAGTTTACTGTTACTGTTACAGCCTTTTTATCGTCCCACTGCTGGGCACAGGCCTCCTCTCACACGGAGAAGGATTGAGCATTAATCACCACGCTTGCTCAATGCGGGTTGGTGATTTCAGACTATATAGTCCAGGTTTCCTCAAGATGTTTTCCTTCACCTTTTTTATCAGCCATTGGTGTCTAAGATTACTTGGAAAGTACATACAAACTTAGAAAAGTTGTATTGGTACTTGCCTGACCTGGAATCGAACCCACACCCTCATACTCGAGAGGTTGGTTCTTTACCCACTAGGCCACCATGGCCACTGAGTTTACAATAACCCTTTTGAAGGTAAGTTAAGGAAGTATTTGCTTCCAGTTAGTTTAATTAATTGAAAACTTTGGAGCGACAAGATTAAATTAAACTTCTATTTTAATGAGGTGTAGGATTACTTCGGGGTAGAAAAAAGTCTGTTTCTTACGAAGTAGGTCGATAAAAATGTTATTTAGACTTGGACAAGGTAATCTTTATGAAATTGTTTATAATTTGGATTTTAAAATTGATTTCAATGCAAAGTCTGTAAGAACGCGCGAATCTCGGGAACTACTGGTTTGATTTCAAAAATTACTTCAGATTTGGATAGCCCATTTACCCAGGGAGGCTATGTGGTAAAATATTTATGTATATATATCATACTCCTTTGTCTACCTAGCATCACTTTTTAAATCATAATATCATACAAAGATTTCCCAAAATATAAAACAAATGTTTTTTTTTTTTTTTAACAAAAATTCTACTTGAATATCTTTTACATATACCTAGATCTACTTAATAACAGACGCGAACAGGTCAACCTACCCGAAACTGACAAATACCAATCGAACATTAACCTTTCACTATTGTGATAAAGCTAAAAATCTATTGAAGAAATTTGACAGGTTTTGTCAGTCTATAAATTCTAGTCATTATGAGGTCTATGGCATCAAGTGCGCGATAATGAGCACCCGGTTGAACCGGTGCGTCGTCACTTCAGAGTATATTATAATATATGTATATACCTATTCGTCTGTCTGTACTTATAAAATGACGTCACAATTAAGTATCTACTCAGTTTAAGTTTAATACTAGCGTCTGTGTTTACACACTTGTATACTTGTACACAAATAAATATTTTATGCACAGATACATGTTTTTATCGGTAGATTGGACTCTGCTCCCGATGCCGATGAACACCATTTTTTTTTTCATTATTAAACTAGCTTTTTCCCGCGTTTTCACCCCCATCCCGTGTGGGGACTACTGCTCGTACCCGAATATAATACAGCTTATGCTACTCACAATAGTGTAGCTACACAACAGGGAAAGTTTTTTTTAAATCGGTTCAGTCGTTTCGGAGCCTTTGATGTACAAACAAACAAACAAGTAAATGTTTTCTCTGTATTATATTTGTACAGAAATATCGATGTCTTACTTTTTTCTAAGAATAAATAATAAAAAATAATTATTATGTTTGATAATAAAATGAATGTACCTACATACATACTTCAGTTTGACGTCATCAGTAATAGCATAGACCAGTAAGTTGGTCTATGGTAATAGCATGGTTTCTCTTTTAAAGAAAAGCAGTCAACGGGGAATCAAACTAACAAAAACTTAGGGGAAAATCATTTAAATATGATTATTATCATTAAAAAAAGACAAATTAGAATATCAATAATTGAATGTGAAATAAATTGACATTTTATGTTCAACTTATTGGTTATTTAGTTAATCTAATAATTCATTTTGTAATTTGATTAAATAGTACCTATTATTTAATGTGCTTTGACGCCAATAATTGATAAATAATGAAAAGTAACTCATAACCTGTATTCTACTTTTGTATAACAATACAACTGTATACTTATGTAGGTATACACACATTTTCACATAATATTTTAATGATTATGATTAATTTACAAGAACTTCAACTGATTGGGCTCGACCGTGAAAGTAAAAACTTTAAATTAGATTTTTTTATAAGATTTACAATATAGTATAGCAGTACGTTAACCTTCCAGTAGACCAACTAAAGATGAGTCTGTGTTTTTCGAGCTTAGTTTAAAACGTGACCTTTAGTTCATTCTAATTGCGATAGATGGCGCTGCGTGCAACTTAACTAAAATAAAAGTTCTTAAACGCTTCTTTTAATAGAGCTGTTGTGACAAATTGTCGTTACATAAATATTTTTAACCATTTAAAAAAAAACATACCGGCCGAATTGAGAACCTCCTCCTTTTTGGGAAGTCGGTTAAAAATGAAAGTCGATATTGTGAGATCAAACATTTTTTTCACTATTTTTTAAATATTAGGTATATCCTACGTGTATAAATTATTATTTAGATAAGAGACTTTTAACGAAAGCACGTTTTTTTTTTGACTTCATTCTTCATGAAAATGTCACGTTTCATACATTCTGTGCCTTCATATTTCGTATCACCCATTGACAGGCGGATATCCGCTCCTATTTCCTTCTATTTTTATTTTATTAATAAAATAGACTTCGTTAATATTTTTATTAAAAAAATTATTTATTTATCCGTCTCCCGTAGTTTTATCTGTGTTCTGAAACAGCTAGTTACCTGATTAAAGCATAAAAAGTTAAGTTTATAGGTTATTTAGCAAAGTTTCTGGTTTCTGGCTCGCGCCATTTTACTGAGAAAATGTTGAAAACTGCATACTTCGTTTAATATTGATTATTTTATCTGTAGCCTATTGATAGATAACCTAATTTTTTTATCTCTAGTGCTTAGGTATCCTGTAGTGGTTACGTCCTTTAGCGATAAAGACCTGTAAGCTAAATCTACCTAACTTTACGATTTAAACTTAGTTAAAAAGAGAGCATTTTAGCATATTTATGTCGATTGCTGACATTATTTTAAAACCCACACTGTCACACCGTTTCCAAATAATTTTATTTTCAACCACATACTCGTTGTATCGTGCTTTCCTTGATTATAAAGTATGACTATAATAAAAACAATAAACATACAGTCATAAGTATTATTAAAAAGTTAAATACGTTTGAGATGGAGCTTAAGAAAAATACCGTAATTTGTGTCTAAACTCGTGTCTGAATAACTCTTTAACTTTTTTATAATGACACTCAATAAAGTTCTGAATTAATTGTAGAAAAGCAAATATTTTTATTGACTTTACCTCTATATAAAAAGATTGGATTGGGGAATACTACCTATGATTTTGATACTGGACTGAATCTCATCATAAAAATGAAACCCGCTTTCCGTTGTCACGACATAACATGAAAACGGCTTGCTTGACCGATTTGGCTGAAGATTAGAGGGGAGGTAACTTAGACCCGGGAGAAGGTTTTAGGATAGTTTTTGTCACCATCCGGCTACGGGACGCGGGTGAAACCGCGGGCGAAAGCTAGTAAGTATATAAATATCTTAATAGTGTAACGTTGTACGTTAATGTCAACGTTTTAAAATACTTGCTTTTGTTTTTAATCAAAATATTAATATAAGGTGGGTAGAAAAATAAATAAATAAAGGTAATGTCTACCTTCGTTTGCGTTTAGAAACGCGTACAGTTATTTGTTTCGTTAATTAAGTATTATTTATTTCTTTTACTAAACTGATTAACGTATTTTAAAATTCATATTTATTATAACAACTTGGGTTTAGAAATAAAAAATTGTAACTTAGTCAAAACTTAAAAACAAACAGTACGTAGTCATTATCTGTATCGGTGCAACGGCAAGTTGAGCCAAATTGGACTTCACGTCATTGTGATATGGTTTCGATTCTTTTACCTGAACTGCTGTACCAATGCAAATCGGATTCGTTCGCTACTCATTCACGGGCGTGTTCCGTGAGTTTGGTTAGCTGCTTTAGCGAACCGACCATTTTTAAAATATCATCACAGAAGACACACGTTCACGCGCTCCTTACAAGTACTCACTTTTGCCAGTCCTTAGTGCGTGACGTTAAACGTGGTCTTAACGGTTTTATTTTATAATTTTGAAAACATATTTTTCAAACTTCGTTTAACTTATTCTCTATATTGTAGAATCAGTGCATCTCCCCGTATTGGGTAAGTGTTGAACAATTCGTGTAATTGCTACCACCCACCTATTGGGTGACCTTTGGCAAATGACTTGCAGATTTCATCTTTTCTTGCTTTGCACATTGAAGCATCATTAGTAGCCTTTTTTTTTATCATCATAAGCAGTCAGGGTTATTCTTTTCATTTGCTTATCCCTGCATCTTATTTTTTTTTATATGTTTTATACATTTTTATATAAAATTACATTTCAGCTGTTCTCTGTAAACTCCGATTCTGACTGTGAATTTGCACACATTCGCCTTAAGCGCACTGAGCTTCTGCTTCCTGCTTCCGCGGCAAACACAGTCAGAGGAGGACAATCAGAAATGGACATTTATTTGAATGGACGTAAATTCCAGGGTCCAAAGTTCGGGTTCAAAGTTCGGCTTAAACTCCGGGCCACGGCTGATCCGTTGGCCGAACGTCGACAGGCACCGAGAGGCACCGTGCACCGATTACCCTCTACCATACTGCATCACCATCTGCGGGTCGTCCACCCTGAAGCGCCTCCTCGGCTGAGCGTCATCAACGGACTTCTCTCCACGTGAAGCCAGGACAGTGCTAGCGCGCTTTACCTCCATATAACGAAATTAATTTTGCTGACGGGCATTCGAATCGCGACCTTGAAATAAATTTTTATGTTCACAATGTGGGGTTTAATTTAAAATCTAAACCGTCCACACGCTAAACGTGACATTGGCGCCCTTTTCGTGGTTTATATATGGTCAGTAATTTTTTTTTGTTCTATGGAGGTAGTAGTGCTTTTTGGTGTTTTGTGTGCGTTCTTTATGTTTTTTAGTTTTGTGAAACGTTTTTTTTCTTTTGGTTGCATAGTAACTAAGGTGTACGTCACATTTGTTTTGTAATATGTAACATTTTAAATATTAATCAATGATTGATATTATCAAAGTGCAGTCACAGTCCTAAACTTGACACACACTAGTACAATTGGCCGTTAATTTTGTTTTTTCAAATTTTTTTTTAGCCGTCATTATAGTTATTGTAAATTACCCACTGTTTCTTAAATAAAATTTTGCTTGGTAGAATGTCTTGCATAAAGTACTATCAACGGCATAATTTGGTGGACACTTAATTTTTATAATTTTTTTTTTTTTTGGTTACTACAATTTAATTTTATTACATCTTCAGTACAGTTGACAGTGTAAATTAATAATTCATTATTGTTTTTAAAAAAAAAAAAAATTTTTTTAACACATTATTTTTTTTATATAAACGGTTCAATCATAAATGTATGTATTGCAAATTATAATTACAGTCGGCAACATTATTTGTCGCTTTTATTAATAATAAATTTGTTGTGTATTTAATGTGCGTACACATTAGTTACGAAATTTGCTTTTATTTTTTTATTTTTTTTGTTGCAATTTTTTTTTTTGGTTGCAAAATTTTTTTTTGTTTTTGTCTCACGCTTATTTTCATTAACATTCTTCTCCGTGGAAAAACAACCAAGACGTTACTTAGTTAATTTAAAAATTGTAACAGACGGAGTAGTTTTTTTTTAATTTCTAATTGTTTTTTCACGTTATTGAGTTGTTCAACATTCACCCAATCACTTTTCGCATATATTTTTTTTTTTTCTTATTCAACCTTTCTTCGCTATGGCTTATCCAGTTAAGTTTATGTCGCTTCAAAAGGCTGAGCTTGAGTACGAAGTCTCTATTAGGGGTGAATCTCCAGCTACTACAGTGCAGGAGTTGCGCAAACAAATTGCTAAGTGTGGACCATTGTTTCCTTCGGAACCCTACTGGTCGACTGGCACGATGGGGCGTACGTTTATCAGCCTTCAACTTTGTTATTAAGCACCGACGCGGCGACGTGGCGTAGACAACGTCATTCCCGACGCTTTGTCTAGGAGCGTACCAGTTAGTGCCATTGGTTCTTCCACTTATGTGGACACTAAAGACCCTTGGTACAAAAGTATTTACCACGGTTGCCTAAATGACCCTTCAATCTGAGACGCAAGTTTGCCGAATTTAACGTTGGAGACGTAGTCATGAAGCGCGCTTACTTTTTAAGTGATAAGGCAAATCGGTTTTCGAAAAAGTTAGCACCGAAAATTATTAAAGCTAAAATAGTTGAAAAGAAGTCTCCCTTAGTTTATGTGCTTCAGGACATGTCAGGTAAAAACTTAGGATCTTGGCACATAAAAGACTTAAAATTATTTGTCTGCAATAGATAATATTTTTTTTTTGTTCATCAATTTTAACTATTCAGTATTTTTTTTCTTCAAGTTATCTTTTATCTTAAATTTTAGTTCCCTCTCGCTTACTTTTCCACCTTCACTTGGAACTTCTATTTGTAAAGTGTCAAGTAAATAAGAATACTGCCACTTATAACAGTATGCAATTGTGCGTCAGTTACCTATTTTAATAGATACTAAGAGTAACTGCTGCTGGAGTGTGTTTGAGAGATGTATGAATGAGTGTATTTTGGAAGAATAAACAAATAGTTTAGCAACATAGTTCGAGAACATGCGGATTTTGTCATTTTTTTAGAGAAATAACAAAATCCTTGACTGTGCGCGGGGGTATTGTAACGTTGTACGTTAATGTCAACGTTTTAAAATACTTGCTTTTGTTTTTAATCAAAATATTAATATAAGGTGGGTAGAAAAATAAATAAATAAAGGTAATGTCTACCTTCGTTTGCGTTTAGAAACGCGTACAGTTATTTGTTTCGTTAATTAAGTATTATTTATTTCTTTTACTAAACTGATTAACGTATTTTAAAATTCATATTTATTATAACAACTTGGGTTTAGAAATAAAAAATTGTAACTTAGTCAAAACTTAAAAACAAACAGTACGTAGTCATTATCTGTATCGGTGCAACGGCAAGTTGAGCCAAATTGGACTTCACGTCATTGTGATATGGTTTCGATTCTTTTACCTGAACTGCTGTACCAATGCAAATCGGATTCGTTCGCTACTCATTCACGGGCGTGTTCCGTGAGTTTGGTTAGCTGCTTTAGCGAACCGACCATTTTTAAAATATCATCACAGAAGACACACGTTCACGCGCTCCTTACAAGTACTCACTTTTGCCAGTCCTTAGTGCGTGACGTTAAACGTGGTCTTAACGGTTTTATTTTATAATTTTGAAAACATATTTTTCAAACTTCGTTTAACTTATTCTCTATATTGTAGAATCAGTGCATCTCCCCGTATTGGGTAAGTGTTGAACAATTCGTGTAATTGCTACCACCCACCTATTGGGTGACCTTTGGCAAATGACTTGCAGATTTCATCTTTTCTTGCTTTGCACATTGAAGCATCATTAGTAGCCTTTTTTTTATCATCATAAGCAGTCAGGGTTATTCTTTTCATTTGCTTATCCCTGCATCTTATTTTTTTTTATATGTTTTATACATTTTTATATAAAATTACATTTCAGCTGTTCTCTGTAAACTCCGATTCTGACTGTGAATTTGCACACATTCGCCTTAAGCGCACTGAGCTTCTGCTTCCTGCTTCCGCGGCAAACACAGTCAGAGGAGGACAATCAGAAATGGACATTTATTTGAATGGACGTAAATTCCAGGGTCCAAAGTTCGGGTTCAAAGTTCGGCTTAAACTCCGGGCCACGGCTGATCCGTTGGCCGAACGTCGACAGGCACCGAGAGGCACCGTGCACCGATTACCCTCTACCATACTGCATCACCATCTGCGGGTCGTCCACCCTGAAGCGCCTCCTCGGCTGAGCGTCATCAACGGACTTCTCTCCACGTGAAGCCAGGACAGTGCTAGCGCGCTTTACCTCCATATAACGAAATTAATTTTGCTGACGGGCATTCGAATCGCGACCTTGAAATAAATTTTTATGTTCACAATGTGGGGTTTAATTTAAAATCTAAACCGTCCACACGCTAAACGTGACAATAGGTACAGATCGAAATTTAACAAAATTGTTATTGCAATTCTACACCCTTTCCAAATATTTGGCCATCCGTTCCACCATTTTAATTTCTGCAGTCGTAAACGATAGCAAAGGCAACAATCTACTCGAACACTTGAAGATGTCTAGACTGCAATGTAGGACTAACGGGAATTCTAGACTAGACTGCTGACTACAGTCAATGGCCTAGCGTTATTAGGTACTTTATGAACTTGTAATTAAAAGTTGGGTAGTTTGAAAAGAGTTTTGTAATGTTATTTCGGTCGAATTTTGTTCGGTGATTAAGTGGGCGCTGCAAATTCTTTATTTCTTTAATAAAATTGTACAATTGCACATTACGTACTAAAATAATTCTATGCCCCTATAACCACAGATTACTGTAATAGTTCTTTACTACGCTATAACTCTTAGAATAAAGAAAGATTAAACCAAACTCTGTATTCACACGTTGTCACTTTCACACATTTTTAACACTATCTAAAAAAGTACATGATTCGGAAACAGTAGGTATATGGGGTAGTATATGGGGTAGAAAGCCTGGATATGGGATGGTTTTTTCAGGAACTTCATCATCATCATCATCAGCCTATCGCAGTCCACTGCTGGACATAGGCCTCTCCAAGTGCACGCCACTGAGAACGATTTTCGGCTTCTCGCATCCATTTCCTGCCAGCCGTCTTGCGCAAGTCATCACTCCACTGTGCCTGAGGACGTCCTACACTACGTTTGCCGAGGCGTGGTCTCCACTCTAGGACTCGTTTACCCCAACGGTTATCGGTTCTTCGGCTAATATGCGAGCCCACTGCCACTTCAGCTTGCTGATTCGGTGGGCTATGTCGATGACCTTGGTTCTCTGACTGAGTTTCAGGAACTTGCACGGGAGTAGGGTTGCCAGGTCCTCCGACGCAAAAGCCGGACAGACCTGTGAGTTTGTCCTGACATTTGGGTAAAAAATCCGGACATCTTGTTTTTTTTTGTCCATTTTTTTATAAAAAGTGTAAAACTATTTTTTTTTGTCCTAACATTCGGTCGAAAAATCCGGACGGCTCACATTTTTGAAACATTTTGGTGTTACTTAAAAAAAATGGAAATCCGGGATTTTCTGATTTCATTTTAATAAAACAAAAGCAAAATCAAGCTAATATTTCTTTATTATAAATCAGTCCAGCGGTCGGCTGTTCTCGGGTCAACCTGGCTAGCCGAGCGCGCGGCCGCCGATCGCCGCGCCCCGCGTCGCGCCGATACTCGTTCGGCATGATTCGATCTCGAAATTGAAAAATCCTACCTAAATCCTAACAGGCCGGATGCCGCTTATTTTGGCCGGACAAGCAATCAAAAATCCTACGTATGTCCTGCTTTATCCTAACACCTGGCAACCCTACACGGGAGGAAATATTTTTTCATATTAAACGCAAACAAAAAAAAAATACATCTACAAGAGATTTTTAAGTAGCATCCTATTAATTATGGAATTTGAATTGGTCAGTTTCCCGTTATCATGTCAGATAATGTAACCTTCTAAAAACCAGTAGCGTAACGTTAACAATAACTGAAGGTTAACAAGCCAATATTGATCGGTTAAGCGTATATCTCAGCGGTTGACCGATTACCGCGGCGGGTGATAACATTTCACCAATTGTTAGTAGGATTAAATAGTTATTGTGAACTTATGACAATATCAAACAATTATGATCATGGAGAGAATATTTTACTATCTGTTATCGCGTTTAAAGGAATGACTTCCCGCACCTGGAAAAATGTTACCTGCCTAATCATTGATTCTAAAAATTGTATATCACTACATAGTATAAAACAAGTCGCTTTTTCTGTCCCTATGTCCCTTTGTACGCTTAAATCTTCAAACCTCGCAACCGATTTTCATGCGATTTTTTTTAATAGATAAAGTGATTAAAGAGGAAGGTTTATATGTATAACTAGCTTCTGCCAGCGGTTTCACCCGCATCCCGTGGGAACCTCGGCACGGACCCGGATAAAAAGTAGCCTATAGCCTTCCTCGATAAATGGGCTTAGATAGCCCATTTATCGAGGAAGAACACTGAAAGAATTTTTCAAATCGGACCAGTAGTTCCTGAGATTAGCGCGTTCAAACAAACAAACAAACTCCTCAGCTTTATAATATTAGTATAGATAACATACATTAAATAGTGGGGAAATACTGTTATCCCGTGCGAAGCCGGAGCGGGTCGCTAGTGTAAGATATAGCAATTCATCCTGGCTTGCTTTGCAGGGGAAAGTTTTCTCATGAATCAGGTCCATCTATTGGTAAAACCGAAACATTTAAATCTATGTAATACTTTTTGAGTTTGCCTCGAGTATATATTACTGTGTGTAATATGAAAAGTTAAACGAATGTTACAAAGTCGCAGGCAAAAGCTAGTTTTCATAATGTCTACTAATTAAATTCGTAACTAGATCATAAATATTTATTAGGTCTAACGTATTATTTGCTCTGTTTCATACATTCGGTCTACCGTAATGAAAGCCTCTGCAAATATGGCGAGGGTATATTCGGAATGGCTAATGTTCGTTTGTTGATTGTGGAATACATTCCGTATTGGTAAAGTTTATCTAACTTGCTGTTTCCCAGTTTCACCCACGTCTAGTGAAAACTACTTCCTTTAGCGGGATAAAATATAGCCTATGGGTCCGTTCAGATAGACCGGGTCGGAGAGCATCGGCGCGCAGTTTTCTTTTCACACAGACCGGAGCCGATCGGCTGCGCGAGCATTAAAGAGCATGCAAACGGAGCCAAACGTCAAGGAAAAATACACGATCGGAGCCGGTCGGCTCCTCTTATTATTTCACACCGAGCGCATTCGAGCATTCTCAATGACAAAAGCAGTGCGCATGCAAAAATAAACCTTACTTCAAATACTAAGTACTCAATTTTCAACGTGTTAAGAATTTGCTCTGCTCTCCGACCCGGTCTATCTGAACGGACCCTATGTCTCCAGGAGGTAGTGTATCTTTTCAATGGTGAAAGAATTTTTCAAATCGTTATGGTACAAACAAGCAAAATTTTTATTCCCGTTTATAAATAATATTGAAATGAGGGTTGGAGGATGATGCTGATGATTATAATATTACTATAGAAATTCCTTTTGATAGTTTATTACAGTTCCATTATTGTAAAAGGTAAAATGCTTAAGTATTTTATGTGTCGGTCATAAGGAGTTGTCATTTAAACATGTTTGACAGTCGTTTCGGGTGGAAAAGGCTATTTGCCTAGTATTTTCACAAAACTTTTAAACCAAAATTCTACTCCTTTTCCTTCACTCAAAGAGTATTTCAGAAAAGTGTAAAATTACCCTCCATCACATGATGGGTTTTCCAAGCTTCAGCATGCTATTCGTGTCACAAACCGTATGGATCCATAGACTAATGACTGCTGGTCACGCCATGACAAATCACACACACAAGACTACTAGGAAGCAATACGGTCCCAGAATATCGTATGGCAGTTTTAAAATTAGTGTGTGCTTTCTTTTCTTTTGATTTTGAACTTTATTTAAACTTATGTATCTTCTTGTTATCACACTTTCATAGTATAATCTATAATGTAGCCAAACACGGAGACCACAGCGATAGACTGCACAAATAAATACTTTAAGCGGGACCGATAATATAATTAAGAATAAAATATATTAATATATCCTTAAATAGCCAATAAATATATTAAACGGCTGAACCTATTGAGATTATATCTACAACAAGAATACCTTAAGCCTTTCCAAAGGATTCAGGAAACTTTAAATCCAAATATTTGAAGTAATTTTCATAGGACACAGGTAAAACCATTAGTAAACGTTAGTCAGTCACGTCTCTTGTTTTCCAGCTATATGAACAACTGTAACGCGCTTGCTAGAACACTTCAGTACATTGTGAGGTATTGCGCTATACTAGCTCGCCGTGCCGATTCACTTGCACTCACACAAACATCAAGTTTACTGTACTCAAGACGACCCGTGTTGGTGACCTTGTATTCTGTTGATAATAGGATAGTCCCGGTTACATACATACATATTTTATTACATTTTAGCTTATAATAGTATAAAATAGGTATTGCCTTTCTTGACCTTTTCTATAGACTTAAACTGTCGATTACGTTGTATAAAAGGCCTTGTAAAATAATATTTAAAAACCGGCCAAGTGCGAGTCGGACTCGCGCACGTAGGGTTCCGTACCATCCAAACTAATATTCTATATATATATATATTTATGGATATCGAGCAAAACTGAGCAAAAAAATTACGTTAGTTGTATGGGAGCCCCCCGAAATATTTATTTTATTCTAGTTTTCAGTATTTTTTGTTCTAGCGGCAACAGAAATACATCATCTGTGAAAATTTCAACTCTCTAACTATCACGGTTCATGAGATACAGCCTGGTGACAGACGGACGGACGGACGGTCGGATGGACGGATAGAGGAGCGAAAACAATAGGGTCCCGTTTTACCCTTTGGGTACGGAACCCTAAAAAGTAAGGATGTCAGTTTGCCTTTCCGAAATTTCCGACCCTAAAAAGATTGGACGATTTTCTGTTTGAAATAATTTGAAAAAGAAAAAAATAATTTACTTTCATGTAACTTTTTATTTGAAACAAGGTTTGCTTGCTGTATGAACAAGTCGGAGCACCACGAGCAACGCCAGAAGGCAAGCTAGTGTACCTTTGTAATGGATATTAGAAGGTTCCTGGAACAATTCAGTACAGTTGTAGGTATTGCACTCAGGCAAAGATCAAGTTTAGTGTACTCAAGACGGTCGGTGTGGGTGACCGTGTATTGAAGTTTAATGTGGATAGTCCTGTTGTAATTTTTTTCTACTTTACTTGCTTGTAACCTGTAATTCTGTTTTCGTAACCATGACTATTGTAACTGTAACTATGAGTAAACTTGTAATATATTGCATACTTTGTTCCTTAAGCTACAGCTTTTTTCACACCTTTTCTTAAACTGACGATAGCGGCAGTGGGTAGAAAATTTTATTAGCGGCCTTTGTAAAATAATAATATAAAAAATGAAGTTAAGGATGTCAGTTTGTCTTTCCGACCCTAAAAAAGGGATCAAATACTTCAGAAAAGAAAAACCTTATTAATTTCCTTCTATGTACAATTTTATTAAAAACTCGTATTTTTCACCTGAGCTTTGATTATAATACACTTATTTTCCCCTGCCATTATTAGATCTTGGTTTTCAATCAAATAGGTTCGCCCAACTTTGAAAATTGACTACACTTCTCCAGGCCCTGCAGACATAATTGAGACTAACATTAGAACTGCCAAAACTCTAATAGTACCAAATTGCTATTTTAAACTATTTTTCTCTTTAAGAAGTGTCCTGCATTTACATCGTAAAAGCCTGGTGACCCTATCCAAGAATCTGGTTAGGTCTCAACCAGTCTCCAGTGGACAAAGGCCCAATTATCTTTGTGGGTATCCATTCCCTGCCGCAATTTGGGACTGAACTGATGTGAACTAACTATTAGGCACTGGCCTCTTCTCATATTGAAAAGAAAACATTGTGAATTTAGACTTTCAAGTCCAAGTTTCTTTAAGTTTTCCTTACTCAGTCATTGGTAACTAAGATATACTTAGAGAGTATATACAAACCTAGAAAAGTTGCATTTTTGTTTACCCGTTACCATGGTAAACTGGTGTCAGACTTGGGTGAATTTCCCGGGACCAAAAATTGCGTGGCATCGATGAAATCGGTACTAAAAATCATTGTTATAATTTTCTAATATTTTTTTCTAAGTAGGTGAAATAGTAATCTATGTGTAGCACTAAATATTTTGTTAATAGCATTAATTGGTTCTCCAAAAAAAAAAACTGAACCTCAAAATCTTTCATTGCCGTGTTTGTCCACACGTCACCTTAATGTGTACTAGACCTTGTTGATAAAAATGTATTAGTTATTTATATTAAAACCTACTTTTATTTGATTCGTGAATAGTTAAAGTATTGTTACGGACTACATTTGTTCAAATATTTAAACAATACAACAAATGGTCAATAAAAAATAGTTTGTCCCAGAACTACCATTTAAATACCATTCATCGCCATGTCCTAAACATATTTGAGAATTTTGCTTTTTCTAACGGTTTGCGTCCCTCCCGCTGTTCGCTAAATGTTGCATATTAGTGGACGTCAAGTGTTCGACGTGGAATGACGTGTGCACGTGCCTGCGTTTTCGCGCCATAAATGTAAGTATTCAATTTTTTTATTACTGGACATTTTTTCTTTCATCGCCGTGGATAGGTCTAACTTCTGTTTGAATAAGTTTGTCCTCTTAATTGATCATTCGGTACAATGCCATTTATCTTATGTTTGTTTGTGACGTGTTAATTACTGTGAATTATTAACAGATTTTTGGTTTTTTGATGTTTTTGCTTTGATATTCATCGCCGCGCTCTCATTGCCGTGGTTTCCGTGGTCAAAATTTGCTATGGCAATGAAAAAAAAATACACGGCAATGAAAAAATTTTCATTGCCATGCCTTGTAAAACAATTTCGTTTCATTGCCGTGGCCACGTGTTTCATTACCGTGACTTATGTTTAAAAAAACTTAAGAAAACTTTTACTATACAGTCAACTAGAAAAAAATATTTCCACGTTCACCTCACAAAATGATAAACTTACACACACACCACTCCACTATCTCTGTCATTAACACTCCATCACACGATAGACATTCAAACACGCACACACACACACAAAACATTGTCTGAAAAAACGACGTGAAAAGTTCTTTCATTGCCATGGACGCATGTTTCATTGCCGTGCATGCATGTTTCATCGCCGTGGCATGAAAATTTTAATCTTGTATATCTCGTTAGTTTTTTAAGCTATCTTCTAGATATTAAGTAAGAATACATATCTTATTAAAAACTTGAGTAAACACAATTTTTTCTTGTTCTAAAGTTGAAGAATAAAAAATCCACGGAAATGAAGATTTTATTGGACCTGTTGAAATTCACCCACTTACTGGTTTCTGACTACCCGTAACGACTGCCAAGGATGTTCATTGACAGCCAGGACCTGCAGTTTAATGTGCCCTCCGCAACACAGTCATTGGTGTCCAAGATAAGTGGCACTGGCACTGGAATCGACCTCGCACACTCCTACTCGAGAGGCAAGTAGACTAGACCACCACGACCGTTCCTAAATATGCAGAAGAAATTGCGTTTATTTTTCTACATAGTAAAGTAACCTATTTCTTATATCAAGCTTTATTAAGACCCAGCCACTTTATAGGCTAAAGTTTCTTTATAACCGCTTAAAGTTTTTAATAGCAAGCCAAGTGCGGGGACACTTCAGCAGTGAAAAATCTTCGTAAAATATTTAGACTGAAGAAAAAACGGAGCGGTCCTCTGGGAATTGTACGACAGAGATGGAGGGATTAGATAAATAGGCTGCCTCATTTTGAATTGATATAGATTTTAGATTATAGAATATGCTTTTTATTTCTTATGTTTTTTTCTTTTCAAGTGTTATGGGCAGTTTTGATCTAGACCATTTTGACATACCTACATTTACTCATAGAACTTACTCTAAGAATGAAACATATTTGGTAACAAGAAGGTACACGGACGAAGAGAAAAAATAGATAAAAAGAAAATTAATATGAAAATAATGGGCTAAATTCATAAAAAGCAAAGTTTAATAACCCTGAAAACAGCGAAGGTTCATATAATCTTCAAATGTTTCCATCCAAATATTTTTTTAATACTGCAAACCACCAATTGGAAGTATTTTGTTGTATCCCCTGATTGAAAGCACTATATTCTATGAAATAGAGTAAATAAAAAGTTTTACTGAAAACTCAACTGTGGCTAAAACAATTTGATCCAATTTTGTTGTATGCTGTTAGCGGCACAGTCGTTAGCGAACCTTTGTTTTTTTGTTTATTAAAATATTGTTTGGGTGTTGGAGGGTTTACATGTTGTGGTAAAGTTTAATTTAGTAAGGTTCTGATTTCTTTGATGCAAGTTAAAGTTAGAATGTACCTACCTATGAGTACCTACCTATACCTACCTATGTACCTACCTGAGATAGGTATGTGTGGCTATACTTAACGTGCTATGTAATGTCAATGCGCATTAAGGGCTGCATATAATAAAATAGTATTGAGAGTAATTACGAATTGCCTACTTAAAAATTATTTTTTATTGGTGCAGTATTTACACATTTAACACTATATACCCATCAAATTAAAAATATTTCACAAGTTATCAAATGATTAATAAATAAACTAGTTTATTATTATTGAATAAACGTATTTTTTTAATTGCCATTGACTTGCTCTTTTTAGATTAAGTAAAAGATCTAACTGACTACACCTATATGCTTGAAATGACCTTCATTTTACTTTATTCTAGGCAACTTTTATTCCACTCTTCAAAATGTTAATATAAATAGGTACACACCTCATTCATAGTAAGTACCTACCGAGATTATAATAAAGTATGAAAGGAAAGTAAGATTAATATCCCTCTATGTCTAAGAGCACATAAGCACCCGGAACCGCCAAATGCACAAATAAATCTCAATGCGATAAAGTCTTTTGAATTACGCACGGGCAACGCAACAAATAATGAGCCCACTCGTGCATTACTGTACCCGTTACGCAAGCACACGACATAATTGTCAAATACCAGCATTAACTAGAAAAGCGTAGATAAAAAAACTCATGTATCGACAGTAGGCTAAAAATCAGCACTTTTTGAAAGTATTTTTTATAAAAGACAGCCCCCAGAAACGTCTGCTCTTCACCACTTCCTGATGAGTTTCGGTGTGAAGAAAGAAAAGTGTATCAAACTCCCCATTCCCAAAGGGATAACGACAGGCGCTGGTCTCGTAGCTTTCGCAGAGATGAAGGCGCAGCGGTGGCTTGTCCAGTAAATTATATGATCTAAGTTCTATGTAGTGAAATGAAGCGAACACGCCGAATGAATGAGATATCAAAGCGACAGAATGACAAAAGTCTCTTCAGTAAAGATATATTAGAATTCATGTTATTCTACTTATACATCATCCGATCAAACATATTGTATCATTTGAGTTTTGGAATACATGCTGTTGATTTCTTTTGTACTAATCATCAGCACCGCTACTTTAATATTATATACTAGCTTTTGCCCGCGACTTCGTTCGCGTGGAATAGGGACTTCGCCAGATTTTTGGTTTGACCAATAGATGGCGCTATATGTCAGGAATATTTTTTTTTTATATTTTTTGTAATAAAAACTATCCTATGTCCTTTCTCAAGTTCCAAACTATGTCTGTACCAAATTTCACATAAATCGGTTCAGTAGTTTAGGCGTGAAGAATAGACAGACAGACAGACAGACAGAAAGACAGACAGACAGAGTTACTTTCACATTTATAATATTAGTTAGGATTTATGCGATGTGTGTTGAATGTCAATTGAGATCAGATAGGCAGTCGCTCCTTGTAAAACACTGGTCCCTGCATCCCGTTGGACTGGAAGCCGACCCCAACATAGTTGGGAAAAGACTTGACGATATACATTGAATACCCGTTGTGGTTTCATGCCAAAATTACTGAACCGATTTAAATCAAGTGAAAGCACACAGATAGTCTAAAACCTGAGAAATGGGCACGGGAAGTTTTCACACAGTTGTTTATCGTCGGGGATAGTGCAAATCCGCGTAACTAGCATTGGATAATATCGCGTATCTGCAATAGATCTCGTTTTACAGGGGATGGTTAAAACTTAATTTTCTTATTTCAACAGATAATGGGCTAATGTTTTAATATTAAGTAATTATTTACACACCGTAAATAACCACTTAATATTCAAAAATGTCCAATGAATGACGAATGATGAATGATGATAAGTTTTAACCTTCCCCTGTAAAACGAGATCTATTGCAGATACGCGATATTATCCAATGCTAGTTACGCGGATTTGCACTATCCCGACGTTATGTATATTTTGCGGTTTATGTTGTAACTTCTTATCCCAATATACAGGATATTGGACTTATTCCAGTCGTTCCGATAGCACGATTTATACGTAACAGCACCAAATTCCCGACACCTGTCCTACGTGAGGGACATACTAACTGATTGTCTTACACAATTACATCGCTTTTACTGGTTTACGGAAGGTAAAGTCCTACTTTACCTTCCGTGTTTGATTTCAGCTATTTTTGGATTTAGTACGAAATTAAACACCAAAAGATATGGGGTTTATACCTATATTTAGTACTTTTAAACTGATTCGAAAAATCTGTAAGAATCCCTACTAATATTATAAATGCGAAAGTAACTCTGTCTGTCTGTCTGTTACGCTTTCACGTTTAAACCACTGAAATGATTTTAATAAAATCTGGTACAGAGATAGAGTTAACACTTATATTTTGATATTTTGACAAAGAAAATAGGATAGTTTTTATCCCGGACTTTTGAAGAATTCTCTTGGAAACGCGATGTAACCGAGCTCATGTCAATTTTTCAAAAAAATTCAAAGTTCCCCATCTTTCCCCTGTATGGAAAAAAATTCAAGGTCAAAGGTAAAAAATATGTTTTTTTTTTTTGCGTTTTTTTCTGATTTTCAGCAAAATGGTAAGTTTTATCATAATAACATCTAAAAAAAATTGTAGATTATAAATTATCTATTAACGAATACATTACTTTTTTCCTACGAGCCACTGTTTCAGAGATACCTATAAAGATTCAAAAATTACAATGGGCAATTTTCTATGGACCCTAATATTAGTCCAGATTGAAATGAAACAGAAAAACCTGAAAGAATCCACGACCTGTCTTTAAATCTCAGAAATTTATGCACAGATGTTATAAACTTTACAACCGATAGGAATGTTCTTTCAACTTTGAAGAAAACCGTAACTAAACAAAGGTGTAAATCAATAAACGTTAGTATCTAATGGCCTAACGAGCTCAGCCCACTGATCCAGAAAGTTGCCTATTCACTGAATAAACTTTGTACGTGAAAACATATTGAGCGAACAACCACAAACAAAATAACTAAACCTTTATTTAACATTCATAAAGAGAATAGTCGCAGAATTGTTCATAAAAATCCACACAATTAGTGACATTTATAAGAGTACTAATCTCATAATCGTGGATGCAACAAGTAACCGCCCGCCCAGCGGCGCGGGGTGCCGGCGGCGCCGTACTTCAGTATCGTCGCGACCATGGCTACGGACGGACGTACGAAGCGCTCGCAGTCGATATGCGCTCCCGCCTCCGCGAGTATGGAAGCCCTCGCGGCCCCCATGGAGACCACGCCGGCGCCCCGGCGCAGGCCGGCGGCGCGCTCCCAGTCCGCCCGCATCACCGGCGGCCGCTCCGTGCGCCACCGGCGGCAGCAGCAGCAGCAGCAACTGGACCGGGAGACCAGGACGCGCTACAGTTCGGAACCTCGCCTTGCTGAGGCAGAGACGCCGCCGCAGGTCCGCCGGCAGGCCTCCGCCCGGCGCCGCCCGCCGCCCGGCCAGCACAACCAGCCCCGGCGCTCCAACGCGTTCCTGGACGTGCCGCGGGCCCCGCAGCACCAGCCCGAGGAGGAACCCGATGAGGACTCGTACCGGCTCCGCACGTTCAACATCACGCAGAAAGGAGGTCAGTGCTAGCCGACACGTTCGTTCACCCTCAACTATATTTACACACGCAAAAGTTAGTGTAACGTCTTTTTTTAATTCGACTTCGAAACGGAAAACTTGGCAGGCGGCCGGCTCGGCTTTTCGCATTGACTTTTAAGTGCGTTGGAGAAAATTTTGCGTAAGACCAACGCGGAAGATGGTGGAGTCTGAGAGTCGCGCCGTGTTCGGGATAAAACTGGGTTAAAAAAGCCATCGTTAAAATATTTTTGTGTCATCGTGAATCATGTTGAGCAGCGTTTACGAGGCCACTATAAATCAAGATACAAGAACGTTTGAGTTTACTTTTGAGGTATAAATAAATCGAGACGCACGAAGTGAACACACTCTATCGACGGTAAAAGTTTGAAACGCTTGCACAGCGGAGCGTGGTATCCGCAGTGTTTGAGTCAGTACAAAGGGTATCCGCCGCGTGTCTCCCGCTGAACAGACTTGAGACGGACGTCAGCGTGAGATCGGTCGCCGGTGGCTTCCAACAGTACGAGCTTATTTATCAAAATGGCGCGTTTCCGTAAACAAAGGAACGTCGCAACTGTTTAGCATAATGCATATTGAATAGGCACCGCCGGGGGACAATGTCTGTTCATCGTCTCTGTCTGCGTAGATAAAACAACAGTTGGCAGATATTATTACCCATTAGATAGAAGTCTGTTGTTCAGATCAAACGTAAACTTCGTAGGAAGCTTTTATTAATAAAATACATTGGATTTTTCCCTTGCTCTGGTAATGAATGAACGTTTGATCAATATTAATTGTTTGGAAACTGCTCTTAGCATTATTACTTATTTCAAAAGCACGTCTTGAATATAAATTCGACGTCTAAAATCTTCTAATAAAGAAAACTATTCGAAGTTCGTAGTTACTTTGGTAAAAGTTTTTACTTTGAGACTAAAGAACTAAAGTGGGTTTAACTTTGCGGTTTGAACTCATATTAAGTAGGTAGTTTTATGTGATTCGTTCACTACATCGTAAGAGAATAGTTTAACATTGCACTTATTGTTTTTTTTATGTGGTATATAAGGAAACCAATATAAGGTACCTAACCTGACCATATAACTAATTCATATTACAAAATAACCGAGTCCCAGATAAACTGTTTTACAAAAAATTAAAATTAGTTCTGTCCTCTGTGTAACAGAATTTCGCCTTGTTGAGCACTTTTACCTCGATCATTCATTACTAACCTTTCATTTGGGTTCAAATTAAGTAAGCTGTCAACAGAGACAGGTATACATTCCGAATTAAAACCATCGGAAATTACAAGTCACGACATCTATCTTTACTCGGTTACGTCTTTGCTCCTCGGAGGAATCGCTGTGATTGCCCTCTACAGGATCCTCAAACGATGGCGCAAAACAAAGAAGGTCTCAACCAAACCAGGAGTATCATCAAGAGGAAGAGTCAACTTCGGTGGGGACATCGAACTGCAAGAAATACCTTCGACCGCAGCGGAGCCCGTTTATAGCGTCGCAAGGCAGCCGAAGACAGTATTTCACTTTGACGATGTCAATTAAGTTTAATTTGATAATTAAGTTTTACATTTACCTTGTTTTACTTTCTACTTTTGCACATTTATATTGCTTTCTTCTAGCTTAGATTATTGTTTACCTTTATATTTTTATTTCTTTTGTAATGGATGTTCATCCCCCCTTTTTTCCTCGGGAGCATGTACGGTTCACGTACAGGCAAAACTGCTAACGTCGCGACCTACATTTCTTTGTTTGTGTAGTTTTCATTGAATATAATATTTTATACCATTTTTAGTTGACCAATAGCTGCCGTAGCGCTATAACCGGGGATTAGCATCCAACAGTACTTAATCGTGTAACTCAATAAACGATATTATCGTGAATCTGTGGTTTGAGTCAACTCACATCCTACAACTCTGCAAACAACTTGGCTCTGAACCATACAAATGTGACTATTACCATGTAAAAAGATCACCTTCACCTATTTTGAAAACAATTATACCAAATCGATCTCAGTGGCGTGCACTTGGAGAGGCCTATGTCCAGCCGTGGACTGCGATAGGCTGATGATGATGATACCAATTTTACAGTTTTCTATGAGACGTCTCTAATAAGTATCGTAACGTAAAAATAATCAAACCAGTCTAGCCGCTCTCAAGGGAGAAAAGCACAGAATACCATTTATTAAATATTATTTACTAGCGACGTACGGGATAACACTATTTAATGTATGTTATTATACATATAAACCTTCCTCTTGAAACACTCTATCTGATAAAAAAACTGCATGAAAATCTGTTGCGTAGTTTTGAAGATTTACGCGTACAAAAGGACATAGGGACAGAAAAAGCGACTTTGTTTTATAGTATGTAGTGATTAGCTACTTACAAAATTAAACCAACCACTAATAAAATTTACAGAGAAGGTAATAATAGGTAATAATAATAACGGAATCTTCAGTACCCTTAATACTCATCCTCCGATCATCCTCCGAGCCTTTTTCCCAAACTATGTTGGGGTCGGCTTCCAGTCTAACCGGATGTAGCTGAGTACCAGTGCTTTACAAGGAGCGACTGCCCTATCTGACCCCCTCAACCCAGTTACCCGGGCAACCCCCCTTGGTTAGACTGGTGTCAGACTTACTGGCTTCTGACTACCCGTAACGACTGCCAAGGATGTTCAATGACAGCCGGGACCTACAGTTTAACGTGCCATCCGAAACACAGTCATTGGTGTCTAAGATATACTTAGAAAGTACATACAAACTTAGAAAAGTTGCATTGGTACTTGCCTGACCTGGAATCGAACCCGCGCCCTCATACTCGAGAGGTTGGTTCTTTGCCCACTAGGCCACCACGACTCTTAATACTCTCTAATAAAATTAATGAGCTAAAAATACTGAAACGTTTTTTCAGAACCCTTAGAAATGCGAATAAGAAAATGTTTTCATCTTAATTGGACATTTGCGGCCTACATTTGTAGCTCATTGCGAAACGAAGGACCGAGATGTTTTTTTTTTATGTAAATGTACTTAAATGTTTTTTTTATTTATTTTTATTTAAAATGTATGAGGTGGATGAATGTGGATTATCGTGAGCTGGTTAAGGTTTTTGTAGATTATTGACTTTTGTACTGTAAAAGTTCTAGTGTTCTTTTAAATCTAGAATAACTAGAGCTAGTGTTTAGGGTTCCGTACCCAAAGGGTAAAACGGGACCCTATTGTTTTCGCTCCTCTGTCCGTCCGTCCGTCCGTCTGTCACCAGGCTGTTTCTCATGAATCGTGATAGTTAGAGAGCTGAAATTTTCACAGATGATGTATTTTTGTTGCCGCCGTAACAACAAATACTGAAAACTAGAATTAAATAAATATTTTGGGGGGCTCCTATACAACAAACGTGATTTTTTGTCCGTTTTATTAATAATGGTACGGAACCCTTCGTGCGCGAGTCCTACTCGCACTTGGCCGGTTTTTTTGTAACGCTTTCTATTAAGGTGCTCGAAATAGTTCTCTTAGAATGTGAGCAAAAGTAAGTCAAATAGCCAGTAGCGTAAAAAAATACTCGAAATACATACGTCACTATTGGTCGCAGTCGGCTAAATAGAGGCTACTTTTTCAAATTCAGATTGCTCAAAACATTAAAAATTGTGCTGAATTTCAAAAATTTGAAACAGAAAATGGATCCTCAAAATAATCCTCTACGTTGTAACAAACCTTCAAAGAAACTTCTTAAGAGCGTATAATTGACCGAAATAGCGAGCTCGTCACACAAAATTTCATCACAAACAACTTTCAGTGGTATCCCAAAAACTTCTGAAAATTTTAATTTAATTCGCTATAGTCCAAAATTGGTGAAGTTCCAATTTAGTGGGATAAAGGGGAAATTATGGGATCAATTTGATGAGGGAACTATGTCAAGGGGAGGGGGTAGTTAAGCTTCGTTGACAAACTACGATTAGTTGAAAATGTTGTAATTATGAAGGGTAGATGGGTAGTGGACATGAAAGTTTTAAGTATTTGGATGGCAGGTAAAATTATTTTGCAATATATAAAAATTATGTCATATTTTTACCTTTTATCAGGGCAGGTAGTTTTAGTCTTTCTCATGTCATATTTGGTTAAGCTCATCAACAGCAGGGTTGATGATGATGATGATGCATAGGCCCCATCCCATTCACTGAAGATGTGAGTGTTACTATATTTAAAAAAAAACTTAACATTACTAAGCACTTAACATAACATTAAGCATTATTAAGCACTAAACATAACATTACCTCTAATGTGGATTTGTGTTTCTCAAAATGCAAGTTAGGTCATGCATTGACGTAGTGGAGCAAAAATACTATTTTTTGCTGGAGAGTTTCTTGGTAGTAATTGAATATCTGTCGTATGTTATAGGCATGTGAAGAAAAGGGTTGTAGAGTACACACAGTTGCGAAGGTCAAGAAAATATTGCTAAAAATATACACGTAGTTATGTCACGGATGAATAAAATAACATCAGAGGACCACTTTGTCGGTGAAATAAATTCTGAATTATATCTACTATGAATAAAAGAAATCAAAGGCTTTACGCTTTGAATATAGTTTTTATGTTCAAAATTTTGGCACTCCTGATAAATATTTGAATTTGTGATGAAGCTTAACTTAAACTAGATGTAGGTGAAAATGGGTGTTAAAAGTTTTGTTTACTAGGTAACAGTATCTACTCAGATCTTTAAATAAACAAACTATGTTTTAGTTATGGTTAAAACAAGATCTTATTATACTTGTAATTTTATTCAGCAGTGGATTCGGCCTAAAGTCGTGGTGGCCTAGTGGGCAAAGAACCAACCTCTCGAGTATGAGAGCGCGGGTTCGATTCCAGGTCAGGCAAATACCAATGCAACTTTTCTAAGTTTGTATGTACTTTCTAAGTTAATCTTAGTCATCAATGACTGTGTTTCGGATGGCACGTTAAACTGTAGGTCCCGGCTGTCATTGAACATCCTTGGCAGTCGTTACGGGTAGTCAGAAGCCAGTAAGTCTGACACCAGTCTAACCAAGGGGTATCGGGTTGCCCGGGTAACTGGGTTGAAGAGGTCAGATAGGCAGTCGCTTCTTGTAAAGCACTGGTACTCAGCTGAATCCGGTTAGACTGGAAGCCGACCCCAACATAGTTGGGAAAAGGCTCGGAGGATGAGGATGAGGATTCGGCCTAAAAAAATATAAGGTATCATAATTTAAATAAATAGGAATGTACCTTTTTTCACATGTTACTCCTAGCCCATTTAGAAGCTATTTTATGAAAACAGGGTCAAAATTCTTGAACAGGCATAAATAATCGTGAATTTACTACCCAAAAATCTACAAAGAAACACGTTATCACTACATAGTATAAAACAAAGTCGCTTTTTCTGTCCCTACGTCCCTTTGTACGCTTAAATCTTCAAAACTACGCAACGGATTTTGATGCGGTTTTTTTCAATAGATAGAGTAATTAAAGAGGAAGGTTTATCTATACATATAATAAATCTGTAAAAAAACTGTGTCTGTACATTGAATATATTAAAAAAATAATAATTGGGTGGGGTTTAGAAACAGTAATGGAACACAAATCCAAAAAAAAAAATCTGTCTGTTTGTCTGTATGTCTGTTTGTTTGTACACGCTAATCTTCCGAACTACTGAACGGATTTCAATGATTTTTTCTTTGTTGTATTGGTATTAAGCCGGGTCAACATATAGGCTATAATTTATCTTCGAAACTTGAAGACCTGATGCAGAACTCCAACAGACAAACAAAACTATAAGAGATACAAAAATGGTGCCATAGCAAAAATTGTTTCGTGTTATGAGCATTTTCTGCTGAGATAATAAATTTGAAGATCTGGAACACCTTATGTGGAACCTCAAGAGCCCAGCTACTCTGTACCATATACAGGTATGACGTTTTAGCAAAAGTTGATCAATCTGATAAGCACTTTCTGCTGACTTATAAAAATTGAAGATCTAAAACACCTGATGTGGAATTCCAGGAGCCCAGCTAGACTGTAGCATATAAAGGTATGACGTTTTAGTAAAAGTTGTTCAATCTGATAAGCACTTTCTATTGCCTTATAAAAATTGAAGATCTAAAACACCTGATGTGGAATTCCAGGAGACCAGCTAGACTACAGCATATAAAGGTATGACGTTTTAGTAAAAGTTGTTCAATCTGATAAGCACTCTCTATTGACGTATAAAAATCGAAGATCTGGAACACCTGATGTGAAACTTCAAGAGCTCCACTACTTTAAATGTATAGAAATGAATGTTACAAAATAGGTATGGTGAATCAAAAAAAGTAATTAGTCCGCCTTTTACATAGATAACCCTAAAATAATGAACACGTATTTTTTCTTTTCTTTCTCTCACATACAAATAATAACGTAGATACAACACGCTTGAATTTTGTGTTAAGTCACTTATTAGTATAAATTTTACATCTCATTTTTATTTTGTATGTATGTCTCTTCCAGACCTCGGGACTACAGAGTCCCGAATTTTTGGGAGGCAAACGTGGGGCCGAAGCCAACACGCTGAATCAACTTTAATGACATGGTGACACAAAACCGACGATTATCCCTTTATACACTATAGAAATGAACCCAAAGACAATCCCCGGTAGACGTCGTTAAAAAAAAAGACAGTCCCCGGTTCTGTGATAAACTATTGCTGACTATGAAGGAAAACTACTTGGGCTATTGTGATGGGATGTTAGTGGATTAGGACATAGGAAACTATGGGAACTATGGCACCTCCCGATGACAATGTATTATTTATACATGTAAAAATGGCAGGTGGAGACTCGCCACCTCACTTACTGGGCCCCCGGGAATCAGTCACTGAATAGAAACCAGAGGGCAACAAGGACATGAGCGGCTGAAGTGAGGATACCTCGGTGGACTTTAAACGCAGATCACCGGCCCACTTGCCACTTACCACGAGGCACCTACCCTCCGAGCAGGGCTACTAACCCTGCTCTAGTGACTCCACTCTGGACGGCCAATGAAAGCAAGCCAGAGGCATGAGACCTAACCCCGTCATGGTTCACTCCGGCCGGCCGGAGATGGGGGACAGTATACTCTCCCTGGAGCACTCGGTATATATAGCTCCGCGGGGTTGCTACTCCCCGTCATCAGCCTCAGATGTCCTGCGGGGCTTATATCTCATTATTATTGTCGTTATTATCTCAAGAGCCTTTGTCCCAATTATGTTAGGATCGACTTCCAGTCACGATGCAACTGAGTACCAGTGTTTTACAACCGGTTACCCGCTCAACCCAACACCCCTTGGTAAAACTGGTCAGACTTACTGGCTTCTGACTACTCATAACGACTGCCAAGAATGTTCAATGACAGCCGGAACCTACAGTTTAACGTCCCCTATTGGTATCCAAAATATACATAGAAAGCACATATGAACTTAGAAAAGTTGCATTGGCAGGTACTTGCCAGACCTGGAATCAAAGTCATACTTGAGAGATCGGTTCTCTACCCACTAAACCAAAACGACTTCACGTTATCTTAGTAATATTTAATGTTTTTTTACGTAATAATACGTGCAATATTTGCCACACACAACTTAGACTAATTAGAATCTGTGCTTTTGCCGTTGACGTACAAAAAATTAAATATATGGAAGGTTTCTAATGGTTATGCGTATTCCGTTTTTTTCCCGTCAACGGGCCCTTAAAATTCAATATGAGACGATTCAAACCATTGATTTTGCTGACCCCGTAGTCGCTGGCATAAGGGACAGGATCCGCGTACGAAGTCGCGGGCAGAAGCTAGTATGTATAATAACATACATTAAATAGTGGGGAAATAATGTTATCCCGTGCGAAGCCGGAGCGGGTCGCTAGTATTAATATAACTTGGGCCGAAGGAGCAAAGTTACACGCTATGTATCCGAAAACATTTTCTTATGAAGGAGATATTTCACGGTCGGGTCGGGTAATTGACTTTATGGCAACGGATCAGGGTATATCACGGAGCAAGGAAAATTGGACGGAGATGCCATAATGCAGGTAGGTCAGGCGCCCTTAGGTCAAATTCGTACAATGGTCATGACCAACGATCAGTTAACTTACGTTCGGGATCTTTGAGACATCTGTCAACGATTTTTGGTATTACAAGAAATTGACGGGGGTCTAAAGAAGGCGTAGGTATAACGGCGAAAACAGTGACGTTCCTCGTTCTCCGCTCACCTGCATTTTAGGGTGATACTTTCTTAGGTGATTTTCCATTTTGACACCTCCGCTAGTCATTTTGTTCTCCATGGGGTATATGAAGAAAATTCTAAGTGAAAGTAAAAGTTGCAAGGTAGATAGATATGTATCGTAGTAAATGTAAAATAGGATAGTGGGTTTTTATGTATGTAAGATACATTTGCATAAAGGTATGTATGGTTGTAAGTTTTTGGGGCTTTAGTATGAAATATTCTTCAAACTACTTTATATCCATAATTTACCTAGCCATTTCCTAAATTATGTTGGGGTCGTTTGAGTACCTGTGTTTTTTTATGGAGCAACTGCCTTTCTGACCTCCTCAGCCCAGTTACCTGGGCATCCTTATGTGCCTTGGTAATTAATGTATGACTGCCTCGTTGGTCTAGTGGTCGCAAGCGCGGCTGATTCCCGGGTCGGGCCGAAACCGCTTTGTGGGTTTCCTTAAACTTTCACAAAGCAGCCCGTAGTCTGGAAGTTGGTGATTGATTCACCCGTGCATCGGAGAGCACGTAAATGTCGGTCCTGCGCCTTATCTCTTTCCGGTCGTGTCGGATTGCCGTCCCATCGGGCTATGAGAGTGAAGGAATAAGGAGTGCACCTGTATCTGCGCAAATGCTTGTGCACTATAATATGTCCTGCGCAGCTGGCTGATCTCCTTAAATGAGAACAGCCGCCGTGGCCGAAATCGGCCGTGGACGCCATTAATGTATACAATTTGTGTGAAAACACTTATTCATTTTAGTTAATTTAAATGGAATTGTTTTCTTTCAATATGAAACCCTCTGAAATTAAATTAGGGTTGGCCATGAGTTTTGAACTTATAAAACGTCTGTTATTTTTTCATTAATGTTTCCGACCCAATTATACACTAACATATTTCCAAAAATTGGTAAAGTCTTTGTAGATATTCTACGTAAACGTATAAAGTGACGTAAGATAGAGTCTAAATATAACTAACAAAAGCATTCAGTCTTATCTATTCAGACACATCTTGACTGACAGACACCTTATTCTCACGTCCTACGTATATATAATGTGTATCAAAGTAAAGTTAATAATGACAAGAACTCACTTCTACCGTCGGTTTTACCCGCGTCTAGGAACTACTTCATGCAACCCAGATCAAAATATAAGAAGCCTCCCAAGATAAATTCTCTATCTAACACAGACAATTTTTCAAATTATACCAGTACTAGCTTCCGCCAGCGGCTTCGCCCGCGTGGTGTGTTGATAAAAAGTAGCCTATGTGTTAATCCAGGGTATCACCTATCTACATACCAAATTTCAATTAAATCGGTCCAGCCGTTTTTGCGTGATTGAATAACAAACATACATCCATACATTCTCACAAACTTTCACATTTATAAATATAAGTAGGATTTCCCGAAATTAGCACGTCCAAGCAAACAAGCAGAAGTCTTCAGATCCATAATATTATAATGAACTAGATAAAATGGTATTTAGTTTATATATCACGCTTCTATATAACCACGAATTGATTGATACATTCTATTTATTTGTTCCTTGGTTCCAATAACAAAAGAATTACACTGCATTGCACAAAAAAGTGGTCATTTCACACAAAACTTGCGGATAAAGGACCCGGAGACAGCTGCAGAACTTTTTACCCAAACTGTTACAAACTTTGTACAGACCCATTTAGGAAGAACTTGGCAGAACTTTTAAGGCACCTTATTTATTATTACTGAAGAAATATTAGTACATGAACGTTTACTTGGTGGGCGGAGAAAATTCTCCTGGGATTCATAATAGCGAAGTTATTATATAACTATTTGTTTTGTTTTGAAGTAAATTGTTCTACTAGGAGTTGTAAAGATTCAAAAGATTTTTAGCCAAAGTTAGGTAGGACGTTAGCTATGTATTTTGAACACGTTTAGACGTAAAATCGTACAGAGTTGATATTTATCGGCACGGATATTGAGCCCTGACCTTCACCTGCGCAGAAGCGATTTATTGGTTTACTGCCTTATGTGTACAGTGCGCAAAGCGATCCCCACTCTTCCGCCGAGAGCTCAATATCCGTGCCGATAACTGTAGATGGCTAGATTACTTGATCATGTATAATTTTTACGGGTAATTTTATTTTATTTTATTCTCTAGCGGTATTTAAGCCCTGATGAAATAAGAAATCCTAAAACCACAAAGAGTGTCCTGACGCAATTAAGCCACGGAAAGAAACAAGATAATTCAATATGTGAAATCTCGAAAAGATATTACGAAGAAAACATTTTACAGTAAATAGCTAATGCCAATTTATCAACCTATCCGATGCCACTGTTTAATGAAACTTACCTACCAGTAATAATTACCTGTGTTTCGGATGGCACGTTAAACTGTAGGTCCCGGCTGTCATTGAACATCCTTGGCAGTCGTTACGGGTAGTCAGAAGCCAGTAAGTCTGACACCAGTCTAACCAAGGGGTATTGGGTTGCCCGGGTAACTGGGTTGAGGGGGTCAGATAGGGCAGTCGCTCCTTGTAAAGCACTGGTACTCGGATACATCCGGTTAGACTGGAAGCCGACCCCAACATATTTGGGAAAAAAGGCTCGGAGGATGATGATGATGATGACCTACCAGTAATGATTAAAGCAATATTTTATATTATTTAATTATCCATATTGTACTTGTATACTGATTTATTGCCATTAAAACGCCAACCACTGGGTTGTTACCATTACATTATTACATTGTTACCATTACGTATGATACATACTAGGTATGTTTCATTCAATTCTTAATCCAGATGCGACCATACCATAAGTAGGTAAATAAATACTTACTGTGAAAACTAATAAGTAAAAGTCATTCTGGTCACGTCCAACGTTTATATTTTCCAATTTAAACGGATTGAGTCCGTCATTGGAAAAGAAAAAGGACAATCATAAAGGTTCGTTGCATCTGAAAATCATTTTGGATAACAGATGAGACATTAAATCTAAAAAGTTTTAAAATCAATTGCTTGCTGCAATATTTTCAGGTAGTATAGTATACACATAGTATACAGTACATGTAGTATACATACAGTATAATACATATACAGTAATAGTAACGATAAGTGCTGTGTTTGGTTTAATTTTTGATCCACTCGTTGAAATCTCAGTATTTTTTTAAATTGGTATATATGTCACCGGAAAATAGCAAGACTCGTAAGTTGATCAATTTTCTAGGTAGTTGATCAACTCTCGGCAAATAACAAACGGCATTTAAAATGTACTATTCAACGCATTGAACTTTAGGTAATTGGTCAACTAACGGTACCTAGTCGTAATTTAATAATTAACTATATTGCTACAAGTCAAATCATTCACAAATGGGCCAATCGTTGCCCTGTGTACTATTTGACGGTACACTATAATCCGTCACTTAATACACTTTTCTCTGATTGGTCGACAGCATGAATTGCAAGCATTTAGCAAGTGTTATATAATAAGCATTCATATCTAAGTATTGACAATGTATAAGGTATTTAAACTCTACTTTTTTACTCCAAATATAAAAGCATTTTCATCCAAATTCTGACAGTACACAAAGCTATAATTTATGAACTTGTTACCACAAAACATACACTTTGTACTCGGAAACATTGTCAGATATTCGGTTACCAGTGATGGAGGTCAGAGCAAATATAAGCGTCAACACGGATATACGCCATATCCGGGTGGAAGGATTGATCGGCTCTCTCTGTACCCGGGTAAGCTAAACGAATGAGAGAATTCACATACAGTACAATTTGTGAATACGATAAATTCAACCTTTTTTTGGTCGGTGGGGGCTTATTTAAGGACCTCTAACAAAACTCTTACAAAAAGACCAACAATATTCTTTATAGATCTGTGTGATCCCTGGAACTCTTGGTCTGTCTTGGTCTTGACCATTACAACTGTTTCCATCAATTCTGCATCCCCAACAGACTTTGTCCCAAAGGGGTCTCCTAAATTAAAGCATTTAATACACTTACAGCCAATTTCTTCATCAAAAGTAAAATCCAAAGTAAAAATCAAAGTAATGTCTAAAGTAAAAGTAACAGTCAAATTCACTTTTTCTATTCGTTTTGCTGTCACTTTAGCCTTGAAAAAACGAATTTGGCCGTTACTTTTACTTTAGACATTACTTTGACTTTTATGTTTGATGAAGAAACTGGCCGTTAATATACCTCTATGTAAGTGAGGTCTTTACGGTACGAGTTCGTATAGGTACTGACTAGTTAGCATCAATGTATTTTGTATTATTTTACAATCGCCGGTTTCTATAAGAAAAAATAATATATGTATATGCCTACGGATGGTAGTTTTTGAAATAAGTCTCCTAAAATAAAGGTCATACTTTACCGTCCTTAAGCAAAACAGATTATTTATTTTTAAGGGAACAGGGCATTAGGGAAATTCTGTTTTTTCTTGTATTATTTTTTTTGGGAGAAATATAAGGCTTATATTTTTATTTATTACCTTATATACTAGCTAATCTTAGTGTATGTACACCAAGCCTTATAATCATGATTGTACGAGATTGTTCTCAGTTTTACGAGGTCCGTATTTAGTGCGCACTTTGGGCCTAACAAGATGATAATATGATACTTCTATTTACTTGTTATCATGAGAAACCAGCACCAAAATATACTATATAAAACCTAATGTGAAACTCCTAGCGTGGTGTTTGTTACATTTTGTCAAAAGGGTCGAAAGAAGGTAGGTATCTATCAAATAAAATCAGTTACCTAAAATTTGAACATACTACGCAATTAAAAATAAGTCAGATCGTTGCGTTGGTAGTTTTGATCTATCAAAAAAGGAAAATTGAACGGTCCGATTGATTTTTTAGGTTCTATGTAATTTGAAAGATTTGTGTTGAATAACATTTTAACTGAATTCCGTATTCCATTATTTTGCAAAGTCTCTAACATGGGTCGTAATGTAAACAATCAAGCCTTTATACTTTATATAAATGTGTTATGTCGTCAATTAATACTATCTTAAATTTAAATCTAATCCGTAGACACAATCAATTAGAACGTTAACTCCTAACATGACTCATAACTAACACATTAAACGCCTAATAGTAACCAGTTAAAACCAGTTAAAGTTTTACTCACGTCGTTAATGTAACATCTGTGACAATTCCGACCGTCTTCAAAGGAAACGCCGCTACCGAAACTCTATCTTTTACAGATAATACGGTCTTAGGGTTCTATACCGAAAAGATAAAACGGGAACCCACTACTAACTTTCCGTCAGCCCGTCTGTTACCAGGCTGTATCTCATAAACTGTGATGTATTTCTGTTGCCGCTGTGACAAAATATACTGAAAAATATTTAAGGAGGGGAGCCCTCCCATACAACAAACATGTTTTTGCTCATTTTATAGATAACTAGCCGTTTTCCCGCGGTTTCACCCGCGTCCCGTGGGAGCTACTGCCCGCACCGGAATAAAATATAGCCTATGTTACTCGCAGATAATATAGCTTTCTAATGGTGAAAGAATATTTAAAATCGGTCTAGTAGTTTTTGAGTTTATCCATTACAACCAAACAAACAAACAAACAAAGTTTTCCTCTTTATAATATTAGTATAGATAGCGATCTGACTTCGCACAGGATAACAGTACTTCCCCACTATTTAATGTACATATGTTATTATACACATATACCTTCCTCTTTAATCACTCTGTCTATTGATAAAACCGAAAAGGGCGTAGTTTTTTTTAGTTTTGTTAAGATTTAAAGTCGTGGTGGCCTAGTGGGTAAAGAACCAACCTCTCGAGTAGGAGGGTGTGGGTTCGATTCCAGTTCAGGCAAGTACCAATGCAACTTTTCTAAGTTTGTATGTACTTTCTAGGTATATCTTGGACACCAATGGCTGATAAAAAGGTGAAGGAAAACATCTTGAGGAAACCTGGACTGTAGAGTCTGAAATCACAAACCTGGCAAGGAGGCCTGAGCTCAGCAGTGGGACGATAAAAAGGTTGTAACAGGAACATAGGGCAATAGGGACAGAAAAAGCTACTTTGTTTTATAATATGTATGTAGTGATGTTACTGAAGCAAAGACGTTAGAACGAAGTATGAGACTCACACATTGTACGCGAGTCCGTCTCACACTTGGCCGCTCTCTATATCCATTAGGGAGAAATTTCGCTCGCGGAACAAAGGACCAGGTATAAGGAAAAGCTGCCCCTTTTGTACTGTTCATGTTATTTATTCGGGACTTCATTATAAAAATCAACGTGTGTCTTTGTAGGATGTTAACGTTTGTGTCTTTTTTATTGCTGGGATATTAATTTTGTTTTTGATTAGATATTTATTAATATTTTATGTTTCTTGATGAAATATACGAGCATTAATATGTATGCCTACACTAGCAATTGACGTTCAACGTTTTCAGAAGCGTATTATGAGGGTATTTTTTATAAAATAGGCTCAAAATATAACGAAATCGCTTTAAAATTTTTCTGGTTAATAAGTAGATGTTATTGCACGTACCTATAGAGATAACATGAAAAAAAAAACAATTTCTAATGAGCACACAAAAGTTTAATTTAATAAACTTTACAATGTACAAGACATTATCTACTAATTGAAAAATAATGTACATATAATTTATAACCGTACACGCATTATCCCGGAATAAGTAGATACTTATATGCTATACTTAAGCATCTCAGCAACCCTTCCAGAGGTTGGACCATAAAATTAATGGCTTTTCTTACTTGGATACGACCGTAATTACGGATTAATAAGCCTGCTATAATATTTATGTGTTCATGAAGAAAAGGCTCACGTTTTCGTCATAAGAAGGGCGAATATTAGGGATTATGACAGGCCGGGCAAAACTGCTTCCCGTAACGAAAGACCAGTACACGAATACACCCATATTTAGCCGGTGTTAAATACAGATCAGTTTACTGTTACAGCGTCTTCATACTAGCGGATTTTCCGCTCGGTTTTTCCGAACCACACCACTGGGTTCATACGGGTGCTGTACATGGACGAATTTTAACAACTACCAGTACAAAAATGACGTTAAAAACCGAGAGACATATTTTTGCTGCCCGATATTGTCGCTTCTTGCTACGTACGGAAAAATCGAGCGGAAAATCCGTCAATCTAAAAGTACGAGTTTAAACGGGAAACGGGCTGCCTCCTTCATGAACCGTATACGGGCTTCTAAAAATATTATTATCCGGGGTGTGTATGATTGCTGCAAATTTAATATTTGTGATATCTGATATTTTTGTTGTTGTGATATATGTATATGTATAACTATTGAATTGAACTTAATGTAATGTAGTTTAATTTTGTAATTAATTTAATTTTTAACTTTGTAATTAATTAATTTAATTTTGTAATTGTAATTGTGTAAATTTATTGTATAATGTTGTTTCCTTTAATCTTTTTCTATTATGGGTTTTTTACCTGAAATAAATGAATTTTATTTATTTATTTTTTTTTATTTATTTATTTAAATTTTAATTAACAAATCAAAGGCAAAAATAAATGCAGCCGTTATAAACCGTTTTCGATTTTTTCAATCACGTTCCAATTCCGATAGCAAATTAATGGAGAATTCGAAAGATGTTGAGGCGTTCACAATACGAATCACGTCATCATTTCTTGTAAAGACCGAATCCATTTGGTAATTACCACGGAGGAAGGAAAGATAGCGGAGACGCCATAAGGAAGGTTGGTCACACGCCGTCTTGTAGGTCAAGCATCGCACGGTAGCCGTGATCAGTTATTAGAACTAATGAAACGTTCGGGTTTCTTGTCAAATTAAAAACAGCTTTCAATGATTAGTCTTGATCGATTGGTGATTTTATTTCCGGTTGCGCTAATAAAGTTCCTCGTCCCCCGAACACCCGTATTTTGGCGCGCTTTCTTACGAGATTTTGCGTTGAGATCTCCGCTGGTCATTTTGTTCTCCGTGGTAATTACAAAATGGAACCAGTAGGTGTGTTAAGGTTGCGATAATAAAGTTCCTTGTCCCCCGAACACCCGTATTTTGGCGCGCTGTCTTACGAGATTTTGTGTTGACATCTCCGCTGGTCATTTTTTTCTCCGTGGTAATTACAAAATGGAACCAGTAGGTGTCATAAGGTTGCGATAATAAAGTTCCTCGTCCCCCGAACACCCGTATTTTGGCGCGCTTTCTTACGAGATTTTGACGTTGACATCTCCGCTGGTCATTTTGTTCTCCGTGGTAATTACAAAATGGAACCAGTAGGGAAGGAGGTGAAAAAGTAAATCGATTCGCCCCCGATTAAGATAAATGAATGTGCTTACTCAACACTAAAAGAGGAGTTTCTTTTGTTACCTGTCTCGTATTGTTGCCTTAAGGCTTTTTTGCTTACTTGAAGTACATACTCTTGAAGAGAAAATCCTCTGAAGTATTTTGAAAGCAAAAATTTGTATCGTCAGCGGCGATTGAATGGCTCTTTGAGGCCTATTTTTAAAGGAGCAAGCTTTGAAATATTGGACTCAATAAAAATCGGGTTTATTATTTTTTTATTGTAGGTATGTGTTCTAACGAAGTTTTCCAATACAGGTAACTGTATAGAGCGATAACTAAGAAGTTAGATAATAAAATTATTTATTGAAAGAATCTTTAATTAATATTATAAATAAAAAAAAAGTATGTTCATTTATTTCTTACGTTTTCATGCTAACACAATGTAAGTGAAACCTAATAATAGACTGAGATAGGGTATTTTTTATCAGTACGTCGATTCTATAAAATTCAGACAACAACTCGCATTTCACTTTGCTATTCACTCTCACTTCGCATTCGGTTCAAAACGTTCTAAAAGTCATCTCATACTTTATCTTTCAAAATCTCGAGTCTCTCAAACACGCTCGCAAGAGTAGCGCTAGTGTAGTTTGAGAATGCCAATCACGAAACTCACGGCGGATTCAGATGCGAAGTTAAGAATGAAGTCTTACAGAATCACACCACTGGATTTGAAACGACGGAGTAGGTAATGGTAATCATAATCCAGTTTTACTAAAACGCATATTTAGAAATTCATATTTGAAAAGCTTTTTTCTTTGATATACGTTCAAGTTGTTTTGTCCTTCACTATTCATTACTGCACAATGTTTGTTTGTATGTAACGTTTAATTACAGTGACTGATATTAATAACTCTAGACTAAACAAACACGAGTCAAAGAAAAAGTTATGAGAAAAAACCGGCCAAGTTCGAGTCGGACTCGCGCACGAAACCCCGTACAGAACCCCGTACCATTTATTAATAAAACGAACAAAAAAAATCACTTTTGTTGTATGGGAGCCCCCCCAAAATAATTATTTAATTCTAGTTTTCAGTATTTGTTGTTATAGCGGCAACAAAAATATATCATCTGTGAAAATTTCAGCTCTCTAACTATCACGGTTCATGAAAAACAGCCTGGTGACGGACGGACGGACAGAGGAGCGAAAACAATAGGGTCCCGTTTTACCCTTTGGGTACGGAACCCTAATAAAAAACTAGGCTCTTCGTATAAGCTGAGATACTATTTTTCTTGTGTGTGAAGAACTTTTTAGACATAGGTATTATAGAAAGGAACGAGGATTATAGGAAGGAAAGACTGCCTCGTTGGTCTACTGGCCGCAAGCGCGGCTGCTATGCTCGAGGACTCGGGTTCGATTCCCGGGTCGGGCCGAAATCGCTTTGTGGGTTTTCTTAAACTTTCAAAAAGCAGCCCGTAGTCTGGAAGTTGGTGATTGATTCACCCGTGCATCGGAGAGCACGTAAATGTCGGTCCTGCGCCTGATCTCTTTCCGGTCGTGTCGGATTGCCGTCCCATCGGGTTATGAGAGTGAAGGAATAGGGAGTGCACCTGTGTCTGCGCAAATGCTCGTGCACTATAATATGTCCTGCGCAGCTGGCTGATCTCCTTAAGTGAGAACAGCCGCCGTGGCCGAAATCGGCCGTGGACGCCATTATTATAGAAAGGAAATAATTTTCTGTTTGTTTGTACCATAAATGCTCCGATTGAAAACATTCTTTCACTGTTGGAAAGCTACACCCTTCCCAAATAACATAGGGTACATTTTATCCCGATACGAATAGTAGTTCCCAAGGGACGCGGTTGAAACCGCGGAAAAACAGCTATATCTAGATATTATCTAATATCCTAAGCCTAGGCTTAGTCCACAATCATTTCAACTTTTCTGCTTTCTTTTCTACATTAAAGCGATGTCTTATTTTTATCAGATCCCTTTTGACTTAGACATAAGTTTTTTGGAACTTCTTCTGTTGAAATTATCAAGATCTGAAGTGGCCTTTGGGTTTGGTCTAATGAGTGCCGAAGCAATATGACCCGATAGAACAGTTATTGTTGAAAGTGTTAGTAAGTTTTTTTTGTTTGTTCGTTTTTTCCGAAAAAGGCTCCAAAACCGCTGAACTGATTTGAAAAATTCTTTCACAGTTGGAAAGTCACACTCTTCCTGAGTATCATAGGCTATAATATAGCTCACTTCTTTCAATCATTTATCCCGGTGCGTTGAGTAGTTCTCACGGGGCCCAGATGAAGCCGCGGGATATCGGCGAAATGGCGTGGTGCAAAATTTACTAGTAGATAATTATGTAAAGTATGAAATTAACTTTATCCTTTTGCTCCCTCCTGAATTTCCTGCAGTTTTTTTCCTGAATTTATCAGTTTTTTCCACGTTAAAATCACACAGAATTTTTTTGATAAATTATGAAACACCTGACGTTTGCAGATGACATCTCGTTTTTTTAACAGACACGACCCGTGTCAGGAGGGTCACTCAAAATGTCAAGCCAGAGTCTAAAGTTACCTACTTACCTCTCTGTATAAACGTGACTGCGCTTGAATTAATAGGGGCTTAATATTTTGTGTTGAACTGTTATAATGTTGCTTGTGATCCATGGATGACATGACGAGTTCCTCCGTGTTTCAGTAGGTAGGTATGATAAATTGGTGTGTCCTAGAAGCCAGAAGACATATGACCATCTTTGGCAGTCGTTCATCATCATCATTATATCATCCAATGGCTGTCCAGTGTCCACTGCTCAACGTAAGCCTCCCCCAAGGAACGCCAACCACCCCGGTCATGGCAGTCGTTACGAGTAGTCAATAGCCAGAAAGTCTAACTACCAATCTTGCCAAGGTGTAAACGGTTACCCAAGTAACCGTTGGTTGAGGTTGAGGGGGTCAGATAGGCCGTCTCTCCATGTAAATAGAACTCTGGTAGTTACTCAGTGGTACCCAGTTAAACTAGACTCTTTCACGGTGCAGAATTATTAAAACTTTATATAAATGAAATAGTTTTCTTCATTTTAAATACACATAAATTACTTTAAAGTCCCATCTAGCCGGACTGAAGGACACACTTTTAATTGAATGTCATTTCATTGTCATGTCGTTTCTTCTAAGCTACAGAAACTTTATAATCAGGTATTGCAATAATTGTTCTAGTAAGTTATCATTGTAAATCATGTTATAGGGACGTAGGTACGTGTTTCTAAATGGAAACGATTTTTATTATAGGTTTTCTTACAGCGAGGCTGAAATAATAGCCCGAAAAGGTACAACAAATAAAAATTTCGCTATAATCAGAATTCTATCCCGATATTACACAGTAATAAAAACTCATTAATACAAAAGGAATCATATACAAAAGTATTAGTACAAGTATTCAACTTCTATTATTTTAGCAGTTGGTATCTAAAATAGAAGCAGTTTCCTACGGACAGAGACAAAAGTAGGGGGGAATAAACTAGTTCATCATCAGCCTATCGCAGTCCACTGCTGGACATAGGCCTCTCCAAGAGCACGCCACTGAGATCGATTTTCGGCTTCTCGCATCCAGCTCCTGCCAGCCGTCTTGCGCAAGTCATCACTCCACCGTGCCTGAGGACGTCCTACACTACGTTTACCGAGGCGTGGTCTCCACTCTAGAACTCGTTTACCCCAACGGTTATCGGTTCTTCGGCTAATATGGCCAGCCCACTGCCACTTCAGCTTGCTGATTCGGTGGGCTATGTCGATGACCTTGGTTCTCTGACGGATTACCTCATTTCTGATGCGATCCCTCAGAGAAATGCCGAGCATAGCCCTTTCCATAGCCCGCTGAGCGACTTTAAACTTGTGAACCAGCCGTACCGACAGTGTCCACGTTTCGGCTCCGTAAGTCATGACAGGTAGGACGCACTGATTGAAGACTTTTGTCTTTAGGCACTGTGGGATCGACGATGTTAGGACTCGACGTAGCTTCCCAAATGCAGCCCAACCCAACTGAATTCTCCTATTCACCTCGTCCTCAAAGTTGTTTCTACCTAACTGCAATGTCTGCCCGAGGTATACGTATTTCCGAACAACTTCGAGAACGGCGCCGTGTATCGCAATCGGTTCCGGTTAGGGCATGTAATATCGGAAGGTTTTCAATTCCGATACTGATTTCCGATATTAGATCTCAATATCGGAATTCCGATATTAATATCGGAATTTCGTTATTTATTTAGAAATTGCACATTTTATCCATAAATTGCACAAAATCGGTATGCGGGTAGATTGAATACAATAAAAAACATTTCAATATTCTTAAAGGAGATCATTCAAGTCTCGAACATTTTGTACCCAAAAATGAAAGTGCCGGCCAGAGTTCAAAAATAATAGATTCTTGTAGAGAATAATGTCCTGAAGATTTTTTACTATTACAACAGTCGTCTACAGTTAACCCTCAGGCTGCTATTTGACTTTGAAAATACAAAAAAATCCAACAATGTTTGGAGCATTACATTACATCCCCAAACTGGAGAAGGCAGGCGCTGTCTTCAAACGACTCGTGCCTAGCCTGGGAAGTCATCAAATTACCCCCCTCCCCCCCTACTGCTATGCGAAAGTTAAACTCTTACTGACTAAAACCCATCATATGCTTCTTAAGCCCTTTATGTACCAGGGCCGCGGTAACTCGTGCGAACAATCCCGCAGCCCCGGCAAGCCTTGGCCCTGGTGTCAGCCCCACTGGGGCCCACTGGGGGTTGCTGACGCCAGAGTAAAAATATCGTAGATTCTTGTCGAGGATAATGCCCTGATGATTTTTTACTATTATAAGGAACGTCTTCGGCTAACCCCCAGATTGCTATTTGAGTTTAAAGTGTGAGAACCGTGAATAAAAAATCTATACTGGAATGTTACGGGAAATAACGTCCACAGTATTTTTTTACTGACCGAACGTCTACGATACCTCTCCTGCTACACCGAGGAGCCTCTTACTGATTGAAGCCCATCATGTTCCTTCTGACCATTTACCACGGCCGCGGTAACTCTTTCGAACAATCCCGCAGCCTCGGCAGGTTTTGGCCCTGGTGGGCCCCACTGGGGTTTGCTGACTCTCTGTGGAGGGACGGTGAGCCACCCGAGATTCTATAGGGGCGAGGGGGAATGGAATGTCTTCGTCTCCTTCTGCGAAGCATGCCAGAGAAGGAGGCGGTGTAATAACTGAGAGATCGCGCCTCTCATTCCTGCCACTGCGGTGGACGTGGAAGACACCACGCGCATCGGGTATCGAGACGACTGCCAGCCATCGTAGACGTGGGTCCGTGGGCGATGAGTTTCGGGAGGCTCATCGTCCCTCCGCCTCCTTGGAGACAACAGGCCCGTGTGGGCGGAGAGCGTTGTTCCAAGCCATCCACAGAGACTCAGCAAACCCCAGTGGAACCGGCCAGGGCCAACACCTGCCGGGGGATTGCTCGAAAGAGTTACCGCGGCTCTGGTACATGGTCAGAAGGAACATGCTGGGTTTAAATTCACGGTTCACACACTTTAAACTCAAATAGCATTCTGGGGGTTAACCGAAGACGTTCCTTATAATAGTAAAAAATCATCAGGGCATTATCCTCGACGAGAATCTACGATATTTTTTCTCTGGCGTCAGCAATCCCCAGTGGGCCCCAGTGAGGCTGATGACACTAGGGCCAAGGCTTGCCGGGGCCCCGGAATTGATCACGCGAGTTACCGCGGCCCTGGTACATAAAGGGCTTAAGAAGCACATGATGGGTTTTAGTCAGTAAGACTTTGACTTTCCCTCACACTGCTAACCCACAGCGGGAGGGGGGGGGGGGTAATTTGATGACTTCCCAGGGTAAGCAGGAGTCGTTTGAAGACAGCGCCTGCCTTCTCCAGTTTGGGAATGTAATGCAATGCTCCAAACATTGTTGGATTTTTTCATATTTTCAAAGTCCAATAGCAGCCTGGGGGTTAATTGTAGACGATTCTTGTAATTGTAAAAAATCTTCAGGGCATTGTGTAACAAGAATCTACTATTTTTTTACTCTGGCCGGCACTTTCAGTTTTGGGTACGAAATGTTCGAGACTTGAATGATCTCCTTTAAGAATATATGATGTGTTTATATTTTAAAACTCAAAATACAGAAAACATTGTCCGATTTCGATATTGCGATATTGGGTCACCCAGGATCGGAATTGTAATATCGGAACTTGCACTCCGAGATTCCGATATTGCGATATTCCGAGATTCCGAGATTCATGCCCTAGTTCCGGTAGAACATGTTCATTAAACATGACCTTGGTTTTGTCCAAGTTCATCCGTAGGCCGATGCGTAGAGAAGATTCAGCCAGGTCGTTCAGCATCTGTTGTAGGTCCTGCAGCGTTTCCGCCATGATGACGATATCGTCAGCAAATCGCAAGTGAGAGATGTGTTCGCCATTGATGTTGATGCCGCGTCCTTTCCAGTTCAGCGTCTTGAACATATCCTCCATTGCATTAGTGAATAGTTTCGGGGAAATAACATCCCCTTGTCTCACTCCTCGATGCAACGGTATGGGCCTTGTTTGCTGATTCTGTACTTGGACGGACATTGTAGCGGCTTCGTAGAGACATCTCATCACTTGGATGTATCGCCAATCTACTTGACAACGCTGCAGGGACTCCAGAACAGACCAGATTTCAACCGAGTCAAAGGCCTTCTCATAGTCCACAAATGCTAGACACAGGGGCTGATTATACTCTTCGGTCTTCTGTATAATCTGCCGCACTGTGTGGATGTGGTCTATGGTGCCGTATCCGCTCCGAAACCCAGCCTGCTCCGGTGGTTGGAATTCGTCGAGTCTTCGCGCAAGTCGGTTCGTGATCACTCTTGAGAACAGCTTATAGACGTGGCTTAGGAGGGAAATGGGTCGATAGTTCTTCAGCTGGGTTTTGTCTCCCTTTTTGAAGAACAGGACGACAACACTCCTACTCCACGCCTCTGGAGTTCTCCCTTCAAACAGGACGGCATTAAAAAGCTTCTGGAGCTCCCCCAGTAAGGGGTTTCCTCCTGCTTTTAATAGCTCTGTTGTAATGCCATCCTCGCCAGGGGCTTTTCCATTTTTGAGCTGTCTCAGAGCGATCTCGATTTCGCCACTGCTGACTTCTGGCAGGTCTTCGGTGAAATGGCGTGTTAATGTGGCTCTAGAATCCTCATTTCCGGGATCAGGTCGAGATGCATGCGATGCGTATAACCGGCCATAGAAATTTTCCACTTCCGAAAGGACTGCCGGCACCGAAGAAACGACTTCTCCACTTGTTGTGGTCAGCTTCGTCAAGTGGCTTCTTCCAAGAGATTGTACGAACACCTTTGACCCCCGATTCAGCTCAATTGCTCTTTCAATGGCAAGAGTATTGGAGCACCGGAGGTCGCGTCGTACGTGCTTGTTGATCTCTTGGTTTAGAGCCCGCTTAGCTGACGAAGTGACAGGCGGGTTTTCACGTCGTTTCTTCATAAGCCCTAATGTCTCTTCCGAAAGCTTTGATTTCTTGCCCTTACGCTGCATGTTACAGAATCTCGAACCTTCCTCCCTGAGGATCCGAACCACATATTCATGGTTCTGGTTAACGTCTGTTGTGGTTTCCACGGCGGCAAATCGGTTCTCCAAATTTGACTGGAACGTTTCAGATCCTGTCATGGTTCGGAGCAGTGTTGGTCGGAGCCTGGCCTTCATCAGACGGAAACGTTCGGCCTTGAAGTTGATATTCAGAGAGCCTCGGACAAGTCGGTGATCGCTCCCGGTATTAAACCTATTGATCACGGAGACGTCTCTGAATATGTGCTTCTTGTTCGTCATGATGAAGTCAATCTCATTTTTAGTCATAGTGTCGGGGCTTTGCCACGTCCACTTCCTTTGGGGCTGCTTTTTGAAAAAGGAGTTCATCAAAAAGAGCCCCTCGCGTTCGAGGAAGTTGACGAGCATTTGCCCCCTATGATTCCTGCTTCCAAATCCATGGGATCCTACTGCCGATTCGCCGCAAATCTGTACTCCCACTTTAGCGTTAAAGTCCCCCATGACAACGGTGTAATGGGTCTTTGTAGTGAAGTGGAGGGCCCTTGATATATCATCAAACATATCCTCCACTTCATCGTCTGAATGTGTCGAGGTCGGTGCGTACACTTGCACTACCTTGAGGCTATACCTGTCGGTGAGCTTTATGATAAGGTACGCTACCCTGTTCGACACACTAGACACCTCCACAACGTTATCAGCTAGGGACTTATTAACCAGAAACCCAACGCCACCTTGGGATTGTTGGTCTCCCTCTCGGAAGTACATTAGGTGACCTGATTCGAGGGTTATGGTGTCCTCCCCCTCTCTTCGAACTTCACATAACCCTAATATGTGCCACCTAATCTTCCCAAGTTCCACCTCGAGTTGCGCCAGATGCGAGTCAAGCCGTAGCGTGCGGCCGTTGTACGTCGCAAGAGTCAGTTGTGTTTGGTGGCCTCCCGTAACCCGGAGATTCTTCGCACCCCCTGGCCCGCCGTAACCACGGTCGCCACCGTGACCGGGAATAGCGGGACTGCCGGGAACTAGGGGCCGTGGCTTTTTTGTGCTGCTCATAGAGGTATTTAGCCTACTGCTATCACGCTGGCCAGACGGGTTGATAGAGGGTTTTTTTCGAGTTTTCCTTCTCTCGCACTGGTGTTCGGTGCATTTTTGACTCCATTAGTCGACTTCTACGACACCCACTGGAAGAAGGGGTAGCGACATATGTATTCTTAAGCCGTCGCTACACGGCAAGCAATAAACTAGTTACTAATATTATTAAGCTGAAGAGTTTGTTTGTTTGTTTGTTTGAACGCGCTAATCTCAGGAACTACTGGTCCGATTCGAAAATTTCTTTCAGTGTTAGATAGCCCATTTATCGAGGAAGGCTATATATAGGCTACTTTTTATCCCGGTACGGGAAGTAGTTCCCACGGGATGCGGGTGAAACCGCTGGCAGAAGCTAGTGAAACATAAACCACAGAGCACGTGGTTACACTTCCAGTAAAATATACTTGTATAAAAAATAAGATACGCTCTGCCAAAAAATATTATAATAAATAATAATATAGTGTTATAGTATGATTCATATTAATAATAATCTCTTTCTGTTGGTTTGACGTAGGTAATGGCCTTCATATGTCAGATGGTTAAACGAAGCTCTTTAATGCGATTTGTTTGAAGAGGGCGAGTTTCTATGTGATTTTAATAGTAAGGGTCTGTTTTATGAGTCACAGTTAATGTTTATGACTGTAATAGTTATAAAGTTTCAGGTGTAGTTCATCTGTCAGTTAAGTGCCTGATAGGCTATCAATAACTGATGAAACTGGCCAATTGCAATTTTTACAGCTCTTTTGAAACAAGTGACTAACGAGGGAGATCTAAGATTAGCGGCTTTCCCCAGCCTTTTTCGTGCACTGAAGCAATTACCTCGAACACCTGCATAAAAAAGCTGTCGCCTACATTTGCTTATTTATTTATTTACCAAGTTTTAAACTAAAAAGTTTGGCTGCTTTTCAGTAAAATTGTAACATTCAGATGTACGAATTTTTTCTTAGACTTTTTTTACTTTTATACTTAATAGCATTATTGGTACCTCTGCTTCCTCAAATTACCCATGCGTGATATTACAATATTAACAGCCAAACAATTTCTTACATTGATAAAAGATAACATTCACACACAACACAAAACTCCATTTCTGACATAATCGGGCATTTTTCCGTTATCAAACTTTTGTATTGCTTAACATGAAGTCTGAAACTCATTATAAGTTCTGTCGTACGAGGGTAATCTTGGGCAAAATCTTTGAAAACAGCCTGGGAACATTTATACCCGACACACTGCAAACGAAATAGTCGGCTAACAGTTGGCCCAATGGTAGGAAGACAACATTTTTTAAGAAAATCTTGATTACAATCACGCTCAATCCTTCTCCGTGTGAGAGGAGGCCTGTGCCCAGCAGTGGGACGATAAAAAGGCTGTAACTGTAACTTGATTCCAATCAAAGTTTTCAATCGATCTGATACCGACTAGATACCTGATCATTGTAATGCGCGTACTACCCTTAATTTCCATACTGATTTATGCACCTGTATCTGCGCAAATGCTTGTGTGCACTATATGTCCTGCACAGCTGGCTGATCTCCTAATATGAAAACACCCGCCGTGGCCTGTAATCGGCAAGGAGGCATATCTTCATGAGCCCGAACAATTTTCTAATTTTATATCCTATCATTAATTTGTGTATGTTGGTTAACATGTAATTGGCGACTGTATAAGTCCTAGTAATAACAGAAATTGTTCTCTAAGCTTTATCTACACAGAAGCTGTTGGTAAACCCTTTAATAAATAAATAGATAAACAACACGATCGGCCGACTAAAAGTTTGCAGTGTGTTCTCTTAAGATTTCTTTTTCTTTGGACCGTCCATATGGATATTGTGATCATAAACGGGAAGGCTGGCGGCGAATACGATTTCATCGTTTAGAAATTTTATGTTCTTTTTTTGTGTTCGGAAAAATGTTTGGTCCTTTTAGTCCGTTCGGATGGAAGGTATAGTTTACGAATAGTTTGAATAGTTTTCCTCGTTTTATTTTTTATGTAGGTACCCAGTTTTGTAAGTTCGCCCACAATATAAACGTCGATTTTTCAGCAATCATAATGCAAACTCTGTTTCTCTCAAGAAGAATGTTTATCTCCGTATCTGCAAACAAAAAATCTAAAACCATTATGCTCTATCTATAAAAACATTTATAAACTAAATAAAAGTTATATGTACAAGTTATTTATCAGAAACTGTAAAGAAATGCGGAAGTTTCACAAGATATATTCAGTCGTTCACGGTTCATTTGGCTGAGCTTAACTAAGTGCAGCAAGTGAGCCAATGGCAGCTCGTTCAGTTGTCGAAACAACTTAGGCTCACGATAAACTTACCGGAAGTGACATTTATCCTGTTTCATTAACTCCTGAGTACATAGAAAAGATTTTGTCTAAGCTAATTACGGAACTATTTTCAAAATATTGTTGCTAAGAAACGAGCTCGAAATCCTACTAATATTATAAACGCGAAAGTTTGTATGTATGGATGTATGGATGTTTGTTACTCTTTCACGCAAAAACTACTGAATGGATTTTAATGAAACTTTACAATAATATAGCTTATACATCAGAATAACACATAGGCTACAATTTGTAAACATATAGTTCGAAATACTAAACCTGCGCAGACGAAGTCGCGGGCACCAGCTAGTATAAAAATTAAATTATAAATTTAAAAAAACCCCCGACCCAAAAAAAGTAAGCAATAATTATGACAAAAGGTTAAAAACGCTAAACCCTATAAAAAGCAAAAAATAACTTTTAACACTACGTAAACTAAATTTTGACGTGTCGGGGGACCGCTCTAATTCATTACTTTAGATACGTGTTTTTTTATACGAATGTTGTAATGAGTTATGCCCAATTCGTCATTTTAGTGATTTGGCATCCATAAAAAACGTGTCCCGATTTGTCATTCCATAAAATATTTTATTTTGCTTAGTCCCAATTGGTCATCCGTACTTTATTTTGTAAAAAGTACTGTCAACAAGAAAAGCTTTACAATATTGTAATATGTTTTTTTATTATTATTTATGTTGGTTATGTTTTTTTCCGAATATGGCAAGACGCTATTAATAAAATCGCGATTTCAACGGCGTCACATAACGCACGACCAAAACCAAGATACCAGGATCGCATAAATCAGATGAGTAATATACCAACCATCGAGTGTCCATGGAACTGCCCACCATGTACTAGGACCGCATAACTTACAGGAGTATAGCAATCAAGAGTGTCAGGATTTTACATTTTATATACTAATTGTAGATAAAATACCAATTTACACCATGTCGATGAATTGTATTTTATGTATATCAACCAATTTTTTGAAAATCCCGGTATACTTAACTTATTTTATATATAAAATCAGGTAATAAAACAGAAGCCTTTTGTTTTCTAGAAAGAGACAAAATATAGAAGAAGGGGCAAAGTATGGTCCGGTTTCTATTGTTTTGTGTAAGTAACTATTTACTATTATCGGTATTAGCAAAAAAACATGTGGTGCAGATGCATTATTAGTTGGTTATTAAGCGCCCTTGAAGTGCATGCGAGTTTTTAAAAATGAATACCGGAAAAACAGTAATAGCACAATTTGGGACCAAAACTTAAGCACATATACATAAAGAAAATAAATATATTTTCTTAATTGTGTATGGATAGTAAGAACAAGAAGTTTAAGAAGATAATTGAACTGAAACGTTATGTTTATACGAACAAGGTCCAATTAAAAAAGCACTGCAGTATGTGCAACACAACTGCTGACTAGATTCAAATTATTTTTGTTAATTAAATGTATTTATTTTCTTGTTTGTGAATATTTTTATGTATACAATCTCTTTGCTAGTTATGGGCTCCTGGTACTTTTGTTAACGGTACAAAAAGTATCGAGTCACATTTTCGGGTTTATAAGTCTTCACCTGTGTTTTATTGTACATTTTATTATATTTATATGAGAGCTATTTAAACCTTTACCTACATCGAAGTGTTTCATTTAAAATTTCTTCTAACACTTTTATTTCTGACGGTACTCTGCTGCGTGAAATTTTATGCGGGTGACGAAATGGAACTCAAAATTTAAATATTAAATTATTTATTTTGCTCGAATGACGAATTGGGAATTGATGTATGGAAAAAATAGTTGGTGACCAATCGGTACTAATGACAAATTGGGAATAACTCGTTGTAATTAGGTAGGTATCATTTGATTTATGTACGTATTTTTGAAGGTAAAAAGCGGTCCCCCGACACGTCAAAATTTAGTTTACGTAGTGTTAAAAGTTATTTTTTGCTTTTTATAGGGTTTAGCGTTTTTAACCTTTTGTCATAATTATTGCTTACTTTTTTTGGGTCGGGGGTTTTTTTAAATTTATAATTTAATTTTATTTCATGCTTTTTAAAGGAGCTCCTTAATTTTTCCTTCTTTCATTTAATAATCTTTTATTTTAAGATGGGGTCGCTATATGCGATCTCGGCCAAAGGAAGCTGTTTAACAATCTTCATGACAAACTGGCTCTGGGAGAATTGCACAGATTGAGAAACAATAAAGATTAACCTTTGGACATTCTAGATTTTCAGCAAAAATATAAATCGGTTTATCCGTTTCATTCCGGCATTCCAGGGTTTCATCCGCCACATCCCATTTCCAGCATCAGGTTCTCGTCAATCAGAAACATGAAGAGAACTCGTCAAGACAAATTCAACGAGCCCAAACTCGATGGGTTTACTAAAAGGCAGTTCAGGGTTACGTCTCCTACCTTCGTGCCCTAACAGCAGACCAGCTCAGTGGTTCCAAAAGACATTAGTATTTCAAATTTCAGATCCTACATATGCTTGCAAGTAAACTGAGCGTGTAACATTCCTATCACACCTAACAAACGAGCTGATGACCTTGAAGACCTGAACCGATTTCCACCAAACATAGCTAAGAACACTCCCGAATGACATTCCTTTCAAACAAAAAAAACCGCATTACAATCGGATCATCCGTTTGGGAGCTACGATGCCACATACACACACACACACACATACACACACACACACAGACACGTCAAACTTATAACACCCCGTCGTTTTTGCGTCGGGGGTTAAAAATAAAACTATGTCGATGATGTCTTTTTAAAATCCAAGAACCTATAAACAGAATTGATAACAATTTTCTTTAAAGAGTATCCTTCTTATAAGGGCATGTTTCAAAAGGCAGTTAGTTTCTTTAGAACAGTAATAGAACCAAAAGCCATTAAATTATTTAAACAACAACAAATTACATATTTGTTATCCGAGATATAGCGATATACCGACATAGCCCACCGGATTAACAAGTTGAAGTGGCAATGGGCAGGCCATATTGCTCGCAGAGCGGATGGCCGATGGGGCCGAAAAGTGCTGGAGTGGAGACCACGGACTTGCAAGCGCAGCGTAGGACGTCCACCAACAAGGTGGACAGACGACCTTATAAAAGTCGCCGGAAGACGCTGGATGCAGGTCGCCTAACAGGTATCTGTGGAGATCTAAGGGGGAGGCCTATGTTCAGCACACTCGTACTTGAAAGCTTTAAACACTAGAGACTTACACACTAGAAACGCTCACAATATTTTCAGCACAAAGTTAATAAAATTCACATTCGTAATTGAATTCCCGTAATAAATAGGCATTCATTATACAATCCAAGCTGTGGGTCGGGTGCAGCCAGCCGTGACCTCTGCTGATCCCCTTTAGATTGGCCCTGCATTGCGCTCAAATTATATCATGATGCTGTTAAAATGCCCGTTTTGTTATTTTTCAAACTGAAAGTGGAGTGTCGTTTAATTTTTTTGTAATTTTAAAGAAACCTGGAATTTAGAGATTTAGAGTCTGAAATATTCTCAAATAGCAGTAGCAAGATATTATAACAATCGTTTGTCAGCATTCTTCAAAGTCAACAATAAGTAAAGTCTACCAAAAAACTTCATCCCTCACAAAATACGTCATAGATATTCCTGTGAGAAGTTCAAACATTCTAAGTAAATTGGACCTGTCAAATAAAAGGTTCTCGCCTTGCGAAGAACGTGTTTCGAATATAAAACTGAAGTTAGTAACGAGTCGCCTCTGGTGTTGGTGCGGCGTGAAATTTAGAAATAAAGTATGAAATGGGTCAGATGTTAACAGTTTTGGTGAGTCTTTTTTTGGTTAAGTGATGTTTTAATGAGATAAAATTGTGGTTTGTAGTAGAGTAGGAATTGAAAACTAATTGCTGTCAGATGTTTGATTTTTGAGGTGCAATGGTGCTAATAACTTCCACTAACACTCTCAACCGCGTACTCTACCTTCCTCTATAAATATACCTACGGACCTGTAGTTTCTGATAATTGTATATTCAAACAAAGAAAGAAAATTTATCTCCAGCTTTACGATATTAGTATTCTAAGAAAGAATCACAAAAGTAGGCATTACAATCAAAACAAAAATAAATAATTTACATGTATGCTGTTTTTTGCAGCCAGCCACGAGCACAAAACAAAATCAACATTGAAATAGGAACTAATATTGCATATCTTTATTTCATATTATTTTTATTTACATAGTTATTTACATAGATATTTACAACACAAAAAAAACTATCCTAGTAAAACAATAAAAATAAAAAAAAAACACTATATCTAAAAAGCGTCAAAAAATTCCTCCCCATCGCTGTCAACTGGGAGCGTACCCAAGAGGCTGGCAGCATTACCTCGTTGGATGGCCATGCTGATCCTTTGTCCGAGGTAATAGCCAGCCTTTTCGTCACGAGAAGCGTCAACCAGCCGCCTAGACAGATCTTTAAATAGGGTGTGCGCATTCGGACCCCACGACCCGAGGGTTTCAACCCCAAACGGTTCGAAAATATATTTGCCAACAAGGCCACTATATTTCATATTATGTCCACTTTACCAAACAATGGAATAAATTAAGTTTTTCCATCACAATAAGTTAAGCAAAAGCCATAAGAGCGATGTCACAAACACACCGCTTTTGTTCACAAGTCGGTTATTAAAAACCTTTGTACTCATATAATGTTTACTTTCCGCAAACATTCTTCTAAAAGAGCAGTTTGCAAAAAATATCTTTATAAAGATTCTTCAATGAACGTTGATTGAATTTTCGTACGATGTCACAAAAAGTTTATATCACGTTGCCAAGATTTTTGGAGCTGAAACAATTAAAACACTCTTCCATTGAAACATGAGCAAAATTAAGAGAAAGAAAGTAATATATATACTTGATATATATAAAATTATATTTTTTTACGGAGCAACCATTTTGAGTGTTTGAACACGTATCTGTTTCAATTAGCTTGGATACATATTATTTTTCGCAAATACCTATTATTAATATTTATTTTTATTCTTTGTTTCAGGTATGTTCGAAACCTACATTCAACAGTTAATTACGTAAGTGAAAGAAAAAAATACGTTGATTAGTAAAAGAACGGTAAGTAAATGTTAATTTATTTCTGAAGCAATTACTTTGCTGACCGTAAAATATATTCTAGCGGAGAAATATTAATTAATATCCGTCTTTTGTTTGGCTGATTAATGTTTTTAATACGAGGAACTGAAATTATTTTACACAATACTTTGCTCGTTTGTTTAAAAAACCGTGTTTTTCGAGATCGAAAGAAACAAAAGAGTAAGGAAGGATTTTTGGCCTGAAAATGCTGTTGTTAAAAAAAACTAAGCAAAAAGAAAACAATAGTATAAATATATTTTAATCTTTTATTGTATGTGTGTTTCGTGGCCACAATCACAAAGTGTGAAGCCAAAAACTGTTTAATTTTTCTATGAAAAATTGAAGTAAAAAAATCTTTAAAAACAAGCTTTTATTTAAATGCGCTAAAAAGAAAAAAATACTTTTACTGTAACTTTACTGTCAACTTATAACGACATTTCAAATTTAACATATTTGACACAATTTATAAATTTTAAAAGCTTGTCACGAGATTTAAGTACTCGTATTTACTTTCTTAGTAAAATCGCAACAAGCTTTTAAACATAAGTATAAATTGTGTCAAAAATAACTAGTCCGCCATCTTGTATATTTAGCCATATTGGATTTAGGATGACGTCACATAGCTTAACATGCATTGTCATCCAAACTAAACAATGAACAACATGAAATGTATGCAAAATTTCAGCTCAATCGGTTAAGGGCAAGTGCCTTAAAATTGAGTTGTAAAATTCCACCCGAACACACATAGTTACATACATACATTGCAAGTTAAATAAAAGCTTGTAATAAAAAGCTTGTAAAAAATGAGCTATGATTTTTTACCTTGACGTAAACAAATAGCACATCATTAGTTATCACTACACAAAAAAAACGCTTATGAAAACTGAAAAATTTCGAAGAATGACAGATTTGCATAATTCTGTTGAATTCAAAATTTTCACGGATTTTATGTGAATTTTATCTCTCGCTTTTACTGAAAATTATTCTCAGCGGGGTAGTTCCTTTGGGTAACGGGTAAAACTGTTGAAAAAAGTCACTGATCAATATTGGCCTAACATTATTATTGTGAAAGGTCTGACACCAGTCTAATCAAGGGGTATAGGGTTGCCCGGGTAACTGGGTTGAGGAGGTCAGATAGGCAGTCGCTTCTTGTAAAGCACTGGTACTCAGCTGAATCCGGTTAGACTGGAAGCCGACCCCAACATAGTTGGGAAAATGGCTCGGAGGAAGAAGATTATTATTGTGAAAGGATCAATAAAACCACAACAGTAACATAATTGCTACCATACAAACCAACACAAAGTACAAGTGTACAACAATTATAATTGTGCGGACAAAGGCCTTGTACAAATGCTCACACATCAAGCTAACCAAGTGCGGTTTGATTAAGTGAAAACGCTTTGTAATTGACTTGTAAAGCGGTCTGTGTTACTTGGCGACATCGCTGAAATGGCTTGGCGACATTACTACATTTCTGAAAACAGAATGATAAAGAAGAAACATTTTTTTGGCTCTGAAAGTACTAAACCGGTTTCAAAAATTCTTTCATTGTTGATAAGCTAGACTTTTCTGGCTATATTTTTCTGGGAACGGAAAGGAGTTCCCTCGAGATGCAAAACCGCGGAGTAAATAGCTTGCTAAACTATAAATTCGCGAGGAAGTTCTAGGAATATTACCTGCAGGTACCAAGACAAGTCAAGGTGGAATGCTAGTTTTAATTACAGGAAAATTCTGCCAGTAATGCTATGTAAGCCATTTTTTCGTAGAATGCTCTGTTTAGCACCTATTTTAATTGAGATCTCTATCCAAAAGTTAAAAATGTCTCACTTTATTTTACTTTGTTCTTGCCAGCAACATTAATAATATAAAGAGGAAAAGTTTGTCTACTTTTTTCAGCATTAATTTTTACGCAACAAAATACAATGACACTGAGGAGTGCTTAACACAGAAACTTATAAACAAATGAAGATAATATTGAAGTACACCAATAAAGTACTGCAAACTTTTATTCGGCCGATAGTTTGTTTGAGCTCATTAATCAGTATGGAGATGAATGATAGTACGCACATTATTACTAAGATTAGGTATTTAGCCGGTATCAGACCGACTGAAAACTTTGACTGGAATCAAGATTTTCTTTTGCCAACCATAGGGTCAACTGCCTGCTCTAGGTTCAGCCTGCTCTGTGTTGCGGGTACTCTAAGTGTTATTCTATGAACATATCTTTCTATGTCATCACCCAAGCCTGTATAATTTGGGTATGCTCAAAGACCAGATAGACGAAATTCGTGTAGTTTCAAAACCATTAATTAGAGGTCCTCTGAGACTGTTCTTGGACCTCAAACTTTAGAAATAAATGGCCTAAAGCATACACCTAGTGAGATATGGGATAATGACTTGTCAAGAGTGTACAGTGAGCAGGAATATGGGTTTCTTGGAACAATGAAGTGTGCGCTAAGAGGTTTGGATCTTTGTTTTGATGTCTGTATATGTGTATGTTTTGAGTTATGACGTCATAAATCTTTGTGAGTTTATCTTGCATTGTTGCATGTTATGTTTAAAGTTGTGGTGGCCAGGTAGTTAAAGGACCAGCCTCTCAAGTATGAGTATGCAGGTTCGGTATTAGGTCATTTAGGTATCAATGTAACTTTTCTAAGTTATTTGGTACTTATTACGTAAATCTTGGACACCAAAGACCGAGTGAGGGTCTGTTCAAACAGACCGGCTTGGAGAGCATCGGCGCGGATTTTTCTTTTCACACAGACCGGAGCCGATCGGCTGCGCGAGCATTAAAGAGCATGCAATCGGAGCCACGCGTCAAGAAAAAGTACGCGATCGGAGCCGGTCGGCTCCTCTTATTATTTCACACCGAGCGCCTTCGAGCATTCTTAATGACAAAAGCAGTGCACATTAAAAAATTAACCGTACTACAAATACTACCTCAGTGCTTGATTTTCAACGTGTTGAGAATTTGCTCTTCTCTCCGAGCCGGTCTGTCTGAACGGACCCTGAAGGTACAGGAAAACAACTTGAGGAAACCTGAACTCTGGACTTTAAAATCTGAAATCACCAATCTACCTTGAGTGAGCGAAGAGGTATATATTCAGCAGTGGGACAATGAATGATGACAGAGATATATATTTTATTTCATCAACTAAACCCAAAAACTATTTGTAACATTCATTGTTCCAACTAACGACTAGGCAGACCGAATATAAAACATATTGTTATTTTATTGCTAAAGTAATTTGGCACGCGATGCGAATAAAAAAACTATGGTTCAAAAACAATGAACATGCTTTCAGTCGGTTTTCATGAATAGTATTGTTTGATTGTAACATGAATTTATGAAAGCTTGTACAAAAGCTTTCCGTGAAAACTTGTGTGTGAGGCAGAGGCAGCGGTGTTCTATTATACGATGTGATGTCTTCCTAGCCGATTATCGGCCACAGCGGCTGTGCTCATATGATCAGCCAACTGTGCAGGACATATTATAGTGCACAAGCAATTGCGCAGACACAGTTGCATTTACTATTACTTCACTTCCCTTCCTATTAAGAGAGTCCGATGGAAGGCAATCCGACATGACGGAAGAGAGATCAGGTGCAGGACCGACATTAACGTGCTCTCCGATACACAAGTGCATCAATCACCAATTTCCAGACTGTAAATAGAAACAAATATTTTTTTACTCAGCTTTTACCTGTACACCTGTACACAAAACCTGTACACCTGTACCTGTAAACAAAAATCGATTTAATCATTTTAAAATCTATACTAATATTATAAAGCTGAAGAGTTTGTTTGTTTGTTTGTTTGTTTGAACGCGCTAATCTCAGGAACTTCTGGTCCGATTTCAAAAATTCTTTCTGTGTTAGATAGCCCATTTATCGAGGAAGGCTATAGGCTACTTTTTATCTGGGTCCGTGCCGAGGTTCCCACTGGATGCGGGTGAAACCGCTGGCAGAAGCTAGTATTTAATAAACCACATACCTAACTATAAATCCTACGAAACATAACCAAAGAAAGGTTACTCCTAACTTCGAAGTCACAAGTTCTGACCTTTTAAGCCGGTACATTCATACATAGCTCTACGCATGCGCAGAACATTTACGCGTACTACGACTGACCTTTTCGAAGGACAGCGTCAGTAAAGATAGTTTCATAGTACTCTATTTATAGTTTTATTTTGTGAAAAGTTGTAGCAGTTCTGTGCAAACATTTTGTTTTAATTTGCGAATGGAGGATTTTATCTTAATGTATTAATTTGTGGACACCTTTATAAGGACAGACGACCTTATAAAGGTCGCCGGAAGATGCTGGATGCAGGTCGCTTCCAACAGGTATCTGTGGAGATCTAAGGGGGAGGCCTATGTTCAGCAGTGGACGTTTTATGGCTGAGATGATGATGATGATGATGATGATGATTAATTTGTGATGTAGATTGCCCTCATGGATTGTAGTCGTGTATGGAATAAGCAGTTTCAAATTATTTTATTTTTCATTTGCGCTTAAATTTTTTGCGATTAAAGAATGACATAATTTATGTGGAGCGTTTTCTTTTTTGTATTTATTCTATTCATTTCTGAATTCAATCTCGAATCTATTGATGGATACATTATTAGGTTCGTTTATAGAAATCCGCTATGTATTGGTTTATCTCTCTACCTATTTTTTTTCGTTATGACTTCATCTTCTATTTTGAAATCTTACTACAAAAAAGTTCCCAAAACTCGTGATGTTCCCCAAAAATAAAATTCTACAAAAAATGCTTAAAAAATCATGCATTGTTTACAACTAGGCGTTAATTTGGTATTTTCGTTAATGACTGGCACAGGTACATTGTTTAGACATAAACAATCGCACAACTACTGCCAAGTTTTAATGTGGCGTATTTTTCCATACAATGTTTAGTATTTCTTCGCGTATTTTCAGTAAATTCTGCTGTTTGTCAGCCAAAGTCATCAATGGGAGAACCCATTCTCAAAAAAAGTAGTTACTACTAGTGTTTTAAGGAACTTCTTGACACGATATAAATATGTAAGTTTCATGAAATCATAGATTTCTTATTCCATTAGGTAAGTCATCAGTGTATTGTACAGGTCTAGTAGTCTCGGGTTCGATTCCATGGGTCGGGCGGATATAACTTGGTGGGTTTTTCAAATCTTATTTTATTTAGGGGCTTTTATCAAAGACATGTTAGCCCCATCGTACCCTTTTACACCTTATATGGTTTCATGAACTTTCACAAAGCATGCAGCACCTCGACTATTTACAATACGTTTACAAAATCCCCAAAAATCATCCTCCGAGCCTTTTTCCTAACTATGTTGGGGTCGGCTTCCAGTCTAACCGGATTTAGCTGAGTACCAGTGCTTTACAAGAAGCGACTGCCCTGCCTGACCTCCTCAACTCAGTTACCCGGGCGACCCAATACCCCTTGGTTAGACTGGTGTCAGACTTACTGGCTTCTGACTACCCGTAACGACTGCCAAGGATGTTCAATGACAGCCGGGACCTACAGTTTAACGTGCCATCCGAAACACAGTCATTAGTACAAAATCCCCAAAAAATTGCGTCTTAAAAAAATCACAGACTTTTCATCTAAGATTAACAACGTTAAAATGATTTCTTTTTCACATAAGTCTTGTTGACAGATTAGAATACGTCTGGCTGCGACTTACGTTGAATGTCATTGCTCTGAAAGTATTTTTGGTGCGGGCGATTTTTCTGCACGCGAGTGTAGTGATGTAGATAGATAGAAACTCACGTGACAGTGGAGCAAAGACCTCTTCTTGTGTACAGAAGGAGGTACTGAGAAGGAGTTAAAATGAAATATTATTATTTCTAGTGTTGTGGTTAGTTTTTTCGCTTCCTATGACTAAAAGGTAAGAGTTATTCGCAATGTTGGTAAAGTTAGTCGAAATAAGGAAGTTCCTCTTGATTTTAACAATCGTTATTGTGATGGATTGTTTTACATAAGATTTCTTCATGAAATATTTTTAGTGAACTTGAAAATGAATTAGAATATTTTACTTTATATTCAATATTTTTTAGTTTCTGTAGTACAATGCAAGACGACTAATAACATATAGACAAATGAATAAAAACAACCAAAGAATATAAAATAACCTCATTATTTGAAACATAAATCGTATATTAGTTATTCACTATTTTATTTTTCCATTACCATAATTTTCTTATTGCCCAACCAAGCCACTTACTCGATTAGTTATTCAATTCCATAGACAATAGAATACACACTCTATTTCATTTATGGGCCAGTAATACTACGTATAATAGCTGAATAACCTTGAAATTACTAAAAGAGAAAACAAGTAAATGTATTCTCAGTAAACAATGATAATAAAGAGATGTATTATGGAAATCCTTTCGTGAGCGTCTCGTAAAACCTCGTCAAAATATTGTTCGATAGTATCTGTAGTAAAATGAAAAGTATCTATCCCCATTTATAAATTGATTGAATCAATATAGCTGAAAGTATAATCAACATTATCAAATGTTCACTGAGAATATTGAGAATTAAAATAAACAAAACATAATCTCCCAAGCCGTTTCCCCATATGTTAGGGTCAGTTTCCAGTCTAACCGGCTGCAGCCGAGTACCAGTGCTTCACAAGGAGAGACTGTTTATCTGTTGACTGTTTATCTCCTCAACCTAGGTATCCAAATACCCCTAGGAAAGACTGGTACTGAACACTGTTACATTGAAAGAAAAAAATGCAAGATGATAAATAACTATAAAAACATTCAACACAAAAACGATTTAAATTATGATTTTAATACAAAGGTACTTATTAGTTAGTATTGAGATTTTGAACAACCTACAACCTCGTAAATTAGGATTTATCAAAATCTCGTTAAGTATAAAAAATAAATGCGTATTCGGCTTTTTCTATTGAAGCCTCATTCAGCGCAGGCTTCACACAGCTGACCTTTATAAAGGACAGAAAGGCTCAACACTTGACATTTAAAATCTTTTTGTGATTCTCTCCTATTTATCCTTCAAACGCATTACCTTTTAAATAAGCGTTATTGTAAAGTAGATTAAGCAAGAAAGGCGTAATTTAGCTTTAATTACAAAATTTATTTACAAAATCATTTCTATTTAATTCAAAATTATTTTTATTGTGAATAATAATACCATGATATTTTTTTTTTGAAAATCAAAGAAAGTTTTTTTTTATTATTTTTACATTATTATTTGTTACTACCTGTTTTCCCATGATTTCTTCCGCGTCCCACGCGATTATCTCACCGTACCCAAACAAATATAGCCTAAGTTAATATAGCCTAAGTTAATATAGCCTAAGTTAATATAGCCTAAGTTACATGGAGATAGTGTAGCTTCCGGTGAAAGAATTGTACTAAGTAATCGGTTTAGTAGTTTCGGAGCCTTTAGGGTTCTTCATTATTATATAAGTGTAGATGAAATGTTGATTTTCTTTTTAATAATTTCATATGTAAAAAAAAACTATTTTAATCTATACTAATATTATAAACTTAGTTTGTTTGTTTGGTTGTAATGGAAAAACTCAAAAACTACTGGACCGATTTTAAATATTCTTTGACCATTAGAAAGCTATATTATCTGCGAGTAACATCCTAACTAATATTATAAATGTGAAAGTAACTCTGTCTGTCTGTCTGTCTGTCTTTCTGTCTGTCTGTCTGTCTTTTCTTCACGCCTATACTACTGAACCGATTTGTGTGAAATTTGGTACAGACATAGTTTGGAACTTGAGAAAGGACATAGGATAGTTTTTATTACAAAAAAATATAAAAATAAAATGTATTTCGGACATATAGCGCCATCTATTGGTCAAACCAAAAATCACTATTCCACGCGAACGAAGTCGCGGGCAAAAGCTAGTAGGCTATATTTTATCCCAGTGCGGGCAGTAGCTCCCATGGGACGCGGGTGAAACCGCGGGAAAACGGCTCGTGTCCTATAAAACTATTCAAAATCACAACAAAAAGAACATCAAATGGAACAAACCACAGACTAAAACAACAACGTCTTAATGGAGAGGTCATTACCCTAAGGGCGGGACATATAACATTTTTACGACCATCTCAGGGTACGTTGTTTTCCCTCTTATAACACAGAAGATTCCCTTTTATTATATTCAATAAACAGAGGGAAATCAATAGAGTGCTCATGCAGACCGAGGAATGATTGGGGCGTAAATACGATTGTCTTATGAGAGATAATAAAATGGTGATAAGGCTAATGTCTGTCTGTGGGGTTGGTTGCGATTTTAGATTAAATAGCCACGAGTGTGTAGACTGTGTAGCTACGCCTAGTTTTGTCCGATGAAGCGTAGACTTTATGTAGACCTAATTCTAACCGAAGATAAGAGGGAAGAACAAAGTTTATAATATGATAATACATAAAAAAAAATTTCACAAGAATAGGTAAATATAACATAATTTTTAACATATTCTTATAGATATTCCAAAAAATATTTGCAAGAGCTACTTCGATTTTCAATTCATAAACAAACGAGGTTCTATTGTTTTGTTTCTTTTTTCAATAGAAAAATATATTTTCTGAGTTTTGATAATGTCAAGTTACGCTTTGATTGTCAAGTTAAACCTTCAGGTGCCTTTCATGTATTATGAAATAAGATAAGTTATCTTTTTAAAATATATTTTTGCGTTTGCTGCAGTAGAGTGAAAGTATATATTTCGGCTTTTTACCGTTTTTTTTGTAGGTAGGTATACTTTACTTCAATGAATTTAATCAAAATAACTTTCGTTATTTCTAAGATATTTGAAGCCATTTTTACTGTGTAGAAAAAACCATATCATATCCTCAATACTATTATTATTTTATATTTATAACACAAATCCAAATGTCGTGTTACAAGTTTACTCAATTCCGCCTAAAAAAATATCCGTCTGCCTGCATTTTCCCTGTAGATAAGACTTCGAGAAAAAATATTATTTCCAAAAAAATATTTCGCAATAAAAGCGAACATTAATAAAGGATTTCACGCCATACATCTTAAAGAGCCGGATATATCCAGATAAAAGGGGAAGTTCAGTGGAGAAGAAATTGGGTCATTGACCCCAACCCTTCACTCAGCCTGTAAGATTGTTTAGTGTATTGTACATATACCTATATATTGTGTATGTGCACTTGAAGGGTTAGACAATACATTTAAAGATGGCGTACAAGATGTTTGTAGCTTTTACTCTTTATTTGTGCTTAGGTAGTTGTAGTAGGTACAGAATTGGAGCTCATAGGCTTCGTAATTAATAAGGTTAAGCAACGCTTGGCACGGTCGGTTCGTGGATGGGTGACCATGACCATTTTGTCATAACTGCTTCATCTTCTACGTTTCGAAAGGTACTTTCAATTGCTGGGTGCCGGCTGTTATTTGACTACTTTGGCAGTCGTTACGGTTAGTTAAAAGCTAGAAAGTCTGATAACCAGTCATACCAAGATTATTTGATTTTGATTTGACAGCCTCGTTGGTCTAGTGGTCGAAAGCGCGGCTGCTGTGCTCGAGGTCTCGGGTTCGATTCGATTCGTTCGATTGGGTTTTCTTAAACTTTCACAAAGCAGCCCGTAGTCTGGAAGTTGGTGATTGATTCACCCGTGCATCGGAGAGCACGTAAATGTCGGTCCTGCGCCTGATCTCTTTCCGGTCGTGTCGGATTGCCGTTCCATCGGGTTATGAGAGTGAAGGAATAAGGAGTGCACCTGTGTCTGCGCAAATGCTCGTGCACTATAATATGTCCTGCGCAGCTGGCTGATCTCCTTAAATGAGAACAGACGCCGTGGTCGAAATCGGCCGTGGACGCCATTAAAATTTGATATTCTGTGGATGGCCTTTAAATAATTATTCATGTAAAATTGTGAAAATGTAAAAAATATTGTTCATTTTATTTAAAAAGGGCTCCAAAAAAAGGGAAGGAAAGTTAAAGTTAAAAATAGAAATTGTGAACAAGTGAAAATTAACAAACTTTTCTTAGAAAGAAGCCTTTTGTTATTTTCTTGAGCGTCCAAAAAGTAAATTGGTCATTTTAGCGCGACAATGGCGGTAAAATTTGTTGATCATAATTACTAAAAGTTTTTGTAAGTTGCTTTTAAATAAAAAAAATAAAAACAGTACCTACCTAGCATATAAACTACCCGTAACGACTGCCAAAGATGTTCAAATGATATAATCATTAAAAAGAATCACTTAAACTTCGAAATTCGAATAAAACAATATTGAACTCAAATGGAATTTCAAAATATGAACTTACCTTGCATTAACACTGGCCTTATATAAATCGCAGACATTTGATTTATATATGAAACATTTGAGGAGAATAATTCAATTCGAAATCCAATTTAATATGGTAAAAGCCGACTCGAAATCAGGGAAACGGACATTGCGCAGAGAATTAAAATTATTATTGGTTTTTGAAAATGGAACGTAAAAGCTTTGGAGGAGGTTTTCAATTAGAGGTTGGGTTACTAATAGGCCTTTACCATAGACGATCATAATTATAGAATTAATTGCTTTTATCCGCAATTTTGATAAAAGCGTAGTGGAACTAAGTGTTTTAAGCCTTTGAAATAACCACAGTGATATTATATTCTTGTATAAACTCAACAAAGGAATTTTGTTTATTTTATTATAATTATATTTTAATGTTCAAAAAATTGTTACTCTGGTAAAAAGGACAATAATGGGATATATGGAGCTAGCTATAGTGATTTCTATTCAGTATGTGAGCCGCGGTAAACAGTTTCTTATCACTCACACAAACATTTCTTTAACCTAGTCATATTAAATATAGATACATGTAAAATCAAAGTCATACAATTTCTCTCATCAAAGTCATGTTACTAAAATTCCAAGCAAAGCAGTATTTACTAACTAAAGCTCACTAAACCTATAAAGTACTTCAAAGGGTCGTCAGCCATTTTAAATTCTAGGATTACACGAAGCTTAGTACCTTAGTGTTTCATAATGAATGTAACAGACCCAAGGGTACTAGAATTATGTACGGTAATACGTAGGTATATTATTTTTGAAAGACTTAGCTAGCTTAAAATTGTCTGAGGGACTATGTGGAGGCTATGAAATCTATAATGGCGTCCACGGCCGATTTCGGCCACGGCGGCTGTTCTCATTTAAGGAGATCAGGCAGCTGCGCAGGACATATTATAGTGCACGAGCATTTGCGCAGACACAGGTACACTCCCTATTCCTTCACTCTCATAACCCGATGGGACGGCAATCCGACACGACCGGAAAGAGATCTGGCGCAGGACCGACATTTACGTGCTCTCCGATGCACGGGTGAATCAATCACCAACTTCCAGACTACGGGCTGCTTTGTGAAAGTTTAAGAAAACCCACAAAGCAATTTCGGCCCGACCCGGGAATCGAACGCGAGACCTCGAGCACAGCAGCCGCGCTTGCGACCACTAGACCAACGAGGCAGTCAAAATACGCGGTAATAAATCAGCGGTTTCACCCGCATCCCGTGGGAACTACTTCCCGTACCGGGATAAAAAGTAGCCTATAGCCTTCCTCGATAAATGGGCTATCTAACACTAAAAGAATTTTTCAAATCGGACCAGTAGTTCCTGAGATTAGCGCGTTCAAAGAAACAAACAAACTCTTCAGCTTTATAATATTAGTATAGACTAGCTTCTGCCAGCGGTTTCACCCGCATCCCGTGGGAACTACTTCCCGTACCGGGATAAAAAGCCTCGTAGCCTATAGCCTTCCTCGATAAATGGGCTATCTAACACTGAAAGAAATTTTCAAATCGGACCAGTAGTTCCTGAGATTAGCGCGTTCAAACAAACTCTTCAGCTTTATAATATTAGTATAGATTTAATTAAATACCTTAGTATTTATTAAAAACAGGAGAGTTTTTTGTGTCATATTCAGGAATAAATCCAGACTTTACCAGCTCTTTAGGCAAAAGCTCATTACACCTTTCGCTAGCCACCAATCGAACAAACCTAAGACCTAAGTCCACCGACATCATAAAAGATTAAAGACTGCTTTTTTTAAAACAACTGTTTACTTTGAAAATTCAACGTTAAAATTTATATTTAACAGTTGTTATAAGAAAATTGATTTTTATGTTGTCAATGTTGTCCAGTGAACTTGGGCCTTATTTAGCCACGGTTGACACCCATAAACCAATTTTGTTCAAGTATTCACCCACATAACATAAATAAACAATTGTTAGTTACATGTTAAACGGTATTTAATTAGGAATTCTCCTCAAGTAGTTGAAGTTAATTAGTTAAGACAGAAGTCGTTGATGGCGGCACATTTGTCACTCCTTCATTAGTTCCATTTATTTTACGTGTAACCTGTTAAAAGGTACTATGCTAACTTTTCGAGTATAATTTAGTAACATATGAATAAATAGTTATTTCGATGCAGAAAGTCTAGTGATAGAACTGAAAGTACAGTTCCGTCAACTTTGCAGAAGTGCAGAAGTAGTTTGGAACCGTGCAACTAGTGTGACGTTTCATCATTTTTCAGCCTGCAAAGGCCTATTTGAAAACACATTTGACTTTGACTTTCAGTACTTCAATCGTAGCCACTGTTGTATCTGAGTGTGTTGAGATGTGCACTCAATGCTGGGTTCAAAAGTACCAAAATATGTATCTAGACTAAATATTCAAAAATCTTCGTTCCAATTTTGTAGTAAACAAACTGTTGTATCCAACTGTTATAGGAAGGTATTATTTAAATTACACAGAGATTTGAATACTCAATCCGATAAAACTTTACCAACAAACTTTGGCTCAAACTCAAATGCTCGCCAAAAATATTAACCGGCATTGTTATGACAGAATTTAACGAGAAAAATCCGACCATAAATTTAAATACCAATCAAACACAGTTAGGGCTAAAAGGCTTTATTTTTCGTAGAAATAAAAATGCCACGCATATTTGTGGGCAGTTCAGGAAATCAGGTTTTTCATGAAAATTATTGTGCGGAAAGATGAACGGAGATGCCATAATGTAGGTAGGTCAGTCATCTTCTTCTAGGTCAAATACGTATGGTAGGCATGACCAAAACAATCACTTACGAGTAACTAAGAGGCGCGGAGTACTAACGAGGCGTTCGGGTTCTTTGAGGTATCTGTCAACGATTTTTGGTATTACAAAAAATTATAGGGTCGAAAGAAGGTGTGACAGGGTGAAGGCAGTAACGTTCCTCGTATCCCGCATTTTGGCGACGCTACTTTCTTAGTAGATTTTCCGTTATGTCCGCTACTTATTTTGTTCTCCATGGTTTTTTCCTGTTTGTAAACCCTTTTTATGTTTGAACCTGCAACATATTGGTGTTAGTCATAGGGGCAGGTAACTCTAAATATGTTTTGTTTCACAACCTATTAGGCTAGTTTTATTTCTTACGTTAACCTAAAAATTGAGGTAAAAAAATCTTTAAAAACAAGCTTTTATTTAAATGCGCTAAAAAGAAATAAATAAACTTTTACTGCAACTTTACTGTCAACTTATAACGACATTTCAAATTTAACATATTTGACACAATTTATATGTTTTAAAGGCTTGTCACGATTTTACAGTAAAAGTTTATTTTTTTTCTTTTTAGCGCATTTAAATAAAAGCTTGTTTTTAAAGATTTTTTTACCTCAATTTATTTTATACTTTTTAGTTTTCACCTGGTAAGTTCCTAAGTCTAAATTCTGTAGCGGCGGTCGTCTTAGATTTTGATTAGGTAAAGTGCACTTTATTCTACTTGTCAAGCCCTGTCATTGGATACCCATATGGATGGGATTCACCATTTTGTAGCGGCGACCATCTTGGATTTTATTTCGTAAAGTTCAATGTGTTCTACTTGTCAATCCCTTTTATTTGATACCCATATTGTATAGGTACCTTAAAAATAACTAGTCCGCCATCTTGTATATTTAGCCATGTTGGATTTAGGATGACGTCACATAGCTTAACATGTATTGTCATCCAAACTAAATATATAAGCAAAATTTCAGCTTAATCGGTTGAGGGCAAGTGCCTTAAAATTGAGTTGTATACATACATACATACTCGTACATTGCAAGTTAAATAAAAGCTTGTAAAAAGAACTGTGTTTTACTGTTTTCATCAGTAAGACTTAGGCCCGGTTGTTCGTACGTTACGGTAATGTTTGAAGATTTTGAATATAATCAAGACTTTTCCTAAATTAAAATACATTAGAAATACTATGAGTTTGTGTCCTAATGTCTGCTTTAAAATATATTTTCCCGCTAAGTGAAACGTTTCACATAAACACGATTTCACAATTTATTTCGAGAAAATATTTTTTCTGGTCGTTCTCTCCGTGTTAACCCTTCTCTGCCGCGAGCTCGTCAATCTTGGTGTTCTCGGTTGAATAATTTCAGAAACGGGTTAAATTGTGTGCAGGTACCCACTTTATCATATTTGTCATGTCTTATCAGGAAATAAGTGATACGAAAGTGGGTCGCAGGTATTTGTGACAAATATATATGGCTGTATTTGGTTTTTCTGAGTTATTGAGCGTTTGCAATTTTGCTGTGGTTTTTTCTCTGATATAAGAGGAGTTTTCTCTTTACATTGTAGTGTCTGAAACCGCGTTTAAATATTTTTTTTGAAAATTATTCTTGGCTTATCCCTATGCCAATCCATTGATGTCAAAACAAGTAAAAACATTCCATTCTATAAAAGTTTTCCATTATTTACAACATAATTAACATAATATACACCGTGACTTTTTAGTCGTCTTACAAAGGTGGTCCACTCAATCTATCCGACATAAAATACCACTAGACACGATTATTAATTTTATAGCCTTACTTTATTAAGATAATAGGTGCAAAGAAAAATACTGAAAACAAAATGTTTACGTATCTAACGGTAGAAAGTAGGTACTTTCCCAACGCGCCGCGCTCCATTGATACAAGATTCGGGCAGCGCTCACAACAGGGTGTTCTTATAATCTACGTCATGCATCATAATAATGAATTAATTTTTATTTTTAAATTATTCAAATCTCATAAATATTTTTTTTTATATATTAACGTTTACTAGTCATTGGATACATTAAGTAGGCTGCCGTTGTAAGACGACTAAAAAGTCACGGTGTATAGATGTGGGAATGGGTTGTATCCGAATATCTGATTGATTGAGTGAAAGTGTTTTAGATGTGTATCCGAACGATGAGAGTGAGATGATGAACGAGAGAGCATGAAAGAGAACGAACGAGAGAGGACTTTGTGAGGCATTATGTAGAACGACGACACGATTGAAGACGATGTTAAGATTAAGAATAGTTTTAAAGGATTGTGATTTTTGTAAAAGCTGCTTAATTGCTAAATAAACGATAAGAAGATTCTCCGGGCCGTTTCGCTGTTTTCTACCCCTACATAGAGGTACAGAATACCTATTAAATATATTCCCAATTCATCTGAAAATGGCACCCTGAATCATCAAAAAAAACATCTTTCATGTTAAACAAGCTATTGTAACTACTGTACTATTCATACATTTCTAGGAAAGCTGTGTAAGGCAAACGATACATTATGACGAATATATTAGCACAGTGAAGCTAGGCTCTTCACGATAAGGGTGTGTGTATATTCGACGCAGAACAAATATTTATATGCGGTGTACTATACCTAGTGCTATTTATGTTCGCGTATTGTTAAGATTTTGGGCGAAGATTGACGCGAGATTTTTATGGAATAACACATGTATGTAATGGAAGAAATGATTATGCGGTGCTTTTTTTGTGTAGACTACGAAAATGAAATATTAAAAGTGAAAAGTCATGTTTTAATCTAAGAAACTCTAGTTTAATCATAGTAATGGAAATGTAATTTTCGGAAGCATCTAATAATACGAAAATTAAAAGGGATAATATAACGAACACATTACGAGTGTTCTATTGAGTTGACTATTAACAATACCACACTCAAAAATCAATATCACAAGAAACACGCGCATTTTTCCACCTTAAAATACTTATCCATTTACGCCATTCTCCATTTAATGTGTATAATTTAATTAAATGAAAGAACATTTGAAAAACTCGTGGATTTGAACGTTTTCAGTAAATATCTCAAATTAAAGTCTAATATAACAGGAACTTCAGCGGTAGTTGGTTCTATATTTCTATAAATTTTCAATTAATATTAATAAAATAAAAATAAGTGGTGCATTGGTATTTCTCCTATTGCAAAATCATAAATTATTCTACGTCTCCTTAAAAAGCACAGACAAACTAGTTATTGTCTGAAAATTCGTATAATTTACCCACACTGAAACTAATGCTATAAAATACCACTAGAATCCAATGCACAGGAACAACACTACACATTAATCTTTCAGTCCAACTTCTTAATAGAATTAATTAAAGTCCATGTAGTTCAGTTTACAGGTTTAAACGACTTTTTATCACAATTACACGGTTTGCACACAATAACTTGAACGTTCATAAATTATATTGTGTGAAAATGTTCTGTTGAATAAGAACTTGGCACTTTAGTTGATAGCTTTATCTATTTTAATGACTTTATATTATTATTCTATACGAACATTCTGACGGCAGACATAAGTGTATGGAAGAAGAACGTAGTTATCTGAGGGCCTACTGGACTGATTTCAGAAATCATTTCAATGTTAGCCTTTATCAAACACTACCTTCTGCCAGCGGTTTCACCCGCATCCCGTGGGAACTACTTTCCATACCGGGATAAAAAGTAGTCTATAGCCTTCCTCGATAAATGGGCTATCTAACACTGAAAGAATTTTTCAAATCGGACCAGTAGTTCTTGAGATTAGCGCGTTCAAACAAACAAACTCTTCAGCTTTATAATATTAGTATAGATTTTACCTATGTCCCAAGGAAATCTTTTTCCCGCACGGTGATAAAACGATTGAATGAAATGCGCTTATTTCTTTGTTGGTTTGTACGCTGTAATATAAGAAACTATTGTGCCAATTTGGGAAATTATTTCGATATTAGCCCATTCATAAGCAGCTGTACCAGGGTGCCCCGTAGGTTCTACATTCCGCACCCGGAAAAAAAATCTACGGTCTTTCTCCGGCGTTAGACTATTTGTGTATAGTCTGTTTTTTAATCTCGTAGACTAAACTGACATTACGAGTGTTGTCAGTTTATTGCAAATTCTTAAATAGTGATGTGGCACGACCGAAACTTAGCGTTAATAAAATCAAGTATCGTTTTTTAACAATAAGTCATTCAGAAATAATGGGCTTATCCTTGATGATTACGCATGGCTTTGCGTGGTCAGGCATCCCTGGCGGTTTGTAGCTCGTCGTACAGCAGTGTGTACGTACGTGAATTTTAAATATAAAACTTTGAATGAATATTTAATTCGTATATTATAGATAAATAGTTACGATTCAACAAACCGGTATCGTAAGTACAACACTGCACAAAAGAGCTAGCAACATTATTTGTAAGTTTGACATTTTGCAAGTGTCAATTTAGTCTACGAGATTAAAAAACAGACCTACCCATTTAAATAGGTTCATTACATTTGTCATAAAAGTGTGACCGACATAGAGGCAGACTTTCGCATTTATTTATTTGCTATGGTCAATATATATCTGAATATATACGTATTTCCAACGGGTCTCTCTTTAATGAGTTTTTAAATTGATGACGATATGGCCCAATATTTTGACATACAGTAATAAATCATTGAATAATAAATGAAGTGTCTTTGTTTACCGTTTTCAATCAATTACTTGCAACTTGTCATGAAGTAATGATTTATGGAAATGACTTCATTTTCTAAAAGTTATCGAGTTTTACTGAGTCAATTAACGAATAGTTAGATGGAATTTTTCTTCAATTTATTTATTGCAGAGTAAAATCTACCTGAATTTGTAAAATCCACTTTTGTCTCTTCTGGAGCCCTTTGTACCAGGGTTTGCTGTAAATCGTACTAAAAAGTAAGTCCTCACGCTTCATCCATAGACAAAAGAGTATATCAAAAACCCGGCCAAGTGCGAGTCGGAATCGCGCACGAAGAGTTCCGTACCATTATTTAGAAAATGAGCAAAAAAAATCACGTTTGTTGTATGGGAGCCCCCCAAAGTATTTATTTAATTCTAGTTTTCAGTATTTGTTGTTATAGCGGCAACCAAAATACATCATCTGTAAAAATTTCAGCTCTCTAACTATCACGGTTCATGAGATACAGCCTGGTGACAGACGGACGGATAGAGGAGCGAAAACAATAGGGTCCCGTTTTACCCTTTGGATACGGAACCCTAAAAACCCAACCCCCATTTCCCTAATCGTGACATAAACCAATAAACAAAATGGCGTATCGCCATGACAATGACACGTAGGGAAGAGGTTATTGACATGCAGAATACAAACTATTAGCTGACGTATTACTTTTATGGCTATATTGCGTGTCTATGATGAAATAGACGAACGCATTCGTTGATATTTAAAAAAAGAATGGAATTTGTATTGACTTTATTTGAGTTTATTCATAAGTTGCTCTATTACTGTGACATTTGCGTGGTCGCCATATTGGATCGAGTTCATCATCATCATATTTGGCGGTTTATTGCTGCATATCTTTTGGCGTTCGGTTTTCTGAAAATTTGAATCAAGCAAACGTTCCATGATTATTCTCACAGTGTTAGATAGTCTTATGGAAAAGCTTTCAGTCTTAGACACTCCATTTTCTAAAAGGCAACTTTCCATGCGCGAAATTCTTTCCAAGGAGGGTGAAACCGTGGGCTGTTCTCATGGAAGTGCTCTCGTGGAAGTGTTCTCATGAGTTTGAACTTAAAACTTAAAGGTAGGATAAAATGCTATGTCCAAAAAGAGAATGTACTAATCCTATATTCGACATTTATTTTCTATCCTGGTAGAAGTTTAAAAATAAACCACTATAAATTGTAGACAAAAACAATTATAGCCTCGCCTCGCTTCTCTCCAATGTGAATAGAACCTTAATCTTTTTAATTGCTTTTTGTTTACGGTGGCAGCATTATGGCAGTGTTGCCACACTTAACGCTGCTTACGACCTGGGTTGCCATATAACTGGCACTTAATATTTCGCTGGCATTTTACGTCTTTGTTTAGTAGCTGGCAATTGTTTTTGTGTGCATTGTAAGAATAGAATGTTTGTGTACTATTTTGTTGCGAATGTACTAGAATGGTTTTGTTATGTGTATTTGTTGTAGCTACAAGAATGTTCAGATGGTATTATTTTATACATTATAGTTTTCCAAAGATTTAAATCACAATTAATTGTACCTATAATTTAAATGAAACCCTAAAAACTAGCCATGTCTGTGTCGGACTCGCACGTGAAGTGTTCAGTACTCCATAAATTATTTATTACCTCGGTATCCTAGTTTTCAGCTGTCTAGCTATCCTGGTTCATGAGACTAGCCTGGTCACCGACAGGCGTTTGAGTTCAGAAACCCTAAAATATTAACGATACAATACTTACCTACCAAAAAAACTATACATAGAACCGCTACAATTTGAATCCGCTTTAGACTTAACAAAAGCGCTTTAAAGCTGGCCGGACACTAAATTGCAGCCATTTAGCCAGCGCAATGTATTACATACTCACTCACTGGGACTTGCATGACCGGTCACTGTCAATTCCTATCTCGTTTGTGACACGCTTGATACGATGTACTGGTGTTAGAATTGGGCAATATAGAGCTTCTATGATCAGTACCTACTGAACGCGATGAAAAACAAAAGATAATAATTTTAAAACCGTCCAAGTGCGAGTCGGACTCGAGCACGAAGGGTTCCGTACTATAATTTATAAAACGTTCCATAATTATACAAGGTGTTGATTTGCATTTGTACCATATTTCAGGAGGAAGACCTAAAATACGTAAATAATCGATTGGAAGTACAGTAGACGGGAAATAGCTACTATGCACTGCTTTTTAGAGTTCCGTAGCCAAAATGGCAAAAACGGAACCCTTATAGTTTCGTCATGTCCGTCTGTCCGTCTGTCCGTCTGTCCGTCTGTCACAGCCGATTTACTCGGAAACTATAAGTACTACAGTGATGAAATTTGATGGGAATATGTGTTGTATGAACCGCTACAAAAATATGACACTAAATAGTAAAAAAAAGAATTGGGGGTGGGGCCCCCCATACATGTAACTGAGGGATGAAATTTTTTTTTTCGATGTACATACCCGTGTGGGGTATCAATGGAAAGGTCTTTTAAAATGATATAAAGTTTTCTAAAAAACATTTTTCTTAAAGTGAACGGTTTTTGAGATATCAGCTCTCAAAGTCGTAAAAAGTATGTCCCCCCCCCTCTATTTTTATAACTACGGGGTATAAAATTCTAAAAAAAATAGAGGTGATGCATGCTAATTAACTCTTTCAACGATTTTTGGTTTGATCAAAGTATCTCTTATAGTTTTTGAGATAGGTTGATTTTTTTGTCATTGTATTGTCGTAGTATTTCAGAAGTAATCCAATTTTATGAATGAAAATTATGAATGATCGTTGCGTATGCTTTGTGTTTGCGTTTGTGTGAGGGCGCAGCACGGTTTTAAGGCCAGTAACACACGCGCCAAGTTTCAATACGGCTAGATGACATTGACGGAATTCCGAAAAAAAAATACGCACCAATTTTTTTGTTGATTTGGGTCGAGAATCATTAGTATAATTACGTCCTTAAATATGGCACAGATGCAAATCAACAGCTTGTATACATTCCATATTTTGTGAATATTTACCTGTTGCCGTTATCAGTATCGAGCAAAAATTTGCACATCATCTGTGAAAATTTCAACTCTCTTACTATCACGGTTCATGAGATACAGCCTGGTGACAGACGGACGGACGGACGAGCCAAAATAATAGGGTCCCGTTTTACCCTTTGAGTACGGAACCCTAAAAATTATGAAAATATCCTCTCTAATGTTATAAATACGAAAGTAATCTATGTGTATTTGTCTAGTTTTTGTGCTAAAATTACTGATATGTTTTAAATGACATTTAGTCCATAGATGGTCTAAAGCCCGAGGGAAGGGTTTTTACCTAGGTGCCGGAAGTAGTTTTTAGTCAAGTAGGTAGCGCCTCAGAGAACAAGTAGTAAAATGGAAACAAATACCTAATAAAATAAAATAAAAAATAAAATTTATTTATTTCAGATAAGAAACCCATAATAACAAAATAACTAAAGATTACAGAAAACAATACAAAGAAACCTTTACAAAATTACGTTATTAAATTAAATTATATTACATTAATATCTAATGCCCATTTCACATAAGTTTTGCAAAGTTATAAGTAATTATGTTTTTTTATACTGATTCTTATAGACACGTTTCTATTTCGCTGTGTAGTTATGTAACATAGGTAGGTATATATGGAATATACATATACGTCTAGAATAATATTTATTTTTTCATAAAATAGATCCTCTGGACAGACTCAGTAAAATATCTAGAGCTCATTAGGGGCTTAGGTATGAACTTGTTATTCATATATCATCTATACTAATATTGTAAAGAGGAAAACTTTGTTTGTTTGTTTGGTTGGTTGTAATGGATAAACTCAAAATCTACTGGACCGATTTTAAATATTCTTTCACCATTAGAAAGCTATATTATCTGCGAGTAACATAGGCTATATTTTATCCCGGTGCGGGCAGTAGCTCCCACGGGACGCGGGTGAAACCGCGGGAAAACGGCTAGTCTTGTAAATAAAACGAGCTTCTGAAATAAATCACACAATAACATAAGATATAAATCTTACCAAAAATATTATTCTTAGCAATTCCTAATTAAGCTAGAACCACAGATTACTATAATAGATACTACGTAAACGACGTAGGTACCTACTAACCAAAAAAAGGTAAAATCTTAACCTGTTCTTTGGCTACTAAACATTTTTTGTAAAAGCAGTATGAAAGCAGTTACAACCTTAAAACTTTTTTGTGATCTCATTAAGGGGTTTCCAATGTTTTTTTTTACAGAGGTGAATATAATGTCCATGCGTTTTTGGTTATTTAATGAAAATCACGTGAAATACCTAAGTTTAAATCTATAGACACATAAATGTAGTTTCATAGACTAATTAATTTCCTATGACAACTCTTTCGCATGATAAATATAATTTATTTCTTAAATCACTTTCATTATAAATATTATTAAAAGTCAACAAATTGCGTCGGAATAGCCGTCAAAAACTCAACACAATTTGCGTCATCATTTTTGTATGTCTATGAAGAGTTTTGGAAAATAACTTGCAAAGGAGACCGCCAGAAATCCATATATCGTTGGGCCAAATGTGAACAGGAATCATTTATGTGTTATTTAATAGATAAAACACTTACATATCAATATCAGAAAGATTTTTTTCAAAAATCTATGGGAATTAGGAAGAAAATATGTTTTTGGGTCACTAGTTTAGGTTATGCGGCAAATGGTAAGAATTGTATTTATAAGGGTCCGTTCAGACAGACCGGCTCGGAGAGAAGAGCAAATTCTTAACACGTTGAAAATCGAGTACTTAGTATTCGCAGTAAGGTTTATCTTTGAATGTGCACTGCTTTTGTCATTAAGAATGCTCGAAGGCTCTCGGTGTGAAATAATAAGAGGAGCCGACCGACTCTGATCGTGTATTTTTTCTAGACGTTTGGCTTCGTTTGCATGCTCTCTAATGCTCGCGCAGACGATCGGCTCCGGTCTGTGTGAAAAAAAAAATGCGCGCCGATGCTCTCCGACCCGGTCTGTTTGAACGGACCCTTATGCCAAAATGTATTGTAAATACAAACTGTCAAATAGACTGTCAAATAGAATTGATATGTTTTCGTTTTGAAACAGTCGTTGATACACGATTTTGAAAGATGTTATTGTTAAATCAATAAATAACTTACTAAAACAACAATAATTCATCTAATATCCTTTTTTCTTTTATAAACGATTATAATGTTCATGTCAAAAATGCTAAAACAAAATAGATAGTGTTTTTTAAATAACTTCTTTAGACCTACTAGTTTTAGAACGAACTTAAAATGACCTGACAGCTTGTTTACAGAGCTAGTTTTAGAACTACGTTCAATTAAAAACCATATTTAAAATTATATTTTTTAGCTCATTCCGATAGAAAGTTATTATTGTTACATGTTCTTTTTAATCAGTAAAAAACCTAGTTTTTTTTATATACATATCGATTCTGTGCATACTTTAGCCCAATTTTGGCGGTCTCCTTTTCCATGGAATTGTTAAAAATATTTGGTAGGTATACCTACCTCCTTCCATATCGTGTATATTGAAGTGATGATAGACAAATGGATTTTTACGTCTATAGATTATATGTATTTAAAAAATGATACTACATTTTCACCCGATTTTTTTAACCTATGACGATAAAGAGCCAGCTTCAAAAGCTTGCAAGCTAAAAGCGAACATAGGTATAAGAAACTTAGCAAGTATCGAAGCTTTTCTTGAAATGTGTAGTTTCCAGATCTGTCTTGGATCTACTATTTGCTTAAGGTTAAAAACCAACTGTCACATTGGTCAATATGGTTACACGTAGTTCCATAGTGCAACTCACCCTTGACTGTGAATGATGCTTCCACCAACCTTGGTGATGAACACCAGTGGCTTTTCTATATAACATCATAGCACTGTCATAGTTACTTATAAGTGTCACGTGGGTAAAATGGGACTAAATTTTCCGTGAGTATTTTATTTTGAACAATTTATTTCGTGTAAAATATATATATTGATATCCAGGAACACGCTATAAACTTGTCATTTATGTCGTAAACTAGTGAAAAGTTAAATATAAATTCATATAACAGGAAGATGTAGGTTTGTACGTAGGTATATATTTTGTACAATATTTAATAATGAATCGCGGATTTCATCAATTTTACAAGCTTTTATTTAACTTGCAATGTATGTATGTATGTATGTATGTATGTATGTATGTATGTATGTATGTATGTATGTATGTATGTATGTAACTATGTGTGTTCGGGTGAAATTTTACAACTCAATTTTAAGGCCCTCAACCGATTGAGCTGAAATTTTACATACATGTTTAGTTTGGATGACAATGCATGTTAAGCTATGTGACGTCATCCTAAATCCAACATGGCTAAATATACAAGATGGCGGACTAGTTATTTTTAAGGTACCTATACAATATGGGTATCAAATGAAAGGGCTTGACAAGTAGAATAAAGTGCACTTTACCAAATCAAAATCTAAGATGACCGCCGCTACAGAATTTAGACTTAGGAACTTACCAGGTGAAAACTAAAAAGTATAAAATAAATTGAGGTAAAAAAATCTTTAAAAACAAGCTTTTATTTAAAGGGATATTATAAATTGCATATCAAATAAATAATCGCCTATCAATAAATACTCATCATTTATATTATTTTTACATCAAATAACTTACTTCACTACAAATAAACTAAATGTTTAACAAAACTCAAACTGCAGATAATTCGAAATTATACATCAATATGACATTACTTTTTTCCTTATAATGCAATACAGTTGAATTTATTCTTGTAGAAAAATACTACGTACAAGCGTTAAATACTGACTGCACAGCAAATTTTCCATATTTCATAGCAAAATAACTATCCCAGTCGCATATTAACCAGTAAGTACAACAAAACCTGTTCATCATATTTGTTTTAATTTTCAAGAAGCCATGCTCGGCAAATTTAATGATTATTATAACAAAAAAATCCTGTCACATTGCATTATTTCTAAAAGCAGAACAAATTAACTGAAAAATTGAAGCTAGTAATGAAAACGACTCGCTGCAAAACTCGCTGGAGGGGCGAGGCGGCCTGCGAGCTGAGGCGCAGGTAGTTTTAACGCTCGCCGACGCGGATGAGGCTGGCCGGCAGAGCCGGCCAGCAAGCCGAAGCTGCGGTGGTGAGCGTGAAAACAATCTGCGACGATAAGCTCGCATGGGACCGCCGGAGCCACGAAGCGCCGGAGCCGTGACAGAAGCCATGCTTGCTGCATGTTGCATGCTTACTTCCATGTTGCATGCCTGCTTACATGCTGCATGCCTGCTTGCATGCTTCAAAATAAAAACTCTAAAACGATGCCAAAAGATGATTCTGACTATAAACATTCTGAAATATGATAGTTCTGCCTTTTAATGATTACTTAATAATTCAATAAATTACAATTTTGAATTTAATTTTATATTTTTTTGCTGATCTCATTATGTGGTAATTAATAAATAATAAGATGACTGTGACTAATAAAATGCTGTTTTATTCAGAAAAACTGCTGTAAATAATATAAAAACTTTTTTACAAAAAAATTAAACCGACTTCCAAAAACACTAAAAAGCAAAAAAAAACTAATTTTAGGTGCATCGGCCTAGAAGTCGGTGTCTAATGGATGTTATTAAGTTAATTTTGCCACCGACTTGTAGGCCGATGCACCTAAAATTAGTTTTTTTTTGCTTTTTAGTGTTTTTGGAAGTCGGTTTAATTTTTTTGTAAAAAAGTTTTTTATTTACTGCTTTTCAGTGTCACTATACATATAAGTGGAAAGTTCTCATCAATACAAAGAATATAAGCCCAAATACGAGGTATTTTACATATTCAGTTGTCGAGTCCCCTCGACCTTCTCTGTTCTCCATCATCAGGTCAGCTCCAAACCTTCACTGTTGCAAAGGTCTCGTCAATACAGATAATATAAGCCCAAACACGAGGTAGTTTACATATTCAGTTGTCGAGTTCCCTCGACCCTCTCTGGTCTCCATCATCAGGTCAGCTCCAAACCTTCACTGTTGAATAGTACTTTTAGGCATACACCTAAGTGTCAAGTTTTTACCCTATGTATGCCTACAACTTTCGAAGGTTGCCCTCGATTTCTCAGGGTTTCCATCATCAGATCCTGACCTGATGACTATGGGACCAACTGGCAGCTATTCCGCGTCGAACAAAAAAAGAATCACGTAAATCGGTCTATAAACCTCGGAGTAATCGATGTACATACATAGAAAAAAAAAAAAAACATACCGGCCGAATTGAGAACCTCCTCCTTTTTGGGAAGTCGGTTAAAAATAGAAGCTATATTTAAAAGAAAAAGAGTTAACATGTATAATGTGCATTAAGATTGTTAGCTGTGTATTGATGAAAAAGCTTTTGCTCTAGGAAAAATCGCTGTACGCTGCGAAAATAAATTGTAGTGTGTTTAGTGATATTTTGAGTTGAATATTTTGCTGTGCAATCAGTAATTTTGATGGGAATTCGGAATCTTATTGCATAGAAAAAGGATATTTTTTGATTTGCGTTTAAATACTACCCTTATTTAAATGCGCTAAAAAGAAAAAAATAAACTTTTACTGTAACTTTACTGTCATCTTATAACGACATTTCAAATTTAACATATTTGGCACAATTTATATGTTTTAAAAGCTTGTCGCGATTCTACTAAGAAAGTAAATACGAGTACTTACTTAAATCTCGCGACAAGCTTTTAAAACGTATAAATTGTGTCAAATATGTTAAATTTGAAATGTCGTTATAAGTTGACAGTAAAGTTACAGTAAAAGTTTATTTTTTTCTTTTTAGCGCATTTAAATAAAAGTTTGTTTTTAAAGATTTTTTTACCTCAATTTATTTTTTATTATTGAGAAGTGTTCTTAAATATTTATACTCTCTCGATAGTTGTAGTAGTTTTCCTTTTGCTTAAAATCTAATAAAACTCGGACAAAGTTTATTTTTTATCATAAATGTAAACCAACATTTTGCAGTAGGCATGTAAAAAATAAAACAAGATTTAAAATGACGCCCACTCATAATGCTCAAAAACAAGATTGTGAAAGCTTTTCCATGTTTCTTGTTCATGTTTAATTTTATTAAAAAATATATTTGGGAAATCCTTTGAAAAAAGTTTTATTAGAATTTTATAAAAATTGGTATACCTACACAAAGTATAGAGTAGGAGTAATACAGTTATTATGAAGGATCTTCTGGGTAAACGAAAAGAACATTGGTACACAGTCTAGCTATAGACTGAGATAAAACATAGGCAAATTTTTTTCAGAAAATAGTACGAACTTGGGCAGGCCATATTGCTCAGAGCAGATGGTCGATGGGGTCGAAAACTGCTGGAGTGAAGACCACAGACTAGCAAGCGCTGCGTAGGACGTCCTTATATGTATACAGACAACCTTATAAAGGTTGCCGGAAGACGCTGGATGCAGGTCGCTTCCAACAGGTATCTGTGGAGATCAAAGGGGGAGGCCTATGTTCAGCAGTGGACGTCCTATGGCTGAGATGATGATGATGATGATCAGTATGAACTTGCGAGCATTTAATTCGCACAAAAAATCCGAATGGAAGTTCATACCTTGTGCTAATTTTATTTTATTTTCCAAACCCTTTCCGTCTGCACAATCACAGTTACTATTAACACTAGGTATTAACTCTATTAACTACCGACAAAGCAGTTAACGACACGGTTAACTCAAAGCGTTCATTGTTTCGCAATATGGCGGTGATGTATTTATAGTTTTGTTTTCTTTGAGTAGAGATTGCGTATGCGCTGAATTTGAAGCTACATGGGTTGAGGTTTCGTGTTTAGATTGTGTACTGAATCGTGTGGTCGGTTGGCTACAGTTTTTAAGGGATAGCTAGATGAAAATGTATGAGAATAGGATTACTTGAATGGAAAAGGTAACTACATATATGTGTAATAGAAAACTTTATAAATAATGATTCAAGTCGCACCCTAAGACCCATTTTCACCCACAACTTAAATGTCTATTTTTCATAAAACAACTGATGACTTTAGAGTAACGTGGTACCAGTGTCATCATCATCATCCTCCGAGCCTATTCCCAACTATGTTGGGGTCGGCTTCCAGTCTAACCGGATTCAGCTGAGTACCAGTGCTTTACAAGAAGCGACTGCCTATCTGACCTCCTCAACCCAGTTACCCGGGCAACCCGATACCCCTTGGTTAGACTGGCGTCAGACTTACTGGCTTCTGACTACCCGTAACGACTGTCAAGGATGTTCAATGACAGCCGGGACCTACAGTTTAACGTGCCATCCGAAACACAGTAAGTAATTGGTGTCTAAGATATTCTTAGAAAGTACATACCAACTTAGAAAAGTTGCATTGGTACTTGCCTGACCTGGAATCGAACCCGCGCCCTCATACTTGAGAGGTTGGTTCTTTACCCACTAGGCCACCACGACTAGTGGTACTAGTGTATGTTGCTTCAAATGGTACTGTAATGTGATATTATAAAACTGAAGAGTGTTTGTTAGAACACGCCAATCTTAGAAACAACTGGACTGCTCGTAAAATCCTTTCAGTGTTAGATAGCCTATTTATCTAGGAAGTCAGATACTTTTTATCCGCATGCGCAGATTAGTATCCACGGAAAGTAAGTGAAACCACAGACAGAAGCTAGCATTGTGATAAATAACTGAACTTTTCACCCACAAACATAACACGTTAGTATATGTGAAACCAATATTTTGACTAATTGTTATCCCTCGGTTAAGCCAGCGAGTTACTAAGCAATTAAGTTTTCGAGTTCCAGAGGCTTTTAGCGCGGGGTAACTGTCGGTTATACGTACCCGGTTAAGTTTTAAACAAGTATTTCTGGGTAACTTGCATGTTTAACTTTGCCAAATTATGCTGATCCGACTCATTGCAACTTTGCTTAGCCTTTTAAGTGGTTTTAATGTTCTTGCACATGTTACTAAGTTTTGATAGCTAAGGACTTCATATACATACATAAAGTGGAATAATCTTTATGTTAAGTCGTCTTAAAAAGTCAGTGTTCCACCATACATACTGGCACATTTTAGAAGGAATGTATTTTTATTTTTTTTGTTTTGTATTTTTCTGCCTGTAAAAACCGAATTTTCTCCAAACTGAACTACGAGTAATACGATGGGCTTTACTTAGATATCAGCTCATACTATAAAAAGTAAATTAGGTTATATTTTACAAAAATTGTAGCCCAATTGTGTTAGCTTAGCTCCCAATAAAGTTATATGACAAAATAAGTTACTCCGAACCTTGCTTCGTTAGAAATTTCGTGTAACTTAGTTCTCACATGGAGTTAGGGGCGAGTTTGTAAACAATTAAGTTTCCTAACTTTCGTGGTTGTCGGCTAAGAGAGACTGTTTGTTTGAACGCTTGTTACAGTAAGAGTAAATGCAGACTGCAGACTAAATATTCGGCCGACAGTTGACGCGATGATTGGCAATTTTTTTAAAGAAAATCTTGGTTCTAATCAAAGCTTTAAAGCCCTGGTTCACCGGCAATATAAACGTCTGTTTTTCTTAAAACAATTAATTACACAAGGGAACAAAATAAGACTTTTTTTTTGTTGCATGAAATTTTATGACTTTTGTTTACTAATTCGAGGTCGCTGATTTCAAATCTACCCACATTTTTTCTCTAACAGCTTTAGTTTTTGAGATACAGCTATTGACCATATTTTCGAACCAGTTACAATTAAATTTCATAAAACAGAGCATTTTATTTAAAAAGTATATAATTTTTACTATTTCTATTTTGCAAAATAACTGTAAAAATGATAGTAACTATTTCTGTAATATTTGTGGTGAATATACATTTAAAAATTGTAGACTATGTGTGTCGGAGAGTCGGACGGAGTTCTTGAAACGGGTGTACTTTGAGTTCTTTGGATTTTCTTTGGACACCTGCGACAGGTACCTACTGGGTGTCTAAAATGGTATGTAAAATATGCGTCGAGTCTTTAAGGTTATGGAAAAATAAGAAAAGACCCCATTTCAAGTAACAAACACCGATGATGGCAAGAACCCTCGAATCATTAGGTAGTTTTTCTGCGTGGTTGATATGAACGGTATTAACAAAAAAAACGGTTCAAATTGATTTACCCTAACTTGTTATCTACCACTTACCTTAATACAGGTGCTACCACCTTTGCACATCAAACTTTGACTCATGAAACAATTTGTAAAAGCTCTGAACAAAAATGCTCAATACATATCTAAAAAGTCCCATTATTTGAGTATAGAGAAACTAAAAGCCGGAATTTCTGATGGTCTACAAATAAGGAGGTTGATGAAGGATGAGAAGTTTCATAATTACATGACCAATATCGAAAAAAATGCCTGAAACGAATTCGTTTGGATTGCACAAAATTTTCTATCAAACAAAAAGGATGAAAGCTTATTCAAAGCACTTTGAACAGATGTTGTCGCATTTCCAACAGCTTGGTTGTAATGTGAGCATCAAGGTACACTTCCTCCTTAGCCATTTTGACCATTTCCCTGAAAATCTATGTGATCTCAGTGAAGAACAAGGTGAACGGTTCCATCAAGATATTCGGACTATGGAAAAGCGGTCCCAGGGTCATTGGAATGCCAACGTGATGGCGAACTACTGTTGCAGCATTAAAGACAGCCCTAGTGAATCGAATCAAGCTAGAAAATCTTATAAAAGAAAGTTTTTTGATGCTTAATTGTTGTTCTTCTGCTGTTTTTTGTTAATAAAATTGTGAATATCACATTTTGTTGATATCTCAAAAACTAAAGCTGATACAGAAATTCTGACTTCAGATCTTAAATTAGCAGCCCAAAAATATACAATATTAGTCGTAATTTTCATGCAACCAAAATGTTGTTCCCTTGTGTTATCAATTCTTGAAAATTCATAGTAAATAGTTATTTTAGGAAAAGACTAAAATTTAGGTGACACAATCGATCGAATCAATAAAAGCGATCTGATCTTTGTAATGTGCGTACTACCATTCAGCTTCATACTGATTTATGAGCCAAAACAAACTATCGGCCGACTAAAAGTTTGTAGTCTGCGGATACTCTAAGAGAGACTTTGTTTGAACGCTTATTGCAGTTAGGGGGTGGCGAGAAATGCAGGCGTAATGCTTTTAAAGCTGCAGTGTTGCAGTTGCATTCTCTTTGTTTAAAGTTATGCAGTTTCCTGTTTGAACTTCGTATTAAAGAATTTTGCAAATTTTGCAATCATTCGTTTATGTAACTGTCATAATTTCTAGTTTGAAGCCTGCTTGATTTGATCTCTGCTATTCACGATTATTTTGCTTATAGACATTAAGTATCATCGACTAGCTGTTTTCCGGCTTTAGCTATGTCACGGAGATAGTGTAGCTTTCCAATACTTAGTGAAAGAATTTTTCATATCACTTTCGGTTTCACAGTTTCGACAAACAAACAAAAACTATTTCCTCTTTGTCATATTAGAATCTGCGATTTAGGATCATTCAGGACAAATTCATATTGCAATAGTATTCATACAATTATTTGATTGCCAACATTTTCGTCATAATAGTGACTTACTCAATATAATATGTGTGTACAAATAAAGTCGTCTCGACATAACCATAGGGCAGGGACTGAAAGGCACAATCCCTCAACTCAATTGTTCGCGCCAAAGGCCTGGTGCTATTGTTGTTTATTTACTTCAATTTTGATGTTATAAGCTTGTTTTGTATGGTATTTTACTTCGAACATTTCTTCATAATTCCGGGAGAATTCAAGATCAAAGTATTGTTACCTATTCTTTATGGTTGCATGTAATTTTTATTGAGCACTAGCTTCTGCCAGCGGTTTCACCCGCATCCCGTGGGAACTACTTCCCGTACCGGGATAAAAAGTAGCCTATAGCCTTCCTCGATAAATGGGCTATCTAACACTGAAAGAATTTTTCAAATCGGACCAGTAGTTCCTGAGATTAGCGCGTTCAAACAAACAAACAAACTCTTTAGCTTTATAATATTAGTATAGATTAACGTTGATAGGTAAATATTAATTTATGATAATCGAGTCTATATAAGATTAGTTCTAGTGTTAGATTATTTGTTAACTGACAATAAAATAACACATTAAGATACAGGAATGAATTTTAAGCAGTGCACAAAAAAAAACTGGTGGTCCAGAATCATGAACAGAACATATCTGCATCATCAGTAAAAAAATTTTTTCATTCTTTTGTCCTCCCTAAAATCAGCAAAATATGGATACCAACTATTCTTACGCTCTTGGAGCAGCGCTCGCGTCAGTAAACCGGTATCGCGTTGCCGCCGTGCCTACTATGACGACTGTGACCGTACAATCGGTTACAAAATAAACATCTTTCGATATCAATAACTTTTCTTTTTTGTACTAGAACACGACAAAATAAAAATATACGTATCTATAAAACTTATTTAACTATAAGTTGACAAAGTTTGCGCACTGGATAAAATTCATTCCTGTATATGATAATCGAGAGCTTAATTGTTTAATCAGTTAATTATTGAGCTGTGAAAGGGGTTTTATGGGTGCTGTAATTCATATTTGAGTTGAAAAATCCCATTAACTTAGTTCCAATAAACGTTTTGATGAAAATAGGGCCGATATCAATCCTCGATGTAGCCTAGTAAATTACTGAAAAACATACATGTGTTCAAAAAGTTTTATCTTCATATAATAATATACTATACAAATACTTGGAAAATAAATACAACTTAAGTTATCTTTGAACTTAGTATGTAAATAAAACTTATACCTTTAAGCCGATGAGGCAACATAAAAGAAAATTCTTTGTAACAACTTGGTAATTTGTTTGTTCTAGAAAATTGTTCTTATTGAAATATGTACATACATAATGGATTTGTGTACATATTTTCTCTTTGATATTATTATATTATACGTCATATTATTGATACAAAAGTTTGGAATTTGAATAAGTAGAAAATATTATTATGGTTGAAGATTTTATTTTACTATCTACCACTTTATAGATAAGTTTATATGATAATGAGACTTTTATCATCAGACTTTTTACTGACTCTTTTCATACAGACTTTTCACATAGGCATCTTCTCATTCATCATTCATCATCAGCCTATCGCAGTCCACTGCTGGTCATAGGCCTCTCCAAGTGCACGCCACTGAGATCGATTTTCGGCTTCTCGCATCCAGCTCCTGCCAGCCGTCTTGCGCAAGTCATCACTCCACCGTGCCTGAGGACGTCCTACACTACGTTTGGCGAGGCGTGGTCTCCACTCTAGAACTCGTTTACCCCAACGGTTATCGGTTCTTCTTCTCATACAGAGAAGTAATAAGTGTTGACCACCGTGCTTGCTTAAGGTGGATTGAAGATTTCAAACTTTTGAGTAAGAATGATTTGCTTCACCTTTACTCAGGCATTTATGTTCAAAATGTATTTAGAAAGTACATATATAACTAAGAACTGCTATATTGGTAATTGCCTCACCAAAAATTGAACCTGTGTGGTTTCGATCATGATCATGTTTCGATCATCATCATCATTTCAGATGATTTAACCACACCTTAGTTAATTGAAGAATATTAGCAATTGTAGATAAAAAATTCACATATTATGTACTTACTCTAAGACTAGATTTTATCCTAATTGATATTTCTCTTGTCAAAGGTCGTTAAACAAACTTTGATCTTGACCGTAACTAATAATAACGTTGGTTAGTTAACTGTGGTTAGACAAACAAACCTTTGGGAGCAATCACGACGCCAATTTGCGGTTAAGTGGAAACCAGCAAATTATTTGAGTTATTCATGCTATTGTCACAGATTACTAAATAGTTGTTACTATTGTTCTGGAATTTGAATTGCGTGGAGGCTGATTTGAGGATTTTTCCTCGATGTTTTTTATAGTTATTGAATTTGAAGAAAATTAAAAACTAATATTTTCAATAGCTGTTTGTTCCAATCTACTCGCATTTAGGGGGGCTATTTCCTGCGACCGGATAAAAAGTACCTTACTTCCTATCTCAGGGTCAAAACTAACTGTGAAGGTGCCTTTCATTGAAATTGTTAAATAAATTTTGGCGTAAAATCAAAACATGCAAACAAACATACAGAGCTAATTTCATGGCATTTTTAATGTAAGTACGGATTCATATTTTTTTATGCTGATCTTAATTTCTCATTTTATTTTTTCATTTATCTTCTTAAAACGGACATTCAAACATCATATTAAAGAAAACAACACCAATACTCTTTCTTTATTGCACATCTATCAAATAAAGGTTACCCCATAGCACAAGATTGCCATTCACAGGCCGACCCCCTTGACTTCTGTTGCCACGCAGATCGCTCCGCATTCTGCTGTACTTCGACAAAAATAGACGTGTGTAAAGGTCGGTTTCTTTAAATAATACATACTGTAAGCCGCCTGTTCACTGTGAGACTAATATAACCTGTTGGGTAGTTGTATCGTGGAAGTAAGTGTTTGGCTTAAAGTCGTGAAGTGATTGAAAGGCTTTGTTCTGTGACTGCTATCTACACTTAAACGTCATTTATATATCAATGGGTTTTTGATAGTAAACAAAAAATTGAAAATACCTATATGCAGCTAGATATGTGTGTCGTATAGGCTTTCCTCTACATCATAAAAGGCTGCATTATATCCCGCTGATTTTAATATCATAGCACAGCTTTTCCTATCTATTTTTAGAGTTCCGTACCCAAAGGGTAAAACGGGACCCTATTGTTTTCGCTCCTCTGTCCGTCCGTCCATCCGTCCGTCTGTCACCAGGCTGTATTTCATGAACCGTGATAGTTAGAGAGTTTAAATTTTCACAGATGATGTATTTCTGTTGCCGCTAGAACAACAAATACTGAAAACTAGAATAAAATAAATATTTCGGGGGGCTTCCATACAACTAACGTGATTTTTACAAGCTTTTATTTAACTTGCAATGTATGTATGTATGTATGTATGCATGTATGTATGTAACTATGTGTGTTCGGGTGAAATTTTACAACTTAATTTTAAGGCACTTGCCCTCAACCGATTGAGCTGAAATTTTGCATACATGTTTAGTTTGGATGACAATGCATGTTAAGCTATGTGACGTCATCCTAAATCCAACATGGCTAAATATACAAGATGGCGGACTAGTTATTTTTAAGGTACATACATATACAATATGGGTATCAAATGAAAGGGATTGACAAGTAGAACACATTGCACTTTACGAAATAAAAATCCAAGATGGCCGCCGCTACAAAATGGTAAATAACCTATTTTTTTCAATCCCATCCATATGGGTATCCAATAACAGGGCTTGACAAGTAGAATAAAGTGCACTTTACCAAATCAAAATCTAAGATGACCGCCGCTACAGAATTTAGACTTAGGAACTTACCAGGTGAAAACTAAAAGGAATAAAATAAATTGAGGTAAAAAATCCTTTAAAAACAAGCTTTTATTTAAATGCGCTAAAAAGAAAAAAATAAACTTTTACTGTAACTTTACTGTCAACTTATAACGACATTTAAAATTTAACATATTTGACACAATTTATATGTTTTAAAAGCTTGTCGCGATTTTACTAAGAAAGTAAATACGAGTACTTAAATCTCGCGACAAGCTTTTAAATTGTGTCAAATATGTTAAATTTTAAATGTCGTTATAAGTTGACAGTAGAAGTTTATTTTTTTCTTTTTAGCGCATTTAAATAAAAGCTTGTTTTTAAAGATTTTGCCTCAGTTTTGCTCGATATCCATAAATATATATACAACATGTAACTTAATTAACGCACATCCTGAAATTAGTTTGTTCAGAATCGTTTACTGAATCGATTTATATCATTTTTAATATAGGTAATTTTTTATCCCAAAAATAATTAAAACTACGGAAATTATTGTCATATTAACCCTGTACAGTCAAAACAAATTCAAATATACCGTAACTCAAAGTAATAAGACTTCGTGTATCGTCGGCTTTTTCCGTAGTTTCGTTATGTTGTGCCGAGTCGAGCGTCGTGCGGCGCGATATTTGCGTGCGTAGTAGTACGACCAAAAAGTTCTCCAAGAATTGGTATAATTAATTTAGTAAATAACAATGCATATACATGTTAAATTAAAAATTCAATGTGTGTATTATGATTATAACATGATATTCTAATTGGGGTGTTTGAGGGTGTGCGTTAATTACGTTACATGTTGTATATATATAGAATATTAGTTTGGATGGTACGGAACCCTACGTGCGCGAGTCCGACTCGCACTTGGCCGGTTTTTTTTTATGTTTACTTGGGGCCCTGTATTATCCAAAGATGAAAGCTGATGAGAAAACGCCCATAATGCTTATTTTATACTTGCCATGTATGTAAGTTGACAAGCTTAAGCTTTGTAATGTTAGTACACATTTTTATGATTTAAATAGATATAGTTATCCTACTTTGCACTAGAATCTGATTGAAACATTCCATTTTGTCGCAGAGTCAACAGGCCACTTTAACCGCACTGTAATAAGAAACAAGAATCCGGTCTTCGCATTTGCATGATTTAAAATACGGCGTGCGTTATAAGATCCACTGAACCCTTTTTGGCTTAACCTTAGGGTTCTGTATACCGAAAACTGAAGGGAAGCTTAAGGGAGTAAAATGATTAATTTTAGCTTGGGTTACTTACGACAGTAAAAGGGTTAACCCGGTTAAATTATGAAGAACCCTTTTTTGGAAGATTTTGAATTATTATTATTATAAATGGGTTATTGCTTTCGAAGCAGTTTTTAAGATATGTAAATTTTACTCTCTTTTGTTAGCTTAATTGGGGTAATATTTCATGAACTTGTCAAAAGAATTATTTCTTACACCGATTTCATAATTCAATATTTTTTCTTTCAAAAATAAGCTACCGAAAAATTTGCAATAAAATGCCACTTCTGAAAGTTTAATGCCCATTTTCACCAACAAATACCTAAACTTAAGGATCCCCTAAGAGCATTAAGGGAACACTTTATACGAATTTCGTTTTCACCAAAGCTTAAGTGTCCCTTATAACCTTTAAGTATTGGGGAAACCCTTATTATAAGTGACATTTAGTTAGGGAAACGTTAAGAGATTGTTGGTGAAAACGAGCATTAGTCCCTCATAATTGTTTTAATTTCAGCGAGATTTTCCAACTCTTCTGAAATTGAAATTTAATGGGTTAGGCCCTTTCTGGTTACCGTTTGAAGGTACGTGGGTTCTCAATAGTGTGAAGGGCTTGAGGCCAACCCTTCGGAGGTCAAGTGGTCCTTCAATGTCAATGGAGCCTGTAGTGGTTTAGGTGTGTGGGCCTTTGGCTAATTAATGAAATGTGCTGAAGTTTGAAGGTACTTCAAAGAAAGGCAAGATTTTTGTGGTGTTAATAACTTATTAATTTATGATTATAGGTCGATTTTAGAATATGCAAAAAACTGTATGATGTTTGTTAAAATTTCTCTAAAAAACTACTGAATGAATTTTGAAGTAACTTAGCAGAAACATAGCTATATACATTAAAATAAATGATAAACTACTTTTATCCAGGTTGCGGATAGTAGCCCTCTCTGGAAACGGGCGAATGCTAGTACGTTCACAAAATATTCGCTCAGAAACCAAATAATCTAGCCAAAAATAAAATCCCTACCACAAATAGTTACAAGACTACACCCCACAACACGACTTTACTTCTTCGAAAAATGTTATTAGTACAAAAGCTATGCCCTCTGTTTACAAACGACGACTAGTTCTAACATGTCAATATGTATGTGTAACATGTTACGTTATGTTGTGTTGTTTGTTTGTGTTTCTATACGTGTTCAAACATGTTTGTGTAAGGGGTTATAAACCTGATTGTAAAGGGCTGTTGTTAGTTTTGGGAATTGTAAAATTTGGGGGCCTAAAACGAAGTATTTGAAATGAAATTGTATCTATTCAGCAAGACACGATTTCATTTAGGAAGAAACATAGGCGATAGGGGATCAATATTGTAATAAATTAATATTGATGATGCAGAAAATAAAATACACCATATACTTACCTAACGAATAAAATAAAGAAGTATCTGGAGCACATTTTTCAAAATCACAAGAAATACATTAAAAAAAAATTGATTGCAAGTCTTAGATATCTATATATATAAAAATGAAACCCGATTTCCGTTGTCACGACATAACATGAAAACGGCTTGACCGATTTCGCTGAAAATTAGAGGGGAGGTAACTTAGACCCGGGAGAAGGTTTTAGGATAGTTTTTGTCACCATCCGGCTACGGGACGCGGGTGAAACCGCGGGCGAAAGCTAGTATGTATATAAAAATGAAACCCGCTTTTCGTTGTCGCGACATAATATGAAAACGGCTTGACCGATTTGGCTGAAAATTAGAGGGGAGGTAACTTAGACCCGGGAGAAGGTTTTAGGATAGTTTTTGTCACCATCCGGCTACGGGACGCGGGTGAAACCGCAGGCGAAAGCTAGTAACAATAAATAAAAACAAGCAAGTACCTACGCAAAATATCATATAAAAACTATTACTGTAAAAAACCGTATCTTTGCTAGGAAAGGAAACATCGTCATTTTCTAAAAGCTACAGTTTAAAAACTAGTATTTAGAGAAAACACACCAATTTAATTGGCATTAGCTACTTATTCCTTACCTGAAAAAATACACTACTACAATATAATCTAAAACCACGATACCTTTCCCACAAGTTTGAGCCATTATCGAAACTGAATTACGAAAATCACCGCTGTCGCCAAAATTTTTCTTTTTCGGTCCATTTTGTCCCAACCCTAGGGTTCTCCGAATATGTCCAATTTGCATCGGAAGGGTTAACAAGTCTGTTCGATATCCCATTAAGGTCCCATTTCAAGTGTTTGACGATTTGAGGGTTGGGTGTGGCGAAATTTATAATCTGTATTTGCTAAGGGTTAAGGAAAGGTTTGGTTGAATATTAAATTACTTCCCTGTGTTAAGATGTTGAGGAGTTTGTTGCTTAGCAACGGTAAAGATCAAGGTTAGTAATTATTAAGTCTGTAATTGGATCTCATTTCTTATGGAAACTCCTTCGTACCCCATTTGAACATTCCTCCGTATTGCGTGTTGCGATGTTTACTTATTTGCGTTGTTGCGATATATCTTAGACATTTGGTAAACACTTGTGTTTACATTATATTTAATGTATAATTATATTTAATGTTTCCAATTAAATAAAAATTAAAAAGCAATTAAAAAAAACTCGTTCAATTAAAGTTTTTTTTTATAATCCCTTAGTTAGATTGGATAGGAAGGTAAATATGATAGAAAAAAAAGTGTACATAGTTGAAATTCTTGGAGGATGAAGATAGCATATTGCTGCATTCGTCACTTCTAAAATGTCACCTTTCTTTGAATTTTATTTATTTTATACAATGTACACACTATATTTACAAACTTAAATCTTTATACGCGGGTATATAAACGGGTTATTTTTTGGGACATGGTTCAAAATTTTAGAATGAACATAGATGTGTAATAAACGCTACCAAATTAACTATTGCAGAAGTTTCCGCGGCTAAAGTTGGGTACAGTAATGAAAACTTTAGAAGCCACAATAAATTATAGTTACAAATAGCGACATCTGGTAGACCAATTTATTCTACTATCTCATGAAAGTCTTTGTTTTCTTTTACGAAACCCATGGAGAACAAAATGACTAGCGGAGGTGCCACATCGAAAATCTCCTAAGAAAATAAGCCGAGGAACATTATTGTCTTCCCCCTTATAAGCTTTCTTTGGACCCGATATTTTTTTGTAATACCAACAATCGTTCACAGATGTCTCAAAGTTCTGAGATCGTTTTGGTCATGCCCACCGTACGTATTTGACCTAGAAGAAGGCGCTAGACCTACCTGCATTTTGACATCTCTGCTTATCTATCCTTACTCCGTGATATTTTCTGATACAAAACCAGTATCTTTAATTGAACAGCAGTTATTTCAATATGAAAACGCAATTCCATCTTCTAGCAAATACTATTCGAAGTGTAAGAATGATTGGAGCGCCTTTCAGTGGCCGTTTCAGCTGCCTTTAATTTTATGAAACCATTTGATAGCCGCGGGGGTTTTATTACAGTTGCTCCCTATTTAGAAATGCTATTGGAGGCAAAGGAGTGTTATAACTTATTGGATTGCAGGGAGATTTGAATCATCTGTTTCTAGATACCGTGGGCCACTAGTAAATAGATTTTTGAAGGACTTTGGTTGAGTTAAAAATTCATATACTCTTAATTTTCAAAATTGCATCTTATATTATGTGTTAATACAATCAAATGCCTTTACATAGGTACATATGTGTGTATATCTTATTATATCAATTTTAGAAATAACGTACACGCAAATGGTATTTTTTGTAAGCATATTTTATATATTTTACACAAATAAACTACTATATAAATCTTGTCCCTATTACCGAAATTCTCGTTAAACCTTAAGAACAATAATGCTGTGTCATTACAATTTCTAAAGTTTGTCTAATCTCTTTATAAAAACTTTTCAGTTGTTACGTTACCAAACACGAGAATTCTTCAAGGAATATAGTCGTTCTCAACAATATTGTAGTATAAATACGTGTTGCGAGTTGTTTTCGGTCAAAGATTGAAAAACCCGCGGCTCGCCTCCGGGACTCGTAAAAGTGGATTAGGAGACGGCAGTGTATTATTTGTCTGTTATGTACAATTTGGTGTATTTGTGACCAGACAAATACGTTACTTTTTTTTCACAACACATCAAACTGTAGTCAAAATTACAAACTTCTATTTTTATTGTTTTTTTGTTTAAATCAAGTTTTGTGGTTTTAAGGCATAGTAGTTTCAATTTCAACATATAAAATGTTACAAATGCTTTGAAGCTATTAAACGGATTAAAAATATATTTTACTGTTAGAAAGCTACGCTATTCCTAGATAACATAGGCTATACATTACACAGGTACGTGAAGAAGTTTTCACGGGGGTGAAACACCAAACCCAGCATAAAATACCTACGGTACTGAAAATTGAGCAAGTTTTAATGACTATTGTCTTGTTCCAGGTATGTTGCTGTTTTTAAACGACTTCATAAAAAAAGCTTCACAATTCGGGTAAGACTTAAAGTATGCAAATCAATCATATTTCCAATATTTTTCACGCTGAATTTACCATTATTTTAAAAAAGCGACTTTTCTTCTCATATAAAAGCTACGTGTCGAATACCTAAACCAAAAAGGGTATTTTAAAAAATATCCTCACAAAACTACAAAGTTTAACTTCTAACAATGTAGTATTCTACAAAGCAAAACACACGTGCCAAAGTTTTTATACGATCGAATTAAAGTGCAGTGTTTATAACAGGAAATAGTGCTAAAGTCTACTATGTAACGTAGTATTATTCCAAGAGTTATTTATTTCTTCAAGACAGAATAAGTATATTGTAAGTTTTACGGAACTACGCTTTGCTTAGGTACTCGGTGCCAAGAGTACCCTGCAATATTTTAGTCAGCCGACTGTTTTTTAGGGCTCATAAATCAATATGGAACTGTATGTTATTTCGCACATAACAACGGTCAGTTATTTGGCCGGTATCAGACCTACTAATTTTAAAATTCAGGATTAAAAAATAAAAGCTTTTTCCTAAAGTGAGGCAACAGACAGTCGGTCGACAATTTAGTCTGCAGTGTGTGTAGCTTTATTACCATGGGGCTAGCTAGATCATGGTGATGACATGACATTTGTAACTCGACCCATGACACCATGGAATTAATAATTAATCAACCAATCACTCGAACTAACTTAACGATAGAAGACATCAGACAATGATGGTTGCCATAAACTTTCATTTATTTCCTCAGTCGTTCTATGGGACCCCTAAGGATACGGGAATCGCACCCTATAGCGTAGCGGTCAAATAAATAAATAATAAGAACGAGTCAACTAACATATAATGTATTATACATTAATTTTACTGCAAATTACTATACTTTCGACCTAGTGGGTAAAGAACGAACCAACCACTCAGAAGTATGAGTGTGAGTTCGATTCTAGGTCAGGCAAACTTGCAACTTTTTTTAAGTTTGTATGTGTACCTTCTAAGTATGTCTTGTTTCGTGTTTCGGATGGCACGATAAACTACAGGTCCCGGCTATCATAGTTGGAAGAAGGCTAGGTAGACGGTGATGATGACTATACTTTTGATGCAACCAAACAAACAGGAAAACTTTTATTTATTTTATACAATGTACACACTATATTTACAAACTTAAACTAGTTATCTTTATACAAAACTAAAAATAAAATACTATATAAAAAATATATATAAACATAAAACATATATAAAAGAACATCGATCAGGCGTCGAAGTATTCCTCCGCATCACTGTCCTCCGGAAACGTGCCCAGAAGACTGGCTGCATTGCCACGTTGAATGGCAATGCTAATTCTTTGTCCAAAGAATAAGCCAGCCCTCTGGTCACGCGAAGCGTCGACAAGCCTTTTCGCGATATCCTTGTAAAATAACCGCGAACTCGGGCCTCATGGTCCGAGCGTTTCGACCCCAAACGGCTCAAAACTTATATATTATATTTGCACCGCTTGGTGGTCTCTGCAGAAGCTGCAGCCGCCCCAGCACAGCCTGCCGTGCTAGGAAGATGTGATGGCGCCAGGGTGTCGACGCAAGTTGCGTCCCACACCAAGGGCCTACCCATCTTCCATGGCAACAACGTCATACCATCTGGCCTCTTTCCATCGTCACGTACCAATCACCAAACAAACATGCATTTCAGCATGACTAAAAAACTAAATACAACCTAATAAAAGATAACTTAATCAACCCATACCATCCCCAATTAATAAAGATATATAGGTAAAATCAAAACCAAATCTACATACTCCTATATAAAACTAGAGGTATTCAGCAAAGGGTTGGGGTCAGTGACCCGATTCGCCCGGCACACTGAACCCGGTATCCTTTCATCTCATATTTCCGATGCTTCTGAAACTGAGCCTTTAATTATTCGTATATAAGTGTGTGCTATAAATAATATGTTTATTTATAGGTTTTTTTTTATTATTTGAAGTATAGCCAAAAAGAAAGTATTTATTCTAGAAACTTTTTCGAAATTCACATGCCTAAGCAATCTTGCCAAAATCGTTTTTCAGTCACGTTCGACTAAGTATGGCAATAAAATATATTTAAATCCTTTTGCAAAGAAAACGAGTACTTTCAGATTCTCGCGATATGTTTCACGAAGCCAAAAATACTTTTATTTTAATCCGAACAGCCTTCATAAGGTATCAGAAAATTTTTAATACCTTTGTTACCTATATAAATCGGTTGCAGTCGTACAGTACAGTACCTAATATATGACCGAGGAAATAAAGATTTATTATTTTATCGCGAACACTGCATGGGCGTGAGTATATGGAGTGATTTTAATGCATTGGGCGTTTTAATGAACTTATAATCACCATGCTATTTGAAGCACGATACCTTTTTTATATAAAAATTATAGGTAGGGGAGGCGGGCCCAAAACGGGTACCCTAAGGGATATGATAAATAAAAAAGTTCTCGAAAAGAAAATGAAACATCTATTTTCATTTTTCAAATATATAATTAACTAGCTTCTGCCAGCGACTTCGTCCGCGTTAGATTCGGACTTTGTGCAAAAAGAGAGGAAGAAATACCTAATAAACACCAGCCTATCCAATATCTAAATCTATGCTTATCTACTACTACTTTACCTAAATAGAAATAAAATATAAACTATTAATAATTTGTAATTTGAACGAATTTTTAAACCATACCAAAATAACTAATATTTACCTATTTTATAAAATAACAACAAACAATAAGTAAAAATAAATTATTTAAAGTCGTCAATAAAATTATTGTCGGTCAATAAGGTTGAACACTCCGAACGTCTATTCGCATCTATCGCATCAACAGCCAAATATTGTATGAAGATCGCGCAGCAACCGCGCCGCGAGCCGCGTCGAGCGCAGCGACCGTTGCACAAAAATGATCCTTATAGCATGATTCAGTTTCACTCGCGATGGCTACCGTATTTTATGTATAACTTTGGTATTTCTTGACCGATTTATATTATTCTTTCTTTATTGAATACTTAATAATGTCAACTTTTTTTAGTTAGAGTATTATAAACGTAATAGTAGTGTGAGTGAGAGTATTATAAACGTAATAGTAGACAAATATAATCAGAAAGCTCCGAACTGCTAAGCTACCGAGAGTTAAACGTGTCATTGTGAGCCAACCATAAAAGATGGACATATACTGTCAAGGTATATTTGTTACATAATTTTAAGGAGAACATTTCCGACCTACATGGTTTCTGTGTAGCTTTAACCATTAAGGCTGCACACGCGACGGAAGCAAAAAAAATGGAGTAACTTCTCCCGTTTTCCCTACATTTACCTTCACTGCTGTGCTCCTATTGATCGTAGCGTGATGAAAAGTATCCTATAACCTGCCCAGGAGTATGAAGAATCATTGTACCAAGTTTCGTTGAAATCCGTCAAGTAGTTTTTGTTTCCATAACGAACATACAGACAGACAGACAGACAGACAGACAGACAGACAGACAGACAGACAGACAGACAGACAGACAGACAAAAATTTTACTGATTGCATTTTTGGCATCAGTATCGATCACTAATCACCCCCCAATAGTTATTTTGGAAAAATATTCAATGTACAGAATTGACCTCTCTACAGATTTATTATAAGTATAGATAAAGAATCTAAAATACGAACAAACATAAACATTTTCTTCATAATTTGAACAAAAACAAAAACAAAAGAAGACCTTTAAAATACCCGTTTTACCCCCATGGGGTGCCTAAAACGGGTACGGCATTTGGGCAAAACGGGTATAGGGTAATTATCGAGATCAATGGACATTACAACGAAATTGTGCTAATTAACTAATTCTATACTAATAATATTAAGTCTTTATTTTCAATGCAGTCTTCTTTAATACATCATTCATCAGTAAAAATGTCGGTTCTGGGCGACGAAGACTCATATTAGGATGTCGCATTTTAAAGCCGGCGAACCAATCCTCACCCGCGGTATTGTTTTTGAATGGATGAGGAATGTTATTAATTTCAGCATATTGGTACACAAGCTTCAAAAAATCAGATCTCGTCAGTCCAAAAAAGTGTGAGTCCATATGAAAGACATATTCGAGTAATTCTTTCTCCTAACTTTCATTAAAAACAGTGACGAACCTACCAAGTATTTTTTTCGGGCATTCTTTTTTGATATGCCGCTGTAACGTTGACAGGTTGATGCCGTATTTCGTGGATGCACCTTTGACTGAAGTCTTGCTCGCTTCTTACATTGCCCGTTCCATAATATCCTTGTCCCAGGAAGCATTTGTAGTTTTTCTTTTATATTTATTTACCATCTAAAAAAAGAAGAAGCCATACCTACATTAACAAGCAATATTCTAATTTTTCATTCATTTATGAATTTAAAATTAAGCAAAGTAATTCCTGCCAACCCACGAAGCCATATCTAGGGCAAAACGGGTAAGGGCAGGTACCCGATTTACCTCTACCCGTTCTGCCCAAGAGCACGTTTTAGTTTTAACACTTTATTACCTTAAAATGTAAACAAAGGTAGCCACAAGTTTTCGAAGACAAAATAGCACAATACTAGCAAAATCATAACGTAAAACTTTTGAGAACATATTGTACACAATTTTCAAGTAAACACAATTATTCCAAACCAATATTTTTTAGCGTAAAGAGCAAAAAAACATTTTTTTATCTTACCTTGAAAGCGCTGGTGTCACTGTAGCGAGCCGACTGCATGTGATTGGTTGATGCTCGAGACACCACACTGCACTCACACATTTGCAATTTTGCTTACGGCGCGCAAATTCAAAAGCCTACCCGCTTTAGGCGGGGTACCCGTTTTAGGCCCGCCTCCCCTACTCGGTTTTTATTGTGTGGACTGTGTATTTAATAACACATTTACGTAATAATTCCTTTCAACTATACATAAGTATTAATAAAGAGTCGAAATATTATCATTGTACAATGTGCATAAAGTATTTTAAATAAATAAATAAATTATCGTGTAAACCAAAAGACATAAATCAAAAGATCGCGATATTTACCTACTAGTAACTGACTATTTTTAGCTTGAAAGCAGAAAATCCCGAAACACAAATTAAAATCAGAAAGGATTAACTTACAAATACATACAATGGAAAACATAAAATTACAGAAAAGAGAATCCGATTGAAATCCGAAATCCATAAAATAAAAATCAAACGAAACAATTTTTCATTGAAACCACCACGAAATACTCGAATCCTCGTATGACAGAGAATTTTTGAAGAGTGCCCAAATAAAATTTTTTTTCAACAAGTTCGGTGAAAAACATGGAGGAAGGAAAGGTAGCGGAGATGCCATAAGGAATGTAGGTCAGGCGCCTTCTTCTAGGTCAAGTAAGGTACCGGTGATCAGTTACTAGAACTAACGAGGCGTTTGGGTTCCTTGTCAAATCAAAACCAAACTGTCAGAGATTGGTCTTGATTGATTGGTGATTTTATTTTGAAAATAATAGGCGTGTAAAGACAGAGCTAGTAACGTTCCTCGTCCTCCAAACACCCGCATTTTGAGGCGCTAATTTCTCAGTAGATTTTGCGTTATGACATCTCCGCTAGCCATTTTGTTCTCTATGGTGAAAAACTTCGTCGAATCGAATGTTATTTTATTTTATACAGAACCCCACTTATGGTTGCCGGGATCAGACTATGAATAATTCGGGTTACGAGTGCAGTCGGCTCGCTTTTGTTTTTTGTTTTAAATAACCAACGGATATTTCCCAGTTTTGTTATAGCTTTGTTTTTAAGCACTGGTGTAATATCAGTGAAGGCTGTGTCATCGAAACTAATATTATAAATGCGAAAGTAACTCTGTCTGTCTGTCTTTTCTTCACGCCTAATCTACTAAACCGATTTGCGTGAAATTTGGTACAGACATAGTTTGGAACTTGAGAAAGGACATTAGGATAGTTTTTATTACAAAAAAATAAAAATAGAAATAAAATATTCGCCATCTATTGGTTAAACCAAAGATCTGCTGGAAGTCACTATCCCACGCGAATGAAGTCGCTGGCATATTTAATAAGAGTATTTTTGGTATCTATGTGTTGACCGGCTGATATTTGTGTATTGTATATTGTATATTACCTATATACATATATCAGAACATCATTTATTTGAAGGTGCTGTACCTATGTATGTATTTACCATTTTACCTTAGAACTATACAGTCATGAAACCACTCGTATAAAGAACCTACCCCACTTGTTACCTATTGAACAGATAACAGATGGGTTAGCACCTCATAATACATCAAGTAAAGTGCATTACTGCACTCTAACTTATTATCGACACTTACCACGGTCACGTGACGTCACTTTGTTCTATTGGGAACTGTATTTATGTACCACTAGCAAACCTGGCGAACTCCGTGTCGCCACCAGATGGCTTCGTTTTATGTTACATTTTGTTTGGTGATTAAAAGAAAAAGATTTTTTTTTTATATTTTAAATTTTCTTTGCTATAAACCTCACGGCGCCCGAGACCTTTCCAACGAATGCAAAACCGTGGAAATCGGTTCGTGCGTTCTGGAGTTATAGCGTCAGGAAGGAAAACCCGACTTATTTTTATATAATAGATAGCATAATACTACAGTACCTACCTGATAACACACACGACTTATTTTAAAATAGTTTCTGCCAGCAGTTTGAAGTACGGGAAATACTTCACTGAATTCGGATAAAAATCAACCTGTGGTCTTTCTTGACAAATGGGCTATCTAACACTATAAATATTTCTAACACTTTCTAATTAGTTGATTAGTTCCTCAGTCGTTGTATCGAGCAAACAAAAAAAAGTCTTCAGTTTTATAATAATTTACTTTATATTTATTTGTACGTGCGTGTGAGAATTTAAAGAAAATCATAAGATACAAGTGGTGAAGATTTAATGTAATGTAAATTACATTAAATCTACACCAAACATCAAAAATTCTACATCCAACTACATTATTCAAATAGTCCACTCTTTCACAAGAAACCATTTCAAATAGCCAACGAAAAAAATCCGGAACAAAGATTTTGAACGAACAATTTTATGCGGCTATTACTGGGATGGTTCACTCATTCACTCACTGGCTTATTGTTCAATGGGCCGACAATGAGAGTGAATGAATGAATGGTTACATTTTTTACATTGGCGCTTGCAGTTTTTAGCTAGGCCTTTCGAATACTATTTCTGTTGCATTGTGTTTTGTTTTGTTCGTGTTTTACCATGTATAGTCCGGCTGTTATATTTGGAGTTTTATTTGAAGCAATTGTGTAACAATACTATGTAACAATTTATATGTATTTTTCAGGGGTTATGCAATACTACTCAATCCTTCTCCGTGTGAGAGGAGGCCTGAGCCCAGCTGTGGGACGATAAAAAGGCTATAACAGTAACAGTATGCAATACTGAATTAAATAAAAATTATAATAAAACAAGTTTCTTTCCCAAAAAAGTTACAAAAATGTACACAGTTCGTAATAAACCTACAGAACCAACAATAATTAATTAATAGCCCTAACTACATTAATGCAAGGCTATAGAGTCAATTAGCAAACTTATTAATGAGCTCCGTAAATAATTATAATATTCGGCTGGTAATTAAGCCCAAACATAATATTAATATTGTTATAAGTTAATTAGGAATGTTGTTGCTGTGTTATATAATATTATTAGTATTTAGTTGACCTATAAGCTTGGTTGATTAAGGTATCTAATAGGGTTTAGGTAGTGTTAGGAATCTTTTGTTATTTTCTCCTATTCCTAAGCTTTTGAAAATATATGTCGCAGGGATATGATAAAAACGGGGATATGATCAATTCCCTAAGGGATTTGATCAAATCACGGAGGATGTTAAAATAACAACACGATTTTATCTTTTCCCTAAACAAATCTAGTGAATTGAACAAATCCCTAAACTGGTTCAGTGAAATGACAAAAAACATGTCAGTTCTTATTTGTGTCGCGCTTGCAAACACTAGGCAAGCCGTAGGTGTCTGTCACGCACGATGCAAAACGAATAGACGTGCCTGTAAGAAAAATAATGTTTTATGTAATTCACAATGCCACAAATCAGCTACATGTTTTAATACGTGATTATTACAAATAGGCACATCATACGCAACTAAAATATTTTTTAAAGAAAATTTGTTGATTAAAAAAAAAAAAATTGTTCTGAGTAATGGTGATTTTTTATATCAATATTTCCTTGTATTGTACACACCTGATTATCATAATTATGTAGGTATATCTTACCCAATAAACCTTTAAAATATCAAAGCAAAATTATTTTTGTCATTTCACTGAACCAGTTTAGGGATTTGTTCAATTCACTAGATTTGTTTAGGAAAAAGATAAAATCGTGTTGTTATTTTAACATCCTCCGTGATTTGATCAAATCCCTTAGGGAATTGATCAAATCCCCGTTTTTATCATATCCCTGCGACATATACAAGCTGTTGATTTGCATCCGTGCCATAGTCAAGGACGTAATTATACTAATGATTCTCAACCCAAATCAACAAAAAAATTGGTACAAATTTTTTTGATTTTAATTTTTTTTCGGAAATCCGTCAATGTCATCTAGCCGTATTTAAACTTGGCGCGTGTGTTACTGGCCTTAAAACCGTGCTGCGCCCTCACACAAACGCAAACACAAAGCATACGCAACGATTATTCATAAATTTCATTCATAAAATTGGATTACTTCTGAAATACTATGACATTACAATGACAAAAAAAGCAGTGCATATTAGCTATTTCCCGTCAGCTGTAATTCCAATCGATTATTTACGTATTTTATGTCCTCCTCCTGAAGTATGGCACAAATGCAAATCAACACCTTGTATAATAGAAAGTTGATTATGGTTTTCCTCGATGAATAGGTGATCTAGCACTAAAATATCTTTTCACATAAATGTGAAACTGCTGATGGTTATTTTTCAATAGAATTAAAAAAAAATCTTCTCATTTTAAAAACGAGTTTTTACTATTAAAACGACAACATTAGTTAACAAAATAATTAATACCTACATTGTCATCCATCCTTACTATCTTCAATTCATCATACATTATCCTAGTCCTACATAAATTATGTTAACCCCAAAATAAATCCTGAATCTATACTTATAATAAATCTGTAGAGAGGTCAATTCTGTACATTGAATATATTTCCAAAAAAACTATCGGGGGGTGATTAGTGATCGATACTGATGCCAAAAATGCAATCAGAAAATTTTTTGTCTGTCTGTCTGTCTGTCTGTCTGTATGTTCGTTATGGAAACAAAAACTACTTGACGGATTTCAACGAAACTTGGTACAATAATTCTTCATACTCCTGGGCAGGTTATAGTATACTTTTCATCACGCTACGATCAATAGGAGCAGAGCAGTGAAGGTAAATGTTGGGAAATTGGGAGAAGTTACTCCATTTTTTATGCTTCCGTCGCGTGTGCAGCCTTAATGGTTAAAGCTACACAGAAACCATGTATGACGGAAATGTACTCCTTAAAATTATGTAAAATATATACTATGACAGTATATGTCTATCTTTTATGGTTGGCTCAGAATAACACGTTTAACTCTCGATAGCTTAGAAGTTCGGAGCTTTCTGACTACATTTGTCTACTATTACATTTATAACACTCTTACTCACACTAATTAAAAAAAGTTAACGTTATTACCTATTCAATAAAAAAAGAATCATATAAATCGGTAAAGAAACACCAAAGTTATACATGATATAAGGTAATAAGCCATCGCGCGTAAATACTGAATCATGCCATAAGGATCATTTTTGTGCAACGTTCGCCGGGCTCGACGCGGCTCGCGGCGCGGTGGCTGCGCGAGCTTCATACAATACATATTTGGCTGTTGATGCGATTGATGCGAATAGACGTTCAGTGTTCAACCTTATTGACCGACAATTTGATATTAACAAACCTTGCTTATCAGAGCGACTTTTAGGTTTTAAATAATTTAATTTTAACTTTCTTTTATTGATATTTTATAAAACAGGAAAGTACCTATTAGTTATTTTGGTAATGTTTAGGTAGATATTTGTTCAAATTACAAATTATTATTAGTTTACATTTGATTTATTTTTAGGTGAAGTAGTAGTAGGTACGCATAGATTTACATAATTGGATAAGCTGGTGTTTATTATTTCTTCCTCTCTTTGCACAAAGTCCGAATCTAACGCGGACGAAGTCGCTGGCAGAAGCTAGTCTATACTAATATTATAAAGCTGAAGAGTTTGTTTGTTTGTTTGAACGCGCTAATCTCAGGAACTACTGGTCCGATTTGAAAATTTCTTTCAGTGTTAGATAGCCCATTTATCGAGGAAAGCTATAGGCTACTTTTTATCCCGGTACGGGAAGTAGTTCCCACGGGATGCGGGTGAAACCGCTGGCAGAAGCTAGTTGTATTATAAATCTCAATATTCTCAATTCTCTCGGAGCCACTTTCGTCCCTCGATAAATTTAATAAAAGACAATGCAGCCTTCTTCGAGATCTTTTCAAAAATGTTAAGGTGCGTACGGATTGCGCGTACCCTGGTACGCGTACTCAGTTTACGCGTATCCGGAACGCCTAGTCCATACCTGCAGCTACGCGTTCACTCTTGGGGTACGCGTACCGCGCGAGCCAACTCGCAGCGCGAGCCACCGTCAGTCGGTTTTTGGTCGCGCGTCAAAGAGGACGCACGCGGCCGGCTACGCTATATTTGGACGGCAAAATGAATAAACACGCGTGTTCTTCGAGTTTCAATAATGAAAATATTATTAATTAATATTATTTTTTATTTCAGGTTCAACCTTTTCAAGAATTATTTCAAAATCTTGCAAACTCATTCTCACAAAATTTTTGTCCCCACTTTCTTCATAATTTATATCTTCCATTAGCCTATTTCCACCCTGTAATCTTTCCCGAAACAAATTTTTCATCCACCATCAAGATTTTCATTTGTTTCTCTTTTTTTTATTTAAAATGTGTTGAATAATGACTAACGCCGCAGCAGTGGTGGTGCACGCAACCGCTAAGTTTGTCGGAGTCATGGCGAATGACTGGGGCTCGCGGAGCGCTCTGGATCGATTGACCTCGCGTACAGGTTCGCGGCGGTCCGTACAGGAGCTGTACGCGTATCCAATGTACGCGTGGACAGTGTTTCCCAACTACGCGTAACACAGGAACGCGCTATCCGTACGCACCTTTACAAAGGTCGCTTCGATGAACTCTTAAGAAGGTATTCGTGACGGCATTTGACCGGTAAGAGGTCATTTTCAAGATTGTGTGATCGTGATTTTTAGCCGACTTCCGAAAAAGAAGGACTTTAGTTTTTTTTGGGCCAAATATCATTTATTTATAGTTCCAGGCAATTTACACTTCTATTTAGTTTGGTGACCTATATATTGATACTATATTTTCGTTGTAATTTATATTTCAATATGCGACAGTTAAGTAGGATAATGCTTTTTTTTCAGTACACTACTATTTTTACCTGACCAAGTGACCACCTAAATCAGTTAATTACATTTTACACACCATTACACCTTAGTTTAATAGAATTTCTCTTCTAACTTAATTTCAATTAACGAAAACTAACAAGCACTTTCAATAAATCGTCACTAAAGTCCTTAGGGTTTAAAGTTTAAGGTGACGTTTGACGTATCGGACATTTATTGACGTTACGTGAGTCCAGTGAGATCATTGACATATAACTATAGGGACAGGAAATGTCTATGAAAAAAACGTGCATACCTGCAGCAACTAAAATGGCTGCCATTACTAGGGTTGTACCGCTACCGGATTCAACAAATATCGATATTGTATTCTAGTTAGAAGTACGTACGAGTCTTACTGGGTGCATAAAAATAACCGAGTATAAATAATTTCTTCGTCATAGAACTAACTATCACATTAACTTCACTGATACTAATAACCTCAACAACATCAACCAAATGGGAGGAGTCATTTCAGTAGGGTGATACCTTTAAAAAAAAAACACAGGCAAAGTAATTATTTATTATTTCAAATAGCCCTATGAAAGTTCTTTCACGACAAACGACGGCCAAAGATTCGGTCTTATGAAGAAGAATCCGCAAGAAACGCCATAAGTAGATACTCTCTTTAAAAAAATACAATAATTTAAAATCGTTTTCAAGCTATTCATGAGAAAGTTATATAATGCAAATGGAGCTAATTATGTATTAATCGATTGTACAAAACAATTTTAGTGCTAAGAAAAAAATATTTATACCATTCGAAACCTATATTCGGTAACTAAGTTCTGAAGCAAATATTGCAACTTGCATTCCGATTTGCTCGTCTGTGCGGAAGCACTGCCGTGCCCGTGGTCGCCGTAGAAGCATCATGTGAAGATAAAAAGGCAAAACATATTATTTTCAATAAAATATGTCTTTAAAATCCTGAATTTTATAATACGCCTTTTTAATCAAAATGTTTTTAATTGCATTTTAAAACTTTTTATCTGTAAAATGAAGGATATATATATAAAAACATAGACTATTCCCTAAAAATATACACATATATTCGGAACGCAACTAAAACCGCGAGGAAAAGCTAGTATTTAACTAAAGAACAAAATAAAGATGTTTTATTGAAAATAATACACAACTCTGAGGGCTCAGTGTCTTAGGGACAGTAAGTTCTGATGTTAAAATTTGTAAAAGCAGACTTATTAAGTGGATATTATATCGATACTATTATGACAACTGCACAGCACTATGCCAATATCACATGTTATTGTAAACAACATTTATTTCTAAATATAGGTTTTTATACAGAAATAAACCAAAATACATATAAGTACTTTCACCATCAATTCATGTTCCCGTAACATTTTTTATCCAATGTGAATTATTTTATGTAGTTTCTAGCAAAAATAGGTTCCTAACCTGTGTAAAGACAATCCAGCTTGATTTTGGTGCTTCCTAGCACCACACTTCACAATACAACACATAGGCATATTCGTTGATTATTTCACTATTGAAATAGTAAAGTCTTAAAAGTAAACACGAGTGATTTTCTATAAAATAGCAAAAATAAGTCACGAAGAGCACCTATTTGACAGCACAACTACCATGACATATGGCCAGATATGGCACGCACCTACAAACAGGAGGATTTCAAAAGTAAATGTCACCATTTTACGCAGTCACAAAAATATTGTTGTCCCTGTTTTCAAATACACTTATCTGCTTAGAAAGAGTGAGACAGAACTATGTTGCATAGTTTGTTTCATATTTATATAACTATAGATACGTCTTTAACAACACGGCGTCTCATATGAGTGAGATACGATCGTAAACGTCAATCAAGTACTAAAACAGAACAATAAGGGTAATTGTAGTTTTTATGAGTGAGTTCTTTGGTTGAAATAGTTTTATTTTGTACGTGTGTGTCTTTGTATCGAATAATATTGTAAAGATTTTAATTTTCTAAAGTGTCACTTTTTCAATACATTCGACTTCAAAGTAGCTTGCAATTAAAGTAACCTATATTTACTTATCCCCTTTTATATCCACGTTTTTTATTAAATACGTAGATTTACTTTGCGTATTTTTTCGTCATCCTATCAGAGACCTAAGGAGACCTGACGTAAAATCCAAAAACAGCAACTTTATCAATGGAATTTTACACGAGACACGAAAATGTCAAACTTCAAAGCGAGCCAATCATGTGCACAGATTTAGAAAAAGAATGAAATCTCAGTGACGTAATGCATGACGCATAATACTGTTCGACGGGTGACGTAGCGCTACGGCGTAGGCCTCGCTACGAAGGCTACGACGCCTACGTCAGGCGGGCCCATTCATCTGATAATGTCACTAAGTGACTGTAGGTAGGGTATGGTTGTGTTAGATTCTATTTTGTCACAATTCTGTGGTGAAATGTATTGTTTTTGAATGAAGGTGAGGGATGAAATACGATTGACTTTTACACAGTCTATCTACCTACTTCTCTTCATTCTAACTCTCCTACTACGGGTCTGCTGGAAGAGATTTCGATTTAGAAATAAGCAGTACCTTTGTACTATTTCTATGCCATTTCAGTTTCTTTTATATGTTCACTGTGTACATAAATTGTTAAATAAATAAAAATAAATAAATAAATTGTTTTATCGAAGTTTTGTTTTTGCCTGCTTTTGTCACATTTGGTCAATTCCATGTCAAAAATTGAGGCGATAAAAATTAGTTTTCAATTTTCTATTTAAAAATAATATACTACATATAACGGTAGCAGTTATAGATACTAATTTCCCTTTGTAAGATTACAAACAAAACACAATCAAGTAATTGTACAAGCCAAATTAAAATAACAAATTCCATTACAAACCTACTTAATAATTATTCACCAAAAACTTTCTGGTTAGCGCTCATAAATAAATTATGTGCCTACCCACCTTTAATCCGATGCATATCGGTAAGAGTACCCGCACACTACAGACTAAACAGTCGGCCGACAGTTAACACAATGGTTGGTAATGATTTTTTTTAATAGAAAATCTTGATTCCAAACAAAATTTTCGGTCGGTGCGATACCGGTTAAATACCTGATCTTTGTAATTCTTCTTTATACTGATTTATGAGCCCAAACAAACTATCAGCCGACTAAAAGTTTGCCGTGTGGTTAGTCTAAGCATAGGGTGTGGTGTTCGAAGCATTTTGACATAAATTGACGGCGGTTGGTGGTCGTCATTTATTCCGATTAGAAACCCTCTTGTCACACCCATTTTGTCGTGTGTCAAGTTACCATACTTGGATATAGTTTGAATTCATGTTTAATATATTCAATAAGTTTGAGTTCGGGTTTGATATCTGACAGAAATATTAAAATGTACGTTTATTTGTGATACAGACAATACCTTGATTCGATTTTTCCAAAAAAAGTTTTCGGGATAATATTTAAATTTTTTTTAAGAAATATTTCATGTGTGTTTGTATTAGAAGCCACATAATTTGTGAGTGTTAGTGTTATATAGACTTTATTTATCCATGTACGGAAAAGAGTATCCTCACGTCAAAATATCCAGTAATATACAATTATGTACACATAAGCCAGCACTTCCATTATTCCATGCCACAAACCGCTAAGAGTAATGTAAAATTTCCGCGTCGCCCCGAACCGCACGTAAAATATCATCACCGCTAGTTTTGAGCGTAAAATCTGGGTTTATAGGCTACAATGTAACAGTACTACAGCACACTGAAAACTTTTAGTCGGCCGACAGTTTAAATACACCGTGACTTTTTAGTCGTCTTTCAACGGCAGCCAACTTCATGTATCCAATGACTAGTAAACGTTCATAGAAAAAAAATTGTTATTTATGAGATTTGAATAATTAAAAAATAAAAATAAATTCATTATTATGACGCATGACGTAGATAATTTTGTCTCGTAAAAAATGGAGATGGAACGATCACTCGACTCGAGCGCTTTGAATGTATCTACTTTCTACCGTTTGATACGTAAACATTATTAACTTAACTTAACATTATTCTTTATTTCTAATGTATTATATATTTTTCTTTGCACATATTATCTTAATTAATGCTGTAAAATTAATAATCATGTCTAGTCGTATTTTAGATCGGATACATTGAGTGGACCACCTTTGTAAGACGACTAAAATGTCACGGTGTATAAATTAGTATGCAAGTGACGCATACATCATCATCTCCCGAGCCTTTTCCCAACTATGTTGGGGTAGGCTTCCAGTCTAACCGGACGCAGCTGAGTACCAGTGTTTCATAAGGAGCGACTGCCTATCGGACCTCCTCAACCCATTTAACCGGGCAACCCAATACCACTAGGTAAGACTGGTTGTCATACTTAATGGTTCCTGACTACCTTTACCCTTCATATGACATTCAAGTGCGCACATAACAACGATAAGGTTTTTAGCTGGTATCAGATTGACTGAAAACTTTCATTAGAATAAAGTTATTTTTTTTTTAATTGCCAACCATCGGGTAAACTGTCGGCCGACTGTTTATTCGCAATATGCGGGTACTGTTACAGTACAGTATGTTCGTTGTTAAATAACCTAAATACAGTGTGCAAAGCACTAATGACTGGATTTATAGGTTTTAGAGCACTGAAATAGACGCTAAATAAAGTTTATTTTGCTTCAGTTACATTGTTTGTGAATTGTGATTGGTGGACTTAATTGGTGACCTGGTTGGTCCAGCAGTGGTAAAGAGCGTTTGCTGCAAGGAATCTCGGGTTTAATTACCGGGTTATTAGTACACTAGAAAGATTTCGACTCATCGTCATCATTATTATATACAATGTTCTACCAATTTGGCCTAGTTCTCCTGAACAATTTCCACTCTAAAGTAATTATTTTGTTCTAATTGACTAAGACTCTTTCGAAAAAAAATATAACTTTACATCTCATTCATTCTGATGCTCTCATGTGCAATCCTGGCAACTTCAAAAACAGCACTCCTTCATTTTGAAAAAAAATTGGCTGAAAGAGACTGTAGATTATGAACTTACTGCCAAAAGAAAGGACTACCACAATTGTTCACTTTCAAACAACTCAACGAAGAAACCAAATTGTCACGAGACAGTCTTTGTAATCCTGAATAAATTAAGATGTATAACACACAACATACGTGTGGCTATTACTTTGACGGACAGGAGGACATGGGGGCCCGGGGGAAAGGGGGACATGGGGGACAAGAGGGAAATAGGGTAACAAAACAGACATGTGACACGTAGACGCTTGATGAAACGGTACAGATTTATAGGCGTTGTCTATGGTTTTACTTTATTAACTTTTACGTTTTAGTGATTTGTTATAGTTAATTTTATTTAGGATTTTGCAATTTTAGGGTACAGAATAAACTTAGATGCAAAGCTATTATTATATCGAAAAACCAAGTCATATAGAAAACGAGACACGGATATTTTTGTATTAAGATCTGTGTGCAAATGTTTTTTTTTTTTTCATTTATACTCTAGAACATGATTTGCACCTTGTGAAGGTAACAAGAGTTTTAAGATACTTCATGTTCGTCTTGAAGCATCCGATACTCTCAGAACTCCACCAATATAACTAGTTTAAAATAAAAATTATGATCCATAAGAAACTCCCCACTTATTTCTCCAAGTAGACCATCCATTCACTACACTTAACCCGTCCTCGGAACCATACTCGATTTATCTTCGATTAATATCGATAATATTGCTCAAGTGCACTAAAGTGCAGGTAGATGCACTTTCTGTTCCAATAGTTATCGACAAGCCAATCTTAGGATAGAAAGCTTTCTCACTGCACCTAAACTATATCTTTCGTCTAAGAAAATAGTTTTAGTAGAGAAAATGTTTGAAGAGCACATTTAATGGAGCTTACTTAAGTTATTTGAGGTTATTGAAAACACCGGTACTCAGCTGCATCCGGTTAGACTGGAAACCGACCCCAACATAGTTAGGAAGGGATTCGGCAGATGATAACTTAAGTCTTAAGTCATTTAAGGTAAGAACTGATTTTGTTTGGTACAGAGACTAAAAATAAGTTAAGATATAGGATTATAACGCATCATCATCATCCTCCGAGCCTTTTTCCCAACTATGTTGGGGTCAGCTTCCAGTCTAACTGGATTCAGCTGAGTACCAGTGCTTTACAAGAAGCGACTGCCTATCTGACCTCCTCAACCCAGTTACCCGGGCAACCCGATACCCTTGGTATGACTGGTGTCAGACTTACTGGCTTCTGACTACCCGTAACGACTGCCAAGGATGTTCAATGACAGCCGGGACCTACAGTTTAACGTGCCCTCAGAAACACAGTCATTGATGTCTAAGATATACTCAGAAAGTACATACAAACTTAGAAAAGTTGCATTGATACTTGCCTGACCTGGAATCGAACCCGCGCCCTCACACTCGAGAGGTTGGTTCTTTGCCCACTAGGCCACCACGACTTTTTTTTACGCACTACTCAGTTATCTCGATACAAATATTACAACAAGATTTGTCTCCAAAAATACTGAAGCCATTTCAAAAACAATTTCATTATTGGTAAACTACACTATCCCCGGGTGATATTGGTCATATTTCATCCAGTTATGGGAAAAAGTTTCTACGGGATGCGGATAAAATCGCGGGAAAGCTAATCTTAGATAAGCTATCGTAATAATTGTGGCATTATTTTGCCCGAAAAAAAAAATCAAAACCAAAATGCAGTTTGCTCTACAATGACGGAAGAGGTAGTCTACCTCTATAATCACCAACAAAATACAATACAAATATGATAAACAAATATTTCGTATCTATAAAATTACTGAAGTATGATACCTCTCTCAATAATTACCATATAAATTCAACAATAAAATGAATGCATGCCGAATTTATCAGAAACGTAATTAAACGTATTAATTAGTAGAATTCTAAATAATTTTATGAAATGGGAATAATTAAACTGTTCCGAAACTCGTATATCAGCAATCAGTAACATGTGTAATAAAGCGACTGTACCTTACATATGTATGTTTTTAGTTACCTAAGAGGCTCCAAAACTACTGAACCGACGTGATTTTTTCTACCAATGGAAACCTACAATATTCCCGAGTAACCTTGGCTATATTTCATACGGGTTTGGGCAGAAGTTCCCCCGGGTGAGTGAAACCGTAAAAAAAGCAGCTAGTCAGTAATATTTTTAATACCCCTGCTTGTTATAAACTCGGCAAACTTATTCATAAACTTTGTACGATGTGAACACACCTGCATATTCTCATTTTCGATTTAATTTGATCGAGGGTGTCATTGAGAGGCTCTCAATCATACAATTTGCACGTAAACGATGAATTACATGTACAGTCAGCGACTAAAGTGTTGCTATATTGTTATTGAGACTACAAAACACCAGTGATTGGTTCACCGCAGATGCATTTGAACATAGCTCTGAAATCGAATTGGCAAAAAAACAAAATTTTAGTAAACACAAGATATGTATGTTAAAAATCTTCACACATCGAGTATTTCTCAGACAAAAACAATATGAAAAATGTAACTAAACGACACCAGACTAGCTTTTTGAAAATCAGGTCTGAATGCTCACCAGTAATGTAGGACCACTTACACGATACTTAAAAGAAAGTGTTATTTACACTTTAAAAAACAGTTCTTTTAAAAACCCTTATTATATTTAAACACCACTGCTCCTGACTGTACATGCAAATTACCTACGTTATCTGTGACGTCACGCGGCTTACACGCGAAGTTTTAAACTGTAAATTATCGGCATTTTCATAATAATTAACTGTGGAATACAATTAATATACAAACTTTGCATGGGTGGAGATCAATACTTATTTATTAACTTTAACCTGTAGGGGCAATAACTTGGTACTGCCATTGCTCTTACAATGTACTTTCTGCAATCAGGCAAAAATTGCTTTTCTTTCTCACGCTCTTGACTCTCTGTGTTCCTGCCAAACATTATATAACTTGACTAATTTTGCAGTCACGTAGTGATAGTCGCCGGAAGACGCTGGATGCAGGTCGCTTCCAACAGGTATCTGTGGAGATCAAAGGGGGAGGCCTATGTTCAGCAGTGGACGTCCTATGGCTGAGATGATGATGATGATGATGATGTAGTGATAGTTGGAAGACGGAGGAAGAAGAGCCTGGTCGAGTATTCTTGGGCACTAGCATCATATAGCATTAGTGCCAAAATCTTTTCTTTCTAAATCTCCAGACTATCAATCTACCTACCAAACATTGAAACTACCGAATTTGGCGAAAACAAATAGACAAACAGGCAGACAAAAAGACAGACAGAGCTACATTCATTTATTACAGAGTTCCTCATCACGCAAATGCCCAGATTACCGGCCTAATATATCTAGCTCGAACTACTTCTTTAAGAACTTAAGAGAAATCGCATTAAAACCAGATTCAAGCAATAAAGGTTAGTACCTAAGTGAACTTTATTGCTTGACTATGATATATCAGCGATATATGCATGATATAGAGTGTCGACTTGCAATCACGTTTGCACGTTAACGATATATTATCCGACAGATTGCTCGGTGATCACTTGATATCTTTGATACTTTGAGAAGGGATAGGGAAGATTGATTCGGTTTTTGTTGTGAAATGTTGGAGAAACAGCTGTTTTACTGATGGATTTTTATGCTGTCGGAATTTTACTCGACTGCCAAAAGGGTTAAAAATGCAGGACATTGGAATAATAATGCGTGTTCTGACCAATGAACACTATAGCCAGACCCGACATAATTTGAAAACCTTCATTTAAAAACCGGAAAAGTATCATTAAAATATTATCTCCTTTTCTCATATTTTTTATCAATCAGCATTTACTTACAATAAATACCTAAAAATCTCTATATTTTTAACCGATTGTTTCGTACATATACAGTTATCTGTTTATACAAACTAAGAGCGTATAGATATATGCTTTAAAACAAAATTCTAACGTTTTTACAGCACACATTTTCTATCCAGACAGTACAGAACAAGAAATGCAGACAGCGACCCCATCTGGGCGCAAGAGAAAAATTGCTTGCACTTCTTCATTGGTTAATTGAATCACTTTTTCATGAGCTAATTAAATTGATTCAGCGCTTCCCGTTGAAGGGTGATTCTACTTTTTTAGTCTATTAATTATAAAGAATTGTTCTAGCCTGCATTTTATTTATCTATAGCTGTTGCCCGCAACTTCGTCTGCGTGGGCAATATAGAATAGTCAAAATACTACTTATCCCGTAGGTGTATTCTTTAACGTGACAGTATAATTAGGATTAGCATTTAGCAGTCGCATAGATTCATTGATCAAGGTTGTGTTGTGGATGTGACCATTTATCTAAACAAAAGAAGTAAAGTTTGTGACGTGGGTAAGTAATTTTCACAGGAAACAGCTATAATCTATGTCTATATGCTTTGGGTCTGACAAAGCTGTCATTTGTACATTTTCTGCAGCTGCTGCGACTAATCAGAAGCCAGAAAGTCTGTCAGTCTTACCATGGATATCGTCTTGAGTAGTTGACTGGATTGAAGATAGGTAGATAGGTAGTCGCTCCAAGCAAAATATTGGTACTCAAACAGATTCGGTGACTGGAAGCCAACACCAACATAGTTGGGGAATAGCTGGATGGATGATAAAATGAGTCATCATCATCAGCAGGCGCATAGGGTAGGATAGTTTCACTTACTCACTATGGTAAGGCTGACCCTACATTAGGCGTGCGCGATCCTCGGGCGTGTGAGTAGCGCGGGCGTCGCGAGCGCGCTGCGTGAACGTCGCGTTTTGCTGCCCTGCGGCATGTGTGAAGAGTGCAAGCGACGCGCTCGCGGCGAGCACGCGGCGCTCGAGCGAAGGGGTAACCCTTCGCCCGCTATCCCCGCCGCCCGCTAAACGACTTAGCAGTTAAACGTCAAGGAGAGCGCGAGCGCGCTGCAAATGCCGCAGGGCAGCAAAACGCGACGCTCACGCAACGCGCTCGCGACGCACGCGCGGCGCCCGCGCTACTCACACGCCCGAGGATCGCGCACGCCTAATGTGGTGGCCTAAGCCGGGACTCCACCGAAATGTTTGCATTAGTTCACGAATAGGCAAAATGTACGTATCTGTGAGAGTCCACTTCATGTGTTCGTACTTGAAACCTGCAGTTTTGCCAAGATTTTCAAAATGTACGCTCGCAATTTGTCATTTCTTGGTGGAGCCAGCAAATCAAAAGAAACATAAGTGTTGTATACTGTGCGTCACTACCGCACACCGGGAAAATTTCGCTCTTGCGGAGGACGTTTATATACCATATTTTGTGTCACACGTAAACAGGACGACAGTAAGTATCCACCGAAACACTTTCAAAGATCTGATGAACGAACAAATCAGACCTGACTTGGTCACCTGGGGCCAATCAGAGCTCTATGAAGCGATAATACGCTTTCGCTCCTACTGTTATTGTGGTTTCTGAAAATTTATTCACCTCATTCAACGATGAATGTAATTCTGATGGTACTATTAAGAACACTTGCTTAGCGCAGAAGCTGACGTTGGCAGGTCAACTCTTTTGACTTCTCGAATAGGATACCATTGGTTTTTGTGCAATGCACACCTGCAATGCATTCTGGATTAGGATAGGATATAGGTGGATAGGATTTGCAACAGAGAATAATTCTGTCTTTGTGATTGAATGACATGAAACATAGTTTTATATAAAAGGTGTTTTTTTAGACTTGGCTCCGGTCTTACTGAGACTGTTCGTAATCGTGAACAGTGTATTTGCGATCAGAAGTTGAAAATAAGCATGTCTCTGGTATGCGGCGCTTAATTTGTACGTTTTCAGACGTATACCTAAAGCATTTTACGTGTGTATGGTATTAAATAGAGAAAGCTCCCATTTCTTATTTGCACTTTGTATCTGGGCTTGTTTTTAAAGCTACAGAATCCTACATTACCTACCTCACGCTTAGCAGCGCTTGCGAGAGATAGATCCTCATTTCTTCTAGGATTAAGTTTACATATTTTGCATCAGAAAAAATAATTAAGGTCTACTTAATACTACTCACTCAAAGTAATTTGTTTTAAGGCCACCACATTAGTGGAAGATAAGCTAAACTATGTTTAAAATCCTGATATGAACTCCATCTGTAACTTTAAATGATAATTAATTGTTCCACTAAAGTCATCATTTTTGACATAATATTCAAAAAATAATTTAGATGGTATTTTATTTACCACAGATGGAGCTACTTTAACCTTGCCTAAACAAAATTTTTATATTTTTTTTTCTTCCGAAGTTACTTATAAAGGTGTGATTTTCTGTGTAAAGATTAATAATAGGCCGATCAACTAATATAAGTACAATATTCAAATGTACAGTTTTGACAAATAGATTGCGTGTCGTAATATTTTACATCTTGAATTCACAAAATTAATCATATCTTTTGATAGAGTGAATCGATTTCGATGAAACAAAAACTAAGTAATACCCCAAGTTACGTAGATTTTTTGTATATAAGCATTGTCTGCATTGAATTCGTAGATTTTACGTGAATCGCGAACGAACAAACAGATAAACAGACAAACAGACAAACAGACAAACAGACAAACAGACAAACAGACAAACAGACAAACAGACAAAAATGACAAAAATGATGGAAATGGGTTCTGTTAGTTATCCTTTAACATGCTGGCTATTTTTTTTGTCAATTTCTTCAATGTACAAAAATTACTTTTCTACAGATTTATTATATGTATAGAAGATACTAATATTATAAAGAGGAAAACTTTGTTTGTTTGTTTGTTTGGTTGTAATGGATAAACTCAAAAACTACTGGACCGATTTTAAATATTCTTTCACCATTAGAAAGCTATATTATCTGCGAGTAACATAGGCTATATTTTATCCCGGTGCGGGCAGTAGCTCCCACGGGACGCGGGCGAAACCGCGGGAAAACTGCTAGTTAGGTGTATTTTTATACATAGGTACCTAGCTTCCGCAAGCGGTATACTCTGTGTCACGTGATAGCAACTTTTTGTGCCTGGTTAAAATATAGCTTATCACCATCTTAGTCCCCCGGGTATGGTGTAGGTAGTTTCCCAACAGTGTTTTTTTTTCAAACCGGTTGTGTAGTTTCGGAGAGTCGTGGTGGCCTAGTGGGCAAAGAACCAACCTCTCGAGTATGAGGGCGCGGGTTCGATTCCAGGTCAGGCAAGTACCAATGCAACTTTTCTAAGTTTGTATGTACTTTCTAAGTATATATTATCTTAGACACCAATGACTGTGTTTCGGATGGCACGTTAAACTGTAGGTCCCGGCTGTCATTGAACATCCTTGGCAGTCGTTACGGGTAGTCAGAAGCCAGTAAGTCTGACACCAGTCTAACCAAGGGGTATCGAGTTGCCCAGGTAACTGGATTGAGGAGGTCAGATAGGCAGTCGCTTCTTGTAAAGCAGTGGTACTCAGCTGAATCCGGTTAGACTGGAAGCCGACCCCAACATAGTTTGGGAAAAGGCTCGGAGGATGATGATGATGATGATTGTGTAGTTTCGGAAACTGGGGTAGGCACTGGGGCTTATAATATTAACAACTACCTTCATATATACCTACATATAATAGGTAAAGATAGAAACAAAAATACCTAACTAATTACACCCAAAACAGTCAAACATGCAAATTCATCACCTTTAAGGAAACAAACTTTTAAACAAACGGGTTTCATATTAAATTCTAAGCATATATATATGAAGCTAGCCCAACGTTACACGTCAGGTGCAAGTTACGGGAACACGTTATGTTCCGACTGACTTTATATCATGGAGAACAAAATGACTAGCGGAGATGTCATAACGCAAAATCTCCTAAGTAGCGCAATAATATGCGAGTGTTTGGGGGATGAGGAACGTTAATGTCTGCGCCCTTATACGCCTTCTTTGGACCCGATATTTTTTGTAATACCAAATATCGTTGATAGATGTCCCAAAGAACCCAAACGCCTCGTTAGTTCACTCGTAACTGATTGTTTTGGTCATGCCCACCGTGCGTATTTGACCTAGAAGAAGGTGCCTGACCTACCAGCATTATGGTATCTTCGCTATATTTCCTTTCTCCATGATACAGACTGACTTTATACGGTCGGATAAGCATGGCTTTCGAATGTACGGTTGGCAGAAATGAAATATTGCGTACACTCGGGGCCAATTAATTTGGGGCAGTTATTAATATCTTGATATTGGTGTTTACTTTTTGAGTGAGTAAAGTTTATTTTTTAAGCGTTGTTAATAAGTAATATTGGGTGTAATACTCTAGACTTCCAGTAAAGGTATTTTATTGGGCTTTTGTAGGAGCTATTTTCCAGTGATCCACAGTCAACGATAGCATTTTTTACAAATGAATTGCTATCAATTAGACACAATTATGAACACTGCCAAATTTTTAAGGCTTGCCCAAAACATTAGGTAACACCAAAAGAATGATGCAATTTTAAATTCGTTGCAATAGTCAGGTGTACTATTTTAAAAATATTAACTTTCTGACTGTACATTTCTCCTACAAAATATGAATCTGAAAATTTCAGTTCTACCAATGTGACAAGGTTGCTTTACGATGTCTTTACAGCCAACTTCGCAGGCAACCTTATTAATATTTAGTTTCAGCTTGAGGTAAGACAATATTTTAAATTAAATTGAAAAAGTTTAAGGTATATAAATTAAGAAAATAATTAATAAGTTAACCAGCTTAATGAATTTATTAAATGAAATTATAGAGTTAAGTTGCAGAGTATCTTAAATTGTAAACTATTAATTGAGAAGTCGTTATAATTATTTTCTCTTTTATTTAGGTAATTTTATTTGCATTTTCTATTTCTTCTCTTATATTTATTTTTGTTATTTATAAAATAACCTTGATTGTACTTACCTATAATAACTTTGCCTTATTGGTCTTGCCGTAAAAAAAGTTTTTTCGTAAAATGATAATGTACATATTCGTAACATAATTAAATCTTATTTAAAACAGCAAATGAAACCTAGACATTATGAACGTTCGTTAGTTAAATCAACATTACCAGAGTTTTAACCTATTTAAAGAAAGTAATTTCGTTATAACATTATTTCTAGCTAAAGGAACCAGAATTTCATTGTGAATAAAATTTTTTACTTTATTAATTATTTACATAGATATTTACATTAGACAATATATTGTACACTAGCTTCTACCTGCGGTTTCACCCGCGTCTCGGATGGTGGCAAAACCTATGTCCATCTCCCGGGTCTAAGCTCCCCTCAAATTTTCAGCTTGAACGGTTCAGCCATTCTTGAGTTATAAAATGTGTAACTAACACGACTTTCTTTTATATATATAGAAGATAGAAGATTACATATTTGTAAATAAAAAAGGAGATATTCCGAATCAAATTATGTATTCGATTTACAAACGGCATGTGCCAGATACATCTATGGTCCGATATAGTTACGTGTGCAGCCGGATATCCGGATTAGTAAACTGGGATGTAATGAGAAACGACATCAATCCGGTTTAGGTTTCCAAACTGTCCATACTGATGGAAATCCTTTACTCTTATTTGCTGGTTAACTAGCTTGTACTGAGAGTCGAGAATAATATTTAAAAATAAACATGGATATAATGGTATGTACGTTGTTTTTAAATATTTTTATATGTTAAAAATCAATATACATATGTACATTTTTGTTTTATATTTTAAAACCTTTGTACATTAAATATACGAATTTTTGAGATAAAAACAAAAAAAAAGAGAAGAAAGTTCCATCAATCAAAAAATATTTTTTGTAGTATTTTTATTTTCTATTTATTATTTTCACGGTTTACGACATATGTACAGTAGACCGCACATCAGTGGTAACTGTCATGCACCTTAACTCAATAGTAATAAGTACGATTTTCCTATAAAACTGTTACCACTGACCTGAAGTTGACTGTACCTGCCCAGTGACCGACATTGAAATCTTAGAGGCAGACTTTAGGAAAGTTACCCTAAAAGCTAACAGGTAGGTATGTAGAAAAAAAATCGCAAATCAAACTACAAATTGAAATACCAGCACTGAATACAAAGTATTCCCCATACTATCAGCTATCCCAGACATGCAAGAAAATCCTTTTCAAACGGATTCACGTAAATTTCCATTTAAAATGCCATGATAAGGCACCGTTCACTTCTTCACAGAATAAAAAAGGTTACATAAGCCAACCTATGCCTTGACATTTAAGCCCTTTTTGCTACAATTCGACGCAGGTAAGCCGCACCTGATACTTCCAGCTCAGTGAACTGTATTAACGTAAAGTGCGGCTTGTATACGACGAATTTTGGGCATATTTTTTCACGAATAAATTGAAGTGACGATAAAGTTTGTTTGAATAATATCTTACAAGGTAATGTAGGAAGGGATTGGAAAAGTTCACGGAGGAAGAAAAGACAGCGGAGATGCCATAAGACAGGTAGGTCAGGCGCCTTCTTATAGGTTAAGTAACGTACGTTAGGCGTATCAGTTACTACAACTAACGATTCGTTCGGGTTCCTTGTCTAATCAAGACAAGGTCTTGTAGCTAGTAACGTTCTTTGTCCCTCGAACATTCGCATTTAGGCGCACTACTTTCTTAGGAGATTTTGCGTTATGACATCTCCGCTAGTCATTTTGTTCTCCGTATGAAAGTTCTATTAAAATGTTTATCAGTGTAGGTTCTTCATGTTTTGTGATCGAATGCGGATTTACACAGGAATTGTGATGTAAAACGCGGAAGATGGTGTTTTTAAAACGCTCCTATTTTATTTTATATTTGTTCTAGAACAATTTTATGGTTGTAAGACAAGATTTGATTAAAGTTTTAGATTGCTTTTGTTTTTTACACAGCATTATTTCTTCGGTTTGTTGGTACTTGCGTGTATTAATATATGTTTAAAATATGAAAACAGCTTTTAAAAATTTTAAGTGGACGAACATAGGTAAAACATAAATGTTGCCAAAACAGTTGCCGTCCTGAGAAAGCACAAAGGTTGGTTTCTATAGTAACCCAAATAATGAACAAATCTAACACCATCAACCTTTCTAATAAATTAAATTCTATCAGCAACTAACAACCTTCCCTACACATCAGTGTTTATTTCGTAAGAAACCAAATTCAATAAACGTTAGGCCTTTTTAATCCGATATATTGGTAGCCCTGTTTACCAAATAAAACCTCGTTGAAGAAAATTACCAGATGTTATGGGGCCTACTCTGACTCAACGAAGGAATTTGGGAATAATCGAAAATTAGATTAAGTGACCCCACTCTCTCTATGTAGGTAATTTTCGGACGTGCGATCAAAATCCGGGTAATTACAAGCTAGCTATGAAAGATTTAGACAGTGTGAACGAAGCTGTCGTCAATAATAATTTCTATTAAAAAGGTCAAGCTTTTTTGAATGAAAATTAGTTCAAGTTTTTGTTTGCGAAAACACTAAAACATGGTGACCGATTCGTGAAAAAATGTCTAAATATTGAACGGATATTCTTTCGAGGTGTCAAAGTAAACCTCGTCACAAGGGTAAACACCGAAAAAAAGCTAGATGGGGTAAAATAAACGCAATGTTTTGGTTACCCTGAGAAAAATATTTCTTCTTTTTACAAGATGTAGATTTAATGGATCCGATTGATTCGGCTTTCTCTGATTTGAGAACACACGGTGAATGATTGTAATTTTGTAAAAAGGTTGGATTTCTTTGTGTACTTGTACAAATTGTTGATTGTGTTGATGAAATGGAAGTTTATCGAGATTTTTTTTCATTTGTGTAGTTAATGTTGAGGCACTGTGAGGGTGTTTATGGAAAAAAGTTTCAGTGAGTGGTGGGCATATATTTTTAGTTGATTGGATTAAAGGAAATATCTTTTAATGTAAGTCAGGACATACCGGTTACGCGTAAAAAGGAATATTATTTATTCCGTAGAAGTATATTGGGCTGAAAATTCGAATATTTATAATTATCCTCTAGTAAGTAGGTATAAATGAAGTGTATTTTTTTTAATTATATTATATAAGTAAATTAGTCTTTTATCAAAATATACCTTACAATTACGACATACTTTGCGGTTTTTGCGTGGTTTCGGCAAGGCACGTTCCCAAAATTAAACGCACCTCAAAATTTTAATATAGGGGCACCCGGTAAAATACGTTACGCGGGGTAACCGCTGGTTCCACTTTCACGGAAGAGTTCTTACAGAGAGAGCTCTATTTCTCTTTGAATTTGCAATAATGGTTAAGTAGCTCTTTCCCGTGGCTTGCCACCAAGAGGTACCAAGATAAAGTTAACTGATGTCTTTGTCGATGTCGGAAATCGCCATGCCATCATGAATGATAAAAAGCGTAGCTTATTCTCCATACCCAAGGATATTTAACTTGAAATAACATAAAAGTACATAGTCTGAACACACCTTCCAAAAGCATAACTATTTACCCGACTTCTTTAGTTACACACATGACACTTACCTAACCCGAAATTACAAAAGCAATAGGTAATCGTAGCACACCTTCCAATCCCCAATTTCGAAATCCCCTACTAATTTATATGATCATACAAAATATCCCATAATCCGACACGACGGCTCACAGGCCCATGATATAGCCACAAACTGTTCCACATGGGTAAGCTTCGGCTATCTCGATGGGAACACGCCAGATGGCGCTAGGGGCGACCGTTCCAAGTTATGTCTCAGATTTATTAAAATGGCGGCCATTAATATCACGTGGTGACATTTATTTTGAGGGCCGCTTGATTTTGCCATTGATTTTGAGTAGGAAACTAGTTGAAATATGTTTTATTTCATGTTTGTCTTTCTGATATATAAAGAATAGAGTTAAATTGTTACATGGGTGTAAATAATACATTTGTAGAATAGGCTACTAAAATAGGTACTCCATTATGCTGCATAATTTAAAAGCTCTGGAACCACGACATAGTTTGAAATTAAAAAGTTCCTAGTAATAGCGTGAGCGATAGCTTCAACGATGAAAATCGGTATATTGGTACGAATAGTAACCTAATGGCGTAAATCCACTAAAATTGATCGCGGATAAAAAATTAATGTTTTCCAAAAAGGCTGCAGTTTCGCGGACATTTAATAAATGTTTACACGCAATTTCTTAATGTTCACTAGAGCGCGTAGACCAGAATAAACATTTGCGTGTATTACAGTGCCACACACCGGTGGAATCCCACCTTAATATAATAATGGCGTCCACGGCCGCTTTCGGCCACGGCGGCTGTTCTCATTTAAGGAGATCAGCCAGCTGCGCAGGACATATTATAGTGCACAAGCATTTGCGCAGACACAGGTGCACTCCCTATTCCGTCACTCTCATAACCTGATGGGACGGCAATCCGACACGGATCCGATCAGGCGCAAGACCAACATTTACGTGCTCTCCGATGCACGGGTGAATCAATCACCAACTTCCAGACTTCGGGCTGCTTTGTGAAAGTTTAAGAAAACCCACAAAGCGATTTCGGCCCGACCCGAGAATCGAACCCGAGACCTCGAGCACAGCAGCCGCGCTTGCGACCACTAGACCAACGAGGCAGTTAATATTGGACTACTAACCATAGTTTCAGTAAATCCCATGGGAAAAGACGTGACATACAAACAAACGTTTACAGTTACTACGCTAGATACATATTTGCGACACCATAACGAGTCCCCAAAGCCCCAATTCCCAGTTCCCAGTTCCCAGATTTTCGATCTCACTTTTATGCAGGACAATTGTGTTTCGTGAGTTTCCAATCCATTTCGCCCTGGACATGTCGGCGGCAAAACTTGTATATTTCGTTTTATCCCTGTCAGAGGGTTATACGTTGCTTTGGCCGAAAAACTACGAAAACTACATAAGTTCAGGTTTTAAAGCTTCGTTTTTCTAAAGCTTTTAGTAGTGTTTCAAAGTTGAGCGCTGTATGAAGGAGGTGAAATGTTCGTGTTCTGATATACAGTTGTTTTAGTAGGAAATAATATAATGTTCTGTAGTATATAAATAAGGATGTATAGTAAAAAGAGGAAAATAAGTTTTAGAACTGTAATGTAAAAAGTTTTTTTTTGTCATTACTTATTTAAAATGAAATAATTTGTTAGACAAACCAGGCAGGACTTCTTATATCATAATAATAATCATTAGTTTCCGCCAATGGTCGTGTTCGCATCCAGTAGGAATTATTTTGGGCACCTGGATAAGCCGTCCTGGATATATGGAATTCAGAAAGGAGAAAAGGCTAAGAATTTTTGTCTAGGTGGCGATGTAAAACAGCTAGTTCCGAATTATTGTAAAAGCAATAGATACTATTTTACAATGACACTATTGTCGGCTAACAGCCAGTTTCTTCATCAAAAGTAAAAGTCAAAGTAATGTCTAAAGTAAAAGTAACGGTCAAATTCGTTTTTTCAAGGCTAAAGTAACAGCAAAACTAATAGAAAAAAATAAATTGAGGTAAAAAAATCTTTAAAAACAAGCTTTTATTTAAATGCGCTAAAAAGAAAAAAATAAACTTTTACTGTAACTTTACTGTCAACTTATAACGACATTTCAAATTTAACATATTTGACACAATTTATATGTTTTAAAAGCTTGTCGCGAGATTTAAGTACCTACTCGTATTTACTTTCTTAGTAAAATCGCGCCTTAAAATTTAGTTTTAAAATTCCACCCGAACACACATAGTTACATACATACATACATACATTGCAAGTTAAATAAAAGCTTGTAAAAAACGAATTTGACCGTTACTTTTACTTTAGACATTACTTTGACTTTTACTTTGGCTTTTACTTTTGATGAAGAAATTGGCCGTAAGTGTCACATTACACCATTACAATAGAGGTGCTAAATAATGAGCGACAACCACATTCACGCGCGGTCCATTAGCACTAATAAATGTCATTATACAGAAGTGTGACCTTGGAATTTACAGTAGGTATTTTAAAAGAGGACAACAAAAGATTCAAAAGAAAAAAAATACTATTACAAAAATAGAATTTTATTCTTTTAAAAGAGTCTAACATGAAAAAAACTACAAATTAAGTGTAAATAACTTTGAAATTCTGAAGTTAGCCATTTGGATCCTTAAGCGTTAATTCCTACAGATACTATAGAGAAGGTTTGCTTTTTATTCGAAGTTGGCTACTATCGACTTGACAATAGTCAACAAAAGGCTTATGTGTAAGCGTGACGAGTGAAATGGTTAACTTCAGAATCACAAAAATATTTAACGTGAACTGTCACTTTCTCCAGAAAAAATATTAGGTATGCCTCGGACCAGAAGATCGGTTCATAGGGTTAAGAGACGACGGTTTAATGACCTTCACAAACTTATTGGAAATTGAAACTTCTCTTTACAATACCCAAAAAAACCCTTTGCCCAAAAAAACCCTTTGCCCCTTTTTTTGACACCAACATGAAGTATCCCATCAAATTTTCAACCTACCCTCCATGCATCTGAAAACGCGTCGCTTTATCCGCTCGTGTCGGATTGCTGTCTCCTAGGATTATACGAGAAGAGTAGAGTGCACCTGAGTCCGCATACACGTCTGCACTTAAATACGTCTTGTACACTAATCTCTTTTGAGATGACCCAAGCGTTTTATTTAAAAACATTCTTACATTGAACATTTTGTCGTATTATTTTCACCATCGTCATGTTATCAGCCTATTGCTATCAATTGCTGACCGGAAACCTGCCCTTTCCATTCATTCATTCATCCATTCCTTTTTCTAATCAAGCTATATCAGATGATTTCAGGAGTTTTCAAATCTCCGGTCCACCGTAGTGCAGGACGTTGTTTTTGTAAGGTCAATTATAATTTTACTGTTGAAATTTTTGTTGTGCCAAAGCTTTATCTTGATTTGACGATTCGAATGTAATTGGTCTAATTAAGATTAACGACCCCATTTTCCTGAGTTCCGAGTTTGTCACAAAAACTGACAACGCCAAAACGAGCTGAAGTCTAATGGAAACAAATTACAGACAAGTTTAAAAAAATAATTGCCTTATGTATTATATCCATATTTTTCAGTTAATTTTCTTTTTACTCTATGAGCTATTTTTAGGTATTAAGTACATTTTTATGTAAATCAACGAATTTCCCAGTCTTTTCTTAACTAACGCCTCTTTAAAACGTAAACAAACTACATCCAAAGTACCTCTAAGTTACCTGTCCACCACGCTGACCTAGGTTCACGCCTCCCACTACAAAGTCAATCGCTGGGCGTTTAATCACATTGCTCCGTTTAGCACCAACTAGCCAACTAACTTAATCACCTGAAGCTTAGCACGCTTTGTGTCAACGCAACTTAAGTAGACAGTAATTAACTTTAATTAAAGTTAAGTTACGTAGGTTGAATTTAATTATTTTGTAAACTATGGGGAATGTGTTAGGACACTAGAATTATTTGGTGCACCGTATTTTTAAGAGGTTAAGTTAAGTGAGTTAACCACACCAATAGCTTTTCATAATGTTATATGTATGTTCAAAAATGATGATATTGTAAGTCAAATATGTACTGTCTAATTGCCGATTACACCAATGGTTGCGATATGATGGCTAGTCATCATTTTTCACTGCATCCAGTTAAACTGGAAGCCGACCCGAAAAATAGGGAAAAGGCTATTCAGATGACGATACATAAGTCAAAGTCAAAGTCAAATCATTTACTAAATTAGGAATACGATTAGCACTTTTTAACGTCAAAATTACAAAAATGCCCAAAACGCCCCCCTTTCACCACTTCCTAGTGTTATGGCTGGGAAGAAGAAGCGGTGAAGAACAAACTTCCCAGCAACAAGTACACTACATAGTACAGTAACACCTACAAAAAAGGACCAAAACAGCCAAAAACTATCTTTAAATCCTTCCACACTTTTTCGCTCAATCAACAAACGTGTTAGTCATCAAAACAGATACGTTTGCAGACTCAGCTCGGAACAGACAGAGAGACTTATTGATGAAACGGCTCATTGCGCTAAAAACCGCTTTGGCAAATAACGTGGCAAGCCAGCGGTGGGTACAGCTGGGGCGGCTTGTGTGTCAGACGTGTTGTTGTTTGGTAGGGTTGCCAGATACAATCGTTTGATTCCTAAAGGAGTTTTTATTTCAAAATGTCTGGGTGAAATTTTGCTTGGCGATTGTGATTTCGAAGCAGATATCTTTATTTTACATATTTCAGGAGTAAATATATTTCATTTTTAACTTTGAACAATAGATGTTTGGCGGAATCATTACAGTAGTTAATTTTTCTCACTTTCTTCTCTTGGATACAGTTATATATATATATATTTATTATATTTATATATGCATAAATATATATTTTTATTATCTTCCACTGATGCTCAAATTGTGTTGCACCTACCACTTCTATTTCACCACCACCCTAAGGTAGACTGGTAGAGAACGCCTAAGGCGTTAAGTCCGCCGTTGTACAATGTGCAAAAAGTATTTTAAATAAATAAATAAAATGTTGTATACTAATTTCAAAGTAAAGCACCTGACTTTTGACCGTTGAAGTAAATACTTTTTTCATCCCAATTTGAATAGACTCACTTTTCTACTTCTCAACAAAACACAGCATGTTTGATAAAGTATAAATTATATAATTTAAATAGAAAAGTCGGACTTGTTGAACTTAAAAATTCCAATTCGTCATGCCGTTTGACATTTGTAATTTTTAATTCCACAATTTCTAGCAGCGACCAGGCCCCTATTCAACGCACTTTTACTTCATCAATTTAAAAAAATACACAATCGGTCTCTTATACGGTTTCCCGTATATTTCTCCACCCTTAGTTCGGAACCCTGAGCAGCCCTAAAGCGTCAACAAGTCGGTTGAACCCCAAATGTTCAGGTAAATTGCTCTCTCATTGATTAAGACTGGGTTTCCATACAGCTGAGGCAAAGGCAAATTTTGTTAAAAGCTCCCCTTGATATTCTATGCCTCCGTGCTTTTTTGAAAATGTTGAAGAATTGCGTCTGTGTGGTTCATTTATGAGTTAGTGAATTAAAAAAGTTTAAAAAATGAAAAAAAAAAGTCAGAAAATAATTCTCTCTATATTCAAGATTTCATATATATTTTCACTTCTTTATATTATGTAAATGCAGTAACGAATAGAACCAGTCAAACAAATCGAATATGCATACTTATTAGAACACTGTTAAAGTACTTAATGAGAAGGTGAATGTTGTGACGTATAAGGAAGTTCAGGAGTTGGCGCTAGATAGGCGTAAATGGAAGAAAGTACTCAATATTACAAATATGTATAATGCCTAAAACGAAAATGTAACAAATCTTATTCAGTTACTTAGTTAAAATATGACAATAGGGTCCAAAAGGGTTTCCAGCTAATTAAATCTGAAAGGTCAAACATTTGATCCAAATACTTAATCCCTTAAACATTATCCACTGAAGCGGTATTTGCAAACAATTCAATTAATTATCGAAATAATTTTCATGATAATTAAATCAAAATGTGACTTGATTATTATGTATTTATAAGTTAATGAGAATGATATTTATTTTAATTTGCTGTGCTATTTATAACTAACTCTTTCTCGCGGTATCACCCGCTGTAACTATCCCTAGAAAGCTGCGCTGTAACTTCCGGCAGCTGAATACAAAACTTTAACTTCTCTCCTCACCCATCTCAATTGGTTCACCCATATCGTGAAATTGTAAATGACATATTAGTTGTCTACGTAAATTACCGATGTCTAACTTAAAGATTATACGATGGTGAATGTTAGATATTTAATAAATAGAAACATTAAAATTGAGTATATGATTAAATTAAATTATGTATTAATCTATACTAATATTATAAAGCTGAAGAGTTTGTTTGTTTGAACGCGCTAATCACAGGAACTACTGGTCCGATTTGAAAATTTCTTTCAGTGTTAGATAGCCCATTTATCGAGGAGGGCTATAGGGCTATATACTTTTTATCCCGGTACGGGAAGTAGTTTTTATCCGGGTTCGTGCCGAGGTTCCCACCGGATGCGGGTGAAACCGCTGGCAGAAGCTAGTATATTATAATACGAATTGTAAAACTCGTATTAACTAAAGAGTAAGCACCTACAAGTATAATGGAAGCTTATCGCTTAGAGCGATTTCTACCAGACAACCTTGGTATGGAGAGTGAAGATAAAATATTCAATAAAGGTTTACGTATCTTATTATATTAAATACTAAAGCTTCATCCGCATCCCGTGGGAGCTACTCTGTGCACCAGGACAAAGCAGCCTATAATGTTCTTTGACAAATCTATCCAGTAGTTTAAATGTAGGTAAATAGTAGTGATTGAAAGATAATATCTATGTCTAACGGCCGGTCCCAATATTTATCACAAATAGATAGACGAGATATTGGAAATTGCCATAATACTACATTTTCAGTAATACTAATAATCTTTTTTCATTTGTTTCAGGTAATTATGTCACCACACCAAAAAACTTGATGGAAAATTAATCGGGTGTTAAAAAAGGTTGTATTTAATTCTTCACAACCTTGACCCAAAGCGTCACATGTTTCAGGTAGCTGAAATATTTCATAAAACGATATTATTCACAAAATTTCATCTTGATAGAGGGACGGGGAATGTTCACACTCCATTTAGTAGGCGGTATACAAACTCCGAGCCATTAGGCTAGAAATATGGAACTTTGTCGAGACAGATTGTGAACGTGGTACGTTTTTCGTGCAATACAGTGTATGTGGTTTGCCTAGATTTTCGTGCTTTTTTTGTTAATATGCGTTTGAATCGCTGTCAAAGACATAGGAATACGACATCGGTAACATGCAATATTTTGGAGGAAAACTAGAATGACCATAATTTCAGTGCATTTTTGGAACGTTTGGTAACAAAACGGTAACAATTTTTTTTTTCACAAACTTGTAACAGTTATTTTATAGACATATAACGATCCCTTTTAAGTCAATATTTTTAAAATCACATCACATACCACATAAAAATAGCAGAAGAGAGACTCAAAGCACATTTCAAGCGGACAACCCAGACTATTTTATGGCATTCCATTATTGGACCTTTCTACGTCTCCCAAAAGTAAACTAGGACATTAAACAACTATAACTGTCACCCTAACGTGGTATATTAAGTAAACATTTACACTGTATTACATATAAAAGAGACACAATGTTTTGTGAATAAATAACTTCGGAAACAAAATCGTTACAGCCGTTTTTCGGTCAAAAGGTGTATTTTAACTGGCCGTTTCATAAAATATGCGCTGTTTTAATGTCGTTTCGAATTGAATGTGGCAATATTTTGTGACGTTTTTAAGTTTGATTGAACAATTTTTATTTTAAATTGATTGTGAATTGTACTCCAATTTAAACGAAACCACTTATAAAATGTGCTGCTACAATTTATTATTTAACCTTAGACTACACTGTGGTAAGCACTGTTCATTCGAAATGATTGGTCCCATTAAGATCTTATTACAAAATTTTTCTCTTTATTCTTCATAAGTTTTCAATTCTCAATCAATTGACCATTCCATAAGAATCCCACAAGATACCTAATACAGAAGCTTTTATTTGTCACATCTATCTACTATAATTTCTAGAACTATCTTAGCCAATAACTAAATGAACCCGGTAGTGACGCACTCCTGATAGAATGGGAACTAATCCCGGTAGCACCGGTGGTTTTATTTCCTATTACATGTCATGTAAGTGTGGCTATAATCATAGATATAGGCAAAGGAATCTTCATCTCCCATACCCTTGACTATCATCTTTAAGTAGGTACGTAGCCATTAGATAGGAGTTGGTTTAAAATATTACGTCATCATCTGGTTAACCCTTTTCCTACCTATGTTGGGGTCAATTTCTAGTCTAACTGTTTGCAGAAGATATTCAAATGACAGCGAGGACCTACAGTCTACGTGCCTAAAACACGGTTCTCAAATCTTACCTACAAGGTTGAATAAGGAGACTAGTTAAACATTAAACAAAAATACATACATTTTGATAGGAATAGAAAAAAAAAACTGGTGTATAGTCGTTACATGAAAAGAATAATACTAAAAATAATATAAAAACATCTCAGCTTTCCTAACCTTTTAGATTCAGCTTCCAGTCTAATCTAATCAGACCTCCACAACCCAATTACCAGGTGACAAGATACCCCTTAAAATAAATTGTATTTGGCTCTCTTTTGACACTAAAGTTTATTAAGCACGTTTTCTAGTTAATGATACTTCAAAGTGATAGATTTTCTTAGAAAGAATATTCATAATTTATTCGAAGTACCTATTTCCCTTTGATGATGAAGGAAACGGATACATTTCTATTTAAAAAACAAATCACTTTTATTTCAGTTCACTTAAGTAATTTACTCTAACATAAGTAATTACATTCGAATCCGTTGTAAACGAAAACAAAATTTGTTTTACATCAAAGAGTACGCATTCCCAATTTTAAAACAACCGACCCGAACGGACTGTGACGAAAATAGCCGAACGCGCCCGACTCGGTACGAAAATAGCCGAACGCACGGCATCGCACTGCCGACGTAATTCTTGACCCTATTTCAGAAATATCTAAGTTCTAAAGTTAGATTGTTGATATGTACACACGTTGGTAAAAAAGGGGATAGTCCTTTTTATAAAAAAAACATATGAACAACTGGTTTTCCTAACATCTTTCTTGTTTTTTCTCTATGCTCTAAATTAATTGGCAGTGCACACAAAATTTATTTTATCACTTAGATGTAAATAGGTTATTAAGGATTCCGTAAAGGTAGGTATTTTGTTTTAAGAATTTAACTTGCCCAAAATTTTAATTATAAAACTAATCAAGTTTATTAATAGCCACATTCTTTATAACAAGCTTAGACTAAAATTACACTAGACTTGAGAAAATTGTTACGATATTATCACGAAAATGGTTTAATTTAATAAATTTAGATTTTTACGTCAAAATGTTAAAATATTTTGTGAACTGAACTCTCAAAGTAAAGGTCAGATGTCTGAAAACTTTGGTAAAATCGGTCTACTTTACTATTATCCTATTATATAAAACTATCAAATTCTTCTGTTTTAATTAATTATATTAGGCCCAAATTACTTGGCAATCAAGATTTACTTGATAAACAAAAATACACTTGATACCGTTTACTCATAATAAATAATAACATACAACATAATATTTTGTTTATATTGTGTGCACACCTTTTCAAATGCCTATTAACACAACAGATATATTAATTCTTGTCAACATTAATATCTACTTTTCATAATTGTGTTGTATATTATAATTCATGCATCACCAACTCCAAAACTCTGCCTGGTGCCGACTGCGGTAGCGACCATGAACTTCTCATTGCTGATTTCAAGCTTCGCCTAAGAAGCGTTAAAAAACGCGTTAATAAACCTACGTCCTTGAATGGGCCCGCGTTACAACAATTTGAAAAGGAGGTAAGACCAAAACTCCGGTCCCTAGAGCTTGACCCATTTGATTCAAGTGACACTGACTGGATGAGATCTAAAGACGTTATTCTCACAACTGCTAAAGAAGTTAGCGCACAGTTTAAGGGTGTCCGTCATAAAAAGATTTGGATCAGTGACAATACTTGGGACTTGATTGAGAAGAGGAGAATTGCAAAAAGCGAAGGTTCTGTAACGGCTTATAACAAGCTACATAAAGAGGTGCAAACTGCTTTAAGATGGGACAAGGACAAACAAATTTCTGATATCTGTGAGGCAATAGAACAACACGCTGTGAAGATACAAACCAAAGATCTCTTCGGTAAGGTAAAACTGTTAACGAAGCCACCAAAACCAAAATCGTGGGTAGTTGACGATAAGCAGGGTAACCCTCTCTCCGACCTCAGACAGGTTTTAAACAGATGGCGAGAGTACTGCTACGAGCTTTACAGCGAAAACACGCATGAAGAGGTTGACAGGTCGTGGGATGATTACGAAGCTGAACCCAACATACTACGCAGTGAAGTGGAGGACGCCATCAAGAACCTTAAACACAAGGCAGTGGGTACGGATGGCATATCAGCTGCCATGATCAAACATCTAGGCCCTGAAGGTGCCGAAACCCTCTACCAGATTTGTAACAAGATTTGGTACACTGGTACTTGGCCTCAGGACTGGGCACAATCAGCTGTGATCCCCCTACACAAAAAGGGCTCCACAAAGAAATGCGAACATTACCGCACTATTTCCCTCATGCCCCACGCTAGTAAGATCATGCTGCAGATTTTGAACAAGAGATTGGCCACCTACGTAGATAGACAGATTCCTCCGGAACAGGCAGGATTTGTGCAAGGAAAAGGAACACGAGAACAGATACTGAACGTACGCCTACTCATTGAAAAATATCGCGAATTCAATAAACCTCTTGTGTTGTGCTTTATAGACTATGCCAAAGCATTTGACTGCGTAAATTGGAATTCCATGTTCAGGATAATGTCGGAAATGGGCGTGCCATCACATCTTATTTTCCTTGTTCAGAGGTTGTACCTTGACGGGTCGAGCTTTGTGAAATTGGATGAATCACAATCTGAAACATTCCATACAGAACGAGGGGTCCGTCAAGGATGCATACTTTCTCCGAAGCTGTTTAACCTCTACGGCGAGTATATTATGAGGAAGGCGCTTGATGGCTGGGATGGCGGCGTCACGGTGGGCGGTACGAAGATCACGAACCTAAGATATGCCGATGATACAACAATCCTTGCAGCCAGCGAGTCCGAGATGGCTGCGGTCTTGGAGCGAATAGAAAAAGTGAGCCTTGAATTTGGCCTGCACATAAACCGCTCTAAGACCAAAGTGATGACGGTGGACAGAGCTCAAGTTTTAAGTCCATCAAATGCGCTCAAGGATTATGAGAAAGTGGAGGAATTTATATACTTGGGGTCGCTGATCTCTAACAGTGGTAACTGCGAGAAAGAAATCGGACGCCGTATCGGGATGGCTAAAAGTGCCATGACTAGCCTCGATAAAATCTGGAAAGACCGTAATATTCGCCGAGTAACTAAGATGCGTTTGGTTCGTACGTTGGTCTTCTCTGTTTTCCTGTACGGGGTGGAGACTTGGTGTCTCAGGAAAAAGGACCGCAAAAAGATCCATGCCTTTGAAATGTGGTGCTGGAGAAAGCTGCTACGCATTCCTTGGACAGCTATGAGGACCAATGTCTCCATCCTCGAAGAGCTGAAGGTTGCCAAGCGTCTGCTGACTACGTGCCAGGAAAGGATCCGGAGTTTCTTTGGGCACATAATGCGATCTCCATTGCATAGCCTGGAGAGACTCATCATTCTCGGACAAATGGAGGGGAAGCGCGCTAGAGGAAGAGCACCAGCTAGATGGGTGGACCACCTCAAAGAGGTGACTGGAGGCCAGATACAGGGAGCGGTACATATGGCGCAGAACCGGACCGAGTGGAGAAGATTGACATACAGTCACGATCCTCAGCATTGAGGGAACGACCAGAAAGAAGATTATAATTGAGTTGTTTTGAATAAGGTCCAAATGATATTTCTTCTATTGAATGATTGCTATAAACATTATTATATACCTATTACTAAAATAACTGTGAATAAAATACTACAGCGTATCAATAATATTTAATATACTGTTTCATTGGTGTCGTGGTCGCAATTTTGATATCTATCAAGTTGTTTTTAATGTCAAGCAAAGTATTGTTGATAGCGTATGTAATATAAAAAATGTTCAGAAGCAACTTCTGCTAAAATGCTCGAATAATACCTATTGACGTATTTGAAGCTATAAAATTCAAAAAAATCCTATTAAACTTAAAATAAAATTATACATCACGCTAAATTGTAAAAAAAAGTCTTACAAAAAAATACCAAAACTATGGTCCCCCTACAATATTGTGAAACGTCGAAGTGGGAAGCGAACTGCAAACTTGCGTAAGCGCACACTTTTGCTGTTCATGCGTGTTCCGAGTATTCCCATTCAGTAGACGGATTGAGAGCTTGCCAATTTTATACAAGCGATTTATCTTATTATTTTTATTTCTCTTGTTTCTGAATGCAAAAGCTTTTTTGTTGTACAAGTTTTTTTTTTGTTTAATTCAAATCCAAAATCATTCAATCAAACTTGGCTGCAAAACAGCAGTTTTGGACGTCAACAATTTACAAAAGACAGTCCCCAAAACGCTCACCCTTCACCATTTCCTATGTGAGAAGTTTTAGTACCAAAATCTGCCTAATAGGATGACTTTTCTGTATTGATATTATAAATAACTATCTAATATCATTCATGTATCTATATTTTTGATCATCAAATGGCGCACTGTCACAACCTTTCATAAATCAAACCAATCATCATTCTTATTCCATTTTAATATTCGAATAGAAAATTTTGAAATTCGAACATCGTGCCGTAATCTGACAGCTGTCTTATTGTTCCAAATGTAATTTCCTCCAATCAGGAAAGCTCATTGTTGATTTTATCGTCTATCGTTTTTAGGCCAGGGTCTAACTGTCATTTTTACCAACCAGTTGCTAAGTTCATCATAATAAATCAGTTTAACTGCTGACATGTGACTGGTATACATAATAGAAGTGAAATGAGCTCGTGTGTTTGTGTACGTCAGTAAACTATGAACAAAGTAAACGAAAATATCGTTGGATATTTATGAAGTGTTCGGTTTTCAGTAGTTTTTGTGGAAGACTTGTTATAAAATAACGAACTACTACTACTGCGGATATTATATGAAAAAAACTACATTTTATGTTACGTTTTTAATATCTTTAGTTTATTGTTTTTCACACTAAATAGCAGAAAAAAAAACCATTCAAGAAAGGGAAAAAGCGATATCAAATTCCCGCAGGCGTCTAGCAGTAATTAAAACATTTCCACCACAATCAATAAAAGAATCACGTAAATTGATTCCTAACCCTCTGAGAAATCAACGAGATAAACAACTAAATACAAAACTAGTTTTATCTTTGTATAAAAGTAATAAAACTTTGTACAATTCGCACAAAACTCAATGGTGTTACGCAACTAACTGCCGAGCATGAGTACCTTCATCATCATCATCATCATCAGCCTATCGCAGTCCACTGCTGGACATAGGCCTCTCCAAGTGCACGCCACTGAGATCTATTTTCATCTAGTACCTTCATGCAAGTGGCCAAATCCACTCCCCAACCTCTTTTTTGGGACATCATCAAATGACCCCTCCCGTAGCGTGCAGCGTGAGGGAGGGTCTAACTTCCTGACTAAAACGCACCATGTTCCTTCTAGAGCCCTTTATGTACCAGCGCCGCGGTAACTCTTTTAAACAATCCCGCAGCCCCGGCAGTCTGGTAGGCCCCACTACAGAACTCCCCAACCTCTGTCATTTGTTTCTGCGCAGCGGACTCGCGCAATGGTCCATGACGACAAAAAGTTTGGTGCCAACTATACTAAGTCTACCCTCTCGACCGAACCTATTACTATTCCGCCCACATTTCTGACTATTTAACATAATTACTGACACAACGTACCGACACTTTGATTTTATGTTGACAAAGGACTGTTTTGATAGGACTCCGAATTCTAGAATATTCCTCAGTTGCGAAATTGTTAAGAAAGACCGCAGTATCTTTGTTATTTGATTTATTATTCTGATTTTGAGATCTGAAGATCGTGTATTGTATAATTTGCGAGCTGGCTGAATCTGAAGGGTTGATTTCTGAATAGGTATACGTTATTTTGTATCTATCGTATATTTATGCAGGTTTGGTAGAAATCGGTCTTAGTGATAAGACCGCCGTTGTTCCTTTTATCTTTAATGTGAATTGTACCTGACTTAATTTCTTTTTGCGGTATCTACAATACAATAAAACATTATTCTGTCTCCTGTTGCTTGATAAATGACTGTCTATGTATTCACATTTGCATATGCCTAAGTTAATACTGACTAACGGCCAGTTTCTTCATCAAAAGTTAAAGTTAAAGTAATGTCTAAAGTAAAAGTAACAGTCAAATTCGTTTTTTCAAGGCTAAACTGACAGGAAAATTCATAGAAAAATTGAATTTAACCGTTACTTTTACTTTAGACATTACTTTAGCCATAACTTTAACTTTAACTTTTGATGAAGAAACTGGCCGTAAGAGTAAGTAAATTATAAGACTAGTTAAATATAATACACTGCAACTAAAAAGGCGCACGATAACAAAATCTATAGTTTCCCTAACAATATTAAACAAGAAAAACTTTGCCACACAAAAATATAACAACTCGAAAAACCCCAAAATAAGCGTATCAAACTTGAAGAGAAATGTTCCAAACTTTTTCACATAAAACTCTTTACGACGAAGTTTAAACATGGTCACATTTTTACACCCCGCAAATTACATCAGTCGGCTACAATTCGCATTTGCATATTTAAAGGAACCCAGATAGTTCTTCATGGAGAATATTATTAGGTTGTAACATAATAATCTGATAATGTTTTAAGAAACTTTATTTTATTTTTTTCGTACAATTAAGCTTAACATTTTATTGAATGTATAGTCCATCATTATCTATGACCTCCTGCCAATGTTGGGGAAGCGACATAATACCATTCTCGTAAAACCTGGACTCACGAGAGTTAAAAAAATCTGTCAACCACTGTTCTAATGCATCTCGGTTATCAAAAGATTTTCCGCTAATGTGAGCCTGTAACGATCGGAACAAGTGGTAGTCAGATGGAGAAATGTCCGGCGAGTATGCAGGATGGGCTAAAGAAATCCAGCCTAGCTCCTTAATTTTTTTACAGGTCATCGATGAGGTGTGAGGTCGGGCATCGTCATGGAGGAGATACACATTGCCATGTTTTCCTTTAAGATTATCGGCTACTTTATCCAACATAGCACAATAGCATTCACTATTTATGGTCGTTCCCTGCGGTAATAGTTCCCAGTAGATAACTCCGTGCATGTTCCACCAAACACTCAACATAACCTTCTGCGTAGTCATTTTAGATTTAACCGTTGGTACTCCTCTTTGACCCGCGCTAAGCCACTGTCGCTTATTGTTATGATTAACATAAAATAACCACTTCTCATCTCCAGTAACTAGATCACGAAGCCACGCAAAAGTACGATGTAAAGTCAGTAATTGTGTACAAATCGCTACTCGCATCATCCGTTGTCCCTCCGTTAATTCGTGGGGTACCCATTGACCGTGCCTGTATACTTTACCCATCGCTTTCAAATGTCGATCGATGGTAGTATGGGAGCATCCGAGTTCCTTTTCAAGTTGTCGAGTAGGCCTCCTTGGATCTTCCTCAATGAGCTGCAATAGGCGATGAACATCAACCTCAACTGGTCGCCCTTCGTGAGGTTTATCTTCAAGATCGAAGTCGCCATTCGAGAAACGTCGAAACCAATCTACTGCTGTATGATAAGAGACTGCATGTTCTCCCATACATTGACATATATTTTGTGCCGCTTGCTTAGCTGTATGTTTCAAACGGAACTCGTAAAGTAGAAGGACGCGGATGTCTCGTCTTTTCAAATAATTTTTTTCCATAATGCCACTCGCTGCGTTGTCAATTATTGCACTGATGAACTGAGCGCGCTCAACTGTATTTATACTCACAATCATAAAATTTTCTCGAAGCTGTGAAAAAATCTAGAATGGTCTCGCAAAAATTGTCAGATTATTATGTTACAACCTAATATAATATTATGCAGTTGTAACTGTATGGAAAATTGTTTTTGCTACGGCGGTTAGGTTAGGTAGTTATTGCAGTTAATTTTTTTGTGATGTGCTTTTGTTTTGTCTACGTAAAAATATTACGAAATTAGAAGTTTACCTACAGTTCTAAAAGGACTTGGAGAAAAAAAAACAAACTTTTGAATTAAGAACCACTTCTTTTGGAAGTTGAGCTTAACGTATTGCAAGTATTTTTTTTTTTTGCTGCATAGTGTCAAAAAGTGTGCTCTTCAAAATATTTCAGACGACAAAAACGATGACAAAACTTATAAAAGGAGAACAAAAATATCGACTATTAATAAAAAACCGCACGTGAGAATTTTTACATAACATATTCCAATTTCGATATACGCGATAATATTTCACGAGGCTCAACTGTTTTGCAAACGTCTAGTGAGTGGTTTTAATACAGCTATGCTCCCTTTACATCGCTTACTCAATAAAATACGACAATAAATTCATAACCACAAGTAACAAATACTTTTCTGAAAACCGCATTTAAATTGCTTCAGCCAAACGCGAGATAATTGCGGACATACATACATACAAACAGGTCAAACCGAGAACTTCCTTGTTTTTGAAGTCGGTTAAAAATGGAAATCTTTTCGAATTATAATGAAGCTAACATTGACAAAAAAAAGATTCAATATTAAAATGAGTAAACAAAACTAAAAATGCTAAGAGGTACAAATGAATACCAAGAACAGTCTTAGAAATAATATTCAATATAATTTTTTCAACTATTGAGAGAACTATTTTAATATCTAGATTCCCAGACAGGCTGAATGGAAGTCGTCGCACGGAGGAAATGTCGGATGTTTTTTTGTTAACCGAGCCACTCGCTTTATTATTGAATGTCAGCATTTCTGGGATGCCGTGAAAACCTTATTGTTTGATTGTTTGAGTAGCTAGAAGATGGCTGTGTAGATGGTAGAAGTATTTTTGGAACTGATAGACAGAAAGACTCTCTACTATTGTATATGCTTTTCCCGACAGGCTCCATAGCTGTGACATAATTTACCTGTATACCAACAACTGTAAACATTATGATATTGAGTAAGGGGTGCGATATTTTGTGCGCCGCATTTTAGTGTTATCGGAATGATAATAAGTTACAGTTAATGACACTCAGTTAATCGGAATGATAGTCAGTAACTTTGATATTTATGAAAATCTATTCAGCAGTTTTTGACAGACAGACGTAATCGCAGGGTGAGTTACACCATGCAACTATGATAAGAAACATAGAAATCTAAAAAGTAGCCAAAACATAACCAGACGTCAAATTGCGGCTATTTAGTGAAATTGACGATTTGAGGACTGGTTCTGTTTTGGTTACATGGTACGACCCACCCTTATTTTATTTAAGCTGCCCGCCATTTTAAGTTTTCCCAACTGGGTATATAGAGGTCGACTCTAAACAGATGCAACTAAGTACCACTATTTTACTTGAAGCAACATGTTGGTATAATACCACAATAGGCTACTACAGTCCCATTGTAATCATAGGGCATGACAAATAAAGCCTGAGCCTATTGCAGACAAGAGCCTTACTTGAGCTTAACTAGAACCGTCGGTTAGCTAACTTGAACTAAGTTTAAATTGCATTGCACTGTCTCGAGTGCCTACTGGTCTTGTAAGGTGGCAGTTAGGGTTGTCAATTTGAAAAAAAAAATATATCGAACACATTAGTTCTCTGTTTAAAGTTATGAAGGTTGATTCCTTCTACAGACGTTATGCAACGATCTTGGCGCGATCGGTTGTGGATGGGTGATCATGGTATTGACGAATTCCTCCGTGTTTCGGAAGGTACGATAAATAACTGGATCCCTGCTGTCATTTGAACACTGTTAGGAGTCGTTACGTACAGTCTAGTGACCAGTCCTACCAATGCATGGGATATCAGATAAGTAGTGCAGTAGGAGTCGCTCCATGTATGTAAAACAAAAATTATCTTCCCCGTTCCCAATTCATGCGGAAGGCTTATTTCATAGGCATGAATGTCTAAACCGGTTGAGATGAAATGCATGGAGATAGATAATAGTACTTACCAAAGCAAATCGTTTATTTTGCAAAGAATATGGGTTCCTAACCAAATCTCCTGTTAATTTAATTTTGCTTTATATTCAGAATAATTTACTATAAGAACCTAAGAATTATATTTTGAAAATCCCTTTTTTAAATAAACTGTGTATTATATTTTTTATTTTACTGAAGTATCACCCCTATTCGGTAACGGTCTGAAGCGCATCGCGTTTGGTAGTTTCGAGAACGATTGTGTTCGATGGCTCTATCGGTCAGAATTGGATTCATTCCAATACTGGTTTTGGTTTTTCAAATAGCTCGTTTGATGTTAAGGTTGACTGTGTGTTATAAGTTAGCGGTTTAAGTTGGGAACTGTATCTTATGTTTTGTGAGGTGGTAGCATATTATATTGGGAATCGTTGTCAAGCGATCATAAGGTTAAGCAACGGTTGGCGCGGTCGGTGCGTAGATGGGTGGGTTCGTTCGTGTTTTGAAGGCACGTTTGATTATTAGATCATATCTGTCATTGACTTAAACATTTTGACATGTGGTCAGAAGCCATATTTTTAATATCAAGACTCATTAATGGTTTTCCTTCAATTATTTCCTTCTTTAAATTGCTTCCGCAATAATTAACTTTAAACAATTTCTCAGCGTAATTAACACACAAATTAACTCACCTTCAACATTCTGCCTACACCTACAAACACTGCGTAACTAGGAACGTTAACGAGCATATTTGGCGAGGCACTACTGTAAAGGCAAGTACACAAGCTTCACCAATTTGTTAGGAACACGCAATGTATCCTGCCCACGGAGGAAGGAAAGATAACGGAGATGCCATAAGGAAGGTACTAGGTAGGTCAGGCTTTCTTGTAGGTCAATGTAACAAACGGTAGGCGCGATCAGTTACTAGAAGTAACGAGTCAAACCTATCTGTCAAAGCTTGGTCTTGATTAATTGGTGATTTTATTTAGAAAATAACGGGCTGGTTAGTAGGAAGGCGTGTAATAGTAGGTCCATACGATACAAGCTTTAGTATATTTGTTTTAAATATCTGTACAAACTTAAAGTAGTAAAAGAGTAAAAATCTGGTCTGAGTGGAAATATGATGATAAGATATTTGTGAATACTTATCATTAGGCCAGACTTTTGTATGCACGATTCGTTGCCAGACAAAATTGTATTAAAGTCCATGTGAATTTGGTATCGTGTGGACCCACCATAAGGGCGGAGCTAGTAAAACGTTCCCCCGAACACCCACATCTTGGCGCGCTATTTTCTTAGGAGATATTGCGTTGTGACATCTCCGCTAGTCATTTTGTTCTCCATGTTCCTGCCCCTAATTGACCGAGTAGCGAGTGGTTCGATGAAATATTCAAGCGTGTTTTGTTTTTAATGATTACTGGCTTTACATAATGTGATGGTCAAACAGTGATATAAAATAAATATGTAATCATATGAAAGCAACATTCCATATACTTACATATATTATCGGCAAAAGAAATCTGAGATAGGTACTTCGCATGGTAGAGGTATGTAAAGTTGTTTCCATGTGCTGCGGATGAATTCGTGGAATCATAATATTTTTTTTTTTTTTCACATAATTAATACCGCTTCCATTTTATAACTGTCTGTGATAAACGCCCCGCAAACGTAATCCATCAATATAATCCACAAATAAACTAAAATGTCCTGCCATTTGAATAAAAGCTGGGTGTGAAACGGTGTGTTTTCAATTGAAAAGTCACTTACATTAATGGTGCATATTTGCATTTAATGCGTTCATGCTTGGCCCGCAGTGACTAAGCGACTGATTATGACTTATGTAAAGTGTGGTATTGTATTTATTTTAAAAAAAGTGAGTAGTCATAACAGCATAATTAACGCACCTAAATGTACTAAGTTACTCCATTTGAATAAGCGCTTAGCCTAACAATCTTGATATGTAAAATGTAAATAAATAAGGTAAAAATAACAATTACTTAATCAATTGATTCATTATGTTAAGCAGTAATTTATCTGTTTATTATGTATTTGTGTAATAGGTATTTTTTACCTTTAGATAAGCCTACTAGAAAATAATCTTTTTGATAACACAGTTTTCAGTTACATTCCAAACTTTATAATGAGAAATATCCAAATCTTAAGAACTCGAAATTGGCAAAATATCTTTGGAACTGACATTGAGTTATTACTACAAAAGAAGAAATACAATAACTTGCCAATATAAAATAAATAAAAATATCAAATTTGATTGTATTGGTTGATTCAGCTTTCTAGTGGTGTATTTCTGTGTAATTTAATACTCATGCCTGTACAGGATATCTATAATTAGATGGTATTCAACAATTTAAAAGTTGGGACCTATACTTAAATGGCTGCATGTAACATAAGTTATAATTATTTAATGTCAATGCTGTTGGTATTTAATGTCCAATAGTACATAAATAAATCCAATGACCCATTTTATTTCCTTACCAGTACATGCTACAGTTTTCATAAAAATACGTATTAAATAACAACGAAAAGCAAACAGAATTTTCGTCAAAGCCGTCGGGAATAATCTGAAAGTTAAATAATACGAGAATTGTGAAACCAAGATAAAATCTAAGACAAAGTTGTAAGTACAAGAAAATATCACCAGTGTGTCTTAAGGGAATAATATTTGGATATTACGAAATATTTTTATTGCCTTATTTGAGACGTTTTCTGTTCAGACTTAGGTTGTATTAGGCTCTTTGGTACCTACCTAAGTATTAAAATTGCTTTCTTTTTTGCTTTTTAGTGATATCGTAAATAGTTTTTGTTTATTTGAACGCTCAAACTCCTAGATCTTCAGAGGTCTACGGGGTTTCCCCAGAGGCGAGGTTGTTTAAAAATCAGTGATTACGAGACCTTAAAACCTCATGCTTACAGTCTATCCATTATTTTCTGTATTTTGTAGAATTTCAAGGTTTTTCAAAATGTCAAAGTCTGATAGGAGACGTGTTGTGAACGGCACTGCTGACTTTAAATTGGTTTTGTCGCAGCCCAAAGTTTTGAGACTCTTCTAAATTGTGTTTATTTATGAGAAAGGGATATTTTAAACCGCGTGAGAACAATATCTAAACAATAGAACGCTTTACACAAAAATACCGAAACTCTTAACATTGCCATTAACCATCATTGTAGACCATTTAAAGCAGGTGACAATTTTATCAAAGACGAAAGATTAAAAAAAAAATTTATGTAAAAGAAAGGTCCATTAATCATTAATTAAAACTGCATTATCAGTTTTCTGAAAATCACGTCAAAAACTTTTCAAAACGCCGACGAACTTTCTACCAGGAATTAGTCTCAAGCAAGGTTTAACCAGTTTCTTAGCATTTCTCCAAAATTCAAATTTAGAATGCACTCTCACGCATGGATAACTCTTTTGATGCTAGTAACATCCAACAGTTATTAAAACCCTTTCAAATGCATGTAAAGTCCTTAAAACCAAGATTTCGCATAGGTGCCTGCTTTTTTTGCAAAAGGGTGTATTAAAAAATATTGATGTATTAAATTACGAAAACAGACAGAAAAACGTAAACGTAAAAAATTACTAACAAAAACTTTTTTCAATAAGGAAGATCTGTTCCGCTAAAAATAATACCAGCAAAAAATAGTTTTATCCCAAAAAAATGGCTATTATTTTAGCATGACGGCCACATGGAAATTGTCTATATTCATGTATTCAATACAAACCATTATCTTTCGACATATTTACGAGCGATACCAATCGTTTTCCGTTTTATTTTCAGACTAGCTTTTTACTGTGACGTCGGATATGTATGAAATAATTTCTAAAACCAAACTTATTGGAAAAAAGTCCTTGATTATCGAAAACTTGCTTCCACCAGCGGTTTTACCCATAACCTGTGGGAACTACTTTGTTAATCCATCTATACCCTTTCTCGATAAATGGGCTATCTAACACTAAAATAATCTTAAAATTCGTTGAATTATTCCTTAGATTAGCGCGTTCCAACAAACATACAAAACTATTCAGCTTTCATTAAGAACCGATTTAATAATGATTCAAAAAGTACCGATTAATTAATGTCTATCCATTATTTAAGAGCTATTCCCAAATGAAAATCTGAACAGTAGAAATACAATGAATTAACCTATACAAACAAACCGACAAACGTATACCTCGCTTGGATAAACACCATTTGGATATGCTCTAATAAAGTGAATTCGTAACATTATACAAAGCGCTAAAGAATTCCATTCCAGTGCTTTATTTATTCTTTTGAAGTTAGTTTGAGTGTGCTGATTGGGTTATCCAATTCGAAATAATTTATAGAATTAAAATCATTTATTTATTAAAATGTGTTTTCTTTTATAGAATTAGAATTACTTATTTATTAAAATGTATTACCCACATGGGAACAAAACTTAAAATAAAACAGCATGCTAACAACAATAGAAACTAATAGAAAATGGCAAATAAAAAATACGTTGTTCCTAATTTACTTGTGCAGGATATAGTTCACTCGGGACGCGGCTGATACCTCGAAAAACGGCTATAGTTATCGGCACGGATATTGAGCCCTGACCTTCACCTGCGCAGAAGCGATTTATTGGTTTATTGCCTTCTGTGTACAGTGCGCAAAGCGATCCCCACTCTTCCGCCGAGAGCCCAATATCCGTGCCGATAACTATAATAACCTATAAGCCTATGAATTAATAAAAAACTATCTTCAATTAAATAATTACATACTCTTAGAAAAAGCAAATCTATTATGACCTTCAGACATCAGAATGTTCTAGACAGCTATGAAATAAAATTTAAATAGAGATTCCCTGAAAGTTATACGCTTCAATTTGTTATTACAATTAAATAGCAGATCGTATAATTTTATCGCACTATCTAAAGAAATAACAACTATAAATTACTTAACAGTTTTATATCTGTTTAAACCTACGCATAGCAATTGATTGAGATAACCAGTTTGCTAGTAAAAGTTACATTACTTTCACACTAGCGGATTTCCCGCTTGATTTTTCCGAGCGGTTCGTTCAAGCGTAATTATGCGTATTGGCTATGTGCAAAGCGAGTAGTGGCGGACAGATAATGACCGCAGCGCACGACACGGCAAAAATTGGAAACAAATGCGGATGTTTCAAACCCGGTTTTTATTATTATATTCATTTTACAGTAAAGCTATTGAATAACTTGCACATAAATAATGTCAACAATACTATTTTAATCTTTGGTTTTATTTATATTTGCAAAGAAAATTATAATGTTTACATTGTTATTATTTGACAGCTTCCGCAAATGTTGTGAACACTACGCGTCGCCACCGTCGCGCACATAGCCAATACTTGCAAACAATTGACAGGTAGCGGTTCAAACAATGACAGTTACGTGTGACCGTGTGACTGGCATTTTGTCGTGCACACAGTGTGAAGAAGCACACACGATACTACGCGTAAATAAACTAAGCGGAAAATCCTCTCATGTAAAAGCGCTGCTATGGTATTTTTTGCAACTGTAATTGTAAAAGCGCTTACTAAGTAGCGGATTATTCATTTGGGTTTTCCACGATTTGTTTACAATTGACAACGGTCCGAGTTAGTTTTAAAATATGTAGCAGTTAAAATAATTTATCTTCATCATCATCATCCTCCGAGCCTTTTCCCAACTATGTTGGGGTCGGCTTCCAGTCTAACCGGATTCAGCTGAGTACCAGTGCTTTACAAGAAGCGACTGCCTATCTGACCTCCTCAACCCAGTTACCCGGGCAACCCGATACCCCTTGGTTAGACTGGTGTCAGACTTACTGGCTTCTGACTACCCGTAACGACTGCTAAGGATGTTCAATGACAGCCGGGACCTACAGTTCAACGTGCCATCCGAAACACACAAAAATAATTTATCTTCTAATCCTAAAATTATTCATTTTTCCTTTTAAATGAACTCTTTGATATCAAAATAGCTCCTATATGTGCAGCAGCCCGAGTTCAGTTCAAAAACCATCTAACTACCAAGACTTGGCACATAAGATATGTAACTGAAACATTATCAACACACGATCTAGTCACGTTAGTTACAACTACATAACTAAACTATTCACATTCGCAAAGCAGGACCGAAGCCAAAACATCGTTATTTAGCCATCTGTATGTTAGTTTGTTATACGAAATGCGTTCATCTGCAATTGGATTGGTATAATCATCATTATACTGGAATTTGTAGATGCTTTGGCCCCTTATCTTGAGTTCAGTTTAGCTTAGTCTATCGATTCTTCAATACCTCTTTACTTGACTTCATGAATACATTGAAAAGAAATTGTGCTTCATCATCAGAATGCGTATTTTCCGTTTACATACCTACTTCTGTTTTTGTTCATAGCTGGGACAAGGCATCATCATATCGCTGCTTTGCATGAATACCCGCAACCAAAATACTGGTTTATAACACAGTCACTTGCAAAATAGTCCGTATTTTATGGTCAGTAAGACTCACATTCATTCCTTCCTTTCGATCAGTCCTTTATTTATATATTCTACTCTTCTAATGATTAAAAACATGAAAAGTTATGACAGTAAATATGTTGTTTAATTTTCAAGTAGCTACCCTGTAAAATGTGTGTTTTTGGATTGTGTGGTTATTCGTGCAAAGCAGCGACATATAAAGGCATATGTATACACATAGTAGGCATGAACCACTAACACATACGTAGTAATGTTCAAGGGATATTGAAGATTACAAATCCTTAATCAATTTGATTATGTTTACCTTAATACACAAGTCGAAAGACAGTCTTCGATAATATTAAACTTCCGCCAGTGTGCCAATGAAGGGACAGCCTATCTGAACTCCTCAACCCAGTTACCCGTACAACCGAATACCCAGCCACGTTTAAACCATAACAGTATATTTTTACTACCATGACATCACATGATCATATAAACAAATCCTTCCCCATACACCTTTACATCACATGAGTAAACGACCATAAAGTGACGTCACACATTTTATTCGTATTTTTTGCGGTAGATGGCGTTGTTCAGACCACCTGGGACGAATTGGAAGTGTTACCAGCGGTTATTGTAATATAAACTAATGTAGTATTTCGTTTAATGATGATTTATATTTTCGTTTTACACTTATCATGAAAGTAGACTTTTCACTTCAGACGAGTTCCTTGATCATCGTCCTCCGAGCCTTTTCCCAACTATGTTGGGGTCGGCTTCCAGTCTTACCGGATTCAGCTGAGTACTAGTGCTTTACAAGAAGCGACTGCCTATCTGACCTCCTCAACCCAGTTACCCGGGCAACCCGATACCCCTTGGTTAGACTGGTGTCAGACTTACTGGCTTCTGATTACCCGTAACGACTGCCAAGGATGTTCAATGACAGCCGGGACCTACAGTTTAACGTGCCATCCGAAACACAGTCATTGATGTCTAAGATTTACTTAGAAAGTACATACATTTTGACGAGTTTCTTGATATCGAAGTTTAAAGATACATACCCAATTAGTTAAAAACAACAATGTCCTTTTTTTCAACCGCGTAGAGTTACTGAAAGCACATATTTACTTAACAAGCTTGTCCAAAGACAAAAATAAACTCGTTTTTCTCTTTTTGTTTTTCACTTTATTTATTTTTAAGATTTACATTTTATTTTCCCTTTTTTTAAATAGTAAATACTTTGACTTTAAAATAATTTTGCATTTTTTTTAAAGAGCTATAAATAACCATTTGCATCCTAACTTTGTTTCATTCAATAATCATGTACTTCCACTCAAAAATCAGACTTCCAAAATATACAGCCAAAATGCGAAAATACACGAGCAACATTTTCGAAAATACACGAGCTAATTATACACAGCCTTGCATTTATAAACATTGCGCCCGAAAACGAAATTCACGGACGCTGAAATTCATATTAAAAGGCATGGTAGATATCAAAGGACTGTATTTGTATAGAATATCCTACTAGCAACTTCGTCTGCAAACGGTTAATTTGGGCAACATTTCAATTTGATGTGGAAAATCGTCAAACGGCTCCGTCGGCTGTGGGTGCACCGTGAGGGAGTGTCAGACTTATGCTGACGAAAACCCACCATGTTTCTTCGGGAGCTCTTTGTATAGCAGGGCTGCGGTAACTCTTTCGAACAATCCCGGAGTCCCTGCCAGTCTTCGGCCGTAATGGATCTATTGCCAAATCGTAGGTACTTTTTTATGTTAGTTAAGTATGCGAGAAGCCGATAATCGATCTCAGTGGCGTGCACTTGGAGAGGCCTATGTCCAGCAGTGGACTGCGATAGGCTGATGATGATGAAGTATGCTATACAATATTTCTGTCCCTAGAGAAAAAAAGCCCGCACCCAAATAGTTATACTTACCTACATTAGTTATCTTTCTGCGTACAAGTAGGTAGGTAAACTACGCCCATTAACCTAACGTTCAGCCAAACTTTCGCGTTCATGATTTTGATTGCGACATCAAAAGTGCATGCAATAGAAATATCTATAGGTAGGTATATATATCAGTGTCAGTCAGTGGCATAACAGCGATGTCACTCGTCTGTCTGTCTAGCTGGACGTGAAGTAACCGCGTTCAGGACGGCAACTTCGATGTAATATAATCATGGAGAACAAAATGACTAGCGGAGGTGCCATAACGAAAAATCTCCTAAGAAATTGCGGGTGAGTGGGGGACGAGGGACGTTATTGTTTCCGCCCTTATACTTTCCTGTAATACCAAAACTCGTGGGCATGTCTCAACTCATGTCTCAAAGAACCCGAACTCCTCGTTACTTCACTCGTAACTGATCATTTTGGTCATGCCCACCGTGCGAATTTGAGCTAGAAGAAGGCGCCTGACCTACCTGCATTGTGGCATCTCTGCTCATCTTTCCTTACTCCGGGAATATAATAAAGTCGGGGAAATGGCGTAAGTGTAACGTTAAGTGTTGATGGAGGGTTTATTAAAATAGAATAGCCTTAACAGCCTCAACAGATGTTTATTTTTTTGTAAAAAAAATAAACATCTGTTGAAAAAAAGCGGGGCTCCAAAATGGACCTTCAACGTCATAATCTGTCATTTTTATAGAGAGGTGTTCAACAGACGTTTAAAAGTTTTTGTGGTACGACGGCAATTGTCTTGATGATGTGTTTTGAAATTGTTCCTTTGATAAGCGGTTTCGTACAGTCAACTTCAGGTCAGTGGTAACAGTTTTATAGGAAAATCGTACTTATTACTATTGAGTTAAGGTGCATGACAGTTACCACTGATGTGCAGTCTACTGTACATATGATAGGATATTTCGTACATATATCTGCATATCAAACTGCCAGGAAAACTAGTGGCATTGCAGCGATGTCACTCGTCTGTCTGTCTCGCTAGACGTGAAGTAACCGCGCTCAGGACGGCAACTTCGATGTAATATAATAGAGTCGAGCAAATGGCGTCCTAAGTGTAATGTAAAATGTTGGAGTGTGGTGTAGTTTAGAATGTAGGATGAATAAGTTCATGGAATTGGGACAAAAAATTATTTTAATTTGACGTTTTGAAATAATTGTACATTTGAGAAGCAGGTTATTATCAAGCGCTTCAATGTTAGGTTTTTGAAAATGAAACAATAAAAAGGTTTTGTTTTGAAATTAATTATGTAATATATATGTTTAGTACTATGAACCTATACAGTACATATAATATGCGTATGTACAATTTCCAGGACAAATCTGGGAACACAGATAGTGATCCTAACCTTTTTTCAACTATTGTAGAGTCGGTTTCCAGTCTAACCAAATGCAGCTGAGTACCAGCTAGTTTTCTCAACTAGTAAAAAAGAAGAGACCTACATGAAAACCTACCAAGGCCACTACCAGCAATTAAAACTATGTAACATATTTACGAGAAACCCTTCTAAATTTAGCATCATGTTTAAATTTGTAAACACTTGCGATTTTGCGCAAAATTGTTACTTTTGGTCCTTTGCCAAGATATAAAGTGCACGTAGTATTGCTAATATCAATAATATTGCCGATAAACTGGTTGCAATCGACATAGATGTGGTTATATCAAACTGTGAGAAGGTAGAAAGTTTTTATTGGGAAAATTGTGGGCTTGTGGTAGGTCATTGGTGTGTGGTGTGGTCTTAGAATTATGGTCAAGCAATATGGCCCATGTTACGAAGCCATAGAGTCTGACAACCACCCATGCCAAGGAGCATGGGGTTACCCGGATGACTGGGCTGAGGATCACATAGGTAGGCAGTCGCTCCAAGTAAAACACTGGTATGTACTCGCTTGCATCTGGTTTGACTTCTAGCCGACCGCACCATAGTTTGGAAAAAGGCTAGATATATGAATATCGCTTATGATAGTAAAATAGTATAAAGGATGTGTGGATAGGAATGATCTGCCTACCATTTTGCATTTTTTCTTTACATAACAAATCTACCTAGGGTTGCCAACCGTATATATAGTATTGTACTATATTTCGGCTCTGGGTACTATATACTGTTCAAAAAATATATAGTACGCAAAAATACTATATTTTTCCAACGAAATCTAACAAACGAATCCTTCACAAAAAAAAATGCGCCTTTACAGTAACGTTTAACTGTTGAGAGGCTTTTTCCATTAAATACTGTATATTTTTTAAATGTACTATATTTTTTATACCCTTATTTTGGAAAATACTATATTTCGCTGATGTAATGTTGGCAAGCCTAAATCTACCTGACTCAAATAAGGCGACAAAATTGGACACTAAAATATTCATACACGCCCAAATGAAGCGAAATTGCTCTTATTTCCCGTCTAGTAAAATGGCTGGATGTTAATAGACAACTAACCACAGAGTAAAAAGATAACTAAATAACCCCAGAACACTAAAGTGAGCCTTTGCCCGCCTAGACCGTTTAACCAACCGGACCCGCCATACACACAATTTTCTATACAAAATAGCCCACAAAGTACGAAATAGTGATAGCTCACTCATGCATTTTTGATCATATCGTTACACACATACACGACAAAATTGACAAACTTAAGCATGAACTTAACTTTATTTATACCTCATACTTATTAGCTTCCATTGCACTATATAAGTTTCTCATTGCTAACTTCTTCTATAAGAAAACTATTGCAAACACTTGCTTTGAAAAGACTGTCCACGGAGTTTCTTGCCGGTTCTTCTTCATGAGACCCGTTCCTTGGAACCGTGCAATTGGCTTGACGTTTCGAAAGGGGTTATAGAGGCATGTTTAAATAAATAAAAAAAATGGTATTCTGAGTTTGGCTAGCAATGGCGTCTTGATTGTCTTACTAAGGGGTATCGGATCGCCCGGGTAACTGGGTTGTGGAGTTCAGATAGACTGTCGCTCATTGTAAAACACAGGTACTCAGCTGCATGCGAGAGTGAAATGCGACCCCCAGCATAGTTCGAAAAAGGCTAGGCAGGTCATGACGAGTAGCGTCTCCGGTTGATAAACGCTCCAAGTTCGACCCTAATCTGTGGCCGTTAACCACTATACATCTCGCCCTCCGATTGGCCATAAAAATAGTAAAAGACCCCACTTTCGGTTGTAGTTGGTACTTCTATCTTACGTTTGTGACACTGGCTGTTTGTGGACGATTTACGACGCTATATTTTTAGGCTGTGGCACTTGTATTGGGAAATAGTGAGTTCGAAATACAGGATCACTATAGGGCACTGGACGAAATTTGAAGTGGTGTAGTTCTGTTAACGTTTTTCATTGTAGCTTCTTGAATTGATTGTCTACTTTATCAATAGAATATTGAATAGTACCTAAGCGACGTATTTAATATTATAAAAAGAAATATGCCTTAATATACCATATACTTATTGCAACAAGATAAGTTTAACTTAACACATATTTATCTGGATTTGTGTTATGTCGAAGCTAATACAACTTCTACAGGACACAACTTTTTCAATTTAACAAAATTACCTCTAAAATGACTTATTCATACCAGGAAGCACGTCTTGACTAACGGCCAGTTTCTTCATCAAAAGTTAAAGTTAAAGTTATGGCACATTTTGGCACATTTTGGCGCCAACTATAACCGTTCTATATTTAAAAAGCCGTTCAATCCTTGTTCAGTTGATGCACGCAACACGATAGGCTAGTTCGTTCAGAACGCAATATGGCGTTTTTCAATTCGAATTTGAATTTAGAAGTTGGAACGTTTTTTTAATGGCTTTCAGTTTTCTGTTATGCCAGTGTGATGGCTGAATTTATTATTTAGTTTTGAGGTTTTAGTGTGTAGAGCTAGAACTTTTTTTATGTAAAAGGTGTTCGGGTAAGCTGTGTTTTTTTTCACGGTTTGTAAATGGATGGGTGATTAAAAACCAAATAGTAATGTACACCAGATACCTTTAGAATAAGTCATAGAAAAATATACAAAATAATTCAAAACATTTTCTGCTACTATAAATAGATTATTCTCTTAGTCGGAGTAATTATAATATCTATGCTAATCGCTACTGTGCGCTTATGCAAGGTAATGTTCAGAGCTAATTTTGTTCGGATTAAAACCGTTAATCATTATTACAAAGCTGCAATATTCCAGAGATAATTTTTAACTCAGATACATTGATGACAGTTCAGAGATACCGCGGGGTTTAATTTAATATTTCCATATGTGGGTACTTAAACGTGATTTTCCAACTCAAAACCGCATAACAATTTCAATATTTGCACACCTACACCTTTATAAATAAAAGTTATATGAAGATTCAATATTATACTGAACATCTTTACAAGGTATTTTTACGTGACACAATTTTCAAACAAGCACCGTAAAAAAAAAACACTTTTCTAAACTTCATTTCACATAAAACTTTTGACCACTTAGCAAAAATATTTTTTATTTTCCAGAAAAATAAACCAGCATTCTAACCATAATCTTAACATTAAAATATATTCACGATAAACTGTTGAAAAGCGGAATAAGCGATGGGTAATGAAGCGAACTCGCATTCGAGCGAGCACCTGTCGCTTTCGCTTATCAGGCGGGCAGATCAAAGGTGTCGGTCGCTTTGTACCTCGCCCTTCCCCTCCTCTCCCCCACACCCCCCGACGGAGATGGGTCCGTAGTCAGTTTAGCAATACTGCTATTGTTCCCTTTTGTAGCACTGCGAGTGTAAAAGCTGTGGTCACCGCGTGAAATTCTGAAAGCGTTATGATAGAGCTGATTATCACGTTTTGAGATAGATAAAAAGGTTCTACCTATCTACACAAAGTATAATGGGGGACTTCGCGCCTTAGACGTTCTGTACCAGTCTAGTTTTACACTTTCATTTATTTATTTGGTTTCTTAATAAAATCGTTAATTTAATTTATAATATGGTCTTCTTTGTATATTTTATATGTCACAGACATGACGCATGTATTAAAGTTGCAAAACTGGCTATCACTGAAAGATTAATGGCGTTCAAGCAAACTATCTCTACTCTATGATATAAGAATAGAAGTATAGACAGACTTAGTATTAATTTACCCATTACGAATTAAATACAACAAGATAGTGGAATCAATTAAACATTTGGCAGCATCGTAAAGCTCTTAAGATTGACTCAGATACTCAGAATGCGTCAGACATCTTCTAACATTATGTATACTATGTTAAATATCGGTTTTATATGTAGGTATTTATATCTATGGGTATAGATTAAGGTCGGTTGCACTGTTCTTTATAAAACTGGAGTTTGGTAGAACTAAGTTTAGCTGAACTGAGTTGAGAGATATTTTTTACACGCTTTTCACTACATAATGGTAAGGTGTTTACAGTAATTATTATATATCTGTTGAATTGGGATCAATCGCGCTTAACGTATTTATTACTTTTTTAAATAAAATTAATGTATAACCTACGTTAATGTCAATAAATTATTTTCCTTTCACTTTAAACAAATTATTTTATAAACTTTTAAAAAGACATTTAAAGTCAATGTATATAGACGGATCGTTAACCTGTCTATAATTGAACACAGTTTATCTAGGCTTAGGTTTAAAATAGCGATTAATCTTTGTGGTGTAATCGGCAGTAAGAATAATTGCGTTCCTGAACGGTTGAAGGACTTCGGGTATTTCCGTAAACAACGAACGTTGCCGAAGTTTCATCACCACTATTTGTCTAACTGTTTACTTTATGAAGGTGTGCAGATAGATATAATATAGGGTTCTCATTTTCTTCTATATCTCCCTAATACTAATATATATATTGTAGTACATGTATCTAAAACTAACAGACGCATCGTAGGCACCAACCGAATGTCCTAATACCTGTACCTAATAATGTTACCTAATACCTAGGTAATTATTTTACATATTCATAGAAATGATTTGAACCAAAAACACTTTTTTGCGTCATATCCATGTTCCATGTATTTGCCAGTATTAATTATCTGTTAGGTATTTAACTTCTCAAGGCTGGCAAACCTTTTTGATAATGAAGCTAGCCTTCTAAGATGTAAGTCGATGCTCCGTCTCAGGTTTGAGCAACTTAAACTGTATTAAATATGCATGTGCCCAAAGACGGCTCAGCAAAGTCCATTTATGTTACAACAGCATACATATACATACATATATTTAAACAAGAATTCCTCAAACAACCAAAAACTTTCCAAAATTAAATTACTTAATGAATATTTTCAAACAATTGGTTGTACAGTTTGCAAAACGAATTTTCAATTTTCGCGCAAACTTTCCGAGATGCCGATTCTAAGAATCGAATGGAAACAAAGGCGCATCAGAATCGATTGAACATCGCCGACTCGTAAACGTATCGAGTAAAACGAATGTGTTAGTACATCAAAGGAGCTTTTATTGTTCTACGTCCTACCGATTCTGAATACTGATAAGGAGTAATCGAATTTGTTTTTCGGTAGGTGTAGAGTTCCATTAGGACATTAAATATTTTTTGTTGGTGGTGCGACAATTTTTGAGGTCGTTTCTTTTAATTTCATAAGTCAAAGCTGAGTTGTAGTAAAATGCTATAGCAATGTTGTAGTAATATAAATAAATTCAATAAACATAGTTAATTAAGTATATCTTAGACACCAATGACTGTGTTTCGGATGGCACGTTAAACTGTAGATCCCGGCTGTCATTGAACATCCTTGGCAGTCGTTACAGGTAGTCAGAAGCCAGTAAGTCTGACAGCAGTCTAACCAAGGGGTATTGGGTTGCCCGGATAACTGGGTTGAGGAGGTCAGATAGGGTGTTGTAAAGCACTGGTACTCAGCTACATCCGGTTAGACTGGAAGCCGACCCCAACATAGTTGGGAAAAGGGCTCGGAGGATGATGATGAGTTAATTAATTAATTAACTCGTTGAATAGATAAGCACGTGAACTCAAATAAGCGCGAGACACAATTGATTTTCTAGTGTCTTATATTACCGGATATTGATTTCATAGAAATTGAAACTGAAGACTGAATTGCGAAACACTTTTTGGAGTCATCTTCACAACATTTCAATTTAAAGATCACCGTCCTCCTAAAACCTCCGTGAGCATAATTAAAAAATAATCCGCCTGCCTAAAATTTTAAAGGCTAAGTTTCCAGACGTTCCGTGACTCCGCACAATCTACAAAATCGTTATTTATGCTAAATTAGTTCGGCACACGCTCAACAAATATCAAATAAATAAGTAAAAAGAACCTCGAATTTAACCAGCCCTTGGATGCGGTAAAGCTAAATGGTAGGGGTTATAAAGTTCACAAATTCTCAGACTATCGCCGCCTGTAGTCTAGAATAATAAAGCTGATTTATGGCTGTCTTTATTTTTTATCATTACTTGTTATTACTTGGTACCTCCTTGTAGACGGCTGCCCCAAATAGGACATACCTAACAGGAGGAAGCTACAGAATTGTTCTCATCAACTTCAAAATATCAGATTTTAACTACTTGTGTAGTATCATCATCATCATCTTCCTTCGGCCCTTATCCCAACTTCTGCGGGGGATCGGCTCAGCATGTCTTGTTGTGTCATCATGCTTTTTACAGCACCTATGCGTTATGTAGCAATGAAAGTACACTCAAGTAGCTATGCTATCCCAAAAATGTCCCTATGACCGCTAAATCAATATGGTGAGCGGTGAGCATTCATACTAAAATCCTAAAAAGATTTATCTCACTTTACATACATTTACACTCTCAAAACTACAAACAAATACATTGTGGACAAAAATTCGCCGACCAAATAGCTGCCAAACGTAAAAATATTGACATTGCAGTTCTTCCTGCATTCTGCAGTTTTGGAAAACTGCCAACATCAGAAACATGACAAACAAAAAGAAAGTGTCGCCATACTAGATGTATCATAGAAAATATTTAACATTATTAGGCATTAGACGTTATTTGGCTGAAAACTCTTGGCAAACTTTATAGTTTTCTTAGAAAAGAGTCCCTCATTTGTGAACGTAAATTACATAGTCATTTAAAACTGTTAATTCTTAGAAGTAAATGGTGTGATCGGTCGGCTAACGAAATGTAATTAATTTATCTACGCATAGAATGCTTAAATTTTTTCCTAGTAAAGAATTTATTCAGTCGACTCTTGTTTGTAAATAGATTTCAAAATAATATACTATTAAAATAATATTATATACTAGCTTTTGCCCGCGACCTCGTTCGCGTGGAATAGTGACTTCCGGCAGATTTTTGGTTTGACCAATAGATGGCGCTATATGTCCGGAACTACTTTTATTTTTTATTTTTATATTTTTTGTAATAAAAAACTATCCTATATTCTGTCTCAAGTTCCAACCTATGTCTGTACCCACACAAATCGGTTCAGTAGTTTAGGCGTGAAGAAAAGACAGACAGACAGACAGAAAGACAGACAGACAGAGTTACTTTCACATTTATAATATTAGTTAGGATTGTTCAAATAAAGTCTTAATTACGTACCACATAAAAGACCTTATCTTGTGGTTAAGTTTATACACGTTCTTACAAGTTCAAAAATAATGGCCTTGTAAAAGCCGTAAGTTCTGCGAGTTACACCAATTAAAGAAGATAATCTCTCGAACTCCCTAAGGTACCCCAGCTAATAGGTAACTGTACATTAACAACTTTTGTATATATTCAAAACCCACGCGAAGAATGTTTAATATTGTAAACACTTTGATATAATTCTAAATGAATGATGTTATTATTCGCACATGGCAACACAGTATGAAGGGTAGTTGATGGACGCTCGTAATAGCCACTTATTGACGGACAGACGAACTCCAGACATTTACTATAAGCTTGTTTTGACGTAATGACTATCCCGGTATTTTTAAAACCATGACACGTTTAGAGCGGTTTCAAACCGGCGAATTTTCCGATCGGTTTTTCCTCGCGACGTGATCATAAGTTTCCTGACCGTAGCTTATTGCAGAACCAATTTAGGTAGCAATGATTGGAATGCAACTTTTCATTTTCCATACCTACGCAAAGTTCTAATTGTCTTATTGCAATACTGTGCTTTACTGTAATGTTAATTATGGCGATAAATCTATTTGATTTGGTCAGTCTTTCATAATACCCTGCTAAAGATTGTCTGGCATATTACCTGTATGATGTAGAAATAAGTTTCCCTAACACCTGCCGAAATAACTGAAAATAAAAGCAAGTTGGCATTTTACTATTCCTTCCCATTATATTGAACGGCAAAAGTTTCAATAAACAAATAATTTAAATTCTCCGTAGCGCTGCAAGAAGGCGCACGTAGTGGGGTAGGTAGCGCGTAATAATACATTCTGTTGTGACGTCACGAGCCACTACGATTATTGCTGTAATTGTACTATACGTAGTATTTGATGTTATAGTCAGTGTAAAGGTACGTTTTGAATGCCACGCCAGCATTAAATCGGCCGCAGCAGCCCTACTAGTTTGTATGCATTAACATGGGATTGAAGCGGTAGCAGCACGTGAACTTACCCTTAGATATCAAGTGACAAAATGACCCCTCCCGCTGTGGGTGCAGTGTGAAGGAGTGTCAGACTCTTACTGACTAAAACTGCGAAGAAGTTATCTACCAGGGCCGCAGTAACTCTTTCGAACAATCCCATAGCACCTCCCTTACTTGGATAAATCTTTCTATCGATCCCGCAGCCCTTCCAGAGTGTTTCCTAATAACAAACCAATTCTATTCTATTCTATTTTTATTTATGGCAATCCGTTTGTCCGATTCTGCCAATGACAAGTGAAATGAGAAGCAAGTCGTGCTTGTGATTAAAAAACAAAAAAGAAACAAAAAACAAAAGGAACTTTAAAGCAATAAAACCATAAACGTCATAAAACACATGCGTTGCCATAGACAAGAGCAGCATTCCCTTTGACACAATTCTTTTTTTTTCAGGAATACATTACAGTATTTCCAAAGCGCAGTTTTCTATTGAAATGTAAATTTTTCCTCTACTCGTGGTGTTTTTCTTAGCTAGTATGAAAGGCTAGCAAAAACCTCTGGTGCCATTCTACCGTGCTTTTTAGGGACATAGGTACGGAACGTATTTTTAGCTTCACGTTTGCGTTAGTTTTTGGGTAAATAACATTTTTGAAATAATAGTTTGGTATGGTAATAATAACATAATGAATTAAAGTGCAGAGAATGAAAAGTAGTCTAACATCGAAATACTCAAACTTGTTAAGTATAAAGTCTCTCTGTCCAAGCAATTAACATAACTAGGTAAATAATATTTAAGCAGCTCTGAAAGTTGAGTAACGTTTCACTATTCACAATCTATAAATCCGTTGGAACACTTCATTGCTCAATTTAAAATATCCTTACACATTTTCAAAAATCCATCCCTTCCTGTACCGAAAATCCTCGAACGTTGCATGAAATTACAAGTTGTGGGGTGCAACTACTAACTTTATACGATATCGTTTAAAGAGCTAATCAAAAACTACCCCACTTGAACGAACCATGTAGGAACTAATTTGAAATACCCCAACTTTACATGGTGAATTTGTAATAAGTATTAAAGTTCGTACCAACCCGCAAGCAAGCATGGTGATTAACGCTCAATCCTTCTGTTTGAGAGAGAAGGCCACAGCCCAGCAGTGGGACGATAAAAAGTTCGATGATGACGTATAAAGTTCGTTCTCTTGTTGGTTTGCTATTCAATTGCCAACTTAACATTATTTAGAGGAATTAACGACTTGTACAAATAAATCATAAATTACTAATATCCCGTATTAATGAGATGGACATGAGTCCTGGTGACAGACGAACGACGAAGTCCCAAAAATAGTCTTTTCTAAAAAAAGGTCATCTTTATCATCTTCCGAGCCTTTTCCCAACTATGTTAAGGTCGGCTTCCAGTCCAACCGAATGCAGCTGAGTACCAGTGTTTTAAGGGTTTACAGTGTTTTTCTCCTCTAAAAATAAGTGTCAAGAAAAAATATTGTCAAAAAAATTAAACAGTAACTTGTAACTAAACTTTCGTAACTTGGGCTCAATAAACTGGTCTCTGCAGTATTATAAACGCGCGGTTGACTCTAAACTCAGGAATTGTTCCCGAAGCCAAATGTTTGGAATTGGTGAACAACCGAACTTTGATTAAGAGCTCACCACCTTGTTAGGGAATTGCTAATTAACTACTAAATATGTTTGTTATGCGCATAGCTTACGGATTACCTTGTGTGTTTCATTAAGAAATTGTTTTGTAATGTTATTTTTTAAGTGTAAAAAAGTTAGCTTATCGATTGGCTTTGAATCTGCTTATGCGTCTTATAGATTCAATGATGTTTTCTATAGACTAGTATAGACGATACTGACTACCACATTGAGCTTAAACAAAAATATTCAGAAAGACAAGACAAAATCTCAAAAAACCGGCCAAGTGCGAGTCGGACTCGCGCACGTAGGGTTCCGTACCATCCAAACTAATATTCTATATATATATATATATTTATGGATATCGAGCAAAACTGAGCAAAAAATCACATTAGTTGTATGGGAGCCTCCCGAAATATTTATTTTATTCTAGTTTTCAGTATTTGTTGTTCTAGCGGCAACAGAAATACATCATCTGTGAAAATTTCAACTCTCTAACTATCACGGTTCATGAGATACAGCCTGGTGACAGACGGACGGACGGACGGACGGACGGACAGAGGAGCGAAAACAATAGGGTCCCGTTTTACCCTTTAGGTACGGAACCCTAAAAACGAATAAGTAAGTTGTGATGCGCTATACTTAAAACGTTGGTACTCGATACTACTGTTGTTTGGTACTCGTTGGTGATCGACAGACTGAGAAGAGACAAGCTAATTTTTATCCGGGTTCAAAAAGTAATCCGTGATAAACTTAATGGGACGTGAGTGGAAATAATTATTAGCGATATCTTTAAATTAATTTCGTACGGCAACATAATGTAGCGGTCTGGCAATCAAATCTTAGCTTAGTTTATAATTTTATACGCCCCTGGCTGGAGGCCTTAAATTCTAGGCATCCGCAGGAAAAAGAAAGGTTAAGCAGTACACGGCCTCCTAGGCTGAAAAAAAAACTTAGTTACAATTTGAACACCCACTATACCTCTGAAAAGGAAACGTTCTAAAATTAAGAAAACCGCCATTGGACGGATTTAGCGGTATAAATACAAAAGGGCTGGAGTCTGTTTGTAAATATGGCGGATTGACGTCATTCCAACACGAGGCGTTACATTGAAAGTAGACCGAATTACTCATTAAATGGTGGTTACTAAGCTTCGGGTTTCAGTAATGTGGTGTTGGTTAGCTATTTAAAAATTATGACCGACTAGCGGTTTCACTAAGAATTTACTTGCGTCCGGAGAAACATCTTCCCGTCATTGGATAAAAAGTTTATGTATATGGCTCATGATTTTGTTATTCTGATGCCACATTAACAAACTATGTACACTACTCAACTATACATAGATATCTAAGATTAGTAGATATATATAAAGTTTCATCAAACGCCGTAGTTTTTGCCTGGAACATCCCGAGGTTTTATGCACATTTTCTGTTGAATGAAAATTATTTTTATACGAGAACCTAAAGACAAGTCTAGCAGTCGAATAAATAAAGAATACTACTCTATGCAGAAGATATAAATATACCTAGAATCCTAGACATACAACGGTAATTCACGCCTAGTATAAATTCGTTTTACAACCTTATTTTTAAACAGGCTCCTATTCTAAGCACACATATTTGTGTTACATTTATAGGCCATCCCATTAATCTAAATCTCACTTGTGAATCAAAGAAATAATAAACTTTGCAGCTGCATACCATAGAGTAGAATCGTAAACGTCAAGCCATAGATATGTATTAATTCCTTTTTACACCCGTAAACGTCAGACCTCCGTGAAGCTAACAGATGAATTGCAAAATGTAAGCTAAATGCTCGTATGTACAGAATCTATGAAATAAATAATATTTAGAAAGTTCACTTAACTCTTAGAGTTGTTAATTTTCTGCAGTTTTACAATAAAATGTCGTCAAAGTAGGTACACTTTGACCAAAATTCTTATTGACTAATATAACTAAAGTACACTCCATTCCCTTCTCATTATATTTCCTGTAGGAGTCTAAAGCGTTTAATAAAAGGGCTATCTAATTCTGAAAGATCTTTTAAATTGATCTCCAAGTTCCTAAGATAGGATCATAATATTAGTATACCTACATAAACATTCCCACTCAAAAACCACACCCCTCAAAATCAAAATTACTTTACTCACAAACTCTAAAATAACTTCCAGACTGGCCGATCAAATCAGCATAACCAAAGGGCCTTACCATCAAAATGAGTGCACGTTACCCAAATTTAGCTCAGCTGACGCGATACACAGTTTATTGTGGTCATACCCGATGGTCTGACGTCAGACCGTAAAATGAGTACTCGCGCAGCGCCAAATACTAAAGTACCTACCTATAAAATACGCGTATTTCCGTGCTGGACCGAATTGAAGGGGAGAAATTCTAAGTAATGTTTGGTGGATGTAATGGGTATAATGTTGACTGGTGGGGTGTTTTTTGATTGGTTATTTAAGTATTGTGAGCTTTAACTGTTTGACTGATTTAAATGTCGTGTCTCTAGATTTCAAAAGGATGAAATGCAAAGAAAATAGATGGTTGGTTTACTGCTTTAGCAGGCCTGATTTTTAAGTGTAGAGTTTATTGTAGAAAAACTTATATAGGAATTATAATTATCGGTTCTAATGTGCAGCGCAAAACAAATTAATATTTTGACTAGATCTTATGTCAGATCTCAGCTTCAGAATTATGGAATCGATTCCCAAATATGTTTCATAGACAGACTGCAGAGCTATTAAGCAAGTTCTACGTAATATGAAAAAGCACTTGAACAAAATTTTTAGATCACAATTACAAAACAAAAGAACCACTATGTGCGTAACTCTCAACAACCGCGTATGTTTTCCACTACTTATAGATGCAAATAGCCAATAAAACTAACAATCGCCAATTTCTTTCCAGGAATCGTAAACCGCGGGGACTCATTCCGACGCCGGAGATCGCGATCCGGGAGCCTCGCGCCGTCGTCGCCCGCGCAATCGGCACCCGAGTCTCAAGAGAGAAGGCCTGTGGCGTGTCACCGGGTCGCCATGGTGGGCGCTCCGGGAGTCGGGAAGACAGCCCTGATCAGCCAGTTTCAAACCAGCGAGTGTATTAATGCTTATGATCGGCAGAGAGGTGAGTTTTAAGTTTAGTTCATTTTAGTAATATTGAAATGTAATCATTATTTCACACTTATCAACGTGGCAATGCTGCCAGCCTTTTGGGTACATTACCTAGTGACAGCGACGAGGAGCAATTTTTTTATCCATTTATTAGTTTTAAGTTGTAAAATACATAAGGTTATTATAAGTTTATGTTAATAATTTTAAATAAGATAAATTATGGAATCAGGCATTAGTTTGCGGAAATCCACGACTTAAAAGTTAGAAAAAATATTTCCGCGAGAAAATAAATCGAAGCTCGGATGCAGAATGTTATAATAATTTCATGCACATGCACATTTGCACATGCAGCAAGGATATAACCTACGCCATATATGTATATGTCGGAACAATCACTAAGTAAAGTACCTATAATGAAAATTAAAAGACGTGAAAATTATACGGCTGAGTAAATGTAAATAGACGGTCATGGAAATTACAAATGTAGGTATTTCTTGCGTTCATATTTTCCCAATTCATGTATTTTTTCTTTGCTTTTTTGTCGCATTTCTCTCGAAATTAAACTAGCTTTCTTTCCTTTAATTTAAATTAATTTGTCAAGAAACGACAGTAACCAACTTCAATTATTTAATTTTATTCAACAACAAGCGTCCACGGAACTCACAAATTATAAATGCATTTTGCATATTATTATATTTATTTAGCTGGGTCGTCGCTACGGACTGAGTTTTCTAATTAACAAATTTAAATTAATTTCAACTACTAAATTAGTTATCCCCGAAACTAGTTGCTAATTGAATACGCTTCGTTATGGTTCAAAAAACTCCGCTTTAATATTTTCACGTTGATAGTAAGCGTTAGTCACGAATTAGAGTAACTGTTTAACTTTATTTCGTACGTGTAATGATTTAAAATATTACAGGATATTTTCTGCACAAAAAAGAATAACCGTCTTACCACAAAAACTTTTAAACGTCAGTTTAAGACTTGTCTAAAAAATTTTCAGATTATGACGTTGAAATAAGGTCCATTTTGCAGCCACACTTTTTTTAGACAAGTGTTTGACACATGTTTAAGTTTTTGTAGTAAGACCATGAACTTAGAAGATTATTTTTTGTAGCATAATCCTTAAAGTTACTTTACCTATAAACAAAAATAAACAACGAATTATTAAATTAAAAATAAATTATGCGTCTACAAAACAAAGAATTAAGATAGCTTTCCTTATTTGAAGTTGGTTAAAAGGCACGTTTCTGTGCGTGAAAATCAGCATGCAACGACTTTGATTCGAATAAAAACATAGCGTAACATAATACTTATTATATTTCTACAAAATCCTATGATCTCATAATGCCTATTGTTTTGTTAAACAAGATTATTCTAAAATAAACCGATGACCAGATTACGAGATCTAATGGAAATAAAATCAGTTTGCTGATCGTTAGACCGTACTTTCATATTGTTTTCTTTGATAGAAATACATTGTGCTCAAATTGAAAACGTAATGTTATATTTTGAAGACGATAAACATAGTTTCAAACTCATTCATTCATTTAACTTTTAGAAATAAAAGAAATCGATTATGACCGATAGAAGTCGACTTGAGAATAGGTGCCCTAACCACTAGAGAACCAGAACTTCTCACAAATAAAAAGTCCCAAAAAATCTATGAAAGTAAATAGATTTCCCGAACACTACTTGAAATTGTAAACAACCACTACATTAATACACCATGACAAGTTGAAGTTTCATACAAGTACCACAAACTTAGACAATAGTGCCAACTTGGCACCAACCGAACACTAGAAGTGTCACATTCAAGCGGCAACTTAATCAAATGAAGCCAGCAAACTAGTGTAGTGGCGTTCCGACCAATCACGGCTTGTTATATTGACGTTGTGTGACGTCAAAAGGGATTTTGACCAATGGTGAAGCTTTGTGAGATCTAAATGATGTGTCTAAGTCTTGATATTGAAGCAAGCCCTGTTACAGAATGACATAGCTTTTCACACGGTTCAAACCACGTTCTATTAAACACTAGTTGCCGTAATCGCAAACTACGTAATTTAAGTCCTTTCTCAGACTTCGTTTACCAAATCTAATTTAAATACAGACACAGACGACATTTTTTTGCTTTAAAATCGAATTACCGATTAATTCCCTTGAAAATTCCTTCTACGGTTTATTTTTGTACCTTTCTTATTCGTTTTCCTGACATTCTAATAAAATTACAGCATCTCTTAAGTGTAGAAACCGCAACAAATCGTTTCAGTCCGTTTACCTCAAAGAAAGTGCAGGCTATAAAAATATTTCTTCTTTCATTACCAACTGTATAGAACGCAATATAAAAACACTAACCGTTTATGAAACGACAATGCTGTGAAGTTCACGCCAAACGAAGAAATAAAGGACAGCAGCTCTCCTAGTTTTTATTGTTCATTTTACTGGAACAAACTTTAATAGTAGATAGATACAGAAGTTCCACTCTTTGCAGTACTAATAAAATGTTATCATTTTTAAAATGTGTCATTTGAAAATGCAATACATATACTGTAAATACTGCTGTCAATGCAGTTGAAAATGCTTTGATATACTATTTAAAAAATGCTGTAAATTTCTTATAAAACGTGCTTTCTTGATGAAGAAGCTCGTGCCTAATAAATGCCGTATGACGAGGTACCTATGTATGTGTAAAGGTATGTTGAAGTGGGTCCCAGCTGTCATTTGTACCTCTTTGACAGCCATAACGGCTAGTCAGAAGCTAGATATACTAACAACCCGTCTTATCAAGTGATAATGGGTTTCTCGAGTTGAGGAGATAAATTAGGCATTCGCTTCATGTAAAACACTGGTACTCAGCTACGTTCAATTTAAGATCGTAGCGGGAACATGCATTAAGCGACCGTATGGTTTTTGCTTTTACACTTACCTACAATGTATGACGATCTTTCTTTGTATAATTCAACTATTCCGTAGTGAGTGTTTTTTCTGTACATTTATATTTACTGTAGCATTACTTCGCTCGTCGAGAGAAATTCACTTAACTTCGCAATTATCCCGGCAGGTTCGTTTTTGAAACTATTCTATTATTACATTTTTGCATGTCTATCGGTTTGTTGCTGTTTTTTTGTCTAGAAATTACTTAGGAACTGTTTAGTCCAATTTCAGGTATCTGAGCGCTTTGTGAGATATTCCTTCATACATTTTGCGTTGTTTTCGCAATACTTTCTAAATGACAGGTTCATATTTCATTGCATGTACTTTTTCGAAAACAATGTTCATGAAACATTGATGGTCTGATTCCAATAATTGGCAATCAGTTTTCGATATGCTGCACTTCTTTCATACACATTTGTAGGTTACCTATCTTTTGCCTCCTCTGAATAACTGATTACGGTAATAACTGATTGTTAGGTACATATGTACCTAGAAATTGAAATGGCTTTATTTAGCTCTCTTTAAAATTGTCCTCGAACGATTATAGCTCTTCACATTAATGAATAATTAAATCCGTACTCGCTTTTCTTGAACCTATCATGAAACACTAGGTACCTATCTACGTATAGCATTCAATTGTTTTGTTGTACTACCATAGCTGGGCATTAACTCGTTAATCCGTTAATCGTTAATTAACGAAGTTAACATTTTGATTAGCGGATTAACTTTTAAGTTAACTTTAAAAAATGTTAACAGATATGTTAACTTCCGTTAATTATGCAGAAGTCCGTTAATCGTTAATCCAATGCCTACTATTTACCACACGGCTCCGCGGGACGAGGCGCGAAAAACAGGTTCAGACAAGTGCCGGGAGCGGCGAGCGCGACGCGTGGCAGCGAGTGAAACACCAGATTTCAGACCAGATTTCAACCGAGTCAAAGGCCTTCTCATAGTCCAACAAATGCACAGGGGCTGATTATACTCTTCGGTCTTCTGTATAATCGGCCGTGATCGTGCTTGAGGGAAATGGGTCGATAGTTCATCAGCAGGGTTTTGTCTCCCTTTTTGAAGAACAGGACGACAACACGTCTGTTTTCCATGGGTAAAGACATTTTAACACCAAAACGAGCCTCGCTTTCAGACAAGAACTTCAACATGTTAATGTTTATGAAGGGGAATATGCACCTTATGTCCGACGATTAAATTACACACTTATTTGAATTATACAAGTATTTTGTTTTGTCCCTAACCTGTTAACTTCCAGAACCTAAACCAACCAACAGGTTTTATAAGTTCACTAACGCAATGATATAAAATGCAATTTTACACATAGTTAACGGATTAACGATTAACTTTAACTTGCGTCAATTCTTCCGAAATGTAACGCTTTAACGTTTAACGAAGCTAACTTTTTTTTAGCGGATTAACGATTAACGAAGTTAACTATTTTATTAACGGTGCCCAGCTATGTGTACTACCAACAATGGATTCGCCGATATAAAGGGAGACCATGGAGAACCAAATGACTAGCGGAGATGTCATAACGGAAAATCTCTTAAGACGCGCGCCAAAATTCGGGTATTCGTAGGACGAGGAACGTTACCAACTTTGCCTTTACGCGCCTTCTATGGAACCCAGTCCAGCCCAGTCTTCTAAATAAAATCGCCAATTTTTGCCAGATTGGTTTTGATTTGACAAGGAACCCCGAACGTCTCCTTAATTTTAGTAACTGATCACGAGTGCTGTACGTTGCTTGACCTACAAGAAGGCGCCTGACCTACCTTCCTTATGGCATCTCTGCTATCTTTCCTTCCTCCGTGAAGGCAAAACCGTGAGTTGTGTATGGCTTTTCAATGCGGTCTATTGTCTGAACTAAGCGGGGCGTAATCCCAAAAATAAATGTTTGATACAGATTTTTATTTTTTCTCTCATCTTGTTGGTTCTTTGTAATTAAAAATCGAAGGTTGTTTGTTATAGAAATATGTTTTTGTAAAAAATAATAGCTTTGCTTTTAATTAGTCGGTTGTATATAGGTTTATTCAAAATTCGTATTAAGTCGGATAAAATGTCAGATTTGCCAATTCTGACTTTTCAGCAGTCATACCTTCTACTAGGATTCCTATAAAATCAATTAGAACTTAGCTTGCGAAATAAGGGGGAAATCTTTTGGAATGATGAGATGATACTTCTATTTATTATAATTAGTATAGTCTGTTAGTCTAGCATAGTTACAAAAAATGTTTCAATGGAAGCTAAGGAATAGGAAATTGATGTTTGTAATTTTTGCCAATAACATCAAGACTCTTTCTCAAAAGGAAACAAAACCAAAACCTTTGTCATTTTGCAAATAAAAACTAACAAAACACAAACGATAAAGCTAACAAACGAAAAAGATTCCAATGTATCTAAATAAAAAAAAGGTTTTCATATAAATAAATAAAAGAAAAAAAAACATTTGATTACAGAAATAACAATCCCTCTGGGGGTAGAATGTGAGATAACAGCTCAAGGTACTAGGGGCTCATAAATTATGAAGGAGTCGTAGATTCGGCCGACGACCACTCGTGATCTTTTAGGGTTGCCATTTATTATGCTTGTTTCTCCTTGCCCTGTTAAAAAATTCAGAGCGCTTGTATTTTTTAATTTTGGTACAGGTGGTGTTAGAATTATGTTGGTGTTGATTACAAGCTTGATTATGAAGTTGTTGAATTGTTTTTTCTACTTTAAGAATATCAGAAAAAATACTACTTGCACTGTTTTTTTGGAATGTTATAGTAGTTTTTTAGCCATTTTCGATTATCGATAAAAGTATGAGCAAATTCTTAAACCCCTTTTAGTAAACAATTTTACATATAATGTACCTACTAATTCGCCTAAAACCATTTAACTCTCCCAAAAATGAACACCACGATATTTTTCTCCCATTTTGTTTTCAAAAACCATGAAATAAAAACCCTTGTTTATCATAATTTGATTATCTACAGTCTACAGTGTCCAACAACCCCGCATGGTGTTCAGTATTGGTAAACAAGGGGATTTTATATCAAAGCAACTGGTTTAAATTTCCCCTACGATAGGCAGTTTTTTTTACGTATTTCGAGGTATTTTGGGAAGCTGTTTATTTTTGCCTTGATATGATAAACATTTGCCTAATTGATACAGGCATGGTTATTATGTTTCTTTTTATTTTTTTTAGCTAGTTTTATCGTCATTGGTTTAAAAATCAAGTGATAAAAATTCATAAATAAGTAGGTACAAAATGAAATGTGTACCAAAGCTGCAAACGTAAGGAAATATTAAAAAGCTTATAATTTTTTTTTATCATTTGACGTAATCGGATATTTTAATATATAATTCTCTCAATATAAGTACCGCAGGCGATGACAAAAGTTACAAAAAGAAATGTTTCTTGTCCACGACAGTTCTTTGGAACTTAAAGAGTCTTTAATTACTAACAAATTGTGAAATCTCTGAAGCGTAATAATTGTACAATTCTTTCTTCTTTCATCTCGATTCTGTCGTTATAATTAAAAAGGCAGTCAAAGCAAAAATCGTTTTCAAGTCAACAATTTTGTTTATTGAATTAGAGCTCGCATACTGCAAACTTTTAGTCGCCCGTTTGTTTGGGCTCATAAATCTGTGTGAAGGTGAATGGTGGTACGCACATTACCTACATCAGGTATTTGGCCGGTATCAGACGGAATGGAACCACAATTTTCTTAAAAACATGGGGCCAAATGTCGGCCGACTGTTTAGTCTGAAGTGTGCTCTTAGAGTGTTCAGAATTTCTGTTTGCAAAATATTATATTAAAATTCATATCGTTTTTACCGCTTGTAGTACTAGGAAATTCTCGAATATTATTTTGGTACAAAGCTTTTATCCTTTCCACAGATATTTTTCCAATTCGGCTTCAAAGAAAGGCTATAGTTTATATGATAATTATAATAACACAATAACATTTTATTTTACCGATGTTACGGAATTGTGGTTCTTCGTTTTTGATAATACATATGTATCCTCGTTCGCTTTAATGGTAGAAAGCACACCTGTGTTGTGTTAGACCAATATTTGCTACATATTGAACGATTTGGTAAAGAAGCTTATTTCAATAAATCTTACTGTAACTTAGAAGAGAACTCTCTATCGTGTATTCAATGCTGCCTGCAATCCTTCGTAAATCTTAGGTACTTTTAGTCAATAAATAATAATTAATGTTTCTAGGTATGTCAAACTCAAACTCAATTTTTTTTATTTCAAATAGGCCTATGAAAGCTCTTCCGAAACGTCAAAGTTAGGTGCACGTCTTTTATAGATCTATACCAAAACCGTTAATCCAAATGCAATGCCTGCCGGGGCTACGGGATTGTTCGAAAGGTACATACAAGGTCTACGACGAAACACGACGGTTTTTAGTCAGTAAGAGTCTGACACTCCCTCACCGCTGCTGACCCACAACGGGAGTCATTTGATGATTTTTGACGTCGTCAAAAAAAACCAAATGCAATAGGTAGGTAAAACTGGTGCTCATAGGTACCTCAAAAACCTAAGCAATACCTACGTACCTACTGTAGCAAAAACAAACTGAAATAAAGGCTCTAACTTACCATAAAACCAAGAACAAAAAATTCTAGATCTCACAGCACAACACAAAGAACAAAAAGGCTTTACTATCAAGACCACTGTCAAGTGAGAGCTCAGATATTGGGGCCATAAAACACGCGAGAACGCACGACCGCTTGTAATTGTTACAGAGTACCCAGCCTTGGAGAATTGCTATTGATGTTTATTGGGTTATTTAGATCGCATGAATGTGTGAGACCCGCAAAATACACACATACTTAACTATGTATATAGGTAAATATTTACGGCAGTCATTTGTTTTTTTTTTTTTTGGCCATATTAGCCGAAGAACCGATAACCGTTGGGGTAAACGAGTTCTAGAGTGGACACCACGCCTCGGCAAACGTAGTGTAGGACGTCCTCAGGCACGGTGGAGTGATGACTTGCGCAAGACGGCTGGCAGGAGCTGGATGCGAGAAGCCGAAAATCGATCTCAGTGGCGTGCACTTGGAGAGGCCTATGTCCAGCAGTGGACTGCGATAGGCTGATGATGATGATGATTTGTTTTTTTGTTGTGCTTTCATGCCAAATCAACTGCCTCGTGATGTTACGACTCGTTAGTCTAGTGGTCGCAAGATTATTTTGCGCGGGTTTGATTTCCGGGTCTTTGCGAGTTTAAAATATATTTCATTAAGCAGCCTGTAGTCTGGAAGTTGGTGATTGATACCCTTGTGCATCGGAGAGGACGTAAATTTCAGTCTTGTACCTAATCTCTCTCCGTTCATGTCGTATTTCCATCCCATTGTGTGTGAGTGAAGGTACTCGCATGTGCGAAATAACTTTTCACTTCTATATTTAGGGTTTTAGTATGTAATATAAATAAGTAAACAAAGAACATCAGAGGAGCTCAATTATGATTTATTGCTCGATCGCCGATTGAACACTGAATAATATCTTCAGAAATAGATCGGTTTCATGACAGTGACAAATAAGGGCTTTTAGTAATACCGGGAGACTATATTGATCATACTGTTTAAAGGTAACACAGTGTACATAATATTATGTACTTAGTATGCTAGCTTAAGGTTACCTCCGCAGTCTCTCTCAATCATCGCACCTACATTGGTCATATTCCTAGCTGAAATTATTATTTAAAAAAAAAAACAATATTCATCTAATTGTGCCATCTCACCAAAATGTACGTTTAGGCGTGAATCCGCTGTTAACACGTTTCAAAGGTTGCAACTTCGTGGAGATTTAAGAAACGTTCGCTCACTATTTTGTCACAGTATGCTATAGCGAGTAGACCAAAAAGAAACATTTGTGTATCACAGTGGAGGGTAGAATCTTGCCTAGATTTAAATTGACAGCTCTAAGCTAAGTACTTTTATTTTGAAAAAAATCTCCTCCCTCAATCCCGCTGACTTCCTGGCCACAAAAACATTCCCGTGTCGTTGACAGCGGAAAATTCAATCAACTACCCGCAGATACGACCTACATTGACGAGCCATGGACTCCGTTTAACATTCACATCGAATTAAAATGCTAAAGCCATACAATCCTGCATATTAATTTACTTTTTCATAAATGAACGATTTTAAATATTTAATAACTTGTTTACCTTTACTAAATAAAGAAAAATAAGAAGCATAAATAAGAAAAATAAGAAGCATAAATAAGAAAAATACAAGTATAAAGCTAAAAGAGGAGTGTGGAAAGTAGATCCTTTGTCAGAATGGCTGTCACCTTTAGATGCTGAATATCTTCAAAACCACGAGGGTAGCAATTGGTAGCAACTAATGGTAGCTGGTAGCAATTAGGTAGAAACTATCTATATGTATTTCGAGAGGATCGGTGAGTTGTGACAGCGATCCTGACGCAGACGATCCTTTGGGATGCAAGTGAAACCCCAAGGATAAGCTAGTATTCTAGTAAGGTGCTTAAATTGAGAAATACTGTAGCTTAAGTTGTATTCATTTTCGTATTATTGTCGTAACTTATTAAAAAGTTCTTCTAGCGCCTCATTCTAAAGTGCAAGCAAGTTTTTGAAAGTTGAACTTTATTCGTAATGGAATAAAGTTTTTAATTGAAAACAAGTGAAAACTACAACACGGTTCTGAAGTCAGTTTCTTGTATTGGAAACTTTGCAAAGGTAAAGTTGTGTTCAAAGGTGTGTTGTGTAAGGTGCACTTAAAAGTGTATCTATCGCTAGATTAGAAAAAAAATGGTTTTATCAAATGAAAGAAAAGAACAAGTTTCGGGCTGAAAAAATGTCTTTTAGTCGAAAGGCGTAATATACTTGGAAATACGACTGCTTCCATTTCCCAATCCACCTCCATACCAATTTACATTTAAATCAATCCAGTCGTTTTTATGAATGTCAGATTTATTTCATGATTACATTACTTGGGATTGTAACCGACTGCTTCATTCTATGAAACATGCCATCCAAAGCAGGTTTTAAATATTCTGCTAATGATAATGTTTCTTTTAACAAAACAAGCTTTTACCAGCGATATCACATGCGTCCCGTGGCAACTGCTTACCTGAATAAAAAGTAGCCTACAGCCTGCTTTTATAACTGGTTTCATCTAACACTGAAATATTTTTTCAAATCGGCCACCGATTCCCTATGATTAGCGCATTCAAACAAAAAAACTCTTTACCTTTAGCATTAATATAGAATAATACATAATTAGTTAAACATGCGATTAACAAACAACTAGTGCTGCTACTAGATAAATGGGCGACAGTCGATAGTCTATTGTTCATTCATACAACAGCCGAAAGCCGACAACGATGAATCAAAATGGCGGCGCGACATATTGCGGCGATGTCGATAATCGAGACACATGGAAGGTTATGACTGTTTTTTATCTCTCATTTCAATATTTTATTTATTTACCTAGTTTAATATTCGTAACATCTTCCGTGTTAAGTGGGTTTTCATCAACCACCTTACCATTTACCTAAGCTGTTTGCATAATTGTTTTTAGATTTGAAAACTATTTTATAGTATACTCCGACTTTCTCGGGTTTAATAACATTGCCGTAATCATTACAAGCAGCTTATTTTCGTATTCATTTTTCCTTGAAAATAGATGATAGTAAAAGCGCCCATCAAGGTGCTTAAAACTGGCCATTAATTGTTTTACTTTAATAGTGTACTTAAGACATTTTAGTTTAGGTAAGGATTTTCGCAAACGGAGATAAATATGTATTGTACGCAGAAGCAAATTAATTCCACAAAAGTCCATTTAATCTTAAAACGAAATCGCTCAAATCCAGTAAATTATCGAGTTCCACTACCACCAGTAGCCCGCACAATGTAGGCCAATCAGAGGATATCCGCGTCCGATAATAGGGTAGTGCGTCGGCCGCAGTTGACTGCACGATTGACGGCCGACCGAGAACTATTGTGGTACATCACTATGCGAGGCGCGTCACTCGGATTCTATATTCAAATCTAATTGGATTTTGAGAGTTCGTAAGAGTTGTATTAGAGGTATTTAAGTAATAATTACTGTGACATATTGTTATACTTGAGACAAGGTTTTTTCTGCGGTGTCCTAGGTGACTTCATAGTAATTTTTGTTATATTTCTTCTTAATTATGTATTTGTTACATGTATTTTAAACGAATTTTTAACCCACGCTTATCACGAGCGCATCAAGTAAACATCATTTAGATTTTTCTGTCAAAACAAACCAACTCCACCCTATATCTTCAACTGGGGATCGTTAAAGCTATCAATTTTCATGTCATTTGTCGTAGAACACCTCCCCGGATATTGGCCGACCGAAATTGGGCCCTGGTGAAAATTCGCCCGGACGAAATTGGGCCCTGGTGAAATTTGGCCCAGCCGATATTGGGATCCGGGTAAAATTGGGCCCGGTCGAATTCGTGTCACCGTTGTTTGTGGCGTTGATATTTGATGCTTTCACTCGTTCAATTATGGAAATATTTTGTGCAGTTATATATTACTGGGAACGGGAAAGGGGCATGTTCCAATTTGATTTCGTGTGAAATATGAAACTGTATGCTACGCGGAGTGGCTTTGAAATCTGTCTGTAAATATGGGTATCTTTTTTAAGATTCTTGTGTAAAGTGTATTATACATTTTTATAAAAGGCAATGAATTCGTTTTGGTTTTTGTTTCTCTTTATCTCATAAAACAAAACATTGCACATTTAAGAAAAGACCGTATAACATGCTTGCTACTCCTATGGTGATGCGAGTGTCCATGGACATATTCTTCATGAAGTGATCCGTCTGTTCGTTTTCCTGTCCTGTTCCCAATTGTATTCGGTACCGGCGCAATATGTTTTCGGCTTTCAATTATTTACTAAGTCCATTATTCATATTACGCAACTAACTTATTTTTAACAATATCGGCCGTATTTTTTCGGAGATCTGATAAATATTTATAGCACGAATCTAAATACACGCAACATCGCGCCACAATAAAAGAACATAAATTAAGATTATTATTCCATTAATGTTAATAAAACCGTTACCTAACCTCTAAAAATATTTGTGTAACGTGATGGGTAACTAGTAGAAATAGGTCAAGTAAACTTCATGAAACTTAAAATAAATTCTTGAAATTAATAGGTTCTTAATATTTACAACTTTCATTTGCTATGCATATCACTACATCGATATAGAAATAAGAAACTACAAATGTGTCAATATCATCACCCTGCTTATCCCAATCATTTAATTATTTTCTTATCATCATCAATTATCATTTAATTAGGTCGTTGTGGCTTAGTGGGTAAAGGACCAACCTCTCAAGTATGAGGGCGCGGGTTCGTTCCCAGGTCAGGCAAGTACCAATGCAACTTGTCTAAGATTGTATGTACTTTCTAAGTATATCATAGACACCATGGAGTGTTTCGGATGGCACGTCAAAGTCAAAGTGTAGGTCCCGGCTGTCATTGAACATCCTTAGCAGTCGTTACGGGTAGTCAGAAGCCAGTAAGTCTGACACCATTCTAACTAAGGGGTATTGGGTTGCCCGGTTAACTGGGTTGAGGAGGTCAGATAGGGCAGTCGCTCCTTGTAAAGCACTGGTACTCAGCTACATCCGGTTAGACTGGAAGCCGACCCAACATAGTTGGGAAAAAGGCTCGGAGGATGAGGATGATGCTTATCCCAATCATATTGTCCTGTCTTCTTCTTCCACACTCTTTCATATGACATCGCCTCACTACGAGTACTAACATTATTTCAAGCCATATTGTCTTTCACACAAATCATAAACAATATTCATGAAATTAACCTCCTTACACTACAATCAAACACTAAACACCAACATTGCATTCACAATCTTCATAATCCTTCTACAAAGCAAATAGAACAATAATTACATACTAATTTGGCATGGCAGCTTCTACATAGAACACACACAGACCACGGAGTAAGGAAAGATGAGAGGAGATGCCATAATGCAGGTAGGTCAATCGCCTTCTTCTGGGTCAAATTCGTACGGTGGGTATGACTAAAACGATCAGTTGCGAGTGAACTAACGAGGCGTTCGGGTTCTTTGTGACATATATCAAAGATTGTTGGTATTACAAAAAATGTTCGAGTCCAAAGAAAGCGCATAAGGGCGAAAACAGTAACTTTCCTCGTCTCCCGGCCACCCGCATTTTGGCGACGCTACTTTCTTAGGCGATGGCACCTCCGCTAGTCATTTTGTTCTCCATAACACACACACGCACACACATACATATAATGCAGAAACCAATTACAGTACAGCTGAATCCGTGGTATTAAGCTAAAGGGGATCTGGTAGGAAATAGGTCGGCATTATCTTGTGATACGAAGCAAGACAGGGTAATAGGGTATATTAAATTATGTATTATCTGTATGGGGTTATTGGTGTTATGGGAAATTGCTATCTGTTCTGCGAGTAAAAAACATGGTAAATAATAAACATGGATTTTGCTTGAAGAGAAAATATTTACATGGCCTGTAAAGAAATAATCAACATGAGCATAAAAAAACAGCTTTTATTAAATTTATTTTTTGACATAATTTCGTTGTATAATTTTGTAATAACCTCTTACTTCTCTATAGGTTTGAAATTATTTTTATCTAAAGCCGAAACTATTCACAGATTCACATGTTCTGGAAGTACCAAAAAAGGGTTATGTTTCATGAATTAACCTATCAAAAATTCTAAGACTTGAAAAGATTTAGGGGTGGAAGGAAAAAAAGCAAAAATCGAAAAATCCTTAAATTATATATTATACAAAAAGCAAAACCCTCCTAGATAATCAATATTTACCGACATAATTATAAAGGATTAATTACGGTGTGAGGGATTAATCACGGCAGGAGCAAGGATTAGTTCTGATTTGATTGTTCATGCTGGAGGATTAGCCGACAGGAGTAGCATGGGACATGTTCCTTATATACCCTTACACAAGGCTACATAATGTCACGTGTAAGAATCTGTACACATACATTTAACATAGTATATTCTAAGAGAAATATGACCTATTGCTTTCTCTTATTCTTTTTTGAATAAGTTACTGATATTGAGACGAAGACGAAGTGAAAACATAGAGGTTTAAAGTCTCGCTATGGTGCCAACCTTGGCCTGCCTTTCAAAATTTGGAAAACCCTCAAAATGGAACCCATTCTCTCGTTTTAAAACCCATTATTACTGAGCAAAAACTTACTTCTTTGAATTATTAAATGGTATATAAGTATTATCGCCACTTCTTTTTATGAAATTGACTTTTTATGATTTTTATGAAGATTTGACAACTAAGTTTCAATATTCTTGACTAGTAAACAATTTTAACTGTAGGTACTATGCGGGTACAAAACCCTTGACACGCCACAGCAGTCAATTCTTCAGGCACTACGGCAAACGCTATCGTTACTGCATTTCATGCCGAACTGTTGAAAGAACCTTCCAACAATGTATTCGAACATTTTTCTTGGCAATAAAGAAAAATACCTTCACGACCACAGAAGAAGGAAAGATAGCGGAGATGCCATGTAGAAGGTAGGCCAAGCACCTTCTTCTAGGTCGAGACACGTGCGGTATGCGTGATCAGTTACCAGAACTAATGAGACATTCGGGTGTCTTGTCAAATCAATACTAATCTGTCAAAGATTGATCAATTAATTACTGGTGATTTTATTTTAAAAATAATGGACGATTTCCATAGAAGCCATGTAAGAGCGGAGCTACTAACGTCATCCCCCGAACACCCGCATTTTGGCGGCTACGTTCTTAGGAGATTTTGCGTTATGACATCTCCGCTAGTCATTTGTTTCTCTATGTTCACGACAAACATTGCCAATAATGATATGTCTATTATTCTAGGAAAGTCTATTGTGCTGGTAGAAAGGAATGTAGTCTCATTGATGAGTAGATTCATTAAAATAGTTGTGTGATGCCAAGTATTTGCTTGTATAGTGTCGCATAGAAGTTAGTGATACATTTGTAGTGTTTGGCAGATCACATATCTGTGTGGTTTACAACGTGTTTAGTAAGCGTATAAGCACGCTTGGTAGACCTAACTAAACTAAACACCAGTAATACCTTGTCTCTTAAAGATTCTTATTCTTATTTGAAAAACCGGTGCGGTCACGTCATCTCTGCTCGAAACTATCAGGCCACTTTTAGACCTGTTACTTAACTTATTTGTCAAAATTCTTCACAGACAATGTTAGTAAATAAATCAAAACACATAGGTACTCATGTACTTTTTTTAATAAACCTCCAAGCAACACATGACACCGCCAATAGATTTTCTCCTCTAGAATCCACACTTTTATTCTTACTTCAAAATTCACACGCAACTTCCGTGTCAATCAAGTTACCACCTACAAATACTCAGGAGACAACACAACTTCCAAAGCAACATCAGCAAAATATTCCATATTATTCCAAAACATACGGAATTCAATCAGAGTTCAGTCTAACTGTCTCCCGAGGACAGTGTGATGTCACGACTCACGTAGTCGTCCCAATTACGTGGAGCCCTGGAATTATCCACTATTCATGTGCAAGTGGGGCCAATGAATGTGAGGTTGGTCTGCTTATGAAACCGCTCAGTGTCGTTCAAGTTTTGCTTTTAAAGTTAAAGGTTACAAGTATGACGACACTAAAGGGTTAGTCATTTTTAGGGTTCCGTAGCCAAAGGGTAAAACGGGACTCTATTGTTTTCGCTCCTCTGTCCGTCCATCCGCTCGTCTGTCACCGGGCTGTATCTCATGAACCGTGATAGTTAGAGAGTTGAAATTTTCACAGATGATGTATTTCTGTTGCAGCTATACTGAAAACAACAAATACTGAAAACTAGAATTACATAAATAGTTTGGGGGGCTCCCATACAACAAACGTGATTTTTTTGCTCATTTTAAATAATGGTACGGAACCCTTCGTGCGCGACTCCGACTCGCACTTGGCCGGTTTTTTGGAAACTTGACCACTATTTTTCCACGGTTCTCCAAAAGTTAGGTTTGGAAAAATGAAATGATGAGTCAATAGACCTATTACAGGTGCTTCAGCAACGCCAATAGCTAGGTGCGCGGTTCCAAACAGTGAGCCTTATCGAGACGAACCGACAAGAAACTCCATCCATCCATTCATTCATCCACACATTCATTTCTTTAAAAAGAAGTGCTTACAATATTTTGTAGGTATATAAAATATTGTTTATGAAAAAAAAATGGAGAAACCATTTCAATACTCATGCAATGTCTACGGAATATAAACAGAACAGTCGGTCGGTACGGTCTATACAGAACAGATTTTCAAAAAGTAAAACATTACTAGCACGAAAGCGACAAACCCGCTCCCTTCATAGATACACTGAAAACTCACTTAACACTTACCCATTAGAATTATTTACTCGTTCAGGAATTTGGTTGTGCCCCATCAGATCTAACGTCATCACGTCATTGTCCTATTTCGGGACGTTAGTCATGATTGATGGCAAATCGAAGAGTTGACAATACTAATGGGGGTCATGAATCAAAATCCTGACTTCTAAATGATCGAATGTTTATTTATTTCTGTTTGTGGGAGTTAATTATGAAGCGCTTAATGAGTATCGCTTCTTGGTAAAGGTTTGTTATCGAACAGAATTAAAGAAAGGGTGTGAGTTGAGTGTCAGCGCGCGTTTGAGTAATTAGCTGATAGTAGTCTTTTGTCATTCCATTACACATACCTTTGGCACTAAAATATGGATGGCTAAATTCTGTCAATGACAGTCCATTACGATAGACCTATCATCATGTATTACAGATTTATAGCTTTTACGGGCCTAATTAAATAAAGTAATTAATGATATCGAACTAGTCGACTTATTATTGTTAAAAAATACACAGAAATAATCATTGTCTAAAATCGTAAATTTTCGCTCTGTCAAATGAGATACTCTAGTTTCCAAGTATCAGAGTGACGATTTAAAGCACTTATCTAGATGCAAAATTTTACCGTAACGAAGACACGGCTAAAATCTAAAGTATCCCTTCTATTTTCCTTCATTTTATAAAAGAATTTTGAAGAGAAAACTCTAGATCTCACCTGAGATACAACCTGAATGGATCCCACTTGAAAATAATTTAAAAATAAATTGAGGATTTTCATGGAATATCTTGAGGGAATATTGTCCGATACGAGAGATTTAGATCCTTTCAAAACAGCTTTATTTTGTTTTTAAATGCAATTTCACTCCAACGCTCTTTTATCAAAGTAAAAACGAAGTGGGATTTGCCTCGTTTTTGTTATTCAGAATATCTTTACAGGTACAATGTTTTTCGTTGTGATAATTTTGAAAATAAAACTGATGACAACAAGTTTAACTTAGTAGATACTTATTTATTACTTAAATCAGACTATTAGGATTTATATGAAATTATCAAATACTTTTGAAAAAAAAGAATAAATTCTCATGAACCAGTCAGTCACCCAGTCTTTTTCCAAAATACTAAAATTAGAATCCTCTTTTCAGATGCGGACGGTTCAGAACAGAAAGTATCAATAATGCTGAACGGAGAAGAATCAGAATTATACTTCGTTAACTGTACTACGACAAAGGTAAATATTCTCCAAATGAAACTTTTCATAATTAATGAGAAGCTCAAACGAACTGAACTTCTAGCTAATTAATTTGTACTTCGCTCGCTTTTCGAGACATTTTGCTAATTCAGAAGAATAAAATTTTGTGAAGACTTCAATGCCTGAACTTACGGGTCATAGGCGACCGATTTGTTTTAAGCAAATCGTTCTTTAGTTCGATCTTTTTATAGCTGGGTTTTTATAGCACGAGATTTGCTTGCAAAATAGGCTGTACGTAGGCGTGATCTTTTTAGTTTTTAATCTCTTTTGAATAACCATGATATGTTTCAAAGCTATGTCAAATGTCATTTTTTTCAAAGTCAAAAAGTCAAAGTCAAATCATTTATTTCATTTAGGCCTTCACAAGCACTTATGAACGTCAAAAAATATAAATAAAGTTGATTCTAGTTGCCCATTCCAAAAGTAGCTTCCTATGGAGAAGAACGGGCAAGAAACTCCATGGTTACTCTTTTAAAAATAATAGGTCTAATCATCAACAAACATAAAATCTTATAAATAAATTAAACAGACCTGGATTCATTTATATAATTGGGAAAAAGGATGTACTGAAAGTATGACAGTAACGTGTGCAAGGGCAAGGATGCATAAAAAACTCAGTTATTGGTTCACACAGTCAAATGTTGATGCCAAAGTAGCATGATACCACTTACTAATCTATACTAATATTATAAAGCTAAAGAGTTTGTTTGTTTGTTTGTTTGTTTGAACGCGCTAATCTCAGGAACTACTGGTCCGATTTGAAAATTTCTTTCAGTGTTAGATAGCCCATTTATCGAGGAAGGCTATAGGCTACTTCTTATCCCGATACGGGAAGTAGTTCCCACGGGATGCGGGTGAAACCGCTGGCATATTTAATGAAAAGACGATGATAAAGTAACATCTTCAATATCAATTATTCCGCATGCATATCAATCTAAACATTCACTCACACAAACTAACAATCCCTCAAAAGTGTGTAAAATAATTTAGCCAATGTTGCAGGAGGAGATAGAACGCTCGGAGCCTCCTGATGCCTTCGTGGTGATCTACTCCGTGGTGGACAAGGCCTCGTTCCAGAAGGCTGAACAGGAACTGGCCAGGCTACTGGACTGTGACATGCTGAGGGCACGGCCGGCTATCTTAGTGGCCAACAAAATTGACCTGGCTAGGAGTCGAGCTGTTTCTACACAAGGTGAGAACATAAGGGCAATTTTTATCTGTTAGCTTTTAAAAAAGGTATAAAATTACCAATGGTTTGGTGGCCAAAAAGTCTCAATGATGGATCCACACAATAAATACTTTAAGTTTTTAAAATGTCTGTACGAATTTTAACTCTGAGAAAAATTCTGTAAAGTAAGTTTAAAAATCTGAAGTCTGAGTGAAAATATGATGAAAAGATGTTTGTGCAGACATATAATTGGTTTAGACTTGACTTTTTATGATACAGACTTTTGTATGCACCGATTAGTTGCGCAGACAGAATTCTATGAAAGTCTATTTGAAGTTGGTATCATGTGAATCCACCATAAATTCGATCCACACCCATTGCATTATTGTCTTAATTTCACTCCAGACACAAGCCTATTTGAAAAGAGACCACTTGAAAGGGCTAAATTGACTACTTATGATTAACCCACACACCTAGTAATCTTTTAAGAAAAGGCAAGAAACAAAGACATTCTTGGTCCAGGATTGCGGGATTATTCGATAAAATGTGACCTTTGAAAGGTCAATCCTATTCTTATCCTTAATTTTAGGAACACTGGTGAGATTTAGTCAATTATACCGGTCTATCGTTTCCCCACAGAAGGTATCATTTGATTATTTTATCTCGTCCTCAAAATAAAAGGTGAATGGAATACCTTTTCAAGGTGTCTTGATCAAAAGGCCAATTGTGAAGTACAAATTCAATTCTTATCGATTCTTCTCCAATGTCAAAGTTGATGTTATTTTTGTGTGGCGTGACACGTGCACAAAATCTAGATTTTTCGAAAGAGTAACATCTGTACATAAACAGTATTTTTTATTTAAGTAAATAGATAGACTATAGGTTTCGTAGGTTTTTTGAATACCGAACTTGTTTTGCTCTTCCAAAAAGAAGAAAAGCCAACCAACCAGGAAAACTTGTAATATTCTACCTCGTAGACACAGTATAGGTACAAGTACCTATATTTTCCTATGATAGATTTATTCTTACAAAAGCTTGAAAAGACGGTTAATCTAAAAGATAATAATGTCGCATATCTTCGCAAATTACTTTCTGATAACTAGATTAGAAAAAGATACTGTAAGGGCAGTGGCACAATAACGGAGAACGTGACAACGTATTTTTTTATAAATATTATTATATTCAATTAGTTAATAACTGTGATGATTAAAATCATGATTTTCTCGTGACTTATTTTAGTCGAATTATAAATACAAATAAAATGAACTGGAACTTTTTTAAATCGAATAGAACCTATGGTCGTTTTGGCAAACATAGTGTAGCTAGATTCGGTGGTTTAACGTCTTTTGACTAGTAGATTCAAATTTAATGTTCTTATTAAATATTAGGTACACAAAAGGACCAGTGAGACTAGCAACGAATTCAAGCCATGTAGTCAGAGCCTTATAACCACGTATTACTCGTACAGGACGCCGCCGTTACAAGAGAACAATTTTACCAACGTTATTACATTTACTTATACATTTTACTAACTTAATACATGATTTACCAGCTAGACATTACTATACATGTTCTGAATGTCTGATATTTTTTAAGTTAGCTAAATAAGACATTTGTAATTAATGTGCTTGGTTATAGATTGCTGATTTTAATAATTACGTCCCTTCTAGCGGTACCTGCTACAAGTTTAGAAATGCTTTATTTTCGAGTAAATAGTCAAATGACCTACTGTGGGTGCAGTGGAAGGGAGTGACAGACTCCTACTGACTAAAACCCACCATGTTTCAGCTGGGACCCAATATAGAAGACTAGCTTTTGCCCGCGACTTCGTTCGCGTGGAATAGTGACTTCCGGCAGATTTTTGGTTTGACCAATAGATGACGCTGTATGTCCGGAATAATTTTTATTTTTTGCAATAAAAACTATCCTATGTCCTTTCTCAAGTTTCAAACTATGTATGTGCCAAATTTCACACAAATCGGTTCAGTAGTTTAGCCGTGAAGAAAAGAGAGACAGACAGAATTACTTTCGAATCTATACTAATATTATAAAGCTGAAGAGTTTGTTTGTTTGTTTGTTTGCACGCGCTAATCTCAGGAACTACTGGTCCGATTTGAAAATTTCTTTCAGTGTTAGATAGCCCATTTATCGAGGAAGGCTATAGGCTACTTTTTATCCCGGTACGGGAAGTAGTTCCCACGGGATGCGGGTGAAACCGCTGGCAGAAGCTAGTTTATAATATTAGTTTGGATTTGTGTCTCTGCCCTATAATAAGATTACCAAACTTAGTGCGAACAAACACCGAATATTATGTATCCAATATGTATTTTTATTAAGGACAGTTTCCACATAATTATGTTTTATAGGCGAGCTGATTTCCTCAGGGACAGGCTTCAGGGCTTATGATCCTATTATTCCTATTATCTTATTAACTAAACATTGACGTTACGAAGTTTATTTGGCTTTTTTTTGGAAACATTTTTATTGCGTCTTCTGGGTGTCTGAGTTTATTTTCGTCCGGAAAGTTTGTAATGAAAAACTGAATACGTTTATTTTTCAATGAATAAATAAGTTTCAAAATTGTCTTTTCTGTTTTAAGAGACAATGTTTAAAATTGACGAACAATATAAGATACTACATAGGGGCAGGAAGTTTATTATTTTCGGAACTAAGATCATCTACAGCCCAGAAATTTTCACTTTCAATGGTTTCATGCGCTGACACTTTCTACACCTCTTTCTTACTGCAACAAATATAGATTTTCAATTGCTTAATGAAATCCCCATCAGTTTTCTTATAACATAAAACTAATACCATCTGTTTTCCACAGACGGCAAATGTCTCGCCTGCACCTACAAAGCGAAATTCATAGAGGTCTCAGTCGGTATAAACCACAACGTGGACGAACTTCTCGTGGGCATCCTCAACCAGATCCGGCTAAAACGACAGCAGTACACCGCTGAGGGAGGCAGGGAATCCTCACCAGCCCACTGGTACAAATCCCGAGGAGTTGTTCGAGCAAGTATGAAAGCCAGACAAATGTTCACCTGGATCTTCGGGAAGGAAGACTCTAAGTTCAAAAACTGTGAGAATCTTCACGTCCTGTGAGTAGAGAGTGACGGACCCGTGTTCGTCTAAAGTGGGACTTCTGTTCAAGTGGTATAAGCTAGTTTGTATTGTTTGTTTATATTTAAATGTTAAAATAATGCGGCTGGTTGTGGCAGCTTGATTAGGTATTGTGTATTTTTTCAATATTTTTGGTGAAGTGTGTATCAGGCTTTACATACAGTATACAAAGATAAGCAAAAAATATTCCCTGAAAAATTAATTACTGTTCAGACATTTCAATTTCCTGTACAAGTTGGGAGCCGATGTAAATTAAGAGTACTTTTTAATATTCATTCTCATATAAGTTCGGATCAGATGACGTAACCAGCCGTATTGCCAACCAAAAAAATAAAATGCCAAAATATAAAATTGGTATTACTAGTCGTTATGTGCCAATTTTGAGAGAATTTAATAAATCTAGATAAGTTTATATTTAAATATTTAAGTAAGTTACAAGTGAGACGCGCAGTATTTTCCCGAATACTTTTAATATATCATTAAAATGACGTATCAGCAATATATAACTATAAGTGATATATTATATCATGTAGATATATATAATTATATATTGTATAATAATATGCTAATGTTATTGGACCATGCGTACTTACATAATTATTATATTAATTACTCATAACAATATTGTCGTAATTTTATAGAATATATAGTACCTATATAATAATACACCAATATACCTATTTGTGTAGTTAATCAGTATGTGTTACTATATCATGAAACGATGGCATACTTAGTTATAATGTTATATGTGTACCCACATTTCATGAATTCCTAATGTCATTAAAATTGTAATAAGAATGTTTTGAGTATGAATAAAGGGTGTTGCCATTTCACATAATATATGGCGTCCAAGAGACACAAGTTCTAAGTCGCCTCATGGTGTGTAAAATCACTATTTTTCCCTTTAATACACAAAGGATTATAATAAAACTAACAATTATATTTACATTAGGATTTCATCACTTTTTCAGAAGAAGCGTAACAGTGAACTTGTGTTCTGACATTTGTACAATTTTATGTTCAAATTCGAATGATCCAGGGTCCATGTTATTCCTTCCATTCATGCCAAAAACCAACTCATTTATCGTAGCAACTAAATTATCAAAATAACTTCTATCGACCTTCGAAGTTAAGGTAGATATTCAATAAAAAATTACAACTATTTGGTCGATGTTTTTTTTTTTAATAAAAAAACAGTAAAACTGTTCATCATTGGCACTAAATGCCATTCACTATGCATTTATTAAACAAATAGGTAATTATTCACTTTGTCCGTATCCCAATGCGGTTAAAGTGTAGTAAAATTGAAAATGCAACCCAAAGGCAGCTATCAGAAAAATCATTAAAAAATTGTTTCAGTAATTTTTCAAACTTTTTGTTCATATAAATTTAATATTTAGATATTACATAAAATGTATATAATCAATGTGAATGCACTTAAGGATTTGATGTTGTATTTAATATTATAAATAACTTTAGTGAAACATTTATAAATGTGTACTATAGTTATCCTTATACTCATATTGACTGTTTGTAATCTATATTAATTTTTATGGGGTGATTGCAAATTTTACTATTACTGCAGGAATTTTCGGAAAATAAAATATAATTTAAAAAGTCCCGTCAGAAGTAATTCTTTACAATCACCTCATTAAAATTATCAACATTGTCCACAGTAGTAGAAAACGCCCAATTTACTATAGTTAAAAATGATAACTAAAATCCTAAAACGCCATGACTGAACACCAAAACCATTTTATTACTCCTATTTAATATCTTACGTCTTTTGGATTACGATTCAAAACAGTGCCTTTTTATTGTTAAAAAAACGTATTATAATACCTTATGTGCTATTTTTACTGATAATTTGTGAAAAAAATATATAAAATTACTTACCCTAGTAGTTGTTATACTTTCCTATTGTCAGATTGTATTAAAATACACTGATTCGTATAAAATGTTGCTTAATACGTCATAGACATAGCTGGTATTAACTGGGTATTTTCAGAAATAACCGGTTTTTATCAACAATGTACGTATGATTACCTTTGCCCGTTACGTGGCTGGTTAAAAAAATAAAAATAGTGGTGTTAATTTTGTAAATACATGTTACTAGTATTATTATGTGCATTTTGCAAAATGTATGAGCTTTCAATTGTATTTAGTGGGCCTAGACAGACGTTATTTATTTGGTATATTATTTGGGACATCATTGAAAAAAAGAGCTACATTAATAAAAAAAGAGCTAAATAAAAATATATAGTAATTCTTTTACGTTCGAGACATACCTAAAATTACATGTCAAAATAAATTCTAACGTAATTTCTCACTATCCACTTTGTCCGGATAATGTACCGAATAAACCAGCGAAGATGTGTGTAGGCCTTTAAGAATATTATCATTATTGTAACATACGTAGCTAGTGTTTATTGTAAATAAACTGATTGACAATAAATTTGATTACTTTAAGTGGTAAATTCCTTTCTTTGTCTCGTTCTTAAATGTTTTAAAAAATTCAAACTCCATTGGAACAACATTGGAATAAACTAAGCCTAGATGGCCACTGCATTGCCCAAAAGCAAATTAGTATAATGACAAAAGCATACTATTATTCTATTTATCTCTAGATTAATTTACATGAAAAAATATAACAACATGAAAGTCTCTTTTAAAACCTTAATATATAAAAAACAACATCCTATGATCATTAAAAAATATTGGGTCAAGCCGAAATCTATATCACTCAGGTGTAACGTCACCGCGATGACGTCACTACTCCAATCAAACTCGATGGGTTTGAGCATGGAGAACAAAATGACTAGCGGAGATGACATGACGGAAAATCTCCTAAGAAAGTAGCGCGCCAAAATGCAGGTGTGCGAGGGACGAGAAACGTTACTGTCTCCATCCTTATACACTTTCTTTGGCACCCGCCCATATTTAAACCAAATCAAAAATCAGATTAACCTTTGACAGATTGACAGACTCATCAACTCATCTTTGGAACCCGCCTATTTTTTTCAAAATAAAATCACTAATTAATCAAGACCAATTTTTAAACAGATGTCCCAAGGAACCCTAACTCCTCGCTAGTTTAGTAATTAATCGTTTTGGTCACGCCTACCGACACATGACCTACAAGAAGGCGCACTGACCTACCTACATTATGGCATCTCCGCTATATTTCTTTCCTCTGTGGTTTCGATACACATGACGTGTACTAACGATGGTATTTTTAGAGATCACGATTGGTCGAACGCTTGACTGCGTTGCGGATTCGATTTCTGAACGCATTTGGGAATGACGTAATATTGGTAGGTATTTTATATTGGCAGGAAATGAAGAGGAATAAGCTGAGTAAAAGAAAATCTTGCAAATTAAAGAACAGCTACCCTACATTTTAAGGATACAGTGAGCTCGTTCTGCATGAATCGTATTGTCAATAATCAGCAAAATGTAGGGTAGCTGTTTGTAACTAAAATATCAAGACGACCAACATCTTAGTCTGCCTGTGACCATGGATGCTGTAAAGTATCTGAAACGTCGGGATTAATCAATATTAATATAACCGAGACAAAATCCGTAAAAGTAGTTTTATTTAAATATAAAGCAACAGATGTTTAATTTAAATTAAAAAATGTAAGTGTAACTACAGTGTTATAATACAAAAAATCTTTGTAAAATTGAATTCACACGAATATTTTCATAATTTAATTTAATTTTTTTTACAAAATACCTAACATTTCCGATGGCACTTTTTGGGAGTTAATTTCAAATAATAAATACATGGACAAATACCTACTAAAACAGGCTAAATTAGAACAAAATGTGCTTATTTAGAACAAGAACAGTTGACAAACTTAATTAAGGATATTTCCTCGTTCCGTGGTCAGATGACAATCGTTCCGCATAAAATACTGACTTTCCAACGCATCCTGTGAACGTGGGACTGACGAAATTAAGAAAAGGCAAGTATAAAGTTGGTAAGTTATACATAAGTTACGTAGAATTGTACTGTCCTTTGGTGGTGGGCCTGTTTACTGCTGAGACCATTTACTGACGTTGGATAAAATTTAAATCATTAAGAAAAATATAATGTTCATTAGCGAAGAGTAGGTACCTTTGCATCGTACCGAAAATGTAAAACTGTTGAACTACAAATTAGGCATAGTGTATATCAAGCTAAAATTATACAATTATCCATAAGTCAATACAGGCCGTAGTTCCCACGAGACGCTAGTGACACCACGGGATTCAGTCATAAATAAACATCCTTTTTCTAATCCCACAGTTTCTCAAAACTTAATTCCCGAATATAGATACTCCTGGGTTAATAAAGACGTCAGTCCAATATGATTGTTCCAATTCCTCAGTTGTAAAGCGGGAATATAATTTCCTTACCATAATCGGCACCCCTGACTTTATAATCGGCAATTTACATACTTAACCACGTATTACCATAATTCCTTTAGATTAACATCGTTATTAGGAAACAAAGACGTAAATCTAATGCTTGTTTGTCTGTGGTACCTAAATAAGTGTTGACTAAATGGTTTCCCGTGGGAACTACTCCAAGTAGCGGGATGTTACTCGGGAAGAGTGTAGCTTTCAACAGTGAAAGAATTTTACAAACCGGTTCTGTAGTTTCTAAGGCCAAAGCCTTAGAAAGCGACTGCCGGTTATCAGGACAAAGAGATACCCCTTGGTAAGAATGGTTGTTAAACATCTGGCTTCTCACTACCCGTTACAAAGATGTAGATATGACAGCCAGGACCCACAATTTAATGTGTCGAAATAGAGAGGAACTCGTCCTTGAAAAATTGATTCCTCCTCAAATATTAGTTGAGGAGGAATCAATTTTTTGTTCGTTTGTTTTGTTAATACTGAACCGTTAAGGAAGTTTTTTTTTACTATTGGAAAGCGAACCAGCTAGTTATGACATAAATGTGGTCCACCACAGAAAAACCGTTGCTTATCCTTATAAAATCGAAACTTACATGGAATAGCCGGATAGGTTAAAACAAACTGGTTACGTTACTAATCCAACATTGTTAGAGCAGGCTTAATGGCGTCCACGTGAGTAATGAACCGGCTTATATTCGGACAACGCTTGCAATGCAGCTTGTTATTTGAAATTCAGTCTTGTTGTGCACTGCATAGAGTTAACGATCGAATGCGTAGATCATGTAGACTTAATTTGGAAAATATAACAGGGGATTTTTTTCGGAATTCTTTGTTTAATAAATTAACTGATATAAAAAAAACAGAAGGTCAGTTAGTCTTTGAATCAATCTGACGTGACAAAAGAACAAAACAACCTGACCTCTCTTTTTGAATTTTACTTTCTTCGTGAATCACTACTTACTGGTATATAACCGCATACATCAGTTTTGAGTTCATCGCGAACAGACAAACAGAAAGACAAACTGATCATTTTTTTTGTTTTTAATGACTTATTATTTTATTGACATACATTATTACAATAGGTACGCTTATACAGGGTGTGTCGTTCACAATCACATTAAATCATATCGCATATATTTCATGATATTCTATGGCGAATTATAAAAAAAATAACCTAATCCATTCAGTGGTTTAGCCACAGGGGTCATTTATCTATCGGTTTTATAATTTACAACATCATGTGTAAAGCAGAGCTAAAGTTAGGAGTATCGAATGTTTTGATCAGTTGACAGCTGTCAGTTTTCAAGGAAGAATTTCAGTTGTTTGTAATGACTGACTTTTATATGGTGTTCTAATTTTCGCACATTTTTATTCTATTTACTTTGTTTGAAAAATTCATTTTTTTATTTTTACGTATTTTTCTTTTTCCTTTGTGTTAATCGACATATATTAACCAGTATATTAACGCATTTCATTTAATGTGATTGTGAACGACACACCCGATATACAAAGTAACGCATAAAACCAATTACAATATTACACGTGTCTATCCGAATATAAAATTAACTTATCAAATAAAGGCAGAACAATGAAATTAGCTGAAACAATGAAAGTAGCAAACAATTAGAAAACACGAGCATTTTGTAAAACGTTAATATAATTAGACAGCGCCGTGAAATTGCTAATCCCGGATTAAGAATTAAACTTTTGGAAGGTTTTGCTAATATATTTTAAGTCTGCAAAATGTTGCCAAAGTGAAAATATTTTCTATACGAAGTTGGTTCTCAAATCAAATCAAATCAAATCAAATCTCTTTATTCTCAGGCTGCATAGGCCCATAGATATATACCTTAAAGACTAACATACATAATATATTATACAACACTGTTAGTATATAAAAAAAAAAAAAACTTAAATCTATGTTAGTATCACTTCACTTTGCACTATGTCACTCCGTGCGGTTCTGTGGCACTTGTCCGCGGAAGCGACGGAACACCACGTCCTGTGGCCAGAAGTTCTCGTCCAACACGAGGTGCAGGAAACACGTTGGCACTCGCACCACAAACGCCTTGAAATTGGCGTTATGGCGCGACTCCAGCAGCTGCACTCTCGGGGCGTACTTCAGCTTCTGACGCACGTACTCCACGATGTCCTCCGCCTTAGTGGTGTAGTGTAGGCGGGAGATATACACCGGGGTGTTCGGCTTAGCGGCACGGATTTTTGTGTTTGGCTCCACAGGAGCCGCGCCACAGCGGTTCTTGTTGGTTCGCTGACGGCGCTTCCTCCTTTGCACCATCACGAACCCATCGTCATCAGCCCGATCCGGTCCCTTACCCTTCCGGTCCCGGAGCTTCTGCCAGCGGTTTCACCCGCATCCCGTGGGAACTACTTCCCGTACCGGGATAAAAAGTTGCCTATAGCCTTCCTCGATAAATGGGCTATCTAACACTGAAAGAAATTTTCAAATCGGACCAGTAGTTCCTGAGATTAGCGCGTTCAAACAAACAAACTCTTCAGCTTTATAATATTAGTATAGATAAGTAAGTACTTATAGATGATTGGAAAAGTGACATTAATACCAGGCGTGAGCAAATTGTAAGAGTTGTACCGTAAGACAGCGGTTCCCAAATGGGGTTCCGCGGAACCCTGAGGTTCCGTGACAGGTCCTCAGGGGTTCCGCGGAAAATTTAAGATTTCCATATAGTTAATCGTGTCACTTTTGACAATATTAAATGATTATTTATTTTCAATTAAGTAAATTGTTTTAAAATATTGCATTCCAAAATTCCATTTAGGCACCATGTAGGTACCACTCGCGAGTGTTAGTGTTATGGACCAAGTAATAAATTGGGCATTATACATAATGCCCGGTCATTATGAAAAATGCCCAATATGAGAGTGCAATTTGATAATAATTATTCAAATAATCAAATTGACCGGGAATTATACATATTGCCCGTGACCTTTTGGGCAAAGTAATATAAACATATTTAATTTCATTTTTTTTATTGTTATTGACATTTAACTTAAACTAAATATTAATAGCATGCAACATGCAGCAAGCATGGCTTCTGTCACGGCTCCGGCGCTGCGGGGCTCCGGCGGTACCATGCGAGCTTATCGTCGCAGATGGTTTTCACGCTCACCACCGCAGCTTCGGCTTGCTGGCCGGCTCCGCCGGCCAGCCTCAGCCGCGGCGGCGAGCGTTAAAACTACCTGCGCCTCAGCTCGCAGGCCGCCTTGACCCTCCGCGCCTACGCGGTTTTGAATTGCACTCTAGGGGTAGGGCAGACAAGACTACGTGGAGTCGGGTTTGCAGCTATTCGTTTTCGTCACTGACTTCAATTTTTAATACAATGTTTTGAATCCAAATTAAATTCTACCATAAAAAAAAACGAGCCAAGAAAAATGAGATCAAGAAAAACGATGCCGAGTACGTAAATTAGATGACAATTGTCCAATAAATAATTTTGTGGTTAGACTTAAAATTTCCCATTAAAAAAGAACATATAATTTTCGAAACAATAATCATAAAATATGTAGCAAGTAACAGAATTTATTTATTAGGACAACTGCCACCCTCGCACCGCATAAAATATAGCTTTATTATCAATTTGCCCAACTGTCATGTAGCAATATAATAATGCCCGTGCAATGTGATAAATAATGAAGTTAAGATAGTTATTAATCACTTGGCCCGATAAAGCTAGACATTATTCATAATGCTCGGGCATTATAAATAATGCCCGAATTAATCACATGGTCCATAACATAAGTACAAGTTCGCGACAAGTGGCGGGGGAAGGCCACGGCAGCAGATAATTTAATTCCGTGTTTTGCAAATTGTAGATTTACTCAATATCCCCAGGTCTTCGGCAATCGGCAAAAGAAGGTAGCAAGTCGGCCAAAAATTACCGCATTTTTTGGTTTTTGACAGGACGTGACATGACATACGAGTATGTCCAGTGGTTATTTTTACCATGAATCAAAGTGTTACATTATTTACAATTTTTGCACCTCCAAACTAAGAAAATTTCGCGCTCGCTTCGCTCGCGCCTCCGTGTTACGTGATACTTTTATGTTCGTTTAATTGCTCAGGTATCCAACTCCGAAAAAATTTCGCGCTCTTCCGTCGAGGTTTATTCATTGTTCATTTTTCCTTTGATATGTTTATTTTTAATTCCCCTGGTTCAGAAAAAGCAATAGCGCTTTCTTCGCTAGCAGCTCCTTATTCATTTGCATTTGCTTTTTTGTGTGGATATTGTACTTTTTGAGACCTTATTAATTTACAGTGGTTCTATTTATTTTGTGTAGGTACTTAAACTAACAAAAAATTCGTGCTCGCTTCGCTCGCGATAACGGCTAATACTGCATGTCTTTCTATACTAGCGGATGCTTGGAAATTCTCTTTTTAGATAAGAAAAACTCGCGCTCGCTCGCCTCGCACCTTTACAATACCCAAACTATTTCTTTTAACGTTTACTTTGTCTGTCTTCAAACTGAAAATTATTTACACACATAATACATAAAGTCAAGGGCGGCTAAATTGTTTTCTGGCCCGTGCGGCAGATAGTCATGCCACGCCTGAGTATACTAAGTATGTCTCTAACCATATAACAATTTGGTGCGTTACCACGCGCCACGAGCCGTACCTAAGTGTATTTATGTCTTCAGTTTACTTCTTACTTAAGCTAGGGTTCCGCCAAAAAATGGTGAAATGAAAAGGGTTCCGAAGCCAAAAGAATTCGGGAACCGCTGCCGTAAGATTTTAGCTGGCTGATAGTTTGTTCCAGCTCATAAATCTGTATGAAAATAATCACAGTGTGTTTGTTAATTTAAAAGGTTGAACGGGTTCATAATAACCTTCAAAATTATCAGCCAACCATTGAACTATCTGATAGTTTATAGAAACTATTTAGTAGTCTGTGGTTTAGTCTGCAGTATCTCTAAAATGTAGACTCATTTTCCTTAAAATATACATACAAAAAATAACAATGTAATGTAATGCTTCTAAATCCTTATTTCATGAAACTAGCAACATATTATCTCAAACTCTATTTGTATTAACAACTAAATAACTGTCTGGCAATAGAGAGAAGGTTATTATGTGAATGACCCAAATTAATTGCTAGCCAGTGTAATTCCAGCCGACATATTGCTATTAATTTATCTCTCCTATCCCAACACAAATATTAATATATGTTGAACAAATTACGTCAAATTGAAACACAAGTTATGTATTTTCATCTTTTTAATTAGGTTTTATTTGGTTAGATTTTAATTTAACTTAGACTCTTGTTAAAATTCATTTTCATGTTTAATTTGACATTCAACAATCCAATGTACTTTTTGAGTTCCGTATTAGAAAGGGCAGGAGGGGGCCTTATTAGAAAATCTTTGCTAAGTATATCCCTACTAATATTATAAATGCGAAAGTAACTCTGTCTGTCTGTCTGTCTGTCTGTCTGTCTGTCTGTCTTTTCTTCACGTTTAAACTACTGAACCGATTTGTGTGAAATTTGGTACAGACATAGTTTGGAGCTTGAGAAAGGACATAGGATAGTTTTTATTACAAAAAAATTGAAAATAAAAAATAAAATGTATTCCGGACATATAGCGCCATCTATTGGTCAAACACCAAAAATCTGCCGGAAGTCACTATTCCACGCGAACGAAGTCGTGGGCAAAAGCTAGTTTATCATAGTTGGATTTTTTGTAAACACTGCAATATTTTCAGAAAATTGTAGATCCCATACAACAAACGTTTTTTTCTCGTTTTGGCCCGATATTGATAATAGCAATATTTATAAAAAATGTGGCCCTTAAGATCCGAGCAAAAAGGTCATAAGTATACCTAAGATCAAACTACAAACCATAGACAAGTGAAAATAGTCACCTAACTTCATGATAAAGTGAAATATCCGCCATTACAAAACAATAGAGCCCAAACTAATTAAGGTCGGCACACACATAATCATTGTCGCAACGGAAATTGCCCAGCGATATTAATTCGGTGCGAACATATGTGAAGCCCTTTAGGGCAGAGATTGATTGCCGAATACCGTTCACCCTTGATTTTCTTTATTAGCCACACTTTTTGTTAAATCAATCAAATCAAATCAAATCATTTATTTCATTTAGGCCTTTACAAGCACTTATGAACGTCAAAAATTATAAATAAGGTTGATTCTAGTTGCCCATTCCAAAAGTAGCTTCCTATGGAGAAGAACGGGCAAGAAACTCCATGGTTACTCTTTTTAAAACATAATGGGTATTACATTTGGTATGTAGTGCTTACAATATTTTAAGGGTTGACTCTGAGAAAGTTATACAATGCAAGTTGGACTAGGAATTAATTGATTAATTTTAATTATATGACAAAATTATTATACAAACTAATTTTAAGAAGTTAATGAATTTAACAAACCAAGTTATATAAAGCAAAAAAAATAAAATAAAGACTTGATAAGAACGAAAACATGAATGAGTACAAAGATATTCCCAGACAGCCTGCTAGTCGCCAGGGAGGCCACTTGTGCAAAGTAGGACTAACGCCATACATCCTTATCGTCAATATAGTCTTTGATTTTATAGTATGCTCTCTTAATGAGAGTAGACTTGACGACATTCTTGAATTTTTTATCTGTAAGGTCTGTTACACATTTAGGTAGCTTATTGTAAAAGCGAACACTATTCCCTAAAAATGATTTGTTTGTTTTGCTTAATCTAAATTTTGGGACGACTATTTTGTGCTTATTTCTAGTATTAATATTGTGAATGTCACTTTTTACCTCGTACCGGTGCAAATTTTTCCGTACAAACATGATGTTTTCAAGAATATAGAGAGAAGGCAACGTGAGAATATTGATTTCTTTAAAAAACTCTCTCAGTGATTCGCGAGGTCCCATATTATATATAGCTCGAATGGCCCGTTTCTGAAGTATAAAAACAGATTCTACGTCAGCCGCTGCCCCCCACAGCAAAGTGCCATAAGACATTAGACTGTGAAAGTAGGCGAAATATACTAGCCTAGCCGTTGCTACATCCGTAAGTTGCCTTATTTTTCTTACTGCAAAAGCTGCAGAACTAAGTTTAGCCGACAAGGCTTTAATGTGGGCACCCCATTGTAATGTTGACTCTAAGGTTATGCCCAAGAAAGTGGTTTCTTTAATTAAATCTAGTTTATTGCCCTCAAGCGTGATGTTGAGATCAGCTTGGGCTACATTGGGTAACGCGAATTTTAAACATTTTGTTTTTGTGCTGTTTAGTAATAGATTATTGGCAGCAAACCATTTTGAAAGAGTAGCCTGGCAATCATCTACATGCACATGGCTAGAATCTTTTCTATTAATTTTAAAAATAAGGGAAGTGTCATCTGCAAATAGAATTACATCTGCCATGTCAGACATCATGTACGGGAGATCATTAATATATGCGAGAAATAGAAAGGGGCCCAGTATTGAACCTTGAGGCACGCCCATTTTAACTAATGATCCTGAAGATGTTGATCCGTTTATGTCTACTTTTTGCTGTCTGTCTGACAAATAGGATAAGACAAGTTTGAGAGCTTTACCACGAATTCCGTAATGGTTTAGTTTACAAATAAGAGTGTTGTGATCCACGCAATCAAACAATCCTATATTCTATCTCTACTCGTAATTTTGACTGTAATTTATTTATATATTGCCAATAAGGGGATTATTCGTTCAGTTTTTTCGCGTTTATTCGCAGATTTATCGTGAACCTAACCGACTGACTGTGATTTTTGTCGCGTGTCGACCAAAAGACGCGGAAGAATCAACTTGTGGAAATGGGCTTAATAATATTTGTTCAGCTTTTTTTCTCAAAATATTCTTTTCAATTTCTTTAAGGTAAATATAGGGCATCAGCCACCAAGCTTTCTCGATATTACAAAACATATAAACATTTGTGATGAGTCAATGTATTCCCTTTGAGGATATTGCACATGTAAAGAGACAAATAAATGTAAAGAAAGTACCATTAAACCTGTTCTGCTCCGATAAAATACATTATGAACAGCTTTTATCTAAAATCTTTATGATTTTAACCATCGAAGTAACTCTAATACTTCGATATTTTGGATATCCCTTATACATACGCAAAAAAATCTTCGCACAATAAATGTACATTACTTCAAAATTAACAAATTACTTTAAATAGGTGGTATAGATGCCTTTTCAATAACATATATTTAGATACGAATATATACCCTTTTTTTAATTTACTAACATATTTTTCGGAATCCTTAAAAACTGTGTCCGATATTTTCCCAAAAGCCTGGTCCCCGTACAATGAAAATAATTAATCATCATCGTAACAGAATCACGACTGTACTGCGTTTGTGATAAATAATTTATTTCATTTTTATGGCTTCGGATATTGGCTCATTTCATTTATACGAAAGTTCAAAGAGAATTACAATTTTGTCTTGTCATTGACAATTTTGCCTGATCCATAAACAGGTTGTTTTTCTAACTTAGTGCCTATCGGTATATTTACCTATTTAATTTACTGTATGGAAGATTCACACGATTGACTATAACCTTTTTAGATAAATGCCCTATCTAATACTGAAAGTTTTATTTTTTCTAATTAGTCCGTAGTACTTGAGATTGGCGCGTAAAAGCCAATAAACAAACGAACTCTTCAGCTCTATAGTATTTATTATAATGTTTTTACCTACGATTTACTTCACCTAAATAATATCCAGAAGACTAATTTTGAATCAGTGCAACATTTTTGAACACAAGGCAGTCATAAAAAAGCTCCCAGAAATTATTTGGCGCATAAAATTTGTTACAACCTCTAATATTTTTAATCCACTTACAGAGGCTGGTCAGGCCATTGTCTTGAAAGAAATTACGCTGGCCAATTTGCTTACTTTTATATGCCCGCGGCACGCGGCTTCGCCCGCGTAGAGTTCGGTTATATCGCGTTTCCAAGAGAATTCTTCAAAAGTCCGAGAACATGGGATAAAAACTATCCCATGTTCTTTCTCAAGGTCAACTCTATCTCTGTACCAAATTTTATTAAAATCAGTTCAGTGGTTTAAACGTGAAAGCGTAACAGACAGAGTTACTTTCGCATTTATAATATTAGTAGGGATTTTGGAAGTTGTTTTCCTTCAGATTAACATATGTTTTAAATTCAAATTATTCTTGATTACTTACTTAATTTTTCCGCAAAGTGTATCATTATTATAAAGCAAAAGTTTTTTTTTTAACTTGATCGCAAAATCACAGGGACCTGTAGGATCGATTTGAAATCATTATTTCAGTGTTAGATATCCAATTTATCGAGGAACGCTATAGGCTACATTTTATCTAGGTGAGTGAAGTAGTTACCAATAAATTAGTTATTAGTAGATTATGTATTTAATAATCTACATATGTGCGGATAGTATAAGTTTTAACAACAAACAATTAAATAATCGATCAACCGTTCAAATATAACCATAAATAATCATTGCTCTCGTATCTTTGGTTCACTCATCGACAATTTTGCAAGCAGAATCTACTCTACACACCTCATTAACCAATACCCAGTCATTGTAATTACAACTCTATTACAAGTACATAATGTTCAATTTCGAATGATTAACATTTTGGACCTATAGAAGCCTATGAAATCAACCAAGACTGTCAAGCGAATCTGAACTTTAAGTACTAACTTGAAGGTGTATTTTTGCATGAATGCTTCAGTTAAAGGCTGTTATAATGTTTGATGGTACAACACCCTTAACTGAACTGTGGTTAATGGACAATTGATTGCGTCCCTCTCGCACTCACGAGATAACGCTATTTATGTCTCTCTTCTTTAATCTAAGATAATCTTGAGAGCTTTTCTGGTTTCTCTTCTTTGGCTGTTTCGCGATGTGGGAATTATCCAGTCTTATACAAGCGCGGATCCAGCCCTCAAAAAAGGTTGTGGTCATAGCTACTAGAAAATCGGCTAAATACAAGTCGGAGCATGAACATGCTTATTAACAATCATGCAAGTCGTTTATGAACTTTTGAATTAAATTATTTCCTTTTTTCTGAGCATCAGACTTTGGCATTACGAATTAAAATAAACTTATGAGGAAGTCGGACCCGATTAAAAAAAAATTGTCATTTTCGATCCAAACCTATTTCAATCAATAACTTATATTTTTTTTCTATTTTTCTAGTAGCCAGTAAGCCAATATAGGGAGGGTTTGACGCATTTGGTGCACTTCCCAACTTTTACCAGTGGCAGCGTAGCATCGGGTGGCACCCAGGTCGGCTACCTATTGAGCACCCCAAAAAAATTCTAAAAACAAATCAATCTAATAATGCGATTTTTGACGATATTTGACGTATTTTTTTTAGGAATATATCTAAACGCATATTATGCTCACTATCAGTTCCGTCTCTAGCTTATGTACCGGGTGCAATCATTACTAAAGCACCCCCATACCACTATGTATGGAAAGATTGTGAGTAGTTTTTTTTTGCGCGAGCGTAGCAAGCTTTTTTAGTTTTTTTTTTTTGTAGTTACCAAGTTATAAAACCAAAAGCGAAGATGCAGCACAAAACCGTATAAAGTTGCGCGAACGGAGCGAGCGCGAAATTTTTGAGTTCTGTGCCACAAACATACCTAAAGGAATTATAAAAAAAAAAGTACTGTGAAATTAAGAAGCTGTGAGCGTGGCGAACGCAAAATTTTGGAGTCTTGGGACGCGCGAAATTTTTGGAACAAAACAGTACCAAAACAACTAAAAAATGTAAAATATTATATATATATATTGTAATTTATATATTGTATTTATATATTGTATATTATACAATATATATATATATATATATTGTAAATGATAGTAATTTTATTGTACTAGACAGCTGTGATGCTGGGAAGTTTGTTCTTCATCGCTTCATCTTAACCAGAAAGTGCTGAAAGAGGGCGTTGTGGGGGGTGCTATCCTTTTCTACTTTCACTTTTAACTTAAACTAATCTAACGTTTTCGACATTGGACTTAAACCACTGCAAGTGAAGAAGCCGCGAGCCTAGCGAGCGCGAATTTTTTTGACTTTTGGGACACAAAAGTACCTCAAAAACTAAAGCTGTTAGAAAAAAAATATGGTGAGCTTGAATCAGTAAACAACAGTCATAAAATTAAATGCAACAAAAAAAGGTCTTATTTTGTTCCCTTGTGTTATCATCAGCACAAGTCTATTAAGGTTGTGGGCATGCCCATCGTGCCCACAACGGTGGATCCGCCCTTGGTCTTATAATGATCATGGTGATTTCATGGTATAAAAATTAATAAGTGTGACATCCTTGTATTTGAAAAAAAGCTGAAAATCTTATGAGGATTTGTCAGCCATTTTTAATCAAGAATAAAATGCAAGTTTAGTACATAGAGCTTGATGAAATCTGGAATGTTTCACGTTTTACTTTTGAAAATTAAATGAGAAAAGAAAAATGTCACTAAAGCAAACTAAAGTACTTAGAGCAAAATATCAAGATATATATTTTATACCTACTGGATATGCATGTTTTATTTCTGTTTCAAATCTAAATCCACTTCACAGCCTCTTTTCGTTTCTACTGCCATTTACTAAACAATTAACTTTATAACAAAACAAAATCATAACATTGAAATATTTACCCATACTTGGTAACCATCTCAACGGCCATAACCGCCTTCCAATTTTAAACACTCAGAAAAATGCTGAGCCTTTTTAAAATTGGAACGGAAGCGGAAACGGTGTTGGCACAAACATGGCGGATCAGGGTTGCCAACGGCACACTTAATGAGACTCATTGCTTTGATATTGTCGTTTTTGTGCCAAATTCATGTTCAGTTTGCTGTTTTGTCGTTGGATTAGCCATTTATATTTTGATTTAGGGTTTTCTGGGTATGATGTGTCATCGCCTTTGGTAAGTTCAGAAGAATTTAGGTAGGAGTATGCGTCAGGATAAGTTTTGGTTGGTGTGTTAATGGCATATCACATGAAGGAGACTTTTGTTCTGTGATGAACCTATATGAAATTGGTGATAATTATAAGTATGTAAAATGACGAAGATCAACTCCACCTTACCTTCCATCACACTAAATGCTTATTCTTCGTCTTTATTCTAGTGATTGGTCTCTTTTGCAATTGATAACAGTCTCGTCATTTACTATTGGACCATTTGTAGTTTATGAGCAGATCACAAAAAAGCTGCTGTAATAGTATTAAAAAACAAAAACTTTTTCTGGTCAATGCAACAAATGCATTTTTCAACTGTAGTTCCACAGATTAAAACTTACATCCTCCTTTATAATAGGTATTGGTTTCTAACCAACATAAAGAAGCAAAGACACTAATTTGTATACTGCCACGCACAGCAATGCGGTAAAAAGGAGGGCAGAAACCTCTAACAAGAAAACCCGCAATAATTTACGAAGCCCCTTACATTTTATGTAAATTACTTCAGAACCGTTTATACGGCATTTTTATCTTTTTTCGTGAAAATTAAATCTTCTTATCCTACAACTGAAATCAGTATGTTGTTGCTTGTGAACCCGTGTTTTTTTTAATTTTTAAAGCATTCTAGGAAAAGCATTACTTACCTATATAAAATCCTTCTGCAGAGAAACAGCAAATCTCTAGGTAATTTATAATTAAGTATGTTTGTTTCATATTTTACTAAGGTTATTTACTAAAAAACAATGTTTTGTTATAGAAGAAATATTCGCATGTAAGGCGATTAACACACGGCACCGCGCACCGCCGCGGTAGGCTGTGAAGCGGATCTCATGTCGCATTGACCTGTATTAAATCCGTTGATGCCTAACACACGTACACCGCCTGACCGCGCGTTCGAGCGGTGCTCTTTTGTTCGAGCGCCACCGCCCTCCGCGGCAGCTCGCATGTATGATTTGCATATTGCACAAACTCTAGAAAACTAAGCCAATAATTAAAGAATGTTACCCTCACTGTTTTACTCAAGTACGCAAACTTGCCTCGGACTCATTTATCAAGTACCTAAATACCGAATCGAATTGAACACCTAACCATTCAAATTAACTGCTGATCCTAAGAGATAAAACTAAACTAGTAATGAAAGTAGTTCAAGAAACTTGTGACGTAGTACCAAGTTCGATTCCGATACGCGCCTACCCTTGTACACTTGTATAGTGCTCTCCCAAGGGGACTCTAACAAGAATGGGGCTATATAAATCTACTTCAGAAGTTTTATACGAACCTTTTTGGGTTAAATGTTGCAGTTTTTGATAGCAATTTAACAATAACGCGTCGATTAGAACATTAAAAAGTTCCGATTTGGTGGTGTAACTACAAAACTGCTGTGGCTGTTGTACGTATATGAATCGTCTATTTATTTAATTATTTATTTATAATCGTGTTTATGCATTAATTTTGTCTTAAATTTAATTTTGCAAGCAGCAAGCGTGCTTAAGGAACAAATAGAAACACAATCTTTCTTTATAGTTATATTTTTCCACTAAGTATATAATGTAACCTTACTCTTCAACACTCTATCTATTAAAAAAACCGCATGAAAATCGATTGCGTAGTTTTGACGATATAAGCATGCAAAAGGGCATAGGGACATAGGGATAGGGACAGCAAAAGCGACTTTGTTTTATACTACATATGTGATTATTGATATTGTGCAGAATTAACCTTCTATTCTACTCTTTAACTCGGTTCATAGTGTGAAAACGATCTAATAAATTGATCGAGAACACTCGGCGAAGTGATAAGGTTAATCTAAAGAGTCACGACTCCCTAAATTACATTTGTACTGGAAAGTGCTTCCAAAGATTTATTGCTGAGGAAACGAACTTATGTTGGGTAAGTATTATAGATACCTGTAAATACATTTTTGTGAAATGGTATGTTTAACTTTAGGTTCTTTTACCCTCGCACTCAGAGACATTTAATGGTTATCTACTTAAGTCTTTACTTACTTAGTGAACGACGGATTGTCAAAGAAATCCTTCACTAAGGAGTGACATATAATAAATAATAATAATATTCAGTTATTTGCTCAGAATATAGGTATTAACAAAAAGGTGGTTACATAAATGTTGAAGAATCCTAGTAGGTACATTCTACCATTTTGGCATGCAAACATTTGATATGATGCAATTCATCATTACACATACTAATGGACACCCTCAGAGACATTTAATGGTTACTTAAGCCGTTCCTTAGTGCCGAATTTCTATGAGAATCTGTCACTGAATCTGTAAGGAGTCTTAAGTAATCATTAAATGTCTCTGAGTGTGGAGGTTATACAACTAAAAAGTGTCAGCTAGTGACGAATAATCTTTAATTGTCTCTGAGTGCAGGGATTAGTAAAGTAAGTTTAAATATAACCAATGGTATTTCTTACCTTTCACTTTTTTCATATTATTATATGTTCACATTGAGGAGAAAGGGTAACACTTATGGTATTTCTGCGCCTTTCTTCTGACTGATTTTGGATTAGAAAGGGATTGTAGTGACATAAGTGGTTTGAGGAGGGATAGGATACTTTTCTTACACTATGACGCTAAAAGGGCTCAACCGATTGTGATGAATCTTGGCACGAATTTTTATGGTACTCTGTAACCGGAGATAGACTATTTTTTATCCGTATATAGAAAGTAATCCCACCGGGACGCGAGCGAAACCGCAGGAAACGGTAAGTGGTAATATAAAATGTAATTTAAAATTCTGTAAGCATTTAAAAAGATACAATTCATTGAATATTCAAATGTTTCACAATTTCACATGTAGCTACGTAAATAAGAAAGTACAGTTAGCGTCAATAGTAGCTGAACAAATCAACATTTTCAAAAGTGTCTAACAACGTAAAGGGCCATCATTTCTTAACAATACAAATGCCAAAATTTACTTAACATCCTAAACTTTAAAATAATTAGATGAATACTCTGTTATGTTATCAACTACACAGTGTATAGCAGTTTTGATTTTTTGAAATGTTGATTTATTCAACCACTTTTGAAACTGGCTGTACACTCACACACATAATGCAAGTACCTACTTATATGAGAATAATTAATAGGCACACACTCCGTGAACTTGTATAAGTGTAATCATAAAATATTTACCGAACATTACAAACATAAATATGACTCCGTTTATTATTTTAAGTACCTAATATGTATTTAATGTTATATACACATGTAAACATTAGCGTTCATATCTGTCACATAACAGCTGTTGACATAACCTATACCAATATTATAACCTAAATGTGAATGTGAATTAGTTATACGTTTTCATGATAAATGGGTGTTTTTGATCTAATTTGATTAAAGATGTCTAAAAATCTGCAAAATTTTAGCCAGCCATTTTGTAAAGTTTTCACAATCTATATTTGACCTTATATATTGGAGATTAGTTGAAAAATTTAATCAAGAAATTGCTTATAATATGCTTGTGTCTGCAATTGTAAATCTCCAGCGAAAAGCTTGTAAATACAGCTTTTATAAGCTCTTTACAAGCTCATACGTCATTATCATCATGCATATACGACGGTATCAAAAAAATGCACAAAAATAATAGTAATAAAAATATGTTATACAAAACACGTCAATTTCCCCACATTTGCGCAGCGAACTGTAAATAATTTCAACCAAAAATGATTTTCCAACACGATGTGTCGCGGCGTACGTCGATAGGTAGTCAATTGTTCAAGAGCCATTCTCTTATCGGAGGCTTCACTCAATAGCCATTGTTACAAGTTTGGACAAAAACACTCAACCGTGAATATTGTGTACCTATAAATATGTGGCTTTTATATAATAATAACCAGGTTTCCCGCGGTTTCACTTCCATCCCGTGGGAATTACTGACGGAAAAAATATAGTTAGTCTATGTTACTCGCTTCCCAACGGTGAATTTTTAAATCGTTTCAGTAATAACAAACAAACAAATATATTTTCATCCCACCATCTCGGAAAGAGTAGTTTTACCCTTTGATATCTGTGCGCAAAAGCCGTTTTTATTCTCCAGAGCGGCAAAGTGATTTGAATTTAGAACATCGTGTGCAATACTCCATTTGTGACAATCTTGATAAGACTTTTCAAACAAATACATATTAAACAAATAAAATACTGCTTAAAATAATTATCCAATTAATTAAGTAATTTTTATTATTGTTTTTACATAGTTAGTTAGTAATTAACCTCGTTTCATTTTTAAACTGAGTTTTCAAATAAATGAACTTCAATAGGTACTTCTTTTTAATTTGATAGGTATTCATATGTGCGCGCCATTTTGTTTTTTGACATTTAGTAATTTCCTCGATGAAATGGGATGAAATAATTATTTTTTATTGTTTTGAGGTCGATTTTAAACCTCATTACATTCTTAAACTGAGTTTTTGCATAAATAAATTTTAATAGGTACATCTTTTTAATTTGCCATGTGTGACGTGCGTGCCATTTTCGTTTTTTGAGTTTAAAAATTTCCTCGATGAGGTGGGATGAAAAGTTACGTGTTGCACTCGAGTGCAAAGATTTTTCACCTGGTGCTCTTTTGATTCCCTCGCTATCGCTCAGGATTCTAATTATTGAAACACTCGCTACGCTCGTGTTTCAATTTTAGAATCCTTCGCTTGCTCGGTCATCAAAATTGAGCCCGCGGTTAAAAAGCAACTTTGCACTCTTGTATAACAAATAACTATTATTCCTCATATTTACTACGAAGTATGTTTGTACTTTTATATAGATTAAAGAGAGGAAAAGTGTAGATACTCGCTATATCTACACTTTTCCTCGCGCCCACATATCATCCGCATTTTTTAGATACAGGTAGGTAGAGAAATGTGAAAAAGTGAGACAGAGATGATAATATCAGGACGAGTATGTAGGAGAGCCGTCCTATTATTGTGCCTGACATTTTAATGTGGTTCCAATTTCAAGTTGATGTATTCCACAATATTTTTTTAGAACCTATGCAGATAAACATTCGATCTTTCAGAGAAAGTATAATATAATGACGTTGGAGATTTTAAAATAACTGAATTCAGTGCATTTTCCAAGAGCTCTCGTGTTTTTCTTCGTATCAAAAATTAAATAAGTAGGTAACTATATTTATAAAGCTAAGTTACTGTACAGTGCTTGGCGTCGGTATTAAGTAAAGCCATTTCAAGAGACCGGCCATGCGCAAATACCCCTCTTTGCATCGCTTACCAACTTTTAAAACTTCTGCGATTAACGCAGTGCAAAATATTTACGCAGAAAATCAACTAGTAGAAAGTAGTTTGGCTCATCAAGGTATGCTTGTACTAAGTATAATGGAGTACATGTAGAACTAAATAACCATTCCTTATGAATCTGTAACTGTTCTTAAAAATTCCATAATAATGGGAGCAGTTGTTTTTGGATTTGCGTGGATGGGTCAGACTGAGGAATTAATTAAAAAATAAGCATTTTAATGATCAACATAATTTCTTAAAAAATAAGCCTATCTATGAAGAAAGTATTTGTTGGATAGTTTCAATTGATTTGTCATGCATTTCCTATAAACAAGATTTTTCAGACTTCACTCTCTGTAAATCTCTACACTATGACCACATCGCATTGAAGTTGACACGAATAATAGTAGAAACGTCATGAAAGTTCTAAGTAAACCCGCATGCCGAGCTTGTTTCATTCAGACTTGTGCCTTTATACGAAGTTGACTTCAGTTTTAGACTGAATAGCCACTAATTTTATTTACATGTTTATATGTAGCTAGTTTTCAGTAAGTAATTGAGGAGCTCGTGGCTAAGTACGTGGTAAGCGGCGTGGGTCGATCGATCATAGAGTTGAGCGGCTATTGGCGCCATAAAGTTTAAGGTTCTTCTTCTTCTTTCGTGTCGATGACATGTCGTGATGAGACTACACTTTGTCAGTCCAATATGCCGCCACAGCGAGAGCACGGCCGGATGCACTCATGAGGTCCTGCCGCGAGCAAGTTTCAGGGCACAGTGGACATGCGATGAGGTGGGACATGGTCTGCATACGTCATTATTGTTTTTATAGTTATTGTCATTATAGTTTAAGGTGTATAGCCTTTTGTCTAGATGAGTGACCATCTCAATGTTCCAGAAGGCACATTTAACTGGTGTCATGTCTGCTGGTTGTTATTTGAATACTTTGTTTAAGTAACTATGTACATTAATAAAGCTAGTAAATAATACAGTAGTCTCTTTCCGCCTATTTTCTCATCTTATTTGATATTTTATCAGACTTACCTGAACAAAAATATTTTTTTATAATCCAATACTTGCGTGTAATATTTATAACATCATTTTATCAATACTAAATCAATTAAGAACGATTCGGTGAAAATTGAAATTGACTTTTAAATAAAAAGCAAAGCCGCGGAAAAATACTGAAACACAAAAGTTACAAAAGAAATTCATAGCAAAATTTTCCTTCAGGAGTTTTAAAAGGAAAAGGTATGTTATTGAGCCGGATTATTGCGAATTGGCTAGGCTTAACTCCTTTATTGTTAAATCGAGAAATAAGTGGATACCTAGTATTCTTTGTAATATTGTTGTTATAAAAAGATGAATATCGTTGTTACATAAATATGATGTTTAGTATAGGAAAAAACATTTTTAAACTATGAAATAAATATGTACATACTTATCACTAAACTAGAAACAAAATGCCCACTATTTTCAATGCCTATCAAAAATATAGACGGATGACATGACATGAGGAATGGGAAAGTAAAACACATTGCGTCGAGCTCAAACAAACATTTGAAGAATTCTAGATGCAGAAGATTCTGTATAGCAATTTTAATTAAATTAATTTCTTCTATAATAATTCTAAAATATTAAATACTTGAAACCACGACACCAAAAAAAACCTCTAAGTTAATAAGAACCGACATTACCGTTCTACTTTCTTTGTCGATTGATGAGCACGTTAAATTAATCGGTTTGTAAGTTTGGTGGCAGTAGATAATAATTACCATATCTTTGTCCTATACAAAAGACAGTATGTATTGCCAGATAAAAACCTAGTACTTACTCTTTTGTTCGGATCTCCGCGTCTCAAAAGATATTAAGAATTAATAAAAGTTTAAGAAGCTTATCTTGCTTCAGCGCATCAGCGGCGTAAAAACTTTTCTTCTTGGTATATAGTCTTTGTATGTATCTACCTTTTTTTTAAAGTGGTAAACTAGTAAATGACCCCTACCGTAATGAGTGCAGTGGAAGAGAGTATAGACTTTTGGTGACTAAAATCCAGCGTTGGTTCTTCTTCGTGAGACTCTCCTTGGAACTCTGCAACTAGCTTGACGTTTCGAGAAAGGTTTTAAAAAATAATTGCTGTCCATTCTAGAGCCCTTAGCCCTGGGGCCCAATTCTCCTTATTTTACTTAAGCGACATACGATTCACATTCGACTGAGATCCAACCCCAACTCAATTACGATTGAAGCGTATGTGGCATTCCGCTATTTTTTCTTTAAAATAAACGTTTTTATCCTTTTCTGTCATTCAATAATGAATCATTTTGTCTGCAAATGTTAAAAATATACGATTGCAATATGATTGTAGAGCAAACTACCGTATAGACCAAAGTTACCAAAATAGCAGACCAATCGCAAACCAATCGAATGTCATTGGAATACGATTGGTCTTATATTACCTAGTAACAGAATGCCCGATATGGTTAAAACTGCTATTGCGATCATATTGCGATTCAATTTCTATTCGATTTTGACATTATTAACTTAGGAGAATCGGGCCCCTGGGCCACGGTAACTCTTCGATTCCTACGCACTTACATCTTTCTTAGTAGGTATTCAGATTAACCAAACCTGAGTTACATTCCATATACCTACCTTATTTTATGTAAGTAGGTATATTGCCAGTTTTCTATGTGGCAATAGCAACCCAATACTCACTATTTTATCAGTGTAGGCGTACCTCTTATAGGTCTTATTTATCTTATATAACCATAAAGCTTGTTAAAATAGAATTTCGTAATGTAATGTAGAATATTATTTTAATTAGAGGCTTGTAATACAATAAGCTCACGAACAAACGCTTTGAAACTATTTTAAAGGTAGGCGTACCAGTTGCCATCCTAGTTTATTTCGTAATCTTTTGTATACCTATTTAATGAATAGCTACATTTACAGGTTATAGGTAACACTTGACAACTAAAAACTACTGAGGGATCGCAATATCGCAAATCCAGACGGCCATAGTGCGAAGAAAAAGAGGCACTATAAATCTATACTAATATTATAAAGCGGAAGAGTTTGTTTGTTTGTTTGTTTGAACGCGATAATCTCCGAAACTACTGGTTCGAATTGAATAATTCTTTTTGTGTTGGATAGTCCAGTTATCGAGGAAGGCTATAGGCTATATAACATCACGCTACGACCAATAGGAGCAAAGATATAGTGGTAAATGTGTAAAAAACGGGAGAAATTATTTCATCTTTGAAGCCTTCCGTTGCGTGCGCCGTGAAAACGGTTCAAGATACACAAAAAATATGTATTAAAGAATAATAGCTCTTTTAATGATCTAAAAAACAGTCCGCGACAGTGTATGTCTATCTTTTAAGATTAACTCACAAAAACCGTTTTTATGGTACCTAATTTGGTCGAAATAATTTGTTTAAGTTGTATCAACATAATAATATTAATCTTTATTCAAATAAATATGTTGTTGGTTAAGAGTACTAAATTGTGAATAAAATTGTCTTTGACATAACTTAATTTCAACAAAAAACTTTAAAGATTACAATGATAAATAACTCCGAAACAAAACCAACTCGCTCTCTGCGCTGGCCGGCGCGGCGGGAGAGAGGCGGTGCTTACGGGCAAGCCGGGAGGGGGGTGTAGCTCAACGAGATACCATGCCGCTGAACGGTTGAATGCAGCGCTAATTTGTTTATGCGATATAATTATCATCGTAATATTACTTTTTAAACACAGTTTCATTTTGTAGTTGTTTTCTATATAGTAGGTACTTTATTTGTTTTAGGATAGTATTTAGTTACACAATAATAACACTTTTTTGTTTTCATGTAGGTACCTACATTATCTTATCTATATATATAAAAGAAAGTCGTGTTAGTTACTTCACTTATAACTCAAGAACGGCTGAACCGATTTAGCTGAAAACTGGCAGGGAGGTAGCTTAGAGCCAGGAGAAGGACATAGGATAGTTTTTATTACAAAAAATAAAAATAATAGATACAATTTATTCCGGACATACAGCGCCATCTATTGTTCAAACCAAAAATCTGCCGGATGCCTCTATTCCACGCGAACGAAGTCGCGGGCAAAAGCTAGTTAACTTATACACATAAAAAATATTATCTGTTCATGTAAAAACATTATCCATCTAGGTAAAACTCCCAAATGGTACAAATTTTCAGTAGGTAACTTCGATTTCCTGATAAACAAACACAAATAAAGTCAAGCGCATTTCGTAGATTGTAGAGAAACTTGTTACAGTGATCAAATGTTAGCTTCAGCGTTCGCCGGTGTGTACAGGTCCAGTCAAGTGGCATTGGAAACTAAATTAATTGGAAACTCCTATACCTGGAAGACAAGAAAAGCTTTTGCTACAAGACAGTCAAAGCTTAGACAAAAGGGGTTATTCCTAGACTTACTCAAGGTTTAAAAATACAGACTCGCAAATAGGTAATAACAATGTAGCAATGTAGTAACTAAATTGTATTTAGTGTGAAGAATTTTGGTGCATTCGCCCTATGCGTACCTACAATGACGTAATAATCAAGTAAGTATTTCGTTAGACGATCGTATTATAATCATAAATAATGAAACATAGGTACATTGTTCATACGCACTAACTAGGGAACCGATTTTGATATAATAGTTCCTTCAAAACCCATTCAATGGTTTTTGAGTGACAGAGTAACAGATGAGATATTTGGTTATTAACCTGAAAATAAAAATAAGTGCTTAATCGATCCAAACTCCAAAAATTCATGAAGTTAGAAAGCACTTCGTCATGATCCATTACAAGCAGAGTTACAAATACATTATTTTTATTTAATGCACCATGGAATAGACTAAAGACTTTACAAAGAGGTGAATATCCCGTTCAATATCCTCCTTGTTCATAATATCGCTGTAACTGGCAACACTAGGGAATTGGTTCACGTTATAAACATGCGGTGCGGAAGTCAAATAATTTCCCAAGACGTCAAAAAGATAAGCTTTTACATATAAAAGACTTGGGCTCAATTCTATCGGGCTTTGAAAATATATTTCATGATGAATTTTATGTCGGAAATTTTCTATACTCATATAGATTTTGTGGATTAATATGAATATCGAATTAGTGCTCGGTTTAGTGAACCACCCGTGGAAACTTCTTCTCGTACCCCGATGAAATGATGAAATATGCTTATCTCTGTTGCCTGGTGATAATGTTGCTTCCCGACAGTAATTCTTTTAAGCCGGAGCCTCCTGTTGGTACCAGTATAAGTGTGGAGGATTTCCTCTTTATACTAGTATAAATGTAAGGTAAATAATAACATGGGAAGGATCAAAATTGAAATATTTTAACATCTAACCTAGCTGCAAAGTAATTGAGAAAACAAACAAAAATAAACTCCAGCCATTGTTGTATTTTATGAATAAACAATTAATTAATAAAGTGACGTTTAATTTACAGTTGATAAAGGGCACGTGCAGTTCCGCTCACAATATACATATTTCACTATATTACCTACACTTTTTAATTATGGCCGCCAAGATTGCAACGAAATGCAGGGCAGGATTTAGCCAATAACTTAAATAATTTTATGGAAAAAGAAGTATGTGTTTCAAAATTTGCTCGAGAAATTGTTTGTGGTTCAGGTGAGAGACTTCGGAGGTTCTAACATCGTCGGAAAATTGGTGTATTCAAACCACATCAAGGCGGAAAACACGCAAATTCAGATATATTAAAATTTTAGTAATATATCACCCAACTATTTGAAGTTCGAGGAAAATAATTAGACACGCACTAGCGCGCGTATTTAATGAATATCTACCTACTTGTATTAAAATGACGTCTTCTATGCGTTATATTAAAATACGCTCGATGTTTTAGATACTCCCGTGATGTTAAGTGCACAATTAACGTGATAGTAGCAGATTGATTTAGTAATGGTAATTAACTATGTAAAAAAAACATTGGTGCAGAAAAAGATCGGTTATAATAGCATGGACTTCATCGCGACTCAGGCCTCAGAAGGCAAATTAATAAAACATCTGTTTTATTTATTTATTTCCCGCTACAAATTAATAGACAAACCACCTAAAACGTGCTCAGACACCGGCCATTTACTCAGGACTCTATGACACAAGTCCGTCCCTGTCTCCGTCGACTTAACCAACTGAGATTTTAATTACCGTGCCGTCGCATCGTTTTGATGAAGCCATCTTATATCTACCAGTAAATTACTGTGTGATACATAGAGCACTACGGACGCTTTGTTGAAATACAGAATAGGTACTGCTAACAATATGAGTTTAGGAGGACTTATAGAGTTAAACTGTTAACTGCTTCTGTGGTCTAGTAGTTATAACTTGGGGACGAATTTGTCTAGCATTTATTCAAGCGACTGGCTTTATTAGCTTTGATTGTGAATAAGACATGCTTCTGAGATCACTAAACATTCGCTTTTTTCTGTAATAAATGTAAGGTGCTCGTGGCGTAGTAAAGCAACGGCTACACTGCACATGACAGATGGACTGATCAAAGAATCCAATGAAAGAATCAGAAAGGCTCGGTCTACCTGTGGATAGATGACCATCTAAAGATAAACAGTTCCTTCGTGAGGATTCTCGACAGCACTGACCCTCAGGTTAAATAAGAAGCCAACCCAAAACAATCCAAAAGACTACCTATTAAATAAAGTATTTCACTTTGTCAGCAACCTCAAAAAAAGTCAGCAACGTAAATATAAAGTCGTGCCCACACACATGTAAGTCCGTGACTCCATTCACGTCAAAGTGGAGACACCGTCGCAATCACAATAGACTTATTCAGGTTAAGGCATCGCCTTTCAACCGACTTTCTATTGAAAACCGCTTCTTTCGTCGAACACTCGATAAACTTACAAGGGTTAGAATAAGATTTATTTTTCTGGTCTGGTTGTAGGAATTTCGGATTTTGGTGTAGGTACCGTACTGGGCAACTGCGGGTATGCCCACAACCCTAATTTACTAGTGAAGTTACCTAAACACACTTATTTCTTGTTTATATATTCCCCTATATTCATTATGTACAGATACAGGCCCGCCGCTAGCTGTTTGTTCGCCCGCGTGCAAAACTGATTATGCCGCCCTACGACTACACACGTTTTGTCAAAAAATATATAAGGGGGGGGGGGGGGAAACCAGGGGTCCGCGATTCATATCTTCCGATCCATCTTACTTGTCCAACAGAAAAAAATATGTACATGCACCGCTCTGATTGCAGAAAACCCACCTACTTTTGGATAAATAACTATTGCAATACATAACATACATTACACATAACTTTTTATTTACTTGAAATGCTCAGAGTAACCTAAGCAGTCGTGGGTTAGCTCATAATCAAACTAAGCAATTGCTTAGGGCATCAATGCAGTGCAATCATTACCCAAGAGGCCCCTATGTATTGAAAGATTGTGATTAACTTAAACTAACGCACTTAAATATATATAACAATGTTTAAAGTCAGTAAAATATGTTATTTGGTGTGTTTCCCGTTGAAAAGTCAACTTATAGGATACATTTCATATGTAAAGAAGCGCGAGCGGAGCGAGCGCGAACATTTTTTAGTCTAAGGACACAAAACAAATAAAAACCACTGTAAATTAACAAAGCAAAGTCAAAAACTAAGATATGCACATAAGCGAAGTGCAAAAGCCGCGAGCGAAGCGAGCGCGATTTTTTCCTTAGAATTTTCATGAAGTAAACATATCATAAAAAGCCATAACATACGTGCGCGAAAAATGTTTTTTCGGAATTGAATGCCTCAACAATTAAACAAAGATAAAATGCGCTATTTGACATGGAGCCGCGAGCGCAGCGAGCGCGAATTTTTTTGGGGACGCAAAGGGTGAAACAGTCAAAATTAATAGGAGACGACCAAAGCTAGGGCGGCTTTTTCTGAAATTTAATTTTGGTTTAATTTTGCCGCCCCCTAAATAGCGATCTTAAATCGTTTTAAAGAATCTTTAATTTTGAAAATGTCCTTTCAACAGATGTACCTAACTGAAACCGGCAGTGTAAGTAATATTCCTAGCGCTATTGCTGTGTTCGGAAATATTGAAATCAAATCATTAGTAAAAAGATATTGTATATTTAAATATTACGTGATAACTCGCTAGATTTGCCGCCCCCCAGGACGTGCCGCCCGCGTGCTGTGCACGCGCCGCACGCCCGCTTACGACGGGCCTGTACAGATATAAGAATAGTAGCACAAATTACTATAATGGTTACGTAGTACTACTACTATAGTCACTTATGTATCAGGTACTCTTGTGTTAATGTTAATGGCAATCCCCTCTGCCTACTCCATCATGTACTTTTGAACAGTTGTTGTTGTTGGTACCTTGATCTTCGCCCGAATTTTCAGACAGCTGTTTTGTTATTGTAATTAAACTATTGGATATAAAAAATAATTTTGAGTGGGATCACGTGTGAAAGCATCATCATCATCATCCTTCCCAACTATGTTGGGGTCGGCTTCCAGTCTAACCGGATTCAGCTGAGTACCAGTGCTTTACAAAAAGCGACTGCCTATCTGACCTCCTCAACCCAGTTACCCGGGCAACCCAATACCCCTTGGTTAGACTGGTGTCAGACTTACTGGCTTCTGACTACCCGTAACGAATGCCAAGGGTGTTCAATGACAGCCGGGACCTACAGTTTAACGTGTCATCCGAAACACAGTCAATGGTGTCTAAGGTATACTTAGAAAGTACATACAAACTTAGAAAAGTTGCATTGGTACTTGCCTGACCTGGGATCGAACCCGCGCCCTCATACTTGAAAGGCTGGTCCTTTACCCACTAGGCCACCACACTAGGAAAGCATCGGTCACTTATTATTATGAGACACCCTGTATAAGGGTGCGTCCACATCTGGCGAATGTGCCGCGAATGCGCAGCACGCGAGCCGATCGCGAGCTGTCCGCGAGCTGCGCGCGTGCAGTCACTGCAATAGTTCGGTGCGCCTCTTTAGCGCAACTCACGCAAGGGTCGTATAGAGCGCGCGAGCGGCGCGCGAGCAGCGCGCGATCTGCGCGCGAGCAGCGCGCGATCTGCGCGCGAGCAGCGCGCGATCTGCGCGCACTCAGTTCTAGCGCTTACTGTTCCGTTTAATGGCTCAGTACTATCGAAGATGTCAGACGACACTAGTGTTTTTAATATAATTGCTGCATCATTAGCTATTATATTACTAATAATAATTAGTTAATATTATTTTTTAAATTTAAAAATGTAGGTACACAATTATGATTTTTTCGAATTTTTAATGGGCCTGTAAAGGATTTGTTGTGGCAGGACGTCACTGCAATGTTAAGCACTAACGAACTGTCATAGGGATAATCATTCGTTCGCCGCGCGTGGTTCGCGCCGCCTGCGCGCTGATCACGTGCGGCGCTTAGGTCGCGCGCGAACTGCGCGCGAGCGGCGCAGAAGCGGCGCACGAACAAAAATGCACGCGCGCTGCTCGCGGACAGCTCGCGATCGGCTCGCGTGCTGCGCATTCGCGGCGCATTCGCCAGATGTGGACGCACCCTAAGAACTCAACCTACATGCACCCTTATTTACTCACCCTATATACTTTCTTACGTTCGTCCCCTATGTACTCTCGCGGTATTTTGAATTTAATGAATGTGAATGTATGTACCCATGTGAATTTTCAACTGTAAGCATAAATAGATGTGAAGTAGTAGAATATTAAGTAAGTTTTTATATGTACATTTAGGAGAAAAAAATTATATGAGTTGTCATCATTGTTTTATTATTTTAAACTAGGCTAGTTTACAATTAAAAAAAGTGCCTAGTTAAATAGTGTGAAGGAAAGAAAACGACGGGTGAAGTGGGTGAAACGCCACTTGTTACGCCATCTATCGACACCACATAAAACTCACTACAAATTACATCCCTCATTCCTTGACTTCCAGAATACAGGTACGTTCAATAATTTTATAAAGAAGCTACGTTCGTTCGACGTTCGTCCGACTTTATAAAATAGATGGCAGTATATTTATGAAACTACAACAGAAAATTTTTGGGACTTGAATTTTCAGGGAGCAAATCGACATTTAAAGAGCCCCAGATTAAAATATAATAGTCATCTTGTGTAGGAAACCTGTACAAAAGGTCTGAAAGTAAATTATTTACATTTTAAGTGTTTTGATAACCAAACCAGAAACAATGGCAATCTAGGCCCATGTTCACCAACAACATAGAAGTCTGTTTTTTCAGAACAACAGTTAAGTTAGTAGACTATGAATTTTGTTTACATTCAAGTTTCAAAGTAAACAGTTACTGTTGTTTATGGAAAAAACTGCGCCATTCAAAAAAAAGATGAGTGACAGTGTGTTGCACAATTTAGCTATAACAAAAACCAAACCATTTGAAGTTTTCAAATTTATTGCAGATTTGGGATGGGAGGCAATTGCACAACTGGTTATGGTTTGGTTATCGTTATAGTTAAATGGTGCAACTGGGTCTTAGTGTGCATTTCAAAAATATGTAATTCTTTGCAAGAGAGGAATTAATAAAACAAGTACAGAATCTATCAACAAGTTTATTTACAGCTAGCCTACATTAACATTACATAATAAATCTATTTTTTCTCATTCAAAGCAGTTCCTTTGGGCTTCAGTCTGTTTGCAAGGATGCTCTGTCTCTCTTGCTCTTTCTCGGCTTCCATATTCTGGTATCTCTCTTTAGCAAAGTCGAGTTCGGAACACATTTCAACTATCTTTGTGGCCATTTCTCTTTGCTTTATGATTCTCTTCTTTTGTTTTTGCTGAAATAAGAAATTGAAAACTTTAAGTGATATAAAAGAGCACAACCAAAGTAACAATAGATGGATTGTGTGAAAATCAATGTTACTTGTGAGATGACGCCAGATGGAAGAGTATTGAAGGAGGAAACATGCTATGCCAACCCCAAATAAAATTGGGATATGGGTAAGTGGATGATGATGAGAAATTGAAAACTTTTAAATAATGTTTTTAGGATTGTTAATGCTGAACAATAATATAATAGCTATAGATTGTATATTGATGACAACAGATAATTGTAAAGAACATTTAAATATGGTTCTCTTGTTTCTAGATTAAGTGTTGGATTCCAGGTCTTTGTTCCAGCTATGCTTTTTTAACCAAAAATTTAAAAATGTACCAATAGAGGCGTTGGTCGCCCATCCAAATATGTAAAGTCCGGGGTGTCGGTAAGGATCCCTTCAGCGTTACGATTACGAGACAAGCCCCGTTCCACTCGCCATTGCTTCGAACTCAAAACTGAAGAGCTGCTTAACGCACGAGATACCACTGAAATAGAATACCAGGCATTGGTTAACAACTGAAAAGTTATGTTTTGTAACAGAAAATTGAAAGAATAATATATTACACTGTGCTTGAGAAAATATCGTGACACTTTTCAACATAATGCTCATGATTATAGCTTTGGTCTTCTTGAAAAACTTGTAAAATACTAATTATTTTTGTAGTGAAATTCTGAAATGAAATAAAAGTGAATATGCTTTTTGAGGTTACTTTTTTATTGTGACAGTAGGATTTACACGTCAAAATAAACACAGTTGCCAGAATTAAATTATGGTTACTCATCACTTTCATCATCATCATCATCATCATCATCATCAGCCTATCGCAGTCCACTGCTGGACATAGGCCTCTCCAAGTGCACGCCACTGAGAATCGAAGCCGAAAATCGATCTCATCACTTTACTCATTGATAAGTGAATGTGGTTACTTCATCTATGGATACTGATAAGGCCCTTTCAGTTTCAGGCATAATTTGCATAATGTGGTAGGATATAGGATAGGAAGACAGGGACCAAACTACCCGCTCGAACATTCATAGTAGGAAGGTAAAAATACTTATTGCAGCATTATAATGAGCCGTTTATTGATCAGCATGTAACATAGGCTATATAATAGAAATTCCAATTTTTACAGCCTTTTATTTTTACCTAACAGCGACGATAGCTAAAGGGAGAAAAGTACATACGAAACCCTCTTCGGTCTACTCTAACTTGCACTTGGCTAGTTTTGTTTTGTAATAGAAAACTTACGTGAACGTCAGCAGGTGACAGATACAGCTATTGGGTAAAACTTTATAACGCCAGTATTAACCAATGAACGTTTATCACGCAATATAGCGACCAATCATGGTCGAAGAAGTATGAGTCATCATTATTTATATTCCCTTTTGTATTGAGATAAGAAAACAGTCGATTTTCAATTCTGAGAGAAATCGGACACGATTTTGTGCCATTGAAAGTTATTTTTGGCTGTTTAATTTTGTGATATCTCATCAAGTGTTTGTTTCTGTTATTTTACGAAGCGGAAAATCCACTGTCACGCCAGGTACTGTTTATTTTTTGTAGTTTCATAACAGATCGATCATACGTTGCGTTGCGACATTTGTCTACCGTCTAGTACTTTCTAAGGTGATTTTCCAGTTCACACTAGATCTTTCTATTTGTTTTAATACAATAATATTAAGTAATTAATCCATATTGTGAACATATTTTCGTTTGGAGTTAGTTTATGTCGTAAAATCAACGGGAAGTGAATCAATAGGGCTTGAATTGCACCACAATTTTGGTTTTGTTTGTGTATATTGTATGTACCAATACTACGTCCTATTCTCTAGTTTATTATATACCTACCTATTGTTAACCGAAATCATAGTAATTCTTGATATATTATAATTGTTACGCATTTTAAAGATCAGAGAAACATGTGAACTGTTGTGTTGCCTTCTATGTTTTATGATTCTCTAAAACATAACAAATTTATTTTTCTGACATTTAAATGTTCGGACGTTAAAATTCGAGCTTATTATACTATTTTGGCAGAATCAGCTTCTTAAAAAAAAAAAAACTCATAGGGATCATTATTTTATTGTACAGTTCAACTTTATTATTGTTGATTTAACCCATAGAAGATTTTTAATCGGTGAAGCTTTTGTAAAAAAAATCCATGCTAAACAAATCAGACGGGCAAGTCATGTATACTTACTTCTAGGAAAACACTAACCCAATTTTATCATTTAGCCATCATAAACATTATGATTGATATGTGTTAAGATGACATGTTAATCTAATCTATTCTTTATATTGTTTCAGTTTATCAGTGTGTAAGTGCCGAAAACTACCAAAACGGCTACCGAAAACTTAAACTCGAAAGACCAACCAAATTACAACACCATGTGTATGTATACTTTTAAATTATTTTTCTAACCATAGACAATTTTTTTCTGCAGTTGGAACTATGTGGCAGAACCCAGGTGTTTATCCAGGAGGTTGAATATTAATTTAATTCTTTGCACTGTTGATATTAAATGATAAAAGAATAATTAATTATTGTAATTAAAAAAACTTTAATGAATGGTAATAAAATAGTATGCTGTTGTTGTAAAATAGTATATACAGGTATATATTTTATTAATGTTTTATTCTTTTCTCATAAAGAAAAGATTTGGAAAGCAATGTTTCAGCTGTAACATCAGATAGGTAAAATATTGTTACTGATATGTTCATGATATAAGTATAATCAATTTATTATTTTATCAGACATCCTATTGAAGTATGTAATGAAATAATCATACCTATTTGCAAGTCCAAAGTATCACAAAGTATTATTCATAATTTTTGGATAATAGATAGGTAACTACTTATTCAAACTCCAGCATAAAGCCTGTCTTGTCTTATTTTGTATAAACACATAATAAAAAACTATGAACCTTTGTCCAAAACATATTAAAAAAACTAAAAAGTTCTTTTATCATTTAATTAACAATCTATGTTGCATTGCACCAGCACAGACACCTCCATTTTTTATCTGTGTACAATATGAATGTACTCATGTTACATAGATTATTTATCATTACTGTAAATAACTCAGAAAACAAACAACTGTCTATTGTATTGTTACCCTTTTATTGCTTATGGCAGGTGAATTGTTTGCTTCAACACAACCTAAGGTTGCTCTACAAGCAATTGAATATTTTAGGCAGTCTCTTTAAACTTAAAATTATGACCTTTGGGAACAACAAACTTTAGATTTTATTTTTAAATCCTATGCTTAGACACATAAGCGCTATTGTCTAAACATAGCCTTTTGACACATCATGTACAATCATAAACAATTTTAGACCTCTCTTATCAGAATTGAATGATCTGCAAAATAGTTATACATACTATTGGGACTACCCGATATGCTAAAAATAAACCATCAACGCATATTCATATATGATAAGGCATAGCTACCTACCACATTTATTTTCCTTAATATTTTTACTGTTCTGACATTATCACAATGACTAACCCCGAGATATATGGATTGAAGTATTTGCAATTCCTATAATAATATACTTATACTTTCTTTGTCATAACATCATTTCATGTATATCACTTGAGGAAGTATGTTTTGGCTAATAAAGCAATCCATTAGTCAGTTATTGACATTTTACGTGCAGATTAAAAGTTGGTTATCTACTTTGAAAATATATAAATGAAAGATATGAAAATAATGTAGATTGCTGTTATGTAATTATAGAAATCTTATCAAAATTCAATAGACACATAAAATACACATTAATTCTAATTCCCAAATAGCTGCCAAAAATCCCTTCTTTGTTCCTCAGGAACTTATTCCTTCAATAGTAACGACCTTCCATGTTATTATTCCGCCCCTCTATAATTTAATAATTATCCAATATACTCAGAAAATTGCGCTACGTCACACATAAATACCCTATTTCGCCTCTTTGTGATAATTCTCGAATTCTCAAGAGGTCACTAGTACACCTTCCTAAGTCTTTAGAAGGAGTTTTCAGTTATTCTTTTCCGTGGGTTCCTCAATCTATACTAATATTATAAAGCTGAAGAGTTTGTTTGTTTGTTTGAACGCGCTAATCTCAGGAACTACTGGTCCGATTTGAAAATTTCTTTCAGTGTTAGATAGCCCATTTATCGAGGAAGGCTATAGGCTACTTTTTATCCCGGTACGGGACGTACTTCCCACGGGATGCGGGTGAAACCGCTGGCAGAAGCTAGTCAGTATATATTCGCGGGAAGTCCCGAGAAAGGAGGCATACATACGCTATCATTTTCCGCTCGTATCTGATTTGAACTTTACACATTGGGCACAAAGTACAATATGCTTTGCAAATTGAATGTTTGCTCCTTTACTGCGAATTACAATAACCGAATAAAGATAAAACAAAATATTAGCTTCATATTTATGTTGAATTTCAATCTCTATTCAAAAAACAAAGGATGGATCAGTGATTGTAATCCTCAGTTACGGATTTAAGCCATCGTCTACCAGTCTCTGAGAACTTAAAGTGTGACCACTTTTGATTTCTGCGCTCCTGGTACAACAACGCCTAGCTACTATTGTTTTCACACGGCTTTGTGCGTGTGTGGTTGTAATCACCGGCAATCATTGTTAGCTTTATATGTCAATGTTATATTATCTCGCTTTATGATGTCTTGGTATATTGTAAGATATAATGATATGGCGATAAGGTTGCTGACGCAGGTATCTTAATAAGAAAATAGGTGTCATGGATGTCAATGGAATATTGCTCCAATTGTGAGCAATTCATATCGGCCGGTCTTGTGTTTTTTCTGAACAGTCAAAGGGGCTTCAATGTTTTATCTGAAAAGGACACAAATAAAAGTAGTCGGGTTTGAAATAAATTAAGCCATACTCATCATATCAATTTTGTTTGAGGTTGGTGTACCATATCTTTTCCTCGTCAGACGTTATCTCACAATGATGACATTCTTTGCAGCGATATTGTCTTTAACAAAAATCATTCATTGTTTCATTGGTCTTCCCCTTATCTATGTATTTTATCTAGGTGTCTGTCTTAAGAAATCACTTCAAACAAACTCAAATAAATTCTGCAAAAAATGCACATACATTACTAGAATATACATAATAGTGTAAATGTAAACGACTTGATGTGAAAGTTACTTTTAACTAGGGCATGCAATTCCGGTAAAATAAAAATTACCGGTAAAAATTCGGTAACTAAAATATTTTTACCGGTAAACGGTAATTTTTGTATTTTTTTTAATGTGATATTATATCAATAAGATTGGGTAGTCTAAGAGCAAAAAATAATTAAAAATACAAGGTATAAGGTGGTAAACATTTTTTTGGGACGTGGGCCGTAAAAAAAAACATGTCAGTACCATCCGAACGCGATGTCGTCGACAAAATGCAAGAGAAACGGCTGCAATGGTTCGGCCATGTAAAAAGGAGACCACCTGTATACATCGCCAATGTTGTGTACTCAATCTCAATATACCCGGGCAAAGGCGCAGAGGCAGGCCGAAACGGTGGTGGTTGAGTGTCGTAATGAATGAAATGAAAATCTACGAACTTGAAGAGGAAGATGTCCTGGATAGAGCGAAGTGGTAGAAGAAGATACGGAAAGCGGACCCCGTCACAAGACGGGATAAACGCTAAGAATTACCGTGAAAAAAAAATCATTTCTTTCATTGAAGTGAAAGCCCTTTTTTATGGTAAATCGTGGGAATTTTATGGACCATGGTTTTGGCCCTGCGCGTGGAACAACTCGGGCCGCTGACACGGGTCTGTTGTCTATGCAGATGGAGGAACGATGACCCACCCGAGCTCACCGTCCACAGACCGACGCCTACGGTGGCCGGGAGTCGTCTCTTGACACTCGGCGCCCGTGGTTTCTTCGGTCCACTACAGCGGTTGGGATGAGAGGTGCGAACTCGCAGGCGCTCCACCGTCTCCTTCTCGAGCTGACTGGGAGAGACTGAGAATGACTGTTTCGCAGAAGGAGGCGACGGCTTCCCATTCCCTCTCGCTTCGGACTATGGCTTGAACCAGGGCCGGACGCGAGAGGCCGTCGCTGCCCATTGGCTCGACGACGACACGGCGGTACCCTTCCCAGGCAGTGCACACCTAGACTATGTGCTCCACCGTGTCCTCAGTGCTGTCCGCATGGTAGTGAAGTAAAAGCCCTTGCTCAATAAGGTCATAGAGTAGGTAAAATAAGCATAAGCTACATTTTTATCTAATAGGAACTGACAGCTATGAGGAAATTCAGATTAACCGAATGAATAAAATTTGTTTAGATGTTATAAATTAAGATGAGAATGAAGATTTGTATCTAACCTAGAGATAGTTAAGGAGCCACATAAGTTTACTTTCCTAAAAAATAGCAACTTAACACTCTTAACACTCTTACAATATGTAATGTCTGCAATATTACATTATGTTCAGGCTACATAATGAAGATTTGACGTTAAATGAACAATTGCTATATATTATCACAAAAACGTAAAAACCGGTAAATTACCGGTTACATATTATTTTTACCGGTAAATTAAAAATCGCGAAAATGGGCGGTTTTACCGGTAAAACCGAAACCGGTAAACCGGTATTGCATGCCCTACTTTTAACGTGAAAGTTCTTACTTGACCAAACATTTTTTTTCTGCTCTTTAGTGACACTGTGACGTTTTTAGTAGGCAGATAACTCGATCAACATTTTGCGTACCTAGTGTTTTGCTTATACAATTAAAATGAAAACTTGAATTCGGAATGTCCATTTACGCACGATGACTCAGTAACTGGCTGAAAAGAAGCCAGACGCCCTCGCTCTACAAGAGCAAAGAGTATTCACTCACTTATTCAGTATGACCTCCGTAAATGACCGGTAGCATCAATAAGCATTAAGTACTTACAACAGATAATCCTATTAAACAGTACTCATGAAAAATCGCGCACAAACGCATTTTCACGCACACTACATCAATATGTGTTTTCCACGCACACAGTCATAGTTTCGCAAGGAAAGAACAATTTTGACCTCACACATACTCACTAACAATTCACACTAGCGTATTTTGAGTGCACACATATGTAGGTCTTGCCTTTGATACGAGAATGCATTTGTGTGAGTGGACAAGTATTAAAACTAGGGCATGCAATGAGGGTTTTCTAAAATGGCAATCCACGAGGTGGCAGCACCGAGCGTCAGGTCCAGATAACTGTCAAAGTGCTTATCTTTACTATGAATAGTGAACGATTTTAGTGTTTTTTTTATTTTATAATTAAAGCACTGCATTATTGTTTTACTATTGCGGTTGAGTAAATAAAAAAAACTAAATCATATTGTGTTAACAAATTTTTCAACAAGCTTTTCCTTAGTACCAGTGACTTTTGCACCCTCTCTCTTAGCTCAATTTTTAGTTCGGAAACCTTATTCTGACCGTAGTCCATAATAAAATCAATAACACTTCCAATATAACAGAATTTCAATAAACAATAAGTTCGGCACCTACAATTCCATACTATTTGACAGCTGTTTGGACCAGACGCATACGTGGCGCCACCCGGTGGCAGAAAAAATTTCAAAAACCCTCATTCCGGTAAAATAAAAATTACCGGTAAAAATTCGGTAACTAAAATATTTTTACCGGTAAACCGGTAAAACGGTAATTTTTGTATTTTTTTTTAATGTGATATTATATCAATAAGATTGGGTAGTCTAAAAGCAAAAAATAATTAAAAATACAAGGTATAAGGTGGTAAACATTTTTTGGGACGTGGGCCGTAAAAAAAAACATGTCAGTACCATCCGAACGCGATGTCGTCGACAAAATGCAAGAGAACCGGCTGCGATGTAAAAAGGAGACCACCTGAATACATCGCCAATGTTGTGTACTCAATCTCAATATACCCGGGCAAAGGCGCAGAGGCAGGCCGAAACGGTGGTGGTTGAGTGTCGTAATGAATAAAATGAAAATCTACGAACTTGAAGAGGAAGATGTCCTGGACAGAGCGAAGTGGAAGAAGATACGGAAAGCGGAACCCGTCACAAGACGGGATAAACGCTAAGAATTACCGTGAAAAAAAAAAACATTTTTTTCATTGAAGTGAAAGCCCTTTTTTATGGTAAATCGTGGGAATTTTATGGACCATGGTTTTGGCCCTACGCGTGGAACAACTCGGGCCGCCGACACGGGTCTGTTGTCTATGCAGATGGAGGAACGATGAGCCACCCGAACTCACCGTCCACAGACCGACGCCTACGGTGGCCGGGAGTCGTCTCTCGACACTCGGCGCCCGTGGTGTCTTCGGTCCACTACAGCGGTTGGGATGAGAGGTGCGAACTCGCAGGCGCTCCACCGTCTCCTTCTCGAGCTGACTGGGAGAGACTGAGAATGACTGTTTCGCAGAAGGAGGCGACGACTTCCCATTCCCTCTCGCTTCGGACTATGGCTTGAACCAGGGCCGGACGCGAGAGGTCGTCGTTGCCTATTGGCTCGACGACGACACGGCGGTACCCTTCCCAGGCAGTGCACACCTAGACTGTGTGCTCCACCGTGTCCTCAGTGCTGTCCGCATGGTAGTGAAGTAAAAGCCCTTGCTCAATAAGGTCATAGAGTAGGTAAAATAAGCATAAGCTACATTTTTATCTAATAGGAACTGACAGCTATGAGGAAATTCAGATTAACCGAATGAATACAATTTGTTTAGATGTTATAAATTAAGATGAGAATGAAGATTTGTATCTAACCTAGAGATAGTTAAGGAGCCACATAAGTTTACTTTCCTAAAAAATAGCAACTTAACACTCTTAACACTCTTACAATATGTAATGTCTGCAATATTACATTATGTTCAGGCTACATAATGAAGATTTGACGTTAAATGAACAATTGCTATATATTATCACAAAAACGTAAAAACCGGTAAATTACCGGTTACATATTATTTTTACCGGTAAATTAAAAATCGCGAAAATGGGCGGTTTTACCGGTAAACCGGTATTGCATGCCCTAATTAAAACTGAGTTTGTGGAGGTTTTCCCCACTATAAACATGACGCTTAGTACATTTTAGTCCCTTTTCCTGAACGTACCAGATAATAAACAATAGCCAGTAACTACCCAGTTTGTACAACGTCAGTACAACATTAATTAATTGGCAATGAGGAAAAAATATCCATTTTATGTTCTTTTATTTCATACGTAAACCAACTTGCAAAAAAATGATCCTCTGTAAATATTATCGATGTTTAAAGCTTCAAATGGTTTAAGGAATACCTCACAAATCACAATAATTTTAAATATGTTCTCTTTATGTTTTTTTATTACTCATACTTGACTAAAAGTCAGCAAGTTTGCAATTAAATCGGACCTTCCTCGGATGTTGTGTGACGTCAATTTTTATCTTCCTTTCCTCACTGTCCAAATGATTCATGAACGACAATCCCCGTATCACCGTGACTCATAGCAATAACGTATTCAGTAAAAGATAGTGTTCTTTATATTACGATCATTACTTATATCCCTGATAACTACTTATTGCTTTGTTTCGCACACTTGTAACTACATATTAGTATTCAGGACTTTTTTCAAAAGTGCTTAATTTTGACCACATCATTGCTTACCACAAGGTGCCTCAGTGGTCAAAGGCCTTACCATTATAAATTAAACAAGGTCTCCCTAGCTATTTAGGAAGAGATTCCAAAATGCAAAGGTTTTATGTTCCCTTATTTTTGCAGTTTTCATATCAGGTGTCATGAAAACAGGAAAGGACTAAAATGGAAAAGTCCTATTTTAAAAATAAAAGATAAAGTTAATAGGTACATACTCATCCCCTAGAATAATGTTTTTTAAGACCACTTACCTACATTACACTAATCTTATTAAATAAAGCAGCAAAATTCTACATGCGTCTTGGCTTCGATTCAAATGTACGGATCGATAACTAAGACGCCATTATTTGAGACAAAGTAATGAAAAAACACACATGCCCTTCGTTTCACCTTTTCTGTTACTGTTACTGTTACAGCCTTTTTTTATCGTCCCACTGCTGGGCACAGGCCTCCTCTCACACGGAGAAGGGTTGAGCATTAATCACCACGCTTGCTCAATGCGGGTTGGTGATTTCAGACTTTATAGTCCAGGTTTCCTCAAGATGTTTTCCTTCACCTTTTTATCAGCCATTGGTGTCCAAGATATACTTAGAAAGTACATACAAACTTAGAAAAGTTGCATTGGTACTTGCCTGACCTGGAATCGAACCCGCGCCCTCATTCTCGAGAGGATGGTTCTTTACCCACTAGGCCACCACGACTTCTATTGGCATAAAAACGGATATTAGAAGCGAATCATATTGATACATAATATTTGGAATTCAGCATTAATTATAATGTTAATGCTAAACTGATAACGCATAGGCTGAATTTCCTAAGACTTCACCTTTTCAGTAGATACATAATATTCCCCGACCCCCGAATCTAAAAATCTGAAACATCTAAAAATCGTAAATCTTTTTGCAAGTACTATTTTAGGCCATGCTTGAAACAGTGAGTGCAAAATGAAAATGCAATAGATTTTCATTCAAGTAAAAATGAGAAAAAAAAAATTACAACTATTAAAGGTCATCCCAAAGAATCATGTGGTCCATTTTGAGCATATAGTAAGCAATGCTTGCAATGTTCTTGTCCACATTGAAGGCTATTTATCAAATTCTATTTTGTCTCACAATAAACAAATGAAAATAAATGTTGATAATGGCATCACCGTTTACTTGGTACTTGGAAATAGCTATTCATTTTAGTCAACCATGAAACATCGATGAGTAATCTCACAGTAAACATTTGATGGCGATATAATTCGATAGAGGTGATAAACATGATAAGACTGTCAAGAAATTATTAGATAATGATTCACTTTTTGGAGGTAGGTAGTTTTTAAACTGAAACATTATTCCTTTGTTTTTTAAATAAAGTATTTTCTAGTAAAACAACCACATATGGAGATTTCCACGACAGAAGTTGATTTCTGTACGTAGAAGTCTACACAGTTCTTTGTCTGCATTATTAACTTTATCTGTACTCTCTTGATTGTATACCGGCTAAAATTAAAAATAGCAAACAGAAGCAAAATTCCTTGGCTCGACAAAACTGACTTCGGGGAACCCCCTTTCACAAACGTTTGCCAACCTTCACACATTTCATTATCGTTTGTTATCGTAGTCCAGTAATACACACTCGAATTTGCACCTTATTCCTGTACGTATATGTTGCAAATTGTGTCCACTGTTCTATGTTCAAGTTTATTCGCGGTATGCCGTCCCTATATATATATGTTTATGCTACGCTGTTATCCAGCCAGCTTACGATATCACTTTATCACAAACGAATTTGTCACTTATTGATGTACTGATAAAGTCCATATTTGTTTTAGCATAGCCATTAGTGTTAATTTCTAGGATATGGAGTGTCATATGTCTGTCCCGTTTGTTCAAATATTATGTCATTTGGTTGTTTCATTCATTATTGTGAAGTGTGGGTGCAATGTCGGAAAGTAAAGGTGTGTCGTGAATTTAAATTTTTTTAAATGTCGCTCAAAATTGTGTTTGTTTCGTATAAAACGTCCAGTTCTATTGTCTTCGTCTTAAAACTGCTATTGTATTGTCTGAATCTTTTGTGTGGATGCCTTTTCACGTTCTACAGTTGGTTTGGAATCTCCAATATTTAGAAACATGATTTTGGTAAAGATCTTCTCCAAAAAATCGGGAACGTGATAAGGCATTCTTCTGAATTTCTGGGGCTTCGAAGTTGTATTCCTTACCTCCTTAGTCTTCTTCCTCTTCTTGGTTAATTCTTTTCAATGACTTTGTCCAATCTTACCATTCTGACTTCTAAAAGTCTGAAAGCTCCATCGCGTAATTAAAATTCAGTTGTGTACCGTAAGATAGCTGATATGTCGGTTAGCAGTTAACATTATCTGGTCTTCCATGATGACCAATCAATCAATCCATCATAGTTTGACATAATTCTTTTTCGCATCTTTTACGCCCCAGATTTTTTTTCTATACAAAACACAGTCATTACTGGTTTCTTGGCAGCAGATACTCTTTTTTTCAAATTGGCATAAAAACGGATATTAGAAGCGAATCATATTGATACATAATATTTGGAATTCAGCATTAATTATAATGTTAATGCTAAACTGATAACGCATAGGCTGAATTTCCTAAGAAACCCTATAAACATTGGTTCTAATAGTTCTGTACAAGGAAATAAACAGCTACATTATGTAATGCCGTGAGATCATATAAACATTCATATGACGATAATAAATTGTGCAAAACTGTTAACTATTCATAGCACAGCCATCTAGCAAGTATAAAAATCATTTTCCAATATCTCTTCCATTGGTAACTTAAAACTTCATTGCAAGTTAATTCAAAAACTGGTTTCCTTATCTAAAGTATTTTACCACATACTTGAGTCATCTTAAAAGTGTGTTCCATATAATATTACTCAACATATTGCAACAAGGCTATATATTGCTATGTTAATCAGTACTCCCATCAATAAGTATCCACATATAATTATCCGTATAATTAGCAATTAATCAAATAAGATTTATTAAAGGAAAATTGCAGTCGTGACTGTGTTTAGTTTATAAACAACAAGAAGGATGCATATTGACTTATTCTTTTCATGTCTACAGATCAGAATCAAGGCGGGTATCCGCAGCAAGGTGGATACCCACAGGGCGGTTACCCACAGGGAGGATACCCACCCCCACAGGGTGGATACCCTCAGGGCGGTTACCCACCGGGGGGATACCCACCGGGTGGATACCCACAGCAAGGCGGATATCCTCCCCCGCAGCCAGGATACGGCGCAGGATATGGCGAGGTGAGTGTTTTGAATTTTCCTTTAAAACTATTGCTAATTAGCTGCCGGAATAATAATTTGTTGAAACGGGTGTTGTTACTAACTGAAAATGCTATCCTACTTCCTACTAATATTATTATTATAAATGCGACAGTTTGTATGTATGAATATGTAAATGAATATGTTTTCCTCATTAACGCAAAGACTACCGAATTATTTTTATGTAACTTAACAGTGATTCTTGATGGTCTGTAAGAGATCGCTTTTAGCGATAAGACCGCCCATTGTGTCACCGACTTTTAAATCTGTAGATCAGTGTTTTGTTGTTGTTTTTCTTTTTTAAATTGGTGTACATAAAGAGTATATCTATCTATCTATCTTGTATATTCAGAATAACATAAAGGCTAATTTTTATCCGGTTGCAGAAAGTAGTTTCCACGGGGCACAGGTGAAACGGCTATTGTACAAAATACTTTATTACTTATACTTTGATTTTCGTCAGCAACGTCTAGTCAGACAGTCAAAGGTCGTTTTGGGGCCTCCACCCCACTATATTGAATGAGTGAATTTTATGACGCGGCGTGTAATCGACGCCTACGCAACGAATGTGTTCGCTCGCGTAATATTTTTTAGGTTTCAAGGTTAGCGTGCTAAATTCTACCTTGAAACTGAACTAGCAATGACCTAGAATTTTTTCTACACGTGTATACCCGGAAATTTTATTTTATTTGGGTTATCAAACATCTGGATTGTTTTATTCTGTTGTGCCTATGTCATAGTCGGTGGTATCTTTAGAAACCGGTACGTTACAAGAAATCCTCTGTCTGCCTTTCCGTTTTCTAGTATATATCTATGTATAATTATAATACTTCTAATAAAAAGGAATCTTATTTTTGTTTATAGGGACCTTTAAGGCTCATGATATTGTACTTTCTTAAAAAGGTTGGAGTTTAAAATGCAAATTCAGATAGACAAATATTCGATTTGCAGAGTGAATCCATATGAAATGAGTACGATTATAATATTACTCATACTATGTGTAACTGTGACTGTTTCATAACAAATCAGTGTATTGCATTTCATTTGTTGCACTGATGTAATTGAATCATTTCTACTTTCTACGCCAATTAGTCACACATATAGTATATAGAGTGGAAAGTATATATTTTTCTACTTTTTGGGATAGAAACACCATTGAAATCTCGTTTTTGGTTGAGAGAGAGATGAAAGATTTTTGATCCCCCTTTATAAGGGAGAGTGTGAGATGCAGTATAAGTTTGAATCTAAACGAAATATGAAAAAGCCCTCAAAAAGAAATTATAATAGAAAAGGCCAATGTAGGCGAGCGCTAATGTCAATATAATTATGTCATTACAATATAAATAACGGTATTACTCATACCATTTACAAACTACGTCACATCACAACTAATTCCATTAAAAGTGATCTAGTATACCACGATACAATGACAGGTGTATTCACATGACTTGTAGTAAAATGTATGAAATTAGTAACAGTGACGTGTATTTCTTTGAATGCAGTTAGGAGGACTCGGCTTTCGACTAGTTAGTAATGTTTATTGATTTTCCTGTTCGTAGGAGGGGGGAGATCCTACTCACAGTTTTATTGTTTGTTATAGTACCTATATAGGTTTGTGTAGATGCCTTTTTGACTCGGTTTACTGCGTATATGACGCGTTGAAGAAGTTAGAACTCTCGTTCTAAGTTAAGGAGAGGCGGTACTACGAGTATTTAGGATAAATAATATTTTGCATAAAGTCAGTAGAGCTTTTAATGATGCGTTCCTTGCGTAGACATTAAATTTAGATTTCTCTGGTTTCTAGCTCTCAATAGCAGTCGGGTATATACCTACCTATATCTTCAATATTCTTCAAGTATAGACTATTGTTCCATATTGGACTGTTTGTGCATATATGTCAGAAATGCGTTTGTTTGTAAATACCTGCTTTGCAATGCGAGAGAAATTTCTAGTATAGATATTAGATTGACCAATTATTTTTCTAAACACATAATTCTAATAGCATAGTTTGCTTTTTCAACCTCAGGCAGAAAAAACGTATCATTATTTTTTGAAAACGAAATTAACCAAGACAGACAACACAGGTAGACATTTGAATTAATTAAACCAGTTCGGCAACTTCTTAAAATACTATAAAAATAGTCTCTAACATACCATATCAGTAATCCGGTTTTAGCTTTAAAACAACAAGTGATCTTTGTAGTCTTTATCAATAGATGTAAGATAAGGGACTAGCAAAGTCACATTTAATATTAGTTGCTGAGTCAATAAGAGTCAATTTGAATGGTGATATTCTTCATTCCCTGAGAATGTTGTAAAGTAGATGCTTCCCTCAGAAACACCACGCTGCATCTCCCGTGGAATCTATCGTCTTCACCGTTCTTTGTACCTTTTATTGTTTTTCATCACTGATTTCAAGACCAGGTTTTCTAACTTTCTACCTCTATAAGTATAATGTATAATTGATGTACGTATCTTTCTGTACGTGTCTGTCTCAAACAATGTTGGTCCAGGCTTCTATTTTTGTTGTAAGTCAATGCAATCAGGCTGCTTCTCATTTCTTATTCATATAAATCTGTTTAAATTGTGACCTTAAGACTTGGCCTGTCCTATTCGTAGTAATTGGAAGTTCAAAGAACCTCTCAAGTATGCGTTTCCGTCACGGTTGAAGATTTGACCACTCACTGCAGTTGCGTTACTTATACACAAGTTAGTACATTCACTACCCTCGTAAATGGGACACCGCGAGATTATATAATTTATACTTCCATTAAAAATGATAAATAGATTTATGATAAATAGGCAGTGTGTGAAATTGTAGGGAAATAATTTCTACTGAGCCGAATTTGAAAATTGCATTTACAAAAACTTGACTTTAACATCTTAATGGCAATATAAACGTTGCACCATGTTATTGATAGTAATCATGCATGGTACAAAATTGCAAATACATAGATTTATGCAGTTGCAGCTAAGCATTCATTTTATATTGTAATGATGATGATGATGCGAATAAAATTATCCAGTTACACCTCATAGTTTATACGCCTACTTAAATAATTATCTGATAGATCTTCATGAGTGCAATGTATATTTATGACAGGTCAATGCGAACATTTTACATACGATAGGCATAAAGTTATCAGAAGTGTGACAAACTGGGTTTTTACAGGGTATAACTTGTCTCAGTATAGTCCAATTAGGTTGTCTGCTTTTAATGCAAGCGAGTGTATAAGCTGACCTCTACGGTGTGTTTCATTTTATCATGAGAATCAGTGTAGCCATTATAAAAAAAGTATCAAAGTTCGTTACAAAAACAATGCTGAAATAATATTTATCTTCTGTTATCTAATCTTATACATGAATCATCTTTGTTCTCGAATTATTTATAATGTTGATCATTTAGCACAGCTCGAAAGTATTTACTACTTAGAGATTATCTATAGAAAATTCTTCCTAATATAGAAATCTGTGTAGGTACATTACTCATATCACATTTCTTATTTTTTTATTTATTATCATCAGGCATTCGAAAACTTGCTAAACGATGCCCATTTCTGAATGAAGTCGGTTAAAAACTGTCAATCATGGCTTTCTAAATTTAAAACCATATTACATAACGGTTGATTTTCGCGCCATTTTCGTGTGGCCCGTCCCTCCTGTCTAAGTTATCAGTTTTACCCATTTTCGTATCAGCTTATCAGCCTACACTCGCTTGATAAGCACAACTTAGTATACAGAAAACACGGCCACAATCATGTCTCAGGTGAATTTTACTCGAAATTTCTAGTAAATATCTGTTAAAACACTTGGAAACAATGAAATCTGGGACTATTTTAAATTCTAACATGTTTCTTTTACCATATAAAATATATTTTTGGGAAGGTAACTTAGTGACCCGTTTTCATTGACTCTAAGTGTAATTGGTGTGATTGAGGTTATGTCATTATGCTTGTCTAATATTTCCAAGTTTTGTGTTTCAAAAGTTCTCGGGGAAGTTTTAATTTATAAAATAATAAAGTTCATGTAATAAACAGGTAGTCATGTAATGAGTTTTAGCATGAAAATAATTCTAGAGTATTGCCAGTATAAATACATTCCTTACTGCAGTTTTATTATTTAAAATGGAAAATACTTTCATTATGTGAAGTATTTATAGAGTGTACACGCAGAGAAATATCTGGCTATCTATACGAGAAAAAATGCTACTGTAACTAGAACTTCTGTTAGCAACCGTGACAGCAAGACTCGTTGTTGACTTTACAAAAACCGTTTTGTTATTATTTTTACCTATCGTTTTATTAAGGACAACTAGACGTTAAGTTTAACTGACCAACCAACATAGTACTCAATACAGTGCAAATAACGCGCCTGTTACAATACCAATGTAATTAGAACCATACGTCACTAATTTACATTACTAAATCGATCGTAAGGACTACTATGCGATCTTGTATACATAAACACTTTTTTTTTTTGGGTTTACTAAATATTTTGCTGTATCTACTAATCAATTTATGTAACATAACGACCTGAACTGTAATGATAACTATTCGTATTGCAATGCTAGCTTTATGTTTATTGTAACAAGTACAATACATATTGTAATGCTAGCATCCTAGGTATTGTTATAGCTATTATCTCGTATGTAGTACCTACTGGTTTAGATGAAACCTGCAATCTAGTGCACTTATAGTACCTACTAACGGGTCCTCACAGGCTTTTAGTAGACGAAAATCCAATTTTATTTGTCTATAAGTAAATAAAACTGTATTTTCTCCACTGAAAGCCTAAAAGGGATCCGTTGTTGGTGCTGTCAGTCCACTGGATTGCAGGCGCTCCATCAAAACGCAGTTCATATATAAGAGCCAGCAGTATGTGTGACGTAGTAAAACAATGCCTTTTTCAATACATTATCTAAAGACTCCGACTATCTTGTATCATAAGTGTCATCAAGTGTTAGATTAGAATCATAGAATTTGAGATTATCGGCATTTTTTACGACGTCCCACGCGCTACGGCTCTATATGTTTAGGATCCCTGGAATCAAAAATAAAAAATATTACGTACAGAGAAAAATGACATTTATTTTAATATAATCATCACAATCATTGGTCCGTAGAAATTACACTTACACATTACGGCCCCTCACATCTGCATTGGTAGCATGATCGCGCGATAAAACATCCGTCCCTATCGCACTTACTAATAGTGCGATAGGGAGATGTTTTATCACTTTTCGCGCGATCATGCTACCCGTTCAGGCGTCTTTTCAGCGTCGACGTCCCTTATACTTATCATTTCTACATTCAACTTGTAAAGTATGGGGCCCTATTAGAGCCTGTTCACACTAGCGATTCTTTTCGGCGATGCGAGATCGCGGCGTGCACGCAACGAGCTCGCCGCGGGTCGTCGCGGTATCGCGGCGATTATTTTATCGCAATAATATCGCCGCGAGCAAACTTTATATGTGTGTGATATCGCAGCTTGCTCGCCGCGTGCTCGCGGCGATATTAATGCTAGTGTGAACAGGCTCTAATAGGGCCCCATACTTTACAAGTTGAATGTAGAAATGATAAGTATAAGGGACGTCGACGCTGAAAAGACGCCTGAACGGGTAGCATGATCGCGCGAAAAGTGATAAAACATCTCCCTATCGCACTATTAGTAAGTGCGATCTCGCATCGCTTAAAAATCGCCGAAAAGAATCGCTAGTGTGAACAGGCTCTTAGAGCAAGAGCCCAGGGCCGTATATTTATTAATGTATGCTCCGATGGTCATTTCTGAAGTCTCTATTTCCTTCAATCTATTTTTGGAAGTTTTTTGCCACTTCTCTATCACTAAATGCCAGGGTTCTGTACAGTTTTGGAGCCACTGGATATCTTCATCTGCACCACCATCTGGAAAGATACATGGACTAATAAAAAAATCATGAAATAAAGACTTCAAAATAATTTAATTTAGTAAAATAAGTTGCAAGTTATTAATGTAATTAACTAGTGTCATGCCAAATCATGGGATTAGGTTGTCAAGCGGACCCCAGGTTCAATTGAACCGTGTCAGAAAGGTGGGCCAAACGTTAGGAGGATGATGAAACTGCAAGTTATTAAAGTTGCTAGAAAGAGGCCAAGGAAAGGCAGTCAGACAAACAACACAGTTGTCCTTTTTTCCTTTTGAGGTTTGAATACAATTAATAACCTATTTGGGAGATGCTCTAATCCAACAGTGGGATCACATTTGGCTATTAAAAAAAATAAAAACCCAGGTAGATAACTTAAAACTTGCCTTCTTCGACGACTTCTGGCTCGTTGCTGTTATTGTTGATGTTGCTGCCATTTTTCTTTTTAATAACCTTAGCCTCCCTTAATTCGCGGCGCCTGTTTTGTAGACAGTCATATAATTTGCCTTTTGCACATCTTTTTATTTTAAGTTTAGTATCATTAATGTATGGAATAAAGTAAGTACTTATATTTTCCTTTTTGAATACTTCAGTTATTTCTTGTGCTTTTGTAAGAAGTAGAGAACTGTCTATTCTTTTATTTGGGTCTGATTGCATTAGGTCTTTTATTATTATATTGCAAACTTTTCTTCGCCCATTATTTGATAATTTGCCTTGTTCTGAATATAAATTTAGCAGGCCTTGTCCTTCATTCGATTTTAAGAGTAGATTTTTCAACGGCTGAAATACACAAAAATAAAATTAATTATTAAAATAATTGAGTAGGTTATTATGATATAATATTGTCTTCGGTTAGCGCGATAGTTACTCATGAAATAAAACTATAGAAACGGATTATTATGATAGTTTTTTAAAAGCATATATTTAATTTAGTTCTAACATTTTTTATGTTTTATTTTGAGGTCAAATATTAGGTCTCTACCTATGAAATTGGTGTTTTTAACACTCTTACTGCGTGGCCAAAAACAGCCGGAACAACAATCGATCAAATCGCTTACCTATTTAAATAAAATAGAATACTTTAATGCGAACCAAGCGAACCATGGTAAATGTACAGTTGTTACAATAAAATTCATAGAACACATGGCATCCTGATACTAAGACAATGGTACAACTTACCTTGAAAAGTATGAATATATTGGGGTAAACCCCACTGCTTTAATAACTGAGGGACGTCTTGGTCAATGTCATCATCCATCTCGTCACTGGTTTTGTAATAATAACCCAAAAAGGCGAAAAACACTTCAAATTCAATCTGCAATACTGCGCTCGCTCGCTGGTCAAAAACACAATGGCCGCCAAGCCGGACGCCGGCTCGGGTGCGGGTGGCGGTGGCGGGGCGGGATGCGAGCGCGCGAGTTTGTTTACAAAAATTAAGCAAAATTAAAAATTTTGAAAAAACCCCCGACGGTAAAAATCTTATTGAAAAATAATAAAATAACTCAAAACCCCCGACTTAACCCAATTATATAGGAATATCCGTCGGGAGCTGCCATTAAACCAGCTAAAGGATTCTAGTGTCGTGAATACAATTATTGAAGAATTGTAGATGTTTAACGATGACATAAAATACACTCAATTAATTGTTGAAATTTCATATAGAAAAGGCAGCCCCCGACGGTTATTCCTATATAATTGGGTTAAGTCGGGGGTTTTGAGTTATTTTATTATTTTTCAATAAGATTTTTACCGTCGGGGGTTTTTTCAAAATTTTTAATTTTGCTTAATTTTATTTCAGACTTTTTAGAGAACATATACGAATTATAGTCTATATAATATGTTATTGCAATATTATTTTGCACCGATATTGTAGCGCCCTCTAGTGAGTTACAGGCGTAATTTTTATTATTTGGGAACATGCATTAAGCACGTACACATTGCTGATGAAAACAGAATTGTAATCGGACGTTTTGATTATATTGTAACATTGTTTGGCACTAATATTGTGGCGCCCCCTAGTGATTAATAGCCATGACACCTATCTAAGAACATGAACTCATCGAACACAAAACCGTTATTGAAAACCGCATCAAAATCGGACCATTAGTTTAGAAGGTAGGTGGGAACATTACTTTGCTCTTTTGCACTAATATTGTGGCGCCCCCTAGTGAGTTACAGCCATGACACCTATCTAAGAACATGAACTCATTGAACACAAAAACGTTATTGAAAACCGCATCAAAATCGGATCATTAGCTTAGAAGGTAGGTGGGAACATTCCTTTGCTGTTTGGACTAATATTGTGGCGCCCCCTAGTGAGTTACAGCCATGACACCTGTCTAAGAACATGAACTCATCAAACACAAACCCTTTATTGAAAACCGCATCAAAATCGGATCATTAGTTTAGAAGGTAGGTGGGAACATTACTTTGCTCTTTTGCACTAATATTGTGGCGCCCCCTAGTGAGTTACAGCCATGACACCTATCTAAGAACATGAACTCATTGAACACAAAAACGTTATTGAAAACCGCATCAAAATCGGATCATTAGCTTAGAAGGTAGGTGAGAACATTCCTTTGCTGTTTGGACTAATATTGTGGCGCCCCCTAGTGAGTTACAGCCATGACACCTATCTAAGAACATGAACTCATCAAACACAAACCCTTTATTGAAAACCGCATCTAAATCAGATCATTAGTATAGAAGATATGTGGGAACATTACTTTGCTGTTTGGACTAATATTGTGGCGCCCCCTAGTGAGTTACAGCCATGACACCTATCTAAGAACATGAACTCATCGAACACAAACCCTTTATTGAAAACCGCATCAAAATCAGATCATTAGTTTAGAAGATATGTGGGAACATTACTTTGCACAAACGCACACACAAACACACAAACACACAAACGCACATCTCTCACCCTAAACGCATATACCTGCTCCGTTCCGTCGTGGGTAAAAAACACAGTTTTCGATAAACAGTACAAGATACTTTGCTATGAATACCACCTCGATTGTTATTGTAGGTAACATTATTATTTTATAATATTTTAAAACACACTAACAAATAGCACGGAGTAATACATGCATTGTACCGTTTACTGTTTCCGGTGCGGTTTTTACTATAATAGTCTTGTTAAGGCCTAACACTACATAAAGGGTAAACCAAACTAAACGATTTTTAAGTGACGCTACGAACGATATGTACTGCAAACAATAATGTAGTTGTAATAAAAATATTATTGTTTTGATTACAAACACACTCGTAGTCTACCAGTAACATTGTAAATCATTAACCGTAATTGGATCATTTAGTAATTGCGAATCTCTGTTTCTTATTACTTACAATACATTATATAAATATTAACAGAATTCTTGTTCATGATACATAAATTATTGATGTTTTTGTTCAATTATATTTTTTTGTAAGCTACATTAATCAAATAATATAATGAAACATACGATTAGTAGGAATGAGTAATTAGTCGTAAAGATAACAAGGGTCAAGTATTTCAAACTAGAAACTTTGTAACTTCATTTTACTATTCGATTCAGTACTTCTGTTTGTCACCAATTTCTCTGCGTGTAAACAAATATTTTTTTTCCTACATGTTAAAATTGTCATGTTGTTATTTCATATACATTAGGTAAATTTTTCACATCCCGTGGATGATTCTAGAATAATACCAATAGGTTCATACAAAGTTATTTTTGTATACCAACGGAAGTTCAAATTCCTGTACATAATATAAATTAATGGTAATTTGACATAATTGATAACGTTAAAGGATTATATTAATTGGGATATAGCACGATTTTATTATATTTTTCCTATGCACAGTTTTGACATCATCATCAGCCTTTTTATCATCCCACAGCTGGGCACAGGCCTCCTCTCACACGGAGAAGTTTTGACCTTTTTATCATCCGACAGCTGGGCACAGGAATCCTCTCACACGGAGAAGTTTTGACCTTTTTATCATCCCACAGCTGGGCACAGGCCTCCTCTCACACGGAGAAGTTTTGACCTTTTTATCATCCCACAGCTGGGCACAGGCCTCCTCTCACACGGAGAAGTTTTGACCTTTTTTTGAAAAAATATATGAACCATCACATGACCTTTCCCGCAGTGGGTTAGCAGCACGATCGAGTGTCAGACTCTTACTGACTAAAACGCACCATGTTACTTCTCAAGCCCTTTATGTACCAATACCGCGGTAACTCTTTCGAACAATCCCGCAGCCCCGGGAGAAGTTTTGACCTCAAAGAAGGACAATTGCTTGTATTCTCAGTACGGTAAACATATCGATTCTTCGCTCCAGACATGATGGCGCCTTCGCAGAGATGGCTACATCGTAATGACCTATCCCAAATGTTATAGCATTTAATGATTTATGTACATGTATGTGCAATATCAAAGGGGCAATTTTTTTTGCCTCTATGTGTATTGACATTTTTTTCTCTGGATAATAAGTAGGCCATGTTTTCCCCCGGGCTAGAATAGACTATCTTTGTACCAAAACTCATTTAGGTACCTACGTCGGTTTTGTAGTTTTGATGTAAACACAATTAATAAAGGTTTTCTATATTGCGGTAGTTTTTAATAGTACCTAAATAAACATCATACAAGACTAACAAATAAGTACCTAACCTAATGTTCACTTCTAAAAGTGATTGATTTAGCAATTAAGTATACATAGCTAGGCATGTTCTATAGTGAAAAATAATAACGATCGATTCTTCGTGACCTCGACAACACCATGTATTTGCTTATATTCGCTGCGGTTTTAAATTGCCAACACATGGCTTATGGCAATTCTTCCACTTTCACGTAATTTATGTAACTTTTCTAAAACTTTGAAGTCTGTTGTCTCCGATCCGTCAAAGTCATTCCTACTCAGTCTTAGAAGATGGCCGTACCCTGGGCCTTACAGTGAGACAGTAAAAAAAAATCATTCAGTGAGACTAAAGTTTTTGATTTAGTTTACTAACAAACAAATAGAATACTGAATACATTATCAATAGTTCTTTATTTCTTTATTAGTAACTATCTTTGGATAGGCAAATCTTTTGGCTATATGTAGCATTTCTGTAAGTACCTAACAGTGTCATGTGTGTATAATTTTGTTTGTTTGTTCGTTTCAGCCAGCAGGATACGCGCCTCCGCCGGGGAGCCTGGGCGAAGATGGAGAGGTTAAAGGCTTCGACTTCACTGAACAGTCCATACGCAGATCTTTTATCCGCAAGGTAACTATCCAATATGTAAAAAGTAATACAAACGCTGTGTAATATCTATTTTCTCTTTTTTTGTGTAAAATGTATTATTTGAGGAGTCAAGTGTAGACAGAGCGTATAAAGGAACTTACTCATATTTTAAAAATGCTGCCCAGTCTATGGAAATGGTCTTGAAACATAAAGACTAATTTATGAAAAAATATTAACATTAAGACTACTTACATGTTCTCCTTAGCCAAACTGCCCCATATAATTTGATAATTTCCAACAGTAGCTAAATAAAATCTATAACACTTTTCGGGTCATTCAGTAAGCAAACAACAGTATTGTAACTTCAGCATTAAGCATATCTCAAAACCAGGGACCGAAAACCTTTATAAATTACGGTACAGGTATTGAAGAATTTTGGTTATTTTTAAGACATAGGTTACCACTATCAGGGTAACCAGACAGAAGAAAAATTTAACCTCTATTCAGGTTACCGTTTTAATACCGGCTACCTAAAAATGACCTTGATTAAGTACGAGAAATAAACCTCGCCACTCGCTATCAAACTGAATGAAAGACACGTTGTGCGTTCGGCGTGCCGTGCCAGCCAGGGCCGTGATTGGTCGGTGATAGGGGTAATTTTTATTTCGGTAACCGGTATTAATACAGGTTGTATTCAATTTAATAATAAAGGTAACCCTTAAAATTACCTGTAAATGAAAAAAAGGTTGTTACCGAAAAAATACCCGTATTGATCATACCGGTTTCGGTCCCTGCTCAAAACACAATCTTTACTATCCAAATTACAAAAATAATTTTACTATTTCTCAGGTTTATATTTCTATTTTCTCCAAAATTTATGTTGTAACATTTTTCTGGTAAATTCCAGGTATACGCGATCCTCATGTGCCAGCTGCTGGTGACGATGTCGTTCATCGCGCTGTTCCTGTTCCACGCGCCCACCAGGACCTGGGCGCAGCGCAATACTTATCTCTTGTAAGTAGTATATACAGCATAAAAACTTTTTCATAAACAAATAAAACCAACTTCAATAATATGCCATAAAAAACCAGCTCCTAAGTCTGACAAATAATATGATGAAAACCGTGTAGAAATCGATTCAGCCAAATCAATCAAAATCAAATCAAAATTCGTTTATTCAAACTTGGCTGCAAAACAGCACTTTTCGAACGTCAGAAATTTCGAGATATCAGAGAAGAGGGCAGAGACGTGAAATTCTTCTGGCTGAGGGCCCACGTGGGAACTCCAGGGAATGAGAGAGCGGACCAGCTGGCCAAGGAGGCTGCTCTGACAGAAAATATAGCGGAGTACAACAAAGTTCCCGTATCGTACGTGAGAAGGAAAATACGGGAGGGGACTATCAGAAAGTGGCAAGCGCGATATGAATCCTCCAGCACAGGAGCGGTCACAAAAGTGTTTTTTCCAAATGTCCTTGCGGCAAAAAGAACACTTAAAGAAGCTGTCCTTACACCGACACACATCCAGATCCTAACCGGGCATGGAGGATTCTCAGCGTATCTCCACAGATTCCACCTCAAAAACAGTCCCTCGTGCGTCTGTGACCCCAGCTGCGATGAAACAGTCTGGCACCTGCTTTTCGAGTGTCCAAGGTTCTGCCACGACAGAATGGAACTGGAACACACGATCGGAACTCAGTTAAGTCAGTCCACACTCCACACGATCATGGGGAAACCGGCTACTAGGAAACCATTTCTTGCTTTCGCGAGCAAAGTAGCCATAGTCGCAGCTGCGGCCAACAAAACGGACCGTACTCCGCGAAATCAGAACAGATCGCCATCTGACACCAGCGCAGTCACTACACTCGCCACGACCACCACACCTACAACCATACACACCACCACCATACAACCACATTTAACGTCAACAACAACACAGACAAGAACCACTCAACCGACAACCACAACACAAACGACAACAACACTAACAACAACCACACAACCGATAACCACACAAACTACAACCATACACGAAACAACTACAGAACAGACACCTACAGAACTGACAACCAGACAAACGACAATCATACACTCAACTAACACAGAACTGACAACCACGCAAAGGACCCCTACTAACACCAACTCACAACCAGCGCAGCCACAGAAATCACCCACCAGTCAACAGTCAGCTCCAAGTACCATGCCCATCGCACAGCTTCTGGCATTCGGAGGAGACGGAGTGCCAGGCATAAGACTGCGAGGAGTCGCCTTGTTTATGAACAGGGAAGTGGAAAAACTAGGCATAAGCTTCTGCATAGGCTCGAGTCAAGCTGGAGCTCGAATAACTATTGCACCAGGCCTCGCCGCCCTGGTCAACGGTTGCACCACCAAGACAACCATAAAAGGCAGCAAGTACCATGCACTGCCTCAATTGGAAGTAGCCTCTCACCGATGCCGACTATTGCGATTCAAAGGCAAGACGATCGTAATACTCGAGTGGAGAGAGGAGACTCCGTTCACTCAGGCGTGCTCACTGCTGCAAAAGATCGCAGAGGATGAAGAAGAAGCGCCAGCCACGGCTCGCACCATAAGCGTCGACGCGATGGCAGTTGGATGGAAAAGGGGTGAAGTTGCAGACCGCTTCGGCTGCTTGAAAGCCTCGGAACACCATGAGGTGGTAGTATACGAGGACAGAGGGGAAACCTTGAGTTTCCTTAAAGTCCCCGGAAACCCTACAGCCGGCGCGACGAGCCCCACAAAAAGTCCAACTGCGCAAAGCGGGTCTGAAAGAGCCCAGCAAAAGATAGCTGCTGAAAAAGCCGCAAAGGAGCAAAGGAATACCACCAGCAAAGAGGAGCACGCTCGTGCGCGGAATCGCCTTAAAGCTATCGGTTCTTTCCTGAGCGCCATGCTCCCATCGGTCAGTCGCAAATCACCAACAGCGAAACAGGAATCAGCAGTGGAGCGGTTTTTCCGAAAAAAGCCCAAAGAGCCCGAGTCACCAAAGCCTAAGCCTACAAGAGCAGACAAGGGGCAGGTCAGCCCACCGACCCTCGCGATGAGTTTGGGCACCACGGACCATGTCAAAAGCGCTTTCCTGGAGTACGTTGCAGTCGTAAGGGCCACAAAGGAGGTAAACCTTAGAACTTGCAACAAGATCATGCTGACCTTCCGTCGAGAAAATGAGGGTCTGCTCCGGGTATTGCTCAAGGAAGCAGAGGCGGCGGTGTACGACAACGCCAACTCCCAAGTCATTGCGGGGGAAATGACGGGGTCGTACATGGCTGCCTACAGCGCAAAGAGCGGTTTCGTGGCCCTGGACGAAGAAGCAACGGAGCGAACTGGCAAAATAAAATTCCAGACGCCACACGATGACCCGATAGTGGTTACCGCCAAATGTACCAAAATCATGCTGGAGGATAGTATCCTTGAAATGGCACAGACCGTTTCTGGGACCTCAGACACCTCAGCATCGATGGAACCTTGGGCGGTACCCAATATCAGATGGGTAAATGGGGTGCCGGGGTGCGGCAAAACTACCTGGGTGGTGAAACACTTCGACGAGAGGAGGGATGTCGTAGCCACCACGACAACTGAAGCGGCCAAAGATCTAAGAGGAAAGCTTGCGCACCAATTGGGCGATAGGGCGAAGACAAAGGTGCGCACTATGGCCTCAATTTTAGCCAACGGGTTCAAGCCAAATGAGAAATGTCACCGCTTGACGGTAGACGAAGCTCTCATGAACCACTTCGGGGCCATAGTCATGGCAGCAAAGTTGTCTGGTGCAAGCGAGGTGGTCCTCATCGGAGACGTGAATCAGCTACCATATTTGGACAGGGATAACCTTTTTCCATTAAAGTATACCCGTCCATATCTGGTTGCTGGCATCACACAGGAGCTGCTCTGCACCCACCGTAACCCGATGGATGTGGCCTTCGCACTCAGCGAGATATACTCAGGTATATACTCCTCTAAAACGTCGCTGTCTCATGTTCATTCCCTGAGCTTGAAGGGTTTTACGGGAGCGCAAATACCGACCACCGCCCAGAACACCCTATTCTTGGTTCATACGCAAGAAGAGAAATCTTCTCTTATTAGCCAGGGATACGGGTCCGGTGAAGGGTCGCGTACCTTAACCATTCACGAGGCTCAGGGACTGACATACGACAGCGTCGTCATCATAAACACTAAGTCCAGGAAGCTCCAAATTCATGACAGCGTCTCCCACGCGGTAGTGGCAGTGTCGAGACATACGGCTAGCTGCGTCTACTACACAGATGACGCCGACGATGCCACTGGCCGTTTCATAAAGCGAGCGATGGACGCGCCAATAAAAACGGTCGTCGAATACAACCTCAAGACGGCCATGCAACATCGAGACTCCACTGTCATGTTAGCCCTACTAGCACTTGCAAAGTCCCTAGTCGCTAGCGGGAAATGAGACCAATCCCCAATCCGTTCCTGTCCCAAAATCGTGTTTAAACTAAGTTGCCAAAGTCCATGAATATAGTGTTAAGTATTGTGTAAGTAATAAAAAAATTCTGTATACATATATATATAAATATTAAAATAAAAACGTAAATACGCGGTGGACTCACATAGTCTTAAGACTAGACATAAGTTTTGTGAGGCCAAGACGGTAAAACATTATAATTAAGTAAAAAAAAAAAAAATGTAAATAAAAGCGCGGACCCCCAAGTCTGCGGTAAGGATTTATTAAAAAAAAAAAAAAAAAAAAAAAAAAACGTCAGAAATTTACAAAAGACAGCCCCCAAAACGTCCACCCTTCACCACTTCCTGTGTTTTTGCTGGGAAGAAGAAGTGGCGCAACAAACTCCCCAGCAACACATGTCTGTCTGTAGGTTAGAAGAACCTTTCAACAAATTATTGTGTTTCTTTTGTATGCAGTATGTATTGCATTATACAATATGCAGCCACCACATGCTAGCTAGAACTCACCCTACATACCGTAACTAACTCAAGCATTGAATGAATTTAATGATAAGAAAATTAGCCTCCAATTATATCCAAACATGAGATAATCGCGCACAAATATACTATATATACAGATCAACTTAGAACATCCTTTTTTAAAGTCGGTAAGAGAGGGGCACTCTGTGTTATCGGGTGAAATTAACCTAATATTAAGGTTTCTATCTACATATACAACTATGTAGATTGAAACCTCAATTACCTCGTGTGTTCATAAGTTTTGAGACAAAATAAAAGTTGCATATCTTTTTAAATAATTAACTTATATTTATAAAAACAATAGTAAACATTAAGTAAATAGTAAGTAAAAATTAAATATAATTATTATTCAAAATGACCACCCCTGTTTTTAATACATGCCCTTAGACGATTTGGCCAGTCATCAATGGCGGCACGAATCTTTTCCAGAGGAATTCGCTTCGCTTCTCGGACAAGAGCTCGCTTAAGTGACTCCAAGTTTGGGTGGGACTTTCGGCAGGCTCTGAGCTCTAATTCGGTCCATAGAGAATAATCCAGCGGGTTGAGGTCGGGGCTGGAGGAGGGCCATTCATTCGCCGCAATGAAGGCCGGCACATTTTCCTTCAGCCAAGCTTGAGTGGTTTTAGCCTTATGGGATGGCGCCGAGTCTTGCTGGAAAACCCAATACTTGTTATGGAATAGGGTATTAGACAGGGGTTTCACAACAGTCTCTAGAATGTCACTTTGATAATTTTTGGCTTTCACCTTGACGCCTTGTTGGCAGAAATGAAGCTGAGTCACACCTTCGTACGAAACTCCCCACCATACCATGACACTAGCCGGATGATGAGTACGCGAGACATTCCGTGCTGAAGCTGGGACATCCTTGCTACTTTTGGCATACACTTTATTGTTTTGTCGGTTGAACTTTTCTTCGACAGTAAAGATTTTCTCGTCGGTGAAGAGTATCTTCCTCGCATCGTGTCTCTTAAGCAGTATTGGACAACGTTCGCGTCGCAATTGACGAAGGCGATCGTTTAAAAAGTGTACTTTCCTACGGCTATACGCCTTAACCTTGAGATCATATTTCAGTATTCTGTTGACTGAAACGCGCGAAATGTTGGTCTGCAGAGCGAGTTTCTTCTGAGTGCGACATGGATTTCGGCGAAGTCGCTCTCGGATGATTTTAATGTTCGCAGGCGTCCTCACAGAGCGTGGACGACCACTTCTTTGCCGATCTTGTAAAGAACTTGTCTCCTTGTATCGTTTAATAGTGTAATACACGAAGTTACGGCTCACACCAAAACTTTTCAGCTCTCGGAAAATGTCCATAGGTTTTCTTCCCACCTTAAATAGTGAAATGACGGTCGCACGTAATTCTTTTGTTCCCTCCATTACGAGAAAATTTAAATAAAATAATCCGAAATCATAGATATTAAAAGTTAACATTCCAAATTCAAAATTAGAAAAAAGAAATATACAGCAGCCAGTAATTTTTATTTTATTTTTATAAGTAAAAAGTTTGTCTCAAAACTTATGAACACACGAGGTATATCTCAATAATTAAAATTAACCTCTAAGGTTTCAATCTTTAAGGTTCAAATTTAAAGAGGTTAATTTTAATCTATGTGATATCAATTACTGATATTACTCAGATTAACTGGAGCCTCTACAAAAAATACTTACTAATTTTAATGTTAAAGCTGAAGAATTTGTCTACGACCACGTTTTAGGTAAATCTGCATTCTATGACTATTCTATCGTTGTCCGTCTATGTTTTGTAACAACATATTGTTATTCCCAGCTGGATAGCCCTGGTGGTGGTGTTCGTGTGCCTCATCGTGATGGCGTGCTGCCACGACGTGCGGCGGAAGGCGCCGCTCAACTTCATCTTCCTCGGCTTGTTCACTGTCGCGGAAAGCTTCTTACTCGGTCTCACTTCTAGCGTTTATCAAGTTGATGCGGTGAGTTTAGATGTGGTATTGTTATTTAAAAAATTATGACTCAATTGGCTCATCATTGAATTATTTATGAAAACACCATAAAAATTGGTAACCTTGAAGTTGGTGAAAAAAGTCAAATAAATAATGTAATAAATAAATAATAAATAATGTCGGGACACCTTTTCACACACGGTCGGTTAGCCCCATGGTAAGTTATTAATTAACTTGTGTTATGGGTGCTAACACAACTGATAAACTACATATAGCTACATATATACATATTTATAAATACATATTATAACACCCAGACCACGGCCAACAAGCATGCTCATCACACAAATGTCGACCGAACCGGGAATCGAACCCGGGACCTCAGGTCCGGCAGTCCGGCATGGTGACCATTGCGCCATCGAGGTCGTCAAATTCAAAGGATTTGTTTGCACATGAATACAGTTAAAGTGGCCGTGTAGCGACGGCTTAAGAATACATGTGTCGCTACCCCTTCTTCCAGTGGGTGTCGTAGAAGTCGACTAATGGAGTAAGAAATGCACCGAACACCAGTGCGAGAGAAGGAAAACTCGGAAAAAACCCTCTATCAACCCGTCTGGCCAGCGTGATAGCAGTAGGCTAAATACCTCTATGTGCAGAACAAAAAAGCCACGGCCCCTAGTTCCCGGCAGTTCCGCTATTCCCGGTCACGGTGGCGACCGTGGTTACGGCGGGACAGGGGGTGCGAAGAATCTCCGGGTTACGGGAGGCCACCAAACTAAACTGACTCTTGCGACGTACAACGGCCGCACGCTACGGCTTGACTCGCATCTGGCGCAACTCGAGGTGGAACTTGGGAAGATTAGGTGGCACATATTAGGGTTATGTGAAGTTCGAAGAGAGGGGGAGGACACCATAACCCTCGAATCAGGTCACCTAATGTACTTCCGAGAGGGAGACCAACAATCCCAAGGTGGCGTTGGGTTTCTGGTTAATAAGTCCCTAGCTGATAACGTTGTGGAGGTGTCTAGTGTGTCGAACAGGGTAGCGTACCTTATCTTAAAGCTCACCGACAGGTATAGCCTCAAGGTAGTGCAAGTGTACGCACCGACCTCGACACATTCAGACGATGAAGTGGAGGATATGTTTGATGATATATCAAGGGCCCTCCACTTCACTACAAAGACCCATTACACCGTTGTCATGGGGGACTTTAACGCTAAAGTGGGAGTACAGATTTGCGGCGAATCGGCAGTAGGATCCCATGGATTTGGAAGCAGGAATCATAGGGGGCAAATGCTCGTCAACTTCCTCGAACGCGAGGGGCTCTTTTTGATGAACTCCTTTTTCAAAAAGCAGCCCCAAAGGAAGTGGACTTGGCAAAGCCCCGACACTATGACTAAAAATGAGATTGACTTCATCATGACGAACAAGAAGCACATATTCAGAGACGTCTCCGTGATCAATAGGTTTAATACCGGTAGCGATCACCGACTTGTCCGAGGCTCTCTGAATATCAACTTCAAGGCCGAACGTTTCCGTCTGATGAAGGCCAGGCTCCGACCAACACTGCTCCAAACCATGACAGGATCTGAAACGTTCCAATCAAATTTGGAGAACCGATTTGCCGCCGTGGAAACCACAACAGACGTTAACCAGAACCACGAATATGTGGTTCGGATCCTCAGGGAGGAAGGTTCGAGATTCTGTAACATGCAGCGTAAGGGCAAGAAATCAAAGCTTTCGGAAGAGACATTAGGGCTTATGAAGAAACGACGTGAAAACCCGCCTGTCACTTCGTCAGCTAAGCGGGCTCTAAACCAAGAGATCAACAAGCACGTACGACGCGACCTCCGGTGCTCCAATACTCTTGACATTGAAAGACCAATTGAGCTAAATCGGGGGTCAAAGGTGTTCGTACAATCTCTTGGAAGAAGCCACTTGACGAAGTTGACCACAACAAGTGGAGAAGTCGTTTCTTCGGTGCCGGCAGTCCTTTCGGAAGTGGAAAATTTATATGGCCGGCTATACGCATCGCATGCATCTTGACCTGATCCCGGAAATGAGGATTCTAGAGCCACATTAACACGCCATTTCACCGAAGACCTGCCAGAAGTCAGCAGTGGCGAAATCGAGATCGCTCTGAGACAGCTCAAAAATGGAAAAGCCCCTGGCGAGGATGGCATTACAACAGAGCTTTTAAAAGCAGGAGGAAAGCCCGTACTGGGGGAGCTCCAGAAGCTTTTTAATGCCGTCCTGTTTGAAGGGAGAACTCCAGAGGCGTGGAGTAGGAGTGTTGTCGTCCTGTTCTTCAAGAAGGGAGACAAAACCCAGCTGAAGAACTATCGACCCATTTCCCTCCTAAGCCACGTCTATAAGCTGTTCTCAAGAGTGATCACGAACCGACTTGCGCGAAGACTCGACGAATTCCAACCACCGGAGCAGGCCGGGTTTCGGAGCGGATACGGCACCATAGACCACATCCACACAGTGCGGCAGATTATACAGAAGACCGAAGAGTATAATCAGCCCCTGTGTCTAGCATTTGTGGACTATGAGAAGGCCTTTGACTCGGTTGAAATCTGGTCTGTTCTGGAGTCCCTGCAGCGTTGTCAAGTAGATTGTCGATACATCCAAGTGGTGAGATGTCTCTACGAAGCCGCTACAATGTCCGTCCAAGTACAGAATCAGCAAACAAGGCCCATACCGTTGCATCGAGGAGTGAGACAAGGGGATGTTATTTCCCCGAAACTGTTCACTAATGCAATGGAGGATATGTTCAAGACGCTGAACTGGAAAGGGCGAGGCATCAACATCAATGGCGAACACATCTCTCACTTGCGATTTGCTGACGATATCGTCATCATGGCGGAAACGCTGCAGGACCTACAACAGATGCTGAACGACCTGGCTGAATCTTCTCTACGCATCGGCCTACGGATGAACTTGGACAAAACCAAGGTCATGTTCAATGAACATGTTCTACCGGAACCGATTGCAATACACGGCGCCGTTCTCGAAGTTGTTCGGAAATATGTATACCTCGGGCAGACATTGCAGTTAGGTAGAAACAACTTTGAGGACGAGGTGAATAGGAGAATTCAGTTGGGTTGGGCTGCATTTGGGAAGCTACGTCGAGTCCTAACATCGTCGATCCCACAGTGCCTAAAGACAAAAGTCTTCAATCAGTGCGTCCTACCTGTCATGACTTACGGAGCCGAAACGTGGACACTGTCGGTACGGCTGGTTCACAAGTTTAAAGTCGCTCAGCGGGCTATGGAAAGGGCTATGCTCGGCATTTCTCTGAGGGATCGCATCAGAAATGAGGTAATCCGTCAGAGAACCAAGGTCATCGACATAGCCCACCGAATCAGCAAGCTGAAGTGGCAGTGGGCTGGCCATATTAGCCGAAGAACCGATAACCGTTGGGGTAAACGAGTTCTAGAGTGGAGACCACGCCTCGGCAAACGTAGTGTAGGACGTCCTCAGGCACGGTGGAGTGATGACTTGCGCAAGACGGCTGGCAGGAGCTGGATGCGAGAAGCCGAAAATCGATCTCAGTGGCGTGCACTTGGAGAGGCCTATGTCCAGCAGTGGACTGCGATAGGCTGATGATGATGATGATGATGACAGTTAAATTAAAAAGGATAATATACTTAGCTATGAATTATGAAAGTGTCTGATTTAAAATTCAAAGTTAGTTAGTAGGTACTATTTGAAAGTATGAAAATACGCCATAGCGCGTGTAACAAAAAATATGTATGTTTTCTAAGTAGACTAAAATTCAGTAGGTACCTACCTTTCGAACGAAAATGTCTTAATGATCTATTCAACAGCTTTTATATGAGTTTTTTTTAACGAAATGTTTAATGAAACTATCTTACAATTTCCATCACAGTACTTCAAATATTGATAAATCCACGCACTTAGTTTCATTAACATTAAAAAACTTATTTGTTTTCGCAGGTAATGATGGCAGTAGGCATAACGGCAGCAGTTTGCCTCGCGCTGACACTGTTCGCGTTCCAGACGAAATGGGACTTCACCGTCATGGGCGGTTTCCTGCTCTGCGCCACTGTCGTACTACTTGTGTTTGGTAAGTTCACTATGAGGGAAATTACATTTAAAGGCATAAAAAAATAATACAAGGGTCAAGGGTCTTCAAAAAGTGACTTGAGATACACTTTCTTAATAAAAGCTTGAAATGTCTGTCTGATAGGTGAAGAAATTATGAAATGATTTGATAGAAAGTTTTTTAAATTTTGATAAAAACTTGTGGAGAACATTTGGATACAAGCATGTAACAGTTTTTCCATCAGTAAATAACAATAAAAAAAAATAAGTGATGAAAAAATGAGGTTCTACGTCACTGATAACTTTACAAGTACCTAGCATATTTAGTTCGTTTCTGCCAGCAGTTAAAGTCATTTCAGATAGTCGAATATCAAATAATCATTGATGTACGTATATACACTTTATGACCCTTGCAAAACGTGGATCACGTAGTTTGCCATCACGTTCTGAATTAATCCTGCTGCCAAAATATGCTTTCAAATTCAAATTTGACTTTCTTTGTTCCAGGTATCGTCTGCATATTCATTCCCGGCAACAAAATAGTGACACTAGTGTACGCGTCTATCGGAGCCCTAATATTCTCCCTGTACCTCGTGTACGACACACAGCTCATGATGGGCGGCAAACACAAGTACAGCATCTCCCCCGAAGAATATATCTTTGCTGCCCTCAACTTATATCTGGATATTATCAACATCTTCTTGTATATTCTAACTATTATTGGAGCCGCTAGGGACTAGGAAAGAGATTGAGGGCCTCGGTTTTGAGTGTTTTTAAATATGTTTTTTGCTAAGTTATACTATGACATGGGATGTTTAGTGAAGTCACTAATGGACACACTCAGAGACGTTTAATGGTTACTTAAGCCGTTCCTTACTGCAGAATTTCTATGAGAATCTGTCACTAAGGAGTGACTTAAGTAATCATTAAATGTCTCTGAGTGCAGGGGTAAGTGTCTTTAGTGACACTAATGTAGTCACTAAGTGTCTAAAAGTGACAGTACTGTAATCACTGATGGCCTTACTACAAAAACTTAACCACCTGTTTTACACTTGTCTAAAAAAATTGTGGCTGCAAAATGAACCACATGTCAACGTCATAATTTGACATTTTTTTAGACAAGTCTTAAACTGACATTTAAAAGTTTTTGTGGTAAGACGGTGTGTGTCTAAAGTGACACTAAGTTTTCTAAAATTGTAGTGTCAGTTTTGTGTCGTAGTGTAAACTTAGTTTTTGATGTCGAATCGTATTTTTGGTGTTTGCATAAAAAAATATTACTCTAAAACTACGAGCAACGATTTTCCTTTTTGCTCGTGAAATATTATAAAAACTATGTAAATGTGGCTTAACTCTTTTTTTGTGACAGAGTACAAGTTAGGTTAGTGTTGTGGGTTTTAGCACATCTGTGTGTTTTTTCTCGTAACTGGAGGGTATCCGATGGCATCCGAAGTTTCACGGAAATTACCGAATGAACAGTCATATAATATATAGAATAGGGTAGTGGTGTTAACTTTGATTTTCTTTCTCATATAATATACGTCAAACTTTATGTGAACACCAAAATCTAGCTTTGCAATAAAATTAAATATTTATTCCAAATACAATTCGGACACTACTTATTCCAATGATGGAAATATTCCAAATTTTCTTGTGTAATTCTCGACTTTATTTGCTAATGTTTATATGTGATGTGATCGATATATTTGCATTTACTTTGGTAAGGACCGAAGCCCTTTTGAAAAATATTAATAATGACGTGATCCATGTAACAGGGACTTATTCAATTAATAAAAAAAAGTCATATACATAATTATTTATGAATACACAAATTATATTATCACTGTTATGCCTGATTATATCAAATATATTTAGTACATTGCATTAACTTAAACCCCTTCTCAAATTATAATTAAGTTACCACAAACATGTAAGGTCTGTAATTTGTTACCAATCAACTCTAGAAGTGTACAACCAAACACAAATAGGGGTATGAGTTCGGTTTTCACCTGCTTATTATTTTTCACAAAATAAATAATGCTTAAAAATATAAATATTTTGGACATCCATAAGTCCCTGTTAAGGTTGAACATTATAAGCAGGAACGGATCATGTCGATTATTTTAAATGATAAAAACAGATTACCTAAAACAATTCTTATCTCACTAGAATAGGTGAATAGACTAGGTCGCCTTTGCACTGTAATCAGTCCAAATAAAAAAAACTACTTAATTGTATGTAATTGGAAAATTTTGCGCAATTTTTGCGCAAAAATATGCTTTGCGCAACTAGTTGATTGTAATACTATATTTTTATAATACGCAATAAATAATTATGGCTAATTGTTTAAAGTTTATTTCAATATAATTAAAGAATATCATTAAAATTTTAAAATACTACAGTTGCGCAATATTTTTCTTTATCTTTGGGCTCGCAATAAGCATTATCATTGGATCTACTCTCACGTAAAAGGTTTTATCCAATAAAAATCACATCTATGTGCACAAAGGTGACTTCAAATCCATAGATTTAATCAAAAAGCTGGCCTGTATTTATGGTAATAAACAGTATTGTGATATAAGTTTATAAACACTCTTTTCTCACACCAGGCTTTTTAGTATATTTTATGTATTACATTTTTTATCTTCATTCATTTAAATAGGACCAAAAAATTACGTAACATAGTACTTGCCTTCTTTCATCACTGAATACCACCATGGTTTATACATACAAACTTAAGAACTAATTAAATAATTTATATTACTATATAAAGTTAGAGTTTATGTTAAGGTTTTTGTTATTTTCCTTTATTAATTAAATGTAAAATATTAATAGTGTTTATTGTTTTTTTTTCTTTATCTCTTTTATTTACCTTTTCGTTTACACTTTGTATGGATTTTTTTTTAATAGTAGGGAAATAGTAAACTTAATTGTCACATTATTTTTTCCGTTGCCTTAAAAAATCCTGTTTAAAAAGTTTTTAGATATAGTGCAAACAAAGATGCAAATAACGCCAAGCATATAACAGTATTTTAAATCTAAATTATATCCTAGTACTTAATTCGTGATTCATACACAGAAATGCGCTTTAAAACTATTATAAATAAACACGTATTTATTGTGCTTCAAACATGAAAACTTGACAATACACCTTAATTATAATGTTCTGAGATTAAATGCTAAGTTTTAGTTTGTCACTATCGCACATTTTTCAAAATACAACGTTAAAACAGACATAGAATATTTCTTAGGGTCAATTCCCACTGAAAGAGCAGCGGCCGTAAATGCAAGTGATTGAGCGCGAGCGCGGCGGGCCGCGCGGCGCCGCGCTCTTACATTGTCCGTGCTCTTACGGCCGCTGCCGGCCGCTGCCGGCCGCTGCTCTTTCGGTGGGAATTGACCCTTATTCATTACATTTGGTAAGTAATTTCAATCTTCATCTATCATTGACTTGTATAACAATTTTGTCTGTCATGTCGTAGCCAAATGGTTGATAGCCATTCAATCAAACAGCCTGCAGCCAGCACATTCCTTGAACAACGGCTTTCTGAGTTTTAGAGCATAAACGTCAGTATTCTTAAAACAACTTTTTAACATAATTTTCACATTCTACTTTAAAAGGAAACAGTTGTTTTAAGAAAAACTTACGTTTTTGTTGTCGATGAACTTGGGCCTTTCTATTTTCGCCGTGCACTTGTCGTATTTAATATATTATTGCTTTAAAGTAGTCTGATTAAATCATCAAATTATAAGTATATTTTTATCGAACATGCTAGCATAGAAATTTCACCCAAATATAATTATAAATAGAATAGAACGGAGAAAGAAAACGAAAAATGAGTAGAAAACGTTTGGAGAAAATTATACTCACTGTAAATCAACGGTTCGATAGCTAGAAATCGTACCTTTTTGTATGTATCTGTTTCATTGTACGTGAAGAGTTGAATATAAAATGTTTATTCCGTATCTTACCGTGCGTTTGTTTTCCATATTTTTTTTTATTTTTATTTACATCTTGAGGAAACCTGGACTATATAGTCTGAAATCACCAACCCGCATTGAGCAAGCGTGGTGATTAATGCTCAATCCTTCTCCACGTGAGAGGAGGCCTGTGCCCAGCAGTGGGACGATACAAAGGCTGTAACAGGTAACAGCCTTTTTTGAACGGTGGGAAATCGTCAAAGGAAAGCTCCCCGCTGCACTGTGTGTGTAAAGGATCAGACTTCTATATTCTTTCAGCAATTGGCAGCAACAAGGCCTCTGCCCCGCAATGGGACTTATCTTCATACAAAACATAATTTTGATTGTGTCAATAGACTCTTGCTGCTGACTGTACATGATAGTCATTACTCATTTCTACAATGTATGGGTTCATATAGCTATTCTGTTACCACTGTCTAATTTATTATGCTTCTACTATATAACTGCTATAGTGTGTAGACATTGATGATAATGGCATTCCTATTGACTTAGTTTTAACTGATTTAAATCATGCCTTTCGGTGCAACGTGAAAATAACCGTACAAAACCTAATACAAACGACATTTATGAAACTTACAACATGCATCACAGTTTCCGATAATGACAATCTACTCCAAGGTATTTAATTACCTACAGAATACAATGTATTTCTTATCAAATTATATAAATGTGTATCAGTAGTATTATCAAGTCGTTCAGTCTTGTGTCGTTAAGCGACAACAAAATGTCTCTTACATTGTGGTTTGTTGGTTTCATAATTTTATTGTTTGTTTACAATTGGTTGTTTAAGAACCCCAAGCCGATTCTTGGTGTCTACGCGGTCCCAGGAAAGTGGTATTATGTGAAATATGTTCTGTTCGCCGCTCTGTATTATTTTAGAAAGGTGAGTAAATTATTTGTATTTTGTTTACATTAGGTACACCATCTGTTGGTTGTCACCTTATTCTCATAGTTTCTTAAAAATATGATAGGTTTGTTTGTCGAAAATGCCAATTTTTTCAAATCAAACAGTTACTTGAAAACCTACGGAAGTATCAAGTAAGACAGATTGAGGTAGGTTCATGAGCTGTCCGTATATTGGTGCACCTACCTACTTATTGTCAAGATCCTTTTCAGAAAATGCCGGCAGGCAAGGTAAAATCTAATCAAATGCCACTATAAGCAACCCGGCTAAATGCATGTTTGCTTATCTGCAACCTGCAACAGTGCAATACTTTAAATGTAGAACTAATCTAAACAGGAAAGTTACACAGTGGAAGGAGCAATTCATCTATTAATTAAAAATTGTACTGCAATTAGTTCGACCGCAATGATTGAGTACATTTATATCAATAGCTTCCATCATTATCAGAGAGTTAAGAGCTCAGCTAGCAACGCAGGTGCGTGATAAACTGATTAAGGCGGCCAACTTTATAGTAAGTCAATGCGGGACACCCACCCCTATCCACAATAAGAATTAGGATTTGTTGGAATTGTTAATGGTGTACTTAAATTAGAAACAAACAACACCACTACCGAATTAACATTAATTTTTAAAATCATATTTTTCACATGAGTGACATTTTTTTAATAGGTCTGGGTTTTGGTTCAGAATGTCCAAAAAGTTTTCACAGCTGCCCATATTGAATTTTATAATTAGCATTGCACGTAATGTTTCTACTTTTAGTGAAGACTTTTCGGATGTCCATAAGCTGTTCATTAAGGAAAAAACTCGTTCCGTAGGGGCGTTTGTTCCTGGCAAACAAAGTAGGTACTGGACGATGGCCAGGCAATTCTGAAACGGTATTCCGCTGTCTTTGAAATGTTTGAACACCTCTATCCATCGCTGTTCTGTACTGCTCTTCATCTCCTCCCATGTCTTTAGGATGTCATTATTCACATAATTTGCCACGTAACCTACTTCGTCGAACAGAGTATCTTCTTTTAAAGTCACAGCAGCTGTAGGCATCTGCACCAATAACTGTTGGTATGTCTGCTGTACATCAGCCCATTTCAGATTTTGTTATAATTGAATCCAAGTAAAAGTTTTAAATTCGTTGTATTGATGTATATACTTTTGTAAGTACTCAATGCAGTTGTGATAAAAATTGCGAACATGCCCCATAAAATAATCTCTGTTGATTTGACCATTCTCCACAAGTTTTGTTAACTCATTTCGCCTCATTGTCTATGTTGTGATTGTAGGGCGACACTCCATCTAGACATTTATATAATCAAAGACTATTGCATACACTAGCGCTCTTTGAACTTGAGCCTTTTTTGTCTCTGTCTCTCTTGCACTTGGCGCGCGAAACAAAACAATGAAAACTCCGGGAAACTCACGTAAACGCATGCGGCATGAACACACGGACGCACGCGCGCAGCCGTACACACACACACACACACACGCTTGATGATACACTGCCTGCGGTAGCAACGGCGCCGCGCCGCATCTCGTCATTCGTATTTTGATGTGGAACACCTTTATGCGAGCAAGGCGATGGGAAACGAGGAATGCGGGACATGCGGGACGCCTTAGACGATTTGCGGGACTATTTTATTAAATATTGCAATGCGGGATTGCAACTGTCATTACGGGACGGTCCCGCAGAATGCGGGACGGTTGGCCGCCTTAAAACTGATTTCAAATTAATTAACTATTATTATTAATTAGTCACGAAGGCGTGACAGGAAGCATGTTCAGTCTTCTATCGGGTTTAGGTTTGGGCAGCTTAGGTACCTATCAGGTAATCTATGTTGTATTATCTCACTAAGTAACAGACTGCAAATTAGACATGATCTTCTTCTAGCTAATAGGTAATCAGTACCTAATTAAAGGTCTATTAACACAGTCAACAAAATCCAAACTTCCAAACTAATATTATAAATGCGAAAGTAACTCTGTCTGTCTGTCTGTCTGTCTGTCTTTCTGTCTGTCTGTCTGTCTTTTCTTCACGCCTAAACTACTGAACCGATTTGTGTGAAATTTGGTACAGACATAGTTTGAAACTTGAGAAAGGACATAGGATAGTTTTTATTACAAAAAATAAAAATAAAAAATAAAATTTATTACGGACATACAGTGCCATCTATTGGTCAAATGTCGAAATGCTGTTCCTATGCTCCGTAGATAGATGGCGTTAATCGCGCAATGGTGTCATTACACGTGTTCGGTTCATGTTATTGTTTTAATTCATCGGAAAATCCATCAGAAAAATGTAAATAAACAGTAAAAAGGTGTAAAAAAATTAATATTAATATAATAAAAGTTTTACTACAAAGAAAATGCTCTAACGGAGTATAGATAATTCTATTAGTACTACGCGCAATTGTGTCGATCGTTACACGAGTTCGGTTCATGTTGTTTTAATTCATCGGAAAAAAGTAAATAAATAGTAAAATGGTATGAAAAAAATAATAACAATATAATACTACTTTTAGTACAAAGAAAATGCCCGAACGGAGTATAGATAAATAATCCGAGTTGTCACTATGCTCGATAGATGGCGTTGGGATCGAAATAGATCGCGCTATGGTTTCGTTACACGCATTTGGTTGGGTATCGGCCGAGCGCTTCGGTACCGTCGTGGAAAAATTGTATTGTCGGTTGTATGGTCGTTAACGTGGATTGGTCCTGTTTCGTAAATTCTTATTTGGTTCCGTTGTATTTGTCGATTTGGTACAGACATAGTTTGGAACTCGAGAAAGGACATAGGATAGTTTTTATCCCAAAAATCCTGCGGGAGCGGGAACGTCTCAAAAATCCCGCGAGATCGGGAACTATGTGGGTAAAACCAAAAATCTGCCGGAAGTCACTATTCCACGCGAACGAAGTCGCGGGCAAAAGCTAGTAACAAATAAAATCACTTCAAAGACTTGTAATTTTTTTGTTGTAATTAATTTGGATTGTGTTAACGGACTTATGTTGCTGACGGAAAATAAACAAGAGGGTATCCTTTGGATATTTAACCTCGGAGGGAAGCTCGTGACTGACCAATCATATTGTAATGAATACCTACTTAGCGCGGTAGACCAATGGTTTCTAAGATAGGTACCTTCTGGGTAGGTAAATTAGGACGTATCGTAAAAGTATTTATATTTTCTCAAGTGCAAAACGAACCGAATACTTATTATTACTTTTACTTAATTGCAGTATTCAAGCAAGCATGCTGCGGCTGGCCCCGAGGGGCGGGCGGGGCAGGGGGTGAAGGCTTTAGCCGATCCCAACGCCATGGACAGAGCGCAGCCTCTGAGCGATGATGCTAAGGTAATACTGGTCTAAGTACCTACTTACATAAATTCTTCGGACCCAAGACAAACTCCCGAGAGGATGGCGAGTTAGTTGGGACTAATTAAGATACCTATTATACAGTAACCGGCACGTAACTTGGCAAGATTTTAGATTTTAAATGAATGTAAGTTTGAGCATCGTGCACTTAGTGATACAAAAAGTGATGCCTTTTATTGCATGTGTAGTATTCCGTGGCTTTTGCCATCATTGATTTGCAATCGTACCTGTTTGGAAGAAATACAACCTACTTTCATCTAACGATTCTTGCCAAGTTACGTGCCGGAGACTATACTAACATAACTTTTGCATATCACAACAACACATCCCTCATGCGGCATAAGAGTGCTAATAAAGTCTAAGGAATCCTTTGAGCAATAGGTACCTACCCACTCAGTCATTTTCTTTTCGAAGCCCTTTTTATGTTTTGCTCTATTAGATATACAATCTGTCTTTGAAAAATATCAGTTTTTTGCTGAAAACACCATATTTTCCTTACGTTGATTTTCTCGTTTACAGGCTTTTGATGCTGTATTCTTCATTTCGGCCAACAGCGAAAAAAACAAAGGAGTCTATGTGATCGCTGGCTGTGAAAGAAGACCTCTCGGCATGTGCAACGGACTGTTCTATATTGGTGTGAGTATTTTTATAATCACCATTTTTAGGGAACAGGTGGAGTCATCATTAGGTTAAAGATTTTCTACCATTTTTGAGCCGGTTAAAAGTGTTAAGAGTACCAACCTTTTGTATACCAAGACTTAGGTAAGGACTAACCTATCTAATATGTAGATGTAGGTAGTGCCTAAACTACGGTTACTGTTACAGCCTTTTTATTGTCCCACTGCTGGGCACAGGCCTCCTCTCACACGGAGAAGGATTAAGCGTTAATCACCACGCTTGCTCAATGCGGGTTGGTGATTTCAGACTTTATAGTCCAGGTTTCCTCAAGATGTTTTCCTTCACCTTTTTATCAGCCATTGGTGTCTAAGATTTACCTAGAAAGTACATACAAACTTAGAAAAGTTGCATTGGTACTTGCCTGACCTGGAATCGAACCCGCGCCCTCATACTCGATAGATTGGTTCTTTGCCCACTAGGCCACCACGACTTTTTACCTACGAAACTACGGTTACCGATTAATAATCTAGTTATTTGGTAGGTAACACAAAGTCTGGACTTCTATACCTGTTCTTTATCTAATGAAACTTTATGATTTTTTACTTTTCCATCAGTTGCCCAGCAAAGGCTTGCTATGCAGTAAGAAGATCCCCGACACGGTTCTGTTTGGGGCAGAAATCGGCGAATTCGGAGCTGAAGGAATCAAAATAACTCCTGTAGTTCCCATGCAGAAATGGACCGTCTCCTACAAAGGACAGATGTGGTGAGTAATATAGAAACTTTGTAATCTGCAAATGCTGTATTTTGAACAGGTCTTATCAGCTTGATAGTGGTTGGAAAGAAGTTGTATTTGATATTCAGACGAAGTCGGACCATTAGGTACATGCCTAATTAATACGCCACCCGGTAAACCCTGTACGTAGGTGCATACGTAAATCTCAAAATAATATAAATTGCGTGCAAAAGTTAACATACCTACTGCCGTTGATGAGACTGTGACCTATTTAATAAAATTGTTCATCAGGTACCAAAATGATCCAACCAAACTGGTGGAAGTAGATTTCTTCGGGGAATGGAACGCCACATCCAAGCACTTTGATTTCGACTCCGATCTCTACCCTCCGGCCGTCATCAAGTCTATAGCTTTAGAGAAATGGAGCAGAGAGTATTTTGAGAAGCTCAAGACGTAAGTAATCCAAACATTGTAAAGAGATATTTCCATAAACCCCCGACACCAAGAAGTGCCTAAGCTAAAAAAAATCTATAAAAGATATTTTTTTTTTAGACATGGGTATATGTTTCCAAAAAACAGGTATTGTTATTATAAAAACTGCCGCAAGTAGTGGTTTAAACCAGAGGTACCTACTATTGTCTTCGCCTCATTCTTTTGGGACTCATGATCATCCTCCTGCCCAAGATTTTTCTTTTTTGGGGTTTGCGTAGCATTTTTTCTTTTTCCATACCCTTCTATCCCCCATCATCTCACAAGTGCCTATTATTCTTTTGGGACTATGAAAATCTTAATATAAGGATTATGCCACCGGCAATTAACAACAACACCTTAACTAAGCCTAAAATAACTGTCGAGATTAAAAAAAATATATCAAAATGACATGGCATTTTTAGAATGATTAATTAATTTATATATTTCAGAGCGCACCAATCTCATTATGAACAGTTCGGCACATTGAAGTGCAAGTTTAAGATTGAGAACGAATCGTTTGAGTACACACTCCCGTCGTTCAGGGATCATAGTTTCGGTAAGAAAACTATTTCTTTTTAAATAAATTCATAAATTCTTACACAGTTTTGTCGTCTTTGCATAGGTCGAGGAGCAAGTCATACCAATCTCACAAAGTTCCAATTTGCTAATTTGCTCTCAAAAAAATGTCCAGCTATGTAAGAAACGAAATTGTCCCTATATAAGTCCATATTACCTTATACATATATCTAAATATGTAGATGCTACTACTTTAATTTCAAGTAAATGAATGTTTCAGGTCGTAAGCGCGACTGGACCCTGATGCACCGCTATGCTTTCCACCACATCTTCCTGGAGAACGGCATCAGTATCAGCGTTGGAGTCATCTGTCAGCCTTCTACTGCCTCCGTGTAAGTAATCCAATTTTCATTTACGAGTTTTAACTTTTCTAAGTTTGTATGTACTTTCTAAGTATATCTTAGACACCAATGGCTGATAAAAAAAAGGTGAAGGAAAACATCTTGAGGAAACCTGGACTGTAAAGTCTGAAATCACCAACCCGCATTGAGCAAGCGTGGTGATTAATGCTCAATCCTTCTCCGTGTGAGAGGAGGCCTGTGCCCTGCAGTGGGACGATAAAAAGGCTGTAACAACAGTAACAGTAACAGTTTTACCTCCCCACTCAGAGACATTTAATGATTACTTAAGTCACTCCTTAGTGACGGAATGTCATACAAATCCTTCACTAAGGAATGGCTTAAGTAACCATTAAATTGAAGTTTGCCCCTTACTTCGAAATATGTTTAATCTTTGGCAGTGAACACAGTACCTAATTCTGATGTTATTTTGGATACTAAACTAGAATTCAGACAGATACATCCTTGATAAAAGATGTGTGGTTTTGTTTGGTTGACCTCTTACTCGAATATTTTGTCTTGATATCGATATACGATTTTTGTGTTAGGCGATCAGTTCAAATTCCTAAAATTGCAGCGCTTTGAAGGTCTTTAAAGAGCTCAGTATATGGTCATGTTTATCCTTTCATAATATTTTATTCTATTTCAGTTTCGAAGCCGGTACGATAGCCTTCCCCGACGGCGAGGTGCTGCCCATCAAATGGGTGGACTTGAAGCTTTACCAGCACGGCGAGAATGGGCAGGCTCCGCGCGACTATGCCTTCAAGTTCCAGGCGGGTGATGAGGAGTATACTGTACAGGTAAACAGCAAAACCTTACTTAGTAAACTCTGTTGCCAGAAGAACAAGACCTTGGAATGATTTTAGATTCCACTTGGATTATTATACCAATTTATTTCAGTAACGTTAATTGTTATTAAAAACAATGTTGCCACCAACTAGAAAATTATTTTTATAAGGCCTTTGATTAATGAACTCAGTTGTACCCTCGTAGTGATACACAAACTTTTATTGGAGTCCTCATCTAGAATTTTCTAAAACAAATTAATTATTTATCTTTTGAATTGAGGGTTTACTGCTATATATTCAATTTTGCTTTCATCAGGTCTTGGTAGAATACGAATCGGTCCACTACGTGTCATCAGATTGGGACGCACGCATGGTCGAGCGGTTCTGCAAGTTTGTTGTAAACAACGTTCCTGGTCGAGGAGTCTCAGAGTTCCACTACAGGCACAAGGATGGAAGACCAGAGTCTGTTGCCAAGAACGACCCTGAGTGGTACAGGAAAATGTGCCATAAGGTGTAGGGAAAGAGTCGAATGTCCATTACTGCAGGTCATGATTCAAGGTGTTTAAAGCAGGTCTTCGTTAGACGGATTTTCGCGCTTAAGCCTCTAATATGGCCGTTTCGTGAAATTTTACTTTCTTCTAAATATTCTTATTTCATTTTATTTTAGATTATTTACGCATTTATTTTTGATAGAAATTGTATTAAAGTTTATATTCAAACGTCAATTGTCTTATTTACCATCCACTTCAGCATCTTATAATGAAAATAAATCTAAACAGAACAGACCATGACAAAACCTTGAGTAGCATCCTACAGATTCGTTTCGGTATCCAATGCCTGCTATCCAACAATTGATTTTCCGCTTTGGATAGATCTTGATAAATTCGTAGCCAACAATCTGGTGGTATTTTCCGCATGGTAAGATTGTCACAAAATCTCTTGTTTCTACATCTTTAATATTATAATTTCTACATCTTTGCCACGGGCAGTAGAAGGCAGAAATCGACAGCAAAGGGACCTCTGACTGCAGAAATCATAAATGCGACTATCTACCGATTATATTCACTAAGACTTTGGGTATGCTCTTAAAAGGCATCATGTTAGTCTAGGGGCCGACCAAAGATAGGGGAAGGCCGGGCAAAGTGGATACCTTAAGGTATTTAAGGTAATAGCAGAAAAGGTATACAATACAAAAACAAAATAATTATCACAAATCAGTCTTTATTTATTGCTCTTACAAATACGAACACCAGTTACCATTAATATTTAAACAATAATGAACTGCAATCAATATTTTAAAAAATACGAAACTATTCGCTTTGCCCAGTACCCCGGGTAAAGCGGACACAGTACTTGGGCAAAGTGAATACCCATATTAAATCTCTGAAAACTTAGAAATAACTTTGATAAACTAAAAAAAAACTTAACTAAACCATAAAATTAGAAAATCAAGATTGACAATTGTCACAGGTATACATACCCTTGAGTGCCATCAAAAGCAGAACAATCTTCGTGGCACCATTGTTAACAAATGTCACATTGAATCCAATTTTCAATTGGTTTACCGTCTCCTTCAATATGCATTTCACTGCAAAAAAAGCATAAAATATCCTTAAATTCTTTCATTTTCTTTGGCTGTTTAACATTTTTAGCAGTATTTGTATTAGGAACATTTTTTGATTTAACATTCAGTTTTTTAGTAACATTCTTAACTTTATTTTTTTCATATTTCTGCTTTTGATCTTCCTTGATCAGGGTACTGGTTAATATTTCAAAGTTAAGTTTTTTTTTTATATTTATTCACCATCTGAAACAAATAAGACATGTTTAGATAATAAGTCACCAATGAGATATAGCGGATAGTGAATAGGGCAAAGTGGATATGGTATCCACTTTGCCCTATTCACTTTGCCCGACTAGGTAAGTTTTGAGGTTAACACATTTCATACAAAAACTAATAATTCTGACTTTCTGTTAAATATACCATAAAAACCTACTTTGATATGCTACCGAATCAAGACATTCCTAAAAATCAAGAACTAGTAATATAGGAGAATTGATCAATGTACTTACCGCGTAAAATCAATCTTTTATTTACGAAAACACAAATCTTCACTCCGCGGACGGGACGCGACGTGGCCCCTCGCTTCGATGTTTGCCGCGTACTAAACCAAGATGGCCGAACGTAACAGTGGTGGTGTGTTGAATGAATAACTAATAATTTAGGAGTAGTGGGGAGTATTCGCTTTACCCGGGGTATTCACTTTGTCCGGCCTTCCCCTAGATAAGAAAAGGCCAAGTAGATAAGGACAACGAGCAATGTACGTTGTACATGGTGGAAGTACCACCGGCTCCCGACTCCCGACCTTGAATGGTATTCAGGGGACAGTCCTTTGCCCGCCCCAATTATATCGCTAATCGAATTGACTGACTGGACTACAAATGGGATAATTGCCCACGCGCATCCCATTTTACGTACATGCTGTTTGATTTCTAGGGAATAAAAGTTATGGTACCTACGCTGAACTAAAAAGAATTTAGAGACTATACTCTGACTTACCTACCAGTATTTTTATCATCATTTACTACCCAGCGTTTTCCTGACTTGCATATTGGGGTCCCGGGTCGGCTCCGAGGATGCATTGAGTATGATGGCAGTTTTTTTTTTATTATGTTTATAGATAAATTCCAAATACGATGTGTGTTTTTTCACCTGTAAATATTCACTGCAGCGTTATAAAGCCATAACATGCGCTTTAATTTGACGGATTGACGTATTTACCATAGGCTCACCTATTTACCCTACATCTGTCTAAATATGCAAAAATATTTGAGGGCACAATAAATATTTAACCTTGGCAACAGCCTGTAGTAGGGCATTGTTTAGGTCGGTAAATATGTGAAGGTATGAGAGAACGTTTGCACAATCTGGCAGTCAGGGTAATCTCACAGTGACGAGAGGACTATGAAGTTTCTGGACCACTGAGAAACTAGAGAATAAGGTAATTGCTTATCGTAATAGAAGTAAACAGGCATTTCTTTAACATTATTTATTTAGGCACTTAACTAAAGGTGCCGAGAAAACAATGTGATGATTTTGATAATAAAAATCCAGAGAAATCCGTAATTTTGTGCTGTTCATTATACCTCTAATTTCAACGCCTGTCTCTAAGAAAAGCAAAAAAAAAATATTTAGACAACCGAATTTTCTGTTCCATTCCACATGTGGGCTGAGTACCAAATATAACAACAAAAGAAAAACATACACGTTATATACTAGTTTCATAGCAAAACAGGAATCTTACAACAAACGCCTGCGCAACGACCAAACCTTAATTTAACTGCCATAGCTAACTTTCGTTATCACAAAGATGTAATATAGTAAGATTTCCAACAGAATGGATTTCGACGCCATATTAGAAGATGTGGGCCAGTTCGGAAGGTACCAGAAGATGGTGATCTACCTGATTCTGCTACCAGCAGTCATACCATGCGGCTTCCATGCGTACGCGCAGCTGTTCATGGCTGCCAATGTGGAGCACTGGTGCAGGGTCCCGGAGCTGGATATTATATCGGATGTTAGTCTTGCTAAGAATCTCAGGTGAGGGTCTCTAGTGGAGTTTGGTATTTTTGAATCTGGTGTTCAGTAGGTCAGTCAGTGGAAAATAGGCATTGCGTTGATTCTTTACGAAACCACTGTTTATACTTTCCTAAACCAGAAATTAAAATCAACAATCATTTCAAAATAGCTGGGTAACGTATGACCAGTTATAACGGCAACTTAAACCAATAATCAAAGTGTGGGTAGGTATTGACTATGGCTCCAAACTTGACGAGCGATATTGCGACCTACCATTTCCAAAAGTTTCCTTTTAATAATGGTTTAGGAAAATTTTATATGATCAAGAAAATTATTGCGGTAAGACAATAAAATCTGGAGATAAAAATTTCCCAATCCTGAAGTCAACCAAAATTTTCTCTTGTAGTATCCCAATGGAATTGAAGAATGGACAGCTGCAGTACTCCGAGTGCACCATGTACAACCTGAACTACAGCGAGATCGTGAAAAACTACAAGAGTGCTCTAAATACTCCGAAAGACTCTCCAGTTGAAATCATTCCTTGCACTAACGGCTGGACTTATGAGAAGAGTGTCTACAAGAGTACTGCAGTTACTGAGGTGAGATTGTGCTATGCGAACATTGAAACCTACTTCTTTTGGCATGGTTTCATAGTAAAGACACTTTACTTAGAATTTTTCTATTAAAACGATTGGCAGAGATGATTGCAGCTAGATGCCTGAACTCTCTGAATGTTTATCACTTTAGATCTCAGAAAAATAAATCCATCTAATATTATGCGAAAGTTCGTTTGTTTTCTACTTAACCGATCATCATGAAACTTTGTACACATAATATTCTTGGTGGTACTAGAATGAACATAGGATACTATTAATCAACGCACCACGCAGGCGAAGCCGCGGGCGGTTGCTATAATATAATTTGTAGGTATCTTATTTTTCAAATGAAGTCGTGGTGGCCTAGTGGGTAAAGAACCAACCTCTCGAGTATGAGGGTGTGGGTTCGATTCCAGGTCAGGCAAGTACCAATGCAACTTTTCTAAGTTTGTATGTACTTTCTAAGTAATCTTAGACACCAATGGCTGATAAAAAGGTGAAGGAAAACATCTTGAGGAAACCTGGACTATATATATAGTCTGAAATCACCAACCCGCATTGAGCAAGCGTGGTGATTAATGCTCAATCCTTCTCCGTGTGAGAGGAGGCCTGTGCCCAGCAGTGGGACGATAAAAAGGCTGTAACAGTAACAGTTATTTTTCAAAAGAGAAGGTCGATTCCTCATTAAAAGATTTTAGTTTCGTTATTTACAAACAGTTTTTGATTACAAACTCATCCTTACAATCTGCAATCCTGTGACAAAAATAAAACCTTACAATTTGCCAACAGTGGAACCTCGTTTGTAACGGAGACTTCTACCCGACCCTGGGCTTAGTCCTTCTCGCCGTGGGAGGCATAATCGGCAACTATATTTTCGGCTACCTGCAGGACACTCTCGGGAGGAAACCATCTTTCTTCATCTACCTTCTTATTGAATGCATCTTCGGAGTCGCTACGGCTTTCGCTCAGAACTACGTTATATGGTGCATCTATAGGTTTGGCGTGGGGTTCACCGTACCTGCTATTATGACAACGCCTTATGTTTTAGGTAAGTAAATGTAATTTATTGCTGTTACTTTTTTTGAGATGGTCCACAATAAAGTGCTATTGATTAATTGCAAGGATATGTTAAGCAAGTGATTTTCAATTTGGCAAAATGCTGTGAAATTTTTAAATGTTTTATTGTTCAATGGCGTACGAACTCCTATAACTAGACGATGCGTGGTTATTTTCTTTATGTTTACAGCCATAGAACTGGTGGGACCACGAAGCAGAACGCTTTGCACCATTTTATCGAACATTGCGTACTCCATGGGGCTCATCCTCCTTGCTGGTGTGGTCTACTTAGTGAGGGACTGGCGACACCTAGCACTGGCCACTACATTGCCCTTCGTATGTTTCTTCCTGTACCTTTGGCCTATGCCAGAGAGCCCCCGCTGGTTATTGGCGAGAGGAGAATTCGAGAAGGCTGAAGTCATCTTGAGGAATATGGCCAGGTATATATAACGTTTGAACTGTTCTGTATTCATTCCAAATTCAAAAGCAAAAAGATCGTTTAGTTCTTGACAATATTTACCTTTACCTAATTACTTTTTAATAAGTACATTAGTAGGAAAAACATTTGTCTCTTTTCTCAGGATAAATGGCAAATCTTTACCAGCAAACTACATGGTACAACTCCATAGAAAATACGAGACAGATAAATTGAAACAGGACATGGAGAAGAAGAAGATGAGGAAATATGGCATTTTGGACTTATTCAGGACGCCTAATTTGAGGAAGAAAACTATTATAATCACGTTTATTTGGTTCACCAACACTAGCGTATACGTTGGCCTGTCTTACTATGCTCCAGTTTTGGGTGGTGATGAATTTCTGAACTTCTTTTTGGCTGGAATTGTGGAGCTGCCGACCTATTTGTTTCTGTGGCCCTCCATGGAGAGGCTAGGAAGAAGGTGGACTTTGTGTATGAGTATGGTCGTAGGAGGTGTCGCTTGCTTGACCACGTTTCTTGTGCAACATGGTTAGTGAATTACATCAATGGAATAAAAAAAGCAATTATAAGCTTGAGTTATAATTATATTTTTAACAGCGTGATTAAACATTAAGTTTTAACCAACTCTTATCTTTTTTCAGAAACCTACGTAACACTAGCGTTATATTGTGTCGGTAAAATGGGCATTTCATCCTCTTTCGTCGTACTGCCCCTGATGGCATCGGAGTTATATCCGACAGTAGTCAGAGGCCTAGGTATGAGTCTCAGTTCCGTACTCGGCATGTTGGGCCCTATTTTCATCCCACTAGTGAATTATTTGGTACGTTTTTTTTCACAAAATTGTTAAGTTTATTTATTCATGTTTATGCCAATAAGTCATATAATTTATCTTCTGATTTTAGGGATCTGATATAATGGTTCTTCCACTAATTATAATGGGAGCCCTACTAGTAGCTGGTGGTATAGCTAGTTTGCTTTTACCTGAAACTTTGAATCAACATCTACCTCAAACTTTAGAAGACGGTGAAAAAATGGGACTGGATACTGATTTCTGCTGCAATCCGCCTGTTAAAGAGACAATTAATCAAGAAGGAAAGGACATTAATCCAGAACAAATTCCTTGTAGCGCGTGCAATACTCTGTGTTCTTGTCAGATGGTCAACGTATCTCTTGTTGAAAATATTGCCGCTGTCACAGAAAAAGATAGTGAAAAAGTTGATTTCATTGTTGTTAAATAGTATTGTTAGGTATGTTAAGCTTATTTTATTTATTAAATATAGAAACTATTTCAGAATCTCATTAACTTGACTTTTATTCCTAGCTTTGAGCTGTGGTAGATGTACCTTAGGCGCCCACTACTGTGGGTATACCTCATCGACTTATAACTCCTATCTCGATGGTATACTTAAAAGCCTAATACTTGTGACGTCTCATGACTACTCCTATGCCCTCCCATAAATACCCACCATATACATATGTATATGCCCTTATGTACCCACTTATACACATAAGTAGGTACATACTCCCTTATTTATAAAACACCTTAAACTCATATGTACCAACTCGTCCTGTTTACTTTCCCTATACTTATGTATGGTTCTCCTATAACATAGAGCCCCATGAACTCGTCCTTTGAAATATAATAGCTTTTTTCCTTCTGCTTCTGTACGTAAACATAAAACTATCATTCACCGTCACCGTGCTCAATAAATCAATCGAAACTCGATAATCATGATAATCATACATGAGATTCCGAACGAAAATCAACGAGAAGACAACACTTGTCTATGATAGAATCAGCTGTCATCTGATCTGTCATCCCAATGATAATTTTAATCAATGTGCGGCTACAAGAATTGTAAAATAAATAATAATTGATGAAATAAGCTTGATATTAGTTGTTAAACCATGGCTTTCTCGTTTTTACGTAGTAGTGTAATTGCCCGCAACGTTAAAAGACAACTTTATCAGAATAAACGCAACGCTGGATACGTTGTTCTGTAAGTAACATTGATTTTTATTTCACTTTTATCTGTATTACATGGTTATCTTGTGCATTATGAATGAAAATTAATTTTAAAAATAGAATCTATACATTAAATTTTAGTAGGATTTCATTTAAAACTCGCATTTCACAATCCGTAGTCGGATTTCGAAATTATATAGATTGTAGGTCCGCCTCGTAGCTTTCCTGGCCTCAACTCCTGCTTTATTTACGTAACATTTAATTTTACAATGTAGTGTATTTATAAATAAAGCTTTTTATGTTAAAATGTTTTCTTATCAGATTATAACCTAGACAACATTATAAATTTTATAGGTCAGAACACTCCAATGTTTAATTAAAGTAACCATTTTCCTAGTAATGTGTCAAGTAACCATAAAACGACAATTCAATCAAAAGACTAGAATCCTACCTACTCTTCGACTATAGATTCTTAATAATGATGATGAAATATTGAGTTTAATCATATAAAATATATTTTTCCAGTATTCCAGAGATAGGAGAAGATGCAGAAAATACTTTACTGTCCGACAATGGACTACCAGAGTTCAATGACATCTCAATCGAAAAATGCATAGCCACAATCAGTAAACAGAGTTTAGAGTACGAAAATGGAGTCCGACAGATTGAACATGCTTCAGAAAATTGCAAAAATGCTTTCATCGAAGTATTTAAGCCATTGGAGAAGTTAGATTCACAGTTAGAACTGACATGGGGAATGGCAAAGACTCTGTACCTCGGAAACAGTTCACTCATGCCCACAAAATCATATATACACATACATGAGAGAGCACATAAGGCGCGCTCCACAAAATTCAACAGCATACCCATCTTCCAAGCTGCAGTCACAGAAAAGAACAGACTTAAAAAACTAACAGATGAAGAACAGAGGCTACTTGATAAGTACATTCTAGAAGGTAAACTAAACGGTCTAGATGTAAAAGGCATCAAAAGAGACAGATTAAACAATGTCCTGTCAGGGTTACAGAAAGAAAGGCAGATGTTCAGAGACAAAGTGAATATAGCTAATAAGGTCTTCACAAGCACTATAAAGGATGAAAGGGTTATGAGAGAATTCCCAGATACTCTAGTCTACTCTATGGCAATGGGTGCTGATCCTGCCAAAGGCCCATGGAAGGTTACTTTGCAACCCCATATTTATGAACCATTCATGCAGTACTGCCCTGATAGAGACCTGAGATGGAATGCTTGGCAGGCTCATGTACAAAGATGTTCCAGCTACGTAAACAAAGAACTTGAAACTGCCACAAATCTGGAAAATATAAGGAGTTTACGCAGAGAGCAGGCCACCATACTTGGTTATGAAACCTATGCAGACATGAGCATGGAAACCAAAATGGCTGGCTCTGTTGAAAATGTGAACAATGTGCTTGACAGTTTGCTGGAGAGTGCCAGGTCAATGCAAGATGTGGAACTTGAGTTGCTGCAGAGATATGCACAGGAAAGAGGCTTTGATGTCAAACTAGAACAGTGGGACATACCTTATTGGCAAAGGAAACAGAAATGGTCTCTGTATGGTTTTGATGAAGACAAAATTAGGGAGTACTTCCCACTACCTAGAGTGATTACTAGTCTTTTCAATTTGTGCAGCCAATTATTTAACATCCAAATTGTTGAGCGAACGGGCATCCATACTTGGCATAAGGATGTTAAGTTCTATGATGTCTATGATGAGTCTAGTGATGCCCCTATTGCCAACTTTTACCTGGACCCATATGCACGCCAGGACCTTAAAATACGCATTTACGATGATGCAGGGTGGCATATTGCAATCAGAAACAAATGCACATCCACTGAGACAACCCCATTATCTGCATTAATATTTAATTTCCAAACTCCAAGTGAAGACAAACCATCTTTACTGACCTTCAATGAGGTTGGTATTCTGTTCCAAAGATTTGGTCATTGTCTGCGTCATTTACTGACAAAGGCCAATTACTCTGAAGTGGCTGGACTTTCTAATGTAGAGTGGGATGCTGCCGAGGTTTGTGGCCAAGTGATGACTCACTGGCTTTATGACCCCAACACTATTAGATCAGTGAGTGGCCATTGTGAAACAGGAGAGCCTTTACCAGATGACATTGTGAAGAACTTGCAAAACATCAGAGGGCACATGTCAGGATACAACTTGTGCAAAGAACTTTATCTGTCCAAACTTGACTTGGAACTGCACACGAAAAAGGCTTTCTGGAGAGACATTGTTAGAGAAATGTGGCCTAAATACCATGCATTACCTTTTGACAAGTATGACTCTCATCCTCTTTCGTTTACTAAGATCTTCTCTGAGGAATGGGGCAGTGCGTACTATTGTCGTTTGTGGTCGAGAATGATCGCCGCTGACATCTACAGTGCATTTGAGGAAGCCAGGCAAGGTGACCAGGATGTCCTGGATGTGGGCAAGAGGTATAGAGACACATTCTTGGCTGTTGGAGGTAGTTGTCACCCCAGTGAGGTGTTCAGGAGGTTCCGCGGAAGGGATCCCTCCCCACACGCACTACTTAAGAATCTTGGTCTACCCAAAAAAGCTATTGAAGAGTAAAACATTCAGTTAATGTATTATAATTTTATTCCTAATATAATGTTTCTGGTGTATTTTTCTAGTTTTAATGATGCTTACCATGCATACCTAATTGAAAATACTAAATAACACTAGAAAATAATTCTGAATCTAAAAAATAAATAAAAGCAATCTCATAATATATCAGGCCACACATAACGTGCATATTACATTCTCCATTCAGGTCTGGTGCTAAAGGTCAAAAAAATACGAAGGCGAAATGCAAAAATACGAGGCGATAAAGACCAGTTACATTCTTAAAGACCAGACATACATTTTAATTCTAAATCATGTCTCCCGTTTTGAATTCTAGCACCATATCCCTCACTTCCTCGAGTGACTAACTAATCAGAATCAGGATTTTGTTCCCAAGCACGCTCCATATCATAAATATCTTTCTTGATGGTTTCATCATCTGGCAGTAGTTTGCCCGCGGCTTTCATTTCATCTATAGCCTTGTTGAGATAGCCCAGTCGAGCGAGAGCAGCTGCACGGCGGGCGATGCATTTTGCTCGGCTCCTGCGGTTGCTTTCGCACGGTGGCTTCATCAGGTCTAAGGCTGTTGAACAGTCGTTTAGCTGGAATTATAAAAAAAAACTGAATTCAGATTTTATAGAACGATCCTACTTTTCCTAACTATTAATATGTAGTTCCAGTCTGCAATTTGATCGTCTTAAAAGGACTACTCCAGGAACCTGAATAAAAGAGCGTCTCTTCAGCCACTTCCGGACGAGTCTATCTCTTATAAAAATTACTTTCATTCGAATGTGGATGTTAGAAGTAGCTGCCGAAGAGCGAGAGTGAATCCGCACTATTTATCATACTAATATAATATAGACTTACACATTTATTAAAATTGCCAAGAGCGAAATGTGTAGCGGATCTGTTAGCGTAAAGGCTAGGCAGTTTGTCAGACAGCGATATGCCGTGCGTGTAAGCGCTTATGGCTCCGAGGAAGTTCCCATTTTTGAAGAACTCGTCACCTTTTATTTTGCACCATTGTGGGTCTTGCTCCTCGGGTCGGAGGTCCTCCGAGACAAAACCTGGAAATACAAGATTTTTTATTAGTAATTTTACTAAGCAATCTTAAGTACCTACAACAATCTAGTAGCACAACCATCAATGTGTGATTGTATTAAACAAGTTAAATAAAAGCTTGTAAAAAAAATATATAGGTACGGTCAGCGTCAAAATTTGCTGAATGAATCAACATTTCCACTGTGTTCACTAACAGGGAAAAAGGCATAATTCATTATGCCTATTATATTATGTAGGTAATTACTAACATAGTAATAAGGCAAACGCCAAAATTTAATCAACATCCTAGACTTCCAAAATAAACGTAAATGAATAGGTACTCTGGTAAGTTATCAATGACACGGTGTAGCAGTTTTGAAAAAGATTTGTTCAGCTACTTTTGAAGCTGCCTTGCCTGTACCTGTCGCTCGTCTGGCCAATGTGATATTCTTCAGCCAAGCTGCTTCCTCGTCCGCTGTAGATTCTCTACTGGGCGTCGGAAAAGTCCGGGGAGTGTGTTTGACCTCTAAACTCATAGTCTGTCTCAACTTTGGCAGTACCCTCTTAGCAGTCTCTTGTTTTTTCTTCTCTACATACTCAGATTTTACTGGAGTCTTAGCTGGCTTTCGTGTAGTTGGTGTAGGCTTATTAACTGGTGCTGCTCTTAGGGTAACTTCTTTGTTTTCTTTTACCACTTCCTTTTTGTTTTCTTCATCATCTGTTTCGTCTTCAGATGGAGGAAGTTCAGTTATTTGTACACCATTCGTTTCTTTAGGTGGTGGTGCGCAGATTCTATTGTTATTTTCAACATGATCAACTCTCCAGCCTTCTAACTCGTCCATAGCTTTCTTCCTTTCAGCATCGCGTCTGGAATCCATCAGGTTATGTTGCTGACTGTCTATTTCCATCGCTTGCTGAACTGTGTACCTGTCTAACTGGCTCTTTTTTATCTTCCTATCTTCAGACTCCTGTTTAGCTTCTTCTTGACATTTTTCAATCATTTCTTGTCTTATTTTCATTTTTTCAGCCTTCGTTAGCTCTTTTTCCAGGCACTCCCATTCAATTTCTTCAGTTTTAACTAAATCTAAGATTATCAAATCTTCTTTGACCAAGCATTTGCTTTTCTTTATGTCAACATCGTGCAGTAGAAATATTTCGAACAAAAATGGACTGAAATTCGCCTTAATGTATTTGTCAGTAGGAAATAGATCGACTTTCTCATGACTAACAGGGTTTAATGGTACCCTTATGTGTATTTTGCTATTTGTTTGAGACCAAGTGTAATCTTTCACTATTATAGGCATCTTTTCTACGCGATAACACTTCTTACGAATTACAAGAAATAAATAAACAAATTACGTTGCCATAGCAATGGACTTGAATTTGGCGCTCTCAGCGTTCTGTTTAACGCAATAAACGCTTTCTTTAAATGTTTAATATTTATGTTTTTACATGGCAACTTCGAAACTGTTTATAGGCACTTCGCCCTCCTTCGTAAATTTGACCTCGTACGTATTTTATTTCATATTTTCCTTATCCAACAATAAAACCGGGTGTGCCTTAATATAACTCAAACAACGTAGTCTTTCAGTCTATCACCACAGTCTAAAAATCATATATGTTCTTTATACTGTGCTATCACTGTTCAATTATTAAAAGTGTTCTCAGAATTGATAAGCGATAAAATAAATATTGTATTACTAGCTTCTGCCAGCGGTTTCACCCGCATCCCGTGGGAACTACTTCCCGTACCGGGATAAAAAAGCCTATAGCCTTCCTCGATAAATGGGCTATCTAACACTGAAAGAAATTTTCAAATCGGACCAGTAGTTCCTGAGATTAGCGCGTTCAAACGAACAAACAAACAAACTCTTCAGCTTTATAATATTAGTATAGATTCGATGTCTGTGTATCAGTAAGTCACACGGTTCGTTACGCGCTGGTCCAGATTTGGACTATCAAAATGACTTCAATAGTACAAACCGGTGAGTAAATTTTAAAATTAATTTATTTGCTGTACTTATTTAACTTTAACTAAGCTATTTAGTACTTTTGTTAATCAACAAATTTAGGTAAATTAAATAGCACTATCTATACATACAATACCGTAATTCTGCTTATGATAAAAGGGGAAGTACCCACGCAGAATAGATAACTACTTACTTGATAGATATATCTACATGACTAGTGATATTGTGCATGCTGTGGTCTCCTATAAGTGAAGGAGTACACCGACACTATTCCCATTGTTTTGTCATACTATGTCATGTTATGTGTACATCTTTTGTTGGAGATCCTAAATAAAATAAATAAATACTTACTTTGCAATCGGATGTTCTGCAAGAGTTGCTCCCGCACTTCGACAGGCAGGCTAGTCCAAAGTTCATGCTCATCCTTACTCCTTTATTTCAGTGTTAGGAAACGTGGTCCCATCAGTTTTGGGCCGCACTCTAACTCACGAGCACTTGGCTATAAACCTCGAACAGTTTTACATGACGCCGCCCTCTGCGCTAGCTCCAAAATTCGACAGCCATCCTAATTTCCATATAGAAACTCTTGGTTTTGTGAGGCAGTACCCATACAGTTTGAGGTATAATTTGGTAATGGATGATAAGGAAGCGAATGCAGCTGTTGTACATGATGTTGTTGAATATGGAACTGCTGGTGGAGGTGAGTTTTATGACGAGGTATGTAGGCAACTTTACTGACGCGTAGTTTATTACCATGAATGGAACTTCACCCTTGTAAAAAAACACCACTTGTAAAAAAACTGTGTCTGTACATTGAATATATTAAAAAAATAATAATTGGGTGGGGTTTAGAAACAGTAATGGAACACAAATCCAAAAAAAAAATCTGTCTGTTTGTCTGTATGTCTGTTTGTTTGTACACGCTAATCTTCCGAACTACTGAACGGATTTCAATGATTTTTTCTTTGTTGTATTGGTATTAAGCCGGGTCAACATATAGGCTATAATTTATCTTCGAAACTTAAAGACCTGATGCAGAACTCCAACAGACAAACAAAACTATAAGAGATACAAAAATGGTGCCATAGCAAAAATCGTTTCGTGTTATGAGCATTTTCTGCTGAGATAATAAATTTGAAGATCTGGAACACCTTATGTGGAACCCCAAGAGCCCAGCTACTCTGTACCATATACAGGTATGACGTTTTAGCAAAAGTTGATCAATCTGATAAGCACTTTCTGCTGACTTATAAAAATTGAAGATCTAAAACACCTGATGTGGAATTCCAGGAGCCCAGCTAGACTGTAGCATATAAAGGTATGACGTTTTAGTAAAAGTTGTTCAATCTGATAAGCACTTTCTATTGCCTTATAAAAATTGAAGATCTAAAACACCTGATGTGGAATTCCAGGAGACCAGCTAGACTACAGCATATAAAGGTATGACGTTTTAGTAAAAGTTGTTCAATCTGATAAGCACTCTCTATTGACGTATAAAAATCGAAGATCTGGAACACCTGATGTGAAACTTCAAGAGCTCCACTACTTTAAATGTATAGAAATGAATGTTACAAAATAGGTATGGTGAATCAAAAAAAGTAATTAGTCCGCCTTTTACATAGATAACCCTAAAATAATGAACACGTATTTTTTCTTTTCTTTCTCTCACATACAAATAATAACGTAGATACAACACGCTTGAATTTTGTGTTAAGTCACTTATTAGTATAAATTTTACATCTCATTTTTATTTTGTATGTATGTCTCTTCCAGACCTTGGGACTACAGAGTCCCGAATTTTTGGGAGGCAAACGTGGGGCCGAAGCCAACACGCTGAATCAACTTTAATGACATGGTGACACAAAACCGACGATTATCCCTTTATACACTATAGAAATGAACCCAAAGACAATCCCCGGTAGACGTCGTTAAAAAAAAAGACAGTCCCCGGTTCTGTGATAAACTATTGCTGACTATGAAGGAAAACTACTTGGGCTATTGTGATGGGATGTTAGTGGATTAGGACATAGGAAACTATGGGAACTATGGCACCTCCCGATGACAATGTATTATTTATACATGTAAAAATGGCAGGTGGAGACTCGCCACCTCACTTACTGGGCCCCCGGGAATCAGTCACTGAATAGAAACCAGAGGGCAACAAGGACATGAGCGGCTGAAGTGAGGATACCTCGGTGGACTTTAAACGCAGATCACCGGCCCACTTGCCACTTACCACGAGGCACCTACCCTCCGAGCAGGGCTACTAACCCTGCTCTAGCGACTCCACTCTGGACGGCCAATGAAAGCAAGCCAGAGGCATGAGACCTAACCCCGTCATGGTTCACTCCGGCCGGCCGGAGATGGGGGACAGTATACTCTCCCTGGAGCACTCGGTATATATAGCTCCGCGGGGTTGCTACTCCCCGTCATCAGCCTCAGATGTCCTGCGGGGCTTATATCTCATTATTATTGTCGTTATTATCTCAAGAGCCTTTGTCCCAATTATGTTAGGATCGACTTCCAGTCACGATGCAACTGAGTACCAGTGTTTTACAACCGGTTACCCGCTCAACCCAACACCCCTTGGTAAAACTGGTCAGACTTACTGGCTTCTGACTACTCATAACGACTGCCAAGAATGTTCAATGACAGCCGGAACCTACAGTTTTTATAAGGCAATAGAAAGTGCTTATCAGATTGAACAACTTTTACTAAAACGTCATACCTTTATATGCTACAGTCTAGCTGGGCTCCTGGAATTCCACATCAGGTGTTTTAGATCTTCAATTTTTATAAGTCAGCAGAAAGTGCTTATCAGATTGATCAACTTTTGCTAAAACGTCATACCTGTATATGGTACAGAGTAGCTGGGCTCTTGGGGTTCCACATAAGGTGTTCCAGATCTTCAAATTTATTATCTCAGCAGAAAATGCTCATAACACGAAACGATTTTTGCTATGGCACCATTTTTGTATCTCTTATAGTTTTGTTTGTCTGTTGGAGTTCTGCATCAGGTCTTTAAGTTTCGAAGATAAATTATAGCCTATATGTTGACCCGGCTTAATACCAATACAACAAAGAAAAAATCATTGAAATCCGTTCAGTAGTTCGGAAGATTAGCGTGTACAAACAAACAGACATACAGACAAACAGACAGATTTTTTTTTTGGATTTGTGTTCCATTACTGTTTCTAAACCCCACCCAATTATTATTTTTTTAATATATTCAATGTACAGACACAGTTTTTTTACAGATTTATTATACTTATGTATAGATTTTTCTACATGGCAGCTTTGAAACTGTATATAGGCACTTCGCCCTCCTTCTTAAATTTGACCTCGTTTCTCACATTAATAAACGTGTTCGAGGAGCTCACTGCGCCAATTTTGTGTTTGTTTATTGTTGTTTACGTATTTTATTTCATATTTTCTTTATCCAAGAAAAGAACTGGATGTGCCGGAATATTACACAACCAACGTAATCTTTCAGTCTATCATTATTTAATTATTTAAAGTGTTCTTAGCATTGATAAGTGATAAAGTAAATATTGTATTATTACCGTGCAGTAGTTCGGTGTCTGTGTATCAGTAAGTCACACGCTTCGTACTATCAAAATGACTTCAAAAGTACAAACCGGTGAGTGTTTTTTTTTTTTATCTGCTGGTATTACGTATCTATTTTTAAATCTGTTATTTAGTTCGTTTATCAACAAATGTAACTAAGCGTAGTACCTATAAGTACAAACATATCAAAATTGTGCTTATGATAAAAGGGGTAAGCAGAATAGATACTACTTACTACTATTAGATTCCATTAGATGTTCCGAAAAAGTTGCTCCCGCGCCTCGGCTGTGATTCTGACCACCGAGGCTAGTCCAAAGTTCATGTTCATCCTCATTCCATGTTGTTCCAGTGTTAGGAGACGTGAGCCCATCAGTGTTGGGCCGCACTCTAACTCACGAGCATCTGGCTATGAACTTCGAACATTTCTACAAGACTCCGCCCTCCGCCTTAGCGCCTAAATTCGACAGCCACCCGAATTTTCATATAGAAACTCTTGGTTTCGTGAGGCAGTACCCATACAGTTTGAGGTATAATTTGGAACTGGATGACAAGGAAGCGAATGCAGCTGTTTTACATGATGTTGTTGAATATGGAACTGCTGGTGGAGGTGAGTTTCATGTTTATCTTTAATATTTTTTGGAACAAAACTTCGCTTGGTTTCTATAGTTGAGTATAGAATACACACAGAAAGATACTCTTGGTCTACCCACAATTCTCTCTTAGATACCTACGCTACACAAACAAATAATCGAAAGACAAGTTTTAATTTAATAACCGAGTTCCACAGAAAGGTTCTCAAATGATGCGACTTTCCTCAGGTACCATTGTGGAAAACACAACAGAGGGCATTAGACGCAATTTAAAGTTTTGCAAAGAAATATCGCAAAGAAGCAAAGTGCATATTGTAGCTGGTACTGGCCACTACATTGCCGACACGCAGAGCTCCGGTACACTGGACAAGACCACGGAAGATATTTACAATCATATGCTGGAAGAGCTCACGGTTGGGTGTCGTGGTGAGCCTTCTATTCGGGCTGGTTTCATGGGAGAGATCGCCAGCGTTTGGCCGCTAAGAGGTTCGTTACTTGCAATTTAGCTACCACTTAGACACGGGAGATTTTCGCGAAGCTCTTAAAAAATAATCTTCAAACTTTCATTTATCATTTAACTTTTTTGAGTACTTATACATACGCCTAATTCTGGCGAAACTATACTTAACCCTCTTTTGAGATTGTCACTGGTTTAAGCTTTCCTATGCAGGTTTTCCCATAACTTTTAAAACTCAAATTCTGAACTTTCTTTGCTTATCGCGGGCATTTGGGAAAACCTTGGTCGTCTAAGTTTAATTACTTTACTATGATTGGATTCCAGATTTCGAACGTAATGCGATAAAGGCAGCAGGGGAGTTACAACCTCAGATCGGTTGTGGAGTCAGTTTCCACCCCCACAGGGTCAAGGAGGCTCCCTTCGAGATCATACGCCTGTACCTAGAAGCCGGGGGCTCCGCTGACAAAGTCGTCATGTCGCATTTGGACCGTAAGTTAACAATAATGGCTAATTGTTTTTACGTAAATTATTTTTTACTGCGAATCTATTTGTGGCCCTTTTAAATTTTTTAACGCACTTATTATTATTATATTAGGAAGAAGTTATTTCCACTAAGTTAAGTATATGATTATTTCCTAAATGGAATGATTTTTCGATCTCTTCTTTTTTTGAATCGCATATATTTTTTATCAAACCCACAATGCGTGTAATCCGAAACATAATTAACAGTTTTTTTTTTTATTTGACATGTCCAAATTACCTATAGTTACTTAAAAACAAAAATTACAGGCACTCTTCTAGAAGACGATGTCCTATTAGACTTTGCGGAACTCGGCACATATTGTCAGTTCGACCTATTTGGTGTTGAAGTCTCATACTACCAGCTAAATGTGGACACGGACATGTTGAGTGACGCTCAAAGAATACAGAAGATTGCGCTACTAGTCAAGGAGGGCAAAGAAGATAGGATACTCATGTCCCATGATATTCATACGAAGCATCGATTGGTAAGTCTAATAAAGAACTTTCTACTTTAAAGGGACCTATTGGGGCTGCAGGATTGTTCATAAAGTCTTCCGCTGGATCTAAAACACAAATTAATCATAATAGTTGGTCCTTAGATTATGTTCCCCTAACAGCGCACAAAGTGGGAGTGGGAGAGAGACATTTTTGGGACTAACTCTTTTCGTGTTTCGGCGGACTTAATAAGAGTTTAGTTAGAAATACAAATGAAAACATGAATTTAAACTATTTCATATCAAAATATACCCATAATGGGAACAGATGCCAGATTTATTATATCGTTAAAATCAAATCATTCGCAGACAAAGTTCGGAGGCCACGGCTACGCACACATTATCCACAACATATTGCCCAAGATGGAGGCTAAAGGATTTTCGCGCCAACAGATAGACACGATCACCATAGACAACCCCGCGCGATGGCTGGCTATGGAAAACAAATAATAGCCTTATTTTTATGAAGTTGGTTAAACATTTTAATTCAACTTATTTAAGGTAAGTAAAAATATTGTAAATAAGTGATATTTTCTTAAAAAGCATCTAATTTTTGAGCAAGCATTTGGTAAGAAATTTTACTTTATTTTTACCATTTGATAGGTTTTATATACCTAAAGTACTTTTTATTAGAATTTTAAGTGTTATTTGTTGTGACCAATTGTTGTATCAAAGGTATTCTATTTTATAGTAATAATAAAACAGTTATAATTAAAAATACGTTATTTTATTTACAAATACTATACTTCTGTTACAGAACAATATTTTATATAATTTTATGAGCATACATAATATTATGAAAGTGGCGTTTTTATGCGTATTCGTATTTTATTTTAAAATGGGTGGGAGGTAACCTCGACATATTTTGTCCAAAATATATATATATATATTTTTTTAATTAACAAAGTTGACGTGCAGGAATATATTGTACAAGAATGTATCTATGTAACGGTTAATAAAATCTCAGGAGTGGCTCGAGCGGTTACAAAGTTCAATCCTGAAATCTGTAGCCATCTAAAATAGTTCTTTAAAATCTTTACAAGAGTCAAGTTGATGCTTTCGAAAAAACAGTTCACAGTCATTAATAGATATTTCAACAGTTACATAATAGACAAGAAGATAATTTTCCGATAGCATAGACAAATATTTTGATGAACAGAACGTGTATCTTATCTGAAGGAAAATTAGAGATACACAGAAGATAAGTCTTGTCTTATTAATTTACTGCTATGTATTTATAACATAGAAACTCATTGAAGCAGGGATGGTATTATTTTGTTGCTAAATAATTATCAACTTTATGCCTATTGACATAACGTTGAAAATCGAAAGTCTTTAAAATAGCTAATTGTAGAGACCACAAATAGTCCTTTTCAGCTATGTAACAGTCTTGTTCTCGTCAAATAACTGTGCCACTCTGAATTCAGCTATTTTTGACGCCTTGCAAGCAAATTGTGTTTTTTTCGTAAACGTTTACTACTGTGAAGTCATTAGCCAACTTCGGACAAAGCTACTCGCATTGGTTTTAAGAATTTGAAATATATAGTGACATGGGGAGCACCCCAGTGCTGAGCGTAAATACGGCGAATAAATATTACAGATATCGGTTTTGGAATTGGCGCGAATTTTGCCTATTGAACAAGATGTTTCAACTGCAATGTTTTAGGGTGCATTTAAACCAAACCAACGATTAATATTCATCCTATCTCCACCTAAAATACAATTTATTTTATTGAGTACAACGAAATAATGCGTTTTATTTGATAAAAATTAGACTAAAGAATGCCAGTTTGATCTAAACGCACCTTCACAACAAAACGTGTCCAAAAAAAGTGAAAACAAACGCAAAAATTGTATAATCTATATTGTATATAAATCCTAATCTTCTAAATCGAGGTTTTGAAGTTCCTCGTCTAAATCTTCGTCAAGGAACAGGTTTTCGTTGATGGGGACTGCGGCCGCGTCGTCGGAGGCCGGGGCTTCGCTGGAGGACTCGGGGCCGTCACCATTGCCATTTTCTAGACCTTGGTTCAGTTGTTGAAGGCGGTCCTCTGTCGCTTTCGTACCGGTGTCATCAGCCTGGAGTTAAATAAGTTTATGTTGTAATTGTTTAGGTTGACATCAATAAATTGGACGTCAGTAAATTGGAGTCATGAACTTAAAAGGACGTAAAGACAAAAGATTCTGAGTCGAGGTCTGAGGTCGTCAGAGACGCCAAGTTAATTTGAGGCTTTATCACGATTCGAGACCATTTCGCAGTAAATCAGATCGGAATTGCGACCAAAAGGCCAAAATGCCGAAGAGCGACCATAACAAATTATTTTTATCTATGTGCTAATATAAGTAAACATTTATATTTTTTACCCTAAAAACTGAACCAATTTTTAAAAAATCTTTCACTGATGGGAAGAACCTCCATCTCAGAGTGACATAGGCCATATTTTGTTATTTATTCTTACCTCACAAGCTTCCATAGCGATGAGATCAAACTGGACCTCCCTATACTCCGTGGTATCGACCTCCTGGTCGCCATAGTTGGCCAGGTCGACGGCCTCGTCATCATCATCTTCATCGGCGTCGTTGGCGAGCGCGGGGTCGAAGGAGAACATCTCGCGGCCCGACAGTCCCACCGCGCGGCCCGCCTTGAAGTCGCTGCGACGCTGCTCCTCGGCTTTGTTTAGAGCCTCCTGTAAATTAAATTCATATTAGTAAGTATTAATCTATAATATAAAAATGAATCGCAAAATGTGTTGGTAAGCGCATAACTCAACAACGCCTGGACCAATTTGGCTAATTCTTTTTTTGTTGTGTTTTTTATTGACAGGAGAAGGTTCTCATGAAAAAAAAAAATAGGGTAAAGTAGAGAAGTCAGTTGACGGGAGCGAAGCCGCGGGCAAAAGCTAGTATTTTATAAAAAAAAAACATCAAATATGTAAATATCAACATTGGTTTGAACATACCAACATATTAATTCTGTCTCTTGCCAAGAGCTGCATGAAATATTTGCTATTTTTGTATGCTTTAACCATTAAATCTACTCATACATTTATTTAGTGCCAATCAAATTCAAAATCGAATCAAATTCATATCAAAAGTGGTTTGTTTGGGTGCAAAAAATATTTTGAAATGAAAAGTGTCATAATGTAACATGAGAAAAAACTCATAAAACACAACCCAATACAATATAAAATAAAATGTATAACAAACCTGTTTCTCCCTAATCTTCTTCTTCTTCCACGCAAGGAAGGTTTCCAGCGTGATCTTTGTTTGATTAGGACCAAGGGCTGCTCTCTCTCTTTCAATAAGGTCCACTAAAGAGATCTCATTCTTTTTCTCTTCCATCTTCTTCTTATCTCTCTTGAGGACGAAGCCGGGAGGCAAGGCGTGTCTGTATATACACTTGGAGCCTGACGGACATTCCCAGAACCAACCGTATTTGGATTTTTCGACCGCTTCCAAGAAATGTTTGCAGATCTGAAACATATTTCTATGGTCTTTAAAATGGATCATATAATAATACAAACTTGATGAAATATTCTTAAAATATATTTTGTGCATACACATCAGAGCAGAGCGCTATATTTCAATTCAACCATCAAAAAACTACCGGCGCGACAAAGTTCGTACAAGTCTTAAAATAGCATTGTTAGATAAAAGCATATTCTATGCTCATCTGAAACTGCTCTAAGGCCTCATTTACGGAGACGCGGGGCGTCGCGCGTTGCGTTGAGCGGCGCGGCCCGCACTGAATTCAAATATATGGCGTTGTATGAGTGCGTTTACGGAGAAGCGATTTTAGACGCGTTTGTTTGAATTAGGGCGTTTTTTGCAGCCGAGCCCGCGGATGCCACCGACGCGTTCCACGCGGCGTTTATCGCGACGGCGCACGCAGCGGCAATTCTCGATGAAGCTATGTCCAATGCGGAATCTTCTGTCAGTCTTATTTAGAAATCGCGTAACACAGACGTATTCACCGTCGCAATGGAGTATGATATGATCGACTTTTTTTTAGAAGAAAATTTAAAACTAGTCGTTTTGATCGAGACGAGCGTGCGCCGCCGCGATGCTTGCGCGTGCTTCGCTAAACGCCAGAGCATTCGCCGCGGGCGACGCGGCGGGCACCGCCACGCTTCTCCATGAACATGGAGGTATATTGCTATACGTTTGTGTTTACGCGTGCGATGATGCGTGCCGCTTCACGCGCCGCCCCACCATAAACAGAAAAAACGTCAGATGTGCCGCGAGACGCCACGCCACACGCAACGCGAAACGCCCCGCGTCTACGTAAATGAGGCCTTAGATACTAATATAAATTAAGCTAACTCACAATATCAGTAGTGGGTCTCTGCTTATCGCCTTCTCCATGCTTCTTCTCCACTACTTCCTTCAGTTTGTCCTCATCCCAATTGTCCATGTTGTCATCATCATCACGCATGTCTACATACAGGGAACGTTTCTCAGCCTAGAAATATTAAAACAAGTCTACCAGTAATTTTTTAAATGTACATCTTTTGTTGACTTCAAACACTATAAATAAATAGAAATGTATATGGCTTTAATCAGGACCTTATCGAGTCATACACGTTGCGTGGTTCAGAATGATGTTTATAATTTCATAACAAAAGAGTCCAGCCAGCAATAGCTTCATTATGTGCCATTTTGCATTCATCTATTTTCTTCTTTTTATGGCAATATGTTTTTATCTTTTTCATAATAAAACAAGATGTATTAAAGAACAATAAAAAACAAAATTTACCTTTCTCTCAAGAGTCAAATCGTGAGAGAATTTGCATCGGTCTCCTTTGGTACATTGGCCTTGCTTGAAGAAAGCACACACCACTGATTTGGGATCCGTGCCTGGAAAATAGATTTTGCTACAGTAACTCTAATAACACTCAAGCCAGCAGTTTCATTTGCTTCATGAGCAAACTTAAAAACATAAAAAGTAGCCTATATTTTATTATTGTTCTATTAAAATCCTGTCAGCCAGTTATTCATGAAGAAATAACACAAATATAAACACTTAAACTTTCGCCTTTCAGCATGATTCATTTTAAAGTCAAATTCAGTTTTAAAAGTAGCTTCATATTTTCTTTTGCAAAATTTAGGCTGGTGTATACAAATATGCTCCAAAAACATTGTGCAAGATGTGCTATCATTATTTAAATAATACCTTTCTCAACTTTCTGTGTTTGTACAGGTTTGAAGAGCATAGCTAATTCCTTCTGCTCCTTCATTTTGGCCTCTTTCTCCTTCTTCTTGTCATCCATGGGCTTGGCGGGGTGGATGCCGCCACTCTTCACCTGTTTCTCAACTTGCTGGATAAACTTCTGCTGTTTTGCACCTTTCTTGTTTTTCAGACCAAAGGTTTTGTCCTGTAATGTCGTAGGAGATTATGAGTAGATGGCTTTTTAAGGAGTGCAAAAATTAAGAAGTATATTTCAGTGGATTGGTTTTGATAAAATATGTGGAGGGTTGATTTTCTCTTTCTTGGACTGGGTAGCTTAGTTTGCTTACTAATAGTACCTATAGTACCTGTATTAGATAAGGTTGAGGGCCCTCATTATTTTAAAGTTCTGATTTGTCTGAAAGGTAACTTAGTTTTCCAAAATTGTGCAATAAGTGGAATAAGTCTACTACAAAAAGTAAATAAACAAAGATTACTTGTTGCAGTGTAACCACTTATTTTGGTTACACGTATTTTCGTCTGCAGTGCAGACGTAGTTATAGTTAATTAGAATATTACAGGATATCGCGTGTCCTAATTAGTTTCATTGCTCTTCCAAAACAATCTTTTACACCACAAATTGAAATTTTTGGTACGTCGATATGTTGATGAAATTAATATTCTAACGATGAATATAATTGTTATTTCTCACCTCAATTACTTTATCCTTCTTCTTCGCTTCAGTCTTTTTGCTGGCACCGCCAGCCCCGCTAGCTTTCTTCGGCGGCATGGTTATGTCTTTTCTCGAATCTTCAAATTAATACACAACTTCCAAAAGTAACGTTCCCTTAATCTAAATAGCTTAGTATTAAGGGTTTTGCACCTTTAATACAAGTTTATTTTTATTTTACACGTTCTAAGAAAAAGTAAATATCTTCCACGGTGCACCAGATGTGCAAATTGTGGAGAAAATCGTTCCAGGAAAATTTGTTGCTTTTTTAATCTCAAGAACTTTCTACCTCGCTTACTCTTATCACTTTGTGCTTGCTGTTGTCTTTGTCTGCTGACCGTAGAATGTTGAAGATATAAATAATTACTCTCTGTATCGCTACTTACGTTGACAGCTGGTTCCTTTTTGTAAACTGGCAATTTCCGCAAAGGGACTTGTGAATATTAATTTTAAAATTCTAATGGAGACCGATAATCAATTGTTATAACTGAAGTTAAAATAAAATTTATATTACTTATTTTCGAAATCAGTCATGAATATTCCATGATCTATTTCTGATAATCATTCTGATAATCACGAAATATTCGTGCCTTTTTGTTAATAACAACACTTATTCTGCTGTCAAATATTGACATTTTGGAATATAATTTTTCTTCAGACAAAATTTCATTTTATAGTCTGTGAAAAGTGGTCAAAGTGGTTGATTGTTCGTTGAATTTTGGTCTCCGCTGTCCACAAACGTGAAATAAACACTCGCCTGAAAAGGGCCATGGCAAAGGACACGCTCCGCGAAACTGAACTGAATAAACATAAATAGTCCGTATTTAATTTTCGTCAAAGAAAGTCAACATGGAAATTGTCGACGTTGAAGAATGCCAGCCCGACCCAACAGCGGTCACGAGAAAGAAAAGTTTATGGGCTAAAATTAACAATAGGACAACGTACAGTTATTTATTTAACATCGTAGTATCAATACTGTTGCTCACATGCCTGGTTCTAGTGCTGTATTTTTTCAAAGAATATTTGAAGACGATTTTGTACTGGGTGGACGCACAAGATCCGTGGATAATATTTTTGTTGTTTATGGGTTTATTTTTGATCGTGAGTTTTCCAGTGACGATAGGTTACTTAGTGTTGATAATAACTAGTGGATATTTGTTCGGGATCGTGAAGGGGTTGGTGACAGTGCTGGTGAGCGCGAACTTTGGCGTGGCGGTGGCGCACTTTACGCTGAAGGCGCTCCGTAACTACCTGCCCCTGGACCGGCTGCTGAAGAACGAGACGGCGCGAGCCCTGCTGAAGGTGATCTCGGGCCCACAAGCCTTCAAGATTGTATTTTTCGCGCGACTGACGCCAATACCTTTTGGGTTGCAGAACACTATATTTGCGGTAAGTATTTCTTGAAAAAAATGAAGACCACTAATTAATTTACTACTATAGTTTAATAAAGCTTGCCCCTTTAAACTGCCTCTGTACATATAATTTTAGTGCCTAGGTTTGCACCCAGGGTGTCAAGACTTCATAGAAAGAAATACTGGCTTCTATATCAGCAGACTTTTTATTCCAGTAAAATCTTTGTTATAAATTAGCCTTAAAAAATATATGAAAACAATGTAATATTTACATAGCTAGGTAGCTTTCACAATAAGAACACATTATTTTCATTTGTAAATACAGAAAAGCAATAGTACAATAATGTTTAGTTGTTTATTAAAAAAAATAACAAGTTCTATGCGTAAGCTTTTCTAAAAATAGTGCATTTAATCCTTATCATCACATTATTAAACTGATATGCTGAACATTTTTTGTTATCTACGTAATACAAACACAAAATTGCTAAATCTGTTACTGATATACCTAGTTTTTGGAACCTACAATCTGCATAAAAAAAAAAGTATTGAGGGTGTTGGGGTCACCAACATTCTCATTGTCTATTGTTAATTATGAAAAAGCTCATTTTAGAATAACATACTCATATTTTTGCCGTGTTTTGCCTACAATGTTACATGTTGAATGAAAATTCTCTTATAAAGAAACTTTACCCTTATTGGACTTTTTTAGGTAAATCTATCTGATATAATTAATTTGTAATAATTGTATGATGACCTTAGTACTAAGTACTTTAGTACAAATTATTCACTATAGTTATCGGCACGGATATTGAGCCCTGACCTTCACCTGCGCAGAAGCGATTTATGGTTTATTGTCTTATGTGTACAGTGCGCAAAGCGATCCCCACTCTTCCACCGAGAGCTCAATATCTGTGCCGATAACTATACCGTTATATGAATTACAGTACTGATATTTAAATTAATTTCCTATTTTCAGTACCTACAACATTTTGTTCAACCACCAACCTTACAAAATTACTGCATATATTTAAAATTCTTGTAGGCAGTAAGCATAAATTCTTCATTATATTCAAAATAGTAAAATACCTTTCACACCCCTCACAGGGTGTAAGGGTGAAGGCCACGTAAATACCAGCATTGTTAATCCTTTATGCTGTTATACTCAAGGCTGCTAACTTTATGGTCACCATAAAAAAGCACTTAAAACTACACACAAACCATAGACGGTATAACAAACCTTTATATTGCTAGACCATGACCTTAGGTATGTTCTTCAAAAGGTTAGACGTATGTTGCATATTTTATTTATGCAGCTCGTATTTGTGCATGCATGATGCATGTAATGGGTGTCTATTTGTTCAACTTACTTATTATTTTATTACTGTGTGTGGTTGCAGTGCAAATTACCTTTTTTTTCTACAAACACGCAAGCGCGCATTTATTCGCCAAAATGTTGCCATCGAAAAAAACGCATAAATTTTAAAACGTAATTTAGACCCAAACTCATATAATTGTATGTTAATTTTATTCATTTAAGAGAGAACTTAGGTTGTTCTCAAGAATCTCATTCCATTTACCTTTGGCATTTAAGTTTCGAGTCTATAAAACCTCATACGTAAGTGTACGTAATGTAATATGCTGTAGACCATATTTGATACACTTCTAGACGCGAAGAAAGTAGCAATGAATTGATTAATTTACAATCTGGTATAACTCGCATTTATACTGGAGTAGCTATTTCCAGCAGAAAACAGCCACTATATCGCGCACCCGGAAAAAAAATTGCCTATGTCCTTTCTAAGTGTTTACAATATATGTGAACCAAATTTCATTTAAATCGGTTCCGTAGTTTTGACGTGAAAGCGCGATAGACGGAGAGACAGAGATACTTAGGCATTTAAATAAATAATCTCTAACCTTTCTCACCAGCTTCGGTCGTAACGACCATAAAAATCCTTTAACGCTCTAAGGCATGATAGATCGAACATCCGCATTCAACTATTACTTTCACTATACTAGGACCGATTGTATCGTAGAAAGTAGGATAATTCATTGTTTCCTTTAAATAAATGCCGGTCGACCTTTGTCGCCGCGACCAACGTCTCTCACTTTGCAAGAATATCGTCAATGTAGAATCGTAATATTCCTTAATTATAGAAAAAAACTGTACATATCTGCCTTCATAGAGAAACATCGGGTACAGACCACAACTAACCAGTCTTAAAAAAAAACCTCAAGTAATAAAACATTAATGTAACGAGAACGAAGTCCAATCGTTTGATTCCCGACGCAATCGTGTATCTGACGTCTGTCTTTTATCTCCACAACTGCAAACAAACTGGTTCTGATTACATTAAAGCTGTATTAAACTATTTCCTAGTAATTCATTTGCGGCAATCCCAATACGCTATCTATATGCCCCATACAAATTTAAAAATAAATGACAAATTTCTATCTCTAGAGATAGCAATATGCTTACTAGTAAGCAAAACCATAAATCTAGATAGCTTATTGCAATACACAGTTTGCCATCATGTTAACGATTTGGCCGCGATGTTTCATGGAACTGTGGCCGTTTATATCCTTTCGTTTTCATCTATTATTCCTAGCATGGCTATATTCGTCGGAAATGTAATGGTCGTAAAGGCAAACGTTTCTCAGTAGTTGACAAGGTCGAAGCTCAGTAACTAGGGCCAATCTTTGGGTCAGCTGAGCCAATGCCTATACATATTCCTGAATTTTTCTTCTTCTATCTGCCTTGTTCCGAAGTTATTTGGGTTCGGCGCAATGTTTTTCGCTTGCATTCCTCTCTGTCAGTCATAAACATCAACATCCTTAACTGGGCTACCAAGAATCTAAAAGCTGAGAAGACGCATTTATCCGTTCCCTGACACAGGCATTCGGAGATTTCATTGATATGTTGTTCATCTGCAGGAAATAAGCTCTTAAAATATATCTCTTCAACAGCTGACTGATCTGTGCTGCTTCCAAATCATTAGGTAGCCATAGTCAAGTTTGTTGTATGTTTACAATTGACAAGATAAATTTGACTATTTATACCATTTGCAGCAATAAGCCGTTATCAGCTTGTCTTTGGTGGCACTAAGGGTGTTCACTACTTTTCTTTATCTGTCCTTATTGTTCTTCGTCACGATAAGTGTAAGTTCTGATTCCAGAAGACCTTCTGAATAGATGCCCCCTACGGATAATACGAGTGTATTTTGTATACCGCTTTTCAAAAAAGAATCAGGAATATGCGATCAAAACGCATTCAAACTTCAAGAAGTTCCAATGAGATTCTAATATCACAGTTATCCGATTCTCAATATTTGGGCACCCTTCCAATGCCTGAGCTGTAACTGAGATCGAAATCGCGAAACCAAGAATAGGAACGAACCTAGATGTGCCATTCGAAAGTTTTTGTTTGATGTCTTTATGGGAATACAGAAGTTCCAAAACATTAAAAAAGATATACTTACTCCTGATTTATGAAGTTGGTGGCATAAGAATAAAATGTCAAATCTAGTTCCCAGCTTAAGCCTTTCTATTTCTTTCTAATTCGGTTCAGTTTGAAGTAAATTGACCATATTTTATGGTATGCGATAAAATGGTAGGAATATCAACTTGAATTGCACCATAGCTACCGATAATATTCCAGACTTACATTTCCACTTTATATTCTTCATACTACTTTTATTATTTCAATTGATATTCTTTGAGAAACTAGTTTCGTAGTCATGCGCATATTTTCACGCCCCATGCCTGTGTATTCTATTTTCAAACTAGTTGTTTTTTCTCTACGATTCACTGCTTTTTATTTATTGGCCAAGACCAAGACTACTTTGATACAGCACACGATTTTTATGTTTCTTAATTTGAAAGTGTGCAAGGACAATATGATCAGCACATCTGCCTTTTAAAAGTTGTCTACTTTTGTATCTGGCATGTCTCACGGCCTGTCTGAAAAAGCAACGCTTCAACACTCGTAAAAAGATTAAAGTACAGTTGTCAATTAACCTCATTAGTGCAATAACATACGTCCGTTTGGCGCCGGAGTAATGAGCTCATACAGAATCTAGAGGACGGGTATTTTTGATTCTACGATTTTCTGAGTTGATCTAATTATGAGACAATTGGTGTCAGTCTAGATTTGACGGATTGTTTTTAGGACTCTTGTTTTATTTATAAGAATAATTGTCTCAAATAAATAAAATTCCTGTCTCAAAATTAAGTGTATTGCATTGTATTGAGCTTGTATTGGGCCTCAATAATACTGAATATCATGACCGTTTATCGAAATCACGACTTCGCTCGCCAAACGCAGCTTTAACTACTGAGCAACAAACAAAACAGGCTAGCACTGAAAGTTTAGAAATAGCTTGTTTACGGATACACTAGTGAACTAGTTTTCTGTATTGAATTAAAATGTTTCATAATACTTCTGCGTGAAAAACATGTTTGTGCAGTATCTTGCATCGGTTTTCACGTTATGTGACACCGTCCAAGGAGACTCCCAGTAAATAGGTTAAAACTGTTGGCATTGAAGTTATATTATGGCAGTGTTCAATGCCATGCTCTGTGTAATGCCGACTACCTAGAGGTACCTAGGATTAAACATTAACTAATGTAGCACTCATGTATTTACGAGTTGTTCGTCTATATTTGAAGACTGCTAAGAACTTTGGAGAAACTTTTCTTCTACAGAGTTGTTAGATTGTTTTGGATGTGTTTTGCCTTGCTTCAGTTGCCCTAAAATATCACACTCAGAATTCCGCTGTTCTAACACTGACAAACAAATAATAGCAGAAATAAATTAGAAAGAACTATCGCTGACTACACTCAATGATTTCCGATTTTACCGACGATTGATCGAAGGGACAGATCGGCGTCAGTCAGTGGGCGTGGTAACACCCTTGTACAAGCTGGCAGTTTGAATATTCCGCCATCTTCCTACGTCACAGTTCCGTAGGTCAGTTACAAAGTGCATCTGAAGTGGTCTTTAGCTATTAGGACAGTTACAACTTGTAATCTGAGATGACTGGCGATTTGACCCTCATACGAAAGTATATCATCATAACTCGATGCACAATAAGCTCATGTGCTCGTCATGTTCGCATCGTTTAATGGAGCTGACCCAATTTTATAGAACGCCACGAAAAGGGACTTCACCAATATCGTAATCCAATTTCTGCTAAAAGTAAGAGTATGTTGCAAGAAGTGGTTGACACAATTTTATCAATATACAATACTAACTGCATTGTTAAGAGTTAATTGCTTGATACTGACGATTGGCCGTCACTATCGTGCGTGCCCTCACTATGATAACATGATGCTATTGTTCTTGGCGTGGTATCTGGGACGATCGCGTTTAACCACCTACTTGGCCCGTTTCGCTTTCACTGCGCCGATGTCGGGCTGGCGACATTTTCTATTACGTATGGCTGTTACAATCCAAGTTTGTGGTGTTTGTATTGATTGTTATTGTGTATGTCGCCCACACAACGTATTCCTTGAGCCAAAATTAGATGTAGCTCTCCCAAGACCGATAAGGCCTAACTAGATGAGCCGGTTTGCGAATATTGCGTTTCGCTGTGAGCTTTCGCTTTCTGATGAAGTCTGCGTAATTTGCCTTAGTTAATTTTATTCATCAACAGTATTTCAATCCTACCACATCACGACAGTTCCGAAGACTGTAGAAATCTTTTCTCACAACGCCTTAGAAATAAACGACATAATACACCTTCAAGGAAACGTGTCCTTTGTCTTTCTAACAATTTAAAGTAAAGACTCCGGGTCGTCTTGGAATATTACAAAAGTGTCCTCTGAACAATGTGCCCGCCTTAAGATTCAATAGCGGTCATCTGTTTTATTACTACGTCGTCATTGTCTCGTCTCATCAATAAACAAATGATAGCTTTCGCCTTACAAAGATCTTGGTCAAGTGACGTATCCATAAAAATGTAAAATATAATTTGTATAAAGTTCACTGATTCTGAAGAATTAAGTGCATTTTGGCGCCGTGCTTAACGTTCTTCGTATTATTTATTATCAATGATGATAAGTTTTTTAATACCAAGGTCAACGTCTTTATCGTAAGTCATTTATCAAATCTTGAACGAATTAAGATTTCATGAAGTAGAATATCCGAGTTCATACTTCACGCACCAAGGCTAATGCTATCTAATATGTCAACAATTTATCTTGTCTCAAAGAGAACATTTGCGACGACTCCTACGGCTGTAACGGTGACATGAGCCGCTGTTATCTTAACTGAATCCTGTTTTTATCTGGTGCAGGGCAGTAAACTTTTGTCGCCATCTTTCTTGGTCCTCTGCCAGACGTCTTTAGATTTTATTATTTAAAAACTACATATAGATCTGCGCAGTCTTTTTGTGTGGTCTCTGTCTGTCGTTAAAATATCTGGCGCGTTTGGTGTCATCTCCCACAAAGGGTAAACATTGTTGTACGAAATACCGTTTAAATTTATCATCCATTATATGCATTAAGTGGCCGAGCACTAGTATATATTAATAAATTACTTGAGGAAAATCCCTCATGGCGCCTTTTTGAGTCCCATGATGTTTTTGCACGTCTGCGATTCTAGGTGCACTGAAAAATATATCGCATCCGTGTTTAAGGAGGTTGCTGTAAACATCACGTTGGCCAAGCCAAATATACCAGCACCAGAGTTTCAGAGCTCATAAAATGTTTATTTTACATCGACCGGTATTAACATTCCGTTAGCAATTTCATTACAACGACAACGTGTAGTAATGTTCTAAATATATCATCAGAATATCAGATAGGATCGTTCGGGATGTTCGGAATATCGTCACGTTAAATATTTATGCAACTGGTTCGGAAGTTGAAATGATAGTGTCCCGTTTGTTGTGTTAGAGAAGCGAGACGTGTTTACAGCAATTTTTCCACCACACTAACTTTCATACGGTCGGTAAATTGGCCTACTTGGACAGTGCGTGCGTCCGGCGCCGCCAAGGCCACGTAAGATCGGTCAACTTGTTTATCTTAAGAAAAACAATCGATCAATCTTGCCTTTTTTTAGAACTGTCTCACCGGTATCTACATGCTCAAAACGCATTGCTGGCTAAACAAGTACATTTTTATCGCAAAAAAGACGTCAATTTTCCGTAACTGCGATGCAGGCAGATTAAATCAAATTAAGCGGTAAAGGTTACGTACGTATACCATGCTACATATACTTTGCAGCCAAGTACGAGTATGTTGGAAAATGTATTCAAGAATTCTGAATGTTCGTGAAAATTTTTGTTTAATTTGCCAGGCGCCGGAGGTATGGCGTTAATTTTCGGCCTAATCTGCCTGTCGTGACTGCGTGCTTAGCAAATGCCACTAAAATATAATTGTACACATTTGCCGCAATCGCAAAACTTTACAATCTTGACAAATGGTTATAGGATTGACGTGTTCCTAATCTACATTGTTTTTTATAAGTTTATTTTATTTGCGGCACGCGAATTGTTATAGGTATACTGCTCAGCTTTCACAAATGATTATTGCGAGGAAGTTATGATTGACTGGTACAATCAGTTTAGTTTTGATATGATTTCAATCAACCTAGGTAGTTTGGTCTGACAGTGCTCATGTCTTGGTTGATGTCTTTATACAGCAATAGTACAAAAAAGAGGCTTATGATTATATAATGTTACTCTTTCACATCTCCAAATTACCTTAGCCGCAAATCCTCATCACAAAATCTTTGTCTCAAAACCACCTCTATTAAGGTCCTATCCACTTCAATTTAGGAACCACCATATCTAAAATGTTTCTGCCCTTCACAGGTGAGCGACGTCCGTGGCTGCGGCTACCACCTGGCGACGATGCTGGGGCTGCTGCCCGCTCAAGTCATCAACGTGTACCTCGGCTCCACGCTGCGGTCCATGCACGACGTGCTGCACGAGTCCCATCTCACTGGATACGTCGTGTTTGCTTTTCAGGTGATTATTTAATTCATTTTTTTTTTATTCGACTAAGGTTTGGCACGTCATCGGCTGTTGGGAGGTTTATGAAAACTCTTACACTGGGTTGCTTGAACCTAAAATTGTCACGATAAGGCACATGAATTAAGGAAAAGGCAACACCCAGTTAGAATGAAACTGCTGTATTTACCTTATTTAGCTGCGTTCAGATATCGTAACAAATATTATTTAAGAAAATACTCAAATTGATTTTTGCACCACGATTATTTAAAAAACAAAAATAGGTCGCCAAAACAACATTATCAGTAATCAAGCAGTGTCTTCGATTGTTTGCTCAAGCGCATATCCACTAACTGAATCATACGAGTCTGTGTGTTTATGCCTCGCCTGTGTTTATGCAGCCATATTAGTAGTACTATACTTCCTTATATAAATATAACATATAAACAATCAAGATAATGTGCAAGCAAAGTGCAACTTCGGTGCACACACGCACAAGTTCCACGAATTGTTTCCAACGTCATTCAATTCTGGATCGCGTATCAAAATTTTTGGGTCGTATAAATTCAAATTGGCTGGCACAGAAATTTCCAGAAAGAATCGAGATATCTGAGGAATGTCCTGTATGTATTGATTTGCGGTTTTTCCGATCACGTTTCGCTGACGTTTAGATGCAAATGAGATCATTGTAGTAACATTATATGTGGTAAGTACACGTGACGATGGTAGATTATCACATTAAATTATAATGTTCATGTTCTACCTAATTCACATTCAGACCTGACTGTTTTGTTGGAATCGTTAGTCACAGTCGCGACTGCTGTGCTCAGGAATGACATTGACTTCCAGAGCGAGGGGCTTAAAATGCAATGGGATTGTAATTTTGTTTTAGAGTAAGGAAGCAAGTAGCGTTAAAACATCTGGATTTGGGAGAGCAGATTAAGCTCCTTTTACGGCTCCATAAAGTGGATGAGAAAACGATGTGCAGCTTATTCAATTGGCAACTTTGTCGTCCTAATAGAAAGAAGACTTGAGTACCTGGCTATAAAATATGGCATATGAACGCTCTCTCTAACAAGTTCTAAGTGAAACTTGTGGGAAATAAGGCGTATCTAACCATGCATGCAAATACCTACCTTGTTCAAAATAGCCATGCCAATACTACATATTTGCATAGACAACCATGTGTCGAAATAGACATATGTAAATGAACGCGAATTTTGTCTGTACGTAAGTCTGCTTTGTCTCGACTTGTATTTTTAGATGTGAGCGAATTTTGAAGTACAATGGCATAAATATTCAAAAGCAAATGGCTTCTAACGTTGTCCAAATGTTTTGATGGCAGCTAAAAGTACATTCACCTAAATTGTTGGTCCAATTTTAAATGGTCTGCAAACAAGCTCTAATAAGCATCATTAGTTCATACCGTTTAACCTAGATTGTGACGTCACAGTCCATGGGTGCTATCGGGAACGCAACAGGGAACACGGGTCACATAATCAGGCCCCACCACGTCCGCTATTCTAGGTATTGCGTTACATAATATCAATGTCGTTCTATCGTAAATAGATGCAGTATATTATACTGTTGTATTCTTTTTTGTCACATATTCAATTACAGTCTGATGCTGCAGACACGATGCAAAAAGTATTGTCGTTCTCAAGCGTAGTAGAGGTCAGCGTTGTTTGCTTAACTTATGATAGTCGCGGTAATAATATTAACTAGTTACTAAAGGTATGGAAAGCAGAAATCTTGACGGCCTAAGGTGTGCCAGATTTAGTGTGTGGTAAAACACGTTTACATTAAGCTATCCTGGAAAGCTGTTACCTCACGTAGAGGCGTTTTAATGTGGAAACCCAAAACATATTCAGTCTGAAAACAAAACGTAATAATACCCCTTAACACAATTCACAAGTCAGAAGTGTAAATAAATGATTTTAGATTCACAAGTCTGCGCGCCACGTGGTGACCAATGACACCCAAATAGTAGTTTTTGCATCTCTGTCTGCGAGTCGTTTAAATTATTCAAGAATTACATAAGGTAAACATAATATATTGACTCAAATGTAGAGACCAGTTTTTGCAGGATAACAATAAACCACATTTGGATCGAGTTGACGTATTTTATGTGAGTGTAGGCTTATTGTGGTTTTTAGAACATTTTAATGTGTTTATCCGCTTGCTACTTACCCATATTTTACAACTAGCTTTTGCCAGCGTTTTCACCCGCATCCCGTGGGAACCTCGGCACGAACCCGGATAAAAAGTAGCCTATAGCCTTCCTCGATAAATGGGCTATCTAACACTGAAAGAATTTTTCAAATCGGACCAGTAGTTCCTGAGATTAGCGCGTTCAAGCAAACAAACAAGCAAACTCTTCAGCTTTATAATATTAGTATAGATAGATTTAGGAGCACTTTCGAGATAAAGAAGAGTTCTGTTGGAAGTACAGAAGAGAATTGGGATAAGGGCAGGGGCCAAGATAATGATGTCTACCAAACACTATTCTAAATTCAATTATTAGTTTATACGTAAACGGATAACAAACTTTCACATTTATAACACTAGGGTTATCTAATCCCGATATAGATAACCCTATACCCACCACGAGCGAATGATGTGTATTTATACAACGGAACGGGGTGCTTTGTACCAAAGGTGAGGCCTAAAGGTCAATTAAATTACTGGTGAATTAATTATGACCGTAATATGCGGCTATCTACAAGAACAGCAGACCTGAATATTTTATAATGTAGTGCAGCCCGTGAAGGTTCTTGGTTTAATATTTATGTAAGACTGTCACACGTCGGAATTTTATCGAGGAAACCTCGACTTGACTCTGTAAACTTCCGTTGCGAATATTCTTAGAAATCTGAACTAAAGTTATTATAAAAGCGGAAGTCTTGTCATGTCTTCCTGTTAAGAAAAATAGCTTGATTGATTTTGCTGTCTGATATAGGCACGAATGGTAATCTGGAGCTCTCTGAGGAAGATTTTTGTCCTGGTACGAAATGCTGTTTCCTTTTAATCGATGTAACTAAGTTTATGAAGGAGCGATGATGATTCAAGACATCATATCCTTATAGAATGAAGTTAATCAGTATATTCCCATAATGTAGTATTACAAAACGACGGTGGGAACAATTTTCTCAATTATTTGCCTGTTGATTACTAACTACTCTGTGACGTTGTAGTGAATGTGCTGTACCGTGGGACAGTCCCCACATTCATCTTATTGCGTTAGTCAGGTACTCAAGGAAAATAATATTTTTGGTTACTGCCAGTGTGATAAAATTGCGCTAAGTATGTACTCATTTCTGTGGCTTCCATGGTAATATCAGACTTGATTAAAAAGATCCGTATTAGAATTGGGATACATTTTGCCCTGTGAATTTATCAATGTCATTGTCAAAGAGATATTCTTGGTGCGGTTAGATCATACGCACTCTGATGATGCGATTGACGTATTTCGAACACGATTTTTATTTATAAAGTTTATTCTATCAATAAACACGTGAACTTGTAACACAGATACAGTCTTATTTATATCGCTAGAATCTTGTCTTGAGACTTATTCAATGTCATCGATGCGGTCACGACAATGCGCTCTCTAGGTTTTCCTTCTTGTGGCTTTTTGGTATATATGTAGCTTAAGGATATTTTTTATTATATACGTATCTAGATTGTTAGCGGAAAGTATAATTAAAAGAGCCTTTTTTCCTGTAATCAACTCTATCGAAGCGATTGAACATGTTATGTGTGCTGTTTTTATGGTCCGTTGCAATATCGTAGCGGTCTTATGGTTGGGTAATACCCACTACTGTGTTACCACGATATCGCAATAGAAGCTGTTGATCGCGATTACAATCGCCTCCTTCAGGATCTACAAATCAATTGTTACCTCACTGGGAAAGATTGTGTGATCTCTTCAGGCGTTGAGGCCATGGAACATGTATTGTATTGAAAAATAATGAAGTATTGTTAGCAAATTATTATTTGCAATAGACAGTTGTGTTTTTAAGAAGTTTGCTCGTCACCGCTTCTTCCTTCCAGCTTTAAAACTAGGAAGTGATAAAGGGGAGTTTTAGGGGGCCCTGTCCTTTTGTAATTTATGATGTGGACGGTGAAATAGGGCTCATTTTATTAGCCCACTTAAACGATAACATAAACGATTTTGAATTTTAGGTCCCTACTGTGAAACGAAAGTTCACACGTCTATAAAAGTGTTTCCTCAAGATCGAAATGGTAGCCTTGAGCTCTAGAATTTTACGCCCGTGGCTATATCGTATCATTCGCTCGATATAGATACCCAATTTAGACGAATCCTCATAAGATATAAGCAATTTGTCCAGGAAAGTGGAAGGAAGTGATGAGCGATGCCTCTATACCGATAATTCGTTTTGATACCATTTTCGCTGGCGCTATCACACTAACATTATGAAGCTTAAAGTTGGATATGTGGATGATTGTCAACTCTTCGACATACGCAAAAAAACGACTGAATGGATCTTGATGAAACATGGCAGTGAAATAGATACATCAGTTTAACATAAAGGCTAGTTTTGATACGGTTGCTGGACTTAGTTCCCTCGGGGTTTCACGGTCAAAAAAGTCACGTGCGGCAGTTAGTAAGTCATATCTAGACTTTTTCGCAGTACAGCTAATCTCAAGTTGTAATAACAAGATTTTACCTGTTACAAACGTTATCGTTTCGCAGTTAAGACTACGGCGAATTGACACAAAACACTCGACTCTTATCTCTATGGCGATATCTAACGCAAACGCCAAATTTGTATGCAGACCTTGCAAATGTCCGTGTAATGTGAAATAGAAAAGATAAAGTTATGGTAAAACGTGTGCAGTATTTTATTTGAGAGTCGTGGTGGCCTAGTGGGTAAAGAACCAACCTCTCGAGTATGAGGGTGTGGGTTCGATTCCAGGTCAGGCAAGTACCAATGCAACTTTTCTAAGTTTGTATGTACTTTCTATGTAAATATTAGACACCAATGGCTGATAAAAAGGTGAAGGAAAACATCTTGAGGAAACCTGGACTATAAAGTCTGAAATCACCAACCCGCATTGAGCAAGCGTGGTGATTAACGCTTAATCCTTCTCCGTGTGAGAGGAGGCCTGTGCCCAGCAGTGGGACGATAATAAAAAAGGCTGTAACAGTAACAGTAACAGTATTTTATTTGATCGCTTATTCTAGTGTGCAACAAAAATACTCTTCAAGGCGTAAAAAACTGGAGAATTCTTTGAGGAAAAGTTATTTTTAGTAAGCGTTTCAGAGAAAATTGCAGTAAACAGTTTATTTGTCAACAAAGACCAAGTCGCTTCCGAACACTTCTTTAGGGAGTATTCTTGGAATTAAAGTTTTCAGTATTAAAATAATAGACAAGTGGGTACTTTATTTAATGAACTATCGGGTCGATTGCACCCTTCTAACCGGTAATTAATTTAGCCTTCCAACATGACTCTCGGGAAGTACCGTTATACTATGCTATACAAAGTGCATACAGTTACGCTATACTGTATGTAACTGAGCTACTACATAATAAGTAGCATATTGTTATCGGTGTAGGAAGCAGGCACTTGCTAATTTTCTTTCAATGCCATATGGTGTAATACTTGGGAGATAAACAATTTATGAACATGATGAAAATACTTATCGTCAAGTATTTTCAGAATATGGTAGATGCGGTTTTTGAAATGATTTATCTGATATTTTAGGATATCTCATGTACTAAGAACAATCTGAACACGTCTATAATCTTTCTTCATTTACGTTAAGAAACAAATTAATTCGGTTCTAAAATTACTTTTATGTGCCTCAAGCTTGATGGAGTTTTAAACTGCCACCTAATTTGTTTTACAATTACACCCATGTAGCAAAACCTATGCAAAGATAAAGCCATTTAAACAATCGCAGTAGATTTGCATCTATAGCTTTTCCATTATTTTATCAAAGCACTCGTACCTATAATTGATGTTCAATTGTTTTTTGACGACATATCGAGTCCATTGATTAATGTTGTTCTGTGTTATAATAGCGTTTTCGATTACTCAGCCTTCCATCGACCTTCTATCAATCGATGCACGATCGATGACGGTTCTAGTCAACCCTTTCACAGCCTTTGAGACAATCTATTCGTTAGTAACATTATATTTTCTGTGGTTTTAACCTGCACATAAACCTGCCCTAAGATAAAACCCTGCTCTAAAATTTTCCTGTGACTTTGGTGAGGAAGACTGTAATTTTCTCTTGTGGATACTTAACCTAACAACTTTTTTCAACGCTTCTTTCTTCTTTGGAATTTTAAAGGACAAGTTTCATATACAATGTAAGTGCAGTGGGTTTCAATCTTACTGAACAAAACTCACCTGTGTTCCTCTTCCTTCTGGATTATTTTCTGTCAGGACAGCGGTAACTCTTTCGCAGCCTTACTTCAAAAGTAGGCTACTGTAATCATATTCAAGAATCTTACTGTTGCGTGCTGTCCCAACATAATTATGTTTTACAGGCGGTTGACTTAACGTCGCCCTTCGACTCAGTTGACTTGCCTTGCCTTTAATATGTATTAACCGCTTAGGGGGTGGGCCTCAAGGGTTGCATGTATAATGTATAAGATAAACGAACGTTTAGCTTATAAAAAATGTGTTGTCGTGGTGACTGGCAGCAATGAAGTTCCTTATTCTGCTAGTAGTTTCTTCAAATCAAAAAATTTCCAATGCTATCAGGATGTAGATAAATAATCGAAAATTCTTACAGCCTTCGGATCATACTTCTAAGCCGCATCGGAGATTTTTGACAAAGCTTAATTTTGTCTTTGTAGCTGTGTCTGTCTGTATCTCTTACAAAAATAATGGGTTATGAGATCAATGACACAATAAGCCGCTCCCACGTCGTCTCTCCATGGTGGGCAAAGAAAATATATTGTCGTATTATATTTCTAATTTCAATGTCCCAATTATTTATTCTCTTTCTAATTTCAATGTCCCAATTATTTATTCTCTTTCTAAATATTTTCAGATCCTGATCGGCATAACACTGATGGTGTGGGTGGTGCAGAAAGCGCGCAAAGAGCTGACGATAGCCATCATGGCGGCTGAGCTCGGACGGGAGACGATATCGACATCCAGCAGTTCCTCCATCAGCTAGCCCACGCCCAGGGCTTCCACCGATGTGGACAGCGTCTCCGAGGAACCCACGAGCTAGGGCTGGCCCTACGCCTGCTTCCGACACACGTTCGAAGCCCGCGACGAAACTTACGTATGAAAAGGGTTAGTAGCAACCCTGTGATATTATATTATAATCGCCATGTTACCTCCAAGAGGACTAGTTTAACTGATATATGGGGATTAGATGTTTGATATTTATAAGACTTTCCTTGTATTGGTTACCTATAGATTTAGTACTGAATCTCGCTCAGGACTGACGGGTGGGAAGTTGGTGAGAATTGGCACGTCTTTGGAACTGAAGTTTTAGTTTTCGAATGGACGCTTCAATGAACGAAGCAGTATCTTAGAACGAGTCTATAAATCCGTTTGTAATTGAAAAATCGAACATAAGATTAATTAACGATTGTACTCAATGGCTACCGTCGCGTCGGAGACATTTTCATTTGAAATAACGAGGAAATATCGTTTTATTTTACTAAATTTGCTATTTAATCCGTTGGTAAATAACAATTAATACGGAAAACTGCGGTATAATTTTTGAGTGACCCAAAACGTGGAAAAGTTACAGTGAAGATAATTAAAATTACAAACAATACAGTGGTTAGCAGAATTAATTTTAATTTGGGAATCACAGCTTTTGTAATAAACACAAATAGAACTTATTTTCGCTGATCTCATCCTGATGCATTAAGAAAAATAAAACTTATCTCTTCTGATATAAAACGTTTGGAATGAATCCAAAATGAATTCGTTTAAAAACAAGGTGACTTAAAATTAGGACGAATTTAATTCAACGACAAATCAAAGTTGAATAACCTGCACTTTAGAATCGAGTAATCGGTCCGGATTTGGACTCGATTATCGTAATCGGTAATCGTGTAAAACAATTAATACTGCGGCTGTATAATACGCAGTAAAGATTCATAGATAAAAAAAATAGTTTGGATTTAATTAAAGACTGATTTCAATGTATGAACATTGTCAGTAATGTATTTAGAAACAAGATTTTTTCCGCAATATCAGAAACTTAAACAAACTAACAACTATTTTCCTCCGGGAAAATCTTAATTCAATATGTAATGCTATCGAGACATTTGAGTAAATCTTTATTGACGTTGGCAACCATTTCTTTAAAAGTTTTGGTCTTGAGTACAATCGCTGTCAAAATTCTTAAAAAATATTTTGTGTTTACTTGCAATAATTTCCAGAAAGAACTAAAAAAATAAAAATGCTCAAACCGCAAATCACCAATGACTTTGCAATAGATACTGATAATATTTAATCAATGAACTAGTTACTCAATCATTGCAATAGCACTCGTATTTTTATCAACTGATAATAATTAGTTCTAACACGAAGCGTGAAGGTCGGGACAAGGTCTGTTGTACGACGGAACCAAATAGCTTAAGTCAGTTGCACATTTAATTGTAAACTCTATGGTGTCTATATAGAGTCCACTTTGAAGTAAATCGCTAGCTAAACAGATAAGTGGAGATACCTCATTCCGTTAAGTCAGCGGGATGTACAAACACGCATGTAGGATATCATTCTGATAATGGCAATAACTGCCCTGAAGCTCTGATAAGCCATTCGATCGTCGATCATACTTCACAATATGGCGTAATTATTACACCGAAAAATCACCAAGTACTTAATAAATCGCGAAATTTCACCGGAATCAGATATCTCCTTCAATGATTTTCTACTCTACAATAGTTTAAGGGAAATCAAATAATGTATGAATTGTACATAGTCGGTAGATTTTCCAGTTGGGTACCAGATGTAGACGATTTATTTTTCAACGATATTTTCAGCAAATGAAATACTTTTCGGAATTTATATTGGTAGTGTTTAGTATTAATGTTGTTGCCAAATTTTATCGCAGACAAATGAGTTTAGCATTTTTAATTATTATTTTTCTGTAAACTTATTTATTACTCTGTTGCTATTAGTCAAATCGAGGGATAATATAAAATGTTCATAAAGCGTAGACGTCAAATTACTGCAGATTAGAAAATAAACCAAAATAAGCACGCTAAAATATAATTATTACAAAGAAAAGATTCTAAACATTGGGTTCGTCACGATAATTTCATATTAATTTTTCCGACATTCATCATGTGCTAAAAACTTATCAATAAAACTGACGCAAGCACCAGTTTGTTTGTTTAAATGTTCATAAACGTAAATGTGTTTGCTTGTTGCTGACTACAATAATATGAGATCTCTAAAGACCATAGATAATTTCTAATAGCTATGTCGCAGTTTACTTAACTAGTACTGTCATTAACGTTTGAATTAATGTGTAAACTTATAAACGGCTATTAAAAGATAGTTATAAGAACCTTTTGTTTGTCAAGTCTTAAAAGTTAATTTTCAACTCGTCTTTCCGTAAACCAAGGTAATTTTACAGCGATAAATAAAACTAATGATTAAATTTTCCACTGTTAATCGATTTCCAGAAAACATTACCAATTTACGTTTCCATGGCAATTTAATTTTTAATTTGGTACTATAGCGCAGCCATTGCTTTTATTTAACAACAAAATACATTAACACGCGTACATAGTACCTATGTTTAGCGATCTGTTTCGTGGATCTAATAGCGTGACTCGCGTGCTCCTCCACTGTATACTAACAACATAACAATTTTCATTATTTCACTTTATAATATTCATTTTAAGTGTACACGAATTAACTTAACAGCTCTTTCTATTGCCATCAATTTGTGACGTCCATCATTCAATTTTGATATACAAACTTTTTACATTGCCATTTTGTTAGTCATACAAAAATAAATTAAAAAAAAAACGCTAAACTCTTTTGTCTGTGACAGTACCAATGCATTCTTTTGATGCCAATACGATGTATTAGTGAAAAAGTATTCGGCATTTATTCTTATGAAATGGAGACTAATGTAGAGGTACAGTTGCGAACAGCGATGTTGAGGAAGTTAAGTATTAGTGTACGTAATGTTATGAACATGTACATCGGTAGTGTGGGTATTTTCGATATAAACCTAATTGTTTAGTGTTACTCTATATTAACTATTAATCCGCCACCGATATTTTAACCAGACTAATGTTTGTTTTCATTATTTTTTTTATATATCCGAAGAAAATTCAATGAAATAATTAGGTACTATTTATACAGGAATGAATTTTAAGCAGTGCACAAAAAAAAACTGGTGGTCCAGAATCATTAACAGAACATATCTGCATCATCAGTAAAAAAAATTTTTTCACTCTTTTGTCCGCCCTAAAATCAGCAAAATATGGATACCAACTTTTCTAACGCGCTTGGAGCAGCGCTCGCGTCAGTAAACCGGTTTCGCGTTGCCGCACCGTGCCTACTGTGACGACTGTGACCGTACAATCGGTTACAAAATAAACATCTTTCGATATCAATAACTTTTCTTTTTTGTACTAAAACACAACAAAATAAAAATATACGTATCTATAAAACTTATTTAAGTAACTATAAGTTGACGAAGTTTGCGCACTGGATAAAATTCATTCCTGTATATGCTTATGTTTGTAATTATATGTTAATCAAAATTGTATGTGCATTGTGCAATATTGTTATGAGATTCTGATCTCTGAGTTTCTCTTTTATTGAATGTATTTTATTGGTGTACCTTCTTTTTCGATTACATAGTGTTTTGTGATATTATATTATGTGTTCACTCTTATCAAGTCGAGTCAAATTGCTTATGGATATTTTTGTTAGTCATAATAATATGTAATTGTGTATACAAGCATTTTCCTCTTACATAGTCTTTCTTACCTAAACAGATTAAAGTTGTTATATTTTACAGTCAACAAAACTTAATAATAAAGCCGAGTATGTAATTTTAAAAATAATATTTTATAAAAAAAAAACAATCCATTATAAATTATTCTTCCTACATAACCTAAAGACTGATTTTCGTTTGTATTTTCTTTCCTATAGGACCTACATTTGAGTACTTTTTAGGCAAGGAATATTTATTTGAAATTTTAAATTATGAATTGTTTTAAATTGCGATTTCTTATAATTATTTAGGAGTTTAATGCTATGAAATATTTTCTGTTAAAATTGTATATAATTTCGTCTTGTATAACTGAAAATAATTTTTATTTACAAATTGTATTTGGTATTATTTTTCAAAAAAATATTTATTGTATAATTGTATCTATTTTCATCATAATTCATTGTAATTATAGGATCAGTAAGTATTTTTGTATTTCAATCGATGTTTAAAGTCACTTTTTCCCAACTCTGTAAGTTACAGAAAAGGTGATGATACTCTTTTAACTAATTATGTTATTAACGAAATATTAATATTCTCTGTATTTAACACTCTGAAGCCTAACATCGAACAGTGCCATTTTATTTATTGTTATTAAAATCAGAAGTTTCTTAAAAAATATAAAATTTAAAAGCGTTATTTCCTGCCTACCTCCTGGTATTGTTGCATAATAAAGGTAACATACCTACTCATGATGAACGCCATTGAAAAAAATAATAGTTTTGGAACTTCCGTCTATGCAAAAATGCATTTGTTTCAGGTCTTCGTGTCTTGAAGCATGTGCAGATTTTTGCATTAAAACGGTGAACATTGGAACTATGATAAATTCTTGTCTTATTTTCTAGGTTGATAATACTATCTATGTATTTAAGTTGCATGTGTTTAAAATTTCATGTAACAAAATGTTACGCTCAGTGGGTGCTACCCAAACACGATGTCTCTTTCAACCTATATAAATGTTCAGTTCATTAAAACAATTGATTACATTGTATTCAATTAATTTGTTTGTAAATAGCTAAAATCAAACATAGTTTGTTCATGACCTGTGCCAAATTATTTTTTAAACTTATTTTTGCTAATATTATTGTGGTAATTTCTCTCATTGTTGGGTCTTAGCCAGAATATTTCAAGGATTTCGTTTTATTAATTTATTGTGGATGGAAGACATGTGGAACGTTGACCGAGCGAGTTGGCCGGTTCATATTTCCATTTATCCATTAGTGATAAATTTCGCTGTTTAATGTACCTTCCTATTATAAATTTCGAAATGCGGGTAGATCGAAAAAAAATATCAACACTTCACTAAATGCCTTTTCATACCAATACTAGGCTAGTTAGTTGCTCCATAAAGTTTATTGGCTTTCGATCTACCAGCGTGGGTCTATGTCTAATAACTTCTTCAAAAACATTTTTATACTTTATTAAAACTTTATAAAGGTGTGATGCTTAAAAAACTATACCTATGCTCAGAAACTTTGAAATTATTTCACTATTTTTGTAATAATAAACTTAATATAGTGTAAAATATAATGCATTTATTGTTAACGAATTTATTTTGTGTTATTTTAATAATAAATCCCACTGTTATTATTTTTAATACTTGTTGTAAAGTACGTAGCGAATCACTTCGATATTGTACAATATGAAATGGTTAAAAAGGAGCCTTATACTAGATGTAATAAAACATTCTCTTTTACTTTGTCGTTTTATTGCTTTCCAACGCAACACTTTCTCATAAAAATATGCAACAATAGCTTATCTTAATTGCTCGGAGTATTAATAGAAAAGTAAATGATAAGGTCCCTAGTGTACGCTTGAGCGATTACACCAAAGAAATAAGTGTATAAAATAAGTCATACATAACTATTAAAAAATGCTCTAAAAATAGGGCTCTTGAATTACTGCGCTATAACAGTCGCTGTGCAGTCAGCTAAGTCTAAGTTCTAAGGAACTAACACCTTAGTTCCTTAAAAGTACATAACTGGGAAAGATCTTTCACAAATTAGCATTCCGAACATTGGTATTCAAGTCAATGTCCAGCAATACGATAGCTATTGGGCAAGTATCTGATAAAACTCTCCTGTGGCCCGACGTGAAAAGTGATAAGCTGAGGCTTCTAGTAAATCTACACATGAGCTGTATAAATTGGTTATTTTATACCCATATTTATTGGCTGATGAAATAGTAATTTAGTAAAGCCAATTTCAATCCATGGAATTAAACATTTTTTGTGATTATTAACTTGTACAATACCTACTTTTAATAGTCTTATTTGAAAAATTGAGAAGTCTTACATACATGAATCGATGCATTCAATAAAATAAACAAAGAACTATAAAACCATTGAAAACATTTTTCATTGAATTTTCGTCTCATGCAATCATGGCTCAAAAGCAAGAGCCATGATTGCCATAACTTAAAAGTGAATTTCTGAACGAAATATATTAATACAGCGCGTGGTTTCTGATCGCACAGACTAACTGTCATTTTTCATTATCATGGCGGAGGACGAGGATGGTGTTTCGAATAAGAAGTCACCTCAAAATACGAATAACGAAGAACCTTTGCAGGAAAACGAACAAAATGCAGCTAAACCAGACTTAGGTATCGAAGAAGCAAAGTACAATAGTAATGAAAATGGTGACGCGACGCTTACGGAGGCGAAAAGTTCTTCTTCCAGTGAGTTTACGAAGTTGTTTTTTGTCCTAAATATAAAGGCATTCCTCATCTACTGTTCCTTTTTCTTGCAGAGTCTACGGGGGCGACGCGGAAGGATGAGAACCCGTTTTCGTTTCGGCATTTTCTGAAGCGGGATCTCTCATTGCCGGGTAACTCGACGTACGAAAACACTGGCGCCCGTCCGAAAGTGTACGCGAACACCGTACAGCACTCGCCAACCAAGATAGACGTCCACGCGGACTCGCGGCGGGACAAGCCCCGCGCGACCGACTCCCAAGCCAAAGACAAGCCTAGCGACGGCAGCAGCCATCGCATAAGTGACAACACATCCTCAAGTAGTTCCGTAGAAATACCTTTTAGTGTAGTGGATAACTCTGATTCTAAGCATAACTTTTACACGGACAATAATGACGTGCCCTTCTATCACAGACCAAACCTGGCTTCGGAGCCTCTAGGGATGCCGTCATTGCCGGATTTTGTGCAAGACCACATATTAGTGGAGCAAGCATATTTGAACTTTAACGGGCCAATATCAGTTGATTTGGATAACTTACCGGACTTTACGTTTAATACTAGTTTCAATGCAGGATCTTCTTCGTCCTTGGGTAGGCGGAATAATAGCAATTATGGTGGTAGGGGTTATAATTATGAAGAATATATGGGAGCTGCGTCTACCTCGAATGAGGCAGGTCAGGCTGGTAGTGGGATGCCACTGGACCTGCCAGCCGGTGCGGAGGCAGCAGGGCCGGTGCCCCTGGACCTGCCGCCACATTTGAGCCTGGATCTGACTGAATCTGTGAACCCGGTGGACAGGAGGAATGTGTCTCCTAGAAACACATTTCCATTGGATCTCCCTTCTAATGCTGGTGAGTTGAATAATCTCTACAATAAGCCTAGATTAGTCTATAGATATCTCTATGCATAAACATTAGTGTAATTGCATACTATTGCAGTTGATGATAATTGAATTAGTATCAAGTATGTAGGTGGAAGTATAAAAGTAGTACTGGTGATTGAGTTGTGTTGCAATCATTTGTTTTGTAGTGTTGGTATGTCATGCAGAAGATTCTCATGCCAGAAATGGTTATAACTTGACTCTCACATACAAACTAATTCTATAGACATATGGAATTTATAAATGTATGTTAGAATGGATAATTAATTATATAAATAGGTTTAGTTTATAACCAATGGTTAAATTCCTAACTTTCTTTGTTAATCCAGTGGCAAACACATTTATATTAATAATACAACAATTAGTATGTATGTCATAGCTATAATTTATTAGTCCTTATTATTCTCAATGAATTTATAATTTGTTCTAAGAACCTTCACAATATAATAGTCACTGAATGAGCAAGCATTCCCAAGTTTGAACCCAGAGTTAAGCAAAGGATTATCCCATGAGGAAGTTTTAAGAGTAGAGTGTCTTTTAAGGGAGAGTAAAATTATTTACTACTAGCTTCTGCCAGCGGTTTCACCCGCATCCCGTGGGAACTACTTCCCGTACCGGGATAAAAAGTAGCCTATAGCCTTCCTCGATAAATGGGCTATCTAACACTGAAAGAAATTTTCAAATCGGACCAGTAGTTCCTGATATTAGCGCGTTCAAACAAACAAACTCTTTAGCTTTATAATATTAGTATAGATTTAACTGCTCATGGAGGTATTTAGCCTACTGCTATCACGCTGGCCAGACGGGTTGATAGAGGGTTTTTTTGGAGTTTTCCTTCTCTCGCACTGGTGTTCGGTGCATTTTTTCTCCTCCTCAGCAAGCTGAAGTGGCAGTGGGCTGGCCATATTAGCCGAAGAACCGATAACCGTTGGGGTAAACGAGTTCTAGAGTGGAGACCGCGCCTCGGCAAGCGTAGTGTAGGACGTCCTCAGGCACGGTGGAGTGATGACTTGCGCAAGACGGCTGGCAGGAGCTGGATGCGAGAAGCCGAAAATCGATCTCAGTGGCGTGCACTTGGAGAGGCCTATGTCCAGCAGTGGACTGCGATAGGCTGATGATGATGATAGATTTAAAATTATTTTACTATGTTCAATCCCATATTACATAGGGCAAATCCGCTGTCGGAATCTGGAAGTAGGCACCTTAACACTTGAAAAATTGCTGTGATATTCTAGAAGGGATCATGAAAACTCCAAAGATCATAAAATGAAAATAGAAAAAAACTTATCACTTGATAAGTTGTAGGATCAATTTATGGGTCAAAAACGTCTTCAAACCATGTTAATTACGAACATAATGAATTAGAACAATTAACACATTATGCTGTGAATCTATATTCATTAATTGTTTGTTCGTTTGTGTAGAACTTGGTTCTTATTTGTTCGATGCTCACTAATAAATTACCATAGCTAGTAGTTTTGTAATATTGTCACGTGAATTCAGATTCGATTTTGCTAATCGAAGCGTGATATAATATTATGTGATGTATAATATATTATGCACCTTGAAAGGCTTGAGGCTAAGTAACAGCTGAACGGGTCCATCGACCAAAGGTGGCGCGTTGCGTGGTCGATCTGTGAATGGGTCGTCGTCACAGCCGTAAACTGTCCTCTATTGGATCATATCATACTCAAAGGTTTCCCTCCGGGGATTTGCCCACCCATACTCTCATTATGTTACCCACTAGCCGTTTTCCCGCGGTTTCACCCGCGTCCCGTTGGAACTACTGCCCGTACCGGGCTAAAATAAAGCCTATCTTACTCGCAGATAATGTAGCTTTCTAATGGTGATAGAATTTTTAAAATCGGTCCAGTAGTTTTTGAGTTTATCCATTACAAAGTTTTTATCTTTATAATATTAGTATACATATACTCATTTTGTTGGGCATGCGTGTTGGTGATATGGATGGGTACTAGTTCCTCAGTATTTTCGGGTCCTAGTTAGAAACTAGAAAGTTTTGTAAGTATACTTTAAGGTAACCTGTTGCCCAGGAAATTGGGGTTCGACTTTATACACACATTTAATGTGAATTTTGGTTCTTTACTTGACTTGTTCTACGAAAACAGTTTTACTCTAACATATGGTATCGATTTCATCGCAATATAAGGGGAGGGGACTCGGCTGAAACTCGACAAACATACAGTGACGTCATACTAGACTGACACAGGATAAACGCATCGTTAAGTTTCAATTAACTATTACAGCTCCCCTACTTCTAGATATAATAGCAGATAGCTATGTCTATGGTAACTGAAACCAGATGTTTTCAAAAGATTCGAAGAGGTAAAAAAACTAATGTTTGTGTAGATACATATTCGTCTTCTACAACACGTTAAGAAAACCTGATGATTAAATAACGTGAACTCGTTACGTATTTCCACACTGTGCTTATCTTCAAGAAAAATTACAACAGAGGCTAAATTATGCCAATCTACGCAATTATTTGTGAAATCTACTCATCATTATATGATGATGGCGTCCACGGCCGATTTCGGCAACGGCGGGTGTTCTCATTTAAGGAGATCAGCCAGCTGCGCAGGACATATTACAGTGCACGAGCATTTGCGCAGACACAGGTGCACTCCCTATTCCTTCACTCTCCTAACAGCGTGAAACAGCTGCCAGGATTATATATAATGATGAGTCCCGCATCCCGTACGAACTACTTCGCTCACCCTGACAAAAAGTAATTTAAAGCTTTGCTCGGGCTGTCGAACACTGAAAGAATTATTCAAGTCGGGCCAGTATCTAGTTACTGAAATTAAGTCCAAACAAACAGAGCTGTTCTGTTTTGTATATATATTTACATAGGCATACTAGGTAAAACTTATACAAGAAGTATCGTATAGTTATCGGCACGGATATTGAGCCCTGACCTTCACCTGCGCAGAAGCGATTTATTGGTTTATTGCCTTATATGTACAGTGCGCAAAGCGATCCCCACTCTTCCGCCGAGAGCTCAATATCCGTGCCGATAACTATAAAACTTATACAAGAAGTATCGTAAGAACCCTACAAACCCTAACACAACAACCTTACCTTCCAGGGGCGGAGTCGATGTGTTTGCCGGACTTCCTGCCGGTGCACCCGGGCCGCACGTCGCCGGAGCCCGAGCACCAAGACGAGCAGATGCAACAGATACTCGCCGAGTTGGAACGCACCAGGTATGTAATGCCTGCCTCATGGAGATTAAAATGACGAGCGGAGATGCCATAAAAGAAATCTTATAAAAAACGAGCGCGCCAAAATGAGGGTGTGCGGGGGACGAGGAACGCATTCTTTGGTACCCATTTTTTGTAATACCAAAAATCGTTGACAGATGTTTCATGATCGTTTCGTTAATTCACTTGTAAATGATCGTTTTGATCATGCCCATCGTACGTATTTGACCTAGAAGAAGGCGCCCAGGCGCCTACCTGAGTTTATGCCTCTGGCAGTGTCCTGCCTGCATAACACCTTGCGTACCTCGGGTGTGATAGAATTTTGCAAGTCAACATATACTGGCCATTAAGAAAATATGTCCAGTGTGCATAGAAAGAAAAAGCAAGAAAAATAATTTATTGTGCGCGACTGTACGACTGTATACATACGATAGGTACATAATTAAGCAACAATAAAAAAAATATATACTTACATTAAATCAGAATACTTAGTTTCGTATAGGAATAACTGTATTTATTGCGGTGAATTGGCATTACGTTACGATATTTCTAATTAATTTTATCAGTTTTATTAGCTTCATTAGAAAGCTTTTAATGGTACGTAACTGTTGTTTAATACGTGCAACGGATTTCTAATACTTCAAACAAATTCACGAGATTGCATTTAGCGCCGATATTATATGTATTGGTACTATATTCCGCACGCGGTTTCACCTGTGGCCTGTAGAAACTAATTCCCATACCCGGAACGGGGTTTAATTTGAAATGGATGTAGATTCCATTTTGTTCCTTGGGTGTCCTAATTATCTGGCTGGGGTCAACCAGCAATGCCGATAATTAATAATTAGGATAGATAGTGTAATTAGGACTCTCATAAACAGAAGGCATTCATTGTTCAAAGGCATTCAAACCTTAAACAATATAACCTTTGACACTTACAAATGACATGATTTTCTATTTGCAAAAGCATTTTGAGATGGGTTTGAGGATTATTTTTCTTAAACTAGGCAGAAAATCTGTACGTATCTATTGAATTTTCCTTCTACAACCACACTTGACCACTTTCATATTACTACAGACAGCAAATAAATTGCACCTCGAATACAGTCGTCCACACCGAATGAATAATTCCATGCATGTGTCCAATGATTCCTGTCATGGACTTGTCATTTCCCGTCGTGCTGAGATTGTGCCGTGTTTTATTTGCACACCTGTGTAATGTTAGAAAATGGCAGGTGAATAAATTGTGCAAGTCAAAGACCCTTTGTTTTAGCAAAAAAACGTTGCGAGTTGCTTAAAAATACGAGATTTTTTCGTTTTTCGAGGGATTAGTCGGGGGTTTATTTAAGACCGATTTGTTAAAGTCTTAATTTATATTGATATGGTTTAAGTCAACGTTCCCACTTTTTTTATTTTAGCATAGGCCTTCTCCTTGTCATGCACTAATTAACATGAACTATTGCATTTAATTTTTTAACAGCTTCTGTTGTTCACTCGTTTATTAAAAAAGAGATGGGCTCAACCATAATTTTCTTCCGCCATAATATTGTGTTACCCGACTTCAAAAAGTGTCAAAGAGACTAATAAATAAGCAACTTTCGTATTCTTCAGATGTGAGTTATTCACGGAGCGTTCCCGCCGGTCCCGCCTAGAAGAGGAACTGACGTCATCGCGAGCGGCCGCCGCGGCGCTCCGCGCGGACCTGTCGGCTGCACGCGCGGCTGTGTCCTCCGCGCGGAGGAGCGACCGCGAGTTCGCGGGGCAGATGGACGTGGCCGCTGATAGGGTTGAGAACAGCTTGGCTGATGCTAAGGTTAGTTACATGCATGTTATAATATTTACAAAAGCAGAAAAAGCTAGTACTTTTGTTGCTTACTCCCAAATGTATCAATTACCAAGAAAATGTATTATGAATGTTATATTAATACTTTACAGACTCGAGCGGCGGAGGCAGAATCAACGATAGCTAGATTGAAAAATCAAATTAAAAAATTAAAGGTGAGAAATGCAAACCTGCATTTGATCCGTTTTATTTATAATTTGCATATTTCAAGTTTAGAATTCTATTGTTTTTTTTTTTTTAATTCCTTTAACATTACACTATATTTGTGGTAATCTTGTTGAGGTGTTGTTTATTTATATATGTTGATATTCCCAGGAGGAGTTGTCGGCGTCGCAGGAGCAGGTGCGGTCGCTGCGCGTGGTGCAGGGCGCGGCGGCGGCGGGGCTGCGTCGGGCCACTGTCGTCGCTGAGTCCTCGCTCAGGTACATATACCTACCTTATTTTGGGGATAGAAAAGCAATCATAGGATAAAGAGTGATCTGCCGACAATGTGCATGCATTTACGTCACTGCTATTTGTATAACATTTTACGAACTTAGCAAACTGCACCCCAACAAAAGAGTAATCATTCCCGCTCCAAAATAAAAACTACATAAATATGCCACTCGATCGCTTCACTCATACTAACAAACACAGTCAAGTCACCCTCAAAAAGCCACACTGTTCCGCACACATCTTTTTTTTTTAAATACCACAAAAACACATCTAATTTTGTTACAAAATCCCACAAAAATAGAGAAGTGGCTTCACTAACATTTATACATCTTTGACAGTTTATGACTATTATAATAATAAATCTTTATTCGCAGAAACATGTAGTCAGAATAAAATGTGAAAATAAACTGTCAGTCAAGAGATTCACCCTACAATCTTGTCTACAAAATAATTATACATTAAATTAGCAAACCAATTTCGTAGTTACTGTTATTAAAAAATCCCATTTCTTCTATTACAGAGAGCTTCTATCAGGACTAGAGCAGTTGAAGACTTTAAGCACGAACTTGGACCCGACATGATGATGAACCTCCTCCACTCGCCCCCGGTAACACGCGGACTTACACGGACAGACAAACGGAATACTATATTACTTTATATATAATATATTCAGTATAGCAAGGGCAACAAAAAATATATACACAAAAAAATAGGTAACTTTAGTTTGGTGAATTGATGGGCGGTTAAAGGAACTCAGAAACCGGCATTATTATTTTTATTAAACCTTAAATAATGGACATAATTTTCTATGGTTGTGTCATGTTTTGTGATTAATTATAAAGCGATATTTTGGCAGTAGGGAAATAACTCATTCTTCCTAAATAATACTGCCGTTCACTTGAAAATGTCCCATACAAAATCATTATCCGCCTAATCTTCTATCAACTGTGTTGGGGTCGGTTTCCAGTCTTGCCGGATGCAGCTGAGTACCAATGATTTACAAGAAGCAACTGACTTTTACCTGAATGCCCCTTAGTAAGACTGGGAATAAGGTTTTCAGGCTTCCATACATGTTCATTTACGACTGTCAAAGATGTTTGTTTTATGTTGTATAAAATGTCATCAAAAATTTTATTGCACTTAACTCAAAATAACGAAAAATCTCATAAAAAATAAGTGAAATAGTAGTCCTTTTGTATCTGTTAATTTCATGCTATATTCCGATTGAGTAATTTTTAAATAATATAAGTTCTATATAAGAAATATCAGTTCTATAAGTGATGAGAAAAATTGTTGGTTGTATTAATAATTAAATTGGAGAAACTTTGGGCTTCCGCATCTGCGTCTATTAAATATTGCTCACTAACGGGATGATTAGGTAATCGCTTATCGAACTTAGGATTTATTTATTCTTTTTTAAATACCAAAATATTGAAATCCTATTCTGCTGGTTAGAAGGACGACTTTTCAGTAGAGAGTGATAAATTTTTAGAAAATAAATGTTAATTATTTGACATTTTGTTACTCCAGTCGGAATATAATATGACTGCAAAAGATATTGAAATACAATCATCGAAGTTAAACTGTGTATAGTTTTATACATCTTCCATTTTTTTCTGTATGTTGTTCCGTACTGATTGCTTGTTCACTTCAATTGGTATGTCACTTCCGTATTTTTAAGTTTTTTCTCACATACATAGAATATCTATCCTATATTTATAAAGCTAGAGAGCTTTGTTTGCTTGAAAGAGCGAATCTTTCACTGTCTGAAAGCTCATTTATTGAGGAAGGATACAGGCAACATTTTATCAGATCGCGCGGAGCCGTTACCTCACGGGATGCGTGTAATACTGCTGGTGGAAGCGGGCTCAGTATACAATTTGATGGTAGTCTCAGGTAAAGAGACGTATCCAAACACACAATTTACTAAGATATATTTTTTGGTAATGTGGTTAGATGTATCACTAAGAAGAAATATTTATATCTTAGTATAGTGCTAAATAACGTCTGTTTACTTCGACCTCAGATGTACAGTCGGCAAAACGGATAGGTATGCAGGCCACACACACAAAACTTACAGTGTTAGTGTGCGTAAAGCAAAACGTGTTTTACTTCGCATATTATAATATCAGTGCTGCTTCACAAACACAATCAACGGGCATCGACTGTGTGACCCTCCACTTTCGCGAAGCTTGATCCGCTCATTTTTTGTGGCCTGCATACCTATCCGTTTTGCCGACTGTACATATAAAGATATACGTAAATTCTTGACCTACAATCCTCTTCCTTAGTTGACTTCCATTCTATGTTGTAATAAATTCAGTTTGAGTGTTCCATTCGAAAGTGAATGAAAATGTATATTATTTATACCTAAGTATGTACGAATTTGATGTGATAGCCAAATTCTGTACAGTTGTAATTTCTGGTCTGTTGTGATCATACCATGAAATGGGGAAAATGGGGATTCTTATTGTTTACTATTTCTCGGCGTTTTACATGTTACGGTGTTAATCTTGGTTTGTGGTTATATTCGTTCAAAGAAATCCTGACATTTTTCTAAAAGTTATTCACTAGATATAGAAGAAATACGTTATTGTTTGGTCAAAAAAAACTTACAGCACGTTTAAATTTGGAAAAAATTGATTAGGAACCACATGTTATGTGGTTAGTATAATGATAAATAAATGAGGTCTGATGTATTCTAAGGTTATGGATCGAATACACAAATGTTACTTAATCTTAAGTTGTTATTAAAATCCTTTTTTCGTTCAACAACTTAAAATTAAGAGTCATTTGAAAATTCGGGAATTTGAAGTACCAAAAGCGCTATTGTGAAGGCACTTTACCAAACATGTTATAAGCAAATCTGGCGAGTGATGGAAACCATATTATTTAGATTATGTATTATTTAAATTATATATTAAGTACCTACTATTTATGAAATCTCAACATTCATTTTGTTATAGGTGATTCTTGCTGTTTTCTTTGGATTACTGTTAATCTTAGATCAGTCTTGATTTCATGCCACTTAAAATGTAAAATATGAAAATAAAATTAAATGAGTAGATTTTTCCTCCGACAATTGAAGTCAAAACAAAGTATATCAATAATCTTCTAGGGAGTCAGTACCAATGTGTATAAATTTCCAAATATGTACATTATTTTGCTATAAATAAAATAATGTAATCTAATTCGAATACTTGATATCTTACGGTGAGTTGCACCAATTAACTATAACGATAACTAAACCATTTTCAGTAATCAAATCGCCGAATTGACCAAACGGCGGCAAGTATACGGCTGGTTGTGGTTTGTTTATCGTTATAGTTATATGGTGCAACTGGATCTTAGTATGTTAACGAAATCTTTGCTTAAATTGTAAATACAAACAAATACATATATTTTTGTGTGCCATTGAGGCTGTATTCATTTACTTAGTGGGCATTGCTTGATATCAGTATGAATTTCTTCCTGCCATCATCAAATGACTTCATATCTTTATTCTAGATATTATGTGTTTCGTGTAAAGTCCGATACTCTCTAAAACTAAATATTAAAAACTAATTTGTGCTTGTTCAACAAATGTTATTGTACATTAAACTGTGATTCATTATTTTATTATGTGTTTTATTGTTAAACGTTAAAAGGTAACGCTCATCAATCAACAAATAAATTAAAACAAAGTTATTTAAACATGATTTATTTTGAAACAAGGAATGTGTGTTGTATAAGTTATATTAATACTTTCTTAATCGCTAAGCGCAGGCTTTTTATAACTAACATAATTTTGCTAATTTATTATTTAATTACAAATAATATCTTTGTGAGTTTTGCACTTTTATTGCACATTCAGATCAACAGAACAGGTTAAAGTTATTTATATTTGTAAATATATTACAATTCGGAAGAATATGTACACAATATTTATTAAGGCCAGACTACACGACCATTTCGCTAGCAAAATGTTAACCAGATGTGAAAGTCACTGGGAAACATTTTAAAAATCTTATATTGTAGGTACCATGTACAAAATAAAAAAAAGTAATGTTTTTATTACAATCTGCATATTTGTTCGATATTCGATTTAATTTACCATATAGTCTATGTAGTGTCCTGAATTCATATTTATAATGGTTAGGTACGTATTATTTCTTCATTAGCTGCCCGGAGACCTCACATTTGTGACCTTAATAGAAATAAGCTGTAATTTTTCAGTTGCCTTAAAAATTATATGTTACATAAACGTGATATATATTTCAATCAAAATTGATGCTAAAACTGAACAACGGCCGCTGCTCTTTCAGTGGGGATTGACCCTAAAACACATTCATATAATTTCTGTCTTACAATAATTCTTCGTATACAAACCAAAATGTACAAATGGACGTAAGCTTGTTTCAACCGTCCCCCGTGTCTACCCATGTATAGTATTGTACAAATGGTCCCAATGTGCGGGACACTGCAGGAAGTATTTCTTAGTAGCGTTGCAGAACCGACTCTTGTATTGTTCGGGAGACACCACGGTGGGTTGGCCTGAGCCGAGGTTCTTTTTTACTAAGTGTTCCAGCTTCTTGTCCCAGGTAAATGTTCTGATGTAATCTGTGTATGAGGTAGAATTTTAGTTCGAAGTATATTTTTAAAGTAGATTAAAATATACTAACGTATAATAGTAGAATTAAATAAATCTATTAATAGAAAAATAAAGAAAGAACTGAGCATATTAGAAGAAAATTCGGTAAAAAATATTCACATTTCATCGCTTCTTATGTTTGCCACGTTTTACTCGGTATTTTTGACGGTACACAAAAAACACCGCAGAAGTGACTAATGCAATACGGCAATCTCAAATTGATGTGTCAAAATAATGATTATCAAATCAACAGTTTGAACTCTTCCTTGAACACTTCCAGCTGTCTCCGTAATCCTAAACACATTATTGCCAATGACCGAAATATAGGTAGTTAAAAACTGTATACTGACCAATAATGCCAAGCACGAGCGTGTTCCCGTCGACGCCGAGCAGTAACGAGTAGTCCATGACGGTGTGTGACGTGAGGAAGTGCGTGTCTCGCTCGACGGCCGCGAACAGTACGCTCGCCGTGTGAGACTGGATGTACAGGGGACTCTCCCAACGCACTGCGAGGGGGATTCATTATTATGGTAGATAATATAAAAAGGTTTACAATTTAAGTTAATGAGACTGGACCTGAATATTTTAGAATAAACTAGCTTCTGCCAGCGGTTTCACCCGCATCCCGTGGGAACTACTTCCCGTACCGGGATAAAAAGTAGCCTATAGCCTTCCTCGATAAATGGGCTATCTAACACAGAAAGAAATTTTCAAATCGGACCAGGGGCCCAATTCTCCTAATTTTACTTAAGCGACATACGATTCACGTTCGACTCGATTCGACTGAGATCCAATCCCGACTCGATTACGATTGAAGCGTATGTGGCATTCCGCTATTTTTTCTTTAAAATAAACGTTTTTATCCTTTTCTATCATTCAATAATGAATCATTTTGTCTGCAAATTATTTACGATTGCCAAATGATTGTACAGCAAACTACCGTATAGACCAAAATCACCAAAATAGCAGACCAATCGCACACCAATCAAATGTCAATCGAATACGATTGGTCTTTTATTAGTAGCAGAATGCCCGATATGGTTGAAACTGCTATTACGATCATATTGCGATTCGATTTCTATTCGATTTTGACATTATTAACTTAGGAGAATCGGGCCCCAGTAGTTCCTGAGATTATCGCGTTCAAACAAACAAACAAACTCTTCAGCTTTATAATATTAGTATAGATTAATAAAAATCAACTCATGTTCGCGCAGCTCAACGGGGCCTATTACACCTATTATTATTTGTCCTGAAGCGGTGGTAGATCTACTGAAGTGTACACTTCTTTAGGAACTGCATTATGTACTCCGTTGTGTACTCTTTCTATACATTACATACTCGTACACCATATTATTACCCTGTAATACTTCCATATGTGATTTCCCTATATTGTACTCTTGTCTACATAATCGCTTATGGTCTCCCCTTATACGAATTTATATTAATATCGGTTAGATGTGCCCACAACCATTTTCAGGGGTCAAATCTATCCCCGACCTACTCACAAGAAAATAGCATAGTACGTTAACTAAGCTACGTACAATTAAGCAGGTTCTCGTCCATGAGCACGGCGCTGGCGGCGTGAGGCGCTGGCGGCGCGAGGCGGTGCCGCGACGAGCCCTTCAGGTCGAAGCGCGTGGCGGCGCTGCTGCAGCCGTACCACACGTTCTCCATCACCAGGACGCCGTTACCCGCCCCGCCCACGCTGTATACTCCGAGGATGCGGGCTGGGGAAGGAAAGATAAAATCAAAAATCGTTTATTCAAACTTGGCTGAAAATCAGCACTTTTTGAACGTCAGGAATTTACAAAAGATAAAACGTCCACCCTTCACCACTTCCTATGTGTTTTTGCTGGGAAGAAGAAGTGGCGCAACAAACTCCCCAGCAACACATAAATAAATGAATAGCACACTATTACAAATACAATAGCATATTAATATAAATGAATAGCTATTTGTTGCTAGCAAAAAAAATACACAGAAAAACTTTTCTGAATAACACTAGCAAACACAAATCATTACTTAAAATAATGTTTCAATTGATTAATTAACTGTTTTTTTTTATTAAGTTTCACAATAAAAACAAAATAGTTTATCTTGAGTTAGTAAAAACAATGGATTGTCGCGATAGTCCCGCGTATACACGAAAAAACAGCAATACTACATAGCCCTTACGTTTTCTATTTATTTTTATTTTTTGGAATGAGGAGCGACTTCAGTTTCAAAAATAAAAATATTATAACATTTTATGACTTACCTAATAAGCTAGGTAATTTATTCTGTCGGCAGTTATTAACGTATCCGAAGTAGTGCGGCGCGAAATCCAAGAACTGCTGCCATTCCGGCTTTGTCATCTCTTTCAGCACGTATCTATCATCTGAACAATTTACATAAATTATTAAAAATTTATGTTATATTAGTATGACAAATAATGTTTTTACTGAACATAAAAAAATGTGTGAAACTTTTATGTGATCGTGTACAATTCTCTAATTGCATTGAAAAAAATCAGGAAACCAAGCGTTAAAAAAAATATAGACAAATAAATACCATCTTCATGAGAAAAACAAAGGAAGACGGACTGTATAAAATAAATAATTCATAGGAATTATGCACCACCGAGAATAAGGGCTATCTAACACATTTTTGCTGCTCTGGTCTTTGCAGAAAAAATACCTTGTAAAAACGGTATTTTGAGCAGTACAGACAGGAAATAATGTTCATAGCATTGACTAACCTTTAGTCTTACAGAAGGTAGATCCGGACTTGCCGCCTCGCGCCGCCCACGGGACGCAGTGCGCTAGAGAACGAATGAAGCCCTCTTCTATCTCACATAGCCCTTCTGTAATTATATTTATTATTAGCTAATGATGATAATGAATATTATTTATTTAGCTATTTTAACTTTCATTATAAACTACTGATGACAATGGTCATGTAATCTGTTAGAGACGTACGGTGGGTCAAATTACGTTTGAAGACCAAAAAATATTAACATTTCCGAGATTCTTAACTTCTTAAGTAAATTCTTAAGAATAAAGAGAATAATATTAAAATAATCAATATACTTTTTGCTCATAGGATTGTCATTAATCTGACCATCGTACAATTTTTTAGTGTGGGATAATGAGTCCAAAAATAATCTTTAACCAATTTTTCCCCGTTTACGTAAAAGCATTTGACTCAGTGGCGGATTTACAAATTTGCCGCTAGTAGGCCATTCAATTTTTGCCGCCTCTAATGATTGTGAACTTAATGATATTTCTGTCAGTTACTAGATTATTTTTCTCTATGTACTCCCTCTATGTACCGAAGAGTTTAATGTTAACAAGTTTATATGACAGCGACTTTGAAGCGTAAAACCTCTGTAACTTTTAAACGGCTCAATCAATTTTCATCAAACATGTCTAAGAACAATCGCCCGTAAAACACCTGTAGTACAAAAAATAAATAAATTGAAATCGGTTCATTCGTTCGGGTGCTATGATTTCGTGGCGGTGTAGCATCGGGTGGCACCCGGGGCGGACTACCTATTGAGCACCCACCCAAAAAAAAACGTTACTGTTCCAAAACTCAATAATTTTGTACCAAAACGAGATTTAAAAAAACCGCCGTAAAGTGAAAAAGTCGCGAGCGAAGCGAGCGCGAATTTTTTTAGTTTTGGGACACAAAAATACCTACCCAAACAAGTGTGGAAAAAAAACACTGCAAAGAGAAGAAGCCGCGAGCGTAGCGAGCGCGAAATTTTTGATTTTTGAGTCGCAATAATACCTAAAGAAATCAGAAAACAGTCACTGTCAAGTGAAATGCGCGAGCGCAGCGAGCGCGAAATTTTTGAGTCTTGGAACACAAAAATCCTCAAACAAGTTTGAAAAAAAATCAAAAACCAGTGTAAAGTGAAAAAGCTGAGAGCGCAGCGAACGCGAAATTGTTTGAGTTTTGGGACACAAAAGTGCTCCACCTCATAAACAGCTTTGAAATCGTCAGTGTAGAGCGTCAGTTGTTTTTGCTACTTCGGTGCTTTAACTTTTTGTTAGATTGAGGACTCAAAGAGCGCAGAATAAACCAGGAATTATGATTATGATGAAGAATGATTATATGATGGAAGGATGATTTTTTATTCTATTTTTATTGAAACGCTATTTGAATATTTAAATATTCATGATCACGTAAGTACCTATATATTACAGTGCGTTTATTAATCGTTTATTTATATATGGATTGTGTACTCATATACTTAATTATAAAAAAAAAACCTGTAAAAAAATAGCTAAATTTGCCGCCCCTCTAAATCTGCCGCCCTAGGCACTGGCCTACTTGGCCTATTGGTAAATCCGCCACTGATTTGACTCGATTGACAGAAAATTATACGTTCGAAACTGGTAGTCTACTTCTCCGCAGGAATAAGACAGGAAGCAGCTAACAAAACAGCAAAAAAAAAAAAAACTAACTCACTATGATTACTATCAATCCTGTCCTTAGCGTCATCGTTGCAGCTGCAATGATGTTCCGCGCTGAGGGGAGACAGCAGCTGATGACGGAGACGTTGGAACTGAGACGCGTAGTACACGCGACATACTAGACCGTCCTGCGGGTGACATGAATTACATATGTTGTTAATTTTGCAGGTGAACCAGTTAATATAGATAGCCAAATAATACCACCAGATACCAACCATAACCAATACCTAGTTGGTATAAATGTTATAGGCTGACCGTTTAACTCGCGTATCGCCTGCGCGGTAAGAAGGGAGCGAGGGGAGATGTTAGCGGGTGGGTGAAAGGGGTGCGCGGAGCAGACAGCTTACGTCAAGTGCAACAGTGCGCTGGCTGTGCTTGCAGCGCGCGGTTGTCATTTTTGTTACGGACGCTTGGACATAAACGCACAAGGTATACGACTTGCCAAGATAAATCTCAAGATGAATCGCTCTTGCAGTTTTGCGAATAAAATTAACAAGCAAGCTAAACAATTAGCATACAATGTATATTCCTATTTTAAAGCCAGAAAACAAGATCATAATTCTACAGAGTATCTTGAAGACGTAAACCTAAACAAACTTGTTGCTAAAGCTACAGGACTCTCGGTGACTACCATATGTAAAATAATAAAAGAAGGAAATGAACTAAAAGATGAACAAAATAATGTAAATTTTAAATCACCAAAAAAAATACACAGATCCGAAAGAAAAAAATTGAAGTTGACAGTTTTACAGAGGGCGTTGTTAGAAGAAAAATAACTCAATTTTATACGGTTTATAAGAAGGTTCCTACATTAAAAACTTTGAATGCGAAACTCAGAGAAGAAGGAATTTTAAATTGTGGCCGAGAATATTTGAGAACATTGATTCATAAACTTGGCTTTCGATTGTCAATGTCGAATTTGATACCTCTTTAAGAAAATGTGATTTATTGAATTTAATTAAACAATACGCGACAGAAAATATTTATAAAATAGATGAAATTTTAAAGGCATGAAGTCTTACGACTGCCTCCATATCACCCAGACTTGAACCCAATCGAATTGGTTTGGGGGGATATCAAAGGACAGCTCGCAAAAATTGAAATTGATTCTAATTTAGACAAAAAGAAAAATACACTAGAACAGTTATTTGCCGAATACTCTGTAGAAAAATGGGTTAATTCCGATAAACATGTACAAACTATTGAAAATGAATATTGTCTGCACGATCGTATCGTTGATGAAGAGATGGACCGATTTATTATTAATTTGCAAGATTCTGACTCCTCAAGCTACACAGACAGTGATGATGATTCAAGCGATATGGATATTAGTGATGAATAGTCCTATATAACTTTTATCCGTGGTTCAATATTTCTTAAACGGAGTTAATTATTTTTTTTTATGATTTTGTACCTAAAAAGCTATTAATAAAATATTTGTAAAACTTAAAAATAAATACTTAAAAAAAAGGATACCAACAATGTCTATCTCGAGATAAATCTTTGGATTATTGACTCCGTGTCTAGCGTTACCCGCCCCCGCCCCCTTCTTACCGCGCAGGCGATACGCGAGTTAAATGGTCGGCCTATAGAAACGTTATACATATCAATAGAATTGTATATCTTCATGCTTGAAAAAAACATTCATTCTCCAACCTTAAAGGCGAAAAAAATTCTTTGCTTTTATCAATAAAAATAAGTTTTGTCAATTATAAAATTTCAAGACTTCTGAAACGGTATTATTAAAGTTATTACAAAATGATTACCACTTTTTCAAAGATAACGATAAGAACTATACTTTTTATAGGACTTTATGCTTATGCGAAATCATATTTACTTATTAATTTCCCTCTACTATTTTTGGCGATGAATAATCCTCTACTACTTACCTTGAGCAGTACTTCCACATGATCGTTAGACTTGGCCACTTTCGACTTGTCTCCTTCAGGCTTATCCTTGCCTGTAGAATTCGTGTTCTCATTCTCTTCTTGTTCCGTTTGAGTGCTATAAAATACAATACAAACATTTTTATTTTCTATTTTATAGCAACTACTAGCCGTTTTCCCGCGGTTTCACCCGCGTCCCGTGGGAGCTACTGCCTGCACCGAGATAAAATATAGCTTATATTACTCGCAGATAATATAGCTTTCTAATGGTGAAGAATATTTAAAATCGGTCCAGTAGTTTTTGAGTTTATCCATTACAACCAAACAAACAAACAAACAAACAAAGTTTTCCTCTTTATAATATTAGTATAGATGACAACATTTAGTTGTTCAAATAACTTAACCGCTTTGAAGTTGACTGAGACATAATGTCTGAAAAACACTATTCACTGGAAAACAGTAAAAATCGTCGAGCGAATTGGACTCGCGCACGGACGGTACCGTACCATTATCCATTAAACAGCCTAAAATGACGTTTGTTGTAAAGGAACCCTCTAAAATAAAAGTTTTATGTACATCATTTGTTATATAGTGGCAACAACAATACATCATTTGGGAAATTTTGAACCATCTATCACGGTTCATGATATATACATAGCGTAGGTGAAAGACGGACAGCGAAGTCTTAGTAATCGGGTCCCGCTTTCCCTTTAGGTACGAAACCCCAAAACATGCATGAAAGACACACTACTGTTTATTCAATCGCATCAAATATTTAACTTAAGCGCGGCAGAGTTAGTAGACGCTCGCTATGTAGTAAGGTATATACTTGTGGCGCTGCTGCGTGCGTCGGTAGGTGAGGTAGGTGAGCGAGGCGAGCGTGGCGGCGATGACGGAGCCCAGCTCGCCTGCCCGGACTGCCACCGGCACCACGCCGCTGCACAGCACCATGCCACTCTAGTAGATACAATAAAAACTTACATGTAATGATAATTAAAACAAATTTCATTAGTTAAATTACCTCTGTAAAAAAAGAATAGTAGTAAAACAAGCAACAGTTCTTTCTAACGCTCGTTCCCAATCTGTCCCAATATGTATCTGTCTGTCGTTAATTTGCTTACCAAAGGCAGTAATTTGATATTACTTTTATGGTGCAAATACCAAATTTCTATAAGCAAATCAAAATCCCTAGAAAATACGCATACAGTACAATTCGCAATTTATTCAAGGCGTTTGATTGAGTAGCATGTAACTTTAATGGAGAAATTAATAATAATGAGAAGTAATGAACTATTCTGTACTCTGTGTCCTCTATGCTAAAGATTTGGGCATTCATAAACTTGGTTCTAATGGAAAATGAACTACCGTAACTGTATCTACTATGGGCTGTACCACAGGGCTGAATGCTAGGTCCTACATCGTTTTTAAGTTGGGTTTTTTTTAACAGAAATTCTTTTAGCTGTATTGATTGTAATCCGGTAATTTAAAATCAAATACAGTTTTGACTGGGTTTAATTTGAACATAGTTATGTATTGAGTCTCACCTGATTAGCTGGTTGATTATTGGACAGCAGTTGCGATAAAATCTGCCGAACCGTCTTCTTGTCACCTTTTTCCTCATCTTCTTCTGTGCCTAAGATTAAATATACATCTTTATACATATTAATTAATATTGAAGTGACTTTATTTCCTAAGAATATGAATAGTTTTTATTAAAAGCAATGTAGCTTATTACGTCACCTGTATGTTCTTTTTCAGAGTCCTTGTTATTATCCGAGTTGAACACATATGTTGTACCTAGAATATAGAAACATTTGATTCAGTACAAACATGACTATAAAGATTCATAGAGTATCATAGAATTGCATTTCAGTCATACCTGAGTTTTCTTTACTGCCGTCATCACCTGAAGAGTCGTCGAGATCAGATTTATCTTCAACTGCAAAACATAATAATTGCTTAGTGTTTATACTCAAATTGTTTATCTAGAAGAAGTAAACCATGTCCAAAATGTATCATAAATTAATGCATAATAGTATAAGTTACCGGCGTTTTCAGGTTGTGGTTTAGTCTTAGCGGGCGGGCTGGACCACCTGTCCTGCGCGTCTCGCAGCATCTTCTCTCCCGTGATGATGCGATCTGACACACTCCACAGACTTCGTACAACACCTGGAATAAAATCTTTTACTGTGTAATTTTAACACAACTACCAAACAAAATGTTTGGTAGTTGTGTTAAAATTAACGAATATTCAGTATATAATACATTATCGATAGAAAACAGTTCGCAATTGCTAAAGATGTCGATTTTTGCCCTCATTACATTACTCATCTCTATTTGACACAATGCAACGTACAAAGTCACGATGTACCATAGCTGGGCATTAACTCGTTAATCCGTTAATCGTTAATTAACGAAGTTAACATTTTGATTAGCGGATTAACTTTTAAGTTAACTATAAAAAATGTTAACGGACATGTTAACTTCCGTTAATTATGCAGAAGTCCGTTAATCGTTAATCCAATGCCTACTATTTACCGCATGGCTCCGCGGTACGAGGCGCGAAAAACAGGTTCAGACAAGTGCCGGGCGCGGCGAACGCGGCGCGTAGCAGCGAGTGAAACACCAAATTTCAGACCAGATTTCAACCGAGTCAAAGGCCTTCTCATAGTCCACAAATGCTACACACAGGGGCTGATTGTACTCTTCGGTCTTCTGTATAATCTGCCGCACTGTGTGGATGTGGTCTATGGTGCCGTATCCGCTCCGAAACCCAGCCTGCTCCGGTGGTTGGAATTCGTCGAGTCTTCGCGCAAGTCGGTTCGTGATCTCTCTTGAGAACAGCTTATATACGTGGCTTAGGAGGGAAATGGGTCGATAGTTCTTCAGCAGGGTTTTGTCTCCCTTTTTGAAGAACAGGACGACAACACTCCTACTCCACGTCTCTGGAGGTCTCCCTTCAAACAGGACAGCGTTAAAAAACTTCTGGAGCTCCCCCAGTACGGGCTTACCTCCTGCTTTTAATAGCTCTGTCGTAATGCCATCCTCGCCAGGGGCTTTTCCATTTTTGAGCTGTCTCAGAGCGATCTCAATTTCGCCACTGCTGACTTCTGGCAGGTCTTCGGTGAAATCGCGTGTTAATGTAGCTCTAGAATCCTCATTTCCGGGATCAGGTCGAGATGTATGCGATGCGTATAACCGGCCATAGAAGTTTACCACTTCCGAAAGGACTGCCGGCACCGAAGAAACGACTTCTCCACTTGTTGTGGTCAGCTTCGTCAAGTGGCTTCTTCCAAGAGATTGTACGAACACCTTTTACCCCCGATTCAGCTCAATTGCTCTTTCAATGTCAAGAGTATTGGAGCACTGGATTCCTCGGGGAACAGATATTTATAAATCTATTTATTAAATACAATACCCTCAAGCGCTGCAGTAGAACGTCTGTTTTCCACGGGTAAAGACATTTTAACACCAAAACGAGCCTCGCTTTCAGACGAGAACTTCAACATGTTAATATTTATGAAGGGGAATATGCACCTTATGTCCGACGATTAAATTACACATTAATTTGAATTATACAAGTATTTTCTTTTGTTCCTAACCTGTTAACTTCCAGAACCTTTTTTTTTTTTTGGGAGGGGGAAATCCTCATGGACTTCCTCCGCCTGGGGAGAGGCGGAGGGGTATGCCGGACTCTTACCGGCTAAAACCCCCCTTGTGTCCTCCTTGCACGTGTGCGCGGGGCCGCGGGAATCCAGATTCTTCCGCAGCCCCACACTAGTGCTGGCCCTCGCACGGGCCTCGTCTCTTGCACGGGGTAGTGAGGTGTTCGCCTACCCCGTGCATCGCCTCAGGGGCACGCGCCGACACACGCGCGTGCCACCGCGTCGGGTCCATTGAGTAGGGGCCGGAACTTCCCCAAGTCCCTCGCCCTTGAACCCATTCATGGGGGGCGGAAGAAGGCGTTGTCCGCCCTTCTCCTGCGCCCGGTGCGCCTTCTGCGACCGGGGAAGGGAGTCAAAATCTCCCTCTCCCGTTCCGCAGATTCCTTCCGCGACATCACGTCCTCGCAAAAGGAAACCACCGCGTCCCACGACTCTGCACTGCCGACCATCCTCCGCACCACAGCCGGCAGCAACAGATCGTCTCCGATTTCGTTTGTGAGGACACGGCGCTGCTCCTCCCAAGCTACACACTCAGCGAGCGTGTGTTGCGCCGTGTCCTCCCCGCAATGGATGCAGTGGTGACACCGAGCGTCCGGCTCCCTGTCTAAGCGACACAGGAACTTGCCGAAGCACCCATGCCCCGACAGCACCTGCGTCACCCTGAATGACAGGGAGCCGTGCCCTCTCCCGAGCCAGTCGTCGAGTACTGGCCGGATCGCCTCGACGGTAGCAAGGCCGGCGGTAGGGCGCATCAGCCTTTGCCGCCATTCCGCCACTAGGACTCGACGGAGCTCCTCTCGGCGCAGCTCGATCTCCCGCTGCACCGGCCTCGAGCCCCGTACCCGCTCTTCCTCGCGCCATCGGTATAATGACGCGAGTACTTTCGCCTCTAGGTCCCAGGGCGGGGATCCGGCCAGGACACAAGCCGCCTCGTAGGAAATCGTGCGGTACCCTCGGATGACTCTGACGGCCATCGCCCTCTGCGGTTTGCGCAGGATGGCGAGCGTACCGGCCGTCATGTCCATCGCCCACACGGGGGCCCCATATAGGGCCATGGACCGCACGATTCCCACGTACAACCGCCTACAGGCGGCGCTCGGTCCCCCCAAGTTGGGAAGCAACGATGATAGCGCGCCCGCAGCGCCCATCAGCTTGGGCGTCAGCCGCCGGAAGTGAGGCCCGAATTCCCATCGGCTGTCGAGCACCAAGCCCAGGTACTTCATGGTGGGGCCGACAGCGATCCGGGCCCCGCTGACCACGATGTGTGATCCCGGCGGCGGCGCACGTCGGGGACCATGGAATACGATGGCCTCCGACTTGTTTAGGGCCACCTCCAGACCCAGGCGCCGGATGCGGTTCACCACCTGTGATACCGCAGCTGTGGCTATCAACGTCGCTTCCCTGTGCGAGCTCCCCCGGGCAGTGACAAGCGTGTCGTCCGCATAACACGTCATGTCGGCGCCCGGTGTGAGCTCACCCCTTAGCACCCAGTCGTAGCCGATGTTCCACAGGAGGGGTCCCAAGACCGATCCCTGCGGAACACCGCACGACATAAGGTGCCGACCGGCACCGTCACGTCCCCGAAAACTGACGCATCTGCCCTCCAGGTAGGCCCCTACTATACGGCGGAGGTAGGGAGGAACTCGATGGTATTTGAGAGCCTCCCGAATGCAACTCCAGGGAAGGGTGTTAAATGCGTTGGAGATGTCTAAGGACACCGCCAGCACCACCCCACCCCGGGACACAGTCTCCTCCGCCAGGGCCCTCACGCGCATGATGGCGTCTATGGTGGAGCGCCCCCGACGAAAACCGAATTGGTTGTCGTCCAGATCCGGCCCCAACTTCCAGAACCTAAACCAACCAACAGGTTTTATGAGTTCACTAACGCAACGATATAAAAATGCAATTTTACACATAGTTAACGGATTAACGATTAACTTTAACTTGCGTTAATTCTTCCGAAATGTAACGCTTTAACGTTTAACGAAGCTAACTTTTTTTGTAGCGGATTAACGATTAACGAAGTTAACTATTTTATTAACGGTGCCCAGCTATGCGATGTACCATACCATACTAATCTCTATTGCTAACGAAATAGGGCCTAAACTCCCTCAGCACTGTGATGTCATCTCTCATAAAGTCACAACCCAACATTGCAGTTCAATCTCTATTGCAAACAAAATAAAGCCTAAATTCCCTCACCAGCGGTAGTGTTGTTCTCTTGCAAACTAGCTGAAGTTAGCGCGAGGTGTATTTGTTCCATGTGCTGCTTAAAGCTTTGGTAATCTTTATCCGCATCGCCGTCGGAGAGACCGCTGAAGATCTCATGACCTGGAAACACCATGACAGTTATAAGAAAATACTGCTTTAATGTATTACAAAATAGTAATTTACAGTAAGTACTTTAATCATTGGCTTAACCATTTTTTTTGTTTTGCATACAATATATAAATCCTAAAACGGGTGTCGGGTATACGCGAGACACAAGTGATTTTCTATTGTTTTATAATTAGCGACATAGAAGAGGTTATTGATGAAGCAAACTGTCAAAAAAAGAAGAGAATCTAAGAGATTAAAAATGAAGGATGACAATCATTATGTTTTTTAATAGATATCATAGGGATGGGCTATATCGATAACTAATACGGTAATTTATACATGAATGTCGACGAACGTCATGTAGAAATATGTTATTTATATGTATATTATAAAGTGAGAAAAACCCACCTTTTTGCACGAGCTCATTTAGTTGTGAGATGAGACTGTCTCTCATTTGTTTGGTGTCGTAGTTTATAGATATCATGTCGGGCGGCAGTTGGATTTCATACGGCGTTATTTTGCTGTACCTGTAGGGACGTAACATTTCAGTATGTAAATCAATGTCGATGAAATACTATCGATATTATAATTATAATGTAAAGTACTGCTGTAAGCTTGTTATTGGAGCAATTTTGTTTTGTTTGTTTAAATAAAATGGAGTCAGCTATTTACGACATTACAGATGGGTATTGACTTATAAAATATAAAAAAAAAAACATTATTTCATAAGTATTTCTATGATATTTTAATTGCATATTAACGTAATCTTGCAACGTTTTATATTGCGTCTCAAGTTTATACTACACAACTAAGATTAACGTCATAACAATCTAAGTAGTGAACTACAGATATCTCTGAAGCTAAAAAAAAATCTTCCATCTTGAGGATTAATCTTTCCGTCAGTTGAAGGTTCATTACCTAAAGTTAAAGCTTCTTTAAATCTATTGCTGAATCTTTCTTTGTTAGCAAGGTAAGTAGTGTTAGCAATAGATTTAATGAAGCTTTAATTTTAATGGAACTTTCCGCAACTGACTGTTTGTCCAGTAGTGGACGTTTTTGACGTGACAACGTCTTATAACTCGATATTACGGGCTGCATGCAAGAAAAAGTTGACGTCATTGTCCCGTTACGCTCGATGTTCCGTTCCGCAAGCGAGAGTGCGGCGCGAAGGAGAGAGAGGCATGATTGGCTAGATTCAGCTCATATACTACTGTCATGTACCGTCCGTAAACCGACTCTACAAACAACCATTTTTTTGCTGTGATAAGGTACTGACCTAAAGCAGGCCGTAGTAAGGTGATGCACGAAGGCATGTGCGTGCGCGTGCAGCGGGTGCGGGCACGCGCGCACGTAGCGCGCCGCCTGCGCCCGCGCGCGCACGTAGGCGCCCAGCGACAGCCCCAGCGCCGCGCCGGACACCCGCCGCGCCGCGCCGCTCCAGCCGCACTGCGAGCAGCGCGACCAGAACATCACCTATATATATAGGGGACGATTTTAAACTTCGAACGCACGCACTGAGACCAGAACGTAACCTATAAGTATAAGGGAGGATGTTTGGAAATGGAATGCTTGATTTAAAGCCCCCAATACACATTGGCCTGTGTTGGGCCAAGCTTTGCAATGCACAATTGTAGACCACAATGAAATGGTGTTTACATATTGGCGCATGGCTCATTGCTGTCTGGCAAACCACTTGCGATGGACGTTGAAGTAATTAAGGCTGCGGCGATTTATTTGTATACTACACTACTATATATATTTATATTATACTACCTACACTACTATATTTATTTTTACACGCAAAACAAAAATGTACTATCCTCAGCGGCCGGTGACGAACTAATCATTGGCCGAATGTGTAAACACCACACGCCACGCTGGGCCACAATTCCTTTGAAGTGTGCCCAAAAAACCGACAACTCGCCGAATGCACGCCAACATACACCAATACCCCGTGTACACATTGGTGATACACGCCGTATTGGCCACGCTTGAGCCAATGTGTACTGGCGGCTTAATGGTCAGCACTGCATAAACCCGCTTGGTCAGCGGGACGAGAAATAGAAACAAATAAACGGTAGAAGACGAGCCATATTTGAAACTTCGAATGCATAAGTAATAAGTACACAATACCATGTCAATGCGAAGGGCTACTGCGCTCACACAAATTATCCTACACTACCTATATCCCACTGAAAATTTTTCAAAATATCTCGTATCTTGAATTTGTTAACCAATTAACTAAACACAAACAATTCTAAACATAGAATAGTGACGTACCTGCTTACTCTGCTCTTCCCTAATTTTGTCGACGTTACTGTGTCCGATGGTGTTGCACGTTATAGTGATGCACACATCGCCGTGCACGAATCTAAATATCGATAGTTTACATTATAAGTAAAAATATACTTTAATCATTTGAGCAAAAACCACGACAGCCAGCAGTATTATAAAGTTATTAGTATAAAGCGTATTTTTCTTAAACAAGCACGATTTTGTTTGACTAAAACAACTGTTTAGTTTATGCTGACGTTGTCGGTGAACTTGGGCCTAATAGTGGTGTTCTGAATAGAATAGAATAGAATAGAATAGAATAGAATATTCTTTATTGTACACTAATAACACACATAAGGACATAACAAACAAATAGTAAACGAGTACAATAGGCGGCCTTATCACTAAATGTGATCTCTTCCAGACAACCTTTGGATGGAGTCGATCTGTAAAGAAATACATTACGGGTAGTATACTTAGCGTACAAAAAATATTATTTTATTATTTATACTAAAGAAATCAAATGAACAATACATACACATATATAAAGAAAGTAATACAAGACAAAAATAGAAATACATAAGAAGGAGAAGCAGCATTACAGAGCCAGGTAATGATTCTTCACCATACTCTTGAAGACAGCAAGAGACTGTGCGCGCCTGATAGTCACCGGCAGTGCATTCCACAGACGAGTTGCCTGAACAACAAATGATTTGTCATAAAAAGACGTGGAATGCACCGGCATCTTCAGTTTTAAGTTCTCTGATGACCTTAGAGACCGTGAGTGGGTGTCACATACGAACTCAAAGCGTTCTTTAAGATAAGAAGGTGTTGTAGGGTGGAAGAGAATACAATAGAGCAAAGAAAGAATATGAGCATTCCGACGAAGTCGTATAGGAAGCCACTTGAGTTTAGTGCGAAATTCTGATACATGATCATACTTGCGCAAACCAAATATGAATCTTATACAAACATTTTGAAGTCGCTCAAGTTTATCTAGTTGGTCCACTCTGAGGTCGAGATAGCTGGCATCGGCATAGTCAAGGATAGGAAGTAAGAGAGATTGTGCAAGCGCAATTTTCGTGGCAGTGGGTAGAAAGTTCTGCAGCCGTCTCAGTGATCCTGCAGAAGCAAATAACCGCCTACTGGTTTCCTGCATCTGTGAATCCCAAGACATACTGCAGTCCATGTATATCCCCAAGTTCTTAACCTTTTTACTGAAGGGTATTTGGACGCCATCAAAAATGACTTGCGGGAGACGAAACCAGTCGATTCTTGACACCATCCGTGAACTACCGATAACAATGAGCTGGGTTTTTAATGGATTTACGCTTAGTCCATAACTCCTACTCCACTGAGCTATTTCACTAAGATCTTTATTTACTGTCTCAATAGCTTCTGATAATTGATCTAGTGGAGCCTGTGAATAAATCTGAAGATCATCTGCATAAAGGTGATAGGAAGAAAGTAGTTTATAAGAAATTGAATTAATGAATATAGCGAAGAGTAATGGAGACAGCACGCCACCCTGCGGCACACCAGCAGTCGTTTCACACCATGAAGAATATTTATCTTCAATACGAATACGTTGCCGGCGCCCGTACAGGTACAGGTACAGGTTCTGCCGTGGTATGAAAGAAGGGCACATCTACCATTTTGGTCAAACGGAGATAATTGAGATTAAAGTTTTTACCATATTCTGCTCCATAGCGTGGAAACCTATAGCTTAAAAGAAAAAAAAATACTAATGATATATGCGTGAAGGTTAGTACTATTATATTTTTAACTTTTTAGTTTTTGTATAAAGTTAATTTTAAAATAAATTCAAATTATTCCTTTCAACTTAAAAAAAAATATTTAAAAAATACCACTTACTACAAAGAAATGGCATAATTAACCAAATGTGACCTTTCTTTTTAATATTTCAAGAAAATTTGTCATTGAGTCTGAAAGAAGGGGCACATTTGTCTAATTGCGCTTTTTTAATGCAAATTTACTAAATTTTTTCTACAAAAAAAAAGACAAATAATCATGTGAGGAAACTTTAATAAACTATAAAACATATTTATTGTCATGCCATTTCTGGTTATCCTTATCCAAATAACTGAAACAAATTTACTTCTAGGACATCAACATTTAAACAAAAAAGAACCTTTCTTAATATTCAATAGTTATTTTTAAATTATTAGGGATCTCATCCTTCAATTTTGGTTAACTAATAGAACTTATAAATTAGAAAGAAAAAGTGCTAATACTTAAACTCAATTACAGTTTTTAGTTAGTTACCTAAGTAAGTATACCTAAGGAAAATCAAAATTTAATATTTATATTCTTTTTAATAATAATAGGTTGGACCCAATTTAAAAATCTATAAAATAATCTCTAAATCTCTAAATTACAATATAAAAAATAAATCAAAATATTCTATATTAATAGAGGTAGTAATAGGAGCATAAAGAAGACGGATCACAATAGGGTTGTTTCCTAGTATTCAGTCAATTAAAAATAGGTATATGCAACGAAAGTTCACAAAACTAGAAACACGATAAGCTATATTATATTAATAATTACTGACCTAATAATTTTAAAATAATTTATGAAATTTAAATTTTTCGTCTATTACGTCACGACCTTGAAAACGGCGAATCGAGTCCGATGTCGTCACTTTACATAGACAATGACAAGTATTTGACAGTGACAGTCTATGACAGGTATAACCTGAGAATTGATGTGTTGTTTTCTTCAGTTTTTATTTGTATTTGAGCGAAAGAAAGCTAGAAAAGAATTATGGAGAAAGGATTTATGAAAGCTGATAGTTTTATTGTCGCTCAATTCTTTGCTAATAACCAAGATGACACAAATATAACCTCAATAACAAACACAAACGTTACGTTCCTTTGCACAGTTTTATTTTACCGCGTACACAACTCAAAACATTACAGGTATTTTCTTTTGTGCCCAATGTTTAAAAATAATTTAAATGTTTAAAATATTTGTTTTTGTATCTATACATATTATAAGAATACATTATTAAAATTTAAAAATCGATGAGTTCTTTCTAATTAGTTTCTTCTCTTTAGATGTGCGTTAAGGTGTAAAGGAAAACATAGTATACTCTGACGTCACAGTCACGTGATCGAGCGTTTTCAGGGCAATGTTTTAAGAAAAATAGAAAAAAATCGAATAAATAAAAAGTAAAGAGATTTAAGACGCAAAATTATAGGAGGGGTGATCTTTAAATTATTTAGAAGCTATTTAAATAGATTTTCGAAAATTGGAAACAACCCTATCCATACAAAATTGCCCCACGTCTTATAACAATGTGACGTATCTCAAAAAAAAAGATAAAAATGTTAAAAAATATATGACATACTCTGTAACTTATTTTTTTTACACCTTCATACGAAAAAAATGCTTCAAAAATTGTTCAGGCGCTGTTATGAAAAAATTGTTCATGAGAAAATTTAAGGACCATTTTTTTAAATTATGTATATGATTGATAGTGTCTACCTCCCAGGTGGTCCCATATTCATCAGGTCAGGATCTGATGATGGAAACCCTGAGAAATCCAGGGCAACTTTTGAAAGTTGTAGGCATGCGCAGGATAAAAACTTGACAATGAGGTGTATGTCTGATTACACGATGCAACTTATTACAAAAAAAAAATAAAACCGACTCCCAAAAAAACACTGAAAAGCAAAAAAAAAAAACTATTAGGTGCATCGGCCTAGAAGTCGGTGCTTTTCAGTGTTTTGGGAGTCGGTCTTATTTTTTTGTAAAAAGTTTTTTTATTTTTGGCTTTTCAGTGACAAGCATAGTTGTTACTATCCGCATTAGTAGAAAGTTCTCATCAATACGAATAATATACGACCAAACACGAGGTAGTTTACATATTCAGTTGTCGAGTTCGCTTGACCTTCTCTGGTCTCCATCATCAGGTCAGCTCCAAAACTTCACTGTTGCAAAGGTCTATTCAATACAAATAATATATAAGCCCAAACACGAGGTAGTTTACATATTCAGTTGTTGATTTCCCTCGACCCTCTTTCGTCTCCATCATCAGGTCAGCTCCAAACCTTCACTGTTGCATAGTGTTATCAGACATACACCTCATTGTAAAGTTTTTATCCTGCGCATGCCTACAACTTTTAAAAGTTGCCCTGAATTTCTTAGGGTTTCCATCATCAGATCCTGACCTGATGAATATGGGACCACCTGTGAGGTACACACTATCAAACAAAAATATAATTTTAAAAAATGGTCCATAAATAGTCTTATGATCGATGTTTTCATAACAGCGCCTGAACAATTTTCAAAGCATTTTTTTCGTATGAAGGTGTAAAAAAATTAAGTTACAGAGTATGCCATATTTTTTTAACATTTTTATCTTTTTTTTGAGATACGTCACATTGTTATAGGACGTGGGGCAATTTTGATCCATCTTCTTTTGGTTTTCAACCTTTTTTAAGCTATGTTATTAGAGCTTATTCGTCGCTTATAGCTTCGACGTCACAGGCACAACTGACGCGTTTCAATCAAACCCTGCCCTCCTTTCCTCACCCCTAATCGTAAATAATTTAAAGAAAAGGCACAAATGGGTCTTTGTGACTTTTATACGTAAATTAATTGAGAAATACATGAATTATTTATTTAGTAGAAAGAGCACATCTGGCATTTGAGCCTTTTCTTTATGTTATGTTGTAGATGTGCCTTTTCAAAGTAGTTTTTAGTAAAAATCTATATGAAATTATAGTCCCATCTACGTATTTGTGCCTTTTCAATAAAATGGTAAATAAATGTGTCTTTTCATCTTATAAAACATGAATATTAGTCTCATTTGTGCCTTTTAAGCCATCTGTATCTCCGTATTCCTTAAAGATAAAATTCTACAAAAAATTGAGCAGATGCGCCTTTTTTTTCTGATTCTAAATATGTATGTAACTCAATTTTAAAAAAAATGTTAGTTGTGCCCTTTTTTCTTACGACGGCAGTGTTACAATATTTATGTAATATATTATCTCCGGACCTTAGATTTCTGAGACAAATAAATTAAATATATATAAAATTATTGCCAAAAAAGTGCCAAAAGTGACATACCTTCTAACATGTTGGTTCATGGGCACATTACAGTTGGGCGAAGTGCACTTGTAGTCGCCGTTGAAACAGTACTTCTCTAAGAATGCGCCCAATGATATGTCGTGACGACCGTACATCTCCATCGTCACTATCCTAGAATTTCAAAAGTAGTGTTAGACTTTTTAACAGGGGGATAAGTTTTAGAGAGGAGTTAAGGGGATTACAAATCTCGCACGGATCAAAACCATTCCATACTCTCTGAAATTCTTCACACTAACCATTTTTAGCCTAATTATTGCATATTTGGCAGATTTGTATCGTTGCTTAAAAACTAAGAGTTAATTCTGGCACGCACGTTGAAAAAGCGAGTAAAAATCAATGATGATTTTGAGAAGCTTGGCTGTCTTTTACCATAGGGTATCATCAGGTAAGAATAATAATAGAGGATTTCACAAAATCCGAATTAAGAACCTCCTCTTTTTTGAGAAGTCGATTAATAAAAAGAAAATATCGAACTTACCAGGGATTAACACAGAAGTCAGGCACATTAGCGGACTTGTTGCTGAAGCTGTACAACAACAGGCTCAGTTGCTGATGGTTCTCGGGCGCTAGAGGGTCGAGGGGTTCGTTTTCGCTCGGCTTATCGCTAGCGTCATGTTCTGGCTCCTTTACTTTCTTTAGTACTGATGGCTTGTGGAGGGGACATTGGGCTGAAATTATATATTTTGAAGACTGGGTATGAAAATTAAGACAAGATATGTAATGTCTTCCTGAGGATGTTTGTTGTATAAGTTTTACAGTGTTAATGCAATATAAAAAACGCAAATGCCCTCTTTATTGGACATATGTATAGTTGTCTGAGTCAAACCGAAAACTGTTTTGTAAATATTGTTAAGCTTGTGCGTAAATGCAGTAGTGGGTCGCATCATTTCTGCTATGACAAGCTCTATCCACTTAACGCACGCAAATAAGCTGGATAACTTTGGGTGAAAGATTAATGGTTTAGTTTGATGCATGCATGTGTGTATCAAGTAAGCAACTATTTCTGCCGAAGTATTTTGAAGTCACAAATTTATAGATGAAACATGCAAAAGATATATAAAATTACAGAGTTAAGGGGGATATAAACTCACGTTTATGTTTATCGTTGTCGAGTCGACAGCCGGTGGCGCGGTAGTGCGCGAGCGCAGCTTTGAGTGTCGGGTCGTCGGCCGGCGCTGCTATCGCCATCGTAGCGAATGGGTGGAGCTCCTGAAATATTACACTTTCATTTGAAAAGTGTCAAAACATAATATTTTTGCCCATTGATCAACATCGGTTTTTTGTAACTAATGCTATTTAAATGGCCATTATTCGCCAGATTTATAACTTGCCTATTAAGACCCACGAACATCGCACATGATTTTTAATCTCGATATCGATGCGATGAGAAAGATTTTGTCGCTGTCAACGTTACCTCAAAAATAATGAGTTTTAAAATTTTATGACAAAGGCATTTTATCCGACAGTTTATGTGTACATTTAAGGCGAAAATTAATTAAATGATGATTCCTGTAAAGGCCCTTACATCTAGTTTTATTTACCTTATTCTCCCTTTGTGACTGTCGCCGGGGTCGTCGGCTGTGGATACGGGTAGCTAAAGATCGAATAAAGTGGAGAACCTTGGAGAAAGCTTTTGTCCAGCGGAGGATGTGTGTTACTGGGGAGTTTGTTGCGCCACTTCTTCTCAGCAAAAACACATAGGAAGTGGTGAAGGGGGGGGGGACATTTTGGGGATTGTCTTTTCTTTTTGTCGTTCGAAAAGTGCTGATTTATCGGTCTTATTTGAATAAACGATGAATTGACGACTTTAAAACAGTGCTAGTTACCTTTAGCTCTCTCTGCTCGTGTGTCGTCCTCTGCTCGTGTCGTAGCGGTCGCCGGCGATAGATGCGGGTTGCTAACGATCCTAGAAGAGGCCTTTGTCCAGCAGTGGGCGTCTTTCGACAGAAACGACGACTCTCAACGTTGTTTTAGTTACCCTAAGCTTACTCTGTGACTGCATAGTCCTAACTGAGTGTCCTAGCAGCACACAGCACCGCCCTGCCTCCGTCCTTGTTTGAAAGGTATATCCACGTTACCTTTAGCTCCGTGTGCTCGTGTGTGGGCCTGTGGTCGTGCCTGTGCGGGCGCGGCGTGTGCGGCGCGGGCGCAGCGCTCAGCAGCGGCGCGGGGAACTGCGAGCGCAGTGCGCAGCGCCGCCCCGCCTCCGTCTCTAGGTACGGCGCCGGGATTATCATGTTCGGCGACATTGACAGGACTACGTCGTCTGTTGACCACCTATTATGGTATGAAAACAAGAAAATGGACTTAACACAGATTCCACGACAGAGGCCGTCAGGTGAACTTGGGAAAACTTCGACACCAGGGCCTGTTAATTGATTAAATCCGCCGCAGCTCACTCGGTAGGAAGAAGAAACAAAAAATAGAAATGGATATGTCACCGTAAGATTACAAACATCGTTAGATTACAATCTATCTCGAGAGATTGTAAACTGTCGAATTATTGTGAACCGTAACATCTGATTGCAATTTAACGTATTATTTTTCGCTATATTATAATCTATCAATGTAAAGCGGTCAAATTGTCAACTGGCGTAGAACGGAATGCATCTTGCGCGCTGATTGGTAGAACGTAATGTGCCCCCGCCGCTCCGGCATTCGCCATTTTGTTTGTTTATTTCGTTTGTTGTCGATTGTGTAAACAACAGTAAACAACTGTGTTTTCGTGATTATAAATTGATTTCCTGTTGAAAATGACTTATATCTTTAGAATTAGTTATATAAAAGTGTTGAGGATGTAAAATTTATCTGTGATTAACCAAAGAAAATCAGTTTGAACGATAAACCAACAAATTAGTGTTAGTTTCCGAACATAACCTAAATTACATTAATTTCTCGTGTTTTAATATTTGTATATGCGTGGAAACTTACGTGTTCTCATTAAATAATATTAGCCATGTCGGATATTGAGCCTGGTCAACAAAATAACTCAGAAAAAAATTATATTGTTAATCCGAACGAATTTACCATAGAGCTACAAAAATATTACAGTGGGCATAATGAAAATAGTAAAATTATATTTTTCATTTTCATTTGAATTGCAGGATAAAATGATTGTTTATTATTTTAAAGTTCTTTTTATAACTGTCCAATTTAAATTGTTTGAGGACAAAATTAAGTACCCTTTTTTATATAAGAGGCTTTTATTTTTTTTTATATTTGTTTGTGTTTGAAGACAAACTACCTAATTGTTTTGTTTTTATTTTTTTTTTATAAAAGTTTCTATATAATTTTCCAATTTCAATTTGTGTTTGAAGAATAAATATTTCGTTACAATTTGTTCCCTCCATATGTCAGGAATATTAATTACATACTCGTACTAAATAATAAATACTTGAAGAATTTTTGAAGAGCATTTATTTTATTTAACTGACACCTCTATTTCATTCCTAACTCTACAGGAACTCCATGGGAACAGAACGGCTGGTCGTGATTGGTCGATCTTACAAAAAGACTGACCAATCAGAGAGAGCTTTCGGACAGTTGACAATTTGACAATTTCTCATCGATAGATTATAATATAGCGAAAAATAATGCGTTAAATTGCAATCAGATGTTACGGTTCACAATAATTCGACAGTTTACAATCTCTCGAGATAGATTGTAATCTAACGATGTTTGTAATCTTACGGTGACAGATACACTATAATCAAGTCAATACATGATCAAAATATCCACAAACGAATTGAGAACCTAATAGAAAATCTGGAGACTAATACTCAAATTAATCACAACATATATAGTGTTGTGAAACAATAGCTACAGATGAGTAAATAATACCTACTCATATTCTCTTCTAATAATTCCCAAAAAATATCGATGAAGATTGTTTTACACAAAACAATTGAATCAAGCTTATTGTCCAAGAAAATGTTGAATGGAAAACATCTAACATTATGAACCAATAACTTTAAACTTGCAAAACAATAATTAGCTACTTAAAACCTAGCCATTAAAGTGGGTGAAACTACAAAACTGTAGACTTACCGATCGGTATGTGTATCGGCTTTCAGCTTAGCTTCCTCCTTAGGTAAGAAAACGTCATCATCAACCGACAACGTAGCACGCAATGGATCACTAAAGTCTCTGATAGGCACACCACAACTCAATGTTTTGTCACTGTCAGTTTTACGAGCGAACAACTTCGTATTCTGCAAAGGATCATCTTCAATAGAATTCTTATGGTTAACCTCATTTTTACCTCCTTCTTTATTATTTGTGTCTTCCTTAATATTAGTGTCGTCTTTATCATTTTTCGCATTATCTTTAACATTCGAGTTAGTAAATATATTGTCAGATCTCGAAGATTCATTGCTGTCAGTTTCGTTACTCTTTCTAGATTCTTCGTTAAACGAGTCTTGACAATTTTCAGTATCTTTTTCTGTTTCAGTATTTTGAGTATCGTTGTTTGTAATATCAGTTTTTGCTCTGTCATCTTTGGTAACGTCTGGTTCGTTAACATCGTCGTCAAACGTCATGCCTGGTTCTGGCAGGATAGCTTCAATGTCTCCTAGAAATGCTTTTTCTAGTTTCCAGTTATAACAGGCTAGTAACATGAATTTGACAACTTTTTTCACTCTAACTAGCTCTTGTAATGATGCACCTCGTAGCAGTATGCAACATGCTAAATTTGGTTCAGCACACCCTTCGAGAACCATTAGTGTTTTACTGGAATCTGTCGACAAACGACTATATTCATGACCATGGAATGCAGTTTTCGGAATTGAATAATTTTAATGGAAATAAGGGATATAAATACAAGTAAAGGTACGGCATAGAAGCACTGCTTATTTCTTGAAATATTATATATTTTATCTGATTCGCTTTAGGCAAGACGGCATATTACGACATATTATCCTAAAATATTTACCTGACACGTAAAAATATAAAAACTAAGCACATTAGAGCAGACGTTTAGTACTCACAATTTTTAACATAGAAGTTATTACAAGTCCCCAGCCTTGGCATGCCGACCCTCGCATCGATAGACGCGAGGGGGTCAGCCCTCGTAGCCCTCGCCGCCCGTGCGAGCGCATTAGGCCTGACGTGTGCGGCCAGCGCCACGCCGGCGCGGCGCAGCGCGTCCTGCACGCCGCGTGCTGCCGCGCCGCGCACGAGGACGACACGAGGCCGGAGAGCGCTAATGCGGGCCGCGCAACGGACGAGGTATTCGCGCTCCTGTGTACACGTCATATGATTTACGACTGTGCCCAATATTCTATGTATCTGTTATGGTGAGACATGAAACGGCGAGTCTAAATTGTGCTGTTACAATGCATACATCTTTCAGGAACACTGTGTACTGACGATTGGGCTTAGGACTTAAAAGATGGTGGAAAGTTAATAATTAGATGCTCATATCACATCATAAAGACCATAAGACGAGATATAGTTGAACGGTTTGATCGAGAATAAAGAAATAAAAAAAAACATGAAATAATCACTTAAGTTACTTACCTGCATCAACACTGGTTCCAGCGAAGTGAGCTTGCCCTCAACTCTCTGATACGCTATCGAACAATCCAACAGCAATATAGTAGGGTTCGATATCTGCTGCGGCATGCCCCTGTGAGCGACATTCTTAGTGAGCACGACGCCCTGCACGACGCAGCTGTCACGCATGCTCCCGCCCGGCACCTTCTTCACTTGCACGTAGTTACGAACATCTATGTCGTTGCTGTTCACATCTGTGTTATGGAAACATTATCTAAAACTAATATTGAGATGAATAGTAAAATTTGAGCTGGGGTTGGTGTGTTGCTGGGGTAAGTCCGAAAACTAGACGGAAAGCGAAAAAGGGTGTCTAAAATGGTTGGGTTAAATTCGATCTTCCTTGACGGCTAGACTTCACGCTTTCACCCGACCAAATATCGTACCTATCTAATGGACGGACATTTTAAGAGCGAAAATGATTTTGAAAGGGTTGGTAATCTGTCATGAGGGGACAAAGATCATATTTTGCAAAAGTGCCGCGCCGGCCACTGCCGCATCAGCAGCCGCTGGCGCTCCATACCTCAACCTACCTGTACCTAGCAGCACGTACCTAGCACGATGGTGTCTGCGGCGTGCAGGCACAGCGGGTACAGCACTTGCGCCCAGGCGGCCGGCAGCGCATGCCGAGCTAAGCACTGCCGCATCAGCAGCCGCAGGTGCTCCTCGCCTGACACCACGATAGCTTTGCATATGTTCCGCGCTTCTGTTGTCCCTAGAAATGAAAAAAAAAACCGTCAAAATATAAATAAAAACGAACCCAGTATCGAACCCTGAGGAACTCCCACTTTACTGATGCCCCAGATGACGCCAAAAATCAAATCTTTGATTTTTTATGCCGTCTATGTGAAAGTAACGAATGAACAAAGATAAAACAATAAAAAAAAAATCCTTTTCACTTATCTACAATCAGGAATCATAATAATGATTAACGTAATCGAATGCCTTGGAGAAATTGATGAAAACATTAATCGCAGAATCTTTTTTAGGGTTTAACATCCAATTATAAAATGTATACACTGTTTTGTTTTCTGACCTAACCAACTATCAAAAAAAGATTTACCTTCATTTTGTTCCATAACTGGAGCCTCTTCTTCGCTAGATGAAGATTTCCTTTCTGAGAAATTACAAAAAACATCAGTATCGAAATTAAAAAAACCTTATGCGGTTATAACAAGATGGATTATTGCATACCTGCTTTAGCTGTTTTGATCAGCCTTGCAGAATTCTCCCCGAGATTTAGATCTAGGCAGTATGACGACACACTTTCAACTAACCTCGTTGGTTCCTCGGCTATGAAACGAAAATACCTTTGATCAAGACATATAATTAACACCCTTAGCACTACTTACACCAATACAAATTAATTCATAAATGGAACATATTATTTACGAAAAAATTTTGCAATTCTTACGTGATTCATCCTCTTCATCTGTGGCCCTTGGTGGTAAGATTAAAGGTTTATACAGTGCATAGTCTGCAAATTGAGGCAGTTCCGTCATACTTTCCATATATCCTGCGCTTAATAGATTTTGGCATACTAATGTTGCCTGCGCTCTGAAAAAGAGATCGGAACTCATTCGTTGATCGTATCCATGTTTGACGACTGAAATAAGGATTTATATCTTAAACAATACGACACATTTTACTGTGATTCTTTACCTAGTTTTGTTGTTAGTGTTGTCCATAACCCATTGCAGAATATCACAACCACGCCATACCCCATTGTAGCGGACGAGACGATACCTTGAAATAATAATAATTTTGCAACAGTCCGTAACAACCACCTTATCGATTCGCCGATGAGGTATAACAAGCTTTCATTATCATCATTTGCATTTCTGAAGTTAGGCATTTGACTAATGGTAATTTTGACTATCATAAAGTCATTAGTGGCCAACTTCCGACAAAGTTTGTACGAGGAGTCAATGGTTAACTTTACAAATGCAAAGTTATTTGACGGGAACCGTACATTACCTGTGTTGCTGCGTAGGTAGAGCGAAGGTGAGTTGTCTAAAGACATCGTGTAAAGCCTCCTTATGAGAAGTACGCGTTTCACAGCGTTCCTCTTGTTCTCGAGCAAACATGAAGTTGTCGCGCAACTTGCTCGCTTGCTGGGATTTGTTCTCCGGGAATTTTACCTGATGTAATATTATAATTTATTTCATCATAAAATCTGAAATAATCCTTATCCTTACCTATATAATGAATGCAAAAGTAAGTTTATTTATTTGTTATGCTTTCATGCTGTAATGGCTGAACCAATTGGAGACAGAGAGTGGCCACGCTACTTTTTGACAACAGAACTAATAAGCGATAAATGCCCGCTGCATGCAAGAATAAGCATGGTAATTTTCCGCTTGAGCTTGTGCTCAATTAAATGTTTCTATTATACAGTTGAACTAACCTGTAAGTTCTCCTGCAAAGTTCTCAAGTCAGGAGGTATCTCTCCAGTCATGTCATTCTCCTTGAGATAACTCAGCACAACATTGCAGCAGTAATTGCAAACTCGCAATCCACCAGCACAGCCAAATATGTGCCCTAAGTTAATGGAATATTGTTTAAATTCACTATTAATACATTCAACTTATACCTATACTTATGCAAAATTTTTGTTTTATTTTTTTATAGTAGTTTATTTATTTATTAAACTTTATACAACAAAACATTATAAAGGTAAACTTAATGCCATAGCAATTCTTTCCAGTCAACCTTACGGCGATGCAGAGAAAATATAGTAGGTTCATTAGCCAATAAGACATAAATAAAGAAAATGAATAATGAAAATCACTGAATACTGTATATAGTTGTGCAATTTGTAAAGATTGACTCTTGAGTTACTCTGTATTTTTTTCTAAAATATCACTAGCCCAAATCACTCTTTATATTGTATGTTTTTTTATTAATTTATTTTTTAATGTATCTTTTTTGTTTCCCATCAAAATATATTCAGCTGTTTAAGATTTAAAAACAAACAAAAGAAATTTAATGAAAAAGGGATATTATAATATTTTGGCAAATGTAGCGTTTAAATTACCTGGTACCCGTTGGCTGCAACACCTAGAACAGAATATCTGACCGCAAACACGGCAATGGTGTCTTCTTCTTAACGTACTGAACCTTGTGGCACATTCATAACACTCCCTCGATATATCATCTGGCATCCAGTAACGGGCCAGCTCGGTATCTGCGTATTTTGTGCCACTCTGCAAGTTGATAAAAATATACAATTTATTTAATTCTATTAAATATTTGTAATTTTATTTTCAATTGTACATGTATCTCACAATAAAGATAAACACAATTTACATTATGGATACTTTTGCGATAACTAAGTATTTGAACCTTTATCAAGGCCTACCCTTTATTAACTTTATAGTGTGGTAGGTAAGTGAGGTCAACACAATTAGTTTTTGCTAACATTTGATAGGTATTTGTGTGTATTTATTCTTTGTCTACAAGTACTGAGTAAAATTCGGGTCAGTGTGCAGCCTTGATAATAGAAAATATAGTTTTAAATTTGCAATATTGAAGAGGAGAATTTAACTTAACTTACGTTAGATCCCAAGGCAATAAGACTACTTATTCTTCTTAGAACGTTAGGTAAACTCCTTCCTTCCAGCTCTACAGCGTATGATCCCGTCTCTGGTTTCCCAACATCATATTCTTGCCGTTCATCCTCAGTTTGAGGGGCGTCTTTGCCGTCGCTCATCGCTTTGTTTTGCTCAGCTGTATCGCTCGGCGAAAATATTGGAAACTTCCATAATTTATTAAAGAACGTTGACACACCACTCTGAGAGGACTCCGGTTCGTAACGAGGAAACTCTGTGATTTGTGATGTATCATATTTGTCCATAATCAGGAAATAATTGTGGAATAGTTAATATTAAACATTGAAAATACAATATTTCGTATTGCAGAAGCAAAATTCGTCTACAATATTTTGTCATCAAACATCAACGTCAACATTATCATCAAAATGACATGACAGTGATAACGACGACCAGACTGTACGTTCAGAAATCAAGAAACAAAATTGCAGTGGTTGGAAAGGAAAGTTATAAACCGATAGTTTTCTCGCGACTTATTTTTTTTTATACAAGTACAAACTATTGTAGATAAAAGTGATTACCATTTTCCCGTCGTACTATGGCGCTCCACGAAATAAGACATGATGCAAATGCAATGCAATGACATCTATCACATACATGACATGACAATTCGATTTTGTCAGTCAAAGTCAATTTACATCTACGATTAGAATTTGTACAGGAGGAGATCCGAAAATTAAAGAGATTCGTTTCCTCTTGCTTTTTCCGATCTACTTTTAATCAAAACAATGGGAGAAGTATCACTAGAAACGGCAGCTTATGCCAAGATTATTTTACACGCTGCCAAATATCCGCACTGCGCTGTGAACGGGGTCCTTCTAGCTGATGCCACAAAAATCCGGGATGGAGCTAAAAACCAGGACCTGGATATTGTGGACACAGTTCCGCTGTTCCACCACAGCCATTACTTGTCGCCGATGGCTGAAATAGCCCTGACACAGGTAATTCATTTGCGATTTAGTAAATTGTTATTGCGAGGTTAATTAATGATTTTGGAATGATGCTGTTTTAAAGTTATCTCAATTATCAACGTTAATAAAATACCATTGGACTGGTAAATGCAATAATTATCATCATGGTTTTATTAAAATTTACTACTACACTATACTAGCCACTACTAAATAATGTTCATAAATTATAAACTCATTTTTCATTCTTCAGATTGAAACTGTGGCTCAGACTGACAACCGTGTGATAGCCGGCTACTATGCAGCCTGTGAGAACTTCAAAGACAATACGGTTGAGAAGTGCCCCGGACAGAAGATAGCGGAGAAGATTGCTGAGCACTTCCCTTCAGCTGTGTTTGTTGTCGTAAGTTTTAAACTAAATCTCAAATCTAACCTCGGTTTCGCCAGTCACATCAGGGCTCACTCAAGGAGGTGGATGCCACCATGCCACTTTGCCATGGGTTGCTTTATCGAAATCAATAAGGAGGAGTATAAAAGTTCTATGCAACCTACTTTTGTTTTGTTAGATGTATTGGAATTTTCAAAGATATAGAAGATTTTGAAATAAATACTACTTTGATGTCTGTCAGCAGTAAGCATCTTGATTGATAATGAATGAAGTTATGATAAACCTAAATGTTTTGATACCTAGCTGTTCCCTTTTGTAGGGTTCTAAAGTATGTATGGAATATCCCTCCTATTTTTTGTTATCTAAAAATTGAAAACATCTTCTCCAGGTGGATAACAAGAGGATGATGCAGCATCTTGACACTCCAGCCATCAAGCTGCACAAGTATGCTGATGGAAGGTGGAAGCTCAAGGATGCCAACAGGGTTATGTTCCGTAAGTAGCTAACATATTTATTACTTGCTTCTGCCAACGGCTTTACCTGCATCTTGTGGGAACTTCTGCACAACCCTAGCCTACTTATAGCTTTCCTCAATAAATAGGCTACGTAATGCTGAAAGAATTTTTCAAATCTGAGAATTTTCGTTTATAATGTTGTGAGTTATAAGTCAAATAATTGAAGAGAAGGAGTATAAAAATACTTGTTGAATATTTACTGATTGTCTAAAGTTTTGTTTGTTTGTTGCTCAATATCTTATTTTATTATATCCTACTATATGAATCACTAGTAAGCTGTGACTGACTATACATACATATTGTTATTTCTTTCTAGAATCACCGTACGTCTTGGAGACAGTATCACACTTGCTGCAACGAGGGGTCCAGAAAGATCTCGTAGATTTCGACAACTACCTGGATGATTTGTCTCAAGACTGGACCAATCTTGGTATTGAAAAGCTGATTGCCAGCATCAATGCGTCAAATACCATTGACTGCAAGGAGGATGATAAACTTTTCCGATAATGGTAAAGGAGTATTTAGTCAATTATTTATGTAAACTATAACTTTTTGATGATAGTGGAAGCGCAGGGCCTAGCACAAGTATTTCAGGATATTTTGGCACTTGCTGTATTGTGCAGGTTAAACAATATTTAATGGGACTTTAGTATCCTTTTTGGTTGGATTAATTCTTCTAAGAACAAACTTATATACCTATGCAGCTCACTTAAGAAGATTGTTAATTCTTCTTACTTTATAATGGCCAAGATATGCCAATTATAGTGCTATAGTAAGCACTATTTTGTGGGTATTTTTACCAATTAGATTCATTTTTAAAAACATGTTACAAAGTTGTGCTAGAGCAGTGGTTCTTAACCTTTTTGGCATGAGGGACCACTTCACCAAAAGTTTGTCTTGCCGGGGACCACCCCAATGGTTTACCTAAATTGAGGGTTCTTTGATAAAGAATACGAGCACACTTTATAATTAAAATTAACAGATTTTGATGAGATTTTTGTGACTGCATTCTCTTTGACTGCATACTGTCTTCTGAATTCTTGGTTCAGTACTACTCAAAACTAAACACATGTCGGCAGTGGCATCCAACAGATTTCTATGCTTGTTTTTAACAATCAGAAGCGTCGAAAACCCACGTACATATTTATAAAGTTAACAAAATCTTTCATTTACAAACTAAACATTGCATTTACAAAAGGCAAGTTTTTTTTTCTGTTGAACAAGTAAGATGGATATCTTTTATACGTCCATGCGAAAACCCCTGTTCGCATAGATAAGTCGTTAAAAATAAAATTAGATTAGCAACGTCGTGGAGCAATGCTTCGCGGACCACTTGGAATGCCTCCAGGGACCACCAGTGGTCCGCGGACCACTGGTTAAGAACCACTGTGCTAGAGGTTGTCCATATTTCAGTATGGATTAGAAGCATTTTATCGCATCGCAGTTTGAAGAACTATGATAAAGTAAGTAGTTTACTTGTGTTGTAATTAGAGTAATTTATTACATAACTTGAATATACGAATTTTATATTACACATATGAGTTAAGGATTGTTATAGGACACGTAGATATTATATCTGGTTATACTGCATTTAGTATTTGTGTATTATTTATATTTCAAAATCATCTTTAATTTTTGGGCAATATTAAGTGAAGTTATGATTTGAGGCAAGTGAATTTGTTTTTTCCAGTTCCAAAAAATAGTCACTTTTTCAAGGTAGTGTGCAATAAACATGGTAGAAAATACCGAATGTTATTTTATTTGTTTTCACATTCAGACTTAACTGTTTCCTAAGCATTTACATATGAAGTAGAGTATTTGTCAGTAATTTAAATAAATTAACACTTAATAACAAGAATCATTGTTGTTTATATGACACTGTATTCAAAAATTGTATGGATATATTACTGAATACCGGTACTCAATATTGTTTTATTATAGTGTAAGTGTATTTAAAATATATCTGTTTTTGTTTATCACTCCATTCCTTAGCATAAGTTTTATTGTGAAAGCAATATTTATGAAGTAAAATATGAACCAATATATGACCAGTTAACTGTATTTATTTATATAATAATTACTTATAAATTATTAAAGTATTCCTCAATTAATTTCTTGCATTTATTCATGGCGGTCAAGTCTCCAGCTTTGCCTTGGAACTTACCATTCTTGAATGCACCTTTACCTTTTAGTAATTCTGTTATTCTGAAAATATTTGTATTATGGTTATTTTTTGGAAAATTGTTGGGGTGTATAATAGGGCAGTTGACTAGGTCAAAAATAAGTTAAGTATTATATTCATGTGGTAAAGCATCTTAAAATAGTGTCACTTTAATTTAGTTTTAATGGAAATCTTTGATCAAAATAGTACTAAGTTTGATGTGAAAAATCGTCATAGCTTACGTTTTCGTACATATACTATGGGAAGTAACTGCTTTTGACAGTTCAGTAAAATTATAGAATTTGACCAATTGGAAACTAACATATTGAATAGATCAGAAAAGGTTTATAAAAAATCAATATAGCAATATTTTCTCAATACATACTTATCTCCCAAAGCGTTGCAATGTTCTTCAGGGCCTTGTATAATAATCTGTCCCTCTTTTGGTTTGTCTGGTTCTTCAGAAGCCAGGAACATGAACATACCTTCTCCCTCCAAACCCTTGATTACAGCCCGGTTAAATTCAGGAGTTGCCTCTTTCTTAAACATGATCACGTATTTGGGCTTTGGCTGGGTCCTCTTTATTTTATCCGCTTCAAACTGAGCGAGGTCTAAGAGCACAGTTTGCAGGTTCTTGTTTGCCACTTTCAAATTCTTTTGTAATTTCTGTATTAATTCCTCGTGTTTTGATGGTTCGTTTCTGGAATATCATGTTTATGCTCTTATAAGATAATACAAAATATATTTCACTGGAAAGGAGTAATTCTTTAAGAAAATGAAACATGCTTATTGAGTTGTATGGGTCAAAAAATGATAAATGTCAGGCCAGGTCTAATGAAGATGTCTTACTTGAGTAGTGCAGTGACTGCTTTCTCTCTATCCAACATTTGTTGAAAGGTTTTTGTGACTCTGTTGCCAACAAGAAACTTGAGATTTGTTTTACCTTTCTTCCCTGGCTCTGCTCCTATCAGTTTTATCACTTGCAGTTGACTGAAAAATAAATAAAAGCTTTTTAAAAATACTTTCTCATTGAGTATATTTTGTTTTACGTAGGTATAAGGTAGGTAAGGGGTAGGTATGTTCAATCCTTCTCTGTGTGAGAGGAGGCCTGTGCCCAGCAGTGGGACGATAAAAAGGCTGTAACAGAACAGATCGTAGGTATAAGGTTTCAGTTTAGTGTAATCTGAAAAAAAAATATTGTAATATTACCTGAGATTGGACACATGAGTACCACAACACATGTTTTCGTCAATAGTTCCAATACATATTATTCGTATTGTCTCCATGCAATCTTTTGGTAACCCTCTTGTATGAGCCTAAAAGTAAATTAAAATAAATCCATTTAAGATTCTTATTAGTTGAAATCCAGTCTCAGACTATATGTTAAAATTTTAACACAGGTGATTATCTATTTTGACATAGAATAATTTTTATTCCAACAAAACTAATATGTGCAGTTAAATGTAAATAAGATATTTTGAGATAAGATACCAACCTCATTCAAATCAGGGTTGTTAGCTTTGCAGAACTTCACGTTCACTGGTACGGCATCCGAAATCAGCTGGTTACATCTGTCTTCTGTGGCCTTTATGATGTCATTACTAACTTTGACACTGTCCAACTCAACGTAGCACTCGTCTGAACCTAACCACCAGCTTGTTGTCGGTAAATTATGTTCCTTTTCTAATATCGCAGAGAGTAGATGCTGACCTGAAGTGTATAAATTAGAACTGGGTAGCTAGGCTTTTTCTTAAAGCACTACTGAAAACTGATGTTTATTTTAGCTGTGAACTTGGGCCTTAAAATGGGCTACTTAGAATAATTGCCAAACGGATGTTATAGCAACTAATTTGCAGCTTGCATAGTTGAATTAAAATGTACATATTTATTTAGCTTTTGCAAAAAATTATGTAGGGTATACCATCATCATCCTCCGAGCCTTTTTCCCAAACTATGTTGGGGTCGGCTTCCAGTCTAACCGGATTCAGCTGAGTACCAGTGCTTTACAAGAAGCGACTGCCTATCTGACCTCCTCGACCCAGTTAGTTACCCGGGCAACCCGATACCCCTTGGTTAGACTGGTGTCAGACTTACTGGCTTCTGACTACCCGTAACGACTGCCAAGGATGTTCAATGACAGCCGGGACCTACAGTTTTACGTGCCATCCGAAACACAGTCATTGGTGTCTAAGATATACTTAGAAAGTACATACAAACTTAGAAAAGTTGCATTGGTACTTGCCTGACCTGGAATCGAACCCGCGCCCTCATACTCGAGAGGTTGGTTCTTTGCCCACTAGGCCACCACGACATTATGTAGGGTATACCAAAAACATATAATTTTGGAATTTTCTCTCCTTTCTATTATTGGTTGGCAAAACTGGTTACTGTTAAATCATAAGTAAATAATTAAGCTACCTGTATGTTGCTGCATATGGTCAAACCTCCTTTCCCAGTTGATTTTCTGACCTACAACAGTACCAACTTCAATAGGATCTTTAGTGAAATGTAGGGCCTCATCACCTTTGCGGAGTACTTGGACCACTTCAGTGCTGTTCAGCCAGCCCAAATCATGTGGCTATAAAGCAAAACTGATTGTTGATTCTGTGGTCATTACATATAGACAAAATCAGTAGTTTTTGACTAAATAACGATCGCTAGGTTTTTTTTTAAATGTCTATACATGGACAAATAAAAAGTACCTTTTTTATATTCTCTATGTGTCTATGAATCGTGAAAAGCTGTAGTAACAAGCAGATACTCTGGAGATAATGTTGTTTGAATTGGGAGCAGTACAGCATGTATTTTAAACTTTCTTCTAAAACATTCTAAGTTAATGCTGGCTTTTTAAATCCACTTTGTATTGTAAATAAACATGGAATTTGTGTACATACTTGCCCACCGCCCGCTGGGAACAGTATAGTGTTTTCCAAAGTGACTTGGAAACCTTCAAATGGTGATGTCTTTCCATATTCTACCACTGGCTCATTTGTTGGTTCACATTTAACAACTTTTGATGTAAACTGTAACATGAACAGTTATTTATGTGAATGTGGGTTAGTTGCATCATATTATTTACATTTTTATCAGTTATTAAAATATATGTATCTAGCAATTTTAAAAAATCTACATAAGAATAGACCTGGAAATAGTGACCATAGCATAGAAATAAAAGTCTACTGCCACATAAAGCCCTCTCTAATAATTTGTTCTATCATTATTTGTATACGAATTAATATTATGATGACTTCATACGTAATAATTAGCAGACGGAATATTATTAATCTGATGTTAAATTTTGTCCTAACTTCTGTCTTAGTCGAGTGCTATTAAATTATACCATTTACTAATGGTCTCGCGTCGTTCTGATATTAGTCTAACGTACTTACCTCTTTCAAAAAACTATCTTCCTGGCACTTGAAAACCATTATTAATTATTTTGTTTGCGCCGGTTTGATAGGTTATTTTGATATTATTTTACAACTATAATGTATACCACAGGCTACAGAACTATTATAAAACAATTAATACGGAAAGCTAATGTACTTAGCTAATTACCCAAATCTGTTTTTTTAATAAAATTATCGTAATAGAGGTATACATAGAATACAAAACAAGCGATCAGCTGCTGATAGACAATGACAATCGCTCGCACGCATGACACTGACAATGACAAAGACAAAAATGTCAAAAACTGTTTGCAAAATAAACAAAAAATTATTAAGTTAGGGCAAAAAACCTTTTCCTAAGTCTTGACAAATACAATGCTGAAAACCGTATCAAAATCGGGTCTGCCAAGAGTAAGATAATCGCGTACAAACATACATACACAGAGTGACAATGAATTACTTAAAAGGCCAAGTCCCTTTGTGGAAAACAACTTCAAAAATTTTCAAGCGATGGTTCTTCAACGCTTTTAAATAAAATAAACTCGTGGTTAGGGCTGTTCTTTAACCACGCACAGTTCGGTCGATCGTAAGGCTAGACAATGCTGCGCCCATTGGTCCGTGGATATGTGATCATCTTGTCATGACGACTGAATAAATACGCATACAGTTTGTTGCGCTTTTGCGATAAAAAGGCTGAACAGATTAAGATGAAAAGAATATCTGATGTGGTTGCTGGACTGATGTAGTCCTTCAATATTATTTTGTTTGGTTGTGTGAAGGTTTCCCCGAACCTGGGTTATTATGCAAACACATAAAAAAAATGGTTGATTTGTTTATTTCTCATTACAGTTAGGCAATCATAGGAATGCGATTTTGGCATTTCAAATTTGACACAAACAAAAGACTGCTGAAACGTCGCATCTTGTGCGTAACAAATTGGGCAGTCGCTAGACCTCTCAATGTAATTGCGCAATATTACGATATTGTGCAAACTGAAGATTGCGCAATGATTCTTAGCAAGCAACATTTTATTGCACTATGTTTTTGTCGTAATATTTCGCTATATATTGACCGTCTATGGAGCGCCATACACATTTATAATCATAAACTTTTTAATCTCAAGGATTATATAGGTTTAAACATAATTTCCATTACATTTCATATTTATTTAAGGTGGTGCCTGGATCGCACAGTATAATTGTGCAATGTTACAATATTGTGCAAATGTTTACCAATAAAATATTAATTGCACTTTATTTTTATCACGCAATTATAATGACCGTCTTCGGAGCGCCTAATGTGTATTTTCCTAAATCTTATACAAAATAAAATTAAGAACTGAATCTTCCGTTGACAATATCACAATTTCAGGTGACCATTTTTCAGAACAATCGGTAAAAATGTTAACCTGTGTATTTAGACGAAACGATTTCAGTGAGAAAATAAGGAGCAATCTACATTATGGCTTTAGGTATACTTTCATAGATAAAGGCTACATTATATTCACTCTCTTGGCAAAAAGAAAGTGCACAAGTATTTTTAGCGGCCTTAAACAATATGTTATTTTAGCCTGTTTGAGATGTCTCCTTCTGGACTTTATAATTAAACTGCCGCACCACATAACAATAAAATCTTTACTTAACATAGGTATAGAATCTTTATCGATTATTATTGATTTACATCGGTATCTTTTATACCGAATATTTTTATTGTAAATCCCTAGATGTGTCATTTTGATATCTTCCAAAACAGCATTCTTAATTTATTCAGACACATGATGTATAATTTTTGATAGCTTGATCTAGTACTGATATGGCGAAGTCCACGTCCTGTTTGTTGATGCACATCGGAGGTTTTATTCTAAGCACCTGTGGAAACAAAACAAAATATTATGTGCTGCTGCTCTATTCATTTCTGATATACCTACAATATTTAATGGCGGATCTACCGTAGTGGGCACTATGTGCGTGTCTTCACCCTAATCATTAACATTTTGTATACTTCCTTATGTATCTACTCCCCTGTATCTCCTGTATATCCTCTTTTGTATTACAACTATGTACTCTCTTATAAAGGTACTGCCATATGTACTACCCCTATTTAGTATCTACCTACTCATTTGGATGCAGCCAGACTATAGAGAGCCTTCTACTTTCTCTTTCATATATTTCCAGTCTGAAATGGGTACTTCGTGTGTACGTAAAATAAATAAGCGTAAAACTCACGTTGCCAAACCGCCCTCCGCGTCCAATAAGCACACCCATATCCTTCATGTCTTCAAAAATGATGTTCACATCGGCCACACTGAGCGGGTCTTTCGTTCCAGGGACGACAAATTCGAGCCCCAACATGAGACCCTTTCCGCGCACATCACCGATTATCGGGTGAATCTTCTGCAACTGCATCAGTTGTTCCACGAAGTATGCTCCAACTACTTTGCAGTTTTGCTGAAGCTGCTCTTCTTCGATTACCTGGAAGAGTAAATTTGTTATTAAGTAGATGATAGAGCTGAAAATAATATTGCACCCTAACTATACGTAGGTAATTGATCCAAATGTGAATACCTGAACACAGGCCTTAGCCTCATTTCGTAGTCAAGTGGTCATATCTATTCACATCTCTTGAAATGTAAGTGGCGACACCTAAATCATAACATATTTTGTCTCATAAAATTTTAGGTAGTTTGTCAACATGCTTGATGCTAGCAAAGACTTAAACTATTAAAAAAAACTAAAAATAAAGTTTACTAACATCTAAAACGGCCTTGCCCACAGAGGTAGCCATGGGGTTCCCGCCAAAAGTGTTGACGTACGCCGTGCCAGCGTGCGCGGCGGCGATCTCCTTCGTGGTGACCACGGCAGCCATTGGGAAGCCGTTCCCTATCCCCTTGGCCATGGTCACGATGTCTGGCATCACTCCGTGGTTTTGGAAACCCCAAAATGCGTCGCCTGTCCGGCCGAAGCCAGTTTGAACCTTTGAAATAGATATGATAAAATTTATATGGTGACAAGTGGTACGATTTAACTTGACATTTGTTTAGGTGTTGATAGTCACCGCTAAAACATAATGTACATAGGTGGTTTTTCGAATATCTCTAAAACGAAAAGAGAACTCTTAACAACTCCTATCATATTATGATGCCGTTGCTTATAGACGGTGGGCTTCGGAGAATCAGTATGCAGTCTGTTGCACAAAGCTCCATTAAAGTTAAAGCGTCTTTAAATATATTTCTGACTCTTTCTTTATCAACAAGATAAAGTGTCAGCAATGGATTTAATGAAGCTTTAACTTTAATGGAGCTTTGTGCAACTGACGGTTAGCTATTAGCTAAAACTTTAGCGGGTCCACCAGGGCCAAGACCTGCAGAGGCTGCGGGATTGTTCGAAAGAGTTACCGCGGCCCTGGTACATAAAAGGCCTAAGAAGGAACATGATTGGGTAGCTAAAACTTACAAGTGCACGAACTACGTAGTTGAATACTTACTTCATCCGCTACATATAAGCCTCCATACTTCTTAACGAGTTGGTGGGCTTTCTTCAGGTAACCTTTCGGGAACTGCACGGTGCCGTTAACGCCCTGTATGGATTCCGCGAACAAGGCTGCTAGACGTCCTTTGGGAACCGAGTTTTCAAGAAGCTGTTAAACGAATAAAAAGTTTTATTTAATAAGAAATTGAAAGGACAAACAGAAAATGTTCGATGGTTTTCTATTTCTATGTCTAGGTATGTCTTCGAGTGCCCTCTTATTGTAGGTACTACAAATCCAGTTTTAATAAAAATACGGGCCAAATTCACCGAATGCAGATTTTGTGAACTTGCAATATCAATGACCTGTAATATGTTTCAGGTCTACCTAATAATACCTAAAAATACGGCTAAGAGTGAGCCGTATTTTTAATCATACGTCTAACAGGAAAAACGGATGTTGTCCACTAGGTACAGTCAGCGTCATAAATATAGTCACACTTATTTGTGTACTACCAAAAAGGCAATAATATCTGTACAAACAATATCACAAATGTCTGAACAACGTAATTGTTTAACAGGTATGTTTTTCTTTTATATGCTAAATGCATTACTTACCTCGCTGAGCTGGTGAACATATTTGTCTGCGGTAACGCAGTCGCCGGGACACGAGCAAGCACCGGGCACTTGCGACAATGAATCTCGACAGCCTCCCCAGATACCGCGATACGGGTCGGGTAACATGGTCTAGAAGGAAATAATTAAGCAAATTACGCTGATGATGATTAATGAATAACAAGTATATAGGTACTTAATTTAAATTAATAAGTTGAAAATATGGAATGGAATTGTGGAATGTGGGTTAGACGATTACCAATAGATTTTAGGGATCAAGGATCTTTACTGACTGACTTTTGGTGTTTTTTTATCCTTCAATCAGAAAAGGGGCAGACATTTTTTTTCAGATTGTCTCCAAACAACGAAGTGATCTTATTAGTAAAACGAGAGGTCCTGAACCTTGAAAACAGTTTTATACTCACGTGGTAGTAACCAGCAGGTACATTAAGTTTCATCCTATAGGACTGGGTTCCGGTGAGTCCCATCAGGCCGTAGGAGCAACCATGGTAGCTGCTCTGCAGTGACACCACATCAAGGTTGCCGGTGTAGGCCTTTGCTAAAATGGATGCTAGGTCATTCGCTTCACTACCGCTGTTCACGAGGTAGACCACCTGGAATTGAGGCCATGGAAATTATGCTGGACTCACGGAGTAGGTAAGAAAAGATGAGCGGAGATGCCATAATGCAAGTAGGTCAGGTGCCTTTTTTTAGGAGATTTTCCGTTATGGCACCTCCGATAGTCATTGTGTTCTCCATGGCTGGACCGAAGTTTAAACTTGGTTGTGAAGTTCGAGATCTATAAAAATCAGAATTAAATTGCAAATACTGATAGTTATCATGACAAAAATATAAAGTTTTTTTTAGATTTCTATTATTACGAGTAAAAATCCAGAATCTATGCTTGGTTTTCTTAAAGTGCCTCTACGATTAGCGAAGGTTAGTAGTCAGCTGCGCATTTCTTGCGATCCTTGGCGTAGTGAAACAGTTTAGCCGTTACTACGCAAGTATCTTATCTAGTACATCCCATACTTCAATCGAGGTGGTAAAAACGGGATAACAGTATCTAATAAGTACTAATTAATCATCGATTAGATATGATAACCTTAACGTTTTTACGTATTTAAAATAGATAGGTAGGTATAACTACGTAGTGGTAAATTAAACCACATTAAACTTAGATAGATAGAGATAATGGGGAATTATGTAGCGTGCGCAGAACACAATTTATGTTATCATTAAAGTCCTTGTACATAGGGACTAGCTTCTGCCAATGGTTTTAACCCCATCCAAGGGGAACTATTAGGTATCTGGATAAAAAGTAGCCTAATCTTTCTCGATGAATGGGCTAACTTATACGAAAGAACTTAAATTATAGGCAGGTGCACATTCTGTAGGTCTCTACATCAAGCAAGACTCAAACTTGTACGAGTCCAACTTGAAACCTCCTTTCTGCAATAAGAATGAGGAGTCGGATATATAAGAGCAAAAGTACATGAACCAAGCTATAAGTTACCCTTTTTCTCTATCAAAATATTCTGCTCTGATAATACTTACGTATTTTGTTTGTTATTTTGCGTTTGCGGGTCACGTTCCCTGAACTTGCTAACTTTGATCTTAAAATCAAGTGCAACGATAAGATATGGATAATATCAACAAATTGGTATTGTTTGAGAACCAATTTGTCATTGTTTATTTTTGGTTTATTATATTTCTGTTCGATAACGGCTCTTGGGAACCTATAATCTATAATTCAGATAAATTACGTAGGTACCTATACCTATTTGGGTTGGCGTCAAAACATATATGGCGTGAGTACCTCAGATCAAAGAAATATGATCTGAGGTGAGTACTTTTTTACTAGGTTATAAATAGATGTCATTGTAATAATTAAGATTATTATTTCGAAATTCGCCTTGTTGGGATGACGGCCGTAAAAATGTAGGTACCTACCTACTTATCCAGTTACCTACCCAACAACCAATCTTAGGGGAAGCTTGGACCAGCTTAGACGATTAATAGCACATTATCGTAGATTTTTATCTATTTAAAAATAATGAGATTAAAAAAGTTAATTCACATACCTACAAAACAAAAATTGTCTTTTTTTAATAGGTAATAGTACGACGTGCATATTATACCTACCAATAGGAACCTATGCGTGTGCGTTACATAATACATTACACGGTAAGTACATTAAAATAAGTAGGTACATTTGCACCCAACAATACATTTTTTTTACCGTCTGTTTTTCCGGCTAACCTCTGAAATAGCTAGATTTTGACGAAACTTTCACCGGATAGCTAAACTTACAAAGAGTAACTTTAAGTAACTTATGCTACATTTTCAGACGCTGAGAACAGCTATAGCTGTAATAAAGTCTTACCTTCAGGTCTCCAGGTAATTTTGATGTGAGCTGCTCAACATATTCATATAGTTTCGGATGACGGTAGATATTCGTGCAATGCCACAGCGTCTGTATTTGTTCTTGTAACGCACCAACCACCTTCCTAGAAAAGAAAAAGAAAATAAATCTTAATAAAATTCTTTATAAAATAAATTCTGCATAAAACTCTGTTTAAAATTGTACCTACGTACCAATAGTACTTTCTACCTATACGTCTGACAAAAAAATAAAATATACTGAACGTAGGATTGAGTGAAAGTGAGCATATCTTTTCAAAATAAATTACATATTCAAATTTTCAAATTCAAAAGCTTTGTTTAACAAATATTTAAAGGCCAGTTATTGTGGCCTGTAATCGTGACAGTTACGTCAGATTTAATCGTCAAAATATTTTTTTCATTTTGATTATGTCTGGGATTTTGTTGCTGACTGTACCTACATGACCATCCTAGAAATCACTTTTCCTTACCTTTTCGGAGAAATCAAGCGCTATTTTTAAATTAATTATAAATGACAATACCGTAAATGATTAATTTGAGTAGTTGTAGTGGTCATACAGGATTTTATACTGAGGAGATCGATACGAGTTTTTGAGACAAAGGGACAATTATGCGACAGTCGAAGTGAATGGCATTTTGACAGCCTTTACAAAACTTTTCCGTAGGTGTACGATAAATAAATATTTTATATACCTACCTTATCTTTTGTAGACACAAAACAACAATTCAATACATTCATTTGATAGCTACTTAGGAATTAAATTTTACTTTTAGATTTGTTAATGAATGCATTAACCAAAGTTAGTAAGTATGTAATTAATATTCAAATACGTTGTGGATATCGGAAAGTTGGAAACTTAAAGACATTTTTGAGCAAATGAGTATTTATTTCAAATTGAGCAGACAGCCGACCCGCATTGAACAGCGTGGTGATAAAACTTAATATAGCTCTTTGTGAGAGGAGGCCTGACCCAGGACTGGGACGAAAAAAGGCTGAGGATGGATCTTGCTACGATGAAAAAAAAATACTTAAAGAATTAACCCTAAAATCGATCTCAGTGGCGTGCACTTGGAGAGGCCTATGTCCAGCAATGGACTGCGATAGACTGATGATGATGATGATGATGATAACCCTAAAAACCCTTAGACAAAGAAATAGTTTTTTGTGTACTAGCTGTGAGCCAGACTCTACCAAAGCGAAGAAGTTTATAATTAACGAATAGAATTGAACCAGTTAGTGGATTCCAATGAGTTGACGGAGATGAGACGTTCACTAATGAAACTATTGGTTGTTCAAAAACTCCGCTCCTTAGTGGCTTTAGAAAAATACGTACGGGTGACAATGTCCCACGGAGACGGTGACGATTCCTGCAAAGAGGTCGAGGTACCTCCTGCCTTCGTGGTCGAACAACCACTGTTTGTAACCCTGGTTAATAAGCATAGGCCGCTTGTAGATATTGTAAAGTACTGAGGGCAGGTGATCAGCTTTCAATTTATCCGTCTTTTGGTAAGATGGTCCCTGAAATTTAGAAGCTGGTTATATTTTGTTTATCCTCTTTGATATTAGAGAATGGTGCATAGAACATGGTCTTTTGCATATTCCTGGTTGACCGGAGTAAAAGAGAGACTTTAAAGCCCTCTATTACCTACAACACTGTTCAAGAAAGATTGATTCTTATATGTAGAAGGCAGGAGTGGCTCAACGTCACCGTGCATCAGTTAGTGCCACCCGCGTTTATTTCAAAAAACTCTTTGAAGCACGTTAAGCCAATTTTCCTGATTCTCAGTTGTGGGTCACAACAACGAAATGGAAAAGTCATCAAGGTAAAGCAACCAAGTAGGTAATAAAAAAATCGAATTAAAAAAAATGGTTATTGTTAGGTAAAATATTAGGTTAAAATGGCGGCAAAAAAACTTACTGTGTATTGTTTCGGAACAAAATCGCATTTTGGTATAGTCGGAGCCTGAGCAGTTGCATAGTGCCGGACTAATGTATTACAACCGAGTTTTACAACTGAAATCAGAACATTTATCAGAGATCAAGATACAGATATTATTCGTTTTATTAATTGTTAAATTATTTTGCGTGTTGTACCTTTATCAGCCATAGTATTCGCTTGACGAAGGCTCAAACGTTACTGAAAGCGATATTGACCGCTCTGCCCCCCGTTGAATAAAACTCCAATAACAATATTATAAAGCTCCATCCACAGTGCGCAGACAGTTGAATCGTTTATTCAACATTTTAAACAGTCGTGCAAGTAGGTAACTATTATACATCACACTTGTTTTTCTTGAATTTTGAAGACATGGTGAGTGTTAAAAGTTTGTAGAACCACCTTTTCCCAGTTTTTAACCCATACTTACAACCGCTCTTGTGACATAGTAAATTTTGACAACGACACCAATATCCAGATACTAGTGGCATGCCATGGTTACGCACGGGCTATCTTAGTGTGTGTGTGTCGAGTGTACCTACTCAATTTTTTCAGTCTATTCTTCTTCTCTTTACTCGTGGATTACCTACTTCATAACGTAAATAGGTAAGATCCTAAAGCCTAGAATGTCACTGTATTCTGCAGGCGTGCAAAAATTTAATGTCAGTTGTGGTGTGGAGCTGGTGTCTTAAATAGTGGTACTAAGGTAAGCTACCTCCTCCCTCAGACTACTTCGCATATCTTAACGAAGCTAACATGTTCTTGTCATACAACAGCTGTATCGATCGGTGTATCGGGCGCAATGAAGGATGTCTTAGAGATACAAACAAACACAAAATAGCTTCTTTATTTATGTCAATGTAGACGACCTCTTTTGGTTTCTTCTGTCAGTTATATTTTTTTCTTTTGTCATAGAAGGGGGCACCAAGAAGTTTGACCCACGTTGATTGATTTAAGGTTTAAGTCATGAGACGGCCGGGATAAGTAGGTACATCAGCACACTTCGTATAGGTACATGTACATTATTAAGTATTAAATGGACCAATTCTTATTTGAGATAAATGTTTTATTGTGTGTTATCTTGATCGAACACACATAATGACAATAGTACAACTCTCATTGATCTACATACATAATTATAATAACCCAGACTGTTGGCTTATCTCACCGCCTCCAGTGTTACAGCGACACAGACGTCACACATTTTGCCCGAATAATAACAGCCAACTGCGCAGGATATTTTACAGTGTACAAGCATTTGCGCAGACACAAGTGCACTCCCTATTCCTTAATTCTCTTAGATGGAAAGGCAATCGGATAAGACTAACGCGGCAGATTGAATGCCCGAATGAAAAGCGAAAGATCACACCTGCAAAAATTTTGTAGGTCTTAATGGTAGGACACCACTGTTGAGTTTTTTAGACGGTGACTGCTTTTATACCGACTTCAAACACCTTTTTGTGACCAGTTCTTGGGTGTGTGTCGTATTTGAGATGGCACGAGCCTCGAAGGGTCATGCTCAAAACCAAGGCCGACGTGAAGTAGCCTGATGCTGCGTTTCGTTAGTGAGCGAAGGCCGAAGGTAACAGACGCCCAATCCTCTTTCTGCTCCTAAAATCTCCCTTATATCTAACTTAGGGAACTCCTCAACGGTTGATAGCAGCTATCTCGTGTTTGGGCATTAGGTTTTTTATTCATATTTCACCGTTTCACCATTATGGGTTATACTGATAAGCATTAACTTTTCCCATTTAAAAGTTGCTTTGAGACAATTTTGTCTTTAAATATAGCTTTGAGCTTATAACGCGTCTGAAGATGGACCGGGCGGCCAATCACACTTGAGTTTTATTATCCTTGACACTCTATTTAACAAATTATTGAAACGGGCGAATGTTTGCCATATTTTACACTTCCACGGATGTAGAAATACTTATTTGATTTCAATCATCCATAAGTATCTAAATAGAAAATGACCGTTCGTCAATAGAAGGGTAACATTAACGTAATTCTATCTAAAGTACTTATACCTAAGTAATTACTCATTTTTTTTATTAAATAGTTTCGTTTCAAAACAAGTAGGTAAAATAAAATTTTAGTTTCAAATACAGGCTGAAAGTTAAACAATAGAGGGTGTGCCCCTAATAAGCATTTTAAAATATCATCATGTAACACACCTTGACTTTGAATACCTTAATACAAATAATTTGCCTTTCTGCGGAATTCGTTAAACACGTTTCATTAGGCGTCTATGTTAATTGAAGTAATGATTTATTAATTGCATAATCAGTCCAACTTTGGTATAAAAAACACGTAGCTACTATTAAGTAAATAGTAAGTACGGTGATTCACACTCGGCACCTATTTGAAAGGTACAATCATTTAGGAATAAGAGTTGTTATTTCCAATCTCTAGTTTCAAATAACTTTAACTTTGTCACTGACCACAGTGATTGGACATTTTTGATAGTCCTTACTGCTGAAGTAGGTACCACGCTTAGAAAATAGATACTGTGCCTATCAACCAGATTTACTGTTTAGAGGTAGCTACTAAAAACAGGTTTTCTTTTTGAGAATTAAAAAAAAATGTTCCCAAGAAAGTGATAGATGGCGTTGTACCTACTTACTGCGTGAGTGTGCCTTTGCCAAGTAAAAAAAACATAGCACCGAGCCCTTTGAGCTGACACCCAAAAAATTCAGATTTTTGGACAAATAGTTTTCAAAATCTCTCATTCTTCAATCAATCGGACATTTGGATAATAATCTAACTGACTTCTTTTCTCCATTTATTCCATGTTTATTCCCTATTTTCATTTTTTTTTATTGTTGATGACAAAAATGTTTCGTTATACCTACGACCAGAAAATTATATGACGTTCCGTTCCTTGCATTTACCTAGGTCAGCGCCATCTAGTCATCAGCTAGGAAAATAATTAAAAATAAAATCCCTCTTCTGTTTAGCAAATACATACTTGAGTAGGTACATAAAAACCGTCCAAGTGCGAGTCGGACTCACGCACGAAGGGCAGAGCAAAAATTAGCAAATAAATCACGTTTGTTGTATGGGAGCCCCCAAAATATATATTTTATTATAGTTTTCATTATTTGTTGTTATAGCGGCAACATAAATACATCATCTGTGAAAAGTTCAACTCTCTAACTAACTATCACGGTTCATGAGATACAGCCTGACGGACGGACGGAAGGACGGACGGACAGAGGAGCGAAAACAAAAGGCGGGACCCTATTTTACCCTTTGGGTACGGAACCTTAAAAATTAGACAGATCTGAGTTGAGAGAAAAATGTAGGTATGTCTATCCATAGTTGGGCTTTTTTTTTTCCGACGTCAAAAATCATCAAATGACCCCTCCCGCTGTGGGTTAGCAGCGGTGAGGGAGTGTCAGACTCTTACTGACTAAAAACCGTCGTGTTCCGTCATAGGCCTTTTATGTACCAGGGCCGCGGTATCTCTTTCGAACAACCCGCAGCCCCGGCAGGCCTTGGTCCTGCTGGGCCCCGCTGGGGTTGCTGACATCTCTTTGAGGAGCGCGTGGAACAACGCGCGCCGTCGACACGGGTCTGTCGTCTAGAAAGACAGAGGGACGATGAGCCACCCGAACTCACCGCCCACAGACCCACGCCTACGGTGGCCGGGAGTCATCTCGCGACACCCGGCGCCCGTGGTGTCTACCTGGTCCAGCGCGGCGGCCGGGATGAGAGGTGCGAACTCTCTGGCGTTCCGCCTCCTCCTTCTCGGTCCATAGTTGGGCTTAATAATAAATCATGTAGGTACAACCAATGTGAACACGTTATTGTTGTACCTGTTATCAAAAGTAGGTATGTTTTATGTTTATCAAATATACATTACGCTTTGATTACGCGCACTTCATTCGCGATATTGAGGTAGGTACCTAGTTTATTAGCAGTTTCGAGTCCTCTCTGAGTAGGATATAGCCAATAATAATTATTAGTTACTAGCTTTTTTTCAGGGGGAATTTTTATCGTCCCAGAAAAAAGAAAATAAATATAGTCTCTGTTACTCAGGAATAAATAAAAAGGAATAAATAAAAATAATTCGTTTACTATTGGAGAGCTACCAGCTCTCCAATAGTAAACGAATTATTCCGAATCAGAATTATTTATTTGTAAAACATAGGTGTATCACATAAGGGTCTTATTATTATACTAAGTGCGCTGTTTTGTCGGAAATAAATTTCAAATCGGTTGAGTACTTCCGGAGCCTATGTGACAATAAAAACGTTCAAATATCTCCTCTTTATATATTAGTATAGAAAGTATAAAATATATGTCTAACAGCAGCTACAGCGGATAAAGAGTCGGGGCTCTTGCTTTGATCTAACACTTAAAGGTTTTTATTTCACATAGACTTTTCACATGCGCTTAAGAAACGTCAATAGCTAGATGCTCGGTTCCAAAGAATGGATCTTATGGAGAAGAACCGGCAAGAAACTCCATAGATAGACACTCATTTCTGAAATACAAAACACGCCTAGGTATATGAAAAATACATTTCTGATATATTTTAGATTATTCAAATAATTAGGCTTTTAAAATAATGCAAAAAAAAACTTGTGTATAATATGTAAACAAAATAAAAATTCTATAAAACTATCCTAAGTACAACATGTAAATTCTATGGCACTTACAGACCTTTCCAACATCAGAGTTGGAAGAATTTTCGAAATCATAACGTCTAAATCCGGCACTAAAGTTAGTTTGTTGGTGAGTTGGTCGGTGGGTTGGTTGGCAGGTTAGCTGGTGGATTGGGTCTATACTTCATGGGGACGAAAAAAATATGTGCATAGCTTTTCCAGTTCTGTGATTTTTGGAATTCGGCGTAATGGATCTTCTGAGCATCATTCATTTTGCTCAAATCACTGTCTTTAATAGTCGAATGGTCCACGTCAGATTGGAACAGTTCGTATAGTGCCTCAATTGCTTCCTTGTCGCCAGCAAGCTCTTTAGCTTTACACACATATGCTTTCGGCAACTCGTACGTGTCGAAGACACCGGCTAAAACCTCGAGAAATGGATCGCCGTGATCTAGAACGTTGCCCAAGTCAATTCCACTTAGTAACTGTGTTGGTTTTTTCATGATTTTTATAGTCTTATTACACTGACCTAACACATTGCCTATATCCGCTAGTAGCATTTCCAATTCTATTCGAAACTTCTTGTCCTGCTTATATCTCCGAATGAGTTGAGCGTCGGATGCCACTTGCGGGTATCCTAATACACCTTGAAGTAACGTTACTCTATTGATTAGACACAATATCAACTCTTTTTGAACTATCCTCCAGAACTGATTGTTTTTTACATTAGGCAAATTTGCCTGCGAAGCCGTGTTGTTGTATACGTTGATATCGTACATAGTTTCTATTCCTGTAAATGATGGATGTTCCGACTTGAAAGTGGAATCCCTTATATAAGATCTGTAAATCTGCAAACCCCATAGAGTTAATCTCCTCCCGGTCAACCAAGCGAGTGTAGAAGTGTGCATTAAACATACGGCTTCCATCTCTTCTATAATGTGATGTACTTCTGTTAAATTCACATTATCGGGCTTACTCGTTTCATCTAAGCTAGCAAAACTCAAACGTTGACGTATAGAAGCAAATAGTTCACATTCATCGAGACAAAACCTTAAAAGGTTTTTTATGGATTTCCAATGAATTGAATAATCCTTTACGTCATCTAGAGCCTTCAAATCATCATTTACTTGGTTTCCTCTTCTTTTTTGTATTCCCTTTCTTCTGTTTTGACATTTGTTAATTTCTTTCATATTGGGACAAACAGGCAGTATCATAATTCTATATTTGGATAACTCTGTGTTGGCCACATTCACATAATTATTATTTTCAGCTATAAGTTCTAGCCATCTTTTTATACTTTGAATATTGTTGGGTAATATGTCAATAACACTGTTATCCATGCTAGTTTTGGTTTTCTGTATTTTTAACGATATCTCATTTCTGTTATTCCCAATCCATACAATTTCTTTAAGAAGTTGAATAGTGAATCCTGTGGGATTCCAAACTCGTTGAACAAAGTCGCTAGTTTCTAAAAACAGGTCCTCTCTGAGTGTTTTATATTGGGTAAGAATTATCTGTACGTTTTGTGATGCTGCGTCAGGCAATTGTTCAAGTCGTTTAGTTAAAAGACTCAAACCTTTTTCTAGTAACGATTTATCAAGTTTGTATTTACAAATTTTAAGAATCGCAATAAATACTTCCTTAATTTCTTTCAAATCTTTCAAAATTTGATGGAATGTTTGTTTATGCTGATTCTCGCTGTGTATCCTCGTGGTCAGCTGTCCCTTGTAGGCGTGGGACACGAACTCCCTGATGTTGTGAATCAGATTAGTAGTCTCCACCGATAGCGCTACTTGTAGAAACGCTTTCGTAGATTTCGAAATATGACAAGAATCTTTAGAGGTTTTGGTCATTTCTCCGATTACTTGTAATACTCTCTCAATCATTAACAAATTGAGGCCATTAGTACTCTCGATAGCCTCTATGTAATCAATAATTTTTCTAAGAGCATAATGATTCTTCATGTACATAATAGGCTTTAGGTAATTATTATCTAAAATTGTAATCGTTTCTGAAGAGTCTTGTTGTATCCAACTTGATGACGGGTCCCGTCCGAGAATATGTTTTTTTAATATCCTTTTAAATTTTTTCAACAAATATTTGAATCTCTTTCGCTCGAAGTAGATTACGGAACCGTTAAACAATTTACGGGAATCGTACGTTAACGTTAGGTTTCTTATTAAGTGACCTTCGTGACGCCCCATGTGATGCTTTTCTACTGTGATCAGTCTCTCCTTGGGTAGGTACAGCCTCCAGTCTTCATATGTGCGGTAGACAAAGTAATAGATTGCACTTTCAGTTTCTTTGTACAACTCTGCCGCATTTTCATAACGGATTTTTATTTCCGAATGAACATTGAAGTAATTTTCAGTCTTATTGAACCGTTTTATTAAATAACCTCTAAGTAGATGTAAATTCTCTAATATTAGCAAGGAAACATTAAAGTCCATCTTGCGATAATAAACTTCGTACATTACATTTGCAAGCCCTTTATAGTACATGCTGCTTCTGTCTGCAAAATGTTTTCTCAGTTGACGTTCTTCAACATCTGAATCATGTCGTATCCGAACCATATCTAGTTCTGAAAACTTATCATAGATAACCAATACGCGAACCAGTGCAGTTACCAATTCTTTGCGTGTGATTTCACTTGGAGTTTTCGTGGGAAGACTTTTGTAGATAGTTTGTTGGAAATTATTGAACATAATGAGGGAGTGATAGTTTATAAGTAACTGTTGTCTACGTATTATATTGACTATGCGAGCGTCTTCAAGCAGCCTGCCAAGAGCCTCAAATTTTCGTACGTCATGTCCTATCCAATACAAGTCACCGCACCAATAGTCGTATAACATTTCGACCATACAGAAAGCATCGCAGTGTAGCGCGTTTTGGATCGCTTCCTTTCTCTGGTTGTGTACTACTGTTTCATCATTTGCCGGGTTTATCAGGTAGTCTAAGATATTGGTCTTCTTTAATAAATAATACAGGATATCGGGCTGTTTGTTAAAGCATGCACTGTTGATGATTTTATACTGTGTAGGGCACTCGGTGCCGAGGGCATATAGTTCGGCTAGTACTTGTTTATTTCGCGCCAGGTCCTGATCGAACCAATTAACTACATCTTCAACCTCTTCTATCACCCCTTTTCCGACGGCGAGCAGCAATTTTTGTAATTGTGTTTTTAACTCTTCTTTCTCTGGATCCATTTCTTCGGGTAGTTTACTGGAAATAAAGTATTGTTTTTGTTAATACTGATAATATTGCTGTTGGCGTAAACCCACAAAGACCGCTGTCAGGGAAAAGTTTATTACAATAGTTGAAACCTTGTTACTAGCATGGACGCATCAATTTAATTTGTTGAATAAAAATTAAAATCGGCTGTCATTTGAACATCTTTGACGGGTAGACAGAAGCCAGAAGGTCTAACAACCCAGTCTTACCAAAGGGAATTGGGTTGCCGGAGTAGCCGGGTTGAGGAGGTCAGAAAGGCAGTCGTCCTCATAAAACACTGGTACTCAGCTGCAGCCGGTTATTTATTTAAACATTTATGTACACAAGAAGTAGAAGTAACATAAAATAGTACAAAGGTACTGCTTATATAAATAAAATTAAACCCGCTTTCCGTTGTCACGACATAACACGAAAACAGCTTGACCAATTTGGCTGAAAATTAGAGGGGAGGTAACTTAGACCCGGGAGAAGGTTTTAGGTTTTTGTCACCATCCGGCCACGGGACGCGGGTCAAACCGCGGGCGAAAGCTAGTTTCTAATGAAAATAGACAGACCGTGTAAAAGAACTACAAAGGACATGATAAAGGTATATAAATTATAAGGTATACAAAAATTCATATATAATAATATGACTATGAAGAAAGTAAAAAAAAGTAAAAACAACTCTTTAAAAGTAACAACAGTTTAAGAGCTACTTAATTCAGGCGGCAGCGATTTCCACAACCGTGCCTACTGCCTGAACTGTGCCTGAACCGGTGCCTGAATGAATCGGTTATATAGGGCTCAGCTTTACCTATTATTTAGGTACTGCCAAGTTTCATCAAAATCAATGCGGCGATTTTTAACGATATTTTTTTTATGGAATATTTCTAAACGCATACCATACCTACCATCTTTCGTCTCTACCTCATGTAGCGCTCGGGTGCAATCATTAAAAAACCGCCCTCTATGTAGGATTGAAAGTTTGGTGAGTAGAAGTGCTTAAAGCGGTTCAAAGGAGTTAACAAGTTCTAAAAGCAAAAGCAAAGCACTTCTTCTCAATAGGTAGTCGCTCCGGGTGCCAATCGATGCTACGCCGCTACTGCATACATACATCCATCAATACAAAAGCGTTTATAATGGTATGTATTCCCATCTATGGTATAGACTACCATTTTCCCGCGGTTTTGCGGCGGTGCCGGGATAAAATATAGCCCGTGTTACCGTGAAACCGGCCAACATTGCCCTTAGCGGATATCTTTGCCCAAACACGAAAAATAACTAAAATCATGAATTTTAAATAAATGTATAAAGCTGACAACATTTTTTAATCTTTAGGGTAAACTTGAACATTTTTCTGGTAACACTAAATATTAGTTTCGTTGTTAAGTTCACTCAGTCGTCGGCGAGACATGATAGAAGCAAGACTAGTATGAGGTGGTGCCAAAATCTTGTTTTACGTTTTTACACATTGTCAGCGTACGACATCACTCAGGTAAGTTATTTCAGTATTGGAGTAATAATAAGTATCATGTTACATTTCTTTGCTATTTTGAGATCATTAAGAACATCAAATCTTCAAGATAATGAGGTGGGCAATGATTCCCGAACTTGCGTGAATATAGGAGTGACAACATTGCCCACTGTGAAAACAGTGTTAGGGTTGGCACCCATTATAGTATTTTTAAATTAAAAATTTATACTCCTACCTAGGTACCTTATTTATTAGAAATTGGTTATCATAATATATGAGCATTTGATACAGAGGACTGAGAAACATGTTACTGCCAAAGTTCTAAGTAGGCATGAGTATAAATGCGGATGGCTATATGAGCAGGTAAGAAAATATCAAATAACCAATGGAGGGATTGTGCAAATGATTATAATATGTATTTATGACTAAAATAGAAAGGGAGTAAATACTAAGATGATAGTTGATACCGAGTTTTGGAAGAAGACACGCTGCGCTGACCTCATAAATTGGGATAAGGGCAGAAAAATGATAATATTTCTGTATTTCAGTCTAGACAAGTTGACAAAGAGATAATTATTTATCACATAAATGTGTATCAACCCTAACCCACCGCTTTAGTTTGTATGAAAAAGTAGCTGGTGTGTATTGTAACATTGCCCACCTCAGAAACATAAAAAAATAAGCGTGTTTGACATATTGATCAAGAGAGATGGCAACATTGCATAATTCACTAAAACATATCTTATTGCCAAAGCATTAGAACTGAAAGTTTTAGAGAAAATGAAGGTGAGCAATGTTGGACGGTTGTGCGTATAATTTTGCCCGGCTATTTAAGCGCCTTTTTCTAAGATTCTGTTATAGTTAGAAGCACCACATTTTGCAATTTAAAGCCTTTAATAGTAATTGCTACTACAGTCGACTTCATACACGTTTCCGGTGTTTTATTTTTGCAAAATCTCAAAAACAAGGAAAAAAGCGGGCAATGATGGCCGATTTCACGGTACTGTAAATGTTAGGTACTCTCAGATAATGTAGCTTTCTAGAGGTGCAAGAATTTTTGAAATCGGTCCAGTAGTCTTTGAGTTTATCCATTACAAACAAACAAAAGTAATTTTTTTTCGTGTAGTTTCACACTGTCTCATTATAGATTCGAGATTATCAGCTGTTGCTGTTGGTCACCAAACGCTATCTACTGTTATCGAACGTTTAAAGAGGGTCCTCTTAGTGATGTCTACAATCATGCAGGCCACTTAGCGTTCTGTACTTCAAAGTTATTTAAGTATATACTTACCTCCCTATATCAATGTAGTTGTAATGTCTAGGTAGCTTATTTATGTGTAAACTTGCATTGAAATTATCAACATGCCCATGATCATATTTCAATCATACAACTTGGGTACTACCTAGGTGATGCAACTTACCTACCTATAATGCAATTCGTACCTATGGGTATTTATTTAAGAGCAAAATTGATTGTCAATGTCGGCTATATCATTTTATCACCCCCAACACACCATTAAGTTGAGAATCCCCACCCATTTTTTTGTAGTCAGCTGAAAAAGGCGCCAAACACTCGCCGAGCGCCGATAACGCATAAGCCGGCTCTGTATATTGTTTTTATAATTTACATATTGAGACAAAACCTAGAAATGTTTAAGCCACGCTTACATATGTACAATTAGGTATTTATTGTAATTAATAAGGCAATACACAACTTACCAGTTTATAGAAGTGTGTTTTTTCAAATCAATGTTCTAGAATGTTTTGATAAAATTCTAGATTACAAGTGCGCGGCAATTTGCGCTCGCGGTAGCTGACACCACAGGACACACGCCCCCGCCCAAGATTGCGAAAACTATTTAGGTAATACAGTAAAATAAATAAACTGTAATATTATGGGTGCGGTCACTTTCAACAAGGCCGCCGGTTCAACAATGAATAAGCTCCGAGAATGCGAAAGCACGTGCGAAGTGATCTGCGTTCGCAAAAACATTAACGCGGCAAACTTCGTATCAATAGGTATCCTGTCAAGTGTCAATGACTCAGCTAAATAATCATTTATATTCTGTGGAGCAGATATTCAGGCATTGCCATAAAAGTCTTTAAAACTCCACTTTAGATAAAAGTCGGAATCGGAATAACATATTTTTTATATCGTCATGTCCTTTTAACAAACTTATAAGTATTATGCGTAGTAGGTAATTCACTATTTCATAATTTGACTGCCTCGTTGGTCTAGCTGTCGCAAGTGCGGCTGCTGAGCACGAGGTCTCGGGTTCGATTCCCGAGTCGGGCCGAAATCGCTTTGTGGGTTTTAGAAGACTTTCACAAAGCAGCCCGGAGCCTGGAAGCTGGTGATTGATAGGTACACCCGTGCATCGGAGAGCACGTAAATGTCGGTCCTGCGCCTGATCTCTCTCCGGTCGTGTCGAATTGCCGTCCCATCGGGTTATGAGAGTGAAGGAATAGTGAGTGCACCTGTGTCTGCGCAAATGCTCGTGCACTATAATATGTCCTGCGTAGTTGGCTAATCTCCTAACATGAGAACAGCCGCCGTAGCCGATAATCGGCTAGGAGGACATCATCATCATTTCATAATTTATTGTATATTAAGAAACATAATAACAAAATTGGGGGTCATGACCTCTGGATCAGCCCTTGTGGGTGTGGGGCCCGCGTGCGGTTAAAGAAAACTTTAAATAGCGACTTATTAGACCGGAACCGTCAGCATACGTACTAAAACGAACCGAATAAAAGTATGAAAATTGTTAGCGTTGCACGTAGAAATGGTTTCATTATAATTCGTTCACGTTCGTGATAATTTGACAAATAGAAATGTGTGTAGGTACTTAGATATTCATGTTGTGTTTTATTGTAATTGGGTGTGCAGTGGAACTAAGATCAGAATTAGTGAGTAGTGTAGGGATCAGGCTAAACTAGGTAGGTATTGAAAAGACCATGAAACGGGGTAATAAAGGTGTAATGGCAGCACTGTCCGCACCGCCGCGCCGCCTCGCCCTGACTGCAAAAACTCTATTATCTATGTCTGGAAATCCCCGGATTATAGATAACTAAAACTTAAATATTTTTTACTTATATTAGTGTGATCGAAGATTACTAAACTATCATCATTATGTGATGTTCAATTAGTTAGTGATTTTTTTGTACTTAATTTGTGTTTGTTTTAGCGAAAACGACAATATGTCGGCTCTACCTTACCGAACATTAGTCTTGTCACTCGATTCCGGGTTTTTGCTCCATATATATTTTTTAGCATTGATATTATGAGGCCACTACAGGGCCCCGATTCTCCTAAGTTAATAACGTCAAAATCGAATAGAAATCGAATCGCAATATGATCGTAATAGCAGTTTTAACCATATCGGGCATTCTGCTACTAATAAAAGACCAATCGTATTCGATTGACATTTGATTGGTGTGCGATTGGTCTGCTATTTTGATGATTTTGGTCTATACGGTAGTTTGCTGTACAATCATTTTGCAATCGTAAATCATTTGCAGACAAAATGATTCATTATTGAATGACAGAAAAGGATAAAAACGTTTATTTCAAAGAAAAAATAGCGGAATGCCACATACGCTTCAATCGTAATCGAGTCGGGATTGGGTCTCAGTCGAATCGAGTCGAACGTCAATCGAAGGTCACTAAGTAAAATTAGGAGAATCGGGCCCCAGGCCCCTAGTGTTAGTTTTTTAGACTCATACCACATTATGTCACTACGGCACATTATGAAACTACTCTATACGGAAAAGGTGTGGGATCCTAAGGTGATCTTCACACTGCCCCGCATCACGCTGCATCTTGCGTGTCGACGCACCTACGCGCGTTCCTGCGGGAGTGCAGATCTGCATCATCGTGCGGGTTTTTCACGCACTCACGCGCGTAGGTGCGTTTTGTAAATTCACGCACAGCGGCTTCCATTTTCAAATATACACGTCAGGCCCATTCAAAATCACGCGCGTCACTGCGGGATTCAGTGTGCCATACCTTGCGTCTCGCCCCGCACCTACGCGCAGGGGTGCGTGTTTCACCGCATGTATGTGCGTGATCCGCATGAACGCGCGTGGATGCATTTTCAGTGTGTTGGACTATGCGTGTTTTCCATACAAACGGAGATATTTCCATACAACGGAAAAAAACGCATCCACGCACTACGCTGTATCATGCGGGGCAGTGTGATAATCGCCTAAATCTACGATTCATAATCATCATCATAACATTGCTCATAACTCCATCGCATCGTTTACTGACCGATTAGGTTTTTTTTTGTTTTAAAGAATATACTCCCCAAATAGTCTCGATGGTCTCAAATTCAGGATCTGATGATGATACCTAAGAGATCGAGGGCAACTCTCCTAAATTGCGGGAATGGGTTACGACATAGTTGGGAAAAAGGCTAGGGAGATGATGATCTACATCCAATATTTTATGATTATTATCTATACTGTATATCTTCACCAGACCTCGGGATTTTGGGAGGCGAACGTGGGGCCGAAGGCAACACTTCAATGAAATGGTGACACAAAACCGACGATTATCCCTGTATACACTATAGAAATGTACCCAAGGACAATCCCCGGTTCTGTGCTAAACTATTGCTAACTATGGATGAAAACGATATACTTGGGCTATTGTGATGGGATGCTAATGAACTAGGAATGGGGAAACTACGGGAACTATGGCACCTGCCGATGACAATGTATTAAATACATGTAAAAATGGCAGGTGGAAACTCGCCAACTCACTTACTGGGCCCCCGGGAATCAGTCGCTAAATCGCAACAAGAGGGCAACAGGTACATGAGCGGCTGAAGGGTGAGGATACCTCGGCGGACTTTAAACACAGATCATGCGCTCCCTGTGGGTCCAGCATCACCGGCCCACTTTATTATTATTACTAATAACTTTATAAAACAGTGAAGGCCGCATTGTTTAAAAGGCTTTAGAGGTGACCTGATGGTGAATTGGTGAGAGTCGAGGAAAGAGAGTTGAATTTAATTTACAGTTCCAAAACGACTAAAAGGGTTGACCATTGATGTCCATTTTCCATTTTCCAAGATTTTTTTTCAACCTGGGTATTATTGTCCCACAGAATCAGTAAAATAAAAAAAGAAACATACAAATAAAAATTTAACATTTTTATTAAATAATATTCTCATTATCGCTCACGTTGTTAAAAAGCTTCCACACTGTTTGTTCCATAATTTACGCTCACAACACACTGAACTTAGCAACTACAAACCACACAGTCTGTATATAAAAAATAGACTAAAATAATAATAGACCTGTCCAACTGTCAAATTAAATGTCTATGGTGTTTATTTTTGTAAGGCAGTGGTAAGTGTCGTTATGCCTTATGCAGTTTTGAGGCCTATTGTTAGTTTAACCTCCGCGGTCATTCGCTCGTCACTCCGCGTGCTTGGTGTACACTAATAGCTACTATACGACGTTTAAATTAATCGTCTCCCGCTGATCTCTTCGCCTTCCTCAAGCGAGGCGACTGTTTGGGTGACTTCGGTGATTTTTCTGCAAAAGAATACATTTATGAATAAACAAGCTAAATATTTCATAATTATAAAAAACTGAAATTCGGTTTATGTAAACGGTATCTGTATTTTTTTTTCAAACCAACTGAACGAACTAAATTAGATTTTTCTGAGACAGCAAAATTATCGAGTAGCAACTTAAGCTCTTTGATGAAAATGTTCGATGTTTTAGACTCAGTCACTACTGTTGTTAAACATTTCAGAGTAACGCTTATGGTTGAATTATTAACGTGAGTACTCACTAAGCTGATTGACGACTTCCTTGGGCAGCCAGTCGTAATCTACGTCCTGAGCGGTGCCTGTCTCGAGCGGGCGGGGCGCAGCCCTAGGGGCGCGGCGGCGGGCGAGGGACGCCAGGGCTTGCTGGCCGAGCACCAGCGCTAGCACACAGGCTGCTCCCAGGAACACGTATAAGAAGAATGTCTCTCCGTCCAAGCCTTCGGACACCTCCACAATGTTCAGGGTCTGGTTGTATACTGCTTCCTGGAATATTAATTTATTTAAATTCAACCTTATTACCAATATAACTGATGAAGTACATGTGTCAGTCTTTTCACTGATCTTATTTACTGTTCAATTTCAGTAGCCATAAAAAATGCAGAGAATCCAGGAATATTTTCAAGTAATTTGTTTGGAAAAAAAAATTCAAGTAGTCCATATTTGTGTTTTGACTTTCTTCTGTTATATAGATTCCTCTAAAAGTAAGGGATAATTGAATACACTAAAATGTAACATTTTAGCCTACAACACTAACCTGGTAAGAGTTTCCGCTAGCATCTCTGTAGTTCAACTGAATGTTCAAGCCGAACGGTCTGCCAGCGAACGCCTCATTAGGAATGAAGGAGTATGCGAAGGTAGCCTCTTGCTTTGGCTTCACTTCCCTGTTGTAAGGCAGGGCGGTGAAGTTCTGGATGTAGTAAGTGTAGTCCATCGGGTATCTGAAGGAAGCCTCCATTGATTCCACTAAGTAGTCCTCTGCACCCTTGTTGATGAATCCGACCAGGAATTCTACTGGGTAACCAGCTTGCAGATCTGGAAGGAGATATTTGATATATTAATTATATTAGGTCAATGTTGTGATCACTTGGATGAGTGCCAGTCTGATAATAGCTATTGTGATTTGATAGGGATTTATGATATTTGATTTAATGACGTAAAAAAAGGGTGTATTTACTAACAATATTGGAGCACAGCTGAAAAGATATAATAATCTTACTATTTTCAAAATTTTGATGAAAAATCATAGTCAATTAAAACCCACCAAACCGATTCTTAATGATATTCATTACAAATTAGCCAATTAACATTAATTATTATAATCCATGATTACATATTTCGAGTTTATAGCCGCTCTAAATCCATTCAAATCTTTTTTAAGGGGAAAATACAGTCAAATTCACTTAATGTCCAAACAAAGGTAGCGATTCAGCTGTGAAATACATACTACTATATTACATTAAACGCCTTCCTCTCTTCTAACTATTTTGCTGTGCCCATCAGGGTCCATAATTGTGACTACCTCTATTATTTTATATTTTCCACCAAATGTACATTGTGGAATACAATAAATGATATGATATGAAACAGTCAGTAACAAATAATTAAAGTTCCTTACCAAAAACAGCATCTCCTAAGCTTGTAACAGGTTTGGTGAAAAGGATAGTGGTGTCAACGTCTTGTGAGGACTTAACAATGGAGTCATCATCGTCCCCGAGCGTGTCATCTCCCACCACCTGGTTGTCCTCTCCTTCGATGTCCACTACATCATCAAGCTCGTCTTCCTCAGCTCTCGCTAGGATTGTGTTACCTGTAATTTGATAGAAAAGGTATCAATTGATTATTATTATTTATTTATCATCACCAATTACATGAATACTGTAGTTACTTTATTAATGTAAAAATATGTTGAAAAAGTGGCTTTTATCTATACTAATATTATAAAGCTGAAGAGTTAGTTTGTTTGTTTGAACAAGCTAATCTCAGGAACTACTGGTCCGATTTGAAAATTTCTTTCAGTGTTAGATAGCCCATTTATCGAGGAAGGCTATAGGCTATATACTTTTTATACCGGTACGGGAAGTAGTTCCCACGGGATGCTGGTGAAATGGCTGACTAGTTGATCATATTTGGCTTTCTTTAATAAATGAACATTGATCCTATGAAATTAAGATATCATATTATTTTATGACACTATAATACTAAAATGTGTATAATATTCACATTCATAGACTCAGTGAAAACAAGTTAAGTATTTATATCAGGTATGTTTTATAACTGATGTTATAACCTTATTACATGCAACTTTCCTGCACGGATGTGAATTTAACTGTGTTTCTTGTTATACTTGATTGCATCTCATTATTGAGTGGTACATTCAATTTGAACATTAGTGTTAAATAGAAAGTAAATAGAAAGGAACAGTTCTATCAAGTAGATATTTGCACCTGTATTGTTTTTTATGAATTTTTTAGTAGTGTGAAGAATCACAGTTAAGTAGGAATGATATTGAATCCTATTACTATCCACCATGGGGGTCAATATTCGTGAAAAAACATAATTATCTTGCCTTATTCAGCGATATCCTGTATATGTAGGATATTTCTATAAACATTACAAGCTAGGGTCCCCATGTATGACTAGGTAACTTGTACAAACATTGTTTGAGACTCATTCTTCACAATATGTAAGCATATGGTGCCTTTGCAAACTCAATGGCCTCAAACTTGGCATTGAACAGAAGGTTCAAGGATTTCAGTATATTTCAAATAAGGCGGCCAACTTTATAGTAAGTCAATGCGGGACACCCACCCCTATCCACAATAAGAATTAGGATTTGTTGGAATTGTTAATGGTGTACTTAAATTAGAAACAAACAACACCACTACCGAATTAACATTTATTTTTAAAATCATATTTTTCACACGAGTGACATTTTTTTAATAGGTCTGGGTTTTGGTTCAGAATGTCCAAAAAGTTTTCACACTCCATCTAGACATTTATATAATCAAAGACTATTGCATACACTAGCGCTCTTTGAACTTGAGCCTTTTTTGTCTCTGTCTCTCTTGCACTTGGCGCCCGAAACAAAACAATGAAAACTCCGGGAAACTCACGTAAACGCATGCGGCGTGAACACACGGACGCACGCGCGCAGCCGTACAGACACACACACACACACGCTTGATGATACACTGCCTGCGGTAGCAACGGCGCCGCGCCGCATCTCGTCATTCGTATTTTGATGAGGAACACCTTTATGCGAGCAAAGCGATGGGAAACGAGGAATGCGGGACATGCGGGACGCCTTAGACGATTTGCGGGACTATTTTATTAAATATTGCAATGCGGGACATGCGGGACGCCTTAGACGATTTGCGGGACTATTTTATTAAATATTGCAATGCGGGATTGCAACTGTCATTACGGGACGGTCCCGCAGAATGCGGGACGGTTGGCCGCCTTAATTTCAAATAGTTATTCTAACAACCGTTTCTAGAAATGACTACAGATGAAGCTGTGTCATTCATAAAATGAAAGAAAAAGTGAAATTCGCTAACCTAGATAACATTGTGGAAGGCTTACAAGAGTCATAAAAAAATTCTATTTTCTAATGTGATTGGTGTGTTCCAACCATGGTAAGGGGGACAATAGGCTTCTTATTAATGGTTGTCTAGTGAAATGTCCCATCTAGCAAAGCAGAGGTTACCAAATAATGGCAAATACTTTATAGAATCAGTATCTAAAAAATTGTAGTTAGGCTCTATATTATCTGGCTTTAAATTGGAATAAAAATGTTTAGGAAGAAGACTTTCTCTCACAAAGCGTAACATATAGGATGCCACGTACTTCTATCTTCTTATATCATAGATTTCAAAAATGTACAGTTAACTCACCGCTTTGGAAACACAGGAGAGCCGCGGGCAGGACCAGAAGCGCCAAATATATTAACTTCATCTTGATTAAATGTGTAGTTTATTATTTAAAGTGTTTTCAACTGCTGTGGCTACCGTACAAGATAGTAGGCCATTCACTTTTGTAACAAACAGTCCAACGGAGCAAGAACTTGAGGCAAAATGCCAATTTTCTTTCCAACTCGATTGACGTGGAATCTTATGTCACCTAGTGGTGTCCATTTTCGAAGACCTTAAAACCGTTTTTATCGAATGCAAATCGGTTTTTAAATTAAATAAACTCATTATTTTTTTTTGCCCATATTTTATAGAGACTACTATTTTATAATTATGTGTTCTTTTATTAACTGTGTGTTATTTATGGGTAACTGTACATCTATCAAGTTTACGTAGTGTTTTTTCTCAAAATAAAAATAACGAACCGATAACATACGGTATTTTTGAGGACTATTTGTATTTATTATACAGAGTATATAATTTCTAAAGTAGGAAATATTCTTTGGGAAACGAAACAGCATAAAATATTTTGTTGGGTAAATAATAATTTGCAGTGATTGTGTTTTAAATAGAGATGTAAAGTGACCGTCACGTTATATGTGACCGATTAATCTGACCGAGCATATTGGACATTTATCCAATTTGACCGGTCACTTATTGTCATTTATTGTCAGCAACGTCAGAATCGTTTTTTTTGTATATAAATAGAATTTATTAGAAACTAGCTTTTGCCCGCGACTTCGTTCGCGTGGAATAGTGACTTCCGGCAGATTTTTGGTTTTACCCACATAGTTCCCGATCTCGCGGGATTTTTGAGACGTTCCCGCTCCCGCAGGATTTTTGGGATAAAAACTATCCTATGTCCTTTCTCGAGTTCCAAACTATGTCTGTACCAAATCGACAAATACAACGGAACCAAATTAGAATTTACGAAACAGGACCATTCCACATAAACGACCATACAACCGACAATACAATTTTTCCACGACGGTACCGAAGCGCTCGGCCGATACCCAACCAAATGCGTGTAACGAAACCATAGCGCGATCTATTTCGATCCCAACGCCATCTATCGAGCATAGTGACAACTCGGATTATTTATCTATACTCCGTTCGGGCATTTTCTTTGTACTAAAAGTAGTATTATATTGTTATTATTTTTTTCATACCTTTTTACTATTTATTTACTTTTTTCCGATGAATTAAAACAACATGAACCGAACTCGTGTAACGATCGACACAATTGCGCGTAGTACTAATAGAATTATCTATACTCCGTTAGAGCATTTTCTTTGTAGTAAAACTTTTATTATATTAATATTAATTTTTTTACACCTTTTTACTGTTTATTTACATTTTTCTGATGGATTTTCCGATGAATTAAAACAATAACATGAACCGAACACGTGTAATGACACCATTGCGCGATTAACGCCATCTATCTACGGAGCATAGGAACAGCATTTCGACATTTGACCAATAGATGGCACTGTATGTCCGTAATAAATTTTATTTTTTATTTTTATTTTTTGTAATAAAAACTATCCTATGTCCTTTCTCAAGTTTCAAACTATGTCTGTACCAAATTTCACACAAATCGGTTCAGTAGTTTAGGCGTGAAGAAAAGACAGACAGACAGACAGAAAGACAGACAGACAGACAGACAGACAGACAGACAGAGTTACTTTCGCATTTATAATATTAGTTTGGATAAACGTATTTTCTTTCTTTATTTTATAAAACTACGGAAGTTTAGCATCATCGAAGCTAACCAAATGTCATTCATCGATCTTTAAGATAAGATTTCGCCCGGCGAGAGATGTCGTGCGGTGTTCCGCAGGGGTCGGTTCTGGGGCGGCTCTTGTGGAACATCGGCTACGATTAGGTGCTGCGCGCCGACCTCCCTAGGGGCGTCAGCGTGGTCTGCTACGCTGACGACACGCTGGTTCTGGCACAAGGGAGGTCGCACCAGGAGGCGGGCGATATAATGACGCGCGGGGTTGCGACGATCATCGAGAAGATCTAGCTGCAGGGCCTGGAGATGACCTTGCACAAATCCGAGGCCATGTGCTTTCATGGGCTTCGGAACGCGCCACCTTCAGGCTCCCAAGTCACGGTGAGGGGTGGGGGTTCCCATCGGCGTCGAGAGGGCGATGAAGTACCTAGGACTCGTCCTCGACAGCCGACAACTTCGTTGAGCATTTCCGACGTTTGGGCCCCAAACTGGAGAAGGCGAAGGAAGGTGCTGCCTTCAAACAGCTCCTGCCCAATCTGGGAGGCCCAAAGGCTCCCTGCCGTAAACTCTACGCGGGGGTCATGCGGTCCATGGCCCTTTACGGGGCCCCGGTATGGGCACGTTCGGTACGGCCGCGGGCTATACACTACCTGAACGTGCCCCAAAAGGTGATAGCCATTAGGCTAATCCGGGGGTACGATCTCCCGCGAAGCAGCTGGCCTACTTGCTGGACTGCCACCGTGGGATCTGGAGGCGAGAGTCTTCTTGCGCCTGTACGACTGGCGCGAGGAGACACTGCGCCGGGGGGAAACTCCGCTGCCGCGGCAAGTTGTCGGGCAGCGGGCGGAGCTCCGGCGCGATCTCATGGTGGCCTGGAGGGAGCGACTGTCGCAACCCAGTGCAGGGCACGCCACCATCGTGGCGGTAAGTCCCCTCTTTGAGGAGTGGCTCGGGAGGAGTCATGGCGCCCTCACGTACCGCATGACGCAGGTCCTCACCGGACACGGTTGTTTCGGGAGGTACCTGCACCGAATCGGTCGTGAGGAGGCGCGCGGGTGTCACCACTGTGCGGACAGCCCCGAGGACACGGTGGACCACACAGTCCAGGTGTGCCCCGCATGGGAAGGGCACCGCCGGGTCCTCGTCGAGGCTTTAGGCTGCGGCGACCTCTCGCGTCCGGCCCTGATCCAGGCCATGGTCCGGGGCGAGAGGGAATGGGATGCCGTCGCCTCCTTCTGCGAAGCAATCATGCTCGAGAAGGAGGAGGCGGAACGCCAGAGAGTTCGCACCTCTCATCCCAGCCGCCGCGCTGGACCAGGTAGACACCACGGGCGCCGGGTGTCGCGAGATGACTCCCGGCCACCGTAGGTGTGGGTCTATGGGCGGTGAGTTCGGGTGGCTCATCGTCCCTCTGTCTACTTAGACGACAGACCCGTGTCGACGACGCGCGTTGCTCCACGCGCTCCTCAAAGAGATGTCAGCAACTCCAGAGGTGCCCAGTTGGGCCAAGGCCTGCCGGGGCTGCGGGTTGTTCGAAAGAGTTACCGCGGCTCTGGTACATAAAAGGCCTACGACGGAACACGACGGTTTTTAGTCAGTAAGAGTCTGACACTCCCTCACCGCTGCTAACCCACAGCGGGAGGGGTCATTTGATGATTTTTAACGTCGATAAAAAAAAAAAGATTTCGCCGACACTCTATGATTAATGATTTGTCAGTATACATCAATAAAAATAAATACGTACTTGAGAGTCTATCTTTTTAAAAGGTTATCTATGCACTATGTTGGTTTAGAAAGGCAATAGGTATTATTTCACATGTTTTTAATTTGCTTGAGACGAAAATAATAACTGTACCAAGTAAAAAATACTTATTTAATATATCTGACCAGTCTGACAATAAATGTCCAATGTGACCGGTCATTTAATATTAAATGACGGTCACTTATCGTATGTGACCGTCAGTTTACAACACTAGTTTTAAAAAACCGTATATTTTATGATTTTCTGTCGATATACACTACGAGAATATCAGTCCTAGAATCGACTAATTTAATTAGTTGGTTCCTTTCAGCACTTACTAAAATACTACGTCACTAAAGCTGTCAATTTCTTTTCCACTCACGCCATTCACGGTGCACGTGTATTATCCACGAATTACTGGATAAATCCAAAGTAAAATGGACAAACCAAACGTTCTCGTCCGCGTTGTCAAGGTTTTGGGCCGTACCGGCTCCCAGGGACAATGTACCCAGGTCAAGGTAGAGTTCATCGGAGAGACCAGCCGTCAGATCATCAGGAACGTGAAGGGACCCGTGCGTGATGACGATATCCTGACCCTCCTCGAGTCTGAGCGTGAAGCTAGGAGACTGCGATAAGCGGTAAATATCCTTTAAATTCTAACTACTCCACCCTGAAAATTACCTACAATAAATTGTGCATCAAACAAAAGAGATACAATTTTGAGGTTACTTTTCAAACGGGTCGCTAGGCTCTAGGCTTGTTTTCATAAATTCGTTTATTTTATGAATTTGTATGATAAACATCAACAACACCGCGTATTTAGGTAATTATTAGCATGCATAAGAGATTTTTCGAGCCGCAGCCATTGATTTTGAAAATATTTTGAATGATCAACAAGCTAGCGATTCAACATTGTTCATTAGATCGTAATTAGTGGAAACAAACTTTTCTTATAATAGCATCAGAATAAATAACTTTACCAAGCGGTGAATTGTCCACGACAGTTCTGTAGTTTAATTTAGTAAATGTGGGTCACAAGCCTTTGTTACCCACTATGTCATTGACCTTAAAGTATTGTAGCCTTACAAACCTCATTTAAACTTCAACATCCATAGTCACTGGCAACAAAGAGATCAATCTTCTTTATTGCGTCTACAAAATACAATGAAATACAGATACAATTGTACAGCATTTCTGTACCACCTTATTCCTCTCAGAGTTTTACTGCCTATAAACATTCATATTGTCTAATATTCTAATAAAATAATATGTTTTATATTGCAGGTTGTGGCTGCAGGACATTAGGTAAAGCTCGTAATTCGTCGCTAAGTACCATCTCGTCATGTAACATCTATCCAAAATATTAAGTTAACTTTAAGAAACCGTCAAAGATGATTGTATCATTATACTCGCACATAATAAACAACTTATTGGTGTAAATGGCGTTTTTATTATTTACTTGTTACTATACCCATGCTCTAAAAATATTTTATACTTAGTCCTTGTTTTACCTATTCTAATATCATAAAGATGAAAAAATTATATTCTTGTTTGTTTGTAATGGATGAACTCAAATACTACCAGATTTATTAAAAAAAATTTATTGGAAAGCTACAATCTTCCCGAGTAGTATAGGCTAAATTTTATCCTGGTATGAGCAGTAGTTTCCATGGGAAGCTAGTGAAATCTTAGGAATCAGTAATAATGTATCTGAAATCCCTTACCCACATTGAGCAAATGTGATGATTAAATGCTCAATTATTAATGTCAATCCTTCAGTGTGAGAGGAGGGACATTGAAAAGGGTGGTAATGATAGATGACTCTTTTCTGCAAATGTAAATCACCTTTCACGGCATATCCATAGAAATGGATGATTTTTCTGGAACATTCATTCTTGTGAGCACTTAGTCATCCATTATTTTCCTTATAAAATTACTGAACTAAGGCCAAGTTGTAATTTGTAGCCTCCAATCAGACTCGTCTAAGTTATTATAAAGAAAGAGTCTGTTTGCTTCAATACGCTTTCTTAACAAGTACCAGTCTGATTCAAAAGATTCTTTGAGTGTTATTGTTAAGCTAAATTTTATCCAGGCGCGTGAGGGAGTTCCCACAGGACGCGGGTTGAAGCTAATACAGATACCAACACGACATCGATCCGTTCCGTGCAATGGTCACATCGGGACATTACGTACCTATTCAGATTGCCTAATTAATTAATTCCATTTTAATGTGATTCAGTCAGAAGTACTTCCTTGGAATTAGGTTAATGTTAACATTAGATAACTATGTATTAGTAGGTAAATGAGGTCTGTCGTTATTTAGTCCATGGCTTCGGTCAATTTTAGGTATATTCATGTCGCCAAAGCGTAAGAAACTCGTAAGCGAAACTGCTCAGAAGTTGTAAGTTCGATTCCCGGCCCGAGCACTGTTGCCGTTCCGACGTTCAAAATAAATACTACTTACCTATTTATAATATCTGAACACGCCTCTTGTCACTGTGTTTAAGCGTGTAGGTCCTATACGTACGAAATTAATTTTATTTTGCTCAGATATAAATCTTTTATTTAGATGTAATAAAAAAGCTTTATATTCTTTTTATAGTGCAAGTCTTGGCGTGGGCTTAGTCAATTAACACCTACTTATTATAACACGTGGTTTTAAGAAGTTCCCGCTTTAGTAATAGGTTTAGTCCACTAATTTTGTTCAGGACGGTGGTACAAAAGCTAGTACTTTTTTAAAACCACGTTTTATAATAGTGGCTATAGTAAATCTCAGAGCAATGGTGCCTGTTGTTGGAAAAATAAATGTTTATCCTAGGTATATACCCATTCCCAGCGGGGCCCAATAGGGCCAAGGCCTGCCGGGGCTGCGGGTTGTTCGAAAGAGATACCGCGGCCCTAGCACATAAAAAGGCCTACGACGGAACACGACGGTTTTTAGTCAGTAAGAGTCTGACACTCCCTCACCGCTGCTAACCCACAGCGGGAGGGGTCATTTGATGATTTTTGACGTCGTTAAAAAAAAAAAAAAAGGTATATACCCATTGATATACAGTACGTACCTACCTATAAGAATAATGTACCTACCTAGTGTTTATGTATGTAAAGGTATACAAGCTAGTGCTGAATAGGAGACATCAAAGGTAATTGTTAATTATCTATCTGTCTCTATTGGTACAACTGCAGACAACTTATTACTGTGATAATTACGGAAATAAATAACGCGACAGGACTGATATCTGATAAATATTTACCTATAGGTAATGTTATCAAGAACGTTGATAATTATTAATACTATCAGCAAGTTAACTAAAATCTTGATAACACCAACTCATTTTTTAAGGAATATTACAAGAAAATATGTTAGGTCATTTACCTAGCCTTTGGTTAAGATTCCCTATGCAATTTAAAAAATGTATTGCCTTCTTTGAGACATGATATATTCAAATATTATAATTTAAATTAAATGAAAAATTGAGAAGTATAGGTAGGTAAATCTACTATCATCATCTGAATAGCTTATCCGTAACTATATTGTCGGCTTCCAGTCTAACCGGATGCAGCTGAGTGTCAGTATTTAACAAGGAGCAATTTATAATTTGCTCATCATCTTTAGTTCAATTACCAAGTGTGGTACTTAATGAAATAGATGGGAAGCCAATAAATAATAGTGAATGCTAAAACTTTTTGCTGCAACGTTAGTGATAACTGCAATATTTTGTAAGTATGGATCCGATCACCCAAACTGTGGAATGATAGATATGATTATATTCAATAAAACAAAACCATTTTCCTAATAGTAATTCACATTATAATAATATTAGAAGTATTAACAACAATATGTACATAATGTTTTATTACCAACATAACAATACAGATACTAAGTACAGATCGGCACATTATTTCCAATTGGAATATTCATACAATACAACATTATTATGGTACGAGATGTAAATAAATAAAAAACATCTATTTACAAAAATATACAAAGAAAATCATAAAATTTTTAACCATGCACTAGGCAATGGTATTGATGTTCAGCCTCACATTTTCATGATTTTTTCTGGCCCTTCCTTGGAAAGGGCAGTATTTTGCATTTTGAGCACTTGGGTAGGTAACTCTGGAAGAACTGGCGGCACAGTTAAGTATCGTACTTCTCTTCACACTGACTGGCCCAGAACAAGCAGTTACCGATGCCGCTATAACAAATTAATATCACGGCTGCGAGGAAGACGACACTGCACACGGTACACGGCTTCCTCTCGAGGAAGAATCCTATTAAATACAACACCATGAACATGACGTGTGTGTTCACTAAAGCCGGGTTCACGGGCTTCGGGATCAGGAGCACGGGGATTAGCCATTGCAAACAATACATGTCGTCGAGTGCGTGCACAGCTGGATCACGAGCGTCGAACACTAACGTGGACTAGTGATTGTGTCGTAATCGACATGATTCGATTGATAACTTCATTATTTCACTGAGTAGATACTTAGTTATAAAATGTTGCAGTTCTGATTTGCGTTTAATTTTTGACAGCTCGTCAATTGATGCACTACTGTGCACAAAGTTGTCATTACTGGAGTGTTGTTAGACCATAAAAATATTATAAAATGAAAAGTTGTGTCAAGAGAAAAAAATATTATTGTGTCTTCATTCGCCACGAAACAATGAAATTAAATTCAGTAAAAGTTGGTTATTATTCGTTTTATTTTAATACATGATGCGAAGAACAAAGTAAGATGACGTTTTGGTTCTTCTTACACACAATTTTTTTTATATGTGTACCCCCAGTTAATTCATGTTCAAGGAGAAAAAGACGAGAAGAGACGTATTTTTAATTTTACTGGCATAGGTACATACCTATGTGTACATAGCCAACATGTATTTTACCTATAGATTAAATTGCAAGCGTCATTTACTTTATGGAATATTTATTTACTTTTCACGTTTAAAGATCATTTTAAAAGAAGTTAGAAAAATGGCGTACCTATTTACCATAGTGGTACTGTTAGGCCCGGTTGTTCGAAGCTCGTGTTTCGTCAAGGTTTAAATTCAAAAAGCGTTGTTGAACGTTAAAATTTCATAATAAAAAAACGTCAAATCAACCGTGGTCAAAATTGACATCGGTCAAATTTTAACTTTAACTTTACCGTGACGTACGAACAACCGGGGGCCCGATTCTCCTACTTTTACCCAAGCGACATACGATTCACGTTCGACTCGATTCGACTGAGATCCAATCCCGACTCGATTACGATTGAAGCGTATGTGGCATTCCGCTATTTTTTCTTTGAAATAAACGTTTTTATCCTTTTCTATCATTCAATAATGAATCATTTTGTCTGCAAATGATTTACGATTGCAAAATGATTGTACAGCAAACTACCGTAGCAAAATCACCAAAATAGCAGACCAATCGCACACCAATCAAATGTCAATCGAAAACGATTGGTCTTTTATTAGTAGCAGAATGCCCGATATGGTTAAAACTGCTATCGCGATCATATTGCGATTCAATTTCTATTCGATTTTGACATTATTAACTTAGGAGAATCGGGCCCCGGGCCTTAGCGTACCTAGAACCATCAATTACTTGTGGCCTAACACTTTTTTCCCCTTTTTAGGGTTCCGTACCCAAAGAGTAAAACGAGACCCTATTGTTTTCGCTCCTCCGTCCGTCCGTCTGTCACTAGGCTGTATCTCATGAACCGTGATAGTTAAAGAGCTGAAATTTTCACAGATGATGTATTTTTGTTTCCACCATAACAACAAATACTGAAAACTAGAATTAAATAAATATTTTCAACAAACATGATTTTTTTGTCCGTTTTTAGGGTTCCGTAGCCAAAATGGCAAAAACGGAACCCTTATAGTTTCGTCATGTCCGTCTGTCCGTCTGTCCGTCTGTCCGTCTGTCACAGCCGATTTACTCGGAAACTATAAGTACTACAGTGATGAAATTTGATGGGAATATGTGTTGTATGAACCGCTACAAAAATATGACACTAAATAGTAAAAAAAAGAATTGGGGGTGGGGCCCCCCATACATGTAACTGAGGGATGAAATTTTTTTTTTCGATGTACATACCCGTGTGGGGTATCAATGGAAAGGTCTTTTAAAATGATATAAAGTTTTCTAAAACACATTTTTCTTAAAGTGAACGGTTAGTGAGATATCAGCTCTCAAAGTCGTAAAAAGTATGTCCCCCCCCTCTATTTTTATAACTACGGGGTATAAAATTCTAAAAAAAATAGAGGTGATGCATGCTAATTAACTCTTTCAACGATTTTTGGTTTGATCAAAGTATCTCTTATAGTTTTTGAGATAGGTTGATTTAACTGTAATTTTGGTTAAGTTATTACGGAACCCTTTGTGCGCGAGCCCGACTCACACTTGGCCGGTTTTTATATAATGGTACGGAACCCTTTGTGCGCGAGTCCGACTCGCACTTGGCTGGTTTTTATGTACACCCTTTATAACAATCCCCCTATGTACTCCATTATGTACTCCTTTATGTACCTACTTAGTACTCCCTTATGTACCTACATGAGACCTGGAAACACCTGACTCAGGAATGTCTTCGCTTTTCTTCCACTCGGAATGACCACTTGATTGTGGCGGATGGTTCGAGCCCCTACGACATAACCCAGCTGACGTCAGAAGCTATGGACACCATGCACAACCACATTTTTCAGATTGTCAGGCAGCTCAAGCGGTTCAACAACAACAACTAGTCAATTTGTCACCACATCCGTAAATTTAGTTTTTAATGCACCCATCGATAGTTTATTTATTATGTATATATTATATAAGTGAAAAACCTATCCCTCCTCAAACTACCTACAACATCACAAACCCCTCCACAATACCTCCCCAACCCAAAACCAGTCAGGAGAAAGGCGCAGACATACCGTTAGTGTTACCCTTTCTTCCCAATGTAAATATTAAAAAAAAAAAAATATGTACCTACATGAATTTAATTATTAATTAATGTCGAACAATTGTGCCAAGACCTTTTTGAGGGCTGCATCCGCATCTGAATTAATTAGAAGTTAAACGGTTACGCATAGCGAACTATGCTAATTCTAAGCAGCACAAAGTTCTAGGCACTGTTACACCTACATAACCTTTACAGAGTGAAGGGTTACCCGATGCTTTCTTTTACGTTGAAAGGAAACTACGGAATTTAATATCAGAACTTCACAGATCATATTATCCTTATTTGTAGTTGCCGAACGAGAAAAGAAAGACTTGGTCAGACAGGACAGCCAACGGTAGTCATGATGGATTACGATCCATTCTTATAAGAGATTTTCGGGGACTATTTTTAGGGTTCCCTATCTAACGGTAACTGCGTGGGCCCTGCATTTTGTAGGTACCTTAAAGAAGCCAAGCAATTCTAACAGCCAGACGAAACTGCCTTGCGTATGATAGGTATTAATGTGTTCCAGACAAGTTTCAAGCAGCTGTTCATTCATCCCCCTTCGCCCCATCTCTGCAAGCATGTGGGCACAATATTCTTTTATTTATCAAGCGTCAGATCATATATCAATGTCACACCGCCCACTTCTCCTCCCGCGCCATTAACGGTATAAACATTTGAGAACATGTTTCAGTCTGGCGCGAGATCTAGTAAAATCTCGTTTATTATGTAGTCGCTATCGACGATGTGTCGGTATTGTGTTTGTAAGAATATTTTTAATCGACTTCCCAAAAAGGAGGAGGTTTTCAATTCGTCGGGATCTTTATTTTTATGTATGTTCAGCGATTACTCGAAGACGCCTGAACCGATTTCCAAAATTATGTTTTGTTTGATAGGGTTTACCTTCCAGGTGATCTCATAATTATTAGGTCAGGGTCTGATGATGGAAACCTTGAGAAATCGAGGGCAACTTTCGAAAATTGTAGGAATACGCAGGGTAAAAACTTGACACTAAGGCGTATGTCTGATAACACTATGCAATGGTGAAGGTTTGGAGCTGACCTGATGATGGAGACCAGAGAAGGTCGAGGAAACTCGACAACTGAATGTGTAAACTACCTCGAGTTTGTGCTTATATTAATCGTATCGATGAGAACTTTCCACTTATGCGGGTAGTGACTATGCTTTTCACTGAAAAACTAAAAATAAAAAAACTTTTTCATCCCACCATCTCGGAAAGGGTAGTTTTACCCTTTGATATCTGAGCGCAAAGGCCGTTTTTATCCTCTAGAGCGGCAAAGTGATTTGAATTTAGAACATCGTGTGCAATAGGGTTGTTTCCAATTTTCGAAAATCTATTTCAATAGCTTCTAAATAATTTAAAGATCACCCCTCCTATAATTTTGCGTCTTAAATCTCTTTACTTTTTATGTATTCGATTTTTTTCTATTTTTCGTAATACATTACCCAGAAAACGCTCGATCACGTGACTGTGACGTCAACATGTACTATGTGTTTCTTTACACTTTAACGCACATCTAAAGAGAAGTAACTAATTAGAAAGAACTCATTGATTTTTAAATTTTAATAATGTATTCTTATAATATAGATACAAAAACAAATATTTTAAACATTTAAATTATTTTTAAACATTGGGTACAAAAGAAAATACCTGTAATGTTTTGAGTTGTGTACGCGGTAAAATAAAACTGTGCAAAGGAACGTAAAGTTTGTGTTTATTATTGAGGTTATGTTTGTGTCATCTTGGTTATTAGCAAAGAATTGAGCGACAATAAAACTATCAGCTTTCATAAATGCTTTCTCCATAATTCTTTCCTAACTTTTTTCGCTCAAATACAAATAAAAACCGAAGAAAACAACACATCAATTCTCAGGTTATACCTGTCATAGACTGTCACTGTCAAATACTTATCATTGTCAATGTGAAGTGACGACATCGGACTCGATTCGCCGTTTTCAAGGGCGTGACGTAATAGACGATAACTTTAAAATTCATAAATTATTTAAAAAATATGTGGTCAGTTATAAATAATATAATATAGCTTATCGTGTTTCTAGTTTTGTGAACTTTCGGTGCATATACCTATTTTTAATTAACTGAATACTAGGAAACAACCCTATTCTCCATTTGTGACAATCTTGATAAGACTTTTCAAATAAATACATATTAAACAAATAAAATACTGCTTAAAATAATTATTCAATTAATTAAGTAATTCTTTTTATTGTTTTTACATAGATTTTTAACCTCGTTTCATTTTTAAACTGAGTTTTCAAATAAATGAACTTTAATAGGTACTTCTTTTTAATTTGATAGGTATTCATATGTGCGCGCCATTTTGTTTTTTGGCATTTAGTAATTTCCTCGATGAAGTGGGATGAAATTATTATATTTTATTGTTTTGAGGTCGATTTTAAACCTCATTACATTTTTAAACTGAGTTTTTGCATAAATAAATTTTAATAGGTACATCTTTTTAATTTGCCATGTGTGACGTGCGTGCCATTTTCTTTTTTTGAGTTTAAAAATTTCCTCGTTGAGGTGGGATGAAAAGTTACGTGTTGCACTCGAGTGCAAAGATTTTTCACCTTGTGCTCTTTTGATTCCCTCGCTATCGCTCAGGATTCTAATTATTGAAACACTCGCTACGCTCGTGTTTCAATTTTAGAATCCTTCGCTTGCTCGGTCATCAAAATTGAGCCCGCGGTTAAAAAGCAACTTTGCACTCTTGTATAACAAATAACTATTTACACCTAAAAATAGAATGAATTGTCTGGGAGCACCGTAGTGCCACAGCCAAGTTTCGACTGTTACTAGATAATATTGTACTGAAGTTCTGTGTGTAGGTATTTTATGGATCCATAGAACCAATTTTGAAAATTCTTTTCTCGATGGAAAGCGGTCGTATGCTCCTTTGTTGTCCGCGTGAGGAAACTCTAGTTTAAAAGAAATTGCCTCGGGGCGCGGGTAAAATAGCTAGTTTTGGTAAAGTTACTTGTAATTGGCTATCGTAATTCCCATGTTAGATAGTGTGTAGGTATCTAAGCTTTGATTGGGAAGGTTGAAATTCCAATAAAGTTTGGCCAATCAATTTACGAGTACTTATTTTTCAAACTGGCTGAAAGGTACTTAATTGAAATGGTCTAAATTTCAAATGAATACCCACAGTTTGTATCACGCTATTCTTAGGTAGGTACTTAGGTAGGTATAGTCAATATATATATGTATGTAGGTAGCATATAGTATGGAACAAAAAACAAAGAAAATTTAACATATTAGTACCTATAGAGGAATGCGAAACTAACTCTGTCTTTGTATGACGCAATCACAGTGAAACTGTTGAACCGATTGTGATGCTCATAGATAGGTGATGCAGAGGGATATGGTGTCGGTATGTACCTAGATATAAGGTGATGAGTTATAGTGGGTGAAAGCTAATTAAGACATGTTAATTAATAATGATTTTGCTCTCTAGGTGTAGATGGTGTTACTAAAACTAGGTCTTGCCATTTGTAAGTTACAAATAAGACTTGTCGGAGACCCGAGAAAATGTGGTTATTGAAGAACTATTAAATAAGCGTTTCTAGGTCAGTTATTTGAGGTTGTGGTTAATTTTCTGTGACACCAATATTTAGAACGAACGGTAGGAGATAATTTATTGAATGTATTTAAATATTCTTAAGCACGAGTAAGTTAAGTACCTATGATGTTAAATAAGTACCTATGTGAAGTTTTAAAAACCTGTAAGTGTTTATGGGTGAGAAATATATCGACATCAATTTTCCTATTCATGCATTGGGGAAATATTGCAATAGAAGTATGCAATATTATGAAGTATTAATTATGCCAATATTACTCGTATGCCTACGTGAATAATTTGCATTGAATCCTTTGAACGCTAATGTATTTCTCGAATCAATGTAGTCTACAATAGCCTCTATTTGTACGTAGGCGTTCAGATTCCAAGCCTTTCATTGAAAAATCTCCATTTGGGTGTAAGTGCCATGAAGGGGGCATTATTCTCGCGCATGCGTGTGCGTGCTGACCCTCCCACACCCCGCATTTCGGGCGAGTTTCCCGCCAGCGACGCGCGGCCCCGCGCCCAACGTCACAAAGAAAAAATAAAATAAAAAAATGCTTATCTTCTCACCTCTGTGTCAACAATCATAAGTTCAGTGCTGTGTAAATAAATAAGGGTTTTCAGTTCATTAAAATGCGAAGTCATAAAATAGATATGCCATTTAATCTAAACATAAAAGCGATCATAACTTTCACGTGTAATTTATTGGTCCTCATTATGTGCCACGATATGGAATCTGAATCGTTTTAAAGTAAATAATGACAATAAGACGACAATAACTAGAGTTAAATAATAATAAAATAATAGAAAACACGAAAGATGGCGAACACAGCACATTTGATGCGGCGACAAAGCTCGCGGGATCTCTACGCACAGCGGTCCATAGACAGGATGGAGATGAAGGAGCTGCGGGGCAGGCTCGTCACCATGGAGAACGGCCACCCCTCGCACCGCACGCACGTCATGTACGGCGCCACCAACGAGGCTTTCGAGGACACCAGCCCCAACAGACGCTCCTCAGAGACCCCCACCAGCAAGGCCAGCTCAGTAGAAGCCAGCGGCGTGAAGCCCGAAGGTGGCGGAGTCGAGAGAGAATCCTGGGACAGTAAGCTGACTTTCCTCCTAGCTACAGTTGGGTACGCTGTGGGCTTAGGCAACGTGTGGAGATTCCCATACTTAGCTCAAAAGAACGGTGGGGGAGCGTTTTTGATTCCATATTTCGTGATGTTGGCTATCGAGGGGATACCGATATTTTACTTGGAGCTGGCGATTGGGCAGCGTTTGCGGAAGGGTGCTATTGGGGTCTGGCATCAGGTGTCTCCGTATCTGGGTGGTATCGGGATAAGTTCAGCAGTAGTGTCGTTCAACGTGGCACTGTACTATAACTCCATTATTGCGTGGTGTCTGTTCTACTTCGCTCAGAGCTTTCAGGCTGAGCTGCCTTGGGCTGAATGTCCTAAGAAGTACTTTCCCAATGGATCCTATACCACGGAACCGGAGTGCGCTGTAAGTTACATTTTTATTATCACTTTTTTTCTGTAGAAACTATAATGCACTCTAGATTAAGACTATTGAACGAATACAACCTTATTATAGGTATTTGCCTATTTGGCGGTCTGGTACACGTGATTTTCAATTATTAATTGGGGATGACACTTGTATGATCCGTTATCTCACCTGTTTGGACACTGTCTATAAAAACTCATGATAAACTAATTTTGAAAACTCCCTCTGAGTTTTTAAGACAAAAGTTACTGGCCCAACATTTTATATGCCTAATAATGAACATAAAAAAATATAGTCTTAATATTTTCGAAAAGTTGTTGTAGTTATACAGTTAGAGCTCAATTTGTGTTAACACGGCTGATTGGGTTGTGTGCGTTAGATCGATATATCAGGCGGAACGTGTTGATGACATTATAGTTATTGGGAAAACGGACGGCCGTTGCCGAGATCAATAGAGAAACATTAGCAGCTATTGTACGTATATGGGTACCTAGAAGATTATTTTTCATTTCAGAGTATATCAAATACTACTTTTACTGACTTTTTATGTAAAAGTCATTTTACGTTGGGTTTATGGCCTCTTCAGTTCTTTGAATTCAGGAAATCGAACCAGTTTTTATCCGTTACATAAAATAGGTACTATTACCCCAGGTTTATATTAAAAAGTATCGCTTGCGTTTACGGGTTTTTGGGTTACGACCCGGTCCCGATAAAAAACATCCGCGAATACCTTTATTTTATGCAAAAATACCTACCCATGTATTTTAGTGCAAATGTGTGCATAATTAAAGCAATTATTAGTATAACATAGTGGTGTAACGTCTTTTTATTCATTGTAAGCCATTTATTGGCCCGCTCACTAAAACTACGAACTACACACACACACACAAGTTTATTTAACAACCGACTCCAAAATTATGAGGATTTGAATTATGAACAACGATTACCTACTCCGTAGTGGCTTTCTCGATTGACGTGTTTAAAGGAGCTCTTACTTGGGCTCTATAGAGCTTTTAGAGTAGTTTTTCATTACCTTCTATTGTATTAGCTATATTTCTTATACCACAATCATTTTTCGGTACAGTGGAGAGTTGTTGTCAGTCTGTAATAACAACGGAATTTTCCCTCGAAAACTGACAGCTGTCAACTGCACAAAACATTCGGTACCGTTGTACATAATGTATGGCACAATTCATATTGAGAGTTGTACATATTTACTAGCAATTAATTGGCAACCCTAAGCCAAAGTATTTGAAACAAAAAATACGTTAAATAAGCCAACATGATATAAATATTTAGCAATCATTTTTCGATTTTAATACGACGTGGTTTAATATTTAGTTTTAATACGATAATATTAACAACGAAAGATTCATTAATATTTTCATATCTGACCCATACGTCATATATGCTGTATCATCAATATGGAAAATGATGGCCTTTCTCAGAATGTTGTGATAGACAGTTCAATGGCCGAAAATAATTTATTTCGTCGGCTTATTGATTCCAACGTGGGTTCACTTTGACAAAATGCTGACCTGACATTCAGTTGGGTATATGAGGTTTTTGTACTAAATATAGAAGCGGGATTTGGCTTTAATGACGGTTTTCAATTACCGATTAATTTTAATTAATCAATCTATTTAAATGAAAACCGACTAGCTTTTGTTTAACCCACGTCTCGTTTAAACTACTGTTACCCAAACAAAATAAAACGTACACCCTGGGATAGTGTAGATATAGACAACAGTGACAAAAACAATATAATTAAAATCGTTTCGGTTCGTTTCAGTTTCGGAGTCTTTAGGGTGATAATAAAAAAAAAAACTATTATTTTCTAGGTAGTTCTTGATAATGATTTTATGTAATAATTCTGTGTTCTGAGCTCTGACATGAATGTATTAAAATGGTGACTGATTAAATGAAAATACGTATAAAGTCAATTAATTTTAATGAAATCCTTTTAAGGACTCGATAAATAAAATTGAAATTGAAGTTCCCTCACCTCAATGGAATTATTATAAACGACCCGATATTGAACATTAAGGCATTATACGAATTTATTTAGCGTCGATGAAGCAAAATTTTTAGATGACTCTATCTAAATGGTTTTAAGATTTTTTACTAAGCCACACAAATTACTTACCTACTTAAAGATTAAAATAATTTTGTTGGCAAAAATAGTACCTACTTTGTTGGTACAAGGGACGTTTATTTTATTTAAGAACGACGGAAAGTTATTATAAATCTATAACTAAAGAAAGATCATATTTAAAATAGCCGTTTTCCCGCGGTTTCACCCGCGTCCCGTGGGAGCTACTACCCGCATCGGGATAAAATATAGCCTATGTTACTCGCAGATAATATAGCTTTCTAATGGTGAAAGAATATTTAAAATCGGTCCAGTAGTTTTTGAGTTTATCCATTACAACCAAACAAACAAAGTTTTCCTCTTTATAATATTAGTATAGATAACGTAGAATGATAACCTAATCAGTTGTTCCCCACGGTTTCACCTACATCCCGGGAAGAAACACTTCCCTCAACCGGGTAAAAAGTGGCCTAAGTTAATTTTTAGGCTTGAGTATGTATCGCATTGCATTTAAATCGGTTTAGTCGTTTTTGGCGTGAAGCACCACATATAGATTTAGATATTTTTCTAAGCAAGGCTTTTGGCTATTTTTGATCCAGGTGCGTGAAATAGTTAACATTTAACTTACCATGGGGCCCGACATTATTTATTATTATTATTTATTTATAGTTACTACAAGACGTTTACTACAAGATACATAAATTCATTCTTGGTCCATCTTTCGTTATTAATAGAAACACTATTAAAACTTTGGAATTTCTTGCCATTTCCTATCCAAATAGTAGTTGGAACTGTTTCCCTGGTAAATTGATATTGATTTGTTAAGAGTGAAAAGCACTTTAGAATGTTCTTGGTACTTGAAACAATAGATAGTTTGAGGAGCACATAGAATTTTTCCACAAAGGTATAATGAAACTAGCTTCGTCTTACGGTTTTACCTGAATTCCGTAGAATTCCTCCATGCATGGGCTGTGGGCAATATTACATTGAAAGAATTTTTCAAACCGTGTGGTTCCTGTGATTAGCGCGTCCAGAAGTATTCTTTAGCTTTGTAATATTAGTGTAGATATTATTAAACCGTTGACTTGTCAGTTCGTCCTCATAAAAAAAAAGCATGAGCCCACAATAAAAAATCAAAGCGAAACACCTAAAGATATTCATTACATTTGTAACGAAATACTTATTCCATTTCAAATGGCTATACTTCACTTTTTACGACAAAAGCCATTGTAAAAACCTCAGGATACTTTCCTGAGAGCCGCGAACAACTTTATCACTAAAAAAAAAATAAAAGAATACACATTTTTAAAGGCGTTTTATAGACCTCTCGGACCGCCGCTATTTAGCAAACTTTATGGAAAATTTCTAGCGAAAAATTGAATAATTTGTTAAGAAATAAGTTAAGTGCTTGACGCTTTGTTGAAAATTATATTAATCTAGTCGGAAAATTTCAATTTCATAGTAGTTTGTGAGTTATAGAGAGCTAATTGAAGGAGATTTTTTAAGGTTTTAGTTCTTTGACTGTAATTAGTCCTGTCTCATATTAGATGTACGCCTGGAAGGTTTTTTCTTTAATCAGTATTATTGTGGTTGCTGATTTACAGTTGATACAAACTGATAATGTAAATAGTACAATTATTTTGAGTGCTAATTTGGAGTGTGGTTCGTGTTTCGTAAAAATAATAAGTACGCGTCATACTCTCATTAGTGTTCAGCTTCATACCAAAATACGTTACTCATTTCCTAATATCTACATCATAAAATAAAAGCCTAAAATATATTTTGAAGGGCGTGAACGAGCTGTCAAACTTTGTTCGACTGCCTGGGACTCCAAACTTCGCTTATAGAATGTTTCACCACCGTGTCTATGGTGTATTCCATAGACAGAGTTACTAAACTTGTCATTGTGACATGTGGCGAAATGCTAATGTGATAAAGTTAGTTATAAATGATGAAGTTAGATTTATGAACATAGATAATTGTAGGGTTGAATGGCCCAGTAAGAATTGTCGGTTCTATTCTTACTAATGACTTTGTCTGCCTTTCTAGTTGTTGTAGTTTTAGGATACTATGATTTAGGGATTTCGTTTGGAATAGACGAGAAATGCGTAGGACGGAATTCCAGCTTTCAGCGCTTTCATACCAGCTGATTTTCCACGCGTTTTTTAACGCGCAACACATTCCGAGCGACCAAGATTTCTGTCGCGAGGTGTCATCGTTTCACGTGTCATAGTTTGAATCATTGGTTGTCAATTTTTCGTTTTGACACTACCCTTACGAAAAACTGGACGGAAAATCCACTAAGTAGTGCTTAGAACGCTTAAACAGCGAGAATCAGCTGTTACTCTTAATATGCATACTTCATTTATTTTCTAACTCATCATAAGCTGAGGCAAAACTATAACTCAGCTTATATGCATACAGTGGCGAAACAAATCTTTTTATACATATTTGCAGGAACCCGAAAGTTCTTTAGGTCACCCTTTTGAGTGATGGGATAGAAAAAGGTTTGAATTTTTGTCGACTGTTAATATATTCGCTTACAAAGAGACATGTCGTGGAGATTTTCCAGGCGTATCTTATAGTTATGTAATGAAAGGTTATGAAAAATGCATAGACAGATGAGAAAGTTGTTATCTGGTCGACTTCTCTTGACATGAAATTTGCTATGGCCTTTTTTTTTGGTGAAAAATCATGAAAATCATCAAATGACTCCTCCCGCTGTGGGTTAGCAGCGCGAGGGAGTGTCATGCCTTGTTCCCACGGTGCGCGATTCTGCGGATCGTCACGCACCACAGCCGACGCTCACAGACGGCAACGCACACGGACAGGGCTCTTCCAACGGTGCGTGTCGGTCGGTGTCGGTCTGTGCTGATCTTTTATAACTTCATTTCAAAATGCAAAGTGAAAGAGAACGTGTCGTCGCTGAAGCAGCGGCTGTGATATTAATTAACAATTACCAAATTATGCGATCTACGAGTAGTAAAAGTAAAAAGAAACCACGGCGCTGGTGAATATCAGCATACAACAAAAGTCGTTTAACGACTTAATATGTCTGTATACACTTACATTAACATTTGAATTAGATATATTATATCTAATTTTATTTATTTTGTGTTTTGTCACACATAGCAGTGGGATCACGGTAGAAAATTTACGAATGACATAAAATCCCTGTCCGCACCTTTGAAGTTACCGCCTCGCGACGGATACCTACCGGCGCACCGGTGCAGACGTCGGCAGACGACCACGCACGAGGCCATTCCCACGGTGCGTCGTCTGTGCTGGTCGGCATCCTTTGTAGGCCTTTTATGCTGTTACAGCTTGACACAATAGGTAACCGTAAGCTTCAGAAAGCAAGAGTCCGTTTTCCATTAACATTGTGACTGTTTTTTTGATGTCATGATCTACCACTTTCTCTCTACAATTATGCCTAATATGTGCGTTACATCATATCTTCGCTGTTACTCTTTGCGTATGTTTTTCAATGGTCTAGGACTGTTCCTAGCCAATTTCTTTATTATTGGAAAGTACCTATATTTTTAACTAGCTTCTGCCAGCGGTTTCACCTGCATCCCGTGGGAACTACTTCCCGTACCGGAATAAAAAGTAGCCTATAGCCTTCCTCGATAAATGGGCTATCTAACACTGAAATAAATTTTCAAATCGGACCAGTAGTTCCTGAGATTAGCGCGTTCAAACAAACAAACAAACTCTTCAGCTTTATAATATTAGTATAGATTGGGAAGAAAGGGTAAGATTAATGGTATGTCTGCGCCTTTCTCCTGGCTGGTTTTGGGTTGGGGAGGTATCGTGGAGGGGTTTCATTAGCCAATTTGTTACCGCCTATTCTACTTCTGTGTTACCATATCCGTAATTGTGTATCTTGACTACATACGAGTATGTAATTTTTGGGACATTATTGTAAATTCCTCTATCACAATTTTCATTGAAATATCGACCTTCTAAGGTCCTACTCGAATAGTGTAGAGGTACCGTAATGTTGCCTTTTTACATAAAAACTGGTCGCAAAAGGGTTCGGGGCTCTCGTTCAGGTAAATTTTCATTCGGGTAACGTTATGAATTATTGGAGACTCTTTTATTGTAAAGGGTTGGAGGGATGTCCTTTAAAGATTTTTCATGAATTGGTTGCAAATAAATTGATGGAAAATTTTATTCGTCTTGATTTGGAGAAATACGTAGCTAGTATACATACCTATGGTACTAGTAGTTGACTGCCTCGTTGGTCTAGTGGTCGCAAGCGCGCCTGCTGTTCTCGAGGTCTCGGGTTCGATTCCCGGGTCAGGCCGAAATCGCTTTGTGGGTTTTCTTGAACTTTCACAAAGCAGCCTGTAGTCTGGAAGTTGGTGATTGATTCACCCGTGCATCGGAGAGCACGTAAATGTCGGTCCTACGCCTGATCTCTTTCAGGTCGTGTCGGATTGCCGTCCCATCGGGTTATGACAGTGAAGGAATAGGGAGTGCACTTATGTCTGCGCAAATGCTCGTGCACTAGGTATAATATGTTCTGCGCAGCTGGCAGATCTCCTTAAATTAGAACAGCCGCCGTGGCCAAAATCGGCCGTGCACGCCATTATTACTAGTAGTTACCTGGATGGAACTAATTCTCGTATCGGGATAAAATATAACCCATGTTTATCAGGCATAATGCAGTAAAACAAGTTTTAAAATCGCGGCAGTAGTTAATTAATTTTATACATAGAAGCCAAAAATCGATCTCAGTGGCGTGCACTTGGAGAGGCCTATGTCCAGCAGTGGACTGCGATAGGCTGATGATGATGATGATGATGATACATAGAAATCTTACTACGTTAATAGTAATGATATACACCATTTCTAGTCATAGAAGAATGTTACCTAGGGAAACAAATTATGTTACAATGTTCACATTATTAGATAAAATCGGCCAGAGTGCAATATTTCGCTCCCGAACTAACCTAGTAAATTGACGTAAACCAATTAATTTATAGTGTTACTCTGGTAGCTGAAAACTCGATAACAGTGAACGTCAGCTGTTCTTAGTAATTCAATAAAATGATAATCTATACTAATATTATAAAGCTGAAGAGATAGTTTGTTTGTTTGTTTGTTTGTTTGAACGCGCTAATCTCAGGAACTACTGGTCCGATTTGAAAATTTCTTTCAGTGTTAGATAGCCCATTTATCGAGGAAGGCTATAGCTACTTTTTATCCCGGTACGGGAAGTAATTCCCACGGGATGCGGGTGAAACCGCTGGCAGAAGCTATTACATACTAAAGTTTTATTTTATACATACTTGCTTAAAACAATCCGAATCATAAAACAAAAGGTATCAAAATGAGATAACCGAGGTAGGTATTTGAATAACATTTCTTTACATTCTTTAAGCAAATAAACGAAAGTTTGTTTAACCTTAACGCGCTCTAAGGCCCTAGAAACACTAAATAAAACTAGTTGTCCAATCGAAAATAACTAAAATTCAGGTCATGTCAAAGCTTCAAAATAAATTAATCAACAGCCACAAACATAAACATACCTACTTTGTTTGATATACAACAGTGTTGGTTTACCATTCAGTGCACGAACAAACAGAACAAAATCAATAGTCGATGCTCCATGCTGAATATATTCCTGTTTTTATTCTCTCTTTGTACCATTGTGCTCCGAAGTTTACAATACCGGGGTGGTTTGCTAAGAGCACGGTCCGATCCCAATTATCTATCTATCTATGGATTCGCTTACTGAAGATAGGAGTTAAAAGAAAAAGTTGTAAACTGTATATCGCTATTTCTTTTCATCTTATTAGGGTTCCGTACCCAAAGGGTAAAACGGGACCCTATTGTTTTCGCTCCTCTGTCCGTCCGTCCGTCCGTCCGTCCGTCCGTCTGTCACCAGGCTGTATCTCATGAACCGTGATAGTTAGAGAGTTGAAATTTTTCTGTTGCCGCTAGGACAACAAATACTGAAAACTAGAATAAAATAAATATTTCGGGGGGCTCCCATACAATTAACGTGATTTTTTTGCTCAGTTTTGCTCGATATCCATAAATATATATAGAATATTAGTTTGGATGGTACGGAACCCTACGTGCGCGAGTCCGACTCGCACTTGGCCGGTTTTTTATTTCTTATCCATTTTTAACGCCACTGAAATTGTGAAAACTTAGAAGTGGAAAATGCACTGTACCCATTCAACAGTGCATTGACACGGAAGTATCTAACTCAGTCTAGCTATCCGGCTTGTACGCTAAAACTAATGAATCGATTTAATTTAACTTTACCACATAGATATTATAACGGTACGATAACTCGCTTCATCGGGACACGGGTGGAACCACGTTGAACAGCTAGCTAGATAAAAGGCAAAGCAATAACCGTTTCAACTTTTACAGTACTTCAGGCTTTTACAGCGCTACCTGGTACGCTTTATGACCTCAATGGAGGAGTTTAACTAGCACATTATGAAAATGGGTCACTTGCTCTGCACTTACTTTCAAATGATTCTAATAAGGGTAATTGCATGGATATCTATACTAATATTATAAAGCTGAAGAGTTTGTTTGTTTGTTTGAACGCGCTAATCTCAGGAACTACTGGTCCGATTTGAAAAATTCTTTCAGTGTTAGATAGCCCATTTATCGAGGAAGGCTATAGGCTACTTTTTATCCGGGTCTGTGCCGAGGTTCCCACAGGATGCGGGTGAAACCGCTGGCAGAAGCTAGTGTAGGATAATTATGTGAAATTGGTACTTGCTTGCATTGGTAACAGGTTTTTAGTTAAAAGCTTAACATAAAGGTACATTCGTAGTGTGTATTGCTCCTAACGTCGGTACCTCAAGTTACCGATTCATTTATGGTAAACTGGCCCGCACATTCGGCCGAGTTATCCCGGCTGGTATCACTCCGTGTAATCTGAGCCGTGGTCCAGAGACAAGTTTCCCCCTAACCCGCCAATACAGCCATAACAATTAAAGTTATCAAGACACTGACTTCTGAAGAAAATTTGGGTGTTTTTGAAAGTCGTTTTTTTTTATTGAAAATATGGAGCCATCTTGCTGTGTGGTCCGTTTGTAATAAGCTCAGGATCAGAATATGAGTACCTTGAGAAATCGACGACAACTCTCGAAAATTGTGGGTAGGCATCAGATAAAAACTTATCATTTATTGACTTACAATACAATAGAGGTTTTTCCCTCTATTTCTACTTAGGTACCCTTTACTATAAATACCGTGATAATACACAAAGTATCAGACACGTTCCTAAATGTATTTTACTTCAAAAGCCAAACTTTAAACATTATTCTAAAACTTTGGTTTAACGAGTTTTGAATGCAAACGACCAGCGATTGTCATAACTCGTTTTTAAAATAGATTTTGTCTATGGTATGGTCTGTTGAAAAATGTTTGTATTTATGAAAGGATTGTAAAGACTGTTTTATGAATGTAGCATTTTTCATTAGAACTTTTTCTCTTTTTTTTTGTAGTATAAGTGAGTATCAATTACTGCTTTAATAGATATCCAGCTTTAATTAAAGTGTACTTCAAAGTAAATGCACAATTTTTTTTAAATCAAATGTGTGGATGTTAAGACATGTTTTTCTTCTACTTTGTCAATTTTCAGATTTTCCATTTACGTTTATTAAGAAAAGAAACTTTATATCTAATAATAATTTCACTCTAATAACTAAAATACAAAAATAAAAACTAATACAAAATTGAATCCACTATATCGTAGCGCCTACGCCGTAGCCACATAGTTTACAGGCGTAGCGCGTAGGCGTTGCGTAGGCCACAGCTGGAAAGTTCAGGCATTTCTCTTAGCTTTGGTACTTATATACAGATGTTAATGGGTACAATTTTTTGTTTATCCTTTCTTGTATTAAGGTTTATGAAGGTAAGTTGTATTTTAGTATTTAAAAGGCTTCGTTTAAAAATAAAACTGCAGTAATCGCGTCACGTTTTAGTGAGAATACAATTTATGAACGTATGAATTTGTATTTTTAACTACGACATACATAATTGTTTTTATTTGATTTAAAAATGTAGTAGTTTGATCAATGTTATTTAGTCTAATTATTACTTGCTGTAACTCTTTAGAAACTTGAGAAACTTCACGTACCTTATTGATAGACTGATAAATAATGTACACTTCCCAACTAAAACGCTTTTATTAACCAACTGCCCACGACGAAAACCCTTAACTAATTTAAATTACACTTTCAATATTGGTAATAGAAGTCTCATTTAAATGAACAATTCTTATAATTAAATCTAATATCCAAATTTAAATATAATATAATACAAAACCCTCATTAAATCTTTTGTTTCATTGCTGAACCAAAATCGATAGCTTACGCTCATTAATAAGTCCCCGTCACAGAGATGAAAGGGAACTGTGACGTCACGGTACTCAAAGACGACCATGGAGAACAAAATGACTAGCGGAGGTGCCATAACGGAAAATCTCCTAAGTAGCGCACCTAAATGCGAGTGTGCGGGGTGCGAGGAACGTTACTGTCTTCGCCCTTACACACCTTCTTTGGACCAGTAAATTTTTTGTAATACCAAAAATCGTCTCAAAGAACCCAATCGCTACCTTAGTTCACTCGTAACTGATCGTTTGGTCATGTCCACAGTACGTATTTGACAAAGAAAAAGGCGTTTGACCAACCTTTATTATGGCGCTCCACTCATCTTTCCTTACTCCGTGAAGACGACCCACATTGTCTATGATGAATAAGACGTCATTTCAGGGTTGCCAGTGTCAGATGGCCGCTTTTGTTACGACCTTGTTGGAATATTATTACCATATTATGGCGTAGATGAGGGACAGAAGGGATTTAAGAGACAGTAGGCCGATTTGGGATGGTTTAAATACTGATATTATAATGAATTAATGATTGAAGGTCTAATAAACTTCTAAGAACGATTTTTTGTCAGGTTATGTGTTGTGTATAATTGGATAAATAATAAGCTCGCTTCAAAAAAATGAAAAAACATCGAAAGCATTTTTGATGCTCTCAATATTTAATGGAAATGTACAAAAACATACTACATGCACTCGCTACAATATGTAGAAAGTTCATTCAAAAAATGTACATCGAAATATTCGTACACATTGCTATCTGCATGCGGCTGAAATACTGGCAGTGAATTCACGTCGGATATTTAATTAAAGTTGTACAAATTGCATTTATAATTAGGCGACTGTAAAGCCGTGTACTCATTAACTGTAACCAACGTGATATAGTTTCGTGGTTCTAGTTGGCTGTAGGTTAAGTAATATTTCTAAAATGTTCGTGAAATTGCAACCTTTGAACGACGATATAGGTTAACTGAGAGAGATCGCTCTTAGCGATATGACGGTCCATTATGTCACCTAGTTGAATTAGTTCTAAGATAAAAAAAAAATGACGCGCATCTAATAAAGTACCTATATATATATGTAAATGTGTAATGCGAGTCTACTGCTAGTATGTAGCAGTAGACTTGCATTACACATTTTGGAAGAATCTTGCCAATGGCTTGCTCGTGAGTACCTAACTTAAAATTGTAGTGCCAGCCCTGGGGCCCGATTCTCCTAATTTTACTTAAGCGACATACGATTCACGTTCGACTCGGTTCGACTGAGATCCAATCCCGACTCGATTACGATTGAAGCGTATGTGGCATTCCGCTATTTTTTCATTGAAATAAACGTTTTTATCCTTTTCTGTCATTCAATAATGAATCATTTTGTCTGCAAATGATTTAGGATTGCAAAATGAATGTAGATCAACCTACCGTATAGACCAAAATCACCAAAATAGCAGACCAATCGCAAACCAATCGAATGTCGTTGGAATACGATTGGTCTTATAGTAGTAGCAGACTGCCCGATAAGGTTAAAACTGCTATTTCGATCATATTGCGACTCGATTTCTATTCGATTTTGACATTATTAACTTAGGAGAATCGGGCCCCTGCACATGAGGGTGGAAATATGTGGCTCTGTTGCTAATTGAGATATGTTTTCTTTTGTTTTGATATGTGCTGATAGCACTCCTGATGGTAATTATCGTAGGTATGGTTCACAAGTATTCGATCCAGGAGCGTGCCCTGTTAGTCTGAAACTAGCTGGGTGTCAAACATATAAACTTTTCAGTATCATTATAGTACATATTTACATTTTAGTCTATTTAATAACAATAAAAATTCAAATTCAAAATTTTTATTGCTAACTAAGTAGGAATAAAAGTAAGTTAAGTAGGTAAAAATACTAGTTGGATCCGGGTTTTCAAGTACTTCGAAGTCAGATATAAACTCTCTTCAAGAGCTCAAGCCGCATATCATAAAATCTAAACAATTTGTTATTGAAAGCACATTTGCCTAAATCAAACAGACGTATTTTAGAATTTAGACTTCTAACTTAAAATTAGAGTATATACTTACAAATGGTTTTCGCAACATTAATCAATTTAGAATTGGCAACATTTTCAGAATTCATCTCTGTCATAATAAATATTTTCAACGAAGGTTGAGGGTGAAGGATAAAATAGGGTTTCTGTCGAGAAGGTTGGCACCTGCAATAAATCACAGACAGGGTCGATGTCCGGGGCAGGGGACTGTGAAGTAAATCTTAAACTTTAAGTACTTTTGACGCAGAAAAAAAGATTTAAGCCGTCATATGACCTTTGTGTCTCAAAAATATAGGTATTTATTCGGGTTATAAATTAAATACCGATACCCCTTGGTTAGACTGGTGTCAGACTTACTGGCTTCTGACTACCCGTAACGACTGCCAAGGTTGTTCAATGTCAGCCAGGACCTACAGTTTAACGTGCCATCCGAAACACAGTCATTGGCATTTACATAATATATTCTAACTATATATATCGATGGTCATTGGTGTCTAAGACATACTTAGAAAGTACATACAAACTTAGAAAAGTTTAATATGTTAAATTAATTAATAATCAAGTTGAGAAGACATTTAAATGACATATTCAAACAAACTCAGGTGAATGAGCACAATAATATCTGTTTGAAAAATCTTTATTTAAACAGTTCAGTAATTTATAGCAGACCTTTTTAATAAAGATTCGCATCTGGCTGGCATTAATCAGAAAAAGTTGGCATTCTCCTTTTGTTTTAAATTACGAACGCTTTTCTGTTATTCGTTTCGCGAACGTTGTAAAATGTAATGCAGCCTCCTTCGATTTTTTATTTGCTGTTTTATGAACATACCCTAAAGAAAAATGTATTAAACTTATTTAAAAAGTACAAGCTGTTTTCCCGCGGGACTTATCGGCGGTACCGAGATACAATATAGCCTATGTTACTCAGGAAAAGTGTAGCTTTCCAACAGTGAAAGAATTTTTTCAATTGGTTCAGTAGTTTCAGAGCCTTTAGGGTAGAAAGAAACTTCTATTGGTATAGAAAAAGTTTTTCTTCTAAAAATAATATTATTCGAAGAAATAAATGTTAGACATAGTCTGAACCGTAATCTCGTCCCATTACGATAATTAATTATCAGTGAACAAAGTACGCCTTCAGACTGCGGACGATTATTTGGGTCGAAGGCTGTTACTTGAAGATCCAGAGGCCCTTTCACTAATCCGTGTAATTATAATTAAGGTATTCGTGGAGGTTTTATGGAAAATCGGATTGTCTATTTCTTTTATTTATCGTCAAAAATATAAAAACTATTCAATTTGTAACTGCTGAACCTTTGTTACTTTTCTATAAAAAGCAGTTAAATAATAGCCAGATGGATCGATTTTCTCGGTTCGTGTTACGCCGACCGTTTTCTTAATAAATCGTTTTCCTTTGTGTTCCGGCGAGAATAAAAAAAAGTCAATTTTGCGTGATTTGTATATTTCCAGAGCTGTACGTGATATAAACATTGAGCTACATTCTTTTGGGAGAAAAGTATTATTCTTAAACACACGAGTCACAGATACAGATATTTATTTTAAAGGAATTAATAAGTGTTTCACTTGTTTCAGGTGAGCAGTCCAACCCAATACTTCTGGTACCGCACAACCCTTCAAATATCGGAAGACATAAACCAACCAGAAACCTTCAACTACAAAATAGCACTAGCCTTAGTCATTGCCTGGATTCTAGTCTACCTGTGCATGATCAAAGGCATCGCGTCCTCAGGGAAGGTGGTCTACGTCACTGCCACCTTCCCCTACATAGTCCTCGTTATATTCTTCTTTAGAGGAATAACCCTTAAGGGCATGAGTGACGGACTGATTCATTTATTTACTCCTAAATGGCATAGGATTTTAGACCCTGTGGTATGGCTGGAAGCAGGCACACAAATCTTCTTTTCCCTTGGCCTCGCTTTTGGGGGTCTTATAGCCTTCTCTTCATACAACCCAGTTGACAATAACTGCTACAGAGATGCAATTATGGTCTCTATGACAAACTGCTTAACGTCCATGTTTGCTGGTATCGTGGTGTTTTCTATAATTGGGTTTAAGGCTACGATGGTGTATGAGAAGTGTTTGGATGTGAGGAACGAGACTTTGCTGGAGGTGTTTGGGCCTGCCTTTAAGTCTCTGGTACTGCCTGAGGCTGGGCAGACGGTGACGATAGACCTGAATGGGAATCTGACGTCGTTGGTGATGCCTCATCTACCTGAATGTGACTTGCAGAAAGAGTTAGATAATGTAAGTTGTAGTTATATAGATCTAAAGCTTAAATACCCCATTTATTACTTAGAGCAAGAAGCTATTTCAAATAATAGACTACGCTAAATTGTCAGAGATATCAGCCATTGTGTCACAAAATGCCTGTCAAGCGTACAACCTAAAAACGGCTTTAATAATCCATATTCTGATAAGGTTTTTCGGTCAGTACTTTCATTGTTGTGGGCTGTAAACAAATGCAGACATTTAATCTCCATGTTAGATTTTATTTACAATCTGTTGAAGATGTAATCGCGAATCTGTGTAATCTTGAACTTCAAACAGAGTGGAAAGCTAACCAGTCTGATTGCTTGTAGACATTTAAAATGAGGCCGAGTGCTTGTCGAGAAAATTGGTTTAACGAGAATTTTGAAGAAAATATGTAGGTACCTACATGTTGACATAAATTGATATGGTGTATGGGGGTTTGTGAGAACAAACATTGATCGACATCTACATGATCGATTACCTGCGATTCTGAGGATTTTTTATTAAAGTAGATACATATTTTGTTAACATTTCAGAATTTACACAGAATTAAGAGTGTAATCAAAACTGAAGCTTAGTTCAAAAATGTGTTCATCGTTGTAGTCAATAGTAATAATGCCAGAGTTTTAGTTTCAAAGAGAGTGACTTCCCTATTCCCTAACTTTAATATCAATTAAAATAACATTATTTCTGTCTTTCTTCCACAGACCGCCTCCGGAACAGGCCTCGCCTTCATAATCTTTACGGAAGCCATAAACCAGTTCCCTGGAGCTCAATTCTGGTCCGTCCTCTTTTTCCTGATGCTCTTCACATTAGGAATAGACTCCCAATTTGGTACCCTTGAAGGAGTGGTCACATCTATAGTGGATATGAAACTTTTCCCGAATTTGAGAAAGGAGTATTTAACGGGAGGCTTGTGCCTCCTTTGTTGCCTGTTGTCTATGGGCTTCGCTCATGGTTCTGGCAGCTATATATTTCTACTGTTTGACATGTACAGCGGGAATTTCCCGCTGCTCATCATCGCGTTCTTCGAGTGCGTTGGGATTGCCTACGTCTATGGAGTTAAAAGGTAAGTTTTCTTTATAACTTTAATTAGATCATATTAGTATTTTAATAAGGTTTTTCACTACTATATCGTGCTGGCTTCCAGTGTATTCAGCTGATTATCAGTGTTTTATATGGATGTCTATCTGACCTTACCATATTAGCCCTAACGAAATTTTTTTGTAGAAGTCCCTTTAGAATCTTGTTTAATTAATCCTGTTAACACATTTCTAAAATCAACTAGATACATCACTTAAATTAATACCACACAAGCACATTACAATTTCTTATCACAAACTTCCAAAAGAAGCCAAGTTTAACTGCTAAAGCTTAGTAAACGAAGAAATTAAATACAAACACTGGCCAGCGGACTGTAAGCTTGAGGGTCGTAACTTAACGAGGTCAAAGCCGTTTGGGGTTCGCTTACTTGACAGCCTGACTTGTGTGGGATTGTTAGTTTAGGATTGCAACGGAGGCATTATATATTGTTGTAACTTATAAGTTTTTTTAATGATAATCTGCTCTTTCTATTGGGGAGATGTTTTGTCGTGTCTCTATGATGTACTTTGATTGTACCGGATTTTTAGAAGCCTATTAAGTACTTTTTATAAGTAAGCAGGCGATTGGAAAAACCTTTGGATGCTATTTAATTGGAATTTCTGTTATCGTCTGACTGTAAGATATCTGGTCACTGACTGCCTCTTAAAATTATAAAAATGATCTACAAAACTATGGCTTGACGTATTTCTTTTATGCTGAAGACTTGCGAGTTATTTACTATAAGTTTCCTAACTCTGCCACGAAAAATGAGCCTTTTCATTTGTTAAACTGTTAAATTAGTACGCGTTAATTAGAGTATTTAAATTACGGTCACTGTTGTGGTCTGAACTACTATGATACCTATAGACAAACTTCGAACAGCTAGAGGTTAGATCACAAATAGTTCAACAGGCTTACCAAACTTGCTAGACATTATTATCGAGCTAAGTTTACTTGAGAACATCTTGTAGCAATGTGTTTGCAACTTAGAAGTACCTAGTTGTATCTAAGTGCAATGAAACTTCGTAAGTTAAAAATTCTTGTTTAAGCGTATCGTAGGTACTTAGGTACATGTTTATATCAGTACAACTGTGCTAAGAGTACCAACACCAGAGTACCTTTGCTTGGTTTTTAAAATCTTCAAGTAAAATATTCAAGTGGTTATGCTAAAGTATGAGGCTGATAAATAAATTGATAATTAAAACATGCAAATCAGAAATTATAAATATTAATATTTTTTAAACTTGACCAAAGGAGAACAGATAGATAGTATTCTGATAGGCCTGTAAGTCGCCTGCAATTAAAGTAAATTGAAAATATCTTCTCTCCGTTTTAAAAACAGTTGCATGTTTATCAAGAACTAGCTTCTGCCAGCGGTTACACCCGCATCCCGTGGGAACTACTTCCCGTACCGGGATAAAAAGTAGCCTATAGCCTTCCTCGATAAATGGGCTATCTAACACTGAAAGAAATTTTCAAATCGGACCAGTAGTTTCTGAGATTAGCGCGTTCAAACAAACAAACAAACAAACTCTTCAGCTTTATAATATTAGTATAGATTTAAAAAGTTAAATTTTAAAGTAAATATACCTAAAGTCTAATGTGACGAAATAATCTTGACCCGACGGGGTTACTCAAACGGAGAAGGGTCTCAAATCAGTTAAATGTACCGTGAACATTCCGTCTGGGTTAAGACGCCATTTCCAGATTATTGTCTATGATTCGACATGTCTAAAACTTTAGTGCTGGCCACTTGTTGATTTAGCATAAAGATTATACTGTTGAAAGGCCATTTTATTATAATAACTTTTTTATTAGGTACTTTATGCTTTAAAAGCTTTAACTAAATATTCTTTGGTGACGGTCAATCTATCAACTCACATTTTGAAATACATAACAATTGCTCGCGATTTAAGGTGGTCAAATGATATGACTATTTAAAAACAAAATCGAGCCATTTTAATTAACTAATCAAGAAAGGCTTTTCTTATAAAGAGAAGCAGCGACCATTCAAAGCGAATAGCCATTTCCAAGCTTTCTAACTCACACACTCGTGCAAGAGATTTGATGACGTTATCTCATCAGCCAGATGGATTTAAAGAGGTTCTAATTTTAGAACACGAATGGAGGATTAAGTCCAGGGAATATGTTAAATTCTATTTAAATTTCAGCCTGCATGGAACTGATTGCTCTTTGCATCGAGAATAACTTTTGCTGCGTTTAATTATGAGCTTGCAGATGTGATTTAAATATAAGAATTGGAAGTGTCGCGTTTCTATTGAGTTTTTACTTGGGTAAATGTAAAAATAAGCTTAATGTTATGGATACAGATTAAAGCACGCATTATCATTTTTTGGGGTTGGAAATCATCAGATGATGCCTCCCGCTGTGGGTGCAGTAGTGTCAGACTTTTACTGACTAAAATCCGCAATATTCCTTTCTGAGTTTTTGACATACTAAAGCTGCGGTGACACTTTCGAATAATCCCTCCCTCAGCATATTAGATACCTAGGTACCAATTCAGTAGATACATATTTTTATAATTATATCTTCTAAATGCTTTGCTACTACCTACCTAACTAGGTAACTATAAGCCTTGCTCTCATGGTCTAAGCATTACTTTACTAACTAAAATATAACATTTATCAAAACCAAACGACCGGCATGGCGTTCCACCCTTCTAAATTCAAACTGGCAGAACATATACTCTATGGCCATATGTGGCTTGTTTTCATACGACTTATGTAATACTCCTTTGAGGCCAGGCTTACGTCACTCGTCTCGTTCCAGCTTATGTAACCGTGCAATCTGGTTCTCACACTTTGCCCTTTGTTTTTTAATGAAAAAAAAAAGTATTTATATTTTTCCTGTTCCTGTTTTTTTTTTAACTTTTTTTAGTTTATTTGCTCTTTTATACGTAATCACTCAATGGTGCTCTTTTTTTTGTATGATTAGAATAATTAATATTTTTACTTCTATATTAGTTTCAATTCATGTAAAATACTTTTTTATGGATTTAAATATAACCTTACCGTACTATGGTCTTAGCTTAGGTACGTTGTCCACGTAGGGTGGTACTATTGGCCTACACTTATCAAACATCTTGATCCAACATACTCGTATATTTGAATCCAGGCTAGTTACTTTAGCTAGCTAGTCTATAGAGCGAACTGTTTCTTTATACTAAAAGGAGTTGTTAGGTATCTTATCTAACAAACTGAGTATCCTCAGGACAAGCTGAGAATCCTTTATAGTTCTCCCGCTAAGACGGAATCCTTGCAAATTATTCAATTCAAGATGGTAGAACTGTAGAAGGATTTATCAGAGGCAACAGAATTTGTATTTCAAAGAGAATAAGATCGTACTGAGGTTTCCATGGTGATTAATATACTCTTTGAATAAATATGTTGTAGTTGTAGGTAGCTAATGGTAAATACATGACATGTAAATATTAATTCTTTTGGTTGTTTATTTATTCAGTTCGTATCTCGTTTCGCTTTAGAGCAAGTGAAAAATTATATTTCGTTCGGAAAGCGTACCTAAAAGGAAATAGAAAATTATTCATCATAGCGCTTGGTTTGAGAAAAGTTTAAACTCAATGTTCAAATACCATTTAGGTAGAAATATGGTGTATAGTAGGAAAGTTATCAATGATTATGTAAGTATAGTAAGTTCAACTCAGTCGTGCGCGCGGCCTTATGTGTGGGTAACCCTTGTACATATACAGAAAATGAAAATGAAAATGAAAATGAAAATGAAATATTTATTTGTAAACATAGGTTTAAGAAGGTGGTTCAATGTCATTATAATAATTAGTCCATCTATGTCTTGCATTGAAGCGTACAAATACATGCATTTTATGTCATCATTATTAATTTGTCATTATTAATTCAAAGTCAATATAATTAATTTGTCATATTAATACAAAGTCAATATTATTAATTTGTTACAATAAATTTATTATGTTTGGTATCTGTCATTTAGATATTCGTTAATTGAGTAATAGCATTTTGTAACTAAGAATTCATATAAACGTTTTTTGAATAAATCTTTATTTTCGATATTTAAAATATGCTTCGGTAGTTTATTATAGATCTTGGGTGCCATACCTAACAGATTTTTACTAAATAGAGCCTTTTTGTGGCGTGTTGTACAGATCATATTTTTGCAGCGTATGCTCTTTGGGTGGCTATAAAGATGTATATTTTCTTTGACAAAGCTGGTTACTTCATATATATAAAGACATGGAAGTGTCAGTAATTTAAGTTTTTGAAAATGTGGCTTACAGCTATCGGTGCTTTGTATACCACATATTGCTCTTATGCATTTTTTCTGTGCTTTAAATGCCATTTCTCTGTCAGGTGAGTTCCCCCAAAATATGAGACCATAGCGCAGAGTTGATGACACATATCCGTGGTACGCCATTAAAAGAGTTGCCTGATTTGAAACCTTTCTTAGATTAAAGAGACTATAGGAACACTGGCTTAGTTTTTTGCATACTTTTTCAATATGTACTTTCCAGTTCATGTTTCTATCAATCCAGATGCCTAAGAATTTTGTGTGATCAGTGTCCCGAATACTTTTGTTACCATATCTAACATCTAGTTTTTTATTTCTTGTTCTTTGTTCAAATGAAATAAAATTTGTTTTTTCTATATTAATTTTTAGATTATTTTCAATTAGCCAGTTTATTACGTTTTTAACATCATCGTTTATCTCTTTTTCGAATGTCTCATCACTTTGACTTTTAAATAATATCGTGCTGTCGTCTGCAAATAATATACTTGGATTATTAATAATTTTAGGCATGTCATTAATATATACTATGAAAAGTAATGGTGCAAGAACGCCACCCTGTGGTACCCCGAATAAACATGTACGAGGTTCAGAAGTATATGTAATCTCTATTTTTGTAAAGGGGTTGATTTTATTTATAGATACAAATTGTTGCCGATTCGTAAGATACGATTTAATTAATTCCAAGATGTTGCCTCTAATGCCATATTTTTCCAACTTATTTAGTAGTAAATAATGGCTAACGTGGTCAAAGGCCTTTGACATATCCATAAATAATGCAACAACAGGAGTTCTATTGTCCATATTAGTCAATACGTGTTCAACAAGCGCATATATAGCAGAGTTAATACTTTTATTTTTTCTGAAACCGTATTGTTCTTTGGTTAGGATTTTGTTGGTTTCAAGAAAGGAATATATATTTTTATGGAGTATTTTTTCAAAAATTTTAGAAAAGACAGGAATGAGTGCTATAGGTCTATAGTTGCTTGGGTCTCGCTTGTCTCCTTTTTTGAACAAGGGTTTAATTACTGAAGTTTTTAGTCGTTCTGGAAATACACCTTTCTCAATACAATCGTTAATAATGTGGCATAGTATCGGTGCAATGGTGGTCGCTGTAGCTTTAATAACTTTAGTGATTATATCATCGTAACCAGCACTATTGGTATTTTTGAGAGAGTTAATTATTTTAATAATGTCAAATGGGATTGTGGGTGTCATGAATATTGAATTAGAATTTGTCTTTAATGTCAATAAATTGTGGTCAATGTCATTCTCAGATTGAATTTGATTTATAAAATAGTCATTGAATGATTTCGCTATTTGTTCTGGTCTGTTTATAATGTCATTGTCTATCGCTATGCTGTCTATTCCTTCTCTTGGGTGGTTTGTTTTCTCTTTATTTATTATCCTCCACGTAGCTTTGCTTTTATTTTCAGAAGTCTCTATAAAATGACTATTTTGTGCTTTTTGTGTTTGTTTGACAATGTGTTTTAATCTATACGTGTATGTTTTTAGTTTATTTTTGTTCTCTAGGTTGGGTGACTTTCGATATTCCCATAACATGTCCCTTTTACGTTTGGCACATTTTTTGAGTCCCTTTGTTATCCACTTTGGTCTTTTAATGGCAGAAACTTTTACTTTATTAATGGGAAAACATAAGTCATAGAATAATTTGTACAGGTCATGGAACTCATTAAATGCGTCATTGGGATCGGAACACATAAAGACGTCATGAAACGTCAAATTTTGAATGCATTCTTTGAACTTTCTAATATTTTCGTCACTATAATCGCGTCTATGTATGTACCAATGAGATAGCGTGCATGTTTTTTTGACGCGACATTTTAACAGTTGTGCTGTGTGGTCTGATAGAGCTAATTCTTTAACCTCACATCGGCTGCCTCTTATATTATGGACAATGTTGTCAATGCACGTCCCACTGCTAAGACGTGTCGGCAATCGAGTACCCAGAATCAAGTTATAGCTGCACAATATATTTTGGAAAGTGGAAGAGGTTCTACAGTGACTTTGAGTGCGTGACAAGAGGTACAGTCGGGTACAATACAGTAAGAAGACGGATCACAATCCATACAAAATTGCCCCACGTCCTATAACAATGTGACGTATCTCAAAAAAAAGATAAAAATGTTAAAAAAAATATGGCATACTCTCTAATTTATTTTTTTTACACCTTCATACGAAAAAACTGCTTTAAAAATTGTTCAGGCGCTGTTATGAAAACATCGTTCATAGGACTATTTATGGACTATTTTATTACATTATTTTTTTGTTTGATAAGGTATACCTTACAGGTGGTCCCATAATCATCAGGTCAGGATCTGATGATGGAAACCCTGAGAAATCCAGGGCAACTTTTGAAAGTTGTAGGCTTGCGCAGGATAAAAACTTGATTATACCTAAGGTGTATGTCTTATAACACAATGCAACAGTGAAGATTTGAAGCTGACCTGATGATGGAGACGAAAGAAGGTCGAGGGAGCTCGACAACTGAATATGTAAACTACCTCGTGTTTGGGCTTATATTATTTGTATTGAATAGACCTTTGCAACAGTGAAGGTTTGGAGCTGACCCGATGATGGAGACCAGAGAAGGTCGAGGGAACTCGACAACAAAATATGAAGTCGGTGTCTAATGGATGTACCTAAGTTTATTTCCCCACCGACTTCTAGGCCGATGTTCCTAAGAATAGTTTTTTTTTGCTTTTCAGTGTTTTTGGGAGTCGGTTTTATTTTATTGTCAAAAGTTTTTTTTTTCGCTTTTCGTGACAAGCACAGTTGTTACTATCCGCATAAGTGGAAAGTTCTTATCAATACAAATAATGTAAGCCCAAACACAAGGTAGTTCACATATTCAGTTGTCGAGTTCCCTCGCCCTTCTCTGGTCTCCATCTTCAAGTCAGCTTCAAACCTTCACTGTTGCAAAGGTCTATTCAATACAAATAATATAAGCCCAAACACGAGGTAGTTTACATATTCGGTTGTCGAGTTCCCTCGACCTTCTTTCGTCTCCATCATCAGGTCAGCTCCAAACCTTCACTATTGCATATTGTTATAAGACATACACCCGTATAGTCAAGTTTTTATCCTACGCATGCCTACAACTTTCAAAAGTTGCCCTGGATTTCTCAGGGTTTCCATCATCAGATCCTGACCTGATGATTATGGGACCACCTGTGAGGTATACCCTCCATCCATCCTCCGAGCCTTTTTCCCAATCCTGTTGGGGTCGGCTTCCAGTCTAACCGGATTCAGCTGAGTACCAGTGCTTTACAAGAAGCGACTGTGAGGTATACCCTATCAAACAAAAAAATAATTTAATAAAATAGTCCACAAATAGTCCTATGAACGATGTTTTCATAACAGCGCCTGAACAATTTTTAAAGCAGTTTTTTCGTATGAAGGTGTAAAAAAAATAAATTAGAGAGTATGCCATATTTTTTTTAACATTTTTATCTTTTTTTTGAGATACGTCACATTGTTATAGGACGTGGGGCAATTTTGATCCATCTTCTTTAGGGGTTGTATACGGGTGTTTAAAGAAAAACAGTTATTACGTAATTTAATGTTTATTTATTTATAATGATTATGAATCGCTACTTGAAAAATCAAATGATGAATTTTGGGATTCGCTACTCTCCAAGGTGAATTATAAATTCTGACTCCATGTCAAAATGTCTACCTATAGTACCTATTCTTCTTTTTTCTTTTGTACATGTCGACAAGTATTACCCCACATCCCTTCATCAATTTGACTTAAACGTTCATGTATGAGTTTCATTATTTCCGTCTTATTTTGGTCGACATTATGCGAAGCAATATAATTTTTTAAAATTCCCCACAAATTTTGTTTACATTATTATACTAGATTATACCTCTTTTTACATTCTTAGTGCACACTTTTATTTATTGTCCGCGTACCCCGAGCTAGAAAATATGTAAGGAGTATTTAATTCTTAGATACTATCAATGTCAATTTGAAAAGACGTATGAGAAAATAATGAAAAACTATAATAATAAAAAGCATTGAACGTTGTTTCATTTTTTGAAACGCTTTACCAGACTCCTTAATAATTTCTCCGTGAATAACTAGTATTTTCGTAAACGACTGTACCCGTAACAAAAAGCGATAAGAACACGTCATGCTCGGACGACGTCACTGTCACACGAATGAAAGTTGTATATTTACAAGCCGACGCACACATAGGGCCGCGCGCAAATCTGAGTTGAACTATCTATACCTGTTTTAGGTATAGCGATAGCGAAAATAAAATATAAATAAATTACAACTATAAATTATTTCGGAGCTAGACATAGATAGTACCTAATCGCTCCATTATTAGAAAACAGTAACAAACAGCTAAAAGTTTTGTAATTAAAACTTTGTCTTCCGAATGTTTGGTACTTAGCTACTTAGAGAAAGCTATTTCTAACAGATTTATTAGGAAATAAATAATACTTTTTCCAAGCTAGTGCGAGTGCTGAGCACAGATTCTCGAAATAATTTGGTTTGATATAGGTATTTGGTACACAAACTTTTGTTACTTGGTATCAACTTTTTGGAACATCCCTGAAGGCATACTTATACTTTTTTATGTTATTGAATAAAATATCGGATTTAATAAATATAGTTGATATTACTTCGTTTAAATCGATCGACAGAAACTTTGCACGCCTGAATTACTAATGAGTCTCTAAAGTAGACTAGCAGACTAGCGAGCTTATGTACTAAATTAATTTATTACCTATGTACCTACGAAGACTTTTTACGTGTGATAACTTTGTTAGCATCTGTGTAACATGATACATTTGAAAACCAGAAAAAACCTTCGTTTACCGGCAGTTTTCCGAGATTACAATTGTAGGCTATATAAAAATATCGAAAGTCATGATTTTTATCTAAAGCGTTACTAAAAAATATCATTCGTTTTTCATTTTAAGGCTAAACTATTTTTTCTTCTCACTTATTCAAAGTGTTAATTAGTTTTTAACCTTTTGCAAGGTTTGAATTTTCAGCTACAGCTGTTAATTCTATAATGGACGATGAAAATCTTTTCCAATGAAAAAACTTTTTAACGCATAAGTACCTACAGCTGAAAAAGTTGACGTCCATAAAAGTTTGTTAATCAGATTTCTTGGCGTAACGCCTGCCGCAGTTTTTATCCTTATTTCCGTGTTATTTAGCAGTTTTCATTTTTCACTCACGCCTTCAGATTTGTCAGATTTTCAGCTCATTCATGCGTTTCATGCGAGATTAATAAAATCGATAGAAGTAAAGCATACCTTTGGCTTACGTAACCGCACACTGCAGACCGTTTGGTCGACAGCACGACGGTGTAGTGTGTGGCCGACTGTTGAGTCGGCCGATAGTTATTCCGATAATTTGGCATTTTTTTTTAAAGAAAATCTTGATATCTTTAAAAGTATTCAGTCGGTATGATACCGCCTGAATGCTTGATCTTTGTAATGTGCGCACTACCATTCATCTTCACACTGATTAATGAGCCCAAACAAACTGTCCGAAAAGTTTGCAGTATGCGGGTATTCTAAAGCAAAAATTGACAACTTAATAATCAAAACTAACTTTTCGCTTTCCAGATTCGCAGACGACATCCAGCTGATGACGGGCCAAAGACCAGGGATATACTGGCTAATCTGCTGGAAGTACCTGTCTCCTCTAGCCATGCTGTCCATTCTAGTATCCTCGTTCGTAGAGCTGGCTACCGAAGGCTCCGCGTACGATGCCTGGATCAAGTCCATAGGGGATACGGAGAGGAAACCCTGGCCTGTGTGGGCGGTACTTCTAGTATTGGTGCTGGTTTTAGCTTCCGTGTTGTGGATACCAGTGCTGGCTATTTGCAGGTTAGTATGTAGTTTTAGTGAAGTTTTGTACTCTTCATTTTAACCGCTTCCTTGTTCTTCATTAATTTAGCCGCCGATAGAATTTTGAACATTATTTCCCGTGATAGCGTCGTAATCCTTTTTTATGGGAAATCTTCAAATGACCCTCCCTGCAGCGTGATGAGTGTGAGGCTCTTATTGACTAAAAACAATCATGTTCCTTCTTAAGCTCTTTATGTACCGGGGCTGCGGTAACTCTTTCGCTGTAATCCTTAAAGCTAGCCAGAGCCACCTGAAACATCTACCAATTCCTATAGAAGCGCCGTCATGTTTTCCCTCTATAAAAGAAAACTCTATCATACAATTGCACTTTTATTAAAAACTTTATCTCCAACCTTCCAGATACTTCGGCATACCCATAATAGATGACGAGGAACGCGCCTGGTTCCCCGCCGAAGAGTTGAGAGACTTCCACGGCATAGAACCGAGACCCGTCTCCACGACGGAAACCCTTCTGTTCTGCACACGACCCGATGGCTCCGAAGGCTGCTGCTGGCCAGGGTGCTGCGAAACTGATGATGAGGAGTAGTCTTATCACAATGACGTAAATTTCTGAACATAGGTCTTCCTTATAGGTCCCAAAAGACCGGTTGGAAGCGGCCTATATTCAGTCTAGTAGTATGGAAACTGGTAAAAGTTAAAAAAAGCAGTTAATAGGATGGGATTTCTGCGGTGCACTGGAGTGGTATTGAATGACTTTCGACTAGGAATTTTCGAAGGTAACGTTTCGTAATACCGGCTGTTAGACTGTTAGGTAGGATATATCACGTTGTCAAAGTTTGGATAGTATGGCAAGATCAAATATATCAAGTTTGTTTTGGTAGTTGATCGAACATACAAGAGCAATGAAAGACAAATGATAATAATAGGTCGCTATACGTCGTTTACACAATTTAGTATTACAAAAGGAAAGTCAGTAAGTAGGTACATAAGTGGAAAAGTACTTCAGTAGCGCCGCAGTATTCCTTATCAAATAAATAAATAGTGACAGATATTATCTTATTTATACCATTTAGACAAATAATTATTATAGAACATATACAATAACAAGTTTTTCCCATTTATAGGGCCATTCACATATCTGTTGAATCATTCGTTGCCTAAGAATTAAGCATTGAATTGATGTATAATTCTCTAGAATTTTCTACGAGTTTTGCTATGTCTATCATTGTACATAAGAAGGTACCTACAAGGTAAAACCTAGACGCGGGGTTAGCGAAGATATCTTTTTACAGTTACAAACGCAAGCAAAGGCAAATAAAAAATATAGAAATAATATTTCAAATCGATAAATCACGTGATCTTGGCTAACCCTGCCGGAGCAAGAAAGGCAAAAATATTAACTAGAATTGATCATATCGAAGAAAATGTTAAAAACGCACTTGGAAATATATCCAAATCGTTTAGTCCATATCTAGCTATCATATCCTGCCGTTTGTAACTATCTACTGTTGAATTTTTATATCACAAGTATTCTAGATTTATAGAAACATATTACAATATTATTCGTCTTCGAAAACAGCCTGCATATAATGGCTAACCATAAGTTCTAGAAAGTCAATGACAATAATAAATAATTATTGACAATAAAATACTGTAACTGTAAACCCTTTATTATAAATGTTGCTATTGCTATATTTTATTGTTGAAGACTGGTATTTTTTATATAATTTATTACTTTAAATAATATTGGAAAAGGATACGACAATAATGTTATACAAAGCGACGACTGGAGTGTCTATGATAATAATTTTTATTGAGTTTTACATTCGTTATGCTTCAAGCTAAATATTGAAATTTTAGCAAAAAGTATAGTATACTTTTAATTATGAAAAAAAGAACTTTATGTATTAGATTATAAAGTTATTGTTTGAATTCATGACAATAAAAAATATACTTAAATTCGTGTAGTAGTATTTAGCTGCTTCCAGGTGTAAATAAATTATCTATGGTGTCTATACCAAAACTTATCGCTGTTATTACTGTTAAAATATCGTTTAGATATCTATCTAGTTAATGTTAGATTATTTAAATCTAAATGGACTGTACATTGTTTGTAGGTATATGCCTGCAGTATATACCTTATATCATTATTAACCGTTGTATTATCTTTAAATGTTTTAACGTCGCCATTATTATAAATGTTTTAACATTTTGTTGGGCTAAAAGAGTCCTAAAAATAAATAGTGACAATAACTTACATCTAATTTATTATATTCGATGTGATATAAAACGTTGTTTTTATAAGATTTTTCATGTTCTTTAAAAAAAATCTATAAGCAAAAATCTTTAATTTTATTATGATGGAATCACCTACTTACGGTCTCCTCCTCTTAATTTTTTTTTCGTCCTACTTTAAGTTTATATAAACCTAGAAATCAATGTATAAAACGAGTTGTTCAATATACATTGTACATAATGAAATAATAATTAAGTATTTCATAATAATCGAAAGTTATGCACAAAGAATAAACGCCAATCAATGTTGTTATTGTAAGCCTAGCTATAGGAACTTGTCGTTATTTAATGAACAATACTTATCTATTTAATCCTGTGACATTTATTAACCGAGTTATTCTAATTACCTAAACAGTTTTTCTAGCATAAACGTACCTAGGATAAATTCAAACATAACGGTTTACCCACATGCTGAAGAGTTACGTTTTACGCACGTATAGCAGCTTGCCAAAGTTATTTTTTAATAAAAAAAGAGAATCAATATGACAAGTAGTTGATAAGATAAAGAAAATATAGTTTAAAAAAAATGCTTGCGTTAATGTTATCATCTTTTGTATGACTTTGTTACCATTGAATAGGTACGTTCATGTTAGGGATTCTTTTACTCATTACATGGAAAAACCCCGTCATTCCCTAAACACCAAATTCGCAATGTTTCTCTATGAAAGTAAACAGCTATTTAATTGAAGTCAATTAATTACTGTAAAACTTAACTTTTAACATTCAATTGCAAAATAATTGTTGTAAGATCGCCATATTTGTCTGTAATAATCGTTAAACAATTTATTTGTAGATATGAAAAGCTTAAAATATGTTTATCTGTATAATAATTGTTAATGTAGACACACACGTGATAATATCAAGTGCTAATTTCTTAGACGCACAACGAAATTAAAGTTAATTATGAGTTTCAATACTTTTTTGCTGTTTTTTAGGGTTCCGTAGCCAAAATGGCAAAAACGGAACCCTTATAGTTTCGTCATGTCCGTCTGTCCGTCTGTCCGTCTGTCCGTCTGTCACAGCCGATTTACTCGGAAACTATAAGTACTACAGTGATGAAATTTGATGGGAATATGTGTTGTATGAACCGCTACAAAAATATGACACTAAATAGTAAAAAAAAGAATTGGGGGTGGGGCCCCCCATACATGTAACTGAGGGATGAATTTTTTTTTTTCGATGTACATACCCGTGTGGGGTATCAATGGAAAGGTCTTTTAAAATGATATAAAGTTTTCTAAAAAACATTTTTCTTAAAGTGAACGGTTTTTGAGATATCAGCTCTCAAAGTCGTAAAAAGTATGTCCCCCCCCCTCTATTTTTATAACTACGGGGTATAAAATTCTAAAAAAAATAGAGGTGATGCATGCTAATTAACTCTTTCAACGATTTTTGGTTTGATCAAAGTATCTCTTATAGTTTTTGAGATAGGTTGATTTAACTGTAATTTACGGAACCCTTCGTGCACGAGTCCGACTCGCACTTGGCCGGTTTTTTTCATAATAAATATTTGATATTAATAGAACATGAATCGGGTAGTTGACACTGCAAGTTCGTTCAATATAAAATAAAACGAGTATCTCTAAAAAATCCAGGTGTAGGTAGGTATATTGATTTCAGAGCAACTCAAAGTGGCTACCAACCTATACCTACTTTTATATTTAATATTTTTACGTGGTTTTGTGTCAGCTACCTATTGCATTTACGACTATTATGAATCAGTTTTGTTTTTTATATATTTATTGCAAACTTACACTTAGCTATACATATCTGAATAATGTTATAGAATCTTATGAATAACATAAAATTGTATTACTCCTTGTAGGTGTTTAGCTTGACAATAACTTTTGTATAGTAAGTTTTAAGTGAGATTACTAACGATATGTAAAATCATTGAAGAGAGAATCGCACTGATCTTGCCGTTTATTACTTACCAGTATTTATTTAGGTATATGTTATGGACCATGTGATTAATTCGGGCATTATTTATAATGCCCGAGCATTATGAATAATGTCTAGCTTTATCGGGCCAAGTGATTAATAACTATCTTAACTTTATTATTTATCACATTGCACGGGCATTATTATATTGCTACATGACAGTTGGGCAATTTGATAATAAAGCTATATTTTATGCGGTGCGAGGGTGGCAGTTGTTCTAATAAATAAATTCTGTTACTTGGTACATATTTTATGATTATTGTTTCGAAAATTATATGTTCTTTTTTAATGGGAAATTTTAAGTCTAACCACAAAATTATTTATTGGACAATTGTCATCTAATTTACTTACTCGGCATCGTTTTTCTTGATCTCATTTTTCTTGGCTCGTTTTTTTTTTATGGTAGAATTTAATTTGGATTCAAAACATTGTATTAAAAATTGAAGTCAGTGACGAAAACGAATCGCTGCAAACCCGACTTCACGTAGTCTTGTCTGCCCTACCCCTAGAGTGCAATTCAAAACCGCGTAGGCGCGGAGGGTCAAGGCAGCCTGCGAGCTGAGGCGCAGGAGCGTGAAAACCATCTGCGACGATAAGCTCGCATGGTACCGCCGGAGCCCCGCAGCGCCGGAGCCGTGACAGAAGCCATGCTTGCTGCATGTTGCATGCTATTAATATTTAGTTTAAGTTAAATGTCAATAACAATAAAAAAATGAAATTAAATATGTTTATATTACTTTGCCCAAAAGGTCACGGGCAATATGTATAGTGCCCGGTCAATTTGAATAATTATTATCAAATTGCACTCTCATATTGGGCATTTTTCATAATGACCGGGCATTATGTATAATGCGCAATTTATCACTTGGTCCATAACATATACATGTTTAATTCAATATAAAATAGGCATCTAAACTGCATTCACGTGTATATTAAATTAATCATTTTTATTACTTTTTAATACCTAATAGTAGTTTCATGAAAGCAGACAGCCACCATCAAACAGAAACGTCTTTTACCTAAATACCTACCTACTTTGTAATTTTCGAAGGTTATCATATTTTAGCAAATACTTGATAATTATTTAGGTAGGTATATTCTATACTTGCGTTTGTTTACGACTTACATGTATTTGCTTCCATTCTTCTTCCATTTATTTTAAGTATTGCCAGAACAAAATATATTTTTTTGGTCAGTGCGATGAGTGGTACATACAATACCAAATAGGTCGGTTAGTTCTAGTTTTGCGATGAGAATATAAATTCCTATCGTAAATATTGTTGTTTCTGTGTAAGTAAATATGCCTAATAACGTGTTGATGGTAAATAAACGTTCTAAAAAATAACTTTTTGTTTTATTATTGTCTACTAGCTTTTGCCCGCGACTTCGTTCGCGTGGAATAGTGACTTCCTCCAGATTTTTGGTTTGACCAATAGATGGCGCTGTATGTCCGGAATAAATTTTATTTTTTATTTTTATTTTTTTGTAATAAAAACTATCCTATGTCCTTTCTCAAGTTTCAAACTATGTCTGTACCAAATTTCACACAAATCGGTTCAGTAGTTTAGGCGTGAAGAAAAGACAGACAGACAGACAGAAAGACAGACAGACAGACAGACAGACAGACAGACAGAGTTACTTTCGCATTTATAATATTAGTTTGGATGAGTTTGAAAAAATAAAGAACTTTCCACAAAGCAGAGGGACTTCCCCATATGACTTTGTTAAGTTGCCAACCATTAAAATTGACAGAATTATTCAATATTCATACACAAAAATCCTACTTATTACCTTAATCTAGTTGAAAATAAACAAACAATCACTTAATAAACTTTATTTCAATTTCAAAAGATACAATTAAATTAAATTGATTAACATTACCAACTATTTATTGCTATCTAATCGAAATCAACCCAGTCTTTATTTGTTAATGTGGGTAGAAAAATATTTTTTACTTGTACCTATCTACTTTGGATACTTAGGTACATTATAAATGAGGTAATTTATTTGATTATTATTTTTCTTTTTAACTACACAACTTTGCGACAAATAGTTAATTTTCGAATCTAAGTACATAGTGGATAGTGGAAGAATTGTGTATGTCATACATAAAGTATGAATATTCCAAGGTCCTTAACATAAACTTAAATATTTTCAAAATAAATAGTCATAATTTATGGGAAGTTTTTGATAACATTTGGTTTACGTTAAAGAGTATTATTGTATAGATAGCTTATTTGTTTCCATAAATTCTAAATTACTTTTTTTGTGGATTTAATTTTCAATTATATTTATCAATCATCATTTGTATTAAAATGTAATTATTACTGGCAAGTTAAAAAATGATTGCTAGCTAGACAACCCTTATGTGATACAGATCATATCACCGCATACAAGTACTAAGATCTTAATCAAAACCACAAATTCTAACTAAAATTTATGGCGGTTCGCAGCTAATTTCCCATTTTCTCATAGCCATTTCGTACCTCCGTCACTTCAATGTTCCGAACCGCTGTTAAATTTGGCATAATATATACTTATAATAATTCAAGGTGGGATATGCTTACCATTACTCAAACATTTTTAGGTTTTATGAAAAACAATTAAGTGCTTCTGTATTCAATATTCATATAATTATTTGGTGTATTCTTCACATTCAACTAGTTTGAATTGTTTTTTTTTTTTTTAAGATTATACATAATTTAGAACAGTAGAGATTTTTGGTTGTGGCCAAAATTATCATAAACAAAATTGAGCCATACATAATAATCATAGATATGATTTTTTTTTAGCTTGATATGCACTAAAGCTACACACATTCTGCAGCATCTTTGTTTATAAGACAAATTAAATGTCAAGCATGTTTAAATCCATACAACTGTTTGCATTACTTAACATTATTTTAAACAGTGTAGCTACCTGAAAAACAAAAATCACTTCAGTGAAAATTAGCATAGGTTAACTTACCTGGTCACAGACAAACACAAGTTTAGAATCAGACTAAAAACATAACCCTTCTCTGCAGAAGGGCAAAAAACTAACTATGTATTTGCATTGAAGCAAATACTAAATTTGTTCACTACTGTCTGCATCCCGTTTTTCAGTCTCAGCTTTTTTCAATTTCTTTGCTCTTATATCAGCCATTGTCTGTTCAATGGACCGCTGGTCTTTTTTATTCTCGCTAGGAACTTCTCCATAACTCTTGTTGACATTTGTTTTCTGAGCTGCATTAATAGCAGCCTCCTGACCTATCAAATGAGCATACTTTTGCTTATAGAAAGTACCGCTTAACTCCTCTTTACCACGCTTACGTTTTCTATTCTTTTCTTCTTCGTAATCTAGAGCTGCTTGCTTCTTCTTTTCAATGTGTGCTAGAGCCATCTCGGCAGCTTTGTCTTCATCCCAGACGCCGCCGGCCCTACGTACTGTCAGTTCATCCTCAGAAGGGCCGTTGTCTTTAAGGTACACAACCGAGTATCGGTCAACACCTTCTTGTCCAAAAGAGAACACTTGTAACCCAGCTATTTCGGACACATCCCGAATAATGGACCTGTACATTTGTTCCATAGGTTCAAACTGCAGGTGTGGTTTTGTACCATCCTTGATAAAGTTACTAATTTTCTCTTCAACTCGTTTCCTAAATCTGTTTATCATATTCCGTTCTTCTTTTTGTCTATTTTCCACAGCCTCTTTTTGTTTACGCATAGCATTTTTCTGGGCTTCGCTAGCTGATGGTGGTTTTTGCATGGAATTAAGGATGGAGTCAAGTAGATCCATTTTTTAAATTTGGTTTTCTGACAAGAATGAAGTGTATGAGATTATTTCTGTTATGCGTTGCTGCCAGTTAGTGGGGAATCTGAAGTTATCCCCAAGTGGTTCTGTATTTAATTCTTTAAAAGATAATATGGCTAGGGACGTGTTGATTTGGGCACAAACTTGGCTTCCAAAGGTTACTGTGTCTGCTGCAAACTCTAGAAGCTGCTTAAGTGATGGCTGAAGGGGAGTTCCCCTCACAAGTGCAGAGATCTCTTCAAAATTAATTTCTCTGCAGCTTTCTCTGAGTGTTGTGTTCTTGTTGCAGAGTTTTTCAAATAAATCCTCTAGAGTGCACCTGGAAATAAATATAGTAATTGTTAAAATAAGCCATTTAGTTGTCTACATCTGTAGCAATATTCTTTTGTTAAATATTATCTTTACTATAAGATTACATATATTATTTCTGTATGTAGCAATTAAGTTCATAATAAAATAAGATTCAATGTTGTCAGAACATTGTACTTTAGTTTATAATTACAAAAACATTTGCAAAAAATTCCAATTACTTGAGAAAATAAATAACCTTTGCATTTCACATTAAGTTTAACCTGAAAATTGTAGTATACTATTACGTAGATAAGCAAAAATTCTAGAAACTACACAAAAGGCTTATCACGTAACTGAGACGCACATGTATGACTCAAATATCACCACAAGTGCTAACACTTACAATTTGCTTCGTATTTCTTGTACGTCTTCCGAAATGAGGTTATGTATCGAAGCAGTCAACTTGCTTTGCAATCCTTCAAACTGCTCCAAAGGCGTGCCCGTCAACACGGCCCTACAAACAAATGCCATTACAAACACAGTCATAAAACAAAAACAATAAACATTACTGTAATTTCACTTACTCCTTTATGTTCCTACAACGCTTTATCAGTTTATTTATAGATGCAACGCAGTTTTGGCAATCTTTCAAACTTGTTTTAACAGTCGAATGGAATTCGTCAAAGTATGAAAAGTAGTCAATTAATTGTTTTTGAACCTTGGCTTCCATTATTCAGGAGAAAATCCATAACTATGTTTTATATTTTCACAATATCAACAACCCATTCGCTTGCATTTACGGCAAAAGAAAATGACACATTGCGAAGTTGACATTTGACAGCACAGACCATCAATGACAAGATAAAACATTTATGAGGTAAGCAACTGTTTTATGAGAAAAACGCCTTATTACATCATGCATTCTAGGTGTTTTTGAATAAACTAGTTTCCTATTGACAAATTAAATAAATGGAAATCTTTCTCGATACTCTTCTAGATAGATAGATCTTTCTCAAATAAAAACTAAAAAAAAGTCATTACACAGGTAGCACTTAGAACGTATACTTATTTACTTTATACGTCATACATAGTCGTAGCTATCTCTGTAAAGAGTAAAATTAAATAAGTAGAACTAAAACCGATAACTTGCAAAAACCGGTATTATATATTTTTTAATATGGGTCAGAATGAGTTTCTGTTTTTATCTTGAAACAAACATGGGTTGTAATTTCTTTATTGTAATCTTGATTTTCTTCGGTCACGTTCGGTTTCATTCGACGGGTGGTCGATTGCACCTGTCAAAACGTAGCACCAATAGCAAGCCTTCGTGTGTGACCTCGAAAAATGCTAGTCTTTACTTTGATACGAGGTGAAGTGCATGTCCAAAGTCGTCGCGTTTTATTAAATGAAAACACGTCGGAGATCTTTAAAAATAATAAGTGCCTGTTAATATTTCACCAATGAAGTGTGCCGTAAAATGAGTGTTAAATGGTGTGATCTAATTTGAGCATTTCTTATGAGAATTGTGTTTTTGCTTTCGTGAAAATGAATGGCAAACTGCATAGTGAAACCGGCGCTTTCTCATCTGACGACATGCGCGCCGAAATATTGAACCCTTTCGTTCACAAACTGGAGCTAGATAACACATATGACAAAATAAAGGTATGGAAATAGAGATCAAGTATTGCATTGCATAACACCACCAAGTGAAAGTATTATTCGTTAAAGTTGTAATTGAATAAAAAAACATAGATGCCGAGATGTTCTGCGCAAGTCAAGATTCAGTAATGACAAAGGATGGAATAGATGTTTTGTTGCAAAATTGTGCTAACAAAAACAATAATTCATGCAAAAATGATGATCGTCATAATATTTAACTAGCGTATTAGGGCATCCATGATATCCATTGTGACTTTATTGTTTTATAATATATTAAATTATTCTATGTTTGAATGAGGAACAATTTAATTAAATGGGATATCCAAATATGTATTCTAGAAAACGTTTGTTTATAAGGCCTTGTGTCTTCTGACACTGAATTGAATACAAATAAACTGAGACCTTGAGATTGCTAATGTTTTTTATTTAATTCGCTTTTTTTGCTTCGTCTTGTTGAGGAAAAGGTCGTATTCAGGTCAATTGAGTTTAAGCAAGAGGAGATACAAATAATAATATTTCAAGGAAGAAAAAATGATGTTATTTTCTTAATAAATACTGCCATAATCGTTATACATACCAAGCACATTATCTTTTAGCTAAGTTAATCAGGATTTCTAGAGGCTTCGATCCCACGCAGATGTAAAAGCGCATTAAAAAATAATTATTATTTCGAAACATCAAACATTGTAACCACAAAGGGCCAACTTATCTATGAGAAGTTTCTTAGTAAGTTGGACTAAAGAACATCTAAATGAACACTTTCTAACGCAAACATTACAACTATGTTAAAATAACTGTACATTATTCATTAATGGGGATGCCATCGCCTTTTCACTGTTTTAAGGCGACGAATTGGTCAACAATAATTCCATAACCGGCACGCGCATCTAAGGCGCCAAAAGGGGTCGGAGCGTCTGAGCGGGGCGAGGATAACAATACGCGCGCAAGCTTATAACTAAAAGTCGTAAGCGACAAAATGGTTTTGTAATTTTATTATTTAGAAATGATAATTTGATAAAAATTCCTTCTACAATTTTAAAGAGTATGTATATACTCAACTACTAAAAAAGTTAAGAGGCTTAAATCGGTCCCGTTTGCCCATAATATGTGAATCTCTTTTTAAAAAGAGGTATGTTTGATATATTTTTCTCTGTTATAAAAGTTACCTAATTATGTTTCTACGTCTAACAAAATAAGGTTTATATCATGAACTTTCAGGTAACCAAGTTGTATTTTGATCCGTTTTGTATTTAATGAGAAAAATTGACATCCTTGGCGCCAAAAATTCCAATTCGTCCTCTTAAAGACTCAATGATAACAGTGAAATAAATTTAAATAAAACTACACCTAGCGTTAAAGGCGAAATAAGCATTAAAAAAACCCTATACATTTTAAAACAAGGTATCCTAGTACAGGAAGCAATAGACTACTACATGCAATTTACGTTTTAATATTTTTCTCACTTTACAATGACAAGGCAAAATTTGTCTCAAAATAGGTATTAATCCAAAATAGTGTTATTTTTTAATTGAAATTGGTACATGGCGAAAAATGTAAACGAGAGATTTGAATCATGTACAGTTGTTCAAAAAGCCGTTATTCACATGGGCTTATGTGAGGGAAAGTTAGTAGTTAACATGATACACTGTAGTTTTCTACAGATTGGCAGTTAAACATCATAGAACACTGGTCACGCAATTGACCAAAGAAAGTGACATAATTTTCTTCCGATTTCCTCCACTCAATGAACTTGCTTATGTAATACAGGCAAATAAATTACAATAAATACATAGGTATGTAAGACTACCTGCAATGAATTGTAATAATATAATAAAAATAGAAGACTTTGGAGAAAGTACTTTGATGATGTAATTTTTGTTGTTGTGTAATGCTTGTTATTCTTTGCCTACTTCGTTACTTCCTAATTCTTGTCCACTGACAGTAATCTCCAATTTCACTACGCTTGTTTGAAGGATTGAGGAGTTGTTGATATTTTAACAAATTAAGCTGATAAATGGCTTTCTGCTTTCTGAGTAACGTTCAGACGGATTCCTTTTTTGTTAATTTATGCTGGGTGCAGTCCAACGAACCGGCAAAACAAGAACTAAAAATGACTCGTTGTTTTGGAGCTAAGAAGCTTGAATCCAATCGAACGATTGCCGAACCAACGACGCAACAGCATCGCGAAATAAGACGCTGAATCATTCGTCTGAGAGAGAAATATTTATCTAACCTGTTACAAAATAAGACTCATTTGGCATTGAACTGAACGGGCGACAAAAATCAAACACGTGTGGCTGAAAATAAAATATGCATTGTATGCGAGTATATACACAAAAATGCATTCATGTTAAGTAGTATCAATGTAATTTTTTTGACTAAGTAAATATGCCTAGCGTTATTCTTTTGTAGATCTGCATGTTTAAAGAATGAATGTGTGCTAAGTATGAATGTAGATGGATGGAGAGGAAGAGGAAGACCTAAGACAAGATGGATGGATTGCCTGAAAGATGACATGAATAGGAAGGGAGTGAGTGTCAGTATGAGGAGTGACAGGGAAAAATGGAAGAGGATGACATATTGCGCCGACCCCAAATAACATTGGGAACAGGGCAGGAAGAAGAATATCAAGCACTAGAATTTAGGATTTCAAATACGGTTTGAAATAATAAAATTCCCTATATCTTCTATGGATGAAATCATCAACATAAAACTGGAAATTGAAAACAAATTCAACCAGATTATCCGGCCATTTTGCATAGCATTGAATGTAAAAGAAGTAACTGACTAAATCAATACGTATTTTAATTCTATTTATACTTGTTGTTTAAAAACAAATATTGAAAGTATAAGTTGTAGATAGCTTTAACGTAATTAGTTTTTGAACCACGCCGAATTCTTAGAAATCTTCAATACTATGCAATTATTTTCGTTTTAGCCTCAATAACCGCTTAAGTTAAGTTAATACTTCATAATGCATTAGATTCATAGAATAAGTATATACCTAAATATATATAAAAAAATAAGACAACTGCGACATGCAACCGGTTCTAAGTTTGCATGCCAGTAATTCTAATTCAATTGTACCTGTAATTTTTTTGTCAAACAATTTAATTTGAACCTGAGCTATAAGATTAGTTTCACATCTTATTTTCGTTTGTTTCAGACGGCAATATTCACGGTAATATTATTGCCTTTCCGAGTCATCGTGATCTGTTACCTAATAGTAACAGCGTGGTTCCTTGCATGCATTGGTCTGTATGGCCTAAGCGAAGAAGACCTTAGGCGGCAGCCAATGACGGGCTGGAGAAGGTAATTTAGCATAATTACTAAAACTGTTACAAAATTCTCGCTTTTGTAAAGTCTTTGCCAAAGATTGAATTGCCAATTTGTTATTTTGGTGCTTCTTTCAACGTGGATTTAACGAAAAATAATTAAAGAAGTACGTCAGGTGTTAAATTCTATTGGGCTTATTTTTAAAACGACCACATTAAAACAATACCTATAGTAAAAAAAAGAATGCGAAGTCTTTAATTTGCCGCAAAATTAAAATACTAGGAAGTTAAAACAAAAAAAGTACACCTCAGCACTTTTTGTGCCGGTAACCTAAGCTTATTGTAAGCAGCTATCTAACCTAGTTCGTTCAAGGTCGTATTTGACTGCCTTTACTTCAGAGTTTTTTTGTCAATTTACTTTACATTGTAACTAAAAAGACAAAGTATTTTACATAATTTACACATCTCTCGGCTTGTATGTATAAGTAATATAATTTGTTTCTACCGTTAACTACTTGTCTGATGCTCGACAGAGCGTGCCATATGTAGGTCAGCTTAGTGTTTGGGAATGTCAGACCAGTCCATCACTGAGATTCGCAAAGTTAAATGCAGATAAATAGCACAAGGTGCTTTTCAGACAACCCTGTCGAGGCAACAAGATAACAGGTTTCTTTTTTTAAGTAGTTAATTTTTCACGATTTCTATTTTTAACCAATCGATGTCAAAATAACCAATGTCAAGTTATATCTACAACCGAAGTCTAAAAGGTTAATATCTAAACGATTCTATTTACGTTATGAGTTTTTGATAAACTGTGTCTAAAGAAAATATGTACTTTACGCGCAATTTACTTTCTTTGGTATGTATGCCAGAAACGGTGCTCGATCTCTCGATGTGAAATGATAGCGTTAACATGTTTCTTGTTTCTCGTGACCTTGATGATACACTCTTGAAGTGGTTGCTAGAGAAACATATAAGCAGATGTCTAATTCTTTGAAGAAACTAATGACATTGATCTTTCTTAAGAAAGTGAAACCTTGATCAAAAATATGTGAAAGACATAAACAGTGCCGCGAATACTGCGGATGCATTTTTATGTCGGACGTATTATTGAGTCAACATTAAACCGGTAATTTCGGTAAAATCCGGTTTTTATGGTCAGGCCTATTTGTGGGAGTGAGTACGTTAAACATTCATTCATTGAACGTTGTAATTTAAAACGTGTTTATTTTATTGGTTTTTGAGAAAGTTAATGCTTTCTTGACTTAAAAATGAGTTCTACTATTCTGTACCTATATTATAGATTCTTATTATGCACCTAAGTAAATGCTATTTAATTGTTATGACCATTAACATATTAAATGTAATTCACTAATAACTTGTGACCTAATATTCCAGATATTATAAGTTCAAGGTGAGCAAGTTGTTAATTAATATTATCAAAAAATATTATAAACATAACTAGGTACCTAGGTAATGTTTACTTGTTTATTCGTACTATTGTCATTGTAATTTTTTCATATCAAATTCATAGTGCAGAAATGGCCGCATAGATTCAATAGGCCATAGACGTCATCAATTCATCATAGAGTTGGGAGATGATTTCAATGATTTGTACGCTAGAAAGCGCGGGAAGGCGGTGAAGTGTCTCGTCGATAGGCCTACTAGCGAATCATCGTGACCTTAAATAGTGCTGTTATTCGATAGTTTTAATTTGTTTAACTGTTAGACATAGGTATATTTATTATCAAGTAAGTACCTACCTATTTGCATTGCTTTACGTTATTGTAACGCTAATTTTGCACGACGATTCTGATATTTTTTTTGTGCTGTTCTACTAGTGAACTTCACTACAATATTTATGTCGGTATATTTTTGGTTTCAAACTTTGTGAAATATGATTGTTCTTCGTGAAAATATGAACTTAGTTAGGTGCCCAGATATTTACTTATCATTACGCGTTGGTATTTACCTGAGTCTTCGTATCTTACAAGAAAATACAATCTTCCCTTGGAAAATATTAATTTCTACGAAAAAAAAAAAATATTTCGCATCGCTATTGTAAAACAACTTTCTAGATTATTTTTCTCAGACAGCAATTACGTAGTTAATATTGAACATTATGCAAATTGTATTGTTAATTATTTCGGTTTCAAGGCCTAACGAGTATTGAATACTAACTTGTCAATAGGAGTAATAGTCGTCAAATATTTATACTTAGCTGTAAATTCAATGGGCCTTGAGACAGAAAAGTTAACAATAAAGATATAAAAGGTACCTACAATTTGACCGATTTTAATGTCTATTCAACTGATTGCAAACTATCAATTGCATATATTGATTGTCAAATTGTGCCTACGAAACTGAGATATAAAAAAACCTAGATTTCTCATTTTAGTCTTGCTAATTTTGTATTGGAAGAAAAGGGACATTTTGAATACACATCAAATGACATTATTATAGAGGTATAGTATAGGCTTGGTAAATACCTACCTTGTAATACACGTTCAATTTATATAGAACTAGGAAAACAGCTTCTCCGTATTTATTTACTTGTAGGCAAAAACATCGTGAAAAAAAAACGCAAAAAAAAAACTGATGATATGCCTAATAATTACCTACTAAAAAAATGAGTCATTTAAACTTCCACAAAAATTATTATAGGAGATGTTATCTTATCAAGTCACGAAACAATCTTTTGTATCACAAACAAATGAAAGTAATTATTGGAACCCGTTATTAAAAAAATGCTTTTATTCTCATTTGTAGAGCAAGAAGTGCAAGTAAAAGTTATCATGGGACAAAAATGCGAAGTCATTCCTGCCTAAGGCGGCCAACTTTATAGTAAGTCAATGCGGGACACCGACCCCTATCCACAATAAGAATTAGGATTTGTTGGAATTGTTAATGGTGTACTTAAATTAGAAAGACTATTGCATAGGTACACTAGCGCTCTTTGAACTTGAGCCTTTTTTGTCTCTGTCTCTCTTGCACTTGGCGCGCGAAACAAAACAATGAAAACTCCGGGAAACTCACGTAAACGCATGCGGCATGAACACACGGACGCACGCGCGCAGCCGTACACACACACACACACACACACACACACACGCTTGATGATACACTGCCTGCGGTAGCAACGGCGCCGCGCCGCATCTCGTCATTCGTATTTTGATGTGGAACACCTTTATGCGAGCAAAGCGATGGGAAACGAGGAATGCGGGACATGCGGGACGCCTTAGACGATTTGCGGGACTATTTTATTAAATATTGTAATGCGGGATTGCAACTGTCATTACGGGACGGTCCCGCAGAATGCGGGACGGTTGGCCGCCTTATTCCTGCCCTGATTTTGGGTCCAGTTATTCGGTTGTATTACGATTTTTTGATAGATTTGTTGTAGTACGAATAAACGGAATTCAAACAAATTCACACAGAATTCATGAATATATACAATAGTGAGCTTAAACTCAGAGATGAGAATTCCCTAACAGCAGAACTTTGAGGTTTTATTTTCCAGAGATAGGTATAGGTAACTTTTTGTGACTTCAAATCCGTAAAATAGAGTTCTCCGCCAATAATACAAAAAAAAAAGAAATTGGCTCCATATTTGATTCAATAAATCTCTATCATCTTCTATGCTTCATGAGTCAAAAATGCAAATAGCGTTGGAACTAGACTAACGCTAGACACTGAGGTCACTAGCCTGTTTTTGAAAATTTGGACCCAAAAAGTAGTAGTGGGGTCAAACATTTCAATCAAACAAGATTTGAAACCCGTTCATAGCAATTTTGTACCGTTCAATAATTTTAAATTTTGAACACGAAAGTGCTACCTACTCATTAAAAATGAGCACCTATTTTGTATATTTGGTTGCCTACCTAAATGAAGGGTTTATCCTTCAAGAAATAAGTTCCAACGACCTACGGAATATCATCAAACTAGCTTCTGCCCGCATCCCGTGGGAACTACTTCCCGTACCGGGATAAAAAGTAGCCTATAGCCTTCCTCGATAAATGGGCTATCTAACACTGAAAGAAATTTTCAAATCGGACCAGTAGTTCCTGAGATTAGCGCGTTCAAACAAACAAACTCTTCAGCTTTATAATATTAGTATAGATGTTGCAAAAGGTAATGTGTCTTTGATTAAGAATACAAAAATCGTCTTTCATCATTCCAAACCTTGATACATGACGGTCATCCGTTTGAGTGAACGTCAGTATTTCATTGTTTTAACAATAATGCAATAGTTAATGACATAAGATTGTACAACACAAATTCGGGTATCATCATTATTTGTAATATGTACGTTATTTTGCTTTTTGTCGAAATAAAACATTAGTTACAAGTTAAGAACCTAATTAGTGTCTGCAATAGTTAGTGCTGCTATTTTACAACATACTATGATGCTAATGTTTGGCCAGCTATGAAGAACTCTTGTACATACCTACTATTTATTAATTGAAACGCAGCTTTCACCTTGTTTAAGCAAATTATACATAAGCACCTAAATGAAGTTCATAAACGATTTATTTATAAAAAAACAACATGCAAGACAGGTAAAAAGATCATTTTTTGCTACAAAAGACCTTGAAACGACTTATCTTTAGGGTTGAGGTCAAGATAATATTAATACTCGTAAAAGTAATCGACCTTAAGTGACATAAGTACGTAACTGCCGTCTGAGGTCTTTAGGGAAATATAAGATTCCCTTCAACTCCCAATGGATCGTTTTGTGTCGCTTAAACCAATAGACTTAAGTAAATAATCATTATTAGATTACATTATAGTTAGTAATAATCAGTATAGACATGTAAAATCCTAAGTGGCAATCGGGTAAAAACAACGCGAACTTTCTTTTTTACCGAAATAATTAATTTTTCGTGCTGATGTAGTATTTCTTTGCTGGACACACAATTTTCCGTTTTGTGTCCGTACTAATCAGAAAAGATCTCACTATTAAATCATTGAGATAATATCTTAATAAGCTATTACTTTCTAACGTAACCGAACTGGTACAGAAACCTCACTACGTTTTGACATGAAGCCTTACGGCCATTCCCAATATCCTATCTAAGTATCTGTTAATTTGCATACTGAAGATTTGCCATTTCTTGTATGGGGCTAATGTCAAAATTTTATCTCTAGTAAGCATACCTATATCAATAGATAGATAGTATATTAGGAACGGCTGTAACTTGCAAAATCTTAAGTCTTTACCTTCGATAAGGTCATGCGAAATTGACATTGCCATATAATTTTGACGGAGCGGCCTTTATCGACACTTATGTAATCTGATTTCCGCATATGTGACGTATTATATAATAGACCGTGGGTGGGAGAGGCTCAAATTGGAACAGTCAAGCTATGATGGTAATGTTAGGCGCTTTAAATCTTTACTTTGGTGGTTTAAGTACTTTTAAAACGGTGTGAAATCCGTATCAACAAGACTAAGATACAATAAATAAGTATTGTATCTTCATTATGTAAAGTCAGAGTTTGTAAAGAGGTCTATGCTCAGGTGTAGGATAGTAAAAAGGCAGTTAGATTTAATCGCGAGGCTAATCAAATTAATAGGCGTGATTCATATGTGTTATTTGTAGGTTTATAATATTATTAGGATTATTTAGATAAAATAGTGATAAGATATTTTTGACAGTGACTAACTAAGGTAGGTACCTACATGGCTAATTGTTTATGAAAGAAATGGGCTGAGATTAGGAAACGTTACTTTAGTTACATTTAAATTAAAGAATATATGAATGTTATTAGTAAATTACATTAGTGTATTATACAGTCGTTACGGGAAGTCAGAAGCCAGTAAGTCTGACACCAGTCTAACCAAGGGGTATTGCGTTGCCCGGGTAACTGGGTTGAGAAGGTCAGATAGGCAGTCGCTTCTTGTAAAGCACTGGTACTCAGCTGGATCCGGTTAGACTGGAAGCCGACCCCAACATGGTTGGGAAAAAGGCTCGGAGGATAATGATGATGACATTAATATATTAAATTGAACACGCAGAAATAAAACTGTCTGATGATTTCATTTATTGTAAGAGATTTTAAAATGAACAACCAAAAATCTAGAACAAAGCAACCAGTTTTATTCAATTCAAATAACGAAAATATTCATTTAAAATAATACATTATTATGCAAAACAAGCGGACTTTGCAAAACAGGCTAGACATGTTTTTGAACTCGAAATTCAGAAATAAAATGTAGACGCAAAGACTGCGTTGCTAGACTGACAGTTTATAAAGACGCCATTGAACTGTACGTACCATAGATTTTATTTTTAACCGACTTCAAAAAAAGTTATTTATTTATTTATTCACCAACAGCTACAAAAATTTGTACAGGTTTCACCTATTTCAATACTGTTGTAACTTATTTCTAATAACTAAATATTATAATTTTTTATGCGATCATCGTTGAAGTCTGTTTCGTCCGCATCGTGACCACACCTGTTTTCAAATGATGATAGATAAATGAATAATCAGCACTTTCTATTTCACTTGGGTGAGATCGCTGCTTTCTCAAACAAACTGATTTTGTTCACATTATTTTCCTGGTTAATTCTGTTTTGATGAGACGGATAATGTGTTAGAATTGATAGTTTATTTACTAATAACGGTGATTTGTCATAACTGTCTTTATAAAATGTGGTTCATCTAACCGGTTTAATGCAACAATAATTAATGATTTAGGCAAGTCCTGCATTTTGAACACTAATTTATTTTAGAATTTAAATTCTAAAGGTAATGGTGGTTAAGGTTAACTTATAATTTTCTGTCTTAACGCATGTTTTTTCCACAGGAGCATGAGGGCATCATACTAACATTTCCCAACTCCCTCACATAACAATGGTTTGTTCCACAGCAAACTGCGCTTCTCAATCTTGTCGCTAATGCGGTTGGTGGTGGTGGCAGCTGGGTTCCACCGGGTGAAGGTGCTGGGGAAACACCACGTGCCCTCTAACTCAAGGGACGCGCCGGTGGTGGTGATGGCGCCGCATTCGACCTTCTTCGACGCCATAGCTATCGTCTGTCTTGGAGCACCCAGCGTGGTGGCCAAAGCTGACACTGCGAGACTCCCGTTCATAGGACGTAGGTCTAATCGCATGATGCTTTGAGAAACGCTGTCTTTTTCTTTTGCTGTGTTATGCATGCTTGATGCTTTTTTTTCTCTATCTTTTTTGTTCTGTGTTGTCACACTTGCACAATATTCTCCTTTCAGTGTTGCCAGTCGAAAATATTTAGAGCATGAATTAATATGCAGAATCATGTATTAGCCTTCACAGTGTTATTGAGCAATGGTCACAGCAAATTAGTGTACATTATGTGTTGTTCATATTTGTTTCCTTACTAAGTATTTATGGAGCTTGTTTGAATCTTAATGAAGAGCGGTGTATTGTACATATTGTTTATTGTTGTTACTTATAAGGCTCTGTGGTTTAGTCTATGTTTTGTGGATATAGCACAATGGTACTAGCAAAAGTTTATGCACTATAATTTTGGCACTGGACTTCTTTTTTGTAGTGCTTATATTCGTGTAGAAGCTACCAGACTAACATTATTTGGAAATAAATAAATATACAGATTTAGTTTGACCAGCCAGTAAGACTGACACCAGTCTTACCAAGGGGTATTATTGGGTTGCCCGGGTAACTGGGTTGAGGAGGTCAGATAGGGCAGTCGCTCCTTGTAAAGCGCATCATTTGGAAATAAATATGCAGACTTAATTTGGCATGTATGTAATTAAGTTTGCACTTACTAAATGAGCAATGAAACAGTTCAGAATCAACTACCACAAATATGAAATATATATAAATATATACCATATATTCTCGAAAAAAATAATTTGTACTGCAGCGTATTTCCCTTTCCGTGTTCAACTGGCGACACTGGTCTCGCGAAATCCACACGCTTTTGTTTTACTACGGAATCCTACGATCCCGTGTTCAATTCGCGTCAATTGAGCACGCTTTTGCGATCAAGCAACGTTAAAAGAAGTTTTACAAAACAGTGTGTAATTGAATTGAACACGGTTTTTTAACCTGTCTATTCGAAACAAATCCGTACTGATTTGACGCGTTCGTAAATGTTCGGGATAAATCGTGCGGGCCGAAGCAGGCCAGAGCGCCCGAAGTTGGATTCGCGCGCTTCTCATTGCAATTTGTTATTTGTTTGTTACTGTGCGTTCATGGTTGTACCTATTTTGTTTAGGTACATAGTGCATAATGGAAGAGTTTAAAAGGGTTTTCAGTGAAATTACAAAAGATTTTGAAATACTCAACTATGACTGTTTCATTCATGCATGATAAGGAAATATGACGTTAACGAAAAATAAAGGTCCAACCTACATCTATTTCGAGACGGCATCAAAAACAATTACCCAGCAGTGGTAGAATTCAGTCCGACCGTCCTGTTAAAAAGAAACGTGCACACAATATCGCTGTGAACATGACCAAAACGAACGTTCCGCAAAATAGTTGTCGATGTTTTTTTTTTTTGTTATTTTTGTGCTGATAGTAAATGTTTCATTAATTGTATTGTATGTTATATTTCTTTGAAATCATATTGAGTTAATAATACAACCTACCGCCTACTGTAGAATAATACCGTCGCTGATTCAACACGCTTTTGAAGACTCAAACAGTCTAAGAGACGAGTCAAAAAAGCGTGTTCAGTTCAACTGCACACGATTTTGTTAAACCTTACCCAGCGCCACTTGATCGCAAAAGCGTGCTCAGTAGTCGCGAATTAAACACGGGATCGTAGGATTCCGTAGTAAAACAAAAGCGTGTGGATTTCGCGAGGCCGGTGTCGCCAGTTGAACACGGAAAGGGAAATACGCTGTACTGCAAATGAACCGCAGTGTTCCGACGTTTCGTGCATGGAATAACTGCAATGGAGTCACGTCAAAATGCTTTGAAATGCACCGTAATTTATGCTTACTTCATGCACTCTTTTTATATGAAGTTATATGCACAATATGGCTTTAATGACGTAGCACTTTTTAATGTGGGAAGCCGACACTGACCACGTTGCGAAAAGGTTAGGTAGATGATGATGAGATGAATTGTAGCTTAAAATACTAGTAAGCTAAAATATCAGCTTGTATGTAATATTCCAGCAGTTTTTCAAGTTAGATGGTAGATAGAATGAGAATATTCCGACATTAGCATTAAAGAAAATTGCAACATTTACATAGCTCCTAGTAATTTAGATGCTGATGATGATTTACATTAGCGATTTTCATTACTATTTCTTGTTCTTACATAAATTACCTATAGGTATTAGTACTATAACAAAAAATCAAATACTGGACCATACTGAAAACACTGGTACTCAGCTGCATCATGGTTTGATTAAAAGCCGTTAAATGATAGTTGGGAAAAGACTCGGGAGATGACAAATACTGGACCTTAAGCTTAGTAAAGTTAAATATTAGGTACTGTTTCTAGTAGCATGATTTAAATTTACCTGATTAACGAACAATAGTTTACCTTCCTTCCTTAAAATTATAGAATTTGATAGTAAAAACAATACACAGTTATTTTGTGAAAACCCTGCGTGTTATGTTTTCCTTCTCACATAGAGGTGTTTACCTACATTGAGGTTACAGCATTGACCATAGAGAAGGTTCTATTTCGGACTGAAAAACTTAATATCTCGGGTCCCTGTCAAGTTATAATTATGATTTTTTCACATCCCAAAAATATTTTATATCCTCGACAGGTTGACGTCATATCAGACCTTTCGGTTAAAAATACATGGCCTATAATAACGTCTCTGTGCAAAATCGAAACGCTTTTAGCAAGTTATTTTTATAAACATATTTTTAATAAGATTTCTTGAGTAGGTATATTTATGAATCCAGTTTGTTGATAAAAGTGATAAACAGGAGTCTACAAAACAGGTAGAATGTAGGCTTAATTTTTGAAAACATAAAAAATGTATCGTCTATCGATAAACAAGTTTTTGCCTAGAGGTCAAAATTCGGCCTTGAAAATATTTTTTTCTGGTTTTGATTGATAAAACAAAAACTTATAGGTATAATAAGGAGGAAAATATTCTTCAAATCCTAATCTTTTGGCTTAAAAATGTATATAGGTATTTATTTATTTTAAAGTAATGTAGGTTATAATTACACTTATTATATTTAATTTATAAAAATGTTAATTATAGGTCCGTAAAATGCGTGCAAGGTTGATTATGTAAATGTACAGACACTATACTCTTCAGACCATTTATTAAAAAATTGCTGACTTTTCACACATGGCGGCTCCGGTTGGTTAAATGGTCTAAGCCTGTATGTTTGTTTTTTCGGTCATCGTCACTGCATTAATTTAGCTGTCCATCCGTGCTTACATCTTGACACACCGTTATTTCACGTCAATGGAAGCCATAGATAGTACCTATTACTACCTGGCCATCGCATTTTGTTCCTTAGATTGGTTTCTTTATAATACCTACTATGTATCAAACGGTTTTTGTATAAATTGTTGAACTAGGTTCTTTTTTTAAACGATGATATGAAGGTCGGAAGTCCGTTATAGGTGAAAAGAATCGATATTTCAATGAAAGTGGAATTTTTGATAACCTATTTATCTGCAATTAATAACGGCTTAATTGCCTATGCCTTAATTGTTGTTATTCATTTATTATGATTATGCTACATTAATGATCTTAAAGTACCTTCTCTATTACAGCCTTAATAAAGGGCTTTTTGAGGGCGCCTTGCTTCGCTGATCACATTTATCGCCTAGTTAAGTTAATGAGTACCGTGGAAGCATCATTTAAAGAAAAGCCAGCCTTTTAAAAGAAAATGAGCTCGACTACATGTATGGGTAGTCAGAAGCCAGAAAGTCTGACAACCAAGATAAGGTTGCCTGGGTGTAACTGGATTGAGGAGGTCAGATAGGCAGTTGGTATATGTAAAACTTTGGTACTCAGCTGCATCCAGTTAAAACTAGATGCCGACCCCAACGTAGTTAAGAAAAAGCCTTGGCAAGTTCAACCAACCATCTCACTTTTTAATGTTGTTTCAACGCTTGACGGATACAAGAGTATTTAGAAGAGATATTTTAATATCTCTGGCCTTAATTGCATCCAACGAGCATCGGTGCAACTAGGCCTGAATGTACGTCAATGCAAAGATCAATGACTGCGCTAAAGTAAATGTGGTCTGCCGAAAGAAAACAGAAACCGATATGACGCACATTGCTACTCTTCACGAGAGAAGAGAGCGTGGTGACCCACTCAAGTGGTGCTTCTCAGTGAAATAGAAGGTCTTTGTCCTGCAACGGAACACACAGATCGAAGTTATTTGAAACAAACCTGTTCGCCTACTTATTAGAAGCTAAAAATAAGGATGGCGTGTAATCAATGTTACAATTGACGTCAGAGTTAAGAGTCAATGGGTTTGTGAGAAACGATCTTCGGTACTGTGGTATATGTGGTCTACTAATTTGATAGAAGTCGGTGATTCTGGAATTTATTACTATAGTAAGGGATAGAAGCTTTAGATATGGGCTGGTAAGAAGAGGAAGTTGTGGTGGCCTAAAATCCACCTTTTGTTTCAGCCCTTGTGGGTCGCAGCAACTCTTTCTCGTAATCCTTAGCGTAAAAAATGAGAAGATGCCTGTGACCTGCTGTGGGATAGGGACTACCGTTCAAAAATAAATAATATATACATATAGTAGGTAGTGAATAAAATTGTCTCGTAACCAATTATGTAAGTTATAAGTTGTATGAAATTCGGAGGCGTTATTTTTGAAAAAAATATTTAGTTGTAGAGACTAGGATCACAGATTACCTAAGTATTTCTAACTAGAACAAACCAATCAGAGGGAGATATAGCAAAAAGTGATGAAAAGGCCTACATGTTTAATAATATATCTTTCAATATGTAATGCCCTTTACTCATAAAGGACTTTTCTCCATATTTTTGAAACCCATTTCGGTCACGATTTTTCACTCATTCTAACCATAACTACTCATCATAAATTTATTTGTACATTAATATAGTAATATAACATAGATAGTAAAAAGAGAAACTTAAAGTAACATTATGACAACCGTTTAAATGATTTTGGAATTTTTTGTAAACTGCGTATAAAATTGCGCGTCCCGTTATTTTAGATGGAGAGCCGACGTAAAGTCGAGGCGCAAGCGCAGATATGATTTATAGGCTCCGTTTGTAATAATTATATTCAAATATTTTTTTTAGCTAATTGTTTGGTTATTTTTTTATTGAAATCTGGAGCCGCACTTGTCAACCGATCATAAGGTTAAGCAACGCTTGGCGCGCTCGGTCCGTGGATAGGTGAACATCTTATAATAAGTTCTTCGGTGTTTCGGATGGCACGATAAAGTGTAGGTCCCGGCTGTCATTTGAACATCTTTGGCAGTTTTTACGGCGCTAGCCAGAAGCCACTAAATCTGACAACTGGGTTGAAGAGGTCAGATAGGCGGTCGCTATTTGTAAAACACTGATACTCAGCTGCATCCGGTTACACTGGATGCCGATCTCAACACTGTTGGGAAAAGTCGGGGAGATGATGTCCCTGCTGTGAATTTATCAAAGGGTGCTAATTAAACAGGCTTCTTTTTAATATTATTATTCGCCCCCAAAAATGTATGTTGCCTTCTAAATTACTAAGTCAGCCACAATTAACGAGCATCTAAATAATACTATTTTAGTCACTAGTTATCTTCTAAGTAAGCCACTCTAAATACAACTCGGCTTGATGGTTATTTTTTAGCATCTAAATTTGTAGCATGCATTCTAACAGTAACCTTCTATAAAATACTATTAAATGACATCATAAAATATATTTAATTAGCTTCTAATTTTTTAACTCAGTACGTTTAAAATTTAAGCAAGCAACATGCAGCAAGCATCGCTTCTGTCACGGCTCCGGTGCTCCGTGGCTCCAGCGGTCCCATGCGAGCTTATCGTCGCAGATGGTTTTCACGCTCACCGTTAAAACTACCTGCGCCTCAGCTCGCAGGCCGCCTCGCCCCTCCGCACCTACGCGGTTTTGAATTGCACTCTAGGGGTAGGGCAGACAAGACTACGTGGAGTCAGTTTTGCAGCGATTCGTTTTCGTCACTAACTTCAATTTTTAATACAATGTTTTTAATTGAAGGTTATAAATGGCAATATACTAAAAACGTGGCCGAGTTAGTAAATTAGATGACAATGTATAAATAGGAAGGACAAGTCACAATAATTGATGATCTTTACTTGAAGCTTTCTATAGAATATTTAGTTGGCGTTGTAAAAAAGACGAATTAGTTTATTAGAGGCTATGTCATTCCCCGTTGCTTAGTTATAAAATTAGAAGTTTAATCATGTGTCCAATAAATATTTTTGTGGCTGCACTTATAATTTCCCTTTATCAAATACTTTTGTTTTTAATATTTGAGGGTGTCAATTAATACATCATTACCGAATAAGTTAGTTCTTTACGAGTATATACATTATAGTAGGTATGTGAGTTTCAAAGCCTCTAGCTTTAATCTCGCTTGCAATATGACAAGAGCCATATGCGGTATTTGACACATTATCTAACTAAATAACTGTATTCCAAGTGTAGTCACATTAATAAGACGAATGTATACACAAGTATACATTCGTCTTATTAATGTGACTAAACAAGTTATGTTAATTTCTTATAGCTGTATTTAGTGGACATTTTTTTGAAGAGGTGTCAACTGTTTTTTATACTGGCAAATCTATTTTGTTATTTCTGCGTCTGCGGCCGTACTTTCGATTTTTATTTTAAGTTAACTGTTTTTCGGTGTTACCACGGAAACTAAAGTCATCCTGATTTTAACCGATTTGCATCCGAATATTTAAGTCGAAAGTTGGTTTACGGTAGTTCTTAGATACGTAAAAAGACAAGCTCACTACAACCTCTAAAATCTATCGATCCTAGTTCCTTAGCCTCGAACCCTGTCAAAGTACGTGTATTAAAATAATAAAGTATAATAGCGTGCCTTCAGAACGTTACTGCAATGTACAAACTACCAATGAATAAGTTAAGGCAGGTCGCTTTGAATAATTCAGCCTGTATATACGAACAATATAACCATTTCGTTTTATTAGGACTGGGAAAAAACAATCTTGTATTTTTATTTCAGTATTATGAACCTTAATGATTTTTTTAAAATACTTATGCAATGTGAAATCATAGTCATTTTAATATGACTGTTTATTCTATACCTACCTAGTTGTGTCTTTCCAACGATAATGTCAAATTCACAGATTCTGGGGTACCAACAAAATTGGCTTTCAAGGCTGTTAGAACCGCTGTTGACCATGTAATTTTATTTTTATAGGGCCCTGAAGCCGCTAATATGCTTCATCGGGAAAATGTCATACTTGGCTGGCGGGATGGCGATCACCATACGAGGCAAGCAGGCCAGTCGCAAAGAGGCGCCAATTCTGGTGGTCGCTCCACATTCGTCATTTTTAGACAGCTGTATCGTGTATGCGACCAAGATGTCTTCTGTCATCGTGAGGAAAGAGAGCATGGACAATTATGTTGGAAGTACGTGGTTTTTTCTGGTGGTGGTTGGTGCTGGGTTTTTTTCTTGGTGGTGGGCTTACTCTTTCGGCTATAGCCTTTCGGATATTGCCTCAAGGTTGAGTTGATTCAATCAGTTCAAACAGAAATATATTTTTTTAAGGCAACGGTGCGGTGTGCCAATTTTTATTAGTGTATGGGTAAATTTAACGTTGTATTTTCTTCACCTTCATAAAGTTCCGTTCACATACTATTTGATTTGGTATTCTAACCACAGAATGACTGAAACTGTTTTGTTTTAACCATAACTGAATTTCTATGCATGTGGGCACAATTGTAAGTCTTTGTATTGCTTATTATATTACCAATAGCATGAATAAGAATTAGCATCTCATAAGCACTGGGAACATATTACAAAGGAACAATATTGATGAAAGCTAATGTGTTGAACATAAAGCTTTAGAAATTAACAGTTTCATGAATCGTTAGTAAGTAATATTCAGTCTTTGAGGACATGGCTTTCGTGGTCGACGTACCTAGGTCGGTTTCATTTCATCTTGCTATTCTTCCTATCAACAAAGTCTAACTATTAGCACCTTTTCACGTCAAATATTTGATATAGTGGTGTTTGGGAGAGCACCCAGTTCCTAGTGTTAAGGCTGGAAAGAAGTAACGATGATGAGAAAACTTTTCAGCAACCCAGCTATGAGCTGTTTATTACGAATAGACTATGTAATATCTGGAGAAAGTCGTGGTGGACTAGTGGGTAAAGAACCACCTTCTCAAGTATGAGGGCGCGGGTTCGATTCCAGGTCAGGCAAGTACCAATGCAACTTTTCTAAGTTTGTATGTACTTTCTAAGTATATCTTAGATACTAATGACTGTGTTTCGGATGGCACGTTAAACTATATGTCCCGGCTGTCATTGAACATCCTTGACAGTCGTTACGGGTAGTCAGAAGCCAATAAGTCTGACCCCAGTCTAACCGAGGGGTATTGGGTTGCCCGGGTAACTGGGTTGAGGAGGTCAGACAGGCATCCGCTTCTTGTAAAGACAATGAATCCGGTTAGATTGGAAGCCGACCCCAACATAGTTGGGAAAAAGGCTCGGAGGATGATGATATGTAATATCTGGAAATAATGTGTAAGTTTGTCTGCTCGACCAATAGCTACACTGTATGTGCTATTGCTAAACAAAAGCGCATTAAACTGTTCAAAAAGCAAGCTTTAAATCACTCATTCACGATCCGTCGAACGCTTAACAAACACCATGTTTTGAAAGCCGTAGCCTTTTGTGAAGCATATGTTTTCACCGTGGCTTTGTTTGTGTTCACGTTCGAACTCCTACAATAGACGGAACGGATTTTTCTTTGCCATTCGTATGTATAGCCTTTTGTTAGTGACCCCTTTAGATATGGTCTGATGCTGTGTTCGTCTGTTTGTTTAAATGTCGTGGGTTAAGAGAGTAGACTGTGTGTAATTTATTTACAATCTTTGGTCTAGTAAGCGTAAAAGGTGGTCGAGTGGATGATTAGGTTCTCGTTTTATATAAAAAAAAAACAATCGGAGAGTTTCATTTATTTCTCAATGATTGCAATTTTTTTATGTGAATATCAAAAAAGGTTGTTGAACTTTTTTTGGCGCTGTAGAAAAATAACAAACATAGATTAGACATAGCTTCGTCTTAGTAGGACAACTATTTTAAAAATCTGTAGGTACTAGTTACCGGTAATAATATTTATGAGGTCACCCGGTAGTGATGTACGATAAGATAATGTTCTTAGATGGCAGTTTCCACCGTTATTTTAAATATATTTACATACAACGAACGTTATTCTGCTCTAGTAAATATAAAACATTCCTACTGAAAACCATAAACAAATGACCACGCAAGACGATAAGATGATCGTGTTTCTTGACATCTTCAGAAATAGAAGTAATGATATTCATAGGCTATATCTATACTAATATTATAAAGCTGAAGAGTTTGTTTGTTTGTTTGTTTGAACGCGCTAATCTCAGGAACTACTGGTCCGATTTGAAAATTTCGTTCAGTGTTAGATAGCCCATTTATCGAGGAAGGTTATAGGCTACTTTTTATTCCGGTACGGGAAGTAGTTCCCACGGGATGCGGGTGAAACCGCTGGCAGAAGCTAGTACATACTATAGCTATGGTGCTTATGGTCATTTTAAAAATTATAATCAAAGTGCATTTGGTTTTTTATAATTGCTTTTTCATAAATGTCTTTTCGACGAAAAAGAGCCAAACTGATTTTTAGATTAACGTAACTCTATTGTAATTTATTTTACCTACTTACATGTCGTTTAAATAAATAAAGTCTTAAGAAATTAATTCAAAGGTATAGTTCTCGCTAATCTCAATGGCGACTTGCTACTAAATTTCGAGCACAAGTCAGGTCATTTTTGGCGAAAACTTTAGTGCATTAATATTCATAACTTAACTAGAACTTGTACTTTGACCCTGTAATTAGAGAGTTTGGACTACTCTACTCTTTTATTTTATATCTACCCACCTATCAACTATCAATTTGACGTATCTCAAGTTATGTAACCTCGCGTGTAACGTAGGAAAAAGAGGTTAATAAACTTATCCACTTACGAAAGTAAAAAGTATGTGACGTAACACATGATACTTTTACTTTGATGTTGGTTAACGTTGATCTTTGGTCAAGTTGAACTTAGTTATGGTGGTATTGTCAGACATTGAAGACTTTTACTGAAGTAACTGCTACTCATAAAAAAGAAAAACATTAAAAATTTCTTTGTGGATACTTAATTACCTGACTGCCAAGAGGGGTTATTTTATCCCATAACACTTGTAAAGAGGAGCACGTAAATGTCTGTGTTCTGCACCTACTCTCATCCTGCCATCCCGGGATTAAGAAAATGGAGTCCTGGTATCCTACATACAAACTCACAAATTGTGACTCTTTATAAAATTAGTATAAAGCGTAAATACACGAGTAGCATGCTACTAGGGCTTCTTGACGCCTTTTACCTAGGTATTAGCTAAGTCTAGAACTGAAGGTCAGCTTGCCACGACCGTGTTTAATCTATAAAGAAGTATATTTTATCCATATTGTCTATTATAAACGCGAAAGGAACTTGTCTGTCACGTCTGTCAAGTCATTTCTCCGGGATGCAAACAAAGTTGTAAGTAACAGCTGGAGAATAAAGAATATTATATGCGTATAAGGGTACAAAATATACCCCTTCGCGGCAGTCGAGTAAAAATAAAACAGATCAAAAATGGTTTGCTGTTTTACTTCCTGTCTGCATAGTTACATATTTAATCCAATCAAAAAAGTAATTACATTCGTCTAGACACTTTTGAATGTGCTACTTCAAATTATAAGTAAGTAGCTATTATGTTACTGCTGTAATATGGAGAAAGTTGTAGTGCCCACATAACTGAGGATTATGAAATAGAAATTGATACCTGAAAAACATCAGAAGAATTTATAGTAGTCTATAATAACTTTTTAGGAGACGTAAAGGAACTTGTAAAGGAAAAGATTTTGTAACAGTTAAATCGGGTATCGAATGCCCTTTATGAACAAGAGAAATATATTATATCTTGCCTCTATTATAATCTTGTCCGTGTTGCCTAGGTCTCTTTTTCTTCTTGTCCTGTTCCCAAGTTACTTATTTGAGGTCAGTGCAGTACATTTTCCGCGTCGTTTGCTGTCATACTAACATCCACTCCCTTCTTATTCATGTCTTCTTTTAGGCTATCAAGCTGGCTAGGTTTCGTGTATTTTATATAGAAAGCAATACCTGATAGTTATCAAATATGAGTTTATTTGACACTCAAATTAATAAGCATGAAAGTGCCTAACTAATTTATAATAAAAATGCTAACCCTACAAGACCTTACTGTTAGGTTTTTAACCCATAGCGTGAGTTATAGTCGGCTTTCTCGGAACAATAAAAGTTCATGGGCAATACTAGACTTTTATAAAAACTAATCTGAAATAATGAGCGATGGTCGCGTGTAACGGAGTCTATAAACTAGGTTCTATATCCAGTGAAATAAAATGGATGGAGTTTCTCGATGGCTAAGTCTTGGAAAAGTCGGTTTTGCTTTTGATTTATTTTGTTCCTTGGGTTACTTTGTAGGTAAAGGTTTTATATGTCTATCTTTATTTCTTCATCTATATGATGTTTTCTTGCAAAGTCTGAAGATCGGTGCATTCAAATCAAAGTCTAGAATTTGCAATTAATGATGCGACAGCGATTAATTTTGTTTCAAACCCCTTCGATTTAAATGCAATAAGAAATCCTTAGTAAAACATCTTTGTCAGAACTCACATTGAGCACCTATAATCGGTGTCAAAAGAGGATTTACTCTAACAAAATAAACGTAGAACATTTTTTTGTAATGTAACGCATAGTATCTAACTGGGCATTATCGTGAACGTAAGCAGCTATTACTAGATGCCGACAATAGTGTAATTAAGTAGGTTTGTAATTATTTATCGTAGATCACCGTTACACGAACTTTTATGTATCTTTTGTAGGAGGATCCCGAAGATTGTGCTAACTAAAACAGTAGCTAGATTATTCATGACGGGTCAAGACGGGTGACACTTAAGTATAGTTGTAGCCAAACTTCATGGCGTTTAGCAACTAACTTCGTACGCGCACGATGTTCGGAGACGCCATTCCTTATGGAATATGCAAGGCATGAACCATACATTTGCCACATAATATAGCCATTTGCTTGTCTTATATTAGCTGTTATAAAGATTTACTTCTTTAAAAAGTATACATCTACATTACTTCTTTAAATATTAATTTTTATAGAGACTATTTATACTATAGGGAGGCATACAACTAAGAACCTTGGCGGAGGAACTTACTCAAATAATCCACAACAAATAAATGGGTAGGATATATAAACAAATGACTACACTTTAATGTTTACAAACATGCCCTGGCCCTAATCTATACCACATAAATATTGTTTTAAAGTAAACTGTTCAAAGAGGAAATCAAATCTAAGAATGGTAAATATTAACACTATAACCAGGAAACTGGCTGTGTCATGGTTCAGTTAAATTCACCTTTAATGTTGGCCCTGAATTATTTAACTTTAATTAAAGACAAAACTATGAAGTTGTTATATTTAAGTCAACATTACGTTTACCATGGTGTTTCCTATGGAACTGAAGTGTGGAATTTTAGACAGGAAACCTGTGTAAAAATGGATCAAAACTGGGTATTGATTGCATAGTTTGAACATCCGCGTTTCGTTGTTATTACAATGCATCATTAAACTACAATATGAAAGGTTCCACTTGACAGGGTACATAATTCAGGCAGTCATATCCAAAGAAAGGTAATTCTTGGAAAGCCACAATGTTCAATCTCTGAACAGCAGGTAAGATACGATTCACAGGCAGGCAATAAAACCGACTAGATTAGCTAGAAAAATGTACCGTACTAAGAAATATTTAGATTTTTATCATAGCTGTAAAGTTACCGAGGTGTGCAACTCTAGCATGCCTCGGTCTCATCGTCCGCCACCTAGACGTGCCGTTTATTGGTGGTCGGAGGAATTGGGGGATCTACGGGCCGCCTGTGTGGCAGCCAGGCGGGCCTACACAAGAAGCCGGCGGCGGCGCCTTCGCGACCTTGACAACGAGGACCGCCTCTATGCAGCCTACATAGAGGCTAAGTCGACACTGACGGCGCGAATGGGCACAGCCCAGGATCGCGCGAGGGCGGAAATGTTTGAAGGTTTGGACATTGACCCCTTTGGGAGGCCGTACAAGGCCGCATGCAACAAACTGCGAACGTACGGTCCCCCCGTTGCCAAAACCCTCGAGCCATCTTTGCTGGATGGGGTAGTCCAGTCCCTGTTTCCACGCAGGGACAACTTCACACCACCAGTGATGAGCGCTCCGCGGGTTGCAGCTCCGTCAGCCGAGGAGGTCCCGCTGGTTACGGAGAACGAAATAGAAAGGGCAGCTTCCTGCCTCAGGGGGAAAAAGACGGCCCCAGGTCCGGACGGCGTCCCCGCAAAGGTGATAGCCATCGCCACCTCCCAGATGGAAGAAAGGTTTCGGGACCTCTTCAGTGAGTGCCTCACGTCTGAGAGGTTCCCGAAGCCATGGAAGGAGGGCCAATTGTGCCTTCTTCGTAAGGAAGGGCGGCCGGCGGACTCCCCATCGGCATACCGACCCATCGTTTTACTGGATGAAGTCGGTAAAATGTTCGAGAGGATCCTCGCCGCCCGAATCAACAGGCATTTGAGTACAATCGGCCCAGATCTGTCGGACGCCCAGTTCGGTTTTCGAGCTGAGCGTTCGACAGTTGATGCACTATCCCGACTCAAGGATCAGGTGAAGGAGGCGATGGATGCGGGGGATGGACTGTTGGCTGTGTCATTCGACATAGCCAACGCCTTCAACTCTATTCCCCACTCCACCATACTGGAGGCCCTCCGCTTCCATGGGGTGCCTCTGTATTTGCGGGGACTTTTGGCGGACTACCTGAGGGACCGCACAGTCCTCCTTGTGGACAAGACGGGCCAGCTCCGACGTTACGGCGTCGAGTCCGGTGTCCCACAGGGCTCTGTTCTGGGGCCACTCCTGTGGAACATCGGATTTGACTGGCTCTTGCGGGAAAACCTCCCCCGTGGCACGTCTGTCATCTGCTATGCAGACGACACCCTTTTGACTGCCCGGGGGAGAAGTTTTGTAGAGGCGGCCAGCTTGGCCTCGGCGGGTGGTTCACTAGTGGTGGACAGAATCTCCCGCCTAGGGCTGACGGTGGCGCTGCAAAAGACCGAAGCTGTGTTCTTCCACGGGCCTCGTGGCCAGCACCAACCGCCCGACGCTGATATCCATGTGGAGGGTCCGCATTGGGGTGCAGCCCCAGATGAAATATCTGGGCATAGTTCTCGACAGCAAGTGGCACTTCAGCGCCCACTTCAGCGGGCTGTCGACGCGCTTAATGAAGACCGCGGGCGCCCTCTCATGGCTCCTCCCGAACATCGGGAGGCCCGGCGACCAATGCCGTCGTCTATACGCCGGCATACTCAAGAGTATGGCCCTGTACGGGGCCCCAATCTGGGCAGACTCACTGTGCAGACGGAGAAACGCCGCTGCCATCCGAAGGCCACAGAGGGTCATTGCGCAGCGGGTGGCGAGGGCGTACCGTACAGTGAGCTTTGCGGCGGCGTGCGTTCTGGCGGGAACCCCTCCTTGGGAGCTCGAGGCTTGGGTGCTCGCCAGAGTGTATGACTGGAAGGCGGCGCAGAGGGCACTAGACCGGCACCCGGACCCAATAGAACGGGAAGAAGTTCGGGAGGAAGCGAGGGAGGCAATAACTGGCCACTGGGCCGAGGATCTTGCCTCCGCAACGTTCGGTCGCCGGACGTTGGATGCCATCGGGCCTGTCCTGAACGGCTGGCTCGATCGGCGGCATGGGTGCCTCTCGATGCGTCTGGTGCAGGTGCTGTCCGGGCATGGCTGCTTCGGATCGTACCTGCACCGGATTGGGAGGGAGGAGACTCCACAGTGCCATCACTGCGAAGCCGAGGTGGATACGGCAGAGCACACACTCGAGGTGTGCCCATCGTGGACTGAACCCCGCCGCACCCTGGTGGCAGTAGTCGGGGACGACCTCTCGCTCCCCAGCGTGATTTCTGCCATGCTGCGAAGTGAGGAGGCATGGGAAGCGGTGGCCTCCTTCTGTGAGGACGTCATGTCACAGAAGGAGTCAGCGGAGCGAGTGCGGGAGAGCGACCCTCTCGCGGCGCCGCACCGCAGACGAAGAAGGGGTGGAAGACGGCGAACACAACGCCCGTCCCCATCCGCCCTGGGGGGTGATCAGCGGGCGACAGGCGCGGGGGTGCCACCGCCTGCATTACAAGGATCGCCCCTTGTGCTCCGGCCATCATAGGGACCCCTCCTCACTGGGGGGAGGCATAAGGGGCCTGCCGTGAGGCGGGCAATCGCCGGAGGGGGACTGGACGCCATAGATTCCCAGACCCCTTCCACTAGCATTTTTAGCCCAGCGACAAAAAAAAAAAAAAAAAAAAAAAGGCCTAGCCACTGTTTCTGCTAATTGAGTAAAAGATAACCACAGGTTAGTTTAACTTTCTCCCGCTTTGCTTTTGTTCTTAACCTAAGTGAATGTAACCAACTGGAACCGCCATGAGCACAAACCTCTGTGCAACACAACAAATAGTGATCGCGCACTCATGCCTTTTCGATCACATCGTTTCTCACGCAAACGAGAACAAACACAAGCATAAAATTGACCCACAGATTCATAAAAGAGTATAAGGGGTTCTCTCGAATTTTTGGCAGAGGAGAAGTCAAGGGAATGGCGTCTCTAGTTCGTTGCGTTCTCTTAGTGGCCAGTGTTGTCAGCACTAATAATTTGTCTTCGCTTATTGTAAACGCTTCACTGGGCTCGGTAAGTATGGGAGAGAGCTGAGGTTACCTTCAGGGATCATTAAATTTTATGGTGATAACTGCTGTCTTTATGTTTTTTTTTCAAACTGGTGATCATAAAGAACAGATTTTTAAAGTTTGAGGGAAAAGAGGGAAATTATTGCAACATTTTTTTCCCCTAAAATTGTAAAATCGTTTTCAAATCTAACATAAAAATACAAAAAGGATTATTTTTGTAACATTAATTGGTCCTAATAGAACTTTTGGAATTTAAATTGCTTTAGGTCGATTACATGGAGATAAGAATCTCCAAATCGTCGATTTGCATGTGTTAACTATATTGTAACATAACACTTTTCTACCAAGAAAAAATACAAATAGTTGGTACTAAAAAGGTAAATGTTTAATTTGTAATGTTCCAGAATTGATAAACTACACGCAACCTGTGTACGTATGGCGGGATGACCCCAACTCAAGACAGAATACCATCAAGGAGATCATTGAGAGAGCTACTTCTAAAGAGGACTGGCCCCAGGTAATGTTCTGTGAAGTGACATAGTTGATGTTGTTGAACATCTTTGGCAGTCGTTATGGATAGTCCGGAGCCAGAATGTCTGACAACCAGTTTTAACAAAGGGGTATCGGGTTGCCCGTGTAACTGGGTTGAGGAGGTCAGATCTGCAGCAGCTCCATGTAAAACACTGGTCATCAGCCGCATCCTATTAGACTGGAAGCAGACCCCATCGTAATTGGGAAAATACTGTGTCCTATTTTAGCTAAAGAGACCATGCCAAATGGGTTTATGGATGATTTGCGTATAGATAAATGTTTTTTCTTTCTTTCTTCATTTCAGTGTTTTTTCATTCCCCTTTCAGGTCCTAATATTCCCAGAAGGGACATGCACGAATCGATCATGTTTGATCACGTTCAAGCCGGGCGGGTTCTACCCGGGTGTGCCAGTACAGCCGGTCACCATCCGGTACCCGAACGCCAGGGATACCGTCACTTGGACCTGGGAGGGACCTGGCGCGTAAGTATATTCTTACTTATACCTACCTACTTCCTTAGCATAAGTAAGTACATATAAGTATTTGGAGTACCAGAAGAAAGCAAAGCCATGTATTCCGAAAAAAATTTACAGTAATTAACTACGATTTTAAAAGCACTTTTTGATTTTTGGCAACACTAGTCAGATTTTTTTGTAATAGTATTTAGGTTCACTACACTGAGTGTTTAACCTAAGGTCGCGCAAGAAATTGTGGACCATGGTTCAAGGCCATGGATAGTGGCCACCCACCAGATTTTGCAAGTGCTTCGTATCCAATTAAACAGTATCTCCTTTCGTGTTTTTTTTGCTGGTTCTTAAGAACCGTGCAGTGATTTTTAAAGTTATAAAAATAACTACATATGCAATTTTGTTCTTTATTGTAACAAATCTCTTTCAATCCTTTCCAGGTTAAAGCTGCTGTGGCTGACACTGACCCAAGTGCACAGTTCCTGTGAGATCGAATTCCTGCCCGTGTACTATCCTAGTGAGGAAGAGAAGAGAGATCCCAAGCTGTACGCTAGGAACGTTCGAGATGTTATGGCTAAGTACGTATTCGCCTGTTATTTTGCAGAATAATTCCAGCGAACTATCAAAGTAAACATAAACCCTTCAGCATTCAGTACTTCCCTACTGTATTAAAAGACAGTCATCATCCTAGTGCCCTTATTCCAATTTTATTTATTTATTAGTTCATGTACACACGGAACACAGACGAGGAGAAAAATATAATAAATTGTAAAAAGGTACAGCTTATTTCAAATAAAAAAAAGACATATAGAAAGTCTATTTCATTTAGGCGATTAACACACGGCACCGCGTACCGCCGCGGTAGGCGGTGAAGCGGATCTTATGTCGCATAGACCTGTATTAAATCCGTTGATGTCTAACACACGTACGCCGCCTGACCGCGCGTTCGAGCGGTGCTCTTGTATTCGAGCGCCACCGCCCTCCGCGGCGGTGCGCGGTGCCGTGTGTTAATCGCCTTAGGGTAGTCGCAGCATGTTTTCTTCCATACTCTTCTATCTGCCGTTAGCTCACAAGTCTCAACAAGATTGCCATGATTTTGAAACATATATTGATGATTGCCCTACCTTGCAGAGCTCTGGGGGCACCAGTGCTGGATTACACATGCGATGATTGCCGAGACTATATATTACGTCCTTGAATTTGACACGGATGCAGATCAACAGCTTGTATATTATACAATTGGACTTCTTTACAGAGCTCTAGGGGTGCCGGTGCTGGACTACACGTACGACGACTGCCGCCTCATCGCCCGCGCCAAGCAGCTCGGCGTCCCCGCCGCCGCCGCCGCCCGCGAGGTCAGCGAGATACGCGGACATCTCGGGTAACTACACTCTTAACCTCAAAAGCAACAATTGTTCATTCAAACTTGACTAAAACATCACTTTTTGAACGTCAGTTTATAAAAGACAACCTTAACAGTAAAAGTCATCATCCTGCCTTTATCCCAATTTTATTTGGATTAATTTTATAAAACAGCTACAATAAAAAGAAATATTATAAAAAATCCCAAATCAACATCCTACAACCTGACAATGCCGTATGCGTAGCGAAATATTGGGCCTCCAAAATTTAAGTTGCCATCGACTCGCCAAGAAGAAGAACATCCTACATCAGAACTCCGATTAATTGTCTCGCGGAATTAACGCGACATATTTTTGCTAATATTTAATGTCATGGATTTTTGAAAAGTAACGTCTGATACCATAATTTAACTTAAATCAGGTTATAATTAAACCCACGAAAATTTAAAAATCCTTATTCCCTCCCACAGGTTAGAACGTTCTCAACTAGAGCTGCATTTAGCAGCGCAAGGCCTACAGGGCCGGTCCCGCTGGCTGGGGCCGGACGAGTTCAGCGCAAGGCTCGGGGTACGCGATCCTAGGGCACATCGGCTGTTCGATATATTTATGCAGGTCTGGGATTTTTTAAATTACTTTTTTTTTAATAATTATTATTTATTTTTTCATAATTAGTGTACGATGTAGGTAAAATTTTAATATATCAGTTGAGTATGTAGGGACAGTAAATAAAACAGAATAATGAGCTACATAATAAGGGAGTACTTGAAGCTATTCACACAAAAAAAAAATACGTGTGGCACTCGGGGACTGCCGCGGTAAAGCTATTGCATAGCGTACAATACGTCTAATCGCACGACACACAGCGCCGTGTCGAAGACTGCCGAACTGACACGACGTTAGACGATGCACGGCCTTCAAGCCACACCTCCGTGCCCGTCGGAGTGGGGAGCGTGAGGTTTTTTCGTTACGGAATTTCTGGATTTGGTTCCCGCGCTCAAGGCCTGCGATAAAAGCTATGCAATAGCTTAAAAATACACAAGAAGATTACATAAAAAGATTTATTGGGATACTTACTACTTACTTGTAGAACTTAAAGAAGAATACAAGTAGTCCATAAGAGAGTATATATAGGGACAAGTTAGCATACCCACAGCGCGTCCACAATACATTAGATCCACAACTACAATGACCATCTATGGCGTAACGGATTCCAGTACTAGGAAAAGAACTCACGGGTCTCTTTCAACGCAAAATGAAAAATAAGATGTAGATACCTTTTGGGAAATGAATTTGAATCTTCAGAATAAAACTCGAGTACTTACTAGATTTTATTGTACATTTCCAGCCTTCAAGTGGTCTGGTCTACTTCCCTGACTACTTACTCTGTGCCGCGTTCCTCTCGCTACAACATGCTCCGCTGTCGCAGTTACTGTCCATCGCTTTCAAGGTAAATAAATATTATCTTCGACATATACACCGTGAATTTTAGTCGTCTTACAAAGGTGGTCCACTCAATGTATCTGACCTAAAATACCACTAGACATAATTATTAATTTTATAGCATCAATTAAGATAATAGGTGCAAAGAAAAATAAATAATACACTAGAAATAAGAAACATCCTGTTAATAATGTTTACGTATCAAACGGTAGAAAGTAGATTACCTTCAAAGCGCTCGAGTTGAGTGATCGTTCCATCTCCATTTTCTACGAGACAAAATTATCTACGTCATGAGTCATAATAATGAATTTATTTTTATTTTTTAATTATTCAAATCTCATAAATAACAATTTTTTTTCTATGAACGTTTACTGGTCATTGGATACATGAAGTTGGCTGCCGTTGTAAGACGACTAAAAAGTCACGGTGTATATCTTGTCCTTCTTTAAGTTGTTCTTTGTAAGTAGCTTGATATGTATCTGACTTTTTAATTTAGTTTAACTTTTAATTGATGGTAGACGTCACAACTAACCAGCAATAAAAAAATATTTTATGTATTTGTATGAGGCGTGGATTAAATTATTCGTGCAATGCGGCTTCGAGCCAGCCAGAGCCAGCCATACATACAGCCGCGAGAGTACCCGCCGACCCCATTGTGGGGGATCTTATAGTTTGCGAGGTTGTTCGCTCGAGTTACCACTGCCTTCGTTCATAAAGAACTTAAGAAGGCACATGGTGGGTTTTAGTCGGTAAGAGTCACACTCCCACTTCCTCACGCTGATGATTTCACATAAAAAAAGCACCTAAGATCACGCCTCATATTTAATGTTAACTTAAGGTAAAATATAAAAAAAATCTTATTTAAATTTCCACACTTTGTCGTGCTATGTGCACTACAGCGACCACTTGACTGTATAACGTAATATTCTACCTTTTGTCTATCAGCTATACGACGCTGCGGGCACCGGGCGGCTGACCGCGACGCAGTTCGAGGAGGTGGCGACACGTTGTCTCGGACTGTGCCAGGAGGATGCACACAACACATTCCGACAGGCCGACCTAGACGAGAAGGGATATCTTACTTATGGTACGTACTATCGCAGCTGGCTCAAGTCTCAAAATATATAAAAACATCCACTTCGGTCCGGGACCCGGCGGGAATCATGCGGGTCATAAAAAAATCGTAGGCAGTGTATGTTAACTTCGAAAATAACGCCCCCCATGCACCATTACACCCGGAACGGGAGACCCCTAACATTTCTTAAGCTCCTTCGTTTGCTTGGGATTCAATATCTGCACACGCAGCAAACAACGACTTTGCTCACTTGCAACACAAATAATTATTATTCTTTCATTTTGAAAATAATAATGTAGTAAAAAAAGCTTTTCACAAAATTGACAAAATATTATGTATGTCTTATAAAACATATTATTTTTCAGATGAATTCATATCATACGCCCAGAAGAAAGCTGAATTCGCGTTTGTATTCGCGTGTGACGCAGCGCAGCAAAAGCCTAAAACTCAGTGATTGTCGCCCCTTCACATCCCCACCGTCTGCAGTCAAGTGCCCTAAAACGGAATGTGCCCTAAAATGGTATGTGCCCTAAGATGACACGTGTGTAAATACGGACTGTGCCCTAAGAAGACACGTGCCCTGGAATGGTATATTTCCCCAAAAGGTACATGTCCTACACACGGGACGTCTCTGTAGCACGTGCCCTAAAACGGAATGTACCGAAACACGGAATGTGTCCTGGAATAATGCCTATCCAAATAAGGGTACAGTAAAAAAGAGGAAGAGAGGAATATCGAAAAATTTGACGAATTTTAACATAATGTTTTATTTCATTTGTGTGGATTTTGTTATAGATTTTCGAATATAATGTAGCGTTTTGTAGCTAAGGCTACTTTTTGGAATTATTTTCGAAGTGAAATAATAATTATGATGCTACATTATAAGCCGACAATTAGTGATCTAAGCATAATTTTCACTATCCCCAAAAGGGCGTATACGTATAAAAATACTCAGATTATTTTATAAGTTCATATTGTTAAAATATTTTATTTACATAACGTATTTGCTCATGAAATCGATTTATATAATTCGCTCATGTAGCCTAGTTCTTATGTAGACTTGCCTTATATACATTTATGTATATTTTAGTGCACAATAGAATCAATCGATATTTGGCTAGTACGTAAAATGGGGTACTTGAAAAATGCAGATATGGGTATGTGAATGTAGAATAGAAAAAGTTTGGGGTGAATAATTACGTAGATTTTTTTTTGGAAACAATATCACGCTTATTTTTCTCTATGTAAAAGGCAACGAAAAATACTTGGATTATCCTAAAAAAAAACCTTTTTCGACTATACATGCCAAATTAAATGGCGTTAAAAATATACATTGCAAAATACCTTGAACATTTCAAATTAATATTAACCTGTACCTTTTTAGGAGATATATTATGTCTTTCTATCTCTAGAAAATTATACAACAGAGATAGAATATTGAGAATGGTCGATAGTAAGCCAATAATTGGCCTCTTCATCATAAAAATAAGAAGTATTTAGGAGGCCATTTGTAATATGTGATAATTTTAAAAGCGTAGTAATACAGTACAAGCTAATATGACGCTAATTTGTATTCTTGTATGGAGAGAGTTGTCACTTGGAGAGTTTGTTTGTTTGACAGCGGTTATCTCTGAAACTATAAAGGTCTCAAATAAGGTTAAGTAGTTATTCATCCTATACTTACTAAAATTACTTAATACTACTTTCACCACCTCGAGACAACATATTTACCGAATATTTTACTTTTTCTGGTTAATATGCTATCTGGAAGTGATGGAAGGCTTTTAGTGATAAAACTATTTATTTGTGAATAGACTAGAGTTACGCCTTATTCCATAGTTTAGTTTGAATAAGTCAATTATTGGCGGTGTGTGTGTATTACAACATTTTTAAGCTTAAGATATTAGTGTACAGGTATAGTTAATCTTTATTTAAATATTTGTTTCATTCTTAAGTACTTTTTTTAAACCTGTAATAAATCGTGACAGTTTTCCACTTAATTTTATATGGATCAGTAAAAAGATTTTTATAATTTTTGACGTCGACGTCTTCCGAGTCGAATTTATTTGACTAACTGATCATAAAATAGTTAAGCTTTTTCTAGATACTTGCCTGTACACAGAAGATTTCTAAGACTCCTTCATTTGGTATTAATATTGTAGATTTCATTCCTTTTATTATAACAGCAACAGCTTACGGTTGCATGATAAAATAAGATTTCATATATGTACCTACATATTTACCTTAAATTATTTTGAATTTTAACGGCATATTAGTCTTATTTAGTATAATCAATGTACCTTCCATTATCGTGTTTGTAACACAATATTTTATTAAATCAGATTAGGAAGTAAGTATAAACAATGGATTTTATAACTGGTTTTGTTACCATCATTGTGCGGTTGACTGTACTTTTTATATTTAATCATGTTTTAAGTTTTAAAATAGTCTTTAAGAATCATTGTTAATTTCGTTGACAAGATATGATCAGTTTGTAATTTTATTATTTTTTTAGGCGTTATTTGTTTTCGAATACTTAAACATCACTTAATTTTAGACAAGTCTTGAGGTATAATTTTACCACATTTTTTTTGTATGTTTGTTAAAATTTTTATATTTATTAGGTTGACTGTACAAAGTTGAGTTTTTCATACAAAAAACAAAAAAGATCTTACATCAAATCAGTAACAAATACGTGCATTTTAATCTGAATTATTATCGTTAATATATGCTTAACTTAGGTTAGGTTAACTATAACGAGCTTGTTTTCGTAAACGACTTTTTTAACTAGTTTCACCACCTTTGGATAAGTCCTGGTTAAAGCTATCTGCAAGCTATATGTACTTGCGGAGCAGGAAGAAATATAGCAAACAGTTCTTACCGAGAAGTTGTGAAACACGTTCTTGTGGTCCATATCAATATTCTATTAATCTTTCAATTTTCTTACTAGAGATAAAGTTTGACAGGAGATACATATGCCTTTTTATCTCTAGAAAATTATACAACAGAGATAGAATATTGAGAATGGTCGATAGTAAGCCAATAATTGGCCTCTTCATCATAAATAAGAAGTATTTAGGAGGCCATTTGTAATATGTGATAATTTTAAAAGCGTAGTAATACAGTACAAGCTAATATGACGCTAATTTGTATTCTGGTATGAACTTGGCGAGTTTGTTTGTTTGACAGCAGGTATCTCTGAAACTATAAAGGTCTCAAATAAGGTTATGAATAAACCATTTATCATGATGATATTACCTTTCAGAGCCGATTAAAAATTAATTTAAAAATATCAATGGCGTTAACATGAGCATTGTGACGTAAGCCACGCGAGAAGCCGTGGGCCACAGCTAGTCGTGACAATTGAGATTATTTTCCAATATCCCTTGTGCAATTAAAAGTTTTCCGGCCTTATCATTCTTCTTTTAGTGTAGCTGTTTATTCCATAATAACAATAGATATTAGTGTATGCGAACAAAAGGAATTGTTTGATTACTTATGAAGTCAAGGATTTTTGTCCAAGTTTTTATTTTAATGTTAATAAAAGGAAGTTAGTAGTAAACATGGGTTATTTCATTTACATTTCCATTATGTCCTATGCGTCTATTATTTCACTTTTTTTGTATGAACCAAGAATCCTACCTCTGTAGCTACGATTCATGATTTCATATTCTTATGACACAAAATTAAGAAAATATACATGTAGAATTATTTTCCTATTAGCTGTTTCTTATCCTCTAGCGGGTCGTGGCGGTCCAGCGCGGACTGCAGAGCCCCCTTGGGGACGTTGGGCCGGTTCGCCATGTCCTGCAGCTGCGACTTCGACTTCGGCTTAGGCCCCCTCGATATAGCAAACATTTTCTGAACATGAAAAATCCTCTCCACAATATTATTAATGTCAATATTACACGCCAATATCTTTTCGTAAATAATAAGCCACCAAATGAAATGAGTCTTCCATTTGAAGTGATTGAAGTTAGCCAAGAGGCTTTCCATTTTAGCCAGGAGTGCATTTCCCGCGCCGTACATTAACGCGATTTGGTAACTGTGGTACACTCTGTACTTCTTTCGAAAGTATAGGGTGGAGTTCATTCTGTCTTTAACCAAGTAGATTTCATGCAGCATGAGTTCGAGCGTTTTATTGTTGATTGATTTATGAATGTAATACGATTCACGTCTCCGAAAGTCATTGGATCGCCTGGCGTTAGCTATTTCTTGTTGTTCGTGTTTCTTTTTGGCGGAGTTGATGATCTTTCTGACACTGTCAACGTCTAGTATTTTGAAGTCGGAGATGTCGAGGGTGTCATTCGTTATGGCGTCTGTGTTGTTGCTCTGCTCGCCGCCGAGAATGAGGTCGAACAGAGCATTGTTGCTGTAAGTGTCTCCGAGGAATTTTGTGAATATCTCGTCAAGTACTTCGGCGTGAGGGACCGGTTTACCTGGCTTCAAGTCCGCAGATCTGACGAATGTTGTGTCTAAAATGAATGGAAAATAGCAAATCAATGAAAATAGGAATATATCGGAAAAAAATTACGAGTCCTGTCTCAAGTAAATACCTAGGCTTGTTAAATAACTACACTACGGCATATTTATTCGAATTTAGTAAACATAATATTAGCTACTAAGTACTTACAAAGCGAAAATATTATGCCAGCAAAAATCTGCATTTTATTCATTAGAAAAGTATTTTGAACGTAGAAACCTTAACCATATAGGTAGTTAGTACTTATTGCTAACTACCTGTTATATCATCCATAATTTAAATTATAATTGGGAATGTTTTACGGCAGTTTTATGAGGTAGGTACTAGCTTCCCCAAGTGGTTTCACTTGTTTTCTGATGGAACTTCTTTTGTCACAATATTCTCAATATTCTTAGACACATAATAATGTGAATTATTGATAAAAATCTATTTAGCAGTAAAATTGTTCTTGAGATATCGACATCCAACAAAATATCCAAACTCACTTTTACATTTTTGATAGATAATACCTATTTATAATTTGAAGGCACATACCTACTATGAGTAGATTGAGTGAGCCCAAAACGCGAAGTAGTTTACATATTCAAAATTTTACGTATTTAACTCTTCTATTCACGACGCGATACATATCAGTAACATTTTTTAATAAAAAATAAATATTGAAACGATACAACGAAATAAACAGACATTTGCTAGCTTGCCAATTTAAAATCCGGGAAAACATAAAGATTTCTGTCAGTTGACAATTGACAATAATAGAAATGTCATTGCATTACTTTGTTTGCATTTGCATCTTAGTGATTCGCTGCGTGTATTTTGCTATAAAAATCGACGATTTTGACCATGAATACTGACTCTGGCGATTCTCCTATACCTGACGACCACGGCCTGAATATGGATTCCGCTCTTGCTGATAATGAGAAAGTTTTCAATAACTTTTTAACCGACTTCCCAAAAAGGAGGAGGTTCTCAATTCGTCGGGATCTTTTTTTTTTTATTTTGTATGTATGTTCACCGATTACTCGAAGACGCCTGGACCGATTTGCAAAAATTTTTTTTGTTGGATAGGGTATACTTTCCAGGTGGTCCCATAATCACCAGGTCAGGATCTGATGGTGGAAACCCTGAGAAATCGAGGGCAACTTTCGAAAATTGTATTCGTGCATAGGTTAAAAACTTGACAATGAGTTGTATGTCTGATAACACTATGCAACAGTGAAGGTTTGGAGCTGACCTGATGATGGAGACGAGAGAAGGTCGAGGGAACTCGACAACTGACTATGTAAACTACATCGTGTTTGGGCTTATATTATTTGTATTGACGAGACCTTTGCAACTGTGAAGGTTTGGATCTGACATGATGATGGAGACTGGTGAAGGTCGAGGGAACTCGACAACTGAATATGTAAACTACCTCGTGTTTGGGCTTATATTATTCGTATTGATGAGAACTTTCCACAAATACGGATAGTGACAACTATGCTTGTCACTGAAAAGCCAAAAATAAAAAACTTTTTACAAAAAAATAAAACCGACTCCTAAAAACACTGAAAAGCAAAAAAAAAACTATTCTTAGGTGCATCGGCCTAGAAGTCGGTGGCGTATAAACTCTGGAACATCCATTAGACACTGACTTCTAGGCCGATGCACCTAAGAATAGTTTTTTTTTTTGCTTTTCAGTGTTTTTGGGAGTCGGTTTTATTAATACTTATATAGGGCACATTAAAAAACCTTGTAATTTGAAAACTCCAACTATTTTCAATAATTTTTATTTTATCAATATATTATTTGTGGGGCATGCTAATAGAAACAATCGATGTTACTTGTGGGCACTTAGGGCCTAAATAACTATGGCGGCTTGGCCTCCTTTCCACACTTTGTCGTGCTATCTGCACTACAGCGACCACTTGACTGTATAACGTAATATTCTACCTGTTGTCTATCAGCTATACGACGCTACGGGCACGGGCCGGCTGACCGCGACGCAGTTCGAGGAGGTGGCGACACGTTGTCTCGGACTGTGCCAGGAGGATGCACACAACACATTCCGACAGGCCGACCTAGACGAGAAGGGATATCTTACTTATGGTACGTACTATCACAGCTGGCTCAAGTCTCAAAATATATAAAAACATCCACTTCGGTCCGGGACCCGGCGGGAATCATGCGGGTCATGAAAAAAATCGTAGGCAGTGAAGGTAAACTTCGAAAATAACGCCCCCCATGCACCATTACACCCGGAACGGGAGACCCCTACAATTTCTTAAGCTCCTTCGTTTGCTCGGGATTCAATATCTGCACACGCAGCAAACAACGACTTTGCTCACTTGTAACACAAATAATTATTATTCTTTCATTTTGAAAAGAGTAATGTAGGAAAAAAAGCTTTTCACAAAATTGACAAAATATTATGTATGTCTTATAAAACATATTATTTTTCAGATGAATTCATATCATACGCCCAGAAGAAAGCTGAATTCGCGTTTGTATTCGCGTGTGACGCAGCGCAGCAAAAGCCTAAAACTCAGTGATTGTCGCCCCTTCACATCCCCACCGTCTGCAGTCAAGTGCCCTAAAACGGAATGTGCCCTAAAATGGTATGTGCCCTAAGATGACACGTGTGTAAATACGGACTGTGCCCTAAGAAGACACGTGCCTTGGAATGGTATATTTCCCCAAAAGGTACATGTCCTACACACGGGACGTCTCTGTAGCACGTGCCCTAAAACGGAATGTACCGAAACACGGAATGTGTCCTGGAATAATGCCTATCCAAATAAGGGTACAGTAAAAAAGAGGAAGAGAGGAATATCGAAAAAATTGACGAATTTTAACATAATGTTTTATTTAATTTGTGTGGATTTTGTTATAGATTTTCGAATATAATGTAGCGTTTTGTAGCTAAGGCTACTTTTTGGAATTATTTTCGAAGTGAAATAATAATTATGATGCTACATTATAAGCCGACGAGTGATCTAAGCATAATTTTCACTATCCCCAAAAGAGCGTATACGTATAAAAATACTCAGATTATTTTATAAGTTCTTATTGTTAAAATATTTTATTTACATAACGTATTTGCTCATAAAATCGATTTATATCTATCGCTCATGTAGCCTAGTTCTTATGTAGACTTGCCTTATATACATTTATGTATATTTTAGTACACAATAGAATCAATCGATATTTGGCTAATACGTAAAATGGGGTACTTGAAAAATGCAGATATGGGTATGTGAATGTAGAATAGAAAAAGTTTGGGGTGAATAATTACGTAGATTTTTTTTTTGGAAACAATATCACGCTTATGTAAAAGGCAATGAAAAATACTTGAATTATCCTAAAAAAAAAACCTTTTTCGACTACACATGCCAAATAAAATGGCGTTAAAAATATACATTGCAAAATACCTTGAACATTTCCAATTAATATTAACCTGTACCTTTTTAGGAGATATATTATGTCTTTCTATCTCTAGAAAATTATACAACAGAGATAGAATATTGAGAATGGTCGATAGTAAGCCAATAATTGGCCTCTTCATCATAAAAATAAGAAGTATTTAGGAGGCCATTTGTAACATGTGATAATTTTAAAAGCGTAGTAATACAGTACAAGCTAATATGACGCTAATTTGTATTCTTGTATGGAGAGAGTTGTCACTTGGAGAGTTTGTTTGTTTGACAGCGGTTATCTCTGAAACTATAAAGGTCTCAAATAAGGTTAAGTAGTTATTCATCCTATACTTACTAAAATTACTTAATACTACTTTCACCACCTCGAGACAACATATTTACCGAATATTTTACTTTTTCTGGTTAATATGCTATCTGGAAGTGATGGAAGGCTTTTAGTGATAAAACTATTTATTTGTGAATAGACTAGAGTTACGCCTTATTCCATAGTTTAGTTTGAATAAGTCAATTATTGGCGGTGTGTGTGTATTACAACATTTTTACGCTTAAGATATTAGTGTACAGGTATAGTTAATCTTTATTTAAATATTTGTTTCATTCTTAAGTACTTTTTTTAAACCTGTAATAAATCGTGACAGTTTTCCACTTAATTTTATATGGATCAGTAAAAAGATTTTTATAATTTTTGACGTCGACGTCTTCCGAGTCGAATTTATTTGACTAACTGATCATAAAATAGTTAAGCTTTTTCTAGATACTTGCCTGTACACAGAAGATTTCTAAGACTCCTTCATTTGGTATTAATATTGTAGATTTCATTCCTTTTATTATAACAGCAACAGCTTACGGTTGCATGATAAAATAAGATTTCATATATGTACCTACATATTTACCTTAAATTATTTTGAATTTTAACGGCATATTAGTCTTATTTAGTATAATCAATGTACCTTCCATTATCGTGTTTGTAACACAATATTTTATTAAATCAGATTAGGAAGTAAGTATAAACAATGGATTTTATAACTGGTTTTGTTACCATCATTGTGCGGTTGACTGTACTTTTTATATTTAATCATGTTTTAAGTTTTAAAATAGTCTTTAAGAATCATTGTTAATTTCGTTGACAAGATATGATCAGTTTGTAATTTTATTATTTTTTTAGGCGTTATTTGTTTTCGAATACTTAAACATCACTTAATTTTAGACAAGTCTTGAGGTATAATTTTACCACATTTTTTTTGTATGTTTGTTAAAATTTTTATATTTATTAGGTTGACTGTACAAAGTTGAGTTTTTCATACAAAAAACAAAAAAGATCTTACATCAAATCAGTAACAAATACGTGCATTTTAATCTGAATTATTATCGTTAATATATGCTTAACTTAGGTTAGGTTAACTATAACGAGCTTGTTTTCGTAAACGACTTTTTTAACTAGTTTCACCACCTTTGGATAAGTCCTGGTTAAAGCTATCTGCAAGCTATATGTACTTGCGGAGCAGGAAGAAATATAGCAAACAGTTCTTACCGAGAAGTTGTGAAACACGTTCTTGTGGTCCATATCAATATTCTATTAATCTTTCAATTTTCTTACTAGAGATAAAGTTTGACAGGAGATACATATGCCTTTTTATCTCTAGAAAATTATACAACAGAGATAGAATATTGAGAATGGTCGATAGTAAGCCAATAATTGGCCTCTTCATCATAAATAAGAAGTATTTAGGAGGCCATTTGTAATATGTGATAATTTTAAAAGCGTAGTAATACAGTACAAGCTAATATGACGCTAATTTGTATTCTGGTATGAACTTGGCGAGTTTGTTTGTTTGACAGCAGGTATCTCTGAAACTATAAAGGTCTCAAATAAGGTTATGAATAAACCATTTATCATGATGATATTACCTTTCAGAGCCGATTAAAAATTAATTTAAAAATATCAATGGCGTTAACATGAGCATTGTGACGTAAGCCACGCGAGAAGCCGTGGGCCACAGCTAGTCGTGACAATTGAGATTATTTTCCAATATCCCTTGTGCAATTAAAAGTTTTCCGGCCTTATCATTCTTCTTTTAGTGTAGCTGTTTATTCCATAATAACAATAGATATTAGTGTATGCGAACAAAAGGAATTGTTTGATTACTTATGAAGTCAAGGATTTTTGTCCAAGTTTTTATTTTAATGTTAATAAAAGGAAGTTAGTAGTAAACATGGGTTATTTCATTTACATTTCCATTATGTCCTATGCGTCTATTATTTCACTTTTTTTGTATGAACCAAGAATCCTACCTCTGTAGCTACGATTCATGATTTCATATTCTTATGACACAAAATTAAGAAAATATACATGTAGAATTATTTTCCTATTAGCTGTTTCTTATCCTCTAGCGGGTCGTGGCGGTCCAGCGCGGACTGCAGAGCCCCCTTGGGGACGTTGGGCCGGTTCGCCATGTCCTGCAGCTGCGACTTCGACTTCGGCTTAGGCCCCCTCGATATAGCAAACATTTTCTGAACATGAAAAATCCTCTCCACAATATTATTAATGTCAATATTACACGCCAATATCTTTTCGTAAATAATAAGCCACCAAATGAAATGAGTCTTCCATTTGAAGTGATTGAAGTTAGCCAAGAGGCTTTCCATTTTAGCCAGGAGTGCATTTCCCGCGCCGTACATTAACGCGATTTGGTAACTGTGGTACACTCTGTACTTCTTTCGAAAGTATAGGGTGGAGTTCATTCTGTCTTTAACCAAGTAGATTTCATGCAGCATGAGTTCGAGCGTTTTATTGTTGATTGATTTATGAATGTAATACGATTCACGTCTCCGAAAGTCATTGGATCGCCTGGCGTTAGCTATTTCTTGTTGTTCGTGTTTCTTTTTGGCGGAGTTGATGATCTTTCTGACACTGTCAACGTCTAGTATTTTGAAGTCGGAGATGTCGAGGGTGTCATTCGTTATGGCGTCTGTGTTGTTGCTCTGCTCGCCGCCGAGAATGAGGTCGAACAGAGCATTGTTGCTGTAAGTGTCTCCGAGGAATTTTGTGAATATCTCGTCAAGTACTTCGGCGTGAGGGACCGGTTTACCTGGCTTCAAGTCCGCAGATCTGACGAATGTTGTGTCTAAAATGAATGGAAAATAGCAAATCAATGAAAATAGGAATATATCGGAAAAAAATTACGAGTCCTGTCTCAAGTAAATACCTAGGCTTGTTAAATAACTACACTACGGCATATTTATTCGAATTTAGTAAACATAATATTAGCTACTAAGTACTTACAAAGCGAAAATATTATGCCAGCAAAAATCTGCATTTTATTCATTAGAAAAGTATTTTGAACGTAGAAACCTTAACCATATAGGTAGTTAGTACTTATTGCTAACTACCTGTTATATCATCCATAATTTAAATTATAATTGGGAATGTTTTACGGCAGTTTTATGAGGTAGGTACTAGCTTCCCCAAGTGGTTTCACTTGTTTTCTGATGGAACTTCTTTTGTCACAATATTCTCAATATTCTTAGACACATAATAATGTGAATTATTGATAAAAATCTATTTAGCAGTAAAATTGTTCTTGAGATATCGACATCCAACAAAATATCCAAACTCACTTTTACATTTTTGATAGATAATACCTATTTATAATTTGAAGGCACATACCTACTATGAGTAGATTGAGTGAGCCCAAAACGCGAAGTAGTTTACATATTCAAAATTTTACGTATTTAACTCTTCTATTCACGACGCGATACATATCAGTAACATTTTTTAATAAAAAATAAATATTGAAACGATACAACGAAATAAACAGACATTTGCTAGCTTGCCAATTTAAAATCCGGGAAAACATAAAGATTTCTGTCAGTTGACAATTGACAATAATAGAAATGTCATTGCATTACTTTGTTTGCATTTGCATCTTAGTGATTCGCTGCGTGTATTTTGCTATAAAAATCGACGATTTTGACCATGAATACTGACTCTGGCGATTCTCCTATACCTGACGACCACGGCCTGAATATGGATTCCGCTCTTGCTGATAATGAGAAAGTTTTCAATAACTTTTTAACCGACTTCCCAAAAAGGAGGAGGTTCTCAATTCGTCGGGATCTTTTTTTTTTTATTTTGTATGTATGTTCACCGATTACTCGAAGACGCCTGGACCGATTTGCAAAAATTTTTTTTGTTGGATAGGGTATACTTTCCAGGTGGTCCCATAATCACCAGGTCAGGATCTGATGGTGGAAACCCTGAGAAATCGAGGGCAACTTTCGAAAATTGTATTCGTGCATAGGTTAAAAACTTGACAATGAGTTGTATGTCTGATAACACTATGCAACAGTGAAGGTTTGGAGCTGACCTGATGATGGAGACGAGAGAAGGTCGAGGGAACTCGACAACTGACTATGTAAACTACATCGTGTTTGGGCTTATATTATTTGTATTGACGAGACCTTTGCAACTGTGAAGGTTTGGATCTGACATGATGATGGAGACTGGTGAAGGTCGAGGGAACTCGACAACTGAATATGTAAACTACCTCGTGTTTGGGCTTATATTATTCGTATTGATGAGAACTTTCCACAAATACGGATAGTGACAACTATGCTTGTCACTGAAAAGCCAAAAATAAAAAACTTTTTACAAAAAAATAAAACCGACTCCTAAAAACACTGAAAAGCAAAAAAAAAACTATTCTTAGGTGCATCGGCCTAGAAGTCGGTGGCGTATAAACTCTGGAACATCCATTAGACACTGACTTCTAGGCCGATGCACCTAAGAATAGTTTTTTTTTTGCTTTTCAGTGTTTTTGGGAGTCGGTTTTATTAATACTTATATAGGGCACATTAAAAAACCTTGTAATTTGAAAACTCCAACTATTTTCAATAATTTTTATTTTATCAATATATTATTTGTGGGGCATGCTAATAGAAACAATCGATGTTACTTGTGGGCACTTAGGGCCTAAATAACTATGGCGGCTTGGCCTCCTTTCCACACTTTGTCGTGCTATCTGCACTACAGCGACCACTTGACTGTATAACGTAATATTCTACCTGTTGTCTATCAGCTATACGACGCTACGGGCACGGGCCGGCTGACCGCGACGCAGTTCGAGGAGGTGGCGACACGTTGTCTCGGACTGTGCCAGGAGGATGCACACAACACATTCCGACAGGCCGACCTAGACGAGAAGGGATATCTTACTTATGGTACGTACTATCACAGCTGGCTCAAGTCTCAAAATATATAAAAACATCCACTTCGGTCCGGGACCCGGCGGGAATCATGCGGGTCATGAAAAAAATCGTAGGCAGTGAAGGTAAACTTCGAAAATAACGCCCCCCATGCACCATTACACCCGGAACGGGAGACCCCTACAATTTCTTAAGCTCCTTCGTTTGCTCGGGATTCAATATCTGCACACGCAGCAAACAACGACTTTGCTCACTTGTAACACAAATAATTATTATTCTTTCATTTTGAAAAGAGTAATGTAGGAAAAAAAGCTTTTCACAAAATTGACAAAATATTATGTATGTCTTATAAAACATATTATTTTTCAGATGAATTCATATCATACGCCCAGAAGAAAGCTGAATTCGCGTTTGTATTCGCGTGTGACGCAGCGCAGCAAAAGCCTAAAACTCAGTGATTGTCGCCCCTTCACATCCCCACCGTCTGCAGTCAAGTGCCCTAAAACGGAATGTGCCCTAAAATGGTATGTGCCCTAAGATGACACGTGTGTAAATACGGACTGTGCCCTAAGAAGACACGTGCCTTGGAATGGTATATTTCCCCAAAAGGTACATGTCCTACACACGGGACGTCTCTGTAGCACGTGCCCTAAAACGGAATGTACCGAAACACGGAATGTGTCCTGGAATAATGCCTATCCAAATAAGGGTACAGTAAAAAAGAGGAAGAGAGGAATATCGAAAAAATTGACGAATTTTAACATAATGTTTTATTTAATTTGTGTGGATTTTGTTATAGATTTTCGAATATAATGTAGCGTTTTGTAGCTAAGGCTACTTTTTGGAATTATTTTCGAAGTGAAATAATAATTATGATGCTACATTATAAGCCGACGAGTGATCTAAGCATAATTTTCACTATCCCCAAAAGAGCGTATACGTATAAAAATACTCAGATTATTTTATAAGTTCTTATTGTTAAAATATTTTATTTACATAACGTATTTGCTCATAAAATCGATTTATATCTATCGCTCATGTAGCCTAGTTCTTATGTAGACTTGCCTTATATACATTTATGTATATTTTAGTACACAATAGAATCAATCGATATTTGGCTAATACGTAAAATGGGGTACTTGAAAAATGCAGATATGGGTATGTGAATGTAGAATAGAAAAAGTTTGGGGTGAATAATTACGTAGATTTTTTTTTGGAAACAATATCACGCTTATGTAAAAGGCAATGAAAAATACTTGAATTATCCTAAAAAAAAAACCTTTTTCGACTACACATGCCAAATAAAATGGCGTTAAAAATATACATTGCAAAATACCTTGAACATTTCCAATTAATATTAACCTGTACCTTTTTAGGAGATATATTATGTCTTTCTATCTCTAGAAAATTATACAACAGAGATAGAATATTGAGAATGGTCGATAGTAAGCCAATAATTGGCCTCTTCATCATAAAAATAAGAAGTATTTAGGAGGCCATTTGTAACATGTGATAATTTTAAAAGCGTAGTAATACAGTACAAGCTAATATGACGCTAATTTGTATTCTTGTATGGAGAGAGTTGTCACTTGGAGAGTTTGTTTGTTTGACAGCGGTTATCTCTGAAACTATAAAGGTCTCAAATAAGGTTAAGTAGTTATTCATCCTATACTTACTAAAATTACTTAATACTACTTTCACCACCTCGAGACAACATATTTACCGAATATTTTACTTTTTCTGGTTAATATGCTATCTGGAAGTGATGGAAGGCTTTTAGTGATAAAACTATTTATTTGTGAATAGACTAGAGTTACGCCTTATTCCATAGTTTAGTTTGAATAAGTCAATTATTGGCGGTGTGTGTGTATTACAACATTTTTACGCTTAAGATATTAGTGTACAGGTATAGTTAATCTTTATTTAAATATTTGTTTCATTCTTAAGTACTTTTTTTAAACCTGTAATAAATCGTGACAGTTTTCCACTTAATTTTATATGGATCAGTAAAAAGATTTTTATAATTTTTGACGTCGACGTCTTCCGAGTCGAATTTATTTGACTAACTGATCATAAAATAGTTAAGCTTTTTCTAGATACTTGCCTGTACACAGAAGATTTCTAAGACTCCTTCATTTGGTATTAATATTGTAGATTTCATTCCTTTTATTATAACAGCAACAGCTTACGGTTGCATGATAAAATAAGATTTCATATATGTACCTACATATTTACCTTAAATTATTTTGAATTTTAACGGCATATTAGTCTTATTTAGTATAATCAATGTACCTTCCATTATCGTGTTTGTAACACAATATTTTATTAAATCAGATTAGGAAGTAAGTATAAACAATGGATTTTATAACTGGTTTTGTTACCATCATTGTGCGGTTGACTGTACTTTTTATATTTAATCATGTTTTAAGTTTTAAAATAGTCTTTAAGAATCATTGTTAATTTCGTTGACAAGATATGATCAGTTTGTAATTTTATTATTTTTTTAGGCGTTATTTGTTTTCGAATACTTAAACATCACTTAATTTTAGACAAGTCTTGAGGTATAATTTTACCACATTTTTTTTGTATGTTTGTTAAAATTTTTATATTTATTAGGTTGACTGTACAAAGTTGAGTTTTTCATACAAAAAACAAAAAAGATCTTACATCAAATCAGTAACAAATACGTGCATTTTAATCTGAATTATTATCGTTAATATATGCTTAACTTAGGTTAGGTTAACTATAACGAGCTTGTTTTCGTAAACGACTTTTTTAACTAGTTTCACCACCTTTGGATAAGTCCTGGTTAAAGCTATCTGCAAGCTATATGTACTTGCGGAGCAGGAAGAAATATAGCAAACAGTTCTTACCGAGAAGTTGTGAAACACGTTCTTGTGGTCCATATCAATATTCTATTAATCTTTCAATTTTCTTACTAGAGATAAAGTTTGACAGGAGATACATATGCCTTTTTATCTCTAGAAAATTATACAACAGAGATAGAATATTGAGAATGGTCGATAGTAAGCCAATAATTGGCCTCTTCATCATAAATAAGAAGTATTTAGGAGGCCATTTGTAATATGTGATAATTTTAAAAGCGTAGTAATACAGTACAAGCTAATATGACGCTAATTTGTATTCTGGTATGAACTTGGCGAGTTTGTTTGTTTGACAGCAGGTATCTCTGAAACTATAAAGGTCTCAAATAAGGTTATGAATAAACCATTTATCATGATGATATTACCTTTCAGAGCCGATTAAAAATTAATTTAAAAATATCAATGGCGTTAACATGAGCATTGTGACGTAAGCCACGCGAGAAGCCGTGGGCCACAGCTAGTCGTGACAATTGAGATTATTTTCCAATATCCCTTGTGCAATTAAAAGTTTTCCGGCCTTATCATTCTTCTTTTAGTGTAGCTGTTTATTCCATAATAACAATAGATATTAGTGTATGCGAACAAAAGGAATTGTTTGATTACTTATGAAGTCAAGGATTTTTGTCCAAGTTTTTATTTTAATGTTAATAAAAGGAAGTTAGTAGTAAACATGGGTTATTTCATTTACATTTCCATTATGTCCTATGCGTCTATTATTTCACTTTTTTTGTATGAACCAAGAATCCTACCTCTGTAGCTACGATTCATGATTTCATATTCTTATGACACAAAATTAAGAAAATATACATGTAGAATTATTTTCCTATTAGCTGTTTCTTATCCTCTAGCGGGTCGTGGCGGTCCAGCGCGGACTGCAGAGCCCCCTTGGGGACGTTGGGCCGGTTCGCCATGTCCTGCAGCTGCGACTTCGACTTCGGCTTAGGCCCCCTCGATATAGCAAACATTTTCTGAACATGAAAAATCCTCTCCACAATATTATTAATGTCAATATTACACGCCAATATCTTTTCGTAAATAATAAGCCACCAAATGAAATGAGTCTTCCATTTGAAGTGATTGAAGTTAGCCAAGAGGCTTTCCATTTTAGCCAGGAGTGCATTTCCCGCGCCGTACATTAACGCGATTTGGTAACTGTGGTACACTCTGTACTTCTTTCGAAAGTATAGGGTGGAGTTCATTCTGTCTTTAACCAAGTAGATTTCATGCAGCATGAGTTCGAGCGTTTTATTGTTGATTGATTTATGAATGTAATACGATTCACGTCTCCGAAAGTCATTGGATCGCCTGGCGTTAGCTATTTCTTGTTGTTCGTGTTTCTTTTTGGCGGAGTTGATGATCTTTCTGACACTGTCAACGTCTAGTATTTTGAAGTCGGAGATGTCGAGGGTGTCATTCGTTATGGCGTCTGTGTTGTTGCTCTGCTCGCCGCCGAGAATGAGGTCGAACAGAGCATTGTTGCTGTAAGTGTCTCCGAGGAATTTTGTGAATATCTCGTCAAGTACTTCGGCGTGAGGGACCGGTTTACCTGGCTTCAAGTCCGCAGATCTGACGAATGTTGTGTCTAAAATGAATGGAAAATAGCAAATCAATGAAAATAGGAATATATCGGAAAAAAATTACGAGTCCTGTCTCAAGTAAATACCTAGGCTTGTTAAATAACTACACTACGGCATATTTATTCGAATTTAGTAAACATAATATTAGCTACTAAGTACTTACAAAGCGAAAATATTATGCCAGCAAAAATCTGCATTTTATTCATTAGAAAAGTATTTTGAACGTAGAAACCTTAACCATATAGGTAGTTAGTACTTATTGCTAACTACCTGTTATATCATCCATAATTTAAATTATAATTGGGAATGTTTTACGGCAGTTTTATGAGGTAGGTACTAGCTTCCCCAAGTGGTTTCACTTGTTTTCTGATGGAACTTCTTTTGTCACAATATTCTCAATATTCTTAGACACATAATAATGTGAATTATTGATAAAAATCTATTTAGCAGTAAAATTGTTCTTGAGATATCGACATCCAACAAAATATCCAAACTCACTTTTACATTTTTGATAGATAATACCTATTTATAATTTGAAGGCACATACCTACTATGAGTAGATTGAGTGAGTATTTAAGAGGAGCTATTTTTGTTTGGCGCTACTTATATCCAGATACGAGATCCTTACCTACATTCCTGCCTGCCTGGATCTGGTGACCTATAATACAGGTATTCACATACCTCCCATAGGCACCAGTCTCTCACAATGTTACGTTCATATATATGTTACAGCCATAGTGATTAAATAGATATTATACATAATCACTGGTCATTGTATAAAATACCTAAATTGACTTGACAATGTGATAAATAAATCACTTTATCTGGATACTAGCCGTTTTCCCGCGGTTTCACCCGCGTCCTGTGGGAGCTACTGCCCGCACCGGGATAAAATATAGCCTATGTTATACGCAGATAATATAGCTTTCTAATGGTGAAAGAATATTTAAAATCGGTCCAGTAGTTTTTGAGTTTATCTATTACAACCAAACAAACAAACAAAGTTTTCCTCTTTATAATATTAGTATAGATTACCTATTCATAATAGCTGCTCAAAGTTAGCCAAAGTAATAAATATGGTATAACCAACTTACTACTGACTAATTCTTAAAAAAGGTTTAAGTTATTGTCGTTTTTTTTTACAAGCTTTTATTTAACTCGCAATGTATGTATGTAACTATGTGTGTTCGGGTGGAATTTTACAACTCAATTTTAAGGCACTTGCCCTCAACCGATTGAGCTGCAATTTTGCATACATGTTTAGTTTGGATGACAATGCATGTTAAGCTATGTGACCTCATCCTAAATCCAACATGGCTAAATATACAAGATGGCGGACTAGTTATTCTTAAGGTACCTATACAATATGGGTATCAAATGAAAGGGATTGACAAGTAGAACACATTGCACTTTACGAAATAAAAACTAAAAAGTATAAAATAAATTGAGGTAAAAAAATCTTTAAAAACAAGCTTTTATTTAAATGCGCTAAAAAGAAAAAAAATAAACTTTTACTGTAACTTTACTGTCAACTTATAACGACATTTCAAATTTAACATATTTGACACAATTTATATGTTTTAAAAGCTTGTCGCGATTTTACTAAGAAAGTAAATACGAGTACTTAAATCTCGCCACCTCACTTACTGGGCCCCCGGGAATCAGTCGCTAAATCGCAACAAGAGGGCAACAGGTACATGAGCGGCTGAAGGGTGAGGATACCTCAGCGAACTTTAAACGCAGATCACGCGCTCCCTGTGGGTCCAGCATCACCACTTACCACGAGGCACCTACCCTCCGAGCTGCTGCTAACCCTGCTCTAGCGACTCCACCCTGGTCGGCCAATGAAGGCAAGCCAAGAGGCGGGAGACCTATCCCCCGTCATGCTTCACTCCGGCAGGCGGAGATGGGGGACAGTATACTCTCAATGGAGCACTCGGATATATAGCCCCGCGGGGTCGCTACTCCCCGTCATCCGCCTCAGATGCCCTGCGGGGCAGTTATTATTATTATTATTCCTACGGAAAAACATCAAGTTCGTCTTGGTTATCATTTTTTAAACTTTTTTTATGGGCAAAATCATCAAATGACAGTGTGATGAATGGCAGCGTGAGGGAGTGTCAGACTCTTACTGACTAAGACCCATCATGCTCCTTCTTAGGCCTTTTATGTACCACGACCACGATAACTCTTTCGAACAATCCCACAGCCGAAAAAACATCAAGCTCTGTCTTGGTTGTCATGTGGAGACCTTCGTTCTACAGTCAAGCCCAGAAACCATATGCTTTAAAGATATAAATGTGTTCGAGTTACTATTATGTACTAAGTTCAATACCCATAAAGAGTATGTCACATTGCCCGTCAGTTGCACAAAGCTCCATTAATGAAAGAAGCTTCAACTTTAATGGACCTTTGTGCAACTGACGGTATGTCTCAATGAGAATGCCATCACAACCTTAACACCATTGTTAAAAGGCTTCCCCGCATTACTCACCGCGTTGGGCATGCGTGCCAGGGAGATCAGATATTTTTTTGTTTCGAAGACGCTGCCAATGCGAATGTAGGTGAAAGAATCGCGCGAAAGAGCGCGACAGCCGCGCGAGACGTGATTGTCCATACTGGACGGCAGCGCGGCAGCCGCGTGCTACCAGTCGACTTCAATTGTTATTATTGTCGACTTCAAACCAGTGTTGCAATCGTACGTTTTCATAAATGAACTAGCTTTCGCCCGCGGTTTCACCCGCGTCCCGTAGCCGGATGGTGACAAAAACTATCCTAAGACCTTCTCCCGGGTCTAAGTTACCTCCCCTCTAATTTTCAGCCAAATCGGTCAAGCCGTTTTCATGTTATGTCGTGACAACGGAAAGCGGGTTTCATTTTTATATACATACTAGCTTTCGCCCGCGGTTTCACCCGCGTCCCGTAGCCGGATGGTGACAAAAACTATCCTAAGACCTTCTCCCGGGTCTAAGTTACCTCCCCTCTAATTTTCAGCCAAATCGGTCAAGCCGTTTTCATGTTATGTCGTGACAACGGAAAGCGGGTTTCATTTTTATATACATACTAGCTTTCGCCCGCGGTTTCACCCGCGTCCCGTAGCCGGATGGTGACAACAACTATCCTAAAACCTTCTCCCGGGTCTTAGTTACCTCCCCTCTAATTTTCAGCCAAATCGGTCAAGCCGTTTTCATGTCATGTCGTGACAACGGAAAGCGGGTTTCATTTTTATAAATATAGAATAGCTGTTGCCCGCGACTTCGTCTGCGTGGGCAATATAGAATCGTCAAAATAATACTTATCCCGTAGGTGCATTTTTTCACGTGACAATATAATTAGGATTTCTACTTAGCAGCCGCACGGAATCATCGATCAAGGTTGTGTTGTGGATGTGTGACCATTTATCTAAACAAAAGAAGTACCTAAAGTTTTGTGACGTTGTGGAAATCTGTGTGGTGCGTAAGTAATTCTCACAGGAAACAGCTATAATCTGGGTCTATACATTTTCTGCAGCTGCTGCGACTAATCAGAAGCCAGAAAGTCTGTCAGACTTACCATGGATAACGTCTTGTGTAGTTGACTGGTTTGAAGAGATCAGATAGGTAGTCGCTCTAAGCAAAATATTGGTACTCGAACAGATTCGGTGACTGGAAGCCAACACCAACATAGTTGGGGAATAGCTGGATGGATGATGACATGCGTCATCAGGCTGGCGAATAGGGTAGGATAATTTCACTACAGAGGAAAAACACTTGTACCTATGTCGGGGATTTTCAAAGTGACAGCAAAACTAATAGAAAAAATGAATTTGACCGTTACTTTTACTTTAGACATTACTTTGACTTTTACTTTGGCTTTTACTTTTGATGAAGAAACTGGCTGTAAGTCGCGCGACTGTATTTGTAATGAGAAGGCATCCGCTGCTGTCGCGCGGCTGCCGCGCTGCTGCCGCACTGCTTGCGACGTAATGTGAAGGCGGCCTTTGTACAGTCGTGATCAAAAAAAATTGTACAGTATGTTTTAATATAATGTTATTTAACTTTGATTACTAACAGATTAAATAGGACAGTAGGTATTCAAAAATAAAATAAAGCATTTTTTTTCAACTTCATTTATTCTCTCGGTCGAAAAACCTATCTCTTTCGAGCCTTAGTCGTTATCAGGTTCCCCAACGTTTCCCGAGGTTTTATCGGCTTCAGCTTGCTCAGCTTTCGTCTTCGCTTTGAACTTCCCATCAATATTCATCATAACTTTAAAAAGATATTCTAAATCTACATGTAACCTCGTCACTCTTTTATGAAGTATGAGTTGGGGGTTCGGGGTAACGTACCAGTTTTTGTGCGCGTTTGAAAATGTATATATCCTCATCATTTTTCGGTATATCCTTAGAATTCTCCTGTATGAGTACGCTATGCGGTATCCTGTATCTTTTTTGTTTTTGTCAAAGTATTTGTCGTTTTCTAGGGTTGCGACCTGTTAGAATTTGATATCAGAGGCATTAGTTTAGTATGAGAGGGGGTCGGTGCCGTGCATTGAGACGGAAAAACGGTTGATGATGAATTTGTACTGTGAAAGACGATATGACTGGAATTAATCTTGACTACGTGATGATATTAGATGGCCTTTTTATGGAGGAACTCAATAGATCAGTAGTTTTCGTTTGGGTAAAACCGCATGCGGGAGAGGATATAGAAGAGTAGTGTAATACTGTTATCAGCAGTTTAACAAGGTTGAATTAAAAAAAAATATATGTGTGTGTATGTGAGGCAATGTGGCTCATCACCCACAGTCAAACCACTAATCCGGTTTAGTGGGAAAATGTTTATGATTACCTGTACACTGCTGAAATAATAAATAAATATATTTGTATCTATTACCTTATGTCTGGCCATATAAATTGTCTGCAGCATGAGATCCAGAGTTTTGCGTTTGATCATAAACTCTGATGCTTCCGTATACGTTTTCTTGTCTCCTTCAGAAGACAAAACAGCCTGCCGTCTAGACGCATTTACTTTAGGCTCATCCTTAGCAATCGCTTTAGCCATACCTGCAATCTTCTTCTTAAACTTGGCTATATTAATCTTATCAATATCTATAGATATATTTTTCACTACAACACCAGATTCTTTCTCGTAGTCGAATGAAGTTTTTTGAACTAGTGTTGGTAGAACATCAGCTAGTTTTGGAAAATCAAAGGCGATATCTATTGCGTCTATGGGCTCGTATAAGATTGCAGTGTTAAGACGTCTCCTTTTTGTTACGTTGGCGTTATGAACTATTGGAGAAATTACTGAAAGTATATATAGAATATAGGTTTTTTTTAAAATACACCAAGAATGTTGGATAAAGGTCTATCCTCACTCATGGGTGCCATGTTTGGGACGGGACATACATATGAACGTTCATTCGTTCAGGCATGGTCAATTGCTTGCAATCTGGATCGTGCTCATAGACAATATATGATCCGAGAACACTGGTATCTACTTAGCTGCACCCGCCATATTGGAAACCAAGGCAGATGGTGATGAAACAAGTTATGCTCCAGTCCCTGTCACGGCACTGATGTGGGTACCTATAGACCTTCACACACGCAGATACAGTATAGTCCAATTCATAATATATCAAATTAAACTTACGTAAAAGATAAATTAATCGCATCATTTTTATAAACAATATAAAAGTCGGCGTCTGCTTATTGAGAGACAATAGAATGTAATAAGAACTTCATGTTTCTAGAAAACAATGTTCGTAATGAATATTTGTTACGTAATGTGGTCATGAATAGTTTTATTATTTTATTAGCAATTATGTTTACTACGTTATGTGATCGGATCGTTTAAGTTTCGAATTTTTCCATCGGATTTGCCATGAAAATAAATAATACCCTCTACTAGAAGTGATCCATAGAAGCTGCCCGCTTAATATACCTACTTTTCATCGAAAATCATTCCATGCATCTTTTTGAACTGCTTGAAAATCTTTGCAAGAATTTCTGAGTTCATTGTGAACAGGCAAATAGAAAGACTTGGCATAGGACCATGTTTTCAGAATCCTATAATTTTACGTTTGGAAGTATGTGTGTGTACGTTAGATAGTATGCTTGTTATTCTTTCTCGCAAAAGAGTTGAATTTGCTGAAACAGTTAAAAATATATTCTTACCTGCTGTTCGTCCGAGTTCCTATGGAACTGCCTCCAGAATCAAGACAGGGAGATTCTCCTTAAGAAGGTTTATAGGAATTAAAAAGAACTTTTCCATATTGACTGCAGTAAAAAATTAAACGATTATCGTTTGGTATGATTAACTTTTTAATAAGTTTTAAAATTTTATGTCTTCTTCTTTTTCTTCTTTTTGTCGTCGAAAATGTCATAAGGCGCGACTACTGAAAATATTTTCTTGACCAGGTTACACGTATCTCTAATATCGACGTCGAAATGTACAACCCTTTCATAGAACCTCATCATGGAGAAAAGGCTCCTATGAGACGTCCTGTTCTGATACCACGCTGTCCCCACCATCTTCAGCTGGTCAGTCTTCAATCTACGTAGCCGATTGAACAAGTACCCAAGCTTATATCTCTTATCGTCTCTAACTTTATCACGCTGGGTCAAAGCCTTGCCCACCTCATACCTCGCATGCATTACGAATTGCACTAAAATATTGACCAGCAGACCTTTTTTGTAACCTTCTATTTTCTCCTTGTACTTTAAGTCATCGTTATCGTAGAAGGACATTCTTCTTGTCTGATTCCTTATTTGTTTTGAGGAATTAGTGAATTGTTCGTTGACGAGGTTATAGTCCTGTATGTCGAAAGCTTCGGTTAGGTTGGTCCGGCGGAAAGTGAATACGTTAGGGAACTCCATGTCGAGTTCATCGGGTGTATCATTGTCGTCTGCCGTTGTGTTGTCGAGGTCACCTGCAGTGTCGTTCAGGAGGTCTGGTGTCGAAGCTAAGTTGCCGAATAAAGTGTAGTGGACGTCGTCGAACACTCCGTGCACATTGTTGAGTGAATAATCTGGTAAAAAAATTGTGACAGTGTCATTACTGATGGTTATGTAAACGATTTTCAAAGTATTGACATGCTTTTTGGAGATATTGATTAACTAAAAATTTTTGAGTGTATGTGATTCAGTAAACACTAGCAGGCCAAAAATAATATCGTAAGTCTAATTCTGTTTAGGTTCTACCTCAACAGGTCATGTTTGTAAGATTGTAGAATAAAATCTCTAGTTTTATTATAATCTAAGATTATGTTTTTTTACCAAGAGAAAGCCACGTTATTTTGAAAGTATCAATTGCTATATCGTATCCGTATCACGGGCGAAACCGTGAAAAAGACCATTAACTCATAAGTCCATAACCATTTTATTGAGCGCGGAACAGATAACAGAAGGCTTTAAATAATAACAAAATACTCACAAAGCAATATTATTGATATAGTATTCAGCAACATTCCCAGAGGCCCTACTCGGTATAAAACAGGCCATAATCGAGGTTATTAAAAACGAATTACTTGAAATTACCCATTAAAATGAAATGGTTTTGGTGCGTCGCTTATAAATTATAATAAAATATGAACAGTATTAGTTACTGTGCGGCTTTTTTCAAACAATGAAGTAGAGATAGCATGATGTATTGAAAATAATAGAAGGGAACTATCGAATATCAGTCATCGTGACAGTCTTTACAATCGTGGTCAAGTAGTGGTACGAGAATCAAGCGTGATCTTAGATATGCCTTTTCTATGCTCTCACTCTCACAGATGATAGATAATGACTGCATTAAGGACAGCGTTATCTACAAGGGCTTTGAGGATCTGTCACAAAATCCAATTACTTACCAAATATTAAAGAATTTTTGTACTATACTAATATAATAAGTTGAAGAGATTGTTTGTTTGATTGAGAGCGTTAAACTCATTACCCATAGTGATAGCCCATTTATTGAGGAAGGCTATAGGTTACTTTTTATTTGGGTTCATGGAGTTCATGGGTTCATGGTTCCCACGAGACAGGGTGAAACTGCCGGCAGAAGCTAGTTATTTAATATTATCAATTAAAACTTTATATTCTGGTGGGGTATTATAATTAAGTGGATAAAATTTCTTAGAAATAGCCAGTTTTGCAATTGTGAGTGGAAACCAGTTCTGTTTATATGATTATCATCATGGGAATGATTCATTTCAACAAACATTATATATCTGTATATTAAATGATATTGTTAAACTTACACAAATAACAGTAAAAGGCACACTTTAATGAATCTAAGACCAGCAATAAATACAATAATGCAACAAAGAGAGTTAATTGATGAACCTTTCATCGAACGTCTCTATTCTCTTCTCGGTTTGATTCTTGAAGATTGCCTTGCAAATCTCGTCGTTCTTCTTGATCAGGTCTGCCAGGATCTCCACGCTGAACCACAGGCTCAGCTGCCTCTCATTCGTAGTCAGAAGGTCAAACAACGGCATCCTGTACAGAACCTTCTCTCTAGAAAGCAAGCAGCCCCTGAAAGCTCGAAACGAAAACTTGCCAAACGTTTTGGCAGCATTATCAGCCTTATTCATCAAGAACCCCATCTTATAAAGGGAAGAATTGGAATACTTGTCCCTTTGGACCTGCATCACGATCATTTTGTTTCGCGTCTGGTATATTGCTTGCTTCATCAGCTCGTACATTCGTCTTCTAAGATAGAACCTGTCTCTTTTATACCGGCTTGCGCCTCTAGGGGGCTTCCAACCTCGTCTGCCGTCGTTTTCGAGTATTATCTTGGGGTCTCCATTTTCAATCTTCAGTTCCATAAGTTCGTCTGTAGGGTCCATGCCTTGGAACATAATTTCAGATTGTTCTTCGTCAGTAAGGACTAAGCCATTGTACTTCTTTTGTTTGTCTATTTGTTCCCATATGGTTGCCGGTTCGAATTTCTTCATGTAGTCTTCGAACTTCCATTCTTTGTTCGGTTCTTTTGTAGTGTTTTGTATTTTCTTTATTTGGTTTAGTGTTTTGTTTATTGCATTAGAATCGTTGTAGAGGCTAGCATTCGTTTTAAGTTTGTTTTGTATTGGTTTGTCGACAGTTGTCGACGTTTGTGTGTTGCTTATAAGAGTGATGATTAGTAGGCCACCTTCGAAAAATAATTCAAAATTAAAGTACTTTTTCGTAGTGTTACAACAGTTAAAAGTAAAAGTTTAAATATTATTGATCTTTATTTTAGATTATTGTAGGTACAAGAAGTCGCAAGAATAACGTAACACTAAATTGTATATCCTAAATAATTAAATATTACCTTGAATATAACTACACATGACTGATCACCGAGTACATACAAACAGATCCTCAAACTCTAGAACAACTGTTCAATATCTACAACATTATGTGAACTTAAGTAACTAAAATGTAATTCTAATTAAAAATAGCAATATACACATGTAATTATGGTTACATAAAGATTTTCAAATACTGTAATGAATGGATGTGATGTAATGGTGATCCCTCATAATATTAACTAGCTTTTGCATGAGATTTCGTCCGTTCTTATTTATCCATTTTATAATACTCATTCTAGTATTCAAGACGCGGATGGCAATACAAGGAACAGCTAGTGTTCATAAAAATACAGGTAAGCAGAGAGAATATTACAGGCTGTAGTTCCTTCACAGAAGAAACCACGGCAACGATCTAGTACCCTTCAGAATCAATTTTTAAAACAACATTTCGATGTTGACCGCTGACCATTGGTCGATAACCAGTAATGCTCTATAATGTCACGCGTTCGCACTACCGGAGCCTCATGAATTATTTGAATAGAAAGAAAACTTGGTCAAACATGGTATAAGCCCGTCGATATGCATTGTCTCTCTCCTACAAGTGAGGTCTTGGTATAGCTGTCTTGCTTCAGCACGGCCCGGAAAATGGCATAGATTATTTGCGTAGAAGCGATTTTGTTTTTGCTTACTTGTAGAATATAAAGGTAATAAATATTTTTACACTTTAACATTCCACTGCCAATTTTAAGTTTCTTTGAATGTATAATAATTTTTTGGTTTAGATTTCAAATGAAACTTTTAATACAACATTATTTTGCTTGTAAAATTAATTTGAAATGTGTCTAATATCTACTTTTAGACACATTTATGTCATACGGTGTAACAGGCACGTGATAAATAACACAATACTAAAACTGTTAGGTAAAATTGTTTTCGCTTCACGAAATAAAAATGCACCCTCTACGAAATTAATCTTTGTCACGTAGTATCGGAGCGTAGGGGTTTCCTACCCCTCTAACCAGTGTAACAAGGCGCGATCGAATGACGCAACGTGTCGCGTCTCCCACAAAAATAAACACGAAAAAAATGTAGGTAGACGAAATATATGAAAGTATTCAAATCACGCGACGCGGCTTCACGCACGCGAACAACGGATTAAAATTCAGTGTTTTTGTTTATTTTTTGTTAATTACAGATTACATTTAAAAGTTTTGAGTGGTGTTGTGTGATTGGTGTGTACCTACGTCCCGCAGTTGGTATAATTTGCCTCGGTGTGTCTTGGCTTGGTAACTGGAAGCAGGTGAGCTACTTTTTACTTAGTTGTAGGTACAGTTGCGTGCCAGCAGCGTTTATTAAATTCCCTACGAGTGCACGGGACCAAGTATTTGGAGCACAATGTGTAACTTCTTATGAGTTTTGTTTAAATTTACTTTTTTTATTAAACGTTGTGATTTTTCATGTACAGTTTGTTAAAACAAAATATTTTTTTAGATATGGGTATCCTTGTCTTACTAATAGTACTTACGTTGTCGGCTATCGTATTCATATTTTTTTATTTTATGAGATGCCATGAATTATAATGTTGATGATTCAGAGAGAGTTATTTTTTATGATTGTTCAATGATCAATATGTATGTAAAATAGTACAATTCAAGTTATGACCCCCTAAAGCGATCCGGTTTCTGAAGATTGTCATCTCGGAAAATTCGTTGCCCGACTTTTTGGTAGCCAAAAGTCTGAAAGTCAGACATCCAGTCAATGTAGTAAGTGGTGAAAGTAAATAACAATTCTACGTAAAATTCCTGCTCATTTTTAGCTACATTTAAACTGAAATATATTTAAACACAAACCAGCGTCAGAACGAATTAAGTTACTAGAAACTTAGGTATTCCAGGCTAAAAGGAATTAGAAACAAAACAATTAGATTTATCCAGGAAAACCGATATTTAATAAAATATGTACGTAAATCTACTGTTTGTCAGCCTAGCAAATAGCTCTTTGATATTCCAAATAGATTTTACAGATGAGTAGTCTAAGGCGAAGTTGGCGTGTGTTTCAAGCTTGAAATTAAATGTTTTTGTGACGATTACAAAATTGTCTTGAATGACAAATGTGTCTTTTAGCCTCTAAATTAATTTGTATGGAATTAAATGTAGTAGTATCTTAGTTCTAAATGAAAAAAAAAAAGAAATCTTACACCGGGGTTGTAGTTACAATACTGCATTTTTGGTAATCACAAAATACTTAGGTGATGTCAATTTAGTTACATAATATTATTATTAACTAGCTTCTGCCAGCGGTTTCACCCGCATCCCGTGGAAACTACTTCCCGTACCGAGATAAAAAGTAGCCTATAGCCTTCCTCGATAAATGGGCTATCTAACACTGAAAGAAATTTTCAAATCCAACCAGTAGTTCCTGAGATTAGCGCGTTCAAACATACAAACTCTTCAGCTTTATAATATTAGTATAGATTGACATTCTGTCAACGAACATCTGTACCAGTCGTTATGGGTATTCAGAAGCCAAAAAGTCTGATAACCAGTCTCAACTAGGGGCATTGGGTTGCCCGGGTAACTGGATTGAGTAGGTCAGATAGGCAGTCGCTCCTTGTAAAGCGCTGGTACTCAGCTGCATCTGATAAGAGTGGGAGCCAACTCCAACATAGTTAAATGGAAAAGGCTTGACAGATGATGCTTATGTTGATGATGATGTTTATTGTCTTTTAAAGTATTTGATCATGTAATCAAAAATATTCATCATTGAGATTTTAATCACAAAGAAAGATCCAATTCTGGGTCAATTTTGTACAAAAAAACAAGCTGTTTCCTTTTACAACTGAAGCACTGAGCACTTAAAACAACAATAAGAAAAATCTTCCGTTTCATTTTATTAGTTTTTCTTCACAAAGCGAGAATCATTTTTATGTGACGCGGCGACAATTTCAACTGAATCATGGTCTGAAGGGGCCATAACTTTGCGGCTTCGAATATAGGACAATTAGGTTTATATCTGTATGAAGGTTTTATGTAATGTGATATTCAGTAATGTTGTAAATTATTGGCAGGTGAACGCTTAAATACCCACTGTTTACTCATACTTTACTAATCAGATCAGATGTAGCATGATTCATACGGTTTTAGTGTCCCGTACTCAAAAGGTATCTATTACTAACACTGCTGCCCGTCTGTCTGTCTATCATTAGGACTCTGGATCACTCAATGACAACTGTTACCCATGAACTGTTATAGTACTTAAATTGAAAGTTGAAATTTTCAATGATGACGTCTTTTTGTTGCCGCTATAATAGCAATTAAATAAATATTTTATGGAGCTACCATACAAACGTCATGAGTTTTTAACTGTATCATAGACAATTTCACCCTACGTACGCGAGTTAAACTCGTACTTGGCTGATTTCTTAATATGCGATACCACGAAACATTTTTAGTGTTATCTAGTATGGTTAGTAAAATGTTCCTAAATCATAACCTAAGCTTTACATTGTCATTATGCTATGAAATGAAGTGTAAATCGTAATAAACCAGTGCCTAGTAGAGCATGCGTACTAGATCTTAATAAATAAACGAGCATCGCAATCCCGCGGGAGTGCACTCGGATTATAACTCACTATGGATATATTGAGTAATTCTACTGCATGCTTGAGTGTCTTATTGACTGCTAGTATGTTAAGAGTGCATACTTATGTGTTAAGAGGGAAAGTCGAAAAATAGGCTTTCCAGCAACACGGTCGAAATGAGTATCTAAATAAGAAAGTTATAAAGAAAAGCGTTGATAGGGCAACAAGGCCCCTGTTTAAATGTATATCTAGAAAGTAAAATTACAAGAAAAGTGCTGGGATTATTTTCCCGCATTGTTAAAAAATATTATCAAAGTATTGACTTATTTCTAAAATATCCTACTATTATTCTGAAAAAAAGTCGTGGTGGCCTAGTGGGTAAAGAACCAACCTCTCGAGTATGAGGGTGTGGGTTCGATTCCAGGTCAGGCAAATACCAATGCAACTTTTCTAAGTTTGTATGTACTTTCTAAGTACTTAATCTTAGACACCAATGGCTGATAAAAAGGTGAAGGAAAACATCTTGAGGAAACCTGGACTATATAGTCTGAAATCACCAACCCGCATTGAGCAAGCGTGGTGATTAATGCTCAATTCTTCTCCGTGTGAGAGGAGGCCTGTGCCCAGCAGTGGGACGATAAAAAGGCTCTAACAGTAACAGTAACATTATTCTGACATCATCTGACTTTTTGTCGCAATTTCAGGAAAACCGATATAATGAAGCGATTTCAAAAGGTCAAAAGGAGATTTAAAATCGAATCTCATACATCACGAATTCATTGTAATAAGATACAGTTTTCCAAGCATAAATTGTTTCAAAACGAAATTATAATACTTTAAGCCCCCAGTACACATTGGCCTGTGTTGGGCCAAGCTTTGCAATGCACAATTGTAGGCCACGATCAAATGGTGTTTACACACTGGCGCATGGCTCATTGCTGCCTGGCAAACCACTTGCGATGGACGTCGAAGTAATTAAGGCTGCGGCTATTTATTTGTACACTACTATATATATTTATATTATTATACACTACTATAAATATTCAGAAGCCGAAAATCAATCTCAGTGGCGTGCACTTGGAGAGGCCTATGTCCAGCAGTGGACTGCGATAGGCTGATGATGATGATAAATATTCATATTATACTACACTACTATATTTATTTTTACACGCATCACAAAAGTGTACTATCCTCAGCGGTCGGTGACGAACTAAACATTGGCCGAATGTGTAAACACCACAGGCTACGCTGGGCCACGATTCCTTTGATGTGTGCCCAAAAAAACGACAACTCGCCGAATGCGCGCCAACCTTGACAAATGTCCGCCAACATGCACCAATACCCCGTGTACACATTGGTGATGGCGTGTATTGGCCACGCTTGGGCCAATGTGTACTGGGGGCTTTATACACAATCATATATCATATCTCTAAAACTTTATACACAAAACTTAAACTTGGCCAAACATAACCTAGTTACCACAATTCAGCTGCGACCACTTCATCACCGCTGGTCATGATAGATGATTATTCTTCCCAACATATAGGATACTCCTTATTTTTTTACCTTCTTCCCCATCTATCTTGTGATAACTTATTTACACGAGTTTACTAATCAAGTTTTGTGCCTCGGGGAGGTTGGGCGGGTGTAGGTAATATCTCACCGACCGTCTCATTGACAATTCATTGAAGGTTCGAGATTCCATCGGGTTTTCGTACTTTCTTTTTTTTAAGCTATCGGGTTTTGCTGCAGATTTGCATTTTAGTTTTAATACGTTTTTTTCTTAGATAGGTAATATTGGACTGGAGAGTTTTAGGTTAAGAATTGGATTTTTAAATATTTCATCTAGCTTTATAAGGTGTAATTATCAAAATCTTATAGGTACCTACTTTTCAATACGTAAAAAATATTCAAGGTTGCTGAAAATAAAAATAAATATTTTAAAATAACATTGTTTGTATTATTCAGCAACCTTGGGTTATTTGATGACATAATTTATAGTAGCAGAGCTTAACCATAACATGAAAATAAATAATAACAGCAAAAAACCCAGATACCACTAGACTAACATTTTATCATCTGTAGTGCCCTACAAAATTTAAATTTTAACACATTTACACATGTATCCAAAACATGAAGACAGAATACATATCGGTATGTAATACACTATTTCAATTGAGATGAGATCTCGGCCGCAGTTCAATAAACCCGATAGTGCATTCCTATACGCCTTCCCACCACGCGGAGATATTCCGACTTAAATATAATGGCCACTGTCTTTTTGAATGTCCAGACAGGAATTTCAAAAAAAGAATGGTATTGTGGTGACATGTGCAATTCACTTTATTGACTACTGGCTGAATAGAATGGTGTAAAGGTACGTTTTGAATTCTTGCTGTCGACCGCACATGCCGCGACTTCATGAAGTCGGCCGCAGTTGCATTACTGGTTTGTATGTATTAACATGAAACCGTTTTGGAATAAAGCGGCAGCAGCTCGTGCAGTCGCTGTCGGATTTACAACACGTACCTTAACTATTGCTTCAGAATAAAGGGCTGAATTCGCCCCTCGAAGTACTGACGTACGTAAAGGTTGTAGGCGCATCCATCCGACATGGTTGAAATACACATACATTCAACAATGGTTGTACAATAAGTGGTACATAATATACATATACGTAAATAACTGTAAAAATTGAAATTCACAGCTCAAAACTGAAAACCACCCTCAAAAATGCCATAACAAACCACAGATCTAATACAATACCCACGTTAGATAGGAACAATGTCGTTATGATATTCGACAACTGGGCGAATAAGCCATTTGCATGTATGAACAAATTGTTCATTCTCTATAGTAGCTGCCAATGCTATGCAGCTGTTAAAGGAATACTAATGCCGTTGTAGTCTTCGTAGTGCTATGGAAGTAGGATTTATAGGTGTTAATATTATAAGCCTGAAGTCTGTTTATTCAATTTAAGGAACAAATAGTAAGATTTGAAAATTGTTTCAGTGTTATACGAGTATAGTTCATTCATCGAAGAAGGTGGGTTTAAAGACCCCCAGGTCTTGAGGGAAATACTTTTCGGACTCTGATAAAAGTAGCCAAAATCAAAATAAAAAAAAAAAACAAAAATCATTTATTCAAACTTGGCTGCAAGACAGCACTTTTTGAACGTCAGGAATTTACAATAGTCAGCCCCCAAAACGCCCACCCTTCACCACTTCCTATGTGATTTTGCTGGGAAGAAGAAGTGGCGCAACAAACTCCCCAGCAACACATGTCTGTCTGTAGGTTAGAAGAACCTTAAACAATGTTTGATATGTACATTTGTATACAATGTAATTTGTATTCCACAATAGAGGACAATATGCAATTACAGTAAAAATTATTTATACACCACATGCTAGCTAGCACTCACCCTACATACCTTAACTAACTCAAGCATTTAAATTGTTTGATGAAAAGAAAATAAAAAAAAATAAAAAAAATTAAGCCTGTACCTATATGTTATTTTGATGTGTGTAAGCTTTCCAAGTTTCATCAAAATTAATTCAACTGTTTGAGTTGAATTAATTTTGAATGTTGTGTGATGAAGTAAAAAACATAATATGTACACTCACGTACCACATAGGTAATTTCGCAAAATTCCGCTTTTATATCATGTAAGTAATTCATACTTATAGAGCGAGTTTAAATAAATCTATTGATTATTCCAGTAAATAAGTTAATATATTTTCCTACTACAAAAAAAAACATAGCTATACTTCAACAGTAACCTAAAAACGAATGCGCAAGCGTAACAGCCGAATCTTGCCGATTCATGTCGAATCACCCCGAACTCAAATACAGGGTGGTGAAAGCGTCCATTAACTTTTTGCGGCTACCATTATACCGGCGAATGTTTTCCGGCCCTGTATAAGTATTAATGTTAGCACCCCCTGTATAATGGCTAATCTTTTTTGAATACTTATTTTTAAAAGCCGGAACACCATGGCCTTGTGTTTTTTTGAAACAGAATGTTGTGTTTATTTTAAAAAGAAATTCTATTTTCTTTTTATTTTTTTTCGTTTGTGTTTTGATGAGGGCTTGTATTGTATTAACAAAGGGAATTCATTTGTCAGCTGCTTTTCAGCGGATTAATTTGAGACTATTCTTTTTATAATTTTGTTAGATTTTTATTGAAATGTTTAGTTTTTTTGGTTTTGAAGTAACTCTCTAGCAGTGCTTTTTGCTGGGTTTATCTACGCATTTCACATTCACACAAAACTCTCTTCTTCTTTCCGGCAGTTGTCACTGATATTCGATTTCAATAAGTCGTTAAAATTTTTAGTAAAAAAGAGTTAAATTAACTTATTCAGTAAAGAGCATCACTTTCTTTAAATATGATATTCTTGATATTTTCTTTCTAAAAAAATAAGAAAGAAATAGAATAAAAGTAAAAAATCTCAATGATAAACCGTACATCGTTTGTTCAGTAGCACCGTGCAATTTGTTTGTAACGTTAATAAAATGGCGTCTTCATCATCTTTATTTGCGATTTATAATATTATCTATTTAATGAGTTTTTCGGCCGTCTCAGTTGGGAGAAGGGAGTTATGATGTACTTTATCTTTTTAAGAAAATGAGAAACGTCATTATATTATATCTTTTATTTTTGTGATGATTTCATTGATGTACAAAAGATGATGATGCTGTTACTGTTACAGCCTTTTTATCGTCCCACTGCTGGGCACAGGCCTCCTCTCACACGGAGAAGGATTGAGCATTAATGATGATGCTACTAAAATTATATTTAAATCGTAAGTTATCAAGAACAATCTGTTTTTGTGACAAACTAATCCTTCGGGGCTACGATATTAGTAGGTATGTATTGGCGTTTTTAATTTGTGAAAGATGATTCTTATACAACCCTGAAAGTGCAGCATGTTTAGAGGTATAATAAAGTTAGGTACATATTTATGCACTAGCTTCTGCCAGCGGTTTCACCCGCATCCCGTGGGCACTACTTCCCGTACCGGGATAAAAAGTAGCCTATAGCCTTCCTCGATGAATGGGCTATCTAACACTGAAAGAAATTTTCAAATCGGACCAGTAGTTCCTGAGATTAGCGCGTTCAAACAAACAAACAAACAAACTCTTCAGCTTTATAATATTAGTATAGATTAGGCTTAGTTGAGAAGCATTACCGGCTATTTATACCTACTAATATTAAACTGAATTTTTTTTGAACCTGTTAATCAGGTCCGATTTGAAAAAGGCTACTTTTTATCTTGTGTACCACGAAGTAGTTCCCACAGGACGCGGGTACAATTACTAGCAAAACTACCACTAGTTATGAGATTTATGGACTTTCAGTCGTTCACCCACTGTGCTGACAAATTGGGTAGTTAATGTGATGTATGCGTGGGCCATATCGGAAATGTTGTCCAACTTTCAGACTTCGTATGATGAATTACAGTTACAATTTTGCGTATGTATTTACATACTAGCTTCTGCCAGCGGTTTCACCCGCATCCCGTGGGAACTACTTCCCGTACCGGGATAAAAAGTAGCCTATAGCCTTCCTCGATAAATGGGCTATCTAACACTGAAAGAAATTTTCAAATCGGACCAGTAGTTCCTGAGATTAGCGCGTTCAAACAAACAAACAAACAAACTCTTCAGCTTTATAATATTAGTATAGATTTCATATATCGTGTTTTGTTTTTGTGTAAATACTGGTACTCTAGTTTACTAGAGTTGTTTTTCTTTAATGGAATAGTAATTGGGGCTTAATTTTCGTGGCGTTTGCACCTTAATTACGATGTACCTTAATTCCTACGGTATAAGAGCAATCTGACTTCGACGAAAGTTGGTATGTATTTTTCTTTCAAATTCATCCGACCTGTCTAAGTATATTTTGAATACTTACTAGGGAACCAACGGCGAAGGAAATATCTTGCGTATATCAGTCCTTACTGTGTTATAGTGAAGGCATCTATTAATGATCGAGAATTTATCCTACTAAAGTGCAAAAACCCATTTCCGTTATAAATGCATCTCAACTTACTTACGTCCACATTAGTTTCAATCGAAGAAGTTCAATACCGTACAAGACTTGCGTCTTCATCCTCTAAAAGACTCACATTTTCGGCTTCCATTTCCGCGTCATTAAACATTGGAAGTCTCTTGTCCTGGTCACGGGTATTTGTTTCGGCTTTCGGCCTCGAACCGTTCAGAGGGTTAAGTTCTAAATGGACGGTGGAAATTGAGGGTCAGTGATAAAATGTGTTAAATGTTTTTTGATTTAATATTAAACTGAACAGGTTTTTCTACAATACTCTTCAAAAATCATAACAATAAAATAGAAGAATATTCATGATCATATTTCAATAACTTTATATTAAAAACAGAATAAACGCGAAATAAGTTAGGCCAAAAGCTTTTTATTCAACTGATGATATCCAAAACTTCAGAGCTTTTAAAAGGAAACCAAATGTGCTAAAATATTTCAATTGGAGTATAAAACCGTTTTTTTAACTTCTCAATTAAGTAAAAAAACTCAAATAACAAAGAAACGGTAGGTATAATAGATTTTCACATTAGTATGTAAAGCAGGGAAGAAAACTTCACAGACTTGTCCTACTTAAAGTTTAAATGTAAACTTCGGCACGTGACTCCATTCCAATTGGAATTGCATTAGTTTTCACCCCTTGAAATAGAGTTAGATATCCCTACTAATATTATAAATGCGAATGTAACTCGGTCTGTCTGTCTGTCTGTTACGCTTTCACGTCTAAACCACTGAACCGATTTTAATAAAATTTGGTACAGAGATAGAGTTGACTTTGAGAAAGAACATAGGATAGTTTTTATTCCGGACTTTTGAAGATTTCTCTTAGAAACGCGATATAACCGAACTCTACGCGGGCGAAGCCGCGGGCGGAAGCTAGTATCATATAAGCACATAACCTACATAATATAAGAAGAAGATGTGGGCTATATGTCTGAATCAATGACTATTAGTAATTCATCTGCCCAAAGAAAGAAGAAAGAAAAATCATTTAGAGGTATTTCGCACAATGAGAAAAAAAATACAAAAACAAGATAAAAAATAACAAAATACTAAAACAACTTACTTAAACACCACTGTTTCAGTCTATGAAGGTGGGACCTTGAGTTCCCAGAGTTTTACATGGAGTGACTGCTTGTCTGACCTCTTCTACCTCATTACCTGAAAAACCTCTCTTGATATGGTGATTGCCAGGGTTAATAATACAAGGTGTTGATTTGCATTTGTGCCATATTTCAGGAGGAGGACATACGTAAATAATTTAATCGATCGGAATTACAGTAGACGGGAAATAGATAATATGCACTGCTTTTTTTGTCATTGTAATGTCGTAGTATTTCAGAAGTAATCCAATTTTATGAATGAAATTTATGAATGATCGTTGCGTATGCTTTGTTTTTGCGTTTGTGTGAGGGCGCAGCATGGTTTTAAGGCCAGTAACACACGCGCCAAGTTTAAATACGGCTAGATGACATTGAAAGAATTCCGAAAAAAAAATTAAAAAAAAAAATTACGTTCCAATTTTTTTGTTGATTTGGGTTGTTTTCAAACCATTTTCCAACCATCTATAATAAGAGTGAAGTAACGTGACGCGACTTGTTAGAGGGTAGAGGGTCACTTCCTAGTCACGTGAGACAAATGTTCCATGTGTTCAGATGTGATGATGTAAAGGACATGGAAGGGACAGGATTTAAATAAATGAATGATGATATAGCGAAGATTATTTATGTTCATAAATAACTTAGCGAGTTCATGAAATTAAATGTTGCAATACAGTTAATGTCATCAACATCAGAACTTGCTTGACATAGAATTGAACCCACATACTCATACTGTGTACGTGCTTTAATCACTAGGCCCTAACGACTTTCAATAAGAGTACCTATTCAGTGTAAATTTACATAGTAAGAAAACACTGGTTTTGGATTTAGGAGCGTAAAGTTTCAGTAAAAATTTAATTTCTTAAGACAGCCGGGGATTAACGAAAATAGTTAGCATACACTATTTAAGAATACAACAACATCTTACATAATTTTTAAGTCACATTAACAAAACTACATTCAAACACAAGCCACATCCAGTGCACCGACGTCTAGAACGAGCACAAAATGGAAAGACAGTCGGAAATCCATTAGTGGTAACAGTGGAGGGTACTCCGGTACGTTACCGGGTACGAGTCGTGACGTGCCCGTGTCGTTCTCGTGCCGTGCCCGTGACGGTGGCGTTCCAATTATGAATGATTCGTTTTTAATGCGGTTTGTTGGGGATAGTTGGAGATAGTGAGTGGATAGTGGAAGAGAGATGATGGCGGATTATTTTTTTTGTGTTACTGGGTACTACGTATGTTTTTGATAACTCGGTGGTAGATCAGTAATACCCATGGCCGATGATTCCACTATTGCTACCAACCAGTAATTTGAAGTTGATATACATAAGTAGACCTGAATTTCAGTAGCATTTAACTATCGTTTTACGTAACTATTATTCTCCGTGTGAGAGGAGGCCTATGCCCAGCAGTGGGACGATAAAAAGGCTGTAACAGTAACAGTATGTCTACGATATATAAATATTCTCTTCCTGCTATGCATTTGCCTTGCCTATTCCCCAACTATGTACCAGTTTTTGACATGGACAGAATGCTCTTCTGATCTTCTTGCCAACCCCATTTAGAAACACGTTATAGTCTACATTTTTTTTACTAAAGATAAAATGTAAGCTAACGAGTGGAATAGATACTGCTATCCACAATATAATATATATGTACATAGTTGCATTTCTATCTTACACAAGTGAATCACATTATATGTAATAAGTTTCCCGACCCGTTAATATAGATCCAGCATTAATTAACCGGCAGGATAGTTACCGTATTTTGATTGAACGGAATGGATAGCGGCTTAATTAAAGGCATATGAATCGTTATAATTTCAGCTTCAGTACTGGATGACACTTATGTGCGATGATACTACTGAAATTACAGTTGTGGAATCCATTAATGTTGGTTTGTTAGTCATTTATAATGATTACATAGAGGCTGTATCGATATAGATGGAATTATGTAGTTTGCTTAACTGGAATGCAAATGGGGATAGACCATTAAAAATAAATAGGAAGTGGTGAAGACTTTGAGAAAGATAAAAAACGCTTTTGGAAAAAGGTGAAAATAAAATGAAAATGTCTAATTTCATTTTCAAAAGTGCTGTTTTATCGGCTTAATTATTGTGTCTTTAGGGTTTTGTAGTTAACTAGGAACCCTTATACTTTCGCCATGTTTGTCTGCCCGTCCGCATATTACCTCAATGATGACCAAGAAGGGATGGCGACTTTTTCCTTGAAATACTTATAACTGGTTGTGATTATATTTCCTTTAAATCTATAAAAGTCTTAAAACCATCTCAAGAGCATTTCTTTCAATTGCTTCGATTCTAATTAATCAGTTTTATTAAGTATGAAGGTTTACCTTTTTTCCCGATATCCGAGGCTTCTATCGGAACGATTTCAATTCTATTTTCTTTTATAATTGGAATGGTAATTGGTTTTGTGTCGAAAGAGCTCTCAGTATTGTGCCTTCATTAGTTCTCGTTAAGGGTACACTGCAGACTAAACAGTCGACCGACAGTTGACCCAATGGTTGGCAATTTTTTTTAAGGATATATTGCTACCAATCAAAGTTTTCAGTCGGTCTGATACCGGCTAAATATCTGGTCTTTGTAATGTTCGTACTAACACTCATATTCATACTGATTTATGAACCTAAGCAAGCTATAGATCAACTAAAAGTTTGCAGTTTTGGTAAGATTCCACCGGTGTGTGGCACTGGGACGTACACAAATGATTATTCTAGTCTACTCGCTCTAGTAAACACCAACAAAACATGAAGCTACAATGTCCACGAAATTGCAACCTTTCTGCGCGAACACGTGCTAGCAATGGACTCGCGCTAACGCGTACACATGTTTTGTTCACTATCAATTAATATGCAACAATTTGGTGGAAACACCCCTTTCTTAGCTTAGGCTTAGGTAGCTTAGGCCGACTAAAAAAGTATGATGGTATTTACAATATAAACATTCATATGTATGTACAAAGGTATGTACAATACCTTTTTCATTACCCGACGCCGCCCGCCGCCGAATTACACTGTGCATGGACCGCTTAAGATTTTTTTTATAAATATGTCTAAAAATCTCGAGGTATTCGTACTTACCTTAAATCTGTACTTAATTTAGCCTTTTGCCAATCTAGCTATGAAGTCTACACCTATCACATACTATCCTTAATGCGCCAATTAAGCCAATAATCTGCTTTTGTTTTTATTTGACTGGCTCGTTGATATACGCGTTAGTCCCCGTCCCTTGTAATGAAAAGCTAATACACCCGAGGGTACTTTTAAATTTTTGGATCATTGAAAAAGGAATGTTTGAATTTAGTGTTTGGTAAGTACAATTTAATTTGCCTTCATCAGATTTCGGGCTTAAATTTTTTTATTGGTGATTAGCTGTTTCCTGCGGGTTCACCCACGTCCCAGGGGAATTTCCCAGATAAAATAAGATTTTTTTCTGGATTTTTCAATAATATTAAAAAAACCAATAATAAGACCGATCAAGAAATGTTTCTTAAAAGTATGTTTAGAAGGGGGCAAAATCAATGGCAGGCATTAACTGATCCAATATATATACAGCTTATTTTAACAGAAATACGTCCCTCAAATATTTATTATCTCCACGTACCTAACAGTACGTTCCTGAAACGTTGATACAAAACAAACAGTACAAAATGATGAATTCGACAAACCGAAACAAAATAGAATTGATAAACAACACAAAAAGCCTGATTTGTTTAATCCGACGCGGAATGTATTATTTTTATTTGACAAATGTGTAAAAAATATATTTTTTTTAATTGGTGACTTCAATAATATCCCTAAAACATCGTGAGTCTGACAAATGCTATGCTGAAAACCGCAAAAAAGATCAGGCAAACGTGAGATAATCGCGCACAAACATACATACAGGTCGAACTAAGAATCTCCTTTTTTTGAAGTCGGTCAAATGTAGTTAGGACCCTTGATATGACTTTAGCCAACTTTTTATCCGAGTAATAAGTTCAGGACGCGAGTAAACCCGCGGGAAACAAAGAGTAAAAAAAGTAAATGGAAGGTAAACATCCCGGTGTTTGCGTGAAAGGATGACACTGATCCCCTGTGCGGGAAATCGAATCCCGGGGCTTAATGTAAGCGCGATGCTGCGTCACTTGACGTTCTGCGTTTAAATGGTTTAATATCTGCGAGAGGGTAGAAGGTGGTTTAAATGAGTCGGAAAACTTTTTAGTGCAGGACTTTTTTTTTTTTTGGGGATATGATTTGTAGTGTGTTATGTATGAGCCAAATAGTTTGAATATCATCATCATCATCATCAGCCTATCGCAGTCCACTGCTGGACATAGGCCTCTCCAAGTGCACGCCACTGAGATCGATTTTCGGCTTCTCGCATCCAGCTCCTGCCAGCCGTCTTGCGCAAGTCATCACTCCACCGTGCCTCTGTTTGAATAAACATCTTGATAATATATTTAGTTTTTTTTTAATTGATGTTTTACTTTTTGATTTTACAAAAATAAAGCATAAATTTTTTAAATTATTTTCATTGATTTCCGCAAATTATATAATAATTTAAATTATGTTGAACTATTAATATAAAGTAGTTTTAAATCTGTACAAGTATGGCTTTGTGATGTTTAATGTTTTATTGTTTGTTGCAATGAAAAATCGTTGTAAATGCTTATGTACTCATTTAAGCTAGTTTAATTATGGAATATTAACAATTTTATTCTACGTAATAATTTTATGTATAGTGTATATATAGAAGAGATATATACACAATTTTTTCAACATTGTTTCCTAAGACAAAAGCAACAGATAACATAAATTTTGAACTATAAAAGAGGCTTTATATTAAAGCCATTATCAAAGCATCAGATCTGAGATAATAATTTCATAATTATCGTACATACAACACATGATAGTCGATAATGTAACACTAATTACAATATTAGATTGATAGCTATAATGCCTGCCAATTATAGTAATTATTAGTGATTCAATAGTGTGGGGACAATGTGTCGATGAAATTGACTTAACACGTTTTAATGAAGATCAAATTATTCTCCTAATTAATATTGTCAATATAGATGTGCGTTTGTTTGCTGTTATTTGGCAATAGAATGGCTGATTTTCACAGGTAAGACGTAAATGATATTACATATATACTAAACATATAAGAAAATAAGAGATAAATAAAAAAATATATTGTTAAAATCGTTTTTTAATACGAGTTCTAGATTAACGATTTTGACATTTTTGATGAAAACTTTAATAAGTTCTTTTCAGTTAAATATTGAATAATATATTATAACGTCGTAGCCTACGAAAATCGTATTATTAGATTAGATTGTGTATCAAAGATTTGAGCTTTATTAAAATACTAGCTCCTGCCAGCGGTTCCTGGACCAGTAGTCCCTGAGATTAGCGCGTTCAAACAAACAAACTCTTCAGCTTTATAATATTAGTATAGATATAATAATATTAGCAAGTAAATTGGAAGGTAAAGCATTTCAAACACTTTAACATGAAACTATCGACATTATAATAGGTTCCTGTAATCACCACCCTAAGTCTAATTAAATAGATTACAGACTCCAATCAGGTAAAGCCTTATCTATTAAAATGTCCGGCTACGGCGTAGCACGTAGCGCGTAGCCGCTCGTAGCCGTAGATGCTACGAGAAGTAGAGTTAATAGAGGTGAGGTTACAACGTAAATGATTATTTAATTATTTTTAATTGGCAACTTTTTGTGTCTCTTTTTGTAAGAACTTCTTGTTGGTTACGTTAGTTATAGGTATACAACCTTATTTTTTGTTAATGCGAAACTTGATACACCTGTCTAGTATTTTTATGTAAAGAATCTATTTACAAAATTTCACGACTGTATCATAAAAAAACACAAAGTTATAAGCTTGTAAAGTCAGCAAAAATTCAAGGTCACCGGGTCTTCAAGGGGACTGAGGGGTTTTTTTGCACTTGCTACTAGTTGTTTACTGTTTCCTAATACTCGATATGACCTGCCATGACCTGTGTTGTACTTAATGGCGGCGATGTCCAACTTTAAACTTTTTAAAATAGTTTTTGAAAAAAATATAACTTGGTGTAAAAACTATTGGAATCGATTCAGTTACTGATTCTGAACAAACTATATTCAGGTTTCGCATATACTAAAAATAACGTTGTATATAGGTATAAAAATTTGTGAAGAAAATGTTGCAATCGTCTTTTTGTTACGTTTTGTGCTAAATTAGCCTGACTAATTTAAATGTTTGTAAACTATTTTGATAGCTGGGTAAAGAAAAAAAAGTAAATAATATAAATAAAATTTCAACTCATCTCGTTAAAATTGTTGCATGAATTTGAAAACCTTGATTTCAAATGATAACTTTTCAAAAGTACTTCCTTGTAATATAAAAACTGTATCTAATATATTGAACACAGGGAAGATTCATTTATAAGCCCATGACATACAGAAATAAAATAAAAATTTGATTCTCAATTGTTGAAAATCTTTAATATCAAAAACACTGTAATATCGATACAATAACCCGTGTCTTCATAAATCGCTGCTTTGCATGTTCCTCGTGCCGGCTGCATGCGATGCTCTCGTTAAAATGCAATCTTTGCAACCAAGCTGCATTCTTAGGAATCATCCCTTGGTATCTGGTCTAGTTAGTGCCTCCGCAGAGTTCAGACTGTCTTCCCATAGCTGGTTTAGTAGTTTATTTTGAAGGTCATCGTAAATTCAATATTTTTTTTTACGGCCACTCACAATATGTTATCTGTTATTTACTTCCTATAGATAGAATTTTGACATTAGCCCCATAGAAGCAATATCAAATTCCTATCTGTACTAAGCAAAGCAACGAACAGATAGAATATTGGAAACGACTTACAAGATCGTTGTTATATGCCCACTACATAATTGAACTCACGCAGAACCCACATCCCACTCTCCAAGATATGCACTCATTTTTTCATTCATTCATTCGTTCTTCAGTGAACACCAGCCGTTGTCGTTGAAAACGGGACTTCGACGGAATAAAACCTTCAACTGTTTTGTTTTCATACAAAAAATCTTTTGTTCGAAATATTTTTACAACTTTTCTTTAGCTTGTAAAGAAAATATTTAAAAAGAATTCTGTTGGTATAAAGAAAGGGTCAAAATACTCTTTTAATGTTTGTTTTTCGTGTTACTGAGGAATGTACTGCTTTGTGGCTTCTTCGAGCTTTTGAATAGACTTATTTATATTTAACTATTTAAATATAAACGTGAAGCTTAATAACACGAGCGAACCGTTTTTAACTTTACCGTCAACCGCGGCGCAGTACCGTGGGTGAATTACCTTACAAGACGAAATCCAGTCTATGACATGGTAGACTTTTTTATTTATCATATCGCATAGAGCCCCTGCCCACTATAACCGTATTCTTACGTATACTGTAATGATCGATAGTTTGAATAAGCTCATAATCAGTATGGAGATATATCTACTTATGACAGTACGCACATTACAACGATGAGGTATCTGGCTGGTTTCAGATCGACAAAAAAAGATTTAATTCACGATTACCTTTTTACCAATTGTCAACTAACCATCGGGCCACATTTCGGCCGAGAGTTAAGTCTGCAGTGTGCGGGCAGTATAAAACAAGTCAAAATCTCTTTTCAACACGTACATTCAAAAGCTCCAATATTTTTCCAATATCCAAAGAAAACTGCCAATTTTCCTTTACAAATTACACACACATAGGTTACAGACGTAGTGACCTTTGTAACCCCGTGTTGGCAGCACGTGTAACCTACAAAGTGCAATATCAGTGACCTCAGTTTGTTAAGTAACCTTAACAAAAGGTTTAACTCTCTCCAGGGCTGGTTAACGGGGTTTAGAGTGCTAATTACCTCACTTTGTAATCACGTTCAGAAATGATGGGGAATGTTAAAAGTTTGGATAAGTTTTATTGCTTTGTTAATGGTAATGACTGATAACGTTTTTGTGTTACGTAGTGTGGATAGTAAGTGGCTTCTTGTATGTTTTTTTGGCTGTTCTCAATGACAATTGATTTTGTAGTAGATAGCTAGGGCCTCTCTCATAAGTAAAGTCTCAACCTAATTTTATATAGTAGAGGTAATATATTATATAATGCCGTTCATCTCTGCAAATAAAGATTCTTATTCTTAACCATGGCATGGTTCTAGACCATGCCAAGTCATTAGATGCATATTACTTTTTGACGTAGTGGGTTTTAAAATCACATGAAAAATACAAAGACAAGTGCATTTACAATGCACTAACAAACAGTAGCATTAGGGGTAACAAGCCTAACATGCACATACAAACATTTTAATGATGCATATTTTTCAAAACAAACATAAAAACAAGTTACATAAGTCTAGTACATACCTCATTACAGTTGGTTTCAAAGCCAAAACATAGCAGAATAACTAACTTCCATGAAGTAAGGAAAGATGACAGGAGATGCCATTATGTAGGTAGGTCAGGCGCCTTCTTCTAGGTCATATTCGTACGGTGGGCATGAGCAAAACGATCAGTTACTAGTGAACAAACGAGGCGTTCCGGTTCTTTGAGTCATAAGTCAACGATTTTTGCTACTAAGGCGTATCAGGGCGAAAACAGTAACATTCCTCGTGTCCCGCTCACTCGCATTTTGGCGCGTTACTTCCTTAGGCGATTTTCCGTCATGGCACCTGCGCTAGTCATTTTGTTCTCCATGGTACCTTCAATCAGGAGCGTTTTGAATGCAAAACTACTTCAACATGGCGGGGTTTCCTACCTTTGGAATTAACTCCAGTTGCAACGAGAAACTAAGTTGTCAGTTACAAAGTACTGGTTATGAACTGTGATATTTTATGTACGATAGTAACCTAGAACTATCCGTAAGGATAAATTAGTTTGTATCCTACGTTGGTGTAATAAACATCGCTACTGTTAGTTCATTTATTGATTTCTCAACATATTTTTTTTTAAATATTAGATTCAAAAATAAATAAACATTTAAAAATGTAATAAATAGGCCACCGATGTCGGGCACGGGGTCCAAGGTACCGGTGGTTAGGGGGAAATGGCTTGTCAGGTGGATGTCTAAGTTTGTTACGCTCTCTCTATAAAACGGCTTAATTGAGTGATATGAGAAGCATGTGGATAAGTCGTATCCTGAAAAGGAAGCATGTAGTTTTGTTGGAACGTTGATGAGAGATAACAACAAAATATTACTTTGTCAAACTTTCTCATTATTCCTCAGAAAATTAATCATCTTTACCATAATACCAGATTTCAATCCTTACAAATATAATACAGGTCGGACGCAAGAAAACCTTTTTGATTTGCAAAGGCAAAGGGTTACTTAATAATATCATGTTATTAATGTATTCGACCTTTACAGGTATTCAGCTGAAATTAGATGCGAAACTGACCCAAATATTGGGAGGAAAAGTAAGATTGAAAAAGGAAAATAAAGAAAGGAAGGCTTTTTACCAATAACTTTTAATATTACCTACAAAAGCATCATCATCATCAACCTTTTTATTGCTTCGCTCTTCTGATACAAAGAAGCAAATCACTCAAGAAAGCAAAATCTTAAATTCAATAAAGTTTTTAGCTGGTCAAACACATCACGGTTGTCATATGCCCATATACATACGTACTATCATTCATTTCCATAGTGGTTTATGAGCTCGAACAAACTGTCAGCCAACTAAAAGTGAGCACTGTGCCTCATCGGCCTTTTTATCAGCGTTAATCACCTTCATATAGAAAAGAAAGTACAAATAACTTACTTAAAAGTCAAATAATGAATATTGATAGTCCATCAACCCAATCTTATAAAACTTGTTAGAAACCGATAGAATCGAATCCCCTCTCGATAAGACGCTAAATGGGGTCTAAGTTTCTAGATCATTCTACAGCATCGGGACTCTCCAACAAAGTTTATTCATACAGACTTTGTAAGTGCACTGCCTCAGATCCAAGTATCCTCACTTATGTATTCAAACTTTAATTTTAAAAAAGCTGAGAAAACATTATCTACATCTTCACTAATATTATAGTTTGTTTGTTTGCTTCGTCTCATCACGAAAACTATTGCATATGAATAGGATCATCATCCTCCGAGCCTTATTGTTCCCTACTATGTTGGGGTCGGCTTCCAGTCTAACCGGATTCAGCTGAGTACCAGTGATTTACAAGAAGCGACTGCCTATCTGACCTCCTCAACCCAGTTACCCGGGCAACCCGATACCCCTTGGTATGCATATGAATAGGAAATGAAAAAAAAAATTTTGGTCTTAGATAGCCGATTTATCGAGGAAGGCTATGAGTTAATAATTATAATAAACAGCGATTGCCTAGACTAAATTCTTACAGAATAACTTTGCCGCTCTGATGTTGGTAATGGTAAAATCAATTGACAAGACCTGTAGTTCACTTTATGCTACTTTATTTAATTCCACATTACTTATCTATCATCATCATCATCATCATCTCAGCCATAGGACGTCCACTGCTGAACATAGGCCTCCTCCTTTGATCTCCACAGATACCTGTTGGAAGCGACCACTAATCTATATTAATATTATAAAGCTGAAGAGTTTGTTTGTTTGTTTGTTTGAACGCGCTAATCTCAGGAACTACTGGTCCGATTTGAAAATTTCTTAGTTAGATAGCCTATTTATCGAGGAAGGCTATAGGCTACTTTTTATCCCGGTACGGGAAGTAGTTCCCACGGGATGCGGACGAAACCGCTGGCAGAAGCTAGTAACACATAAAAAGGAAAACCCCCATCAGTACACAACATAGGAACCGCCAGAAACTTTGGCAATACTTCATGGCGTGCGCTTGGGGCAGGTTCAATTAAATTTGAAATTGGTTCCGCCCGGCTCGGGTTGTGTACACAGCAATTTTACCGGCTCCTTCAAAAGGCTGTTTGATTTGGAACTCAAAGACGATCCAACGAGGTTTTGTTCGTGTATTTTGTCCTAATTAACAAAAATAGTTCGGGGAATATGATTCTAGCGTTGGAATGATTGTGAAATCCCGTAAGGTTGAATTGAGTTACCGCGGTCCTGGTACACAATGATATTTCTCTGCGATATTTCAGTAAGTTAGCACTGATATAATCTTTCGAATTAATCCAGTTATTCCTAAGATTGAACGTTCAAAAAAACAAACTAACTATTCTGCTATGTAATGTGGTTCATCCTCCGAGCCTTTTTCCCAACTATGTTGGGGTCGGCTTCCAGTCTATTCGGATTCCAGGTCGGATTCAGCTGAGTACCAGTGCTTTACAAGAAGCTGCTATGTAATGTGGTTATAGACAAGTATACCTAAAACATTTTTTTCGGACTTTATTTTTTTATTTCGGTCCAAAAATATAGGATCTAGGCGTTATAAATCAGCAGATTACCCGAACCTTAACATAAAATAGTCAGGCAAATAAGGTGGAAAACCTCTAAAGTTCAATTTACTCTTGTATTTATTGAATTAGCCATCGGAACACGCTGCAGGGTAGACCCTTATAAATTCGCGCCCTAAATACGACAGACTAGTCGGCCGTCCTTGTGAAAAGGTTAAGTTCACAGCTCTTTTTACTGAAGTTTCAAGGGTTGAATAGTTTTCGGATAGAAGAAGTAAAATTAATGGTTTTGACCTATATACTTGAGGTACTCTAAGGACGGCTAGATAATTATACACTAGGACAAACATGGAGTGACTTGGTTACGTGTTAGGTACCATAGGCGAAGTCGTGGTGGTTTAGTGGCCAAAGTACTAGCCTCTCTAGTATGAGATTTCGATTCCAGGTCGGGACCTATAGTTCCTACAATCTGCAATATAACAAATGGAGAAGTATATACATATAGTTCAAACAAAACCTAAGACATTGAACTTTCATTTACCATTGAAAAGGATCATTTCTGCGTAGATCAAACTCTTAAATAACATGGAACAAAGAGAGAGTAAAGTCAAGGTCTTTTATGGTGCTCGTTAATATTACACCCGTAATTTATTAATTTACATAATTTAGGAACGAAGGTGACACAAATTAGGTCCCGTGAGAATTCATGGGACGTAATTTCAGCAAATATAAGACCCTCTAGGGACACCGCTGAGAAAGTTCAACATAATTCTGTCTTTTGATAATGTTACAAGTTTTAGATGTCATCTTTGCGGTGTTGAATGTTAAGTAAAGTATGCAATTAAGAATACATTTATCTAAGTATGTCGGGGTCGGTGTCTAGTCTTACTGGATGCAGAAGTGACTGCCCGTCTGACCTCTTCAACCCAATTATCAGGGCAACCCGATCGCTTTGTTAATTAAATTAAAAAAATACTTAATCCGAAAATGTTATTACAGTCTAAAAGAGTTTTTCGAGGACAGAACTAAACAGTAAGATAGTGTGCAATATAAAACAATTTAAATATAATATGTTAGAGTAAATAGAGGTAGTATAAATATAATGATTGTATAATAATAAAGGTATATATGAATATAATAATATATATAAGTAAATATATAAGTTGTACCTAAATATATAAGATAAACTAAATAGTTTGTAAGTAATTGTATATTAAAATTGCTGCACCCTAACAGGGTATCATGTATGTACCTCTACATTTTTATAACACCTTGTAACACTCATGATTGCAATAAATATTTGAAGTTTGAAGTTTGTGGTTGAAGACTATTTGTTAGACTTTGTGGCTTCTTATTAAAAAAAGTAAAGATAGAAAAAGATGATTCCGAAGATGTTTGAATGTCAACCAGGATTTACTAATTAGATGAAAGCAGATGATGATTATTTCGGATTCTACGTTACGTAGCCACATGAAAACCTGCATTTTCAGTTTTTTGTAACAGTGCAGGCTACTTTTCTTCATCTTCAACTTATTCTAAAAAGCCTTTATTGCCAATCGATCAAAGTTAAGTTATGCTTGCCGCGGTTGATTCATGGATGAACGACCGGTTTCACACTGAAGGCCTTTTTGTGCCCTAGAAAGCCTACAAAGCATAGTAAGGTGTGTTTATTTCATACTAGCTTCCGCCAGCGGCTTCGCCCGCATGGTGTGTTGATAAAAAGTATCCTATGTGTTAATCCAGGGTATCACCTATCTACATACCAAATTTCAATCAAATCGGCCCAGCCGTTTTTGCGTGATTGAATAACAAACATACATCCATACATTCTCACAAACTTTCACGTTTATAATATAAGTAGGATATGTAATTTTCAGATTATTGACACATTAAGTCCAACAGTTTAATTACCGTTCTTTGTTTATTATTAGGTTACGTGGATAGTCAAGTACATCCTTCAAGATTGGAAGGCAAAACCGGAACAGGTTATCAAAATGATCATGAATATTATTCAAAACTGACTTTTGAATAATTCATGATCATTTTTTACTTCATATAGTATAAAACAAATCCATCCACATTTCAAAACATTGAAACCATATCAAATATTAGTGGGAATATTAAAATCATAATGTCAAGTCCCGCAGCGTCACTCAACATAGCATATTTGATCAAGTATTCACACACACAAACACACACATCATAATATACACATACACCTTCTACACAGAGAACAAAATGACTAGCGGAGATGTCATGACGCAAAATCTTCTAGGAAAGTAGCGCGCCAAAATGCGGGCTTTCGGGGGACAAGGAACGTATCCAGCTCCGCCCGTACGCTGACAAATTAAAAACCCATTATTTTCGAAATCTATACTAATATTATAAAGCTAAAGAGTTTGTTTGTTTGATTGTTTGTTTGTTTGAACGCGCTAATCTCAGGAACTACTGGTCCGATTTGAAAATTTCTTTCAGTGTTAGATAGCCCATTTATCGAGGAAGGCTATAGGTTACTTTTTATCCCGGTACAGGAAGTAGTTCCCACGGGATGCGGGTGAAACCGCTGGCAGAAGCTAGTATATAATATATGTTAAAAATTTGACTTGACAAGTTGATTAGACAAGGAACTCGGACGTCTAATTCAAGTAAATGACCACGCCTATCAAACGTTGCTTGACCTACTAGAAAGCGCCTGACCTACCTTGCTTATGGCATCTCCGCCATCTTTCCTTTCTCCGTGCCTCCTATATCTATGCACACATACATACAAATGCTGAACCCTACTCTGTACGAAGGTCTCCCAGGAGACCAACTCTTGGAAACTACGGTATGGTATACAGAAAGAGAAATTTGTGCGGATAATTAAACAATTTCCATTTTACATGTTGACTTGGCCCCTTAGGAATTGGGTGAACGTGTTTTTTCGAATTAATTTTACGGAAAATGTATTTTTTTCTCGTATTTTTTGGTCGTGGAAATGTTTTACTGACTTGAGGTACATGTTGTTTAAATGTTAGCGGATAATATGTATGAGCAAAATAGTGTATCTTTAGTGGGCGAATTTTTGCTTTCAGAGTTCATAGTCCAGTGTTCCCCAACATGTTTACCTTCACTTTACTCATTCCAAGATATACTTAGGGAGTACATAATAAGTCACATTGGCACTAGCCTGTCTTGGAATCGAACCCGTAGCAGCATACTTACGAGACTGGTGTTTTAACCACTAGACACTAACATAAAACTTAACTTTACACAATGCAGATGTACACTCGGGCTATCTTGGTATTTATATGACCACTAGCTTCTGCCAGCGGTTTCACCCACATCCCGTGGGAACTACTTCCCGTACCGGGATAAAAAGTAGCCTATAGCCTTCCTCGATAAATGGGCTATCTAACACTGAAAGAAATTTTCAAATCGGACCAGTAGTTCCTGAGATTAGCACGTTCAAACAAACAAACAAACAAACTCTTCAGCTTTATAATATTAGTATAGATTAAAAAATAATGATAATATAATAAAAATAAATAAAAAAATAATAAAAAATCTTTATTTTCTCTTCAATTACAGTGTTAAGTACATTACAATACAAGTTGCTTTTTTAAGAGAATGGTGTCTGTTTAAGGTTACCCCTGTGTTACAGATCACCATTTATCCTTTTGAATGTTATACAGCACATTTTGTAAGGAGAGAGGCAAAGAAAAGTCCTAAATACATCTATGTCTATTATCATAATGCCTGTATCACAAATAATTTAAAATAAAATAGGAAAAAAGTTAACAAACATAAGTCTCTGCACTTATTATTGCACATAAACATTTAGATATAGAGGTATATAACACATATTCATTGAAGGTTTTGAATTTGGTCCTTCTCCTTATGAATTTGGTCCTTTAGTACTTACAACAAGAGCAACACTGTAACGTATAGAAGTAACTCTTAGAATTTGGTCCTTCCCATGAATTTTGGTCCTCCTGTACTACAATCTAAGCAACACGTTCACTAGACAGTAGTGTCGGCGTGTCGTAGTGTGTCGTAGTGTCGGCGTGTCGAGCCCATCCCTTTAGAACTAACCGATCGTATAGCCTTGGAACCATCGACCTGTCACGCAACACACCCTTGCAGAATTATACCTACTTGCGTTACCTGTTGGTAGGTTTTTTTAGTAGTTTCAGGTAGAAAAACCTTTTTAGAATGTACAAGTTAGTTAGGGAAAGTGTTGAAGTCTTTTGGGTCCGTTGAAAAGTATCGGGTCTACAGTTTTTTTATGCCATACTAGCTTTCGCCCCCGGATGGTGATAAAAACTCTTAGAACCTTCTCCCGGGTCTAAGTTACCTCCCCTCTAATTTTCAGCCAAATCGGTCAAGCCGTTTTCATGTTATGTCGTGACAACGGAAAGCGGGTTTCATTTTTATATATATAGACTGGTGGGTCATTGTATATACTATATTTTAAAGAATCACTTTACTTAGTGGAGAAAACCACATGAAAGTATGTGCAGTAGTTAAGTTTATCTAGAACAAACAGTTTGAGACAGCAGAGGACTTTGTTTTAAAATGTCGAAAAATGCATCATTCCAAACTGTGAATAAATTGTACATGACCATTATCTACAGTGAGAACGCAAGTGAACATTGAACGCAATCTAGCTGTCAAGATTCCAAGCAAACAATATCACAATAATAGAAGAGTCTTATGTTTGTTCAACACCTAACAATTTGAGTCGACTCTCGTGACGTTCAAAGCTCTCGGAAGTCATAACAACTATTGGCAAAATGGCTGCCAAATTATAAAACATGAACTGTTGAACAGTTCGTGTGGCAAGTGGACACTTCAATTTAGTTGTACAAATATCATCATCATCATCATATCAGCCATAGGACGTCTACTGCTGAACATAGGCCTCCCCCTTAGATCTCCACAGATACCTGTTGGAGGCGACCTGCATCCAGCGTCTTCCGGCGACCCTTATAAGGTCGTCTGTCCACCTTGTTGGTGGACGTCCTACGCTGCGCTTGCTAGTCCGTGGTCTCCACTCCAGCACTTTTCGGCCCCATCTGCCATCTGCTCTGCGAGCAATATGGCCTGCCCATTGCGACTTCAACTTGCTAATCCTGTGGGCTATATCGGTGACTGGTTCGTCTACGGATCTCCTCGTTTCGGATTCGATCACGTGTACAAATATGTAGACTGTTTATTGATAGAGTTAAGTTACTTTAAACTTTCCTTATAGTATTTGTAAATAACTAATTCTGCTTCCGTTGTACATCATGTACCGCAATAAAATAAGCTATCTTATACTTAACAGCGTATTATTCATTATTCAGTTACTTTTTTTTTGTTTTATTGGCTAATGCACGTGTCATGTTTACTCTGCATCACCCTAAGGTTGACTGGAAAGAATGTCTATGGCATTAAATACGCCTTTGTAACGTTTCGTTGCATAAAGATTAAATAAATAAACAATTCTTTAGTTTAAAAGTATGAGCACAGATATCACAAAATCAAATGTGTAGAGAGTTTAATTGACCATAAATTACTTGAAAAATTACATATTTCAACCTTAAATCCAAGATTTTCCGCGCTTCCATGATTTTTTTTTAAACTCAATCTTCACTTAAAAAAATAACCCTGTCTGGTCCTCCGAGTGTTACCCAGACATCCCTTTTAATATTTCACCTGTCTTCCACGAGTTGAGTCATAATTTAGGTGTGGAGCTACATGCTGTGACCTTGTAGCGGCGGTCGATCGAGACGCACCTTCAAACTAACTACACACAAGTACAGAATGTTTACAACCCATGACAGGTGGGCACGAATTATGCAGCATTACAAGCACACGTCGTGTGGTTTCGGGAATAAATGTTTTTTTCATGAGGTTGCTCGTTCTAGGAGATATTGTTGGTAGGAAATATTTTATATGGGATTATACCACGGGAACCCTTCAGTAAAATGTTGTAAACATATAGAATATTTAAGAAACAAGTGGCAATTGATCATTTATTCTATTTATAATAACATTTCATGCCAATTTGTGACACACATTCCTTGAATTAAATAATTAATTAAACCGACGAGGTCATAAGCTAAGTTTTTAATAAGTTATTTATTGTATAAAACAATTATTTTTTACATAATTAATAGGTATGAGAAAACACACTTGCCTTTGCATTGTCATGTGGTTTTTCCCACAGCATTATACAATTCTAGAACACACTTCAACAGTATATTTTGTTTACAAAACAATGTTTTAATAACATGTATGTCTAGTTCATATTAGAACCTACTGCTTTTTCAATGTAGGTTATTTCTATTACGTAGACTATGATTGGGCTGAAAATAGTTGTTGGCTTACCAATAAGGTAACTATTCCCAGGATATTACTATCATTCTAGTAAATGAAGACCTTTTGAGAAGTGAAAGTAAAACTAATTCCAAGAAAAAATAAATTCCTTTAGGATCAGTGAATTCACTATTGTATATATAGTTTGTATACATTACGCTATAAGTACGCTATAAGTACGCTATAATAACGCTATAATAAAGGCAAATCCTAAATCAGTGTTTCAGTAAGTCAGTGACCATTCAGTCCATGCAAATTCTACTCCTATAACTGGCACACTACACAAGTATTCTTAACTTAAAGTTCCCATAGACAACCTACATAAACCTTCAAGAATCGAGGTCTATAATGTCTAGAAGTTAAAAGCCTCCCCTCCCACCGACCCACCCCTTCACCTCCATAACAGCCTGAAACAGTCGAGTCATGCTATTCCAGCCATAATTACATGTGTTTCATGGGTTCACCTTGAAATCATTTACAATGGAGATAAATTATAAATCTGTTACAATGTTTGGCTTGTTTTGTGTGAAGGGCTTTCTGAAAATTAGGTTGTGGTATACCAAATTTTGTGCAAAATTGTACCATGTAATTAAAGTTACTAGTGTACCTATTTAACAACGTTTACATAGTTGCCTGTTACAATGTTTACTTAAAATAAAAAATACTACATAGTGTTAGGAAAAGAGTAAGTAATAGGTAGGGTAGTCAGAAGTCAGTAAGTCTGACAATAAGTTAACTAGGTGCGTTAGGAAAATACTGATACTCAGCTGGATCTGGTTTAACTTCAAGACTACAAAATTGTTGGGAAAAAGCTAGGCAGATAATGCCCAGGAATACTTATATTTTAAAAGGAAAAAAAAACTATTATAATGATAAATGTGGCTTACCATCTCGAGGAACTAGACCAATTTTTACGAACCTTACAGTCATACTGAAAACTTTCTTATTTTGCCCGTCTTCGAATAATTTAATGTAAACAAAAAAAATACATTTAATGATTTACTTAACAAAATATTAGATAAATTCATTAATTTAGAGGTAGATACAAGAAAGTGCCGATTATGAATGAGTTTGCAAACTTTAAGTATTACGTAAAATTGCCCAAAATATTCCAATGTTTTTCAGACGGATTCTTTATGCAAATACAGATGATGTTGCGAAAATTACAATTTTCATATTGTAAAGTTAAAGGGTTCCAGATTTCACCAGATAATTTTATACGTAGTGCAGACTCCTCCACTATTATACTCACGCACGTAACACATACACGTGACATAAGAATGCATGGATCTAAAATGAGCGGTCAGTTAACAGACTAAAAAGTGAGTTTTAAAGAGTTACACTCAATTTCGGCTGGATCATATGATGAGTTAAACTGACTCAATAAGCTATTCAACAAAATATTGCTAAGCTTTTATTGAATCAGAACTCCACACAAAAAGCATTATTTTCAAAAAAAGAACTTAAAATTCCTACGTCATTTACAGAACGTCGTAATTTGACGTATCTGAATCGTCATGTACTAATTCAAACGTCAATATTCAGGTCCTGTGGCAAGCCTCTTGTTTGAAAGCATTTACAAATATTGCCTCTTACGTGCCGGGTACGTTTCTACCTCATTATTTTATCTTACTAAATATTCTTCAAATACTGGAATATGCACTATAATTTAGCTAACAAGGGGCTATTGATTGAGGCACAATGCATCCGGTGATTATGTTATCAGACATTACACGAGCCTCTATTTACGTTTGTTTGAAAAAACGGTTTGTTCTAAAAGTCATTGTAAGGTGGAGTGCACAATGAGGACTTTTTTGGTAAGTCGATCGAAAGTAGATACGGGTCAATAACAAAAAGTTGAAACTTTTCAACTTTTTTTTCTTTACAGTTTTTGTCAATATAAGTCTAAAACTCTTAAAGTCGTTCAATAATAGTAATATTATTGTACTTTCTGAGTGTACAGAACCAGAGAATCTTGAATCTCTGCGAGTCAAACGCTTGAGAATAGTCAGATTTTTTTGGGATAATATTAATCAAATTGATGTACAAAATACGGCAATTATCACGGCTAACACTATACAATTCTATAAAGGCCAAACAATATTTGCTTCGAAATATATTGACAAAAGTAATGGCTACTGTTATGTTCACCAAATTAACAATAGTTATCGGACGGCATCCAACACTCCTTTATAAAACGACCCTTATATTCATAATGCTATTATATCATAAAAGGTCGGTGCTACCGAGTTCAGTAATTGTTTCTTACTCGCGTCAATAGTTCATACATATCGTGTCCAAAATGCAAGTGGAAATAACTCCCGAAAAATATCCAACCGAAAAGAAGTTCATTTGTCCAAATCAGGTCGCTAATAATTTGGACAAATCTATTAACAGTATTATAGCAAAGTCTGGATTCATTAAATATGACGTTGAAAAAATACCTCTTAGTACAAACGGTGGAAATTACCTCGGATTACTACATGAAATAAATATAAAAGGAGAAACAAAAGAAGGCTTTAAAGAACTCAATATTTTCGTGAAGTGTATTATCCCTGGTGAGAGCGATTTTCAAATTCTTTCGGTGACCGATGTTTACCAAATCGAAGTGTTTGCTTATAAAGAATTCTTGAAGATTATCGATGAACTGCAAGAAGAGGCTCAAGTTCCCAAAGAAGAGAGATACAAAGTGGTCAAATGTTACGACGAAAGCAATTCAGAATTTGTGATCATGGAAAATATTGCAAAGAAAGGCTTCACAACTGGTCACAGATGCGATGTGGTATCACTAAAGTTTGCCGAATTAGCGATGCAGGAACTTGCCAAGTTCCATGCATTTTCCTTCATATTACAACAAAAACGTCCGGATTTTTTCGAACAGAAGATTAAACCTTTGAAAACACCTTACACGTTTTGTGAACAGTTTAACCAATTTACGCGAAGTACGGTTAAAATGACGATGGATAATATTGACGATGAGGACGCTAAGGCAAGAGTTGGCAAGTTTTGTGAGGGCATTGTGGAAAGATATGAAAAGCATTTTACCGATGAAACTATAAGGCGATGCTTGTGCCATGGTGATTATAGGCCTAATAATATATTGATGAAGAAGACCGTAAGTACTTTCTTTTATTTCTCTGACAAATATAACTTTAATGTACTTATAATTATTAATTTCTTCTTTTATATTTCTTATTTTGAATTGATTTACTTTCTATTGGTGCTACTAAAATGATTTTATGTTTTGGCACTTTTAAAATATAACCTTTGTGTATATTGCAGTTTTAGCTCATCTTTAATTTCTCATTTAATTAAATATTGTTTCCTTGTTGTCAGGATGGAGAAGTATCAGATATAATACCAGTGGACTATCAACTGATGCACTTCGGCTGTCCAGTGCTAGACATCTTCTACTTCATCAACATAAGCACAGACCAAGCATTTCGACGGGCTCACTTGACACATCTCAAAGATTTGTACCACGAAACGATGACCAATTTCTTAAAGTATTTCGACATTGATGTTAATTTGTACTATTCTAAGGATCAGTTTGAAAAAGACTATAAGGATAAGTTAGAATATGGGCTGTCACTGTCGATCATGTATCTTCCTTTCATGATGGTTGCTGAAGATGATATACCCGATGTGACGAAAACTGATATGAGTGACATTAGTTTTAAGCTTCATGATGCGTACAAAGATAGAATTAGAGGTATTGTTGAGGATTATATTGAGTGGGGTATTCTTTAAGTAATCATTGTCTCTTTTAAATTAAATAATGTACATTTTTATAGAAGTAGGCTTAAATAAATATTTGATTAATTTACATAATATTTTTCTAGCATTAGCTTTTATCGCGATAAAAATTGTGTCCCAAGTCATATGCTACTGAAAAGTAAATAAAACAATCTGTATATTCTAACTTCAAAATAATGCAAAACAAACAAAACACTGCTTCAAGGCAAAACATGGCGCGTGAGCGCAAATGTCATCGACCGAATATGTCCGAAGCCGAGCATTTCCGAAGATAGCCGAACCATTCCGAATGATCGGACTTGTTAGTCAGCGTCGTTTTACCTTATACCAGTTTAATCTTGTAACTATCAGTAGCGTAGTGTATTGTGTTTCCTGTGTAAATATTGTAAATTATTATTAAAATCTGTGTGCTGTGTATTATTATTATGTAATACGTATATTTATCTATCACTTGTTTTTTATTATCATAACCTTATCTGATAAAATTCCTTACATTTGACAACACGAGTGTGTGACATTAGGTACATAGAAGTTATTTGTTACATTATTTTTCTAACAAGATGGAAGAAAACCCACTAGAGGATTTGCCATCGGGGTTGAAACAACATATGGAAAACATAGCAAAGAGTGAGGATTTTATAACATATGAAATTGTTGGTAAAAAGCTACCGATCACTGGTGGAGGTTACATGGGTATTCTATACGAAGTAATCATAAAAGGAAAAACAAATGAAGGTGATAAAGAATTAAACATATTCATCAAGAATATTGTCGAAAACGAACAAATGAAAATCTATTCAGTAGCCAAGGTGTTTGAAAGAGAAGCAATTATTTATACTGATGTATTTAAAATATTTGATGAACTACAGGACAAATTTAAAATCCATCACAATGAAAGATTCTTAATGCCTAAGACTTATGAAGGATGCAATCCAAAATCTATTATCCTTGAACATTTAGGTAAGAGAGGGTTCACAGTATATGATAGAATGGACACCATATCCTTCGATTATGCTAAACTATGTATAAAACAACTTGGCAAGTTTCACGCACTTTCGTTTGTTTTACAAGCAGAAAGACCTGAGTATTTTAAAGAGAAAATTGCAACAATGAAACAGCCTTTTAAATTTGAAGAGGATTGGCATGGATTTGTGAAGAACATGTATGATTATTCCATAAATTGTTTGGAACCAGATGTAAGGGATAAAGTAGGAGAAAGAATTTTGGCAAAGGTGGCTGATTACCCGAAGCATATGAATGATATTTCGGGCATTTGCACACTCTGTCATGGTGACTTTAAGCATAACAATGTTATGGCTAAGGAAATTGTGAGTTTGTACATATTTAGTTAATTACGAATCAGCATTTTTAGTTAATTCGTTTCAAAGATGAACACAAACTTTTTTGTAGATATAGTAACAAAAATATTAAAATAATCAATGGATTGAGTTAAGGGGGTTTACTTTGTAGGTTTTGACAAAAAATATTTTTATTATGCTTAATGGTTGTAACAAAGGTTTATCACTTATAATACCACAAGAGCTTCAAAATTATCGGGTATTTTCCGATAGGTTCGTTGCAAACAAATGAAGGAGTCAAGTTTTTCAGGTTAAAAAATAACGAGCGCGAAGCGCGAGTGATTTTTCCTGAAAAACTTGACGACTTTATTTGTTTGCAGGGAACCTTGAGGGAAATGCCAGATAATTATGAAGCTCGTGTGGTATTCGGGAGATTATTTTTCCGTCCCAAATGTCGGCCACAACCTGTCAGTTTGACGTAGCAACGACCAGAGAAAATATTCAAAAAATTTTCAGTATAATACCATGTAGGTTGTACCACGTGACGTCGAATGGTGCAATTCTATTGGTCGATATTTGGGTCGGAAAAATAATCACAAATAATTGTTTATTTCAGGATGCTAAGGTCAAAGAGGTAATAGCAATCGACTTCCAAATAGCTCACTACGGCAGTCCAATTCTGGACTTCCTATACTTCATTTTCAATGGAACCGACAAAGACTTTCGACGAAAACATCTGGTGTACCTCAAGGACCTATACTATGACAGTATGAAGAACTTTCTGGAATATTTCGGAATGGACATAGAAAAGGTTTTTAAAAGGATGGAATTTGAGAGAGTTTTTAAAGAGAAGTTGGATTTTGGTTTGATGATAAACGTGTTTTATGTACCGTTTTTGTTTGCGGCTGATGAAGATGCTCCCGATGTGGCTAATGAATCGTTGTCGACTTTGTCTTTCAAAGTTGATGATAGATTTACAGAGCGGTTCCGTGGTGTGGTAGATGATTTTATTGGGTGGGGTTATCTTTAAAAGAATCAACTTGAAAAATGTTTTTTATTTTATTTTAATAAAGTTCTTTTACACTTCGGAAATGTTTATTTGTTAGCAACTTAGCATATTGAAAACCATGAACTATTTTTTTTTCTAAATTGAGACGAGGTGAAGACTCTTAAATATTCTATTATTTATTAAAATGGTTATCTTCAAGTTTAGATATCGATCTGAAATATTAGGTTGATAATTATTTAATTAACTGACATAAAAAAACTCACATACCACATAATGTACCTAATAAAATGTACGTCTCGTCTTACACATAATTAAAGTTGGCGAGGTAATTTCTTATGCCCTTATTATTTGGTGAGAGCAAACCGCAAATACACTCTTTTGCAAAAAAAGCGGGCACCTACGCGAAATCTTGGTTTTAAGGACTTTACGTGTATTTCAAAGGGTTTTAGTGACTGTAGTATGTTACTAGCATCAAAAGGGTTAGCCAAGCATGCGTGAGAGTGTATTCTAAATTTGAATTTTGGAGAAATGCTAAGGGACTGGTTGAACCTTGCTAGGGACTAATTCCTGGTAGAAAGTTCTTGGGCGTTTTGAAAAGTTTTTGATGTGATTTTCAGAAAACTGATAATGCAGTTTTAATTAATGATTAATGGACCTTTCTTTCACATCAACATTTTTTTTAGAAACTAAGCGTCTTTGATAAAATTGTCACCTGCTCTAAATGGTCTATAATGATGGTTATGTCAATGTTAAGAGTTTCGGTATTTTTGTGTAAAGCGTTATATTGTTTAGATATTGTTCTCAAGCGGTTAAAAATATCCCTTTCTCTTAAATAAACACTATTTAGAGGCATATCAGTACTTTGGGCTGCAACAAAACCAATTTAAAGTCAGCAGTGCCGTTCACAACTCGTCTCCTATCAGACTTTGACATTTAAAAAATACCGAATTATGTGATAAATGTTAAATTAACCGTATGAAAAATGTTGAGGAGGATTAAAGCTATCCAAAAAGTAAAATTATTGCCGCGTTGAAGCTCTCGATAACTCCATATGTGTCGGGTTACTAAACGATGTTTTAGCTGAAATGGTGTCGTGAATTCAAAATTATTGGCCGAAGGTATGTTTCTTAAGAAATGAGCAGGTAGCCAATTATTGTCAATGATTTAAGCAGGAAAGTACTGTAGATACACGAAAACTTCGGTGCAGGCAAGTTCATTTAACAATATGTCCGTTTGATGAAAACCCGTTACTTGATCGCTCAGACTCATAGATCTTCAGAGGTCTACGGGATTTCCCCAGAGGCGAGGTTGTTTAAAAATCAGTGATTACGAGACTTTAAGACCTCATGCTTACAGTCTATCCGTTATTTTCTGTATTTTGTAGAATTTCAAGATTTTTCAAAATGTCAAAGTCTGATAGGAGATGGGTTGTGATCGGCACTGCTAACTTTAAATTGGTTTTGTCGCAGCCCAAAGTACTGAGACTCCTCTAAATTGTGTTTATTTATGAGAAAGGGATATTTTAAACCGTGTGGGTACAATATCTAAACAATAGAACGCTTTACACAAAAAATACCAAAACTCTTAACATTGCCATTATCCATCATTGTAGACCATTTAGAACAGGTGTCAATTTTTTCAAAGACGAATAGTTAAAAAAAATGTTTTGATGTAAAAGAAAGGTCCATTAATCATTAATTAAAACTGCATTATCAGTTTTCTGAAAATCACGTCAAAAACTTTTCAAAACGCCCAAGAACTTTCTGCCAGGAATAAGTCCCAAGCAAGGTTCAACCGGTTTCTTAGCATTTATCCAAAATTCAAATTTAGAATACACTCTCACGCATGCGTGGATGACCCTTTTAATGCTAGTAACATCCTACAGTTATTAAAACCCTTTCAAATGCACCTAAAGTCCTTAAAACCAAGATTTCGCATAGGTGCCCGCTTTTTTTGCAAAAGAGTTTATATAGCTTGATAGGGCTGTTGGTGGAGTTAATATTTGTTAAGGAAAATAGTTCAAGATCTGAGCAAAGCCATTGATTAGGGAGACCATGTGTTGTTATATCGGCAACAGAAATACATAATCTGTGAATATTGAACAGTCTAGTCATTATGGTTCATGACACAGTCAGGTAACATATGGACGAACAAACGGACATCGAAGTCTTACCAAATAGGATCATTTACCCTTTGGTACCGACGCTATAAATGCATTTAACATTTAGCAATCTGCAAATAATGCGATTGCTATTTACATTCTAACTAAGCATAAAACTAGCAAACAACAAAACAGCTAAACGATTAAATAAAGTCAACAATTTCAGATAAATATTTATGATACTTGCATCTCGTTTATTTGTTGGGTATTTGATTTATTATTTGAATTTCAAATTCAACTTTTTGTCAAAAATATTGATATTAAAATTGAAACGATTAGTATCAGATAACAAAGGTACTTTGTTTTCATTGACACATTACGTAACGGATTGGCAAAATTATTGGTCAAACGTGTATCCATACAAACGTGTTTAGGGTAGGTAATAGTGGGATTAAGTACTCTTCAAAATTGAATGTTACTTTTGGTTGATGCTATTTTGTATTCAAATATTACAATTTCAAGTAGTGGACCATGAAATTATTTTTGGGGGTATCTTGGACTGACCATCAAGTTATAATATGCATATAGCACCACCTTGTTTAAAAATGATTGATACATGCATTAGCTGACTAGTAACCGACTGATTTCCTTATATGACAACAGCCGCCGTGGCCGACAATCGGATAGGACATTCAAAGTAAATGACTATACCTATCTTTTTAAAATACGCTTGTTTTTTGAAGTTATGAGAAAAGTTTAGTAAACTTCCTTCTTTATTATGGTTTATACTGAGGGCTTTTAAGTAATCGTTACTTATCTGTTATCTGCGATCGTCTGAAAAGTTTTTAGTGGAAATTCTCTTTCTAAGACGTGCTTTTGTTGTTTTATTATAAGTTTATTTAAGTAATGGTTATTCGACGTGTCTGTAATTTAAGTTAGGTAAACAATTATATTTAGAGCAAAATTATGTAAGAATGATTTGGTTATCTATACCAGTATGCGTTTCTCAGATATTTATTGAGAATGTTGTAAAAATTCTAAATGTCGCTATTGTTCACTCGTTTATCCTTTCAATTCATTCCTTTTATCACATAAAGATATTCACTGAAAAAAAATAATTTTCATTTCCATGCACCTATTATTCAGATGCAAAATAACAATGTATGTATGTAATGTGTGTAATCTATACTATCATATAAAACTGAAGAGTTTGTTTGTTTGTTTGAACGCGCTAATCTCAGGAACTACTGGTCCGATTTGAAAAATTATTTCAGTGTTAGATAGCCCATTTATCGAGGAAGGCTATAGGCTACTTTTTATCCGGGCCCGTGCCGAGGTTCCCACGGGATGCGGGTGAAACCGCTGGCAGAAGCTAGTGATCTATGTATAGCATAGACTACGTGACCACAGACAGGTAATTTGATAGATAGGCTATCAGTCTATTATTACTGTCAACAGTAGGTTATTATGCTTCATTATCTACTGCCAGTGGCCATTGTACAGGCCACTAATTGCTAGATATTAAAACAGTACTAGGTATGGTACATAATACCTATTCTATACCAGTGGTAATAATACTGATTGGTTGGTTAATAGACAACGTAGGAACAGCATTTTCAAAATTGTACGAGGTGTCAAAAGTAGTTTGCAAATAAATAGCTAGCGTAGATTTTTTATAGGAAAGTACCAAGTCATACAAAATAATAATCAATAGTTATAGCACCAATTGATTTGTTAGTATTCATTCGTGTGTTTCGGACTACACCATAACTTCGTAATATATTGAAATCGAAAATTCGAAAATATATTGGATAAGTTTTATTTACTAGAGAACTGTAAACACAAACCTGTTCCTACTAGATTATCTACCATACCCATCGCTCCCTGTAAAATACTGGTACTAAGTTGCAACCAGTCCAAGTGGAAGCCAACCCCAAAATAGTTGGGAAAGGGCTATGCAAAGTGCATTATTACTATATTCCTAATATGTTATATTAGATACAAGTAGTTTATTTAGAAAGGACACAATAAGACTGGTACAAAGATACTCCAAATATTTTTTATTGGGTACGTATAGTATACTTAGTCAGAAACAGTAGAAAATCCAGTCACATATGCCCAAATAATCCATTACTTAAGTCAACATTAACATACGAGGCCTAATATAACAAGAACGAATGTTTTGTTTCTATTACCCGGGCTATCATGGCGGCCAGGTTTAATTACTTAAGTGTACAACTTTACACTTAGAGTACAACTTGACTCGCGCTCACTGCAAACTTTAAGTCAGCTCACTGTTGCCCCGGTGGTTGGAGAAAATAATTTAGAAAAATCCTGTTTTCAATCAAAGTTTTTAGTCGGTGTGATCATCTTGAATTCAGTTACCGGGGCAGCCCAATAGCCATTGGTTCGACTAGTGTCAGACTTACTGGCTTCTGACTACCCGTAAGAACTGCCAAGGATGTTCAATGATAGCCGGTCCGATACCGGACAAATCTTCATACTGCTTTATGAGCCTAAATCAACTATCGGCTGACTAAAAGTTTGTAAGGTGTGCGTACTCTCAGTTGCATTATAACGTGGAACTTAGCTCTAAAAAGTTAATAGAGGTCTTAGAAGTGATCTGGGAAGTATGGTAAGTCATGTGATATTGGGTTCCATGAGGTGGAATGGAAAACTATTGTAGACTTTTTGGGATGTGTCAGTAAATCCCATTTGAATAGGAAGTTACAGCGTGGTTTAAAAAGTACCGTGTTGAAATGATTCATGAATATTTTAGGGCACTGCATTTATCAAATGTAGATACTGAAAATAGTAACATTCGGAAAACTCGATCTAGATAAAAATATTATGCACCATTTTTCAACAGTTCCTAATATTCTATAAAGGATAACTACCAACTATTGCCATAACCACATAAAACCCCTTTTATGTAACACAAAATCTCTCAAAGCAGGGTAAGCTAATCCATTTTTCAATATCCTCGGATCAACATTGCTGAATAAAAATAAACACAATATCCTCTGTGACGTCATAATCTGTATTTCCATCTAAAAATCCATTCGTCCGTGTAGTCAGGCCTAAGGTGGAACACACACTACCATTCGATATGGGACTTCCTCCGCTTGCTTGAGTGCGCATTGACGAGCCTATTAAAAAAAGATATCAAAAAGATTATCCTGTCCATAAAATCTAAGGCGGTGGGGTGTGATAACATCAGCCGTCAGATGATTGTCCATATCCTAGTCCCAATCCTTCCTGTTATCACTCATATCGTAAACTTTTCGTTCTACTCTGGAGTTTTCCCTTCACTCTGGCGGAAAGCTTACGTGCGTCCTCTTCCCAAAATTTCTAGCCCTACTCTCCCCAGTCACTTTCGTCCAATTTCTATCCTACCTTTCTTATCCAAAGTGCTTGAGGCTTGTGCTCATAAGCAATTTGCTCGTTTTATCTACGGCAATGAGCTACTGAGCCCTTTCCAATCCGGATTTAGGCCGGGCCACAGCACTTCTTCTGCCCTCCTCAAAGTGACTGGCGATATTAGATTTGCTATGGAAGACGCTAATCTCACAGTGTTGGTACTCGTGGATTTTTCAAATGCGTTCAATACCGTCAGTCACGATATCCTTTTATCTATTCTATCACATCTTATGGTCTCTTCTAAGGCGTCAGACTGGTTTTCCTCTTATCTTCATGATCGCCAGCAGTCGGTTCGGGTGGATGAGGATTCATCTGCCTGGTGTTCTTTGAATGCTGGCGTTCCTCAAGGCGGCATACTCTCACCTCTGTTATTCTCCATATTTATAAATTTCCTTACTCCTGAGCTTCAGTGTTCATATCATCTCTATGCCGATGACTTGCAGTTGTATCGTCACACAAAAGTGAATGAGTTGGCAGCTGCGCTTGTTGAAATGAACAAAGACTTGGAGGTAGTTAAAAGTTGGTCTGACAGGTTCGGAGTCAGTCAATCCTGTTAAATGCCAAGCTATTATCATTGGTAGCTCAAGAAATTTAGGTAAAGTAGACGCACTTGGGTTACCAACTTTGGTATTTGACGGGATAAATATACCGTTCAGCTGCTCAGTGAAGAATTTGGGCCTTCATCTTGACTCTTCACTCAATTGGCAAGCACAAGTTGCAGCTGTCAGCCAAAAAATCACTAATACACTGCGGTTTCTTTATCGCTTCAAAAACTTGCTTCCGTTCCATGTAAAAGCAATGCTTATGCAAACCTTAATCTTTCCTATCATCGACTATGGTGATGTTTGCTACTATGACCTGAATGCAGATCTGCTCAATAAACTCGACCGGCTTCTCAACAATTGCATTCGATTCGTTTTTAATCTTCGCAAGTACGATCATGTGTCAGCGTATCGAGCGCAACTTAAATGGCTACCGATAAGACAACGACGTGTGATGAGGGCATTAACTACTCTTTTTTCTATACTTTATACCCCGTCTTCACCTTCCTACTTAACCTCTCACTTTCAGTATGTGTGTTCACAGCATAACAAAAATCTCCGCTCCTCTAATAATCGTCTTCTTCACTGCCCTGCTCACCGTTCAGACATTATTCACTCTTCCTTCTTTGTGAAATCTATTCTTCTCTGGAATGAGCTACCTCTGGAGGTCAGGATGGTAAATAGTCGACACACTTTTAAAATGAAACTGCGAAATCACATCCATGGCAAGTTGGCGGAATCATTACAGTAGTTCATTTTTCTCACTATCTTCTCTTGGATACAGTTGTATATATGTATATATAGTTATATATATATATATTATATTTATATATGCATAAATATATATTTTTATTATCTTCCACTGATGCTCAAATTGTGTTGCACCTACCACTTCTATTTCACCACCACCCTAAGGTAGACTGGCAGAGAACGCCTAAAGCGTTAAGTCCGCCGTTGTACAATGTGCAAAAAGTATTTTAAATAAATAAATAAATAAATAAATTAAACGTGCGTTGATTGTTTTCAGGCGTGTTTTTGTAGAGGTCACCTACGAGTATTTTGTATATAAGGTGGTTTGGCATAGTGGCTATCAGCCTTTTCATACTAGCGGCTTTTCTGAGCGGACATCAGCCAAATCAAGAGAAAAATCAAGCAGAATACCCCGCTCAGAAAACCCACCATTGTGAAAAAAGCTATTAAAGACTGCCGCTTCGTCTTAGGTCTAGGTCACGATTTTAACTTGACAATCATTCTTTTAACGTGACATGTTCCTAGTAGGTGTTAGTAGTATGCTCGTGTGTGATCCGCCTTAGTATGAACGTGTATGGGATCATAGCCGGTACTAAATAAGCGGTTCGTGAATACTCTTGACGGTAACGAAAGTTAAGCTTCCCTGCAGTGCTAGCTATGCGATACTAATTTCTATGTATTAATGTAAAATATATTTTTTAGAAGAAATATAGTTTTTTAAACAAAGGTTTAATTTTATAAATGTTTTCGACTTTTTTAAACGAACTTTTTAATTATGTACATATCTTTACTCATCCAAAAAATTACACAAATATAAAACGATTATTGTAAGTCCATTTCAGTTATAGCCACTAAATTTTGATAGCTAATTTTATATCTCCATATATCTTTACTATAGCTTAGTGCTAGAAGATAAATAGCCGTCGTTAAAGTCATGTACGATCATTGAATCGCTTGAATCCTAACTTAACAGTGAAGCTATTATAAGCCATTTAACAAAACATTAGACCAAAGTGTTCCATTAGGGGTCTTACTAGTGAAAACGATTTTGAGTCAAGGTCATTTATTTGAGAAAACGAATCAAGGCCATTTATTTCATCAGAATCTATTTCTACTTTAACTTAGAACCGAAGAAATATTAAATACACTATTTGTGTAAGATCTTCGTCAAATAAAAATAAAACTTTATAGGGACCAACTAAAGAAGAAAGAAACCCAACCAATCTCGTCGAAATAAAAATCAATAGACAACACCTCGTAACCGTAAAAGCAAAATTATCAAAAACAAAATGCGAACTCGAAAATAACATTTTAACAAACACAAAGGGTAACTTTGAAACCGAATACCCTAATCAAAGTCAAGGAAAAATATTTTGCTTTTATCCCCTCAATAGGTTTCATTGTTCTTCAGCCTTTATCATAACTGATAAATAGGTTTGTAGGGCGCCCCGGCCTGGCACAAAGCATGCCAAGAGTGGCCAATCTATTAGTCTTTTAGAAAATATTTTTTCGGAGAACCTTAAAAACATGTTTGTGGAAACAATATTGATTACAGCTATTGTTATTCGAAAATACGAAGATTAAAGACGGCTTTGAGATGAATTATTAATGAATCTGATCAAGGTATACGTATATTGAGGAGTGGTAATCAATTTAGCTATTCAAATGGTGGTGGGCAAAATTTTGATCTTGTTCAGGCTTTAAGTAATGATGACACACAATTGCATTGTACTTAACTGTGATTGAAAGTCCATTTTGAGGTTATTGAATGCGATCAGGGATTTGTAATGAATAATTTAGTAGTAACAGCTTTTGTGGGTAACGTTTAAAAGTACTTAAATCAAAATAAACACTTGAAACTCGGTATTATTGGTACCAAATTATAGCTGTATGGTTGGATATGAGCTAATGGTATTTTTTTTTTTCAGATAAACCACAAACGAAAACCATGAACGAGGCAGAACCAAATCTACTTCCCCCACAAGAGTCGAGACGCGGACTCGACTCCACATAAAAATGACATCAAACCACCTTCTGATGTCAAAATACCGAAAACCGATGCAATGTCAGACGGTGAAGAGCAACATGAAAAACCCGACCAAATTCAAAATGAACAGAATCACAGTAAATTTTCTGATGACGATAGTCATCTTAGCTTTGTTGCCTTATAGCTCGACACTGAGTTTGCCGAATGGTGATCCTGCCCCGGGCAGATCGCCGGGACCACCTCAACTGGATGACAAAGAAGTCGCATCTGATGATAAAGCTATAGAAATTCCTGAGGTTTACGATGAAACAACGACTAGTGAGGAAGTTATAGAAGTGACAACTGTGAGTGAGGTAGTGAGTGAAAGTACGGTGGATATCAGTGATGCATGTGCCTTCGCGAGGATCCCGAGTGACAGTGACAATATCGTCACGCTCAGTGACGCAGATAGTGACGTTAACCTGACGCTTAGCCATCCCGTGTTCGAAGCTGACCAGCTGGTGCGGGGAGTGGTTTATGATGGTAAGTCTTCTGATCTTTTTAGGCAAGTAAGTTAGAAAATAAGTAGCCATATTCACACAGATGAGCAAATAAAAGCAGAATCTATAAACGCTGGCTAGAGATAGCGTTGCGATAAAATTATTTTCAAAATAAGATCGTTCTTAAGCCATTTTCTAGTGAGCACGTTCACATCGTACCATCTAAGAGTATCTATAAGACCGTGGGAATAGCCTGTTGCAAAATATTGAATGCAATTCAATTCTCTGTATAACATGAAGCTAGATTCAGCTTTGAATTTCCATCTCGAGATCTCAACAATATTACGTCCATCTGGGACTTACCCAAAGACGTGAAATTCAACGAATACATTCTATGTAAATTAGAATTGAATTATTTATGTATGATTATGTAAAGAACATAATCTAGTGATGTTTTAGAATTATGATTCGTTGTATATACGAGGCCGCTTGTTCGTTCGTCTGAACAGACAAGTCATTAAATATTCACAGAGAGGAGCTCCGTCGGTTGAGATATTGATATTCAGTAATATAGCCATCTTATTTTTATTCTTTTCAAGTTTTCATGCGATTATTTCAGTCGTATCAATGGATTCTGATTATAATTCCAAGAATTATTGAGTCCAATTTGAAACGTTTCTACAATCATACCTATTCATCTTTATTAGCATCTATTATAGAAAAGCCGCATTGTGTTCCCGACAAATAGCCAGAATACATTTCGGCGAAGCTTCTAGAATAGCATTTAGACAGAATAGGACTCTAGGGAGGGTATGGGGCCGGGTAGTCAACACTCGAGAAACTGATTGCTTCTCGTTGTAGACACAAACGACATTTGTGTCAGACATTGCAAGTTTGTGCGGCGATTCATTAGACGGAGCGGTGAAACGGTGTCTTGTCTTGGTATTGCCTTTGTGACGTCATTGTTGTAATCATATTATCACGCTTGTTTGTGAGAACAGTGTTGCAAACGTATTTCCAATAATATCTTATCAGAATGGAATTTCATTTGGTCAGGTACACCGTCAGCGATCGTTTGATGTTTGGAACTAACAAAAAGTCTATCTGAATGCGACGTTGCGGATTCGTGAATACAGTTTTGATTGATTCAACGCGAAATGCAAGCGAATGGTAGATTGATGGTATGGTCCCTCGATTTCTCAGCGTTTCCATCATCAGATCCTGACCGTGTTATTATGGGACCACCTGGGAGGTAAACACTATCAAACAAAAAAAAAATGCAAATCGGTCCTGGCGTCTCCGAGTAATCGGTGAACACATAAAAATAAAAAATAAAAGATCCCAACGAATTGAGAACCTCCTCCTTTTTGGGAAGTCGGTTAAAAATATAATTGCTTTGTAAATAAGTATTGAAATAGATACTAACGTGTTAACATACATTATTAAGGTCAAGCAAGCACTGTCCCAAAAGTAGCTGAACAGCATAAGCGTCAAAAGTATATTAACACACGGCAACATTAAAAATATACTTTGTTAACCTAATTTTGTATTTACTGCTGTTTAGTGACTTTTGATACAATGATGTTCAGCGACATTTGGATTTATGGTGTACAGCGACTTTAGGAATACTAGTGCACAGATACTTTTGAAATACTCGTGTTTAACGACTTTTGTAAATTTCTGGTGTACAGGCTATTTTGTTTCCTAGTTGCGACTATAATTTATGGCATTTTATTGTGAACAGGTGTTTTGTCATGTTGATTCTGTTCATCGACTTTTGGTGCTGACTGTACCTATAACTTGCAAAAATAAGACAATGATTAATGGTGGGTCCTAGCGTAATATTTAGGTATTCTGAAATTGAATATATAAAGAACGTGTATTTAAAGCGAGCTGAGCGGGGAGTTTTCCATCCGATTACATTTGAGAAGAAAAGCCGAAACAAAGGTCAAGGCCCTTTTAAGGTCCAGACGTTTTATAATTGGATTATGTACCTAGTATTAGAATAATGCTTGAGTAACCATACATATCTACCTTAAGTTATAGTTTTATGAAACGTAATTTAAAGTCTTCAATAACTATAAGTGTGTATATTGGACTATAAGTGTTCATATAATATACATGTACCTAAGTGTTCGATTCCAAGTCAGGCCAACCGATGCAATTTTTGTGTGTATTGGAAAATATTTTTAAGTCAAAGCGCGATAATCCCACAATGAAAAGACTGAGCAAGAAAGTCAAATATAAGGGTTATTACGACACATTCTCTTTATGTGACAATTTCTGCTTTTCGTGCAAAGAAAGTTTATTTATTTATATCAAAAAAAATTGTTTCAAAACTCATGACTTTCAATATTCAAAATACTTTTCTATGCGCACAAAATTGCGGACGCCAGTCGGTTTATACAAAAATTGATTTACAATAACAGTCTGAAAACATGCATAAAAGCTTCCCAGCAATATATATTTACGTTCGTAGCCAATATTCATATAGCGAGGAGCTTTGCAAAAGCGAGATACTCTGTAATATAAGTACCTCTAAGAGCTCTCCACACTGAAAACTTTTAGTTGACCGAAAGTTTGTTTGGGCTCACAAATCAGTATGGAAATGAATGGTAAATGCATAACAACGATCAGGTATTTGGCCGGTATCAGACCATTAATTGATTGAATTCACGATTTCCTAAGAAACTATCGGCCGACTGTTTAATCAGCAGTGTGTATAGTACTCTGTTACATGCAATTTAAAAAATGTGAAACATTTTTATATGGCCCTAGATAGCTTTGGCATAAATTCAGTAAAAGTTCAGTTTTCAGTACAATTCGAATGTTATGGAAAATTATTTGTCCCTCAGGTTTTCACCCACGCGTTTTAATTTTCATAAAGTAGAATAACGTGTATATTTTGAATAAATTCGTTTTTTCATTTTAAGAAGTAAAGTTCGTTTTTATTACGAGTCCGTTTTATTGAAAAGCTAAATTGTGAATTGATGTTTAAATTGAAATATTATTTTTCATTAAAAGTATAATTGGTTACAATATTATGCTTAAGTTTTTAATAAATGCGTCTGTTTTTGCAGTGGGACAATAAAAGCTAAATATTATTTTTTCATTTATTTCTAAGGCACAATTGGGAACAATATTTGCGTTATTCAGCCAAAATAATAACATTATAAAATATTTTTGTCTGATTAAACATTAGTCAATTCACCTTCCCGTAATTGGATAAAAAGAAACCTATGTATGTTCTTTATAAGGCTCTTTCTAAGAAGTCTAGACTACCTGTGTGCGAATTACCAAACACTTAAATCGGTTCAACAGTGTTGGCGTGTAAGCGCAAAAACCGGCCAAGTGCGAGTCGGACTCGCGCACGTAGGGTTCCGTACCATCCAAACTAATATTCTATTTATCTATACTAATATTATAAAGCTGAAGAGAATGTTTGTTTGTTTGTTTGTTTGAACGCGCTAATCTCAGGAACTACTGGTCCGATTTGAAAAATTCTTTCAGTGTTAGATAGCCCATTTATTGAGGAAGGCTATAGGCTACTTATTATCCCGGTACGGGAAGTAGTTCCCACGGGATGCGGGTGAAACCGCTGGCAGAAGCTAGTATATATATATTTATGGATATCGAGCAAAACTGAGCAAAAAAATCACGTTAGTTGTATGGGAGCCCCCCGAAATATTTATTTTATTCTAGTTTTCAGTATTTGTTGTTCTAGCGGCATCAGAAATACATCATCTGTGAAAATTTCAACTCTCTAACTATCACGGTTCATGAGATACAGCCTGGTGACAGACGGACGGACGGACGGACGGACGGACGGACGGACGGACGGACAGAGGAGCGAAAACAATAGGGTCCCGTTTTACCCTTTGGGTACGGAACCCTAAAAACCAACCTTTCTACGCTAACCTTGCCTATAAGTAAAAAAGTAATAATTAAAAAAGCATCGTAAGAAAGTTTGTTTAACTTTGAAAATTTAATCATAAAGCGTTTATACAGGGGGTTGTCAAACAAGTCGCAACATGTCTGCCGTAATAGCGGGCCCGGATTTTAAATTAACGATTAACTGTCTAAACCGAGTTAATTTTAACCGCCTCTTTCTGTTGCCTAGTAAACAAAGAGTTACTTTTTTACTCATGGCCTTGTAATGTGGAAAATTTTAACCGGATTCATGTGTATAAAGAGGTGCTCAATCCTCCTCTGTGTGAGAGGAGGCCTGTGCCCAGCAGTGGGACGATAAAAAGGCTGGTGATGTTATGAAGTTTCCTCAGGACGTGGGTGGAACTGCGGGGTACAGGCAGTATTATTAAAATTCATTAATCTATTTCATATCATACAAAGGAACAAACAATTAGAGCCCTCGTGCATTAAATATGAGACGTGCACAAAGCAAACTAATTTGAGCCTTATTAATATATGCAGAGGGCTTAGTTAGATTTATCAAAGTAGTAATGATAAATAATTTGACAAAGCGAATCCTTGTGTCAGGGATAAGTATGGAGGAACTGGAATTCAGTAGTATGGAATTATGTGTTCATAACTAGTGATTATTTAAAATGATATCTACCAATTTAAAATTAACCCATCATATATTTATGAAAATGCAGTGTCTGTTTGTAAAATCATGCATAGATATGGATAACATACGATAAACATACCAAAACATTTTTTTCATAGAATCTGTCTGTTTTTCCAGAGAATCTCTAAAGTGGCTCGACATTTTTTGACAGAAAAATGAATTTAATTGGCATATAGCTGGCGTAACAGGTATCGTGTTGCAGATAGTAGTCCCCTTTAGACGCGGGTGAAACAGCGTAATCAGCTAGCTATGCATGTACAAGGTGTTGATTTGCATTCCTGCCATATTTCAGGAGGAGGACATAAAATACGTAAATAATCGATTGGAATTACAGTAGACGGGAAATAGCTAATATGTACTGCTTTTTTGTCATTGTAATGTCGTAGTATTTCAGAAGTAATCCAATTTTATGTATGTATATGAATAATCGTTTCGTATATATGTGAGGGCGCAGCACGGTTTTAAGGCCAGTAACACACGCGCCAAGTTTAAATACGGCTAGATGACATTGACGGAATTCCGAAAAAAATAAAAATTACGTACCAATTTTCTTCTTGATTTGGGTCGAGAATCATTAGCATAATTACGTCCTCGAATATGGCACGGATGCAAATCAACAGCTTGTATAAAACTGACCACTTGAAACTTGCAATCCAACTTTAAACAACGTAGGTAAACCGCACCACCATGAAATGTTAATCAAATAATCTCAAACAAGTCCAAACCTGTTCAACAAAGCATTACTGGCATATTTAACATGTCATGACATTTATATGTAGGTATGCATCACAGAGGAACGAAAGACCGGAGATGCCAAAAGACAGGTAGGTCAGGTGCCTTCTTGTAGGTCAAATAACTTAGGGTAGACGAGACCAAAATGATCAGTTACCAGTACTTAACGAAGCGTTTTGGTTTCCCGAGACATCTGTATTTTTTTTTATTGATTGGTGATTTGGTTAAAAAAATAGCGGGTTGCAAAAAAGGCGTATAAGTTCGGAGCCAGTACCGTACCCGAATACTTTCTTTGGAGATTTTCGGTTATGACATCTCCGTTCATCATTTTGTTCTCCATGGTATGCATGCAAAAGCATGGGCTATTTATCATAATGTCGTACCTTTGTCCTTATGCTATGGTTACGGTGTAATCCCTTTACAATGGGGCATGTATGAGGTTCATGTGTTTATCTTTAGGTAGAATTATGTTTTAGGTTTAATGTTATTTTAAGTATGTACCCTCTACATCACATCATACGAAATGTTATGAAAGTGACAGTTGCCGATGCCTGTGCTTAGCTGTGGGACGATAATATTAGCGATGATTTAATTTTATAGAAGTATATTTTAAAACCCTCTTCAAAATTCCCAGAAAACAGCCATCAATTAAACTACCATTGAATAGGTACATAAGTGACAAGATTAACTCTCTCATTTATAATAACCACCTGAGCTTACAAATTCTAAACATATGTCGTAACACATTGGAGGGGCTTGCGAGGGTCCCACAGATCTAAAATTAGCCGACACCTCGGAAAGGGTGCGCCTAAACAGATTAGAGGATTAATCTGTAATAACAAATAGCGATATGTCATATCTGTAATTCCTTGCGGATGACAAATCGTTTTATGTGGCACGTGTCATCTTTTTGGTCCTGTGAAGTAATGAAGTGCTTCCACTCTAGCGGATTTTTCGCTCGGTTTTTGCTAAACAACATCAAATCATCATCAAAAACGTTTAAAACTGTGATTTTTTTTGTCACACGAAATGTTTTGTGCTTGGAAGAACCGAGCATACATATTTATACACGCCACATGAGCCGACAGTGTGATTCACTGGTTCTACTCTTACAGCCAGTTTCTTCATCAAAAGTAAAAGCCAAAGTAATGTCATAAAGTAAAAGTAACGGTCAAATTCGTTTTTTCTATTCGTTTTGCTGTTACTTTAGCCTTACAAAAACGGATTTCGCCGTTACTTTTACTTTATGACATTACTTTGGCTTTTACTTTTGATGAAGAAACTGGCAGTTAATATTAATTTTCTTGAAAACACCTTTCGATATCAGCCTTTTGATATTTTGACATAAGAACATTACACGTGTGAATTCGTATTATACTATAAAAATAGTCTATGTTTTATACCATGACTAGCTAATGCCATATAAAAATCCTAATAAATTCCCAGTCAAAATACCGTCGCTTATCTTGACAAGAATAAATCCCGATTCCCCTATTCCGTCATTACCCCAGGTACGAATCATTACCCTTACAAATGAACCCTAATTCATCATATTGTGATGTAGGTACAATGATTCAGGAGCATGGAGAACAAAATGACTAAAGGAGGTGCCATAACGTAAAATCTTCTATGAAAGTAGAGTGAGAAAATGACAGTGTTCGGAGGACGACGAACGTTACTAGCTACATTCACATACCTACATTATACGTCTTATGGAACCCGCTTGTCATTTTTTTCAAAATAAAACCACCGATCGATCAAGACCAATCTTTGACAGATTGGTTTTGATTTGACCCGTATGCCTCGTTGATCATGCCTACCATATGTTACTTGGCCTACAAGAAGGCGCCTGACCTACCCTCCATATAGCATCTCCGTTATCTTTTGTTCCTCCGTGTCCAGTAGGCTCGATAGACCGAGCTTATAACAATGGCGTCGATTGATTCCTTTGTATACCCGAATCGAATTCAGACGCTTTCAATAATAATCGAGTTTTCAACCTTCGTGTTTTCTTTGGGAATTTTTTGACGATCTCGGATAAGAGGTTGAATGATTTTTTTGTTCGGTTATTGCGAGCGAGATTTTAAGTTGTCTTGTTTGTGACTCGCATTGTTATGAACGGTTTTTTCCATTGTAGGGAGAGCAGTTTTTAAGGGTGTATTTCGACAAAACGAACAAAGACAGAGGCTGAATCTCTGAATCTCTCTGAAACAAAATCTATTACCTATTTAGGCATTTGAACATTATTATTTAATTTGAGCTATTTATTTAACGTAAACTAATGAAAAGAATTGTTTCGTTGTTCTTTCTAAAATAATATGACAAGTAGATCTGCAATGATCATTCGCTTTTTTCTATTCTCTCTTTTTTGTGGCGGTATACCACTAGTAATTGTTTTCCCTTCTTGTGCAATACATGACAGGTCCTCGACGCTGGCAATACTCATACACTCCCAAATCGTACGGTTTCTATTAAAGATGATTCTATTCAACTTGCGTGAAATTCTCTATCTATAGAAACCAAATTATTATTTTGATTTTATGAAATAAAACTTGCCAACTATTCATTATGTATTTGACATGACTTCGTTAGGATAAATTGTTCAGAAAATTACTAAATTAATTCCAAGAATACTTATTAGATTTTATTATTCTGTGTAGAATAATATTTTCTATGTACCTAATTTGTTTTGCGTGAAATCAATTTATATCGTACAATATTATTAGTACATCAGTTTGTTTTTAGTGAAACTGGTAAGAAGCTAGATCTTAAAGATGAAGATTTGAATGAACATTTGACATGTAAAAGTTTTGTATTTAACCTAGGTATTTGCAAAATAAATATCGTTTATTTATTTGGGTCTAAAAACAGGTTAGTGTCTTTCCTAATATTATACAGCTGAAGAGTTTGTTTGTTTAAGTAAGTTTGTTTATTAATTACAGATACTTTACTGATTTATAAGTTACATTCGGCGATTTCAGACTTATAACTACTGAAATAAAAAGTGGAAATGGAAGTAAAAGTGGTTACTTATTATGGAGATTTTATTGCCTACTAAATAGAATAACTAATATCACGAAAAAGTTCCTACCAAAATTCAAGCCGGTCACAATTACCCTATCCTTTATATCAATTGTAGGTCACTTTATTTCGTAGATCCGTCGTTGCCAGGCCATATTTGGTCTACAGACAGTTTTGCCGCGAATACAAAGAAAGGGAGATGTCACTCGATGTCCTTTCAAAGGGATGTCAAACAAAGTGATCCATTGGCAAAGAAATTGAATTTAACGAATATAATATAGTAGAAGTCGTTTTTTTGGAGACTATTTTTGTCGCAATGTTCGATAGGAATTTGAAGATAAGAATGGTTCAATTGCATCATTTAACTATAACGATAACCAAACTGTACCCAGCCGTATACTCGCCGCCCAACGGTCAAATCGGCGATTTGACAACGGTTATCGTTATCCATAGTTTAACGGTACAACTAATCATTAATTAAGCAGTGTAAAGAGCCCGTTATGTTGATTTAGGCTACTTGTTCTTTAAGTCCATTAATTCCAGTTCTTAAAAGCGACTGAGCGTAAAATTTGCAATCCAAAATACCAACAAATTAAATGAATAAAATATGATACATATAATTTCATATATTATATATATTGTCCTTAGTCCACCAGACTAGAAAATAAAGCCTACCGCAAAATGTTTAAATAGATACTTCTTTATCAACCCAAGCTGGGGCTGCCACACTAAATTGTATTAGCTTTGGGTTGCCACATTTATAAATATAATTTGTTTTAACTTTACGGCCACGTTCATGTGGGTGTCAACTTTGTATGATCGAATAAAGTTATTTTAATTTACTAACGTAGTAAGTTAAAAGACAAATTGGTTTGTCTATGGGTAGAATTTTATATGATGGAAATGGATTCCAGAAATAAGCGTAATAGAATTTCCAAAATTTTCCGTATCGAATTGGAGATGACTATACGAGTATGTAGGTGTTGCCTTCGGTTTTACCTAGGTGTTTTTTATATTTTATCAAACAACTAAACTCATGCTCACAAATAAAGTCAGCGGTTTCACCCTTTTTCTGTGGGAACTATATTGTGCGCCCGGATAAAAAAAACAGATTATGTGTTATTTTGATGTTGCTGTATTACTGCCGACCGTCGAAAATCTTATAATTAATTAATACTATTAGTATGATGAAAACGTTCAAAATAAAAAAGCTTTTAAATAAGCCACATACCTAATTAATCTTTATGCTTTTGTGTTTCTTTCTATATCGTATTTGCAACTCAAGAAATCAGGTACAATCTATTGATACATAATATCCTCTTTGAAAAGCAAGGTAATTAGGAACCTTATATTATTATTTTAAACAAAATAGCCTAAGGTATTATTATAATATTAATGTAAGGAATCTTTCCTTGAAGATGTTTGAAATTAAATGAAAACAGTATTCAATATTTTGCGTATATTGGAACGGTAATTGGGGAAAATGCGGCCTGTGGCTTGGGGATTACTTGAGGTTATTATTTACTTTACTTTATATAATACTAGCGGTTTTCTTTGGATTTACTTGCTTCCTTGAGTTGTTTCTGAACTAAAAATCGTGTTCATTGGTACATCAACTCTATTTGAATACTATAAGTTATATTTTCATTCGTCGCTTTAAAACACTGCCGTACCCTGCCATGAATGGGGAACGTGCTTTAGGGTACATTGTTTGGACCCTTTACTAAGTAAATAAATAATGCATACTAAGCGAACATAAAAATTCCAATCCCAATTAAAATTGAGGTAATCTGACATATAATTTAACCATATACATATTATATTTTAATTTAGAACACAATTCTACACTTCAATATTATTCGTCATTTTGTACAACGAAATCTATCCTTGTTCGAAAAATATAAATAAAAGAAACATACCACTATTTTACATCCCCTTTTTGAACTACAAACGTTTCCTAATGTCTCTCTTTTTCCTACTATTTCCTCTCGTGTCTCAAACTTAAGCCGACGAAGAGGGATGTTCGGATCTTCAGAGAAACCACACAAGTTAACTTTTAACGGCACTTTATATAAACTTTACACGCGACTGCTTATCGTCTAGGAAAACAGTAACTTAGCCCAACTTTACCGTTTAGCACCCAACTTAGACGGGCACCTGATATCATTCTTTGAGAAACAAGAGACTGTGAATTTTGTTTAAAAAAAGGTTTATTTGAGTATCTGCATACTGTAAACTTTTAGTCGGCTCACAGTTTTTTTGGGCTCATAAATCAATATGGAAATGAATGGTAGTGAGCACATAATTACGTTCAGGCGAATACTTGATACTTGTATTAAGCCGACTAAAAACTTTCAATTCAAGATTTTCTTAAAAACATGTTACAGCCTTTTTTTTTAATCGTCCCACTGCTGGGCACATGCCTCCTCTCACACGGAGAAGGATTGAGCATTAATCACCACGCTTGCTCAATGCGGGTTGGTGATTTCAGACTATAACTTAAAAACATAATTAGTATACATATGTATATCCAACTACCAAGCCCAGTTGGCCGACTGTTTAGTTAGCAGCGTGCTCTTACCCTTTTTATCAAAATTAGCTTCCACCCGGACAGAATGTGCCTTTTTTGATTTTTCTATCATTAAATCAAAAGTCATTTATTCAAAGTAGGCTGAAAATCAGCACTTTTTGAACGTCAAATCTACAAAAGACAGCCCCCATAACGCCCGCCCTTCACCACTTCCTATGTGTTTTTGCTGGGAAGAAGAAGTGGTGGAACAAACTCCTCAGCAACACAATTCTGTCTGTATGGTTTGAACACGGAGGACAAACTTTTAACCTCCGTGGGTTTGAAGAACCGTATACAAAACATTAAAAATATCACTCAAAAATTATATACATCCTAACTAATATTATGAATGTGAAAGTAACTCTGTCTGTCTGTCTTTCTGTCTGTCTGTCTGTCTTTCTGTCTGTCTGTCTGTCTTTTCTTCACGCCTATACTACTGAACCGATTTGTGTGAAATTTGGTACAGACATAGTTTGGAACTTGAGAAAGGACATAGGATAGTTTTTATTACAAAAAAATATAAAAATAAAAATAAAATTTATTTCGGACATATAGCGCCATCTATTGGTCAAACCAAAAATCACTATTCCACGCGAACGAAGTCGCGGGCAAAAGCTAGTTTTGTATAAAAAAAGCAAGTAAATATGTAATCATGTTGGCTAGTACCTTACCCATGCCTATTACTCAAGCAGCTACAAAAAATGTGTAAAAAAAAGAGAGAACATAATGCCTCCATTCAGTGAAAATAGGTATAGTTTTAGGGCGTACCCATCGACATGTGAAACACGACGTGTTTTTATATTAAAAAAAAAACACATTTATAACACATTTTCAAATCGGTCTTGTTGTCCTTGAGGTTAGCACGCTCAAGCAAACAAACTCCTCAGGCTTTTAATATTAGCATTATAATAAGCTTTTACAACAACTTAATTCACTATTTCTGACAGCTGAAAGTTTGTCAGGTACGACCTTGGAGACTCGGTTCTATGGGATCTTTCCTCGTGTAAGTTTTATTAACAAAATAATTTAGAAATCTGCCGATGTCGTGCGTCCATCGCGTGACGATTCGAGGAAGTCGCCGGCCGTATTGTGATGTTGAGAAAATGTCATTTTTTACGCTAAATGTGTTGGTTGCAGAAGGTTTAAGTAGAAATGGAAGAAAGAACCTTCAGCAGATGTCTGTCTCGAAGTATCCCGAGAGTACTGTACTCTTACGACTACGTTGAACACATGATTGGTGTGCATTTTGTTCAAAAAGCTTAACTTTAATTATGTAAATATAGGTCAAATAGTTGTTGAATTTCATTGAGTGTGCCCTAAGACCAAACGAGAATAGATCTTGAGCAACAAGAGTATTCGTAGCATTTTAGCGTTGTTTCTCGATGAAATTCTATTAACTTAAAAACGATTTGAACGGTAAACAAACGCAGATCATTAATTCGTTGTTCTGCCTACAATAATTTGTCCAGAGTGGGGATAAACTGTACATTCTCACGTTGTTTTAAATGCACTTTTGTACAAACTATGCCTTTTCTTACTATTCTGTATGTTGTAGAACCACGAGGCAGCAAGTAGCACGCCATGGTTTGTGGAATCATTCGCTTCAATGTCGCGAAGTTGTTCCTAATGGATTTAATGACTTTTGTTTTATTGAAAATGGCATTTGTTTTGATTTTCTTTTATTGCGATGCGGTCGTAAATGAGTCGGCTACAATCTACATTATGGTTGAATCATAGTTATAGTAGAAATAATAGATTGTGTAAAGATATATGCATGCATGCATTTGTGAGGAAAACTATCCCTTTTTGTGAAAAAGCATCAAAAGACTCCTTTCGTGAGGGAGTATCAGACTCTTACTGACTAAAACCCACCCATGTTACTTCTTGAGTCCTTGCGTTACAGGGTGGTAGGTCTTTCGAATAATTCCGCAGCCAGGAAAACTGTGTCTGGGGTGTTATGTTTTGATGATCATATTATCGAGAAACCAGTCAAGGATGGAATTTGATACCTAAACTCACACGTCATGTCATTCCTTTACACTTTCAATAAAAAAATCTACGCTATAATTTCTATACAAACCTACGTCTTTACACATCAAAGAGCTTCCTACCACCACAGCATATAAAACAGACAGAGAAAACCTCAAAACGATCAAAGTATAATTACAGCGGTTACGAGTCCATTGCTATTCAAACGTACGCCAACAATGGAAAATTGCTTACGACACAACAACCAATATTACATGATCCCTTATGACCTTTAGTCTTTATTCTTTCGAGAGGTCAAGTTAAGATGGGCATTTGTGTACTGGCTTACAGTGTCTTGTCAAAAGGATTAAATTAATATCACAATGTTTTCAGGAGCCTTGGAGCTCTTTTGTGGATATGCCTTGTGATGTGTTTTATGATATATTAGAAGTCAGAAATGTTCATTTACCAAAATGATAGAACATTAAATAGAATCACAACACTAAACAATAGGTTTATAGGTAATTAGTTAGTAAATAAATAATGTTTTTTGAACCTAGTGTTATCCTTGGATAAATTTCTGTAATATACGTACGACCATTTCATTAAAATTTTCTCAAAAGAGCTTTAGCATGTTGGCTTCGGCCCCGGGTTTGCCTTCCAAAAATCAAGGACTACATCCCTTATCAATTTCTTTAATACCTTAACTAACAAAAACTTTATCGTATAACTTTATTTCAAAGCGTCGAACCCAAAATTTTCCATTCTCAAATTGATTTTCCGACGTTAAAATGTATAAAGTGAAAGAGAAAATCGGCGTGAAAACAAGACCCTTGGACAACAAATCGTTATAATTAGATTTAGTTATCAAAAAACTTTGCTAAAGTTGAGCGAAGTTGAGCGAAGTTTGGAGATCGATGGCAGAACAATCTGATTCAGGGAGTAACAACACAATTCCCAGTCTTGTTTGTTTCTTGATCATTTATTTGGTGATAAGTAGTTGGGAAACTAAGAAAATTTCAGTTGACAGTTTGCTCTTGTTTTAAAATAAACTAAATCCCACCAAAAACATTAAATGTAAAAAAAAAGCCAATCCTCTACGCAATTCCTCCACCGTAAAAAGTTTTGAGATCGCATAGAAGCCAAGTCCTGTTCAACTTTATTTGTAATAATAAATCAATATTTTGTGACTATATCAATAGTTTTGTTCACATTACAATAATATTGACTTGACCATGAGCACAATAAACTACAAATATAATACAGCATATCTTGGAGAGGTGAAAGTCAAACATGAAGTTTAATATCACAGAATTAAATACTTTTAGTTTATTCATTGTTACTAAATGACCGACAGTCAGTTTCATCCAACATCAATGAACTGCACATGTACTATGGCGCATGTTTAGTCCATGGTGATCTCAAATTCCAATCAGTCCATAATAAGTCCAATCGTAAAATCATGGCCATATAGAATTTATCAATTCAATGGTATTTATACATTATTTCAAGGAGCGACTTTTAACTTGTGCTCATGGCCAAGACAATATTATTGTAATGTGAACAAAACTATTGATATAGTCACAAAATATTGATTTATTATTACAAATAAAGTTGAACAGGACTTGGCTTCTATGCGATCTCAAAACTTTTTACGGTGGAGGAATTGCGTAGAGGATTGGCTTTTTTTTACATTTAATGTTTTTGGTGGGATCTAATTTATTTTTTGTAGGTCTCTTTCTTCTCTAAGTATATAACAAATTAAATTAACTTACATGCAACTAACTAAACATATAACAAACTAAATATGTACACCTAAAGTAGCACGTACACAACACTTTTTTTAATAAACTAAAAAATTTCGAAATTGTCGAATTTTTGAATCGAATATCTTTTAGAATAAAAGAGATTTATTTCAGAGGTAGATGGCGCTATCACATGAAATTATTTGTTGTTTTTTTAAGTACTACTTATACTAAGCTATGTAAACCATAGCGCGATTTAGACCAGGACCACGCCATCTATCGAGCGAGCATGCAGTATTTATCGCACTGCATTAATATGAAAGATTTTATCATTATTCATTTCATTTTAACCTAGCTTTTTTATTCATATGTATGTATATTTAATACATAATAACAATATACCACATTATGTAACAATAAAACAAATAGGTAGTAACATTTTGTACATAAATAAATAACAAAGTTATCAATGCAGTCAAAATTTATACACAATGTTCTTGAAAAACCGCAAATATAAATTTGTTTCCTTTTTTTTATTAAGTTTTAAGGTTTTTATAATTTTCCCTTTATATGTAGCTAATAACCTATCTTGGTGCAAATTTGAAGATTCTAAGTTTGCTAGAAGTACCTTAGACTTTTGATGATCGGTCAGTGAGTGAGTCAGTGACAAAATGGTGTAACTTTGATCGCTCATAACTCGTAAACTATTTATTCAAATGTCTTGTAATTTTGAGACTGAGCTTGTTCTAATACTTACTCTTGGTCATCGAAAACCTAAACTCCTAGCTTTGTTCACATGGAAGATACAGGGGGCTGAAATAGCCGCGAAACGCTTCGAGAAAAGATGGTACGGCCGTGCTCGCTTTGCTCGAGTCTTGGCTGGGGCACTGCCGTGCCCTCAGATCTATATTGCCAGTTTTTTTAGGCTCTCTCATGATATCTTCAGTATTCATAAACTTCAACTCAATCTCAATTAATATCACCAAAAAAGTATTCCTACACAACTTATTTTGCTCAACGTCGGTTAAATAAAGTAACACATTGGCAAAAGTAGGTACATATATTTTTCATAATCCTATAAAATAAACAAGTACAGAAATAAAAATAAACACTTTAAACCTAGCACTCGCATCCAGGAAATGAAAACTCTTAGCCGGACAACTCCAATAAGAGGCTAAAAGTAGGAAAATATACGCCATGAACAGAACCTCTCTTTTTTATATGAAATATTATTTCTGCAAAGTTTCAAAGCAATTGGGTTAAGAGCTCATCGACTTCGATGAGAACTCCGTATTAGAGTAGCCGTACACTGTAGACTAAACAGTCGGCCCCGATGATTGGAGTTTGTTTTTTTTTGACACCTTTTTTACACACGGTCGGTTAGTCATCAAAGTAAGTTATTATTGACTTGTATTTTGGGTGCTAACACAAATGATAAACTACATATTCATATTATAACACCCAGACCGTCGACCAGTTGGCCGTCAACAAGCATGCTCATCACACTACCACTTATATCGACCGTTCCGAGAATCGAACCCGGGACCTCAGATTCGGCAGTCCTGCATGGTGTCCAATGCGCCATTGAGGTAGTCATACATCGAGGGTTTATTAATATAGTGAATTTAATCAAATTTTCATCAGTCTGATACCGGCTAAATACCTGATCGTTATTATGTGCGTACTACCATGCGTGCGTATTCATTTCCATACTGATTTATGAGCCGATCAAATTGTCGGCCGACTAAAAAGTCGGTAGTGTGTTACTACTTTTAATGAGAAAGTTTATTTGCATGATTTACGGGCCCCTGACTTATGGGCCCCTCGGCTTATGGGCCCCTAGAACTTCGCTTGTTTTTCTTACGAAGAATTAGAGTGTGCACTTAGCTTATAATTTATGGAGCTTTTATGGTTGGTTTGTTTGTTTTATTAAATTAACGGATCTTGGATTATAGACAGGATGCTTTTTTGTTAGGGATTTTAAGTAGGAGATGTTTATTCCATGCTCTTTTGGTCCTCTGCTGTACTTTTTTACAATAATACTTCCGATTGGCAAAAAAAATGTGTGTGTATGTTTGTTACTTTTCCACGTCTAAGGAGCTAAACGGATGTTGATGAAACTTGGCAATAATATAGCTTTTACTTCAGAATAATCCAGGCTACTTTTTATCTGTACGGTATGTGATACCTCAGGAAATGTGTGAAACCGCTGGCTAGTATTTAATATACTTGAGCTGATAGTCTTAAAATCTCATAATCTACCTTCACTATAGAGGTAGTACAATATTGAAAAACGTATCAAGAATTGAACAATAAAACTCTAGTCTGGAGGATAATGGAAACCGAATTAAATTCTCCTACATTTCCGATCAGTAGGAACTTGGAGTGACTAGTCTAGTACAGTTTTATCTCGAGTCAAGATAATTTATTGTTTCAACTGAGGAGCTAGTTGTTAACCAGTAATGGAATCTCTTTCCATTTATATTTATTGCTTTTGTTTCAATTCATTAATAGTTAATGGAGCTTGCATATTAACTTTGCTCGTAATAAATATATGTTTCTTTTATTTCTTAATATGGGTTCTGAAATGTTGTTTTAATGCAAAATGCTCATGGAGATTTAATAGTGATTTTACACTAGCGAATTTTCACCGACAGGTTAACTCGAAATGTGTCATACGTAAAAATACCGAGCGGAAAATCCGATTGAGAGGCCAGTAAATGCTATTAGATGAGGCTATGTTCTAGGTTTCAAAAATATGCCTGGTGTCTTGAAAAATATATAGAATACCAGTTATTTTTGGTCTACTCACGATAATTCATTTACCGTACTTAATGATTTTTATATCGCTACAGATATACTATTTAATTTACGTTGTTTCCCTTGTTCTCGCTAAAAGTTATTGCATATCGACGTCTATGAATTTAAATAAAATATTTCCAAAATCTTTTCAACAAATATAACTCACTATACAAAACTTATCAGTTATTATCACGGTCGATTTAAATAACATTAAACTATGACAGCCCACGTGATAACGACTCCACTTGATTTTACCTACCAATGTAAAATATGTGAAATTGTTCGCGATAAACGCGTTAGATAAGTGAGCGCGAATAAGAGTTATGTTTGCGGTTAAAACTGAAAGATAAAAGTTATTGGCATGAAATAAAATGTGGGTTAAATACGATTTCGATTTTATGGAGATGTTATTTTTTATTGTGGAAAGTATATATTTGTTTGTGTTTATATTTGGAATGTGTTAGCATTTTAGTTTCAGCTTTTTCAGCTATAGCGTAGTAAGTATTAAGTAATATGTGGCTATAGTGTTATTTCATCATTTCCCTAGCCCTTTCTATACTATGCCTCGTTGGTCTAGTGGTCTAGATGTCTCGGGTTCGATTCCCGGGTCGGGCCGAAATCGCTTTGTGGGTTTTCTTAAAAACTTTCACATAGCAGCCCGTAGTCTGGAAGTACGTAAATGTTGGTCCTGCGCCTGATCTCTCTCCGGTCGTGTCGGATTGCCGTCCCATCGGGTTATGAGAGTGAAGGAATAGGGAGTGCACCTGTGTCTGCGCAAATGCTCGTGCACTATAATATGTCCTGCGCATCTGGCTGATCTCCTTAAATGAGAACAGCCGCCGTGGGCGAAATCGGCCGTGGACGCCATTATTATACTATGTTGGTGCCGGCATACAGTCAACATAACTATAAGCTGTTAAGTACCAGTGTAATACTTGAAATGACTACCTATTTAACCTCCTCAACCTTCTTTATTCTTCGATAAGACTGGTTATCAGACTTTCTGACTGCCCGTGAAAGCTGCCAAAGATGTTCAAATGTCAGCCTAGCAAAGAAACTCTCTTGACTAATATAATATTAGTATAGGTTCGTGTCATAGACAACATCTTGTGTCTACATCGTCACATGTACTCGTACATGTATCTCAACATCTGATAGCACTCAGGGCGGTTGTAGGTTTGCATTAGTAATTGAATTGTATGCCTAGGGCAATTAACTTATTAGGTACACCTACCTAATTATTGTGCAATTATATGAACAAGAAACTTAAAGCCGAATAAATCGATTATATTGTTGCTATTCCATTTTAATTCATCATCCTCCTACCCTTATACCAATTTTATTTGGGGTCGATGTCTTTGATTCCATACTTTATCAGCCGTCATCTCACAAGCAGTATTCTTTCTAACCATGTCCACTTTCACACAATCCATCCATAGCTTTTTTGTTTCCTATTAAAAAGTAGTATTTTTGTCGTGTATTATTAAATAATAGCTTCTGCCAGCGGTTTCACCCGCATCCCGTGGGAACTACTTCCCGTACCGGGATAAAAAGTAACCTATAGCCTTCCTCGATAAATGGGCTATCTAAAACTGCGAGAAATTTTCAAATCGGACCAGTAGTTCCTGAGATTAGCGCGTTCAAACAAACAAACAAACAAACTCTTCAGCTTTATAATATTAGTATAGATTACTAATGCAACATGTAACTTTCTAAGTAGAAATAATTACGCAATCAAACTACTCTAAAAAGTGCAACACTACAAAGAAAAACAAACCAAACAAAAGTGAATTCATAAATTCCAATTCTTGAGAGAAATAAAACATTCTTCCTCGAAGCCTAAGATATGGTCCAGACGTTTTTCTCTAAGAAAATAAAGAAGAATTAAGTTAAATCTCAACTTGACTGACAGGGGAAGGACGGAGAAGAAAATATAGAAATTTTTACGTCCCCTTACAAATTCGTGACGTAAATTATCTTTTGTTCTGTTATGTAGTTTGTCATTTGGGACAGTTTTGAAGGTCACTGGGACCCGTTTTTGTGGTGTACGTTTTATTGAAAGACGCTGAAAGCCTCTACTTATTTTTCTGTGAAATAAATAATCTTCTGTGATATATGGTATTAGATGGTAGATATACAGGGTGTGTCGTTCACAAGTACATTAAATCCTATCACATATACTTTATGATATTCTATGGCGAATTGTTAAAAGAAATAACCTAATCCATTCAGTGGTTTAACAGGAGTTATTTTTCGTTTTTATAATTTACAACATCATGTGTAAAGCAGAGATAAAATAGGAGTATCGAATGTTTTGATCAGTTGACAGCTGTCAGTTTTCAAGGGAGAATTTCAGTTGTTTGTAATGACTGACTTTTATATGGTGTTCTAATTTTCGCACATTTTTATTCTATTTACTTTGTTTGAAAAATGCATTTATTTTTTTATTTTTACGAATTTTTCTTTTTTCTTTGTGTTAATCGACATATATTAACCAGTATATTAACGCATTTCATTTAATGTGATTGTGAACGACACACCCGATACGAGATTTGTTTGTGGCATTAAAAAAACTTTTTGCGACTAGCCGACGTTATCCCGGGAACTACGTGGGAACTACTGTACCGGAGTAAAATATAGGCTATCTACTCGGAAAGAGTCTGATTTCCCAACAGAGAAAGAATTTTTCAAATCGGTTCGGTAGTTTCAGAACTATTTGGGTACAAGCAAACAAAAAAATGTCTCCTCTTTATTCTATTGGTATAGAAGTATAGATTTCTAAAATAAAAACCAACCACTAACCTATTTCACATACCCACAAAAACCAACCAATAAATTCATTTAACCACGTGCGGTCCACAATTTTCTAAAATTCGACGTTAATTACTTTACCGTTAAGCTCTTCAAATCCGATCGCAAATCAGTTCAGAGCTCTCTCTAAATCACTGAGAGGCTGTTCTTGATTTACCGAATCATTAACCAGAGTCTACCATTAACCTGAGAGTCTCTGGGTCTCTGGTAATTATACTCGAATTAACGGTATGATCATAAACATTCAATTAAGTGCAGATCATTGAAGCGTTATGAGTGAATTTTTCTTGGGTGAGGTGGAGTGATTAAATTTGTACATAGATATTTACCTACTATGACTTATGTAATTTATTATGCTACACGCTATACATTGGTACCTTTGTATCTTGTGATTTGTACAGAGCTTTTTCTTACACAAAACTTCAGCCACACGGTATTCTTTAGGCGATTCTAAAATTGTAACTTGCTTATATATACTTAGTGAATAATTTCAATGCTTTCATCAGTTAAAAATAGTGATACCTGTGTAGAATTGTGCATGTGTATATTATTTTAGTTTGTCATTTTCATGTTAAAGCAAGAGTCAGTGTGCCTACATTAAAAAAAAGTTTGAATTTATTTTTTAATATAGACGTTTGTTTAATATTACAAATTCTTCACTACAAATGTCTTATAAAAAACTACAACTTAGTTACCAAAAACCAACAGACATAGCTTACAAAGAGAACAAAGTAACTAAATAATACATTAGCACGAATCTTTTTACTGTTGGAAAAAAAACATTTTTCTCACGGAATTAAAAATGTAAAGTTAAGTTTACCGTATGAGGTACAAATAAGACGGCGGAGTGCGGTTAACGACGGACCCGTAATAAAAAGTACGGATTTCTGCGGCCTGCCTGTTTTATTGTCTAACCTGACGGAAAGGGGGAGTGGGAGAGTTTAAATGTGCGGACTTTGGAGGAGTTGGAGGTAAAACGCATGTGAGGACGTTGCACTTGCTGGAATGTATTTTAGAGCCCTTTGTGCAGTGATGGTGTATTGTGCACTGCTGTGTGTTACATGATGTAACCTTAGCAAATGTTTTGTAAATATTAGTTTCAATGTGTAGTTTATTTTAATGTTGATCTTAGAATATAGGAGTGGATAAATGTGTAGCTGGTTTTGGTACAGTTCACCCCTCTTCACGAGGGTATAGGCCTCAAGCCATTATAAAAATAAAATATTGCAGAAAATATCACCACCTATAACGTGGCAGCATAAGCAGTAGCGGCTTTAGGGTAGGGCGCGGTTGGGCGACGGCCCAGGGCGCCAGACATAGACCAATCCTTGATCAGAATTTTACTATTATGTTTGTTTTAAATTTCATCAAAGATCGCAGTACAAGAACTGTATCCAAATGTATGGATAGCATCAGGGCCGCCTTAACCTATGGTGCAGGGTGTGCGAATAACCCGGGCGCCGTGGGCTCAGGGGCGCCGCGGTACGCTCCTGGACCAAGAAATTTCAATTAAATTAATGGATTGTCATACAATGCCGGGCGCGTTAGATACACTACTTTTATGTCCCAAAACTCAAACATTTTCGCGCTCGCTTCGCTCGCGGTTTCTTTACTTTGCACTTACATTTTTTTTCACATATAGCTACTTTTAATTTAATGTCCCAATACTCAAAAAAATTCGCGCTCCCTTCGCTCGCGGCTTCTTCACTTTACAGTCGCCTTTTATTATATATGTTAAGGACTTTTAGTGATCCAAATCTCAAAAAAGCTTACTTCACTTTATAGCTGTTTTTATTTTTCAACATTTTTTTGTCTACCCTAGCAAAAAGGTAGCGTCGTTTTTAAGTCCTTTTATTAATAAGAAAGTAACTTCTAGTTTCTATTTATGGTACTACTTTAAGTCCCAAAATTTTAATTCATAGGCGCCAACACCAACAAAGAGTTATCTACGTTTGGGCTACATTTGAAGTCATTTTTGTTTTGAGTTCTAAAATATAACAAAAAATTTCGCGCTCGCTTCGCTCGCGCAATCAGAACCTGTGTTCCCGTGTTTTCGCATTTACCAACCAGCAATAACTTATGTACGATTGGGCTACATTTTAGGTAATTTTTGCTTTGACTTGTTAACTATTAAAAAAAAATTCGTGCTCGCTTCGCTCGCGCTATCGGTAGCTACATGTCTCTGATTTCGTATGGGTTTGAATTGCAATTGGGGGCGCCGTAGAAATCTCGCCCAGGGCGCTAGTAGAGTTAAAGCCGGCACTGAGCATAAGTGAGACTTATAGTATTCAGAACCTATTTTTCATTCGTAGACTAGATAGTACTGAAACAAATAAACTAAACTTCTAAGACCCAACAAACCACTCCCATCATATTAACCACGACAAACTCAGAACTCAGTCTTAAAGCTAAACTAAATGACTGAACACTACACTAGCAAGTCTTCAGCTAGACGTCAATAAGCTTAGTGCTATCTATACAAAGTTGCTCAAGGGAAACTAGCTCCAAACGCGATTTTGCAACATATAGGCTGCGCTGCCAAACTGAGATCGCGAAGATAATGGGCCCAAGTTGTGGGTGGGGTAGCTAGTGGATTATGAGAAATTAACCACACACTTTGTGACTTAATCTACTAATAATTTGTGAAGCTTGTTTTTTTCTGTGGCTACACTTCTTGCTCTGGTTGAAGTGGATTTTAGTGTCTGACTTTTATATACTTACTAACTAAAACACACCTATACCTTTTCTTTTGGAGACCTTTGTGTTTCAAGTACGCAGTGTTTCTTTGAAATAATTGTTAGGTATTGGTAGGCTTCGGGCCGTGGTGGCCTAGTGAGTAAAGAACCAACCTCTCGAGTATGAGGATGTGGGTTCGATTCCAGGTCAGGCAAGTGCCAATGCAACTTTTCTAAGTTTGTATGTACTTTCTAAGTAAATCTTAGACACCAATGGCTGATAAAAAAGGTGAAGGAAAACATTTTGAGGAAACCTGGACTATAAAGTCTGAAATCACCAACCCGCATTGAGCAAGCGTGGTGATTAGCGCTTAATCCTTCTCCGCGTGAGAGGAGGCCTGTGCCCAGCAGTGGGACGATAAAAATTTGGCAAAATTAAAAATTTTGAAAAAACCCCCGACGGTAAAAATCTTATTGAAAAATAATAAAATAACTCAAAACCCCCGACTTAACCCAATTATATAGGAATATCCGTCGGGAGCTGCCATTAAACCAGCTAAAGGATTCTAGTGTCGTGAATACAATTATTGAAGAATTGTAGATGTTTAACGATGACATAAAATACACTCAATTAATTGTTGAAATTTCATATAGAAAAGGCAGCCCCCGACGGTTATTCCTATATAATTGGGTTATGTCGGGGGTTTTGAGTTATTTTATTATTTTTCAATAAGATTTTTACCGTCGGGGGTTTTTTCAAAATTTTTAATTTTGCTTAATTTTATTTCAGACTTTTTAGAGAACATATACGAATTATAGTCTATATAATATGTTATTGCAATATTATTTTGCACCGATATTGCAGCGCCCTCTAGTGAGTTACAGGCGTAATTTTTATTATTTGGGAACATGCATTAAGCACGTACACATTGCTGATGAAAACAGAATTGTAATCGGACGTTTTGATTATATTGTAACATTGTTTGGCACTAATATTGTGGCGCCCCCTAGTGATTAATAGCTATGACACCTATCTAAGAACATGAACTCATCGAACACAAAACCGTTATTGAAAACCGCATCAAAATCGGATCATTAGTTTAGAAGGTAGGTGAGAACATTACTTTGCTCTTTTGCACTAATATTGTGGCGCCCCCTAGTGAGTTATAGCCATGACACCTATCTAAGAACATGAACTCATTGAACACAAAAACGTTATTGAAAACCGCATCAAAATCGGATCATTAGCTTAGAAGGTAGGTGGGAACATTACTTTGCTGTTTGGACTAATATTGTGGCGCCCCCTAGTGAGTTACAGCCATGACACCTATCTAAGAACATGAACTCATCGAACACAAACCCTTTATTGAAAACCGCATCAAAATCAGATCATTAGTTTAGAAGATATGTGGGAACATTACTTTGCACAAACGCACACACAAACACACAAACGCATATCTCTCACCCTAAACGCATATACCTGCTCCGTTCCGTCGTGGGTAAAAAGGCTGTAACAGTAACAGTAACAGGCTTCGGGCCTGAACGAGTTAAGTATCCCGGACACACAAAATAATAAATCAGATCTAAACTTAGGTATGACTGTGTTAGGTGACACCATACACATAACTGCAAAAAAACTATCAAAACTACAATCAATAAACACACTATTCATGACCATCACCAATCCAAGCAAACTTTGACCTCCCATAAAAAGCTAAAGACCAGAATTCATCATTTTGATCGTCCACATAATGACAGCTAGACCCTCGCCATTGCAAAGCCAGTTCATGAATAAAGGATGGAGTCACCACGGTACATTTGAACCGAGAGGTGAACACGAAGAGCCATCCAAAAAGTTATATCATTAGAAGATAAATAACTCATTTATTGAGCATGAATTATCAGGGGAAAGTGGTATGTTTTTTTTGTGGGTTCTTTAAAGTATTTAATAACTCTGAAATATTAATAAAAATATCTGTATCTATATCAATATTGTATAGCTGAATAATTTGTTTGAGCGCGTTAATCTCAGGAACTACGAAACCGAATTAAAAAAGCTTTCAGTGTTATGTAGCCCATTTATCTAGGAAGGCTATAAGTTACACAATTAGACACGGGATAAACATTTTGCGAGATAAACATCTATGTCTAGATAGGCTACTTCGACGCAGGTGAAACTGCATGATATTGTTTGTTAACACTCACAATATGTAATTTATTTATGTGTAAACCATGTAAAAAGATTTTGTATTACGATAAGCCTTCGCACTTATATGAATATCGAGAGTTTCTGCGAATCTGATCATACGGTAATGACATTTTAATGCCTTTGTTAGTAGATAGGGAAGCGGTTAGTTGTTGATTTGTAAGCATGATAAAAGTATTTGTGTTTAACTAATACGAACTTTTAATAGGTGAAAATTATGCCTGTTTATTTAATTAAACGAAATAACTTACACTAAATTTATTTTTCGGATGTACACAATTTTTATGTAATCTTTCTTTGTTTGCGAGTTTACTTGACTTGAAGTTCAAGAAAAGATGACGCTATCTTTCACACTAGCTTAGGCCGCTGAACCACCAAGCTTGCTTAAACCTACACTTACTAAACCTTGTACAAACCGAGCAGAAAATACGCTAGTGTCACAGAAAGTGGTGTTAAAATAACACGAAGTTTGATGCAACTCCCAACAGGACTAACACTAAAAACACTGTAAAATATTAAGTCAATTTACTTAAGAAATTGCACTGCTGTAACTTGAATATTTTTAGAAAATTCTTGGCACTCTCTTCGGGTTTTATTCACGAACAATTCCGAAGTGGACCGTTCGTATTATGATCACGTAGTCTCTAGATTTTAAATATAAATTGTCCTAAATTCTGCACAGAAATAACGAGGAAAGTTTCAGTTGTTCAGAACTCTTCAGTTGTTATAGGTTTGATGACTGATCTATTTTAGAACTGTGTCACAGGAGCAATGGAATTCGGAATATAAAATGTCAAAATATGTTTGCACTTTATGCATGCTAATATACCTATTGAAGTATTCACTATAAAAAAGCTATTATTTACTTGAAATCACGTTTCATTTACTAGTTTTATATACATGGTTTTTAGTTTTGGCTTTCACAACTCTCCGTTAAATAATACAAATGCAGATATTCTTAAGAAATTCATGTTTCACAAATCGCCATATTCTGTCCATGTTTTTCTTACATAATCTTCCAAATGTGCCAAATAATGTATTGTTTGTAAACTCAGATACTAAGTTATGTACGTGACTTATCTAACCTAATAATATCATCATCCTCCGAGCCTTTTCCCAATCATGTAGAGGACGGCTTCCAGTCTAACCGGATTCAGCTGAGTACCAGTGCTTTACAAGAAGCGACTGCCTATCTGACCTCCTCAACCCAGTTACCCGGGCAACCCTATACCCCTTGGTTAGACTGGTGTCAGACTTACTGGCTTCTGACTACCCGTAACGACTGCCAAGGATGTTTAATGAACGCCGGGACCTACAGTTTAACGTGCCATCCGAAACACAGCCAATGGTGTCTAAGATATACTTAGAAAGTACATACAAACTTAGAAAAGTTGCATTGGTACTTGCCTGACCTGGGATCGAACCCGCGCCCTCATACTTGAGAGGTTGGTCCTTTACCCACTAGGCCACCACGACCATCCGACCCATCTAACCTAATAATATAGTATTCAGTATTTGCGAAGCTAAGTACCAAACTTTACTCATGAATATACCTAAACTAAGATAGTTTTTCACACAGAAAATTACATTTCGTACTCCCTTCTGCACTAAAAATTAAATATAACACACCGAAACGCGAAATACCAGTACATAACGGGTTTTAGATTTGCAACATTTTTGAGCTGAAAGCCCTTTTTGAGCGGGATCACTGTATGCAGATGCGTGACCCGGCTGCCAGCTCAGTCAGATCGCGGAATTACTTTACTGTTTTATTCTGACGAATGTCACGTTATATTTTTTTGAAGTATTACGGTTTATTTTGAGGAACTGTTGGTAGTTGTGTTTTGTGCAAGTTAAATATAATAATAATAATATAATAATAATAACTTTATTTCAGACCAGGGTCCATAAAAAAAAATAAATAACAAATTTACAATTATACACAATACAGAAAAGAACACATACATACAATCACAAAATCACAAAGGGCTCTATGATAAAGTTTATAGAGCCTCACCTTCGTCCCGAGGGAAGTACTTTTCGCACACGGATAAATAGTCTCTACTTATTTGAATACTAAACATTTAAATTGGTGTAGTAGTGTTGGTGTGAAAGCGCGATATGCCTTTTTTGTTTCGCATTTTTAATAGTAAACAAAGAGTATATAGCATTGGAAGAATATGTATTCTTGCTTGTATTATGGATGACATAATAAAAAAAAACAAAGACAAGGCTAGGCTAGATGATGATGATCAGGACCATCATCATATGCCTAGCATTTTTAGAAGTAGTATAATACAATGATACTGTCAAAATTCAGTATAAAATCAAACGATCGATAAGCAACACAAAAATTTATAAACCAAAGCACATTCGTACAAAATCTTAAGCAAGAACCCTCAAGAAAGTGTTGCCATCTTTGTCTGTACTTTGTACTGGCAATACTGGCAAACTTCCAAACTTTATTGATTGCTTACATAACGTCTTATGTAAGGTTTTATTTCGACCATCGTTCTGTGGCAGATACAATGGCTCTATGGTGCTTCATACCTATGTATGTAGGTCACGGATTAAGGAGAGATGAACGGAGATGCCATAATGCAGGTAGGTCAGGCGGTCTTGTAGGTCAAATTCGTGCGGTGTGCATGACCAAAACGATCAGTTACGAGTGAAACAACGAGGTTCGTTGTTATCTGTCAACGATTTTACGTGTTACAAAAAAATGGTATTGAACATAAATATGTAGAAGGAGTATAAGGGCGATGACAGTAACATTCGTCGTCCCCTGTACACCCGCATTTGGCTACTTTCTTTGGACATCTTATGGCACCTTTTTTTTAACGACGTCAAAAATCATCAAATTACCCCTCCCGCTGTGGTCAGCAGCGGCGAGGGAGTGTCAGACTCTTACTGACTAAAAACCGTCGTGTTCCGTCGTAGGCCTTTTATCCTATCACCTCCGTTAGTCATTTTGTTCTCCATGGTTAAATACAATGGTTCTATGGTGCTTTATACCTATGTATGTAGGTGAAGGAAAGAGGTCATATATGTATGTATGTTTCTATGTATGTGACGGGATAGTTCTGGGCTGTAAGCAAGAATAATGCTGAAATGAAAGTTTGTCGGACTGTTGTTTGTAACTGTCAACAAGTAACTAGAGTAAGACGAAGATGGGTGACTGGTCATATTTCTAAAAATGTGTGTAATAATATTATGTACAAAACTGTTTTTTCTTAACTGATTGTAAAAGTAAATTACCACAATGCGTATAAAATGTACTTTTTTAACGAAACAAACTTAGAACCTAAACTAAAAGTATATACTTTGTTTTTGGAAGGCAAACCGAAACCCTCGGGTCGTGGGGTCCGAATGCGCACACCCTATTTAAAGACCTGTCTAGGCGGCTGGTTGACGCTTCTCGTGACCAAAAGGCTGGCTATTACCTCGGACAAAGGATCAGCATGGCCATCCAACGAGGTAATGCTGCCAGCCTCTTGGGTACGCTCCCAGTTGACAGCGATGGGGATGAATTTTTTGATGCCTTCCAAAAACAAATTACCACATATTTGTAATATTCAAGGTTAACGTTCTCTACGTTAAAGTGGCTAGCTTTATGCTCTGTTTAGAAGTGATTTCAAGAAAAAACTGGAAAAACCGCGATTGTCAAAGTCAAATAATTTATTTCACTTAGGCCTTTACAAGCACTTTAAGCAAGTCAGCTTATAAATAGGTTTGATTCTAGTTGTCCATTCCAAAAGTAGTTTCCTATGGTTGCCAGTGGTTCGGGCAAGAAACTCCATTGGTACCGTCTTAATAATTAATTGGATCAATATCATGATAAAATAACTAACAGCATCTACAAATTACACAACCTTTTATCCAACACCAACACACAAACAAAAAAGCAGCTACCTAAAAAATTCGCCTCACAGCGGAAACTACCATTTCCACCAACAGACAGAATAACTACCCAGCTTAACTGGATACTAAAAAAGTTAGCGCAAAGCAAAAAGTTTGCGGAAAACAACTATCTAGGTTCCATTTACGTCACAGGTGGGGTGAATGACCTGGCGGGCATCGATGCGGGGTCAGTGACCTGCGGCACTAGGTGAATAGTTACGGCGCATTGCAAGTCTGTTTTCATAATCGTCTAGTGCGCTAGATAATTATACGGGGAATATAACGATTGAGTTGTGGTATTTTGTTTGGGTTTTAATGTTTATGGAGAATGAATACCTAAGTATTGATTTGTAGTATTCATTTGATTGAAAATTTGAAGTCATAAGTTGTTTTATTAGTAAGCGAATTTTATATGTCTTCTGATTGAAGAAGTTTCAGTTTATTGTCTAACCTCCCCACTCAGAGACATTTAATGGTTACTTAAGCCATTTCTTAGTGAAGGATTTGTATGACATACCGTCACTAAGGAGTGACTTAAGTAATCATTAAATGTCTCTGAGTGGGGAGGTAAGTCTATTAGCAATCATTGTTTTAAATTGTGTCGTTTATTGATAACCGAAAAATAACACAAAATTATTGTCATTTCTTAAAATGATATAAAATTACCTGCTCCCAAAATTCTAAGCTAATTTGCCACCTATACAAAATCGTTTAAAATAAATTATACTTATAAAGGTATGTAATACCGAAGGTCAACCGTCAGTATTCATCACCTGTCCACCTAGGAACGGTTCCAATCGAAGAACGTCAAGTATTTACCGCAGCCACACTCTGTTAACCCCTAGCCTGCCCTGTCGGGAAATGTGGGAAATATTTTCGGTAATTTTTTGGAGGATGATAATACTGTCGACAGGATAGTTCAACATTTCAAAATCTTGTTAAAATAAGTTAGACGTGTCATAAAGCTATTATTTACTTATATACGTTTTTGAAATGTAAAATACCTACATCTTGGATTCAGTCATGAATAAACAGCACCATTTCTGAAATATAGCGATATGTTTGAAAAACAACATTATTATTTATTACATACCATTAAAAATGTTTTATATAGAACTGTAATTCTATAATAACCCAATACCCATGTTTTTACGTCTCAAATAAATTAATAACCAACACCACAATCATTAAACTGCAATACTTATTTATAACTACTGTCTATATTTACAAAATAACCAAACGGCTCAACTTAATTGGTATCGGTTACCTCAGGCAGGCTATTTTCGCGTGAGGTCATCGCACGCCGCGGCCGGTCACGGGAAATGCAGTAAAGAAATACTGTCTAGATAAATATACCTGGTCCTGACCATTCTTAAAGCCATTTCCAATTAATTTACGTCTCAAATGAAATGAAAAACCAATTCTGCAACTGCACAGTTTTAATACACCATTCCTATTATTATTGTATTTACAAAACAACTAAACAGCTCAATTGGTGTTACTTCACAGAAATCAGCAAATTTCATTATTTCAAAACTAACACCTACATATTAACCTCAAAGAACATAAGGTGTCGGTTACTAGAATGAGGCTATTTTATGTGAGGTCATCGCCCTACGCGGCTGGTCACGGAAATGTAGTAAAGAAATACTATAAGTTAAGATAAATATTATAAGGAAACGTCCTGCCCTTGACAAACCTAAAAGCCGTTTCCAGTTTTATATCTTAAATTAAATTAAAAACCAACACGACAATCATCAAACTGCACTTTTGCCTAACCTCATCATCCTCCGACCCTTTTTCCCAATCCTGTTGGGGTCGGCTTCCAGTCTAACCGGATTCAGCTGAGTACCAGTGCTTTACAAGAAGCGACTGCCTATCTGACCTCCTCAACCCAGTTCCCCGGGCAACTCGATACCCCTTGGTTAGACTGGTGTCAGACTTACTGGCTTCTGACTACCCGTAACGACTGTCAAGTTGTATAAGTCAAAGTTGCATTGGTACTTGCCTGACCTGGGATCGAACCCGCGCCCTCATACTTGAGAGGTTGGTCCTTTACCCACTAGGCCACCACGACTTTTGCCTAACCTATTTGTCATATTATACTTATAATATGTGTAAGTTTTCTATAAATATAGGTATTATATTGTATATACTAATATGGGCCTTGAACCCTGAATTAAATGGATAAGTAAATAAATAAAATTATTTAATTAGTTTTTTTTTTCATTAGTGCTTGTAAACATCTGAAGACAAGTCGTATTTACAAAATAACCAAACGGCTCAACTTAATTGGTGTCGAAAACTTGTAAGAGGCTATTTTCGCGTGAGGTCATCGCCCTGCGGCCGGTCACGGAAATGCAGTAAAGTCGCACTGTCTCACGCGATACTCAGAGGGTTATGTATGCAGATAGGCAGGTAGCTATTAGATTTTTTAATGGTTTGTACTTGCAAATTGGAGTTCATTGCCCGTTCTTGTCCATAAAAGCTACTTTTAGAATGAAACTGCATTTATTATTATATAAAATTAGATTTTTGTTTGGTTTTCACAAGTGCTTGCCTAGGTTAGAGACAAACTCTAAGTGAAATAAATTATTAGAATTTTATTTTGACTTTCGGATTTCGTTTCATCTATATTAAACAAAGTCGTGTTTACACAAACCCCTATACCTAACTCAATGGAAAAACTTATGAAATTACATCCATATTTTTCAGCTCAAAAAAGCCATCCCACCATATGATTAATTTTATTTTAACTTGCAAATTATTCTAACTAAGTATTCCTAATTACGAACAAGTGGAGACGTTTTTCTGGGAATTTTTCGCAACACGTGCAAAATTAAGCCAACTACGAGTATGAAGCAACTTAGGCCGCATATTTATTTTAAAGGATAACACATAGCTTCAAGCTTCCTGCATACACTCTAATGTATTCCAGCTTAAGCTAAGCAGCTTAAAATATTACGTCGTATACATTTCATTCTCACCGTTTAGAATTCTTAAAAGTTATGTGTTTTGTGAACTTTAGTGTTGGAAGGTTTATAGTATTATTTATTTAGCGAAAATATTTATATACTAGCTTTTGCCCGCGACTTCGTTCGCGTGGAATAGTGGCATCCGGCAGATTTAACATGAAGCGACTGCCTATCTGACCTCCTCAACCCAGTTATCCTGAAACCCTTGGTAAGACTGGTTGTCAGACTTACTGGCTTCTGACTACCCGTAACGTCTGCCAAAGATGTTCAAGATTATCTTTACATTAAAAAATAAAATTAAGACTTTATGCATATTTTGATGATTTATATTCATGTAAAAACCTCACCGTTTTTCTAGAGATATGAATAAATTTTATTGATAAATTTAATTGATTTTAATACTGAATTTAGACTGTGACAGAAAAATCCTACATGAGACAAAGCAATACTGTCTGAGCTCTGGCTCAAAAAAAGATTAAATATACTGATTTTTAACACAAGAATTATATACTAAAAGATATGAGAGAAAAATTAAGTTTGATTGTATTATCTAGGAATGGATAATCTTATCTTAAACCGGTTAGAGATGAGACCAGAAAATGTCTCACAAAAAAATCCTCTATTTTCTCATAAAATTATTTTGTAAGTCAAAAAAGGTTCGTTGTCCGTTTCATGGACTTTTCTATTTTATCGTGAAATTAAAATCTTGACATTTCACAAAGTTTCAGTAGACGGGGTCGTCGCCTGCAAATTGTTTGTTTTCAAACGTTTTCTTATTTTTCAGTTGTTCCCTTGCGTTTTGTTTGTTTCAAATTCTGTTCATATGTCATTTTAAGAAGATTTTTTTGGTAGTTCTTTTTTGTTTCATCTTGATTGTTGCTCGCTCATTTTGAAGGCATCATATTCTTCGTGCCTCAATACTTCGTTGTCCGTCTTCGTGTTTCGGAAGGCACTTTAAATCACAAAATAGCAAAGGTTCTGCCAAAAGCTTAATAATCTAGGATACATAGGTGGCATAGGTTAAACCACATTATGAAATATAGTACATAAACTTTAATATATAAACACGTTCCCTATTTGCATGCATTGCAATGCCATGTAACTCGTTTGTCTTGCTACGTAGCGCTACGGCGTAGCATTGTACTACGGCGTAGCACTGCGCTACGAAAATTGGGTAGTTTCGGGTTCACATCAATTTGAGTTAAGTTACTTAATCTTGCATAATCTTTAGGTAACTTGAGATTTTTAAGTAAAAACCATTTTTTCATATACTTTGGTAAGTCTTTAAATATTGAGTAGAACTTGTTGAGCATTATTTACAAGACTTATAAGTTTAATTAAAAAGTTACGCTAAAATTGTTAGCAAGTATAATTAATATTGTTTATAAGTTTGTGAATAAAACTACCTAAATATAAAATTAAGCTCTTATATAAACATTTACGTATTTCTTATTTAGTATACTTTAATGAAAAACCTTTGAGTTTTCTTGTAATATCGTATTTCAGAATAATTATATTATATGGTAGCCTGAATACAAAAATCTCCCTTTTGAGAAAATTGGTTGATTATTAATTTATATCTTCAAAGAACTGTGATACGTTTTTAGTTTTTTTCTAAATTATCATTACTAACTGAGAAAAAAAAAATTACGCTAAGACGGCATAACCGAATAAGATGTTTTAATTTGAATCTACCTTTTTATGCAATTCACTTGCACACGAACACGGCTTCGTCTAGTAACATACAAAAACTTTTCGTCTCTGCCTATTTACTTGCCAAGGCCTCTCTCATTGTACATTCGCTCACATCGCTCAATCTAGCCGAAAGCGCTAACAATTTAATTTGCGGCTTCACGGGCGCAACGACCCGGGCTTAATAAAGTCGAGCACATGTCAACAACGTCACACGTATACGAGTTATACGGTTCTAAGATCCGATCACATGTATTTGCTTATAATAATATGTACAAACTTACAGATTTATGTAGATATATATTATTTCTTCCGCTGTTGGTATTCTTCAAAGAATAATTAATCTTTGTTTGCGTTCAGCGCGCTAATCTCAGGAACAACAAGACCGATTTGAAAAGTTCTTACAATGTTAGATAGATCAATTTAATAAATATGCTATCTAACATTGTTATATAAGCTCCTCAATAGGAAAGTTATAATGGAGATTTCATATCCAATCGTACGGAGTAGTTCTCACGGGACGCAGGGGAAAAATCTGGTGAGAATTTTTCAAATAAATACGTTAAAACATAATACTCTTTGTATTGCTTTAACTTATTCATATCCGGGTGCCAAGAGTGTCTGGAAACTGAAGTAATAACTTTGTGAAATGAAATAGCTAGTCTATGACATAAGTACATAATTACGTTATAACCAACATGCCAAAATATTGAAAACCAAAAACCTTTTCGTTACAAATTCAAACGAATGCGGAGACCTGAGGCTTTGTACTGAAAGTTGAAATTATTTCATTTCAGGCGCCGCCGCCGGCTCATTCTCTATGTAGCTGAAAAACTTCTGAAACGTACTCTAATTATGTAGGATGATAAATTATTTATCACAAATTTAATTCGGCAAAAGTTGCGTCGCTGACTTGGGGGTAAAATCTGCAGTGTGTTAAAAAGTTTATGTTTTCAGTTTTACTTTTATTTGGTTTCTTGCGTAGTTTTCTTCACTTTACTTACTTTAGATAGCGCACGGCGGTTGGACGTCCTGAGAAATCTATTTTACACTCGTGCCATGGATAAAAAGTAACCCATATGTTATTCTGATATATGTATAAGCTATGTTACTGCTAAGTTTCAACAAAATCCGTGCAGTCGTTTTTGCAGTATAGAGTTACTCTATACTGCATTCTCTAAACATTCTACATTTTCATATGCACGAACCTTGTGGCATTTTAAGATGTGTAACGATTAATCAAAACCACTTCAACCATGGTATTATTCCTTGATAGGCAGACATTCGTTCTACAACATAATATTAAGTGACTTAATACTGTAACGCGTGGCGCGCTAGGGACCGGGGATCTCGGGATATTTCAATGAAAACGTTTAAAAGAACTTTATAACTTTGCGTTTATTGACTGATGGCAGAGAAGTGACAACTTCATATCAAAACCTATTCTATTTACATCTAATATATTTACATAGTTGTCCAGCCGATAATAAAATATAATGAATAAAACTTTAACACTAAAAAGTATCTAACTAAGTACTACATCTCTACAATACCTATTATCGTTTACGCAGAAACTCCCAGTCTCCGGGTGTTGACTGGTCACGTCTTATGTTCCCGGGGGCACTTCGCGACATGTTATATGTCTGTCTTACTTATGTTATGGCTAACTTAGTGCCTAGTGCGAGTTTTGCAAGTTAATTTTTTCGATGCGAAGATTATCATACCATTGAATCACGTATAGGGAATGCAATACCGGGATCCCGGATCCCGAGATCCCGGGATCCCGGCCTTATTCTAGTCCCGAAAATCCCGGGCTTAGATTTGTCCAATCCCGGGATTTAAACGCAATGTTACGTCAATGTCACAACACAATGTCGAATTGACAGCTGATTATTATTAGTCGTACCCCCAAAACTGAAACATTGCTCTGTAGCGGACTTTTTCAGTAAATCTGATACTTTAGATGACGTCTAGCTCGAATGACGTCCGTAGACGGCTTTCCCTTCAAAGCGTTTGTGACTTCAAAAGATTTAAGGACCTTGTTATTGTCAAAAGGTTATACAGATTTGACAAAATCTGCAAATTCAATTCGCAGTCGTGTTGTCAGTTACAGCCACAAATTAAAAAATTAAATCAAAGCTGAAATAAAGGCTTTAAAAAATGAAGGTCAGCGCTTCAGTTTGAGCTTATTTTTGTTTTGATTTTGTTCACATTAACACGGAAGTCGATGAAAGACTGCTGAGTTTAAATAAAAATGGTAACCGATGATTTTTTTGTCGTTTTTAATACAAATTTTCAATCCCGGGTCTATCCCGGGATCCTGGGGTTGTCTTTGTTCAATCCCGTAGTCCCGGGATTGAAAATAGGGGCCGGGATTGCATTCCCTAATCACGTAGCACTTATCTTAGAATTGTTTATTTAATAAAGACTGTCATCAGTACTTGGTCGTATTACACTTGAGCTCACTTTTGCGAGTGTAATCATTATCCCACCCAAAACAAAAATGTTAAAGACTGCCAAGTTCGATAATATGGGAATGCTTCGCCTATAAAAGAAGTGAGATCTGAATAAGTACCAAGTTCCATACACATACCTCAGTTAAAAATAGTTACTTTTTAATGATGTCACTTGGCAAGTTTTCATACACCTTGTTATAAACCTACTAAACGCAATGAATCAAGTATTTAATTTTCTATTAAAACTTGCCAAGTAACATCATTAAAAAGTAACTATTTTTAACTGAGGTATGTGTATGGAACTTGGTACTTATTCAGATCTCACTTCTTTTATAGGCGAAGCATTCCCATATTATCGAACTTGGCAGTCTTTCACATTTTTGTTTTGGGTGGGATTTCATTTATTTTTGTAAGGTTGTTTATTTTATTTTTTTCTTATGATGAAGTTAGTTAAAGAAATGTCTCATTTATACTATCTTTTAGATTTTTTAATATGCACTATGTTTCTTACAAAGAAATGAACTAGATTAACTAATCATCCTCCGAGCCTTTTTCCCAACAATGTTGGGGTCGGCTTCCAGTCTAACCGGATTCAGCTGAGTACCAGTGCTTTACAAGAAGCGACTGCCTATCTGACCTCCTCAACCCAGTTACCCGGGCAACCCGATACCCCTTGGTTAGACTGGTGTCAGACTTACTGGCTTCTAACTACCCGTAACGACTGCCAAGGATGTTCAATGACAGCCGGGACCTACAGTTTAACGTGCCATCCGAAACACAGCCAATGGTGTCTAAGATATACTTAGAAAGTACATACAAACTTAGAAAAGTTGCATTAGTACTTGCCTGACCTGGGATCGAACCCGCGCCCTTGTACTTGAGAGGTTGGTCCTTTACCCAGTAGGCCACCATGACTTTTTTTTTTTTTTACTAGATTAACTAAATGGACTAGATTTACCAACTGACTGACATGACATGTTATCATATATTATGTTCGTGGATCAAAGTTACACATTCGTTATTTTCGAAAGTGACACACTTGGCCGTTTTCAGATTTTTACTTTACTTTGACTAAATACAAACCTTTGTACCATTCGAAGATATATTATATAAATATAGATAAATTTAGGTCGCTTTAGTTCCTTAGGGGTATAAATTTACACCTGGTATAAAACACCTTCATTATTTTGAAACCGACTCACACTTGGCCATTTTCAGATTTTTTCCTTTACCTTGACATAAAGACCTACCTCCATGCCAAATTTCAAGTCAATACGACCATTGGAAGTGGTCCAGGTTTTTGATGAGTGAGTCAGTGAATCAGTGAATCAGTGAATCAGTGTATAGTAAAAATAGCGATTTTCTGACGTCAATATCTCAAGACCTACAATAGGTATTTTAATGAAATTTTGTATTTTAGATAAGTGAGGGGGTCTCAACAGATACTAGAAATTTGATATGCGTAAATAAAATAGATTTTGAGTTACAGGGGGGTCGAATTTGGCCCGAAATGGTTCGTGTAATTTAACCCACGGCCGGTGTGTCGCTTTTTTTGCTCGAACTTGGCGGACACACTGCCGTGTGTCTAGATTAACCGGCAAAATGAATGAAGATGTCATATCTAAATCATGTGACGTAGCATACGACTCTTTATTTCAATAGACTTATAAATACGTATCGAGTTGCGAATGCTGTCAAAACTCGGAATCAGCACTCTGGTGTTTGCTTGTTTGTCTTGTGTTGACAGTTTTATGGATTTCGATAATTGGCTTTTAGTGTAAGATATTCTGTTATTGTTATGTGTTAGGTTTAATTTGCTTTTTGTATTATATCTTGTTTATAGTTATGTGATAGGCAGACAGTTTTTCTTACATCTTGTGATACGTCTATGTAATTTGTAAGTAGCTTTCATCTTCGGTTTCATCCACTTGCCGAGGGAACTATTACACCAGATCAGACCAGAATTAAATAGCCTTTATTTTAATATGTAAGCAAAACACATAATCGTTAACGTTTACAAACATTCACCGTACATAAAACACCAGACAACGTGCAAATATACATGTAAATATTTACATAAGCTGACCTACAGAATGCGCAACAAAAAATAATAACATAATAAACTTAAATTTCAATACAGTTAAAATTCCAACACAAATGTTCTGAAAATATGCTGAAACTTCAGTATATTTTGTTGGTGAAAATTGCACGGTATGCACGTTACGAAATAGCCTATGAAGCATTGAGTAGCTTTGCAATAAAAAAATACTTCTGTGTTACATTTTGTTTAATAATCCCGAATTGTTTTTCTATTGATTTTAATTAGACTTTGGTTTTAATCTCAATGAGCTAAGTGTTGGGGTTTTACAGAGAGATTATATACGAGAATATACCTAGAGGAACAAAAAATCGTGATGGCCTAACGGGTAAAGAACCAACCTGTCAAGTATGAGTGTGGATTCGAGTCATTCTGGTCAGGCAAGTACCAATGCAACTTTTTAAAGTTTGTATGTACTCTTCATGAATATCTTGGGCACTGATTAACGTCTTTCGGAGGGCACGGTAAACTGTAGGTCTCGGCTGTCATTCGAACATCTTTGCAGTCGATACGATAGTCAGAAGCCAGTATGATGAGGGCTACACCTAGGTAGCTCTAATCGAAGATACAACTAAAAGCTGCATGTTGCCGGGTACACCTAGCTTTAGCCGGCGAGAACTAGTTATAGCCGCACTTCGGACTTGAACTGTAACAGATATACAAAAATCGGATTGCAAGTTTAACTCACAGTAAAGACTGTCCGAAATACGATGACATCAAAAATCCTCAAAGATCGAAACTTACCTACACTCCAAAGTAACACATATACGTAACTCTGTTTAAAATTTAAAACCCCATCCCTAGAACTTTCAGCGCTGTTCCGTACGGCTACGGAATCGATAAAGCGCTTTAAAAATTCAAGTCCCGTATTTTTATATCCCGGTCCCGTTAAATATTAAGTTGGGCAGCACTAGCCGGCGGTATGAACCAATTTTGTGAGCACAATGCTGTTTTGGTCATTGTGTTTGCACAATGCTGTTTTGGGAATACTGAACATTGATGTTATTTTCGGCGATTGGCGTTTGTTTTTTTTTTCTTTTGGTGTTTTTATTTATTTATTTTTTAGATGATATAAAGAATGATACGTCAGGTTGATTACGAAGCAAAAGCTGTTGTAAGTTGCACAGTATATACGATGTAATGGCTTGCTTCAAAATTCATATCGATGGATTGTCCATACCTGTTCAAGGCGTTCAGTTAACCTATGTGAATTAATGGTATTCTCATTTTCATGCACTTTACTTAGCCCGTGATTAATGTTATTGTGCTTACACGTTAGTTACAGTATCACAACATTTCCTTACAGTAGCTCAATAAATAATTCAAATCTGGATACATTATTGCAAGAGTTTCTTTTTTAATAAAACCACCTTCTTCGTCTATTTGACATGATCCATTCTATGGAACTACTCAATCAATAATATATGTATAAGTAGAAGCCTCGAAAACATAACCTAATTCCAAGCCCTGCCCAATAGTCCATTTGATGACGTCGTCGGCCAACAGGTGTAACACGCCCAAGTGAAGATGGTGCTAATTCCGCATGCAAATTGTTCAGCGCCCCTCATCAAATATGAACCATCCCAACTTGATAGTGTTAATCAAACAACGAGATTGCTTTGGAATGGTGCAATTGAGCAAAATTTTTTATGAAATGGAAAGTTTTAATTTTGGTTGTTTATGTTATTAAAAATGAATTACTTATGTTTATTCATTCTATGTATCTTATTCCAAGGTTCAGGGATAATCTTCAAACTTATTTCGTGCTTGATCAATCTTAAACTACAAATGAATGTTTCGGCCGATTGACATTTTGTTTCGAAGGTAATCGTAATACATTTTTTTGTGGATTTTATACAGCCCTAGTCCCTTTTTACCGGACTATATAGTTTGTGCAATTTATTTTATAGCAATGCAAAAATAAATAATGACACCTAAATATGAAATAGCCATCTTCTCAATCGAAATTTCATCCGAAAACTATTAAAAACATAAATAAAAATGTCTCAAACAGATGCTTGCAAAAGATTCAATATCTTGACATTTAAATGAATTTGTCGAAACACTTTCTGAAACTCATTAAAGACGTTTTATTGAACTGAAATGTGCAAATGAGACGTAAATATTCGAATTGAACTTTCAATATTTTGTAAAAAAGCAACGGAGATTTTATTTAATTCAATTTCTTTGAAAATCAAACATATTTATTAGGTGTTTTATTTTGCAGCTTTCAAAAAATATATTTTTGAATATTGTCAATATTTCATTTATTGCGGTAAAATGTCGAAATGTTTGTAACTATATTTCTAAAGTCTTTATAATTGGAATAGTTAATTTTTACTAAGTATACTAATAAGTCAATAATTCGCAAAGGCGAGGACAGTGAGTAAGTGTGTTTTTTTTTCTCGAAGGGTATTTTAATATTTTTATAAAGAAGAAATGATGTTGTTATTTTTATGGGAACTTATGATAATATTTGTAAACGGAACACAAACAGCGGGTAGCGTACTTGAGTATCGGCTAATGAAATGTACATAAAATACGGCTAATTCTAAGTTTACACACTTCAACTGTTTTATGCTTAAACGATCCAACTGTTCCAAGAAAAATATATTAACTATAAAGACAAAAATTTTTTTGGTTGTCTGTGGCGTGCACTTGGAGAGGCCTATGTCCAGCAGTGGACTGCGATAGGCTGACGATGAACGATGATGATGAGCTGTAAAATAACATCTACAGTTCCTTAGAATTTTTCGTATATGTATAACATAAGTCTATATTTTATCCGGGTAGGGAAAGGAGCTCCGCCAAGACTTGAGGGAAATCGCAATGAACGACTAGTCAAGTAGGTACATAGTATAAAACAAAGTCGGTTCTTCTATCCCTATGTCCCTTTGTACGCTTAAATCTTCAAAACTACGCAACCGATATTTATGCGGTTTTTTTTAATAGATAGAGTGATTAAAGAGGAAGGTTTATATGTATGTTTATATGTATAATAACATACATTAAATAGTGCCGAAATACTGTTAACTCGTGCGAAGCCGGAGCGGGTCGCTAGTTATCAATAAATGTAGGTATGTATTTATTTGCAAAATGATCACGTGAGTTCAAATTGAAATGAATATTATTCCCGAACTTTGTACAAATTAACGAATATCTTTCCATTAAGTCATACGTGACCTTCTTGCAAAATTCCCACGAATACACTTTAGCATTTATGATTTTAAATTCGGCTTCATTTATACAGCCAATCAACAGTACAGGGGATAAAGAAAATTAAAGTTGCAACGTTGATTGCTCGTCAGAAATAAGAATAATTTTCAAAAAGTATTTCCATAAACAGGACGAAACAAATTGAGTAACACTTGCAATATGAACCAACACTAATTGGGCCACGGAATATACATAAACTGGAAATGACTACCGCGCTCCCGATCCATGTTTGACGAAGAACTAATTAGGTGCGCGTTCTAGTTAGTATTAGTTCGGTGACAATATTTGGTAATCAGCGTTGGGCAAATCCTTTAACGAGTGGAATTACGGGGTTGTTCTCATTAGTCCCTTTAGACGTGAACACAGTTGCATGATTACGTACCAAGCGTTCGGCTTACGTGGACAAAGGTTGGCTGGCAATTACTCAATTTATTACACGACTGTTTTTCATAATAGCTTGACCTTTTTAGGACTCGTCTTTCGAAAGTCATGTTGATTAAGGGTATTGTTTTAAATTATACTTGTTGCAAAGCTAGATTCCGTTTTGGTATCGAAAAGGGCAGTAAATCGAGATACGACTTTTTTATTGGATTCGATTCTCGAGGTATACAAAAATAGAGTAATATTTTTACTGCATTTTATCTAAAGATGTATGAATGATGTTTTCCAAAGAAGCAAAAAACTGATATACGACATTTTTAATTTATTCGATTCACGAGGTAAACATATATTTTTTTTTGTACTGCATTTTATCCAAAACTATTTAAATGATATTTTCCTCTTTTTTCAAGGTCAAAATATAAACTTAATTTGAAACCTGTACCTGATTTATTTCAGTACTTTGTCTCATACCATTTCTTGCACATATTGTGAGAAGATTTCAATTACTACGCGTCTTACACATAATTGCTTTACACCGCAGTCCCGGACTATTTCCCAACACTCATTACTCAGTCCCTCTCAGCTCTTGTAAAGTCTTGCTTGCATCTTGTTACAAGACTTGCAAGACATTTAGATTTCCTGTTTGTGTGAGTTTTAAGTAAGAATAACAGTGTGGCTTCACTGTTTAATAGGTTTAGGCCTTTTTTTAATACTTACGTAATACTTTTTTATGTTCTTGAACTAGGTATAATTAGTTTGGACAGACTTTTAAGATATAGATAGGGCAGTCGCTCCTTGTAAAGCACTGGTACTCAGCTACATTCGGTTAGACTGGAAGCCGACCTCAACATAGTTGGGAAAAAGACTCGGAAATTGATGAGACTTTTAAGAGATTCCTTTAAGAACTAAGTACTTATAAAGTAAAAAAAAAAAAAAAAAAACGGTGTAACAGTAACTTATAAAGTACAGTTTAGTAAAACTAACATTCATCTCTAACCTGTGTTTTGTCGCATTTTAACTGAAACGATAAGTTTTAGCTAATAATAAACAGACTTAATTAAGTTATTCAATTACCTACACCAGAATTAAGCATTTTCTATTTCTAGACGATGTAACAAATAACATAAACAAAATGCTAGTGATAAGCATCGGAACGTATATGAATACTAGACGAATGTAATATGGCGACAATGTTATGTTTCCTGTTGCAATTGCGATGTAAGTCAAACTTAGAACTTTAGGAAATGTCATATTTGTGAATATCAGTTTTGCTTTGGGTAGATCGCTTTTGTTTGTTATTGTGGGGATCGTTTACATGATTTGGAATACTTACTTGTTTCGTTTCGTAAACATTTTATTCGTTCTAATTAGATTTTTTAAAGATACATTATTACCTGAAAATAAGTTCTGTCGGTCCCAGAAACTATAGAAAAATATTGTTTGTCGGACACTTGGCGTTCAAGGTGCTAAGGTGCAAAATATTATAACATGCACTGAATTTCTTACCCAGGATAAACGTAGAAACTTAGAAAAAGACTTAATATATGACCAAAAACCTTTCAACTTATTTGATACTGGTTTAGTTAGCTGCCAATTTCACCCATATTCCTGAAACTTAATCTGACATGCTACATGTAATATTGCAAACTTTCAACAAATTTCATCTTCCAGATTTAGCAAGACAGAGTAACAAACACACCCACACCTCACAAACTTTCACATTCATACTATTAGTATCCTTAGATTTCAACTCACAATTCCAGTCACCACAATAACCATAGTTTCAACATGGGATTTCTCTATAGAAACATGAATCTATTCACAAACCATTTCAGCGGTTTTCAATAACAGCTCATAGTTTGGTGATCCCATTATCTAAATCCAGGGAGAATTATTTAATTGTCATAGTAATAGCACCTTTCGAGATTTGGGAATTTGCCACAGAATTTCAGTCGGCGAACATTGAAGGTGCTAAAATGTATAGAACTCAATATTAATTCAATGGCGCTACAGAGCAAATTGAAATAATAGATTGAAATTGCTGTGAAAATTGTTCAATAATAAAAACGATTAAATTGATTTTTGTGTAATTGAATTAATTATTCGATAAGCAAGTATGAAATTATTGATCCTATATGACAATGCATTGAGATAAGGAAGGGGAACTTTTTTACAGCAAAAATTAGATATAATGAAATTTATCTGTCTACCCAATTACCGACTAAACGAATTCCCGCTCCTAGATAAAAGGTGGAGCAAAGCCTTTCTCAGGCTTTGGACTATTAACGTACCTCATTAAAATCGGATAAGAATACATTCGCATTTAGAATATTAGAAAGATGAAATGATCAAGTAAGTCATCGTCGTCATCAACATTACCATTTTTCCGCCAAGCCATTTTCTTCCACAGACCACATTTACTGCAGTTTCCTTCCCCCAGTAATAAATAATATTTTGTTTACCCAAAATATTCATAATATTCGTTATCCGCCTGCTCAAGGTTGTTACATGATGGACGATTTCAGAAGGACACGGCATGATAGATGGGAGCCCAGCGATATACATAACAAGATGTATTTTATATATGTATTTGTATATTCCAGGCATCATTTTGAGAAAGGACGGCTTGTCCTACCTAATATAATAAAAAGGAAACATTTTTTTGTTTGTACCGAAAGGCCAACACTACTGAAACCGATTTGAATAATTATTTCACAGTTAGAAAGCTAAAAGCTATGTACAATCTTCCCAAGTAACATAGTCTGTATTTTATCCCGGTGCGGGCAGTAGTTCCCACGGGACGCGGGTGAAACCGCGGGGAAACGTCTATGTATTATATAGGTTTAGTATTTTCTAAGCAGAAGTCAAAGCAAATAGTTCTAGACCATTCTCACGATAATATGTATTCAACTATCAAAATATGACAAGTAGATATAGAGTATATGTAGCAAAAATATGATAATAACTGTACTTGAATACACTTTTCTTATATTATTTTACTTACAATTGACCACTTGTGAAAATAAAGCCAGAATAATATTGAAATACCTTCATATTTCTAAGATAAATGTGTTATTTCGCAGACAGCTGTCGTTTATCTTGCCTTCTCGCCAACTCATTGCATAATATAACCACTGCTAGAAAATAAAATAAATACAAAGTGAAATACATTATTTTGAAGAATCTAGGACATTCACTTTATTGAAGAACCCATCATTATATTAATAAAAACATTTTGCTACTCCAAAGAACTCAATAAAACGAATAAAATAAATTCAATAATAGAAACGAATGTTAACATAATACACTACAATACACATGTAATATCGTAATAATTCTATAACAAAAACCGTTTGCTTCACACTTCAATTCTAAATTACATTCTGAATCAAAACGATTCGCTTTCAAATATAAAATAATAAACACGAGAAATACAACTGTAAATAGTAAAAACTATAATATATACGATTCATGATATATTTGTTCCTTACAATAGTAATCGCAGAAACATAAAACGAATGTATTTTTGCTATCGCGCGAAACGATGCAACAAGCGAACGCGCAACTATTTTTTAATTTAAACGCATCGAATTCTCAATTGGAACTAATGTAAGGAAAAAACCGTGAAATCGACGCAATTACCTTAATCTTTGCTAAAAATTTGCCACAGAAACACGCATTCAATAACAATTTCTAAAACCATCAAAATGTATAGTGTCTACACACTAATTATTTTATTTATCATTAAAAACAGTGCAGCAGCAGTTGTTCATTTGGAAGCTGTAAAATTAAATGCGAACGGTGCACCTAATGTGACTCAGAGCAGTAATATAAGTGTGACTTCTAGAACTGAAAGTGTTACCGATGAAACAAAAACTACTGAAGTTAGAGCAATAGAAGAAAACCATGAAAACACTAGCATCAACAGTCCTGTCAGTAAAGAAGCTAAAAATATCCCAGAAAATGTGAAAGTTGATAAAAACAAACATGACAGTTCAGCAGTAAAGCAAGGAAAGTTGAACAAAAAAGAGAAGAAACCACAATTTAAGATAAGTATATTGAAAGACCCAACGACTTCTTCCAGTACTACAACCACGACTACTGAAGTACCAGTAAAAAAAATACCAGAAAATATAATAGAAACTAGAAGAATGTCAGGAAGTAATATCTATGTCCCTGTAAGTGACGATATTCGTCCAAAATATGACGAAGACACATTTGGTAAGGGGATCGTTAGGAGTGGATTATCACTTATAGACCTAAAAGGCAATATTTTACGGATCCGATTATAGATGCTTGAGAGTTTTTATGTGCATTTTTAGGTTTAAATAAATTAATCATTCTTATTAAAATTTAATACAAATTGAAAACGCGTAATTCAATTATGACTAAACTAACTGCCTCCTTTTAAATACCTCTCGCTTTTTAAATTTTATCTTCTGCAGTGTTAAATATATCTTAATTTTCATCACAGATGATTTCATTTAATTCAGTAGCTTATACATAATTAATCTGTGTGTTGTAATTTGTCATATCAATAGTTTTCTCAATAGTTATTGCGTCAAACCGCAAATCATCGTTAAGTGTGACGAATATGGTAATGTCACGCCAAGATTGGACAATGTTGTGGTTTGTTTGTTGAACATAACTATGGTATGCTATATGAAGGTATTTTTGTACTGAATATATATATACCTACCTACAGGATATATACTTGATAACGTGAACTGCAGTAAATAAATAATAATGAAAGTTATAAGAAATTGAATTACATGTAACATGAATATTTTTTTAATAATGCACCTAAAAGTAAGAGCTTACTTGAGAGCAAAATAAACATGAAATAAAAGTAGAATAAAATTAAAAATTTTAACGAAAATTTACACTGTTTTTTTTCAAGATTGATGTGCCAGCTAGAAAATTAGTTGCCTATTTAGACAAGCATTAACTTTTCAAAATAAGTGTTTCAAACGAGATTGACTTCACTATGTATCAAATCTATGCAATCAATCAACGTATGTATTTTCAAAATGCTTAAAAGTGTAATTTAAACATGATTTTCTCAAAAAGATCTAGTTTATTCATATTAAAGACCTTTAAGCCACAAGATTGCAATCAACACAGCATCTGCACTGCCTTACTAAACCCTAGTTTTAATGTTCATTTCCCAATCGTCTCCATATAAATCACAACTCAATAGTCCAACACTGGCCGTATCCACTGCAACCATCGACCACAATTCTCGAACCGAACCAGCAGTAACAAAACGGAATTGTTGGACATATTCCAATATCGAAACGTATCTCGACTGTGTTTTGTTTAAGTCTAGCCAATTTGGAATACTCTTGAATCACGGAGCAAGGAAATATAGCGGAGATGTCATCTTGCATATGACATCTCCGCTAGGAAGGACAGTACCTTCTTGTAGGTCAAGCAACAGTGATCAGAAACTTGAATTAACGAGGCGTTCGGGTTCCTTGTCAAATCAAAACCAATCTGTCAAAGATTGGTCTTGATTGAATGGATCGGTTCCATAGAAGGCATGCAAAGGCGGGGCTAGTAACGTCCTTTGTCCCCCGAAATCCAGCATTTTGGCGCGCGCACTTAAGAGATTTTGCGTTATGACGGCTCCACCAGTCTTTTTGTTCTCCTTGCCCCGAGTGAACGGCGGGAAATTCGGCTGTCTTGCCAGTGACGTGAAATAAATGTTTGAAGATTTTACGCTGAGTTGCCATTGTGAAAAATACGGGAATGTGTTGTTTGGTTTGGATTTTCGCTTGTTTGCTTGGATTTGGGCCAAAGTGAGTTCAAGTAAGATTTTTGAGTTAACGTTTACCTTGATGTTGGGAATCTGATTTTTACCGTGGGAAATCAGAAACTCGGTGTAACATAGAAATCATTCACAACTGCTTGCAGTTATGAAGAAAAAGACTTTAATGTAAGCATAATAGCCAATTAAAAAACTGGTCGTATTATCTTAGTTCCATTTAATAGTTTGAAAATACCTACGTATATTTTTCTTCCAAGTATTTTCATCGTTAAAGTACCTAGTAATATTGAATCCATTAAGTAAATTAGTAGGAGCTTGAAGTACTTATTCTGCAATTGCATAGAAACTTAGCTGCCGTGTGTAGTGGGTATTATGTTTCGTAAAAAAAGCAACGACAGATTATTCCTGGTGTGTGCCAATTCACCTTTTTGGCAAACGCTGGTCATTTAACGGCAATGGGCAGCAGGTAAAGACTTTGGCTTTATAAAATACGTATTTTATTTTTATTGGCTACTCCTTCCGTCCACAAATAGTTGAGTCCATGTTTCGGAAAGCATGTCAAATTGACGGGTCCCGGTAATTTGAACATCTATGGCAGTCGTTAGAGGAAGTCAGAAAGTCTGACAACCAGTCTTACCTAGGATTTTCAAGTTTTCCAGGTATCCTGTGTAATATAAATGAAAGTCACATCACATAGACACAGTTCACTGCACCCCAGTTACATAGCCAATGTCCGGGATATAGACGATGACAGATTACGACATAAGTTGTAGTGATGTTACTACATCTAGCTCGATTGAATCAAATATGCAGTTACTCTATGTAAAACTCCATATCGAATAATATGGATTCTTTGGAACTGTGTGTATTGTGAATAAAGAGCTAGCCACTTTCCTCAAACGATGGTTTCTAATTGGACCTTGTTAATATAATTTCGTGGATATTGCAAATATTCCCCCTAGTGACAAAAAATAATACAACCCATTAAAGTGATCTTGGGATTAAAGCTTTTAGCTCCAAATCCCCGAAGTTTTGGAACAAAAAAGCGAAAGAGTCGTAAATCGTAAAGTTATTTTTTTATCTTACGCGACGGAGGAAATGGCCTGTATTGTTAACTTGTTACATGATAAATGTTAGAGCGATTAAAGTTACTCGAAGTAAGTTTGAAAGATTTCTTCTGAGGTATGCCTACTGTCTACAACCTTATTTTTTGTTAATGCGAAACTTGATACACCTGTCTAGTATTTTTGTGTAAAGAATCTATTTACAAAATTTCACGACTGTATCATAAAAAAACACAAAGTTATAAGCTTGTAAAGTCAGCAAAAATTCAAGGTCACCGGGTCTTCAAGGGGACTGAGGGGTTTTTTTTGCACTTGCTACTAGTTGTTTACTGTTTCCTAATACTCGATATGACCTGCCATGACCTGTGTTGTACTTAATGGCGGCGATGTCCAACTTTAAACTTTTTTAAATAGTTTTTGAAAAAAATATAACTTGGTGTAAAAACTATTGGAATCGATTCAGTTACTGATTCTGAACAAACTATATTCAGGTTTCGCATATACTAAAAATAACGTTGTATATGTGGTCTTGTCGTCGTGCATCGGAGATCACGTAAATGTTGATCCTGCGCCTGATCTCTCTCCGGTCGTGTCGGATTGCCGTCTCATCGGGCTGTGAGAGTGAAGGAATAGTGATTACACTTTTGTCTTGTGGTGTGTCAGTGACTGGCTGGTGCACTGTAATAAGTTAGCTAATCTCCTTATATAAGAACAGCCGCCGTGGCCGATAATCAGCCAGGAGACATTATCATCATTAACCTTTGTTCTAGACCTTTTTTCCAAAGTTTAACTACTAACTAACTGCACTTAATAAACTGAGTTCAAATATCTGCTAAGAACCACAGATAGTGCAAACTACGATAGTTCGAAGCTCACCCATTGAACTTATTGGAATATGCTAATACTGCGCAGATGAGATAAGTTGGCCAACTTAGTCTTATGTCACACCGAGTTGGACGAGTTGGTCGGGTTGGCTGAGATTGTCGATATCACCTTTAGAAGGCTTTGATTTAGTTGGAAGAGGTGTTTTTCATATGTGGTAAGTTTCTTATTCATAATTATGTTATTGCCATGAGCTTTTAAACTATTTAAATAAACTATATCTGTTACAGCCTTTTTATCGTCCCACTGCTGGGCACAGGCCTCCTCTCACACGGAGAAGGATTGAGCATTAATCACCACGCTTGCTCAATGCGGGTTGGTGATTTCAGACTTTACAGTCCAGGTTTCCTCAAGATGTTTTCCTTCACCTTTTTATCAGCCATTGGTGTCTAAGATATACTTAGAAAGTACATACAAACTTAGAAAAGTTGCATTGGTACTTGCCTGACCTGGAATCGAACCCACACCCTCATACTCGAGAGGTTGGTTCTTTACCCACTAGGCCACCACGACTCTTTTACCCACTAGGCCACCACGCACTAGGCAAACTATAACAATTAAAATATTCTAAAAGCTCAAAAATTCCAATATCCACCAGTAATTGGATTGTTAACTTGTTGAGAGTAAAAGTTACACTGCCAAATTGAAATGACAGGTGTCAAGGAAATGAGGAAAATTGGCGGAAATGCGGTGTTTTCTGCATTTTTTGCCTCCTTAGAGTATAGTATATAAAAGGTTTATTGGTTCTTATCTTAGGAACTTTTGAGAAAAATGCAGTCGTGTTAGATAGACTATCCCTTCTACATAGCCTATCTTGTTAGAAGCCCAAAGGCTTAGCTAAACGCGGGTGAAACTGCGGGTGAAAATTAGTATAACTTTAACTAGTAATGATATCCGTAAAACTAGTAATTAGTCTTAGTAAAAAACCAAGTAAAAATTCTTGAAATAAAATTTCTAATTAGACGTCTTGCTAATATTAATTTCGTGCTAAAAGAGAGCGTATATCATATCTGCAGAGTGGCTCCTAGTTATTTAATTAACAGAATATGAAGCATCGCCCTTAATGGCGGCCGCAATTAGACTCCAACATTTTAAATAATACAATTTCTGTTTTAATATGTGACAACTCTGGATTGAATATCCAAATTAAATTAAAATTAAAGTTTCTGTGTCGCCTGAAGGTGTAGGTTATGTAAGTTACAGTTTTCAGGAAGTTACATAATTATTTATTTAATTTTTATTTAATTTTTTACAGTCAGACACCAATGGTCCACAGATAAATACCTTAAAAAACTAACATACATACATTATATACAAAACTTTAAAATTCGTGAGCCTGTGGACGAGTGTGGATCATACAGATGCTACTTCACCTGACTATAGGTGTGCATTTCACTAAAAATCAGGAAGCATGGTATCTGGTATGGGCTCAAGATAACATTCATCGTCGATATAACATGTTGAGACTTCGTTCTTTACAGTGACCGTTCATAAATTGTGAATTTGTATAAAGCACATTTAAGATAAACGGTGAAATTTTCGAAAAGATCCAGTTGTTCCTGAGATAAGTGTGTTCAAACAAATATTTCACCTTTATAGTATTAACGTACATTTCTAGATACACTCAAACTACTTGAAAACATATTTCATATCCTCAAAATAAAATACAGAATCTCACAACTCAGGAACCTCGCATTTTTCCAACCACAACGAGTGAGCAGTTAAATATGAAATGTTTAAATGTTACGTTAATTATGAATTATTTCATTTCTCGTTTTGTATAAATATTTTCATTTAAATTCAAGACTTTGTGTAAGTGGATGCTATTAAATGTTATTTACAACTTTTATTCCAGTTTCATAAAATTAATATTGCGCTGGCTGTAGTCTTCTGGATGTCATAAATAGTACTTATACGCTTTATATATTTACTTATACATAAGTTACTTTCTTTAATTTTATTAATATTCAAGTGTTCTTAAGTATAAGACTAGATATGCATAGCTATTAGTTTTGTATGTTTACTCGTCTTTGCTATCTAATCTTAACGAATAATAAGAAAACCATATCAAATCGAAATACCTTCCTTTTCAGGCTACATTGGACCTTATATGGATAACCTTAAAAACTAACATATTACGTATTATTACATATTATTTACAGAACTTCTTAGTACGTATAGAAACTTAAACTTATGTTAGTGTCTCTGTCTACACCATGTCACATTTTAACTTTCAACAAGATGGAAGAGGTGCGATGAGTAATCTTTCAATACTTGAACTCAGCATTGGGTAACTACAGAAGCTACCCCAACACACTTATCTAAAATATCTCTCCTTGCCATCGCTACATCAAAACCCAAATAAAATTGCATCATTAATACACATTAACTGCTACCAGTGCCTAATTACCATCGTCTGATAACGTACTTATCACTCGGAGTAGCTCGGCATCATTACGCTAGCAGTTTGGAGGGATGCCAGGAATATCTGCCAAATGCCAGTGATACGAACGAAGTAGTGTGTTTCGCTTTGAACCTTTATCTCAGTAATTGATGTGTTCCCGTTTTTTGTAGCTTTGGTTGTTGTTAGATAGCGTGGGGTTTATGAAAGTGTTTGAGTGTATGAGTTTATTTTGCCAGTTTTTTTTTCGAGGTTTTGTTAGAGTGAATGGTTTTTGGGGAACGATTTTTTTTTAGAAACAATTACAAAATACCTTTGTGCGATAAGTCGGAGGTTATTATTTTCCAAGATTTTAAAGACTCCACATATTCAAATGAACTGTAACTGTAGTTTTTCCTATACATATATCCAAAATATTACAAAATCTATTCAATTGCTAATGAGTTTTGCTTCTCGTAAAACATTTAGTATCTAACATAGATCGATTCCTAAATAAAAATAAGTACTGTCATTCCTACATAATAAATAAGCTACGAGAATATATTACAATACAATCTAATTTCCTCTCGATACGGAATCGATATGGAATCGGAAGGGAATCAAATCAATAAGTCGAGTATAGACAATAGAAATCTTTTGTTGGATGTATCGGACCATGAAACGTAAATAAATTATCTTCGGAACCATGGAGGAAAGAAAGATAGCGAAGATGTCATATAGAAGATAGGTCAGGAGCCTTCTTGTAGGTCAAGTAACTTACGTTAGGCGTGATCCCTTGTCAAATCAAAACCAAACTGTCAAAGATTGTCCTTGATTGATTGGTGATTTTATTTTGAAAAAAATGGGCGGGTTTCATAGAAGGCATGTAGCAACGTTCCTCATCCCGCATACACCAGCATTTTGGCGCGCTACTTTCTTAGGAGATTTACCGTTATGACATCTCTTTTAGTCATTTCGTTCTCCATGTTCGGAACTCGCTGGCGCTGTATTGACGCCGGTTGATAGGTACCAGAGTAATATGAAATATTTCTCTCATAAGATAAGGAACAAAAGAGTACCTACGTATAAAGAAAGAGTGACTGTCAGTAGGTATGTATTCTTAGAATGGGGTAAGTAAGGTTAAATAGTGAATTGGATACCTATCTATCTACCTATATGGTAGGTTTCTGTACTGCTTATTATTGTCGTATGAATGAAATTATCTATAATTTTTATTTAGTGAACAATATTAATAGAAATATGATACTTTACTAAAATTTACTTAACACTTTACCAACTCCAACTTTACCTGCATTACCCATAGAACCAAAAGTAATTTTCTTAATTAATTCATTTCTAATCACTTCGCATTTCGAACTTCCACAGTACCAACCAATACCACTTAGAATTCCCTTTGAAACCCCAAAGTTAAATGATAAGGATAAGAGATGGGTATTCACTGGAAATATTCGCTTTCTGACATGAAATATTCATAATGGCGCCGAATAATGGATTAGGAGGCAAATAAATCTGTTACCGAGTGCCATTGGAAGTGATCCCGAGATGTATAAATATAGATATACGTAGATATACTATATTGTATAGACGTTGTGCCTTTTTTTGTAAGAATATGTATACGTGGAAATATGCACCTGTGTATGCTGTATAGACGTTTCTTTTTTGGCTGATATTGTGATAGGGTAATTTTTGTATGTAAGTTAAAGTAGAGAAACGTGTAGGGTAATTTAGGCAATTTGAATATAACAGAGAAGATAGAAGTGAGGTAACTTTTAAGCAATGGTGCGGAATTATACTTTCTCAATTAGAATGAATCTTATTTATCTTACCTTTTACATATCCTCATGGTATGTCCACTTTATCATATTATTATTTATCTCATAATACTATAATTACCAATCACATCCACCGTTTCATAGAACTACAAAAAAAAATATATGCCCACTTACATTAATAACATATTAAGTAACGATTAGATTCCTTGAAAACAGTCACTATGTCACTAATCAATAGTGACCACTCACACACACACACACACACATACACACACACACACAAACCCATATGTAAAACATGTTAAGCCTCATCAAGTGACCCCGTGAGACTAGCCTCCATATATTTCACCCACTAATGGACAAGTTAAATTAAAAGGGGTCCGACCTCCTGTCATTAATAAAGCTTTTGTGGAAGTTGTCTGCTTTCCTTTTTATATATTTTTATTTATAAAACAAACAATGAGTCTGTCTACCCGTATAATTATGATCATTTACCTTTGAATGTTGTCAATCAACATGCAGAAATAACGGTCACTATTATTTCCCATTAACTAGCTGTTTTCTCGTGGTTTCCCGTAAAAACTACTACCCGTACATAGATAAAACTTAGCTTGTTACTCGGAAGTAACATAGCTTATCAACAGTGAGAAAATGTTTGAAATCTGTTCAGTAGTTTCAGATTCTTTAAGGTACAAATGAAGACAAAAAACACCACTTTATATTACTTTAGACAGTAAATTTTTGGCATCACCTTAATCTTTACCTTAATTGAGCCTTTACAAGAACTATTCGTGGGTGTCTAATATATTAAACACATAACACTATACAAGCAAAAAATATAGAAAAGCGAACACATAAGTATGAATCTATACCTACTTTTAAGCATAAACCACTTTGAAAATCAAATGGAAAGCATCAGGAAATATGATTGTAGCTACTAAAACGTAAATCCAAAGTGATCCGAATTGACAATTAGCTTGAAAGCGTGGCCAACCAAGCTAGATGTTATCGATACAAAGTAGTACCGACTTTAATCCGAGAATCGATTACAATTAGGGTTTAACACCACAATTAGGTGTTATTGCTTAAACGAAGAAATGGTGTAACAAACTCCTCAGCAAAAAGAAGTCTGTTCAACGAAGGTTTGAAGAATCTTTAAACAATAATTTCTTAATACCTACTCATAAGTATGTAATAACAATAACGCTCTATACTAGTCACATAACTTTTCCATCCGAAACACTACTTAGCAAGGCGTCAAATGAACTTCAGAGAAGACTCTCTTACAATAAAACCTCACCTCCAAAAAAAACAAAAGACAGCCTCCAAAAAATATGGCCTTCGCACACCACTATCCGAAAACTAACAAAAGACCTTTTGCTAGTCAAACAGTCACTGAGTCTCGGCAAACAGTGGTTTTTTAGCGGCCCCAGCGTCGGTCGCGTAAAGGGCATCTAACTGCCTCAAATGCCAAGGCCAGAAGTGGGCGGGTCGGTTACGATCTTTTAGAATTGGGGAACTTGGGGCCAGGTATGTCTGGGTTTAGATTTGTGGCGCTTTCGGGGTATTTATTTTGGGTAATTAGTTATTTTAAATCGTGTTAACTGCTCCGTGTGCTCGGAAATTGGGTAGGTTAATTCCATAAAGCTACCTTTTTTATGGGAAACCATCAAATGATGAGGAGTATCAGACTCTTACTGACTAGAACCCATTTCTTCTTAAGACCTTAAAGTACCAAGGCCGCGGTAACTCTTTCGAACAATCCCGCAACCCGGCATAAATTGGCTATATAACACTATAAGAAGTTTAAGTCAGGTCCAGTAGTTCCTGATACTAGCACCTATTTTTAGATACTTACCTACAAACGATAAACTAATAGCATAAAACTAAAAATTCTGTTTAATCCCCAATGGTCAGCAAACGGTGGCCACTCGCGGTCAAAACCACTTAACTGATTGCCCAAAGTTCCATAAAAATGAAACGTTGGTGGTTGAAACAAATTTAAAATATTGCAATGAAAATATGGAGTGGTTGCATATGTATTCAAAACTAAAAGGCTTCTTGAACAGGTGTCCGTGGAATTGGTTCTATTGAAACGATTCCAAATAAATTCGGAGCTGTTGTGGTTTTATTTTTGTAGCACTTTAGAGGGAGAACTTTATGCTGAAATGGCTATATGCTGAAAAAAAGAGGGAGAACTTTATGCTGAAATGGCTATTAGGTAAATAAGACTGGAAAATGAATAACGTTTATTTGTACGTGGTATAGAGACATTGGTATGAATAAGGTGTTAACCCATCGTGACATCACAAATTATTTGAGGAATAGACAATTTATATGAATATTCTTTATTTAACTCTTTGGTTTTAAGAACCTCTAATAGTGGGGTCCGAATGGCCACACTCTATTTAAAGACATATTTATCTAAGAGGAATTATTTAATTACTATTATTTAAATGAAAAAATATTTTTTATATAGCGTACAATTTTTATTTTATTATATTTTTATTATTCACGTTACGAATTAGCTATAGTTTAATATGCATAACTATGTAATAAAACTAATGTTACATGTAATAGTTATTATGCACGCGTGTAATGATAACAATTTGCATGTGTAAATTTAAAACAAATGCCTTATATTATACGTATAAGTTCATTGTTAAACACAAAATATTACATGATATAGAGGTACATATGTATGCATATTTTATGTTATTTAAAGCTACTGTATACAGTTTATTACATATATTTTTTAATGTATCTTGTTATAGATGTTTTCCTTCACCTTTTTAATCAGCCATTGGTGTCCAAGATATACTTAGAAAGTACATACAAACTTAGAAAAGTTGCATTGGTACTTGCCTGACCTGGAATCGAACCCACACCCTCATACTTGAGAGGTTGGCTCTTTACCCACTAGGCCACCACGACTTTTAATAAGGATTGATTAATGCTCAATCCTTCTCCATGTGAGAGGAGGCCTGTGCCCAGCAGTGGGACGATACAAAGGCTGTAACAGTAACAGTTGTTATAGAATAATAAACAGGTTTCTTTATTATAAAAACGAATTGATGAAATGGTAATTGAAATTTTATATACCTAATTACCTATAATAATTGATTTTCTGGAACACAAGCGGTTTTCCCAGTTATTGTATGTTATCTTTGTAAATATGGAGGTAATCATTTCCTGCCGTCAGGTTGTAATATGTATTTTGTAATATTAATAGCAAAATTAACAAATTGATTTTCTTTCTCATTTTATGCTTTAAATTTAAGACACAAACAAGAGCAAGAGCAGGATAACTAATAATGTAGGATACAGAAATACGTTTGAATTCCAATAAAAACTACTCAAACCGCTCTTCATCTATAAATTCAAGTTCGTATCCAATAGTTTTCACTCGAAGAGAGCACGTAACGTATTGGACACATCGGTTCTCCTCGGTGAGATATTGTCCACTACGCTCACATAATAGTCTTTACTCGCCACTGAATTGATGTCCAAACATTGTCTGGGAACGTAGTCCTCTGTTCTTGTTACTTATATTGCGTCGTTTTATCGAGTACTATTACCTATACATACTACTATATTACATTAAACGCCTTCCTCTCTTCTAACTATTTTGCTGTGCCCATCAGGGTCCATAATTGTGACTACCTCTATTATTTTATATTTTCCACCAAATGTACATTATGGAATGCAATAAATGATATGATATGATATGATATACCATCGGGTTGACGGATTGTTCGAAACAGTTCCAGCGACCCTTGTACATTAATGGCTTAAGAAGGAACATGATGAGTTTTAATCAGTAAGAGTCGGACATTCCCTTACACTGCACCCACAGCGGGAGGGGTCATTTGATGATTTCACAACAAAAAAAGTACCTCCGTGAGTATAAATATTTTTTGGTAGCCGTTTTCCTGCGATTTCACCCACGTCCCGTGGGAAATTCTGCCCGTACACAGATAAAATATACATCGACTTAATACTAATACTAAAAACATATAAATGTATTAGTAGTAAGTTAATTGATCTCATATAATATTGTGATTATAAATAGTAGATTAATAGTAGGTAATAATGTTTATAATAGTAGGTAATAATGTTCGCATGCCGAATGGTAAAATATGGCTGAACTTTATAATTATAAGAACTTTTGTATACCCATATTTGCGAAATAAAAAATCTATTCTATTCTATTCTATTCTACTATTGCTTAAACTAATAGTAAAGGTAATGTACTCGATATAACGAGACGATATAATATTACGTAGTAAAATAATAGAGGAATACTGTCCAGACAATCTTATGACATCAATTCAAGTATCGATAATTGAAAGAATCGAGAATCGAGAGAATTGAGAATCGAGTTTGGAAAGAGCGTTTCTTTGTAAAGGTAATCCTTAGTGTCGTGTCCAGGAGTATCGCTTTGTACGGAGCCTTTGATCCAGTTGGGATGAGCACTGTTTTAGATGGTGATCGCGACTTTACTACGCTACAGTGCAATAGATTCGAGTTTGCGAATCTTTAGGAAAATGTACAACAGTCTTTTTGTGCACGAACTATGTTATGTCATCTTTTTATTTTTCATAAGTGATAAACAATGGTAAAATTTTTTAGATAGTAAGATTCCAGATTTTTATATTAATTCATTGAATGCAGTTGTATAAACATATTATCTCGCACTTTATGTACAGAATTGTGTATTAAATCGCTTCCTATTTTTTAACTTTGTGTCAAACTTGAATTCAATTCAAGTAAATAATATTTTACAACAAAACTGAAATACACAAACATTAATTTCACAAAATGATATTCGTATTCCCATTGGAATAAATAGCTCAGGATATTCTAAATAAATTCAAGACTCAAAACTGAAATATAATTTCGAGAATTTCAATTTCAATTTTGTTCATTCCGTGAATGCACGAATCGTATTGAGGGGATCGATATTATGGGTATTGATATATAACTTTGTAAGTACCGCTTCGCTGTTCAGTGGTTTCTGAAGACAAGACATTCTATATAAAAAAGAAAATACTAATTATTAAAGAAATGAGAATGTTAATTAGTTTTTTTAGGTTTTGTTTCTCTTTCAATTAGCTGAACTATTTCAGATTAAGATTAGTAGCTTCTATCCGGGTGCTACATGATCGCTCATTAAATATCAAAGTCCTGACTGCTTTTACAAGTGGAAGGAAGTTAAAAATTTATAATTGAAAGTTATAACAATCGGGACCCATTCACGATTACTTTAATGTTGTCATCATCATCCTCCGAGCCTTTTTCCCAACTATGTTGGGGTCGGCTTCCAGTCTAACCGGATTCAGCTGAGTACCAGTGCTTTTCAAGAAGCGACTGCCTATCTGACCTCCTCAACCCAGTTACCCGGGCAACCCGATACCCCTTGGTTAGACTGGTGTCAGACTTACTGGCTTCTGACTACCCGTAACGACTGCCAAGGATTTTCAATGACAGCCGGGACCTACAGTTTAAAGTGCCATCCGAAACACAGTCAATGGTGTCTAAGATATACTTAGAAAGTACATACAAACTTAGAAAAGTTGCATTGGTACTTGCCTGACCTGGGATCGAACCCGCCATTAAATCTTCACTAATACCTAAGTACTAGTACACAGAGTATTTGTTAACACTGATTAAAAATGAACTTTTAAATCTCCACACAAACCAATGTAGATACTTTACAAAAGTTTGTCCAGTAATGAGGTGCACGAAGTTGCTAATCGTTTTTTATTAAGAAAATTTTACTATCATTAATCATTTAAACACTTTTGTTAGAGTTCGTAAAACTGGCCTTTGTGAATCATTATACTGCAAATGTTTAAAACGATGATTAAAGTGAAACCTATATTACTCAATGTTGTGAATACAAAAGCCCCTAAAATAAAAGATTGAAAAAAAAAGTCGAAACCCATACTAAATGCCGACTAACAGTTAAGAATCAGAAATATTTATTTGTAAAACATAGGTGTAGATTTTGCAAAACATTAAAAGACTTCTCGAAAACTGCGTGACGATTTTTTCAAATTTTTTTTCTGCTTAATTACAACCGCGATAGGAGGCCTAGGGTCTTTGCTGTTCCCATAAGCCACATTTTCATGCCTACATGCATTGTATCCAACGCACGCATTGTCCGTTTTATGTATTCTTGGACCCCATAATTAACATCTCAAAAAAGGTTACACAAGATATATATCAGTTAAAAGATACAATTAAGTTATAAAAAAATGTTTTATAATAAATAATATTCAACAAACAAAAAACGGTACTTCCTCAACCCTATCACCTGGAAACATTACCTCTATAACATTATCTCCAAAATGTAACAACAGACGCTACAACTTGGAAGCACCCCCCTCCCGCCCCACCTCTCAATAAATATTGTTCTCATTTCACTGTTCCCTATCGGCGTATCGGCGCCAACTCAATTTCCTTTAAACTTTTAGAACATAGAACTAACTGGAGACGTCGTGTTTTTCCTCTCTGAAAAAGGTATGACACTACACTTTACACCCTTGTGTACTTACGTGCGTTAAGGTAATGGTAGTGAATTTTGTGGTATGCACGAGTCGGCCTTTTCATACAACCGAGATGTGTTGCACAAAAAATCTGCTCGGAAAATCCTCCAGTGTGAAAAGGCTGTAAAAATGTGATCAAAGATTCTTGCATCCTTGTGAGCTATCACTATTTGCGTACCTCGCGCCAACGGTTTTGTAGACTTTATTTAGTACCATGTACACAGTTGATTCAAGAAGAAACATAGAACACCAACTAAGTACAAAAGCACTGCTTATTTCTTAAGAAATCTCTTCTCACTTTAGCGCGTGGCAGTTCCGGTTGATTAAACACTCTAAGTTCAAGCCGTTAAATTGAAAGGGGAGGTATCGAGCACCCTGGAACGCGTATATCGGAACACTTATCGTGTAATGACTGGTTGGACTTGCAATTTTAAACTTATGTATCGGTTATCGTTCCTATACAGTTCCGCATCGGTTTTGTTTTTGTGCTATTTAGGTTGTATTATATTCATACTTTTCTTTATTTGAAATGGTCACCTTTTTTGTCTTTAGTTTTTAGGATTGACCATTTAAATGCATAGATCCTATTATGTACAACATTTGAAACCAGTAATGATAGTGATAATGTTGTTGTATAAATAAATGTAAAATAGAATATAAAATATTTCCTTTTACAGTTTTGAGTAACAGTACACAAAAAATGAGACCTTTCGAGATTTAACAATAGGAAGACTACGATTATAAATCGAGAAAGCCTTTGTGTAAATAACAGCAAAATACAATGAAGTGAGAAGCTCAACTTAAGAACTTGCGGATTAGCCAATATAAAAGCACACGAGAATCGAAATCTTATCTTGCCTAAATATTCTTATTATGATTCCTTCACTCTCAACGAAGGCCTTTTTTGTAGCCAGAGTTGTCCCACTGCTGGGCAAAAGCCACACCTCTTCAGGACCCTTCAGGTGTCCCTAACCAAAATGTTTGTAAGCGTCCAGGTCATCCCGCCATATCTTCAGGGACCTACCCCGTTTGCGATGAGCATCTTGAGGTACCTATCCGGCAATATTAGCATACCTTTCTGAAAGACAAAATCAAAATTCTAGCCTTGTATCAGCATTCCATATCACACAAGACATTACTAGCAAAACTTTCCAAAATGACATTTCTTAAATGGAACCTGAAACTTAATATCCAACAAAATTGATAACTCCGAGTCTCAACTCCATGCCACAGACACAAAACGTTTAAAAAGAATGACAATTTATATCGCAGACAGCATAATGCTAACTTTTAGAGTCAACTGCATAAATTGGTGACGGAAAGTTTTCTCCCAGGTATATTTCAGGCGAAGAACATATAACTTGCTGGACACGCCATTGCCTTCCCATGCCAAAGGTTGTTGCTAACGAACGAGTTCGCCGTGGTGTTTTACTGGTATACTAATGTATGTGCGTAAATTTTCTAAGAATCTTTAACCAAGGTACAATATGTTTTATAACATAATTATAAATGGTGAGATCTTAACATTTTTTGGTTTCATGTTAGAGTTATATTAGATATTACTAGAGTTATATTTACTTATATTAAAAATACCAAACTTAATAATTGTGATGATATGCTAAAATACTCGCCTTAATGAAATGCTCGTGTTTACAGATATTTTTTCATGAGGTGAGCGTAGCGATATGATGGGAAAGGCATGATTAAGCTATTTCGAGATTATAGTGGTGGCTCCAGTCAGTTCAATGCTCTAAGATTTCAGAGACACGCTTTGGCACGTTTCTTATTGTGGGGGGCAAAAGAGAAATGGGTAAATGCAAAACAGGTGCCCGTTTTAAAGTTGGCTTGTTTTCGAATTGGAAGTTTGGATGTATTTGTTTTTATTTTTGTTGTAAATTGAATTTTGTTTTTGAGAAAATTATGTAATACCTAATTTTCAGCTATTTTCCTAATGTACCAGGTTCAAATGTTACTGACTGAGTGCGTAAGTACTAGGTGCAATAGGCCGAATAGTCACAAATTCAGTATCTTTAACTAGACTGGCCATTTTGGTATTTAATAAGATGTATATTTATTTGTCCATTTATTTCATTTTCTTAATGTAACAGCATAGGCAGGTTTAGTATATACTAACATTATAAAGCTGATGAGTTTATTTACCGTCAAGAACTACTGCACCGATTTAGAAATATTCCAATGTTCAGTCAGCCTAATTATCGTTCCTCGATAATTACCCAGGTGTGCAGAGTAATATACATGCGATTGAAATAGCAGGAGTAACCACGATTGAATCTAGTAGACGACTCTTATCCACAATCGGGTAAAAGAAGCTCTTCATTTCGTATCCCCACACACAGAGACTATTGTCCTCAAAACCACCCTTAGCTCCCCAAAAAAATTAACCCAATATGCAATCATACGTCAAAAAACATCTGGACACATTCCAACATGAATAAATCATGTCAAAACATCTTCCATAAAGCGAATACGCTCCGATAAGGACTGGGCCATTGGGTTATTGGCCCAATGTTTGTCTTAATGCCCCGAAGCCTCGGAGTAAGGAATGAGCGGAGATGCCATAATGCAGGTAGGTCAGGCGCCTTCTTAAATGTCAAATTCGTACAGTGGGCATCACCAAAACGATCAGTTACGAGTGTACTAACGAGGCGTTTGGGCTCTTTGAGATATCTTTCAATGATTTTTGGAATTACAAAAAATGTTGGTACAGTCAACTTCAGGTCAGTCAGTTAAGGTGCATGCCAGTTACCACTGATGTACAGTCTACCGTACATTCATCCTCCGAGCCTTTTCCCAACTATGTTGGGGTCGGCTTCCAGTCTAACCGGATTCAGCTGAGTACCAGTGCTTTACAAGGAGCCACTGCCTATCTGACCTCCTCAACCCAGTTACCCGGGCAACCCGATACCCCTTGGTTAGACTGGTGTCAGACTTACTGGCTGCTGACTACCCGTAACGACTGCCAAAGATGTTCAATGACAGCCGGGACCTACAGTTTAACGTGCCATCCGAAACACAGTCATTGATGTCTAAGATTTACTTAGAAAGTACATACAAACTTAGAAAAGTTGCATTGGTACTTGCCTGACCTGGAATCGAACCCGCGCCCTCATACTCGAGATGTTGGTTCTTTGCCCACTAGGCCACCACGACTTTTCAGTCTACCGTACATTATAGGGGCGAAAACAATAACATTCCTAGTCACTCGCATTTTAGCGAGCTACTTTCTTAGGCGATTTTCCGTTATGACACCTTCGCTAGTAATTTTGTTCTCCATGGCTCAATGTTTGTCTTACTGCCCCGAAGCCCGTTGTCCCATTTAGTTATGGTCATAAAATAAACCAATATGGCCAATATTGGCGATAGGTTTTGGGTGTGTACTGTGTGTAGGACATAACAGTTCTGCTATATTGTGTTTGTCGACTTTGTATCGACGCAGAACTGTCTTGTGTTGTAGGAACATGAATTAGTGGATTGAATGCTGTATTGATAAGTTATGTCTTGGATTTCTTGATTTACAATATTTTCTTAAAATACTTTAGTGTTGAAAAGTTTTTGAAAGGTTTTTAATGTCATTTACTACGCTATGTAACTTTAAGTTCAACTTAAAAGTATTTCTGTAATAGAAACGCATGACAGACATGGAATGATGTTTAAGCAGCCTTAAAATTGAGTGCCGTTTCAGTATTCAGCTATCAATTTTGCTATTTATTCCATCCTTATACTAGGTAAAATTCTCCTAAGCACATCATTCCATATAAAATTCTATATTTTTGCTCCTAAAAACGTGATTTTTTTCACTAAAGTAGTAGCTTTCCAACTCCGTCATAAGAGACACAAAACAGATTCTTCAAAAAACAAATGGTTATCTATTCAAAACATACAAAGTCAGTAGCAAACATGGACTTTACGTACAAATATTGACTTCAGCATTGAACTATCGTTTGATATGTAAAACAGTGACATACAAGCTTTCCTCCTGGGTACGCTCAGGTGTGATCGACACATTGGGAGTTACTCTGCGAGTAAGCTTTATGTTTCAGAGATCAGCGTACGGTATACACAGGGGGTGTTTTATGTGAAATGCTTTTGTATTCTCAATTCTGATATTATGTTTGCTTTTTGTTGGTCGTGTATGTAGATGACTTACTGTTTCTTGCAGTTTTACTCGGGTCTCGAGGGGTCCTGATAAAAAAACCTATGTGTCTGTGTATTTGTGTGTCTTTTAATTCAGTAATTGGATCAGTAGTTTTGGTGTGAAAAGCCACATAGACAATATAATTTTCGTATTTATTTATACATCAACAGGGACTATTGCTTTCCCGCGGTTTAACAGTGAAAACAATCAAATCCGCTCAGTACTTTCAGAGTCTTTAGGGTTAAAAAAAAATAGTTTTTATTTAATATATTTATTTGTAATAGATGAGGCAAAACTACAATTTAGTACTTGTAATACTATCAAATATTAAGCTATTGCATAGCTTCTATCGCAGGCCTTGAGCGCGGGGACCAAATCCAGAAATTCCGTAACGAAAAAACCTCACGCTCCCCACTCCGACGGGAACGGAGCTGTTCGTTAGTCTCGCTGAAACTCGAGAACGGCTGGGCCGATTGAGCTGATTTTGGTATTAAAATGTTTGTCGTAGTCCAGGGTAGGTCTAAACGGTGAGCAAATAAGGAAAAATTGCGAGTAAGATTCCCGGGGCGGGAGTGATTAGACAAAAACCCAACTTACGGAAATGTTTGTCGTAGTCCAGGGTAGGTCTAAACGGTGAGCAAATAAGGAAAAATTGCGAGTAAGATTGGTGGACAGCAGAATTTACCGGAGAATAATCGATGCAACTGCTCACCATGTACCAGGGTAGCATAACTTATATGAGTATACCAATACCGAGTGTAGACGCTACTGCTCACCATGTACCAGGGCGGCAAAAAATACACCGGGACGCGGGTGAAACCGCGGGGAACGGCTAGTAAAAAATAAAAATAAATAATTATAATTGCATAAGTTGATACAGAATGCTATGCAATAGCTTTACCGCGGCAGTCCTCGAGTGCCACACGTATTTTGTTGTATTTCTATCATAGCTTAACAGTCTGGTGATCAATGCTCAATAGTATGGAGCAGGCTAGGACCAGACGTGTGAGATATTAACGACGTGTTGGAAGCCTCTGCCGTAACATATAGCCGCAATAATTCTTCATCTGTCACTATTACGGCTTCCACTACATTATCTTAATTGCTTTACTGTCTTTGGATTGTAGGTTTATGTAGCAGGTAGCAGCCAAGTAGTTAAAATAGCTATTTGATCAAACGGCTAAGTTGAGTGGCGTTGTTTATTCGAAGAGGTAGTTGTTTCATTGAACAGCAATTTTAACAAGTTGGATGCGACATTATATGGCAGCATTTGAATCACTTTTAAATACAGACGAAAAAACCCCAATAGGTTTTAATAATATTGAAAGGTTAATGTTCAATAGATAAAAATTTACAAATTCTGGTAGATATAATTAATAAAATTATTAATTAACATAATATTGGCTTATTGTTTGGCTATTTGGAGTTTTAAATAATGAACAGAAACACAAAAATTTATATTCAGCAACATTAAAATTGGTAATAATTATAATTTATCGTTAAAACTTGTACCAGCCAGTTACATCACGCCAAAAAGGAAAATAAAAACAAATTCTAAAACATTCTAAAATTAAACCTATTAACGATATTATGAAAGCAAATTAAAATTGATGGTGGAACTTGCACGCGATTTTGTACCTAAACTGATTGCAATAAGACATAAATTCCTTTAACAGCGATATTTCCGGGTCAAAACGATAGAGTTCTGCTGTGGCGTTACTTATCATGCGATTATACTTTTTATTGAAGCTTAGCTTTTTACAAGTAGTTCTATGTCATAGGCGAAAGCGATTTATAGTAATATTATGATAATCAAGTAAACTTTCCATCTTGCCTATTTATATTTAGATCTAATTTAAAACGGTGGATATTTCCTTATAAAAACAAAATATAGGTACAGGTACAGCGTACAGACGACAGCACATCAAGCTACTTTGATATGTCAAAATTGTTCAATAGATTTTCAACCTTATCGCAATAGCGGAAGGTAAATGTTCGATTGGTCAAAATTTACAGATTCTTAATATTATGAAGCTGAAGAATTGTTTGTTTAGATCTCAGGCACTACTGAACCGATTAGAAACATTATTTCAGTGTCAAATAGCACATTTATCAATAAAGGTTTTTATTCTGCTCCTCATATGAGACCCCTTTCTAATCCCGGTATCGATTACTCTTTAAAACAATCCCGCACCCCGGGATTCTTGCGTACCTTGCACCAGTATTGCTCCAGTGGCCTATATTTTCAGGACTCAACCCTACTGCGTGCGGGTAAGTATTACAACCCGGGATATCGTGACAGCCCTATGTAACACGATAACCCGGCAAGTCTCGTTCACAAATATTTTGTTTCTCACGCGATTATTTTGATAGTAGGTACTTATTGGAGTTTTAATTAAAATTGGTTTAATGCTGCGATGGTATTAGGTGATGTTAAAAGTTTTTTGATATAATCGCGTGTTAATATTTTGTATTGTCCGACTGCCGGGCACACTCTTCTCACACGGATGGATGCGGGTTGCTGATTTCAGACTATATAGTCCAGGTTTCCTCAAGATGTTTTCCTTCACCTTTTTATCAGCCATTGGTGACTAAGATATACTTAGAAAGTACGTAAAAACTTAAGTTTAATAAAAATTAATTAATATATAAAGATTTTTAATTAAAATTGGTTTAATGCTGCGATGGTGTTAGGTAATACTTAAAGTACCTTGATATAATCACGTGTTCATATTTATTGAAACGAACAATAAACTTGATAACGATAGTCGTTGAAAAATAGTCTGATCTATGATCTAGGGCTGATTTCACCGACAAACGTTTACGTTATCTGTTTTTAGACCAAATCTATAGTTTTTGGCGGCGAAAAAAATATATATTTATCTTGAACATATTTCTGGGAACCCAGTTAATTTCAAAACACATTCTCGATACAAAAAAAATGTAAACTTTCCTCTTAAAATGATCTTTCAACAAAAACATCTGTATTACTTATACAAATTTGTAACATTAACGAGTCCATCTGTAAATACAGAACTTGGTTAATTTTAATTTTTGACTACTCAACTCATTTTAAGGCTATTTATTTTATACGTTACGAACGTCGCGTCAACAGGCTTCTCTTTCATACGTATTTTGTTTTGGGTGCTGTCAGCGTCTTAGGGCTGGACTACATCTGGCAGCACGGAATCGCCTTTTCCGTCGCCCTTTCTCTTTCTGTCGCTTAGAACTGCCATTTACTAGACCGAGACAGAAAGCATAATGCGATAGCACGCGGCGGAATCCTCGAGGCGATCGGCACCACGGACAAAATGCAATGGTCGGCAGGGAGACTCCGGAACGCTGAAGCGCGCGATAGCATGCTAACGCATCCCTTCACCAGTTCACAGTATCAGTTTCACCAGTTCGCAGTATGCACGTGGTAGCATAGGCGGAACAAATGCGATTCCGTGCTGCCAGATGTGGTCCAACCCTTTATGCATCATAGCGCTCTTAAACGAGAGTGTAAAGTGTAAGTACATAGATCTATGTTTGAAAGTTCGCTTTGTGAGTATAACTTTATGAAAAGAGAGAGATTTTCTTGATATTTAGAAAATATTTATCTGTTTACATTTTATGATGAGATGCTAATATTTTAATTTACAAAGATAAACTAGTTATAAAGTATCAACACCCTCTTCTCAGTAGTAAGTAAAGAGGGGCAGAAGCATATTTTAAAAAAATATATAGAAGCAAAGATTAATAGTGTAACGCAAGGCACCAAGCAATATCATTTTATGCTGCACCAGAGAAAATTGTTCTAGAATACTTAGAACTGAACCAATTTTGTATAACGTACATTGAAGGTATGTACAAAAGTTTAAAATAAAAACGAACTGCAGAATATCTTTTATATAGGTATTTCCTATTAAAAAAAAATATATATCCATTTGTTTTTCACTTTTTTCGTTTTAGATTTATTTATAAAACTTTATGCACATTTTGCACAATGGCGGACTTAACGCCTTAGGCGTTTTCTCCCAGTCTACCTTTGGGTGATGGAAAAACCGAGAAATAGCAGTGGTAGGTGCAGTTTTTGATATTACTTGCAAAGAAAACAATATATGTAAGTATATAGAATATATGGATATTAATAGATAAACATAATATACATACATAAATACACATTACTTTTGCCATGAGAGACAAAGAAATAAAAAAGAAAATAAAACAAGCTACCGTAGCGATTCTGCCAATTTCTTGTGGATGTGGTCGCGTAGTTTCATTTTAAAGATATATCGGCTGTTAACCATCTTGATGTCCAGAGGACATATCTTATACATACACCTTCTGTGAATTAGAGGATTTTTTTTAAATCATATCTTTACATATTGATTTCTGACGCTTACGCGAATATTAGACATTTAAATAAAACTACTTTTACGGATTTTATCGGATCGGATTTTTTAATATAACCGCGATAAAATCCGTAAAAGTAGTTTTATTTAAAAATCATATCTTTACATCTTTATGATTTAATTTAATATTGTGTTTGTGGTGTTTACTTTTAAGTGAGTGTTACACTTTGTTTGTTAATAGTTATAAGTATGCATTAGTGTAAACATTCGTTGGTGAACCTAATAAATAAATAAAAATAAATCTCAAATAAAATTGGGATGAGGGCAGGAGGATGAAGACCTTTACAAATCTATGGCACCAAACCATAGAGATACAAAATTAAGAAGAAGGTTTACACAAGCTGTTGATTTGCATCCGTGCCATAGTCAAGGACTTAATTATGCTAATGATTCTCAACCCAAATCAACAAAAAAATTGATACGAATTTTTTTTATTTTCATTGTTTTTTCGGAAATCCGTCAATGTCACCTACCCGTTCGTTTTTAAACTCGGCGCGTGTATTACTGGCCTCAAAATCGTGCTGCGCTCTCACACAAACGTAAACACAAAGCATACGCAACGATCACCCATAAATTTCATTCATAAAATTGGGTTATTTCTGAAATACCATGACATTACAATGACAAAAAAAAGCAGTGCATATTAACTATTTCCCGTTTACTGTAATTCCAATCGATTTATTTACGTATTCTATGTCAACCTCCTAAAATATGGCACAGATGCAAATCAACACCTTTAGAATTTAGAAAAACCAACACATTTAGAATCATCCGAGGCCGTAAATCGTTATTACAATATTTATAAAACACACTAAACATTTTGTAAGGAGCAAACAGAACTGCTTAAAATGTTAACATAATTATAAGTTACGGAACTTCTAAGTACATAAGCAACGGCACTTGATACTTAGCAACAAACTTAATGTTTTACTATGAAACTAGAATAACTTTGCACACTCAATTTTGTATATGTTTTCCTTTTCATTTATACGTATGCACAAATAATAACCTTTTAGTAACAGTTCGTGTTACGGCCATTCCCAATAATCTACATATCTTTTATTTTACTTACTAGAGATAGGAGATTGACATAACTTGTATGGGGCTAACTCTTTGATCTGATTAGCCATTAGCCCCCAATGTCACAATTCTATTTATAAGCAAATCAACAACTGGAATAAAAATATTGGTAACGGTAGCCGTAAATCATAAAATTTAGTTTCAGCGTCATGATAATAGGTAATTATGAAATAATGACTACGATCCAACTGGGTTTACACAGTGTTCTTTTATTATACTTATAACCTTTTATTATTCTTTATTGCACACTACAATTAATATATACAGATGTAAATACAACGGCGAGCCAACCTTAAAACCATAGAAAGATTCGTTAGTAGTAGGGTAGATTACAAAGTGCACAAGAAATATTAATTACTAAACAAAAATAAAAAAAACAATGCACTAAACATGTATATGTATGTAGTAAAACTACACAATACATAAACATACTTAATACATATAAAAAAAATATATATATAAATATCTATACGTTTATAATAAAATCGTAGGAAAGTCAAAACTGTACATTGAATATTTTTTTAAAAGAATACTTGTGGGGTGATCTATAATCAATTCTGAACCCAAATATGTAGTTTGTAGAATTTTTGTCTGTTTGTCTGTTTAACTGTTTGTCTGTAGGTATGTCCGGAGTAAACTCAAAAAGTACTGCATGGATTTACTTCAAATTTTGCATGAATATTACTTATAGGTCGGGTCAGAACATAGGCTACATATTATCACGCTATCACCTACAGGGGATGAGCAATGAACCAATATTTCTGTTAATCGTTCTGTAGACTCATGAAGATATTACAATGCATATTTGAAAGTTGCCTATTATTTAGTTGGGTTGTCATCAATGTTTGTATTGAACAATTGCGCTTTACTTTTAAGTGACTTGAGCAGAAAAATAAAATTTTAAGCAAATTAGGTTCAGTCAAGGTTAAAGTGGCGCCATCTATTGCAAAAAAAACATACAAAGGTAACAACTAACAGCTAACATCAATAGGGGATAGGAAATAAAGCTTCACGTTTAAACGTTTTCTAAGATCACGTTATATCTCCAAGTAACATGCGCAGGCAGATTAAATTTGTGAAAAAATGTGTAAACCCATGTTTAAAGTTGCTCCTTCTAAAAAAAAATATTTTCAGACAATCGGAGTGTTATCAATGTTATTGCATTACTTACCGATATTAATTTTAGAAAGAATTATAAAAGATATTTGACTGTTAATACTTTCATTAAGTACTTATCGCTATAAAATGTTGCTTTGTTTGAATGTTTGAAGAAAATTTTTTTTTTACATATATTTTGACAATTCTATACTGCCCACGCAGACGAAGTCGCGGACAACAGCTAGTAAAATATATATATATACGAATATAAATGTCATTCATGTCGATAAATAGCATTCCCTTACTCGTCTCTTGAATGCATCCAACCGACTGTGTTTCGGATGGCACGTTAAACTGTAGGTCCCGGCTATCATTGAACATCCTTGGCAGTCGTTACGGGTAGTCAGAAGCCAGTAAGTCTGACACCAGTCTAACCAAGGGGTAACGGGTTGCCCGGGTAACTGGGTTGAGGAGGTCAGATAGGCAGTCACTTCTTGTAAAGCACTGGTACTCAGCTGAATCCGGTTAGACTGGTAGCCGACCCCAACATGGTTGGGAAAAAGGCTCGGAGGATGATGACCAAATAGTCATCAATCAATCATATTCACGTGGATTAGCTAGTGCAAACCAACAAACTCTTCCCACCGTATTATAATAAAACGTGGTTTTAAAAAATTACCAGCTTTTGTACCACCTTTAAACCACCGTCCCGCACAAAATTAGTGGACCAAACCTATTATAAGCGGGTACTACTTAAAACCACGTTTTATAATAAGGTGGTTCAGCTTTTGTTATAATAAATATTTATTTACTTATACAGATAAGAACTACTTCCACTGCTTACTATAATAATCTTATAATAGTGCAGAAATATAAATGATATTATACTTAGATAATTAGTAAAATTATCAAAGAAGTTGGTAAAAGGGCCAAGTTTAAATTGTGAATATTACAGTCTTGGGCGGTGTTGCCAGCGCGTCTGGCGGGTTGCCAGCAACTCGGAATAAATGAACGTGAATGGAAACATTTGTTGCTCTCAAACCATTGTTGGCTTTTGTTTTTTCCGGTATCATGACAGTAGTTCTGTTATTTTTTTATTAACGGCAAAAGTCAGTGTAACGGTTTATTTAAAACTATCTTCCGCCCGAGGTTTCAGCCCAGTCTCGAAATATCATCTATCCCCCTTACTTATAAAATCACTAATCACCTTGTAAGCAACATTTTAACTAATCACTACTTAAAGTCTTAAGTAGTGATTAAATGTTAGATAGACATGCTTAAGCAACGTTTATAAGTAAGAATTTTCTTAAACAGCCCTTAAGTATTACTTATATTTAATTCACGTTTATAAGTAGGGCTGAATATATCTTTATACCAGAAGTCGTAAATAGCGAAGTCGTGGTGGCCTAGTGGTTAAAGAACCAACCTCTCAAGTATTAGGCCGCGGGTTCGATTCCAGGTCAGGCAAGTACCAATGAAACTTTTCTTAGTTTGCATGTACTTTCTAAGTATATCTCAATGACTGTGTTTCGGATGGCATGTTAAATTGTAGGTCCCGGCTCTCATTGAACATCCTTGGTAGTCGTAACGGGTAGTCAGAAGCCAGCAAGTCTGACACCAGCCTAACCAAGGGGTATTGGGTTGCCCAGGTAACTGGGTTGAGGAGGTCAGATAGGCAGTGGCTCCTTGTAAAGCACTGGTACTCAGCTGAATCCGGTTAGACTGAAAGCCGACCCCAACATAGTAGGGAAAAAAAACGTCGTTTTTATTTTTTTGTAAAAGGTTTTTTTTTTGTAACTTTTCAGTGACAAGCATAGTTGTCACTATCCGCATAAGTGGAAAGTTCTCATTAATACGAATAATATAAGCCCAAACACGAGGCAGTTTACACATTCAGTTGTCGAGTTCCCTCGACCTTCTCCGGTCTCCACCATCAGATCAGCTCCAAACCTTTACCATTGCGTAGTGTTATGAGACATACGCCTTAGTGTCAGTTTGTACCCTACGTATGCCTACAATTTTCGAAAGTTGCCCTCGATTTCTCCGAGTTTCCATCACCAGATCCTGACTGATCTGATGACCTGATTATGGGACCACCTGGGAGGTAAACCATATCAAACAAAAAAACATTTTGCAAATCGGTCCAGGCGTCTTCGAGTAATCGGTGAACATACGTAAAAAAAAAAGATCCCGACGAATTGAGTACCTCCTCCTTTTCGGGAAATCGGTTAAAAGGCTCGGAGGATGGTGATCAATTTATAAGAAAACTACACTCTTTAAGTGCGTTCCAAACTCAACTGAGCAATGACATAGTTGCAAATCAATAACCTATAGAGAAATGACTGCAATGGATGAATATGTTACGGACTATGTGAAACAAACATATTGATGATAAATTTGATGATAAAGAACTGTATGTAAAATTTATTTTCTTATTATTAAATTATTTATTCTCAAGTAAGTGACATTGTGTGTTTTCATTGAGAACAATGTTTCTTTAAACCTTATGAATCATTAGCATATTTAATATTTCTGCGAACTTCAGAGACGTTACATTTGTAAAAGAAAAAATGCTCAAAATTAAATGTTTATTATTCTGCTGCAAGGAATTATTTATTGTACCTTAAATAAATGGAATTAAAACGAAATCCTGCAACGATTAGCCTCTAATGTCTGTTTAGACCACTTCTTTCTCGTAGAACTCAGGGTCTTTCCGTATATTTATCTTATATTCTGTCTTCTGAATTAAAGCAACCACATCTCTTATATCAACATCTATTCTCGTAAGTTTTTCGAACATTTTAAAAGAAAAGTAAATCGCGGAAAGTCTGGTATGATGAACCCGAAACGCCCAATACACCCATTTTTGCATATTTTGGAGCTGCCTCAACAGTCCGAATAAAAATCCTAGTTTGTACTTGAGGTTTGAGATGTATTTTTTTCTTAGCTGCTGGGGGTAAATTAATTTGTAACGTACTTCGTACACAAAATGCTCCATGAGTTTCAATAATATTCTTTTTGCCCGCCTTTTTGGCCAGATACTTTCCTCTGTGTCATAGATTTCTCTTCGAGTTTCTGGGTCTTTCAACTGGAATTGAGCAACCATGTGATCGAATCTACGAGTCAGTACTGTCGGGTCACCAGCACCGACCAGGTAGTTGGAAACCGGTGTTGGGTCTGTGTTCAATATTTTTTCAATTTGTCTCTGCAAGCGGCGTTTTTTCAATTCTCTTACTGTTGTATTAATATATTTTGGTTTTTCTATTTCTGGTGGGATTGTAGCCATGGGTATTTCTATTGTTGTCGATTGTGTCTTGTTAGATTTGGTTTTGTTGGCGTTTAGCTTGACCGGTTCAACTGTAGATTCCGTACGATTGTCGTGAACAGCCAGGCTGTTCAGTAAAGCTCGTGCTTCGTACACATCGCCGAGTTCTTGCGCGATGATGTCGTCTGCACTTAATTCAAAGATGTCTTTTTCGCGTATTGACCTTGCGCACACACCTGAAATATTGTGTGGCTCTGTTACACATATGATCGTTAAATACAAATTATGACTTACATTAGTTAAAAAGGCGAAGTGGTAAAGTAAGATGAAATCACAAATTAAAATCCTTGAAATAACTAAACTGTCATTTTTTATGAACTTCACTTTTTATCATAACCATTTTCCGTTCGCTAATCCAATACATAGCCATCACAATATATGTACTTACAGAACAATAATAACAATATGCATCTCCTGAACATATTTATGCCATTAACTGTCCTTGTTAAGACAAATTTAGTATGAGAAGCAAAACTCTAGACCTGTTACCGTCCGAAACGTCAGCGTGGACATAAAATAGCAAGAACATTACTGCATAATCACACGATAAAATATTTCCAATTCATTTTAATGGTTTATTTATTAAACCTTTTATAGGTTTGTATAGGTGGTAATTAACTGTGTGATTAGAAAAAAACTGTATTTTATACTAACACCTAGTTTAGCATTATAAAGAGGTAGAGTTTATGAGTTTGGAAGTTTTTGATATCCTTTGATGGATCCTATTTTTAAACACATAAAACAGTTACATTTTATTAAGGTATTCATTCTAAGGCTTCTATTTGTTAAAACCTCCTAGAAAGCATTTAGAAGATTAAACTCTAGACTAAACTGAGCTACATTTACGTATAGAGAGAGTAGGGATCAAACGATTCCGAAACATTGAATGACAACGATTGATCAATACACCACAATTTGATATCCACATTTCATGTCACTATTAAACTTATGCCCGTGACTTCACCTGAGGAATAAAATCTTATCCATATATTAGTATATGTATATCTAGAGGTAGATTGTCAAATGTCGAAATATGCAGAAGAAATACCTATAGCCTATTTTTATGGGAAATCATCAAATGACTCATCCTGCTGTGGGTTAGCAGCGTGAGGGAGTGTCAGACTCTTACTGACTAAAACCCATCCCAGCCTTTTATAGGTATACCAGGGCCGCGGAGTTATCTTTCGAATAATCCCACAGTCCCGGTAGAAATATAGCCTGTCTTTGACAGTACTTAACAGGGTTACTTATGAATAGATAGTTATAAGTAATTAATTTACAAAAAGAAAACCAACTTCATAAAGACCGTATTATACATTTGGAATATAAGATTCAGGACATCCAACAGCTTTCCCGATCATCATGCGTCGAGATACGTAACGTGCCTGCCGAGGTGAATGAGTCAGTGTATGACCTAGCCACGATTATCAGCAAAGTTGGTGCAGCAGTCGATATGACTCTCAATCATACCGAGCTACGAGATGCGTACCGCTTACCCGGAAAACCAGGAACCATCAGACCAATTGTTGCAGAGTTTGTAAATGTTCAGGTCAAAAACAAGCTGATCACGAGTGTACGTGACTTTAATAAAACCCATCCGAACGATGATCGCCTTAATACTAAATGCATTGGCTTACCTGGAGATCGACGCCCAGTATATGTTGCCGAATATCTTCCTGCTACTTCCAGAAAACTGTTCTACGAGGCAAGAGAATTTGCGAAACAAAAATTGTACAAGTTTTGCTGGACGGTGAATGGCAACATTTTCTTACGGAAATCTGAAGGATCCAAACAAATACTTGTCAGATCTACGGAAACTCTGCGGAATCTACAATTGGATATAAAGCAGTGACTAATTTATAGCTTAATTCTGTTATCCACTAACCATTACTATATTTGTCTAAAAGATACTCATATTCATCTATCAAAACGTAAGTGCTTATTTCATTATAAAATCCATATAAACTGTATTAATAATCATTACCTGTTGCTCACATCTCTTGTATTATCATGTATAACAATAATATCAATGAACCAAACAACTTTCCAACATAATTTACACTCGCATCTTTTTACACTAATTGAACCTCAGTCCCCAGTACGAGTACATACTGTTACTGCAAATTTTGCAGAAACAAATTGCTATACTTATATTTCAATTAAAACTACATATCCGTATCGAATTTGCCAAGTCTATGTGAATAGCCTGTGGCACTACTCATTGCGTCATATGTATACTAATACACCACACAAAGTCTTCTGATGGCTAATGTTACACAAGTTATTGATGACATTGATCGCACCGCCTTTTCAATGAGTCTAAAACTTTCTTCTGTTGATGACTGTAAGATGCACTTGGGAGGTGACGTAGGAGGTCAATACTCGGTTGTGGTCCAAAATATACGAAGCATCAATAAGAATTTTGTCAATTTTTCTGTTCTTTTGAGTCGGCTGAATTTTTCGCCAGACATAATTGTATTGACTGAATGTTGGCTTGATGACACATGCACCTGTTTTGAAATTAATAACTATGATTATCACTGTTCCAAAAACTATCTAAACCAAAATGATGGAATAGTCGTATATACCAAAACAACTCTGCAAGCCTCTGTGGTGGAACCATCCTTTAAAGACTCGAACTGTTTGATTGTCAATATCAGAGATGAACTATCGCTCATTGCTATATACAGGTCTCCATCTTTCTATAACATAAATAACTTTTGCGAATCATTAACAAAGCTCATGGAGACTTCTAAGGCTACGACATGTGCGATTGTAGGGGATCTGAACATTGACATTAAACCAGATTGTACTGACCGTCGCGCAACCGAGTACCTGGACTTAACCGGCCACTATGGGTATTTTCCAGGACACACTTTGCCTACGAGAGGTGATAACTGCCTAGATCATGTTATGCTAAAAACGCAAAAGTCAGCTACCGTTATAGTATGTGACACGGGCATAACAGATCACGAGACAGTTATCCTAGGCATTCAAAATGAATCGGCTAGGACCAAAGTAGAAAAACGACACATGCGCATTGACTACATAAAATTAAAAACCGATATTGAAAACTTGTCTTGGGAATGGCTTAGTGAGCAGAAAGATGTCACAACGGCATTCCAAATGTTTGTCGAAATTCTCTCAGCCAAAATTAAACAACACACCACTAACCGCGTTTGCCATAGCTCAGAGGCTATTATCAAGCCATGGATTACTAAAAGCCTTTTAAAGTGTATAAGACGACGAGACTTAATGCACATTAATGCAAAGAAAAAAGAAAATTGTGATAATCTAGTCATTCAACATGAATATAAGAAATATCGAAATCACTGTAACAATTTATTAAAAAATCTAAAACAAGAACATGACCGTAAACTGCTTATGGAAACTAAAGGAGACTGTAAAAAGCTATGGCACGAAGTTAAAAAGATATGTAATATTAAAAATAAAAAATCTGAAAAGTCTGAGCTTTTGACATGTAGCGAAAACCCTGTGACCACTTTAAATAATGTTAACAATTATTTCTCAACTGTTGGACAAAACCTTGCTGCTAAAACACTCAGTCTATTGGGCTTAACTGAAGATGAATTAGCACGACATAATGAGCAGTACAGCACCGTTAACCCTGACACTAACTCTTTCTTCCTTGCTCCGACTGATGAAAAAGAAATACTTAATATTATTTCTTATCTCAAACAGACGTCAGCTACAGGTTATGATGGCATTAATAATACTTTCCTAAAGCAGTGTGCACATTCCTTGGTCAGCCCAATTGCATATCTATGCAACTTAAGTCTTATTACAGGCAAAGTACCTGACTGCGTAAAGATTGCAAATATATGTCCGATATTTAAAAATGGAGATCCCAAGGTCCCTGCAAACTATCGCCCGATTTCTTTACTAACGGCTCTCTCAAAAATTCTTGAGAAAGTCGTGAACAAGCGACTACTCGGCTACCTAGAGAAAAATAAATTAATTTCGGACAGTCAATATGGGTTTAGGGTAGGCAAGTCCACGGAGGACGCAGTAACTGACTTAGCCGATTTCATTTCCCTCAAACTTGGGAAAGGGCAGGCATGTACCGGCATCTTCCTGGATATCGCCAAGGCATTTGATACGATTTCAAGGAAACTCCTGATTAAAAAAATGTCCTTTCTGGGAGTTCGCGGCATTGCTCTGGACTGGTTTACCTCGTACCTTGATAATAGAATTCAGAAAGTCATTTTCGGGGAATATGCAAGTGACACAACCACGGTGAACTTTGGTGTGCCGCAAGGAAGTGTGTTGGGCCCCACCCTTTTCATTATATATATAAACGGACTATGCGCCTTGAAAGTACCACAAGCCAGAATCTTTACTTATGCGGATGACACCGCAATTGTGTTTTATGGGGAAACGTGGGATGATGTTCAGCACTGTGTTGAAAACGGTATTAAAACTGTTTCGAACTGGCTCCAACATAATCTCCTAACTCTAAACGTAGACAAAACGAAAGCAATAAGCTTTGCCGTCTCCAAACGCACGTCCCCTCACAGTGTTACCTCTCTACGGCTGCATTCCTGCTCCAGTTTAGACAATTGTAGTTGCCCACGCATAGAACAGACAGACTCGATTAAATATCTTGGAGTGTTTGTAGATAATCGTTTGTCCTGGTCTAAACAATTGAGTGCCTTAAGGAGTAGGGTTCGAAAGATGCTCCGTATTTTTAAACTACTGGGTAGGATTGCAGATGACTCAGTTCTAAAGATGGTGTACTACTCCCTCTGTCAATCTGTCCTAAACTACTGCATAACAGCATGGGGCGCAGCAGGCAAAACCTCATTTATTAAGGTAGAAAGAGCTCAGCGAGCTCTACTCAAAGTTGCCTATAGACGACCCTTTCGATACCCCACTAACACACTATACACTGAAGTGGGAGTTCTAAGAGTCAGACAGCTTTACATCTTATCTGTTACTCTAAGATTTCACAAGACCTCCCCTAATACTTGTATTAGGTCAAGTAGAAGGGTATATTGGGAAAAGATTCGTTGCCACAAGACAATAGGTAGAAGTTCTTTCGGTTTTATGGGACCACACATCTATAAAAAACTAAATGATCGACACAATATTCTGCAGCTAACACCATCTAAATGCAAATCTGTGGTCACGAAATGGCTTCTTACATTGGACTATGACATGACGGAAGACTTTATAGGCACATAGTTACACTATTTGATATATATACATCAATTATTACATTACATTACATTATTATATTCATATTGCACAAATTAATTACACTATATTTATGTATTTATAAAATTTGTATTAACCTATATATAAGCAACATTCTTTTAAGACCCAACTGCAAGCCTTACTGTTTTTGTTTCTGTTTTTCCTTTATATGTGATTTATTGTAACGGATGAGCATATGATTTGTGTATTAATGTATAGTATGAAATCCTGTCTCCTCCTTAGTACCTCAAAATTTGTACATGAATTGTAAAAGTGACAACGAATGAGCCTGGAACTTACGACACAGGGAATCCTAGTGTAAGTTTCAGGAATCAAAACAATTGCTTGTAATTTATAAACAATAAATTATTCTTATTCTTATTCTTATTCTTATTCTAATTACGGAATCATGTTTAGGTAATCATATAAACACGTCGTCATTAAAAACATAATGATTTAATAAAATTAGGAACCCCGTTCAGGATCATTCACTACACGCCATTTAATTAAATGGTAAAATGTACACAAAGTCGAGGAAAACAATTTTTCATTTAGATTTAGACTGATTGAGTGTTTCCAGATTATAAAAGCCAAAAATAAAAAACTTTTTACAAAAAAACAAAACCGACTCCCAAAAACACTGAAAAGCAAAAAAAAACTATTCTTAGGTGCATCGGCCTAGAATTCGGTGTCTAGTGGATGATGATATATTTATTTCGCCACCGACTTCTAGGCCGATGTCGGCCTAGAAGTCGGTCCATTTTTATTTTTGGCTTTTCAGTGACAAGTATAGTTGTCACTATCCACATTAGTGGAAAGTTCTTATCAATACGAATAATATAAGCCCAAACACAAGGTATTTTACATATTTAGTTGACGAGTTCCCTCGACCTTCTCTGGTCTCCATCATCAGGTCAGCTCCAAACCTTCACTGTTACAAAGGTTTCGTCAATACAAAGAATATAAGCCCAAACACGAGGTAGTTTACATATTCAGTTGTCGAGTTCCCTCGACCTTCTCTCGTCTCCATCATCAGGTCAGCTTCACTGTTGCATAGTGCTATCAGAGGTACACCTCATTGTCAAGTTTTTAACCTATGCATGCCTACAATTTTCGAAAGTTGCTCTCGATTTCTCAGGGTTTCCATCATCAGATCCTGGCCTGATGATTATGGGACCACCCGTTAGGTATACCCTATCAAACAAAAAAGAATTTTAGAAATCGGTCCAGGCGTCTTCGAGTAATCGGTGAACATACATAAAAAATAATAAAAAAAAAAAGATCCCGACGAATTGAGAACCTCCTCCTTTTTGGGAAGTCGGTTAAAAATAAGGGTATAATAAAATAATTTCAGTGACGAATTTATTAAGAAAATGCCATCAAGTCAAAATAAGGATGATTAAGTTAGAACGGGCGCCATCTTGTTTTTCTTGGCGGGAAGATACACAGCACTGATAAATAGACTTAAGACGGAATAGGCAAGACGGATTGCTGTTTTCATGTTTATACCATGGATAGGCGATTCGAGATTTCCGATTTTCTGTTACCTAGTTGCTGAGGGTGATTTTAGACCAAACGTTAAGAATTATAACCAAAATCTCAGCATTCAAGCATTATTATTATTTCGTTTCGTTTCATTATTCTTTTTAAATCAGTTAAGTGGAACGCCTAAGACCGGAATCTTTTCAAAATAATATTCTCGAAATGAGTGCGTACAAATCTCATCCCTACGTTAAATTTCAAAATAAAAACGTAACGAGTTCTCATAACAGTTGCATTATCATATTCATACATGTATACCTACTACTTCAAGGAAAAACTAACTGGTAAAAAAAACACGACTTTCATAAAAATTGATGCACAATTCCATTCGCCGACTGAATTCGCAGAACAAGCTACTCCCAAAGGGCTTGGAAATGTCATACAATTATTAATACGCCAACGTTGGTACAAATATTGGTATACGGAATGATACGAGCTGCTAAGTGCTACAATGGAATAAATTATGATGCGTACTATGGGAAATTTCACAATTTATAGGCATATTTTAGTCATTACACTCCATAGTATACTAAGTTAAAACATTTGTTACCCTTACAAAACAGAGCAAAGCGACAAAACTATTTAATTTAAACTAAATCAAAATTTCGTAACTTTCGCGCAAAACCTAAAACTAACAATAAATCACTTCCCCAAACATTTTGGGTTGCCATCCATTAGTTAGTGTTGCCAACTTATCCATATTTTTTACCCCGGAGTTCCGATATCTGGCTCATAGCTGCGCGTTCTACTTTCAAATGTGTTCCATTCATGGAAAAAAATGACTACCGGAGGTGCCATAACGAAAAATCGTGTCAAAAATTAGCGCGCCAAAATGCGGGGCTGCAGGGGACGGGGAATTATCATTATTATTACTGTCTTCGCCTTTATACGCCTTCTTTGGACCCGATCATTTTTGTAACACCAAAAATCGTTGACAGATGTCCCAAAGAACCCGAACTCCTCCTTAGTTCAATCTTAACTGATCGTTTTGGTCATATTTGACCGAGAAGTGGGCCCCTGCATTGCCTGCATTATGGCATCTCCGGTCATCTATCCTTACTCCATGGTTCCATTAATGTATGACGATACGGCATTTATACGCAAAGGCAGGTTACAAAGTGTCAGGTGTTACATTCTCAGACTTGTTTTTTTGAGACTGGAAGAATAATATAAGGTAAAACTTTACATTTTGCATGTGAGGTGAAAAATGAAGGCTTATGACCCGAGCAGCAAATGGATTGCGAAGCAGCGACCTTCTTCTGTTTTTGTTGATTTTTCTGTTCTATTGTGCCAGGTTTGTTACGATAACTGGTATATGTATTTTATAAACAAAATATAATGTAATGGTGGATGGCACTATGTAACTGGTGGTTTGGTAACGCTAAACAAGTAGTATTAGGTAACTGACTATGGAGTTTGTCTGTCAGTTTCAAGCTGCCGTAAATTTAAATGGAATGAGTACAATTTTGAGTTGATAAAAACGCGGAAGATCAAGTTTGGAAATACCCAATTTTACACTTGAATTATTGATCTTCGAATAGCAACAAAATACCAAGTGATCTAGCAAAATATACGAACAGAAATAAACACGAAAATACCCGCAAACATACTCATAATGACAACACCCAAAAAATACGACCTCATTTGTACCTAACGTTGGCGAAGCTCAGTTTTTTTCAGCAGTACAGCCATTTATCTCCATAATAGGCTGGCTTGAAGCGCACAAGCCAAATACAATGGGTCACCGGCCAACAAAAGTAACGATCGATTGACCCACAAAGCGAGTAGTCAAAGCCTTATGTTGGAACTGGCCATAAAATGTGGATATGCTGATAATTTATGGTCTCTGATTGGTAACGGATCAGCTGTCATTTTAGTTAATTTGACAGATGACAGGTTGTGTGGTGACGCTATGTCAAACTAGCTGAACCTGAGATTCCACCCGCGTTCCAGAGGAACGAGTTCTTCGGGTAAAAAGTATCCTATTTCTCCGGATAAAGCAGTTCCCGCAACTGGGTAAGAGTAGCAAGTAATGTCCATTCTCCTTTATCAGGTTCGAGACTGTCTGTCATTTATACCGATGAAATAGTTTTGATGGAATAGATAGACAGAATTATATTCACATTAATTGGCTCAAAAATTAGAAATTACTAACTCAATCATAACAGAAAAAAATATTCAGTTATTATCGAACTATCATCGACTAAAACCACAACACACCACTAGTACAGTAATATTTACCCAAACAGGGTAAAGTTTCACAAGAAAAGGTCCGATATTCATTAATTAAGGACCTCTCCAGTGACCCTCTATTAGTTTAATTTGGCGCAACGTTTTTGCGAGGACCCCTGTGTACTTTTCAGTAATTACACTGTAGTTCATAATTATTGGGCCAGTTAATGATGTTCCGTTTTATAGATAAACGGGTATGTTTATTGGGGAATTTGTTTAGGTAATACTTTATTGCGTTGTGACATGTTTGTAGTAAATGTTACATGCTGCGTTGTGGGTTAAATAGATTTGCTCTTGCTGTGACTTCTTCTGTAGATTTTAGATAACTACTTAATTATAAAGAAAAGTTGTATTCTAGATGTTCCTCTGTATGAACAAAATTGAAGAAAGAAGAGATTTCAATGTGAAGATTTAAGTGGTACATAAGTAGCTTTATTTCAAGTTAAGTTTTAAAGTCTTAAAAATAAACTGATAGAAACACCAAGTTTTTATAACGCTTATTTAAACTTGAAACAAAGTCCTTTACATGTTGCTGTAAATAACTTCAAAGCGACTTTTTTATTGCAAATTAGTTTTTTCACATTTATTGGAACTGAAACTACTAAAACAACTTATGAAATCACAACTATTTGAAATAAAAATAAAAACTTTAAGTTCTAGAATAAGAATAAAACTCATAACTTTGTTGAAAGAACAACAATATTAATCAGCTTATGAAAAAACGGAGATATAAAAATTTTGAATAAACTGACAAAGAGCGTGATTTTTTCAAAAATACTTTTTATGCTCTCTTTATTTGCAAGACAGTGTAATTGCACGATTTACTGTGGAAAAACAGTTTTATTTGAAAACTTGCTGGTCAATGAACCTTGTTTTAAGACGCTTTTATTAGGCTGACCTATACGTGACTATGTCATGGAATCTAAGGCAACTAATATAACCATCATCCAAAGATAGCAGCTGTAGATATATAGTTCTGATGATAATACATGGTACCTTCGAACTGATTTAACGGCGGAGCTGGAAGATATTTTAAACTATTAATTTATTGTAGAATTGTCCACGGTTACAATTACAATGACGAACAATTAAACAAGCATAGACTAAAAGAATTAACATAGGTACAACATACTTTTTTTGTATACTAAGTTTGAAGCAATAAAAATTTATAGTTTAAAAAACTAAAAAAACACGCTAAGTAGTTATGTATTGGCATCAGAACTCAGAGCGTGTGCAAAATTTCATCCTAATCGAGGACCGGGAAGTGGGTCAAATTAAGATTCCAATATTTTCTTACATACCTACATAGTTACAAGTGAAGTTAATTTTAAAGCGTCAAAATAACTCCAAATTGACTCTCGTACTAAATGTATCGAAAATCTTAACCACCAATAAATCGACAGCGACGGTTCTTGAACATCACTTAAAGAGGCTCTTATTGGACGTTGCTACCGAGATTTTCATACTTTAAGAGTCACTCCTTCACGCTTATTTCTTACCTTCCCTTTGCTATGAGAGTAAAGGAATAGTGTGTGCACCTGTGTCTGAGAAATGCTTCTGCACTATGATACTTTATTCTGCGCAGTTGGGTAATTTTCTTATAAGAGAACAGCCGCCAAAAATAGGCTAGGCGGTCATCATCGTCATCATTTCTTACCTTCCAAATGGAAGCCTCTTAATCATTCTAAACTGCGTTATTTCACAGCAAATATTTATACTCATCTTGATTTCATACTTCCTCCAAGGTAAAAGAATGTTGCCAGCATCTTTCATACACAATTCAAATACTGAACATCGTACAAAATTAATGGAAACGACATCACAAACGTAACATATTGCTCAGTGTTGCTACACCTGAATATTTCGCCGGCGTCAATAATGTTGCCATAAATCAAAATTCTATTATGAGATCTTGAATTGAGGTCACAAGTTAACCCAGCGGGGCCCAGCAGGGCCAAGGCCTGCCGGGGCTGCGGGTTGTTCGAAAGAGATACCGCGGCCCTGGTACATAAAAGGCCTATGACGGAACACGACGATTTTAGTCAGTAAGAGTCTGACACTCCCTCACCGCTGCTAACCCACAGCGGGAGGGGTCATTTGATGATTTTACGTCGCTAAAAAAAAAGGTCACAAGTTAAATGTTAGGTTCAGGTATAATTATAGGAAGGAAGCGTTGAGTTAATCTATGTATGTTTTAATATAGAAATGAATTTCTGATTATTCACCACCAACTAACTGGCTTGCGACTAAAAAAAGCCGTGCTCCAATCGGTTTTTATGAGCCTCGGTGTCACAGAAAACACACTTTTGTGTGAAAACAATTTACAACGCCTACTTTTGTGTCGAAAGTTAAAAATAAGTCTTACTTATTTAACAGAAGAATTCTAGCTCAGTTCCAAGTATAACTTAAAGCTACCCTAACTTATTTATTTATTTATTTATTTACTTATTGGAAAACCAACGGCTACACAAAACAATGTTGTAGACATATATAAAGAAACAGAAAGCCAATTATAGGTTTTATTTATTTATTTATTTATTTATTTATTTATTTATTTATTTATTTATTTATTTATTTATTTATTTATTTATTTATTTATTTATTTATTTATTTATTTATTTATTTATTTATTTATTTATTTATTTATTTATTTATTTATTTATTTATTTATTTATTTATTTATTTATTGGCCTATCTACAATTGTTACACTGTTTGTTCCTATGATACTAGTAATAAAAATACAAGCATAGTGTACAACATAGAGCGATAGACACAGCATGCAAAAAGGAAAAAAAAAATAACAACATAAAGCTACAATATACTTAGTGCAGAAATAACGCTACAATTACAACAAAAGTGGGTAGGAAAAGTTTAACAATGTGGTATGTTTTTTTGGACTTGGCGCTTGAATTTCTGAAGTGTTGTGGAAAAAATATCAATTGATTCATTGCAACTATTGAGAAGCCTGCAAATTCTGGGGATGGGAGAGTTGGATCCTGATACCGTTTTGCGGAATGGCGGACGTAATAATTTTATAGGGCGACGCGGATAGTTGTGGGGTATGTTAAAGTTAAACTTACTTAATAAATCAGGGCAGTCTATTTTACTCTGGAGTATTTTAAACAGGAATATTAAATCTATATTGTCTCTTCGTTTTTCAAGTGAGATCATGTTAAATTGTTCCAGACGTTTTGCATAACTCCGCATTTTTCTGCTTAATCCCACAGAATAGGTAAGATGGTACAGAAATCTTTTCTGGATCCTCTCTAACCTAAGACTATGTGCTGCGTAATGGGGACGCCATACAACCGCGCAGTATTCCAACACTGTGCGAACGAGACAGTTAAAAAGATAGATCTTAGTTTTAGGTTTGCGAAAACATTTGGCGTTACGTAGCACAAAACCGAGTGTCTTTGAAGCTTTTTTAACAATGTTGTCCATGTGAGGAATAAAAGTTAATTTATTATCCAAAAGAACTCCCAGATCTCTGATCACATCAACTTTGCCAAGGTACATACTGTCCATACTATAATTAAAGTCGATGAAGTTAGCCTTGCGAGTAAACGTAATTTGGGATAGTAGTGGAATAACACGCTTATAGCTAGGTTATCAACTGATCTATGAGAAATTAAAATTATACATAGTTACATATTACAAAGTTAAATTTTGAAAAAATCGTGATTTAGCTGCCTACGAACCACAGCACTCTTGGTATTGAATGGGTCAAAAGAGTACTCTTTACACAATTTGTTAAAATCCTTGCTCGCTCGCAACATATATGTATTCTGCCTATAGTTCGAAGATGACAATGGGACTGATATAGGTGGGTTAAACCGAACAGATTTTTGAGGAACAGAGATATTAAGTTTTTGCAATAAATTAGGGCAGTCAATTTCATTTGACAGCAGTTTGAGTAAAAAGGATCAGTCGGCTAAACGGCGTCGGTTTACAAGTGGCTGAAGGTGGAATTTTTTGCATTGATTTATGTAATTCTCTGACCTGTATGGTATATTGAGCCGATAACATAAAAATCTTATAAAACGTCTCTGAATGCTCTCTAAGCGATCAATATATTTGTCATAGCCTGGGTTCCAAATTTGTGATGCATACTCAAGGTGACTTCTTACAATAAAGAATTTTAATTCTTATTTACAACCCTTAAACCTCAGCAATACACAAAACTCCTCTGACACTTTTCAACTACAAGCCCAAAACACACACGGCCCTACAATCACACACCCATAACGGCAATTAATTTCCTAATAACTGACCTTCAATCAAACCAACACATACAAACACAAACACCCCTCAGAATGTTATCCTACCAAATATCGCTTCAGTAACAAATTCACGGATCTTCATAAAAGATACCGGGGCCCCATCCGTCTCGTCGGCCGGAAATTTGGCCCTTCACTGGACGCTTTTGGGGCCAAACCGGTCTCCGGCAATGTATCCGAACCGTTCCGACTGTGGAAGATGACATACTTTCTGATTGGATGAATGTCTGACGGATGTGATGACTCATCTGAAAGATTGGTTCCTTTTTGGATTATGACATTTACTTATAGGTATCTACTTTTTATTTTGTAACGCTAGCGGTGTACCTGTATGTGTAGGTACCTAGACTATTGTAAATAATACATCAATACTGTTGTGTATTATTGTAATAATCACGGCAAAACATATGACGCTTAATTAGGGCTGCCATCTCGAATTTCGCCAAACCCGGACAATCATTAACAAAACCCGGACATTTGGCGTGAATCGCATTTTTTCCACGAACAAGTACGATTTTTTTTAAACAAAGTAATACCTAATTTGTAATCCATTAACATATATTTAAATTCAATGAGGTGCTTCCTTACATGAAAAGTCCAGGTTTTCCCCGGACACTTCTTGAAACGAGGACAAATCCGGGGAAACCCGGATTGATGGCAGCCCTACACTTAATATAATTATAAGATCCTTATGTAATACATCTACGTTTAGCAAATAAATATGTCTGATTCTGAATACATGTCATTCATCTTCAATGTCTACCTGCAAATACCGAATCTAACATTATCCTTCTCTTTGTTCCAGTCCACCTTCAGTTCGAGGACACCACACTCCGAGACTACGTCCTCCACTCGATAGTGGACAACTTCATCCGGGGGAACTTCACCCCCACCTCGTACTCCGAGCGGCCCTGCAGAGACGAGTCCCTCCCCTATTTCCTCCCAAAGCACATGCGAACCGAGCGTTCAAAACACGTGAAAAAGTCCAAAAAATTCGGAGTGCCCTATAGGACATTCGAAGACTATAGTATAAAAAGTGTAGATAGCCTTAGTGATGGGTATTACTTCAGACCAAAATATCGTAGTTATAGAGACGAGCGGTCGGTTTATCGAAGGTTCGCGAAGAGTTTGCGGATGAGAAGGAGGTACCTGCCGGCGCGCGTGGTCAGCGGTCCGCTGGCCAGGAGGCCGGCTGTGCTGCTGCAGTGGTCCCTCAATGATGCCGTGCATTTAGATAGTGAGGGAACTAGTGTTGTTTTTAGGTAAGTTGATTTTATTGTTTTTAGTCTATAAGTAGATATATCTTTGGAATTCTTTTAGGCATTTTGACTCAGTATCTACTCTCCTGTATTTCCACTACAAATTGAGATTTTTTTATGACAGCGGTCAGGTTAGACAATAAAAGAAGAAAAAAGTAGGTATTGCGAAGATATATTAATTTTCATCCCACCATCTCGGAAAGAGTAGTTTTACCCTTTTGATATCTGAGCGCAAAAGCCATTTTTATCCTCTAGAGCGGCAAAGTGATTTGAATTTAGAACATCGTGTGCAATACTCCATTTGTGACAATCTTGATAAGACTTTTCAAACAAATACATATTAAACAAATAAAATACTGCTTAAAATAATTATTCAATTAATTAAGTAATTTTTATTATTGTTCTTACATAGATTTTTAACCTCGTTTCATTTTTAAACTGAGTTTTCAAATAAATGAACTTTAATAGGTACTTCTTTTTAATTTGATACTCATATGTGCGCGCCATTTTGTTTTTTTGCATTTAGTAATTTCCTCGATGAAGTGGAATGAAATTATTATTTTTATTGTTTTGAGGTCGATTTTAAACCTCATTACATTTTTAAACTGAGTTTTTGCATAAATAAATTTTAATAGGTACATCTTTTTAATTTGCCATGTGTGACGTGCGTGCCATTTTCTTTTTTTGAGTTTAGAAATTTCCTCGATGAGGTGGGATGAAAAGTTACGTGTTGCAGTCGAGTGCAAAGATTTTTCACCTTGTGCTCTTTTGATTCCCTCGCTATCGCTCAGGATTCTAATTATTGAAACACTCGCTACGCTCGTGTTTCAATTTTAGAATCCTTCGCTTGCTCGGTCATCAAAATTGAGCCCGCGGTTAAAAAGCAACTTTGCACTCTTGTATAACAAATAACTATTATCACACTAGCCTGCTACCATTCCATTTGTTAATTATGGCATTTATTTCAAATAACATAAAATTCTCATTGATATAGCATTTCATTCATAGTTCTTAGAAAACGTATTTAATTTCGCTGGAACACTACAACATTTCTAATTAATTGCACAAGTGACATTTAGTCTATGACTAGTATTTTTTAAATGGCGTGTATGACGTCATACACTCGTGTAAGCTAAGCATGTCACCTCCCACGACATTACAAGCCATTTGTAGAGAAAATTATTTGTCAAAGGAATATTTTTTAAAAAGGTCATACAAAATAAAGGTGTTTTTTTTTTCAAAACGTTTTTGGGATGCTATTTAAAACTATCCAGCTAATTTCATTTGAGTCTGTACCATAGCATAGTTTAGGAGCGCCTTAGGTATGTGTCCCAGCCCAGCCTGTGTGATATAAGAAAATAAATTATGTCTAAAGAATTGGTCCTAAAAAGACTCCATGTATACAAACTCTCTCTTTCGAAGTATTGTCTGTAATCGCCATGAATTGCGAGACATTCAAAATAAACAATAGCTACATCAGCATTCTATAAAAGGATCGTATTTACAAAAATGACTTCCTTAACCTTCCAATTTTGTCCAAACCAATCCCAAGAGACCACAGTGCAAACACCACATATTCTTACTAACCCGATTTTCTTAATACTTTTGACCTCTTATGCGTGATAAGACTGACCGCAGCCCTATCTGGCCATAACCCGAGCACCCCGGAGCCCTATCATCATAATTTACTTGGATTCATCGCACTTTATGGTCTTAGAGGTTTTATTTCAAAAAGATTTCTCTATGGTAGGAGAATTCTTGTCGACACATTGTCTGGGGGTGTGTTTATGTTCTACGTGAAAGATTTACTAGGAAAGTTATTTTCTTTATCACCTAATATGGCTTAAGTGTAGGTATGTTATTTTTTTATGCCTTTGCTCGAAAAGCAATGTAATGATTTTTATTTACAATAGCTTCCTCAATATTTGTTAAATACTTACAGGATTCTGAATAATATAAAAGGCTCCATAAAAAAATAGAAACAACTGAATTAAAAACCTCCAATTGGGGAAATCGGTTAAAAACACAATAGTAACCATCTCGAATTTCAAAGAATTTTCTATCATAGATAGATAAAATGTAGCAGACGAGACCAACAATCTGAGAAGCCGATTTTAGAATAAAAACGTTTATACACCAAAGAAAACAAAAAAAACATATATCAAACCAAATTCAACTTTATGTTATCGACATAAGATCGATTTCAGCATAGCAAAATTGCACCTTTACTTTTTTAAACGCTGCATTCGTATACAAGTAGGTAGAATTTCAAAGCATTTTATTTGAATTGTGACCGCGAACGGTTTGAGCCCTTTGTGGTATTACATTCATTTTTCCTTGGCCTGTTTACGATGTCGAATTAAAAAAATAACGGCCGAACAAACTTTCCCGCTCAGGCCGCCATATTTGATGACATTTTTCGTTTGTAACCATTTTATTTTGTAAACAAATGAAGATGTTTTGAGTGAATATTGTTAAAAACCAAGCATATACACGAATATTTTTTAATTAGTACACAAAAAAATAGGGCTCTATCTGTACCCGTTACTGATCATATTTGTGTAATCAAAACTAAAAAAAACGAAATCCCAAAATTGTCCAGGAAAATTCGACATATTTGGTAAATTCATAATTGAATCAATCATTCATAACAATTGCTACTAGAAAATACTACGCGCAGTGCTATCTCGTTTTGAATGCCATTCATAGATCCCAGCAAACTCGCGTCTAAGGTCAAGCCACGCCCCCTTCTGCGCCAGCGATCCCTTTTCAAGCGAGCGAGAAACAGACAGTGCTAATTTATTAGCGGAAGGGTGCGCGCGTTTTTATTTTTTACAATTGTTTACGTTTTTACTGTCGCGATGTCTTATCAATTAACATCTCGGGAGTATACGGCGATGATACGAGCATACTTTTTGTGTGGTGAGAACGCGAGAGCCGCAGTACGTATGTACAGAGAATTGTACCCAAATGCTCGCCAGCCGAACGTTCGGACTGTGGTAAATGCCTACCAGCGTTTACTCGACCACGGATCATACCGAGCACCGGCTCATAGCCAAGGACGTGGAAGACCGGCGTATTCGCAGGATCTGTACATAAGATCTGTAAATAAGTAGGTACGTAAATTCTAAGGTGACATAACATAATTATTGTAAATATCAGCTGATTCAAACTTTTTAAATACGCCAAAATTACTTCTTTTCACAAGTTTTACAACTTTACTTATTTGATTTCTTTTTACCACCTAATCTTTTAATTTAGTCACCTAATTTCTTAATAATTCATTTTGAAAAAGTTGGTAATTTTGTTGGTCCTGAGCCCAAATAAAGTACCTATGAAGGAAAAGTTTGAATTGAATAAAAGTTTATTTTCCGTACACCTTTTGTTTTTAATCGTAACGCATCTATGCGTTTTAGTTACCTACATTCGTTATCAGCTGTTGGACGCGGGGCAAGTTCGAGCGAGAGCACGCGAATGCGAGAGCGACAGAATATTATTAATGAATACTACTATGAATGACCTGGAATAACTTGTACAATGTTTCCATGAATTGAGTGAAATTTTTGGATATAACTTATCGCTAATAACTTTGCTGATTATGAATATTAGTTTTTGAAACTTTGCATAGATAATACTAAGAACTTTTTAAATGAGCCCTTTAAGTATGTGCACTAATTAAAAAATAGCGGTGTATAAAATAAACGGTTTTCAGCTTATATTACTCGGAAGGACTGTAGCTTTCCAAAAGTGAAAGAGTTTTTCAAATCGGTTCGGTAGTTTCTTAGCCTACAAATAAACAGAGAAAAAAAACCTCTTTACTGTGTAAGCATAGATAGATATGCATTCAAAGGATGAGTTAATCTTACTTATAATCATCGGCATGGATATTGAGCCCTGACCTTCACCTGCGGAGGCCGCAGCCCAGCAGTGGGACGATAAAAAGGCTGAAACAGTAACAGTCCATTTCGCGAAAAAGTCTGACATGGAAAACTTTTCTTTTAGTTTTAATATCGTTAAGAAATTATATTCACTGTATCATTAATTACTTTTACATAAATAATTGCTGACATCATTAATTCGTCCATTAATAAACATTAAGAAAATTCTTTAGATTTTCATTTAAAATGTTTGCTTTTAAAAAGAATAATTAAGGGGCTTGTTCCATTAACAAAAATACATTAACGTTACAAAATGTTACGTTAAGTAAAGTCTGGATATTTTTAAATATAACAGGAGTAAACATAATGTACTTTACATTTATGAAAAGTTTTTTATCTTACATTTTGTCCTCTAGCTGTAGTAATTTATTAGTTTGTTACTTGTGTTTTATTTAGAACTAAAAAAGGTAATTACGTCATTTAACTTGGGTAAATGAATCTGAATACATCCATATTTGGTTGTGTGTAAGTAAATGGAAGTTTCTGATACCAAGAAATACTGTGACTTTCGATTAATTTCATGACAACAATTAAGTGCAATCAAAACAAACAACTACAAAAAATCATTAAAATTTTGTCAGATTTCCATTTAAATTACAAAAAAAAATCAAATATAGGCTTTCGATAGTTTATCTCTCTTTTGTATCTTACTTTAACCCAAAACTGGGGTATATGTTCCAAAACTCCACTCCATAAACCTCCAGCAAATAATTAGGAACATTGTGAGAACATCTCGTCATTAAGACGAGTACGTGCTCAGGTCAGAAGGGTCATTCATCCGAGCATCGAGGAGGGAATCAACTGCTCTTGGTCACACCGCAGGCAAATGCACCGCAGGCGAGTAGTTTCAGCACTTAGAATGTAGCATCTTATTATAGAGTGACTTTAAACTTCAAATAATCTACTAAGTAAAAAAAACTCTCGAGTCGTGGTGTCCGAGTGCTCACATCCATGCTAAGCAAATTTCTAAATGCCTTTCTGACACTTCTCGTGGACCAAGGGCCGGCTTTCAGTTCGCCCAACGTTTAAGCATTGCCATCCAACGTGGCAATGCTGCCAGCCTCTTGGGTACACTCCCGGGTGACAACGATGAGGACCAATTTTCGGACTTAGTTTCTATTTTTAGGCTAAATGAAATAGTTATTGACAGGCGCATAATGAAAGAGTTTCAGCTTTAAATAATAATATTATATTATCCTTAATACCTTCTCAATATAATTCATATTTAATTCGGTTTTATATTTCAAGTGCTTTTGAAAGATAAAGTGATCTTGAATTACACAATTTAAATTGCAATTCAGACTGGCAACTCGATCGTTCTTAAAATTTTAACTGTTTTTGTTGTTTTACCAATTGCCACTGTTAAACTACCTACTTTTGAACATTTCCAAAACTGTTAAAAATATTTTTGCGTATATGAGGCTACATTACTGCTAAATTATGTGAATAAGTAAATAGTTAATTGCAAGGAATATGAGTACAAATTAAGATTATAATTACATCAAAAGAGAGTTCCAAAATATTTTGTTCAATTTCAGTTTGCTTTAAGTTACGGCATGCTTTACCTTAAGGTGAAAACACCTGTTTTTTTTTTTTTTTTAACACGAAACCCAAATATACCACACCTAGGGTAAAGGCGGGATAGATGCCGCAGTGGGATAGGTGCCCCATTTTTAAAAAACCTAACTTCCCATGCTCGCGATTAAGAAACAACCATTTAACTAGAAGCGGCAAGCACCCCGCACCTAAGTTAGCCACGCTCCGTCGAGGGGTGAGGTCGCGTTTCGCTCGTGTGTGAATTCATCTCCTCGGCGAACTTAAAGCAAGCGTAAAATTTTTAAAGGTGAATATTTGCTGTTGTATAACTTTATAAGAAGATATTTATTCCGTCTAATTTTTTATTACGTATGTGTATTGTTTCATGAAGTATACATTTTGATGTAAATAGTTGCTCTATTGTATTTATTTATTTAAAAAAATACCATTGCATCTAACCCTGTCAAAAAGGATAGATGCCCTGATTTTTTACGGTATAGGTGCCCCTAGGGGCATCTATCCCTCCATACACCATCATCATCCACCACGTATACCCTGAATGTATTATAAGTGCTTTGAATATATATTTTTAATAATTAATATTTTTTTTTAATAATATTTTTGTGTTTTTTTATATTTTTCATGTGTTTATGTACCTATAGGTATTTACCCTTTTTATTGATTACGAATGATTTACAGTTTAAACAGTGAAGATGAAGACAATTCACCTAAGAAAAAAGTTAAGGGAAAGAAAACTAAAGGTTTGCCGGTAAAGAAGACTAAAAGAGATGGACGGGATGAGCCTAAAGATACAAATAAAAATAACTGCATAGAATGCTTTAAAAACTATGAACAAATAAAGTCTAAATCCGACTGGATTCAATGTGTAATTTGTCAGTACTGGTTACATGAAACCTGTACACTTTGATGTGGGAAACTTAAAGCACTGTCCGGTTAAATAATATGATGCTAAGTATATTGTGTTATTTTAGTTTTTAAGAAAGAATGATTTTTATGATTTTGCATGTTGAAACTTAATAATTAATATTTTATAATAAGGGTTTAAAATTTAAAATACATTATTTTTGTTGAACAAATACTTTTAGAATTTTATTGTGTTAATTTTAATTAATCTGATAATAAATATAAAAAGATTTAAAAACTGCAAAATACTTTTCATTTCAAATAAATTAAAGTAAAAGAATATATAAATATTATTAATATAATGTAATTATACAGTATGAATAAGTGTAGGGCATCTATCCCGCACCGTAGGCATCTATCCTTGCTAGTATTTTCAAGGTGGGGCATCTATCCATAGGGGTAGGCATCTATCCCCAAAAATTGAGTTCTACAAAAAACTAAAATCTGCAAAACGTGTAGTATATAGGTCCAAAAAGACAAATCACAAATAAACATAAAGGATTAAACTAGTTACATTCATAGGTGTTATTAATGTAGTACCAATATTTATTAAATTAGAAGCATATTTCAAAAAGTGGGGCATCTATCCCGCCTTTACCCTATATAATAACGTAGCTAAGTATATATATATCCCCAATCGGTTTTGTAACAAGCGATCGATCAGTGATCACCGTCGGCCGGGGATTTGTACACAATTCAATATTGTTCCCCAGTAATTACGTACACATTAATCCATGGTTACGTGACACACTACAGGACTGAACTACGAACTTTTAAATATATAAAACAACAAACCTTTTCAAATTATATAAATCCTCACACGTTTTGTGTAGACCTACAAGAAAGGGGATGTTGATTAAAAGAAAACGAGATTGGAAGAAACAGACTTTACATCAAAACGGGAAAAAACCCTCTTTTAAAAAACAAAACTTAAAATATAAAACAATTTGCAAAACGCTGTTCCATAGTCGTCCTAATATTATGTTGTAAAAAATTTACTATTTCATGCTTTTCAAGTTTGCCTGAGTAGGTTGTTTATTCAATTCTGTCTGTTCTCGAATAGGTGTAGGTAGTAGATTCATGACTTATAATGTCGATTTTCCCCTCTCCTTTTGTACTTACATCAAAAATTCTACCTAAGCATGGTAGAATTTTGTTGCAGATTTTTTGTAAAAACAACAACGAAGTAACGTAACCACGGGGATTGTTGTGGCGGCGAACTAAATACGATTATCTGAGAGAATTTCCCAAGCCCGTATAAAAATGTTGCGCTAGAGAAACCGCTGTTAACTTATTTATTAGAAGATTGTGTGGAAAATTCTGTTTTAAAGACTTAATGTAAGGTAAAAGGCGCTTAAAGCAATGTTAACTATGTAAAAAATGTTGTTAGTTTGTTATTGAAGAGGCGACTATTTTCTTAGGGAGACAAACTATTTCGTGTTATAAATCTGACCTAAAAAACTGTATTTTAAGGCCATTATCAATCAATCTTAAAAATGCGAAAGATAGATTGTCGATTTGGTTGATTTTTTAGTTATGATTGAGCGCCAAGCTCACCGTCAACGTGAAAGTCCGTTTTTTCTTAAAACAAAATTCATAGTAAATAGTAGTTTTAAGAAAACTGATGTTTTTTGCTGTTGTTAAACTTAGTCTTTAGCCTTAAGGCTATAAAGGTATAGTAACAAAAGGTACACATACCACGGACCCAGCCGGAGCACGCCACCAGTATAATCACATACTCCATAATACACACTCAGAAATCAATTACATTTTTCATTACACACAAGTCCACCGACCGCAGCGGTCGTGTGTCACGTGAGCTCGGGAAAAACGGTCATTTATCTTCGTCAGCCGGTTTTAAACTATGTTTGGTGTACTTTGAATGCTAAATGACGCATCGAGTCGGTTATTGATGTACTGGTTACGTAGTTAGCTACTTTGTTCAGCCTCAAAGGGAAGGGTTGGCTGAAGTTCGGAGTTATTTATTTACGCTCTTTTGTAGATCAAGGCCGTTTGTTGAAGGGTAAAACAGATGTGTTCTATATAGCAGAATTTGAATTTTGTTCGTTTTTTCTTTAGGGGTTGTTCCTACTACAACATATTCAGTAACCGCGCTTTCACACTAGCCGATCTTGTTGCGCGTTTTCTACGCCGTGCATGCTAAAACCGGTCATGCTGGTATCACCTTTCGTAACGATAGTTGTCAATTGTTTGTTGTTACACGAGTTCACGCGACACCGTCCTTGGCGAACCGGGCTTTACCGAAAAACCGAGCGGAAATTCAGCTTGTGTGTCAGACATCCTTGCATCCAAAACAGAGCAATGAACTAACTTCGTCTAGTTTCGAGTACTACAACATAAACTAGGTTATCGGGTCACTAGTAAGTTTGGAATCAGTTATCAATTATGTATATTTGCGACCTCACCTCTGCCTACACATGAGGGTATAAATTACCATGATAGGCAGGAAATCTAGAATATTCCACTATAAGGATTGAGTTTCGCAGGGTTCGGGATGATCTTGGCTATAAATAAATACCTGATTTTGAAGGGTCTGTGTTGATCTTGGTTAGAAATAGATACCTGGGAATTAGTACGACTTATCGAAAAGATATTGATTTTACAAGTTTACTCTCCTTTAAATTTTGTTTTAGCATCACAATTTGGGATAAATCATTCAAGATTCTCTCAAATACCTATGCATGAAATTGTAATTGCTACAGAAAATATCAATATAGTAAAGACCGTGATTGAGTAGCCTTCTAAAAACTGTTCAGTTCTATATTACCTATATTCTATTTTGGAAAACACTGTTACCTTATCATAATTGAATCCTAAAACATTGACTAAATAAGTCATAAATCCCAGTAAGTAACGTGAAAGAGGATGACAATAAAATATTACAGCTGCAATAATCAAGGAAGTGGAAAACATCAGGGCCTGGAAAGCTATAAAATTGGTCAGTGCGGCTAGGCGCGACCGGGAAGATTGGTCCGCACGAATTTACGATCTATTCCGAGGCGATCATAAACACTGATTGTTTGGAAAAACAGCCAATATAACATCTGTTATTAAGAACTTTACATGTTTTTTTTTTCTTTAAAAACATCTTTTTTCTGGATGAAGACTAGAATTAATTACCTGCAGGTGTTTTTAAAGTTAATGTCTAAAGACGTAGACATGATTTTTATCTTCATTCTGAGGTAATTCTTCGACCATTATAACCTACTACCTACTCCAAAAAATCAACGTTATCATTTCAAGGGAACATCTGGCGAAGGAACTAAAGGTTCCAAAAAACCATGTACCTGAATATCCAGTAGACCATGAAAGAAAGGTATGTCAACTAAATCATGGGAAAACACGGGAAAATTCACGAGGTGCGTCCCAAAAATATGTTACGACCTTTCCTGCACCTGTTGTCTTGTATTATACGTATATTTTATTAAAATAGAAAGGTAATGTTTTGGGAACGTCGAAAGAAATTATTTTTCCATGTGAAAAGGCTGTTTGTGACGTTTTCCTGGCAAGTTTTGACGCACTGTTTAGTATGTGGTTTGGAATTCGCGATTTTGCAAGAAACGTAAATATGTTGACTTTGACTTAAGTACTTGAGTCCAAAAAAAATATTATCATTCTATCACTAATCCAAGATTAAGTTGAAATTAATATTGTCATCTTTAGATTTATGACTTAACAAACATTTCAGCCCAACTCGCTAAAAAGTTTCTTAACTCGCAGTCGAAATTGTATGTCGTCAATTTCACGTAAGTACTTCAAGATGAACAAAAACAAAAACTAAATGGTAGCACATTAATCACAAAGTTCTCAAGAAACTCGCAACTAATATCGAGTACCAATAGAAAGTTAAAACGTACTTCTTTTCCCACTTTTAATATTATAAAAGTTATAATAAAGTGGGTCGAACCGATGTCGGCTGAGAAAAGTACGGGCTTAGGTGGCTAATCCTTTAAGCTGAGCGATGAGAATGGAATACCAAATGTAATTATGTTTTTTTTGTTATGAAGAATTTGTAGGCATATAGTAAAGAGGTTTTTGGCTGTGACGTAAGGTTATTACTCTTGCTTGAACATAGGTTTCGTTAATTTGCACGTGAATATTTGGTAAGCAAAATAGTATAGGAATTTGCTTACTTGTATACTCACCATCACCAGTATGTAGCTAGCGGTACAAGATTTGACCAGAAAAAAGTAAACAAAAGCAAATTAATTATTCAACAAGCATAACTCTCTCCATTAGGCATTTTTAATTTAATTCCAGGATATTCTCAACGTCTGCACATTTTGAGTGCCGCAAAATTATCATGGCTATGACGCCAAACGGCTGAAATTAAACATTTATGGAATCAACGCTAAAAATGTGCATAAAGTTCAGTTTTAATTCAATTAAGCTAATTGAATTTCTCGTCCGTCTGGTGTGAGTAATGCCGTTTACGAGCTAATGACAAAAACGAACATTTAGAATACAAGTTTTAGCGCAAATATGTATGTTACTTATGTAGTTTATTAATGAGTATGCACTTTGTCAAAGCCTCCTGCTGTTTGAAATTACAAGGAAATTAGTTGTGGTAGTTCCTGCAAACTTGTAACTAGGTTACAATTACGTAATGACAAGGTCCACCAAAATGGTCTGCGAAAAAAGTGTAGTCGTCTACTGCTAGCATGTTCGTGTACAAAAGTTGCAATTTTGAGAACATTTTTGAATTATTTCGATAACGTTCGTCTTCGTCGAAAATGTCCAACATTTTCACATAAGTTTCAGCACCCTTGACCCTGAATAGAAATGATTAATGACGAGCTCTACAAGTTCTCTTTAAATACTAAATACCACATTCTCTAATGCCGTGTAACATTTCTCGCCCCTACTTCCCAGGGCGTAATTGCGCCGCGGATCGGAATACGTATCATTTGACATTTTCCCCTCGCCACTTTATGCAGTGCCGGATTAGACATATATGAAGCAATTATTACGGACCCCACGGAAAATGTAAATGAGGAATGAAAGGACCCAAAACATTTGCCGTGGGACGTCGGCTTAGAATAGCGCTCCCCCCATATCATCCCGTGGGTGTCGTAAGAGGCGACTAAGGGATAAACCGGAGGTCGGGCAGCAGCGTCCTCCGCGTACTGCACACCCTCACTGCGATCGCCAACCCGCCTGCCAAGCGTGGCGATTAAAGGCAATTACCCCCTAATGAGAAGCACAGAAACCAGGCCCCCAGTCCCCGGCAGCTCCGCTATCCCTGGCGCGGGTAGCGGTCAAGGTAACGGCGGAGCAGGGGGTGCTAAGAATCTCCGGAAGAGATCCGGCTACCCACCCCCACGACGACTGGCCCTGGTAACACACAACATTCGCACATTGAGGACTGACGAAAAGATCTGCGAGCTGGAAGAGGAGTTGAGCAAGTTACATTGGGACATTATGGGGTTATGCGAAGTCCGTAGAGAGGGAGAGGACACCGTAACCCTGAAGTCTGGTAACTTGCTCTACTACCGGGAGGGCGACCAAAAGTCCCAAGGTGGTGTCGGGTTTCTCGTTCACAAGTCCCTCGTAAACAACATAACAACCATCGACAGTGTGTCGAACAGGGTGATATACCTAATACTCAGAATATCCGAAAGATATTCGCTGAAGGTCATTCAGGTATACGCACCGACCTCGTCACACTCTGATGATGAGGTGGAGACTATGTATGAGGACGTAAGTAGGGCCATACATAGTTCCAAAACCCACTTCACTGTTGTTATGGGGGATTTTAACGCTAGGTTGGGCAAGAAAAGCGGTGATGAGTTGAGAGTGGGGCAATTTGGATATGGGCAACGGAACCCTAGGGGACAGAGGCTGGCCGACTTTCTGGAGAAAGAGGAACTCTTCATGATGAACTCTTTCTTCCAGAAGCCGCCTCACAGGAAATGGACCTGGTTGAGTCCCGATGGTTTCACGAGAAACGAGATAGACTTCTTCATGACCGACAAGAGACGGATATTCAGTGATGTCTCTGTGATCAACAGGGTAAAAACCGGTAGCGATCACCGAATCGTAAGAGCCTCACTGAATATTAATGTTAAACTTGAAAGGTCCAGTCTGATGAAGTCTACGCTCCGACCTACTCGGTCCCATATTCAAAACCCGGAAAGCTTTCAACTCGAGCTCTCTAATCGCTTTGCTTGCCTCGAGAACTTAGTGTCAGTGGACGAGATCAACGACGGACTAGTGGAAACTGTCCGCACGGTAGGGTCTAAGTTTTTTAGACCCTGCCGTAAAGATAGACCTCAAAAACTAACCGATCAAACCTTGAACCTCATGGCTGAACGACGCTTGCTACAGTTGCAGTCTTCCCATGATGCGAAGTCATATAGGCAGCTCAATAGACGAATATCCAAGTCCTTGCGACACGATCTGCGTCTCTTTAATACGAATCGTATTAAAGAGACCATACAGCGAAACCAAGGCTCCAAAGTGTTCGCAAAGGACAAGTCTATTGGGCAAAGCCAGATGACTAAGCTGAAACGGGAGGATGGCAGCATAGCGTCGACCAAGGCAGAGGTTTTAGGCGAGATCGAGAGGTTCTATGGAAAGTTATACACTTCGGTCGCAAAGTCCGTTGACAGCTTGGCAGGAGATCCAAGAGCCAAGCTGTCCCGACATTATACCGAAGATATCCCGGACATCAGTCTGTACGAGATTAGGATGGCCCTGAAGCAGCTTAAGAACAACAAGGCGCCGGGTGAGGACGGAATCACTTCAGAGCTTCTGAGAGCGGGTGGAACACCGGTACTTAAAGTCCTCCAGAAGCTCTTTAACTCCGTCCTGTCCGAGGGCAAAACGCCTGAAGCATGGAGCAGGGGTGGGGTGGTGTTGTTCTTCAAAAAAGGTGACAACAGCCTATTGAAGAACTACAGACCCATCACACTTCTAAGCCATGTTTATAAGCTGTTTTCAAGGGTTATCACGAACCGTCTCGAGCACAGGCTTGATGACTTCCAGCCTCCCGAACAAGCCGGTTTCCGAAGAGGCTTTAGTACCATAGACCACATCCATACACTGCGGCAAGTTATACAGAAGACCGAGGAGTATAACTTGCCATTATGCTTAGCGTTTGTGGACTATGAGAAAGCCTTCGATTCGGTGGAAACATGGGCGGTACTTGAGTCACTCCAACGATGCCATATTGACTATCGGTACATCGAGGTGTTGAAGTGTTTGTATAATAACGCCACTATGTCGGTCCGAGTACAGGAGCATAGCACGAAGCCGATTCCATTGAGAAGAGGCGTAAGACAGGGGGATGTAATCTCCCCGAAACTGTTTACCGCCGCAATGGAAGACGCCTTCAAGCTCCTGGAATGGCAAGGACTTGGCATCAACATCAACGGCGAATACATCACTCACCTTCGGTTTGCCGACGACATCGTAGTCATGGCAAAGTCGGTGGAGGAACTCAGTATTATGCTCGAGGGCCTCGACCGAGTTTCACAACGGGTGGGCCTGAAAATGAACATGGACAAGACGAAAATTATGTCAAATGTCCATGTTCAGCCCACCCCAGTCTCTGTTGGAAGCTCGGTACTCGAAGTTGTTGACTCATATATCTACCTAGGACAAGTAATCCAATTAGGTAGGTCCAACTTCGAGAAAGAGGTCAACCGCCGAATCCAACTCGGCTGGGCAGCGTTCGGGAAACTACGCAATGTCTTTTCGTCCGACATACCTCAGTGCCTCAAGACGAAAGTCTTCAACCAATGTGTGTTACCAGTGATGACTTACGGCACCGAAACGTGGTCTCTCACTATCGGCCTCATCTCAAAGCTCAAAGTCGCTCAACGAGCTATGGAGAGGGCTATGCTTGGTGTTTCTCTACGTGATCGAATCCGAAACGAGGAGATCCGTAGACGAACCAAAGTCACCGATATAGCCCACCGGATTAGCAAGTTGAAGTGGCAATGGGCAGGCCATATTGCTCGCAGAGCAGATGGCAGATGGGGCCGAAAAGTGCTGGAGTGGAGACCACGGACTAGCAAGCGCAGCGTAGGACGTCCACCAACGAGGTGGACAGACGACCTTATAAAAGTCGCCGGAAGACGCTGGATGCAGGTCGCTTCCAACAGGTATCTGTGGAGATCAAAGGGGGAGGCCTATGTTCAGCAGTGGACGTCCTATGGCTGAGATGATGATGATGATGATGATGAAAACATTTGTCAGTTGTGAAATGTCATTACTTCTTTCTCAACTAAAATCGAAAATTTATTTTTCGTCATACAATTAATGTTCTGATACCAATTGTAAAATAAACAGTAAGGACAATGCTCATGAAGTATGAGAAAAAAACCCAGGCCCGGCGCAAAAGAAATGTAACTCAAAATATAGGTAAAAATAAGTAATTAAATATTACATAGGGGGCATTATCGAAATCAGTGGCTATATGTGTGAAATTGCTGTTCGAATTTTAACATCTGCGGTACATTACTACTCGAGATTTTAAAGGTAACATAATGTATTAGTAAAAGGAACAGCAAACAGATACAGTTGTGGTTTAAGGCCGGCTCCACACGTTGGCCCCAACGCTCGTTCCAACGTTGGACCGTAAACTCGGTGAGGCGTCCACACGTTGGCGCATAACTTAGTTCTGTCCCGTCAGGGCCAATGTAAAGATGTCCGATACAGAAATCGAAACTGCTCTCAGCGCGTTTGTAGTGATGAGTGCAAATTTATATTTGTTACTGAGAAAAAATAAAATCCTACATTTCGATCCTACATTTAGCAGATGCACAGTTTGGGTTTAGACCCAATTTATCTACAGAAAGTGCAATTCTTAGCCTCAAGCAGACTGTCCGATATTACACAGACAGAAGTACCCCCATATATGCCTGTTTCCTTGACCTTTCCAGGGCTTTTGACCTTGTGGCCTATGATGTCTTATGGGAGAGGTTGAAGGAAGCAGGCATTCCGCGTGATCTTTTAAACGTCTTTCGTTATTGGTATAATAACCAGCTGAATTTTGTTCGTTGGGGTGATACTCTGTCTGAGGCGTACAGGTTGGAGTGTGGAGTGAGGCAGGGTGGGTTGTCTTCACCAAAGCTCTTCAACCTGTATATAAATGGGTTGATTGCTGAGCTTAGCAGTATGCGTGTCGGATGCTGGATTGACAATGTGTGCGTTAACAATCTTAGTTACGCAGACGACATGGTACTGCTGGGCCCAACAGCTGGCGCAGTCAGGAAGCTGTTACGTGTGTGTGAGCGATATGCCAATAATCTGGGCCTCGTGTACAATGTGAAAAAAAGTGTATACTTGGTTTTTGAGACGGCAGATGGGAAGGTTCCGCAAAATCCGGTCTTAACTTTAAATGGACTACCGTTAGCCAGGGTACATACATTTAAATACCTGGGACACTTCCTTACCTCGGATCTCAGAGACGAAGTAGATATTGACAGGGAACGCAGGGCGTTGGCGGTACGTGGCAACATGTTGGTTCACAGGTTCGCTCGTTGTAGTAAGGAGGTTAAAATTACACTATTTAAATCTTACTGCCAATCCTTCTACACGAGCAGCCTGTGGATGAGACATACTAAACGATCGCTTGACGCCCTGCGTGTGCAGTATAATAACTGTTTCAGGATGTTGTTGGGACTGCCGCGTTTCTGTAGCGCGTCAGGTATGTTTGCCTCTACGCATACTGATGATTTTCACGCGATAATGAGAAAGAAGATCTATTCCACACTGTCCAGAGCGCGGTCTAGTTCGAACAACATACTGAAAACATTATCTGAGAAGTATGACGATCCTTGGTTGTCTCATGTAATGAAAGTGCTGGTCAGAAGACCGTAATTTGATATATTGTCGCTTTTTTCTTTTACTAACATAATTCTAAGTTTTATTGTTACTAACACAGTTTGGGCCTAGTTGCCATTAATAAACAAGTTTATTATTATTATTATAAAAAACCACGTCAAAGAAGATGGTGGATGACGACACATCATAAAACACGGAATCGTCCATGCCGGTGGCGATTTGCTAGACGAGGAAGCCATTTTTACTCGACGTACGCACTCGCTGCGTGTTGTGGCAGAACTGAGCAACGCGCCAACGTGTGGACGGAACGCCAACGTTGGCGCGCAGATTCCTTTGATGAAACCGACACGAGACGGCCAACTACCAACGCTCGCCCCAACGTTGGGACGAATGCCATTTTCTCGATCCACACGTTGGACGAATAGCGTTGGGACGAGCGTTGGGGCCAACGTGTGGAGCCGGCGGAAACCGACACGAGACGGCCAACTACCAACGCTCGCCCCAACGTTGGGACGAATGCCATTTTCTCGATCCACACGTTGGACGAATAGCGTTGGGACGAGCGTTGGGGCCAACGTGTGGAGCCGGCGTAAGAGTGTACATAATGACATGTTTAGGGCAACTTCTCCACTATTCTACTTACTTTTACAAGATAATAGGATGATAGAACTGAAACACGATATGAATGTACTTTTCATTTTAATAATAACTTCTAAAAGTCATCGATTCTTTATTTCTAACACGACATGATCCAAAAATGTTGCGGGATGCGCGAACTGTTCCTCATGTCTAGCCCACCCTAAGTAATGTAAAACGCTCATGACGCGATGACGTGGGCGCTGCAGCCCAATGTCCTCCACCCATGAATAAAGGAGCAGTAATATCCTGATATGCCATTCCTGCCATTTTCCCTCGTATAAAGAATTTAGGTGTAAAGGAACACTGCTATAGTGAAGTTAACCCGGTTTGGACAAGGCTTACGTCGCATCCCAAAGTCCCGAGCTGTACTTCGGTATTGATTTATCTTTTTGGAGAGGCTTATTACTTGCCATATTACTTGTTTGTTATATCAGATAGCACTTTAATTAAACTATAAGCCCCAGCTGCTCATGTTACCCCTTTAACAATCAAATAGCAATTTCACACATATAGCCATTGATTTCGATGATGCCTCCTATGCAGTATTTCATTACTTATTATTACCTATAATTTGAGTTACTTTTCGTTTGCGCCGGGCTTGGGTTTTTTTTGAGCATTGTCCTTTGTAGTAAGTAATTTGATTAAGTGGTTTGTAAGTACTGTTCATACATTTCAGCCATTCATGTTAAAGTATGTGAATAGAATCATGAATAACTTTTATATAACATCACTCAGAAAACTATCGCTGAAGTACGCCCTATTTCGCAAGGTTACATAAGGGGCCCGCTGTTACTCCGGGCCCCGCAGCATCGTTGTTATTCCGGCCCTGATTAATGGCAATCGGACGAAGGCATATCGAAGTGATTAATAGGTTCTGGTTAATTCCCGGGTGCTATCGGTAGTCCCTATTCATTGAGGATTGGACGCTAAGACTTTATCTTTTTTTTTTGTTTAATAAATCCTTACTGTGGAAGGATTCTGATTATCTTTTGTTGAAAACTGGCCATAGACGGCTATTGGTGATTTTTTTTTTATTTGTAGATTTTAGACTGATCTTTGGGTTTATTTAAGAGCGTACCGTTCTCTATACGAATGTAATAAAGAGGAAACATTTTTTTTATTGTACCGTACAGGCTTTTAAAATACTGAACCTATTTGAAAAAATACCCGAGGCTATATTTCACCCTGAAGCGAGCAATGGTTACCATGGGACGTGGATGAAACCGCGGGAAAACGTCTAGTTTATACTTCTAGACTATCTAGACTAATATTATAAAGAGGAAAACTTTGTTTATTTGTTTGTTTGGTTGTAATGGATAAACTCAAAAACTACTGGACCGTTTTTTTTAATTCTTTCACCATTCGAAAGCTACATTATCCACGAGTAACATAGGCTATGTTTTATCCCGGTACGGGCAGTAGTTACCACGGGACGCGGGTAAAACCGCGGGAAAACGTCTAGTAGTTAATAAAGTTATTCTATTCATGTTTGAATAGGTACTGAACCAATAATACTGAATAAACTACAAGAAAAATCGCACCGGACATAAAAAAACTAATTTCTATTTTGGATTTTCAAATGAACATAAACAACTTTTTCAAGAATCATACTTATGTACTAGTAAACAACTCTAAGGAAATCTCGCAATTCATGTATAAAATAATTTACTAGAGCTCGGAAAAATTGAGGTGTCGCACCCGGGAAACCTATTCAAAAACATGTTAAGCCCGAAGGATAATATTTGTCTTGGAATTTATGTACCCACGTCTTTTACATTTCCTCATATTTCTTATTCTGAACTAGCTCTTTTTCGCGGTTCCGTCTACTGAAGAAAATGTTTTTATATCTGTACTATTATTAAAGTGAAGAGTTTTTTTTTTAAAGCGATTATCTCATAAACTACAGGTCCGATTTGAAAATTTATTTTAGAGACAAACCAACTTCCTCATAAACTACTTCGACTGCTTTTATATGATTTTCTGAAAGAATGGTAACAGTCCTTCTCAAAACATAAGAAACTATTGAGCCGATTCGGAACCTTGGTTTCTACTTTTTCAATCCATTAAGCAAATCCTTTGATCCTATTTGATCAGTATTAGTATGCAAAACATAAAATAACAATAACTTCATATTTCAAAAAAGAGTGAAAACCATTCCCAGAACAGATTACATCTAAAATCAGTGAAAGATTTCAGCGCAAAGAAAAATACACCTTATTGTTATGCTCTGAAGTTTGAATTTTCTTTGATGTGTAATGGGATGGGAAAATACATTTTGTAATTGGCATATTTTTATATAACGAGTCTCGGCCATCGGGCTTATTATAGCAAAGGTTTTATATTGTATAAATCAAATTAAATGTCTGTTCATTACGTTTCAGAAATGAAATAAAAAACCTTAGAACTGGTTCAGTTATTTTTAACTCTGTTTCGTTGTGTGAGTTAATTTCACCGTTGATAGAAGTAGGTTATTTTTTGGACTGAGTATTTTTTGTATTTTGTTACTATGATTATGAAAGATACTTAGATCGATGGTCCCTCTATTAACAATGTCAGTTCTGCAAAAAGAGTACTTTTCAGTAGAGTACTTCAAAGTTTGTTTTGACGATTAAAAAAAATTACATAACTGAGGATATTCAAATTCGCACTGATTATTTTATGTATTGTTTACTAAGTATTCACGTAGATAAAACTAAGAAATTATTTATGGTTAAGGAAATAAGGTACTACTTACCGACAATTAAACATGTACAATTTGCAAATTGATTTGTCGGAAATGACACATCCAACAAAACGTACTTTTAGTTACATGTAACAATGTCAAAAGTGACACATCCAACAAAAAAATCTACTATACGTACATGTAATAACGTCAGAAGTGGTATATCCGACAAAATTGTCTGTTTAAATACCATTGAAAATAGATGTAACTACCGGAACCTACTTTATTAAAGGGGATATACCTATGTTCTCGTTTCGACATTATGGGATGTTTACTTGTTCAAACGTAAAAAAACAATAAATCACCCCCAAATTCACCCGCGCGAGCGCTCCTCCCGGTGACAAAGTGCGTAGTGGCAGAACCGCGCGCGCCCCGCACTCTCCGTCCCGCGGACAGCGTCGGTTCCGTCACTACCGACACTGTTGCGCGGACGAAGTTATTGCAACCGACAATATTAACTAAACAATTGACTAAATAAAATAATTTTTAATAAAATAAAATATTACGTATGATAGATTTTTTTATTGTGATTCTATTTATGTAAAAAAGTGAAAATCAGTAAAAATGTATTTCCGACATTGTTAATAGGGACCATCGAGATTATAATTTTAAAATAAAGCCTTTTATAAGTGCCGTATAAAGTTTTTTGTTCAGTTGTTTCTACTTTTATCTTACACATAGGAAAGCTCATGAAGGAGTGGTTTCACCCGCATCCACTCAAAACTACCTCGCGCACCCGGATGAAATGTAGCTTAGGTATCGACTTACTTCCTCCATAAATCTACCTAACACTACAATATCTTTTCAAGTCGGATTCCTGAGATTACCACGTTAAAGCAAACCAACAAATTCACAAGTTTTATTTTATTAGTAGGTCTACCTCTAGATACTTCATTACATCCGAAAATAAAAGCTACTCTCCCAACACACATTTTCGCTTCCCACAGATCATGTTCCAAAAAAAACAAAAGTAAGTCCAAATAGAGAAGCTAATTTATTAATTCCCTCTCATAATAAATCAGGAATCTCGCCACAATATTACTTCAGAGCCGTAATATATTACCCACGATTTAATATCGTGGAGAAGAAATGGTCCATTTTTGCCATTAGGTAGGTATTTTTGGGCGTATCAAATATTTCCGTATTCTGTAGCCTAACTACCAGTATGGGTACCTATATTAATATTATGAAACTGAAGCATTATATAGATTTGCAGTTTGCCTTGGTTTGCATTAAATAACTTTTTCAGCTTACTATCGTTATGTAACCAAGCCCTTGTGAACATAGGCACTACTTTCTTTAAAAGTGTCCATGGATTTTCCTGCCGGCTCTTCTCTGTGAGACCAAATTTTTTTACCCGTGCAACTAGTGTGACGTTTCATAAGAGCCTGCAAAGGCCTATTTATTTGAAATAAGAACATTTGACTTTGACTTTTTAGAGTTTCCTTGAAAATGTTTCTTTCTGTATTAGAGAGCACATTTATCGATATAGGCCAGTGGTTTCTGTATCTTGGATGAAGTAGCTCCAATGAAAGAAAACAAGGCCTATGTCCTTTCTAGACACTAGACTTGACTAGTCTTCAAACGTTTGAATTGATGCACTACTTTTGTGTTCAGACAGATAGATACTTAGATTAACTTTCGCATTTATAATATTAGCGCGGATTACGAGCACATTAATCAGTCTGCATTCATTACTATTCTATCATTCCCATCTTAAGGCGCTTCTTAAGAGGGCTTTGTGAGGGCAACACCTCTTTTGGCAAGCTTTGTAATTGCGATAGCAACGCCACCTGGCTGCACTCGCGTCAAACGAACGCCCTTTGTGTCTCACACAAAAGGCAGGATTATAATCATTATAAAGGCGCGTAAAGAATGCTTCAAACGGCTCGTGTTTCAGTGTGTAGCTTTAGAAAAAGAAATTCAAATGATGCTTCATTAGTTTTGTGCCTAAGCATCATTTGTTATAGTTTTCGGGGTGAAATTTACTATAGTTCAGATCAAAATGCACGCTTCATGATTTAGTTGAAAACTCACCATCGGAACATAATCTTAATGTTATTTTTTTCGAACTCTGTTATAAAGCACTGCAGTTTAAAATTATAAATTAAATACCTTTAAACGTATTTTCCGTCACCATAAACACTGCTGTAGATAAACCATTTCCTCCCTTCAGACCCATCAAATATTAACAACATTGAACCGTAAAACAATCCAAGTATCATTATAAGTAAATATCCATTTCCCCTTGAAATTGAAAGCGTCAATGACATAGGGCCATGGAGAATAAAAAGACTAGCGGAGATATCATAACGCAAAATGTCCCAAGAAAGTAGCGCGACAAAATACGGGTATGCGGGGGACGAGAAACGTTACAGCTCCTCTCCGCTCTTACTTACACGCCTTCCTTAGGACCTACCCATAATTTTCAAAATAAAGTCACAAATCAATCAATCTTTGACGGATTGGTTTTGATTTGACAAGGAATCTAAACCCTCGTTAGTTCTAGAAACTGATCACGCGTGACCTACCTTCCTTATGGCGACGATACCTTTGCTTTCTCCGTGTATAGGGAACATTAATTTGAAGCCTCGTTTAAATACCACTCTACTAACTATTCAAAAATATTTAAAAGAGCCTGTACCTCCGCAAAATCAATACACATAAAACAGAAAATAAAAGCTTCTGGAAATAAAATAAAAACCACCTGGAATATAATTAATTCAGAAATAGGCCGATCCACTGTACGGAATCGAGACTTCCACTTAAAAATAAACAATGTAGACGTTAAGTCAGATTCGGAGGTGGCATCTGAGTTTGAAAAATTTTTCACCAATATCCCTATTTTAACAACCAGAACTCTGATGTCTTCTTCCAGTTCGGCTTTTACAATATTAAAAAATTGTGTTGCGGAATGTGACAAAAGTTTTGAATTCGCAGTTGTTAGCTCTAAGGATATTATTCTAGCATATAAAGATCTCGATGTAAAAAAGACTGCTGACCTTTGGGGATTGTCAGTTCAGATAATCTCATCGATAATTGAAATAATTTCACCTTATTTAGCAACTGTGTTCAACTCTTGTGTTGCGTCTGGTGTTTTTCCTGACTTGATGAAACTTAGTAAAGTAATCCCATTGTTTAAATCTGGTAGTACAACCGATCCATCAAATTTTCGGCCAATTTCAATTTTACCCACTTTGAGTAAAATTTTTGAGAAATTAATATTACGTCAATTGTTGAGCCATTTTAATAAAAACAACTTGTTGCACACAAAACAATTTGGATTTACCAAGGGTCGTTCTACTACGGATGCGGGCGTGGAATTGCTTAAAAATATATTCGAGGCCTGGGAGGATTCGCAGGATGCGCTCGGTATTTTCTGCGACTTGTCCAAGGCTTTTGATTGCGTGCACCATGATATACTCATCAGGAAACTTCACCACTATGGTATCAAAAATAAGGCTCTTGACCTTCTGACTTCTTATTTGCATAATAGAATTCAGAGGGTAGATGTCAACGGTAAGAGGTCTTCTGGATCTACGGTCACCATGGGTGTTCCACAGGGTTCAATTCTAGGCCCTTTTTTGTTCCTTATTTATATTAATGACCTCCCTTATCACATAAGGGATAATCACAAGATTGTGTTGTTTGCCGATGATACTTCACTCGTTTTTAAAATCAAGCGCCAACTCGACAATTTTGACGAAGTTAACAATGCACTCTCTAAGGTTGTTCATTGGTTTAATGTCAATAATCTTCTTTTAAATGAATCTAAAACGAAGTTAATTAAATTCTCAACGCCAAACGTAAGGCAGTTACCAACCAATGTACAACTAAATGGAGTAGAGTTGAAGCCTGTTGAGTCAACGGTATTTCTTGGTTTGACCGTTGATTCCAAACTCCAATGGGGCCCATATATTGTTAAACTGTCAGGAAGGCTTAGTTCAGCCGCCTATGCTATTAAAAAGATCCGACTAATCACCGATGTGGACACAGCCAGAATAGTTTATTTTAGTTACTTTCATAGTTCAATGACGTATGGGATCCTCCTTTGGGGAAACTGTGCGGATGTTGAGACTATATTTATTTTACAGAAAAGAGCTGTTCGAGCCATTTATAATCTGGGTCCAAAAGTTTCTCTCAGAGAGAAATTCAAAGAAATAAATATTCTGACTGTTGCCTCGCAATATATTTTTGAAAATTTAATGTACGTTCGTAAAAACATTTCTAACTTTGTTCAAATGTCTGATGTTCATAGCATAAATACTAGGAATAAACATAATCTTGCTGTACATGCTACTCGCCTCCACAGAGTAAGCAACTCGTTCATGGGTCAATGTATACGCTTTTACAATAAACTTCCCAAAGCGGTTCGTGATTTACCTATCAAGAAATTTAAAAATCATATAAAATCCAAACTTTTGAAAAAAGGATATTACAAAATATCTGATTATTTAAATGATAAAGAAGCTTGGGAATGAGCTGCTCGCTTAGTGAGTGATATCTTTTCAAATGCCTGTGTATTGTTCTTTTGACATTTAAATATTATTATCATCAGATAACATTTTATTAATGACATTTTTTTTTTTTATTGACATTTATATATTATAATTGTTTTTTTTTAATTATTATTATTGTGAATGTGAGTATCGTGTATGCGAGCAACATTATATACATATTCTTATAACATAAATACTGTCTGGCGGGTTTGAGTATTTTTAAATGGCCTACGCAAATGTTCTGCAGATCTGGTATCGTCGTGTGACAGGTCGTTGAGCTCCCTAAGATATGGTTGAGCTACACGCCGACTGATGCATGCGTGCCGTCTGTTGGGACTGGTCAGCTCCAGCCTGATGTGGCTCTTTCCTCAAAAGGCCATTCCAGACCGCGTACATGGTGACACTCGCACATAATATTATTTGATTTATTTATAACATGTTTGGACTTTAAAAGAGACTATGACCCTTGAGTTTGTTTCGGCATTTCTTCTCAGGGATCAGTCATTAGGAAATGCCGACCTCAGCGTTCTTAAAAATGACGTGTAAAAGTGATTTAATGTCCAACTTGCAAAATAAACGATTTCATTTCATTTCATTTCATTTCATTTCATTTCACTGGAACACTAGCTTTGATGACTGTTATTACAAACACATCATGTCAACATTAGCTTTTCGAATGGAGAAATGATTTTTCATGGTCGGGTTTTTTCCATCAATTTGTTCAAGAACTACTATTATTTTCCACGGAGTAAAGAAAGATAAGAGGAGATGCCATAATGCAGGTAGGTCAGGCGCCTTCTTCAAGCTCAAATTCTTACAGTGGGTATGACCAAAACGATCAGTTACGAGTGAACTAAGGACGCGTTCGGGTTCTTTGGGGCATCTGTCGACGATTTTTGATATTACAAAAATGGTCAGATCCAAAGATGGCGTAGAAGGATGAATTCAGTAACGTTCTTCGTCCTCCGCACACCCGCATTTTAGCGCTCTACTTTCTTAGACGTTTCACCGTTATGGCACCTCCGCTAGTCATTTGGTTCTCCGTGTTATTTTCTAATACACACTTCAGTGTGTTAAGTATTTCAAAGGTTCAAGGCTGTGTAAAAGCCATGGTCGGTTTACAAGGTTTCGGATGGATATCGGATTTCTAATGCTGAGTGAGTTAATCGTGACTTAGCTGAATACTGTCAAGTACAGCGTAGGGTACGTACAGAAATACATACATATGTAGGTAATATTTACCACGCGGGTACTGCAGGATTGTTCATACGAAATACGGAGATTTGATACCCAAAGGTCTCCAGAAGGAACATAAGTAGTTTTTAGTCAGTAAACATTTGACACTCCCTCCAGCTACACTGAGGGTTCACCTAATGATTTCCCACGTCAAAAAAGTATTTGAAGTAGTGTGCAGTTATTATATAAATCTAACAACATGAAAAAAGACGTTATATATCACGCCTGATCGATGCTCTTTTATATATGTTTTATGTTTATATATATTTTGTATATAGTATATTATTTTTGGATTTGTATAAAGATAAGTAGTTTAAGTTTGTATATAAAGTGTGTACATTACATAAAATAAAGATTTTACTCTCACCATAGCTTATCGATCAATGTGTCAATTCACGTAATATAATCTCTTTATATCACTCTAACGTAGTAAATAACCAAAACATACAGCATATCACAATATTAAGTACATCAAAAACAGAGATAATACCGACTTACCGACTTACCGACTAATATTATAAATGTGAAAGTAACTCTGTCTGTCTGTCTGTCTGTCTTTCTGTCTGTCTGTCTGTCTTTCTGTCTGTCTGTCTGTCTTTTCTTCACGCCTATACTACTGAACCGATTTGTGTGAAATTTGGTACAGACATAGTTTGGAACTTGAGAAAGGACATAGGATAGTTTTTATTACAAAAAAATATAAAAATAAAAATTATTTCGGACATATAGCGCCATCTATTGGTCAAACCAAAAATCACTATTCCACGCGAACGAAGTCGCGGGCAAAAGCTAGTTTATATATATTTTGTATATAGTATATTATTTTTAGATTTGTATAAAGATAAGTAGTTTAAGTTTGTATATATAGTGTGTACATTACATAAAATAAAGATTTTACTCTCACCATAGCTTATCGATCAATGTGTCAATTCACGTAATATAATCTCTTTATATCACTCTAACGTAGTAAATAACCAAAACATACAGCATATCACAATATTAAGTACATCAAAAACAGAGATAATACCGACTCTTTATAACAATATAAACACTGAAGCTGAGACTAAAGTACCTCACGTTAAAACCTGTTTTATTGCATTCCTCTCACCTTTTCAGCTCCAGCTGGTAATAAAAATATCCATTATGAACCGCGGGGTATCCTCCCAACGAGTTCAAGTAGACTATGTTAAAGAATATTAACTTCATTCTCTTTAATTGTGTTAATTTCTTAACTGAGTTTTGTCACAGTAAGTAGGTGGTTCGTTTCCTTTTCTAGTCTTAATGGTTCTTGGAGATAACTTTTGGTTTAGTGTAGTATTTTAAACTTACAGTAAGTTGCACTATTTAACAATAACGCTAGCCGAACCATTTCCAATTGTCAAATCGCTGATTAGACTAGTAAACGGGAACTATACAGCTGTTGATGGTATGATAATCGTTATACGATAATCGGTATATAAATGGTGCAACTCACCCTTCAACACTTGGGTATTGTTTTATATATATACTTAGGTATGACCCCACACTATAGTATATAGAATAAATTATATATAAGTTTATAGTATATTATTTATCTATTTATTTAATTTCTATATTTCTCAATTGGAGAGACTGTACTAAATAATAACCAATATCCCAGATAATCGATAAATCTCATTACTCTTCATCCCCCAAAATATCCTCACACAAACTCCATAGTTAGTTAAGAAACCAGGGTAATGACGATACAGTAATGGAATAAGTTTCCATTTCCATCCGACCAGCCCACTGACATTACACAGCCGATCTATCGCCCACGTGCTAACCTTTTCATACATGACAAGAGGAAAATACAATGTTCTGCTGTTCTACTAATGTAGTGTTATAACCAAGTTAAATGTACATGGAAAGAGTACAATTGTGTTATGTGCTTTGGCCGCCAGTTTACTGTATCCCGTAAGAACTACTTCGCGTATAGAACGTAATCGCCTTTCTCGATAAATGGACTATCACTGAAGAATCTTTCATATTGGACCTGAAGGTCCTGAAACTAGCGCGTTCAAATAAACGAAACACTATCTCGTGTAATATGATATAGGGAAAATATTTTTTTGTTTATTTATTTGTACCTTTACTGCTCCGGACCTGCTAAACCGATATGAAAATTCTTTAAATGTTAGAAAGCTACACTATTTTCGGAATAACATAGGTTATTTTTTATCCTGATCGGGGCAGTTATTCCCACTTACATGGGTGAAACCACGGGAAAACGGCGAGTCTTTATAATATCATAGTACTTAAAAATTGTTTTGCCTCTACATTTTGTTACAACAAAAAACCAAAACCGTAGGTTCCGTTTACGGTCTTAGTTTTTCGTATTCAAAGAAAGAAAGAAACATTTATTTGCTTAGAATATAGGTGGTACCAGTTTTTACAAACTAACTAGCTTTAACTAGTATAATACATACAATTCCATATACCTAAATAGGTAGTATTCGTTAAGAAAGTCCGACCTGTCGTATGAATAATGTAGTATTTGTGTCGTTACTACTCGTAGTGATGACCGGCCAATCTTTGCCGCAGAAATCAATATGCAATGGAAACTCGGCAATTTGTGCTGCGTTTAATACGGTCGAGTTACTGTACTTGTTTGCTGGAATAGTTTGTTTTTCGAGGATAGTTTTAAAATGATTATAAAAATCTTATAATTATTATTTACTGATTTCACACACATACCTACGCGAATGTTAGACATATAAATAATTTTTTGACATATAAATAAACGTCGGGATTAAATAATATTAACATAACCGCGATAAAATCCGTAAAAGTGGTTTTATTAATATTTACGTCGAGAAGACCGCGAGAAATATATAGTAGATTAATTAATAGAAGAACAAGAAATATTACGTTTGCCGTACAAAATATTATCATTTTACATAATAACGACTATCAAAATTAAAATCCGCCTTAAAAATATATATTTTACTTTTCTCTATTTAATTTACTCTTATCTGTTTAATAAATCCTAAAGCAAATCCCGAGGCTACTCGAGCGATACTAAGGGCTGATTTTTCAATCATCAGTTAAACTTCTATCTGAGGAATAACTATGGCGGTTTGACATATTTTCTATACAAAATCTGTCAAAACGTCAAACATATTCGTCAGATAACAGTTATCTTGCGATTGGAAAATCAGCCCTATGTAAACAAAATATAATTCTCAAAGGAAAGCCGGGAAATCACTTGTAAAGACAATTTAAGTAGATACATAAACAACTGGCACCTGGGACACAACATCAAAGAATTAGATTTTTTTTTTCCTTTTTGTATAATTTGTACCTTCTTTCCTTGTTTAAACATTTATTCTTGTTTCAGTGATTATCAAAATCGAGCAAATTTTTTTAACAACATTTTGTATTTTTTTGTTAATCTTACATACATACTGCAGATTAAACAGTCGGCTGACACTCTGTCGAATGGTTGGATTTTTTTAGAAAAAACGTGAATTCAATCATAGTTTACCTATTGCCGGTCCGATCACGGCCATATCGATGGCCAGATCGTTGTTAAGTGCTTACTAACATTCCTTTTTTATACTTATCGATCGCCCGATCAAACTGTCGGCCGACTGAAAAGTCTGCAGTGTGAAGGTTTTCTAAATGTTAGAGTTTTGTTAAAATTGCGTGGGGAATGTTATACTTACCTAATTTTTTTGCCAAATTACTTTAGTAAAAGAAAACATTTTTTAATTTTAATATCATTCTGTGTTAAATTTGCTTTTCAGGAAAACTGTAATTAAATTAGGTTCTAAAAATATTAAACGTTATTTCGTTTGTTCTTAATTTGTACTGTAAGTACGCTTTTCTGTACTATATTATGGATAGAACATTAATCCATTACATGAAGCAGTAATTTATTCAAAATCAGAATATTAAAAACCTTATTTAGATTTGTTTCTATTCGAACTGTCATATTTTATAATATTAAGATTTCTTCCCATAGGCAACCTTTTGCGTAGGCACTACGTATGTACATTCAAGTTAATGTATCAAGTAACTGGACTAATGTAAACAAAGCATAAAAGCAGTAACTTGTGTATCGGTGCGTATTTCACAGATACTCAACCACATTTTGTGAACCTAATATACATAAGTATACGACTTACAAACGCAGAGCTGAGTTGAGTTATGCAGAGAGACGCACTGTTCCCCTTTAAACAACCGTTCTTCTTCTTCCCTGATTCCTTCGCACTCAGATAAAAGTAGCCTAAAGCATTCCACGATATATTGGCTACGTAACACTAAAAAATATTTTCAATTTGGTCCTGTAGATCCTAAGATTACTGAGTTCAATCAAACACAGACGTTCTACATAAGAATGGTTGATTTGTGAAAACTCTGACACTTGGACTTGTTAAGTTAGACTTAACCTACAATTCACTCGACAAGAAATAGAAAAACCAATCAATTTTTTCAGGTTTAGCGCCTGGATAAATATGCAGTTTTTTTCTGATCTTCAAACTATTCAGTCCACTATATCCAAAAACACAGTATTCTAGAACAATCTATCATTGTAGTAAATCAGCTACCCGCGTGGGGCTAATCATTGCGCGCTGATGGATGGCTTGACCTTTATGACAGAACGCGTGAAGGTCATAGCTAGTTTATGGTAGTAGGCTAGGCAGGTGCGTTGAAGTGGGTGAGGTATGATAGAAAAATATATGTTAAGGGTATAAAAGTAGAAGTATTCAACGGTAATCAAATATCATACTACGTAGCATCTACGGTAGGATTAATCGTACCTGGTTTCATGTCTAAGAAGATATAAAATATTATGAAAAGTGGAAATTACTCCAGCGTACAGTTTTACGCTCGCTCTCAATATGTTATTTGCCTTAATATTTTTACAGTAGGTTGTTTAACTATAACGATAAGCGTATATGTTCGGTAGTCAAATCCCTAATTTGACCAATGAGCAGTGATTTCACGTCTGGTTATGGTTTGGTAATTGTATGCATGTAGTTACATAAATGATGTAAGTAACTCATACTTTAAGTAAGATTTAAAGGTCATTTCGACATTGTGAGACATCGTAAGTCGTATTGTCAGTAATTGTAATGTTATATTTTCTTTGTTTCAGGTTACGTTATAGAAAAACAACGAGTGCCACCATATACCAAGTGTTCTTTACTAAAAAATTAAGATTAGGTGAGTAACATTTAATATTTTACTTTTTGATTTAAAACTTTATCTAGTCCCCCACTGTCATTAAATAAGCCTCTTAAAACAAAAATCTTAACCCCAAACAATGGTTTAGTTAAATGTGTTTAACCCACGGAGGAAAAAAAAATTAATTTCTTAAAAACTAAGGAAAAACTCCTGTAATTCATAATAACGCCCTTTTCTTTAGAGATTAAGTACTCAACAGATTTTTATAGTTGAGCACGCCGTCCGGAATTTTTAATTAATATTTTAGTTTCTAAAAGGCTGTCCTTAATTTTAGGCACTTTTTAGGTTAAAGAAATAAAATTCTACTAATCACCTTCCATTTTTGTTCCTTCTGGAGCCCTTTGAGTATTTCGAAGCATCTCACAGGCGTGTTCAGTTTTCAAATATCTATTTTTTTAAGTATGGCTTCATTAGTAAAATTGTTTTCGAAATCTAGCTACGTAATTTTGAGGATAATTTTTCCCACGTAAATACCGTAATAGTGATAGCAGAGCATTAAAAATTTTAGGGCTATTTTATTTTCTTCAGTGAATCTAGTTGTCTATCAAAAACATGTTGGCATGTCCGTCATGTCATTTTATCTTTACAAAAACATCGGTATTGTACACCACATCACAACAAAGCGTATTTTCTATATCTATGTAATATTTTCCTCAATTTTCCTGGAAAATAGATCATTGTCTAGATTCGTGGCGATTAAAACGTCTCATAAAGATCAGAGAGAACTCCGCAGCATGGATATCGCGAACATACCGGCAGACAAGACGCGGAACATTTTTCATATAATGTGTACTTGATATATTTGATTGATTTGATTGATTGTAAAAGATGGTGTTGAGGCTGTTTTGAAATTGTAAAGTGATCGTGTTTTGATATAAATATAATTTGGTATTTCTCAAATAGATTAAGGTGAAAACATTATTTATCTAATAATCCATTTTGGTAAATTGTGAGACTAATTAAATAATTGCCATAAATCGTCTGAGAGCTAATCTGAAAACCGATTAGAGGAAAATTGGAAAATTAATTAATATAACATTTATGTTTTGAGGCAACCATTACTTATAGTGGATTTAACTATGTATTTAATTCATACGAAAACCTAAATAAAGCTTCAAAGAAAATTAAATTCAAATTATTATCTAAATAGCTTATACATCACAAAGACACCCATAATAATGAAGGCTACTTTTTATTCGAGGACGGGAAGTAGTCCTTAACCATGGGATGCGAGTGGATGCCAGTACATTATAAGAATATATGACATTAGGCTCCTACATCACCAAAAGTTTTCGCCAAAGAATAGTTCACGCGTGGAAGTCAATGAAAAGCCAATAGAACAAGACAAAATGGCCGAAACTTTACCCGAAGATACGTCCAAACAAAACGCAATAAGTTCTAGTTCCTTAAAGGACTTGTAGGCACTGATTTATTGATAAATGTATAGGGTTTACCAAAACAATCATAGATAGATAGATAATTCTTTATTGTACACCAATAAAAAAACACAGGACATCACAACACACAAAGATCAGTACAATGTTGGTATTGGTATAGCTACCAGCAAGTATCAGAAACAGCAAAATCGTTTTTTTTTTAATAAGTACCTAGATGAATTTCAAATTTTTTGCCATTTTAAGCAAATATTTGACTTATCAATGCATATTATCGTTTTATGTACGTGTAAATAGAAGCTCTTTTGATTACCTATACATAAAACGAAATACTACTACATTATAAAGTAATTATTTAGCTAAACTAAGAAATAAACGAAAATGGTATCTTATATTATTGTTGCAAGATATTCTTCTGCTGACTAAAGACAACGTAGCCGCAACTATCACATTTCATCGGAAACAGCTTAATTGATACCTTCTAAGGGAATCCTTACTCCATGTTACATATAATATAGTGCTGTAAGATGGCAACCCCGGACATAGAGTGGGGAAAAGACGTATCGATGACAGCGACTATTTCGGCTAAGCTTCACCAACCAAAAAGGTTACATTGTATCGATCCATCACGATGTGCTTACGTACTCTTTAAACTAACTAAAATGAATTGTACGAGAGCTCTTAGGCTTACATTCGCCTTTTTCATGTTTATTTTGTTAAGGTAAAATGTTTATGTTCGTGAAAAATTTGCTAAAAGCCAGATAAAACATTGCCTTTAGGACAAAAAAGAGCTAGATAAAACAATACCGTTAGCATTTTGGATGATTTAGACGATATTTTTTTAGAATCTGTTCACTGAATCAAGGTGAAACTTTTTAGGATATTAGTGTTTTAAAGTAAGTTTAAAAAGCAACGTGATGTAAACTTAACAAGAAAAGTTTTCTGTAGACTTGTCTACACTGTTTAAAATTATGTATGCCAAAAACAAAATAAATATAACAAGAGAGATAAATTATCAAAAAGTCACAACAATTTAAATAACAACTGCGAACCTAAAACCATGCGATCAAGCCATCTAAAACCGAAATTAGTTTGTTATTTATTAGGATAATCTATTCAATTTATGGCTTCAAAGCCAATAAAAACAAAAACAATTGCTATTCCGCGCAGAAAACAAAACATAAATAACAAAGATGCTGCATGAATCGGAACGTCAAAGTAGTTTGCATACTAGTGTTGCCAATGACAGAGACAATATGTCCGTATGAAATGCGGGATATGAATTTTTGCTTGCGACATTTTATTTTTAAGAAATTTTATTTGTCTTTCATGCTGATTTGATGTCTAGTTTTCTTAAAAATATTCTGGGTAAAAATACGTCGTGCAATATTGAAGTCATATGAGCAGGGCTGCTGTATAAACAAACTGCCAATCATACTTTGACATTGTTTATTTGCAGCTGCAAAACAGAATCTAAAGTTACCTGGTCAACGTCCCTTTGAAAATAACATATCAGCATTCTCTCTAACAAAGCCCGTACAATATACATGTAAGCAATGACAACAATCAAAAGTTCCAAAATATTAAAATGGCGGACTATTATTAGTCTGGGCAAAAATTGGGACATCCCGTGTCCCGGTTTTCACGGGACGTTGACAACCAGAGCGTTACCGCTCTCAAATATTAACACAGCCAGTAATCGAGTCGCGGACACGACGTATTATGACGGAGCATTCTTTTTTCAAATAAAATTCGAATATGTTCGAATTCAAAGCTTTGTTTCTTAATGAACGTTTGCATGACTGGCTTTCGTGCGGCCATTGCTAATATTTCTTAATGAAAAGGTTTAATAAGACTTTTTTCAGAAACGAATATTTAAGAAACGATAAGCACGTAGATTAGCTTTCTTTTTATGTTTGATCATTAAAAGTAGCAATGCCAAGTAATTTCAACGTTTAATATTTATTCTGTGCTCAGTACTATAAAAATGGTTTGTCGTGGCTCCCATGAATATTATTTTATAATTTTAAATGGTTTTTTAATGTGAATTTTGGTATTGTTAGACTTTAACTTTTTCTTCTTCCACTTTCCTCCGTCCTGGACATCTTCTTCGAGTTCACAACTTTTCATATTTTTGTTTATGACACTCATTCGTCTCTATTGTTTGATGCCCCATATAGGGATAGATTTAAATATAATTCACAAAGCATCAAAACTGATTGGAAATAATAATTTCATATGAATATACTACCAAAAACCTGACTCTAATTAATAAGTATAAAACATACAATAACTCATTTCATCATGAAATAACTCATTTTAGTTATTCAAACAAAGTTGTAACGAAAAATAACTAGGTACGTTTTTGAAATGAATATTATTAAACTTGAATAAATGTAAAACCGAAAGTTGTCTTGAACTTAACCGACCTTACTTATTTACGCATTTTAGACCATTCAACATTTTCACAGATCATTAAAGTTTTATAAAAGACTTGGTAACTTGGTAATTATTTCTTTTAACTTAGACGCCTAGTTAACTAGAAATTCTGTACTTGAAAAATCCATCATCCTCCGAGCCTTTCCCCAACTATGTTGGGGTCGGCTTCCAGTCTAACCGGATTCAGCTGAGTACCAGTGCTTTACAAGAAGCGACTGCCTATCTGACCTTCTCAACCCAGTTACCCGGGCAACCCAATACCCCTTGGTTAGACTGGTGTCAGACTTACTGGCTTCTGACTACCCGTAACGACTGCCAAGGATGTTCAATGACAGCCGGGACCTACAGTTTAACGTGCCATCCGAAACACAGTCATTGGTGTCTAAGATATACTTAGAAAGTACAATACAAACTTAGAAAAGTTGCATTGGTACTTGCCTGACCTGGAATCGAACCCGCGCCCTCATACTCGAGAGGTTGGTTCTTTGCCCACTAGGCCACCACGACGTTGAAAAATCCATACCTAGTAATATTTAAAGCTGAAAAGTGCGCGCTAATCTTAACTAATAACCGACCTGAAAAAAATGTATTTTATATATCACGTTTGTGAAGGAGTAGACCAATTTTGATCCTGGTATGCGCTGGCTTTTGCCAGACATTTATTCTTCCAAAACGCTTTCGATCTGGACTACTTATTTAAACTAAGCATGTTAAAGCTATAAATATATAGCAAGATAGCTTGATATATTAAGCGTAACAAAAGAAAAACTTCGATTGGAGAACATCAATTTCTTTTTTATCAATAAGTCAAGCCTTCTATTATGAATAATCGTATAGCTACATATTTTAACATTGTATGCCGAATAAAAGAAATGTCTCATATCTCATTACAATAGACTACATATTATGTAAAGCAATACATTGCGACAATACGCAGGAAAATGCACCTTATCGTCATTGGCGCTTACGACTTTTATAAATACGAATCATACGACTTCACTTAGAAGTAATGTCCTACGAGACTACTAATAGAAGTAATGTCCTAGTGTTACTGATCATAAGGTTGCTTTTTCCGTGGCCGGTAGCGATTGTGTTTATTCAAACGAAAACTTTTTGCTGAAAGAAACTTTGTTAGGAACTGATAAATGATGGAGCCATGTTTTACAGACATGAGTTACGATGGTATATTTATCAGTTACGTTAATTTAATATTCATCATCTGCCTAGCCTTTTACCAACTATATTGGGGTCGGCTTCCAGAAGACCCAGATGCAGAGGAGCAGTATTTTACATAGAGCGACTGCCTGTCTGACCTTCACAACCCTGGGCAATCCGATACGGGTTTATAAGACTGATATCAGACTTTCTGACTTGTGACTACCCGAAACGACTGCCAAAGAGATTCAAATGACAGCCGGCATCCATCAGTTTATCGTGCCTCCCGAAACAAGGAAGAACTCGTTATGACAAGATGGTCACCCATCCACGGATTGACTGTTACTCATCGATCCGCGTGACTTTGACTTAAGAGGACGAATTGGAAATTTTGGCGCCAAGGATCTCAATTTTTCTCAGTAAATACAAAACGGATCAAAACACAACTTGGTTACCTGAAAGTTCATGATAAAAACCTTATTTTGTTAGACTTCAAAACATGATTAGGTAACTTTTATAACAGAGAAAAATATATCAAACATACCTCTTTTTAAAAAGAGATTCACATATTATGGGCAAACGGGACCGATTTAAGCCTCTTAACTTTTTTAGTAGTTGAGTATATACATAATCTTTAAAATTGTAGAAGGAATTTTTATCAAATTATCATTTCTAAATAATAAAATTACAAAACCATTTTGTCGCTTACGACTTTTAGTTATAAGCTAGCGCGCGTATTGTTATCCTCGCCCCGCTCAGACGCTCCGACCCCTTTTGGCGCCTTAGATGCGCGTGCCGGTTATGGAATTATTGTTTACCAATTCGTCGCCTTAACCACGAGCTCTTCCTAATGAGGGCTACCGCGTATGAAATCGCCGCTAGAGGCGCTCGTGTAGCGTGAGGTCTTCGAAACGTCAAATGTCACTGTTTCTTTACGCGCGAGGGTTTATATTTCTAATTAAATTAATATTGCGAGTATTTAACAATACTTTATATTAATTATGGCAAATACAGATTAGGGATCTATAAATGTCACTGCTTTGACACACTTTTATCTTTCGGAAACTTATGTCCGCCTTTCTTTTTCAAGCAAAACGACGCTGCGCAACACTGTGGCATCGCCAATACGTTCACACTATAGGTCTATTGTATTAAATATGATCTAATATAATCATCTAATGCAGATATAAGTTTTGGCGCTCATAAAACGAACTTTGAATGTCGTAGTTTAGGACCTCACGCTACAGTTGCGCCATCTGGTGAAACAAAAAACGGTAGCCCCCATTGAAATAGGTACTATGAAATGTAAATAATATTGGTTACTTGGTTTTGATTGATCGCAAAGGTCTACATTAAGGCGATTATCACACTGCCCCGCATGATGCAGCGTAGTGCGTGGATGCGTTTTTTTCCGTTGTATGGAAATATCTCCATTTGTATGGAAAACACGCATAGTCCAACACACTGAAAATGCATCCACGCGCGTTCATGCGGATCACGCACATACATGCGGAGAAAAACGCACCCCCGCGCGTAGGTGCGGGACGAGACGCAAGGTATGGCACACTGAATCCCGCAGTGACGCGCGTGATTTTGAATGGGCGTGACGTGTATGTTTGAAAATGGAACTCGATGAGAGCCGTCGTGCGTGAAATAACAAAACGCACCTACGCGCGTGAGTGCGTGAAAAACCCGCACGATGATGCAGATCTGCACTCCCGCAGGAACGCGCATAGGTGCGTCGACACGCAAGATGCAGCGTGATGCGGGGCAGTGTGAAGATCCCCTAACTGAGCTGAGTTTGACAGATGTCAGATGGAATGTTTAGGTGAAATTAATTAATAAATTATAAGGGCAAAGGTTTTGATTTTGAAATTAAATTATTTAGTAGCTAAGGGTTTGTAGTAATTTCTACTTGAATAGACTGTGAATTTTTCTGTAAAATCTTTGTCGCTCAGTTAAATTAAATGATTCTTAACAATCGCAAACAAAAATGAAAAAATCGCTTTTGTAAACAATCGTTTAACTGTATTACTCTGCGATACTTGTTCAGTAACTTGAATTTATAAGTATACTTTATAAACAAAAGCGTTATGTACTTGGTGGATTTAAGTACTTATATGTCGCAATATATTTGTCTGTCCATTATAAAAGGTTACATATGTTATATTAAAATATTGTAAGTAATATAGTACGCTTTACATCGTTAAAGGACTTAGTGCCAATGTCCATAACTCATGGACTAACACATCTATACTAATATTATAAAGCTGAAGAGTTTGTTTGTTTGTTTGTTTGAACGCGCTAATCTCAGGAACTACTGGTCCGATTTGAAAATTTCTTTCAGTGTTAGATAGCCCATTTATCGAGGAAGGCTACAGGCTACTTTTTATCCCGGTACGGGAAGTAGTTCCCACGGGATGCGGGCGAAGCCGCTGGCAGAAGCTAGTATACTATATGTATATTCAATCTACCATTATGTATATGATACATTTATGTTTACTTTGACACGCTTGGGAATAGTTGAGTCAACATGCCCTTTGATGACGACACATTCTATAGGCACAACCGATATACACAGTATGTTATTGAATTATAGAATTGTTTATTCAGTGTTTGATAGTTTCACTCAGGATTTTTGTTCTTTTATCAATAAATGCATACTCAGATCATCCTCCGAGCCTTTTTTCCCGACTATGTTGGGGTCGGCTTCCAGTCTAACTGGATTCAACTAAGTACCAGTGCTTTACAAGGCGCGACTGCCTACCTGATCCCCTCAACCCAGTTACCCGGGCAACCCGATACCCCTTGGTTAGACTGGCTCTGCATACTCAGATAAAAAGCCTAAAGCTTTCCTCAATAAATGGGCCTGAAGTATTGCCTGCATGTTTAACAAAACATACAAAATTTCATTCAAATGGATACAAAAGACATAAACCAATCACGCTATCAAGACAAATCCGACTACAAATAAACAAACACACACATACACACACACACATGAAATATTCATTCAGCTAAATCACGTGACAAATGACAAACGTCAGTCAATGCACGCTACAGCAACTGATTTCCAGATTGGCGCTCTCATACCTAGCCTAGGCCATGAATAATTCAGCCTAGGCCGGCTCGCCAATACATAGGCAGAATCTGTTTTGAGCTGTTACCTAGTTGCATAGGAAGGCTTTGTGGTTGTGACTAGATATACTAGTTGTGCGTAGAGGTTTCGCTCAGGTAGGATACTTTGACCTTCTGCAACACATAAGAGCCCGGCTGACTAAAAGATTGCTGTGAGTCTGTGAGGCTCTAAGTGTAAAGCAAAGGCTCGATGGGTGACCATTTAGGTCAACGAGCTTCCCGTGGTCAATAGACAGTCACCCCGTATAAAACACTAGCTTCTGCCAGCGGTTCCACCCGCATCCCGTGGGAACCTCGGCACGGTCCCGGATAAAAAGTAGCCTATAGCCTTCCTCGATAAATGGGCTATCTAACATCTAAAAGAATTTTTCAAATCGGACCAGTAGTTCCTGAGATTAGCGCGTTCAAACAAACAAGCTCTTTAGCTTTATAATATTACCTCTAGTATAGATAGGTGTATTCAGTCACTGAAAGCTGGTTCATCATGGTTTCGAATGTGAATTGGTGAACATCATGATGATGATATTCGCCAATCCACATTCACCTAACCACAATTTACCTAACAACAGATTTCAAAACCCTATCTAACTGTTGACTTGCTTGCTACAGATAGGAATTAAGGAGCTTATATCAAAATTCTATCCCCAGTTATCAAAACAACTAGTAGATATATTATTGAAGTCCAGTTACTCAATATAGTTTACTCTAATAACGAAACCAGAATGTTAGCTCGATCGCTAATAGCCGTAAAATATTTTAGCAGAAACACTACGCGTGGTTAGGGCTGCCATCTCGAATTTCGCCAAACCCGGACAAACATTAAAAAAACCCGGACATTTGGCGTAAATCGCTTATTTTCCCCAAATAAGTACGATTTTTTTTAAAACAAAATAATACCTAATTTGTAATCCATTTACTTAAGTTCAATGAGGTGCTTCCTTACATGAAAAGTGTCCGGGTTTTCCCCGGACACTTCTTGAAACCCCGCCCGGACGGTCCCCGGACGGCCTCCAAACGAGGACAAATCCGGGGAAACCCGGACGGATGGCAGCCCTACGCGTGGTTATTAACGTAAAATTGTTGGCTATCCACAAAATGGTTGCCGCTCGTGATCGAACAAAGTGGTAACGATGGATTCCTGGAAATTCAATCGAACCAACAGTTATGTTGGACTTATTACATAAACTACGGCGAATATTAATCTTTGTTCATATTGGTACCATATACTAATGGATACGTAGTAATATTGATTGTTTAAGGAAGCTTTTTAAACCACTGAATGGATTAAATTGCGAAGTATGACGTTGTCGCGGTGACCGATCATCGTAGGTCTCATCGGATTTTGGAATAAAGAGTCAAGAAGTCCTTTCATGAACTGACACCGCATTTTAGACTCAAGAAACAACTCAAGAATAACCGATAACTTTAGTGCCAATTATAAAAATAGTGAGCTTCTTTTCATGCAAAAAAATAGGTGATCACCATCGTACCACCAAGTACAGAACTTAGAATGAAAACTCATCGATAAAAAGTTTCACCGACGCCCCACAAACACAAAGTTTACTTCACAAAAATGCAATGCTAATTTTCAACACATACTTAAACAAAACAAACACTAGAACAAGCGAACATTGTGTACATATATGTACACAAGTTTAATGTGTTCGCCGCAGTGCAGTGCACACAAATAAAAGGCCAAAGTAAACAGTTTACATAGCGAGTGTACGCTGTAGAAGTTACTAGAACAATCGTAATTTAATCCGGTGATTGGTGGGTGATGCATAATGCTAACAGTACCTAAATATTATGTAAACTGGGTTATTTACTAATGGTAGGTATAGTAATCTCTACGGAATTACTCTTTCATGATTATGATATTGAGAGTAGTGCTTGGTCAGTCTGTAACGTGGTCGGCAATTCTATGTCGTAACTATGTTAGGGCAATTTTATTGTCACCATAACCATTTACAATTTCACCATGGTTATTTTATTGCCACTTCCGATTAAAGGGTCCCAGGTTCAATTCCAAGTACGGTTGACTTTTGTGTGATGCGTGTAGATTGGCTGTGGTCTGGATCTGTATGTGTAGTTTATCAGTTCTGTTAGCACTCATAGCACAAGCTAGTCTATAGCTTATTTTAGTGTAAACCGACTGTGTGTGGATTCTGTGTCTAAATATACCTATTGTATTATATTGCTGGGTAGTTTGTTGCGCTGCCTCTGCTTCCCAGCAAAATCATATAGTAATTGATGAAAGGTGGGCGTTTTAGTGGCTGTCTTTTATAAATTTTGACGTTCAAAAAGTGCTCGTTTAGCAGTCAAGTTTGTATAAATGATCTTGAGTTTGAAGCACCAGTTTAAAGTAGATTATAACAAATATAGAAAAAGCTATAGCACAGTCTATTGTCTGAGTGCATGAAGTGGTTATTTCCCTCAGGACGTAGTTTAGCGTTTTAAATGCTAAAGCGACTTCAAGTATTACGCTTCCACGGAAAATCAATTAGAGCGATTGCGCTTTTTCATGGAAAGAGAGATGTACTCAAACTTTATTGTTTTGGTCTGGAGAAACCCGATTGCCTCAAAAAGCTGTAAGACCTTTTTAATCTAGTTTGTATTGTAAAACCTACAACTTTACTAATATTATAAAATTGTTTGTTTATATGTATGGATGTTTGTAACTTTTTCACGGAAAACTTCAAAATAGATTTTGATTAAACTACCTATGTAGCCTATATATCAGAATAATATATAGACCACATTTGAGCCATAAGTATCCGGGATGTAGTTCTCTCGTGACGTGGACCTAGGAATACCATTATGCCATTACCTCAGCCGACCTTAACATCTTGCAAAGGTACACCATATTTCCATAACATATTTTCTATAATCAAACTTTAAATACACATCAATATACATATATATGTAACACAAGAGCATTCACAACGAAATGTTTAGAATTAATTGTGAAAGCGGTTTCAAATAGTTTTCTTGCTACAATGTCGGTAAAGTGCAATGTTGCAAATAACTGCACTGCACGTGTTGCTGTTATTATGTTTGTTTATGTGACATTATCTGCCTACCATCTTCCCAACTATGTTGGGTCGGTTTCCAGTCTAAACAGATGTAGCTGAGTACCAGTGTTTTACAAGGACCGACTGCCTGTCTGACCTCCTCAACTCAGTTACCCGGGCAACCCTATAGCAAAAATGGTTGTCATACTTTCTGACTTCTAACCCGTAACGACTGTCAAAGCTGGAATGACAGCCCGGATCCACCATATCCTGCCTTCCGAAACACATTGAAGAAGTCGGCATGGCAAGATGGTCACCCAGCCATGAACTTGTGATCTGTTGTTACTTAACCTTATGATAGATCAGATTAAAAGTCGTGGTGGCGAGTATGAAGGTGTGGGTTCGATTCCAGTTCAGGCAAGTACCAATGCAACTTTTCTAACTTTGTATGTACTTTCTAAGTATATCTTGGACACCAAAGTCTGATAAAAAAGGTGAAGGAAAACATCTTGAGGAAACCTGGACTTATACAGTCTGAAATCACCAACCCGCATTGAGCAAGCGTGGTGGTTAATGCTCAATCCTTCTCCGTGTGAGAGGAGGCCTGTGCCTAGCAGTGGGACGATAAAAAGGCTGTAACAGTAACAGTAACTTAATCTTATGATAGATCCATCCGTGAGGCTTTGCCTTAGCCACGAGATCTTTACAACAAAATGTTTAGAATTAACAGTAAAAGCGGTTTAAAGTTATCTTGCTAGGGGGTAAAGTGCAATATTGTGAATAGCATGCACTGCACGTGTTGCAGTTACTTTGTTTGTTTATGCGGCATTAACATTAATGTATGAAACACGTGAAGGCAAGCGAGCGCTTATTTGATCTTCAAAATGTATAAGTTATGCGCTCATAACTCTCCTTGTCTTCAAAGGTTAAACTTAAATACCGCTTACATTTTGCATTAACATACAAACGTCTTGAGCTTTAATTATTTGGAGTAGTATCCGCAAATACGGAACCTGTCATGATAAGATTGTCAGCCATTTAAAGACCGATCGCGCCAAGCATTGCCTAATGCCTAACCTTATGATCGATCGATCCGGCTGTTACTTTACCATGGATATATATAAAAAGGTGATTTGGCAATTCTTCTCCATATGGGTGGAGGCCTGTGCACAGCAGTGGGATGATAAACAGCTCTAACTTAATATATAAAAAGGCATAATTGTGTTATAGTCTACTTACGTCTGTTTTCAATATTAGCCCCCATACAAGTAGGTAATGTGAAACTCCACACAACAGGAGATAGATTAAATATTGGGAACGGCCGCTAGGCTTCACATACTGTCTAGGTACTATAAGTACCAGTTACATACAATGTTACTAGCATTCTTACAGTTTAACTCAAAACAAAACTACGGAACTCCAGTACCAGTGGCATAGTGCGCAACTTTGTTTTTTAATTTTATTTCCATTCTATTTCACTTGTGTGAATATCCAGAATAACTGCGCCACAAATTTTCAAGTAGCAACACTGTTTTATTGTGAGCACATTTAATTTTGTGTTACTGCTAATATTTTCGTGAGTTTTTCGTTAACACTGTAAATTGTTTTGTCAGTTTTAAGTATAACCTAAGCTTTATTATTTTTTCAACATGGATATAAAAATAAAATTGGCTAAATAAGGTTCTGAAATAAAATTAAGGATTATGGAATGTCTTTAAATTATTTATTATAGGTACCTCTATTTCAAAGCTTTCTCTTCAAGTTTTCTTGTCTCTTTCTCTTAAATGACGGACAGGCATCCTAGGTTAAACCGCTGTGAAAACTTATATGATTTCAACCGACTCATCATTCGTCTATAAAAGTCGTGGTGGCCTAGTGGGTAAAGGACCAGCCTCTCAAGTATGAGGGCGCGGGTTCGATCCCAGGTCAGGCAAGTACCCATGCAACTTTTCTAAGTTTGTATGTACTTTCTAAGTATATCTTAGACACTATTGACTGTGTTTCGGATGGCACGTTAAACTGTAGGTCCCGGCTGTCATTGAACATCCTTGGCAGTCGTTACGGGTAGTCAGAAGCCAGTAAGTCTGACACCAGTGTAACCAAGGGGTATTGCCCGGGTAACTGGGTTGAGGAGGTCAGATAGGCAGTCGCTTCTTGTAAAGCACTGGTACTCAGCTGAATCCGGTTAGACTGGAAGCCGACCCCAACATAGTTGGGAAAAGGCTCGGAGGATGATGATGATGATCATTCGTCTATACCTACTTACTAACTGTCAGTATAATTACTTAGTAGTTGCATACTTACTTAGTTTACTCACGTATATAACCATCCACCAGCCATCAGTAATTACCGCATTTAACGTAACCCCTAATCCAGTGAGCTATGACGCTAGTCATTGTCCAAGAGCCAGTGTTTAGTGTTACGTGCATCACCGAGTCTTAATCACATGAGAACTGACCTCTTGGATGCTGTAATATAGATATTAATTAACTACATGGGTAGTTAGATATTGTGGAAATACTATTAAATGTAACTGGTAAATTTATACCTATATTTTTGTTGACCTATACAAAGTAGATTAATCAATAAAATATCAATAAAAATAAAATATAATAAAACAAAAAACAGCAAGACAGCGAAATCATTTACATAATTTCAGATTTTAAGAGATATATAAAACAAAAAAAAACAGATTATATAAAACACAATAGTTAACATTGATTCAGTCGTTTAGTAATCCTTATATGTTACTCACACAACTAACTTTTTAGATTTCCTTTGAACTTTACGGATCAAAAAGAACTTATACTTACTAACGTTACCTTTCCTTGTATGTACAAACTAGTTTCAATGAAGTAAAGGTCCAAAGAAGTAGTACATAAATGTATGTATATCTAAGGCTTTACACCAAGATATTCACATCACACAGTCGCTTTGTACGGCCAGTTATGCGACGACGTCTTCAGGACATTGTTGTACAAACTATGCCGAAGACAGGCCGCAGTTTGTAACAGGACACGCTCAGTTATCTTATATCTCGATATATTTAGACTCATAAGTATCTACACAGGTGTACATGAGTATTTTTAGAGGCGAGATTCCACCGCAATTTTGCCTGGCCTTCTTGCTTTATAAATATACCTTAGTATCAAATTGGGTGCGAAAATTTTCTATAAAATGCCCGCTAAACTGCAAGGTGCATCCCAAAGGCGAAAGTTTGGGAAAACAACTAAGTTGTGTGTGCGTGAAAAATTTTAGTAGATCCCCACCATAGTTTCTTTCTTGAGGCCATTAGTGTCATTAAGGACACTTCAGCTAATGAAACTATAATAAACTTGAACCCTTGATCTTGAGAATAAAATACATTCATCAAAGTATCCATGCAATAATATGCGACTTGATTCACGCTATTTTCAGAAAGAAAGAAATCAGAACGTTATTGATTGACTTCTAAATGACACTTACATATATCTTATACATCACTCCTTTGACTTTCTTTCGCGTGGAATGTACTTGAATTGAACCTTTATTCTATACATTAGCAACAAAAGCTCAAAATGTATCGTACTTGTCATAAAGACGTGACATTAATATTATTTAATCAGTGTGAAATAACTCGAGCTATTCTAAAAATAAAGGCAGAACAAAGACCTGCCATTAAGTAAGTAAATGTGGATTCTGAATTTGAAACAAATCCTACATCTAAGACCAAAAATAAATATTAAAAATTTTTGGTTGATAAAATTAAACGTAAGGAACTAAAGTTTTCCGTGATAGATTAAAATCCAAAAATATCGCGGTCTCATATCGCGTCGATTTCGCCGTGAAAATTAAATCCCTTGCGCAATCCTCGAAAATCAACTCAATCATTTTGTCTATTGCGTAATACAATGTTTATATGTTTGTTACAGATTGTGCATTACGGCTGCGGAGTGTGCGCGTGGGGCGCGTGCACTCGGGGCACGTGCCGCGCGCGCACGGGTGCCGCGTGCTCGTGCCCGCGCCCGCCGCGCGCCGCGCGCTGCTCGTCGAGCTGCACAAGCTCAACGTGCCCTGCGCCGCCGGCTTCATCCGCTTCGCCCCCAACACCCCCACGCTCTGCGGGAAGCTCGACCAAATCCCACCCCCCAACAGAAAGTTCCTCTACACGTCCGCCAACAAAAACCCCGTCATAGAACTCCACGGCCGACCCACGTTCGCCGCGATATACCGTCTAGTAGACCATTGTCACAATGTTCTGCTCACGGGAAGAAACGGCTCGTTCGAAGTCGGCCCCACCGTCAAACTCTCATGTTCGTATGAGATCCACCTGCCGTACGGCAACCGTGTCGCTCTGCGGCTACAAATGGGCACAGGACCAATGAAGGCGAAGGAAAATGACGTGTCCAACATTATACATGAGGATGTTCAAGCTTTGTGTAGAGGTATGGAGTTAAGTTTAGAAGATGGAGACTCGAAGTGGAAACATTGTTCACAGCCGGGTGATCCTTTAAGAAGTGTTCAGATAGTGTCGGAAGGGAACGCTGTGAGGCTGAATATTAGTATAACGGCGAAGAAGAATGCCTCAGCGATGTGGTTAAAGGTGTGGTGGATGGATAAGGCTGTGGAGGAGATCGTGGGGCACTGCGAGTACGGATGGGTGTTGTCGGGGGACTTTTGCATATCAGCGGTGCGGGAGGCGAAGAAAGCGTGGAGGCAGGCAGAGGCGGAGTGCGTGAGGCTCGGGGGACACCTCGCCAGTGTGCTCAATGAGAGGCAACAGCAAATTATGGACCAACTACTTATACATGCGTAAGTATATCGACGTATTGTTTTCAAAGTTAAGCCTCAGTGCCATGTGGCATCGTTACCATTGAGAAATATCTTGCACAAATTGCGTATAGAGTCTATGACAGTCGTTACATTGAAAGTTAGCAAGTTAATGGAGCTTTAGAATGGCGTGTTATTGTTGTTCTGTTATGTAAGTTCGACAGCGATCCAAATGGCTTCTATTGATAAACTCTAAACCCATTAAGACTGGTAGCCAAAAAGGCCATTCGAATGTTGATATAACTGCAGCTTTCACATAACATAGTGCTATATATCTCAAACTACCCACAGCGGCTATAAACTGTGCCCAAAACGCATTTATATTTACTACGAGCGTCCAGTAAGTTTATGGAATGGCCCGGGACGCTTTAGTGGGTGTTTTTAAATAAATACTTTAAAAGTCTGACAACCAGTACCTTGGGGTAACGAGTTGCCCGGGTTGTGGAGATCAGATAGGCAGTCGCTCCATGTAAAACACTGATTCTTAGCACGGTGAGACTGTAAGCCGATTCCAACATAGTTGGGAAAAGTCTAGGCAGATGATTGTTTTTAAATAAATACTTTTTGGTTGCAGCCCTGGTGCCGGAGTGGATGACGTGTACTGGATCGGAGCAACTGATGCCGTCCATGAGGGGGAGTTCCGATGGTCCGATGGATTGCCTTTCTCTTATGCACGTGAGTATACATATGTATAGATTTAACGAAGAGTTTTGAAGTATTTTATTGGACCACATTGAAAATGTGAATGCGGCAGTTTTCTTAATGTTGAAGGTAGATTTTTTATCTCAAGAAAGCGGGAAAGCATGTGTGTATAAAAATGTAAATGCACATTAATAAATAAAGACAAAAGATAAAGTTGGCAACAGTATCTTGGATTATCTTCATACAAAAAGTTTACAGGTTCCAAAAATGCGTATCTTAGAAGTACACATCAGGCTTCTAATCTCGTTTAAAAAAATATATATTTATCCTTTCTATTTATTTGTACATGCCTATAGATGTTTATAAATACAAGAAGTGTCAGTCAACAGTTAGTTCGACAGTATTGAGTGGCGAGAGAGCTCTCGTCGCCTTCGCGAGTCAAGTGCGAACGCGGCTTGCCGATTGTCGTGTGGGTATATTGTGTTTAGTGATGTTTGATTGGGGAAATTTTGTTTTTGTTGAAGAGATTGACGTTATTTTTGCCGATTACACAGATAAAAAGGTAAAAAGTAATTTAGTGGCAAGCAATGGAATAGGCCTTTGTCCACCAATGAAATTAATCGAACTCTGAGTGAAATATATAAAATGCATTTATCTTATTTGCATTTCCGAAAACGATAAACTCAACGAATACAGTATGCAAATAAATATCTCAATTTTACCGTGAAACCGACCGTTAAACATAAAAATCACAGTTCACAAAGCGAGCACTTTAAAGCGAATTTAATAGCTTTGTGGAGAAAAAACAAGAATTCAGTGCACTTTATAGGTTAAAAGCGTCAATCGCTGCCAAGACGTATCGAGGGTACGACTTCGTCTAGACGGGGTGGCGTCGCAAGCACGCGATTATAGCAGCTATTTATTCATTCATATAGTTCATTTTTATCTGGGTTATAAGCTAGTGCCTGTGCCCTTTTTAAATAAAGAAGGAGTAGAGGATATTCATGCTGTGACAAATTGATGTTGAACGTCTTGAAAATGAAATCAAGGGCAGAAACATACATATTTTATATTGATCAGTGTCAAATGATTTTGTATTGGTATAAATATAAATAGTCAAACGATAACATCGTAGAAATTTCCTTTCAAACGACATACTACCTTTTATCAAATAGATCTTTTATAGGAGATATGTACTTAAAGGCTTTTAAAAATCTACAAAATATTTTGTTTCATACGCATTTTAGCAATAAAATTGAAAAATATTGCTATTAAAACGAAAGCACGGTACATTTACGAATGATTTATTCCAAAAACGAATGGTGAATGATTGAACGAAATGAGTGAGGCGGAAATTGCAATGAAAAGCTTCCCGCTATATTTTAAATATGTTATTTTTAAATTAACATTGTGGCAGCTTTGCAAAACTACATCCTGTATTTTGATTGCATTTCGATCACCTTTTAAATATGAATCTGTTGATTAATTTCGGAAATTGATATAACCTGATAATGATTATTTCTGCATTATAAGAAGTAGATTTAACACATACCTTTATATTAAGCAGCTTTATATAAGAACTAGCTTCTGCCAGCGGTTTCACCCGCATCTCGTGGGAACTACTTCCCGTACTGGGATAAAAAGTAGCCTATAGCCTTCCTCGATGCGTATTTACAGAGTGTACATAGCCAAAACGCATCCATAGGAAACTGCTCGCTGATACTTTGTAATGCTGTTTTTTAATTTATGATTTCAAAGTATACACGAATTTTGCGTACTGCTCGCGTATAATTCGTAGCTTAGACGTGCACATGCATCTTTCCAATTTATACACGGTCAAATTTAACTATACAAAATTAATATTAGGTAAAGCAATGAATAAAAATGGCTTTTGAATCTGAGTTTGTTTATTAAAAATGCTAATTAAACAGGCTTCTTTTTAATATCATTATTCGCCCCCAAAAATGTATGTTGCCTTCTAAATTATTAAGTCAGCCACAATTTATTTATTTATTTATAGAAACAATTAACGAGCATCTAAATAATACTATCTTAGCCACTAGTTATCTTCTAAGTAAACCACTCTAAATACAACTCAGCATGATGGTTATTTTTTAGCATCTAAAGTAGCAGGCATTCTAACAGTAAACTTCTAAAATACTATTAAATGACATCATAAAATATATTTAATTAGCTTCTAATTTTTTTAACTCAGTTCGTTTAAAATGTAAACAAGCAACATGAAGCAAGCATCGCTTCTGTCACGGCTCCGGTGCTGCGGGGCTCCGGCGGTCCCATGCAAGCTTATCGTCGCAGATGGTTTTCACGCTCACCACCGCAGCTTCGGCATGCTGGCCGGCTCTGCCGGCCAGCCTCAGCCGCGTCGGCGGGCGTTAAAACTACCTGCGCCTCAGCTCGCAGGCCGCCTCGCCCCTCCGCGCCCACGCGGTTTTGAATTGCACTCTAGGGGTAGGGCAGACAAGACTACGTGGAGTCGGTTTTGCAGCGATTCGTTTTCGTCACTAATTTCAATTTTTAATACAATGGTTTTTAATTGAACGAGAATTATTAATATTTAAATTAAATGCTAGGTCGTGTTTTAATCAAAATGGCGAGCATGCAACTGCTCGCGAATAAATTGGAATCGTAAAGTTTTTCGCGCCTATTCCCATGTATACACGATTAGTTTGCATGCGGACTAGCACTGTATATTATGGAACAAAGCAAGTTACTTTGGCCACTACAAAATATATGCGAGTATTTGCGTACTGCTGCTGTATACATCGGAAGACTTTGTATAAAAAGTGAATTCCAATCTATTCGCGACTAGTTTCACACGCTTGCGTACTAGCCATGTACATTCTGTAAATACGCTTCCTCGATAAATGGGCTATCTAACACTGAAAGAAATTTTCAAATCGGACCAGTAGTTCCTGAGATTAGCGCGTTCAAACAAACAAACAAACAAACTCTTCAGCTTTATAATATTAAGTATAGATTAAGATAATTTACTAGTCAAGCATAACCTTAACGTTTTTCCTATAACCTAACTGTATTGGTAAACCTTTATAACCAAACGTAAAAATAAAGCCATCACAGATAGAAAAGCTTAAAACCTTACAAAAAGGCCCGATAAGAATGGCTTTACAAAAAAAAGACTAAAAAATTCATATATTTTTTCAGTTTTACAATTAAACGTAACACGAGAGCCGGCGTTCCGTTTTGTTTTTCCTTTGTGCCCGCATCTGCATAGAAATCGAATTTTAAACTTTCCGTTATTTCATCCAATGTCCACAGATACTCGCCGTATGATACTGTAAAATGTTACAGTTTTATTCTCTGTTTTTTTTTGCGTGGATACAAAAATTAAGGCAAAGTTAAGGATATATTTAGACGTCTGGCGCAAAAGTATGTGGCTAAATAAACCTAGCCACTATATTGAGACCTAAATTAATATGTTTGAATTTTCTTGGGTCCTATTTATAGCACTGTATTACCTACATTTGTAATAAATTATACAAAAAAAATATTCGATGCCTCAACGAACGAATCCAAGACCTCATGCTCGACAATCACCAATTTCAAGTGATTATTCCCAACAGTGGGAAAACTATTAGCTGTTTATAGAGGTATATCACCGTAATAGATAAACACAACACTAACAAACACATTAATAATATATCGTCACTTAGTAGTTTTAATGTAAGGACCGTAAATGGGTTATAGGGTTTAGGGTTGTCACCAAAAATATTGTGACTTTCTATTTTATTTATTAATACAATATAGGCTAAAAGTAGGTGTTGATTCGAATCTAATCCAAAGTATAAGCTCTTAAGTTATTTTTGATTGCATAACGACTTACAGAATTGGACAGAATAATTGGTTAAGTCTATCATCGTCAGCCTTTTTATGGTCCCACTATAGGGTACTTTCAGTTCAGAGAAGCTTCTTTTCAGTCACATTGGTAGGCACTTGCCTAACCTGGTATCAGACTCGAATATTCGTACTTAGGAGGAAGGAAGTTTAACCAGTAGGCGACCACGTATACAGACGAAAAAAATTTGGGAAAATTAAAAGAAGTTCAAAACAATTCCAAATTCAAACAAAGGGCATATTTGACAGCCCTACAAAAGGGTCGGCTTTGTTTACACGGCAACGTCTGCATTCAACAAGTAAGTTGGAAACCGCAGCGATTCGCAGCGAGCCGCAGCGGTCCGCACCCGAGCCGGTCTTGTATCGCACATGAAGTCAGATACGATGTATCTACGACTAGAGTTTGAATTTTAACATTAGCTACATATTTTATAGATACTAATCATTAATGGCAAAACAACGGGTAAATTGATTATTCAAATCTGAAGTAAATGTTGTTAATGATGGGTTAACAACATTTACATTTACAGTTGTGACAACAGTCAATTACATTGATATTGTGATCATTGTTAGTTCGGTTATTAAGAAGGTTGTTGCTTTGTTAGTGTCTTGATTCTGAGGTAATAGGAATATGATTTTGTTTTTTCATCCATGGAGACAATTATTTATTTTAAAGTGCATTTCATTGAAATATTTCCCTCAGTGTTGCGGCAAAACCTAGTATTCATATAGTAATTAAATTAAATTAAATAATAACTTTTAAGTGAAAAATCCTCTATTCATAATGAAATTAAAATTCTGACACTGAGATAAGACGCTAATTAATATTGACGTTTAATTTTCTCGTCTTGGGTAGCAGTAGAGTAGTTAATGTTGTCATGTTGAAATATTGTTAATGTAATGTCAAAGCTCACTTGTTGTATTCCAGTACCTCACGAAATCCGTATTATACATTGAAACTACATTATAATTGTTATAATATATTACATATATAACACCCACTCCACTTGATCTCCCTGAGGTCAAATCGGCTTTCACAAATATAGAGATCAATATGAGAAATTGCCCGCAGAAACGTTACCTTTACAAACAATAGCCCTTAATTCAATACTGAATAAACAATATCTTAAATAGAAAATGTAAATACTACAAAATCTAGGTCTCCGTTATTAATCATGACTTCAAGAACCAACACAATGGATGCTAATAAATCAGTTTGGCCGCCATCTTGGTAAGATGGCGTCGACAAAAGCGCGCGAATTCATGAGCGGTGAGTTCGACGCTGCGCTCCTGGTATAAATCGCAGACTTATAATTAAAATAAAGGTGTTTACAGATACAGCTAGTTTAGAAGATGTGTGCGATGTTTACGGGATTTTGTAATCATTCAGAAAATTTATATTTCATTTTGCTGTCCGAATTATCCGCAAATTCAGAAAGTCATTTCGGTCCACATAATAGGAAATGTGTACAAATTGAAAAAAATTGGTGACCATACGAAAAAGGTCCAGTTTTGGGTCACATTTTCGGTGATTAAAAAAGCCATAATTATTATGTACTGGACACCTATATATTTATTTAATTTGAATACCAACTCTTTGACAAGAAAAATTCAATAACAGTTAGGTGTCTTGAACATTTATAGAACAACATTATTATTCCTTAATCAAAATAACACATAGTGTGCATGAAGCCTACGCCAGAGATAATTCCAGAAATTGTATAATTGGTGCTCTGAGGTTTTTGTTTGGCATTGTATAGTCTATGGAGGGGTCCTCGCAAAAACTCAACAGTTATGAAAGGACAATTGCGTTTTGTTATTTCTGTGAATGAAAACAATTCCCTTGAATAATTACTGTTTGCTTAATAATGATTGGTAGATGAAATTGCGGTGAGAAAATAAAAAAAGTTTGGTAAAAAATTATAAAAACAGCAGCGTGATTACAATACTGTGGCAGGCGTTTTAATCGAAGAGTTAAATAATGTGCCTTTTGCTGTAAATGGTAACCAAATACCTAATCTATGTTGTTTAGCTTGAATTCGATACGAATTCTGAGTTGTCTCTTAGTAAATACTAGCTATAACTGTACCGGTTCCATCGGTAATTGTTTAAGAAACTGGTAATGACGACACAAATTTACGTTAATCAGTTAATATTTTCTTAATTATTTTAAAAATCTTTAAGGCCCAAAAATATTTTCAATTCATTTCAAAAGGCATACAAATATTGTTAATACCGTGTATCAAGCCTTTATTGGCATTTTTGCTGCATACAGAGTCCAGCGAACTAGTGGGAAGATAATTAAATCTTGATCGGATTATAGACTTAGCGCGTCCCAATAGAAACTATGATGGAAAATTAATGAAATCAGACCCTCCTTTCATAGTGTTTCCACTGAAATATTCCTGTTTATTTGTACAGTCCGTGCTGGCTCATATTTACTCGAAAAAAATATGAAAGCTTGGGTTTAGTCGGAAAATTAATACAACGTGCAAATGCGAAAATATTTTTTTGACTTTGCCAGAGTATTTTTGACTAGGCATAGTAGAATTACTATGGCACACTGCTTATTGAAAAGGTAGTCAACACCACATCCACATATTATAGCTCAAAAATATTTCAACTCGTAATAGCATCACGACCTTATAAAGGTCGCCGGAAGACGCTGGATGCAGGTCGCCTCCAACAGGTATCTGTGGAGATCTAAGGGGGAGGCCTATGTTCAGCAGTGGACGTCCTATGGCTGAGATGATGATGATGATGATGATGATGATGATGATGAATAACATCTGTTTCTTAAAGACAAACATACCACAAACGGCCTTTAAGCACTATGATTTTTTCTTTTATGACACTAATAGAATTTTTCGCTATTTGGCTCAGTTACAACGTATTCAATTCACACTGGCGGCTTTTCCGAACTAATCTTACAGTGGTTAATATATGTGGTCTTACAACCGTCCATGCTGGTATAAAAGAGGTATAACTTACAAAAAAAATTGTTTATATCTTTGAAAGCGCTATATTATTCTCAACACCAAGTTTACATATTACATATAAATGCATATTCCAGAATCTCTAAAAGTTGTCGCTCTAATTGGTGGTGGAACTGCTAACTCCGGTTAGTTTAGTTGAAGTCCGACCCTCCACTTAGCCTGGAGTAGGCGTGCGAGCAATCGTGTTCAAACCACGCGACTCGAGAGAACGTTGCTTATTTAATAGACATGACATGTTAGTATCTAATGTTAGGATGGAAGATGAATTTGTGTAGTAAATAGTATGGAGATTGTTAAAGAGGTTTTGTAAGGCTTTGATTTATGATTGGTTTAAAATATAAGCAAATACATTGCAGATATCTAATGATGTTTGTCAAAGTTACATTGGAGTACTCTTTCAGTCAAATAAAGTGCTGCTGATTATGAGTGTTATGCATGGAGCGGCAATCCATTTTTTTAATCTGTTATCATTACAGTATTTTCACTTCCACGTGTGGCGAAACCCGTGTGTGGTTAACATACGAGTGTACCTGCATACAGACAAATATCAAAAGAAAAGACTATTCACAGCGCGTTTTGCACCGAACAAAACTGTCTATTTACTCTACAAAGGTCTACAAGCCACATCCAGTTCGCTAACGCATCGCGTCCGTATCAAATATCTTTTAAAAAACGCATCGTGCCCACGAACGCTGAGTTTTTTTGTCTTTAAAAATCAAATATTATAAAGTCAAATACCAACTATAAAATGACGTGTGTTGTGAAAACATCGCGTGTATCCACATCAAACAAGCGGACATTTCGCGGAATGCTATTGCCTTACTAAATAATTGGAGTAAATTGCTCGCCGGCTTCCAGTGACTAACTGTTCACTAAATACGAGCTTCAAAGTGAAGTTGTTTTTTATGTGATGCGATAGTTATATGTTTGATGTTTTTATTTTGTTTGACTTTTCGGAAAATAGTCAATATAATATTTTACTTCTCAGAAAACTATTTTCTCAAGTAGGTATTGTAGTAATGTTTGCGGTAATAGTAAAAGGTAGATTTATCTCCAAGAATAAAAATCACCTCTGAACTTTCTCCTTTTCTTTTAAGGCGGTTAAAAATTTAACTGTACTAATATCCGAATTAGTTAAAATCACACAAAATGCATAAAGATCTACAGATACATTAGGTGTACAACCTGTATGTACAGTCGGCAAAACAGATAGGTATGCAGGCCACACAAAAAGAGCGGATCTAGCTTCGCGAAAGTGGAGGGTCACACAGTCGTTGACCGTTGATTGTGTTTGTGAAGCAGCACTGATATTATAGTCATCGGCACGGATATTGAGCCCTGACCTTCACCTGCGCAGAAGCGATTTATTGGTTTATTGCCTTATGTGTACAGTGCGCAAAGCGATCCCCACTCTTCCGCCGAGAGCTCAATATCCGTGCCGATAACTATATAAATATGCGAAGTAAAACACGTTTTGCTTTACGCACACTAACAAGTTTTGTGTGTGTGGCCTGCATACCTATCCGTTTTGCCGACTGTACACAGATCCATCAAACAATGGACTACCCGCAAACGATGACATCACCAAAACACACATTAAAGCAACTAATTTAAAATTCATTTCATCACGAACGTATCTCTGAAATTAATATTTCACCTTAATTGAATTGAATATTCAACGAATCGCGTCGACTGCGATCGTAATTTTTCGCAAACAATAGTAATTTGTCCGAATATGATTTGCATTATTTGCATGATTTGATCCACGTTTTATTAAACTAACGCCTGACCACATTGTTCTGTTGGAAATGTACGTTTGTTATTTATTAATTATTACAGTTATATAGTAGATATTATTTATATGTGTGTCCAATTAAAAGGCCTTCAGGTACCTTTTGCAGCCATTACAATGCCATTGATTTAGCTGTCCATAATAGTGTCACACTCATACTAACTAAAACCTATACATTCCAGAGCCCCGTATAATAATAACACCTGTAACAACAGACCATCACCGCGCGCAAAATTCTCTAGTTTGAAAGCGCTCTGAATTCCTTTGCCTCTTAGGCAATGAATGTTCTTCAATTTTTCTTGTAATCAAACCTACATTAATTACCTTTCCACAGTGACCCTAATTTCGCCAATTTTTTCTTGTCCTACAGACTGGTTCCCGGGCTGGCGCAAGCACAGTGGCCAGCCGAATGACGATGGCACCTCCGGGCAGGACTGCGTGGAGGCGCGCCGCGAGTTCCCCCCGCGCCCTCCCGCCGCTGACACCTTCATGTGGAACGATAGGGGCTGCAGGGAGCATAACTACTTCGTCTGTGAGAAGCCTGGTGTTGAAGGTAAGAGATTCTTTTATATAACTAGCTGTCCAGAGGAAACTACTTCCCGCACATGGATAAAAAGTTCCTATTTGTTATTCTGATATATAAGCAATATTTTTGCCAAGTTTTATCCATTTGTTTACAGTGAAATACGAAACTTTCGCGTTTATAATATTACTAGCTTCTGCCAGCGGTTTCACCCGCATCCCGTGGGAACTACTTCCCGTACCGGGATAAAAAGTAGCCTATAGCCTTCCTCGATAAATGGGCTATCTAACACTGAAAGATTTTTTTAAATCGGACCAGTAGTTCCTGAGATTAGCGCGTTCAAACAAACAAACAAACAAACTCTTCAGCTTTATAATATTAGTATAGATTAGGGTAGAGTTTGCACACTGCAAATGGCAAACCGATAACCCGAAAGGCCAACAGTATTGCAAGTATGTTTCTGGCCTTTTAAGAAGTGTAAGTCACAGTTTTTTCGCGAACTCAGATTGTAGGCCTATTTGATTTCTGACCATACGTTGAATTGGTGAATAATTTTCGATCAATATCCCCGTTCGAAGATATCTCATAATTGAATGATCACATATTTTACAAAGTGCCTGCGGGATACTACAACAGTTATAAACTTTTGACTAACTTTACAATTTCGACGTGTTACGAACAATATTTTTCTTCGTTCAGAAGTAGCATATAACTTCTGAAACTGTCACAGAAAGTCCAAACGATCGTGGAAGTCCAAACTACAGCTCGGAACAATTATAAGTTGTAGCGCCTCGGTTATGATCATTCGTAGTAATGTAGGTCAGGACATCGAAACATCTCTAGACCCCAGAATACGTAGGTATTCTAGAGTTGAGCGCAAAGTTCAGAGCATCTAAGTCTATTTAAAATAATAGTTATATTTTGAATGCGTTCTAGAAATTGTGTGAACATTCTAAGACTATTTGACGATACGTTTGATGTTTTCTGTAGCATCGACTGTGTTGTTCTCTCTGTTGGGTCTGTGTCTCGCTGTTGGGTCGATTCCCGCGCTTGGTATTTTTTTTTCTGGATCTGGGCGTTGTGTGCATGAATGTGTGTGTCGATTAATGTTCCCTCGAATCACAATAATACAGAAATACTAAAGGCACGGACAGGGCAAAGCTTTCTTTTTGTTTCAAATCGATATTTCAGTTTTGACAAACTTATGAATTAAATTATTGTCTCTTTAGACTATTTCTCGTAACAGCAAGATTTACATTGTAATATTTGTCGTCTAATATTTATTACTCTGTGGTAGATAAGCTATAAGAAGATAATAAATAACGTTATTCTCGGACAGTTGAAAATTGAATTCTTTTCGCTCACAAGGTTTACTTGACAGGTAATTTTTCTTTTGCTACGACCAATTTCGTTCACCTACATCATGTCCAGTATTATTTATTTATTGACAGTGGGTAATAAAATCGTGGTTTTTATAAGAATATATTTTATGAATCTCTTTATGAGTCTTATGAGTCTCTTTATTCGTAATATTTGGCTGGTTTTGTGGTGATTTATAGATTAGGTAACTGTCATATTTTTGGAACGTGTTTTCAGATAGCAATGACGATGAAATAAAAATTACTTTTTCGTATTACGGTGCGTATTATGTGAGCGATCTGGACTCGATCGCGAAGCGGCTTGATGTGACATGAAAACAAAAAAAAACAGTCTATTGTTTTGAAGTAGCCTACGTGATTATGTCACGTAGGCCACTTCCACCATACATTTTTTAATTCGCTTCAGATCGCTTCGCGTTAGTGTTGACCAGTGTTGACGCACTCTTAGTGACTAAATTCTTATGAACTTTGAAATTGCCAAAAATGTTTCACATTCACGCCTCACTACCATAACCCGGTATGTAACATTAATACTTTCTAAGCACGTTGCACCATTACCGCGGTAATTACAGCGACAATCGTGCGGTAAAGGAACGACGTAAAATTCCAATGTAGTCATAACTGACTGTTGCTATATAGCGTTACAGCGTGCCAACTTTTAGACGAGGTCCTGTACTCAGATAAAAGTAACCATAACCTTCTACAGAGAAATATCTATCTCCATGCCAAATGTTGCCTCAAGCGATGCTGTCGCTTGAATGTATAATTATAACTAGCGACCCGCCCCGGCTTCGCACGGGATAACAGTATTTCCCCACTATTTAATGGATGTTGTTATACATATAAACCTTCCTCTTGAAACACTCTATCTGATAAAAAAGCATGAAAATCGGTTGCGTAGTTTTGAAGATTAAAGCGTACAAAGGGACAGAAAAAGCGACTTTGTTTTATACTATGTATTGATGATTATAATTAAATACTAACAATAACATAGTGTAAAATATTAAATAAGATACAAAATAGTATATGAAATAAGGACTCACTAATTGCATTCTTGTTCTTGCATATTCAAAGTTATTCACATTCACGCCTACATAACCGGGTATATAACATTAACACCTTGCAAGCACGTCGCACACCACGTGGAGGTCAATGAACTCATAACTGTTGCAACGTTACAGCGTGACAACTTATGGACGATTCGCTAATACATTTTCACGTACTTACTAAGTTTTTATTGTGAGCAGTAAACTACTTTTGATGGGTAATCTTGGAGTAGAGTTAGTTGGGTTTTAATGCCATTGTGAAGTGAAGAAAATAATCATATTCATTGCTTTCTGTAAACATGTGTGTACATACAATTGTTAATACAATTATCATGCAAGATATTAGATAAAAATAGTCCAGCCATGTTTAGCCTCATATTATATAGACGCCTACAAATATTAGAAAAAGAAATTAAGATAAATTAATTAAATATTCAAGCAAGCTACCTTTTATATGTTTTTGAATATCTTCAAATAAATATATTCTTGTATTTTTACATTACAATACTACAAACCACGTAAATTATAGTAAAACAATGTGTCATCAATATGTAAACAACACAATTTTCTTAGAACTTCTGATCATTTCACGGAATGTCTGGTAATTTACAAAATGGCTGCGATTTGTGACAGATTATTTGCCGCGATACATATAAACAGTTTACGAGGGTTTGTTTTGTGACGAATGGTTAGATTAACTGCTGGCAATACAGTTTATTGTGTGATGATTAAAGTTTCATTGTTTGTAAATTGTGTGTTTTATTGGGTGTAGAATTTAATGATACTACAATAAGCATGAGGTAGTAGAATCATCGCCACTGTGCGAGTTTTTTTAAACAAAAGAAAACACAATGCATCTCCATAAATATTGAAATAAGCCACTATAGGATTGATTTATCATTCTGCACTGTCAACGATCAACATGGTATGGGCTTAAAAATAACTCGAAACATCAACCTGAAATTAACGTACCTCTATTATTAAACGCTATTGTACAATACTATATTAATATATTCGCACTACAACCAGTGTTTAGCACGTCACGTCATACAGTGACGTACATTGGATGAATATTAATGTTCACTACTGTTCATACACCGGCAGTAACACTGTCAGTATTCTCCGTCTATTACATATAATGCCTGGTAATTGTGCAAATTACCCACGTAGGGTCATGCATGGCCAATGTGTTATTGATCGGCGTGTTATAAATGTTATAGGCTATTCAAATCAATGGCTGGTTATTTGCTTAGTGACTGTTCAGATGTATATTGTGTACAGTATCTACATTGTATGGGTATTGAAAGAGGTTCAATAGAGTCGAGGTACGATCTATGAATGATTTACAGGCAGTCCTCGAATGCGTTACTTCTTAGTCATTTAATTCTCCGTGGTTATATCAATAATCCGGCAATTTGAAATAAAGACTGTTCTTTTCGACTTTGACTATTTGTGACGTTCCATATACGAATACATGGAATGATTTTGTTGTTTACGTTATTGAGTGTAATAATTTCAACACCCACCGATAATTTGACTACTTAAAACATATACATATTACACAATTCATAACATGATGATGATTGTTTCAAGACTACAACTATGCTTAAATTTTGCCGAAGAAAGAGAAATATTTTTCACTCTTACTACGTTGTCACAAAGATTTGTGTAACATAATTACATAACAAAAGCAATCGCCTAATTTACATGGCCTAGAATATCGTAAATTACAGCCCAGAGTCGAAAGTTAGAAGATGAAGTACGACATTAAAGCACTTAGTTACGAAAGTAATATCCAATTACAGCTTCTAAATATTGTTATACGATTTTCTATGCTAATATTGTAAAGCTGAAGAGTTCTGTTTGTTTGAACACGCTCATTTTAGGACCAGCGTCTTGTTGCTGAAGGACGACATATCTAACCAAAAAAGTTTGCAAATGTATACCTATTTATTTAGCGTTTGACTCTCATAGTGACTTATAAGTATAAATGGGCCTATGTTCCTTAAATGATACTCCATATTACATTTTAAGATTATTTTCTGTAAAATGACAAGAATTTTAGTAACTAAATGGACCTTTCTATTAACAACACATCATTTCGAAAATAGTATCTGGTGTAGGTATGCCAATCTGGTAATCCAACCCAGAAATCTTTAACTAAAGCTTTTAGCCCAAAAATTACTACGTAGAATCCTAGAATAAATGTAGATAATAAGACTAAAAGGAACTCCAAAAAACCGACTGTAGTGCAAAAGATAAGGCGAGTTCTGACTCCAGATAGATCACCCACTTAGTTCAAGCACACATGAACCCACTGTAGTCATATTTCTTGCGGATAAAAACACTGGTTTACTATGAGACATTTATTTGAAGTTATCTTTAGTGAAGTGGGTATATGAATGTGTATTTTAGCAATATTATAGTAGTTATTCACTTTACGTAGCTCTTAAAAAATCTATGAATTTTAACATAATAGTAAAATAGAACGCTTTATTTGGAACTAGCTGTTTTCCCGCGGTTTCACCCGCGTCCCGTGGGATCTACTGCCCGTAATGGGATTAAATGTAGCCCATGTTATTTGTGAGAAGTGTAGCTTACCAACAGTGAAAGAATTTTTCAAATCGGTTCAATGGTTCCGGAGCCTTTAGGGGGTACAAAAAAACAGATAAAAAATAAATATCTCTTAATTATATTATTATACATTAAACTAGAACGCTACATGCCTAATAGAACAAATTTACTCGGAATTAAGCAAATATTAATTATGTCATGTTATATATTACATTAGAATATAGTCTAAAATATGTATTATTTTGTGTCCTAATTCTGTTGAAGCGTGAGATAAAATCGTTCTTCCATAAACAAAGCAACTGACCGTATGAACTCAGTTATTCTAAGAGCAGTCTAGAACAAAGCTGTACTATAAACACCAAAACTAGATCAAAGAATTTGTTCTAAATTGTTCGACCATTTTTCTAAATAAGTATCTTTGTATGTTATCTTGACATTCCTTTAAAGATAAAGTGAATTCTGCTTAGACATCTGACTTCGATACATTCATAAGTTGCATTCTCTATGTGTGACATGGATTCATTTTGTATTCTAGCTGTCAGATTTGTATGCTTAGAATAGAGTTTTCTTTTTGTGTTACGGATTTGTTTGTACAAAGAACTTAAAATAGCTAAAACAAAATAAAAAGCTCCCAACCGCTCGCTGTTTCGCTTTGTCCTGCGGGGGGACAACTTTCATGACCCGGTTAAATCTGTGGGCCATCTCGTTAATAATTATTCATATGCCTATGCACTGTCAGTCAAAAAGATAACTATTTATGAGCTCTTTCAACACTTCGTATAAAAAATAAAATACAGCAACTAATATAAAATTCTTACCCCATATTTGAAAGCTGCATTAAAACATTCGCAACACGAAATCATTTCAAGCAACCTCAAAAACAGAGGCTACCAGCCAAAACATGTAGACCTCTGTTCCACAGTAGCATACTCCTTACACACCCTTGTTCGAACTGCAAGGGGGGAGCAAGGAGGGTCAGGGTATAATGGTCGGTATCTCCGTTCGGTTCATAGAGAACAAAATGACTGGCGGAGGTGCCATAACGGAAAATGGCCTAAGAAAGTAGCAAGCCAATATTTGGGTGTGCGGGGGACGAGTAACGTTACAGTTTTCGCTTATGTACCTCTATAAATCTTTTTTGGATCAGATCATTTTTTGTAATACCAAAAATCTTTGACACTCGTAACTGATCGTTTTGGTCATGTCCACCATACGAATTTGACGTAGAAGAAGGCGCCTGACTTACCTGCTTTATGGCATCTCCGCTCATCTTTCCTAACTCCGTGTTTCGGACCGACGCCCGTTCTGACCTAGTTGAAGGTAGAACGCAGAACGTACGTTATTGTAAAAGCTGAACTCATGCAAGGCTTTGTGCTAAAGGTATAATTTTTGTACGAACTCCCGATCTGAATGGCGTGCTGTTAGATTCACAGTTGAATGCTTTAGGTTGCACAAGTCAGACTTTTTGTAGGAGAGACTTTCTGTCCGACATGCATTTTACTATTGCTATAATATATCCTACAAAAAATCGGCCACCCATTATAGGACGCGGGTCTTAGATTAGCCATCGATATAGTTCCACACATGTTGAACTTAATTTAGGTGTTCACTAGACTTCAGACTAAGACACAAGCCCTGGTCTGGTGATTGAATAATATGCCTACATATTGCACCATTGTCGTGAACCCACTCCAGACAAAAACTAAAATTATAAGTATCTATGTGGAAGGGTTAATAAGCTTGCTGCTTGCCATGACCTTAATTTGTAGATAACTTATTTACTAATACTTTATTACACTAACGGCCAGTTTCTTCATCAAAAGTTAAAGTTAAAGTAATGTCTAAAGTAAAAGTAACGGTCAAATTCGTTTTTTCAAGGCTAAACTGACAGCAAAATTCATAGAAAAATTTAATTTAACCGTTACTTTTACTTTAGACATTACTTTAGCCATAACTTTAACTTTAACTTTTGATGAAGAAACTGGCCGTTAGATACACTTTTGCACACATATTTTAGAAATAATCGTTCATTTTTAGTAAAAAGAACCTTATCCACCTATCTCAGACACTTATTTAAAGCTTATTTCTTCTTTCACTGCACCTCAATCCACAGCAATAAGTAGGAAAATAGCTAATTTCCAGAACATTCCTTGCGAACGCGACATAGTCTGTGTTGAAGGTCGCTAGTTGCGTGCCGGCTGATTTAACGGCAGTAAGCAGTTATGTCTGTTAGCTTTAGACTGAGCAGGGTACTGCAGAAGGTTTGATTCGCGAGAATAAAGTATTACCATAGACAATGATCATAAAATCAAAAAAACATTTTTTTTGTGCTGAATAAACTTTTTATTTAACTGAGAAGTCCACATGCCACGGAAAATGGTAGGTCATGTATCTAAATCGGTTCATCCGTTTTACGAAATGTGGGTCTTGCACTCGGTCTCTCTTCGGTCGTGTCGGATCGCCGTCCCATCGGACTATGAGAGTGAAGGAATAGTGAGTGCACCTGTGTCTGCGCAAATGCTCGTGCACTAAAATATGTCCTGCGCAGCTGGCTGATCTCCTTAAATGAGAACGGCTGCTGTGGTCGGCTTTAGCCTTGAACGCCATTACTGAAAACTGGTCCATGTTTAACCTATTGATCATCACATTTTAATTTTACCAGTGAACATCGTCAAGTACAAAATGAAGTCACAAGATACAAGCTGCGCTTAGTCTGTGGCTCAACGAAAATGTTAGCTATGTAAGGTTACTTTTGTCAATAAACATTATTTTATTTATTTTTTTATTTTAAGTAGGTATTAAAAGTTTACCATCATTGAACCTTCTGCTAGCTACATTTGTCAGTAACAAACAAAAGCTATGCATAATCCATGCAAATCCAACTCAATTGTTAACTTGTATCGTGATTTGGCGCAATTTACATAAAGGATTAGCTCGATAACGTTGCTAATGTATCTATATTGTGATGCGATGACAAATAAATGTATATTCTGGACTATTATTGCTGAAATATGGAGTTAAGACAACATTTTATGATAGATTGTGAATTTTGAAGGAGTTTTTGACGTTTTAAATAACGAATTGAACACTACAATAGTCTTGGTAGAGATTTGTGTATGACTAGCTATTTTCTAGCGGTTTCAGCCGAGTCCCGCAGGAACTGTGCTGCCCGTATATACATAGTGTAGCCTATCTTACTATTGGGAAGAATAACTTTAAAACAGTAAAAGCATTTTTCATAGGTTCAGTAGTTTTGGATCCTTTGGTGTACAATTATACTTCCTCTTTATTATATTAGTATAGATTATGTTCTTAAGAAAAGTTGTTTAATGTTTTAACTTGTATCGTGATTTGGCGCAATTTACATAAAGGTAACTGTAAAAGGCTCGATAACGTTGCTAATGTATCTATATTGTGATGGGATCTCAAATAAATGTATATTGTGGACTATTGTTGCTGAAATATGGAGTTGAGATAATATTTTATGTTCGATTTTGTTTTTTTTGCGTTTTAAATAACAATAAAAAGTTATTCAGTAAGATTAAACGCTAAAATAGTCTTACTGGAGATTTGTGTATAACTAGCTGTTATCTCGCGGTTTCACCTGCGTTGCGTGAGAACTACTGCCCGTATCGAGATAAAACATAGCCTGTCTTACTCACGAAGAGTGTAGTTTTCCAACAGTGAAAGAATTTTTTAAATAGGTCGAGTGGTTTCGTAGGTTTTTTTTAATGTTTTAACCAACTTTAACTTGTATCGTGATTTGGCGCAATTTACATAAAGGATTAGCTCGATAACGTAGTTAATGTATTGTATCTATATTGTGATGGGATCGCAAATAAATGAATATTGTGGACTATTGTTGATGAAATATTGGTAAGAGATAACATTTATATTAGATAGCGAAGTATGAAAGAGTTTTTGACGTTTAAATAACGAAAAAGTTTTTCAACAAGTTTTCGGCGAGATAAGATAACAAATCCAAAATATAAAAAAAAAACTGTTTATTTACAGAGCTTTTTCAAGTCAACCAGTTTTTGAACTTCATGAAGAACCCCTATAATCAGTCAAGTATGTCTGAAAGGGCAGTTTGATAATTAAAAATAATTACAACTTGTTTGGCCCTTTAATGTTTAATAACTGAATTAATTCGGCCTTTAATTGTCAAAGTTCTATCTAAATGCGAATTCTACAGGACAACGAGTTTTATTGGCCACTTGAGTGTCACACTCGGAGATATTCTATTACTTAAGTTAGTACTTAATAACGCTTTATATTACTTATTTCACTTACAAACTCATAGAAAATAAAATTCATAAAGATGATTTTTATAAATGGCAATCACTACCAATTGTAATTCAAATATGGAATAAACGAAAACAAAATAAATTGAACAATTTGCAAAGGCAATTCGAAATCAGAAATAAAGTGAATTCCAGAACAAAATTCAAATTGTATTCCAAATTCATAAATGTAATAAATACGAAAAGGGTATTTGTACTAAAAATAAAAGACAGTAAAAATAACGAAGGAATTCAATAAAGTAAAATTCTAAAATTGAATAGAAGAAAACAAAATAAAATCATTTTGTAAATATTAAATAGAAACTGCAAGCGTCATCATCGCCAATTCAAAATACGAACATTAAAATAGGTTTTAAAACTCGTTCTAATCGTGTTCGGAATTTAAAACAGGCGAATTAGTGAGGCGGTCCGCGTCGACCTATATAACGGTTGAACAGTGCACTCGCTCGTCCGGGGTGGCCAGCCATCCGCATTGCCAGACTTGTGGGGATTAACTTGCGTGGGGAAAATAGAGGGCATTCGAATTTTAAAGCGTTTGATGTAAGTTACATGTGTTAGAGGATCGGTTTTGGACAGTAGCACAGTATCATAAACTTTTGATAAAGTTAATTGATATTTTATGTTTTGGTCATCGGCATAAAAGCTTTATTTTCATATAGTACCTCTTCAGTTTTGTACGTGCTTTTTACTTGAGCTTACGGGAAATTATTTATCCGTCTAATATTTACAAAATTTTAAACTTTTGGAATTTTGAACAGACAAGCAATAAATCACTCTATTTCCTCGAATCATCGCTGGCAACCCCGCTAGTGGTGTGCCAAATTACCTGCGAAGTCACCGCGATCACGAAAGAGGTTCATTACGTCACTTTATCGTGCCGATCGGGGAAACGAGGGACGAGAAAATCTTCATCGTGCTCCGCCGTTTTTTATCGCTTTGTATAAATATGGAAACTATACAGAAGCTTGTATATATTGGCATAAATATTTACTTGTTTATAACAATAAAGCTATATTCAGGATATTTTGCACTGTGGTAAAAGCAATAGATAATCAAAAAAGTTAAAGAAATTAGAGGTGAGTAACATCAGAAACGACATCATCATCCTCATCCTCCGAGCCTTTTTCCCAAACTATGTTGGGGTCGGCTTCCAGTCTAACCGGATTCAGCTGAGTACCAGTGCTTTACAAGAAGCGACTGCCTATCTGACCTCCTCAACCCAGTTACCCGGGCAACCCGATACTCCTTAGTTAGACTGGTGTCAGACTTACTGGCTTCTGACTACCCGTAACGACTGCCAAGGATGTTCAATGACAGCCGGGACCTACAGTTTAACGTGCCATCCGAAACACAGTCATTGGTGTCTAAGATATACTTAGAAAGTACATACAAACTTAGAAAAGTTGCATTGGTACTTGCCTGACCTGGAATCGAACCCGCGCCCTCATACTCGAGAGGTTGGTTCTTTGCCCACTAGGCCACCACGACTTCAGAAACGACATGTCTCTTCTTTTTTTTTTACTAAGAACACATAGGAGTTCTACCTATACCGAAGCAAAAGGGCACATCACCGATATGAAACTTCAATGAATTTAAAAATAGAACTAATAAAAGTGCATCTCGTTCCCTTCTCAATGTTCCAGCAAAGAGGTTGCACTCGTTATATTAGCAGTTTTAACTTAATCCTGCTGAGTGCTCTCGAGATTATCTCGAGGACCGCGGTATTTGTAAGAAAAACTCTCGAAAAGGAGAAATGATTGCCACTTGTATTATAATCTTTGATATTTATCTGTAATACTTATTAATCTAGAAAATACTAGCTACCATTTTAGACGAATACAATAAAATAATCAAAAACAATTTTGACAACTCACAAAATAAAATTTTATTTTCCAATTTCAAATTTCGAAAACTTGCATTACAGCTTTTTATCAGATTAAACTTTAATATGACACGTACAGCTAACACAATAAAAATACCGCGGCGGCACAATGCTACAAATAACAAGAAACAACGCATTTATTACAAAGAAAACCATTTTCATTCGTTGTGACAATCTTACAGCGTGCGAGTTTGTCGACTTCGTTTTATTTCGCGCCCAATGCTCCCTCGTGATCACAAAAGAGGTTCGTTACGTCACCTTAACGGTTCACTCTTGGCTGAATGGACGTAGGAATGTTACAAAGAGATTTTTATCCGAGGAGGTTGTGGTCTTAATTGTGAATCGTAGACAATATTATAGTTGTTTTGTCTGTGGGAGATTTTATATTGGTTACTGCGGTTTTTCAAGCGGGAGTGTTATTTAGTAAAAACAAAGTATTTGGTTTAGTGTCACTTGCATTTTTAGTGCACTATTTCGTTTAATATTGGAATAAAAACCGGCCAAGTGCGAGTCGGACTCGCGCACGTAGGGTTCCGTACCATCCAAACTAATATTCTATATATATATATTTATGGATATCGAGCAAAACTGAGCAAAAAAATCACGTTAGTTGTATGGGAGCCTCCCGAAATATTTATTTTATTCTAGTTTTCAGTATTTGTTGTTCTAGCGGCAACAGAAATACATCATCTGTGAAAATTTCAACGCTCTAACTATCATGGTTCATGAGATATAGCCTGGTGACAGACGGACGGACGGACGGACGGACAGAGGAGCGAAAACAATAGGGTCCCGTTTTACCCTTTGGGTACGGAACTCTAAAAAGTAGGCATGTATACTTTGTAAGCGGGCTTTATTGAAAGCAACTTATGTGATTAAATCTAGAAAATATTTTTCTACAAAATGAAATAGAAATATTTTATGTCAACGAACAATAACAAAAAAAAAATATCTTACAACCCACAAAAAACTATGCTCTCTTCCAAACTGCGTAATAAAATCACAGATTGCGAAGAAAACAGCCGTTTTGTCACACGAATGCATGAAAACCAACACTTAACCCAGCAATCTGGCAGGATCCATAAACCCATAAAAACGTACGATCCAATAAAATCGCAATATTTTTTAAACTATCAAAACGGTTTAATGGTCTCGCAAATATCCAATTCGGTGTGAACCTTCTTTTTGTTACCGTGGTACAGGCAGGCAATTGCAGAAGCTTCGCTATTTAAAAATAGAATACGTTTATTGCTTTGAAAGTAAAAATAAAATTTTGCCAAGTTTTGTACGAATTGTTATTGTTTTATTTATTTTAGCTGAAAGTACGCATACATTACTGGTTGTTTAAAAAAATGTTATCTGTGTAAGTTTAGTCCATAGTTAGACATTCTACATAACGATAGTTGGCTTATTTGATAAGTTGCATTGAAGCTGACAATATTTAGAAAATTAAGTGAATCGTCATATCAGAAGATTACGTGCAACTTATTCATATCAAAGCAAAACATTTATCTATGCAGTATTTTAAAAGTGATTCTTCTGAATTCCTTATTAACTAAATCCGGTTTTTTGGCTTAACATCAACCGAGGTGGGGGGAGGGCGTTAATAGCCGTGTAAACCTCTGTAAAGATCAAAGTTCGGTGCTCCGGATGCAAATAAAGTTAACGTACGACTTGGCACCGGTGCAGTGCAGCTTTTGCATATTCTTTTTGAAAAATGTAGATAGGAAAAATTATTTTGAATAGTAATAGGGGTTTTTATTTAAGAAATTTCTTGAGTATTATGGGTTCTTATGGATGATAGAAATCGGTTTTTATTTGAAAAAATTGATTTGACGGGTGTATTTATAGTTTGACTTATACTCATGGAGCTAAATATCATGGAGCCAAAGAATATTACTTAGTACAGATAACTACAGGTCAACTATATATATGACTTGACTATAACATAAATTCAATTTACTTTGCATCTAGAAGCCACTACTTCTCGCGGCCTGTATGTCCTTTTTCAGGCACGAGTCTGTGTGCCAAATTTCATTCAAATCAGTTCAGTAATTTTAACGTGAAAGCGCGAGAGGTCGAAAGATTTGCTTTCGTATTTATAAGCAGAGATTACCATTCAATAATCCCAAACAATTTGAACTCAAATACAAGACGTTCAAATCCTTCAGCACAAGCATCCTTTACATAACGTCTTCTTCCATCCCTTTTCTTTTCTAGCTGATAGAAAGGAGACAGGCGATATGTATTGAATGTCCATAGACAACAAAATGACTAGCGGAGGTGCCCGTACAAAATGGTGCGGGGCAAGCTCCGCCCATGGGCCCCCCCGCTGACCCAGAGTCTCCGGCCTCAGCTGGTGGAGGAGGTGGTGAGCGCTCTGTTCCCTTCGCGCGGGGAACACTCTCCCCCGCCCATGGCTCTGCAACCCGCGGTGTCAACTACGGACCACACTTCCGACGACGACGATGTCCCCGAGGTGACTGGGGTGGACCTGAGAGTGGCGGTGGCTAGGCTGAAAGCCAAAAACACCGCCCCAGGGCCTGACGGCCTGCCTGGCAAGGTCTGGGTCCTGGCCCTTGAGGCTCTCGGGCCTCGACTTAGGGGGCTTCTCAGCGCATGCTTGGAGAGGGGCCAGTTCCCACTACGTTGGAAGACGGGGAAACTGGTCCTCATTCGAAAGCCGGGGCGCCCTGCGGACTCTCCGTCCGCATACCGGCCCATCGTGTTGCTCGACGAGGTGGGCAAGCTCTTTGAGCGAGTTGTCGCACACCGCCTCGTCGCGCACCTTGGGGGGATAGGGCCGGACCTTGCGGACCATCAGTTCGGTTTCCGCAAGGGGCGCTCAACGGTGGACGCCATCATGCGCGTGAGAGCTCTCACGACGGGGGATGCTGTGTCCCGGGGGGGGGTCGTCTTGGCGGTGTCTCTTGACATCGCCAACGCCTTCAACACCCTTCCCTGGAGTTGCATCAGGGAGGCACTCCGGTATCACCGGGTGCCGACCTACCTTCGTCGCGTGGTCGAGGCCTATCTGTCGGATAGGTCCATCATTTACCCTGGTCACAACGGGGAATGGAACCGGCGAGAGATGTCGTGCGGTGTTCCGCAGGGGTCGGTACTGGGGCCGCTCTTGTGGAACATCGGCTACGACTGGGTGCTGCGCGCCGACCTCCCTAGCGGCGTCAGCGTGGTCTGCTACGCTGACGACACGCTGGTTCTGGCACAAGGGAGGTCGCACCAGGAGGCGGCCGACTTAATGACGCGCGGGGTTGCGATAGTCATCGAGAGGATCCAGCTGCTGGGACTGGAGGTGGCCTTGCACAAATCCGAGGCCATGTGCTTTCATGGGCTTCGGAACGCGCCACCTTCAGGCTCCCAAGTCACGGTGGGGGGGGTTACCATCGGCGTCGAGAGGGCGATGAAGTACCTGGGACTCGTCCTCGACGGCCGGTGGAACTTCGTCGAGCATTTCCGACGTTTGGGCCCCAAACTGGAGAAGGCAGGTGCTGCATTCAAGCGGCTCCTGCCCAACCTGGGCGGCCCAAACGCCCCCTGCCGCAGACTCTACGCGGGAGTCATGCGGTCCATGGCCCTTTACGGGGCCCCGGTATGGGCACGTTCGGTACGGCCGCGGGCTGTACACTACCTGAACGTGCCCCAAAGGGTGATAGCCATTAGGCTAATCCGGGGGTACCGCACGATCTCCCGCGAAGCAGCTGGCCTACTTGCTGGACTGCCACCGTGGGATCTGGAGGCGAGGGTCTTCTTGCGCCTGTACGACTGGCGCGAGGAGGCTCAGCGCCGGGGAGAAACCCCGTTGCCGCGGCAAGTTGTCGCGCAGCGGGCGGAGCTCCGGCGCGATCTCATGGTGGCCTGGAGGGAGCGACTGTCGCAACCCAGTGCAGGGCACGCCACCATCGTGGCGGTAAGTCCCCTCTTTGAGGAGTGGCTCGGGAGGAGTCACGGCGCCTTCACGTACCGCATGACGCAGGTCCTCACCGGACACGGTTGTTTCGGGAGGTACCTGCACCGCATCGGTCGTGAGGAGGCGCCCGGGTGTCACCATTGTGCGGACAGCCCCGAGGACACGGTGGACCACACAGTCCAGGTGTGTCCCGCATGGGAAGGGCACCGCCGGGTCCTCGTCGAGGCTTTAGGCGGCGGCGACCTCTCGCGTCCGGCCCTGGTTCAGGCCATGGTCCGGGGCGAGAGGGAATGGGATGCCGTCGCCTCCTTCTGTGAAGCGGTCATGCTCGAGAAGGAGGAGGCGGAACGCCAGAGAGTTCGCACCTCTCATCCCGGCCGCCGCGCTGGACCAGGTAGACACCATGGGCGCCGGGTGTCGCGAGATGACTCCCGGCCACCGTAGGCGTGGGTCTGTGGGCGGTGAGTTCGGGTGGCTCATCGTCCCTCTGTCTTTCTAGACGACAGACCCGTGTCGACGGCGCGCGTTGTTCCACGCGCTCCTCAAAGAGATGTCAGCAACCCCAGCGGGGCCCAAACACGACGGTTTTTAGTCAGTAAGAGTCTGACACTCCCTCTCCGCTGCTAACCCACAGCGGAAGGGGTCATTTGATGATTTTTGACGTCGTTAAAAAAAAAAAAAAAAAAAAAAAAAAAAAAAAAAAAAAAAAGGTGCCATAACAGAAAATCTCCTAAGAAGCTAGCGCGCCAAAATGCGGGTGACGAGGAATATTACTGTCTTCGCCCTTATATGCCTTCTGTGGACCCAACCATTTTTGTAATACCAAAAATCGTTGACTGACGTCTCAAAGAACCCGAATGCCTCGTTTTTTCTCGTTAATAATCGTTTTGGTCATGCTCACCGTACATATTTGATCTAGAAGAAGGCGCGTGACCTACCTGCATTATGGCATCTCCGTTCATCTTTTCTTACTCCATGTCAAAGCTTACAAGTCAATAGGGACGTCTTAGGAATAAGTAATTGTGAGATACGATCTTTATCTAAGTGGTCCGTGGGAACTAATGGTTCTCTGTTTACTTGGAAATAGCACGAAAAACATATATTTCGGAAGTTGGGGATTTTATTTGGTACCTGAAAAGGTGTTATGTAGGGTTTTTTTGTAATGGTCGGAAAAGACACTGATCGAGAATTCGAGACGATTAGAAATATTGGTAATTAAAGACTGGTAGACCTGTTCTTATTATAATGCATCCATGAGAGCTTAACACGCCATGTTAAAATTACTGGTTTTGCTATTGCATTCATCCAGTATAATTTTTTACCGGTAGATTAACGTAAGCAATTTCGAAGAAGACATATTTTCTAGCCTACATAACAAGTCTGCTACGAAATCACCTCAAAGACCAAGCTTATAATTTAGACCACAGCAACCAAGAAAAACATCGTCAAGCTAAAACGTTCCACAATAAAAATATCAAAGTTAATACAAGAGCTGGTACAATGGGAGATAACAGCACAATGTACCGGCCGCCATTCTTGAGTACAGTCGGGTACAGTTGGGACAAACGGCGGGAAGCGTGCCTATAAAACAATGGCTGCGTTCGACTGTACAACGGACAATGGACTATCGGGGACAGTGACGTACAAGTTTAAAAAAAAAGAAGGAAAAAAGAACGGTATTTGAATAAAGAATGTCTTACTGGCCTAATAATGTTGCCAAGATAGGCCTCTTTTGTAGTGGAAGGGAATATGAAGTTTATTTTAGAATCGTATCTATCGTATTTATCGTATCTAAAATACCCACAATGTTTTTTCAATACTTGGAAAGTTATTTATAATATTTGTATCGCCAAATTGTCTGAAAGTTTGCAAATGAGTTAAACTTTTTTCTAAAATTATAGAAATAAATCGTCGTTGTGTCGGTCTAAAAACGCCACTGCTAGACAAAGGCCTTCCCCAAAGTTATTAGAAAACATATATGTCAGTTAAATATATACTCAACTTACACTTAATCTTGATCTAAATGAGCGTGATAATTCATAAATTAAATTAAAGCTCAAACGATTTCCCTCTCCACATGACGAGTTGCTTACTACCGATTTACAAATAAACACACGTACAAACTGCCGTATATCAGGAGCCCTCATGCAATTAAGCAAATAATTAGTGAAAGCTCGTAAACGGGGAAACGATTTGATTTATTTCTCAGCAGATACTCATGTTAATGGGATCTTACAGAAGGTTACAGATGCTTGAGAACGCGTTGTTATCGCCAAAAGGAGTTTAGTATAGGACAATACATAAAATGTTTCACTGCTACGTTAAGGTCTTTTTATATAGAAAAACGGCCAAAACTGAAGTAAAATTTCCACTGACTATCTGATCTCTAAGATTTATGAAATTTAGCCTGGTGGCAGACGGACAGCGAAGTCTTAGTATCAGGGTCGTGTAGGAGCAATAGGTCGAATCAATATTGATTTCTGACACTTACGCGAATATTAGACATTTAAATAAAACTACTTTTACGGATTTTATCGCGGTTATATTAATATTATTTAATCCCGACGTTTCGGATCCTTTACAGCATCCATGGTCACGGGCAGACTAAGGTGTTGGTCGTCTTGATATATTAGTTACAAACAGCTACCCTACATTTTGTTGATTATTATTGACAATCCGATTCACGCAAAACGAGCTCACTGTATCCTTAGGTCGAGCAGTTGTAGGCTTGGATTTTGATTTAATAGTTTCTATGATGGGATTCCAAGCAGGTGGTATGCACCAGCCATCTTCTCTATTGAAATTTGGATGTTTTTTAATTTCAATAGCCTCGCGAATCATCCTAGGTAGGAATCGGTTTTCTTTTGCAAGGACTTGTGGTTTATCAAATCTGATGTAATGCTGGGCCTTGTCTAGTGTGTGTTCACAAACTGCTGACTGTCTGGAACGGCGGTGTTTGACATCGGCGATGTGTTCTTTTACGCGGGTCCCTATGCTTCTTTTAGTTTGGCCTATGTATATATGTTGTGGGATCTGCGATGAACAACACCTGGGTGCTGAGCTTCAACATGTTAAGCAAGTACTGCACGACAACAAGCTCCGAGTACCGCGCCCTCGTCGCAGAACCCGCGTGAAACCAGCCACAGTTGAGCGTCTACCTGCTGTTCTTCCATACATAAGAGGAGTCACAGACAAGATTGGCTACATCTTGAAGCGAGCTTCAATCAAAACCTACTTCAAGCCGCTGAAGAAGATCAGTCAATTCTTACCACCTGTCAAGTGTCACATACCTCTACAAGATGCGGGTGTATACAAGCTTGAATGTGATTGTGGTCTCTCTTACATAGGCCAAACTAAAAGAAGCATAGGGACCCGCGTAAAAGAACACATCGCCGATGTCAAACACCGCCGTTCCAGACAGTCAGCAGTTTGTGAACACACACTAGACAAGGCCCAGCATTACATCAGATTTGATAAACCACAAGTCCTTGCAAAAGAAAACCGATTCCTACCTAGGATGATTCGCGAGGCTATTGAAATTAAAAAACATCCAAATTTCAATAGAGAAGATGGCTGGTGCATACCACCTGCTTGGAATCCCATCATAGAAACTATTAAATCAAAATCCAAGCCTACAACTGCTCGACCTAAGGATACAGTGAGCTCGTTTTGCGTGAATCGGATTGTCAATAATAATCAACAAAATGTAGGGTAGCTGTTTGTAACTAATATATCAAGACGACCAACACCTTAGTCTGCCCGTGACCATGGATGCTGTAAAGGATCCGAAACGTCGGGATTAAATAATATTAATATAACCGCGATAAAATCCGTAAAAGTAGTTTTATTTAAAGGTCGAATCAATTCTTTGTCACAATATTATTTGGTTGGGAAGGTCATTTGAAACGTCTTTCTCCACTGCTAATTATATTCCAAGCACTCAGTAAATATCACCTAACATAACAATATTATTATTATTTACTTAGTTGTAGACAATCCAGAATTTGTAACATGATATCGCAACAAATAAAGTATCGGTATCAGTTTAAAGTATTTACTTACACAACTTTACTTTCTTCAGAATTTAGAAATACACGTTATGTTATATATGAGCGTTTTAGAACGTCTTGCGTTCGGTTTTGTTTTGAATTTAAACTTATTTTAGGTGGTTTGAAATTGTTCGATGGCTTGGAAAATTAAATTTTTAGTTTTTTGTTGAAGCTAAAAAAGTTTTGATGGCTTAACATCTAATAGCTAAAGCAAAAAATAAAGATGTTTACTCTTGTCGAGGTTTAATAGACGAAGTAAGCCGTAAAAAGTGATTTATGGACGCCAATTTTTCATTTCAACTGTAGAAAGATAATAATTATGTAGTTAAGATAGAAGACGTAAAAATAGTAATGGTCTTCCATGCAACATTTTCGTATATGCGTGTCGATACGTCTGTGTAACTTTTGTGCAGCATGATCACAAATATATGTATTTAAAGCTCTACATAAATACGCATAGTATTTTACTACATAAATGTAAACATTATATTTTTCCTTCGTTCCAGACCCCTACATAGCATCAAAGATCCTCTGCAACGAGACGATCATACTATCCCACACACATCCGCACGCCATAGTCTCGAGTCCCGGCTTCCCCCGGCCGTACCCGGACGATGTGGAGTGCGTGAGTGAGATCCGAGCGCCGCCCGCACACACTCTGCGGCTGCATTTCGAAGAATTGCTCACTGAACATGAACCGCAGTGAGTAGTAGTGTTTAAGAAATTATTGAAGCTTGTTTAAAGGCATAGCATCAAAAATCCTCTGCAACGAGACGATCATACTGTCCCACACACACCCGCACGTCATAGTCTCGAGCCCCGGCTTCCCCCGGTCGTACCCGGACGACGTGGAGTGCGTGAGTGAGATCCGACATTTTCTGATCATATTTTTGATAAAAAGTAGGACTTTAGTTTGAAGTGAATTGCTGACTGAACATGAGCCGCAGTAAGTAGTAGTGTTTAAGAAAATATTGAAGCTTGTTTGTTAGGACATTATTGTTATAAAGAATTATTCCTAGATGTAAACAAAAGGATACTAACAAATTAAGCAACCAAACTTAAACACTGAATTTTTTAGAACGACTAAAGAACGATGAAAAAAACACGATTGATCACACGAGGCATAGATGCTGTTAAAAAAAACATGCATCAATTATGTCTAAAATAATACTTGAACTTCAAAACTATAAAAGGTACACAATGTTGCTTATTTCTAAAAAGAATTTGGCAACGATCTTGCTTATATGTATATCACTAAATAATTTTATAAAATCGAAATCATACGAATGAAATCTAATAAGTTTTTTATGGGAACTATATTTTTGTCACCAAAATTTACATTTGTCATCAAGTTGTATCACCTAATAAATAGATCTATCGCCTCGAAATATTTTCGTTCTCAGATAAACAAAGAGTGTTCCCAGGTATGAATTACCAAATTATTGTTAATATAATGTGTAAAATATGAGATGGATTACCAATAAAATTGTAGTGCATTACATGATTATAAACTTCGTTCTTATAATAATAGTTTTATTACTTAAATAATAGCTTGGTGCTCAAAATGGTAGATCTGTCACCAAATAAATCGATTAATCGATCCCTGACTGCGACTCCTTTTTATTTGTTATTTTGTCACCAATACAGTAGTTACATTTTATTTCGTTCAGTTATTAAAATCATGTATTCGTTACCAATTTAATACATCAGTTTATAATTTTAATGAAAATATGTTCAAAGGGAAGAGGAAGGGAAAGGAGACAAATTGGCGCGCTTTCGGGCCTCAACGAATGGGTTGTAGGTTGGTTGTAGGTACGATCATACGATGCGCGGCGCGGGCAGCGAGATGCAAGTTTACTTCATTCGCGACGATTACGTTCATTGTTGTGGGTGCATTTTATTAGCCCCCCACCAGAAGCAAAAAATGTACTTATCGACCAGAAAAGAAAAAGGGGGCGCCCTTCAAAATCCAAACCAGCGCTGATTATTCAGTGATTGTTATTTTTAACAATATATTGATTATTTTGATTTTAATTAAGTGTTTTATTTACTATTCAGCTAGAAATTTAATTTAAATATATTTATACTACCTGTGGAAATTAAGACCCTTGGGGGAGGCACATGGCCAGTTAAGTAGTAGACTCTTTTGGTTGAAAGGATGATGACGACTACCCTACATTTTTAGACCTTCATGAAATTTTCTAGTGATATAATATATGATTTATTGGTGATCTCTTTAAATTAGTTTGCTTAAATACTATTAGGACAAACCTATTATAATACATACAAAACCATTTATTTGGTACTTGACCCCATATCTCCATGATTTTCGGTAATTTATTGTGCAATTGATTTTATATTGTTTGGTGACTACATTTTGGTGACAAATCTACTATTTTGAGGGCAAACCCTGTTATTTAAGAAACACAAAACGAATTAAATTGGTGACAGCTTAAATCATACCCGTTTTTTTATTACTAGTTACCTGGAAACTGAAACATGAACCTCACGTTTCCGATAATATATTTCAAGGGTGAACATTCAATATAGCGCTGGTAACATTCCGTAGTGCTGCACTCACATATCATGGACCCTTTGGTCCAGTATTTACGGTTATTACCGATACTTACATCACTAGCTTTTACACAAATACTTCGGTTTTTAGTGGGAACATATTTTTAGTTTAGTTTGTTTTTGGTGAGTGCTGTTAATGGTTTTTATGAATGAGGATGGATAAGTTTTTTGGCTGTGTGTTTTATTAAAATACTCGTATGGAGCGAAAATTTTGCTATATTGTTTTATTCATTGATTCAAAAACATCTGAAACGCTTTTGATATCCATAACTAAATATACAAAATCCTATAAAAATAAGATGTAATAATACATATCGCATAGCGATTCTTTTACTTATATCTAAGTAAGGTTTCATTGAGCATAATAAATTCTGTAATTCATTCACAAACAAAAAAGATGAATAACTTAATTTTTAAAATAGAAAAACATTTTTATCCAATAACAAATGACAGATAGCCTAAGACGGATAACTTTATCTAAAAAAAATTTATTCGCCCAAAAAAGAAAGTAGGCTTGAATGAAAATAAAATATTAGTTTTCGTCACGGAGGAAGAAAAGATGAGCGGAGATGCCATAATGCAGGTAGGTCAGGTGCCTACTTCTAGGACCAAAACTACCAGTGAGGGGTGAAAAAGCGAAGCGTTCTGGTTCTTTGGGACATCTGTCAATGATTTTTGGTATTACAAAAGATAGTCGGTTCCAAAGAGAGCATATAATGGTGAGAACAGTAACGTTCCTCGTCCCCCGCACACCCGCATTTTGGCGCACTTTCTTAGGAGATTTTCCGTTATGGCACCTCCGCTAGTCATTTTGTACCCCATGGTTTAGGTAAATGTTGTTATGATAGATAGTTGGGTCGCGCTCGTCATGCGTAGGCGATAATATATAGAGCTCAACTATTTGCTGTTTTTGTAAATTTCCCTAAATTTATCTTGTCACATTACTCACATTTTTCCACGAAATGAGAATATCTCATGAATATTTTTTTGTTGTGATATAACTTGCTGTTCTTCCTTACTGATATAATAAATTCTTAAGTAACTATGCCTATTTGTCTGACAGATTTTCGTTATAAAATTGCAGAACCAATTTACATTATATTCGGCTAATAGTTGACGTATAGTTCAAACTCTAGCGAGGGACGAAGGTATAAATTGTATATTTAATGGTATTTATTAAATAATAGTGTTTCTAAAGTAGAGTAAAACCGCAGTAAATACATAGTAAGACTATAATAACAAAGAGATCAGCCGTAATATTGTTTACAGCACTCCATTTTCATCAGAAAAAAACTTCAGACGTCGACGATCGATCAAATACTACGGCCGCGTAGCAACTGTGGCTACGCCGTAGACGCTACGCCGTAGGCACTACGTAGTTCTTAGAATTTTCTGCAGTACATTTAATGTACTGTGTTTTTACTATTGTTGAATAGGCTTTTTGTATTATGATTCATCCTCCGAGCCTTTTTCCCAACTATGTTGGGGTCGGCTTCCAGTCTAACCGGATGTAGCTGAGTACCAGTGCTTTACAAGGAGCGACTGCCCTATCTGACCCCCTCAACCCAGTTACCCAGGCAACCCAATACTCCTTAGTTAGACTGGTGTCAGACTTACTGGCTTCTGACTACCCGTAACGACTGCCAAGGATGTTCAATGACAGCCGGGACCTACAATTTAACGTGCCATCCGAAACACAGTCATTGGTGTCTAAGATATACTTCGAAAGTACATACAAACTTAGAAAAGTTGCATTGGTACTTGCCTGACCTGGAATCGAACCCGCGCCCTCGTACTCGAGAGGTTGGTTCTTTGCCCGCTAGGCCACCACGACAACATATTTTGTATTATGATTATGTCCAGAAATTCGTGATAGCATTAATTTATAATTCAAAGTTTATAGTCTCAAGGCCTATTATTCCAGTTTATAAAAACAATTATAAATTTTAATCGAATTTGAAGATTAAAGCGTAACAGTGGGCTTATAACTAAAATTTCGTTTTTTGAGCGTTCTTTTTTATCAATTTAATCACCGTTATTGTTATAAAAGTTTTATCTTTTAATCGTCGGCGTTGTGAAAATAAAACTAAGTGTAAAAAGCTCTTAGTGCTTAATATTCAGTCGGTCGCCATTACTCTGCGGTTGACGCGCTATGTTTTATACTTTTTAGCTTTATGTCGACATCTGGCGTTTACTGAATAACATTCAATAACCATTAGCCTAGGCATCCAGTTTGCAAGGCAGAAAAGTTCTGGTTTTTAGCAAAATAATTTGTATACTGAAACCCAGTGTTTACATTTATTACAATTTTAATCTGCATATTTCATTTCAGTAACATTATATTGACACATCAAATTATCAAGAACGTTGTATTCATAATAGCACTTTCAGACTCGTGAATAGTGTTCGCACAATATCGCGTATATGAGGAATGACAAACAATTGACAACTACCGTTGACGTTGACACTTGAAACCTCGAGACAAGTTTTGTACCACGCGTCTACGCGCGACAAATCCGATAATATGAAAGCACCGTTACACTTCATTATACACGCTCAAAAACTTTAGTACACGATTTAAGCGATTTTATTCAGTCTTTCGAAATATTCCATTCGATTAATTCGCACGTGAATGTATTGTACTACTGTATCTAGCATGTTTGGTAAATATCGGTTTTAATTGTCGCACAAAACAAACTCGGCCGGTACGATGCATTATAACACGCGCTCATTAAAATATTGAGTGGATCTGATGTATTAATGATGTTATGTATAACTTTTTATGCAGTGTGAGAGAGAGAGTAGATAACGAATTATTTTTTGTAAAGAATTTAAGATTGTAATACTTGCAAGAAATAAATGTTTAAGATTGAAGAAACGGGTAAAACTACGATATTTTACGAGTAAACATAGGTATATCTCGCGACATATCTACAAATGGCAGAAAAAAATGATTTGTTTTGTTTCAAATTCAATCCATGGTTTTTAATGTGTTCAGATTTTCATATTATTTAGATATTTACAAGGTGAAATAATATTAAATGCTACCAAATTCGACAGTCAAAGCTATATTCTCAGCGATTTTGCATTCTACAGAATGATCTGATGCATACCTCGCAGGTAACAGGCGTTCGTCCACGGAATTTTATAACAAAGTATTATTTATTCTGTCGTAACACAGAAAATTGTATTAAATTATGTTAATCTGTGACGCGACGTTCCAGCGACGTAATAATATAACTTTGAACAAAGACAGGTTATTGTGCTTGTGAAATTTACCATGACTAGGGTTGCCAGCATCAGATATAAATCCGCTTTTGTCCACTACTAAATAGAAGTATTAGCCGGGAAATTTAATATGGCAACAATGTGTGTTAAGAGCTAACAAAACATGTTTAATTAACATTAAATTAAAACTCTGGGAAATTACATTTGTCCTTTTTGTCTTTTCATCGCAATTTTTATTTAATTAAAGGGAGTATTTTCAGTGTTATATGGCAACCCTATATATTAAGACTAAGCGTTTGAAAGGCATTAGACGCGGACAATGGAGGTGCTGAACTGAACTACCTCGTGCCCAAGATTTACACCAGACTTGAACATTCTCTTGTAATCATATAATGTTATAAGCTTATGTAAAAATAGTTAACTGTCACTTATATAGACTTGTATATAGGTGCAGTTAAGAACATAGACTATTGCATCTAATACTCCTGAAAAATTGGTTGGGTACTTCTGTGGTGAAAATATAGAAAATACATAGGAAAAGTTTATTTTTTAGGGTGGTTTAGTCAACCTAGAAAATAATGTTTATGACTGTTTCTTCGTTCCCGAAAGTGAACTAACGACTTCGAATGGAACATAAATTGTCGTCACAATAATTTACCAAAATTCTAAACATAATTTCCAAAGCATCTACAATTAGTTTCTCTCCTGTCTTACAGATTGAACTGCCAAAACAACCATTTGTATATTTGACAAACTGCCAGTTCACACACTGAACAGCAAATTAATAAGGTCTAACCCAAGTTACATTAATCTAGAATAGACAAGCAAAGGTGTCTAATATAGCAAGCCAGACACGTACCGACGGATTTAGACGAACTTTCTATATATCTATACTAGCTTCCGCCCGCGGCTTCGCCTGCGTCGAGTTCGGTTATATCGCATTTCGAAGAGAACTCTTCAAAAGTACAGGATAAAATCTATCTTATGTTCTTTCTCAAGGTCAACTCTATCTCTGTACCAAATTTTACTAAAATCAGTTCAGTGGTTTAGACGTGAAAGCCTAACAGACAGACAGATAGAGTTACTTTCGCATTTATAATATTAGTAGGGATAATCTTTATACATATAGTGTATCAGCCAAGAAGGCCGCTGAATCAGCCGCGATTAATTTGAACCTTATCTGTGTGGACATAAAGGCTAATTCGGATTAAATTCGCGAATTAACTAAGTTACTCAATATCCAATATGCGATAAATATTCATAAGGTTTGTGGTTTGGTGTCAGTTTATAGGATAAGGCGATTACAAAGTGAACGTAATAAAAAAAACCGGTCACTTTTTAATTTTCATTTCAGATTTCTATTATAATATTTATTTTCGTAGAAAATATATAATTGAACAACAGCTATTGCAAATCATTCTTATCAGCTTCGAGTGCTGCGAAACTGCTAGGAGCATCAAAAAAGCAACTCGAGTATTTTTGTCATTTTAAACAACAATTCAAACTTATATAATAATCACAGTTCCTTATTTTCAGGCAACTAGTACCCATAGAATATACAGTACGTAAATAACATCACAATACTTATAAACTAATACCTAGACACATAAAAGATGTATTTACAGTTAAATTAAAAACTTTTTAAACACATTCAGTTTTCATACCCTATCCATGTCGCCTCCTCTCCTAACTTACTCAAATCTTAGCAAACAGATATCAAGTCCGTAATTAGCGAAGCGCCACAACTTTGCATTTACTTTTAAAGTTAGCTCTTACGCTTACGTCACATATCAGGACACAGTTAACATAAGTTTAAGTTGAGGGTGTAACTAATGTGCTTACTTATGGTAAGTTATTTAACTTGTAATGTGTGTACGGTCAGAGACAAAAGTAGCTGAACAAGTCAAATTTTTTACAAGTGGCTTTTAACGTCATTATCTGACATCTCCCGAGCCTTTTTCCCAACTATGTTGTGTTCGGCTTCCAGTCTTACCGGATGCAGCTAAGTAGGTACTAGTATTTTACAAGGAGCGACTGCCTACCTGACCTCTTCAACCCAGTTACCCAGTAACCCCTTGGTAAGACTGGTGTCAGACTTACAGGCTTCTGACTACCCATAATAACTGCCAAAGATGTTAAAGCCGAGACCTAAATTGCCTAGTAATGTAAAGGGTCACGATTCCTTAACAAGTCCAATGCCATTTACTTAAAATTCTTAATTCAATCAATCAATCGTTTATTACTTCACTTTGTACATAAGTTCATACATTCAAAAAAAGTAGATGAATACTTTAGTTCAAGACTCGGTGTTTTTCAGCATTGAAAATTATGATTTGTTTAGCTGGTTTTGAAGCTGACAGTCACTCCTTGTAAAACACTGGTACTCAGTTTCATCTGGTTAGACTAGAACCTAACATAGTTGGGAAAAGGCTCGGGAGATGATGACGTTTGAAGCTGACTATACCAAAGTGCCATTAAGTAAATCGAGTAGAGTTTCAATTGCTCCGGTAACGTTATTGATTACGATCGGTATAATTACGGTTACATAACTGATTATCGGAAGGATTCTGATGAAGTACGGAACGGGAATTGAACAACGAGTTTTAATTAAAAGGGAAACTGTTATTAATAGGCGCGCAGTTTGGTGTAAATATTTTCTTATGATCTCGGATGTAACTTACGCTAAGAAGAAGAGGTATGAGGAAATGCAGAAAGAAAGAAATAGATTGAAATGGATACAAAAACATATTGTTCCAGATATAATATGTGAGAATTTTATAATCGAATTCATCCTTAAAATATAAGTCGTAATATAAAAAGACGGGTAAACCACTTCAAACGTAAAACATTATAAACAAAATAGCACATTGTATTACTAGGCCAACACACAGATTATAAATAGTAGGGTTTATTCAAACAGTTCCTCTCAGTTTAATGTGTACAAAACCTTAAATTACTATCTGAATAATACATGTCTGTGTTACACGTCGAATCTCGTCGTAAATCGCTTTTTGATGTTCGCGTCGAACGTCGTTCTACTTTATCTATGAGCCAGTATAATGTTGTCTGTGGTGACAAATCGGTTCGTATTACTATGAAAGTTGCGCGTTTTTGAAAGAAGGCTATGCAACTATTTGACAGTGTATGTAGAAGAATCTTAAGTTAGAGTATGTGCAATCTACACATAGGTACTTTATATAAAGCTAAAGATTTTTGTTTGTACGTTTGCTTGAACGCACTAAAGTCAGAAACATTGCATTGAATTTACTGTTAGATATTTAATACATTTATTGATAAAGGTTGTTTCACCCGTGTCCCAAATAAATAGTAGCCTGTGTCATTTCTCAGACTTGAGACTATTTATGTACCAAACATTGCAAACCGTTCAGTAGTAAGTTTAAGTTTACAAACAGACTAAGCTACTTTCGGATTCGCAAGGATAATATGAACATAAAAAGCCATCTATTTGAAGGATCTACCGAGGGTTGAAGTCAAACGAAGTTCAAGACGCCTGATGAAGGGTCATCTCTGTGAGTGATCGGCTCCTCGAACAATTGCCACTCGATCGATGATTGGTACTCCATCACTCAACTTTTGACTAGACCTTTGTGGTTTATATTTGTCTTTATTCGAAGATTATTCGCATTCTAAATAGGTTTATCTTGGACACCAATGACTATGAATAAAGGTGAATTAATCCTGGAAAGAAGATCGAAATCGCTAATCTGCGTTGAGCATTTGTGATGATTAGCGTGTTTTCTTTTTATATGAAAAAAGACCTGTGTGACCTGAAGAAGGAAAAGGAAAAGGCTGATGATTAAGTGACGATTTGCATTCAAGTAATTACTAAATTAATTACCATGTTGTTTCATAGTTTCTCCTACATTTTAATCACAACTTAGAGACCTGTTTAAAATCCACTTTTGCTTTAAATACCTACAGTATTTAATTACCGTATTGTGGTCTGTTTTGCCTGAACGTAAGTCAAAAACTAACTTAAAAAATACAACCTGTCTAGTTACTATGATATATCACAGTAATATCTTCTCTCATTTGTCCGCCCGTCACCGCGTGTAGTCGCGTCTCCGCGCGCCGTCGGGAGTCGCGATAAAAACATACGATATCCCAGTGATGGATTTATTACTTGAAGGAAATAAGTTTTTATCTTCATTGCTTCTTGATAATCTCACTGTTGAACGATGAGAATATGTTGCTTTTATATTGAAGCTGGGTATGAAAGTAGATCGTTCTTTTATGACGCACATTTTACTGTTCTTGAAGTAAGAAAAGGTAAAATATTACCCCTACTTATGTATGCGCTTGTTACCCGTGTACTGTTTTTTAACTTTTCCAAACAGTCACAATTTAGATTTTTTATTTGGTGTTGTTTAATTCGTTTAAAAGGCGGCGCTTTTAAAAATATTTATCGTTTACTCTTACAGTATCTAAGTTATTGGTACTTAGATACTGTCGGAATTTTAAAAAAGACGACCTATATGATCAGCTAGCTTTTGCACCACCAGCAATCCATAAAGTAAAAACTCACTGAAACATAAACCTACTATTACCCAAGCTAAAACCTAGGCTTATTTTTTCTCGCCTGATCTCTTTCGTCGCGATCATAGAAAAACAGTCATTTGTCACGCTGTCATCGCTCCCGTTAGCTCTCTCAGGGAGATAGCACGATAGTAACTGATGGATTTATTACTACTCAACTAACTTTATATCCCCAGTTATCTAGGCAAACGTAGTGCGAGTTTTTGTTAGCTTTTGTACGTAATAAGGCCAGGAATTAGGATATTTTGTATAGGTAGGTAAATCGTTTTTACCGATATTCCAATAAAAGGAGGTTTTTAATTCGGTTAGTATTTTCATTTTTGCTCAGTGGAATGCTATACATAACATACATAAATCATCTAAATACATATTATACGGTCTTTGTATCTGCTATAATTTGAATAATATTATAAAAAATGTTTAAAGCAAATTAAATAATATTAATATTATTTTTTTATCCCAAAAAATAAATGCAGTATAGATTGACTCAAAAGTATATATCACTTTCTTCAGAACTTAACAAGTATTCCAGAACAGGTATTTTGGGACAAGTATTGCCTTGTCACAAACACCGTCCTGCACAAAGGGATTCGATTACCTGTCTGCTCAACGTAGACTAGACTAGCAATCTATTAAGAATACCATTGTCGGACAATAGAACCAAATTAAGACAAATATCAAGACATATGATAAGGCATTTTATTTACCTACAAAGTCAAAGCGTACATCACAATTGATCGAACAAAAACCGGCCAAGTGCGAGTCGGACCCGCGCACGAAGGGTTCCGTAGATACCATTATTTATAAAACGGACAAAAAAATCACGTTTGTGTATGGGAGCCCCCCAAAATATTTATCTAATTTTAGTTTTCAGTATTTGTTGTTATAGCAGCAACAAAAATACATCATATCTGTGAATATTTCAGCTCTCTAACTATCACGGTTCATGAGATACAACCTGGTGACAGACGGACGGACGAACAGACGAAAACAATAGGGTCCCGTTTTACCCTTTGGGTACGGAACCCTTAAAACGACTCCAATAATACATCATATGTTATAAAACTAACGTAAAATCCCGAACTAAATTGAAGGTAATATAGAGGTAGCAACATATAAAATGGCAAAAAATCACCAGTTAAGTACAAGGTTTGTCCTACATCAGCAGCTCGCAATAAATCCCCGATACGACGCTAAACGATTATATTCGACTGTAACAATAAAAGAATGAATAAATTCCTAAAGGAGGGCGCAATTGAACTTGTTTTCCGAGATCACGTACTCGATTTCTTACAGGCTGTGACGTCATCGTTCGCCAACTTATATTGTATTTTTTTTGTGCGAGAAAATGTGTCGATGTTAGAGAAGTGTTTCAGTGAGTTTTTACTTTATGGGTGGTGAAAAAAGCTAGTTGATCCATGATCCATCCATTATCTGTTTAAAACTCTAAAGCGTCTTATTCTCATTTTTAGAGTAATTAAACGTTTTTTTATTGAATGATAACACTACACGCTACATCCTTTTAAAGTTCACAACATATAAATAGTGCAAATTATTGTATATCCCATCCTACTTTCCAAAACTTAACTTATTATTTTACTTACGTTTTCAAAACATAAAAACACTTCCTATTCTACTCAATAATCTACCATACCATTCCTCATAGTTAAAAGCCAATCAAGTATTAGTGAAGTCAGCAAGGGACCCGCAAGGGACCTATAACAACATTAATGTTCCAACCAGAATCACTCGTCAACCGCTCAAGTTTTCACTAGTGGTCGATCAGACCAGACTTGCGGTGAACCCTAGTTTATCGAAACGATACAGTTAGGTCTTAGGTATATAAGTTAGAAACCAATGTGGTCGATATGGTTGATAGAGGACTAAGTTTTGGCCCCGTAAGTATATAAGGTGGATTGATCATTTTGTCTGAATATTGGTCAAAGATCAGGCAACCAAAAAAAAAACAGAAAGAGTATAATCTAAATTAAAAATCGTTTATTTAAATATGGCTGCAAAACAGCACTTTTTAACGTCAGAAATTTTACAAAAGACAGCCCCCGAAACGCCCACCCTTCCCCATTTCGTATATGATTTGCTAGGAAGAAGAGTTGGTGCAATAAAAAGTGCGATGCACATTAGATATATTAATAGGGTATTTGCATTATGTATTGGCTGAAAAAGTAAATCGAAATAAATCCTTATAGCTTGACAATTCGCAGCTTTCATAAATGCATATCATACCTATAAGTTCCGTTCCAATCATTAACATTATAAATATTTTCACTCTACAATTAAGTAACTCATATACAGCAGCACCGTGCTTCCTTTACACAATGAATTATAAATAATTTACATTAAAAAACAAACGAGGCTTGCAGATATTTATCCCGGAATATGCAAAATTGTAATGAAGCATAAAACTTCAGGAAAGCAAAAACGTACTGTTTCCAAAATGGCTGCATATATTTCAGTTCATTTAATTCCGAAAGCAAATATTTCGGCTCGGCGATAGTATAATCCCGACGAATTAATTTGTATGCAATATTAATAAAAACAGATGCAGGTGGTGCATTCTGTACCTTTAATAATATTGTCTTATTTTTTCAGTTAATGAACTAAACTTAAGTTTCAACAAGCATGTAGGTAGTTATATCAAAAAAGTAGCTTTTGCACCCGCATAAATTAGCTTATAATAGCCTCCTCAATAAACGGACCGGGCGGTGATTCTTGAAAACAAGCAAACAAACATACTTTTTAACCGACTTCCCAAAAAGGAGGAGGTTCTCAATTCGGCCGGTATGTTTTTTTTTTTTTTTTTTTTTTTCTATGTATGTACATCGATTACGCCGAGGTTTATAGACCGATTTACGTGATTCTTTTTTTGTTCGACGCGGAATAGCTGCCAGTTGGTCCCATAGTCATCAGGTTAGGATCTGATGATGGAAACCCTGAGAAATCGAGAGCAACTTTCGAAAGTTGTAGGCATACATAGGGTTAAACCTTGACACTCATATGTATGCCTGATAGCACTATTCAACAGTGAAGGTTTGGAGCTGACCTGATGATGGAGACCAAAGAAGGTCGAGGGAACTCGACAGCTGAATCTGTAGACTACCTCGTGTTTGAGTTTATATTATTCGTATTGACGAGACCTTTGCAAAAGTGAAGGTTTGGAGCTGACCTGATGATGGAGACCAGAGAAGGTCAAGGGAGCTCGACAACTGAATATGTAAACTACTTCGTGTTTGGGCTTATATTATTCGTATTGACGAGACCTTTGCAACAGTGAAGGTTTGGAGCTGACCTGATGATGGAGACCAGAGAAGGTCGATGGAACTAGACAACTGAATATGTAAAATACCTCGTATTTGGGCTTATATTCTTTGTATTGATGAGAACTTTCCAATTATATGGATAGTGACCTTTTCGTATCACTAAAAAGCTGAAAATAAAAAAGTTTTTCAGCTTTATAATTAAGCTTTGTACATATCGTGAATATGTTTAATTTTAACCTTAATATAAGTAAGACATCTTGAAATATGACTTTGTATAATGGTGGAGCTGTTTTTAGTAAGATATAAAACTAGCGTAGTTTCAGTTTGGCCTACATCTGATGACTATCTAGGTTAGCTAAAATAATGGAATACAAATACGGCTTGAGATAGCTTCGTTACATTTTATCTCAGGTTTGTAAAATTGAATACGAAATTATACGAAGTAAAAATATAAAGTTCACAATGAAAAACTACTCTGTAATTTTAGCCTGGCTCAATAATTCGTACCTATAGGACGAATAGGAAGTCGTGGTGGCCTAGTGGGTAAAGAACCAACCTCTCGAGTATGAAGGTGTGGGTTCGATTCCAGTTCAGGCAAGTACCAATGCAACTTTTCTAAGTTTGTATGTACTTTCTAAGTATATCTTGCACACCAAAGGCTGATAAAAAAGGTGAAGAAAAACATCTTGAGGAAACCTGGACTCAGTCTGAAATCACCAACCCGCATTGAGCAAGCGTGGTGATTAATGCTCAATCCTTCTCCGTGTGAGAGGAGGCCTGTGCCCAGCAGTGGGACGATAAAAAGGCTGTAACAGATAGGACGAATTATTTCAGGGATCGAACACAGAAATTGTGACACATCAACAAACTACAAAAACATAACTGTGTCCTATTTTAATATTAGACAGAACTAGCAACCTCAACTTAGCACAAAGTTTATTACAGACCCCGTATATTGGTGAAAACTGCACTAAATTGCATAGCGTCATTCACAACATAAACATACAGACATCGGATTATTTCCTATACACAGATGTTTCAATTGTTTCTTTAGACAAATGAACCACCCATACATCTACCTATAACTCGACAAACACTACAAGTATGACTAACAAACCGAGTTTTGCTCTGAAAACTAGACTCTGTAACAGACATCTGTTGAAACTGAACATTCGTTACTCGGGATTTCGGAATTAGTGAAGGCGAACAAAGCGGGGTATCGATATGTTCGCTAAATAGTGATGTCTGTGTTTAGGTAGCTACATTTGACGTTACCATGTATTCAAACATCGAATATTAGGTCACCTTTAATAATAAAGTATTCATCATGGTTTTTTATGGAAAATAATGATGATTTTGTATGCTACAAATCGTTCTTCATATAATAAAAATATACATGTGAAAAGTATGATACTACACAATTTAAGTCCTTACCTATGAGATGTTCCATTTTACGGTAGCCTTTTGGTTTAAACACCTGCCTACGATACGCAAGTATTATACTGGTTAACTTCCAGGTCAGGCAAGAACCAATGCCATTTTTCTAAGTTGCATGTACCTTTCAAATGATTTTTGAACACCATCGACCGAGTAGGTAAAGGTGAAAGAAAATATCCAATCCCAAAACAATTGAAACTGAAGCTACCATTCGTTAATCAGAATAAATTAAAGTAAACAAAGCTGATCTATCGATACATTCATTAAAAGCCTTACTGCGGTCGCTCGGTCGATCTGCGAGCAGATATCGAGTAGTTAATCGCATCATGTCAGTATTTGGACACGCAGACGTGCGGTATCGATAAGATATCGATCTTGATTGAGGTTCAAGGTTAAATAAGGGTAAAATATAATTATCTAATTGATTTTCAAGTTTATTTAAGTTAAAAATTGTCATTGAATTGTTGCTATAAACTAAAACAGAAAAAAAAATTACCGACATCCAAAACACATTTAACTGAAAATAAACTTCATTTGACTTTATATTTAAACTCACGAAGTTAATTATAAAATTATTACGATATGCGTCTACAATTTGGTGGAAATGTAAGGTCAGTGTCAAATTATAGTCATGTTGTACTTAAAACATTTTTAACATCACTCCCTCTTGTGTCAAGAAAATCTGACAAACCGACCATTCAGGCAATATATCACCAATGACTGGATAAACCCTCTCCATCTAATGAGATAGGAATAAACACGAGTAACACTGGTAGGACGGCTGCGAGTCGATAAATCCGTCTATTCTTGTTACTTGACATGCCGGCGACAGTCACACTAAGAGATACAGCCCAGTAATTAAGAGCATCCAAGAGAATCGTATTTAATGCTTTAGCATTTAGTTCTTTTAGTAATAAAAGTAGCGATTTTATTCTTGTGAAAAACTTAGATATTATTTAACAGTCAACATTTTCCACTAATGATATAGTTGTGATATTAAATATTCAAAACTAAAATTACTCTCCTGCAGTTTCGATGACTTTCGCAGTGACTGTCAAAATATAATTTGAATTGGTTCAGTAATTTTAGCGAACAGACAGACTGAATTAAATAATACTGAATGAAATATTAATTTAGGATCAAACTCAAAATTGAACTGACGTATTCGTTACACTCTAACAGTCACACAACACACAGACCACCAATACTAAGTATATCGGGAAGTTCACAAACTAGTGTACACCAGCAAAAGGCAAGCGGCAAGCGGACCAATCATCGATTCTTTATCGAACAAGCGGATGGTCCTACAATCGCATTGACGACATATCAGCCATCAGCCACCGAATAATAAATCGCATCCGCACCGCATCCGTATTCGGATACGACTCGATTATGAATCGACTCGGTACCATATCGATTATGGAGATTAGACTCTTGCCATGAAAAGTAAATGACGTTTTTATGTTCGCTCAATTCTAATTTTCATGGGATCAGTCGTTTATAGGTCATGAAAACAGTTACTTTCATTAGAATGATTCGTAAAGTAATTTCGTTTTGAAATATTGAATAATAAATCAAAATAGCTTCCTTTTATGAAAACTCACAGATTACATAGTAGCCGATTTAGTAAGTACTTCTACTTACTAAATCGGCCCAGTAGTTGCCGAGATTAGCGCGTTCAAGCAAACAAAACATTCAGCCTTATATTATTTAATAGATTAGAAATATTATACTCTATGATATCAATCACCTGAAAAAAACAATAACAACAAACTTTCTTCTAGCCTTCTATCTATAACAAAACAGAGACAACTATTCAACCTTCGTTATACTCGTATATAAAATAAACAAATGTGCTGAAAAGAATGAAAGCAAAACAAAAGCTTTATCATGTAACTGCGATCTATTTGTCCGAGTCACCAGCGTGGCTACTGAGGCCAGTCGGCCGCCGTGACTCGCGGACATGTTAAACCTTTGGAGATAAGCAGTCGTATATCACATGTATTCAGTAGCTATGTATACTTGTATACTAACAGAGGAAACATTTTTTTGATTGTTAATTTGCACCCTATAGACTTTGAAACTTATGAAGCAATTTTACAAATTCTTTCACTATTTTAAAACTACATCCCCGGGTGACATATGCTTTATTTTATCCCGGAACGATTTGACAGTCAACAAGCTACAAGTACATACTTACACGGCGACCTTATCTCATGTATGATATCTTTAACAGCTGCCCTTGTTGTCTTCACTAAGCACAAAAATGTTGTAAATATCGTTATCATTAGTATGTCGGAGTAGGGATAGGATAAACCGTCAGTAAGAAAGCGCTGTTATATATTAAACACCTCTTAAACATCGAACCCATAAACAATACTTTAACCTAAACGCCTTTAATTTAATTGCATTTCAAATAACTTTAGACATTTCTACCTAATTATCTAGAATCTCTGCTCACTCGTTTATTTAAAAGTGTGCCAATTGCGATCGAGTTACAAAGACTTACGAAGTCTTACGAAGTTTCCCGAAGAGGGCCGAATGAGACGATAACAAGACGCGACATGTGAACGAGTACAACGAGCGCTTTGATAAATCTATCCAATGGAATTCCTTCGTGTGAACCTATTTGCACTTCACTTGGTGACTTTATTATGAGAGAAGCCTTTTTCTTTTACGGCTTTTGTGAAAACAATTTAATGTGAGCTCGGATTTATTTTTCCTCAAAGATTACCTTTCTATATTATTTTCTTGTTGTCATGGACTGCTGAAATACTCATAAATAGTTTATGGGTAGATTGCTCTATGTAGCTGTAACAATAACCAGATAACCAGCCGTCAAATCGCCAGCAATAGTTCAAATCCAATCGAATCAGATTAGATGGCTTATTGTGGCTTGATGTTACATGGTGCAACACACCCTAAATGTTATTTTACCTTTTTACTCGTAGGCGTCTGCGTAAAAGTTAAACGCACACATAAACATTAATATTGCAACCCAAACTACAAACACTCCGAGCAAATAAAGCATTTGTTTTCAACCCTAAAATATTTACGCACACTTTTACTGCGCCCTTGCACAGATCACGTACTTTAATGTAATGTTTCGTCAAAATATTCAGATACGACTCCATATGTGACGCAAAAAGCCTCTGGTATAAAAACATTCGCAATAAATGGCCACGCAAAATAAAATATACGTCATGAATATTGCGCTAAATTATAACGCCAGGTCTTTTAACCCTTTGCGGGGGTAAGTTTTCAGGGATTTTCAGCTGACACGGTAATATAACGGGTTGTTGCTTTTGGAATAAAATTTCACAGTCGCAGTTTGGGGTTGGGCCGTGAAATACTTATTTTGCTGCAAATGTTTTTTTTTTTTCACAAGAATATGTTACTAGTTTTATAAGTTGATTGGGATTATTTACCTGCCCAAAATTTACACAGACGAGTAATAGATCTAATAATCAGGAAAATTAAAAAAGTTAAAAAAAAATCTCTTACATAGTAACACCATATTTTTACATACAAAATAGTATACCACCTGAAAACTTCATTTCCCACATGTTAACCAATCCATTTACAAACTGTTGTATGTAGGACTGTAGGTACTCGATTTTCGCTGACTGAAGCCGAGTTGATATACTAAATCGAGCTGCCAAGCACAGACGCTGAACCGAGACTGCGAAGACTCCAAGCTTGGTGGACGAACTAATGTTGTGGATCTCAGTATAAAGTCTTTAAGTTATTATGTAAACCTTAAGTTGTGAAAGGGGTTACCTAGTCAATAATACAGCGACAAGTGGTATCAATAAAACATATGAATATACGTTTAATAAATCATTTCGATTTTATAACTCTAGCATCATAGAGATCATGATTTGGCGACCTTTATGAACCTTAATGTAGGTACCTACAGATATTTTTTTTAATACTTTACTATAATATGTAGTTGTTTGTTTTTTGTCATTCACATACAAGTGACAGCAAAATATACATATCTACAAGTTCAAAAATACGACAAAAAGGCAGTTACAACTAATGGATTTCCCAAAAAAAAACTTTGGTAATTTTACATCACTCACTAAAGTGCATATCACATAAATCTAGATTATTCGAACAAAATATATTAGCACAGCTATTTTTCTGCTTTAGCTATACAAAGTAAAGGTACGTTTTGAATGCCAACTGCAACAGTACGTGAACTTGCACATGATGCACCCCTTTTTTTAAGGGAAATCATCAAATGACTCCTCCCGCTGTGGATTAGCAGCGTGAGGGGGTGTCAGACTCTTACTGACTAAAACTCATCACGTTCCTTCGTAGGCCTTTCATGTACCAAGACTGCGATATCTCTTGCGAACAATCCCGCAGCCCCGACAAGGTGCAGTCCTTAGATATCAATTGTTTCATGCAGTCGCTGCTAGTGCTGTCGGTAGCTGGCTTTTAAAACGCACCTTAAAACTAAATTACAGAAGCTCGTGTAAACCCTGAACTAATCCTCCTCGTTATTAATTAAGACAACTGTAGTCATATTTACTGTGTTATTGTTTGCCGCGGCGGATGGTGAAAGGTCACGTGGATTAGGGACACGTGCTAGTCGTGAACAATTTGATGTGGTTTGCATGACACATTTTGTTATATAAAGACTGTGACTGGTTGACATTTAGAATTTGCACGTCTAGTGGCTAGCATTTCTATTTCGAATTATTGAAAGAAACAAACAAATAATCCCGTGGAAACTACTCCACAGACTTAGGTAAAAAGTCGCCTAAAAGTAGCCTCAAAAAATTAGTGATCAATCACTGAAAGAAGTTTTCGTTGCAGTGGTTGCTAAGATTAGTGCGTACAAAACAACCAAACTTTACAGCTTTACTATATTAGTATATGCGGAACAGGTAGTAAAATTGTATGCCGACCTATTATTCATTCACACTGTTGCTTAAAAATACAATGCGTTGCGCCTCGTGTTATTAAGTAACATGGTATAATATAGATAGAAGTTAAGTTTCCACAACTTTGCTGCATTTTACTGCAATAGTATAGTACTCGTTCCTCAAACATTTGCACACACATAATGATATATTGCAAGTGCACTTTACAGTGCATTGCGACGTTCCCCAGTAATGTCGGGAGTACGCTAATGCATTTCCGAGGAACCACCAGAAATATAAAACATGATAAAATATTTTATTACTCTACTATTCACTGACTGAATTCATGGAAAATTTTTGTGTACACTAGCGTTATGTCTGCGGTTTCACCCGCATCCTGAGGGCATCTTGTACATAGATAAAAGGTATCCTGATATGAAAGCTATTTGAATGCAAGTTACATCAAAACTCATCCAGTAGTTTTAACGTGAAAGAGAAACAAACATGCATAGCTACATACATTCTTATAGTAAGTTCAACTCAGTCTTGCGCGCGGCCTTATGTGTGGGTAACCCTTGTACATATACGGTGACTTTGTGTGCGTGACAAGAGGTACAGTCGGGTACAAATACAGTTATTTAGGGGTTGTATACGGCTGTTTAAAGAAAAACAGTTATTACGTAATTTAATGTTTATTTATTTATAATGATTCTGAATCGCTAGGTACTTGAAAAATCAAATGATGGATTTTCGGATTCGCTACTCTCACCAAGGTTAATTATAAATTCTGACTCCATGTCAAAATGTCTATAGTATGCTTCTTTTTTCTTTTGTACATGTCAACAAGTATTACCCAACATCCCTTCATCAATTTGACTTAAATGTTCATTTATGAGTTTCATTATTTCCGTCTTATTTTGGTCGACATTATGCAAAGCAATATAATTTTTTAAAATTCGCCACACATTTTGTTTACATTATTATACTAGATTAATGAAAAACTGTAAAATGTAATAATAAAAAGCTTTGAATTTTGTTTAATTTTTTGAAACGCTACCTGACTTCTTAAACATTTTCTCCGTGAAGAACTTAACATTTTAGTAAACGACTGTACTCATAACAAAAAGCGATAAGAACACGTCATGCTCGGACGACGTCACTGTCACACGAATGAAAGTTGTATATTTACAAGCCGACGCACACATAGGGCCGCGCGCAAATCTGAGTTGAACTATCTATACAAACTTGTACATTCATAATAGCAAGATATGTAAACAAATGCAAAATATAAGTCTTAAAACTAACTCTTAAATCGCTTTCATCCCCAGGGGATGAAACATAGTCAATGTTAGACAAAAACTGTTTTGAATAATAAACATGAGACATGAAAAATCTTCTGTACCTATACCTATTCTGTATTTCTGTACCTATACTGTATTTTTCTACGCGAACCTTTTCATATATTTTTCTGTCTTCAAATGGAAAGATAAAATATTGACTTAATGATTCACAGACAGAAAGTAAACATAGAACATTAAATAAATAGAAACAATGTGAAAATGGGCGGAGAAGCAAGGCGTGCCGAACAAACAACGAATGTAGCTTTTAGTGAAGTGGTTTAATGTATTTGTCATTAACACACATGTTGTACATACCTGGTACCTACCTACCTGTTATCTGTTCTGTTACAGCCTTTTTATCGTCCCACTGCTGGACACAGGCCTCCTCTCACACGGAGAAGGATTGAGCATTAATCACCACGCTTGCTCAATGCGGGTTGGTGATTTCGGACTTTATAGTCCAGGTTTTCTCAAGATGTTTTCCTTCACCTTTTTATCAGCCATTGGTGTCTAAGATATACTTAGAAAGTGCATACAAACTTAGAAAAGTTGCATTGGTACTTGTCTGACCTGGAATCGAACCCACACCTTCATACTCGAGAGGTTGGTTCTTTACCCACTAGGCCACCACGACCATTACCTACCTACCATGACCTACATATAAGTACATAGTTAGTCTGGATGTTACAAATAAAATATTTTTCATCCCACCATCTCGGAAAGAGTAGTTTTACTCTTTGATATCTGAGCGCAAAAGCCGTTTTTATTCTCTAGAGCGGCAAAGTGATTTAAATTTAGAACATCGTGTGCAATACTCCATTTGTGACAATCTTGATAAGACTTTTCAAACAAATACATATTAAACAAATAAAATACTGCTTAAAATAATTATTCAATTAATTAAGTAATTTTTATTATTGTTTTTACATAGATTTTTAACCTCGTTTCATTTTTAAACTGAGTTTTCAAATAAATGAACTTTAATAGGTACTTCTTTTTAATTTGATACTCATATGTGCGCGCCATTTTGTTTTTTTTGCATTTAGTAATTTCCTCGATGAAGTGGGATGAAATTATTATTTTTTATTGTTTTGAGGTCGATTTTAAACCTCATTACATTTTTAAACTGAGTTTTTGCATAAATAAATTTTAATAGGTACATCTTAATTTGCCATGTGTGACGTGCGTGCCATTTTCTTTTTTTGAGTTTAGAAATTTCCTCGATGAGGTGGGATGAAAAGTTACGTGTTGCACTCGAGTGCAAAGATTTTTCACCTTGTGCTCTTTTGATTCCCTCGCTATCGCTCAGGATTCTAATTATTGAAACGCTCGCTACGCTCGTGTTTCAATTTTAGAATCCTTCGCTTGCTCCGTCATCAAAATTGAGCCCGCGGTTAAAAAGCAACTTTGCACTCTTGTATAGGTAACAAATAACTATTAAAAGCTTGAAAAAACTATTTTATAGAAACGTTATACTGACTTCAATAATAAATATATCTCAACCTTCTCCTGAAGACCGCATCAAAATTAGTTCAGCCAAATGCGGGATAATCGCTCACAAACATACAACAAACTAATGACTTTGGTTTGTTGTATGTTTAAAAACTTTTTATTGATTTTGATTTGATTGGTAAAACTGAGAACCTCCTTTTCTTGGAAGTAAAAAAAATGTGACATAACTCGATATTCTAAAAAAATATGGGTAGATACGAGGTATCACATCTCACACACTTACAGCTTAGCAATAGAAATCCATATTTTGCTAGTAATGTTACAATAACATGGAATAAAATCTCTTTACAAATAAATGGGTTCATTCAGTCGCATTTTAAAATAATAATAAACGTGAATACATGTACCTACAAGGGGAAAATAAATATAAATGTCTTTATAAAAGCGTATCTAGTGTTTCTTTCACTCGTATTTTTCTTTTACGAGTATATTCAACTCTTTATTATTTCATAAATATGTTATGTAGTTTTTGTAGTAATGAAAATGTAGCTTCAAATCCTTACTACTGTACATTCGATAGTAACTCTGTCTGTCACCCAAAAACCACTACACCAATTTCAATAAAAATTCGTGCACAGATATGTAGTTTAAAACCTGAAGAAGAATAAAGGCTATTAAAATGATCGAAATGGCTATCCGGATGTTGAAAGTGGTTCCCTCGGCAATCGGGTAGAATCACGTGATAAAGCTAGTTGCAACACTTACTATAGTATCTACAGTTAAGTATATAGTTACTACTAACTTCATACATGATTTGTATGTATTCGATACTTCATACCCACCTCGCATTCTCCGCCAGATGTCGCCCGCAAATGCGTTTTTGATGCGTTCCTTCATACCATCTGCATTGCCAACACGTCGCTACTATGTGCACAGAATTCTGAAATATTATCTCTTTATAATGTTGTTAGTTGAAGAGGTCGTGGCTGAGTTAATGCCGCGGATCGATCGATCATAAGGTTAAGCAACGCTTGGCGGGGTCTGTCCATGGATGGGTGACCATTCCTTCGTGTTTCGGAAAGCAGGATAAATCCTAGGTCCCGGATGTCGTTTGAACGTCTCTGGCAGTCGTTACGGGTAGTCAGAAGCCAGAAAGTCTAACAACCAGTTTTACCAAGGGGTATTGGGTTGCCCAGGTAACTTTGTTGAAAAGGTCAGATAGGCAGTCGCTCCTTGTAAAACACTGAAAAGGTTAGACTGGAAGCCAATCCCAATATAGTTGGTGAAAAAGCTGGAAAGGTGAATGTGGTCCGTACATAATTTTAGAAAAAAACACAATGAAAATATTTGCTATGAGTAAACGGCCATGGAACTGAAATAAATAAAGGCGTGGTTTGGGAAAACTGGTAGTGGATGTTACAAGTTTACGAGTCAGCGTACAACGGAGGAACCTACTTAATAATAATAACGCAAAGTCATTGTTTTAAATTGCTTTTTCTTATGAAAGAAAATAACTACTTTGAACCAGTTACAAATAAAGAATAATATGCAGTAATGCAGTTGTACCTAAATTGAGTAAAAACAAGATAGGTGGCTTGGCTATTATCAATAGCCTATTGAAATAGACTTATGTATGAAGGTATAAATATAAACATATTAACGGGAGGACTTTCTTACACCTCAGTCCTAAAAATAAGATCAAAAAACTTTATTTACAATTTATTGAACATTTATACCATTTATACATAAACACAGTCAAAGAAAAAATATCACAATACTAAAAATCTAAATCCGATGGTACAAAACTGAGCCAATCTAGTTTCACTTAGTCACAGATATAAAGATTTATGTGCGGTCTACGTTGCACACACATGTCGACTGCTGACATTGAGCTCAGGCTTCGCGACTACGCTCGCAGGACGACGAAAAGTCAGCACTTTTCCCTAACCAAAGATAGGAGCTTACTAGATGAGCTTGTTTATTTTACGTCGAATTCGGCTCTCTTCGGGTGATTTCGGATTCGTTCGGGTTTGTCAAATGAAAAATAAAATGAGTTGTTACAATTTGTAGCTTCTTTTGTTTTTGTTTTGAGCAGGATTTCGTTGTCAGCGACATTTTTATGCATAACTAGAAGTGTTGGTATGGTTTTCTTGAGTCTTACTTTATGTTCAATTTTGCTTAGGATTTTAGGCAAAAATTAAAGTTTTTCTTGATCTTAACTAAAATATATTACCTACTAGTAAGCTAGTAAAATCTGACATGATCAAGAGAAAAGGATTTTAATATTCAAACAACTATTTTTATTTTATGGTTTTCTGATATCCAATACGAAAGGTTATTTAACATTAAAATTATACACGCAAAAACCACCATTATTTCATTCATGTAGATGAAACATAATGGTTCATAGGAAAGGTGTGCCACATTTATGTGTGGCGGACCGCAAATCAAATTTTACAACCAACTTCATAGTGGTCGGATAATATATGATACGTTAACAGTTGCTTGTTTACTCTGAAATATGTGTTATTTTACACACAAGAGACTCTAAAATTACTGGATTTCGATACCTGAAAATAAATACGTTATTCTAGTGTGTCATTTTCTTTTGTGTGGAAATGTCTTGCTGATCATGAAGAAATAAATGTTTGCATAATTATTCAGCTAAGAAGCATGGTACCAAAATAAAAAATTAGCGAAATGCCTGTAATTTAATTTAATTCTAACTTATTTTGGGATTGTTGTTTATACCTTCTCTATAAGAATCGAGGCCTGTGCCCTGTTGTGGGACAATAAAAAATACTGATCCACACTAATTTCTCTGAAATTCTGTCCCTACTTACATCTTAGAAATACATATTATTTTGTTCAATTTTATTGAAAAGCTTTTACTTTCACACTTTCCTTTCACATGACTACCCAAATCCACCAACCGTTGAACTAGAAGTAAGTTCACAATAGACTTCCAATTCCCCGTAAAAGCTGACTAATTAATATTTTCATGGGAACAACATTACGCAACTGGGGTTACGTAAGACGCCATTACCGAGCCCCATTAGCCCTTATAATACATGAGTTATGACCTTAATTTAACATTGAGAGCAAACTTGTGTTGGAGACAAATTGTCTGGGTAGGCATAGGCAGCTTTGTTTCTGTTAGTAGACGAATTACTAGTTACCAATATAGCCATTTTATCGTCAATAATTCTAGCGGAAATAATTAATTACTATGAGGCTCATTAGTTGGGGCTCTCAGGTAGGGAATAAATTTAGGGTTCTTTGGAAACTGAATAACTTAATTTTATGTATTATTAAATAAATAGTAATAAACATAAAGCATTCTATGTACCTAGGTTTATATACTTTATTAGGTAGATGTTATTTATCAACTACTTTGTATCTTTTGTAAAGCACTTTGAAAGATTTGATAGTCTCACAAAGTCGATTGAATCTGTTTCAAGTTTTCAAAAGTAATTAATTGAATGAAACTAAGTAATTCAATTAATTAATTAAGCGAATGTTTTTGAAATAAGTAGAAAGTCCAGACTGAAAATGTTTTCAATAATACCTACAGCTATTAGTAGAAGTCTTTATTAAAAGTATTACAGAATAAATATATATTTTGTTATTAATGGGTTTGGATTATCAGTTCTGTTTTTTCTGGAGCACTTTGAGTACCACAGCCGCGATATTTCATTCGTGTTACATATAAAGTTACCTATTTATTATTTTCGCTAAAAACGAATATAAACGGATGAAATTATGTGCCAAAATAGGCTAAAATTGCTACTTATACCGAATTTTCTACGATTAGCTTGCAAACTTAGAACTACTTATCTAATATTGTAGTTAAATAATGATAATAATAGTTATACTTTTGTCGACAGCTGCAGCTACGACTACCTGGAGATCTCGGAGACGGGCGTGGACAACAGCAGCGAGCACCACGAGTGGCAGCTGCGAGACCACCAGGAGGCCTTCAGCTCCGACACAGAGGTGAGCACTTCATGATATGAGAGCGAGGGCTTCTCAAATTGTTACAGTGACAGGTGGAAGACTTGCATGAGATTCTTAGACCAAATCTTGTTCTTTTCGAGTGTGCGGGTTTTAATCACCTGACAGGCTACAGTATCAGAGTTTTCTCGAATCCGCCTGACAGATCAAGATGTACAATGATACGACACAACATATACAGCTACATAAATACGCATACATATACCTACTTTTAGAGCCTATGCCTTAAATGCCTCAAACGTTGTGACAAGTAGTGCGATGCCTCCATGTAATTTTGACAGTCCCCTGGACGTATAAAAAAAGGATCTTATGAATTAGGTATCTAGTTCAGTAAGTGGTATAGCCTAAAAGGCTAGTCATCAGACAAATATCCATCTTTGCAATGTTGTCAAAACTGAGGTAAGCTCTCTTCTCATCCGCAAATAACCAAAGTTTTTTTAATCATCATGTCTCTCCACCAGATTTGGGAAGAAACAGAAACCCAGCTCCCCGATTCAGACTCCATAAGCGCGGGCTGGGTGCGCGACGCCCACGCGTTGCGCGCGCGCCGCCTCTGCGGCGACTGGAGTGGCAAGCTCAAGCTGCTGCGATACCAGTCTAGAGGGAATGTGCTGCGTCTGCGCTTCAAAGCTGACCACTCCAGGCATTATGCTGGGTTCCGGGCGAAGGTTACTGTTACTGATTGTGAGTATTCATTCATACATACTTTATACATATTGTCTAGCGGTACATATTGTGGCATAGTACATATTATTTTACATATCGTGGCTTGCTAGGCCTTTTCGATAGAATAAAGGCGCCTATGAAAGGAATATATTGATGATGTACGTTGACGATGAAGTAATCGTGCCATTGATTTACTTGAGATTCTACATACGTGAGTAATTCATAACTCTAAATAACCTTATTTTATAGGTATAGATGTAAGTAATATATTCTATAGTGTCCGTTGTGTTAAGTTGTAGATCTTCTTTAGGACTTTATTCTTATTCTAATAGAAAACGAACTCATCTCACCATACTTTTTAGCATTTCCTACTTAGCTCGTCCTTTACTGAAGTTTTTATAACAGAAAACTTGGTACGGACTTTGAAAACTCAGCATTCCTACAACAAATAAATGGATAAGTCCTACTCTATGACAAATAAAATGGTTAAGTCCTATCTGAAACTTCGCCTTTTCAATCAAATTGTACTAGGTACTTATATCTGCCGTATCGTACAAAGGACTTGGAGATTATTTCATCAGAACTTCACGGAATGAGCTCACTATTCCAATGTTCCCGCTGAAAAAAATCTCCGCGTTTCGTTTTTCAATTTCAACTTTTCGCTCTCTTCCGTGCGGACGCCGGAACGGAACGAAACGTCTATACGACAAATAAAGTTGCAAACTTACACCTATTGTGCTACTACCAACACCTTTAACACCTGCACATAAAGTTTAAATTCGTTCGATACGAACAACAATAGCAACAAAGTTGTTGATGCAGTTAACTTAACCTTATTAGTGGGAGCATAAAGTCTGTTATTGAATGCGAGCGCGTTAGTAAGTTTGTCAAGTAGAATGAGGCAAGTTGAATAAAGCGCAGTCTAGTTTTAATTAACCACGGCTATGTAAGACTGCGTTCGGTTCTGTTCCACAGTTTTTTGTTGGGAGTTGTAGACTAGTTTCTTAAGGGATCGATGTACAGTCGAGTGCACTAACTTGGACTCGCCCGAGTTCTGGTGTTGTCAAGTAGCCGCCGATAAAGTTTAAAGCAGCTAAACAAACTACAGAACTTTAAGATTAGCTTCTTCAGTTTTGCATATCATCAGCCGTGAAGGCAGGTGTTACGAAATATCCTGACATTTTAAACCTAATTTCTGCGCATTTCCTTATTTTAATACAAGATTAATTGTTGACCAAAGGGTTCCCTTGTACTTAGAATTTTTAAATATTCTCGTGACTTTTAAAAACTTGTGTAGGTGTACCTAGATATCTAACACTTTATACATTTATGATGATAGAAGCTATGCCCCTCTTTTCCAAGAAACAGAATTTGCATCAACCTGCATAAAATATGCAACACTGTCATACCCGATGCCGCATATGAGATACACGTCTGAAAACATATCAAGCACTAAGATCTATTGAATTTTATACTAGACCGCGAACGAACCTGTTTGCATCTCCGTAGGTGACGCATAAATCTCATTCGACTTTTTTACCTATAAAGTTGACACATACATCTAGTGTCCTACAACAGTATAAAGTTTTTTGTGTAGATATATTTTTGTAGACTGATATTTATTTATATGCAAGTTTTAGACCTATTAAGTATTCTAAGTTTTTAGTGTGAATCTTTAAATATCTTAATACAACGCCTAACATTGCCATGTGCCTGGCGTCATATTGGACCTCCAAATACTTAGTATGCCATCAACTCGCGGAGAAAAGGATATAATCAATTGCAGTCAGCCTATAAGAAGTCGGAAGAAGTTAATTTTCAAAATCCAACAATATCACACCACTCTTAAGCTATTTTCCATATGTAGGTACGCCACGGCATTGCCACGGTAAACGAACTGCACACATCGCTTCAACTATGTAACTGAGTAACTATTCAATGTACACCGTGCATGTTGCGACAAATTATGTGGGCTTAATCAGCCCACCACGTAATAAGCTCAGTTCGAGGCCAAAACTCTGAACAATGATGGCATTAACTGCAGCAAAGCCGTATTATATGGCCAGAGATAAGATCGCGTATTAGAGCCACGAATTATAGCAAAAGTTGGCCCAAGTCAAATTGGTATTAAGGTTAGACGTAATTTTGGTGAGTAGGTATTCTATTTGAGTTTTTTTATAGATTTATTAACCTAATTTTGTTCGTGGAAAGCTTTAATGTAATGTTATTTTTATAAGTTTTATGTGGTTAAAAACTGTTTTGTAATTTGATGGGTTTTTACGCCGATGTCGACTTTTTCCGTACCAGTTCTGTATGAAATTACAAACGTTACAATGGTTCAGTTCAGTCTAAAATATACACCAAAATATATAATACTGGTAGGTAAGTAATATTCCTACATATACCTACAAGTCCGTACGACGAATAAATAGCTGACACTACGAACACTGACGTCAAAACCATGTCGAACACGTCAACAATACCTTGTCCTGTGACGTGATTGATTTGTGACAAACATCGATATATATGTACTACGTACATTGACATATATTCTAGCGATAGACAAGAACATCCATACAAATAATTTACCCGCTTATGTCGTCTTTTGACATCTTGTTGACGTATTGTGACATCTAGTCATCCTCATTGATGTTAATTGCAGAAGTGACATAATATGTTCGCTCGTATTTTGCCTACATTTTTCATTACTCAAAAAGTTTATATCTAAGTGAATTCAAAATCATGTAATATATCAAAAAGTTTATTTATATCTAAGTGAATGCAAAATCATGTAATGTATTAAAACCAGGAACTTATTTTTAGGGTTTTTTAATATTAATTACGATGTTTTTTTTCTTAAGAGGGCTTTCACAAATTTTCGCGAATTTAAACGCGCTGATATATGTTGTAGTGTTTGTACAGTAGCGAAATACATACGAGGTCATATTATTTTTTCTTGAAAGTAAGAACATACCAGTACATATATATCGATGACTACGTACTAGATAGAACGTTCCGAACAAAAAGCTTACCACACTGAAATGCACTGCAGACTATGCATTGCTCAAAATGGCAAATCAGAGCGATTTTGACACCTGCGTCAGACTGATGTCTATGAAAGGACAATTATAAAATAGAAAATACATATCAAGGTATAAACTTACACATATAAACTATTCGAGAGTCAAGTTAGTAAAATTACACGCTGTTCATGCTATTACAACGCTTGTATATCATACTTTTCATTTATAATTCAATTTTACAAATATGCATTAATTTGTTCCCGCCCGCCATCTTAAATTATGGATTAAGAAAATCGTGCAGAAACAGATGTGCCATAAAACTGGCAGTAGGTAAAATATCAATCAAAACAGACTTCACTTGGTCATGGTATGTTCTTACTTTCAAGAAAAAATAATATGACCTCGTATGTATTTCGCTACTGTACAAACACTACAACATATATCAGCGCGTTTAAATTCGCGAAAATTTGTGAAAGCCCTCTTAAGAAAAAAAACATCGTAATTAATATTAAAAAACCCTAAAAATACGTTCCTGGTTTTAATACATTACATGATTTTGCATTCACTTAGATATAAATAAACTTTTTGATATATTACATGATTTTGAATTCACTTAGATATAAACTTTTTGAGTAATGAAAAATGTAGGCAAAATACGAGCGAACATATTATATCACTTCTGCGATTAACATCAATGAGGATGACTAGATGTCACAATACGTCAACAAGATGTCAAAAGACGACATAAGCGGGTAAATTATTTGTATGGATGTTCTTGTCTATCGCTAGAATATATATGTCAATGGTGACAAATCTGTATACATGAAATTAGCATGGTCAGGACTAAGATGTAGTGACTAAGATGTGTATGTACTTAATTGGATTTAGAAATAGGTATGTACTGCCTGAGAAGACTTTAAAAGACTGCAAATATAATTACACTTGGTAAAAACTGATTAAAGTGTGTTCCTCCATCGAAAAATCAAGTTCAATAGAGAAAATCAATATAAATCTCGAGAGACAAAAATTTACTATGACTATAGATACCAACAAAGCTTCATTAATCCTCATTCTTCGACTATTGTTTCACGAAACAAAATCGATAAACTCGAAGCACTCGCTCAAAATTCAAAAGTCCGACATCCCATTGAGTGAACTAAATTCATAACATTTCCTCAACTAAAATTTGAATAGCGATGCAGAAATACCTTTCGTTCGCGAACGAGTGAATGGATGAATGAAACTAGTTAACGAGGGGGCGCATTTTTGCCGACTTTTTTTTCTGGAAGCTGAACTGTTGAACATAATTTGATCTAACGAGCACCTTTGATACGTCGGTAAAAGCAAGGTTTGAGTACATGTTGTGTTTTAAGTGCTCGCTGTATTAAAATTTTATTTTTAGAGATAGTAGAACAGTGAGGACTTGAGTTGTAATGGCACTGTTAATTATCATGACGTATCATGTCAAAGCTTTTGTGATAGGTGGTTGAGTTTTAGTCTAGAATGATAAAAGGAAATAGGTAACTCTGGTTCTGATAGTTCTACTTCTTCAAGTTCTGCAAGTTTTATACACATTCAAACAATTGAATGTAGGACACTACAGCGCTGTTCAAAGCCTGTTCATATTTGTGTCAATTTAATAGTTCGAACCCCAGATACGCCATTTTAATTAACCTAAATAATTTCAAACACATTTCCATTATGTAAACAATAATGTAATTTTGCAGCGACCGTCATAATTGCCGTGGCCCACACGTTACGAAAATCGGAGCCGTAACAAAATTAATCAGCGATGTCCTACGAGGAATTCTCAATTAATTATTCAAAAAGGAAACTTAAACAAAACAAAGCCGGCCTGAGCTTAGACGTTCCCTTTTTACCGTCATTTAATATTTAGAGGGGGCGCGTCCCAATTAAAACTCAAATTGTACAGCGTGCGAGAATCAGTAGGCTAGTGTTTAAGATGTTCACTCTCCTATTCTATTCTATTTTTCTTTATGGCAAATTGTCGATGCCTATGTCGACGATTCTGCCACTGACGAGTGAAAAGAGAAGCACGTAGTGTTGCCAAACAAACAACTTTGAAAGAAGAACAAGGGGTTTTACATAACTGATTGTAGAGCTTGTTGGGTTAGTAGGACGGCACTGAAACAAAAAAATACATATATAAATAATAAATACAAGAAGGTTTTCTAACCTTCTATCTAATATATAAAATTCTCGTGTCACAGTTTTCGTTCCCATACTCCTCCGAAACGGCTTGACCGATTCTCATGAAATTTTGTGAGCGTATTGAATAGGTCTGAGAATCGGCCAACATCTATTTTTTGTCACCATCCGACTACGGGACGCGGGTGAAACCGCGGGCGAAAGCTAGTCTAATATATAAAATTCTCGTGTCACAGTTTTCGTTCCCATACTCCTCCGAAACGGCTTGACCGATTCTCATGAAATTTTGTGAGCGTATTGAATAGGTCTGAGAATCGGCCAACATCTATTTTTTGTCACCATCCGACTACGGGACGCGGGTGAAACCGCGGGCGAAAGCTAGTATTATATATATTCATTGATATATTATATGTAATATATATAAAAAAGGGGTTTTGTTATGTTAACGTTAGGAATCTTAAAACAGGTTTGGTGTAAAACACACTTTGTGGGTAGGTAGGTACCCACAATGTAAGATATATATCGTATTAAGAGATACTTTCAGATCAGGTAAAATAAGTGCATCTACACACTTTAAACTGCAGAACATTTTTATAACGTCGTCGCCTGACTGGTTTCTCTATCTTCTACTGTTTAAATCTGACTTTTTTCGGAGTAATTGTCGAAGTGAATAACCTCATGAAATCATTTTACTTTCCACTTTTATCCAGTTAAAAGTTTATACCGTGTGCTTAATAGTATCAGGCAATATACTCAGTCTACAATAAACCCATTAATATTGCCTTTACGGGTTATAAAGTCAATTAAACTTCGATTTACTGGCCACTTACGGCACGCTGGAGATCATCATTTCCACATATTTTAATACACGATATTGACCGTAGCATATATTTACCTACGTAGGTATCCGTTTTTTTTTGTAAATAAATAACTTTATCTTTGGAAAACGGCCGAGTTATCTACAGAAATAGATTTTAATGAAACCTGTCCTTAGTCTTCTTAATCATTAAGTTATGTAAGTAGTTTTTGAAGAAAGACCCATAAAGTAACAGTAGCATCCGCCTGCGGTAGCACCCGCGTCCCGTGGTACGTTTATATAAAAAGTAGACTATACCTTTCCTGATAAATAGGCTATTTAACATTGAAAGAATTTATCAAATTGGACTAGAATTTCCTGGGATTAGCGCGTTCAAAAACAAACTGTCAGCTTTAAAATCATCAACCTACTGACTTCCCTACACAGTCCGAAGTTTATTAAAATTCGCCGTCGACAACGTGTTGTTGTCGCCTCTGTTTCGGCCTTTGTCCACTCGCATCCAGCTAATGAATATATCCGAACGTTTTTATTGCCCTGTCACAAAATCATTGCGCGCGCATCTTTAATTAAAACACTTTTTAAAGCTTGCCACACTAATTAGGTGCCAGTTTGTAGTTCTTGTTCTTAATGAGATAAAATGCCGCGGTTTTGTGTGGTTGGAAGTAAATACTTAATAAGAGCGTGTTTTCTTTAGAAAGCTGAATTTTGAAAGTTCCTGCTGGCTTTTCATTTTGGGTTTGTGTGAACTTCTTTGTACCTATATTCTTTGAAACTTGGTCGCGTATGAAGGTTCATTTTACAAACTTTCTGAGGTTGCCAACTGCTCGTGACAAGGCTCCAATTGCGAACAAATAAGAACTGGTGTACACGTGGGAAATCTATTACATTACTCACATTTTGCCGCGCAATATTCGCCCTTAAGTAAAATATTACCGCAACAAATGTGTCCAAAATTGCTCGCATTACACCTGGCAACGCGATTACACGAGCCATTGCGCGCCAAGTGGCAGAGAGCACCGATCACTAAACTTATAAATATTTCATGCGGCCCACGCGGTCGCCGCGAAAATGCCGTAATGTCGCCTTCTTCGTGTCATTTAGCTTATATCGCATTATTGGAGCCTTATGTGGGTGATCTACGATGTACAGCACAAAATAAGGAAATATTTCCCGTAATTAACTGTGTCCTTCAGTTCTCTAATTTTGGTCAGGAGAGACCAGTGACCAAATTGAGCTTTTATTCGCATGAATGCGCTAATCTCTAGAACTACCGGATTAATTTGCAAAAAATGGTGTGAGTAGAACCGCTGGCGGAAAGTAGTCTACTTAACTAATAAGTTGGTTCAGACACACATGTGTACTTTCTACCCCATTTCGCATCCAATAAGACAGCGAACTGTGAGCTTAGAAAATACCGCGTAAAACAAAGCGTATACACTGTGCCGTGCACTCATTGTTTGCACCCCACCTGCGAACAACACATGTAGGTATATTTCAAGCTCACACAAAGAGCCAGTATTAAAAATACTTTTTTAAATATAAGCAATGAAAACTAAAGAAAACAGTGCGGTTATAAATTTATTATCTTAGAAGTGAAACTTTACAGCACCTGAAATTATTTAGGTATTTATTTTATGACTATGTTGTGTTTTCACATAAGTACATTGTAATCATGGTAATCTAATTTCAATGAATAACGCATGGTTTTTGCTCACAGCGCAATCGTGTATGGACTCAAAACAACTGCTATTCAATGGACACTGCTACCTCTTCTCCGGGTATCCGAAAGCTTCTTGGGCCACTTCTAAACAGGTATGTCTTCAAAACTAGTAACAGGTCCCACTAAACTTAATGTCGGCTCGAAGCTAACTTCGTAGCACAGGCCCCGACCCTCGTAGCAACTCGCGTTTTGTTCAGAGTTACCATCGACCCTACATCACACAATGATCACGAAGTTCATTACCTACAAGAATGGAAATCTAATAGACTACCTCCAGATAACAATAGAAAAGAACGAGCCATGTAATTGTATCCCCCATAATCTGCGGACCACCATAACATTATTATTCTTTAAGATACGGGGCAAGGAACCGCTTTATAACAACGCCATAAAGATAAGCCCTGGACGCTGTCGTGTAATCCTAAATGATTTATATCCTACATCCCTTGTGTTACTCACAATGTTGCCTTAAATAAAGGGCACCTCAGAATGTATGGCTATTTATTTTATGGTGGACAATGTACCAGAGGTGACAGATACATGATTGACGGATTAAGGAATCAGGCTTCGTGTCCCGAAAAGAAGAATGCATATATCTACAGTACCAATTTCGAAGAATTTTCTAGAATAATAAGGTGCAGCTGTAGTGTAGTCGGTTTGACCCAGTTATCCCGACCTCGAAATCTAGCTTATTTAAAGACCTTATAAATCAATAACTGATAGATTAAACTACTATAGAACTAGAGGTGGTAGTGAAACCCCACTTTCCAAATGCCAAACCAAGATCTTGGAGCTGTTATCATTTAAATTCGGTAAACAAGGCGTAAATCCAGGACGCTTCACTAGTCCAACAAAGATTGATTACACTTGACAAGTAATCAGAACACCAAAGTTGCAGAACTTTTGTTTCAGTTCGGTTGCTCGTTAAATTATAATTTTCTAAGAATTAATGGTAGGGTTTAGCGTTAATCCTTTCGCTGCGAACAGTTTGTTTCGACCTTTCGTTTACAACGCCATTACTTCTGCCGTACTTCGCGACAGGGAGAGACTGATTGCTTTACTTTTGTCTTTCTTTTTACTGGTTTTGAATTTAGATTCGTATTTTCTTATTTTCATAATTTATTTCCATAGGATGTATTGTGTTGTGATTTCAAAAACTTGCCATAAATAAAACAGGATGATTATAAATCAAATTTTCCGTTGATATAATTCTGAAAGCATAAGGCAACGAAATTGGTGAACTACGTAACCATTTTATATGTATTGTTAATTTTAAATACATGCTAAACTTTCTCTTTAAACATTCCTTAGCTTTATTAGAAATCCTATAAATGCTGCCAAATAAATTTAAACGCAACCTTATCATTTCCTCAGGTGTGCGAAGGCCTAAACATGCATCTATCATCGGTCCATTCAGCAGACGAAGAACGCTTCATAGTGTCAGGTATTCGACAAAGCAGCGACTACAGCGCTGGATCCGTCTACTGGCTCGGAGCCCGTCAGGGGGGAGAAGATGGCGACAGCTTGAGCTGGATCGATGGAAGCGCTTTAGGGTACCAGGGATGGCCGCCGTATAATGATACGGAAGAAGTTGCTGATGCGTGCTTGGGTATTCAGGTATGTGATTTTAGAAATTATAATAAATATCTGAAATGGCATTTTTATATGAGGGTATTTCTACATATGTAGGTAATGTTACTGTTGTCTTTAAATCGGATTAATTCTAATTAATGTCATCGAAAATACAAACTTGAATATGTGCAATAATTATTATTATGACAGATAAAGGTATATTATTGATAAATATTATAACTCCTTGTTAAGATGACAGTGATTAAGAAATAAGCCATAAGATACAAAGGCTTATCCTAGGATTTATGCGTTTGACAATGAATGCTTAAAATATATATCGTTATTTAGCCAAAGTACACAATATCTTTCTTGAGAAAGTTTAACAAACAATCACGTTTCCAGTGGAAGTCATCACCAGTACCATCACTACCTAGTGGATTGTTTTGGACTCTACACAAATGTGGCGTGACAGGAGGGTATGTGTGCAAACGAAGACTTAATCCCGAACATATCGTTAAGAACAGGACTGTTGAAGGAACTTCAGGTATAACGATACGATGTTTATGATGTAAAGTTAGATTTTTAGGAATTAGGTATGTAGATCGAATCATTACTTATTAAGAACTATTTGGATAGAACGAATCTTGTCCCACATTGGGCGCCATTAGTTGAAATGGCACCCAACGTGGGACCACACAAACAAACTTATTCCAGGTGTATTAACAAGCCCAAATCACCCTGGAATGTATGACAACGACCTCGATTTCTGGGTACACGTGGTGGGACCTACGGATACGCGACTTGTATTTGTTTTCGAAAACATAGACTTGGAATACCAAAAGGATTGCCTTTATGATTTTGTTGAGGTACGTATTGCTTACCCTTTCATTATTTTTACTGTAGCAACAATCGTTTAAAAAAACAATGCATAATACCTACAGATTACCAGATATTTAACATTTACAATAGTCATCAGCATATAAATGGGAATTACAATACAATAAACATAATACGCCCAAATCTGAAATTCTGAAACATTTTAAATTATGAAAAATACATATTTATGTGATTGAAATATTCCAAGTAAACGAAGGTAAATATCCAATAAAAATTCCATTAGGAATTGCTATTCCGCATCTTTTGCCGTAAGCTGTAGCGTTCGGGGGAATTAATAATGGCCAAAACGTACAAATTAGAATTTAATTTTAATGCTGAAGAATACTCGCTGCAGATTGGAGGAAATTCCCAAGATTCTAATTATAAATATAAATTGCTATACCTACCTAAAGGAACAGTAATGATTGATCGTTTTTTTTTTTTACCAAATTCAATTTAGTTTTCCTAAGGTATTAGTGGTATAATTTCACTGCCTCAGTATCTGAAATGTATTTCTAAATTTTCAGATTCAGAGGCACTGAAATTGAAACAAAAAAGATGCTCTCGCGCTCAACTTCATTCCTCTTTCAGACTAGGATATTACAAAGTTAGCTTAAAAAGTGTTCAAAGCTACCTTTGGATGGTAAAGAAGTAGCCGTTATAAAATCGTTCGGCGTTTCTATTCCCTTAATGTTACAGCTCCGTGACTCGTGGAACATGAAATCATCAAGATACTGTGGTTCAGTAGGAGAGGCGCGCTGGGTCGCTGAAACTAACAAAGCTGTGCTGTACTTCCATTCTGATTACACGTGAGTGAACTTTGTGGATAAAGTGTTGGGGATGGGGAACTGCTTGATTATCTTACAAAAAAATAAGCTGACGGACAGTTAATGAACAGAATAAAATACATGTGTTGTTGTCGTGAGATATGGTCCTAATAGTTAAGTTCAGTAGATTGTTTAATACGAACGAAATTTTGTCCGTGAACATTTGATAGATATGGCTCATTAATTACACAAATAGAAATACAAAAGATGTCATACTGATCAAAGTTTTTTTCGACGGGTTCCATTACAAACACTTTTTTTAAATGAAACACAGATGTCTTAAAGTACCCCTATCATAAAGTTTTAAATGCGAGTATTGTCTGCTCAGCACCCAAGGTTCTGGATTCTCCGTATCCTGGCGCGCAGTGGAGCTGGTGGGCTGTCCCTCACAGACCTTCACTTCAAAGGAAGGTGTCCTCCGAAGTCCCAACTACCCTCACTTTTTGCTGCCCAATTTGGATTGTACCATCGATATTCTAGCTCCTACAGGTATGAGATATCATTAAGCAACTAGCACACATTGATATATGTATTCATTTACAAAAACATACCGAAATAATGAAAGTAACGTTTTAAAAATACTCAATTGCATTTGACGCCGAAAAATAAAATCACCGCTATCAGAATGCAACTGCTCACTCGTAATCCTTTCATTTTCTAGAGCTTAGAATAACAAACAAGTAACTTTCAATCATTGTATTTCTTTGTAAAAAACCACTAGGTAACGGAATTCGCGACATAATGAAATAACCTCACAATTATAAATCTCTTACTTCCAGGCAAGCGCGTATTCCTAAACATCAGCCACTTCGACTTCGGCTACGGAGTTTTCGCAAAAGGAGTTCCCATCAACGTGTCAGACTCGATCCCTGAAGATTCCTTCATCGACGTTCAGATAGACCTGCAGAACCCGCCCATAAGACCGTTTGTGAACCCCAAAGTACTGACCAATGGTCTCTTCGTGTCTCAGTCTGAAGTGCTAAGGTTGAGGATCAAAACCGGCGAAAATGTTACCGGACCGGGGTTTATAGCTTATTTTAAGACTAGTGAGTATGTTTTTTCAAATCTTTTTCTACGATATTAGCTCCGTACACTGCAAAATAAACCTTAACATTGCTATTATCCGGATGAATGCTAAAGAGAAAATAATTGTGTCAGTTTCAGTTGTTGCTAGAATTTGGTCATATTTTCAAAAAAAAAATATTTAATTTATGTATTTACAAAACTCGACTCCAAATACCAAGGCAGAATGCCCAGGGCTCTTAGTCCGCCGTTGTACAAGAACAAAGACTATAAATACTTTATGTACAAGAAGTATAAACTTTATGTACTTGTTACCCTTTAGCACATGAATATGGCACCAAAAATAGGCTGCTTTAAAAACATATCCCCCGTCCCCCTATCATTTCCAGTAAGCTACCTCAACGCGTCTCACGTGGTGGAGGTCTCAGCGGGCGCGGACGGGCGACTGGCGGCGCCGAACTGGCCGCAAGCCGCGCCGCCTCGCGCCGCGCTGCGCACGCGGCTAGTCGCGCCGCACCAGCACACGCTGACCCTCGCCTTCTCCGCCACCACGCTGGTGACGGCGGCCGATGAGCCCTGGCCTTGTGGACCCGGGAGGGGGTGGATACAGGTAGCTTTAATTATACTTTCGTACTAAACTTGTATGTTATGGTTAACCATGATGGACGCGAAAAAGTTAAGGTAGGACAAATATTTGAAAAGTTTTGATATGCGAAACTTTTTGAACTTAGTAATAAGTGTGGGCTGTCTAATCACTGAATACCTTACCTTAAGGTAACTTGGTGATTAATTTTATTTTATTTACTTATCCATTAATTCAGGCATCAAGGCCCATATATTAATGCCCCTGCATTCTCTTAAGGGAAGGACCCCGACTAGTGATAAAAAGTAATCTCCTTAACCGCTTTGAAATACTCCACAGGTAAAAGACAGCTACACAGACAACAACGGGACGGAATGGACTCTGTGCGAGGTGGACAGGAGCAAGAGGAAGCTGGAGCCGCGCGCGCCGCTCGTCATCAACTCGTACCTGCACTCGCTCAGCCTCACGCAGCATGCTGGCGAGCAAGGCGTTAATATGGATGTCGCACTCATGGTCAAAGAAGGTAAGGAGAAGATTTAAAAGGTATGGTGTGTAATGTTTGGCTTAACAAATATTGAAGAAAGTGGAAAGATTTCTCTGCAAAAAAATCTTGCAATTATGCGGTTTGTCCCATTTTTATGCTTTTTCTTCTAATAGAAGTCGTCCATCAGCTAATCTAATTTAAAGCTGTTATTCATCAAAGAAGCCTTACTATCTCATGGCATTAGCTATTCAATATAAATGGCAATCAAAGTCATAAGCCGATCCAGAATTTTCTTTTAATGCCTTTCAGACCCGGAATACCACAGCAAGGTCCTGCTAATATCTGAGGACGCTAGCGTGGAGTCTTGCTATCCGAACCCTTGTCTACACGACGGAAGATGTACTACAGAGGACTCGAGAAGCTTCTGCCAGTGTGCTGGATATTATGCGGGTATGAAAGTTCAACTATCAAATCGAATTTTTGTTAATTTTTATATCAAAATATTCTTTGCATCGAACTCCTTTTATTTATTGGTAAAAGAAGCACATAAAAAAGACTTTGGTATCTTTTGTTCTGAGTTTTCGTTTTTTTTAACCTTTCGTTATTTATTTTCTTTACAGTTTTCTCCAATCGTACATATAAGGCTTCATAATTTGGATGTGACATAATATTAGTTACTCAACCGGTATTACATATTTCTATTATTTCTCCCTAGTCTTGTCCCAACTGTGTTAAGGTAGGCTTCCAAGCAAACCGAATGCAGTTCAGTAAGTGTTTCCCGGCATTATGTATGATCAGGTATATTCTGCCTGGTGACGGCATGCGAGCGGTCTCCATGCATGTACGGCAACTGCTCGCTGGTGGCGGGCGGCGCGGCGGGCGAGGCGTGGTCGTGCGCATGTGCGCGCGGCTGGCGCGGCAAGCGCTGTGCCGAGCGCGTGCGGCCCTGTCAGTCCAAGCCTTGTAACAACCGCGGCGCCTGCACCGAGAGGGACGGGGGGTTTCTCTGCCAGTGCAATCCCTCGTGGAAGGGGAAGAGGTCAGTATAACACTCGGAGATGTCGGTCGTATGGTAGTGGGCAAGAGGCTAATAAGTCTCACAAAAACACTTTTTTTTTTTTGTTTATATGATGTGACCTCATACGGTAACATCATAAAAATTACAATCTAGCTTTAATGCTAAAAAGTAATTCAATTTTGTCTTAATTTGCCAGGAAATGGATAACTAAGAATGTGTCCATTAACACTTTTCTTATTGTCTCTATTAAGGGGAAGGCACTTCGTTATTGTGTTCTTTGCGAGTAGCACTCACTACTTTACACTAACACTTCACTATGTTAACTCGAAAGGTTTTGTCCTTTTTAGCCTTCTCACTATGTTCGTGTTGTCGAGGAGCTGGATAGCCTCGATGTTCACATGGTGGTGAAGCCTTCGTTGATGGGCTTCTGCGTACTTTTTAATTATGTCTATGACGCGGTCTACTTCGAGGTCCCGATGAAGGTCGTCATTTCGAATGTACCAGGGCGCACAAAAACACGTAATTTCTAAAAAAAAATTAATAAAAATGTTATTGATAAAGTAGGAAAAAAAGGACAAGGCTCGAAATTTTTAACTTCTTCGAGATATTATACATTTTCATTCCCTGATCTGCAATTAATGGTCTTATTGTATCAATCAGTATAGAAGCCACCCTGACTTCAAAGAAGGATAGATCTGACTGTAAATCCTATTTTTCGTTAGATGTGAAACTCCAAACCCGTCCCCCAACATAATCAGCCTGGGCCAGCGCATGCTGCAGGAGCCGTTCTGGCTCGGGCTGATCACCGTGTTCGTGGTGCTGGGCATGATCGGCCTCGTGTGGTGCGCCAAGCGCCACTTCCCCGAGAAGATCGAGAAACTCCTCGCTGAGGAGGCCGACCGCTGCGCGAGACGTAAGTACCACTGCACAACCACGGAGGACAAATCTTTAGGAACTCTCACCCAAAAATATTACAAATTACCAAAATAACCCCCCAGTTTCATAAGCACACTTTCAATACGTTCCGTTCGGCTTGCCACTCTCACTCTACACGGTATATAGTTTGACCGTCCGACGAGAGTATATTTGTGACTCACAGTACGATAACGCTTATTTCAACATTTTGTCAAATTGTTTCCGCTATACTCATGTATTTTCTCAATAACCGCACTGTCTCTGGGATGGTAAGGACACGTTTTGCGTAATTTTACTTTTCTTTCTTCTTTGACTTTCTTCTTTTCTGTGTTATTGTTGCGGTTCCAGAAACTGAATGTTACATAGACTGTACATATTGCTACATTGGTGCATGTCTCGACTTAGCTGACTGTCCATCCATAGATGCATTCCTCAGGTTTCTGGAGTCCGTCGATTCACGGTTCTTTTAACTTGCCCCGCACTGCAAACAGTAAGTAGTCTATATGTTTAGTATGTTTATATGTCCTGGAAGAGCGACTCGGATCGGTAAAGTTAAAATAATCGTGCAATAGTTATGTCAAAAAGGATTGCCAGAAGTTAAGATTACCCGGATTGGTTTAACGCCAAAAATTTGAATTGTGACAATAAATCCCAGTTAGACAATGTGAATTATGAAACTCATTTGTAGCATACCTGACTCGGACTGACAGAATGACGCAGACATTCACGCTCATCAAAATTGATGTCCTACGTTTGGTATCTGGCAATCCTATGTGTGTGGGGCTAGCGCGGGCTGGGGCGGGCGGCGGGCGGGGGCGCGGACGCCGGCGCTACGCGGCCGTGCCCACAGTGGAGGCCTAGCGCGAGGCGGCGCGGCGAGGTGGCGTGACGCGGCGTTTGTCCACAGCGCCGCTGCTGGAGGCGGCGCCGCACCGCACGCTGCTGACGCGGCTGGGTATCCGCAAGCCGTCCGTGTCGGGGCTCGCGCCGCACCCGCGAGCCGCGCGCACCTTTAGCTTGGACGATCTGTTAAAGCCGCCGCCCGGACGTAAGGACTGGAGCGACCGGCACACCGCGCGCTCCGCACCCGCGATACTCATACATACACTAGGCCGCTATGCATTACTATATCAAACATTAGAATCTGAATGTTTGTCGAATCTTGTTAGTGATACTGATCTATTGCTGTTTCTGATCTACTAGATGTTTTGACTGTTAAATAACTGTTAGCTGTCATGTACTAGAGTAGAGACTCAAACTGTAGACAACCACTAAAGAAATAACTCTGAAGAATCAAACTCTGACGCTTAAAGCCTTTTGTCTCAACCTGTGACTGCGCAACTTGATCATGTTACTTCATGCTAATACTGAGAGTCACAAAGTGTAAAATCTTTGAATATCGGATCAGCTCATTTGCTTCTAGACACAGGGCTTTATTCACATTCGTTCGAACATCATTGTCAGTCATGTCGTATCGCATACATTTCGCACTCGGCGGAGCGCGCGGCGGCCGGGACGGTTAGCACTGGATGTTTCCTGCTGTGAATGAAATTTCTATGTGGAATGCAAAGACCAATGTAACATGGCCTGCTACCCTCGTACTTACTTCTTCCGATGTCGATGTGTGCACCCCTGACAGCACAAACACAGCATCTTTGTAGCCGCTCCTTCCTTCGTTGACACCTTTCTAGATCGTCCAACTAATCTGGCCTCTGTTTTGTCAATGATATTGATCGCTTTTTTTATCTTCATCATTTTCTTAATCAATATCTTCGTTTTTTGAGACGCAACCTTTATCAATATCATTGACAATACAAAGGCCCTCTTTCTATATATTATGAATGTCGCTCGCATGCTATTTACACAGATATTGTTTTGTATATTTGAAATACCTGACTTTGTTCTATTAGATAATCTTTCCTAAATAAATTACTTTAACACTGTAGAGATCTGAAAGCAAATCTCTAAAAGCAAAACATTGTCTTATTCATATTGTATAGTTATTGAAACGAATGTTGTTACCGTTTCAATGTGTGCTTTAGATGTTGCTTTATATGTTTCAATGGTTCGAATAACTATACAACATGACAGATCAACATCTCCATACTCGTTGTCATGAATACAAACACAAAACACTACTACTGAAAATACTTATTATTGGCACTTCCAAAATTTTTTGACTATTGGCACTTACCCTAAAGAATTGGCTTCCTTAGACTGCACTGAGATCCAAGGCATGATGATGATCTCTCAGACTAACCTGTTGTTTAACTCCCCGTTTTCAATTTATGAATATTGTGTTGCTTTTGTCATGAACATTTGATGTCGTCGCTTCTCATCGAACCTTGTTTACCTAATAATTTATTACATGTAAGTTTCCCGATACAGGCACCCCGTCGCCACGTAAAAAACGCAATAATTCCACGCCGACCAAGAAAAACGCTGCCGAGAAAAAGCAAATTTTGCAACAACTTATAAGTCCTGCGACTGCTAACGATCATTCGAAGAAAATAACGATGGGAGATCTGATACAGATGTCTGAGAAGCGAACATTGAGCACGGTGGAGAGCGCGCCGGCGTTCATGGACTATGGCAATGAGAACAAGGAGACATCGTTTGCGAGTGAAGCTTCAACACCATCGACGTCACCCTCCATGCGACACATATCAGACCCTAAATTAGAGAAAAAGGTGACTTTTGCGAGACTTCTGAACAAAGTGTCAGCTGAAATGAGCTCCAGTTCTGACGTCGATATGGTGAATACTATAACGATACCTATGGCGGTGATAGCGGACAGAGGGATGAGAGCGAAGGCGTCGAGTACACCGCCGTCGCCCGGTGTGGAAGTCAGGTCACCTCACAGTACTTCTAGCAACCAAGGAAGTGATTCAATGTCGAGTCTTGACTTGACGTTGACACATGCAGCACTAAAGAAATATTCCAGGTCGGTATCAAAAAATTATAAAGTCATAATACAAAATACCTGATATTTATTGTCCTAACTTTGTTTACAGACAACCAAAAATCTCAAGTGCTGACTCAATACTGGCGATGTTCCGGAATTTCTCATCGTCATCAGCAGCGATAGTATCCAGAGCATCGTCAGGCGGAGTCTCCGTGTCCAGTACACCTTCAGCATCGTCTCCTCAAGACGACACGGTGGATGCTGATGATATATCGATAGCATCATCACACATACCATCATTGGCACCAGACTCGCCTGTCACTAGGCCGCATAATACGATTGAGATTCAGGTAAAATCAAACAATAAGTATGTATTTTATTTCCCAATTCTTTCAATACCGGCTAAAAATACCCGACTTCTACATCTTCATCCATGCAACCCTATTTTAAAACAATATACTTTGCAACATGCACTTTGATGTACCTACTCTCTTTCTCTATCTACAGGTTCTGGACCCTCTAAGTGCACACAAATCATCATCATCAGGTAGCAACTTACTCCATCCACCGTCCATTCTTCTAGAAGTACCAAGTGGGATCAACAAGTGCTTGTCCCCGATAAGAGAGCTTCCCACCCCCTTACCTACCCCCCTCCCGACACCCCTACCCACCCCTCTGCCCTCCCCTAGACTACCGAGAGCTAGTATAGACATGGATGCTAAGAGCGAGTCAACTGCGACTGTCATGTCGCCTAGTGAAGATGAACTAGATGAAATTAAGTGTGAAACGAAGATCGAAAGATCTACGTCTGGTTTGCGGTTAAAGGTACGTTCAGTTTGTTGATAACGACGCAATGGTACAAACGAGTGAAAAGAATATAATGGTAATTCATGTTAATTGATACTTTCAGCTACGGCCACCTTTGCTGAGCACTGACACGACGACGACGCCAACATCTTCGACCCACGTAACCGAGTCCCCTAGCCTCAGCCTGTCCCCCGGGCAGTCGTCGCCGCCGCGGCTGGCGCTGCCCGTGCCGCTGCTGACGGTGCAGCGCGCGTCGCCCGGCTCGCCGCCGCCGCGCCGCACCCCCCCGCACCTAGAGTTCCAGCCACCCCCCCTCATCACCGTCACGTATAACGCTAGCGAGGAGTCCGACGAGCCTCTGTCCCCCCGGCCGCCCCCGCCCTCCGGCAACATGTGCTACCTCAGCCCCTTCTCCATGTCCGCGCGGGGAGAGCGCGCCCCCTCAGAGTCGAACCTGTCCTCGTCAGGGTACAGCTCCATGGCCAGCCCGGGACCTTCGCGCTGCGGCTCGAGCAATCCTCTGTGCCCTTCGGAGATGGAGGACCCCGGCTCCGGCGGTGGCCCGTCCTGCTTTCAGTCGCGGAGGCGGCCGCTCATGAAGACCAACTCTAGTCCGGCGGCGGCCAACGACGACAGTAAGGAACGTAGGCGAGGACGATCTGACTCCGAAACGCTATCCGACGACCCCTTGTTAGAATCCAACGATGAAGGCATAGGGACAGACGAGAGAGTAGATGACGTACCAACCAGTGCGAAAGAGATGGAACTAGTTGCACTGAAAGAGACTTTAGAAGTTCCGCAGGCGACCCTGTGCTCTCCTAGTGGAGTGACCAAGTGTTCTATAGTTAAGTGTGTTAGTGTCGAGAGAGGACTAGATGAGAAGGCTAGCTTGAGGCCTCCCACTTTGTTATCAGAAGGTAGTAGACCTCTGAGTCCAGTCAGTTCGAGGAGCGAGAGTCCGTTGAGCGACAAGACTGGTTTGGGGAGATTTTCACCGCAATTTTACGGTAGACAACTGCCGTTTACAGATTCTGACGGGTTGTACGACTTTCCGAGTTCGGATTGCGTGAAGGGGGCTAACAGCAAGCTCGGCAGTAACTGCCAGAAGAAGAGCGGCAGGAAGCGAGACCGACGCAACACGCGCACCGCCTCGCACGACGTCGCCGGCACCGCCAAGTCCACGCTGCCGCACATGCCGCATTCCATGCATAATTTGTTGGAGGTCAGTTCATGACGTACTAAATTGACTTTCGATGAAACGGACAGAATTTAGGAGTAGCCCCAACTGTATAGCTTTCTCTAGAGCCCCACCATCGTTGCTTCCATTAATCAGTATACTTCAATCCCAAACTCAAAAGAACTTTACTTCCTTCGTCCTCTTAAAATAACTGGGGTTTGTCTTACGTAAATTGATTCTTCTTCAATCAATCTTATGACATCTATTATTACGATCTTACAGGTGCCAGGTTGTCGAGACGGATCCACGCGGGGCCGTAAGGGCGGGCGCAGACGGTCGCGGTCACAAGCTCCAGCCCCGGCCACGTCATCATCATCAGAAGACTCCGTGTCCAACGCCAGCGTGGCTTCTGTAGCATCAGCCAGAGAATTGAGGCAACCTGACATGGATATGCAGGTATTATTAAATTTTGTATATTTTTTGCAGTCTTGCTTTATTGTCTGGTCCGTTTTTTGGTGTAAATATTTTTCTTAATTTCACATACACTTTTAAATATATATTTTTTATAAATAAACTGACAAAATAACGAAACTAAATTGGTTTAAAAAATATTATGTCGCAGGCACTTTTTGAAATTTGACATTTTAAATATTGTATAGTATTCGTATATTTTTTTCGTTTAGAAATCTCTTGGATCACTTTTTTGTATTAATATATACCTATGCACAATAGCTAAATGTTAATTAAACTTATTTAAACTAATTTTATAACTTGTTCTTAACTTAAATAATAGGGGTTAAAGTATGAAATTGCCGATTTGTACTGAAAATCTAAATTGTAATTTTTTTAAATTTTTAACAAACTTATTTAATCAAAATAGTTGCCATTATTATCTATACATTGCGGTCATCTAATAGGAAGGTCATTTATGTCTTTACGATAGAATTCTGAGGATCTAGACTGCACAAACGGTGTGAAAGAATTTTGTTCTGCCTCCTGGGAAGAAACTTCTTGTGACGCAGATAATTGTCCAAATCACAAAAAAAAATGGTCGTCCGTTAGAGCAAGGTCTGGCGAATATGAAGGAAGACGAATAGTTTCCAACTGCAGTTCCTGAAGAGTTAAAACGGTTTCTTTTGCTGTATGAGGCCTCGCGTTGTCATGGAGCAATAACGGTGAAGGTCGATTTATGAGTCGTGGCTGTTTTACTGCTAATTTTTTCAACATTATTCGGTGTTCGGCTGGGTATCTGGGTAGTTTGACTAGGATCGGCGTTCACCCTCTCTTAATTCCTCGTTAATCACCTTTCAGGCGGTCTTTCTCATGGCTCGTTCTTCAAGTCGAAGTTTCCACCACGAAAGCGTGTAATCCAAAATCGCACGGTGCGTTCATTAGCAGACACCTCTTCAAATGCAGCATTGACATTGCGGGCTGTTTCTGCCGTTTACTTCCGCGTCGGAACTCATATTCAAAAATTACTCAAATTTTCGCAGTATCCATCTTTCTTGTTTAAGTTGAATAACAAAAACAATTGAACATCGATAATCAAATGTTTCACATTTTTTAAAAGAAGAACATCACAGAAACCACGTGAAAAAAGTTTCATTCGAAAACCTCAAACCATGAAGACTCTATGGCAATTCAAAAACCTACTAGAATAAAACGGCAATTTCATACTTTAACCCCTAATACTTCTGTAGTGTGATTTTAAGTGTAAATGTTGTCTAAACTATTAAATCTTCATTAAAGCACTTAAACAAAATAAGGCACCAAGACTAAATAAGCAGCAATTACATAAACATTTAACTATAAAATCTTCTCTGCACTTTCTTATCTACACAGTTACTCTCATCAATATAATTTGTCAATGTTTTGATAATTTTAGCTTCTTTTAATGATTTGACGGTAGGTTTAGTGGTGTATTGGATTATTTTCAGCCTTGTGAGCCGATGCGCTTGCGGAAACCGCTCAGGAGACAAAAGTGCCGTAGTTCTGAGGTGATTGTATGATGGCAGCAGTAACCTAAGTTTGATCATTTTATGTAGAACAGGGCTCAGCCGCCAAATATATTGCCTTTTTTGAGAATTCATAAGTTCAAGATGTTATTTGCGGATCTTCTATGCGTTTATGTTTTTTTTGTGTTTAATTTTATTTGTTAAGTACTTACTCATTTTTTTAAGTTTTACAGTGTAACCTTGTAAAATATACCTATTATGTGAATGAATTCTATGTAACAAGAGATGTGTCTGCATATTGAATGTTTAAATTTCATCTCACTATAACATCATGTAGACTAGTCATCTCTGAATGTGTAGACACTCATGCAACCTGTTCATACCTACTTACTAATGTATATAAAGGCATGGTATTTACTATAGTCGGTTACAATCGTAGCGAGAATAGTGCATGTGCATATTTTTATATTATTTTAAACTTACAGGACACGTCGTCTAAAATATCATCGAGTTTGGATCTGACTGAAGACTCCAGAAAACCACAGAAGGTTAACAAGTTGCGGACGATAAGCAATCAGATAAGGTATGTATGAACCTTTATATAAATTAAAGGAGGCCCAAATTTTACTTCGAATGTAATCTCCTTTCGAATCCCTAAGTACGTCCAGTACGCCAGTATAAGACATATTTCTGTTTTTGTTAATCAAATAGGTCATTCCAGATTTCTCCGACGGCTAGAGCGCAGCTTGAAAATGAAAGAAAGCTACCCAGCTCTTTCCGACGACGAAGGAGACGAGTCCTCGAGCGTCACTTCGCCCCTACTCCAAGGACGGAAGGACTTAAGCCGAGTGCCCAGCCACGCGATATCAGCTCCTCTACTTAGTGCAGTAAGACCCAAAATCACAAGACAAAGACGTTACGATAGGTCGTTGATAAGTGAAGACACGAGGACTTTAAACACTGCCGCAGGACAAGACAATTCTGACTGAACTTATATCTTTTGTGTTACCTAATACAGTGCCATTTCATTTCAAGTTATATGGATAAAAGTTACAAAGTACATATTTAAAAAATGTTTTCTTGAATGACATTAGTCGCTAAATAAGTTATTGAAGTTAAAGTTAAACCCTTTTGGAAATTACAAATTGTCTCCATGTTCTACTATCAAATCGACATGAGTATACAAGATTCTAATCTAATGTGATATATTAAACTAAGCGACACGAATACTAGGAATGTTATTGTTTTTTAATTAAGTATAAATATTTAGGAAAACGAACGTTTTAATTTCCTTCAGTTCTCTTTTGATGTCTCAAACTAAACGTAACTTAGCTTCATGTTGTAAATAATTTTCTCGATAGCAATAACTTATTTGTAGAAGATTTTGTAGAAACAATATTTTACTGTAAGTAACTGTAGTGAAGTACTATATAATGTAGGATACAAGTTGACGCTATCATTTATAACATTGAACTAAAGTGTTTCTTTTTAGTCTCTACCTATCTAGTTGTTTGAAAAGTTTAATTTTGCTTAATTTGTAGTTTTTGTTAAAATATACTATGTATAAAATGCTTTATGTAAATATATATTAAACGTATTGCTCAAATGCATATTTTGTGAAATCGTTTTTTGCGCACTTTTTGCTGTTTTGTAAATATAATATGTAACTTATTAATTATTGTAAATATCGGATTCGAGAGAAGTCTTTTCATTTTTCTTGACAAAAAATAATACATATAAAATGTTCTAGATCGTAAGTATAAAACAAAATGAAAGGCCCAAAAAAATCTGTATACCAATTGCACAATTACTACTATATACACATATATATGAATATAAGCACTCATGGTATATGTTAAGATATATATTGATATCTTTAATAAGTATGTACTTGACGCACCAATAGAATAGTTCGATGCATCTACGTCTAAATAAACATACACTGCGAGCCTGTAGTCCCCTTCATAGGTCCTAAAGACTAGCGCCCTGTTCTGTTGTATCTTAAAGCATATTTATTTGAAGCCAGAATAGAAAACTTACCTATAATCGAAAGACCTAGTTTAGGTTAGCCTTAACATAATATAAAAACCTTAAAAAAACATTCCGTATACCTTAGATCCCTAGTATTTACTTTTTTTTCTCAGACGTAATCCAATTCTGTCACGATAATGGAAAAAACAATATTATTTTTTTCCTTTTGATTTGTCACTTTGTAAAGTTAGATTTGTACCAGTACTTTAGAAGCTTAGATACCTACAGTTTCAGCAATAATTTGATGTGATTTGACTGTACAAAGACTGACATTGTTTGTGCACTAACAAAACTTAGATATCTGTGTTACGTTTCAATGTATATCGTAATATGCGTATTTAATGTACCTCGTGTGTTCATAAGTTTTGAGACAAACTTTTTACTTATAAAAATAAAATAAAAATTACTGGCTGCTGTATATTTCTTTTTTCTAATTTTGAATTTGGAATGTTAACTTTTAATATCTATGATTTCGGATTATTTTATTTAAATTTTCTCGTAATGGAGGGAACAAAAGAATTACGTGCGACCGTCATTTTACTATTTAAGGTGGGAAGAAAACCTATGGACATTTTCCGAGAACTGAAAAGTTTTGGTGTGAGCCGTAACTTCGTGTATTACACTATTAAACGATACAAGGAGACAAGTTCTTTACAAGATCGGCAAAGAAGTGGTCGTCCACGCTCTGTGAGGACGCCTGCGAACATTAAAATCATCCGAGAGCGACTTCGCCGAAATCCATGTCGCACTCAGAAGAAACTCGCTCTGCAGACCAATATTTCGCGCGTTTCAGTCAACAGAATACTGAAATATGATCTCAAGGTTAAGGCGTATAGCCGTAGGAAAGTACACTTTTTAAACGATCGCCTTCGTCAATTGCGACGCGAACGTTGTCCAATACTGCTTAGGAGACACGTTGCGAGGAAGATACTCTTCACCGACGAGAAAATCTTTACTGTCGAAGAAAAGTTCAACCGACAAAACAATAAAGTGTATGCCAAAAGTAGCAAGGATGTCCCAGCTTCAGCACGGAATGTCTCGCGTACTCATCATCCGGCTAGTGTCATGGTATGGTGGGGAGTTTCGTACGAAGGTGTGACTCAGCTTCATTTCTGCCAACAAGGCGTCAAGGTGAAAGCCAAAAATTATCAAAGTGACATTCTAGAGACTGTTGTGAAACCCCTGTCTAATACCCTATTCCATAACAAGTATTGGGTTTTCCAGCAAGACTCGGCGCCATCCCATAAGGCTAAAACCAGTCAAGCTTGGCTGAAGGAAAATGTGCCGGCCTTCATTTCGGCGAATGAATGGCCCTCCTCCAGCTCCGACCTCAACCCGCTGGATTATTCTCTATGGACCGAATTAGAGCTCAGAGCCTGCCGAAAGTCCCACCCAAACTTGGAGTCACTTAAGCGAGCTCTTGTCCGAGAAGCGAAGCGAATTCCTCTGGAAAAGATTCGTGCCGCCATTGATGACTGGCCAAATCGTCTAAGGGCATGTATTAAAAACAGGGGTGGTCATTTTGAATAATAATTATATTTAATTTTTACTTACTATTTACTTAATGTTTACTATTGTTTTTATAAATATAAGTTAATTATTTAAAAAGATATGCAACTTTTATTTTGTCTCAAAACTTATGAACACACGAGGTATACAGTTATCTTTTATACCTAAGTAAGTCACTGTCTATGTGTTCGATGTTTATAATTTTATTGTTATTTCGTAAGGAACCACAAGAAACGAGGCATATGTCTAAATGTCCTATTTCATATACTAACTGCTACATCAGTTTCGTAAGTGGCCATAGACAGAAACTAATATTATCTGTAAAATTAAACAATATAGTAGATGAGCAAAATAATAATGCTTTCTCTTGGTAACAAAAATAATGCTAAAAGTTTAGCACCTAAATCTTTCGAACTGTGGTGAAAGGCAAATATAGGCCGGTTCATACATATTCTTTGTTTAGTTAATTTTAACGCCTAGCTCCCAAAATAAATAGAAAAAAGTCATAGATACGATCAAAAGGTAACAATAGTACATTATTTCCTGCCCAATCTAACAAATATGTATTCAAAGCTTAGAATGCGTCTAAATGTAAAATAGTATAAAAACTAAAAATTATGAAAAATAATGGCCTGTTCATTGAGACTGATTTTCTAAAACTTAACTCTTAAACGTCGCTTATTTGTTTCTCGCTCGATCGATGTGTGAATGTGTTTCATTTCTCTGTCTATAGTTTTATTACTTGAGATCTTGAGATCTACGTTTCCGTGCCTTCGAATCTGTCAAAATTTAAATTATCTAAGTATGAACATTCGGCCGTGGTGATTAGTCTATGTTAGTCCATATTTACAGTCAACTGTTGTTCAACATGCCATGAACAGTTTAAACGTTACAAGTATTTGGCTAGTTTAATTCGATATTTTATCAGAACATATTTGTTTTTAATTTCAATTGACTTCATAAAAATAAGTATTTCGTAATAATCGATAACGGGCAAACGTATTTGATTGAAATAACGAAATTAATACGAATTAAAAAATATTACGAAAAAATAATCATTTGATGACGAAATATATTTGCCTGTTGTTTATTTGAATTACATAATAGTAAATATGATTATCTAATATTTAATCAACATAGAAAACTCAAAATTAGTATCATCGTGAGAGCACCCAATTATTGTAAGCAATACGTTATTATAAAATTAGTGAATAAAATAATTGTAAAATAAATTTAATAAATTCTGTGATTGAAAGCGTGCAGCTCAAATGCGGTTAGATGTTGTCTTGCAGTTGCATTAAAATATTATTATAAAATGATGTGCAGGCAAAATAAACTGTATAAAAACGAAAAATATAATTTGAAAAAATAATGATTTTTCGAAATTAAGGCATTGACAATTAGGTACATACGTAACATAAACAGAAAAGATTGGTTTGTTTTTAATTCTGCAAGTTTCGTACCTTTACTGCAACATGAGTCCAACTTTTAAAAAAATACCTCTATACGATCAGTACCTATAGTAGTTTTTATTTGACCGTCATCTTTTTATGATTTTTTACTTACAAAAACAATATTGAGATATTGTATTATCAATTTATTTCAATGATATTACCGCATTAGACAAATGTATCTGTGTACCTATGTTTTGTCCGTATTAGGTAAACGACGTCCGTAACAATCAAAAGATTATTTATAAAAGCAATTTACGGCTTATGTTCACATATATTATTATGTCAGGAATTATTTATTATTTACAACTAAAAAAATATTAACATCTCAACAACTGTTTTTTGAAAAACAAATTTTAATGCATTTTTTAAATTGAATATATAAATGATTTCACAAATTCGTTCTAAATGGTGGAAGGTAGCACTAAGCGAGTTATGTAAATATGTTTTACACCATACGCATAATAATTTAAGGTGTATATTCAATATATTAACGTCTTATTCACAATGTAAAATATAAAGGTAAATAAATTTTGCTTGTTATTTTTATGTATTTTTATTAACTGCCCATTATTTATAAACAAATTCTTACATCACTGAAAATATTCCGGAAGTCACCTTGTAATGTCTAGGTAGTTGAAAACCACTATTTCCCCTTAGCCGAGATGATTTTTGCCGAGATGATGGCATTGTAAGATCAATTAAATAGGAAGATAATGTTGCATTGAAAGAAGACATTAGCAATCATAATAATTTATTTGTGTTTCGTACTCACAATATTTACAAATAATGTACAATCCAGTAAAATTAAGAAGCGCTTAACGTAAGTTGCTGGTTTTTTCAAATACAAAATCAATGATAAATCAGATCTCCGATACCCAAAACAACAAACAAACAGCTCATAGAAGATGAAATGCTGTTTTTAAAATAGAAGAATTGTCAATTTTTAACTTATTTGAATCCTACTGTTCTCATGCAAAGCTTTCTACCATTTTTAATAAATAATATTTACATGTTAATTATTCTGCTAAGCAAAATAAATGCTTTGCGTATCACATCTACATAGAAAAAGAAAATTGCAAGAGCGGAATGAAAAAACCGACCAAGTGCGAGTCGGACTCGCGCACGTAGGGTTCCGTACCATCTAAACTAATTTTCTATATATATTTATGGATATCGAGCCAAAATGAGCAAAAAAATCACGTTTGTTGTATGGGAGCCCCCCGAAATACTTATTTTATTCTAGATTTCAGTATTTGTTGTTATAGCGGCAACAGTAATACATCATCTGTGAAAATTTCAACTCTCTAACTATCACGGTTCATGAGATACAGCCTGCTGACAGACGGACAGACGGACAGAGGAGCGAAAACAATAGGTTACCCTTTTACCCTTTGGGTACGGAACCCTAAAAAAGGATATTTTTACCACATTTTACAAAAAATCTCGACATCCATGGACTTCGTCTTTTACAGAGGTATTAAATTAATATCGTGGCCATCAGAATGATAATGAATTAACTGCTCTATATAATATTGTTCTAACCACACTGACCAATTCATTATCACATGCAATTCAGTTTCAGATCAAAAATCACAAGATTAGGGTCCGTTCAGATAGACCGGGTCGGAGAGCAGAGCAAATTCTTAACACGTTGAAAATTGAGTACTTGGTATTTGAAGTTAGGTTTATTTTTGCATGCGCACTGCTTTTGTCATTGAGAATGCTCGAATGCGCTCGGTGTGAAATAATAAGAGGAGCCGACCGGCTCCGATCGTGTATTTTTCTTGACGTTTGGCTCCGTTTGCATGCTCTTTAATGCTCGCGCAGCCGATTGGCTCCGGTCTGTGTGAAAAGAAAAATGCGCGCCGATGCTCTCCGACCCGGTCTATCTGAACGGACCCTTAAATGTATCAACGTCATTCGTCACGTGGTCATGATAATTTAAAACGTTTTTTTTTCAACTTTGCTATGCTCATATGACCATCCGCCAAACTTATAGAAAATATCTATATTTCTTTCTAATGTTCTTATTATGTTTACAGACTAGAGTTTAATACATTATATAAAAGCTATTATATACAAAATATTATCTATAACTTACACTTTAATTGTACAAAACGTTTCAGGTAATAATTACATAATTCATCTTCTTATTGGAAGTTATCTCTTCATGTAGTTCATTTTTTAAAGCAAACCAAATTAAACGCCTTTATTAGTCTATTTTCCAATGGAAAATCAATTATGTAATGTTCATTACTATTCGTATGACACATACATTAATCACTTGGTGTTTCCTCACAATATTACTTTTAACGTGCAAATGCTTATTTAACAAAATTAAATGCACGAATAAACAAGAAACATATGTCTGTAGCTTGAAATTGAGATGTTTTCCAATCCACCATTTACTTTCATCGTTCATGAATAGTAGGTATTCATTCTAACCAAGGGGTATCGGGTTGCCCGGGTAACTGGGTTGAGGAGGTCAGATTGGCAGTCGCTTCTTGTAAAGCACTGGTACTCAGTTGAATCCGGTTAGACTGGAAGCCGACCCCAACATGGTTGGGAAAAAGGCTCGGAGGATGATGAGGATGATTCATGAATAGTATTCATATTACAATCATTGGTCAGCTCACTTCAAAAGCCTTAATACAAAATTCTCACTCGTGTCAAACACAGCTACAAACTAAAACATACCATCATGTATGCCAATAGGGACCAAAATCGCTAGAAATATCCCAAAATTCCTTAAAACTAACTTCCAATCATCTGGAACTGCATACGGCAGTATCACACCAGTTAATTTATGAATCTCATGGGTCGTACATACGAAGATATACGAAGTTAGTATGAGATTCAGTATGGGGGCACTTGGTATGAGTACTAAAACACCATGTGTATCAGCTGCGAGCCATATATGGGACTGGCTTGCGAATAACTCCAGGGTTATGGTCCCGAACCATGCAAACATGCTTGAATGTCTCATTCTCAGGGCTCCGGAGACGTTTCTGAGGATGATATAGCTGACTATGGGTAGAAAGGCGACGTAGGAATGTATTTCGTTGCAGTCGAAGGTGTTGGTGCAGAGGAAAGTGAATGTAACGTATGAGCCGATGCCTATGAAAGCGAGGAGAGTTGCTGAGAGAGAACCGCCGGGGGGGAACAGGTTGCTGTGGTTGTTGTCGTCTAATAACTTGTAGCGACGAGAGAGGAGGTAGGCCAGAGCGAACATCATACCGTACGCCATTGAGTAGCTGTGGAACAAATTGGTGTGATTAATATAGTGTACATTGATTGGTGACAATACCTAAGGTGCTCTGTCATAATAAAACATGTTAAAAGTTGACATAAATATAAAAAAAATATTAACATAATGATACTTATGATTTTCATATTGTTGCTAATCTTCACAAAGTATGCAAAAACAAACCAAAATCAAATGACCGCGTCATGTTTTCAGGACACACTTTTGAACACCATTTTTGTGCCAAACTTTTAGTTAGAAAATCTATAAGTACTAACATTATAAAGCTGAAGAGTTTGTTTGTGTGTTATACGCGCTAATCTCAGGAAATACTGGTCCAATTCGAAAAATTCTTTCGTTGCCAGAAAGCCCATTTATTGAGGAAGGCTATAGGCTACTTTTTATCCGGGTTCGTGCAGAGGTTCCCACGGGATAGGGGTGAAACCGCTGGCAGAAGCTTATTAAATAAAAATCTAAGATGGAACTCACCGATCCTGCTTCCACTGCAGCCACCACTGATGAATATCATCATCGGAATTCACAAATAACGCCTTCCAGGGCCTGGTGACGAATATCTTCTGGAAGAACACCTCGCTCATATAGAGGATGGTCACGATGACGAGCAGGCCGATGATCTTCACTGCTATGTAGAGGTACTGGTAGGGCTTGGACTCTATGGTGTGGGTGGATGAGGGGGTAATGTGAGGCGGGAGCGCGAAGATTGCGAACATCTGGAAATAAAATATTGTTTTGTGTTAACAAGATGTTTAATTAGAAGTTAGTTTTTGTTGAAAATTTGAAGATTTCTGTGGATTGTGGATTCGTCTGAATATTTAATAATAAAACAAAAAATGTTTAATAAAATGAGGATTTCGTATGGTAGTCAAAATATTGGAATATTTTTTGTTTATAAAAAAAATATGACAAAAAGGTTTGTACAAAAATACAAATATCGGTTTTTCATTCATTGAATTAATAATGTTTCAAGATGAATTAATTATTGTGTATCTTTTACAAAAAATATAATAATTTTACTCACCAAAGTGTACCAAAAAGAGACCAGCGGTATAAAACTATAAAACTGGTACGGCCTATTCATCGTCAGACACAAAACGACCGTCAGAAAGTTCAGTCTGAAAATCACTCTAAAATATCTGACTAGGCCTGCGTCCCCAGTTTTCCAAGTATAGTAGAAATGTCCGTAGCCAGTGAGGAAAAGGTAGGCGGAGACGAGTGCTCGAACTAGCATGTAAATGGGCAAGATTTTACTGGCTCCAGTCACTTGGTATACTAGGATAACTAGCTGCATCCACCCTTTCCATTCGTCTGTTTGTTCACGGTGAAGGACTCTGAAAATGGTAATGTTTTTGGGTTACAGGTTTATTTGTAAATAGGTGTCATAGAAATGAAAATATTTTTTTACACACCATTAGGACATTTACTTATTTTTTGAAATGATAAGAAGTAAACTTGATCAACGCTTTTCTGTTTTAGCATATATACAAATCCTAATTTGCAAAATTAAGTAGTAACTTCGTGTAAGAAACCAAAAATTATTTCTTACAGCAATTTTTGAATGATTTTCAACTTTTCGTACTTCTATATATAAACTTGAAAATATCAAAAAAATAATAAAAATACAAAATACAAAAAAAAAACTCACGTATTAGACCTGGACTCATCCGTAAAGAACAATCCAAGCGCGAACACATACCCGACAGGCAACCAGAAACTCCACTCGGAATAATACTTATTCTCCTTCATGAAGAAGTTAGTTCTATCACAGAGGTAGAAGTACGCCATGATGAGGCCGAGGCGAGCTAGGGCGGCGAGGGCGGAGGCCGGGGACTGCGGCGCCGGGGCTGCGGGCCGCGGCAGGGCGGAGTACCCGTGCAGGCGGGCGCGGCTGCTGGAGTACCACGTGTACGTGCCGAGCGCCACCCACACCACTGCGCTACAGAAATTATACTGCTTTTTGCTATTGCTCGAGTATAGGTTGAGTAATCCCCGCACTTAGAGACTTAACACAATGTTTACTTAAGTCACTCCTTAGTGACGGATTGTCAAAGAAATCCTTCACTAAAGGAATGGCTTAAGTAACCATTAAATGTCTCCAAGTGCAGGGGTAAGTGGTATAAAAATTAAGCTAAGTAACTTAAATAATATTTTATGTGACAGAGATAGGGCACAACCAAACTTTACACCAGTGACCAAGTTTTACACCGATAAACTGATTTGGATAAAATTAAGAATAAAAAAAAACAGGAATAAAATCTTGTTATTTGTATGGAAGTACAATTTTTTTTGTTAAATTCTAATTTTCTTTCCAATTGTATTTGTTGTCATGAAATGTGAAATACGTCATCTGTAAAGATTTTAACTGTCTCAATAATATGGTTCATAACATGCAACCCAGTTATAGACAGACCATTTTACCCCTTGGATACGGGGCCCTAAAAACAGATTATAAATGACACACATGCCTATGATATTGTGAAATGGTACTAAAGTAGCTTTGAGTTTTATTTCCTAACAAGTTTTGTATTACAGAACATATATATGTCAGTTTCTAAAGTATATATCTTTGCTGCCCTAAAAAGCGCAAAAGCGGTATCTAAAAAAAAACGATAAGTAATTTGATTTATATGCCGTCGGATAACTTAAAAAATGGGCATCTATTGAACTGTATCATAGCGGTATGTCACTTAGAAGGTATAAAAAAACGTTAAAAAGTTTGATGCCTGAATGTAAAAGATTAAAAAAATATGAATGTCTCACCACAACAAAAACAGCGCGAACGTTAATATCTGCAACTGAGTATACGGCTCCGGTTGAGCACAACACGACCCGTCGTTAAAGTTCATGTGATCGTTGCAGAACATGTTCAGCAGCAGCTGTGCCGCGTGACGCAGCGCCGTGCCGCTCAGCACCACGTCACCGCCATCCTCTGCGACCAGACGGGCTGAGTTCCAGATTTTGGCCTCGCTGTGGGTTAAGATCTGTGAAGGGTTAGATATACTGAATTGGATGTCATCCTATTATTCTTTATTGCAGACATAAATACATTTTGACACACTGAAAACCGAGAGATTATGCAATCCTACTCATTTTATATACGCGAAAGTTTATATGCATGGATGAACATCAATATTGTACAAATGTACACAGCAATATACTCGTTGTATACCACTGTATATAAAAACATTGTTAAAAGGTTCTTCTAACCTACAGACAGATATGTGTTGCTGGGGAGTTCGTTGCGACACTTCTTCTTCCCAGCAAAACACATAGGAAGTGGTAAATGGTGGGCGTTTTGAGGATTGTCTCTTGTATATTTTTACGTTCAAAAAGTGCTTTAGAATAAATGATTCTGAGTTTAATATCATATCTAAAGATTATAACAATGACTCACCTCAATAGCAGCTCTATTATAAGCATCAATATCATTATTATTGATCCTCTTATTATCATTCTTCAGTTTACTAGGATCGACCGACTCTATGGGTTTCCACAGCACCTGTGTGTTTCTCGCTGCAAGGGAATCTATGGCTTGTACCAAGTGCGTAAGGTTCCTTTTGTATTCTTCTAGAAGTAAGTCCGTAGTGTTGCGAGTTTTGAGAAGCTGGAGGCCGGTGGACGCTACGATCACTGAAGGAGGCTGGTCCGATCGCTGCCTGTGGGAATTTGAGCTTTATTGGTAGGTGTTAAAGATTAAATTAATTTTGTAGGTTTTATAACAAATTATGTGAAGACGTACTGGTAGGTTTTGTTGTTTGTTTTTCGTGTTTATGTGAAATTAGTTGATTTTATGATTCCATATCTATTAACCCTGAATTACTAATGAATATTATTCCCTTAATACTTGAAAAAAGAAAGCTCATTCATGACGGCCTGCCTGATCCAATAATTAGAATCTCTTTTATGGCACTTCCAAAAATTGGCCAAATTTAAGTACAAAACTGGACCAAGGGCGAAGTATCGTTTTTTCTACTCACCACGTTCTGAACTGGTCCACCATAGTCTTGGACACATCATCACTATAGATAAACGTGACGGACAGCCGCAGCTTGTTGTCCACGTACGTATAGTTGGGCATGCGATGGTCCACTGTGGAGTACGATGTGTCCATGTCGAGGCGGGTTCGGACAACGCCTGGGGAAATAGTTGTTAAGATAGTAAGGTGACGAATTAAAATATTGAAAGAAGTTACAAGTATATTGGTTGTATAATGTATCAAAAACAATACATAAATTAATAGAATTGAAATTAATGGATATGCTAATTTAGAACCTGTTTTTTGGGAAGTTAGTAAATCATTTTTAAACTAAAGGACATTAATCTTAGCAACTCGCATCAACTTTCACGTTATTATTTAAAAAAAAAGAAATTATAAAAGTTTACAAGAGTCTTATTTTTCAGATCCAGTATTTATATGTCAGGTATGTACTTATCATTTGAATGAGTAAAAGATACGATGATAGATAATAGACACTTATTTAGATAAAATAATCGTTTTTACTATTATGATTCACTACTTTTAAGCTAGACAGATAGCAAAATGCCACTTAATAATTTACAAGCAGTCATAAAACTTAAGTATATAATATATAAGAATATTATCAGAATTTAACTCGCCTATAAAGTATTCGTATAGCTGTTCCAGTCTGGAGTCGCCAATGAAGGCGAAACTGTTGTATTTTCCCCAAAACGCGAGGTAGCGGAGACATCGCCTCGCATCTCTGAAAAGTACATAACATACTTGTAGAAAACCTATTTTAGAACCCTCTAAAGATTGCAGTAGTCGCAAAATCCATGTATGCAAAGAAAATATTCAAGAGTCATCTTGAATATTTTCTTAAATTGTGTTCAAGCATAACACGATCAGTTTAGCCTAATAGAAATCAGTTTTTTACAAATCCGACAGGCAACCTATGACGTGGATTGAATGGAATATGTATATACCTATTTTGTTTATGTACTTTTATAGCACACTATACAACCAAAAGTAGTTTATATGTGCACCTGGATAAAAAGTAGCCTCAAGCATTCCTCGATAAATGAGCTGTACAGCACTGAAAGAATTTTACAAATCATTCCAGTTTTATCTGAGGTTCATTTCATTTGCATTCAAACAATAAATAATTCAGATTTATAATACCTACTAGCTGATCCCGCGAACTTCGTATCGTTCAAACCTTCCCTGGACCTCTACAAACATTTTAAAACCAAAATCAGCTCAATCGGCCCAGCCGTTCTCGAGTTTTAATGAGACTAACAAACAGCAATTCATTTTTATATATAAGATTAGTATTGTAATTTGCTGTTACACAACACTAAACATTCAATGTAATCCAGACATTATCACATGATTAATTAATTAGATCTAATCCAGTTATCAGGCCGCCTTAACTCAGTTACTCACGAGGCTATTCATTACATGTACTTAAGAATTGAGGGCACTGTCATTGCATTACATAGCCCTTGTATGTAACTAATGAGCATTGTAATACATACTTTGTAGCTTTACTACATAAATATGGAAATTTGCAAGAATGTAGGTGTTTTTGTTACTCTTCCATACTAAAACATGCTAAAACTATTGGAAGGATTTCGATGAAACTTATCAGTATACATAATCTGTAAAAAAAAAACTACAGCTTAGGATGTTGTTAACAGTGATAATACAATGATTTATATGTACTAACTGGAATTTAGATATTCGATTTGAAAATTGTTGGTGAGCAAATACTGAGTGATTGACACCTTTTTACTATCACTTTCCTTTTGGTAAAAAAAAAACTATTCATTCAAGAACTAAGCAAATACTACAAAAAATGTTTGACAGGTGATTCACAATAGATTATACATATATCAGTAAATCACTATGCCAGTGATTCATAAGAAATGATTTAGTATTGATTGATTTTATCTTATCAGTCCATTCACACAAGTCTGGTGTGAATTACTTGATAAGCCTTACGCTGTAATGTAAACACTTCAATGTGGTTATACTGATTTCTAGATTGAAGGGGAAAACTTTAAAGTTTTGTCAAAATATAATTATTTTAAATATTAAAGTATTTAAAAGGAATTTATTGAAAACAACATAATTTTGAGAAGTTATTTTTGTTTGTTTTATTTTTCTGTGGAATAAAATCCATATTTGTATGATTATGCATGGAGGTAGATTACAATTAGTATGGTAAGTATATTGCTAAAGTAAATAGAAATTTTGGTCAAGATAGGTAAGGCTTTATTTATAGAACAAAAGAATCCACATAAACATTCATATACGATTTTTTTGTAGAAATATAAGACAACATGGACTAACTGGTCTAGCCTTCTCAAAACTAGGGTTTTAGTTGGCTATTATTATTCAAGCCATGGAGTCAAGCAGAGTTGTATAAAAAAATGTATAAAATACTTACGTTTTGGAGTATCTGTGCAGCATACAACCATAAGGCTGCCACTCGTGGTCGCCCTTATATCGTCCCGATGTTAGAAGCCAAGTGCAAGAGTCTGACCCTGCAGGCACAATTGAATGTTAGTAATTAAATACACTAGCTATGAAGAACGAAATATCGGAGATGTATTGTCCTGTTTTTGCCGGAAATTGCTGTACATTGTTCATACTAGCAATCACAAAAAAAGGAAGCAAAAAAAGAGGGAAATTATAGTTTTAAATCCATATTTACCATATCTGAGATGCAAAACTCCATGGTATCCAATAAACCCTATGACCAACACAAATGCTAATAATTTAGCATTTTCCACATTTAACTGATCTATTATCCACTCTGCTGAAGACTTTTTACTGTAAGAACCCATAGTTCCGATTAAATTCAATTATATTTTCGGCAAAACTTGTGAAACACCACTATCGTAAATACAATAGCATTTCGTTTATATAACTGAAACGATATTTGGTATTTTCATTCAGCGTAAAAATTGGAAACAATTTTTGTTCAGCGATAGCAAAATAAAATGTAATATTAATTTTATTTCCATTTGTGCAATTTGCAAACAACAAACTATTTCACATTTTCACAGATAATAAAATTCTTTGACGTTAAAAATTAGCAAGCACAGAATATCAAGAAAACTGACGTTAAGTAACGATTTTAGAGGTGTCTATTGGTTTAGTTGATAGACTAAATGTAAATGTCGTGGTGGCCTAGTGGGTAAAAGACCAACCTCTCAAGTATGAGGGCGCGGGTTCGATCCCAGGTCAGGCAAGTACCAATGCAAGTTTTCTAAGTTTGTATGTACTTTCTATGTATATCTTAGACACCATTGACTGTGTTTCGGATGGCACGTTAAACTGTAGGTCCCGGCTGTCATTGAACATCCTTGGCAGTCGTTACGGGTAGTCAGAAGCCAGCAAGTCTGACGCCAGTCTAACCAAGGGGTATCGGGTTGCCCGGGTAACTGGGTTGAGGAGGTCAGATAGGCAGTCGCTTCTTGTAAAGCACTGGTACTCAGCTGAATCCGGTTAGACTGGAAGCCGACCCCAACATAGTTGGGAAAAGGCTCGGAGGATGATGACTAAATGTAAATTAGTCGATTTTTTACGACATAACGAAACTCATGAGAACGTATCCGAATGATTACAAAACGTGATGACGTTTAATTACCTGTGTTGCAAAGAAAAGAAACGAACAAATATTTGGATTCTGGATCCCACTATTTAGATGAAACAATTTGTTGCAGTAATACGTGCTGCTCAGTTAAATTATAAACTGTTTAATTAATATCTTGTAGGTGAAAAATTTACAGAAGAGAAGTGAGCAAGATAAATGTGAACATAATCCATTTTCATTGACATCATCATGATATAAATAGGATATATATATTTTTTATACTAGTAACATCAAACGTCTAATTGGATTACAATGGCGGCTATGTCCCCGTCTGAGGTAAGTAAAAAATAATTAAAATAATATACTTTACGAAACTCGTTAATCGTCAATGCTTGAGGTATATTAAGTCCGTCAAATAATAGTACCGAAACGGTTACATAAATATCCATGAATTCGTAGATCTAACGAGGTCCGTATTGTGACAGATTTGCTATTAGATTTTTTGTCAGAAATCATAATTTTATTGTTGAGGAAGAAAATTATGCCGTAATGTTGAAACTTGTGAATATGAATATGTTTCCGCAACCCTGGAAGGTAGCACCTTGTGTAGAAGTTATGAACTTAGGACTTATTAAGTTTGTGGGTATAAATATCTTACGTTGTGTTTTTAGCGGAGATTACAAAAAGAACTGATGTCCCTGATGAAAGAACCGCCACCAGGAGTCACCGTAGACGGAGATCAGGCCAGCCAAAATCTAACACTGTGAGTAAATACCTGCACATTCAGTACAAAAGAATATTTTTAAGAAGAACCATTATTTGTTTGAAATAATAGGTACCTATGTAAACAGCAATAAATTTTATTCCATCGCCCTGCATTATAAATAATGTTTTGTGCACAATAATAGCATGGTAAATATAGATGTTTTGTTTAGGCTCTTGTCTGAACTGAGTAGAATTATTATTGGTGCCAAAACAACATTTTAAAGTGATGTAAACATTGATATATTTTGAATAGTTCTCGATGCAGTACTTCCTTGTTTCAAAAGAGGATATTAAAAGCTACATTTAAAGGATTATAGTAAACTAAAGAATAATAATTTTATATCTATGATTTCAATTTTCTATTGAAAGATAATTAAATTGCTACTTTAATAACAATGCCATAAAATAAGACAGTATCATAAAAAGTAAATAAAAAAAAATGCTTTACAACAAAGAAATCACTTAAAATCATATGATGTAACTAAGTAGTAATTGTTCTGTGGAGCTATTTAGCAATGTTTATGTCATGTGATGTTATTTATTCATGCTCTGATGTCGTCACTGCCCATGTGTTGCATACGGTAGTATAGTTTAAATATATTATGTTTTATTGTCTATCGCAGACACTTGTATTAAGATTTATATGTGAATTTTAGTAAGTTTTATAGACTTAACTCATTTAGAAGGTGATCTTGCTCCAGCCCTTTACAAGTTATGAGGTATATTTAGGTCTGATACTGATTCGCTGAAACTGATAGAAAGCAATATTCTGTTCCATTTGTCATATCAATCTTATCTTTTTCAATCTTCCTTTGCCTTGAGCAAATAGATTATGAATTTATTTTCAAATACATCATGGTTATTGTTCTTCGTGTGGAGTTGCTGGACTCCCATCGACCGCGTCCCCAGGTGGTGGATAGGGGAATGCCCCCCAGATATGGGAGGTACTAGGGAAATCAAATACCTAGCGCGAACCAAAACCAGTAGGCATGGGCGTGCCTTTAGTCTTCGATACGGCCTAAGGGATCATACCCCGACAGAAAAGACAAAGCTGTGGATCAGCGAAATTCTATGAAATGGCGGAATCAAAAACATATCTACCCCAGGAGGGTACCACGACACGTGGAGAATCCCTCCCTGATCAATGCTTACTTGAGCAGAGTTCAGGCTGCCCCTCGTACTCTGGGGGGGGCAAATTTCGCTCTAAGAATGTAAAACCCAAGATGAATAACCCAACACCTAATTTTACGCAACAGGTCTTCCATAAGGGACTTTTCATTAACAGACCTAGATCCAACTCTTACAGTGGCTTGCCGTCGGAGGCTCCTGTACCCGACACACAAACCTTAGAGGCCCTCTGCATGGAACATGCTCATAGAAGCGACCACAACGGCACACAAACCTGGCAAGAAGAGAATAGCCGTAAAAGACTAAGAAGCAGCCCTGAAACAACGACACGAAGTCAAAAACAAACCAAACTTAGTTACTGGCTGGCAGCACCAGTACCAACATCAAATATGTTTGCGGAACTTGCAACTACTGAAGAACCAAAAGCTGTAGAGCAAGTAATACACCAAGTAGTGAAACCCCCACCTTTCTTCGTTGACAAGGTCAGCAATATCCAGCCCTTAACAAAAATGCTGGAAAGCGTTGCTTACGAAGACTATGAAATCAAAATCCTCCAAGGCGAAAGAGTAAAAATCCAGGCAAAATCCCCAGAGTCATACTCAAGTATTTATAAAGAACTCAAAAATAGAAACACTGAATTCTTCACATATCAACCTAAACGCGAGAAAAGCTTCAGGGTAATACTAAAACGCATGCATCCCTCAACTGACACCGAAGAAATAAAACAGGCCTTAGAGGAACTAGATCACAAGCCCAACAATATTTGGAATGTAAAACACAGCAGAACAAAAAAACCACTCCCAATGTTTTTCTTAGACTTGCAACCAAGTCCTAACAACAAGGATATCTATAGCATCAGATCACTCCTGAACTGTCGCGTAGAAATTGAACCACCAAGACCTAAACGCACAATTCCTCAATGCTCCAACTGCCAACAATATGGCCACACGCAAAAGTACTGTCACAGACAACCAAATTGTGTGAAATGTGCTGGACCCCATCAAACAATAAACTGCCCTAGAAAAGAGCGTTCCGATAAAGTGAAATGTATTCTCTGTGAAGGCAACCACCCTGCTAATTATAAGGGCTGTATTGTCTACAAAGAACTACAAAAAATAAAATATCCCACCTCTCAACCTAACAACCGAAAGCCTAAAAACTCAGAAAATTTAATAAAAGTAAGTCGAACCGCTGTCACTACTCCAGGAATGTCATATGCAACAGCTGTAAAAAATGACCCAAAACAAGCACCAAACAAAGAGAACAATACCGCACAACACATGGCGGATATTCTTCAAAATTTTAATAGCTCGATGCAGACTCTCATGAACCAAATGCTAACAATGACCCAGATGCTAGCTGAACTCATGTCTAAGTTATCGTCACATTCTCATCCATAAAAATATGTGTGTGGAATGCTAACGGTCTGTCAAACCACTCAAATGAGTTAAAAATTTTCCTAAACACAAATAACGTTGACATTATGCTAATTTCTGAAACCCACTTTACAACTAAGAGTTTCTTTAAAATCCCGGACTACACATTGTACCATACAATGCATCCAGATGGTAAAGCACACGGTGGGTCAGCCATTCTCATCAGATCTAACATAAAGCATCATCAAAGCCAATCATATCAAAAGGACTATATCCAAGCTACGAGTATAGTTGTGTACGACTGGACAAGTAACATTGTAGTATCGTCGCTCTATTGTCCACCAAGACACACTATTAAGGAAAAACAGTTCAATGATTACTTCAAAACACTTGGCAATCGATTCATAGCCGGGGGTGATTACAATGCCAAACATACATTCTGGGGCTCCAGATTAACACTACCAAGAGGCCGCGAACTTTTTAAGAGCGTTCAAGCAGGCACTATGAACGTAATCACAACAGGACAACCCACATACTGGCCCACTGACAAGGCAAAGATACCAGACCTAATTGATTTTTGCGTCGCTAAAGGCATAGCAAAACACAACACATCTTGCTATAGTTGCTGGGACTTATCATCAGATCATTCTCCTATTTTTGTGGAAATCATAGCGAAAGTTAGAGAAACGACCAAAAAATGTACACTTCACAATAAAAGGACAAACTGGACCCTTTTTCGTCTTCTTATAGATGAAGCTTTCGGCTCACCTATTGCTCTTCAAACGGAAAACGACATTGTAAATGCTGTTGAATTTTTTACTACTAGTATCCAGAGTGCAGCTTGGAATTCGACTCCAATAGTGCAACATAAACCCGCAGAGCAATACATACCACCAAACATTCGCGACAAAATTCGTGAAAAAAGAGATCTCCGTAAATTGTGGCAACGCAATAAATGTCCTGAAACAAAAAAACAATTAAACTACAAAATAAAAGAGGTTAAGCACATCCTTGACCAAGATCAAAACGCTGGATTTCAAGCATATCTTGAAGATCTTGATGTCACCAAAGATACTGACTATTCCCTATGGAAAGCAACAAGAAACATCAAGCGACCTGCAACAACATCCCCACCTCTGAGAAAGGCAGATAATTGTTGGGCACGAAGCGACCAAGAGAAAGCTAATACTTTCGCTGCGCATCTTTCAAATGTTTTCCAACCTCATCCTTACGAAGGCCCAACAGAACACGTGAAGACAGTTACAGAATATTTGAATGCCTCAGAAATAGATGAAACTACACCAATCAGATTTACAACGACAGAAGTCAGAAGAGTAATACAAAAAGCTAACTCAAAGAAATCTCCAGGATACGACCTCATTACCAATAAAATCCTGCAAGAGCTACCTGACTCCGGGATAACAATGATTACAGCAATATATAATGCCATATCTAGACTCCAATTTATTCCACCGCAGTGGAAAGTTGCACAAATAATAATGTTGCTCAAACCGGATAAAAAATCAGAGGATCCAAAATCATATCGCCCAATAAGCTTGTTACCCATACCGTCGAAGATACTCGAGACGCTAATATTACTACGTATAATGCCATTAGTAGAGCAACAAGGCCTGATACCCGATCATCAATTCGGTTTTCGCCGAAAGCACGCTACTATAGACCAAGTACATAGATTAATAAATGAAATAGACAAGACTTTCGAAGCTAAAAAGTATTGCGCGAGTGTCTTTCTCGATATATCTCAAGCCTTTGATAGAGTCTGGCATGAAGGGCTATTATTTAAAATAAAATCACTGTTCCCTTATTCCATCTACAAAATTCTGAAATCTTTCATAGAAAAGAGATATTTCATGGTAAATCACGGTGAAGCCTTCTCAGGCCTTTGTAATATAAATGCTGGAGTCCCTCAGGGTAGCGTCCTGGGACCGCTACTCTACCTGATCTATACCTCAGACCTACCAACATCTGACTGCATTACAACTGGAACCTTCGCCGATGATACAGCAATTTTGTCCTGTCATGAGGACCCAACTGAGGCCTCAAGAATTCTACAGAAAGGATTAAACAATATCTCAAACTGGCTCAAGAAATGGCGCATCAAAGCAAATGAAACCAAGTCCATAAATGTTTCCTTCACCTTGAAAAAAGGTACATGTCCACCAGTAAAGCTCAACAACCTCGAGATCCCCCGAGCAGACCATGTGAGATACCTAGGCATACACCTGGACAAACGGCTGACGTGGCAAAAACATATATTTACCAAACGGAAACAATTAGGATTGCAAATTCGAAAATACTATTGGTTAATTGGCCGCCGGTCACAACTATCAATGAGCAATAAACTGCTTTTGTATAAGGCAATACTAAAACCAATCTGGACCTATGGTATCCAACTGTGGGGGACAGCCTCTCACTCCAACATTGAAATAGTGCAGAGGTTCCAAAACAAAATGCTGCGAATGGTAACCAATGCTCCCTGGTACGTGACAAACGAACAGTTGCATCACGACCTGCAAGTACACACTGTCAAACAAGAAATCCTACGACATACAAAAACCTACAAAGAAAGAATTACACACCACCCAAATCGTCTGGCGAAAGTCTTGATGAAGGAAACCCATGCAACTCGTAGACTAAAACGAAAAATGCCACAGGACATACTTAAATCACAATAAAGTAAAGTAGGATGCGTCCCAGGACACATTCCGAGCATGTCATTATAGACCCCGACCAACCAACTGCCCAATGTTCAAGAGTGTGACAGAATGCAGTGGTCAAACAGACAAAAAAAAAAAAAAAAAAAAAAAAAAAAAAAAAAAAAAATCATGGTTATTGTACAATGAATTTGACCCTTCATGCTAATGAGCTCCATAAATTAAAAAATAATTACTTGAACAACAATAAAATGTATGATGTAGAATGGTGCAATTAATTACTAATTAGTGCAATCATGGAATTGCCCAATAATTTGTAAAAAAATGTAGTCATTATTAATTTAATTAATGGTCAGAGAATGGTTCGGCCAATGTCTGATAAAACAAAAAAGTCTCATCATCATTGGCCTTTTTATCATCCCACTACAAATTACTGTAGGAGTCCTGTTATACAGAAAAGGATTAAGCGGTAATAAGAACGCCTTGTCTAACAAAAATACCTATCTATGTTTAAATTAGGTGATTATTGTGCACTTCAAAATGCACTATAGTACTAAAGTCATCAGTTTTCTCTCTATGTGTCTTTTACCAAACATTAATTGGCCTGATTCAAACCATTCAATTTTCGATGAATTTGCATTATGTCCTTTTTTGTTAATATGCCATTTTCAAGGTTGAATGGTAGAGGATTTATTATGGAACTAGCTTCTGCCAGCGGTTTCCTCGGCACGGACCCGGATAAAAAGAAGCCTATAGCCTTCCTCGATAAATGGGCTATCTAACACTGAAAGAATTTTTCAAATTGGACCAGTAGTTCCTGAGATTAGCGCATTCAAACAAACAAACAAACTCATCAGCTTTATAATATTAGTATAGATGATATCTATAAGTCTAACATATCGTGTCATGTTTCTAAGTGAGCGATTTCTGTTTGTCAGGTGGACAGTTCACATGGAAGGTGTTCCCGGCACATTATATGAAGGCGAAAAATTTGTATTGCAATTTAAATTCACAAACAAGTACCCGTTTGACTCTCCCGAAGTAAGTGCTATTGATTGTTTTGCTTATATTTTACTTAAATGCGAACTTTTTAAGCTTAGTTGCTATGCCAAATATCACTTGTATAATAATAACTGCTTATCTAATTTTGCAGTTGTTAAAATAACTAAAAATATATAATATATTTTCCTTAAAATGCCATAAATATCTGTTACCAGGACATTCTATATTTGAATATTTATTTGAATTGCATATGGAATACAATGTAAGTATGTGTGTGCACAGGAAAATATAATCTTTCTAAAAAACGTGAGTGACCATGTTATAGACTGTGTGTACATAATTCGTCTTGGCACTTTGACATACTTCCTAAGACATTTTTATAGTGTGTTTTATATTTCAACTCGTTTTAAATATTAAATCTTAATGCAATGACCATCAATATAATAAGTTATCCTAGAGAACATAGAGTGTACTTTAAACAACCGAATTCGCGAAATAACCTACCTAAACACATTTCTATTAGTCCATCCTAGTGCTAAAAATATATTTTTGTTTAATTTATTCATTAACGGGTGCATAACAATGACAGTCCAAATACGATCAAGTTATGCTTTAATTGACATATCTAAACTAATCAATATTATAAACAAAAATTAGTGACAGAACCAAACTACAACACTATATCACAAAATCTTATAACAAGCTTTCATGTATCGAAGGAGCGCACTTTTCATGCTACTTTTTACTCTATTGCGGGAAGTGGTTCCCCGGGACGTGGGTGAAACCGCGGGGAACTACTGCTAACTACGTAAACATGTAGGTCGGTACTTGTTTCCGCGAGACTAACGGACCGGGTTACGAATAATATTAACTCGAGATAACTCCCGATTAGATTAGCTGAATTGGGTTACCGGATAAATTGTTATCGACGACAGTGCAACTTTATTGTGCTTACTAAGTATTGGACAGCTTGAATGAAACAATAATGTTTCACTGACGAGTTGTGACTCATTTGTTCAAATATGATAATGATGATGAACATTTTTTTTTGTAACTAGCAGGCCTCCTAGGCTTCAGTCAGGGTAGTTATGTTTAATTTGCAAATTAAACATACCTAAACCTTCCTCACAAATCATCAGTAATAGTTTTGTTTTTCCTCGCGGATAGACAGACACGAACCAATTACTTTTTATAGACATGCATGACATATATTTAATTTTCCACGATACATCAACGACCTAAAAACATTTTGTGATGATCAATTATTCTCCTATTATCTAAACTATTTTAAGATAAAACCGGTTCTTCCACAACTCTATTTAAATTATTTTAAATGTTTCGAGTTTGAGTCTATTTTTGCGCAGATATAAAAGAGTTCAAAGTCTTGTACTCTCAATGCCAATAAATATAATTAATTTACGACCATTGAAATAAATTAAAATACTTCATTAAAAAAAACTACCACCGTAACAATTGCACTAATTATCTCGGTTCAATTGGCTTGCAATGTTTTGAAATTAGTTGTAATCTACGGTGTAATTAGTCAGTTTTAGTGTTTATAAAACTATGCCCTTGCACCTTGACGGTCTTTTCTTTAAGCCATAAAAACTGTACTTATTGCTTAATGACTTCATCTACTTAGGTAAGTCTGCTAACGTAAATTGTACAGTATTCATCATTTACTGGCCAACTATTTACATTACACTTTCATGCAGAAATCGGTAAAGCGCTTTCAGTTTCGGAGATAGATCTTGGCCTGCGTAGCGTGAGTGACCTATTATATATTTCAGTTTAAAGTTAAAAAAAAATGCAATGTTTACCCAGAAGTACCTAAGACGGTAAAGTAAAAATTAATTAAATTATGTTGAATCAATGCCTATTTGGGTATCATGAGCTGATATTTCTCGCTAGTTGGAAACATACTGAAACAATTTGGTAGATAATGGTAGTTCCTTATGTGGCATCAATAACACAAAATTGTATCAAAGTATAGCAGCCTCGTGGTATTCAGAACCAAAGGTTAATTATAGCGACCGAAATACAAAACCACACAACAATGTACTCAAATTATCGATTATCATTAACCCATTTGTATTTATAACTGAAGTCCATTCGATTTGTAATAATCGATACGACTTCGAAGCCTTGCATATGTTAGGTTTAGACCACAGTATGAGGGATGCATCGGTCCTGCTAATCTGGTTAATAAATTAATCCAATTAAATAATTTCAAAGGTCACAGAATTTAAATTGTTTACATGCGATTACATTACCTATGTTTGAAGTATTTTATAAACAGAAAAAAAACATACCGGCCGAATTGAGAACCTCCTCCTTTTTGGGAAGTCGGTTAAAAAGACGTGACGTCTGTCTTGCAATTGGAAAGCGAACAAAAATACTTATATATTACATATTAATAGAGACCTAATTCTTCTTTTTCTCTAAGAGCGTAAAGAAAATAAATGTGTACGGGATTTATCCATTTCATTTCTATATGTATTTTTTCAGTTTCTGCCAGCGATTTGATTGTAGAAAGACATATTGACTGAAGGCCTTATAATAAGGTCTGAAATTGTCCATCCCCTCTTTCCATCAATGCTCGTACCCATCTTCAAAATTCAAACACGCCTTCGTCAAAATGAAATTGCCGATATGTACTGCAGTTATGATCAGATGCAAGTCCTTTAAATATTGCAAGCATTCGTGTCAAATCAGTTATATCTATTTCTGCAGTGACTGTAGCAAGTTGTCAATGCAGACATCGGTTTAATTGTGAATAAGTTGACGCGGCGCTGCGCCATTCTCTAGTGCTCGGAATTTGCTATAAACTATTTTCAGATCGTTCGCTTAGTAACAGTTATTATGATTTGAGGAAAAACTTGGTTTAGCTGTAGAAAATTAATTCTTGCATGCGCTTTTGGGGCATACCTAATTGGTGTCGATTTCCTCGTCAAAACTGTATCTTATACTTAATACTGCATCTTCTTAGCTTAAATCGCGAATCGAATAATTAATTTTGCGAAGAGAATTTTTGATATGTTTGTGGGGGTGGCTTACTTAGATCAGTGATGATCACATATAATATAAAACAGATAACTATGTAAGATAAACGCAAAATACAAATCGTTTTCGAAGCAGCGCAAAAATAACTGCTAAAATGAAAACCATTATTAGCGTATTACATAAAAAAGTACACAGAAACCAGCTGCTTCATTTAGCGAGTATCGTCTACGTAAATATACGTAACAGACTCCACTGGACTTTCGCGTGTTTATTCGTAATTACCATGGAGAACAAAATGAATAGCGAAGATGTCATATAATAACGGAAAATCTCCTAAAAAGAGTACCGCGCCAAAATGCGGGTGTTCGGGTACGAGGAACGTTACTGTCACCGCCCTTATACGCCTTCCTTGTACCACCATTTTTTTGTAATTCTAAAAAATCTTTGACAGATGACCTAAAGAACCCGAACGCCTCGTTAGTTCACTCGTAACTGATCTTTTTGGTCATGCCCACCGTATGTGTATGACCTAGAAGAAGGCGCCTGACGTATGCATTATGGCATCTACGCTCATCTTTCCTTACTCCGTGGTATTTACTAATGAATGCTATCTAGGAAATAGGTTTCACCTACCTATGTCCTTTCGTACTCATTTGCATATCGACCGGTCACGCCACTGTATTTATAGAGTACAAATAAGCCGTTTCATATATATAATCTGCATTAAAATTTTGAAGCCGGTTTCCATGTAATGCCATGAGTCATCTCTAGTGTTGTAAACTGACGGTCACATACGATAAGTGACCGTCATTTAATATTAAATGACCGGTCACATTGGACATTTATTGTCAGACTGGTCAGGTATATTAAATAAGTATTTTTTACTTGGTACAGTTATTATTTTCGTCTCAAGCAAATTAAAAACATGTGAAATAATACCTATTGCCTTTCTAAACCAACATAGTGCATAGATAACCTTTTAAAAAGATAGACTCTCAAGTACGTATTTAGTTTTATTGATGTATACTGACAAATCATTAATCATAGAGTGTCGGCGAAATCTTTTTTTTTTTTTATCGACGTTAAAAATCATCAAATGACCCCTCCCGCTGTGGGTTAGCAGCGGTGAGGGAGTGTCAGACTCTTACTGACTAAAAACCGTCGTGTTCCGTCGTAGGCCTTTTATGTACCAGAGCCGCGGTAACTCTTTCGAACAACCCGCAGCCCCGGCAGGCCTTGGCCCAACTGGGCACCTCTGGGGTTGCTGACATCTCTTTGAGGAGCGCGTGGAGCAACGCGCGCCGTCGACACGGGTCTGTCGTCTAAGTAGACAGAGGGACGATGAGCCACCCGAACTCACCGCCCATAGACCCACACCTACGGTGGCCGGGAGTCATCTCGCGACACCCGGCGCCCGTGGTGTCTACCTGGTCCAGCACGGCGGCTGGGATGAGAGGTGCGAACTCTCTGGCGTTCCGCCTCCTCCTTCTCGAGCATGATTGCTTCGCAGAAGGAGGCGACGGCATCCCATTCCCTCTCGCCCCGGACCATGGCCTGGATCAGGGCCGGACGCGAGAGGTCGCCGCAGCCTAAAGCCTCGACGAGGACCCGGCGGTGCCCTTCCCATGCGGGGCACACCTGGACTGTGTGGTCCTCCGTGTCCTCGGGGCTGTCCGCACAGTGGTGACACCCGCGCGCCTCCTCACGACCGATTCGGTGCAGGTACCTCCCGAAACAACCGTGTCCGGTGAGGACCTGCGTCATGCGGTACGTGAGGGCACCATGACTCCTCCCGAGCCACTCCTCAAAGAGGGGACTTACCGCCACGATGGTGGCGTGCCCTGCACTGGGTTGCGACAGTCGCTCCCTCCAGGCCACCATGAGATCGCGCCGAAGCTCCGCCCCCTGCGCGACAACTTGCCGCGGCAGCGGAGTTTCCCCCCGGCGCAGTGTCTCCTCGCGCCAGTCGTACAGGTGCAAGAAGACTCTCGCCTCCAGATCCCACGGTGGCAGTCCAGCAAGTAGGCCAGCTGCTTCGCGGGAGATCGTACCCCCGGATTAGCCTAATGGCTATCACCTTTTGGGGCACGTTCAGGTAGTGTACAGCCCGCGGCCGTACCGAACGTGCCCATACCGGGGCCCCGTAAAGGGCCATGGACCGCATGACCCCCGCGTAGAGTTTACGGCAGGGAGCCTTTGGGCCTCCCAGATTGGGCAGGAGCCGTTTGAAGGCAGCACCTTCCTTCGCCTTCTCCAGTTTGAGGCCCAAACGTCGGAAATGCTCAACGAAGTTGTCGGCTGTCGAGGACGAGTCCTAGGTACTTCATCGCCCTCTCGACGCCGGTGGGAACCCCAACCCCCCACCGTGACTTGGGAGCCTGAAGGTGGCGCGTTCCGAAGCCCATGAAAGCACATGGCCTCGGATTTGTGCAAGGTCACCTCCAGGCCCAGCAGCTACATCCTCTCGATGATCGTCGCAACCCCGCGCGTCATTATATCGCCCGCTTCCTGGTGCGACCTCCCTTGTGCCAGAACCAGCGTGTCGTCAGCGTAGCAGACCACGCTGACGCCGCACAGTGGTCCGGATTTTCAAAAAGGTGGACATAGGATCGAAAATGCATATTTAACTCAACTAAAAATTGTTTCGTATAGGAAATTTAACACTGATTAATACTTATTACTACAACTTTTCAAAAAAACTGCTCCTTCACCTAAAAAAAAAATATTGAAAATAAAAATGTATGGGAGAAAATCTATTTTATTTTTTTTCTCCGTTCAGTATCAAAGTATAGCAACCAAATCTTATATTCTGGTAAGTACCTATTGTTCTTAATACGACAAAATATAAATTGCTTGCGTATCCCTGCGGCCTTGGCGCCTACGATGCTTCAAAGTTTACAATTTTAAACTTGAATTATCTTAACATTATTAACGAGTTTTTCTGAGTTTTTCTATTGAAATTAATACAGAATATCATTTTTAATAAAAAAAAAGCCCCCCGCGCGCACCAACCGTGTTTTTGGCTCGCCCCTACTACTTGGGACTTAAATATACTACTGCTGAAATGACAGTATACTTTTGTGTAGTATACAACTTTGCCGAACCCTTCGGGGATTATCTTTAATGCGTGACTGCCCTAATTGACCTCCTCAACCCAGTTACCCGGGCAACACAATACCCCTTGGTGAGACTGGTGTCAGACTTACTGGCTTCTGACTACCCGTAACGACTGCCAAAGATGTTCAATAACAGCTGGAACCTACAGTTTAACGTGCTTGCTTGCATGATTGATATTGCTTGTATGATATTCACGACCTCTTCGAAATTCCTTATTTCTTGCTTCGCCCGCTTCTTCGGAAAGAATGCTAATTGGTATGAGGCCAAAGTGATGACAAATGTCTGCACCGTATATGAGTAGCTTGTGTAAATGCACAAAGATCTCAGCTGTTTCTCTGCAATAACTCCTGAATTTTTCAATATCTATAGCACATCCTGATGAAATCGTTTGAAGAATAACCGCAAAATGTTTTAGTAGGCCTTTGTCAATTTTAGTTATTTCGGCAGATTTATCATAATCTCTAAAAAACCTGTTTGCTGTTCGAATTCTTCTTGTGTCAAATGTTTCTTCGCAGCTTTTAGTTGCTTGTTAGCACCTCGTGTAGTTCACAACCCAAAGTCCATGTTGTAAGATATATGTAGATTACACTCCATACAACGAATCCACATATGAAGAGTAGAAAGTCCATATTTATAAACATCATCTCGAACAGGTCTTGAAAATACTTCTGACAGCTTGTTCATCTCGGTCGGCTTAGCAAGGCAAATATTGCAGGCAGATGCAGACGAAGTGTGCGTTATAATAGTGGCTACTTTTCCGTCGATCATTGTCATATGAAGCTCGTGACTAACCCTAGCCCTGCCCATTTTGTAGAATCGATGTTATTAGGGTTCCGTAGTTCCCTACCTAAAGGGTAAAACGGGACCCTATTGTTTTCGCTCCACTGTCCGTCCGTCCGTCTGTCACCAGGCTGTATTTCATGAACCGTGATAGTTAGAGAGTTGACATTTTCACAGATGATGTACTGCTGTTGCCGCTCTAACAACAAATATGAAACCTAGAATCAAATAACTATTTTGGGTGACTCCCATACAACAAACGTGACTGTTTTGCTAATCATGGCTCAATTTCGATAAATATATATATATATATACATATATAGAATATTATTTTTGATGGTACAGAACCCTTCGTGCGCGGGTCCGACACGCACTTGGCCGGTTTTAATTATTTATTCCTTCAATGCAGCTTCTTCTTGCTTGATGTATTCTGCTGTCTCTTTACAAAACTCGAACTTATAGGCCTGCAATAATGTGTTGAAGAAGGTGCTGGGTTTTCCCATATGGTTATATTATTTGAAACTAATTTAAGAGGGACAATACTTGACATGAAAACCGATGAATCACTGAAGTCTACATCTTCACTCCTTTGTGAACTTCGTTACGGGTAGTCAGAAGCCAGTAAGTCTGACACCAGTCTTACCAAGGGGTATTGTGTTGCCCGGGTAACTGGGTTGAGGAGGTCAATTAGGGCAGTCACGCATTAAAGGTAATCCTCGAAGGGTTCGGCAAAGTTGTATACTACACAAAAGTATACTGCAGCAGTAGTATATTTAAGTCCCAAGTAGTAGGGGCGAGCCAAAAACACGGTTGGTGCGCGCGGGGGGCTTTTTTTTTATTAAAAATGATATTCTGTATTAATTTCAATAGAAAAACTCAGAAAAACTCGTTAATAATGTTAAGATAATTCAAGTTTAAAATTGTAAACTTTGAAGCATCGTAGGCGCCAAGGCCGCAGGGATACGCAAGCAATTTATATTTTGTCGTATTAAGAACAATAGGTACTTACCAGAATATAAGATTTGGTTGCTATACTTTGATACTGAACGGAGAAAAAAAATAAAATAGATTTTCTCCCATACATTTTTATTTTCAATATTTTTTTTTTAGGTGAAGGAGCAGTTTTTTTGAAAAGTTGTAGTAATAAGTATTAATCAGTGTTAAATTTCCCATACGAATCAATTTTTAGTTGAGTTAAATATGCATTTTCGATCCTATGTCCACCTTTTTGAAAATCCGGACCACTGTGCGCCGCTAGGGAGGTCGGCGCGCAGCACCTAATCGTAGCCGATGTTCCACAAGAGCCGCCCCAGAACCGACCCCTGCGGAACACCGCACGACATCTCTCGCCGGGCGAAATCTTATCTTAAAGATCGATGAATGACATTTGGTTAGCTTCGATGATTCTAAAACTTCCGTAGTTTTATAAAATAAAGAAAGAAAAAACGTTTATTTCTAATAAATTCTATTTATATACAAAAAAAACGATTCTGACGTTGCTGACAATAAATGACAATAAGTGACCGGTCAAATTGGATAAATGTCCAATATGCTCGGTCAGATTAATCGGTCACATATAACGTGACGGTCACTTTACATCTCTAGTCATCTCTGAAATGACTGAACTTATTTTGATAGTATTTGATAATGCAGAAACAGATTTTCTACTATAATATTATCAAAAAAATATTTCAAGTTCCTTTTAATATAAGGTAGTTCTTCGTATCCTACAAATTCTCAATATTATGTCCACAGCTGGTTGTAAAAGATTTTCATCATACCAATATTTTATCAGCTGCGTATCTGGCATCGTATCTTACCGTATCTAGTTTATTATTGATTCAGTTGCTGGGTAACTAACTGGCTGTTTCAATATGTAATCAAGTTCAAGTGCAAACCCGAACACACGAGATGAAAATATTAAGCACGATAATTTTACATCTATACTAGCTTCTGTCAGCGGTTTCACCCGCATCCCGTGGGAACCTCTGCATGAACCCGGGATAAAAATTAGCCTACAACCGTCCTAAATAAGGGGACTATCTCAGCGGTTCCCGAATTCTTTTGGCTTCGGAACCCTTTTCATTTCACCATTTTTCGGCGGAACCTTTAAGTAAGAAGTAAACTAAAGACGTAAATACACTTAGGTACGGTTCGTGGCGTGTGGTAGCGCACCAAATGGTTATATGGTTAGAGACATATTCAATATACTCAGGCGTAGCATGGCTATCTGCCACACGGGCCAGAAAACAATTTAGCTGCCCTTGACTTTGTGTATTATGTGAATAGTTTTCAGTTTGAAGACTGACAAAGTAAACGCAAAAAGAAATAGATTGGGTTTGTACAGGTGCGAGGCGAGCGAGCGCAATTTTTTTTAACTAAAAGAAGAAGTTCCAAGCACCCGCTACCATTGAAAGACATCCAGTAGTAGCCGGTTTCGCGAGCGAAGCGAGCGCGAATTTTTTTTTGTTTAAGTACCTACACAAAATAAACAAAACCACTGTAAATTAATAAGGTCTCAAAAAGTACAATATCCACACAAAAAAGCAAATGCAAATGAATAAGCAGCTAGCGAAGAAAGCGCTATTGCTTTTTCTGAACCAGAGGAATAAAAAATAAACATCAAAGGAAACCTCGACGGAAGAGCGCGAAATTTTTTCGGTGTTGGATACTTGAGCAATTAAACGAACATAAAAGCATCACACGTAATATGGAGTCGCGAGCGCGAAATTTTCGGATTCGCGGAGGTGCAAAATTTGAAAATAATGTCACACTTTGATTCATGGTAAAAATAGCCACTGGAAATACTCGTATGCCGTGTCATTTCACGTCCTGTCAAATGTATGAAAACGTATAATCCTGGCGATGAAATAAGCCCAAAAAATGTGGTGACTTTTGGCCGACTCGCTACCTACTTTTGCCGATTGCCGAAGACCTGGAGGTATTAAGTTAATCTACAATTATTAAAAACGGAATTAAATTATCTGCTGCCGTGACCTTCCCCCGCCACTTGTCGCGAAAGTACAAGACTTACCCTCCCGAGTGGTACCCACCTACATGGTGCCTAAATGGAATTTTGGAATGCAATATTTAAGACAATTTAATTGAAAATGAATAATAATTTTATATTGTCAAAAGTGAAACGATTTACCATATGGAAATCTTGAATTTTCCACGGAACCCCTGAGGGCCTATCACGGAACCCCAGGGTTCCGCGGAACCCCATTTGGGAACCGCTGGACTATCTAACATTTTTTTTTAATCGGACCATTAGTCTCTAAGATTAGCGCGTTCGAACAAACTCTTCAGCTTTATAATATTAGTATAGATTCATATTCATACTATAGAGAAGAAGAAATATTTCATTGCGGGCAAGCTATACTATCCATGGGCGACATCTATATCTTATCCGTATATGCAAGTAGTTCAAAGCTGACACGAGTGTATCTCCAAGAAACATCTAGTCCTTATTAAAATATGTGTCTAAATCTATGGCCACAAAATGGGTCAGACCGCTGCAGCTCTCCAGTTAAGATCAAATGAACTGGCTCGAACAATGTTCGGAGTGGTGGGCGGTAATCCCTCGCGCTAAGTGAGTTTAAATCGTTTATTAATTGTGCTCCGGATTCTCGGCGTAACGCGCCAGATAATTCTCTTGTTAAATCAAGCCTTTTGTATCTAGAGGCTTAGAAATTACGGGTAGTCTTAGTTACGGTATTTAATTGATTTGACGCTTTCTCATTAGAGGCTGATGGCAATGAAAATTGGTGGCATTGGAAAGTGTGTAACATATCTGTACTAATGTTCTATTTATAAGGTATATCCTTAGGTGCATATTTTCCAAACGAGTATCCCTACTAATATTATAAATGCGAAACTAACTCTGTCAGTCTGTCTGTTAAGCTTTCACGTCTAAACCACTGAACTGATTTTAATAAAATTTATTACAGAGATAGAGTTGACCTTGAGAAAGAACATAGGATAGTTTTTATCACGGACTTTTGAAGAGTTCTTTTGGATAGAGCGAGCGAGAGCGATATAACCGAACTTGACGCGGGCGAAGCCGCGGGCGGAAGCTAGTAGCAAAATATTTTGCTATCGTTTTGTGTTTTCTGTTATTCTGGTCATTGACAGTTGTCCTGAAAGTCTTTCAAGGGGTGATGAGTTTCAGAAACACATGATCCTCCCACACCTGTTTCTTGTTTTTGGGTGACTCCAAAATGATTTTATACTCACCGGAATCTGACAATCGGTAAATCATCCAAGTAGCCAATAAAATAAGTCCTTGCCTCTTCCCAGCTGTCTCCTCAAGTTTTCTCCATTCTAAACAATGTTATTTCTATACTTCTAGGTGACGTTCATAGGCAATAACATACCGATCCACCCGCACGTGTACTCCAACGGGCACATCTGCCTGTCCATACTGACGGACGACTGGTCGCCCGCGCTGTCCGTGCAGTCCGTCTGTCTATCCATCGTGTCCATGCTCAGTAGCTGTAAGGAGAAGGTAATCTAATGTTATACACAACATGTTACTATCATGTCATACTGACGGACGACTGGACGAACACGTTATGCCTATTAGGGAATCAGAAATTAAAAACCTTGTGATCAAATCTCCTTCATTTCACATTTCAGAAACGACCACCGGATAACTCATTTTACGTAAAAACCTGCAACAAAAATCCTAAGAAAACGAAATGGTGGTATCATGGTGAGTACGAACCATAATAATATTTATCTAAAATTATCCAATCAATCAAATTATTAGCCAATCGAAAGACAGTTTAATGTCAAAGTACGTATATTATGTTGTTATGAAAGCATAAAGTTACCATTAAATTTTTTTGTCCATTTAATATTTGTCTGGTTAAATAACAATGTACTTAAAACTTGGTCCCCAACAAGGGAATATTATCAAAGTGCATGTCAGCCACAACTCATATTGTAATATGCGTTATCTGACTAGATAACATTATCGCGGACGATGGAATCTTGTACAATCAATACATTACTTGTCTATGTTAGGATAACAGTATATATGTTATGGATCAAGTGATAAATTGGGCATTATACATAATGCCCGGTCATTATGAAAAATGCCCAATATGAGAGTGCAATTTGATAATAATTATTCAAATAATCAAATTGACCGGGCACTATACATATTGCCCGTGACCTTTTGGGCAAAGTAATATAAACATATTTAATTTCATTTTTTTTATTGTTATTGACATTTAACTTAAACCAAATATGTATAAATAGCATGCAACATGCAGCAAGCATGGCTTCTGTCACGGCTCCGGCGCTGCGGGGCTCCGGCGGTACCATGCGAGCTTATCGTCGCAGCTGCGCCTCAGCTCGCAGGCCGCCTTGACCCTCCGCGCCTACGCGGTTTTGAATTGCACTTTAGGGGTAGGGCAGACAAATAATAAATAATAGACAAATAAATTTTATTTTTATTTTTATATTTTTTTGTAATAAAAACTATCCTATGTCCTTTCTCAAGATCCAAACTATGTCTGTACCAAATTTCACACAAATCGGTTCAGTAGTATAGGCGTGAAGAAAAGACAGACAGACAGACAGAAAGACAGACAGACAGAGTTACTTTCACATTTATAATATTAGTTAGGATTATCAAATTGCCCAACTGTCATGTAGCAATATAATAATGCCCGTGCAATGTGATAGATAAATAATGAAGTTAAGATAGTTATTAATCACTTGGCCCGATAAAGCAAAAGCTAGACATTATCAATAATCACATGGTCCATAACATATATATGTATCAATATTTTTGTCCATCTTACAACTTTGTTTGTATGCCCTTGCTATCGTACCTATTATATTGGAATGGATTACCTTTCTATATTTTTTGAGAATCCCTAAGATAATCATTTTCTGATATAGGGTTTTGTGTTAATTTTGTTTATTGGTAAATACATAATGTATGCCTAATTTCGGACAATAAAACATAAGCAACGTCCGCTAGCCAAACAGTTTCTAGATAGTGACATAAATTGTAATGTTCCAGATGACTCCGTCTAACAAAACATCGCGTCGCTGTATCGAGCATGGACGATAAATCTCAGTATGTGTTAAGTGTTATAACTATACGGTATGTTATTGTAAAATGTTATGTACATACGACGCGACGAGCGCATGCGACGCGCGGGAACATGCGACTTGCGGGACATGCGACGTGCGGGACATGCGACGTGCGGGACGCTGCGGGGACATGCGACGTGCGGGGACATGCGGGCTGCGGCGCCCGCGCCACCCGGCCCGCAACACGGCTACTGATGGCGAGGATAAATTCACCAGTATGAAGATGCTGCCAATTGAACATGTGGGTAAATACTACAACCCAACTGGAACCGGCTGCACGTGTGCTGTCTACGATGTGTTCAATTAGTTATAACATCCACCTGAATAAGTTACAACTTGTTTTTGTCCAACTAATTGCTGTCATGTGTCGTCGTACTTGCAAACTATTGTAACATTCACTACGCAGTTTGCCCAGATTGTTCAATAATGCAGCTGTGTACTAAAATTTATAGTTAGTGGAAAATCGCTGTTCTCAATACCCTGCCTACACTATGGAGATACACAAGCATTGGAAATAATTATGTGCCTAAAAATACCTTCACATTTATGTTCATGCCCAATGACGTGAATTCCTCTTGGGTTGAGACAGAGTTCGAAGCTAAGCTATAAATACTATCATACAATGGAGGGGATTTATCAGTGCTAAATTAATGATATAATTGTAAGTAGAGTAATAGGGTATGAACTAATAATGTACCGCATATTGGTCTTGTTCGCGCATCAGTCATCCTTTGTTTAGTTGTATATAATTTTTAATTTTTATTATTGTGATTTTACCAAGCAATTGCAATTTACTCATGCTATGTCAACATTTACTCAGCTTCAAGTGTACTCTACATTTTACAACTGTATGTCACATGAGGCTTGAAGCATTTTATTCGAAATGTAACAAAAATCAATCTATTCAAAACCATTATGAAGTTTATTTCAACTTGTGATTCTGCATTAATGCTTTGGGAATTTTAGTCAACGCTTAATGTCTGTTCATATTAGTTCATTACGTAGCCAGTCGTAATTATTTTCATAGGATATTTTGTGAGCATAATGAAATGCAATAACTTCAATAATTTCTGTTTTTATATTTGTAGGTAAATATTCTATGTGATGATGAATGTAATTTTGTATGAAATTTTATTTAAGTATGTCAATAAGGGATTCATTGAATCATAGACTAATATTATATATGCAACATAGTTATACTCGCTGTGAATATTTGTTCATACACCATCCGCCGCCGGAACTGCGGACTTCATATTGAACCTCTTCGCAATGCATCCAAATACTAGTCTACTACAAAGTATTTTCAAGTGATTTAGACCAAACAAATTACAGAAACATAATGGTCTCTGACAAGACGTTTTATATAATAATATTCCCCTTTAATTTTGCAATATGCCGGTGCTATGTGGAGATCGTTATAAATTCACTTTTGTCAAAGTTTTGTCATGTTTTATGATTGCAAACTTTCACATTAGGCTAGCAACACATTCCTGTATTATTAGATAACAAATTGCTGGGTGATGTGTACCTTATGATTTACGGAAATGCATTAATTGTGTATTAATGAAACAACCTGCTTAATTTATTGAAATAAAAATATAGTTAAACATGTTTCGTAATTTTATTCCATTTACCTATAAATTATTGCACACTATATTGATGTGTGAGGCACAACAAATGTCATTTAATATGAAAATAATTTAATTTTTAAAATGTATTGCGTTTGAAGGGAAAAAGTATTAAGAATATTGCAGTTGATTAAACCCATTTAAAGATAAAACGCGAAAATCTATACTTATAATAAATCTGTAGAGAGGTCAATTCTGTACATTAAATATATTTCCAAAATATCTATCAGGGGGTGATTAGTGATCGATACTGATGCCAAAAATGCAATCAGTAAAATTTTTGTCTGTCTGTCTGTCTGTCTGTCTGTCTGTCTTTCTGTCTGTCTGTCTGTCTGTATGTTCGTTATGGAAACAAAAACTACTCGACGAATTTTAATGAAACTTGGCACAAATATTCTTCATACTCCTGGGCAGGTTATAGGATACTTTTCATCACGCTACGATCAATAGGAGCAGAGCAGTATTGGGAAATGTTGGGAAATCGGAAGAAGTTACTCCATTTTTTAATCTTCCGTCGCGTGTGCAGCCTTAGTGGTTAAAGCTAAGTAGTAATAGGCTAGGTGCGCATAGATTTAGATAATTGGATAGGCTGGTGATTATTATTTCTTCCTCTCTTTGCACAAAGTCCGAATCTAACGCGGACGAAGTCGCTGGCAGAAGCTAGTAAGTAATATTATGACACAAAACACAAATAATGACAGAATATACTTATACACTAAAATAAATAATAATTGAGACAGCTCAAGGAGCGTATTTCCCTTTCCGTGTTCAACTGGCGACACCGGTCTCGCGAAATCCACACGCTTTTGTTTTACTACGGAATCCTACGATCCCGTGTTCAATTAGCGTCAACTGAGCACGCTTTTGCGATCAAGCAACGTTAAAAGAAGTTTTACAAAACAGTGTGTAATTGAATTGAACACGGTTTTTTAACCTGTCTATTTGAAACAAATCCGTACTGATTTGGCGCGTTCGTAAATGTTCGGGATAAATCGTGCGGGCCGAAGCAGGCGAGAGCGCCCGAAGTTGGATTCGCGCGCTTCTCATTGCAATTTGTTATTTGTTTGTTACTGTGCGTTCATAGTTGTACCTATTTTTTTACATAGTGCATAATTGAAGAGTTTAAAAGGATTTTCAGTGAAATTACAAAAGATTTTGAAATACTCAACTATGACTGTTTCATACATGCATGATAAGGAAATATGACGTTCACGAAAAATAAAGGTCCAACGTACATCTATTTCGAGACGGCATCAAAAACAATTACCCAGCAGTGGTAGAATTCAGTCCGGCCGTCCTATTAAAAAGAAACGTGCACACAATATCGCTGTGAACATGACAAAAACGAACGTTCCGCAAAATAGTTGTTTTGTCGGTGTTTTTTTTTTGTTATTTTTGTGCTGATAGTAAATGTTTCATTAATTGTATTGTATGTAATATTTCATTGAAATCATATTGAGTTAATAATACAACCTACTGCCTACTGTAGAATAATACCGTCGCTGATTCAACACGCTTTTGAAGACTCAAACAGTCTAAGAGACAAGTCAAAAAAGCGTGTTCATTTCAACTGCACACGATTTTGTTAAACCTTACCCAGCGCCACTTGATCGCAAAAGCGTGCTTAGTTGACGCGAATTAAACACGGGATCATAGGATTCCGTAGTAAAACAAAAGCGTGTGGATTTCGCGAGACCGGTGTCGCCAGTTGAACACGGAAAGAGAAATACGCGCTCAAGGAGCCTAACCTGGCTTATGGTACCTATGCATAGATTTAGGATCCCACAAGTATATTACACAAAATCAATCCATTGGTTAGGTCTCTAAAACTTGAAACATTTTAGATACGTAGGTATCATTCAAAATTATTTTAATAAATTGACATCATCCCATAATTTTAAAGACAATACAAAAGCAAAACAAATTTTTACGCATTTTTATTCCACATCCCTGTCGAACCATTGGTCTATTCTTTACAATAATGGAGTCATATATTATTATGAATTATTGACTCAGCCGCAATTAAAATAAACATTCAAAAGAAGACTTGAATAAACATAATTCTATAAACAACCACTATTTCCAAAAAATGAATTTGATTCACAAGATTCGAGTTTCTTAAATTGCACAACATACTTATGTTAAGTACTAGCTAATTTATTTAAATAATTAATATTATTTCGTTATAATGAGTACAAATAAATAAGTTAAACATTTTAAGTCTCTCACTTAATTACTTAACAACAAACATTTGTACAAATCGGATTTACATAAAAATATATTTTACAGATCTACTAGGTTATGTTGTCCCTAATTTCCCGCGCAAATACTTAGCAAATACTACAGCAAACAAAGGAATAAACGGTTTACTGATAATTTTAGTCAGATTTGCCATAAGTTGTTTGAATTTGTGACAAGTTTGAAAACTTCTATTAATACTTAAATAGAAAAAAAAAAACTTGCTAATTTATTAAATGTTAGGTGTAAGTGGGTATTCTCAAATGCAGGAATGGAAAGGAAATTACTTAAGTTTTTAATTTTAATTAACGTGCTATAGAAGGCATTTATTTTTGTCGTATCATTACATTTTAGTTTACAACCTTTATTTTTTAATCCATCATTAATTTCACAGCCCAAGCCCACAATTTTGTTTTTCTATATCAGCTTAGTCATTAATTACTCTAAAATTTGATAAAACATTAATAAATTAAACTTCACTGGAAACTTTCAAAGTGAGTCGTTTATAAACTAGTACGATGAGTAGTAAGTATGTGCCACAAGACTAGACACAATTAAAAAAAATACTTTTATCAGTAGCGGCGTAAGGGGAGGGGGCGGTCCGCCCCGGGTACCACGTCTCGGGGGGTGCCATCTCGGTCGGCACATATCTGCACGACCAGGATGGCACGGGCAGAAGGGACAAGTCACTGAGGGTGCCATTCTAGTCTGCAAAGCCTAGGTTCACTACCAGTCACTGCACGCTATTCAAATTTTAAACAAAACTACAACAGTGCATGCGCAAGACGTCTAGGCGGCACTGAGAGGGGTGCCAGCCCGGCTGTCACTCCTCTCTTTCTTGTTTATTTTTGGTTTTACCTGATTACTTTAATTAATTCCTCAAAGTTATAAAAAAATATCAGTTTTTTCATCATCTCTGATTTATTCTGCGCTCTTTAAGTCATCAATCTAACAAAAAGTTAAAGCATCGAAGTAGCAAAAACAATTGACGCATTACGCTGACGATTTCTAAGTTGTTTAGGATGTGGAGGATGTTTGTGTTCTAAAACTCAAAAAATTTCGCGCTCGCTGCGCTCGCAACTTTTTGACTTTGAACTGGTTTTTTTCAAACTTGTTTGAGTATTTTTGTATTCCAAGACTCAAAAAATTTCGCGCTCGCTGCGCTCGCGCCTTCACTTAGCAGTAACTTTTTTCTAATTTCTTTAGGTATCATTGCGGCCCAAAAATCAAGAATTGGTACTTTACGGTCCCAAAACTCAAAAATTTCGCGCTCGCTGCGCTCGCGGCTTTTTCACTTGACACTGGTTTTTATGAAACATGTTTGGGTTCTTTTATGTCCCAAAACTCCAAAATTACGGGCTCGCTTCGCTAGCGCTTAAATTTTTGCAGTGATCTGTCTCCAGTTAATTTATGTAAAACCTAGTAAAAAGCACCATGAATGACTTCTAATTTTAGTCCGTGATTATATTTTGTCGTTTTTTTTTTTTGGGGGGGTGCTCAATAGGTAGTCCGCCCTGGGTGCCACCCGGGGCTACGCCGCCACTGACTTTTATACCCAGTCGAACTTAGCACTACATCTTTGATAACCACATCCCAACAACCTTCTGTTGCTAGATTAACAACACAACTTGTAACTTGTCCACATAGTACTGATGGTCAAACCTGGTCACAAGGATGCCTCCTGAGACCTTCACATCACTGTCAGCAGAATAATCGATGTTCTCGCCTTTGATCGTCGTCATCTTACCTCGGACGGTCTTAATGATTGCGTCCCCAGCGCATAAGTCCCACTTCTTAATGGCGGTGGCGTGAAGGTACACGTCATATGTACCGTTGACGACTTCCATGACCTTGTAGCCGGCGCCCGCGGCTGACGAGACCGTGGTCTTCGGCCCGTATGCTGACATCGCTAGCTCCGACACCTTGCCGGGGTGTGAGCGGGAGACTACCACTCGAGGGTGCTCCTTATTCTCCTCTTTCTGTAAAGTGATGAGGTCAAGACTAAAGTTACTAGTACAAACTTTTAATATGGTACGAGATATTACGCGACGATAATGTTCAGAAATAGATGTTTTCAACCAATTTTGATGATTCTTACGATAAAAATCCCTTTGACCAACTTTGCATTGCAAGTGACACTAAAACATGATCGTAATTTAAAATTAAATAGGTACAATGCCATCCGTGGTGGTTTTTCGGTTTTTATCATATGTAAATAATAGCAGCTGATATAAAAACTTACGTGGGTTGCTTTGGGCATGTTGGTTGATGGCTTCTTGGTATACCAGCCCCAGTAAGTTTTAGGAATAAAGGGGTAGTGTATGACCCCAATAATGGGCACTCCCTTCAGAGCCACACACACCATGGTTGTCACATACTCGTACAAACCCTCTGGAATTAGTTTAGTTTTTAGTAGTTCTTTGTTTATAAGACTTGATGATGTTAGATTGAGTATGGAAGATATGCTGCTCTGTGGGCAGGCTTAGGGCATAAGGGTGATATTGATTCATAAGACAGTTGCTATCTAATATTATTAATATGAATGACAGTTTTTCAACACTTTCATGGTTACATGCTGGAGCCAATTTGGACAGTAGGAAAAACAGTGGAGAAAAATGTGACCTTTGATAACATTATAACATAATTGAGAATTCTTCTCAAAGGTCTTTCAACTTTAGCTATAATATTATTAATTTCAAACAATAAAATACCATCAGTAACAGTGAAAACTAACAACTAAAGTGTGCCTAACTATTGAACTCATTAATATTATCAATGCACAGCATAACTAATTAGGTAGGTTACACAATCAAACAAGTACTATGTTACAGTAAATACAACTCTATTCAAATGCTATGAAAAATGTTTTGAATAACAGTTTTTTATCTTATTTTAGTATCATTAATAAAAGTTCAAAATAAAATATTGATCACACTAGAAAATTTTATAAAACTAGAGTTCAGCAATTTATTTAGTTGATTGCAGATATTTATAATTTCTTATAAAAGTTCTAACTGGAAAGTTGCTTCTGGTCTAACCCAAATACAGATCATAGGTCCCAATTTTGGGAAAACACAAGGCAGTTAGCTGTATACTCTAATATCAAGAAGTGAAATAAAACTCTCAAGACTAACACGGTCAAAAATAAAGCAATAAAACCTTTATACAAACTTTTCAATATTTTTATTGCCTCTTATCAGTATGGTTGGCAAAGGCCACACTTTGAACAGACGTGTTTCAATTTACACTAATCTGTCAAGCAAAAATTCTTTAAAATAGTTTTACAAGTACATTCAACCTCCTTGGTATTCTATGTATAATGGAATATAAATAATTTATACATGGGTTCGCTAAAATAATATGTCGTGAATTGTACTTGCTGAGTAGCCAAATTCCTTCATATTGTTATAGGAAATTTAACCAATAGTTACATATTGTTGAGTGTTGGAGTGAAATATGAGCATTGTAATAAATTACCTGTGTACTCCTTCGTCGCGTCTAAGGGGTCGATCCAAACACTGACATCCTTCACATATACCAGCTCATCATTCATGTACTCCACTATACTGTTCCCTGGCAGAGTCTGTTCAATATCAATCGCGGGCTGGTCCTCACAGCTCGTCCCACTCTTTGTGTGCTCCTCGGAAACCACCGTCAACTTCGGGAACGTATTTTTCAAACTATAGTACATTGAGCAATGCGAAGCGTAGTCTGCGTCGGTAACCGGGTCGTTCGCCCCTTCCAGCGTTTTACCTTTACTTTTAACATTTAATTCATGGCTCTTCCCATCCATCACCTTCTTACCACCCCGCTCAGCGGCCACAACAGCCGCTTTTAATAAACTCTTTAAATTAATAAAGTCGGTTTTCTCCATAGGAAAACCAGCGTTACCAGTCCGCCAATATATTATTAAAAATAGTATAAATCCTAATGTAAAACACGCAAATTTATTCACTCTTAAAGTACCACCAAAATTCATTTTGGTATTGTTTACTTTATTTTTAATTTACAGCAATTTTATTTATTATTATTGAGAGAGTGATGTGAGGCGTGAGCCCTTTCAAAACATGATAACATGACAGTGACATGACATGTGACAAACATTGCAGCCATTTTTTTTTTTTTTTTTTTTTTTTTTTTTTAACTTGGCTAGTCGCTATATGCGCATTGCCACCGACAAAAACGGGGAAACTTGGTAGGAATGAAATAAAATTTAGGTAACGGAATTTGGATAGGTATTGGATAGGATTATTCGAAAACTACAGGATATTAAACACTTTAAATACGTATATTATTCAGAGAGATAAAAGCTACTAAATACATATATATATTGGGATCATTAGTTGCTAGCAAGACAGGGATAGAGGTAGGAAAAGGAATCTTATAGGATAAAAGACTTGATAGAAAAGGTTCGTGATCGAGAAGAGGACAGGAAAAAAACATGTGGTTCAAATCGCCAATCTCACCACATTCGCAAAGGGCACTATCAACGATCTGCAGTCGGGCGAGGTGAAGCTTGGAACAATTATGACCTATTCTCATACGAATTAGGCAACTGGTAGCAGCTTTATTAAAATTTAATTTAGCGAACCACGGTTTTTTTGGAATGCATGATTGGATACGAGCGTAATAGTTACCTTTATTGATACTGCTATTTGCCCATGACTTACTCCAGTCATCCCAAAGAAAATTCTTTGGTAGACTAGCCAAGTCATGAGCAAAATTTATATATGGAAATAAATCACCACATTCCACCGCTTCGCTAGCCAGATGATCAGCTTTCACATTTCCTGTGATGTTGCAATGACCCGGAATCCACACGAAGGAAACTTGAAAACCTAATTTAGTACATTGATATAACAGGCTTCTAATGATTAAAATAATCGGAAATACTGGTTTAGATTTAAATGGATATTTTTTAATTGCTTGCAATGCACTTAATGCGTCAGTAAATATTACTGACCTACCCAATTTCATTAAGCGGACGTACTCTAAGGCCTTGAGGAGACCAAAACATTCTCCAGTAAACACTGAAGACTCAGGAGGAAGCTTAACTTTTTGAACTATATTATATTGGGAGTGAAAAACGCCAACTCCGACATTACCAGAAGAAGAGTGTTTAGATGCGTCCGTGTAAATATGATGCCAATTCTCCCAGTGTACGCTCATAGAAAAGTTGAATAACTCTTTTACAAAATTATCATTTTTATTAATGCCTAAATTTAAAATAACATCCGGGGTAAACACTAATGATTCGTAAGAATTGAAAAAAAGAGGAAATGTTATTGACTTATAAGTTGGAGCTTGCAAAGCAAGGAACTTTTTATAGCTAACAACATTGCAGCCATTGACATATATTCTAGCGATAGACAAGAACATCCATACAAATAATTTACCCGCTTATGTCGTCTTTTGACATCTTGTTGACGTATTGTGACATCTAGTCATCCTCATTGATGTTAATTGCAGAAGTGACATAATATGTTCGCTCGTATTTTGCCTACATTTTTCATTACTCAAAAAGTTTATATCTAAGTGAATTCAAAATCATGTAATATATCAAAAAGTTTATTTATATCTAAGTGAATGCAAAATCATGTAATGTATTAAAACCAGGAACTTATTTTTAGGGTTTTTTAATATTAATTACGATGTTTTTTTTTCTTAAGAGGGCTTTCACAAATTTTCGCGAATTTAAACGCGCTGATATATGTTGTAGTGTTTTTACAGTAGCGAAATACATACGAGGTCATATTATTTTTTCTTGAAAGTAAGAACATACCATGACAAAGTGAAGTCTGTTTTCATTGATATTTTACCTACTGCCAGTTTTATGGCACATCTGTTTCTGCACGATTTTCTTAATCCATAATTTAAGATGGCGGGCGGGAACAATGTAATGCATATTTGTAAAATTGAATTATAAATGACAAGTATGATATACAAGCGTTGTAATAGCATGAACAGCGTGTAATTTTACTAACTTGACTCTCGAATAGTTTATATGTGTAAGTTTATACCTTGATATGTATTTTCTATTTTATAATTGTCGTTTCATAGACATCCGTCTGACGCAGGTGTCAAAATCGCTCTGATTTGCCATTTTGGGCAATGCAAAGTCTGCAGTGCACTTCAGTGTGGCAAGCTTTTTGTTCGGAACGTTCTATCTAGTACGTAGTACATATATATCGATGATTGCAGCGGAGATGCAGATGCAAAAAGTCTCTGAATTTTTTCGTTCGGATAGTCGCCTTAGAAGTAGTTTTCAATAGGAAACTCTGATTTAGTAAGTTTTCGCACCTCTAAACTGTCAGAATCCTAGAAGTTTTGGTCTATGGTTGTTATCATTTTCAATTTTTTTTATCAGTCTGTGACCGGCGTTGAAAACGACACGCGAGAGAGCTCGTAAAATCTCAAGTTCATTTTTTGTAATTTTGTAGAATATTACCAGATAGTATTGAACACATTTACTGAACCGTGAAAGTAATAATTTAAGGCGTACAAAATGATATTCGTTGCCATTTACGATATGGTAAGTTTCTCCTGTCCGAATATTTATTAGTCACATATCATCGCTTTTGGGTATCATTTTGAACTGTTTCATAACTTCCAGGCTGGCTGGTGGACTCTAGTAATGGCTATTCAGGTCGTAGTAATTTCAACTTACTTTTTCTGGAGCAAAAAGAAGTCTAAAACCTATGATCCCCTGTGTAATGGGAAACCGATAGAATGGAACCCTATACCTATCGTGGAGCACGATGTGACAGTTGAAGAACCTCCTTTGATGGGTAAAATAGACGATAACGCTTTAAATGTGGGTTCTTTAAGTTTCCTCTGCCTTGACAAGGAAGAGTCTATCATGGACGCTGCGTTGGAGTCTCTTGGGAAGTATGGAGTTGGCTCCTGTGGCCCTCGAGGCTTCTATGGCACTATTGACGTCCATCTAGACTTGGAGGAGCGTCTGGCTAAGTTCCTGGAGGTGGAAGAGACTTGTGTGTACTCGTATGGGTTCTCTACGATTGCTAGTGCTATACCTTCCTATTCTAAGAAGAAGGATATCATTTTTGCGTAAGTATTGGTTTTCCCTTATGTATTTGTTCTAAATATCTTAAAGATAGAAACTACTCCATACTATTTAATAGGAATACTTACTATTTTCATTTATTTCTAACCTTCTAATCAGAAAACATAAATTAACAATTTATTAGTTATCATTTATTTATGTTTACATAATGCTTATTCATACATGTGATCACAGTATGAAGTTCCTATTAATTTGAACAACTACTCCTTCATGTTTAAATATTAAAATAAATCAATAACTAATGACATAAATAGTTAATAATATTAAATCATGTAGATGTAACAAAGTAAAATCTAAGAGGGAGATCCCCAATTAGTCATTCTCTGTATTGTTTACCTTATTCCGATACAGACTTATAAATACATACTTCCCTGGCAATTGACTTGCTGTATATCTATGTCTACATAGAAACACATATGTACACTTTTCCTTTACAACTGTATTCAAAGTATTTCATGCATTTAAAATCCTCAATAAAATTATACAGTCTTTGTAATATTAAGTCACCCGATGCTGACATTTTATATATTTGCTTCATTCCATTTATATGCAAATATTGCTTAATAATTAAAGTATGATTAAAATAAAATTGTAATTGCATTGAACATTATTTATATGCAATTATGTGCATGAAAAAGTATAAATAATGCATTAAAGTTCTATTCATAAATAAAGTGTCATGGTCTAATCTAAGTGGGTGTGGCGTATTAAGATGGTGGACAATCGGACAATACTATTTATTTAATGCACCTGTCACACTAAGCTTTGTCACATGTGGATTTTATTGTGAAACTAGCATTTTTGCAGCTTCAATATGTTGATATTTATATAGCTGTCAGCTTAGGCTCTGATTACATTAAAAAATATATATATTGTTGCCTGTGACCTAGAATCCGATTAACTGCAGCTTTGCTTATAGTTCATGATTGGGCCAAGCCCAGCATTTTTTTAATAATAAATGTAATGTTGTTAAAATGCTAAGTAAGATATTAGCCCTACAGGAAACAGTTCTATTATACATTTACCCAACAAAATATCAAAACATTTCCCCATACTAAATATCTCCAAACTTTCAGTGATGAATGTGTGTGGTTCGCAATACAGAAAGGCATAGAAGCATCCCGCAGCACCACTCGCTACTACAAACACAATGACATGGACCATCTCGAGCAACTCCTGGCCGAGGCTCAGAAGAAGAAGGAACTCAACCCTCGGAGAAGAGCCTTCTTGATTGCAGAAGCGATATACTTTAATACTGGAGAAATGTGTTCGCTGAAGAGGTTGGTGCAGTTAGCGAGAAAGTATAAGCTGAGGATTATTTTGGATGAAAGCTTGACTATTGGGGTGAGTTATATTTTCTTTAAGTACTTGACATATAAATCTTATTTTGGGTTTCAAATAACTGAGGTCTTTTTTGTAGTACATACTTATTTCATTGTGTTTGTATTGTTAAAAAATAAAAAATGTAATTTGTGTTTATTGACCAATAGTACTTGATTAGTAACTAGCAATTTTTATAATTCCCAAATAATTATTATGTTAATCGAAAATAATTACACGCCCATTTGAACTCATAATTTACTGAGAAAATATGAGTTAAATATTTAAACATTCATGTACCTGAATAGGTAATTATTTAAATTAAACATGATGAAACAATGTAAATTTGCATAACTTTTATTTAAATAAGATGCATATCAGCTATTAATTTTTCAAATATTTACCCAAAAACTGAAAACTACACACAAAAAATATTGTAAAAATAATTATGTTTTACGTTACAAGCTACTATCTTGTTCAAACATGAATATTATGATATTACAATTGCTTGGGCTATCTCTGTTGGATTTATACTTGATAACAGAGCACAGAGTTCCGTGTAGGTGTGCATCCAGTATCAAATTGCCACGGAAATCCATTGCCGGATCTTCGTGTGTATTTTCATTTCAGAGATAATAAATAATAATGTTTAAATCTCTACATATAAAAAGATTGTTCAGAAATTCTATTGTCATCAACCTGAATATTGAATCCTGTTTATCCCGCTCATTTTATTAAAATACAGGTTGTTATAAACAAATGATGTACGATAAAAACATTCCAATAGAATCCGTTAAGGCGATACTTACCATTCTTCATCCGAATAAAGCATTGAATAACACATAAATTAACATACTAATATGTGTAGGAGTCCTAGGAGTTCATACTGCATGAAAGACGGACTTGCCATTATAACTGGGGCATGCAATTTCGGTAAAATAAAAATTAAAAATTAAAAAACGGTAATTTTTACTGCCTCTTTGGTCTAGTGGTCGCAAGCGCGGCTGCTGTGCTCGAGGTCTCGGGTTCGATTCCCGAGTCGGACCGAAATCACAAAGCGATTTTGGTTTTCTTAAACTTGATTCACCCGTGCATCGGAGAGCACGTAAATGTCGGTCCTGCGCCTGATCTCTTTCCGGTCGTGTCGGATTGCCGTCCCATCGGGTTATGAGAGTGAAGGAATAGGAAGTGCACCTGTGTCTGCGCAAATGCTCGTGCACTATAATATGTCCTGCGCAGCTGGCTGATCTCCTAATATGAGAACAGCCGCCATATCTGACAATCCGCTAGGAGGACAACATTCTGTTTGTATGAAGTTCTCTAAACAAACCCAGTACGTGTGCACTCAATTAAGTATGAATCTATCACGCAACGAGGGCGTCCATAGTAAATGGATCCCATGTGTATTGAATAAACATTAATTAGGACTTCGCCTTTATTGCGGGAAGTATTTCAAATGTCGGCCAAGTGCGAGTGTGTTGTGTAAATTAATTAATACAATTAGTTGTTGTACTCGGGAGTACTATGAAGTGTAAATAGATCCATGCTTTATTTTTCTTCGACAATATATGTAGGTCATTGCAATCTATTAGATGGTTTGAACTTGAAGCAAAATTCTAAGACTGGAATTATATCAATGATCAAGCTAAAAGGCTAGTTTGATAATCTAATTTAGTATCACCCAAAATATCCTTTGTCAGAAATCGGTTAAAACAGGAGGACCCTTAAATGTAGTATAAGTATACTAGATTCCGCCAGCGGTGTCAACCAAATACCATGACAAAACTATTTCCATATAAAAAGTAGCCTACAGCCTTACGGGCCAGGCCAACTAACACTGAAATATTTTTTTCAAAGTCAAAGTTTCGAATAGTCGTTGGATAACCTCCTTGACGATACTATATAAAGGGCCATTTATCCTAAGCTAGATAAATTACTTATTCTAATTTCCCATTCTCCTCAGGTGGTGGGTAAACATGGTCGCGGTATCACCGAGCTGCTGAATATACCTCGCGATGAGATCGACCTGATCGTGGGCTCTCTGGAACATTCGTTCGCGACGGTCGGCGGCTTCTGCGCAGGAACACACTTCATGGTCGAACATCAGAGGCTTTCTGGACTTGGTGAGTGCTTAAAGAGTAAAGGAGAAAAGAGAGAGAGCTTTATCACAGTTCCTATTAGCTTCTGCCAGAGTCCAGTGGGAACTACACCGCGAATACGGATAAAAAGTTGCGTTTGCATAATAAATAACTCTAGATTAATAAATGGACTATAAATGTAACACTATATGACTAAGAATTTTCAAATCGATCCCGTAATTATTGATTAGCGCGATATAGTCGATACATGGTGGGTTTGGAGGCATTCAAATATTAGTGTTTTATGTGGAACGAGTGCTTATCTGACCTCCTAAGTCGAGTTATCGGCACGGATATTGAGCCCTGACCTTCACCTGCGCAGAAGCGATTTATTGCCTTATGTGTACAGTGCGCAAAGCGATCCCCACTCTTCCGCCGAGAGCTCAATATCCGTGCCGATAACTATATAATTTAATGCTATAAATATTTTGATAAGACTGGTTGTCCTGTACCTGGCACCTGCGCAAAAAGTCTGACAATTGATTTTACTCTTTCTAAAGATACAATAGTTTTCAAATCTGCCTGTAGTTATCAAGACGTCATTCCAGTCTAACCGGGTGCAGCTGCGGACCAGTGTTTTACTAGGAGCGAATCCCTGTCTGTCCTCCTCAACCTCGTTACCCGGGCAACCCAGTACCCCTTGGTAGTTATCGAGACTATCGTAGTAAATCTATACTAATATTATAAAGCTGAAGAGTTTGTTTGTTTGTTTGAACGCGCTAATCTCAGGAACTACTGGTCCGATTAGAAAATTTCTTTCAGTGTTAGATAGCCCATTTATCGAGGAAGGCTATAGGCTACTTTTTATCTCAGTACGGGAAGTAGTTCCCACGGGATGCGGGTGAAACCGCTGGCAGAAGCTAGTCTATACTTTCTATACTAATATTATAAAGCTGAAGAGTTTGTTTGTTTGAACGCGCTAATCTTAGGAACTACTGGTCCGATGTGAAAATTTCTTTCAGTGTTAGATAGCCCATTTATCGAGGAAGGCTATAGGCTACTTTTTATCCCGGTACGGGAAGTAGTTCCCACGGGATGCGGGTGAAACCGCTGGCAGAAGCTAGTTCTATATATAAGTAATTATTCCATTTTCCAGGTTACTGCTTCAGCGCGTCTCTGCCGCCGATGTTGACGCAAGCGGCCATATCGGCGCTGGACATCATTGAGGCCAAGCCGGACATCATCGGCGAGCTCAATGAAGTCTCTATCAAAATTAACAAGTATGTACATTTTGTCAATTGTCTGTAATTGTCAAATAACTTACAGTTTGGCAATGGCTTGGCAATTCTGAAGCAAACTATTTGACACCATTAATTTTTTTTTCTCAATGTAATATCAGCATCAAACCTATATACTTATCCAAGAACAAAACCATAAATAAATAAATTTAAAAGATTAATAACAAAAATTTTAAATTCGCATGAACTTACAATTCGATTATAATAAGTTATGTATTAAATATAAAAAATTATAATAATTATAATAAAAAATTGAGGTAAAAAAATCTTTTAAAACAAGCTTTTATTTAAATGCGCTAAAAAAGAAAAAAATAAACTTTTACTGTAACTTTACTGTCTGATTTTGATTCTGATTTTGATTTGGTAAAGTGCACTTTATTCTACTTGTCAAGCCCTGTCATTGGATACCCATATGGATGGGATTGAAAAAATGGGTTGTTCACCATTTTGTAGCGGCGGCCATTTTGGATTTTTATTTCGTAAAGTGCAATGTGTTCTACTTGTCAATCCCTTTCATTTGATACCCATATTGTATAGGTATCTTCGAAATAACTAGTCCGCCATCTTGTATATTTAGTCATGTTGGATTTAGGATGATGTCACATATCTTAACATGCATTGTCATCCAAACTAAACATGTATGCAAAATTTCAGCTCAATCGGTTGAGGGCAAGTGCCTTAAAATTGAGTTGTAAAATTCCACCCGAACACACATAGTTACATACATACATACATACATTGCAGGTTAAATAAAAGCTTGTAAAAAGTAACATTCATCACAATGACACGAATATTTCAATAGATTTTGAAAAGTTACGTTTAAACACATTTATCTATATTAATACTTCCTTCTACAAATAGTGATGAGAATTCACTGCAATTTTATACTCTTCACTGATAAAATAACGTCACATAAAACGTACGATTTGATAAGACCACCCGACTTTGTACTTAATGCGTTATTACTCGCGATAAAGTCCATAAGTATGACTCAACCTTATAAGTGGTTCTGCAATCGTTTTAGATAAACTAGGAAAGATTTTAACAGTGATAAATAAAAATATTGATAAAAAATTGTAAACTGCCATTTTAATTGAGATAAGGTGATAGATGAGCATTATAATGCAAAATTAAATAGGTCAATAAAACACCTTTTTTACCTATTAAGTACTGCATCAAGAGTAAACTCTTACGTTGTAATTACGTTATTTTTAAAGATGACCAGATTTCTTATATTAAAACTCATAAAATCTCTACTTAACAAAAAAAACTAGCTTAGACACCAAAGATCATAAACGTTATATTTCCATGACACCTAATTTTCGTATTTTTATTTTCAGAGCCCTCTCTCAACTGAAGCATTTCACATTCCGAGGCGACGAGCTTTCCCCAGTGAAGCACATCTACCTCAAAAAGGATGACCTCACAGACAGACTGAAACACTCATACCTCCGTAACATAACTAACTATTGTCTAGAGAAGAAAGTCGCCATGACAGTCGCCGCTTACTTACGAGATGTTGAATTAAACTGTCCGGAACCTTCCATCCGATTAGCATGTAGCAGGAAACTTACAGACGACAAAATAGATCTAATATGCTCATTACTAGATGAGGCGTATGAAAAAGTAGGTCCGAAACCCGAGCTCTCTCCAAAGGCTGTTAAGTAATACCTTCGCCTCGAGTATTGTCTATGGATTTTTGGCGGGAAGTACAATTTTTTTGTTGTCTTTTTCTGACTTTGTTTTAAGGTTATTTTTCTTGTTTTTGTGTTAAGTGTATATTTTATTATTTACTTCGCACCAATGCATACATTTATCAAATAGATTGTTATTTTTGCATTTCATTTCAATGCTAAGTTATATTGAAAATCGCTATATTTTCATTGTGTTTACCCGATAGCAAGGAAAAAAGAAATTTTATATTTATACAGCTAACAATTCAATGCAATGAATGATTTCTCTTGGAGGCATGGCATTTGAAATAGCAAGTACGCTAGGTTTTGTATAAAAACTCAAGATTGTCAATGAACAAAATGTTTGATACAGTTGTGTGCAATAAAAAGTAAATTAGTCCAATCAAATTATGGAAGGCAAAATATAGTTCTATATAATCAGTAAAAAAATATGTTCACAAACTAGACATAGTAATGGAGTACTACTTATTTTTGCATATTACTGTATTGTGGTAAGTTATAAGTAAGTACATAACGTTATAGTTTATTAAAATTAAGTGCACAATAAAAGCTTATTATATTGTTAATTAATCGTAACTGAGTTCCAAATACTTGTTGTTAGATTAAGGGTCTGTTTCACAATGTACCGATAAGTTCTGCACAAGTTCCGAATAAGCTATTTGTTACTTATTCGTAGGATAAACTCATTTTTTGCGTTTCACGACTTTCGAATAGAGCTATGTGTCACATAAAGTCAGCGATAAGTTATGGGTCGGTTGAAGTTGCAAATAGCACAGTTATCCGACACATAAGTAGTGTGTTTGACAGTTAAAATAGAATAACATTTTCTTTTTTTCGTTCGTGTTGTGTTTTAAACAATTACGCCGGCTCCACACGTTGGCCCCAACGCTCGTCCCAACGCTATTCGTCCAACGTGTGGATCGAGAAAATGGCATTCGTCCCAACGTTGGGGCGAGCGTTGGTAGTTGGCCGTCTCGTGTCGGTTTCATCAAAGGAATCTGCGCGCCAACGTTGGCGTTCCGTCCACACGTTGGCGCGTTGCTCAGTTCTGCCACAACACGCAGCGAGTGCGTACGTCGAGTAAAAATGGCTTCCTCGTCTAGCAAATCGCCACCGGCATGGACGATTCCGTGTTTTATGATGTGTCGTCATCCACCATCTTCTTTGACGTGGTTTTTTATTTTTTCTCAGTAACAAATATAAATTTGCACTCATCACTACAAACGCGCTGAGAGCAATTTCGATTTCTGTATCGGACATCTTTACATTGGCCCTGACGGGACAGAACTAAGTTATGCGCCAACGTGTGGACGCCTCACCGAGTTTACGGTCCAACGTTGGAACGAGCGTTGGGGCCAACGTGTGGAGCCGGCCTTATACTAAAATGCTTTTATGATGACCAACAAGTGAAGTTAGAAGCTCAATTACTTCCCGGCTGAAGTTAACGCTTCGTTCACGTTTCGATGTCATTTTTCACTACATAGAAATTACTGTGCATAAATGTATTAAAGAGGTACACTCAAATCGCAAGAATAGCAAAAAAAAAACAGAAACACAAACATCAACGACTAACATAATAAAAAATTAAAAATACCGCGCGCGGCTGCTAATACTTATAAGTGACTGTCAGTAATTGTCACTGTCAAACTCGTTTCGTTACTAGCAATTTTCATTTGCCATAAAATCGTTTGTGTAAGTTTTTATAACCGTTATATGAATAATAACTAATTTTATAAAAATATTAAAGTAAATCAATGTTTCTTGTATAATTTAAAATATGTTTAATTTATAAGTAGTTTCTTTTACTTTTTTTTGTAGTTAATGAAATGACATCAAGAAACGAAACGTTTGTATATGGTGTTGCCACCGCACTTACATATAAGTTTCAGATAGTTATGTGTCAGATAAATTATGTTTGTGAAACGCAAAGTTTCTTATTCGGAACTTTTATCATTCGAATAATTTATGTGTAACATAGTTATTTGGAACTTTATCCATACATTGTGAAACAGACCCTAATAATATCGAATACTGGTTCGTAGTGGACTACTTAAATATAACTTTACCAAACAAAAATAATATACCATTTGCCGATTTCTTATTATTCCCAATAGATAATGATTTATCACATACATAGAATCTTTTAGATACATAGAATTTTAATTTCTGAAAAAAGTCCATAAATACATGGTAAAGTTTTTTTAATACTGTCCACTGTGAAACCACAAACTTAAAGTATTACGAATAAAACCTCATGTTGCATTAATAGTTTTAATATTATATTCACTGCCGTGCGGTAAAAAGTACATTAGGTATAGTTATCGGCACGGATATTGAGCTCTGGGCGGAAGAGTGGGGATCGCTTTGCGCACTGAACAAATAAGGCAATAAACCAATAAATCGCTTCTGCGCAGGTGAAGGTCAGGGCTCAATATCCGTGCCGATAACTATAAGATACACTGCTTCACGTCTACTTAATTTTTATATTATTTATTTATCTGTAATAAGAAATAGCAGTAATGAAAGGTATCCTATGTGCTAACAGAACATTATCTACATTTGTGCCAAGATGATTAAAATTCGTTTACCAGTTTGTGGAATAATTTGAATTGTGTCTTTGAAAGTTGCAATAACAATTTAAATTCGAAAGCGACTAAATAAATCGCGTTGGCCAAAATGAAATGTCTGTGCAAAACGTCATATTTTTTTAGACAATTACTGTAAAAAATATCAGACCAAACAGTCCTGTGAAATATGAATCTTCGTGATCAATTCATAACTGTAATAGCAATATTATTACCACTACTTATGGCATGTAGCTTTATTTATATGACGTATCGATTTATAAAGCTAAGGCGGAGAAATCTATTGATGGATTGAAAGCACCTCTAAAGATATCGATATTTTCCACTACAGAATGTCATAGATATAGAATGTTCACTAGTTTATATAATAGTGCCTTGAATCTCATTTGATGTAAAAAGTATTGTATCTGCCTCTTGTGAAAAAGAATACAAGTTTCGTGGAAAAACAAAAAAAAAAACAAAGTGTTGGTGAACTTTTAAACAATTTTTTTTTGTTAAATTGAACTTGTAAACTTGTTTACTAGTGGGAAAGGATTAATGGTTAACACATTCCAATAAACTTCAAGTATTATGTCAGTACGAGTATAATAGTCTATTTTATATCCAAGATAATAAATATTAATAGTTAAAATGTGTATTTTTACATCAAATGCTTAGCGAATACCAAGGTGTATCGTCATTAATATCATGACATATTTATTTACATTATTATAATGTATAATATTACAGAACAGTGCTTGTTATGTTATTACATGAATAAATACGAGATTTTTTAACATTGTATTTGTTTTCTTGAACACGACCGCTGATGGTGACCAGTCTTAATAACTTATTATATTAGAGATAACTTAAATATTTTCTAATAGCATACATAATGTTATACTTTTATTACATTTAAGTAACTAGTTTTAAAATGGGGTTCTTTTGCACAGTAAAGATTCCAAATTGTATAAAGTGGCGTTAAACAGAACAAATAGCCTTCGCTTACGAATAATTCTTGTGTTAATAATCTAGATTCTAGTGCAAAAGCCAATTTTTTTTTCAAGCTTAAATTATCGTTTTTACTGATAGCTGTTATCATAAAAATTGAAAATGCAACATCGAAAACTAAAAATAAACATCGATCATTTCAAATCTATCGCAATGTAACAGGATTGTGTATTGCCAGCTTTAATAATTCCCACATAAAGTGTTAACCTCTAATCCGTAACGAGTTCATCGCTCATATGGCAATACCCGACATTCCTCTTGAACTCGGTTTCATCAGACGAGTGCAATGGCTTCCTGATCTCTATGAGGCGCCTGTCCGTCTCCAAAGCCTGGTTCTTGTATTGCAAGTCCTTTGTTACGCGCCCGTGGTGGTTGAACATGCCGTGGTATGTTGTGCTAAACAAAAAATTATAGAATAGAATCTTTTCATATCATCACAATTTTCGCTGCCTCCTCTTGCACATTTAGTTACCTATCTTTGATGACGAGTCTGCTAGGGGCTACATTTTAGATAATCTTATTTTTAGTTCCCAAACTTCAAAAAAAAATCGCACAAGGCTAGTATTTTTCTATCCGTGAGCCGAGACCGTGCCTGCATACTTGCGACTACCCACTATAAGGAAAAAGACACATATTTATAAAATTAAGGAGTCTTTATCTTTAGGTACTTACAGTGCTTCTTCCAACTTCTTTTCGAGCATGTTGTGACTCATGTGCACCCTTTCGAACTCCTCTATCAGGCCACGCATGGGCTTATCCTGAACTCTTTCAAGGACCGGTCGTCTAGTCCGGGTTTCCAATCTGGTTTCCACCAGTTTTGTCGGGTTTATTTTATCCGCGACTGCTGCACGAAGGGTTTCAATCTCCCTGTCGACTTTTTGGAGATTTTGCTCCAACTGAAATGTTATGCAGATGCAACAACATTTTAATTAGCTATATTGTGTGACTAAGCTTCTCCGGGCACGAGTATCAACCGCTTTCCAACGCTCGAAATTACCTAACGGTTTCTGAACTCACCCTTTCATTAGAAAGTTTAAAAATTCAAAACTTTTCAATCATACCTTGTACTTCTGCCACTCCATCTCATTTCTAGCCCTCTGTATGTCAAAGACCCTCCGCCTCATAATAAGCTCGACCTGCTGACTCTGGGCGTGCATCTGGTTCCTCGCCTGCTCGCGGCTTTTGAACATCGTCTCCCGAACAGTCTTGGACTCCGACATAAGCTGTTCTGCTATCTTTATCGTGTTTTCTATACAGTGGACGTAACTCTCTTCTGTCATTGATCTGAGGGAAAAGCTCACATTTGCCTTTTTTGGAGGGCATCAGATTACAATAAAATGTTAGGTTGTAACTATGTATACCTACCGAACTTCTGAACCAAGCACCTTAGTTAAACAAATCCTCTGATAGCAAGTGCAGCATGATTAATGGACCCTGTTGTTTCAAAAACCTAACTACGTAGAAGAGGCTAGTGTCCAACTCTTACTTAGGAATTTAGGTTTTAGGACCATCGAAATGTAAGTTAAACAATGTCACTTACTCCGTGGGTACCCTCGTAGGATCCAACTTGAAGCTGATATCAGTGCTGTCCCTGGTCAGGTCCTTGACATGGTACTCCAAGTCGAGGGTTTCATCTTTATTCTTGATCTCGCGCTCCAGGCGGCAGAGCACATTGGTGAGCTCTTTTATCTTCTCCCAGCCCATGTGGCAGACGTCCATTAACACGCGTTTGCTATTCTCCGCGATGTGGAGCTCCTAGAAACATGCTGTATTTACGAGTATAGCCTAATGAAATCGTTCAGGGTTTTCTACCATTTGGGAAAAAATATGGACTCATTCGACTAAGAAGAAAGGATGACCGTGTAGATTACCGACCGTGAGTAAATTACATCGCAGGCAAAAATGCTCCTAAAATTTGTGTCACCTTATTCAGTTCCTCCCCAAGTTGGTCTCTAGTTAGCTCCGGGGGCACTCTCTGATCTCTATTTGAGAGACACTGAGATATCACCATGAATGGAACTTGTAGGGACTCCAAGTGAAGTTCAGTTGCATGTTTTTCTTCTTTCAGAGCCCTTATCTCGTCTCTTACGCATTCTCTTGTGAACCTCTGCTTTTCCCTCCATGCTTGGACTTCGCATATTCTGTAACGAACACGACGAGGAAATTCGCCATAAACATCAATAAGGTTTGTAGGTCAGTAAGACAAATTAATAGGTAGGTACTTATCTACCGTATCTACAAAGGCCTTCAAAGTACATATTCAGACCGAACAAATCTTACCTATCCCTCAACAACTCGTTGTTAACATAGGTATCCCATCTCGTGGTTACCGAAGTTTCGTTCCTTAACTGATTCGCTCGATTTCGCAACTCATAAGACTCAAATCGTCGAAGTCTCGCTTCATTTTGTAGCCTCTGAATGTTTCTTGTCCAGTCTAAAACAGTCAAAGGTCGATGGGGCTTCTCAAAAACAGGTATTGTAGCATCCATTATAAAATAAAAAATTAAATACTAAGCGCCTAAACTACTCAGCTATGAGACAGGGGGGTAATGTTGAATATTGTTTTATCAATAAATGTCTCGACGCTCTATGTATCGCTCTATCTATAGCAATGTACCTAAGTAAGTACAAATACAGGGTAGAGTAAGGCCTTTTCATAGGCTGTTCGGAGATCCTTTTTATTGTTACAGTGTAACTTTAAATGCATCTTCTGCATCGTGGCATAATACAAAACTGCGAACATTATGTTATACTACTCTACTATAACTAAAAAGTCGGTGTAAAAGCTATACAGTGGTTGCTACGAGCATTACACGCATTACATAGCTACATTTTTTTAAATGATCTAGAATTAAAAAAACTAGATTAGTTCATATTTCAGCTTGAAACTCATTGCACATTTTTTAGCCACACCGGAAATTGAAATCATTTAGACCCATTTGAGCACTTATATTTTTATAAGTGTAAAAGAAATCATTTTATTTTCCTTTTAACTGTTCGAAAAAATATGAAAATGGTAGAATGCGGTATAGAAGGTCGCAAAATAGCCATAAAAATTAATAAACTGAATAAATGGAAAAAGTAGGTCTCTTACACCGGAAACACAAATTGACATTTTGTCTAGTTGTCAGTCATAGACAAACTTAGGAAAAGAAAAGTTTAAATTCCAATATGGCCGACAGTTGGCATTTGCAGTAAAAGTCAGCCCAATGTTTGTTACGCTATTAAAAATATTACAACATTGAATAAAAATAGTGTAATTTGCTGCAGATTTTCAGTTGTTGCTCAGAAATTCAGTATTGTTAGCATTTGTAGTGTTCCATCGCCGTGAAAACTTAAGATGTAAGTAATTGGCAGATGTAGGTTTATTTTATTTACAACGTTTGGTTTATTTACACGGATTTTATGAATTAGGTACGACGATAGACGTGGAGGACGCGGCGGGGGCCGTGGTGGCAGCCGCGGAGGCCGTGGCGGTGGCAGGGGTAGTTCACGGGGAGGACGGTCTAGTGATCGCTCCCTAGAGAGAGGAAGTAGCCGCTTCGGTAGCAGCCGCGGCGGTCGGGACGGGGGCCGCGGGGGACGCGACGGCGGCCGAGGCTTCGGAGGTCGCGGCGGCCGCGATGACTTCCGAGGCAATTTCAAGAATGACCAACCGGGTGGTAATCTTAGGAAAATCCGCTGGGACACAATCACTCTCACTCCGTTCCAGAAAAACTTCTATGTACCGCATCAGAACGTGCAGTCGCGCAGTCCGGCGGAGATAGAGGCGTATCGCAGCCAAAACCAGATCACTGTGAAAGGGCGCGATGTTCCAGCGCCGAGCATGTACTTTGAAGAAGGAGGGTTTCCAGATTATGCTATGAAGGAGATATTGAAACAAGGCTTCCCTCATCCTACTCCCATTCAAGCTCAGGGTTGGCCTATTGCACTGTCTGGGAGAGATTTAGTGGGAATTGCTCAGACAGGGTCTGGGAAAACTCTGGCTTATATACTGCCAGCAATTGTCCACATCATCAACCAGCCACGCCTGCTGAGAGATGAGGGGCCCATTGTACTGGTTTTGGCTCCAACTAGAGAGCTTGCTCAACAGATTCAACAGGTTTGTCTGATTATATTCTTGTTAGTTTCTGTTTTTAGAAAATGTGTTATTGAATGACAAGTTGACAACTATGCCTGCTATTATTGGATTGAAACAAGATTGCCTGTTATGGGATCTTGTCTATGGAATCATCAGAAGGACCACAATTAATCATTTGTCTCTAATACCTAATATAAATACTTTTAATTACAAAATGTAAGATGAGTATTTGTTTTCCATTGTGCTACTCCAGGCGTTGATCTCAATGAATGGAATCGCTGCGGAGATGACGGACAATCCGAGCGAACTGGAAATAGTAAATTTATCCAATTACATAAATAATTTGTAGAACTAGCTTATTGCAGGCAGGCTATGTTCGAAAACCTGATGAAAAATTTGCATATGTTTTAAAATATTTTTGATTGGCATCCCAAAATTCTAAATTTTCTTGTTACTAGGTGAGGTTTCTGAACGTAACCTTATTTTTTTTAGTTTTGGGCACAAGTATTTTTGTAATTTCTTTTAGACCTTGCAGCTTATCTGTGGAACGCTTACTTTACTGTGTAGTTTGTTTCAAACAGCAGTTTGCATATCCTCACCATTCTATTCTATATCTATTATATCATCTTCTTAAAAATTTTATAAACTATCTGTACACAGATGTCTATAATAGACTGGGTATTAAACACAAGTAGTTTTTATGTGGGGTAAACTGTCTGTGAACAAACACAAACTCATGAATATTTATAAATGTTTGATCTAATTTCAATAATTCGGGATTTATATATACCTACAACTTATTAGATGTTATTTATCACAAATCCAGTAGATTTTCTTTATTTTTGTTGTTTGTTTTAATCAATATATCTGGTATCCCTTTTGTCATGCTTTCATATTATTTTTGTTCTTTACAAGTATGTAAGAGCAGATTAGGTGGGTTAGGCTCAATTCAGTAATTATTATATGTCCAATATGTGTTCAAGGCCAGTTCGTTCAGACATTGCCATTCTAGCAATGTTGTAATAATCAGAATCTATTAAATATTCTTGTATAATATACAACACATATGGGCATGGCAACACCCACTTAAAGTCATTTAAAATACTGAAAAAGTCCTGGAATGAGTCATCTACTAATTTGTCTGTCATCTCCTATGATCCTATCTTATATCTCTTGCAATATAATAAAACAATAGATCATTCAATATTGTAACTTGGGTGGATTCACGCTAATTTTCACACAAGATAATCTGCTCTTACATACATAACTATGATTTCTAAATCTATTTATCTAGAACAGTGAATGTAAAATCTATTCAGGAATTAAAGGTTTATGCCCATTTGCAGGTGGCCAATGACTTTGGTCAGAGCGTGCAAGTCCGCAACACTTGTATATTTGGTGGAGCCCCGAAGGGGCCGCAGGGCAGGTGCCTTGAGCGAGGCGTGGAGATTGTCATCGCCACACCAGGACGGCTTATTGATTTCTTGGAGAAAGGTGAAGTTCAATTAATTATATTTTATAAATTTTTGCATGCCTCATGGTAGAATGTACTGGACTCTACTTTCACTTAACACCATATTTTTGTACGTACATTCATAGCAAATAAATCATTACATTTCATTTCAAAAATAGTATTTTCTATTTCTCTTTTAATAATTAATTACTTTAAGTCCTCGACTCTTTGGTCTTTGACTGCCTCGTTGCTCTAGTGGTCGCAAGCGCGGCTGCTGTGCTCGCGGTCTCAGGTTAGATTTCTGGGTCGGGCCGAAATCGCTTTGTGGGTTTTCTTAAACTTTCACAAAGCAGCCCGTAGTCTGGAAGTTGGTGATTGATTCACCCGTGCATCGGAGAGCACGTGTCGGTCCTGCGCCTGATCTCTTTCCGGTCGTGTCGGATTGCCGTCCCATCGGGTTATGAGAGTGAAGGAATAGGGAGTGCATCTGTGTCTGCGCAAATGGTCGTGCACTATAGAGGTAATATGTCCTGCGCAGCTGGCTGATCTCCTTAAAATGAGAACATCCGCCGTGGCCGAAATCGGCCGTGGACGCCATTATTATTTGGTCCTCAGATACAATTCCTAATTCCAAACAAGAACACAAAAATTTGATTAATCTCGCCAATATCTACTACTAAGCTTTCTTGCCCACAGACACCACAAACCTTCGTCGCTGCACCTACTTGGTGCTGGATGAGGCAGACCGCATGTTAGACATGGGTTTCGAGCCACAGATCCGCAAAATAATTGAGCAGATTCGACCGGACAGACAGGTAAACATACAACATGTTATAACACTGAAATCTCACCAACAAACCTTCTAAATCTTTATAAAATTAATTCTGTTCCTTTATTATCTCCCTAGGTTCTTATGTGGTCAGCAACCTGGCCCAAGGAAGTACAGAATCTAGCCGAGGAGTTCCTTCATGATTACATCCAGATTAACATAGGTTCTCTGAGCCTGTCTGCAAACCACAATATCCTTCAGATTGTAGATGTGTGTGAGGAATGGGAGAAGAATGATAAGCTGATCACACTGCTCACTGAGATATCTTCGGAGGAGGAAACTAAGACCATCATATTTGCTGAGACTAAGAGAAGGGTGAGTTTTTCAGGGTATAAAGACGGCGGGAATTTCCTAAAACGTGTTCGTAACCAGGTACAATTATGTTACCTATCTCTTGTTGTATTACCCATCATCATCATCAGCCTATCGCAGTCCACTGCTGGACATAGGCCTCTCCAAGTGCACGCCACTGAGATCGATTTTTGTATTACCCATATTGACGTAAATTTCCATCAAGGTGGATGAAATAACCAAAGCCATCAACCGTGCGGGTTGGCGAGCCCTCGCCATCCACGGCGACAAGAACCAACAAGACAGAGACTATGTGCTCAACCAGTTCCGAATGTCCAGCGGCGGTATACTAGTCGCGACCGACGTCGCTGCCCGTGGCCTTGGTAAGTACTAACATCCTGTGTTTAGAGGAAATAACGGAATTTTTTCATGTTTTACTGCAGGGAACGGGTGTTTGTTGAGTGTTGATCACCACGCTTGCTCAAGGCGGATTTGCGATTTTATACTTTAGCTGTCGGTAATTGATGTCCAAGATAAGAATATGCAAATAACTTAATAAAAGTTAACTACATCGAACCCGCACACTCGTACTTGAGAGGCAGGTGCTTTAACCAGAAGGCCATTCAGGAAAAGCTAGGGACATTGTGTTGTGAACTTGTAACATTGTTTAGGGCTGAACAAAATAAATACCAGCACAGAACTACCAAATATTATTAGCACTTTTCGCTTGCAAGACACTGTAAGTTGCCCAGAAGTTACTATCTTATGTTTGTGCCACCGATCATGTTTTTAAATTTATAAATGGTGGTGATTGTTCCCGCCAACTGATGAGGGCATCAAACAAAAGATGAAATGACACAGTTGCGAGTAAGATAAAGACTGAAATGAGTAAATATACCTCTCGCACTGTAACACCGGGGTGTTGTAATGGTCTAAGAGATGTCAGGGGCGTAGTGGAGGTATATGGATGCCATTGCTAAGTGAACAACGCATACTTTGAATATTATGCTTATTCAATGTGAAAATAGGTTCCAGTATTCACGTTTTTTGCACAACAATACTCAAGAAGATATACTTCCACTTTGAATTATGATAGGATCTTATAGAACTACTAAGGTAGACATGAAATAAATGCAATATTTAATGAAGTAATGGTTCATGCAAGAGGTGGCTAAAAGTGAATATTGGAACGGCCACCAAGTATTTATAAACACAGCAATGGTACGATGATACTGCTATATTCTCGGGCCACGATAAACTTATATATTCTGTTGGTAGATATTTATATTTAAGTAATGTTTCTTATAATAATACTCAAAAATTTACTGTTCAGATATTTTGTAACGGGTTTGAAGTTATTAGTAATATACTTTCGCCACGCTAACAGTGTAAAAATCTACCACAGACGCAAACATCTTAGCCCGATAATAATAAAATAAATTTCCATGACTGACTTGGCATTATTCTCGATTGTTTTTCATTTCAGAGGCGCATGCGTGCAGTGTTAACGGCTAGACTATGGTGTGTTGCTGACCTGACCAATACCTTGTTACCAATCGTAACCAAACGACAGTCCTCTGTCAGCGCACACTATTTCAATATGAGCATGCTGCCTCTAACATTAAACTGGGAATTGAGCATAATCAATTAAACAACATGGTCTTATATTCAAGAGTTTCCAAATTTGGGGTTCCCATTTGGTTATAGAGTTAAAATTTAACGTAAGACCATAATAGAGCAATACATGCTTGGTTATTTGTCATGAGAGATTTAATATGAAGATTTGGCCTGCCCTACGCAACTGACAGCGCGGTAAGAGGGCCTAATATAAGTCAGCACACCGTTTCTTGGCCTTCACACTCCGGACTGACGGGCATAATACAGTTATTTCCAGTTTAGCGGCGCCCGAGCAGCCGACACGCCACAAGGTAAATATTATGTGTCTTACATTGTTGGGATGAGCGTTCTCATGCGAAGCTCACGGCAAATGGAGAACAGATTTCTGAATTTATCAATCCATTTGCTGTAGGCTCGCATGTGTCAACTAAACAAGTTTTAAATTTAAATAAAATTGGATTTTCTGATAATGGTCCATTTTGGTCCTTGTATGCGAGCTCTCATCTCAAACCCATAGCTTATCTTGTCCAATACATACATTTTGTTCTACGAGAGTCATCTCTTCTTGTACTAACCTGATGGCTTGGGCGCAGATGTGGAAGACGTGAAGTTTGTGATAAACTATGACTATCCGAACAACTCGGAGGACTATGTGCATCGTATCGGTCGCACGGGCCGCTCGCACAACACCGGCACGGCCTACACGCTCTTCACTCCTAATAATTCTGCTAAGGTACGTGTTATTTTATACTATATCCATCCATTTCCAGTATGTTAATCTTTCATATAAGCTTGTAGTTTCATTCCACTTTTAATTTTTAACCGACTTAACCAAAAAGGAGGTTCTCAATTCGGCCGCTATATATTTTTTTCTAATTAAAATTATTTTTATTTCTAAAAATAATATATTTGGGACATTCCACGCGAAGCGGACAGGTAAAAAATGATGATGTTTCGGATTTCTGAAATATCTGAGTATGTTCTTCCTATACGTGTCCTTGATACGTGTATCAAATATTTTTTTTATAATTTAATGATTGGTTATAGAGTTAAGGGACTTTGAACTTTTGACCAACTGGTGGGGGCATGCCCTAATTAAAAGCCGATTAGTCATAAAATTATAGATGAAAATAATTTAACCACTGGATTCGTTACTTCATTAAATTGACTTTTTTGTAGTATTTTTGAAAACCAAGAAAAACATTTTTTTTTCAACAATTTATACATAAAATTATTTTAAACTTGATTTTCATAAAGTTAGACCACCTCGATTTTTTTTATTTTTTTTACGAAAATAGCTAATATTGTATAGAACATCCTTGCTAAGTTTTATAATGGGCGTGGAAGTGGATTATGAGCTAGGTTGAAAAAACTGTCGAAGCGCGGCGCGTCCTACGCCGTATAATGCGCGTGTCCGCCACTTACGTGAGTTTGCGCAGTTATGCGCGGCGGTTTTTTCAACCTAGCTCATAATCCACTTGCACGCCCATTATGAAACTTAGCAAGGATGTTCTATATAATATTAGCTATTTTCGTAAAAAAAATAAAAAAAATCGAGGTGGTCTAACTTTCTGAAAATCAAGTTTAAAATAATTTTATGTAAAAATTGTTGAAAAAAAAATGTTTTTCTTGGTTTTCAAAAATACTACAAAAAAGTCAATTTAATGAAGTAACGAATCCAGTGGTTAAATTATTTTTATCTATAATTTTATGACTTGATAATCGGCTTTTAATTAGGGCATGCCCACCAGTTGGTCAAAAGTTCAAAGTCCCTTAACTCTATAACCAATCATTAAATTATAAAAATATTTGATACACGTATCAAGGACCCGTATAGGAAGAACATACTCAGATATTTCAGAAATCCGAAACATCATCATTTTTTAACCTGTCCGCTTCGCGTGGAATGTCCCATTTATAATTTTGTGATGTTTCCTAAATAATAATATCTGGTGTACATCGACAGGCTAAAGATCTGATGAACGTCCTGCAAGAGGCGAATCAAGTGGTGAACCCCAAGCTACTGGAGCTGGCTCAGTGTGGCATGGGATTCAAGGGAAAGTATGGTAAGTACCTCACATCTGAATCAGACTGCAATTTAACATCTTACTCATTTAGACTTGAGACATCAAGGACGTAAAATTAGCTTCCTACTGAGTTAAACTACTTAATAATACTTTTTTGCTCCACCACCAAAGAAGATACTATTTTTGTGTATTTGCCTGGCTTAGACCATTACATGTGTTCTATTTTTCTAATAATTTTGAAGTATCAGTTGAGGAACTGATCGCTATTCCGAGCTATTTCCGACGGATCTGTTTGCCACAATCAGATTAAGATGTGTTTTATCGAAATCTAAATTGCTAGGTGATTAAACCTGCAGCCAACTCAATAAGAAGATCAAAATTCATTCAAGTTTCTTTCTAAAACTGTAACAAACGTCCACATTACCATACATAGTTTATAGGTACACCACGATTAATCCAAAAATCTCTATTCCCAGGTCGTAACCGCTACCGCGACCGCGACGAGAGCGGCGGCGGGCGCTTCGAGCGCGGGCGCGGGCGCGGCGGGCGGGACGCGCGCGGCGGGAGGGACTCCCGGGGGGGGCGCGGCCGCTTCGGGGGAGACCGGAGTCAGTACTGATTGTGTGTCTTGTAGTTCTCTATGTGTGTTGTGACACGCTTTTTATTGTTTTTGTTGCCAGTTAGTTTATGTCCCTTTATGAAGTCCCAAAGTAAGCAATGCTTGTTCGGCAAATAATAATAGTATAGATTTTTTCTTTGTCAAAGAGGATTCACGTGTTTTACAGGAGAGGGAACTATAAAGAGTAGAATATCCTGATCCCAATTTTTTATCTAAATCGGTTGAACAGTTTTTGTGTAATGACATGCAAACAAACATGTAACTTTTAATACTAGGAAGACTGAGCATAGATAGATAGAGCTGTCTATTTATTGATTATTTCCTCTTACAAGTAAATAATAGATAAGCCACAACTATTTGACATATTATCTAACAGGAAACAGGAAAAAATTGCTAATTTCGGGATTCAGACAAAGCCAGTAAACCAATAGTAACCATTAATCGCCCAAAATAATTAAATATAAATCTCTCACCAGGCTCAAGATGGGACGACTCAAACAACGACTACGACAGCAACCAAAGCTCATACAACACGCGCTCATACAACCGAGACAGCAGCCGCGACAACTTCCGACAGGACAACGGGTTCCGAGGCCGCGGCCGGGGACGCGGCGCCGACTCCCAGCCCTTCCCCAGCAACTACAGCTTCAACCAGAACCAGGGCTTCAACGTACCGCCACCGACCAGCTACTACAACATGTACGCCCAGCCCCCACCGCCCCCAGCCAACAAATTCGCCGCTAAATAGAAATTTTATTTAGATTAAGATCAACTGGATGTGATGTGAAATTAGTGTTCATAGAATAAGGAGGTCGGGTTTCATTTGACCGGTTTTTTAGATTACAATAGGGCGTAATTCTACTGAATACGGCCTAATAGATGCAATATTATTAACTAGTAAATTAGGCGATTGTTCTCGTCTTTGAAAAAAACACTCAAATGAAAACGGCCTCAGCTTGTAATGTAATTCTTGAAATGATAACACCAAAAGGTCCCTCCTGTAAGTAATTTTACAGAAACGAATAGTTTCACTCGCGTCTAGTTGTAAAATGATAATAGTTTTAATTTTTATTTTTAAGTTTCTGTGAAAGTGATGCTTGGAATCGGACCTATGAGGTTATAGACTATCATATCGTATTTTGTAATATGGCAACAGATTTGTATACGTTTAGCGTCTATTTGAACTATGCAACAATATACAAGAAAGTATATTTGCCAGTTTTAAACTTTTATTTTAAATATTGAAGAATTTAGGATATTATTTACTAGAGCATTTTAAAATTCAGGATGATGTCTATACCTGCTTACTATAGTTTCAAGCTAATATCTGTGTTACTACATAGCTAAATCAGAATAGGATATTTTCAATTAGATTCCTATTTTGATCTCCAATAGTAGAATTGTGTCACTTATCAAGTGTCTTATGCATAGAATAATGTTTTATCAGAATATTTGTTTCTACAGCACATATCCATAGCTCATTGCACCAAATCTTAGTTTTCTAAATGTAACATTCCTGCGTCGTGTAACTCTGTGACAGCATTATACTGGTGATTAATGTAATAAATTGTACAATTCACAGATAATAAAGGTTAATCGAATTTAATAACTGGTTTCATTACTAACTCCTGCTAATCCTTGAGCGTTATTAGTTTTCCAAGCTGTTGTATTGGGATAATAAAATACGATTACATCCATTCACACATTTGCCAAGGCTTTTGGAAGCAGCCATTTTAATAGAACTTGGTACTTAGATATATTTTTAGGTGACGAATTGAGAATCCTCTGGACTGGAGTAACTGTCTGTTTACATGTCAAAACTACTGAACTGATGGGAATGAAATTTTGTGCACAGATAATTTATACCCTGAGAAAATAGATTACTTTAGGAAGTTTTTTGTACTAATTTCAGATCAAATAAAATATCCTTTCAAATTACACAGCTTTATTATCTATTTTTCAAGCAAAGATGCCAACAAACTCATTCATACTCTTATGTAATTAACTTGAAATAGTAGGTCCTTATGATAACCTTTTTTCCCCAAAAAGGTTCAAAGTACCTTATGCAACAGTAGGAGTAACACATTAGACCTATTCTACAAAAAAATTAAAATAAAACAAAAACAGTTGTTAAAGATTTCATTTATTCCTACATAAATAGAACAAGATGATTGCAACTTCCTAAGAACCTTGACAATACTTCACAACGGTCAACTATCACGTGGTGCTGATATATGCTGACTATATTCTGAAGCTGAGTAAAGGCGCTGATTATATTAATGTCCGGAATGTGCTGGCTTGTCAGGGTCGACGTAGCCGAGCTGCTCATCAGGGGTGTGGGGCCAGAAGGTAGGCTTGTTGATGGGGTCGAGAGCTTCCTCTGGGTAGGCATCGCGGTAGTCTTCCATGGTCATCTGGTCGTATGGCAGCAGGGCCTTGATCTCGCTGATCTGTTTCTGGTACCTGGAATGATTTGAAAGGGAATATCGAAAATTGTTGTATAAGAAACACTATCATTCAATATCTTGTTGAAAGGTGTAATATTTTCAGGAACATGAATATTCATAAAATCTGCAACTGAGATGTGAAATATAGGATACACAGTTTATTATCCTGTCTAGGCAAGGACTTATATTACAAGCTATAAGTTGATAGTTAACAGAATAAAATGCGGCTTATTAATTAATAAGTTTATCTATCACAGACAGGTTTTTATACAAATAATTTTCAGTCCAAGAAATAGTTTGGAGCAGTGTTTATCTATAACTTGTATATTACAATGAAATTCTCTATTATATCACTACTTTGTAAATTGCTATAATTTTTGTACAAACTTGTGTGTGGGTACAACATTACACTGCTATGTAGAAGTTATTTACTTACCCAGCAATGTTAGCGTTTGATTCCTGGATGAAGGCTTCGATAGATTTCTTGACCTCAGCCCATTGTGCCTCGACCTGAGCGCTCTGTGTGTCAGCAGGGTACGGCACCTTCAGCGCTTCGTACTGCTTCTGGAAGGTGTCAACCATACCAGGGATGGGCACAGCATTCTTGTACTGGGCCCAGTTGATCTTCGGCGGCTCAGGTGGGTTAGCCAAAACCCTACAACAAGCAAATTAATTAACCAAAAACTCCAAACGAAAATTATGTAATCCATCGATCAAAACTAACCTTCGGAGATAAGTGTCGGACTTAATTTTGAAAGCCGCAAGGTGGACTTTCTGTTCGGCCGGGACCCTTTCGGCGAGGGCAGCCCAGTTTACGGAGCTCTGTGCAATCCTTTTCGCCATTTTTCGGCGATTTTTATTTCTTTCTACAAAATTACAGGGCTGTCAGGAAGTGGTCAAACGATAATAGACAACAGTAGTTTTCTTTCAAAATTCTGATTGAGATACGCGGCTTTTAAGCCATTGATTTGAAAGAAGTTGTCTATGATTTCTTCAAACAAACTGCAGTTTTGTTTGCTTATTACTCGAGTTTTCAATATTGTAGAAGAGGTCAATAAAAATAAGCACGAGTGGCAATTGGGTATATTAACTAGGTTTGGGTCGATCATCGATATATATTATGTACTACGTACTAGATAGAACGTTCCGAACAAAAAGCTTACCACACTGAAATGCACTGCAGACTATGCATTGCCCAAAATGGCAAATCAGAGCGATTTTGACACCTGCGTCAGACGGATGACTATGAAACGACAATTATAAAATAGAAAATACATATCAAGGTATAAACTTACACACATAAACTATTCGAGAGTCAAGTTAGTAAAATTACACGCTGTTCATGCTATTACAACGCTTGTATATCATACTTTTCATTTATAATTCAATTTTACAAATATGCATTAATTTGTTCCCGCCCGCCATCTTAAATTATGGATTAAGAAAATCGTGCAGAAACAGATGTGCCATAAAACTGGCAGTAGGTAAAATATCAATGAAAACAGACTTCACTTTGTCATGGTATGTTCTTACTTTCAAGAAAAAATAATATGACCTCGTATGTATTTCGCTACTGTAAAAACACTACAACATATTATATCAGCGCGTTTAAATTCGCGAAAATTTGTGAAAGCCCTCTTAAGAAAAAAAACATCGTAATGATTATTAAAAAACCCTAAAAATAAGTTCCTGGTAAAGGTCCCTTTGTCACTATAAGTTGGACCTAACTTGCCACTCTCATCTCGATTTCCGATTTTTAAAGTAATACTAAGCTCCGAGTTGTTACAGAATTATGTAAGTTCAGGATTTCACATATCCCGTCGCTCTCTGATGATGATATATCATCGAGAATTTCCTATATTCATATAAAATTAAGTTTTTTATGTATGGCCATGAATAAGTGTAGGGCAGGAAAGCTGGGATAATAACAACATATTTAAATAAATACATTTATTTTACCTTTGGTTCACTTATTTATTAACAGAACTATTCTAATTACACAATATAATAAATTATTTTAAGCAAACATTTTCCTTTTTTTGATATTCTGTCGTCACAAATCCTGATTAAAATAAATAGTAACTTTTTATGCAACCAAAACTGTATATTAAAATAACAATGTCAACATAACGGTTTCTCCCACGTAGCTATGTTTCAGGGGATATTTATCCTAATTGACTTTTACATATCAGTCTTCACAAGAACTATTATTATTACAATATTTTGCTACAACTCAACGTGACAATTATTTGCCGTGATCATGAACTATTTTTGTAGAACATTGTTTTAGCAATGAACAACAACATTGCACATTTGCTATACGCATTATAAAACAGAATGAGGTCACAGTTTCAGAGAACTTGTTGATCATATTAAATTAAAGATAAAACCAAGAGCAATAAAAATTGTTACTTTCATAGCTCAAAAATGAAAACAGCACTTCTTTGAAAAACGTTGATCGAGTTCTATTAATAGCGATTTCCATATTCCATACTGTGTTTAGAAGTACCTAGGCATTAAGCGAACTATTCAAAATATTGCAAAGGCTATGCATGGAAGGTGTGCCGAAAATAAATGACGAATTACAGAGACTCAAATAACTACATATTAGCTTATCTGAGTCAGTAAGAACAACGATATTGGAATTGGAAGTATTCTCATTAATCTCGTCAAACATTTGTCAGGTCTTTTTGAGGCGGATACAGACTAACCAAATTGCAATCAATTACACATTTTAGTGCCTGGATCCAATCTTACAGAATTGAACGATCGTATAAAAACTAAAAATAATTTATAACCTAAAGGAATGCATTCTTACGTTTAAATAATATTACATATATTATAATTATTTTCTTATCGCATTAAAGATTTATTTATATTTATTATTTATATAAAAAATAAAGGTAGGTAATATTTTACTTTGGTTAAGTTAACTGGTAAGCATCAATTGTAGCTATTAGAACCTGATTTTATATACATATGTATAATTAATATTTACAGGAATTAGATTTACTGTGCACTCACTAACATACTGTCTTTAAAAGTCGTTAAGTTTGTGCATTTAATAGTTACATAGATTATTTTAATCGACAGCCCAATTACACAAGGCTGTTTGGATCGTCATAGATTTTGTATATGTTAGGTATAGTTAGGAATAGATAAGAATTACAATTTGTAGTGAGCATACAGTTTCTAGAACATAAAATCATTTTTATTTCGGTCTAAAAATTGCAATCCACTTTTTACGACGTCGGCGTTCTGTTAATGAGATTCATAAACGTAGGTAAATGCAGAATTGGGTTAGCACTAGGTATCTAGCGGACATAGTAAACTAAAAGAATCTATAACAGGCTACAGCGTAATTTCTACGGAACCCAAAAAAACAACCAAATATACCCACAAGTTTTAAGCAAATTAAATTACACTTTCCTGATGCTTAGGAATTTCTGTGTAAACTAAAAACTATTTTGGACGTTTATTGATTTACAATACAACGATAAAACTTGCAATCAACTTCAAACCATAAAGAATTCTTTCAAAAGAAACATATCCTGCTTCGCCGATAGATGTCACTGGTGTATTCATAAATTGGCGGGCTTATCCTTCATGTGGTTTCGTTTTTCGGCGTAATGCGGGGAGTTAGAGGAATGGCCCATAGTCCGGCTTCCCCAGGTTGTCCGTCGGCCCACGGTGCTGTTCTTGCAGAACTTGAGTAGATTGGCGTAGGCAGCCCGGTACTGTCTGTTGGTGGCGGCGTAGATCAGTGGGTTGATGACGCTGGAAGCCCAGGCGAGGATGGAAGCTATGATGTGCAGCCAGGGGTAGGTGATGCCGTCGTCTGCCACGTTCATGATCATGAGGGGTAGGAAACACGCGAGGAAGCAAAGGAAGATCGTCAGCATGAGTGTCGTTAAGCGGGAGTCCTCTTCTTTCTCTTTGGCTGTTTGGCCGGATAGTTTGCTGTGGACAAAGAGATCATAAGTTTATTTCGTTCCCAGGCATTTCACTGCTCAAAATTAGTACGGAACCTTTAGCTTCATTTGAATATTCACGGATGCAACATGAATCTTTAATAACGGGACATAAAATCCCGGGAATTTTATACCCTTACCCCACCACCACTTAAAACCCAACACACCCAACCCACCACCACATTAGCCACGCTAGTGACATGTGATCCTCACCCACATACACACCTGCGGCCCTCCAGCTTCCTCTTACTCTGGCGCACTCTCCAGTAGATGCAGGAGTAAGACACGATGATCACGACGCAAGGCAGAGCGAAGCCGAACACGAATAGATACTTCTTGGGCGACTTGCCGTCTTTGGGTAGGATGGTGCAGGAAAACGTACTGGCGTCTAGGCCTAGCTGGCCCCATACGCCGAGGAGGGGTGGTACCTGGGAACGAAAGATAGTGTAAATAGGTGACGAGCTCTACAGGGTTGCGCGGATGGCGGGGCGCAACCTCTTCCCCTTCGGGTTAGGCTGATTAAAACAGGGCTTTGAACTTGTCAATGAACCTACATAGATTCGACCACTGTGGACCAAACGTGTTGAAACCAGTGGCGTAGCGTGGGTATCTGCCGCCCGGGGCAGTTGTCGATTTTGCCGCCCCTTCCCGTATATTTTTTTTAACAAGTGTTACAGGTCGTTTGTCATTTTTAACCGACTTCAAAAAAAGGTTTTTTTTTGTATCGACGTTAAAAATCATCAAATGACCCTTCCCACTGTGGGTTAGTAGCGGTGAGGGAGTGTCAGACTCTTTTTGACTAAAAACCGTCGTGTTCCGTTGAAGGCCTTTTATGTTCCAGAGCCGCGGTAACTCTTTCGAACAACCCGCAGCCCCGGCAGAAGGGGGAGGTTTTCAAGTAGACTTTTCTTTTATATCTTTGTTACTTGATTTCTTGAAGGTTTTAAAATTCTTTTAGGTACGCAGGCTAGCGAAGTAGGTACCTATAAGTATATATGAAATTGAAATAATTTTAAAAGCGCTATAGCAGTCAAGTTTATCTAACCCAGTGATTCTTAACGTTTTAGTCATGAGGGACCACTTTAACTAAAGTTTGTCTTGCCGAGGACCACCTCAAAGGTTTACCTAAATTAGCACTCTGCTAAACGCATGTCGGCAGTTGTGTAGGTAAGCAAATGCAAATAAAGAAAATCTTGCCTATGTAGTTTCCAAATGCGCGAGCGAAGCGAGCGCGAAATTTTTGTCGTACTTAAACCAAATATTACGTTAAAATTTAGCCCAAACGCACTTAACTTTTTGTTTGTTGACAGATGCAAAATAAGGGCATATCGTTTTATCGGATTAAAACAAAAATTACGTAAAATTTTGCCCAAACGTACAGTCAGCGCCAAAAGTCGATGAACAGAATCAACATGACAAAACACCTGTTCACAATAAAATGCCATAAGTTATAGTTGCAACTAGGAAACAAAATAGCATGTACACCAGAAATTTACAAAAGTCGTTAAACACGAGTATTTCAAAAGTATCTGTGCACTAGTATTCCTAAAGTCGCTGTACACCATCAATCCAAATGTCGCTGAACATAATTGTATCAAAAGTCACTAAACAGCTGTAAATACAAAATTAGGTTAACAAAGTATATTTTTAATGTTGCCGTGTGTTAATATACTTTTGACGCTTATGTTGTTCAGCTACTTTTGGGACAGTGCAGCTTGCTTAACCTTAATAATGTATGTTAACACGTTAGTATCAATTTCAATACTTATTCACAAACCTTTTCTATTTTATTGTCCGTTATTACATGACAATGTTTAGCTATAATTAGACATAAACTTATATTTCTTTCTTACAATATCGGATAAGTAATAGATGCACCCATACTTATCAATATGTGCTTGAATATTACCAAACGATTGATTTAATAATAAAAATATAACACTGACTCGTCCTGGCAATCGATTCCTAAGACTTTTTAATCTCTATATAAAAATATCTTATTTTTATATCTACTATAGAAAAATAAGTCGGGGTTTCCTTCCTGACGCTATAACTCCAGAACGCACGAACCGATTCCCACAGTTTTCATTCGTTGGAAAGGTCTCGGGCTCCGTGAGGTTTATAGCAAAGAAAATTCTGGAAAAATTTTAACAGACAAAATGTTACATAAAACGAAGCCATCTGGTGGCGAAACGGAGTTCGCCGGGTTTGCTAGTCTATATGACATAACATAAACATAACTCTAATGATCTACGAAGCGATTATTGTGACGGTCCTTGTAATTTACTTTGCGCGAATCTTACAAAACCTACCTTTCTTTAATTTTTAATTTATTATTATTTCTATTCACATGACATAATTTTAGTCTAGCGTATGATTGTCGTAGTCTTAAGTTGTGTAAGTGCATAATTGTTTATTTATATTATTGAGATACATCAATCGATAAAATCACAATAATTCCATATAATGTGCATATTACGAAGCATGAACATCACAGAATTGTTCTTTTGAAAGAACAAGGATACAATGTATCAGAAATTGCTGCAGAATTAGGAGTTTCGGTAAGTAATAAAACATACATTATTAAGGTTAAGCAAGCTGCACTGTCCCAAAAGTAGCTGAACAACATAAGCGTCAAAAGTATATTAACACACGGCAACATTAAAAATATACTTTGTTAACCTAATTTTGTATTTACAGCTGTTTAGTGACTTTTGATACAATTATGTTCAGCGACATTTGGATTGATGGTGTACAGCGACTTTAGGAATACTAGTGCACAGATACTTTTGAAATACTCGTGTTTAACGACTTTTGTAAATTTCTGGTGTACATGCTATTTTGTTTCCTAGGTGCGACTATAACTTATGGCATTTTATTGTGAATAGGTGTTTTGTCATGTTGATTCTGTTCATCGACTTTTGGTGCTGACTGTACTTAACGTTTTGTTTGTTGACAAATGCAAAAATAAGGGCCATAATATAGTTTCTGAATACGCGAGCGAAGCGAGCGCGAAATTTTAATTATTTTTTATTTAAGACTCAAAACCAAAATTACGTAAAATGTAGTGTCACGTGTGTTTTAAGTACCAAATTTTAACAATAATTAATTTTAAGTTTAAAAAGTTTCAACTTTCTTCTTTAATGTTTGTTATTTTTAGACAGTTTTATGTAGCGGCACAGATACTAGTTGCGAACAATTTTTTTTTTTAAATTGGGTGAATTTTGCCGCCCCCTAAAAGCTGCCGCCCGGGGAATTTGCCCCCCTTGCCCCCCCCACGCTACGCCACTGGTTGAAACTACGCGAATATGAAAGATAAAAGTTGCAGTTAAGTATTAACATAATAGATAGGTGTATGTACATAGTAGGATTGATTAAATAAACTTCAAAGTACGATAATAAAAAAAAAACAAGTAAGTCTGTAAATGGCAGTTACAGCTATATTAACGTTACTATGACTAATGTTTGCATAATGAGAAGCCTGATATTGCAATAAGCACTACTTTAAAACAGAGTTATGATGAAAACGCTTTATTTAGTTGAAGGTTTATTTCAGAAGTTCTCTGTATGCTTAAAAATATCTATTGATGAAATGATGATAATGCCCTAATAATGTAAAAAAAACGAATATGCCATGACGGAACAAAATAATCAGCACCGTCAACATTTTATTGAATGCGGGTTCTCATAAAGCGGAATTATTCAAAAGGGTGTTAATGTCAAGTGGTATTAAAATGCAACAGTTTGGAGTCATTAACGCGATTCCCACTGTTGGACTGAACTGCTGTTTCACGACTTACTGCCTATAATATGAAATGAAGTAATTGAGATGACTGTGTGAGTTACAGGATGGAAATAGGTTTAGTAGACACTAAAGGAATTTTAGTGCTGTGGTGCAAGTTACAGAAATAAGCGAATTAGACATGTAAGTACCTAGACTAGAGGAGATGTGTCTGATTTTCGTTGTGATTTTCATTAATTATTAAATTATTTTGTATTAAATGTTTTATATGAGAGCCAAACAAAGATGTCAAAAGAAAAAATACTATTGAAAGAAAATATACTTTTGGACCAAAACAAATACATATTTTAAAAGGATGTGTCATTTGATTTGTTGTCGTTTAAATCCGGGATTCTTCGGAAATTCTATAACTCTCTTTTACATTTTCGTCGAGAGCACATTCCTCTGGTTACATCACAGTAATTAATGAGTACGCTGTGCTAGCGGAGGATGTTAGCTAATTCAGGACAATCAACGCGTGGAAGTGCAATGAACGAATTCTAGCTTCCTTTATTACCATAAAAGTTTATTTATTTGGGCTGGCAACATCGTTGCAATGTACCAATGTGTACCAATGGCAGCGTTGTGTGTGTTCCAAGTAACGGATAAAATTATTATCTTTTTGATTCCAGTAATAATTTAATATTGTTATTGTAGGACTGGTGTAATAAATTGTGTTTTTTGTTCCGGGTCCCTTTATTATTTATGACTGACTTTAAACAGATGGTTCGTATCGTACATTTATTTGATTTTGTTATTGTTTAATGTTTATGACTTTTAAATAATATATTTTTTTTATGTTCTTTAGATGTAACGTATCAAGTGTAGTTGCCGGGTTCTTACGAAAATATCATCATAGCACAATAACAAGCACTTACGATTTCAATTGCGAAGGATTTGCTAAAATAAGACTAGCTTGAGCTTAGTTTCGATATTTTGCATTTTCCAAGTTCCCATATTTTCCCATAATGATTCGCTACACTTTGGCAAAATGTTCAATTTAACAAATCTCAAGCGAGAACTTGATGAAAGCTGGCGTCGACTGATAGACTGATTTGTGTTTTGATTCCAATGTGATGCAATTGTTTTTGTTATAAAAATACCTAGAAATTTTGTTTAAACGCCGTCCAATGATTGATAGGAACCATTTGTTACAATATTCTTGTGTATTTTATGTTTGAACGTAATGAGAGTGAATATGCTTGCAATTTTGAGGAAATGCTCATTACGTACATATGCATTTGATGATTATTATGACTTGAGTGACGATGGTGAGACGGCTTTCTTAAATTTTAGAATACTTCTACTCATTAATTAATTCAGTCCCGAAAAGGCGAGCTCTACCAATTAAATAAACCCTTTTTACGTAGGACATTGCCGTTTTTGTTCATTTTTAGAGACTAACGCTACTTTAGATAAAACATAGACGCACTGCTACATCTTACTTAAGTTTACACTTAGTGAAGTTACTTAGCTTTGAATGAACTTACCATCAGTCCGAATGAGACCAGCCATATAAGCAGCAGTTGCACCCAGATCTTCGTAGTGGTGTATATTTGCGAGTACATATCGTAGTACGCGATCAGAGTGTATCTGAAACAATACGCAGAAATCAGCATCAAACGCACCATTTTATAGCAGAGTACGCAAGTATGCGGTATCATATAAATCTAGGTTATATTTACATACACGGTTCAACTATTTTTAGTCGTTTAGACGTAAAAAGGGTAAACAATTTACTAGAGGAAGTAAAAGAACCTATCTACACGTGGATTTTAAAATATTTGGAGCGTTCCTATTTTAGTGAAGTTCAGATAAAAATATTGAAGAAATAACATCATTGGTATTTAGAATTTCTAGTGAATTTGTATGGATCAATAAACACACTTAAGATTGTTTACACGCTCACCTATAATAGGGCCACCCTTGTGTGAGCATCAACAAGAAAGTAGGTACTTATAAGCTGATTTATGATACTAAGATTTAACTTATGTACAGACTTAGAGGACACTTAATACCTTAAGACATTCTCTGCCATTGAACTTTTGTACTCAAAATTAACACGTGTTAGATGAAATAAGTTCTCATTTAATTACGCATCTCAACAATCTAAAATGTGAAGTGTTTGTTTGCTTTAATCTCAGGAACTTTTGGAGCGATTTGAAAAAAATCTTTTCAGATGTCGAGGAAGGCTACTTTTTATTCGGGCGTGTGCCAAAAACTGCTGGCGGAAGCTTGACTATTGAGCAGACATGACACGTAAGTAGATATAGCTGGTCCATGCCCCATCTAATTAAAGACCAAACATCTCCCAATTAAAATGAACACAAGCTTTTAACCAGCAGTTTTATTTGACGCGATAAAACAACAAAGTGTCTCCACTTAAGTTGATAACATTTACTTTTCGCTTTCATAATATAATCACCACTTCACAACACTCCCTTATCTGGCGTGGGAAAGTGAGTATGTTTACCAGGGACCTCGGATTAGATAACAATTTGTGGCTTAACTTGTTGGTTCACTGTAAGGATTGATATAATTAGTTAAATGGTGAAGGACGTGTCTGTCGGTGCCTTTGATTGTGTCTGCCTCTGTGGCAGTTGCGATGGATTTGCATTGGGAATCAATTACTGGTATTATGCGACTGTGATTACGCTAGGCTGCCTTGAGAGCTGTTTTAGTCTAATGTGATCCTTTTGAAGTTATGACAGCAAAGGCCGTGGTGCTTTGCACAGATCGATTGTAGCATTGTTTGCAATTGTTTGTTGTTACAATTCAATAAATGGAGGGCGAACTTTATCAAAGCGGGATTTATGATTGGTTGTTTATATTCTAAAACAAAGGCCTTCATGTAGTTCACAATAACGTGGCCCATTATGATAAAAAAATACCCTAAAGGGCAATAGGAACACCATTTAAATCACAACTTTAATGAGCCGCTTTCCCAACAATCACATCAACAAATTAGAGTGCATTACTTACAAAGCCTTTAACTGAAGCCAAACAGAACAAAAAACTGGAGGCACAGGCCCTCATTGTGCACAGTGGGCTCTTTGTACCCCGGCTACTGACCCATCGTCAATGGGTTTATTTTTGTTTGGCTCGGGCCCTTCGCCCACTGGGCGGGACAGATGCGAACACAGATGGAACTGCGATGGATTAAATCGGTGACGCCAGATGCAAGCGATCCGTGACGGCAAATATTGCTTTAAGGTTTTATTTACTTTTATATTTTTAGATATGGATTTGGATATGTGTACAGGAGGGTAACAATATACGGAAGATTGATAAATCAACACTTATACCTGCCTTACTGTGTGGGGATAATTTAATTAGAGCGATCATTTAAATAATCCTTAAAAGAACGAAGGCAGGAAGCATGATATATTTATGTAGGTACTTTTCAGGTACAAAAAGGCACGTCATTGTTACAATCCGTCTTATTTACAATTGACCCTAAAGGCAATGACTTAAATATGCGGTGTTTGATCTACCTTAGGATAAGGGCAAGAGGATGATAATGATCCACCTTAATTAGCAAGAGCCACCTTACAAGCATGACTTTTGAGCAAAGAGGACAAACAATTTGGAAATCTGCTTTGTTTTTTAAATCGCTATTGCCTACAACTTGCACCACCACCAAAGGTTTGGGCATTTTATTTCATCTTGCATGTGGTTATTTCATAAATGGAACTTAAAATGCATGTGCGCAAATGTTTCGAATAAAATGTAGGTCAGCTGAAGCACGTACCGTGTAGGAGGGTACCTTATCCAGAGTCATTCGGTAGGTGGTAATCGCGTAACCGCCTGCGCTGTTTTTGGTTTGACAAATATTGCTTCATCTTACACATTAGGTAGCTGGAGTAAGCACATTTTAAACAATGTTAACATCAGATTTGATGATTTTGAAAATATAAATGGTGACCAGTTCTTGGCCTAGATTTTGGAATATTTTTTTTCTTATCTTGAGACTTAAGACTTCTGTCGAACGCTTTTGATTTTCGTCGATAAGTTCAACTACCTATTAAGAGCGAGAGTATTAGATACTAAAATCTAATTTTAGCAAAAATATTTCCGCAAATAGATATCCTACCTAATGACTTTATCATATTTACTTTGAAAATTGAAGTGTACCTAAAAGACCACACCCCCAAACGCCATTACCCACAACAGACCAACAGATGTACCTATTTATAATCCAGCCTCTTGAAACAGGTGAACCACGCAAATGATTTGATTTACACCACCTACGTCGATTGGCTAATACGTGTTATGATGTTATTCTGCACTGTACAGGATATTGCGATAATCATAAGATCGATTTAGTGCCAGAACACTAAGTATGTGAGTATTGAAACTGTACAGTGCACGGTACACTGTTATCGGGTAAAATGTGGCTTGTAGATGCAGCGTCGTGCAATGTGAGTCATGAAAGGAGAGTGAGTTTGACTATAGTTTTTCGAAAAAATTGTACGGTCTAAGTTGCTGTAGGTATCTATACGAAATAAAAGGTACATCAATCAGTTATTTTTGATTTTCAACATTCATCCAAGATTTTTTCTCATTGTTTTTAAACTTTCAAAACCGTATCTAATTATTAGCTGGTGTCAATTGCAATCCAGTAGAAATTACACATAGCAAGAGATGATCACTTTAGCCACATACATATAACACCGATAGTGGTTTTATACTTTCTTTATTCTTTATCTTCTTTCTTTATTTTTGACATATTTTATTTTACCTTAATTTTGCTTTTTTTGTTATTAGCTATTAGTTATAAATTTTGTTCCTGAACTTCGTTTCTGATTGACATATTTTATTCCTATTTAGTAGATTTCTTAAATTTTATTAGCTTTTAGTTACTTATAAGTCATCTTGCTATGTACATCCTTGGTAAACCCTCTTAATCGGTACCCAAGATACAGGCTTGCCTAGTTTGGGGCCAATGTTATATTGTAAACTGTAGGTACTTATTTTTTTTTTTGGAAATAAACATTTTACTTTTTATTTTACTTTACTACAAAAATAATGTTAAATGTTATTTCTTAACAACACTGTAATTAGGTACACTGAAACTTGAAAACCTTGTTTTTCCGAGGCTTTTCATTTTTAACCGACTTCCCAAAAAGGAGGAGGTTCTCAATTCGGCCGGTATGTTTTTTTTTTTTTCTATGTATGTACATCGATTACTCCGAGGTTTATAGACCGATTTGCGTGATTCTTTTTTTGTTCGACGCGAAATAGCTGCCAGTTGGTCCCATAGTCATCAGGTCAGGATCTGATGATGGGAACCCTGAGAAATCGAGGGCAACCTTCGAAAGTTGTAGGCATACATAGGGTAAAAACTTAACACTCAGGTGTATGCCTAAAAGTACTATTCAACAGTGAAGGTTTGGAGCTGACCTGATGATGGAGACCAGAGAGGGTCGAGGGAACTCGACAACTGAATATGTAAACTACCTCGTGTTTGGGCTTATATTATTTGTATTGACGAGACCTTTGCAACAGCGAAGGTTTGGAGCTGACCTGATGATGGAGACCAGAGAGGGTCGAGGTAACTCGACAACTGAATATGTAAACTGCCTCGTGTTTGGGCTTTTATTATTTGTATTGACAAAACGTTTGCAACAGTGAAGGTTTGGAGCTGATCTGATGATGGAGACCAGAGAAGGTCGAGGGGACTCGACAACTGAATATGTAAAAAACCTTGTATTTGGGCTTATATTTTTTATATTGATGAGAACTTTCCACTTATATGGATAGTGACAACTATTCGTATCACTGAAAAGCAGTAAATAAAAAACTTTTTTACAAAAAAATTAAACCGACTTCCAAAAACACTAAAAAGCAAAAAAAAATACTAATTTTAGGTGCATCGGCCTACAAGTCGGTGGCAAAATTAACTTAGTAACATCCATTAGACACCGACTTCTAGGCCGATGCACCTAAAATTAGTATTTTTTTTTGCTTTTTAGTGTTTTTGGAAGTCGGTTTAATTTTTTTACATTTTAAGTAGGTTAATGTCATCATACGCTAGCTTCCCTAGTATGAACAATTTTATTGCTGCAACATCTTGGAAATCCTTCGTGCGTAAGCGCAATCAAACCAAGTCAACGATAACTCATTTAACTCGATTTTATTCGAGTTTTACGAGATCTCTTGTTAATGTTTCAGATACATTCCGATCCCGACTTTGTCCAGTAGGTATTCTAGTTCGTATGTACATTTACTATTAGAAGTCATTTTAATATTTTAGTCGTAGTAATTCTTTGGGTTTCCCTTCAAAAAACTTGATAAAACCAGTTTAACTTAGGTATAACTTGATATTGTAAGAGCCAATGAGTGTAAGTTTACCGACAAGAACTTTCAACAATGCTGATGAATATTTTACTAAAATTTTACTAACTAAGTACGCACTGAAATCAGAAAGCAAATCTATATTTACATCTAAAGAGAAGGGCACCTCTTAATACGCAATTAAGGCGAATCCTGAAAGCTAAAAATAAAGCAACATGTTTTCGAGAAAGGCTCGCAAGCATATAAACAAAAATGTTTATTATTCTAAATTAAATATTTTCGCGTTTATCGGCCATTAGCGTACTTATAAATTAAGTTTGAATGTAAGCTGCTGTTGAATAATTTGAGTCTGGTTGAATGCGTTTCTTTGAGTGTGTGACCGATTTTTCAGTAACATTGGTTTCATACAATTTTCTTGTTATGCCTGAAATCCTTTATTTATATTGAGCGGCTGTTGATAAACTTTTCCTGCAATTACGGGAGAAAAGAATCTATTTTTTTAAATGAAATAATAATTTATTTTTGTGGTAGCAAAAGGTCATGTATTGCCTAGGACAATTTCTTATTTTAGTCTTATTTTATACCGGAAAAGTCTAGAAACATGGAATTCTTCACTTACTGAAGCGTCAGTAATTCTAGTTAATTACTAAGTAATCACCAAATATGCAGTTAGTTAATCTTATCACTTATTCCCATGAATGATGGATCAGCCAATAATGACAGAGTATTACCAAATACCCACATTACCCACGCACGGCCGACATAATTATAAGTTTGTGTTGGTTTCTATCACATTCCGAAGAAAACTATTTTAATTTCAACGCATCAATGGCTGGTATTCTTAGATAAATAGCTTCTGTACATGTTGACATGTTATAATTACTGATCTTAGTCGCCATACCAAAACATTGTTGAAGTTGTTGGTAATGGAAGTCGGTGAAGGAATTTGCGGACATTATATTCTTTACAGTACATATATCTTTTAGTAGCAGTTTCCCGGTCTCATCTGCGTCCCGTGAAAACCTACTCTAACCCGGAGAAAGAGCCTATGTCACTTGGGGATAGCTTACCTTCCCTACAATGTAAATTTTTTTTAGAAAAGAATAGAATAGAATATCATTTATTTGCATACAACATGGTATACAAGATGGTAACTTAAAATATAATTGACGAACATACATGTTTTGCTTAATACATACATAAGCGTACAAATTTTACATGTATAACAATATAATATGATTGTGACGCTGTTATCGAATCTTGAATCAGTTTAGTAATACAAGAAAATCTATTGTTCTATTTGTTTTTGTGGTCTGAATAAAACTGAAAGAAATCTGTTTTAAGACATGTTTTTAATAAATAAAACAAAATTATTTTTTATCTGTGTGCTAAGGGAAAATTACGCCTTTAACTATATTTATTTTCATTACATAATGTGTAATACAGATGTTATAGGAAAATCAACAAATGAAAGAAGGATATCGGCTGATGGCTGATCTATAAATATGATAGAAATAATAGATTTGATTGGCTGTTTATTACTTGCTCGTAAAAAGGCGGAAGAAACAGCCGATGTTGCTAATGGATTATTTTGATCAGTTTGTTTTTCAAGAAAATTTAATTAACCTACCTAAGGTTAAAACATGGATGAGTAAGTGTAAGTTATGCAAATAATATTAAATAAATATTTTTTTTATTGAATTTGTTTGTATACTCAGGTTGTTTTAAAATATTGTGACGCGATTTACGGAAGCTCAGTGATGTCATAAATATACGAGATATACATATGTATCTAGTTAAGTATCTACCTATTACTGTATTACCTATATTTTGCACTGATATTGATATTATGAAAATATTTATATTGCAGATGCCACAGGAAAACCGCATGTGAATTATTTTTAGGATCAGATTCCACTAATGCTATTAGCTAAAAAGAAGTGTTTGTGTGTAGTAAGTAGGTACCTATGTGTACGCTTGTTCACGGCAAATTGGCGATTTCCGACTGTTTTCTAGAGGTAGAGATGCGTCCCTTTGCCTTTTACTCAGTCAATGGTGTCTAAGATAAACGTACAAAGTACAATAATTAAGAAAATATAGCTTACATTTTTATACTAATTACTTTTTCAAAATAAAGCTTTATCTTCAATCCGGATTTAAATTAGTATCTTTGAATTAGTCAAGGATCAAAAGAAAACCAAACAGTTCCTAAATAAACATTGGGTAACAGATTTGGTCAACATAATTAAACCAGTGTGTTACAATTAGGAGAACCCTCATAAAACAGAAATAATAACTGCTCTTTCAATTATCATTAACGCCTCCCTATGTAAACAATGAAAGCACCCCTATTATTTTCAAAAAATAAATACGCTTGCTGGATTGTAACTGATCTAATTACTTTTTAAATAATGTTTGATTACCTACTCTTCCCTTGCTCAGAAATTTTAATACGTTTGGAAAAACGTGTATATTTCATGAAATCGGCGGTTTTTTTTCCTTAATGCTACTGAATTCCATTGATACTGTTTAACTATGCAAACATATTACTATTATCGAAATATATGTAACTACGAATTTAAAACCTTCTATTTTTTTGAGAATTGGTAAATAAAAAGGAATACATAGTTACACTTGCTTGCATTAAAAATGACCTATTTATTGTTGGGTCATTATAATATTAAACTGTAGATATTCTTGGCTGGCTGTCTGTCAGTTCCTCATGTTATCAAGCAACTGACAGCTTTGTTTAATGATGCAAATATTATTCTGATAAATAAGATGTCCAACAAGAAGCAACAGTAGCTATTGTGTGAATATTTTTAGTTATGTTGCAATTTTGCTTCAGATTAAAATGTAGCTTTTTAAAAAATATTTCAATTCAAAGACTGTTTTATTGTTTATCGAATTTAGACGTTGATATTTTATTTAAAAAAATACCGACCCTATAATATGTAGTTGTAACTCCCTTCATAGGTGAAATTAAACGTCTCAATTCAACAGAACACAAAAACTAATAAAAATAAAGTATTTATTGGGTGCAGCGGAGGTGAACGCAACGCATAAGCATCGCACACGTACACTCGAGGACACTTTAAATTGGTTACCACGCATTAATATTAATGCACCAGTATTATGGTAATGCTTTAATCTGAGGGCGGGTCGACGAACCGAATATATTGCTTTCAAAATCACCACAATGGGATATTGTGTGTCGAATAAAATTGTCTTATTGTTTCAATTTCTTGGGAAGTAATTGCATAAACAAGTTTATCGAAACGAAAGTGACGTTTTGAGTTCACCGCGAGCTTTGTACCTAGTTTATATTTGTTTGATTGTGGCAACAGGCGCCCACGTCATCATTTTCCCTCAGTGTTCGTCCGTGTGGTAAACAAACAGTTAAATCTAAAATCTGATGTTAAACATAAAATTGATGAATAGTAAAAAAAAAGAAAAATAAAAAAAACCACTTATGATGTTTTGACGGATAACATTGGGATAGAAAAACAAAAAATAAGTGCATAATTTGGGAGTGATTTTACAGGTTCCGTGAATTCTGCAGTAGGTCAATATCGCTAGCTATCACCGGTTCCTATAAATAGCGTCTTGAATGAGGAGTATTTTTTCTCCGGCATCAGTAAAGAGGTTTGTTTTACAACTGTACGGCTGAGTGGTGGGATGGCGTGATAAATAAACCGTCGACATTTATAATCTGTTTCACGCCACCACCAAATGTATTTTTTACGATACCCACGTAGAATGTATTCGGGATATATCAGTGGCGGGATACTAAAGTACATTATCTAGTGGAACTATATGGAGTTAGGTTCTGGTATTTTTCCATTACAATTAGAAACTTTTTCTTCTGAATAAAGCCCGAACACGTGGAATATTCATACTGTGCTAAGGCATACTGGTGTAAATATTATGGTAGGTAGGTACACAACTTCACAGTAAGAATCAAAGGTTTATTTTATTAGTAAAGGTTTGTTTTTCATCTCGATATACGTAGGTGGTATCTAAATATTGATGTAGGCAAACTTTTCAATTCCGGTTCACGTAAACATGCTCCTGCGGTAGAGTACCGGATTTCAATGTTTTCCGTAATTGTTACAAAATAATAAAATTGGTTTTGATTGCTTGGAAAAACCATTAATAGTATTTTTCTTACGTTTCGTTAGAACGTAGTATCCATCTTACTGTTCTAGAAATCCATATTAGATGTAATTTCGGGAATTGTTTTTTGTTGTTCAACAAAAACCGGAGGGTTATTCCAAAACAACACAGTAGGTGGGAAATTCTCGCTTACCTAATATCAAAAACAAAAACCGGCCAAGTGCGAGTCGGACTCGTGCACGAAGGGTTCCGTAAATTACAGTTAAATCAACCTATCTCAAAAACTATGAGAGATACTTTGATCAAACCAAAAATCGTTGAAAGAGTTAATTAGCATGCATCACCTCTATTTTTTTTAGAATTTTATACCCCGTAGTTATAAAAATAGAGGGGGGGGGACATACTTTTTACGACTTTGAGAGCTGATATCTCAAAAACCGTTCACTTTAAGAAAAATGTTTTTTAGAAAACTTTATATCATTTTAAAAGACCTTTCCATTGATACCCCACACGGGTATGTACATCGAAAAAAAAAATTTCATCCCTCAGTTACATGTATGGGGGGCCCCACCCCCAATTCTTTTTTTTACTATTTAGTGTCATATTTTTATAGCGGTTCATACAACACATATTCCCATCAAATTTCATCACTGTAGTACTTATAGTTTCCGAGTAAATCGGCTGTGACAGACGGACAGACGGACAGACGGACAGACGGACAGACGGACATGACGAAACTATAAGGGTTCCGTTTTTGCCATTTTGGCTACGGAACCCTAAAAACGATCGTAAAACAGTAAACAACATTTTCAACTTACCTATTGATGGTAATAGCGACCATAGAAAGTAGGGAAACGGCTTCGTTGCCGTAGAAGACGAAGGCGAACATCTGGCAGAGGCTCGGGCCCAGGCCCCAGTGCTGCTTGATGTAGCGGTTGGCAGTCAGAGGCAGGTTGATGGAGCAGAACAGCAGGTCTGACACGCACAGCGAGAGGACGAACATCGTCGTCACGTGGCCGCGGAGCTTCGGGTGCATTAGTAGTGCCACTGTCGTTACTAGATTACCTAGAAAAGAAAGAAAAAGGAATTTGTAAACAGAAAAAGACACGACTAATAAAAAAGTTAAAAAAGAGCATGTCGAGCAATCTAAAAAATTGGGAAACATCAAAGAAATAGGTATATTGTTACCAAGCGAAACGAATTTTTGGCTGCGTTAATTTTCGTGCACCACACTGTACCGTGCAAAATCACGTTAGACCGCGTTGTTGATTGTTAAATCAATCACTGTACACATCAATTGTGCACCAAATGCATAGAAAAAACGCAGAATTTGCATGTATTACATAGGTACACGGAATGTATGGGATTCTAAGCAAAATATACGCGTCGAGTTACGGAGATCGGCTCTCCCAGTCACGTAGGCGGTCCCGGAATACAGCTGATTGGTGCAAACAAATGCTAATACAGTTCAGTTTTGTTATTTTATTTCACAGATTTTGGACTTTGGTAAAATACTGTGAGTGAATAATGAAGATAGAAAGAAAGCTACTCTGTACTTACGACGGCTGGTAGGTACGGGGGAGGACTTTAGAACTAGGATTTGATGGATGTTAAGATACTTTTGGCCTTTGGGTAGATTTAGTTAAGGTTAATTCAGGGGCATATGTAAATTCTATATGTTATGTTGTTCAGCTTCCAAAAGAATACTAGAAAGGTTGAAAACAAACTTTAAATTAAGCTCCCAAGGACAAATAAAAATCGACCAATGAAAGCAGCTGTTGAGTTAGATATTTTTAAAGAGTTAGGCTAAGGTCATACCGTACAAACTTTGATCTCGCCAGACAAAAGAGGAAGTACTAATCTGTTTGCACGTTATGTTTCATATCAACAACTCTTAGATCGATAATGTGTAGAAAAGATTTTGTGAAATATCCTTGAGTGTGGTTGATAGGGAGAAAGATTTTGCTAATTTGTGGGTAGCTTCATTTCATTTATGTTGCAGATACATAAGTTGTATTGTAAGTATCTCCGGAGTGTGTATTGAATACAGCTTTCTAACATTGGCAGACAACAATGGAAAGCCAAAGAAGACTGGTGTAATTTTTGGGATTTTATATCTTGCAACAAATCGTGGCTCTCACTCATTACCTATTCATTCAACTCCTGCCTCCTAAATCACTTCACACGTAAAGTGTTCTGTCAAAAGAATAACTAGTTAATTTTTCAATGCAGCTATTATTTATCTGGATAATTTAGAACCATTTTAGCAAATATTTTTCAATTAGCATGAAAAACTGGATCATCTTAAAATTGGCAAAAGCATAGCTTAGCAACCGACCAACATTTTCGATGTATTTTTACCTTTTGATATAACTAGAGATGTACCCACAGTCAGAATAAACAAAACGTTTCGATTGATTGACATTACGACTAAACGCAATATCGAGCGGCACCACTTATCCGAATTGAATCGATTCACGATTATTTTCTGAGTCTATGTATGTTTATGAGGGACTGTTTACACGTTAACGAGCTGCTAGGCGAGACATAACATTGTGGAAACCCTTTTTAGCGCCAATCTATTTTTGATATCCACTGGAGTCTTTACTTCGCGATCTAAATTAAAATAGTGATTCTATTATTACAGCCAAAAAGTATGTTAAGTTGGTAGGTGCTTTAGCCTGTTTTGATTTATGTACTTTTTTATTAACTTTAAATCATTTTTTCTCTTTTGTTTTAAAGTTGAGGTTGTAACCTGATAAATAAATTAAGTCTGAATAAAAATAAGTAAAGTTTTTGTGTATTTATGAACGAATAAATATAAATTATAATATCTACCACCGCAATCGCCATTAGAGCATACTTACCAAGGGGATATTTTTAAATGCAATAACATTTATGATTGAATCATCATCGGTCATCAATATTTCAATCAAGGCCACAAAACATATACATCTACTTATCTAAAACTAGCTTTTGCCCGCGACTTCGTTCGCGTGGAATAGTGATTTTTGGTTTGACCAATAGATGGCGCTATATGTCCGAAATAAATTTTATTTTTATTTTTATATTTTTTTGTAATAAAAACTATCCTATGTCCTTTCTCAAGTTCCAAACTATATCTGTACCAAATTTCACACAAATCGGTTCAGTAGTATAGGCGTGAAGAAAAGACAGACAGACAGACAGAAAGACAGACAGACAGACAGACAGAGTTACTTTCACATTTATAATATTAGTTAGGATAACACCAGGTACCTATATGTGTTATATGTATGTTTTGATTCATATACACTGTCAAATTAAATATTTATCCTCTTATTTTATTTATTTTATTTATTTTAGCCCTTCTCTCACTATAAATAATTTCATTCTGATGCCTAATATGCGTATTTTTCCTAGATTTTGATACAGCCTTCAACACTGTTGACATCATTTCGTTTGTAATGTTCAAACTTGAACCATACCTATGTTTTTATTGATTGGTTTGTAGCAGGTATCTTATTTAGTTACTTTTAACGTTTAAGCTTAGCGGAAATATCATGTTTGTATTTGATTCGCTTCTATATTAGATTGACGCAGGGTAGTATTCTGTCTCCTACATATTCTCATGTATCAATATGTCTTGGTTCTACACTGTTCAAGTTTCGAGACAATATTTAATCTTTTCTTGACTAGTATAAAATAAGTCACGTTATTAACTGACAAAATAATTAGTAGCTTATTTTATTAGCATTTCAGTTCAAATTATTGCAATTAACACATACGAGAAAGGTATTATTACGATTTCTGTTAAGTTCAATAACCCTAACGCGTTTATTGCAAATTCTTCATCAGAATATATATTTTTTTATAGCTATTATTATACGTTTAATTACTAGTTATTGTTACAAGTCATAAATTCTTAGTTTCTCTTTCATAGTGGCTTGCTACTGGTATTTATTACTTTCGCAAATTAAATGGCGTGAGGATTTTAGGGCACGCATGTTTTATTTATAATTTACGGCCATTGCATATGTAAGGCAGTTCCAATTTAAATACTTCTTGAACGAAAGGCTTTCTATATTGACGCAGATCTTATTTTTCTATGAATATGAATTTAACATTTGAGAAACATTTTTTTTTGTCAAATTATTCCACTCTACTTCCTCTGAATTGTTCATAGGCAAGAAAATTAAATAATTTTCTCATACATAAATATTAAACAGGCATTGTAAATATATAACAGCATTATTATAATAATAAATATAAGCTGAGATGTTGATGACATAAAAAATATTAATTCCTATAATTAAGGAAACACAAGAAAAGTTAATATCTGTTCCTAAAACCTGTCTGTAATTTCTTGTTGGAAATCCAAATAAATATATAGGTCTGTTGGTAGGTATATCTGCCTAGGTAATTTATAACATAAAGTCATCGGATTTGGTTACATAATCAGCTGACTCATCTTTTTGTAAGATAACTTCCTACGACCAATTCGTTGGTACCTATTCAATATAACTCAGAATATGTATTTATGAATTTGGATTTTGCATATTTTTTCTGCGTTATAATCAAGGATGTAATTTGCAGCATAGTTAGAAGAGATCTTGACAACAAGAGGAAAGGTAGCACTATTTTCAAGGGCATTAGAGAAAGATTTCAAATTATCAAAAACTCAGTAATCCATAAATACAAAAAAAACTGTTAATGACATGGCGCTAAAAAGCGTTGTTTTATAAAATCCCCGACATACCTATCGATTAAAGGGTAAAGGATTATCCTGACGAGGTAATGTGTTTGTGTTGATAGCCGCGTCAGACTTGTGACCAATCGGTCAATGGAACACTTATTGTGCTGTCAACAGGCCAGCTGTATTGTGACCAAATATTTCGTTGATGCAGTGTATTTGGTTGGGTTGTTTTTTTGTGTGTAGGTATTGCACGTTGTTGATTAAATGCCATAATTAATGTGCATTATAGTTTAGGTGGTTTTCATAAAAGTTGTAATATGTCAAGATGTCTTTAAAAGTTTAACCTGTTCACTATCTTAAAACGTAAAACTACCACTAAGTAACTAAAGATGGCTTAAACACCTAAATTACATAATTTATAAGATGCAACCTATGACGTTCAGAGACAAGCTCGCATACTTGATTTGAATCGCACTGAAAATCAAAGAAATCAGAAACAGAAGTGTAAGGAAAATCAACTTGCTCTTTTATTCATGAAAGTCTGAAAATACGTGTTTAAAAAATTATAACTTTCAGTGTCCTTTAGTGATAGAGATAGCAGTTGATTCGTGAAACAACGATATCAGCTGCATTTTAAGTGCCCGGCGCCAGTCAAGATAAAATTTGAAACATTTTTTTATACAAGATAGCTCCGATATTTCCTCTTTTCCTGAAGGGCCTAAATGTATGCAAATTGTAATATGTATAAAAATAGTATATTAACTCAGACTACTTCCTCTGCTTTTTATATCGACTAAATACCTTAAATAAATTATAATAAGTATATGTAAAGAATATAAGCCTTCACACTTGCAACACCCGAAAAAGGCCATTAAGATGTACGTTAGCATTATTAAACATCAAAATATCACATTTTGAGTTTGCGTTCCTGCCCAACAAATAAAAATATCCCGTAATTCCACCATATCCGTAAATCTTTGAAATCTATGCCACAACCATCATGAGAGAACTGGTGCATGGTAGGAGCGTCCGTTAACGAACAAAGCTGATTAGTTCGAGATGAAGATCGCGTGCGCACGATGACGGCGAATTCATCAGAACTTTACTCATGATCGTTACCGTTTGTTAGTTAGCTATAACTAGGCGTTTAACTAAAGCTAAGTACAGACTAGGAGTTGCGTTCTAACTTACGCGTGAACATAGTTTTTTCATGCGTTCTCTTACGTGCATTGTAGATATTGAACTGTACATAAAGGGCTTAAGAAGGGACATGATGGGTTTTAGTCAGTAAGAGACTGAAACTCCCTCATGCTGCACCCTCAGCTGGAGGGGTTATTCGAAGATTTCCCACAAAAAAGCTATTGAACATTAATTCGCTGTGATGCCCAATGAACTAAGTGGTGTAAAAACCAAAGACATCATCTACGCCTACGTCATCTATACTAATATTATAAAGCTAAAGAGTTTGTTTGTTTGTTTGTTTGAACGCGCTAATCTAAGGAACTACTGGTCCGATTTGAAAAATTCTTTCAGTGTTAGGTTAGGTTAGGGCCCGTGCCGAGGTTCCCACGGGATGCGGGTGAAACCGCTGGCAGAAGCTAGTCATCTATACGTAGATAGAAAGCTAGCTAAGTTTTCAAAGCTGGAGTTAATCACATAATTGACAGCTCCATGTTTATCTTATCGGAATCAAAACCATATTGACCAGATGACTTGCAGTTTTCAGAAATGACGTCAATTTAGATTTAATTATGGAATACCAAACATTATGTTGCTAGAAACCCAAAATACCTTCCTACTTAGGTCCTAAAATCCAAAATGGGAGCCACTTTTGATATTAGTCCCTTACATGGAATAAAACAAAATTAAGAATCTATATGGTCCTAATTCTTACACAGATCATTGATCAATCAAAATTCTACTACTTATGACCCTTAAATTCGACTATTAACTGTGAGGGAAATATTGAAACTAACTATAGAACCCTCTCAAAACTCTACAATTCTACTATATGTACATTGCCAAACGATCTATACCTGTCCCCTAACTAACGGCCCTTCCAAAAATTGAATATATCTATCTCTTGTCTTGCTTACTAGATTAGGAATTCGACATTACTCGCATGGGGCTAATGTCAAAATTCTATCTCTAGTAACCGAATATTGGAAACGACTCTAAAACAAAATGCAATTCTATTCATCTACAAACTGCCACCCGGTTGCAAGCCACATGTTTATTCTCAATCGTCCCCTAGGTCGTCGGTCAACGGTCTGATAGCCAGCATGATTGATCTGTCCACCCTCTGCCATTGTCGGTGTAAATCTTCGTAATTAATCAGCTTACGGGTGGCAGGTTTATTTATGTCACTATCTGTATGTAAACGATAAGGGTGCAAGAAAAAATGGCGGTGATAGCGAGTTTGCTGGTTCGCAGGTCATTTCTGGTCATTGTTGGTGCTGTTTTGATTGGGATGACAGATTTTTGATTTATGTTTTGTTTGACACATGAGGTTTCTTATGACCTTGTTTTTAAGTCCATTAACCAAAAGAATTACGTCAAAATGAGTGGGTAAGAATTTTGGTACAGTTCCGAAAAAATATAAAAATCCAAATCCAATCAAAGTCTTTCTCAAATCCACGTATTTTTCCATTTCCACTGCATAAGTATTAGAATATCATCCACTAAAATAATCAATTTATGAAATCCTACCTATGTGTACCTATGTATTAGCTACCTCCTTATTTGGTCCACTCGGTGAGTAGGGACCTGTTTCTTTTTAAATATATTCCGTGGCCCTTCCCTAAGCTTATCAACTTCCTGAATCAAAAGCATCGTATATGCATTGGCGTGGTCGTAGGGATCTTTACAATGTCAGAGTCAAGTATATTATTTAATACTCCTCCATTCAGTACTTTTGTGGTTTGTGGCTAGTTGTTTGCGGTTTAACGATAATCCTCTTTTATATTAATATCGACATTCAGGAATTGAGCGGGCTGAATTATTACAAAGTCGATATTGAAATGAAAACAATTCTCTAAGAACATAAAATATATTGATGGTTTAATTACAAGTTACTTAGCGCTCCAGGTATATTGATGTTCTGAGTAGAACTATTTTGACAATGCTAAGTATGTATATGGTCTCGAGTCATTACTTACGCTGTTGGACATAACATAGGTACCTTCCTAATGAAAAAGTTCCGATTACATCACTTCTAACAAGAAACCTGTACCTAATTTCCATTACCTATAATTATCACTAAAAGCACCATAAATAAACTCCTTACACAAATACAGAACTAATCTATCTAAGCCGGTCTAAACAAACAAATATATCAATTGATTGCTATTTACACATATATATTGTATATCGATACATAGGGTGTTATTGTGGATGTCCCTCCGCGCGACTAATTGCTTTCGATAATAAACTGGGTGACAAATGAACCGCACTAAGGGTGGTATCACACGCACGAATATCTTGGTCTGTGTACCTACACTGGATCACTTTACGTTTTCGTTTTCGTTTTTTTTTATTTTTTTTAAATTTATTATGTTAAAACGGTTTACACACCAATAATTACATTAACATAAAGAAAAAAAAAAGAAAAAGAAAAAATAACATATTGTTATAAAATAATACACATAAAACTTAATAATATTGTAGAATAAAATATTAAAACAAAACAAAAGGTAAATATACAATTTAAATTAGACTATACACAAATTAAACTATTCGTTCACAGAGGCTGAGACAAGCACACATTATTTTTTTTTTTGTGTGTGTGTTGTTGTTGTTATGTGTGTTGGAAATATAATTATTTCTCTCGTACTTTAATACCCTTATTAAGTGGTGGTCTACGGGATAGTTATGGTGGGCTAGTGATTAAAGCACCTGCCTCTTAAATACGAGTGTTCGGTGTTCTATTCCAGATCAGGCAAGTAACTTCTCTAAACTGTATGTCCTTTCTAACGATTTCTAGGACAACAGCGACTGAGCAAATGTAAAGAAAACATCTTAAGGAAACTTGGACTTTAAAGTCTGAAATTGACAATATCTGCCTGGAGCAAGCGTGATGACTAACTGCTTATTCCTGTATGAATATCTCTCATATCTCTGTATGAAGAGGCCTGCGCTCTGCAGTAGGACGAAAAGACAGGCTGGTGATGATGACGAAATATTTAAGTTTTCTTGGATATTACTTATTATAAAAGATCTTCGATAAGTGTATGATGTAATACCACCCTTACGTGGGGCCATTACGTGAGCGACTGACGAATGTTTGCCTTCATATGGAGCGAGGAAATTGCAACAGGTTTGCTTAGCTTTTATTGTCGGGGGAGGTTTTATTGCTGGGGACATTTTAAAGTTCGTTTGTATCTCTGTAGGTTTTATTAGTGATCTGATTTAGGGCTAAGAATTAAAGTGTAATGCAATATTTTGTTTTAGTTTGTTGATGCCGAAATTATACTGAAACAGTCGCAGTTATTAACAGATATATAATGATATTTGAGCAGCATTTAGAATCCAGTGTTTTGGCCTACAGTCATCTTCGAAGAAAACGTTAATCAGATTTAAGTCTGAAGAGAGTCATTAAACTCCATACAAATACTAATTATACTAAAGAAGATGGATCACAATCCATACAAAATTGCCCCACGTCCTATAAAAATGTGACGTATCTCAAAAAAAAGATAAAAATGTTTAAAAAAATATGGCATACTCTCTAATTTATTTTTTTTACACCTTCATACGAAAAAAATGCTTTAAAAATTGTTCAGGCGCTGTTATGAAAACATCGTTCATAGGACTCTTTATGGACTATTTTACTACATTATTTTTTTGTTTGATAGGGTATACCTCACAGGTGGTCCCGTAATCATCAGGTCAGGATCTGATGATGGAAACCCTGAGAAATTCAGGGCAACTTTTGAAAGTTGAAGGCATGCGCAGGATAAAAACTTGACTATACGGTGTATGTCTTATAACACTATGCAACAGTAAAGATTTGGAGCTGACGTGATGATGGAGACGAAAGAAAGTCGAGGGAACTCGACAACTGAATATGTAAACTACCTCGTGTTTGGGCTTATATTATTTGTATTGAATAGACCTTTGCAACAGTGAAGGTTTGGAGCTGACCCGATGATGGAGACCAGAGAAGGTCGAGGGAACTCGACAACAAAATATGTAAACTACCTCAGAAGTCGGTGTCTAATGGATGTACCTAAGTTTATTTCCCCACCGACTTCTAAGCCGATGCTCCTAAGAACAGATTTTTTTTTGCTTTTCAGTGTTTTTGGGAGTCGGTTTTATTTTATTGTAAAAAGTTTTTATTTTTGCTTTTCAGTGACAAGTACAGTTGTCACTATCCGCATAAGTGGAAAGTTCTCATCAATACGAATAATATAAGCCCAAACACGAGGTAGTTCACATATTCAGTTGTCGAGTTCCCTCGCCCTTCTCTGATCTCCATCATCAAGTCAGCTTCAAACCTTCACTGTTGCAAAGGTCTATTCAATACAAATAATATAAGCCCAAACACGAGGTAATTTAAATATTCAGTTGTCGACTTCCCTCGACCCTCTTTCGTCTCCATCATCAGGTCAGCTCCAAACCTTCACTGTTGCATATTGTTGTAAGACATACACCTTATAGTCAAGTTTTTATCCTGCGCATGCATACAACTTTCAAAAGTTGCCCTGGATTTCTCAGAGTTTCCATCATCAGAACCTGACCTGATGATTATGGGACCACCTGTGAGGTATACCCTATCAAACAAAAAAATAATCTAGTAAAATAGTCCATAAATAGTCCTATGAACGATGTTTTCATAACAGCGCCTGAACAATTTTTAAAGCATTTTTTTCGTATGAAGGTGTAAAAAAAATAAATTAGAGAGTATGCCATATTTTTTTAAACATTTTTATCTTTTTTTTGAGATACCTCACATTGTTATAGGACGTGGGGCAATTTTGATCCATCTTCTTTGTCATCTGGCTCGATGCATCCGACTTATTTGACAAACGATACATTCAGAGTGTGACATACAATCCTTACAATAAAAACATTAATATATTAATTCCCGCAACACATTCAGCGGTGCGTTCCAGGGTTTAGTCACGTCTCGTCAATGAAGCCATTCATTCATTCGTTCACTCCCTAAGGGCACAGTCCTCATATTATATTTTATTATTTATATGGTTAGACGCATAAAGACCTAATGCCTAAAGACCAAAGTTCAAATCGGGGACTTTTAATTTTCGAAGAAGGTTGGTCTATGTTCGAAGTTAAGTTAAAACAACAGAGGTCAAACAAGCATTAAGCTTGGAGATGTACGTAATAATATTTTAAATACATGTTCATAATTTGCAGTTTGTCTTTCCGCCTTTCAGCGTAAATTGTGAAAGCTTCTTCTTCCTAATAATTACAGTAATTATCGCATCTAAGCGTGGAATATTTTTAATAAATTGATGAATACGGATCTTCTTGTGCATTCAACAAAAAAAAAAAAAAACATAATTCGAATATCGAACGCAACTGGCTAGTGATGTGCACGATATGTTTGTTTACGCAGCTGGGCATACGAGTGCACGTCGTTCCCGAGTAGGTATCGAGTCGTGTAACAAACCGTTTGATGTCCGATTACGACCGACACTTAGCGTTTTATGTTGCGTTCGTGTTAAGTGACCGATTATTGAACGCTTTCTAGTGATAGCGAGCACACCAACCGACAAACAAATGCGTAAGTACTTACTACAAAAACAACAAATTCCAAATTTAAACTCAATCCGTTGTTAGTAAAGTTTAAAATTCCGTTCCACATAAGCCCTTCGTGCTTCTCTTCGAGTTCTAATTTATGGGTTCGACTTAAAAGGGTTCAATTTTTATACATAAATTGTTTACCTTTCTTTTATGGATTGCTTATATTTTAAGAGATCTTACAGAGCTAGCCACTTTAAAATAATGCACTAATTCTTGCATTAAAAAAACAGTTTTAAGAGCTAAAAGATTTCCAGACTGGTTTTAAGCAAGCCATCAGAAAAAGAACCATCATGATTCTTTATGTATCTCTGGAAATACATTTAACACTAACACCACTTCGCGTGTTTTCAAAACAAGTTGATGAAATATCAATGAAACTTTGAAATGTAGTTTATTAGGATATGACACATTGTTTATACAGCGTGACGACGTTGTAAACAAACTGTGTTTCAACGCTTTCCTCGAATAGTCGCATCGGGCATCGCATGCAGTTGGCAGAACGGCCTATAAAATCGATACTGTAAACACAATAATAATCGGTAAACAATCGAGTAACTTACCAACGACTCCAACGACACTAAAAATGCACGCACACACTGCAGCCAGTATCGTGGCCTCTGTCGGATAATGCGTAATGTTCTGTTCCATGTTAGTAATGTTTTCATACATATCGAACGACATATCGGACATAGTTAAGCACTTCACTATCACTTCACTAAATTTCAAATTTTAATTTCGAATTCTTTCTTGACATCTTATACTTTTTAATTTCGACATGGTGCGGTCAACAGTTCCTTCCAGCCATGACGTAAATAGTTTCGTACACTCCGCATACAATCTGTAACAAAAGATAGGTTTTATGTTACAAAGTTTATAATAGCTTGAGCACGTGTTAGTCATACTACTAATAAAGTATGTAGCTATAATCATTATGGACACCTACTTAGCGCTTTTTAAGGAAATGTCAAGGAAATCTGTGTCATTTGGGCTATGTAAATTGATTTAGCCGTTTTTGCCGTCATATTTGGACTAATATCTAGGCAATTTAGCAAGAAAAACGCCTCGTTAAGTGACCACTAAGTTTGAGTTATTATGTAGGTATTTAACATATTCCTAGTAACATATTTAACATATTCTAGTAAGGCTCAGAGCAGAATCTAGGTAAGTAAACTTCTTATATATAGCATTAAATTATGACTTGAAGAAAAATTAGCCAACTTATTGTAGAACTTATTTGTATATTTTTATACATTAAATTCCTATAAATAGATAAATATCAACGCAATATCACGGAAGGCAGGCAGTCATAAGCTGATCTCGATTCCTTGTCTATGCCTTCCAGATTTTATTCGCCCTCATTACGTGCTCATAAATTATTGTTATGCCAATCATTCGCCGTGGGAGGTCTGTTATGTTTGGCTTTATATTTCGGCTACCACATTCAATGATTATATACGCAAAAAGTTTTATAGGCTTCTTCAAATAAACACAAATAAGTTTTATTATGTTCTCTCAGATGATCGGCCCAGAATAATACATAAAATATGATTAAAAATAAAATTGTTATTGTTTGTACTCGGGGGGCTTTGCTATTGTGTTCAATACTCATACTTAGTAGGAGGTACCTAAGGCGTTGGTTGGATCTATGAAAACCTAACGCTTAGGACTTCAGCTAGGGCCAAGATAGATAACATCTCTATGTGGAATTGTTCGTGGCTGATGCCCAATATTAATTTGACTCCCCCATGTATTTGCAGAACTTTATATTCAGCAGTTGAGAATCTTACATCAAACGAATAAGTTTTACATGACGGTGCTAACTTATCGATTGCTGTTTCCGCACTACTGCCTAGAACTCATAGATATAATTTCTTGTATCATCTCCAACAGTCCTACATCATCATAACCATGACATTTCCAAGTATTTTTCTTTCTCTAAAACTAGACGTACCTACAAAGTCACGCGGACGACTGGATATTAGAATGGATTTACATGACCATCGTATGGAAAGCATAAATTCTCAAGACGCACGCCAGTGGCACCATTATTATAATATCACTGATGCAGTTCCGTTATGTTGGTATTTGTTTTGCTTTTCTTGAGTTGCAGATTTTTTTTTCGATATTCATTTGATTTTGAAAGTAGAATGGCTGAAACATCCTGAAGTCGGAATGAAGAGCATGAAACGAAATATTTTGGCCGTTAGCGCTTCACCATAATTCATTCTCTTTGTCAATGTTACAAACCAAAAGGACCTGAGAATTTTCCTGTTTTTCCCGCGTATTTTGCTGTCATCATCCGACAGATTTTTTTTTCTGAATGACACAAGTACGCGATGTCATTTCACGATAGCAATCAACAATGCCAAGGACTCTTTTGTTTACGGTGCAATGGTCACCCATCGTTCCTCAGTATTATAGGTTATGAATACAAACAGCTATTAATACGGCCGGTAATGACCGCCGCCCTGTTAAGTGGTCAGCCGCTAGCTGATGACTTCTCATCCTTATTAAGAAAATGTTCTGAGAAAGAACTGATCATAGGGGTATTGTTAATCAAAACTCATTAGGAGTTAATTAATGAAATGAGTGAAACGAGTACTGTCATTATGAAAAGATGAATTTTAATACTTTATGAAATATAATGAAAATTAAGCCGGCACGCAGATAACATTAGGATAAATGTATCGTTGCCGCCTACATACATTTTCTTGCTAGTTCAATAGGCAGTCGACCTTTGATCATGTTTAAAATTTAAAAGCTGGCATTTAAACTTTAAATGCTAGCGTGAAAACTAAATCGAATATTGCATTTAAGAAACTATGAAACTGTTACATCAAAGCCGAGAGCTACATTCTAATTTTATATATATTAATATTAATACTGGATATGCTTCTTTTAAAAATGAAAAAAAGATAGGTATACTCCCACCCCCACTCCAAAATTCTTGGTATATTGCTAATGTTTGACACAACTGTTTCGTTTTTCAAAAATTCCTTGAAACATTTGAAAAATGGGAGATATTCGTAATGATATTGAAACATCGGTGATTCGGTAAAGACAACTAAAAGCGCGGCTAGAGCAGATCCGGCTGGTAATGATCACATTCTTATTTTAGTCTGCCGACATAATATCGCAACCATTTACGTGCTCCCTGGCGCCGGTCGACTCGGCCGAAACTACTTGAATTTTCATAATCACTTTAGGGTACAGTGTTCCCAGTGTATTTTGATGGCCCAATAGACAACCAAGTTTTGAAAATAAGTAAAAAATAAATAAACTGTTAGCAATAGAGGCATCAATAAATTGCAAAATAAATCTAAGAGGAAAAGCCGTGGGTGAACTTATCTCGTGAAACTTTGGCATAGAAGCCGCGCCACCATTAAAAGCAGAGATATACTGGTCATAATGTTTGTACGTTAATTTGAAGTGTCTCACTTTGTGCCTGTTGCCAGCTGAAAGTTTTACTGCTTTGCAGTGTAGTTATTGTCTTCCGTGGTTCGTAAATGTCACATTAAACTGGTGCGCCTATATTTCCGTCGCGTTCGTAAATAATGTATTGAAGATTTATTGAGTGGTAAATATTAGGTAAATACACTGGTTGTTATGTATTTTACTGGATCATTGAATGCTCCAGAATTCCAGCGATTATTATGAAGCTTACAATATCTCCAGCTATTATCAGATCATTGACATTTTTCTGCGGATGAGACAGAAAAGTTAATTTTAAATTCGGAAACTCGGAAAATCACCACAAATAAAGATTTTTCATTTCTTAATTTTCGCGGGAAGCTATTGTTTACTGACGTATGCACAACATGCGTAAGAACAATACCGCGTAACAATATTCAGTGACGCCATCTTGAAATTTAACGATGCATTAATTAAATAGATTTTAGTACGATTTGCCATATCATTTGCTGTTATTATTAAACACAGATAAATATTGATTGCTGTTGAGCGTCTCGTTCAACAGTTTTTATGAGTTTGTTGCACATATAAGGCGACGGTATGTGATTATGTTCGCCGTGTCGCGCGTCCAATCGTCAATAAATCGTACCAATTGTTCAAGCTAAAACTTATTTAATGTTAATTAATGATCAGTTTCTTTGAGAACAGATGAAGCATTTAACGCATCATTAATCAAATAGATTTCTAAGATACCCATATCAGTAAGTGTGCAGTAATTAAGCGTGAAAAAATAATAGAAAACGGCTTCATAAAGTTATTAATTGCGGAAAGTTAATGATTTGAAAAATGTTTTCTCATTTGCGATAGAAGATAACACGCATGTCGGCGCATATCAAATACTGGAAATAACAGGGGTTTAATGACAGATGTCAATCTAATTTCATCGAGTGCTCGATGTTTGCACACATCACTAATTTACTAAGAGCTTGAATCGATACGGGGGCGTCACTGGCCGCGGTAACTGCGCGCCAAAAATGGCGGGTGATTACGTCACTAATTTGATAACACGTCGATTGTTTGACGAGTTAATTAGTTAATCTTCCTGACAGTGGCGCTTCTCCGCTTACGCTGATAAAATAGAACACGCCACCGATATTCGCTACTTACTTTTATAGGGGTTTTGTTAAACCTGATGAAAGTCAGAATTAAGTAAGTTAGTTACGTAGGTAAGTTGGTGTGACTAGTCTTAACTAGTAGAACTTTGCCTTTTCACTCAAAAGACCCATATATCTGAAGGCTGTTCCTAACTTTAGCACCGAAAGAGCAGACAAATGCAACACTTATCTATTTACTATTCTCAATTTTTTTTTAATAAATACCTAAGCACCAACAGAAAACCGGCGTAATGTATGGAAAACTACAAATACCACGAAAATATGGCATCGACCTCGGTTCGACCACTGACTGCCGACTAACACCGTCTCCTATACATAGCCTACTTGTATATTGAATGGTTGAACTAATCATTTTGTTTATAAGTGCTCGCAGTAATGCCGATATTTAAAAATGTTTGCGTTTGCCAGCTGATTCCACTGAATAACCGAGGTTTCTGTGTCTATGTGTTGGTGAAATGGTGTTTTAGGTAAGCCTCGTAGACTTTGTACCCCTGGCAAAGGTTATAAAGATGGCACAATAATGTAAAAGAAATTGTTACTGTCAATTGGTGTCAAAAAACCGACACGTATAATCTTTGGGGTCAATCGAATTCACCTACAACAACACAACCAGAAGCAGAAAGCTCTGGAAGCTAAAAAGCTCAGAATGAAAGAAGCCAAAGCAGAAGTCTTTAATTTTCATGGCCTTTAATGAAAATAAGGAAACTAGCAATCTAATTAATTTAAGCAAGGACTTTTCTATCTGAAAGCTACATTTTAGAACAAAGAGGTCACATTTTAAGGAGAGTGCGAAACTGAAACTATTTATCAACATCATTGCCTGTTGCACTTAACAGAAGAAAATTAAACCGACAATTATAATTCTGAACATAGAAGCCATGAATAAACCTAAACAATTTCAGTAAGGAACAACATTACAAAAGATTACGCAACAGTGTGACCTTTTCTTTTGGCCACAGACTGTAAATCATGGCAGCTGAACAAACGAAGTTCCTCCTACTATTTGTGCTTCTGAAGGGCCGTACCATTGACGAAGATATGGCTAATGGACCTTGGATTAGCAGTTAAAGGTATAAATAATGAGGCTAATTACTACAAAGAATGTATAGTTGACAAAGATTGTTTGTGGTTGGGCTAATATCCAGTTATAGGGAAGATCGAAATACTTAACTTTTTAGCGAATTTCGTTTATTTGAATTTATATGAATAGGTTATTATTGATAAAAGGAAAAGAAAAGTAACTCTTTACACACGCTTATTGTTCGTTCATAATCTAAAAACTTAACATTTAGGTAAACGAAAGAAAGGAACGCAGTTCTTCGAATTTCAATATTAATATTTTTTAATAGCATTTCACATCTGACTAATACATGAGGCAATAAATACCTACTATTCAATTGTTTACGAATTATATTATTGTTTATGACAAACACCAATGGAAAATATGTAGGTAGGTATACTAATCACTGAAACCAAAGTAGGTACCTCTTAAGCTAATAAAATCCTCACCACTCATTTAATTATAATTGAGTGAAAGCTAAAAACTTCATCTTATCGTTAGTGATTCAACTTACATTAACAGCAACAATAACATTTATCGATACTTACTTGTAAGCAGTTTATCGATAAACTTAATGACGAATAATTTTCTTTCACTATTCGATTACAATTTTCCCGGATGCTGCAGCTGTGTGATAGATGGTAAATCGATTGATTGAAGTCCAAGAGTTCCGTTAATTGATAGTTATTAGGAAATTCTTGGAGGTGATCTTAAAATGGGATCAAGGTTTGACAGTGAATACATAATCATAAGTAATGGAAAATTACCAGAAAGAACAGTCATAACGGTAATATTTTCGAAATTGGGTATGAAATAAAAGACAGAATAGAAACAACGGAGGTTATGTAAGGTTCTAAAATCACTCACTTTTTGATGGAGCACTTACATAAGGCGCTATTATTAATTAATGACGGATAAGAGAGCATCAATTAATTTCAAACGACAATTAACTTTCGAAGTTACACATATGCTGATTCACTTCCCGACTGAATCATTACAAATTCACTCAGACATAAGTGGTTGACTCACAACGGTAGGTTCACTGCGGTTTTGGAAAAAAGAAAGACCAACAATCCCCAATGCGTCAATGTGTGTCTAGACTTTTGGGTTTTTGGGCTAATTTATATTCATTATGTGCTGTCACACAAGTATTGCATTGATTTGCTGATTTATCTGCTTTCATCAACTTTTGACTGTCAATTTCGGATCTGTCTGTGTCAACGATACCTCTTTATTTGGGAGAAATGTGCAGTGCATGTATTGATTTCTCTCTTTCAGCGTGACTTTGTACTTTGGCTGCGTGGAGTTATCAGAGCTGAACTTCGTAATTGACACAAAAACATCGCCAGTTATCGAATAATAGCTACCATCAGTATTGACGGAGCTTTAACATTATCAGAGGCATCACTTATCGCCGACAACGCTATCTACAATTAGGTACACCAACTAGAGCTTACTAATTTTTATTTATAAGCCAAAGGTTCACAACATTCGGAAAGAGGAAAATACCGAGGATTCTAAAGAATCTTGTACAAAACAAACAATCAGATGTAAATCTGGACAACATAGGCAAACATTGAATATTAATACAGTAACAATACGCATTTGGGTTCCGTGAATAATATTTAAAGCGTGATTGTGAAACTATGACGTAAAGACGTAGACAGCTGGACGCTGATGGTGCTGAAGTGGAAGGTATTTTAAGCTTTGAACGTCGATTGGTTCCGATGCGAGGTGTGCTCGAACTGTTTTAGAACTACGGATCCTGTTCATTATTCGGTCAACAGTTTCCAGGATAGCACTCTACTTACAGTGGTAAGTTCAGACGAATATGATATAGAAAGACTTAATTCTAAAATACGTTAGTAAGTAGGTATAGTCAACTTAAACTTATGGAGACATGATTTTGTGGGTAATACCAAAGCTTATGAATTGATTACAGATGACTGTTTCAGTTTCGATTCATGAATCTGAAATCACGTCCTTCAGAGTTTAGTGACGCACTGAATTTAGTTGGTAGACATTTATCAATAAAAATCGAAAATGAACCGAATGATGAACGCTCGGCTCAAAGCAACGTTTATTTTCAAACTGAAGCCGTGATGAATGTACCAGAGGAAGCAATGGTAATGGATTACATGAAACAATTCAAAAATATAGTTCATCCATTGTTTATAGATGATAAACGACGATACAATCATAAATTCACAGCAAAATGTACTGAATGTTTCAGTCCTAAGAAATTGTAATAAAGGATAGAAGATTTATCTTAACTTACAGTTGAATATAAAGTGTATATGTTGTTAAACACAGAAGTTGAAGCGTTGGATGTAGCAAATACGCAAGAAGTATTTGAAAGTAAATAAACTACATTTAGATTTTACGTAGAATAATGTTCGCAGTTATAAAATGGACGATGCGCGCTGGACCGATGCGAGAGCGTTGCTTTTTGCTTGTATTCTTTCTGAAGAATTGGTTAATGAAGAGATTTTCAATCTGGGTTAAGCTAAGATAGGCTTATTTCAGACAGATTCGTCGTCTTTGGCAATTTTATTGTAGTGTAAGAAAAGCAATATTAAGGTTCTGGTTAGCTTATACATATAGTTTTTTTTTTATAAAACCCTAAACATATACCTACTTTAGTAAATCCTGCCGCTATCCCGATAGTTAAGAACAAGATACAATTCAAAAACAGAACCAAATAAAATGTAAAGTAGTGTAAATATCACTACATAGTTTAAAACAAAGTCGCTTTTTCTGTCGATATGTCCCTTTGTGCGCTTAAATCTTCAAAACTATTTTAATAGATAGAGTGATTAAAGAGGAAGGTTTATATGTATAGTAACATACATTAAATAGTGGGGAAACACTGTTATCCCGTGCGAAGCCGGGGCGGGTCGCTAGTGTACATATAATTCATTATTAATTATTTTGTAAATGAATGTATACTGTATAATACATAATTAAAAAAACAGAGGAAAACTCTGTGTAGAACAATAAGGAACTAATTAATATACCACAATATTTCACCAAATGACCATTTCTAAATATAACAAGGATTGCATGACTTCCTTCTATTAAATTATTTGTTGACGACGGCCGATATTAAGAGAATCAACAATAACTAGAGAAAGTCAATTAGTAGAAATGACAAGTGCTTTACCGTAGATATTACATTCAGCAGGGCGTATGGAACTATCCAGTGAAAGTAAATATACCTACTTTTTAGACAGTCGTAGGTACTGTAACGTAGTTAGAAACTTTTTCATTTGTAAGGTTTTATTCATCACGAATTGATACTGACCGGGCAATCATTTTAAATGTATTCGATTTGTTCCATAGAATAAGTTTTTTTATATTGAAGTGTGTCACTTCACCTCTCGAGCCCAAACAATAAACGCAAAGCTGAAGTTATTTTGCAATCTTTTAATTAAATATCCTGAGATCCCCGGTTCCTAGCGCGCCACGCGCTACAGTACAATAGGCACTTGATGTCCATTATGAGCTGGTCAAGTTATGTATGTGTCGTAGCAAGTAGGCTGTTCTTACACTTATATCATATCTAACTGACTAAAAGTATCTAACAGGTTTATCATAATTAAACATTAGGAATTCAGAAGGACTTGTAAGAATGGATGTAGCGTCGATATTATGTATCGCTTATGGTGAAGTCAATTGAGACACGGTAGGTAATAACATCTAATTGCGAGTCAATAATTAATGAGGGACGCTGTGAGGTAGCAATCTAAATGTAAACTAAATGTTAACAAAATTACTTTTCATTACGCTTTTAATTATAAAGGACAACACACCAACGAACTGTAAAATCTCTAGAGCAACGTCTGACGAAATTGGTACCCCTAATCTGTTTTCCAAACACGTTGCAAGTAGGTATACCTGTGTTATTAACACCTCGGCACCCAATCATCACCATAAAATTTACGTCACATCCGTCAGCTCTCATCGTCATCATTGTCGCGTCACTTATGATCATTGACGCCTTGAGGCTAAATAAGGCAGCGAGTCGAACGAGATTTGGTAGTGGTAAGAGAATTTTTGGAGGTAAGGAAGCTCAATTTTCCTCGTATGATTAAATCGTCGATGTAGTGAGCAGGATATGATCGGCGTCATTTGCTTTAGGTACACATTTAACGCAATCATTATTGACTTCTTTAATTTCAGTTTTGCTGTTGTATAGGTAGGTATCATAGCTACCGTGGTTGCAATTGTGGTCATCGAATTGAAACTAAAACCGGGATGGTAACTCTAATGTGTAAACACCAGTCACAAACTCTAAGATTTGAATGAAACAATTCTGTCTACAGAACTACAATATTGTCTGCATGAAGACAACACTCGTCGCGTCTATCTAATGTAGTCTCGGCCTAACTCTAGCACGTAACTCGTAACGCAGTTAGCAAGACGTACCTACTAATTATAACATTCGGATAAGTGGCCTACGTAGCACACAATGCACTCCGTTATATTGTCTGTCACAGAAGTCTAGCTTCACGCTCCACTCCAAATATTGCGTCTGTAAAATCTATACTACCTATGCATGTAATAATGAGGACACTTTTTTTGTTTGTACCCAAAAGGCTCCGAAACTACTGAACCGATTAAAAAAAATATTCCACTGTCGGAAAGCTACACTCTTCCCAAATAACATAGGCTATATTTTATCCCGGTACGTGCAAAAGTTTCCAAGGGACGCGGGTGAAACCACGGGAAAACGGCCAGTAAAGAATAAACGGGTGCGTTCGTGACGATAACTAACCTATCGAACACTAACCTCCTTTCGTGTTTACTTTTCGTATTGTGATAAGCTGATGTATCTATTGTGAAAAATCCGTGTTATTCATGTTACACTTGACAATACTTATTAGGTATATGGGTTGGTTATATGTCCCAGAAATTCGTAACGTTATTTGTATTTGGGTTTTTGGGCAAATGAGTAATGATGACTTAGTAGTGGTAGGTTGTTTGTACATGTATGTTGAAGATACAGATACAGAAGATGAAAATTGGAGAGTTTGTAGTCTCTGAGACAAAATACTATGTAGTTTGATTCTCAAAGATCTCTAATCTAAGTTTAATTATTGATTGTTAAGTATGGTATTAAAGCTTTACTTCTGATTGCCATACACAACGTTTTAATTAGTGTGGTGCAGTATTATCAATATTAGGTGCATCGTCTAACTTATATCAATAACATAGCGCCTCCTATCGCTGGGTCAAGTCTGATGACCTGCTCATACAACCGTATTGGCAAATAAATAGCACTTTCAAAACTAACATTAAGGATAGTCTCACTCCTAATATAAATGAATCAAATTATCCTGAAGGAACTACTTAGTGTACCCGAATGAATTTCAGAGTCTCGACTATACCTATGCGTACCAAATATTAAAATCGTTCAGTAGTACTTAAATCGTTCAGTAGTATAAGCGTGAAAGTACAACAGACAGAAAGAGTGATTTTCGCATTTATAGAGTTCGTTTATGTACCGTGATATAAAAAGTCTATGGGTAAGTAACCAACTCCTGGATCTAATAGGATATTTCCATCATCATCATCATCATCATCTCAGCCGTAGGACGTCCGCTGCTGAACATAGGCCTCCCCCTTAGATCTCCACAGATGGCTGACGCTGGATGCAGGTCGCCTGTTGGAGGCGACCTGCATCCAGCGTCTTCCGGCGACCTTTATAAGATCGTCTGTCCACCTTGTTGGTGGACGTCTGGATATTTCCATGCCAAACATATTTTAGAGTTCATCCGTTTCGAGGTAAAAGCATAATCACAAAATTAAGAATCATACCTACTACACGCTTTATGAACGTTAGTTTCGCTACTTGGTCTAAATCTAGCGACAACTAACAACATTTCTAGTAGTTTTATTAATGCGCGTCTAGATAATAGTTCAAGTTTCTAGGTACACTTAAAATATACTTAGAACGCTCAGCTGGGATACAGTAAAATATTGCCATTTTAACCTCTCAGCCGTGTGATGGCGTGGTTTTGGCTTTCTTCTGACATTTATTAAGCATCGTCTGTCTATCTTTAACACCGAGAGTCGATGACTGAGCGAAATTACTTCCTTACTATATACGAAAGTAACTTTGATGTGTTTGTTTTCTTGACCCACCGAATTCGGCAAAAAAACTGGGAAAAGCAAGGTCCAAAGTATGCTTTCAAAAGTTGATATTTCAAATAGGCCTTTGCAGGCTCTTATGAAAAGCCAGAAACTAGGCGCATGGTTCCAAAAAGTTGATGTCATGGAGAAGAACAGGCAAGAAATTCCATAGACACACTTTTCAAATATAACATCGGGTATATTTCCTAACATTTAACATCGTGGAACATACAGTCCCTAAGGTTGTTAGGCAAACGAAACAATTAGCCGTCTATTTGCAATACCTATTAGCAAAAAGGTTAGTCGCCATCCGCCAATATTCTTTATTGGATCGGTTGAACACCCACGCGGAAGCTAACTGGCGTGCCTATTCATTTTCCAGCCGAAATAGAAACACTAGCACGCTAGCTGTTTGTTTTGACATTTTTTATTTTCGTTTTAGTTTTTATACCTTTCCATTTATGTATCAACAAAAGGCCAATTTAGTCTAAGTTAAAAAAAACGGGAGCTAAACGCATGGGTCATGTTATAAGAATATGAAAAGGGTAGGTAATTGGTGGTTTGTATACTGAATTTGAGGCTGGTTTTGGAGAAGATTGAGGTTTTGACCTTCAAAATATTGACGTGGGAGTTAGAGTTATTTTTCCTTATTTTTAATAATTTCAACGATAGATACTGATTATTAATTTCAGCCTGCGGCGACGACTCTCCGAAAATAATGGCATATAGGTATCTAAGTATATTTTAAAACATTTTCAGTTTCAACCAAGAAGTCTAAAACTAAAATTCTTATACTATCTTATTCGTCTTAAATTAGAATTTTTTGCAGCTGTCACATTCAACAAAACACACTCAATGGCCTCGCGAGACCTCGAGAAATTGATAGGGCGAGCTATTGTCGCAGGACCACACGGCGACTGATGAATAGCGACATGCAAATATATCACGTAAATGCTAAGTAACCTGTTCTCTCGACCCTTCGGGCATGTACAATTTAATATAGCAGGTTTTCGAGTGGTCATTACATTTTGAAGGATGCTAAAGTTGGCGCCAGGATTAGTGACGAGAAATAGTTTCTGGAAGATAGAAAAACACTTGCAAGCACTTTCATGTCTATTATTTCGAAGCATATTGTCGAATGTTTTATATATTTTATCGGGGCAAGTAAAAACAATAAAACAATAAGTCGAGATTGAATCCTCTATCTCTACTACGCCTACTTCTGATTGATCGATTTCACGAAGCCATAAACTTACATTATACTTTACAACATCGATATTTCCGATCGAGAAATGCAATAACTATTCACAAATGCATCATTCATAGCTCGACTAGACGAATGTAAAATAATATCTGCGTGTTCGTATAATTTTAAATGAATACGCGGAAGTGGCTTACTCCAATAGTGAGCAGACTATTAAAATAAAATTTCATAACAGCATGTCAAAAGATTGTTATCTGTGGTCGCTTATTGTATGGTAATGTTGGTAATGTTTCGAATATCTGGGAAATTCAAATGAGAGGCGACGCAGACTAGCAAATAGTCAAACTGTTTGTCCCAAGTTGGAGTTCGGATATCCGATTAGCCTTTAAGTGGCAACTAGGGGCTAAGGACACGGTTAGTCTGTATACTAATCAATGCTTGTTTGGTTTTCTTAAAGTGTTTTCCATGGTAAAAAGAATAATGAGCTTGAGTAACCTTTATGAATTTCTTTGATAAGTTACAGTTTCTGAGTACCTTAGTCTGTGAAATATCTGTTAACTTTTCCTTAAAAACCGCCGTATGTAAATGTGGTCATTAGCGCTTGAAAAGTCCTAGATCCAATCGTTCAGTCTTTTACTCTTTCAACCTCTGATTGGTACGATTCAGACAAAAGCTATGCTAAGGAGTTAGATAGAACAATATGGATGTATGAATTGTTCCATCAATAAACAGTACAGATAGAACCACGATGCAGTTGTAAATAAACCTGTCGATAGAACTATCCTATTCTCTATGACTTTAGTACTCTGCATAACTGACAGTTACGTGGTTTTGAAGTGGGGCCGCCATGACGTCAGTCGCTATCGGCCTATCGACAATACTCCAGTTTACTATAAATAGGAAATGATTGCTTTACTTGCGCTGTTTTCTTCCCTAACATGTGGCTTGTGAATGAAGTTTTCTTTAGGACTTCCCAATTAAAATGTGGAATTCCGATGTAGGTGATCCTGCCCCAATCGTTATTTTGCCGAATAGGTTTGTTAGAAGAAAATTGGTCAGATAAGGAGGATTATTGAAGTTTTCATTGAAACTTTTATACCTATTATGATTGTTTTAAAATTAATTATAAATCTATCCGAATTACCATTGCCCAATACATATAATGTAGTTCTTACAGCTATTAATTTTCGAATTAACACTGAGAGCGTCATCTGCTTTGAGCCATAAATTGTATTTTTTCCTTTATCAAAAAAAGGTTTTAAATGCCAGTTTTTTGTCCAAGACCGTAGTGTTGTGCCCAGACCCGCGACAGGTGTCGACGGCACGTGCTAGACTCGCGCTATGCGCCCGCGCACTTCGTCCACTAGGGTCGCACAGCACATCCCTACCGCGTCCAGGAGTCCGTAACGACCTTCAAACGCAATAACTACACGCGGGTAAAAATGTAGACGTAAATAAAACATTAATTTAAATGATCGAGACTTAGTGGAGCTCGCAATGCTTCGAAATAGAACAAATAGTTTGTTTAGCCGAATGCCTCGCGTTAGGCGTTAGGCATGTGAAGCATTGGGCTGGTTTTTACTTCTGTACGTTTTACGGATCACTAACTCGCTATCTAAACTAAATCCTGGAAGAACTAGGGTTGCCTCGACACTCCCAGCTCTGATTGACATGTTTATTTGCGTCGTAACATAAATGTTTGGATGTATTCCACTAGTTTTGAACAAATAAACAACACTTTAGAATTTATCAACAACGCGCTTTTTACTGAAAATATTAGAAAAACGCTGAAATCTTTGTCTTGCTCTAAATTAGTCACATCATTTTCAAGTGTTGCTATTCCAATTATTAAATTTCCCCAAATGATACACGTAAGTGTATTCCAAGAATTGTGTATGTGTGCGTAACAGCCCTACCTACCTACCTACGTCATCAAATCCATTATCAGTGTCAATTATTGCGGTTTTATTGACTTTCCATTTTCTTTTGGCTGATGGTTTATCAATTTTTCAAACAAATCGAGTTTTGGGCATAAAATTAAATCTCTATGCAACTATTAATTTAGGACTGTCCTAAATGATAATTACGTGAAAACGCATTAAAGGGCATTAAACTTTGTTATTTTACTACACTTTATTACTTTACTATGCCATTATGCTCTAAAGATTATTTGGCTCCACGGAGTAAGAAACGTTATTTTGTTCTTCATGTTTTGTTTTCTCTAAGAATTTCTACAACATAGGTAGGGACCTAATTAAGCACCTACCTACATTTCTAACTTCTTCCAGCGTGGGAAAACACAGATTGCAATTTAAATGATCGCACACATTATTTTCCAATTTGTATCGTCGTATGAACAAAACGCAGCTTTCCAAATAAAAAAAGCTTTTGATACCTAGGATATTTATACCTATCTTAACACCGATACCAACCATATAAAAGTAATAGACATTTCTATAGCCGTACTGCTCTGTCGATTTTTCTGGGTAAAATATTTTTCACATCTACCCACTCTAGAAGCAATCGCTTATTTTATTTTGTTTACATTTCCTTGGCGCATGAAAAATGAACGGTTTCTTACGTATTTCCGGAAGTATGTAAACACATAGTATTATAATATTTATCAAATACAAATATAAAACGTTTATCAAGAAAAAAATCGTTACACGTGAATTAAATGCAGAGTTATTAACTGATAGTTAGTTCCTATCTAATTAATAAATTGATTGCTTAGTAAATTCAATTTGAAGTTATTGACAAAATACCTCATTCTGGTTAAATATTTACTCAGCACTTAACTCACCAAATATTAATTCAACAAATGTTTGGGTTTACGAATTTATTAAGTTCGACTTTACTTCGTATTTAAATTGAACTTACGTACAAAGATTAGCACTAACTTTATAAAAAATACTTCTATGAAGTAATAATCAAAACTTACCAATTAGTTTTTTTTAAAGTGTTGTCCCACAAAAGTCCACAAACACGATAAAGTTTCACACAATGTCACACAGACCGGCAGCTGTCACACGGAACGTATCGCGACGGCCGCGCGCGCGCTTCTGCCACCAGACTGGCGACCGCTCGCGAGCTATCCCGCACAAACGTCCGGAGAAAGGAGAACTTATTCACCGCTCCGCTGCACCCAACTTCGAAAGGGGTTCTTAATTTCATAAAATTAACCTAAAACAACCACTAAATAGTCAAGAGATTGTAGGTAAATTAGCTACGGTATTTTTTGCTCTCAATACATTCATATTTACACACCGTAACTATGATCTAATCAGCAAATTAAAACGGCAATAAAATGGAAAATTAACGAGATTATCTTTATGTGTAGGTAGTTATTAACTGTAGTTGTAGTTTGCAATGAAATTCGGTAATTAATGACCACTGAGTTACGATCTGGCTAAATTGTGAGGAAGTAAGTTTGTGAAAAACTAGATACCTAGATAGGTAGTGAAGATTATAAAATGTAGATGTTGCTTAGGTATTTGAATGTCTAGTTTCCCTAATTAGTCTTTATATAGATTAAATCTCAGATTAAATAAATCGATTGTAAAATCGGCTGCCTTGGCAGATAAATGGCGCCAAAACCCGCAGGTACGTATGCCACCGCTATTACGACGACAGCTGCACCGTCTACGACCCATTGTCACTATTGTAATGTTTACAACCGCACCCATTACAACAGATTTTAACCCTTATCAGTTCGCAATAAGAACTATTATCGCTAATAACGACTCTATTTAATGTTAACATGGCTATAATAATGTGCTATTATTAATCGGAAGTGTAGATTTTTATTGGGGTTTCATTGAAATGAGATTTCTATAAGACAGCAATAAGTATCTTGACACCTATTTTTGGTCAGTTATTCAACTTTAAATATGATATAAACATTAATTAAAAGCCATGATTAATGACGTATTATTGTTTAGTTTGACCACGTCTTTGTTACTTCGAAGTTAACTTTTGGCAAACTTGTCTAATTATCATGATCATAAAAATGCAATAAAGTTTTGATGTAGGTAAGTATGTACTTACATACGTGCGTGCTTTGTTTTTCTCATTAAGTTTTGGCTAACCAGCTACCAGCCCACTAGCCCCTTGATAGTTTGAATAACTATATTGGTATCTAGAACTTATGTATCTTTCGCAAACAATAAAAAATACGCCAAGATTTTTGAAACCAAATTAATTTAATTATTACTATGCGTTAATAAATTATTACGAAAAACACGTACCTACCCATGTAAAACAAACAAATATTTTTAGGTGCCTCGAATAGCAAAATGCTGTAACTGTGCAAGACGTATGTTAGTGAAAACAGCTATTGAATAGAAACTACACTTATACAGATACTCTTTTGAAAGTTATTATCCAGGTCTATATTTTAATGAATCTATGTAAAAAAAAAAATAATGTAGCAGGGACTTATCTGTCTTACCTCGTATTTGAATTTTTTGAGTTGAATAGCCTTTTTTCTAAATTGTATTTATTTGTGGTCAGATTCCAGTTTAACCAGATGCAGCGTACGTGAAGCTGCATCCGGATCATCATTTGGGGGGGACAGTGCTTTGCATGGAGCGACTGTCAATCTGACCTCCTCTACATATTTACGATTCCCGGTGGGTAAGACTGGTACGCGACACTAAACAGCTCCACAAATTCTGGTGAAATGAAACGTAAATTTCAATAATCTGTGACTATGGAACATAAGCTGTCAAACGTCAAATAATTGTCAAAACAAAGTTCCAAAATGCCAGGTGTTTGTGATGAGATTATAGACGATATTGAAGATTTAATATCTTCGCAAGACATCACGCCAAAGGAAAGATACTCTAGCAGGAAAACCGTGAGCGTCCGGTCAAGAAAGCGTGACAATAAAAATGATTCCGAACCTGTAGAAAAGGTTATTTTGGAGAGTGTCGTGCCAGGTATAACCTTAAAATGTTGTTTATATTAATTTAAACAATGTACTTAAAGTCTTTCTACCGTAAAGTTTTATCTTAAATTACGTTTGAATTCTCAAGCCATGAATATGCACTTAAATGTGAAGCTTTGACCAAATCACACAATATTTTTACTGGGTCTTGGGACTGTAGTTTCAAGTTTCAAGAAATTCGTTACACGAGTACTTCGCTCTCAGTATCGTTTTTTGGTCAGTGGGTCGTCTTAGGGGCGGAGTTTTTACATTAGTCCGGTAAACGTGTCCCGAGTTCTAAATCTCCAATATTGAAAGTGAAATAGAAAGACTAAAAATACTTACAACTATTCATACACTATTGAAATTATCTAACATAAACTTAAAACTTTGACCAGGCACACAGACAATCTACGTGAAGACATGGGGGTGTGCGCACAACAACTCAGACTCAGAGTACATGGCTGGGCTACTGGCAGCCCACGGGTACCGCCTGACCGAGGACAAGTTTGATGCTCAGCTATGGCTGCTCAACTCTTGTACTGTCAAGAGCCCCGCTGAGGATCATTTCAAGTTAGTATTGAAAGAATTATGAGGAATTTTAGTCATAGGTTTACATAAACCACTTGATACCGTTGTTGTCAAATAATTAAAATAGTTTTTATAAAATTACCATATACCTATATCTTTTAGTACACAAATGTTGCATTTCACTCTCACTTTGTCCTTTCTAAGTCTTGTATCATGTGTAACAGCTAAAGACCACCAACGCATGATATTTGGCTAAGTTTAAAATACTATTCTATTAATATTTCAGAAATGAGATTGAGCTAGGTCAAAGTCGTGGTATCCACGTGGTAGTGGCAGGTTGTGTGCCACAAGGAGCACCTCGTGCTAATTACCTGACTGGGCTCAGTGTGGTGGGCGTGCAGCAGATAGACAGAATCGTTGAGATTGTTGAGGAAACTCTTAAAGGTATATATCAGTATCATCAACTGTACATACCATACTTGTTGCCAGTTGAACAACTTGTAGCAAAATTGGAACTTATATGAGCTTTGCACTTGGCAATAAAAAAATTAAAACAACTTGATAAATATATGTCACCGGAAAATAACAAGATCCGTAAGTTTATCAATTTACTAGGAAGTTTATAAACTTTCGTAAGATTCTAAACGGGAGATAAATTGTAATATTTTACGTCCACATTTTCGTAAATTGATAAACTTACTGAACTCACTCGTAAAATAATAAGTAAGCAGTAACCAAACGCTACGCGCGATCTGATTGGTTGGCTGTCACGTGTCACTTCTCCTTCCTCGCGGCCGCCCTATGGACACAAGCATTGCCACTATGAACATTGACCAATCAGAGAGCAGTGTGTTATTTTACGTATTTCAAAGATCGTATATTTAAAAGAGTTTCTGTGATTGGTCGAACCGTATAAAATCTTACGAATAGATATTCGTTAGTTTATAAATTTACCGTATGACTTATCTCCCGTTTAGAATCTTACGAAAGTTTATAAACTTCCTAGTAAATTGATAAACTTACGGATCTTGTTATTTTCCGGTGACATATACATTAAAAAAATAAAGTTGCTTTACCCGATACCTAAAAGTAGGAATGATTAAATACAAATACTTATTTGTATTTAGTTAGTAGTTTAAAGAGCTTTCTTTATTCAAAACTTAATCATTAGTTTATTAATCTTATATCTTAATCACTAAATAATTTCAGGCCACACAGTCCGTCTCTTTGGTCAAAAAAAGACAAGCGAGGGGCGAAAAGCAGGTGGAGCCTCCTTACTCCTCCCCAAGGTCCGGAAGAACCCCCTCGTAGAGATCATCTCCATCAACACGGGCTGTCTCAACCAGTGCACGTATTGTAAGACCAAGCATGCCCGCGGAGAACTGGGCAGTTACCCGCCTGAGGAAATTGTGGAGAGAGCCCGACAGTCCTTTACTGAGGGTGTCTGCGAGATTTGGTTGACTAGTGAAGATACAGGTGAGTTTTATGTGTGTTTTTTAATGAATTATGAATGCTATTTATTACTGTTGACAGGTTTCACATGTACCTTAATACGTTCTTGTTTTCAACTACATGTGGTTGATATTTCCTACCTTGAATAGATATATGGAAACAAAGTCATTAGTCACGTTTTATTCTTCTCTCTTCTAATACATTACTTCTTACTTGAACAGGGTGTCACAAAACTGAATTAAAACGTGATACAGGTTGTTGGATAGCCTGTTTGCCGTGTAATGGCAAAGGCTACTTTTATCGATGTGCGGGAAATAGTTCCTACGGGACCAGAATTAAATTGCTGACACTATTCCTCTCTCAGGCACATACGGTCGTGACATCGGCACGTCCTTACCCGCGCTGCTGTGGCAGCTAGTAGAAGTGATACCGGAAGGCTGTCGGCTTCGGCTCGGCATGACCAACCCGCCGTACATACTGGAGCATCTCGCCGAAGTCGCCAAGATCATGCATCATCCTAGGGTTTATAAGTAAGTCGTTTATCAAGTGAATACAGCTATCACACTTCATCACTACATAGTATAAAACAAAGTCGCTTTGTCTGTCCGTATATCCCTATACATATTATATATAGGCTATATACATAGACCCGCCCCGGCTTCGCACGGGTTCGATGCCGATACTAAATACACTACAGGAAAACAAAAATGTTATTATAGACATAACCCTTTCTCTTGAAACACTCTATCCGAAAAAAAACGTATGAACATCGGTTGCGTAGTTTTGAAGATTTAAGCGTACAAAGGGACAGGGATATAGAGACAGAGAAAGCGACTTTGTTTTATACTATGTAGTCATGTATTAGATTTAACTAAGTAAGGTATTTTAATTATGTTTGTGCAGATTCCTCCACGTGCCAGTGCAGTCGGGCAGTGACCAGGTGCTCTCTGACATGAAGAGAGAGTACACGAGAGCCGACTTCGAGAAAGTCGTCGACTTCCTCAGAGAAAAGTCAGTGTAACTACTTCAAACATTGCTTTAATTCACTTCTTCATATATCATATCGTTTATTGCATTTCATAATGTACATTATGTGGAAAATATAAAATTATAGTCACAATTATGGACCCTGATGGGCAGAGCAAAATAATTAGAAGAGAGGAAGGCGTTTAATGTAAGAAAGTAGTAGTATATTATTTTCTTTTAAACTGCCTTCAAAAATTTTTATGTATGTATATTTACCCCCGATTAGTAAGATGTATGTTCTAAATAACCAATTTTATAGGTTTAGGATAATAACTACGTCCCGCACCTGGATAAAAATTAGCCTATATCCTAATCTATCCTTTTTCAAGTTCGAGGCTGTTGTTTACCAAATTTCATTTAAATCGGTTCAGCAGGTTTTACGTAAAAGCAGGACAGAAAAAGTATCATTGTTTTTCCAATAAATTGAAAATTGATAAACGAAGAACCGCTTGACCGTTTTTGTACAAACTTCACATAAACCATCTACTAAATAGTCCTCAGTAGTAGTAATTTCGGTAATTTCTCAAATTAATTATACTCTGACGGGTTCACTCAGTGACACAATCCCCGTGGAGTATGTCAAAAAATTTTAATTTTGTTAGTTGTGGGAATTGTACGCGAACGGAGAAAGACTATGCCGATTAACTATCAAAGAGCTTAAACGAGACGGCGAGGTTATGTTGGGAGAAGTAACGAAACCATAGCGCGATGCAATTTGACGCCAACGCCATCTATCGAGCCACGTGGTCAACTAGCGTAGCTTTCAGAATATGGTGTTATTTTTTGTTTACCAGGTGCAAAAAGGGGTGTGTATGAGTGTGTTTGTACGTGGTGGGTCTCTTGTTGAATGTTTAGAGTTCTGGAAGAATTTTGGTTCTCTTTTTCAATTGTTAATACATATTATTGTCATTGAAAGCGTTAGTCCCATTTGGGCGCCAAAACCAGGTTAGGTCCCACGTGGGCGCCAAGTGATAGACAAATTTTATACAGATGTCAATAGCGGTTGAAAGCTAATAAGACAAACGCTAAAATATTTAAAAAATGCATAACCCAACTCAATATATTTTTATTGACAGTCGTATCCTTCTTTATATAATCTTTATTATTTAAAAATAGTGACCACTGTTTATAAATATGACAGCAATCGTTAATTTCGTACAGGAGACAGGACATAGAACATCAAAGCATGTTTAAAGGTTAGGTCATATCTTTTCTCCCGTATGAGATGAATAATTACTGTCATTGAAAATTCGTCTGTATTGATATAATTTACGCTATGCGTGTAAACATATTCCACTTTTTTTTTCCGACGTCAAAAATCATCAAATGACCCCTCCCGCTGTGGGTTAGCAGCGGTGAGGGAGTGTCAGACTCTTACTGACTAAAAACCGTCGTTTCCGTCATAGGCCTTTTATGTACCAGGGCCACGGTATCTCTTTCGAACAACCCGCAGCAACATATTCCACCTTATTATAAAACGTGGTTTTAAAAAGTGTCAGTGGACTAAACCTAATACTAAAGCGGGTACTTCTTAAAACCACATTTTAAAATAAGGTGGATTGTCATATAAACCTTTCCTCCAGGGTCCCAGGCATCACGATAGCCACGGACATAATCTGCGGTTTCCCCGGCGAGACGGACGCGGACTTCGAGGCCACCTACTCATTGTGTGACAAGTATCGCTTCCCTTCGCTCTTTATCAACCAGTTCTTCGCCAGACCTGGCACGCCGGCTGCTAAGATGACTAAGGTATATTTATTTTTTTTAATGGTAGATTCATGATGAGTTTCGTACTATTATTCCCACATAATCCATTTGGTTGTGTGGAAGCCCCCTGAAATATATATATTTTCTTCAAGTTTTCAAATATTTGTGTTGGAGCGGCAAAGATAAAATTAAAATCAGCTGTAATTTTTTGTGAATAAGATTGAGCATATTCATATTTTTAATTAAATTGTTTATCAGCTTTAAAAAATTTAACCGTTTCACTGTCACGGTTCAAACGATACTGCCTATTGACAGACAGCCAGCGAAGGCTTAGTAATAAGTTTCTCGTTTTCCCTTTGTGAATAGAGCCCTAAAAAATTTTTTTTCGAAGTACTATGAAGACCAGTTAATATACAAAATGATTTCATTCTAATTTGTTACAACTTGTTACAGGTCCCAGCACAAGAAGTAAAGAAACGCACAAAGAAGCTCTCCGAACTATTCCGCTCATACGAGCCGTATGGCCACAAAGTCGGCGACATATACGAAGTCCTTGTCACAGACATCTCCCACGACAAAAACTACTTCGTGGCCCACAATGAATTTTACGAGCAAGTTCTAGTACCCAAAGAAGAAAAATATATGGGAAAGATGTTAACTGTGAAAATTACTAGCGCGAGTAAATTCTCCATGATGGGAGAGCCCATAGACAAACCTAAGATGGCGGGTTTGACAGTGCCATTGAAGAAAGGCGTTGTCTCTGGTATAGCTGAAGTGGAAAATGTGAAAGTCGGTAGTAAAGTACCGATACCAATAATAATGTTGTTTGCTGCTGTTATTTTTAGGCTAATCTGGATATTTTTATAGTCATGTATAAAGAAATATATAGGTTTAAGGATATTGAGGTGTTTTATTTTATTTCTTTCATGTTTTTATCCGTATAATAATATAATTAAGTTTAACATGAGCCACTAACGAATCTAAGTTATTGTTTTGTCAAGCAATAAGTTACACAACATATTTCAATAAGTTGCTTACATTTCTCTTGGCAACAATAAAGAAAGATCTCTTGATAACTCAAACGACTACTTCTGCTTACCCCCTTTACCTAACAAGCGTAATAACCACACAACAATACAATAATCACAACACAAGTAGTATTGAACAAAAGAGTTGGCATCCAGTTGTGACAAAGGGACACTACGGGCCGGTGCGTCCATTCATCATATGTTATATAAGCCGCGGCGATGTGATTGTTTGTCTGTCTGTCGCCCTACTGGGAGCAGGACGCTGTAAAAGTACTAATATATTGGGGTAAGTAGGTTTTATTAAATTAAAGCTTGCTAAAAAAGTATTTCGAATTTTTGGTAATACTTTCAGGATACATCTTTATTTGTTAAACATAAGTGTATTGCAGGTTCTTGTTATTTTACTAAGTACTAGCTGTTGCCCGCAACTTCGTCTGCGTGGGCAATATAGAATAGTCAAAATACTACTTATCCCGTAGGTGCATTCTTTCACGTGACAATATAATTAGGATTATACGAACAAATCAGACCTGAGTTGGTCACCTGGGGCCAATCAGAGCTCTATGAAGCGATCATACGCTTTGGCTCCTACTGTTATTGTGGTTTCTGAAAATGTATTCACCTCATTCAACGATGAATGTAATTCTGATGGTACTATTAAGAACACTTGCTTAGCGCAAAAGCTGACGTTGGCAGGCCGACTCTTTTGACTTCTCTAATAGGATACCATTGGTTTTTGTGCAATGCACACCTGCAATGCATGCTGGATTAGGATAGGATATAGGTGGATAGGATTTGCAGAAGAGAACAATTCTGTCTTTGTAATTGAATGACATCAAACGTAGTTTTATATAAAAGGTGTTTTTTTAGACTTGGCTCGGGTCTTACTGAGACTGTTCGTAATCGTGAACAGTGTATTTGCGATCAGAAGTTGAAAGTAAGCATGTCTCTGGTATGCGACGCGTAATTTGTACGTTTCCAGACGCATAAAGCATTTTACGTGTGTATGGTATTAAATCGAGAAAGCTCCCATTTCTTATCTGCACTTTGTATCTGGGCTTGTTTTTAAAGCTACAGAATCCTACACTACCTACCTCACGCTTAGCAGCGCTTGCGAGAGATAGATCTTCCTTTCTTCTAGGATTAAGTTTACATATTTTGCATCAGAAAAAATAATTAAGGTCTACTTAATACTACTCACTCAAAGTAATTTGTTTTAAGGCCACCACATTAGTGGAAGATAAGCTAAACTATGTTTATGAAAAAATCCTGATATGAACTCCATCTGTAACTTTAAATGATAATTAATTGTTCCACTAAAGTCATAATTTTTGACATAATGTTCAAAAAATAATTTAGATGGCACCGTTTTAAATTTGGCTGAGAACTATTAATTTTCCTTTCATCAAGGTAATAATTATAGTTGGATTTTGATGTGGTACGGCAAACTGACGAACACTATTGAAATGTCTATCGAAAAATTACACTAAGTACTTACGTGTTAAAATATGGTGAATTACGGAAAATACACAACTCCATCTGTTGAAATAATAATCCTCTATAAAGAATGTATGGTAATTAATTGTCATTTACCACCTCGCTCTTTTGACAAATTTGATGTATTTTTACCACAGATGGAGCTTCTTTAACCTTGGCTAAACAAAATTTTCATATTTTTTTTTCTTCCGAAGTTACTTATAAAGGTGTGATTTTCTGTGTAAAGATTAATAATAGGCCGAACAACTAATATAAGTACAACATTCAAATGTACAGTTTTGACAAACAGATTGCGTGTCGTAATATTTTACATCTTGAATTCACCAAATTAATCATATCTTTTGATAGAGTGAATCGATTTCGATGAAACAAAAACTAAGTAATACCCCAAGTTACGTAGAATTTTTGTATATAAGCATTGTCTGCATTGAATTCGTAGATTTTACGTGAATCGCGAACGAACAAACAGATAAACAGACAAACAGACAAACAGACAAAAAAATGATGGAAATGGGTTCTGTTAGTTATCCTTTAACATGCCGGCTATTTTTTTTGTAAATTTCTTCAATGTACAAAAATTACTTTTCTACAGATTTATTATATGTATAGATGTATAGATGAAGCTGTGAAGGCGTATAAATATTAAAATCTAAGAAATCTTATAATGAAAAACGACTTACATTAGTAAACACAAAATCAAACTCTTATAGAAACAATAATATAATTATTTCATTGCTAAAATGTTGAACTGATTAACTTACTTACACAGAATTTGGTATGGCAATACATTGAAAATTGGGAAGAAATAGGAATTGTGGTGTATGTTTATTTATGATGTGTGTAAAACCGCGGGAAATAGCGTAGGTACATAGTCTATAAAGTTCACTCGGACGAGTGAATCGAATCTATCAAGGATAAAGTTTGACTCATAGTAGGTACCTAACTGAATACAAAATAATAATTTAATCGCTTAGGTATGTTTTTTATTTATTTGCCTTTTCTATGTAGTTTTTATTTTAAACACAATGTTGTTTAGTAGTTGATTGCGTATCGCACATAGAACAGTTTAATAATTTTAAATTAGGTAATCTGTTGTAGTGAAAAGCATTGCTATGTCGACTTACAACCAGCCGACTGCCAAAAGACAGAAAGTGCGAGAGCCCAGAGCAGACAATGTTGATTATTTTCAAGGTGCGTATCTTCTTAATATGTTATAGCTTATTTTGGCAACACTAGATACAGTGGCGGCGTAGCATCGGGTGGCACCCGGGGCGAACTACTTATTGAGCACCCCTCTTCCCCCCCCCCCCCCCCCAAAAAAAAAAACTACAAAATATAATCACGTAGTAAAAAAATCATACAGTATTAACACAAAAGTACCCAAACAAGTTTGAAAAAAGCACCTTAAAGCGAAGAACCCGCGAGCGAAGCGAGCGCGAAATTTTTGATTTTTGGGACGCAAAGAGATATATAAAGACTTCAGAGAGAACTAGTGTAAAGTGTAAGGCGCGAGCGTAGCGAGCGCGAAATTTTTGAGTTTTTAAACAGAGAAGTTCCCAAAAAAGTTTTAAAAAAGCACTGTAAAGTGAAGGAAGGCGCGTAAGTTTTGATATTTTTGACGCAAAAAGATATCTAAAGAGATTAGAGAAAACGACCGTAAAGTGTAAGGCGCGAGCGCAGCGAGCGCGAAATTTTTGAGTTTTGGAACACTCAGATAAGTTTAAAAATAAACGACCGGAAATTGAAGCAGCTGCGAGCGAGCTCAAAATTTATTGAGATTTGGGACACCAAAGTCCTCCACCTCCTCTTACAAATAGCGCCTAAATAGCTTAGAAATATCCACTGTAAAATATATTTTTTTATTGTTTTTTTTAGGACTCTAATTTAACTCAGAATTAAGCACAAATTAACCGTTTAATTAGAAACCGTGACTTAAGCGAGCGTCAGTTTTTTTGCTACTTCGGTGCTTTCTTTTTGCTAGATTGAGGCCTCATAAAGTAAGCGTAGAACAAATTAGAAATGAAGAGAATTTTTTTGTTTCTAACTTTGAGGAATTAATTTAAGTAATCAGATAAAACCAAAGATACAAGAGAAGGGTGACAGTCGAACTGAGAGGGGGGCCTCGATGTCTCGCACATGCACTGTTGTAGTTTTGTTTAAAATTTGAATATCGCGCAGTAAATGGTAGTGAACCTAGGCTTCGCAGATAGAATGGCACCCTTAGTGACTTGTCCCGGCTTCTGCCTGAGCCATCCTGGTCATGCAGATATGTGCCGACCGAGATGGCACCCCCCGAGATGTGGCACCCGGGGCGGACCGCCCCCACCGCCCCCCCCTTACGCCGCTACTGACTAGATAGAGATAGATAGACACAAAGTTCTTTACTTCTGGAGTTCCTGGCTGAGTATCCATATCCTCTCTGCTTCTTCGCTAAGACATTGGCCACGAGCTTTCATTCGTTAATCTGAGGGCACGAGCGTCACTTGTAGAATAACGAAGTGGCCGGATATCAGGTAGTTTGACAACCAGGGGCCCGATTCTCCTAATTTTAGTTTAGCGACATACGATTCACATTCGACTGAGATCCAATCACGACTCAATTACGATTGAAGCGTATGTGGCATTCCGCTATTTTTTCTTTTAAATAAACGTTTTTATCCTTTTCTGTGATTCAATAATGAATCAGACTAATCAGAATCAGAATAATTTGCAGACAATATTGTCTGCAAATTATTTATGATTGCAATATGATTGTAGAGCAAACTACCGTATGACAGACCAATCGCATGTCATTGGAATACGATTGGTCTTTTATTAGTAGCAGAATGTTCGATACGGTTAAAACTGCTATTGCGATTCAATTTTGACATTATTAACTCAGGAGAATCGGGCCCCAGTCTTACCAAGGGGTGATATACGGCTGTTTCAAACAATGACATGCGCTGCGCCGCATCCTATTAGATTGGAAGTCGATCCCAAAGTTTTGGGGTACCTACATCTTCAACATATTGACGATTTTTGCAGGCATAGAGAAGATCTCGTACAACAACATGGCGGCTGCGTCAGAGAGCGGCTGCTACCGCTACTACAGCAGCGGCGAGCGCGTGCACTCGCGCGCCATGGACGACTGGCTCAAGTGCAGCCTATCGCTCGCTCACTGCACCCGCAATGGTGAGATATACTCAGCTATAGACGAGATCTCGTACAACAACGTGGCGGCTGCGTCAGAGAGCAATCATCACATGTCCGTATTAGTGTCAGACTTCTTTTTGGAGCCCTTTATGTTTCCAACTGCGGCAATTCTTTCGAAAAACCCCGCATCCCTGATATCAATATCATCAAAAACTTACCTTCTTCAATTTACCAACTCCATGATATTCTCGCACCAGACTGAATCACTACTATTTTCTTTTTAACATTTCTCAGGATCAGATATATGCGGTCGTCCAACGCACTCCCGACCCTGGGACGACGGCACAGACACCCTGGACAATCACAAACGCCACATCAAAGCCCTATTCGAACTCTGCAGCAAACTGGGAGTTAAGTACTGGACCGCTTTCGATACGGACTTGGTTCCTTATACGGAGAACTGGGAAGAGAGTAAGGCTCATTGGGACGATGTGACGGAGTATATACAGGAGTTGATGCAGAGGTACCATGTCAAGTTGATGTGGTTGGCGCCTGATTTGCATTCACATGCCAGGTAGGATTTTTCTTTTGGGTATTTTTTAATATGGGGAAAGTAATATTGGGTCTTTTTGACGGTAAATCCCTTGAATGGATCATCCGATAGCACAAGATTTAGGCTATTATCTAGTCTGATACCTCAAGATGTTTGAATTTGAACGTACAGAGAAGCAAACGTATTTGGAACGAGACAGAAATTAAACGAGTTTGTTTCATTCATAATGTAACTAAGTATGACTAGTGAAAAACTTGAGGAACCCTTCTTCTTCTTCCAGATACGTATCAGGTGCCTTCACAAGCAACGACGCGGCCACATTTGCCCAGGCCGCCACACAGATCAAACGGTGCCTAGAAGTGTCACAGCGTTTGAACGCAGAATGTTTCCTAATATGGCCCTACAGAGAGGGATACCACACTCCCTTCCAAACAGACGTCGCAAGAGAAATAAAACTATTCGCAAAACTACTAAAACTGACCGCAGAATACAAAGATAGACTGAATTATAGATGCCAGCTACTAATAATGCCATATTATAATAACTACCATAATAGTAACTTTTATGAAGGCTGGCAACACCACCAATGGCGGGAAAGAGATTTGGTTCACACGTATATGTGGGATGTTACGAGCTGTTTGTACTTGCTGAAGCATTATAATTTGGATAGATATTATAAAGTGTGTGTGGCTCCTGGGCATCATATGTATATGGCTAACGTGTAAGTTAAAACTTTATTTTCGGGGCTGCCAAGTTGATTAGACCCTATGACGACTATTCGTGAAAGGCCCGCTCTGTAAAATATTTTTATTAATTTTCAGCTACAATATGTTGGGAGCAGTGACAATTACAAGCGACTTTGACCACTATGATAGTAAGACCCTCACTCTGATGATGAAGTGTATCGTGGATCAGGTATCCTATCTCGAGAATATAATAATATTGATTCTTCATACGGTAGTTAATAGTCAAATTCAATACTTTTGAACTATCAAAAGCTGTTATTTTCATATCCAACTGTAAAAATAATAAAAAGAACTGCTAACAATAATTTAATGTGACATTATTTTATAAGTTGCATTACCAAATCTCGTTACCGTATAAATGAATATGATATTGGATTTTATTTTTGACCTATTTATCTACCCAATTCTCCAGGGTACAACGCCACCTGGCGGTATAAACCTGAAACTATCACCACGTCGAGACAGCGACGTACGCGAGCTCACCACTACATACGTCAAGTATATCGACGCGCTCGCTAAGGCACTACGAGTGGCTTGCACTCTTATAGCTGAACAGATCCTGTCCAAACATTTGCAGGTAAGGGTTGCTCCTTACTCCTTGAAATACATTGGTACTCAGTTGCATCTGGTCTGGAAGGACTCCAACATAGTTGGGAAAAAGCTAGGCAGAGGCTTTTCGCCGGTATTGTTCGAAAGAGTTACCCCAACCCTGGTACATAAAGGGCTTAAGAAGGTGGGTTTCAGTCAGTAGGAATCTTGACACTCCCTCACGCTGTACCCACAGCGGGAGGGGTCATTTAATGATCACATCAGAAAAAAGCTGTGGGTAGATAGGAGCCCACTGCATCAGACTCTCAACTGTTTCTATCTATGTATTCTGAAAGCAAACTGAAGAAAGCAAAAGAAGTTTTATATAAATTATTTTTTTTCGTGTTTCACAGCAACGCTATGCTTCATACTACAGTGGGTTTGGTTCTCGAATCATTAGCAGCGACATCTCGATGGAGGAATGTGAAGAATACTACAAGTAAGAAACTCTTTTATTTTACAAATCAAACAAAATCTGTCCTCAGACACAAAAAACATATGCTTATGTCTGAAGCACAGATATAGGTATCCGGATTATGCCAATTGGAATCCATACACAAAGCAACTATAATCCCATTAGACTTAACCAGTTGGTACAGACAGCACATCAACTTACCTCAATTCTTTAATAGATTTTCAACCGTATCACTATGAGCGTAAGGTTGATGTTCGATTGGAAAAAAATGACAAGAGTTGACCTGTAGGTTTTTTTTGTACATTAATAGGTTTTATTTTTCTAGAAAAAACCAACCCCACGGTGACGTTCCATCTTCGAAGTACGAGCACTTAGACATAGTGTTCCAGAGACATCTAGACGCCTGCGACCATATATGATACGATATTTGTAACGACTTATATACCATGTGTGTCTGTTGTATTATCTACTTTATTGTGTACGAAATAAAGTTCAAAATGCTGTGTACTGTGGGTAGTATTTGTGTTTTAGTTATATGGCTGGTATTTTCTAAAATATAGTAAGTTATTGTGATGGTAATATTAAGACTTGAATAAAGGTAATTTAAAAGTCAATACAGTTTTGATATTGTGGGTAAATACGTGTGCAATGGTAAAAATAAGCCTCAAATTAAAAATAAAACGACAAATAAACATTTCAATCTGTTTTATTTCATTATTCGCATCATTATTTTCAGATTATTTCTTGTATTTTTTTTGTTTTTTTCTTCGATTTAATATTCACAGCGACTTACATTTATACATTAGCTAGATACAAATTATGTATATTGTACACATTATTGTGCATTTATGAATATTGTGTAAATAATTTTATTATTGAGATAATATATTTTTCTTGATTATTTGAACGCTGACAACTTTTGTTGAAAGGAAAAGTTGGATATTATCTTTAAATGCATAACGATTAAAATTTCATTTACAAAACATTTTAGAATATTATTATCACAATATATTTTACTGTTTACGAAGTCAGTTTCGAGTTGTGATGCGTTCAAACAGCCAGAGTTTGGAAGCATGTCATATATTTGATATTTTGTCTGGATACAAAGTATAGCCTTGTAAGCGTTTCAATTCGAGTCATAATATAAATATATTTTAAGGTAAGCCGACAGCGGCTTTTATTCAAATCATTACTTGGCGGCTTGTTATTACAAAATACGTGATTTATCAAAAGTATAGTCACATGTAAAAATATTTTTACACCTTTGCAATAACATTCGTTTTTGAAGTGAAAAAAATCTTTCTACATGTGACTTTTAAATACGATTCTAATAATGCAAATACCTTAAAACAACTAAATAAACTGTCGCCAAGAAACGTAAAAAAAATTAAGCACATTCATTAAGTGTCAACATTTACTAACTAAAGCTTACGACTACACAGTACACGAATACCGTCAAATAAATATTAAAATTAAACTAAATAATATCATGATTTTCATTCCACGAAGCGAGGTCTCCTATTTTTTAAATAAAATGCCAATTCCTCTAATATATACATATAAAAACGTTTTTCGGAAATAGTTCGTAGAAAAACTGCAAAAATATCCTAATACTGAAGAAAGAACATGGCAGTACATAAAATAATAAAAAAAGGAATGAAACTTAGTCTGAACATAAAGACAAAAAGTCTCCTGGAACTACGTATTGTACATTTTTTTTGGTGCGAGGCATATTTTTGACATAAAACCTCGCGATATTGAAAAAAAAAAAAAAACTTTTGCACACTACTACTATTACGAGATAATAATATTATGCTAAATTTAAGACAGAAATGACTAAAAACATCGACTACTAAATTCAATTATGAATACATCAAGAATTATTTAAGAAAAACTGAAATGTGCGCAGCTTATTAAAATCTACACAATTATACAATTCATTTTACTCAAGTAGAAAGCAGATTACGAAAATGTATACATTTATATGAAGAATAATAATTACATTAATGGATTCATTACAATGATATTTATAAGCAATCACAATTTAAATTAAAAGCATTAATTGATTTTAATAAGTAACGACAGACTTATTTAAAAGGGAATTAGAAGATTTTTTTATACTTAAAAAAATACGTTTTCTTCATATTAACTGTTTCATTCACATATTAACTTTCAGTATGTCTGCCAACTCAATGGCAAAGCTGTTTATATGTATATAAGGCAAAACACATGAATTTAATTCCCTTTTAAAAACACTGTCTGTCAGTATAATTCGATTTAGTATACCAGTCTAGATATCAGCCGATTGGGCAAGTTACTATGGAAGTCTGATGTTAACTGATAAATCCTTTTATGCCTTTTGGGAGCTTGACACTGACACTAAAGCAGATAGTTACTAAGACGCTATTCCTTTTAAATTATTTTTGCGATATCGCCAGTCGCCAAATTGTTAAGGATATGATTGAATGGAACACTTGAGTACTTTTACAAGTTTAATACAATAAAATGGTATACATAGAATGTTAAATGGAACTTTAAATTTAGTTTATAAGTAGCCATCGAGCGCGCTCTGTTAAGGATATGATTGAATGGAACACTTGAGTACTTTTACAAGTTTAATACAATAAAATGGTATACATAGAATGTTAAATGGAACTTTAAATTTAGTTTATAAGTAGCGGTTTGTGTGCGATCGCGAGCGCGCTCGATGGCGGAGTGGCGGGCGTCAGCGTGGCGTCGTGCTAGCGCGCTGTCATGGCCGCCGGCTGTAGGGTTGGGGCGTCGCGATGTATAGGGAAGGGACACGGCGTTAACATCCTCCCGGGCCTTGAAACCTCTCGTTTCAATAGTCTTCTTCCAAAAGTGGGCATATCCGGTTCACGGCTCGGCGTACGGTGCCCTTAGAGGTTTTGATGTCGGCAACTCGACAAGCGCCATCGGCGCCTGGAAAAACGGCCTCGATTCTGCCAAGAGGCCATTTCAATGGTGGGGTTGTCTCCTGCTTGATCAGGACTAGCTGACCAGGTGAAATGTTGGGGTGGCGCTTCTGCCACTTGGTGCGCTGCTGTAGCTCGCAGACGTACTCGTGGCTCCATCGACGCCAGAAGTGCTGCCTGGCTTGCTCGATCCGGGCGTAGCGGTGTAGGCTGCTGCTCTTGGCCTCAAGTAGATCCGGCGCTGGCAGCGAAGTCATCGTTCTTCCAATAAGGAAGTGCCCTGGGGTAAGAGGGGACAGATCGTGAGGGATGGTAGAAAGAGGGGAAAGGGGCCGTGAGTTTAGTATTACTTCTATCTGTGTGAGCAGAGTTGTGAGTTCTTTAAAAATTAAAATGGAAATCACTCAAGGCCCTTTTCAAATGGTACTTAGCAGACTTTACAGCTGCCTCATGCAGACCTCCAAAGTTTGGGGAGTATGCAGGTAGAAATTTAAATTTAATGCCTTCCTCTACAAAAGGCTCTGACACAGAGTTAAGAGTTACATTCTAAGAATCTGCACAACTCGTGACTGTTAACATTTTGCTTAATTTTCTTCTTAGAATTATTATAAAACTGAAATAAATATGCAACAATGCGTCTTAACTTAGTGAAACTAGAATAGTTCTTAATATTAATTAGACAACTAGAGGATTGTATGTCATTACACAGGTCATTGATAGATAAAACTCTGTTTGCTACAAAAGTTTGCAGTTTATGAGAAAGCATACACAACCAACCCATTACTATTTAAGAGTCTGACCAATAGGTTTTCTTAGAAATATCACAACGGAGCGATTTGCAAACTTTATCGTATAAACGAGCAACTAGAAGAGTACCACATAGTTCTAACTTGGGTATAGTTGTGGTCTTCAGTGGCGCCACCTTAGCTCTAGCGGACAAAAGACGTACAGTGCAGTTCCCTAGAGCGTCAGTTGACCTCACATATACACATCCAGCATAATACTTTCATGCTGGCATCAAAAAATGAATGTAATTTAATAGTTATAGGATTGGCACAACAAACATTCCTTGGTATATCTAAAGTTTGTAAGTGATCCACATTATCAATAAACTTTCTCCAAATCGTATCAATGTTAGGAGGGATTTTATCATCCCATGATAATTTCTGAGACCATAGCATTTGTAGAATTACTTTACATACAATAATACAACAACTAAGTAAACCTAAAGTTTCAAATAGAGTAGAAGTAAAGGATAGAATGGAATGCTTAGTAAATGGCTTAGTAAATAGCTTAGTAAATAAATCATGGTTGCAGTCATTTAGTTTGGAGGAAAACATTAAAATTTTGTTAGTGTTTGGATTCCATTCTATTCCGAGAGCATGGCCTGGTTCTACCATTAACAACTCATTTAAAGAGAGACCTGACTCTGTTTTAGAGGAGTCATTAAATACTACCCGACATTTTGTCGTTTCGCTTAGAACTGGATGATGTGGCAATAAATTCACCGGGTCAGGTTGCTCAACTATAGACAAATGACCTAGGCTAGCATACTCATTAATAAAGCGTACATACTGGTCTTTTATGTCAGGTTGCCTTTTAAATCTCGTCTCTATTGAATACAAACAATGCTTAGCTCGAGCATAAGAATCATATAATAGTTTTGGTTTATCTCGCAAAGGCAACGTGACACAAAACCTGCCGTCCTCCAGGCGGCGCGTGTGCTGCACGAGGTGTTCCTCGCACGCACGGTCTTCCACCGTTAGCTTCGGTGTCTCCGGCAGCTCCTTCAGCTCCAAGGACAGCTTCTGCTGCTGTCGTATAGCTTGGCTGAAATTACAATGGATATTCTTATTTGGAACATAGTTAGGACACATAATAGGTCCTACTACCAACCAGCCAAATTGAGAGTTTTGTAGAATAGGTTGATTGGCATTTCCCAATTTGATCTGATTAGTAGGACAAATGACATCCCAGAAAATATCAGCTCCCAACAACAGATCTATTTGTGCAGGTTTATAGAAGGTAGGATCTGCGAGTGTGATATTTTTTGGTATGTTTAATGCTGCAATATCAACTGTAGAATTAGGTAAGCTACTTGTTATTTTTGGTATAACAAATGCTTTGATTTCCTTACAATAGGAATTAGTGCGTGATTTAATAGTAATGTTACAACATTCTAGAGCGGCACATGTCATGTTATTGATGCCAGTAACAGCTACACTATCAATAGATTGGCTATCAATACATAACTTAGATTTCAGCGATTCTGAAATAAACGAGGACTGACTGCCACAGTCTAATAGGCATCGTACCTCATGGTTTTGCTTATTGCTACTTAATGTAATAACTGCTGTTGATAGTAGTACCTGATTTTCTATACAGGTTGATAGTGCAATTGGATTGCATACACTTGTGGTAGGCATTGAACTATCTTTTATTTCTGCCTGAGCACTGGAAATATTAGTTTTATGTAGTAAGGAATTATGTTTTCTCTTACAGAATCTGCATGGAGTCGCTTGACATTGTTGAACTGAATGCCCACTCCGCAGACAATTTAAACAAAGCTTTAGTTTAGATACTTCTGCATTTCGTTCGTCAATAGTCATGTTGTTGAATTGCTCACAATAGTAAATTAGATGTTCCTTACCACATATAAGACATGATCTAGACTTAGGCTTGCCTGGATTGTCTTGGCATGCCGTGGCAACAAATGTTTTATGAGATTGTTGTGTATGAGATGCTTTCTCCTTGGAATTGTTTGGTTTCTCAATGGTATTTTGTTTGTCACCATGGCTTGCATTGACCATTTCCAGTATATTAGCACTATTTCTTAAAAAGTTGTAAAAATTATCTAGTGTAACTTTTTGTTGCAAACTATTTCTATACTCCTCCCATTTGGTGGAGGTAACTACATCTAATTTCTGGCTAAATAGAAATATAATTAGAGTATCCCAATTTTCAGTTTTCTCATTCATACTAGTCAATGCTCGCATGTGCTTTGATATATGATCAACTAATGCTCTTAGTGACATAGCAGAATTCTTCACAGTTGGTATGTTCATAAGCGAAACTAAATGATTGTGCACTAATTGTCTGGTATTATTGTAGCGATCACATATCAATTTCCATGCTACGGCATAGTTACATGTGGAAATTTCTAAAGATTCTATCACTGATGCTGCTTGCCCAGTTAATGAAAGCTTAAGGTATTGGAATTTATTTATATCATTTAAATTTGGATTATTGTGAATTAATGAACTAAATGTATCATGGAACTCAAGCCATTTATTGAAATTACCATCAAAATTGGGTAATTTAATTGTGGGCAATTTGATATTGTTAATGGTTTTCTCACCAATTTGTGAATGTACACTTTCATAAGTATCTTCAATATAGTTAGATTTTGAAATTAATTCTTGTGCTAAACTTATTTGGTTATAAAAGATATTTTCCGTTGAATCCCTATCTGAGTTCAGTTCCTCAGTGGAATCTAATAGCTCTATTTTACTTTGCACTTCATCATAGTCACTAAACAACAAGTCAATTTTACTTAGTCTTAATTTTAATTCTAAAAATTGCTGTTTAGAAATAGACGGATCGACACATGTAAATCCACTTAAATAGTTTTTAAAACTTGTTAGCCTTCCTTTAATAGAACCTCTTTGACGTCTCAACTCTTTTAACTCCGTGTCAGACATAATGCAGATTAGAAGTACACTGGCTTACGCCCACCAAATAGTAAAAAAGTTAACTAAATACCTGATCTCCACGCAAACCTCGCAACCATTACATGCAGCAGCTGCAATTCAGCATCAGTAGTCCACTTGTCGAGGTCCCGGTGTCTCGTAGACTCGCCACGCGGCACGGGGGAGACGGTAGGTGCGCGCGGGGAGGGAAGTTCGTGCGGTACAGGCGTCGTTCGCCTCGTGTCCCGGTGCGCGCGCTGTATGCCTATGCGTAGGTAGGTACTCAAGGCATGCACTTGCACTGAAATTGTTATAATCATGCGCTGTAATGCGGTGCAGAAGCTGGTAGCGTGCAGTTATGTACGAAGATAAATGATGAGACTCAAAATAGATTTATAGTATTATGTAGAAATGCACCAACACAATGAAATATAGCGAATTAACGATTAGATAAATAATGGTATGGGATTACAGCCTATGTTTTCGTTCGCATGAATGAAAATATACAAATTAGGTAGCTGTAATATTGACTCCACCCAGTAAGCTAGACACACGCAACCGAAATCAATGCTCACACAAACAAAAGAATACTCAGGTATAGGAATCGGAGATGTCTAGAAGGTAGGATTAAGGAACGGGCACACCTTATTCTGATGTAGCTTGCTGCCGCGCCCTGGATTCCGCTTCTTCCAACCTCGACTGGTCCGTACTCCCGTTGAATAATCTTCGTTGTTTACTTATTCTTCCACGCTTCCCGCGAAGAAGTAGTCGTGTCACGGTCGCCAAATTGTTAAGGATATGATTGAATGGAACACTTGAGTACTTTTACAAGTTTAATACAATAAAATGGTATACATAGAATGTTAAATGGAACTTTAAATTTAGTTTATAAGTAGCGGTTTGTGTGCGATCGCGAGCGCGCTCGATGGCGGAGTGGCGGGCGTCAGCGTGGCGTCGTGCTAGCGCGCTGTCATGGCCGCCGGCTGTAGGGTTGGGGCGTCGCGATGTATAGGGAAGGGACACGGCGTTAACAAACTGTTTCATTCACATATTAACTTTCAGTATGTCTGCCAACTCAATGGCAAAGCTGTTTATATGTATATAAGGCAAAACACATGAATTTAATTCCCTTTTAAAAACACTGTCTGTCAGTATAATTCGATTTAGTATACCAGTCTAGATATCAGCCGATTGGGCAAGTTACTATGGAAGTCTGATGTTAACTGATAAATCCTTTTATGCCTTTTGGGAGCTTGACACTGACACTAAAGCAGATAGTTACTAAGACGCTATTCCTTTTAAATTATTTTTGCGATATCAAATGTTAATTATAATAAATGTAACTGTTCCTATCATATTTGATAAGATTTAAGTATCAGTGGCGTCCCCCAAAAGGCAATAATTAATTTGTTTCCTACATTACGTTTTAGTTCGTTCTAGGAACTATTATTTGGCTAAGCGATGTTTTGTGACTTTAGCTTGCAGAATCCAAGCTGTGACTGTTCTGTCAAGTTTTTTGTAAGCACGCGCCATTTTAATACCTAAATATTAAATATTACTTTGTGTCTTCGACATGGGTTGTGCAAAGGGGAAACAAAATAAAAGTATTTGTTGCTGTTTCTGAAGATAATTAAAAAATGGCATTTTTTTTTTCAATTTCAAAGGAGTTACTATTATTGTTTATTAAAAGATTTATTTGCTTTTGGGTACATAATCCCTATGTCAACAAGCACATAATAATTACGTTACGTTATACGTCTAAGCGTGGAAATCTACGCGACTTTTACGTTAGTATCGACTAGATAGATATTTCTACAATCCCTAAAATGTGTCTTTAGTTCCTCTGTGTATACGTATATTTAATGCTACTGATACTATTTATTTATTGACCGGCGAATACTGAAACGTCACTTAATGTTAAGTGTTGCTTAAACATTATTCTGGCACTGTCACACTTGCATTAAGTTAGAAGTAAGAAATACTTTTAAGCAAGATTTAAAAGTGACATTTCAGTATTTCGAGGTAAGTCACATTGAATTGGATTTGATTGTATTTTATTCACCTAGACTACACACACTTGGGATAATTATTACTATATTAGTAGTTTTTCATGACAAATTCTGGCAACATTTATTTAAGTTTCATTGAATTAAAAAAATTATTACAATACTTACGTTACTATAACAAGACATATTGTTGGTTGCATTTAATTTGTTTTAAACCACTTGAAATAGACTGACATGTAACAATATTGTATGAAAATATGTGATATTGACAAAATTAAGTACTTATTCTGATATCTTATTTAGCTCTCTTTGACTATATTTGTCACCATATTTCTATGAGTTTTTTGTGCACTTTCTTGTGAATCACATTTAGTTGCATTTCTACAGTTTCAACACATCAAACAATATTATATGTAGGTAGTGCGATATAAAATCCATTTTCATATGTCAATGTCTAAAATTGTTATATGGCAGTGTTCTATATTCCTATTGGACGGGAATACACTTGAGGTACTAAAAACTTTGTCACAACTTCCATAGCAAGATGCCGAACTTACGTACAATTGTGTAAATGTTACGAATATTAAATAAATACATTGGGCCAGTCCACGATTATATTTCACTATAATTATAAGCCACAGATTAGTGAAAAAATGGAGTAATGAAACAACCAATCAGAGTTAAGATATATGACGTGATGTTTGCCGTCAACCAATAAAAACAACATTTCGTTTATAACAAGATTTCGTTTATGTTGTTTGAGTACTCCATTTATTAACTATTCTGTGTGCATATACGATGCATATTTTTTTGTCGATTTTTTATTATTTGTAATACAAATGTCTACGCGTCATTTGTACACGAATTTAGCAGGATAAATACAAGAAGCCTTATAAAAGATGTTAATCGTCTTCAACGTGGCTTCTAGAACTCTGTAATTGCTCGAGTAAAAGAAATATTTTTCTTTTATTCGAGCGGTTTTTTTGGGACAAAATAATTGCACTGTGGTACCAACAAAAGCTAATAGGATTTTTTTCAGGCAATCAAAGTTTAAGACGACAAATATCCATGTATAAATCATACAAATATTTATGTTTACATACTACTGTATATGTACTGGAAAAAAATGGCATTACGAAAAAAAAATATTCTTGAAGAAGCAACCTACTTTATCTGCCAAGGAAGATTTATGTTTAAATAAAACCAGTACCAATTTTTTACCCTACTGCAAAAAAGGGTGATTTCCCAATAAAACCGGTACCACAGTGCAGTAAACTTACTTGTATTTCTCTTGGACGACATACAAGTTAGTCGCGCAGTTTCACTCGTCATCAGCGGGTTCGGTGCCGAAGTAGCGATCGCCGAAATTACCGATACCCGGCAGTACGTAGAACTTCTCGTTGATTTCCGGGTCTAGCGCTGATGTTACGATTTTTACCTGAAAAAGAAGCAAAGTGTGAAACTTATTTGTAGGGCACGTTAAATACACAAGGAGATGCATTTATTTAAATTAATTAATTGATACTTAATTTCGGATTAGAATTTACGCAATTGAACATTACAAAGGTTTGATTTTAGCACTAATGGGTTTTCTAACAATGTATTATACAGACGTCTAAATTATATACCATGGAAGAGTAGTCATGCTACAAGGAAAGTTAAAAAAAATCGGCGGGTTCCAAAGAATGCTTAGTAGGTCAGAGCCAGTAACGTTCCTCGTCCCCCAAATACCTGCAAATTGGCGCACTACTCTTTACAAGATTTTGCGTCATGACGTCTCCTCATTTTGTTGTGAATGAGTCTGCTACATCACCTGCGGGAAGGCGTAGGCGATGGAGTGCACGCCGATGTCGGCCATGAGCAGCGACACGAGGCTGATGCGCTGCTCGGGCACGTCGTGGTCGAGCAGCACGCGGATGGCCATGATGGCGGCGGCGCCCGTCGCCACCGTCGCGTCCATCAGGATCACGCGGTAGTCCTTTATGTCTTTTGGCAGACGGAGGTAGTACAGCTGGAATTAGGAAGATTTTTTTTTGTATTATGTATATGTTATAGGCAATGTGTATAATCCGGCATTGTATACATTGCCTAAAACGTTCAGGCAATGTGTATAATACGATTCATTTCACACATTGCCTAGGTATTGTATAAAATGTAAAGTATAAAATAGTTTGAACATTCGATATCATTTCACACATTGCCTGGACGACCTCGGCATTCTATACAATACCTAGGAAATGTATAGAATGCCTGCATTATACACATTGCCTATAACATAATATATATTTTATTAAAGTGTATGGAAGGAGGAAACATACTACGCCACCCCGAAATAAAACACTAAGATAAGGGCAGGATGATTATTTTTTATTAGCTCGATATAAAATTAGATGCTAGTGTTAATGTTATGGGCCAGTTGACTGTAAATCTAACAAAAAAAGAGACCGAACATTTCACAACCATGATATTTCTTCGATGAGATCAGAAGTTTTACATCTTTTTATACATAGTATCTTTTGATAAACACATGTTACTACATAATAATAAAGATATTTTTAAAGAACTTAAAAATAAAGGAGGAGAACTCAATTCGGAATTTTGATTTTTTTATGTTCTATGGTGCAAGAACTTTTTAAACCCTATTTTCTTTGTTTTCACGTTTGACAGATATTTCTAATAATGATTGTGGCACATACCTCAGGCTCGTCAGTCTGCTGGTTGGTCTGTATGAGTATCTTGCCGATGCGGATGTCCTTGCAGATGTCGCAGACAGCTTGCTCCATGGTCTCGCCGGCGCGGAGGATCGACACACCGCAGATTTTCTCCACGTCGCATTTACGACCTTAACACAGTGGAAATAAGAGCTATCATTAATTGGTTAAGTCAGGGAGTCTTGTACAATTTTACAATCTGATTACCATAGGAATAAGAGCCATTATTATAGTAAGTTCAACTCAGTCGTGCGCGCGGCCTTATGTGTGGGTAACCCTTGTACATATACAGTGACTTTGTGTGCATGACAAGAGGTACAGTCGGGTACAAATACAGTTATTTAGGGGTTACGGCTGTTTAAAGAAAAACAGTTATTACGTAATTTAATGTTTATTTATTTATAATGATTCTGAATCGCTACTTGAAAAATCAAATGATGAATTTTCCATTCTTAGTCCACACTTTTATTTATTGTCCTCGTACCCCGAGCTAGAAAATATTTAAGGAGTATTTAATTCATCTTAGATATTTCACCTCATTTATTTCTTAGATACTGTCAATGTCAATTTGAAAAAATGTATGAGAAAATAATGAAAAACTGTAAAATGTAATAATAAAAAGCTTTGAATGTTGTTTCATTTTTTTAAACGCTACCTGACTCCTTAAACATTTTCTTCGTGAAGAACTAGACATTTTTGTAAACGACTGTACCCATAACAAAAAGCGATAAGAATACGTCATGCTCGGACGACGTCACTGTCACACGAATGAAAGTTGTATATTTACAAGCCGACGCACACATAGGGCCGCGCGCAAACCTGAGTTGAACTATCTATAATTGGTTAGAAGTCAGGAAGTCTTACGCAATATTACGACTTTATTCATATAGGAATAAGAGCTGTTATTGGTCGGTTAAGATGTCAGGAAGTCTTACAAAATATGACGACCTTATTACCATAGAGATCAGAAGTCATTGAATCTTAAACAATATTGCGCCCTTTACCTTTAGTCATGTGTTATTTGATACGAACTGTAAATAACGTTTTAACAAGTTTTATACAATTACTAGCTTCTGCCAGCGGTTTTACCCGCGTCCTAAGACAAATGTATCCCCTAGCTGGATGGTGACAAAAACTATCTTTTATCATTTTATCGGGTCTAAGCTACTTCCCCTCTTTTCAGCTTAATTTAACCAACTGTACACGCGTAATGGTGTGACCTAGGGATATAGAGATTCGTTTATATATTTATTTAAATAATAATAATATACCTTTATATCCGAAGCCCTGCGGCGTGTCGACGACGTGGTCGGAGTAGGGCAGCAGCGACAGCGCGAACTCGATGACGAGCCGCATCAGACGCTTCGAGTAGAAGATGAACTCGTCGCGAGGAGTGTCCTTGTTGCGGATGAATGTGTGGAGACCTTGTACCTGACAAACATACATATTATTGAAACATAATCGACTAAACATTTGTGTTATTATGTAAAAAAAAAACAATAACAGACAAATGAAGAATTATATTGGTAAAGATTTATTTTTTCGACAAACTTTTACAGACAATATAAATGTCAGTTTTATTGAAAGCAAAAGCTTAATATTTCATGTTAAATTTTCAAAGTAAAAGGTTGTTTTAATAAAACGGCGATGATGTTGTCAGTGAATTTGAGCTTAAAATGAGGGTAAAGTCTGTTTAACTTTTTTTGTTTTTTAGAAATTTATTACTACCACGCTCGTATTTTTTTTAATACATTTGTATTTACGAGGCTAGAAAATCATCCCAATGATCTAGCAGTCCAGCTAATAAGTACCAGGCGTGAAACCCGTTTAAAACGGCGTGTGATCCTGGGGTCAACATAGATCAGGTCTAGTCAATCACGATGAGGAGCTGTCTCCGCTGGGAGATACACTCGACATGACACAGTGCACTCAAAAAATTTGCTCATAGTCTACGACTGATTGCAGATATACCCAGAGAAGAAAAAAAAAAAAAAAAATTTGTATTTAGAGCACCAGCTTTCTTTTGCGTTTCCTCCGTCTTATTGGATCTACTTCAAGCTCCCGGAAAAAATAGGCTACATTCTCTCTCGGGGTATCTGTGCACTATTTTGTTTTGAAGACACTCAGGAACAAATAACTTATACCTAACACCCCTCTTATTCATCTGAGAATTAAAAGGAATGGTTCATTTAAAACAATAAGTTACCTGTGGCGTTTCCTTAAGTACGTAGAGTGAGTCGGGCACGGGCTGCCCGATGTGGGCGATGGCCAGCTTCTCGCGGACCTTGAACCCGCGCTGTAACAATATAAAAACGTTAAGAATATTATATACAGGGTGATTTGTAATTAGTTCTTAATGTTATGGGAAATTATCTGAGGGGAATGATAATACGGGCAACATATCAACATTTTTTTTAAGAAACTCATAAGTAAAAATTGACCACTATTACGTACGTGTCTTTAAACAAATCGTAGATGCAATCAAATACAATAAGTTCAAAATTCGTCATGCACTGTAAGGGAAGAAGCTTTTATTGTTTTGGGAGTTTCAAACGATTTTTTGACAAGGTGGGTCATACATAATCACTGTTTAGACAGTAGCTATACGATGAAGTATAAGTTACTGACCAGCTGCAGCTGCTTATGCACATGCTGCACGATGAGGTGTATGGCGACCTTGTTCTCGCCGCCGCGGGGCACGATGATGTCGGCGTGTGCCATGCAGGGCGCGATGTAGCTGGTGTAGGCGGGCTTCACGTGCGTCATGTACTGCTTCAGCACGCCTTCCAGGTCCCGGCCGCGTTGCACTATGTCTCTACAAAGCAGGACATTCAAAATAAATGTCATGTTTGCTGAGAAAAAGTTTAAGAAGAAACTCTCCAGTAGCTGAATCTCTACCTATACAGGAATGAATTTTATCCAGTGCGCAAACTTTGTCAACTTATAGTTAAATAAGTTTTATAGATACGTATATTTTTATTTTGTAGTGTTTTAGTACAAAAAAGAAAAGTTATTGATATCGAAAGATGTTTATTTTGTAACCGATAGTACGGTCACAGTCGTCATAGTATGCACGGCGGCAACGCGAAACCGGTTTACTGACGGAGCTCCGCTCGGCGCGCGTAAGAATACTTGGTATCCATATTTTGCTGATTTTAGGGCGGACAAAAGAATGAAAAAATTTTTTTTACTGATGATGCAGATATGTTCTGTTAACGATTCTGGACCACCAGTTTTTTTTTGCGCACTGCTTAAAATTCATTCCTGTATAAACCAAGTCCCGTTTCTTGGCAATAAACTCAAAAACTACTGCACCTATTTTACTCAATCACCAATCGGTTTTCACCGCTCAATAGCATGACTTTCAAGGAAGGTTAGTTTATATGTAATTTTTTTTTTTTTTTTGTAGTTATTTCTGTGTACGAAGTCGCAGGCGACAGCTAGTAACAGTAAATGCGTTTGTATGAGTGGCGGTACTATCACACAAGCCCAAATGCCTTGCTAAAATGCTCAATAGACTCAATAAAAAAACTTTTTTACAAAAAAATTAAACCGACTTCCAAAAACACTAAAAAGCAAAAAAAAAAAAACTAATTTTAGGTGCATCGGCCTAGAAGTCGGTGTCTAATGGATGTGACTAAGTTAATTTTGCCACCGACTTCTAGGCCGATGCACCTAAAATTAGTTTTTTTTTTTGCTTTTTAGTGTTTTTGGAAGTCGGTGTAATTTTTTTGTAATTTTTTTTTTATTTACAGCTTTTCAGTGATACGAATAGTTGTCACTATCCATATAAGTGGAAAGTTCTCGTCAATACAAAGAATATAAGCCCAAATACGAGATATTTTACATATTTAGTTGTCGAGTTCCCTCGACCTTCTCTGGTCTCCATCATCAGGTCAGCTCCAAACCTACACTGTTGCAAAGGTCTCGTCAATACAAATAATATAAGCCCAAACACGAGGTAGTTTACATATTCAGTTGTCGAGTTCCCTCGACCCTCTCTGGTCTCCATCATCAGGTCAGCTCCAAACCTTCACTGTTGAATAGTGATTTCAGGCATACACCTGAGTGTCAAGTTTTTACCCTATGTATGCCTACAACCTTCGAAGGTTGCCCTCGATTTCTCAGGGTTTCCATCATCAGATCCTGACCTGATGACTATAGGACCAACTGGCAGCTATTCCGCGTCGAACAAAAAAAGAATCACGTAAATCGGTCAATAAACCTCGGAGTAATCGATGTACATACATAGAAAAAAAAAAAAAAACATACCGGCCGAATTGAGAACCTCCTCCTTTTTGGGAAGTCGGTTAAAAATCAATATCAAACGCAAACTATTTAAAACTTGGCGCGCTTAAATCTCATCAAAACAACACAAAAAAATCTACCTATTCCATGCCACCCACACAGTGACTCAACACACACACGCGCATTTGTATCAACTGTATCATCTACATATAGCTATCTCGCTTACTCGCGCCGGCTTTTACCGGGCTTTCAAATAGTATCTCCATCACTTTCGCACCGATAGCGATGTGCCGTATACGAGTTCGCGGCTGCGCGAGTCTACAAATCGCTCAGTATGGCAAATTAAAGCCGTGCATGCGTATGACGTTGGCGCGAGTCGTGAGCTTGTCAACGCTGCAGTGTTGTCGTTTTAGCTATTTTATATTTATTTGTGTGAGATGTGACAGATTCATTAGATTGTTTTTAGTCAAATAGCCTATTAAATATTCAAGTCTATTCAATATCGTAAAAAAAAAAAAATGCTATATCATTCTGGCTAGATTTTTAAAATTCGTAAGTGACAACACTGCAATCTGGTTAAGTTTTTGACAGCCGAGCGCAATTCACTTCACTTTAGTTAGTTTTATTTGTTTGAGTGGGAAAAGTTGTTTGTGTTTACAATTTTTTGTGTATATTCTTAGATTTTCTCAGTGAAATAATTGTTTTGGTGTCTTACATTGGAGGCAATTGTACTTTGTGAGGATTTAAAATGGGCCCAAGTTTTGATTGGCGAAGATAAGGTAAAATTTTTAAACTTTGCTCAGAAAAAACAGTTAATTTCTTCATTAAAACCGACGCCTGATCTGTGTATTTCTCAGACTAGTAAATCGCATAAACGAAAGTTTAATAGATCAGTGTATAAAACTAGTTGGATTGATGGCTGCTCGCACAGTAATAAGTTGTATTGTTGGTGCTGCATATTTTTTTCCAATGAAAATTCCGTTTGGAATAAATCTGGTTATAATGATTTAAATAACGTATCTAGCGCCATTAAAAGGCACGCAAATTCCCATAAACACCTGTGTGCAATGGTTTTTTTCAGTAATTTTGGTAAACAACGAATTGAGACATCTATATCACGCCAGTTAAGTATCTGAGGAAATTTCAAAATATAACTCGCGCGTTGATAACAACCGTAGAGTATTTTATTGGGCATGCGTTGTTTTGAAACCATAGGCACGCCACTGGTTTGTATATGTTTGTTTCCTCTTTAACACAAAAAACTACTACATGGATTTTGAGCTTATCCATAATTATATCGAAATACTATATAGACCACTTTTCCGGATTCGAGAAATTGTTCCCTCATCAATCTATACTAATATTATAAAGCTAAAGAGTTTGTTTGTTTGTTTGTTTGAACGCGCTAATCTCAGGAACTACTGGTCCGATTTGAAAATTTCTTTCAGTGTTAGATAGCCCGTTTATCGAGGAAGGCTATAGGCTACTTTTTATCCCGGTACGGGAAGTAGTTCCCACGGGATGCGGGTGAAACCGCTGGCAGAAGCTAGTTGAGAATAACCAGAATAGCTGTGTTTAGTGACAAATAAATACATATACATAAAAATGGCAGAAACCTACCTCCGGAGTCTTCTAGCGAGTCGTATGTCAGCATCAGTGTCTACGAACACCTTCATGTCTAACATTTTGGTGACCTCGGCGTTATAGAACGCTAGAATACCTTCGAAGATGATCACGTTTGCACCGTACATAGTTTTCTGTGGACAAATGGTGGTTTGAAGAAGCTTATATTTTCGTTTAGGTGTAGGGAAATAATTGCTATTCTATGGAGTAATTCTTCTAAATGCGTAAGAGTACTTTTTTCATTAAAAAGTTTTTGATCAATTTAAAAAGTTCTCACAATTAAATTGAATGAACATTGGTGTTAAAGAATGACATCAAAAATAACTTTGAGTCTTTTGCAAAAAAGATAAAGATATTCTCTTTAGATGTAAAGTAGCGTACATACCACTTACGATTGTTTACATTTGGCAGCATTATTTATTTATTTCGGTTAAACAACAGATGTTACAACTGTACAAAAAAAAACATAATAATGACCCCTCCCGCTGTGGGTGCAACGCGAGGGAGTGTTAGACTTTTACTGACTAAAACTGAAAACCCATCATGTTCGTTCTTAAGCCCGTTATGTACCAGGGCCGCGGTAACTCTTTCGTAAAAACCCGCAGCCCCGGCAGGTACAATAATCTTAGCTCTACAGTATAGGTAAACGACATGTTATATTATGACGATCTTTATAAGCTCTTATGCCATACATACTCACAGTCCTATTCTCCCTTGAATGCGTGACGTAGTTATAGATCGGAACCTCAACCTTCTTGCCTTCCCTCAGTCGCTGCAGCACGGATATGAGCAGTTCTATGTCGAACGCGTCCGGGTGATCGAAGTTGTATTCATTACGGGTCGCCGCTTGGTGCTGTTTCTCGTTAAGTACCTATAATTAAAATTAGTTTGAACATCGATGTGTGTTTTGGTTTTGAAAAGAGAAAGGGAAAGTCGAATAGTGAAAGAGGTTGTATAAAAAGTGGTTATAGAAAAGAAGACCCAGAATTTTACAGGAATGGCTTTTTTTTTCTTATAATTTTACCATGGTTCTAGTTAGAAAGAAAATTGATTGGACAATTATTGAGGTTCATAAAATGTCAGCTCGTTGAAGTTGTTGCTGGCTTAGGTACACATAAATAGTTGATGAAAATGTTTGATATCAAAACTTTTATACACGTTTTATTTATTCCGAGTATTGCTGTTTACGTTATAACTAGACTATAGTAAGTAGGAATGTAAACCAAGACAAATTGTGAATGGAATTCTCGAGTTGATAAGTAACACAGCATTTTTTATTTCTTTTGTAAATTACATGGAATTTTGCATGACGAAAACGTTGATATCGTTTGCCATATAATTAGTTAAGCCTTAGAAATTAGACATGTTCTGATTTCTAAGGCTTACTATTATTATATTACTGTTATTTTTCATCCTGTGCCAAGTAGTTATTATTTATTTTCCTACAAAAGTTACACATATTTGACTAACTGTAAAAAGCTTAACTATCGCTTCGATTCAGGACGCACACTACATAAAAAAGCGATCTTACTAAAAAACCCAGATTGGAAAGGTTAATTAGTTGGTACCGAAAAACACGAAAATAATACACGAACAAGAATCTAAGAAACTGTACAACACCGATACAAAATCCAAACTCACTTTGTAGAATGAGTCCATACTGACAATGGTGACCCATGGTATGTTGAGAGATTCTATGATTTTTGCGGCCACCGTCGTCTTGCCCGACGCGCTGGCACCGCATATACCTTCGAACAAAACCATAGGGTAACCACTAGTGTATAAATACTACTTCTACTGAACCGTTACTCCATTATACCTAATATTTGTTACCTCATCTCTTCAACATCATGGGCACAGATAGTAAGAAATACGCGTTTTTGTAATTGTTCTTCTATGTCATTATTATTTGGCGGAGCGGAAAATTCTCACATAATAATGTATCATACATTGTCATTAATGAACACTCATACAGTAATTTTGTCACGGTCGTTATGGACGCAAACATTCTTAGACTTAATAACTAGCAATCAGATACGACGTTATACTTACTGTACATAGATATACTTTGGACTCATGACCCTCAGGAGTTAAATCTTCGTATTTTTTCAGAGACAATAACTTAGTTTTTATAAGAACATGTTGCCTTGGTTTTCTATAAGTCACGGAGTCGTAAAGTAATATATATACAACCTTTTTTCACGCATTACAGTTACATAAGTGAACTCACCAATAAGGAAGGGCTCGACCTCCTGCCCCCCGGTGCAGTTATACCAGGGCGGTCTTCCAGCCGTGTATATAGTGCGTCTGTCAGCATGCAGTATACTCTCCGCAGTCGTACGTTTGTTCGACTGAGACATCGATGTGGTGCGCACGCGACGCGCACGAGGCGACTTTAGGATATTCGAACCTGGAATAAAGGTTTTGGTTTTCATACAACTTAAGAATTTGAGGTTGGTTTAGATTAAATCTTAAGATTAGATGTTATTTTTGGAATAAGTATCATTTGTTTTTAATGAACATGATGCCGAAGCTGAATTAAATTACAAAAATTACAATTATAAACTTAAACCAAAATTATAAAAAAATATAGGTAGTAGTAAAATATTTATTTACGACTGTCGTATCTACACAATAATGTCAATATTGCATCGGCAAATACTCCCTAAAAGTCATAAACAAACAAACACAACACGACTCAGCTATTAGCAGTCACAATATATAAAAGTAGCTACTCATTAAATTAGCGCACGTGACGCGAGCACGTTCCCATTGATATGGTTCAATTGCACTCAATTACATCGAATTATTATATGAAAACGATACTTGTACTGTTCAGTTTCGAGCAAACACCGACGTAACGGCGTAATTTAGGAATAATTTGCATCGAAATATCTGTAACTTCCGTAATGTTTCGATTCAAGTGTCAATGTAAACCAGTTCATAGATTTAAGTGTAAAAGCTACGGCAAATAGCTATATAGACGTAGTTTGTTAATGAAAAAAAAAAAACAAAATTAATAAGTCACCTGTTTATGAAGTTGACGCTAACACTTAGCATCCACAATCGAATGTAAGTACAGACTCGCACAATTTATTCAAGTTTGTATGTATTGTTAAGGAAAAAGCAACACACGATCCGAAGATTAGCACTTATCAGTCAATTTCGTAACTAGAACACTTTTTCAAAACCCAAAGCTCACAGTACCACGCGATCCAAACAGACGAAACGGTTCAGACTGCAAACTTTGATAGTAATACGAGGCACTGTATTATATTACCTACGTATTAAAATTGCGATAACTTTTAACGGTATATCACGTTCACATAACTTGGTAATTAACCGTTTTTATACACTTCCTGTCTCAAGTTTCGTTAGTCAACTATCAAATGTTTGTCTACAGTAAACACGGTGTAAGTTATCGTGAAAGATTGGACACTTTATTATATTTTTCGGTAGTTAATGTTCCTGTGTCGTAACACAGTGTTCTTCCGTGTCCAGTCAAGGAACTACTAATTTTTTTAATCACTCACTGAGGTTATTGTTATGGTCGGTCAATATCGTCTGATGAAGTGAATTACCCGTGAAGGTTGACTCAAAGAGTTTTTATTCGCTTGAATTACATTTGAACACTTACTATTGTTGAGCTACAGATTTTAGATAAGGCTGCAGATATAATTGAGGCACTTTTTCAGCACTATTTATTTTCATAAATATGTCCTTAGTTAAGTTAAGAAAATAACTGTAGTGACACCGTGGGCATATCTCTTAATACTGTTATTTTAGAATTGTATTTTCCTCATACCTAAAAGTAGATTCCCAAGCATGCATTAACAATCAAAATGGTAGTATTTTATAGCAGCCACTGAGTTACTTACCTTATAATCATTATAAGGTAAGGTTTGTTTTACAAGCTGGAAGAAATTGTAAATATTTAAGATGAACCCACAATTTATTTCATTTTGACTGCACCACTGCAAACAATGGCAAACGGATCTTTGTTTTGTAAAGAAAAATTCAATAACATTTGAATCATTTGTGGTCAATTCATCGTAAGATAATAAGGAAACTCTATACGAGTACATAATAATAGCTGTCTTTGTACGAACTACTTTACCTCAGCGAAATCTCAATTCTACACTAATCATTATTGAGAAATGGAGAATGTAGAAACATTCCCTGAACGCGGTTACACCAGTTTTACCCGTAACTCACATACGACGTTATACGTCTGTAAGCTTCGTCGAAGTTCACAAGTAGTGTTGTGTCTTAGAACATTAAACCAACCGAAGATGACATTCCCGTGCCTTCCCACTGCCAAAGGCCAAAAGAGACAGTCGCTCATACTCGTATGTATAGAAGCATTAAGTTTATGCTCGTGTTTGTTAATTTAATTATAAGGTTTGTGCTCTTGACAAATCCAGTTGGTTGAATGCTCTAAGGTCTGTATAAACTAAACGCGAATTGCGCTAATATGGGGGAGTGTCACGTGCGGGCAGAACCGTGTAACAAAACGTGAATTGAAAACAACGCGAACACGCGAGCAACTGTTTACGAAAAAGTAAAATAATACTACGTAGACTCTATAGCGGAACGGATTCATAATTGTACGGAATAAGAAGAGTCAAAGATACGCTGAAGTTAATAGTTTTTATGTTTGGTATTCTAATGTCAATTAAGTAATTTAATCACCACTTAAATGTTATAAATATACTAACTTACCTACATTATTATAAAAACAATCTTGTCTGTTACATAATTTCCAGTTTTGATAACATTTAAGGTACTAAGTATTTTTATTTATTTATAGCCAAGCAAGGTGAACCACTGGCGTTTACATTATTCGGATCTGTGTATTTCTTTCTTCAAAAGTTTCTACAATTCGTGAATGCTATACAAATCTACAATCTATGCAGTAAATCTATCTTTACTATTGTATAAATCTACGCCAACTAATATTACAAAGAGGAGTTCTTTTATAGGTTTCTACCTAGTCCTCAACGTTCTCAAATCTGGGTTGGGAAGCTACACAGAACCTGGATGGCACAGGCTATATTCTATCCAGGTACGGTAAGTGGTCTCCATGTGCAGAGGGTGAAGTAGCAAAACAACTAAAATAATGATTCAATTTGACATGCGACAGCGTCATTCAATATTTACTCAGATTCATTATAAGACAAAATTAAGCAAAATTAAAAATTTTGAAAAAACCCCCGACGGTAAAAATCTTATTGAAAAATAATAAAATAACTCAAAACCCCCGACTTAACCCAATTATATAGGAATATCCGTCGGGAGCTGCCATTAAACCAGCTAAAGGATTCTAGTGTCGTGAATACAATTATTGAAGAATTGTAGATGTTTAACGATGACATAAAATACACTCAATTAATTGTTGAAATTTTATATAGAAAAGGCAGCCCCCGACGGTTATTCCTATATAATTGGGTTAAGTCGGGGGTTTTGAGTTATTTTATTATTTTTCAATAAGATTTTTACCGTCGGGGGTTTTTTCAAAATTTTTAATTTTGCTTAATTTTATTTCAGACTTTTTAGAGAACATATACGAATTATAGTCTATATAATATGTTATTGCAATATTATTTTGCACCGATATTGTAGCGCCCTCTAGTGAGTTACAGGCGTAATTTTTATTATTTGGGAACATGCATTAAGCACGTACACATTGCTGATGAAAACAGAATTGTAATCGGACGTTTTGATTATATTGTAACATTGTTTGGCACTAATATTGTGGCGCCCCCTAGTGATTAATAGCCATGACACCTATCTAAGAACATGAACTCATCGAACACAAAACTGTTATTGAAAACCGCATCAAAATCGGATCATTAGTTTAGAAGGTAGGTGGGAACATTACTTTGCTCTTTTGCACTAATATTGTGGCGCCCCCTAGTGAGTTACAGCCATGACACCTATCTAAGAACATGAACTCATTGAACACAAAAACGTTATTGAAAACCGCATCAAAATCGGATCATTAGCTTAGAAGGTAGGTGGGAACATTCCTTTGCTGTTTGGACTAATATTGTGGCGCCCCCTAGTGAGTTACAGCCATGACACCTGTCTAAGAACATGAACTCATCAAACACAAACCCTTTATTGAAAACCGCATCAAAATCGGATCATTAGTTTAGAAGGTAGGTGGGAACATTACTTTGCTCTTTTGCACTAATATTGTGGCGCCCCCTAGTGAGTTACAGCCATGACACCTATCTAAGAACATGAACTCATTGAACACAAAAACGTTATTGAAAACCGCATCAAAATCGGATCATTAGCTTAGAAGGTAGGTGGGAACATTCCTTTGCTGTTTGGACTAATATTGTGGCGCCCCCTAGTGAGTTACAGCCATGACACCTGTCTAAGAACATGAACTCATCAAACACAAACCCTTTATTGAAAACCGCATCTAAATCAGATCATTAGTATAGAAGATATGTGGGAACATTACTTTGCACAAACGCACACACAAACACACAAACACACAAACGCACATCTCTCACCCTAAACGCATATACCTGCTCCGTTCCGTCGTGGGTAAAAAACAAACGGGTACAGTCAACTTCAGGTCAGTGGTAACAGTTTTATAGGAAAATCGTACTTATTACTATTGAGTTAAGGTGCATGACAGTTACCACTGATGTGCGGTCTACCGTACCTGCTGACATCCACATTGCGTGCACATGGTCACGTCTTCTCACTCACCATATGTGCAGTATAAAGGTCAAACGACTCGCTGTGCAAACAACGTCACAATGACATCGCGGTCATTAATTAGGGGCAGACTTTCAACAACCTTCATTCTTAATTCTAGTCTTATGTCAACTTAGTCAGTGAAATACTAGAATCGGGCAAAAGTTTGTGCTATAATCGGGCCTTTTTAATACTTATGAGGCCAAGCCTGGGCGAAGCGTTTTGGTTGTCAGAGATTTTCTGTAATTGTACCCGTTGATTTGAGAATTTTGATATAAGCTTTATATAAATTATGTACTTAATAGGATTACAAACATTATGATTTTCAACTTTACTCATTAATGAGTTTATTTTTTCATTTCCTGAAAAACTAAAGACGACTCGAAGAGAGCGCAGTCATGAGTAAATCTGAATAAAATGGTCATGATTTATCAATTAGAGCATGTACGCTAAACGTCGTAAGTACACTTAGATCAGTTTACACTTCGTTGACATATTTCTGAAATAAATACAATATCAACTGTTTTATCCAGGAAAAATAAATAGTTTTAAACGGAATTCTTATCATTAAAAATATTTAAATTGGAGAATCGTATTTTCTTTCAAACAAAATGGTTTCCTATAACGTATACCTCTAGTTGGCACATTGAATTCCGGTTACATTTTATTTACAAAATGATAAGCATGACATGACATAATAGTATATACAGTTTTTCATGACATAATAGTAAATACCTAGTAGGAAAATAAACCCTTTTTTGTTAAAACTGATATTGTAAAGACCGTTATTTGCACTCAAGAGTTTGTTGTTCAATGAGCCTTCCCGCTGTTGGTGCAGCGTGAGGGAGTGTCAGACTCTTACTGACTAAAACCCATTATGTTCCTTCTTAAACCCTTAAAGGCATGTACCAGGGCTGCGGTAACTCTTTCGTACAGTCCTGCAGTGTTTTAGTGACCCTTAATTAAGAATACTGGTCTCCTATAACAGTACAGTAGGTCACTATGTGTGGTCTCCATATTAAGTCGTCTCATCTTACTTTGCAAACCCATGGATTATAACGCCGTACAAAAATATACTTTAGTGTCCATACATAAGGTTTAATTTCAATTATTCAGTCGGTAACAATGCTTGACCTTAGCTGCAGTCATACACATGTGCGGTAATATTTATAAACTTTCTTTTATTTTCTTTGAGACAACATAATACAATGGTCAGTAACATGTAACTGCGAGTTATGCAGCTATTGTATCATTGGGTTTCGTCGGATGTTTTATAACCGATAAATTCAGGAATTCAGGTGTAAGAAAGAACAATCGCAAATATCGAGAGAAGTCTGAATAATCTCGGGGTATCCATGGATATGTAGACTGTACCTAAAAGCAAGGTCCTCCTCGGATGTCTGCATGTAATTTTCATGCGGTTTTCACCAATAGAAAGAGGCATCAATGCTTACGGTGGGTCGCTATTTATATATACTTATGTAGTATTGTCATTTAGGTCACAGGTGCAACACGAAGGTACAACAGAGTAAATAGAGCTCTCGTTCTCGAAATCAATCTAGTATAAAAGTATATCGAATTACCGAGTAGGCGACACCTTTCACTACATCTTAGTTTCATGTACGAGTAACAAATACATACTTCTGTATGATTGTTTATTTCGGTATAATCATCATCATCTTCCGAGAATTTTTTCCCAACTATGTTGGGGTCGGCTTCCAGTCTAACCGGATTCAGCTGAGTACCAGTGCTTTACAAGAAGCGACTGCCTATCTGACCTCCTCAACCCAGTAACCCGGGCAACCCGATACCCCTTGGTTAGACTGGTTTCTGACTACCCGTAACGACTGAAATGGATGTTCAATGACAGCCGGGACGTACCTACAGTTAAACGTTATTTCGGTATAAAATAACAAATTAATACTATATGTATATTGTATAGGTATACTTTATAAGCAATAAGTACTTTAATGTATATCTAAAGTAGTAACCCACACAATTTGTTGTTTTTTATTGCAGTTTCCTAGGAATCGTTACGGCTGACCCCGTTGTCCGACACAGGTTATTGCCACGTACTACGTTTGCATACAGTAGACAAACGATCTAAAAGTGTAAATATAGAAAATCGTGAATCAGCTGCAGTTCATATCTTCCTCAATTCATCGCTTTCGTTCTTTGTCTGTCGGATATCTATTTTATATTAAAAAATACAAGATATTCTCAAAATGCCCGAAAGTCACGTGACTCAAATGTCAATTTAACATAAAAACTACTGGACGAATTTTGATGAAACTTTACCGAAATATCAATACATAGTATAAAACAAAGTCGCTTTCGCTGTATGTCCGTATGTATGCTTAGATCTTTAAAACTACGCAACGGATTTTGATGCGGGTTTTTTTTAATAGATAGAGTGATTCTTAAGGAAGGTTTGTATGTATAATACATGTAAGTACCACGGGCGAAGCCGGGGCGGGCAGCTAGTAGCTTATAAACCTGGACAAATTTTAGGGTACTTTTTATTCAGATGCGGTCCTAGTTACCTCGGGTTGTAGGCATAAGCACGAGCAATTGGAAGGTTACACGTTAGGGGGCGTTCATAAAATACGCTTGACGTTTAAAGGGGGGGGAGGGGGTTAATACAACAAACAACAGTAACGTTGGGTTGCCCGGGTAACTGGGTTGAGGAGGTCAGATAGGCAGTCGCTGCTTGTAAAACACTGGTACTCAGCTACATCCGGTTAGACTGGAAGCCGACCCCAACATAGCTGGGAAAAAGGCTCGGAAGACGATGATGGGGTTTTACACTTACCTGTTGAAGGAGGTCTGTAGGGTCTCACGTTGGGGACCGTGGTGGGGGACGCGGGCGCCCTCGTCGAGTAGTCATCGTCATCCAGGAACACCTGCTCGCTCAGCTCCAGCGCGAGTTCTGTGTCACTGTAAGTTATCACAGTTTTACATTTAGAACCTCATATACTTACAATAACCTTCAAATATCTGCCAGTTGATTAGCCCACTAGAGATAGATTTATTGAAATCCATCATTAACGATATTCTATAGATAGATCAACGCGTTCACACGAGCGAATTTTCCGCTCGCGCGACACAGCTCGTACGAATCGAAAAAACCGAGCTGAAAATACGCTAGTGTGAAGCGCTGTAATGGTGAATAGATGAACGTGATGGGGTGCGAATTTGCGTGACAATACCAGCTTAGATTATATGACGTGAAAGTGATGGTTTCAGTGGTGACAATTATGAAATGAAATACGTTTATTCACGCGTTTGTCTTACAAAAAAAGTACAAAAAGTTAGAAAAAAAAAAATAGATTCCATTCAATACGCCAGCTTATCTTGTACCTTAATTAATTATAATAATACAGGCCACATTTGAATAATAGGGCCACCATATATTTAATACTGAAACAAGCTTTCAATTGTAAACTGATGACGCAATATCACAACGTTCACTTTCTTAACTCTAGAATTGCATAGTACACAAACATAATACTTATATCTAGTGCGAACTGATGTATCAATGATTAATCAGAATTTATCTGTATCAGTGATGGGAAAACCACGTAAACTGTGCTATCTGCGGACGGGTCGCGATAACGCTTGATAAGCGAGAGGTGTGTCTAAAATTACTACGGTTTAATGGACTGTCAACAAAAATAAAAAAAAATGGAAACAGTTTAAAACTAAGCAAAAGGTCTCATTCACTACCTGTCAATTTTAGATCGAGACAAGACAAATTATATAAGTTTTTATATAATTTGACCATAAAACAATTTGTGATATAGGTACATATGGAGATAATGAAAGAAAATAAACTGTGAACTGTGATTATAAAATATGATTTAATAATTTTTTTTAAGTTTAACAAGTAACTGAAATTATTGATATTAAAAAAATATAGAGAATGTGAAACGTGAACATGTGGACCAATTTTTCAGTGCCGGTTTAAGGAAGCACAAATCTTACTAAAAATAAAAAGAGAATCACCAAATGCCGCCCGCTGTGGGTTAGCAGCATGAGGGAGTGTCAGACTCTTATTGACTAAACCCATCACGTCCTACTGAAGCTCTTTATGTACTAGGGTCACAGTAACTCTTTCGAACAATCCCACAGCCCCGGCAGGCCTTGCCCCTAGTGGCCCTACTGGTCCTTCCGGTAGAGCTATGAGTATTATAAAAATGGAATGAATACTTGGGCAGTGTGTTACTTAAATTCTGTGTTCTTGTTTTATTTGTAGGCTTCAAAACTTGACTGTATCAACAAAACACTGTTTACATTGTGTTATCTGTCTGTGATTTATTGTTAGTTGCAGTTATTTTAGTAACAGCACAATGTTTGCAACCTTTGTTAAGGTGCTGCATTCATTTTGTTTAAATATTAAAGTTTTTGACATATTCCTCTATTGCCCTTTTTAATAAATGATAGAAATACAATCCATTCCAATACTTTGATAACTATGTTTTAGTCTAATATAATTTTGAATAGGAGGTCAAGATGACTAGTGATAATTAATTTAGAATAATGTCTAAAACTTCAATTTTGTTTAAATGTATGTAAAGGTTAAACTTGTGTTGATAACAAAGGCACTTGCACAGATACCAATATTGGATCAAGGTTATTAGCAAAACACTACTTCAATGCATTCACATATCACTTTTTCTGAGCTCTTTATAAACACAACATTATCAGTGTTTTCTTATCATCTACCCAATTGTTATTAGTCTAAATCCTGATAAAAGAAATGTGAATTTCATGTTTACATAAATGATATGAAGGTCATTATCACAGCATTGACATCTATAGTAAAAATTAGTCAACAAACATCCTCAAGATGTCATCGTGGTGGACTGGACTTGCTAGAATGCTATCACTACTAACAAAAAGCTGCTAGCCACAGAAACATGAATAATTTGCTCCCTGGTGCATAAGCAAAATTATAAAAACACATTTCTACAACATAAAATGCGTGTCTGCACTCCACAAAAGCCGGCGGCTAGTTACACAGACGACCTAACATCGTATTGATTGGATATCTTACGGATTTGAGAAGATCAATGGACCTGTCTCCATGGCCTGGTATTTCCGAGTCGTCGCGCTAGACGGCGTGTTAAGACACGTTTAGTGCCGACCACGTGCTGTCACGCCGCGATTATTCAGCGAGAAGCGAGCTGCCAATGAACTAAATGATTTTCTAAAAATATCACAATGCGTGCAGAGGTTATAATGCAATGTTGCTTCCACGAATTATGATCTCAATTTTTTTACACAAAAACACGACACGCGAAAACACCTCGTAGACCGGGTGATGACTAAGCCAGCACAGAAAACGATTCTTCAATAGCGCATTTTTATAACATTAGCCAGCTGTTTAAATAAACATTTCAGAAGGTTAACAGACTCGCTTTACCTATCGGAGCTGGCAGAGCTGGGCGTTTCAAATTTATTCAGCTTCCCAGCCATCACTTGGGATCGTTTCCCTGTCAATTATATTAAAAAATACTAATATTTTATTGTAAAGAATTCACGACAACGACTTGTATGTATGCACACGCAAGTAGACAGGACAAGTAGCAAAATTGACATTAGTCCGTCTAGAAACCGCGTCATCATATCTCTGATGCGTCATTCAGCAAGTGGACAAAATAAAATCAATAAAATTTAATGTCACTGCATTTACTAAATAAAAAAAGAGATTAGTAACAAATAATATTCAATTTAGTAAGTTAAAATAAAAGAATCGTTTTGTTTATGTTCTTATAAATCATGTTTTAAAACTAAGCATAAAATGCTTTTTTGATTCTGAACGTACGTAAATTGCGTTTCAATTCACTCAAGGAAGGAAATTAAAAGTAAGGAAGGGAAATAATTCCTGTACTTATCTTTAAATGGATACAACTTAATAGTATGTAAATTATTGTCGAGTATGAATTTGAACTCTTACTCCACTTAGCGTAATATTGCACAATCTAATGGGAGACCGAAGAAATTCAGATTTCTGGATAAATTGTTTTCAAAATCTCTGGGACTTCGGATAGTTATTTTCTTTTTATTTTTTCAGATTTTCTTTTTATTTACCTTTTAATTATTTTCCTAGCTGATGCATAGATGGCGCTGATCTTGGTACGTGACTGCAAGGAAACGGAGCGTCATATCTTATCAACTTCATATAATTTTCAGGGTCGTATAACGGAACGTTCTTGCAATCAACAAATAGGGAGGGAATAGTATATTGGAATAAAAGGAGAAATTAAAAGAAGTCAGTCAGATCATTCTCCGAATGTCCCGAGAGATTATTATTAACTTGGAAACTTTTTTGTTTATTCTCAAAAAGAAAACCTATTACAACACGCCTCTTCTTTAACATTGCTTGCTGGCTGTAGAGCTGTGGTTTTTATGTTATAAATTAAAAAAAAACGCGCCTGCTGCATGATTGATTGTTTTACAGTCGATTTAGTAATTTTGGTACTCGGTTAGAGAAAATCGTACATATTTTTTAGCTATCCTAACTAATATTATAAATGTGAAAGTAACTCTGTCTGTCTGTCTTTCTGTCCGTCCGTCTATCTGTCTGTCTTTTCTTCACGCCTAAACTACTGAACCGATTTGTGTGAAATTTGGTACAGACATAGTATGGAACTTGAGAAAGGATATAGGATAGTTTTTATTACAAAAAATATAAAAATAATAAAATTTAATCCGGACATATAGCGCCATCTATCGGTCAAACCAAAAATCTGCCGGAAGTCACTATTCCACGCGAACGAAGTCGCGGGCAAAAGCTAGTTATTTATATCTTTAGAAAATTGACAGGAGTGAACCGTAAACCGAGAACCGAAAAAAAAGCTGAACACAGATGGCACTAAAGTCGATCGTTCCTGTCCATGGAGGACAAAATAACTAGTATTTTGTACAAAATAACTAATATTTTGTCCTCCGTGTTCTTGTCTAAGAGGGACCAAGAAGAAGGTAAGTTCAAAGAATTCTTTACGTGCTTTATTTTGGTTTTAATATAAAGACATTTTTAGTTTCTATCATTTCTGTATAAAAGGAGATCTTTTATTCCATTTATCTAAATGTATAAAAATGTATGCTACTTTTCGTTGTAATTTTATAACTCAAAAACGGTCTTACCAATTCAAACCAAAATTTCAGGCTTTGTTCGGATAATTTAGTTAGTAGATGATTTAGGTATGTGAGTCGTGGTGGCCTAGTGGGCAAAGAACCAACCTCTGGAGTATGAGGGCGCGGGTTCGATTCCAGGTCAGGCAAGTACCAATGCAACTTTTCTAAGTTTGTATGTACTTTCTAAGTATATCTTAGACACCAATGACTGTGTTTCGGATGGCACGTTAAACTGTAGGTCCCGGCTGTCATTGAACATCCTTGGCAGTCGTTACGGGTAGTCAGAAGCCAGTAAGTCTGACACCAGTCTAACCAAGGGGTATCGGGTTGCCCGGGTAACTGGGTTGATGAGGTCAGATAGGCAGTCGCTTCTTGTAAAGCACTTAGCTGAATCCGGTTAGACTGGAAGCCGACCCCAAAATAGTTGGGAAAAGGCTCGGAGGATGAGATGATTTAGGTATGTGAAGTTTTCACAAAATCGGTCGAGCGGTTCTTCATATTTAGCACATTTTTTGCAACAATATGATGGACTTGTGGAATGCTGCGTTCAAACCAAACTAACAACGACTTTTTTGTTCTGTTGTATCTAAAAGCTCCAAAATTACTGAAACAATTTGTAAATTTCTTTCACCTTAGGGAAGCTACATTATCCCCGAGTAACATAGGCTATATTTTATCCGGGTACGGGCAGTACTTCTCACGGGACACGAGCAAAAACGCGGGAAGTCGGCTAGTACGTAATAAAAAAGTTTGAACATACATAAATATATTTTACACAGTACATGTATGTAATGTATAAGACGTAATAAACTTTTTAATTGCAGCAGACCGCACTTACAAGTCGTTAAGACAAACAGAATATTTCAATCCCATGGATCGTTTGGATCGTTGGAAAAATACATGTTTTCGTAGGGGTTGTCAGAGGACAGAGGGTTTCCGTCACTATTCGACAAAACTCCACTGACGTACAGACGTATCCTCACGGCTATAGCATTAGGTCTTCTTACTAGATTATTGTTTAGATCGGTAGAATAACTTAGCACAGCCGTGAATACGGCGTGCCTATTAACGTGACCTCTTATAAACGTGTCCAAGTTTGCCTCCATTCGGAACCATCTCGAACCACTGCCTCTGTTATGGCGCCAAGACTGTGGGAAAATGTTGTACGTTTCCATCGGACCGCCAAATCTAGATGCGACTATGTGTCCCCTCTCATCGTTATTACTAGTTCCCGTGATGATGTCCATATCTCTGTAATAGCGCATCACCTCTGATGTAAAACGTTGTCGCCCCGCACCAACAGGGAGCAAGGTGTTAGTAGTTATCACAGCACGCACCACTAGCGGTAAGTTTAACTGATCTTCTCCGAAAGGTCTTGTAACGGGGAACACTGTGTAAGAATATATGGGATCAGTATCTGCAGTGATGGGGTTCTGGCTGCTCCATTGGCGCACTAACACAGTGGGATTGTTATCTTCGTGTCTGGAGGCTGCAGCTTCGACGTCAATCGGGCATTTGGGATCTAGTGAATTAATAATTTGGCGCTTGCATATCGTGCCCGTACGACATAAACTTCCACCAGGCCTACATAACCTGGTAAAATCTTGGTCAATCTCGTCCAGGGTATTTTGGTATGCGGGATTTAAAAAGCATTGTTGCCATGTACCACTGCTATCATAACAATATGGCAATTCCTTTTTATTATAAATCTCACAAGGGGTTTTGCATTCTTTATAATCTTTAGTTCTATAGTTTATCAGAAGTATTTTTTTTTCTGGATAACACTTCTGCCATTTTCCGACAACAGAATGGCACCAATAGTAGCTATATCCACGAGTTTCACAAGCGTCGGAACACGACATGTAGTCATTGCGAGTTCTGTAACTTTCAGTGGCTGTCCGTGCAATCAGTCGACTGCAATAACCCCAATAATTTGTACCGATGGCACACCATTGATAGCTTTTACCATTAAAATTCCCACAGTTACTTGTGCACAATTCGTTGTCCAGGGTTCGATATTTTTTGGTGGAAATCGACGTCATCATGCACTCAGTTTCGTGAGCATGCCAATCATATGTGCACATGCCCTGAATGCAATTTCCCAAACAGATACCAGGGTTATGAATATAAACTGTATAGGCCTCCAATCTTGACTCAAAGGTCCATAGTTGTGCTGTTTCGAGACTTTGTAGCACAATTAAAATGCTCGCTGGTTTTAGAAGCATTATGTTGCCTGTTTTAAAACAGCTTCAATTTGAACTACAAATACAGAAGTTACTAAATAAGATACTGGACAAGGCAATGCGTGCACTTCATCACAAGATTCAATGTTCTGCGGTGACCTCTTGCAATGATAAGTTACAGTATCAGCACGCGTCACGGAGGTCAATAAAATCAGCTTGCCATTCGTAGCGGCTTGTGAAAAGCTGATCCTTTGTTCGTCTTCTTTGAGCATGTAGTCTTGTACAGGACATAATACACATACACTGATAGAACCTGGACATTGTTATTTTGATTCAAATAAAAAAAGTGTGCACACACGATAATACGTCTTACTTTTGCATACTTGTGAATACCTTATCAACAGAACTTCATTACGCACAAAAACACATTGTAATTAACAGAAGACCTCTTCTGTAAAAAAAAAACTAATCTTCAAATCGGATGGAGTGGTATAGAGATGCCACTGGTAAATAAAAGTTCACAACAGTAATAATTTTAATACATAAGTCAAAATTGAAACCAATACGAGTAGTTTGCTCTACACAAACATGGTATGACGTATACACAAAATAAACACTTCTAATATCCATCTTTTGAACACCTGTGGTGACAGGCTTTCGCGTATCAAAGCGCGAACGGGTAACGATTAACCGATTCTAATATTTCTAGTATCTTGAAGTGTGAGGTTGAAGGACACAAGAAAGAGATCAAGGATGAAGCAGAGCATGAAGATTTACCTCTGGGAATCAGAAATTCACAGCGATCCCGAAAGTAGTTGGAGGAATTGGAGATAGCTAAGAGCCTGTAATGTTAAGACCAGAACGAACGATTATTTATTTATTTATTTATTTCATTTAATCTTACAAGCTAACAGATGATACATCCAAAACGCTTATAAGACTAGACATCGGCAGGTATTACACAAACACACATTACACAACTTAGGCGCACTCTGCCGCGATATTGTTGAGTGTTTCTACCTGTTCGTGCAGCAGTGCATACCTTAATCGCAGGGAACATCTGGATCGTTAGAAAAATACATGTTTTCGTAGGGGTTATTGCCAGAGGTCAAAGGGTTTCCGTTACTATCCGACAAAACTCCACCGACGTACAGCCGTATCCTCACAGCTATAGCATTAGGTCTTCTTACTGGATTATTGTTTAGATCGGTGGAATAACTTAGCACAGCCGTGAATTCGGCGTGTCGGTCATCATGACCTCTTATAAACGTGTCCAAGGTTGCCTCCATTCGGAACCATTTCGAACCACTGCCTCGGTTATGGCGCCAAGACTGTGGAAAAATGTTGTATGTTTCCATCGGACCGCCAAGCCTAGATGCGACTATGTGTCCCCTCTCATCGTTATTACTAGTTCCCGTGATGATGTCCATATCTCTGTAATAGCGCATCACCTCTGATGTAAAACTTTGTCGCCGCGCACCAACAGGGAGCAAGGTGTTAGTAGTTATCACAGCACGCACCACTAACGGTAGGTTTAACTGATCTTCTCCGAAAGGTCTTGTAACGGGGAACACTGTGTACGAATATATGGGATCAGTATCTGCAGTGATGGGGCTTAGGCTGCTCCATTGGCGCACCGACACAGTGGGATTGTTCTCTTCATGTCTGGAGGCTACGGCCTCGACGTCAAGCGTGCACGTCAAGTCTAACTCAGTTATGGCACGCTTAGTCTTTAAATGGCATAAACGGTACCCTTCTTCAAAAAATCCACCAGGCTTACAGGATCTCCTTAAATTTTGGTCAATCTCGTCCAGGGTATTTTGATATGCGGGATTTAAAAAGCATTGTTGCCATGTACCACTGCTATCATAACAGTATGGCAAATTATCAGTTTTATAAATCTCACAAGGAGTTTTGCATTCTTTATAATCTTTAGTTCTATAGTTTATCAGAAGTATTTTTTTTTCTGGATAACACTTCTGCCATTTGTCGACAACAGCATGGCACCAATAGTAGCTATACCCACGAGTTTCACAAGCGTCGGAACACGACACGTAGTCATTGTGAGTTCTGTAACTTTCAGTGGCTGTCCGTGCAATTAGTCGACTGCAATAACCCCAATTATTTGTGCCGATGGCACACCATTGATAGCTCTCACCGTCAAAATTCCCACAGTTACTCGTGCACAATTCGTTGTCTAACGTACGATATTTCATAGTAGGTATCGATGTCCCTCTGCATAAAGTTTCGTGAGCGTGCCAATCGTAGGTGCACTTGTTCTGAATGCAGTTTCCCAAACAGATTCCAGGATTGTGCATGTTTATTGTGTATGCTTCAAACGATGACTTGAAGGTCCATGATTTCACTGTTATGATACTATACAGTATAATCAATAGGCTCGCGTGTTTAGGAATCATTGTCTTTTTGTTAAAATTGTTTCACTTAAGAACTGATGCAGAAGAAAATTTTCGTAATTAATCACTACGGAGTTCTGCGGAGACAACGCGTGCTGTCACTCACAGCGTTCAACAATAATAATGGGTTAAAAATATAAACTGACCCCTTGCAATGATAAGTTACTCTATCAGCACGATAACATAGGTAGGTATGTTTTTATTCATCACAATAATTCCAAAGTTTGTCTAGAAAAACTTGCTGTGTTGTGATTTCCAGTGTCGTTAATTTATTTCTTGGTGTACAATAAAGTATAATCTATCTTTTTTAAATAGGTTATAGAATAGGATTCACAAAGATCGATAGATTCAGTAAAACTGACTTTATCATAATTACAATGTGATTTTTCAGACTTGACAATATGAAAAATAATTATCATAAAATCTGTCTATCATGATGCATGAAACACCGAGCAAGGCAAATGTCGTCACTAGCTTCATATAAATCGTTTAACAGTGTCTTCTCGCTTCTAAATGTCTAAATACTGTACTTATATATGTTTAAAATATCAGGATATAAGTATCTTACAAGAAGGTAAACATGGCAAGCGAGGGAGGGCCAGACTTTTACTGACATATGACCATAGACCAATGGGACAGTCTCACTGTCCCATTGGTCTATGGGAGTCGGGGAACATAGTGCACCTGTGTCTGCGCGAGAGCTTACGCGCCACTATGTCCTGCACAGCTGGCTTATGTTAAGAGAACAGCCAGGAACAGTCAGGACACCAGTAACACATTGAAATAGTAGATGTTCAAGTAGATACTCGAGTGTTTTACCACCCTTAAGCAACGAATTGAAGTCGTGGTGGCCTAGTGGGTAAAGAACCATCCTCTCGAGTATGAGGGCGTGGGTTCGATTCCAGGTCAGGCAAGTACCAATGCAACTTTTCTAAGTTTGTATGTACTTTCTAAGTATATCTTGGACACCAATGGCTGATAAAAAGGTGAAGGAAAACATCTTGAGGAAACCTGGACTATAAAGTCTGAAATCACCAACCCGCATTGAGCAAGCGTGGTGATTAATGCTCAACCCTTCTCCGTGTGAGAGGAGGCCTGAGCCCAGCAGTGGGACGATAAAAAAAAGGCTGTAACAGTAAGCAACGAATTTAGAACCATTCAGTAGTAATTTTCCATTATTTATATCACTTTCTTGCAAATCAATAAAATTCATTACAGAAAGACATTCATTGAATGTTCTATGTATTGACTGCGGATAAGCGTAGATCAGAGGTTATCAACCTTGTTTTTCCAGAGCAAAATTTATAGTCAGAAGTAAACTAAATATTATGTTTTTACTTCGTTTTCCTTATTTGTGTCTCAGTTATCTCATTCAATCCTTTAATTTTTAGATTTTTTGATTAATGCTCAATCCTTCTCCACGTGAGAGGAGGCCTGTGCCCAGCAGTGGGACGATACAAAGGCTGTAACATAACATAACATAACATATCTCATTCACGACATCAGAGCCGGCTTCAGGCTTTTTCAGGGTGCTCTGTTCAACGGACTATCAACAATTTCTGCCATTTGTTTTTGTTAATTTGTGGAGTCAGAAACTAACGAAACATGGGATATGAAAGTGAGAGCGAAGCGATCGTAAAGTTTTTCTTTCAGGTCGTGAACTAATTAATGACCGGAATATAGTGAAGTATAAGGAAAATGGCGCAATTTTTTTAGCGTTGTAGCGAACGTGAAATCTTTAGGCAGTTTAGAATGATAAACACTGAAAACTAAGTAGGTATGATTAGATGGGCTAGCAGGCGCGAGCGGAGAATGCGCAAATTCTCTTGAGTTTGAAAAACAAAATACAGAAAAAGCACTGATCAGCGCCCAGAGCACTCTCGCGAGGCGCCCGCTAAGATTCTCAGCAGCGCTGATTTCGATACTAATACCTACCTAATTATGGTGAGTCTGTAATAATCAAATGCATGGAAAGTTGTAGTTGAAATAAAATTATATATATATATGTTGGAAAAGGCGATAACTCAAGAAATATCCTACACAAGATTTGACTATAGGCACTCCATCTGAGTAGGCGCTTAACTAAACATAAACAAACGATCTTCATTAGGCCTTTTATTTAACAACTCAGTGTAAAAATTAAATGTGACTGTGTAAAATGAATGTAAATACATGTAAATACATTACAACGGTTATATAATCAATACAATCATTATAGTGTGTACTTGGGTCGCTGCTGTGCCATTTCTCACGGGCTGTTATGGCATACCTACATAGATCTAAGCCCAAAATTTAACTACTAACATAGGTGTGAGTGTTACTAACAATTTTTTGTGTTTTTTGGTATTTTTTGTATATTATGTTTAAGTCAAAGTTATTTGAAATAAATGTTATTTATTTTATTTATTACTAGCTTTTGCCCGCGGCTTCGCTCCCGTCAACTGACTTCTCTACTTTACCCTATTTTTTTTTCATAAGAACCTTCTCCTGACAATAACAAACACAATAAAAAAAGAATTAGCCAAATTGGTCCAGGCGTTGTTGAGTTATGCGCTTACCAACACATTTTGCGATTCATTTTTATATTATAGATTTCAGGCTTTATTTGTGTAATGTGTATTTGTGAAAGTCCTATCAAGATTGTTTATCTTTAGTTAGCCTGCTCTAATGGAGTATCTTTGAGTTGTCTCTGTATTATGACGACTTCGTTTATGGCTGATTTTCTTAAGTGATACGAATAATTTTCTAAATGAAGAAAAACTTAACGCCTATTGAAGATACAATAGTGGCGCTTATACTGATAGATTGCTCTTATGAACTTGTATGCTCTAGTCTATTCTTCATGTACCTACATGTGTTTCGGTTCCACTATGACCTATTAATACATTATATTTTTACCCCTAGATTAAGTATCCAATATAATTGTGAGTAGTGTCCTAAATGTATACATATAAGAACCCTACCTACACATTAAACCAAGGACAGTTTCTTTCTACTTAAACACCGCTGAACAGATTTTTTATGCAGTTTTCATGATGAAGCTCTTTCTAGTATAATACTAGTTATTTCCTCGTGTTTCAGCTGCATCTCGAACATAGTAGGTACTCCTTGCTCCCGAATAAAAGTAGCTCATGGGCTAATCTCAATCAATGTCGTATCAAAATCCGTTCAGTAGTTGTTCAAACAATAGGTAACAGACGTCTATCCTCAAACATTTTGTAAGAAGTATTATTTACTTGCAGGTAATAATTTTGTATTGGAGTATGTTCACCTTACTTCGGAGTAGGTAAGTAGGTACTTTCCTATAGCTAGTCAATAACAATACTTACTGAGTATATTTTCCCGCATGGCGGCGAGAAAATCTTCAATTTGGCCCGGATTTGTGGTAATCCTGCGTGATGGAGTAGCTCGCGACTATTCCTCGAATTGTTTTCTGAATAATGTATGGCAAATAATCGTTTTATTTTTGTTAGCGTCTCGTGGGCTTTCATACTGTGCCTGTAAAAAACAATTTTGATGGATACAAACCTAAAATTGACCTACAGTTAGTACCAATTAACCTGGCAGGTTTTAAGTTAGCAGTTTGACTCCTTGAGCATTTGTTTCTACAGATCTTAAAGAGAAGTTTCGCTGATTCAGAGGTCGCTACTATTGACATCAAAGAAGTCCAAAGAACACTATATCTGCATATACAAGCTGTTGATTTGCATCCGTGCCATATTCAAGGACGTAATTATGCTACTGATTCTCGACCCAAATCAACAAAAAAATTGGTACGTAATTTTAAAAAATATTTTTTTTCGGAATTCCGTCAATGTCATCTAGCCGTATTTAAACTTGGCGCGTGTGTTACTGGCCTTAAAACCGTGCTGCGTCCTCACTCAAACGCAAACACAAAGCATACGCAACGATAATTCATAAATTTCATTCATAAAATTGGATTACTTCTGAAATTCTACGACATTACAATGACAAAAAAAGCAGTGCATATTAGCTATTTCCCGTCTACTGTAATTCCAATCGATTATTTACGTATTTTATGTCCTCCTCCTGAAATATGGCACAAATGCAAATCAACACCTTATATTTAAAATTCTGCATCTTAAACTCCATTTAACAAACGCATAATGTAAAACAAGTAAATCCCGGTGTTACCGTACCTCTCTATATTCCCCTAGGTAAAAAGCAATTGCCTAAAACATGTCGTTAAATTTGCCCGACGGAGGTGTTGCAAGTGATTTCTACGTGTTTTAATATAATAAGCTCTCTGTCCCTTACTCTTGGTTATCGATATTTTGCAGTATGCCTTAATAAGAAGTTGTAAAAAAAAGTATAGTGCTGAGAGGTGTCCCAACAGCGTTTGGTAAATAACAGGTTGGCTATTAATAGCTGTGAATAAGTCAAACTGTGTGACTGACTTCAGCGCAGCAAAGTTATTTGTCGGGGTACCTATTCGATTAATATACTTACAATACATAATGTTATATAGGTAATGCATTCCGTATTTTATGGTATTTAATTATTGTATGTTTTTTGTTTAAATATAATCGAACATACCAAAAACTAACAAAATTCTTACTTAGTAAATCTCGTACTAAAGATTGTAGCTTTAATTAACTGAGTACAGCCCGTCTGGCGACAGTCTTGCAAGCAATTAGCCGAAACTTTCCCCATTTACATGTTATGGGTAAAGTTTGCCGAGAGGTGGCAACCCCAGCCCCTGTAAGAATTCCAAATTTGAATTGAATTCTTTTTTAATTTCAAACAGTCTGCGTGGTTTGGGACGGACTTTTAAGTGACTTTTTTAACATTCAACGGAATGAATTTGATGCGGAGCTTTCAATGTTTCTTTCAATGCTTCACCTAAAAATAATAAAATTTAATTTTTTAGGTGCCTATAAATATTGCAGATCGAAATCTGGTGAATACCTATTTTAAGTGAATTAACAAAGTAGAACTTCAATCTACAGTGAACATTAATGGTGACCTTTGTTGCAATATTATTTCCCTATGGTACCTATCTATAGTAATAGGTACCTATATTGAAAAAACAGAGATAGGTACTAATCAAGAAAGATGATAATGAAATCCTAAATACAATGATAGCTCTACGTACTGTACCTCATCCTGATTCGTAACATAGGACTTTTCAATTCGACACTTACTTTTTACAACTCTGATTGGGCGGCGTCGGCTGAGTGAAACGGAACGCACCGGGAATGCTAAATAAAACCTATTTGTTTGAAACTTTTTGCGTTGAGCGCATTTTATTGGATATTGGATGAGGTTTTTATTAGTTTTCAATTTGTGTTTAGTGTGATTGTAGGCCAGGTCTAAACTAAAAGTAGACTTTTGTGACTTTCGAAAAATATCTACATCTAATACTTACGCTCCTGCTTTCTATATCTTTAAACTGAATAAATATATTTTTGTCAACAGACTATCATAGAAGGAGAAGATATCTACGGTGAGAGTTAAGTGTATTTTGAACCGACTTTTCAAAAAGGTTTTCTCAATTTATCTCTATGTTTCTTTATTATGGTTGTTTCCCTTGTTAGGTACATGCCGTACATGCAATATTTGAGAGCCGTGTGAAATTAAAATTCCTTTGATTTCAGCTTGTCTTAGTTTTTGGAAGCCTGTTTTATTTTGAGTTACGTATTTTATTGTGTAACATTTAAGAGGTAGGCTAATTATTATTAAAATTAAGAGGTAGGCTAAGATATTTTTTTTATGATAATGACAATATCATACTAGGTAGATAATGCTTTAATTTAAATGCTTTATCTTAAAAAAATATTTTTTTATAATGCAATATTGTTTATAAGCTGATCAGTTTTATATTGACGTCGCCGAGTACAGCCAGGTGATCAATGTGCGCGAACCCGATGCGATGAACAAACTCACAGAAGTGCTGCCCGTTGATGGCCACCTGTATATAAACAAAAAATACAAAAACAATTATTATATTTCAAAACAAGGTGCCAAATTAATTCTTAAATATATTTTAAGATTTCACTTCATTAAAATGTAAGAGCAGTGTTGTTCGGGACGCAGGTGCAGGACTGTTCGAAAGAGTTACCGCGACCCTGGTATATAAAGGGTTTAAGAAGGAACATGATGGGTTTTAGCCAGTAAGAATCTGAAACTCCCTCACGCTACTAACTCACAGCGGGAAGGGTCGTCCATTTTATAATTTCCCATCAAAAGAAAAAAGTAGTGTCGTTGAATACCCTGCACCCTTATTCTTGCATCAAGAGTCGGCGGAGCATGTATTCTTCCATAATTCTCTATCCAACGTCAACTCAGTAACAACCTTTCTATGCACATCGTCTTTCACACAGTCCATCGCTCGCCCTCTTCGACTAATCAAATTGACCAGAGAATGTTCCAGACGAGATTCCGTCTTACCCTAAAAGATTCTTCATCAGACGCGATCAGCATATCGAAGATGCCTCCTCTGCAGAGGGGCATACCCCCGCTCCTCTCTTCTTCCCCCCAAACTCCGGCACTGTAGGTGTTGCGAACTATCTCCATCTCGTCGAATCTAGGGCTGATATGGAATGCGACGTCAGCACCGCATTGGAGATCTATCCAGAATCTGTAAAGTTTTCACGTTGAAAAACCTGACGTTGTAGACTGTACTTAACTACTTTTTTCTATTGTGGTTGTTACTATCGCGACAAGATATTACTGGAAAATAAACAGAAATCTTAAATTAGCCTGTGGCTGGAACGCGCAACTGACGTTAAAATAAGACATACATTTTACTGTTTGCTAACTGATCTGAGAAAAGAAGACGTACCTGTGAGCATCGTGTGGTATGATTCCTTGTATCCTGATCTTGCCGCTACTGCATATACCACCGGGTATTTTATGCACGCACTGCATATTCTGGTCATACTGAAATAATGATTAAATTAATACATTTGTACCTGTACTTGAATATTTGTAGATGAACAAAAATGTGTGCGCCGACATGCAGCGCAATTCTATTGCTAGCATTTTTTCTCGCACGATTACGGTTTTTAACGAACATTTTAGATATGTTGCCAGTAGTAATTTGGTACTGATTACTAGATTAAACCGGAAGAAATATTTCTTTGGTAGACTGTGTAATCTCGCTTTAAGAGAAATGAATGTACATATAAAACTCACGGGATCTTGGGACGGTGCGTCAATATTGCACTTTATAATTTTGACGTCGCCAAAGACGACCAGGTGAGTGATGCGATCGTACTCGATGCGATGAATATACTCGCAGAAGTGTTGCCCGTTGATGGACACCTGTACACAAGTAAGAAAGCTGGTGATTAAAGTCATAATTCATTAAGTTTTTAAGTCATGGCGGCACGATTTGGATGCCTACAAGCGTGACTGCTGTTAGCACTCGATGGATCGAGAGGTGCGAAGACAGAGTACGATGCTCTATTCGCAGCGGTGGGACAATTTAATTGCGAAAAAAAGTGAGATGGTAAATTATCACTTATGTGTGTATTCTTCTTTGTGTGCTTTCATTCCTGAAGGTTGACCAACAGCTTTTTGTACCTAATAATCTCATTTAAAATATAGATTCATTAGAATAACATACTGTAAGTACACGTTCCAGATGGAATTCTTTGTTACCTTCCAACATCGTATGTCACACTCTATCAGCATGTCGAAGTCTTTTCCTCTAGACAGGGGAATACCACCAGTCCTCTCTTCCTCCCCCCACTCTTCGTCAATCAGGGTGTTGCGGACCACTGCCATGTGGTCGAATCTTGGGTTCAGGTGGAATGCCACGTCAACGTTAGTACTCATGCTAAGACCGCATTGGAAATCTATCCAGAATCTGTAAAGATTTCATGAAGAATTTAGGGTGGGTATTTAAGGTTAGCTACTTAATAAAAAAAAGTTAACAAGTTTGTAAGTTTGAACGCTCTTAGGATTTATTGGTATGAAAAGATGTTTCAGTGTTAAATAGCCCATTTAACGAGGGAGACTATTGGCTACTTTAACCCGGGTACACTAAATACTTCCCCCGCGTCAAGTTCATCGAGTTTGGATTAAGACGAGTCATGGAATGGAGGTTATTGGGACCCTGATTTTAAGCTGCTTCTATCTAAGTGTTTAATTTATTTATAGCCTCTTTTCGGACATGACAGTATTTTCTTTGTTTTTCGCATATTGTTTTTTTGTTCCACTTTTGCGTGTCCATTTGCCAGGTGGCAAAGGACTAGTCTAATGTCATCGCCCCACCTTTTTTGTGGTCTACCTCTCTTTATCTTTCCATCTCTTGGCATCTCTTTACTCCATTTATCTTTTCCCCTGATCATGTGTCCTGCCCATTTCCACTTTTGTCTTCTTATTTTCAAAGTTATGTCCTGTCCTATCTTAGTATGCCATGTATCTAACTCTTTGAAATCATGTAAAAATAAGTTTATTACAGTTAGTAAGACTGATCTGAGATGAGAAGACGTACCTGTGAGCATCACGTGGTATGCTTCCTTGTATCCTGATCTTGCTGCCATTGGTTATATCAACGGCTATTTTGTGCACGCATGGCAGATCCTGGTGAAACAGAAGTTTTGGTTAATAGGCACACTTATATACTGGAACCATGGAAGGAGGAGTTAGAAGTGTTACTCGCCAAAATGGCCATCTATCGTGTGTAGGGAAATAAAATAAATGATTGTATAGTAAATTAAAATAATAGATCTATTAGTGTTGTTATACATTGGTTTATATGTAAATCAAAAAAGTATGAAAAAAACTCACAGGGTCGTAAACCGATATCATTGTGTCTTGTCGTTTCGCTGCGATCCTTCTAAAACTGCAACCAAAATTTTTGTAAATATGACAATAATGCCAAGCACGAATATTGTATTAAATAATTTAAAACAAGTGCACTGGAACTGACCTCAGTACTCATTAAAATTATATTTTTTCCCCACTTGTATTTATATGTGAGCGCATGAATCATATCTACTTGCATATTTATACTTAAGTAGGCGTTTTCCTTGTCGTGTCGTGGTGGCTTAGCTAATGGGTAAAGAACCATCCTCTCGAGTATGAGGGCGCGGGTTCGATTCCAGGTCAGGCAAGTACCAATGCAACTTTTCTAAGTTTGTATGTACTTTCTAAGTATATCTTGGACACCAATGGCTGATAAAAAGGTGAAGGAAAACATCTTGAGGAAACCTGGACTATAAAGTCTGAAATCACCAACCCGCATTGAGCAAGCGTGGTGATTAATGCTCAATCCTTCTCCGTGTGAGAGGAGGCCTGTGCCCAGAAGTGGGACGATAAAAAAAAAAAGGCTGTAACAGTAACAGGCGTTTTCCTTATTTTTGTATAGGATTGATAATTTGAGGTCAAAGCAGCGGGAAAGCCGAACTTAAAATGGTTGGCTGATAAACTTTTATTGCAACATATATAATAATATTATTTCAAGTTACATTCAAATTGAAATAAATTGGGTCATCAAAAATTACTTTGTGGTGTTATTGTAGCGACAATAATAGTGATAAGACCAAGCTTCTGATGATTAGTTTAGTAGATGAAATATGTAAAAAACAATTTACACATATTGATTTCTGACATTGAAATAAAACTTTGACGAAATTCGTAAAAGCAGTTTTATTAAAAAATTACAAATAGACATGTATTTGAATCTCTCGTTCTCATATAAAAGAAATCTCCTCCTTTTCTCAACTTTGTGGGGGTCTGCCTCCAGTCTAATCGGTTGCAGCTGAGTACCAGTATTTTATAGAATAGATTTATAGATAGAATTTATAAGAAAAGACTGTCTATTTGACCTCTTCAACCCAGTTATCTGGTCAACCCAATATCCCTAGGTATCTCTGGTTGTCAGACTTGCTGGTTTCGATTTTTTGTTCCATATAAAACAAATTGACTAAAATTGTAAAAACTTTGTTAAAATCTTTTAAGAGATTGCTATAAACGAACGACGAGGGGAGAGGGTGTCATAATGAATTATTGTAAATGTTAAATTAATGCGAGTTAATTCGACGATTAGTGAAAGAGCCGGAATGTAGCCGCCAAACTGTTGAGTTAGTATTACAGGAAAATTTGCTATTTGTTTAATATTAGAAAAACACGCGGAAGGAAATTATTATTTGGAGTGATTTTATTGTTTACTAGCTTTTTTTTTTAACGATGTCAAAAATCATCAAATGACCCCTCCCGCTGTGGGTTAGCATCGGCGAGGGAGTGTCAGACTCTTACTGACTAAAAACCGTCGTGTTCCGTCGTAGTCCTTTTATGTGCCAGGGCCGCGGTATCTCTTTCGAACAACCCGCAGCCCCGGCAGGCCTTGGCCCTGCTGGGCCCCGCTGATTGTTTACTAGCTGGTTCAGTGGTTCCATGCTGTGGCACATAACATTCGTACTAGTGTGTGGGATCGATTCCTGGTCATTAAATATTTTGGAGAGCAGTGATTGCATACCTACTGCAAACTCGGTTGATAGTTTGTTTGGCTCGTAAATCATTATAAAGAAGGCTGGTAGTACACACATTACAAAGATCAGGTATTTAGCCGATAAGTATCAGACCAACCAATTTTCAATTGAAAACTTTGATCAATTGAAAATTTTCTTTAGAAAAAAAAATATTGCCAACCATCGGCCAACTAGGCTGCAAATGTGCTGGTTAAGGTGAATTAGAAACCGGTGAAAATCGTGCTCAAAGATTCCCTTACATAGTTATATACATACAGCCCAAGCTTATAAAAGCGTGTTAAAATCACCAAGCTGCCTATAATGCAACTATTTAGTAACAAGCATGTAATAAGTATATAACAGTGTGAGTATATTATGTAGGCTTACGATTCGTGAACGAAAAAGTTGTAATGAGACTACGGCGTAGGCCCTACGTGACTACGTCGCTGTCTACATAGCAAACTGTATTTTTAACCCCCGACGCAAAAACGACGGGGTATTATAAGTTTGACATGTCTGTATGTGTGTGTGTGTGTGTGTACGACAAAATTTAGTTTAGTCTGACATGCTTTAGTTGGTACTTACGTAGTGTTAAAAGTAATTTTTTGCTTTTTATAGGGTTTAGCGTTTTTAACCTTTTGTCATAATAATTGCCTACTTTTTTGGGTCGGGGGTTTTTTAAAATTTATAATTTTTTAAATAGCTGTTAATAACATCAGTTCAATTCCAAAGGAGCACAAATACCTAGGTTTGACGAGGATAATAACAGAATTCTGTTGTCCTGATGTATGGCAGGGTAACGGTGCCTTAACCGCCTTTGAATTCGCTTCGGATCGCTTCGTATTCGCTTTGATTCGCCCACGTAAGACGCACCATTAGGGTAAACCACGATCTGTTAATGTTATTGCTATCGCAATCTAAGGAAATTAGTGGGAAAATATGAAACTTAGAAAATTTATAAAATGCACACACACACACAGTGCCGAAAAAATAACTTTTAAATACAATTGACTTTTTGTTTTTAGGCTGGATGGATTCCAACGGAAATTACAGCTAACAGGAAAAAAAAACACAAATTTCAATGTGTACAGATAAATCATACTATATTTTTTTACTTACCAAAGTTCTCAGTACTGATGAATAAAACTTCAATGTTTTTAAAAGATTATGTCTTTGTCAACTGCCGTCGACGAAGGTCGGTGAGAGAGTAAGCACTGATTGAGCTCCAGCGGACTGATTTGATGACAAACACTTGTGTGCGGGGTGCGGGCGGCAGCATAATTTGAGCTGTGTTCCGAAACCTATCACAGTAAACTAAACATAAAGATTACTATACAATATACACAATATAAACTATTTAAAAGTAATATAATAAAACTAATGAAGCTCCGAAATATTCTGGCCAGTGTCTTCATCCCAATATGACATAATTTTAGTACAATATAGTGTCGTATTCATAACCTCAGGAGCAATCAAATCAAATCAAATCAAAAATCTTTATTTTCAGGCTGCATAGGCCCATAAATATATACCTTAAAGACTAACATACATAATATATTATACAAACATTGTTAGTATATAAAAAACTTAAATCTATGTTAGTAACACTTCACTATGCACTATGTCACTCCGTGCAGTTCTGTGGCACTTGTCCGCGGAAGCGACGGAACACCACGTCCTGTGGCCAGAAGTTCTCGTCCAACACGAGGTGCAGGAAACACGTCGGCACTCGCACCACAAACGCCTTGAAGTTGGCGTTATGGCGCGACTCCAGCAGCTGCACTCTCGGGGCGTACTTCAGCTTCTGGCGCACGTACTCCACGATGTCCTCCGCCTTAGTGGTGTAGTGTAGGCGGGAGATGTACACCGGGGTGTTCGGCTTGGCGGCACGGATTTTGATGTTAGCCTCAATAGGGGCCGTGCCACAGCGATTCTTGTTGGTTCGCTGACGGCGCTTCCTCCTTTGCACCATCACGAAACCATCATCGTCAGCCCGATCCGGTCCCTTTACGGGCACGGGCTTCATTTTTGCACCAATTGTGCTTCCGGCGACGCTGGCATATTCTCGACGAACACCGTTAGGTTTCGCCGAGGCTGCAGAAACGAGCAGCTGATCGAGCGGTCGAGCAGCGGCGAGCGGAGGAGCCGCAGGGACGGGAGCGGGGCAGCGGGGCGCACGAGGCGCGCACTGTGCCGACTCAGCATTCGGCGGTGACAGCGGCGATGGCGACAAAACTGCTGACGCGAAACTTGCACCCGATACATCGAGGCACGCTCCGCGCCGCGTGTTCACGTTGCACGATGCATCCACAGGTGACCTAGTTACCGTTACCGATTTACGCAACTCGTTGACTTCGCTGCGCAAACTCGCGACGGTATTTTGGGATGCATCCAGCTGCTTCTGCACATCCGCTAAGCTAGCCTTAAGAAAGACTATGTCTTTCAGTAGGCACGTAACGTCGACGTGGTCGAATGTCACGGGAGGGAGCTTACTCAGGTCCTTCGCCACAAACGTCAGCACGTCGTCAGGGTCGGTCTCTTTAAGTAGCGTGATGATGTCTTGTATACTCTTCTTTGTCCCGTCACGCCGGCGGGACACCATCTGGTCGCTCTTGTTGAGCAACCGGTACAGCAGCTGCTTTGCAGCAGCGACGTCATCCTCGCTGAAGTTCGACGCGCAGATCTGGACAGCGGACACCTCGTCCATCACGTCCAGCTTCTGCTGCAGGAACGCCAGCAGCTCATTCGCCACAAGTTGTTCACTCATGGCGACTATAATCTCTAGCAACGGCTCGCGCCGCGCTTATACCTAATACTTTTATAAAATATTAGACGCGTAAGCAACACGACTGCATCGAAGCGCTGCTAGTACAATGGCCAGTATACTGAAATATATTTCGGAACATAACCTTGATGACGCAGATTAGGCGACCGATGCACATATACCTAGATACTTATAATCTAGCCAATTCAAAAATCTACCCGGTTATAAATAGTTTTTTTAGATTTGTCGGCAAGGAGGAAAAACTGTTTGTTATTCTTTGCATTGTAAATTAATACATTATGCAAAAGTTGAGGAAAGTCACACAGACTTTCCTCTTTCGTCTTTTTTTTCATGAAGTAGCTGTATTTAATATACATTTACAAATAATAATAGATTTAAAAACTATATTAGTACCTATAGTACTATCGAATTACGTGATTACAGAACAATTGCTTTCAAGATAGTTAATGATTCAAAGTTAACAGATTCGAAGCGTATACGTATGTTCTAAGCGATATACACTCAGCAATAGATAGAGTTAGCAGATTAGATTACAATATGCACTATGCACACTGCAAACTTTTAATCGGCCGATAATTTGTTTGACTTCATAAATCAGTATGAAGAAGAATACGCACAATACAAGGATCAGGTATTTTGTCGGTATCAGACCAACTGAAAACTTTGATTGGAATCAAAGTTTTCTTAAAAAAAATTTCAACCGTCACAAAATTTTGTCAACTTTGAAAGTCTTGATTTCAACTTAAGTTTTCAGTCGTGTTGATACCTGCCTATTCATCTTCATACTGATTTATGAGCCCAAGCTAACTATAGGCCGACGTAATGTTTGAAGTGTGCTGGTACTCTCACATTTCAATTGAGTAAGATGCGCAGATGATACAATATTGTAATCAATTCAACTGAGTTGGGAACTCCTAGATGGAATGACTAAACGGTGAATAGGGGGAAAATTCTATGCCTTTGTCACATGTGGTATTGAATGGCGAAAATACATTGCCAGGTTGAAATTCAATTATGTAGGTATTTTTGAAGTCTACTCGTGGCTAAGTACTATTGAGTAATCTGTGGCTAAGTAGCAACCACACGGGATCATCGATCACCTATACTTCAATGCGTACATACATGTCATAATCAATTGCGTGTCCGACGTGAGTTTGCACTGGTTGCCTACTTGGTGAAGGTGCTTCGCGGATTGGAGAGTCTCCCGGCAGTGCTGCAGCGCTTGAGCCTGTGTGTGCCGGACCGCTACGTGTGGCGGCGCGGCGGCGAAGCCCGCCTTTGCTACTGGTACCTACAGCGAGAACCAACCTAAGCACCACTAACTAGAGCTATCGGCACAATTAATTACCTACATAGAAAGATTGATGTATTTACATGTTGTTTGGGTGAATTCACAAAGGAATTACTGTTTATTTTATGCTATAAATGTTAAGTTCTTAGCTATCGTATTAGGATAAGTCCTGTGATGATAGTTTTAAGGTGTTTTTCAATAAATACATAAGTATAAGTTAGTACGCATGTATGCTATCTATTATTATATAGAGGATTTTTGTTTGTACCTTTAAGGCTCCGAAGCTACTGAAACGATTGAGAAAATCTTTCTTATGTATTTCTTCCAGATACGCGAAATTAGCCCGGGAGTAGTGTATAATTGGGGTTTCTGGATCAAAAGAGATCCATCAACCCCAATTATACATTAGTTCAAATATGATATCTATTCAAATAATTTAATTTCATTTATTCAAATACCTATTTGTTTAACATTTCAAATAAATCATCTATTTAAATACACCGATACTTCAAAAACTAGTATAAGTACCATCTTATTCGAATACTGTTACATAATTTCGAATAAACTATCTATTCAAATATACCCAATTGGAAACCAAATAAAACAGCTTTTAAAATCTCAATGTTTATTTTAATCATTTTATAGACCAATTAAAAAACATTTTCTATATTTTCTTGTATTTTGAATATGAGGTCCTTAGTCGACTGATATATGGCATCCATATTATTTTTCACGACGTGTTGCACGCACAAATCAGCATTGCATTTACATATATTCTGTTGGCGGTCTTCAAAACTTTTTGCATCGTATATTTCGATACGGATAACTTTTGATCCTTTAAAAGGTCGCTTAACATAACTATAGAGCGCTTCGTCATTGCTCCTCTTTCGATTTACACCATCGCTAACGTCTTTTTGCATTTGCAGACTCTCCATAGGGATGAAATTGAATAGTAAATCTTCGGAATCCTGAAAAGAATGAATTAATTATTAGATACATCATATCATTACTTATGCTTTACTATATTACAGAGAAGATATGCTAGTAGGTACTACTTATTTAAGAAAAAAAATCAAACTATACTTACCGACATCAAAGTGTATCCACCTTGCTCACTTGATTTGACAATAGCTACTTTTTCAACCATGTTTATATATATATATATTTTCTTTTCTTTTTTCGAAGTTTATAAGGTTGAAAATTAAACGTTTTTATGACATTCTAATACACTTCACTAAATATGGTTAGATGAAATAGGACTCTCCCGACGGGCCGGCGCCTGCACTGTTTTGTTTACTATAATTCTATACTAATAATGAAGATCTAAATGTACTTTTGTTTGCTGAAGACGTTATTATACATTTACCATGACAATAAATAACAAGTAAAGTTAAAGTATGATACTAGTCTTGTGATTACTACTAGTAGTATGATTTAACTTAAAAAATCTTAATTACATGCGTTTAAGGTTGAGAATCAAACTTAATAATAATGCCAGGTAAGCATTTTTCTTATAAGGATTAAAGTGACGTAAATTAATTGGTATTTAAATCGGGACGTCGACATCTGGAGCATTACTGCTGAATTCCCAGAGCTGGTATCAACAACGAGAGCACTGCACAAAACATGTAAGTTACAATTGTAATTTTTATATTTAAATAGTTTGTTTTAGTTCTCAATAACCGCATCTATTGATTGGTTATAACTGTATCAGTGCTTCACTCATATTCAATATTAATAAAATGTATAATAACAATTAATTTATTATATTTAAACTACTGTTTAGTTTTTGTATTAATTCATATTCATGTTTTCACTGATTCAATCGATTAATATTCTTTTGTCTATTCTTTTATTAATTTCGATAAAAAATAGTGCACATACTTTTATTTTCATTTTAGATTGGAGCTTCACTGCCTGATTTCCCAGAGCTGGTTCAACAACAAGAGCGCTGCACAAAAAAATGTAAGTTATAATTGTAATATTATATTTAAATAGTTTGTTTGAGTTCTCAATAACCGCATCTATTCATTCGTTATAACTGTATCAGTATTTCACTCATATTTAATATTAATAAAATGTTTAATAGTAATTTTTATATTTAAATAGTTTGTTTTAGTTTTTCAATAACCGCATCTATTCATTCGTTATAACTGTATCAGTGCTTCACTCGTATTTAATATTAATAAAATGTATAATAACAGTTGATTTATTATATTTAAACTACTGTTCAGTTTTTGTATTAATTCATATTCATGTTTTCACTGATTCAATCGATTAATATTCTTTTGTCTATTCTTTTATTAATTTCGATAAAAAATAGTGTACATACTTTTATTTTCATTTTAGATTGGAGCATCACTGCCTAATTTCCCAGAGCTGGTTCAACAACAAGAGCGCTGCACAAAAAAATGTAAGTTATAATTGTAATATTATATTTAAATAGTTTGTTTTAGTTCTCAATAACCGCATCTATTCATTCGTTATAACTGTATTTCACTCATATTTAATATTAATAAAATGTTTAATAACAGTTAATATTACATTAAAATTACTGTTTAGTTTTGTATTAATTCATATTTCATGTTTTCACTGATTCGAATTGATTAATATAATATGTCTATTCTTCAATTTTAATTTGATAAAAAAATAGTGTGTATACTTTTATTTCCATTTAGATTTCGATAATATAAATATATATGGTATAAACATATTATTTCTTTTTAATTTCAGGTCGTCACATCGTGGAAATGCTGATGCTTTGTTCCCTTCGGACGATGAAGTACAACAGCGGCCTGAGCCTGAGAAAATGAAGCAGAAGAAGAGGAAACAAGCATCATCGTCGTCATTGATAGCTGCGCCGAGTACATCCAGGGAGAGTCCAGTCCCCGCTCGTATTCAATCCCCACCGCCGCTAAAAGTTAAGAAACCTATCATCAAGCCTATCCCACCGAAGAAAGCAACGGTCCGGGATATTTTCGGAACCGACAGCGAAGACGAGGACCAGGATCAACCTGTTGCGGGTAAACCTATTCAGTTGTTGCAGTCATATATGACTCGAAGGCTCGCTAATGGGCACTCTCGCCAAACATGTGACACCAAAAAAGGGTCACATTATATTGAATTAAAGGTTTATAATTGCGACGAAATTGAAAAGGTGTCGCCTATGAATAGGTGGCGCCACGCTATTGTTTGCGTAAAAAATAAAACAGATGAAAACACGGAAGCGTGGCAACATCTCACTAATTTTATAATTGCCACAAGAAAGGAGTTTAGAAACTGTCCAATAAATTTTATTAGCAATTATTATTAAATGTACCTAATTGAATTAAAGATTATGAAATCGGTTAGGTACTTATGTCATATCTAGATTTGAATTAGGTGGTAGGTTTTGTAGGTAGTGTACATGTCTACATCCATATATTCACGTAGTTATTATATTATTTAGTCGCATATTTACTCGCATATATCCAAATATTATTATTATATTTTGTATGTCTCTACCAGACCTCGGGACTATAGAGTCCCGGATTTTTGGGAGGCGAACGTGGGGCCGAAGCCGAAGCTTTTGAGAAAACTTTAATTAAATATTATTATACTCTTGTATCACTTATCTAAATAAAATAAATATATAAGCTAATATTAATGTGTTGTGTTTTTTTTCTTACAGTTCCTTCAAGTTCTATCATCAGATCTAATAATAATTTATTGAAATGCGTTTACTGTCAAATTGAAATACCAAAAAACGAATATCAATATCATTTAAGAACTAATGTACATAAATCGAATAGCATATTGAGATCTGAATTTGAGAATATTGATATTATTGCTACAGCTTTTAAAAACAGAATAATAACTTACAGGCTTAATCCATCAGAGATGTATCTCACACCAGAGGCATTCCTGATGGATAATTGGAAAGATGTAATGAATTTATTGAATGTTTGTCTTAAGAAACATAACTGTATAAAAGTGAACTTTGAACTTTTCGCTTACTTTGTTCTGCCAACAACTGGTGAACAAGAGTTGAAATCATTTAATAGTAAGTATGAATTAGTTTATCATAGTACTGATAAAAATGATCTATATGTAAATATCATTAATACTTTTGAAAGAAAACTGTCTGAATTTCAAAACTGTGGATCTGGCTGGTCATGCCTCTTTATGAATCATCTCGAGATTAATGTAAATAAATATAATCCTTTGAGAGGTGGGTCATATATAGAATTGCCAAATGTACTAAAACGATCTAAAAGCTGTATTAATATACAAAACAATGACAATCACTGCTTCCTGTGGAGTATTGTGGCAGCATTATTTCCACAAAAGAGAAATGTTTGTAGAACAAATTCATATCCACACTATTCTACAGTACTAAATATAAGTGATATGATGTTTCCGCCATCAAACCCCGATATTAGACATTTCGAGAAAATAAATCCCAACATAAGTGTGAATATTTATGGCTTAGATAATAGCAAACACATTGTGACTGGTCCTTTATATGTCACTAAATCAAGAAAGCGTAATCATGTAAATTTATTATATATTGAAAAAAATGGAAAAGGTCACTATTGTTTAATCAAAGACCTTTTACGACTAGTGAAACGGCAAATTACTCATCACAAAGGTAAAATGTTTTTTTGTGATTTATGTTTACAATGTTTTGCAAGTTCAAAGAAGTATAACTCTCATATGTGTAATAAAATATTGACAGTACTGCCCGAGAAAAATACTATTCTACAGTTTAAAAATTATGAAAAACAACAAAAAATAAACTTTGTTATTTATGCAGACTTTGAAAGCCTTCTATTAAATTGTAATGATTTTATAACGGAGAATACTCGAATATATAAAGCTCACCAACCCTCTTGTTTCGGTTATTATATTTGTTGCTCACACAACCGTAATTTGAATAAATATGTGACGTATAGAGGTCCAGATTGTGTAGAAAAATTTGTCACATATTTGCTAAGCGACATAGAAATGATTTATAATATATTATCAAAAGCGCTGCCTATGTCACCTTTAACGAAAAATCAAGAAAATAACTTTAATAACGCCACAGTGTGTCACATATGTAAACAATTATTATTTGATGATAAGGTGAGAGATCATGATCATGTGACATCACAATACCGAGGTGCTGCACATTCTCATTGCAACTTAATGCACAGAGTTTGTTCATTTGTGCCAGTGGTTTTTCATAACTTGGCTGGTTATGATTGTCATCTTTTCATCAAAGAACTGGCAAAATATGAAGGTTATTTTAAAATAATACCGAAAACTAAAGAACAATATATATCTCTTACTAAAATTATTCAAACTAAACAGATAAAATTCATCGATTCTCTCCAGTTCCTTAACTCAAGCTTGGATGTCTTATCTAGGAATTTAAATGATGATGAGTTTATACATTTATCAAATGAATTTCATAACGCAGACTTGTTGAAATTATTGAAACGTAAGGGTATTTACCCTTATGACTATATGGATTCTTTTTCAAAATACGAAGAAAATTGTCTTCCCCCGAAAGAATGTTTTTATAATAGTTTAAAATGTGAACACATAACCGATGAAGATTACAAGCACGCGGAACAAATATGGCAAAGTCTTAAATTAAAATCTCTTGGAGAATATACTGACCTATATTTAAAAACTGATGTTTTATTACTTTGCGATATATTTGAAAATTTTAGAGACACTTGCTTACGGTATTATAATCTTGATCCAGCTTATTATACCACTGCACCGAGCTTGAGTTGGGATGCTATGCTTTTATATACAAAGGTCCAGTTAGAGCTAATTAGTGATTTAGAAATTTATGAATTACTGGAAAAGGGTATACGGGGGGGGTTAGCTCAGTGTTCTCTTCGTAATGCAAAGGCTAATAATAAATACTTACCGAATTTTGATGACTCCGAGGAATCAACTTTTTTGATATATCTCGACTGTAATAATTTATATGGCTACGCGATGACAAAAAAAATGCCAATATCTGATTTCCGGTTTTTGTCACCTGCTGAAGTGTATGCAATTAATATAACTAATGTACCCGATAATTCAGATTATGGATATATTTTAGAAGTCGATTTATCTTACCCAGATCATTTACATAAACATCACCGAGATTTACCTTTTGCTCCAGAAAAATTTATTCCTCCTGGTAGCAAAACTCCAAAATTAATTGCAAGCTTATACGATAAATTTAAATATGTCATACATTACGTTCATTTAAAAGAATGTTTAAAGAATGGTCTTGTTTTGAAAAAAATTCACCGTGTGCTCACTTTTAGACAAGAAAACTTTTTACAGAAATACATTGACTTGAATACTCAATTACGCCAAGCTTCATCGTCATCATTTGAAAAAAACTTATTTAAACTGATGAATAATGCGATTTTTGGTAAAACTATTGAAAACAGACGAAAACAGGTAAATATTAAATTAGCTACTACTTGGAATGATAAAAAGAATAAGACAAACAAACATCTTAGTGCTGCAAACTTAATTGCAAAACCTAACTTCAAAAATATAACAATATTTTCTAAAAACTTTGTAGCTATTCATTTAAGTCCTGAAAAATTAAATCTCGACAGACCCATATATATTGGTTTTACGGTTCTAGAGTATGCAAAACAGCATTTGTTTAAGTTTCACTATGACTATATAAAAAACAAATATAAAAACAAAGCAAGGTTGTGTTATACTGATACAGATAGTTTGCTTTATTTTATAAAAACAAAAGATATATACCAAGATATGAAACAAGACATTTTAAATTTTGATACTAGTAATTTTGATGTAAAAAATAGTTTCGAAATGCCTAGAGTCCACGCACAAATCCCAGGCCTATTTAAAGATGAGCTTGCGGGTGACATTATTACAGAATTTACTGGGCTTAGAGCCAAACTATACTGTATAAAAAGTTTAAATGGAGAAACTAGAAAAGCTAAGGGTGTAAATAAGTCAATTACAAAGCGATTACGATTACATAATTATAATAAAGCTCTACTTAGTGACAGTACATTTAAATGCAAGATGAACACTATTAAATCTATAAAACATATGTTATTTTCTCAGGAAATAAACAAAATAGTTATTAATAGAACTGATGATAAGAGACAAATACTATTAAATCAAATAGATACATTACCATGGGGTCATTGTGATACTATATTTTAAATATAAATACATGTATGTATTTTAAGTCTTAAATATAAGATAATTATAAAATGTTATTTTTAAATACATATTGTTACTGTTAGTATTTTAGCTGTAGGTTATCTTTTTAAATAATAAAAATACTTTAAACATGAACGAGTTTTTCATTACTAAATAATTTCCTGTGAATTACTTACTTGTCGTGGTTTATTTTACTGATAAAATAAAAAAAGAAAGACTGTTTCATTATTTTTTTTACCACAGTTGTTGAAGACTGATTCTTATATTAATATTATTTTGAATTATAATTTCTTCGATAAATAAAACACATTTTTTAATTAAAATTCTATATATTTAACTTACACCCACATTTAAACTTAATATACACTCAAGAAACATAATACGTATTAAAAAAAAACTTAAAAAAAATAACATTCATCAGCTCTATGAAGTTGAACTTATTTTTTTCACTATTTTATTAACTAGATAATCTGTTTCTCTCATAATTTCATCGTAATTGTCTTTAACTTGATATTGAACGTCCACACAAGGACTTTCATTGATGCTTAAATCATAAACACATATTTTAATTATATGATGCGCTTTCCCTGGTTCGTTACGAATGACGTAAGATGTAGAAGGTATGACAAAATGTTTGGATACAGTATTTCTTGATGTTAATTTAGACTTCTTCCTATCCTTTTCTTTTATGCCTTTCTCGTTTACATCGTACTCTTCGTGCTTTTGATTTTGATGGAACTCGACTTGTTCCATCTTGTTTTTAGGCAGTTCTTGAGTAAAATAGTATGAATTGAAAACATCATCCACAATATCAAGGTCACTCATCTTCTGAAAATATAAAATGCTTTAATCGTCCACATTTACAAATATCTTAAATAACATGAAAAACCAAGTTCATAAACATACCTCCGATTTAAATTAGCAAGTATTTTTGTAATTAAAATAATAATGTTTATTTATTTATTTAAACTAAACTTTTGCAACCAGTGGTACCAAGTTTTCTACACAAACTAAGAAGATGTGTTGCAAGATCGCTTTATATTGTGTTGCTCGACTGGCAATTTTTTTCCTAAAAAGTTCAATTATTTATTTTACAGTTCTCATTCTCAAATAAGTAATGAATTGACTATAAAATATTATTACACACATCTCGCATATAAGTAATGAGGACAAATATTATTTCTGACAGACATAAAGATGAAGTGGACTAAACACCCTGTATCCTTAGCAGTTAAAAATATTGATATAAAAGATAATACGCTGCACCCGAAGCATAGCGTACTTCTCCCGAATAATATCCGCAGTATAATATGTGGTCCTTCTAATTGTGGAAAAACTAATGTCATGATAAGCTTGTTGATACATGAAAATGGTTTAAGGTTTCAAAATGTTTATTTATATTCCAAAACAACTCTACAGCCAAAATATCGTTTTCTAAAACAAGTCTTGGCAAGAGTTCCAGGAGTAAAACTTTTCACTTTTGAATTCGATGAAGAGGTTATTCATCCCAATGATGCCTTACCAAATTCAGTAATCATATTTGATGATGTGGTTGGTGAAAAACAAATGAACATACGGAATTATTATACAATGGGAAGGCATAGAGGGATAGATTGCTTTTATTTATCTCAGACTTATGCAAAAGTACCGAAGCACTTGCTGCGTGACAATGTTAATTTTTTGGTTATCTTCAAACAGGATGATTTGAACTTGAAGCATATTTATGATGAACATGTTAGTTCTGATATGGAGTTGTCTAAGTTCAAAAATATCTGTTCTAAAATATGGCTATCTCCGTACGATTTTTTGACTATCAATAAAGACTGTGAATTAAACAATGGCAGATATAGACAATCATTTGATAACTTCATAAGTTTTGAATAATAAATAAAAAGCAAACTAAATAACAGTTTTAGACTATGTCAGTTTTTTACGCAGTGAATCTTTTTGTATTTTCAGTGAAGATATAAATAAAGGTAAATTGTAAATAATAAATCAGTATTCTTATTTCTCTGGCTGAATAAAGTACTGAGCAATAATATGGAGGAAAAAATTAAATTACAGTTGATTAAGTCTGCTGACGCTGTAAAAAATAAATTAAAACAAATGAAAAACCAGGAACATGAAATTAATTTATCGCTTGATAAAATACTAAAACCTGTTTCCGAGCCTCTTAAAACCTTAGTGAATTTAAAAAAGAAATGTCCGCAGTTGGAACCAACGGAGAATGAGGTCAATTCGGAATCATTCGAATCAGATGAAAGTATAACAAGTTGTTCTACTAAATGTGATGATTTTTATGATGCTGATTTAAATTTTGCAACTCCTATTAAAAATAAAGTTAAAGATGTAAATTTAGAGATATCACTAGAGGGTAAAGATGTTTATGGTATTTATGATGGCGTAAATGTACCATTCGGAATAAGAACAGATAATAAACAATTGATGATAGGTAACTCAATAGTTTCATTTTCTAAAATTGACAGTGTGGATAAAAATAATGTGTTATTGGTAAAAATTGATGACAAAACTTACAATTTAACTCCAGGCTTGAAAGAACTTTTACTTCGAAAAAAGCCAGATTTAAAGACAATAACAAGCGAAGACAAAATGATATATAAAAATATATTACTTCAAACTAATGCACATAAGAGAGATTTTAATCCTGGAGGTCAAATAAGAGGTGACAAAGGAACGAAATATCGAGATATAATTAAACCTTTGTTTTCTATTACTTCAAATGAAAAAAAGCAAACCAAACTTGGAGGCGGCTTGCCAAAACTCAAGAAATATAGAACCCAAACCGATTTGGTATATTGGGATGATCCTAATGAATTGGTTGAAAGGTTGAAATTGTTGATAGCTTCAAGAGATGCTGGTAATACAAATCACGATAATGAAATTTTATCAATAATTGAGGAATTGAAAGAAGCCCGTGTAATTAAGGAATAAATAAATAGATGCGTTATATAGTTTTTATTTTAGTATTACACAATCATTCCTGATCAGTAACAAACTATTATCACAGCGTTGATAAAATATTAAATTAATTAATTATTATCACGTATTTGTTAAGTACTCATAAGGTACTTCTGTACTTTGATTATTGAAAAATATCTATATTATAGAAAAGTAATATGAGCAAAGCAGATGTCGTTAATGAAATTCATAAAAATGCGAGAGTGCATTTTCCGCGCAGAAAGGTCATTATGAAAGATATAGATGATCTATGGCAAGCGGATTTAATTGATATGCAATCAATTTCTAAACAAAATAATGGCTTTAGATTTATTCTTTCTGTCATTGACACGTTTTCGAAGTATGCTTGGACATATCCCTTGAAAAGTAAGAATAAAGTCGATGTATATAATGCATTTAAACATTTGTTGGATAAAGGACGTGTTCCTAAAAATCTACAAACTGATAACGGAACAGAATTTTATAATAATAAATTTCAAAGTCTTATGAAATCAAATAATATTAATCATTATTCAACTTTTTCGACAAAAAAAGCTTCAATAGTTGAACGATTTATCAGAACATTGAAGTCCAAGTTATACAAAGAATTTAGTTTACAGGGTAATTATAATTGGATAAATAATACTATCAATGACGTCACATATAAATATAATCACACCAATCATCGAACAATTGACGAAATTCCCGCGAAGGTTAATAATACTAATAAAACACGCATTCTAAAAAGATATCTAATGTCGATAAAAAAAGTTAATACAAAGAGTAAGTTCAAAGTGGGTGATTATGTAAGGATCAGTAAGTACAAAGGAACATTCGAAAAGGGATATACTCCTAACTGGTCGACAGAAATATTTAAAATTAGAAAAATACAAAACACGGCTCCCATCACTTATTTAATCGAAGATACAATCAGAGGTCAACCTATTTTAGGAGCATTTTATACACAAGAACTTCAAAAAACAATACATCCTACTGTATACTTAGTTGAAAAAGTTCTTAGGAGGAAAGGAAACAAGGTATTAGTAAAATGGCTTGGTTTGCCCCCTACCGAAAATAGCTGGATTGATAAGTCGAATATATTGTAATAAAAACATATATATTAACCGTTACAACAACGATTAATCAGTATTATTATGTGCTTAGGAGAGATTAGTCTTCTCAATTGGTTTATAAATAATTTACCATTTGAATTACATCTACCTGGATACAATTATTGTGGGCCCGGAACCAAATTAATTAAGAGACTTATACGTGGTGATAAAGGTATAAATAAATTAGACGAATATTGTAAAGACCACGATATTGCTTATAACAGATCATCAAACTTGAAAGACAGACATAAAGCAGATTTAATTTTATTAAAAATGGCAAAGACACGCGCAAATGCTTCTGATGCCAGTGTAAGTGAAAAGATAGCAGCCCATGTGGTGAAAAAAGCTATGTTAGCTAAAATTAAAACTGGAGCTGGTCTAAATAATGATCGTAAAAAAAACTCTTCAAGAAAAATTTCTTTAGACTTAAAAAATAAGTTTAAAAATGTAATTACTAAAACAAAAAAACACATCCAAAAATTAAAGCCAAAAGGCAAGAAAATGGCGATTGAATTAGCTATGGCTGCTGCAAGAGAAATGATTGATGATTCATCCATTACACTTCCTCGTGTTATTCCTATACCAAAAACTGGCGGAGTACTACCTTTAATTCCTATTTTTGCGGGATTATCAGCAGCAGGAGCATTAGCAGGTGGTGCAGCTGGTATTGCCAAAACTATTAATGAATTCAAGATTGCTAAAAAGCATTTTGCTGAATTGAAGAGGCACAACGAAAAAATGGAAGCTCTTTGCATTGGAAAAGGATTACATCTTAAACCTCATAGAGATGGACTTAAAATTTATGTATCGAAACAAAAAAACTAAATTATCGGCTACCCAATCGTCCCTTAAACAACTTTGACATTTTAAAATATGGGAATAGTATTCCTCATTTTCGAGGGGTGTTTATGCGAGATGAACTTCCAATGCAACCTTTTAAAAAAGAATGTGGGGTCATTAATTTAGATAGTTCTAAAAATCCTGGTTCTCATTGGGTAGCCTATGTAAAATGTAATGATTATATAGAATATTTTGATAGTTATGGTAATCTTAAACCTCCAAAAGAATTTATAAAATACTTAGGTTCTAGAATTAACTACAATTATGACAATATACAACGTGACCATCCTTTTAATTGTGGACATCTTTGCTTAAACTTTTTAAGGAAATTTTGGAGTAGGTACAGAATAAAATAAATAGTATATCTCATTATAGTTCAGTATCAAAGTATGTCTATAACGGTCACCATCTCCGGAAATAAATCAGAATTGACTTCATACTTTCAACCACCTTTGAACTTATCTGGTCAATATGAGTGCGGTTTGCTTAACTTTTCTGTATTGAACTCAGTGCAACATTTCCGTAATAATATTCAACCTTTGATAAGAGTTGAATGTGATCTAGTACACGGTTCCTACTCCAACGGATTACCAACTCATGTGATTCACGAATTTATGTCTAGTACCGCTCCGGGTAATTGGTGCATAGAATCACCGCAAAACGTTATCTATTTGCCTGTAAACAAAACATTAATCCCTTCTATATCTATTAAGATTGTCGACCAATTCGGCCACAGCATTGACTTTGGAAAACAACAAATTGAACTACGTCTTCATTTAAAAAAGATAAAATGATTTTATACTATAAAAACCCAGCAGTTAATGTAAAGCGGCTTATTCCTTCCAAGACATCTAAAGTGCAAGGACGTAACAAAACAGTGAAAAAATTGACGAAGTCGAATAAAAATTTTCTAAAGGCACTAGGCTTCCAGATATGAATATACTACAGGTTTCTGAATTACCACACTTTGACACTTCGATCGAAAGTTACGAAGTTCATTCTTATAATCCATACAATAACAGTTTTAGAGAAAATGATGAAATCAGAATTCCCATACAACAGCAAGATATATACGTACTACCATCGGCCAGCTCAATTTACATCGAAGGTGAAGCAAAACTCATCGGAAAAGATGGGAACCCGATCAAAAAAGCTGTTGCGTTCACTAATAATCCTCTTATGTTTTTGTTTCAAGACATCAGATACGAAATAAATGGAATTGAAATAGATCGTATGAAAAATTCTGGTATTTCATCAACAATAAAGTCATACATTTCATTAAATGAAGCAGAAAATAAAGTTGCAGCCTTATGGGGTTGGAATTTAGCCGGCTTTAAAAGTGATGGTCATTTTAGTATTGTAATACCGTTAAATAAAATTTTTGGGTTTGCTGAGGATTATAATAAAATTGTAATTAATTGTAAACATGAACTTATAATGAACAGAAGCAATTCTAATTTAAACAGTGTTATCCTTAGTGATGATGTAACATATTTTCAAATAGATATACAAAGGGTGCAGTGGAGAGTGCCACATATAAAAGTGTCAGATAGGGAACGACTCACACTTTTGAAATATTTGGAAAAAGATAAACCTATTCAAATGGCATTTAGGAATTGGGATTTGTATGAATATCCTCTATTACCGAAATCTACAAAGCATTCTTGGTCAGTCAAAACAGCTTCACAATTAGAAAAACCAAGATATGTTATTTTCTGCCTACAGACTAATAGAAAAAATAATAAATCAAAAGACAGCTCAGTATTTGATCATTGTGATGTAACAAACGTAACGCTATTTTTGAATTCTCAGTATTACCCTTATGAACCTTTAGGCTTAAAGTTTTCTGAAAACAAGTACAGTATATTATACGAAATGTATGTGAAATTTCGTCAGTCGTATTATAACAGCTCAGTCGATCCCTTGCTTGATCTTAAAGATTTTAAAGAAAAAGCACCACTCTTTATCATAGATTGTTCAAGGCAAAATGACTGTTTAAAAACTGGCCCGGTAGATGTAAGGCTGGAATTTGAATGTTCAACGTTGATACCAGACAATACAACTGCTTATTGTTTAATTATTAACGATCGACTTGTGGAATACAAACCTTTAAGTAATATTGTGCGCAGGCTATCATGACTGCAATTGTAGATATTCAAGGTTTCAAAACAGAAGTTAACGAATTTATAATAAAGGAGATTGCGATATTATGCGATAAAAAAATACAGGTGTTTCTAATAAAACCTCCATTCCCATTTTATGATTTGAGTAAACAAGAACGGCGACAAGTAAGTTGGATTGAGCGCAATAGAAAGATACACTGGAATGAAGGAATCGTGCCTTATTCGAATTATCATAATTTGGTTATAAATATTTTAAGAGATAAATGTGTTTATGTCAAAGGTTCAGAAAAAATGTCGTGGTTAAGAAACATTGTAAATAGTGCTAATATTAATAACTTAGAAGATAAAGGTTGTCCTAGTTTATTAAACTTATTTAAAGAATATGAAAACTCTCATGATCTGTATAGTTGTATTTATCATGATTCTGTATGTGCTTTGAAAAACGTTCTCTGTTTAAATAAATGGTGTATAAACAATATGGTATAAATAATGTAAGTTACTAATAAATTTTTGTGAAATATATTTTTTTCTGTTTTATTCATAAAAGGTCCATTAATAAAAATTCCTACAGTTCATGGTTTCATTATTTTATTCACGCAGATGTTCGAATCAATGTAAGTGCAAGCAAAGTAAATACAATGAAAACCATATAAGGCAGTGCATCGAATGAATGATGAATGATGTCATACAACATGCATATCGTTAAAGTAAACAAAGGGCATGAAGTAGTCCGCTATTTTGTTACATATTTGACGACACGTTTGGCTTAATGGTTAAGACCTGATCACACAATCAAATACTAAATTTCACGTTCCTTAATCACAAAGCCGAAGTGTCGTGGGTTCGATTCCCACACGGACAAGTTAATATTTGTTCCGGTCTGGTTTTTTGTTTTAGTTAAAATGAAGATTTCGCGCTAACATTTCATTTAACCGCTAAATATTATGATCAAGAACAGATCAAAGAAACAGATGAACGCATAATATTGATACATTTTTGTACGGCCGGTCACCATCACACCGATGACATCCACTCGTGAGTCCACAAAAGTAGAATGTTTCAACGACCTTGCTTGCAAAAGTAAACTTTGAGAGAACGAAATGTTTGGTTATGTTGAAAGTAGCTGTCAACTGTTATACCTAATAAAGAAAAAGTAGCTGTCAACTGTTATACCTAATAAAGAAAAGATTCTTAAATATGTATTCCGCGGTGATAAAATGATTAAAATAAACATTGAGATTTTAAAAGCAAATTGGTACATTTGAAATTATGTAACAGTATTCGAATAAGATGGTACTTATACTAGTTTTTGAAGTATCGATGTATTTAAATAGATGATTTATTTGAAATGATGTAACAGTATTCGAATAGATGATATAATAGTTTTTGAATTATCAAATTGTAGTAAGTAGTGGTATTTGAATAAATGAAATTAAATTATTTGAATAGATATCATATTTGAACTAATGTATAATTGGGGTTGATGGATCTCTTTTGATCCAGAAACCCCAATTATACACTACTCCCGGGTACGAGTAAAACCGCGAAGATGAGCTAGTGTTGATATATTGACTATCGATTATTAACACCTACAACAATATCTTAAGATTCATCTCTGTAATCATAGCTCAGCAGATCAACGGATGAATATTCATAGTCGAGGTCGATTCTATTCGACCCTATTCATAGTGCGGCTTATTGGTGGTTTATGCAGACGCACAGTTTTGGTTATAATATATTATTTATGTATGTTAAGTGTAAATGAATGTTCAATTACAATGCAGATTTACATAGTATTTCCCTGTAACACATACTTGTTGTTAAGGTGAAAGTTTGAATGTCTGGAAGGTTACCTTATATCAGACAATTTCATATGAGAAGAAAAAAAAATATAATTCTTAGAAGTAGTTAAAACAGTAACTACAAGATTAAACTGAAGATCAGTGGGGCCAAAACCAAAGCCTGCCGGGGCTGCGGGATTGTTCGCATGAGCTACCGCGGTCCTGGTACATAAAGGGCCTAAGAAAGAACATGGTAAGTTTTAGTCAGGAGTATCACACATAAAAAAACTAAGGTAAAAAGTTTTGAATTCCTCAAAAGAGGTTTGTCAAATGATTGTTGATGTAAGTAGTTGAAATAGTGACAATGTTCGCTGTAGTGTTGGTTTCCAACAGGATTGCAGACAGACGAATATCCGATCCGTGAGAAGCGGATATAAAACTGTGGCCACTAAATATGCGATTTTCTTGTGAATGTAGGTAGGTACATAAGGAAGCAGATAAATATGCAAGATTAATTATAGCCATAGATAGGTGTTTACTTGAGATTTGATTGAGTCAGTATTCCTATTCATTATTTTGGATCGGCACAGCATTTCTTCCCATACCTTCAGTTCCTATCCTACGTCATCTTACAAGTAACACTGAATGCAGGGGCGTATTTACCCTAGGGCTAAAGGGGCTACAGCCCGGGGCGGCAGGCGGCGAAGGGCGGCCCAGGGGCGGCCGGCAGGCCGCCCTTGGGCTTTAGGTTGGAGGATTAAAAAAGTACAGAACAATATTTTAGGACGTAAGCCTAGAACGGCCCTGAGCCATCTTTCCACATGTTGATTTCATGTCTTAAAGATTTAAAGTATGAAATGAGCCGGCCTTTGTTCTTTTCTGAACCGGTGGAATAGTCTAATTTTTTTCCGCCTCGGTATTTTTTTGAAGGAAATCTAAAGAAAAAAAAACCGGCCAAGTGGGAGTCGGGCTCGCGCACCGAGGGTTCCGTACAAATCCTGTATAAATAAAAAGTTACTTTCGCGCAAACCGTTCAGTTTAGAACAATCATAGTTATGGTAATTTCGTGAGAGTCAAAATAGTTAATATTTTTTATTTTATAATGTAACCAGAATAGTAGGCCAGTACCTTGTAAAAGTTTTTTTTATTAAAGTTATTTATTTACAACATTTTACAGTCATCATTCAGAAATCTGATTGAAAATAACTAATTATGCCTAAAAGGTCATTGGGCACATCTGACCCGCTTTGCAAAAAGTGGCGGACATGAATCAAAGTAGTTTTAAATTGTGGAGTAGTAAAACAAGTAGTTTTAAAATAGTATGATGTTTCTTTGAATATAAATATTTAATTAAAATTCCATGGAGACGAATGTCCAGGATGGTTAAAAAAATATAAAAGACAAGCAGTTTCAGAGGATTGTACAATGTACAGGTTGCAATGCTAGTTTTTGTTGTTAAAGACTTTTCATAAAGAAGGAAGATGCCAATTTGGATGACCAGGATCTGATGACGATCTGGAAACCCTGATAAAGAGGGCAACTCTTGAATATTGTAGGCACTAGGGCATGCAATACCGGTTTACCGGTTTCGGTTTTACCGGTAAAACCGCCCATTTTCGCGATTATTAATTTACCGGTAAAAATAATATGTAACCGGTAATTTACCGGTTTTTACGTTTTTGTGATAATATATAGCAATTGTTCATTTAACGTCAAATCTTCATTATGTAGCTTGAACATAGTGTAATATTGCATACATTACATATTGTAAGAGTGTTAAAGTTGCTGTTTTTTAGGAAAGTAAACTTATGTGGCTCCTTAACTATCTCTAGGTTAGATACAAATCTTCATTCTCATCTTAATTTATAATATCTAAACAAATTTTATTCATTCGGTTAATCTGAATTTCCTCATAGCTGTCAGTTCCTATAAGGTAAAAATGTAGCTTATGCTTTTTTTACTTACTCTATGACCTTATTGAGCAAGGGCTTTTACTTCACCACCATGCGGACAGCTCTGAGGACACGGTGGAGCACACAGTCTAGATGTGCACTGCCTGGGAAGGGTACCGCGGTGTCGTCGTCGAGCCTATAGGCAGCGACGACCTCTCGCGTCCGGCCCTGGTTCAAGCCATGGTCCGAAGCGAGAGGGAATGGGAAGCCGTCGCCTCCTTCTGCGAAACAGTCATTCTCAGTCTCTCCCAGTCAGCTCGAGAAGGAGACGGTGGAGCGCCTGCGAGTTCGCACCTCTCATCCCAACCGCTGTAGTGGACCGAAGACACCACGGGCGCTGAGTGTCGAGAGACGACTCCCGGCCACCGTAGGCGTCGGTCTGTGGACGGTGTGCTCATCGTTCCTCCGTCTGCATAGACAACAGACGGCGGCCCGAGTTGTTCCACGCGCAGGGCCAAAACCTGCCGGGGCTGCGGGATTGTTCGAAAGAGTTACCGCGACCCTGGTCCATAAAATGCCCACGATTTACCATAAAAAAGTGCTATCACTTCAATGAAAAAAATGATTTTTTTTCCACGGTAATTCTTAGCGTTTATCCCGTCTTGTGACGGGGTCCGCTTTCCGTATCTTCTTCTTCCACTTCGCTCTATCCAGGACATCTCCCTCTTCGAGTTCGTAGATTTTCATGTCATTCATTACGACACTCAACCACCACCGTTTCGGAATGCCTCTGCGCCTTTGACCGGGTATATTGAGATTGAGTACACAACATTGGCGATGTATTCAGGTGGTCTCCTTTTTACATGGCCGAACCATCGCAGCCGTTTCTCTTGCATTTTGTCGACGATATCGCGTTCGGATGGTACTGACATGTTTTTTTTTACGGCCCACGTCCCAAAAAATGTTTACCACCTTATACCTTGTATTTTTAATTATTTTTTGCTTTTGGACTAACCAATCTTATTGATATAATATCACATTTTTAAAAAATACAAAAATTACCGTTTTACCGGTTTACCGGTAAAAATATTTTAATTACCGAATTTTTACCGGTAATTTTTATTTTACCGGAATTGCATGCCCTAGTAGGCACGCATCAAGTCAAAACCAGACATGTGAGTGTATTTTTGAGGGTACTGGTAAACAGTGAAGCTGATTTGATTATAGAGACCACATAGAGTCGAGGGAACTCCTGAACGGTATGTTGCAACTACCACGTGTTTGGGCTTATTTAATTCGTATTGGCGAAGACTTTCCACATAGATAGGTTTGACTGCCATTGCGGGATCGATAGCAAAGATCAGATATAGTTATGGGAACTCCTTTACAATTTATAGCAGTAACCTTGTGTCCAACACAAGCTTATTTTATTTTAGGTGATGAGAATTCACTACTAACTTGGGTTAAAGCAGCCATTGCAGGAATGGGATCTTTTATTTTTGAGGGATTAATCACCTAACGAGCACCTGCTAGAGAGTAGGATTCGGGGCTGCTGGCTTTACGTTTCTAGAGCCTTGACAAAAGTGTAATTCTGTCCCTTCCTTTGTCTTATAAAGTCGGCTTTATTTTGTTTTGTAAATAGTTCTCATTTAGTTTATATATCTCAATACCCACATTCCCAGTCGTAACTTGTAATGGTGGGTCGTAATGGTCATAATGGTCTTTATCAAAATGAATTTAAAAAGCATTTTACAAACAAATCCAACTTCAAACATATAAAAAAGTAACAAGAAAACAAACACAAGAAAGAAAGGAAGAAGATGTTAGGTGCATCGGTCTAGAAGTCGTAACACGACGTAACTAAAACATACCATTGAAGAGTTTTCTCGACTTTCTCACGTCCATCACAAGGTAAGCTCTAAACCTTCACTGTTTGATCTGAGAATCAAGTTTTAACCCTATGCATGCCTACGATTTCTGATAGTTGCCCTCGATTTCTCAGGATTTCCATCATCAGATCCTGACCAGATGACAATGGAAATAAACGGCGAGTATACTCTTTCACTACAAAGAAATGATTTCTCAAATCCGTCAAACTTGGTCGTTTAAATTCCCCATTGAAATTAGGAAAATATTTGATGTTTAAACTTGATTTTCTCTAATAGTTCACATTGATGCGACTAATGTCATAGTAAATCAGAGCCTTATATCATTATACTGGGCTATATTTCGTTCGTGTCCGCCGTGGGTATGGTTTCCATACTAAGGTGCCCAATGACCTTTGAATGATTTAGAACTTTTCACAGTTTAAAGGCAATTATATTTAAGAAGTGTTTGATATCTCTACGCCTTCATGTGAAAAAGGGTAGGTAGTAAGTTTATATTTATTAAAAATATATTTTATGTCATGTGAGGAAAAATAATATTTTATGTAACTTCAAATTTATCATTTTCGCATTTTTTCCTTTATCTGTACTATATAACGTTGCTTCGTGCCGAATTTCAAGATTCTGTGTTCACGGGAAGTACCTTGTAGGTTTTGATTCCCTAGCGTGTGACGGAAATTCGTCTAAGGTGTCGGTATAAACTGCTGTATCTTTTGATCACCTTAACTTAGAAGTTTCATTTTTTTCATTTTCACTGCTTGAAGGGACAATAGACCTGCGTATTTCATGAGAATTTCAGCTTGATACGTCCACGCGTTCTTGAGATAAAGGGTCTTGACAGACCAAATCAATCCAAATTGCGATGCGTATATTTCTTAGTACTGCAGTGACAAACTGTAGTGCAGAACGCTCATTTTCAGTTTTAAAAAGAATAAAAAACTATTTAAGATCGAGTCTTATCGAAGAAAGGCTGAATAATTTGGAAATTTTGAACATTGAAGCTGATTTAAGTAATAAAATTGATTACGATGATGTAATAAACAAGTTTGTTACGAATTTTGTACACAGAAAAAAAAATGTAAAATATATATTTTTTTGTTTTCTTTCATTCCTTGATGGGGCGGAAAACTACAGGAGCCCAGGGCGCGCAATCTTTAAATACGCCCCTGACTGAATGCATTTGTGTAAGTGCTTATAATAATGAGTGACCGAGAAGATTTTCCTACCTATATCTACACAGTTCTACAAACTTTAACTGTAGACAGTTTTATCTCCATATAGGTATTTTCATAGCCCGACTTTGCGCGGGAAATTCATTGCAATCGAAAAGGATGAATCCTTTTGATTCGTCTACGTTTCCGAACGGTAATATCGTGAGGCGGAAATAAGTAGCTTGCGATTTTAAAAAGTTTGTTTTACTTTTTAAAACAAATCTCCTAAACGGATTTATGTGTTTTCGAATGGAACTAAATCTGTTTTCCAATATGTTTTGGTGAGTTATCCAGTTTAGTGGTGTAGTCAAGCAGTTTGAAGTTAACGAACAATATACCGTTCGTGAGAAAACTTTAGATGGAATGGTTTTTCCATCTTTTAGTCCTTATTAATAAATACGGCAACTGACTGCGAAACTGAATCTCGCCTTTTTACCTTTACACAAACGAGTCTGCTCGTGTCATAAAGGTAGCTTAACAAATAATTTTATTTATAATCTATACTAATATTATAAAGCTGAAGAGTTTGTTTGTTTGTTTGTTTGTTTGAACGCGCTAATCTCAGGAACTACTGGTCCGATTTGAAAATTTCTTTCAGTGTTAGATAGCCCATTTATCGAGGAAGGCTATAGGCTACTTTTTATCCTGGTACGGGAAGTAGTTCCCACGGGATGCGGGTGAAACCGCTGGCAGAAGCTAGTGCAGTATAAAACAACGGTTTATTTGTTTTTTTATGTTCCGTTATACCTCTCTTAAATCCAAAGAGTAAAGTAATGCAGTTAAACGCTTCAAATCAGGGAAATTTTTCCATCACACCAAATTCGGAACAGTAAAAAAAGCTACAAAACTCAACTTCCCGTAAATGATGGTTCATGGGGTAACTCTTTGATATATCACATTTAGATTCCGCTTATAAGCTTCCAATAACGCGATTTTCCGGTCGTTACCTTTTTAAAAGTTCCAATGATATGGGTTCTGTAGGCAAGAGATCCTCCAAATTCACTCTGGCACTCACTATTATCCGACTCACTGGATTGTGAATTCACATTCTTATGTAAAACGTTTTTGGAACGAAAGAGGAGTTGCATAAAACCTGTGCGTATTCCAAGCACGTGTACCAATCTCGTGACTGTTGATTTGGTGCCGTTTCCGAACGTAACCATTGATCAAGATGGCGGATTTGGCGGGAAGACGCGCCTTCGATTTGCTATTGCGTTTCGAGGTGTAGTAGTTTAAATTATTTATATCATTTTCGTGATGGATATCGGCTATTTTTTGGTAGATTGAGTTTTTCGGTTTACCTACATATTTTCTGGAGAAGTCATGCATATGTTTGAGAAATAACACTATGTATTATAGTGCCACTAGCAACAATTTTCAACTGACAGGCGTTCAAAATAACTTTATTTGAAGGTATAAAGTAGTTAGGTATCAAAAACATTATTCTTTACAGTTTTATTTTATTTTATATGAATAAAATAAAAATCATAACCAAACATAAACCAAAGCTAATAAACTAAACAAATAGTATGATTTGACAACAAAGAGCAACAATATCAGATGCGACTGCGGCGGACAATCGTCGGCGGCAACCCGCTAAAATTAAACATAGAGTACTTATTTATACGACGAAGGTATATTTAATGTAATAAAGATATAAATAAATGCTGTAAATTATTATGTTTATTCACATGTGCCTACCTAATTAGAAGCGCAAAATACATACCTACACGGAAAAATATATTGACCATAAAACTAATATTAATAATTAATAATAAAAATGTATCGTTGGTAAGTATAACAGTAACAATGAAGGCAGCAAAATGCAATTATTATAATAAGACTAACAAGGGATGAGGGTGAGCTCGGCTCAATGAGAGAATTAATTAGTTATCTTCCCTTACTATTTGTAGTCATTCGTATAAGTTTTCACCCAACCGCCAAAAAAAACTTTTTAAGTCGTTTTTTAAGAAAGAGTTCAACTAAGTCATAATCATCTGCCAAGTCTTTTCCCAACTGTGTTGGGGTCTGCTTTTAGTCTAACCGAACGCAGTTGAGTGCTAGTCTTTTATATGTAGCGACTGCCTATCTGAGATGTTCAACCTAGTTACCCAGGCTAGTCGATACCTACCACTTGATGAGTTTGGTTATCAGACTTTCTGGCTTTTGACTACAAACGATATTGAATGGCTTTTTATAGGTAAGTCAAATGTCCGCCACTTTTTATATCTTGGTAGTGCTTTTAACATCGCTTTCTGAAAATATTTTTATTTTATTTTATTAATTTGTGATCTTAGAATCTTAGACCAGAGAAGTGAGTTTCCATGGTAATGCAAGTTCCCACCGGCCTATCACGTAGCCACGCCAGCGAAACGTGAGCTAAATTATTGCATGTGTGTCGAATATTCTACAATATGCTCCTACAGCGTTACACAAGTTTCGCGTTACACCAACTAACTCATAGATTAAGAGCTTCCACACACTACAGACTTTTAGTCGGCCGATAGTTGGCTGACAGTTAAAGGTGATTGAACACAATTGGTTGGTCGGATACTTGATCGTTGTACCTAATCTTTGCACTGCCATACATTTTCGTATTGACTTATGAGCCCAAACTTATCGGCCGACGTTTCTTCTTAAAATCCTTGTAAAATTACTATTTTGGATGAAGCGCATGACCCCTAGTTAGCCCCTGAAAGACTGTACTCTAAGCTGTAGTCAGCTTTGTATTACAATTGAACTCACTTTTAAAGATATAACAATTGCTTAATTGTTGACAAAAATAATCTTTAACACAAGTGTGTGAAACCCTTAGTTTGGACTAGACAATGATAGTAAGGGATATAGGGAGTTGGTAACTCCGTCTTCAGCACAACGTTGGCGTTACGTGAGCCAAATTACAGTATCACACACGGTTCTGATATCGTTTTAGTTGTGCTCAAACAGAAGGAATTAACGGCCTTATGTTGTTTTTTAATAGACCTATGTTGATTTGGTGCAGATTTCAATAACCGATCCATCCGTTGTTATGCGATTGGAGATTAGATTTTGAAATTAGATTCATAAAAATTCTGTCAAATTTCAGTCTCTAGGTATCCGAAAAACAATGGATTAATGTCAATGTAAAAGTCAAAAGTCAAAGTCAGCGGTCAAAGGAGTGGTAATATGCGGTAAATCAAGCGGAAAACTGAAAGTTTGATCACGCCTTCGACTGTTTTCTTTACGCTACAATTGGTGTAAACTGCAAGGACATTATTTTTTTCATGAGGTAATATATAATGGTTATGAGAATATTCTTGTATGAGCCTCAAAATGAGTATTTTTTAAAAAAGATGAAGAAAGCAAATACATGTTTGTAGATCTTTAAAAAAGAAACATTGTTACCAATTTCAAAACAAAACAAACGTACAATCGTTCAATTAAACATAGGTAGTTTAACAGAAGTTCCGCATACACATAAGTAGGTACTCAGAGATAAGAGAAACAATACCCGGGGAGCAAACAGCGTGGTAACAAAAGACGGAGCCTAATAATACTGATATCTTAACAATAACACCATACACGAAATCCCGGCAAACAGTCCGGGATCACACGACCTGTAAAGGTCGCCTCAGATTGTCGCAATCTGTCGCGCGTTTAATCTGCACGAAAATATTTGTGTAACAAATGCATGCTTATCTCATAGTATTACGCTTTTAGGATACCTAGTTATTGTTGTTGTCAGTAATATATTATTTGTATTTATATATTGAATTCCCAATTTACCAAAGGCGACACAATATTGGCTTATTTAACCTCAACCAAGAATTGCGTGATCAATGCTCATGCAGGTAACTCTTTGTGGCAAACTGAAACTGGTATCAAAAACTGGTATGTAAATAGCAACTGTGAAATGAGACAAGAAAAACAAGAACAATCAGGTACATGGGGACTATATAATAAGTTTTTTTTTTTAATCTTTAATTTGTATGAGGCTTTAACGCTGCTGCGTTATGCCAGCCTCATTAGGTTTTACAAAAATTATAAAATTTCTATTTAAAAATTAATCTGAATTAAATATTGTGCTTCCTACATGTCTTACATAATAAGTTATCGTCCTTAACTCATCCAGTAACAAAACACGCGCGTCTACAGTAATCTGAAAAGGCTTTACAACACAATTGTGAGGACAACAATTTCATTAATAAGGTCAGCAATAAAAACACAGATGTCACTAATTGAGGACGTTAGACACATTGTGCTAGGGCTGGTGACCCACTTGTCCCCAACAAAGGACGGCTGTTATGTCGAGGTGTCACCTAGTTATAGCTAATCAGAATCGGGGATGAAAATCTATTGTTTTGAGGATTGTGTCTCATTTAATGGGATGACGACGATGATCGTGGAGGTAAAGGCACCTACATATTTGTGTGTTTTGCCTTTTGGCCATCGATATTTAGAAACGTCTTTTGTTCTTTGGAACTGGTAAACAAATTCTGAAAGAGAAATACTAACTATTAAATGGCTAAACAAAGATAGGGTACGTACGAAAAAGTGCCGATGAAAGCATCATCTTATAAGAGATTTTTTTTTACTAGATGTGTTTTATTAACTAAACAATAAACAATGTTGGGAGCATAGAATTTCGAAACTGCAATTATAAGAGGATACTTGTAAGGTCTAGTGTATGTCCTAGTATGTTAAGCGTCGTGATTTACATGGCAACGAACTAAAATCCCTCACATACCATAACATATTATTAAGAATTAAGAATTCACAATGACATGACTTCGAAGCTATGTTATCGTTAATAAAAATGTAACAGGGAGGAATTTATCGGAAATATCTCGAGCGGGCGTGTATCTTTAACAAACGTGCTCTTGTGAGCTCTCGGCGTGGAGTGGCGGTGAGTGGGCCATGGTGGACCAACGAAAGATGGCCGTCGCCAGCCCACGGCGTAAGTCTTGTCAAGGAACGTGATTTGCAAAATGCTGCGCAATAATATTTGTTTGGGATTATTTTTATTTTGCTTCACGCCTTTCTTGTTTAATCTATTTTTTTTTTGGTAGTTGCTTGGTGTTTTGTGAGTGTGTTTTTTTTCAATAGCGAATTTTCAGTAACAATCTTTAAGTTTAGGAAAATATGTGATGGAAGTAGTTAAAATAATCATGATTTTTACAAGCTTTTTTTTATTTTTAACTTGCAATGTATGTATGTATGTATGTATGTAACTATGTGTGTTCGGGTGGAATTTTACAACTTAATTTTAAGGCACTTGCCCTCAACCGATTGAGCTGAAATTTTGCATACATGTTTAGTTTGGATGACAATGCATGTTAAGCTATGTGACGTCATCCTAAATCCAACATGGCTAAACATACAAGATGGCGGACTAGTTATTTTTAAGGTACCTATACAATATGGGTATCAAATGAAAGGGATTGACAAGTAGAACACATTGCACTTTACGAAATAAAAATCCAAGATGGCCGCCGCTACAAAATGGTGAATAACCTATTTTATTCAATCCCATCCATATGGGTATCCAATGACAGGGCTTGACAAGTAGAATAAAGTGCACTTTACCAAATCAAAATCTAAGATGACCGCCGCTACAGAATTTAGACTTAGGAACTTACCAGGTGAAAACTAAAAAGTATAAAATAAATTGAGGTAAAAAAAATCTTTAAAAACAAGCTTTTATTTAAATGCGCTAAAAAGAAAAAAAAAAGCTTGTCGCGATTTTACTAAGAAAGTAAATACGAGTACTTAAACCTCGCGACAAGCTTTTAAAACATATAAATTGTGTCAAATATGTTAAATTTGAAATGTCGTTATAAGTTGACAGTAAAGTTACAGTAAAAGTTTTTTTCTTCTTTTTAGCGCATTTAAATAAAAGCTTGTTTTTAAAGATTTTTTACCTCAATTTTTGAACTTGAACCGTATTTTCGAATAAGCCTATAGAATGTGTTAAAATCTAAATAAAAATATTGTTATGTACTTAACCGGTACTGAAATATTTGGTTGGTTGTTCTATCAGAAAACCCGAATTTGCTATGAAAATGTAAATAATTAACTATATCACTGTAAAGGGCAGTCGCCTTTGCGAACGCCATAAAAAAGGAAACACATTTAAAAACCCGGGGATCCAAGATGGCTGGTCGTTGAGCACGACAAAAGACGCGGGAAAACAATAGCGGCATGCGCCATAGAGAATGCACGGCTACTTCTTTGGTGAAAAACATTTCTATCTGTAGTTAGCTGCGATACAGATTATAAATTTTTTTTTTAGTTTTACACCTACTGTAAACATTGACTGAAAATAAGTGTAAATTAAAAACTGGATGTTACATCAATCAAGAATAACTTTTGATTGCAATTTTAATTTCTAATTTCCTATAATTTCAAATTTTGACCTTACGAAAATTTATTTAAAATTTTATACGTCAAGTTATTTTAGGAACGTTGTGTCCAACATTTTCTAAATACTTAACTTGAGCGACAGCCCCAAAAATAATATTCTAAAGACACTTTTACAGAGTACTTTTCCTCTTCCTAAACGATTGCTCCACATCTTCCCAGCTACTAATCCCACTATCTCAACAAACCACTGCCATAATGACTGCAATCTGACCCACCCAGCGCAGTGACAAATAGCACCATCACACTACGAGCTACCAGGAAACTAGCGCTGGTTGTAGCACATTAGTGCTGATCAATCACATGTCAGGTGCTGCTCGGAGATATGGTCAAGTTGCTCATGTTAAAGAATTAGGCGCTTAAGGTAATTGGCGTTTTTTTATTGGTAATTAGGTTGTAGATTGAAAGTTTCTTTTTTGCCTTTTGATCTTTTATAGCATCATTCGTATTTTTTATGTTTAATATTTCGCAACATGCATACTCACGAAGATGTAGGTACCTATCTAACCTCAGGCTGTCATGCCAAATACTATCACACATTATGTATGCTTTATGTTAATTATCATGACAAAAATGTCTGCTATATAATTCGCGAGGAAATTCTGCTCAAACTTAATCTAGAACCCAACAGGAAATCATATATAAAATATAAAAATGGCACAAAATACATTACTGGAAGCGCCTCGCAATACAGTAAACATCTTACCAGTAAATGTGATATTAAATATTTGTGAGTGGCGCGAAGTAATTCTGCTGTGAATCACGAGACGCCATTCAAACGCTTATTTGATCAAAATCGCGGCGCGACCCGCTTGCCGTAAACCGATTATACTTGCTACGGAACCCACCTACTGGAATGTACATACGGGACTTTGTTTTGGACCTGCCTGATGGATTTAGAATTTAATGGCAGTTTTATTTATATGGATGTCGTTCCTTACTAATATTGTAAATGCGAAAATAACTCTGTCTAGAAGTTGGTCGCACTTGCCCGCTAAGACCTACTGAACCGATTTAAATGATAGGTGCAGACAGCTTAAAGCCTGATTAAGGACAAACATAGCTAAGTAAACTATTGTTTATCCAAGTGCGGGACCCACGTAATTTTATCTCTCGGTGGAACTGCATATTTATCATAATTTCTTTGTTTTGTTGTCCCAAAAAATAACCCAAGTTCCTTTCGAAATCCGAACTCTTCCAATCGCTGTGTCACCGTTCCATTTACACATCCATATACTTACACAAAGCCCCAGAGATAAAGGGTGGGAATTATGAAAAATGTTCCAGCTTGTTATTTCCCTCGTCTGGCTACCTCATTATGATAATAGTGACCCTCGTCGCCGAATGATTGCAACCCTTCCCGAGGGTGGAAATTATATTTTTCCATGCGGAAATCGAAATGAAAGGTGTCTTAATTCCCGACTTGAGGAATGCAAATGGGATTGAATTGAAGTGAGGAAATTTAAATTTTATTGAATGTTCTGTTAGAAAATTTACTGATTTCAAAGGCAGTTTCTCTCCATTTTAAAGGAATTCAAGTTAACGTTATGTTTTTATATCGGCTAGCTTTCATGACTTCAAGACAACTTTGGACTGTTCTGTATTTTGTGTCCCCCTCCGAAAATCTTAATCAAAAACCCCAAACAGCAATACCTTAAAAAGAACTATCTTTCCCCAATCCACAAAAGTCAATGATCCCTTGTTTTCTCAGCTACAAAATAAGCTATCTAATCCCCATGTTTGGTCTAAGGCCGGTACAGACTGACAAATTGCGCTCGACGTCCCCTACGATATTGGGCGCACTGTCAATACTTTCCTCTGTAGTATTTGCTTACCCCCGAGTGCTTTTTGTTTGTAAATAAACGATGGTTCACGTATAAAGGTTCGGTTGTCTGTATGGACGGATAGTTTTAGGCTGATTTGGATAGGCAGTGAAGGAATGGCATGTGGTAGTGGCAGGATAGGATTTATTGTCGTTCTTGGTCTTCAAAAATGTACAGAAGATTATGTATGTACAGAAAGAATATAGACTTTTAAGTTTTTGCGGCTCCATACCCAAAGGGTAAAATGGGACTTCTGCTAAAAGCTGTCCATCTGACAGCCTGGTGACAGGCAGGCCTTATCTCATGAACCGTGATCGTTAGACGGTTATGACAAACGATCCATTTCTGTTGCACTTTAGTGCAAGTTGCACTAAAACAAATAAAACAAAATTATTTGTTGTAATTTTCAGTACCTTATGTAGGTAAAATTACAACAAATAATTTTGCTCGATTTATAGATACGGACACTATCTCGCACGAGTGCGTCTCGCATTTTACTTTTTTTTCTTTTCCTTGTTCTACGATTATACAAACACATTTTAAACTATTTACATCATTACTCAAGAATGTTTACAGGTAGAAAATATTGCAGAGAAATGTACAAGCGAGCGTCGCCGCGGGGAAAACTAAGTGTATCAATTAAATAAAATTGTGTGCACTTAAATCCCAAGTCTCTTGAGTTTGTATTTGAGTTATGAATGGATACAGCAAATATACTACATGCTAGATAATGTAATTGATTGAAATTGTATGTCCAGTAGGTCCTTGATTGTTTACCTACATACCATACAAAATGTTTTAGAGAACTTGATGTTACAAATGATTATGAATTAAGATCAATTACATAAAACTAGATCACATTTAACAAAATTAAGTTATTATTATAATTTTGTATGTCTCTCCAGACCTCGGGACTATAAAGTCCCGGATTTTTTGGAGGCGAACGTGGGGCCATATTTAAGACATATTTAAGGAAGTAATTAATTATCAAAATTAATTACTGACCTGCAGCTAATATTAAGAGACATCATTTGCACTTACAACCTATCTTAAAACATCCTACTTATGTACAAATCCTGTAGCCCTCAACAAAATATCTGACATTTTATCTACAATTTACCTGCTCCACACTAAATATCAGGCATTAAATCTCGCAGTCATCTTGGCTAATATTTATCTTTATACATGATAGATGACTCTATCCGTTGGCTGCGTACGCGCAATGGCGCACATAAATCGTAATTATAAACAATAATTGCACGTAATAATTCGTAATTACAGCCAGGATTCTCTGTAAGTAGTCTGCAGTTAGTTTAAGTGTGTACGTTTAAGTGATTTTACGTAATTTTAGTGGAGATGGGATTTAAGTTGAGATGTCAACTTGTGTACCTACTTTGTGGAAATGTTGCTTGGGAAAATTAGTACGGAACTACTCGTATATTTAGTTTCAAAATTAAGTGTACGAGCAAAGTTTTTGATGCAATTTAATTGCGCCGTTGTAAGTACCTACTTATCAGGTTTTTGCATGCTATGCTATATTCTTTATTTCTAAAACTTTTGTTATTTGAAAAGATAAGTAGTTTAATATATATAGTGTGCATTTAATTGTAAACAAAAGGACAATTCAAAACTTGTGATTATCATTTAGCTGCAAAATATTTAAGCATGATTACAGCTCAGTTTAAACGACCATAGAAACGGATCAGAACTTAGTCAAACACAAGTCGGGCCGTATAAATGTGAGTTCAATGCACAATGGCGCGCGCAAATTTACGACGGCGCGCGCGCACCGACGACGGCTCTAAAGCTTGAGGAACTATAAATACTGGAAAAGCTGTGTAGGTATAAAGTTTAAGGAAGTTCCTTGGAATAAAGAGAAGTTTGTATAAAGGTGCTGAGAAGATTCTAAAAGGGACTGCTGTGGTATGAATGGTACGTTCCTAAATAGGTGATCCTGACTCTAACGGTACACAAATACTGCAGAAAATACGGAATGCGATTTTTTGTTAAGTCTTCATTACATAATATAAAACAAAGTAGCTTTCTCTGTCCCTATATCCCTATGTACCTAGGTATGCTTAAATCGGGTCGTTTGAATAAATATATAGGACTCGCTAAATCTTAGTCCTCATCCTTCTGCCATTTTCTTTTTATATGAGGTTAGCGCAGCATGTTTTTTACTTTAATACTCTTCTAACTGCGTCATCTTACAAGTTACATTCTTTCTAGCCATATCGAACTTCACACGATTGTTCCATCTTCCTCTACATCCAACCACGTCCATACAACTTCCTCGCAACACGATCCTCATTCCTCCTCATCAAATTCCGATACAATGACAGCCTTTTACCACTGTATCAATGATAGGTAAGGTCAGGAATCACTAACCTACTGTTCACTTCATTACCGTAAATAGCCTAGTATAACTCCCAGTAGCTATGCCATTGACCACAAGACAGTAAGAGGTGCTTAAATGTTATTGCCTAGGTTACACGGCGACCTCCCGCGGAATTCAATCTTGTCGACGTTTAAATGCTAATTTTGGCACTGTGGATATCTACCACAGTGACACCTGCTATTGTTTTATGTTATGTTCTTGGGTAGTTTATGAGTGTATTTTACTGGTTAACTATGTTATAAGGGGCTTTGCTATGTTAACTGTAGAAGCTGTGCAATCATTTTTGATAACCTTTCAGGTCCTTTTGGAAATAAATAGGGAATATTCAATATAGTGGACTTCTTATCGCTGAAATAATGATTACGATGATATCAACAATTCAGGAAATTCATCAACTACTTATCTATGGCTTAGCAGTCAGGATAAACTTGTGCTAATTTGTTTGAAAGCATATATATATGAAAACTAATAATTAAGCACTTTAAAATTACCTCCTCAAAGACTTTAATCGCTAATGAATCCTCCAAATCACAAAAACCACTTTCTTGTTTAATTTTTTTCTCACGAACCTCTTTCTTGCAAAAAATATGCATTACCTCATTTCCTTAAACCACTTCCAGTACCCCTAGCTCGTAAGCAGAGTATCCTTACAGCACTATATAGAACGCCGAAAGCGCACAAAGCGCCCGCGCAACTAATGCGACAGTCGGGACGTGATTATACAATTAAATACAAGCTTTGACCGCTGTGATCATCAGTGAGCTTGTTGGGTCAAGTTTACTGTATTCATCAATACATATCTATATAAAGTTATTACAAGTTATGTTTTTACAGTAATCTGTGGACAGATATTTTATTGCCAGATTTTTTTTAGGAACACTAACTTTACGGTAGGGAGAAGTAAAGTGTAACTGATGTATCGAGGTTACAGAAATTCATGCTTTTAGAAATCTACACCATGACATTCGACTTCAGTAGAGCAAAACATACTTTTGGCAATTATATTTTACTACCAGGTGCAGTTAGAATTAGTTACATGGGCTTTCCTGTTTGGAGTATGATAAAGACGAGTTGTCAGACTTTCTGGCTACCCTGCCCATTTTGGAGCCTTTAACGCCTTTACCTTTTTGGATTATTAGTTTTCTTAGTAAACTATATAGTGTGCCTACTTGACAAACAAAACCTCTTTCTGGTGCAATCGGATAACAAACATAGTAATGAAACACCCAAGCCACGCTTTATGGTTTATTGAAAACCATCGTCAACAAATCTGCACATGCGATAAATAAAACCGACAATGTATCATGACTTTGTTATCACAGCGAGTGATAGATCGGCTGACGGCGTGACATCCTGATGAAACATGGCTTTGTGGTCAAACTACTCAAAACTAGGAATTGTTAACTGGTAGGAAAATAAAATTTGTGAAACAGTTGAGTGCGCTTAATTTGTAGGGGATCATTTTTAGGGTTCCGTACCCAAAGGGTAAAACGGGACCCTATTGTTTTCGCTCCTCTGTCCGTCCGTCAGTCCGTCCGTCCGTCCGTCCGTCCGTCCGTCCGTCTGTCACCAGGCTGTATCTCATGAACCGTGATAGTTAGAGAGTTGAAATTTTCACAGATGATGTATTTCTGTTGCCGCTAGAACAACAAATACTGAAAACTAGAATAAAATAAATATTTCGGGAGGCTCCCATACAACTAACGTGATTTTTTTGCTCAGTTTTGCTCGCTATCCATAAATATATATATATAGAATATTAGTTTGGATGGTACGGAACCCTACGTGCGCGAGTCCGACTCGCACTTGGCCGGTTTTTTTATTTGATTATGTACCTGTTTATTCTCCAAACCTACTTTAGTTCTTTATCATCGTCAGCCCGTTTTAACCGACTTCCCAAAAAGGAGGAGGTTCTCAATTCGGCCGGTATGTTTTTTTGTTTTTTTTTTTTTTTTTTTTTTTTTTTTTTTTTTTTTTCTATGTATGTACATCGATTACGCCGAGGTTTATAGACCGATTTACGTGATTCTTTTTTTGTTCGACGCGGAATAGCTGCCAGTTGGTCCCATAGTCATCAGGTCAGGGATCTGATGATGGAAACCCTGAGAAATCGAGGGCAACTTTCGAAAGTTGTAAGCATACATAGGGTTAAACCTTGACACTCATATGTATGTCTGATAGCACTATTCAACAGTGAAGGTTTGGAGCTGACCTGATGATGGAGACCAAAGAAGGTCGAGGGAACTCGACAACTGAGTCTGTAAACTACCTCGTGTTTGGGCTTATATTATTCGTATTGACTAGACCTTTGCAACAGTGAAGGTTTGGAGCTGACCTGATGATGGAGACCAGAGAAGGTCGAGGGAGCTCGACAACTGAAAATGAAAACTACCTCGTGTTTGGGCTTATATTCTTCGTATCAATGAGAACTTTCCAGTTATGTTTATAGTGACCTTATTCGTTTCACTGAAAAGCTGAAAATAAAAAACTTTTTTACAAAAAAAAAATAACCGACTTCCCAAAACACTAAAAAGCAAAAAAAAACTAATTTTAGGTGCATCGGCCTAGAAGTCGGTGGCAAAATTAACTCAGGGACATTCATTAGACACCGACTTCTAGGCCGATGCACCTAAAATTAGTTTTTTTTTGCTTTTTAGTGTTTTGGGAAGTCGGTTATTTTTTTTTGTAAAAAAGTTTTTTAAATACAACGGTAATAATTCACCTTACGATCTCTTATGGAAGTTAGATTCGTTTCAATTAGTCAAAGTTCAACACGTGTGCTCGGTCGAAGGATCAGGAAGTATGGAAGCGAGATGCAAAGCAAAGGCATCTCGCCTTTGCCCAGCAGTGGGACATTATAGCCTAGTAAGAATATTATGAAAGTGTCATGGTGGCACACGAGATCAAGTGAAAGAACCCGCGACTGCCAACACTTCTGCAGCAGATGCAGCAGCGCGCCTGTCCAGCACACTGCCGGAGCTCGAAGCATAGCTCACTGCAAGCACAGGCGTCATCCAAGACCATTTTGTTACAGAATAATGTAATAACATAAACCATCTGCTACATAGTCCGAACAAAGACCAAAACATTTGGTTCGGATAGGTGAGATCGTTCTTGAGTTATAAAATTACAACGTTAAGTGGCGTTCATTGTTATAAAGGTATATAGTTTCTTAATACCACCTTTACTTTACTTTTCTATAAATTGAAGTCCCGAAGTGGTTCTTCAAAATGACATAATGAGCTTTTGTTCGATCGTGCCTTCCTCACTAAGAAAACGAGACAAATAAAAGTATTCACACGACACGTCAAAACTCTCACGACCGCTCTAATTATCGAATTAAGATTTGTGTTTTTTATATACGAATGTTGTAATTAGGTAGGTACCTATCATTTGATTTATGTAAGTATTTTTGAAGGTAAAAAGCGGTCCCCCGACACGTCAAAATTTAGTTTAGTCTGACATGCTTTAGGTGGTACTTACGTAGTGTTAAAACTTATTTTTTGCTTTTTATAGGGTTTAGCGTATTAACCTTTTGTCATAGGTAATAATTGCATACTTTTTTTGGGTCGGGGTTTTTTTTTATTTTATTTTTTTCTGTCCGAATATCACACACAGGCACAGATCTCTTTAAATATAGTTCCTAAAACTAACTAGTTAAAACTCACGAGTACCATTAACTAGTGTTGTAAATGTGTAAATTTAAAAAAAAATCTGTCCAATAGTGGTAAGTGATGCATTTTTTTATAGAATCGCGTAAATTTAATAGTGGGTTCTCATTATAAACTTACAAAACATTGACCCCAACTTTGAAACACGAAAATAAAAATCAAACACTTTCAAATTGATCTACGATGACATAAAAACTCACAGACAAACGAGCATTTGCTCTACATCATTCATATGTATTCATAATTCTTGCCTAATGCTTCATCTTTCAGCGAATCTACTGAAAGCAATATACTGAGTGGTTCTTGCGACTAAAGGTACGTTTTGGATACGAGTTGCCGACTGCAACTGTAGACGGCACGTGCAGCGACTGCATGGAACATGAACACCACGCTTGCTCAATGCGAGTAGGTTAGGTTAGGTTATGCTATGATTTCAGACATTACAGTCCAGGTTTCCTCGATATGTTTTCCTACACCTTTTAATCAGTCATTTTTGTGCAAGATATACTTAGAAAGTACATACAAACTTAGAAAAGTTGTACTGGTATTTGCCTGACCTGGAATCGAACCCATGCTCATATTCAAGTGGTTGGTTCTTTACCCACAAGGCCACCACGACTTTTTCATGTAAATACCTACAAATCAGTAGTGCAGCTGCGGCACGCACGGACGGCAGCTTGCTTCTAAAACGTACCTTTATGTGTCATTGCCTTTTCCTATTCTGTGACGTCACAGTGATCTATGGGGTTAGCGGTTTGAAAATGGAATGTCAGTATTGACGTATGTGGCCTCTTTTTTGGGTTCAGCTTCGTTTGGTTTTTCGCGCGGTTTTTTTTTGCGTTATTAGTGGATGTTTGAATAATATGATTCTGAAAGACAAATCTCTCAACCAACATTGATAAAATAGAAAATAGGTTATTTTACCGTTATTATTTTTATACCACATTCCTATGGTTCAAATTACAACTTTGCTGAAAACTTGTTGTTCTAAATAAAAATGGATTTCTCACAGAATCCTTAAGCTTCGGTATTAAGACGCTAGAAAACAATTACTTAAAAATCGCCACCAATATCAACATTAACAAAGAAGCAATCGCAATCCAATCCATTACGATTTTTCCTAAGAGGCGGTGTGTAAATCTGGCATTATCTACCCGGTCGTCGAACCCGAGTCAGCGTAATCCGGCGGTAATCCTTCGAACATATAAATCACGGAAGAATTAGCGAGGCGATACGTCCCACGGGCAGGGCTACCTAAGAGCCAAGTAAGCAATTACTGGTGTTAATTTATGTCTAATTTTCTAAGGTACAACCCGCCCTAGGTTGTTACAGTGTTTAAGTTTGATATTGTTATATGGAAGGACTGAGATCATAACATTTGATTGCTGCCTCTACTATTGCGATCTTTTTCTTCTTTGTGGATTCGCTCTTGGCAGAGCGGTCGTGGTCACGATAGACAATCCTATTGTCCTTTCTCAGATTAAATTGACCTTTATAACAAAAATCTATGTAGGTAAATAGCGAGTTAAGGGTTTTAACTATTAAAGTCCAATTTACACTCAAAAATGTAATTAAGTTAATGCCTGTTGGCATTGTTATTTTAATATACAATTAATGAAAGCAAAATAATAAGCAAGTCTTTCTAACTGATAATACACCCACATTTTTTCCCCAACTCTACAAATAAATAAGGAAGTTATATCTTAAAATCATTCATAACTACGCTCAAACACATATAGATGGGATTTGTACCTCGGATCAGACTATCGCAGATCGTAGAACAACCAATATGTATGCAAAACATATACTGCTAGTAAAACGTTTGAAAATATGGAGAGTCATGTTCAAATACGGTACAAAAGCTTTCCAATGGAAAATGGCCGACAAAAATGTGATAATATTATGCTTCCGTGGTCCGGGAATGCTGTGAAAATATTGCCGGAAAGTTATGGAATTTTTTCCCTAAGTTTTGGGTGAAGGTAATAAATGTATTTTTGTTATAATATTTATTCGGTTACTGGTTTTTGAGAGGTTCTTTTTGTTATTATTATGAAGATGGAAAAGCTTGTGGCTAAGTCAGAGCCGCGCCGTAAAGTTAAGCTACGCAGATGATGAGTTACAAAGAAAAAACCCGTTGAGAAAACACAGTGAATTTAAAAAAAAATCTTGTCGGCCATTGTTATTTTTTATGCGAATTAGACATTTCCTAAATACATTATTTTATTTATTTAGAGAATTTTAAATTAGACATTTACCATTTCCTTTGTACCTAAGTTAACTAAACTACTCAATTGTTTTTTTTTGTCAACCCTGCTCCTCCCACAGAGTAAAAACACTCAGCAATGGTTCGCTAATGACGTATGTCTGTGTGTGTGTCTGTCTGTTTGTCGCGTTTTCACACTTTTCCACTCGTTGGAAAGCTCTTGATCCAGTCCACGTTAATTACTATTGAATGAACAATGAATTGCAGGAAGAGAAGGATATTACGGATGGTTTTTGTTTTGGATTTGGTTTTGTTTGATTGTTAAGTAATAGATGTGTTATTTATTCAGTAAGTTTTGTTGATGATCCTTTGCTTGCAGTAATTTGCAGTTTAGTGGTTTAGTGTTAGCCTTGTGGGTTCTATTATAGCCTAGAAAAAATACCTAAAATCAACTTAGTACTTAAGTACTTAAGGTAATTTCATTTTTTGAAAGAAGACCATGCAGGACCAGAAATATAAACTCTTCCGAAAAAAACCATTTCAATATACCAAAAAAAAACTAACGAAAAACATTTGAATTTCACTTGCAACTGTAAAATAAAGCAGGTCCTTAACCTTTAGTTAGCACACAATGTAAGTGATACCTGTCGAGTAATCCCGTGCGCTGCGCTCAGCGCTCACTAATTCTATCATAACAAAGAGCTAGTAAGATATGTATGAAACTGTTATTTTGATTTACACAAAATTGGTAAACTATCTACTATATTATGGACGTGAAAATTTGCAATTCTAAATGGCCTGAGAGCTAAGTAGCAGATTTTTTTATATAAGTAGGTAATTGAGATCTTTTCCTAAATGTAAGTTTATTCGCTATTGTTCACCAGTCACCAGCCAGGTCTGTAGTTCTATTTTGGAGTATTATAGGAAAGGTATTAGCAATTTTTTTAACTTTCGATAATACCTGCTAACTATGTCTACCAAACGTAATTATTTTAAAACAAGAAACATTTTCATGCACTTTCGCTACATATTGTTCCATGGGAAATGGATTGACTACATTTAAACCAGTATTCCTATATTCTGCATATCAACGCATCTTCTAACATCTGAGCAAGTAACCCCCGGACGTTTGCTCGTCATATTTACTTAATTAGTGCCGCGAGGGATGGGTTACAATTCGCCGCACCACAGTAATTGTTAGTCAAGATCCGAAGCTACGGGTGACATCGGTTTAGCAGTTTACACTGTTAATTCGGATAATGATAGAAGCTCTGTTTAGATTTACGAGGAATTTGTAGATGGTAAGTGACTTAGCGGGACTTGTCTTTGAATCGAAGATAGCAGTAGTTTGGAAATAAACTTTAAATAAAATTTTGAAAAAACCCCCGACGGTAAAAATCTTATTGAAAAATAATAAAATAACTCAAAACCCCCGACTTAACCCAATTATATAGGAATATCCGTCGGGAGCTGCCATTAAACCAGCTAAAGGATTCTAGTGTCGTGAATACAATTATTGAAGAATTGTAGATGTTTAACGATGACATAAAATACACTCAATTAATTGTTGAAATTTCATATAGAAAAGGCAGCCCCCGACGGTTATTCCTATATAATTGGGTTAAGTCGGGGGTTTTGAGTTATTTTATTATTTTTCAATAAGATTTTTACCGTCGGGGGTTTTTTCAAAATTTTTAATTTTGCTTAATTTTATTTCAGACTTTTTAGAGAACATATACGAATTATAGTCTATATCTATATAATATGTTATTGCAATATTATTTTGCACCGATATTGTAGCGACCTCTAGTGAGTTACAGGCGTAATTTTTATTATTTGGGAACATGCATTAAGCACGTACACATTGCTGATGAAAACAGAATTGTAATCGGACGTTTTGATTATATTGTAACATTGTTTGGCACTAATATTGTGGCGCCCCCTAGTGATTAATAGCCATGACACCTATCTAAGAACATGAACACGTTGAACGCAAATCTGTTATTGAAAACCACATCAAAATCGGATCATTAGTTTAGAAGGTAGGTGGGAACATTACTTTGCTGTTTTGCACTAATATTGTGGCGCCCCCTAGTGAGTTACAGCCATGACACCTATCTAAGAACATGAACACGTTGAACGCAAATCTGTTATTGAAAACCACATCAAAATCGGATCATTAGTTTAGAAGGTAGGTGGGAACATTACTTTGCTGTTTGCACTAATATTGTGGCGCCCCCTAGTGAGTTACAGCCATGACACCTATCTAAGAACATGAACACGTTGAACGCAAATCTGTTATTGAAAACCACATCAAAATCGGATCATTAGTTTAGAAGGTAGGTGGGAACATTACTTTGCTGTTTGCACTAATATTGTGGCGCCCCCTAGTGAGTTACAGCCATGACACCTATCTAAGAACATGAACACGTTGAACGCAAATCTGTTATTGAAAACCGCATCAAAATCAGATCATTAGTTTAGAAGGTAGGTGGGAACATTACTTTGCTGTTTGGACTAATATTGTGGCGCCCCCTAGTGAGTTACAGCCATGACACCTATCTAAGAACATGAACACGTTGAACGCAAATCTGTTATTGAAAACCACATCAAAATCGGATCATTAGTTTAGAAGGTAGGTGGGAACATTACTTTGCACAAACGCACACACAAACACACAAACACACAAACACACAAACGCACATCTCTCACCCCAAACGCATATACCTGCTCCGTTCCGTCGTGGGTAAAAATGTTTATTGATGAAAGGACTTTAATCAATCCACGAAGTAGATGAATCCTATTATAAAGGATATAACATCACTAATTTTCACCTTTTCATAAGAAAAAAAGCTTATATAAAAAAAAAGAAATCAAGAGAATTCATTTTGCAGCCTAGCTAATCTAAACTAAAATAAATCTCATCAAAACTATATAGATACTTAAATCAAAATCTTCAAGGAATATATCTCTTCAAACCAAAGAGCAGAATAATGGACATTTCAAAGAGGAGCCAGTAGATTTATCACGGGCTCCACAAATCTGCTCCCAAGCGCTCCTTCCTTCACAGTTGACCTATAAAGTGGGGATAATATTTTATTTTTTTATTCTACGCGAATCTCGCCCTTGCAAATTGAATCTTCTGGGAGACGGGTTAGTTGCCCTTTTGAAAGACATTTACACCACACGATTTTAAGATAATATTTAGTAGAATTGACACGAGGGGGATAAAGAGAAGGTCATGGGCTGTGTATGAAAGCCTAAAATATATGGCGTTGACGGAAATAAAATAGTGAACAGGGAATGAAGAAGTTATAGAATGTTACCTAATTGCCGTAGGTAGCGATGGTCTACTGCATTTATCGATCAAAGGTAACCAATTAGTAGGGTTCACACAGCCAGAATTCCGCCTGTGGGTACAGAGGTGTGTCAGATTTTCTCGTATCTAAAATCCACATTTGCCGCGGTAACTTTTTCGTACAATCACGCAAACCTAGTACCTATTCTCCTGAAACAATCGTGTACTAGTCGTGTCGTTCGCTATAAAGAGACTAAAATACCCTTTTCATGTAATGTTTTTGTGAGGACAATCGTAAAACATAATAAGATACGACAGGTTTATCTTAGAGAGGGGCTTGACGAAATCCTCTGCAGTACCTCTTATACCAATATTACCGTATTTAAATAGCTCTGGTTTTACGAGCTATTCTAGTAAAATTGATTTTACAATACAGGTGGGTCCATAGTCTATATCTTCCGGGTTTAGAACCTATCCTTTGCTCTGAGATAGGTTCCTTGTGACCATTAACGGGTTATGAAACCTTCACCTCGTAATGTTATGTATGGGAATTCCTCTCTCAAAATGGGGAGTAAATATAAATATCGTCGCTGCAAGTGCAGGTACTTTTATTTTAGGAATCTTCTAAAATTCTTCCTTATTCATTTCCATCAGGAATATGCTATAGACTTCGAATAAAATTGCAATATTAGTCATTAAGTAACACTGGATGGTAAAGGATAGATTATCTATTTATTTGGCAGAAGCAGAGAAATTGTGTTGAATATTATAAAACAGTACGCAAATAAGAGCACAAACGCGTTACAAACGCACCTATTTCCCAACAAGTTAATTAATGTTATTAATATAATATGACAAACAAGGGAACAGGTGTTCCTTATAACTTACACATAACGATTGCGTACAATGGCGGTTAACAATGAGCTTATCGGTCGGGAAGTTGCGAAATGTAGCTGTAAATTAATTTTAATGTACCATACGGAATGTTGGTTTGTTCCTCAATACAGGTAGTGAGATGTGAGATACTGAAGATTTATTAAAGGATGTGTTAGAGCTTTTGAAAAGACCTACCACTGAAGACTGTGTACGGTCCGTTTCTTAGAAGCTGTTGATTTCCAAAGGTATGTATTTGCAGATTATAAGTACCGCATATCTGTATTCATTTGTCCAACATTATGTTGGCGTCGATATGTCTATCAGTCTCTTCAATAATATGCTTTGTGCCGAAGAAATAATATATTATAAGGAAACTGCTACAGTGTGGAGTAGGCTGAACTGTCAAAATCAATTGACATATCTGACCGAACCATTTACTTCGACCACTTTTGCTCGAGACAGCGCTGCGGACGGGTGCATCACTGCGTATCGTATTATTTGAATATTCTTGGTCCTTTCTTTGTTCTTGATGTAATAAGAGGAACCGAAATCAATAATTGTTGTGAATTTAGTTTTAGTTTGGTAATTAAATTAATTATTTTTTTGTAAAGAATTGTTTTATTTGCTTTCATCAGAAGTGGGATAGCTAACCACCCACATTTGATTTTAGCCTACATCAAATTATTGATTTCGGTTGTGATATTTTGTTGATTGCTGTGTATTATCGTGTTCAGTGTTGTAATAATGGGAAAACGAAATCGTTCACGTACTCCGTCCCGTAGTCGTTCGCATTCTAGGAGTCGCAAACGTTCAAAACGCCATCATCGAAACCATTCGACGTGCAGCCCGCGATCTAATAGTAATTCAGGACTACGCGAGTCCTTAGAAACAATCGTGTCTCGGTTAAACGCATTAGAAGATCGGTCCTCGGTTGCTAAGCCAACTAATGTCGAAGTACCGTCACAAAATGACGATTCAACGGAAAAAATTGTGAAAGCTATTCATTCGCTAAAATATGGCGGTACACGTGATTTTTACGTATCGAACTTTCATCCCAATATACACGACGTTGATGTCTGGTTTGATGAAGTAGATCGAGCGCAAGTTCTTAATAAGTGGAATGATTCTGAATGTTTATCGCGAATAGGTCATTGTTTAAAGGGCGATGCAAAATCTTGGTTGGATGATTGGGTTACAACAGATCGGTCGTGGAGTAATTTTAAAAGAGATTTTAAATCCTTGTGCGTAAAAAAAATTGACGTAGCAAGCATTCTTTACGAGGTAATGAGCACAAATTCTGATAGTTTTTCTACGTATGCGGAATATGTACGTCGATCTTTATTACGGTTACAAATTGTTAAAGGTTTGAGTGAAGAGCTTATTAGTGCCATTATTATACGCGGTATCAATGAACCCAATATTAAAGCGGCAGCTACGAATGAGAACCTTAAACCTAGCCAATTAGTTAATTACTTTTCTACTTTTGTGAAACCGATTGAGAATAAGCATGAAAAACGCCTAAATCGGGAGTCTGTAGTAAGTAAGGAGGTTGTGAAGCCAAATTTTTCAAAACGTCTCCTCACAAAGCCCCCATTTAAATGTTTTTCGTGTGGACAAACCGGACATAAACAAAGTAACTGTCAAGTAAAACCAAAACCATCAACTACTGGCACGAATGCGATTAACAGTGACCTAAAGACGAAAATGAAAATAGTTTGCGCGTATTGTAAGAAAACAGGTCACCATATCAACGATTGTTTCGCCAAACAACGTTCTGACGCTAATAAAGGCAAAGTGAATTTTTGCTCCCTACCCGATATTTATAAAAACAAGGATGTCATAGTTGGGGTAATCCAGGGGATACCTATTGACATTCTGATCGATAGCGGCGCTATAGACGTTTCTCTTATTTCGTCCTCTGTGGCAAATCATTTGTCGTGCGCAAAAAAATCCACTTATCGAGAGTTAAAAGGTGTTGGAAATACTATCACTCGGGTATTCTCATATGTTACCCTTACTATTGAGCTTAAAGAAATAACACTTGAAGTCGACCTATTGATCGTGCCCAGTGAAAGTATGAATGCACCTATCATAATAGGTACAGATGTCCTTAATCGGGAGGGAGTAATGTATGTACGCACAAAGGATTATCAGCGTTTAACTTTTAATGCTGTTCCTGCAAAAGTCTCGGCTGTCGAAACGAATGAGCATCCTATTCAAACGTCACTTGTTGCCAGCGATAAGGAAAAACTTTTTAAAATAGTCAACGATTTTTCAAAATTTATGATAACTGGAACTGCTACTTCAACGGTGACCACCGGTAGCATGCACATTCGCTTAAACAGTGATGCACCCATTTATTATAGGCCGTACAAATTATCTTTTAATGAGAAGTTGCGGTTACGGGAAATAATTAACGACCTTTTAGCTAAACAAATCATTCGCGAATCCGAATCTGCGTACGCCAGTCCGATACTTATATTTAAGAAGAAAGACGGAACAGATCGGATGTGCGTTGATTTTCGTGCTTTAAACAGAATCACTGTTAAAGACAGATACCCCTTGCCGTTGATCGAGGACCACATAGATCGGTTAGGTAAAGGAAAATATTTTACTACGCTCGATATGGCTTCAGGGTTTCATCAGATTTGCCTCGATAATGCGTCGATTCCCTTAACTGGTTTTGTTACGCCTGAAGGGCATTATGAATATATGAAAATGCCCTTCGGCCTTGCTAATGCGCCAGTTGTCTTCCAGCGCATTATTAGCAATACGCTTCGTTCTTTCATAAATAATGGTTCGGTTATGGTTTATATTGATGACGTTTTATTAGTTAGTAATAGCATCGATGAAGGACTACAAATATTACGCGATGTTTTGCGTACGTTAACAGATGCTGGGTTTTCATTAAACATGAAAAAGTGTTCGTTTTTGCGTAGTGAAATAGAGTACTTGGGTCGGATAATCTGTAATGGCACAGTACGCCCTTCGAAATCTAAATAACTGCATTGGTCAACTCTCCGGTGCCCGAAAATGCGCGTCAAGTCAGACAATTTTTGGGATTAGCGGGGTACTTTAGAAAGTACATAGAAAACTATGCTGTAAAAACTTCATGTATTGCGCGTCTGACTAAGAAGGACGTAGAATTTAAGTGGGCGGAGGAGCAAGACCAAGCTCGTAATGAGATTATTAAGTGTTTGACGAGTGAGCCTATCCTCGCTATCTTTGATCCTGATTTGCAGACCGAGGTTCATACAGATGCAAGTAGTCGAGGGTATGGCGCAATATTGCTCCAGATAGATAAGGGTGGTCGTAAATCAGTTATTGCTTATTATAGTCAGGTCACGCATGGGGCTGAAATGCGATACCATTCATATTAGCTAGAAACGTTGGCGGTAGTCAAAGCTTTACGCCATTTTCGGCATTACCTTATAGGCATAGAGTTTAAAGTGATTACAGATTGTAACGCGTTAAAGGCTACGCAAAACAAAAAGGACCTACTGCCTCGAGTAGCGAGGTGGTGGGTGTACTTACAAGATTTTAAGTTTACCATTATCTATAGAAAAGGTGTTTTACTACCTCATGCGGATTATCTAAGCCGCAACCCAATCTGCGTTGTAAGCAACATTGATAGACCGCGAAATTGGGCTCAAGTAGCACAATCGGGCGATGAGGATACCCAAAAATTAATTAGACAGTTGGAAGAAGGACAGTTAGATGCTAGTCGTTACGTTAAAAACAATGAGATTCTTTACTACCGATATTCCCCTGTTGGTGAACAATCACGTTTGCTTTGTTATATACCAAAAGGTCATAGGCTAAGTTTACTTAGAATCTTTCATGATGAAAATTGTCATATAGGGGTGGATAAAACCATTGGATTGATCTTAAATCACTTCTGGTTTCCTGGTCTTCATGCTTTTGTAAGAAAGTACATAGAACATTGTTTAACTTGCATAGCTAATAAGCGTGTTCCTCGAGCACCCTTACAGCCTATTACGTCATGGGAGAAGCCACAAGTTGCTTTTCATACCCTTCATGCCGATGTACTAGGCCCTTTACCGGAGTCGAATGGCTACAAGCACATTTTAGTATTGGTCGATGCTTTTTCCAAGTACTGTCTAACTTATCCACTTTATAGGCAGGATCATGATGAATTAAAGAAAGCGTTCAAAAACGCTGTCTCCTTATTTGGAACTCCACACCTCATAGTTACCGATAGAGGTCGCATGTTTGAATCCACAAATTTTGTTAAATGGATTAATGATTTAGGATGCACCATACATTACATAACTCCTGAGATGCATCATGCAAATGGCCAGGTATGTGCGTACTCTTCTTAACATGTTACGTGTCGAGACTAATAATAAAAAAAGTAAGTGGTCCGAAGAGTTATGGCGCCTACAACTTGTACTGAACATCACAAAACAAAAGACAACTCAAACATCTCCGTTAAATTTGTTGATCGGCATTGAAGGTACAACGCCTTTAATACAAACCTTGGTCCGTGATGTTACTGTGGACTGTTCAAACAGTGATCGTCGATCTTTGCGAGAACTCGACCGGCAGAGGGCTGCTGAACGTCTTAAGGATAATCAGACTCGCCAAGACAAGTACGTCAACAAAACGCGCCAACCGCCTCATGTTTTTCAAAAAGACGACCTTGCTTTTGTAATTAAGAACGCACAGTCCAAAGGAAAATTGGACTCTGGAATGCGCGGCCCTTATAAGGTGACGAGAGTATTGGAGAATGGCCGATACGAATTGAAGCTTATTGCTGGAGCATACGGCAAAGTGACCTACGCCGCAGCGCAGTTCATGGTGCCTTGGAAGGGTGAATGGACTCCTGATGAGTGTGCTGCTTTCTTTGAGGGTGAGTAGCCAGTGTCTGTACGGGAGACCTTGTGTGTTATGTCTAGTCTGTGTGTCAGATAGACCTTGTGTGTTATGTCTAGTCTGTGTGTCAGATAGACCTTGTGTGTTATGTCTAGTCTGTGTGTCAGATAGACCTTGTGTGTTATGTCTAGTCTGTGTGTCAGATAGACCTTGTGTGCTATGTCTAGTCTGTGTGTCAGATAGACCTTGTGTGCTATGTCTAGTCTGTGTGTCAGATAGACCTTGTGTGCTATGTCTAGTCTGTGTGTCAGATAGACCTTGTGTGTTATGTCTAGTCTGTGTGTCAGATAGACCTTGTGTGCTATGTCTAGTCTGTGTGTCAGATAGACCTTGTGTCTTATGTCTATTCTTGTGGTACTAGACCTTGTAGGTGATGAAACCTTGCTTGTATTAATAGTGGATGTACATTACAGGTGCAGACCAATCAAACGAGCCCATGCCTTTAGTCGCTGATGGACCTACGTCCGATGAAACCCGAAGCACTCCAGCTGACCATGCTGAGGAAGCCGGACCATTTAAACCTGCCGAGGACGTCAGGATGTCAGGAGAGGCCGTATAAGGAAACTGCTACAGTGTGGAGTAGGCTGAACTGTCAAAATCAATTGACATATCTGACCGAACCATTTACTTCGACCACTTTTGCTCGAGACAGCGCTGCGGACGGGTGCATCACTGCGTATCGTATTATTTGAATATTCTTGGTCCTTTCTTTGTTCTTGATGTAATAAGAGGAACCGAAATCAATAATTGTTGTGAATTTAGTTTTAGTTTGGTAATTAAATTAATTATTTTTTTGTAAAGAATTGTTTTATTTGCTTTCAATATTATATGCAAGTTTATTTGAAAACTACACTGTGCGGATACCTACTAGTCTAAAGGTTTAAATTACCTTCTTATTAAATTTGATCACGTCGCTAACCTATAGATAGTGACATTGATTGATGCCTGACAGGCATCGTACTTGCAACGCCTGTAAACGTTCTAGCCTTTTACAAAGTTGGGTAAGACTTGCAGCAATGGATAAACACTAGTTAAACTACTTAATGAGATACTTATAAAATAAAGTTCAGAGGTAAAACTAGCTTGGAGTTGAAGAGATCGTGATTCTTGAGAAAAATAGACGATATTTTAGTTTAGGAATGTGAACTAGCGAGTTGTAGTTTATTGCAGCATCTCGTATTTCATTTCGTGGTTAAAAGTTTTTAGATCTTTCTCTGTGCAAGTATTGTATAGATAGTTTATGTTAGAAGGCATTATTTTTAAAAGATAAAAGGAGAATATAACCGTCCTCAGGATTTGACGTATTGCCTTACCGAATTTCATTAAAAAAGGACCAGCAATTACCTACAGCAAATGCACAAATAATTAATTGAATATTTTAATGTTACCACTGTTAAGTTTACTCGACTCTTTATTACAATGTTATCGCAACATAACTTAGCTCGGCCATATTAAATTAGTTACAGATTACTTCATTACTCATTAGCTTTGCATAAGTAAGCGCCTACTTTATGCATTTAATAAGGAACAAAAAGTACTGCCTCAAGGAGCTAGCATCGGTACCTTGCCATAAAAAATCTGACTTAATACTTATCAAAAAGAACTTTAATTTACTTTTTAACACGCTTATTAGGTACTGTCAAATTGCCAACTGCCAAAAATTAGTTTGGTACATTACGTACTTACCTATATGTAATTATTTAGGCTCAAACATTATTATTGATAGGCAGAGGTTCCTTGTTAAAATCTGGTACTCAGCTGCATCATCCAGTTAGACTGGAAGCCAACCCCAACATAGGAAAAGGATAGGATACATAATTATTGATTCAAACCAGATACCAAGATAGATTTAAAATAACACTGGTCAACAGCATTTTTGGTGCAAAGGTGAAATATATCATTTCTTATAGTTTATTTGATACGTAATCGAAGTCCAGAACATAAAGTTGCACTTGCACGTAGGGATTTAGAGATATACCCCTCCTAAAGTACCAAAAACGCGTTTTTTAACGATATTTGACGATTTTTTTGAAGGACAGCAAAATTGTTTTTTTTGGTTCTATAGCATTATATAGTACTACTCTTCCCGATTGAAATTCATTTTTATTTCGAACGCTAAGAGTTTAAATTTTCTTGAAATATGTATACAGCTACGATAGTTCGATCTTCCCTATATTTTATTTGGCCTGTTAGTATGAAAAAACTCCACTTTAGATATAAAATGGTATATATTGAGAAAGAAAACTTGCAAAAATATAAATTAAAATGGGGTTAATGCGGGGAAAGTAGTACTATATAATGCTTTAGTTAGAAATTACTAGAAAATTCTGATGTCCCCAAAAAATTATATCAAATTTCATTAAAAAACGCGTTTTTGGTACTTTAGGAGGGGATCTCTAAATCCCTACGTGCTAGTGCAACTTTATATTCTGGACTTCGATTACGTATCAAATATTCTACAAGAAATTGTATATTTCACCTTTGCACCAAAAAAATAATAATAATTTGTTGACCAGTGTAAGAAATGACCAGAAGGCACCCAAGAAAATAATAAAAAGTAAATTTCTCTTCTAACTCCGCCATTTCATTTCTACCACAGAGGTATCATTCACAAGCAAACCAGTTTCAGGATTATACTTATAATGTACGTGCATAGAACATAGTACTCAGTTGGACAAATATTGTGGCTCGCGGCTCGCTAGGGTGACCACAAAGCTTGCAGGCCGCGCGACATTCCCGTCAGAGTTTGCCTAGTCACGCTGGTTGCAACCATCAAACGTGTTTGAGCACGTTTCTTAAAGTATGGAATAAGTGTTTTGATCTCATTCAAATAGGGTTAAATGTGTATATTGGTAATGACTTGCATTACTTAGAGTACCCGCACACAGCAGAAAATGTAACAAAATAACTTTTTTTTTAACTTGATTTCAATTAAAGTCTTATGTCTGTCTACCAACTAAATACCTGATCTCTGTGATGTGCATTCTACTGTTCATCTTCATACTGATGAGCCCAAACATAATATCGGCTGACTAAAAGTTTGCAGTGAGTGAGTCTCAGTGTACGAAGTTGTCAGACGCTTTTATTAAAACCATTTTTGTGTTGTGATGGTAATCGCAGTTAATACATCATTGTAAGTGATTTTTCATTCAACAGCTGTTTGAAAAAGTGGCACAATTGTGTAGATTCAGAAGGAATGTCACCATTCTACGTCGTTTTGCTGAGCTTAACCATTATTATGGTATTTTTTTATCAAGAACGTGCTTCTCTTAACATTCTTGAATTTATTTTTAATTTTCGAATTTTCATTCTTTGAGTGTCTGTTTTGTATTTGGTTTAACACGATTACATTATTGTTTCCATAACGATGATTTATTTTAATTGTGGTTTGGTTATTATCCTTCTTGTCTATTATATTATAGTCACCCTTATCTTAGTTTCTAATACTAGATTTATCTGTTGGCGATGACAAGGCAGAGTCTAAGTTTATTCAGACGTCTTTTAATGCAACAATGTTCATATTCTAAGGACTTATTATTTATTGTATTTATCCTCAGAAAGCAGTCCGTTCTTTGCTTTGACATTTTCTCTTGTCTACTTTATTTTCAACTTGTTGAAACAAAATAATATTTATTTTGTTTCGTTTGTGGTGGTTTTAAATGTTTGTAAAGACAATTCTATTTGTTTGACTGTTACTTAAACTACATACTGAGATTCCCAGTTATAGTAACCAGAAGTTGGTTATAGAAGATCACCATACCCATTTTTGATTCATTGTCAAAACTTTGGTACTTACAGTTCGCACCAAATAATTATGCAATTTTAAACTTGCTCTTACTCCTTGTTCATTTGATAGTACAGATGCTGTTGAGAAGCTTTGCTTGTCTGAAGATGAGTACTATTGACTTCCCAATAGTAAAAAAAATATGACGGAAACACTAGGTAAGTATTGGGCGTGTATGTACTCACGTGACTCACTTCAGAATCTAAAAAACATTCCAGACATACCTACATAAGCAGATATATAAAAATCGAACGGACAAAGAAATATAAAGCGTATTACAGTTAAACATAAATAAACTTAAGAAAACCAACAACTACAGCAATACACGATTTATTAACGAAAGTGCTCTCTAACGATTTATGATTCTTTATAACATAAGAGTGGATTGAACAATGGCCCGGAAAATTTCGCCTACGTCCTAACGGCATCCGATCTGTGTGTTTATTTCTAAGAGAACTTACAGGAGACGTTAAACGTCTGTCGAAGAAGCAAAAAGTTCATACTCGTACATGTGTGCGTCGAGTTTATCAACTATAAGCAAAATTAAAAATTTTGAAAAAACCCCCGACGGTAAAAATCTTATTGAAAAATAATAAAATAACTCAAAACCCCCGACTTAACCCAATTATATAGGAATATCCGTCGGGAGCTGCCATTAAACCAGCTAAAGGATTCTAGTGTCGTGAATACAATTATTGAAGAATTGTAGATGTTTAACGATGACATAAAATACACTCAATTAATTGTTGAAATTTCATATAGAAAAGGCAGCCCCCGACGGTTATTCCTATATAATTGGGTTAAGTCGGGGGTTTTGAGTTATTTTATTATTTTTCAATAAGATTTTTACCGTCGGGGGTTTTTTCAAAATTTTTAATTTTGCTTAATTTTATTTCAGACTTTTTAGAGAACATATACGAATTATAGTCTATATAATATGTTATTGCAATATTATTTTGCACCGATATTGTAGCGACCTCTAGTGAGTTACAGGCGTAATTTTTATTATTTGGGAACATGCATTAAGCACGTACACATTGCTGATGAAAACAGAATTGTAATCGGACGTTTTGATTATATTGTAACATTGTTTGGCACTAATATTGTGGCGCCCCCTAGTGATTAATAGCCATGACACCTATCTAAGAACATGAACACGTTGAACGCAAATCTGTTATTGAAAACCACATCAAAATCGGATCATTAGTTTAGAAGGTAGGTGGGAACATTACTTTGCTGTTTGCACTAATATTGTGGCGCCCCCTAGTGAGTTACAGCCATGACACCTATCTAAGAACATGAACACGTTGAACGCAAATCTGTTATTGAAAACCACATCAAAATCGGATCATTAGTTTAGAAGGTAGGTGGGAACATTACTTTGCTGTTTGCACTAATATTGTGGCGCCCCCTAGTGAGTTACAGCCATGACACCTATCTAAGAACATGAACACGTTGAACGCAAATCTGTTATTGAAAACCGCATCAAAATCAGATCATTAGTTTAGAAGATAGGTGGGAACATTACTTTGCTGTTTGCACTAATATTGTGGCGCCCCCTAGTGAGTTACAGCCATGACACCTATCTAAGAACATGAACACGTTGAACGCAAATCTGTTATTGAAAACCGCATCAAAATCAGATCATTAGTTTAGAAGATAGGTGGGAACATTACTTTGCACAAACGCACACACAAACACACAAACACACAAACACACAAACACACAAACACACAAACGCACATCTCTCACCCCAAACGCATATACCTGCTCCGTTCCGTCGTGGGTAAAAATCAAACCTATTTGTAATTTTTGACATTCATAAGTGCTTGTAAAGGCCTGAATTAAATAAATGATTTGACTTTATGCTTGTGTTTGTCAATGTTATCGTGTGTATACGTAATGATGTGATCGATAGTGTATAAGTATAGTATTTTTATTTTTTTTTGTTTTAGAGCTCTCGTACTTCTTTGGTGGGATCCCATCCTCCCGCTGTGGGTGTGTCAGGCACTTACTGACTGAAACCCACCCTGTTCCTTCTGGAACTCGACGTGTACCAGGACCGCGGTAACTCGCAGCAACGGCAGCGTTCGCTGGGTTGATGACTACCTTCGAGAGATTTTGTGCTCATAGCATCTCCGGTTGTTTAAACGCTCTAAGCTTAGTTCTAACCTCAGGAACAACAATGCGTGATTAAAATGTGCGTACACAGTTTATATTTCAACACAAAGAAAGTTATTACCGACCATTGTTGGATAAGAGTTCGTGCTGTTGTAAGGCTGGCTGCTGACAAGCGATTTTGCGATGCCAATTATTTTTTGTGCGATTTTTTTGGCTATAAGTACTTATTTGGATTGGTTTGGTCACATAAAGTCACAATATCCTAAGAAATATTTTTTTCATATAAGTTAATTGTTATTTGTAAATTAATAAAAATTAAGCATTAAAAATATATAGGTATGTTAACCAATCGCAAAGGAAGTATACACAATACATTAACTAATTTTTAATTATGTATGTATTCCTACTTATATCACGGCATTGACGCGTCAAGTCGTTAACGTGTAGCGAGCCTTATTCACCCAGTGCACAATCACGCAATTATGTATCTTGATTCAGCATTAGCTCGGTGCAATGTTCCCTATTGAAGCAGTCGCAAACGTGTGGAGAGCCTTATGCAATCGCCGTGCAATCCCATAATTATGCATTTTGATTGAACATGTACTTACTCTGGGAATGTTCTCTGTCAACATTGAAATTCATGAACTTTTTAGTGCATAAGTACTGATGACTTAGTTTGACTTGGGGGTTTTATGTATTTTTCTTCTTGAATTTTGAAACGTTATTCAAATGTAATGGTTCTATTTCTGTAAATAATGACTTCCATGAAGCCTAACAAAGTCAAACGAAGAGTTGATCCAAATACTTACTAAAAGTCCAACGTAACATTCTAAGTAACGTTTAGTCCTAGAATGTAAATTAATTCTTAAAAATTAGCGTTAAATATTGGCAAAAGCGCCACCAAGCTACAAATTACAAACCAATGTTATATATTCACTACTTCTGAAGATACAAACCAAATCATTTTTGCCACAAAGTCGTCAGTATGCAGCGAGCCTTATCCAATCGGGCGCACAATCGCACAGTTGTGCATCGTGATCGGGCATTAGTTCAGGAAAATGTTCGCAGATCTCGATGCTACACTGCATGGAGAACAAAATCACTAACAGAGGTGCCATAATGGAAAATCTCCTAAAAATGTAGCTCGCCAAATTGCGGGTGTGCTACTAAGTAAGTTCACTACTAAGAACGTTACTGTCATCGCCCTTATACCACAGATTACTATAATAGTTACCTTATACGCCTTCTTAGTTCCCAACATTTTTTTGTAATAAACAATATTTTACAAAGAACCCGAACGCCTCACTAGTTTACTCGTAATTAGCTTTAGTCATGACCGTACGTATTTGACCTAAAACAAGGCGCGTGACCTACCTGCATTATGACAGTCCATCTTTCCCTACTCCGTGGAGCAATGTTAGACACAGTATTCAGTACCTGAATGCTTGGTTAAAATGTGGAGCTGGTAGAATGTGAATTGTATGGACACAATGGTAGTAATGACGATGTTGATATAGTAGGTTAAGAGGAATTTATGCGGCTACTTGGTGAATGCACCTATTGCGTTTTGCATGTGTGAAATGTAAAGCCTTTCGTTTGATTTTCATTTGTTTGTAGTACAATTGAATAACATTGAACAAGTATAAAATACATACTAGCTCATGGTTATTAAGGATATTGTAGCATTCTAATACTGTTTAAAAACGGTTCTATAGCTTTTTTAAAATAATTTAGTAGGTCCTTATACTTTGTGATGGATGGTCGATTAAAAAGAGCAGTAAATTGATACAGTGTGTTGGAGTGAAATAATCTCCAGTAGTGGCATTTTAATTTTGTATGTTTATATTATGTATGAGTTTAATTAGACGTAACTCCAATACAATATAATAAGACTTTTGAGCTTACCTGACCTAAGTCTCAGGTTACTTATTTAATAAGATACTGTGCCTCAGAACTTTTAACATTCATTATTATTTTGACTCTGTAGTGAACTGTACATAGGAATGTACGTTACAATTTATATGTTTTACAAGTTCCTCTCTGTTATGTGTGGGTTTGGCATTGTAAGCTTTGGAATAAACATATTGTTTTTATTGCTCACAAGCTTGTCAGAATATTATTTGATATATTTTGTTTCTTAGCAAAAATCATCGTTTTTTTATTATTATTTAGGTTCAGGCCTGTAGATAACCAGCTTCTTCACGAATCAGCAATCTATAACTCTAAGTAGGAAGCAATAGGTACCATTTTTGTTTTCAAATGAAAACTCTGCTAGGTATATACAATATGTAACGTAATTTACGCACATATATAATACACGAAGTCTGATTACTTTGAGTTACGGTCTACTTGAATTTGTTTTGACTGTACAGGGTTAATATGACAATAATTTCTGTAGTTTTAATTATTTTTGGAATAAAAATTACCTATATTAAAAATGATATAAATCGATTCAGTAAACAATTCTGAACAAACTAATTTCAGGATGTGCGTTAATTAAGTTACATGTTGTATATAACACAATTAGTAAATTCCTGTCACTTGCTTTCTTTGTGTTTTACCTTAACTGTTTTATCGATTCAATTCTAGCCTAAAACACACTGAGCTAAATCATTTTTGATAAAAACCCTCAGCCCAGCGTCTTAATTTAATCTCTTACAAATTCGCTCATCCTCAAAATTGCTAAACCAATCGACTTTATTAAAACCGCCTACAGACTCCAATCGATCTCAAATCTCCACAAATCACCCATACCTGACATAAATCAAGTTAATCTCATTAAATATAAATGTTAATATCGAAAAATTCCTCTATCTTACAAGCCATCAACGAAGCTGGTCCCGGGGGAAATCAGACGTGTGGAGCTGCCCTTAGCCCTATATTGTCTGGAAGTGGCTTTATAACTGATTTATGGGTACGTGAGCAGGGTAACATGTAATTGTTAGCTTTGAGGCGTGTTAACATGGAATACTGTTTTATGGGCCTAGCTCTGGAAGAACTGTAATTGGTCTGATAAGTCTGTCGTCGAATATTGAAAATGTGTGATTATTTTATTGTAATTATTATGCCCTAAGTAAGTATAACTACAGTTTGTCTAAAGTCGTTTTTGGGACAATAAAATCGAAGGTCATGAGAAGGAGGTATTCGGTCAGAAATAAGAGCACATATACGTATATTAATGTACTTTTATTTTTAAATAAATATAACCAATAACATTTATTACATCACAGGAGCAGGGTATCTTGAAAACACAATTCGATTGCGCGCCAAAAGTTTCACAGACCATAGACAGAACATCGGCCATTTTGAATCTATGGTCGGACATAAAACCTTCGCGCGCTTTCCTAAATTCAATTGACATCCCTTAAAATATAAATAAGTATAACTAAATGAATATTATACTATTTATAACAGTACGTGTCGCCAAATAAACAGATGTATTTAATTTAATTTCGCGACAGTAAGCTTAATAGGCCTTATTTGTGCGTTAATAATAAGTAATTTATTCATTAAACCGATATAAACAAATAGAGAGAGGGTTGAAGACAGTGCTTGCATATAAAATAAGACAAATAAAGTTTAATATTCAAATATGATCGTTCTGGATGTTTTCGTATTATTGGTAATTATTATTGTAGGAATGATCGGTCAAAAGTGGTGGTAATATTTTAATGATTATTTGTAGTTTTATTTAATCCATTTTATTAGTTGATTTTTGTAAATACGTCATTGTTACCACCCTGAATAAATAAACTGGAAAGTCAAACAATATTCACATATATTATTAAATTCAGTAAAAATACAAACTGACTATGCTATAAATACAATTACGTTCAGATATTAATATATTTTCGATAATTTAAATTATAATTTGGCGCGTTATAATTATTTAGGTAAACTTTGAAAAAAGAACATCGTTACTAAATTGACATTTGTGTGTTTTTTTATTAGCAGCTAAAGTATAAAGATTACAGTCTATAGAGCCAAATTATAATTTGAAATATACAAATTATGAAATCTAAAGATATGCATAACTAGAAACAGGTTAATAGTTCAATCTACAACTAAATACACTTTTTACAATCCGTAGTACGTTCAAGCGAAACTTCTAAGTCGTTTTTTAAATATTTATTTTATCTATAGATTACGTTCTTTTGTTTTTTGAAAAAGTAAAATCCTTTTGTATACTTAAATGCTGTGTAAATACTGCTATTCAGATGTGAATCAGAAGAGTTTGTACCTAAATTACAACATAAAAACATTATGGAAATATTTCATTTTTTATTACTTTTTATAACAGCGTTTTCAGGCAATTTAGTCTGTCCGTTCAACCGGTAACATTGATTATTGTAAAATGTTGCGTTCACGTTGATTTATGCCATTGTAAAGATGGCGGCCGCACAGATAGCATAAATAACTTTGACAGATCAATTGGACATGATTACGCATACTTTCTGACTTTATTTCTCGATTGAGATGTTCATATTTTTTTTTGTTATGAATGAATAGCTTTTGTGTATTGTATGGTTCTTCTGAAGATAAAATTCTGTTTTTTTTTTGTACACCAAGCAACAATGAGAAATTCTTTTAAAGTTGCGTAATGTTTTTTTATATGAATACGTTTTTTCCCCGATTGTACTTTTTCAAAAACCAAAAGATTCTTATTATTATTTTCCTTAGTAAAGCTAGTAATACTGTACATACCTTAGTTAGGCGACGCAATTTGTTCAAGTTATATCCTCAACACAGAAGATATTATACAGAGGAAACTTAGTACTCTATACAAAATAAAAATGTTACTTTGGCAAGATCTAATATTTAAATCATTTAATTTACAGAAAAATAAAAAAGAGAAAAATTACGAACACATAGAGAGATTGATATTTTTAGCTTAATGTGTATAAAATCTAAGCGCTAACGATATAAATTAAACACTTAACCTTAGTGATAAGATTTATAATATAAATGAGGTACGTTAAACCATTGTGACTATGTGGTGATTCATCTTCGAATGTGTCCTACATCTAACGAGTACAATCGCGCACACAACTCACGTCATCTGTCAAACTGACATGACAAATGTCATTTTAAACTGTCATGATTTGTTACTTTCTTATAAATAGAAATAAATACTCTTTAAATAATAAAGAGTATTTTTCAATAATTATAATTCTACTTGTTTTTTTATAAAGTTGGACAGACACCATGATGTCATGCAGCCACAGCACATAAAAACAATATCAACATTAGCATTTTCAATATAAAATAACAATTATACAAAAAATGCAAGAAATGGAACGATACAATTAAGTTTTGCCTTATAAAATTAAACTATTCAAAATAAATAATAATAATAATGTACACTTTTTGTTCAACGAAATCCTAGGATGGGGAAAATTTCGAAGTTTTTTCTTCATGTAGATTGCAACGTACACGATTTGGTCCTTTCCACAGATAAACAAAAATCTTCTTTATTTTTTTTTATTTTTCATTTCTTTCGATTTCTGACGAAACATTGATTTTCTTAGTTTTTTTTTGTAGTTAGTACAAAAGGACCAAATTTCGCTCATCGCAATAAAGTCTCTTGCATTTTTGGCATAAAACCTTGTCGTATAAGTAACAGTGAAACTACAGTTATTAGTTATCAATAACGTTATTCCTAAAACGGACTAGGTAAACGTTCGAGTGCTCAGGAATGAATGTTGGATCAAAATGGACAACTTTACATTTAAATATATTTATTATTGATAAAGGCTATATGAAGTGCCAAAATTTAACTATGACAAGAGTCTATTGATTAAGTATATTAAGTTATTTATTCTTTAAGATCTAGATATAAATTTTAGGTGTTTGATTAGGCCTAAGTTTGGCATACATGTAAAGTAATTATAATAAAAATTAGGCTGTTTTTCGAAACGCTATCTTGATAGTAGGTATTGTATTAACAAATAAATGAAATCAAAAGTACCTAAATATGTGTTCAATAATTGTATAAAGCTTTTCACTATGACAGTACTTCTGTTTAACAGTTATTAGCTAACAAAGGATGACGACACACTAACGGGACTGACATAAAGACCTAAGACACCTTAAAGATACACGAAGATGTATTGCAGAGAGATTACAATCAGTCTTACGATATATCAACATTCATCCCTGATACAGTTATTGTAATATGAATTTATAAAGACAGCACGTATATGGCAGTAACAGTTAAAACAACTACGTTTATCAATTCACGTATGTTTGCAACGACGGATTACGACAAGAGCGGAGCGCTCTCATTGGTTGCTGTATCCCCACTATTCCAAGATGGCGGAGCCCTAGTGGCAGTTGATCGCGCGCCGCTGGAGTCGGCGGATGCGTCGGTGCCAGTCGTCGCGCCACTCCAGTAATAGTGTCCTCTCGCCGACTGTCAGCCCCGGCAAACCACTTGACACACCCTCTTTTTCCACTCCTAGGATTAGGTATGACCTAGGGAAATATAAATCAGCATTTATAAAATCATGCCTTTGTACATACTGTCGCAAAACATAAAATTCGGTTTTGGGCATACAAAAACAAACCAGTAATGGTCTTTGACACAAACAATAAATAACTTGAATAAAAAAGCAAGGTTTGTTTAATGCCGTAATTTGGTTGGAGTACACTTAAAGAAACTTAGCGATGGCTCGTTGACTCCTAATGCTTTAAATAATGGTTAACATCTATTGTTACATGGAAGGACTGGAGCAATTTGCGAATTTGTATCTTCATTCAATTTCTAAAAGCTATTTATTTTCGTTACTTCAGTATTTTAAGAAAACCGCAAATTGTATTCCTTTTAAACACAGCAGAAATTCTTTCTACTTGAGTGTTCTAAGATCTCATTAGCAGATATGGTAATTTTTTTCTAGTCATTTTGGATTTCAAATTGTACCCTGTTATCATTTCCCAGCAAGCGTTAGCTTATAGGAACCACACTAGGCCATGCAATTCCGGTAAAATAAAAATTACCGGTAAAAATTCGGTAATTAAAATATTTTTACCGGTAAACCGGTAAAACGGTAATTTTTGTATTTTTTTTTAATGTGATATTATATCAATAAGATTGGTTAGTCCAAAAGCAAAAAATAATTAAAAATACAAGGTATAAGGTGGTAAACATTTTTTGGGACGTGGGCCGTAAAAAAAAACATGTCAGTACCATCCGAACGCGATGTCGTCGACAAAATGCAAGAGAAACGGCTGCGTTGGTTCGGCCACGTAAAAAGGAGACCACCTGAATACATCGCCAATGTTGTGTACTCAATCTCAATATACCCGGTCAAAGGCGCAGAGGCATTCCGAAACGGTGGTGGTTGAGTGTCGTAATGAATGACATGAAAATCTACGAACTCGAAGAGGGAGATGTCCTGGATAGAGCGAAGTGGAAGAAGAAGATACGGAAAGCGGACCCCGTCACAAGACGGGATAAACGCTAAGAATTACCGTGAAAAAAAAATCATTTTTTTCATTGAAGTGAAAGCACTTTTTTATGGTAAATCGTGGGCATTTTATGGACCAGGGTCGCGGTAACTCTTTCGAACAATCCCGCAACCCCGGCAGGTTTTGGCCCTGCGCGTGGAACAACTCGGGCCGCCGACACGGGTCTGTTGTCTATGCAGACGGAGGAACGATGAGCCACCCGAACTCACCGTCCACAGACCGACGCCTACGGTGGCCGGGAGTCGTCTCTCGACACTCGGCGCCCGTGGTGTCTTCGGTCCACTACAGCGGTTGGGATGAGAGGTGCGAACTCGCAGGCACTCCACCGTCTCCTTCTCGAGCTGACTGGGAGAGACTGAGAATGACTGTTTCGCAGAAGGAGGCGACGGCTTCCCATTCCCTCTCGCTTCGGACCATGGCTTGAACCAGGGCCGGACGCGAGAGGTCGTCGCTGCCTATTGGCTCGACGACGACACCGCGGTACCCTTCCCAAGCAGTGCACACCTAGACTGTGTGCTCCACCGTGTCCTCAGAGCTGTCCGCATGGTGGTGAAGTAAAGGCCCTTGCTCAATAAGGTCATAGAGTAAGTAAAATAGGCATAAGCTACATTTTTACCTAATAGGAACTAACAGCTATGAGGAAATTCAGATTAACCGAATGAATGAAATTTGTTTAGATATTATAAATTAAGATGAGAATGAAGATTTGTATCTAACCTAGAGATAGTTAAGGAGCCACATAAGTTTACTTTCCTAAAAAACAGCAACTTTAACACTCTTACAATATGTAATGTATGCAATATTACACTATGTTCAGGCTACATAATGAAGATTTGACGTTAAATGAACAATTGCTATATATTATCACAAAAACGTAAAAACCGGTAAATTACCGGTTACATATTATTTTTACCGGTAAATTAAAAATCGCGAAAATGGGCGGTTTTACCGGTAAAACCGAAACCGGTAAACCGGTATTGCATGCCCTAAACCACACAGAACAGTCTTCATCAATTGCTTTCAAAGTACTCAAATAGTGCCAAGCCTTTTCATAGCAAAGTCTTAAGGAAGTTGGTGGTAAGGCAGTTTAGTAAATTACTTCATGGCTGACGTCGACTCCCCTAAGACGACCCACTGTCCCTCATTTGTAATGCAACGTGGTCCTTCCTTCCGAGTCTATTGCTATAGTAATACATATTTCAATGTAAAAAGGCAGACTTAACGCTTTAGGCTTTCTCTACCAGTATTTAAGGTTCACCTTATGGTGTTGGAGAAATAGAAGTACGAGTAAAACTTACTTGTTAATCTTGATCTTAGGGCACTTGCAGGCGAGGTCCGCGGCGCGCACGTGCAGGGCGGTGCCGCCGCGGCGCAGACGGCTGCGCGGCGCGCGCTTGTACACCGCCTGCACGCTCAGCGCCAGCCGCACCCACTGGTCGCCCGCCGCGCTCGCCTCGCGACCCACCACCTTGCCCATTATGACTGCAGAAGAAATATTGGCGTCAGGAAAAGTGGTAAATCTTGTTGTCTAAACAAGGCTTGTATTTGTCACCAGGAAAAGCAGTAACTTGAGTTGCTTTTTGAGTGTCTCGGTGACCGAAAAAGCCTTATTAGCCATTTAGCAGGTTGGCATTTAAAAGAAAAATTGAAAATTTATAGATCAAGTTTCCTCGCTAGTTAACGCATTTGGGGTACAGAGTATAGATAAGACAGAAGACAGATGAGCTTGCAACTAGTGTAATATCGAAAGTTGTTCGGTTCATATTAGTCGTCTTTTTAAATTTTAAGGAATGGTATATCGGTTTGTACCGATGTCGAAACTCGTTTGGTTAAAGGTGTTTTATGCTTTATCTTTAGCTATTAAGACGAAGAAGTAATTGACTTTTGCAAAGTTAGTAATAATTAAGCTATCAAAGTTTAATTATCTCGTGAAGTACCTATGGGAAAGTATAAAAGATGATAATAACATGTTTCACTGATAGTTTCACAAGCAATAGGTGTTTACAGTTTATTAAGAACACATAAATAACTTGTCTATAATTTTCGAATTAAACACAGTAATAGACGATAGTAATAAGATGTATTTTATTGCGGAAGCTGATGTTGGTCGTAAAACCTTAGAAGGTATGAAATCAGTACAAGCTATTGGCACAAAGCTAGATAATACTATAGCTGAATTTTTTACATGTAATTAAATGTGATACTGAAACTGCTTCCGCGCAGGAAACTTTATTGAAATTAAAATTACTGCACAGAAGGTAAACAACATCATAAGAGACGCATTGGTTGCAGAAAAAAGCTTTGTAATCTTTCATCACCTTAACACAAGCATCACAAAATTGTAAACTGTTTTGTCTCACAAAAAAACAAAGACAGAGTCCTCCAAATGATGCCCAATAGGCAAGCAGTAGGACTTGAAGAAGAAAACAAAGAAGAATATAAAGAAGAAGTAAAAGAAGTATATAAAGCAGAAGGTAAAGAAGTAAAAGAAGAACAACTCACCGTAGTCTCGGCTGCAGAACTTGTTGAGATTTAGCGTGCGAGCGGCGGCGCGACACCGGCCGCACTGCTCCGTGGCTGTTTTCATATACATTATCATCAGTACATAGATATTTTATATTAGATAATTTATTGGTTTAAATAATATTATCTCGATTATGTTGGGAGGTTTAAATTGTCAGCTTTTATACATTTTAGCTGTTACTTTCTGTCTGTTTGCAGGGAGGTTTCCTATAAGATTTTTTTTTGAACGTATTTATTACTTTAGCTCATTCAACGTGTTTGAGGAGATATCTTGATTAAGCTGTAAATGTACCTTATTGGCAGTTAAAATATATTTTCCATTACTTTTATAATCACACATATTTCTATAAGTCATCATAATTTGTATTTGAATCACTAAATTGAATGAAAATGAACAAGATTAGAATTTGACTGAAATGATAAATAGAAGAATAAGATTTTATATGAATAATGTAAAATAATGTTAATATGAAAGTTTTACCTCTCACTCGGCACTGATAAAATAAAACAAAAACAGTTATGAGTTTGACAGTGGATGACACGGAATAAGCTTGAAATGAACTTCATAAGATTCACAATACGACACTTCCCACACTACGAAACGTGAACACCATGAAAACCACCATGCAAAAGTTTACAAACTTCAAACATTTAAAAGTTGTGTAGGTAATCCATTTTGGTCCTTTGATTCGAATTTTTATCTATAAGTATTTAAGTAAATAGAGGTATTCGGATAGGTATTTCCACGGTGTTTTAGATGAAATGTTAACTTTATTTCGATATGAAGTTAGTCAATGTGGTATGGGAATGGATTTCAGTTACTTCCTGCGTTTCAATAAGTTTAGACGCCTTATAATGTTGCAAAGTAGATACAAAGTAATATCTTACTGGACTCAATTGACACTTTATCCAAATATTTATTTTCATAAACATGTCATCACTTTTGCAACACTGGAAACTATGTACTTACAAAAACGCAGTAAGATAAATAAAATTGAAGTGCAAATTAATAATAATGTGAAGTTACTGTACTGTTTTAATTAATTAATTATATAAAAAATATATTTTCTTGCAGCTTTTGCCATAAAAAAATAGAAGAAAGACATAAACGAAAAGAAGAAAACACATAAACGAAGGAAGATGAATTTCCTTTAAGCTTTCTTAAGTAACAAGTTACTGCTTATTATAGTCTATCAATGACTTGTAAAATTTAGAGCCTGCGCAGGCGCATTTAAAGCAACATTGTGTTTTTAAACACATAACCGTTCCATAAAGCAAATTTTACGATGCATGGCTATGCAATAGATGAGTCGAAGTTATTTTACTGTCAGCTTCAATTCAATGCAGTATTATTATTAGCTTCCTTGTATTTTTCATCAAATTATATTTAAAATACAATCAAGATTGAAATTATTATAATTGGTTATGAAATGTTTTCCCTACGGCAGTACAGTAAGCTCCTTTTCACAAACACTCAATCACTTAAAACAATTGAAGAGACGAAGTTTAATCTTGGTCCTTCGATAATTTTCCCAGTATCGTTCTGACTGTAAAGACCAGACATTTGAACAAAGAATATATATTTTTTTACTTTAATCGTGTAAATAAGAACATATGATTGAGTGTCCATGGGCATGCAAGTGAGTGTGAGGCGAGAGTGCGTGAAGGTACACTTACTACTTACCGCGGCCCGGGTCACCGTCCACCGCCTCCATGGCTTGCACTGCAGTCACCACTCGGGGTATACCTGGACAGAGACGAGTAAAATCAGTTAAAGTTATTGTAAGATATAGGAAGGTTTGGAGGTGAGTTTCGCCAGGTCTTGCTCGGACAAGCTGGGAATGAGTGCATGATGAGGAAAATCCATTCCATATTGCCAAATGCCTTGAATAGAGAAATTATTACTTCAAAAATCTAAAATCATGACTGGACGATGACTTACTTGACTTGACGACAAAATACGGATAGGTAAGCTTCCCAAACAGTTAAAAGGAACATAACTTGTCGGAGTCTTATTACGGTTTACTCAGTCAGTGGCTACTGACTTTTAGAACCTAGGAAGTCGCTGCACCTGTGTCCATAAAATTCGTCCATCACCCACCCACTTACCGTTGGCTATCATTTAGCCATAACGCCTACAGCTAACATAAACACAGTAGTTCAGGAGTTTTTCAATTTCCTTACACGGTGTTACAATCCCATGACTGTCGGCTTCTCAAAGCCAGCCAGTTACGTGGTTACGACTGTAGTAATGGCTAGTTTAGTGGTTACAATCCCGATAGGTTACATTTAAGTGAGTTTTAATGCGTGGGACAGTCGCCAGGTGCTCGAACATTTCTTGGTTCACACCTCGCCAAGGACGTGGGTGGTGCCACTAAATCGATTGTATTTGTGAAATGGTGGCTGTATTATTAAATTTTTTAGGTTACTTTAAAAGTTTTGTGACTTACCTCCCCACTCAGAGACATTTAATGGTTACTTAAGCCATTCCTTAGTGAAGGATTTGTATGACATTCCGTCACTAAGGAGTGACTTAAGTAATCATTAAATGTCTCTGAGTGGGGAGGTTAGAAATCATAATTTAATGTCACTACGGTTACTAAGCTGAAACTTTACACTGATGTGTTCATTATTTCAACCCTGTAGCAAAGGTAACTGGATTGACAAGGTCAGATAGGTACTCGCACAGTACAGTAGGTACAGATAGGTAAAACAAGGGTACTTAGCTGCATCCAGTTAGACTCGAAGCAGACATCAGTAAACATTAGGTAGATGACGATGATCTTTGTAGTCACAAAAATGCTTTTAGAACAAAAATATCCAATTCTTACGTATACAAGGAGCGATATGACTCCTGGACTGCTGGTAGCCCTTGGCGCAGCGGTTGCAGGTGGTGCCGGTGACTCCGTCCTTGCAGGGGCACTGGCCACTGGTCTGGTTGCAGGTCTTCCCACTAGCGCCCACTGGGTGACAGTCGCAAGCTGTGAGGGAAAGGACCAGGTATTATTCACGAAGTCAAAAGGACCAGAAATATTGTTAACAATAGAGCAATTATTGTAAATGAAAAATATTCGAATATAGAAGATTTAAGTTGTGGTAAAAAAAAACGTTGGATGATAACCCTAAATAAATCGAAAACTTTTGTCAGCTACGCAAATACATTTGCAATCTGTGGTGTGATTCTGTAAGACTTCATTCTTAACTTCGCATCTGAATCCGCCGTGAGTTTCGTGATTGGCATTCTCAAACTACACTAGCGCTACTTTTGCGAGCGTGGTTTGCGAGTTGAACTAAATTAAACTCGAGATTTTGACAGATAACGTATGAGATCACTTTTAGAACGTTTTGAACCGAATGCGAAGTGAGAGTGAATAGCGAAGTGAAATGCGAGTTGTTGTCTGAATTTTATAGAATCGACGTACTGTTCTTTGTGCATGTTTTAGTTCGCAACAAAGGATATTTAATCCTGTTATATTTCCAAAAAATCCTATGTATCGAGTCCTTTTCACAGCAAATCCACGTTGTACCACGTTCACAAAGCGTCGATTGAATTTTTCGTCGACCATTCCCGATCTGCACGAGTCGTTGTCAGAGGATAATTGAATCACGAGCTCACCCGACTCTGTTTCCTAGAATCGAATGAACGAGTAGGTATCGATCCTTCTGTTTCACGAATATCGGTAAAAAACTTGGAAAGATAGGCGATGTTAGAATTTTTATTTGATGATTTATAAAATAATACCTATTGGTTGTCCTCCCAACAACAGTGTCCTCAATAAAAATTACATAAAATAATAATCGAATTCCCAATCATAAACAAGGAAAGAAAAAATAATACGATAATATCGCTGACCGAAGTCCTGTTTGCGAGATGTTTCACAAAGAAGGAAAAGAAAAACTTCGTTCCCTTTCTTTATTATTACATTTTTTCTCAAAGTAAGTCTGTTGTCGGAAAATAACGAAGTCTTAAGTTCTTAACACAGTTTTCTTGGCTGTTTGCGTTGTTTACCAAGTAAATTAGCTCGACAGTGTATTTGCGAGATGCTACTTCGCAGCTTCCAACTTGGACTTGCTGAACTAATATTTGTTGTACGAGTGTGATGGCAACTTGTTTCATCAGGACGATATGGTGCAAGCAGGGCACTCCTCAACTAACTGTTTATTTTCTGTACAAGAGTTTCCATGTTTCATAAATTGCGAATGTGCTATTAAAACTATTAATTAAATCTACGCCTTAAAGTTAATTACTAAAGGATAAAGGCAATTTAAGTAAAACCTTAAAAGGTGATAAATAGCTAAAACGTTTAACATTAAGCCGTAGCCCGGAGGCTGAAATAAGACATAAAAATACTCTCAACATAATTGGTCCGTACACAGTTAATGCAATTTAGTGCGGAGTGCACACATTACATTGCAATTTAGCTAACTGCAGAACAATGCAAGTAAAACTATTGCACAATCAGGTTTTACTTCCCCGGTAACAAGTTTATAGCGCTGCCCTATAACGAGAAGTAATTTTATTTTATTGTTTTCAAGTTAATCAGTAAACAACGTAATTCTAACACATTTCCTAGGCTGTAAAGCCGAACGAAATCTAAATTAGTCGTTAAATCGTGGTGTTAAGTGCTATTTTTATGTGCCATTATTTCAATAATCTCTCTATTACTTGATATGGCTGGACAAAACAATAATATCTACAGGCAGACCTTTAAATCAAAATAAACAAAAAATATTGCGATATCCTAAATCACTATCCATAATTGAAACTATTCGAAACAGAATTCGTTTCATTGTGCGTTATGATTTGTTATCGAATATAAATCGATATAGTTGATTTCATTCGATAATCGGAACAATCGGAATGTCCCGGGTGCGTCGTGGGATCCTGAACTCAATTATCGGGATGGTTCGGTTGAGGGAAAGTGTTGTAGTTGCGTTGACCCCGCGGTATATTGCGGTCCCGGGTGTGTGGCGGCGAGTGTAATCCGAAATAATGTTAGCAATTGTATCAAGTGTGCTTGTCGGTCAGATGCTCGCGAATTCAGAGAATTGGAAAAGGTTTTGGGAACAGTGTCCTGAAGATACTGTTTATGTTGAGATGGTGATGACAGGGTGTTTGTTTTAGTGAGATAAAGCTGACATAGTTATTCAGATATTAGATTATAGACATGAGAATAGCATAGCATCGCCAATAAAAGCATCCCAGTAAGGTTTATCATCTTCTGTGATTAGGCAGTTTTCGAAGCATCATTCTTGTAGTTAAGATAATTATTAGAGATGCTATTGTCAACGAATATGGACTAGTTTTCCATATAGGTAATATACTTTTGGTATAGGTACTATATTTAAATAAATAATATAGAATTTTTTATATAAGTTCTTAAGTATAATAAAAATTAAAAGAATAGAATACTTAACTTTAAAATAAAAAGTAAATCTAAGTTAAACTTTACCAATTTCCTTATTCCTATTTCACAACGCAAGCATTTCAATTCTCCCTATCAAACTCGGCCTCAGTTAGCTGACGTAACAACAATACCTAAGAGTACCCATTTCCATACCCCAATCTTGACGCAATCAGCGAAAAACCTGCCGCGGCCGTCAAATAAAACTGAGGCGTCCCAAAGGACCAATTTCGGTCGAAAGGACCAACTCGATTTTCGGCCAATTTTATGTGAAAACTATTGTACCCTCCAGGATGTGACTAGGACTTGTGGATTTTACGATGGGAACGTAACGGCTTTTTGTTTTGCCATTTCGATTTCTTCGGGAATAGAATTGGTTTAGTTTTGATAGGGTTGAAATGTTTGCCGAGTTGTTACTCGGTGAGATAGTTTTTGTTGTGGAAGATTATTGTTCGTAAAAGCTGATGTTATTACTTTTTTTTCAGATTACGCGAGTGTATATAAAGAAATCTGCCTTTTACGAGTAAACTATATGCATAAAGTTTTACGTCACAAAAAGTCGTTTACAAGAATCACAATAAGAGTATCCACACACTGCAGACTAAACGGTCAACCCACAGTTGGCTGGTGGTTGGCAAATCTTGATTCAAATCAATTTTTTCAGTCGGTCTGCTACCGGCTAGATACCTGATCTTCGCAATGTATCTTTTATGAATACAAACAAACTATCGGCCGACTAAAAGTTTGTAGTGTGGAGGCACTTTAAAACTTACTCGATTGAGCCAGATTTGTGCCACAATAAAGAAAGCTTATTTGAAACCACACACATAATAACACATAGCACAACTTAAACTTTAACATTAAAAACATAAAAAGCGTTCAAATCTCTAAATTGATGCGTCTTAAACAAATATATTTGGAACTTAAACTCGGTTTAACTAAACCTGAGTATTTGTACAACGATGGCGTCTATTTGAACGGAGATAGTTAGATTATATCTGTTTGTCTGTTTGTGTGTCCGTGGACAGGTGTAAATGGTTATCGTCAGTTTAATCTATAGTCTTTGGTTTAATCTATGCTTATCTTTAACGTTTAAAATGTTTCGGTTTTAAGTTGTAAAGGTAAAATTAATGGGTTATTTTGATTTAAATTGAGGATAAATTTTTATTGATATTGTAGGTAAATAAACATGTCTGCGGTTTACAGGTACTGAAAGTAATGTAAAAGTAATGGTAAGTACAGTGCTGGCTCTAAAAAAATAGGTTATAAAGTAAAAGTTATACTTGCATCCGCCAGCAGTTTCACCCGCTTCCTACTTCCCGGTCCCAGTTAAAAACTGGCCTATATATTAGTCAGATGTGCAAGCTTAATTACTGACAAGTTTATTTTCAAAATCCATTCATGTATCATTCATATACAAACTTTTGCATTTATAATATTAATGGGATAATATCACAGACCTATGTAACAAGCTTTTGAAATCATTTTATTAACTTTAAAGTTCAGTAGAATTTAATTAATATAAAATTAATGTTGGTTTTATTACCTTCATTTCTAGGAGGAGGTTTATTCATTTTATAATTTATTTGTCATAAAATTGTAACATTTGAAACTACATTCTCTTTTGACTCTGTAAAATACCTATTAATGGGAATTAAACTACGTTGAAATGTTGTGGATTATAATACAACTAGCTTCTGCCAGCGGTTTCACCCGCATCCCGTGGGAACTAGTTCCCGTACCGGGATAAAAAGTAGCCTATAGCCTTCCTCGATAAATGGGCTATCTAACACTGAAAGAAATTTTCAAATCGGACCAGTAGTTCCTGAGATTAGCGCGTTCAAACAAACAAACAAACTCTTCAGCTTTATAATATTAGTAAGATAGATATAGGCTTAGGCCCATTTAGACCGATAACATAAAGGAACGTTCGTCTTTCTTATATCAACTGTTTATTTTGAACTGAAAGTTAGTAAACAATTGTTTTAGGAATAGTGGCGTTTATGGTGTACACCAGTTTTTTTAAAGAAATAAGATCGAAATAACTTGCGGGAACTTTTGAAAAAATCAGTAGCATAACTGACAGCTTAACTTACTTAAGGGACATAAGTAAAAAGAGCAGTACTCACGTTTACAAGCTTTCTTATGGGTAATAGGCTTGGTAGGGTCTCTGTAGTATCCCTCTCTGCAGTAATGGCAGTGTCTGCCGGCGGTATAGTGCCTGCACTTGAGGCACACCCCCCCGGAGGCGCGACCAGACAGCTTGTATAGTTCCATGTTGAACCGGCAGCGACGCGCGTGACCGTTGCAGTTGCATTCTGAGGAGATAGAGAAATAAGGATTGAATTAGGAAGTAAACTAAGAATATGAAGTAAGGGTTGGTCATTTTAACTAATGTAGGTAATTAAGTGATTTCATTTATTGAAATTAAAAGGAAGCAACGAGTTTGGACGAAGATTTTCCTCTAATAAGTAATTAGTATGATGGGTGTTAGTTTATGTTTATATCCTATGTAAAGTAATAAGTGATAATATCATTTGGCATTCATCATCCTCCTGCCCTCATCCCAATTTTATTTGGGGTTGGCGCAACATGTTTTCTCCTTCCATACTATTCTATCTGCCGTCATCTCACAAGTAACATTCTTTCTTACTATACTTATCTACTTTCACACAATCCATCCATCGTTTCTTTGGTCTACCTCTTCCACTATATCCGTCCACATTCATACTCATCATCTTCCTCACAACATGATTCTGTGAAGGGCGGGCGTTTTGGGGGCTGTCTTTTGTAAATTGACGTTCGAAAAGTGCTGATTTTCAGCCTACTTTGAATAAATGACTTTTGATTTTGATTTTTTTGATTTTGATTCTCACTCCTCCGCATCACATGCCCATACCGTGACAGCCGGTTTCCACGCAGTTTTATTAATATCATTTGGCATTATTTTGAAAAATACTTCACTGTTGGGAAGCTACATTATTTTAGGGTGATATAGATCTATCCAGATACGAAGAAAGAATTGCCGTCGACGCGGGTTTCAATTATGTATAAAGACATTCCGTAATCAAAAGGTGCTCTATAATGTTGTGCATCGAATTAATTTCCAAATTCAAATAAACAATACAATATCTATTGTTATCAAAACAGGTGTTCGAACCACTTAATAACAGACCTCATAACTATGTTAATTTAATTCAAAACCAACGCCTTATCAATTAGTTCAATTCCAGCCAAGATTATTATTGCTACCGTTGCATTTCTCTTCCTACACACAAATGCAACCGCCTTACACATTACAAATGTATCTTACAATATGAACATTTGTAGTACGTCAAACAGACGCAACTGGTCGGAGTCAAACAGTGTGAGTACTGGACGGAGTCAAAGAGAACAAAATGACTAGCGGAGATGCCAAAACGGAGAATCTTCTAAAAAACCGGCCAAGTGCGAGTCAGACTCACGCACGAAGGGTTCCGTACCAGAGCAAAAATGAGCAAGAAAATCACGTTTGTTGTATGGGAGCCCCCCAAAATATTTATTTTATTCTAGTTTTCATTATTTGCTGTTATAGCGGCAACAGAAATACATCATCTATAAAAATTTCAATTCTCTAACTGACACGGTACATGAGATACAGCCTGGTGACAGACGGACGGACGAACAAAGGAGCGAAAACAATAGGGTCCCGTTTTACCCTTTGGGTACGGAACCCTAAAAAAAACGCCTGTCTAGATGCGGGTGTTCGGGGGACGAGGAACGTTACTGTCTCCGCCTATAAACGCCTTTTTTGGAACCCACTTATTATTTGTAAAGCCAAAAATCGTTGCCAGATGTCTCAAAGAACACGAACAAGAGAGAATGATCGTTTTTTTCACGCTCACCGTACGTATTTGACCTAGAAGAACGCGCCTGGCCTAGCTACATTATGGCATCTCCCATCTTTCTTTATTCTGTGACGGAGTCAAATAGCCGTATAAGCACTGGACGGACGTAATTCCGAGGTCCTAGCACTTACCTAGGCATTAACTCAGTGACGTATGATGCCATTAACCGACCGCGGCGAATCCAAGGAGGTAAATGTATTGCGATTAATTATTGGCTAAAGACATTTATTTTAGTTTAGAATTTATCCGCTGTAAGTTGTGGTAGTTTAAGATTTTTTTGCGGTGTATGTATGATTGCAAAATGTTAAAAGATGCAAATTGTTTTTACTTAGTGACAAGGATAGCCCGGCTACACTTAAACTAGATGACTTTGCCACACGCAATTAATGCTAGGTTGATTCAAGTTTTATCCTTATTTATTTTCATTTTACTGGTTAGATAAACATTATCACTTTTCAACAACGTATTAAAATTGCTTCGCTGAAAGCAGAACAATCTTTTAAAATACTTGATAACAGAAAACTGTCCAACCACCTGGAAAAGACATAACATAAACAAACAATCCAGGACACATAAAACCTCAAAACAAAAGACGACGAAGAAAACAAATAAAGAACTAGGATTTATATCTGTCAGTGGGTTGTCATACGTTGACATACAAATCATCATGGCCGTCTCACTACAAAGGGAAGCTGGGTATTTTTCTAACAGCGCCATCTGTTAAACGTTGTAGCAAACCACAGATCGACCGCTGACAGCTTTATGTAAAGGGGGAGGCGCGCGCGCAGACCTACGAGCACTTTTGTAATGGCATTAATGGCTGTTATGTCTTTTGCGTCAGGTTTTGATATTTTTAGTTGTCTGTTGTGTATGTCTTTATTTTTGATCAATGTGATTTTTTTTTTAATTTTGGTCCAAATATCATCCAAGTTGCAGCATCGAACTATTTTTCCCAGTAGTCTTTTATTAGCAAAGCAATTCAAATACCAATCGAAAATAGGTGCACCAATCTTTTGATCCTTTTCTACTCATTCTGGCATCCTCCCCGATTTATTCTAAGAACAGTCCAAACAAATCCTGAATAGAGGCGCCGGTGATAATCGTCACAGACCTGAGTCTAGGGTATAAACTATCGGATCGACCTGGATTCGCCGAGTGCCAAGAATCCACAGCAATGTTCCAAGGGATTATAGGCATTAACATAATTTGCATAAGTCACAATATTGCTTGGGAGGATACGCTATTGTCAACGCACAAATGTTAACGAGCTGCTTGTCCATCATCGTTTAGTTAGTACTAATTTCCCTGATGCGTTTGTCTTGGACGATTGGTCTTTTTTCAGGAGGACCATTATAATAAATCTTGGTTTTCCAAGCCGTAATTAAATGGTTGTTACATTTCGTGTTAGGAAAAATATTAATATAATGTTAAAATTAAAATGGGGCCGATTTTTTCCCAAAGCAGTACCTATGGAAAAGAGTGCTATTCAAAAAAGGAAGACGATATCTGCAAAAGCTGCAGATATTACAATCCTCATCCAAGACAAGAAAAAACAAACTCCTTCGACCAATCAACGGAAATTAAAGTCAGCGGAAAAACCGGCGGCTGTGGAAACTAATGGTTAAGTGGTTCGTGTTGATTGGAGCACGTCGCGACCAATAAGAAGCGTTCAAAGTAAATTAATTAGAGAACCCACTGATTGGCTGCCGGCACCGGACACGGGAGCACGTGACCGGACGGCCGACGTGAGCAACCGTATCCGACGCTACTTTCGCGACAATACGGCTGCGCGTGCCCGAGAATAAAAGTGAAATGTATAAGAAAGAAATGAAATGTTTTGAGTTTTTTAGTTCTTGTGTATGTGTCAATTGATTTTTTTGGCTCCGTAATGCTTTTACTTTTAATTTGACAGGCGAGACGTGTCGCCTATAAATTAACGTGAAGATTTTTTATTGTAAGCAGAATCAGGTTATTAATTCGACAGACTTTTTCATATGTTATTGTATGTAGCACTTCATTTCCTTTCACAAATTGAATAAAATACAATACAGTACAATTGTTATATGATATGTGTTATATATTTAAATGTTTATTTGCAATAATAAGTGCAGTGACTTATGTTTGTTAACGAGTTCCTATTTTCTGTTATTTTAATTTATCTATGGTATAAGCATTACGATAATAAGCATAGATATATTTTAGATTTCTCTTTGCCTCTCTCCTTACAAAATGTACTGTGTAAAATTCAATAGGATTAATGGTGATCTGTAACACAGGGGTAACCTTAAGCAGACACCATTCTCTTAGAAATGCAACTTGTATTGTAATGTACTTTTAACACTGTAAATGAAAAGAGAAAAATAAATATTTTTTTATTATTATTTTATTATTATTATTGTTTCTTGTCTTTGAATATCAAATCAGTTTTCTAAGTCTCATTTCCGTCACGACTTCAGACTTTCAAATCGATCTTTATTTCATTCGGTGCTTAATAGATATAGACAGGGTGCTGCATACATCAGATATCGACACTTTCTCCCTTGGAAAGGTAGAGTACTTAGGTATAATTGTGTATTTTCATTGTGCAAAGCTACTGCAGTTTGCATCTATGTGGACCCCGCTGTAGTTAACTTAGATATTGCTAAAAATCGAGCCTATAAAACAATATTATGCCAGGCTACAAGGAAGTTATAAAAATGGAAAGCATCATACTTTTCCCGACCCAAAACTTTGACGGAACTACAATTATATCAATCACGTTTTAGACGAGACGTTCCACATGCATACCTAATTAATCAAATCACAATCCTAAATATTAAAATTACCACTAATTTATAGCTTCTCTATGCAAATCGAACTTAGAAGCGAACTAAAGGTGTGTTCTCGAACAACAACTTAAATTAGCGTGAATAATTTATTGGTTAAAACGGTGATAAATCGTGCAGCCAGCAACTTGGGCTGGCAACACAATAATCTATTTCCTCCCAGTTAATTTATGGCACTTTTACTCGAGATTGGTCAGAAATGGGCTAGCCATTTGGCCAATATCTTCGTTATCGTAGATGTAGGAAGACAATCGACTTAATTGATTTATCGCTGGGAAAAGTTATATTGGTTGTTACTTTGTTGTCTCTTGAGTTAAGATAGAGCTGGAAATGCGAAGCAAAGTTATAGTTTTGGTTATTATAAACTGGTCCTTTGGAAGAGCTCTACTAGGACGAAGTAAGATGCTCTGGGGCAAGACTAACTGATGATCTGCGAAAGTTATCAAAACCTGTAGATATGCGTCAAGCTGAAGACCAGACAATTCGGCACGCTTGGAAAGACTTACAAGTAAAGATGCATATTTAATGTTGTGAACTGAAGTTATTTAGAGAGCTGAAAAGAACTATACTAAAACAATGTCCTGCGAGCACCAATCTGAATTTAAGTAAGTTGCTCATTGTGCACAGCTACCATTCATCATTGCTTATCCCAAACAAAAGATCTTCTTAACATATTCAAAACATTAACCAACAAACTCATTCATAATAGTCCAAGTAGCCTTTTTCCAACCAGCTGTCACAGGCACTACTTAGCTAAATATCGGCATACGTCGCGATGTAGTCAGACTACATAAATCACGCGGGCCCGCCCGCTCGACGCTCGTTCTTTTGTCATTACTAACGATCCAAGTAAATGGACGGTGAACTGCTTTCATCAAGCTTCTGTATGAATATGACGTTTTTTGTTTGTGAGTGTTGTTTTTGTTTTTCATGTGATTTTTCTGGGTTGATGGGGGAGGCTGATGCAAATTCACGGATTTAGGAAGGTGTGGTGATTCACAAGCATATTGTAATTCATCAATGATGATTTCTTCTTGGATAGCTAAAAAGTAGTGTAGTAAACTCTATCCTTACATATAAAAGTGTAAGTTAGTTTCTTTATCACCTTTCTTCGTAAAATTGGCTGAAAGGATTGAGATGTTTCAGCTTGCCATGCATATAGATAAAAGGTAGTACCTTGGAAACGGAGATAGCATACATTTTATACGGTACTGGAAGATCTCACTGAATGTGAACTTAGTCAAAGCCGAAATCTAATAGGTATAATTCGCCATATTCAACATCTAATACTCAATAACGTACAATTACCCAAAGCGTAACGCCAATAACCATTTAATTTACCATCCTAATAAGCTCAGCACATATTAATGCGATTTATACGTTCGCATCAGCGCTAAAAGTGTCTAAACTCAACTTATAACAGTATTACGTCGCACAGGGGTGGCAAATTGCCTCACTCGAGATAACGACTTTATTAATTTGATTAATCCCGGCTCATAGACACATGGTCCTAATAACTTGCGAAGGTTGCGCACCCCTGTCTGGCCCAGAGAAAGGTTTCGACAGAAGGATCATAATTGACTTAGCTGTGTTGTCTTCTATTTCTGTACCTTTGTTACAGTTTACAGGTTATCACTGTTATCGTTAAAACGCTTACCTAGGTATAGAAAAAAATTGGCCCTGAATTGGCTCAGGGGCAAGCCATTGGTATGCAATATAATAAACTAGCTTCTGCCAGCGGTTTCACCCGCATCCCGTGGGAACTACTTCCCGTACCGGGATAAAAAGTAGCATATAGCCTTCCTCGATAAATGGGCTATCTAACACTGAAAGAATTTTTCAAATCGGACCAGTAGTTCCTGAGATTAGCGCGTTCAAACAAACAAACAAACAAACTCTTTAGCTTTATAATATTAGTAAGTATAGATTTTACATACCAATTCTATATAAGTAGGTACTGTTACAAATGTGCACAGTGTAGGTATAGTACTGAATTTAGACCTATGAATAAAGTGTGCCTTCTGGGTATTCCTATAAGGTGGTGTTGTCAGTAATATTAATATAATAACTGCGTCATCGAGAGTAATTAAGTGCGTACCTGTAGTTTGATGTTCAAGATGAACATAACGTATGGACTGAAAGACAAAATGTAATGTATGTAGAGTGAAAATATTGTATACTATTTTTAGAATCTATCACTCAAAATGGCTTTCCATTATCTTAATTCAATTTACAAAAGTAACTCGATATATTTTAATTCTGTTCGGTATTACAACATTGGATTTATGTCAACTTGAATATTAAAACGATGCTGTAACTTTCATAGGTTTAAAAATATTCCCCTTCACAGCAAAACAACCAATTTCACAAACACCAAAAAAAAAAAAACCTGTAAAATCGATCCTTCAAAAAATAAACCCGGCTCCCGATATCATTCTGAAATCTGTCCGATTGCGTGGCCATTACTCATGACAGCCTGATTGACAAATGATCTGACACCAGGGTACCTGATCACCACTGTGTTTACGTTGGGTACACTAATTAAGCATATTTTTTGTGAAAAATATAGATTTTTGGGGGTTTTAATTGTAGATGTGAAAATAAAGTTAAAAATAGGTGTTCTCGTGCTATAAAATACTTCAAGGATAACTTTAATGATAAATATAAGTAAACTAGCTTTCACCCACGGCTTCACCCGCATATTGAAAGAAGTACATCTCACACCCGGACAATAAGTATAGGACATACTTATACATGTTCTTTCTAAGCCTCTCAGGTTCTAATGAATACTGTAAGTACCAAAAATTGAAATAAGTCTAGTAGTTTTGACGATGATTTTGATGAAAGTGCTGCGGACAGACGCACTTAAAAATATTACTAAGTGTAGTAAAAAGTTTAATGTTAGTTACCATACAAAATGATAAAAGATAGGAAAATTAGAGTTCGTTTAGTTTCTATATATTATTATACCCAAAATATCTTATTGCTCATAAATAAACAAACTATGAAATCAATCATTATTTTTAGACAACTATAGGTAACTCATCATTATTTTCGACAAGTAAATGCTGGCGGCCATAAATCATTATTTTTACCTCTGCTTATTAAAGAGCCAACTTAATATCTAAGTTAACAACGTAAGTTTATGTATCAGATCCCTCCATACTCAAGTTAAGCCCTGAGGGCACGTCAGGAGCATGCACTCCATTACAGATTTACAATATATTATACTAGGTATTTTACCTCCTTTCTGAATATATACCGACTTCATTGGATATGCATAGTTCTCAGTAAAAAAATCTCGATGAACATAAGAGGGATTAGCATTACGAATCGGGTTTAAAGAAGGAATTTGCTCACTCCAGAATTATGTCGTGGAATTGTTATCGTAAATAAATAGTAATGCATACTGATTCTATCCCCATTATATTAAATTTTATTAATGTAGGTATGTACTAACAATCTAATTTATATTACTAAATATATAATACGCCAGAAACAGAACGCAGAACATGCTCTAGTTCTATCTTTACTTGGTCTAAACGCACCCTTATAAAAAAAACACAAACATAACAATAGGTAGGTATTAATTAAATTAGTCTATATGAAACTGAGCACTTACAATACACTCAAACATATAGAACTACGTACACCAAGGAGGTCGGGCCGAAAGGCAAGACGTTGCGTCTCAATTACCTTCATCCCTATTTAGTATAATGGGGGTTGAAATGTGCACAAATTAAACTAAGCTCAGTCGTGCTGAAAACTTGGCGGTTCAGACGGCAAGACTCCACGTTTTCGAGAACATTTCGTGTATAATAATTGCAGTTTGAGGAGGTAAAGTGCTCTTTCCAATTACGATTTGATCCTCTCTAAGGCACCTACTTATATTTTGGTAGAGAATAGCTTTTTAAAGAGCTGAGTAGATTGTTCTACCATCTCGCTTTTCAGCGATATTAAAACACCAGGAGAGATCCGATGTGGTTGGCGTGGTTGAGAGTAATGATCATGACACGATATGTATGTTTCTTCTGCAGCCCTATGTGTTTTATTACTATATATAGATTCATTATATACACAAGGAAACGTCAACTCTATCCCGTTTGTTCTAAAACTGTGGCTTTCTGTTCAATAATGCACATCCCCGGCAAAATCAACAAATAAGGATTTTATCACATAATCCAATAACCTTAATCAAAATCAGGACTCCTCAAAAAGAAGACTTGGACCCATCAGCGCTAGCCACCACTTAGTCTATCTACACTGTCAAACAAACAAAAATCACCAGCTTGTAAATCACTGGCTAATTTACACAAATAGTGCATGTAACGATGCAACAGTATCGGCTAAGTCTGGCTGCCTTCCAAACTAAGATATATGGGTGTTGGTAATCGCCGGGGCACCCAGTTGGCTGGCCTGCAGTTTAGTCACCAGACCAGATTAGATAGATTTATAGACTACTCATCGGATTATTGATATTTAGGTAATTTGAAGGTGTTTCATGTTTTGGTTGCTGTTTTGGATGATCAAAGGTAAGTTGGTTGAGATGGTGGACGTGGAATGTTATGAGTTGTCAGTTAGGTGGTCTATTGTTTTAGAAGATGTGAAAGATGGCGTTAATTATTATAGTAATTTTCATCAATTTATTAATGTTTTAGAAACTTGCGTGTTTTCATTAAAATAAATTGAAACTAATGTATGTATCTGTTTTTTTTTTAGTTATTCATAGTCTTCATTCACCAACTTAATTTTTTGCGAAATCTCCATACAGCAAAAGAACAAACTAGTCTTCTAGAGCCCAACATCAATAACCAGCTTTCCAGCAGTCGATTAAAAATCTAGGTCACACATGATCTGAGTCCTGCAGCACAACGGTAACAAACTGACGTTTTATTTGCTTGCATTACCATTGCAAATGTCACTTTGTGGGAACTCGCTTTGTGTCGCCGTGGTGGAGAGCGAAAGAATTGGTAGAGATGTGGTATGTATGATATATTGTTGGGTGTTGAGTGGTAATGAACTTAGTGGTTTATTAGAAAACATAATTATTTGCTTCTAAAAAATTGTTTGATAAACTAAATTAGTTAGATAGATTAAGGCGAAGACTCTCAAATACATACTTCGTTAAAAATGTTTACGTATGTCTGCTAAATGTATCCTCAATAAAGAAAGGTTAAACTAGGATCATGATTTAGCAGACATATGTAGGTATATGTAGTTTTGTAAGAATTCTATGAAATAATTATTTTTAAAACTGATTCTATTCTAGAGGTATAATGGAATTCCATTAGAATTAATTGAATCATCCTATCAACAGTTGTCTTTCGAAACTACAAGTGTGCGGTCGGCAATAACTGCAGTCGTCAGCGGAAATTCAAAATGTACGTTAAAACTACTTTAAATTTTAAAATTTAGTTTTTTAGTTGACAAAATATTAGTAGTCATTGGTCAGTAGAACAGTGTGTTGACAGGCTGGGGCAGGCTGGGACAGACTGGGGCTCCAAAGTGCGCGGGGATGAATAAACCATGGCGCTATTGAACTACTCCTGTGGCGAATGCTCTGACACTTCGAGGTGAAAACATAGTGAGGGTTAAAAGCTTTTTGCGTTTTGCAGTTTCAATCGCAGGTTAATTTTAGTTAGATATCTACTTTACTGGGTGTCTTAAAAGTTTTAAGGATATGTTCAAACTACGAGTATTTTTTAGATAGAACAACGAAAAAATGTTGTACAATGCTGTGTAAGACACAAAAGCAATTAGTTGTATGGATGTCACAAAATAGTCGAGACTGTGTATAGAGTTATACACATGTTAAGAAAAATATACCACTCTGCTTCCTAATTATTTCCTAACTTACAATTCGTAATTCCGCTCACGCTCCGCTCAGCACAAACACAGCAGACCCCTAGCAAGGAATGCATTGGTTTTCTTCGAGAACATGATTATCTTGAAAATATAAATATTTCATGAGCTTCAGCGTTAACCTTCAACAATGGGGTATTCAGGTATTTGTCATGGGGTGGCTTTTGCAGTTTATTTGTGTTGCTTATTTTGTTATGTTGCGGTTGGTCACATTGAAGTGGCTTTACAATGTATGAAAGTTTTTAAATAAGTAGTAACTTTGAATCATGTAGATAATAAGGTGCTGAAAGAAACTGTGCCTTGATTAATAAATTAGGCAAATTAAAACTAGTGAATGCTGGGTTTCATACTTTTCATAATTTCAACGTTTGACTGTATATGTAATTACCACAAATAACATAATATTTTTTATATGTTTATTCCACTAAATACTTTGCAATATTTTATGTAGAAACGAAGATTGTTTATGTCTTGCAACTTAGTTGTTAGCTTTAAAGAGGCTTTTCACATCTGCGAAATTCTTATGTGTTTATGTTGCTATTTACGACAATTCACTCATCCTTTATTTTATTAAAGTTGAACTGTGAATATGGGTAAAAATATTATTACTTCGAGAATCGTGACAGGAATGATCTTTTAAATCCAGAGGGCAAAGTTAATGCTTCCCATAATTAAATGCCGTGGGACCTACTCCATGTCTCCTCCATGATTGAACAATATACAGAAGAGCAGGTGAATTAAAATCCAATCACTGACGCTATTAAGTCAATTATCATGCAAATAACACAATATGCACTATACATCTAGTAACTCATTTCATTACAATCATTCACTATAAATTTTCAACCTTAAATCAAGGAAATAACGTCCAATTTACAACGCAACTCATTAGGTACATAAACTTGTGTAAAGAAGCTTATAATATGAACTTTATGACCTTGAGATAAGATAGCTTTTTGATTGTAACTTTGGAAAGTTCATTATTAAGTAAAACGGGGTACAGTCGCGCTTAATTTTAAAAATGTTAAAGTGTTTATGAGGCGTTTATCTCGTAAAATGTTAATTCATGATCGCGATATGCACAGTGTACAGTCGCGCGGTAACGTGATCACGGTTTATTTTTATGACGCGTTGTAAAATGTGGATAGATGGATTTTATAGCATTACTTTACCTACTTTTATAAAAAGGAGGCTTGTTACACTCAGTAATTATTGTGAGCTTTGTCTAAAGATTCACAATATTTAATAACTCTTTATCCGTTACCGTTGGTTATTTTGAGGCGTTCCATCTAGTTTCTTGTGTGTCCATCATTTGATCAGTTTCAAATTACCATAACCTATAGTACAAATGAGACCAAAAAGTGAGTGTGAAGTTACATTAATTCACAACAGGCTGAAAATTTGTGAGATCGTTTAAAATATAATAATAAATAAAATTTCAAAGTTCCCCATGTTTCCCCTGTATGGAAAAAAAATATTCAAGGTCAAAGGTAAAAAATATGTATTTGGCAGTGTTGTCAACTACCTATGCACAATTATTTTCATTTTTTAAACATTGAATTTAGTTTTTTTTTGTTTATTGAAGGGAAGCTAGATTGCCTAACCATATCAAGTACCTACGGAGAATTAACCATATCAAGGACGAAGAATTTCAAAACCACGTAGTACATTTTTCCTTGACATTATTAATTACTTTCACATGGCTTAATTTTCGTTGCTGACCATACTTGAAGACCAGTCGATGTAACACGCAGTTTAATACCAACTGCTCGATAATTTCTTTTTCGAATACCAACGACCAAAGACCAGCCAATGCAGAGTGATACCAGAAGGTAATGTTTCTTCAACGTGGAATATTCAATGTTTGATATTGGGTAGGTTCATCGTTTAGCCATACAAAATATTTATTATTGTTTTATGCAACCCATAATACAGGAAGTTTATGAACACAGCGGCATTTAAAACGATTTCGTACATATATAAATGGTGGGTATGCAACTTCATTCATCCATGCGATCTTCGTCGGTAAACTTGAGCTTCTGCACACTGTTTTCCTTTTGGACTTACTGCTACCACCAGAATTTGTAACGATACTTATTATATTCGAAAGTGTGAGAAATAACGATCACAATCAAGCTCGCCACTTATCTTAAACTAAAGCTTAACACACATTTTACAGCGCAAACAAACACTAAAATATCGATATAATCGGTGTTCCGTTTATCGAGAATCGGTAATTGTCCACTCGATAAGGCAACAGAGTTGGTATCGATTCTCGTTAATAAGATGCGAGGAGGACAGGATATGCAATGTAGAACCTTTTTTGTATGTAATTAGACTGATTTGAATGCTTCAGGGAAATGGTAATAGATACGGTTTAATAGTTAACTACGTACTGTAGTTTATATCCCAGTTTGTCTATATCCGTTCGGTGAAATCGGTTAAGATTCCATTCAGGTTACCATATTGCAGTTAAATCTGCGGATACATTTTTAGTGTTCAGCTATGTGGGAGTTAACCGACTTGAAGAGAGATCCTTCCCATACAATTTATATTTAGATGACATCATTTGAGAACGAATTATTGTACTGAAACCCTTTTCAGACTCCCAATCAAGTTGTGAAAGTTGACAAACCTAACGAAGGCGCCGACTGACGTACTCTCAGATCCAAACATACCTTCCACACCAATAAACAAATGATTCAACGACACTAAAACTTACAACAACGTCACACATAATTTCCAGAAAGAAATTAGCGCCATTTAATTCGTCACCTCTGCGAACACGCTATGAAAAATATGGCGGGCGAAAATACACGAATTCTGTCGAAATTATGTGTGCAATTCACATTAAAATAATTAAGCGCTTTGATCGGGGTCCGTGGACTAAGAGAATTTAATATGCAACCTCTTCACATCAAAGGGGAACTCCCAAACAGAAATTAACTACAGGATGCTACTTAAGTGATGAGCGATTGGCGTGACTCATCCGTGTTGGGTGGTGTGGAAAAGCTGCTATTATTTCACAAGAAAATATGTTTTTATATTAATTTTGACAGTATTTGATAAACATAGTGTGTGACAGTGCAATTTGGTGTTGAACAGATTGTGAAATGTCGTTTTTCGTTACAAGAATTGGCTTCGTGGATTTATATTTAAGAATGGATATTTTTGATCTTGATCCTTATAATAATTTTAAACTTGCATGCCCAAATAACGCTACTTAAAAGTTTTTAACAAAAGTCTACTTTGTAGCGATCATTTTGGGGCAGCATCAAAATACCTTTTGCAACATTCTGTATGTAAGATTTTCATACAATCAGTTACAGTCCGTTTTATTAGTCCTGACCACAGATATTTATAATGCTACAAGTAATAAACTACCTACATATTTTCTTGCAATAACTAGTAGATAATATTCCTATTTTTCATACAGTTTATAACTTGTACCACAGGAAACAGACAGAGCAAATATCATTACATTCATATCCGCGTTTCCAATTCCTTGGAATCATGTTATTAGATGTTGTTTTTTTAACCCAACGTTGCGAGTTCGCTTAAAAACGTTACGTTCCGGTATTTATTATTACAGCTCTCAAAAGGGAAGTAAAGTCAATATGAGTTTTTAATGATTTTTAAACGGTTGAGTGTATGTGTTACTGTTTACATTAATTTGCATATATTTTTATGGGAGATCATTTTATTCAGAATTTATTATACGTATAGATTGGTGATTCATTTATTTACACAACATAATCAACTGATCGATAGAATTTATAAGAGAAATCAAAGATGAGTGTTAGTAATTTATACGGACACTAGCTGGCAGCGGCTTTACACGCATCCAGGTAAACAGGTGGCCTACTTATTTTCGAAAGTAAAGATGACTTAAAAAATCAAAGTTTAAGCTCATAAAATCCGATTTTTCTTCAGGAAGAATGTTCCCAGATTTTCACAATTTTCTACGCTTGGTAATCTGCAGTTAGAGTAATCTCTTAAACCTGTGGTGCCCTCAGGCTCCCCTTGTTTTCCGAGGAACCCCTGACCAGTCGATATTAAACCCTGTGGGATCTGCCACAAACATGGCGACTTGAGTCAATAGCTGAGGCTATATTGACGAATAGGTATAATATGTATTTGTTTGTACTCGGTATTATTTCATATTGTGTTGTATTATTTTTTGCCAAAATAAATACCTATGTGGTTTTTTCGCCAAGTTTCTTGGGAAATATGGAAAATTGTTACTCTGTTAGTTAATATTTTAGGTTATCATTGTTGCCACTATGCCATGATTTGATTTTTTACCCGACTGCGTCTCTCAAAGGAGATGTGTTTACTAGTGATGTGTTTATTTTATGTTGGACGAACACTACTCTATTTTTTCCTAACCTATCAGAAGAAAAATGTTAGTAATATATTTATGAAGATAAGCATTATTGGGAAGATACCGACTTGAATATAGGAAACCAATTGAAACCTCCTACTAATATTATAACACATTTAAACTGAGTCCTCATATAAGAAAACTGTACAAAATGATTTCAATAAATCTCAGAAAATTCCTCTTTTCTTTAGGAAATCAGAGGGTAACGGGATTATGGTGCTCTCTGTTAGGAAATCGAGTCACGGTGCTTCGTTAGGGCGTGTGTACACAGCCTGCACCCGCCTACAGACAGGTAAATTATGTGTGTTTTACAACTGTGTGCTCTGGGGTTAAGTCTCACGGAGAATTTCAAAAAGGAATATTCGGAGGGGTGCACATTATTACTTTTTGTGTTCGTGTTTTGAAATGTTCTGTGCCGTTCGTTTTACGAGCATAATAACGAGACTGATAGAGTTTTTTCTGTATTTTTATTAGTTTCTAGGGTATCTTTGCTGCCATTTTATGTATGTATGAAGAACTAAAATGAATTTAAAGCCTACACAGTTCTCATTAAAGGCCTGCGTACGTACTTAAAGGTACAAAAAAACTTATGCTATTTTCCAATTAAGAAAGTCACGTACTCCACACATTTTCGAAAATTAACACGTATTGAACAAAAGCGCGAATGGTTCACACATTAATTTGGAATTTTCAATCAATCCCGTCATGGTTTGAAGGCGAGAGGTTGAAAGGACCAATTGTTTCCAACCAAAAGTCCGTGATTACGAGCCGAAGGAACCTTAAGTCTTAAATAACGTGGTAACAATCTCCGTAATAAGCTGTTATTACGAGTAATAAGCAATTTGAAGTAACAAGGATAGGCGCGAGATAATTAGTGTAATAAAATATATTTATAAGGTTACCGTTTTATCTTTACTAGTAATGCGATTTGGTCTTTATAGACCAAGAAAGGATAAAATTATAAAACCAGGAATCCTGAGCTTAGTTCAAATCTCCATATTTAAGTCCTTTTTACAACATGATATGGTTCGTGTAAATAGGTCTAAGTACATAGTACATTTTTAATAATTTGTTGATTAAATAGATACGACTTCCGTGTTTCAGTAGCCACTTTAAATCGCGGGTTCAGTCCATGATTTCAATAGGTAATCTAGTTAAGTCAGCTGTTATTGGTAGTCAGACAGTCCGACAGTCAGTTGCCCAGAGTTGAAAACGTCACAAAGGGATCGCTCATGTAAAACACCGAATCAGCTGCATCGATGCTAGGTAGATGATGAACTTAATAAATAAATAAAGTCAACTTAATATAGAGTTAACATACAAAATGAAACTGCCAGTAACTATTGTTTTAAACTTTATGCAGTAACCGCTTCCTGTGAACGCAGTGGATGAGTTACGGACGTTACGGTCAAAGCATTGTTAACTCGCGAATTGCCATTTTAGTTACATATTAAGACAAAAGTGGGACGAAGTAGGAAGCATTCGAATGTTCTAGAACTAATTTATGGTTTGAACATAAAAAGAGTAACAGGACTGCTTTGTGTTCTTTAGTGCCATAAGATTTTTAGATCCGATTTTCACAATTTTCATAATGAAAAGACTACCGATTAATGTACAATTCGTCATGGACATAAGTTGTAAGTGGTCCGGTAACAGGCTACTTTTATTTGACTATGTAAGAAATAACCGCTGAATATTATAGTAGGTATCTCAAGTTATTGTCTTATCATTTCTCTATCGCCGAGTAAGTCACACATTATTGTCCAACAAAGCTCTAGATGACACAATTGTGGGAGAAACTTTTGACTTAACCATCAATACCTTATGCAATGCCTTACGTCCATCGCCATGCTCACTCATGTCCAGGTACAAGGAAGCAGCAGCTGACGTATGACACGAGGCGTGGATGTAGGTGTCCAGTAACGCGATAGTGCCTTGTAGTGCATCGAACACCGTTACTATTCGGAGCGTAGCGTCCGACATGGTGCTGCACTAGTGCTGTACTTGTGGGGGAACAGTGAGAGCGGGAATAATGTATGTGGAAATATGTAGATTTTCTTAAAGTTTATCTCTTCTTGATAAACAGCCATGATTCCACTGAATGGAAGAATTTAGATTGCTTGGCTGTCCTTTTGCCAGTATCCCAATTTAAATAACGAATTTATGTGCTGTGCCGTTCAATGGCTACTCCTCACAATAGTGAAAATTCTGTTTATTTTTGCCATCCGCTCTCAACCATTTCAGGGTAGCACCAGCAGGTGACAGAGATGCAAGAGAGGTCTGGGCCACAAACACGTACCTACATCTGCTCTGAATAAAGTACCAAACCTCTACTGATTTTTCCGAAAACTATATCACCCGCTAATCGCTCCCACTGAGACCCAGCTACACTCGCGCGCGCTAGTGTTTATGAGTCGGACTGCGCGTGGGCAGGTGCTAACGTACAGTCGCGCGCTAAAGTGATAATTTCATTATGCGCGCACTGATTATAGCGATAATCGACGCTTGATGCTTTCATGTGGTTTTGTGAGCTTTGAACTTAGTGGTTTGAGAGTTTTTGATTTAGTTCTGAAGGTGAATTAAGGCTTGATTTTAGATTGTCATTCATAGGCACAACATCCTCCGAAACGTTAGCGATGATTAATTCTACGATAAGATAGTAGTGGGCATTTTTACTTAAAATAAAACCAACTAAGTAACTGTAGTAGTCTAGGCTACTAAAACTCAACATCCTTGATTTTCTGACTACCTACTTACTTACCTTCTAATCGACAAATAACTTTTTAATATCATTTTTGAAAATTGATTGAAGCTTATTTTGATTTCATAAAAACAAAACAACAACCAACGAATTCAATTAAAAAATAAAAATGAATCCAAAAGAGAACAAAATCACCTCTGCACGCGAGCGTCCGGCGCGCGCGCAGGTGATCTCGCGACTTTACGAGCTCGTAAAGTACAGGCGCGCGGGAAAGCTTTAAATAGATTTAGGTGTGAGCTGTGACTTACTTGTGTACAGGGAAAATGCATCTGCAGAGTTTGTAACAAATGGTTAATGTATGGGGGAAGTAATTCAGGATATGTTGGATAGCTTAGATTGTTATAAACTTAGATCAACTTTGGAACTGTAATGATGGGTTCAACATCTCTTTGTATATAAAGTATGTAAAGTAAAGCGAACTTAAAACCGTATACAATTTGCTTTTTTGGTTTTCATTTCGAAATAATGCTGGCTTATATACTGGACACACATTTTAATACGTAGTTACGAAACACCAGTTTCATACAGCCTTTCACACACAAAACTTCATAACTTTAACCACTAGTTAATTTAACTAAGTACAGTAATACAATTAGCAATACAAAGCCTCAAATCATAATAAACATCCATACATGAAGAGAATTGCAACAAAATAAGGAAACAATGAAATAATAGACATTATACTCATAACGGGACGTCCACGAGACGAGAAGGGATATAACCGGGAACAAAACGGAACGTAAACGGTTGATGGTTTAATATCTTATTTCTGTCATGGTGTTCTATGATGTAGGTATTTATTTAATTTACAAAAGAAAAGTATCTACATATACGAGTGTGTAAGTACATTTTAAGTGGTCTAGTACCCATAGTATTAGTTCTGCTTAGTTTGGGACTATATGCCGTTGCGTGAGAAATATTCAACTAACTTAAACCTATGTATCAGTATTTTTGAGTACCTTTAAAATGCATTATTCATTCATTATTAACGCCCGCAAAATACGGCACAATTTCCGGAAAACATTCATAACACAATGTTAGTCAAAAGCTCATATTTTATCGAATACTAACTGCTAGATTTGAATACAATTTATATTCCATTTGGCCGGCCTACTGTTATCAATCACGGCGGTTGCGGCGTACCGACGTATCGGCGTATCGGCGTATTGGCGGCGGAGCGTATCGGCGTATCGCGCTGTCGTATTTAATGCTCAAATTGTTTCAATTGATTGCGCTGAGCTGATTCGGCTTTTCGTGGTCGATCGATCTTTTCGATCGTTAGGGCTGTCGCTCTAGTGAATTTTATTGGATATTTTGTTTGTTTAAAATGTTGTTTACTTATCTTAGTTATGTGGATGCCCAAGAATATGGCGATGATGACCGTCTGTAAAAATATGTTTTGAAAATAAAACTTAAATTATGATATTTTTTTAATTTCTATGATATCAATCATAGAAATTAAAAAAATATCAATATAACTAACGTTAAATATCTTAATCTAAAGCTATTTACTTAGACTATAATCTAATTCTGATGCAGTAAGTAGTTTCAGAGATGTCTTTAAAAATACTTGGGTGATTTTGAAAAATATGAACAAGGTCAAAATATAATTAGAAAGCCGATTGTCTTTGAATCGTAAAAGCAATCGTAGCATTTCACGCTAAATGCTACAACTTTCTATGCCGATTCCTTTCTGAATCAATGGCTCGGAAACACGAACTTTTGATACACGCCAATTAAGTATTAGAATCTAGTTTGCAATTGCTAAAAAATCGAACATATTCTACTTTCACTCCAAAAGTGGATCCACCTATGTAGATATGTGTATTTCAGGTACAATAAAAGTTATAAACCGGATCTCGAAAGCACTTACATCTAGCCAAGTACGTTATATTTATCTATAAGTACTAAATACCATAAAATTGACATTTTCAGGAATGACTGGGAAGATTTGAAAATTCTTTCAGTATTAGATAGCCTAATTATCGAAAAAGGTTACATGCGAGAGAGAAACCGCTGGAAGACGCTAGTATTAAAATAATTTTGGACATACAAAAACGTCTTATGATAAAAGCATGCACTGATCTAACCGTCGTCGTTATCAACTAAACAAAACCAAAAAAACATTAATGAAGCACTTTCAAATTAGTTCCGTCTACCGTTTCCTATTGGTATCAATATCTAACGAGTCGTAACTAATACCATCAGATGTTTATATTACACGCGATTACCGGTAATAGAACCTGTATCCTCACAATGTAACTCGTAATAGAGACATGAGTATCTAGACGTTTTGACAAATGACCGACGCCCGGAGGTCAGTGGTGAAAGTGTCGGAATTCTTGGCTGCACTGCAACTTTGGGAGAGAGATAGATCGATGGGAACTGGTGTTGGAAAGAGTTAAGATGGTAAATGATGCATTTTATAATCGGTTTGATCTTTTATTTTTATTTCAGGTGTTTAATGGGCTTGCTATGCATTGCCTTAGGCCTTGTCAAGTAATAAAATAGGCTTAATAAACTATTTTCTCTAAGAATAATAGTTGAATAAAACTATTGCTACGATTTTCTAATTACTAAACTGACCATTTATGGAGGTAATAATTTTATCTTAAATTGATTTTATGATCAAACATATTTGGCTCGATTTGTCCACATCTTCAGTCGTTAACTATCAATATTAAGACAAATCCTATACTATTCGCAAAAGTATCAGATAACAACTTTTCGAGTCCCATTATCATACAAAATACTACAGGTCCAGTTCAAATAGCTCCATTAAAATGAAACTTTCGAAAACAAAGCTATTACTAAAATCACATTGTTCCCAAAACAATGCAAACTCTTTTGTACAGAACCATATTATCATTCGAGACTGATATTACTATAATATTAGTTTCCCAAAGTTCTAATACAATAGCGAATAAAATCGAAATACACTTAGAAACTTAGTTGATTTCAAATTAAATATTATCTGATATCATTGAGGAGCAACAACAGCTTCAAATGTTGTTGGCAATGTTGGCACCAATATGTGGTCAGTTCTTCTGGAAATATGTAGATGGGTGAGGCCTATGTTCAGCGGTGAATATCTTACTCTACTGAAATGATGATGAAGGTGTAACAAGGGATAAAATGGGTACCTTTTTCAAACTAGACCCTTTATTAAAGGGAAACCCATTCAAGAACCTCTTGCCATACACTATACACCTACTAGATGAAAAAGACAATCTGGCCAGGGTCTCCGGCAAGCAGTAGATACAGGTCGCTGAAAATCGAGCCAAATGGCGAACCTTCGGAGAGAGCTTTATCAAGCAATCGACGACTTTTGGCTGAAATGCCATATACTAAAAACAAAAAAGACAATTACCAACATTTGTGAGATCTGAGACCAGTATCAACTTTGGCCAATATTGGTACCAACGTGTGAAGAGGCGTAAGGATGTAACAATTTGGTGCAGATAACCCCAAGGGAACCTTTAACTCGGCGCGAAACGTTGCCGTAACAATAGAATAACGTTATCGCGAACAACGTTACTGTGTGTTGTAACTGTTACGATTAACGCGTTTTTGGTTATGACTTGCTTGCGTTCTTGTTTCTTAGATATCCTCGTAAAGGACTGTGATAATCATGAATGGATAGGTGGTTTTTGAATTTATTTCATAACATGACAACATGAAGTTATGGCACGAGTAGGTACGAGTGTGAGAGTATGTCTCGTGCAGAGAGATTAACCAACAGACGAAGATTAAAAAAAATGTCAAACACTAAATGCTAGTTAAGAAAACTAAAATATTCTAATGCTGAAGAGCTTGCTTGTTTGGCTGATTGACGAGCTACTCTCAGCAACTACAAATCCGACCAATTTGAAAAATTATTTCGGTGTTACATAGCCCATCCATTGAGAAAGGCTATATAGATAAAAGCTACGTTTTATACGAATACTTTAGATATTTTTCCCCCTTTACAAATAAAACCAATATTCGCAAATTGACAGCCCTAGCTTCAGCTACACAGCGTTTAAGTTGATAAAACCAACAGTTCCATATTCATGTTAGGGCTGTGTACAAATGTTCGCGCTTACGTTCCATTACACGGTATTGCTCGCTATTATTACAAGGCTACAGAGTTCGGGAGTAAGGGGATAAGTTTGTGTAGGCTTTAAGATCTTTGGAAATATAATTTGGGGTAATGGGATCAATATCGACTGAAGGCTAATTGTTCGTGGGTAGATTTTGGAACCCTGGGTCCCTACTATCTATTGAATTTCTTATTCTAATTTATTTTGCAGATTTTGAAGTAATTAACTTATTTCTGGCACCTCGAACCACCGCGGTGTGCAAGTAAAGCAGATCTCATGTCATGAGATAGGCCTGGTATCGTGTGTAAATATTTAGAAACGCAATTCAGTGTGAAAAATAAGATCACAATACCACTTATGAATGAGAATGGCAAAATTATTTAAGGTTTTTGAATACATGACCGTGACCAACAACCATATCTTTAAGAATAAGAATTATTATGGTTTTTAAAACAGCCTCTATTGTTAACTTTTAGCGTACCTACTTCTACTAATATTATGCTTAACGTGTACCAAGTTTCGTTGTCAGAAAAACAGCGTGTTGAACAGTAAAACATGTAAATAACTTTACAGCATAGCGCGTGTGGTCCGCTGAAATAAACTGAAAAATGTCGTAAACCCAGCTAATTGAGTTGGCAGTAAAAATGCGCTCGTTCCGTGGCTTTTCTCGGTATTTTGATTATTTTCAGTCATTTGTAGTTACTGCGTTTTTGATGTGATGAGTAAAGTGAGTAATGGAGCGAAATTGAAACGTAAAATTATTGTATTTCGTAATCTAGAAATTTAAGACACAAAGTAGTTAAAAAGACTGCGGGATTGTTCGAAAGAGTTACCGCGGCCCTGGTACATAAAAGGCCTACGAAGGAATACGATGGGTTTTAGTCAGTAAGAGTCTGAAATCATCAAATCACTCCCTCATGCTGCTAACCCAACGCACAACGGGAGTAATTTGATAATTTCCAATAGTAATAAAAAAAGTTAGAGTAAAAGGAAGCCCGAAAGATCCGACTGAGGTACTAAAGTACACTGACGCCAAAATTCTGATATTTGAAATACGATGATGATGATATCGCGACATTATTCGTAAGCTAAAATGACTAATTTAACATACCTATGTATAACACGATATATGGTTTCCTATAACAACTTAAAATTATGATAGACACAGCCCTAGAATGCAATTAAGGTCGCGGCCGATTCGCGACGGTGATTACAGAACCAAATTAAATAAATTATCACAATTTATTTATTTACTTAAACAAATGTTGCGGTTAATTACCGTCGTGTTTATGTTAGAGGTTTATGCAGTCAATATTTATATTAATTACTATTAATTTTTCATGTCATATCGTGGAAAAATCGCCGGAGGCTCGGCTAGTTGCAAATGATCATTGCAGAAGATGGATGCAGCTCGTAAATTATGTCAACCTACTTCTTGCACCCAGATAAAAAGTAGCCTATAAGCTCTGTTCCAAGTTTCATCAAAATCCGTAAAGTGTATTTTGCGTGAAAAAGTAAAATATATCGATACATATACATCCAAACTTCAGGTTTTTAATATTAGTGTGATTAGAGCAGGTATAACACATTCTGAAAAACTTCATATTCCAGATGTGACCGCTCAAACGGCAGAAACGTAATTTGACAGCAATAGCCACCTAATGTGAATACTTTACTATGTATTTTAACTACGAACGTTAATTACCCATTTCCTATGTGAATTAATATCCTGAGAGAACGTTATGGTTTCTGCAATCAATTAGTTTGTGCTCAATCTTGTAGGTATTTAAAGTAGGTACCTAATTGAAAGTAGGGTAAAAATAGTAGACCCTAGAATGCAATCATGCATAACATTAAAACTAAACAAAACTTTGAAGCAGAACTTATATGGAAAACAGCAGAGTTGGTGCAACCTAAGACACCGCACAGAATCAATGATGCGACTAATAACCGCACATCAAACACGACCAATAAAGCGCACTCCAGACAGCACCCATACCGACAATTAATCGCTGCGATTTATATCATCCGCAGCCAATAAACAAACAAGGTATTACGCTTCATACCGGTCGAATTACACGATTTCAATTAATCGCGACGCCCGAGGCGACCGTGACGCACGTGTGCAGACGCAGCGATTAGTCGTCATTAGCAGTCGCTGGTCGCCCGTGTGCGCCCGCCTTTGTGGCCAGCCAATTAACTTGTAATCAAGTTTGCGATCGACACTGTAATTAGGGATGGCGCAAGGATTAAGTTTAAGGATATTGTCACCTGATAATCCTGGAAAAATCGAATTAAAGAACTTTTGGTTAAAAAAACAAATTTTTGCTTAGTTATTTTTACTGTTTCAATCCCTGTTTAAAGCCGAACTATCTGGGAGATAGCCAGCTATATTAATTTGACCTAGTATGTGTATTAAATAGGGTTTGGTACTAATAAAACAACTATTTTATACACTGATCTCGATAGCTCGATCTAATGGTCTCATTTATTGCATAAAAAAAATTCACACCTAACCAAATCGTTGTAACGAAACCATAGCGCGATCTATTTCGACGCCAACGCCATCTAGTTACGAAAAAGACAACTTTGGCGCGCTATGGTTTGTTTTGTTTTAACTTGATGAGCAGTTATTGATCATGATCATTAACATACCGCCCACCAAGGACAGTACTGACGGAATGTCCTTCATAAAATGATTGATTTTGCTCTAACTAATATACAATTTGATCTAAAGTTTGATCTAGAGTTTGATCTAATTACTAACTATTCTTAAAACTATATAATTTAGCATGCGGAAAACTTAAAACTACTTAACAACTCCACTTAATATATTTACATAATTTTTACCAATTAAAAATACATGTTCCCAAAATAGTAAAAACTTTAACAATAACTTTAAAAACATACGGTAAAACTAAGTTCATCTTAAAAATACACAAAAAACATCTTAAAAAATAATTTGATCTTGAAACATAAACAATATATTTTAAATGTACAAATAACAATGTGTTACATCTGGTATAAATAAAAGCTTTTTGTAAATAAAACAAGTAAGAGTAAAATAAATTCATTCATCTGATACTGGTAAAATACAAAGTTTGGAGGTTGGCCGTTTTATAATGGAACTTTTAGTACGTAAGGTGACTACACGGGTAATATTATCATCACCAGGGTGTTTTTCTATAATGCGCCCTAGTAACCAGCGACTTGGCGGCAAATCGTCCTCCTTAACTAGGACGATGTCCCCTATTTTGGGCTCAGGAGTCCTTAAGGACCATTTGTACCGGTTCATAAGGCTTGACAAGTACTCTTGATACCACCGTTTCCAAAATGATTTTAGCATTCTTTGTATGAATTGCCACCTTGTTAAATAGCTAACGTTTGTGCTGTCATAGTCAGCGTCTGGTACATTCACTATAGGCTCTCCGATAAGGAAATGTCCAGGAGTTAACGGTAAAGGTTCACCAGGATCAGTAGAGTTAATGACACTCATAGGCCGTGAATTTAAACAAGCCTCCACTTGACTGAGGAGTGTGCTCATTTCCTCATACGTTAGTGTAGCGTCACCGATGACTCGTTTGAGGTGAAATTTGGTAGACTTCACCCCTGCTTCCCAAAGTCCGCCGAAGTTAGGACTGTGTGGGGGAATGAAGTGCCATTCAGTGCCGTGAACTTCAAGTTGCTCTGCTAAATGGACTTGAATGGATGCTAGTTCTCGCAACTCTCTTGACGCGCCTACAAACGTAGTGCCATTGTCACTCCATATCTTGCTACAATGACCTCGTCGCGACACGAAACGTCTAAAAGCAGCTAAAAACGCTTGTGTGCTCATGTCGCTTACCACCTCTAAGTGTATCGCACGAGTGGACATACACACAAACAGACATATATAACCCTTATACGAACGGTGACCGCGACCCTTCGTTGTCCTAATATTAATAGGGCCGGCATAGTCGACTCCGCTATGTAAGAATGGGCGAGCTGGAGAACATCTGACTGTTGGGAGAGAGCCCATCATTTGGTTTTTAATACTAGCTCGATTCTTAACGCATATAACGCACTTATGAACGTGGTTTTTAACTAAATTTCTGACTCCGATGACCCAGTAGGCTGACCTTAAATAATTACACATCAGTTGAGGACCTCCGTGCATTGTTTTTAAATGAGCATCTGCAACTATAAGTTTAGTGAGATGGCTTGTACTGGGTAAAACAATTGGATGTTTCGTATTTTCAGGTAATGCCGCTTTGTCAAGTCTACCTTGAACTCTAATTAAGCCTTTGTGATCTAGATAAGGGCAAAGTGATTTTAGTTTACTAGATTTAGTTTGTAAATAGCCCTTTTCGTTTAACTGTGAATACTCTCCTGTAAATATTTCTCTTTGTGTTTGTTTGATACAACATTCTAACGCTGCGTCTAATTCTGATTTGTGTAAATATCTATGTTTAAATGAATTGTGTTTCAGGAATCGCCTGCAGTATGCTATAACCCGGACTAACTTTTGTAAGGAAGAATACCGCTCGAATATAGAATGCTCTTTTATTACAGCCATATGTGTCTTAGGTGATTCTTCCAAGTCTATGGTAAGTTCTTTCGGCCTAGAGTATTTTATATTTTTTTCTTTAAGAAATTGTGGTCCCGAGAACCATATACTATTGTTAACTAGTACACTTGGTAGCAGTCCTCTCGAGGCGCAGTCTGCTGGGTTATCATTTGTTTTCACATGAAACCATTGAGATGACTTCAAATGCGTGAGAATTTCAGCTGTGCGGTTGGCCACAAACGTCTTCCATCTGCTTGGATGGCTGTTAAGCCACGCTAACACCACAGTGGAATCGGTCCAAGCTTTGATTTTGTCCCTAGCGATATTTAAGACATCTGCTGTTTCTATCAAGAGATTTGAGAGCAGCACTGCGCCGCACAACTCTAAGCGCGGTATGCTTATTTGTTTTACGGGGGCGACCCTAGTTTTTGCAACCAACAACGAGACTTGAATGTTACCTACGGAATCCCCTATACGTAAGTAAACCACGGCTGAGTATGCTGTCCTTGACGCATCACTGAAGCCATGCAACTCCATATCGTCATTTGATCTAGTGCCAAGCCAACGTGGGATCCTAATGTTACTAAGAAAATATAACTCTTCGCGGTAAGTGGCCCATTCATTGATTAACACTGTGCTTAGATTTTCATCCCAAGTAACGCCTGCAAGCCATAATTTTTGTATGAATACCTTTGCTAAAACCACACTAGGGGCTAACCAGCCTAGTGGGTCGAATAAACGTGCAATATCTGAAATAATGGATCTTTTAGTTACAGGTGCGGTTGTCATTGGCGGCAGATTCACCGAGTATTGGAAGGTGTCATCGCTACGGTTCCAGGTAAGACCTAGAATTTTCATTGTGCTATCTAATTTTATTTCTAATCCCTTTTCTTTCCTGTGCTCTTTATTTTCTAATATATTGTCCTGTTTATTTTTCGTTTGTTCTATTGTATACTTATTTATCTGCTGATGTGATTGGTCTTGACTTTCACTCTTTTCCATTATTTCGATTTCCTTTAATATTTCCTTACTATTACTATTCCACTTTTGCAGTTTAAATCCACCCTTTCCTAATAATTCTGTCATTTGCTTGTATATTGCTATTCCCTCTTCAACACTGTTGCACCCGGTCATTAGGTCATCCATGTAGAATGAATTTAAAACTTTATCTGCTGCAAGTGGATATTTATCGCCTTCATCTATTGCGACTTGATGCAATGTCTTGACCGCTTGGTATGGCGCAGAAGCGGTTCCAAAGGTGACGGTTACAAGTTCATAATCGTTGAGCGGTTGATCTGGACTGTCTCGCCACAGAATTCGCTGATACATGGCATCTTCTTCGTCTACCCTCACCTGGCGATACATTTTAATTATATCGCCCACAAGTCCTATCGTATGCATCCGCCATCTCAGAACAGTATGCCTTAAGTCAGCCTGTAACGTCGGCCCAACCATCAGAGTGTCATTCAATGACACACCCTTACTGTTCTTTTCTGACGCATTAAAAACAACCCGAACCTTTGTGGTGGTTTTATCGTTACGAATGACTGCGTGGTGGGGCAAATATACAGCTTCATCTTTTTTGTTATCTTCTTCGGTTACCTTCTTCATATGACCTAAATGTATATATTCCTTTATGACTTCTGTATATTTATTTTTTAACTCTAAATTATTGGCTAACCTTTTCTCTAACGATTGAAACCTTCTTTTAGCTATACCACGAGAATTTCCAAACTTGCAAGCAGGGTTTTCATCTTTAAAAGGTAAGCGTACTATATATCTACCGTTTTTATCTCTTTTAGTAGTCCTGTCATAAAATTCTTCGCATATCTTTTCTTCCGGTGTAAGCATCTTCCTATTATTAATTTGCTCTTCGATTTCCCAGAACTTTTTTAACATTTCATCTTCTTTGAACTGTACATGCATGACATTTATATTACTTAATTTATTGTTTATTAAAGGACAAACTACACCGGATAAAATCCAACCCAAAGTGGTGCTCTGCGCGATAAGAGTGCCAGAAGGGCTCTTTCTAATACCTTCTTTTAGGATACAACTGTAAACGTCCGCACCTAATAAAATATCTATTTTATTCGGCGTGTTAAACTCCGGATCTGCTAGACACAGATTGTTCATACCTACCCAATCGAAGGCACTTGAATTCAAGTTACGCTCTGGTAAGTATGATGTGATCTTGCTTAAGACGTAAGCAGTTAACGTTAATCTAAAACTAGAATCGACGCGAGATTGTATCGTCAGATGGACCATGTACTTAGTAATGGTTGAGCTGTTGTTACCTAATCCTGAAACATATCCTTGAATAGGTATCTTTTTCAGGCTAAGGTATTGGACGGTGGCCTCTGTTATAAAACAAGCCTGCGAACCTTGATCTAACAATGCACGGATAGTCTGGTATTCACCTGTCCTTGACTCGACTTTTATTAGCGCCGTAGCTAATAAAACCTGTCTGGGTTTGGCTATCTTTTCGGTAGACAAACACGAAACTATCTGATCAGCACTACTCGAAGGAGTAGCACTGTCAGTGCCCTGCATTGGTTGACTGCCTTGACCTTCCGTTTCTGATTCGCTATGAAGATGGAGCAACGAATGATGGCGCTTATGGCAAACTCTACACGTTGAAGGCTTTTTACAGTTATAAACAGTGTGATTGCTACCTAAACAATTAAAACATATTTTATTTTTGGCCACAAAATCGCGTCTGCTCTCGGTGGTCTGCTTAGAAAACTTCTTGCAAAAACAAAGTTTATGAGGTTCGGAACAAAATTCACATTTCATATGTGATGAACTCGTGGCTATCATAGCCCTAGGCGTATGATTGTTTGAACTATTACTGACCTGGTGAACTGAACCCCTCTTTGGTTCTATGCATTCTAAGGCACGGAAACGGTTTTCCACAAAGATTTTAAATTGATTAAAGGTAGGCAAATCATCATTGGAATCGCTGATACCTAATTCCCACTGTTTACGTGTTTCAGGATCTAATTTAAATGTCGCTATGTGAATGATAATAACGTCCCATGTACTCACATTTATACCTAAGTTTGATAGTGCATTTAAACAGTCAGTGGTCGTATCTAACAGTTCCTTTAACGATGACGCTGATTCCGCTTGCATACGTTTTATACCAAAAAGCCTTTTTAAAATACAATTAGCCAGGTATCTTTTGTTACTATAACGCTTTTCTATTAGATCCCAGCACTGGTTGTAGTTAGCATCAGTTATTGGCGTATGTCGTACCAGTTGCTCAGCTTCACCGCTAAGGTGACTTTTTAAATAATGTAACTTTTGCACGTTATCTAAGGAATCATTTTTGTGAACTAACGAAACAAAAAGATCGCGAAAAGTTGTCCATTCACTATATTTGCCAGAAAACATTGGAATGGTGATTTTGGGCAACTTAACTAATGATCCCGAGGGCTTAGAACCACTGCTGGATGTACTCTGGCTTTGTTTTACAGAGTCCTTTGACATTTGTAGTTTGTTTAACATTGTTTTCATCAAACTTTTATACATAATATATGTATCTTCAGTTGTATCGTAAATATCAACCACTTTTTGATCAATGTCGTCTAATTTAAAACATTCATAAAGTTTTGTGTTGGTATCTTTAAACGATGCCCAATCTTTCTCCAACAACTCTTGCCTAGTTTCAATATATTCAATTGTTAATCTATCTTTAGGGCTCTTCTTAAAATTAGCTAAGCCTTTGGTAATTACATTTTGAAAACCCTTTAAAACGTTAATTAATCCCTCCATATTTGCCATAATTAATTAAATATATGTAAACAATAAATATATGGAAACAATAAATAGTTAAAAACAGATGTATAAATTGATTTAACCGGTAAGAAAAACAATCAATTCTGCTATATGTACAGATACAACAATCAACAGGTAAAACAAACAGGTGTATAAAAAAAATTGTAAAATTTTGTTAAAGTCTAAGATTTCAAAAAATATTCTAAGTCCTAATTATTACCAAAAAAATTACAAGTGTTTTAAAACTGGCGGAAATCGGGCATAGGTTCCCCGTTCCGTCGTTTTTTGAGAAACTATTCTAAGTCCTAATTATTACCAAAAAATTTACAAGTGTTTTAAAACTGGCGGAAATCGGGCATAGGTTCCCCGTTCCGTCGTTTTTTGAGAAACTATTCTAAGTCCTAAACCCATGCACAAAATATTACAACTTAATAATAAATATTCTTAAAATTTTCTAAGTCTAAAAATTTACTGAAAATTTTCTAAGTCTAAAAATTTACTTAAAATTTTCTAAGTCTAAAAATTTACTTAAAATTCTACAACTCCAAAAATTACACTAAGTGTTTTTCTTCACACAAATAAAGTTCAAAATTTCTTGACAAATTTGAGAATGTACTCACAGTTTGCACTTCACTCACTATTCGATGACAACGTTGGTGCTGTGGCGCCCCCTGGCGGCCACGCGCTGAACTTATGTGACGCCTTCCTGACGACACGGTGATCTGGATTGACCTGACGTCACTGAACTGATGATGAGGGCGACGTGTAGTAGTTACGTCACTCTTGGACTCTGTCAATCCTGCTGACCTCGTCAGCCAGAAACTTGACGTCACCGCTTTTGCAGCGGGATACCGTGTACTCTAGCCGCAGCGATCCACTGCGAGTACCACGGGTTGCGTTCCCGAGCCGGGATCGCAGATACAAAAATCGGAACAAGTTCTGATCCGGGTCGTAACGGACCAATTCTTAAGCCGAACTATCTGGGAGATAGCCAGCTATATTAATTTGACCTAGTATGTGTATTAAATAGGGTTTGGTACTAATAAAACAACTATTTTATACACTGATCTCGATAGCTCGATCTAATGGTCTCATTTATTGCATAAAAAAAATTCACACCTAACCAAATCGTTGTAACGAAACCATAGCGCGATCTATTTCGACGCCAACGCCATCTAGTTACGAAAAAGACAACTTTGGCGCGCTATGGTTTGTTTTGTTTTAACTTGATGAGCAGTTATTGATCATGATCATTAACAATCCCGAATAAAAGGATACAGACAAGTTGGAGTAGCTTTCACCAATTTGCAAAGATAGGAATGGAATTTGACTAGGATTTATATTTTACTTGGATTTTTAAAAACTCGTTTGTCAAACTTATGTTTTATTTACATACTAGCTTCTGCCAGCGACTTCGTCCGCGTTAGATTTGGACTTTGTGCAAAGAGAGGCTATCGAGAGTTAAACGTGTTATTGTGAGCCAACCATAAAAGATAGACATATACTGTCAAGGTATATTTTTCACATAATTTTAAGGAGAACATTTCCGTCATACATTGTTTCTGTGTAGCTTTAACCATTAAGGCTGCACACGGGACGGAAGCATAAAAAATGGAGTAACTTCTCCCGTTTTCCCAACATTTACCTTCACTACTCTGCTCCTATTGATCGTAGCGTGATGAAAAGTATCCTATAACCTGCCCAGGAGTATGAAGAATAATTGTACCAAGTTTCATTGAAATCCGTCAAGTAGTTTTCGTTTCCATAACGAACATACAGACAGACAGACAGACAGACAGACAGACAGACAGACAGACAGGCAGACAGACAGGCAGACAGACAGACAGACAGACAGACAGACAGACAGACAGACAGACAGACAGACAGACAGACAGACAGACAGGCAGACAGACAGACAGACAGACAAAAATTTTACTGATTGCATTTTTGGCATCAGTATCGATCATTAATCACCCCCTAATAGTTATTTTGGAAATATATTCAGTGTACAGAATTGACCTCTCTACAGATTTATTATAAGTATAGATTAAGAACTCATCTTAAGAACCTCATTACCAGTATAATCTACTTCAAATAACAAGTAAAATTCTCGTACCTATCACATAACACAGAAAATTAATCAGTACAAGTGTACAAGATATAACATTACAAAACTAACAAGGTGCCAGGTGGCAGTTGTAAGATACCTCTCGAGTACACTTGTAGATAAACTGCGGTTACTTTAGAGTACCTAGCACACGGGAGACTAAACAGTCAGCCGACAGTTGGCCCAAAAGCGCAAAATATTTTATTAAGAAAATCGGGAATGCAATCAAAGTTTTTAGTCCGTCTGATACTGGCCAAATACGTGACCGTGTGTTGTGAAGTTGTTGCGTACAACCATTCATTTCCACAACACATTTATATACCACTAGCCGTTTTCCCGCGGTTTCATTCGCGCCTCGTGGGAACTACTTCCCGTACTGAGATATAAAATAATACTTATGTTACTCAAAGATAATGTAGCTTTCTAATAGTGAAAGAATTTTGAAATCTGTCCCGTAGTTTTTGAGTTCATCCATTCATTTATGAGCCCGAACAAACTGTCGGGCGACTAAAAGTTTGCAGTCTGTGGGCACTCTTAGATACCTCTCGAGTACATTTGTAGATAAACTGCGGTTACCTTAGATATCGAGTGACAACCCTAGCCGCGTAATTACGGGTAACTCAGATAATGTTCGCCGTGGTTATTATTCAAATTAAATAGATTGTTTACAGTATTGAGACCGCATTGTTGCGCAATGTTAGGTTATTAGGATGTATCTGTTGTTAGATTCATTATGGTAGATGGATATTGATTGAAAGTTTCATTCGGTGCACATGGTACCTGTAAACTTAGCATATCGCTACTAATTATGCTCAAAACCATATTTGTACCTAGAAGAAGAGTGATCAAGGTCCGAAAGACTTGGTTAAGATAAAAAGCTTAAGAAGTCCAGACATAAACGTAAGGGTTACATGGATATCAAGTATCAAGATACATATCAAATTGAATAATTATATGACAGCATTATTTGACGACTTTTATTAACAAAATCATGGATAAAATTGATATGCACATTGATCAATAAATGCATTAACCACACAAACCAAAAACACTCAAACCTACACATCAAAAGCCCGAGGCCTATAAAATGATTTTGATTTAATTAAACCTCCCAATCACGCATAGCCAACGACAGGGCTATCTCTATCTTATCAGTAGTATGGCAACATTTCTTCTGATTGGCTAACACGCGACCGCACAGCGCATGCGTCGGAAGCGATCCGTCAGCTGCGCGGGAGTGGGCGGCCGTAGCTAGTCACGTTAATGTGACTTTATTATAGATTGGATTGCCGCGGGGTGTAGTCGTCTGTGATGCGCTTTTAATCGATTGATCTTGGAAAATGTGCTTCGTTTATCAGGGAAAAATATGTATTTTTTAATTAAGCTTCCTCGCAATGTGTGTTACACTGTTGCATATTATATAAATACTTTTTAGTTCATCCAACTAAGCTAAATATGCTTGTATCTACAATGGGTTCAAGAGCATTCAAAGCCTTTAGAAAATTATTTGCTTAAACAAGTAAACAAAAATCTCTCAGATGAAACCGTAAAACTCTGATATAGCAAAGCAAACGATATTTTTTGGGCGGAAAATATTTTCAGCTTTAATCGGTGAATCTAAACAGCACACAAAAGCAGTTTTTCCTACGTATTTTCATTTCATAAAAGGCTTTGAGAAAATTGCTACAGAATACACATAGCCATTTCGACCCCTAAATTGTATTCCTGTATTATGTATGTATGCTGTATTCCTGTTAACACATGCGAATCTCATAAACATTACGCGTAATAAACGCATTATAAATTTGCGCTTTACTACTCTAACCCTACATCAATTAGCATATAAACCTAATATGTAACTACAATCGTAAACATGAAAATTTCATCACACTCTCGCAGACTGCAAGCTTTTTGTCGCCCGATAGTTTGTTTAGGCTCATACGTATGAAGATGAAAAGTAGTATAGTAAGTTCAACTCAGTCGTGCGCGCGGCCTTATGTGTGGGTAACCCTTGTACATATACAGTGACTTTGTGTGCGTGACAAGAGGTACAGTCGGGTACAATACAGTTATTTAGGGGTTGTATACGGGTGTTTAAAGAAAAACAGTTATTACCTAATTTAATGTTTATCTATACTAATATTATAAAGCTGAAGAGTTTGTTTGTTTGTTTGTTTGAACGCGCTAATCTCTGGAACTACTGGTCCGATTTGAAAATTTATTTCAGTGTCAGATAGCCCATTTATCGAGGAAGGCTATAGGCTACTTTTTATCCCGGTACGGGAAGTAGTTCCCACGGGATGCGGGTAAAACCGCTGGCAGAAGCTAGTTTATTTATAATGATGATGAATCACTACTTGAAAAATCAAATGATGAATTTTCGGATTCGCTACTCTCCAAGGTGGATTATAAATTCTGACTCCATGTCAAAATGTCCATAGTATTCTTCTTTTTTCTTTTGTACATCGGTCGACAAGTACCTATTACCCCACATCCCTTCATCAATTTGACTTAAACGTTCATTTATGAGTTTCATTATTTCCGTCTTATTTTGGTCGACATTATGCGAAGCAATATAATTTTTTAAAATTCCCCACACATTTTGTTTACATTATTATACTAGATTATACCTCTTTTTACATTCTTAGTCCACACTTTTATTTATTGTGCGCGTACCCCGAGCTAGAAAATATGTAAGAAGTATTTAATTCATCTTAGATATTTCACCTTATTTATCTCTTAGATACTGTCAATGTCAATTTGAAAAGACGTATGAGAAAATAATGAAAAACTATATTTAATAATAAAAAGCTTTGATTGCGATGTTGTTTCATTTTTTGAAACGCTTTACCTGACTCCTTAATAATTTCTCCGTGATTAACTAGTATTCTCGTAAACGACTGTACCCATAACAAAAAGCGATAAGAACACGTCATGCTCGGACGACGTCACTGTCACACGAATGAAAGTTGTATATTTACAAGCCGACGCACACATAGGGCCGCGCGCAAATCTGAGTTGAACTATCTATACTCACACTACAAAAGTCTTGTATTTAGCAGATATACTACTGAAAACTATGTTTGAAATCACGATGTAACAAAATGGCAAACATCGGGTCATCTGTCGGGCGTTACCTGACAGTTTAATTTTTTTAAATAAAATCTTTATTCCAATCACAGTTTTCAGTCGATCTGATACCGGCTAAATACCTGATCTTTGTGATATACGTACAACCATTCATCTTCATACTCATTTTCAAGCCCAAAACAAACTATCGACCGACTAAACGTTTGCAGTGTGCTCGTACTAACCCTCCACTGCGCACGGTGTACGAAATAAATGACTTAACCCCCGTAATGAGCGCCGTGACGCCTGGGAGAGAACAGGTGTAAACTCCATAATGATTTGACGTGTCTTATGCAAGGATTGGTTTGTTCACGAATGGATAATTTGGTGCAGTTCATAGGGTTAGAGTAATAGGATCAAATGTTGTAGGGGTTCGAATGTTTTGGTAGTTTCTTAGTGTGCATGGTGATTCAAGTTGACAGTTACAGATAACTTGAATTCTCTAGCGACATGGCTGTTGAAATGTAATCCTTGTTAAAGCTCTTGAAAAGCAATTTTGCTCAACCTAAAAGTAAAGCACCAGTATTTTTCACTGAATCTCCGTCTATCGAAGACCTCTTCTTCTAAAAAAATCCAAAAGAGCTTTTCGACTTATAAAAATCTGTTATTTTTACAATGAATCAAAATGTTTTCTACCACAGTTCCTTCAGCGACTCTATGCATAAACATAGTTAAACGCCAAAAACACCTCAAAAAATATTCTTCATCATAAATTGCATAAAAAAAAACAGGCCGCCATTAAATTCCCGCCGTATGTCATTACTATCTCGCTCGTTACTGCAAGGGGTTCCACGCAAAATGTCGCTTGCGCCATTACAGACAAACATTGTGATAGCAAGCTTTAGACTGAGAGAACGCTGTGGCGCAATGTGGCTGTGGCTAGGATAAGCCTTTGATTTGGTTAATGATGTAGGGAAGTAATGTTTTCTTGGAAAGTTATTAGGTTATTAATCACGTGTTCCCGGAGACATGCAACCACCAAAAAGAAGGCTTAGGTACTTAAACTTTGAAGTTTTGTATCTTATTTTGGGATTGAGCTAACGACTTGTACATAGATACCTGTAAATAACTTTTGGGATTCCAAAACATTTTCAACATTGTTGTAACAACCCAAAAAATATGTACGAATTTAATTACGAGAACCTCATTACAGCCATCGTTACGGTTTATACAGCGGCGCAGTGAGGGGTTAACTCAAAGCTTGCTGCGGTCTGGGGCCTGTCTCACTGTCTGTGCTGATGTTGTGTCATTACATCGATTGGAGATGCACTGTATATTGTTTAGGTTATCTTAGTTAATTATTGTGTTTGACTGCTACAGTTTCCAAGTAAATAGAGTAAACTGATTTCGATGCTATATGACAAAGTGAAACCACCCATAAAGGAAAGTGAATCGCTGAGACAAATAGGAAATATTTTAATGGACAATTCCAAATAGATTATGTACCTACGAGTTACAGTTCATTATTAAGAACTAGCAGTTCCCCGCTCTTAGCCTGGATACTTTTTTTCTAGGCTCTAGTTTAGAGTTCACTTTACTTTCGCAGAGTTAGGGTAAACTGGGTACGGTTGTGCCAGGGTACGGTAGTGACAGTCGCAATTGTAACGAAACTATACGTAATACGGGGGAGGGGTGTGAGGGAGAAAGACGTGGCTTACAAGCCTAAACACATTCCCCAGTATTGCGTTAGCCGGCGCACGACGTTGACGTAAGCAGGGGCCCACATTGCTTTTCAACAATCAAAAGTAAGTATTTTTGTTCGATTTATTTTCCTAATTACTGTTATTTTTATACAGATAGATTATCTTGTTATTTTTTTCTTTCAAAGTTGAACATTAATATATAATTACAAGTGATTTCTTTTTACGTAAAGTATTTGGCAAAATCATGGCGATTTTTTGTTTTCAAAATGATGCGTTGGGTACGGTTGTGACAATTTTTTTGGGTACGGTTGTGACGAATATCTATACATATAATAAATCTCATATTATTATTTTTTGCTTTTAGATGTCCATAATACGTTTGTGGAAGGCCGAAAGAGCGCAGTGTGATATCAAAAAATATAAAGATGCCGATGAAGAAGTGAAACAAGTGATTTCGTACGTGTAGCTCAAGCTACAAGCCTTTCTACAGCCACAAGTTTTAATAGAGCAAATGTTGTTTTTTTTATTGTTAAAACTACGTTTGTAAGCTTATTATGTGAAACATTTCTACAATATAAGATATTATAGACCATTTTGATATATGTTTATGCATGTCACAACCGCCCTTGGTATGTGGCCGGTTGTGACACTTTCCCATTTTTTTTTAAATTGATCTTATGAGTAATACATTGCATTAAGGAACAATATATTCGTGTTTTTACCTGCACAAATGTACAAATTGCTATACAAGTTCCTTTTCTGCGAGCTAATTAGTCAAATATCAAAATTATTGGTGATCAAACGAAAATTGGCACAACTGTACCCAGTCTACCCTACTTTCGAAATTATGATATACAGTGTTTCAGTGATGAACGTAGTAGTCAATAATGATAATGCAAAGTATTAACAAAAGACTGAAGTTGCGTTTAAATACAGCCACTTTGTACTTACTACGTATTACGAAACAGTTAGGTACCTACTACTTTACATTAGCTCAGAGGACGTCCTTCACTGAAAACTAGAAGCTAAGTAAGAATAAAAGAAGCTAGAAATAACTCTAAAAGGGTCGTTCCATTTTCTTAAAATCCCACAGAAATAATAATAATACATAATAATACTAAGCCGTGTTACATTTAATAGTAAAGTGAGGTTTAACCTAAGTGGCAATTTATTTTGCTACTAGCCGCTATAAAAGTGTGGTAGAAACTGGTAGAAATGGGTATAAATATGTTTATAGTACTGTGAGAGGTATCAAGGGACGCGTTACATGGTCGGTTAGCCTGGAGGGTAGGACATAACTGTTATGGACTGACTCGTACGCATAGAAACGATTACTTTTTGGACATTCGCTAAATGCAGTTTTTTCTTGTCTTGAAATAATGGCCAAAATGGATTTACGTGAAGAAAAAAATACGTTATATATATCGTATCGTAATCTACCTATACTTTATATTTTTAATTCTCTAGACACTTGCAAATGCGTAAATCAGCTTGTGCTATTATAAGAAGACAGAAGCACTAGTGCTAGCAAACAATTCAGACTTAAATTGAGATTTAATTAAGAACAACAATCGAATCTCAAATTTCACGAACCAACAAAACAATCGACAAACGATATACAAAAGTAATTATCCAAACAATAGTATGCTATCATCGAGTATCAAAGTTATTTGTACCAAGTGGAGTGGATCAAATACTCCGCCCCCCAAGCTGGGGTGAAAGGGTTCAATTCGCTACGAATTACACCCGAACAGGATACCGTTTGTAATTAATTATTTAATTAGTAATTATACATCTGTTGAGCGTTAAGGATTAGAAAGGGTTGCATGTTTGCGCTTGATATTAGCCGGGCTTTTGTTTATGTGCGCTTCATTCGGGGAATATAAATTAAGTAAATAGAAGTATACAGTTTATCTGATCAACAGATTTGCGTATAATTTGCTTGATGATGAATCACGCCACAAAAGTGACCGGTGTGCTGCAGTTGTTGGAAGACTCCATAAAAATTCAGGAATTACGACAACACGTCAACGATAAAACAACACACGTCCAATTTCGCAGAATCTTACCCATTTGTCGTGAGATAAGCCACATCGACAAATAAAGAAACGGAAATACTCTGACCTTTACACAGGCCATAATGCGCCATAAGATCACGGAGCACACGAATAAATCAAGACGTTACGCCAAAGTTCGATTCGATGCGATCCGATTCACCGGCGGTATCGATTCGTGTACAAAAATCGATTGATCAACGTCGTTCGCGTATCAGTGAAAATTACTCACGACGACAGTTATCTTGATAAAGTGGCGGATTCAATGCGCAGGCGTCGCGTTCCGAATAATGCTTCTTCGCTGAATTAATAATATTGTTTTCTTAAGAAGTGCGGGGATACAGTGCGAATCTTTTGTCGAACTGGGGTAAGCTTGACACTCGAAATATCGATATTGCGGCATCGATTTCTTTACGCCACATTACACAAGCATTTCAGCTTATTTAATACTAGCTGTTTTCCCGCGGTTTCACCCGCGTCCCGTGGGAGCTACTGCCCGCACCGGGATAAAATATAGCCTATGTTACTCGCAGATAATATAGCTTTCTAATGGGGAAAGAATATTTAAAATCGGTCCAGTAGTTTTTGAGTTTATCCATTACAACCAAACAAACAAAGTTTTCCTCTTTATAATATTAGTATAGACAATCTGTCTTTCTTAAACCCTGACCGGTGCAAGGCAGGTGAAATTTTGCGGACATTGTTCTTAGTGACTGAATACAGCCATAAATTAGAATGTTTATTGCAACCTTACACACCTTACAACAACAATGATTATGAGCAACAGGATACGGCGACCAATTCACGCTCTTCCTCAATTACAACCCGGAGATGAGTTATTGAAATAACATTGTTGTACCATTGTACCCTAATTACTTCTGCATTTCCCAGCTGTTTATCCAAAATTAGCTTTGCAAAGTAAGTAAATCTGCAATAATTTGTCCCGCTGACAGTAATCTTGACAAATTACTGTATGAATGTCAGAGCCAAATTCACGGGATATTACGAGTTCCAACTTCTCTGAAAACAAGTGCTCGATCATTGCTAGGCGACACAGTTTCACTGACGTGGAAATACCAAGTCCCTTATGATAAATGTCAAAGGTATTTTTGGATAATACAGTATTTTTCTACATTGATGATTTATTTACGTAGGTAGGGATCCCACCCACTAGTCTAGACGAGTTTAACGAGCCGACAACAATAATTCAAGTAATTTTTTTAAAGTTCAATTTTCAGATCAATCATGTTCATAAGTTATATTTAATTTCTAACTTCGTTTCGTCTTACAATATGGATGGCAATTGAAACAGAAAAGCAAAAGCACCGTAAACGAAGGAAGTAAGCAGATTCCTCTTCGCAGCAAAACATTAAAACAATTGTTATCTTTCTCTGTTCTCAGATAAGTAATCTGGTCGCGATAGTCAAGGGGTGCATAATGTAATGTAGCTCGTGTTACTTCGAGGGGAGGAGAGATTACTTGACCTATCTATTCCCTGAGACCCATTGGTACTTAGAAAAGACGTTATGCGTTAAAGGTATTATCATCAGTTGTCATTAATGGGGGCTGCAAAATACATATATACGGTTGAGTTTGATATTCTTCGGTTTCTAAATTGTTAGATTTCTTTAAAAACTTTCATAATAATAAGGATTTAGAGAATTTTTCAAGATGTGAATAGGTACTTTTGGTCTACGAATTGTCTAAATCTTGCAAGTACATATAACTAACTTTATTTATCCGTTTTGAGTGCTAACGTTGAATGGCCGATGAGTTACTTAGCCATAGCATATTTTACGCTTATTTTTATACTCAAACAGCTTGAGACAACTTTCATTTACCAGTTAATTGTTCTAACAACAAACCATTGTTTTAACAAAGCAATTTTGGTAAACAAAAGGTTTATTTGTAGCATTTTGCATTATAAAATATGTCAGAAGCCAGACGCATTGTAAACTGTATTAAAGAAAATGAAGCTATATGATTGTATGTCCCATTGTAAATGAAGGCAGATACCGACTAGCCGGGGGCGGGACACGGTTTTTATTTTAAAGATGAAATATTTTAAATGTACCCTCCGTGGCCAAGCCCGGGGTGTCTACCCCCAGCCATTACGGTATATTTACACCGCAAGGGTGGACGTGAGTCTGTTTGTCATCGCATTCCTTTGATAAAGTGATTTCGGGTGTTTTATTCAGTTATTTTGTTTTTAGTGTTCAGCAAAAAATGTTTCAGACTTTTTTGCTGTATGTAACTGCCATTTGCAGGCTGGATGAATGTTAGGTGCTCATAAAGATGATTAAATTATATTATTTTAAACTGCCATGACAAACCTTTTTCTGCGCAAACTGTGACGTAATTTAAAATTCCATCGCCAAAAAATTTGAGGAAAATATTTCATAATTTCAGCAGTTCTTCTTAAATCGCTAAGAAGAATTCCTTACAAAATAATGTTGCAATAATTCCATTTAATGCTGTCATTTGCCTCTTCATTCGCCGTTTGAGCGGCGATAAGGATCTGTTGTAAGTTACCGCCAAAAAGAGGCCATCTTGGTCCGATTTTTGAGGCAAAATACACTATAAATCCCGTCCATTTGCCTTGTTATGTAGTTTCGTCCTTAAGACAGTGTTATTTTTATTAAGAGTACTTTAAAAGGAACGCCATTAAGTTACTACTTTGTTATTGAAAATGATTATTCTTATGACTATTCTGAAATTGTTTAGAAATTCTACAAACATCATTTCACACGGCCACTTTGCAAGAACGCAGTAAAACATATTACTCGACAAATAGATCGTTTATTATCGCGAACTAAACGATGCTTTACTTTTTAAACCATAAACAAGGTTTCATTCCCACGTGAAAGCTTGTCATAACATTTTTCAGCCTATTTTATTGTTCGCAATAATATCTAGAAAATACATTCACAGAGTAGTAAACTTTATATTTATTGATGTACCTAAGTATTCAGGGTTGAGAGAATAACGTTCCATTTCATGTGAAATTGTTTTCTAACTAGTGTTTAAAGTGTTGTCATAAAATAGAAAATCAATTTCCATGCACGTCTTTAAATTAACTGCAAAAAACAGCACTTACTTTGTTAAATGTGAGTAACAATAACTTAGAACATAGCATGAGTTAAAATCCATTGTTTAACAGCCAGCTGTAGGCTTAAACTTATTTGACGGCAAAGTTATTTTAGCAAAAATATTTTTTTTTTGAAGAGTGGTAACCCTGAGTTGCAAGGCCGGGCGGGTCATTGTTTTATTCGTTCCGTCTCGGCCGGATTCGCCACGCAGAGAGCACGCACCGCAAACTTCACTTTTGTAAAAACTTTCCAACAAAGTTACATTTCTAATTCACTTAAAACTTGCAACGAGGAGATTCAACGAAGATGAGTAACGAAAAGTAATTTTGTTTTGCTTTTTTCGCGGAAATTACTTCGAAGTTTAGATAGATAGGGTCGCGTCTGATAATAAATTTTCAAATGCCATCTTTTGAGAGTTTTCAATTAAATTAAAACCCAACATGAAAAGATTCCAAAATTATGTGACAGAAAATAATGGTTTTACTTAACATTTCTTCACGATCTTAATGACGACTTGACGATGTTTTACCTGAAACAAGACAGAATATTAATATAGGTAATAAGTTCTTGAAATCGTTTAAAGTTATAAGTAAAACTTTCTAAGAAAAACACGACACGCAATACAAGAAAATAATAATGATCAACGTGCATGTAAGTACAAATTATGACACCGGTTCCTTTTGAGCTCGGACTAATATCCGAACGATAAATAAAAAGCGCGCGAAATGAGCTCATTAATTGTTCGGCGCATGCGCGTCGCGTAATTTGAGCTGTCATTTTTAAGCGGCGCTTACGATGCGAGGGCGGGAAACGAAAATATATGTACGAAGATTGTCTATGGTCTTTATTATCGCGACGTTTTCTGTATTGTTCAGTGGACAATAATTGGACACCAGTTAACATGAAGTTTTGATTGCCTACGAGAGAAACTTATAGGCTATAAGCAGCGCTGAGAGTGGAATCTTTCGCTGGCATGGTTAATGGTTATTATATAAACTTATGAAAATAAACTGCTATTTAACAAAGTTATGTATAGCCAGGTGTATATAAATACATAATTTAAAAAGCATCAAATCAAAATAAATCGTCTATAGTGGTGCGCGTTTATCCTCATTCTGTTATGCTATTAAAATTGATGCACTAGATCTAGAATTCACGCTGAATTAACGAGCATACATAAAAACTACGTTAACAGCCTAACAGGCAGATAGCGTTGCAAACGAAATTAGGTTAGGATGAATGGCGCAATGGCGCGGTCTCCTGACACTTTTTAGGTACGGCCCGCATGAATGAAGCGTGGAAATCTCGTTGAGAAAATGTAATGCTCGATTGCGTTGGTGGCCTGCCAGATGTCATGGACTCTTAGAACTAAATGAGGGCTGCCACTTTTGTTCAAACAAAATTACTCGTTTTCCCATTTACCAAGAAATGTCATTAAATATTGTAAAGGTTTGAGCGGTTTCATTTTTTAAATAACGATCCCCGCCATGATGAAATTGCTTGCGATAACATTAATTCCGTTTTGTTACGATTTTTCAGAAATAGCAACCCTACTTAAGCGGGTGATTCATGAAATTATAACCAGTATTTATAGCGCATGTGATAATAAACGTAAATTTTAATATTTTTAACGTACTCTCGATATTTTGGGCTCTACGAAAATAGAGGTGAGATATCCGAAAGTGAAGTTTGCTGGTGCAGTCTGCGTCACTTTATTTTTACATTTGATACTGAAATAATAATTAATCACGACGAAAAGTCTCATTAATACTGAAACATATCGTAATGATTAATTTGCGGAACAGATTTTAGATATATTTTTCCGGGTAACGCTAAGCTTATTTTCGTCACAAAAAACGTAACGTAGATAAGTATTTTTGGTTTTTATGTGTGTGGTGGCGCTTCCAGACTATTTATTTACCTACTGAAATGAAATTCAGTCGTTGCTCTTTCTGCAGTTGTTGATTGTTTCGATAAATGAAACATTTGGATAACACAAAGATCTTGTCAGAAAAACGATCATTTCTGATTGTATACAAACTCGTGTCAGTTTTGTTTTAAACAAGATCCTTATGGATGCTTACATTTATGACTATCAAAAGCTTCAAATTCAACATTTTAGAATTAAAGGTTAGTGTTTTTCAGACAATAATGTGCTCTCCACAGTCAAAAGGTATTGCAATCTGATCCTTGAGCCGCGAGCTACCGATGCAAAATTAATATAAAAAGGCAACAGTAATATCTAAATTAATGCACTTTACAGAACATTTTATACGTTTTAAAGCTACGTATTAAAAAAAACTTTTTTACAAAAAAATATAACCGACTTCCAAAAACACTAAAAAGCAAAAAAAAACAATTTTAGGAGCATCGGCCTAGAAGTCGGTGTCTAATGGATGTCCCTATGTTAATTTTGCCACCGACTTCTAGGCCGATGCTCCTAAAATTGTTTTTTTTTGCTTTTTAGTGTTTTTGGAAGTCGGTTATATTTTTTTGTAAAAAAGTTTTTTATTTTCAGCTTTTTAGTGATACGAATAGGTCACTATCCGCATAACTGGAAAGTTCTGATTAATACGAATTAAATAAGCCCAAACAGTAGTTTTCATTTTCAGTTGTCGAGCTCCCTCGACCTTCTCTGGTCTCCATCATCAGGTCAGCTCCAAACCTTCACTGTTGCAAAGGTCTCGTCAATACGAATAATATAAGCCCAAACACGAAGTAGTTTACATATTCAGTTGTCGAGCTCTCTCGACCTTCGCTGGTCTCCATCATCAAGTCAGCTCCAAACTTTCACTGTTGCAAAGGTCTCGTCAGTACGAATAATATAAACCCAAACACGAGGTAGTTTACAGATTCAGCTGTCGAGTTCCCTCGACCTTCTTTGGTCTTCATCATCAGGTCAGCTCCAAACCTTCACTGTTGAATAGTGCTATCAGGCATACATATGAGTGTCAAGGTTTAACCCTATGTATGCCTACAACTTTCGAAAGTTGCCCTCGATTTCTCAGGGTTTCCATCATCAGATCCTGACCTGATGACTATGGGACCAACTGGCAGCTATTACGAGTCGAACAAAAAAAGAATCACGTAAATCGGTCTATAAACCTCGGCGTAATCGATGTACATACATAGAAAAAAAAAAAAAAAAAAAAAAAAAAAAAAAACATACCGGCCGAATTGAGAACCTCCTCCTTTTTGGGAAGTCGGTTAAAAATATCGTTCATATTTCATAGTGAGTGGGTGTTTTATGATATATTAACGGTCGTACACTAGCCGGCAGATTAAAGATTGCACACTGATGGATGGAAATGAGAAAGCTTGGGGCATTGAATAATAACTTATAATAAATATGAAATGAAGATGAGATGCGTGCTTGTCTATTTTACTTGAAGAGTGGTGCTGCGTAATTGATTTTGATGTGAGATGTTATTCGTGAAAGTCGTGGTGGCCTAGTGGGCAAAGAACCAACCTCTCAAGTATGAGGGCGCGGGTTCGATTCCAGGTCAGGCAAGTACCAATGCAACTTTTCTAAGTTTGTATGTAGGTACTTTTTAAGTATATCTTAGACACCAATGACTGTGTTTCGGATGGAACGTTAAACTGTAGGTCCCGGCTGTCATTGAACAACCTTGGCAGTCGTTACGGGTAGTCAGAAGCCTGTAAGTCTGACACCAGTCTAACCAAGGGGTATCGGGTTGCCCGGGTAACTGGGTTGAGGAGGTCAGATAGGCAGTCGCTTCTTGTAAAGCACTGGTACTCAGCTGAATCCGGTTAGACTGGAAGCCGACCCAAACATAATTGGGAAAAAGGCTCGGAGGATGATGATGTTATTCGTAAAAGTCGAAATGGTTAGACAGAATGTTGCTTGTGAGATGACGGCAGATAGAAGAGTGTGGAAGAAGGCATGCTGGTAACCATAAAAGAAATTGGGATAAGGGCAGGAGGATTATTATTTCATTCGTAAGGTTTTTTTTAATGATGACCCGAAACAGCTGAAGCCTGGAGACTGTCTAATTTTTCTTCAGGTGCAGGTGCATAGTTCCCCTAGGACGCAAACTAAGTCGTGGTCAGAAAAATGTAGTCTTTACATAGGAACTTCTTGCATCTTAAACCTAAGGAAGTTTCACCATGTCACTGGCTATTTAGATAAAAGCGTGTGGCGTATGAAACCGTTTCGCCCAAGTAGAGCAATGAAAGTGTGTCCAACAGCCCACTGAGTGAACTAATCTTCAAACGACTGCAACGTACGACAAGACGTTAGCACCTCTATATGTTGGCACCTAAATCGGGTGAAACATGTGTATTTTCACCAAAACAATAACTATATTTTAGTAAGTTTATTTTCTTCCTCACTAAAAATGAAAGTCTACGCGTAGGTGATTATCATTTCCAACTCGGTGTATTCGTAATTAATAATCATATAAACATCTGCTTAATCGTAGGGTATTTTATTTTTTATCTCAGTACATCAGTAATTTTAGCCGCGATGTCGACCGAGCAATATTTCACAATCACAAATGGCCGGTGGCATCGATTTTATTTATTATTTAAATTGAAACATTGTCTGTTTGCAGGATTTAAATATGGCTGCCATTGCAAGCATTAAGTGGGTGGCGTTCGCAAATGGCTTATTATGAATATTAATTTGAGCCATTCGTTTGTGAAATTGATTTATTGATACAAAGTAGCCTTTTGGTAATGTAATTAATGAAGTAAATTAATTTTATATAATCGCAGCTAATACTATACATTCAATACACAAATAAATAGATTCAATGACACAACAGCGTAAGCAGTAGTTTTTTTTATTGACTGTCCAATAAAAGAGTTATAGGACAATGAAAACTACAAAAGCCATTCAGGTTCGCAGAAGTAGACACAAGTTCTAACAATCGGCGGCAACGCGCCAAGCCGGCGAGTCGGCAAGTTTGCATCACTCGCTATTTTACGCCGCGAGGAAAGTGCACAGAAACTTGAGAGATAAAGTTTTGTGTCTATCGGGAAATAATAAACCGCTCCACAAGTTACTTACCGACGTGAAAATGAGACTGGGTTGGAACGATACAATCGTATAATTTAAAGTTTAACATTAAAGATGCAAGCAGCATGTTTTGTTTCTGCGAAATTGAAAATTGCCATGGGAACTGAGGAATTCCAACCTTGCGTCAAAAATGAAAAACCTCGCAAAATAAAGAAACATAATATAAAGAATCTTGCAAACAATCTTTCCATACAAGTAGTGGCACAGAGCTCAGATCAGATCGTTGAAGATTCCCTGACATGCAAACTGGTGTAATTACCCCAAGCTCGTGGGCCGCTTGCCCAATCGCTGCGGCCCCGGGCGACGCGCCTGAGTTAATCCTTACGAGCTCGCTGCGGAAGGACGACTTCAGAAAAATATACAGAGATTTATAGACGAAGGCAGGAACGATTTATTTATAGACGCTTATATTCTTGAGTTGTAGTTTGTGAAAAAGCAATGAATAAATAACAACGTCAATATATGTAGTATAGATGTTGGTACCTAGTGTTGCTTCATGTCTAGTTAGGTAATAATTTATTGATGAACACACTTTAAAGTATGTACATTAATTTTCAACATTGATTACCTGTTTTCTTGATGGATTAGCATCATGATTGATGATGAAAGGAAACTCAATAAAATTAGCACTAATAGCAGTATTTGCAGCATAAAATTACATAAGCAGAAAGTCTTGTATATCCTAGTAAATAATTCGGTCCCGAGGCGAGAGTGCAAGCAAACAAAACGACTGGTGATTGCTGGCCGCAGATGATATGATTGCATGAGGTACTGGGCCTAGGATACTGCCCTGAGGCACGCTCCGTTACAAAACTTTACGCCGACTAATATCTGGTGTAAAATGATATGGGGGAAGGCGTAGTGGGTTATAGGAACCGACTTTTATGTTATATTTTCATTCTTATATAGATTTTCGTAGATTGTAGATAAAATAATGAAAATTAGTTCTACGCATCTTCTAAAAGGTCTCATTAGAATCCCTTAAACTTATTACAAGCAACATAATTACTCTAAATATAATTTCAAACTCAAAAGTTTGTGTGTTTGTGTTCGTCTTTTCTATATTTCCAGGTGATTTGCTTTTCAATCTTTCACGAAGATTAAAAATGTTCATTTCGTCCGACAATTTCCGAAGAAGCACAGCGTCATTTTGATAACAATAAGTGCATCGTTACACTTCAACAGACAAGCCATCCAAACCCCGCACCTGATGTCTCAAGCTTCGAGAAAATTGCTTGTCGATACTTTACAAGAAACACCTAGAAATATTCCAAGCTATTGTATAAATAACGACATGGACAGCCCCTGGAGGCACCAGCCGCGCTTATAAAGCTATCCTTCTTTGTCACGATGTAAATGCAAAAATATTGGCGCATTGTGTGAAAAGTTTGGAATAATGGCCGCCAGAATGTGGAAGCGATAATGTGGTTTGTTTAAACGTGACCGCTTTGAGGGGTATCTTTAAGGTATCATGTATAATTTTACAGACAAATATAAAGGTCTTTTTGTTTTCTTTTTTTTTGTGCAGGCCTTAAAAATATTCGCATTAATTTTTATACATTTTTCATTTAAATATTTTTGGAGACGTTCAATAAATGGAATAATTAAATGAAATTACTTACATTACATCAGAAACAACAAAACTTATACACTCGCAGCTTCTGAGTCTATTTTTCTGAACAAAGCTACAAAGGTTGTGAATGAGGCACTCAAAGTAATGAAGTAGAACAGATTACACCGGTTAATTGCCTCCTTAATGACTTTCTTGATAAAACACTACCGTTTCAGGTGTTCATTTTTTAACTCCTCACTGTAATGAAGTTTCGAGATTAAAACAATTCTTGCTGTACCAAAGGTTGCTAATCAAAAACGCCGACGGACAACCATACAAATGTAATTCATTAAGCTCCTATTCTGTAAGTAGGAGAGCACAATATCCTTTGTCATGCTGACATAATTAAAGTTGTAGAGAAAAGCATGCGCCGGTTCTATAAAGGTGCCGTCGTAAAAATGTATAATGTCCAGCGCTAAAGGAATGTAACAGGCTGCTTGAGTTTTCAATTAGAAAACAGTTAGATTACAAGTCTGTTCGCTACTGTTCCGTAATAAAGTTTCTAATGAAATGGGTGTAACGTTTAGTGGAAACAAAGTTGGTAGCCATAACAATGAAAGTACAGAGTTTGTGAAAGTCGATTCTTGTGTCACAAGTTTTATATAGAACGACTAATCTCATGCTAACGAACTTACAGTTAATTTGAGATCATTTACCCTTTACATATCCGATAAGATCTTAATGACTGAGTTAGAAGCTGATAAGAGTAGTAATTACTGATTATGTTATTTATTGAGCAATTAATTTGAAAGCAATATAGTGTTGTTCTATTTAATTTGTCATTCGAATAACTAGTGTCATTAAAATAAAATGAATGAAAAAAATGTCGATGGAAAAGTTAAAGCAAACAACGAGTCGGATTATTTTCTGATAAATTATGCGCTTATTTTGAGATGACTTGATAAGTATAAATTTATGACGTGACGTGATCAAATAAGAGAATGGCGACGATGAACATGAAGGATAAACATTAATACAAATGAGAAAGCGATGTCTTAATTTAAGAACGAAAGCCCAATTTGCTTCCCAAATAAACGTGGACATTAAATATAAACTCGGAGAATGCTTCACGCATTCCCACTCGCTGAACTGGAGACAAGAATCGAATAAAAATAAATCGAGAATCGAGACAATCGAACCAGCCGATGGCCGACTCGACTCATTGTAAATATTCCGCCGTAACCGGATGGCAACATTGCTTTTGTTTTTTATATTTATTGTTTTAAAAAACTTCATCTGACGCTTGAATGGACGCTGAGTTTCCGATTGAGCGCACATCGAAGGGATTTTGGGCAAAATTTTTGGTTTGTGTTTAGTTTTAGAAAATTTAATTTGGAAACGGAAAATCAATTTCCTTGCTTGAGATGTTAATAGGAGATATTTTTAACAGTTTTGTGGACAAAATATAATTAAATTTTCACACCGTTCTTGGGAAAGTCACAATGGCATTTATTTTCAACAAATTAACCAGTGAAGAGAACACTGCTTGGGAAACAATTTTAACCTTTATAGTGGGATTTTAATTGCGGTCATTTTATTAAAAGGTCTATATCATCAGATCGGTCGCTAGAGTGGTTGAAAAAAGTCGTCACACAGTTTATGAAGCTACCCTTATCCGATTATCAGGGTTGGGGTAAATGATACCTGTGATGATTGAGATAACATATTTGATACCTTTGCGGTACAAACAAAAAAGGTCGTCCCTACTGATTTGGAACTTGATGTTAACTATTCTTTGGACATTATTTAGATGTTGATGATGACAAAACATTTTAAAAGCTTTCGTTATTGAGATGTTCTTTTTTATGTGGATTATGATAATTAAATTGGGATTCCTTGAAACTTTAACTTAATGATTCTATTACGGTTTCCAATGTAATTTAGCTTTAGTAATGTCATTAAGGATTTTTCTGGCCTTAATACGATATTTTACCTACAGCCATATTTTGACCTATTAGCTACAGCTAAACCCAATATTCCATCAAGAGTCTGGCTACTTTCTTATTTAAAAACCCTGAGCTATTCATCAAATTACATAGCACCACAGCAAAATATCCATCTCACCAAGCTTCGTCCATACCGCGCTATCGCTGATCTCCGCCACCGGGCGGCTGCGCGCGCGCAAACAAGACGTAAAAACATCAGTCCCGTTATTATTGATATGCAAACGTATTCGTGTCCTCCGCTTATATGGCTTCTGGTGAAAGAAGGGGCTCTTGTAAGTTTTTTGGGGAAAATATGTGGCTGTTATAAGTTAACGGGACTTTCGAAGGTGGTAAAGATATAAGCCGGTACCTAAGTCCTCGCCAATCTTGATGGCGGCTAGCAATTTTCCTAGTAAATATGGACACGTGGTTATGAACCAGGCACTTTTCCGCTGTCCGCAGGATCATGCCTTAAAATGGTTACTGTGCAGTATCGCCTTTAAAGGTCCAAGTCACCTAAAATTGTGCCATGAATTTCATTTTCATAACTATTTATTTGCTTTATGCAGATTATGTTATTTTCTTAAAAACTGACAGTTGAATTAAAAATATCCCGATTTATGTCTAGTTCATGTCATAATAACTGTTTGTTTTTGCAAACTAATCTTGTAAGATGAATAGTTTTCTACACATGTTTTGACTATAACATTCAAAGAGCTAAACGTTATTAATATAGCTTTGATCTCTTCGCCAATGTTTACAACAACACTAACAACCTTGTTACAGACATATTTTCAATCTTTTAGTACTTTTTATGCAAGTTTTAAGAGTTAGCTATAAACCTGGCGCATCGAACTTGCTGTTCAAGGTCAAACGCTAGATTTTGCTCCATGTCATACTTTCCTAGCGACAAAAAATCTGTCTCGTTTTTCGCACAGATAGTTTTCAATTGTTTGCTCATCCAAACTGAGAGATGCCGCGTGAAAAACTGAGCGTATAATACGGTAGTTTGAATAGGCTGTAGACTACAGAAAACATTTTAGCAACGTTTCAAGTTAATTTTCATCTCCTTCTGGAGGCAAACTGCCCATTTGCAGAAAAAAAGCTCAATCTACGGTAGGTTGAGCTTTTTTTGATCCTATGATACCCAACCAATATTTATATCAAGACAAATTATATTATCTAGCTATCATCTCTCCATAAATCACTTAAACCCATCAAATAAATCCAATGGGTTCACCATTAGCATGTTTCGAAACCATAGACACACTTTACTCTTATTTACACGTTGTAGATCTTATCCAACAGATTAAATCTATGGATTAGTGTCTATGGTCGGGCATAGACTCAGTCTAGTTCGGTTTGGATCTAGGTTAGTGAAGTGCTCGTAACCTGTTGGTGAATGTTGCATGTTTATTAATTAATTATTGTTGTTAATAGCTGGCAACATTGCTTGTACGGTGCGCAGGATTGATGCCAGAGGTAGATTAAAAGGTCATTTATAAATCAAAGGTTGGAAATAGTCATGTTCAGACACTTCCACAGAAATAATATATTTTTGTGTGTATATTTTTTTCTTAAATAGTATGCAGTTTAAAGTTACTATCTCATTTGTTACATATTTTTAAAAAGCACTTTGAATTATTCCTACTAATATCACTACTCATATCTGATATACAACTAAGGTAAAAAAACAAATATCAGTCATTTTTAAACCCGCTATTACGACCATATCAAAACCATTCCAACTTCAAAACACTACTAAAACGAAACTCTCAACACTGACACTTTTTCTCTTAGCCCTTGTAAATTCCCTAACACCGATAGAGATCTACCAGTGTCAGACACTAGACATTACGGTGTACGGTGGGCACTGGGCAGCTCGCGTGTAGATAGCGCTTAAATAACACAAAACATGACACAACAATTTGTTACGGAGATCTTAGTGGACGACTACGTGGATTGGTTAAGGGTGGATAAGAATCTGTTGGATTTATTTAACTTGTTGTGTTTTTTCTTGGATTGAGTTGTACTGCAAAGTATAACTAAAAAGAGGCGTAAGTAATGCCTCTCACGATATATATAAATGAAACTTTTAATGAAAATGTAAAACAGCACTTAACAACACATAAATGTGATAGGAAATTATCATAAGTTAAAAAAGTTGAAAAGTTAACCTTCATCATTTTACAAAAAGGAAAATATGAATTTTCCACAAAAAAAAATACTGATGATATAAGAGTAATCGCAAACTGATCACAAAACATAACATTACACTAAATATATTCTACTTGCCTCGATAATGTATTTACCGATTCTGTTGAATCAAATAATACTTTAGTCTTTAACGACCTCACGTCCGACCACTGTGGCCAAAAAGTGAGTTTTCCCATGGTAATTCATACGAGTCCACTTAAAATTGAATGCAGGCCCCATTCAGCTAGTCGTTGTAACAGATTTAAATGTAATATAGCTAAAAAAATAAAACCCAACATTATTAACAACGAGGATCCTAATGCCATCTATGGATCACTTTTCGGTATTGTTCAGAAAGAATTTGATTCCACATTTAAAACCAAAACTTTGGAAATTAAAAGTACCTCGGCCAACTTTAATCAATGGGCCACCACAGGTATTTATAAAAGTAGAGCGAGGCTGTATGAGCTGTATGAAATAAAAACGTATCAATTTGATGATGCATTTGTTAGTTATGTTAAACAATATTCTAAATTATTTAAAAAGGTTTGTAATATCGCAAAATCTAAATTCTTAAGCGATACAATTAAAAAGTCAAATAACAAAATTAAAACTACATGGAAAATAATAAATAACGAAACTGGTAAATCGGTTAGTCATGAAAAGAAGTTTGAGATCTTAGTCGATAACAAACTTGTTAGTCAGGCGGACGACGTAGCAAAAGCCTTTAACGAGTTCTTTGCCGATATACCCATAGCTACAACTCGCTCCTTAAATTCTTCTTCGACTGATGCTGAGAAGCTTTTGCGTAGTTGTGTACCCAAGTGTGACTTCTTATTCAAGTTTGAGCATGTAACGCCGCAAGACGTCATCAATGTCTTCAAAACTCTCAAGGCAAAAAACACCGGTGATTACTGGGGCATTTCCATTAAACTTTTAAGTCATATAATTGACATTGTTGCCCCCTATCTAGCTGTCACATTCAATAAATGCGTTGATGCTGGTGTATTTCCCGACCTCATGAAACAAAGTAAAGTCGTTCCCTTGTTTAAATCAGGAACCAAGTCGGACATTGGTAATTTTAGACCAATTTCAATTCTACCTGCGTTTAGTAAAATATTTGAAAAGTTAATACTCAAGCAGTTGCTCAGTTATTTTAATGTAAATTGCCTCCTCCACAGTGAACAATATGGCTTTACTCGAGGTCGTTCGACCACGGATGCTGGTGTTGCTCTTTTAAAACATATTTTTAATGCATGGGAAAACTCTCAAAACGCAATAGGAGTCTTTTGCGACCTCTCCAAAGCTTTTGATTGCGTTCAACATGACACACTTTTACGCAAGTTACGTTATTACGGCGTTCAAAACGGAGCTTTAAACGTCATAGAATCATATTTAAATAATAGATTGCAATGCGTAGACATCAACGGTGTCAAATCTTCAGGCCTACCAGTTCAATTAGGCGTGCCGCAGGGTTCTATTTTAGGTCCTTTCTTATTCTTAGTATATATGAATGATTTACCGTTCCATTTAAAAAATATATGTGATATAGTATTATTTGCAGACGATACATCTCTCATTTTCAAAGTTGATAGGAATAGAGAGCAATTTGATGACGTGAATAGTGCACTCTCCTTAGTTACGAACTGGTTTACAACAAATAATTTAGTTCTTAATGCTAAAAAAACTAAATGTGTTAAGTTCACCTTGCCTAATGTGAAACACTTAGGACCTAATATTATCCTAAATAATGAAGTTCTTGAAACTGTGAAGTCAACAGTGTTTCTGGGAATAACAGTTGATGCAAAGCTACAGTGGGGCTCACATATATCTAGCCTCGCGGGAAGGCTTAGTTCTGCTGCCTACGCCGTCAGAAAAGTAAGACAATTCACTGACGTAGACACAGCTCGGATAGTCTATTTTAGTTACTTCCATAGCGTTATGTCCTATGGTATTCTACTGTGGGGCAAAGCTGCAGATATCGAGAACATTTTCGTACTACAGAAACGAGCCGTTCGTGCAATATATCAGTTAGGTAGCAAGCATTCCTTACGGGAGCTTTTCAAAGAAATAGGTATCCTTACTGTGGCATCTCAATTCATCTTTGCTAACATACTATATATTAGGCAGAATATTCATCTCTACACTAAGAAAAGTGATGTCCACAGTATTAACACTAGGAACAAGCATAAACTGTGCGTACCCATTCACAGGCTTCACAAGGTCCATGGAACATTTAAGGGGCTAGGTATACGACTTTATAATAAGCTTCCTCAGTCGTTATTAGAATTGCCATTTGATAAATTTAAAGTCCAAGTCAAAACTATTCTGTCGAAGAAAGCCTACTATACTGTTAATGATTACATAAACGATAAGAGTAGTTGGTCCTCATGTTAAACACCGGACAGCTTCAAGAGTTATCATTGATAGTTGATGTGATTTATTTTTATTTATATACGTGACATTCTGTATGTATACTGACAGATTACCACCATCGTACTGTTTTCACGATGGGTTGTTTCGCAATTTTGTAAATGGTTTACTAGCGACTGTGAATCTATTAGTATTAACTGTTTTCTTGTTATGTGGTTGCAAGTCGTCATGCTCCCTTAGATGGTATTGCTTGCGGTAGCGTCGGTGGTCGGGTTGCCTCCCTCCCTCAAAAATGTGCGAGGGGGGCGATGGCTGATCCTCGCGTTATGCTCGTGAACGGGTGCTGCTTGTGGTACCAGGTCGTCTTGCTGACTACATATTTCTTAACCCGTAATATAATGTGTATGACTTTTGATTTGAACAGTAGTCCTAGTTCACCGTTTTCACTGTTTATGTTGTAAATTTGTTTTATTTTATTTTTTATATATAAAAACACGTCGTGTTTCACATGTCGGTGGGTACGCCCTAAAACTATACCTATTTTCACTGAATGGAGGCATTATGTTCTCTCTTGTTTTTTTTTATTTTACACATTTTTTTATAGCTGCTTGAGTAATAGGTATGGGTAAGGTGTGTACTAGCTAACATGATTACATGTTTACTTGCTTTTTTTTATACAAATTTATATGTATAATTTTGAGTGATATTTTTATTTATTTTTTTTTGTATACGGTTCTTCAAACCATACAGACAGAATTGTGTTGCTGGGGAGTTTGTTCCACCATTTCTTCTTCCCAGCAAAAACACATAGGAAGTGGTGAAGGGCGGGCGTTTTGGGGGCTGTCTTTTGTAGATTTGACGTTCAAAAAGTGCTGATTTTCAGCCTACTTTGAATAAATGACTTTTGATTTGATTTGATTTGATTTATGCATTTTCGTTCATATCGTTAAAACAATCAAAAAGAGAAATGAGAAAATCATCGCTTTTTAATCACCCATTGAAAATTCCGTATTATTTTAAATCTCGTACCAAAAACTAAATAAAAATTCCTTATCCAGCTATACAGATCCCGGTCGCTCACCACCTTAGGGCCGGTTTCTAATTGCAGGCCTTAATTGAATGTTATTGAATTAGGATCACGCCCCACCGACTGCGGTGCCGATGATATGTATAGCTATACTTGTGGCACTCTTGTGCATACTAAACAAGGTTTAACTTTCAAAATAAAGGTTTAAATAGAAGAATTCTCAGGTTTTTGTGTGTTTGATAACCTAAAATAGGTCGTAAGCTTACTATACCTACTTAAGATAGGTATTTCCTCATGAATATGTGTTGTTCTTCTTACCGACGTGTTGAATAATAGTCGTAACATACCTGAAACAATAATATCTATACTTCTATACTAATATTATAAAGCTGAAGAGTTTGTTTGTTTGTTTGTTTGTTTGAACGCGCTAATCTCAGGAACTGTTGGTCCGATTTGAAAATTTCTTTCAGTGTTAGATAGCCCATTTATCGAGGAAGGCTATAGGCTACTTTTTATCCCGGTACGGGAAGTAGTTCCCACGGGATGCGGGTGAAACCGCTGGCAGAAGCTAGTTAATCCATAAATATGATTATACAAAAGCTTGAAAGGAAAACTAAAATGACTAAGGCTTTGTTCGTTAGAGTGTGTCCTACAGTTTTAAGTGATAAGTGATAACTTTTGCTGTAATTTCTTAACCAATAATAAATCCTTGTGTAATTAAAATAGTACAAAGATAATGGTGATGGCATACAACTTATAAATATTTATACAAAGTTAATAATGGATGCAATAAATAGACCATAACAGCTACAAATGCAATATAATGTCGTAAGTGCTTATGATCGCATTTTCAAACCACAATAAAATTCATTTGTTTTTCTATCCGCCACTGTTAAAAAAACAGTAGCACATCGCTCACATATTGAATACCCGCGGTTTTACCCACCACACTTGTTTTATTACAAACATCAATGGCTGACCAGCGCAAATCGTTTGCCACTGCTCAAACAATAATACGTCCGTCTGTCGGAATACTGACTGATATTAATATCGCACCATGTTTTTGTAAAAGCTATGGAGAATTGAAAAATTGTGCGTGAAAACGTTAGTGGTCGTTGTTAGTGGTATTGCAACGCGTAGATAAAACTTGCGTATGTTTTTGTAAAACGATCTAAAAGTCGGACTCATTCAAGTAGCATTAGCCTAAGGCGTTAAGTCCGCCTTTGTACATTGTTTTTTTTTTGTAAAATGTGTGCGAAAATTATAACAAATAAATAAATAAAATTAGTGCAGTCACCAAGTAGCATTTTAGCTTTAGGGAAAAATAACCTTTGAATCATCAAATCAAATATTTTTATATGGTACATAAGATGTTACAGTAAGATTGTTTCAGCATATTCTGCCAGAACGTGGCGTACAAATGTATTCGTACAAACAGTAAACTATGTTCATTATTTTAAATTACAAACAGCATCTATTGGCATGCCAAAACATTTGCTCAAAATCAACAACGAATTAGATTCTGTCAGGATACCTTTATATAACTAACACTCTTAAATCTGATAGCAAAGCATGTCCATTCCATTGTAATATAACCAGCCACTAACTCAGCCTCTATCAAAGAAATATAAATAAATCTCTTTAGCTTCGGGATCCAAACGAGAATTAAACTCGTTAGTGACGAAACAAAAATCGATAATCGTATTTCGGAAACTCTAGCAAGTGAACTCGATATCTCCTTTTTCAAAAAACCCTTTACAGAACAGTATAGTTGAAGATTTTTTGTTTTTGTTCATGGGGATTGGATCCTAGTGGCGTGATTGGAAGCCGGGCGAGTTTCGGCCACGTTTCAACCCTTTAGTGTGGTCGATTCGTTTTGTTTCCACTCTTTTAAGCCCAGCCTGGTTGCAATGATTTCTGGATATTATTGCATGTGTAGCTGGTTGGGGGACGTCAAAAGAGTTGTTCTGTGATGCCGAAAAATCAAATGAATTATCGGTTTAGATGACTTGCGCAAGACGGCTGGCAGGAGCTGGATGCGAGAAGCCGAAAATCGATCTCAGTGGCGTGCACTTGGAGAGGCCTATGTCCAGCAGTGGACTGCGATAGGCTGATGATATTGATGATGATGTATCGGTTTAGAATCGCCGTGTAGAATTTTTAGATATTTGTCACACACTTTCACACAAAATTAAACTTTAGAATGATATAACTTCTCACTACTAAAACTGTACTAGTTCAAAGCTATTATTTATCCGAATGCGGAAAGTATTTAGAGCCCTGTGGGTTCCCACAAGCAAAGTTGGTATACACCACTAGTTCAATATAAATCACCGTTAGCTTCCATACAAAATGCACATGAACTCATAATTCCGTATAACACGGTTATGATTAAAGTGCATTGGCGAATGCATTAATATTCCGGTCGTTACGCACATTGTCCGGCTAAAGCCATTAATAACCGAAACACAGGCGGACAATTTGTGTATAATTAACGAGCCGACGAGGAATATAAAAATATCTGATGTACTTGTTAAGATAATGGAAGGTTTTAAATGGCGTTAAAAATTATGTTCGGTAAAAAGGTAATTTTGTGCTAAATTAGGGGTTATTATTATGTTAATTATGTGAAACATACGTTTCGGATCCCAAAAGCTCGGCCATAGGATTTTATAGTTCCATATTAAAGTTAGCCGAGGCAGGTTCGGTTTTGTTTAGTAGACGAATGCTCGCGAAAGTTTGACAGTCATTTGTTATTTTGTGAATAATTGTATAAAAATAAATTCCTTATTCAATATTGTATTTACTCTAGAACCCTGGGTACGTCAAAAAGAAGAACTCTCCCCATTCTATTATCAAGACTACCGCAGAAAACTATTAAACGCTTCTGTCTCCGCTTTATTCTAACAAAAGCACTTAAAGTAATTGTAAACTAAATAACTGTAAGTCAAGTTAACTCCGGGAGACTCTCGGGGGACACATTAAGGCTTTCTCTAAACCCTTAGGAAGATTAGCTTGAAATATATTGTTTGTGAAGACATTTGCAAAAAAAAAATGAAAAAAAATGAAATGAAACTAGAAAAACTAACTACTTAAAACTACTTAAACTGTTCAGACAAACGTAGCATCTATTCTTCTTTCTTTATGCACGAAAAAAAATATGATCGAGGAGAGTTAAAAAATAGGTAGGTTCACCTTAATTATCAACCAATCAGTTAACTTAAGCCAAATCTCTCAGAAAGAAGACTTATATAAGTGTCTATGTAGGTAAACTACATCGAGCAAGTAGGTAGGTACTATGCAGGACAAAATACCCATTGGGCATAAATTAGTTCATGTCATGTATCACTGACCTTACACGTAAAGTAACAACAAGCATCCTCTACATTGAACCAAATGGAGTCAAATGTAGGCTACGACAAAGTCCTTCAAAAAGGACAGTCAAGTACAAAACACTGTCAGCCTACATCGCAACATGAATATGTAAACTCCGTACGCAGCACGTTCCGTAGTGGCCAGCATGAATTTATGCATGCAAGTCGCCAATCCATATATTTTCGTGTTTATGATCCGTGGTCAGCACGAAGTGGTGTCGAAAAAGTTTGTTAACAGAAACGAATTTTGAATTGAATTGAACAGAGTCACACTATGAATTCAGTCATATCTAGTCACTGAAATAATTTTTTCTTTTTCACATTTTGTACCTCCCTTTGGGCATTTTGGTTTATGTGTCATCAGAAGAATCAGCATTGATCCTATACGCGACAGTAAGGCCAGCTTTATTTTAACACAATACCCTTTCAGATTGACTAGGATGAATAAATATTACAGGTACCTAGTGCTTTTATCAAATTTTTATTTTTAAAGTATATTTTCTGAAGTCAAAACAAAAATCTTCTTTCTTGTCGTTATCGATCTTGACAGAGCAGTTGTTATCACTGTACCTAGCTGTAAGTAGCAAGTTTTAGTAATTATATCATTTTTTGTGTCCAAAACTCACATATACAACGTTGTATCGTCACATCGGCCACTAGGGCAGGGCAGTGTCCCTTCGATCGCGGGCAGCGATGGCGTGATGCTCGACGCCACGCTAAGCGACGCTGCACCCATTTGTCATACTGTCAACGATTTTGTTTGCAACTGCGCGAGTTACGAGAGCCAGCTGTTTTGACATTAGTTTCGTGGAAACTTCAAATAGGTATGAATTTTGTGTTCTCGAGATTAGTATCACTATATCGTTTACTACTGAAGCTGACTAACTGAAGTTTGTAACTTTGTGGTCTTATAAATATTGTATTTAGAAAAAATAAATGTGAAATGAAAACCTTTTCATGATAAAACTGATCTTGAAAGCAGAGCTGTAAAAGAAAACTCGGAAGCCGTACTTAGGATTTTCTGAAGTTTCAAACTTTCTTCTCGGTTCAAGTTTCATTTACCGTCCTATTTTTAATAAACAGTCCGTTTTCACATCTTTATCTTTTTTAATCTCCGAAAGAGTAACCGCTACGTGTCTGTCTGTCTGTGTGTCGGTCTGTGGGGGTTAACTCTTAAACCGATGAATATATGTTTTTTTAGGTGAAATTGGGTGTTACTGCTATGGTTCTTATAAAATGTTCGTTAAAATCATTAGTTACATTATCACATCAGACACTTACCTTTACCTGAAGAAAGACCTATAGAAATTAGTTCATTCCCGCGACCTCCTATACCTTGCACCCCCTACTTTTTCCCGCCACGCCGTAATGACAGGTGGAATATCGGCGATGACAGCGATGCCCAACACTAGCTGCACACCATTAATATGTAATCACTATCCAATTACACATCCCTACTGCAGCTAAAAGTATTGCCATCACATACATCTGATTAGATCCTAGATAACAACCATGTAGTTACTAGTTACCTACCTACATCTATACTTCTATACTTACTTATCTATACTTATATTATAAAGAGGAAAACTTTCGTTTGTTTGTTTGTTTGGTTGTAATGGATAAACTCGAAAACTACTGGACCGATTTTAAATATTCTTTCACCATTAGAAAACTATATTATCTGCGAGTAATATAGGCTATATTTCATCCAGGTGCGAGCAGTAGCTCCCACGGGACGCGGGCGGGACCGCGGATAACAGCTTGTATATTATAAAGAGGAAAACTTTGTTTGTTTGTTTGGTTGTAATGGATAAACTCAAAAACTACTGGACCGATTTTAAATATTCTTTCATCATTAGAGAACTATATTATCTGCGAGTCACATAGGCTATATTTTATCCAGGTGCGGGCAGTATCTCCCACGGGACGCGGGTGAAACCGCGGGAAAACGGCTAGTATACATATACTTATGTATGTATATGTCTTGATAGGTACTTATAAAATCGAGTTTAATGATAATAGTCAATTAGATGTTTTATGAAAATTATGATGCTGAAATTCAGAAGAAAACGATCAAAATATCAAAAATTAATTTTGTATTTTTTTTTTGTAGAATATCTAAACTTCCACTGTGTCCACTGCCCATTAAAACGATTCCTCGCAACACCAAAATCTATCACGTCCACCATAAATCATGATGAGACAGCCGTACCATTTCACGCCGTAACATTTCTGCATATAAAGACACAATAAACAGCTAACATTAACTATAGCTCCATATACATACACCCACGTAACACGAATTAATTTGTTTCTCCCATTTAAGACAATTCGACCTACTTGATAGTTTATTTACAGGCGTTTCCTTACATGCCTAGCAGTACTGTTAAACATAAAACATTGCGTATTTGGTAAATCTGAAACGCCTTAAGCTGCAATTAAGTTGGCACTAAAAGTACAAGCAGACTGTAGACTAAACAGTCGCCCGACAGTTGAACCGATGGTGGCCAATTTTTTTTTTAAAGAAAATCTTGATTCCTGTCAAAGTTTTCTGTCAGTCTGATACTGGTTATAAACCTGATCTTTGTAATGTGCGTACTACCGTTCGTCTTCATACCTACATGATGTGATGCATGTGAAACAACCTTCGTTTAATTGTATAGTTGATAGGTCGTTGAAGTACCTAATTTATAAAATAAAAAAATAAAAAAAACTGATTGAGCCCAACAAACTATCGGCCGACTAAAAGTTTGTGAGCTGCAATTAAGTAAGCACTAAAATTGTTGTTACAGTGTATTGCCAGAAATAGCCGCGTTGTAATTGCTTATTTGAAGTCCTAGTTTGGTGTATTGGTTAGTAATAAGAAGTGATTTTGTGGGTTACTTACCTTGTATGAACAAAGGATTTGGGCTTTTAAGCCAATGTTTTTACAAAATCACTTATCTTTCAACTTTAGTCGATACTAGATTGTTTTTCTCTGTTGTTTGACACCATGTTATTTTCATTTTATGCATTTGATGTTAATAAACTAAAGTAACACGGTTTGACAGACTTTTCACGGTATCAAATTGGTAATTCCAAATTACAAAAACTTTTCAGCAAGCAAAATATCAATTTTCCGAAAAAAATACTTACTGCTACAAATCTAAGACACAATTATAACACTAAAAACAAACCGAACGATCAAAAAACGCAAATAAGGCAACAATAAACCAAACGTCTCGTCTTCCATCTTGTTTTGTGAAATTGCGCGGGAAACGAGCTTGTAATTACGTGGTCCGTTTCGTCTGAGGCCGATTCTCCTAATTTTACTTAAGCAACATACGATTCACATTCGACTGCAATCCAATCACGACTCAATTACGATTGAAGCGTATGTGTCATTACGTTATTTTTTCTTTGAATTATCCTTTTCTGTCATTCAATAATGAATCATTTTGTCTGCAAATGATTTACGATTGCAATATGTTTGTAGAGCAAACTACCGTATAGACCAAAATCACCAAAATAGCAGACCAATCGCAAACCAATCGAATGACGTTGGAATACGGTTGGTCTTATATTAGTAGCAGACTGCCCGATATGGTTAAAACTGCTATTGCGATCATATTGCGATTCGATTTCTATTCAATTTTGAGATTATTAACTTAGGAGAATCGGGCCCCTGGTCGCCATTATTTACTAAAATACTGTCACAAAGTCCGCCATGATGATCCCTTATTACTTTGTATGATTTATGTGATTATAATGCCTCTTTATATTAGTATGTCGTGGTTCGTGTCTGGGAAATAGGTTTGTTTACATTGTTGTGAATAACAAGCTTGATATAGTACCTACCTAATACAGATTGAGGTTCTACTTAGTCTACATAATATAATCTTGTTTCGAAGATATATTGGCATTTGATTGTTTAGATCTCAATCCATAGTAGCACTGAGTGTTGAATCAGGTGCAAACACTTAAACTAGTAACCTACTTATTGTCACGATAATCCCCGTAAGTTGTAGTAATCGTAGGTAACAAGAAACTGTGATCTCCACGAACCACAACTCATATTAAAACTTTGTCAAACAAAGTTACCTCGCTGCAGCCAAAAATACAGCAAATTAGAACAAAAATAAATTGTCGTCAGAAACTTTCCCAACATCAAGCGTTCTAATTGCGAGCACGTAAACATCACAGTTTACGAGTCGTTTGCAAGCAGCGCCGGGGCATAAACATAGTAGTTTACAAACTACGGAGCTTCAGCTTATCAACTATTTGATCAAAACTGATGCTTAGGGTCGCCACTCACGAGACACAAACGTGTTGTAGTTGCTCAATTAGTGCTGTTTAGTGCTAATTTCAGAATTTAAAGTGGAAAGTGTTATGTAAAATTTGAGGTGCTTAAAGTTTATTAATTTTTGAATGTTTGAAGAATCCCGGTAATGTTCTATAGCGTCAAAACAAAATAAAGAATCACTGTTTTGATGATGTAAATAATATCATCACATTAATCTCCCAAAAAATGCACAGTTATGCAACATTTTAATTTCTAAAACACTAAAATTAATTGACACATAAACGCGTATTCAAAACAAACAAATAAAACTGTCAACTGAACTAGGTATGTAGTAAATTGTGCCTTTTGCGCTTGTAAATCGAGTTCAAAGCGTTCGACAAATTATAACACATTCTTATCACGGCTTCAACACAGACCAGTTAATGTCAAAAATGTTAAAAGGGACTTCTGAAGCCCTTTGCGATCGCACACCGTCTGTCAAATGTTCTGATGTTTCATGTCTATGTTGAATCCAAAGTTTAGTGGGAAGGATTACTGTACGTAAAGGATTTCTGTAAGACTGTGTACCTCTTGGGGAATTATATTCGCGGGAGAGTAAAATCTGTGGTTTGACGGAGTAGCTTTAGATGTGGTTGAGAACAAAAAAAAATCTTTGGATTACATTTACACTGCTGAAAAACAGTCTGTTTTCAGTAATTATTATTTTGTGCAATCTTTTGGACAAAGAACCGCGTGTCCCAGTGTTTCTAGTCAACAAACACTCTTAAATCATTGAATAAATATTGTGCCCATAAAGTAATCCTATTATTTTGCCCAAGAAATGTTGAATCTCAACCAACAAATCAACACAATAATTTAGTGTATGTTGTACCGTGGACTGGGACACTTATAAGGATTTGTCGTAAGTTATGCGTGACACCTGTTGACAGTGATCGCAAAATTAATTCGCGTCCGTTCACAGGTTTATTTTAAGACTACGTGCGGATTTATTTTAATTTCGTGATTTGTATAAAGCATGTTACACTTATTCATGTTTCTTTTTTGAGATGAATTAAAAATAAGGCATGCAGGTTGATGCACAGATGGCCTACGGCTATGCAGCAGTATTTTATCGTCTTGTAGGATCGTAAATTCTTGGCCTAAGATTTTTAAACTTATTTTTTACAAACCTCTTTGGTGCAGATATAGAAAAGTGTAGCTGACAACTTTTCGTCGAAAAAAAATTTGATGCCATTAAAGTTTATTTTTAATTTATTTCTTTTTTCAATGTTGCGTCAAGCAGCCAGCTATTTTATTTAAATGCTATGATAAGACCTTCATAGTCTGTATTAGGCAAAAGGCGTTTATCTATACAATCTACATGAAATAAATTAAGTTTATTTACTTAGCGTAATTGCGTAGTCAATGTGGTCAATAGTAACACGAGCTTAGATTTAACTATCTGTTAAAATGACAGCGATAAAACGCCTATATAATGTTTTGTTGTTATTTTATAGCAGTTTATTGCCATGTTAATCGGATTACACACTAATAACACTATTTTTATGATTTCATTTAATAGTTTTCGCAGTTTTAGAAGTATTTTATGTTTTATAACTTCTTTATTTTATGGTCCTGGGTTCCGTTCAAAACTGTCTATGATATCTTTTAAGAGGATTATATTCTCACAATTGCTAACTAAAACCTTTAAGCCTGTTATTTGTATATAAAACTGTTAATTGCAGATGAAAGTACCTTTATACTATACATAGGTAATATGCTTATCCACTACATTGGTAAACGATATTTTGTAATACATATTTACCCATCTATTGTCTTTACTATTATCTACTACTACCTACGTTTAAAACTCATAATAAGTACCTAATAGTTAAGACACTTTCTACAAGGTTAAAATAACCCCCCAATGCACAATACAAAAAACTTAACTCCAAACCAGTCCACGTCTCCAGAGTGTCAAATGACATCACATCGACAAAATGAAATCATAAAACGCGCTGGTCGTCGGTCGTGCAACCGATTTGTCGCGCGATACGACCGGCCGCGCGATTAATTGCCGCGATAACGCGCGACTTGCCGCGGCCCTTCAACCGTTTCTGTAGATTTTTTCACTTTTATGACATATTCGGTTTGAGCAGACAGTGTGAAGTCGCGATAAAGAATGACACGGTAAACTTGTGACACCGTGTGTTTTCCTGACAGTGAAGCGTGTCATGTGTGAATAAAAGGACACTGGCGTGAATTTATTGTTTTTATCTTTTGAGTGTATTTTGTTTCGTGAAACAACGCGGCATGCGGCAGTGCAGTAAATCCACTTCTTACTCGCATAAAGCTCGTTGAAAATGATTTCCAATTATGTTCGCTTTAACATTAAAAGCTATACAAGGTAAAGCCGTACCCAGACGCATCGGAAGCCTCGCATTTGCTAGCCTACTAACGTTTTACATATGCGATGTCTAGATTGACAATCGCGAGCTTATCTCTCGCATACCTCCACCGGTACGTTCGATTTACATCAATAAATTACCTCGTGTGTTCATAAGTCTTGAGACAAAATAAAAGTTGCATATCTTTTTAAATAATTAACTTATATTTATAAAAAACAATATTAAACATTAAGTAAATAGAAAGTAAAAATTAAATATAATTATTATTCAAAATGACCACCCCTGTTTTTAATACATGCCCTTAGACGATTTGGCCAGTCATCAATGGCGGCACGAATCTTTTCTAGAGGAATTCGCTTCGCTTCTCGGACAAGAGCTCGCTTAAGTGACTCCAAGTTTGGGTGGGACTTTCGGCAGGCTCTGAGCTCTAATTCGGTCCATAGAGAATAATCCAGCGGGTTGAGGTCGGGGCTGGAGGAGGGCCATTCATTCGCCGCAATGAAGGCCGGCACATTTTCCTTCAGCCAAGCTTGAGTGGTTTTAGCCTTATGGGATGGCGCCGAGTCTTGCTGGAAAACCCAATACTTGTTATGGAATAGGGTATAAGACAGGGGTTTCACAACAGTCTCTAGAATGTCACTTTGATAATTTTTGGCTTTCACCTTGACGCCTTGTTGGCAGAAATGAAGCTGAGTCACACCTTCGTACGAAACTCCCCACCATACCATGACACTAGCCGGAGGATGAGTACGCGAGACATTCCGTGCTGAAGCTGGGACATCCTTGCTACTTTTGGCATACACTTTATTGTTTTGTCGGTTGAACTTTTCTTCGACAGTAAAGATTTTCTCGTCGGTGAAGAGTATCTTCCTCGCATCGTGTCTCCTAAGCAGTATTGGACAACGTTCGCGTCGCAATTGACGAAGGCGATCGTTTAAAAAGTGTACTTTCCTACGGCTATACGCCTTAACCTTGAGATCATATTTCAGTATTCTGTTGACTGAAACGCGCGAAATATTGGTCTGCAGAGCGAGTTTCTTCTGAGTGCGACATGGATTTCGGCGAAGTCGCTCTCGGGTGATTTTAATGTTCGCAGGCGTCCTCACAGAGCGTGGACGACCACTTCTTTGCCGATCTTGTAAAGAACTTGTCTCCTTGTATCGTTTAATAGTGTAATACACGAAGTTACGGCTGACACCAAAACTTTTCAGTTCTCGGAAAATGTCCATAGGTTTTCTTCCCACCTTAAATAGTGAAATGACGGTCGCACGTAATTCTTTTGTTCCCTCCATTACGAGAAAATTTAAATAAAATAATCCGAAATCATAGATATTAAAAGTTAACATTCCAAATTCAAAATTAGAAAAAAGAAATATACAGCAGCCAGTAATTTTTATTTTATTTTTATAAGTAAAAAGTTTGTCTCAAAACTTATGAACACACGAGGTAGTAAAGAAAGTCCATAAAACATGTCTTGTCGACGAGCTAACAACATACAGACAAGCAGACACTAATATATAATGCTTTGATCAAATCGCGCCAGTCGACACATCAAAGGCGCACTATTTATAAAATTATCGATTGATCGATTCCGCGATCGAACGGAACTTTCAATTCTAAGTATTTCTCAAACGATTCTATTTATACGGCAAAAATATACATTTAAAAATAAACCATATTTATTCGAAACAATAGTCTATTTGTATTTTTTATTCGTTTCAACTCGTTTACTCGATCTGAATTTTGACATAGGTATAAAAAGCTTCATAAAAATAAGGATTTAAAGCGCGCCCAGAAATTTATCAAAGTGAAAAATTGTTATTTAATACAGCAGGTTTTTACAGGGTGCATCCTTCCCGCGACCCGTGCACAACATCAATCACTCGATGAAAAATAATCTTTTTAAAAAATAAACAAAAAGGGCGCGAAACGGACTCGTCTCGCTTTTTAAATGGCGGCCGCGGGTAATGAAGTATTTTATGCCAGTTAACGAATGTTTAATGCCGTGCATGACATACTTTTTTTTTGTAACTCGATACAATGAATAATCGACTAATTGACTGAAAATCTGATGTATGTTAGTGGCTTTGTGAAATATAACTCGAAGACGATTTATTTTGAGTTATTCTTTATTTAAGAGCTTTGCAGTTTGCGAGGAAAAGTTGGAGGCAAATATGTTAGCGTTTTAGTATTCCGCTCGAGTTGTGAGTGACAACTATAGAGAATAGACTTGTATTTTAGTTATGCAGCTTCTGTATGTGACCTGCATTCAAGCAATGCTCTGCTTTACTAAATTATGTTGAATATCATAAATATTTCAACTTTTAAAATCAGTTCAGTTTATTTGTTTTAGCTTAAGCATTTGTGATAAAACTGAAGTAGGTATCTACTAAATTGATAACATCAGAGACTTGTACTTCAGTAAAAAAAAAACTTTCATCCTTTGTAGCGAAATGCATTTGGCACCAATCCTCAAGAATACAGTGGTATTGTAAACGCTTATTTATAAATGCAAATTCTTACAAAGACCTTACATTTACAAACATAATAATACCTACTATAAACAATGACACAAATCAGTAAATCTAAAGAAATTTAAAAAAGAAAGGTTATTAAACATCGTTACATAAATTAATATTCTAAACACGACTCCGCTTCTTATCTGTAGTTTACAGCCAGGTCGCTTAGCCTAGTTCTTGGCATAAAGCTATTAAACTTGACCTGAAGTCGGATATAGGTTACCTATTTACTTAAAGGCTAGACTTGGCTGCAGTTTAAAATATCGAATGAAGCTAAATAAGTACTTATCTATACTAATATTATAAAGCTGAAGAGTTTGTTTGTTTGTTTGAACGCGCTAATCTCAGGAACTACTGGTCCGATTTGAAAATTTCTTTCAGTGTTAGATAGCCCTTTTATCGAGGAAGGCTATAGGCTACTTTTTATCCCGGTACGGGAAGTAGTTCCCACGGGATGCGGGTGAAACCGCTGGCAGAAGCTAGTATAGAATAATCTCTAAATCTGTCACCTAACTCTGTGTTTCACATCAATTTGTTTAGCTGTTTAAGCGTGATTTCGTAACACAAAGACAGAGGTACTTCACATTTATTACAATATGTATCAGTTAACATTTTTTTACGTTCAACAGCAAAATATACCTACCTAACTAAAAAACCAGCATTCCTCCTACCAAAATATATCATCACATTCCGATACTAAACCTATACTTGTTTTGGGGACAAAATTAACTGCAGTCTGTGGTCGCATTTAGCCCCGTGCCGTGTTTACACAGCCACTTTATGGGGTGCTAATGACACGTCGCACGCATGCGCAGTAGCCGCTATAATTTATAAAGTGAAAATTAAAGGACTATGCTGTTTGAAAGCTTTTTGTTCCACGTTGGAGGTATTAGAAAGTTTTCTGTGCTCTGATTTTTGTAAATTGAGGGATTGACGATAAACTTACCTATCGATGTATCACGACGTTAAAAAAAGAGGGGAAATGTCAACAATCTGTCAGATTTGCTTTGACATATTCCAAATTGTCTTTCCTTGCAGGGGCAGATAGGTCATTTACAAAAATTGCGTCGTGCACGCAATGTAAGTATTTGTTTTTGTTTCCAAATAGCTTCTTAATCTGCTCATCCATTTCAAGTAATGTTATGATATTATTCATATTTCTAATAAATGGGAACCGTTCTTTATGACTTATTACTCTAAACAGAATGTAGGTACCATTTATTTGGCTCGCTAACAAAAATATTATTTTTCAAGCAAGTATATACTTCATTACCCAATAAATACCACAGACATACCACGATACAATTATATCGTTACTCAGTGTGTGGCAATACTGGCGACTGGCAACACTGTACCACGGTGACAGATTTAGTGACGTCAAGTGTAGGACGAGCAGCGCGGGCGCAGCGTTGGAATAACTCTTACGAAGTTCCCAAGGGAATGGTTTGGTAATTCAATTTATTTTTTTATCTATCAAGAAGTCATTTTGTGTAATTAGAAACAGTTTAGAATTTACAAACTGGTAAATAAACCAAAATCATCCCAATAAAAAAAGAACAAAAAATAATAATATACAAAACAGAAATAAAATGTCTCGACAGCAAGGAATAAGTAATCTTAAACGAAGATACCATTTTAAAATCATATTTTAGAACGACTCAATTCGATCAACCCCAAAACATTTACGACAGCAGTGACAGCCATAATATTCAAGAGACCCTAAATAACGATTTATTCTGACCAACCCTCAAGTACGTGTCCTATCTTCATAAACCCTTGTAAATGGCCACCAGTAAAAGAACCCACAATTTCCGTGAGCTAGCGTTCATATTCAATAACTCAGAATTGATCACCGTTGCATATCTTTTGGTGGCATGGTACAGGAATATTTGCAGAAAATCGACTGCGAAAGTAGTTTTAGACTAAATAAGGATGACAATGCTGTATAAACATTTGTGCACACTAAAAGTATTTTTAACTTATTACCGAAACAAAAAGAAATTAATGTTACGGTGTCAAATTAAATTCTTACGATTACGCTTTGTATGGTTACAGCAAAGTGATAGTTTGTCTATATAGGTTAAAATTTTAGTTTTAATTGAAAAAAAATAGAATTAATTAAAACTTCTGAATATTACACCCAAATCAGAATTTGGTAGAAACCCTCTACGGTAGTTTGTCCATTTTATGGCGATCCCACAAGTCTGTATTTATTTATTTGGTGGCGGGACCTTATCTGTTGGTATTACAGTCGTAAATACGGCCATGACAGGCAACGTGGGGGTATTATGTTAGACTGTGAGACCGAGCCTTTTAAAATAAACAAACTTTCACCTATTTTGACATTTTATTAAAATATTATAAATCGTTTAACAAACGGTCCTTGTAGAATTATATATTCCCATTTTAAAAATAAATAAATAATAGATGTAAAACAGGCATTTAGTAAGCTTTTAAAGTAAGTACTCACGCAACTAAAGCCTTTCGTCTTTTTCACATGTCTTACATAAATAAGAACCTAAAAGAAAGTTGTCTTCAAGAATCTACACAAGCAGAAGAAAAAAAAAAAGAAACAAAAAGCTGGTGAATTTGGCGCGCAAGTGGAATGACACCTGTCAAACTGACAGCTTGCAGGTTGAGATCGAGAGATAGGCGGTAGCGGTAAATTATCTTCAGTGGAAATCAAATCGACTTGTTTTTAGATTGATTCGTCGATCCATTATATACTGTTGATCGTATATTCTTGATCGAAGGTTTGTACATTTTCTCTTTAAATGCTAAAATTTTAGAGGATTTTTTCAAACATATTCAATCCGCAAATATATCAAACAGCTGAACCGAAAACAAACATATTTTTAGCATAGGTATGCTGACGCATTTCTGGACAAAGGCCTCCCCATATTCCTACATGTAACAATATCGTAGTTCTTTTAAAAATACTTACGTGCTTAAATATAAATTTTAGCAAAATCAATTGGTTGTTTGCAATCTTTACATTTTCCTAGTACAGCTACATCAGTAAATCTAAAAAGTATGATCCTCCTCATTTCGTATGCAAAGACAGAACATTTAATAGATTTCCCAAAGGGCAGTATTTTCACACTGAACAATATTCCCTCGTACTTCTTATACGCATATAGAATGAAACAAGCTATGTAATGAATATTTATCATAAGTTTGATATCAGGCTTAGATATTAGTTAGGACCGGGATTACTTTCATTCCTTCATTTTAAATTGTGATAAATTAGCTGCCCTTTTTTGCTCAAGCGGTGTAATGTATACCTACAGCAGAATATGTAATGAATTATTACTGAAAAGTTATACCTAAGGAATCGTGTTAACTTTGTAAATTTTTCAATATATCTAATACTCGAATAAACTTATAAATTATTCCAGTAAAGAGTTGCGGGCAAGATAGACGCATAAGCACTCTTTTTAAACTTTTATTTAAGAGAATGACTATGGACTGCAATCTAGTCACAACCTTGCAAAACTCCATTCACCTTTATCTTATACCACACACTTTCTCGCACCAGTTTCAGAGAAAAATAGATAATTAGCATTATTATTAATCATGACAAGCCTTCATTCAAGTCTGCACCACAGTTCCAGGCGCACATCCTTCAAAACGCCGCTCGCCTCTAACATGGACCACACATATTCACGCCATTCCTCAGTTCCCAGGACACCTACACGCTGTGCCCGGCCACCGTCAGCCGTCAGCCGAGCGTCGGTGACCTTACAAAAACTTGACAAGCCTCCGTTTTGGACCGGCTTCTGTCTTAGCGTAAGTGACGATAATGTAAAGGGTTTTTTATTATTTTTCTGTAGTCTGTAGATGTCTAAGTCAAGGCTTCACTGGTTACGGAAAAAGTGGCTGGTAGTAAAAGCTATCTATCAATGCTTCTTATATTTTATACCAGATATTGCTATCCGAGACCTGTGTAAAAAAAGTAATAGTTTTTCTGTCACATAAGTTCTTGATAAGCTATCAGAGACTTTAACAGTAACCGCTGAAACTGGCCATAAGAATTGTAATGCATGTACGGGGGTACCTATATACGCCATGGTTGAATGTAATTAAATTTCCCATTCAAAGGTCTGATAGATCTTAACGCAGATAAAATGTGTCTCTCATTCATCACACAGATTAACAAACACATCTACAACTCTTTTACATTTGACTTTAATAACATTGAACATCAAGCCATCAATCAACGTTTCGTAAAAAACATATTTCATTTTCAAACACACACACACACACAGACACGCGTGAACATAAGCTCACACACACAAACATCAATTCATCATAATTCGCGAGACAGCACACTTGGATATCATCGGGAATCAAGTTCTGTAACCCTAAATTAGCTTTGGATGAAATTACAATTGGGTCGAAAATACCCCTGCGGCGCGATTGTTAGCTCAAAAACAATGGGTTATTATAGTTTTTGCCAATAATGTAATGACGACTCGGCAAGATGGTCATTGTGACCGCGGCCGGTCGACCGGAAAGTACCGTCCGCAAAATATTTAACTTCTATAAATTAAAATTGGTTTCTAACAAGAGTTATTCCTTTTTATTTTCATAATGAATACTTACCTGATTGTTAAGAATGTTTGATCAAACCCAAATTAGGCGTTGGTAACATGCCTATTATGTGCCTGATAAAATATTGCTACCTAAAAAGAAGACTTTTAGGAATGCAACCTCAATCAAATTCTACTGATTTGTTCATCTTCTTTTATTTTTTAGTTGATGATATACCGGTAGCTTAGCGGTTTTATTTGGAGAGGACCTATTAAACATTAGATTCCTCAGGATATGTTTCAGTATAACATTTCGACTCTTCAGTTTAGAATCATGCTCAACAAGTAGTTTTAAAGGCATCATTCGTTATGAAAAAAAAAAAACTCTGAACAAAAGAAATTTGAACCGAATTTCAAGCTTTTTATCATCTGCTAGTTTACCTAAGCTTGTAAAATACAAAGGAAGACATTTCGGGCAGCCTGATGCATTTTTTTTATATTTTTTTGCTATCGTTACAGGCGCGGCCGCAAGTCACGTTATTACACGCAACAGGAATCCACAGTTCAGCTACAGCCACAGTCTACAGTTATTATCTCGATAATGTCGCAATCTTCCAGTGGACAAATATGCCAGACTTTTTTCGCTTTTTACTCTGTGACGCGCGAAATTATAAGTGCCACTGACGTTTATGGGTGCACCCAAAATTGAAGTGAACATTTTTGGTTAATTTTTTCAACCTGTAAATTGGTTCAGAGATAAGGTTTATTTATTTGTTTCTTGTTATTTTTTTGATAAAGACTAAATGAATACTTACTTAAAACCTAACAAAAGAAGGGAAATAGGTAGAGTACACATGTGCTAATAGGTATCATCCTAACCGTATTTACAACTGCACTAAAATATTGTTTTTCATCGAAGCTTTTAATTAAAACCACTATTTAATTATTAATTTACCCATTTGCCAATCATCGCGTCAAATTCGTTGAAACTCCGATTAATTATTTTGCAATTATCATAACTAACTGAAAAGGTAAATAAGGAAATAAACAAACAAATTAATGTTCAATAATTCGGTAAATTACTAAAACCAATGATTGAGCAATTATTGAAGCTATAATTTTGTAATTTACTGTGCGGAAGTTATGATTTCGGTAGGCATACAAACGTTTTATACATGAATCTATATTCTATGCTTATAAGTACATATTTGGTATAAAGCTGAACATATTGTTTGTTTGTTTGAACGCACTAATCACAGGAACGAAAAATTGTTACATTGTTAGATACTTTAGGCAATTATTATCTAGATGCGGCTGAAAACGTTATTAGTGTAGCAAAATCAAGTCCCTTAAGATATTTCAAGGATGTACTGTACCAGAATGTTTAACTTATGCAGTAGTGTGTACACTTACAGTTAGTGCAGACTTGCAGTTGACAAACAAAATAAGTAAGTACCTGTAACAAATATAAAGAGCTGGTAAATACAAGAAATTGTTAGTGACCATACGATACAAAGAAAAGTGGCCAACAATAAATATTGACATTGATATGATGAGCTTGAAGATTCCATTTATTTAGATTTCACTGAAAAAAAAAAAGTACAAAGTTGCCGTCTGTAAGGAAAACGACGCGTTTTATATTTGTAGAAGCCAGACATGAACCTCTTGACCTCATCAGTAGTAAGTAGTGGTGACCATATGCCAGGTAATTTGTAGTCCTACCTACAGTGGAACAATCAAAATGACAAAATTATAACCATAATTACAGAACAATAATCCACTACACAAATAGCACATCTGTGCTTACCTATTATTTAGACATCCGTCATTCTTCACAATAGACAATACATTCATTGGAAATTCTACCTTATTTACACAAAATAAGGTTTATTTCTCATTGATAGGAACAGGCGAGACTAATGACCATTTTATTGTAATTACACCGGAATAATTGAATTATAATTTGATCTATTCGGATGTTTGTAATCACAATGTTAATGTGTATGCTATTGATTTTAATATGCCGGCCATATTTGATAGTAGAGCTAGAATTATGATTGATAGGTTTTCAAAAACAAACTTAATGAAAACAAGAAAATATCAAAGAAAATGTTACCTTATGAAAATAATGTCTAACTTGAAATAAGTTTTAATGTTTATTTGTTTTTTATTTATTAATAGCATCACCAAACCTATTTGACAGTTGACAGCTACAACTTATTGACAACTGCATAATTTTCGCGCCAACTCCCGGACATAGAAATGTACTGTTGGAAACATGCAAGGCAAACAAACACGAACCTAAGTTAGTGTTCTATAACAAATATTAGCAACAATCTAAAGTGTAAACTTAGTGTTTAAGTAAACATTTGCGCAGCTAATGGTAAATTAACAGAGTTTAAGAGCTGCTAACATAAATGAAGCAATATTGATGAGTTGCATCTGGTTACTGCACTTGATGCGTTCCGCTGTAAGGATGCTGCTTAGTCATTGTGTGAAGTGATGGACACAATATTTGGGGCGAAATGATTCTTTGGAAATGTGTTATTCTTTTGTTATCTTGCATAGAAATGGGTTACAGGTGGTGTAGATCAAAGATCTCCCTCTTTCTTTTCTTGTACCTATTTGATTTGTTCTTATTCTTAAAATACAAACCAGCTATTTATTGACTTTGGCGAAAAGCAAGGCGTTTTCTGCTTCTTTTTGCTGAATTTATATTCGGAATGATCAAGAAGTAGCTATTACGGACAGGCACGAATTTGAGTACCAAAAGGACAAAAACCGTATTCCACGGTACCTACTATAGACGCCAAGCTCAATACTTAAAACGTCACAACATTAACCAGACTTGCAAGTGTAATTTCGGCGACATACACAAAACAAACAGTCGTCGACATAACGTAGTCGACTAACAAAGAACCATAAACCATAAGCATGTTCAAAGTCGCCATCTTGACTCCGCCATTGTTTGTGACCGACGACCGTTACAATTACAGATTTGGAATGACGAATTACTGCGATGAAGACAGGGAATTAAGCTGTGATTTATGAGAAGATGAAGATTAGATAATGTACCTAAGATTAAGGTAAATGTTTTACTTGGAATAATCGTTGGCTATGTAGGTACTTATGTATAGCTCTTTTTAAATAACTCTGAAGTTGGTTTTAGAGGAAAGAGCAAATTGTCAAAATCTATAAACAAAAACCATGGCATGCACCAAGTGGCTTTGAAAAAAAGTTGTAGGCAAGAACTATACAGAACGCTCGATAAGTATTAATTAATGTTTTAACAGCTCACACTAATCAATGATTTCGTTAAAATTGGGTCTTCCAAAATTAACACTAGCAACCCTGCCTACTTTTAACACCAAATAGCTTCAACCCAATCTGTAATCTAAATCATAAACTCCCTAACGTTACACCCTCATAACCGTAATCCCAAATAGCATAACTTCCACCAAACCGGGAGAAAGCCCTCACAGACGGACAGACACACAAACACACAAATATTTACGCGTATCAACAATGTAAGCGTGTTATCGCTCAGCAATGTTTACAACTGTAAAACAATGTTAGTTTGTAATTAACATGTGGATTGGAACCTTTTATTTTTGTCTGAACTTCGGAATATGAAAGATGAACAGAGATGCCATAAAACAGGTACCTAGGTCAGAAGATTTCTTTTATGTCAAATACGTACTGTGGGCATGCCCAAAGCGATCAGTTACGAGTGAAATAATGAGGCGTTTGGGTTCTTTGATACAACTGTCCACTTTTTTGGAATTACAAAAAATGATCGGATCCAAAGAAAGCGTACAAGGGCGAAGATGGAAACGTATCTCGTCCCACATTTTAGCACGCTATTTTCTTAGGAGATTTTCCGTTATGGCACCTCCGCTAGTCATTTTGTTCTCCGTGGTCTCAACTGAACTGACGAAAAAAGACTAGTAGGCTGTATGTTTTGTGTTTCCTTTGTCGAATAAAGCCGGGGTAATGAAAAGCGCTTGCTTTGCCCAGGGATTGTAATTTTGGCATTTTTGTTGAGGGAGAGCGGAATAGAAATATACATGTCTGCGAAGTATGTAAGCGTTTTAGGTATATCGCCTCTCACATGTTACTCTCCATAAATCAAAACAGTTCTTATACTTAAGTAAATCATTTTAAAGGTCATAAATAGCATGTCAATTAAAAAAAGTCCTTGTGCCACACACAATTTTGTACACAATACGGGCAATAAATAAGGGCAATGATAAATAAACTTAAAAAAGAACATTATTTTTACAATTGAAACTAACCACTAAACCGTCCACCAAAGAAAGGTACGGCATTTAATTTACAATCCTAATCCCAAAATGAATTTCCATTTTAAATGTCCTTTCTCGTTTTAACCGCAAATAATTTTGTCAACTACCAGAAAAAATTAACGCATCGATACATCGAACTAAATGGTCCTAAACAAACTTTGACAAAAAAAAACTGAATAAATACAAAATCGTAATCAATAAAACTGCACTCTTACTTCCCAATAATAAAGTTCAAAGTTCTTTGAAATTGATTTGAACATAAGGCCTTTAAGGTCATCTTTATGAATGACTCGTCGTATTCTCATTTTGAAAAAAAAGGTTCTTTTTGTTGCCACGATGTCTGCCGTAAATCGTCGTCCATTGAGAACCGGCGACTCGAAGGAAGCCAAAAAAAATAACAACACCATCATGGCGGTGTAACTACCTGCTATTAGATATTGAGTGAGTCGTAATATTTTAAAGAATACTTTTCGTTACGAAGACATTTTGAATATTTGTTCATTTCTTTGGGAAGGAAGTGGAGAAAACGAAGTTATACACGACAATAGAATACAAGCATCAGAATAAGAATTGATTCTATTAGATGGATAGTCACGTAAAATCGCATTAGCTATGGTAAATTCATGCACATTACGAATTCCAGTGCATCGTAAAACGACTATTAATCAACAATAGCCAAGTAATAGTCGCACAACAATTCTAAAGTCGCAACTGCGACAATATCGCCGACAAAGCTAGACTGAGCATCTCACAAGCCCCGCACAGACACCCACATAAAACAACTAAAGTGAATAATATTCATTTACGCCACACAACGGAGGAATATTAGATTTTGTTATTACTCTCCAACTGGCTCGACTTGCAAAGGAACTGAAGTTATAAAGGATTTAATTTTATAGATTTAAAAGAGATATTTACTGCGCGGAAGATAAAGTAGAAAACTTAAAGTAAGTCAGAAATGTAGCTTTGCTTTACGCTCGGGAACTAGCATAATAAAATATTGCGAGAGCTAAGCCAAGAAAACCATTACACGGAATCTTGGACTAAACTGCTACTCCGCAAACCAGAAAATATTAGTCGGTCGAAACCAGTGCGGGATCTCATGACCTTTCCGCCGCAACGGTATAAAACGGATGCGAGGAGAGAATAAGAAGCGAATAATATTAATTTACACCCCGAGCCAGCACGAGGAATAATAGATTTTACTGCGCCAGTAAATTCGCTTTATTTAGAAACTGCACCCGATCTAGAGCCCGCTGTAAATTATACCTTTGGTTATTTCTTTAGCGAGTTTTTATGGTGCATCTATGTCGTAAAGCTAATGCTGTAACTTGTGATTTGAGATCGTCTGCTTTTGGAGCGGGATCTTTTTAATGTGTTTCTGTCTCCTGCGCTTAGCCGAACAAACATCGCAGCCCATAAAACTCTACAAGGAGAAAATTTCAACAAAAAATAAAACATTCCGGACTTTAATACTTTCTTGTATCTTCTCAGGCTACCGATCCATATTCGCTTATATTTATTAGTACGCAAATTACTGTAGATCCCTTTTAGATCCTAATCACTCCTTATGAAGTCCATAACGATGTAACAACTTGCAATAGCAATAAAGCGCGGCCCACACAGGGCCTAACCTCACCTCGGTGAAGCGGGTACAGTGCGACCACGATATCAACACTCTCGTACAAGTCGTACAGTCGGCCCAGGCTATCAACGCTCTCGGTAAACGATATACGATGACGTTTACTGCAGCACCAATTACGAGAGGAGCGATATACCGCACAATAGTTATGTGCCAATACACTGACATTTGATGGCACTTTGAAAACGACTTGTTAAGTTTTGGGGCATTTATTGTTGTGGGTAATCGAGTTTTCGTGTTGCTTCATATATTTTTGGAATACTGCGATGAAAAACTTAAAGTATCCGACGATTGGTGACGCATTTTTGTCGAGATAAGTCTAGTAGCCCTATTACAAGAGTAGAAATTAAAGCTATATGGTACAGCCATCTAAATGAAATCTCTTTACCACAGGGCAATTTTAATAAAACTCTAAACTACGAAAAAGCGTTGAAGTAAAGAAACTAATTCCAGACTGCATCCTATAACTCTGCATTTATTGACAATAAACCGATTTATTTATTATTAAACAGCGCAAAGCTCATTAGGTCCTAAATTACCATTTAACGACAGGCTGGGGAGTTGAATTAGCTCATCCAGACATATTGCTGTTTCCAGACATTTTCTTTTTGTTCACACAAAGTAAACCGTTGTTGTCACGACAAGAAAGACTCGTAAATAAAGGTCAAATGTGTATAAGATATATCTAGGTTGTGATGGAGAAAGCTTTTTATGAAAAACATATTGAGGTGCTTACAATTGCTGTATAGTTTTTTTTTTAAGGTGTGAAATAAGATACCTTGGTAAACTTTTTCCGATGTGTTCAAAACTAAAAAATCAATGCTGACATTATGTTTTATCAATTGACATCGAAACTACTTTCACTGGTTCAAATATTCTCTAAATAGGATTCTTCTTTCTCCTGCCCTGTTCCCAAATTTTACTTGGGGTCGCGCAATATGTAATTTTCTTCCATTTTCCCCTGTCACTCGTCATATACTGACACTCACTCCCTTCCTATTCATATCATCTTTCAGGCAATCCATCCATCTTTTCTTAGGTCTTCCTCTTCCTCTCCATCCATCTACATTCATACTTAGCACACACTTTGTTGCATGCGTATCATCCCTCCTCATTACATGCCCATACCACGACAATCTTCTACTTCTCATCTTTTCTGTAACTGGCGCTACTTTCAGACTTCCTCTAATGTAATCATTCCTCACTTTATCCATTCTTGTAACACCACACATCCATCTCAGCATTCTCATTTCTGCTACATGCACTCTAAATAGGATACCTACTTAATAATAAACAGATCTTTTTAAATTTTTATGGCATACAGTAAACTACAATAGTTTAATGGTTACTTCATTTTTGCCTAATTTCACTTCTGAATCTTCACGCATCCAGACTACCATAAAACTTATAGTATGTTCCTAATCTACCTACTCCATTAATCTAGGCCATGATTACCTATCGTTACCACTACAACTAAATACATTACACGCCTATTTCAAAGCGTTAATTAGTCACAACGTCGGATACGATTCGGTGTCGGATGTCGGATCAGAAGCCGGGTGTCGGCGTGTCGGATTGATTGAACGTACGAAATTACAATGTGATATGGTTCAGGTGGCTTGAGTCGCAAACCGACAGAGGTTGATAACTGATAAGTGATTGAAGAAACTATTTAATTTAATTAGGTTAAGGATATAATGTAACTGTAATGTTATCAAGTTTTGACTGTAATTTAGGAACCGCAAATTCCAGATAGTTGGTGTTAAGGCGAATACGATCATTGCCACTGAATTAACTCAAGAACTGGGTATGGCTGTTTTAGCCTCGATCCATTTAAACTAATTAACTTACTCGGATAAAAAATAGCCTATATCACTGGAGGACAGTGTTAGCTTCCCAACACTGTAATAATTCTTCAAGTAGTATAGTAAGTCCAGCAGTTTCGGAACTTTCAGAGTGCAAACAAACAAAAATAATAGGATTGCCGACTGACAAAGTAAATGGATCTTATACCTCTATAGTGAGAAAAAATTCTAGGATTGTCAGGAGGTTTAAGATGTCGTGGAATACTTGCCTACTGCTGAAAAATCTATTTTATATATTTTTTTTTTAGATTTTACTTATTATAAACCATAACACGTAATTCATAATCAATATTACTACATAACTACAACCAATCCATACACCAATTAAGTATTCGCAGGAATCGAATTAGATAGTAATCAACATGATATCGGTGTAGCCGTAGATAATGACATGTTAATTAATACATCTGTCGGCTAAGCCGAGCCGACTGTCGGATACCGAGGCGTGTCAACAGGCGAGCATTCATTGTCGGATATATTAAACTAGGTGTTGATCGCGGTTTCACTCGCATTGAAGGGGAATTAATTCTCGCACGTTGGTAAAAACTATCCCAGGCAGCACCTTGTCATATCAGCTCTACTAAATATAAGCCTAACCAGATAAAAAGTAGCGTAGTAGTTCGTCCTCGTATATCAGCTATCTGCCAGTGAAAACCTGTCAAAATCTGTCCAGCGATTTTAGAGATTTTCCACTCCAACCATACAGACAAAAATCAAAATACTGATGTTTTGTTCTACCGTCTGTAAGGAATGAGTCGGCAGTCATTATAATATTCCAGACATACACTCCAATTTTATTTATTTATACAGATGTATTGATAATTCACAATTAATACACGTATCACGATGTGCTGACAAGATTATAGATAGGAAATATGTACCTACTGTTTGTTTAGAGGTGCTGCTGGCTTTGGAATTTGATTCAGGATTTGTGCTGTCATGTCGCTGGTATAATTCCGGCATTTGACAAATCAGTTTGTTCCTGGTTTGGGTGATAATATTTCATGTGTGTTTACGTGTATAAAACAAGTATTTTCCATTATACGAATGGTTGAAGTTCATAAATCACTACAGAAATCTGAGTGATTGAAAGTCATACACATGTAATTATTTATTAATTTTATTGTATTTTTCTTGAGTTCGAATTAAGAAGACTACAATTAAACTAGTAGATACTTATGTTTGATAAAGAAATAAATTGCTGCAATCACAGATATGTATATTAAAAGTATTCAAATGCAAGTAAATAATAAGCTTACAATAACTTAACCTACACATAAATCTATAACTAACTTGTTTCATAGCTTATAGCCCCAGCTTCCCGGATTACCGTGATTGATCGCGCCACCTGTCACCGTGACGTCACCTGCGCAAGCGCCGGCGCGCGTCGCATAGATAGAATTCTACGCTTTCCAATAGATAAACTGAATATCAATAAAATGTAGGATTAATTGTATTGGTGAAGGTATAACTGTTAAATGTAAGATTTAGGAGTATTTTTATGATGTTCTTATTTATTATGTTTTTCGAATGCAGAGTTTAGGAAAGAATGAGCGAGGACAAAATTAAAATTAATTTGTTCTAAGACACGATAAAAGTCCTACAAAGATTTATAAACAATCATTATAATTATTTAGCGTAAAAAAAATATTAATACACCAAATGTATTCGAACTTTGAACCCAGAAAACAATACACATAAACAGTAAACAAAAGCGAACAATTAGAATTGCTATTAAATTAAGCTCATAACAGAACCTTACATTCTTCCTCTGGCAATAAATTAACAAAATAAATTACTTAAGCTAATTAATTTTACGGCCCCTCCACAGTGGGCGCATGCGACTCTTCTCGAAGGAAATCTCCACTTAATTAAGTTATTGGACCATTATAGGCGGCCCAGGAATATTAGGAAGGGAGGGGGGGGGGTTAATGACACTGCTCGTAGAATGTCGCAAAGATAATGAGGATAGGACCTGAAGGGAATAGAAAGTGCCTCCGTTATTTTATTAGCTTGAATATTTTTCTTCTGAAATGTCAGAATGCCAGTTGCAATAAAATTGTCAATTTTATTAATTAGACCTTTTTAGACAATTTATACATATTCATTTAAGATTTTACAACCATAGCGACTACCTCTACAATCCTACGTAATGCAGACTTCATGCTGTTAAAGTAGTTAAGGTCAACAATAACATTAGCACACTTTAAACAAAAAATCTGAACACTAAAATCTACCACAGCTAAGTACAGAATAAAAATACTGGACATTAGAGATTTATAAAAGTTGCTAAACACAGCGTTTACATTACATGTATTGTTTATGTAATTTTGATTGATTTTATGGACTTTTGTTGCATACCTTACCTATTCAACCGTCAAACCTAGAATCCAAGAGTTCAAATATCTTAAGACTAGCTAGAATCTCAGTTACACCCAGAAATTTTTCACATTCCAAAGAGCGCAGATAATTTCTCGCTGCAAAATCTCCGTAAAGACAGCCAGACGGCATTTCTATTAGTACTTGGCAGATTTATTTCAACATATTTCTAAAACGGAAAACTGCATGTTCATGCATTCGCAGTGAAAATCGCTGTTACTTTAATAAAAATATTTTGGTCGCAATATAATGGAGAATGCTGCTGCAGCTATGTTTCATTATTTAGATAAAGCTGGTAGTGAAATATTGTAACAATGTTTTATCGTTAACGTACTAAGTTTTACCACAGTTTTGACTATTTCGATATTTTAACCACGATTTTATTCGGGTGCAGCTGAGTACAAAAGTATTACATAGAGCCTACCTCACGTCCTCTACCCAGTTAACTATTGATAACTTTTGAAAGAACTGTTTATCGGACTTTTTGTATTCTGATTTCCCATCAAGACCGTCAAAGATGTACAAATGAGAGCCCAAAATTCCTTAAGGGTTCACGCAGAATATCACATTCTTAGAAACATTGACGTGATGTTCAATTCATTACAAATACATAATTTCTAAGCGATGATATAGGTAACAGATATGCAGATTCGGATCTCTTGAGTCGATAATACAGTCATTACCATAATAACCATCGTCAGAGGTCACCAGATGAACTTAGCAAATACCCTTTACGATTGAAGCGGCTACGCTACGAATCAAGATTTGCAATCGATATGAATTATTAGAACTTAGGTTACTTGGTAGCTTGTTATTTTAAATACCTCCGATTAAATTATGAACCTGTTCTTAACGCTACAACAGTTAAAAAAAAAACATGAATCTAGTATTGAAATTGGTACGTGTAGAGTACCTAGTTTTAGTAGTTACATTACATATTATTTTTTTTAAAGTAAGACCAAAAATGGGCTTTTTTTTTTTTTTAACGACGTCAAAAATCATCAAATGACCCCTTCCGCTGTGGGTTAGCAGCGGAGAGGGAGTGTCAGACTCTTACTGACTAAAAACCGTCGTGTTCCGTCACAGGCCTTTTATGTACCAGGGCCGCGGTATCTCTTTCGAACAACCCGCAGCCCCGGCAGGCCTTGGCCCTGCTGGGACCAAAAATGGGCTCAGACTACATTTTCACAACCGAATTCCTTTACCACACAGCCAACAACTACACACACACTCACACACAAAAACATTTTCTTTACAGTAAGACTACAACAATTTGCAAGCATTAATCTCTGTGCTTACGAAGCATGTCTGTACATAAAAGGGACAGTCCCTATGTCCCAGGAAGTGTGTTCACGTACCAGAACATTCGGTCAGTGAGTTCAGACTGTATCGGGTTTCAGGCTGGTAGCGAGATACAGGGGCGTACTTCACCCTAAAAGGGTCCCTATGTAAATAACAGGCCCCAGCATAGATTACATACCGAAAGTAATGTGAGAAATCCCAAAAATGTTACAAGAATTTTAAAGTAATGGATTCACCTATACATAAATACCGTTTTGACAAAACGGGAGCATTCATTTTTAGCTTTCAGAAAATCTTGATGTCGAGGTATAATTGTAGAACAAAAAAAACACAGTGATATCAATGAACTTAAAAAAAATAAACTACACTCTTTCAGATGTCATAAGATAAGACTTGAGATACGGCGAGTCTTCCAGGAACACATGTCAATTGCAGGGCCCCTGAACCATTACTAGGAGGCCAATATTTCAGGGCCCTGTCCAAACCACAATCCGGCCCTGTCCGAAACGTTGGCAAAACTTGGAAAACGCAGAACTGTTGGACATGGGTGTTTAGTTGAACTATGTGAGGAGTTTGTACATGTTTGCTTAATTATATGATCTTACAGTTTGGGTGAATGGCACTTGATGTTAAAGTTGAACGAAGTTAGCGGTTACGTTAAGTAATGTGAAGCTTGAATGTTTTGATTGAACTATCGCTGCTTAATAAGGTTTAGGGTGAAAATAAACAAATCAATTAAGACCACTCCATCTTCAGTTTGTTTATAATTAATGGAAACACTCTAATTTCCATTTATGTTTTAACCGTTTTATCCGTAGGCAACTCTTATTATTGTAAAAATCCTTTTACTAATTAAAAACTACTCTAAACTTTTGTTACATAGACTAAGCTTACGTTATTGATCAACCAAAATGGCTAAGTTGAGACCTTGTTTTTTATTTTTTGTTTTCAACTTACATGGTACAGTTGCACACAAGACTGTTTTGAACACAATACCCCACGCACTGACACTAGATATTTTATACTTATGTTGAAAATAAAACAAAAAGCAACAAACTCTAGCTGTCTACCAGCGTAACCTAGCCTAGCAGACAGGACAATAGGCCCAGGCACACACATCTACATACAATGTACAATTATTATATTGTAAATTGTTGAATAATCGTTTTTGTAGTATCTATTTATTATTTGTTTTATTTTAGAAGAGACAAAAAAAACTTATTTAAGAAAAATTAAAACATTTCGAGATACGTTTTAATGTAACTTTTTCCTATATCAGATTATTTAAATGATTGAACGAGTCCTTTCATCTCGATAGCAAATATTGACTACTGAAAAAAATACCCATTCGTACACAATTTAAATACTTACATCAAAAAACCCCATTCTACTTGCGTTTAAATTGAATCCTTCAAAGAGTTTCAAGCGATTCAAATCCCCGCTACACAATAAGCACATATTTAAAATTAAAATATAGCATCAAACATTACATTAATCCCGATTTAACTGCAAATCCTGAAATAATTAAAAAGCTCCCCTTTGTAAATGAGGCTAAAACAAATATACACTATAAAACAAACAACGCCGGGGCTAATAACTATGCAAATTCCGTCAAACAAACTGACATGAACAACTAGTGCAGAATTACGTTGGTACAAATTATTGGCCAGTGTTAGTTGACCTCCCGACCCCCGCGTGGTGTTTGACTTGAAGGGTGGAGAGAGGAAGGTTGGTGGATGTTCGGGGGTCAAGTGAACCTGGTCAATAGTGTTGGGATACTAATGAAACGTCTGGATCAGTGGACGCCGCGGGCTGCCAATGTATCGTCGGTTACAGAAGTATTAGTTTGATAGTTTTTAAAAATCATTTTTTTTTATTAATTTCTACACTAAAGCTCATAAAATGTTAAAAGGCAATTAATTTCTGTAAAAAATTGCAAAGTCAGTACTAAATTAAAATTCAAAACATTTTATGTAAGAAAATACAAAAAATATCAGTTGATTGGCTATAAGTGTGAGTGTTACGCTATTCGTGAATACCTGCAATATAATTAGCTTTCTGTGTGCTCTTCTAGAGGTATTTTTTTTGTGTAGCTGTTGTTTTTTACAAAATAAATTAATAGATAAAATAGTGAACTGTAAAAAAAACTGTGTCTATTTACTTGCAAAACTCAGGACTCAAACGCTCGAACGCCTACCAGGCCCGGCCACAACAGTATCGCATGACAACCGCTGTGCGCGCCAGTACAAAGCACAAATTCATTTATCTGAAGCTCTCTGCAAACTTGGACGATCAACCCTGCAATAACGTTCCGTTTTATTGGCCTTTGATTTTACTAACCTCGTAAGGGCTCACACTGCAAACTTTTAGTCGCCCGATAGTTTGGTTAGGCTCATAAAGAAGTATGAAGATGAACGGTAGTTGCACGTTACAACGATCAGGTATTTAGCCGGTACCGGGGCTGCGAAATTGTTCGAAAGAGTTACCGCGGCGCTGCGCTGGTACGTAAAGGGCTTAAGAAGGAACACAGTGGGTTAAAATCAGTAAGAGTCTGACACTCCCTCACACTGCACTGCATGAAAACTTTATGTGGAAGCAAGAAATTCTTAAAAAAAAAATTTGTTTAGTCTGTAGTGTGCGGGTACTCTAAGGGTTAATAAACAGTGACGAAATTATGGGGGTTATTAAATTTAATGGTTGTGAAAATGGAACGGAATTTAGATTTTTGGAGGGTTAAGTTGTTTGTCTTCGAAAATACGGTGTGTTATGCATACTTTGTAGGCGCTGGTGTTTCGAGATTATCGAAAATAAAATTTATAGTCCAATGAATTTCAGAGAATTATACCGGTTTCCAGAAATATTCTAAATTAATAGTAGGTACCTAATGGGTGGAACAGAGATATAAGTTCTGATGCATTCACTCTGGTTTGTGAACTATTAAAACAAAAATAATTTAAAGACAATTTTCTTTTTTACGACTAACAATGCTGTAGTTGGTTAAAACGTTGTAATTCTTGATACCTCCTTACAACCAAAATACCAAGAAAAACTGAGAATTCCCTAAGTTAAACTCCTCGTAACCGCACACCCTGTGCATTAAACATTCGCTATCGATTGCGTTCCCCTCTCATTATATCGATTATCGTTCACAAACCAACTCGATATTGTCAAGTGTTTCGCAACTCGATTCCACATTCTCGATTCTCGGTTCACGATTCGTGGAAGATCACGATTCAGTGGTAATGGAAGCTTGGTTTATTAGATTCTGTGTCGTGTTTTGTTTTTGCGTTTGTTATTTAGCCCTAGAGCATTTAAGGAATTGGAGACCCCATTGCCATGCCTTCAGCTCTGCTTAAAGTGAGTGTTTTCTCCTACCAATATGTCATCAAATGATGCCTCTCGCTTTTGGCACAAGCATGAGGGAGACGCTTACTGACTTAAACCCACCATGTTCCACCTGGACGCCTTTGTTTACTAGGGCCGCGGGATAGGATAGGGGCTGCACGATTGTTCGAAAGAGTTACCTCTTTCAAAGCAGGCAGGCGTGAAGATCACCATTTGTAGCGTTACCTCACCCCCCGCGAGTAAATTGGCATGCTTTTTCGACTAGACATTTGTAGTCATGACGTGTCCAGTTAATCGCATAATATTCCGAGATATATTTTACTATCTATTGTAGATCTAAGACTCGTGAGTACAAGACTGGTCTCCTAATTAGTTATCTGTCGCCATTTTGTATTCAATGACGTCATGTTATTACGTTTACTTGGAAAGTTGTTAATGTTTGGTGTTGTGCTCTCCCTTTCTGAGTAAGAGGGTGTTAACGCATTTTATGGATAATGTAGTATCATAGTGACTCATTTCCCTCTTACTTTTATGGCGTAAAATACCACAAAGAACAGAAGTTCCATCCTTATTTAATTTTAGAAGACAAATCCTTAAAATTGTGATACTAAAACAGTACTGACAAAGGCACAAGATACCAACCATTTACCATTCAACCAAACTGTTGATCCAACTCAGCCACACACACAAGCAAACACACAAACATTGATTAAACCGATCACGAACGATTGAATCGATCACCTGTTTACAAACATTAGACCGAGATCCACTTATCGGGTCTTTGGGAACAATACATACAAAGGCTGAGGTAGAATACATTATAGATAAGGCGAGATGAATCGCCGGGTATTGACGGATAGCAGAGGTACGCAGCATCGCTCACTGTTGGGCAACTGATAACCAAACCAATATGATGTAACAAGGGTTCACAGTTCATCGGGAAAAGCGTTTGCTTTCGATGTCTTCAATCTTCATGATGTATTGAGAAAGGGTTAAAGGAGATTCAGTTAAAAATTGAATGTGTTGCAGTAAGTCTGTTGACAAATTGCCTTTTGCTGTAATGCTGTTTGAAGAGCATTAATGTATGTTGTGTCTTCACGTGAGGTCCAACCTAACCAAAAGAAGTATGAAGTATTCATGTGTATTATATCTCGAAGTATTTCATATCTCGGAGGCCAGATTCTTACTGCAGGATTGTTCAAAAGAGTACAATAGCATTACTGAGTAAGTATAAAACTGCATTCATCGTCGAAATCATTTAATAATCTTCCAAAAGGACGGGACAAGATTTGTGTCCAATTCACACCTATAATCTTGCCAGGATCACATGGGACCTTCAGAAGACCAATAAGACTTACTTATTACATCTTACACGCTGAAAATATCCCAACCAACGAATGCATGACGCATATCTCTCTCACGGAGCAGTGATTGTATTAATTCGCATGTCCCAAGTAAAACGAGCTGGTTAAGTATGTCAGTGCGGCCGACATAATGCTCCACTGATATTAAAATCATAGCGATGACATTACATTATTTTGCATCAGCCCCGACGTATTCAATAAAAACGCCATTTGTCTCGCTTACAATGCACTGATAAATTCAATTTGTCTGTCTGTGTGTGTCCGTTTTGGTACGGAATGGAGAAAACAGAAGGTTATTAAGGAGATTATTAACGCCAAGTTAGTTCTGAATTCTTCTCCTTCGATGTATTTTTGGAATTAAGAATAGACGCCGGTTTTAAACTTAATCGTAACTTAGCAGTGTTTTCATATTTTTGAATCTTCCGAGTAGATCATATGGGCGGTGTCAGCAAATAATTGACAACCACCAGTTTAAGCGATGACATGTGAGTAAGACCGCGCAGGTTTTTATCTCTTAGAATGTATCATGTGAAAGCGCTTTAAAGCTCTCATCCTCATTTTCATTGAATTTTCAGTATTCAATTCAATTATTTAAAGCAACGCAATCTAGGTTTAGTACAAACTTCCTTTTCCTTAGTCAAGCAAAACACATATCCTTGCAGAGACTAAGTACCTATGTAACAAAGTAGAACTTCTGAAGCTAATTTATCCCACGTTCAAGTTTCCCAGTACTGCTTACTAATGCTAAACTAATTTGGCGTCTTCCTAGTATTTCCTAACTATATTCCGTCGGCTATCGACTAGATAAGGTTAATAGAGGTCAGATCACTTGGACGGTTACGAAGCAATGTAAAACTACGTAATTATGATTTAGCGGTGGTTTTCAATAGGTTTTTAATGATGCAACCAGTTTATAGTTATATGGGGTACTTAACGTCGTGAATTTATTATTTTGTGCCACGCCTCGTTGAAGGCGTTTATAGAAATATTGCTGCACTAAGTTTATGGGTAGTTTAAGTTGCGAAACAAGTTATAGTTACGTATTTCAGCAAGAAGCTGAAATGAAAAATTTTGGGCATTCGTAAAAAAAAACAGAAATAACTAGTTTTTATCTGAGAGCTGTAGGTACCTATGTTGTTCTGTGTATCAAATTCTCTTTTATCTAAGGGCCGATCTTTACGAGCTCATATTTCTATAATCATATAACTTCTAAAATAATCCTGTGAATTTCTGATATAGGTTTTAAAATCACCAAAAATCCCACATTTCTTTCATTCATTTGCCCTGCAAATACAGTTATTAACCAATATTACAATTCTGACATTCCTTCCTGGCGTCGAGGTTACTTCTCCATTGTACCGCCTTGCACAATAAGCCATAACTCGCGAGCTTCGCACGTAAATACTACTTTGACATAACAATATTAATAATTTCAACTGCGTACCCAAATCGCTTTTAAACTGTTCGGAAAAGTAATTAATTTGGTAAGTTTATATGTTAAGTATGTATATGCGAAGTGTTAATGGTGGAAGGGCAGTGAAAAACAAACTTGTATATACTTGTACAAAATTGTATTTCGTTTAGGCAAATACTTACCTACATGATTTTGAAATGCATTTATGTAAAGTACGTATTCTGCATAATTCTTGGTACTTATCAGTTGTTTAAATGTGAGCTAAAACCGTTGGGTAAATAAAAACTATATTATGGTCGAAACTGTTAGCCCGTCTGTATTTTTTGTGTGGAATTACTAATCAAAAAAACACTAAAAGTGCTATCAGGCATACATATGAATGTCAAGGTTTAACCCTATGTATGCCTACAACTTTCGAAAGTTGCCCTCGATTTCTCAGGGTTTCTATCATCAGATCCTGACCTGACTATGGGACCAACTGGCAGCTATTCCGCGTCGAACAAAAAAGAATCACGTAAATCGGTCTATAAACCTCGGCGTAATCGATGTACATACATAGAAAAAAAAAAAAAAAAAAAACATACCGGCCGAATTGAGAACCTCCTCCTTTTTGGGAAGTCGGTTAAAAAGGGAGTAATGTTAGGTTGGTTTTATTACGCAAATAATTTTAACGACAATTTTTATTTCAACGCTAAAGAGATGGATGGATATCCAAATAATTATAAAATTAAAGTTTTTAGTGAATATATTTTAAATTGAAAGTTTTTTCATAAGAATTGTTAAAAAAAATTAACTCAAATACAAACATAACTATTGAGTTATTTATAGAGGAAAATCCTATAAAGTTTGTACATTATTATTTACTACAGCTTTTACGATAAATATAATGTAAAAAGGTGTGTCTGTGCTGTGTCATTTTACGCCTTTAGTTAATGATGATATTGAAGAGTCGCATTGTTCACTCTCTTAGTACACAATCGCTGGAACAAGGAAATAGCAAGTTTATAGCTTAATAAAATAAACAGTGGAGTTATCGAAATTGTAGAGATTTTCACTTCTAAGAAAAAAAACATAGAAAAATGTTAGGTAATGTCTTCGAATTTAGCCCAGACTCGTGTATCTGTCACCAACATCATTTGACACGACGCGTGATGCGAACTCTCCAAAACATGTTTTTCTCACAAATTCTGATCATGTCTGTTACAAAAAGCGTCATGAATGAGTGTTTCCAACTGAAATTAATAACACTAATCTATTATTACACGTGGTTAGGCCATTGCCGCCATGCCAGACACGGCTCAGCCACGCGACGTTCTATTTTCAAATTATTACAAAGCGTCGAGCGCGTTCCGATTAATTTGTCATACTATCATCGCGTTCCATAGCAAGGGAATGTTTATTTTTATTACAAACAGCCTAATCTCCATCTTAGTGAAAGATTTATAACGTGTAGCGGTTAAGGCAATTATAATTGTGGGCGCAGCGGCCGCGGAATGTAACGTATTTGCTTCTAGCGACGACGTCTTTTTACACGCTTTTTTATTAGCTTCACCTGTATGTTTGTATGTTTGTATGTTTGTAGGTTTGTAACCGACTTCTTTGGGCGCGATTTTGACCCACTTTAAACGACCAGATTTCGTTCAAACTTTGTAGATTTATTGAGGACCGATGACAATACACTAATTTGATAAAATTATTCCATTTTTAACCGACTTCCCAAAAAGGAGGAGGTTACACATACACATCGATTACTCCGAGGTTTATAGACCAATTTACGTGATTCTTTTTTTGTTCGACTCGGAATAGCTGCCAGTTGGTCCCATAGTCATCAGGTCAGGATCTGATGATGGAAACCCTGAGAAATTGAGGGCAACCTTCAAAAGTTGTAGGCAAACATAGGGCAAAAACTTGACACTCAGGTGTACGCCTAAAAGCAGTATTCAACTGTGAAAATTTGGAGCTGACCTGATGATGGAGACCAGAGAGGGTCGAGGGAACTCGACAACTGAATATGTAAACTACCTCGTGTTTGGGCTTAAATTATTTGTATTGACAAGACCTTTGCAACAGTGAAGGTTTGGAGCTGACCTGATGATGGAAACCAGAGAAAGTCGAGGGAACTCGACAACTGAATATGTAAAATACCTCGTTTGGACTTATATTCTTTGTATTGATGAGAACTTCCCACTTGTATGGATAGTGACAACTATTCGTATCACTGAAAAGGTTTAAATAAATAACCTTTTTACAAAAAAAATTAAACCGACTTCCCAAAACACTAAAAAGCAAAAAAAAAAACTAATTTTAGGTGCATCGGCCTAGAAGTCGGTGGCAAAATTAACTTAGTAACATCCATTAGACACCGACTTCTAGGCTTTTCAATTTACAAGATATGATTTTTGTTAATTTATATAATTTTCATCTATAGTTGATAAGGTAAGAAAATTAATTAAAATTTTCTAGAATTTTTCTCTACAGTCGATAAGGCAGGACTCGATGTTAATTTTTATTTCCAATAATTATCTTTAGCCGTTTTCTCTAATATTGACAAATTTTTGTATACTAAAGAGAATTTTAATTCTACAAAACAAATAATAGTTTTAAAACAAACTAAAAAGTAGAAAATAAATAATAGTTTAAAAAAACTAAAAAACACGCTTTTTATAGAAAAACGAACTAAAAAATAGAAAATAAATTTTAATGAATTTAAATTAAGAAAACAGTGTTAAAAATTTCAATGAATATATAAATTAATAATAGTGTGAATACAAAAAAAAAAAAAAAAAAAAAGCGTGGGGTGCTTTTTAAGATATTATCGAAATGAAAATCACTGTACTCATATCTGTCAATAAAATATTTATAACTATTGATACCATGCACCCCACGCTTTTTTTTTAATATATTTTTTTGTATTCACACTATTATTAATTTATATTCATTGAAATGTTTAACACTGTTTTCTTAATTTAAATTCATTTGTAATTTATTTTGTTTAACTTGTTGCGGAAATTAATGTTTGTGCTCGTAATTGTTGTGTCAAGTTGTTGAAATTTAATTTGTATGATTTGTTGCCCGTTGTATGTTTAATGTTATTGCTTGTGCCTACTTTTGCATTACCGTGAGAAATATATGAACGTGCTTCTTCGGGCGCTTTTGTTTGTTAAGTGAGCATTTATTTGAAAGATTCCCTGAAGCCATACACGGAAAGTTTTAAAACAACAAAGGTTTATTTCTTTGCTTTATTGTGGGCACGATGGTTGACTGGATATAATTAGATATTATTTTCAATCAATACGGGGAAGAGGCTGCGTGTCGATAATGCGGGGATCGGGCGAGGTGTGATATCGCCTAGAGCTGCACTGCACTTAATACCGCCACCTAATTGGCAAGTTATAAGCGGTAGCGACTATTGCAATGTACGTGCAATATGATAAGTTAATTTTATGATAAATGCGTAAGTACCAATGCAATCAGAGTGTGATCCTGTAAAAGTAATTAAGTGTAGGAATATATCATGTTGAAATAAATCAATAAATAATAAGGTGATTTGTTTATTTTAATCCTCTTTCAAACGTGTTTTTTTTTTTTTGTATTTTAGACTTACTAAGACAAAAGTAATGTTGAGCACTCCATTTCTGTGATGTCTATGTATCTGCTATATCTATTTTACTATAAGTATTACCAAAAACAGAAACTTCAGCATCCTAAATTAAATAATGACACGACCCTCAATCCGCCCATCACTTGCACTATACAACAAATGCATAATTCGGTGCGCGAGTCACGAGGAATGACTTTCAATAGCAATGTGATGGGATCGGACGCGCGGCTAATGCGTTCGTGTGTTCTCAATCATTAAGTAGATCGAGTCAGCTTTACTAGTCTTGTATGATGTATGGTCACACATCTATAGATTAGTTGTAGTTTTATACGCTTTCCATTGTATTTTTAGTATAATTTATGATAAATATGATGTAGGTGTATTGTTTGACAGCTGCGTTGATAGTTGAGTAATTTCATAGTTTGCGTCTTAGATTACTGATCACTTCAATATATGCTGTTTTAACAGCATCTTGAAGGAACTATTTCAGTATAATGTAAGCATGTAAGAATTTTGATTCAATTTAATCATATAGATACCTCATGTCGACTGAAACTATGATTTAATACATCATTCATTACAGATCGATTAATTTTTAAAAGATAATAAATCCGTAATTACCATACTACATAAAGGACTTTTCAACATACCCACAAAAAGACCAAAAAGGTCGGTAATCCAGCATCCTTAATCCGTAGGTGCCGCCCACGTACAGTATCTAGCTATAAATCTCAGATTATCAGCACCAGCATCGTTTATAAACGGTGAGACAATGCGGCCACTTAACAGCCGTTATCGGCCGATCGGCTGATAAACAGATAAACCCTTCTAATAACTACTCTTAATTTATACTGATTGTAAATCTCTGGGTGTGTAGCTAATGTGTGGTTATTAGAACTTGTGTGAGCTTTAATAACTTTGCGGTCTTTTCTCTGAGCTTTAGAAATATAATTAGCAATTAGTTGTGTGTCTCAGGATAGAATACAGTTCTCGTCGAATAGAGCCTTCATTAAGTTAGAATTTTAGGTTTGTGAAGAAATATTTTGGTAGACTATTGAGAATTTAGGTAAGTACTAGTAGCCAAGATAAGAACGACAAACTCATTTGAAGATAACTGTTGACCTTAGATAGTTAAAAATATTAGATCATACTTTTGGATTTGAAGGGGTGTCTACAGGTTTTTGGTCTCATCAAGAAGCCTACTGCAATTCAATTCTGCGTCAAGAGTGAATGTGTCTCGCAAGCCTAAAGTAACAAATATCGCAATAATCCAACAACTAACAGACTCAAAATACTCCGTCTTTCAGCACACTCTCAATAAACCACACAAACACAAGTACAGTACATAGCAAAACTGACCTGATTCCGCAGACTCTTGTTCAAAGAAATCCTATCAGAACTGAATCAATTAAATCGCTTTACAATTAACAAAGCAACCATTGAATATGGTTTTATCTGGTTGATTTACGTCCGCACTTAACCTGCTGATCGTACCACCCAGATGGACACAAGTAAATTCTTGATACTTACTAATAAAAATTGCCGTTTTATTATCGACGTGAATGTTATTGTACATTGTATTAATTGGCGAAGAATAATAAGCCTCTCTACATAAAAGACGAATTCAAACGTATAAATGATTTATTGCAGACTTAAAAAATAATAAAAGACGTCCAAAATGTGAAAATACCTAAGTATCGGTGCGTCAATTATGTATATCTAGGAGTTACAATATGACGTCATTCTACACTTGAATGGGCTACTGAAGAGATAAGTAGTAGGTTAACATGAATGAAAACCTTTAACCATTAACAGTAGTTAGGGTGCGTCCTGCGTGGGTGACTCGGCGAAAGCGATGCGATCAGAAGCGAATTGACAGATATACACTGCGCGCAACGTTACGTTGAACACTTCAAAGGAAATCGCGCCGCGTCGCTTCGCATCCAAATCGCTCATAGTCCGCACTGTAACGCGACGTACCTTACCTACTACAGTTATAGAATACTAAAATAGCTTTCAGTGAAGGTAAATTCAGTATTTTCAATTTATTGCACAATCAGAAGAATTTGATTAGCCACTGAATAACTTGGGTACTTTATATTGTTGAAACATAATTTGGCAAAGAAACTGAATTTAAGGTGAATTATTCAAATCACGTAGATATTTCTCTTTGAAATATTTATGCGAAAAATGAGAACCTCCTCCTTTTTGGGAAGTCGGTTTAAAAGGTAGGCTACGATTCGATTCGTTTGGCTCGTCTTGGCAAATCTATCTAAAATGTCGGATGGTTAAGTAGGAAATGGGTGTCAAAGTAATCTTATATTACAAGCTTTTATTTAACTTGCAATGTATGTATGTATGTATGTATGCATGTATGTATGCATGTATGTATGCATGTATGTATGCATGTATGTATGCATGTATGTATGCATGTATGTATGCATGTATGTATGCATGTATGTATGCATGTATGTATGTAACTATGTGTGTTCGGGTGGAATTTTACAACTCAATTTTAAGGCACTTGCCCTCAACCGATTGAGCTGAAATTTTGACAGGATTTATATTTATTGAAATTTATATGTTTTAAAAGCTTGTCGCGATTTTACTAAGAAAGTAAATACGAGTACTTAAATCTCGCGACAAGCTTTTAAAACGTATAAATTGTGTCAAATATGTTAAATTTGAAATTTCGTTATAAGTTGACAGTAAAGTTACAGTAAGTAAAAGTTTATTTTTTCTTTTTAGCGCATTTAAATAAAAGCTTGTTTTTAAAGATTTTTTTACCTCAATTTTTATGTATATGAAAATGAATTGCTGTTCGTTAGTCTGACTAAAACTCGAGAATAGCTGGACCGATTTGGCTTTTTTTGGTTTTAAAATGTTTGTAGAGGTCCAGGGAAGGTTTAAGCGATACAAAGATTCCGGGATCAGCTAGTTGAAAATAAAACAGGTACATATTATTTGTATATTTCATATATTTGAAGATATGGAAATATTAAAAGCAGTATGTTAATTCTGCTCAGTTTAATAGTAGATGTAAAATAAAACGCGTAACTAATGAATAGGCAGGTATCTTATCGGCTGTCAGTTTGCGCAAGCTATTAACGCGGTAAATAATTAACTGCAAAGCTGCTAAGTTATGAGCTAGGCTTACACAGATTATAATATTAACACCAGATAAATCCAATTAATTTTTGCTATTGCGTTAGACGTTAAGACGCCAGGAACTGCCAGGTCTTAGACTTTATGCATATCCTATACATTTATACCTTTGCATTTATTACCAGAATATATTTACTTAGGTATACGCAATTACTACGGAAACTTTAAACACGATCAATTGATAGGAAGTTATTCTGACGGCATCAGGTATCACAGAAGTGGGACATTTTGTGTTTTTTTCTTATAAGCTTTAAGGGCACAATATAAAAAAAAAACGTAATATAATATGCTCATTATATTCTTCTTGTTCTAAAGATATGAAATAAATAAAAAACGTATTAAACAATAAGCCTCATCATATATTTACATCATCACATAATTGAACAACCAGCCTAGTTTACTGTCATCGCTAGCAATAGCCCATAAGTTCATCGATAGAGCAGGACTTGAGGCAGCACTCGTCCACAGGGCCGCGCTTGCCGCGCACGCCAGCCAGCACGTGGTGCGCCGGCGGCCACCAGCCGCGCTTGTCCAGCTCGGGCCAGCACAGCGTCGCGATGGCCTCCGACAGCTGCCGGCCGCACAGCACGGCGCGCCCGCCCGCCGCCTGCGAGTCCACGCTCACCAGCACCAGCGATACTACTACCAGCAGATTCAACATTGTCAAGGCGTCACGATGTACTGTACTAACAGATGTAACTACACCGATGTATCGGGGATGAATGTGCCCTTCTCTTAGGGTGCTCCCCTTTTATACTTAGGGTTTGCTCATTAATATTCAGCTACGTCTCAGCTACCTGATTGTGTAGGAGATGCTTCCTACACGTCGTAGACATGTCTCGTGGCCGTTGTTGTTGTCAACTTGTCATACAAAAAATATATTTTGGAAGCCTTTCGAAAGGAAGATATTTTCAGCTTGTTTGCCTACTTGAGTGTTGCTACGCACTGTAGGTAATGCTGGAAATCAATTAATTGTGATTTTTCTTTTATGAAGTATTGCTGTATCAATTTTTATTATGCTTTACTTGTCTATTCATCGTGTACGCGAACTATCAGGACCTAGCTGAAAATCAGTGCTGTGCTTGCATGCACAGCGTACACTGAATCTCTTGCTACACATACACATCATTTTACTGATTTATTTTTTTGTTTTTGCTCTTTATGTAACGTGTCTGTGTAAAAGTTTTGCCTATTGTAATTTTATTGAATGCTATATATTCTACCTATATAAGAGAAACACTTTACCAAGAAGCATGGTAACGTAAATCTCTATGGTACGCGTCTCGTTATTTTATGGACGAAGAAATGCGAGTCATTCCTACAAAACACAATGAACGGCTTTCAGACAGCACAATGTTCCAGGAGCTCTATACAAAATCCCTTTGGTACATGTAAACTCGTACAGACTTGAGTGTAGGACATGCCAACAAAATTCAAAGTAAAATTCCTTTAAGTTCCAAGGAAAGAGTGGGAAGTGTACAACCTACATTGTCAGGTGTCAATGGGATGTGCATATTAATCAGCAAACACCAGGTATAAAAGGTAAGCACCCTAAGGGAAGGGCACATTCATCCCCCACACATCGGTGTAGTTACATCTGTTAGTAAAGTATTTCGTGACGCCTTGACAATGTTGAAGCTGCTGGTAGTAGTATCGCTGGTGTTGGTGAGCGCGCACTCGCAGGCGGCGGGCGGGCGCGCCGTGCTGTGCGGCCGGCAGCTATCGGAGGCGATCGCGACGCTGTGCTGGCCCGAGCTGGACAAGCGCGGCTGGTGGCCGCCGGCGCACCACGTGCTGGCTGGCGTGCGCGGCAAGCGCGGCCCGGTGGACGAGTGCTGCCTCAAGTCCTGCTCTATTGATGAACTTATGGGCTATTGCTAGCGGTGCGAGTAAACTAGGCTGGTTATTGAATTATGTGCTGTGCTGATGTAAATATATGAGGGTTTATTTATTGTACAAGTTATTTTATTTTAACCCTCTTTTTAATACTCTTGAAACGTTTGCTAACATTGTAACCACCGACAAATCTCAACCCCCTTCAGAAACTCAATTCAGGGAGAACTTCGTTAATTTTTTTCTACTTGTTTTGTGAGTCTAACCAAAAACAATATTACTAAAAACTAATTCCGATTTCCTATTCCTGCACCATCATTACTACAAAATACATAACTCTCACAGCCTATACGAGTTAAACAGCATAATAATAACTTAAACCACACTTACAATAACGACAGCCTCTCTCGATTCTCACCCAGTTATCACGCGATTATCGCTCATTATCTCATTATTATGGACACAACATCGCCTTGCACCTCGTTACAGAATATAATTATACTCAAAATACTAGATGGTCCTAGAATTTCCAACTTTATTGGGATAATTGAGATTATCCAAACCTGTAATTCAAAAGATGGCTATGGTTTTCATTGCTATCATAGCCTAGTATCTATCTAGTCTCAAACAATGCCTAACTTAACCTTCTATTTTATTAATAGACACTTCTTGGCCTATATGTATACCAAAAATATGTTATTTTTTTTTATAGAGAGAGAAGAGAAAAAGTTATTAACTTCTGAAACTGTTAATCCAAACTCCAATTGATTGATGAAAAAGCTAAAAAATTAGCTAAAAAAAATATGAAACCCTAGATTCAGTTCCTACGCGTGCAAAGATCACTAACTATTCCCGACCTAAAATATGTACCATGCTATATTTAGCCCACCTTAACCCTAATTGTAACCTAAGTACTAGCCTTGTGTGTCACCTTGACTTCACGTGTGACTGCTCACCCCACTGAAACTGACAAACAGTGTCTTATTTCCAATATGGCTGAATTTTGCGGCATAAAATTAAATACATTAGAATAGCGATGACATAGTTATGTTAGTTTTCAGTTTCTGTAAAGGATATAGTGATCTGATTCAGCAATTTTTTATATAAAATAATACAATATTTTATGTGTGTCTGCCAGTACGTTTTAATTAAAAATATAACACCTAAAACAACTTCATGTACAAAAAATAGTACATTGGCGGACTCATTACCACAAGGCATCCTCTACCAGTCAACCATCGGGCTCAAGATTTTCATAACCAAAGCAAATTATTTAAAAGATTTCAGCTATAAATAAACTCCACTGTGTTGAGCTTAAGGAAATATAATGAAAATTTTCAAGTAAAGGGCTGCCCATTAAATTTAACTCCTAATTAATTTTCATAATCAATTATAAAACTAGAACGAATTTAGAACCGGCAAAGCTAGTTTAGATATTAATTAATGAATTCAGATTGAAACAATCGCTGGGACTTGCTAATTACCTATTCATATATATGTACATACAATGATAATGCAATAAGCGTTATATATTACGTAATGACAATATACAGTACATTATGTTCACGCTAAGTACGTGTGAGATGGATTATTAATTAGGTACGTATTTAGTGCAAATACCGACTGTTGATTGAAGGAAATTAATTACAAATTATATGTATAATTGTAATATAGAGGTAGATAATCATCATGACAGTTTCATCAAAAGAATAGGCAGACGTGTCTAGATTCTAGATAACGTAAAAACATTTACAGTTCTGTTAAAGTAGAGTCTGAAAAATAATATAATACTTTTATTTCAGACTATTTGTTTCCAGCGGTTTTACCCGCGTCTAAACAGAACCACCCTTTGCACTGGGATAAGATAGTGTAGGCTATGTGTCATTCGGATGTTTAAGCTCCTTCAAATCATATCCGTACTAATACAGGACTCAATTGCATGAACGAGTAACCTTCATCAAAAATCACAATCACAACATCAGAATATTAGTATTAAGGTCCGTTCAGACAGACCGGCTCGGCGAGAAGACCAAATTCTTAACACGTTGAAAATCGAGTACTTAGTATTCGTAGTAAGGTTTATTTTATGGATGTGCACTGCTTTTGTCATTAAGAATGCTCGAAGGCGCTCGGTGTGAAATACAGTAATAAGAGGAGCCGACCGGCTCCGATCGCTACTTTTTCTTGACGTTTGGCTCCGTTTGCATGCTCTTTAAAATGCTCGCGCAGCCGATCGGCTCCGGTCTGTGTAAAAAGAAAAATGCGCGCCGATGCTCTCCGAGCCGGTCTATTTGAACGGACCCTTAAACTATAATACCTGTAACGTCCATTAAACTTGGACTGTATAACTGTATCTATCCATATGTAGGTAATCTGTTTATAATGTGACATCGAATGCAATAGAAGCCGTACTAGTGGGTGCATGCAATATATAGCCAGTCGGATTAAAGACCTGGCGCGATCGACTGCTAGAATATAAGTACCCTGTTACTAGTTTATAGGGAACCTAGTGAGACATGCAACTTTCTTTGAGCAAATCACTTGAACCGACTGAAAGAAAGAGGTTAGATTAGAAGCAAATAAGCATTCAAAACGAATCTAAATTATTATTCATTTTGAAATTGCATATAATATGCTTGTTCCACAACCGTAACTCAGTGACCCAAACCACTCATCATTTACGACCATTACAAACACACATTTGTACACTCGAAGAAATTTAAAATATGACCAATAAAGCCATTATAAGCTGTCAAAACGTTGTGTTACAGACACTATAAACATATAGACGTGGGCAGCACTGATAGACGAGCAACAAACTAAAAACACTTAAGAGAAACACCCACCGACTTGTAAGAATAGCACGTCTGTGAATATCTGTATTTTTCATAATTCTACATCGTAAAAAGATCACAACAAACGATAGAGCAATGTAATCTGCATAACAACAGCAAAACGATCTCACCTGAATGCAGTATATCTATATGTAAATACGTGTGTATGACTATATGAATAAAGAATATAAATAAAAAGCCTATCTGACCACTCGGTGTCTAGTAATAGAGCCTTCAAATAAATTAGAGGACCCCTGCGGAGAGGGTGGGGCCAAACTATAAAATTGCGGCGATTTTGCCATACTGAGGCGATGAATACATTTACGCCTTATTTATTATTCAAACCACTAAATATGTGTCTCGAATTATAATAAAATATGTGCTTTATACTGACTGGATAACTGTGTAAGGAAATATTACGGTTGTTCGATTTAATTTGTATCGGTATTAGGTAATTCGTTAGCGCTAATAAGGAAATAAAGTGAAATTCTAGTTCACTTTTATAATGTTGTAAATCTCGGACTTCAGTGCGAACATAACTTTTGTAGATAATGTGAAACTGTTTCTGGAATCAATGTAAAGAGATAATGAAATACCTTAAACAGAATAATTTACAACGTAAAACGTTCCACCGAACTTGATTTCAGAAGTAAAGAATTACTTCAAATTAATTAAATCCATTACAGTGTTTCCGATATCCATTAGCCATTTTCAATTAAATGACAAACGTGATGTTTCTTCTGATATTTCAATTTTATCTGTATATGCCATGACTTGTAATCGCTCCGTTCAAAACTTACGTCAAATTGAGTTAGTGCGGAGAAAAATTATCGATAGTTTTTGTTTTTTGTTGAACGTCGACACCTTCTATCGACGACGTCGCGTTTCTCCGCGATAGTCGTGAGAAATGGCGCTAGCTTGCATTCGTAATTAGTTGCCAGTTATTTATACATTAATGGCGTTTGGCAATTTTGATTTTTATTATTTATTTTACAGCTGTTTCTAATGAGTGTGAGTTAAATGTGTTGCCAGTAGTAAAATTGTGAGGTGGGATGTTTGTGGTCGTAATTTTTATTTATAGTGCTTTAGTTTAATTTTGTTTTTAATCAAAGCACGTTTATATTGAGCTGTAAACCCATTATTTTACTTATTGGATGTAGCAAAAAATAATGGCATTTAAGAACAGTAATTTGAAAGCAATTTTGTATCTAAATAAGTCTTCATTCTCACAACAACGGTAGCTCAAGGCTTTGTGTTTATTTCAAGCAAATTATTTCGTAATAATTTTACCATAACCTATGTGCACTATTGTCGGATAACTCGTCAAAAACGGCTTAACGACCGTAGATTTTCTGTACAATTTGCCACTTATTGTTAGACAAATAAAGGTGAATTTTAAACAGTTATCATATCGATAGTTATTTTAATACCGTAAACAATTAGTGATGGTACTTGAGTCTCGCAACACTACGTAGGAGTTCACTAATTATCGAGTAGTTTTATAATAACGTAACCATTGAGTTTATTTTAACTGTACAACAAAAACAAGTCAAGGGCGAACTGTTTGGTTATTTAGTGGATTATTGGAGCGAACATAAGTTGTCGGTCGTATCTTTACGAGCGTATAATCATGCAGATTGACGGGCCGAGCGCCTGTACAATAATAGTAACAAATTAGATACTAGGTACTTCATCGTTGCTTGTTTTAAAACGTTCCTATGCAACAATAGCATACACAAGCCACAATTTGTGAAGAAACGTCAATAGCATCAACCGGCTACAACTCCAACACGTCGAAATATCAACAATATTACGAAACCTATCAATTTGAATAATACACGTAACATTAAAACAAACACCAGCTAATGAGTCATTAAGAGCTTTCGTTAAACAGTTAACTTGATCTCCGTCATACGTACCTACATACGATATTAAGATTCCCACCGCGCGCCAATAGGAAAGTTTAATTACCTGAAACAAGAACCAATAAATTTAGTTAAGACAAAGTGTGAATAACTTAAGTGATTGTACGTGGTTACAACTGTTTAATATTACATGTCACTTAATGATTTATACTGAGAGAACACTGGGTTTTCCCGCGTCTTGGCGCCGTTGCGTAATCACAGAAAATTGGATTCAGTAGGCATTAATTGGTCGGTTAATTCATTGATTCTAGGTAGTCATTGAATAAAGTCTTGGTGAGAGTTAAAAAACACTAGAACTTTATTATTATTATTTTCATTGCGGAGCACTTTATATCCTATACCCCATAAAATAAAAATACGGTTGTTCGAGTGTTACTTTAATTACAGAATATTCTGAGATATCCAATATTTTTCTATTAAACATAGATTAAATTTATTCTTTTTTTTAAACGTTGTTCCACATCAAATCCTACGCATATTCTTTCTTAAATAACTAAAACAACAAATGCTAGTGCAAAAACTACGCGAATTGAAGCGAGGTGTGAGTCGGGTGCGCGAGCGCAGATAGTGATCCTGACGTGGGCGGTTACACCACTTTATGGCTTGTCCTCTGTTAAATAACGCTGAAGAGAATACATGTGTTTCTCTTGTGGAAGAAGATTCATGGGGGTTCGGGTTACAGAATGGTCTAAAGCTTAGAACTTGTTTTCTTAAAAGCATTTCAGCGTAATATACATGTTTAAATAATTAAAGAAAATGCCACTTAGCACTAATCTATACTTCTATACTAATATTATAAAGCTGAAGAGTTTGTTTGTTTGTTTGTTTGAACGCGCTAATCTCAGGAACTACTGGTCCGATTTGAAAAATTCTTTCAGTGTTAGATAGCCCATTTATCGAGGAAGGCTATAGGCTACTTTTTATCCGGGTCCGTGTCGAGGTTCCCACGGGATGCGGGTGAAACCGCTGGCAGAAGCTAGTTTCAAATACAATTTATCTTAGAAGCATATTAGGAAGGGAAGTGCGTGTTAAGGACAAGTTTTAAGGACCCCCCTTCCAAACTTAAATGTATTCATCCATATATAGCTGCAAGCCTTTTTGTACGTCAACCAAACTTCACCACTTCCTGTGTGTTTTTGCTAGGATCCTATGGATCTTTCCTACTACTTGCTGAAAACTCGATAAATAACTTAGTTAAATATCTTAACAACTCCTGCACCAGTTCTACAATATTATCCTCATCCAGTGTTACTATCTCATAAAGTAAAAGATATGTAGTGCTGAACTGCTAATGGCAACATTTGCATTGACAAGCCGATATCATGAGTGTTGCCATTAACTTGATAGCGCGGAAACAATATTGAGATAAATGATACGAATGTTTGCAGTTAATTCGTTTTTATGTTTAATGTGGAGAGAAGAGATTTTTTTCATATTACCATATATTCCTTTTAAAAGTATATTGCCTAGTTCGTATTAATAACGCCTTCAAATAAACCTACCCATACCTAATGTAAACCATTTTTTTAAGCAAAGGGACATTACCTCTACAAAGAGATCGTTTTTTTAAAATACAGGTTTTGACGGCATATGGAAATTTTCTTTTTAATACATTTTCCGAAGCTATATACTTCAAAGTATTGTTATTATTTAAGGAGTCTTAAAAAACACAAATAAAATATTCCGATTCTACACAGAAAATGCAACTTTCCACGTTGCACTAAACACGTTATATGCATTTATGAGTATTCCAGTTTTATTCCGCCGCACATCGGTCGTAGTTTTTCCATTTCTGGCTGAGCTAGAAGCGATAAACCTTGGACGACTGGCGGTGATACTGTCTGTAGTCTGTTTATGACGTGAACAACACGAGAGGCGACGTGCTATCTACAGATGCAACATTGTAATAGGCTGTTTGCAATTTTGTATTTTTGTCATATGTATGAAGCAATTGCTCTTTGTTATAGAAACTAAAATATGTAGAAAATTCAATTAAAATTCATTTTTATTTATTTACATAGTTATATACATAGATATTTACAAAAAAAAACTATCCTAGTAGAACAATAAAAAAAAAATATATATATATACACTATATCTAAAAGGCGTCAAAAAATTCATCCCCATCGCTGTCAACTGGGAGCGTACCCAAGAGGCTGGCAGCATTACCTCGTTGGATGGCCATGCTGATCCTTTGTCCGAGGTAATAGCCAGCCTTTTGGTCACGAGAAGCGTCAACCAGCCGCCTAGACAGGTCTTTAAATAGGGTATGCGCATTCGGACCCCACGACCCGAGGGTTTCAACCCCAAACGGTTCGAAAATATAGTTGCCGACAAGGCCACTATATTTCCGCCGCTTGAGGTTCTCCGCGGCCGCAGCGGCAGCAGCAGCACAGCACGCAGAACTTGGAAGATGGGATGGCGCAAGAGTATCGACGCAGGTTGCGTCCCATACTAAAGGCCTACCCATTTTCCAAGGGAATAAAGACATGCCGTCCGGTCTCTTACCGTCGTCGCGTGCCAGGCCATTTGGTTCCAGTACAGCTGGCACCCCGACGGCAACAAGAGCCCGACGAATAATGTCGTTGATATTTGCGTGCCGCGCAATACGGCCCGCACTACGGCTGCACGACAGGCCGTGGTGTCCGAGGCTGGTGACAGCCTCACCACAGTGGCAGCGATGAGGGGAGCAGCACGGTGCTCCTATACGTAAACAAGTAAATTCATTTAATAAGAACTTCGTCAGAGAGACATTTTATAAACCACATTTGTCTTAATATTTATTTTTTGAATAAAAGTATTTTAATACGAGTACTTAAAATTGTTTTTTTAAACGACTACTGTGCATGCGGTCCTGGATTAATAAATTCGTAAAGTAGTATGTATTATTTTTGGAGACAGAATAATGTCAATCAAAATACATAGATATGGAACGTAATGGGGTCCTACGATTATCATCATGCTCACTTACGGATGTAACTAGAGGTATACATATATAACGCCAAAACTTGGGTATGGAAGATATCTCTAAATCTCACAAATAATTAGTGAAGTGATTATCTGACGAGCACTAACATTTACTTAGGGCTAATGATCAATTAAATATTAGTTTATTTATGTAAGGAACCGTCTATATTCACATTTATATCATAAACTCTTATAGAATGGTTCTTACATAACCTTGAAAATGGCTCCTAAACTCCAAAACTAGTGCAATCTTTTAGATCTAAGTCAACCTTGTGCCAAATAAGGTGTTCTGTCTTGTGACAGATTTGGCCAATTCTGGTGACAATATTATAATGTAACCAACAAACACGTAATGCTTTTGTTTTGGTCCACTTTCACTCGGTTTATAAAGGACCTAAGTTGGGTTTCACTTTTTACGTGATGTTAATTTGTAGGAAACCTAACTATTTAAGATGGCCTGGTAAATGTTATTGTTTCGACTTTTCACCTCAATGTTGTACGTAATACTCAACTGAAAAATTTAGTTATTTTCACTTCATCTAAAGTCAATGACAACGTATTATAATACGAAAATTAATTACTAAAATAGGTACAAACAGGCGTGGAGTATATAAATCTGTGGTCAACTTTTCTATTTTCCTACCTCCGAGTGAAATGGAAATCTATCCGTATAATTCTTGATAGTAGTGATATATCATCATTAGTACAAACGAATTCACTGCATCTTGACCTTTACAGCCCCGAAGGGAAAAATATAAATGGCCTATTATTTGCCAGGAAACAAGGCAGGCCCTTTTCCTAACCTCAACGTTATGTAGCGGAAAATACGAAGAATATAAATGTAATCTTTTATTTCCTTATATATCTTTATATGTATGAGAAACTGGAATAATAATATTTATATTTAGAAGACATCAAAGCAAAGGTTTTAGAAGGAAAATGTGGTCTTATCATGAAGATGGATTATTGAAAATAAACTAAGAGTAGGTATAAAAATATCTTAGTGGATAAAATGTATGGTGTCTTCGAACCATAATGCAAAAATTTAAATATCTGGCCCAAAAATAACATGCAAAGGTGATTTAGTAATAAATTACTACAGAGAATATAAAACCTAAAAATTCTACTGTGGTTTGCAAAAATAAAACAGGCGATGCAGAGTTCAAACCGATGTATTACTTTATAATAAGCAACACTTTTGTAAAACAGGACATGTTAAGACCAGCACGATACAGGACATTCGATACAATTTCACTTGGAAAACTTATGATTAAGTAAGTAGATAAATAATGTATAAGTTAGGTAATAAATAAATAGGATTTATTGCGTCTCTCCAGTTTGTATGGACGAGTAATCGATGCATTTGTAAGGAGTTTCTATGTGGATATATATCTTCCTGTTCTTTATAAAACGGGTTGAGATACACGGATGGATGGCGGCTAGATTCAATTAGTAATTTGCACGATAAAAGTTTTAGTGGAGCCACACCTGGATCGGGAAAGTTTGAAGAAAAGTGAATCTTGCACTGTGTAACAATCATATGTTGTGTTATGGACTCGTAACACGCCTCTCGTGTCGGGGTTAAATACAATAATGGTGTATTCATGACAATATTTTCTTTATGTAAAGTTTTTACGACAGTAACAGTACTATTTACATCTACAAGGGAAATAATAATTTACTACGTGACAGAGAAATGTCAAAATCTCGTCATTTGCAAAATACTATTACACAAATACAAATAGAATATCTACGATAATTTAAGAGGGTGTACAAGTAACTAAAATTACAAAGCTTTTTAACACTGGAAACCCGTTAACTCATTAATTTAAATACATACATTATATACAGAGACAGGCTAGAAAGTTGATAACTTAACAGACTCTTGACAAACCTATCGTTTTACTAAGAGTAACAACTTAACAACTATTAGTGAGTCATCTTGGCACTCAATATGCATATAAGATGGCTGCAAATATTTAAATATTGTGTACACTAACAGTCACACTTATCATGGTAGATAGGTATATTTGTTTGTCTATATTAAAATTTGTGTCAAAGAAGCTAATTTAACTTTGGCAGGTTTGAGTTATTTTGATTGTTGATGATATTTGAAAAACTGAAGATAAGTTGTATGCGACAGAATGTGGAATGAGCGTTCAAGGCCTGTATTCAATAGAGGAGGAAAGTCATATATACACTGGTGATGATGAAGTGTTACTCCGAAGACAGTCATTTGATGCCTCGCGTATTTTGATAACATTTTGTCCACTTTGCTGCAGCTGTACCTAATAACAGAACCAAGTATAAGCAAAGTTACTCTATTATAAAACAGCCTTAATACCCTAACTATTTTCCAAATCTATTAAGTAGTTACCAAGATAGGCCCTAACAAACATACCAGTCCATTGTGACGCCACTTTCTGGTTTGGTCACACTTTCGCGCCGTGAATATTCATAAAATGTCTACCAACAGTGTGAGCCGTGCTCATACAGTCCGGAGGATTTCAACAATGTTTTACTAATACATAATAATACGTGAGGCTGAATAATGCTGATATTTTCCGTTGACGAGTGCTTCAGGCAGACCCTTATCTACCGAAGGATATTACACGTCCTTCAGGGATCTATAATTCTTCGTCTCCTAAAAGTGTCTCCTTGTGTAGCTACCTTATTTTTATTAAAGCCTACCTACTTCATTCAAGAAGAATGAAATCTGAGAATTAACTACATACAAAAAGCCTCATAATCTCTAATCCAATTTTATATAACAGTAACTTCAACAAAAAAAATAACAAATCATGATCGACTGCTTCCGAACTGTTTGGACATTGCATACAAAACGGGGTCAAACTCCAAACTCCAGCACCTGTTCATACCTGCACATCTGCAAGCTATTGACCCAATAATCTGTATGTATGTTTGTATGCTCGTATGTTTGTCCGTCAGTTTGTACAGAGCGGCTGCAGTCTCAGATACTGAGCGCAAACAGCTTGGAGGAGCTTGATGGCTGACAAAACAGACATGATACCCGCCTGTGGAGAGTTGTATACGTAACGAGATGTTTGTTGATGACGTGGGATTGGGATTTTGTTATTGTTTCTTTGTTATAAAGGTAGTAAAAGAGGTTTTCGTAGTGTAAATTGAGTGAAGACTTATTCAGTTTGCTTCCATGATTTTACTGCACTACCTACTGAAAGTATTAGTTCATTGAATATTGTATTTGCCTACTGCGTAAACGATTAGTCCAAATGGCTATCGACAAATCCCAAAAAAAATACAAACGGATACCATTAACAGCTTGTCAAAATACTTTTTGCGCTCTTTCCGGGACCGGGAGTTTTACATTGATTTGAAAGCAAATTATTCTCTATGGGATAACATAAAAACTGGTTTGTAAGTTCTGAGAAGTTACGACATAAGCCTGGCAGGGACCCAGCAGCCCAGTAGGCTTAAGAAACCTCAGGAAATCATATCACTGTTGAAAGTACATATTTCAAAACTCACTCTGAGCTAAATCTTGCGTACTTAAGCGCTTCTAGTCGTAAAACAGAACAATAGCTACCGACGTGAGAACGTGAAGAAATTGGGGAACATTATCATGAAAGTCAATTGTACTAAATAACCTCAAATTGGTTTGAAAGTACACCATTTTACTGCAGTTTATATGACCACAAATGATACAAATTGGTACGCTAGACTCCAACAACGATAACATTAACGTAACTAGAGATTTTTTATAGCATTCTTCGCATACAAAGTTGCAGTGAAAAATCTTAAAGTTATAAACTGCTGGTAATAAGTATTCAAGTTAACTAGCAGTTAGTAGTTTAGTAGTTAAGTTAAGGTGACAGTTACCGACGGCTGGCGAGGTGACAATGTGTTTTACACTGCCAAGCGATGAAGACACCCTGCTGGTAGTCACACACGGGAATGAAGAATGAACAATTTGGCTGGAGTTACATCGTAGGTATACTATGTTATTTTACGAATTAATTAATTAGCTTTAAATAAAGATGAATAAATAACCTACCAGGGTTTGTTAACTTAGTCTCTTTAAATTAGTCAGTCTCTGAGTTTACTCTGCTCTGTCCAATATTTCTAGATTTTCTTGAAGAAGGTTGGTACCAATTACTCAACAGTGCATATGGAAACCGTCCCTCTACCATCTAGATTCTAGATATTAATATTTTTTGAACTTGTAAATCATGAAGCCTTAATACAAATCAAGATGTGATTCCCTCACAAATGCTCCACACTCCTCATACCCGTATGTCTCATCTCTTAAGTACATCTACGAGGGCCACTAAAATGCAGCTAGTTAGTAACAGTCGCAGTTCTATGAATAAATTAATAATATACGCGTTATGGACGCCCGGCGGAATCTCTAGTAATTGGAACTTATATTCGACCGGCATTTTATCGCTCCGGCGCCATTCCGGAACATGAAATTATAAAAGTTCCTTGTTACGATGTAAAGGACATTTCTGTAATTTGGTTTGTCTGTTTGCTTATGTAATAGAGGCAATAGAATGAAAATCTTCTTGTAGGTATTTCATGAAAACTAAGGTAATGTATTGAAAGTGGTACTTTCTAGTAAGAAGGAAACTTGAATACCTACATCAAGAGACAAAAATAATTCATAACAAGAATTCTTAAAGATATTAAGCTCTATGAAAATATTGCAAGAACGTTTAAACATTAGTAAACTTTATCCGTCTTACCACAAAAACTTTTAAACGTCAGTTTAAGACTTGTCTAAAAAAATGTCAAATTATGACGTTGACATACGGTTCATTTTGCAGCCACAATTTTTTTAGACAAGTGTAAAACAGGTGGTTAAGTTTTTGTAGTAAGGCCATATTTATTTATTTACTTATTCTTAGAGAAGGCTTTATTCTTAGACAAATCCTCGTCAAAATACCTTTAAAGTTGTACCTTGCGCAACCAAAACTTCCAATAGTTTTTGTTTCGTTTCTACACAATACGACTATTGAGTCGCCAGTATTACAAACCAGCAAAAAGGACAAATATACCTTTTTATTCGTTCACAAACGTGCGGATTTATCCATGACAGAACGTATGGAAGGATTAGCCCACTGTGCGATTTTTTAGCTATGGATAATCCCACATAGGGCTTCTGTGTCTAGGTAGAAAAGGGAAACAGGCTTATGTTGCGAAACCTGGACTTTCAAAGGGCTGCCGTGTTCATGATGTTTTGAAAGCCGTGATTACATTTGTGTCCAGTGCGAAGTCTGCTTAGATGTTGAAAGAAATGTAAAAAGTGTATTGTAAACCTCTTGTAATTGTGTTATTTGACACCCATGGATTATTTTATCAATAACAATTGGTCCCTTATTTAGTGGCACGGCCGAAGAACTGATAAATTCTCATTAATTTCAGTTACTCTAAATCATTTTCAGTGTCCGCCATTTTGACGCAAAACATTGATTTCAAATAAATACACGAGTATCGCTAAAATTTGCATAATAACTTAATAACTCGGAACTGTAACTGTTATCTGATTTAACAGTTTATTTGACAATAAGTCGGTTAATAAATAGCCTGGTATAGGATTATCGTAAATTGTAATATTATATTGTTGCCGGCGTTAATAATAATTGTGACAAGATAATTTGTAGCTGAGATACACACTGTAGTAAATAGTATTTGCTAGTATCAATGGAATTATGATAGATTATGAAATAATTGTTTTGTCGTGATACGTTCGCTTTATTGTGTTAAAGGCACGGAGGTAATTGTTTAACATTATGAAGGTTTTCCTCAATTTAATAAGTAGTTGAGGTAGGGTGTAATTTAATTTATTGTTGAACCTACTGGAGTCTGATATTCCTTATTTTTATTTTTATACAATATTGTACCTATAACATAAAAATAAATTAAAGTACTTTAAATTCTCCACGTAAAAACATGAAATAAAAGTCTTCCGCCTAGGTACATTCAACTTAAAATATAAATAAGATTAGCATACCGTCCACGAAGAGAAATCTACAGAAAAGAAAATAATTTACGTGAGTACCTGAAAATCCTGAAATGAGTCGCACCGGTAGTGACGTCATGATTTATTCATTCCGACTTCCCTTGGAAAATTAACGAGATCCATTCATTGGGGAAAGTGAGTGTCTGTTTGTGTGTACAAAACTCAGGAACGGACAAGATTGCAACCTGTAAATGTGAGTTAATTAAACTTTTGTAAGTAGAAAATGTGTTAAATTGCTGTCATTTGAATTTCTTTGATATTTTTTTGATACTTTTATATTTTGAGTAGGGTAGGGTGTATGAAATTTAAAATAGAATGCATTTATCTTGAATCTTTATGGTTTCTTAAACAAATGACGAAGGCTCGTTTTATGATAAATAAATATCATAAACTAAAATGTATAATTTATTATAATAAATAATGTCGGGACACCTTTTCACACACGGTCGGTTAGCCCCATGGTAAGTTATTAATTAACTTGTGTTATGGGTGCTAACACCACTGATAAACTACATATAGCTACATATATACATATTTATAAATACATATTGTAACACCCAGACCACGGCCAACAAGCATGCTCATCACACAAATGTCGACCGAACCGGGAATCGAACCCGGGACCTCAGGTCCGGCAGTCCGGCATGGTGACCATTGCGCCATCGAGGTCGACATCGATATATTTAATAATGGCGTCCACGGCCGATTTCGTCTCATTTAAGGAGATCTGCCAGCTGCGCAGGACATATTATAGTGCACAAGCATTTGCGCAGACACAGGTGCACTCCCTATTCCTTCACTCTCATAACCCGATGGGACGGCAATCCGACACGACCGGAGAGAGATCAGGCGCAGGACCGACATTTACGTGCTTATTATATTTATTTAAGTAATAAATAGGAAATTCTTGCAAGATATTATTACGTGCGAGTCAAAGATTGACCAACATTTGTGAAATACTCGAAATGTCTGCATTACCACAGATATGAGCTAAAGAAAACACGACATTCAAGTTAGCCGACATTTTAATACAACTTAAAATTCAAGCAACGTTCTCGTGAAGGCAAAATTATAATAATTTCCTGCCCATACCACATACTGCCAACATCACAGCGTGAATGGACTTTTTACAACTGCGCTCAAAGAAAACAAAGTTTTCATAACACATTTCTGAAAAAACAACCTTCAAGTCCTTGAAGTAAAGTTCAAAATCAAATGTGCGCGGTAAAGTTGACAAATCATCACCAATAAGAGTGTGTGCCAATGATATTATGCGTAGACACGAGTTCGGTCCCATCCACTATGTTTATTTAATCTTAACCAAACAAAAGTCCACCCTACTCCGTGTTAATACGATCTACTTTCACCTAAACCTACACTAAGCTTATTTTTTTAACGCAACTTTATGTAAATGCAAACAATTAAAATTAACCTTTAGGGGTAACGTAATAAAGTCGTAATTACGAGTGTTGGGTGGGTTCATTAAGGGGAAGTACTTTCGGAGGAAGTTCCGCGGCATTATGTCGCGATAATCCGCGCGGGGTATGCGTGTGCGCGTCACACAAGACGTGCCCTTAAGGCGACGGTCGAAGGATTACAAAAATATTTTTTATTAATGTTATTGACCGATGAAAGTGACATAATGAAAGAAATCGCCGTGAAAAATGTTTCCTCTACCGCTTTATGTGGTGGTGGCCATTACGAGACCAGGACACAGAGATGAAACAGCGGTGTGTTTCGACAAACCATTAGTCATCTGTGAATCAAATCTATTCACGTTTGATACTTGAAAGCTTTCTCTCTGGCGTAAAAATAATATTAAGAACACTTCTATAAAAAGCAAGACACGCGTGGCTAATAAATTCTAATAATGTTACTTTATAGGCCTCTGATATTGTTCATAAACTAATAATACCTAATACTTGGAAACAGTGGTTCCCAGTAATAGAAAGCTGCAAACTTTTTTCATCTTATTACAACTTTTACTTATTTTCGTAAGTAAAAAACATAAGCAATGGTTCAAAGTGAAAAATTGTGTTTCCGCAATGCTATCGTGAAGTCGTGGTGGCCTAGTGGGCAAAGAACCAACCTCTCGAGTATGAGGGCGCGGGTTCGAATCCAGGTCTGGCAAGTACCAATGCAACTTTTCTAAGTTTGTATGTAGGTACTTTCTAAGTATATCTTAGACACCAATGGCTGATAAAAAGGTGAAGGAAAACATCTTGAGGAAACCTGGACTTATATAGTCTGAAATCACCAACCCGCATTGAGCAAGCGTGGTGATTAATGCTCAATCCTTCTCCGTGTGAGAGGAGGCCTGTGCCCAGCAGTGGGACGATAAAAAGGCTGTAACTGTAACTGTAACTGTAATGCTATCGTATTTAATCACATCATGGCCAAATTTTTTTTTTATGAAGTTTAGAAAAGTTATGCGAGCTGCAGAGTTTACAGGTACAGAGACTATTTGTGAACCAAGTTTTAATAACTTTACAGAACATGAAATTAAAGAATCACTAAGCATTGAGAAATCTATAAATCAACATCGGATTACGACTACGGCGCTCTATTAAGTAATTCCGAGTGTCTCCCACAGTGGGACAGCGATATCAATAAACACAGTTGTCCCGCAAGTTTTCCAATTACACGTACTTAGCATTGTGTCGTTATATTAAGTTAAACGTCTGTCGGCGAGCGGGCGCGCCGCCATCCATCTCCGTCATACGCCGTCATTTGTAGTTCCCGCCACTCGCCAGCCCCCACCAATCCCCGTATTGAATCTCAGCCCGCTCTGTTTGACTAATGGCAGCCCCGCCATCGTCCAAACTGATTTATTAAATAAATTACCGTCTGCAAGATAAACGAGCTTTTTAAAGGCAAATTCTGATGCGAATTATCTAACGCGCCGACTTCGCCTTAACTTCGGTTAATCTTGTTTCACAAAAGAATTCGCTTTACTTTTCTGAACAGCCAAATCTCCCTTTTGATTCGTACTGAATTCTACGTGTTTACAATCGTCACGGACGATACAAAAAAAGTATTTTCCGCCAATTTTAACATAACCTCAATAAAATCCAACCTTTCTCGTAACCTCCTTTGTGTGCGTGGCATAGACAAAAAATAATGTTTTCATACGTCGCAAAAGAAATAAATCAACATGGCTAAACTCACCCCAGTGGAAACCGTAAAGTTTAGGGCGCATATTGCTAATAAAAACAGGGGCAGTGCCACCCCCGCGTGCAATGAAACGGATACAATAAATAAATGCCATAATTAACTCTATTCATACATCAAATTATCTGCTGTATTTACGAAATCCCCCAAATTTTTACGTACAATGAAGTCGTACGTTTTGTATAGAAAGCGCGCGAATTGGAATCGGATGACAGTTGGACGGCCATTTTGCATTGTTGTATTGGCAATAATGGTTGCAGGTCGGGGGTGTGAATGTTGCAAAAGGCGTGCATCTGCGTAAAGTTTTAATGCACGACTTAATTTGTATTAATTGAATTGTAGCGATACGCAGCTGTTGAATGGTGGGTATTAATGTTGTTAAGCTAATGAATGCGTGTGGAGGGACAGTGGCCATTGTCGTCATCTGTTGCATGTCTACGTAATGTAGTGCTTACTGGACGCGACTGGACAAATATCCACCTCCGTGGTAGTCACACCGTGACAGTAAGCCGTCCGTCAACCCACTGTACTTTGTTAACAACGGGTAAATACGTAAACCGTTAGTTTTAAGACGTGATATTAGTTTGAAATTAATATTTGACGTTGATAACAAAATGTTCGATGTAAAATCCGTATTTCAAATTGAATGTTTAATAGACACAAACATACTTAAGTTGAAACTACATTCATATCTTAATGACTCCATTAACACGTTTATATTATTGACAGGAATTTCACTCCCGTCGTTACCTTACATCTGAACTGAACACAAATAAGCTGAAACATTTCAATTTGTGATCTGAAGCATTCATCTAAATACAGTATTTGTTTGACAATTCGGAAACATACTTATTTTGGCGAAAGGCCAATTTAGATCCTATGTAGGCGAGTCGGAATGGCGGCTGCCTGAAATAGAACAAATTGCAGTCATTTGTGAGACAACGGTACATCTTGTTATAGGCATGGACGAAAGTACGATGTGTAAGTTAGATTTCCTAGTTTTCAGAAAATAAATTTTGAAAACTTTTTTTTAGGAATTAATTGTATTGAAATGTTGTTTTTATTATTTAATACTTGAGTAATTAATATGTCCTTGTAGGTCTATGATGGGTTAGCACCGAATAGACCCTGCGCTGCAAGTCCAACTTTATAACTTCAAAATACCTTTAAAGTTTTAACAACAAGAAGAAAAATACATGGACTTAACTTAGCCTCTTACCATATGAATTTTGAAATTAAAACACTATTTTTCAAAGAGCCCTCAACATATTTTAGTCTTCATATTTCTACACACTGAAAAAAAACAGCTCACCTATAACAAAACCACCTGTTGTTCCAAGTTCAAACATGAAATCAGAAACAAACAAAGTCTTTATTCTCAAAACAGATTCGTATTTCGAATTACATAACTGGCAACAAACGTTTCCATTGACGGCCGTTGAAAAATAGCAAAGAGTCCTGTTACAGTGCGCCATAAATCTAGCTTTAACCGCGCGTTTAACGCCAGGTTAAAATAGAACGGCGGTCAGAGTGACCAGGTGGACGCGGGTGCGCGGACAAGGGAACCTGGATTTTGTTGTAAGTTTGTGGTGTTTGACTCTTAACTTCCTGGTGAGGTAAATTGGATTCTTTCTTTTTGAAATATCTAATTTTAATGAATCAATATTCTGGACGTACAACACAAAAAAACTTACATAACAGTTTTTAAATAGTTTTTTAACTATTGTTTCCTTTAAGTGTTTTTTATTTATTTTTTTTTAAGTAACAATACCTACCTAGTTTAGTTTTTAATATTTTTAACTTCTGTCACCTTAAAAATCAAAACCTATAAAAGTTATTAAACCTGCGATGACAGCAAACACAACGATGAAGTAGAATTGTGGAAGTTATTTTCAAAAAAGTAACACAAAACTGAACCACAATTATGTATTGAATTAAATTATGTATATTCAATTCCTTACAATTTCAAAGAAAGTGCATGTCAAATATTAGTTACATTTACAGCTTAGAAACTATCAAAGTTTAATATCCCAGAATACGTCGCCCCATTTCTGGCAACACTACACCGCGCCATACTAAACGTTAGTTATTATTACAGCGACGGTTTTATGACTGATATTCGAACTAAACGTATCGTTATTTTAAACAAATGTGACGTTAAAAACTGTATAATGACTGCGACTTTCACAGCTTCCTCAAAGCTATTTCTAACATTTTAAGAAGCACGTGTAATAAGGAAAATATTTTTAGTGTTATTTAGTATTATGCGACACTTTTTATGAAGTCTGGATTTTAATGTGACTCTTAACCTTCAAAGCGAATTTTTAGACACCACTTCATTGACATACATTCTGAAATAACAACAGTGCAGGCAAGAAACTAAATATATTTTTCAATCCCTAATCATCAAAACCAAACAAAAACTTGGCAACAACTTTTTAATAAGCACACGTCAACACATATACAGCCTTAAGTTGAGCTAATGACATATTATTAGAAGAATATCCGAACGCATTTAACTGTCATTACTGTCATCGGCCATCATCCATCATGGCGGCTTAAATTCTAACGGCGCGGTCTGAACAAGGCATTTTTAAATTATCTCGTTGTTCAATACGGATAGACCTATTTCCATAATAATGTAATCTATGAATAGACTGGCGTCTTGTTCATCCGGGGCAAATATTTTGGTTTTACTTGCCTAAAAGCATTTAGAACTGTTGTAGAAACTAGGTCCCCAAAGTTCGCCTTAATGCAAGATGCTTCTGTAACATTATCTTCAGGATAAAACTAGCTTAGATATTCTAAGTATTGGCTGGGATTGAGCACTTATATTTCCCTAATTTACAACCTTTTTTCAGCACTTTTTTAAGGGAGAGTCTTCTATTAAGTCAGAGTGAGAGAAGGTAATTAGTGAGATTTAATTTAATAACAAGATGAATTTTGCCTGGTACATGCTCAAAAAGATGGCAGACGTTAATCCGGATTACGCACATTAAGCTGGTTCAAGTACATATATGCATATTTGAACCATGTTCCTGCCGTCTAATTGTTTAGTCAACAATTTTAGACCATGTATGCTATCTTAATGTACATGATAGTAATATTTACGCAAGAATAGTCAATTACTTAGCTTCATGTCCAACAATTTTTCACAAGAGCGTAAATTAATGTTAAACCTATGCAAGCGGACATGAATTATTCATAGCTAGCGTTATTGTATTCAGATTTTAATAACTAATAGTTAAATGTTTACACAGAAATTATTAGATTCTGTCGCAATGTGCGTTTGTAAAGATTTATCTTGAGGTGGTGGAATGAAGGCATATTTATCAGTATAAAGTGTGAAGCTATGCTCGTGCGGGGTCGGAGGTCAGCGCTGGTTAGCAGTGACCCAGCAGCCAGGAGTTGCCAACGTAATGACATTATTATATTAGTTTTTATGTGGCTGGCAAGGCTGTGGCACCTAGGATAGTCATTTAGCGACGAACAACCGCGACATTTATTATGAATCATTATTACAACAGCGAGTTCATTTGTTTAAGGTTATCTTGTGGTAAGTTACAGTACGAGTAAGTAACCGATATTGTTTTTAACGTGTCCTTTATGTATTAATTTAATAAGAAGAAGTAAGAAGTTTTCAATAAATGCTCGAGATCTTTATGAGAGAACTGCTCTTTTGATCAGAAGAGAGACAAGAAACTTATTATAAGCAAAATTTTTATTCATACATGACAAAAGAAAGCTTAAATACAAATAAGCTTATAAACACACCTAAAGTGGAGATCAAAACATATTTTCGTGCACACAAAAAAAGAGTATAAAAGCTTAACTTTCTTCCAACTCTAACTACGTATAATGAGGGTTCCATTATCATCATAAAGGCATATAACTATAAGATCGACAAGCAACTTAACAATTTCATATTTTGAGAACAGCTTAACATAATAAGCTCCCATCAACCAAAGTACGTTGACCCATCAGGAAGTTTTAACTGTTTGGTTCTCAGTACAAAGGGGGACCAATGAAGGGTCTTTTTAAACTGGTTGTCTAGTAATTGAACTATCGCGTGTCTGCATACATAATTCTAAAGGAAATGACTTAAGTGCTGTTTTGAAAGAAAAGTGAAATAAAGTGTTTGTTTTCATTGAAAACTTGTTTCTTATGTTAAGCAATGTGGTTGTGGTGAGAAAATATGTGGTGTTATGAGAATGTCAGGAAATTATCGGAGAAATATTTAGATTTATTTATTGTTTAAGTGAGAATGCCTGTTAACCTGTTATCTGCACCTGTACTTATTAAATAAAATAAACATTAAAAATAAATTAGAATTTAAAACAGATAGGTAATTCAGCAGTTTATGAAACAGATAGATCTCAATAAAATGCTTTCTAGAGAAATCACACAATAACATTTCAAAGTAGTAAAATTCCATTAAAATGCCCATTACAATCCACTACAATAACCTATTACTAGAACTTATCTTCCGTTCAAACAAACCGCTCTATTCATGCATTTTTCATGTCCACATTAGCATAGAAACATTATCTGAGAAACAAAATAAACGCGAGCATAGTTGGCTTGTCCCCAAGTTCCCAATAAAGTTGCATTCCGTGCCCAATGAGCTAGTTACAAGTTATTCTGTTTGACAAACGACGCCTGTTTACATAGTAATCAGCTTTATTTCACGGAGATAGTTTATTGCTTGTATTTTGTTATTGTTACACTTAACATGTGCACCATTTGTTTTTGTATATGATCTCTGTTAAATACTGACTTCATCGAAAACAAGTGAATGCTCATTCTATCTCCTCTGTCAAATTCTTTTAGAGAAAACAACGAAAGACTGTGTGTTTTCATAATAAAACAATGTGTTAGGAAAGACTGCTGAAATGCAGCATGTTCTTGATCTATCTTTAGTTTTTTTGTTCGTTTAGTTTAAGCACTTCCTAGCATGTGTCATGTCACTCTGCCTTCATCTTGACACATAAAAACTCGCTTGCAATCTTTTATCAGATCGACAGTTACAAAATAATTATTTAGGTATAATTAAGATAAAAAAGTTATGGTAGTGACATTTTCCAGTTCTCCAAGTTTATGAAAGGAGCTCTGTATTACTCAGAAGTCTTGAATGAAAAAGCCACACAACAAACAAACAGTAAGTACCAACACATGAACCATTAATATTCTTAATGATGGCTGTAATCATCATCAGCCGTAACGATTCCAAATGAATCATTGTCAGCATTCAGATTATAACCGACACAATATTCGAGCATTTAACTTCGGAAATAATTCTACAAAACTGACAGTATGTCCTTATGTCACCAATTTTTACAAACTTAACTTTACCCTTCCGTTAAATCACTTAACACCCTTATTACTAAAGTCATTAGTCTGGAATTCGATTGAGATGTTTAAGTTAGAGTAGTAAAAGTAAGTTTGTTTTCGAACTGTCAATGTAATTGATGTGTTGTTAAGTTTTGACCGCCCACTATGCTAAATATTTTTTGTCGTAAATACTGTACAATGGTTGAACAAAAACAATGGTGGTAATAAAATTATGTTGGTGTGTACCTGAGGTTGAATATTTAATAGAATTTCCTAAGAATGACTTGTGGGAGAGTTTTAGTTAGTTACTAGTAAATGTCCCGCTGATTTAACCAATACTATTGACTAATGTTGTATTGTATGTAACGGATATTCGCTGCGTGTGGCGAGTTCGATTCCAACAGAACACCAGTTCCGGGAGTGAGTTTTTGTGCAAACTTGTTTGTGCTTGTTTAGGAGAAATTCTTGTTGCAGAATAACGTAAATAAACAAAATGCAGGTGTGAGGTCACATTTTGTTTCCAAACTTTTCATGTAGGTACTGAAATTACATGGTATGTTATCCAAGCATGATTTTTTTTTAAAGATAGCAAAGTAACTGTACATACAAATCTTTACTTTTGTCCAGTATCTATAATTAAACTTTATATGAAAGAGGTTAATATTAACATGATAACTGGCGCTAGTTTATATCTAACCGGGTGAGCTAACCCCGGTACGAATATAACCGTGTCGGCGTCACTCAAAGCCGTGGTAGCGACGTGTTGGGTCGGAGATCAGCTGAGCGCAAATAACGGAGCCTGGGTAACTAACTGGACTGGTTAGTTTTGTGCTAACCTTTGGGTGACATTAAAAAATAGTAGACGAAACTTAGTCTACAAATAAATCTGAAATCGCCATAACTGTCTTGAGTTTTAACTTTCCTTTCATGGACACCTATCTTTAGGAAATCTGAACTTTTAAGTGAACATGAAGTTTATATCAATCCGTATATTTTTTTTACCTACAAGAAGAGCCCTTAGTGAGATAATAAATAGGGGGATTGTCTTATGAATAGAAACCCTTGACAACCTCTGGAATTTCAAACAATTTCATGAAGTTTTAATGCCTGAGCATCAGAAAAAGTTACTTTTTCATGAGTACAACAGTACATAAACACAACATCATCATAAGTATTCATATATTCAACAGTTAAGAGTATATATGCACTTAATAACCAGACGCGACACTCGAATGCCCATGATCTGTACTGGGTCAAGCATTACCTCGTGTTGCACTCGAGCCACAAAGTAAATAAATATAGACGGTTTAGATAACTGTGTTCTTTACTCTGTGCTTTGGCTGTAATGATAGCGGAACTATTAAGAAAAATGTTAAATGATTTATTCCATACCTACTGCAGATCTTTCTTCTGTGATGTCATAAGGTAAGTGCTTCGACTCAAGGAGTTGTGTATTGTATTTGTATTTAACACAGTAGTAGAACTGTTCATTGGCATAACCTATTTGGTCCTCATGAAATATATAACGTAGGTTTTCCTTCTGTTAAAATATAATTGTTCATCTTGCTGTTTAACTTGCTGTGACTTAGGTTAGGTACCTATCCACGTTCTTAACATGCTCTTAAAGGCAAAGTGGTTATCAAAGAAAAACATATGATTACCTATCCATACACAACATCTCAATTTAATGACCATTTCTAGAGACTAATTTTCTATATCACCTTTTTGTGGTGTAGGTTATTCTTGTAATTTCCATAAGGACTACAACTTACTACTGCAATATCAAGTAGGCGATCTCTTAACGTATATGGACAAACAAACTATTACTCCTAAACGGTACAGTTAAAGTACACTGCAGAAGTAAACAGTCGGCCGACAGTTGACTACAGTGGTCGGCAAAAATATTTTTTTAAAGAAAATCTTGATTCCAACCACAGTTTTCAATCGGTCTAATACCGGCCAAATACCTGATCTTTATAATGTGCGTACTACCATTCATCTTCATACTAATTTATGACCACAAACAAACTATCGGCCGACTAAAAGTTTGCAATCTACAGGTACTCTAAGCTAATAAATGCAATACAACTCGAAGATACTGTCTCGAACCTTTTAAAGAAAATTACAATTTACATTTTATTAGTACTTAGCTCAATAAATGAAGTATAGACTAGTTGATTTATAAAAACGTAGAAGAAACATTACAAGGAAGGTTAGATTTATTGAATGTGTCTTATGATATAGTTGCAAAGATGCTGGGAACTGCCGGGCTCTTGAACACGGAACTAAAGCTTTGAGAGTGCATAAAAAATGGTCCGTGCCATAATTAGTGCGCTTGAATTAAGTATTGCTGACAGGGTGAATGTGGAGTTAGCTGATTTACAATCTATAATCGTGTTTCTGTTTTATATTTCTTTTAAGAACGATTTGTGCATATAAAAAATGATAACCACTCTTAGTTCCATCATAAAGTCCAGCATTTTGAAAATATTAAATATTAAATATTTTTGATTAATGAAAATATTAAATATTTACACAGGTATACGAATATGACTTAAAATCCTAAAAAATACGTACTACCTATGTCATTCAAATGGAAAGTCACACAAAACTACAACTGTAACATAGCCAATTACATTTATCGCTGACTCTAGTGACTCGCGCCAGTAGCTCGCCCGTTGAGGCGCTGCCAACTCGACTAGATAGCTTGGATAAACAGTGGGCCGTAAATACTCGCTTATCTCCGAAACTTTTTTTACTATGTTTTGGTGACTAAATTAGTTGCGATGTGTCTGTTTTTATGACAACCAGTGTAGTGCCGGTGACTAAGGAAATTCGTTGCTTTGTATACATTACGGGTAAAGCCCGAAAGCCCGTTCTAGCCAGCCAAACTATGTATTTTGTATCTTCTTGTCTTCGGTTAGAACTAGATGTAGCCTTTATTATAGTGACTAGAACTGGGTGCAGCTGCAGACCCGTGGCTATTGAGGCTAGAACTAGGTTTTCAGTTTTTAGATTCTTATCTTGCCTTTATCCAGTGATTCTCTCTGATCTAATTCAAAATAAAGACAAAGATGGTTCAGTGACACAAAATGTGGAACATAGATATGTTGTTTAAGCACATAGGACGAGAATTTTACCTGTTAGATTTTTATGGTAGATAAACCTATAAACAAAATATAGTGAAGCTTAAATTAAGCATCTCTATTCATCACACAAGCAACTTTCATGACTGCCATGCAAATGACTAACATAAAACAGCAATAATAAAAACTCTTAATAAACCTTCACGGACCCACAAGCCCGCATAACCGAACTAAACAGAGAACAATTAACTGCGTATTCCAATAACCGAACCATCCATTGTTTTTCGATTAGAGATTGAAATTTGACATCTATACTAATATTATAAAGAGGAAAACTTTGTTTGTTTGTTTGTTTGGTTGTAATGGATAAACTCAAAAACGACTGGACCGATTTTAAATATTCTTTCACCATTAGAAAGCTATATTATCTGCGAGTAACATAGGCTATATTTTATCCCGGTGCGGGCAATAGCTCCCACGGGACGCGGGTGAAACCGCGGGAAAACGGCTAGTAATATTATAAAGAGGAAAACTTTGTTTGTTTGTTATGGATAAACTCAAAAACTATTGAACCGATTTAAAAAAATATTTCACTTTTGGAGAGCTACATTTTCAGCGTGTAACATAGGCTATATTTCAACCCAGTATGGGCAGTAGAAAACAACAGTAATTTATATGAAGCTAATGTTAAAATTCAATCTACAATCGGTGGATCGGTTATTGAAATATGCTATACCTAGTTAAACAATGACAGCCGTGTGTCTAACCCAGTCCAAAGGAAATAAGCTATTGGTAATCAAATACATGGTTTTTATCACTTCCTAAGGCTATAAAACAAGCCGCAGTCACATATCTGGACAAATAACTTGATATTATCAATCACTAGAACTGATAGGGTCGGCCCGACTAGTTTTTGTGGTGACAGTAATAAGATAGTTAGAATTCTCAATATTATTGCAACTTGCAAGACAGATTTGTATTTGGTATCGAGTTTTTTTTTTTGGATTATTTCTAAAGTTGGTTCGGTAAACTGTTATTTATTTTGCAGTATTTTTACTGCAAGTCGCAAGTTTTTCTTTTTGTTAACTTAGCTCCCTTATACGGCTGCCAACAGCTACATTACTACTGAACCATTGTCACATTAAGCAATCTAGGTACTAAGTTTGGACACTTATAATTAAAAATACATGTCAAAAATATTAAAAATCAATAAAATATCAAAAAGTAAATATTATTTTTAAAAGAAAAATATCAATACAAATAATTCTTAAGACCGAAATATTTTTTTCTAAATTCAGTATTTCTCGCAAATGATAGGTACGGCATGCTATGCCTTTCCATATCTTTCAAACGTTCTAGTCGGAAGATTTTTTGTTCCATGTTTCTTAGCTGCGGAATACATTCCTAGATAGTGGTTGTCAATAGTTTCGCTTACAAAGTATTTGAGGCAAAAACCATTTCGTGGTCAAAAGAAGGGTCAAAAAGAGATTACAAGGACTACTTTCAAAAGACGGACTTTTTAACGGACTTCCTTTCACGTTGTAATTAATGTCCGAGTGAAATGCCTGTCTTTTTGCTATGTACGAGTATACGTTAAGATACTAAGTTAAGCTAAAGGAGAAGAAGTGAGACCAAATGGCTCTACGACCCTATTAAACTAAATTCTCAGAAAAACAAAAAGTAAGATTGATCTTAAAAAAAATACAGGTATCGTACTAGCCTTAAACCATTATCCCGATCAAAGTTAATGGTCTAAACCTAGCACTAGAGACGGCACCTTACCTATAAGACCATGTTTTATAATGTAAGGTGGCACAAGTCGTATTTAAAGGGTTAAGATTAATTGCACAGTTCATAAAGGTTTAGGTGTCAACCCTACACCGGGGTATAAAGCCATAAACAAGAATTCCGAGACAAACAGCACATTTAACACTAAACTATTACAATAAAGTAATATTATCGTGACGCCGATCACGTGGCATCAATACTAATTCTTGTACTTTTTATTGTCTGTACTTTGGAGGAAATCAGAAGGATCCTTATTGGTTTGACAGTCTGAAGTATGAAGTTAGAACTTTAAATGGTATGAGGATAATGGAATACTTGACGCAGATTTCATTCCTGCCTTTTGTAGCTACTGTAACTTCTTTGTTGCAAGAGACGTTGTATTGTTGTATTCTTGCATAGTGATCGTCAATTGTTACTTCTTCTCGCGCGGATCTCCACTACTGAAGGTAAGATGATGGTACAGTGTCTTTTTAATAAGTTGCAGACCAGTTTGGATTTGTACTCGGCAAGTGCACTATGCAGAACTTTGGTATTCCATCTGTATCTTACTCGCGCTACATTTTGATTCCGTACACAACCTAAGCCATCCAAATCCACTGCACCGTTTAATTTGTACATCCAAATATACCATATTGGTTTCTATAGAAAAGTTACATTATCGCGTTTTCCCAACATTTTTCTACATGAGATTACCTACCACAGCTTCACTTTCATACACAAACTTTCACACAAGGTTTAATTTATCAAGCCTTCCCATCAAAACTATGTAGTATCGTTTTATTGAAATAGTATAAAGTCGTTATTTATATATCTACGTTACATGTGGGTGCTTCTGAATGTCCGTCGCGATAGTCAAATGGCTGGGAATGGCGTTTATTACACCACACCGTGGTTTTATGGCTTTATTTCTATTTCTGTGTCATTTTTGTAAACTTGTTTTTGGCTAAAAAGTAGGTACCTATGTATTAGAAAATATTGAATGTCCAAATTCAGTGTGCTAAATAAATAAACTAAATGTGATGATAAAATAGTGTTTCCTTTTCCAAAAGTATAAACTGAAAGGTGGCACTAATATAAACTGTTAAATAAATAAATAAAATACTTTTGCTGCCTACTCAATAAGATATTGAGCAATTATTTGTCACTTAAATAATTTACGTAAGAGCACCTTACACTGTATTTCCGAAAACGAAAATCGTTTATTTTTTTCAACAAATCCATTCAGTATCGAAATAATCGATAAAAATATCCAAAAAGAAATTAACGATGTACATAAAATTCTAAATAAGTCATACCCATTACTTTTCGATGATAATAACACGAAAAAAAATCCTTGAGACGTCTTTAAAAGTAGAGTTGGTAAATTTATGATAATATGCGTTTGTGGACCACAAATCATAGAGGTGGGTGCGTGGGCGCAGCTCTATTATCAAGGCAGAGTTTGTTAGCTCCACATTGTGGTACCAAATGGATGGGTAATTAGGTGAGGACGAAAATTCAAGATACGTGACAAACTAGTTAGAAGACTATTGTAACAAAAAATATATATTACGAACAAGACATTCTAGCTATCTCTATAGAATAATTAAATAGGCTGCGGTAGCTTTTTCTGAGAACTTCGCAACTGATATTGCAGTATTTTTTCCCACAAAACCTAGTTCTTTACTAATGAACAACATCAAAAAGTTCATACCTACCTAATTTCATCACAAAAAAACAAGCCATTTCAAAACATAATTTTCCATTCGCGTTCTAATTTTCTAACATGGTATTCTCAGAGTTGACGGCCATCAATCTCTGATGGATGCGATACGCTTGCATCGCTCAGAATAAAAATTTATAAGTCATAAATGTTAATTAACTGACAGCTATGCCGTGCAATAAATCAATTAGTTTAACCAGCAGTTATGGCGGAAGGGAACGGGTTCAATATCTCGCGTTAAGAAAGTAGTGTATCATGGTAAAAAGGTTTTTATGAGCTCATGATGTCAAACGACGTACGCGGACGATCAAAAATATTATAAGGTAAACGCACGCAACAAACGTAAACCAATCATGGTCAATAGTAGAAAAATATTTGGTATTATTTAATATTTATCAAAGTAGTTATTGCCGCATCTGTCTGCTCTATTGTGATATTTGTGAAAGACGGTATCAGTTAACCGTGGAAATTACAAATACAAATTTATCTTTATTAGAATAAATTGAATAATAATTATGCCAAAATGATTTTTTCGGTCGTGGTGGCCTAGTGGGCAAAGAACCAACCTCTCGAGTATGAGGGCGCGAGTTCGAATCCAGGTTTGGCAAGTACCAATGCAACTTTTTCTAAGTTTGTATGTACTTTCTAAGTTTATCTTAGACACCAATGGCTGATAAAAAGGTGAAGGAAAACATCTTGAGGAAACCTGGACTATATAGTCTGAAATCACCAACCCGCATTGAGCAAGCGTGGTGATTAATGCTCAATCCTTCTCCGTGTGAGAGGAGGCCTGTGCCCAGCAGTGGGACGGTAAAAAAAAAAAAAAGGCTGTAACTGATTTTTTCGGTTGAAATGCAGCTGAAAAATCACATTATGTAAAAATATGGGTTTAAATCATATATTTTGTTAATAAGATACCCCTAATATGAATACTACTAATAAAACGTACCATGATAGTAACATGAACATTCGTAGGAAGTAGTTAAGAAGAATAATTATGGCAATATTGATTGCAACAAATTAGGAATGGGAATCAACAAATATTAGCAAAAAAAATTGTATCTTTATTGCTTAAGATTTCAATGATATCCAAATAATCCAAAATAATCAAAAAGACGAACATTTATCAGAATTATGAAGACGAAGATAGAACGAAGAATATAAAACACTTTGAAAATGAAAATAAATAAGAATCTAGTTTCTGTCACAAAGTAAGTTTCAATAAAGATTGCACGATATATTCTGTAGTCCATAATATGAAGGCAAAGCTATTTAGTTAAACGCAGGAGTTACATGATATTGTGTAGGCGAATGTAATCTTCCTTACTTGTAACATTTTATTTTACTAAACTAGAATCAGTCTTACTCTATTCTTTTTTGAATTCTTTAACTTATTTGCCAAAGTCCTTAACTAAACAAGATTTTCGGTATCACCGTTAACAAAATCAACTTTTTACTCTAGAAGTTACCACGTAGAACTTAATTACCTAAGTATAATTATTGTATACTTTTAAGAGTGATTACGAACGGAAATAACTTTGATTGGACACCCATAAAACAAACAGACGGCCACAAAAAATAAGCAAATCATGTAATTGTTTGAAAACGAGAATGTTAATTACTTAGACAAATTGCCTTGTAGCCGATCTACGCGGCGATATTTAGAAGAAGTTTTTGAGACATTAAATGATGGAACAAGGATGTGGGGTGAAACTAAATGATGAAATATATGTAAGGATTGTTCTGACCTTTGCACTCGTTGGCGTCCCTGGCGGTGGCGCGTCCCCAGGGCCGGTCGAAGTGGAAGGGCTTGCAGCGCTCGCAGTCGCGGCCCGCCGTGTTGTGCTTGCACTCGCAGGTGAGCTGCGTCACGCCGCCGGCAGCCTCGCCCTTCAGCGGCACGCAGCGCGACGCGTGCCCGTTGCACTTGCAGCGCCCGCCCACCGCGAAATCCGACACGGCGTAGTGCTGCGCGCCCGGCGCCGCCTGCTTCTTGCTGTCCACCTCGTCGCCCTCACTCACCATGTGCAGCCGGTTGAACACCACCCGCACGTCCGTCGCCGTCACCCAGTCTTGCAGCACAGGTGAAATGTCAAAGTTAGCAGCGCTCGGCCGACCTTCCAGAGTACTGAATGCAAGTCGAGCTCCTCCAGAACTCTCCCCAGTCAACCTGTGACTGTCGGAGCACCTGGCCTCCTGCTCGTTAGCAGCAGTAACGGTCGCCTTATTCTGCCGACCGTACACTCGCCTGCACTGGCTCGAGTAGAACTGGAAGGGTTGCCAGGTGACGCCGTTGTCCGCGCTCTTGTAGATAGCGACGGAGTCAGGACGAGCGGCTTTCGGACAGAACTGTAGACTCACGTAAGTCAGTTCATACTTCTTGCCCAGAGATAGGGTCAGCGAGACGTTGTCGGGTGGCGAGTCGTACGAGGTCGGCGGGATCGGCGCGGATCGCCAGCACGTCACGTCGTTGGGGTTGTTCAGGTCGGTGAGATGTGTCGGCGGGTGTCGGCGGTCAGATCTAGCGGCATCGCATACTCTGCAGGAATTTTCGGGGGGCTGATCGCCGGGAGGATCACAGAGGCGCTCGGGTCCTCGTCTTCCGCAAATGGAGGAGGCGACCACGGGGGCCCCGAAAGCAGCGTTGACGAAGTCGGGGATGCAGCGGCGCGGGCGGCCATCCTCCATGCAGGGGTCGGGCGGGGTGGCGGCGAGCGCGAGGGCCGCGGTGGCTAGGAGGGCCACGGCGCGGGCGGGCATGCTCACTCACTGTCACTGCACTCGCGTAAAGTTTCCGCGGGAGGGCGTCACGGGCGGCACGTACTCGCCGGTCGACTGCCGCCGGCGGACTGAAGGGGCGCGGAGCTTTGAGAGCTTTGCCGCGGAGGCGCTCGCCTCGGCCGCCGCGCGCACCGCACAGTGAAAGTTTACTATTTTTAATATCGTGTGTGATTTGATTAGATAGGCAGATAGGTATAAATTACCTCTGTTGTACAAACGACATCAACGAGCGTCTCAGACGCGAGTGCTGTCTGCAGTGATTGGCACTCTTGTTATCTGTAATCACTCGCTGTTTAGGAGATTGTTACAATATAACTTTACATTACCATACTATTGTGTCTGCTGTTTTTATTGGTCTATCTACCTCTACATTAGCTAACCTGTCTGTAGTAACTAGATAAAGCGCGGTCGGGTCGCGATAGGGAAGCGCAATAGGGACGCAGACCGGAGCCAGACGTTTATTGTGCGTGTGTAAGTAAGAATGCGGCACTCCACGCACCCAGCGCTGTACCTGAGACTAATTCATAACCCGCTTACCCCTGACCCCCGAGCCCCCGAGCTGTTACCCCCGAGTGTTACCCCCGCTACTGAATCGTTTTGTTTGCAGTCTGTATAAAGACTGACTTCATTATGTTTGCTTGTTGTGCTGATTTGTTTTTGTCGGCTGTTAATTATAATTTTAGGGTTGGATAATTTGCTTTTATGATTTAAGATTTGTAAAGAATACTGTCAGTAGAGAATAGGTGTTCTTGTACCCATATTTTAATGATCCCCAAGTAAATAAAAATGTCATCTATACACATAATAATGAACTTAACGCCCTCTTATTTATTTTTTTAATTTTACTATATTTTTCATTCTTTCCGGATTTTATCACTTAGATATTTAGCCAATTTACCCGCTTTGTTAAATAAATAAAAAAATCTACTCCTAAACATACTCAAACTTAATTTTAAAACAACTATTTGTAGTGGATAGTCATCATCATCCTCCGAGCCTTTTTCCCAACTATGTTGGGGTCGGCTTCCAGTCTAACCGGATTCAGCTGAGTACCAGTGCTTTACAAGAAGCGACTGCCTATCTGACCTCCTCAACCCAGTTACCCGGGCAACCCGATACCCCTTGGTTAGACTGGTGTCAGACTTACTGGCTTCTGACTACCCATAACGACTGCCAAGGATGTTCAATGACAGCCGGTAGTGTAGTGGATAGTCATTTTAATTTTTAAAATCATGAACTTAATACAACAGTCAAGTATGGAAAGTACCCAATTTGTTACAATGAAGGCCGCAAAGTAACGCCTCGAGCTTACACTTCAGATTAAAGCTGAAAGCTCTCCACAAGCAATCGTAAGCTTCAGTCGATAAGCTGCCTGAAAATCAACCAGTTCATTACTGATAAAAACGAGTTTCCTGAAAGAATAAGTTTTCACAATTTCACAATAATCCGTAAGGGGAAAATTGGAACAAACAATTTTTTTTTTCGGGAAATCCTTAACGTTTTATAAAAAAAAAACATTTTTAAATATAAACGGTATGTATTACTTAACTAACTTCATCAGAAATGCAATAACTACAGTATCTTTAATACTCTTATTTTCGTTTCGTTTCAATGATAATAATTGTAACCAGACATAAGTGAAACCGAGAGAGACTAAATACATCTACAAACTGTAAATTAATAATATCCTAATCACAAGTCAGACATTTTTGTTATTTTTAATAATATGTAGGTATGTACATACAATGTTGGTACATCTCATGGGTGTTGCGAATATGTTCATCAATCATTCATTCGTTATCCGCCGACGTTCACTTAATTGAGTAATTAAATACCTTTCACTCACTCGGTCATTTGTTTGTATTTTAAAACGGTTTTGTTTTGTGCACGAGTTTTGAAGCGAACTGGCAAAATGCCCGCGGGTTGCCTACGTTTTGGTGAAATAGTAATTTGGTATGAACATTGTTATTTCTTTTTTGTAGGTAAAGTAAGTGTAAACGGTATCCTTTTTAAATAGGAATTAACTTTACTGGGGATATGTCAGTGTTATATGGCTGACACTAATACCTATCTAAAGTTCATTAAATGATATAATTAACTTAATAACCCACACCTGATTACAGTAAGTACCTTTTCATAGCAACGTAGAAGTAATTGTTATATGCAGCACTTGTTATAATTTCCAACAAATTCGTACACCTGAAAACACCAAATAACGAATAAAACAAAACCAAACGGTATAAAGATTCCCTACAAACTGCTCGCCATAAAATTCCGCAACTACCCGACTAATTACAAAAAGAATTGCATTCCGGACGTGCATAATTTCATTACACTGCGCTTGAGTGTCCAGATGACTTAGTTACGCTATCTTCCAGAGAGGCTTAATTACTCATTTCCTACTTTCCTGACCACCCCCCATGTATTTTTATGGGCCCCATATTTAATGGCCGAGAGATTTGCACGATTTATGGCGTTTTTCAAGGAAGAAGTTTTTTTGTTTTATGTGGTTAAAAAAGCTAGTGTGGATATTTTTCTTGTTTGTAGTTTGGGGTGTATGGGGTTCTTATGTTAGTGTCGATTTTAGTAAGATGAAGTTTCCTTTTGACTTTCTCTCTCCGTCTTATAATTTGAATGAAGATTGGCTTTTAGCAATTATTTTCTTTAGCACACTACTGAAATTCAAACTGGAGTCCATTTTATAAACATTGCTGACAAAAAAATCTAATTGAGTACATCCTTTTTCAAAGTCATTAAAAAATTATATTGCGGTCAAAATTTCCGATAAAAACCTTACCTTCTTCAAGCAGCCAGGTTGTACAGGCTTAATGTTATGACGATTTACATACAAACCTATATTTTCTTATAGGTAAAACAGCCATTGTAAGCGCGTTACGTTGGAACATAATACATCGTTCCTCGACTACAATATTCAATAAGCGCATTGGCACATCAATAGCTTACAACTTAGGTACATAAGCACTAAAGAACTAACGTGTATTGTAAAACATGCATACAAATCATACGTCTAGTTATCAGTGTCGAAAGCGTTTATACATAAGAAATAGTTATTATTAGAAATAAGTATAGATAAGTAATGGAAAGATAAAAAGTCGTGTATTCAATGTAGGCTGAAAATCAGCGCTATTAAAGTAACATTTTTTTTACATAAGAAAGCTCCTAAAAACGACCGCCACTTATTATGTGTTTTCGCTTTGAAGAAGACATGGTTGAAGAAACTTTTCATAATATTTATATGACAAATATTGTATAGTTACATATCTGGTAATTTCTCAATCAAGAAATAATTAAAACGTTACCTGAAAATGATTAACTTCATTTTACAACCAAAGCTTACTTTTTCAAAAGTTTGAACTACTTTCATAGACATGTTACTCAATCCCGTCTATAGATTCCGGCCTATATTTTCGAATAGCCACGTAGGTAATCGTAAGGCACAATGATTAGCAGAGTATCTGAGTATCGCAGCGTATGATTACGCAAATGCCACGCGTGACGCGACGAGAACAATGCAGCGCATGCAATTGTAAGAATGGATGCATCAGATCCGAGATGGCAGGACCACTCCTAGAATGTTTGTTGCGTTTTATGTGGCGCACGGTTGAAAGATGTTGGTCAATTCAAGTGTTGTTAGTCAATTTAGATGTATTGTTGTGTTGGCCAGATAAAAATTAGAAGTTTACTATATTATAATGCTTTTAACAAATGCGTAGTTCAGTGAATCAGAATTTTATCTTTTAAGTATTTATTTCGTAGGGGGAGTCCGGGAGAGTTTACCCGACTTCGACTAAAATGCTCATAAATCTCTTTATATTCATAAAAAAACTATTTTCAAAAAATTGTACCCTAAGCTGCATTATTAAGGTTTATTTTTTCTTAAGAAAGTTTTGTGAATCATTAATACTTTTTGAGTAATTAACGATTTCTACCGAAGTGAGATTTGGCTATTATCTCCCGCCTGGGTGGGAGACTTGACCACCCGACAAGGGTGACTTTACCCTAGGTAAAATAAAAATATCAAATTATAATTAAATAAAGAATTTAAAAAAAACCTGGCATATAATAATTGTATAACTTCAGTCTGTCTACAGTAAAATATCTGGTACATTTAACAATATATCTTAATAAAACTATTTTTGTTTTTTGTCGTGAATCAGAATCTACCGTTGTCCTATCTAGATCTTGAAACATAGAATCTAACTCTCTAAAGGTCAGCAAGAGCAAAACCGAGTACCTACATTGTGGTTTTGGCGGTATATCAAGACCCATGACCATAACCCTAGCCGGCATGCCCCTACCAGTCTGCTCCGACTTCCGGTACCTTGGTTTACTCGTCCAAAGTGACGGTGAGGTGGACAGGGACGTTGCGCATCGGATCAATTCTGAATGGGTGAAGTGGCGACAGGTAACTAGCACTATTTGACCCACGGATGCCCCCCAAACTGAAGGGCAAAATTTACAAATCCGTAATAAGATCTGTCGTCCTGTATGGATCAGAGTGTCGGGCATTGAAAAAGAAGGATGAGAAAAGAGTGCATGTAGCAGAGATCAGAATGTTGAGATGGATGGATGTGTGGGGTTACCAGAACAAACAAGGGACAAAGTGAGGAATGAGTATATCAGAGGAAGCCTGAAAGTAGCGCCAGTGACAAAATGAGAAGTCAGCGTCTGTCGTGGTATGGGCATGAGATGAGACGGGGTGAAACGCATTCTACAAAGAGTGTGCTAAGTATGAATGGGGAAGGATGGAGAGGCAGAGGTAGACCGAGGAAAAGGTGGATCGATTGCCTGAAAGAGGACATGAAGCAGAAGGGAGTGAATGTAAGTATGACGTCTGACAGAGAGGAATGGAAATAAAAGACATGTTGCGCCGACCCCAAATGACTTGGGAACAGGGCAGGAAGATGACGATGAGAAGCTAACTCTGCTGATTGCCTTATTATTGAAATTGCTGGCTCAGATTCCTCCGTCAAAATTGATGGTGAACTCGCTCTAGACTCTGCAGTTTCATTTATTTTTCATTTAAAATTATTGGAACAAAAACAGAGGGAGAGATTACCCTGGGTAAAGTCTCCTCCCGTCGCCATGATAATGTCTCCCACCCCACGCCAAGCTATCCGTTATTCAATTTACAAAAGAAACTATAATAACCAAGTAAAATCTGTCTGTCGTAAAGGTTATAAGGATAATTACACTAAGGGTATGTATTCATCACATGCTGGAATCTATAAACAGTAAGCAACAATAGTCAAATATCGAAAATTGAAAAAAAGTACTTGTCGGGCTTAAAAACGTGTATTTACTTGTAACTCTAAAACGAAACTGCCGATTGCAACAACGCCGCGTGAGTAAGGTGGGAGGCACCTATGGGTTGTAAAAAAAGTGGCAACGTCGCAAAATCTAGGTAAACAGAGATTTTATGACCAGTGGCTATTGTCTCCTCCCTGCTAAACTATCCCGGACTCCCCTACTTATTATGTAATCAACCTGGGAAAAGGGCAGGTGATTAATGATATACAATCAACCTTTTTAGAAAAATCTTATATAATGTTATAACTACTTGTATTAGCTTAAGAGTTCATACCAGACATAGCAATCAAGTTATGGATACCATCGCGATTCAAGATACACCTTCGCAGAATTAAGCTGAAATAACTCACTCCACCAATTAATTTCTATGCAATACCATAGAACACATACAACATTCCCCTAGCAACACCATGTAGCTATCCTGTAGAGCCTGAAAAACTGCATTTAGCAAGTGTAATAACATAACTGGCGATACGAGGTCGTCCGATGCGATCTGACGGATAGTCGCACAAAAAGTCGCGCCCAATGGCGACTAATCGCTGCCATTACCCCTATATGGACTACACTGCCATAGAGTAGGGAGTGGTAGATAGTTTGAGGATATTTTGTGCATGTTATGTCATTGCTCACCACTTTTGTTACTTAAACATTACTTGATGTGTTGCATGGATTGCTGTATTTGGTTTTAGCACTGCAAATAATTATTTTTTTAGTCAACACATATGTAGGTATATTATTCTGTATATGACATTGGCACATTTTATTCAACAGAACCAAAATGTTTGGGCTTTTTGACAATAATCATTAACTGTAGAGAACTTTTTAAACAGAAAATCTAATTCAGTATTACACATATATCTACATATATTTTCATAGTACGCTAGGTACCTAAGCGATGTAAAAAAATAGTGATGAGTAACCGTGTCACCTCTACCCATTGCCAACTCTATACAAACCGCAGGACATTTACGGTGGCGGGCGAACGGACACAAAAACGGAATAGCAGTCGCTGCCTGCTTAGTGGACAATTACTTATCGACGCCGGAGACACGTCGCTCTTGTTCCGACTGATATTCTGCTGCCAGGATTACTATGCTGTAGCCTCGGGCTGTAGCTACGTTATCTTATTATTGTGAGGAAACTGTACACAGATGATTAAGTAACAGGAACGAAGGTTTGAACCCAAGGGGCAAATCTGTTATTTTTTTTACACCTTTCATAATTTTGCCTGAGTAGGAGCTGAAATTTATATTATCAGTCAACGTCAAAGTCAAAAATCGTGTATTAAAGTAGGCTCATTAGATTAGCACTTTTTAACGTCAAAATTACAAAAAAGACAGCACCCCCAAAACGTCCCCCTTTCAGTCAGGTTTCAGTCAGGTTTAAAGAAAATAAGCCCATGTACATGTGATCAAAAGTTAAATACAGTTATTAAACATAAGTAAAATTAAAGAGCTTTTTCAAGAATTTCTCAGGGAAGGATCAGAAAAAGTAGCATTAAAAACATAATAAATGCCAAGAACCATCTAACAGAGTACAAAAACAATGCAATTCTGGTTCCTTATAACAGATAAGGAAACCTGCCATAAATCTACCAAAACATACCACAACATTATCTGCGGGACTCTGCACTTATCGATTTAAGGTCCAGAAAAAATAAGGACCTACCAAAGGGTATAATCACGGCTTGTTGACATTCCTTCGCGTCGAGCTCAAAACTTTGTTATTTAAAGTAATGACAAGGCAGGAATGTCTGGGGCTGGCCTGGCCAAGTCTAGTTGAGGGTGAGAACAAACGCGTAGGAGGCTACCGTGCCCTATGGTAGGCAAAAGGAATGCATGGTGGTTTAAGCATATAAGGGTTAAAATCTTATATATATTAAAGGACTACATACAACCAGTAAATAGAGACACCAAAAAGTACTAAGTGCTAAGTTGGAACACCAAACTGAAGTTTACGGCTTTATTCGAGTGATACAAAAGAGACACCGAAGCATATAATGTAAAGCAATGTCAAATTAACTTCTTTAGCAAAGTATAAGTCCATCCTCCTGCCCTTATCCCAATTTTATTTGGGGTCGGCGCAGCATGTTTTCTCCTTCCATACTCTTCTATCTGCCGTCATCTGACAAGTAACATAGCAAAGTAGCAAAGTATAAGTAATTTAACAAAAATAAATCTGCAATAAACAATATCAAAACCAAACCTTACCACGTTTATGTAAATAGCCAAACACCCTAAACTAATACTTAAACCTCCCAAACGCCTCCAGAATACAGCCTCCTTTCTCCAGTATCAGTTCTTCACTAATCCTGTGAGCAAGATCTCTCGGCGCGTGAGTAAAAACAAGCTATGCGGAAGATGTGCGCCCGCGCCGCGACACTTTTGAGCCGTGCCGCTCGCACGGTGCGCGTATGGACGCGTGCCTGTGGCTATCATACTGATTCTTGATGAGGAGGTAAAGATTGAGGAGTGAGGGGATGTGGTGTCTGTGAATGATAACGTTTTTAAGTAAATACATCAATTACCAGTCGCTAAACCCCAAAGAGGAAAGACAATATATAGAGATTGCTTTTTTTAATCTATAGAGATTTCCGTACATAGGTAAAGTAGCCCTTATTGCTAGTGTGTCTTAATAAGCATAATTTTCACTGATGAAATTCTCGTATATAAAACGCATCTATATGTTCTAGACTGGCAGAATTTCGAAGGCTCTCTAGTGAACTTATCAAAAGACATTTATTACATTGTGCGCTAATTAGATAGCTTCTAACTTAGGTAGGACACAGTGTCTAAAGTTTAGTTCTTAAACGTTCATGCGCTAATAAATTTACCACATCCACATAGATTCCCACATCTTTGTTTAATTCAAGGAATATTCACGTATGGCATGTAGATACAACTCGAGTATCGCATAAGGTACATTCAATAACTTCATGTTATGATAATCATCAATACTACATTGGCTGCTAGTTTTTATATTTCATAGTAAACTTGCCTATCTGGGTACTGAAGGTTTATGGTGGTCTGTGGTTGTTGAATTGAGCTGTTATGGTGAATAGTGGATGTTGCTCAAAAATGGATTTAGAGGGTTTCAATAGCAACTGTTTTATTTGTGTATCTGTGGAATTCTTGTGATGAGCTTGATAATAACAAACGAGAATCTGAAAGACATAATGCCCCATGTATATTAAAGGAAAAAATAAGAAATTATCTGCCGTGGATAACTATTATTAGTTAAGAATTGATGCTGTTAAAAATAAATAAATAAGAAGATTGGGATCTGAAAGATCTGTGTTAGCTTGTTTGTAGAGATACCAATAGTAACGTTTTAAGACAGGTCTACTATTTTTACCAACACTGCTAGGTACTGTGCATTAATCTGAACTAAAGCCTTCGTGAAGTAGATAATATAACTAATCGAACCTTATACCGAAAATACCAGAAACCCATCCAACCCAATCAATAGACCCAAGTATACATAACATTAGTATTGGTAATGACGGTACTGCTCAGTATTCAGCTCACATCCCCTTGCTTCCCCTGTGCCGATAACTAGGGTAGCCGCCCGGGTTCGCCTATCGGAGGAAAGACGCTAACGAGCCTGTTAATATTGCCTACTGGTATTTACGTGGCTCCTGAAATATAGGTACATTCCTATATAAGTAATCTGAAGATTTACAACGGTAAGTAACAATAGCATCGGGTTGATTAGTCGCGAAGTTAGGATAAAATGCATATTCGTCATCCGCTTTATCATTGACCCACACAGGCCTCTTCTCAAACAGAGAAGGGAGACTCTAATCACTATGCTTTGTATTAATAAAGGATATAAAAGATGAAATATTTTCTCGATGATAGATAAGTAACAATCAATTTGTAAATCAAAAGCGATAATCTTATGTTTTACGACTTAATCTTTCCAATTTTCTGCTCCATCTTAAACTTTTCAGAAATACGTACCCTAGGTACTTGAAAATAATCTGCAATCACCATGTTACGTATTTAGACTTGCGAAACTGATATTAACTTTTAATAGTACCGTAAATACAGTTAATTTATACGTAAGTATGGATGCAGATGGTAAACGGGAAGGAAAGTTAGCTTCTAATGTAACAACGTGGGTGCTAAGTAGCGACACATATTGTGTTGTCTAAGATGCAAAGCTTATAATATCTAGTATTTGTTAGACAAATATAAATGTGGTAAACTTTAGAGTAAATTAACTATTTGCTTAAAATTCATTTCAAAATACATAGAACAACTGTTCATTGAATACATCATGACTAAGTCATATCAGTTCTGACTCGTGTAATCTATTGATAGTTTCTTGAAAGTTCTGAACAGATCGATCACTGGGCATTATTACTACAGAATATAGTCGTAGAACTGAATTACATGACTACAGACAAGTCTGTCACGCGCCCAGTCACAATCAGCCGGTAATTCGAGCACACCCTAACGCTCACCACAATGCAGAAACAACAGAAATTAAACTCATTATTTAATTCCATACTGAAACGAGTAATAATCCTACTCGTACTTTTGCTTATTACTCAGTTACCAAAGTCAAACGCTATAAATAATTGCCGTTCGGGTTGTTCGTGTAACTGGGTTGAGGACGTCAGATAAGCAATTGCTACATGTGACACACTGGTACTCAAGTGCACCCAGTTAGACTAGAAACCGATTCAAGTATAGTTGGGTAAAGGCTAGCCAGTTGATGACAAGTTCTTGTGTATATTGTATGAAGTGGACCTTCTGTGACTTCTTGCCCTATAGACTAACGGTATAAGATGAATGTCTGAAACTGCGGTCTGCAACTATTTGGTATCATTGTTCTCTTGATTGGACAGAGAGGAAGATATCTTCGCTAACGCTATCTCTTTCTAAGATGCAACTAAGAACGATGGCAAATCAAGTTGAATTGCAGGTAAATATTAGGTTTCCATAAAATCCAAGCATTGTTTGTTCTAAGCAGGCTTTCTTTCTTAAAAGGAGTAGATTATAAGTTACATAGCAAGTACCCATTGTTCTTTGTAGACTACAATAGTTAAATCCATCACTAGACTTAAATAAATTACTAAACTATTGCTTCGTAGCGGTAAGCAGTTGATCCTACGCCTGATCTCTCTCCGGTCGTGTCGGATTGCCGTCCCTAAGAGCTATGAGAGTGAGAGAGTGAAGGAATAGTGAGTGCAGCTGTGTCTGCGCAAATGCTTGTGCACTATGTCCTGCGCAGCTGGCTGATCTACTTCGAGAATTAATCCTACATGAGCTTCCCACGAAATCTCCTTGGCCACGTCAGCACGGCGTCGAATCGTTCAGAAACACATAATTGGCTATTAGCAGCTGTATATGCGCTGGCGCAGAGCCAAGCTGCAGCCAATCAGGTGCGCGACCGAAATATCACGTGTGAGGAACACGGCTATTTACGCAAGTAGAAAGGTAAGCTGGTGAATGCTCAAAAAGTTTTGCACTAACACTTTGTACTGTAGTGTAAGTTAGTATATGTGGACCTGGATAAAATTTAGCCTTTCTTGATCAATGGGCATTCTAACATTGAAAGATTTTTTCAAGTGGTACAAGTGGTGACTGAGATTTGCGAGTTCAAACAAACGAACAAACTAACGTAGATAGATGTATATAAATTGCGAGTACAAATCCGATTTAATTTTGAGGTTTTCAGCAACAGTTTTAAAAACGATAGTAGACAGTTTTAATAGTAGATGAACTCACCAACCTAAGAAGCTAATAAGGGAATATTCAGCATCCTTATCCATTTCAAATAAACAGATAACCAGCAAAACTCAGGCATAAGCAATGCTATACAATTTAGCCCACTTCAAGCAAATTCACATACAAATAATTTGAAGTACAGTCAACAAAACAAATGTAGAGTCATCAGCTGGAGTACTTCAACTCAACGATCACTGATTTGACGTCTGTACCCGAGGATTGACGTGCCAACATACACTTACAGCTGGACCCCCAACCCTTCATTGTATTTTCAACCTTACTAGTTTGTGATAAGGGTCGCCAGATATTTTGACAGGTGTGCAAGTAAAGTTTGTCTGTCTGTCTGTCGGCGCTTTGAACGTCCAATGATATACCAATACTTAAGATGTAGAGGGTCTCATTAACTTTGTAGGTGTTTTTGATGGCTAGCTATATAACTAAGTGTCGGGCCGATCGTTGTAATAATGCGTATGTGGGCATGAAGTATTTATACCAGGTGACTATGTATGGACAAGCTATCAAACAAAGTTAGCCAAGGTAAGGTGTTGAATAGTGATCATAATATCATAAATCATGTTGTTTTATTGGGCACGTGATTGCTTAATTTGTTGCTTAGCCCTGAGGGCAACCTCGAAGAACGGTCGTTCCTTCCTTAAACTATAGTTCCTAGTATCGAAGAACTCCAATATGACCTGTCAACTCCTCAAGAAGATATATTAAACCATAAAAGTAGACGTATCACTTGCAAAACCTACATTTAGTGCCATAATATGCTTATAACTACTTTTGATATGTACCTACCTAATTGACCAAGAACGTGATGATGAAGAACATCTTCATTTCAATTGCACTGTCCATATACCGCTATAACTTAACTTACAAAGATTTTAATAAACTTGCCACTTCTGCTCGTAATCATAAGACAGCCCGGTATTCACAATAATTAGCCACGTGATAGTATTTACGATTTAATCTGCATACTGAAGAAGTTATTAACATGATTCGAATTCGTGCGTTTAAAATGCTTTTTTGGAGATTCCTTATTTATAGCTATGTAGTATATTATGTATAGTCGTGGTGGCCTAGTGGGTAAAGGACCAACCTCTCAAGTATGAGGCCGCGGGTTCGATCCTAGGTCAGGCAAGTACCAATGCAACTTTTCTAAGTTTGAATGTACTTTCTAAGTATATCTTAGACACCATTGACTGTGTTTCGGATGGCACGTTAAACTGTAGGTCCCGACTGTCATTGAACATCCTTGGCAGTCGTTACGGGTAGTCAGAAGCCAGTAAGTCTGACACCAGTCTAACCAAGGGGTATTGGGTTGCCCGGGTAACACTGGGTTGAGGAGGTCAGATAGGCAGTCGCTCCTTGTAAAGCACTGGTACTCAGCTGAATCCGGTTAGACTGGAAGCCGACCCCAACATAGTTGGGAAAAAGGCTCGGAGGATGATGTAGTATATTATGTACCTATTCATTTACATAAGTATAATAGCTTTTCTGTAAAATCTTTTGTAAGCACTTCTGTAAGTTGTGAAATGAATGCCAATTTTCACTTTTTCTATAAATAAACATACAGTGGCTTTTCTTACTTCAACGATCACTTTCATTCTATCTTATTCAAACTGATACCTACATAACATTTTATAGCAATCAGCGTGCGAATAACTAAATTGGATCAACTTACACGGAACTCTAGCTGACACTTAGCGCTGCGCAGTGTCACGCGAATCAGCTGGGATTGTCGCGCAGACGTGATCAGTGGATCACGTCTGCGCGCGCGCATATTTTTCCAAAGCCGCCGTAAATATAGTGTGACAAACAAAACGACTGCAACTCATCTTCATAACCCGAATAATTCAACTCAATTGGGTTAACGTGGCGAACACTACGGAAATAAAATATTTCACCCGCTGCGACGGATTTTGATTATTATGGTGGTTATAATGGGATGCTGGATAAAATAACGATTTTAATTAAACTGAGATATTGCAAGACCTTTAAAAACTTATTCCTATACATGGAAATTAACAAAAAAATATGAATGCGCTGTATGCTAATTTCCAGATAAAACATTAATCTACTTGGATATGAACAAACCGTTCTTATTATGCGATTTTAAACAACAGTTCCTGTGTAAATCAAGTGGTGACATGCTGACGTTTTCGCTAAACGGAAACCCACCAAAATCTGATTAAGCTATAACTAACCTCTAAATCACAAATCATCACTTTCTTTATATTTACAAGACAGTTACCGTTTACTTCCCAAAGTTACGGTCGGAATAATTTCCAAACGAGACTAATTTGTCTTGAAATACATCATAGCGAGGTTTTCGTATAATTGTAACATGTTATGTTTATTTATGAGATGATAAATCTGGACAAACACCGGCCCGACTCCTTATCGGGACTGGTTGTAAATTTTATGGACCTTAAAACTAACTTGGAATAAAGTGGTCAAATAAAACGGTTTTGTTTAGTAGCGACGACTGCTCATGTGTCGTTAAGCATTGTCGATGTTGGTATGGAAATCTGGCAATGTCAGTGTGTTTTTATGAAAACTCTAGGTTTGTGTAATTTATGAAAACCTCTATCTGCAGCTGTATCTATTTTGATAATACAAGTTGGGAGTGGTGGCCGGTCGTTTAGGTGGACACTAATGTTATTAACCCAAAATTAAGCAAAGAGTTTGTGACACTACTGTAAATAGCTTAGGCTGATTTTAGTTACATTCCCATGTTGCTGTTAATGTTTTGCCTGCCTCGTTGGTCTAGTGGTCGCAAGCGCGGCTGCTGTGCTCGAGGTCTCGGGTTCGATTCCCGGGTCGGGCCGAAATCGCTTTGTGGGTTTTCTTAAACTTTCACAAAGCAGCCTGCAGTCTGGAAGTTGGTTATTGATACACCCGTGCATCGGAGAGCACGTAAATGTCGGTCCTGCGCCTGATCTCTCTCCGGTCGTGTCGGATTGCCGTCCCATCGGGTTATGAGAGTGAAGGAATAGTGAGTGCACCTGTGTCTGCACAAATACTCGTGCACTGTAATTTATTTATTTATTTATTTATTTATTTATTTATTAGGTTAGCCAACAGTTATGTACACTATAACATTTTTGAGATACAAAAATTACAAAAAAAAAAATACATTTGTAAGTGTAATAACTACTTACTGGCTAACACAACATGCACAGAAAAATGGTTAACATTCAATATTAAGTTAATTTGAAATTAAACAATATAAGAACAACGTTTAAAAGACACCAAGATAAGTATACATGAACTTATATACCTACCTACATAGGTCTTAACAAAATGATAAAAAAAGGATTATATAAAAACAAATAAATTAATTAATTATGTGTATATGTCCTGCGCAGCTGGCTGATCTCCTTAAATAAGAACAGCCGCCGTGGCCATTATTTAATGTAAAATTCTTTCCACATCTAAATCTCAACAAATGTTTGTATTTAAAGTCTAGCTTATACAGAAATATATCACCAACAATCGTAGAACAAAAATCGTGTCGTCCTCTATAAAGGTCTCCCGACTAAACTAGGTGTGTTCCTGATTGAGTTTTTACTGCGCTCCTAACAGTTGTCCGTCTGTCTGTCCGTCTCGTTATCACGCGAACACGTCCAATTACTGATAACGCGAGATACCTCTGATTTCAACCAAGTTTTACTGTAACTGAATCAGTTTCCATCTTGAGGAAGTTAAGATAGTCGTCTTTATCAGTTTTATGTTCGCTTTACCAGTCCTGGAAGTGATCAGTATATTAACCACTGGATATTTTCTTATGCCTCACCCATTTTTTACCACAAATGTACATAACATCTTGTACAATCATAACAGTTAAATACGAGAACCATATCTTCTGAAACTTTTTAATTCTAGTTATTTTCCTTAATGTTGGTCTCTGGGTTGGTCTATTTCTATTTTTGACAAACGCGCTCATTCTTGTGCCAATTCATAAGTGCTTCTAAGTTAGTTAGCTGATACTCATTAAAGTCCACTTTTCTTGTTTGTTCGTTCCCGTCTTCGAACAAACTTTTCACTGAAACTCTAAACAAAAATTCCCATAAACTGCACGAGTTATACGATAACGGAAACTAAATAGTCAAACCTATTCACGGCCTATTAGACAATGTAGAACATAAACCTATTGCACCTATATAACCTAAAAAGGTGCACCATTGGACTCCCACGGCACCTCGCGAAATATTGCCATTGGGAAAATATTTGCAATACTACACTTGTAGTACAATTTTATTGCTACAACCACTATGTAATTTAATCCAAAGAATTATTATTGAGACGTAGGTTTTAGTATTTGTTAAGAATAGTTTATGTATCACTTTTCCAGGCCAATATTTTACGACAGTTTAAATAGGTAATAACTAAATAGTAAAATCAGTGAACAATCGCAATAGTTCTGTTAACCTATTTTAGTAAAATCGATTCTAATCATATAGCTAACCATTTACAAGCTCACGCACCCGGCACCTGCGAAATTAATATGTACTTCACTGTATGTATTTAAAACATGTATTGCTAAATATGTTCATAGTGTACTATAGTTTTGTCACACAACTAGGTACCAATTTTTATCATTTTTACCTATATGGGCATAGGTATTGCCTGAGGGAATATTTATTACTAGCTTCTGCCAGCGGTTTCACCCGCATCCCGTGGGAACTACTTCCCGTACCGGATAAAAAGTAGCCTATAGCCTTCCTCGATAAATGGGCTATCTAACACTGAAAGAAATTTTCAAATCGGCCCAGTAGTTCCTGAGATTAGCGCGTTCAAACAAACAAACAAACAAACTCTTCAGCTTTATAATATTAGTATAGATTTTTAAATTTTAATCCAGTTTCTTCCTTACTCCACAAGAAACTATTTGTAGACAGATGTTTAGGATATTGTAGACAGATCACCCATTTATTCCCAAAGTGACCTTAAAGTATCCGCCATTACAATAACATTATTTATTAATTCCATCATTACCTGGAAGCGACGTGTCCTGTATCACAATCAGCTTCAAATGAAACAATCTATTTCGTCTCAAGACAAAAATAACTAAACACAAAGATAAGATTAAATGGAAAGTGTAAGAGATTAACTTGCTCTCCCTCGAGGGATGAGAGTCTTGTTGTTTTCCGCTCGGACAAATCTCTGGGGACATGATTCTTCAGTGATGCATGATCACATTAAATCTCACTATTGTAGGAAGAATACTAACTTGAGGATTCAATTATAATCAGTAGAATTAAGTATACATGAATGTGTGTCTTTTACTCGACTACGACAGTCCGAGAAAAGGGGGTTTTGCTTTGAAATTACTAAAAATAGACCTTTTACTGAGGATCTATTCTACATACTCTAGGTTGCTACTTTATCATTCAGTGTAGCTACAAATTATCCATTTAGCATCATATTGCCCCTTCTGCAACTCACCCCTTTAGTAAACTCATTTGTTTAACCTGCTCTAACCTTTTTATTGAACCTCTTTCGCAATAAATACGATATCAAATGTCGTGACAAATTGTGAAGGATTACCTCCCCTCCCTCCACCCCTCCGGTATCACCCTCCACCCCCGCGTGGCCATTGAAAACATTTAATTAACAGAGGGTTGCTACCCCGTTGTTAGGCACAATCCGACATTCTTCGCTGCGCAGATATTTATAATGTTTACTATTACAATGGTGTTTTTGTAATTAATTTGTTATGGTGTAATTTATTGTTGTGTCTAACTTTTTGAATTTAGCAAATCTTCAGGTTCGAAATAAACAAAGCATGGCTTTTAGTAAATGTCACCGTCTTCAAAATGTAATAATTTTCATGAAACAAAGGAGCATAGAAAAGTTACATCTGGAAGCAAGAATTAGTAAACGCAGAAGAAGAAGCTTAAACAAATATGTAAATCTTATCTTTTGTTTGTCTTTTACATAAGAGTATTTCAAGCGATTTTGTGCCTCCCTTTCTTCCTAAACAACAAATCATATCCAAAATCTTACAATAGTATTATTGTAGCAGGTATATTTAAACTAGCTATCACCGTATTCCCCTCAAGACAGAAGCCTTCATCCACATCACTACTAATAACAATCTCGTAATTCTATATTAATAGTTTAATTCGCAGGGCGCTGTGAGCGACGGCCGGAAATTGCACGCGGTTGCACTTCCACAGCCTGCAAGTTCGAGCGAAGTCGGGTATGCTACTAGTACCGTTACACTAGCTACTGCCCGCGGCTTTCAACTTAAATTAGATGTTGGAGCCAAAGATGTGGAAGGGAAATTCATGTTTGTAGTGTGTAATGTTGTGATGAGTGGTTTGAACAAAGACGGCTACTATAATATCTGTAACATGGGTATCATCATAGCAACGAAACTGGTGTTTATGCTGGCAACAGAAATATCAACACATGTATTTCTTAGCTCAATTAAGGATCTGGTTCCTAAAGTCTAATGGAAGAATCTTATTTCCAATTCGGTAGCTTTACATCATTTTTATGATTATTTATATTTCATTTTAGAAAACGTAATCACCCGACTTCGTGGAGATGTCTTTCTATAATCCTAAACGCTAGCTCGAAGAAACGTAAAACATTGTATGGACTTGTACTTTCAAATCACGTGATTGAAATTACGAGAAAGATATCTTGGCTGACCCCGCGGAATTCACAAGAACCATCCCCCAACTGAACCGCTTCACCAGCCCATCAAAAACCTTTCACCCCTCAACCCTCTATTGACGATAAACTAAACGTCCTTAATTCTTAACCCGTTGAATAGGTCTCCCGACTTCGAAGTGGAATGGACCACATTGGTACACGAGCCCTGAATTATTCATAGTATCGGAACAGCTGCGATTCACTTTACATAATGCCTCCTGTTTATGTCGGTGATTTGGGGAACATATGTCTTAGAAATGGGATTCTGATTATGTGTTTTTTGGGTGGTTGTAGTAATATTATAGGCAAGTAAATGTAGATTTGCTTATTCTTCACTAACAAATGGTGAAGGAAAATATCGCTATGAAACTTGAAACTAGTGAAGAGGTCAATGCTCTGCAGTTGGTATAAATTGTAGAAACCTATGTCGCTTTAGGAAGTTAAGGAAAACCTTCATAAACCACTAAACACTATTTCATCACGTTCCGTTTGGTTTCTTTCATTCTTTACTTGTGGAAGTTAGCCAAGAATGTGGATTCTTGGCTAAGTTAAGTTTAGATTCTAAACTTTAGAAGGTACATTATTGAAGTCACGATTCTGCTTAACCTCGGTAAACAACAGAAAACCACCTCTTAACATACCTGTAATTCATAAAATAAATCTAAACAACCATTAACTTGTATTTCTTAAAACTTTCTCGAGTCTATAAGACAGCATCATACCTACACACAAACCTAAGTACATACAATTGTACTCCCTCTCATCCCCATTAAAATGATTCCGCAGTAAGTAAACAGTAGCTGCCGGAGCGGCACCGTGCTGAGTGCATTACCGGCACGTGACCGGCATACACGGCAGATTCGCCGGCTGCCTTCAGTCTAGACTGAAGACCTGGCTTGTTGTCCTGAAGGTTATTGCTGTAGGCACGAAAGTGGGAACGGCTGAGTGTTTTAGGGCCTGTCTTTTTATATGAATGCTTTTATACATTGTTCAAGACGGGCTGTCCAAAATTATTTGTGTCTCAAAAAGCTGTTTATTTTGACTTGAGGGAGGTTGGTACTCATTCTATATGGAAGTAGGTAATAGTTTTTACTAAGAAAAACAAAATGTAATTTTGTATAGTACGCTACCTATGACCTAACGCTTGGAAGGTTTTTTAAAGCCTTATATTACGATCCACACAACATTTGTTTAAGTTCTTTAAGTTTTTGAAGGTTCTTCCCGCTCCCAGATAAACGCGTACATGTTATTCTGATGTACAAGCAACAGAATGATGTACAGCAGAAAATGCTGATCCACATTTACTCATAACAATAATTAGGCTTAATAGTGCAGATCACTTCTGCATCCACCATGATACTGCAAGACACGTAACAGGGTCCAGTTGCCGGAACCCATCAGGCTAATGGACTGCCACGCCCCCCCTCAGTACTATTAAGGATCATTACAAGCACTAAAGACATCTTCATTATAGCCAGTTCTTGTTTTTTGCGGGAATAAAAAATGAAGCTATTAAATGCACTAAATGATCAATTAAAATTAGTTTTTGTCTTTGGGAATTTATGCTACAGCGGGAAGGAACAGTTATCGAAAAACGTGTTTTTGACATGACGTTCATTGTTCATCATTCACTTTATTCCGACGTCAGAATCGCTGTCCCTCCTCGTCGATCCCCTCGAAACACATAAAGAGAGTTGCTACCTCATTGCTACCAGCTACCATTAATTGTAGCAATTGCTGGTATATATATACTCACAATTATACTTATAGGTACCAACAAATCTATACTTATAATAAATCTGTAGAGAGGTCAATTCTGTACATTAAATAAATTTCCAAAATATCTATCAGGGGGTGATTAGTGATCGATACTGATGCCAAAAATGCAATCAGTAAAATTTTTGTCTGTCTGTCTGTCTGTCTTTCTGTCTGTCTGTCTGTCTGTCTGTCTGTATGTTCGTTATGGAAACAAAAACTACTCGACGGATTTTAATGAAACTTAGCACAAATATTCTTCATACTCCTGGGCAGGTTATAGGATACTTTTCATCACGCTACGATCAATAGGAGCAGAGCAGTGATGGGAAATCGGGAGAAGTTACTCCATTTTTTAAGCTTCCGTCGCGTGTGCAGCCTTAGTGGTTAAAGCTAAGTAGTAATAGGCTAGGTACGTATAGATTTAGATAATTGGATAGGCTGGTGATTATTATTTCTTCCTCTCTTTGCACAAAGTCCGAATCTAACGCGGACGAAGTCGCTGGCAGAAGCTAGTTCATATGATAAGCCTGTTCTGTTCTAAACAGTTAAAAATATACTGTAAAAACCAGGAAAACATATTTGTAAAACATGGCGTGTTTCATTAAATCAGATTATATTAAGCTCGTACTGCGAACAAGGTCAGGTTTCTCCAAACGCCAGTTTATTATTACAACGAAGTCTTAATTCTGACGACGTCGCCATTGTTTGCAGAATTTATTTATAATTAAACTCTTCTAGTAATCAGTATTGTGAACGGTCTTAGAAATAATGGATGTGAGAACCTGTCGCTATGATGGCCAGGAATTAAATAAAAGTTGATAGGCCGAGCAAATGTTAACACCCTCAAGATAGCAGTAAGCACTGGTCACCAAAGTTCCTTACAAATTGATCATTTATTGTTCCAGAACTGGTGCCCTTTTAAAGAACGTTAGACATTTTGCTGTCACAGAAATATTTTAGGAAATAGATCGAATTCCTTCAGAGCTAACTTCTCCGCATATATAGTTAATGTATTTGATATATGGAGCAATGTGACTTATCGTGGATATTAGGCAGTAAATAAATACGACATAATCCTGTTAAGGCTCTATTTGTTTACTATTTACCTTGATTTATGATTTTAGAACAGTACCTAGCGTCTAAAACTAAAATCCTATAGTGAATCAAACACACTGCAGACTCGATAACCTACCCCCTGCCTACATGGGACAATCTGCCTAGATCTTGTTGGGACAAATGAACACACAATGATCGCCGTTCCAATATTCAATCTAACATGAGCAGCATTTGTACAACGACAGCAGGTGGCGCCACCTGTGCCGCGCCGGGAATGCGCCACGTACTCTCAAATGACACACATACGTCAGTGGTCAAGCGTGGCATGAGCTGTGATGATGGACAGAAAGTGCATTTGTTTGGCTGCACGAAGTCAACAATACTACAAAATACAAGTAGGTAGAAGTAAGTATGCGAGTTCATGCGGTAAGAAGCGCTACGTTCAGCATTAATATTGGCTTTTTTCCTGGTATTATCAGTGACGTAAAGAATTAAAATACCTTCGTGTAAGGATGCAGTAACGGCTGCCTGAAATAACTGCCCCGTTCTAAAGTTTTCTTTCTCCTTCCGTACTTTGCTGTCATTAATTCAAAAAATTCGCTCATTCACTGTAAAACGAAAAATGTTTATGCTAATAGTTACAAACCTGCCAAATTCTTCCCAATCTCTACATCTCCTGAAACCAAGTTACAGTGTTTCAGTACGATGTTCCAAATCCTAATTTAAACCCATTATCGAAAACATTAACAGCAATTTCACGACGATTAACCTTAATATCTAGTTCATCACATTATCAAATGTACCGCCTTCCAGCGCAGGCGCCGATAAATTAAAAGAATGAATTCTAGCTAGCTCCCTATTGGTATTAATGAATTTATAGAGCCACCGACGAGATTTATGATTTAAACCAATGCTGTACGTTATCCTACTATTGCTCGTCTGATTTATACGTACTTGTCTTAACTGAATTCATTTGGCCTTGTAGAAAGAGATGATACTAATTAGGTCTGAAACAATAAAACTTACTTGATAATCTGCTTCGCTTATATATGCAATTTCCTAACAAAGATGACAGCGAAGGATGTGCCAAGCTGAAGACTGGAAGTCGTGGAACTAGGAACCAATTAGAGGGAGAGATACACATATATCGACATCGACACAAATTAGTGAAACAATATGAATTAGGAAGTTGATTTTAATACTTTTAAAACTACAGACTAAAGTGGGTAAGTATCATGTTTTGAATAAAGTTTTCAAAATAACTATGTGAGGACAATATTTTCTGTTCTGTACCTACATAGTATAGTCATGGATCCTCTCGATCAACTTTCAGTCATTGAGTACGGTTTACTACATAAGTATTCAATTTTGTCCTATTCAAAATAAGTACTTTAGAGTTTCTAATACTCATTTTTAGTAGGTACATAGTTTTTATTCAATATATTTACGACTGTCTGGACAATCGTAACACACTAGGTACCACTAGTAGAGACAACTTCATCAAAAACCCATGCATCCCATGCAAGTGTACCTACCAGACGATGCATGTGGAGGACAATGCAGTTACAAGTTATTAGTCGCACAGTACTATTAGCTGCCGTCTGAAGCGACTTAATTACTGTGGCGTGATGCCACGAGAAGTGCTTACGGCTGCTGCATACCTGTTTGCTAGTCGGTAAAGCTTTGACATGCTATATGTCGAACTTTAATTTATAACAACTGTCCATTCAAGAAGCCATCTACTTAGTGATTATTACTGCCAATACTGAGTCGCGAGTGGCGTTCTTTGTAAGAAGTCAAGACCAGACCATATCACGCTCCCGACTCTACCCGTTAATAATTCGTAGAGATAACCATGATAATGAACAGTAGCAAGCGAACATAGATTTTTCAAAAAGAAGTTAGTATTTTTCTCTTACAAGTCAAAGAACAAACTATAGTGTGCAAAACCTATTGACATCCAAAGTACAAAAACAATTATAGAAATTAAGAAATTACCTACTTAGTAAATATTGGGATGGCTGCAGCATCCGCAAGATTCATGAAGTTATGTGTGTACTTAAATCAGGCCAAGCTCCTAAATTAAATAGAAATAATATCAAAAATATATTTTTCCTTATATCTCACAGTACGACAGCTACCTTAGTTCCGCGGTGCGATGTTCATTGTGCGGTGAGCACGAGAGTGGTAACGCCACTCACTGCCACGCAGCGACATCTAGCGGTCGATACTGTGTACCATGTTCCATCAATTTGGATAGGTGGGATGTAGACTTTTATTTTATGGGAAATCATCAAATGACTCCTCCCGCGTGTCAGACTCTAACTGACTAAAACGTATCATGTTCCTTCGTAGGCCTTTTATGTACCAGGGCCGCAGTAATTCTTCTTGGCGAACAATCCCGCAGCTCCGTGTGGGAGATACAGACTTTAGGGCATAATCTAAGACAATGGCGTGCTCAGCCTGGTAAAAAAAAATGTTGTTTTCCCGATCGCTGAAAAAATGTTTGCTAATTAAATTGCATACGAAGAAAAAGTCATAAAGATCGATATGACTTTTTCTCAGTTACGTAGGTATGTAGGAATCGTTTAGCTACATAAACTGATAATGAGAGTCATATGAAGTGCGAACATTAAAACGATACGTGTTATTTCCTTTCTTTCAGGAACATCAAAAAACAAAAAGATTTTTTCCTCCAGCAAAAAAACCTCACAAAATATTTTTTCGTAGTCCATAAATTATTAGGAGCACGTTCAATAAGGGCTTGTAGAAAGATAATGTTCGGATACCGTTATCATACGTCGGACCCTGAGCCCTGAGCACCCTGACAGGCGCTCTACGGGTTCAACCGAGGGATTTACTTGTAAACTAGCTGTTTGTGTGAGGAAAATACGTTTTCAGTATTTCTGTTGTATGAGTAATGTTGGAAATTAACGGTTTAAAAAGGTTGTTTTGTGTATTTCATCTGTCATTATGTTAATTACCAGCTGTCTTTTGCGGTTTCATTCTCGTCTCGCTAGTATTAAGAATAAGAATATTTATTTGCGTGAAACATGGTGTGACATGGGAGTTGTATAATATAATTATTGTTCTGCAAGTATACGATGTGTGCAAGTATATAAGGGTGTTTAGTTCTTGGTACAATATATTATTTTGCAATTTGTTAAAGAAAAGGCGAGTGAAGTAGGTAAGGCAAAGCGCAAGACATTAAGTTAAGACAAGATAACAATTATCCTACTTTCAGAGAAAAAATATTTATCACGTAAATTTTCCCTGTGAGCATTCTGGGGTAGAATACGTCTCGTTGAACATGTCATATCAAAAGTCTCACCTTTACAAGTAGGATTTGGTTGCTCCTCTCTTCATATTCCAATGACATGGCAATTCATATCAAACGGGATCAATATGCCACGACAAATGGATTCCTGGAGTTTGGGTACCTTCCTATTATTACCTGTCTTTTTTAAATCTGTAGTTAATAGAAAGTAATGCCCCGATCTGGGTGACGGACTCTCCCGCTAAAACTACCTATTGCCGGGAAGCATAATAATTGAAAGTGACTTTGTTTGTTACCGACCCAATCTAGAAAATGTCAAAACATAACCAGACAGAATCATGCCAAATATTTGTAAGGCACGCTACACTACAATTAATTGCTACATCACAATCATAACAAAGTCTTAAATACGTTAATTGACAACATCACTTATCTAGTTATTTCTAACTCAACCAGAAACTTGTGCAAATAAGCTCATCAGCGGGTGTCAGCCAAACTAGCTGTGACAATTACAATTGCCCGGGAGAAATTGTACCATGTCCTGATGCAACCAGACAAGTGACCGAGTTATGCACAATTAATACTATTATGCACACGAATTGACGCACGAATGCAATTGTGCACAATTCTAGATGTCTGTCCTCATGAAATGGGAGAAAATTGATGAGTAAATAGGCTGGTGTTGGCAAAATCTCGTTGGATCTGTAGATGTTTCTGAACTGATTGGTGTAAATTCTGACAAAATAAACATATCAGGGTATAACTGTAAGTATGTAGTTCTACTTTTTATCTCACAGAATCAGCTTCCTTGAGCAGTTTCCACACTCGGAAAAAACTTTTCTCAATAAACGGGCTATGTAACATTGATTTTTTTTCAAATCGGACCGTATTTCCTGAGATTAGCGCGTTCAAACCAAAACCTTTCATCCTAAACACCCAAAAACGAAATCAAAACACAAACGACCATTACCTACTGACTCAAAGGGCCTGCACTAACTAAATCAGTACCTACTGTAGATAACGCAAATATTTAAATAATTCGGTCACGAATCCAATCGTATTAAATCATCGAGCGTTTGAATAAGACATTAACAATTATTCTCACAGCGAATACTTCAGTTAGACTTCAATCTGGATATCTAGATAAAGGTGACTCAACGTGCTGTTCGTGTTAAATTGGCTTAAACAAGGTTATTGAAAGGTACTTCCGACCTGGTAGTAACCTGTGCCTGTCTAATTATGTTATTTAATTATGCAGTAGGTAACAGGGGATTAAATTGTCCTTTTCTAATCTATTGAGAATGGATCTTACATACCGTTGATTCATCTAGCCGAACTGGTATTACCTAAAAGTTTTACGTGATCACAAAATTGAAGTTCAATTACATGAGAAGAAATATACAAAATAATTATGTCCATTCTACGCAGTTACTGTTACAGCCTTTTTATCGTCCCACTGCTGGGCACAGGCCTCCTCTCACACGGAGAAGGATTGAGCATTAATCACCACGCTTGCTCAATGCGGGTTGGTGATTTCAGACTTTATAGTCCAGGTTTCCAAGATTCTACGCAGTGTTTACTTTATTTACTTTCAACCAATTCGTTCAACGCAACACCGTACTCTCAAGCGCTTTCAATAAAACGAAGTTGCCAAGTAAATTAACATATCGGTACACGTTACACGTACGTAGGCGCAAGTAGTGGGTACCGCAGCGTGACAAACGAAAAGTTCCGCGAATCCGAGGGCGCGCTGCCAGTGACGTTGCGGCGATATGTTCAGATACCTTTGTAGTGCCGGAAACGCGTTTATTGAGCTATGGATGGGATTATAGGCTTGGCAAATAGGTGGGCTACCTACCTGGAAGTATGTTGTCAAGGAATTAGGTTTGCTGGTATGTTATCTATCAATGTTAGTTTGTGTGCAAGATTAGAGTCGTTTGGAGTTTGGAGCTACATATATTTGAAGATTTATTAGCTAGAATTCCAGCTAAAAAGTCTTTATTGATCAATCTTGAATGGAACAGTTAAAGTAAATTGAAAAGGTTCTTGAAGAAAAGTTCCATTTTAAAATAACCACAAAATCGATACTACAAACCATAACATACACTAAAAAAGAGTTTCTCCAACTTTAGAGGTAATCCATTGGAATCTGAATGTTACATCTAGGTCGCTGTATTTTTTTTAACACCTTACATTACAACATATAAGTTACTATGTGTTTTGTTCTGTATACTCGTGTTTTCCAAATACATTATCTATTTCTTTATTTCTTGACTGGTAATAATAATTGAGAAGTCTAAAGCTTTCTTACCAAGGCAAAAAGATCGGTTACATATCGATATAAACGACAGTATCTCTCCAATCGGCGATCAATCAATGCAAATCTCGTTCGATGGAACCCGCTGGGCGGCCATCAGTCATGAGCCGTCGATTGATTTGTCAGCCGGACACGAGCCGGACGGACGGACGGGAAGTGGAACATCGGATGCTGACATAGATATACAGAAACAAAGCTGTGTAGCATGGTGTATTATGTATGAATGAAAAGGTTGCTTAGAGATAGAGACCATAGTGTTATTAAAGTAATAGAGTACCTAGTATATAGTTTTTGGTATATAATCGGAAAACTCCTGAGTCGATTTTCTAATTTGTCAATAAAAATATGTTCTTTGAAAATCAAAATTATGGTGTAGACTGTAGATAGATTGCAAATTCTGATAAAAGATCATACCTTTTCGTTTACATAATTAACAGCTCTGATTAGATAGGTGTAGGAACATTTGCGTAAGTGGTTTCAATGTCACTACATATTGTTATTTTTTTATCAAAGTAACATTGGTCAACACAAAACCAAAAAAAAATATCTCACTCTCGAATTAATTTCCTTTCTCAGATAACTTCCTTCGAATTATTTTCAAAGTAAAAAATCCCCCAGCGTTACCATCATCATCATCATCAGCCTATCGCAGTCCACTGCTGGACATAGGCCTCTCCAAGTGCACGCCACTGAGATCGATTTTCGGCTTCTCGCATCCAGCTCCTGCCAGCCGTCTTGCGCAAGTCATCACTCCACCGTGCCTGAGGACGTCCTACACTACGTTTGCCGAGGCGTGGTCTCCACTCTAGAACTCGTTTACCCCAACGGTTATCGGTTCTTCGGCTAATATGGCCAGCCCACTGCCACTTCAGCTTGCTGATTCGGTGAGCTATGTCGATGACCTTGGTTCTCTGACGGATTACCTCATTTCTGATGCGATCCCTCAGAGAAATGCCGAGCATAGCCCTTTCCATAGCCCGCTGAGCGACTTTAAACTTGTGAACCAGCCGTACCGACAGTGTCCACGTTTCGGCTCCGTAAGTCATGACAGGTAGGACGCACTGATTGAAGACTTTTGTCTTTAGGCACTGTGGGATCGACGATGTTAGGACTCGACGTAGCTTCCCAAATGCAGCCCAACCCAACTGAATTCTCCTATTCACCTCGTCCTCAAAGTTGTTTCTACCTAACTGCAATGTCTGCCCGAGGTATACATATTTCCGAACAACTTCGAGAACGGCGCCGTGTATCGCAATCGGTTCCGGTAGAACATGTTCATTGAACATGACCTTGGTTTTGTCCAAGTTCATCCGTAGGCCGATGCGTAGAGAAGATTCAGCCAGGTCGTTCAGCATCTGTTGTAGGTCCTGCAGCGTTTCCGCCATGATGACGATATCGTCAGCAAATCGCAAGTGAGAGATGTGTTCGCCATTGATGTTGATGCCGCGTCCTTTCCAGTTCAGCGTCTTGAACATATCCTCCATTGCATTAGTGAACAGTTTCGGGGAAATAACATCCCCTTGTCTCACTCCTCGATGCAACGGTATGGGCCTTGTTTGCTGATTCTGTACTTGGACGGACATTGTAGCGGCTTCGTAGAGACATCTCATCACTTGGATGTATCGCCAATCTACTTGACAACGCTGCAGGGACTCCAGAACAGACCAGATTTCAACCGAGTCAAAGGCCTTCTCATAGTCCACAAATGCTAGACACAGGGGCTGATTATACTCTTCGGTCTTCTGTATAATCTGCCGCACTGTGTGGATGTGGTCTATGGTGCCGTATCCGCTCCGAAACCCAGCCGCTCCGGTGGTTGGAATTCGTCGAGTCTTCGCGCAAGTCGGTTCGTGATCACTCTTGAGAACAGCTTATAGACGTGGCTTAGGAGGGAAATGGGTCGATAGTTCTTCAGCTGGGTTTTGTCTCCCTTTTTGAAGAACAGGACGACAACACTCCTACTCCACGCCTCTGGAGTTCTCCCTTCAAACAGGACGGCATTAAAAAGCTTCTGGAGCTCCCCCAGTAAGGGGTTTCCTCCTGCTTTTAATAGCTCTGTTGTAATGCCATCCTCGCCAGGGGCTTTTCCATTTTTGAGCTGTCTCAGAGCGATCTTGATTTCGCCACTGCTGACTTCTGGCAGGTCTTCGGTGAAATGGCGTGTTAATGTGGCTCTAGAATCCTCATTTCCGGGATCAGGTCGAGATGCATGCGATGCGTATAACCGGCCATAGAAATTTTCCACTTCCGAAAGGACTGCCGGCACCGAAGAAACGACTTCTCCACTTGTTGTGGTCAGCTTCGTCAAGTGGCTTCTTCCAAGAGATTGTACGAACACCTTTGACCCCCGATTCAGCTCAATTGCTCTTTCAATGGCAAGAGTATTGGAGCACCGGAGGTCGCGTCGTACGTGCTTGTTGATCTCTTGGTTTAGAGCCCGCTTAGCTGACGAAGTGACAGGTGGGTTTTCACGTCGTTTCTTCATAAGCCCTAATGTCTCTTCCGAAAGCTTTGATTTCTTGCCCTTACGCTGCATGTTACAGAATCTCGAACCTTCCTCCCTGAGGATCCGAACCACATATTCATGGTTCTGGTTAACGTCTGTTGTGGTTTCCACGGCGGCAAATCGGTTCTCCAGATTTGACTGGAACGTTTCAGATCCTGTCATGGTTTGGAGCAGTGTTGGTCGGAGCCTGGCCTTCATCAGACGGAAACGTTCGGCCTTGAAGTTGATATTCAGAGAGCCTCGGACAAGTCGGTGATCGCTCCCAGTATTAAACCTATTGATCACGGAGACGTCTCTGAATATGTGTTTCTTGTTCGTCATGATGAAGTCAATCTCATTTTTAGTCATAGTGTCGGGGCTTTGCCACGTCCACTTCCTTTGGGGCTGCTTTTTGAAAAAGGAATTCATCAAAAAGAGCCCCTCGCGTTCGAGGAAGTTGACGAGCATTTGCCCCCTATGATTCCTGCTACCAAATCCATGGGATCCTACTGCCGATTCGCCGCAAATCTGTACTCCCACTTTAGCGTTAAAGTCCCCCATGACAACGGTGTAATGGGTCTTTGTAGTGAAGTGGAGGGCCCTTGATATATCATCAAACATATCCTCCACTTCATCGTCTGAATGTGTCGAGGTCGGTGCGTACACTTGCACTACCTTGAGGCTATACCTGTCGGTGAGCTTTATGATAAGGTACGCTACCCTGTTCGACACACTAGACACCTCCACAACGTTATCAGCTAGGGACTTATTAACCAGAAACCCAACGCCACCTTGGGATTGTTGGTCTCCCTCTCGGAAGTACATAAGGTGACCTGATTCGAGGGTTATGGTGTCCTCCCCCTCTCCCAGCGTTACCGTCTCGCTACAAATGACCGGCGCGTCTAAGCGATTGGCGACGCTGCGTGCGCGCAGATGACTCCGAGACCACCCGGGCTTCAAACTTGTATTGTAATAGTTGATGAAGCTGTGTTAGTGTTTAATTTCATTGTAATTGTATATGAAATTATAGTCTATCCATAGATAAGTTTTAATAGCTTTCTAACTTGGTGGCCAATATTTAGTAATGAGAAAAGTAGATTCATGTACGTATGTAGGTCCCAAAATACTCCCGAATGGAAACCTTGTTAATGTAAAGCAAATTAATCCAGCGGTGAACTTATATAGAAACTTATTTAATAACGGCGGTCTACATTTAGCCACAAACCCTTTATAAGGCCCATCCTTCAGCTGTGCGCCGAATCAAATAATCTAATTCTGGGTATTTCAGTATTCATGGCATATTCCGTCAACTAATTTGTTTCCAAAAATAACATTTAATATAACAGAATTTCAATCTAATAAATTACTCTCAATCGGACATAATTAAAACCTAAACTGGTGGCCGTAAAATTTCGTTTACACTGTCGGCCACCGAAATACACCCACTCTAATATATCAGTTTGAAAATTTTAACAAAATTAATTCACCGCCCCTTCCGCTGGCAAACAAACACATCTCGTTATAACTATCCCTCATCACAGTCATCACGAGGGGTGGGTAGAGAGCTAAGTCCCTGAAAAATGTCAGCAATATTTTAGGTCGACATGCCTCCGGGTAAAGGGTGAAGGGTCACAAACGAGATTAAACAAGTTCCGAATTTCCGATCTAATTTACAAACACGCATCTTGTCCGGGAACTGCACAGCTTTAATGGCTAAATGCTAATTAAATTGTAAATTGTTTCCCTAATCCGTATTCGGAAAGCGGAGGCGTGGATTGCAAGTTCGAGTTCGCCTTCAAATAGATAGATGATGACAACTAATGGAAAGTTAACGTTGCTTTCAGGAGTGGAAATTAACAGATTTAGGATTAAATTGATTAAACAGTGAGGACTGGACGTTTGCTCCATTATTTTGTCCGCATTTGTACAAAGTCTCATAATTAATTTTCAGAAAGCAAACTGAGTGAAACACGTACCTACCTACTTCAATTAAAACTAATTACCACGTTCAGTGTTGGTTTCAAATAAACAGTAAGGTATTAAGTAGTCCTACAAAGTCTAATTACATTGAACTAGCTGAAATTCATACAAATGAAAATAAATCGTATTTCAGAATAGTAAAACAGTAATGTAAAACCATGCTGTCATGTACTTTTTTCCAAGAAAAGATATCGGATCCTTACGTCTAATAAAAACAAAATATTTACCCATAGAGAAAGCCATGGGTTCCCGTCTATGGGGTAATAATAAAATAATAACAATAATGTGCCGGTGTGAGGGAGCGCCGCGTGCCACGCCAAGCTATGAACAAATCCAATTTTTAATAAACTCACTCTCTTAGCCGGAGGAGTATGTCCATGAAAGTGGAAAACTTGAGACATAACTAAGGGATTTCTTCAATTTTTTTTAATGCCTACATCCTTTGTATCTGAACATTACAGTTTTAGTTAGCATCACTTGTTAACTGTGACAAAGATACCTCTCTTTATACCTACCTATATTAATAACCGATCAGGGGCCCGATTCTCCTAATTTTACTTAAGCGACATAGGATTCACGTTCGACTCGATTCGACTGAGATCCAATCCCGACTCGATTACGATTGAAGCGTATGTGGCATTCCGCTATTTTTTCTTTGAAATAAAGGTTTTTATCCTTTTCTATCATTCAATAATGAATCATTTTGTCTGCAAATGATTTACGATTGCAAAATGATTATACAGCAAAAAACCGTATAGACCAAAATCACCAAAATAGCAGACCAATCGCACACCAATCAAATGTCAATCGAATACGATTGGTCTTTTATTAGTAGCAGAATGCCCGATATGGTTAAAACTGCTATTGCGATCATATTGCGATTCGATTTCTATTCGATTTTGACATTATATAAACTTAGGAGAATCGGGCCCCTGTTTATGAGATTTTCACCCAATGTTCAAATGAAATTCAACAAACTTTCCAGAGCATTAAATATCCCTTTCAACCGTACAGCGCAGACACCCCAATGTCCCCTAACCGACGCGTAGAGAAGAGACACTGTTTATATTACTAGTGGATTATTCGCATCGCGGCGCGCGCCATGCTTTGCAATACTACCTATAGTCTATACAAACTATTTTTTGTCCTCCCTAGTCGGGGCAAAATAATGAGTAGCAGCCTCTAACCCTCGGAGGTCGTCGAGTTCATTACCGAGAAGGTTGCATGGGGAAATAGATAGTCGTTGATGAATGAAGACGCATCGTCTTAGGCTAATAAGTAAAGGGTGAGAGTTAATAGCTGTTATGTTTTTCTACTCCATTTTGCATGACCGTTTACTAAGATTAGGGTTTGCAAGTCAATGTGACACCAAACATTTAGTAAGTAGATAACTTTACTCTGAAATATTCAGGTTCGTTGCCCTTAATAACCAGATTTTCTCGCAAAATGAATTTCAGGAGTCAAAAGCCATGCAGCATGCAACATTCCTCAAATAAGGTTTCTTAAAAACAATCCAAAAAATGTTATTACATCATCCACATTGGCTAACGTGGCGCGTGTCACGGCGAAATTAAGTGAAATAACATTCTTGCTGCAGCCGCGAGACGACGGATGTCGACAAGGGATGCAGTTCTGTCGATGCGTGGTATCGATAAAAGGGAAAAAGAAAGCAATGTCTCATGTGCTTAGTGAGCTTTCGGACAACATTACCTGCTGGGAAGAGACCACTACATTTCAACGTAATGTTCTTTTCGCATATTTCGTTATATGTTGTAGTTAACTTAGAACATAATTATAAGGCTTCTGAAGCAAGATATTTCAAGGGAGTTCAAATAGGCCGGATTGGTAATCAAGGTTTCATCTGCACTCAAAATAATATCAAAAAAAAAATACAGGCATCTTATCGATATCTACACGGCACATCACTAACAGACATACATCGTCGTTACTCTCAGCAGCGCACGCGAAATGCACATGTTTTTACTTTTATTTGCGAGAAATATTCGCGTCTTTAGAACGCTGACATGAGACAAATTTTAACGGATTTTTTAAGCCTTCAAGTAATTACGAGATAACATAATAAATGGCGCGCCTACATTTAACCAACGGTATTTGCATATTCTCACTCGAAATCTCAGAAACTGTGACAAGTTTATTTAATTCTGGATTAAAATAAATGTCGAAGAATGGAGATTGGTCATCGATTGTAGGAATTAAGGGCGACCAGAAATACTTGCAGATATTTCTCTTATTCGATGATTATTCATGCGTTTATTTAACCACAGTACCTAAGTAGGTACATCTAGGTATAGTAGCAGATAATTTATCCCTTACCTTAGATAAGTAGGTGTTTGCACTATCTGGAAACTGACTTGGAAACTCACACGAATCGCATCTAGGTTTATTATTACCAAAACGTCACCGAGCCACAAATTCATCAAAATCTGTTCAGGCAAACGAGAGACAATCGCACAACCGAACACTATACAGGTCAAACTAAAAAACTCCTTTTTTTAAGTTGGTTTAAAAAAACACATCTTCATCCAGGGGCCCGATTCTCCTAAGTTAATAATGTCAAAATCGAATAGAAATCGAATCGCAATATGATCGCAATAGCAGTTTTAACCATATCGGGCATTCTGCTACTAATATAAGCCCAAATGTATTCCAACGACATTCGATTGGTTTGCGATTGGTCTGCTATTTTGGTGATTTTGGTCTATACGTTAGTTTGCTCTACAATCATATTGCAATAGTAAATCATTTGCAGACAAAATGATTCAATATTGAATGACAGAAAAGGATAAAAACGTTTATTTCAATGAAAAAATAGCGGAATGCCACATACGCTTCAATCGTAATCGAGTCGGGATTGGATCTCAGTCGAACCGAGTCGAACGTGAATCGTATGTCGCTTAAGTAAAATTAGGAGAATCGGGCCCCAGTATACGAAGTTCACGGTAGCGGTATACAAATGGTAGACAGACATTTGCCGCTTTTGACAAATGCTACCGTCAATTTCGGTTGTAATTCGGTCACGCTCGCCAGCGGACGCATCGCACCCTACCTCAATCTCTAATTACATAAACTCTATGACAATAATATTTAAAAGCAGCAATTTCGCGCGCTCACCATTATCACGGTTGCCAGCGAGAGCACCCAAATTACCCCCTATTACTGTCTTCCGCCCAGTCTGAATTTGCATAGATTTACTTAATCTGACCCATTGTTATTCCCGGTTTAACAACCAACGAGTAATTTAATTGTTATTATTATCTCAACCTTTTCTGCCATTTTTAATTGTCCGTTTTAATTATGGTTCTCTTGAAACATCAAGTGTCGGGAAATTGTTTGAGATTTTCGTTAAGATGAAGCCTAACGAACGTTCGGTGCTGATTAAGGACTATTAATTAATCTTACAGTTAATGTTGGGATAAAATCAAGATTTACGCTTACCTATTAGATGGTATTAGGTGTCTAATTAGTGTAAAGCCCTTGTGGTACCTAATCGTGAGAAAATTATTTTATAAACTTAATATTAATCTGTAGGACATAAACACGAGCTATTCAAATGAGGAACAATAGACAAATTCTAAGCTCGTTCTAGTTTTTATTGGGAATGGCGGCGTTGTCGCGATAACGAGTTGGCATGGCGCTTAATGTGTCAGTGTAGTGGGCCAACGGATAACTCCGGTAGTTACGTCCTCCACTTGGCGAGCTAACGCAGCTTACGTAAGCTTTGTTGGGGATTAAGCTGGATGTTTTTCAAATGCTCTTTTAGTTGGTGGATTTGTGTAACTGCAGATTTTTTTGCTCCTGTTGTTCAGAATAAGTTTAATTAAGAAGAGACACAGAGCTATGGCTTGGCTGGTGTAATTAGTATTGACTATTAACGGGTCATAAAAAGGATCTAATCCGCTATTAACTTAAAAAAAAATTAAACAAGTATTTGTTTGGGCTACCGAATTACTACGACTATTCCGCGATAGTTATTCTAAAATAAAACCAGAATAATTATTAAAAACTCTTGTATACTAATATTGTACAATAATCACGACATCAGACTTGACAAACATTCACACAGTCGACATTATCTAACTTAACTCACCCGAGGCAGCCTCGGTACTCTAAGTTCAATAAATAACGATATTTCAAGGCACTGGTTACACTGGCGTATTGGAAAACTCGCATGTATGCCTCAGAAATAGTGCCTGTTAACTTGGACAATTAATTTATAATTATTATGTTTACATTGACTGTAATCTTGTATTTATTTTCTAAGTTTGTATGTACTTTCTAAGTATATCTTAGACACCAATGACTGTGTTTCGGATGGCACGTTAAACTGTAGGTCCCGGCTGTCATCGAACATCCTTGGCAGTCGTTACGGGTAGTCAGAAGCCAGTAAGTCTGACACCAGTCTAACCAAGGGGTATCGGGTTGCCCGGGTAACTGGGTTGAGGAGGTCAGATAGGCAGTCGCTTCTTGTAAAGCACTGGTACTCAGCTGAATCCGGTTAGACTGGAAGCCGACCCCAACATAGTTTGGGAAAAAGGCTCGGAGGATGGATGACATTGACTGTAATCTAAGATTATAAAAGGAATTGGAAGAGGCATACTTGCTTTTCAATAAAAGGCACTTTCCCGTGACTGCCTCACAAAAAGAAACTAAAAACAAATGATTAAATCTACACAAACTACATAATTGAATATTAATTAAACAAATTGGCATAATTTCCTAAAAACAGGCATAAAATTAATGTAATAAGTAATCATGATCTTTATCAATATTTCACTAAAATAGACAATACAAGTATTTTTAACACAAAACTAATATGAAGTGAAACCTTATGATTACTAACAGTTTAGTAATTATGGCGAATATACCTTTGGCTAATCTTTAATACGTATGGAATTACTCAGATCACTCACAACTGTCAGAAGAATTAAACACTAATGGAATATCAGAATAATCTACAAATACTAATAACATAAAAATAACAGTTTGGCCTCTTATGGACATAATCTTCAATCCCTTTATGTATAAATTGGGCCAATCATATTTAAAACATGGCAACACTGGACTTATTGTCGACCTCCCTGTAAGAATGGCTTTGATCATCCTTATTACAAAGCGAATATTTAGTTCATTTAAGATTGATGACATTTTTGTCAACTTAACAAGGACCAATAATTTTATTTTAGAAGAAAAAAAGATATACAAAGCTTTTCACTGTCAATAACGCTATCATCCTTATTAACAAAGAATTGTGTGCAAATTACGCTATTAACTGGACTACAAATTAATCTCAATGTATCTTGCCCAATCAGGCATAAACACATTAAAAACAATAAAGAGCCGTTTTACACAATATGGCGTCACTTTCAAGGATCATATACAATCTATGCTTGCACACCGCTCTTTCGTCTTCTAGAAGACCGTTTAGCCTTTTCTTCAACGACATTATCTTCTGAATCGTGCAGCACCTTCTTGCGAGACGACCTTCTTGGAGTGACAGCATCGCCCTCTACCGTCGTGTTTAAGGACTTACGCCTACTGCGAGTGACAACTGGACTTCTGTCTTCCGCATCCTGCCTAACCAACTTTGACTTCCTTCTAGAATTCTCTTTATTTTCCACTTTCTCTAAATCCATGGAAGAAATGCCACTGTCTGTATGTATGTCATCAGGTCTTTGTTCGTTAACCTCGCTGTCTGGGGTATGGTAAGACACGTCTTGTAAGTCGGTGTCTGAACGGTTGAATAGAACCATTTTGATGGACTTTCTGGTAGATTTTTTGGTCTCTGTGTTGGCGCCTTTGAGTATACTACGCCCGGGGGTCGCGTATAAGTTGATTGGTGTCACTGGTACTGGGGTTTGCTGTGAAATTAATGTAGTTTTAGTAGATCTATGAATATCACACGACAAGGCAAAGATTTTATGAATGTTGTTAAGACTTACTGGCAGTAAAGAGAATCCATCACACTCCATGTTCTTGCCAAATACAGACGCACGCAACATTGCAAACGATGTGGAGTTCTGAAATAATTTTGCAAAATAACTATTTAAGAGAAGCTTCAAGACAAAAATCTGCAATTTTTGATAAAGCCACAGCTGAACATTTTATTCAAATCTATATGTAGTTATGCATCTTTCACTAGATCAAAATGTTGTAACATTCAATAAAAACGACTGTATTGTCCTAAATACCATCTTCCAATACAAACCTTGCTAGCAGATTTCTTGGCCTCACTGGACAACACAGCCTTCAGCAAGCTAGTCTTGGTCCCCGGAGTGCGCTGTGAGGGTGAGAGCGCGGGTGAGGGCGCGGGGGACCGCACGGGTGAACGAACGCTGAAGAACCCGGCTTCAAATGTCTTGCTGTCCTCGGTAGGTGGCTGAAGGGTTGCTGGCTTAGCCTCCTCTTGTTCCTTCTTTGCTTTTCTTGCAGCTTTATTACAAGATATTGATTAGCTCACAATAGCTTACATGTTTAGCGATAATTATGTGTGTGTAAAAAAACAGCACTATGTGAGTGCAATGTATGAGATAATTTTTAAGGGTTCTTATGTAGGAAATATTGAAAAGTCTAAAAGGCAAATCGAATTCAAATCATCTCTGGACCAGTCATAAACTCGCTACGATATTAACGAAAACTGACCATAGTTTGGTTTCCTGAACTCACATTATCTTCAATTGTAAGAATTCCTTGTCCATAACATTAAAATAGATAATATTTATGAATACATAGCCTTTTTGTAATTTCCATATTTTCTTACCAGCAATCATCTCCCTGAGTCGGCTGGGTCCACCGGCAGGCTTGGCCACTTTCTTGGCCTGGGCTGGGCCCTTCACCACCTTCTTCTTGGCCTCAATAGGCTTGTCCTCCACCCAGCCGCACAGACGCAGCTCTTCTAACTTCTTGAAGCGCATGTCTACGTTCTCCACCTATGGATATAGAGTTTGCATATTGTTGAAACTTCTCCAAAATTAAATAATCTCAATTAGTTTTTTTTTTGGAGTTACTTGATATTGGAACAAAATATAACTCAAAGTTATAAGTAAGTACATACTATTGGAGATTAAAATAATAGTTTTGAATAGTATGTATACCCACTTGAGTAAGCACTTAATAAGATTTTGAAGAACAATTTTGATACAACTTTTTACTCAAAACCTCAGTTTAAAAATAAAATGTGGCTTATGTAAATAAAATAATAACAATTGCTTAATCAATTGAACCAGTTAAACAGCAGATTTTTGTTATGTGTGTGTATTTTATGTGTGTAAAAAGGCCTATCAAGATTCTTTATTTCTTTAATTAAGTACCTTCTTAAATGAAGTATAGTTTCTTCAAGTAGTACTTGTAATAGACTCAAGGGTTCTATATCTCAAAGTAGGACCTATGTGCATAGCTGGGCACCGTTAATAAAATAGTTAACTTCGTTAATCGTTAATCCGCTACAAAAAAAGTTAGCTTCGTTAAACGTTAAAGCGTTACATTTCGGAAGAATTAACGCAAGTTAAAGTTAATCGTTAATCCGTTAACTATGTGTAAAATTGCATTTTTATATCGTTGCGTTAGTGAACTTATAAAACCTGTTGGTTGGTTTAGGTTCTGGAAGTTAACAGGTTAGGAACAAAACAAAATAGGTACTTGTATAATTCAAATAAATGTGTAATTTAATCGTCGGACATAAGGTGCATATTCCCCTTCATAAACATTAACATGTTGAAGTTCTCGTCTGAAAGCGAGGCTCGTTTTGGTGTTAAAATGTCTTTACCTGTGGAAAACAGCTACTGCAGCGCTTGAGGGTATAGCAGTATTGTATTTAATAAATAGATTTATAAATAGCTGTTCCCCGAGGAATCCGGTGCTCCAATACTCTTGACATTGAAAGAGCAATTGAGCTGAATCGGGGGTCAAAGGTGTTCGTACAACCTCTTGGAATAAGCCACTTGACGAAGCTGACCACAACAAGTGGAGAAGTCATTTCTTCGGTGCCGGCAGTCCTTTCGGAAGTGCAAAACTTCCATGGCCGGTTATACGCATCGCATGCATCTCGACCTGATCCCGGAAATGAGGATTCTAGAGCCACATCAACACGCCATTTCACCGAAGACCTGCCAGAAGTCAGCAGTGGCGAAATTGAGATCGCTCTGAGACAGCTCAAAAATGGAAAAGCCCCTGGCGAGGATGGCATTACGACAGAGCTATTAAAAGCAGGAGGTAAGCCCGTATTGGGGGGAGCTCCAGAAGCTTTTTAACGCTGTTCTGTTTGAAGGGAGAACTCCAGAGGCGTGTTGAAGGAGTGTTGTCGTCCTGTTCTTCAAAAAGGGAGACAAAACCCTGCTGAAGAACTATCGACCCATTTCCCTCCTAAGCCACGTATATAAGCTGTTCTCAAGAGTGATCACGAACCGACTTGCGCGAAGACTCGACGAAATCCAATCACAGGAGCAGGCTGGGTTTCGGAGCGGATACGGCACCATAGACCACATCCACACAGTGCGGCAGATTATACAGAAGACCGAAGAGTATAATCAGCCCCTGTGTCTAGCATTTGTGGACTATGAGAAGGCCTTTGACTCGGTTGAAATCTGGTCTGAAATCTGGTGTTTCACTCGCTGCCACGCGCCGCGCTCGCCGCGCCCGGCACTTGTCTGAACCTGTTTTTCACGCCTCGTCCCGCGGAGCCGTGCGGTAAATAGTAGGCATTGGATTAACGATTAACGGACTTCTGCATAATTAACGGAAGTTAACATGTCCGTTAACATTTTTTAAAGTTAACTTAAAAGTTAATCCGCTAATCAAAATGTTAACTTCGTTAATTAACGATTAACGGATTAACGGATTAACGAGTTAATGCCCAGCTATGCCTATGTGTAAGTATTGTGTTCAGTTTTGTGAAGGGACACTTGTAGCCTGTGAATAAGTACTTACCATTAGAATGTCAATATACATCATCAGTGCCAAAATACTATTTAAAAAATGTATGTTAAAATCAATAGTATGTTAGTCAATAGTGGAAACAAAAATTGTTTAAATAAGGTCGAATTTTCACAGCACAAATTACACAATCAAATTGAACACCTGAACGAGTTTGTCTTATAAATAGTATATTACCTGCATAAACACCATATCCCAGAAGCCGTGCAGGTCTGCGGGCGTCACCAGCGCCACGCCGGGCTCCGGCCGCGCGCAGCGCTCCACCAGCGACGCGAACTGCTGCAGCTTCTGCGACATCAGCAGCCGCGCCTGCCCCACTGCCGACAGCACTGCCTCCTGCACACACAAGTGTCAAAGTCAAAGTCTAATCATTTAGGCCTTCACAAGCACTTATAAGCGGCAAAAATAGAAATAAGTTTCATTCTAGTTCCCCATTCCAAAAGTAGCTTCCTCTGGAGAAGAATGTGTATGTAGGATTCATACTCCATTTGAGTAGGAAGTTAACTGAAGGTAAACAATGTTGATAGAACTTTTTACATAAATGCATATAAAACAAATAAACTACTGCTTAAAATAATGATTCAATTAATATAGTAGTAGTCATTATTGTATTTGCCTACTCAAAAGGAATATAGGATCACCCTTAAAGTTTTTGAATGGAACATAAAAAATGTTATAATGTTCCATGCTATTGAAATTACCCTCAGTTTATATACTAATATATTATGTGTAATGATACTATTGTTGTAAATCTTTGTATAGCTTAAAAAATAATATATAAGTAAGACCAAAATATTTTTTCAAAGTAACTAACAATATATCAAGACAAGTTTACCTGCACAGTCTCTGGCAGCACCGTCTGTTCAGAGATCTTGTCCCAGGTGTCACACATCTCAGTCATGCGCTTGATCTCAGAAGCCAGCTGTCTCCTGAAGTGATCCACACTCTCTATGTGGCTGTTGTCCTCATCCAGTAGACCTGGTTTTGTAAATACATAAGCATAAGATAAAAAAAAAATTATAACTGTAACATCACAATCTGGCACTTTGCTCTAACACTTTGATCTTCTTAAAACTATGTAATACACCTAGCAAAAAGACTAAACAAAGAGAACCTTTGTAAACTAAAGCATGAATATTCTAGAGTAAATTGTTCATAGATTAATTGATTCAATTGGTTTTAAATGGCCCAGACCACATCAATTAAATATCCTTCATGGAAATAAATAATTGAGTGATACTGAAACATACCCTCATCCATTTTCTTCTTCATTTCCTTCCTTGCGTTATCCTTGCCCCGAGACATGGTCACACAAGGACTGATGTTCTTGGCCTCTTCCGCTATCTGTTCAGGGGTCATGGGAACGTCATCCAAGGACTTGGGGGACCGCAGCCGTTCCTCTGAGCTAGACTCACTCCGAGGCACAGGTCTGTTAGGAGTATAACTGTCTACAGACTTCCTGGGTGTTTTAGCTGTCACCTGAGGTGAACTTGGAGCTGGCAATGACTTTCTCAACACCTTGGTCATCAAAATCGGTGACATTTCCTTGCTAGACTCTATTTCACTTGAAGAACTACTTTGCAGTGGTGGTACTTTATTAGTTTTTGGAGCGGGTTTGGTGACTTTTCCTTTGGTTGGTTTCTCTGCTTGCTTACGTACAGGTTTAGTTTCTACCACACTCTGTTTAGTAGTCTTAGATCTTGTTTGTTTGCTAGTTTGCATCTCAGTTGGTAACACCGGGTCAAATGTAATATTTTGTTTTTTATCCTTCCTAGTCTTTGGTGGTGCCAAGTTTGGCAGTTTAGTCAATGTTTTTATTTCTGGTGGCCTAAATGAAGCATTTTTTGGGGCAAAGGACTGTGAGGCAGCCTTGGTCTCCTTGGTGTCCTTAGGTTTGACACTGCACCTAGCGGACTGGGAGCGTGTCACTCTGCCAGAAGTGCTGGGCATGGGTCTGGGGGCAGGCGGTGGAGGCACAAACTTGATTGGTGCATGTGACACTCCCACTAGGAATGGCTTCTTCTTCTGTGCTGCTGCTTCCTTTTTCTTCTTGTCCTTCTCCTCCTTCCATTTCTCCAGCTGCTGTCTCCTGTGCTCTACCTTCGACTGTACCTTGGGCACAGGTACGGGACTGTCGCATTTTGCCAAGTTTCTCAAGTTATCAAAGACTGACAGACGGTTGCTCTTCCTATATTTTAGGTTGTTCTCAAGCCTTTTCTGGACCTGAAATCCAAAATCAGACTAATTATTTGATTGAAAACAGCATCCAATTAAATTGAAAAGGTGCATTCATAAAGCAACCTTTGTTTGTATGTAAGAAAACATAACAAACTAGTCTACTATGTGCCATGTCCCCAATGACAACTAATAATAATAACTACAACTCTAGAAGTCATGTAAAACTAGTCATTCTCACTCAGGGAAAAAATTGTCCCTCAGCTGGCATGCAGAATTTACTCCAAAAAAGTCCATAACTACACTAACAGCAAAAACAAAGTGCAGCCATATGAATGCACCACAGTATACCTACTTTACAGGACGGTTCAACCTCATGCATGATGATGATAACTACAATTTACGGTTTTTATTACAAATTAGTGGAAACACACCCCGCCAGCTACGCTGCCGAACTGTGACGGTCTGCTCTTGTGCTTCTTCTCGTGATTCTTCAGCAGTCTGCCGAAGTCGAAACTCTTGTCTGAAATCAGGAATATGACGCTTCATAAACAAACAATTCAAATGCTAAATTCAAATCTATCAACTGATGATGTCGAGGTAACTTGTGATATTTACTAGTCATTGTTTACCGGATTAAAGAATTATTCTAAACCCTTAATTGGAAATGTACCCTTATTGTTTATAATTAATTGGATTAACTTACCCATGGTACCTGAAAAAAAACTAAAAACCGCAAATTTAAATAAATAACTGTCATCAACACTGATATAACCACAGACTATAGAGCAAATTAGTGATGGGCAAGAATTTTAGGGATGTGTGATTCATTACTGAACCCAGTTTAATAATCGACTAAAAAATAAAATTAATAAGTTTCAAAGGAATAAAATATCACAACATTTTATTACCAGAGAAAAACTTGTATATTCCTCATATTTTTACGCGCCTTTTTTTGTCTTTTTCAGATTTGACTTATGTGTGCCAAAAAGCAAAGGCCAAATAAAGGTCAATGAATCTTTAGCTCACCTGGCCTTTATTTTTTTTATAATTGAATAACCGTAGATACTAGTTAGTTCCGCTATAGAATTGTATATTAAACATAATTTTAGGATACGTAGGTAGGTACAAATAAATAAAAAAAAATATTTAAGGTGACATATTTTGATTTTTACAACATGAAAAAAACAACAATTGGAATTAAAGTTCAGAGAAATAAAATATTATTCGTTGTTACTCAGACAACAATGGAATAATTGACCTTGAATCCTGTATCCTTGAAAAAATATGCCCTTGGATCAACAGATTAGCAACATTCGGGAAATAAAATCGAATTATACGGCAATACCGTTTCCGACTTCCGGCTGTCAGCTGATAGACTCCCTATTGCTTTCCAAAAACTATTTCGATTTTCGCAAAGAAAGAATACGTCAGGCACCATTCAACATGGGCTTGAAATACGCGATCAAAAGCTAGTTTTAGCTGAAATATTGCTCTAATTGTAGCGTTATTGTTATTATAGTTTCATTTTACATGTACGTTGTGTAACTTTATTAGTAGAAAATGGATACGTTCAACATAGGATACTTCGGTTATGGCGTTTGTTGATCATTAAAAAATTACGTTCAGTTGATAGTTTTTCTTTATATTTGATGTCAGCTTTTCGTTTGTGATCGTCTGTTTAGTTCGTGTTTACGTGTTTAATGTAAAAATGGTGAAGGAGAAGCCTAATTCGATTCGGATTTACGACGACGAGGGATTTAGACGTCGCGCGGCGTGTATCTGCGTTCGTTCTGACGCCGAAACAGAGGTTAGCGTTGTATTTCTGTTGTTTCGGTGCGGTTGGAGCTTTGGACTGGTTGTAAAGCAGGTGTGTTTGCGTTGTGTTGTGTAGGTGCTCCTGGTGACATCGTCGCGACGGCCGGACAACTGGATCGTGCCCGGCGGCGGCGTCGAGCCCGAAGAGGAGCCCTCGGTGACCGCAATGCGCGAGGTGCTCGAGGAGGCCGGCGTCATCGGCAAACTCGGCCGATGTCTCGGAGTATTCGAGGTGAGCACAAACCAAACACCGAAAACATGTTATTTACACGACGAAATGTCATTCGGAGGCTGTAAACCTGATGACAGTGTATATTCGAATGCCAAATCACAACTGTGAGTATATGAAGCCATATAATAGTCATCCTAGAATGTTGTGGTAGTGATGAAACATATGGTAATGAGATGAAAGGTCAATTTCTCAGTTTATCTCACATGATATCTAAATTGTGACAGAACCTGTTACATCTGAGCTTAGTCACTAGTGTTTATATGATAATAACATTCTAGCATGACTTGAATAGATCAACTAATATGATATTTACAATATTAATCACCGTACTTAGTCTGTTATTCAAGATTATAGGTTAGTCCGGTAAATAGTGAATAAGCATGATACACCTAAAATTCTAATATGGTCTATGAAAGTTAATGTGTATTGCTTACATCTTCATTTAGTTGTCCCAGAATTATTATCCAAATAAATTCAAATTTCTTACTTAAAAGGTATGCATATGAAATGTTTTTTTTAAGCTATGAAAATCTGATCTACATTGTTAATATACTTAGAAAAATTTAGGTGGACTGGTATAGTGCGATTATTATTAATAATTTATCAATGCTGTTTCATAAAAATAACAATTATTGTGTTTCCCTAAGACTGAATCTATATAAATAAAAATGAATTGTTGTTCGTTAGTCTGATTAAAACTCGAGAACGACTGGGCCGATTGAGCTGATTTTGGTTTTAAAATGTTTGTAGAGGTCCAGGGAAGGTTTGAACAATACAAAGTTCGCGGGATCAGCTAGTTTTAAATATTAATTATTAATTTATTCCATTGGTAGGAGGTCCATTTCGTTTTAGTGTTTCGAATTGCAAAAGAAAGTCAAAATGACTGGAACATAAGCAAACAAGATTTATTCAAAGTAACTTTATCTGTGGCTATTCATTGATCATTATTGTTTAGGGTTTTATAGTAGACAAGAAACTCATACGGTCTTGTCATAGCTGTCTATCAGTCTAAAACTCAAAGTATTGCTAAGAGATTGTTAGTACGGAAAAAGGTGTAAATAATTTTGATGATGTGTGCAATTACACTGGTAGTAGTAAAATGTATTAAAAAATAAAACTTATTTATGGAATGAGTTTCTGCACTCCACTAGAATAGCTAGTTGATGAGTAATACATTCACACGCATGAAAGTATTAATTATTTTAGTTCCAGTTTAATATATGATAGATGTAAAATAAACAAAGTGGTCTATAAAAACTTCAATACGATACTAAAGACTGTCCTTGGATAAGTATTGTGCAAGGCCCTTACTCGACGAATTCCAACCACCGGAGCAGGCTGGGTTTCGGAGCGGATTCGGCACCATAGACCACATCCACACGGTGCGGCAGATTATACAGAAGACCGAAGAGTATAATCAGCCCCTGTGTCTAGCATTTGTGGACTATGAGAAGGCCTTTGACTCGGTTGAAATCTGGTCTGTTCTGGAGTCCCTGCAGCGTTGTCAAGTAGATTGGCGATACATCCAAGTGATGAGATGTCTATACGAAGCCGCTACAATGTCCGTCCAAGTACAGAATCAGCAAACAAAGGCCCATACCGTTGCATCGAGGAGTGAGACAAGGGGATGTTATTTCCCCGAAACTGTTCACTAATGCAATGGAGGATATGTTCAAGACGCTGAACTGGAAAGGACGCGGCATCAACATCAATGGCGAACACATCTCTCACTTGAGATTTGCTGACGATATCATGGCGGAGACGCTGCAGGACCTACAACAGATGCTGAACGACCTGGCTGAATCTTCTCTACGCATCGGCCTACGGATGAACTTGGAAAAAACCAAGGTCATGTTCAATGAACATGTTCTACCGGAACCGATTGCGATACACGGCGCCGTTCTCGAAGTTTTTCGGAAATATGTATACCTCGGGCAGACATTGCAGTTAGGTAGAAACAACTTTGAGGACGAGGTGAATAGGAGAATTCAGTTGGGTTGGGCTGCATTTGGGAAGCTACGTCGAGTCCTAACATCGTCGATCCCACAGTGCCTAAAGACAAAAGTCTTCAATCAGTGCGTCCTACCTGTCATGACTTACGGAGCCGAAACGTGGACACTGACGGTACGGCTGGTCCACAAGTTTAAAGTCGCTCAGCGGGCTATGGAAAGAGCTATGCTCGGCGTTTCTCTGAGGGATCGCAGAAATGAGGTAATCCGTCAGAGAACCAAGGTCATCGACATAGCCTACCGAATCAGCAAGCTGAAGTGGCAGTGGGCTGGCCATATTAGCCGAAGAACCGATAACCGTTGGGGTAAACGAGTTCTAGAGTGGAGACCACGCCTCGGCAAACGTAGTGTAGGACGTCCTCAGGCACGGTGGAGTGATGACTTGCGCAAGACGGCTGGCAGGAGCTGGATGCGAGCAGCCGAAAATCGATCTCAGTGGCGTGCACTTGGAGAGGCCTATGTCCAGCAGTGGACTGCGATAGGCTGATGATGAAGGCCCTTACTAATTTTTGGATTTGTAATATGAATGAGGTAATGTTTGTCTTCACAAAAAAATATTTAAAACAAGACTAAAAATAATGAAAAATCTGGCTACATCCTAATGTCCACAGCAATAAAGAATCATGATACAATATCAATAAAATACAATAGAAACTTCAAAACATGTCATCTCATTAAATGTTTAGTAAACAGAATTTATCAACCAATTATTTATCTCAAGTACAACTTTTCTATATGTATCATCATCATCATCATCCTCCGAGCCTTTTCCCAACTATGTTGGGGTCGGCTTCCAGTCTAACCGGATTCAGCTGAGTACTAGTGCTTTACAAGAAGCGACTGCCTATCTGACCTCCTCAACCCAGTTACCCGGGCAACCCAATACCCCTTGGTTAGACTGGTGTCAGACTTACTGGCTTCTGACTACCCGTAACGACTGCCAAGGATGTTCAATGTACAATGTATATTGGTATTTAATTCAGTTACTCAAAAAGCAATAACAAAAAAAATACCCATTGTTGCAATAACAAAAACAAGAGAGTACAAAAAACGGTAATGGAATTTATCAAAAAAACAATACGGTACTGTGAAATAAATGTAAAGACATGTGTATGTCTTTACATTTATTTCACAGTACCGTTTCTGTTTATAAACATATTACACAATAGGCCATTAGGAGTGGAGCCAAAGAAAAAGCTTGTATCTAACTCGTTCGAGGGTCGCACGCAAATTTTTGATGCCTAATAAAATTTGGCTAATAAACCTACTTCACCCGAATCTCGTTAGGCGGATATTTATGTAAGCATTGATTTATCTGGTTGCGGTTTTCATGCCCCACTTCTAAATATGGTAAATTAGTTTCCTATACAAAATAGTGATAAATAAAATTATTATCATATCGGCCGGAACGCTTACATACTTCCTCAAAACACGACTTTCCCATAGTTTATACTGGGCAAATTAATATGGAATCAACAGATTCCAATTATTTTTATTACCGGAGAGACCTCCAAGGTCGACAACAGGTGCTAGAATTCCAGCAACAGGCTTAGTTCATTTAATTATCGACAAAAGAGCGGCACCCAGGCGACAGGTGCATACAATTGCATTCCAGTATTATGCCCAATTTAGAAGATTCTCTCTGAGTATAACTTTCATTAATCATATTTTTTCTCTTCTCGGACTAGACTCATCAGAGGCGTCCGACGGTAAATCGTTTATCGTAACAAAAGCTACTGTTACCAAGTTTTTCTAGCAAACCCTGATCGATCAATCAGCCCCAGCGTGCTACGGGTTAACCTCGAAGCCTTTAAAATTCCGAGACTTAAGTAGGCCAATGTGGTTACATAGGCTTTAATAATAGGCACCCTCTTTAACGTGTTTAGGTAATCTTCTTGTGTTTTTTTGAACCCTAGATTTCCCATATGCTCGCCTCCACTATCGTCATATATCCTCCGTGCATCACGTGCATGTCTTATATTTGTCATTAGCCGAATTCGAGATTCCCAAACAGTGGTCAGGTTCGATGAATCTATCTTCCCCGTGAGAAGATAGATAGCATTACAACCTGTCAGTGTCCATATCAGTTTAATAACGTTGATAAAAGTAATTCTGTACCCTTCTTATGACGCACATGTGCAAAATATTGTCCAAACACGTTTCAGTGTCGTGTTCATGGCACAAAAGTGACTGAAGGGCGTATCAATCTGTGAATTATAAGGCATGAAATCGTTAATAGCTTTATTGTTATCGTTGATTTCAGCCTCCGATTGAAGCCTTTCTTTTAATCTGCATTTAGTAATAAGTTGTTTTAACAATCTTGATTTTTATTGTTGGTTACAGAGGTCTCGATCACTACAATTTCTGAAGGTGTTTTTGTGTACACAATGTTCCAATTTTGCTTAGCCAGTATAATTATCGAACAATACAAGGGACTTGCTAACAAATTCTTCTAAATAATACCGCTTCATCATAACAGAAAGTAAACACGTTATTGTTTACCTTGTCTAAATTAGTTTCGCAGACAATGTAGCAGTTTGCTATGAAACGATCCGGTGTTTTATAAGGAAATGTTATGGCTTTATTATGGCGGACCAGTAGGATATAGGAGAATATTTCAACAATGACTCAATTTTATGGTGTGTAGAATTTCCTTTTGACTCCTTTTACCTCATAGTTTTGATTCTGCCTCCCTGAACCCATAAATAGAAATTGCCAAGGTTCCCAAGTAAAAGTTAGATACTTAGCAATTCAAACAGAATACAGCACGGAAGCCCATGACTGATTGTCAGACGGAACGATAAAAACTGTACTTTAGTATCGAATGTACTATATTTGTCTCAGAATTTGTCATAATCGGGCCGCATTTATTTTGAGTCCCCTTCTAAATCCAATGAATGTATTTCAAGGCCTGAGTCAGGGTTTAGACTTATCTAGACTAACAGAATAATAAACGAACTCCTATTACGTAAGATATAATTAGAAAATATATATTTTAGGAAAAGGATAAAATGGACAACGGAACGCATACTAGGAAATCACATTTTATTCAAATTCACGATCACGACGATATGAATTACTTCTTGAAAACGAAACTCGCAAATTGTATACAAGAGGATGTTTTTAAGTTTCCACAAATTACAAATTGCGAAGAATTACCAAGAACATACTTTTCGTGTATACAGAAACTTACTCATAAACCTGTAAAAAGTATCGAATGCGATTTTTCGATGTGATGTTCCCTAAAGTAGCTATCGAATGTCGAATAAAAATATTCGTTAGAAATGAGTTGTAAGATATTTCGGCACTAATCTACGTAGTTTATTTTATTCCGTAGAATAAATATTAGCCAGATATTAGTTCCTGAGATGTCTTTCCGGGATATCCAATCCGGATGGATGTCTATTCAAATCTCCCGTTCATTGGAAGCTAGTTCATTGCGTACAAAATCCAGTCTATCAAATTCTGCCAAACACAAATAGCTAGCTCGCAGGCACTGAACTAAACCTCATTGTTTATTTTTCTTTGAATCATTACGGAAATGAATAAAACAATGAAATGTTCCAATTATAGATAAGAATGTTTATGAACGTCCAAAGACAATGTGCGCAACATTGGCGAGCTTTACGAATTTTATCCCTTGACTAACGGTATATGAATTTCCCTGAGATAAGACTTGTTATTTACATTGTTATGTTCGACCGTTAATTCACCTTCGATATTACGGTAGTTGTTTTAATTTACGGTTACTTCTGTCACATTTATTTCCAGTAAATTACCATTATCAGTAAAATGGGTTGCTATATGTATTTACCAAAATAAAACTGTGAAACATTAGCTCTTTATCAAGCTATTCCTCATCTTAAGTGGTTAGGGGACTTGGCTAGTTAAGCTGGGCTGTTGCCTAGTGATGACCTGTATATTTATGCTCGTAAGTCTAATCTGTAGCGACATTCAGAACCAATCCGACATCCGAAATACCTTATGGATACTCCGTCGCAAATATGAATAACATCGCTGGCATCCCGCTCGGATTATATTTAGGGCATGCAATACCGGTTTACCGGTTTCGGTTTTACCGGTAAAACCGCCCATTTTCGCGATCTTTAATTTACCGGTAAAAATAATATGTAACCGGTAAATTACCGGTTTTTACGTTTATGTGATAATGTATAGCAATTGTTCATTTAACGTCAAATCTTCATTATGTAGCCTGAACATAATGTAATATTGCATACATTACATATTGTAAGAGTGGTAAAGTTGCTGTTTTTTAGGAAAGTAGACTTATGTGGCTCCTTAACTATAGGTAAGAATACAAATCTTCATTCTCATCTTAATTTATAATATCTAAATAAATTTTATTCATTCGGTTATTCTGATTTTCCTCATAGCTGTCAGCTCCTATTAGGTAAAAATGTAGCCTATGCTTATTAATTTTACCTACTCTATGACCTTATTGAGCAAGGGCTTTTACTTCACTACCATGCGGATAGCACTGAGGATACGGTGGAGCACACAGTCTAGGTGTGCACTGCCTGGGAAGGGTACCGCCGTGTCGTCGTCGAGCCAATAGGCAGCGGCGACCTCTCGCGTCTTGCCCTGGTTCAAGCCATGGTCCGGAGCGAGAGGGAATGGGAAGCCGTCACGGGCGCCGAGTGTCGAGAGACGACTCCCTGCCACCGCAGGCGTCGGTCTGTGGACGGCGAGTTCGGGTGGCTCGTCGTTCCTCCGTCTGCATAGACAACAGACCCGTGACGGCGGCCCGAGTTGTTCCACGCGCAGGGCCAAGGCTTTCCGGGGCTGCGGGATTGTTCGAAAGAGTTACCGCGACCCTGGTCCATAAAATGCCTACGATTTACCATAAAAAAGGGCTTTTACTTCACGGTAATTCTTAGCGTTTATCCCGTCTTGTGACGGAGTCCGCTTTTCGTATCTTCTTCTTCCACTTCAATCTATCCAGGACATCTTCCTCTTCGAGTTCGTAGATTTTCAAGTCATTCATAACGACACTCAACCACCACCGTTTCGGCCTGCCTCTGCGCCTTTGACCGGGTATATTGAGATTGAGTACACAACATTGGCGATGTATTCAGTCAGGTGGTCTCCTTTTTACATGGCCGAACCATCGCAGCCGTTTCTCTTGCATTTTGTCGACGACATCGCGTACGGATGGTACTGACATGTTTTTTTTTTACGGCCCACGTCACAAAACATGTTTACCACCTTATACCTTGTTTTTTTAATTATTTTTTGCTTTTAGACTACCCAATTACTTTTAGACTACGGCTGTCATTGAACATCCTTGGCAGTCGTTACGGGTAGTCAGAAGCCAGTAAGTCTGACACCAGTCTAACCAAGGGGTATCGGGTTGCCCGGGTAACTAACTGGGTTGAGGAGGTCAGATAGGCAGTCGCTTCTTGTAAAGCACTGGTACTCAGCTGAATCCGGTTAGACTGGAAGCCGACCCCAACATAGTTTGGGAAAAAGGCTCGGAGGATTTTAGACTACCCAATCTTATTGATATAATATCACATTTAAAAAAAATACAAAAATTACCGTTTTACCGGTTTACCGGTAAAAATATTTTAATTACCGAATTTTACCGGTAATTTTTATTTTACCGAAATTGCATGCCCTAATTATATTTATACAATAAAGCTTATGATTTAACTCATCCAAGTGAACTCCTGACTTACTTATCACACGTTAACCAGTGCCGCTAATTACGTAAGCAATTACTTTGTCATAAAATTAATTAAGATCGCTTGATTGGTTATATTTACGTCATACCGCAGTTCTATTGTTTACAAACTATGTAGTTTTTTGTAGCACTTGGATCAAACAGGTTTCATTACTCGGAGAAAATAAGTGCGGTGACGTCATTTGATCCCCGACAATCGCTGTGCAAAGCTACCTGTGTGTAAAGTTACATTGGCTGGGCCTATGTCAAACATAGCCAGGGCCGCGCAGTGTGGGGGATCATGTTCTGCGGTCGTGGCCAGCGCTTTGTTCACTAAAATCGTACATAAAAGTCTTGTTATCTTTGTGAACTCTTTGAACCTAACGCGTTAGGCGAATGAATTACTCGTTTCAGTCTAAGCTTTATTGGCAAGATTTCTAATCTTGTGTTGGATGTCTGAGATCTTTCAAATCTGTTCTTTAAGCCGATCCAGATTAATCACCGAGGATTTAGTTAAAGTTTGTGTTTGTTTAATTCCAGAACCGAGAGCACAAACACCGAACAGAAGTGTACGTGATGACGGTGACCCAGGAGCTGGCGGAGTGGGAGGACTCGCGGCTGATGGGTCGCAAGCGGCAGTGGTTCTCCATAGACGACGCGCTGGCGCAGCTGGCGCTGCACAAGCCCATCCAGCGCCACTACATCCAGCAGCTGCGCCGCTCCAAACAGAGCAAGCCCGACGACCCCGGCAGCTAGGCTCGGCTCGGCCGCTAGGTTAAGGCAGCCCGGAACTGAATCTAGCCGCGGCAGCGCGCTGCGTCGCGTTGGGCTTCAAACGACCGCGACCCCACAACACGTATAACATCTCCTTTTTTCTATTTTTACGTATATTTTTATACTACAATGGAATAAATGTTAATTTTATTTTGTTAGCATTAAAACGAAAAGACATACAAGCTCTATTTTTTATTTAAATTAAAATCTGGTTTTATAGTCCTGATGAAATGTTTAGTTTTAAAATAAACTTTTATATTGCTCTTCAGTAAAGTTTTTGTTTGGTGGACGGTGGTTACCCAAATATTTACCTTGCGAAGCGGCGCGGAGTGATCCGCTTTTAGACTTCTGCGGAAACTGTTTGACGCATTTTATTATATAATTCAAATAGCTGGAAGTCAAAACACGTCAGTGTATGACACAGGGTGTGCACAATACCTACATCAATTCTTTCAAGTAAACATGTTATAATTTTGTAAATCATCAATTTATTTCGCAAAAACATCATACTGACTTATCTACATTCTGCTGATGCTAGCGAGGAATATCCAGACACTAATAACATTATTAGGGTAGGCACACACCTCGACGCCGAGCGCAAACTCCACATTAGGATCGTCTGTCAGGTGCAGGCCAGTAGACTTGACGGCTGATATCACCGATTTTGTATTCACGTACGACATGTTTAGGGGGAAGCCAAATATCTGAAAACATACTTGATTTAGCAGGTTATGAAATGGTTACAAAGATGATGTAATGGTGACGGAGTTCTAAGGTCTTACCTTAAATGTCACCATTAAGTGTTTCAGCTTCTGACTGAAGACTGGCTTAGGACCAGTCGGAAAGAACACCCAATACTCCCATTGTAGCAACATGTCGCGAAGCAGTGTACTGCAATACCTGATAATAGAATAATAGAGAAAATCAGAGGCTCCAATGGGAGTATATGAATTTTTACATAATTTTCCCATCATAACACACGTATTTCTTCTGTTTGATTCCCGCCGATTAAACGCCCAAAGTCGTTGAACTCTGCAGTTCATTTTCTCTCATTGTCGAGACTTATGTCTTTGCGTTAGTCTCATACATATTTGACGAGAAAGTTCTTATTACCTGTTCCAAATAGTCTTCATGTGTGATCTCCACTTTTGAACCTTCATCTTAATCTTGTTCTCAAGAGCCGCCCTCAACCCTTCCACACTCGGTGGGGGTGAGTAGAGCGTGCTGTCTGTCACCACTGGCTGCTTCATCACGAACACACTTTTGTCGAACACCTGTGTTGTAAAATATACCTTAAGATTAAAGCGTTAAGGTCTTATTTGTATTCAACATTTTATGAAACTACTGTGTCTTTGCTTATAACTTGGCCGATTCATTCGTATACTTACAGCTTGCCAATCAGAAGACTTGGTGAAGTCAAACCCCACATTTTCGCAATCTTGAGACGCTTGGACGTTGACCCATATCTGAAAAAGTTACATTCCATTATTCTGTTCAACGAATAAGTTTTCGCTGAAGAGTTTTTACTCACATTTTCGTTATCAAACACATAGTCGACAGTCTTCATGGGACAGCCGACATCTCTAAGCTCATGACGTTCACCACTACTTGCGTCACACACATACCAAGTGTACCCATCACCTTTGTTCAGAAACCCCCTACTTCTGAACAGCTGATCACTTTCCAGTACTATCCTCCGTGTTGTCAAGTCGTATTTAAATAGGACGAAGCTGCTCTGGCCTCGTGGGAGACCAAGACCTATTGCCACCCAGCATTTAATGCCCAGGTAGATGAAGTAGCTCGCTAGGAGTATCGTGTGGTCTAGAGGGGAACCGTGAAGTACTTTTAGAAGTTCCTGTGAATTAAAACAAGCTTCTAGTTCATTTGCTTTGGTTGCAAAATGAACTACCTACATACATACTGAAATATACTGACGAGTCCCAATAACGTAACTGCATGAGTCTCCGTTACTTCATAGCTGGGGATCAAAGACACGTATCGCATACACGCATTCATCAATTTTGACAGGTTGTCTCCTTCGCGAGCGCTGTATATTGACTCCTTCTCCTCATGACTCATGCCATCAACATCCAGCTCTCTTTCTCTTCTCTTCCCACTAGATGACGAACTCTTAGAAAACCCAGAAGACTTCGAAATAGCCGAGTCTCCTCTCGGATTCTTGGGAATGAAGTCCTTCTCTGGCAAAGGTATTGGCTGTAAAAACTGGGTGACGCATTTGTTCCTACCCGCGCTATCTATAAAAGTCAACGAAATATTCCTCATCGGAAATTCATTTGTGTATTCAGTTACAAAATTGTTCAAATGTTTGATCAAATAATCGTCTTCTATTGAGCTTGGTAGCGGCTGGTTGTAAGCGTGCAATCCTCCCAAATGCGATAGGCTGGTCGTTATTTCTAATGTAATGAAAGTGGTGTGCTTTTTCATGAGTTGCGTTATTTCTGGGATTAGCGATGTTGACTCCTTCGTTTGGTGGGTTTCGTAACCAAACAAGAGCGGCGGGGTCGTGATCTTGAATGTGCCCCGGAGCTGGAAACGTGATCGTTACATGAACATCGGTTATGTCAATATTTGAGCTAACACAAATTGTATTTAGTTGGATAATTTGGCAACTCGCGCACGTACTGCAGCTATCCAGTTGGCATCCTGTCTATGTAAATGGGATAAGTAGTTGCTGTTAGATGCAAATACAGAGTTGAGCCAATAAGTCATTGTGAATCTCTGGACTCAGGAATATCTGATCCAACTTTTCAAGTCATTTATCGTTTGGATTAGAGATCAATATTTGAAAAAAACACACCTGTCAAATAGACTTGCTAAATATTCAAATGGATTTATGATTACATTATCTAGTTGTGTCATTATCGCGCTATTCCTACGCCGTAGAATCTGGTGCATGTCAGTAAGTCGTGTTGGATCGTACGTCAGCGACACGCCCATCGCGCCAGCTGGCGTCATCCGCGAATGCGTTGCCAGGACGTTACTCTCAATTACACTGGATTGAGCATGAATCACGCTTCCTCGCACACTCTTAACTCGACTACAATCATCCTGTGTTTGATATGACACACCCCTCAGTTTAACTTTTATAAATAAATGCGTATTGGAAATAGGGCCTATCTGCTATCCTAGCTATAAACCTAAACTCGAGGAGTTTTTTGCTGGAAAAGCGATGCCTGGTCTCTTGTATTTAAAAAATCCAGTTATCAGAGTTTGCTAGCCTGACAGTTTTTGTGCAATTGCTGTCCTATTTCCCTTAGGTGTTTTCACACTTTCAGCCTCTTACTCAATTTCCGCCATTACATGGACATTTATTGTCCAGATTTCCGGAATACTTACCGTGCCCAGACTCAACACCGCATACAGCGGCACCTCCAAAGTCCCCAACCATTTGTTATAGTAGCGATAGTGAACGGTCTTATTAGAATGTTCCTCTTCGGAGAATCCTTCCACTATATTGGCTTTGTACTCGTCGTAGATGTTGATATGGACTGAAGATAAAGGCTCAAGTCTGGAAGTGATGAGGAACTTTCTGCTGTTACCAAATTAATTACGCTGTATGTCTAAATGGAATTATAGTGGCGAAAAGACAGAAAGTGTTCTTAATGCAAAATGCCCTCCTTATCATGTTACTAACTTGGTATTAATTTTGAGGGTGTGATTCCAAGACGGATGACAGCCGATGGCGGTAACGGTCTGAGCAGATGTGCCTCTGTAGTTTACTCGAACGAAAGGCCTTAGAGATCGCACTTTGAAACCTGAAACAAAAACATAAAAAGATCCAAATTGAGAACCTCCTCCTTTTTGAGAAGTCGATTAAAGAAAAGCCATTGTCCAGTTATATTTGTCCAGAGCATTGAGTTGTACTATTTTGTAACAGATAGGTAATAAGTAATTTCCAAAGTCACCTGCAATCATCTCATCATCTTCAGCTATCTCGTCAAGAACCGCAGCAGTTCGGTCAAGCAGATTGAAAGCTCTTATTACAGTCACATGAATCTCTTGATCTTTGCCTAAAGACTCCCTCAAAATCTGCTGTTTCGTAGAGTTTGAGGCCGTTGCAAGGACCCCTACATTAGACTGGTTGGAAAATAAACTTCTGTAATGGAAAAATTAACAAGGATAAGCTCTAATCAGATTATGGTTAAGAAAAATGTTAATGATACCGACCTGAAACTAAAATTAAACTCTTTAACGACATCTTTATGTGTCTTCTGAAGTAGGTACTCGTTCAGACTTCGCAACATATTTTTGTTTAACTTTTGAACATACTTCGCTCCAATAAACCTTTGCAACTCGATAGGATCCATCTCCATTTCTGTGTTATTGAGATAGTCCATATCGAACTCCTTTTCGTTCGTCTTTTGAAGACAGTTTAGTTGATCTGTAGTTATTTGACTTGCGTGGAGAGGAACCAGTTTCTTGTCGATACCAGTAAAACCTCCAATATTCCTCAAGTGAAGCAACTTCAGCCGTGTAATCTCTGGATTATTATCTTCCAGAGGAAAGGTGTCGTCATCTTGCATTTCCATTTGGCATAGTTTCGTAATTGTCTCTATCATATAATCGTCAGTTACATCTTTCTCATATATCTTACTGATAACGTCTAATAATACGTCTAAATTCGGTTTCTCAATACCATGCAACAGTCTTTTAATTCTTTTCCCTAATTCCATTGAAGATTTAACAGCTTGAGATTTATTCTGATCTAGCTTGTCGTTCCAACCAACTTTCATGTTTATTTCGTAGTTCGTAAATAACTTTCCTTTGAATAAATTGCTACTTTTAAGTCTCACTTTATTTGCGTGAGCTATTTCTTTCATACTTACACCACTGCCTACATATTTCAAATTCGATTCAACTATTTCCTCGCGGATTAGACTTTCAGCCACAAATTCAGCATTTTCGTTCGTTTTTCTTACCTCTTGCAAATTAATTCTAAAATCCGAAACCTTTGTACCATTTTCTAGTAAAACAATCCTTATACTTGTATTCTTTGCAAGAATCTGCACCGAGAAACTCTCAGTAAATTCCACACAAAACATATCATCACTAGAATAATTTTCAGATTCGCATACAAAAACATCGTCTACATACATGAAAAAGTTATAATTAGTTTTCGGAAATCTCTGACCCTGCTGTTCAAAATCTGTTATAATAGATTCGTCTTTTTTCAAATACAATTCCACTTGACTTTTAGTTAAAACAGTATTAACGAACATTTCAACTTCGCTTTTTATTTTGTCTTCATCAAATTGTAATTTTGGCTTAGAAAGTTTTTTATCTGTATTTGTATTTTGCTCATTCTTAGCTTCTTTATACTCCAAGTACCTAGTCACGAAGTCATATTCAATTTGGTCAAGTGTATCTGTATATTCTGTGTTGAATACATCATTCCATTCTTTCTCGTATTCAGTTTCATCTAAAATAATTTGATTTAACTCCAAATTGTAAGGTGTGTCAATACATTCACGCCTCTCTCTTAACATTTCTACATCTGCCCATAGCGATATTATTTTATGAGTGGCTTCTTTCTTCGCTTTAAGTGATTCTTTATATTTTTCTTTCAGCTTTAGTAACTTTTCTGTGTAATTTCTCAGTGTATTATCGAACCGTACGTCGTATTTTTTACTGGGACTAACTTTCATTAAATCTATCTTAAGGTTGTCTTTTGTATCTCTACTTACTTTGATGTCTTTAGCGAGATCTTTAAGAACTCGCTGAATATAAATGTATTCATTATAATATTCTACAACTTTGACACAAAGTAGTTTTTCTAATGTGAAGGAATGGTGATGCTTAGGTGTTATGTTTTTTATTGTTATGTCTAAAAACTTGATGGAGTCGTCTTTATCTCTTTCAGTGTGTTTGGCTACTACGTCATCGAATGCACGTGGATCAACATATTCTACTGCAATCAGAGAGTCGTCAGACACAGCATTCTCCAGTATTCTTGGAAAAATTGGGCTCAAGTAAGCGGCTTTGGCTTTAGGGGTCCACCTACAATGTATACAAGTGAAATAAATGGTTTCAATATAATTGCAACTACTTGCAAAGATGATAAAGATTTATAACATACCATAAACTTACATGTTATCAAGTAATTAGTTTAATTTTATTTTATTTGATGAAAAAAACTTACCCGTTTTCAGCATCCACAAGGAATGTTTTAGGTTTCTGAAATGGAGTAAATTTAGAATCCGTTCGCAAATAACTACTTTGGCGTTCCTTAGAAACATCCACTAAAGACACCACATTCTCTGTCACCGGCACAACGGACGCGGCTATCTCTGAACTTATCAAGTCCATCAAATTCGAAGGCTTTTCTTTTTTCTTCCCCTTTTTCTTCTTAAAATGTTTCTTAGGTTCCGTTTTAACATCTATCTGCGTAAAAAAATCATATTCGTTCAAATGTTTCGGTGATTGTTTTGAAGAAAATGAAGTCTCAATATCATCAAGTGTCGTGTCTTGTTTTATTTCGTGATACTCTTGGATATCGTTCTCAAGTGAATCATCGGCAGTAAAATTACTCAGTTCTATATTTTCATTCATAATGTTATATTTTTGTAGTATTTACAATCACGATATCACACTCTCGTTTATTGTTACCGCCATTGGTTGCTGTGGAAACCTAATTTATGGTATTTTGTCTATAGGTAGCTATTGTAACTCTTTTTCATTACCTTTCTGTTTAATATTAGGTATAACTTTACATTCGAATCAAGTTATAATTTATATGTAACTTATTTTAAAAGAGCTCAAATGTAACGAAAGGTGTCATGAGGTGTTAGTCTGAAAAAAAATGTTGTATTTGTGTACTTAACTTTTATACTCAATACTCAATACTCAATACTCAATTCTTTATTAGCATTCCATATGTTATAACAGGTGGTACATTTAGATTAGTGACAATATGGACCCTATAGGGCACAGCTTAAAGAAGGTGGAGAGTTTTAATACTAGCTTATTATTAAATGATAATTATATTTAAAAACATATTAATTTAAGTGTACATGTGAGAGTCGGTGTGAATGGGTGTGTGCGCTTGTGTGTGTGCGTGTGTGTGTGTTTGTGTTATGATTTGTATGTGTGTACTTTTATATAGTTTTTATTTATTAAAGGATTTGTCTTCCATGTATTCTTTTACTGTGTAATAACATTTGTCGTTGAGGAATTGCTTTAATTTCTTTATAAATATTGAAGTTTTAGGTTCATCTTTTATGTTCTTTGGTAGATTATTATATACTTTGATGGAGCTTACTAAAGGACCGGAAGAGTGAATTTTAAGGTTGGATGTAGGTAAATTTAATCTATTTTTATGCCTCAAGTTATGTTTACTTTGAATTTCTTTGCGGGTTTTATAAAATTCTGGATATTTTCGGACGAATTTGCAAATTTCTAGAATATATAGACAAGGAAATGTTAATATATTGTGTTTTTGAAAATGAGGTTTACAGCTGTCTAATTGATCTATATTTGTTAATATCCGGATGAGTTTCTTTTGTAGTGTAAATATGGTATGTGAATCAGTGCTGTTCCCCCAGAGTATGACCCCATAGCTGAGCCACGCTTGAGCGTATGCATAATAAGTGGCGAGTGCCGTTTGGAAGTTGGTGGTTCTCTTTATTTCGCGTAAGGCGTATGCAAATTTCGAAAGTTTAGCTCGAATCTTTTGAACATGAGATTTCCAGTTTATGTGTTTATCTATAGACAATCCTAGGAGTGTGAAACTATTAACCTGCTCTAATTTTGTTGTGTCGTATGTGTAGTCAATTTTTATAGGGTCTCTTTGGTGTGGGTGGAAGGTTATAAGTTTGGTTTTGGTGAAATTTATTTCAAGGTTGTGGTTTTTTAACCAATTAATAACGATTGAAAGGAGGCTATTTAGTTTATAGATTATATTTTCGTTAAATTTATAAGAGGTCAGTAATGATACGTCATCTGCGAACAAAACACATGGTTCATTTATTGCTTTAGGAAGGTCATTTATGTAGATGAGGAATAAGAGACACCCTATGACACTCCCTTGGGGGATTGAAGCATTTATGGCTTTTATATTTGATCTTATTTGTAATATTTCTTTGGTTTCTTTGTCGAAAAAATCTATCTCAACAACCTGCTCTCTATCCTTAAGATAAGATTCGAACCATTTATAGGCATTTCCACGAATTCCGATTCCGTGCAACTTATTTAGAAGTATTCCAAATTGCACTTTATCGTATGCCTTGGTCATATCCAGTAGTATACCTATAGCATACTTTTTGTTATTTATTATATTTAAGGCTTCTTGAATAAATTTGTAGACTGCTAATGTTGTAGATCTGTTTTTACGAAAGCCATTTTGACAATCATCTAATATTTTATATTTTTCGCAAAAAGAATAAACTCGTTTACACATTGCCTTCTCAAATATTTTAGATGCTGTTGGCAGTAGGGCAATAGGGCGGTAGTTGTTAGGGTCTGTTTTTTGGTTTTTCTTATGTATAGGTTTAATTAAAGCTGTTTTAAGTTCTTTAGGGAATTTTCCTTCTTCAAAAGACTGGTTTATTAGTAAGTAAAAAGGTAGTGTAAGTTCGTTTGCGCAAAGCTTAAGGAGGAATGGAGGCAGGTCATCTACACCGCAGCTCTTTTTATTACGTAGGTTTTTTATTATTTGGTTTACTTCGTATCCATCCACTGGGTTGAGGAACATGGTATTTTCTGTAGGACAAACAACCGGTGCTCCCTTTGGTTCGATGCCAGAACTGCAAGTATTTTCGCCTATTGATGCGAAAAAGTTATTAAAGAAATTAGCTATTTGCTTAGGTTCGGTTATTAAGTTATTATTTATTTGTAGTTTCAAATTGTTTTTGTTTTGTTTTTTTATTTTGTTTGTTCTTTCGTTTATTATACTCCACATGGTTTTAACTTTATTAGTAGATGTACTCATTTTGTTTATATATTGTAGTTTTTTTGATGTTGTTACAGTTTTTTTCAAGATTTTTTCGTATTTTTTGTAGTATCGCGTTAGTATAGGGTTGTTGGTTTTAAGCGTAATGGTTTTGAGTAGCCTTTTATTTTTACAAGCTTGTTTGATGCCTTTGGTCAGCCAATATTTTTTAAATTTAGTTTTTAATTTAATTTTTATTTTAGGTATACATGTATTTAAGATGTTTTGTAATACATTTTTAAAGCGTGTATAATTTTCATCAATGTTTTTATTTGTTGTTATTATTTCCTGCCACTTTTGTTTACCAATTTCTGATTTGAATTTTTTAATGTTTTCTTCGTTATATATTCTTTTTCTCGTGTACCAAGTTACTTGTTTATTGTTTTTAGTGTTTTGTAATTGCATGTGAAAAATAGTAGCATTGTGATCAGAGAAACCCAATTCTTCAACGGTTGTGTAGTTGTCTTTAGTATTAAAATTTGTGAATATTAAGTCTAGACATGTAGAGGTAGTTTGTGAAATGCGTGTTGGTTCTTTTATATGTTGCGTGAATTTGTATTCCAACATGAGATCTAAAAATAAATTAGTTTTTAAACAGTTGTCTAAAATATTAATATTCAGGTCTCCACCTAATATTACGTCATGTCTACTATATTTACTATTTATAAAATACATAAGTTTTTTTAATTGACACATAAATACTCCTTCCTCTCTTCTATTCCAATAAATAGTTATAATAAGTATATTATCTTTTGGTAGTTCTATTGCACAAATTTCCATACAATATTCAATAGACATATCTCTAATATCACAAATCTCTTTATATTCTTATAATGTAAAGGTGTAAACAATTGTTGGCTTACCTGAATTTAGTACATTTTGAAATACAAACCAATTAATGTAGTAAAGTGCATAGTTCAATAAACACAACAACTCATATGAATAACAGTCTCACAGAGCGAAAAGCCGTTAAGTTAGATCAGAATATTTTAATCCGACAGATGGCGAGGCATGACATTAACTGTCAGAAGATTATGTCACTGTCACCGTTTCACAACAAAGACGAAAGTTTTGTGAGTTTATTCAAACGAAAAGTTTATTATGTTCAAAACATGGCACGATTTTGTTTAGAAGGCAGCGACGAGTACTGTTTGGCGTTATCCGACCAGCCAAAACGTTTTGACGCGGATAGTCCAGTCACAAATGTATTTTTCGACGACAGTAATGGACAGGTAATGACCATGAATTTCCTTGTTTCTATTACTAATTGGTCGTGATTAGTGGACCGTAATTAACACTTAGATAATCCTATTATAATGTCAACAGCTTTGTCAATCTTAAAAATGATTTTAACCAGCTCAAAAGTAATTTAGAAAGACATGTTGTTAACTAATACTTCACCATTTTTTGTTTTCTAGGTTTTTACAGTTAGGTCTGGGGGCGTTACAGGCGTCACGGTCAATGGCATGGACGAATCAAAATCCACTTCATTCCGTATGGAGGACCGAGGACCAATAATATCAATTAAATTCTCACCAGATCTGAAAATACTGGCAATACAGAGAAACCAAGATACGCAGAATGCTACTGTAGAGTTTGTGAACTTCAAAGACTTGGCCCCCACTAATGTTGAATACTCTCATACATGTAAATGGAAGAATGCAAAGATATTGGGTTTTGTTTGGCCCAAAGTAAATGAGATTACGTTTATAACGGACCATGGTATTGAATTGCTACAAGTTTTGCCTGAGAAGAAACAGTTGAAGAGTTTGAAAAACACTTCTTTCAGGTACAATACAATATCTACATCTTAACTCTTTCCCTACTAACTTGTCCCAGAAACAAAATATACCTATAGAATAATAAATTTGAAGTCTCCTAAAGCTATTCTATTTCTCATTGTCAGCTGTGCATGGTTCTCATGGTGCTCTCAGAGCAACATCGTGCTGCTGGCCGGCAACAATGGGCTGCTGCTGCAGCCGTTCTCTCTCAACAACTCCACCATCACCAAGCTGCAGAAGTTAGAGTGTAAGGATTGGCGTTTATTATGTTCGTACTAATATTGACAAAAAGCAGGAAACTCTTTCCATTACTTTAGGGTGCTTTGAAATTGGATGTTATTATATGACGTCATTGCTGCATTCGCCTTAAAAGTCATGTATTAAAAAATACTCTTTCTATAATAATCATGTAAAACTTAGTGACTTAGTAAACTGGTAGATAGTTAAGCTAGTCTTAGTAGTGAAAGTTATAAATTACGATACTATTACTGAAAAATAGTACCTCAGCTTCAGGAACACAAATGATCACGAAAATTACAAAAAAACTGTTTCTTCATCAGTTTCATGTTATTAGGAATCTGTGAGAGATCATATGTATACTGTAGATCTGTATAGTATATAACACACATTCTAGTGGAGGCTACAAGACCAGTAGTGGAGCGCGACGTGTTCATCCTGCGGCTGTGCGAGACGACCTGGTGCGCCGTCTTCAGGCACGGACACTGTGCCACCGTCTCCGCTCCTGGACCCACTGAGGTAACTGACTTTGTTCAGTCTGGCGCACTGACATCAGAATCACTGAAGATTTAAATATTTAAACAGATAGTCTTGTTTGATCCTTTGACAGTCTTGATAGTCTCAGTCTTTGATAGTCTGTTTGATGAAGGAATAGTTCCCTCAGAATGTAGGTGGAATTGCGGGGAGCCAGTATCGTTGTGTGTATAAAATCCTCTAAGCTGCAAAAATAAAACTCATAATATAATAATGTCATAGTATTTAAAGACCCTTTATAATTAAGCTGGTTTCAACTAATAAAGTAATGTTGTGTAGGTATGGCTGATGCCTATCACGGGCCCTGCCGGCCTCCACAGCACGCACGTGCTCAAGACGGGGCTGGTCGGACGGTTTGCCGTCAACGTGGTCGACGATCTCATCGTCGTGCATCATCAGGTAACTAAAATATGGTTTCCGATGATGATGATCATTGTACGTCACAATTTTATGACTCAATGCAGGGACGGATCCAGCTAACATACAGTTGTGAGAAATCCGTGATAGGCAGATATAGCTTAATATTCTTATAAATTCATCATCATCATCATCATCATCATCATCATCATCAGCCTATCGCAGTCCACTGCTGGACATAGGATATTGTGGGTTTTCTTAAAACTTTCACAAAGCAGCCCGTGGTCTGGAAGTTGGTCACTGATTCACCCGTGCATCGGAAAGCACGTTAATGTCGGTCCTGCGCCTGATCTCTCTCCGGTCGTGTCGCATTGCCGTCCCATCGGGTTATGAGAGTGAAGGAATAGGGAGTGCACCTGTATCTGCGCAAATGCTTGTGCACTATAATATGTCCTGCGCAGTTGGCTAATCTCCTTACATGAGAACAGCCGCCGTAGCCGATAATCGGCTTGGAGGAAATCAATACAGAGTAAATACAGGAATAAATAAGAGACTATACAGGAATGAATTTTATTCAGTGCGCAAACTTTGTCAACTTGTAGTTAAATAAGTTTTATAGATACGTATATTTTTATTTTGTCGAGTTTTAGTACAAAAAACAAAAGTTATTGATAGCGAAAGATGTTTATTTTGTAACCGATTGTACGGTCACAGTCGTCATAGTAGGCACGGCGGCAACGCGAAACCGGTTTACTGACGCGAGCGCTGCTCCAAGCGCGTAAGAATAGTTGGTATCCATATTTTGCTGATTTTAGGGCGGACAAAAGAATGAAAAAATTTTTTTTACTGATGATGCAGATATGTTCTGTTAATGATTCTGGACCTCCAGTTTTTTTTTGTGCACTGCTTAAAATTCATTCCTGTATAAGAGACTACATAAGAAAGTATAAGTCAAAGTCAAAAACGTTTATTGAAAATAGGCTAGTTTTTAGCACTTTTTCACGTCAAATAATACAAAAGGACAGCACCCCCAAAACGGGGGGCGTTTTAGGTTTTAGCCATAACACTAGGAAGTGGTGTCCTTTCACCACTTCCTAGTGTTATGGCTGGGAAGAAGAAGTAGTGAAGAACAAACTTCCCAACAACACAGCTGTCTATTACAATGTAATTATAATTAAATTACAATTATACAATTCAATATCGTTTCAAATTATAGTCACAAAAAAATATATATATATAAAAAACACTTGTTGTCCACTTCAGAGCTACCATCTGCGTGTATCTGTGAAATAATCTTTAATGTTATAATAAGCCTTTTTAATCAGAATATCCTTAATTTTGATTTTAAAAGAGCTGTCCGTTAGTTCTAACAAATGAACTGGGATTCTATTATAAATGCGTATACAAAGGCCCACAAACGAACCGTGCACTTTATGCAATCGATAGTTGGATGCGGTTAATTTATGTTTATTTCTAGTGTCGAAATTGAGCACGTCACTCTTTTCACTAAATAACTCTATGTTTTGCCTTACATATATTGGCATAAATATATTGAGACGCCACAGTCAGAACACCAATATCCTTAAACCTTTCCCGTAGGGAGACTCTAGTACCTTCGGTATATAGCACGGACAGCGCGCTTCTGTAACACGAAGACATTTTCTATGTCGGCAGCATTGCCCCACATAAGAATTCCGTAGGACATAACACTGTGGAAATAACTGAAGTACACTAAACGCGCCGTGGCTACATCGGTGAGAGCTTGCTATTATATGCTCACCCCATTGAATTTTGGAGTCTACAGTTATTCCTAGAAAAGTGGTAGCTTGGACCGTTTCAATTTCCTCATTGTTTAAAATTACACTGGGGCTAAGATTTTTCACGTTTGGCAAAGCAAATTTAATACATTTGGTTTTTTTCGCATTCAAAACCAAATTATTGGCTGTGAACCAGTGCGTTACTAATGACAGACACGAATTCACGTCATCAAAATCTACTCTATTCCTATCAACTTTAAAAATTAGAGACGTATCATCAGCAAACAATACTACATCACACAATGATTTTAAATAATATGGCAAGTCATTAATGTACACAAGAAATAAAAATGGCCCTAGAATCGAGCCTTGCGGTACGCCCAAACGAACGGGTAGATTGGAAGATTTGACACCATTAACTTAACGTCAACACATTGCATTCTACCGCTTAAATATGAGCTAATAACACTAAGTGCGCTATCTCTAATACCATAGTACTTAAGCTTCTGGGTAAGCGTTTCATGTTGGACGCAGTCGAATGGCTTAGAAAGATCACAAAACACCCCAATTGCATTCTGCGACTTCTCCCACGCGGTATAAATGTGCTTCAGTAGAGCAACTCCGGCATCCGTTGTCGAGCGACCCTTAGTGAAACCATATTGTTCCGCATTATGTAAATTGAAATGGCGCAGTAGCTGATTTAAAATGATTTTTTCATAAATTTTGCTTAACGCGGGTAAAATTGAAATCGGCCTAAAGTTGCCTAGGTCATTCTTGCTCCCTGATTTAAAGAGTGGTATAATATAACCTTACTGTATTTCATAAGTTCGGGAAAGGTACCCGAGTCAATACACTCATTAAATATACTGGCCAAATAGCAGCGTTTTACCTGAAATAAAACGCATATTAAATACTTACCTTATTTGAAGCTTACTAGTTTGAGATAGGCACCTACGTGTTTTCCGCTTTTATCTCCGTCCTTTTCTACCCCATATCTTGCATCTCTCTCGCACACCGACCAGTTTCACTCCCCACCAGGCAGGAGGCGACGAGTGTTCTCGGCGGCCACAGTTCGTCATTGAGTCGAAAACACCAGGCAGAAATTAAAATGTAAGCTTCAAATAAGGTAAGTATTTAATATGCGTTTTATTTCAGGTAAAACGCTGCTATTAAATTCTTGACCGTTATTTGAAGCTTACTAGTTTGAGACGTGTTTGTTATCGCCTGGTGGAAGTGGACGCCAATGTGAGCAAAAGCACAATGAAATTGTGTATGTAAATAGGTACTTAGGTACACGAGTAATCACATGTAAGTATGTGTATTGCGTCCTGGAATACTAATGTAATAAAAGTTAACTGGTACTGGTACTCAGCTACATCCTGTTAGACTGGAAGCCGACCCCATCATAGTTGGGAAAGGGGCTCGGAGGATGAGTAATAAAAATTAAAAGAGAGATGCAAGAACAAAAGCAAAATTGATTTCATTTTCTAATAGTAATTAACAAAAACATTGCGATACTTCTTAATAACAATAGTAACAAAAATATAGACATTAATCAGCTAGATTAATTAAATAATCGAGATAACTTGCTACTTCTATTTAGTGGGTATCTTTCCCTTCTGTAAAAATGGGCAAATGTATTGCCTGATCGCCAATCACCCTTGGCTAATATATCGTCCAAAGGTATATTGTCAACACAGATTTTGACGCTACCGCCGAGCGGAAGCTTCCTGGGGTTGTAGTTATTCCTGCCTCTTTTAACAATGTCTTAATCCACCCGCAATCATCGTTCGGGTGGCTGCCTTTGGTTGGCCTCTAACGGATATAAATAAATTTAAGGAATTAGCCGATGTCCGTCTATCTTCTAACAAGGACTTAGTCTGTCTGACTCAATACACTGGACTTAGATTTATATTTTCCTGATTATCCATCAAACAACAGCCCGACTGCCTATGACTAGAACTGTCGGTCTTAGAGCCAAAGACTGGCCATAAGATTAAATTATCTTTGTTGTTTTTGAAATGTTCTGGGTCTATTGCAAGCAAGGAAAGATCATGGACTCGCCTTTTCGAAACAAGCTAGCAAAAGAAAGAGCAGCAGTGTGCCTGGAAGTTGCAAATGGATTATTCTCGTCTACGTTTACTGCACTTAAGTAGGTTACCAATTGGTCAATATTCCAGATGGACGGCTTCCCGGGGAACAGGTTTGCTCAGCGCTATTGATTTTAAAATGTGTCCGACTAGAACGTGTGAACTTAGCTCTCCAGCGGTTTCTGCATTGCATAGTGTAGCTATAACTGACTTGTGTAATAAAATAGTATTGTATGCTAGTTTATTTACTATGTGTAAGTCCGCTAAAAATTGGGTAAGTATAGGTCCAAATAGGGATTCAAGGATTCATAGGATCCAATTTCATACTTTTCGCCCCAATTTAACCATCGACTCCAAGCTGATTGATAAGTGTTGCGTGTGGATTGAAGAAAACTTCAGTCGGAGAGACTCCTTGTCCCTCCCCCCCCCATTTCCTTGACCTTGGCAGGGGGTATCCCCGTTGCTGTGTCTATCGGTTTCTGCTCGAGGTTCATCAGTGTGTAGGGTACTGCTAATGATCGGGACTTCAAATCTGCTCGCCAAAATACCTGGTGCCAACTACTATGAGATTAACTCCCGTTCCTGAATTGAGATGACTGAGGACCTTCGGTATAAGGTAAGGTGGCGGGAATACCCATGCTAGCGGGTAAGTCCAAACTTGAGAAAAAGGCATCGTGGAACCCCGCTTTCGGGTCCTTCAGATCTAGGGGCACGTAGTACACAACTATGTGTCTCTGGGCTCGCTTCGAGGCAAATAGGTCCACTGCTGATACAAGATGCCACTCCGGTGGAGGTTTGTGTCGGGAGAGATGGTCTGCATGACTGTTGAATAGGGCTGGTATATGATTCACGACGTGATAGATTTGATACAGCTCGAGATAACTGAATACTTTGTACGTCAAGTTCGGTAGGCTCCTTGATCGGGTGCCACCTTGATTTCTTAGATATGACACCACAGTCCCCTTTTTTGCATTGAAAAATGGCTGTTGATCTCCTTAGCAACTCGCCGTGATAATCCGTTGCAACTCTATCAGTGAAAGGCTTTTTCTCTCTTGTTCCATGAACCCATTACGGGAGTTCCGTTCAGTTGTGCCCCCATCTACATCGGAGGCGTCCGTGGTTATAAGGTGACAGGGAAGTGGCGTATGAATATCCAAGGTTTGGTGGCAGCTGACCAGCCACCACTTTAGATCTGCTAAGGCATCTGCTGGTAGGTTCAACATTGCTATACTCCATTCACCGAGCCGTGAGCCCACAATGTAACCAAAGAATGACACTTTCAAAATGGTGGGTATAACCCGACCGATGACAAAAACGTCACATTTTTATGTAAAATGTTCTTAATATCTGTGGTCTTCAATTAAGTAGGGTTCTATGTATGACAGTCAAGACTTCTAGGTTCCTTTTATGTAAACCATGTAAACGATTTACAACATATTTCATTAAAATTAAGAAAATAATTATTTACGGCATTTATTATATTTGATTTCAAATAAGTTTGAAAAGATAGCATAAGTTCCACAGACATCGTTCTAAAATATCATTTCTAATGTTGTCAGTATATTACTTTCGTAGTTATTTTTATAAAATATGATCATTACTTCACTCGTGACTTTAAGAACCCTTTTTATGGTTTGTTCACCGTTTGGCTCACGGTTCCATGAATAGGGTAGGTATAGATTGCTGTTCAACACTGCATTGAGGAAAGTGAGGAGAGCCCGGTAATGCAGTCTGTCGTATGGGACAACGAAAACTTGCGAAGTTTAAAAGTCCTATCAAGCTATGCAGGTCTTCTAAGTTTGTCGTGTTGTTTGTCACGTAGTGCGTTTTGTCATTATCTTGTTGATAATGCTTGCGATTTATTCACTTGCCATCCAAAACGTGGTGCAAATGATCCCAAAGTAGGCGAATATATCTTGGTGAGCCACCAGAAAATCGAGATACACAATTAACCCTTGAGTTTCCAAAGTTTAAGCCACCCAATTGGTCACTGTGGCGAAGGTCTTGGGTGCCGTGCTTAAGCCAAATGGTAGGCACGTAATCTGAAGCAGTCTTCTTCTGTATACTAGTCGAAGAACATGTCTGTGACTTTCGGCTACCGGAAGGTAGAAGTAAGCCTGGGCGAGATCCACTTGCACAGCCCTTCGTCTTTCTGAAGAAACTCTAGCACCCGAAAAACATTTATTAAACTGAAGGGTTCCGTAATTATGAACTTGTTGAGAACCTTGAGATTGAGTATTGGACGGTTCTTTCCGTCGCCTTTTGGGCACAAGAAACATATTGGAAGGAAAGCTGGCAGAATTTGCAGCTATCAATAGAACTTTTTGTTTTATCATTTGGGATATGACGACATCCATCTCTTTGGACTCTCTGGTCAAATCTGGCATTATCTATCAAAGGTGGCTTTTGGCCAATGGTATGCGATACCCAGTTATTATTTTTGACAAGAAAGGCGGAGCTCCCATTTCTTTCCATTGGTCTTGATATAATGTTAGGCAACCCGCCTCGAAGGTCATAACTTACGTGCCTTGTTGGACGCATCAAAGTCCGCCTGCGGTCCTGGACGCTTTCCGTTTCCTCTGTTGGACATAGTTCCTATTGTAATTTGCTCGTGATTCCCATGTCCCAAGGGACCCTTTAGAGTTTTGCGTCACACGCCATTCAGCGTGAGTGTGATTACCATTTCCCTTCGAGGGACGGTTATAATAGCGACTCTTCGAGAGTCGATCCAAATAGCCACCCTGCGAGGGTAGATTGCAATGATGGTACGACCCGCAACATGCATGATTGGTACCCTGCGAGGGTCCGTGATAATGAGCCGACCCCTGCGGGGGGTGGCTAGAATACTTACTGGTCCCTACTTTGTAATGATGCTGCGACTCGCAAAATGCAAGATTGGTACCCTGCGCGGGTCCGTGATAATGAACTGACCCCTGTAGGGGGTGGCTAGTATACTTACTGGTCCCTGCTTTGTAATAATGTTGCAACTCGCAACATGCAAGATTGGTACCCTGCGCGGGTCCGTGATAATGAACCGACCCCTGCGGGGGGTAGCTAGTATACTTACTGGTCCCCACTTTGTAATGATGCTGCGTCTCGCAACATGCAAGATTGGTACCCTGCGCGGGTCCGTGATAATGAGCCGACCCCTGCGGGGGGTGGCTAACAGACTTACTGGCAGTCCTAGGCGGAGCGTACCAAGTCTTTCAAGGCCGAAAAGCATCACACGCCGTGATAATGAGCCGACCCCTACGGGGGGTGGCTAACAGACTTACTGGCAGTCCGTGGCGGAGCGTACCAAGTCTTTCAAGGCCGAAAAGCTTTCTTGACACCATCAGCCCTCTTCAAGTGCAGTAGTGACCAGTCCGAACTAAGGAGATGCCGGTTGGACCGCACCTCACACCATTCTTTTTTGTCAAAAAGTTGAACGCCTTGCAGGATTGAACTAGGGCCACAGGTGCCTTAGGAACTTCGGGTTTGCTTTCTTTTCCATAGTCACGTGCACGGGCTGTGGTAGCTTTATTATTTACCGCATCTGTATTTGCTTTATAAGTCACTCATTCTGAAAACAAATTACTGAAAAAAAAAGTACACGGAAGAAACTCGTGACAAAAAAGGGGTAGATGTACAAAATATTAACACTTGATTTCGCAAAATCGAATATCGAACGGTAAAACCGTTAACAAATTGTATAAAATATTATAAACTCACCTGTGTGTTCTGCGAGAGCACTGAGTTTATTTTTTTTTTTTTTTTCAACGAAATACTACAGCGGTTGGTTAGACCAACCTTCTCGGGCGGAAAACAAGACGCCAATGACGAACTGTGGCCGCCGAGAACACTCGTCGCCTCCTGCCTGGTGGGGAGTGAAACTGGTCGGTGTGCGAGAGAGATGCAAGATATGGGGTAGAAAAGGACGGAGATAAAAGCGGAAAACACGTAGGTGCCTATCTCAAACTAGTAAGCTTCAAATAACGGTCAAGAATTTAATAGGGTGCAATATCGTCAATAATACAGTCTATAACTTTTACAGAGATACCCCACAAGTCACCTGTCTTTTTTGAATTTAATGACTTGAAGGTTCTAACTATATCATGAGGTGTAATATAACTAAAAGTAAATGTGGCTTCACATTGGCTAACACTATTTCGTAAAAGTTTTTCGGCGTTGGTGGTAGAGGAGTCTAAGTCGCTAGTGGTCTTTATTGGAATATTAGAAAAGAAGGTATTAAATTCTCTAGCTACATCCGAATCTTTCTCATAAACTTGATTCTCATTAACGATTTTGTATCGAGTATCACGCTGTTTATTTTTTCCAGTCTCACTATTAATAATATTCCACGTAGCTTTAATTACACTATTACTGTTCTTAATTTTATTCCTAAAATACATTGATTTTGCCGCATGACAGACTTTCTTAAACAATTTGGAATAATTTCTAACAAATGTAATAAAATTTTCATCAAATTTATAATTTTTCATTTCATACAGCTCATACAACTTAGCTCTACTCTTGTAAATGCCGGGGGTAGCCCACTCATTGAAATTAGCCGTTTCTTTTATCACGAAAGTTTTGGTTTTAAAACTAGAATTAAATTCATATTTAATGATATCGAACAGAGCTCCGTACATTAAATGGGGATTGTCATTATCTAATATCTCATAGTCTAGTTTTGCAATTATATTATTTTTTAACCGACTTCCCAAAAAGGAGGAGGTTCTCAATTCGGCCGGTATGTTTTTTTTTTTTTTTTTTTTTTTCTATGTATGTACATCGATTACTCGAAGACGCCTGGACCGATTTGCGTGATTCTTTTTTTGTTCGACGCGAAATAGCTGCCAGATGGTCCCATAGTCATCAGGTCAGGATCTGATGATGGAAACCCTGAGAAATCGAGGGCAACCTTCGAAAGTTGTAGGCATACATAGTGTAAAAACTTGACACTCAGGTGTATGCCTGAAAGTACTATTCAACAGTGAAGGTTTGGAGCTGACCTGATGATGGAGACCAGAGAGGGTCGAGGGAACTCGACAACTGAATATGTAAACTACCTCGTGTTTGGGCTTATATTATTTGTATTGACGAGACCTTTGCAACAGTGAAGGTTTCGAGCTGACCTGATGATGGAGACCAGAGAGGGTCGAGGGAACTCGACAACTGAATATGTAAACTACCTCGTGTTTGGGCTTATATTATTTGTATTGACGAGACCTTTGCAACAGTGAAGGTTTGGAGCTGACCTGATGATGGAGACCAGAGAAGGTCGAGGGGACTCGACAACTGAATATGTAAAATACCTCGTATTTGGGCTTATATTCTTTGTATTGATGAGAACTTTCCACTTATATGGATAGTGACAACTATTCGTATCACTGAAAAGCAGTAAATAAAAAACTTTTTTACAAAAAAATTAAACCGACTTCCAAAAACACTAAAAAGCAAAAAAAAACTAATTTTAGGTGCATCGGCCTACAAGTCGGTGGCAAAATTAACTTAGTAACATCCATTAGACACCGACTTGTAGGCCGATGCACCTAAAATTAGTTTTTTTTTGCTTTTTAGTGTTTTTGAAAGTATTAAAACGACTGGTTGTTAAGGGGTGACATGTTATTTCCCGTTTGATTTTATGCTGTCTATCAGGAAACCGTGCCAGTTGACCACAGTGATCGGAAGGAAGGCCATTGGTAATCAGAGTCTCCGTGGCGGTACAATTACTAAATATATATACTAGGGAGAACATTCAGAAGTAAAAAGGAGTTTAATAAGGGAGAACATTGAGATTGTATAAATGGGTGTACATAAGGAGAGTATATTGGGAGAATACACAAGAAAATACATGGGAGAACTTTAAGAGAAGAACCCTAAGAATTAGAATTTATTGATTTGCTTGAAGTATATAAGGAAGTATATTAGAGAGTTCAAAGGGGAGGTACATAAAAATTTGAAATGAGTTTGACGCTACAAGTAAATTAGGGTTATTTGTATACCTTAAAGTTTAAGGTACTTGTGATTAAGGCTTAAATAGTGGATGATCCGTAGCAAAGTGTTATGGCGCGAACAGTAACATTAACTCGACATTGCAGGCCTCTCAATCGTCTCAAATATTCGACATAATGGAGGAGTCGCGTGCGGAGAACAACTGCGTGATACATATACCCGTGGTGCCAGGAGTCAGCATGAAGCCTGCGCTAGTCGGGGACATGCTCTGTCCTATGTGTATCCTTTTGTAAAAATTGCTTGTTGTTTGATGAAATTCTTCAGCTACGAAGATGATCGGATTGTTATTGCAACAGGTTAAGTGAATTTCCGTACGGTTTTTGTCATGTATCTACGAGTCAACTTGCTGAAATCCTGTCATTTACTTTAGGAGGCATTTACTATCTATACTAATATTATAAAGCTGAAGAGTTTGTTTGTTTGTTTGTTTGAACGCGCTAATCTCAGGAACTACTGGTCCGATTTGAAAATTTCTTTCAGTGTTAGATAGCCCATTTATCGAGGAAGGCTATAGGCTACTTTTTATCCCGGTACGGGAAGTAGTTCCCACGGGATGCAGGTGAAACCGCTGGCAGAAGCTAGTAAGGCATAATTTTCCTTGACGCTACACACAGACTCGGACACGTGGGTGGTGTTCCAGCCGGACTACATCATCGACGCGCGCCTCGGCTGTCTGTGGCGCGTGCGCCTCGTGCCCTCCGGACTGGCGCATGAGGTAACATATCCTCACTAACATGACGCTACACACAGACTCGGACACGTGGGTGGTGTTCCAGCCGGACTACATCATCGACGCGCGCCTCGGCTGTCTGTGGCGCGTGCGCCTCGTGCCCTCCGGACTGGCGCATGAGGTAACATATCCTCACTAACATGACGCTACACACAGACTCGGACACGTGGGTGGTGTTCCAGCCGGACTACATCATCGATGCGCGCCTCGTGCCCTCCGGACTGGCGCATGAGGTAACATATCCTCACTAACATGACGCTACACACAGACTCGACATATAGGTATACACATCTCTATGTAATTTCCTTGTATATTAACTTTGTGTACCCTGTTCCCTGGAAGAGACTAGGTACGTAGGGGAAAACATAATGGGATATACCGGAGTACATAAAAGAAGAAATAAGTGTGACGTCAAAAGTAATGGCACGCACACATCACAGTGGCAACTATGGAAGATCCGCCAGTGGCGTTTCATGCCCTACGGAGTGGCGCACTTGGTAACATGACGCTACTCGCAGAATCGGACACGTGCGTTATATTCTAGCCGGACTACACACAGACATAGTATGCCCTGCAAGAATGTTCGGCCCAAAAGCATTTCAAATACATATAAATTCGTGTTACAGCTCCCAAAAGATGAGCTATCGAAGATAGTGGCAGTGCTGCTTCGGCGGACAGACGGACGTGACGCCATCTACCGGCTGCTCAACCAGCTCGTGACACAGGCCGGCTGCTACCTCGCGCAGCTGTCGCACGTCTTCGACGAGATACATGCGCTCTACAGGTATGCTGTACTGTCCCTGTTGGTGAACACAGTGCTGCTACGGCGGACAGACTACTAGGACATTATCTCCTATCATTCTATCCTAGTATATTCTGACATGAGATCAGGCTGTTGGGTGGGAGCGAGCTCAAATGTCTCCTGCTTTGGATAGAGCTGAAAAAAGATCAAACTTTTACCGACTTTTACCCCCACCAAGGTTAAAGTCAGTAAAAGTTCTTTCGAATAATTCCATAGCCACATAGATTGGGGAGGGTTACTGTAGGGTGAAGCCAGTTTAAAGATGCTTTTAGGTCTTCTCTCAATTTTACAGTAATATTTTTGGTATTTTCCTAAAGTTTTCCCGTGATTTTCTAGAAAATGGGCAGAACTCGAGGTAGCCCGTAACACGGCGGGTCAGTCCCCCGCGCCGGCGCACACGCAGCAGTTCCGCGTGCTGGTGTCGCAGCCCGACGCCTGCGCGCTGCTGCAGCAGCACGCCGCCGACCAGTTCCTCGTGCAGGTGAGTGTAACACGGCGGGTCAGTCCCCCGCGCCGGCGCACACGCAGCAGTTCCGCGTGCTGGTGTCGCAGCCCGACGCCTGCGCGCTGCTGCAGCAGCACGCCGCCGACCAGTTCCTCGTGCAGGTGAGTGTAACACGGCGGGTCAGTCCCCCGCGCCGGCGCACACGCAGCAGTTCCGCGTGCTGGTGTCGCAGCCCGACGCCTGCGCGCTGCTGCAGCAGCACGCCGCCGACCAGTTCCTCGTGCAGGTGAGTGTAACACGGCGGGTCAGTCCCCCGCGCCGGCGCACACGCAGCTCTTTTCAGCCACTTTTGCAGGCTATCTTGAAGTACTGATGTGATTTCCGTAACGAAGTCTCTTTAGTGCTTTAATGTAATCCCTTATCTTCTCTAAACTTTAAACATCCTTATGTACTCCCCTTATGTACATCCTTATATACTCCCCTAATGTACTCCCCTTAAATACTTTCTTCCGTTTCCGTTATGTAATCTCTTTATATTAGGTCGTTTTCGACTTTGACTTTTAAATATCATGAATTAACTTAAATCCATATCATTAGGAATCTCCATTTCTTTTCCAACCGACATCTTTAAATTGGCCTTAGGCCTTAGGCTCCCCTTATAAACTTCCTTAGGTATATATTGCTTCTTTACTTTCTTTCTCACCAAGTTATAGCCAAGTTTCGCTGTCATTTTGGCAACGTATTTTTTTATCCTTTGTCATGTTTTTATGTCGGCTTAATAGAACTCTTTAATGACTGAATAAATAAAAAGGTTGCTGACCGTCTTTTGAACTATTTCTACTCTCCCCCACACAGGTAGTAACAGCATACGTCGCTTCCCTCTGCCGCAACTCGCTAGTCATTCAACCAGTGACCTCTGAACTGATGGTCCGCGCACTTGTAACGCGGGGGAGTGCGGCACGGTTACGCGCGGCGCTGCGGCGCGGGGCGCTGGGCGACGCGCGGGCGCTGGCCTGCGCGCTGCTGTCGCTGGGGCACCTTGATCCTGCTGCAGCACAGCTCGCGTTGGATATGCTGTGGCGGTTGAAGGCTTATGAGGTGGGTGACGTCATTGTAAGGGATGTTATAGCTTTTTACATTACGTAATAAGACTAGATGCGTAAAAGGAATTGTGAAGTAGGTAAATAAAATATTATCATTAGTAATATTTTATCAGATGTCTAGATCTACTGTCGTCATGACTAGAAAGATTGTCACTTGTGTGTGTAAAAATAATTGGGATAAGAGCAGAAACATAATCAAAGATAATATAGTTTTACTGACAAATAATTTTCATACACTAGGAAGTAGTAGAAGTGCTCCTAAGCTGGGAGGAGCCAGTAGGGGCTGCCGGGGCGGCACGTCAGGCCGGCGCCACCTGGCTATCCCTCCCGCCGCGCAAGCTGCTGGCGGCGGCGCGGGCGCATGCACAAACACACGGCAGACCTACCGCCTTCACCGCCATATACCACGCGCTGCAGAACAGGAATGAGCGGACTAGAGGATCTCCGCACTTCTTGAAAGGTAATTAGAAATATTATTTAGATTTATATTAAAATGTGTACCGTGTTATAATCCCCTTAGTACTCACTTATGTCCTCCCTCTATGTAATTCCTTACCTACTGCCTTATGTATTTACTCTGTTATGTTCTTCCTTATATAATATTCCATATGTCCTCCACTTATGTACTCGATTATGTAGTACCCTACGTACTACTACTACTATACTCCATGGAGTATAGAAGTATTTGTTGACAACATGTGGTACATTCAGCCAAATCAGATACATGTCTGCCGTTAGTGATAGCAATTTATAAAATTCGGTCCAAACTAGTTTAGGATAGATTTTAAAAAGAAAAACACATCATTATCATGGTGTTTACGTCAGTATTGAGCCGATAAGTTATCAACACCATTCGATGTCACATTAATGTCATGGGGTTGCTTCAGATAAACTCTGCTTTATTTGCGCGATAAGCTAGATGTTAACAACTGTGTTACTAGAACAATATGAATACTAGGTTTTGTACACGGTGTCACTCGCATATTTTATGTAGGTAGTTGAAACAGCATAACAAAATTTTGGGTATGTTAAATCCTACCAATAGGCTTGGAAGTTATTGAAAAGTATTTGTAGAGGCACAGGATAAGAGATACGGGAGATAATTTAACGAAAGCACGAACGTAGAACATTAATTAAAATTCGTGAGAATGTTAATTGGTTATGTTTGTAAAGTTTGAGATCAAATGTGGTGTGTAAGTACATGGTGGGATTGTGGAGACAGCTATAGTTATCGGCACGGATATTGAGCCCTGACCTTCACCTGCGCAGAAGCGATTTATTGGTTTATTGCCTTATGTGTACAGGGCGCAAAGCGATCTCCACTCTTCCGCCGAGAGCTCAATATCCGTGCCGGTAACTATACTAAGCTAATCTAAGTAATAAAATACCATATTGAATGATTATGTAACTCAGAGCTATTGTTTCAGGGGAACAATGTGACAGTTATGTGGAGTACTACAAGCAGATTACTTCTGAACCGCCAGAGAAGACAGTCACTCCAGATACTCAATGAGATTAACGATGTACACTCATGTTAATAACTATAATCTTGTTTACACCTTTGTTAGAACCGTTATTATCATCAAATGGAAACATTACTAACGTGCAAGATTTTCTATGAATCAAAACTATATTATGCACTTCGCGGTTCTCATAATGCTTGCCACTATAAACCCCTGAAATTAATAATATTAATATGTTGCCGACTAATCTTTATATATATCCGTTGTTTTGTGTTATTATTTATTTATATGTTTATATTCACTGTAATTTTTATTAGCGTGTTTAATTGAATTCCTCGCATTTGTTCAATGGAATAAGTAATATATTTAATGGAAATTCATAATTTAAAAATAATATTATTTGTGTTAACATTTTCATATTACTATGACAAAGATGGTATCTGCAAGAGTACACTATCTTTCATTGTTTATCATTAAAATTTTATAGGTGTAATAATTTTGACAAAATATTTATAATTATTATAACAATGTTTCTGTAATTAGTGGAAATTATTGTGTAAATTGTAAATACATGAATGTTTGTAAAAATGTTGATTAGTTACCTAATTAAGTAATGCAATGTATATTTTGTTATGAATATAGACAAATGTTATTTTGAGTAATTTGCTTTACTTATTACTTAATTGATCGAAAGGTCGACCTTGTTAGCACTAATGACTCTTTTATTGTGTACGTCACACAATAAAAAGAAGTCGCGTACCTAACTGCTAATTACTGCCTTTATACTAAGCGACAGGACGATAATCAACTTGACCTTCTTTCTTGGTTTGGAACGAAATCTAAAAGGGGGCTGGCAGCTTTGCGGGTGCTCTCTTTTCCACGACTGCTTACAGTTTGTCTATACTAATATTATAAAGCTGAAGAGTTTGTTTGCTTAAACGCGCTTGCGATAAAATCATCTTGCTGAAAGCATACTTTTTAAGGAAAACAGTTACCTAAGCAAATCAATGAAGTTTTTAGTCAAAGAAAAATACAAGGAAATGTGTTTCACATACCTGTCTTAATTCAACTCGTTTATACCTAAGTGATAGTCAAGGCCACTATTTAAAATAAAACGTGATGTTGTTTATCATAAGTAATGAGGGAGATTAGATACAGAAAATGTTATTACAGTTTCATGAAATTAATTTATGGGGAATTTTACAAGTTCATGGTGAATGTGCGTTCCTTAATTTGGTGCGAAAAACTTCTTGGAGCTGAGGACTTTAAAAAATAGCTTACACTCCTGTAATCACCACAGTTTATCAACACAATTAAGCACCTACATAGGTACAGATCATATAAGGAACTAGCTTTCGCCCGCGGTTTCACCCGCGGTTTCACCCGCGTCCCGTAGCCGGATGGTGACAAAAACTATCCTAAAACCCTAAGTTACCTCCCCTCTAATTTTCAGCCAAATCGGTCAAGCCGTTTTTATGTTATGTCGTGACAACGGAAAACGGGTTTCATTTTTATATACTACACACATAGTTTGTTTAATTAACTTACAGTGGCTGATCAGATTTAGATGAAATATTTTGTGAAGATATCTATCTCTTCGAGCGACTTGACAATATTTTTTTTGTTTATTGCGCGTAGTTGGTCGTATAGTAAAAAGTTAGCCGAAGTCAGTAGAAACAAACGACTTTATAAGTAATCTGAACTTTGAAATATTAATTAACATTTTAGTAGCTTGTTTAAACTGTGCGAGAAGGGTTATTTTACAAAGTTAGCAATTGTCCATCATAAGTCAAACTCTTTTGCGTAGTCGAGTAAAAAACTGGGTGCATGAGATGAATATCGCAACTCGAACAATAGCATTGAGATAGATGTACTGACATGAGACCACATGAACACATACTTAGGTACTCTGCCGATGCAAACGACCTGACGCTCTTTGAATCGATAATTAACAAACAAGAAGACTATTAATAAAAGCAGAATGACTGTTATACAGCTATTGTAACTTGAATTTAAATACATCAGTAGGTATGTGTATGTACAATAACAATTGAATACGTAACTCGATGTTATAATAAGTAGTAGGTATAACTCGTCAAATTAATCCTGAATACTTGACACTCAAGATAATACTGTTGATAAGTGCCCATTTCACAAGTACTAATTAACTCCTTAATTAGTGCAGTTTAACATACTTATGATTTTAACATAGTTAGCAAAATTAGTGGATTATTTATGGTATTAGTAATCCAATCCATGCTTTTAAGATATAGTGTTTTTTTTTTTTTGTTTTACTAGGATAGTTTTTTTTTTGTTGTAAATATCCATGTAATCCAAGTAATAGTAAGCCCAGAGTATATAACCAGCCTTTAGAATATTACATAGGTAACAGTAACATACTAATATGGATGAAAAATACAAAAAACTTTTTTACAAAAAAATATAACCGACTTCCCAAAACACTAAAAAGCAAAAAAAAACTAATTTTAGGTGCATCGGCCTAGAAGTCGGTGTCTAATGGATGTCCCTGAGTTAATTTTGCCACCGACTTCTAGGCCGATGCACCTAAAATTAGTTTTTTTTTGCTTTTTAGTGTTTTGGGAAGTCGGTTATATTTTTTTGTAAAAAAGTTTTTTATTTTCAGCTTTTCAGTAAAACGAATAGGTCACTAACCACATAACTAGAAAGTTCTCATTGATACGAAGAATATAAGCCCAAACACGAGGTAGTTTTCATTTTCAGTTGTCGAGCTCCCTCGACCTTCTCTGGTCTCCATCATCAGGTCAGCTCCAAACCTTCACTGTTGCAAAGGTCTCGTCAATACGAATAATATAAGCCCAAACACGAGGTAGTTTACAGACTCAGTTGTCGAGTTCCCTCGACCTTCTTTGGTCTCCATCATCAGGTCAGCTCCAAACCTTTACTGTTGAATAGTGCTATCAGACATACATATGAATGTCAAGGTTTAACCCTATGTATGCTTACAACTTTCGAAAGTTGCCCTCGATTTCTCAGGGTTTCCACCATCAGATCCCTGACCTGATGACTATGGGACCAATTGGCAGCTATTCCGCGTCGAACAAAAAAAGAATCACGTAAATCGGTCTATAAACCTCGGCGTAATCGATGTACATACATAGAAAAAAAAAAAAAACATACCGGCCGAATTGAGAACCTCCTCCTTTTTGGGAAGTCGGTTAAAAACAAATACTATTTTGTTTGAACTCTGTTTATTTTCACATAAATATTGGGGAACATGTTTCACATGTTTATCACTTCTTGTAAAATGCAGTATAACAATGACAATAACATAAATGCTTATAAAAATATTTAGTTTTCCTTAAAATTACAACTGTACAACAGCACGGATAGATTTTCCTATGTGCATCAGGTGGAAAGCCTCATTGATCTCCTTCAGGGGCACATTGTGGGTGACAAATGCATCCAGGGGAAGTTTGTTTGCCAAGTACTCATCTACAAGTTTGGGCACACTCTCACGGCTCTTGTAGCCTCCAAAAGCTGTTCCCTTCCAGGTGCGACCAGTGACAAGCTGGAATGGGCGAGTGCTGATCTCTTCACCTGCAGCGGCTACACCAATAATGACTGACACACCCCAACCCTTGTGGCATGCTTCCAGAGCAGCTCTCATCGTGTTGATGTTACCGATGCATTCAAAAGTGTAATCCAGACCTCCATCAGTCAAGTCAACAAGGACCTGCTGAATAGGTTTGTCATAATCCTTGGGGTTCACAAACTCATTGACTCCAAACTTCTTGGCCACTTCAAACTTGTCAGGGTTGATGTCCACTCCAATGATGCGTTTGGCTCCAGCAGCCTTACATCCCAGTGCAACAGCAAGACCAACTGCTCCCAGACCAAAGATAGCACAGTTTGATCCTGCCTCCACCTTGGCAGTGTTTAGGGCAGCTCCGTACCCAGTAGGCACTCCACAACCCAGCAGGCAAACTTTGTCTAAAGCTGCTGCATCATTTACTTTGCACAGAGATATTTCTAGAACAACTGTGTATTCACTGAATGTAGAGCATCCCATGAAGTGGTAGAGTTCCTGTCCCTTGCAGCGGAAGCGGCGCGTGCCGTCAGGCATGACGCCCTGACCTTGTGTGATGCGCACCTTCTGGCAGAGGTTAGTCTTGGGGTTCAGGCAGAACTTACATGTGTTGCACTGCGGCACGTACAGAGGCACGACGTGATCTCCGGGCTTGACGGAGGTGACGCCCTCGCCGACGCTCTCGACGATGCCGCCGCCCTCGTGCCCCAGCACCACGGGGAACACGCCCTCGGGGTCCTTGCCGGAGAGCGTATACGCATCCGTGTGGCACACTCCAGTCGCGATGATCTTGACGCGCACTTCGCCGGCTTTAGGCGGGTCCACTTCGATCTCTTCGATCGACAGCGGCTTGCCGGCCTCCCATGCGACGGCAGCTTGACATTTGATAACTTTCCCGGCTGTCGACATGTTCGTGCGCACTGGATCACTGCCACAAAATAAGTGAATCGAACGTGCACGTCTGCGTCAACGAATTAATGTTGTAGCAGCGGTGATGATGTAATAAATGTGAACGATAAGAGCCAAACTTCAATAATAATAACCTTGAACTCTGATCATGAATTTTCAATTTTGCTAATGTTGATTTTCTAGAACCGCCACTAAACAATACGCTGAAGTCTCGTCCTAATTTGGTGTTTAGCAAAATAATTTGATTACTGTTCTCTTGCTTATTAAAATATAGAAAATAGAAACAGACTCAGGCCGGCTTTCGAAAACGACGAGAATTATTATTTTCGAATGTTTCTGAACTTCGCCGCTTTTGTCACTGTGACAGGTGACATCCAGTGTACGTCAAATTAATGCTAAAGATGCTGAGTTTATCTCTAACTATCTCTGGAACAATTCCACCACAGAATACATAATTTCCATTCTTTGACAAAATCAAGTTGACAGCGAATTTTCTACGTGTGTGTGCCGTCAGTGCCGTGTGTGGTTTTAGTTTGTTTTTAACTTGGAACACGAGGTTTTCTCAATTAAAAGGATTATACCGTGCTGATACATATTTGCAGTAATGGCCAAGCTACATAATTATTACGTTCTGTGCCCATTAATAGATCAGAAAAGCTTTCTCGGCGTTTCAGAAGATAAAGAAGACGAACACGTTATTGTGACTTTGGGACGAAATGTTGTGAATAAATATCAAGTAAATATTGTTTCTTAATTCTTGCATAATCTCAAACTCTTCTCAGCTGATTTATAATTATTTTCTTAATGCACCAACAAACCACAATGATATCAAATTGTAAATAATTGGAGTTTTGTAAAGGTTATGTTTGTGTTTAAAATCCATATTTTATTAGCTTTCAGACCAAAAGCAAGTTGGTGGATGGACATCAAAAGACCACATAACATCAGCCGTAATCTATGACAAAGAACAGGAGAGTTATGTTGGTGTGTTCAATAAGAACACCATCAAAACATGGAAAGAGGAATCAGAAAATTTGGATAAAATTAAGAAATTTAAGGTAAACTAAAACTTGACTCTTCATTCTTTATAAATACTAATACATGACTAAAAACTCTATAGATAAATCAGTACAATGAAAAAAAACTCAATTAACTATTTATTAATTTTCAGTTCCCTCTGAATATCTTAAAAGTCATACCTAGAAGCAAGCAGTCACCTCTAATAGTGTTCTCCAACGGCAACTGTGCATCGCTACCATATGCCCTCGACAACAGAAAGACTTATGAAAGCAAATCATTGTTGAAAGACACTGACACAATAGTTGATACAGCTTGCTTCACAGTCAACAAGACAGACTTTGTATGCTACATAGTAAAGAACAATAAGGATCACTATGAAATAATAAACTGTCCTCTCCGAGATGAGTTAGGAGACATGGACAGGTCTAAGTTGACGAGGACCAAAGTTACAAGACCAGAGGATGTGTATGTTGTTGGGAAATATATCTGCACTGAGGAGAAAAATGCTGTGTACATATTATGTAAGTACTACAACAGTTGTCATATGAAAATCAATTTACTGTAGAAGCTAAATTAATTTGACTATGTTTTTTTCCAGGGAGTGATGGAAAAATGACCATATACAACTTTAAAGATTGGAAAACAATAGGCACAGTACCCTGGGTATCTACACTGTCCAGTGTCTCCATAACCTGGATGGGCAAGGAACACCTTATAGTGTTTGGAAGTAACACAGAGCAAGATGGAGCCATAATCATCGCTTACAACATAGTGCTAGGAGTGGGAACTTGCAAGTACCCTATGAAGATGTATTCCGAAGGTGCCAAGTTATATTGCTACCATGGAAGAATCATTCTAGAAGCTTCTAACCACATTGGCATGTTGCCATATGTCCTAGAAGCAAAGAGAAACCTGTCAAGTCTATTAGGATCCCATGAAGTTGTTCAGGATGAGGGCATGGAGATTGCTAACTGGGATTCCCCAACAGAACCTCAGTTCCCAGTAAATGATGAAACAAAAGATCTAATAAAATTAGGTCTCACAGAAAGGAGTATTTGTCACAATGCTGTACCACCACTCTTAGAAAAGGATGACTTTAGAGCTGTTTACAGAATACTCAAGCAGTTCAAAGACATTCCAGAGACTACTCTTGTAGCAGTACTAAAGTATGCCATCAAGTTAGTTAACCCAAACAATATTGATGTGACTGATGCTGAACAATTCTCCAAATTATGTTCTGGGGAGCACTCCAGCAAGATGGAGCAGATAGTGCACAGAGCTAAGTTTGAGTTACTAAACTACACACTGCAAATATCATTCAGTGATGCATTGATTATTCCACCTCTGAGGAGTGGCCTTAGTGTGGATGACACACTATTCCTCATGACATACATGGCACACGTTCTTGTAAATTCAGAGAAGAACTTGGACACTGAGTATGAAAGCAAACTTTTTGATTGGTACATTTTGCTAATGGATGCTTTCTACCAACAGTTTTTGATGACAAAGGATGAGAAAGTAACATCAGTACTGCAGAATTCCCTGAACCTTGTATTGGACCTGATAAAACAATTACATTCTGTCAGTGAGGTATTACCCCTAATAAATAAACTGCTGAGTGGTAAAATGATTGAAAATGATTCAGATTCTTTATCTTATGCTATTGAATTAATGCAAATATAATTTTAATTTTACATGGCATTTTTATTTATGCTATAAAAAATATTATTTATCCTGAGAAAAGCTAATGGTCAAAATGCTGAGTAGAATGAACAGAGTAGGTAGGAAAGTTTCAAACACAAGTGTATTCTATAGTTTTTTTATTAGCAGCTCTAGCAAACTGTACAACCATGGGTTTTTCCTTCAGCAAATAACCATTAGTTTCATTTAATGCTGTTTCTGCTATCCTCACTGACGGGAATGTGACAAACGCTTGTCCCTTCATCCTGCCTTCCTGCATGACCCGCACATCAAACCCAGTGAGCTCCTCATCAGTCAATCCTTCAACATAACGCTTGTATATACTTGTAACATCCTGCTCTGTCACAGTCTTAGCCAAATTTTTTATATACAATCTCATGGATGGCTGTCCAGGGTGATAGTTCTTGAAGACTGGTAAAATCTTCATGTCTTTGTATGATATTCTATTTCGTAATAACTCCTTTTTGCTGATAATGGGTTGTTCTGGCTCTTCTGGCTTCTTTTCTTCTTCAGCTGGCTGTTCCTCTTTCTGGAACTTTCCAAGTTCCCCTATAACTTCTGGTTCTTCTGTAGGCTTTTGTAAAGCATCTTGGTGAACATTAAGCATTATTTTCTTTGGTTCCTGAATTGGTACAATTGTTTCAAATACTTCCTCTTGACTGACTGCAGTTTTCTTTGCCTTAGCTACAGGCACTGTGGGGGGTAATTTCAATGGATTGTGCTTAGGCACGGGCAATTTCCTTTTCCTTGTGACTAGTTTTCTGACAGTCTGTTCTTTGTGCTCATCCTCAGCACTAGATATTTCAGACTCAGGGTCACTCACTGGCGGTGGTGGTAACTGTATGTCAGACACAAACATGTGCCGATAAGTTTCTTTGAAAAGTTCCATACACTTATCATTATCTTGGAATGGCACATCTAGACACATTTTGTTCATCAAATGCAATGTCTGTGTGTAAAATGGTTTGTGAGTAAATAGTGCATGAATTATATTTATAGCTATGGCAGGATTGATATCTGGGTATTTGTAGCTTAAATGTATGGGTGGAGGTTGATAGAAGTCTATAGATGGATTCCATGCATTCAGAACTTTGAGGAACTGCTTTATTACTTTTGTGGTGTCAGAATTTTGTTCTGTCTCAGGCTTGTCATTAGTTACAGGTGCCTTCTCTGTGGAGTACTCCACTACAAGACGCCTGTGAGCTATTTCGAGCTGGTGAAGACGGTTGAGTGAAGCTTTTGCTTTCTCTGTGCTACTAAATGAAGCAAATATGTAATTACGTTTGGATCTCGTCTCCCACACTTTGTCAGCTCCAAAATGTCTCAGGAGCTGTTCTTTATCTTGAAACGATAGTGCAGCTGGTAAATGTCGTATCATTAGCACTTTAGACATGTTAAAAATTTGTGTACATACGTAAGATGTTGAATAAATAGTGGATGTGTGAATTTATACCTCAATCTGGTACCTTCAACAAGTTCCTGTAACACGCACGAATTACTTAAATCTAAAAAACTTATAAAACGATCCATACAAAAATAAAACATTAGCCAGTGGCCACCGCTGCACCCCGGTTTGACATTCAAAATACAGCTGTTTTTGACATATGATCACTTACCCCTTTTAAAGAAGATTCAAACTATATTTTGTTTCCTCTTTAATTAAACTATCAATTATTATTCTATCGTGAAGAACTGCTTTTATTTTTTTTATTTATACATAAAATAAATAAAATCCGTATGAATGCACAGTAACTTAAAAATACTCTGTGCAAGCGGACCTGTGTGTGGATGTCTGTCATCACCACATCCTTATTATAGTACTCTGTGACCACATCTATCAATGTCATTTTCATCTGTTGTGCGGTGCACGAAAAGTAAATATTTGAAAACAACCCGAATATTAATCACCGGGAGTAGTGAAAAAGTGGCACAAACTTCCTAAGTTATGAGGTGTGATAAATAGTGGTAAAACTAGTAATTGTGCAACTTATACCGTGGTACAATGGCAGCACAACAAGATAGAAAAGTTGTCAAAGTCGTAGTTTTGGGCGATATCGGCAGAAGTCCACGTATGCAATATCATGCGTTATCTCTTGCAAATAATGGATTGGATGTGAATATAATAGGGTACTTGGATTCTCAACCTCTCTCAGAAATCCTGGAGCACCCTCACATTACTATCACGAAACTACGCTCCATAAATCTTAGTGGTCCTGCGATAGTGAGATATGTGGCCAAAGCGATATGGCAGACGATAAGCTTACTTTTAACATTGGTCATCACGGGCAAATGCCATTTCGTGCTGTGTCAGAACCCTCCAGCTATTCCCACTCTGCCTGTATGCCGGATATACTGCTTATTCACGAAAGCAAAGTACATAATAGACTGGCATAACTATGCGTATTCTATAATGGCAATGTCTCTAACACCTGATCACTACATTGTAAGATTTGCAAGATTCATAGAGAAGTTCTTTGGTCAGTCAGCAGATAACAGTATATGTGTAACTTATTCTATGAAGGAAGATTTGTTAATGAATTGGAATGTTCAGTAAGTGTCACATTTTATATTTTGTAGTGATAGCCTTTTAGCATCCCAATATCTGATAATAGTGTGATATTATCTACCAACTTTAGGATAATTTCAGATCTATCTCACAATATTATGTTTGAAGTGTGTCTTTGTAAGCTTTTTGAAGTTACTTGAGAATTTAAAAAATATACTAAAATTGAAATGCATGAAATATTTGGTTTTAGCAATGCAATAGTGCTTTATGATAGACCACCAAAAATATTCAAGCCACTCTCACTACAAGAGAAACATGATTGGTTCCTGCAGCTAAGCAAGACATTCCCTGAATTTGGAGGCCAGGGTCGGGAGCAGCTCAATGATCCCCATCAACAGGACATTGTGAAGACACTGTTCACTTGTGTGTCTGATGGGCAAGTGCAACCGCTGCCTGATAGACCGGGCCTACTGTTCAGCAGTACTAGCTGGACACCGGATGAAGACTTTGGATTACTGATGGAGGCTTTACAGAGTTAGTCTCTTTTTTTGTCCCAAAAACTTATTAATTGCATGTCTTATTTACATTTACACAAGGTACAACTGATCTAATGAAGATTGCATTGCGTTATGTATTAAACAAAATATTATTATTTTCAGTGTATGAATCAGCTTGTGAAATATCTGAAAATCTGCCTAAGCTGATCTGTGTAATCACTGGCAAGGGTCCAGAGAAGGAAAAATATTTAAAGGAAATAGCAAGAAGGAAATGGCAGAACATCCAGGTGTTCACACCATGGCTCGATGCTGCTGACTACCCCAAGATGGTGGGCAGTGCAGACCTTGGCGTGTGTCTGCACACAAGTTCATCAGGCTTAGACCTGCCTATGAAGATAGTTGATATGTTTGGAGCTGGACTCCCTGTATGTGCTTTTGATTTTCTTTGGTAGGTAGTTACATGACATAATTTTTCACTAAAATACTTAACCTGAAGTAACTCTCATGTATTATCTTAAAACTATTTGTTTGTTTTCAGTCTCGATGAGCTTGTTGAAAATGGAGTCAATGGGTACACATTTAGATCAAGCAATGAACTGTTCAAAGATTTAGTTCGTTGGTTTGAAGGGTTCCCCAACAACACTGAACAGAACAAGATAGCAGAGAGAATGCGTAAAGAGATAGCTGTGTTCAGACAGACTAGATGGGAAGATAATTGGAACCTCAGGGTCAAGAAGTTATTTGTATGATCAAAGTTGTTGTTCTAGCTTTAGGTCCAAATTAATGTATATGATGCTTTATTTTAATACAATGATTATTATTATACACACATACATATAGTGCAAGTTTTGTTCATTGAAAACACAAAATTAACCATGTTGGTTAATGTAAGTACTCCTCTGCTTTGTGATATAAATAACATACATTTTGTAACACAGGCATTCTGTATTACTATAAGTACTTTTAGGTATACTTGTGATATGAAGATGAAGATAATGAAAGACAATAATAGGTTATTAGTTTTTGTATTTCATGGATTCTTCAAATTGCTATCCATGTAATTTTCAAATACAATTTGTATTATTAAAAATAGCACTTTTACACACATCACTTATACTAAGAGTCTTTCAATTTCTTGTTGAATGCTCTGAATTTGCGGTTTCAACTGGGAACCTTCATTGATAGTAATAGAACAGGAGATGATTGGCCGGGAGACACCACATGCTCTGCCCAGAGCCTGCTTAGACCTAACAAATACATAAGGTACATTTTTGTCCTCACAGAGGATAGGAATGTGTAGCACAATTTCCAATGGCTCGGCATCCGCCGCCATTATGATGAACTCGGAGAGTCCCCTGTTCAACGTCTTGGTCGCTTCATTGGCGCCCTTACGAAGCTGCTTGTAGTTGGCGGCTTGCTGCACCAAGTTCAAGATCTTGGCCGTGAGAGCGGCGTCCGCGAGTGGGTATGCTTTAGGGTTAACTGCTGCCTCTGAGTCGCCCTGCAAAAAAATAAATAACCTAATTGAAGAGGCGGCATTGTAAACATAACCTCAAATTCACAACGTGTTGTTATTTTAGTCCTTACTCTAACGTAAATACAAATATTAATAATTTTATACTTTAAGTGAAAACAATGGGAATTTGCCTGAAATTGAATTATTTAAAACTATATCAGAGAAAAAGTACACGTGCTTACCATGTTGGTTATCTCTTTTTTCCGAGCGTTGATTTATATTCTCAACCTCTCGGCGATTTCTCGCTTCACTGAGGACCTTGACGGACAGGGAAAAGTTGAAACCGTTGAAGTATTGCTAGAACTCGGTTTACTTACTGTAAACAGAGAAATAATAAGTAATCACAAATACGAGAAAAGACGCGATGCGACAATGCGTGCGGTGCGTTTCGACTTTGACACTTTTGACAGGACTGTTCGGAAATTCAGGGTGGCAATCCAATAAAATTAAAAAGAGGCAATTTTTATTCGCAATATACGAAAAAGAAAATAAAAAAAGGCCAATGCATTGTGTGTAATTTATTATGAATTCAATTCATAACAACATGTGTTTGGTTTTCGGTACATAGAAAACAATTGAGCTTCGGACGGCTGAATAGACCACTTTCTACTAGTTAGGCTTGCGGCGCTCGCGCAGGCCATGTCTGCCTTTGCCGAATGTGAAAGAACCTTTTGGTATATGGTAAGGGATAATAAAAGATACAACATTGGACTTTAATGATTTATTAAAAATAGTTAATTCTAAGTTATATTGTCGGGGTTATCGGGGTAATAACATGTATTAGTCATGCTTCATGACGAAGGATGCCATTAGGCGTAGGGTACAAATTCTAAGGGTGTGTCCTAAGTGAGCGATCTGAACGCGAACTTGGAGCGGTGTGGCGCAATTAACTACGCGAATTGAGAGTTCGCGCCACGCTGCGCAGCTTTGCGTTCGCATTGAGATCGCTCTCTTATTAATCCTAATCTCAACAGTAATGAATTCATTAAAAAAGAAACTGTGTGCCCTGGTCACAAATTACAAAAATAACTGTATCTATACTTGTTTATTGCAAGTAAAGATGTAATTTTCAGTTATAATTCATTAACCAAAACTATAATATAATGACTCAAATCACGATACACAACTTTATCGTTTTCTAATATAGCCGCGTACTAAACGAGCACCGGTAAAAGTCAGTGGCGTCCAAGATTAAACTTAGCCTACTGTCCACAGCTTCAAATGGTAGCGGGAAATTAAAAAGATTTTTTGGTGCTTTACTGTGGTAATTTAAGAAAAGATATTAATATGGGCCATTATCTTGTCATTCAATCGAAAATAATATACCCAAAGTAAGTTTTAATGTCTTGGTTTTACTTCGAAAATTCATACCATACATTTATAAAAGTAAAATATTTTCCCCCTACCAATCGTCGCATTTGGAATATGGTCCTAAATTTTATTGTATCTATGCATTTGCTTTATTTACAACAGAAGTGGCGTCCTTGACTACACATCATAAATACGTGTTACGAAAGACTAGCAGAATTTAGCCCCCAGTACACGTTGGCCTGTGTTGGGCCAAGCTTAGCAATGCACAAATGTAGGCCACGATCAAATGGTGTTTACACATTGGCGCATGGCTCATTGCTGCCTGGCAAACCACTTGCGATGGACGTCGAGGTAGTTACGGCTGCGGCTGTTTATTTGTATACTACACTACTATATTTATATTATACTGCACAACTACATTTATATTATACTACACTACTATATTTACTACTTTATTTATTGTTATACGCAACACAAAAGTGTACTATCCTCTGCGGTCGGTGACGAGAACTAAACATTGGCCGAATGTGTAAACACCACACGCCAAGCTGGGCGTGGCTTCCTTTGATGTGTGCCCAAAAAACCGACAACTCGCCGAATGCGCGCCAACCTTGACAAATGTCCGCCAACCTGCACCAATACCCCGTGTACACATTGGTGATGGCGTGTATTGGCCGCACTTGGGCCAACGTGTACTGGGGCCTTTTGATATATAACAACCAATAGAATTTAGTTATTCAAACATCTCGTCTCCGCCTATTCGGTAGTATCCCTGTGCGGAGAAATTCTATTGGCTGTTTAACAACTTCTGCGCTAAGCTCCGCCTTGGTGGAGTCTGGACCATGGATACCAATCGAATAAAAGCTGTATTATTGAAAGCGATTACAAGAAGCGAACTTTTTCTTGTGTATACGTTGAACGTTCAGTTTCGCCGCGGCTATGTACACACGCACTGTAAAAATATTTTATGAATGTGAAAACCCTCGAAAGTAGTAGCCGTAACATTCAGCAAAGGACGTGTATTCTCGTGAGACTACAAAACCGAGCATGAACGCTAATCTGCAATCGCTTTGGAGTTCATGCCTATATATACTGCACTTTTAAAAGCTCTATTACATTGAATGAAGAACGTAATATACAAAGGTAAATAGTAATGAATAACATGCAACGTGGGATATTATTGCAAGTTGGAGTTGCACTATAATATTTTAATTTTCACATAACTTATTTTTAATGAATAGTCTGTCACTGAAGCCTCTCTAATGAGGGCTTCACATATCTGTACTAGTTGGGTTTTTTGAATGTGTTCATATTATTCTGGTTGGACTGGCTAGACAGGAAAGCGAGATGTCCCTTGGGGCACTTGTTGGCGTAATGTCCTTTAGTGCCACATTTGAAGCATGTGACCTCTTCAAGAGGTTTGTGGACGATCCTCTGCAGTCTTTGAGCATTGTTGTCGTCATTCTCCGCTGGTTTGACATAGCCAAGGGCGCGATATCTGGCCTCTTCCTGTCTCTGGGCAGCTTCTCTTTGCTGTAATTTAATTATAGAAATATTTGATGAAATTGGTGAAATTAATTCTTAAATGAATTATTTATTCTAACTTTTATGATAGCTATAATATTTAAAGCAAAAATATTAATGTCAAGAAGATACAGGTCTGCTGGTAAGAATTTCTTTTGAAATAAGCAGTACCTTTGTACTAAATTATATTATGCCCTTTCTTATTGTTATTAACAGTTACAGTTACAGCCTTTTTTATCGTCCCACTGCTGGGCACAGGCCTCCTCTCACACGGAGAAGGATTGAGCATTAATCACCACGCTTGCTCAATGCGGGTTGGTGATTTCAGACTATATAGTCCAGGTTTCCTCAAGATGTTTTCCTTCACCTTTTTATCAGCCATTGGTGTCTAAGATATACTTAAAAAGTACATACAAACTTAGAAAAGTTGCATTGGTACTTGCCAGACCTGGATTCGAACCCGTTATTAACAGTGTGTAATTAAATTATAAAATATATAAATAATATAAGAGACTGCATCCCAAATAAAATTGGGATAAGGTCAAGAGGTAGGAAGGCTGTATGCCAAATCTATATGAATAATTTTGTACCAAAGTTGGTAAAAAAAATTGCTTAGAATACACACCTCAGCTGGTATTTTATTGCAAGATGAAGCTTTGTGTCCAGCCTCAGAGCAGTAATGACACACGGGTAGTCTTTTGGCATCCTTTGTTTGTTCAGGAGGGGCGGGAAGCTCAAACCGAGGATGCATGTACTTGCAGGAGGAGCCATCAGGACAGAAGCCAGACAGGTAGTTCATGCAGAGCACTCGCCGCACGTGCCGGTGTCGGCAGTGAGGACCGTGCCGACAGAAACCTCGGTCATACCTGGAAAAATCATTTTATTTAAGTAAAAAAATATATTACCAATTTATAAGCCTGTGAAATGTAGCTTAAATAAATACATACCATGGGCAATCCTTAATTTTACTTTCAGGATCTATGTGAAGGAATGGACATTCTTTGTTGTGGCATGCATTGAATCTGGCATAGAAGTAACATTCAGGCATCTTGGACATGTCGTACTCGTGAAGGAACTCGCACTGGTCGCCTTTCTTGCATAGCCCTCTGAGCCAATGTTTGCAGACCACCGTGCGGTCCCCTCGGACGTGTCTGTACGGACATTGAGGGCCATTGCCACAACCTCCGGGCTGGCTGAAAAATTCACATACTGCAGCGGTCGACTCTGGAAATAAGGAAATAATTCAACATCGTGGTTAAACTTGTGCCAAGGATTTGATTTTGGACTGTTTACTGGCAGAATAACAACTCACTGTCCATTCCTGGGAATGGTAACGGTAGTGCCCCATACTGTTCTTCCAAAGCATAATCTATATCAAATTTAATATGGTCGACATTAGCAACTATGACTTCCATGTTTTATCAGACTAATTTCACTTATTAGTTAGAAATAAAGGATATTCGTTTAGCAATATCAAACGACGGCCGATCGCAAATCACACGCAAAATGACAGCTGAATGACAGACAGACAGAGGCCGCCAGCGCCAGTAGCAATGATACAGATAATTTAGAACAAAAGAATGAATAAAACTAACTATGCCAAACGTTATTAACGTAATAATTAAATATTTAAATTATTTTTTTCTACATCTAGGTGCATCTTACTTTCATTATAAAATAGTAACCACGGTTTTCGTCGAATATAATAATTTTGAGTTTCTAATAAGCTATCGAATAAAACGCAACTCCAGCAAGAACTCAAAATGTTCCAGGCACTCAAAATCTGCTATTTTCAGCATAAAAGAATCTTATCTCTGTTTATCTAGTAGTATAGAAAGAGAAACCACGATCACAGAAAATTGGTTCACATTATCTATCATTGTCAAAGTTTGCTTCTTAGCAGGTTTTAATTATTTTTTTAGATAATAGAATAAAAAGCAATACTTAAAGATGTCTGTATCAGATTTAAAACATGCTTTGAGGAAATTCGAGTTTCCTACCTGTGCTAGGGAGGCTCTTATCAGAATTGGTAAGTGTAGAAATAACCAACAACGACATATTTATTTATGCTGCATTTTATACACATCTCGTATCTTAAAACTATCTAAAAATGTGCGCATTTATTTATTATTTACCTTTTTTGTGGACTTACTACTTTATAGCATTTGATATTGCTCTCAGAACAATTGCTGGTGGGCCGGGCGGCTCCATCAAGCAAGCAGCTAGATATAGCGATGGACATCATATCAGAGTTCGTGTTCTGCGAGTCAGATCGGCGTGGTGGCCGCCGAGGCCCCGGCCTCACACCTCTACAAGATCTACAGCTGATAGACATAATATGCGACTATCTGTCCGCCTGTACAAATGAGACAACTAAGAATACAGTGTTTCTATCTCTGTTTGGAGGCATGGAAAGTCAAAGAAGGTTGAAAATACTGAGTATACTTGCCAGCATGGCAGTGTCTGCATCAAGTACACCAGTGAGTTTTGAATTTCTAGAGCTTCCTTATATCCACACTACATAAGATCTTACGGTATGACTTCTGCATGATATACTTATAATCATTTTACTTTTTAGGTTTTACTGGCTGTTGGAGTTTGGCTTCAGCAAATGGGGTGTTCATCATCACAATCCCTTCAACTGGTTGAGAATGTCATTAGAGACCACTTCTACTTGAACACTTCAAATCAACTGGCTCTTAGGTCCCTGGCCAACACGGCTCCACAGTTTGTGTCGAACTTCATCACTGCTGTGACAGAATTGTATATGCATGATGCTCAGGGCTCCACAAAACTGCCCCCTAAGAACCTTTTAGAAGTGATAACAGCTTGGGTAAGTCCTATACTAAGACCTATATATCAATATGTACTTTTAGACTAAAATAACCAAAAGTAATTTTATTATTCTCAGGTATACTCAAACCCCACTCTGTGCATGTCAGCACAATTGAACCCTGCAGCGTTGCCTAGTGGCTCCATACCTATGGCTGCTGTGACACCCCTGGCTGGCCTCATACACTGGTGTGCCCTTGCTCCACTTTATATTGATGATGGTAAGAATTTACATCAACCTATGTAGGACAATCATTCTGCTTACTTAGAAAACAAAAAGGTGTAGAAAATATTCAGTGAAGGCCTGATAAAAAAATGTACTTTCTAGATGCTGAAATGGTAGAAGTACCAGTACCAGTGAAGAAAATTAAACTGGAAGGTGAAAATGACAGAGCCATTATAAAGACTGTGACAAACAAACCTCTCACAGAGTGTGAGTTATACATAAAGCTGCATCTTGGTGTGCTGCATAGTTTACGGGCTGGGAGACGTACTCACGGCCCTCCCACTGCAGTGAATGCACAACACTTGGCTGCACTGGCGCCCATAGTGCAGGGGTATGCTCATGGTGTGCTTAAAAGAGGTGGCAAGTTACAGACTGACACTAAATTACAGGTTGGTATTACCTACTATAATAATAGATGTCAATACTGAAACAGGGCAGGAAGAAGAAAAACTTTTGCTCAATATTATGCTATTTATCTCATTAAAAATGTATTTGCAGGATTCCTTAGACAGGATTGGGCAAGCAGTGCAAGTGGCCCTTGCAAATGGCTGTGTATATGGCAACATGAGCAACCTCCTTGCAGCATTAGACACCTTACCAGAGAACCGACTGCTACGCATCATCATAAAGACTCACCAGCAGACTATCTGACATGTGCTCACACTCAGTTTGAACATTGAGAAGTTCTTCAAAACTTAAAGACACTTGTGTAGTGCTTGCATTACATACCTTTTGTGGAAATGAAATGGAAGCATATTAGTACCGAAGTTGTTGTTGATACTGGTTATCAAGAAGTTATTTACTGTATAAGGAAAATAGTACAATTATGTTATGCATGTATAATTTTGTGGTGGCCAATTACAGTGTATCAATTTTAAAGTATTTGTAACTAAAACTGTATCTGTTAAGTTAAATATGTAAACTGTAAATAAAATACTGTGATAATTAATTATGATTTATTTCAAAATGGTTTAAATCTACGACTCTGTTTGATCTGTGCTATTTTCTTCTTATCTTCTTCAAACTTTTGCCTGAGTGATACAATATGTTTCATTTTAGATTCTCTTATTTGGAAGGTGTAGAAGTTCTTCAACTCTTTCCGCTTCTTATTCTTCTCTTCCTTCTGCATTATCTTGTTTTCTACTTTCTCAGTTCTTGCAAAGCTCTGCACTTTGCCCCTCTTGGTGACTGTGACCCAGCCCTCATCATCTTCTTGTTCTAACTCCTTCTCTTTCTTTTCTGCTTTCTGGGCATTTTCGTCAAACTGTTTCATGAATGTCTCAATGTTTTCTTTCAGTGTTTTAGGCAATACTATGCGATTGTTATAATCATCTATCCACTTTTTCATTCCTACTTTAACTTGATGATCTTCAGAGTTCAGTGGCTGTAGTTTGGTTAACTTTAAAGCTTTGTCTAGTTCTGCCACCTTTTTGAAAACTATGTAAGCTGCTCTAAATGTGGTGGTATTTGGTTCAGGTATGAACCTGTTAATAACTTTGACATCGGCAGTTGAGGGTTTGAGGCACAGTTGCACTGACTGCGCAGAGCCAGCTTCTCTGAATGCGTTCATCAAACCTTTCTCGTCAGCGTATGGAGGCACGTTCACTACTAGCAGTGTACGACCCTGAGGTTTATCTTTTGTGTGTTCTCTTACTATGTGTTCCTTCATATAAATTGTGTGCGGTGCCTCTGAATCTGCGGTTAACTTGAGAGGTAAACCTGTAAAGAGAAACTTTTTATTAAACCTAAAGTAAAATAAGTAGGTAAACAAAATATTAGTAATCTCAAACACGGCTTACATTTAAAATCTTGAACACGTTTCGTGGCCTTCATTTTAAAGGTTTTAAGAATTTGTGTAAATTAATAGGCTATCTTAATATTTTATTCCTTTTCAGAAAAAATAACAACGTTCAACATGTTTATTCAATTCGATGAGGTTATGTTTTGTACGAATTGACAATTGCATTCGTCGTTCAAAATCCGAACATTTTAAATTTGAATTTGGGTACAAATTATCTCAGTCTATTTATTGTTTTATTTTTCCGAATTTATTAAACATACAATAAATGGATGTTAATTTGTGAAAACTTGAAAGATTCTTAGTCTAAATCATTATCCATACTAACCTTCAATACGAACCAAACATTGCTTCGTTTTGAAATTACTAGACTCTACATAAAGTCTATGCCCGCATATTGACAGAAGTTGACAGACTTAACAACAACAGTGACAGTCGTGACAGCTTTACTATTTTGTCTATGATATACAGTGACTGTTGGCGGAGAGTGTCTGTTTTGCCCGTATTTTGTCGTAATTTTACGGCCATGTGTGGTTACAATTACGTGTTTGACAAAATTTCTAGTGATGATATCCACCACTGCAAATAGTAAAGTAAAAAACCCGAAGGGAACGGAGGGTATCGACGCTCCAGAAAGGGACGAAATTGGACAAGAAAACACGGACGATAAGGTCAGAGGTTATGTTGGTGCGTATGATGCATCCTCATCTTTTGGGGGGCCGTCCAGAGATGGCAGGTATCGGTCCCGCGGTCGTGTCACCGAGTTCAGGCCGTCGCGAGGCGGTGGGCGCGGGGGCAGGGGCCGCGGCGGATTCCCGCCCCGCGGTGATCGTGAACCCCTCGATAATTCCTATAAATATCACGAATCGCTAAACCAGTCCTCCAACGACACCTGGTCACAAGGAAACAACAGCAACAAGTTCTATGAACGATCAGAGTTGGTCGTCAATCTCCCGGAAGATCCGCGAATCTCCAAGTTGCTGCGTCGATTGTGTGCCGAGGTGGACATGGAAAAATCGCTTGTCATATGTAGCAAACTTCAGGACGCCATCATGTTGCCGGAGAACTCGCGGTACATACGCCGATCTTACGACATATTAGTGGAATCACTCCTGGATGTGCTCTATGATGCCCCTGGGCCTGAGACAAAGGAAGGTGCATCAATAGTTCTTGGGAGAATCGGCTACGTCATGGGCCCTGACTTTCGAAAACATCTGGATTGGATTGCAGCTACCTTTGCTGTGCACAACTCAACTATTAAACATTATCTGATTCTATCATTTACAGAGACTTTTCAACTGGATTACCAAACACCTCATTTGACTGATTTTGCGGAATTGACTCTGGACAGGCTTCAGACTGTCATTGAAGGCACAGACTCAGCTGATGTCTTCATGTCTGCTATAAATGCCATGATTGTCATGTCAAATTCATATCCAGAACACTTTGCAAACCATTTTGTGGACACTGTGGATATACTGGTTGGTTGGCATGTTGATAATGCTCAGCCTAAGAGGATCAAAGACTTTGCTCTACAATCATTGTTCAAACTGAGTCGCCACTGGCAAGCTGATGTTGGATTTTCAGTGAATCTACTGAACCAGTTTGTAGAAGATATGGTGGCATATTCAACGGACATGGATCCAAATCGTACAGAAAAACAAAATGATGTGACCACACCTGAAGATTGTATGCAGAAGATTACATCATTCCTCAATGTATTCAACACTGTTGTCAAAAGTTTGGGAACACTTTTGAGTCCTACCGTCTCACAAATTGTGTCATGGTCATTTCTAACTGAAGCATTCACTAAAATTCTGCAAGTTTTAACTAAAACCCTGAAGGATGACGCAGATGCGGATCTGATATTAGCAGGTAATGAATGCATTGCTTTACTATTAAAATATTTACAATCTAAATCCTCCTCTTGCTCCCCTGCTTTATTTGCATTGATTTCAAAAGAGATGACCAACTTCTTGCGCGGAGAAGAAAGCGTCAGCCTGAGTGTTATTGAGTTAGTATCTACAGTGATCAAGGAAATCTCTTCAAACCTACCTGTAGAGTTCATATCTCAAACGATTGGGCCTGAATCACTATTGCGTCCACTGCGCTACTCAGATAGCTCTCTGATTTTAAACAGTGTGATGTCAGTGTACAGTAACTTGCTAAACTTGAAGAATATTCCACTTTTACAAGAAACATATAAATATGTCTTGACAGATATTCAGAATTCCTATTCAGTAATATTGCCAGATGTACAAATAATAATACCAGAGTATCATGAAAGCGTGCACATTGATGATGCTGATAAAAATGTGATATTCTATTTACAATGTTTGTCGGATCTTGCAAATGCTAGTAACTCTATAATTGGAATGTGGGCATTACAACCTAGCATACTAGAACTGTTGGCTATAAAGATGTGTCCCCATGAATTAAATCTAATTAAAGAAAAACCAGCTCTTCAATATTCTGTTCTATATTTACTTTATTCGCATTGCAAAAAGAATAATCACTTCATTGCTTCAAGCGACTTGGTTACAAATACCCAGCAAAGAGGCAATGACATATTTGGCCTATCAAACCTTAGTCTCGGAGACGTGTCAAGCTCCAGCCCCACATCTGGCCACTTAGCCGTCATCCTCAATACATTAAGTATGGTCCTAGATGAAGAAACTCCAAAAGAAACTTTAATTTTGGTTCTCAATTGGATATCTGATATATTCTGTCAGCTGGATAAGTATTTACCAATTGTAAGCATGTCCAAGGGCTTTGTGGTATTAACTACCAATATGCTAACACTGGCATATCAATTTGATGAAGATATTGTTTTGCTTGTTATGAAGAATTCCCAACATTTACTTAAAAATAAAACTCTCACATGGAATGTTTTGGTTTTGAAAACAATAGCAGTACTTTGTATTTTACATATTGATAACCAAAATAAAACATTGTCAAATGTTTGCAAAGATGTACTATTTGAATTGCCGTGGGATATTGTTCAACTGGAATTAGACAAACAAGTAGTAAAAGTGTTTACTGCCAGAAAGATGAGCCTGAATGTGCTCAATAGTGATACTAAGGCTAATTCTTTTAAAGAATACCTAATGCGAGGATCCTTTTGTAATCTCTCTAATCAACATTTTAAAATTATAATGAACTGTCTTCTCCAGTATACAATCGAGGATAAGAAAGCATTAGTGGATGCGTTTTTGACATCGTGGCCATTACAAACGTCCGATATTGACGAAAATAATTTATTGTTCTTCCGACAATGTGCTACCAGCTTCTCTTCTATCTGTGTTGGCTGGGCGCTCTCAGAACTGGCTCAAACTTGTGTGTCTTTGAAATTAAGGACTATTCTGGGCAAACCACAAGAAACATTCATGCGAATAGAGGGAGCCTTGAAGGGAATAGCTAGAGAAATATCATCTCACGACACTAAATACATTGGTACTGATCAACAGACGCTAGTTGAACTTACTACTTCAGAACAGACGAGGACGCGATGGATAACAGAGTTCATGATGTTCTTAGAAAAATATATTTATAACGCGGCAGAAGGTACCGCCACAGTATTACCAGCTGTTGCAAAACCTGTTCGAACCTTCTTCCATACAAACTGGCCAACGTGTCGAGAGTGGCTCACGAGAGTGCGTCCTGCTGCGCTCGTCGTTAGTCTGTACGCTGGACATTTTGGCGCTGCTATTTACCATGCTTCTCTCATATTGCAAAATGCTGCTGCTAATCCCAACTCGAATACTGACATAGAATTCTTTGCTATTAGTATTGCACGAGCCCTTATACAAATTGAAGAGCCAGAGGTTTTGCACGGATTGTATGTCTGGATAAAACAGAACTTTGATATGAAATTTCTTTGGCTAAAAGGAGCCGCCGAACAGGCGAACTCTAGACATGAACTAGCTATAGAGTTCTATAAAAAACTAAATAACTTAAAACCTAATGATGAGGCAAAAGATAGCGAATCATCAACAGCGCAAGTCGACACAAGGAGTAAAAGATTTATTGACGACCAGATAATGGAAAGTTACAAACACATACAAAGCTGGGATGACATGCAAGAATGGAAAGACAATGAACAGTCTCATGCGAATAGTTCACAGTGGTGCTCCTTTTCGTCGTTGAAGTTTTTCGAAGATTCTTCAGAAATTCCACAAGAATTCACTAGCTGGGATATTCTTGATATTGAAGCCAATAGCTTACCGAAGAACACCTGCTCCTACCAAGGTTTATTACATAAAATTGAATCGACGCTAGTGTGCACTGCAGTGCAGATGTATAACAGTGAATATAATGACAAATATGAGGATACATTAAAACAATGTGACCTCTTACTCAAATCGCAAGCGGAAGAATTTTCCAGGACCAATGCCGTACACTTTTTAAAAGAAGTCGCTGTATTACAACTGGCCAATCATGGGCTATGCAACATTGTCAAGAATGGGAAGGCAATTTCTAATCCATTTAAGCCATCAACTGTGAAAGAGTATAAGTACGGAACTGAATTCAAGAATTTGAGCCGAATATTATGGTGGAATCAATATTTTACAAAACTAAACCTGACAGAAGAAAATATTTTCTTCGCAGAATGCCTTCGTTTGGATATTATAAAAAGTGCGAGGAAGAACTCAAACTTGATGATGGCAAAGAGAGAACTACTGAAACATTTCAAGCAAAATTCAGCTTTCCAAATGTGTTTAGGAAACATTAATAACCTAGAAGATTTAAGTGAAGCACTGCTAATGTCAACTAATACTTATGATCTCGAGATTTGGACTCTTAATAACGCCACTGCTTTAGCTGAACTTTGTAAGTTGACATACGCGAAAGAAGAAACTAAAGTACGAGCAGTTAACCTTTGTGCAAGTATTTCATTTGGGTTTTCTCAAAGATTAGCTATGGGCGAGCAAAGTTATGAACTGAGGGAAAAGAGTACTAGATTACTTCTCACACTTTCAAAATGGGTCCAAAGTGAAACGGAAAACATATTGGATGTGGATTCACCCCTATTGAAGTTGGTTTCAGCTCTACCAGAAATCGGTTTAGTAGACAACAACATATCAGAGAATGTTATTCCTGTGTCAGACTCCGCCGTCGGAAAACTTCTGCAATTTGGCGTCAATCAATGCCCAGGGCTGGCTAAAGCATGGGCTAGTTTCGCAGCATGGTGCTTTAGGTGGGGTCGAAAAATGGTAGAATTCAGTTCTAAAACCCGAGAGCAATTGACAGAAAATGATAAGTTACAAATTGAGAGCGTTATGATTGGATGCTCACCGCAAGACTTTGAGGCGGTCTGTGAAATATTGTCGAAGACAAAAGCTACTTGTGACGATGAAGATATCGATTGGAATGAAATAAATACATCTGAAATGATAGAGAGCCAACTGCGCACTGTACCATCTTTAAGCAACGCTTTTCCTGAGCACCTTGCTTTGTTGGTGGATATTTGGCGTCAAGCACAAAAACGTGTATTTTCTTACTTTGAACTTTCGGCAGATGCTTATTTTAAATTCCTACAGCTTATATGTGCATCAGACTACATAAATCACAGCGGAGAAAACGCTGTTGTTAATGCTACGTTGAGACTTTTACGTTTAATCGTAAAACATGCAATGGAATTGCAAACTGTATTGGAATCTGGATTAGCAAACACACCTACCCAACCTTGGAAAGTAATAATTCCGCAGTTGTTTTCGCGTCTCAACCACCCTGAAACGTATGTGAGAAAATGTGTATCTGATCTATTGTGCAGACTGGCAGAGGACACACCACATCTGATCACGTTTCCAGCAGTTGTTGGAGCTGTTGAAAATGAACAGAATGATTTGATGGAGCTAAATGTTGCACGGACGTTTATGTCTAATGACGCTGAAAGCGGTGAAGATAATCTCGAAATAGATGATGCCGCTAGCGACAAAGTTATCAACAATGAGCTAAATTCTTGTTTCCTTGATATGGTTGAAACTCTAGCAAAACAAGCCCCGAAAACGATTCTGCAAGTTAAACTGTTAGTCAAAGAATTGCAAAGAATTAATTTGCTTTGGGATGAGTTGTGCCTCGGTACATTGGTCCAACATCACTCAGAGTTTACGAAGCGACTGACACAATTAGAAATCGAAGTTGCTAAAGTCAAAAATAATTCGCATTTATCTGCAGAAGATAAAGAAAAGCTAATCAAAGAAAAACATCGCATTATCTTCGAGCCAATCGTTTATGTCTTAGAGCAACTCTATCATGTAACTTCAGCTAAACCAGAGACGCCACATGAACTATCATTCCAAAATAAATTCCAGTCTCTTATCACGGATGTTATAGACAAGTTGAAGAACCCCTCGAACCCAGATAAGCCACAAGAGTCGTGGGCGCCATTGAAACAACTACAAATTAAACTTCAACAAAAAGTGAACAAAAGATCTCCATACATTTTGAGGATGTCAGATATCAGCCCTGTATTGGCAGAGCTTAAAAATACAGTGATTACTATGCCAGGAGTACATACGAATCAAAGAGCCGTTAGAGTTACTATAAAATCGGTTGAAAACAATGTAGCTATTCTCCCAACAAAGACAAGACCAAAGAAATTAGTGTTCTACGGGTCAGACGGCAAGGCTTATACGTACTTGTTCAAAGGATTAGAAGATCTGCATTTGGACGAGAGAATTATGCAGCTGCTATCTATTACAAATACCATGATGGCCAGAGACTCTGAAAACAATGATAATCAGACATATCGAGCGCGCCATTACTCGGTGATACCCTTAGGTCCGCGTTCGGGATTGATCAGCTGGGTGGATAACGTGACACCACTGTTTGCATTGTACAAACGCTGGCAAAACCGAGAAGCTGCCATTCTATCTGCTAGAACCAATAAGACCGTTAACGTGTTGCGACCTTCCGAATTATTTTACAACAAGTTGAATCCTCTTTTGAAAGAAGCGGGTATTTCAACGGAAAACAGAAAAGAATGGCCAGTGTCAATCCTGAAGCAAGTTCTGCAGGAGTTGTCAGCAGAGACTCCGCGTGACTTGCTGTGGCGGGAGCTGTGGTGCAGCAGTATGAGTCCGGAGCAGTGGTGGCAGATGACGCGCCGGTACAGCTACTCGGTGGCCGTGATGAGCACGATAGGGTACATAATCGGTCTGGGCGACAGGCACTTGGACAATGTGTTGGTGGACCTCACGTCGGGCGAGGTGGTGCATATAGACTATAACGTGTGCTTCGAGAAAGGCAAGACGCTGCGCGTGCCGGAGAAGGTGCCGTTCCGGATGACACCGAACTTGGTGACGGCGCTGGGCGTCACAGGAGTCGAGGTGAGTTTCCTAGTTTATTATCTAATTTGACTACATTTTGCCGTGTTCTTTTTTGTCATGAAGAATTTGCCAGCCTTTATGTGTTATCTTTATTTAAAATCGTATTCTTCAAATATCGTTTTCGTTTCGACTTTATTTATGAAACGGATATTTTCGTATCCACCGGCAACGCGTCACATTCTCTTACTTTCAATATTCTGTAAATAACAAAGATATGTACAAAAAGACGCAGGTATTGCAAGCAAAATCGATTGTTAACACGTTGAAATTCGCACTAAAATATTTATTATAACAAACCGTAGCGATACTATTATGTGCACGCGCACAAACATTGATTTATCAGATACTAGCCGTTATCCGCGGTTTTACCCGCGTCCCGTCCCGGGAAAACTTTTTTCGCAGTGACAAAAACTATCCTATGTCCTTCTCATGGCTCTAAACTACCTCCCTGCCAATTTTCAACTAAATCGGTTCAGCCGTTCTTGAGTTATAAGTGGAGTAACTAACACGACTTTCTTTTATATATATAGATGAAGAGTGATAAAAAAAAAATACCGAAGTATTTAGTATGTGATTTAAATATTATCTTTCTTTGTCACAACGTTTAAATTAATGAATTAAGATTTTGATTTTAACCAATTAGTAGGTCTTGCGAGTCGTAACTGCCACCTAGCTTATGATAGATGTTTTTCAACATGTACAGTCCCTGGCACGTAACTTGGCAAGAATCGTTAGATTAAAATAGGTATATAAGCATTACAAGGGTCTACTTTTTTGTATCATTTTGTGCACGCAAGCGCACACTTAATAAATAACCCAAATCCTTGCCATGTTTATGTACCTTGTATTGTATTTAAGAACGAGTATAGAAAATATTCTCACGTTTTCAATGCAAATGATATGCAAAGCAATGAAAACACTTGAACACCAAGTCTGAAGCAGTTTCGGTCACGTTAATCTTTCCTTATTCTTATACACGCGAACGAATGCCCAATATCAAGCGTCCAGTGAGAATGGTGCCATTAACCTAATAGCTCGATATCGCTCAGATAACACCAATTAATAATATAGTTTTAAATAATTAATAAATTCAAGCGTTGTCTGAATGCTAGTGATAATATTGCAACGAGTCGAGTCGGCGTGATTCTCGTCCATCGCTGACCTCTTTAGATTGCACAATGTACAGAAACAGGAATATATTTACTGCTATTTGTCCGCCTTATCACTAACAGGTTGCGATATTTACTTTATTCACCAACTTATAAATATTTATTAGAATCAATCCATCCAATGTCTCAGCGTTCAATTTTTACTTCCAAAGATTTTTTTGCTATGTTTTTTGATTGACTATTTCGTTTATTTAGCAATTATGCAAATTATACGAGTTTTGCATTATTCATGTTGTGTATTTTCTGCTGGCACATATAATGTCACTGAGCGCCATCTGTGGTATAAGACGTGAATTCTTCGTCTTTCAGGCGGTTTCATGTTTTACATACTTCAGGGTTGAAATCATAGATGGCGTTGTGAGTCCTACCGGACATTGTGGCAGTTGAAATAATATCACCAAGTAAAAACAAGGATGAAATAATACACGTTATTGACAGTTTAATATTACATAGAACATCTTTTAATTATTATTTATATCATTTAAACATCTTTATTTGACAGAGAACCTCATATTAAAACATCATTATGGCAGGGAACTCATTATAATCTCTCAATAAAAATTCAACAATAAAGCTTTTAAAAACTTGAGCGTAGATTCGAACAGGTACCTAAATGCGAAAGGGGTACCTACAGTCACTAACAACTTTAAATACTAGAAGCGTTTCACGTTTCCCACAAAACGTCTGTTGATCGTTCGTACACTACACTATGTCTGCGCGGGCGGGCGCCGCGGGCCGATGCACCGGCGTGGGCGCGTCGGGCGCGTACGAGGGGTTGGCATCTCCGCGTTCTGCCTCCACGTAGCCCGCGTTCTCTATGATGCGGCAGCGCGACGTGTCCGACTCGTGCTCGATGTACAGCAGCCGCGCCGGCCGCCCGCCCAGGCTCGCCAGCCCGCTGGGGGCACTCGACCTCGTTATGGAACCCTCTCGAAGGGCCACCGAACCGCGTTTTCTCTCCGGAGCCGGGGAGCCCCGGTACTCCGAGGTGTCTGGCCTCTTGCACCGCAGTAGCTTAGCGAATGCGGCACGAAAGCCGGCATTCTTCCACGCGTAGATGAGGGGGTTGATGCCCGAGTTGGACATGGCCAGGGAGGAGGTGAGCCGGTACGCGATGTGGTTGTGCAGCGGCATGATCGGCAGCGTCTGGGCACACGCCACCACCACGAACGGCATCCAGCATATTGAGAATGATCCGAGTACTAGGAGCACCACCTGTTAATAGAAAATCTTGTGTTAAATTTTTGCGTTTTGGACACATTATGTAGATTCGATTACTTAGATATTTATCTCGTATCTACAGTTAAATCTTTTTTGTTACATTCCTTTTTTGCTCTGTTTGGTTATTGTAAGTAATATTATCACCTGTATGCTCTTCCAATCGTTGGCTCCGGTGGGGCAGCAGGTATTGGCTCGCATGCGGCGCGCGTGGCAGGTAGCCTCACGCCATATCCGCCAGTACAGGATGAACATCACCATCCAGATGAGGGAGAACATCGGCGCTAGGATGCTCGTCGTGTAGTTCTTCGGCACTACCTGAAAAAACCATTAACAATTCATTATCATCTCTTTTAATTCAACCCATAAGCATTCATGCCTTGCATTTCATTGCGTAGAAGGAATACGTACACGTCCATGTCTATGATTCCACAAATCTATATTTCAAATCTTTGTTTAGATAGTAATCTCACGTTTCTTATATTTGACTGTGTACATTAAAATTCTTTTTAAATGATTGGCCAATAAAGTGAGTTGAACGGTCAAATATTTGAGTATGAAATAAGTATGTATGTTGGTGTATTTGAGACAGCTAAATTAACTGAGATACAAAGGTCGCATCCGGGTATTTTTTCCACGCATTAAAGACTATAGTTCCACGCTGTTCAAAGGTTTATACCCGAACAATCCAGTTTTTAATGTGTTTAGTAATTACTTTATCTTGGAAACTGTTATCGGCAAAGAGCAGTTTGTTTGTGCATCTTTTTAATGAATATGTTGACAAATATTGGCAATGGGCCATAAAAATAATTAATTTTAATTTGCTAATTTGTAGGGTCCGGTATAATTTTTATATTCCAGTTCAGAAAATAACATATCGATATTATTTCGCGCAGAATCTTAATTTCACCAACAATGTATGTAGGAATTCATTTAGGTAAATAATTCAATTAATAAGCTTATGTTTAATGCATATACTCCGGTGAATAAGTACGTGAATAAGTACGTATCGTAACACAATATTGTTCGCAGAAACAAAGTGTATTACTATTTATATTTTAGTGGGTTTGCTTGAGGAACGTGCCCCGAGCATACCACTTCGTTTCCACTATGAATTCCGGATAATGTTTTCTTATTACGAAATGTGTTGACAGAGTATTCATCCCCGGAGAATGGAGATATTTATATACTTTTCGGCAATGTAACTGTTATCGTGTATTGTAACATTTTACTATCAATATCATTGCGGTGTAGGATATCTTTGTTAGATGTTTTCACTGTCATGAATTTGCTCATAAAGATATTTGAAATAGCCGATAGCTATTTTGCTGATCTGATTGATAATATTATAATGTCTACGTCTGTGTTGTACGTACCATGTTCATTTCGCAAGCGACACCCTCGTGCCAGTCGTTCCAGAACATAGGTATGCAGCTGATGCAGACGGCGACCGACCACGTGGCGCTCATCAGCAGCCGCGTCACCAGCTTCGTCATGTACCGGCTATAGTGCAGCGGGTGCACTATTGCTATGTACCTGCAATTCCGAACATACCAATTAATATAACGTTGCAATTCTACAACAAACAACAACGGTTAATTCAATTCTTTTATGAAAGTTTACATGGTGTGACAGAACCACGACATTGAAGTTACTATTTATAGTGAAAAGATTTCTTTGAAATAAAACTGAAACAGAGGACATTCCACTTACCTGTCTACAGCTATAGCTATAATGTTGTAAATGGACGCGAGACACGCTAGGATTATTAGAATGAACCGCATCAGGCACGACCATTTGATCGTGCCGAAGTCATCGTTCAGGTAGAAGACCAGGTGGTAGGGCAGCGTCAAGCCCACCATGAGGTCGGATATGGCCAGGTTGAGCACGAACTGGTTGGATACGAGCGACGACAGCCGGCGGCTCAGCGTCACCGCCAGGATGGTGAGCGTGTTGCCGCTCACTATGAGCAGCATCAGCGAGCCGTCCACGATGCTCCATGCCCAGTAGTTGTAGAGGTTCGCACTCTCCCCCTCCTCGGTCGCGTTCCACCCCCAGTCGCTCTCATTCCCCAATACAACGTCCATACCATCGCTGGCCGCGGTCGCCAGCGCCCCCCACTCCGAGTAGTCCGACGTCGTGTCTCACTCACGCGCACATTCTCTTAGCTGTTACCCTCACACGTCACTCGCGGTCGCGACACACTTGATATATGCACAGAGGTCTTTTCCCGTTTGCACTTGTGGCACATTTTATTTGCACTACGCTGAAGATTTCGGACACCTGGAACAAAATGTGCATATTAGTTTAGTTAGTATTTAGAGCATGTGCTGGGGCGAGTGGGCGGGGTGCACGTGGGTCCTTGTAAATGCATAGCGGCGTGCACAAATAATGCGCCGGCGGTGGCGCTCAGTATGCAGGGGCGCGTCGCCACACAAATTACTCGCTAGGAGCGGCTCCACTTCGCACGCCTCTCTAAATCACATTATGAAGTTTTTTAAGGGATCGCCTGCGAGAGCGTCGGAAGTTGGCGCTCCCGGTGCCGCCGTTGAATTATTTATGTAGCACAGTATGAGACGAGCTTTGTCTGTCGGCGCCCTAATCGATTGCCGGCTCGCTATAAATGAATTATTTCCAGACGTCGAAGGCCACGTGGGTCATAAACTCGCGCCTGTTTTGTAACAATTATAATCGGTAATGTTTGAAGGTAGCGTCCTTCGGAGCCAAGTTACTTATTCACGTGCAACTTTGTAAGTTGCTAACTCGATAAATGATTCCGAACAGCGAGTGTGACTGATCGTCATACTCAGGTTTTATTGCTTGCAAGAGTTCGGAGTACAACGTTGGAAAGTGTGCAGAAAATGCTTCAATTAAAACAATTACAAACACACGTTTTAGAAGGCAGGATGCTTTACTGGATTGGACTAGTTTATTTTTTAAGTCTTTTTAAACTTTACTCAGTGGGCGCTTATTTTGGTAGTGAAATATTTAACTTGACTGGTACTGACAATGTCAATTACATTCGCCTCATCTGAACCGACCGGCGACACAGCCATCTGAATTACAAATGGGCACGGATCAAAACAGACTCCATTAATTTTAATTTATCAACACCATTTACTGATGTTTTTAGCGCTAATATACCTACTTTTGTACAGAGAAATCTGTTGATATTGTACAAGTAAAGAAGCTCGAATAAGGCAACCTTTAAAAATATTTTACAAAGAAGTATAAAAGTCTGAATTAAACATTTGAATGGGCGGCCTGTATTAAAAAGTAATAAAATTATAGCGGTCCCATTTATTTCGTTTCGTTTAAGTGCAATTGGTGCCGGCGTTCATTTGATGACAATTTATGTTCGTACAAATAACGAAGTAGCTACACGGTAGTATTCGTAAATTTCCTCCGACGCGGAAACGGCTTTAGAATTCTTGCACGGAATCGATCCTTACGCAGATTCGGGTTCGACAGCCTTATTACGACAATTCATTGACATTTATTAATAAAACGATCAATTTGGAATCCAGATTGGAAATCGAATCTCGGTTCGATGTCATTGATGAACGCTTTAATGAAATAAGAGAGCAGCGAATCAAAATCAGATTGTGATGTGACAGAACGGTTGCTGGCTACGTAATTGCTCAGTAAACTCAAACAATGTTTTGATGAATGAAATGTCAAACGCGGTTTTACAATTTGGTTGCAATCCTTTGTGTGGCCACGATGACCGACACCAGATAGCAATTTGCGACGCGATCATTTCGATACACAGATTGGATGGATGGATTTATTCACGTGTGATTTTGGCGCGCATCGCACGCGTCCGACACGCGCAAACTGTACTATACGTATTGGATTAGTTAGTGGCGTTACATTATTTATGGATATCTCCGAGAATACGTTAATGCTTTCAGCTCTAGTGCTTTGATTGAATCGGTGCTCTCGTTTTACTATTATTCATCAGAATAATTATATCTCAATCTATTGCACAAGGCGGTAAATCTATTTATGGAAACGAATAGCAGGGCAATGAATTCCTCCTTCTAGTCGTTGTTTCTAGAAATCTTGGAATGGAAAAATCTAATCAAAGATCGAATCAAACAAGGCTTACTTGCGTAACTCCTAAACAATTTCTATTTACGAGGGCAACAAAATATTTTTGATTAACAACAACATAGGTATTTGTAAGTATTACTACATAGCGATCAGCGAAGATACATCTAGAACGGACACTGTAGGTAGATAGAATATGGTGGGGGCATACGAATGCGTGATGGAGATAGTATTCCGGTCACAGACAGACAGGGCTACTAGAATGCCCTTTGCCAATGCCTAGAACATTAGCATGCGCTGCGATCGCCGTGACTAATGTCGTTTGTGTGGCTCATGGACCCGATGTGGGCTTCGATTATGATCCGATCTGATCGGATCCCACGCCTAATGGACCCACTTTACAGCTGGGTAGCGAGCTTAAGTAGATTTAGTCGGTAAACAGCGCCGAGTGTAGCTGCTGCTCCCTTTATATACATAAGGGCATATAAGGGCACTAAGAACACTCAACTTATTTGCGAACGTATGAAGATTTTCCTCAATGATAGTTTATTGGAAATGACGCGTGAATTTATACCACACTATTTAATTGCCGTCTTTGATGTTCACTTCAAGGCAATAATTAACGATCACATCAAATATGAACTGATAAATAATAAAACCATCCTAATTTCCATGACTATCGTATGCGCAGGTAACCGACTACGAATAATTAATATGGCGTGACATGTTTAACGAGCTGACGCGTTGATTAAGTTGTTTTACAGGCGCGTTTGTGAATATTTAGCCATTTGGCGCCAACCGCCATATTGCTCACACGTTACAAGTCATTTCACTCGCGGGACTCCCACGTTATTTATTGCCTGACGCTCAAGTTTCACCTTGTGCTCTGTTTAGGGGAGGGAAATTAAATTGAGATAATTTGTTACTGTCCTACGACAATATATCACATCGTTCGATATTATTGAAGCGAGGTACGTGTTTACATTATCACAACAAACAAATAAATACGCGAGGACTCCGATGTAATTCATTATCATTAAACTTTCAAACGGTACAGTCACCTTAAATCGATTAACGCACTCTCACCGTAGGTAATTGAATGCCGTAAAGTTGTTCAGGGACACAGAAAAAGTTAATCGAGAAAATAGCAGAGACTGCTAGTGTAGTGGCTGTAATCGATTTGTAAATTTTTGTGTTCATATCTACGATCGTCCTTTACGTAACGTGGCGTGCGAGCGTCGCGTGCGACCTCTGCACTTCGATTTACTAAACATTGTAACAACTATTTTAATTGCTCAATTTTTCGTTACATTTCGATTTTAATTAATGTGTATTTTTGTTCGGAATGAGGACTTACATTAGCGTACTTCAATGCCACTATCGTACGGGTAATTATAGAACTATCGAACCAATGGCCGTTATTAAAACCTTGTCTGAATAGTAGTTTCTTCTATTACAATGTAGTGTGTGTTTAAGTAAATACCAGGGTAAGGTCTGCAGCAAAACATGCTTGTGTCTGATCAATAGTGGGCTGTGAATGTTGTATTAACAAATGTCTATTAAATACTGCAGCGTTTTAAACAAATAAAGCAAAATCAGACACTTACCCGTCACCTAAGGGTCTTGATATCGACACTCGGACAGTTATACATACGCGCAATCTCCATCACTGTGTTCCAAATACACGATATAAACGTAAACAACGCACAGATAGAAACTACCACAAAACATTTACTATCTCGGGTAAACTCCGATTCGATTCGGCAAAGGTCAAAAATGAAGACAAATGGTCCGGCTATTACTGGTCACAATTCAATCAAGATAGCAATATTGTTTCTATTACAGGGGTACTATGTGGCCGACTGGGGGAGCCAATAACTTTGGAAATAAACATTCAGAGGTTGCAAACTATCTGTTTAGAAATTGTGATCTTTGAATTACTACCGCGGTTTATCGAGTGACGTGGTCAGGGGGCAAGTGATAACTGTGACGTTTGTGACTCATTGATTAGCTGTACTAGAGCAAAACAACGCGTATAAAAGAATTTCTTCTACTGTATGAACGAACGGATATAAAATATAACATCTACCAATATTGAGCTAGACAGGCACAAATATTTTTTCAACAATTGGGTTGTGTAACACAACATAATGCGAAGACTAAGAAAGTTTCGTGCGGACGTTCGTTGTTCGCGTTCCGGAAAAAGGAAAACGCCCGTATTATTGGAAAATCTCAGTTGTCAAATAACTTTGATTTATACTTGTACTTGGCAGTTCCAGCTTCATTTGAAGGCCTGAAAACTTTATCACGTAACGTTTTAAATTACATGAAATGGCTAGCAGAATGTTTGAACTAGCAAAAAAATTGGAAATGCAATAATAAAATACTGCTTCCGCAGAATAAGGTTTATTCATAAACTTATTTGAACGAAATAAGTGAATGGCGGAATAAAACAAACTTAAAATCAAAACAGAGGCAGAGCTACTGGCCTCGATAAAAATATAGGACATTGTCCCCTGAACGTGAGGAGCTGTAACTGCAGCTCTCAAGTGGAAGATATCAGCTTGACAGGAAACTGGCGACGCAGCCAACCTGAACATTACTGATAGCAGTCACGAGTGCTCATATCTCGCACGTGAACATCGCGACAAACAGAGAAAGTTACCTAACACGTGCGCGGTACATTGTCTATTTGACCAAAGCTGGATGTAAAGCCGAGGTCGACTTCACATAATCTCCGCTTCGTTGGAAACAGAATAAACGCTAAAATTACGACATTATTGACTCCATGAACGCTTGTATTGCGAAAACTCCTAAATAAGAACGTGACACTTGCCCAATGCGTGCAAATATAGAAAAATCTGCGTATTAGTGACGTCATTATGTCCATAAAGCAATTTTGGCAGTGGATGTCGTTACAAAACATGGGTGCTAAGATCCGTGCCCAAAAGTAAAATCTCCTTGCTAAATTAACTTGACATCATCACCGAAACAAACAATATTGCAAATTGAATATTTTGTACGGGTTGAACTTGATATTTGGCGTTACGTCTGACATCCGACCGAATCAGTTTCTGTGATTACATTTCTACTGGCTGAGTACCAAAACTCTTTGTATATTTTCTCCATCAGTGAACACAAAAGTCTTATTAATTAAGAACTTTTTTCTGTAACTTAATTAAAACGTCCTTTGATTGAAGCTAGTTCGGGGCTTTTGGAATTTGAATAGGAAAAATATCCGACTTGATTGAATTTTTTATTTTGTTAATTTCGCATAAAAAGCCACTCATGCAATACATATTTTCAAAGCGTTATATTTTAACGATGTCGTTATCTAGATGATAACTCTGCTTGATTATAGTGCTTCCCATGTATTTGATGGACGGTATGCGCGGGACAAATGTGTCCATCGTTACGTCCAACATGGGGTAGGGTGAACGAAAGGTCGTCGCCCGGTGCATAAACCTTCGCCCTTTTACAACCCTGTTCCACCAATGCTATTAGATGACATATCAAGATATTATATCCTTAGTCTAAATTGTTCACAAAAAAGTTATTTTTTATTGTGCTGAGGTTTGTTTTTGTAGGCTTTGGAGCTTCGGCTAAACGTTGTTGACTTTTAGAATTTAATATAGAGCAAGTTAAAAGGCGCGGATATTTTTATTGCTGTAGAATCAAATTATATTCTAAAATTGGAACAAAGGAAAATAAATACCTTTTTAAATAAAAGAAGCTTCTAAACGTTTTAAGCACAAAAGGAGCAAAAAACAAATGGCAATCGAATTAACAAGTCATTTTACAGACTGGAAACTATCCTGGAGATATTCCGAGGGTCCAGCAGGTTATCGTACTGATTACGATTAAGTTTAAAGTGTAGTTCGTGTCGGGTGTCCCCAACACGTCGCGATACTCGACACACTCAATATCTTTGCCTCACTATAGAGTACACTGGAGAGGCGGTGCGAGTGTGGCGCTCGACATCTCTGATTGTTCTTTGACTTCACAACTTTGTTTGCAGTTTTGCTGCAGAAATTCTATTGAAGTTAAGTTTATTAAAAAGACCAGTTTTTTTTTGGGAATAAATAGAATTGATATCACGTTTTCGTGCCATGTGTCTAGCTACCGTCGCACGTTGCCCAGATTAACCTTATAACGGCGCAAAGATAAATCAATTTACAAACACCGTGAACAGCTAAGCTTTAATAGACTAAAGACATGTAACATCGGCGGTTGTATGGTCTGTTGCAATTAGCCGGGTGATCTCAGCACCGTGTGACAAGCGCGATCTCACACGTTATTTGGAAGGCTAAGCGGCGCTTTTCATTAACATCCTTAATTGATTAGATGAGAGCCGCTAATTCCCAACGATTTGCTTACTTTAAACACTTAAATACAATCAATTTGTCGCCTGTTTGGTTGACTAGTTTTGAAAGCGGAAAATTTTTGAGAGTTCAATACCATTTTTGGACTTCATTGAGGCAACAATTGAAGGCGAACTGCGGTATTTTTTGGCAAATTTTATTACATTTATTTATAGTTGGAGTTGTTTTTGACGCTAAACTTATCCCACACTGTCTCAAATTCAAGTCTCGACATAAAATAAAGGAATAACTTCGTTAGATCGTAACGCGCAAAACAAATCCTTCTGGTGCTAATATAATGCCGAGTTTTATTTTCAGTGTTCTATATAAAGCAATTTAGAAGTGATATATTGACACGAGTCTCTTGAGAGCTTATAGGAAATTGCGTTAACGCCCTCGAGACAGCAACAAGATTCTTTATTTGTACAGACATAGTTCGCTTCGTTAATGCCGAAACGAATTGACAAAACATCAAAGCGGAGTCCGGTTGTGCTCGTTTGATGCGCGCCTCTGTTTCACACGAACATGACAGTACGGTGAAATGTAATTGATACAATCAGGACAAACTTCTGCGTACACCAGAAAAGTTTTTGAAGTACCGGTAATTTGTTTATCTCAATTTTATTGAGCCATCTTATAGATGAAAGCGAGTTTCTACACATTTTCTCTAGATATCACTGGTACGTATAGAGTTTTCCAGACATTCAATGTAAATAGTACCCAATTAGAGTTGCAGACAGTAACGATTGTAATTCTTTCAGTCGTGTCCACTTTTTTCTCATTACTAATGTCCTAAAAGATTTTATGTTGTTGTTTGACAATAATAGTGGTCCCAGTCGGGAGACTACCCTTTCAGATCCACCCCATCTTTATTATAGTGATAAAACTTACATTGTGTGCTAAGGGTGCGCCGGTCAGTGTGTACATTTCCCTGAAAGCGAATAACATTGTGATGGACAGCACTTCAAGAAAGCTTTTTATTGTATTATCCTAACTAATATTATAAATGCGAAAGTAACTCTGTCTGTCTGTCTGTCTGTCTGTCTGTCTGTCTGTCTGTCTGTCTGTCGTTTCTTCACGCTTAAACTACTGAACCGATTTGTGTGAAATTTGGTACAGACATAGTTTGGAGCTTGAGAAAGGACATAGGATAGTTTTTATTACAAAAAAAAATTAAAATAAAAAATAAAATGTATTCCGGACATATAGCGCCATCTATTGGTCAAACCAAAAATCTGCTGGAAGTCACTATTCCACGCGAACGAAGTCGCGGGCAAAAGCTAGTCTGTAATAATGGAAGGCTTAATTTTTCTTTAGTTTAGCCAGCCGTTCAATTTTGATGTAGTTCGACTGAAGGTTTCACGACTGACCCACAGTTATGTTATACCTATGTGTATGAAGTGTGTGAGGCTCTGTAGCTGTGCCGTGTGCTCAGACCTTCGCATTTATCGAACCCTTTTTTATTGACGTCTGACACACGCGTCATATGCCACTGATGGATTTAAAAGCTTCGCCTTTCTTCGACAAGAAAAAGTTTCTTATCAGAGACTTTATCTAAACTTCGTTTTATTTATATATCAAGAAGTTTAAATAAGTAAACAAGGTGGCCTGTAGCTCAAAGGTGGTGCGATATTTTATTCATAAGTTTCATTGTTTCTTGAGTGAAGTTCGCTTTGTTGAGAGTTGTTGAGTAGCTGCGCTCGGATACGCCGACCTAACACAACCTACGTGCTACAGACTACACCTAAATATTTTATTCTTCTTCTAGTAAATTACATGCTCCCATTGTATCCTTGAACTCAACAGACTTCCTTGACTTTGTGTTTACAATTTTATTTTTTCATGGATTTCGTGCACAGAGCTTCCGGTTTAATTTTCATAATTAATGGTGACCGACCAATTTCTAGAAAACTATTGTTAGCGTGTAACGCTCATTAACTATTAAATGTAATATTGTGAAACATATTATTATGTACATTATAAAGCTTTTGTTTTTGATACCTACTCAGTAATAGAGCCACACTTATTAATTTCTAAACTTCCAAAATGCATCGATGTTACCTGATGTTTCGACATTTTGATAATTCTAATTACACATACCTACATGTCGATGTAGTGTTGAAGTTTGAGCGCATCAGTAACATAAAACTGAAGGGCTCTATTCAAGATGCTCCTTGGTCCACACCCAGAGGTTTAACATTCTTTACTCAAAAGGTACGAACATAAAAGAAGGCATTTAAGGGTATACGGTTTGTCATTGTCGGCACAATCTTAGTCAGCACAAAAGATCACTTGGAGTTTATGTCGCGATGTGGTCGTATTGTGAAGGAGGCGTCAGTATCAGATCCACTCTTACATTTAAACTTTACTGTTTGTCCGACTTTACTGTCCATCAACCGTGCAGGGTCTTATCTTATTTCAATAAAGTATCACTGTAAACTTATAATTGAATAATAAAAGCACTTGAAACAAGCAAATATTGATGTTTATCAAGAGGCGGTATCGTGCGTAACGACATTATCCGCGTCGGTCCCCAAATTACCCGAAATGACTGGCTGCGTTTAATTGCTGTGGCATTAACTTTTTATTTTATCACGATACAACAAACAATTTCACCCTTTACTAATTGTTATGTACCGCTCATGCTTAGGTATGACCAGAGAGTTCTATTGGCAGAAATAAGGCTTTATGCCAACTAACTACATCTTATCGAACTAACATTAGTTAAAACATCGCGATGTTCTAAAACACTTGAAAGCTTTTTATTAATTTTGTAGGTCAAGCTCCAAGCATTATGAATTTGCCTAGCGGATAGTATGTCTGTCTAGCCGAGATCGAAATTAGTTATGAAGCTTTACAAAATGAACTTTCCTCTATCCCTAGCATTTATCTTTGAGCGGATTTTTAAGTGGAATTTTATGTTCTTGCGCTAGACAAATTGAAGGTTATCTTGTATTCAATAATCTCCTCTTTTTCTTTAGAATTTTCCCGACTATGTAACTATCTAGTACAAACTGCTCTAGCCACTTTCCCCGCTCGTAAAGTGTACAGCACATTGTGCTTGTGCTACTTGAAACGTGTTATCATTATCTGTCGTTATTAATCTACATTATCAGCACATTATCTATTCAATAGTACTTCCTTAGCTATGTTTTATCGTAAATTATAGCGAGTGTTCGTGTAGCCGTGTATATGCTGGTACTCATAAAGTTTGCTTCAGATAAGCTCGTACCAGGGCGGCGACACTTGATGCCGCTAATGGCAGGAGTTCAGAGCCTAAAATAATCTTATTATTATAAGCTTGTTTAATACCACTTGCTAGATTTTTCAGCCGGAACGTTTAAGCCGCATGTTTAATCTAACTTTTTACAAGTGCTTTATGAATCGTGCTAAAAGGGTAGTATTCACTTACAAAGAACTCGGTCAAACCTGTATAGGAAAACGATTCGATCCCGAAACGTGGTCAAAATGTTCAATTGAATTGTTAATTCAGTATCGATAGTTGATTTTTCTCCATCCATCGGAAGAGTCGACACAGAATTCAATCATAGAATGTTCGTAAGCGTCCAATCCAGAAGCGTTAGTGTTCACTGTTGACCTACTCGATAATGGGTTTTCGACCCACCCGCAGATATTGCCTATTTCTCTCATCAAATTGCCACTGAACGCATATTCCACCAACATCGGGTGCGGTGGTTTTCCTATACTGCCATAAATTGCAGTTATTTAAAGATCTCCATATATAGCAACATATACTTAGTAAGGCAACATTGTATTTTCCGCAATAATTAATAATAACAGACTAATTGATTCCCAATAATTGTTAGTTATGATAAAAATAGCTCATACATATAATGTTGTTTTTACATCCGTATCGTATCTATTGATAAGATATTATTTAATAATGCTAATATATGAAAGCTATCCAGTACTAGCTTCTGCCAGCGGTTTCACCCGCATCCCGTGGGAACTACTTCCCGTACCGGGATAAAAAGTAGCCTATAGCCTTCCTCGATAAATGAGCTATCTAACACTGAAAGAAATTTTCAAATCGGACCAGTAGTTCCTGAGATTAGCGCGTTCAAACAAACAAACAAACAAACAAACTCTTCAGCTTTGTAATATTAGTATAGATAAGTGTATAGTTGTCACTCGTATCACGTAAATCAAAATCAAGAGGAACGTTGGTTCATGACTGACCTCAAGGGAGCCAACCCTTCTCACGCTTTATTTGACTTCATAACTCCGTGAAATCATAATGTATGTACTCAAAAATGTTGACTATCTAGCCACCAATCACCACAACTTAAACGGTCTCTCTAAAGATTTATGTGTGTCTTAGAAATAAAATGGCTTATTGCTTTAGGGCGTCTACTGCCCAAAATATACTGCGAAACTTTGCACGGGGCACAAATTGGTACTGATCAATGTTTATGGCCCCTGAAAACTCCTTCGCTTATATTTTTACCCAATAAAATGACGAGGTGTGCGGTAGTTACGTTACATGTTTACGATACTGGTATGTATGTACTGCGAGCGCGGTCAACGCTCGCAGGGCCACCTACCTAAATTGTAAGTGAAATTACACGAGTTCACACAGAAAGCTCTCCCCAGGGCAATATTGATATAGGCCATCCGGTGTAATGGAATAGTTAATTCCAAGCTTCTTATCGACCGTTGAGCCTCAGTTAACGCTGGCCGGTTTGTTTGCCTCTGATCTTTCCTTCTTTTAATACTTTAGTGTAAAGTAATTTATCTGTAGAGATAGAATTTACCTGCCTACTGCTCCCCGAGGCGAAAAGCCTTAACTTTATTACTGCCCATTTAATATTTATTTAATTCCATTATCCTGTAATAGCCTACATAAAGGATAATTTTATTTAGCGTTTAAAACGCAACGTTGGCATCAGACAGGGAGGTCGTAAACGAACGCAGCTGATAATAACACTCAAATCTACCGAGATTTACCGGTTAATGGCATCATCAAACGTAACCCTTTCAAAGCGCCTGGATTACGAACACTGGAAGCCTGAGTTATCACCTTCACTATCCGCGAATGTTAATTCGATTGCTTATCTGAAACTTGTACAAACACTGGTGAGAGGGTTAAATTCAATGAGCACTATCTTTGAATCTTTGCTTTCCTCAAAGCGAGATCTCGGATAATCCCAGACTTGAGTTCATCTTCAAACGAAGGTAAAGTTTGGCTGTCGTGGCAGATTCATCGTGGCGTCGTTCATCTCAATTGTTCGAGTAATTCAACAGATATATTTTGCAGGCGGAGCATTAATAGGCAGTTAGAATCCGTTGTAATGTTCATTGATAATGCTGCGGAGATACTCGATCAAGGGCGCAATGGGATTGCATTAGCGCCATGAGCTCGCGTGCAGCGAATGTCTGGCTCGGCACGTCACAGTGCACCAGCCTCGCGGTGCAACAATAACACCAAGTAACAAGGTTGCACCGACCTATTTACCGAAATAAGTCTTCCGAAGCCTATTCACGCCAAACTCAATTCCCCACTGTTTGAAACAAACAAAAGCTTTTAAATGAAAAGATTTGATTCAAGTGAACGCGTAACAACACCGCGCTCGACAATTTTCTCGTGACTATGCGGAAACAACTGTAAGATGTAGGACTGTTAGATACATTATACTCGCTATTTCAATATTCCCTAAAATTGAATCTGAAAAAGATAAAGTTCCTTTCAAATCGGGTAGTTACATAAGTGGGGGCGGGGAGTCCGTCGAAAGCTTACGTAAGCTCGTCTGGAACTTTAACAGTGAAATATAAAAGAGTACTTTAATTGATATATTTTGTTGGCGAGTAGTGCACACGCCGTGCACGGTTCCGAACGGTCCGGCGTACGATCTCGCATTTACATATGGGACGCGACCAAACCAGAAACAGCTTTTAAACGACGTACTAAATTCTAAATGTTCGAAATTATCTTGGAAATGCATTTATTAACAGCAAACTGCAAAGATTTCACGTTTCACGCAAAAATCTCTTAGTGTTTGCTGTGCTGAGGATTATTTGAAAGAACGTGTCCGAACCGTATTTGTTCTCAATGATCATGCAAATATGCAAATGAAATCGCGGGGAAATGGAATGGACGCGGTTCGAACGCTCAGCAAATACTCATCTGGCAGCGGACCGTGGTCGCGAGGACTTGCCGGAGCCGGCCATCGTCTAGCGTCAATATTTACCTCCTCGACGATACTGCCATTGGCGCGAACAGACTACCAAAGTGGCCTGCTACGGAATGCTATGCAAACATCACACTCCTGCATAATACAACAACACTGGCACTCGAACTGTGTTTGTTCACTAGATGCAACTTTTTCGTGTAGGGGTCCTCTCCGGGGGTGCAGGGAGTGTTCGTGGTGACGTACGCTCGCGTCGGCGGTCGGCACGCAACTAACGGCCGCGGTCTCCGCCGCCGGCTTCCAAACACGAAATTCGAGGTCTTTGAAGGCATTAGTGAACAAACACCAGTGGTAAAGGTCATGGTTTTTTTGTGGTTAGTCTGCTACAAATATGTATTTGATGCGGATTAGTGGGTGATATACGCGGCTTTCCCAGTCCCACGTACTGTGTAATGATGATATAGGAACGCCCGCCAAGCGGAGTTTTGTCCAAGTTAGTGTAATGGTTTTTGGTGATTACGGCCATCATTCTTAAAGTTAATATTGTTATTACCGAAATGACAGAAGTTTTGCCAAAGTTTAACGTATGATTTTGGTTGTAATTGTATTGTTGTTTCCCGCAGTTCTCAGGAAAAAAACTTTTCTGATAGTTCTGAGCGTTTTCGTTTCAATTATCTGGGGTTTAGTATAATCGTGGGTTTTCCCGAGCGAATCTATGACTACATCAAAGTTTCAGCGCTCTCTGGTTCAATCTACTGTTGACTTGCAAAAAAAAGCTAAAACCAAGCGCACCATTTTTATATTCCCACCGTTTGGAGCTTCATTGTTTACTGAAGTTCTCCGGCTGTAAAAAATACAGTAATGGTTTTGAAACTGCTTTAATTGCATCCGCTATTGTAAGGCTTTCCTCGACTTGAGTTGTATTTATATTGCGGCATGAATTGTCACACCAGCGACCTGCACTAAAACTAAACAATTTTTAATTGATTCTTACAAATTAAAATAATAATAAGCACCTATTGCATCAATTTCGTAATATCGTGTGTTAGTGGTAGTATAATGTAGCAGTGTAGTATCAGTGCTGTTGGCTGTTACATAAAACTATTTTTTTTTAATTTTACGTGAAAAAACTTTAGGACTCAACTGCGGGAAAGCGATATAAAATTGCTGCATTCACTGAGTACGGCTCACGGTTTATCTGAAACAAAATAGGCGGCTACGTTAGCCAATTTAGCGGTGTTTGCCAAGCTGACGAGCTTACACTTCATGGTACGTTTGCCTCACCGCCTGTGTTACCTGCCTCGCACTCATTCTTACATCCTTTCTAAATTAAACATGAATTTAAAGGAGTCTGGTAAAATAATGTAAGTCTTTGTTGAAGGTAATCAACGATCTTTGTATACGCTATCCACATGTGTTTTCAGCAACATTTTCAGCTAATAAAGCACGGCGAAGTATCGAGCAGAATTCCTTTTTGCTCGTTGTTCCCGGAGAGTTTAATCCCGTGCGTCCGGCGGCACATAAATTGTCGCGAGGTGTCGTGCAGCGCAGATTACGCTAACTAACATTATCCTATTGTACAACGAATATATTTTGGACAATACACTTTGACTCCGCAATCACTGGAGAGGACATCCAATGCGAAAATGTTATTAGACTAGTTTTAACACCAGGTGTTTTGATCACAAATAGGTAAATTAAATATTTTATTAAACAGATGTGTACATTTGTAGTAAATAATGGTACCTATCAATTATGGTTATGTTATACCAAAGCTGGGTAACTACAGGTTATTTGTGTAAATTCTATAATATAGTAGGATAAAGGACCTTTATTATATAGGATAAATACAATGATTTATAACGATTTATGACAATTATTCACGACTCCATAACGGAAATATTTTTTCCGCAACACTTTAGTGTTTTGTCACCTCAAATTCAAGATTTTTTTGGTATTTAAACAGAATTCCGCAGAGAACGGAGTAATGAAAGAATACTACACAAATGACACGCTTTGTGTTCGCTTTTTAAATATTTGACACTTTTATTTTAGGTCGCCATTGTGCACGCCTGAAAGTTTCCCGGCTTTATATTTCCTATTTAGAGCAATATCATTTATTTTTTAATCATAGCAATTTTTTATCTGTTCAGGTAGCATTGTTACAAAAGTTTTCTGTTTTATGACACAAAATGTGGTAACAAGCAATAAGATTTAAATAGAATCGTCGAGGACTAAAACAATAGTTATTTTGGTACACAAGTGTGTCTTCAGATCGTTTATATTGATCAAGTGTTTATCGATAAGACGCGATCTCTTATTTTTATCTTCTCAAAATCGAATCGATTTGAATGTTTATATTGGTGTTAGTTTATTTTTGTCGTGCCATTTGTTAAGTTATGGTTAGAGGTCTATTTTGACAAAGATGATAGCTACTTATTGCTTAATTTAATTTTTATGGGCTATTTAATATATGAATCAGAGTATTGCTGTATATCTAATACAGACTATACTAAAGTTTCACTTCTGTTGTACAATTTTAAAGTTTTTATCCTCCGGGAAAATATCTTCAATAGTTTTTTAACGTTGTTTACTATAAAGTTTGTTGTTATCTCCCGGGTGGTGCAGTACACAAGTTAGCCACACTGTGCAGTAGTTAGTTCTAAGTGAATTCCGTGTACACTGTCGCCTCGGATTTTTACTCTTCCGTGAGTTTCATTAGTTGAGTAAACTGACGCGGTGTGTGTTGACTGAAAACTGAATACAGCGTGTTGGCTAAAAGCTATCTAGTTGCCATATTGGTTCTACTAACAGGTATGAATTCGTACGTCAATTAACTGTCACGGTCATCCAAAAAACTAAGGTGTATTTGTGTTTTGCACCCCTAAAACATGTTAGCAATAAACTATGGAGCTTAGCTGATAGTAATGTCAGTTGTCGGGTGTCAGTGTTGCATCCATTTGGATTATCAGTGGGCCGTTTATCTTGACTAGCGTCTTAGATAACGCGGTGATTTGTCTATTTGTAGTCGTAGACCTTCTCCGATACCAAGCCTGTTCTATTTTCGCCCGAGTGAGGACTTTTCTTCAGTTGGTAAAGGGTGAATGTGAAAGGTGATATTTGCAGTTTCATACTGTTATATTTTGAGGTTTAGCAACTTTTTCTAACGGTGGCTACAAAATTGTATAATTATTCTGTGCGCAAGTTCATTCAAAAATAAAGCCTGCGAACTTTCGCCTGTTGTGCTCGTATGAAGTCTTGTATCATGCAAGCAACACTGCAAGCAAGTACTTAATTATAAATGAAAGTCAAACTTCTATATGAAGTCTATCTAATCACGAAGCCAGCCTACCGAAATATCTTCTATTATTTAAAGCGGATCTTGTGACCTTTGGCTGTTGAGGTGTCAACTATCGAAAAGGCCACAGATGTAGGTCAGTCTGTAAGTAGCTCAGCTTCGGTTTGGTGACCCGCCTCCTAAATATTGCACCTGAAACTTTCAGCTTGCACTTTGTTCATTACCAAAGTAAACTCAGTTAGCCTTTGTCCCGCGAACAATATTACACACTCATTATTCAACTTGTTTCAGTAGTTTTTTTCAAAGTGCTGGATGTAATTAGAAAGCACATTAATATGTACGCGTGAAACACTCTGGCGGGTAAAGCAATTATAAAAACGTATGCGGGGCCAAAGCACTGGTGGCTGAGAATTTGTGTAGTGTAATATGTTGTAAGCTGATAAAACTGCACTCGTACGACTCATTATAGCGATAGGGAAAGTAGCTCATGTAGTCTGTCCAGTCTGATATAGGTTATCCATTTTACTAATGGAAACACGTGTATTACAAAATTATTTTCCCCAATAGTCTAACACTATAATTGATTAGTCTATCCTATTGGTTGAACTTTACTCTCTTTGGGAAAATTTTCCTATTCCGCAATCCCACGCAGTCTATAAATAGCGAAAACATTGAAAAATTCCCGTTAATCGTCAGCGCAGTGGATCGTGCTGCAACGCTATTTGTGCACTCATCAATCTCCGCCACGTGCGCGGAATATAGTGCTGTTTCCGATCAATGAACACCTAATACTCGAACAAGAAGATTTTTGCTAAAGTTCAAAGGTCTAGGTTTTTATCACTTGCTCTATTCGCTTCGCTTAAGGAGTATAGATAAGACACAGTACACGAAAGTTGGGAGAAAGAGAACTAAAACATAAAGAGTGCGCCAAAAATTGCGAGTCCTGAATAAACAGTCTCCACAAAGGAGCCTGGAAGCCTCGAAACAAAGCGAAATTTTGACATTCAGAATATCTTACTTTGATGATATCATGGTGCCTACACCGTGAATTTAAATGAATGTATTCATACTGCTGGTCTAAGGGAAAACTGTGTCATGGTACTTTAATGAAAGACAATAAATAAGTGTTTGCACAGGATCGTTGCGATATTTTGAAGTAGTTTTTACACACCATAAAATTTCTCCTTTAGAATTTTCTTTTATTTCCATACAAAAAAAGCTTCGAACATTTCTAGATTAGCAGTCTAAACTTAGCTCTTTATCTTTAGCAGTCGATTATAGGATCTTGGAGCAAGGTCCCCTGTTTATATCTTCAAGGCCAAACGTGGCGTGTCATGGCCTTCGCGACAAAAACATCTATAAGCTCCAATTACTTGCATTTTTATTTCTCGTCAGCGGTTTTTGCTTGCGACCCCCCCGATACAGGGTTAAGGGTTGATAAAATTATTGCGTTAGCATTTATTTCACGAAGCAAATAAGACAGATAGAATGTTCTACAGACATTTTACATGCTGTAGGGTAATTTTCTGACTTTCAACGATCTTATCAGGACTTCAGAAACAACTTTAAACTCTAATATTGAATGTTGTATGTTAAAGTATGTGTTCGGTTTAAGGTTCACGTGCTACCAAACAAGAATATTTAACTTTCAGACGGAATCTATTAATACATTTACGGCTGTATACACTTTTTATTCTCGCGAACTACACACAGGCAAGTCAAGGTTGTGTCTGTAATCAAAACTTATCCGTACCTGAATAATTTATTTTTCGTACTACATTCAGACACAAGTTTTCTCAAACGTGGGTTTTACAGGTGTTTTTATAGCGAATTACTAAAATTTTTGGTGGTTCAATAAAATCTGGCTATAAAGTAGTTGGAGTTATTTTTGTTCTCGGAGCGTGTTCTGTTAAGTCCCACACGTTAACTTTTGATGGAATTTTACTATTAGGCATGGTATCCACAATATGGCGATGACTTATCAGATCAGCGTCCATGATTGACAAAGTTTTCTTACTCTTCTACCAAATGTGACCAAGCTTCTGGCCTGGCCACTTTATTAATTACCCCAAAGAGTTTTAATATCAAGCGTCTTGCGTAGTTCAATAAAGAAGGCGGGAATACGTCATCGGGTTAGCCCAGGCGCGGCTGGAACTTACAATATTAGCGCTCTTTTGTCTACAATCACAATGATCTAATACTCTAATTAGCTTCAAAGTATTTTGCCCGGAGTTAATAAATCTTTGTTAGTGGTGGAACAAAGCGCTGTTTGGCTAGATTTACTTCTAAGAAGACGGTTTCCATTTATTTAGTTTTCCTGTTAGACGTGTTGTATAAAGATAGCATTGTTAAAGGAGATTAATGAAGTAGACAAATAGGCTATTAAGAGAAGTAACGCGATCGCCTGTATGGTCGCACAGGAAGCTCGTATAGCTTCAGTTAAATCAACTCATACATTGTAGAAGAAAATCCTCCTCATTTTATAACTCAACGGACAAGCTTCGCTGACCACTGTAATTTATTAAAGAAAAGAACGTACATTTTTTGTAGAAAAATAAATTAAATTTACATACAATTTCTCACTAAGGAGGTAGTTTTAATTGGGTAACGTTATTAGCACTGCAGTTTATTTTACCGAAGAAAACTTGCTAATTTCCATACTGCTGGTTAATGGTTTAACTTTACGTGCCCTTATTTAATATTAAAATCAGCGCTTAAAACTTCTTTAAAATTATAAATATTTGGCAAGTCTTCTAGCACAGGTGTTCAAAACGACATTTACTCATATTTACGTTCACAATACGGTTCCATTCATCTCATGTTACTATGTTTTATCAATTTACGTTAATATATCGCGTAGTGGAGCATCTGCGGGTGTTGGCAGGCGCGCCCTGGCTGCAGGCCAGCGCGGCCGATGTTAATGTCAAGAGCACTTCCTCGCTCAGCTGATTACACCCTTATGTCCCACATCATAATTATATACACATGGATTTATGAGCTCATCTTAGAAGGCTTTGATATGTAAGAGAGAACTCAGCAGAACCTCCAGAAAATCAATAGTTTACTTATTGAATATGCAGTGGCTTAGTATGTATGTAGGTACATTTATTTACTTCTCACTCGTATAAAAAGCTGCAAATGCTTTTTGGGCATGTTTCTTTTGTGACCTAGATGAGTCGGATAATATTTCATTTGTCAAAAGCGGATAAACTTGTGCCAGAAAGTGATTAATATTTTGTTCCACATACGTATCTTGCTATCTTATTCACCATTTACATTTTCTCTCAAATATTAGCGTATGTTTTGTACAAAATACGAGAAAGTAACATTTGTAAGGAATAAGCGAAGTGCTCGGCTTGAACTTAAACTTGAAAAGAACCACGCAGAGAACATAAATATTCCGCCATAACAAATAGTCACTATCCTTTGGCTCCGTCTCACAGAGATAAAAAGTGTGCTCCACAGAGCGTGGTCCACTTATGTTGCCAAGTGTCACCATAATAGGTCAAGAGCGAACTTAAGTCAGTTGTGCCCGAGAATGGTGCCTCAGCATTCTTCCGCCGCGGACCACGCCGCAACTATTCGCTTAGCGTCGCTAGCCTGATTGCTTTACTTGAACACCAAACTGGAACTTTGGCACTCCTAACATTCCCTTACACATGTAGGTACCTACGCGAATTGTTTCACATACATTCAATTTATGATTCATTACTATTGTCAAGAGGGTTTCCACGATGTTGATGTAATATTAACTTTGTTTATGTAGGGAAACGAAAATTGTATTCTGTAGGGAATCTCGGCGGAGTCACGAGTATTAATTCGGTACAGTTGATCTATCATAAACAAACATGTATCACAATCATGTATTAGTAGTACGTTTTTCCAAGAAGAATATAAATTGGCAGAATTAGAGAATACCTGAGACATGCCTTATGAATATTTACCGGGGACAATGCTGGAGCGAAAAAATATGAGTAAAGTGCGCCCCGTGCTGGATTATGTTTGTTCTAGTGAGTCGGAGTAATTGGAATAGCGTTTTTGTGCTCCGGCCGCATATTGTAGCCCAGGGCTATTAGGTCACGTGCCGCACTCATTTCATATTCCTTATCACGAATAATTGGGTGCTCCCAAATTGCCATACTATGCTGTTGTGGCGACAGCGAAATACATCTACTATTTAATTTTGTTAGTATACTAATTGACTTTCTTAATTTGTTTCAGGTAAGTTCCAGTTATTATACTCAACACCATCATAAGCCGAAGTCGGATGCATGTTTCAAGACCAGGTTTGACTTAACAATGCACATAACTTGTGGAACTGGTCTTGTAGAAACCATACATCAAGTTAGCTGAAATTAGTGCTGGCTGGGAGCCAGTGCTAATATGAAATCTTTAGTAACCGCTACTTTTAGTTTTAAGTTATAGACCAACATTTAACTGGCAGTTTAATCGTTATCAGTATAAATTAGCCTTAAAATTAAAAACGTGGTCATGTAACAAGTTTCTAATTAAGATCAGCGAGGGTCCCAAGTGCTGAACATTTAGTAGAACAAGTGAGGACAGATCATAACGGGCACGTGTTCGCACTCCGACTGATGCCATTCAGCCACTGAACCGTATAAACTGGACTATAAACTCCACATGTCTACCGGAGACTGTTAAAAACTTGCTTAGTAAGCCGCGATTCTTTGAGCCATGATAAAATGCTGCTAGCAGAACTCTTCTGCTTAAGACAATAGAGTTTATATTCCCATGGCAGGGTGGTAGTGTATGGGGGTATGGAAAGACAGCGACCTTCAGCGGCCATGGTGTGCGCCCTTGGCAGGCTGCCAACCGTTACAGGCAATGTCAATGGCATGAACCAAATGCCATGCTCGCTTTTTGGCGTTTTACTGGCCGCATGGGACTGCTTTGGACAGGATTGGTTCCTTGTTGCTACCCAATATTCAGTTATCTGAATGTAACGAAGATTTTTGCCTTTAAAAGGTGTTTTTTATGTACTTGTACTTTAGAAGTAACTGCCGTGAAATTATCGTACAGCTAGTTAATGTCGTATTTCACTCGGTACTTTTTTTCACTGTAATCAGTATTTCACTCGGCGTTAAACATTCTTGTCTTGATCTGTCTTCAGCCAAGAAGTTGAAGCAAGTTGTCATTGCAAATTGACCTATATTAGGCTGCGCGTTCTGCGAAATATTCAGAATATCCAAAGGCTCTATTATGCTCATGTTCGGTTCGACTTGCCGAGGCAAGCCTGGAAATATATTTGACATGGTTTCAATTGTAAAATGGTTGCTGAAAATCTTTGAACGGTATCCCGAAGCCAACCGCGAAGTGTTGCGTGAACTTTAAAGAAAGGCTTTGTCCTGTAATATGTTGTGTACAATGGTTTGTTTATTTGATTTTATGTACATGTTAGGGTGTTTTTGAATTAGAGAAAATTCGAAAAGTATTTTTGTCGTGCTCTTAATCATCGTATTTAGTACACTTCTTTCACCAGGAAAAACATAAGGGACATGTGTTACATTTAATATCTGAAAGAGTCATATCAATAATATTTTATTAATATTGATTGACAACTGCAGGTCGGCAATTAAATGGTCAGAAGCTTTCCTAATATCCCTTGTATTGGTCACAGAGAGTTACCACCAGTTAACGAAATTTATTACGACGCCATATCTTTATGATGGGATCGGCAAACCGTCATAAAAGACGATAACAACTGTTTATGTAGCTGCACAGTATTTCTGTGTGCCTACCATAAAAATGTTATGAGTTCCAATCTGTTTATTGAGTTTTTGGACAAGTTTCCTCGCTTTTTCGCAAGTGAAATATGTAGGCGTGAGCGCTACGTGCCCTTTGGCAAACTTATCGATGTCAGTTACATTACTATATGGGCCCCAATATCTTTTTAAGGCGAACAACAAATATTTGTACACAGTTTTTTTCTAACTTTATGGGTATTTACTTCGAGTTTAGTGGTTCGTGTAGGAGATTTGTGTTGTAATGCCATCAGGGAGCGAGATCTTTGCGTTGTCATGAGTGAGTATCGCTCATTTGTTTATTGTCGCGGGAAATCTTCGGTCAATGACCCCTTTAAGAAACGTTCTTACTGAGCAGTTTGGTTTGAATAAGAAATGCAAGTCGGAATGATAATCATGCGTTCGCAGTGAAAAACTGCGGGCCGCATTAGAACCTCGTGACCCGTTTCAGAATTGCGAATACGCGCGCATACATTCTGTTTTACTGCCGTATTAACAGCCTCCTTATTTAGGAATAAAGAATCGCATAAGTAAAACGAATTGTCGCTCGTTATGACTGCATTTTATTGACAAGAGTCTGCCAAAGTTGTCTTTCCTAACATTTTACCCAGGTTTCCTCTAGACATATTTAATTTGGTTGCCATTTAATTTTTCCATCATAAAACCGGATGAGGGTGTTTTTTACACAATATTGTCTCACCGGAAGGCGGGCGCCCGCCCTAATCGCCATCAAATGGCTGTTTACGGTCCGCCCCGCGCCGTTCTCATCAAAATACCTTTCGGTCGTTACGGTAGGTCTTTTGATCTCAGTATTTATTGTGTTGCTACATTAAATGAGATGCGAACCACCAAAGTGGGTTAGGTTTAATGGCTTTTCGTAAATTATTGAGTAAACCTGCTTACAAATTTCGGCGTGAGCAGATAACCGCCAATTGTGAGGCTGAATAGGAAGATACGCTTACGATACATTTGACGTGACGCGCGTTTACTTAAATGGATCGTGCGAATTGAATAACGTCTCATTTGTCGAGCTGAATGTAGGCAGTACGTGAAAGGCATTTACTTGCATTCGAGCATTTCAATGTCTTTTCAGGGACGACATTTTAATTCCTAATATTCAGCATAGAATTTTCCTGTTCGTGTTCCTATCCAAACACGAGTCGCATTATGCATATGAACCGCAGCTGCCGCTAAAATCCTAGTTCAAAGCTTTAAACATTAAATTCTTGCAGCAAAATTAGCCGGTAACCGCGTACAAACCGGTGAAATCTGGCAAGTTCCACGTGCGCCAGTTAGCGGTTTACTTTGCGTTTGTTCCCGCCAAGTTTGCGTCCCAAGCTGTTGGTACAGCCTACAATATGCTTTGCGAAAATATTTTGTACAAAAATAAACCTAACTATGTCGCCCCTGTGGTTTCCGTGCTCGCTACAAATACGGAATTTTAAATTAGACCGGTGTTTTGTTAAAAAGTGGGAAAAAGTACGCGTTTATTTATGCGAAATCGGATTAAGTATAATTTGGGCATTGGATTCAGAATACGGCTTTACAAAGGTGAAGGCACAGCTACTGAATAATTAATTTAATTAATAACTTTAAAAATAAAATTGTTGTACAAAAAAGCTTTTCTAAGTCCACGCCGAATCTTTGCAAAGTTCGTCACGACTGAAGAAACTTGATAACCAAGGGTGTCGATATGATTACATAGTACATGAAACAAATTTTCCCCCATTGTAACCCTCACGAAAAAACATACATAATATTCCAGATAGCTATCTAAATGGAAATGGTTTTTCAGATTTTTCTTTTGCCAAGATAAACTAGCGAGAGATAATAATTTGTGGAATGACCTACGTTATACAGTGGTTGGTATTCAGCGGCGCTCCTCTCGTTAGCACTGGCTGATTTGTTCGTTTTTGCTATCATACATGCACGCATGAAGATCATAAGAATATGAGATGTGGTCTATTAACAGCGTCTAATATGACTGGTATATTGTAGAGACAACAATTACGTTTTGTGTTGATACTATATGAAGTCAGACATAATGTACACTGAAGAAGCTAAAGGAGCTTTGTTAGTTGTTCGGGATAAACAATGTTCATAATACTTAACCAATATCATACAAATTTTCTGTTTCGTCAAGAACAAGTTGAGTTCCGCAAAATGAAATAATTTTGTTGCTTCTTCAACTATAAATAAACCTCTGGATAACAGCGACTGTTGCCTCAAACATTAAACAAACTCAGTAACTAGAGTTTTGGGTTAACCTGCCGCATATCTATCTTATTTCCACGATCTGGGTTCATCCCTCGCAGTTGAAACATTGCCGCCGGCCTTTTTGTCCGCTCCGATGCCGCTTTTATCCTAGATTTTTTCCTACCCGCAATATATGTTTTCATTATACTGCGTAGTGATTACTTAGGCTATGAAGTAACAATGGCCTTCGTAATTGGAAACGTTATTTATAGCGCTTTTTGAACGTTTATGGTTTAGGGATACAATGCTGATAGGGTGGATATCAGATTCAGGTAAATTCATTGTTTCCTTGTTTAATAAAGTATTGTTTATCATATTATGGGGGCTCTCGAACGTTCGTTCGTTTTCCTCTGGCATGTATGGTTTAGTCATGGAGCATGACTCGACAAAATTTTGGTGAAGTATAAATGTAGGTTAGAACATTTTTTCAGGCTATGACGTCAGATCGAAAATCCAAGTGCTGGTATCGATCGCAGACATTCCGGCGGCTATGAATTCGTAACATTACGGAGGCTGAGCTCCATTGAATATGCACGGCGGGAGGTACTGCTACAATCTGCACTAACATTGTCTGTCTTATTGATATTCCTGCCCTTGGCTAGCCATGTTATTTCATTTTCAATTTAACTATTCACAATATTGAAATCGATTTGAAACAAATTGACTCGTTTCAGACTTTTCTATTTTTATTCAGTGCTCGCTATCTCAAAATGGTGTAAGTAATTTAAACCTTCACTATGAAATAGCAATTCCGTCCGTATCAGAATGAAACTTTAAGCAGTTCACATAAGTTATTCACACACATTCCAGCAGTACATAACGTGAAAATAAAAAGCCATGCCCAGACGTTTTCAGTACGTTTACCTCACCTGAGTTTATTTAACGACAAACAGCTGACCTTTAAAAGCCTTGGGCAAGTCATCAACCTTCGTACGTTTCTCTCGTACGGTGCGGCACACCTAGCCATATCTGGCGTGCAACCCCTTCAGAGCGCTCAATATAACCCCCAATAAAGATAACGAGTTTCCTGCAAAACAACCCTGGAGATGTTTTTCTTGTCTGCGCTCTGTTTTATTATGTAGATTTGTTGGCGAGCCGCTTTTGTTTCATTGCTTAGATATTAGTGTAGGTTTTAACTGAAAGGCTTTATCATTTGGAGATATTGTAAAAGTTTTCTATAACCTTGAGGTGCATTATATAATTTTTGGAGGAAATGTACTTCCAAAACCATTAAATGGGCTTTCTTGCCGGTTTGTCTCATTAGGATTCGTTTACTTAGTTTCGTACCTCATAATAATTAACTCTTTCTGAATATCAGTTGATCCTAGAAAAGTAGGAAAAATACTCATAAAATTACAGTTCACGGTCTTTCAATACGTAGTTACAAGTTGTTACACAATTGTTAAGTTTGGCACAACGAGCAACCTTCTCTGACATTCCCACATAAATATTAGCTTCAAGTTTGACGCGCGGCTGTATCGCCAGTTGTTCTACTAAATATTGTTGTTATGTATTCTGGGAGTAGACTGGCCAGGTGTTGCAGGACTTCTAAATAATAACCGTATTTCAAAGTAAGATTTGTTATAGTATATAACGGCTTCTATTTCGGTACCCAACAAATTGTTCATGACGGTCTCTATAGATGTAATAATATCAAGCCTATTTGTAGATGTGTCATTATGAATGATCAGAAAAGTTCCTGTTAGACCGAGGCTTGAAAATAGTCGTTTGTTTCCCAGCAAATAAGCAAAACGAAATAAAGGCCAAAGTTTTCTGGATCCGTGCTATTGTAGTTTTGTAATAAATCTCTTTGAGCATTCGTACTGGTTATCCAGTATCCTATAACAATGAAAGTTCTTCAATTCTCTCCCGCGCGCCGAATACTTCTCTCATCTAGTTCATACTTTGGAATTTGCCTTTTAATATTTCTACCGTGAACACAGTTTTCTGGTTTGTTTTGAATCTATCAAAGTAATTGTTTCTGTAGGATTTTTAATCATTACCTTTTACACGTGTACTTTGCAACTTATTTGTTTCATAAACGGAGCTTATTTAAACGGTTTTTTAAACGGTTTTATTTAGCTCACCCAGTTTGTTTTATTTATTCATTCTTGGGTCAAATTTAGTAATTCAAATTTCACCCTCTTCCTGTCAACCGATTAATCTGAAATTTTTTATACACCTTTAATTCCGATGACAATACAATATAGTAATATCAATAACATTGTAAATCCAATATGGCCGCCGGCACAAAATGGCGGATAACGTAGATTTTATCAATCCCATCAATATGGGTATCAAATGAAAGGGCTCAACAAGCAGAATACAATATACTATAAAAAATTGAAATCCAAGATGGCGGCCGCTACAAAATGGCGGATAACGTAGATTTTATCAATCCCATCAATATGGGTATCAAATGAAAGGGCTCAACAAGCAGAATACAATATACTATAAAAAATTGAAATCCAAGATGGCGGCCGCTACAAAATGGCGGATAACGTAGGTTTTATCAATCCCATCAATATGGGTATCAAATGAAAGTTCTCAACCAGTAGAATACAATGTACTATATAAAATTAAAATCCAAGATGGCGGCCTCTACAAAATGGTGGATAACTTAGGTTTTATAAATCCCATCAACATGGGTATCAAATGAAAGGGCTCAACAAGTAGAATACAATTTACTATGCAAAATTGAAATCTAAGATGGGCGCCGCTACCAAATGGCTGATAACAATTTTTTATCAATCCCACCAATATGGGTATCAAATGAAAGGGCTTCACAAGTAGAAAACTATCAGTAACTCCAGCGGGGCCCAACAGGGCCAAGGCCTGCCTGGGCTGCGAGATTGTTCGAAAGTGTTACCACGGCCCTGGTACATAAAAGGCCTACGACGGAACAAAACGGTTCTTAGTCAAGAGTCTGGCACTCCCTCACCGCTGCTGACCCACAGCAGGAGAGGTCATGTGATGATTTTTGGGGTCGTTAAAAAAAAAGTATCTGGAAGGGCTATGTATTGAGGAATTAGATTGTAATAAATTGTCAGGTAAGAGACCGTGTAATAATGATGCACTAAATGAATTAGATAGAATGAGGAATATTCGGTAGGCATTTTCATTAAATACTAAAAACTAGAAAATAAAAAATCGGTAAAAAAACTTTTAAGTTAAACGGTTTTATCTTATGTGCACTGAAAACTAGAAAATAAAAAAATAGTTACTTACCTGTCAACCTACGTAGGTGGTCCCGGTCATATTAGACTAAAATAAAAACGTGGGGCCCCTGTGAAATCCTACCTATGGCAAAGCATATCTTTATTCTTTGGTAGATCATGAGCTACGGCTGATTATTGATTGTCAAAATCTCCAGTTACGATTATAGTAAGCCGATGCAATCCACACCTATTATACCTCTAGAAGAGAGTACTACAGCAATAGTTAATGGGCCCCACGTTTTTATTTTAGTCTAATATGACCGGGACCACCTACGTAGGTTGACAGGTAAGTAACTATTTTTTTATTTTCTAGTTTTCAGTGCACATAAGATAAAACCGTTTAACTTAAAAGTTTTTTTACCGATTTTTTTTATATTCTATTTTTGTCTTCTCATCTATGTTTAAAACAGCTCGTATTTCTATGTGTTTTATTAAATCACGGCTATTCGAATTATTTTATTAATTATGTTAAAGAGACATCAAAGTGTTTTAAGCACATTAAACAGGCTTTATTGCTGCTTAGCAAATTCCTGGTATTTCAGTCACTATTTCATGAATGGACTAATGCAGTTTGCAATCGTCATCATGCAATTAACTTGCCGTTTGACGCTCAATTATTCACGTTTAATGTACTTACTCCCGTACTCCACCTAGTTTGATTTGACCCGTGTTTTCAATTGGGTTTGTCGGTTATTGTTTCGTTATTAGGCTGTTGTTTTAGAATACGAAGAACCACTGCTTTTAAAACAAAAAAGTTAACTTGGAAATGTAGCTATTTGACTTACTATGGCTAATGGTATCAAAAATTTGTAGGTTTTACTAGGAACATACTTTCTTCCTTTAACAGTTACGCTTTACGTATACGGAACGAATTAAGCTCAACTTAGATGCTAACTTTCGTATTCGATTTCGTAATCGAACTAAATAAAATTAGAAGTTGTGTCGGATGTGTTCGATAAACAATTTTTTTAATGCTGTATAGTTCGACCTTCTTTAGTCCGCTTGCCACGTGTATTCTCCATGCGAAGTTTATGAAGAAATAGGTACTATACGTGTCCTAAATTATTACTGACGGCTTGGGGTGGTAGATAACGACCAAACTCCTCACTAATTTATCTCCACATTCGACACAGAGTAAAAACTTCACCCCCGCAATATAAGTGCACCTTAGCCTTCAAATGTAGCCTTTCAGGGCTGCAATTTACCGCGTGCTTTGAGTGCACCGCGACCGCCCTAATCACGTGGTGCTGGCCAGCGGCTCTTTTATCTCGGGGGATTATATTCGCTTCATGTGTGTGTGTCTGTTTGCATGTATGTGTGAGTGGATCTTTTGGTTATTTTTGTCCCTCTCACTTATGATTGAAACAAATGAAAAGCGGTGTTGCACATTTTATTAAAATTAAAACCTGGACTTCGTCAGTTTGTTAATTTGGCTATTGTACGTCGGATGCAGGTGAAACGGCGAGAAACAACTAGTGTTACTGTATAAATGAAAAAGTGTGCAAAAAATACAGTGAATAGAATTTGCCGTTGGCAGCGCAGTTTATTATTTTATTCCGTGAACAATTAACTCGGTTGAGCGATTTCACCATCGGACAATAGATCCAACGTATCGAAAACCAACAGATTGTCCCGATTGGATGTTGAATTAATTCTAAAGAATTCAACCGGTCTATTTGTTTTTCATTTAATTTACCAACCAGCACAAATTAATGTTTTGCTAGAATTTTGTGACCGGTTTAATGGCGTTGATAGTGAGTGCCTTTATTTGTTAAACAGAGTTTTGTGCCGGACGGACGTTCAAGTAATCTTGATGCTTCTAGTGTCCCGTCCCTGTTTCGATACGAGCCTTATCCTCTCATAGTAAAGGATATGAAGTAGCTATTATCGGGGTTTAGTGGACGCAACATGTTGACTTTTGTCTTACAAAACATTTTGCGACACACGCCTTCGTAAAACAAGTCAAAATTATTCATTTATATTATTATTCATTGTAATACAGGATATGCCTTACAGTAATTAATAATAGTTAGCTCGCGTAGTAGCTAAACTCGTAGTATGTAGTGCTACGAAAATTCGTAGCGTGTCTACGAGATACTACGCGGCTTTCGCTATGTAGTACCAAGACTTTATACACATTTGAAATTCACTAGTGTTTGTTTGTTCAACGAAACGATGTAGTTAGTAAAATATGCCTAGAGTGTTTTTCTTGTAGTAATTGCAGTGGTAAACGATAACCAGCCGATAATGTGGCAGCTATCTTATCTGTGTACACATGCAGGTTTATTTAGGTGCCTCGAGTGCTCGCTGTAATTGTTATATAAATACATTGGGGACAAACCGAGTATTGATTGATTTGTTTCTCGAACATTGTCTCTTTTGATACTAAATAAATATTTTAGGTACATAGACATTGTTTTGCCTTTTTCTATGATAGGCGAATTGCCGAGAATTTAACTATTCAGCATCAGATAAAGGTGTAGTTAAGTCCAATGAAATTAATTTAACTTTTAGTCAACCAATATTATAAATAAATTTTATAGACCAGCTTTCAGTTGTACCCGCTGTACATAACATACAGTATGGACAAATCACGCACATACTTCATGGTCGTGCTGACGTCACCGTGCACTCGAGAGCACCGTGCACGTTGAAGCACTGACGTTACAGTGCACGTGGACTGCACTCATATGGGGATTATGGCAGATTTTATGGGATTTAATACCCATCTTTTGTTGGTAGGTGAGTCATGGGTGACTGTGATTTTGACATTAACTTTCCAAATGTTTTGCAAGAACATGAGGAAGAATAAGTTCAATGAGTTTAGTTTCTATTTTGTTTTTTAATTTTACTACACTTAACGTTAACACGTACAGTTTGTAGTTTCTTTGTATCTACGAGTATACTTACAAACTTTTTTTCATATCGGATAACTTAAATAGGAAGCTTTCTGACGCAATCGAGATCATCTTGCTTATAAATAACACACATATTTCTAGAGGTGGTTTAATCATAAAATGATTGTTTCTCAAAGATACATCTATACTAATATTATAAAGCTGAAGAGTTTGTTTGTTTGTTTGTTTGAACGCGCTAATCTCAGGAACTACTGGTCCGATTTGAAAATTTCTTTCAGTGTTAGATAGCCCATTTATCGAGGAAGGCTATAGGCTACTTTTTATCCCGGTACGAGAAGTAGTTCCCACGAGATGCGGGTGAAACCGCTGGCAGAAGCCAGTAATATATAAAAGACCAATAGTCTGTCCATATCGAGTAAACAACTTCGTATAGATTTGTTTACTTATTCACTTAGAGCTGAGTGAAATATTCGCGAGTGCCCAAGTGTTTTACAGGCGCAAGCTCTGAATATGAAATGTGGGGGCCCAGTCGGGGGACGAAATGATTGCCTGGGGGCAGTGTCTTCGAGTCCATTTATTTGAAGATTCCGTGGGTCCTGGTGGAATTATTTATACACAATCGGGACTTAATCGCGATGTATTACTGTAAAGGTACGATACTTTTTTTTCTTTTTACCCTACGTTTAAGAGTCTGTACAGGAATTAAAGATACTACTTTAGTTGAATAGTTTTCGAGATTTTTGGGGTTCTGTACTTCAAAGGTTTAACTTAACCCTAGCAAGATCACTTTGTAGTCCGTCTATCGATCAACCCTTCATTCTTTGTTGATTTTGTCGTGACCTAAATGTTGCAATGGATAACCGCTTTCTTTTTGAAATCACAAAAAAATACGTTTTTCTTATTATACAAATACTTTATGAAGAAGATGAATAAATTCCTACCATCTATTACTTTTGCATTGAACATTTTAAGCTTGTCTCAGAGGAACTTAGCGGAAAGTTGTAAGTGTGTGAGTTAGGAGCCCCTATTTGAATACACTTTGTGCCTACTTACGAACTTCGGGACTGTCCTCAGGTAAGGACAGTGACACAAAGTATTTTTAAATAATCATTGTTGCAATGGACCATCTCATCATTATTTTTATCGCATTTTTATGGATTCACACGCCGTTGACGTATTATTTTAAAAGCTTTTAAATCAGCTATGTCTAGTACGCAGTTTCCGTTTATCTTCAAATAAAGCAAATCCGAATGAATTTGAATATAATGGTAACAAGCCAGACTATGTAATCCGCACGCAGATCTACTGTTTGTTCAGCTTATTAATTAATGGAATTTGTTCAAATTACACTGTGTGCGAAGACAGTTATTTTACAGCGTCTACAAGTATTTAATTTGTGAATGGTGTTAATCAGGACACAAGCCATAAGCTTGCGGGGATGTTTATTACTTACGTTACATTATACTTTGCTATTGATTAACAGATAATGATAAAAATAAGTATCCTTTCTTGAATATTGAACTTTAGAGCACTTGAAATGCATCAATAGATTACTAAGTAAAGGTGATATGATCTAGTTGCATATTGGCATTTAGCGGACCATTTAACGTTGATGACATTTTATGTCTTACCTTGACCGAAGTTATTATGTGGGTGTTACTTGTTCCTACATAGACCTAAATACAGTATACAAACTAGCTGCTTTTCCGCGGTTTCACCTGTGTCGCGTGGGAACTATTGCCCGTATCCGGATCAAATCAGTTTCGGAGCCTTAAGGGTACAAACAAATGTTTCCTCTTTGTTATATTAGTATAGAAAACAGTTTATATTCTGTTATATCTTAAAATATGCTCAAACAATACATTATCCAAGTCTTTAGTTTCTTAAGCACTTGCAAGGAAATCATGGCCCGTCAGTAGCAGCGCGCCTCCGAGACGATTGTGTCGAAACAAAAGGGGAGCGGGTGCATTCATAATTGCATTTCTTTTGAATAATACTGCCTCTGCTGCAAGCCTGCTCGAGGATATTGCAGCCTTTGTGCTTTGTAGGCTTTGTGGGTGAAGCACTGTATCAGTATTATTTTAATAACATGGATTTTTAGGAACAAAAGCTCAAAGAAAAAAACTTTTTTACAAAAAAAATTAAACCGACTTCCAAAAACACTAAAAAGCAAAAAAAAACTAATTTTAGGTGCATCGGCCTAGAAGTCGGTGTCTAATGGATGTTACTAAGTTAATTTTGCCACCGACTTGTAGGCCGATGCACCTAAAATTAGTTTTTTTTTGCTTTTTAGTGTTTTTGGAAGTCGGTTTAATTTTTTTTGTAAAAGTTTTTTATTTACTGCTTTTCAGTGATACGAATAGTTGTCACTATCCATATAAGTGGAAAGTTCTCATCAATATAAAGAATATAAGCCCAAATACGAGATATTTTACATATTCAGTTGTCGAGTCCCCTCGACCTTCTCTGGTCTCCATCATCAGGTCAGTTCCAAACCTTTACTGTTGCAAAGGTCTCGTCAATACAAATAATATAAGCCCAAACACGAGGTAGTTTACATATTCAGTTGTCGAGTTCCCTCGACCCTCTCTGGTCTCCATCATCAGGTCAGCTCCAAACCTTCACTGTTGAATAGTACTTTTAGGCATACACTTGAATGTCAAGTTTTTACCCTATGTATGCCTACAACTTTCGAAGGTTGCCCTCGATTTCTCAGGGTTTCCATCATCAGATCCTGACCTGATGACAATGGGACCAACTGGCAGCTATTTCGCGTCGAACAAAAAAAGAATCACGCAAATCGGTCTATAAACCTCGGAGTAATAGATGTACATACATAGAAAAAAAAAAAAAAACATACCGGCCGATTTGAGAACCTCCTCCTTTTTGGGAAGTCGGTTAAAAAAGATTTTCATGTAAGCATTCAAATATGTGTTTTTCATTATTTCGTATTTCTGCTTGTAGTTATTTTTTTGAAAACTGATTTGTATTTTCGTTTTCTAATTAACATGTTTGTCAGCTTCTATTTTGATAGAGTATTGACTGAAAAACAGGATTTACGATATTGTCACCGGGTTAGCTAAAATTAAATACGCTAATATCAGCAGATATGAGTGAAGGTTATCGTCCCCCACACATTTTGAGGATTACCGTATTTTGCGATGCATTTCCAGGAACAATACATTGTACAATGTCATGCAATGTTGTAAACATAACGCATGGTGTTTTATTATATGCAATTGAATAGAAAACACGGCACAATATGAAATTATAGGTTCATGTTTTTGTTACAAAATAAAGAAACTCCGATTCACACTTGGTTGGTTATTAATTTATTTAGGAACGCCAATAAATCCATATGTTTTAATATTGATCATATTCTCGACTAACCTGCGCTCTAATCCGATTTACACAAGCAGTTTTATTCAATACCATTTTATCGTCCAACAGAGTTAAGAGTAGCATCAGTATTCATCATTTATTAACATGAACCGGTAGAATTACAATAGTTCGAGTCTGCATGTACTGCGGAAGCGGGCCCGCGGGGCGCGCTACAGCTTTCACACCCGATGCAATATTAAATTGGAGCGCTGTCGTCCGATCTACTATCGTTAGCTATTCAGTTAGTTGTGTAATGGAAGCGAGCTATATGGTTGCTATATGATAATAAACATAAAGGCTTATTATTCAATGAAAAGTTATTCATCCTTTGAATTGTGTTCGCAACTTCGTTAATCCGATTGTTTGCGCACAATTCATCTCAAAAAGTGTCAAAAGTTGCCAACAATCCATCAAACCACAGTAAGAATAATTTTATCTCAAAAAAGCAAATTGCTAATTGTGCCGAATAGAAGAGAAATGTTCACTAATTTTCCACAATGAAGAACCCCGTCAAAATCCGGAACAAAGAGAGATTATAATGCTAAGTTACCGCGAAACAATCGGGGAGCTTCGGGAACGTTCGGCTAAACTCGGGATTCGAAATGTACGTAAGAGGAACAGGCGTGAAAACCTGACGGACAATTGTTTCCACGGAGGACAAAAGACTAGCGGAGATGCCCTAAAGCAGGTAGGTCACGCGCCTTCAGGTAGGTCAAATACGTCACGACTACGTCACGGCAGGCGTGGCTGGACACCGCCCATATACCGTCCTTCACATCAAACTGACATCTTGTCATAGTTGTATTTTTACCACAATTTGAAAAGATTGTATTTGTTACTCGATTAAAACGATGAAATGCGCTATTATTAACTGTAGAAATTGCTCAGGATCCAAACTCAAACATACCGATAGGATAGCATTTCACATGTAAGAAATATTTTAGCTTTAAAACATATTTTTGCTAGAGACATCTGTCGTCGAATAGCTGCATTTCTAGAACTTCTAAGTGAATTTGTATTATTTTCGTATCAATCTTGTATCAATGTATATTATTAGTATCAATTTTTGCCTTAAAAACAGCTTAATTTTTTCTTGCATTCTACAAGCTTTTTTATAGATTATTTACAAACCAAAACATGATATCATGAAAATTTAAAATTATAAAAACACCATCTTTCGGTAAGTAGTCGACATAATATTTGAAGTAAAATTGTGTTCATCAAGACAGAGAGACCAGACATAGAAAATTCAATCACCCACATTTAAAATCTGCAATTTATCTTAAAAATATTAATGACTCTATGTATTTTTTTTTGTTTTCATCATCCTCCGAGCCTTTTCCCAACTATGTTGGGGTCGGCTTCCAGTCTAACCGGATTCAGCTGAGTACCAGTGCTTTACAAGAAGCGACTGCCTATCTGACCTCCTCAACCCAGTTACCCGGGCAACCCGATACCCCTTGGTTAGACTTGGTTGGTTGGACTTTTATCTAAGAAAAAACAAAAAGGTAAAAAAGTACTTTTGTAAGAAGATTTCTCGATATATATTAATACGAATTTCTTTGTTAGGGTGGATGAACAAGGATTTTCCTGTCTATCGCTATATAGAAGGAATATTTTTCAGTTAAAAGTTATAGGTAGGTACTGTGTTATTTTAAATATAAGATGTGACGAAAATTGGTGTAGATTTATTTTTATAATTTATATTCATCATCAGCAATGTTTTGTAGATTTATAATTTATATTCATCATCAGCAATGTTTTACATAGGTATATCTCTCTTCAAGTACATACTTTTTGAATGTACCTTTACTCAGAGCAACATCCGACACACATATTAGTAGATATAGTAATTGTTAAAACTCAAATTCGATAAACACTGTCCCTATAATTTTAATTCCCATTTTACTTGGTGAATTTTATAAAATGGCAACATCGAAAATAACAACAGTCATCATCAGCACGGTTCTAGAACAAATAGAACAAATTTTCGTGCTTGTGACGCCATAGTGGATAGTAGACGAACTAACACAATGACATAAGTTGATACTTAAATTACACCATGGGGGTATTTTAGACCCGTGGTGAATAAAAATTATTTTTAATCAAGTCTCCGTTTAATGATTCCTAGTAGAATTATACCTATTTCATTTCTGGGGGAGTAAATAAATTGTTGTGGGGCAAGTTCTCTGCACACGATAATACTTATATAAGTATTATTTTTCAAACATTTTTTATCTCTCTCTTTTTTTCGTTCATTACGAATGAATGCTTCTTCAAACTTTCTAATTCAATTACTATTTTTAAAGTATTATTAAATTAGAGTATTTACTTTACTTTTTAGTATGTCACTAGTGGTCGATGTTAGTTTAGGGTTAGATTTTAATTATCCTATTCCACGCTAGATGGATTTACAAAAAATGGGTGGCTTCCCATAAAAGGCGTATAAGGATGGATCACGGGTGGAGCCAGTAACGTTCCTCGTCCCCCGCTCACCCGAATTTTGGCGCGCTGCTTTGTCAGGAGATTTTACGTTAGGGCACCTCCGCTAGTCTTTTAACCTCCGTGATTGTTTCTTATTACGCAGCTAGTTAGTTGCCTTTGAACTCGGATACTGTTTTATGTTATTATTTCAGATGAAATACCTCCCGCAATATTGGGTTTCTGTAGGCCTAACTTTGTATAATCGTCGCTGCAGACTTTGTTTAATCAAATTTTATAGGCGTCCAGTACAGCTGTCTGAAGTTCTAATGCTTCAAATCTTTGAAGTTGCTGTCTTACAGATTTTCACATTATCCTCAACAAATAATATCTGTAAAGTTTAACAAAAAGATGTTTGCACAAGGTCTCAAGTTTGTAAAGGCTCCTATGCTGAACCGTGACATAAAGATAATAGTTTCAGCTTTTAAGTATTATAAAATGTAAATATCAGCAATTTGTGCAATAACTTTTAACGAACTGTTTACTAATGAGTTGATCACGTTTATACTTGAAACTTTATTTTAATCTCACTTTTAAAGTTTTAAAACTACGTGGCGGCGCGAGCACTGATGGTTATTGAACTAACCTTTTATGTAACAATAAGATTTGTTTTAAAATGGACCAGCGTGGTTTGCTATAGTTGTCAGTATATGCAATTAATTGTATTTAATAGTCATGCTCTCCAGTGTCGGCTGACAGACTGATACGTAGATTAGTTGTCAGTATTGAGCCGGTTCCTAGACAACCAATTATGTCTGATTAATACCTACGCAAATTACTATCTGGATTTATTGGATCATTTAGAACTGGAATTGTGTTTTCTGTGATTACACAATCGGCACATCTGTGACAACCGAAATGAAACTGATATTTATATTGACATAAGTTGAAGTCAAAATTGTTTATTGTCTCTGTAAATTATATTTATCATTGCTATTATAGTCCATATTTTGCTTTATCTCGTCTTCCATTCAATTTGTGATCTGTATTTTAAATACAGATGAACGAACATTTGTTTTTATCATTACATAGGAGTAGAGAGCTATCTAACAGGCGTGAGACAAGATCTGTTGTTAAGATTGTGCTCATAATGCTAAGTAGGTATTCGCTCGCGAGTAATTAACCCAATTCCGACTACATCATTATTCCGAACTCCATTATGAAAAGGCGATTGGACTACCAATTCGGATAACTTGGACAAATCACAAACGGCCAACTATTTTTTCAATTGTTAGCGGCAATTCTACAGGAAGACAAAAGGCTACCAAAAACTTTTTCGATTAGTATTTGAAGCTCAGTTCACATAATATCGGCGTGGTTGTTGTGATGTATATGGCGAATAAACCACCCCTTTTATGAACGCGATAAGGGGTTATAGGCGATAATAACAACATCGCCAGCTAATCAGTTAGTCAACTCGGCGATAATAGATTTTTTACGACCGTTGATTATAGAGGCCCGAACGAAGCACGTGCTCGGGAGAACATTTATGAGCTGGTATTAGAAACACGTGTTGAAGTAAACATGTATTATTTTGTTACCAATACTTTCCTTTTCAACGCGTTTTTTCTGACAATGGTAGCTGGGTGTTCGTTTGAAAGGGCCGTGTCGTTGCGTTGTCGTTACGTAGTCGCCGTGTATCGCCATTGTTCTGTTCTCACACAAATACATTCACGTACATTGCACAGCGTTCACTGTGATAGCGTTTATTTTTTCTGTTTTGTTCGCGACAAAGTTCATGGGGGAAATGTTTGCTTTTTTTTTTCATTCGAGTTGCTTTTGGCACCCATTTATGTGGAACTGCGAAGAGTTTTGTTAGTATTCAAAAGTTGTGGTTAACTGTTCTAACATTAATAAATGTTTCCTGCGTAGGTATATCAGTAATACTTCTGTCAACATTTCTGAGAGAGTTTAAAAAAAATATCTTATAACTAATAGAACAGACAGTCACCCACATACATGAAAACTCTCAAGGTTCGTGAAATATCTTGCGAATGACCGAGTTATCTCTCTTCTCAGAAACCACTTCTAAGTTTATTTGGGAACTAATTTCCTTCAGTATACTTACTAGGCGTAACGTTGCGTAAAGTAATCTCAAGTCTGAGCTAATTCAGAGTCAGTATCCTCAGCTCAGAGTATAACAACCTGGATTTCATAATAGACACTTATTTCCAAATTGTGCCTCATTTCAGAAACTTATTGTGTTCATTTTCCGATGGTTCGCTTTATCCTGCTTTCGTTTATATTAGTTTTTAGCTTTATCTTTTCGATAGCTAAAATATGTCTATGATTATGACCGGATTATCCTTTTGAGACGCTTTTTTGCCGAAATTATCCGATAGTCTGAGCTTATTCTCCATTGTCGGGAAAACATAGTTTTATCATATTTTTATTAACACCGTTGATAGTTATTACACAAAACCCCTATATAGCTCACGCAACAAAAGCACTTCTTTCCTAAAAGCCAAACCATAATTCCCGTACAACGTAACATTCACCTTTTATATAAAGCATAAAGCTTAATTATCACTGCGAACTTACCTCACAGACCTCATAACGTTCGTAACCGACAGTTTTTACTAACTACGCGAAACATCCCCGTTACCCGGGTAACTGACATCAAAGCTAAGAGCACATTAAACAGCTGTGACTGACTGATGGGGGTAAACTATGGTAATTGTGGAAGTACCCGCTAACTGCCGACCTGTCTAGACGTAACCAACAGATATTAGTTTTGACCACACATTATGACTTGGACGGGGTTTGCCTTGATTAAATTCTGTTAAAGGATATTGTTTGGAAGGTGGGATACTTTGAATTATGTCTGTGATTTGTGAACTTTATATAGTAATGGTTAATGAACCTAATTATTTGATAGCGGAGTCCTCTGTAAGCTCAAAGAGACCGTTTATGGAAATGTGACTAAAACAATTAAAAACAAGTAGCGGATGGTAAGAATTCTGACATTTACAATACAATAATGACATCCACAAATCTATTCTTGTAAATATATCTATTACTAGCTTTTGCCCGCGACTTCGTTCGCGTGGAATATTGCCCGGCAGATTTTTGGTTTGGACAATAGATGGCGCTGTATGTCCGGAATAAATTGTATTTTTTATTTTCATTTTCTTGTAATAAAAACTATCCTATGTCCTTCTCCTGGCTCTAAACTACCTCCCTGCCAGTTTTCAGCTAAATCAGTTCAGCCGTTCTTGAGTTATAAGTGGAGTAACTAACACGACTTTCTTTTATATATATAGATTTTATACACGTAACTAGCCTCTGCCACCGGTTTCACCCGCATCCCGTCCGTGGGAACTACTTCCCGTACCGGGATAAAAAGTAGCCTATAGCCTTCCTCGATAAATGGGCTATCTAACACTGAAAGAATTTTTCAAATCGGACCAGTAGTTCCTGAGATTAGCGCGTTCAAACAAACAAACAAACTCTTCAGCTTTATAATATTAGTATAGATATAGCATGTTCATCAATAAGTAGCAATAACCCGTAGCTGGCAGGTCGTCGGCTGGTCGACTGCACACGATTACACGGCCAATACAAATCATTTGCCAACTTGACGTTAATGGGGTACCGGGCTGCCGATTACACTCCTAATTATTAACAATATGGTGGTTCGGGCTAAATGACATTACTATTTGTTACCTAATGAAGCCTTGAAAAATACAGCTCAGTGACATTAAGCGGGAGGGAGTGTTTCCTATAATTTAAATCATAAAGTGAAGTAGCAAGTCGTGTCGCGATTTATTACTCCGAAGTAGTTGATAACGTGTTTCACAGGGTAACAGTTCTACACTAAGTTCTGCTTACAATATGTGAGATAACAGAATACTCATGTTTAATGAATATTAGAGAAATTGTTATAGAGCCATCAAAACAAGTCCCGTCACGTGTTTCATAATCTAATGGAGGCGTAGTGATGCTAATAGGCAATCAAGGCACCGGGTCGCCGGTTCCAATCCCGGCCGGCCGAGGTGTCCGCTTATTAATCCGAGAGACTGACTGACGACCGTACGGTAACAAACTCGTTAATATTTCACCGCCCAACTGGAAAACATGAAGGTTGAAGGTCAACTCCGAGATCATAACATGACACCCAAGGTAGGCGGGGATTTAAATAAAAAACTTAATTTAGTATTATATGAATTTTTTTTCAGTCACGGAGAAGTGAATATGTAAAGTGCCTTACTAAATTTTAATGAAATGTTGGTTCTGGGAAACTTAATTCATTTTGCTTTTGGCAGCTTTGTTCTCTAGAGGTTTGAAAATGGAGAGGAAAACGGATCTTAAAACTATGTTATGAATATAACTGGCTTATATATAAAGCTAACACGAGTAAAAGGGAGATGTCGTTTAAGAGGAAGGTTCCGCAAGAAAAAGGCGGCGTTCCCAAAAAAAATTATAACCATATTTTTGACCCATAAAGTCAAAAATCGTACTCGAATCCAGCTCAAGTCAAGATAAAAATAGAACACATCAATAGTGCAGAAACCAAGTATGCACAAGTCAATACGGCTGTCAGAACATTGACCCAATTCGCGGAACATCTGGCGAGATGCGACCAGATATGACTCGGAGCCTGTCGAAACATACAGTGCCGAGATACTGCCGACCTTTCTGATATATTCAGACTTCGTAAAACATTCTAACTTAAAATGTCCAGATTTTGGTAGTAAAGTAGGTACACTTTTTCTCAGGACACCAGTAGGTACTGTCATGTTATGTCATGAGTAACGGGAAATATAAGTATATGTAATATACCTATGTAGTTACATCGTTATCTCATTATCATAGACAATCAATCAATTTACAAATTTAGGCTAATATATGTCTTGAAGAAAGGTTAATAGGAAAAGGTTACTGGAATTAATTCCTAAGTTGCAGAACTGCCGCGGACCTTTCTGATGTGTTATGACACCGGCAGTCAGACCAATCGGAGAGAAATGTTTCGCTAAAAGTATTTCCCGAAAGTGACGTGTTTTTGATCGATGACCCTTTCGACCTGATCCCTGCGTTATGCGTCCTTTTCCAACTTGGAACTTTGTGATCCCAGCGAAAGTTTGCTCCAAATATTGTTAAATGTGTATCTTTTGATACTAGCATTACATGTTGTAGTTTTGTAACAATAGATGTACTACATACGCCGCCTTATTCTTTCCTTTGCAAGTAATGGACAACATGCTTTCAAAGACACATGCTTTTCCTCAGGAAAGACGTAAGAACGTAAAATTGTCCCACAGTTACATAAAACACATTCTAGGAGAGATTTGTGAGGCGTCAGAATGGAGGTCTGAGAGGGAATTACGTCATATTTAGAGGGCCTGTAATTACACGAGTGTTTTACTTCGACACAGATTTTGTACGAAATTTTCTGGCTGGCATTGTTAGGAAATACCGCCTAATATTCTTACCTTTTTGTACACTTTTTTTTCTGAAATTGTCTCAAATTCCTTTGTTTTGCGGAATTTAGAGAGGATAAAGGGATTTTCTGGAAATTACAGAGTGACTATCCCTATAAATGTGCTTTAGTCCAATGTTAAAACAAATTCAGAAAAACATACTTTGTGTTTTCATAACCGAGACCAAGAACAACTTATATAAATTCTATTATTCTTGTAGTTTCACACGAAAAATTTTGTGGACTGTTATAAATCAAAATGAAGTATGCGACCGTTTTGAAACGACTTACTTTAACGAAATTCTTATTGAATGTAAGGTATTCTGTGACAAAGTTGTTGAGTTGGAGTGTTCGCCGCTGCTGGCGTCAACAATACATTCATTGAAACAAATGCAGAACAAATTACGCAGAAAGGACGAGTTGCTAACTGATTCTAATGATGATTACGAGTTTCTTAGATCATTATCCTCGTTATCGTGTCACATGTTAATTATGCAAAGTTTACTATATAAATTCAAGCATTTTTCTTTGTCCATCAGTGGGCTGGCGACGCAGTGATTAAAATGCAAATTCGTAGAATTATCTCGTGTCGTTGGTCGGTGGCTCCGTGACACTGAATGTTCGCGTCAGCTAACGCCTCGCCCCGCAGACAGATGTACGCAATTCCGCTGTCTTTACTTACCACTTTTGTTTCATAATATTAGCTATGCAAATTGCCGCGGTTCGCAATCCAATTAAAATTAAACATCTTTTCAACACAGTTTTTTCTTCCATTCTCTTATATTGGGAAGGTCGCGTAGTGCTATCTTTGTTCTTGAAAGTTCATTTTAAAAGCTGCCTGAAATAGATATTCAATAACATTTTGTTTGATCACTTGATAACCTTGCAGGGCAGACTCGATCGGAATTTAGATGTAGACGGGAGTGTCTGACGATTGAAAAATGCTAGTAATGCTGGCGTGCATGGAAATGTGTGCTATCTATCTGTTCTGCAGAATTTTCTAACTCACGTAGGAAGAAGTTCAAGTGATTTACACGCCGCTGGGATATTGGGCTGCTTTTGTGATAAAATGAATTTATTTGTACAAGAACTCGCACTATAAAACTTTAGAATGTATTTCGTGTTAGATTTTTGGAAAAAACAATTCAGCGCTTAACTTAAAATTTTGTGAAATATGTACACCAATTATGGGGATAAAGAATAGTTCAATGATCTATATTATATTATGGTACAGAAATATTTAAACTTTACGGCTCATAAAAAAGCCGCCACGCAAGCATTATCATAAACCGCTGCAGCAGCTGGCGACCTGGCACGCAACAATACCAAGTGAACTTGCACTTGTTAGCAATAAGCCTCGATGTGGGCCATCCTCCAGATCGATCGAGGTGAAAGTGGGCAGACCTTTGGCAGCTCGCCAGCGCCGGCCAAGGTCTGCCGCGGGAGGACGCGCCAGCCTTGCCACTGATCAGCTGACCTTATGTGCCACTTTTGGGGGTGCGTGTGCCTAATAACTTTCAGTTAGGCTTTGGACATTGTTCGATATTGTGATTTAGTGATTTACATTACAGCCTTTTTATCGTCCCACTGCAGGGCACAGGCCTCCTCTCACACGGAGAAGGATAATGTAGCTTAATGTTTTCGAATCGGTGTCTCAACCGATTTGAAAGATCCGATTCGGTAACAAGTTATTTACGCTTAGGGTTAATATACATTAATTAACAGCCTGTTTAATCCGTTTTTGTGACTAAAATAAACGTTCAAGTCACATAACAGTCCAGCTTCACACTTTAATCCAGTTATGTAAGTCGTACGAGCGTGCATTCAGTACCCGCGGCCTGCCCACGTATTCCAAGCCCGATATTTTCAACTAAATATAGCTCCAAGGTCACAACAACACGTACAATACAAACCTATTTGCCGTACATCCGTTTGCCACCAAATTGTAGCTCGTTTAAAGCTCAAATGAACACTAGGTCGGAACAAATATGTACTCTGTGTAAAATATCGCCGGACAAATGGGACAGCGCTAAAGAGTTGTGGGAGCAATCAAATACATCAGGATCGGTAATGTGTTCCGAAATGTTTCATTATGTTGCTAGTAGCTCAGAAAAGCTTTAGAGACTAGGTATTGCTTCGGCTGAAGTAGCCAGGCTAAATATGATGATTTATTTGTTTACGCTATGTTTTATAATGAAGAATAACGTTCATTAAGTTAAGCTCTTTAGGTACGAAACTGTCTGAAAATTCTCGACTACGGCCAAATACATCATTATCACACACATTGCATAGTGCATCTGGTTATGAAAGCACATTTAAATTGAGACGCAGCCATCCAATATGCCGCCACTCGCTGCACGAGTGCGATCGTGTATGAAGCGCCATTATAGTTTTGGGCGCAAATTGTTGGCGGCGCGGTGGAGGCAGGAATCCAGCTGTGATGCAAGGAGCGCTCGAGAGCCTCCGAGCTTGCGGTGCAGATGCATTCCAAGCTTGAATACACAGCCGCGTATTTGTGGTTTTGGACAACGGATTAAGGAAGATTTTTAAGCGAAAACTGAGTTTGCTCATAATATGATTTTCGTTGGTGTTGTGATCCTCTTCTTCAGATACCTAGATATACGCAAGGAACCAAAGCACGCGGTATTCTGTAGTTTATGGCTACCGCATACGACCTAACTTTAGTTAGTTTACAATACAAACGAGACTCCAAGTGGGTCACCCTAAGTGCATTAGACCAAGTTCCGAAAAGCAGTCACGTGGTTTTGGGCGCAAGAGTTGTCGGAATTACTAACTCGGGTCATGTTAGGTCACCCGGACTGGAATAAGCCAGCTTAACGCGACCCACAAGAACCATGCAATTAATAATTTCAGTACACAGCAATAACCGTTGGCGGCTGTTTTTACACATCTGTATATTAACGACGTGCTAGCAAATTAAAATGCAAATTAAGAGGACGCTCGTGTCCGACGTCCGGGTCAGCGTTCGACGTCCGAACCGTCCGTCCGATCCGCACGATGATACAAGTAATGTATTCGTATTTATGCGTGGCTGTCACCACGATCATTGTCAGGTTAACCGTTATGCAAATGGGAGGAAAAATGGCCGCTGGACACTGTGATAGAGTGAATTAACTGGTGTTGACTAAGGATTAGCGAATATAGCTTTTGTGAAGGGGAAACACTTTTATTTACATACAGTCAAAAACTTTATTTGGGATAAAACCCAAATGGGTATTCATATATTCATATTGGATTTCTCTTGCTAATTTATGGGTATCATGTGCTGTGAAATCGGATCATTATAGGACCATAGTAAGTATCTGGATGCGAAATATGCATAGATCTTCACAATATCCCAACTATAGGCACAATATAAGGATTAACAAAAATCAGTCAACGTTTCAGTCTTCCAACAGTTAGCAACTCCATTATAGTAAACATTTACGATCACATAAATCTGTGTCTATTTTGGGAAATTTCCACTACACCATAAAACTGGAGCATGGTTGTCGTAACCACAACCACGCACCCTTCAAACCGTTCTATTTCGAGAGACGTGACTCCAAATGTAATGGTTTCCATGTAACCTACTTATCATTTGGGAATAGACGTCGCCTGAGGCAGGATACCCTTGAGGAGTAAGTTAATAGGTTTGGCATATTTATCTAATACCAACTATATGCTGGTACATCTATGTACTGCTATCGAAATTTTCAAGCATATCAACAGAATTAGATACAAGTACTACTAATACAATAATGTTATCTATCTCGAATTCAGTAAAACTTCACTTCCTTATGACATACTACATAAAATGGCCAAGTATAACTACTGGCTAAGCATGATATGCTTCCAGTTTCCTTATATTAGTTCCTAAAGTTGCAGCTATAGTTCTGTCTACAAGGGATATTATTCATTGTATCTAAATTGTACCCGTTCACAAGCTTGTCCGATTACAATCGTATCTCAGTTATTGGTCCAGTATTAACACATCGATCTCGCGCCCTACACTACAATCGATTAATTAAAACGCAGCCTCATTAAATTGTCAATGGCGGTATTCGGCGCTGAAAATGTTTGTGCAAATGTGCCGTGTTGCTGCTATTGTGGTCTCACTTGTTATCATAATGGCGGCTTTCATAATATACTGCAAATATGAATTCAAGCTGGCTCTAACGTAATCATAATAATTCTATGCTATTTTGTTGGCACTTTCACGGATAACCACAAATTGTAGATAGGTAGACATAATGTCACCTCGTCTTTAAAATCAGCTAAAATAATTACGAAAGGTATTTTCAGTGGATGAACTTAACATTCGGTTGGATTTTGCAAATGGCCTGGAAAACGCTAGAAAATCGACGAACATATCGTACATTTCAAATAATATCGAACACAAGCCGAGCCGCGTGCACTAATTAGTCGCGCCAGTAGAGCCTGCAGTAATAGGCAGTTGGCATTCGAGGGAAAAACTGTGCATATTTAGCAAATGCTCGGCTTATATCGCACGTACATAATTATTACGTGCCGTTGAGAATACTTCGGTAAGCAACGAGTGGTGTAGTATGTATACCATCGATAGGCATTTTTCATAATTTGTCGGGGTTTCACAGACTCTCATAAACAAATTGAAAATATGAAGGATGAAACTGCACTTTTCTAAACAGCTGTAGCGTCCTAAGTTCCAACTGAATGGATTTTGAATAATGTGTTACCAACCAGGAAAAATAATCCACGTCTAACGATATAGATTATCCTATACATATTTAATACCAAATCTAATCCCATCTTACTTCCGTGTATAAATATAAGGCCTGAGCTAAAATTGAATTTATAAGCTTGTTTTACTGATTCTCGAAATAATAATGAAACATTTTCTTAAAGCTTTCTTTTTAAGAACCTAACGTAGGTAAGTAACGTTATGCTGCACAGTTTTCATTTATATGTAAAGCTGACGAAACAGCCCGGCACGCAAGTGAACTAAAACAATAGAATGCATGAGTGCAGCTTTATAATGAACAATATAGTGCAGATATATCACGGAGTAACTGTGAGGCTACGCGGCTGCGTTACGGTGAGCGGCTCGGTGGCACGTCGGTATTCGTGAGACTGGACGGATGCAGAAGGTTTAGTTCACGCTGGTTTTAATATCAGGGTCTGCTGTTGTTGAGGTTTTTGGCACGGTAAACCTTCTGCGTGAATCCCTTTCACTTGTAGTTTTTGGGTACGAGTTAGCCATGTCAGTATACTGACAGTATACATTACCCTTCTTTTGTTTTGCGGCCCTAACTTTTGCATTGGAAATGTCAGTATCCAGTCGGTGCAACAGACAGTCGGCTCGGCGCGGCTCTGTAATACCACATAGTACTAATAAATTGCACACCCGTTACAACAGCGAATTTATTTCAATTGCAAATTACGAATATTTATTATCATACGCGAGAGCCGCGGACTAAAATGTGAAGTGTGTTCTAAATATACGAACGGACAGATAAAACGCGTTACATGTAAGGTATGTATCGCTTTCAGATATAAAAGTATCACATATCTAAGTCACGTCCGTGATCCCTGAGGAGTAAGCAGAGATGTACAGGCCTTCATTTATATTTTGATCACGGGTGTATATTTTTTACCGTAATATAAACGATGCTCACACACTCCACTGAGGACTTGAAAATATACTTCAATAGAGGTATCATCAAATAGTAATATGTAATGGGAAGTGCTTTTTGATTGATCCATTTCAAATGTGGGTGCATGCTAACTCTGAGGGTCAATCGTGTAACAAACGTGTCTAATGATCTGGAAACTTCGATAGGTGCTGTCACACGTCATGTCGCCTGTCAGCTGTCTGTTACCGACTTAATATTTACTCAGAAATATTTTAAAGTTTCTATGTAACATTTACAATGTACGATCTGAATCTGTTTTCTTTCTGAAATATGAAAGACAAAGAATTACTCCCGCTAACAGTTCGCAGTTGACGATGCATATTTCAAGACTACATTTCTGCCTGAAATGTCCATATGATGTTTGTGAATAGATTTGAATGCGAAATGCCCGTAATTCGGCCTGGTCCGACTTTCGGCCACATAATCCCGGTACCCGGATCAAAGTGTACGTCTCCGGGGGCACGTTTATTGCAACCGTTGTCCTGTCGCATTCCGACTGAGATTTATACGCAAATATTTTCTCAAACTGTACCAAATATATGGTACACTGTTACAGGGAACTCGATAGGCTTTGTATTTTTTTTTTGGAATTGTCTATTCTGCCATTTGAGTAGAGACGCTGTAATATTATTTTCCTAAAAGAACAGTCTAATTTTAATTGTTAAACAAAATAGAATTTTACCAATTATTGGGAATACATATTTATTATATTTTGCTTGCACAAAAAGTATATAAAATATCCATGATTTAATTTTTTTATGAACTAAATTTTGATGTAGTCAATATTTTATAGCCACTAATTATTACCACAGTAAATCATTATAAAGTAAACAAAAATATTTAGTAAATAAAGATTAATTATGAATAACAAACACCAACTTGTTGGGTTCACACGCGTAATTGTTTTTGTTAAACATGTATCAATTATCATTATTATCGAATAGTTTTCAGGATGTGTGCAAAAACATACATACATAAAGCTAGCATGCAAAAAAGCATCCAAAAATTCAAATCACACAACTATGTCATCTAAATATAAAGTTCTTTATTCGTCTCGCATTTGCAAATGTCGATGATTCTATCACAAGCGTGGTACATATTCCAAAATGCTCCAGTCTACACGTCGCAGAAGAAGTTCTGCATCATTGTCATATGGCGTACGTGAATCAAACTGTTATATTCATGTGTTGATATGCGGATCACGAATCTAGGTCTCTTTCACAATACTATTTGTATAGTATAAATGAGCTCTAAACACATCCGTTTATTTTCGGATTCATACTAATATTATGAACAAGATTTGTCTGTCTGTCAAGCTGTATAGGTTCTATGGATTTTCACGGTATGGTTTGTGGGTAGATTTTATTTTGTTATCTATACTAATATTATAAAGAGGAAAACTTTGTTTGTTTGGTTGTAATGGATAAACTCAAAAACTACTGGACCAATTTTCACCATATATTCTTTCACCATTAGAAAGCTATATTATCTGCGAGTAACATGCTATATTTTATCCCGGTGCGGGCAGTAGCTCCCACGGGACGCAGGTGAAACCGTGGGAAAACGGCTAGTTAGAAATAAAATGAATTAGAAATAAAATGGGTGTAATGAATGAGCTTTAACCACGTATTTATTTTAGGCGTGTCATATTAATAAGCATAGGTATTGTTATTAAAATCTAAAACTAAGCTTATAATGTAACCGTTAGTTATTTGCTGAATATCCGCTGCGATCCCTTTGTTTAGCTCGTCCTAAACAGACATGGGCTTACGCAAATCATTTCAGCACATATTTATCTTGGTCGGTACATGCGCGCTTTATGGCGTGTCCAACTTTACGTGTTTATCAACATTTTGTATTCGTATGTTTTGTAGTTTAGTGTCCTAATCTCCAGCTTATAAAATATCTGAAGCGGGATATATTTGTTTTGCGGGAACTGTAGACATGAAACAATTTTTCGCAATTATTTAACTTCTGCAACATTTTTTTTTAAATATTTTTCATAGCTGAATTCTTAGTGTCTGTAGTAGGCAAACACTAAGCTGCAATCTCATTTATCGTTCATAATTTGCTTAATGAAGTCGTAAACGAGTGGAGTCCCTCAGGCCGTGTTTAAACGCTCATTATGCTCCTCAAACGCTTGAACCTGAGTATTTGTCTCTCATAAACTCGTTAGTATGTGTTGCCAGTTAATGGAGTGTTTCATATTCTCGTCAAAATTCGCGCCAAATGCTATTATTATGCTTTTAGTGAATGAGGCATTTTGGATAAACTTGAAAGCGATCACAACCCAACCCCTTGACGTTTTGTTTAAGTATTTCGTATATTATTATGGTAACTGCATTTATGTTGTGTTTAATTGCTGTTATATTTATTCCCAAAATATGTTAATGAGTACAGATGTAATATACTTCAGCTTTGTATGACTGTAGTTCTGAACTTCAATTAGTCACATAAGAAAGGTTGAATCGAGAAACAATGGCACATATTATGCGAGTAATAATTTCAAGCAGGCAGCCAAAGTAGGCAGAATACACGCATTTACATATTCAGGGGCGCCGTGTTATCTCAGTACCTGTATACTAACAGTTTGAATGTAGGAGTTTCATTTGCGCCCGGGCCCACATTGAGCACCAAAATAAATGGTTATTGCTTTCCATGCTTCGGCTTGTTTGGATCGAATGAGTCGTTTCAAATATTTCATCAACACTATCACTCTCACACTGACACCACACACCATACACTCTCTCACCTCACACGTACACTCCATCACACATACCCTCACATACACACTAGCATAAAAGCCCGATAACTCTAACTTTACCTTGTTTTCAATATAATTTTCTTTATCACCTTAAATTTAGAAGCTTAGACCATAATTTAAGTTCTATTAATTGATAATTTTCTCCATTGTAACTCCAAGATTATGTAACTTATAATAATAAGGAAACATCGCACTCTGAGCCACAAGACACAAGCAGAGCTTAGTTTGTGGCTCGACGTCAACTACCAGAATGTTATGTTACTTTCTTGCCAATAAACGTTATTTTATTTATTTATTTTATTTATTTCAATGTCAAAGATGACTGGCGTTGAAGCAATATTTATTTAAAGACATCTGACACTTTATTTGATAGCAGTGACTAGAAATTTTACTTAAAAATTTACTCTAAAATTCAAGAATCATTGAATCGTGTTTGATTTGATGTTGTGATTATTAAAAAATAAGTAAAAGTAATTGAGTGACAAATAAAATCCATTTAGAACCTAAACAAGGTTTTTTCTTCGTATATCAACATTTTTTAATGAAAAGAAAAAGTGTTTTATAGCATTTTTTACGATTATTTCAGCGAACGTAAAAAATAATAGCACGTGCAATACAAATTTTCATCAAGCGAGGCGCCTGCCACTGTTGTGTGTCCCACGGTGGGCGCCATCAAATGTTTTTACTTTCGGACTCATCCTTTATTATTGCATTTCACTGCAATACCTCGTTCGATTCTTGGGTCTCGTCCACCAATGGGCCTCAGGAGGTTCGAGAATTTTCTATTTGCCACTATATGGTTCCCGGCACTTAGGATGATTCGAATTACAAGTCCCAAAACGCGGGTGGACAGTAAAACTTACGTGATGTGAATGTCTGAGTGACAATTTCGGCTCAGTTGAAATTTTAAGCACGGCTTCAGTACGCCCGCCGTGATGTTTATAGGGTTATGATAAAGCTTACCGACTTATTTCAACTGAAGTTAGCGATTCGGTATCTCTTACAGAGCTTAGTAATATGAAACAAAACGTTCCATTGTACGTTCTAGATATACATACATTTACTTCATATCGTTTAAAGTGGATTACACTGTCTGGCACTAAAAGTAGGTAGAATTAAGCTCCCTATTCGTATGTTGGTTCTAGGCATCGCTTAAAATTTCGAGCCTGAAATGCTCGAGGGAAACGACCGTGACGATACATAATACGAGTATGCGGGTTTATATGCGCACATTCAGTGTTTTACATACATAAAACGTGAAATATAACCTAGTATTTTTTGTATTCAGTTTTATACTGTTATTGATGGGTTTTACTACATCTATTTTTATAGCAGCTTTTTGTGTATTTTCGATTATTGTCTTTGCGGATGATAAATCAACATGCCTAAAGTTAACATATTTGCAATTCATGTTTCAGTACGGATTAGAAAAAAATACTGAAATATCAACTTTTATCTGAAAATATTTACTATTTATTTGCTAGTAGCATTAAACTGTTTTCTAAATACGGTATAAGGTTTTCCCGGGTTTGCAACGGGATGTGTTGTGGTAACTTGTTTTTAATGGTAGCCCCGCGGCACCGGGGAACCGTGTGAATAACAATGATGCAACCGGTTTATTTGTTTAACCAAACGAGCGTTCTCGAATAAACGTAGTATTTTTGTCTACGCGTGTGAATATTACATGCGGGTAGTTTAGTGTTTATGCGACTACATTGTTTTCCCTGTTTTGTATGGTAATTATAAGTGAGGTTTGTTTGCTAGATATTATTGTTTGTTGTTTCAAGACAGTTTGTACTATTACAGTTAGATAATTTTCTGCTGTGTAAGATATATGTGATAGTGTTATCTGTGTTTAATTATTTCAATAATTTTGTTTCAGGTAAGTGATCAAACCTCCATACACGTTACATTGAGAAACGGAGTCGGTATTGTGTATGTTATTTTGTATATTAATATAAAAATTGTAGTAACATGAACGTGACTGGATCGCTCAATGAATATTTAACGAAAAAATATATTGCTCATAAACATTCTTTATTAGCATCGTTTTGGGCTCTATTACACGTCTTTCTACATATTAAATAGTAAGCGGTATTGTAATGAAAATGTTTTCACGATTAATGTCTTAAGAGGAATTCGGAAATGCTTATCACATGGGCAATATTCAGCAGTTACTATGTCAATAGCGGCCAATAAAGCCATTATAAAAATACGTATTATAAGACTTAGCAATGTATCATGGGAGGGTCGGATAATAAACAAATTTCTTGTTAAGCATAATATTACTATTCCCTCGAAGGAATATCATCAAAAGTTTAAATAACCAACACAATAAATTAATTTTAAAGTTAAACTGACACAGTTAAAGCTTATAATAGAATCCAATAGAAAGTTAAACGAGATCCACTAAGTCTGAGATCTACTGGGAGTGGAAGAAGGCTCCATTGATGTGGAAACGATGATACCTCTGAATTGGCTGGCGGGCTGCAAACACCAGATACTCGGGCTTTTGTGCGCCGCCCTATATTACACTAGTGTTTGCTGCAGACCTTATTGCAGTTTTAACTTGCAGTCTTGTTTCAAGTCTTTTGTAATTTTTTTAATCTTATTTTACAATTTTACCAACCATTATAAAAAAGGCTTACAATATAGAGATAAATACAATTGAGGGTAACAGACTATAACGGTAAATTACGCATCATACATGAGCCTCACATACATAATCGAACATAACAGGCTTTAAAAAGAATTATATCATCAGCATAGAACAGTCAGAACGTAAGTTACATTTGGTGATAACCATCGGCTCGTATCGGTCTTCTTCGTCCACTGAATTAAGCATGAGTCGCTTTGTTTAGTGGTTTTCGTTTGAGGAAAACTGCCTAATTTGTTATTGTTAACTATTTACGTGTGAGATGCTTTCGGAAATTGTTAGGTTTTTTCATGTGTTTCCTTATACTTATCGATTTTAGCAAAACAATACTTTTTGAAGTTTAGTTTTATGAGTTGTTTACCTGTCAGGGCTTCTTTCAGTTATTTATGCCATGTGTATGACATAAGAACCCTGTTGTTGTTATAGCGTAATTTTGCGCGGCAATTAATGAAACAGCTCCATTTTTGTTGGATTCAAAATAAATTATCTACTAATGCTTATGTTACTAATTTACGTTATTGACTTATGCCTCGAGGGCATGAAATTTCCTTGTTTGGGCGTTCAAGGAAATATTTCCTAAGATCCCTTATCCGTCAGTCAGTTACACCGGTCAGTCTTTACTCTTGGGGCTCCTGCCTCTTAACTCTGAAGGTCCACATGTAAATTAGCCATGTATTATGAAGACGGAGCTATGGCCTCCGGGGAATGATAGCGTAACTACAATTACGTCGCTTATAATCTCTATTCGTGGTATTAAGATGAATTAATGATAACTTCCAAGAACGGTAAGGCAAGCACATTAACAAAGTATAGTTTACCTTACTACTTATGTTCTTGGAACTTTTGCTAAGATGAAAGTTTTAGAAAATGATTTAAAATTGCGCTGCTAAATCATAAGATTCACAGTTATGTAGGAGTAGATATTTACAGAACTTTTCTCTTGAATTGTTAATTGGTGACAGTACAATTATAGACAAGTTTGCTATTCTTACGTCGTAGATACAGAAATTCTTAAATACAGCATCATAATCTTCATAACATGCCATTCTCAAAAGCACTTAGCTCGATGTAAGCGCATACTAGTATCTGTTCTGCGGCTGTCCTCGGTCATGTCGGCAGTAATAGCCTCGCTCCCTGGTGGCCTTCCCTCCCCCCCCCTCCTAGTATATCTTACATGATGCTTCAGTTAATCATATTGATGTAACTAGTTAGTTTTATATTGCATGTATGCTTAACTCGGGGGACGGAATCCTTCAATTGAAACTTCAAAATTTACAATTCTCGCTCCAATGTTCGTATACTTTTTTTAAACAAAACCAGCGAGTTGGAGAGTACTCGAAGTTTCCAATAGATTAAAAATAAAATAAATACGAGAACAAACTGCACACTTTATTCCGATGGCCCAAATGATATACTCGTAGCCAAATCCAAGCAAAGGCCAACAAACATTGTAAAAATAATAACTAAAAGTTGTAAACCCTTATACTAAACTTTTATAGTAACAAAAAAAGTCGCCTAAAATAAATTCTGTTAAACTAATTTTCATTCGTAGTTACATAGTACTAAAATAAATTGATTACTTACGAACTGCCTACATGTTACATTTTCAAGTCCAATTCCACTGATTGTATAGGTACTGTATATTCAATTTTCTTTATCGGAAAAACTAGGTCATGGTCAGTTTCTGTAATAGAATAACTTTATCAGTGTAATAGCTAAGTTTGATATCTTTATTCGCACATAGTATGCGCGCACACGCTATCCTTAATACGGAATTATCTTCCTGTCCATGGGTCTATGTCACCTACTTGGATTTAAAGTAGCCTATCTCCAAGGCCCCTTATATACCACTTATTCCCATGCCAAACATGTCAATATGTTCCGAATTCACTTACACATCCTACTAATATTATAAACGCGAAAGTTTGTATGTATGGATGTATGGATGTTTGTTACTCTTTCACGCAAAAACTACTGAATGGATTTTAATGAAACTTTACAATAATATAGCTTATACATCAGAATAACACATAGGCTACAATTTGTAAACATATTGTTCGAAATACTACCTAAACCTGCGCAGACGAAGTCGCGGGCACCAGCTAGTTTACTATAAAATTAGTAAGGATAAACTACAACATTAATTACACGATGTAGCCACACATTAATCCGGATTTTACACCCTGTTAATTAATAGTAGTATTTACATTTACCATTTACATTTATGTGCGTTGATAAGCTTTAAAGAAATGTGAACTCTGGCTCTTCTATAGTCCATATCGACTAAATAATGTAATTGTATAACCAATCAATACGTACTTAATAATGGACTTACACTAACACCGTCCATGAAATTGACAAGCGTGTGTGAAACATAGTTATAATTGTAGTGGCTGAGACAATTGATCGGCTGCAAGTGGCGGCCGCAAGCGGGTCGAGTGGCCGCTAATGAGCCCAATGCTGGTCTCCGGTCCGTTGGGTTGGGTATGTGCTGACTTATGTCTGTTGGCCTTGAGGATTCTGTGACACGAGGAAATAAATATAAGATGGTGTGGTGTTAAGGCATATTATTACAGTATGTTACAAATGCAAGTATCAGTTTACTTGTGTGGAAGTTGAAACTTATGAGCAAATCTGGATGAAGACACTGATTGAACTCTGTGGTAAATTATAGGGCAAGTTTTAGAGCATAAAGTGGCCTTGAGACACGGGTGAAATTCCGGGAATTTAGTTAACTTAAAGCATGAATGTAAATCAGAACTAACGTGACCAAAACAGCACGTGTGTTCATTATCAAAACTGTTCGCTTCCGACCCTCAAATCAAGCTTCGAAAGCAAAATTAAGTGCACAGAGGTAACCGAGAGACAATCAGGTGACATTATTCAAATCTGCGGAACCGCTCCGAATGTTGAGAGAATTCCATGATCAGGACGGAGGAATTGTGAATAGAAATATGTTTAAAGTTGACTTTAGTTACGACATCTATGATTTTTATTTTCTCTACAAATTGAACGGACAGTTAGTCTGCGTCTTGATATACCTAGGTATTTTTCTAAATAACTGATTACTAGGTCTGGAAACAGGTTTATTCAGGTTTTCGTGATGTTATGAAAAAGCACAGCACTTGAAAATCAACCTTATTATCAAGATTAATATCTTGAAGTAGGTATATCACACCGGCCGATATATTTATGCAAAATTTTCCTGTAACTTCCACCTGACTAAACTTGGCAGTTTGCTACGAAACTTGGCTCCGTTTGAACTAAAATTAAAACTACTGTTAAGTTTAATTGAAGTTACTGCTTGCTCCCGGTCGGGGTTTACATCACAAACATTAGTTTTAATTGTTACTTGTAATGCTAGTGTTTTTGTTAACTGTGCTGCTGTGTTCTGATCACTATTTATTACAGTTTTATAAACAATTGTTTTGGAATAGTGTGTGTGAGTTATTTATTTAGCGTCATCGCCTTGTGTAGTTCAGTGACATTTACATAGAAACTCAACCAACATACTGGTCAATTCCTATTCAAAATTTATGCGGAGAAAGCGCCTTTTGCATGTAAATATGATTTTATAGCTAGGTATTTTTTATTCATCGCTAGGGAACATAACATAACATTTCCAGTTATACCGACAACCTTATTGAGATCCAAATCATAGAATAGAATAGAATAGAATAGAATAGAATATTCTTTATTGTACACCAAAATAAACAGAAAAGGACATTACAAAAAAAAATACGTGTAAGTACAATAGGCGGTCTTATCGCTCAAAAGCAATCTCTTACAGACAACCTTTGGATGGAGTCGATTTTAAATAGATATATTACGGGTAGTAGGCGTACAAATAATGATTAAAAAAGGTATATATACAAGTATAAGCAAATAAACAATACATACACATATATAAGGAAAGTTGGATGGGAAAAAAAAAAATAAAAATAAATAAATATAAAGAAAGTAGAGAGAGTGTTAAAGTTTCATATAATAGCTCTTCACCATACTCTTGAAAACAGCAAGAGACTGTGCGCGCCTGATAGATACAGGCAGTGCATTCCACAAACGAGTTGCTTGGACAACAAATGACTTGTCATAAAAAGTCGTGGAATGCACCGGCATCTTCAGTTTTAAGTTCTCTGATGACCTAAGAGACCGCGAATGCGTGTCACATACAAACTCGAAACGATCTTTAAGATAAGAAGGGGTTGTAGGGTGGAAGAGAATACAGTACAGTAAAGAAAGAATATGAGCATTCCGACGAAGTCGTATAGGAAGCCACTTGAGTTTAGTGCGAAATTCTGATACATGATCATATTTGCGCAAACCAAATATGAATCTTATACAAACATTTTGAAGTCGCTCAAGTTTATCTAGTTGGTCCACTCTGAGGTCAAGATAGCTGGCATCGGCATAGTCAAGGATAGGAAGTAAAAGAGATTGTGCAAGCGCAATTTTCGTGGCAGTGGGTAGAAAGTTCCGCAGCCGTCTCAGAGATCCTGCAGAAGCAAATAACCGTCTGCTGATTTCCTGCATCTGTGGTTCCCAAGACAAACTGCAGTCCATGAATATTCCCAAGTTCTTAACCTTCTTACTGGAGGGTATTTGGACACCATCAAAAATGACTTGTGGGAGACGAAACCAGTCAATTCTAGATACCATCCGCGAACTGCCGATAACAATGAGCTGGGTTTTTAGAGGGTTGACGCTTAGTCCATAGCACCTACTCCACTCAGCTATTTGACTAAGATCTTTATTTATGGTCTCAATTGCTTCTGCTAGTTGATCCAGTGGAGCCTGTGAATAGATCTGGAGATCATCTGCATAAAGGTGATAGGAAGAAAGTAGTTTATTAGTAATTGAATTAATAAATATAGCGAAGAGTAATGGGGACAACACGCCACCCTGCGGCACACCAGCAGTCGTTTCACACCATGAAGAATATTTATCTTCAATGCGAATACGTTGCCGGCGCCCGTACAGGTAACTATGAAACCAATCAATGGCCGTCGGAGATATGTTAAGAGAGCGAAGAATACCAAGCAAAATGTCGAAATCGACGGTATTAAAAGCATTGCTGAAGTCCAGCAGTGCAAGAACCGTTAATTTCCCACCTTCCATGCCCAGCCTGATGTCATCCGTAATATTGACCAAGGCTGTTACAGTACTATGACCAGGACGGAAACCGGATTGGAAAGGATTAAGAAGTCTATTCTGGGATAGGAATGAGCTTAGCTGGTTATGGTTATCATATCACTCTTTTTAAGTGTCTTCCAAAAAAGACGATGTTCTCAATTCGGATGTGGAGTTTTGGGTTACCACAATGTCTCGTATTCTTCTTTCTCAATCTTGTCACGTCTAACCACATCATCTAGTTTTATAACCAAATCGTCCATTTCCCGCCTGGTAACAGTAACTCACTGGAGGCGCCAGGTGGAGCCCCGGGCGCAGTTCCCAGCACATTACTGCGCTTCGCAATTTATTACTCTTACCTAACAAACGCGGGCCTTTTCGCACACTATTTCCTTGGCTATGAACCGATTTTCGAAGACTTAATAGGTCCTGTGTGGTTTGCAGGTTCTTTGGACGTCCAAATCCCTTTGGATTTTCCGAAGAAGCTTAACCATTTCAATTTTTTTAAACCTAGCTTTCTTACCACATCTTCTATCACCATTACTCAACCTATTAAACCTTCATCCCCGAAGAAAAGCCATGAATACGTAACGCAAATAAACACATTTATTCATAAGATTATAATGTAGTACATCGGTGGAGCGGCGCCGTATTGTCGAAGTGTCACCAGACAGCCGACAGCTCCTGAGATGCGCATTACGCGGCTAATGTAGCCGCGAATCAATCATAATAACGTCGCCCCGATTGTTTTCACCGCTATATTACAAAATACGTAGAAGTATTAGTTGATAAAAATATTTAGGGGTGAATAATCGCGAAAAATGTGAGAGTTTCAACAGTCTTTTACAGCGGAAGGCTTCTTTCTGTCGTTCATTTCTCAAGAACCTATAGTGCTGTGGAACGATATGCTCAAAAATCTTACACGTTTTCTGTCTACTTATCTTGAAGCTTGCTATCTTATTTTGTATCGTATGAACCTTCTACTTTCCCGTAACTGTCCATTATGTATGTTTCGGCTTCTCCAAACATTTCCTAGTAGATAACGTGTTATTTATCCTGTCATTCGGTTAATATAATCGGTTGTTTTCCCATCATATTTGCCGACACAAGATAAACATACATGCGAGTACATTATAGTCGGTTATTGGCACAGGTTTCCGCGGTCACTGATTGCATATTTTAATATAAAAATTATTGGACTGGAACAATTGCAAGAGTTCCCGGTGAAATAACGATGGCAAATTGGAAATGGGCGTCCGATATGTTCGCCCTCGGGGGATGCACTGCGAAACGCCACTTTATTCATAGTCCGTGACGGTTATTGCCAATTTAGAGGTTACCTCTTCTCCGATTCTAGCAAAGATTGCCATTTGAGTTTCGTTAACGCGTTGGCGCTCTGATTGTGTTCCGAGATTGATTAATATTGCTCTTTTCATAACCTTTGCTGACTTGATTAAAACACCGACCTTAATATTAATGAGATATCGTATAATCTGACATAGAGAATTAATCATGAGATACCTGTTTGGTTATTCATAAAACATCAACGATTTTATATGTACCTACATGAAATCGTCCCACATCCGACAATGAAAAATAAAATAATATTTATTAAGCTTTCGGCTCGAATGAAGCCTATTAATTTTAATTCGTCGTTCAAATAAATAGCTCAACTGAACGATCACTAATGGACAAGCAATATATCAATGTAGTTTTGACAATTTTCTCCATGAATAAATCAGTTGAATTTCGAGCGAGGCCGAATATTCGGCGTTTAATCCTCTAATATTCGGCAGACGCTCGGCCGATTATATCCCAAAACGAAGGCCTTTAAGTGGTTTCTGGCCGAGTTTGACGCTCAATTTAATTATCTAGCTTTATTCGGCAGCTGATAAGTAAAAGCGTTTCAACTGAAAGTTAGCCGGCGCTGATTGTATTTGTACTGGATTTAGGCCAACGGTTTTTCTTTAAAATATATTAAAGCTTGTATTATACAGTATGTGCTTAAAACTGTCATTCGCAAAACGCATCCTGACACATGTTTTACCGTCCCGAGGCAGAAGTTTGGAGTATCCTATGGAACTTTGCTCTCAGCGAACTTTACGCCCGCATAAGCACGGCCTCTGCTCACCCCCGGCCATTCATATTGTAAGACTTATTCTTCGCGAAACGCTCAAGCATGGGGAATTAACTCAGCCGTATATTTTGAAGAGATTTCTTAATATTTATGTAAGAACGTATTACCACAAAATGGAAGGAAATTGAGTTTTACAAGGAAGTTTGTTTTCGTGTGTTATGAAATATGTAATCAATTATACCTGTATAATGTACAACAGGATAAATAATCTGTATCCACCTTAATATTTGAATAGCATGTGTTCGTATTTTTCCTTGCCGTACCTGCAGGCAGATAGTTGTGTTATGTTAAACACTATTCGCGTGTCCCCGTTCCTCTTATCCGTCACACTCGGCTGCAGCCTACAGAATAATCTTACAGTACTTTCACACTAGCGGATTTCCGCTCGAGTTTTCCCTCATACCTACCGATAGCTGCCGTTTCAAATGTTGGCATTTGGCTCAGTATGATAAAAACCTTCCTGATGTGTTACGCGTAATGTATTGACCGAATAAGTGCGACAAATCGGCTCGTGCGAAGGAGATCTTACACGTGCTCACCGAGGCCTTGAGTGGCACTGAAAATGTACCCAAACAGAAGACTTTTTCTAATACGTTTTTTTCCTTTCCATTGGCGCAGTTTTCTTTACAATTTAACATACTTATTGGTTACCTTCTCTATTGTGAGAACATCTTCTATTTGAATTTGTTGGTCCTCATTATGAACTTCAGTAGGATGAAAATGATAAAGCTTTTTGCTTTTTTTGTTCTTTTATTCTTGGGACGTTTCTGTGAACATTTCCTTAAGATACTTTGTCTAGGTTCACAAGTAGTGGGGTGGTATTGAGTGGCCAGTGCACCGGTGCACGTGCCCCGAGCGACCTTGGCCTGCAGTGTAATCTGCACTTGAACTGACAAATTGTGTGTTCCGCTGGCGGTGTTATGCAACGCAATTGATGGTATATACTGCATTTTGATTGTGGGAATTTTATTGTTCACTTGTATTGTTGTGTTTATGTTATAAACATGTCTAATATATTTACTTTTAATCACTTTTAGTCACTAACGTTCCAGACGATCAAACCAAGATATAACTATAAAACTAAATATGCAGTAATGATCATGGCCCCAAAAACTATTTATAAAGGTTGTCTGATTTTAATGCGGATTAAAATTCCATTAGGCAGGTACCTACCTATATTTATTTCACCATAGAAACTAATACCAATTTATAAAATTCAACAAATTCAGTCTCACTACATTTTTTATCCCTAATTTAACAAGGGGGGAGGGGGATAACACCCGAAACTGTAATTGCTTTCCACCATCAACTGCTGACGATTGCATAATGTTGCAAAGCAGGACACACAAAAGTACCATTCAGGGGAAAATCCTGTACCTAAAGAAAATTACCATTGAAAAAATCTGGTCCAAAATGTGTCAAATGTCATTAATCTATTTAAGCACATTAATTAGTCCACTGTTAAATATGCTTGTGTCAAAAACTAAGCTTAGACTTAGATTCTGCTCGATAGCTAGAAAATGTTCCAAAAGGAACTTCATACTTTGTCGTTTCAGTCGAAAAATGTCCACTGCTGGACAAAGGCCTGCCATTTTGCTTAATCTTCAGCAATCCCTACCTTCTTCTTAGTTACCACCTTACATGTTTCAATTTGCAAAATTCAGTTATTGCTAGCTTGTGCAGATTTTGACACAAGCATAGCGTTCCTTTTCATTTCCACTTGTGCCGTGACAATTCCCCCTTCGATGTTTCGCGTAATGGTTCCGTACGTTCAATTAAGTGAATTGAAACGTTTTGGAAACGTTGAAAGTACTCATACTTTGTTTAAGCTAACCTGTAATAATAAATGGGGTATGAAGTAATGGGGTTCTATGGTGGATCTGTAGGATTACAGCTCATTTTGTTTTATTTTATATGTTGCTGACATAGCTTTACATAGTTCAATATGTAACTAATAAATATAGGTATTACTTGCTTTATTAACATATATTTAATTTCTTGAGAAAAGTAAACAGAGTTTCATTAATAACGGTAATTTTCTTTTTACATAAACAATTATAGTTTAATGGGACTATAAATGGCTTATTCAATGCAACCATTCTATAAATAAAATAAAGCAATAATGTAGGTTACACGCTAGTATTATATTGTATAACGTATGTAGCCGTATAATTTTGATCGGGAATTTTAAAACCTGATTGCTAGATCCTTTAATCTAGAATTATTCAAGGGTTAAAAACATAAATAAGAGTTTATGTCATAAAAAGTATAAGATATCATTTATCCTCATAACATTAAATAGTAATGTCACAAATAATATGCTCAGTAAGTTTATAGTGAAAGTGCGCGTATCTTATTACCACTCCGAGGAACGGAACAGCACCTGCGGGACTCGTTCCGAGTCGCCTTACACTTGAGCCGCGAGTAACTACACGCATTACCTTTTACGTTTATACTTGTACACGAAAAGATAAAGTTTTAGACAGACTAAGCTTCCTCGTACCCAGGACCGATAGTACAGTAGCGAGCATCCGTGTACTATATGTACTTAAACACGGGTGCCTTCTCGCGGCGTGTACAAAATATCTATGCTTACATTTGAACGTTTAATCTGAACAATACTTATTACCTGGCAAAGTGTTGTTGCTATTGTATGCTATCTGCCAATTAGGCAATGATGGATTTGGAAACTGATATCTAGAGTCACGTGCCAAACGCTAGTTAGGCTAGCAATGTGTTTAAACATCAAACGTTGTGGTAAATAATCCTCTTAACTGCAATAAGAGCTCATCCGGAGCCTGGGTGAGCTGATTGATTGACTGATTGAAGCCGATATCGTTTAATTAATCGGAGGAGCTCTTATGGCCAGGCCAGTGGACCACGCAGCTGGTAATAGTGTTACTGGGTCAATCTGGCGTAACTCCGTCATATCGGGCTCTCAGGTACACACTCAGGTATCTGAACTAAGCTGTCCTATAATCAAAGCCTTAGGCATTGTTAGTAACGTAGCTTAGAGCTCTGCCTCATTAGGACGCCAATGGCGACGTCACCGGCAACGTATCCAAGCAGTTAATATTGAAATATATGGTACCCAACTCACTTGGCGACGGTTTGGTAACGTCACCAAATTGGAAGCGTGGCCACGAGCTACAGTTCCCTACATGGCTTTTGGATGCTCTGGCAGCTTGGCGACGATACCACGGTTGCCACTATAATGTACACGGTAAAGTGCACCCGCTCACTCAGTCGCCAGTGTGGTCGCCAGTCAGCGTGCGATTTATTCAGCAACGACGTAAACAATTGACTGTCGAGACTCCATGGCCACTCGGCTTGGCGACCTTTGGATGCCAGAAGTAGCCAGGACTGCCCCGATGGCGACGTCGCCATGGCGTCTCAATGAGGCAGAGCTCTTAGAGAGAATAATAGACTAAACGTTAATCAAACAAAGAGCTAAAGACCATACATGACTACAAAATTCTTACAGTCAACGGTTACCACAAGCGTTCTAAAAATTTCAGTTGCAACTCTTTTGAACACGTAATTGGTCTTATTCAGTTTCTCAGTCTCAAACGCTATCATCATGTAATATTACAATGTCAAACCGACTATGATGACAGCGTGCAGTACGCTTGCGGCAACCGCGCGGCAATTGTCGAACACGTGGCATGCATTATTGAAATAAAAGCCAAAGGCAAAGAATAACGAGCGACAACCGACGACATTTTGTTTTCTGCTTTGTGCTGGTATGCTCATGCACCAAGAATGTGCAATTATCTTCATTGTGTGTTCCTTTAAGTTCATACGGTGAAAATCTTTAATATAATGAAGGTTTTTTTTTGTACGAGTGTATCCCACCCAAAACAAAAATGTGAAAGACTGCCAAGTTCGATAATATGGAAATCCTTCGCCTATAAAAGAAGTGAGATCTGAATAAGTACCAAGTTCCATACACATACCTCAGTTAAAAATAGTTACTTTTTAATGATGTTACTTGGCAAGTTTTCACACACCTTGTTATAAACCTACTAAACGCAATGAATCAAGTATTTAATTTTCTATTAAAACTTGCCAAGTAACATTATCTTGCCAAGTGACTTTGACTAAATACAAATCTTTGTAACGAATTTCAGATCGGTACGACCTTTCGAAGATATATTATATAAATATAGATAAATTTAGTTCGTTTTAGTTCCTTAGGGGTATAAATTTACACCGGGTATAAAACACCTTCATTATTTTGAAACCGACTCACACTTGGCCATTTTCAGATTTTTCCCTTTACCTTGACATAAAGACCTACCTCCATGCCAAATTTCAAGTCAATACGACCATTGGAAGTGGTCTAGGTTTTTGATGAGTGAGTCAGTCAGTCAGTCAGTGAGTGTATAGTAAAAATAGCGATTTTCTGACGTCAATATCTCAAGACCTACAATAGGTATATTAATGAAATTTTGAATTTTAGATAAGTGAGGGGGTCTCAACAGATACTAGAAATTTGATATGCGTAAATAAAATAGATTTTGAGTTATAGGGGGGTCGAATTTGGCCCGAAATGGTTCGTGTAATATAACCCACGGCCGGTGTGTCGCTTTTTTTGCTCGAACTTGGCGGACACACTGCCGTGTGTCTAGATAACAAAATCATTTAAGGTTTACTTTAAAATCAGGACCACAGCGAATTCGAATGCGATCAAACCAAAAACTATTTAAATAGAATGCTTTGTAATGGGTACTTACTAGGTGACCTAAAGTAAATTAAAGCGTCTATCGTTGGTTATATACCGTGATCGCAACTTTGCCCAACTATTGCTCTGTGGAAGATTTTAATCTAAAATAATGTTTTATTTAACTCCTTTAGGTTTTATATAGGCAGGCCCTAGATTAAAAGGTTATTTTGAGAATGTTGACCTCCCAAGTGTATTTTTAACAGCAAGGTTCAATCCAATTTGAAATCTAGGGACTTATTCTTTGACTCAATAAAACAAACTAACGGTACTTTTATTTTCACAAATATTTGTTGACCTACTAATAAATCTAATATATCAACATTTCCCCCCATAAAAATGTCACCCAAACATGACCCAAAATAAAGTTAAAAACGGTAACAGTATAAAAATCCGTAAAGCCTGTCATTAAAAATGCCGTATGTGGCTATATTTCATTAATGGAAGCGCTGCAGCTGTCCGTGCGTTCCGCTACGGATATTGGCGATGATCGATCGAGCGCTGCAGCTGCTGAACTGTCAGGAACACTCATAGCTGTGTAAGGAATGGTGTATTTCGTTGGAGATGATTTTCTGATGGGTATTGTGACTGTGGTTGTGTATCCTTACCGTTGAAACGTAATTTTGAAAAAATCATTTTAGGTACATTGTGCCCTGGTCGTAGTTTAAGACATGTATAAAAACTGTTTGATAAATAGAGAGATAAATATTTTTCGAAACATCTGGTGATGTAGTCGTGATTTATAAGTGTAAAATGTGTACGATTTTTGGTAGTTATGCTAACAAACCCCACCGTGGGATGACAACGAATGTATGACAAGAGATTACCAAAATAATCAGGACAAACAGTAGCGTGATACAACTTAAAACGTATCATTAACTGTGTTGCTAAGCCGGAGATTATTTCACGTAATTCATCACAGCCGGCTTAACGAAACTCTCACGTGTTAATTTTAATCAAGCTACATTTATGATTCACAAATACAGAATAAAACCAGCACTCACTCGCTGTTTGATCTCAGAGTAATTTTGTAATATTACAATTTGAAATTAATGTAGACTTATCTAGGTTGTCTAAATTATGTATAATAATACATCTGTCATTCGTTTGCTATCGTGCCACTCAATAAAACTTCGTAAACATAAAATCTCTTATAAAAATAACACTGAGTTCCGCATCCCCACAACATACTCTCGTAATGCTAGTCAGCGCTGTCACTTAGTTCCCACTTTTAAACTAAAATGCATACACATGCATTCATAGCAGGTTGCATAATGCACCCGTCGCTCCGACCAGCTCAGCCATTACTAATGCCCTCCGTAACTGTAATATAATTACGTGCCCTGTATGCAAGTCAAGGTCATTTCGAACTGCTGCACATGTGGGTACAATGAAATTATTTCTAGTTATTTGATTGTACGAGTCACGGAGAACTAAATGACTAGCGGAGGTGCCTAAAGGAAAATCTAAGAAAGTAGCGCGCCAAAATACGGGTGTGCGGGGTACAAGGAACATTTACTGTGTTCGCCCTTTACGCCTTCCTTGGACATGGACATTTTTTGTAATACCAAAAATCGTTGACAGATGACCCGAACGCCTCGTTAGTTCACTCGTAATTGATTGTTTACCAATGTGACATAGAAGAAAGAGCTTGACCTACCTGCATTATGGTATCTCCGCTCTTATTCCCTTACTCCATACGAGTGAAAAAGTGGAAACAGGTTATGTGGTTCACGTTAAGCCGATGATACTTATATACGTAGTCTAGAACGTTCGAATAACTTTAATTAAAATTTTAGATGGTAGGGTGTAGGATATTGATGAAATTGCGTAACGTAACACAATTTCAGTTTTTGTTGGTGGGAGGGACCTTGATGTTGTTCGAAGGTTCAATATTGTTGGGTAATATAAACTTTGTTGTTTATTTTTTTGTTCACGAAGAAACATGTTTGAGTTTCTTGTAACATTGTTACTAACAAGTGATAAAATATGGAACAGATTGCTGGATTAATTCTATTTATTTTTGATTGTTGGAGTATACAAATAAAACTCATACATTCTCTATTCTTAAAACTAATGAATATATCATAATTCCTAAGAGTGCGGTTAGTGAAAGAACATAAAGTTTTATAAAACAAATGAATGTGTTCGCCGGTGTATTACGGAACTTGGGACTGGTAGCAAGGTAAAGCGTGCAGCCAAGTGGCGCCCAATGTGGGACTCGTTGCTTTAAGCTCGCACTTTTCTTTGGCGGATAGTTTAATGATTTATCGTATTCGTTAATTTATTTATTAAAAACAATTTTAAGCTTAATTTGAAAAAAAAAAGACTTGAGACGCTTGATGCACTACAAGTGGTAAATAAAGGTCAACTTTCATTGCACTTCACTCAAGCATAATTAAATAAATACTTGAAAATTAAATAAGTAAAAAATATAGTTACACTAACAAATCTCAAGAACGTAATAATACTCTTTTAATTTCAAATGTCATTGGAATCTGTTAAGCTACACTACAAATTTAAGGAGACACTGACCTCAAAATTTTACATTTAGTATTGCAACATTAAAAAATAAAAGTATCTAATCGTTTCCACATACTCCTCGGTAGTTACTTCAATTACTAGTCCTTGATATGTCTGCAGTGTGGGACACTCCAATTTGTCAAGAGTTGTCGATACTTTATACTTGTTGTTATGTGACCTTATAATTTTTGCTTTAGTTACTAGTGTACGATTATGGGTGTTTTAATAGACCATTTTTTTACTAAGTATCGACTGTTATCGTTTTCGCATGCAAATTTTGATGTTTCCGTATTTTGTTAATTGAATTGGTTTTCTTGATATTTAAGTTACTTTTGAACTGTAAATATTATCTAAACAAAAATAAAAGGATCGTTTTTCATCATAATTTTAAAGCAGAGGAATTTAAGAATATATATGTTTTCTGATTCATCAACAATGATTGACGTATGAATGAAGGCAGAATTTAAAATTATAGTCTTTTCGTTTTTGGTGCAGTTGACGGTTCTGTCAGTCAGTACAAACAATTCAGTTGGTACATACTACTGTAAATATTTTTTGGTTGTTTTGTACTCTCTACACAGGTTTTGTAATAAATAATTTTCAGTGACAAAGTATTGCAACAAATCGATGTTTTCATTCAACAATCGAGTGTCCGCGCTTTGTTCGATTAAATCGAGTTAAAAATCAATTACGCGACCTCTCGAGTGAAGTGCTGCTCATCGTGTTATCGATTGTTACAATATTAATGTTTGTTAGATGACATTGTCATTGAATATTTGAATTTTTGATGGGTTGGTCAAGTGCAGTTCAGGTGGACGAAGTATTAAATTGTTGTGACTGGATGCCATTTAAATGAGATTAAACTTGAAAATAAAAAACAACTCTGTTCTTGATATGATTGTGCGTAGTGTCTAGTTTGGTCTACGTTGAAAGCGATGCTATGTTAGTGTCTAAATTTTAAGGTCTTCTTCTTCTTATTATTATGGAGTTTCTGATGGAGAGTAAGTTCAATCACCTGACAAAGCCCTAATGCCAAAATTTTTAGTTAAGTTAAACATAAGAGATGGTTTGAAGTCTTAAAGATCACAGTAGTGAATGTCTTCGTTAAAAACCAGTGATATCGAAAACATTATCATCAACACAATTGCACATAACCATTCATATGAATTAATCAGCTTGTTTATAACAACGCATGTGTATAATTGAGCTCGCGACCGACGCGAGCGATACGATACGCGCGCAGGATATTGACGCGGACAATCATTTCCGAACTACTATCTGTACATTGAATCTCTGTAATGTATTTTATGTACTGTACATAGTGTACATCTTCAATCTACTAATTAATGTTATGAAGGTATTTATTTGTTTGTTTTATAGAGGACTCTAGCTATTAGTACTGGACGCATAAAAAGTAAGCTTTACATTCATTCGAACCTTACAGGACCCATGTAAAGCCGCGGTTCAGAAGCTGATTTTGAGTTATGCAGTGAGTTGCACGGTAAAGGTACAATAACTATTTGTCAAAGATTGCAAAATGTCAAGATTTTATTAGCCTGAAATGACTAAGTAAAAATGTTTAAACAATTTAAACACAATAAAGGTATGCTCGTGCTCATACCATATAAATTTAAAATGACAGCTCCCTCGTTATAAATAAACAACAATTTGGTCTCACTCCTATTAATCTTTTCAGTGACAGTGCTGCTTACAAAACTGTCACAATTCCAATATCGTATGGCAGCAAACTTATCATGACACCTTTGATATCTACATGAATTTTAATATCATTCGATAAAATGGCGCTACTGCACATTCAGACACTATTGATAAAAGAATTTGTTCGTAAAAGTGTCATTATGATATTTATGGCTTCGGTGAAGATACAACTTTCATAGGCGAGACATCCTGAATACATCAAGTTTAGCACATAAAGATACGATGGTCTATAATGTGACTGACCTGATGGTAATATACCTTCGAGAAGTTCCAACGATCAAGAAAGGATTGAAATACATATATTTTTCGCAAACGTAAACCATAATGTCCCACAATTGTGTTTCATCTAAACCGGATTTTTGGGAACTGTCTTTTGACAGTTTTGACCTTCAAAAAGCGCTGATTTTCAGTCTACTTTAATAAATGATGTTTTATCATTTTTCACCACCTCCAATTCACTACAAAATTCCGTGTACAGTACAAATAAGAAAAAAAACCAGCGTCCACCTCGGAATGGAGGCAAAAGGCACGACATACCCTTAAAGTGTACTTTACAACTTTTAATTACCTCGTCCGTCATTAAGTCGTCTCTGTACTTGCCTATGCGTAGGGCTGACACTCGCCCTAGGTATACACTGCCTAGGGATTTCGGGTCCTCAAGACTTGCTTATCATAGAGGATTTAAAAAGTTATCACAGCATCAATTCAAAAAATATGTCCTAGAAATTATGAGAAAAAAAGTTTTTTTAAAAGTCAAAGTCAAAGTCAAAGTCAAAAATCATTTATTAAAATAGGCTAATACGATTAGCACTTTTTAACGTTAAAATTTTACATGAATGACAGCACCCCCAAAACGCCCCCCTTTCACCACTTCCTAGTGTTATGGCTGGAAAGAAGAAGCGGTGAAGAACAAACTTCCCAGCAACACAGCTGTCTATTACAATTTAATTATTATTAATTTATTTTACAATTATACAATTCAATTTCAATTTCATCAATTATTAATTTAAAACACCGAAAAATACAAAATAAAATAAAGCACTTTTATTCCACTTCAGAGCTGCCATCTGCGTTTATCTGTGAAATAATCATTAACATTATAATATGCCTTTTTAACAAGAATTTCTTTGATTTTGTTTTTAAAAGAACTGTCCGTTAATTCCAACAGATGAACCGGAATTCTGTTATAAATGCGTACACAAAGCCCCACAAATGAACCGTGCACCTTATGTAGGCGATAATTAGGTGCGGTCAACTTATGTTTATTTCTAGTATTAAAATGATGTACGTCGCTGTTTTTACTATAAGAATCTAGGTTTTGCCTTACGTATATTATATTGGCATAAATGTATTGAGACGCCACAGTCAGAATACCAATATCCTTAAACCTTTCCCTAAGGGAGACTCTAGCACCAAGTTTGTATATAGCACGGACAGCGCGCTTCTGTAGTACGAAAACATTCTCGATATCGGCAGCATTGCCCCACATAAGAATTCCGTAGGACATGATGCAGTGAAAATAGCTAAAGTACACTAAACGCGCCGTGGCTACATCGGTGAGAGCTCTTACTTTCCTGACAGCGTACGCAGCAGAGCTTAATTTACCCGTGATGCCAGTTATATGCTCACCCCATTGAATTTTGGAGTCTACTGTTATCCCTAGAAAAGTCGTAGCATGTACCGTTTCAAGTTCCTCATTGTTCAAAATTACACCGGGACCGAGATTTTTTACATTGGGCAAAGCAAATTTAATACATTTTGTTTTCTTCGTATTCAAAACTAAATTATTGGCTGTAAACCATTGCGTTACTAGTGAAAGACAAGAATTCACGTCATCAAAATCTACTCTATTCCTATCAACTTTAAAAATTAGAGACGTGTCATCAGCAAACAATACCACATCACACAATGATTTTAAATAATATGGCAAGTCATTAATATATACAAGAAACAAAAATGGACCTAAAATCGACCCTTGCGGTACGCCCAAACGAACGGGTAGATTGGAAGATTTGACACCGTTAACGTCAACACATTGCATTCTACCGCTTAAATATGAGCTAATAACACTAAGTGCGCTGTCTCTAATACCATAGTACTCTAGCTTCTGGGTAAGCGTTTCATGTTGGACGCAGTCGAACGCCTTGGAAAGATCACAGAACACCCCGATAGCATTCTGTGACTTCTCCCACGCACTGAATATATGTTTCAGTAGAGCAACTCCAGCATCCGTTGTGGAGCGACCCTTTGTAAAACCGTATTGTTCCGCATGTAAAATATTGTATGAATTAAAATGCCGGAGGAGTTGATTTAAAATTAGCTTTTCAAAAATTTTGCTCAACGCGGGTAGAATTGAGATGGGTCTAAAGTTACCTAGATCGTTCTTGCTCCCGGATTTAAAGAGAGGAATAACTTTACTGTATTTCATAAGTTCAGGAAAGGTACCTGAGTCAATGCACTCATTAAATATACGAGCTAAATAGGGCGCAATATCGTCAATAATACAGTTTAAGACTTTAACAGAGATACCCCATAAATCACCTGTCTTTTTTGAATTTAATGACTTGAAGGTTCTTACTATGTCATAAGGTGAAATATAACTAAAGGTAAATATGGCTTCACATTGACTAACACTACTACGCAAAAGTTTTTCGGCGTTGGTGGCAGAGGAGTCTAAGCCGCTAGTGGTCTTGATTGGAATATTAGAGAAGAATGTGTTAAATTCGCGAGCTACATCAGAATCTTTCTCATAAACTTGATTCTCATTAATGATTTTATACTGATTATCACGCTGTTTGATTTTCCCGGTCTCGCTATTTATAATATTCCACGTCGCTTTTATTATACTCTTACTATTCTTAATTTTATTACTGAAATACATTGATTTTGCCGCATGACAAACTTTTTTAAACAATTTAGAATAATTCCTAACATATCTAATAAAATTTTCATCAAAATTATAATTTTTCATTTCATACAACTCATACAGCTTAGCTCTACTCTTGTAAATGCCGGGGGTAGCCCACTCATTGAAGTTAGCCGTTTCTTTTAGTACGAGCGTTTTGGTTTTAAAACTAGAATTAAATTCGTATTTTATTATATCAAATAGTGCTCCGTACATTAAATGGGGATTGTTTTTATCATTTTAGTAAGGAAGTACTCCTCGGACTCCGTGGAGTATATGATGAAGTAGAATAGGTAATAGTAGAATAGGCAAAGTACATAAGCACATAAGAGTGTCAATAACTTGGCATATTGGTACATAAGGCGCGTAATTGGGGAACACGTACAGCACATAGGGGAGTACATAATAATTTAATTTTCTCAGTCAATTCTTTAATATATGACAAACATCTATAACCAGCTTTGACTTGTAAGGTTTTTGCTTGTGACAACCCTGTCGACAGGTCAAATGTCCCTAATGGTGTCCAATTAACTAAGTCCGCTCTCTATTTACCGAGCCGCTGTAGAAAATATGTCATTAACTTAAATAAAAAACTTCGCTCTTTCATTTGTGATGATCAACTCATTTTTTTTCTCCCTCTTTGAAAAGTGCTCAGTTTCGCGTATCCTTGTATAGCTTTTTTATGATTATTTTTTTGTATAGTAGAAGTATGTAGGTATATCATCTGCCTAGCCTATTCCAAACTATGTTGGGGTCGGCTTCCAGTCTTACCGAATGCAGCTGTGTACCAGTGTTTTACAAGAAGCAGCTGCCTATCTGACTTCCACAACCCAGTTACCCGGGCGACCCAATACACCTTATTACGACTGGTAGGTATATATTAAAAATGCGTACCTATCTACCCCAAAAGCCGTATCCTTGTAGTCCTAAAATACAAATGAGAATGATAATAAACTAACAACAAAGAAGTAAATTAATTAAATCTGTGGAATGTAAGTAGCTCTGCTTTATTCCCGATCGTAAACATAAACCGAGATTACTTAATACTATTTGTGCTTGATGTAAACAAACACCTAAAGAGCCATACATATTATTACTGCCCACTAAATTAAATAGGACTACACTTGAGTGCAGTGAATTTGGGTCAGCAATAAAACCAAAACTATTTTATTATCTTAGTGCATCATAAACTATTCAAAGTTGTCTTTTATTAATTCTTAATTTAGTCTTATTAACAAATCAATTTTCATTCGTCGTCCCTTGGGGCTTCGAATTCAATACGCTACCCGGACGATTGCAAGCGGGTCGGCGGTGCAGCGCTATATGCAGAATATATCTCTGTTCGTGATGTAATCTCGAACATGGTCGGAGATGTACTACTCGCGAGTATATGCTGTTACGAAGATTGATATTGCAGTAATGTTATGCTATGATTGAATCACCAATACTATTCATAGCTGTATTGACATTGGAGGGATTGGAAGTACTCAGAAACAGGCTATACTGAGTACATAACTTTTGTCATGTTGATTTTTTTTATTCAGTGAAATTAATGTCTCTGTCAAAGGATTCTTTATTTCCTATCAATGTTCGTTATCATCACGCCTACGTTCTCGCGATTCCTTTAACATGTCTGTCAAAAGCAATTTAATATGATATTCGCGATAGGTCTGTACACGCACATGACAATTGAGCGGAACACCTGAGCGCCATTGTACATTGTTGTCCCGCTCACAATGCTGTGTTGTGTAATTGCTTTCTTTGATCAATTACAGATTGTACGCAGACGTCTTTCTTAGGACGGATTGCTAATTTTCTTCGCGATTTCAATACCGGGCATTTTCTTTTGAATTAGAATATGTGACGCGATATATTCTGTTTTGTGTGATTTAATGGCAATTATATTGTTCCCTATTATTTGTCCGGGTGTGTAACAAATTCTTTTAGATTGATATTTAAATTTTTATCAGGTAATATGAATAAGTTTCCATTGTTCTTCGTAGGTTGTAAATATTAACTTGTAACATACCGGTGTGGAAGTTTTAAAATTTGATCAGTTTTCCTACAAGCGAGCTATTGCGAACATCTGCCTGGTGCGCGGAGTTGCTATTCGTTAAGGAAACTACAAACAATTATTGTAGCTTTGTCTTAGACTTAGTTTCAACTAGATATGTGTTAAAGCTATTATCTTGATTTATGGTTGGGATAATATAGGAAATAGGTATATTAGGTGACAAACACGAGATGTAGTCCTGTACTTTTAAGTTTAATAAAATAATCTAACTTTAGATTAGGAACGAAATTGAGTTATGACATAATCCTAATTTCATTGATACACATAAAAACTTTTCAGACATTGTCACACAGTATATAATTATTATCTCAGCGGTTTCTAATAACAAGTTATAGTCGTCTGCAGTTAGAATGATCCGCCACATTAACTGCAAGTGAAGACTAATGCAGCCACGTGTTAGTCTGCTGCACTCGCTGCATCTAACGCGAACAATGAACTCGTTAACTTAGTGCATAAGGCTGTACTGCACTTTGTCTCATTACTGTGTTACTTCTTTACTGCTTTATAAGTCCTAAATGTTACATTTAGGTTAATCTCTTTAGTTCTTCTATCTAATCTTTTACTACTATTCACATTGTTTGTGTTAATGTTCTGGTTTGAATTATATGTGGTTTTTTCTGTGTTAATTCCGTGAGGACATAGGCGGGTATTCGCGGCCGAGAGTTCGACGAGTCAACATCTCCTAAGGGTGCCCCGTGGAGGGGAGAAACACGTGTCTACTACTTATAGGTTCGATTTATTGTCTCGCGAAATTAACGCTTAATATTTTTCTTATGTTCAATGTCATGGATTACCTCAAAGTAACGCCTATTTCATAATTCACCGGTTTAAATGAGTGGATTTGCGATAGTGGCAGTAGGACAGACGATTAATATCTAATACAATGCTCGACAATGCTTGCATATTTCACGTAGTATTATAAGTTTGTTAGATCTATCTGATTTATGTACATATTTAATACCAGTTTATGGGTTACGTTCAATGCATTCAAAACCTTTTGGATCAAAAGTGAACAGCGTCGCCGCAACTGTGTGCTGCATAATATTGCACATTCAAATTGCGGCGTGCGGCGTGCGGGGCTATTCGATAGTGCAACGCACAGCCATAGGCTGCAGTTAAATGCTATGCAACGATGTGGCAATTAATAGAATTTGTTGACGGTACATGTAGTGCTATTGTGACTTTTTGATTGGTTGTAGGGGTCCATAAATTTTGAATCATAAAACTCTCAACGGTTTTTCATGTGCAGCGCCTATAAATCTTGTATGGCGACCTAGTTTCGCTGTCTTATCGCCTACTATTGTCAAAACAAATCGCTGGCTGATCTGATAAATCGAGACTAAAACAAGTCTCACAATACAACAAACCAGACAAACCAACACCAAATACAAATTAAATCAATAACACAATTAAAGGCGTACTTGGCATTATAAATTAATCAATAGTACAATTAAAGCCGCACTTGGCAATGGTTTTCCGATAGCACTCGCAAGTTAAGCACCGAGATATGGAGTTACAATGCTCTGAGTGTTTTCATTAGCGCGTCTCTCGCTGTGGATAACAAGCTGCGAACATAACGATAAATACTATTCATTGCTACGATACTATTGATTAATTAATACGGTTTGTGGAAGGTGTTAAGTATTATGGTGTTCTAGTCGTGAAGACTTTTAATGTTAATGCTGATATGTAATTTAAGCCAGGGCAGTTAGAGAGTTATAGAGGTTGTCTCTTATAACCCACATTAACATCCTACTAAAACCTATCTTATCTGATGAAAACTTGCTTGTGATGAAGAAAGGTAGTAAAAAACTTAAATGTTTTCTTCCACACATTACACTAAACAATAAGTAAAACAAGGATGAAAGGGCCCCGAGCGAATTAACTAAGAGTCCAATCGTTTACGTCGTTCATTCATCAAGGAATTACTCAGCCGAACAAACACACAAACATAGGAATAACACTTATATATGTTCCACCCACGGAAGAAGGAAGGGGAAGCGGAGTTGCCATAAGGAAGGTAGATCAGGCGTCTTCTGGTAATCGAAAGTACGGTAGGCGCGATCAAAACCACCAGTTACTAGAACTGACCAGATGTTCAGGTTCCTTATCAATTCAAAACTAATCTGTCAAGTTTTTGGTCTTGATTGATTGGTGATTTTATTTTGAAACTAGCTTCTGCCAGCGGTTTCACCCGCATCCCGTGGGAACTACTTCCCGTACCGGGATAAAAAGTAGCCTATAGCCTTCCTCGATAAATGGGCTATCTAACACTGAAAGAAATTTTCAAATCGGACCAGTAGTTCCTGAGATTAGCGCGTTCAAACAAACAAACAAACAAACTCTACAGCTTTATAATATTAGTATAGATAAGTGGGCTTTTTTCAAAGAAAGCATGTAAGGGTGGAGCTAATAACGTTTCTCGTCCCCCGGACACGCGCATTTTGGCGCGCTAATTTCTTAGAAGATTTAACGTTATGATATCTCCATTGACAACTCATTTGGTTTTCCATGGTTCCACCTCACTTACGTCGCGCACGGCTGACCACAACTTATCCCCTATATTACGTACTTACTTGGAAGTTTCGGACAAACTGTTCACAACAATATTTCGGTGCTAGCCACCATATTGGGCGAATTAATTAGCGGTTTCAATATATTCAGCCAATAAGCATGGAAGTTGTTGTATTTTCATTAGTATAGAGGTATATTGAATTTTTTGCGAGATCTATTGTATTTGCATGACTATATATTGAGTTTTTTACGAGATTATAGATCTCAGAGACATCTTGAACCTTGTCACCTTATCTCCTACATTTAGTAGAACATAATCGAAATTATTGTATGTCCTATCAACTGTAGCAGAGTTGTTTGATGAACACAAAATATTTCCATATAGGTTACAACAACTACACTAGGTATTAAACACTGGTTTATGATAACAGCTGGAATATCGCCCCCAAACTGCGTCCATAGCCCAAAGGCTCGACACTAAAATAAATCAGAAGCGGCGTTGACCCAGAAACTTAAAACTTTACACTTACGGACATAAAGCCCGCTGTAATGTTTGTATGTAGCACTTTATGAGCACACAAACGGACAAACAGTCGCGTTATAGATACATTATGTTCTCGATTTAATGTGATGCAAGTAAGTATATAATAAAAAAACCGGCCAAGTGCGACTCGGACTCGCGCACGTAGGGTTCCGTGCCATCCAAACTAATCTAAACTAATATTATAAAGCTGAAGAGTTTGTTTGTTTGTTTGAACGCGCTAATCTCAGGAACTACTGGTCCGATTTGAAAATTTCTTTCAGTATTAGATAGCCCATTTATTGAGGAAGGCTATAGGCTACTTTTTATCCCGGTACGGGAAGTAGTTCCCACGGGATGCGGGTGAAACCGCTGGCAGAAGCTAGTATTCTATATATGGGAGCCCCCGAAATATTTCTTTTATTCTAGTTTTCAGTATTTGTTGTTATAGCGGCAACAAAAATACATAATCTGTGAAAATTTCAGCTCTCTAACTATCACGGTTCATGAGATACAGCCTGGCGACAGACGGACGGACGGACGGATGGACAGAGGAGCGAAAACAATAGGGTCCCGTTTTTACCCTTTGGGTACGGACCCCTAAAAATTCAGTTTATTTTCAATTTGGTCTACTTATTTATATTTTTTTTCTGTGTTTTTATTTAAAGAATAATAAATTACACAAAATTTTTTAAAAATATTTTCCTAAACTATTTCTCTTCTATTAAAATCTATCTCCTGTTAGCAAATAAGATGCCCACGCACGGTAGGACATACCAGGCAGTCTAAGTGTGTAACCTACATACGTTAAGGTTCCATATGCTTCAGTATTCGCTATATCAGCATTAAGTCGTATTAGGCTGTTATCAGCAGCTTGGCACAGCCTTGTGTCGCACAAAGACGCACATAATGAACACGATGGATATCTAGAATAGCTAGCTTCCTTTCAGACCTCGCCTACCACCATTATAAAACGGGCTGACATAATCTGATTAATGTCAGATCGCATCGGTAAAGCGGATCGCGAACACGTTGGAATCACACCAACGTATGATGAATCAAGCCTATTTAGAAAAACTGGTTACATCTAGGCAAATACTGAAAATAGCTTATCAAAACAAGCAATAAGAGAACTCACTGAAACTGTGATTCAAACAACGTCAAAAGGAATTTCCCAAATTCATACAGAAACCTAGTTATAGAACTCAAAGGCACAGCCATTATGTATTCTAAAAGAGATCTAACATAATTCCGTAGCCCGTCTACGGTTGCTACGGGCTACGATGATGTAGCTACGCTCGTAGCACGTAGCCGCGTAGCACTGACGTATTGGTTCAAACGATGGACTAACCGAGTGAACTAAACTGAGTTTTTCTGTTTAAAATTCTTTGGTTTTAACTTGAAATTGTTATTGGTTCACCCATTATATTACCACAGTTTAGATATATTCTCTTGTAAGCAGTTGTGAAGCTACGTTCGTAACAATGTCACACACATGCATGTGCTCGATGCACGGCACTCAGTACTACAGTACGACAGCACCGATAAATTCTCGTCAATGCACATGCGTGTGTGACTGACATTTTTACGAACGTTTGTAGGTAGCTTCACAACTGTTCACTAGAGAATATGTTAGTGTCATTTGTAAAGGAGGATATTGTAGCACGTTATGCTGTGGTATTGGTAGGCTGTCACTTATAATGAGGCTGTGACGTGATGCAAGGAACGTTACTTATAACGTCGGCGGTGACACGCTCAAATTGCGCCTTCAAATACATGACGCGCTATATATCGTGTGCTTGAATGATGGCTGTAGACAAGTTAATGCCTTGAAAGATATATTATGCCTTATTGCTATGAAATGTGCTAACTACTAAGACCTGTACAGAATATTCAGATATTAGAAACAATATACCAGTGTTGTATTTAATCGGTAACTATAGTAAAACATAATTTCTTTTTCTATATTTTAAAAATATGTATCTTGTCAAGCAGATTCATTTTAAATGGATATGATCAATGTTACCAAAATTCTTTATTGTTTAAAAACGAACATTTTTATTTTGATAACAAATCCTAGTCGCTCTTGATCTAAATCGTTTCTGATCTTCTTTCTAAAAGATATGCTTTATGTGCTTTGAACTTATCTCAATTAGCATGTTTTCTAGTCTGCTTAAAAGTGATACGACATTTATGCGTAATACTTTTTTATTCAGCTTTGTAAACTAGATTTGTTGGCTTGCTCGTAATATAGTGATTCTGTGTATTATTTAATACCTACATTTCTTTTGCATTGCCATGTTTTCAACAGATTCCTCTTAACAGCTTTCATTTAATCTTCCAATAAATTGAAAGGTTCCTTTTTAATAGAAAGGCCGAGTCAACGGAATGTATAATCCTAATCAAATCAATTTTACACGAACATGCTTTTACATAGAAATCCTAACGAGTTGTATCTTCGTAGAATTAATTTCCAATTGAATCCAAGTTTTTGAAGTTTATGTTGAGCCTTAATAGGCGTTATATTGCTTTCGATAAAATGGATCTCGTTCAAATCTCACGAGATATGGTGCACGAAGTGTAATAAGAATTGCAATTAAGATAAGATTTTTATCGAAATCATTATTATTTTCAAACATCAACATTCATACATTATTTTCTAAGTTTTTCTTAACTTAAATTACCATAAAAACTTAAACCACTTCAGTTATTTAACAGTTGCTATACTGTCAATTCAAGCAACCAAAGCCAGAGTTTCTTTCATTAGTCACTTGACCTAAATATAGAGAAGAATATCAAGTCAGAAATGTCACATTTATCAATTTGAAGACTGTCGAACAGTATTCAATTCACATGCGATATAATTCCCCCATATGATGTGACAGCTGAAGACAAAGTCCCCGCGTGCGTGTGTGACACGCGACAGTAACTCATCATTCACCCATTTGTTACTGACCTACTAAATGATACTTCGAAGGTATTTGAGGACATACGTGTACGGAAATACAAATTACTTGTGTTTTATAACTGTTTTTAGTGTTAACTTTCCGAAACCATTTTTTTAAATTACTAGGTGAAAAATTTGAGACCAAAAATTATTTATAACCCCAAAGATTCCAGTTACACAATGAAGTCTAAACTTTGCAAAAACCTTTCACGAAGGAAATGAATCGACGCTTGATTTATTGCTCCTAATGACCCGCATTTTATATAGAAGAAGAAAAATATCCTTATTGGAATTAATCTGCATAATTGTGCGTTTTATTCGTGATTATTAGCTGGTGGCAGATTGTATGAATATTGCATCGTGGCTGCGACCCTCGCTCAGAGGTGCTTTCGACAAACTTAACTTCTCATTAATATTTCATGTCTTTAGTACTTTCACCTTCATATTGTCTTTTAACCTTTTATATGTGAGTAGAGATACTTAATAATTCTCAAGTTAAGGCTTTAAATCTATTATATTGTACATACGATTGCAAAAATCTGCCTTGAAATGAGCCATTGTGTGCAATAATGCAACTCAAGTGCAAGTAATTCCAGGTTTCCTTGACATAGTGTGAAAGTTGGGCATTTTATTTCATTCGGTGCTTGAAACTGGTTTAATCTTGGAGTAGAAAATCTCAGAACAAGAAAATTTTCAATTTCCTTTGTGGATTCCAGTTCGTGTTTGAGTTACGAGTAATATAAAGGGAAAATTACGACATAATATTATTTTTACTGTAGTTTTTTTGGGTATTTTTTGAAGAGAATTTATACATGTTAAATACTTTTCAAATGTTACCAACCTATTCATATTCTAATTTAAAAAATCCCTTTTCCTTTAAATATATTTTTGTTCACCCCATCATAAAATCACAGTATAATTCTTCTTATATTAGTGAGCTCGCAATTCATCAGCGTCTGCCGGAATTGGGGCAATATCTCGAGGCGAGATATTTTTGAACGCGCCGCACAACTTTTAATGAAGTGTCGTCCCGCGAACCCCGGAGCCTCGGAGCCCCGGAGCCCCCGAGGCCCGAGCTAAAAACTAACGCCAACTGCTTACCGATCAGACATCTGGTGGGTGTATAATGGGTTAATTCGTATACTGAGAAGTTGGAGTAGTTTTCTTCATAGTTATTGAAAAAGTAATTGACGATGGATTAAACAAAATAGATAATAATATGCATCAGATTATAAAAATATAAATATCTATTACTTTAAGTTTTCGGAATTCAAATCCGTATTTTTGTAAATAAATGTGTTTTTTTATAAATTCTTAAATAAACCGTTGTATTCTTCATGATAGTTCTTAACCTCTTCAATAAAACTTAACCAAAACCCTAACTAGCCAGACCACATTATATACACATCTGAGTAGGTACTCCAACTCCAATATTATAACCATATGCAAATAGATATCATCAGTCTCAAAGCGCGCGCAAACATTCTTACAAAGGCGAGCCGCCTGAATAAAACATGGCGGCGTGCCTTTGACCGGTAATTAGCTCCCTTAATTGTACTCACACGACTATGTACTGGTATTCGTGTGTTATATAGATGGTAAATAGTGATTAGTTAATCACGCGTCTAGTAATTCGTGAGTTAATTTTAGTCTGGCGATTGTAATCGTAGACTGATTTTTTTTCGAAGCATGAATTGAGATTTTTTTCGTGGTGAAAGTTATTGAACTACAATATAGTTTTAAATACAACTTACGTGTCAAACCGCTCGCAGTGAGAACACAGCCTTACACATAAGTAGGTGGTGAACAATATCTTAAACAATGTCGAAATAAACTTAGTTCGACACAAGACAAACTTGCTCCGGCTGCGTACGCTCGCCCTAGTTAATTATTTAGCTGCGTTTTCACATTTCAAATATTAACCTTACAAGATAAAGAAGACGGATCACAATCCATACAAAATTGCCCCACGTCCTATAATAATGTGACGTATCTCAAAAAAAAGATAAAAATGTTTTAAAAAATATGGCATACTCTCAAATTTATTTTTTTTACACCTTCATACGTAAAAAATGCTTTAAAAATTGTTCAGGCGCTGTTATGAAAACATCGTTCATAGGACTATTTATGGACTATTTTATTGAATTATATTTTTGTTTGATAGGGTATAACCTCACAGGTGGTCCCATAATCATCAGGTCAGGATCTGATGATGGAAACCCTGAGAAATCCAGGGCAACTTTTTAAAGTTGTAGGCATACGCAGGATAAAAACTTGACTTTAAGGTGTATGTCTTATAATAATATGCAACAGTGAAGGTTTGCAGCTGACCTGATGATAGAGACGAAAGAAGGTCGAGGGAACTCGACAACCGAATATGTAAACTACCTTGTGTTTGGGCTTATATTATTTGTATTGAATAGACCTTTGCAACAGTGAAGGTTTGAAGCTGACTTGATGATGGAGACCAGGGAAGGGCGAGAGAACTCGACAACAAAATATGTAAACTACCTCAGAAGTCGGTGTCTAATGGATGTACCTACCTAAGTTTATTTCCCCACTGACTTCTAGGCCGATGATCCTAAGAATAGTTTTTTTTGCTTTTCAGTGTTTTTGGGAGTCGGTTTATTTTATTGTAAAAAGTTTTATTTTTTTATTTTTGGCTTTTCAGTGACAAGCACAGTTGTCACTATCCGCATAAGTGGAAAGTTCTCATCAATACGAATAATATAAGCCCAAACACGAGGTAGTTCACATACTCAGCTGTCGAGTTCCCTCGCCCTTCTCTGGTCTCCATAATCAAGTCAGCTTCAAACCTTCACTGTTGCATATTGTTATGAGACATACACCTTATAGTCAAGTTTTTATCCTGCGTATGCCTACAACTTTCAAAAGTTGCCCTGGATTTCTCAGGGTTTCCATCATCAGATCCTGACCTGATGATTATGGGACCACCTGTTAGGTATACCCTATCAAAAAAAAAAAAATTCAATAAAATAGTCCATAAATAGTCCTATTAACGATGTTTTCATAACAGCGCCTGAACAATTTTTAAAGCATTTTTTTCGTATGAAGGTGTAAAAAAAATGAATTAGAGAGTATGCCATATTTTTTAAAACATTTTTATCTTTTTTTTGAGATACGTCATATTGTTATAGGACGTGGGGCAATTTTGATCCATCTTCTTTAATCTAAAGCATTTCAGTGAGGAAATTCTAGTGAACTACACATCTTAGCGTGTAAAGTCAACGGTACATTGGTATTTGGCGAGTTGGCAACTACGGTCAAAGTTCTTGCTCTTACTCAATGTAATTTCCACTTCTTGAAAATATGATGTTTATTTTTCGTGCTTTTTTGCTGTCCCGATGAAGTTCCTAGCTTAACTTCAGTTAAAATGACGGAATCTAAAAATATATTTGAGAAGATAATTCGGTTTCTTAACAAAATAATTACATGCAGGAAATAATCTTGTAACTTTTTATTTTCTTTCTTAAGAATTTGAAGTGTATCTAGCAAATCTTCCACGTATATATTATTAACATGTAAGTTGTGCGTGTGTATGTCTGTTGTCCTGCATAGTGTCGCTCTGTGCCCGCTGGTCCCCGACCGAACGTTACCAACCCGGGTACAACTGATGACTGTCCTTCCTACCTTTGCTCATATGTTGTGTTTCAGAATAATAAATCATGTAATATTACGGCTAGACAAAGGTCTGAAAGTATAAGGTATAAAGGTGAATCTTTAGTAAACCAACTGTTGTCGAAATCCTATACATCAAACGATGAAGCCGCACTGACCCTGCACTAATCTATACCTAAGGTTAGTGAAGGGGTTAGTGACCCCGATAATACATATTTTAAAACATGAAAATTATTCAACCTGTTTACATAAATAAAACTACTACATACTTTGACTGTATGTCGTGGTGGCCTAGTGGGTAAAGAACCAACCTCTCGAGTATGAGGGTGTGGGTTCGATTCCAGGTCAGGCAAGTACCAATGCAACTTTTCTAAGTTTGTATGTACTTTCTAAGTAATCTTAGACACCAATGGCTGATAATAAGGTGAAGGAAAACATCTCGAGGAAACCTGGACTATATAGTCTGAAATCACCAACCCGCATTGAGCAAGCGTGGTGATTAATGCTCAATCCTTCTCCGTGTGAGAGGAGGCCTGTGCCCAGCAGTGGGACGATAAAACAGATACTTTGACTGTATATTCCGTGTCTAAATTATCTTAACCAAAAAAGGAAACATTACACCTTTGTACATTTCCGTAACTATATGATACTCACACCAGTGTGTCAGTCCCCGTGTCAGTCACTGTGCCGGTCCCTCGTTACTGCCAGATATGTACGGCATAATGTACTCAGCTTACCCCCTTACCTGCCATGTCGTAATGTTTGTGTTGCGAGGGCAAGTCATGCTCACAACTTTGATGCGCCATAGAAAAGCATCGGACATGGAGAATTTCGTGTTTACGTACAAACATACATTGAAGAGAGTGTATGTGGCTATCAGAAAACATGAATACAGAAGCTCCTGATAAATATTATTTCCTTTCACGGTCTATTAAAAATACACATATTAAATCTTTTCGCAGCATTGCAAACTATAATTTTATGGCTCAATTTGACTGTACTGAGAATGATCGCTACAAATTAAACTAATCTCGTTACCTAACTTAGGATTAGTACTCCATTAATTTTAAAATCCATATTCATGCGCAAGTATATAGGTTAGTGAGTATGTGACTTGTAATTGGGTGTTCGTCATTAATGTAGTATTTATTTAGATGAAGTCGCTCGGGAGCGGCTCAGTGTGAATAATATTCAACAAAATATGGCGTACTCATACAATATGTATGTAGGGCAACGGTAGCGTTATGTATGTTATTAATCACCTTTGTACGTAGGTATTTTCGATAAATAAATATACTGAAACAGAGCACTTTAATTGGATTTTTTCGGCTTATAATTTGCATTGTTATGTAGGACAATTTTTTTTTATTGTTTGTTTGATGTGCTACTCGAGAGTATTCTCATATTATCCTCCGAGCCTTTTTTTCCCAACCATGTTGGGGTCGGCTTCCAGTCCAACCGGATTCAGCTGAGTACCAGTGCTTTACAAGAAGCGACTGCCTATCTGACCTCCTCAACCCGGTACCCGGGCAACCCGATACCCCTTGGTTAGACTGGTGTCAGACTTACTGGCTTCTGACAGTATTCTCACATCAGCAAATAAATAAGCAAACACACAAACAGTACAAGTACATGAGTGCAACAAGCGACAGTCTCGGGTAGTGTCGACGTAACGCGACGCCGAGACCACTCTACTTGTATTACTGATGGACGACTTGCTTAGACCATACTATCACTGGATATGATATACCCGACACCTTTAGATTTTGAACACCTTGTAACACAAACTTTTTACTTTATTGTATAAGGCCATGTTATATTATGTATCGTTAAATCGAACACGATATCGCCAATACGAAAAACTAAACTCGAAACTGTTTTTGCCGTTTTTTTATCAAGGTAAGTAAATGCCACCCGCGGTAGGGGAAAAATCTCAATCTGCAGTCGTTAATATTCTCACGACGTTAGATAGTAACATCAAAGTTTTGGTAGTAAAATTCACTTAATACCATTTATCTTCCCAACTTACTAAGATCCAAGGCTACAATTCTACGCTGCTACGGCGCTACGCTGCTATGCCGTAACTCGTAGCACCGCTACGTGGCTACGAGTTATCATGTTGCAATCGTTAGGTCTGTCTTTGTTAGTTGTATCGGATTTACAGCTTTGTATTTCAGTGTTCCTGTAAATATTTATTGTATGTACTGGATAATGTATTCATTCATTTCATTTGGTATCCCAGTACTTGTTTTACATTAAGTATTCAGGCTACGCCTTTAGCGTAGCGCAGGATAGATACTTCTCTTCACTGTAGAATCTGACTAGATTGTAGTGAAAATGTTCAAAGAAAAAGCAAACTGTTTGGAGTCACACTTGTTGTAAATTGGAGCCTGTTGTGGAATTTTATTGAAATTTCAGCAGTCTTGTATTTATAGCTTTATTTGTTTAACATTTCTTGATCGGTATTTAGATAAGTATTTCATATGTTTAACTTGTCGGAATAAATGCTAAATAAAAGCCTGAAGTATGTTGTATCTACTATGATTTGTTCAATATTCCTACAATTTAAACTATAACAATGTATACGAATTGATATTATGATCAATTCAAACTCAAATAGCACTATAACAGAATTTCATAAAGCAATTTATGTGTGTAATATACAGTACGTATGTATAATACACAGATTTTGTACTTATTCCTAACTGCTATAGTCCCGAACAGCGATTACCTTAACTTCGGCTGATGTTCAGCAAAAACGTGTCTGGACGAATATAAGTTATTTCGTAGTGATAACATTCCTATTACTGATGTTATTCATGAGTTCGTATTGGAAATATATCAGCACTTTACTTATGTAGCTGTCTGCTCGTAATCATGGATGCTGTAAAGGATCCAAAACGTGGGCATTAAATAATGTTAATAGAGGTATAACCGCGATGAAATCCGCAAAGTAGTTTTATGTATATGTAACTGTAATTAGGTAGCCGTGTTAGCAGTTCTGTCCATTAAAGCTTTTCTTGAGTCATCAGCAGCCTAGCATTTTCCCAACTATATTAGGGTCGGCTTCCCGTCTAACCCGACTTTTCTGAAGTACCAATATAAAAATACCTTCATCAACAGTTCCTACAGCCACGTTAAATATGCAGCAGGAACAACACCAGGTTCTCCAGCATCTGGTATATTCGGAGCGGAATGAGTGCGCCTTTGTAAGCGCACTTGCATTCTGTGCGACGGTTCGCGCGCACTTTAATATGCAATGCAAGTATATAGTGCATTTACACTTAATAGCTGGGAGCTTGGCTTTGAAAATCAGGTTTTTCTTTCAGCCATTGTGATACAGTTGAAATCTTGATAGAAGTAGTCACTTTCTCAAATAGGTATACTCATTTACATTACTTCTACAAAATGTCATAGCTGTGAAATATAGTATCAAACAAGATCCACTGCTATTTCTCCACCACCCAAAGGTAGACTGGCAGAGAACACTAAGGGTCCGTTCAGACAGACAGACCGGCTCGGAGAGCAGAGCAAATTCTTAACACGTTGAAAATTGAGTACTTAGTATTTGAAGTAAGGTTTATTTTTGCATGCGCACTGCTTTTGTCATTGAGAATGCTCGAATGCGCTCGGTGTGAAATAATAAGAGGAGCCGACTGGCTCCGATCGTGTATTTTTTCTTGACATTTGGCTTCGTTTGCATACTCTTTAATGCTCGCGCAGCCGATCGGCTCCGGTCTGTGTGAAAAGAAAAATGCGCGCCGATGCTTTCCGACCCGGTCTATCTGAACGGACCCTAAGGCGTAAAGTCCGCCGTTGTACAATATGTGCCTAAAGTACTATAGATAAATAAATGCAATACAACATATAACTCAACAACTAAGTTATATGTAATATGTATAATCAGTTCAACAAGGAGAACTCGTAACAAGTTACTGTAAGGCGCATCACACGCATTATGTTAACCGAATCTAGAACTACTAACCACTATGTTAGAGTCGGCGCGGTCTAATGTTATCCGGGGATTTCAAATTGCACACCAAATTACCTTCCTGTAAGCACTAATTACAATTTTAATTGAAAGTAAACAATGCTACAAATACACACATGTTTCTGCGAAAATGTTGCCTAATTATCAGGTGTATTTAACCGGTAAATGACTATATATTATTTTACTCCATTAGCTGATTTAAAATGGAAGCGAATTTTATTAGATTGGGTATTTATGTCCCACTAAGAGGCGACGAGTGAATTGGGTCAAACTAGGCGGCCGCGGGCTAACACTCAGTGAAAGGTTATTACTACCGCGAATTACCTATTGCATTTGTTGTTAAACTAGATTGTTGAGACTAGTTAAAACATTTGATTTTCTAGCTTTTCCATTACTAAGTACTTATAGTGTTAAGTGCATCGTTAAAAGAATAGATCGCATACATCAAACTCATTTGAAGAAATTGAGTATACAGATTATACAAGATTGTAGGAAGCCAGAGGAAATTACTTGACTATGTTGGGGTCGGCTTCTAGTCTCATTGGATGCTTCTGAGTATCAATGTTTTACAAGGAACGACTACCTATCTAACCTCCTCAACCCAGTTACCCGGGCAACCCAATACCCCTTGGTTAGACTGGTGTCAGACTTACTGGCTTCTGACAACCCGTAAAGAGTGCCAAGGATGTGCAATGAAAGCCGCAACACTGTTGACAGCAATGTTAAACTATGTGTTTTTGTATATTATCATGTAATAAATAACTAGCTTAGTTGAGCTAGTTATTAATCCTCCTCATCTTTTCCAGGGTATATTCCGGCTAGCCTGCGAGCACGTCCTCCGCACAATGAGACGCGGACGCGAGACATTACTGACACTCCTCGAAGCCTTCGTGTACGACCCGCTGGTGGAGTGGGGCGGCGCCGCCGGTGGAGGAGGCAAGCGTCGCACCACCGCGCGCGACGTACGCGCAGCCGTCGCTATGATGGCTGTTAGAGCGCACGAGTTGAAGCATCACTTTAATGAAGTCACGTGAGTACATTTTCACCTGTGAATGTGATGTTAATATTTCTATTAACTAGCTTATCATATTTTATTACATATCGCCATCAGCAGGAAATCAATTCATATATTATGGTCTGTTAACAACATTCTTGGAAAATAAATAAGCACTTTGACCGACTTGGACAAATGAAGAATTTTGGCGTAGTGATGCCCTCATTCCAAATTCATTATTCTGCTAGATAAAACTGTTATTAAATATAATTTCATTAGGTTAGCTTAGTCTATCACTCCAAAAACTACCTAACCTAAGTCTAAAATAACATCATCCTTATCAGTGATCTCCAAACCTTTGTGTTCGCTGCTCTCTATTCACACCATCCAGTCTACAGCCATTATCAGGCTCGCCTCATAAAGATGCCCATGTACGCTATATGTTTGCCGCGCGGGTTGCATCCCCTTTGTTACGTCGTGTGTACGATGCTCATAGTAGATTTACGTTGTACAGTAAATATAGTACATTATCTGTGCTGTGGCCGAGGTACGTTCAGTTTGCGTTTATTTATATCGACATTAATAGTGTGTAGTTATCAAACATACTGAAATTAATTCTGCTGTCAATGAGAGATCAAAATCTTTCATTGCTTTTATCTCTCTTTCCATGTTATATTAAAAGTAGTGAAGTCTAAAAGAGCGACCACTATTCATTTCAGTCCTCCAATCGGAATGATGGCTATAAATTATTATAACAACCGTCGTTCCACGACGTAAATGATTGACTATCGACCATCGCCGACAAGACTAGCTACAAGAAATATCCAGCTTTTTAATATTCATTTTCTTCCAAGCCGAGATGCCGATATCTCCCGTCCCTATTTATAAAATGAGTTTGAAAGTGACTCAACAATACATTTTAAAGCCAACGGGCACAAAGCGATAAATATGATCGAGGCCACCGATACACTGGTCGTCAATATTTGTGTAGTCTGTTGTTTATGATGAATGAATAACATTATAGCTCACTGGCCCGTCAAAACAGATATATAGTTATTATTCAATCAAAACAAAATTATTGCGCTATTTGGCTTGCAAAGAAGTATTACTATTTCGAATTTTATGTAATTTAATTTAACATAACACGTCTCTGAAAAGAAATTACAAATTGATCATGGGTTCGGTGTTATCAAAGCAGAGTAACGCAGTACATTAGCAGTTCCCTACTAATTTAATAAAGAATATGTAACCATATTTTGTCTTCCATTTAGAATTTAACGCTACTTTGTAAAGACAATTCTCCCGAAGCATTTCTCCAATCAAAATAATGTGGGAGTGGAATTAAATCATCTCGAACAGTAATTACAGTTCATTAGTAAATCTATACTAATATTATAAAGCTGAAGAGTTTGTTTGTTTGTTTGAACGCGCTAATCTTAGGAACTACTGGTCCGATTTGAAAATTTCTTTCAGTGTTAGATAGCCCATTTATCGAAGAAGGCTATAGGCTACTTTTTATCCCGGTACGGGAAGTAGTTCCCACGGGATGCGGGTGAAACCGCTGGCAGAAGCTAGTGTCTCATAAATATGTAAACATTAACGAAATAGCAAATTGCCACAGATACGAAATGTATTTAAATCGTGTCGTTAGTGTAGCAGCTATTTATTAGTCTCATATTAATCCGACACGATAGCGTTTCGTCGCTACTAATGTGCCCGTTAGTGGCCGGCTTAATTACTTAGATCCTTGATGCATGGATATTGGATAACCTTGAACTATTCCGTCTTTACAGCTAGACGAATTGCTTACGTTCCAATTCTCTCAGGGTAATTTATCACCGCGCAATAACAACACTACGTACATGTTGTAATACGGAATTTCTCACAAAGAATACAAAACATTCTATAACATCTCTTTTCTTGAGTGCTACACATGTTTCCGCGTAATACTTGTCATGTTCACCACCTACTGTTTCACGTCAATTCTGTTCGTGCTCAACTAAAAGACGAGTCAACGCAACACGCTTCCCGTTTCCTCTGAATTATTAATTGTACGCGTTCAATATGCCTCGATTAATATTAATAACGGCCCGAAGTGTTTATTCATTGCCCGATATTTGTTTCAGCGAACAATTTCTGGCCGTGCTACCCGATATAAAGCAATGTGCAGAAGACTGGCTGAAAGAGAACGATGAGTTGAAGTCAGTGGAGACAAGACTGCAAGACTGTCACCAGCAGATGGCACTGATCAAGGAAATAGAAGCTTACGGACCTAATCTCAACAATCATCCATTATACGCCATTTCTCAGAAATACACGTCTTACAAGCAAGCCAAGAACGCTGTGGAGGACTCCATGAAAATGTTAGTGAAGATACTGAAGGATTTCGATACTCAGATCGAAAGTTTCGCGAGTACGACCGAAGCAATCAATGGGCCACAACTCATGGCGTGGGTCCAAGAATTCTCCGGATCAAACGACGAGGAGGAGCAACCGATATTCGAACATATAAAAGAGTTTTTGACGAATGCTGGACAGGGCGCCATGTTGTCTCAGTGTGAACAAGCTGAGACTGAACTGTACCAAAGCATGAAGCAGACACATCATCTCGTGAGATCGTGCCTGGAGCTCCTGTCGCAGTACGTGGCGGTGTCGCAGTACTACCCGCAGAGCCACACGGAGTACCACCGCGTGGTCATGTTCAGGAAGTGCCTCGCCGCCGCGCTCGAGAGCAAGTCTCCCGAAGTGTGTCGAGAAGTCGCCAGCCAAGTGACGGCACAGATCAGCGTCGACAACAACAAGGATGACACATCACAACAGATTATTAACTACAATTACCGCTTACAAAACATGAATGCTGAAGCAAATGCTAACTTGAACAAGGCAATAGAGAGACTGCAGTTAGAAGGTGGTCCTGATGCTTTAGCTTTGGCTCAGGAAGCTTACAGGGAGGCGAAGACTAATATAAGCAACTGGGTGAGGACTGAAGAAGGTGCAGGAGCAGCACTAGAGTGTGTGGTGATCGGCATGCTCTGCAATCTAAACAGGAGATACTTGATGTTGGAAAATGGAGCTCAGAGTGCAGGAGACTGCCTTGTAGACTTGACATCCAGAGAAGGTGAATGGTTCTTGGATGATATGAGTGCTTTATCCATGCAGGCAGTAGAGCTCCTCTCGTTACTGCCGCTACAATCAGCATCAGCTGAAGATGCCGCTATGCCGGTCGCTGTGGAATGCGTCCGGAACGCGAACTTGCTATTAGCAGACTTGGTGCAACTGAACTACAACTTCAGCACCATCATATTACCCGAAGCGTTGAAGAAGGTGCACTCTGAAGACCCGTCGGTGCTGCTGATGATCAATGAGCTGAACGCTGTCATCATGAACTCGCCGGTGCCTCTTAACGAGCTCTTGACGCAGTTGGAGATGCATCTTAGATATTTGGTTATGGATATGGAGGTAAGTGTCTTAATCATCATCGTTTTATATATTATAGAACATGATAACACTTTTCTTGTTTAATATTTTAGTCTCCAGCCAGTGGTGCCCCGCTCCTAGCCGCAGAGGTCCGTGCTCGTTACGAAGCCCTCCTCTCTGCGTCGACATCAGAAGCTGAAGGTCAATCAGCCGGGCGCATGCTGCTGATGGGCTTCAACGGGCTGTTTGCGGCCGTGGAGTTACGCGCTAGAGAGCTGGCTGACCATCTGGCTATACCTATCCCCCCTGCGTGGAGGAAGATTGACCATATTAGCGAGTCTATGCATATGTCGGTAAGTAAACGTGTGTATTTCAATCATTTTGTCTTTATTTTCAAAGACAGGCAGAAGGTTGGAATTGTTTGCATGTATCTGCACCAGAAAATTTTTGTATGTCATTTTTTGTACAAACCTTGTGTGATCACATCGAATAGTTATAGTTATAGCCATAGTCGCAAATCCTTTTCTGACCTAAGATCCAAAATCAGTGCCATTTTTCTGAAGACAATTTTAATTTCAGAGAAAAAATATTGCATAATATCTTCTTACTCTTACTTATTTCGTCGTATCCAATGAAAGCTACATATTTTTTTGTAAATGATTAATTGATGCTTATATTTATATTCCAGGCGGCACTCCAAAGCCCGGTACTCCGAGCGGTGCTAGAAGACATATTCCTAGTGCGTCGCGTGCAGAGCATCGCGGAGGTGTTCGCGATGGTGGCGCAGTGCGCGTGCGCATTCAAGGCGAACGGACCGCCATCGCTATTTGATGATGCCGCGCTTTGTAAGCCTGTCAGGAGGTAAGTCGATGATGTCTTAAAAAACTGTACTTTGGGAGAGGTGATTCTACTGGTGACGTAGATATAATCTCTAACTACTCTATTCCAGGTTCAGTGCGGAGTACGTGTCGCGCTGCGTGCTGGGCGTGCACTCGAAGGCGCTGGCGGCCGTGCTGTGTCTGCTGCTGCGCCGCGCCCGCCTCGACCTGCACGCCGAGGTCGAGCAGAAGGAGATCGGTCAGTCTACCTCGAGGGAATTCCTGGAATTCACTACAAATCTGACTTACGACAGAGACATACATAGAATTGAATAATGATTGATCGAGGTCGTGTTTTCTGATTTCTGTAAGGTGCCATATCCACAGGAGCGTCGTGGAGCGTCCCCCTGGAGTCCCTGTGCGAGAAGGCGCGGCGCCGCAGCCCCGCCGGCGAGCGCGGCGCGGCGCTGGCCCGCGCGCTGCAGGCGGCGCGGGCGCGGGTGCAGCGCGCGGCGCGGGCCCGGGCCGCGCATGCGCGCCGCGCCGCCGCCGCGCACAGGGCCCGCCTCACGCACGCTGCGCACTCGCACTTACATGCTGAGGTTGTAACCGCATAACTTTACTACCATAAAACCTTTATCGACACAGTACTTTTAGGCAAAAAGTAAAACTAAATTTTCGCAACATTTTTATTATTAAGTTAGATGAACTACATTTTTATGTAATACTAGCTTCTGCCAGCGGTTTCACCCGCATCCCGTGGGAACTACTTCCCGTACCGGAATAAAAAGTAACCTATAGCCTTCCTCGATAAATGGGCTATCTAACACTGAAAGAAATTTTCAAATCGGACCAGTAGTTCCTGAGATTAGCGCGTTCAAACAAACAAACTCTTCAGCTTTATAATATTAGTATAGATGTGAATGCAAAAGTCGTGGTGGGCCTAGTGGGTAAAGGACCAGCCTCTCAAGTATGAGGGCGCGGGTTCGATCCCAGGTCAGGCAAGTACCAATGCAACTTTTCTAAGTTTGTATGTACTTTCTAAGTATATCTTAGACACCATTGACTGTGTTTCGGATAGCACGTTAAACTGTAGGTCCCGGCTGTCATTGAACATCCTTGGCAGTCGTTACGGGTAGTCAGAAGCCAGTAAGTCTGACATCAGTCTAACCAAAGGGTATCGGGTTGCCCGGGTAACTGGGTTGAGGAGGTCAGATAGGCAGTCGCTTCTTGTAAAGCACTGGTACTCAGCTGAATCCGGTTAGACTGGAAGCCGACCCCAACATGGTTGGGAAAAAGGCTCGGAGAATGTGGATGGATGATGTGAATGCAATGTAGGGGAAAAATTGCACAACCATCTTAAAAATATTTTACATTTTTATATTTGTCGTTGGTCAAAATGTTTTAAATGACATTCTTTACATACAGGTGCTAGGCAGCAGCCAGGAGTCAGGGGCAGCGCTGCTGCGTCGGTCGCGCGAGCTGTCGAACGCGGTGGAGCGCCTGTCGGCCGCCAGCAGCAAGGCCGGAGCCCTGCTTACTGCCGCACATCAGAGGTACCACACTATACACATACATGCAGGCAGCAGCAAGGCCGGAGCCCTGCTTACTGCCGCACATCAGAGGTACCACACTATACACATACATGCAGGCAGCAGCAAGGCCGGAGCCCTGCTTACTGCCGCACATCAGAGGTACCACACTATACACATACATGCAGGCAGCAGCAAGGCCGGAGCCCTGCTTACTGCCGCACATCAGAGGTACCACACTATACACATACATGCAGGCAGCAGCAAGGCCGGAGCCCTGCTTACTGCCGCACATCAGAGGTACCACACTATACACATACATGCAGGCAGCAGCAAGGCCGGAGCCCTGCTTACTGCCGCACATCAGAGGTACCACACTATACACATACATGCAGGCAGCAGCAAGGCCGGAGCCCTGCTTACTGCCGCACATCAGAGGTACCACACTATACACATACATGCAGGCAGCAGCAAGGCCGGAGCCCTGCTTACTGCCGCACATCAGAGGTACCACACTATACACATACATGCAGGCAGCAGCAAGGCCGGAGCCCTGCTTACTGCCGCACATCAGAGGTACCACACTATACACATACATGCAGGCAGCAGCAAGGCCGGAGCCCTGCTTACTGCCGCACATCAGAGGTACCACACTATACACATACATGCAGGCAGCAGCAAGGCCGGAGCCCTGCTTACTGCCGCACATCAGAGGTACCACACTATACACATACATGCAGGCAGCAGCAAGGCCGGAGCCCTGCTTACTGCCGCACATCAGAGGTACCACACTATACACATACATGCAGGCAGCAGCAAGGCCGGAGCCCTGCTTACTGCCGCACATCAGAGGTACCACACTATACACATACATGCAGGCAGCAGCAAGGCCGGAGCCCTGCTTACTGCCGCACATCAGAGGTACCACACTATACACATACATGCAGGCAGCAGCAAGGCCGGAGCCCTGCTTACTGCCGCACATCAGAGGTACCACACTATACACATACATGCAGGCAGCAGCAAGGCCGGAGCCCTGCTTACTGCCGCACATCAGAGGTACCACACTATACACATACATGCAGGCAGCAGCAAGGCCGGAGCCCTGCTTACTGCCGCACATCAGAGGTACCACACTATACACATACATGCAGGCAGCAGCAAGGCCGGAGCCCTGCTTACTGCCGCACATCAGAGGTACCACACTATACACATACATGCAGGCAGCAGCAAGGCCGGAGCCCTGCTTACTGCCGCACATCAGAGGTACCACACTATACACATACATGCAGGCAGCAGCAAGGCCGGAGCCCTGCTTACTGCCGCACATCAGAGGTACCACACTATACACATACATGCAGGCAGCAGCAAGGCCGGAGCCCTGCTTACTGCCGCACATCAGAGGTACCACACTATACACATACATGCAGGCAGCAGCAAGGCCGGAGCCCTGCTTACTGCCGCACATCAGAGGTACCACACTATACACATACATGCAGGCAGCAGCAAGGCCGGAGCCCTGCTTACTGCCGCACATCAGAGGTACCACACTATACACATACATGCAGGCAGCAGCAAGGCCGGAGCCCTGCTTACTGCCGCACATCAGAGGTACCACACTATACACATACATGCAGGCAGCAGCAAGGCCGGAGCCCTGCTTACTGCCGCACATCAGAGGTACCACACTATACACATACATGCAGGCAGCAGCAAGGCCGGAGCCCTGCTTACTGCCGCACATCAGAGGTACCACACTATACACATACATGCAGGCAGCAGCAAGGCCGGAGCCCTGCTTACTGCCGCACATCAGAGGTACCACACTATACACATACATGCAGGCAGCAGCAAGGCCGGAGCCCTGCTTACTGCCGCACATCAGAGGTACCACACTATACACATACATGCAGGCAGCAGCAAGGCCGGAGCCCTGCTTACTGCCGCACATCAGAGGTACCACACTATACACATACATGCAGGCAGCAGCAAGGCCGGAGCCCTGCTTACTGCCGCACATCAGAGGTACCACACTATACACATACATGCAGGCAGCAGCCAGGAGTCAGGGGCAGCGCTGCTGCGTCGGTCTAGGTGGCCCGTCTTTAGTGAAAATAAAATAATGTTACCTATTCATCGTCAGCCTTCTTATCGGCCAACTGATGGGCACAGTCATATATTGCAGAATTGAACTTCTATCGTTAATTATATCAACTTAATTTCAGATTAATTATTTATTTTCGTAGTTCTTTGTCAAGTGTCATCTCACAAGTGATTTTGTTCTCAGTTAGATATTTTTTCAAATAATACAATGACATTAAAAAGTGCCTGTTTAGGATTAAATTAATAAAGACTTGTTCCCGGTTATCGTAATTTTAATTAGACAAGGGAGGAATATATAATGGCAAGCAATACATTATTTGTATGAGCGCGCGCAGGCGTCCGCTGCCGCGCACGTGTGTCGGCGCCGCGGGGGCTGCGGGGGGGCGCGGGGGCTGTGGGGGCTGTGGGGGCGCGGGGCGAGGCCGCCCGCCGCCCGCACACGCGCTCCATGCGGGGACACTGCCCATAGTTACACTGACAAAATAACCATCAACAGCCAACTTAACACAATTTACTACGTGTTACAGAGTCAAATGGGGCGCAGGAGCCAACCCGGCGCTCTCCGGCGTCGCCGTCAGCCTCGCCCGCGCCGGCGCCGCCGCCAGCACCCGCGCCCAGCGCCTCACCGCCGCCGCCGCCGCGCTGGCGCAGCACGCGAGAGCGGCGGCTGCACAGCGACCAGCTCGCGCCAGGGGCCGGCAGCACCATGCTGTGCTGACTGCGCTGCATCATTGGGAGAAGGTAGGCTGATACACCCGCGCCCAGCGCCTCACGTACAGAAGCCAGCAAGACAACCTACCCGAATTTGTCAAATTTGACCAATCGGACAGTAGCTTTTCACTATTGTGGTAAGGATGTTGAAAAAAAAAATTGAAATTGAGGTTGGTTGATGTACTGTCTTTGTACTACTATATTTTTTTAATTTGTGAAACAATACTACAATAGAATAAAATTGTGAAATTATAATAGGATTTCTGTTTTTTGATGACACTACGATAATGAAAGGTTTCAAGCTATATGTATCTTTGGTACAGTCGGTAATTCTAATAGTATTATGTAATAACAACTATATTTTTATATTTTTATGCAATTCTGCAGCATATTGTTTTTTTTTTTCTTATTCTACTGTAGAGCTAAGCTTCTTTTCTTTTAACATCTTAATATTCAAGATACATTTAAAAAGTTTTATGTATATTTACGTGATGTATTTGAGAAACTATTGCTTTTAATTACTAGGTTAATCTACTGTTGTATTTGAATATAAAATTGTAATTTTACTTGATTTCAGGCATGCACACTGGCACAGAAGTATTCTTTGAAAGTATCTCCAGTTGAAGAGTCGCTTATGGAGATGTTACATCCTGAAGGAAATATTGACACACAATGGGTAAGACATCTTAAAAATGGTAGTTTAAATTATTGTGTTTGATACATAATATTGGTTTATTTGTGTTATTTACTGAAATGTATTTTTTTTTAATGACTGGTTTTACTTGTTATTGATATAGTGATATTAGTGTGAGTTAGGTGTAAGATGGTTAATGCTAATTTCTAGATAAAGGCTGTATTAAATTTTTGCCAGATGTTGCTATAGAGTCCTGTGAAACCAATATTTGTAATTTATTTCTCAGATAAGTTTTTTATAGGCTATCAGAAATTTAATCAGTTGCTGGTGAAATTGGTTATTATTTGATTATATTAAAATAAATTCTCAAATAATTATCAAATAAATTTTTTAACACAATTTGTTACTTATCATGTCATGACAATCAAATAAATTTGTAGCAAATTAAAATCGAAATAAATAATCCCCATTCCTCGTACAGGTGGACAACGTATCAGCTCTCCTCCGCGAGATGATCTCCCAGCTGAGCGCGGAGTGTACGTCCCGGCGCGTGCGCGTGCGCAGCGCGGGCTCGGCGCGGCGCGCGGCGGCGGAGCGCGCCTCCGCGCCGGCCGCCGCGCGTGCGCAGCTCCTGCACGACGTGCGCCAGCCGCTGCTCACGCTCGCGCAGGCGCATGAGGTATGACACTGCTTTAGTTCCCTCGTCTTCTATACACAACATTACCTATCCATTGTTTCCCGACAACCTTGACTAGATCGACCGTCCACCTAAAGTCGCTTATTGAGTCGCGCGGCCGCGCTATGTGACAACGCGTGCGGCAGCTCAACATTCACACCAACACGCAGGTTAGCCGTCGTCGACCATGCCTCGCGCGGCAGTAACCGCCGTGGCCAAAATCGGCCTTATGGACACCATTACTATATTTACTACATTTATGTTATTTATTTTCCAGGGCAACAACCTAGCGTCAGAATTCTTATCCCAAGAGAAGACAATATCGGACCAGATACAAGCACTGTGGACGACCCGCGACCACGAGGTGGCGGTGGCCGAGGCGAGGGACGCCGCCGCGGCGCTGCTCGACGGACTCGCGCAGCATCATGATGCGCTCTTACAGTATGTATTGCTATCCCATTACATGTTTACAAATAATGGGAAAACATCCGTCAATCATGGAGAAACTGTGAGCACTAATCTGGTATTTTATGACAATTCATAAAATATAATTAAGTACGCAGCTAAACAGCTATACATCTTCTGGGTATCCAAGACATCGTCAGAACTGTAATTTTGTTATAATCCATTTTAATTGTATCAAACTATCAATTAGTAAAGTAACTAAGGGTGGACTACTCCTCAATAACGATAACCGAACCGTAACCTGATGTCAAATCTTCGACTTGACCAATGGACGATATTACGGCTAGATATAATTTGGTTATCATTATAATTGAATATTGCACCCCATTCTTAAAATCTCATTTAAAAGTCTTTCTATAGTTACAATTTACGTCAGTGTGACGGTAGAAGAGATTGATGCCTGTAGCACACCTCCGCTGCGAAACCCAAAGGGCGAAACCGCCATAGTTTCGCTGTGAGTTGTAAGTTGTTGGCGGCGAAACAATAGCGAAATTCCCTGCTCTAACGTACAAAACTGACTATGACATTGTCTCTTTCTAACATGATTTCGCTCATTTGCTTAGGCGTCGTCTACATCTCCGCCCGTTGTCCGCCAGTTGTCCGCCAGGGCGGAGATGTAGACGGCGCCTAAGCAAATGAGCGAAATCATGTTAGAAAGAGACAATGTCATAGTCAGTTTTGTACGTTAGAGCAGGGAATTTCGCTATTGTTTCGCCGCCAACAACTTACAACTCACAGCGAAACTATGGCGGTTTCGCCCTTTGGGTTTCGCAGCGGAGGTGTGCTACAGGCATGAACAGCACTTTAAGTGAGGTTTTAGTATTTGGTCTTTAGAATAGTATATAATGAATGCTGGTTTGTTCGCAGACTACACAGCAACTGGGCGTCGGAGTCGGGCGCCCGCAGGCTGACGCGCCAGCAAGCCCTCGCCGCGACCGGCAAGGCCAACGCCACCAGGCAGGGTCAGTATATTATTATATTTGTAGTAGCCTGATGTAGCACATGTACGTACAGACCCTAGGGTACATATGACAGCCAGGACCTATTCCTTAACGTGACGTCGAAACAGGAACTTGTTATGACATAAATGGATGGTCATTCTTCCTTATAGGTCGACCTATAATACAGCTGTGACTTTTTTTTTAACCGACTTCCCAAAAAGGAGGAGGTTCTCAATTCGGCCGGTATGTTTTTTTTTTTTTTTTTTTTTTTTTTTTTTCTATGTATGTACATCGATTACTCGAAGACGCCTGGACCGATTTGCGTGATTCTTTTTTTGTTCGACGCGAAATAGCTGCCAGATGGTCCCATAGTCATCAGGTCAGGATCTGATGATGGAAACCCTGAGAAATCGAGGGCAACCTTCGAAAGTTGTAGGCATACATAGTGTAAAAACTTGACACTCAGGTGTATGCCTGAAAGTACTATTCAACAGTGAAGGTTTGGAGCTGACCTGATGATGGAGACCAGAGAGGGTCGAGGGAACTTGACAACTGAATATGTAAACTACCTCGTGTTTGGGCTTATATTATTTGTATTGACGAGACCTTTGCAACAGTGAAGGTTTCGAGCTGACCTGATGATGGAGACCAGAGAGGGTCGAGGGAACTCGACAACTGAATATGTAAACTACCTCGTGTTTGGGCTTATATTATTTGTATTGACGAGACCTTTGCAACAGTGAAGGTTTGGAGCTGACCTGATGATGGAGACCAGAGAAGGTCGAGGGGACTCGACAACTGAATATGTAAAATACCTCGTATTTGGGCTTATATTCTTTGTATTGATGAGAACTTTCCACTTATATGGATAGTGACAACTATTCGTATCACTGAAAAGCAGTAAATAAAAAACTTTTTTACAAAAAAATTAAACCGACTTCCAAAAACACTAAAAAGCAAAAAAAAAAAACTAATTTTAGGTGCATTTGTAAAAAAGTTTTTTTGTTTTTTTTTTTTAAGGGATAAGAAACTGCTGAAATAAACATTGCTACATAAATCTTGCTTATGTCATTAAACAGTTGGCCACGAGGAATAATTAATGAAAAATAGTAATATTGAATACTACAGGAGGCGAGCGCAACGCGATGGGCGCGGGCGTGTGGAAGCGCGTGCGGCTCAAGCTGGAGGGACGAGACGACGCCAACACGCAGCGCCGCCACGCGCTGCACGACCAGGTACTCGTCACACACTCACACGTCACATGCACACTGTCACACACATACGCGACGACGACGCCAACACGCAGCGCCGCCACGCGCTGCACGACCAGGTACTCGTCACACACTCACACGTCACATGCACACTGTCACACACATACGCGACGACGACGACGCCAACACGCAGCGCCGCCACGCGCTGCACGACCAGGTACTCGTCACACACTCACACGTCACATGCACACTGTCACACACATACGCGACGACGCCAACACGCAGCGCCGCCACGCGCTGCACGACCAGGTACTCGTCACACACTCACACGTCACATGCACACTGTCACACACATACGCGACGACGCCAACACGCAGCGCCGCCACGCGCTGCACGACCAGGTACTCGTCACACACTCACACGTCACATGCACACTGTCACACACATACGCGACGACGCCAACACGCAGCGCCGCCACGCGCTGCACGACCAGGTACTCGTCACACACTCACACGTCACATGCACACTGTCACACACATACGCGACGACGCCAACACGCAGCGCCGCCACGCGCTGCACGACCAGGTACTCGTCACACACTCACACGTCACATGCACACTGTCACACACATACGCGACGACGCCAACACGCAGCGCCGCCACGCGCTGCACGACCAGGTACTCGTCACACACTCACACGTCACATGCACACTGTCACACACATACGCGACGACGACGCCAACACGCAGCGCCGCCACGCGCTGCACGACCAGGTACTCGTCACACACTCACACGTCACATGCACACTGTCACACACATACGCGACGACGACGACGCCAACACGCAGCGCCGCCACGCGCTGCACGACCAGGTACTCGTCACACACTCACACGTCACATGCACACTGTCACACACATACGCGACGACGACGACGCCAACACGCAGCGCCGCCACGCGCTGCACGACCAGGTACTCGTCACACACTCACACGTCACATGCACACTGTCACACACATACGCGACGACGACGACGCCAACACGCAGCGCCGCCACGCGCTGCACGACCAGGTACTCGTCACACACTCACACGTCACATGCACACTGTCACACACATACGCGACGACGACGACGCCAACACGCAGCGCCGCCACGCGCTGCACGACCAGGTACTCGTCACACACTCACACGTCACATGCACACTGTCACACACATACGCGACGACGACGACGCCAACACGCAGCGCCGCCACGCGCTGCACGACCAGGTACTCGTCACACACTCACACGTCACATGCACACTGTCACACACATACGCGACGACGACGACGCCAACACGCAGCGCCGCCACGCGCTGCACGACCAGGTACTCGTCACACACTCACACGTCACATGCACACTGTCACACACATACGCGACGACGACGACGCCAACACGCAGCGCCGCCACGCGCTGCACGACCAGGTACTCGTCACACACTCACACGTCACATGCACACTGTCACACACATACGCGACGACGACGACGCCAACACGCAGCGCCGCCACGCGCTGCACGACCAGGTACTCGTCACACACTCACACGTCACATGCACACTGTCACACACATACGCGACGACGACGACGCCAACACGCAGCGCCGCCACGCGCTGCACGACCAGGTACTCGTCACACACTCACACGTCACATGCACACTCACACACATACGTCACACATCGCCTAACTGTTGCTGTCTACAGGTGGAGCACATGATCAAGGAAGCAGTTTGCAGTGGGAACCTGTGCATGATGTACGAGGGCTGGATGGCGTGGGTGTGAGCCCTCCCCCCGCGCCGCCCGGCGCTGCCCCGCCCCCAAACAGCCGGCCCCGCCCCCGGCCCCGCCCCCCGCCGCCCAGGCCGTAAAGGCCGCTCGGGCCGCACAGAGGGACGGAATAACTCGTTTAAGCCTCACTTTTGGTACCACGTTTTTTACTAGTTTTATCTTTTTTGTTCGTTTTCGTTTGTAACGCAGCGTGTCCTCGACACGTGCGCGACACTCGGCGGCTCAGAACAAACCGAGCCGACACCCGACCCCGGGTACACGGAACAACTGTCAGTACGGCGCCGCCCGGCCGAGGGGCGGCGTCTCCGACAGATAATACTCGGCGTAGTTGTAAGAGCAGCGCGACGTGGCAACCAGCGACCCGGTGACCTGGCGACCCGTGGACCTGGCGACCCGTGACCCGGCGACCTGGCGCCGCGACCCGCGACTGTGACGGACATGCCCCGCGCGGCATATCGTTGTATCGTGTCAGAAATGTAACGCAGCCTCGTCATCTCATGTAGTCTATATATACAACGACTCGTTGTTACACGCTACATGCTCGCTCGTCAACATTTCGCGTTAACTTAAGTAATGTCTCTCTCGCACTCGTGCGATTTCTGTGTTTATCTCTATAAACATGATGGAGTCAAGGCGAGAAACTTCTCACGTTAGTGACATCATTGGCGTACAAAATTCATTTGTAGCTCATCTATGATAACTTTTAATATAAAAAATAATACTTAAAAAATCCAAAAAAAAATTATTGATAACAACGAAACGACCTGTGCAGAATGGCAACACTAAACTGTTCATTTTTTGTCTCTGGACGTAATTGTAATGTCATTTAAGGTGTAGATCCCAAACAGCATGCAATCATAGTTGCATTAAATATTAAACTGTAGCATCCTTACCATAGCTCAATTGGTATAAATTATAACGATAGACTTATATTCCAAGTAATAGGCCGTTGAAATAGAAACCTGAATAAATACAGAAGTAGGAGTTTTGCACGAAACTCGCTAGCTTTCATTAAACCTTTTCATGTTAACATTTATAAACAATACTTCGATATTCTATATTCTAACGCATAAATGTATTTTAATGTAGACATTAATTTAGTGGTACTCATTTCTTGTAAAAATTATAATGTTAAATTGATCAGGCGTCACCTACTAAAGTGTTATTTTGATGTCAATTCTGTAAAACTGGACACAATCAAGCAAATTTACTATTTGCGATAAGATGAGTTTTGTGATATCCAGGAACTTAAATCATTTAAAAACAGTACCAAATTCTCTCAGTGTAACAGACTAGCAAATTCGACTTATCTGATGTATCACAAAACCTCCCTGCTGTTACTGTTACTGTTGTTACTGTTACAGCCTTTTTTTTTATCGTCCCACTGCTGGACACAGGCCTCCTCTCACACGGAGAAGGATTGAGCATTAATCACCACGCTTGCTCAATGCGGGTTGGTGATTTCAGACTAAATAGTCCAGGTTTCCTCAAGATGTTTTCCTTCACCTTTTTATTAGCCATTGGTGTCCAAGATATACCCTGCTGTTATCCTGATATTTATCTGTAACTCTCAATCCTTCTCCGTGTGAGAGGAGGCATGTGAGTGATAAAAAGGCTGTAACTTAACAGTCTTAATTATGATCGACAACTCTACTTGCACACTCGTTCGTCACGGTAACGCTAAGCGCTAAATTGTGATGTTTAATGTAAAACCAGATTATATTGTAACTAGCCGTTTTCCCGCGGTTTTATCTGCGTCCCGTGGTAACTACTGCCCGTACCGGGACAAAATATAGCCTATGTTACTCGTGGATAATGTAGCTTTCGAATGGTGAAATAATTTTTTAAAACGGTCCAGTAGTTTTTGAGCCTATTCATTACAACCAAACAAACAAACAAACGAAGTTTTCCTCTTTATAATATTAGTATAGATAAAGCGAAAACAAAATTTTTTAGGCATTACATTTCATTAATATTACAGGCAGTATACAATATGTTGTAACTTGGTGGCGCCTGAGTTATCTTCCTATAAAGATTTCTATGACGAGATGAGAAAGTTGACGTTTGTAATTATTTGCATGAATTTAAGCATTTTATAATTACAAATTCGGATCATTAGTATTTTATTTACAATTTATCGGTATAACACTGTTTTCGAAAATATTTTAGATTTTTGACAAAATAATTTCTAATTAAATATTTGTCAAAGTTAAAATTCACTGATACTGAACAATAATACACATCAAATCGATGATCGACACATTTATCGACATTACATACAGGAAACACAAAATGGTGAATTTTATGTTTCCTGACGATAATTTTAGGATTCCAGACAAAAATTTGTCCCTACAATATTTTTACAAGTGATGAGTACATAATAACATATAATATTATGTATCGCGTACCGCATTATGTAACTTTCACGTGTGTATGTGTTTGTGACGTCTATACGGACGTGTCTATGTGTGCTTGTAACGGCGGATGCAGTCGATTCTACACTGAATACTGTAACATCATGATTTAGACCATGTTTTTCATAGTAAATGTTAGACCCTACCCAACACAAGATGTGGAATAAACTATGGGAGAGGCTTTACTGTTAAGTGTCCCCATAGATATAGAATATTTAGTAATAATGTGTATTGTCATAGTTTCCAGCGAGCCATAGTAAATTTCGCTCATAGATAAATTGGATGTTAGTTTCTCGATGTTGTGTCCGCGTTCTGAAGACGCGTGTAGTTCGACCTGTCATAGATATCCATGTTGTAGTCTATGGTCTAAATCATTGCGATGCATCCGCCGACCGTGTGCTTGTATCGCTTCATATTAAAATAAATGGTGTATGTAGAACATGATGTTTTATTTGTTAACTATCCCCGCCCCAAACTCGTTAGTTCTTTCTAAAATTTTAAAAAGCGATACTGTATGAAACACCTCTGATATTCATAACCTTTATTGCACGATAAGATAAAAGTCACTCATTATAATTGGCAGTTTATATTTATTTACATAACAATAAACACATGTGGGTTAAACTGTATTGCGAAGGAACTTACAATTTGAACCTGTCTCATAAGATGGGGTAATGCGCTATAATATGACTTAAAAGTATATTCTAGTCTACGTGAAATACAGCTGACAGTTTGCTACAAGCCGTTATTTATCACACACGACAAGGCTGAATATAATTTTGTGACAGGCGTAAGCGTAAGATATTTAATCAACGCTTCCACTTATAAAGCAGTTAGCTTTGTAGCCTTAACAACTGTCTGCTATACTTCACGTCCCTTGTAATATGTCTATAATAAACACGCCCATAATCCCCTAGCTATAAATAAAGAATACTTTAGTACACTCCCGCGCAGGTATCACAAGAAGCACTCCACACAACTAGTGCTACAAACATTAACTTCACACTTCCCAAGTGCACCTGGGATTCCTTCTGCTCTAGGAAGACAAATAATTTCACTTGAGAATTTTACGAAACTTGAGTATTGATTGTGGATCTTTTTGGACTGAAATTCACCTCAAATAAAAAAGTCCAGCCGATGTTACGAATATTAAGTCCTTAGTTATTTTGGTTAATACTAATACACGAAATAAATAGTTTGTCTTCCTAAATCTTTTCCCGAAGTCTTCAAAACATTCCAACAATCATCATCCAATTTTAAACTATACTGTACACAATAATAAATGACATTTATGTGCAATAATAATTATATAATTATAAACCATGTTACATAATTATATCAATATACTTTTAGAATATATTATATTATAGAGCATTTAGGTGACAATTATATTAATATGACAAGATCGAAATATAAAAAGGAACGTTCAACGTTTGGCAAATATAATATCTCAAGACGGAAGCAAAAATATCTAGAGAAGTACCGCGAGCGCGACTTACATACTTACACTATACATAATTTAATGAGTACCCGCACACTACAGAATTTTCAGTCGGAGGACAGTTTGATTGGCCGCTTGATAAGTACAGAAACGTATGAAAAACGATCAGGTATTTCGCCGGTATCAGTCTGGCTAAAAACTTTGTTTCAATGCATGATTTTCTTACCAACCATCGGGCCAACTGTCGGCTGACTATTTATTCTGCAGTGTGCGGGTACACTACTATAAATCCCCCTAATAGCGCCATCTATATTAATTCATTATCACTATAAAGTCAGATGAAATTGCCCCTCATACAAGTTTTTCATGATGTCTATACTTCTAAATTATGAAGCTGAGAGATGAAAACAGCAACGAGTAGCTTAGTATGCTTTTGGCAAAATATTTTCATAATTTTGTAAAACAAGCAAACAATTGCAGATACCGCCCGGTATATTTTAGCACCACATCTATAAATAATTTAATTAATTTTGTCTAAACTTTTACGGATAAGCCTCAATCGCAGTATGAATTTTGTTGTTGTTTAATAACATACTGATATGCTTTTATAGAACACAAAACAGGTTTTCATCTTCACTGAGTTATCCATTACATATTCGGTTTGCATTAAAATATATTAAAATATATATATATAAAATGGTCGTGTGTGCAATAAATTTCACAGAATATTTGCATGAAACATCTTGTTTCTCCTAAAAATGTAATAAGAGAAAATGATTGGCGTTATCATCGTTCACCTGATAAAAGTAATTTCTTAAATTGTTTTTTTTTTTTTTTTTTTATATCAGGACCAAACCGTTATTTCTCAATACTTTTTCTTCCCGTAGCTGTAGATGTCGCTTGTGTACAGAATATGTCAGAATAAGGCCTCGCGTCCATCGACGGCACGGCACGGTAATTTTAGGCAACAAATAAAAATAGAACTTAACAGTATCGACATACAGTTTAAATTGGTAGTAGATTTTTATTATTTTAACATTAAACTCTATTTATAAACGCTTTTGCAACAAAAACCGGCATTTATGCCAAATCTTGGTTTTAACGACTTTATAACTCCTACGCTAACCCTTTTGATGCTAGTAACATACTCCAATCATTAAAACCTTTTGAACTATACATAAAGTCATTAAAATTAAGATTTCGCGTGCCCGTTTTTTGTAAAAGAGTCTTATTCGTCGCCTATTACTTGTCCGTGTCGTGGCGTCACTGGTCGCGAGGCGTCAGTACGTGGCGGCTATCGCTTCTGCTTGAGCGCGATGAGCTCGTCGAGCTGCTGCTTGTAGAGCTGCGTGACGTCGTGCAGGTCGAGGCGCAGCTCCGCCAGCTGCTCCTCCTTCTCGCCGTACATCTGCAGCAGCGCGTCGTACTGCTCCTGCACACTCTGCGAAACATACACTTGTTAGTAGATTGTACTAACACAATGACAGGACTTGAGTCCGGTCATTGCTTCGATGAGTCAGGTCCAGACATCATCGAAGCAATGTGGAGAAGTTTTTTTTTCACCATCCACAGGATTTTCAAGGTGTCTGAATTACGAAGTTTTATTGGTAACTTAAAACTTCTCTGCTTTGGTGGAGTTAGAACCTCGGTTACGCTCATTCACTGTGCCTATTCAACCCAAATGATATCGGATTATGTCCTCGTGGCGCGGGTACCTGTGCGGTGTCGAGCTGTGCCTGCAGCCTGGCGAGGTGGCGCGTGAGGTGTGTCCGCTCGGCGAGCAGACCGTCGCGCTGCGCCGCGAGCGCGCGCAGCTCGCCGTCGCGGCGCGTGAGCTGCGCCAGCGCCTCCTCCACCGCCAGCGCCGACCCGCCCGGCGGCGTCGCGCAGCCCGACCCGCCCGCCTCCTGTCGCAATACCACACTGCTATTTAACACAATTAAACTCAACAATTTACAAAAAAACGGCACGCACATGATTATCCCCCAAAACTTATTAAAATATGTATTGAACTCGATATTCAACACACGATCATCCCGTAATGCAGCGACACATTCTAGATTCTTGCCTATATAATGTTATAAAAATTGAACATCCTTAATTTAAGCTTAAATAAATCTATACTTATAATAAATCTGTAGAGAGGGCAATTCTGTACATTAAATATATTTCCAAAATATCTATCAGGGGGTGATTAGTGATCGATACTGATGCCAAAAATGCAATCAGTAAAAATTTTGTCTGTCTGTCTGTCTGTCTTTCTGTCTGTCTGTCTGTCTGTCTGTATGTTCGTTATGGAAACAAAAACTACTCGACGGATTTTAATGAAACTTAGCACAAATATTCTTCATACTCCTGGGCAGGTTATAGGATACTTTTCATCACGCTACTATCAATAGGAGCAGAGCAGTGATGGGAAATATTGGGAAAACGGGAGAAGTTACTCCATTTTTTAAGCTTTCCTCACGTGTGCAGCCTTAGTGGTTAAAGCTAAGTAGTAATAGGCTAAGTACGCATAGATTTAGATAATTGGATAGGCTGGTGATTATTATTACTTCCTCTCTTTGCACAAAGTCCGAATCTAACGCGGACGAAGTCGCTGGCAGAAGCTAGTCTTTAATAAAATTGTAACTAAGTAATAATAATACTTACGGAATGCCAAAGCGACGCGGAGAGCGAGTCGGAGGCAACGGAATGCGGCGGGGACATGTCGCCACGACTCGATACCTGCTCCTAAAACATACAGAGAGACACATATTTATCAATATCCAATACCCGAAATGAAACCATAAATGCGAAAGACATAATTCATACTAAAATAGTTTTAAAAACTAAAAAATACGCTAGTCACGTATTGTCATCAGAACTCAGAGCGTCTGCAAAATTACATCCTAATCGAAGGCCGGGAAGTGAGTCAAATTAAGATTCCAAGAATTTCTTACATACATAGTTAGTTACACATACAAGGGAAGCTAATATAAGCGTGTTAAAAATGTTTCATCTTTTACGGAAATTTACTAAAACTATTCATACATAAAAGAATAAAATAGCTTTTTATTTGAAAAAAAGAAAATCCCTCAAGGTACAGTAGTCTCGATGAAAAACAATTGCAATACATGAGAGACAATGGAAGTAGTAACAAGTGCGCAATACCTGCAGTATAGCATTTCTCTTCTTCTCAGTGTCGAGCGCGTCCCTCTCTGCAGCCAGGAGTTGTTCCGTCTCCGTCAGCTGCTGCTGCAGCTCAGACAGCCGGGATTCGTAGTGAGTCCGTAACGTCTCCAGCTCTTGGCTCTTACTGTTGTAGGCAATTTGAAATTAAATTAAACTTTATTTTTATAATATTTGACTCCGGCGCTTATGTAAAACAGTATTACAGCAACAAATACTGATTTATATATATCGCAGCACATCATTTTGGTGTCTTCGTCAATTTATATCAATTAATTGAAACAGAATGACAAACGCAACAAACGCAAATATATTTTGCGTTAGTTTTATTCGACGAAACAGATTCCTTTATTTTATTTTTTTGATGTCGTGGGTTTTGTTGTTAAAATCGGCGTTTGATATATAAGGGACCGCTACGTCTGTGGAGTGGTCATATTTTGGAGTCACAGCATCTGTAGTTTCTATGACGGATTGTCGATCTAAGCTGTAGTGGGGTCGTGTATCTACGGTACTGACAGAGTAAGTTGATCCTCCGCCCGCTGCAGCCTGGCCACGAGCTCCTCCTCCCGCCTCGCCGCGTGCTGCAGGTCCTCCCCGGCGGCCCGCAGCGCCGCGTCGGCGAGCGCGAGGCGCTGCTGCAGGGCGCCGGCCTCCTCGCGCGACACCCGCTCGCGCTCCACTGACGCCGCCAGGGCACGCTCCGTCTCCGCTGTGGGGCATGCTGACTATTAGGAACATATCAGAGTATATAAGGGAGTACATAAGAGGAGTGCATTCTAATTCGATTTTCTCGCTAGCAGCGGTAATACTGCCCAGTATCTCACCGTGCTGCTGGTGGCGCTGGAGCTGCGGCGGCGGGGATGTCGCCGGTACTCACCGTGCTGCTGGTGGCGCTGGAGCTGCGGCGGCGGGGATGTCGCCGGTACTCACCGTGCTGCTGGGCGTGCTGGCGCAGCACGTGCGCGTGGTGCTGGTCGCGCTGAAGGGCGGCTCGCTGGAGCTGCGCGAGCTGCGCCAGCACGGCGGCGGCGGGATGTCGCCGGTACTCACCGTGCTGCTGGGCGTGCTGGCGCAGCACGTGCGCGTGGTGCTGGTCGCGCTGGAGGGCGGCTCGCTGGAGCTGCGCGAGCTGCGCCAGCACGGCGGCGGCGGGATGTCGCCGGTACTCACCGTGCTGCTGGGCGTGCTGGCGCAGCACGTGCGCGTGGTGCTGGTCGCGCTGGAGGGCGGCTCGCTGGAGCTGCGCGAGCTGCGCCAGCACGGCGGCGGCGGGATGTCGCCGGTACTCACCGTGCTGCTGGGCGTGCTGGCGCAGCACGTGCGCGTGGTGCTGGTCGCGCTGGAGGGCGGCTCGCTGGAGCTGCGCGAGCTGCGCCAGCACGGCGGCGGCGGGGATGTCTCCGGCGCCGGCGTCGCTGCTGGTCTCCACGGCGGACCACGCCTCGCGCATCTCGCGCAACTCCTGTCGCAGCACTTGCTCACGAGCCACCCATTTGTTTTCCTCTGAAAAAATATAAAACGAGCATTGTCTTAAACTTGTTTATATTTATTTTCTATGAGGTAAAACTGTTTGATTTACTGCAGAAAATCTCTCAAAAATAGCCTTATCAATTTGAATAAAGTGAATACCCTTCAGGGTTTTTTATTAAGTCTCCAACCCAACTTACACAATTTGACCATAACCTGCAGCAAAATTATTTATTTATGACAGACAAGCAATTTTAAGTCTCAATAAGGTTTGATTTTCGTATCAGTTACATTGTGCAACCCATCCTAAGTTTGTTAGTGAAGCCACTTACCGTTAACCATATCAGCTCTAAGCTGCTGCAACTCAGCGCGGGCTTGCTGCAGCTCATGCTGGGCCCGGCGCTGCTCATCCTGCGCCTGCTCGTGTCCCGCCGAGCGTCGCGCCAGCTCGGCACTGGTGCGCTGCAGCTCGGTCAGCTCGCGCCGAGCACTGTCCAGGGACAGCCGGCTGCTTTCCAACTTGTGTGTCGTGTCATCTAGCAGACTCTTTGTCTATAACGTGACAAATAATAACGCTCTGCTTATTGTTGCACTGTGGGATGTTGTATTGATGTAAAATTTTGTATTCTTTACTTTTTCCTGGCTGAACAATGATTTTTAATATTTCTTTTTTTTTTTGTCAAAACCCACTGTTTGACAAATGTAAAGTTGACGAATAAATAAATAAATATTGATAAAATATTTTTAGTCGGATCATTTGAAAGTTTTTTTTATTTCGTTGACTACAATTGAACTTTGTAGTTAATTGCTCTTTGAGGCATGCGTAGAGTAGTTATCAAAACCTACAGTCCATTTCAGTTTGCAAGCCAAACAATTTACGTAGAAAATAAGTTATATAACATGGTATGGTGCTTCATTAGAATTTTGAATAATTCCCCTGCTATTAATTAAAATTTTCAAAACTCATGTAAAAAAATCCTAAAGGAAAATAATTCCATTTGTTTGTTGTTGGTCGGTGTCGCATTGCACAACTGATAAGAACTCTCGCGCGCGATAAGCACAACATAAAATGAACACATGGACATTTTACAGCCTTCCAGCCTACTGCAACAGTTTTAATTAAACATTATCCTAAACACAAACACAATTAAATACCTACTTAATAAGAATAATATCATCATTTCTTTCAAAATCCGAGCTATTTACAATATTTATAACAAACAATAATTAGCAACTAAATGACAACATTATTATGAAAAAGAATGCATTTTCAGATCAAATAACATTATCAGATGAATGAGTGCATTGTAAAGTTCATTAGAATAATATTGGGGACATCATTTTGCAGATGTTTTTTTTACAAATAGGCAATGGTATTGGGCCTGCTAAAGAGATTTCTTAAGAAATAAGCTGTGCTTTTCTTTGTACTATTTGTTCCATTTTTCTTCTTGTCTGAGTTCTATATATAGCTGTGTACATAAAGTATTAAATAAATAAATAAATGGTACCTCCATAAGTTCAGTCTCAAGTTTCTTGTTAGCTGTGGTGAGGCGGTACACTGCCTCAATCTGGCTGACTTCCAACTCCTCCTTAGCAGCCATTGATCTCTTCAGCCTGTCTAATTCTGTGGTCTGCTCTGCTATTTTATCTCTGAAAACAAACAACACATATGTTAATATTACTTTTAACAAGTCGGTTAAAAAAATTTCGAGAAATAATTCTCATACCAAAGACCATAGATCCAGTAATCTTCTTGTATATAAAAATGAATTGCTGTTCGTTAGTCTCATTAAAACTCGAGAATGGCTGAACCGATTTGGCTTATTTTGATTTTAAAATATTTGTAGAGGTCCAGGGAAGGTTTAAACGATACGAAGTTTGTTGGGTCAGCTAGTTATAAATATGAATCTATCTAAATCCATCTATTAAAATTGAATATATAATTTCTTTGGTTCTTTTGTAACACAATTTTTTAAAAATCTGTGGAAGAATTATCTTAATGCAAAGGACTACATGCACAACTTATAACTTCATCACATACTTGCATTATAAATCAATTTATTTTAGTGTGCAGACCCACAAGTTCCCTACACATATGTATAACATAACATGTCTCATTTATCCTCACCTCAAGCCCTTAATGACCTGTTCATTGTCTTTTTCTTTGGCCCTCAGTTTCTTGATGATGTTGGAGTGCTGCAGCTGCTGGCGCGCCAACTTCTCCCCCTCCTCCTGCAGCTGAGCTATCACCTCATCCTTCTCTCTTAGGGTGTTCTCCAGCTCCGAGGAGTTCTTGCGAGCAGTCGACTCTGACTTGAATGTATCTAGTTGCTTGCGTAGCTGATCCTGTAAATAATAAATATTAAAGTTAATCTTTGTGTCCAAATAGGGATTAAAATATTTGTTTCAAATGGGAAATCTTCACAACATAATCGTGAATCTTGCATTACAGCTTATCAGAATAATCATCATTGTCAATCAATACTGGCATTGTCCTGGTTTTAATTAGATAATGAGTTGTTAGTACAGGAAAAACATAAATTCTAACCTTTTCTCTGATCGCCTGTTGAAACTTCTTCTCCAGCGCAGACATTCTCTGAGTGTAATCTTCTGTGATGGTATTAATATCACCACCCTCATGCTTGGATATCAATGACTCCACCTGGCTCTTCAGGTCAGCATTATTCTCCGCCAGATCTGCATTATTTCTGCTCATCTCTAACAGTCTGTTCTCTCTTGCTTCTAACAGTTCTGCCATCTCACACAGCCTCCGCATCAGTCTCTCGTTCTCTGAGCCCTGGCTCTCATCACTTGTGTTGCTCTGTACTGAAGCTTCTGATAACTCCCTGTTATGACCCCGTATCTTTGTAGCTAAAGACTTACCTAACACCAAGTCTACCAAGTTTGGTGATGTAGTGCCATCAAACTTTGACTGTTTAAAAGCATATTTAGCAGGACTGTTTCTGAAGCCATGACCATCCCCATTAGGGCTTGGAATGATTTCTATATCTGAAGATGTAGCAGTTTCAAGTTCATCCCCAGACGTGTGCCCTGAAGTTCGGTCAGACCCTATCTTCACTAAATCACTTTTGCTGTCAGAACTTATCGGAGAGGTCCTTTCTTTGACACTGCCATCTTTCTGAGAAGAGCTACTACTGGATTCATTGCACTGTTGCTTCTCAACATTGACAAATGCTGAACTTTCTGATCTCAGCATGTCATTAGAAACATTGACATTATAGAATGATGATGAATCACTCAGTTTATCAATAAGAATGTCTTCTTGGTCCTTTTTCTGTTCCTCTGCAGTTACATCTAAATTAATACTGTCATTGTCAGCATTTAGCGTTCTGTCTGACCAAGAGCCGTCATTTGAAGAATTCTCACTAATTTGCATCCTCTGTGGCAGAATAGCTTGCTCCAAATGTATAAATTCTTTTTCAATAACTTTCCTATTTGCATCTGGCTTTACTAGCTTGGGAAAGGGGCTCACAGATTTGTCATCAGTATCTAACACAGTGGGTGCAGTACATTCAGATATGGAGTTGTATGACATAGTATCCTCATCGTCATCAGCAACTAAGCTGACACTGTCAGCAGTTTCAGCTTTCTCAGTCTTATCACCAATGGGAGTAGACTTCTTGTCACTCAAGTCTCCAGGAGACAGGCAGAGAGAGGATGAGCTGCTGTTTCTTTCACTAGAATAACTATCAAAACCAAGGCACTCGATGGAACTAGGGCTAACCAGACTATCAGGCAATATTTCTACAGACTCTGAGTTATGTTTCTGGCCGGTACTACTGCTGTGTGATATGGAATGTACAGACGCTTCAGAGTCAGGAGTTGTCTTCATGCTTTGAGATAACACTTCCACTGAGTCAGAACTATTCCTACTAGACACAAGTGACAATCGGTGTGACTTTGCTGAATCCCGCCTTTCATTCCCTTTAGGCAGTTCATCTTTTAAAGATTTTGTGATTCTGTGATCTAGTGCTTCACTATCTGACATAATCAACTGACTCTTAGAGAACAGGTCATCATGGCTACCATATTTTGTATCAGAAATAACGTTCATAGACTTAGCTTTTGGTGGTCTCACGATTGCAGGGTCGTCTTCTTTAGGTTGTTCAAAGAACGAGCCAGCAAACGAGCCCCAGATGCTCTGAGACGTCGACTTGGAGGGACTCTCGGTGACGACGGGCTGCTCCTTGATAGGATCATTCTGTTCACTCTCCGCACTGACGGTCAGACCCCAGGAGGAAAAGAAATCCGAATTGTCCTTTTGTAAAGTGTTACTGTGACCTGGCGATGACTTGGCGCTGGTTTGCGGTGTAGATTCCTCCTCTAGGTCGTCTCCACTCTCATCCTGTATATCCAAAGCCTTGTCAATCGTCTTCTGAGCCTCCTTCAGAGCGTTCTTAGCGAGGGTCGTAAGGCCTGACGTGTCGAACCAATTCATTTTGTCGGCGCATTAGACACAACACAGCACAAACCACAGTTCAATCAAAACACTGAGTAATGTATCACTTCTTTAGTAGCCTGAAGAACGTAATTGTTATGAGATTAACCATGGAAATACACTTCAACTAATCACAACAAACCATGTGACGTTTCCATTTTGTTTATGTATTTTTCAAAGGAATTTTGCAATTGTCAAAGTATTTCACATATATTTTATTAATAAGTGTACGCGGAGGCTTCTAATTTTTTTACTTCTACGAAATTATACGATAATTTCTAGATCGAGCAAATGCCACGAAAAATGTTTGAACAACAACCCTATATAAAAATGTATGTGAACGACTGATTTGACATTTGATAATCACAAAAAAGAACATCGCTTGACTTTGGTGGCGCTGGAGATACACACCCGATTTTTCGACCGTGTTACCATAGCTCCAGTGGCGCAATTGGTTAGCGCACGGTACTTATAAGACAGTAAGCGTGTGAGTAATGCCGGGGTTGTGAGTTCGAGCCTCACCTGGAGCAATATCTTTTTGTACAAGTATCCAAGTAAAATAAAACAGTTAAATATTCCTTAAAGTTATACAATGAAATAATTACCTATGTAATGTTTTAATTTATTGCCTTAGAGAAACATTATTCATATTTTGTTCGAAAATATTAAACTATTGGTTCTTGTACTATGCAACATCTATACTATAATATTATAAAGCTGAAGAGTTTGTTTGTTTGATTATTTGTTTGTTTGTTTGTTTGAACGCGCTAATCTCAGGAACTACTGGTCCGATTTGAAAAATTCTTTCAGTGTTAGATAGCCTATTTATCGAGGAAGGCTATAGGCTACTTTTTATCCCGGTACGGGAAGTAGTTCCCACGGGATGCGGGTGAAACCGCTGGCAGAAGCTAGTTAATTATAAATGCGAAAGTAAGTCTGCCTATCTTGCTTCCACGCAAAAAATACTGAACCGATTTATTATGAAATGTAGACAGATCATCTAGCTAGAACCGGTGAAAAAACCGGCTACTTTTTATTCGGGTGCGGGAAGTAATTACCTCGTGACGCGAGCAGCTCAGGCAGTTTAGTAAAATTGATGTGAAAAATGTGTTTTTTAGTTCTTTTGATGTTAGACACAAACACAAATGTCAGGTCTGAATAGCAATGAAATAAAATAGAAAAATATCATTTAATATAATTTATTGATTATCTTAAAATAATTATATACAATATAATAAAACTATTGGGCCTTCAACAATGTACAATCAGATATTCCAATTACAACATTAATAAAATTGTTCAAATCGATACTTCTGAGGAAAAATGCTTTTAATTAAAGTGCAAACACATACGAAGAAGAGATAATTATTATGAAACTGTTTTTGCACCAATGATTTCATTTAAACTGCAACAAACTTGAAAAGTTATAATTTTATAACAATAAAAGCCAGCAAGAAAAATATTTTGACAAATGCATTTTAAAGCAAGCTTTTGAATTAATACATTGTGCGATAATTCATATAAATCATTTGATTCTTGTTTACACATTTCTTAGTCAAACGCAAACAAACAACACAAAGTTTGTAACAACTGCTCACATATTATTTTCTCAATTGTAAACCACAGAGTAAAGTGCAAATGGAGTATTTACACTCACTTTGATATATCTCGGACATTTCAATTTTTTACTTATGTATGTTAATTGTTTTAATGTTTAGACAATAACGGATTTTTTGATAGATATTGATACTAAAATGACCAAATTCTGACTAACCCAAAAAATAAACTCTTTTTATATTACACATTTAAATTCGATATAACTATCTGATTATTTTTATATAAACCTGACTTGGACAGAAATACTGACAACTACAAACAAATAAATACACTAAGGAACATACGCGTAATATAAAACTATATCACGAAATCATTTAAAAACTATACCCTACTGCAGGAAGCTTGTACGCAACTCTGCAATCGATATTTAGAATCAGATTCATACAACATTTATTTTACATATGCTTACTTACTTACTTCAATACTACATGCAGGTGTTTGCATGCATTCTTATACAACCTGGCTTTATGTAAATAGTAAACAGTTTTTATTTTGTTAACAGCTGTTAACATTAGAAAATAAACATTGTATGAACAATTCTCCTGTATTTTTTCGTACAAGCCCATAGACCACATTTTACACGACTCCAGTGTTGCCAGTGGTAGGCGGCGCGGGCTGCGTGAACATGAAGGTGGTAGCGTTTTGGAACAGCTGTTTCTTCACGAACTCCGTGGTGGCAGACTTGAGGTTCTCTTTGGCGCCAAACTTGCACTTGATGTAGCCGTACAGGTTGGCCCCTGTCAGGGTTAGCGCGATGAGGACTAGAAGCTGGAAAGAAGAATAAAATTAATTTAGATGATGAACAAATAGTTCCATAACTGATGAATTTTTCATATTTTTTATATCATACTAAAGAATAAAAGACTATAGACTTCTCTCGCTCGGATTCGCGTTTTCGGCATAAAAACAGGTTAAAATCATCTAATCAAAGTTTGGGACAAGTTTACGCAACAAGCAATAAACGAAGTATCTGTGGATTTTGCAATTTACGCTTTAAGACCATGGTCAGTTTGCGAAATAACTCCAGAGTGCTACATAAGATTCTGAGTTGCAGTGTAAAGTGCAGAATTTCAATAATGTTTAAAAGACTGATCATAAATATTTGATTGGTGATTGGCATAATACATTAATAACATTACTCAATACATTACATTGTACAAATAACCGGTCATAACACGATAATAATATGCTCACTGATAGCATTAATCATTTGTGTTGATCAAAATGTTAAAAGGTTTGTACTGTCTTACATTGCTTATCTGATTCTGGCATTTAACTGTCAAGTATGGACAAGAGAAATAACTTAATAATGGCAATTTGAGAGCATGGGTCACTCTCATTGTACATACCATCCATTTGAATTTAAGTCCAAAGAGACAGAAAATGAAGAATGTTGACCAGATGAGAGGGCACAGGATCAGCCCCATCCAGAACAGACGACTCTCATTTTGATTCACTCGATTCTGAAAAATTTATAAAAAAACAATATCAATATTCCAGTTTTTAGACATAAATAATGTTAGTAGGTAAATTAGTTAATTTTGTTTATGATAATTTTTTACGGAGGTTAGTAATAGCAATTGAATAAAACCAAACACTCACATTTACCTGTTTTGTCTCGAACACCCAGTGGGACTTGCCATCATCGTCCACATAGTTCCACCATCGCAACCCAACTAGTAGCCGACCTGAAAACAGAGACAATCTTTTTTGTAATCGTTTTTTATAATAATGTAAAATCAGCACTAGAAAGGAGCAAAACTATACTATAAATAAAGTGGCATTAGATTTAAAGATGCTTATTTCAAAAAGTGTTGAATTTCAGCCTAATTAAATGCTTTTGAAACATTAGGTACTCCATTTATTAGTAATCCATGGTATCTTGGTTTGAATTACATCTTATTATCCAGAAGTAAACCATCATACAATCAACAGTTGTTCTTTTAAACTTTGTGCTTCATATAATGCCTTAAATAACTTTTTCTATTTATATTTGCATGGTATATAAACAATAAGCAATACATACCACTTATGTTCTTAACAGTCCAGAAGTCAGCCGACAGCAGCAAGATGACGAGAACAAAGCTGGCTATGAAGGAGTCGGAGAACCATCCGCAGAGCATGTACACCACTATAGCTGAGCATCGAAACACCAGGTGGAAGAACACTATGTATGGGTGGCTAGAATATTCAGATATTCATGTATTGGTTACACAATCAGAAATAAAATAATAGTTTAACAAGGAACCATAATTATATTTGAATTGGCTGTTCTATGGTCTGGTTCTATTCTGAAAAAATATTGTAATAAGGAGTGGAAAAGCCTTCTTTCCGGTCAGTGGGTCATCTTAGGGTAGCATATAACAACAACTGGTATAGTAATATCACTTACACAAACTGTTTGTTAGCATTATCCTCTTCTCCGAAGGCGATGGTGTCGTCATCCAGCAGCGGCACCTGCGGCACACCTGGCTGTAAGTAGCGCGGTTACAACACTACATCAGCTCAAGCCGTGCAAAGCCAATCACTATGCAATCATCAGACAACAAAAAAATCTCCTCTCTACGAAATTATACGCAAAACAAAACAGCTATCGAGAAAATGAATATCGTTAACGGGCAATGACTTAGTTTAGATGCTTATGATAATGGTCAAAACTCAAATAAAACTGGGAATGTTATGAAAATTAAAGTCAATCGCTGCTTTCATTCATGTTATCAAATCATAGTTCGAATACGAAATTAAAACAACTTACAGTCGCCGAATTCATTCCTGGATTATTCATATTTGTTATTTCAATTACTACAGTTTACGCTGTAAAATTATGATGTGTTTCTTTTAATTAAAATCTAATTTACACGAGTTTTAATAATTCGTCATCGATCACAAATTATTTGACAACAAGCCACTTGTATCTCATCCGTCAGTGACGTGTTGAAAAGTAAGATACCGAGATACAATTTCAATTAGATAGAAAAGGATAGTTAAATGCTCATGCCCCAAATATTACGAAATGTATTGGAATGCTTTGAATTTAAAGGAATAATTGACATGTGTTTGGCACTGTCACAAGATTGACAGACTGGAGATGTCATATCCAAATTAGAGATCCTCAATCTTCCAGGTTATCGATAACTATGCAGTGGTGGTTCCCAGGCATTTGAGAAAGAACTTAAAATTTCCTAGTTTGATGAGAATAATAATATAGTAACAGGACAATAAGAAAAAGAGAGAAAAAGGTGGATGAGTTTATGAAATCAAGATCCTCCCGCATTGACCCAAGATAGATCATAGTTCACTATGTAACGTCATCTCACAAGTTTATATCTAAACAGCTATCCTATTTTACACAACAACAAGTCATGATCAATATTTCAATCACAGCCACTATACCTGTCAAAAAATAGTGGAATACAAATAATATATGAAAATTAATTTAAAGCTACGAGCTAAGTCCAGGGAGCTTGAGCTGCTCGCGCTATTAATAAATAATGTCTGTGAGGGTATTGATTGCTGAAGAACCAAAACGCTTTACAGGCAGTATTAAATGATTACAGGATCCCACAATTCAAAGTCTCTCATACCGTGTTCAGTGTCTTTATTATTAATTTCCAAACCTTTGACTTTTAATTTTTAAAAACTTTTAAGCTGGTTAGTTAAATAGAATGTTGTAAGTTCATGATAGGCTCGTCATGCACCTATATATCAGTGATTTTTAATTACTGTCCGTAGTTTTAGACCAGCTAATCTCCAGTTTTCAGCAGCGTTCAGTGGGAACTAGGTACTACTAGTAATCTGTGCCACGTGCGTAATCTACCCACAACATAATCAGATAAAAAGAGTAGATGTAGTTTTAGTCGGACAGACAGATATAATAGTTACTTTAACATTTGGGATAAAATCGAATGTGCGATTACTCGTAGTACGCGCTCGCTATGATGAAAACACTACGAAATATTATGAAACTTTTATATGAGTTGGTGTTGAACGAAGTATTTTAATGAATCAAGTAAAATACACCTTCTTTATCACATTAAAAAGTTCCCACCTCACAACTTTGTGATTATTTCAATAATTTAACATTTATTTTAGCTAAATATATTCGGGTAAATCGTTTTTATTCCATTCTGAATAGAATAAACTCGTGATTGTTTTTGAACGATAGTGGCGCAGAACACCCGTTCTAACTTCACTTCAATAAAAAAAGATACACCTGTCAAAATTTTGCAGCAGGGCACATGCAAAGGCTGTTTACAATTTTGCAACATACTTGTGTTTGTCGTTGCCGTGTTATTTTTTTAGCATAAAGTTATCCAATTTCTGTGTGTCGTACGATGTCTTCCGCCGGCGCGGTCGTCGCGTCCCGCGTGTGCTCGTGATTCTTGGTTTTAGTGCGTGACAGGTGTGAATTTTGCGTAACGGAGTCGCGATGGGCGCAAAGGCAAGTACGGCGAACGGGGGGCAGAGTCCGCGTACGAGGACATTCTCCACGAGCTCCAGCTCGGAGGTGGTGTCGGGCAGCGCCGGGTTCAGCCTCCTGAGAGCGATACCAGGGATACAAGTATCAAACGACCGCCAGCGCGCCAGGTCACTGTCTTCCGTGCCGGACCTGCATGCGTCTCACGAAGCGATCGCGATCCCACCGAACTCGCAGAGCTATGAGGCGTCTGCTGCCGCCAGCCCCGACACAGACTCCAGCTCCAACGAGGAGGCGGGCCCCGTGGCGGGCACGTCGCTCGCGCTCGGCAGGGTGTACGCCGCGCACTCCCTGCCCTCACATATCTGGTCAATAAACGGTGAGTACTACACATACATCCCTTTCCACCAGTAGTTGCCAGCCTAATCTACTGTTAGGTAATCCCCAGTGTTTTTAGTCAATGAAGTGAATAAGCCTAGTAAAATATACTGTTTATGTTGACAATCATCATTAATTTGTTGAATGAAGTGTAAGTACACAAGACAATGAGTATTCCATACATTGTGGGTATATGTTACATTATTTAATGGAACTGCTTTGAGCGTCAAGTGGCACATTTGAGAGATAAATGATATGTTTCATAAGAGAGCATTGTTTGATCAGCTTATTAGCAAGTTCTCTGTAATAGATAAGGTCTATTTCTGGACACAAAATGTTCTGTGTCTACAATTGAATGTGTGAACTGAATACTGATAAGTAACACTTTTATAATTGGAAATGTTTTAGGTCTGTTTTTGTGAATAAATAGGAATCTGTAATAAAACTTAAAATCAATAAAACATAATTACATGCTTTTTTTATTAATTACAGTAATATTGTAAGTAATCAATTATGATAATAGTGATCATGATTTAATACTATTAAAACCCAATAGGCAAGCTATTGGAATTTTTTTTCGAATTAGGACCTAATAGGAAATCATCATAAATCACATCACTCAAGCAGATTCCACTAGCAACTTGCAAGTCATACTTGAAATATAAAAACTATGTATGATTTTTATTGCTAATCTTTTATTAATGTGTGGGTAGTGATTCATCTTGCCTGAACATGTTTCCAATATAATTGTCATTCATAAGATACCAAGGTCAACTGTGACAGTTATTCTAGCACAAAATAGTAATAGTAATATTGAGCAGTTAGAATTGAACAAGACAGGATGTAGTAAGATAAATTATGAATTAAACTATCATATCTTTTGGATGACACACTTGAAAACAGTTTCTAGTATAATATGGAGGCCTGTTATTTTATCCCAAAAATCGAATCGGAAAACACCTTAATATGCTTAGAATACATACAATATAAATATACACATGCTAAGTTTATTTTAACCCAAAATAAAAAGCAATAACTACATTGCTTGGTCATAATTTTATCACTACCCTCTTTTTGGGTTTTGCAAAAATTAGGTAACAACTACTTGAAGTAAGCAATTGCGTCTTTAATTTATTTTTTTGACCACTGACCTTCACATTCACAGCAGAAAAGAGAAGTACCGATTACATGAATAGAAAATGAATTGTTTTTCACAATTTGTGAGCTAATAGGTTACAATAGAATTGTAAATTACTGTTGTTATTGCCTGTGGCGTTTACTATGTATTTCATGTATGTTGCTTGGTGTAAACTTCAATATCCTCTTTTCATGTCTATACTATCCATGCTAATACATAGTATAAAGAGGAAATATTTGTATTTTTGTTTGTTTGTTTGTAATAGATATTAAAAAATTACTTGACTGATTTAAAAAATTCATTCTCTGTTGGGAAGCTACACTCTTCCCAAGAAACATGGCTATATTTTATTCTGGTACGGGCGGTAGTTCCCTCTGGAAGCGGGTGAAACCACAGGAAAACGGCTGGAATATAAGGAAAAAACAAGTTACTATTTGATAAATGGTTTTTTGATTTTCGCGCGATTTTGACATATTTTTATTAATAATTGGCAATTAGAGAAGCCGACCCTAACATAGTTGGGAAAAAGGCTCGGAGGATGATGAATTGGCAATTAGAGGCGATACTTTATTTGATATTTTGATTCCATTTATTAAGTAATAGCCTAATAGGTATTATTGTTTTAATTCATTCAATGCTAATCAAGGTTCATGTGTGAAATAAGGGAGTGTGCATGGTGTGTGACTTGCTTTTTTGGTTGGATTTTAATCATCACTTCAATTCTCACGAGTCATTGAGTATGTTAGTGTGATAAAAGATAAGCTCATTTCATGTATGAATATGAATTTCATTTTCCTTGAATGAAAGCTTTCAATATGAAGGTTTTGTGCAGAATCAATTTAATGAAAAAAATGCGGAGGATCTTTATTGAGTCGATATCCTGAATTGCGCTGCGCACCAGTGACTTGCACGCAGGCTCGAGAGCATCGAAACAATATCGATAAACATCGCGGTGGCCTCCTGACGTCACGCGAGATATTTCTGGCATGATAGAAGCTAAACTATTAAAATAGTTTATTCACCTCAGCCATGATGAGCAGACAGAGTCACTTGTCATGTTAGTGGGATAGCAGTGTTCCTGCCCACCTCCCGAGGGAGCAGGCGTGACAGAAACATTACTATTAACTCCCGTGCGTCTACGCGTCTGGGAGCGACTTTCTCGTACTATAATAAATCGCGGCCGCTTTTCCGGGTTGGGGCGCACGCGCTTTCGTCGTTCAGTCGCGTTCGGACTACCGCAGCGTTCACATCGCCACCACTATGTACAGACGTCGCTACCGCACCACCCTCGGCCTTGGGCTCGGGTCCTCCTTCTCGTCCACGTTCTCCACCACCCTGTCGTTCAGAACGACCACTACGAGCTCGACAGCCACTGACACTGTAAGGTCGGATGCGCGTGCGACTGCCGCTAAGCTCAAATCGAAGTATGAAAACGCCGGCACAGCGCAAGGTGCGTGTGTTACTAACGTGTGTGCGACTAATACCAACCTCTATAGTGATATCGGAAAACTTAAAAAAAAATATACTTATTTTCATGTTATTTCCTTGTGCATATCGTCACGAGGCAGGCTACTATAATCTCTTTGTTAGTTTTCCTTATGATACGGATGTTAGTTACGAATGTCCACTTTTGCTGTTTTTCCTGCGCCCTTTATTGTAGTAGTTTTCCTCTTCGATAACGAATTTTTTGAACGGAAACTTGCACTTTTCCAGATAAAAAAGTTTGATAACACATGTTTGCATTAATACTATAGTTTTATCGGATCTATGTACTGAAGTGGGCCCTTTAATATTGAGCTTAGATTTTCGTACATTTATTAACTTTTGTGTATAAATCAATCGTAATTTATTACAAACAATTTAAGAGATAAGTAGACTAATATCATTTAGCTTCACGATGTTTAGTTAATAAATCATGTAGCTGTAACGCTGTGCTATAAATAGTGTAGTTTTCAGAATAGTGCGACAAGTACGCTTTGACATAATTATGTCCGACACACGAGATCTGGAGCTTGGCGATGTGTCTGCAGACAAGCATTCTTCGACATGACCTAGAGCTTTCGAGCTATAGACGAATGTTACTCAAAACATAATTCATTCTGTGCAAATCGTACAACTTTACAGACATGTATAAATTACCAAGCTTTAGGAGCGTCTGCAAATAATAATTAACATTTTTTCAAATTTATTTTCCAAGGAGCAATTAATTATTGGATTCTAGGGAATTTGTCTAGAAAATGCTGCAAAAACAGAAGAACTAAACTCTTCTAAAGGGACATTTATCTCCTAGAAATATCTTCGTAAAGGTTGTAACGTTTATTAAACGACGTAGGTACCTAGTTCATTTGTTTTTTTTTTTTAATGCGTGCCCTCTATCTCTATCTGCGTGCTCTTTTGGTAGTGTAGTTAGAATGAGCCCAAGTCACAGGCTACCTTTGAACATTTTTATTATTTTTGTGAGCTCTAATTTAAGCATTCCTTGCCTTTTTTGCGTAATGAAGTCCTAGGACGCTTTGCCCGAGTTGTGAGCTTAATATACTTTGAACTATCCTGTTTAAGGCGAGGAATTGGTCAACAATAATTCCATAACCGGCACGCGCATCTAAGGCGCCAAAAGGGGTCGGAGCGTCTGAGCGGGGCGAGGATAACAATACGCGCGCTAGCTTATAACTAAAAGTCGTAAGCGACAAAATGGTTTTGTAATTTTATTATTTAGAAATGATAATTTGATAAAAATTCCTTCTACAATTTTAAAGAGTATGTATATACTCAACTACTAAAAAAGTTAAGAGGCTTAAATCGGTCCCGTTTGCCCATAATATGTGAATCTCTTTTTAAAAAGAGGTATGTTTGATATATTTTTCTCTGTTATAAAAGTTACCTAATCATGTTTTGACGTCTAACAAAATAAGGTTTATATCATGAACTTTCAGGTAACCAAGTTGTATTTTGATCCGTTTTGTATTTACTGAGAAAAATTGAGATCCTTGGCGCCAAAAATTCCAATTCGTCCTCTTAAAATTACACTGGTCGGTTTTTATGCCGCACTTTATATCGGTAATTGTAAGGAGGTTCATGGAATAATCGCACTGTTTTAAATAGCTATATTTTATGTGCTTTACAATCTATCGTATTGCTAATTGCGTTGTGTAATTATATCAATGATGGAAAATAAGGAGAATTCTCAAATGCCATAAACATTTTAAATACTCTCATAAAGTCGCGTTTTCGCTAACTAATTAGTACTAAAATGCATCATTACCATAATTTTAATATACATATGAAAATAATAATCTGAATATTAGTATTTACATAAAACCATAAATAGAAGACAGATTTTGATATGGACCATTAATATGTCCACTATTAAAATATATGGTGCGACCCCCACTATAGTCAGACTGCGTATGTAAACACACTGTATGTGAGAGACGTCCAGACTTTAAATAAGTCTGACATTTGACTAGCGTCTGATCTCGATTTGTCGTAAAAGCTAAATCAAATAGCGCGTCACTCCGCTAAGATATTAATTTTAATATTTACGATTTCGACGAAACTAGGGCTGTTACCGCACTTGTAAACAACTAGATATCCGCAATTTATAATAGTTTTATGGTTTAAACTTTTCCGCGGTTATATCATAAAAATATGAAAAAGAAAATTACATGAGCTTTCCGTTTATTCTTCAACAATGTTATGACCTGAAATGACTTTCATTTTCCACACATTTCTCGCAATAAAGCAGTGGATCTGTTATTTGTTATCCTTGCAAGCTCAAGAATTACTACGTGAGAACTAGACTGACTTTACGTACTGTAGCACAACCCGTCGCTATAAATTAACTCCTGCGATTTATTCTAAACGTCAAGTTGTACATCTGTGTGCTGTGGGAATTACTTGAATTACTACTAATTCTGAAGCTGAAAAACAAAGGTGATTCATCTGTGTGTTATTTGTTCTCTAAACCACATTTACAAAGACAAGAGAACGAGAGTGGAGCATCCTTGTGTCTGAGAAATTAGGTGTCTTTCAATCTGAATTGTACAATTTGACACCTTCAGAAAAACTTTTGGTATACGTTGAGAAATGGTACGGTTTTGTATCATAACAAGGTGAGGTGAAAAGAAGTAAAAACAATGATACAAGGTGAGCTGAAAAGAAGTAAAAACAATGATATAAAGCCGATTACCCCATCGTTTACGCTCGCGGCGCGATTCTCGTATCTGTATCCGCGAGTCGGTCTATATCCGCAGAGTCGCTTCCCTAGTGGAAATGTGGCAGTTCAGCCGAGGAAGTTGCCGCAATAATGTTCCATTTATTATCCTATCCGCTATCGTAATGTTTACGCGACACCTATTCAGGCAGCTTTCACTTTTTTTCATGAAAAATAAAAATATTGTTTTTATTAAGCAAAAAGTGGAGAGCTGTCTATCAATCAGCTGTATTTCTTATTAGTATAAAACGTAGGAATAGAAGAAAATTGGGACATTAATTTTGCTATGAAACCTTTTCTGGGAAATGGAATCTTTTTTGGGACCCATGGAAAGATATCCTAGAACTCAGAGCCAAATTAACAACAATAGAACAGGCCGATCTAAAATGAAAACGTTTTCAAATCGGGCCACTTGAGAATAAAACTGTTTGCAACAACATTCGCGTCTATATTATCTTTTACGAGGATCTTTTGCTTCTTAACCTCATTTTCCAAATTCGCAAACAAAAGCGTAAACATAAAAAATATATTTCCCCGTATTGATCTGTAATATGTTAAATAATAAAAGTTTTCATTTATCGTCTTCCCTTATGTCATAAAGTAGGAGTGAAGTATGAGCTCGTAAATGTAGGAGCAGACGGTTGTGCATCATTGCAGGCCATAAACCATCAGGTAATGTTCCACACGTGGCCACCTGGGAGACACAAGTTTAAGTCCGAGTAGCTTAAAAACTTCTGTCGTAACAGGAAATTGCATCATCCAGTAATTTTCTTCATACTGCGGCAAACAAAGAAATTACTCTATATGCAAATAACATTATCTTGATTTACAAACATTGGGTTGGCATCCAAATTAACTAGATAGCACTGAATGTCGTTTTTGTTTGGCTTTCTGTTTTACATAAAGTTACTGAACTCGATTTCGACCAGTTGAGAGCTTTTCATTATAATCAGGAAAATGGACTGACCAGTAGTGAATTAACTGGTTAAAGGCTCTTGAAACAAAAATAGGATGTGCTAAGTACACGCATAGATCAGACAATACTATCAGGGAACAAATCCGGGAAATCCTGGTGGATGTGAATGACGGAAAGGCGTTGAAGACTTTGCATAGTGTATTTCCTTTCTATTTGCCTTGGTATCCGTGGAACAACACGTTATCCGCCTAAACACACACGTGCCGGCTATGAATATCGCCCCCTATTGATCCCGGGGGTGTCATGAGACGCCTAGCACGTTGTCTGCGGAACCCATTCTTTTGCTATAATCGTCTGGGTTGCTTCTAACGAAGTTATGGTCTTGCAGTGCCTGTTCTAAAAGCTTACGGATTAAAATGAACGAAGCAGCTTTTTTGTACGTTTGATAAAGGTTTAAACACAATTTGATTTGATCTTACTTCTAAAATCTTATTCATGAAGTAGGGTTTCAATTGTACAGAATTTAGACAGTGTTCCTATTTTTAACCGACTTCCCAAAAAGGAGGAGGTTCTCAATTCGGCCGGTATGTTTTTTTTTTCTATATACCTATGTACATCGATTACTCCGAGGTTTATAGACCGATTTACGTGATTCTTTTTTTGTTCGACGCGGAATAGCTGCCAGTTGGTCCCATAGTCATCAGGTCAGGATCTGATGATGGAAACCCTGAGAAATCGAGGGCAATCTTCGACAGTTGTAGGCATACATACGGTAAAAACTTGACACTCAGGTTTATGCCTGAAAGCACTATTCAACAGTGAAGGTTTGGAGTTGACCTGATGATGGAGACCAGAGAGGGTCGAGGGAACTCGACAACTGAATATGTAAACTACCTCGTGTTTGGGCTTATATTATTTGTATTGACGAGACCTTTGCAACAGTGAAGGTTTGGAGCTGACCTGATGATGGAGACCAGAGAAAGTCGAGGGAACTCGACAAGTGAATAAGTAAAATACCTCGTATCTGGGCTTATATTCTTTGTATTGGTGAGAACTTTCCACTTACATGGATAGTGACAACTATTCGTATCACTGAAAAGCAGTAAATAAAAAACTTTTTTACAAAAAAATTAAACCGACTTCCAAAAACACTAAAAAGCAAAAAAAAAAAACTAATTTTAGGTGCATCGGCTTATAAGTCGGTGGAAAATTTAACTTGGTAACATCCATTAGACACCGTCTTCTAGGCCGATGCACCTAAAATTAGTTTTTATTGTTTTGTCATTATTCCTCATTGATGTCAACTCTTTTAATTCTATACTACAATACAATTCCCAACACAATTGATATTGAGAAATTGAATTGTTCCAGAAAATTGCCAAATTAGTGTAAACATTGATTGGCACGGAGTTAAGTGTAAAAAGTGAATCAGCGTGTCGGAACTACTCGCCGCGTGATTGTGACTAATTAGCTGGAACGCTCGCGTTTGGGTGCTAACTGATTGAGCTGTTACACTATCTCGTGTCTGGAACTAATTCATTCTGTTTAGCATGTTTTTGACTAATTGCCTCGTCGTTAGTTTGCTGGAGATGTGCTCCTACCTTCATTATGAGTCGTCCATATATGTTCACTGTTTTTGTAATGTCCATCTTTGTGCGGAGGCAAGGTACATTTGTTTCGTAGACCAAAATTTCGCGCAATGGAAGCTGATGTAACAATTTCCCATTACACATTTAAAAGCTGCTCCAATATGTATTTTAACTGCAACCGTTATTTGTGAGCGTAAGTTAAACATCCGTGTGTTCCAAATACTGGTATAGTTAGTACCAGCGATGTCCTATATGCGCTAACAATAAAACTAGGTCAGACATAGCTTTAGACTAGGCATGAATTGATTTATGAATGCAGAGGAACAATTAAATTTCGCTTCATTCAGACTGCAGCGACAAAAACTTCCAATTTGTGCATAAGGATTAGTGGAATGGAAGAGAGACAATAAACTAGCTAAATGTGCAAGCGATAGACTTCCAACAATCAATGCTAGTTGAGCTTCAGGTGTAGTACGCAATGGACAAAAATAAGCAGCTATTAATGATCCATTCATATATTTTGTTATATAAAACTAATTCTGCCCAAACGCTGTAGTAAGATCCAAAATAGAAGGCACCGTGTGCGGTTGCCACCTGGCCGTTATTTGGCACTAGGCTGGACGCGGCCGTCCCACTGACTTGCCCTACATCCGCTTTAAATAGTGCGTACGCGCATCTCTCTGTGCCGCTATTGGCACATGTCGATATTACTGAAAATTTACATAGGATGCTACTGAAACTTGAGCTGCATATGAAAATAATGAAGAAGTCATTCCTTTTCGTCCGAAAGAAAGAGCTGCCTTTTCAAATAAAATATCAATTTAATCTTCCTGAAACATCGTCAGGAATGGCAAGTTTTTACGATGAAAATTAAGAGCTGATTTAAAAAAAAAAAAAAAACAGATCAAATCTGTAAGTATGTACTGGGAAAAGTGTTCGTGGAAAGCTATTTAAAGAGAATTATAAACGAAAGCGTTCTAAATTCGTCAGATTTTTCTCCGGATGTCCAGAATTAACAATCAAGTTCAATAACACCTACTCGTATATTTATTTCCTGTGATGTTTATACTAAAGTGAAAATCTAAGAATATTTTAAATGTATCAGAAGAATTGTTGGTTAATTTTCAGAGGATTCTTCAGTCGTAGCAAATAACTTTTTGGAAGTTCTTTATTTTGTACATAGCAAGTATCTCGGTTTTGTAAATTCCGCAATTTAATTTCCAAATAAAACCTAAACAAACATTACTCTTAATAAGTTTTCCATCCATTTTCACCAATTCCATTTTGACCATAAAGACAATGGTTCAATGTTTATTGTGGGCGAGTTCCCCTGCGGGTGCCGTTCGATTCCCGTTGGAAGCCCGCCAGTTCCCGTGTTTATCACGGCGGGATTTAACTCGGTGTCCACGACTCGGTCTCTGAACCCAGGCCTGTGCACTCGCCAGGAATTAAAAGTTCTGCATTTAGATTGGTCACGTGTGCCTTTGCGCAATAACTGATCAGGTTCATTAGTCTTCGCGAATCTTCCGGGGTGGGTTGCATGAAATTGACGATCCGGAGAAAAAGTATGACTTTTTCTAGTCCTTGGATTTATTTAAAGCAATGTCTGTTTCCGTAACTCTTCGATCATTTCTGATTATACTTAATTCAGTGGCCTTTTCCTCATTTATTTTCTGCCAGTCAGCTTCGTCGGTATCTTCGCTTGCAATTCGCATAACCTCATAGTTAATTAATTGGACAGTCTCCAGAACACTCCGTTTACCAATTGTGTTTGTATTTCGATTATTTGCAACAATTTATTAGTCCTTCACACGTGGTACGCGTGAGTTGTTCAGTTTTTCGTTTTCTATATTTACATCATGTTTCCGGATTGCTTGTAGACTTTGTACATAGCTTATAACTTATCTATAAGTTATGCCGGTTTTTCCTTATTTGACTTTCATTCAACATTTTTTTACCGTTGTAACTTAGTTGGAACTTTTTCCTGTTAAGTTCATCAAATCAAATGGAGATAAGCTTATCTGAATGAATAAAATATCCACTCTAAGGCGAGTTAGTGTATTAAAATAACAAAAAATGTTGAAACTTCTTTTTATGTCCTTTGCGAAGTGCTGGAGGGTATGAGAGTTTGTTATTCCTTAAGTATTGAAGAAATTGTCAGAATTTCATCGTATAATCGCATTACAATACCGGTTTATAAAAAAATTGCCCCGAAGGCCGGTCGCGTCGTGTCGCCGCGGTATTTTTAGCTCGTCTCGTTAACAGTTGTGCATGAGAGTTGTTCAGTTACCGAGTAGTTTTACCCTAAAGCTACCCGGTTGTATCGCTCTCTACTACGTGTAGTGTAGGTATACTATCGCGGTCTATAGTACTGACTTTAGTCAGATTAAAGGTTTTTATCGACACTTAGGTACAGAAAATGCTTGGTGTAGATTTTAGATGATAAGTTTTTCCTGTTTTTTGTTCATATCTGCCAAAAAGTCTGTGGATCTACCAGTCTCTACTTTTACGCCAATAACTCTTTACTTGAAGACTACCATGTAATTTTGGCAACTCATAAAAAAACAAGTTAAAATGGTACAACAATAGATCAAATAATCCACTGCGGCTTAGCTACATGGATGTGAAGTTATGCCAAATCTTTGATGTCTCACTGAGCTTGGAGATTGATCCTGCTTTGATTCAGTAACGCCTCTGCAGGCTGTTTGGTTTGTTTGAAGTCGTCACTTCAATTGATTTTTTATCCTTTCAAACACTCTAATATGTTTCGTCCGTTAGGGTGTACAAAAGACATCCTTGGAGTTATTACATTAGAACATCATCAGCTGCTATATTTCGTACTATACGTCTTATAATGGATTCAAGAAGAAACTAACCTTGACAATGACATAGGCTCGCCCCACTTAACAGTCCGATAAATTAAACATGTCGTTTTATACGCATTTTATACGTGGCTAATTTTAATCTAGATCACATACGATCACAGCTCATTTAAGAACTGATTTATGTAATTCAATTTGAGAATTCGTTTCAATTGCCATTTTGGACTTATTACTGGATTCAAAATAAGGTAGCCTCATCGCTGGAGTAAATAATATTAAACATTCGTTCAGAAATTGAAAACATCTGGAATATTTTGTTCGACCCACAAAAATATATCAATCTCCAAAATAAGTAAGTTCGTTTCCTCTGTTTCTTGTAATAGATCCTCTGGAAAGTGATTGGTAATGCGAATGTTATTTTCTATCAGCGTGTACAAAATTGGATCGGTCCAATTATTTGAGAGGCTGTCTTGTATTGGTTGTTTTTGTTCCGCTTGTGTACGCACTGACAGAATTGTTAATTATCCCGAGCAAACACATGCCCGTTGTGATCCTGATGCAATGAAGCCTTTGTTTGGTGTCGCTTAGCCACAGATAATAAGGATGTTATCCTTGTATAATTCAGTGGCCAAAACCCTTTGTGTGTCCCTTTTGCGTTCTACATTACTTAAAACTGCGATTTATTTTAAATCTTGATCAGATCACACTATTAAAGAAAATGTATAACTTCCTTAACGTCGTAGGTTTGTCTAGTGGATTGACGTCATTGGTTGTGTTTTTAGCCGCAAAATTATGCATCGATGAATGTGTGTTATGACTATGATGATCGGTACATCGATCGATTTAGTTCTCTTATGAACGTTACAGTCGATATGAATGGGTTATTGAACCAACTGGCGCCGATGTGTTCCGCTTTTTATTGCCATTCATTGTCTTTGATGTTGCACCTGTATTACTAAGGCATTTCATGTATGGTTTGGAAATAAATGCTTTTACCAAACGGGTACCCAATACTCTAACAACACCTAGTTAAAAACATTCGTAGTAAATAGCCTATGGACACACATATTTCAGGCCGTTTTCGGCAAGGTAATAAATAGTGTGGACAAAAGGTCTTAGAATATTATCGATTGGTGGATGCATTCAAGTTCTCAGTAACATGGAATTTAGATGAAAGTCACGTTCTTGTTCGATAGAACTTGACAAGTTACACGCGCAAGGAATGGTGACCGCTGAGTCTTGATGTTTAAACATGAACATTGATAAGGCTTTTAGTGTGAAATAATCATAGTAATTCCTCTTCTATCTCCTTATGTAGACTTAGTTAAATATAATGGCTCGATAAATATTCCAGTCTTTATCCTAATAAGTGGCTAGCAGACAGTATTAATGTTCTTATTTGAATATCTTTATGGAAAACTACTGCTGTAAAGTTGCAATCTAGTAAAACATCTCGTATCAATCCGCTAATAGAGTTAGACACATCACTTACACTGTTTTGGTATACAGCCAAATTGCAATTTATTACTTGACGCAAACGCCGCCGGTTCCGCAGCGATTTATATAAAAACGTCTGTAACAGTAATTATTATATCTAGTGTTTTGTTTGATTTACGAGTTCAGTTGCCGGATTATATGCCATCCGTGCGTAGGTCTTAAAACGTTAATTTTTTAATATATATTTTGTGGTGCGAAGGTCAGCAGATGTGGGACGTTCTTCGTGTTCTGGATCAGTTACGTAATCTGTGTCAGATGTTGGGGCTCCCAGATCTTGGTGATGATAGCTTTATTAGCCTTTTTGTTGTGCTGGCGGTGTGTATGACGTAGACCGATCAGCTAGTATGAGGCCTCATTCGTTCGCATGGATTTTGCTACATGTGGGCATAAACCAGTCGAATTTATTAATGTAGGAACCGATAAAAAGGTCAAGGCGAATAGTAAGAATAAAAAAACAATCGATAATGACTACAGATTATGATACTGCTAAAACAATAAACGCAATTATGTAAGGCAAGTAGGACTGAAATAATAACATTAGGAAGTATATAAAATCAAATTGATGTATGAATGTAAAATAAATATTGTCTTGTTTCGCCAGAACTTTTTCATTTACAGTTTTCCTTATTACTGTCTACATAGTTTTCTATTCATCATAATGTTATTTTCTGCTCAAATTCTTAAGTTTTACCTTCTGCTTTTTTGGTGGTCTAGTTATGATCGATGGTTTTCGAATATTTTTAATTCCTTTTAAAGAAAAAACACATCAAAGCCAGTAATTTCCATGTGGATTGGTATCGCGACAGAAGCCGGTGTCGCGTAGAGTCAATAACCACAAAGAGACTGCGTGGGCGCTCCTAATGGCCTCAAATTGACGCTCCCCTGAATCATACGCCGAGTGGCCGATCATAACACGAGAGGTATTTTTCTCAGGAATCTGGGAATTGTAGTCATAAAAGAAAATTTTCAAGGACAAGGGCTAAAGGTTTAATTTTGTTAGTTAGAAACTTGTTCTTTACAATCTTACTTGGACTGCGAGCAAAGTTTAATGTTCTAACAAGACCTTTAGATGCCACTAAACCTGCCAACACAAAACTAGTCCAAAGTCCGCATAAATACCGATAGCAATGGCAAGTTGCTAAGTCTGTCATCAAGTAACGTCAGCCCTGCAGTACCGTTAAACTATAAATACCGACAAATCGAACAAACTTGAGACTTAGCCCACGTAGACACGCATATGCAAATATCGGCCTTATTTCCAGCAATCATGTACGGCGCATGCAAACGCTTTCAGCTATAAATATGTAATAATTAATAGAAAACAACCCCACATCCTTGAGTTACTGTAATTTGGATTAAAATCACGTAACTTGTTTAAACAAACAAAGCTTGTGAGAGCATCCTTCGGGCTCTTCTTGTTTGTTCGCGCCATCTGCTCTCATTGTGTTAGAAATCTTTGGTGTCAGTGTGCTGCATGTCATTTAAAATAATCTTGATTGCATGTTTTCCACATTATATATGGAGAAGTTAAGTTGGTAGAAATATGCGTAATGAAAAAAGGATTTAGAAATTAAAATTAAAAAAAACAGAAACCATACCATTACAAACCCACAAATTGGATCCTCGCGAAACTCATAAAAGAGCTTTGCTTGATAAAATGCCTAAACATGGCAGCCATAGAAGAGCCTTACAAATAGACTTAACTGATCAAATACGTCGGTGTTACACAAGCCCCTGTATTTTTCATACGCCTAATCGTGACCTTGACACTCGCAGCCCGGCGACCTTGAACTTGGAATTGGCTAGGACTGTTCGTATCTTGCTCTAAAACTGAATTATGTCGGAGTAAAAATGGTGCGGTCTGACTGCCGATGCTGAGTGATAAATTCAATAACGGCGAGACGGGCTCTATTGAACAAATAATGGAAACAATAAACGAGTTCAAAGTTTATGATGATATTTTTTAGTGTCTTTGAAAACTTGCAGTTAGTTTTATTCACGAGGTTTTATGTAGGAGCCAGTTATGTGCTTTTGGACAAATTCAGTCTATTTTGGTTGACTGTAAGGCCTGTTCTAATGATTTCTCCCTTTATTAGTATTGAAGGACAGTCCCAATCCTTGTTTACGCACGAGTTCTACTTTAAATCTCGTATATAAGCTTTCTGACATTTTTTTTTGTTTTTCTTGGTTCGTGTCGCTTTCCAGCTAAAATAAAGCGCATTCGGCCTTGTGTATTGGGGCTAACCAGCTATTTTTACTGCAACGCATTGTTCCCAACGGCGGCCACGCTTGCCGCGCTAAATGGTCGGATGAATGCAATCTTTGAACTGGATAATACATCAATATAGGTTAATTAATAGCATAGCCTCATTAGGCGAACAAAATGCTGAAATACTCCCTAATGATGGTAAGGTGGTGAAAGACGTGTTTCAGTAAGCCAAACCATCATTTGGAGAGCATAAAGGAACGATAGCTGCAGTTGGCACTGTTCTATATCCTCAGGTCATCGACACTTATTTAATGGTCCTCTAGGGACTGACTTTACTTAGTTGGCTTTCAGCCTTAATACTCATAATTGTACGCTGTAGGGCTTTAAGTTCGATTACAGTTATGGTTTTTAGGAATTTTGCTACCTTGTCGTGGAACTACCAGTGTTTGAACATGTCATGATAAAACTGTCATGGGCTCATTTGACGTAATAGAGAGTCACCTGTCTACAGTTTACTCCCACACGATACCTGATGACAGATCGTACGCTAGTTCTACTGAAGAAAAAGCAACTGCATTACGCAGTTATTCTTCGAGAAAATTCCGTCTCCTATCATTTGTCAACGCTTGCATTTCGTGAAATGTCTATTTTTTATTGCACTACATTTGTGTTTCATTCTCGTTAAGTTTAGTTGCTGGACATTATAATTTAGTATGGCAGACTGCACTGGTAATTTTTCTCTTGAGTTAGATCCAACAGTTCATTTTGTTATAATTACAGAACATAAGATTATTTATAGGGCATGATCGTAACGTACCACGTTCAAGAAATCTTCAAACCTGTAAAGGTGTACAATATCAAGCTCGTTTTTAAACAAAGTTATAATTTAGGAAAATAAAGTAACGCGTGGGATGAATATGGCATTTTATAAGCCTCGTCTCAGTTTTATGGCTTTATTTTTTAGCACACACGGCGGCACAACAATTCTTTACACAGTGATGTTAGAAAAAGATTATTAGTAATATTTTTAAAACATTGTCATTGTGGTGTCGTTTAGCGCAAACTCCGCATGAAAGTCTTAAGATTATTTTGGTTTTTCAGTTTTTTGCAATACACAACTTTTTTCTAAGCATTTTCATTAGTCCCTATCAGTGTAACTTTTTATCCTAATCAAGAGTATCCATCAAAGTGATAGTTTCCGAAGCTTGTCAGCTCGACCTGTCCGCCAAGTTTTGGCAGCACTTAACCGCTGCGGACTGCAGTGACGTACTTAGTAGTTACACATACAGAATCACACTCATTTGTATAGGTAAGTCCGTCGTTTTCGCCAGTTGATTCTTCTTATCTGTAATGCGCCGTAGAACACCTTGTTATTATCATAGTCATCATGATTTCTGCTTTTATTAAGCACTTTCTTTTCGCGTGATTTTTGTAAAACAAACTCTTAAATAACATAATCAGTAGAAGTGGTCTATTGAATACACCCATTTTACTTGTATTTCGCAAGCTACGGTGGGACAAACCGCAAGAATCCTGATTACGCACGACGAAGCCGCACAAGCGACTAATGAGATTAAAAACTAAAACCCGACAACGATAATATGTACTTATTACACCCACATTACTTGGAATACGCAAACCTAGAAACTGTAAATAAAATCCAGATAGTTATTCAAATGTCAACAACAAACAAATCATTAATCAAAGCGAGAACTAATTAGTGTAAGTTTTAGCAAACCTGGCAGTATTGTAGCAATATATTTTCGGGGTTGTTCAATGAATTTTCAAAGAGAGTGATGTCAACACTTATTGTTTGTTTTGTTCACTGTGTCAGTGATTTTATTGTGACTGACTTCTTTGTTGTATCGATGACATGCGAAATAAGAAATTCCTTTGTATGTACGTTTCAAGGAACGGGACGTATTCTGTGTGTAGTTCAATCTTTGTTTCATGTGTTCTTGGTTCATTTCAATGGTTATGATGTTCGACCGGCGTACATGACTTGGCGATCACTCCGTCCCTAATTGATGTTCTTTTCTTAATTGCGATGAGTATTTTGATCAACGACACTTTCCAAGTGTTGTAAATAACCTTTAACTGCTCTATCGGCGAACTTGAGTATTGGTACGATGACAGAGAGTTCATTTAAAAACAATTGCGCTTATATATATCTTGTCCAAATTACTAAGACGCATCTTACTACTTCACAAATCAATTTTTAACAGGTTGATGATTCCCCTAAAGTTTTTGTATGAAACCTTTTGTTTTATTAATATGTTTCTGAAGCTCAACTAGACTATGGCATTTTACGAGTGCTCCGACTGTCGTAAAGTCTCCGCTCGAGATTGGATGCTGCCGAATCTCAGACGGATTCGTGTTTGTTTATTCATAAGCTGCATATATTGACTCTTGGAATACGAACACCTTTCAATATTTTCTCCTGTTTACTCGCTTCAGATACATTGTATGCTCTGTCTTTCAATGTGTCTGTATTGTTTTTTTTTGCTTATTCGGTATGTCAACACTGTTGTACACGTAGGTATGGTGCTTTTGCTACAGGTTTTTTAAAATATGAACAGGTATTGCCTCTACCAGTACCTAATAAATTATTCATCGTATTTCGAGGCGATCAAACGGCCTGTTCATCAGTCCTACGAAAAAGTGTTCCGGATATTTTCCATGTAAAGATAGCACGTTATTAATTATTGAGTACATTCATTTGTTTTGTTTAGAATCAATCTTCGGCCATGTTTAGGCAGACAGTGACCTTGTGGCGGCGTAGTTATTTTAACACAACGCCAATTTTACGCAGATAATGTTATAGATACGTAGACGTGACTCGACTTACAGATTTTTCGTTTCTTGAATTTTAAGTGATACTATTTTAGTTTCTGTCGATTTCATTAAAAATTAACGCTGGCGTTTCATGACCTTGGTGCTCCGGGCTTTACAATCCTACACTTGAGAGCAATAAAATCGCACACCCTAGATTTTGACCAAAAACAGTGGATATTCTTAAAACTCTTTGGTTTAAGTAAATGAAAGGTATTTTTAATAAAAATACACACTTTGTTTAAAATGTCATGTAAAAAGAAATTCATTTTCCTGGAAGTTACGCGCAAAAACATCAAAACAACAAAATTCCTCGAATTAACTCGTTTCAGGTAGGCACTACTTGCGCCCCTTGTCGCAGGTATAAAAGGGTCAGTTAAAGGTTTTTTAAAATCATTTGTGCACTGAGTTCTAACGTGATAACCCCTCTTGTGAATACATACGGAAAACTTTGAAAAACATGGACACGACACCTGCAGAGGCTGCTCAAGTTATAGCCTTGTTGGAAGCTGGGCAAAACCAAAGTCAAGTCGCTCGACAGTTGAATTTAAGTCGATATTCAGTTCGACGTGTGTACCAGAGGTTTCGAGAAACTGGAGGCTATATTCGGCGACCAGGATCAGGCCGCCATCGTACTACATCAGACCGTGATGACCGCTTTCTAGTGACAAGATCTTTGCGAAATCGACATCTGAACGCGGTTGAGCTAGGACAACAGCTTCGAGAAGTACGCAATGTCAGCATAAGTCGGTGGACGGTCAGAAGACGATTGTCTGAAGCTGGGTTGACTGCACATCGACCCGCAAATGGTCCGAAATTGACCACAGCCCACCGACAAGCCCGGCTTCAATTTGCCCGAGAGCATTTAAATTGGACGTTCGATCAGTGGAGGGCAGTTATGTTTTCCGATGAGTGTAGAATGACTTTACATGGCCACGATGGACGCTCAAGAGTCTATAGAAGGTCATCAGAGCGATTTTCACAATGCTGCATTAGCGAACGTGTCGCTTATGGCGGTGGATCGTGTATGTTTTGGGGTGGCATAATGCTCGATTCTAAAACCGACATTGTCTTCATTACTGGGGCCAATTCTGGCCCTAGATCGAGAGGATTAACAGCCCAGCGATACGTGGAAGAAGTCCTCGAACATCATGTTAGGCCGATTTCGTGGCTTATGGGGGAAGAATTCCTACTTATGCATGATAATGCCAGGCCACATGTTGCTAGGACAGTTCGCGATTACCTGGAAGACGTCAGTATTAACGTGATGGAGTGGCCAGCTCGTAGTCCTGATCTCAATCCTATCGAGCATGTATGGGATGAGCTGAAAAGGCGTGTTCGAGCAAGAAGTCCAGCTCCCACACATCTCCAAGCGCTGCAATCAGCCATTGAAGAAGAGTGGAACGGTATACCACAAGAGTTCATAATTAAGTTAATACGGTCGATGAAAAACCGTTTAAGAGCCGTAATTAGAGCTAGAGGGGGTAACACTCCATATTAATAAAGATTTTATTGAAAATTTATTGATTTGTTTCAATTCAATGTCCTGTCCGCTAAATGCAATAATCACAACTTTACATGCAAGTTTCATTTTATCTCCTGAAAGAACCTTCTGAGCATCTTACATGCACTTCAGTGGTATCGTTGGAAAGGTAATGAAATAATCTATAAGTATCCATTGCAATTTAATAATTTTTTAACAATTATAATAAGAAAATCCAGCTTTTTTTGTTAAAATCTGGGGTGTGCGATTTTATTGCTCCCGAGTGTAGTTTGAGCAAGTTGTAGTTCAGTGTGTTAATGCGGGTTGCTATGCCAACGGATGTGCCTTCAATGAACGTCATAAAAATAAGTTTTAAAAATAGCAATCACTAGGAGATTCCGTGTTGACGTGAGTGAATGACTAAATCGTAATGGACGAAGTACAAGTTGTGCTGGTGTTTAAAGTTGGTTTTTATGCCCGCGTGACCCGCATTCGAATGAAAACAAACTAAACGTTAAACTATCAAATCTGCACGATGTTTCTCTGAACTTATAATAATATTCTCCAATGATTTATGGATCTATAATGTTTGAATCTGTATTTTCGCCACGTTTTCGTCTGTGTTTTGAATGTAACTCGACTTATGTCGGGAGTTTTATTTTAGTGTTTTTATACCGATGACCACACTCGGCTTGACGTGGTCTATTACTCAGTTTTGTTAATGAGAAATGTTTTTGATCCGATCCCAACGTTGTATCTAATGCGGCAACGCTTAGATGTATCTCTGCCGCAGTAATCGTTTGTTGACAGTTTGCCAACATTATTCGTAGGAATATCATAAAAATTAAGATTCTTCACAGTTTCTTAGCCTGCAGTTACACTGTTTTCTGCGTGAAATAATAAGAATTAGCAAAACACAAGTCGGATGTCAAAGCTCGTAATAACAGTTGGAAGCAGTTTACATATTGCATACTTACAATGTTATCCAGATATTGTGTTTCACAATTCGTCGATTACTTTCTATACACATAGAAATTGTATCCACAACAAACACGAGCTGTTAAAAGTACAATAACAAAATATCGTATGAAAACAGGAAGATGTAATAATAAAATCTTCTTCAAGAGCCAAACACAATTTTGATTCCCTTTGTTACTTAAGATACTCCTCTCAAGTATCCCGGAAATTACAATGTTTTGTTTCTCCACTTGTAACACATTTTAGCCGACTTGTTCCAAACGCTTTGCAATGCAAATGCGAATTTAGTCGAACGCTACATTTGATTTGTTCGTTTTACTCCTCGATAATACAAGGACACTTCGTGCGGAATATCCGACGACTGCTAATGTTATTGTGTGTGTTATGTCCTGTTTATTTTCTGCGGAGAGAGAAAAAATACAAGTACAATGAAAAGGGCTTTTCTTGCTTCCTCTTTTATAAGGAAACACACGTCTTTCTATTTTCTGAACAGGTTGACGACACCAAAGGATTGCACCAAAAGGTCGCGGACCGTACTTACAAGTAATAGTAGACAATAGTTTACTTCCACAGTGGCCGGTCATGGTCTTTAGGAATTCAGGTCAACTTCGCGCTAGTTACAGTCAGGTTAGTGACGTCATATCTGTCCTTTCTTCATCAAAACCTCAAGCCTCAAACCCAAAGGTAAGTTTTCGAAGGCCATAGGTAATCTATCCAAGTAATAAAGTGTGAAGTGCTTCGTTAAAATTCTAAGCACATTCATGTACAGTCGTAATCGGTACTTGAATTGGTCTCTTTGATGTAAAACTTAGAATACTAAGCACGGACAGGTTTCAACAGTTGAACTCAGGTAGGGCGACGTTTGACAAAACAAGTTTTTTAAGTGATCATCCGTGATGCTATATTTGTACCTTGAACATACACTTATCGTAGACCAAGGACAAACAGTACTCTAAAAATATTTTTCACAAGCATTACTCAATTTAGCAATATGTAGTTTAAATTACCTTCTCCATGGTGTATGGTATCCCAAGTGCCGCCGTTTTCCTCGTCATCTTAACAAAAATCAAACTGCGAAAATCCAATCAGTTATTTAACCAACCCTGCAGAAGCCAAGCTGTTCTTATTAATCAGAATCTCCCGCTATGATCCACAAGTGGTGGACCATGGCTCCACAAATACTTCCAAGGCCTGGTCAGTGGCCGTGTGACACGGGGGGCGGTCCGCTATTAATAGCACCATGCACTCTTTGTCTGCACGTGGGGTAACAATGTGCTAACTGCGGTTTTAATTGACTGCCTTTGCATCTTTGAGCTGTTAATAGTCCCTGAGAAAATCTGTGAGGCTTTTTGTCATGATTGGTCAAAGCTTCACATGAAAATCAACAGTCTATTCTCTTAGATCGTTTTAAGTTGCCTTGGTAACTGGGTTAAAGAGCACGATAGGCAGTTGCTCTGTGTAAATCTCCGGATCCGGTTAAACTAGAAGCCAATCCCTACATAGGTTGAAGTTTGGAAAAAGGCAACGCAAATGATGAAACATTTATTTTAGGGCTTATATTTGACAAGAATGGGCATAAAATAACAGAATCTACGATCACAGTAATAGGATTAGCCAGTCCAAAAATCATAGACGGAATATTCTTCCCAAGCCTGCGTTGCTAAGCAAACATGTCTATAACGTTTTTAAGTCTTTATAATATCGATGATAATTTCAAAGTTTATTTATAAATTCATGTGTATTTTATTAAAATGGTATGTTTAGTAAACCGGCTTTATGTCAATGAACTCGCGACGATATGTTTCCGACGTTTGTGTAGGCGATTGTAGTGAACGTTTGTTTGTTCCTTTGTCTCGCAAACACTCGCAATTAGATGATTTATTGCGATTTCAAATTGTTTGTCGTCCTCGCTACTGTAAAGCGTGAATTTACGTAGCTATATGTTAAAACTTCTACAGCAAATTCGAGAGTTATGATTTAAATCTATCGACCATATATGATTTAAATCTAACCAACTTTTTAGGCTAAATAAATCTGTGGATAATTTACCAGCTAATCCATGAAAAATACGCATAAAATATACAAATGAGATTTTCCTCCGAAGAAAATTTTCTAACATTTAGTTCCGATTTTACAACTAGATGGTGTTGGTGTCGAATTAGAAGTCGCTATGGTTTCGTTACAGCAATTCATATAGGTTTGACTTGCGCTAAATATCCTTCAGCCTGAATCGCCCACTGGGTATAGGCCTCCCCTATTAGGCTATAAATCATCATCATGATTTTTTGAAAGCCAGTCGCCACTTTTGTGGTCTGACGGCTTTAGAAATCCTGAAAAAAATGATTAGGTCTGTGTTTATTTTTTTGATTTTCATTGAAATTAAAACTTTTGGAAACCTGACTTACACTAAGAATTTTTTACACTAACACTTTTTTTAAAAACAGAAAATGCAGAATAAGAACGCTTGTAGCGCCCTCTTTTGATAACGCTTGAATTTTCCTCGTCATGAAAAACTTTGTTATCGCGTAGAAAATTATAGCCAGAACACGTGCGGTTATTTATACTTAATACACAATGTAGCAAAACAAACATCATTTTCTTCAAAGGCTTCAGCTCTTTTCACTCTTTTCACAATTATTTCCTGCTTTAATCTATACTAATACTAGCTTTCCGCCCGCGGTTTCACCCGCGTCCCAAGATAACTGCTTCCCGTGGCCGGATGGTGACAAAAACTATGTCCTATGTCCTTCTCCTGACTCTAAACTACCTCCCTGCCAATTTTCAACTAAATCGGTTCAGCCGTTCTTGAGTTATAAGTGGAGTAACTAACACGACTTTCTTTTATACAAGGTTATTTGTAAGTAGTGCGCATACTTTCATGAGGTGGTTATTATGAAGTGATTCATCTTCTTTCTTTCGTGAGACTTTTAACTAATAATAAAAAATACGAATTTATACGAATCTTGAAGTTCGATTATCTTGAAAAGGGTTAACTTTTGACCAGTGTATCCCATGGTCAGATTTGTCCGTATTGACCTATACTATCACCTCATGAAAGGATGCGCACTACTTACAAGTAACCCTGTATATATAGATTTTAAAGAGGAAAACTTTGTTTGTTTGTAATGGATAAACTCAAAAACACTGGACCGATTTTAAATATTCTTTCACCATTAGAAAGCTATATTATCTGCGAGTAACATAGGCTATATTTTATCCCGGTGCGGGCAGCCGGCAGTAGCTCCCACGGAACGCTGGTGAAACCGCGAGAAAACGGCTAGTACCTAATAGTTCTGTTACATGTCTCAAGAAAATGGAAAAATATTGCTAAATCTACAGTCATATAATCCGCCAGTTATTTCCTGCTTCTGTCGAGAGAAAGACTTTGATTTGTGATAGACATTTATTTTAATTCTCAGTCATATTTCATATCATCTGCCACTTCTAGTATTTCTCAACGTGACGTCAAATGGGGTGTCATTGACATACTCAAACAAATTCAAATAAAAGTTAATACATTATTTTGTTCTGTAGTTGTGCCTGTCTGTATGATCTGCCATACATCTTGCAGTCACATCTAAATGACCAAGCAAGGTGCATAAGAAAATGTTTTACGTTGGAGGTAGTGTACCATGTTCCTTAATAGGTTTATGACAAGTAGCCATGGACAAGGAAATCTATCCACTTAAAGCAAGTAGTTACTAAACAGCTGTGTTTAACCAGCCAATTTTCCAGCTAATATTCTAGTGTTTACTGTTAAAATCGTAAACAGATCAAGTTCAACGTAAAGGAATGTTATTAATATCCGGAGGAGTAAAAATCTCGCTCGAACCTAGAAATAAATTCAATAAGCGCTAGTTTAAACATTGCATAACGTCTGAGATAGGCGCTGGCTGCATTTCATTAGGAGGCGGATGTTTAATTAAATACTGCGATGTAAATCACGATGTATGTATGTCAGATTGCCTATACTTGGGAGGCCTTAATTTTATTTTGCAACGCTGCTCTGGTAGTTGCAGCTGCGTTATGCGAATGATGTATATTGATTTTATAGTAAATCTGTGTAGATTATGTTGGTAAATTGACGCCTATTGCATTAGAAATCATAGCATCTTCGATGATGATGAGATAGCAAAACATTAAATAATTCAGTAAGCTCAACTATGTATTTATTTTGTGTTTTAACTGGGGTGAACATGAGGTGGTTCTTGGTATCATAAATAAGGCTTTGCTCTTTAGGAATGTTGCAGCCAGACTGGTTAGTCGTAACCTGTTAAATTAAAAGTACGGAGTTTTAAAAGCAAATATGTGGGGTTCAATCTATAACATTCACAAAGCTGTCTGTTTACTAGTATATTTAGTTGCACGTCAAACAACAGAATTAGCTCTCGCGCCAGCATCCATTGCGTTACATAGAGCACTCGAGCCGCGATTTAGATGGGAAAACGCGAGATTAATGAGTTCGTGCACCCCTTTTAGCGAGATTTATTTCGAAGGCCACACGGGGAAAAGTGAAAATTAACTCCGCCGGACCCAAGGTGGAGTAATAGGGGAGGTAGCCGAGAAATAATGCTTGAATACGAGTATTAGTTACCTGTACTTTTTCCCTTAGATGTTATAAGTATTGTTGATTAAACGTTTTTGTTAAAAAATATCATAATAATGGAATATTCTTTGAAAATTAACTCTAATTTGTGCCAAAATGGTACATAGTTGAATAAGATGTTCCGATGTTTACCGCTAGATGGCGCTCCGAGTCTCGAATAATGATGAGCTGTTTGTCAGTTTTTATTTTGTTTTCATATACTTTTCATGAACCCTGAATAATAATTTGTTGACAAAGCTTTAACAATGTTTATGACTTCCTCCTACTAGTTTTTAGTACCGCCTCGGCAAAAATACTTACTTAATACGTTTGTCGAATACAGTGTTTATGTTCGTATCTTTAATTTAACATAAATAAATAAAGTCCCCTAAACTTGTATAATGTCCATTGTTAAAGAGGTAAATAATAAATAGAAGAGATCTTTAAGTTTAACTGTGTGTGTATTTAAGCGCCTACAGACAAACTCATATCAATAATATGCAACTCGTTGCTATAACAAAATGATTAGGCATTATTGTTTGTAAGTCTACAGAAATACAATTTATATCATTCTAATATTATATCCATTACGGCTAACGGGAAATATTTTTAACCAGCTTTCATCAGCGGTTTCACCTGCTGCTTGAGGGAAATATGTATGTTATTCTGACGTATTAGCTTTATAACTGCCAAGTTTCATAAAGTCTGTTCAGCTGTTTACGTGTGAAAAAGAAACAAACATTCCCAATATCACAAACATTCCCAATATCACAAACTTTCCCCTTTATAATAATAAGCGTGATTTTTTTGTCCTAAATTTTACTTTTTTGAGATGTCGTAGTCGCAATGTATGTAAATCATGTATTTTGCCTACGTTTTATGATGGTAATTTACTAAATTACAATATTTATTTGTTTCAGGTAAGACTAGTTCGTAAACGTGACTTTCGAGAACAATCAGCAACGCGACGAGGGATTCATAAAAACAAATATAATTCGTCAAATTGTTTGCGGTTTGACCGAAAAACACGCTTAGTAAGTCCGACTTGTTTACTTACAACAAGACGTTCCAACTTGTTTAAAAACCCTAGGATGTTCTAGAAAACAGAAATCGGAAGAATAACTTGACCAATTCTTGAAAGAAGTTTGCCACGGTACTGGTCAATAGTTCTTCTGGAATATACAAAGAAATTGATCCCCCCTAATGCCCCCTGCTATCTTCAAATCTAATTTCAAATATGTTTAAATCTAATAGGTACCAAATTCGTAGATAGATCGGTTTCTCTAGTACGACAATTAATCTTGTGATCAAGTTCTTATCATATTCGTTAAGTACCTGCTTTATGATTTCATGATTATTCAAGACATGACTACCTAATTTTTAACAATACATCTCATTAAGTGGTTTCTGATGTAATATCTTCATAGCCTTAAGCAATATTGTAAGGGCTCACTTATTAAGTTTTAGGAACCGTGATTAATAATAACTTCTGCAAGAGTTCTGTGGTCCAGTGTGATCTGGCTTTTGTTTTTGTCATAACAATGCATCTGCGTTGCCTCTGGTCTTGCTGGTGGCTGTAGTTAAAAGTATCCATTTAATCATAAAGATGATGTCTGTTTGTCATCTGTAACAAACCGGAGAAGTGTGTTTTTGCAATTTTGCACAAGATATAACGCTAAACTCTTGATGATCTTTTCAGTTCAATTGAAGTTTTTGTGCTAATTACAGTTTAAATACACCTTACAATCAAATAAATGGACTGATAGGATAAGACTGTAAATACTGTATTAGTAGAATTCTGTTGGCACCATTCGAACACGGAATTGGCGAAATTAAATTAGCATAGCCTATAAAATTTTACACTCCTAATATAAGTTGGTCAGCAATCACATTGAATTCACAGAAAGATTAGTCACAGCGCAGTTTTAGCACAAAGAGAGAGTCGTCAGGGTTGATGACACTTGCTGATCATTGGTCCTTGAGAGGAAACGTGTGCACTAACATGCTTCTCATGTACGAAGAGTAAACGGAACGGTACGGTGAAGTTAGCATCTATTTGGTAATTGATTTGTTTGACATTTATGTACGTGATCGGGATATGGCGACGTTTTGTGATCGGACCTCATTGATTATGAGGACAAGTTCATTAGTGACGGTTGAAATGATAGCAGTCCTTGTGTGTGCATTACAAGGCATTTACAATAGACACCAAAATTGTGTAACTAGTGAGTATCTTTCATAGCGTTCGATTCTGACTCGTTCAAAATCCATATAGGAATGAATAAAATTGTCGTAAAGCTAAAGTATTGAAGCAAATGATTATACACCAGTATTATGTCTAGAACCCTTCCTAAGAACTGATATTTATAGCATGTCTCACCAAGTTATTACTATGCTATCTCAGTATTTCAATAACCAAAAGCCAACGTATAGAATACAAGTCCTTTCACGTCTTTGGCCAGTCTATGATTAAGTTTAATTTGGCTCTTTCAGCGTCAGATGACAAGCAAATAATATAAAAGGTTTTCTATCAAGAGGATTAATGATTCACAGTATTAACCGTCTTTAATACGGTTTCAAATGCCATGTATAGGCAAGACGAATGCACACGACTTTGGTATTTACGCTACAAGACTTAAGGCAGGGGTTGCCATGAATCACAAGAAACTAGGTCACACTTGACTGAATAATATTTGAAGGGCAACTTATTTCTGTATTAAGTTATCTAGCCAACGTTTCGGGCCTCCGATAGAAGTAACTTGGTGTGAAGTAAATATTGTAAGACTGCAAAGGTTAAATTTATTATGCGGTTGCTTAACTTCTCTAGGAATGTGGTGAAATCAGCTGTTGTTTGTGGTGTAACTGAAAGTTCTAGAATATTAACTACTTAACAATCTTGTCACTTCTTGAAACTCATCACCTTGGTGACATCGTTATTTAAGTTTTATTTTTTATCTGGTACCTACACAGCCTAAGTTCTAAGAAGCGTCTAGTAGTCATAATGTACTAAATCTAAATAACGGTTAATATGGCAGCTGTTATAATGATAGAAGATAAAAGAAAAGCCATTTAGCAGATCATTATCGGAACAGAGTGGACCAGGACTATCAATAATATTATCTATTCCTATTATCAGCTTAAGATGGTTTGATAATCACTATCAATTGTGACGTAGATACTTCTGCACTTCACAGTACCTACTCTCCACTTAATAGAAGCGATGACAATAAGAACCATAACAAAACATATTGTTACATACAGCCACGTGTAAAATATTAGAAAAACAATAGGTTCCCATGAACATGATGGAAACACGACATTTGTGCCACTAAACGTTTGCTCAAGAATCTTGCTCTATGTGTAAAGAAAACAGCAGGAATACCAAGTTTTTATTATACATGCATACAGAATTTCAAAAACATCAATGAAGTGTTTTACTTATTATCGATAGTTTCAGTTAGCATCCCATCTCTAATCGAAAGATAGGTGCGCATCGAGAAAAAAGTTAATATTTTAATTGTTAATCGGGAGCGCCACTAAAAGGTGCTCTTCGAGGAACAGAAACGGTACGCTTCATTACGTGCGCTTCAAAACTAGTGCTCTTCGAGGAATACCTCGTTGAAGCGATTCATCTCAGTATGTTTATTTAGTGGTAAGTGTCAAACAGTTTGCGTTGTTGGATGCAAATGTCAGTGTTGTTGACGAGTGAAACGCTGCGCAATTCGTTCGCAGCATTTCCACATGCGAAGCGTCATGGCCGTTCTTATCAGTACCAGTGCAAGCTACGCTTCAACTGTCTTTGTCCCTTGTTTAGTACGGAAAATCTCTGCAAATTACCATCCAGGAAGTAATCACAAGAATTTGATGTCGTATGCTACTAGAATTTAACCAGAAATGTACTTATCTATACACAAATGGCTGCCGGGTCTTCCATCTTGATAGAGCTATGCTATCAAATATTATCCCCAGAAGTCGATTCGATACAAATTGAGGTTTTCCTGAAAGGGCCTGTTTACATAACCGTATGTCCTCATTACGATATGTATTTCTGAAACTATTTCCCTTGAAACGTTCTTGCTGAATGCTGTTTACATATTTTATTTTTGTTGTATTTGGATATTTTATTTACATCTTTGGGTGTGGTAAACGTGATCAGGTATTTTATTGGTTGCATTTGACACCTTATCACTAAATGTCGTACTAACAACAATTTTTTTTTCTACATTATTTATTTTTCTCTTTTTGGTGTCAGATTTTACTCGCAGCTTTCTCGCAGGTTGAAAGCCCTTCAAGCCTGATAAGATCAGCTTCACTCGAAAATGTTGAACATTTTGAAAATGTAGTTTAACCTCAGCTTCGATCTCGTTCCACAAACAGTTCAATAGCACCAGTAACGCGATCCAGCACTCTGGCTGTGTGTTTAAGGAGTAGGTTGCACTGGCGGCTGGGTTATGTAACTTTACTGCAGTTGTGCGGTGTGCACTCACCAGCATATCCTCGTGTGTGCCCCCGCCATTAGCTCGATGACTTTCACTAATATCGTCAATTGCTGATATTTATTGGGATTTTTGATGTCTATGGCTTTAAAAACTGTGCTTTTTGGGTTACACTTTACAACATTTATAGATCCTGCATGTTCACCCCTCGGTGTACAGTTAGTCATTATGAATTCTTAAGTTTTTTTTCGGTGGTCTTACCGCAAAAGTGGAATATTCGTAAGTGAGATCACAATGAGTCATTAATTACTCACACTTTTTCTCACAACTATTGTATTTTTTAGCCCAGTTCAATTCACTATTGCGTTTGCTACAATAGGCAGGTTTCGATATAGGTACTGGTATTGTTCATTCTAATTTATTTGACGTCATTCCAAATATGTCAACGGAATGTCTTCGATAGGTCTCTCTGTTAACTCATCTTTCTGAAGGACCTTGGTTACAAATTGCTATGAAAATCAGATAGTACTGATTTTGGAAATTGACATGGTAGAATGTTTACAGCCAGATTTCTTGAATAACAGTCATCTCACCGAGTAAAATAATCTTCTAACTAGAGATTTTCGCATCTGTATGCAAGAGTCCCTAATTTGCAGTAACTATGCCAGACCATGCCATAAAGTTCCCTTTATCACTAAGTTACGAAATTCGAGGCTCAGTGCCAAGTCAAAGAGTACCGTTGACCTTAAGTCTAATTTGTAATTATAATTAGATACACTAACTGATATGTTACGCTCGGTTATTTTTACTTTGATTTAAATGGTTTTGACGTGTCTGATGCAGTTATTAAATCGATTTATCTTGTGTTTGGCAGTTTTTATATAGCCATTGTAGTTATTTTTAAACCATTTCTAATTAATCCGTGAGCCATTTAAGAGAATTAACTCTTATAAAAGTTTTTAACAGGAAAACTTTGCACTGGTTTTCCAAGCAAACTTGCTTTTCTTTTTTGTTTAGAGGAGAAGTTCTAAGGATTATTTCTGTTTAGAAGTGCTGTAGTGTTGATGATAATTTCTGTTTAGAGTGCTGTAAGGCTGATACTAAGCAGAACACAGTGTACAAGTTTGTTTTAGCAAGTTGTCTGCGAATTGAGACGTTCGGCCGGTAGCCATTTTGCGCTTACCCAGAATGTAAACAGACCGTATCTGCGTGCATCTGTGCAACTTGAAGTATCGTCGTCTCGTTCGCGCGCACTGCGGCTGCATGTAGGTCAACAAGGAGCTTATCGGTCACAGGTAGTGTGTCTCGCTTGCACGCCGCGAGCCTTAGCACTGACTCCAGTGTTGTATGAGACGCCGCGGGGCGCGCACGTTGCCGTGATATGAGCCCGCGCATGCGTACTAACGCATCATTACGTTCCGTCTAATCAGCTGATTGTCAAGTTTTCTATTATTTTCCTATTTGTGATCTCAGTGCTGTGATATAAAGATGGGTCAGGCGTTCGGAACGACGAATTCTCACAATGACGAGCAGAGGCATTATACCAGAAAAGAAATAGGTATGTCAATTGTCTTGTTTGTTATTGTTGGAGTGGCTGACGGCGAGCCGAGTGCTGTTATGTTATTATAGCTATTGCACTGACAACGCTCTGTCCTGGCTTTGTATTGAATATCAGAATGCGACAAAGGAGCCCACTGCAACCTGAACATGCACATTATTGATATTGAATAGCCCATTCTGATGTGTGCTGGGCTAAGAACTCAAATGCCACATTAAGGGGGTATGCTTAGGTTGGACTGAACCTGTTTTTGTCACCTTATATACATAGTATTTAGCGCAACTTTATAATTAGAATCGTGACTAATTTTATCTGCGCGAATAAACGATTTCACCAAACAAGTTGCATTACATAGCAGGGACCCAAATCTGTTATTGCAATTGTGTCCAAAAGGTCTATCAATGACAACAAAATGAAAACTGGCTGTTAGAGATCATTTGGTCACAAATGTAAGTAAAGACTGAGTTTGGGTCCTGAACCTAAAAGTCCTGTTTTATTCTTAACTTATTTATAGCAAGAATAAGCATGGGTATTTAGATATTATTTGTATTTTCTCCAACTATTTTTGATATTTCTCTTCAACGTTCTTGAAATTCCCCCCAACTAATGTGATGTTTTGTTTGTGAATCATTAAGTAAAGTTCAATCAAACACATTTCTAGAAAGTTTTCAAAAGCCAAAGAGTCAAGGTCTGCTATAAGGGGACAAACGAACACTTTCTCTATAATGCTTATGTATAATTAATGTGCTGTTACATATTCATACGTATTGTTACCTTTACGAGTTGTTTCCACCAGTTTCTTGTATTGAAATTGAGTCAAACAAATACGAATACAGCGTGACCTCTTTGAGGTAAATCCGAAAATTTTCTTAGTTTCAATCGACTAGCCAAAAGCAGGCAATTCCAGGATTTTCCATCGCTCTAATAATGTTCTTCAGAATCGCATAAATACTTTTAAACCCGTCTTTTTATTAACGTGAGAAATATTTCAATAAATTGTAAAGTGACGATATTATGTCCATTTAATGTTGGTCATGGTGGTAAAGCGTTGGCATGGCACAGAACTTCATAAAACTTGGCATCTACTTCACATATTTTTTTCATAATTACTTTTTATTTTGGTATTATCCTCTACAGATGTACTAAATAGATTACTTATACTAGGGTCAAAGTCTTTGGGCCATTTTGGCTCCAAAAATGGTTTTGATTCAGATTATTTCGGGTTTTATCATTGCTTATTACTTAGATGCCAATGTCCACATTGCTAACAAAATTAAATACAGTTATACGAGTAATTCGGCGATTAATTTTAATTCTTCCTTCGTCTTCAATGTCAGTTATAATAATTTCAACCTTGAGACAAAGCAGTAAAAATCGGAGCAGAAAATGAAAAACTTCATAAGCTATAAAATACCGTTATGAGAAAAAGTATAGTGACGTCATTACTTAAGCTAGATGATTACTCAGTATTCTTGAAGGAAAGTACCGGAATGACGTTTAAGAGTATTGCGACAGTACTTAAGGATGTTTCATATGTTATTATTATAGATTCTCTTATATGTGAAGTGTCCATTAATCACGTCGGTATTATCGACGTACAGGATATATGTACTCGTCTTTGGTTGCATCAGATTATGGGTTAAAATGATGAAATACTTCATTTTCACATCTGAAAATCCTAAGGATTGAATAGACGGTAAAGTTTACTGATGGTATTATGATGCAACTAAATTAGGATTGTCTTAGTGACCAATTTTCAAAGTTCATCATCTTTAAAAGAAGCATAAGTTGTACAGAGTTTATCGTAATGTAATAATAAATGAATGTAATTATAAAGTGTAATAAATTATCAATATCTTAACGAACACTTAGTTTAATTACGTGCTTGTCTCAACAAACGTATGTTACTTTGATTGCGTATTGTGGTCTTATCGCGCGAACAAAAACAACTTATTTTTTGCGCTCGCCCCCTATCTTATGTCTGAGTAATAAAGTTGTTTTTTCTTCGTTGTAATTGATAAGTGTGTTTGTGACACTTTCATTGTACTCATGATGTATGCATTTCTTATCGTTTGTTATGAAATCTACAAGATATGGCCCTCTTGCCATCAACGTTCATTTTGTAGTTCTAGAAAGTAATATTATCTACAAATGTAATTAATACAATGTATATTTATCTTAGTAATAACTTTATCAAAACCGGCTAATCCTAAGTACTACTTACTTTGTATATTAAAGTGCTCTGTTCAGCGATTAAAAAACATGAGGCACATTAAAATAAAAGATTTATTTACATAACAAAAGTTCCCCAAAATAACGGTTACAGTTAAATATTTATAATAACAACGTTATGTTTGATAACGAAGTTAACTGTCATTTTTATTAACATTTTAATGATAAACACGTCTTCTAATTAAAAACGGTTTTTTGGACAGTTGGCTGCATTACTAAGAAGAATTATAAAATTAACTAATACTAATATTTATATGCAGAATAATTAACAGGTCAAGTTAACTATAATCATCGGCAAGGATATTGAGCCCTGACCTTCACCTGCGCAGAAGTGATTTATTGGTTCAGTGCGCAAAGCGATCCCCACTCTTCCGCCGAGAGCTCATTATCTGTGCTGATAACTATACTAATAGTTATGTATTTTACATTTATTGTTGACATTCAATTTATAAGAATTGTTTAGTTTAAATATTTATTTTTTGTTTAATTTATTTATTCTACTCAAATCTAGTTTGCATTTAAATTATTAAAATGATACTCTGCAATACATATTTTGAACATTAATTTTAACCTCCATAAATTCGATTAGCTAAAAGGATCTTATTTTTCATCAAATCATATATTTCTTTAGTTATTTAGATGTTTAGAAAGAAGATAAATAAGATTTTTTTTAAACAATGCTTTTGTACAAAAAAAAAACTATTTCTAAGATACACGAGATAGTTTATCGCATTTTATTGTTTATTAGAGTTTATTGCACTTTATATTGTTTTTATTTCTCTCTCTGATATCGAGAAAAATTTTCTACTCAGGTGCTAAAATAAAAATATTACTCATTCCTGTTTTGAACGACTTGAAATCAGATTTTGATCTTTGCTAACTCAGCCTTAGTTGTTGTTTTTCGTGCAAGTTGAAAATACTTATAGTTTTTTTTAGCTTTTGCTTTGTCAAGAGTAGCACACACGGGAATTATGAATTCAAACAGACAATTTTATCTGTACTTATAAATTAGAATACGTCACATCTATACATGTGTATGTATAATGACCCGACCGTCACCGAGATAATCTGCGGTTGTGTAACACATTGATAGCAATGATTTAACGCGAACCAGTTGTCTTGTTTCACAATACTTTAGATAGACTTACGACTATTTGCCGGACCGACTGGGGAACCGGTTTATTTGCCGGTTTAGTGCAGACCGGTAATTTCGCTGTTACACTGCGGTCACTTTCTTCTATCGCGTTCACTTTGGTTTGGACCTAAAAACTAAGTTACTGTATTATCTATATGTCTTTAATTAAATTATAAGTTTTTAGTTTTACACTGACCTGAAACACTTTTTTTTATAATTTTCTGATGTAGATACAAAAAAGTACTAAAAACTAACTAAGCTATCTTAATTTCCTATCTCTTAAAACCTGTCCAAGGACTATTGAAAACAAAATGACAACATGAATAAAGTCACTGAATTTGATACCCTATTTAATCTGTAGGTATATAACCTTAATTGCTTTTACATACCAATTACCTACTTTAAGTTATTAATTCCAATGTTGAAGTAGGAAAATATAGGAATAATATGCATTGTTGTTTCCTTGTGTATTTTATACTTGTGTTGGTATGTTTCCTACTTTTGTTATAAAATAACAAAATTTTATTAAGTTATTTATGTAATTAATCACACAGTATTATGGGTAAAACCTTTTTATAACGAAGACGGTAGACTCCATTTTTTTCTGTAATTTTTTGTGGTATTTAAAATCAGTTTGTTTGTATATTGAAATGCTATCAACATCATTCAATGATTACATTGCTTTTCTTGTCTTTTCAATAGCTTTGCTAATCCTCATTTGTCCATTAAACCATGAAGATGTTTTTGAAAATCAAAAACTTTTGCCTGTGTAATAACTTGTTCTCATCTCTTTGCCTTTTTACAAAAAGTCAAGACATCTACATAATCAGGTTCAGGTTATTGACACCTTAAATTGATTCTTCAATCCCAAAGCCAATGAAACTAAAAAACTTAGGTCAAAAACCGAACGAGACTAATAATAAAAAAGCCAGGTAGTGTCCACCTGCAGGTCATGTTTGTGCTCTAAAAACCAAGGTGACCGCACAACTACAATAAGTTTAGGTTTTGTGGGAAACCCGTTTTCAAATGACGTGAATGCTACCCATCTCAAATGAGACGAGACAATTTTATAAAAAGATTCTTTGACTTACAGGTAGCAAGAGATCTAAATTGATAACTTGGGACTAATAACCGTCTGAGTGAAGACTTAACGAATGTTTAATTTAATTAAAATGTTCGCAGCACGACCACTAAGCCTGATATATCTGAGTACATAGATTGTAACAAACATTCTGAGTATACTGAGCACTTGTAAGTGATCAGTGCCTCTAATTTTAGCTCGCTAATCACTTCACTAATCAAATTGTAAATAGTCCATTATGGCGGACTCTAGATAACGCGAATAACGTAGACTAAGCGTTTTTCCAACGCATAGACTCTGCTATCTAGATGCTACGGAGAGGCTACGGTGCATCGTAGTCTCCGCGTAGTCAGCGTAGTAACTGCGTAGACTCTGCGTAGGCCTAGCGTAGACGACATGTAGTTTTTGCGTAGTCGATATGTAGCTATGCGAAAATTACTAGTGAAGATGTTACTCTTGTGTCAAAGTAGTGTCTGTTGCAGAAGCTTGAATTTGATTGTGATACGATTAAAATACAATCAAATTGTAATTTGTCTTCACATATAATTAGTTTATTATATATAATGCATGAGTTGCACACGTCTCGTAGTGATTGCACCTACTCGTAGCATCATCGTCCACCTTGAGCATGAACTAATTATGTATTGCATAATGACTGCCATCATGATTGTACGTGTACGAGGACGGTTATATTCCGACTGCGATGTATTTTCTTTGTTATATTATTATAAACTAAAACAATACATAGTATACAGCAAAGATTTAAATAAAAGAAAGCATCCTGATTCAACATAACAATATAACATACCTACAAAGTAAATTGTTCAATAATTTGTCGCGATCTCTCAATGAGGCACAAAAAGCAATACAATGTATCAACGGTCGTTGTTTATATTCTTTGTTCGGGACTGAATCAACTGCGCGCGCGCCGGATGCGACGCACCGACGTCGCCGCGTCGCACTTATCTTTTTAACCGCCGCCTCACATGTTTGTTGTGGCACCCATACTTTACTCGCAATTAAAACTTTTAAAACTATTGCAGTAATTAGATCATAAGGTGCACCAATTACTGTTGATCAATTTTCTAGTCTAACATTCCAATATAGCGGCGTTGATCAATTTCGTTCTGATGTATTTTTGTTTGTCCTTGGGGAATGGAAAAGTACATGTTCTGACGTACTTCAATTGTGTAGTTTGTAAACTGATTGAGTGTATTTAAAAATACTTTTTCTACTGATTGTCCAGCCGCCTTGTGATTGTGACCGATTACTGATTGGCATTGAGATACGCTCGGGGCTCCGACATTACGTACTTCAAAAACTGTAAACATATTTCTTTATTTGTTCAAATAACAAAGTACCTTATAGAATCAATTACCGATTCATGATTACCGAATCTACATTGTCACTATGGATACTTGTGTCCGTTAGTAAATGTCTCATTCTCTGAATCACGTCTCGTTGACAACGCAATAAAAAGGTTGAATTCGCGCGCTGTGTACTGAAGTGTGGCTGAGGTCGACCGGCGCCGGCGCAGCTCAAGGCGAACCGCTCCCCGGCAAACAAACAATATTCGGTTTTAATTTACAACGCGAACACTCGACGTTTTGCACAAAATGAAACTCGGAGCCAACGGATAAGAAATGTGAGAAAGTTTTTAACTTTCCAGAAATGTTGGTCAGAATAAATGCATTTTTCTAACAAAGCTTAGTAGTTTTCTAAGAGCTAGTTAACTGATGATTTTCCTCGACAAGTCTGATGGCTACCAAAATTTGATAAAATTAGAATTCTGAACGAGTGGTGACTGGTTAACAGAAGGCCATTCGAGTGTATTATTTTGGGATCGTATTTGAGAAGACGTTTTGCTGAAAATATTCGTAATTTTAAACGTTGTTTTCGCTGCGTTCGAGGTCATAACAACAGTGGATTAATTCAGTATCCCATTATTGAAATAAAAACACAAACTTGTATAATTCATCACATACCTACAAGTTTTAATACATACAAAAAATCATGTTAATATTTGGGCGACAAATGTCTGCTTTTTTGTTTTTTGAATACTACGAAGTTATCTCTGTGATTGGTGGTTACAAATCCTTTCGTATATTCAGGATGTAATGCTGAGTTATAAACAGTTCCACTCACATCTCGCATGACACAAAATGGCGGCGGCACTTATTCAATGCAGATACCGGTTGAGTGCGGTTCGCACTTAGTTGGGCCATTCGCGAATAATCCAGTTTGCGCAAAACATTTCCATGTATTTATACAATTCCCAAATGTAGGCTCGCCAACGTTCTACAACATGCAGAGGCAAAATATCCAGAATTCTACAGCAAAAGGTTTTAGCGTTTCGCAGAAATTGGACTATCTGGTTCAGGTTTCCTTTGGCGTACTATTTGGTTTTGCGGTTACTCGTCACGGTTCTAGCAAAGTAACAACATCGCGGTCAGACAGGGCCATTACAAGAGGTCAGTCAACCTGTTATGATGAACCTCTGCCTCTTTTATAGTCTATACTAAGACTTGAAAATCCTAGAAAGACAAATCCTTCAAAAGTCAAAAGTGTTTGTACAATAGCTTAAAGGATTTCAATTAAGATTCTAAATTGCTCGTAGCGGATATGAAAAGGAGAGTGTATGCGGGAAGTGAATGCTGCGCAGGTAGAAGCCAGCGAAGCTGTCGGAAATGAACAGGTTGTTCACAATAGTGCTCCAGAGCACGTACACTCGTATAGAAGCTTTGAACAGCTGGAGAAAGTTACAGACGCGTACAAATCGAAGCAAGTGGTAAGAAAAGCTCCTGCTTTCTACCCTCATGGAACACGTATTTCAATGGCTATCGTGATCCTACGCTTTTAAGCTTTGATTTAATCTAAATGTACAAACAATTTCAGTTCACAACTTAGTCCATTGAAGGCATATATGACCGTTTTGCAGAAATGCAGCTGATCTAATCTTGTGGTAAGAAGTTAAAAAGTAGAGCAATTTATTGGCAGTCCTAATAATGAACTCTTAGCCCAGATAGCGAACTAGATCAGGTAACCTGATAGGTTGTCTAAAGTCTAGACAAACGTCCTTCAGGCTATTAAATCCTCCTGTTGTTTGTTTTGATTGTGCGTTTATCACGTCCGTCGTCGTGCGAATGTCCATCTGATACAATAGGGCATCGAGGTATCATCGCAAGCACGAATGATCTTTTGTTTAGGCCTTTGTATGAAACTGTGTTTTTATATCGGGCTGCCATATCATGAATGATGATGATGTTAACGATGATAGTCACAACTGCTCAGGTAAATAAATTGGCCAATAAGGAGATTTCTAGTGGAAACAGCGAATTCTAAACTACTACACTAGTTTCATAAGAAAGTAGGATCGAAGTTCGTTCAGTAGCGAAGTTATAGCTCTGCATTCGTTATGATCGGAAAGTTATGTAACGTTTATGTTTAGTTGTAGGTAGACTACTAGGTGAGAAAATAAAAGAAATTTAGTAAAAGATATACAAGTCTATATTCTATGAAAGGATCGGCAGAGCCGGGAGTGGGTTTAGAATAATCGAGCTCGCGTTAAGTTCTGGCCCGCTATAGAAAACCACTATCCTGTATAGTCAGGCAGCTCGGCAGCGGTCAGGCGGGGTAAGTGTGCAGCGAGCTAGTAGATGCCGGACGCGCAGGTAGATGCAGGACACGTAGATAGGCGCGGCACGTAGGTAGACACAGGCACGTAGGTAGACACAGGCTCGTAGGTAAGCGCACTTAGGGTAGGTGCACTACGGTAGGTGCACTGGAGGTAGTCAGGTACTTGAACCCTGGAATGTCCGTTATGTTCCGTCTTAGTTACGGTCCGGTTATATTCCAGCCACGACTGCAACATCCCGATTTCCACTTACTCACTACCTAACTAAATGGAAAGCAGTGATCAAGCACTAGATAGCATCGAGATGAGGCAGCCTAGGCAGCGTGACAAATTATAATTCAGCCAACAAAATGTAATCTAAATGCAAGTGATGAGAATGAAAATATGTGAATGATTTAGAAAGCAAAGCACTTGTTTAAATGAAGTTAATTAAATTAATAAATAGGTAGACACTATAAGAAATTATTTAAAAGGAAGAATATGGAAAAATAATTGTAGGGCGTGGCCCTCATGACACGGTCTAAGTGCACCGGTCATGTAAGGTCAAATACCACATGATATTTTTTTTTTAAAGCGTTATGGCAATACACAGGCTGTAATATTCCACAAGAACAGCAACAAAGGCGTGATCGTAGCATGAAATAAAAGACTGAGCGCACAATGAAATTAGCAAGTCATTCTACGACACGTCACGTACAACTGTTTCTAAATGCACATAATAAGCAATATTTTGCAACACTCACCCGATCTGGGGTATACACTGACTCTAAAGGTAATTTTAAAAGCACAATAGTTTATTTAGAATTAAATTAAATGCGATATACTAGCGAGTTAAAATGTACATAGACCAGTCTATATCGGCTCGCGGCGTCGTGCTAGTCACCGTCTGGCGATTGTCCGCCGGCTCTGCTCGCGTCACCTCATAGGAGGGATAGTTTGCCGAACCGGTTTCCGTCACCCGTCAACGGCGCACGGCTCGCGGCGCGCGGCCGAGATATAGCAAGTCTAGTATTTTTAAATATTCAAAATATAACGTACAACGTTACAGTTACGAGCTACATTCATTCTCTTTACAATAGCTGCTCATAATTTATTCTTTTCTCTATACATTGTTGAATCTTATACATAGATGTTATTACTACTAGACCGGTCGTCTCCCTGACCCAGTAAGAGACAATACATTAATGACGTCACTTTATAGTTCATATTTATGACGTCAGGCATCTTCGGGTAATTCAGCAAGCACTTCGGGTGGTATTCCCACTATCTTTTATCATTAGACTTCTTACTAAAACCTATTAATATATGTAAATAGACAAACAAATTTATCTAAAGACGGAACACGAAACGTTGATAACGCAGGTGTTATTATTCGTCTTATTGATAAGATATCGCCATGATAATATGGAAGATAGTGTAATATTCAATCTGGGACTACGACCTTACTGACACACTTTATTGAATTGCGTAGTTTCTTATTTTTGGGATGAAAGAAGGCATGTCATTGTCTGCTCTTTGTGTGGGAAAATGTGCGGTATCAAATTTTAACACGTATATTCATCATGCTATAAAAGATATACTTTATTATAAGACTTGTCCAATTTTCATCGACATTCACTTTCCCATTAGCTTTCAGCTAAATATTTAATGGCTCTCTTTGACTGACCATTTAATTAAATTGAATTAGAAACATAAACATTTAACACTACGACTACATAGACGACCGACGATGATAACACAGATTAAGGAGTTTCAATACAGCAGAAAACATCAATACTATTAATAAGTCGACAAGGTGATAAGAACACAACTATGTCATTATGTCAATTAGACAGGCATTTCAGGGTTGTCGTTTCTGTCCTAATTATACTTGAAAAGACTATTATTACTTTAGAGCCAGTAAGGGTTGTAGCGATAAATGAGCTTTATACCTACAACAGTTTATCTAATTAGCACGACTAATTGTCCAGACGTGATATTATCGGAGTCATTGACATTAGCCCGGGGCTATTAATAGACGTCTGCCCTGATGCTCTCTGGCTAAAATAAAGCCTCTTAGAGGTCATATAAGTGAATTGGAATTTTTTCAATAGACATCTTTCGATAGCCATATCTCTGATGTTTTATTATTAAAGATACGTCTTACAGATAGTATTAATAATGAAGGCAGTTCTATTATTCCGGCGGAAAATCCACTGCCATTCATCCAGAGATAAGCAAAAAATAAGTAAACATATTTTTCAATTCCATTGTGAAGGTCTGCTGCGATTCTTATTTGAATAGCGTTGTTATCTTTCTTCAAATAGTTTTTTTGATTTTATATTTTTGTAATCTTGCAGATATTATTGCTTTTGGTTATCAGACATTAATTCGCCAAAATGTAGTCAGTACTATTAAAAGATTGACCATCATCCAGCACTTTCACATCACATAGAAAGGATCATTTACTTACGCAACAAGAGATCACGCGCATAGTTTTAGAAAGTCTTACAACGTTAATTTTGCCTGTAAATGTAAGATAGAAATTGTCTTCTAGCTCAGTGAGTGATGCTTGATTGATAGGCTCAACTGAGGCTCAACTAGAGGTGTTGTGAATTGTGTAGTTTCTCCTTGAGAGAGATAAATTGAAATACAACTATCTATTTACCTTAATTAAATGGTCTAGATTATTCCAAACACAACTATCATACATAATATGGATCAGTCAAAGTAATAACATCGAAATATGCGGTGGCAGTATAACCATTTCACGGAAGAAAGACCACTCGTAAACTCCTGCCCTCATGTCCAATTAACAAGCCTAGTTCCCCATATTGTTTAATTAGTAAATGGGTCGTTACGGACTAAAAGGAAGTAGCAAAACAAATACATCATTTAAATAACTCAGATAAAAGAGAGTGTCCAACGAGATAAGCTAGTTCGACGGCACGTAATGGCTGCCTTGACAGTCCGTTGACGCTACTTCACAACAATATGGCGGAATGCATTTGTTTTAATTTTCTTCAAGTATTTGATGGTCATCAGATAAAGCCTGCTTTGTACATATTTGTTTTGTTTCATTATCTAGCATTTTGAAAGTCAAGTGGGTGTTATAGCTATCTTCGTAGGAGTAAATGTCCTTAAAAAAGAATTTAGGATTTAGGGTCATTTGGTCGACGAGTCGTTTTAAAAGTCGTGTCATTCATCGTCTGTCAATATTAAAACGAAATTTCTGATACGTCACTGTATTATTGTCTGCCTTTATTTTGTTAAGTATTTTAGAGTGGGACAGTATGTAAGCGATTTATTGATCAAGACTAGGATATCTTATAAGATATCTCAGATGTAAGTACTAACTTCTGGAATCTACTAAATTATTATATTTATCAAATTAGTAAACACAACAAATATGTCTTGTTTATCTTGGACCACAGGTGTTTCGATAATCTCAGTATCACGATGACAGAGGCAGGTGTTAGCTTAACGACCGTAGTCTATACTTCGGCTTCACTCGCTAATGATATGGCAACACTGCGTCTATGCCTGAGCGTCGTGATTACGAGCTGTGAGCCCTCCATAATGATGTGGTGTCTAAGGGAAATGGCAGCTCCCTTTCTTCTATTAATTTTTGCTATTTCTGCCTAGGATTATTTGCTATATTCAGTGAACCAAGTGCCAATCTCGTCTATAATTAGGGTTATATACAGTTGGGCAATATCACAAAATGGATGCTAAAACAGATTGGTGTATCTTCGTCTTGATTTCAGTTCTCCTGAGAATGTTCATCCGATAATATCGAGCACACACATACAATACATATTCAGTACCCACACACAAACCCGATACGACACTTCCTCTTAAGGGATCGTCAATAAATTAGGTGTCGTATAAACAAGGAGGGAGTGGAAGTTGTGACATTTTGATATGCGATGTTCCATCTAATACGAAAGAGTGACGTGAGGGATCGGTGAAACAGTTTGTGCGATGCGAGGCGATGTAATATATGGCTGTGCCCCAAGGGACGTGAGTAATGCACGTAGCGACACGCCGTTACTAGTATTTCTCACAGATTCCTATCTGTGTGTTTACGCTTTTGTTTCCCTTACGGGGAACGTGAAAACCGCGGAAATAGAAACACAATGTGAGATGATATACGTACCTATACATATATGTACAGTGCAATTGTAAACAAGAATTGTGTTACTGTTACTAAGAAGATAGAAAATTCTTAATAGCTGCATTTACCATTTAGTTAAATAGACATCTACGCGTATATTTACAAACTTCAGTGTACCTATCCTCAATATTGTAACAACAGAAATTGTGAAAGACGGCTTATTGCTCTTTAAAACCCGACATCGGATCTGTAAATCCAATTTACAGTTCATTACCATTTCAGCAGCTCAGTCCCAGGTAATCACACTATTAGTGGGTCGGCCATTGAACCGGCTATATCCGTACAATGATGAACCGGAAACGTCAGTGGGACAGCAATGCTGTATGTTTGCCAGCTTTTTGGCAATCCCCCTTCAGACTTCCGTACGTGATATTTTGGCACTAACGACAGTGCCAAGATATTGTGCTAAACTGTATTATTGTAGATGGGTTAACGAATTGATACTGTAATTGAATAATGGTTACATATAACGTTCAAAATGTTACAGACATGATTGAAGTGTTACACATACCATTTGGGGCGAACAATTGAGCTGAAAGTGAACTGTAACTACAGATTTTTTTATAGCATAACTGTAACTACAGGTTTCAAACAATATTTTTCTTTAAAGTTCTTGAAGTTGTGAAGGTAAAACAAATCTGTGCAGTGTAGACTTAACCTATGGATACTATTCAGCTGCTTCTCATCAAGTCATCTATGTATATGTAGATGACATTATATCCTTTTGATGAGTGAACTCAAATGACCGTGCAAAGACGATGTTCGTGATATCACCATATTGACATGTACTCTTAGCAGTACCTAGTGACGTCACAGTTGCGCAACTAACTGCGCTATTGTGCACTATCGCTTAATGATCATGGTTTACAACGCCCCCTTTTAGTTATTTACCCACTTGATTGTCATAAATAACGCACTAAGGGTTTACAAGAGGATATAATTGATTGGGCCATAGGTACACCAGATGAAATATGTATAAAAGAATGGCAAAGATGAGTTATTTCTGTGTCGTAACCTTAAGAGGCTTAATTCAAGTTAGTATTTATTAAAAAATACTGGGCAATGTTATAATCAATATTACATCTTTAGAAGAAGCTGAAAGTCAAAACACACAACTTCAGCATCTTCGTTGAAAGTTGCAAGTTGTTGTGAATTAATTGCACTTAGCAACTCTTTGAAAAACTGCTTTATGCAACCGGTTCTCCGGTCTTAATTATATTCCGTTTATCTTTTGAAGAGTTATATACGAAGTGGGACCATTTGGCTAGCCTGTGCAGCTGGCTGGTCCGGGCTCACCGCAGCTCACAGAGATTGGATCACAATTTATGACTTCCAGTCGATAAATTCATTGGAAACTGGTCTATAGTTTGTAGTGCCTGGTTTTGTTATTGGTTTTCATCAAGATAGCGCAATCGTTTTGTAATTGGTTTTCTATTGAATAGTTGATTTCCTTTTTGCGATAAACCTATTCAGCTGCAACAACTATTATCTAGAATCAAGGATTTGCGACGGGTTAATGAAAATAAATTCTTCACATACACGAGATTTATACAATTATGTGGTAAAATAAATCCAAATAGTAAATAGTGATCACGATTAAAAACCTTATGAATATAAAATCTATGTCTAGTAAACGGTTTGAATAACAAACCACTACGTTAATTAAACAGGTCGTATTTTATAGCACACTTCATTAGGGACCCTATTGATAATACCTAGCTCGGTCTAGGTAATCCATATTAGAGTTCCCTCGTTAGTCTCAGCACTTAGTCCTTGATCTAATATTACTAGAAAGGTCCTAATATCAGGAATTCATTCTGAGCGTAGTTTCTTGTGACAGAAGAGGTGTGTTATTAAACATTGCTCAATATAAACTAGATTGGTGCAATGAAACCTGTCGAGGCAGCAGTCTAGTTGCGAGCTGGTTCAGAAACTGGTATATCTAGTGATATTGCAGCTGTGATAACAGTAAGGGGACATTGGCTCCTATATTATTTGAATATAGATTGAAACTTGATTATGGATTTACATAACTTAGTAACGCCTTTGAGTTTTATTAGGAAGATTATGACGACTAGTCTAGTGCTTGCAAGCGCACTTTAGAATATATGGTTTGTGTTGAAAGTAACGAATTGCACAATTGTATTCCTCCTCTAGAAAATCATTTCTTGTAGTGAATTTAGGTCCTTAAGTATGTATATTACACTATGTACAGAACATACGATATGTGATGCAATAACATAGACTTCTAAGTATATAAAGCCAGACATCGGTACATTCCGTACATTTATAAGATACGTGATAACTGAAGTATAGATAAAGAGGCCCAAATTCCTACATGTATAACCTACACACTTCAATATACTAGAATAGATTTCAGAATTCGCTCAAAATAGATTAACCTTTTGTCGAATGAACAAGATAAAGTTAGACCTTTGGAATTATAAATTTCTCCGTAGGGATTTATTAAATCCAGTCGCCATTTTCCAGTCGACGATAGTTCTGTCTGACTCAAGTGAAGCAATTATCGAGGATTTTGCTTTTTAATCGCTTTTCCTGGATAATTTGAGTATTTGGACTCGAGAACGGCTAACGAATTGCGTTATTGTGAATTGGTTTAAAATATGCCATGATCAGGTTTTAGTTTATAAAGGGTGCTGCGAATTTTAATCTAATGAGTCGTAGTCGTGCGTCGCGAATTTCTGATTTATAAGATCATGTTTACTTATTATTGGTATTTTTTTACTTCTTTTAAAAACTGGTTTTATATCCTCGTGACCATTTATTTAGCACATCTTTTTATGTCATCTACAGTCTGGGGGTGTAGTATCAGCTCGCCCCCTGGATCTTGCCCCTTCCGATTAAAATGTTCCACTCGCCCCGTTTTTATTAATTTGGAGTTGTGGTTCGCCCCTTACGAAAACCCTTACGGGGCGAGTGAAAAATTTAACAATTAAATAATTATTTTGATGCATCGACTCGCCCCTTGCGGCATTCCCTTTGAAATTTGAAATTTTTATGTATACAATCTCTTTGTTAGTTATGGGCTCCTGGTACTTTTGTTACCGGTACAAAAAGTATCGAGTCACATTTTCGGGTTTATAAAATGCCCATGTTGTCTTCACCTGTGTTTTAATGTAAATTTTATTATTTTATTATATTTATATGAGAGCTATTAAAACCTTTACCTACATCGAAATTTTTCATTTAAAATTTCTTCTAACACTTTCATTTCTGACGGTACTCTGCTACGTGAAATTTTATGCGGGTGACGAAACGAAACTCAAAATTTAAATATTAAATTATTTATTTTGCTCGAATGACCAATCGGGATTTGGTGTATGGAAAAAATAGTTGGTGACCAATCGGTACTAATGACAAATTGGGAATAACTCCTCCCTATTAGTACTGAATTTTGCTTTATTTTGTCATAATTAGTGCATTTTTAATACATTTAACTTGTAGCTTAGTATTAGCTTTTTAGATAGTAAAAATCCGTAATTTATTCATCAAGACTGACATAGTTACTATGACTGATTTACATTATATATATTACACTTTTTTAACTCCACATGCAGTTTTATTTCAATTTTCACTATTAAATCCCAAGGCATTATTGAAGTTTTAAGAAAAAATATTCATTTAAATATTTTATAACCTTAGAGTGCTGACAGTACTTTTAACTAACCAACAATCGGGGGCGAGTTGGAGTATCTAATAATTTAAGGGGCGAGTTGATGCACTTAGGCAATCAGGGGCGAGATCCAAGGGGCGAGCTGAGCCTACACCAGTCTGGGTTGTCTATTTAATTCGCCATTAAGATAAAAAAAAACTTGTTCTTAGAATTAATGCAGTATTTAAAACAATTATTGTAGTCTACGTGTGTTACCACGTAGAACAATCCTTGACCGTATTGTGAAGTATAAAGTCACATTTTTTTCAAATTACTAAGATAAATGTAGTGTGTTTGTTATTCATACAATTTACTTGCGTTGTTTGCACAGAGGTCGTAATGTATTCAATTGTGGGAGTTGAATAGTTTTTTGTTTAGCATTGTTAAACAGACATTGTTAGAGTTCTAGATTATTCTGTGTTTTTTAATAGATCAATTTACTTTTTTACTAATGATATTCTATTCTATTTGCAGGTAAGTTATGTCTGCGGGTCGTTAATTACTGAGTGAGTAATAAATTGGCAAGGTAGGTGACAATAAAGAAATTTATAAAACAAGCTAAGTAGCAGAGAATATAAATATTGACACGGAGGGAATCCTTGAAATAGATTGAAGTGTTATACATCAAAACATATTCAATGTATTGAAATATTATAACAGTGCTATAAAGCAATATGTAGGTGTCCACATAACAATGATTCTTGTCATTGAAGTTTGTTGTTTGAGGAACTTTACAAATACCATGATAATGTCATATGCCTATTAATATGAAATGGCACTGGAATGTCTATTGATCTTCTTGTTACATCACATTATCACTATTACATAGAGAGTTTTGTTTTAAAGGCACAATGTCTGAAATGACTATGAAGATCCTCAGAAATATTTAATTGTAAATCATCTTTGAATTTCAAAGGCGACAACAAAAAAGTCAGTACAAAACTGTAGGTGTGAATGTAGATGCATGGAGGTGAGGTGAACCGTGAATTTAGAAAGAAATGAATGTTAGAATGACGTATGACAGGGTGGATTGGAAGACCATGGAAAACCCCTAGCACAGTTGGTAACATGACAAGAAGAAAATAAAATAATTAGTAAAGACTGGTTAGCAAACTCATGGTATCATGATAGTAATACTTGCTGAGATAATGACCCATAATTTGATGACTAACCCACTGTTCCACACAATGATGATCTCATATTTTTCTCGCTGTCATAGACACATAGGTAGGACAAAGCAGATATATTCAAATATTTCACGCGGTTTTACCCATATCCTGGGAGTGAAAGATTTTACTATTGCAGCAATTAAGGTTCAAAATACTGTGTCAAGGGAGCCTAGGTAGAAACATAATACATAATCTAATTCATATCGGTTACTGCGAATTAGTTAATGAATGAATTGACATACATACTGTTTACACTGAACGATAACGAAGAGTATTCCTATATTCATGTTACTGATTGAATGTTAATTAATACTATCGACTATCAAATACTTGTTGAAAAGCAAAAATGGAACATTTCTTGCAGTAAAAAATATACAGAAAAATACACAATAGTATTCGTTTCGTTTCGAATTACGCAGTACAATTGAATTACATTTCATTTCAATACAATGCCGACTGGTAGCGACCCCAGGATGTTATATTTGTAAATAAATGCAGTTTGGAGTTAAGCAGAGTTATGAAGCCCCACAATTATTGTAACCTTGACAGTAATTTTGCACCTGTGAATTCAGATTTGACTATTTTTCCTTCTGGTTTTCTGATTCTAGTCTCTATGTCTCACGATACCCTCAAAATGCACTATATTTAGACTAAAAAGACTGATTCAATAATCAATATTTATAACGTGAACTGACTCAAAGTGTTTATCTAATACAAATAAATCAGACGTCGATAAATTCACGAACATATATAGGTATTAATCATGTTTTGGTGACAAACTGACTGATAGAGGATTATTTACTTTGGCTTATCTCACACATAAATATTTATGGTTTTCCTTACTTTGAAAATTAGGTAGTACATGGTTTACTTTTATCAGTAATTTAGTCTATGAATGATTATTGTATTTTTATAAACCTACTAAATACTATACATATAAATACTATATTTGATTAATTTTTGTATAAAAAATTTATTAACTTATTAAAATAATTATTTAAGGGCCCATTTCTCAATCATCAGTTAACTAACAACATTTTTCACAAAAGCTATCAAAACATTACACATATTCTTCAGATAAAAATATCTGGCGACTGAAAAAACGGCCCTAAAACAAATAAGTATGTAATGTTATTTTACTAAATACATATAAAGTTAGCAACTTGTTTAGTTGTTATTAGTATTCTGAAGGTTTTTTGTGAATGCTAATCCGACGGCACACGCCCGAGACACGAGCGCTCGCGAACGAGTCTCTAATATTAATGACTTTATCTAACAGTCTATCCCCACCACTCGTCCCTTACGATGTACCCGCAATTTTCATATATGTACTTAACTTTTTGTTACTGTTGTCGTATGAGTGCTTTAGTTTGGATGCACTTAAGATAATTTTGTGAAATGGTTTTTGTAAACTGGTAAAATAATAAAATAATGACATACTTACTTACTATGTTAAAAATATCTATACGTGTCGTTAAACAAAAGCTAATAAATTAACCGTTCAAAAGAATGGATAAATTAGTACTAGTAGAGTCAGTGAAGTTGTTTCTAGAAAATCAATTTGCCTAGTTTTCGATAGAATGTCATTGACGTGACCCGGCCCAGTGAGCTGTGAAACGCACTGAACTACGTTTATTTCGCGTTGATTACCCATTAATCGGCTTCCTGCTCCAGCGAGAAAAAACTTAGACATTGTAAGCCTACTGCTTTTATTTACAGGTTTTATTTTTACTTCTTCATACATTATGTATTGATTTTGTTGTGAAGTAGGGGTTAGATAATGATTAAATGAAGGATCAAATTTTGTATTGTAATTTTAGAGAATTTATTTGCGAATCATAAATATATTTTTATACAATACATTTTAATGTTGCAAAAGATAACTTGATTACAATTATATATCTTCAAAATACTAGGTTACGACCTTGAACGTCTTTCATACCTCCAAATCAGGTAGATAGTACTTAGCAGTAACTCCAAAGTGATACATTCATTATTCCGACAATTGTTTGTTCAGTTATAATTGGGTCGCAATATGTCGCCGTATTTAAATTGCTAATAAATACATGAATTAATTAATTAACCAAACACGACGCTTCGTTATAATTATTGTGTTGGTAAATAAAATATAGTATTTACATAAATCTACAAGTTATTACCGGTTGGTTACCAAATCTATGATGAATGGAAGTAAAAACCGAATGATTTGTACAATAAATAAAAGTAAAATTGATCGTGCCAAAACGTTGAGATAAAAACGTAAGAAATATAAAAATAGTCTTGAATTCTTCATAGTCCTAAGATCCGATTAATTCGTCATCCGAAACTCCAAATGTTTTCTTTATACGAGGGAAAAACGACGAACGAAATAATTCAACGTATTCTCCCTTTCCCGTGTTTGTTTGGCGTCTTAGCTGTAAAACATACGGGCTGACCTCGCGACCTGTGCCGCAGTGTCACACGGTCAGTGATAACTCTATTATCATGTTATAATTAATTAATTACCCCCTTAATGCGTTTAAACTGCTGGCCTTAATGACTATTTATAAGTATTAAGTGCTGGATATGATTGAATCTTGATGTGGAATTAAATTAAATCTGTTTATGCCGTTATCGTTAAATAACAATGTTTCGAACGCTTTGATATCACTATAACTCTCTGCAAAGAATTAACTGTTGCATTTGATTAATTTTACTCTAACTCAAATTGCAATTTCAGACGTCTTCGAAAAATCAAATCTTTGTGTCTGCGCGAACGAAACTTGACGATTGCCTAATCATTTTGGGTTTCCCTGTTACTGTGATGATAACCTCGACAGTTCCGCACATTACCCTCGCCCGTATAATTCACCGTCTTTGTAACGGTGGCCGAGTGATTTATACGACTGGCGCGAATTTATTAAGAGGACGAATTGGAATTTTTGGCCCCAAGGATGTCAATTTTTCTCAGTAAATACAAAACGGATCAAAATACAACTTGGTTACCTGAAAGTTCATGATATAAACCTTATTTTGTTAGTTGTAGAAACATGATTAGGTAACTTTTATAACAGAGAAAAATATATCAAACATACCTCTTTTTAAAAAGAGATTCACATATTATGGGCAAACGGGACCGATTTAAGCCTCTTAACTTTTTTAGTAGTTGAGTATATACATACTCTTTAAAATTGTAGTAGGAATTTTTATTAAATTATCATTTCTACATATTAAAATTACAAAACCATTTTGTCGCTTACGACTTTTAGTTATAAGCTAGCGCGCGTATTGTTATCCTCGCCCCGCTCAGACGCTCCGACCCCTTTTGGCGCCTTAGATGCGCGTGCCGGTTATGGAATTATTGTTGACCACTTCCTCGCCTTAAATCATTCATCATCGTTTGCCTCACGCCTCGTTTCGATGGCGGGGTGAGCAGATAGATGCCCATGCATTATTATTTAGACTGTATTCTTTAAATGCAAAGATAACATGTTCATCTAAAGTCTAAAGATATGTTTAGTATTTACATATATACATATATGTACTTACCAGCTGCAGGTCTTTTTTTTTTTCCGACGTCAAAAATCATCAAATGACCCCTCCCGCTGTGGGTTAGCAGCGGTGACGGAGTGTCAGACTCTTACTGACTAAAAACCGTCGTGTTCCGTCATAGGCCTTTTATGTACCAGGGCCGCGGTATTTCTTTCGAACAACCAGCAGCCCCGGCACCAGCTGCAGGTCGAACGTTCAATTTTTGCCTTTTTTTCGTTGTCAGTATTTTGGAACAATTTTATTTATTGTAGATTTTGAACGAGGTTCATAGACCTTTGATCCAAAAAGACGTATAATTTCCTTGTTATTTTACCGCGAAACCCCGCGGCGTGTAGGCTTTTGTGTTTTTGTCCTTTAGCCATTAAATGGGTATTGGTTTGTGTCCGCGTTATTTATTGAATGGTCTAGAAATAGGTGTACCAGAATTAGAGTTATTGTGTAGAGGAATTACTAAATTCAAGAAAAAGGCTTTTCGCAGGTTTTTTGATATACTTATAGTCAAACTGTAAAAAAATATGTACCTTACCCATTTAATTGAGAAGTATTTATTTAGTCTAATTTAAAATATCCGGCCAGAAAGCAGATTACATTTTCTCTAAGTACATAGGAACCTTATCATAAATTGCTTAAAACTAATCAATCTTATGTATTAATAAAATGTTTATCAATTTTTCAAACTTCATGTTTATTTTAAGAATGAAGAACACATATAAACAATCGCTATCCAAAAACATAACTTCTTAGCGCAAAATTCGCGCGTTTCGTTAACGGTGCGCGTGCGCATTCGCGTCGCTGTCATTGTCCGAATCTGGCGCGAACTGCTCTGTAATTGTGATTACCATGTTGATGGCTTTATTATAACTGGCTGAGGCGACTTTTTGGGTTAATTCCTCATAAGGAACTCTTAATGATCCGGTTATTTTTTTTTTTACTGTTTCTTTGTTTGTTGACGAGATAGATAAATTAATTAATTATGGTCTTAAAAGCCAATAGTTTGCTCGCCTTCTGATGTTATCGAACTACATGACTACTCGAATGATAAAATATGTGTATAATAACATTGAAATTCCTGTCCATTATAGTCGCATAAATATCACGGACTTCTCTTTCTGGTATAAATGCAAGGATTAACTACAAAAATCCTTGATTATCTGACAATAATATCATATAACTCCTCTTTCTCGCCATGGATCAGTCGGGACCTTGACCACTATTGTCGGTCCGGTTCAAGTCGATTGGCGCGGCGATTTGATCAGCGCGCTCAATTCCATGATCATACTTAATAGCTACCCGACAGGATTTTATCTGCACTGTAATTGTTAGTGTCTAGAGTTTTCCATTGCGATGCTGTTCGACTTGTTTATTGTGCCTATTTATTTGTGAAGTATATAAAAGGAAGAATGGACTCTTACCGTTTCTTCTTTTAGTCACTCACTCTTGGAGATTTTAATGGTGTATATCTCTTAACATAAGTCGAAGACTATAGCTGCATACTTTATGCCATGCTTTTAGTGACTTAATCCATTGTGATATCTCTATAAAAATAAATCTGTTTTGAAATGAAACTGTTTACAGGTGACAGAATTCTGCATATTAAACAAATAGCAATTTACCTGTTGTTTATATTCCATTGAAATGAAATGCAAAACAAACTAATACGCACAAGCGCACTACTTCAAATCGAATCGCGACAGAACAAAACGATTTGTTCTCGCCATTATTCAAATCGATTAACTCGATAAACGCTTCTCGATGGTGTAATCGATTGAAACCGCGGCCACCGGGGCCCTGTTAGCAAATTGATGGGGATTGTTCGCACCTCGTGACGTTGATGGCGTCAATATATACCAATGTATCGCACTTTTAGTGACAATTGATAGCTAGCTACACAATACACTCGCGTCGGAATATATTCTAGGAATAATGGAGACGCTTCTCTGTACGTACTCTGTCAATAAAAGCATATACGGTTCGCTAAATACAAGTAGCAATTTAAATAGATACGTCGACGTACTGTCGTTACATTAGTGACAATTCAAATAATTAAGCCACATAGGGGATTCCATTATAAATCCAGACAGGTGAAAAAACAGTTTTCATATTAACGAGTTCTCTCGCGACGACCGGGAAGTGTTATAGTTATAGTCATAACAAAAGCATTGCTCCATACATCTAGAGAGAATTAAACTAAAAGTTAGTGCGGCCCCAGACGGGAGCACTTCCCGGTCGTCGCGACGTATCGATCGCGAGCGACGCCAGGTGAAGCCACTATACTACGCCGGTATAACTAAACTGCACTACACTGTACTTGCATAATTTGAGGATAGAGCCCCCAGGGCTAGGGTTGGCAGACAAGACACAGCCTTTATTTTGAAATTCATCTTTAAAAAGGATGTTCAAAAAAAATGGGAAAAAATCGCTTACGTTCCCTCTTAAAGTAACTTCATATATTTTTTTTCATTCCGCAAGAGAAATATAATATTTGCTGATACAAAATTTCCATTACGTTATCTGATGCTGAGCCTAAAGTTATGTTAAGGAATTTATTAAGCCTTATTCAGCTATTTCGGATTAACTTCCAAATAGGAATTGTATTTTTGCTTTTCAAAAATATGTGCCTTATCTTTGATGGCCTGTTATTATTTTTCATTAGATAATAATTGTCGTTTCACTCCAAGTGATTCTAATTATGTGGCCGACGCTATTATTTTCTTGCTAATATTACAAATATTTATTTCAATTGCATTTCTATTACAAACACAAAGACAAGTAAAATAGTTTTATTCTACGTTTCAAACTCTTATCAGTACAGCACAATATGTGCACATCCTTTGTTTCGCCGACTGCCAGTTTCCACTTAGTGTCATCCCTAGTTCTAACAGACCCGGATGCACTGGCGGACAGAAAAATGTACCACTCAAATATACAGCTTACTCCGCACTATTACTACGTTGTTAGTCTGCCGTGTGTGTACCTACATGTGTTTTTATTTGTCAGCTAAAAACGTTATGGTTTCATGAAATATGCAGCCTTTGATGAGATTGCGCTCTGAAAGCAAAATAGAGTGTTTTGAGTGTTCGTTTGGTGAACGAGAAACCTAGTGTTACATTAATGTTTGTGACAATCTGTCGTGCCTTATAAAATATCGGTTCCTAGAAATAGTAGTTTGAACCAATTTTCCAGCACTCTCCTAGATTGGACACTTCAGAGTTCGTTCTATCAAATACTTTGCTTTTAGTAATCTCACAATGGCGACGAGTCTCAAAGGATCAAATATCTTTGCTCACTTGCATCGGCGGACCACTCGAGATACTTTCAAATTACAAATGTCGGTCCCAGGCACACTTGTGCCTTTCAGTAATGGAACTCCAATGCATATAGAACAAACATTACAAAGTTTTCATCTAAAAGTAGAAAATAGTACGATAAAAAATTAAATTATAAATTAAAAAAAACCCCCGACCCAAAAAAGTACGCAATTATTATGACAAAATGTTAAAAACGATAAACCCTATAAAAAAGGAAAAAATAACTTTTAACACTACGTAAGTACCTACCAACTAAAGCATGTCAGATTAAACTAAATTTTGACGTGTCGGGGGACCGCTCTAATTTATTAGCCTAACGTTAGAAGTAATTATATACTACTACAATATATATACTTCTTATAACTTTTTATATAATTTTGTTTAGATACGTGTTTTTTTATACGAATGTTGTAATTAGTTAGTTATCATTTGATTTATGTAACTATTTTTGAAGGTAAAAAGCGGTCCCCCGACACGTCAAAATTTAGTTTAATCTGACATGCTTTAGTTGGTAGGTACTTACGTAGTGTTAAAAGTTATTTTTTCCTTTTTTATAGGGTTTATCGTTTTTAACATTTTGTCATAATAATTGCGTACTTTTTTGGGTCGGGGTTTTTTTTAAATTTATAATTTAATTTTATTTCATGGTTTTTAAAGGAGCTCCTTAAATTTTCCTTCTTTTTATGATGAGGTCGCTATATGCGATCTCGGCCAAAGGAAGCTGTTTAACAATCCTCATGACAAACTGGCTCTGGGAGAATTGCACAGATTCAGAAACGATAAAGATTAACCTTTGGTGATCCAGGGTTATATATCATTCCAGGGTTTCATCCGCCACATGCCATTTCCAGCATCAGGTTCTCGTCAATAAGAAACATGAAGAGAACTAGTCAAGACAAATTCAACGAGCCCAAACTCGATGGGTTTACTAAAAGGCAGTTCAGGGTTACGTCTCCTATCTTCGTGTCCTAACAGCAGACCAGCTCAGTGGTTCCAGAAGACATTATTTTTTCAAATTTCAGATCCCACATATGCTTGCAAGTAAACTGAGCGTGTAACATTCCTATCACACCTAACAAACGAGCTGATGACCTTGAAGACCTGAACCGATTTCCACCAAACATAGCTAAGAACACTCCCGAATGACATTCCTTTCAAACAAAAAAAACCGCATTACAATCGGATCATCCGTTTGGGAGCTACGATGCCACATACACACACACACACACACACACACATACACACACACACACACAGACACGTCAAACTTATAACACCCCGTCGTTTTTGCGTCGGGGGTTAAAAATAGTGGGAAGCTGTAGACGCTACAGATTTATGTTATTTTTCGCTGAATACGTGACTGTAGGGGCATGAATTACATAAGTGCGGAGTCAGGTCGTCGGGACGATAAAATCGGTTAACGTTGTAACTATCCATGTTTTAATGGCCTTACGTGTAGTTTACGACAATCCACTCTTGACCATTAACTTTTTAAAGTACAATTTGTTCTTATTTTTTCTAACCTGTATTGGAAGGAAAAGACAATAGACATAGTTAAATTATCAATAACTAGCTTTCCGCCCGCGGTTTCACCCGCGTCCCGAGATAACTGCTTCCCGTAGCCGGATGGTGACAAAAACTATCCTATGTCCTTCTCCTGGCTTTAAACTACCTCCCTGCCAATTTTCAGCTAAATCGGTTCAGCCGTTCTTGAGTTATAAGTGGAGTAACTAACACGACTTTCTTTTATATATATATATAGATGTAATAAAAACTATCCTATGTCCTTCTCCTGGCTCTAAACTACCTCCCTGCCAATTTTCAGCTGAATCGGTTCAGCTGTTCTTGAGTTATAAGTGGAGTAATTAACACGACTTTCTTTTATATATGTATATAGATATAGATATAGATTTAGTACTCTTAACCAACAACATATTTATTTGAATAAAGATTAATATTATTATGTTGATACAACTTAAACAAATTATTTCGACCAAATTAGGTACCATAAAAACGGTTTTTGTGAGTTAATCTTAAAAGATAGACATACACTGTCGCGGACTGTTTTTTAACCGACTTCCCAAAAAGGAGGAGGTTCTCAATTCGGCCAGTATGTTTTTTTTTTTTTTCTATGTATGTACATCGATTACTCCGAGGTTTATAGACCGATTTGCATGATTCTTTTTTTGTTCGACGCGAAATAGCTGCCAGATGGTCCCATAGTCATCAGGTCAGGATCTGATGATGGAAACCCTGAGAAATCGAGGGCAACCTTCGAAAGTTGTAGGCATACATAGTGTAAAAACTTGACACTCAGGTGTATGCCTGAAAGTACTATTCAACAGTGAAGGTTTGGAGCTGACCTGATGATGGAGACCAGAGAGGGTCGAGGGAACTCGACAACTGAATATGTAAACTACCTTGTGTTTGGACTTATATTATTTGTATTGACAAGACCTTTGCAACAGTGAAGGTTTCGAGCTGACCTGATGATGGAGACCAGAGAGGGTCGAGGGAACTCGACAACTGAATATGTAAACTACCTCGTGTTTGGGCTTATATTATTTGTATTGACGAGACCTTTGCAACAGTGAAGGTTTGGAGCTGACCTGATGATGGAGACCAGAGAAGGTCGAGGGGACTCGACAACTGAATATGTAAAATACCTCGTATTTGGGCTTATATTCTTTGTATTGATGAGAACTTTCCACTTATATGGATAGTGACAACTATTCGTATCACTGAAAAGCAGTAAATAAAAAACTTTTTTACAAAAAAATTAAACCGACTTCCAAAAACACTAAAAAGCAAAAAAAAAACTAATTTTAGGTGCATCGGCCTACAAGTCGGTGGCAAAATTAACTTAGTAACATCCATTAGACACCGACTTCTAGGCCGATGCACCTAAAATTAGTTTTTTTTTTGCTTTTTAGTGTTTTTGGAAGTCGGTTTAATTTTTTTGTAAAAAAGTTTTTTAGATCATTAAAAGAGCTATTATTCTTTAATACATATTTTTTGTGTATCTTGAACCGTTTTCACGGCGCACGCAACGGAAGGCTTCAAAGATGAAATAATTTCTCCCGTTTTTTACACATTTACCACTATATCTTTGCTCCTATTGGTCGTAGCGTGATGTTATATAGCCTATAGCCTTCCTCGATAACTGGACTATCCAACACAAAAAGAATTATTCAATTCGAACCAGTAGTTTCGGAGATTATCGCGTTCAAACAAACAAACAAACAAACAAACTCTTCCGCTTTATAATATTAGTATAGATATAACCTAAACAAAAAAAATGACCAATTTTCCAGCTGAAAATCTAGTGGAGAAGAAAGTAATTCTAGTGATAGTCACGTTATTTATTAGAAATGTCAGTGTGCAGTGATGTTGCAGTCGACTGCATGTCACGTAAGCCGGCGGGGCGCTGCATCTCGACTCACTATGACTCTTATGTAATGCTCTGTATGAACTGCTCACTAAAGAGTATTTACACGGACCTTCAGCAACTCCACCTAATAGAAAGTCGTTGAATACATTCGAGTTGAAAGTCGTTAGATCGCTTGAAGTCCATCTATTCTTGTTAAGTTGATGTAAACGACGAGATGGCGATCTGTCATCGTTAAGTATTACTCCTTTTTTATTTGTTTCAGTTATATTTTTAGCAAAGCGAGCATCTCTTGAGCGATTTGTAATGCAAGTAAACATGAAATTAATCTGTGGTTTTCTTGGATTATATAAGGTTATCTCGGTTCTAATAAATGATGGGGATTGTACAGTGGTACTAAGACTTACATTTTGGCTTTAAAAATGGAGTCAAATGATAAGAAAGCATAATTGAATGTGCAAACATTCACACAAATCGCGTATAACTGTTGTAACGGTGACTTTCGGCAAGTAGGTCATGTCATGTGAAACCTTCTGAATAGTTGTTTTCAACAAAATGCCGATAAAATGTTCACAGACTCCGGTATTCATAAAATTATACTTTTTATGAACTCCTTGCAACAAGCCAGTCGCAACTCTCGAGAAGTTTATTTTTGTTGGAAACGAGAGAAATAACAATCTTAAACATTCACGAAACTTTTTTAAACCTGAAGCGAAACCTACTTTCTTGAGAGCTCGAATTATTGCTTTCCGCCCAAGATAAATAGGAAAATAAACAGAAATAGCATCTTCTCTGTGAGTACTAGAATGGCTCGGCGCTCTACAATAAGTTCGCGCAACTAATAGTTATTTTCCATTGTAGTCAACAAAGTCAACTCGAAGTAATCGCTAAAGACTTAACAGATAAACGTAATTACCTAATTATCTCACTAATGAAGTAATGACACCGTAGTAGTGTTCGTTTAATCTCGGCTTATTCTATGTTTGACGTTACACGCGGCTTCCAAGAAAACTGAATTTAGAAACACCGATGGATAAAGGCTCAGATATAAGATTATCCTTTGAGACACAAATCAGGAGATATACCTTGAGACAAAGTAGATTTTATTGAAAATATATCTCTTAGTCTCGTAGTAAATAATACTTTCCTCTTTGTATCGCGACCCTTGAAATGGAGGTCGATTTTACACGACGTATCTCCAATTCAATTTGCCATTTTGGATTCGGACAAATAAATAAATTGTCCCAACAGTTTTAGTTTCTGGTAAATGAGAATAACATTCGTTAGCAATTATTTATACAACTATGTTTTGATTCGACGGATCGCGGATACAAATACAGTTGATGACAGCGAACAAAGTACTATTTACCGTGTCTGAAACTAACAAGCCCTTTAATATTAAATGTTATTAAAAGGGAAAACCAAAAAGAAACTTCCAACTACTGAGTTTTGCTTCGTCAGGTAAAAAATACACGTCTTTTACTTTCCAAGATAAACTACTGAGCAAAATTGTAAGTAGAATGTTGCATGCATTTCGTTGTATGTTTAGCTATACTGCAACTCAAGTGAGACCGCTCACTGTAAACACTGACACCGACTGTCTCTCACTTGTATACTACACTTCTAGAAAGAAAACATTTTTGATAAACGATACCACAATGTAATTTTAGACTAATCTTGGGACACAAACAAGCCTCGGTATCGATTTTTTTTTTAAGAAATTGATAACACCGATATCTTCTTAAAAAGAGTCGTAGGAACATTAAATAGTAGTAGTAAATATCAAAGAATAATTTCAAATTCTTTTTTTTTTTTTTTTTTTTTTTTTTTTTTTTTTTTTATGGAGAACTTACAGCTAAACAAAAACTAAACAATAGAAGGAGACATAGTCGACAGAGAGCCAATTAAAAGTCCTCGCTTATAATATCAGCCTAGAAATAACGTGATCACACATCAGCGCAACGTTTTTAGAGATAATAATATAAGTTTTACACAAGAGCATTTTAAAACAAAGAGAAAAAAAATGAGTAGGTATAACTAAATTTCAAAGTAATATACTAAATCTGGGCTACTAAATTACTTGAAAAACTCAAGGCTCAACGACCTTCTGGCTGCCGCCACACTTGTTGAGAAAGGATCCAAATCATGCAGCTTGCAAATCATATTGAGCTGCCTGCTCGCACGCACAACATAACTGTTTTGCCTATAATTCGTGTTTGAGTGGGGTACATATATGGGAGGATTAAAACGTAATACTCTACTCGGCACGTTGAATTTAAATTTAGATAACAGCTCCGGGCTGTCAATAACATTATGTAATATCTTTAACAAAAACAGACAATCGGCAATATCACGTCGGTCTTTGAGTGGTAATAGATGGTGTTTCTTACAGAGTTGGAGATAATCGACTGAATGATATGCAAGGTTTTGACGAAAGCAGAGAAATTTTATGAATCGCCTTTGTATGTTTTCAATGCGGTCGATGTACTTATTGTAACGCGGGTTCCATATCTGAGAAGCATACTCCAGGTGACTCCTAACATAGGTGCAGTATAAAATTTTTAGTGTCTTGACATTTCTAAAGCACTTAGAAACGCGCATTATAAATCCAAGCATTTTGTATGCTTTTCTTACAACGGCATCAATATGAGCCTCAAAAATGAGTTTATTATCATGATAAACGCCCAGGTCTCGGATAGAATCGCACCTTGGCAGAGGTTGGCCTGACAAGGTATAAGTTGTGGCTATTACTGCTCGTTTCCTGGTGTAAGTAATTACCGAACATTTTAATGGATTCAAGTCAAGTTTATTAGTCCGACAGTAGTCTTCAAGACGATATAGGTCAGCCTGCAGCGCTATCCCATCTTCAACCGAAGAAATCTTGGCAAACACCTTCATATCGTCAGCAAAACATAATAATTTTGATGATGTCAGGCACTGGTCAATGTCGTTTACATAGATAACAAATAATAAGGGACCGAGCAAGGAGCCTTGAGGCACTCCGCTAGGCACAGATACCCAGCTGGACATGTAATTATTGAGCACTACCGCTTGCGACCTGTTGTCAATATAAGATGAAAACCACCTCAGGAGGTCTCCTCGAATTCCCATATAGTTAAGCTTCTTAATAAGGGATTCGTGATCAATTCGATCAAACGCTTTGCTATAATCCGTGTAAACGACATCGACCTGCTTACCTTCGTCCATGGCATCGGTGATGAAGTCATTAAATAAAATGAGATTTGAAGCGGTAGATCGTCCTCTTAAAAAACCATGCTGGAATGTACTAAATGAGTTGGAAAGGGCGGGATATAACTGATTGTAAATAATTCGCTCAAATATTTTAGCAATAATGCACAATTTAGATATGGGTCTATAATTGGTAAGTTCCGATTTAGACCCCTTTTTATGAACGGGTGTAATAAATGCGGATTTCCAAACTCTGGGGACAACGCCCAAAGAAAGAGATTTGGAAAACAAAATTGAGATAGGTTGGGCAATGGAAGATGCACATTCAATAAGAAGCTTAGATGGTATATTGTCAGGGCCAGTACCTTTTGACGGGTCCAATTTGTGAAGTAAATCTGTAACAGTGTCTATCTTAATTTCTACACGACAAATATCAGATGTTGTTGTAACACTGTCAGAGGAGGGAACCAAACCTAAATTGGAAGAATTTGGGCGGGCAGAGTCAAGGAAAGTTGATAAAAAGTAAGAAGAGAAGGCCTCACAAATACGGTCACCAGTAAGTAATAACTCATCGTTATATTTTAATGTACTGGGAATAGAATTCGTTTTATATCGCTTTTTAACAAAGGTCCAGAAATTTTTCGGGTTATTTTTTATAGATTTCTCCGTTTCATTGAGATAACAGTTATAACACGAGGCTTCCATTGTCTTAACTCTGTCGCGCAAGTATTTAAAAGTTAGTTCATCGGAAAGATTACCATAAATTTTGAATTTCTTAAGATATTTATATTTTTCTTTAATGGTTTTAATGAGTGACGCACTATACCAAATTGGGTATGATTTTCTATGTACAAGCTTTTGTGGTATATGCCTATTCTGAAAATCTTTTATGGTTTCCATAAAGTATTCCACTGAATCATCCAAAGACCGCGATGAAAACTGATGTGCCCAATTAATGGCATCAATCTCATTATTAATGGAATTAAAATCGCCCTTACTATAAATAAATCGTAACCTAGGCGCATGGTCAAGTGGAGGTATTTCGAAGATATCAGTGGTAATTATCAAAGCGGGATGATAGGGATCAATAGTCACTAGAGGGTCGGTGCACTCACTAACAAATGACAGCTTATTTGAGAGGACCAAATCCAACAATTTCCCATACCTGTTGACCACACCGTTATATTGTCCAAGATCAAGCATAGCTAACTCATCAGCTAACAAACATTCATCACTAGTGGCGGGGTTCACTGGGACTAACGAGTTATTATTAGAAAGAGCCCACGAGATCCCACTCATGTTAAAATCACCCAAAACTAAGAGCACCTTGGAAGTATTATTCAAAGTCGTGTGGTTCAATTTTGTAAGGAAATTATTAAGTTGATTCGAAAATGAAAAGCCTTTATTTTGTTTACATAAGTACACTGCGCAAATATATAAGTTTACATGATCTCGTGAGTTCGGTTTGTTAAGTCGTAAGGTAATCCAGAGATCTTCCGCAGAGGAATGTAGAAGCGGTTGCGGGATGACACATAACTCTCTGCGTGTCGCAATAACAACACCACCACCACGAGTTTGTCCAGTAACAGAGTAGTTACGATCACGGCGCCACACCATATATCGGTCATCAAACAACTCTGAGTCTGGCACACCATCGATTAGCCACGTCTCCGTTAAAACAATAACATCATACGAGTTTAATAAGTCTTGCGATATTAAGCTTCTTAGGCAATGATTGATCAGTAACTTCCACTTTTATAAAGTTAAATGTGATCCAATAAAAACGTCCACAAAGGACGGATATTAATGTGAGTGTGAAAGATGAAGCTGGAGCAGTAATTTTTACCCCACTTGGGCAAGGCAACGACCCTGTCAGGCATACATCCGATAGCTGACGTCATCGCGCAAATGCATCGGTTTCGCACACAATGTGTAATGGACGCAACAGCTGAAATAAGCCCCCCACCAGACGCAATACTTTCGCACTGCATAAAGTGCAGTATAGATTTTGATAGATGTAGCTGCTGTTTGTAATTTTCGTTTTGCGGTTGCGTGTGTTTAGAATATGTTCTAACTTTTTGGTTCGCAAACATGATAATAAAAATACAGTTAATAGAGTTACACCAAAAGTAATAACAGTTAATTTCGTCTTATTGTTCTAAAATGGAGTTTTTTACTCGCTTCAACTTCATGGGACTTTTTTAACCTACTACTTACTAAAACTACTGTCTGACTTTTCATGATGGCCTGCAAAGACCAAAAATTAAAATAAACACTTTTCAACTTTGACTTCCAAGGAACATGATGATTGAATCAGCTACAAAAATATTCCAGTGGTATTTGCTTTAAAAATATCACAGGTCAGTCTTGTTTAGTTTGACATACGTCAGCGTAAAGGGTGGGTAATAAATGCATTTGAACCTACCTCGTGTGTTCCCCCCTAACGGCGCTCCTGTGTTAACTCCAATGAGTAAGTCATCACGTTCGCAGTTATTTTTAACCCCTGGGTGTTGCCGGCACATGCTAGTTTAGATTAACTACACCTACAAACTATTGAGGAAAATCTACAAGGAAAATGTGTCGAAAAACTGTTAGAATAATCGGATTTTACGATCGGGATAAAGCTTTTTTCTCCTATTTGATATTGATAAGATTAATCTATACATATGTATAATAAATACTAAATATATTGTAAGTGCATTTAGAGTACATGTATATAGTGCAGGTGGTGTATCTTTAGAAATTTATAAATTATAAAAATATATAAATTGTCTCTAGTGGTCAGGTCCACTAGTCAAGCGATCGAAGTAGGATCAGCTAAATACTAGCCATTTTAATGCCTCAATCAGACTAGTCATAGAAATAGATGTTTTTTAACCTCGAACTGAAGCTAAAAGTAGTAACGGTGTGAACTTGCCGTTTCTTATGCATAGGGCTGATCTGAAATATTAAAACAATTTTATTTGGTTAGAACGTAGGTATATAAAACCAATAAGCTGTTAAGGTTATCAATGAATGCGAATTTTCATTCAGTTAAGGAATTACCTACGCGTTATCAGGAGGATAAAGTGATGAATCGTAACGGAACCGTGAGTCACGAAAAAAATTTATTGTCGTAATAGTTTTATAGAAGTAATAATCTTTTGAATATCTTTAGGCATTACCAGTGCACACTTTCATAGAGACAGTTGATCAAGTAATCTTTGCAAATATGTAATAATTATTCTTTAACAGTTTTTTATCAAATAAGCCTTTCTGAAGTAGAAATTTGAGCTAGCGCAGTAAGTTTTGGTATTGACTTCCGTGAAGTCACTGATAGCCAACTGAGGTACGATAAAGTTATTTGAAAACTGTATTTTTTAGATAGTTTTCAATTTCTAATATTACCATGGGCTTTTGTTTTCCTTATTAAAATATCTATTGTTTTATGTTAACAATATTCAGTATCTTTGTCTTCTTAAGTGAAACGCGTGTAAGATCTCAATGCCCTCACGTAACGCGTTTAACGATGCTGTTCCGGGTCTTTAAATGATAATAACATATAATTATCTGGTGATAACCATGCTAATATATGCATTATGCATGTATTTTCCTTAACTACGAATTGTAGAATTAAAGCCGGTTTTGTTTTATTCTGTCACTTTATTGGGACGAGACGAATTGTTATTTTAGTCTGAACTCATAAAATCAAGACTACTCGTACATCCTGAAATACGATGTCATAAAAGTGAATAAACATTTTCTAGTATGAAGTAATTTTTTTTTTCATTTATTTGTGTAGTTGTTGAATATTAATTATTCAATATTATATTACCATTATTGCCACTTCAAGGACCGGAAAGTTTGCGTGTACCACTTGATCAGCCAAGAGTGCTTTAGTTCCCATAATATAACCATCGATCGTGCCATAAAACCACCACAATTCCCATAAAACATATTACGTTATTAAAGCAAGTTTAATATAATATTATAAAGGGGAAGTCTGAAGTAAAGTTGTGAACATTAGCATAGCTCACCTAAAGCCTTGCCACCTAGGAGTAGAAGTTGGAGTCTAAGTTCGTCACTGGAGGCGCCAAGTTTCACTACAACTCTGATAATGTAATATCAGATGCCAAACACTACGGTATGACAGAACTAATCACAATCACGCTTATCTTATACCAAATCGTATGTGTTGTAGTTCCATTTTCAGTATAAAGCAAATTAATTACACTTAAGCTATGTCACTGTTGTTGGGAAAACCTGATCATATTTTTTGCCATTCGCATTTTCTTGAACCCGTCCGTTTAATTAATGTTTTTAAATAATTTTGTTGCAGGTAAGTTTCCAGTTACTATGTCGAGAACAGGAAGCGTAAGTAATGAGACGATTAATGTAATGACATCCATATCTCATGCAGTTGAGCGTATTACTGCTCCGCAATAAAGCTGTTCGCCGACGATCCATCTTAATTATGTAAGTTCCTTACAGCCCGCTTTATTGACAATTTAAATCTCTTGACGTCTTTGTAGATAGGGACTTTCAAGAAAGATCTGCCTGGAGACATCGGTTAGAATTAAATTCTTTATTATAATGGTAGGAATTCTTCGAAATGTAATTCAAAGATAGCTAGAAATGTGGCCAAAAAATTAATACACAATTAAGAACTTCTACTTAAACGTTTGAACTCACCCGTGGAAACCATACATCTAGTAGTTTATCTAAAAGTAGGACCGAAACTAAAGCTTGTACAGCCCTCGTGCTCAGCAGGGTATCGAACCCTGGCAGCGCGGTTGGCAAGTGACGGCGACAGTTTGGCATGCCGCCGGCGCGCCGTGCCAGCCCTACGCTCGCATATTGCATTCCCCGGCAACTATGCCCCGCTGACGCAACTCTGATGCATCAGCGACCCTTATCACTCTATATTGTCAAACTTTTGACATTCCCACTAAATTTTTGAAACAGTTAGCTCCCAATTTTAAAGTGGTTAAAATTGTACCGTTATGCGCTCTGAATTGATGTTGACAATTACTTCAAAATTAAGTACAATGTTATGACGCACGCTAATGTAAGTTTAGTGGATAATTTTGTTAGTTTGCGTGTCTGTCACATTGGCACTAAGTGTATAATTTTCAATGACTGCACCATCATCTACCATTGACACAGTTAGAGTCCTGTTATAAATGTCACGTGCATACTCTGCGTTAATGAGCAAATTGAACACGCAAACATTCCAGAGTTTTTGCTAACAAAGTGATCGCACCACACGTTTCTTTGACCTTCATTCCTACATTCCGTGGCAAACAAGAAAGTTCTTATCTGAAGGAAAAACCTATTAATGGAAGCTTATGTGGAATGGCACAGCACATTACAGTCGTCAGTAGACAGGTTGAGATTAGCGTCAGTTATTCCAGTTGATTACATCCAGGTGGTCGAGGCCATTAATCATGGTGTCGGGCAATGGAGTCTGCTGGCAATTAAGTTGATAATCGCACCACCTGACCCGAGGAAGCCTGATAAATCATGAACAAGGCCGCTGCCTTGCAGAAACGTGGAGGATTACTCGAAGCCTTGTTTCTATACCTCTGACTTAACTATCTACAGAGTTTTCATTAAAAATCCTTGCTAGAATTAATAGATGATTAGTTTATAAAACCTTCTTGGAAACTCAAATGCAATGATAGATGGTATAACTTTTTTATAAAAGTGAAATAGTTCTCTCGGTACAATTGAAGTTGTAGTACAGAGCTTGTTAGCAAAAATAGAGTTTTTCCTTTTGAATGGTTCACTCGTTCACGAGAACTAGCTACATTGAACAATACAGATGTTAAAAGGAAATTAGGCTAAAACACGTCGGTGTATGAGAACTGAAATATTGCACAGGAAACAGCAATGTGTATCGATCGTGCCCTTTCACTGTTCCGAACATGCCCCAAATACTCAACACTTTGTATGCGCTTTATATGTTGAGCTATACATGGATTTCCACGTCCTGGTTCAATTTACAACATCAATTTTAATGGGAAATATTTCCGAAAATAACAAGTAAGAGGAATTATTAATACCTTTATCGGTAAACTGGTAATCAACACAGCTTTATTAAAAGCACTAGCACTCGCATTTTTCCGAACCATTAAGTTGAAAAACAACGACCGAATACTGCAAAAATCGGAGAAAAATAACAGCCATTACGAAACAGGCCATAATTGAATCAGGGAAGGGAACTGCTGATAGAGCCAGTTCATCATTCTCCCTCCGCAGAAGCGCATTATTTTTAAGTTTTCCACTTATTTGTCTTCTGAGTCTCTCAGGATTTACGAGGCTGCCCGCCCGTTTGGAAATCTGTAAATAATCTAACTTTGTGTCCCGAGTTTCGTTGTCATTCGGCAGTCTTATTAAAAAAGTTTAAGGCTCTCTTTATAGTTAAAGAATTAAGTATGTTGCCTGTTTGTTGTTCGCCTTTGTTGACTTTACGGCTTACACCCTGTTTTATGGACTACCCTTTGATACGTGCTTATTAAAAGTTTGGCCTCCTTGTTGTTTTTGTCTTATAAGTTTATTCAAATGTAGAAAGTGAGGTATTTTCGATAATATTTAAAATACACATCGATAATTTCGTTGCTATCCAATTAAATAACAGTTTGTAAAACGTTAAATATGGAGGTGTTATCGCATTGTTAAGTTATTAGCAAGAGTAATGCTGTGTTAACTTCGCCATTATTGAGAAAACCTTCAACCACAATTTCGCTTCTAGCATCACGACATCTAACAGTAATACTAGCTCTGCTAACAAAACTCTAGTAGGCACAGTCCTAAATAGTAACATCTTTGCCTAACTATGTCTTTGCCTAATAATTATGTCTGGTCTTGCTAATGGCACAGAGATGTGATGTTTAAGTAAATATTTGCATCTATTCTCGGGTAGGGCTGCCACTTGTGAACAAATTCCCCGGCTAATTGACAATTTGAGCGGCCGTACCCTCCCTTGAGAGTGTTCTGGACTGTTTTATCCGATACTTTGTGTATAAATGTTCAAGTGGTCACCTTTATTGACCAGTAAAAGGCTCCTGAAATATTTCACTTAGGGTGAGGTCAAACATGTCGACAGAAAATTATTTTGGCAAAAATGTGGAGCAATAATCATGATTGAGATGTATGCCAGGAAATGTCAAGGTACCGGGCTCAAATGAATTGAAAAGGGCAGTTGAATTGAAATGCCTTGACATGATCAGATAGGCTGTACATTTGACAACCCTATCCGGGTGGTGTGTAGACGTGTGCGTTATGTGTGCTATGACGTCACCGCATCGACACTCCGCGTGTTGTTCTGTTCGCAAACAAACCAATTTGTTTGCAGACATGTCGAACCGAACGCCGGATTATGGCTCCCACATCATACCATATAACTGCTCTAGAAACAACGCTTGTTATAAATGTAAATTGGATAACTAAACCGTGTATTTGTTCCGATCGTATCGTGCTTTCATGTTTTAGTTATCGATGGAATCGAAGCCGCGACTGATTTAAATCAATGCTTCTATGTTGCATTTCATCACACGATACTGATATTGACTTGACAAACACAAACATTCAGTAGCCTAGTCCCATTCTCCACTGCTCTTCGAGGCATTTCAGTCAAATATCAATCACATGAAAGTGAGGTTCGTTTGAAATACCATTCACGTCATCAGCATGTCAGATTTGTATTGCATACGTCAGGGGGAGCGTGCAACGTCTCAATTCCGAGAGAAAACTCTGATTCACGCTACCAAGAAAATATAGTTTATTTACAGTTGCCGAATGTTACTGGTAATTACAAACAAGGCCTAATTTTACCGGAATATGATGCGAACACATGTTTAATTGCTGAAACTTACCGCTCGCGAAATGTAGCGATGTCTAACTTCACAGCAGCGCCTATTAAAACTCCCAGAGAAAAAAGCTTTAGTGAAGAAATATAGCTGAACTGCGAAAACATTGTGTTGTTTATGTTCGCGGGAGGTATTCCTTAAACCTTTCTTCGCAGTCGAGATAAAAGCCTTAATTGCGCGTTCAACAGACATATTTTTTAGAAACGGTTACACAGTTTTCCGGATATTTTCGTTTCTATTAAACTCATTGCATACCAAAAACAAAATGCTATCGACCCAAATGTCAGGGAAACAAACAAAACGTAACAAACTAGTTAATTAAGCGGTAAATAAATCCTCGACGGTGATTATTCCGTAAATTCCCGCTAACTGCACCTTTGTTTTAATTAAATATTATTCGGAGAGAAAAACGCGTCTTGTTTCGTTCGTATATTTCACCGTTAAAGGCTCATTTTATAAATGCACCCTCGTTGTTTCCTGGGGTTTCCACGTTCCCGGGTGCCGGGGCGCGCGGCAGTCGCCGCCGGGCGCCAGTCGCGGCCGCTCGCGTCGCCGCGCTCTCGCCCTCCGACACAAACATCTTCAATAACTGATGTTGTTCCTATACAAATAGCCCTCAGGCGAGGTGTCGCGGATTCTGCTAATTCATAATAAACACTCAGTGCTGTTCAATTTTACTGACGTTATCTAACTGACTGTGGTTTCATGAATCGTTGAACAGTTAAGTGCCAGGTACAAAAGTACTAATCATATTAATCACCACGTTAGGTTATAAAAGCTACTATTCAGTTGAGAATACACTAATGTGACTTAGATTAAGCGGTGCCGCAACAAAACAGGCTTTCCGCCTGAGGAGTTGTGAATAAGTTCTGATAAATGTTTGCTCTACATTAAACATTATAGGTAACTTAATACATAACTTGTAATGTTTAATGTGTTGATTGGTCTCCTACTTCTGCGTGCAGTCAATAATTCCACGACTTGGCGTGATTGACTTTATTAAATAATACTAATATTACCCGTACTATAGCGTTATTAAACAAAATGAATGCTAAGTGTCGATCTGACCTTAAACAAAGCATGCCGTAACAAACACAATTATATTTAATTAAAAACTCCCACAGTGGAAAATTGTATAAGAAGTATTTTCTTTTAAAAAGTATCTCAAGGCGAATTCTTGGCGAAGGGTACAGAAATACATGAAATTTTCGTTTGGTTGTGTTATTGTAGGAATTTCCTGAACGCGTCCTCCCGACTTTTATTTGCAGTAAAATCTTCGATATTCATTCCGTAGAGGTTTATTGGTGCATAAATATCTGATTGTTGCTTAGTCGAAACCATTTGTTATTTGTGTACGCGGCTTCAGACGATGGACACTTTTATATGTATTCTATTTTCTTAAATAAGGAAAATTGTTTTGACAGATAAAGTATTTTACTAGGAATGCGTCGAATGAAAGGAAGCTATAAATTATGATTATTTAAGAGCAATATAAACGCCAATCTAATCGGCGATCTCCTTCAGACAACCTTAAAATAAAAACGTCTGGATAAGCTGTGGAAAGGCAGGTGTAGTCTGAAGGTTTCAATATCCTGCACAACCCGCCAATCTAGTACGCGCGCGGACAGAGCCGGCGTAGCGAAAGTGAGATCCACTATTGAACCCCCGTTCCACCGCACGCACGTGTTAACTGACCCCCTATTTAAAAGAACGAGTCCAGTTACCACCGCCCATTCTTCGACAACACGTCCTCGTATGTCAGGTCGGGAGGAGCCCCATGCAGTAGACTTCGCATTGAAGTCCCCCATAATCAAGACCTGGCTTGGTGCCATCCGAAGAACAGAGGCCCCAAGTCTGTCAAGGAAGTCTTCAAACTCGGGGAGGGTCCTATTCGGAGAAAAGTATACGCCGAAGATGATGACCTCACCCCACTTGGCTGCAACGTATCCCGAGCCCCTTTCCTTGAGTGTAGGAGGAGTGCAGTTGGGATCCGCTGAGCCGATTATAGCTACAGACGAGTCCACGTCACCCACCCAGTTAGGGCGAGGAGAGACAAAATATGGTTCTGCAGCTACGGCCACGCCTATCGACCACTCTGCCATGGTTTGCAGAAACAAGTCCTGTGCACCGGCACAGTGATTTGCTGCAGTTGGGATCCGCTGAGCCGATTATAGCTACAGACGAGTCCACGTCACCCACCCAGTTAGGGCGAGGAGAGACAAAATATGGTTCTGCAGCTACGGCCACGCCTATCGACCACTCTACCATGGTTTGCAGAAACAAGTCCTGTGCACCGGCACAGTGATTTGCACCGGCACAGGCACATGAAACCTTATCCGACCACAGATACATTCGTCTGGATGTATCTGTGTCTTCATACAATGACGCTGCTGCTCGACATTCGAATGCCCAAAAGTTTCCACGATGGGCACAAAAGCAGCTTGATAGAGAATTACTGGAAGAGGCCGCCATTGTTCAGGCGTGGCTATTGCCACCAACACGCTCAGAAGCGGCCGACGTCAACGTCGGGGCCCATCGTTTCCGGAGCGCCATGACGGCGATCTGTGATGCGGCCATGCCTCGTGTGCGCCGGCGACCTTCTAAGAAGGAGGTCTACTGGTGGTCTCAGGAAATGGCGGGCCTCCGGCAGGCCTGTATTCATGCGCGGAGGTGCTACTCTAGCGTCCGCAGGCGACGCCAGCGCAGCGACAGCCTTAACATCTTAGAGGCTGAGCTTTATGAGACGTATCAGGTTGCACGAGAAACTCTGCGGGTGGCGATAATTCGGGCGAAAGACCAAAGCAGAAGCGAGATGCTGGATGGCCTTAATCGCGATCCCTGGGGACGCCCGTATCTCTCAGCAAGGAACAAACTTCGTGCTCAGGGCCCCCCACTTACGGAGGCCCTCGAACCTCAGTTCCTTAGCCAAGTAGTGGAAGCACTATTTCCCAATCGGGCAGAACACGTACCTCCAGTTATGGCTCCGCCTGAGGAGGAACAGCACGATGAAGAGGAGATCCTGCCAATCACTGAGGCGGAGATGAATACTGTGATTTTGAAGGCGCGCTCCAAGAATAAAGCTCCCGGCCCGGATGGCGTACCCTCCAAGGTACTAGCCATGGCACTGAGCGATGCGATGAATGATCAGCTGAAGGAACTGTTCGACGCGTGTTTAACGTCGAGACAGTTCCCTGAGCCTTGGAAGGAAGGACGCTTAGTGCTTCTGCAAAAGCCGGGTCGGCCGCCAGATTCACCTTCGGCTTACAGACCCATTGTCCTGTTAGACGAAGCGGGTAAGATGCTGGAGGGGATTCTGGCCAGCCGCATAACTCGACACCTTAATACGACCGGCCCCAACCTGTCGGATGCCCAGTATGGCTTTCGAGCCGAACGATCGACTGTGGATGCCATATTGCGCTTGAAAGCAGAGGCGAGGGAAGCGGTCGCCGGAGGGAACGTGCTGTTGGCGGTGTCACTGGACATCGCCAATGCATTTAATAGTCTGCCATTCAGCTGCATAGGTGAAGCGCTCCAATTCCACGGAGTGCCTACATACCTGAGGCGGCTAGTGGTAGACTACCTGAGAGGACGGAGCGTCTGCTACCAGGGACGCGACGGGCGCATGGTACGGCGCTCTGTTACGTGCGGTGTTCCGCAGGGGTCAGTCCTGGGACCACTCCTGTGGAACATCGGATACGATTGGGCCCTGCGTGGCGGCTTTACCGCCGGGCAGGGTGCAATTTGCTATGCAGATGACACCCTCGTTACCGCTCGGGGTGAGACTTTTGACGAAGCAGCTCAATCGGCAATCCAGTGCGTGTCCCTGGTCGTCAGCCGTATTGAAGCGCTCGGACTGCGTGTTGCTCTGGAGAAGACGGAGGCCCTAGTATTTCATGGACCCCGGCGTCGTCCACCTGCCGGGGCCCACCTTGCCCTTGGGACTACAAGGGTAAGAGTTCAAACCAAAATGAAATACTTGGGCCTGGTAATAGACCGATTGTGGAACTTTCGCGAGCACTTTTTACAGCTTCAGCCAAAGTTAATCAATGCTGCGTCCTCCCTTGGTCGATTGTTGCCGAACTCGGGCGGACCAAGCGCGATATGTCGGCGGCTTTACACGGGGGTGGTTAGGTCGATGGCGCTCTATGGAGCACCGGTGTGGGCTGATTCTTTGAGGAGTCCCTCAAATAGGGCTTTACTGCGTAAGCCACAGAGGATCATAGCGAACAGAGTCATCCGCGGATATAAGACCGTTTCTGCGGAGGCCGCATGCGCCCTGGCTGGAACCCCCCCGTGGGATCTAGAGGCACAAGTGCTCGCGGAGATTTATTCCCGGAGAGCTAATGCTCGCTCGAGCGGCGACTGTCCTCCGCCCGAGCTTGTGAGAAGATGGCGCGAGCAGGCGCAGGAGGATGTCCTGTCCGAGTGGAGGGAGAGACTGGCGGCGCCTACTGCTGGTCATTGGACTGCGGCGGCAATAGGGCCAATTCTCGAAGAGTGGGTGGGAAGAAGGTACGGAGTGCTGTCCTTCCGTACCACCCAAATTTTGACCAACCATGGGTGCTTCGGGTACTATCTGCATAAGGTGGCTAGACGGGAACCTACCCCCGTGTGCCACCAGTGCGGTAGTAGCCCGGATACAGCGCAGCACACCATTGAGCTGTGTCCCGCCTGGGACGAGCAGCGCAATGTGTTGGCGGCTTATACCGGACAGGACCTCTCGCTGCCGAATTTGGTGAGAGTGATGATCGGCAGCGAGGCCGGCTGGAAAGCCGTAGATACCTTCTGCGAACAAGTAATATCGCAGAAGGAGGCGGCGGAGCGGGTCCGTGAGGCAGACGCTCATGCGGACCCAATTCGTCGCCGGAGGGTGGGCAGGCGTCGGACGCGTTACGCCGCCCAGATGCTGCCCTAGCAGCAGCCAGTGGGTAGCAGACCGGGGAACTCCTGCTACCTGCATTGCACGAGCTGCTGCTGAGATGGATCGCCAGTAGACGGAGGCGACCAGCCACTGCCGAGAGGTCACGAAAGTCGTCTTTGGTCCTCGTGGCCCCTCTCTAAAAGGCAGAAGACGGCACAAACGCTGAGGTTTTTAGTGGGTGCAAGCCCCACATAACCTCACCGTCTCCCCGGGCGGTGTGTGTATGCGTCAGGCATTTTCCTCAGCTGAAACAAAAAAAAAAAAAAAAAAAAAGGTGTAGTCTGAACATTTCAGTTTGGAAATTAAATATTTCTCAGAAGTGATTTGTGAACTGTATGCCTGCATTTCACATTGCTTTCAAGGACAGTTGGTCCTTTGAATGGCATATTATACATAGGCCCATTATTCTTTTGTTCGTGATTTTTTTTTGTTCGTGATTATTCTACCACTTTATTAGCATCAAATTATAGATGATCGCATTAGAACCCAACGTTCCCATAAGTCGGTGAATATCCACAATGACAAGACTCTTTCTTCATCGTTTTTGCACATTAGGTGCGAAATTTATTTTTTACTCTTAAAGTTTCAACACTTTGATAACTAAATTCAACTTGATATAATAATAAAATAGGTCAGTCTTCAGTTTCTCACAGTTCTAAACGACTGCTCTTTTATATTATTCCTTTGTTCTAAGAAGAAGTTCTGTCAATTTTTTTCTGTACCATCTGATCCGGTAATGTAGTAGTTTTAACAGTTTTGAATGTCTGTAAAGTTCACATCTGGGGACTTTTGTTTGAAGTATCTGTAAAGTTGGTGCTTAAGTGAAGCCCCTTAGCCGGTGGATTTAATTAAGCTGCGATAGAGCCTGCAGCCGGTCCGCCATTAGCCCCACTCGGGGAGCCTGTGTCCGGCAATGCGGGATACATTGATTCCTATTAGTTGACCCAGCTGGGTGTACGTCACTATAACCTCAATAGATTTGTGCTAATAACAAGGAATAAGGTCTATACGTAAGGTATCAACCCTGATAGGTAATAACATTGTGGCAGAATAAAACCCCCGCAAACAAAACGCTTGACTATAACGAGGTCCTACACAGAAGTCTTAAAAAAATATATATACAAAAAAACTCCCCAGTCGGAGTAACAAGTTGTACGCATATACGAGTCTGGCTGTATGTCGGTCGTTGCCCGAAGGTGTCGTTCGGTGTCTTTATTTCCGCTTCCGGCAGCGCGGCGGGGGCGGGCGGGACCGCATCCGGCGCCGGATAGTTTCCGCCTTTTATCACTACACACCGCTGCGAAATATTAAAAAAAAAACACGAACCTTTCTCATGAATTTCCATATTTGTGAATAGGCTTCGTTATTTTATGAATAACTAAAGTTTTTGCTTTTGAATGTACGCTGGGTTAAATGTAGTTATTTTTATTTCACTAATGGATAAAAGGTTATGTGTATATGAGACAAAGTGAATGTTATTCAGCAGCTAACGTAGAAGGTATTTTTATTAAAATACTGTCGCTCCGAGACGAGAGCGAATAAATGAAGAGTGACTTAATAATTGTGAATATTTTACAAGTGCCAGTCAAGTAATGCTGTGATGTCTGACAAAAAAGATATTTAAACGTCACTTGTTTCTACATTAATTTTACGAACCTTACTTAAAAGTCTGAAGTTATTTTCAGATAGAAAAAAATACCATTTGTCTGTAACAAAACGACTGAAGTCTATGATTTCTAGTTTCTGAACTTGAAATAGCTAAAAAGCGTCTAGTTTCAAGCTTGGAAATTATTTACAAATACGTGCCTCACAATTAGACTGTTAATTACCTAGCAATGGAAGATTAATTTCCAGTTATTTTGAACTACACTCTTTTGCAAAAAAAACGGGCACCTATGCGAAATCTTGTTTTAAGGACTGCACGTGTATTTCAAAGGGTTTTAATGACTGTAGTATGTTACTAGCATTAAAAGGATTAGCCAAGCATGCGTGAGAGTGTATTCTAAATTTGAATTTCGTAGATTTGCTAAAAAACTGGCTAAACCTTGTTTTGGACTAATTCATGGTAGAAAGTTCGTAGGCGTTTTGAAAAGTTTTTGACGTGATTTTCAAAAAACTAGTAATGCAGTTTTAATTAATGATTAATGTACCTTTCTCTTAAATCAAAACATTTTTGAAAAACTATGCGTATTTGATAAATTTTCACCTGCTCTAAATGGTCTATGCTGATGATTGATGGCAATGTTAAGAGTTTCGGTATTTTTGTGTAAAGCGTTCTATCGTTTAGATATTGTACCCACGCGGTTTAAAATATCCCTTTCTCATAAATAAACATAATTTAGAGGAGTATCAGTACTTTGGGCTGCGACAAAACAAATTTAAAGTTTGCAGAGCCAGATCACATTCGTCTCCTATCACATTTTGACATTTGAAAAATACCAAATTTGGTGATAAATGCAAAAATAACCATATTAAAAATAATAAGAAGGGTTAAAACTATCCAAAAAGTCAAATTATTGCCGCGTTGAAGCTCTCGATAACTCCATAGGTGTCGGGTTACTAAACGATGATTTCGCTGAAAGGGAGTCATAAATTCAAAATTATTGGCCAAACGTATGTTTCTTAAAAAATTATCAGTTAGCCAATTATTGTTATGATTTAAGCAGGAAAGTGTGCTGTGGATACCAGAAAACCTTGGAGTAGACAGGTTTATTTAACAAAATGTCCGTGGGATGAAAATCCGCTATCTGAACGCTCAGACTCATAGATCTTCAGAGGTCTACGGGGTTTCCCAAGAGGCAAGGTTATTTAAAAATCAGTGATTACGAGACCTTACGACCTCGTGCTCACAGTCTATGCGTCATTTTCTGTATTTTGTAGAATTTCAAGATTTTTCAAAATGTCAAAGTCTGATAGGAGCCGACTTGAGAACGGCACTGCTAACTTTAAATTGGTTTCGTGGCAGCCCAAAGTATTGATACTACTCTAAATTGTGTTTATTTATGAGAAAGGGATATTTTAAACCGCGGGGGTACAATATCTAAAAAATAGAACGATTTACACAAAAATACCGAAACTCTTAACATTGCCATCAATCATCAGCATATACCATTTAGAGCAGGTGAAAATTTTATCAAATAGGCATATTTTTTCAAAAATGTTTTGATTTAACAGAAAAGTACATTAATCATTAATTAAAACTGCATTGCCAGTTTTCTGAAAATCACGTCAAAAACTTTTCAAAACGCCTACGAACTTTCTACCAGGAATTAGTCTAAAACAAGGTTTCACCAGTTTCTTAACAAATTTACAAAATTCAAATTTAGAATACACTTTCACGCATGCTTGACCAACCCTTTCGATGCTAGTAACATATTACAGTAATTAAAATCCTTTGAAATACACGTAAAGTCCTTAAAACCAAGATTTCGGATAGGTGCCCGCTTTTTTTGCAAAAGAGTTTATATAAAAGCTTTTTATATCGTTCCTTGTGCCCAACACAACTGACAGACACTTTCGATTTTTTAACAAGACATGAAAAATATTAAAATATAAGGAACGCATTAACCTCGGAGTAAGACAATCTTGTTTCTTGTAGTGATATTCATCTTGATATAAATGAATTATTAAGGAAGTGCTTTATAAATTAAAGCTTATTTTATCTTACGTTGATTTTACAAATGCAAGTCAACAATAACACTGTAAGTTAACCGTTTAGCAGGGATACAGAACTGGGGTTTTTGAAACGCATAAATCAGAATTATGATTTCGAAAAAGAAATTCTTCGATCCTCGAGGACTCGAAGACTCCATTTTCATGACAAAAATTAACTATATTACTATTTATCTACTTTGTGGCAATCTTGCAATACATATCAGGCCTTCACACCCACATACATATGCATGTTTCCTATCACTATAGAAATATAATACGTGTGTATACTAATTTGCTTGTATCGATCGCTTTGACTTCACCATTACTGATACTATCTCTTGGTTTCATAACTGACTATACAGGCTTTAGATGATATTATTTGTAGTTTTCTTATGTGCAACCTTTGGTTAGTCTAAAAACTTATATATCCGTGTGCCATAACTCATCTGCATCTAGTTTAACTAGCATCAGTAACTTCGCTTATGTTTTCGTACAATATAGCTTTATCCAGTAAAATATTATATTTGGATTATTTTCAGTTTTTTCACAATAGTGTGTTTGTTAATCTCGTTTTAATGGACGCGTTCCACTTTCAGCTTTTGTTATAGTAATTCAATTTTTAAAAGTCCACATTGTTAACGCTGGCTTCGGTGATATTGTTAACATTCTGTTGTTCTGACCTTGACTTGAAACTGCAGACCTTCGTTAATACCTGGCATTTTACATTATCCTTGCACTCTTATTTTAGCAAGAATTCCGTACAATTGCCATGTTTGATCCCTTTGGAGAGAAGATCTGTGATTTGGCTTCTGTTGCCCTCTCATAGCCTGCCAATGATGGCGTTAAGCCCCATGACCCGATAAATGACGATCTCGCAATTCCGCTCCTGAAATAAAACCGGATTCCTTTCCGAAAACACAATCATTGTTTGGGCTTTTAGGAATTACAAACCGAAATACAGGGTGGTACAATGGTAGGTGATTTTCCAAAACCAATTTGGTGTCTATTTTTTAACCTTTTAATAGAAAGGCTTTGTAAAGGTCAAAAAATAAAGAGACAAATTAAAAAGCAAGGTGAAATAATGCGTAAAGGCAGTTTAATTATGCTGATTGTTCCCATTTCACTTCAGTTTAAACTCTCCAGTTTTGAGGGCTTTGTGAGTTTCCGCACCGGCTTCAAAATGTTTTGTCCTTGTTTTTATAAATTCCATTATTTGGCTAAAGATGTTTGTTGTTTAGATGTTTTTATTTAATGTAAATGATCGTTTTCTTGATTCAATATTTAATGTTATCTTTATTATAATTTAGGTACTATTAAATGTTATGAAAATATTTTGTTTAAGCTAAACTGAATTATCCTAGAATCGAATTATTACCTAATTCTAGTTAAAAAAGATACAGTGCTTTTTGAACTACTTACATAAAAATAAACAAAATCAAACACTGTTCATCATCATCATCATCATCAGCCTATCGCAGTCCACTGCTGGACATAGGCCTCTCCAAGTGCACGCCACTGAGATCGATTTTCGGCTAAACACTGTTCTCTGCCTAAAATAGATTATTTTTGCAATCCAAATACTTATGTATCTCTGGCACAAGGAAATTGCGGCGTGAAATGATACCAGTGACGTATTAATACCAGGAGGGGTCCGGAACAAAGTAATCCCTCCATGTAGGGGGTGCCAGAGGAACCTCGAGTATTGACAGCGAAGGACTTATCACTTGCGGCCAGATCCTCAATACTCATTGTGGGAGCTTTGCTTACTTGCCTTTGTTATTTTATTTCAGTTATATTCAGTTGTTTTAACTTTTGTTGATATCAGAACTTTTTGATGCCTTATTCCTAAAAGCGCATACTTCAAATTCTGTATGCCATAAATTCAATCGCTTAAAGTTGAAATGCATAAAGGTATTTTCTGCAATATTTTCTTACGGAACTATTTCTAAAGCTTCTGTGTACTGTGCACTAGCTTCCTTTTACAGACTTTTGATAAAGCATTGAAAATATTTCACTCGCAGTCAAAGCTTAAAATTCTACCGTTTTCTTCTTTTACGGTAAAACCTCGAGCTGAACTAATGTGAAGCAAGATAGCAACGCGCACCGATAGCGCTGCGCATTCTACTCGAGCATAAAATTGAGTTTAAACTTCACTCCAACATATTTCTCTTAACATTAAAATAGAAATAGGTGATGCAACTTCTATTCAACTCTTTCATTGAGGATCGATGAAATAAAAGTAAGTACGCCACGTTCTTATATGAAATCGGCTCATCCAATTAGTATAAAACCTTTTATCAGATATAAGCCGAAATGAAATACCAGCCAATCACACTGATACGAAACTTTCATATCAGACAAACTTACAACGTACAAATTTAATAAAACCGCAAGAGGATTCAAAATGCGGTCCCATCAAATTATATTTGACGTGTAAAACGCGAAAACTTTTGTGAAATATGACATAATATGAAGCGAAGTGAGCGGAGGCCTACATGCCGCCGCTGGTTAAGCCGCTGAAATGAAGTCGGTCGTACGAGCGTTTTGCGGGATTCTATGAGTCGCATTAGCGAGTGCTCCGATGTGTTTCAATTACGTCGACTCGCTAACTGGCGTATGTCATGTTTTAATGTCGCGCCATTTACACATCTGTACTGGCTTGCGACGGATTTGGGGATTGAGTGCTTTTGGAGAGGAATACCGTAATTTTAGATTGCTTTCGCTTTTCTGAAATCTCTTGTTTTTCTCTCAGATGACTGATGTTTTAATGGTATGTACTTAATGGCACTTTGTAACCGTCTAGCTCCTCAACGCAAAATCAAAGCACTCCCGAAATTCATCCCCTATGAACGCAGGCGTTCTGAAATGCGATCTGAAATGTTTTAATTGGAGCGAGTGACCCGCGACCGCACGGCCCGCTGGCCAGCTCCTATTGCAATAACTGCTGATCAATACCCAGGAGTTATTGGAATTTTGTGCCATTACTCCAGATGGATCTCTGCCTGCCTAGTTAAAAGGGATCGCTTACGTACAACTTGTTAGTTTCGGCTTGTTGAACAAACTTTCCGCGGAGTACTCAGCACGTACGCAAACGCAGCGAGCATTTTTAATTTTAATGATGCGGGTTTTTATCTCAAAGTCATTTTTTACTGAAATTCTGGCTATAAATATTTGCGAAAACATTATAGTAAATATCGAAAGTTCGAAATGTAGATTTGGGCCATAGAGAAGTGGACTTCCGACTTCCCGAAATATATAGAGTCGAGCTATGAACTTGGTTTTTATTTGTTTTTGATTTGACTTATGCGTGTTCGGTCATGCTAATCTTGCTTTCAATAGGCTAATTGTAAGGTTATGTTTTGTGAAAATCTTTTGCATAGTTATGAATGATTTCTTCAGTATTTATTTTTACCTAAGCCTAGGTTTTAACGCTTCAAATGTTTCCTTTACTTAAACAAAATTATAATTAAAATGCTTTTAACAAACTTTCTTCCTTTACGTCTTTGTTGATTATAATTAATATTCATACTTAGGCCTTGTTCTGCTTAAATATTTTTTCATTAATTGCTTTTGTACTTAAGAATTTTAGGGCTTTATAGGTGACCTTTTTAAAATCTTGTTTGCACATGAAAGAGTCTACAACTATATATTTTTCTTTCATCTTATTTGTTTTTGTGTTAATATTAGATTAGCTAGACATCAGACGAAATAAATCAATAAACAGCCAGACAGAAGGCAATATTGTGAGGTTATTACCATATGTCATGGTTCTTTATTCGCAGACCCTCCAGTGGTTCAGTGGCCTTAAGGTCGGTCTATATTAAGCCGGGAGTGACTCGTACGCATGTCATTGTACAAACACACTTGTTTACGAGTCTGTGTGTCTGTCACTATGGAAATGGGCCGATGTTCGTTCATTGACATAGCTAAGTACGTCACTTTATCTAAAATTGTGAAGAAATGTTTGTTTATTTGGACTCTGAGATACTTTAAGAAGTTGATTTTAAATCTATTTAAAATACGTTTTTGAGATCTGCTTCCGCGATTATCAGTTTGCGTCGTCGAAAATATAAATAAAACTGAATGTATAATCAACAAGGAAAATAAGAATGAAACAGATTATTTTTGTGACTTTGTGTCTTAGCGTTGTGTACCAGTAGGACGCGCGTTTTTCCTTATACGAGTCGAGACAAACTCGATTATTTTGCCGTCATCACATGAACTAACGCAGCAAAATATAGCTAAATTATCCTTGGTTATATTTCCCTATTCACGTCGCGTGGACTGTTATTTTCCGAGGTACCCATTATAATCACGAGACGCTTTCCACGCAAACATCTAAGTGATAGGTTGACCACAATCACCCCTGAGTACACAGCGTACATTAATATACCCTATTGCCATAATGGCGGCAATTTGTCGCGACGTCATCGACATGCTGTGCTATACCTAGTACAATTGCGACTAACGAATCACTTGCCTTCCTCTAAGATAATTCACTACATTCAAACTACCTAATCACCTCATTCAAGATATTTACGATGCCAGTTCAATGACATATAATAAGGTTCTATTCGTGCTATTACCGTCACTATCGATAAGTTTTCGCTTGGAGAAACAATGCGAACGTTCACTCTATCGACTATCGATACAATTCAAATTTAGTTTCCATAAAATTTTACTAGTGCATATATCGGGAGCGGTGTTAGCTACGACGCTTACATGACGATATTCTCGAAAGATCCTACACGAATAATGCTGTAATTTTTCCAAGTTAATTTTACTAATGTTGGCTATCTTTTCGAATTAGCTCCTAAACTTAAGTTGGTAGCAACACGCCACTAAGTTACCGCAAGTGATTACTTAGCCTCACAAGAGCCGCATCTGCCTCACGATACTCGTACATAAAGAACATACATATTAATTCGCTCGGATACGAATATAACGCAACTTTGCCAGACTCAGACAATCCGCATCACTTTGATTTACTTCCCAGATTGAAGTAATTTGTCCCTTTTAGGGTTCCCTAGGTCAGATTGATCGTTCCAACTTTCCCGTGACAGCCACGTCATTCCACCAATGGTTCCGTATTCATCTTTCCTCGTACACTTCAGGCCAATGAAAACTGGCCGATCGATGTACGCATACAATTTTCATTTGTGTATTCGTTTTATTTATGGTCTTTATTTGTTATACAATTGTGCTTTCCGAATGAATGATGGCGAATTACGTTTGCTCAAAGATGAAAATGTAATTGTTTGATACGGAAGATTTATAACCGAAATTACGTCGCAACTGATTACTTTTTACATCGTACCGTCTTTTGCTTCTCTACATAATAGATTATTTGAATGGCTTTTGTGTACTGAGAGTCCTTTTTTTCAATTGTGCTTTACATAATAGATGTTTGTGTATGATTTTTAAGTACTGATTTAATTGAAATAGCTCCTGGTGCCAAGCTTCCCAAGCCATATAAAAACACATAAAGGAAGCCAAGAAAATGTGGAGACAAATTGTAACACAGCTTAGCTATTAGGGTTATAAAAATAAATTATTATTATAATCAACGAGAGGAAGAACCACATGGTCTCTGCTCCACATAATGTAAAAATAAATAATATTTATTCCTTCATAATACAGTACTAAGATACTAGGTTTTTCTTTATGTTTATTTGTAGTTTGTCCGTGAAAGGCTGGGTTTAGCGGTTGCGTGTCGACTAACCTCATTGACGGCTGCGCAAATGACAGCGGTCCCTTAAGGGTGATCATTATGTGCTCAAGTTGATAGCAGATAACAAGCCTCGTGGCTGAGCCCTACTGCTTATTTGCTGCCTTTCTAGACCGAGCGAGTGCTTCCAGTAATTGAACGCTCATTTTGTATTATTATTTAACAAGGTTTTTTTTTTAATGCATTTTACATGGTAATTTGTATTGAGCTAAATATAACTGCAGATTATAATGATCAAATATGCTATTTAGGTTCGGGATGTGTAGAGGTAGACACTGCCTGAACTCCATTCATTCAGGATTGACATACCCTACACATACACTTAAGATTTACTTCAACATAAATGGGTGTTTATGACTTAACTTTGACTATTCTTGGCAGTGTAATAGGGTAATATAATATGTACGGAGGAACTGGCAAATGAATATGGGCTTTAAAATGTGCAGTTATGAAACGACTCTCAAAAACTTCTCGGATCCGTCACATGTATTCTGTATGTTTCGTCTGCCATTCAAGTGTGCAGTATTGTCCATGTAACTGGCGCAGACATTTTCATTTCATCATGCAGCGAGGTCACACAAGTCTGTCAACATTCGTTCAGCATTCATAAAACATAACTTCTGTATAGAAAACTTGAATGCCATTCAAGTTTCTTAAAACACTTTGTTGGAGTTACTCGGTTTGAATAACAGGGGTATTAGATCTGTGCCAGGTCGGCCAGGCATTAGCTGCACGCGACGCCTTCACACCTAACCTTTCCTGCTTGAGGCTGTTTAACTACCGCTTTCACCAAGCTTCGCCTCTCCATCGTCCATTGTACCTACTTAGTTATACAACTAACTGTCATCTACAAGTCATTTCGAACTGTATTATGTAATCTTCATATTTCGTTGATTCAGATGCTGTTATTTCCATTGTGAAAATCTGAAAAATATTATGTATTACGCAACTGGGTACTTAAAAGTTGAAAAGACAAATGATTCGTTTCGCTTTAATGTCATTGCCTTGGCTGTTTGCACAAGTTTTGTTTATGAGTTGGTAATAGCATACATTTGTACGCGTCCAAACATTGACACCCGTGTAAGTAGTCAATCGTTATATTCCATGATTGTCAGAATATTGTAGTGGACAAGCTCTTACATGTTTTATACTGTTTGACTGACGTATGCTCAATGTCGTAATATACCCAAAACAATACAAAGAAATTACTAACAATGTTTTTTTCATTGCAAATAAAAACATCATCACATGTTTACATGGTTTACGTAAACCATGGCTGTGTCCGGTTCCGACATCGTAAATCAAATTACTGAAATCCGTTTCTATTTTCGTCCGACCGAGCGTTATTCGCGTATGAATCTTATTAGTACAGTCAGGGACACTTTCATTTCATTAAGTTGCCGTCAGAAGTTCCCTCACAGGCGCGTGACTGACATATCATGTTGCGACACACGCCACCAACCGTATATCTGATGTATTATTTTTGATCTCATTACGTCCCTATGCATATAAACAACGCTATAAGGATTTCATTAAGCTCGATATCGAATAATTCTTCTATTAGCATTGATTAACATCTTGACGTCACCTTACAAAGAGTACAAGTAGAACCAGAAATAGTCATGCCAAGTCGTGAATTATGGACCCTTTGTCAACGCAAAGAAAAACGTAAAAGTCAAGCAAGTTTTCCGCTTGTGTATAGTGGCTCTATAAATATCGCCTTATTTGCACGCTCAAGGCAGGTATGGCCCAAGTAGTCCTGGGCAAGTGACGCGCGCTGGCCTGCCGTGACGTCACGAGTTGCGTGCCAAATGTGACGAGAACCTCGCGACCTAGCACACCGGTAACAAACCACAGCCAGTTACATTCTGACATCTACGCCGAACGCACGTTCCACTGCTCAACTTTATATTCAAACTTTATCGTACCCATTTAGTGATGATGACTTTTTAAAATAATGTGTGTGACATTTTTTTGTCCTCAAGTGTAATGTTTAATATGAGGTGATAGTGAATTTCTGATGTGTGTGCGGACTAGTGGTATGGTGGCGATGGGTATTATAATAGGAACCTGTGTGCCTGATGCTGAGCAGGACTCAGCATATGGTGCTCAAATAAGGCGCCCGCCCAGGAGGATTTTATATGGTATGCATTCCATGGTGTTGTTCAACTCTGTACTACTTTACATTTTAATTAAACAAGTGATTAATCAAGATAAAATCAGCAATTTTAAACTTCAGTGGTTAGTTATTTTCCGCTGCACAATGAAAATTGAGGAAAATTCCCGTAACAAAAACAAAATCCTTTCAATAATAATTGTTAATTAATTATCGAGTTTGCGTTTGATACTATTGCCTTCATTGTGTACGAAGATCCTTGTTATCAATTTAACGTTCATTGAAAATTTAGACGCGAGGTACCCGCGCCGTAGCCCAACAATAACATGTAAATGGTTAGTTGTGAGGTACGTAAAGACGGCCATGTTGGGATATGATGGCAAACTACACAAATTGATGTAGATCCATGCTTGCAAACTGACTTGATGGTCAAATGGACAGCAATAACTTATCTGTCATAAAGGAAGAAGTAAATTTTAAATTCAACTGCGTCCATAGCCTGCCACTTCTCTGCAAGTAATGTTAGAGTCGGTGTTATCATCAAACTATTATTTGAAGTTATTGTTACTTATAATAAAGATCCACCCAGTTTGATAGTTCGTTGTCTCCGATCAAATATATCGATCCACACAAAACAATGATGGAGAGAGTAATAAAAAACTTCGTCCATGTACGTCGTTTGTAAATATGTACTGATATATTTCAAACTTTGTCCATTCGGGTCATTGTGGACGAGTGCTCTATATTCTGTCACGATTTATTGAGTACAATTATGAATTTGTGATTGATTGGTCTACAGAACACTCTAATCGCATTCAGTTTTTATAAATCGATTAGTATTCAATCAAATTCTTAATTAACTTTTTTTCACTTATTCAATAATTGCGTTCATCTCAATGTGCTTTTGGTCGGGTAATTTGCAGCCAGATCCAATCACTCAACGTCCTCTCTTATCGACATACATGTTAAGTCGCGTTGCTTCGCCTGTCCCAGATGGGTCCTTCCGATTACGTGTGAAATTAGAACGCCTGTCGTCCTGTATCAAGTACATTTGTAGGAATTCGATCAATTTGTTTCTTGAATTTAAAAGTAGGTTTATGTTATAAGGGTGTAGTAAATAAAGATATTGATAGATATAAGACGAGGCCCGTGGAGCGTCTCTGGTGGCGCTTACGACCTCCGCTCACGAACCTCAGAGCATTACTTTTTATTGACGACTATTGTTTGCCTTTAAAGTTATTGTTTTATAGTTTATAGTGTATTGTGCGAGTCGACTGGGGCACGATATCATTTTTATAGTATCGAAAACCTGCCTGATATTTTACCACTCACTTGCAGGGTTTTCTACTCGGCTAATTTGGTTTTTGGCTAGAGATAATATTCTGGTTGTAGTGTAGATTAATCGGATGTAAAAATAAAATTCATAGTCATCTATCGTCAAACTATCCCCGCCCACAGGAAAATGCAATGTATGAAGGAAAACCAATAGTTTATGATATTTTAGCTATTTTTAACCCCCGACGCATGATCCGATTGAAATGCGGTTTTTTTGTTTAAAAGGAATGTCAGTCGGGAGTATGTGGGATCTGAAATTTGAAACACTAATGTCTTCTGGAACCACTGAGCTGGTCTGCTGTTAGGGCACGAAGATTTCGAAGATTCAGGGTTACCTCTCCTAGGTAACCTTGAACTGCCTTTTAGTAAACCTATCGAGTTTGGGCTCGTTGAATTTTTCTTGACTAGTTCTATTCATGTTTCTAATTGATGAGAACCTGATGCTGGAAATGGGATGTGGCGGATGAAACCCTGGAATGCCGGAATGAAACGGATAAATCGATTTATATTTTTGCTGAAAATCTAGAATGACCAAAGGTTAATCTTTACTGTTTCTCAATCTGTGCAATTCTCCCAGAGCCAGTTTGTCGTGAGGATTATTAAACAGCTTCCAGATCCCCCGACACGACATAGTTTAGTTTATATTCAGGTACTTACGTAGTGTTAAAGTTATTTTTTGCTTTTTATAGGGTTTAGCGTTTTTAATAATTAAACCGCTTAACCAAATACGTTCATCATCATCATCATCATCAGCCTATCGCAGTCCACTGCTGGACATAGGCCTCTCCAAGTGTGCGCCACTGAGATCGATTTTCGGTCAATAAACCAAATACGTTACATAAACAATTTATTATTAACAACGTTACTGGTATTCGTATTATTTAATTTTGAATTCATAACCATTTGAATTCATTCCTGGAAACTGTGTCATATATTTATAGTTTTTTTGTAAAACGGCCTATCTGCTTGCCAGTGACCAATAGTTCCAAACTGTATCCAGTGTAGTAGTTATACTAGGACGTATCATCCCGAAACTATGGTGACCTACATACGGAGTGTTCCCGATGACACACGAGCGCCGCGATCGATGGCGATACTCAACAAGTGATCGACTGGCTGCAAGCTGCTAGACCTAGGCTAGGACACACACTACTTGCGCCCACTTACGTGACTGTGTCAAGCGGGATGAGTTTTATATGAGTCGCAGCAGTTGCGCGAGGAAGTACAATTTTTCTCATACTGTAAAGGAATTTGTTCTTATTATGTGCCTAGCCTTTTCCATTTCCTCCTTATCTTGTGGTAGCAAATTATGGGTAGTAGAAGTTTTATCATCTCCATTTAGCTCGGCTACTAAGTGCCTCATATTTCTACTACGGCTACTATCTTCGTAGTAATTAAATGTTCATATCCTTTTCCCCCTCAATAAGCTTTGGCTCAATAATTTATTCTATTAGCCACCACTGCCCCAGAATATATTACCCTAATTAGTGAATTTACTGTATGTTTTGACTCTATGTGCCCTTGGACCTTTAAGTAACCTCACTCTGTACCTGTAATGAAAATACTTTAGAAGCTTTTCTGCAAAGCGACAAATTAATTGTCCATTTATTGTTGAAATTACTGTGTCCGCAAATATACTTAGTTATAAACCTTCAGCAGTCATTTATCCTCATATCGATTCTTTGTGGACAACAATCATGTATGACAAAGCACTTTTCACTTAGCTCCTTATAACCACATATATGAATAGCCTCAAACTTTCCCCCATGAATTAGATATCAATACCAATTAAAAAATGCCAAATCGTACTAGTACTTTCCTAGCCTGACGCCGTTAAACAAACTCGTTGTCTTTTAATTAGATAATATATTAGTACGCGACACGTCACAAAATTAAAACTATATCTGATAAAGCAGTTGATGATTAATAACACAGTTGCGGAACCAGTTCCAATCATTGTGACGTAAATACAAACGCGCGTAAAATACGTATGTTTTGTCACAGCATGGGGACTTCACCTGACATTTAACGATACGGATTCATTTGTTAATCTAAGTACAGCAAAACAACAACACCAGTATACCGCATAAGTTCCTGTGTTTTTTATTACATGTGTGTATTTTATCGAATATAATAAAGGTATAATTTATTAATGCCACTACCTGAATCATAAAAATAATTATGTATAAAATATAGTAGAGTTCACAACGTAATGTAGCCAAGTACTTTTAAGTATCAAAATGAATTGATGAGCTGTTGACTTCACATATAGGTTATCTAGTTTCGGGTCAGGGGCTCACGATACGACTATCGTAGACGTAATGGTTACGTTCGTGTCCTCGGGCACTGTTACCAAAATCATAGCAGAAGCACCACTGCCCAAAATGAGTTCCACACAGAAACTTCTAACTTGCAAGTCGAAATCATGAAATAAATACAAAGCCACTATGTTTATTTATTAAAATATAGAAATATCGTTACACAATACCTTTTATCATCCTTCTCATAAAAAAGTACAATGAAACTAACGTAGCACAACCATATTATAGTATGTACACAGACGACTAGTTCGTATTGAAGATATTCTTTGGCAGTCCTACATACAGGTAGTGGTAATCCTGACCTGCCTGACTGCTGGCGGCCGTGGTGGGTTGATTCAGCACGGCCTGCGGCTGCTGCGGCTGCTGCTGCTGCTGCTGTTGCTGCTGCTGCGGGTACGGGTACATGGGGCACGGGCACATGGGCATGCAAGGCATGCAGGACATGCTCGGCTTCTTCTTCCTGCAGGTGTGCACGGGCGGGCACGGTGGCTGGGTCGGCTGCGTGGTCGTCGTCGTCGTGGTGCTGGCAGGCATGGTGGGGGGAGGCGGGCTCGGGTACACCAGTATCTGCTCCTCTGATTCGCACATAGGTGGTGTCGGACAGCCCGCCGGGTACCCGCTGTCTGATCATTACACAATGGATAAGGATATAGCGATCAAATAATAACAGTTAATTATTGCAGGTGTTTATTTGGGAAACTTTGATGGGAAAAGATCTGATAGCTTGACTCCTAACATTTTCCAAACTTCAATAAGGTAGTCATCAGCTGTCTTACCCATTTGACCGTTGTATGCATTTCTCTGTGCGGGTTTCGGATGCTGGTGCACATGCGGCACTGGTGGCGATTGTACCGGCTTTGACGCCTGGGTCAAGTCCTGTTCAGTTATTGATTGCGCTGTGGATGCCTTGCTCCCCGACATCTGCACATATTTGGCTCGCGCCTCGGCGCTGTTGGCTATGCCATCCCTCATTCTGACCAATTGCGCAGCAGTTGTCGGCGTCATTCTTCTAGAAGGAGTGCGATTCGCCATCCTTCGAAATTGAGATTGAGAATTTACTTCTGACTTACTCAGTATAGTGTAATATAAAAGCTTTGGTCCGAGCACAAATGAAATAAATGACGGTCTTAACAGTTGTGCGCTTACCTTTCCCTCCGTCTCTGCTTGCACTCCTCGCACATGGCGCAGTAGACCTCCAACACGGAGGGATGCTCGGTGTTCTCGTGGCATCTCCTGCAGGATATCCTGCAGTCTATGTAGCCTGTGCTCAGCGGGATCATCGTCAGCAGAGCCAGAGTTATAAACAGAGAACATCTGAAAGTACGACATTTCTTTGAAATTTAGTCTTGGTGTAGAATTTTAATCTCGGCATCATTGGCAACGTATTTAATTTAACTAAGCCTGGAGTTGGAAGAAAAACATTGAATGTGCGGAGTGAGTTATTTGTTAGTTCAAGTGTATTTGCTTCGTTTTCGTTCAATCCAGGATATTTAAATGCTTTCAGTGTATGTGTAGAGAAACTTCATAGATGTCATCGCAAACTTCGATGTCTTACGTCAGAAGCAATAAATAGAGCGTCTGGAAATAATCTACCAACCAAAGTATTCGTTTATACAATAATAAATTAAAGAACAGATCTTTATTAGAAGTCGTAAGTTTCAGTTAATAAGCTATAAACAACCTTTCCACGTGTCAACAGTCTGCTTACAATAATAAAGTATAAATATATTATCACCCCGTTTCTATTACTACGGACTCCAAAATTTCCTTCAAGGATGAGATTTCTAATCAAAATATTGTCAAAATATTTCATACCCAAGCTTCTCATGCTGTTTCTCAACATCCATTTGGGAAGCGAACGTTTTTATACGAGGAATACTGTTTGTGTATGGCTTGTTCACAGTCTGCCACTGATGTGTAATTCGCCGTGTATGTAATGTATTTCAGTGGCTTGTTACGCAAACATTGCGAAAGCAATTTATGTGCCGTAAAGTTATTTGTTTTAGTTATCGACGCTCCAGGTGTTCAGTGTTTAGCAGGCGACGAGGGGTGCTCGACGTTGTTGTACTTGCAACTTCACCAAACTATGGAGATGGCGGCTTATGTAACTTGCGAAGACGGCAGTTATGTGTTACTTGTCAAGTCGACAATCGAAATCTTATTGTTTTGAAAATAGGTGCTATTTAAAATGTTGGTTAACTAATTCCCTAGTCAGTATGATTTCTAATCTATTAGAAAAATGTTGGTTTATGACAACAATTAAATTTCACGATTACTGCCTCAGTACCAGCCGACACGAAGTGAACCCTTTTGAGCTATTTTAGCCATCTAGCCGTCTTGAAGGCTAACCGGATGAATAGCCATATAAATACCAATTCCATGTCAATCTTACGTAAAAAATACTACAACAGTACTTTAGAAATGGACATAAAACAATTCTTGATTAAAAGCTTGCATAGGTGGTACATATTTTCAGTTCAGATGTAAACCATTGAACACCCTCTGGGTAGAACATTAGTAATACGAATGGAGTGGATCACTAAACATATAGAACAATGATCAATTGGAAGAGTGGGGCGCTGCAGCCGGTCGTTAGTCCGGGCCAGGCCGTAAGAGGCACAATGCCTCGGCCGTCAGTGTCCGCCGAACGTGTGTGGACTGCGGATCAGATAGGCACACCACATGAGAACACTCAGAAGTCTCACAAGGGAAAATCACAGAGGCACCATCATTTTCCTGTTTTCAAAATGGTCAAATTATTACAGACTTAAATAAAGACAGAAGATTTTTAGTAAAATATATTCTAGGAACAGATAGTGAAAGCAGTATAATAAGTAAGAGAGTCCAAGCTGGTCAAGTCAGAATGCTTAGAAAATTGTGCCCAGAATATGCTTAATTGTCTAAAAACAAATTGCAATACTTTTGCAATCTCCCTGTACATTGGTTCATCTGAAGTCTGTTGTGGACGAGTCAGTACGTTTGTTTTTTATTCGGCGGATTACGGGTTTACTAAAAGTGTTTGCTATTGAAGAAAAACTCTAGGTAGCTTAAATATTTGCTCTTCAAAAGGATTTTCTTCAATGTGATTTATTCATTCCAAATAGTGTTGATAAAAACTAAAAGACAGCATTGTGAGGAGCATATGGTCCTATTATATAGATCTAGATTCCGAAGATTAGTCCTAGTTACTTTTAAAGACGTGTACAAAAGACCAGTATCCATTTCGTCGACAAGTGCAAGACTGCTAACAGCTACAACGCGGTAGTTACATTGAATGGTATATTGCATTGTAGTGTATAACAGTCGGGAACTGGTTACTTTGTCACACTGCAACGACAAGCCAAGTTAATTGCTTTCAACTACTTAGAGCACGTAGCAACGAGGAAAATCTAACTCCATTTTTACCTGTGAGGAAATTAAATGTTTTTTTTTTGAGAGAAGATAGGAGACCAAGGAAGTCGTAAATTATATTATTATTCAATACGATAGCCAAAGATCTGACTTTTGCCTTCCGTAAATGGCTCTAAAATAAAACATAGTTTTTAGAACCTTTAATTAACATCTGTTTATCATGACACACACGGCAGCATTATATTTTTTTATGTAAAACTTAGCATAAAGCACGTAGTTATGCCGCGCGTGATCGGACTGCGCGCGCTACGGGTTCAAGCCGTTACCGTGTTATTGTTGTGAACAACCATGTGCTAACGACGGAATGCTCATATTCTATCACGTCACAAATATACACTAGTTCTTTGTCTAAAGATCCCGCCGATTTTCCAATATATTTCTCCATCTTAAAAGCATTTTCTAAGTCACTTCATTGGATAACTTTGTTTGCTCTCACTTAAGCTTGGGCAGAGTAACTTATAAAGTAAGTTTCGGCATAATTTAGAGTTAGTTTGATTACACTTTCAAGAATAGTTTGAACGGTCCACAAATTGGTGTCCTTTTTAGGGTTCCGTAGCCAAAATGGCAAAAACGGAACCCTTATAGTTTCGTCATGTCCGTCTGTCCGTCTGTCCGTCTGTCCGTCTGTCACAGCCGATTTACTCGGAAACTATAAGTACTACAGTGATGAAATTTGATGGGAATATGTGTTGTATGAACCGCTACAAAAATATGACACTAAATAGTAAAAAAAAGAATTGGGGGTGGGGCCCCCCATACATGTAACTGAGGGATGAAATTTTTTTTTTCGATGTACATACCCGTGTGGGGTATCAATGGAAAGGTCTTTTAAAATGATATAAAGTTTTCTAAAAAACATTTTTCTTAAAGTGAACGGTTTTTGAGATATCAGCTCTCAAAGTCGTAAAAAGTATGTCCCCCCCCCTCTATTTTTATAACTACGGGGTATAAAATTCTAAAAAAAATAGAGGTGATGCATGCTAATTAACTCTTTCAACGATTTTTGGTTTGATCAAAGTATCTCTTATAGTTTTTGAGATAGGTTGATTTAACTGTAATTTACGGAACCCTTCGTGCACGAGTCCGACTCGCACTTGGCCGGTTTTGATATTTAAATAAGTTATTTAACTTGGATAGATTTTTGAAGTATTTCATAGTGCAAGGGTTGAATACTCGTATATGAAAGAAGGAATGGATAGAAGCTGGGTTGTACTTAGTGTAGTGTAGATAGAACCACGTATTTCCATTGTCTCTAAATAAAAAAGTCCCCTCTCCCCAGCTGCTAAGCCTGTAGTAGGTACTATTACCCACAGTCTAGTGCACTCGCAGACGAGGCAAAACGTTCACGATACATGAATACATGCAGAAGGTTTACACTTCTTGGGTACAAATACTTAAAAATGGAATTCACCAGATAGTTCAGGAAATCATAACTTCCAGTCTTCCATAATGATCAAAAATAATAAGATTTCTTCCAATTATTTCGTCATTTAAAGATGACGTTAGTGGACAGTGGTACTTCTAGCTATGCTTCACTCTGTGGTAACACCGAGTATTTATGCTAGGCAGTGCGTGGTAATTGACATGTTACCAATAGACGTTGCTGAATTTGCATGTGCAATATTGATAGGGATTATTTTTAGGCTGTGGAGTCTGTGGAGCCCACTTTAGGTCAAAATAAGTGGCTTAAAGTCGATTTATTGACCATACACTTGTTAGTATAAGAGCAAAGCTTTTTGCGTGCTATCATCATTATAAACGCTTTTATTAACTCCATTTCATTCTTGTATGAGCTTTTACACCAGTAGACAGCTACCTGTTTGCGTAAGAACAATCTTTAATACATATTTCAAGCACAACTTGCCAGTCACGATAGAGACTAGTCAATTGCACAAATTGCTGAGCTCAAGATAAGTACTGGTATGTTACGTAAGGAGCATAGATTCGCGAATCTCTCGCGATAAACGTCTGGAGATGTCTTGATGTCAATGGAGGCGCTCGAATGGAATCCTGCACTCCATCACACTGTCACGCGTTGACACGTTCCGCTTCACTGGTGACTGGACACGCGTGCATTATATCAGCAATGTGGTCATATACGTAATGACGTATATGATGTTGGTCATCATTCAGTAAGAATGGGAAGTTTTATTCACAATATTCAAGAGTACAAGACGTACTGAAATGAATAAAGCATTGGTTTATACATATTTCAAGTGGCAATACTATAAATTTCGATGAACCAACGAATCTGCATCACAAACAAGCAGATGTTTTCGATTACACTTTCATATTTCAATCGGAACGTATCGAAGTATCACTTAGCTACACAAATAATATCGATTTGAGCGTAACGCACGTACTACCGATTATCTACTCGGTACTAACGAATAACGATTATAGCTGAGTCATGGAGTGTGCCTAATTGCATGCCAGGACAATAATATCGTTATATGAATTGTATACTCCAGTTTATGGCCACTCGATATGTTATTAGTATTGCATTACATTATTATATCTTTCGTAGTTATTGGCGCAATGATAGGTGAAAGTATTAAACAGTTAAACACAAATTCGCGTTTGACGACTCAAACGCGAATTTGTGTTTAACTGTTTAATAAGATTATCTATCGTCACATGATTTAATCAAGCCATACATGCACATACAAAAAGGTTTCTCCACACATAATGCAAATACAGTTATCTTATAATTTATTTTTGACAGCAACAAAAAGATTGATGTATTTTTTCTTCCCTACTATCTAATATGCCTCGAACTTAACTTTCTTACGGATTTAAACTTCCATTAGTGTACCTTTGACATCATATCATCAGCTGTGTTTACTTCGTTAGCTGAAAAAATATTTATGAAGTCAAAGTGCCCGTAGTACGTAGGTGCAGTGTAAAGCGTGAAATTGGCTTACATCAGCGTATTACTGACGACACACGGAATTTTATATCAGACCCGCCATATTTGTTACTTACATCAAGCGGATAACGCTTAGATTATTTACGTGTTTGCGCTAATTCCTTATTTATTATTCAAACGTGTTTGTTTATGTACAAACCTCATGGATTACTTTATTGGTCGCCGTGTGATTTAGTTTCATCTTGGAAGGTTAATTTTAGTTCGGCCAATACATTAATGTGATTACATAGTAACGTTAGCGAGTTACAAATGGTGTCGTCAATCATCTGTTTGAACTTGTTTTTCGTGGTGTAAGAGCTTTACTGTTACTTATGGAAATTACTATAAAGTGTCTACCTGTCTACTAGATTACTATGTCTGTCTATAATGTCTACATATGTACTCGAGTACTCCTCGGAATAGTTTGTAATTGAAATACAGAAACAAATCTTGAAAAATATATGTAACCAGCAGTGCTTATTGTATAGTTTGTGTGTCCTGGATAATGTATTAAGGTATGTTTGTATTATGTTTCAGGTATAAAATGTCCGGTATGCAGCAAGTTTGTGTTGCCGGACGACATCGAGTGCCATCTCGTCATGTGTCTCACCAGGCCAAGACTCTCTTATAATGGTTAGTAACACCTTCTGTACATAATGGTTCCTTAATAAAAAATTAAACTTCACTTCTGAAAGCTATAGAAACCTAGTGTTAACGCACTCCATCGCGTAGCGAGTTCCGTGGTCACGCGCCGGCTCGCCGAGCACCCCCACCCCGCACGTCACTCGCCGGCAGCAACGGACGAGTCCACTTCGTTCATTTTTTGTTTAACATTTTTATGTAAAATCGGCAAATTAAACAGTTTATTAATTCAATATAGTTCTTTAATTGAAGAAACATATTCAACGCCTCAACATTGGTCCTTCGAGCCGGATAACCAGCGCAATATTGGATTATAACCTATCAAGCATTACAACGAGACATCGCGCGGCACACGTGGAGCTCGAAAGGATTACGGATTACGGATTGGTATCGAAGTGTATTAACACCGTTTTATATTATTAACAGTGATCGTGAGTGCATTCTTGGTGATACTTGCAGGTAAGTACTCTCTTTGTCTTGCCGGGCCGTCAAAATGGGGTTAGATTTGGATTTACGTGATCTCACTAAGAAAAGAGGTAGTCTGCGATGCAGAATCACTAATTTCGGCAAATATGTGAATTCCCTAGACAAAACGTCATTAAACGATGAACAAGTCGTGGAGCTTCAATTACGCGTGTCTAGTGCAGAGCAGATCTTCGCCGAGTTCCAGGAAATTCAATCCCAAATCGAGGAGCTCTCCGACGAGGCAGAGTTGTCACCTCAGTTGGAGACCAGAGATTCAATTGAATCACAATATTATTCAATTATGTCAGTGGCCAAATGCATGTATAACAAACCAGAAGTTGCATCAAATAACTCGCAAAACTGTAAGAATAATAATAATGTACCTATAAAATTACCGACGATTTCGTTGCCTTCCTTTGACGGGTCATTTGAAAATTGGCTAGAATATCGTGACACATTTGTTTCCTTAATCCATAACGCAACCGAAATTAGTACGATTCAAAAATATCATTATTTACGGTCTTCATTGAAAAGTAGTGCCTTACAGGTCATAAAATCGTTAGAATTCGGTACAGATAATTATCAGGTAGCCTGGGAGTTGTTGACCAACAGGTATGATAACAATAGGTTATTAATTAATAATCACGTCAAATCGCTCTTTACTTTACAAACCATTACTAAAGAATCACCTGTTCAATTACGAAAATTAATAGATTCAGTATTAAAAAACCTCAGATCATTAAAAATTATGGGTGAACCCACGGAACATTGGGACACTCTAATTATTTATTTGGTTGTTAGCAAGTTAGATTCTATTACGTGTAAAGAGTGGGAGAACAAAAAAGGTTCATTTGGCAAAGACGCTAAAGTAACATTAGACGACCTATTACAGTTTTTAAAAGACCGTTCGGATGTTTTAGATATGGTACAAGCTCAAGGTCACAAACAGCCTATTGAATCGTCAAAAAAGCCACTTAGTACATCTCAATCTTCACAACAAATTCGTAGCTTCATTTCACGTAAACAACCGCCGCGTGCAAGTACATCTGCAGCAAAATCATTGCGCGCCATCAAGTGCGTTATGTGTGACGGCAGTCATCCACTATACATGTGCATTGATTTTCTTAATCTATCTGTACAAGATAGGCATACATTCGTTTCAAACAAAAAGAACATAATCTGCTTAAATTGCTTACGAACTGGACATTCAATAGATGAATGTCAGTTCGGGTCATGTAAACAGTGTTCACAAAAACACAACAGTCTCATTCATTTAAATAATACGAGTTCAAGTTGTAACTCAATTCGTTTTATACCTACAGTTACGCACACTGACGCGACCGCCGACGCCTTGACGCCGGCCGGCGCGGACACACAAGCGAATACTCTTTCCTTACATACTCATTCTTATCATTCAAAGCAAACCGTGCAGTCTATCACATTAGAACAGGTTCTGCTTTCAACCGCACTTGTTGAAGTCTGTGACATCAATAACACATATATTGTTGTGCGTGCCCTGCTCGATAGCGGCAGCCAACGATGTTTCATTACAGACTCACTTTGCAAACATTTACGTTTAGATACCATACAGTCCACTCATAACATTACTGGTATAGGTAATAGTGTTCAGCGATCAGAACAGTCCTGTGAACTCTTCATGCGCTCAAGGATTAATAACTTTAGTACACGTTTAAAATGCTGCGTTTTACCTAACATTACATATTGTTTACCAAATACACACATTGAATGTACGTCATTACAATTACCGCAAAACATAGAACTCGCGGATCCGAGGTACTATGTACCTTCGGAGATCGACATTCTCATCGGAGCCGACGTGTTTTGGGGTTTGCTACGGGAGGGCTTAATACGCTTACCTAGCGGGCCTTATTTGCAAAACACCCAATTGGGTTGGATAATTTCGGGCGCATTAGCCAATAATAAACATGTCGAAAACACAACAAATAACATGATAAGTTGTTCATTGTCAAGTTCATATTCATTGTTAGATATTGATCATCAATTAAAGCGTTTTTGGGAATTAGAAGAGGTTGACAGTGGCCAATCAAAAAATAATATTTTCACAGAAGACGAAAGGGCGTGTGAGGAACTTTTTACCTCCACCACCACTCGCGATTCCGACGGTAGGTTCGCGGTTCGAATTCCGCTACGTGAATCAGCTGATTCGCTCGGCGATTCATATGAGTCAGCGAAGAATAGGTTATTATCTTTAGAACGAAGGTTAGATCGTTCGCCCGAATTAAAATGTATGTATTCCGATTTTCTTAAGGAATATTTAGCGTTAGGGCACATGACCCGCATCGATACATTTTCATCACCGTATTATTTTTTACCACACCATTGCGTACAACGAGAAAGTACCACTACTAAACTGCGCGTCGTGTTCGACGCCGGTGCGAAAACAACTTCGGGCAAATCGTTAAACGATTTACAGTATATTGGCCCTCCGCTGTTAAATGATTTAGTAACTATTCTTCTGCGGTTTAGACAATTCGCGTACGTAGCATGTGCCGATGTGGAGAAATTATTTAGACAGGTCAATATACAATCTGATCAACGTCAACTGCAGTTAATTATGTGGCGGGATAATAAACAAGACCCTATAGGTATATATCGACTAAATACCGTGACGTACGGTACCGCGTCTGCGCCGTACTTAGCGATGAGATGTTTACGTCAGTTAGCATTCGATTGTACTGATGAGCAAGTTTCAGATAAAATTTTAAATTCATTTTATTGTGACGATTTTATTTATTCGCATAATAATAAGCAAGAGTTATTAAGGCTATGCAAAAATATTACTGAAGTTTTAAAGGCAGGTTGCTTCCCGTTACGTAAATGGTCTTTTAATTTCGACGTTAGTTCATCAGATAGTTTTACAAAATCATTATCACTCGATAAAACTACACAATGCAAAACACTCGGTTTACGTTGGTGTAACAGCAGTGATGAATTAAATTTTAAAACTAATTTAAATATCAACATTGATACCACTCAACTTACTAAACGTAAAGTACTTTCCATTATATCGCAGGTCTATGACCCACTGGGGTTATTAGCGCCAAATATTATTATTACTAAAATTCTTATTCAACAACTGTGGCTACGTAAAATCGGCTGGGATGAGCCTGTACCTTCCGATTTAGCATGTTCGTTTATTAAATTAATTACTTCTCTTCAACATTTATCAGAAATACACGTTCCGCGACATGTAACTACACAGCATGCACAGCAATTGGAACTACACATATTCACAGACGCTTCGCAAGACGCTTATGGCGCTTGTGCATATATACGTAGCACTTGTGAACAAACGAATAAGGTTGTTGTTAGATTGTTATGCGCGAAAAGTAAGGTCGCACCATTAAAGGTGGTTAGCGTACCACGTCTCGAACTGTGCGGTGCGTTAGTTGGTGCGCGCCTTTATAAAAAGATTGCCACTTCTATGGATTTAACGTTTGAAAGGGTATATTTTTGGAGCGACTCGACAATTATTTTGGGTTGGTTGCGGACTCATCCTACCTTATTGAAAACATTTGTCCAAAACAGAGTATGTGAAATTAATGATTTGACTACCGGCTGCGTTTGGTCACACGTGCAGGGCGTGTATAACCCAGCTGATCTGTTAACGCGTGGAATCCATCTAACGGAACTTATTCATAACGACTTGTGGTGGGTTGGTCCAGGGTTCGTTTTCGATGGCGATTATGATGTATCTAGTACCGATATACCTCTGACCGATTTACCTGAAACTAAACCTAATAAAGTTGTTGGGTTATACTCGTCATGTAACGTGTTTCCTTTCGAAAAATTTTCATCTTTCACTCGTATGATACGAGCGGCTGCATATATTTTGCGATTTATACATAACGCTCGTTATAAACACGAACGTAAACAGGGTACATTAACCGTTGATGAATTACGTAACTCAACTATTTTACTTGCGCGATTATCTCAAAACGATTCATTTCCTCAAGAATATAATTCATTAAATAATTCATCAAATACAAAATTTTCCCGTAACTTGTCCGGACTTAACTTGTTTCTTGATAAAGATCTAGTAATCAGGGTAGGAGGTAGATTGAATAATTCTACTGAGTTCACCTACGATAAAAAGCATCCTGTATTGCTTTGTAGCAAGCACAAATTCACTTCGCTTCTATTTGAATATAAACATAAATACTTATGTCACGCTGGCCCACAGCTACTACTCTCGACCATTCGCGAAGAATGGTGGCCACTTGGTGGCAGAAATCTAGCTCGTTCAACTATTCACAAATGCGTTCGTTGCGTTAGGATGAATGGAAAAACATTGAGCCCTATAATGGGTAATTTACCATCTAACAGATTGGTACCGGGCTTTCCGTTCATGCATACTGGTACTGATTATTGTGGTCCAGTATATATTTTAAACCGCCAAGGGAGAGGTTCTCGATTAATCAAATGTTATATATGCATCTTTGTGTGTTTTGCTACTCGCGCTTTACATTTTGAACTGGTGACAACTCTGTCTACTGAGGGATATCTTCTCTGTCTCAAGCGATTCATATCACGCAGAGGCAAACCCGCTGTCATATATTCGGACAATGGGAAAAATTATGTAGGCGCAGCTAAGGAGCTAGGTGAATTTCTGTCTACTCACTCAAATGCATTAATCGAAGGGGCTGCTTTGGACGGTATTTCGTTTAAATTTATCCCACCCTACTCACCTCATTTTGGTGGCCTGTGGGAGGCAGGGGTGAAATCCTGCAAGTATCACCTTAGACGCGTCTTAGGCAATTCACACCTCACGTTTGAGGAATTTTATACGGTGTTAGTGCAGGTCGAGGCCGTCCTTAACTCCCGTCCGTTAACTCCACTATCATCTGATGCCAACGATCTGCAAGCTTTAACGCCTGGACACTTCTTAATTGGGCGCCCGCTTACCGCACCATTATGCGACGATATCACTGACGCAGTCACCACTCGCTTGCCACGTTTTGATCGAATCGAACAAATGCGCCAACACTTCTGGCGGAGATGGTCAAAGGAGTTTGTCAGCGAATTGCAAACGCGCACAAAATGGAAGGCCAACAAGAGCGAAGTCACGGACAACACACTTGTTCTCATCAAGGACGACAACTTGCCTCCTTTGAAGTGGCGTCTAGGACGAGTAGTGGAAGTCCATACCGGTAAAGACGGAGTCTCCCGAGTAGCGAAGATCCGTACAGCCTCTGGAGAAGTACAACGCGCCTTTAGTAAGATCTGCCCGCTACCAGTACAGATGTCTGATACTGCTGGAAGCCAAGACATTCCAGGGGCCGGAGGATGTTAACGCACTCCATCGCGTAGCGAGTTCCGTGGTCACGCGCCGGCTCGCCGAGCACCCCCACCCCGCACGTCACTCGCCGGCAGCAACGGACGAGTCCACTTCGTTCATTTTTTGTTTAACATTTTTATGTAAAATCGGCAAATTAAACAGTTTATTAATTCAATATAGTTCTTTAATTGAAGAAACATATTCAACGCCTCAACACCTAGAACTGGCTGAATGTGTGTTGAAGAGCAACTACTACGGACTGTGGTTAATATCAGTAGAATTCTCGAGACCCATTATTAATTAAATGTAAAGCTAATAGTAAAGGTTTGGAAATTAAACATGATTCACCTTTGTGCAAGTGTCTACGAGTTGCTGAAAGTCACTCTGTCTGAATTGAGTCAATTATGCACATACATATTTGCATAGCTTAGTCAGTGTTAGATACCTAGGTACCACATTGAAAAGACAAATTAATCAAAAGTTTTTCATCTATATTTTATACCTGTACATAGTCAATGTAAGAAGTATTCGTACTATTATTGTAACAGTTAAAACAGACAGGTAAATTCAAGGAACCAATATTTTAATTACTCACTAAGCTTAATAACAACGGTAACTCCAGAGGTTTGCGAGAAATCGCAAACGCAATTTGTTAAGCCATTGCTCAACAAATAGAGGAAATATAATAATATCCCAGTACTAGCCAGAACGGGAGCTTTCCCGGTAATTACAAGCCAGGCCGAGTAAAGTATAACACTCACTATTTATGCACAACCCGACAAGACTGCCTGAATGTACAATTACTATTATTATAATTTTCCCTGTAACACGCTCGAGAAAATTATATAAACTACTCAAAGATTTAAGACTGAATGTCGAGAAAAGCGTGCAGAGCGGCTAGAAATACAATTTACTCGTACATCTGAAAGTTAATTCAAATATGCAGACATTGTGAACTAAAACTAAACTTGGATAATTAATGGAATATTCAGTTGTTCTTGCTTCAGTTAATTTAGCTTTATTAGTTAATCAATATTACCTGTTGTTGCCGGGTATTTCTCGAATCATCCTGCGTATTTACAAAGCAGTTTGTTTTAAATCTTTTTATTGATTAAGGTTCCGTGTTTTTCAAAGTGTAGTGATTTTCCAGCCTAGTTCTTAGTATGTATAGTAATGCGGAATCCTGTATTGTTTTGTACATAATATCTGATGGACGCTGTATAATGTTTGCAGAGGATGTGCTGAGTGATTCGAAGGGCGAGTGCGTGATCTGCCTGGAGGAGCTGTCCGCCGGAGACACCATCGCCCGCCTGCCCTGCCTTTGCATCTACCACAAGGGGTAAGAACATCCTTCATTTACATACATACCTGAGTATCTCAGAAGGAATCTCTCATAACAAGCCTTAACGGCAAAGGCCAGAACGACTCACAAACAGTCTTGCCCAGGAGGAGGACATCTAGTTAGTCTTTACATGTAAAATACTGGTACCTACTCAGCTGCATCCCGTTAGACTGGAAGTTGACCCCAAAATAGTTGGGAAAATACTGATGGCAGGCAGATGATACCATTTCTTTGGAAAGGATTGTATAGACGTAAGGAACGCGATGTGAGTGACTACTGGTCTCGCAATAACAGAATATTCCCAAATGAACTTCTGTTGCACCTACTAGCTAATATATATATCAGTGCTCGTGTAGACTATATTGCCAATGTCAGAAAAGGCCGTAGTTAAATGATAATAAATTAATTGAATAAATTAAAATTGACCGTCACACTTTACACACGCGTAACAGTAACCATTTTGCGCAGTTACAAGTTACATGTTTCTGATGACAAACACGATAAGTCGAGTAATAGTCGTGTGTCAGTAGGGAATGCAATCCCAGACCTTATTCCAGTCCCGAAAATCCCGGGTTTAGATTTGTTCAATCCCGGGATTTTCGGGATTAACGAAAATGCTAAAAGATCATAACTGTATTTTTTTTAGAAATTACTCATCGTAACTTTCTTTGTAAACGCAATGTTACAGTCAATGTCACAACACAATTTCGAATTGACAGCTGATTATTATTAGTCGTACGTATTGACCGACGCAGAGGATCGTACAACTTCAGAGATTAGAGCAAGAAGATACTTCAGAAGAGTTGTCATTCAATGATGGCTTTTCTTCTTCTACTAACACTGAACTCACGCTACAGGAAAAACTACAGCTGGAGACAGACAATACCATGAGAATTTTTTCCCCAGGTGAACCTAAAGAAACAGACCTGTCGAAAATCGTAAAACAAGAAATGAATCTTTTCGGCTTGGAGATGAAACTTTAAATTAAAAATAGAAGTTGTTTTAGTTAAAAAGTTAATGTTTTACAAGTTTATTTTTGTTTTGATTTTGTTCACATTAACACGGAAGTCGACGAAAGACTGCTGAGTTCAAATAAAAATGATATCCGATGATTTTTTTTGTCGTTTTTAATACAAATTTTCAATCCCGGGTCTATCCCGGGATCCCGGGGTTGTCTTTGTTCAATCCCGTAGTCCCGGGATTGAAAATAGGGGCCGGGATTGCATTCCCTATGTGTCAGTGAATGTCGCAGATTAAATCACTCCACGACTATCAACCTGCATTAATTGTTACGCGGAACTAATTGTTTGTTTACAAGCATTTATGTAATCATTGCGATTTAATTGATTGTTATTAGCTGATTATTATGCAACGTTGTAAAGGTTGCTGTGTAAGCCGGATCTTTCAAGAGCGGGTGTTTGCAGTCATAGGCCATTATCTTAGATCACAATTGCTTTGCATCTTATCTGTTCATGAAACAATAGTTTAATCCAGTTACTTAAAGTGCCTAACGTATAACAGTAGTTAATATGTCTTCTTTTGAGAAGATGATTGATCATTTTAATAATGTTTTTTTTTTCGTATACGTTCTGAATTGTCAATATACAAAATCAAATGCCTACTTAATGAGTAATAAATTAATTTAACAGGAATTCAAAGTGGAATTTTTGGGTTACACGTGTCACAGTCATATTGTTTTCCTTAAATTATTTTGAGGAATATTTTGTATGTGACAATAATGTGAGAATAGAAAACAAGGCTACCTAAAGGACATTTTTAACAACAAAAACTTTTTGCCCAAAATAAGTTATCAATTCTAGTAGAACTGGCATCTTTATTTATTATTCATGTAACAACTCTAACACATGTTATACAACAGTATAAGGGCGATTCTCTGTAAGCTCGTTCAGCTCCATACAAATTCTGTCCTGGCAATTTTTTTTTTAATTTGACAAAAAACGTAGTCCTATGCCAAAGAAAATTAACTATTTATTTAGTTAGACAAGGAGGCCCACTGAAATTGTACCTATTTTCCGAGTTATTAGCGATTTTCCAAAAAATCATGACAGGGGACTGTTTGAGGCATCAGGGGACTGTTTTGAATGTGAACAGAAACCCACATTTTATGACTTTTCTATGATCAAAAGCCATATATTTCGGGTTTTTATTACCGCAAGCATGACACGACATAGATCTTGATACGTCGCAACATATGTAGATCTTCCAGCAACTCCTGGTGATTGTTGTAAGTTAATATGTTAGCAGTATGAAGAGCGCTAAGCTTCATGTCTATGTGGCTGTGAACTATACAAAGACGTGTTTCGCCATTTTGAGCGTTTGGTTTGATAACCCATTTCTTTCAACTGCTTACCAATGACGTCGCCGGCGAAAAAGTCGTGGTAGACCTCGTGGGTAAAGAACCAACTTGTCAATTATGAGGGCGCGGCTTCGATTCCAGATCAGGCAAGTACCAATGCAACTTTTCAACAAAGACTGTGTTTCGGATGGCACGTTAGACTGTAGGTCTCTGCTGTTATTGAACATCCTTGGCAGTCGTTACGGGTAGTCAGAAGCCAGTAAGTCTAACACCAGTCGAACTAAGGGGTACAGGGTTAGGGCACGCCACCATAGTGGGGACCTCTTTGAAGAGTGGCTCGGGAGGAGTCACGGCGCCCTCATTTACCGCATGACGCAGGTCCTCACCGGACACGGTTGTTTTGGGAAATATCGAACAGGTCCTGAGGTGGCGCCCGGGTGTCACCACTGTGCGGACAGTTTCGAGGACACGATGGACCTCACAGTCCAGGAGTGCCCTGCATGGGAAGGACACCGCCGGATCCTCGTCGAGGGCGTCCGGGCCTGGTTTATGCCATGGTCCGGGGTGAGAGGAATGGGATGCCGTCGCCTCCTTCTGCGAAGCAGTCATGCTCGAGAAGTAGGCGGCGGAACGACAGAGAGTTCGCATCTCTCATCCCGGCTGGACCAGGTAGTCACCACGGGCGCCGGGTTGCGCGAGACGACTCCCGGCCACCGTAGGCCTGGGTCTGTGGGCGATGAATTCAGATGATTCATCGTTCCTGCGTCTTTTTAGACAACAGACCCGTGTCGGTGGCGTGCGTAGTTCCACGCGCTCCTCAAGTTGATGTCAGCAACCCTAGCGAGGCCCAGCAGGGCATAGGGCCTCTGGGGCTGCGGGACTGTACGAAAGAGTTACCACGGCCCTGGTACATTAAAGGCCTACGACGGAACACGACGGATTTTTAGTCAGTAAAACTCTGACACTCCCCCACCGCTTCTGACCCGCAGCGGGAGGGGTCATTTGATGATTTTTAGCGTCGTTAAAAAAAGTCGGTTGCACGGGTAACTGAGTTGTGGAGGTCAGATAGGGCAGTCGCTCTTGCCGCTCTGATTCTCTCTTTTTTTGTAATTCCTCTCGGGATAGCTTCTTCTTTTTAGGAGCCATATCACGTGCGTTCGATCAGCCTGTGTAATATAATTCAAGTACATAAAGGAAAAAAATAATGCGATGCAATGATAGTTTGATTCTTAAATTAATAAAAGAGACTAGCGAATAAATTTACACAAACAATTCATGAAAACTATTAAACCAATACGCAGAATACACAGTCCCCTGTTTTGTTAAACAGTCCCCTGTTGCGTTTTTTGGCAAAGGACTGTTGCCAGAGGACTGTGTATTTCAGTTAGATTTCACAATATTTATGAAACCGATGTCTTATAGTTTTTTAAGAACCTACCGATCAATTAAGGCACAAATAATGTAACAATTAACTATAAATAGAGATAATTTAAGTAATTAAATTACATACAATTATTTACCAGAGGCCTGTGTGTGGTAGCGGCCCAAACGCTTGTTCGCCTCACAAATGACGCTCTAACACTAAACAGAATGGCGTATCGTTACCGCATTTGATAAGTTTGCCAACTTCACAACAATTGCATTTCGTTGCACTAATAAAACGATTGTAAAATATTATAGTTTTTTTAAAATATTGATTTAAATTTTTGGCAGGGGACTGTATTAAAATTCTCAGGACAAAGTTTACAGGAGTTTATTAAAATGAATAAAGTTGTAATGAGTGCTTGTTTTACGAAAATAATATAATTTCATTATTTTTGTTTGTGATATTAACTGCTAAGTGAAAGTAGTTTCATCAAGTTTTTCGGAAATCGCATTTCTAGGTGTGAATGCAGTGAAAGGGACAGCCAGGGGACTGTATTTTTCGAGCTTCTAAAACGTATAGAAAAAAAATTAAAGTAATTATGGTTATAAAAACAAAGGGCCCGTGAAGCTTCGGGGTTAAAGTTTCATAAAATGTGATTTTTTAAATAAGAATTAAACTATTTATTGAAAAAATCGGTCCGGACAGCCGATTACGAGCTTACAGAGAATCGCCCATAAGTGATAGTTGAGTAGATAATGCAAAATGATACATTTCACAATCAATTCACCGATAGCAGTCCGTTATCTGATGGATACCCGGCTGATAGCAGCATTACATTGATTACTGATACTGCACGGTACTGGGAACTCTGAACATGCACATATATCTTCGTAAACATACAGCTTATAAAATCATTATTGTTGTCACTAACGTGCTTTATGAATACATACAATTAATTTATGAGTTTCCCTGTTTTTTTCGTGTGGAATATATAATTAATGCAACCTCCTGTGATGCTCTGACAATCATCATCGTCATCTCCCGAACCTTTTACTAACTATGTTGTAGTCGGCTCTGACAATATACATATAAATATGTTATTTTAATGCAACTATCGACATAATGGTTAACAGCCTATTAAACTGTGTGTATCTCTGAAAGCTTAATTTTACTGAATAGGATTCCTTTTGTAAAAAAAGCTCTAATGATTATGTCAGCATATCTTTCATAGTCAACAATACTTATAAGCTCCCTACCGTGGTAAGATGGGTGTGCTCTCGAGCGCTCCTACAGGGCTCAAAGGGTACCTAGACAAAGGGCCGATAAGCCCCTCAGCGATGTAGGTCGACTGATACGAACCTCTACTGCGTTTGACTTATGACATACATCTACGTAGTCTATGTTGGTCAATAGTGCAGTGGTAGGTGGATTTGTAACGCTAGGGTTGGTGGGCGTGAGGGTATGAATACGGTCATGTCAAACGCAAATAGGTTATATTCAATGATAGTTTTGTAAGGTGTTTTGATTTCATCTTGTGTACCTATATTTTCCCCATATACTACGTTGTAACAGTATGATTTATTAACCTATTTTATTTTCATTGTGTTCCAGATGTATAGACCAATGGTTCGAAGTGAACAGATCGTGCCCCGAGCACCCCGGAGACTAGTGCCGCGGCCCGGCGCCGCCCGTGCCATGTGCGAGTGATATTTTATACTGAACTGACTGTGCCCGCGGGCCTTGTAAATATAAACTTATGCTAGTGAGATGTTTTACCGTTTAATGATTAAACAAAAATAAGTAAAAAAACAAAGACAATTATAGTAAACGAAACGCTATGGGAAATTCTCGGTGGAGTATTAATAATACTTATAATTATAAATTTTACAACGTTACTCTTTAGTTGGAACGCGAAAATGATAGTTTGTTTTTATTTGATATGTATAATGTAAATTATGATATACTTATAATATGTATAGTGAACGTTTGTTTTGTTTTGCAGTAAGGTATATAAAGCAAGGGTTATGTTAGTGCTGGACTGTGATTGTCGCGGTTTACATATCTGTTTCTTAAGCTTATATATTATAATATATGATTTGATCTTTTTCATCTTGATAATAAAGTTGATTTGTTTCTAAATTTTCTAAAATTGTTTTCTTTGTGTTTATATGCTCTACATTTAGTGGACTATTTAATCATTTAGGTCTCGTTCGTGGTAGACATTTGGACTAGGCTTTATACATACTTGCTCAATCCCCTTTATCATTTACGTTTAAGACAGTTATCCTCTCAAAAGTGTACACGCGCTGTATAATTCTTGCATTTGACTATGAAAATGAAATGAAAAACAAAAATATATTCCAACTGTCTATTTATTTAAATCCTGAGATGAATAAGAACACCAATTACTGATTAGTTCTATTATAGAATATTAAAATTGTACACAGTGACACATTTATATGGAAACTGTAAGAAATTGATCAATCCACAGAGTATAATAATATGAAGATCAATATGTAATTGTTCTTAGCACAACTATGAGTTTTGAGAGCACATTTAAAATGTTTATTACAAGTATAATACGATAAGAAATGGTTTTCAATTTCCACTGGGGCACATAATGTTCGTATTTGTCGCCGGCGGTACGTAGTGCGTGGCGGCAGGCGACGCGTAGTGCTGCGGCGCGGCGGGCGTGTAGTGCGGCGCGTGGTGCGGCGCGGCGGGCGCGTGGTGCGGCGGTCACCGCAGGAAGGAGCGGTGCCGCGGCCCGCGCGACATGCGGCCCGCGCCGCCCCAGCCCATGCCGCCTGGACATAAACATTTCATGTTATAAAGCTGGTATTCATACAAAGACAAACCTATAGAGACAAACCTATGTTAAAATTATCCATAGAAAAAAGTCGGTTGACATAAAATTTACAAAAGATAAATTCTATTGACAAACCACTTGGCATGCAAAGGCAGGCCTAGTAGCGGGAAAAAGTGGTCTTTTTATGTTTTATTTAAGTTAAAAATAGATATCAGACGTGATCAAAGTAATTTTAAATGTCTTTGTGTTCAGAAACCACCGTTAATGCCGAATAGAAATAATATTCACTTACGTGTTATCATGTATCGCTCTCAAACAAAATCAGGCGTCTATTGTGCGGGTAGTATAAGAATACCCACACCGTTTTTTTTTAATATTGTAATTTTCAGTCTGTCTCCTTTACTGATACCGCTTTTCGATTTTAACTCGCAAATTTCTTAAAATTCAAAATCCGATGAACTTTTTAATACTAAATATAGCAGATTACATTTGAATTATAACAGCTTTTGGAGTTAAACAAGGATCCCGATTGTGTATAAATACATACAAGTGTATAAATCGCGAAAGTTTAAAAAGTTGGTTGATCAGTTTCTTCCTACAAAAAGAGGTTACTAATATTGAAGTGTACAAGTATTCAAATAGTGTAAAGGAGCCAAATATACTGGACAACTTACCCATCATGTACTGCGAGGCGGGTGGGAAGTGCCCGAAGTGTGACGCTCCCATCTCCCACGCGCCGCGACCGCGACTGTGACGTGTAAGGTTTGTATTTCTTCATTTGTTGACAATATTGTGACAACACCAATGAGATATCAATGAGAATACTACTTTGAAAATGTCTAGAGAATACAATAGTCTAAACTAGTATGTGTATATGAGACATAGTTGCCTTTTTTGACGAATCTAACTATTTTTGGTAAAATTAAAAGTGTAGTACCAAAATAATCGATAGATATCAAATGAATATGATCGGCGAGTTGTGATAGGTTTTTAATTGAACCACGAACAAAATCTATAGGTACCTACTTTTCTATATATAGGAATGTAGACTGCAACATCGTTTAATAGTAATGTTGTACATGTAATTTGTCACAGAAATTAATAATTAATATGGGCAATTTGAAAACATTAGGTATTGAAGGAGGAACTCGAATTCTTCTATTTTCTCCCCATGCATAGGATTAAACTTTATGAGTAGAAAACGTCCTAGTCCTGATCAGATCCCTTTAGAAGTCTGCATTCACTATGTAGCACTAATGCGCCAGCGGGTATACTCACAGATGTCGGTAGTGCGCGTGCATGGGCGCGGCCGACGCGAAGCGTCCGCGGTCCGACACCGCGATGCCGCGACGCATGCCTCTGTACACGACAGTAACATCAGTTAATTATAATGGTATAGGCAGAATATAAGAAGAGGTAAGAAGTTCAACAGATAAGTAGATAGAATATCGGGACGGCCGTAAGACTGAGCCGTGAATTTTGACTAATGTCTAAAAGAAAGCAACTAAAACTGCCTCGTTTGTCTAGCTGTCGCAAGCGCGGCTTCTGAGCATGAGGTCTCGAGTTCGATTCTCAAGTCGGGCCAAATCACTTTGTGGGTTTTAGAAACTTTCACAAAGTAGCCTGGCGCCTGGAAGTAAATGATTGATGCACCCGTGCATCGGAGAGCACGTAAAAGTCGGTCCTGCGCCTGATCTCATCCTCCCCATTGCCGTCCCATCGGGCTATGAGAGTGAAGGAATAGTGAGTGCACCTGAATCTGCGCAAATGCTTGTGCACTATAATGTCCTGCGTAGTTGGCTAATTTCCTTACATGAGAACAGCCGCCGTAGCCGATACTCGGCTAGGAGGACATCATCACAAGTAATGTCAAAATTTTATCTCTAGAGAACGATTCAACAAATAGGTAGAATATTAGGGACAAGATAACAGTATTACCTGGTGACTTGAGCGGCAGTGTAGGGCTGGTGCAGCGCCGTGAAGTCGTCGACGTGCAGCGAGGGGGGGCGCGAGGTGTTGGGGGGGCGCGAGCGGAACGCGTCCGCGCCGCCCTCTGTACGCACGCGGGTTAGGGCAACTAGAATCATACACCACATATTATTATGTAATTTTATTAATGTACTAGCTTTCGCCCACGGTTTCGGACCCGCGTCCCATAGCCAGATAGTGACAAAAACTATCCTAAAACCTTCTCCCGGGTCTAAGTTATCTCCCCTCTAATTTTCAGCCAAATCGATCTAGCCGTTTTCATGTTATGTCGTGACAACGGAAAGCGGGTTTCATTTTTATATATATAGATTTATTATAGTGAGTATATTTATTATGTAAGTATTAATTGTGTAGCTTGTGTTGGCAATCCAAATACATTATTAGTGTTGTTTTCGGCACAATTTACTAGGCTTCAATTAGCTGATTTATGTAATTCTTATGTTATTCATCAGATGTGTAAAATGGCCTTATCAACAACAGTTTTAATTCATCAAGGAATTTTTAACAATTATGAAATCAAAGATTTATCTACAGTGACCAATGGTTACAATCCCATTCCTGACTCTGATGGAGGGTTAAGAAAGCATGGGTATGCTTATCTACAATGAGAAATGGTCCTTATTCTATTCCTAACTCCAATAACGGAGGGTAAATTAGCATGTGCGTGTACTGACCGGGCGGGCGCTTGTCGTCCTTGGGCTTGTCGTCGTTGGGGCGCAGACAGCCCGCCAGCCGCCGCACCGCCCCGCACAGCGCCTCGCCGCCGCCGGACACGTAGCCCGCCGCCACCGACACCAGGTCACACGACACCTGGCACGACAGGGGCATTCGAAGACTCAAGCTCAAGTCCATTTCACGAAAGAAGTCCCGCGGGCGCAGAGCTAGTGTCTATGCGGTAGCTCAGTAAATACGTACAAAAATATATAGTTCCATAATTTTCCGCGCGACTTCTTTCGTGAAATTGACTTTACCATTTTTTCCATTTATCTGTTAAATTAGTTTACAGAATTTAGATTATAGGTAGAATTCTATGTGGTTTTCGAGTTTATTTTCTTGGACTGTAAAGCCGAAAGTTTCTTAGGGAAAGACTGATTGAACCTGCAGCTCACTCTACAGAGTGAGACAAGACTTCACATATAATTATGTGGTTTCCAAGAGCAACGAGTCTCCAAGCCCCATACATCAAGAAGCATATTAAAGCAATAATCATAAAGAACCACAATACTCACCAGTTCACTATCATTGACATCATCCTCCCCTCCCGCAGCCGGCACATTGAGCCAATAACTAGAAGTCAGTCTCTCATCATTGGCTTCTCCAATAGCATATATGGTCCTGGCCTGGAACTGCGCCACCAGGGTCTCAGGCGGAGGCAGCCCCACCTCTTGGACCTCAGGCGGAGTCGCCGGTTCCTCAAGACCCTTCACCTTCTGAAGGTGGCTGGCCAGAAAGCTGGCGTTGGCAAGAGCGTCTTCGTCAGAGTTTCTTTCCTGAAAACGGTGATTAAAATTGCTGTGTTGTTCTCTTGGCTGTGGAAGGAAAGTCTACTCTTAATATACAACTACTATGGTATGTAAGGATCATGCAGCAAGGGTAAAACGATATCAAAAGTATGCGTTATGTATTACCAAAAGGTAAATAGGCTGACATTGGTTATAACGAAACTTATTTAACAAATATAATAAAAATTCTATTTCGTCAAGTTTTACAACTATTCAGCGAGTAAACATTTTGTTTCGTTACAACAAAAAATGTCGGATGAAAGTAATATAATATAATCAGCATAACACTCACTCTCAAAATTTTATCCAACTTCAAGACAGGATGCTCTTCATCGGAAGGTGTGAAGCCCACCATGTCGGCCATCTCTCCCACCGTGAGCATGGTCTTCCGTCCCACAGGACCCTCGCCTTCCTCCATCTTTAGGATCCTGATCAGATCTATGTACAAACTCAAGCACTCGGCCTTATCTTCCCCCTGACCTTCCAACGCCCATTTGAAGAACGTTCCAAGACTCTCCCTCCTCTTCGACACGAATTTCCTAAACTGCTGGAATCCGTACTCATGTTCTGTGAGCACGAAGTAAGCTCTCAGTATCGACGATGCGACTGAACATGTTTTAGTTGTAGACTCGAGGCAGTCCGCTGTGGAATCCAGGAAAGCCGCCAAAGCGTCCTTATTAGGCAAGGAGTTTGATAATATTATATCTGAAGCTCCGCTGACAGGAGTCAGGGTGATCTCAGCATCACAAAATGCTGCTAATGCATGTGCGGCGTATTCTTGCGCTGCAGCGTGCTCGTTAGACGCGTTCGCAAGACCTAGCACTGAACACAGGGCCGTCTGTACATCAGCCGCTCTGGGTCCGCCACTGTTCATGGAATGTAGCACAGCGCATTTAACAGGCGCGTGTGATACCAAACATGCCAAAAAGCCCAAAACCCTAGCGACGCTGGCAGTCGCCGGCTCTCCTGGCTTCAGCTCCCGAGTAACTGCCCCCACAGCGGCCTTGGCGACCGTTGCAGCTGTGTTCGGAGCCAAGTCTGCAATTTGCACACATACTCTTCGTAGCATGTGGACAACAGGCCTGTACGTAGACATACAGATTATTTGGATCATATCTGTCAAATCGTTAGAAAGCGCGTGAAGGTGTGCCGACCATAGGCGTCTCTCATTGGAAGCATCAGCCAACTCGCGGTCTGTAGGAGGAGTCTTAGTCTGCATGGGTAGCGGCAGAGGCAACAGCTCAGAGAACACTAGTAATCCAGGAACGAAAGTATATGGGGCTGTTGTGATGTAAGATATCACTTCAGAGCACAGCGATGTCCAAGGTCCTCGGCGGATGGAGTCGCCATCGTTAGCGTCATCAGCTATCGGCTGTGCGTAAGCCAGCAATGCTCTTACTGAGGCTTCTGCTGCCTTGGCTGCAGTTCTGTAGCCTACCGAGCCTACAGGGAAAGCCTTTGCAATTCCATACGTCTTCAGTAATACAGGAGCCGCAGTTAGGTCACGAAATCTTGGTCCTCGGCATCGAACTACTCTCGCCAACATTGCGTCCAGCAATCTCAAACAAGGCAGCAACAACTGGGCAAGTTGTAACCCTTTCACAGATGCGAATAACGAAGTGTGCATGCTTGGCTGATCGAAATGTGTGGCCAAGCGATCTAGTACTCCTGCCAGATGCGCCACGCCATCCAACGAGAACAATTGTAGTACATTGTACTTATACTTGAGTTCTACATACTCTTCTGTCGCTGATTCACAAGCGATCGTCACGTTATTTTCAAAGTCCGATATGCAGTAGTGTCTCAAAATCCTTAAGCATGTCATCAGTTCTCCTGGCAGGTCAGGAGCGTGTTCAGAGCTTGCCTTAAGTATTTCTACACACTCGGTCATGTCTTCTCCGGATAATACCGTCGTCTTCTCTACAGGCTTCAGGTAAGGTATCACCTCTTGTAACACACTGGATACGCTAGGCTCAAACCTGTCATGTTCCCTGGATACATTGATCAGTCTTTGTCCATATTTCTTCAAAAATGGAACATTGGCAGCGAATCTCACAGCTGATACTATCAACTCAATTGCGTAACCTTTCGCTGGTGACTTCTGTTTCAGAGGAGACTCGTTCTTGGGCTTTGCTCTTAGGTCATTCTCGAATACTTCCATGAGGCATTCAGCGTTTTCTCCCATCACGATTACATCAGGCACAGCGGTTTTGCCGATGCTTCCGAAACTGAGACAGTACAGGGACTGTAGTCTATCAATGAGCTCGTTCTCATCTGCTTTCCCTGCCTGTTGATCGCAGATCGACTGTAAATAATACAAAGCCTTCAATCTATAAGCCAGTTCTAAACCCAAAATTTGTAGATCGCTATAGTTACTCAAATCATGAGGGTAAAGGAACTCCTCATTGTTCTGCTGGCTGTACGGCAACGTCAAAGTTTTAAACAACAGTCCACTCATTTCCAAATTCTTATATAAGAAGTTTAAGCCATTTTGTGAGTGTATGAGTTCGTAGATTAAATCGTGAATCGGGCTGACAACCACGAGGTTATTGCAAGTCGTAGGACAAGTTAACAGGTATAGGCAAACTTCTAGTATTTGGTGGATATTGAAGAATTCCAACAGAGTTTCGTTCGAGCATTCTTTGCTGATCTCGAATTGAGCAGAGACTGGTAGGAATCGCTTCGGTTGTGATAAATGGAAACACTGTGAACGATACATGTACAAAACCTCTTCAAGAGAATTTACTATAAAGTGTGCATCAGCTTCTGATAACTCAGCGTCATCGTTACTTCCAGATTTACTGAAATTCACGACCAAATCACGCAGTTTACCCAACAGTTCATAAATATTCAACTTCTTTATAAGTGCACTGATGGAGAACTTCAATCTCGCAAGAGGGTTGGTCTGCATCATCGTTATCAAAGCCTGGTAGCCATTCCTCGGCTTCCTATCGTCGGTCTTGTCAAACTTAGGGAACACAGTTTCTTTCATGAAGTGGTCGATAGATTCCTTTGAGGATAAACAAGCGTTCAAAGATTTCAAAATCATCAAACGAATACTCAACGCCATGTACTCTTTGGTGTACATTTCTAATAGCAGCATAGGCATGTCAATGCCAGTCGATAAAAGTATTTTCATGACTTCCCCATTATGTCTGTGACCCATCAAAGCTTCAGCAAGACGAATGCCACACTTCATGTGTCTTATCTTGTAGGTTGGCTGTTGTTGAGCTAAAGCGAACTCGAAGTTCAAGCCAATTTTGCAGAAGGTTATCAATAAGTAGTAGATCTCAGTAAATTCATCACACGTGTCATTCCGATTCGGATTCTTGAAGATTCTCAGTATAATGTCGGTGTTTTTGCAAAGGTTCGTGATGGACACGTATAGCTGTTCACACTGGTGCACCCACTCCTCCCTGGCAGTGTTGTCAATATCTGCAAATGTGTTCGCAAAGTACTTCTGATCCAGTTTTTTGTTGGACTTCGCCATTTCCGAGATCTTGAAAAGCTCTGGACTAGCATCACACAATTCGTCAAATGTAGCGTTGAGTACATCCTTAACGCCTTCCCTCGTAGGGCCCAGCAAATGTACTTTGTTTACATTTTCATATTTATTCCAGTCACACTTGAAGGGGTTATAATATTTGATGATGTCATCAACGCCAACGTAATCATTGACATCGTAATCTACTTCCATATAAGCCGAGCCTTCGAGATCATCACATATATCCTCATCTGATAGAATAGGCTCAAATTGTTCACCATCCATAGATCTATCTTCCTCCGCGTTTCTGACTGGTGATTCTATAGGCTTTGCAGTCGCATTGTCAACAATTTGAACAGTAACCAAACTGGAATGTTGTTGTTCCACGTATGCCGCATTTTCGGCTTCTTGAGAAGGACTACGAATTGAAGTCTTATGACGATAGCTTTGGTGATAGAAATCGACTCTTGGGATTTGCTTGCCACTTCTATCATACTCTGCACCTTCTTCCGATCTGATAGAATTGATAGGACTTGACCCTTCCACTTCTCGTGGTGACAATGGTCGGCGGCTACTTTCACCTGGTGGAGTCCTGGGTCGCTTCCTGGGATCATCGCGACTAGGAGACCGGCTGCTGTAGCTGGATCCCCTGATGCGAGTGTAGGGCGAATGGCGCTTTCTATCATACGAAGTCTGCTTCTCGTATGACGGGGCACGCCTCTCGTATGACGAAGCTCGCTTTTCATACGGAGACAAACGCTTCTCGTACGGGATCTTCCTTTCATAAGAAGGAGCTCTCTTATCGTAAGGAGATCGACGATCGTAGGAACCGGGTTCTTTGTCATAAGAGCCACCGCGAGATCTATCGTAGGATGGTTCACGATGTCTGCGGTAATCGTCTTTCTTGTAAGTTCCCCTGTCCCAGTCGCGGTCACGGTCGCGGTCGGTAGATATGGCGCGCATTCTGTCGATACTTCGTGATCTAGAGCGGCTGAGAGGACGATACTCTCCCTTAACTACGTAGTCTCTATCGCGGCTCCTGGACCGAGACCTAAGTCTATCCATCCTATCGATCTCCCTGCTCCTATCTCGAAGCCTAGATGGCTCCCGACTATGTCCCCTGTCAAGAGAGCGCCTGCGACTGCGCACGTCTCGTCTGTCTCTGTCCCTATCATGATCAATAGAATGCGGACTATGACGCAACCTCTCTGGATCTCTCTCACAGCTAAGTTCTCTTTTCTCCCAAGTATTCTCTTCAATGTGCTGGTAAGTGCGAGGATCCTTAGGTTGCTCGGGATTATAGTAATCACCCCTATACATCTGAGGATCATAATTCTCAGGATAATTGCTGGGCCCATATGCTTCAGGGTTGGGAGTGGCTACATTACCGGTATAAGCAGGTATTGGAACAGACGGCTCTTGGGTCCATTCAGGGTTTTGAGGGACAGCTGGTGGTGGAGCCGGTAGTACTTCACGAGCAACTACTGGTCTTTGCACAACGGGAGGAGGATTGACTCCGACTGGTGTCTCGGGCAGCACTTGAGTCAGGTTGCCATAAACAGCCAACGTGATTGTTGTGTACCATCCTGGAAATTACATTAATTAGAGATTAGTTTTAGGTTTCGTTTTAGAAAATTCTTAAAATAATTCTCAGAAGGGCTTCTACACAGCTAGATTGAAATATCTATATCTGTCATTTAGATGAAATATTAATATGTGAAGACATTCTTGTGACAATAACAAATGCAATTTTTTAATTATCCCAATTCATTACCATTTACATGCTTATTAATGTTATAGATGTTTACAAAATAAAAGATCTTTACCATCTGCATGGTTCCAACTTAATAAACAAAACAAAACTGAATCTGTTCAGCCATATACAATATAATAACAAGAAACAAACTTATTTTCCCATTTATATTACCAGTTAAAATAAGTTCAAGCTAAAGCAGACCACAGAATCAATGGTGTCCTGAGTAATATACCATAGCAGGTGTTCTCCGAGGCGCATCTGTGTGTATAACAACCACCTTCAAAACTTTAGTCTATTTAGTGAATGATCTTTAAACCCACAGAGGATTGGAACTAGAATCGGTAATTAAATCCGAGACCCTGTGCACAACAGTTACACATTGTAACCACTGGTATGCCGAACTGTAGAACACAAATTGAGCAGTTATGACTAGAATTTAAACACTAAAACAGGGAATTCATCCAATTTTTCTGCAGTGGCTGCTTTAAATTCAGAACAGCTAATCCACATCTTGTATTCAGTAAAATACCAAATGCATGTTTTCATTCCCACTATAGAGGTTTATAATCAATAGTTTCACATAAACAAAATGATAATTTACAAACTAACCTCTAAGAACAAGTCCATCAGTGGGGATTCTGGGTTGGTCCAGTCCACTGCCGCACTCCATATGTATCTGCCCATTCTGGCAGTAGTCCAGACTGCCCAGAGCTTCGAAGGTGGACGCTCCAGGCTTACTCAGGTCATTCACGAAGAAATCTATGTGGAACTTCGTAGGGTTCGTAGCGCCAAGCCGCACTCCGCCGGGGAAATCGCCCTCCACCCGCGCTCCCAGCGGAATTATACGTATTTCCCTCACATAAACTGACTTCGGAAACTGCACCAAGTCTAAATTAAGCTCCTGTAAATGTATAAATGAAAGGTAGTGATAAACCTATATAAGATTACGGTAAAACATTGATGTATCTCAACAATTGTTTGCCTGTACCTCACTGGTGTCGTGTGAGAAAGTATCAAAAAATAAAAGATCCGGCTGTTCGTTTGCCGACATTGTAGCTGATTTTCAGTCAGCTTCACTCAAAATTATTAAATTAAAACATTTTGTAAGCGAACAAAACACTTCATGGCAAGTCGTCCGCTTTTTTTAACATAAGCAATGCGGACTTCATATAAACTGACATTTTAAAAATAGTTAACACGCCGAGAGATCGCATTCTCCTTGGGGGAAAGTGAGATGCGAAGAGTAGTTCATGTTTCAAATTATAAGTTTGAAGCATTTGCTTAACCTGGAACGCGTTTTGACTTGACGTTTCGTAGTTGTATGACAGTGACAGACAACACATTTTATCTTGAACGTTGCCAGTAAAAGATGTGTGGTCGTTAAAAAAAAAAATCTATCTTATTTTTAGAAGACAAAAATCTTTTCTAATTTATCACTAAAATCATCATAACTGAGAGAAGAGAAGAGCACAAGTGCTTAGGCACTTGTGCTCCTCTAGAACTCAAGAGTGGAACTTAAAAATACTATCGTTCCAGCAGCATGCAACTCTGTCGAATTTTCTTACAAAGTAGGTTAAAGCGGCAAGATCGTTTAAAATGTTGAATTAAATTGATTAGATGACACTAGTCATTCATTCTAAAACATATCGTAGTATTGTTTTAGTGCATTTATTTATTTTTAAACATATATTTTACATTTTTAAATATTAAATAAATATAAAAATAAAAAACATTTAAAAATATAAAAAATAGGTTGCCACCGATATCGGGCACAGGGTCCAAGGTACCGGTGGTTAGGGTCCCAGAGACAGAAACCTCCTCACAATACGCGCCGTATCAAGGAGTACTGCCTTCTGAATCAGTCCCTTGATCCAGCCGCCTAACGAGAGCCTCCTGAGGTGTTGGTCGAGGCTCTTGGCTATTAGACCATTGGCCGTAACGACAATCGGCACAATGACAGCCGTGTCGACATTCCACATGGCGACAACCTCGTGCGCTAAATCAAGATACTTTATTTGTTTCTCTTTCTCAGCTTTCACGAGGTTCTCGTCATGCGGAACGGCGACATCGACTATCATCGCGCGGCGCGCTAATCGATCTATCACCACTATATCAGGCTTATTGGCTGCAATAGTCCTGTCAGTGATGATAGATCGATCCCAGTACAACGTGATATGGTCGTTTTCGAGAACTGGGTCGGGCGCATACTTGTAGTACGGTACCTCAAGATCTACAAGTTTGTACTGCAGAGCAAGCTGCTGGTGGATGATCTTGGCCACTTGGTTATGTCTGTGCAAATATTCACCGTTAGCCAAACGAGAACAACCAGAAATAATATGTCTGATAGACTCACCCGGATGGTGACATGCCCGACATATGTCAACCGTCCCGTCTCTCATGATATATCTCCGGTAGTTATTCGTAAGGATAACTTCGTCCATAATTGCACATACAAACCCTTCGGTTTCTCCAAATAAGTCACCGAAGCATAGCCAAGATACGGACGCTTTGAAGTCTACATCGGGGCCATGAAGAGCCCCGAAGAAGCGTCCGTGTAGCTGTTTGCTCTGCCATACCTCCTTGCGATCATGGGTAGTTAGTACTACAGGTTTGCGCCAGTTCTCATTTGCCAACGATAGCGGGGTGAGTCCTCTGTCCACTGCTACCACATCACGGTGCATACCCACGTCGCTTTTGAGAAAATATTCTCTGAGACTGCACACCTCGCGGTTGTGGAGCGTCTTTGCATTTAAAAAGCCTCGACCTCCACATTTCCGCGGGATGTACAGTCTCATCACCGACGATCGCGGGTGATGCATTCGTTCTGCGGTCAACAGTGTGCGGACTCTTCTATCCAGGGTATCCAATTCAGTTTGAGTCCATTTGAGTATGCCGAAGGAGTACATCAGGACTGGCATGACCCAACCATTAAAGGCGCGAACCTTGTTGCCGCCCGATAAGGAACTTTTTAGAACCCTATTCAGGCGGCCAAAGAAACGCTCCCGTAATGATTGTTTCATGACAGCCACATTGATGCCTAACCCCTCCGCCATACCCAGGTATTTATATGTATCGTTTGCGGAGAGTGATCTCAGGTTTATAGAATCTGAGACTTGTACTCCCTCAGATTCCACAATTCCCCCTCGCTTTACATGCATGACTGCACATTTGTCCACACCAAATTCCATCCTGATGCAACTACTGAAAGTTTCAGTGACCTTCAGTAGCTTCATCAGCTGCAATTCCGTGGTAGCAAACAGTTTCAGATCGTCCATATAAAGCAAATGGGATATAACCTGACCCCCTCTCCGCAAAGGATAGCCCAGCCCCGAACCCTCTAGCAATGTGCTCAATGGGTTCAAGGCCAGGCAAAACCAAAGTGGACTCAAACTGTCACCCTAGAATATTCCCCGCTCGATCTTAATAGGATTGCCGGTCCCTTCAATTTGTCGACATCCTGGATAGTGAAGAACCGTTCTCCATTGCTCCATACATGACGCAAGAAAGGTGCGTAAAGTTGTATTTATTTTATACAACTCCAGCACCCTCTTAAGCCATGTATGGGGGACCGAGTCGTAGGCCTTCTTATAGTCTATCCAACATGTCGACAAATTCTTTCGGGATCGTCGAACCTGTTGGCTGATGACCATATCAGTGAGGAGCAGCTCCTTAGTAGCACGGGACCCCTTCTTACATCCATTTTGAGAAACCGACATAATTGAGTATTTTTCAATATGTTGATTTATTTTTAGTCTCAAAATAGATGTAAGAAGTTTATAGACCGTCGGTAAACACGTGATCGGTCTATAATTTTTGGGTTCCGCGGTACTGCCTGATTTGTGGAGCAGGTGGGTAATTCCTGTTGTTAGAAACTGTGGGAGCGACCCAGCTTCTAAGGATGACTGAAACTGCGATGCTAAACAGGAGTGTGAACTTTGCAGCCACTTTAACCAGAAATTGTGCAGTCCGTCCGGCCCTGGTGATTTCCAGTTCTGCATCGGACGGACTGCACAGGCTACATCGGAAGAGGTTATATTAACCTCCCCCATCTCTGGTATTTGTTCACACTCCCGTTCAACATCACGTGTCCAGCCACCCTCCTCGTGACAGACGAGCGTCGACCAGAGGTTGCGCCAAAACATGTTTGTGGCATCATCATCCGGTCGGCTCCCGTCTATCACGCATTGCTCAGGTTGTTCCCAGGTTCTATATACCCACCTTTGGTCACTCTGGAACATACGATTCTGGGTATAACGTTCTACCCGTCGTTTATACCTTCGAATACGGCTCGCCCATGCACACACTTTTTGCCTCAGGAAGTCGATGCGCTCCGTGACATGTGACATATATTCATGAGGACTGAGTCCAGTCCCCACGAATGCACGTCTCACAAAGCGCATCACCCGAGGTCGGGTATTACCCTCCCTGAAGCAATATAGTTTGCCAATGAGTACTCTGGCCTCCCCGATACGACGCTCAATCCTGCATTGCCAGGCTGGTACCGCTGATTTTGGTCGTGTGGCTCTGTTACTGTCAGGAAATTTGACATTAGCCATACGACATGCAGCAACAGCCGCGCAATACATAATTGAGTGTGTATCAAGGAGATCTTCGCTGTTTTCAAAATATTTTTCCAACAGCGAATCCAGAGCACACACCAGCGCCCTATTCTGTCTGTGCATAGGCAAGCGCGGTAGTCGCGGTCGGCTTTCGACGGGTGAGTATCTAAACTCCAGAATCGCATCTTCCAGAGCACTCCTCAACCGTTCGTTGCACTGAGTACTTACCGTTGCAACCCTATCATCCTCATCCCGTTCAACAAGATTGGACCGCGGTGTGACTCCGCCTGAAGGTGGCGGTGGCACCGCGGCCTGTGACGAGGTGGAGACCACAGGGTTGCTCAGCATCTCTAAGCGCAGCCGATCAAGTGCGGCGTCGTCCAGACTGTGATTGCGCTGAATAACCCGCACCTGATCCGACAGTCGTTGGGCGGAGATGTTGACGGCTGGCTCTAGTACCTGAAACAGAGACAGCATCCTATCACGGTACGCAGTGAGGTTAGTTCCTCCCCCTGTGGACCCGTAGTATGCGCGCATGACGTTCTCGTTCATTTTCTGAGTCCATCTCATGCGCTGCACACAACCACCGGTAGCGGGGACCCTGCTAGGGACCTGTTGGTCCCCCGATCCCAAGCCCGTCGGTGGCCGGCGTCTCCCCTGCCGACGCACAGGTGGTGGCGACGTTGGCGGAGAGAAGTACTCGTCGCTCGAGCTCGACGCAGCTGCAGCCGCCGGTATCACTGGTGGTCCGGGGTCCGGCGGCGGCGAGGCGGAGCTGAGCGACGATTCCGGGGGTGGTGGGCGTACATTTCGTCTAGACGCTGCTCTTGTAATCATCTCTTTCAATTAATTTCATTTTATTTGTTCATAATAGTGTTATTGACAGTTGTCACATTTTGACACATTTTTTTCGGGCACTTTTTATCGTATTTCTTCATTTTTTTAATTAAATGTAGTAGTTTATTTTTACAAATGATAGATTTTTCTTTATAATTAACCATGAAATGTTATCCAAAATCGTCCAGTTTAGTTATAGGTATTTAATATTTTTTACATATAATGGGAGATGATTGATGTTGCGTGACAGCGTGTTTTTTTTTAAGTATTGTCTCTACCAGACCTCGGGACTATAGAGTCCCGGATTTTTGGGAGGCGAACGTGGGGCCGAAGCCAACACGCTGAAGCCCTTTTGAGACAACTTTAATGAAATGGTGACACAAAACCGACGATTATCCCTGTATACACTATAGAAATGTACCCAAGGACAATCCCCGGTTCTGTGCTAAACTATTGCTAACTATGGATGAAAACTACTTGGGCTATTGTGATGGGATGCTAGTGGACTAGGAATGGGGAAACTACGGGAACTATGGCACCTGCCGATAACAATGTAATAAATACACGTAAAAATGGCAGGTGGAGACTCGCCAACTCACTTACTGGGCCCCCGGGAATCAGTCGCTAAATCGCAACAAGGGGGCAACAGGTACATGAGCGGCTGAAGGGTGAGGATACCTCGGCGGACTTTAAACGCAGATCACGCGCTCCCTGTGGGTCCAGCATCACCGGCCCACTCGCCACTTACCACGAGGCACCTACCCTCCGAGCGGGCTGCTAACCCTTAAGTATTGTTATTATTAAAGCAGTTAGCTTTTAGTTTGGTTTCAATACAGCTAGTTCTCTATTTGTACCTACCTTTTTGTGTAGTTGACCCGTCCGGGAAGGAACCTGTACCTTGGTGCCACAATAACCAGCCGTTTCCTTACACTATTAGATGCCTCTTGATTATTACCATATACTTTAGTAAAGTCTGCTTCAGTTAGTCCTAGATTAAATTATAACAATACATAACATAAAGTTGATAGTAGGTATAGTATAGCGTAGCTATTGTAACAATTTTGAGTAATATGTATGTACTTACCAAATTCCTTCAACTTGTAATACAAAGCGAAGCTTATTTCTATTCCATTCTTAGTAAACGCGTATAAAAGTACATCGCTTCGAGGAAAGAAACAACGAAACCTTGTTTGTTACATCCTCCTTCTATTTTTTATTATTTCGGGTTTTCCTTCTTATCTTATTCCGATTAAATATTCATTGCAATACCACATTTGTTCACCGACAGCCGGACGATATTTTTAATCGACTTCAAAAAAAGAGGAGGTTCGCAATTCGACTAATGTTTTTTTTTATATATTTGTTATAAACTCGATTGCTGTGGAATTTTCCGAAAAATTTCAGGTCTGGTGTATGTAATCTTCCTATGCACCCAATTATGTACTTCCCCTAGGCAATCCCTTATGTAGTCTCCCTTTAAATCCCTTATAAATTCCCATGTGCACTACCCCTATAAACTCCCCTATATACTATATACTCCCTCCCTTATATACTTCATATATACTCTTATGTCCTCCCTTATGCACTTATTTACTCGCCTTCTCTATATGTATAGTCTACTCGCTCTATCTACTCCTAGATATGTTGTAATTACTGATGATCGGTAAAAAACCGAGTCGTTGTGTAAATTTTTATTGCTTTGGCTTTACTATCTTCCCTAAAGTAACAGGTTTTTTAGATTTTAATTTTAAGCTCACGAAGAATTACATAATTGTAAATATGCCTATGTGTTCGGTATTTCGCTCCACTGTGTTATAAGTATATTGTACCAGTACTCAGTTGCAACCAGGGGCCCGATTCTCCTAATTTAACTTAAGCGACATACGATTCACGTTCGACTCGATTCGACTGAGATCCAATTCCGACTCGATTACGATTGAAGCGTATGTGGCATTCCGCTATTTTTTTTTTAAATAAACGTTTTTATCCTTTTCTGTCATTCAATAATGAATCATTTTGTCTGCAAATGATTTACGATTGCAAAATGAATGTAGATCAAACTACCGTATAGACCAAAATCACCAAAATAGCAGACCAATCGCAAACCAATTGAATGTCGTTGGAATACGATTGGTCTTATGTTAGTAGCAGACTGCCCGATATGGTTAAAACTGCTATTGCGATCATATTGCGACTCAATTTCTATTCGATTTTGACATTATTAACTTAGGAGAATCGGGCCCCAGTTAGACTAGCAGCCAGCTTCAATATAGTAAGGAAAAGGCTAAGCAGATAATGATGCACCACAGACCTGGGGCCCGATTCTCCTAAGTTCATAATGTCAACATTGAATAGAAATTGAATCGCAATATGATCGCAATAGCAGTTTTAACCATATCGGGCAGTCTGCTACTAACATAAGACAAATCGTATTCCAACGACATTCAATTGGTTTGCGATTGGTCTGCTATTTTGGTGATTTTGGTCTATACGGTAGTTTGCTCTACAATCATATTGCAATCGTAAATCATTTGCAGACAAAATGATTCATTATTGAATGACAGAAAAGGATAAAAACGTTTGTTTCAAAGGAAAAATAGCGGAATGCCACATACGCTCCAATCGTAATTGAGTCGGTGATTGGATCTCAGTCGAATGTGAATCGTATGTCACTTAAGTAAAATTAGGAGAATCATAACAATGTTTACCATAACAGCCTTGACCATGGCACGGTGTGTTGCATGGTGTGTTGACACGAACTAGTGCATTATTATCTTATTATGGTGTTCATCTAGATAAACACGAATAGGAACGCGTATGGCGGCGGTCGCTGTGATGTCTTTTTGTAACTACATACTCATATATTACCTACTATGTTTATGTGTGGTTTTCGTTTTTATTCAAAGGTAGTATGTTATGTTGGGTAGAAGATTGTTTAATATAAAATCTGGGGCCCGATTCTCCTAAGTCAATAATGTCAAAATTGAATAGAAATCGAATCGCAATATGATCGCAATAGCAGTTTTAACCATATCGGGCATTCTGCTACTAATATAAGACCAAACTTATTCCGACGACATTCGATTGGTTTGCGATTGGTCTGCTATTTTGGTGATTTTGGTCTATACGGTAGTTTGCTCTACAATCATATTGCGATCGTAAATCATTTGCAGACAAAATGATTCATTATAGAATGACAGAAAAGGATAGAAACGTTTATTTCAAAGAAAAAATAGCGGAATGCCACATACGCTTCAATCGTAATTGAGTCGGGATTGGATCTCAGTCGAACGTGAATCGTATGTCGCTTAAGAAAAATTAGGAGAATCGGGCCCCTGATTCCATCATAGGTAGTTTTGGAGTAACCTTCTCCTGAAAACTTTCGTAGGATAGTGAAAATATAAGAGATCAACAGTTTGTCGATAAGAATGTTGAATTCACGAACCAACCTAGCGACTTTATTATGTTTGCAATCTAGAAATGCAAACTAAATCTGCCAAAGATGGAAATTGCTCAAACCGCAACAGGATCCTGCTTATCTCATTAGAATAAGTAAAAGGACTCGCAAGTACCTACACGTCATACCGTGCATACACAGACATACCAACAGTTTATTCTCGGCAGTCGGCATCATATCTCACGTAAAGCAATCACAAACAAAGCTTATTTTTTTGTAACAAACACACCATAAAGGTTTATGATCTCCCTGTTATCGGAACAATGCTACCTTAGGCTGGCACGCACTGAGCCCTCGGGGGCAGCCAGTGTGCGCCGAGCCGTGTTTACAAACCCGCTACCTGCAACCTGCAACCCTGTGCCTGTGTGCCTGCGACCACCTGTGCGAGTCACAGTGTTGCTAGCGCTGAAATAACACGCGCGATTTGAGGAGATTCGGTGTAAGAGCGAAAGGATATTTGCTTAATTTTATGTCTTATATTTTTTTCAGAAAATGGGTAAAATAAAAGTAACTCAACCAAGTCTATGCAGTTATTGTTTACGTTTATTGTATTTATAATTGTTTAATAGGTATCTAAATAATCATTCAGGTAAAGAACAATAACTTAATTGATGCATAGCTTCAGCAGAATGTACGCCAGTGTATAAATAAACACTAACATACAATTCTCTATTAATATTACTTGAAATACATAATCCTTTTATAAAAGAATGTGTGCACAAAAGTAGATAAAGTTATAGGAATCTATTTGTTTTAAAATTCTCAAGAAAAATGAAGTTGAGTGCAATTTGTGTTGTTTAGCTCGTCACCCCGAGCGCTGCCGGCCGGCTCGCGTGTCGCGTCAGTCGCAAGTCCGCGCTAGCCTCGCACGCACGTCTGTCGTCGCGGCACCCACCGACACGTCACCAAACTTTCCAAGGCGAACTAAACTTTCTTCACGTCCCACTAAACTAATATAAAACGCGAGTTTATTGATATTATTGTGAGTGCTTGTAAGTGTTGATGTGGTTTGTAGTGCAGTGAACATGCGGAGCGCCCGGCAGGCGTTCTGCCTGCTGCTGCTGGCGGTAGCTGCCGCAGCACAGATCGACACCAGACACTTATCAGGTCAGTACCACGTATAACTGTTTACAAGAAACAATACTCACTCAAATTGCCATAGCCACCGGCGAAATACTCCTATTAAAGTTACAAACGCAACTTAGTTTTTTTTACAAGTTTTGCTCTCAAAAAAGTTTTTATTCTTTTAACGTCTTGTGTCCAACTCCGTGTGAAATATTTTTTGCACATCTTGATTTATGGCCGTGAATGATTGTAAGATTCCTAGGCTAACGGTGAATGTCGGAGATATTTTGTCGCGATGGCCAACCTACTTAGCAAGTTTAACGAAACCGTTGTGTTCGTAAACTTCGGAGCTGTTTCTTGTGATAACTTCAAGAATAAGAACTGGTTCTTATTTATTTAATATTCATATTAATGAAGCTAAGGAACTAGCTTAATGAATTAAATTGTGAACGTTTTTTGAATAGATAACAGAATGTGTTCACGATGTTCTGGGTTTTTTTGCGCTCGCTCTCTTTCCAAAATGGTTGGTTTTACATTGAGAATATTATGGTAGTCATTCTTTTCAAGTCCACATTAAGTAGGTATTTACTATAATCATACAATAATATCAAATTAAAGTTTTCGTTAACGAAAACAACAAAAAATGGTTCTAGGAAGCTACTCGAACATTGGATTCGGCAAAAAACTTGACTCTTCTATCGGTTATTCTTACTAATACAGAGATATATTATATAGTATGTCATATTTTTATGCCTTTATCAACAAATACATAGCTGAAGAAAAACACTTAAGTTCTGACATTTTGACTACAGTTTTGCGTACAACGTAAAACACGTTAGTAGTTTCTATAATTAGCGATGTTGGTCGCACAAAACAACGGAGTCTTTGCATCACAAAGCCATAGACAATGGTCTATGGTACGTGATCGCGGAATGAATGGCGTACGGCGGTGTTCGTTGAACCGCCGTGTTTTTTGTATTATTGTCTTCTGTGAATATTAAATAACTGTTCAATTAGGAGCCTAAAATCTATGGAATGAGGAAAATAATCAAATAAGTTAACGTTAAAGTATTTTCTCTTCGATTGGTGAGAAGGTTCTGTTTTTGTCAAATAAGTAACTAATCGGTAATTGCCTACAAGAAGAGGCAACCTTATTGACGAGAACGGTATATACTTAGCCTTATCATACCGGAAGTTAGGGTAGTTTTTTTACGTATCACGAAAAAATCTTATCACACAACGTGACCATAGTTTTTTTACATTTCTTTAGTACGAATCCTGCTGCTGACTTTAAAAAACAACATTTAGTATTTTTCCTCTATATTTCGAAGACTTTATTTTATAACTTTTTTCTTAGCCACACCACCTTATTTATAAGAATATAATTAATAATTATACAGTTATAAAAACTGTTTCGTACAAAAAGTGAGTTGCGGGCGCTCGTTGAAATCTTTTCCATTGCATTGACTTTGCTACGCGCCCGATAATAAGCTATTTACTGAACAACCAAGAATCGATACAAATTATTTTTATAACATTTTAATTTACACGGCCTCTAGTTGGTTTCCTGATACATATGTATTTGTAGTCGCCCGATCGTTAATTTGAGCTTATAAATCAGTACGTAGACAAATGGTAGTACGCATATTACAAAGATCAGGTATTTAGCCGGTATCAGAACAACTGAGAGCTTTGAGAGGGATCAAAATTTTCTATAAAAAAGAATTGCCAACTATCGGGTCAACTGTCGGCCGACTATTTAGTCTGCAGTGTGCTAAGTACTACTTGCGAAAATGTAGTTTTATGTCCCATCAGGCTGCTTTTGATAGTTCACTTGGGGATGTAACTCTGTCTTCTAGTACGACTGTTCAATTTTCGAGAACTTTCTACGTGATAGAACTTTTCGTTTTAAAAGTAAGATCTTCATGTTTGAAGAATTTAGGTAAAGTATTCTATTCTGATCTAAATAGTGTATTTTATTAGTCTTTTTATTTGATCCGCTGCCGTAACTATTTTGGTAAAATAAGTGTGCTTGAAGCGATCTCGAAATGTTTCTAACCCCAAAAAATTACACAAATTAATAACAATACATTTAAGAATAAATAACATAACCATCTGTAAATTAGAAAAATAACAAGTAAGTACATCATATTTATAGTCATAGTAGATTCAATTACTATCAAATATTGCACCTTACCCACCACGACAATCTGCCTACTGCGATAAATGTCAAATGCACAATCAGAATGCAATCCAAACGGAACTACCGCTCAGGTTGCAGTGCAGAGCAATTTTGTTGTCATTTTGACATAAACTACAGTTCTCTATGGTAACGGTCATTGACCCGTGACGTCAGCTACATGGTGGTTTGTTTTAAGAGGCCTATTTTCTAAGGTTATTCCTATAGGGTTTTTTTGAATATCAATGTAAAACTGGTTTGATGAATATGATTATAATTGTATGATCTTTCTTTTAGGTATGTACTTAAATGGACTGGGTCTTAAGTAGGACGATTTTTCATCTATTAAACTACTCGAGTATATTTATTTTCGAGGCTCTAATTAAAGCTAAATATTATTTCTTTATTTTTAATCGTAATCAGATGACAAACTGAGTTTATTCGTATAATGTACTCGTAGTTTTACAAACGCTTAATAGGTAATACATACAATGTGATACAGAAGGTACAGTGATCATGTAACTTTTTTGCATATTTGTTTGAAGGAGCTTACAGGTATATCATTCCTGGGTATTTGCTTTACCAGATTACAAAAACGTGAAATAATATTGTTGTATTGAGAATCTTCCTCCTGCGAGTTTGACTAAATGACAAAAACACACCATGTAAGAACGGCAAACTCTTTCAGAACCTGTGGTATCAGTAGTATATCTGTAATGTTGTAGTACGATGACGTCACGATACAATCGCTAGTAGTGAGTACTCCAGAGTGCCGCCGACATTGACCAGCGGAAGACGACTCGACGACGCGTTGTCCCTCAATCGCTCTCTTCCGGCACTTCAATACACGACAACACAACAAACCAAATTACACCTTAACACCTAACATATAAAGCACTAATTACATAAACACAATACACCGTCTCCAAAACGCTGACCACTCTGCAATTTCATACGAGTCGCAACTTCTAAATTGGCACAAAGCAATTTGTTGTTTAATGCACAAATAATAAAGCACAAAATCGCATTTAGTGATCAACTTGCATTGTTGGTTGACCGCAATCCGAATTTGGGTTACGTGGTTACTAAGTATTATTTTATTAACAATTGATATTTTTTTGCTGTTTAAAGTTAATTGATTTCACGGTCGTTTGATACCTCTCACTCGGTAAAAGTAGGCTTTGTAATGAAAACTTAATGGTTTATAGAATTAGAAAAAAGTGTCTATTTCTGGAAAAGTGGCGTTTACCAAGTCTTATGAATGTTTTTCCTGTACAAAAATTATATCTTTATCTTACTCAGTGGCTTTTAATGCTCAAATACTGTTAGCAATAAACTCACTGTGTTGAACAAAATCATTTTACAGAGATAGTGAATTAAAAACTTGCTTGAAAAACTTTTACCTCGATGAGTGGTTTTATGAAAAAGCGGTCGAAATTACAATAGACACGAATCGAGGCACTTTCTCCGCCGCCCTGAGCGAGCGAACGTAAGCGCTTTTTTACGAGTTCAACACCTCTAGATGGTTTCAGATTCAGTGAGATTTTGGTGTTTCAGACTTCATAACTGATCGATGAAAGTATACAATAAGCTTGGTAGTTAAATGTGCTTTGTTACAACTACTTTTTGCTAGTTAGGATTATTTACCTGGGTTCTACAAATGGGTCTTCCCCGCTGTCGATTCTATACGCGACGCTTTGTTACCTATGGTTCGGTTTCTTCTGGAAGGTTATGATCGATTTCTGAGATCTGAAATATCAACTAACTCGTTTAAAAAAAAGTACTGTCAAATAACAATGTGCTCCTTCAGAAATTAAATACTTGTCTAATGTAATTTAAAAGCTAGTTGTTAACGTCTGCCACTTTATATTCCTAGTTTGGTTTTCATCTTGGAGATAAATTATAAGTTATTGATTGTTAATTATTTTAATTAAATAAATACGTTACTTACTCTATTTCGTGTTGACTTTTCCTCTTAAGAAATAAGGGCATTACGGCTATTTTCTCAGTTTATTAACCTACACTTTTAACCTCGCATAGGCAGTAAATCAATAGGAAGAAATGGATAGCTTAATGGCAGGCCGCGGGCGGAGGCTGGAGCACTAAATAGCCTTATGATGTGGAGGGCATACCTCGATTACACACGGAAAATAGCTTACATCTAGTTACTCATAACTATTGGATTCTTAGACATGAGGAACCATGGGCTGTTTATAAAAAAATATCGTTTATTATATTAATTTACTAACGATTTGCAGGGACTGGTCTCGAGTATTATATATAAAAATCATGGTTACCTTCTTCACACTATCTTTGGTGAAAACCACATGAGAGTTTGTTCAGTATTATAGAATTTTATAGCGGGCTGATAAATCTGTGTGATGTTGACGTTGTAGTGATTTTAATTCTGCACTATCATTGTTGCGTAGATAGTAGTTCATTAAATTAACTTCCCTATCTAACTCGATACTAAACTAATCAGTGAGAATGCAAGTCCATCCATACGAACCATTTAATTAATGACCAGTAACTCAAGACTATGATTCCTTTACATCAAATTACCCTGAGTTAGTTGAAAACCTTCCACCGTGGTATCTAAACATGTGCCGTCTCCCTCTCGCGTGGGGGGAGGGAAGGAGAGGTCGGAACCAGTTTGGCAAGCATTTGCCTTGAACTTGTGTAACCGCTGGGCGAGTGCCGCCGACTAGGCTCTGCTTGTGGGTTTGCTCGCCAATTTGTACGACATGTTAGATGGTATACTAAGTAGGATGAATACGATAAGAAACACAACGTAGACGATTTTGCAAGGAGCGGCTGCGTGTCTGATCTCCTTGATCCAGTGGCTTGGGCAAACCGAAAATTCTTAACGACGATTCCCGTAACGACTGCCAAAGCGGTTCGCATATCAGCCGGGACCCGATCATTTTAACCGGAGTACGGAAGAACTCGTCATTAATTAGGGTATTATGATGACGCTATATTTCGAAACGGTCTTGGCAGTCAGATTTGTAAAAGTAACATCTTCTTTTAACATACACTTTTTCAAGCCTGTTTGTTAAAAGATCTAAGATGAAACAGCAATTATATCATCACCGACGATATATAAATGTGTTATGAGGAAACTAATCTAAGTTTTTGCCTTTACTTACGTCAATAGAATCTGTCTAGTTTGCTTTTATGCAGCTACAAAAATGGTTTATAAAAACTCAGACTAAAAAAATAACATTGAACACGTAACTTTTCCGTATAATTTTCAGTTTTAAAATCAATCGTTATTCCTCTAGTTGTTAGGTAACACAAACTTCTGAAAACTGAATTCCTTTCACTTCGGTAACACTGAAAAATCTCGTACAATTTTTCAGCAAAAAATGCGAAGTTTCTTTAGTGAATTCAATCAGTTGATTTCATGAAAGTTTTGCATAACAGGAACTTTGTTGAGCAATTAATTGAAAAGTTGTGATTACGGCGCACGCGATTACGTCGCCACCTGCGTGTGCGCAGTATTGCCGATCGGCTCTAGACAAGTAATTATAGCTGTCATGTATGATTGATGACTGCCTTTTGTGAACAATGTTCGATACAAAAGGATGCTATGTATTTCGTTGTAATTCTATGTTTTTAATAACATTACATCTGCTTCCTTTAGAAGTCGGTTGGGTGTGCCAATGCGAAGTATGGGTCCCTTAAGGTACTCTAGACAACTTCAGTAAATTATTTCGATTCGGTACAATGTACTTTTTGAGGCGGTCTGGAGAAAGTGAGGATCTTCTTGGCTAATAATAGTCTGCTCTAAAGCAATTTAAATGTTTAATGACTTACTGCGTAATTATACTACGCATGCGCACAAATAACCTTCAGCCACCATAACACACAATAAACTCTACATTATCAGTGCATTGTCAATGTCAAAAAACAGCCTCGCGACGTACGACGACCGCTTACCAATGCGCCCGCGCAGAAGAATGTCAACGCGCCCCCCTCCACTGCAAACCCCCCACTTTTATAATTGAAACATCACTGTGTTACACGTCCATTGCTTTGCAAGTATGGGGATGTATGCATAGTGAGTGTATGCAGCCGGTAATGGATGGGAGTCGAAATGAAAGTGTTGTGTGAGTAGGTCATTGACTCGCATGCTTCGGTGGTCATGGTGGAAAATCGTCGGCAGTTACCATGGCGCTGATAGGCTTTCAAGGGCATGGGGTTACGTTTGTATGCATCCTTCGTTTGACGTTCTAAATGGTAATATGTTGGATCTGTTGCAAATCAGTTTTCACTGCGAACGCGATGCTATGCTGTTTTAGGTCACTGCAGACCTATGTGGTTTTGTTTTAAATTTTATGGCACAAATTCAATTTTCTGTACTCGTAAAACCCCTCTGGACACGAGGTAAAATAACTATTTCTGGATGTAACTTGTGAGTTCATCTGTACAACGTAGAATTCAATAATAGTTTTTGAAATTTTAATAGCCATTTATTACATTAAAGAGTTTCTTGTAATGTAACTATTATTTCACATAAAGCAAGATCTGAGAAGCGTTTCCAAATTCAGGATCCCGTCTTGGTAACTTCCAACCGTAGCGGATTATCGCAAATCTCGGTAACCACAGAAACGTATAGATTACACAAGTTAGGAGCTTCGAGCCCCATAGTTAATAGTTGGACACTTGTGAGCCAGACTAATTTAACTTTCAAAGGGTTGATTGATGGAAAAAACTTGGCTCATTGAAAAAACTGGCGAAGCCGCCATTGTTGCTACAAACTTGCGTAGGAGTTGAATATTACGGAAACATGAATAATGAAGTGAATTGATCTAGAAAAGTTTGTGGGTCTAATGATGTAGGGACGATTACGAATGTTATCTTTGTCTACTAACTAATTTCTTGACAGTTTATGTCTGTAATTTTGTACTGCTGTATTTCAATAAAAAATCTAAAAAACCAGTGTCTCAAAACTAGTGTTACTCTTATACCCTAACGTGATATCTATGACTAATCCAACAACTGCCTTTTCTAATTTAGGCTCAGATTGCTCCTGTCTCCTAAGGTGGTACAGTCATCCATGATGGCCAGCAATTGTCTCGTCACAATACTTACCAATAATCATCTATTTACCTTCCTATGTTTTCCGTGTATAAACGAAAACACCATTGTTTCTCATCTTATGGGCATTTATGATGATAAATACTAGTAATAACCAAGCGGATATATTAATTCTCCGACTTCTTGAATGTATTTATGTCTTCGTTTCTTGTTTGAAGATTTTATAATAGAAATATTTATGTGTTTATAAAGGCAAATAACAAATAGTTTGTCAATTGTCTGTTTGTTATCTAGTTCACATCGAATTTCTATCTCACGTTTAACCGAAAACTGCAAACGTCATTCACAATAGTTGGGGTCAGAAATTCTCCCAAAAATAGTTAACAATAAGATCACAAAAGGCTGCAGCAAGTCCATCGAGTTAACAATATAAGCGTCCGTGATTACGATAATGGCGGGCGACGCCGCGGGAACAGCATAGCGAATGAAACAACTGTTAGCCGACCTCTGACACGAGCACGCGAGCGAACCAGAGACTAGTGCATGCTCACTTTGTACAAATACACGGAGATTTAGTATTCGTTTGTTTGTTTAGTCACGATATATGGCGCCGTTATGTCTTATGAAGTATGGGACCACCCGCTGGAAGTATTGTGATGTATGAAACGTTGAATAGTTGTAGTTTGTAATTATAAATGTCCACAGTGACATGGAACGCAATTACATAGTATTGTAAATCAGTACCAATACGCGTATAACTATTGTAAGAGTTATTGGGATGAGATGACTAATGAAGATATAAGAATGAAGAGACAATTAGAACACAAACTTGTAAAAAAAAATCTGGGTTAGCTTACACATATGGATAAAAATATTCTTCATAAACAGCCTTGCCTCCCTAAATCTGCCAACCAAACTAAACACCATGTATATTATACAGTGTGTCCACAAGCGTGTCGTTGAATTATTTAAAACGTAAATATTTTCCCGGGCGGTGCAGCCCTCTTAAATATTTAGTGGTCAAGATCGGTCGCCATGTTTGTACTCCCGGCGATTTAGGGTTGAAACTAGGAAGGATCAAATTCTTGTGACATACCAAAAACTGTTTACATTAATCAAAGAAAACATTGCTTGCATTTTAAGTCCATCTCTCTCAATAAGACAGAAGCACCACAATTCGTCATAACAATATAGTAACAGGTCCGCGGCCGGATCGCACCCAAATCGGCGGCTGTTACTTACCGTCCACTTAACACATTTATTTGATAACATCAAAATTTAACCTCCCTTGCATTGTTTAGAGCAGCTTGAATCATATTGCACCTTACAAAGACTGCATCACATAATACGCTATCACAAGGCATATTAATACTTACCCATGTAATACTAATCACGCATGCTGCTGGCGAAGTCTGTGGTGAGCCATGCCATGATTTATAGAACCCATGCCCACCATATGGGGGTCTGATCTCTGTTCTGCATGTGTATGTAATGAGCTGTGGTGGTAAGTTCTTGTGTAGTAAATCAGAGTATCACGTGGTACATACAGGACAGTCTTGCGGTGAGGGTATACGACAATTTCTTCATGATAAGGCTGAAGAGTGTGTTCGTTTGATTCATCGCGCTAATCTCAGAATCTTCTGATCCGATTTGGAAAATTCTTTGGTGCTAGACAGCCCATTTATCGAGCAAGGCTATAGATACCATGGGACCCGGATGAAACCGCTCGTTGGCGGAAGGAAACGGTGGAACTAAAACGTATTTAAATACAGGTTTTTAAAATAACCATTGAATCCTATCCAGAAATCAATGACAATACTTCTGTATGGTCAAAGACTCACAACAACCCATTATTTTGATATTTAAATTCCATAATACACAATGACTGTAAACATTCAATAAATTAACATAACAATCTCCAATTTCCTATTGAAGGCAATCATTATTTATAGTTCCTATAATAATTAAAACAACTAAATAAATATTCTTATTATAGCATAGAGAAAATGAAAGGGTATGTTCAAGGATGTAATAAATAAATACTAGTAATTTATTGTCTCACAATAAAAAAATCTAGAATCTAGGTCAAGAATAAAAAAATAATGCTGGGATCAAGAGAGATAATTATCTAGACTTTATTGATGAGTAGTTTTTTTTTAATTAAAATATGTCACAAAGACTTTTCTCTTTTTGCTTTTTGCGTATGTTACGAACAGTCTTTCAAGATAAAGAATTATGAAATCACACTTCAAAAATTTTTAATTACTTCTAAACATAGAGTTGTTTTATACAAAAAACTTTTTATAACTTTAACTAAGAATTTAAATAATAAGAGGGAAATATTAAAACTAAGTACTTATCAAAATATTTATCCGCATCGCTGTTAGCGGGGATCGTGCCCAAAAGACTGGCTGCATTGCCACGCTGGATGGCAATGCATATCCTGGATCCCAATTACTTCTTATAAAGAGACTCCAATAGCAACCTAATTATACTGTCGTGACATTTTCAAAAACCCTATAGGCATATACCATTATAGTAATTTATATATAAAATAAAACTTACAATACTATGATATTTATTCGTTAAATAATTATACTTCAGCACTGTTAGGTGAGTTCCAGGGTTATGCAATCGATCAAGTAAATCGTGTTGGAATTTAATTGATTGCATGATAACTTTGTATGGATGAACTCCTTAAAAATAAGAGCAGTTCGTGTGTTAAGTATAAGAATATTTAATAAGATTACATGTTACATAAACAATGCTTATCAGATGGTCTAAATCTGGCAATGAATCGTAAAAATATAACTGCGAAGGATAATGATTAAGTGGGTATAAAAATCTCAAAGAAGTACGGTAACGTTTGGATCCCAAAAAATTGGTTTTCCCAATTAATTAAACAATAAAAATATCTTAGTAATTAACACATATTATTAAAGAGCCAAGTAACAACGTAAACTGAACTCGGTTATTTTAACTTTCGAATAACAAACATGATCCAGCCAATTAGAAAATACTTTAACCTATCACGACTCCGCAGTTAACTTCGTACGGTTAGTTGTTGACTTGAACCAAACAGTACCGGCGTATATTTTGATTGATATTTCTCCAAGTTCCGCTGTGTAAAGGATAATTTAGCTTTCTATTTGTGTAAGTAAGAATTTTCAGAAAGTGATCCAATTGTTCTAGAGAAAACGACTTTTTAAATAAAATTATTTTTGAAAACATGTTAACCTTGAGGTAACCGCGTTACTGATTAGTAATAATATCACCTGTATGTAAATACAAACGTGCACATTGTCTCTAAACTATGTTACATTTATTTGCACAAATGCTGCCCTCGATAAATAACCTAGTATGTTATTGTTTTCTAAGAAAATACACTGTAAAAGAAATACCTACTTCATATGCCAAAGCTAGATCATACATAGTTTCTTTAACATCTTAATACTTACGTGCACATAATTTTTTGCCCAGATTATTGTTTTGCATACTTCGGTCACCCATCACATTCCAAGCCGGGTTATTGTCGCTTAACCTCAAGCTCACCTTTCATTGGCTCGGTATTTGTGTGCACAAGTGTCGAGTCTCAATGGCGCGGGTTATTTTTCTAAAGAAACAACTACATGTGTTGTGTTTTTAAAACGGCCTCCGTTGTTGTAGGGTTGCTAGTGGTTCATTGTGAGTCATAAGAATATTAACTTGAATTGTTAATTACATGTAAAGTATTCCTGGCAAAGTCTAACCACATATAGAAGCAGAAGACATGTAATTATCTCTTTTATTAATAAAATATTAAATACGTTCACGAAATGACTAAACCAGCACTAGTTTAGACAGAACTTCTATTCATTTAATAAATCTGTTTTGGATCTTCATTCCAAAGAACCATACGTAATAAAGTGGTATTAACAACATAAATCACCATACCTTTGCACCAGTGCAGTAGTAACACGTAACGTAAGGTGTCAGCCCTATGTGCGGCGCGCGCGCAGCCTGGCACGGCCCGGCACGGCGGCTAATGCACGCGGATCATTGTCAGCTGCCATTGTGTGAGACTGCCACGACACTGTCACAACACAGCATAGCATTCGCTCAAATGCCTACTTTTGGAAGGATTGTATATCATCCTTATGTCATTGGAATTTATAGCTATGTATTTTAATAGTATCACCTGCCTAGGTGGCTTCAAGCTCAGATGGCGCTAAGTATAAGATACTCTACTGAGTTGTTGTTGACACTTCTCGTGACCCAAGGGCTGGCTTTTATTTCGTCCAACGATTAAGCATTGCCATTCAACGTGGCAATGCAGCCAGCCTTTTGGGTACACTGCCGGGTGACAGCGATGAGGATCAATTTTTCGACGCGCTTTATTAGTTTTTTTTTAAATGTAAATATAGATTAAGTTTACTCTACTGAGTTAAATGGCATCCCTTTGTTAAACTGGTTGTTTTCTGGTTTCTATTGGCTGTTTTGACCCGTCTGATTGCCAGTGTAACTCGGTCAAAACCTCAATAATGAACATGCATCTTACTACTTGATTAAGTATTTATGATTCAACCTCGATTATTATATTAGTTGCAATAACGTGATCAAATGAACTGAACGAATGGCAGGTAGTCACGGTAGGTCAGAGTGAGACGTTAAGATGGACGAAGGAAACTGGGTCGTCTGATAACTGATGCTGAGATAAGAAACTAATGATGCCTTTTCTGTTAACAGCCTCTTGTCTTTAACAATTACAGCCTAATGAGGTTTTAGTTCACGATTTTTTTACTAGAGCTGAGTCTAAAGTGCTGGAATTCAAATAGGGAATGAAATACACAATAAAATTAGGAAGAAAGTTTACTTCAAGAAGACATGGCCAAAGGCCTTCTTATACTTATCATAGTTCCTTAATTTACGAAGAAACACAGACAGGAAAAAATAAGCAAGGCTACTAGACTGCATGACGAACTAGCAAAACAAATACAATAGAAGCAAATACTTGTAAGTACAGTAGGTTATTGATATTTCAGCCGAAACTAATGCTGATTTGAAACGCCATAGCTGTGGTGTTTGAAGTTTGTAATAGCAAAATAAACGAACACTTCTTATTATTTATGTTTTGGTACATGCTGAATGGGTAGAAGAGGTTTTGATCTTAGCCATGTTCTGAAATAGGTTCAACGTTGGTTGCTAAAATTCTATGTCACAGCGTTTTTATGTAGGATACCCGAAGAATTGAAAACCAGGGTTCCAAAAGGAACGTGGATAAGTTTCAGTCAGATAAAATCTGACCATCCATCCTCTCTCCACCTTTTGATGACTTTGAGGAGAATCTTTTGATGACTTCCCAGGAATAAAAAATAGAAAACAAAAATCTTCTATCATTATAAGGTCTTCAATAAAGTCAGTTAGGTATTTGATTAAACATTCCGTTTTGGTTTCACTCACTAATTACTTAATGCAATTAAGCCAAAAACAATGAGTTTTATTTTAAAACTTGCATCGTGTGTTTATAAAATATTTCTTTACAATATTTAATAACATGAGCGATCAGCGTTGTGTTCGACCCAGTTACTGGCACGTATTGTCAAGGCCGGGTTTTGGATGGGTGTGCACTTTTGTTGCTGATACAGCGATTTGACGCGATTGTCTTATGTAGGAAGTAATTATCGGATTTGTTGTGTATTAGTTTTATTTACTACATTACTACATGGAGTTTCTTGCCGGTTCTTCTCCATGAGACCAACTCTTTGGAACCGTGCACCTAACTTTGACGTCGAAAGAGCTTTTATAGGCCTATTTGAAATAAAAAAATTGAGTTTGAGTTTACTGGTGCTTACTTGATAATTATCGGTATTGCAATTTTATTAGCAGTCTGTAGTAATATAATAAAGCAGAAGAGTTTGTTGTGCATTTGCTTTAACGCTAATCTCAGCGTGTCAGCCCATTTATTAGGTTATAGGATACTTTATATCCTGGTTCATGCAGAAATTTCCACGGGATGCGGGTGAAACCGCTGGCAAAAGCCGTACATGTTGAGGAAAAAGCACCTTGACATTATATTTTATCAATGTGTTTCAGTATACATTGTATAAATTCATTAAATTATAGTTATTTTATTGACACAGTGCACTCATTGTTTTGGTTATAATGAGTCATCATAATGCAACAATTGTGTATTATTCTGTTTCGTGATTTTAGTACATATTGATTTCGTGTTAATTTATTCCTGTTTACAAATTGTCGAATTGTAATAATACAATGAAGGGTGATGCTTTCGCCTGACTTATAAAAAAAAATATTTCATACTTGTAAATTAACTAGAACCTTTAAACGAATTTAAAGGTTTTAGTTATCCTTTCCCTCACATAAATATTCCGTCATGAACACTCACTCAATTCAAAGGTTTGACACGCTTTTATTTGGTCACACAATGACGAAACGTATTGTGTGGAGTCCAAATAGAGGAATTGAGCCACACCATGAGAATATACAAGCAATGGCGACGCGACGCATAAACAATGATACCACCAACCAGCCATTAGAGTTAATTTCTGAAATTATTGTTCCACTTCATATATAGACTATGGAATGGCGATTACTGTAATTTTTTGGCATGATAGAGAATTCTCGAGCGGAAACATACGGTTTTGTAATGATGTGGTCTTGACAAAGCGATGAATGCGCTGCACTCGGGGTTTATCACCTGAATGCACTACTAAACTATTTTATCTAGCTAAGACCTGGTTTTGGCTGCCGTTTTGTTATTGAACTTTATCATCCACGTCAATGACATGACATGGGTATAGTCGAATTATACAAGGTTTAATCTCAGGAACTACTGCTCCGATTTATCAGTCATCAATCAGTGTTAGATAACCCATATATTAAGGCAATAGAAAATGTTCTGTTGCAGAAGTATTTAAGCTACGTAACACGAATGAAAAGCTATTTGCTCACAAATGGCAACAAAAGACACTCTGCATTTATCATTTATAACTTCTCTATAAAACGCCACGTCCAAAATAATCCACCGTACCCAAATACCGCTTCACCACATTATCCCTTGTACAATAAATATGCTAGTTATAACTATAAGTGCATACACCGGCTGCACTCGCATTACAGCTATCAGGCGTTTGCAGGCGTTCCCGTCTACCTTATTTAATTGTCTGTTTGTGTGTCCGAGGCTTTGCAATGGCGACAATTATTTATGTTGGGAAGCTGTCGTTGTACGGACGATCACTGTTTTCTGTAAAAACAGCTGATGGTTGTGGAAATGGCTTTTGTTGGATGTATTTTGAGTGGTTTTAATTGATGATGTTTATGAGATTGTTATGTCAGGAGAGTAAAGGAAAAATAAAGATCCTGCTGGTAGAAGATCTTATTAATCTTTCATCATTATAATACTGTCGTTTATTGCTGAACAGAGGCATCTTACAAAGTATGGTTTACAGCCTAACTAAGTAATTTATCAGGTTCAGGGATGTCTTGATGTCTTCATGACTCATGAAAACATCTGGAAAAGTGAGGTATTGTTTCTACAACACTGGTCTGTTATTTAAGTAAATACTTATTTTTATGTAAATTGCGATGACGGTTACAATGTAACCTTGAGATCTTATACTAATCACCTTTCGTTGTACATTATTTCATTTAATTATAAAAATGCTGTATTTTCGACTGATAAACAGACTTGAAATTTCAGCAACGACTCAATTAAAATAAACAGAAAATACTTGTCTTCCAGCCTAGAATTAAAGAATGACTCTTCTACTTATTTCATAGTTGCGGAAAATTATCCGGTTGGGCGGCGCCGGATATCGGATAACCGGACAACTGCACCGGACATCTCGTTAGCCCGGGCGCGGGTATTCATTGATTGCGTTAGTCTTTTATTAGTTGCTGGACTGGTCTTGTGGTGGGTTTGGTTTTGTTGGAAAAATAATGGCGTTTTCATTTGATTTGGTAGGTTAGAGTTTATGGTGAAGTGACCATGTCAACAGTTGCATTCGGCTATCTTATGTTTGTAATTACCTATCTAGTGGTCTTCTGGACACTTGCGTATGCTATCACTAGTATTTGCCAGCGGTTTCACCAGTAAGACTTGTGAACTACTTCGCGCATACGGATAAAACGTAGCCTAAACCTCTTCCCGATCAATGGGCTGTCTGACACTGAATTAATGTTTAAAAGCGGAATAGTAATTCCTCAGATCAGTGGGTTCAGGCAAACAAATAAACTCTTCAGCTTTATAATACCTATTGTCATCAGCTTTATAAATAAGTATGAAGTAAGGGTTGGACCACATCTGGCAATACTTTCCTGTCCGAGATAAAAACTCAGAACATCAAGACAAAACCAACACACACTACCTACACCCATTTATTGATCTAGTTATTATAATAATTCTAGTAAGCTGGTTGTAACTGGCACTCCAGGGCAAGTCCACGACAAACGCACGAACGTGCCGACTAACATTACCACGCGGCGTTGTTTGCCCAGATCTCCGTATTTGCGTACTATTTCAAGCTAAACACTTGCAGGAGTTGGTACTGTTTAAGGATATTCTATTGTTGTTTTGTGTGTAAAGTACAAGTAAATGGTTTGTTGAAAGGGAAAATGGTTAAATTAATTTTATTTTTAAATGTGTAGTCTGTTTATTTTAAGCTGCAATAAATTAGATCGAATATTTACATACTTACCATTTAGTAGCTTCATGTAAAATGCTAGAACTCAGCTGCCTTTAGTTAGACTGAAAGTCGACTCGTCTGTGATTGGGTTACGACTAGCAGTTAATGACGACATAACATACTTTTGTATCATAATTATGGCATGTTATACAGGAAATTTTTATTCTTACTTTATTCTATGGAATTCGATTACCTAAACCAATTAAGTAAATTCGAAATGGACATTCATTACTTCCCTATTAAACGTTTTTGTTGAGCCTAACTAAACAACAAAGCAACAATGATTTTCTTACAATAATAAGATAACCAGGAAACAATTGCACTTTGATGTTGCAATAAACTATTGCGAACGATGCAGTTTTCCATGCAGAGCCGGGAAGTTTCACCATTTATTGTCAAGCCCTCACGAGGGACAAGTTATTGCGTCTTATAAACATAAATTTATTATAAATTATAAATTAATTATAAAATTATAAGCATACTGTAATAAATGTGTGAATATGAAGTCATGCAGATGCGCAGGAGTGGAAATCATCGTTTTCTAAGAAAACTGCGATGTGTTTATGGTAATGAGAGTTACATAGTTGTGGTTTTCTTGCTTGAGTGATTATTCTCGCTAGTTGTTTCGAAGAGGTAAGCAGCGGAACTGGTATTTCGTAAGAAGGTAAACCTAATATTTCCGTGAACAATGAAGATGTTAAATCAATGAAATATTTATTCATACAATCTTTAAGGACGACAAAGTATAATTTCAGAATTTTCTGCCTTTTATTTTCTTCTTAGTAACCACACCTTTTTATCACCAATGGTTGATAAAAAGGTGAAGGAAAACATCTTGAGGAAACCTGGACTGTAAAGTCTGAAATCACCAACCCGCATTGAGCAAGCGTGGTGATTAATGCTCAATCCTTCTCCGTGTGAGAGGAGGCCTGTGCCCAGCAGTGGGACGATAAAAAGGCTGTAACAACCAATTCATTATACCCAAAGAAATTAGAAAACCAATCACTAAAATTTCCATCCATACCGAAAATGTGTAAATGAGTCTACACACTGTTCAATATAACACCCGAATAATTGATTGATTAATCCATTTAATCCATCAACCGAGCTTATCGTGGGCAACGGCCTATAAAGGCTGTGCACACCGGCGGCTATAGCCGAGCGATTTTAAGCCGAGTACACACTGTGCGATAACAGCAATTACTGAGCGCCACTGAGCGCAGCAATTTGGCAGCAACACAGCTGTAATTAAATGTTGCTGAGTAGTGTGTAGCTAGCCGTATTGCTGTAGTTCTATTGCTGGTAAGACTAAGTTTCGATATATCGGTAGAAGCTTAGAGATGTATTGATGACGAAATACGGCTTTAAAAATAAACAATAGAGGTACATATTTAATAATACAACATTTTAAGTTAGTTACTACAATTTTCATGCGATTTTATATTCGAAAAATAAGACCTCACGCTCGCACAGCAAAATATTCTTAAGGTATCTTTTATGGGAGAAAATTGAGTGAAATTGAAAAAGTTTTTACTTAATCCCAAAACTATTTATCTTACCCTGTCTAAGAAACACATGTACTGTAAATAAATAAAAACGAAACAAGATGTTTATTTATTGTAATGTTCATTGACAAGACAATAATTATCTCAAGTATGAAAGATTATATCTTTGTCATTGTTCAGAAAAACCCCATAACTTGTAATCCATTTATTAGACAGACATTGATGATATTGTCATATTTTCTGCGCAAGTTATTATCCATAGTTTACGGTACTTCAGCTTATTGTTAACTCTAGTAACTTGTCACAACGACTCTAATCAATTTCCTTGAAAAATTGTGCAGATTATGAGAACGATATATTTCTCACAATGGATAAGTTATTACTTATTCAGTTAGCTATAATTAGGATTTTTGTAGATCAGATGAAAGATATAAAAATACTCACGTTGAGTTTGGTTTTCAGTATTTTAAACATACAATATCCATTTCTTAATTCAATGTCTATGCCTATACAATTTATAAGCAAGATTTGTTTACTGGTTTTCAAAAGGTATCTTAAAGTAATGAATATTTATAAAATAAAAGACACATTTTTCATTAAGTACGTACATACAAATTTTAAAACTGTTTGTTAGCTATGTGTATGAATATTAAACGTGTCGTTATTGAGTACAAATATTGAAGTAATTTGCGAGGGTCTCGTGTAAGACGTAAGGTACACTGTGTTCACTTCGATGAATCCACACGGGTGGAGTTCTAATCATGGCGATTTCACATAATATTTTGGGACATTTCCTTGTGGTAGGTATCTGGTCACTTCTAAAGGCGGTTCATTTTTCCTTACAAATTGATATCATAAGTCAACTTATAATAAAATATCCAATAAGAGTAGGATATGTTTCACTGAACTCTGTCTCTCTGTTCCCTCTCACTGTTAAGAAGTATTTTGGAGCTTAGTCTGGAAACTGATACTAACTTGTGAGTGAATGAAAGAAAATAAGGAATTTATAGACAAGCAAGTGAAGCTCAACACTTCTTAATGAAGATCTCCATTTAAAAAGAGCTTGATAAGCTTTGAAGTTCCCAAATCTCTAGTAGTGGCACTGCACCCCATAGCTTTGACCATCGATGCATGCTTATCCCATATGATCAGGGTCCGAGCGATATTAATTCGGGCACAATCGCTTTTTTAATGTACAAACAAAGCCTGGCCTTACGAAAATTACAAATTCCTTTGTTACGAAGTCTTTGCGAAACTTTCTGATGAAAGGGTTTCTCTTCAATTTGAATTTTTAGTTCAGTCGAGGTTTTTGAGTTCGTTTGGTTTTTGGTAATCTGGATTGTAACTTTTGTTTATTACGAGATAAATGAAATCTCAATATTAATATGTAGCTGTATCTAATTTTGTTTCGCATCAATAGATTGCCTTAATTGATGGAAACGGTACATTTAGTAAGACAGTGAACTAACAAAAATGTTATAAGCAATATAATATTATAAAGAGGAAAACTTTGTTTGTTTGTTTGGTTGTAATGGATAAACTCAAAAACTACTGTACCGATTTTAAATATTCTTTCACCATTAGGAAGCTATATTATCTGTCGAGTAACATAGGCTATATTTTATCCCGGTGCGAGCAGTAGCTCCCATGAGACGCGGGTGAAACCGCGGGAAAACGCCTAGTAAGCAATATATAGAATTCCATTGGTTACGTAAACAACAGTATTTCTAGTTTCCACGCCGTCAATGCAAACATAACGTTATTAAAAAAAACGTGTTTAAAATTGAAAATTTGTAGTCGCCCATACTCAGCGATTCCCAAATTGATTAAGCAAATCTAATTTCCAAATTGCTAACGTAATGAACATACTTTTTCTAGATTAAAAAGTACTAAAAAGGAAAAAATTACAGTTAGCCGATTTAGGGTGGAAATGTATACTTTGGTGATTTTGAAAGCAAGGTCATTGAACTCCGAGTGGCTCTGTACATTCACATTTGACCCAAACTCGAGTGCAATGTCACAAGTACTTGATACTCGCTAGTTTTTGGATGCTAATTATATTTTTAAGTACAAGATGGAGTTTTTGGTGATGAAACAAGTTGTATTAAGTTACACAAGTTTTCCAAGTTGTGTTGTGGAAGATAACTTGTAGCCAAAAGTTTGGAATTTACGGCAGCATCACTTAATTTTAAAATAGTAATTTTGCAATGTTTGTCAGATTTCTTTAGTACTTACGAGTAACATTGTTGCATGAGTTTCTAGTCTCGATCATTATGATATTGAGTTACGGGGTTGAGGAGGTCGGGTAGGCAGTCGCACCATGTCAAACGCTGGTAATAAGTTGCATATGGTTAGACGGGAAGCCAACCCCATAGTTGGGATGAGATTAGGCAGATGATGAATCAACTTAGAGTACTATAGTACTACACTTTTCATAATCCCTCAGGACAATAGTTATAATAAAATCATGCAGACGAATTTGAACTTTATCTTGTCTATATTAATATCAATATCAAATCAAATCAAATCAAATCAAATCATCTTTATTATCAGGCATCAAAGGCCCATAGATAAATACCTTAAAGACTAACATACATATTATATTATACAAACATTGTTAGTATATAAAAAAAAACTTAAATCTATGTTAGTAACACTTCACTACGCACTATTATGTCACTCCGTGCGGTTCTGTGGCACTTGTCCGCGGAAGCGACGGAACACCACGCCCTGTGGCCAGAAGTTCTCGTCCAACACGAGGTGCAGGAAACACGTCGGCACTCGCACCACGAACGCCTTGAAGTTGGCGTTATGGCGCGACTCCAGCAGCTGCACTCTCGGGGCGTACCTCAGCTTCTGGCGCACGTACTCCGCGATGTCCTCCGCCTTAGTGGTGTAGTGCAGGCGGGAGATGTACACCGGGGTGTTCGGCTTAGCAGCACAGATTATTGTGTTTGGCTCCACAGGAGCCTTGCCACAGCGGTTCTTGTTGGCTCGCTGACGGCGCTTCCTCCTTTGCACCGTAACGAACCCCTCATCGTCAGCCCGATTCGGTCCCTTTACGGGCACGGGCTTCTTCGTAGCATCAATGTTGCTACCGGTGACGCTGGCGTAGTCTCGACGTACATTTTGATGTTTTGTCGACGCTGCAGAAACAAGCAGCTGATCGAGCGGTCGAGCGGCGGCGAGCGGAGGAGCCGCAGGGACGGGAGCGGGGCAGCGGGGCGCACGAGGCGCGCACTGTGCCGACTCAGCATTCGGCGGTGATAGAGTATAGAGTAGAGTAGAGTAGAGTATAGAGTAATAACCTCAGTGATAGAGTAGATTACAAATAACCAGTATAAATACTTACGTATGCCACTCCGTACTCGATCGACTCCACCGGAAGCCGCGTCACGGAAGACTGGCCAGCCTTCCGCTGCGCCGGCGCATACGCACGAAAAAATCCAGTTAAACTCATGTTGGAACCGAACAGGGCTCTAGAAAGTGCTTAGATAACCGATCGGTTAAGTAAAAGTGGTTAAGTAAATATGTGTAACTTTACAAATTATACAAGCTACCTCAAGTTTCTGGCTGCTTCTTCAAATATTCTGTGTATGTTTTTTTTTAAACTAAAACTAATAAAGGGCGTCGAAAAATTTGGTCCTCATTGCTGTCACCCGGCAATATACCTATTAGGCTGGCTGCATGGCCACGTTGGATGGCAATGCTTAAACTTTGGGCGAAATAAAAGCCGGCCCTTGGGTCACGAGAAATACATAATTATAAAAAAAAGTAATTAAAGGGACATCAGCATCTTAACGGATTAAAATACGTAGAAAAGCCATCCACATTTCATCACTACCCGCCGCATATGTTCACAGTGTGATATAAATCATGAAACAAGCCACATTGTCGAGCCTATCTACCATCTTATAATTACGTCGGCTGAATAGCGAAGATTAATTATATATTATTATTAATGTGGTACTTGTACTATTTGCTTTACTGTTGCTTGTTCAGATGGCCCATTTTGAATCTACACTATATCACGATTTTGGTCCTAATGTTACATAATAGGACCAGTTATTGTCAATTTGGTCCTACGTGTAATTAGGCCATATTTATTTTACACGTTTATTAAAATAACATGTGTGTTATAAACGAGTGTTTTTTTATAAAGCTGTGCAGTGATTTAGAAAATACATGCATGAATAAACTGCAGTCCAAACATGTGCTAAATTTAATTCGCCTGAGGCACCGTTTTAGGCTTGCGTACATTTAAATTAGTTTTATTCCCATTCAAAATTAGCCCTAGTTTTTACTCAAAATTATCTCTATGCGAAGTATTTACGTCAAATGGAAACACGGGAACACTCCACCATAAAATATCCGAATTTAGAAGTCGGTTAAAAAAAGTGAGGCTAGGCGAAGTCCGGAATTTCCCCTGAAATTCACCAGTGTTACATATAAACGTGACCCGGGCTCGATAACCGTCCGACACATTATCCGGGCGCAGGACACCAGCCGTGTCCGGTCCTTCCGACCGCATCGACAAGTATTCCGGACGATGTTTAAATGTAGCTTTTATAAAGTGTTTGTCTTTTAAAATTTCCTTTTTGTATTTATTTTTGTGGATTTTTGGATTTGTTCTGAGAATTTCTGTTTGAATTCGGGGATTTAATAGTCTCGTGGATTTGGCTTTTAGTTGTAAAGGTTTCGTACTAGGTACTCTATGTTTTTTGTTTTAAAAATACGAGTAACATTTCAGAATCGGCTTACACCAATGTACACTGCAGCATTTTTGTACAATATCTTAAAAAATGGATACAATTTTCAAGGTTCATTAACGTCATTTTAGTTATCAGTATTTCTCAATTCATGACTTTTCTATGTCATCAAACTCCGTTTATAAACGGGAGCCAATATTTTACACTTCAAATTATTCAATATTTCTAATCTCGAAGCTCTAAAACCCGCTAACCCTGCACTAACGTTATCATATTTCGAAACAAACTTACCTACTATCGATATCATGCCTACCGCGGTTGAGAATATGGTACAACCCTCACGTGCTATTAGGTACGCGGCGCACGGCCCGGATGTGTCGGCACTCCGCAGCCAACGGGTTATAAAGACGAGAGCTACATATTGCACCTGCTCGGATGCTTCGAAAAAATGCCGAATACTGCAAATATTATCTCCTAGCTTTTATGAAAAACTGTCTTTATATATATCACTCCGTGCCTTAAAAGTTACCCTATATGTTGGTCCTAATCTCTGCATAGAGGTATAATGGTCATATTTTGGTCCTTTCATCTACATTACATTGTAACATAACCTTCACTGAAAACAATAAGTTATTATTGAAACAAGCCATTACAGACAGTTCTCACTACACGATAATTATTTGCATTTTATGTAACACCATTAAAAGGATGTCTCACCTATTGTTATTCGAACATTACTTTGTCATGTAAGTACTTAACCTAGTTAGCACATGGACATAAATCTTTGCAACAGATCATGACATGAAAAAAATACGAGAAAAAATCTTTTAGTACCATTGAACTGGGAGTAGGTATTGTGTTTACAAACTGTCAATTAAACTGTATTTATATCCCTATATTTCAGCGACTATAACAATACAAACATGACAATTACGACCCGCATGATTGCTCAATAATCACTTATCTGCAATTGAGGAGCTCGCCCAGTTATCTCAAGGGTCTGACGCGGAACCAGCTGACGATTTCCTCGTCGTGAACAAAGGACCAGCCTCGCAAGCCAAGGCCTGCAAACCTGCATTTTTCCTCAGTTTCTAGTTATATCAGTTTGTTAGCTTGCAGTCACGTATTGGCTGTACAGAGATAATATTTATAGGTTTTATGTTCGTGACGATAGAAGGAATATTTTTCTGTTTAGCTGTTATTTATTAGCGGTAGATATGTAAGGAGATATGGCTCGTACCTGTTATTAAGTTTAAGTTTGCTCGTTTTATTATGGTTTCTTGAAGTACATATGTATATGTTGCTAGGTGGAGCCTCTTACTTGGTACTCATGTTTTTATTGAACACTTTGTTGAAGTTCGCCTATCTTACTCAAACTACGCAATAAAGTATAAATAAAAATAAAAGGTGGTTCTATTGGTTCAAATACTTTACCATTTTCCTGAAAAAATACAATTTTGGCAGAAATGCTGCTTTACGGAATCGATTAAAAATAAAACCTTGTATTCCAAATTATTTACAGAATCCTACATGATACAATTTGCATGTTTGTTTGACTGTATATAATACACAAAGACTAATATACTAACATTAATATAATAATAGTAGTGTGTATATTCACGCTCACTACGGGAGAAGCAGGAAAGCCTCCATTATGCCACAACAAAGGATGGACGTAAGAGGATTTAGACTCCTCACAATGGAGACAACTATTGTTGCCCGTTTATATGTTTTAATTTTTATATCAGCCAATTTATATATGATTTAATGTAGACGTTAAATTCTGCTGGCGATTTCACCCTCCTGCCGACTATAACTACTGCCGACTACGACCGAAAAAGACTATATTCTATCACAATAAATGGGTTATCTAACACTGAAGATTTTTTCAAAGATTTTAAGTATAGATTAGTGTTGCTGTTAGGTACATGTTTCTTACCGTTAGGAAATCCAAAACAGCATATTAGTAGCTTAATTTTTTCATAAAATTATAGCTGGAACGTCGTTTAAATACAAAATATGTTATACATTTTCAGAACCTAGTATTTCTTGCATCTACCCAGGTTTTAAAGAAAATTAGTATAAAACATCGATAAACTATACCGATTAGTTTTCCTTCAATCGGATATTTATGGTAATCAGTACATCGTTACCGCATTAATTAAATACTAGTAGATATTCAATTGCGTCACTGCCTGGCACATGGTGGTACAACGAGTCCCACACGAATCTAAACTCTACAGCTATTGTAATAAAGTTTATTTCTCTTTGCAGGTAATGGAACGTTCTTTCTTGGGATCCGCTATGGAAAGGATTTATCCATTGAAGGTAGATATAGTAGTATTATTATAAGTTTACTTAGAAATGTGTCACTTAAGATTTTTTTTGTGCGAGGAATTATGATAGTTTTCTTTTTCAGGGAATTTAGTGTTAGACAATATTCACATAAGAACAGAGTTTTTTAAACCTTTTTGATATGTATGGTAGGATTTATTTTATATACTTTCCTATACTATGGAATCAATAGGTGATGGTACATTGATCAGTGTAGGTGTACACGTCAGAAAATAGTTTTTGAAATTCATATGTACGTTTGTAAATAAAGATTTTTATGAATTTACATCGCTTAGCAAAATGTAACTCAATTCTACAACTGGAAACCTTTCCAACCAGTTCTATAAACTTCAAATTGAACACATGTTAATGTTACCATTACTTGTCAGTTAACACTAACATTCATCATTAACTGCTGTTTTTATTACACCATTCAATTTGTCTACATTTGCAAGAGACGTCGTTTATCACAACCGGTTTAGCAGTTTATTAGAATAGATACACAAACGTACATACAGAGTAAATGCATGATACATGATTATGTGGCTAAGGTCGTGGAGTATCGGAAGCTGAAAGATTAATGCCTTCCTATTAAAGTGCAATTTACGTTATTTCAGTTGCAAGCTCATTGCGTAGTCTGCAATCGTTATTTCGACGGACGAGTTGTTGGAACATTCCAAGGTTTTCCTATAGGAAGCTATTTGAATACTTGCATCTTCCTTTGATTTTGTTTTTAATGTTGCTTCTTGAACTAAGATACTATTAAGATATTGTGTGCATTGTTGAATATAATGAGTGTTTCACATATTTTTCAACTAATTATATTATTAACTAGCTTCCGCCAGCGGCTTCGCCCGCGTGGAGTGTTGATAAAAAGTAGCCTATGTGTTAATCCAGGTTATCACCTATCTACATACCAAATTTCAATCAAATCGGTCCAGCCGTTTTTGCGTGATTGAATAACAAACATACATCCATACATTCTCACAAACTTTCACATTTATAATATAAGTAGGATAAGCACCATGAGTACCACCTGTAAAATAGTTGATACTAATGAGTTTGTTTGTTTATACACGCTAATATCAGGTATGACTGGACCGATTTGATACATTGTTTCAGTGATAGAAAGCCCATTTATCGAGAAAGGTTATAAGTTTCAGGTGAAAGTATGGACCTATATTCTCTAAAACTCAGGGTTATGTCAACCTCTATTATATTTATATATCTTGATCTCTATTTTATTTTGAACAAAAATCTGTATATGCACAAAAAAGCCTAATAAGCCACCACAAGAAGAAAACACCAGATTTAAGCCGTCAATGTGACGCGACAGTCATAAGGGATTGTCACCGCGTGGTAAGCCCTGATGGATTGGACACGCCTTCCCTGAGATATGGGGGGCCCAAGTAATAGAATGCAGCGTCGCTACAGCAGAAAATGTCTACTACTGGACTGTGGCATTCGCTCAACATAGTCCTGGATATAGCAAAGTAATTTGTCTGGGTATTCTAATATTATAAAAGTGAAGAGTAATTTTTTTGTTTGCTTGCCTGCCTATCTCAGGAAAATTCTTTCAGTGTTAGTTAGCTTTATAGAGCTTATTTATTTATGCGGGTGAGAGCAATTGTTTCGATGTGACCCGGGTGAAAACGTCATCCTCCGAGCCTTTTTCCCAAACTATGTTGGGGTCGGCTTCCAGTCTAACCGGATGTAGCTGAGTACCAGTGCTTTACAAGGAGCGACTGCCCTATCTGACCCCCTCAATCCAGTTACCCGGGCAACCCAATACCCCTTGGTTAGACTGGTGTCAGACTTACTGGCTTCTGACTACCCGTAACGACTGCCAAGGATGTTCAATGACAGCCGGGACCTATAGTTTAGCGACCCAGGTGAAAACGTATTGGACAGTTAAATAGGCCGTCCCTTCATATTTCCGTTCATGTCTCTAACCTTATGAGATGGTTCCATATTTCTTATGATTTTCCTTTATCAAAAAACTCGATTATTTTACACCTTGTACCACATATCTGTAGACACATCCTCTCTCGGTGATTAGTCCCTGTCGGCCATTATTTAAATTTGACACCCCCCCACGCCCGCCCCGCAGACTCTTCAATCCTATAAGACTTATTGATAAGTCTAGGAATAGTATTAGGAGAATTAGCTTATAGTTCATTATGACTGATTTTCATTACGTATTTCGAAACCACTGAATTGATTCTTTAGTACACAAAAAATCTAGTGTCTGAGAAAGGAAATATATACTACATAGGAGTACCTACTTGTTATCCGAGTGCAGTAGGTTTTAACGGGCCGCGGGCGGAGCCGTGGGGAATTGCCAGTAAACTATAACTATTTATTAATATGACTTGCATTATTAAACATTATATTATTTACGTGTTGGTACAGTGTTCCCAGTATCACTTGAAAGTGTGAATGTCATCATATGTGTTAACGACTCCTCAACGTGTTGTCACTGAATGTGCTAACTGATCAATGTAAATTGACTGCAAACATTAATATGATAAACATTTATTTTATTAGTTATTTAAAGTTTACATTTATTTCCATCGTATATAGTGAGAGAATAATGACCTCTGTAAAGTTACAGTAAAGGCCAGATCCACTTTTGTCTTATGCAAAATATGTAAGAACAGTTTAATCAAATCTCACTGTATCTTATTTGCTTACTTTTTAAATAGAAATGCAATAAGATCTTCTGCTACAAAACAGAACTATTCTAAAAGCGTTGAACTTCTAAGACGCTTATATTAAAATATTTCACAAAGATTCTTTATTTATTTGTGCAGAAAAAAAATCCCTGCAAACAGGTGCAGTGAAAGATTTAAAAGTACATGAGAGATAAAAGATCATAAAATAATAACTGGTGAAAACACGTGGTTTCATTTCGTGAGCCGTTAAAGTAATTGATAGAAAGTTCTCGGAGGGAAACTGAATGGTCACAAAATTGGAAAGGTTACCTTAGTGCCTATTAAACGCGATGAAGATGATAAATCTTGAATAAGAAGTAAAAGTTACCTTAAATGTAGTGTTTAAGGCCCGTAGATAGCTCTCAGGTGTATTCTTGAAAATGTACGTTTTGTCTAGACCTAAAAATAGACACGTCTATGCCATCACACAGACAAAAATAATTTAAGAAAGGGTATACTAACTTCTAAGGTGAAATACTTTAAGTTATTACAATTTAAAAGTGCATCGTAAATTCTGAGTCAAGCATGATCTCAGCGTGTGTTTAGTATTCTGTCAATGTTTTGCAGTTTATGACCTTGTAGGGGACAAATGTAATTCACCTGATACTTCGCTTTAGTGTCAATGGCTTTTTGTAACAGCATATAAATATTTTCATTTTGTTACTTACAACTACTACTACTATTTATTCATCTCTGAAGTGAACCATCTCTCAAATCTAGGAACTGAAAATCGGCTCTACGTAAGGAACTTTATACATACTTAATTGTTAGCGTTCATATAACACCTTTGCCAATATTCTACAGTCTGAAAGTAACTAGAGATTTTGAGATTCAATCTGCACACACACCCTTATTTAAGTTTCGTCAGTAATCTAAGGGCCTTTATCAGCAAAGACACACAGGGATCTATATTTAGCGTGTTAACGAAGCCTGTAGCCAGGACCTGACAGCATCAGATTACACGTCTACCCTGATTGATGTCCCACTCAACATGGTGGATAGTAACTCCTGACGATTTTTGGAAACGTGCCTATTTGTCCAACTGGTGAGCTTGATGAAGTATGGCTTCATCACGTTTACAGTTCTGTTAAATGGTATGCCAGAACATTTCTGAACCATACCTGAACGTTTGTATTAATAGTCGTCCAAATGGCCTGTGCTTTTTTGTATATATGTAGGTACGATAATTTTCAGCATGAAATAATTGTTGTGATAATTTTTTGTGATTCTCATTTTATAATCTTCCTCCTTCTCTATAGAATGTCTAAAATCCATATGTTTTACCCTAATCAACATCTACATCCCTGTAAAATACGTTAATCAGCATATATGAGTAGGACAAAGATGCGAGTGCCACACAAAGAGACATCGGGCGTCGCCTCCGCTAACTGAGAGCGCATTGTTTTGGGTCAGTCACTCGGCGCGCCCGGCGAATGCTAATCATATCAATGTTGCCACTTCCAGCGTGTCATGGGTTTTTGGATCTTTGTTTATGTTCTGTGTTAACGTCATTGTGGATATAATTTGTCGTAAAGAAAAAAGGTTATTATGTTTTCTCGATTCTCCTGAAGTTTTGTATAATGTTTGCCTTATATGTGTACTGAAATATCTCGAGAATTGTCGAATTTGTTACGGTAGATTTCAGCCTTTATTTACGCTATTTAAATCCCCAACATATCTTACTTATCTACTACATATAACAAAGCCATAAAGCTGTACTTTCTATAGCAGTGATGACGTCACAGTCACAGTTGATTTACCGGTCTTTCTTCTGTATTGTATGGTAATTCACTAAGATTAGCTATTGTGATTATTCTCTGTACGAGTAAATTGAACTCTTCAGAGTACGCTGTGATATTATTGTTATGAATATTTCGTTTTTTTTTATTGAGTAGTTAGTACTTGGAATAAGGGTACCTACAACAGATGGGGTTCACACCCTATCTATACATTGGAGTGAAATGTAAGTAGGAATTATTTGCAACCTAGAAGTTCATACCACAGTCACACTGTTATATGGGCTCGAGGAAGTTCCAGTAACACGCCTATGGCTACCTTCCGGCGGTGTCATGGGTACTAGATTGTAATAAATATAAACCATATAAACAGTAGCAGCAGAAATAGGATTCAGACATATCATAAAATCCTTACCATTTATAGTGAAACCTCTTGCTTATCAAGTGGCAAATTTTATTTATTGTAAGCCTCATTCCTCAACTCCAATAAATGGAACAAATCCAGGTGATATGAGTACTATCCCTTGTACAATTGAATCTTGGTGAACGCGAAGACATAACGCTGAGCGATTACCTGGTCGCCCAGCTGTGTAATTGTGCAGTGTGGCTCGCGACAGCACATCAAAACCTTACAGGTGTGATGCAGAAGGATCAGAGAAGACACCATTATAATAGGTACAGATAGAGTAAGGATTAATATTTCCTCGTTGAGATTTTTTAACATAAGACATGAACAGGGTTTTATTTTGCTGCTTAGAGTAACTAAATGTCCCAAAATCTGGGTGGAATCTGCGCTTAGAGGTCGAGGGTTGAGTAAGTAAATAAATTTTTGCTACTTAATGCTTGATGACCACAGATCAAGCGCGTTGGTAAGAGTTAACGATTGAAGACTTTATTGTTACTAAACCACATTCATTTGAATGACCACAGTAACTTATCCTTCTTTATTCAGTTTACAGTGGTAATTGTGCATTCGGCTCAGAATCAGCGTATCAGTGATCAGCGATTTGTATCAGTACGCACTGTGCATCTGTTTCAAGTGATTCCACTACACCTTCCAATATATTGTTACCTAGCTCCCGCCAGTCGCTTCACCCACTTTCTGAAAGAACTACTTCAAAAGTTTCATCAAAATCCATTCGGTAGTTCTTGCGTGAAACATCCGTAAAATACAAAGTTTCCCATTTATAATATTACATAGCAGGATATTAACGTTGCATTATGAAAAGGAAATCATTAGTGCACCTTTGTACATGCACCTATTTAGCATAATACACTTCTACCCACGGGAACAGCTCAGTAAGTCTATCTTCGGCTAAAGACCACCTATTATGGGTAGCGTTTCAATATAGCGCTCTATAAAAATAATGTCTTTATTAGTAGCGAGAGACGCTGCGGTGCGTGGGTGTATGTGGGTTGACTGTGTATACGAACTCTTTGGTACAAACCTCTAGGATAGTTAGTGTAACAGTGTCTTATTGAGTCATTACACTCGTTTTTGTAACACCTCAACAGTATAAAGTAAATTGATGCCTTACTTTTCATCTTTATTTACATATATTTTTTTAATTTATGAAGACATGTGCAGTAGCGGCGTAAGAGGGGGGCGGAGGGGGTGGTCTGCCCCGGGTACCACATCTCGGGGGGTGCCATCTCAGTCGGCACATATCTGCATGACCAGGATGGCGCGGGCAGATGGGACAAGTCACCAAGTCGAGGCAGGACTGAGAGACACCCCTCTCATTCCGACTGTCACCCCTCTCTTGTATTTTTGCTTTTACCTGATTACTTAATTCCTCAAAGTTAGAAAAAAAATCCGCTCGCTTCGCTCGCAGTTTTTTATTCATTACTAAATCATTTTGCGCTTACTTTTTGACTCCTCAACCTAACAAAAAGCTAAAGCACCGAAGTAGCAAAAACAAATGACGCTAGCTTCAGTCACGGTTTCTTTTTATTTGTGCTTAATTCTGAAGTCCTCAAACCAACAATTAGAAAATTCACTTTACGGTGGATATTTCTAAGCTGTTTAGGCGCTATTTGTAAGCGTTGGAGGACTTTTGTGTCCCAAAACTCAAAAAATTTAGAGCTCGCTACATTCGCAGCTTGTTCACTTTATAGTGTTTTTTTTTTCAAACTTGTTTGAGTACATATGTGTTCCAAAACTCAAAAATTTCGTGCTCGCTTTCATTCTACTGTGGTTTTTTCTCATTTCTTTTGGTATTTTTGCGTCCCAAAAATCAAAAATTTCGAGCTCGCTACGCTCGCGGCATAATTAACTGTTTCTTAAAGACATGTTTGGGTTCATTTGTGTCCCAAAACTCAAAAATTTCGGATTCGCTTCGCTAGCGCTCTATAACTTTGCAGTGATCTGTCTTTCTTAATGTTAAACCTAGCGAAAAGCACCATGAATGATTTCTACACGATTTTTTTACTACGTGATTGTATTTTGTGTTTAGTTTTTTTTGAGGGGTGCTCAATAGGTAGTCCGCCCCGGATGCCCCCCGACGCTACGCCGCCTCTGGTCACATGTGGCAATAATTATGTGCTGTAAAATACACTCGAAATAAAAACTCCTTCGTTTGGAATCAGATAGTAAAACAACAGTCTTATTATATAAAAAAAAACTTCAGATAAATAGGTTTGTGTTTTAAAGAAGTTACGTGTCACTAATCGATCTCTTTTTAGAACTGTGAAATACACTAAATAGGTACCGCTGTCAATAATAGCTGGCGTCAAAAATTACTCAAACATAACATAGAATTTAGATATATCCAAGTGGTATCTTTAACGATGAGCAGTAAAACCCAGTGGTCTGTGACGGACAGTCGAGAGCACTCCTCAGCCACTTCCTGAAGGTTTGGAGACTTCAACTTGAGTGGCAGCATACGAATTTTATTGAAGGGATGAGAGTATCGAGTGGTAATGCATCAAACAGACTTTGAGGTAATTAAGTTATTGTTCGTATGTAGAGAGGTTCATTTAAGGTTTTTTAAGGCTTATTGTCATAAATCATTAAACCATCTTCTTATGGAAATAATGTCGTTGCAAATACTTAGCATTGTACAGACAATCAAATCTAAGATCAATACTTACAATGCATCTTATATAAGATGTTCTGGATACAACACCAAAATAGCAGAAAGTTTTAATTGGAAGGTAACTAAGCACAACTTGAGGAAGGACATAGTACATTTTTTCTGGCATTATAAGTAGGAATTTACGAAATAATATCAGTTATTTAAAATCTTACTATTATGTCCGTTAATGTGGTCACCATAATCCTTTGACAGTTTATAATAAGGCCGCCATGTTTTGTCATTGACATGACGGCTGTGCTTGATGGCTCGCTTTGTGGTTTGTGTTTATCGCGGAATAATTATATCGAAACAATCCTGAAATCAGCCGCCGCGGTTTAAAGTAAGTTAAATGACATTAATGTTTAAACCGCAGTTCTGCATGGTATCTGTATTAATTTGTAACTGACTGAAAAATACATACAGTGCCGTCTCACTTTCTACATTCTTCTCATAAAACTGAACCAATAATGAAATCTTTTTTAGGATACTAAGCTATATTTCATGTGTTGATGACGTTGCCAAGACATACAGAACTTATAAAAGTTCTTTTACCCATTCATAATATTCAAATGAGCATCCGACACCCACAGTCTAACTGTACCGTACATTTCCGACACAACTGTATTTCACTCATTTCAATATCATATTGTGTAAAACACACAAAAATTGTCGGCCTTAGGGCTGATTTTTCAATCGCCAGATAACTTTTATCTGAGGAATATTTTTAACGTTTTGACAGCTTTTGTATGGAAAATATGTCAAACCGCCATATTTATTCCTCAGATAGAGGTTAACTGATGATTGAAAAATCAGCCCTTAATCGAATATCCGTTATGGAGAGCCTAAATACGATATTACAATAGGCTGTAACATTTAATTAATCGTTTAAACACATAATCAGCATATAATCTGTCTGACGGACTGTCTCCCACAACTTCAATGGCGGTTGTTCCTCTGTCTCACTCCCTCGTACCGGTTACACACGGGAGTGAAAGAGACAGATGTGCTGCAGTGAATCAGTGTGCGCGTGCGCCGCGGACCGTTAACTGCGATTGGTGCGGGTTAAGTTGTAAGCTTGTGGTGATTGTGGGTGCAATTAATATCTATTAACTCCGGGATAGATAAGTGAATTATACTATCAAACTTTTATTGATAAGTACTAAGTCAGAATTTCTTCAAACATTTACATTGCCTACTACTTATTGAAGTTCACTGTTAGATAATTATCTTTCCCATGACATGATCATGAATCATCGACTTTCCTGCAGTTTCCCTCAATCTTTTATGATAGGGAAGCACTAAATGTATCCACACATGGGCTGTTACGACGAGCGTTTTCAAGCGGTCCTTGCGTACAAATGTCTCGTGCGTACACCGCTGTCGCCCGTCTCTTGTTCGTCTGGAGGTACCGTTACCAGTTGTCGCTGGGCCAGCTTTGGTTTTATTTGCTGTTCGGAACGGGTCAGCGATGTGGGTCACAGTCAGTTTATCCGGTGATAGCGCCTCCATTTTGTTAATCTATACTAATATTATAAAGCTAAAGAGTTTGTTTGTTTGATTGTTTGTTTGTTTGTTTGAACGCGCTAATCTTAGGAACTACTGGTCCGATTTGAAAAATTCTTTCAGTGTTAGATAGCCCATTTATCGAGAAAGGCTATAGGCTACTTTTTATCCGGGTCCGTGCCGAGGTTCCCACGGGATGCGGGTGAAACCGCTGGCAGAAGCTAGTACGTTTATAAACGGAAAATATTTGGCAGTGGTTTAAAGGTTGTGTGGTCATTCAGCGTTTATGGTTTAAAAAATGCCGGTGATATTGAAGCTTCAAGCAGATTCTTTTGTGAATACGGGAAAATGATTTTTAGAAATTAATTAGGTATGCAGTTATTACATTGAAGCTCTTGTCAAAATTTTTGTAAAGGAGACCGCCAGAAATCCATATATCGTTGGGCCAAATGTGAATAGGAATCATTTATGTGTTATTTAATAGATAAAACACTTACATATCAATATCAGAAAGATTTTTTTCAAAAATCTATGGGAATTAGGAAGAAAATATGTTTTTGGGTCACTAGTTTAGGTTATGCGGCAAATGGTAAGAATTGTATTTATAAGGGTCCGTTCAGACAGACCGGCTCGGAGAGAAGAGCAAATTCTTAACACGTTGAAAATCGAGTACTTAGTATTTGCAGTAAGGTTTATCTTTGAATGTGCATTGCTTTTGTCATTAAGAATGCTCGAAGGCTCTCGGTGTGAAATAATAAGAGGAGCCGACCGACTCCGATCGTGTATTTTTTCTAGACGTTTGGCTCCGTTTGCATGCTCTCTAATGCTCGCGCAGACGATCGGCTCCGGTCTGTGTGAAAAGAAAAATGCGCGCCGATGCTCTCCGACCCGGTCTGTTTGAACGGACCCTTATGCCAAAATGTATTGTAAATACAAACTGTCAAATAGACTGTCAAATAGAATTGATATGTTTTCGTTTTGAAACAGTCGTTGATGCACGATTTTGAAAGATGTTATTGTTAAATCAATAAATAACTTACTAAAACAACAATAATAGGGTTGTTTCCTAGTATTCAGTCAATTAAAAATAGGTATATGCAACGAAAGTTCACAAAAGTAGAAACACGATAAGCTATATTATATTATTTATAACTGACTACATAATTTTTAAATAATTTATGAATTTTAAAGTTATCGTCTATTACGTCACGCCCTTGAAAACGGCGAATCGAGTCTGATGTCGTCACTTTACATTGACAATGACAAGTATTTGACTATGACAGGTATAACCTGAGAATTGATGTGTTGTTTTCTTCAGTTTTTATTTGTATTTGAGCGAAAAAAAGTTAGGAAATAATTATGGAGAAAGGATTTATGAAAGCTGATAGTTTTATTGTTGCTCAATTATTTGCTAGTAACCAAGATGACACAAACATAACCTCAATAACAAACACAAACTTTACGTTCCTTTGCACAGTTTTATTTTACCGCGTACACAACTCGAGTACATTACAGGTATTTTCTTTTGTGCCCAATGTTTAAAAATAATTTAAATGTTTAAAATATTTGTTTTTGCAAAGATTATAAGAATACATTATTAAAATTTAAAAATCAATGAGTTCTTTCTAATTAGTTACTTCTCTTTAGATGTGCGTTAAAGTGTAAAGGAACACATAGTACATGTTGACGTCACAGTCACGTGATCGAGCGTTTTCTGGGCAATGTTTTAAGAAAAATAGAAAAAAATCGAATACATAAAAAGTAAAGAGATTTAAAACGCAAAATTATAGGAGGGGTGATCTTTAAATTATTTAGAAGCTATTTAAATAGATTTTCGAAAATTGGAAACAACCCTATTCATCTAATATCCTTTTTAGGGTTCCGTAGCCAAAATGGCAAAAACGGAACCCTTATAGTTTCGTCATGTCCGTCTGTCCGTCTGTCCGTCTGTCACAGCCGATTTACTCGGAAACTATAAGTACTACAGTGATGAAATTTGATGGGAATATGTGTTGTATGAACCGCTACAAAAATATGACACTAAATAGTAAAAAAAAGAATTGGGGGTGGGGCCCCCCATACATGTAACTGAGGGATGAAATTTTTTTTTTCGATGTACATACCCGTGTGGGGTATCAATGGAAAGGTCTTTTAAAATGATATAAAGTTTTCTAAAAAACATTTTTCTTAAAGTGAACGGTTTTTGAGATATCAGCTCTCAAAGTCGTAAAAAGTATGTCCCCCCCCCTCTATTTTTATAACTACGGGGTATAAAATTCTAAAAAAAATAGAGGTGATGCATGCTAATTAACTCTTTCAACGATTTTTGGTTTGATCAAAGTATCTCTTATAGTTTTTGAGATAGGTTGATTTAACTGTAATTTTGGTTAAGTTATTACGGAACCCTTTGTGCGCGAGCCCGACTCGCACTTGGCCGGTTTTTTCTTTTATGAACGATTATAATGTTCATGTCAAAAATGCTAAAACAAAATAGAAAGTGTTTTTTAAATAACTTCTTTAGACCTACTAGTTTTAGAACGAACTTAAAATGACCTGACAGCTTGTTTACAGAGCTAGTTTTAGAACTACGTTCAATTAAAAACCATATTTAAAATTATATTTTTTAGCTCATTCCGATAGAAAGTTATTATTGTTACATGTTCTTTTTAATCAGTAAAAAATCTAGTTTTTTTTATATACATATCGATTCTGTGCATACTTTAGCCCAATTTTGGCGGTCTCCTTTATTTATTCATTTACAAGGCACACCAATCAACTTATTTACAATTGCTTACGCATATATAACTTTACAATTGTCAGTCCTGTGTAAATAAGTCAGTTACAGGTGTGCACAATGCTTTGTGTAAATGACTTTATCTATTTCTAATTTTATACTATCTATATATAATCTGCTAGACATGTCGACTGAAATGATGCAAAGACAACTTTCTTTGCGTATTTTGAATATGATAAGAACCTGTGGGAAAATAATAGTTCTAGTCTAGAATTCTGTCACATTATCATGAAAATTATTTAAAATAAACTTATATTTTGGGTAAACTGCAGTATTTGTACAAACAGGGTGGACGGTGAACCGCAGAGGCAGTAATATTCAGCGGCGGCCGGATGCGTCCCTCATATCCTATGTAAATCGAGCCATTACTGGATTATTCATAGTTTTATTAAATTATTATGTTCATTTAATTTCAGCGACGAGCCGTAGGTGTTCAATGAGTATTTAAATGTTACAGTTCCAATTAATAGGCAGTACTGAGGTACTTTTAATATTTATCGGGGAAATTGTAGGCAATTATTAAGTTCATATAAGGTTATTAGTTTTCATACATGCTTTCATGCCGTGGATAAGTGGTCACTTTGTTAAACGATGAATGTAAACCTCAGAAAGTATGTTAATTAATTGGGGACGAAAAGCACCACCTCAACGTAATTGACATTAATTAGCTGTTTAATTTCATGAGGATCTAGCGAGATCTGACCTTCTTTCAGGAATATTCCGTCAATCATAACGTCAATTTAAGATTCCTAATTAATTTTAAGAATCTTACATTTATCTCATCTTAGTAGCAATCCATTCCGTCAATGATTGCTCACTTGCCTGTCACGCAGACATGAACCCAATTTATATTATCCGCGCATCTTAATTATTTTGTTAGTCTTATATTTAATGAAATGTCTCTCGTGTGTGTCTGACACAAATTAAATGATCTCTGAGATTAGTTCAGTTATCTACGTCGCACAATTGATGCCGAGGTTATTACTGAAAGATACATCGATATTAGGGTTCAGTCTAATTAGATGAGGGCCTAAGTTGATGCAATTTATTTGTCATTACAAGTTAATTAACGTCTCTGCCTTTAGCATGGTACGAAGATGCATTACACTAACTTAATTATATGTGAAATGATGCTGTAATATTATGTCTGTATAGTATTTAATCTACCCAATTTTTTGGAGATAAAAAGTATTTATATTTATCACGTAAATAGCTTTAAATTGCCTTCTTAAGCTCTTCTGACAGCCTTTCTTTCGACATGGATAACACAGTTTTCTTCTTAAATGAAAGTCCCGATAGTATTAATCAAGTTTTAGTCGGAATATTATTTATCGTTATCGTCATATTCTGCCCGCTAAGAGGATTTACTCAAACAACATTTTATTGATATTTATATTAGACGATGTGTTTCTATCTTATTAAATAAATCAATTATGTCTTTATATTCATAAGTTAATCTACTGACATATTGCGCAGATGGATTTATAAAGTCAATTAGTAGCCTTAATTGTGTTTACTTAATTATTATCCAGGTATTATAGGAGTTATTTATAAAGATTTTGCTGCTTAAAATGTTGCTAAAGTAGTACGTATCATTTATCTTAAGTCAATGCATTTAAATGTCATAAGCCTACAAAGAAAGTTGCAGCTAAATTAGAAAAGCAGTTTCCGAGTTAATTACCAAAACAAATATACGGATTACTTTATTTAAGCCTAGTTTTATAGAACTTACTTTCGCACAACTGAATCTAGACTAAATTTAATGGTTGCCTGATTTTTTTCAGATCTAGACCTTTGTTATAGACCGATTTCGTTCCAGTGTAGTGAACGGTACATTTCTCAAGTTTTTTTCTTACTTTCGCGTCATTTCAAGCGTAAACAGTAATTGTTTTTGTATCTGTGACAATGATAGCGAGTTTTCTGCGCAGATAATGATGATAGTATTATAATCAGCTTCCTTATTTTGGGAGAAAATTATGTTATGAGTATCTCTGATAGATATAGAAGTATGTATGTAGATTAGTCATACGTGTAATGGTAGGCATGTCTGTAAAAATTTTTGAAATAATATTATAATCTTGACAGTGAATACTGGGTCATGGCTAAATAGTTATAAGAATATTTTGGAAAAGACAAGCTGAAGATTTTCTGGGGATTTTTTTTTGGAATACTTTGACATTGTGTTGTTGATATGATATGACTTATATGCGAAACTTATAAATCCTTGTTATTTACGAGAGTTTCTTATATTCAGATAAATGGCTAAGTCCTCTTAATAGAAAAAGAATGTGGGAGTTCTGTGGGATGTGAACCCACCATTGCGCAAACGTAATGACAGGAATAAATACAATTTCTTCTTAGATACACTTCCTAAACATATTTAATAATGAAACATTGAACATTCTTTGTGATATAATTGCAGTATTGTTTGAAGACAAAGAATGCGTTCTTATGCAAATACAGATAAACAGTAATGTGAGCTGTACTGATAGCGTTCGTGTTTGTCTGTCTGTCTGTCTGATAACTCTGTGTGTTCAGTGTGAGACAATTACTGGCTGATGATTAAGCGTCTTTCTTTTGTTATTTTCTTTTGTCTGGGTCTTCTATGAATGTTAGTTTGTCTGTGTTTTTGTCATGTCAAATTGTCCTACTAATATTATACATTTGAAAGTATGCGTGGATTAATGTGTATAGGTTTGTTAATTTTGACGTAAAACTAGTAATTTTGAAAGATTTTGAGGAAACATGCCCAGCTTACCTAAATATCCGAATAACATGTAGCCACTTTTTAACCATGCATCATCATCCTCATCATCCTCCGAGCCTTTTGCCAACTATGTTGGGGTCGGCTTCCAGTCTAACCGGATTCAGCTGAGTACCAGTGCTTTACAAGGAGCGACTGCCTATCTGACCTCCTCAACCCAGTTACCCGGGCAACCCAATACCCCTTGGTTAGACTGGTGTCAGACTTACTTGGCTTCTGATCACCCGTAACGACTGCCAAGGATGTTCAATGACAGCCGGGACCTACAGTTTAACGTGCCATCCGAAACACAGTCATTGGTGTCTAAGATATACTTAGAAAGTACATACAAACTTAGAAAAGTTGCATTGGTACTTGCCTGACCTGAGATCGAACCCGCGCCCTCATACTTGAGAGGTTGGTCCTTTACCCACTAGGCCACCACGACTTTTTAACCATGCGCTGGAAATAATTTCTTCGGGACGTAGGTAATGAGTTATACCTATATTGTAGTGTTTTAGAACACCGAGCAGGTCATCTACCCAACAGAAAATAAACATAATAAGTAATTTAATACTTTGCATCATTAAACAACAAACACTAAACTTTGTTGTGAAAGTAACAGAGACGCGAGGAATTCCAGCAGACACACACACAGACACACAAACACACACATACTCAGTATCTAACGAGACGGTCGCGTGACGAGCGATCGTCAGTGGTTGCTCATCTAGTGGTACATAATTAAGGGTTGCTTACACCTGGTTGATGTATGATCGAGCCAACTGGCTTCAGTGGATGACCGATCATTGCTGCTAAATGACTGATCGTTTGTGAAATGGATGAGGTATGCAGACTCTAGGAGATCTTGATATACATAGTATGCACGGGTAATCTTAGTCCAAGAGTGACGGCTGAAAGTATCAATTCTACTAAGCCAGAAAAACCTTCAAAAGGTAGAATTAATCATAGTTCAGTGGTGTACAGCTTATGATTAAGTGGTCTACTACAGTTTACTATGATCCTTTAGTCTCGATTGTTTCCAAAAATCCTCTTTCGGTCTTCGTTATTAATATCGCATTTTATCTGTCATATTATCGTATATTATTCCATATTTCCACTACGAACTGTTTATAAACGGAGTGCCTTATTCATTCAATAATATCACAGTTTACATAACATAACATATTTTGTACCGGTTTGTAGGCTTGCTTTACGGTTAGAGTAATTACAGGCACGAAACAGATTTTGATTTTTTATGAATTTATCATGGAATAATTCAAAATAACACCACTGTACAGAGATGCAATTCCAGCTTTCACTGTAAAATAATAGTAATAAAAAAACAAAGAACTAGGAAAAAGGTAAAAAACATTCGAAGAAAAATATAAAATTCCAGAAACAATTAAAAGACAAATACTTAGAAACAAGAAAATATTATTAATACAAACGCGTTTATTTCCTCATTTTCTTAACATTCATATAATGTAATAAAGGACAATGCCTAAAAACGTCCCCACCCACCAACAGACTTGAAAGTAGTGTCATTGGATGCGCCTCATTTGATAGATCATTTCTTATTATGGAGACACATTCCAAAAGTATGGGGTTTAGGAACTATAAGACAATTTAGTATCCTTAATAATCAATTAACTTCAAGTTTGTTAACCAATTACTCGGAGTTGGGTGGACCGATTTTGATGTTTTTATTTTTATTTTAAAGAATCTATCTCAAAGTTAGTCTAATTTAATTTTCATCAAGATCTTTTAAGCAGTTTTTGAGTTATCATCGGTTCAAATAATCGGTTTGAAGAGACAGTGTAGTACTTCGTAAGGACACCTTATCCACCTCCAACAGAGTTCAACTAAGTGTCATTGAATGCGCCTCATTTGATAGATCATTTCTTATTATGGAGACACATTCCAAAAGTATGGGGTTTAGGAACTATAAGACAATTCAGTATCCTTAATAATCAATTAACTTCAAGTTTGTTAACCAATTACTCGGAGCTGAGTGGACCGATTTTGAAATCTATTTTTTGTATGTAGAGAAACTATCTCAAAGCTAGTCCGATTTAATTTTCATCAAGATCTTTTAAGCACTTTTTGAGTTATCATCAGTTAAAATAATCGGTTTAAAGAGGCAATGTAGGATGTCGTAAGGACACCTTCATCACCTCCAACAGAGTTGAAACTAGTGTCATCGGAAGCGCCTCCTTTGATAGATCATGATTATCATAACGATTTACGCCAAATGTATGGGGTTTTGGAAATATACGACATTTTATTATCCTTAATAATCAATTTACTTCAAGTTTGTTAACCAATTGCTCGGAGTTGCGTTTACCGATTTTGAAATATATTTTTTTATGTAGACAAACTATCTCAAAGCTAGTCCAATTTTATTTACATCAAGATCTTTTAAGCAGTTTTTGAGTTATCATCAGTTAAAATAATCGGTTTGAAGAGGCAATGTAGGATGTCGTAAGGACACCTTCATCACCTCCAACAGAGTTGAACCTGGTGTCATCAGAAGCGCCTCATTTGATAGATCATTTCTTACTATGGTGACGTACTCCGAACGTATGGGTATTAGGAACTATAAGGCATTTCATTCCATACATAATCGAATCCCTTCGGGTTTTTTCACCGACTACCTACCTAGATTTGAGTAGATAATGCTGGTTATTTTTTTTTTCATAACGAAAGATTACTTCAAGGATGGTGTTATACAACTTGAATCGAGAACTGACCAGCAGTTTTTGAGTTTGTTTCTTTGACTTTTGATTTCTTTAATCATTCCGTTAAACTCAACCGATATAAAATAAACTTGCCTGCAGATTGATGACTAAAAATTATCAGATGCTTCTTATTGTAATACAATTGTATTGTCATTTTACGCATAATATGGACTTTTTTCGAAATGCTTCAGCATAAAACTCGAAGTGACAGAGACGCGGCCATTATTAGTTTTTTAATGTTATAATATTTTTTACTATTTGTTTACCACTTGCCCATCCTTTATCCAATTATATTGGAGCTAGCTTCCAGCCTAACAGGATACCACCTAATATCAATGTTTTAAGAGGGCGATTGTCAGTTGGGTAGCTTAACTTGGGCCGCTTAACCATTCACCTATTCCTTAACCATGTGTTCTTTTTAAGATGTAACGTTAAATAATTAATGTCAATACATATTTATGATTTTTACTTAAGAGAAAAGTTCTATGATTTTTTTTTGATTTATACATTTCTGAGTTCATATAAAATATGGGTTTGTTTTAAAATATTTTATTTATTTATTTCAATAAGTAAGTTTTGGTCGTAACTAAACTATTAACTAAGTATCAAACTGGGTTAGGTTTACCACAGTTTTTTTTTTGTTATAAGTCAGTTCTGGATGAAACTTAATGGGACACACTTGAGGTAGCTTCTGTCCTACAAAAAATTATAATCAGAATCAGCTTAGTCTTGAGTAATTGCTTTATACACCAACTAACCTAACCTAACGTTACGTTAATTGTGGATACTAAAATGTCGAATATATCTTAAACCCCAAACATTTAGAGAATGTCGTCATAGTAAAAAAATATCTATCGGATAAGGCGCTTCTAATGACACTAGGTTCAACTCTGTTGGAGTCAGTAAAGGTCCATACAAAATCATTAAACCAATTATCATTCTAACCGGTGATAACTCAAAAGTCGCTAAAAAGATCCCGATGAAAATTATATCGGACTAACGTTGAGATACCTTCTTTGCATTAAAACAAAAATAATCAAAATCGGTCCACGCAACTCCGAGTAATTGGTTAACAAACTTGACGTTAATTGATTATTAAGGATATTAAAATGTCGTGTATTTCCAAAACCCCATACATTTGGAGTAAATCGTTTTGATAATCATGATCTATCGAAGGATGCGCTTCCGATGACACTAGTTTCAAGTCTGTTGGTGGGTGGGGACAGGGTCCATACAAAATCCGGCATTGTCCTTTGAAGTTGAATAAGAATTTTCCTTTAATATTGAATGATGCTAATTCGTCACGACAGTCACTGAACTGTCATTGACTCCCATTTGACGTCATGATTAGTGAGTGCACGTTAATTACTACATAGAAAATTAATATGAAATACATGCTTGTGCATATGAAAATGAAGCCTATAATAATTTTAAGGTTTCTGTATAATAAAGATGTACCTATCCTTTATGTCATCTCTGAAACTGCAACACCCTGCTATCATATATCAAGTCCAACTGTAACTGTCACCAATATATTAAGTTCAAATAATACAAGTATGTCGGTAAACCAAATATGCATACCAAAATATACATACCAAATCGCCTCTTCCCATCATTACATAAAGACTTCGTTACCAATAATTTCAATAAGATGGTATAAGACAATTCTGATAACCAAATCGTGATTTATGTCTAAACATATCTCAGGATTTCAATTGCCGGTTGAAGTAAAAACGAGCGTGACTACAAGTTTATCTCCATACTTCACCCGCGGCCACGTTGTTATAAAGTTACTGAACTTTAGATCTTATCGTGTTCCAAACTCGTGGCTCCTTTGAGATATTGTTCACTAAGCTGCCAATACAGAAGGTCAACTTTCACGAGGCACTTGCAAATACATAATTATATTGTACTTGCTACTTGCGAATGTGTACAATTAATAATTTAGCTGATATCATACCTACCCATATTTCCGACTTCGACAGACTTACGATTTCATGTTTTTATTCGCCTAGATGAAATTATTACAAAAGGAGGAAATAAATACCTATGTTTCACCTCCCAGTCTTATCGGACCTCCTTGCTATCACTACATAGCATTGTCCCTGTTAGTCTCCAACTTTTTAGGATCCTCATCCGTTCGAAGGTCTTCTAGATGTTGGATTGAAACAGGTCTTGGTAAAGTGAAGTTTTCTGGGTACTTCCAGCGCTATTGTTCAGTTATAACCTTCTGTCATCTCCTCGAATATCACCAGTGTTGTCAGATTTTATGTGGCGCGGTGTGCATGAAGCATAACTCCGTGAAATAAAGACGTTCTGATGCTGTACGAGCATATTACAAGTTATGACGCACTGCCCATTAAATTGTATGACTTCTTTTAGTGTGCACGTCCTTTATGTGTCATGCGTATATGTGCGCTCAGCTTTATTTCAGTCGTTTGTTGGTTATTGCCAAGATTCGCGTTTAAAAGGATTGGTCTAGTTACAGTTCGAAAGATCAAGTCTACAAATATAGCTTTAGTTAACTCCCACGCCAAATATTGTTGCAAGAGTAGTGAATTTCGATGCCCATCAGGTGGAAGTAGTTTAGGGCTTTTAAAAAAGTGCTTTTTGTATGTCCAGTTAGAATTCAAACGCTTTGAGCACAGGACATAAATATCGTCGCAACAAAAAGCTTCACTCCACTACAATAGTAAAAACCAAAACAATTGTAACCCGCGTCCCAACCAGCTATCAATTGTAGTGTCTGCCATTCTCTGAGTCAGTGGAACAATCGACCCTATAGTCATTGCTATAGGGGTGAGAATCGATTGTGTGATGATGTACGGGTGATGGATCCTGTGCTGCAGTCATTTGTCATCGCCTTGTCGACCTGACCAGCGATGGGCCTGAACTCAGCAGAGAAATAATCTGCTCAGGACAGTGAATCTCATGTTGTATTGATTCGTCTGACTTGTCATTTAGATAAGGTACTTTTCTGTGCAAAAAAACTTTCAAACCTTCATTCCTTCATTATCGATAGATAAAAAAAAGTTTGTCCGAAACTGATGCTTCTTTCTTTGAATGCATTCCGAGCTATTCCTAAAAAGCTTTACTAATTATTTTCAAAACTTTAATCATAAGTAGATAACGATAGCTCTAACTTGAAATCTTTTTGAAAACCAGCTTTTGTTGTAATTATTTCATTTCTATCACTTTATCTTTTAAAGTTCTAAGAACTTCTTACAACTACGTATCTCAGAATACTGTTTCATTGTTATAATTTTGACAGCTGACCTTTAGTCTCTTATCGTCCTCAATGAATCAATGTTCAAGTATAATATTATAAATTCATATTTTATTCCACAACCATTTGTTACTTTAACTTGGTTTTATTAGTCAAACATTTATATATCCGAATCGAAGTAATTAGCGAGTTTAAAATGCGCATAAATATCATTAAGAAGGTAACTTCTCATATGGCGCAGGTAACTGCGGAATCTCATGCTCATTGTGCGAATGCAATCACGCGTATGAACATGTGGGTAAAATATAAAATCACGCGTATAAATTATACCAACTGTATATAATTTGGGTAAATAACATACCAAAACATTTGTCATAAACTTTACCAACAGGCAAAAACTATGCAGTCATTTTTGAGTTTATCGCAGACATGAAAAAAAAAGAAAATTATGCGAATTGTTTTCTTCTTATCTTTTTGTGAGTGGCTGATGCAACAATTACTTCAGATGTGCCATGGAGATAATAGGCTAGTTTTCACATGAAAGTAGTTAGTTCAGGAAATCGGGTGGAGCCGCGGCATACAGCTAGTTATTTAATTACAGTGCGCGGTTCAATCAATGCATTATCTGTCGACATGACATCGACATGTAATAAACACTGCCTATGCTATATTTTACGAACAATTGACCCCTTGATTGATATAGTTCACCGAATATCTTCACAATTAATTGTTGTTTGACATATCAATTACATTTAAATCTATATTTGAGTGTTAGTTTGAACTATTGACACCAATTCTTCAGTTCAATGTTGAAACACTTCTTAGGTATAATTTTAGTTCAGAATGCAAATAAAATCGCTCTTCCATGGAAATTCTACGGTAATTTATCCGTGTCAATCGCAACTTAACTAGCGGATTGATCAATCATAATTAGCAAGCCACGTTCTGATTACAAATAGAGTTCATCACAATAATTATGAAGGTCTGTGTGACGCTGATTATGTATTAGTTCTGTTTATTCAAATAAGGACGTGTGCACACTGCGAAGTGTTGTCACTGGCTGGATGGTGGTTTATTGATAGATTGATAACACTCGATGCATGAAATTGAACTGTGATTCAATTTGCTCGTGTGTACTGCGACTAAATACAGGTCACTGGGAATGCTGAAACTTTGATGATGGCTGGTTATCAATGAAATTGTATATGGATGGCGGACAGAAAAGTTTTCTGTAGATATAAAATCCCTGAAGTGAGTTAAGGAAACACATGGATATTTTCTCCACAGGCGATCGATCGTAAGTTACAATTTGAGTAGTCTATTTTTACACTACTCTTTTGTAATTTTATGTCCCGTTTGCTTAATTGATAGCTCACGTTAAAAGCCTTCAATTAACGAGAAATGTTACCGGTAGGTATTTCAGCACAAATTAAGGCTCCATTACGTTCCTAAATATTATTCTGGTTTCCACGAACTGAATATTGAAATGTGAAATTAATTTATGATTTTCGTCATATTCATGTGCTTTCAAGGGCTTAAAATTATTGAATATTGTTTATGTTAGTTAGTTAATTCTCGTAGTTACTAAACGTATGAACTAAAATTAGTTTCGATGAGATGAATATAGACGATGAACCTTCATCTCAAAACCCTCGCTTTATTTCTTTCTTTATAAAATTCGCGACTGACACTTTATTCGAAGGGTTAAAAAACCCCTAATAATATGTTTGATCTGACCCGCGTCCGGTCCGTTTCCGACTAATCGCAGTCTATTGTCGCCCCCCTTGCCGCCTAATCGGATTGTCGATATACCTGTATCGAGAGAACGCAGCGATTATTGAAGGGTACAATTATATCGATTTGGGACACAAAAGGGGAAAATTTGAGACCTTTCGTGAAGGGTTGATAGGGAAATTTTATTTCGCTTTTTTGCAAAGGTAAAAATAGGTCTTATGTTATGGGTAGACAGTAAAAAATAAGATAGACTGTGGCTCGTCCTAGGATATTATATTAAGTGTCCAAAGTCCTCATAAGGAGTTCAGAAAGTTGTTATTTTTGTTCTTAACTTGCAATTTTAATAATATTGAGACACTCAGTTTGTCCAAACTGGGTATAAATTATCTAATGTTCAGTTATGACGATTGTACACACAATTACGAAATATCCATTGAGTCTGTCCTACTATTGAACTGCAGTCACTTTCTTTCGGTTCCCTTCAAAGTAAAAAATATTAAGGTCATGTTAATGATGATTTACTTCATAACGATTTGTTTGCGTGAAGCAATCTGTGAACATTTGGGCAATTTTACCACATTTTGTAAAAAATATGTGCTTCTTTAATACTACCGAAAATCCTAACGAATATTATAAATGTGAAAGTAACTCTGTCTATCTGTTTTTTCTTCACGCCTAAACTACTGAACCGATTTGTGTGAAATGAGGTACAGAGATAGTTTGGAAATTGAGAAAGGACATAGGATACTTTTTATTACAAAGAAATATAAAAATAAAATTTATTCCGGACATATAGCGCCATCTATTGGTCAAACCAAAAATCTGCCGGAAGTTACTATTCCACGCGAACGAAGTCGCGGGCAAAAGCTAGGAATATAATATGTCTCAATTCGGTATTTTTATAGCAAATACAGCTATTATAGCTATATTTTAGCTGTATTTTATTTTCAGTATGAGAAGTAAAAAAATCTTTGAAAACACTACCTGAAATGTTCAAAAGGAATGATTTTATTTGTTTCCATGTTTTTGTTGCATACGGAATCTTTGGTTTGCTATAAACCCGAAAAATATGTTTCAAAAATGTTTTCCCTGCAAGTTATTTTGTGTTGCTATTTTTAGCTATTTGTTTTTTTTTTATATATATACAATATCGTCATAGATTTTTCATTTCTATCGTCACAGTTAGAAGAAAATACTAAATTAGTTAAGGGTATTCCTTTCTCATTAAAACTCGACATAACTAAAATATTAGTTAACGTATGTAAAAACTTAGTTCAAATGATAACCTTTTCCTTACCTGAAAGGAACCATTGATAAAACATCTTGAGGTTATCGACATCTTATCACTCATTATACATTGGAGTTATTTACACAAGCTAATTATGAATTCAATAAGTAAATATAAACGGCTGGTTATTCTCTTCATTCTAATAATAAACACTATGTATTTCTGTTCTTAGTTCAATATTTATAGGAATTTTAGTAAAAGGGTAATAATTGTAAAAAGAGGCTTCGTTTATTTTAAGTATCTAGTATGGAAAACTTGGACTTGTCAATACCATTTTCTTATTTTTTACATCTATTTTGTTTCAGGTAAGTCTAGTCTACAATACTTTTGATGAACTCCAAGACCTAACAAGGCTTCATAGAAGATTTTTTAGGCCTCCAAAAATCCAATATCTTTTTGCATTGGTAAGTACCTACATAATATGTAACTGTGTAAGCAGTAACTTGCGTGTATACAGTATGCTCCTATATTTTGTCAAGTGTACGAGGTTCTCTCGAAGCGAGCTCCTACACAACTTTTCCAAAAGAGAATTTTAAAATAAAACGTTCCTTTTATGAATCGCATCCTAAGCACTACGTGTGTTGCACTATTTGAGGACTTGTCAATACATTAGCATTCTTATTGTCTGAATACTAAAGTCTATTTTGTAATGCAAATGTTATTGTGAATGGAGTGTATTTTTGAAGCACTGCTGATTTATTTGTACATGTTCTAGTGGATTCGTGCGCCGTATCGGTGTATCAATTACTTAGGCAAAAGGGTTTTATTCGGGAATTGGAGGGAAATAATATTGAGTACATTATGTAACTGTTCAATTGATAGTGATAGTAGTGATGGTAAGATAAACGAGGACATAAAGTTACACAAAGTTTACGGTAAAAAGTATTTTTTACACAGCACAATCTAAGTAGTCGTTCTTTCGATATTTGCAACACTATTTCTTTGATAATGTGCATAAGGATTTAGCTGTCAAGAGTCTAAGCTGTGTTCTGCATCTTAAACATGAGCTAATCAGTGCTAAGAGACATAGGAACATAGGAACGAGTTCATTAGTATACGTTAGCAGTTAAAAGCTTGCCAACCAACATCTAGTACTTTACAGTCGGTTGTTTAGGGTTTAACTAGGTTATTGATCAACAGTTTAGGCAAATGTATGCAGTTAATCTAAGAATACAGCTCATTGGCTCTTACAAACAGCTTGATATTAGTTTTTTTTAGTGTGTTGAAATCTAAATGATTACAGTAGAAATACAAAGACTGTGACAGACAGCAAAGGGCATGCAATTGTAAAAAATATTCACATTGCAAAGTTTACAAGCTGAATTTAAATATACCTCAAAACAAAACAATCGACGATCCTAACATTCTAACAATAAATAAATAAACCTGAATGTCAAAGCTTAAAATATGAAACATGCAAAAACAGAAGCGACATTTGATTGCGCCGCCGCGTGTCACCGCTGACACCGGCCTATAAAGCTATTCTGAGTGACGTACTGACGCACACTTTACGTTTTTATATTGTTTTGAGGATTTCTGCCTCTCAAACGTTATGGGACAAATGGAAGTACACATTTTATTTTGGCTGCGTAAGGATTTGTTGTGTTGATTTTGATGTACAAGTTTTTCGTTGGTGGAGCTGGTTGCCAATGGAAACAATAAACGGGTGTTACGTCTGGTATTTTATCCTATGGTTGTTATTTGATATATTCTTGTCAAAAATATGTAATTAATTATATGAACTGTCATATCTGGTAGAACTTACAGCGATTTTAAATATCCTCGCAGCAGTCAAATAACAGCTCTTATACCTACCCACAAATTGCCCAGCGGTATAAAACTCACAAGTGAAGTTCTAGCACAAACTCAGTAATTTGCCTCGCCTACCGGTTTCATGTTAATTTTCAAATAACTCCGTCAGGCATCCTGAAGCAATTATGTCAATTTGCTGCACAATCAAGATCTACCGCTTTTATACATTCTACTTTATATAAGTTTTTACATCTAACGAGGATCGTAAAATGTCGGCCATTTTTCTAAAAAATAAACCGTGGAGTATGTTCTAAGTACCTGTGATGGTGTTGGTTCCGCGAACTTTGTATGTTGCCAGTTTTTGTATAATGTGTAGTTATTTTTTGCAAATCCATTTGGATTATTGCTATGATATTCGGCTAAGAATTGAACACAGAATATTGGATTGAATTTTTGTGGTTTACAGGGCAAAAGCTAAAAATGAATGCATTTTTCAAATGAAATATTCGAATTTCAAGTGATTTAAATACGATACTATATTTAAATCACTTGAAATTCGATCAGTAAATAATAAAGATTGCTGCACATTGCTGCGATAAATTCAATGCTAAAAGTGTTTCGGAACAAACGCTCGGTTGGAGCATTTCAATTGACGGGATTATCGAGTCAATTAGTGACGTGTGTGTGTAACCGGGGTTTTTACCTCTTGTCGCTTCTGTCCGCTCTGTTTACATCTATGTTAGTGTAGGTATGTAAATGTGAGAACTGGTGTTAACTTAAAATAACATGTATATTTTCTACATATAACATCTGTTAAAAAATGTCTAGAGGAAAAGGAGAAAATTTCACTAAAGCCAATTGTAACAGTTGTGTGTATTTACGTAGCTTGAAATTGCCATTTTCATAAAACCGGCTCAAAGGACCGATTTTAAAATCTGCTCCTTTAATACGTTATGAACTTTAATATCAAACATCCACCTTCCGATAATCCTCCCCTGTTCTTTGTGCAGGAGCTGATCATCGAGCCAGCAATTAATATCGGCTGGCTTGTCACCCCGTCACCCCCTCACTTGCCTGTCTCCCGGTATTTGGCCACTGGGCTACAGGAATGTTTGTATGGGCGCGTTTGATTACACGGCTCCAATTAACACCATTTTGGTTTAACGCCTCTAATCACTTTGGGGTCGAAAAGGTCGCGTGTGTTGTTTTTGGATAATTTCCATTCGCGCTTGAGGGCTGGAATAATAAATGCCATTTATGTAAAGTAAAAGTTGGAGTCACTATTTATATTGACGTTGATTTCAACCAATCCAGTCATACCAAGGGTATTATGCCACCCAGGTAACTCTAACGAGAGGTTGGATAGACAATCGCTCCATGTAAAACACTGGCACTCAGCTGCATCCGATGACATTGGAAGCCGACTAGAACATAGTTGGTAAAGGGCTATGTTAGGATGACGTTAAATTCTAGCAATCCATCTCATATGACTTACATACATATGTAGGTATGTTACCGTAAACGATGAATAAGCTATAAGCACGCATGTTACTTAATTACTAATTAGTTATGAACAGTGAAAGGGCGAGCGATATGATTTATGCCACAATGGCAGCCAATTGTGGTGAGCCGACATGCACGCTTACTGTAATAAACTCTTATTGATTGACAATGAATTTGCTGACACTATTGTTATTTGTTAATTCCCTTAATCATAGGAATACTTGTAGATTTCAGTATAATTTATGAAAGGTAACCACTTTGTAAACAAAAAGTCGTGCGGTTAGTATATTTCCGCTCCTAAGGTGAACGCACAATTAATTACAATTTCAACATAACCTGAATCAAATGAGCAGCAAATGAAAACCTTGTTTCATTTCCTGAAAATTTTCAGCTCTTAATAATATTTACTTCTCTTTTTATCACCTATTGTTTTCCAAATACCTGTACAGGTCTTGCCAATCAAAACTAAACTCTGTTTAATTGGTTTAAAGTGTGTTTTGGCGTAACAGCGTGGTGTAGTGCTAAGCCCAATGGAGTTTATCAGAATGTAAACTAAGTTCTCGTGTCGATAAACAGTTTACCGGGTGCGGAGAGTGTAAAACAGTTCTATGTTTGTTACTCAGATTAAGGTGCAAGTTTGTTTAGAATTAGTTGATGAACAACTACTTCAGACATTTTGAAAATCCTAGAAATTTCTCCAAAGTATTAGCAAACAGTTTTGGACATTGTCTACTAAGATAATGGGGAAGACAGGTTCCTTGCTGAAAGCAATTAAACGTTTGGCTACTAAAATGTTCTGACAGTCGACTTGGGAGTTAGATCCAGACAAGGCAGCAATTGTCTAACTAACAATGTTGTTATGCAAATATTCGGGACATTTTAATAGAAGTAAATATTGGGTTTTTCACCAATCAACGAAGCATTATATTAAGCCCACTTTTAGCACAATATAATCCATCATGTCGTTCAAAAACCCAAAGATGTAAAAGCGATTAAAACTTTCCACTCCATCAACATTTCCACGTTGCCGACTCAATTTTTTGCCACAAAACGTTTTAACAAAACACTTTATTTAATTACTTAGGAAAAATAAAAATATACAGAGGCCCCGTCCGTTTGTGCGCAATAAACCATTCAGATCTTCGCAACCGCATCTCAATTGCATCTCCTTTTATAAAACTTTTTAATTTAAAGCGCTGCATTGCTTTTATGTATTTTCTGTTAAAGCGCCGTTTATGAGAATATCACAGTTTAATTATGACGGATTAAAGGGAATTCTGATGTTCAATGAATGCTGAAACTCGAAGCTTTAATGAAGCTTGAAATTGCTATTTACAAGCATGACATTAACAAACTAAACTGATAAAATACATGATGTAAAGAAAGAAATATCTCAAAGAAGTACGCTTCCTCCTTCATAATATTGCGGAGTGTCACTCGAGTATAATACCTACCCAGGATTGGCAATCTGTAGAAAAGTATAAGTAACAACCCTCAAACCGCGGGGCCACTCGCCAAACCGAGGGCTGAGCCGTCCCGGGCTGCGGTCTCCGGAATTAGCCGCCGTGTCCCGGGATTAGCTCGAGTGCGCTGCATTAATTGAAGCACTAGCTACTTATTTAAAGAGATTTATGTGTCCGAAAATTTTGTTTCGAAGTTTGGTTTGTAGGTTTTACTTATTATACGTTTAATGTGTGTAACACGTACTGCATGGTTCAAGTGTTTTATTTGATACCTCATTTGAACCGTCTAAAGTTTACACAACATACGAAATATATCAATAACGAAACGTTACTTTTATAAAGTGTAATGTAAACAAAACCAACAATACAATACACCACAAAACTACACAGCATCTACACCCAAAACTACGGTTTAATCCCGACGTTCTCTAAATTCGTAGCAAAGGACCAGCACCGCAGATACTCTTGACAAATCGAACGACGCCGCGTCGCCCGCTGCGGTGTCCCGGGGTCTCTCACCATATTCCCGGGATTACTTCACATTAGTGCTGGACTTTGGGACTTAATGAGGCGGGGTTTTAACTTACATTTAGGTTTTTAAATGTTACTAATGTAATGTTAGTGCACCGTTTGTAAATGTTTTTTTCTCTAAAGTATTCTCCGCACGTATAAACGTATAAAGGAATTTATGTAAAAGCGTCTGTGTATGTTTTTGTAACGAAATAATACAAGGTATACTGTGAAAAACTAAATTATTTTTATTTGATCTAAACCTAAGTTTTAAAGTGGTATACATATACTTCAAAGGCTGAAAAAGGTTAAATACATAGGTGTTTAAATTACGTTAGCGACCTTTAAAATTAACCCGTTTTTGGACGTTTTATTTATTTTCTAAACTAACTCCTTAATTACCGTGTAGTCCTCTAATTTTAAGCGTATTTGCAGTTGTTCCAGTAAGGAGCGACCACAAACTTGGGACCCTTATAATTCAACCCGTTCTATGAGGTGGGTGGGCAGGACTACTATAGTTAGGTACTTCTACAGTCCACAGTTACACAAAGTAGTTTGTCCGTCAGTTTTTGCTCGTACAATGCCAACTTACAAGTGGCTTCTTCGGTAGTTCACGGTTTTTGCTTTCGGGTTTTGTCGGAGAACTTCGGACACAACCTGTTTGGGGTTTACAAATTGTTTAGGACATTTTAGTTTGGTTAGGACTGAACTCCATCTGGACACAAAGCAGTAGCTACTTCGTTTTTTATTTGCTAAAGAAATCAAGTCAATCAGTCAAAAAGATACGTGTAGGTCACATTTTTGGGCTTTAAAGATATTCAAGTGCCCTCATAATTTATCGCTGGAGCTCCATCCGTTTCCTGTCCAAAGTAAAAGTGGCGGAATTAAACAAAATTATGGAAAAGAGTGAAACACGCAAAGAACAAGTTTTTGGTGCGGTTCACAAAAAGGTACAACTTTCACTGGCACTTGGACCAGTTTCCCGAACCGATGTTGTTCGTTTTTGAGTTGGACCTCATTATTTTGAGTATTATACGCTCGGGTCTCAGAAAAGGGTCTTGTAGTGTTAAGAATACGTCTTGCGTCACCGTGTTCTGTTGTATTTTTGTAAATATAAAATGTTGTCTCTCAAAGTACAGCACACAGACCACGAACGTTTTAATTCCCCTTTTTATGTCCTTCAAGCCATCTTGAAATTTAACCTCATTTAGTTAAAAAAAGAAATTAAGTCAGTAACATAAAGTAGAAACTTAATTACCGTGTCCATCTGTTGTAGGCCCGAGATTAACCCACGTTAAGCACAGGTGGTCGTCTGACCTTCGTAACTTGCCAACTTGAACTGCCCAAGTTTTGTATCGAATAATAGTAGTTTGTAGTAAGTTAGGCTCACTGCCAAGACTATTGTGTCCAAATTAAACATTGTGCTTATGTTGAAAAGTGCAGTGGTCTTCTGACATTCGATTGTAGATAAGTCTGGCTTTAACTTTGCTTTTTTCAAATCTTACAACATGAATATTGCAAGCCAGCGTGTTTTTACCAGCGGGCAATGATTTCCAAAAATATATAATTCCATGTATGCAAACTGATGCACCTAACACAAGTTCCATGAACAACCCAACATAATACCTTACCTCAATCACGGCTCAAAATCAAATATACGTAGAACTATTATCCCTCAAAATGACCAGCATGGTTATTCTCGCAACTCCCTCCCCCCCCCCTCACCGCGGGCGGCGGTGACTTCAAACTGTGATTAGGGCAGTTCCACGCACGCGGTTGCGCTTAAACTTACATTAAGTGTCGGCAAAAGTTTGTCGCAAGTCCACTCTTGTTTATAGAGTGGATCGGACTTGGCTCGTGTGAGCTTCTGTGGCCAGTGTGGTCCTGGGTTTTCTGCGCTTTATGTATTGAAAGACTGGATATAAGAATACGTGCAGATTTAAACCCCATCATTACCTACTACAAAATACTGTATTGCTCAAAATACTACGGGCACTATTTACTATATCATGGATCATACTACAAACAATTCGTTAAGGAGACCAAAACGCAAGTATAACCAAAATAAAAACAGAAAAGCTTAACCGAAACAGTATGAGGCACGGCAGAAACAATATAGCTAATTGCGAAGTAAGCAAGAAGAATACCTCACAAAGGTGCATTTTATCAAATCTGGGACGTTTAAACAATAATGAAATTGGCATTGCAAAGCGCCGCCATTTGTTGCTGTCTTACTACCCTCATTTGCTAACTGCGCGGAATTATTTCAAGTTTGTTTTTAAAGCTCGCGACTGCTTGGAGCTGGGAAGCTGAGTCGGTGAGGAAGATAACTAATCAAATCATTATTTTACCGTGTACTTAAGCTTTTTATTGAAACTCGATTGTTGGTTTTGGGACTCAACGTGATGTTAAAGTACATGTTAACACGTTACGTGACGTTTGTATCGAATCCTGTGGGCACTTCTAACTGGGACAGGTATCTGTTCTCCTATTATTCTATCTAGACAAAGAGACTATCATTTCTAACTTTATCATCAGCCGGAATATTTAAACTTTTTTTTTTATCTGGTTAACTCAGACATTATTCCAGCATCGCAACTGTAAAGTTGGTCTGACACACGTTGCATCACGGTACGTTACACCGCAGTGATCACTAGCCCTAAACTAAATTGCACAAATGAGGGAGTAGTTATTTAAATCAGCGCAGTACGAACCGCTTGGTGTGCCCACGCTAACTTTGACGACTAATTTACTAAATGTCACGGTTTTACTTTACTCTAATTGTGTTAAAGTTTAAATATTACCGAGTCCGGTAAAGGGTCTGCAGTTAGAATTAAAGGAGAGGGCTAGTTTAAGATAGTTCACAATGGTTTAATTTATTTGCTGTCCTGTTACAAGATTTTTCTTGTAATTGGGATTTTCAGCTTCAAGAAAACAAGCCTGTTGTGTTGATGTCCGCAATTAGCTTTCTTGTGCGAATATTGCTTTATCTTGAAATCAGGCGCTTAGAATTATAAATATCAATACTAATTAATGAAAAGACTTATTTAGGTACATTAAAGACAGGAAAATTTGTGTAAATTATCATAAGGAAATATTCGTCTGTTATCAATGGCTTAGAATTTATTTACGTTCTGAAACTAAGCTTCGGTAAGAAATAATATCTTGGAATTACTCAAATTTCCCACTTTCTGCGTCTTACACGGAGCTCTATTAAATTTGCGCGCTCGAATAAATTTAAAACGGATACAAGCGTTTCTAAACCTTAAGGACTCCAGAATAAATTCAGGAATAGTGAGACGGATTTATACGAAAACTAATGTAATGTAATCTCGTCTTTGAAAAATATAAAAATGAATGTAAGGTTCTATTAATTTAACAGAACAACCCAGATTAGGGATAATAGTGTGTCCAAATTAATATGTAATTTCCATATACTTAACTGTAACTGTGTAGTGAAACTTCCCATAAACATAATCATCATTACACGCAATATTTTCTGGTCCTTTGAGCCTCACTAAAACGCTGAAAGCATTACGAATCAGCTTCCAACACAAGCTGTTCTCGCAGGTAGTCTTATTAGCCCACATTAACGTGAACACAAATATTCTGGTAATTTGGCTAATATAATTAAATTCCGGGTGAAGCAAAGCCGGCTGTGCATTACCATTGTTAGAGAGACGTGATCCCGTCTCACGTCGGATTTGTGCGCCACTACTATATTTTGATTTGTTTATAGTAAACACAACATTTGGACAACATTATGTTGTGATTTTGGTATGTTTACTACTACTTTTTTGACCACAACAAATAAGTAATAACCGCTTCCGTCGTGTCAGACTTCTACTGATTTTAACCCACCATTGTTCCTACTAGAGACCTTTGTAAATTAGGGCCGCGGTAACTCTTTCGAACAATCCTTACTTTCGAGCCATGTTTTCTACCCCTCACTTTATAATACCTGCAAGCTTAGCGTTCCTAAATGTTCTCAGAAGGCAATTAGAGTATATTCCAGGCTCATATATCCAGCAAGGTTCATTTAACTTCATCGACAGCTGCACTATGGTCCTAACGCTCAGTAGTAAAGTTAACCACTCCCGGACGCCTTGACCTGTGAACTTGTTCAACACACGTGCTCTATGCAAATGGCGGATCCTCTTGATAATAAGTCTCCGTGAGTTCTCGTCTACTTGCCAACTGTAAACCGTGAGGGAAAGATTTCAAACACCTTGCCAGTTGTAAAGGCTGTGTTGGGACATGGTTTTGCGAATTTGTCTGAAACGGTTTTTGTTTTAAGTTTGTTAGAATTAGGAGTTGTTAGGTTCGTAATGGATGGCAGAATGGATTTTATTTACGTAATTATGAATATTTTATAAGTACATAGTACCTTTTGGAGATCACTAGACCATTTGATAAGTTTAAAATGTCACAGAATTCCAATCAAATCTGGCCGCTTGACACTGAAACTGACTGAAACTGAAACTGAAACTGACTGAAACTGTTTTAAAGTGCTAATCATTGTACGAGAAAGAAACCTAAAATATTCTCGATTCGTACCGAAGGACCAACATTGAAAGCGGACGTCAAATGAACAGTCAACTCATAAAGCTTTACAAAATAGAAATCAAAGGACTGCCATAACTTCCCTCCTTTCCATACAACCTTTTAGTACTTTTTAGTGGTATAATACGACAAAATAGAAATGGCGCGTCGTCGTCCAGTGCGGATGGCGCTCGATGCCGTTTTCAATTAACTCGGCTTATAACTCCTGTGAGATACATTCGGAATCCCATTTGTGCATTCGTTAGACGAGTTTTGTTGAGTATACCTCTTTATTACTGTTTTCTAGATGCGAATTACTTTGTTGATTGAAGAATGCTAGGTATTTTGTTGATAGCAAGTGGACATAATATGTAAAACACTCTCGAATGTAGAGAGTCCAGATATAACATTGAATGTTATAAATTACATCTCATAATGATATATATTACATTTGACTGGCTAAAACTAGATTTTTATTTCATAGGAGCAATCAAACCTTTACACGAAGTTAAGATAACACATCAACCTAATATTGAAATGGCTCAGAATATTGAAACAGACTTCCATGAATTCCGATCAGCTTTGCAACTCGGTTTAATAATTTTAGTACTCTACTGCTAATCATATAGACATGTGTCTGTATATATGATATGACATTCCTTTTCTTCATTCCTTATTATCAAAAACATTACTCAATCGGAATACAAACCTAATTAGGTATCTCTTGTTCATTGTTTTGCCCTCATACCATTTGCCGTCTTTTATAGACCCCTAGGGATGAGTAAGGTAGCCACAAGCACACTTTATAACTCTCTTCAGTAACCACGTTTTTATATTAATTACCCCGAAGGTATCTCCTACGGTCACCAGCAACCTTTACAAATAAATGCTTCCGCCAAATTATGACTAATTTCTCTTAAATACGAAAACTTTGCTACTTCATGATTATATTTAATTTTATCACAGGCGAGATTCTCTGCAAATATTTTCTCATTAAAATTGAAATGGGTTAGAATAATGAACTTTACGATTTCAGGAAAATGTTAACGTAACGTAAATATTTTGAGTTTGGTTGAAAAACAAAAGTTGCTTGCCTATAAGTGGAGCTTCTATTTTTGAACTCTCCAAGCCAAGTTGTTGAGAAAATTATAAACAATAACAACCTTTTTTAACGTACTTGATATTAAAGATATATCCTCCAAGACTTTACCAAGATAATACTGGTTATACACAAACACAATACATATTAGGTATACAACATAGCAATAGCTTACTAATCTTGTATACTCGTGAATGTACCCAGCAATTCTCCATATTTTGTTTGTGTGTAGCCACAGTTTCCAATCCCCAAAAGAAAGAAAGTCCGCGAATATTTAAGACAAAATAAATCGAAGGCGAACCGATCCGAGCATGTCTTCCAAATCCCATTGCACAGTTTGTAAGTCCCAACGATCGTGTTCCAAGTATAAAATATATTTTTGCAGACGCTGAGACTAATGCGAGTTCTATGTATGTCGCCGGCAGCGCTGCACCGACAAATGTACCAATAACTGAGCACACGCCTTTGTTTTTTGTGTTCCCTCTAACGTTACCGAGTTCTCCTACTTTTTTGGGTCTGCCTCTTACAGTTTGGGTGATGATTGAGTGTTTGATGTATCATTTAGATCGAGGTTTATATAATATAACTTTAGGTATTTCTTTTATCGATCTGGAGTCGTAGTTTTAGCTAATTGACTTTCAAAACGGATTTACCTACAACATCTGTGGGCTTAAGAAACCCGTTTTTACAGTCGACCATCAGAAGATTATGTAAAACCTAACTCATAATCCGATTTAGGACCAACCTTTCCACTTACTTTAGTCTTGAAAACAATAACATATCCCGAATGTTGGTGTTGCTATAAGCGGGTAAAAGCGGCAATATCGAGACAATGCCTGAAGCGGCTGAAGTTAACAAATGTTTCAAATCTGTTACAGGTAGGTTCGGTGATACATCATACGTTTCATTACACGGCCGATTTGTTACATCGCTCAAACTACTTGCGTAAGTTTTTGTGCTGTATTCAGATTTACTTTATAATGGTATTGGGGTTCCCTGCATGTTTCTACGGAATTGTTGCCATAGTATTATGTTATTGCTTGCAGAGTTTTTCCTTGTTATTTCTCTGAAGCCTTGTGGTGAAAACTATAACGAATGCCGAATAGCGAATTACAATGATGCATTCCTCAAACAATTTGGAAATAGTCCAGTTTGTTTCCTTTCAGTTAGTTCCAGTTCCTAGCCATGTAGTCATACGAATACTCCACGTAGCTTCCGTTCTAGACCTAAATAAAACATATCGATATTAGCCTCATTTGTACTGTTTCGCTTTCTTGCGAACGTCAGTGGTTTGTGGCCTGTACATAGTATGTTATCGGCTTAACTATCATTGATATTGGCGTTTTATTGAGCGTGTCATGTCAGCGCCATATTTTGTCCCAATTGATGTATTTTGGGGACATTTTCCTTTATTGATTCCCATCATAATTATGGTGGGTCTTTTTTGAGATTGTTTTTCTTCGACATGTTAAACTTGGTTAACAGTTTGTTTGTTTTGGGTAATCGGCTGAAGAAATTATTTTGAAACCTCCTAATATAATAAGTTGAACTAGAAACTTTCATACATTTAATATCTTTTTCGATGTCGTGAATAAAAATAACATCTTGTACGTAATCCAATGAAGCGAGGCTAATTACATGCGTAACCGCAGTTAGAAGTAGTCATAGCAGTAAGATATTTACCGACCTGGTACCATTGTACCATTTCCTCGAGCGCGTGAGACCCTCCGCTGATTGTCTATGCCTTCCTGGGAATCTATATATTGTATCGCTGTTTATTATACATTGTATGAGTAGCTGATTATATAAGTTACGTGTAGTCAGTCTTCTGGAAGGTATTTCTGTAGTTGTATTTTGCCTATTTCGTTACACTGTTATCCTTGATTCATAATAGGTTTATGCAGTAATAGAATATGTCCTAGATCATGGAAAATTTAAAATAACATTGAGGAATTGTTGGTAATGAAATGCCTAGACAAAAACATTGGGAGTGCTTAAGCTTAAACGCCCACAAATGTCCGTACAACACACCAACGGTCCTTGTGGTTTAAATAAAAATATTCTCATACAAAACCGTATGTATCGCGGCGGCCATTTTGTGGAAAAAATCAAGTGTGCAACATAGTGCGGTGATGAAACTGTTGGCGCGAAAAATTCCCGCCAGTAGTGGCGCCGCCATTGTCGTTTTTGTGGCGGTATTCGGAAACATCGCATAATAGCTACGTTGTAAGAAGAAAAGTACACTTTTGATATTAAAGAATAAAGAGATTTTGGAATATTCTAGAATGCGGCAGATTTAACCTACTATAACAAACGCGAAGTTCCGGTTTTCGGAGTAACGCATAACCCATAACTATATAGGTACCAATTTTCTGGGTAAATAAAAATTAAAGTTTAAAGTTCTAAGGAATACCATCCTATACAGAGGAAAACAACATGTGCTAATGGGTTCCCTGCCTAAGTATTACTTACTATAACACCACCAAAACCACTTCCAATATTCTTGTTCTCTCAGAAACAAGTTTCAAGAAATCCAAGTGGAATAATTACTGAAGCAAGTGGGAACAGCATACGGTTCCCGGAATACCGCTGCAGGTCCCGGGAGAGCTCCTCTATAATATAATGCCTTTGATACAGGTATTGTTATCATCAAGTGCATCGAATCCTATACGTAAGTTTCCTTAGCTACAGGCTTTGCGCAAACATTTGCTTTTGAGCGTTCATTCTTGCAAACTTTTATGTAAAACTAAGTTGTTTCTGTCAGCGGTTTCACTCGCGTCAGGTGGGGATTAGCGCACCCGGATAAGTAGGTAGCACATAGCCTTCTTATGTAACACGTAAAGAATTTCTCAAATTGGACCAATAGTTCAAGATTATCTTTCAAATTTACTTGTATTGAAGATTTCCGTACGTCTTTTCAGATATTTTTAGATTAAGGATTAGTTTAACTTTTTAGACTAATTCATTTAGAATCAGAACGTGCACAACTTTTCGTTATCTCCCATCCTTTTCCATCAGCGTCTGATTTGAAAACGACATCCACATAACAAGACTGTCTCAAAGGTGTCGCATTTCCTTGTTCTTACGTTAATTAATTGCGTAACACATAACCAAAAGTATACTAAAACGTACTATATTTAATTATAATTATAATAAAATACAAGGAACACGCGAGAACCCCCGGTAACCGCGGGCTCGCGATAAACGAAGCTCCTTTGTGTGACACGGTACGATACTAACTTATTTAAATCCATTTCGTTACGTGAACATATAAAAGGCTTTCTAATTATAAAACATGTTTCAGTTTTCACACACACATACATACATGGATATATTCGTGGAATTTTGGTAAAATTTCTGCGCACGTATGCAGTACTGTTCTCGGTATACGTAACCTTGTTGCTTTTGCTAAGTTATTTGTATCTAGCGGGATATTAAAGTTCAAGCTTCATTAAATCTATTGCTATCACTTATTATCTTGTTGACAGAGAATGAGTCAACGATAGATTTAAAGAAGCTTTAACTTTAATGGGCCTTTGTACAACTGACAGTATAAGCACTAATAGCACGTTACTTTAAAACATTTCTAGGCATATTAAAAACTGCTTAAAACATAATTCTAATCTCATACAAACTACATTAGATTTTTTGGAATAATCACATATATTGTACATCACCGTCTGAGCAGGCAATCCCGCGGGGCTGCACTAGGTCTGCAGTGCTGGCTCTGTGCTGCACGTATCTAGTTATTTATGCCCTTACAGCAAGATGCACTTTTAACCCAGTCGCGTATCGAAGTTTTGTGGTCGTGCTTAATATGATATTACAAGGCAGCGAGGCATCTGTGCCACAAGACGCGGAATAAATAATTTTTGCAAAATATAAGCTGCTGCGAATTTTGCGATTCTTGGAACTGAACATGATTTTTTGAAATATATCGTGTAATATTATAGCTTTATATTATGTTCCGTGTTGATATTTTTGAGAAACTGTTTTGTTCAGATAACGGCGAGGGACAAATAGTGAGGTCTTTTTATTCATAACAAACTTGAACGAATATATAATTTTAATACTTACTCCCAAAAGTTCCTCTCAAATAAGATATTATGTAAAGCCTCGAACTAAGTATCTTTTCAACTATTCATATTAATATAATTAAAGCGAACTGTTTGCGAATAAGTTGCAACAATGGCGGATGGTCACCGCGAGGCATTAACATAGTCCCTTATAAATTGAAGTTTCAGACAGTATTTAAGACTTTTGACCTCCTTGTACTTATGTACATTCTTTTCATACCAAAAAATGATTTATTTTTTTCAGAAAATATAATTGTAAACGTTAAAATTATGCTGTTGACTCTTATTTTCTAGTCTAGTTAACCTCCAAAAGTTTTCAGGTTTTCAGGCCTGTAGGCCACTAAGCCTAGTTTTCAAAATAAAGTCGTGATAAGCGCGAACACCCGGATCTGTCTCACAAATTATCATTTGCGCTCTATTCTGTGAACGGTTTCATACAATTTGGTTTCAATGCCAATGACAGAACATTTAATAATTTCAAAACGCACAAAACGAATGAAAAGTGAACTGTAACTGTAGGTGAACGTGATGCTGAAAGTAGGCTTTTAGTTAACAGCAATTTGATTTTTATGCTGCATGGTTGCATAGGAAAGATTAATTTGTATTTATGATTGTTTGTTATTGAGTATCTCAAAACTGAACCGGGTAATTACAAAATATAAGTATGCTACTTATTATGTGTCGCATTATAATAGTATTTAATAAATGACTTGAGGAGAATAGAAAAACCGGGTTTTCTAGAAGACATGTGGCTTCAAAATATCAAACTATAGGTATCAAAACCTCACCCCCTATTTTTCCGTTATTCAATCAAAACACTGAACATAAACTTACTCCTCACCCAAACTTCCCAGAACCTTGTACCTTATAAAAGTGATGCGCAGCGCACAGATCTCACGATAGCATCTGTGATATGAGCCGGGTTCCGCTGAAAAATGCGATGTTTTACCCGGATAATGCTGCAGCCACTGTGTTAGTGCATTAGTGTAATGGAACTGCAGGGCTGGCTATTGTCTCCCGTGGTGCAGGACCTAATCACTGACACGTGCATGATGTCTGTATGTGGCTCTGACAAGGTCATAATGTTGATGGGAAGGGTTAGTGATAAAAGGTGTGTAAATCTGGAGAGAGAACTTGAGTGTATTGCTAACAGAATCTAACCTGATAAAATACATATTGTTAAAAAGCTATTTTAGGTTTCAGCATAGAAATGTTCTGCCCAAATATTTAGTTTGAGGAGGTCAGACAGGTAGTCGCTTCTTGTAAAACATTGGTACTCAGCAGAGCATACTATGTAGAAGCCGACCCGAAAATACATAGTTTAGAAAACGACTAGGTACCTATATGATGGATGAAAGGACCTATAATGATTGTATCTAATCTCACTCTAAACTCTCTCTCTCTCTCTCAACTATGTCTAACATATTGGTATATATCTTCGAAATTCATGTGTTTCTTAAGAATAGTTTAAGTGCGTTTTCTTAGCACAGCCCTGATATAAACTATCTCCCGTATGCAGCACAGTTCTAGGATTGCGTTTGTGGAAGATAAAGCTTTTTAAGTGTCGTGTTTCTTGAATTTTTCTGATTTATTTCTAACCAGACCATCATGAGGTGAGTGCTCTACCTGCTCCTTATATTTTCTCTTAGTTTTATATGAAGCGGATTGTTAAGAGTATGAACCTACATATATAAAGTGAGTTATTAACCTAGTCAAGACTAAACCTAGTTGATTAAATATAACATTCATTAATAGAGTATCAAAGTAGAGGTTTTTGTATGTAGTGAATTATTATTTCCTAGAGTGTACATTGCAAGTAATGACTGCAGTGTGCTACATTAATCAATCCCATCGCAGAACTTTCGCTACATTGCTCAACATACTAGTGTATCGTTGCCAAATATTGGCGAGACTTGCAAGCAATAATTAGTCAATTAAACAAACAGCCCGAAAAATTGTCCAACCGAAATAATTAATGAACCAAATCGTGTTAACACTGCCACAGAATACATAGTTGTATACAGAGGTACCACTGTGTAATACGATAATATGTGTGGAAGAGTATAACAAACAGACAGAATTTCTATCGGTTTTGTAATATCTCCATCATGCAGGAAACTTATTTATACGTTAATTTTAATCGTATGACAAAGTGAATTCTGCACACTTGCCATAAAAAAAATATCTCACAAATATTCATCAAAAATACTCGTGCGACATTTCATAGCTACTTTTTATATTTGCTTTGAACCACATGTCATGCAAAACTAGGCCATTGCACGTTAACTGTCAAATATATTTATTTGATAGTATGTGAATGGTCCACGTGTTGGTCTACTTTCTACTCGGTGTCAGTGGCGCTACGGAACGAATGTTTTATTTATTTATAGTGAAAATTTATTCAATCAGCTTTTCCGTTCGCGTCCACTTTGTACTGCATTGCATTGTCGTATTGGGTTAACTTATATTTAATCGTACGCTGGTTATGAGAGGTGAGGAGACAAATACGGAAAAATAAAGCAGAATAATTTAATTATTAAATTCTGGTTATTTTCAGGTAATAACGCTAGCCTTGATACCCTAAATAGAGTCGTATAAATAACAAAAACTAATTGATTACAGCATTGCATTTTGGAGCATATTACAACATACTTAGTTTCAGGATATTATCAATATTATAAATGCTCGAAAAAATATTCTTTAAACTCTGCAGAATACAAAAGTCCAATAAAGAATTGAGTATTGAGTCTACTCAAGACAGGAGCCACGAGAATACAAAACATTTTATTTATTCTTTATTGCACACTTAACAATAAATATTACGCATCTCTCCCAATTAGGTCACTCCGTATGGCATTTTTGGTCAGTATTTCACACATTATCACAACTGTGCCTTCTATGTTTAAGTTAATCTGTGTTATAACCCTCCACTAAGTGCTTCACATTTAATTCCGGACACTGGTGGGTACTTTTGATCGCTCTCACCTGATGACAGTCGAATATGACCCGTGCAGCTCAATTGTCAAAATACATTTCTAGGGTTTACGTTATTTATTTACCGGACATTATTTCAACAAAACTAATATCTCTATATTTTTTCATCTTTGTGTGGTTTACAAGGACAGTATAGCAGAAAACATATTTTTTAATTTCTCTTTGATCTAGACACACGGCAGTGTGTCCGCCAAGTTCGAGCAAAAAAAGCGACACACCGGCCGTGGGTTATATTACACGAACCATTTCGGGCCAAATTCGACCCCCCTGTAACTCAAAATCTATTTTATTTACGCGTATCAAATTTCTAGTATCTGTTGAGACCCCCTCACTTATCTAAAATACAAAATTTCATTAAAATACCTATTGTAGGTCTTGAGATATTGACGTCAGAAAATCGCTATTTTTACTATACACTGATTCACTGATTCACTGATTCACTTATTCACTGACTCACTCATCAAAAACCTAGACCACTTCCAATGGTCGTATTGACTTGAAATTTGGCATGGAGGTAGGTCTTTATGTCAAGGTAAAGGAAAAAATCTGAAAATGGCCAAGTGTGAGTCGGTTTCAAAATAATGAAGGTGTTTTATACCAGGTGTAAATTTATACCCCTAAGGAACTAAAGCGACCTAAATTTATATAATATATCTTCGAATGGTACAAAGGTTTGTATTTAGTCAAAGTAAAGTAAAAATCTGAAAACGGCCAAGTGTGTCACTTTCGAAAATAACGAATGTGTAACTTTGATCCACGAACATAATATATGATAACATGTCATGTCAGTCAGTTGGTAAATCTAGTCCATTTAGTTAATCTAGTAAAAAAAAAAAAAGTCATGGTGGCCTACTGGGTAAAGGACCAACCTCTCAAGTACAAGGGCGCGGGTTCGATCCCAGGTCAGGCAAGTACTAATGCAACTTTTCTAAGTTTGTATGTACTTTCTAAGTATATCTTAGACACCATTGACTGTATTTCGGATGGCACGTTAAACTGTAGGTCCCGGCTGTCATTGAACATCCTTGGCAGTCGTTACGGGTAGTTAGAAGCCAGTAAGTCTGACACCAGTCTAACCAAGGGGTATCGGGTTGCCCGGGTAACTGGGTTGAGGAGGTCAGATAGGCAGTCGCTTCTTGTAAAGCACTGGTACTCAGCTGAATCCGGTTAGACTGGAAGCCGACCCCAACATTGTTGGGAAAAAGGCTCGGAGGATGATTAGTTAATCTAGTTCATTTCTTTGTAAGAAACATAGTGCATATTAAAAAATCTAAAAGATAGTATAAATGAGACATTTCTTTAACTAACTTCATCATAAGAAAAAAAAAAAATAAACAACCTTACAAAAATAAATGAAATCCCACCCAAAACAAAAATGTGAAAGACTGCCAAGTTCGATAATATGGGAATGCTTCGCCTATAAAAGAAGTGAGATCTGAATAAGTACCAAGTTCCATACACATACTTCAGTTAAAAATAGTTACTTTTTAATGATGTTACTTGGCAAGTTTTAATAGAAAATTAAATACTTGATTCATTGCGTTTAGTAGGTTTATAACAAGGTGTATGAAAACTTGCCAAGTGACATCATTAAAAAGTAACTATTTTTAACTGAAGTATGTGTATGGAACTTGGTACTTATTCAGATCTCACTTCTTTTATAGGCGAAGCATTCCCATATTATCGAACTTGGCAGTCTTTCACATTTTTGTTTTTTAATAAAATACCCTAAAATCACAAATTACTTAACACCTAAACAAACATCGATTTTTTGTAACACACGTACACGTATTAGGTTATAGATTAGCCGAGTTTCCATCGCAATACAAGTTCCCGCACGTTAGCCGTGGAATTCCCGGCGTGAGCCAGCCCTACGCAGATACCAGCCAATTATCAGCCGGGCTTTTCATCGTACGACTATCGCGAATTTATTTCGCGCGGAAACGATTGCCGATGCGATTTCGGCCGAATTTTCGGCCAAAAGCGTAATCACCCGCGCGATGACTTGCTATTGTGGACGAGTTTATTATATTGCGCCTACGTTTGTTTTAGTCGGGTGTAATTGGCTGCTAGTTGAGTGTGATCGAGTGGAAGCGCTGCGTCTGATAATATGGATTTGTGCTAACGAAAATCTGGGGAAACAGCTTTTTGGTTTACCTCTCCTCTTTATCACAACTTTACGTATAAATCTTGCGTTTCTTTAAGATTTACCTAAAGAAAAGTTTTCACGAAGTTAATGATTACTTTGACCATTACCTACGTAGTCTCTAGTTGAGTGCGCAAACTAAACAATAATAATATAGCAACCATCTGTCAGTAAGTTTCGTCATTCAACTTATTTATGTTCGCAATAACATCTGCGGCGTCTTCGTTCCCTTCACCGGCACACGTAGGGTTAAGGGTCATAGCTCGATAGAAAGTCATGCATTATGGACTCTATGGAAATGAGAGAAAATGATCCGCAATGACATTAAGTTGCATGGTACTTAGACATGTCTCTTTGGAGACAAATTCTAGCAATATACTACATATTTATGTATAATATATATAAAAAAAAAACCTCATAAAAGTCACAGATATTGCAAAGCGCTGGTAGATAGATAGCTTCAAGCCAATATACTTACTCTTTCAAGATCCCAATAACCCCAACATAAACCACGTACAACCATTTCCAATCATAATCATCCAACTTTCTTCAAATTACACATAGAAAAACCTTTCTCCGTGCAAGATGAACTAACTGCCACACAGATCAGTCATATCACCTCCGACCTATCACGCGACACCACAACAAATGTAGATAATATATATAAAATATGCGAAAATACGTAGAACAAACATGGCAATCATGCGTTTAATGTCCCATTGAAAAGTAGGTAATGTACAGCCTAACAGCTTCAGCTTAGAGCATATTTCAGACTAAACAGTCGGCCGACAGTTGACCCCTTGATAGGCAAGATTTTTTTAAAGAAATTTGATTCTAATTAAAGTTTTCAGTCAGTTACCGGCTTGATATCTGATCTTTGTAATGCACGTATTACCATTATGAGCCCAAATAAACCATCGGCCGACTAAAAGTTTGCAGTTTGCGGGAGCTCTTAGAGACTAGAGCTGTCGTAAACTGGCGCAAGTAGTGGGTAGGCTAGGCGGCGCGCGGTGCGTGACGGTACAATCACACAAACCGAATTGAGGATGACCCGGAAAGCGGCGCGACACGACTGCAGCACTCATCAAGTTATAAGCCATTAGTTCACAAAACTTTAACAATGAAGCTTTTCACATTTTTGTGCTCGGGGTTTGAGAATAAATCGGTTTTTGCGGCTGTAATATTAAAAAAAAATCAAGTTCATGAGCCCCCTTTTTAAATATGCTAGAAAGAGGCTTATCTACTTTAAAAGTAATCATGTCTAGTTTCTTACTAGATATTACTTAGTTACTTCGTTCTTATTTGTAACATGCTGGTAATTTTGTACCTAAAGTTAATCTTTCCAGACGACACTAACACAAAGTATGGCTTCAAAATATGTCAAAGCAGGTAATTTGATAGGTCCATTAAGACCTCATTGCATGAAATTCGCCGCACCTCGCTGTGCGCTTGCGCCTCGCGTCTCGTGTCGTATGCGCGCACGCAGCCGTGGGAACACTTTCACTCCGCCACGTGAACTGTGATGAGCTGCTTTTTGTCTGACTGACCTGCTTTGCAACCTCGCTAGTGTTCCTGGATGCCTTTGTTTTGAAACCTATACCGGTTTTTGTGGTTACTCTGTTTTTGTACCGCGTGAGAGATTTGGAGCATAACTTCGCGTGGATAGAAGAGCGACAAGCAGAACAGTTTCTTTTGAGGTGTTAGAAGAGTTTGAATACAATAATGACGACTTCATATTCGTGACTTGTATCAAATAGCATGACTTTGCAAAACTATCAGCAATAAAATTCGCTGCGCGCAATATGAGCTCTTCACAAAACTTGCAAAGAACTCAAAAATATTTGTAAGGAAAATAAAAATACAAGAAATACCGGCTAGACGCCACTTGGCTACTTCATATTTGCTTCCTACACTCGTTATAACTGTACCAGCGCTAAAGTATGCAAAAACACCAGTTTTAGACCAAAATCACCTAACTTGCCTACATTGAGTTTCGTGAACGGCCATTCAAATTGCTTGAAATTCATACGTGAATTTTAAAACAGTACTTGTAAAAATTTAAATAACATTATACTTTACGAAATAGAGGTATTGTCGTCAACTTCTATTTATTTTGTTGAGCAATTTCTGTGCACAGAGAACTTTACGCAATAGTAAATACTTTTATTGTAAATAGAAGCCATTTTTCTTTTGGGACTAGACCACATACCTAATTATATTACCTTTGTGTGAGAAGATGATATAATGCTTATTGTGTGTTGGACAGTTAAAGTAATTAGCTTTGCTGTTATAAAAGTATGTAACATCAAATGTGGCTAAAACAGTTGCAGTCGATGTTTTATAGCCGCGACAGATGGCAGCTTAACGGCTTTCTTACAAGGTAACCTTGTTTTTTAGAACTCATTTCTCATTAATCTTGATACTCAAGAAATATGGCTTTGTGCTGTCACTTAGTAAATATTACTGTAGTAATAGCCTCTAAATCTAGTTATAACATCGTGGAAGATTATCACTAGTAACTCATCAAACAGTAGTGGTTAAGTAAGTCATAAAAATAGTGTCAATATGAGAAGTATTTCGTATGCTAATTATTCCGGCTCATCAGCAACATAATCTACAGCCTATCTGCCAGTAGACAGGTCGGCCGACCGGTCGGGGAGGTCGACGACCCCAGCTAAATGTCATGAGAAGATCTGCACGTTGTAATGGCTACCGATAGTAAACGCTTGTTTATCGACGCTAACCAATCGATTTGGAAATCAATGGGTCTTGATTGGTTATGTACCGTTCCGATTAGAGGAAAGTGCGAATTTGTTCAGTTTAACATATGCAGACAATGATGAAATTTCAAAACTATTAACATCTGAAAAGCTTGAAATAAAACCAAAAGTAGGACGAATATTTCAGACGTGGTCCAAATAACATCTTTATTAAATTACGTACATACATTAAAACTATCATAGCTATTATTCTTGCAGATGCATTCTATAGAGGTAAATCTACTTAGTTCTGTACCGTGAAGCGTGGTTCATACTCACTCCAATATTCAAATGCTTCATTAAAAACCTGAATTCAAAATGATGTGCAGATTTTTCCTGAAAAAAAAACAGAGCCGTTTCACTGCAATGCCCGTTTATAAACAGGGAAAAACAAGTATACACGGACAGCGGCTATTTATAAAGTCAGCTAAACGCTCCCCCGACGAGGGAAGAACACCACAAAAAATATATTCTACAGAGAAGATCTACTTCATGTCTAAAGAGACTACACAAAGCACCTATTCTTAGATAATATCAAAAAGCTGAAGTTGAAGTCCATATAATGGATCCTGTGTAACAAACACACTGAATTCGACAGTTTAGAGGTAGACGTTTAGTTTTTCTCAGGATGATTCAGACACTTAAAACCTATAGAAGGTTTAGGGGGAGTAAAATCCAAATACAGTCGCCCGATTTTATAGTCGTATCTATTTTACCTCTCAAGTAAGGTTATTTATGTGTGTTCTGCTAAGCATTGTGGTCCTTCTGAAGCGTTCGTCCTTTGTGGAATATCCACAGGACCCGTAAATCAAAGTTGCGTGGATGTCATAATTTACCGAGCGACGTCACGGCGCAATCCTAAACTTTACGCGTTATCAAACGATGGGAATTTTATGCAAAAAATAATGGTCCACTTTTTGCCAAGTGCGTTTCACTTTGTTTATCTTTATTTTCATAAGATGTTTTTGCCGAGTCTCGCCAAAATGTAGGAGATTTTGATGATCCAACATTTAGAGTCAGCAGTTATAAAGTTAACGGTAAATTGCTCTTGAAGTAGGAATTAAGTGTTAGTGTGTTTACTTTTTGAGTTTCTAAAGGAGAGCATAAAGCGTTTTGCCAAACCGCTACATCCCGCGGCCACTGGCCACAAGGACACTAGGCTGAACGGAACTAAACATTTGGCAACTTGTACCGGTATATTTGGCGCCCAACGTGGGACTTGTTCATTCACTAATATTCCCAAAATAAAGGCTCTCACCGACCGTATCGGCCGGGATCCGCAGCTGCGAACTTGTGTGAACAGTATTAGAGAATATAATAGTAGTTCTCAGCTATTTTGTTGGCGCTTCCTGCATTGTTCCGCGATGTTTATTGTGTAGTTTAGTCCGAGTTGTTGAATGTTTTACTTTGTTATAGCTTTGATAATCTTTATTGTGTGCAAAATATGAACTAAAATGAGTTTATGTGTGATTTGAAGACAAAAAATGTATATGATTTTCTAACTAATGAATGTATTCATCGAGTTGAGTCTGAATAGTTAATGAAGCATTATTATACATCAGTAAGTGAACCCCGCTGACATTGTTTAGCCTTTTATTTATTATGTATGCGATTAATATTGCGTAATTAATCTTAGTGCTCAGTCTAGCGATTTAATCTATTACACAAATTGACAATGAATGCAAAATGGGTTTACGAAAGCGGAGAGTATTTCCAAATTGCATGATCATAACTTTTCTGTTCGCTAACCGCTTTCCTTGCTCATTACGTGGAAATCATGTTACATTTTCACTCCCTTTGCATTTGCGAAAAGCAATTCAATGGTCCTATTAAGTGGTATTTTCTATAACCGGCGGAGTGGCTGTGACATTTCCATTAAATTTTGTCGACTACCCTTTACATTATCTCTCTCATCGGCCTTTGTGCAGCATTCAATTCTTATTTGTACTTCGCTTAATGACTGACTGCCATTGTTCAACGACGAGAGATGGAGGGAACTTGATGTACGCAATTGACGAATTTCTATCTTCATCCTTGTGGATTATGAAGATTTGTCATATTTCTCAACTTCAACTGAAAAGATGTTTCAAGATTTTTCCAAGTCTACTTTCTTAGTTAATTTACTGTAACAATCTTTGATCTCTCTAAGTGAAGTGTTCTCAATAAAATTATCTAATAATAATTTTTAACACGCCATTACTGGACATATTTTTTCTCGTTCTTAGATGCAAATGGCGAACGACAAGTAATTACGGCGCGTCATAAAAATGCACCTCATTATTGCAACGCGAACTTAATGAATCTATTAATTGCTCAGATTTATTTCTTGAAGATGATACGCTCTATTTGTGCGTGCTTATAAACTCAATTAAAATATTTGGTTAAACAAAGATAACGTAAATGGTAAAACGCTGTCTTTCAGTCACAGATAAACAGAAATACTTACATTTTCTTCCGGTTCTTCCTTTCGGTTTCTACATGGAATAAAACGCTTTGACTTTGATTGTTAACAAATACTCTTTATAAATATTACTGATCACTTTAACCTTTGTAATTAATATTGTAATAACTTTTTTTAAGTCATTTCCGCGACCGCCATACTGAAGCAGTAGTTTTTGTGCCCTTTTAAAGAGATTGATGATTACTTATAATTAATCGAATGTAATAAATAAACACAAGCGTCAGTATATTATCAGAAGATAATAAATATCTTATTCAACTGCTTGTTAATGAAGTGAGACGTCAGGCGGGATTCACAGACTACGATTCATTTTATGTGAATATGCTGATTGAATACCGATATCACAAAATACTTCAAGTATTTACACAGAATTAGACCTTCAGAAGTCCTGATCGGATTGTAAGGTGTTATGCTTTAGTAGAAATTATCAATACCTATCGCATAAAAGATAGAACGAACCTAACTATTGAAAACCTAACTGCCTCCTCCTAATTTCATAACAACATGACATTACAAAATATAAAACAGCACTAACAAAAAATCCAACGTAGAATCTGTTGAAAACCGATTAAATTCCTGATTATTTACGTAATTTACGGCCAATTTACTTACGGCTACAAACTTAGGTTTGCGCCTGTTAAAACGAAGATTTTAGTGGTTTTGTATGAAAAGTGTTAGGTAGAAGGCTGTGGGGACGGTAGCGTCGGGTGTGTAAACCTGCTGATTTGTCATTAAGCGGTGCCAGCCGGTGCCTTGCGCGCGCGCAGCGTGTCTAGCGTTGCGTCTCGCTCGCACCCACGTGACACGACACAACCTTGATCGAGCGTATGAACTTTTATATGTTTACTTAGTTTTTTAGTTTTGCTAGAATACACATTTATTCACGTGAGCTTTTGAATTACGTCCTCTTATTGCCTTAATTATAATAGAAGTAACTACTTCAGGATTTAGCATAATTCAATACTTACATATGTATGTATACACTCGAGATTAGTTTAAGATTAAATGTCAAAAATCTGTTGCTTATAGTCTGGTCTTTAAGGACCGGGAGAGGGTTCTCGAGACGAATCTATTAGAAGTAGTGCCGGTCCATCTGTTACAGCATCGTAAAACCCACGTAACGTTGCTGAAATGTTATTTGTTCTCGGACAGATAAAGGTCACCTGTCAGCTACAGCTATTACGATTACGGTATTTATAAGATAATACCTATCTCATAGTATTACACAGAAAACAGCCTACTTTTTCGTTTTTTTCTCGGATTTGTTAAGGAAGCTACGGAATAAAATAAATTATTTTCAACGTTTACCTGTTGTGTGACGATTATTTTTGCAAAAATAAATTGCAGGTGATCACGTGCGTTTCAGAGAGAGTGCATTTGTCCGGGAACCATGCTTTTAAAGAAAAATCCAACATTATACAAAAGAACGTAATGTTCATTAATATCAAAATTTAATAAACCTTAACTTGTTTCAAATTTCTGTCAGCCCAAATGGCAATTAAACTAATGAAAACTTTTTTGTTTCAGGTACTTTGTGCGAAGTTCTACGCCATGGAGTCAGGGGGTAAAAATGCCCCCATTCCCCCCAAAAGTACAAGTGCGACAATCTGCATGAATAATAATTTTGGAATTATTTAAACCGAGCCCTGTTCGGGAGGATTAACGGAAAGTAGCTTGATAATGACAGATCTACATAAATTTGCATTAAACGATACGATTTCTTTCACATTATCCCGAGGGAATAAAGGTTAAGACCTCGGCCATTATTATTCAGTTATTTATCTTGGATAAGGTACTGTTGCTATTTACTTTACTGTTGCTATTTATATTGAGTTGAAGCTAGGATTGTCCACATACCCAAATGTGTTTATGTACCACACTTTTGGCCGAAAAATATATTGTTATTATGTAGCTTGTGAACGATAAATAAATTTTTGATTACACACACAGATTACATCACGAAAAAAACAAGAATTCGACGAAATATAACATTATTTCACAATAAATAACATGTTTGTCGCAACATCAATAAAGTGTATCCGCGTGAATCATGGACTCATCCAATGTTTATTAATATTTATAACTGATGCACAGGAAACCATTCAAATGGATTTTTCCGACGAAATTTAAAACCAGTTATGTCTCTGAACTTTAATAAAATATCCCTGTCGTATTACTCACTAGGATTTTACCAATTTTTGAGGCAGAGACTAGCTAATATTCTATTTGTACCTAGATAATTTGTATGTCAACTACATCAAAACTCTTCGTAGCTTACCGTATTCATTTGCATCAGCTCAGGGTAGCATAAAATATTATGTTTACAATATTTCTACTCAAAATCAATACTGTTTGCCATACCATACTTACAAATACATTTAAGGAAATAAGATGAAATCCTTTCTAATCTGTCCACCAAAGGGACACGTGTAACTAAGATCTTACACGAGTTATGTGTTCCTGGTAAAATACATATTTGATAGAATGCAAATAAGCCGACTATTTCCCAACTTACTTTGCTTTAAATGCTTGAAAATGAGTGCGGTAAAAAGTTGTGTGGTTTAAATAAAGTGTGGTGAAGCGCTTGACAGCGCTGCAGGTGTGTAATAGAGTAAATATCGCGAACATGCAGCGCCGAGCGGATCCGCGGATACAGATAAATATTTGATTTGTCCCGCGCAGTGCGACGCGCCGCACAACTCAAATACCTGCTCCCGAGAGACGCCAGTCGTAAGAGCTGAGCGAGTTGACGCGAAATTTACGTTACGTTAGCAAAATTCTAGGATTGCTATTCGGATTTGTAAAGAATTTTTAAAATTAGAAGGTTAAAATTAACATATGAAAAGTTTTATGTATATGTGCTGCCAGCACTCTCATTGGCGTCTTGTGAAAAAATGCAAAAAAATTAACTATCATGATGAAGAATCGAATTTCAAAATAATTTAATTAATTTCATTAATAATTAAACTGAATGGTTCGAAGTTAATTATTAGATGAATTTAACAAATCTCTCTATCTCAGTGCTTCTCCCACACGTAAAACTGTTTATGTAGCATGCTGGTAAATCGCCCGTGGCTTGGTCGGTCGGTAAACGCACTAATTATCTAACTAAGGTCGGGGCCAGTCGCGGTCACCCTTTGAACTAACCTCACCCATACACGCGTGTGTTGCTCAATACTAACATTTTTCATGATTTCACAGAGCGGTTTTCCTGAAGGGTAACATGTAGTAGGGTACTTGATTAATAAATATTCTTTGCATGTTAAACGGTTACATCTCAACAATGTTTAGTGGAAGCACGGTCGTTACCCAACAAATTTTAATTAACATAAATTTTGAATGTTACATTTCGGAGGCAACTAATAAATTACATTGATTAATTCTTCAGTTTATTGCGGAAAATGTATTTCAATTTGAGTAATTGAAATTATTTTGATGAACTTATATGTTACGTAGCGAGAGAGTTAATTTATGAATCGATGATATAACTAATGAATTGGTTGGTGGCTTTCCCGCTATCGCTTATGACTTGGTCTTAGTGTAAACATACTAATTACTGGCTGTCGGTCGGAGGTTGGTCCTTTGAGCCGGAGAGTGGCGACCTTTTCTTGTGGCTAGATTTGTTTTACGCGTTTTTTATGACCCCATCACAGTAAAGAGGATTTTGTAACCAACGTTGTAATGAGCGCTAGCGTTTTTAAAAGCGTAAAATTAAGGAAAGTTCTCTTTGGCACTGGTATTGTCAAACACATTGTTCGTGCGAAAATAACCCGTAAATCAAATTAAATTAAACACATTAACTGGACCTGATCGTAAACTTTCAAAAGAATCATTTAATTCGTAATTGTTGCTATTTTGATGCAGCGTTACACCAAAACTCTCTAACTACCCTCAAGTTGCTCACATCATGAGCTATCTCAGATAATGAGGTGATGAATAAAAGATACTCGAGTGGCGTCACTCGCCATCACGCTGCCGACGGGATGCTGATTGATTTAATTTCCGTTCTCTCGTCTTTTGTGCTTCTTCCCTAATGCTTATAGACAAGCACTGAGATGCTTTTAGCTGAGATATTGCTAACATGAATATGTGATGTCAGAGAAACTGCAATATTGCATTTTAATCTTGCCTTTATGTAGGTCCTTTGTGTTGAGGACAATAACTTGGAATTTGGTACAAACAGTTCATAATTGGAAAATCATTTTAGATAAAAAATAACTGTATAGATATGACAAAGAAATATCAAGGTAAGTAATCTCAGATATACAAATATGTAAAGTACATAAAGCATATGAGATACTCAGCATAATATTCCGTAATTTTAGCCAACCGTATTAATACGAGTTCATCGTAACATTCGCAAATTCTCCTTTTTATCACAAAACATGTACATTACAATAACGAGTATGTGAGTATAGCAGACCGGATAATATTGTAATTTGTACGGCAGGGCTGAATACCTCACTCAGAATGGGTTGTCGGGCTCCTGCCTAACATTTTAAGTATATTTTCATCATTTCAAAGCTGTCTGAATAACTGAATGTATTAGAAGTGTTGGTGCTGGGAAATTATTCAGGTTTTTCCTAGCGCGAATATAAGATTTAGTTTATCTGATTCTAATACGAGTATGTGGGGGAGTTACTCAATCTGGTCTCTTTTTGGGTAAGGTCGTTGCTCTCTGAATTGTCGGCAATTTACTTGATCACGATTTGTGTAACGAGATCTATCTTCAATGCAGTATTTCTCTAGTTATCTGTCGATACTTGTAATTCAACGTTAGATGCGTTATGTATCTCATGAAAAGTTTAAATTCAATTTATGAAGTCATCATTTCCAAACAATCATAAACTATGGAGCCCTTTATAATAGTTGTGAAGCGAGTGTCCAAACGGACTCACAGTATGAATTACGTCTATCGGGAAAATGGAACTTGAAATCCGAGTCTACGAGATCAGGTTCCTCTAATATAGAATAGTGAGATTTATGATAATGTTGGCACAAGTCGCGAATACTTCTAAGAATAATGGCGCTCAAATATTTACAAGTACTTTATTTTCTTTGAAAGAACAGTGTGAATTAAGACGTTTTTTAGGGTTCCGTAGCCAAAATGGCAAAAACGGAACCCTTATAGTTTCGTCATGTCCGTCTGTCCGTCTGTCCGTCTGTCACAGCCGATTTACTCGGAAACTATAAGTACTACAGTGATGAAATTTGATGGGAATATGTGTTGTATGAACCGCTACAAAAATATGACACTAAATAGTAAAAAAAAGAATTGGGGGTGGGGCCCCCCATACATGTAACTGAGGGATGAAATTTTTTTTTTCGATGTACATACCCGTGTGGGGTATCAATGGAAAGGTCTTTTAAAATGATATAAAGTTTTCTAAAAAACATTTTTCTTAAAGTGAACGGTTTTTGAGATATCAGCTCTCAAAGTCGTAAAAAGTATGTCCCCCCCCCTCTATTTTTATAACTACGGGGTATAAAATTCTAAAAAAAATAGAGGTGATGCATGCTAATTAACTCTTTCAACGATTTTTGGTTTGATCAAAGTATCTCTTATAGTTTTTGAGATAGGTTGATTTAACTGTAATTTACGGAACCCTTCGTGCACGAGTCCGACTCGCACTTGGCCGGTTTTTAATGATAAGCAACCGAGGAGTGTAAATATGTATATAACTGGAAGCTGTCAGCCAAAACGGTTATATTCAGAAAGTTCCCCTAATCCCTTTTAGTTACAAATCTGTCGTAAGTTGTAGAATGTTGTCATTGACCCGGTTGGCACCTCAGCAGGAAGTTTGTCCGATGATGGCCAGCAATTGGATTGATTGGACATCCGTTGGGGGACGGTCACTTCACACGATAGACTTGGGTAAATCTTCGACTGGTCATTTCTCGTATTTTCCAGAACTTTACCAACTATCTTTTCAGGGAAAAATATGTCTTGTATACCTGTATTTCAGGTGCATTTTTGTACTAGGTATCTGTACTGCAGGTTATATCGTGTTTTGTGTAATGATCCGAGTTCGTCTCAAAGGACCACAAAGTCGTTATGAATGATTACTTATTCCTACCGGGATCCATCTTATGATAAATAGTTGCTGAGAAAATATTGGTTTTTATTTATTAGGGACATCCGTAAACGATTTATTGAGATTGAATTATGTAATATATAAACAAGATTGTTTTAGCTAAATAAGCTATAAGATTATGTTCTTACAGAGTGTAAAATAACGTATAGTTTATTATACGAAATGGTGATTTTAAACACACAGCCTTCCTAGTGCAGTCGGGTAAACACAACTCTTCCAAAAACACATTAAACTGAAATCAGTGATAACCTCTTCCAAGATATTTATCAGGCAGGCTTAGCAAGCGAAGCCGCGGTTTAGGCCTAGCATTTCATATGGAAATTAACGCCCTTATAAATCATTGGGTCTGGCAGCTTTTTCATTTGGCGTCTTCGCGTAATCACACGTTATCACGGGGGAATTATGAGCTCAACCGTTTTCAACGTGACGAGAACAAATTAAGAATTTTCGCTACAATCTGTCACCGGTAATGGTTAGAGAAATTTTATTACCTCTAGATTCGATGTGAATATTTGCGGTGGTTAGTACATTTTTGGTGGGGTTATTATTGTATTTTTATAAGGAAATTTTAATATCTCTTAGTGCCAAATCCGTATTTTGTAAAATCCGGGGTATGGTGTAATGTAGATTTTTCCACCTGGGAACCGGGGAACTTCGCAGAAAAGTTTTCATTTATCAATTACTTAGACTGACGTTACAGAATGAGAAAATTATTTCTACCTCAAACAGAACACTATCAATAGTTCAACCTATTTCCTCTGTCCATACAGTATCGTAGAGGCGACCATCTACCATCTCTCAAGCCATAACACTCACACATTCACTACGCAATATTAATACGTTACAAATAAATGGTGCGTCTCCATTGCCGGCTACGACCCTGTCTGGCGACGTCTCCGGCGCGTCTAAACCGCAATGGATGGCGCTCAGCATATCTGCGTCGCCCAGCATAGATGCATCTCCTTGATAACTGCAGGCAATTATCGTTAGCTTGTGCCGAGACACTGCTCATCATTTTAGTGTTATTACTTAGGAAATGGACTTCTGTTGGATGGTCAGATGTTTCATTTTGCTGTATGCCGACTTGAGGAATACAAGTAGACAATAATAAGCGAATACTGCAATTAACTGCGGATATTCAGTGCACCAAAAAGTTTACTTCCACACAGCCGCAACGTAAAGAGTTCTTAATCCACGTAATGCCTAAATAACTTTATTTGTTGGTTACGTTTTCAAGATAACGGCTGAATCGAGTTTATCAAACTTTTTATCTGGCTGCGGACCGCAGTTCTTAAGGGACGCGGACGAAGTCGCGGGAGTTATCTAGTTAGTCATATAAAAATATACCAAGAGGTCTGTACAAAAAGTAATTCGCAGTTGTAAATATTAGACGTAACTCAGGTTAACAATTTTCTTATTGCCTCAGCAAATGGCGTAATTACCAGCTATTTTCTCAGAAAGAACACTTGAATAAACTTTGAAAAATTGAGTAGGTCCATCAGACCTCTACTAAAGAATTGCTCCTTACCTGCGCAGTTTAAACAGCTGAACTGACAATTTGAATGCTAGTTAGTTCTGAGTAAACAGTCAGTTTAATTAAGACGTTGTTCGGGTCGCCGGGTGGCAGGACATATCTAGGAGTTCTGTCGCTGATTGCAGATGTTCTTATATAGCTGCATAGTGCTGTCAAATAAATCTTGAGTAATAAGAAGAAGTATTACCTAAAGCAAGTTTTATCTAATTTTATTTACATTTTGTATGGCATTTTTGCCACAATTCAGTTACTTACGTGTATTGTTGTCAAATTCCACATATTGATATGATGATGATATCGTTTAATTGTTGCGTGACAGTATATTGTTACACAATGGTTTATTTTAATAAATAAAATAACATAACGGTTCAGTGCTCAATTTATTGAAATAAATCAGTTTTTCTGCGAATATTGAGCGTTTGATTGTTAAAAAAGTTCTCGGAACACTATTAAAGTTTCACAGTAGGGTTGTGTTGATAAAATTGTAAATTATTTATATATTAAAAGGATGTTATTTCACACCGAATGTAGGCCATGAAACAAATCCAATAAATCATTAGTCCTATTAGAGTTGGTAATCAAATTCCCGCAGCAGGTTAACGCAATCACGGCGGACAGAGCGATCAATTAATATAAATATAAAACTGTGTGTTTGACGAAACGTGTCAATTAATTAACTTTGTGAATTATTTACCGGCTGTCGGCTGACATGCGGCCGGGCTTTGTGACATGCGCTGTGGTTCCGTGGTCGGTGCTACTTGCATTTATATACACGTTATTGTAGACATAGTAAAGTGATTCCTATCTACAACCTCGCGATGTAAACGTTTTTAAATATGTACTGGAAAAACAATCATTTTAATTAGGATGCAGTTCTAAAATATCACAAGGTAGACCCTAAGAGGCTCATCTAAAGTTGAACAAAAAAAAAGTGAAACTGCACTAAGTCACAATCAATCGTCAGAAGAATGCGTTCTTCATGTTTCTAAGTTTTAGAGGTTAGTTTCAGATGTACACACTCTTGTTGTACTCTGATGTATCACCAATCCGCCTTGAGCAAGCTTGGTGATTGACGCTCATTCCTTCTTAGTATGAGAAGAGGCCTTTGCCCAGCAAAGGGGCAGTAAAAAGGCTAATAATGATACTTTATTGACTACGTCTTTATTTTTAACTTTACGACGTCAGGTATTCCTAGTCGTGATGTTTTTTTATTCTGTGAATATTATTTTGCAAACGTACGTAGTTACTGCGAATTTTGCGTCGACATTGAATGCGAATTCAAAGATGTTTTCCTTATCAAATAAAAACAAATTGTGCGGTATGCGACGCTGTTAGGTATTTTATGAAGCAACGTATTTTAGTTAAGTATTTATACGTTTTGCTGTATGTAGGCACACTTATCAGACTAAAGATTGATGAAACTCGTGATTTCAATAGAAGTTAAAAATAAATCCGAAATGCATAATAATTCTAACAACATACACGTATTTACCTAACAAACAACTTACACAGTCATCTTGTTTAGAAACAACAAAAGTAGCGTCAACAAAAACTAACCAAGGTCGAGAGGCGGGAAAAACGACAATTAAACGAGCCATTAACTTTTTGTGCGGACCGTACCGCTGTCGCCACTTTTTGTTTCTGTTCGAACGACGGGAGACTTCGCGTGCTTAGCAATGTATGCAATGAGGTAATTGATAATTATATACACCATGCTTGACTTTACAAGGACAGGAAAACTTGGAGATAAGGAAAATAATTAGTTTAGAGAAGAATAAAAAAAAAATCGCGCCGCTTAGTTATATGTGATTAATAGGTAAAACGTTATCCTTAATTTTTATTCCGAAATATTCAGAGAAGATCAAATCTGATGTAAAACTTTTCTATTAGAGGCTTTTCCTCAAAATTAAACGTGTAATCCATTGTACACTAAAATCAAGACATATCCTCGTAGATAATTACTTCGATAGAGCAACTTCTTTATAAGCAAACTGTTTGAAGCCTAAGTTTACTTTTACCATTATAAAAACACACTTATATTCAAAGTTATCTCCTTTGCTTTTCTTCAAACATCTATTATAATAACAACAGCACATTAATTCCGACACCCTAACCCAAATACGACACACGGTTCATAACGCTGTTCTACTCACAAATAGTTTTAAATTGCAAATGCAATTATCCGGAGTGACCGCCGCGGGCAATGCTATGCAAGTTTTAATTACCAACTCTTGCATAATTGCACGAATCGCAATGAAGTGCTCGTCTCGATGTGAACGACCTATGGCTAGCATATTTTAAAGGCTAAGGGGGTTATTAATAAATAGCTGTACCCCGTGGTTATTACACACGTCCCGTGAGAAACGGCCTGTGTTTCTGTAAACTTACACATTTCAATTGGTTCATCCATTTTGACGTCAAATCGTTTATTATGTTGGGCGATTCTCTGTAAGCTCGTTCAGCTCCATACAAATTCTGTCCTGGCAATTTTTTTTTTAATTTGACAAAAAACGTAGTCCTATGCCAAAGAAAATTAACTATTTATTTAGTTAGACAAGGAGGCCCACTGAAATTGTACCTATTTTCCGAGTTATTAGCGATTTTCCAAAAAATCATGACAGGGGACTGTTTGAGGCATCAGGGGACTGTTTTGAATGTGAACAGAAACCCACATTTTATGACTTTTCTATGATCAAAAGCCATATATTTCGGGTTTTTATTACCGCAAGCATGACACGACATAGATCTTGATACGTCGCAACATATGTAGATCTTCCAGCAACTCCTGGTGATTGTTGTAAGTTAATATGTTAGCAGTATGAAGAGCGCTAAGCTTCATGTCTATGTGGCTGTGAACTATACAAAGACGTGTTTCGCCATTTTGAGCGTTTGGTTTGATAACCCATTTCTTTCAACTGCTTACCAATGACGTCGCCGGCGAAAAAGTCGTGGTAGACCTCGTGGGTAAAGAACCAACTTGTCAATTATGAGGGCGCGGCTTCGATTCCAGATCAGGCAAGTACCAATGCAACTTTTCAACAAAGACTGTGTTTCGGATGGCACGTTAGACTGTAGGTCTCTGCTGTTATTGAACATCCTTGGCAGTCGTTACGGGTAGTCAGAAGCCAGTAAGTCTAACACCAGTCGAACTAAGGGGTACAGGGTTAGGGCACGCCACCATAGTGGGGACCTCTTTGAAGAGTGGCTCGGGAGGAGTCACGGCGCCCTCATTTACCGCATGACGCAGGTCCTCACCGGACACGGTTGTTTTGGGAAATATCGAACAGGTCCTGAGGTGGCGCCCGGGTGTCACCACTGTGCGGACAGTTTCGAGGACACGATGGACCTCACAGTCCAGGAGTGCCCTGCATGGGAAGGACACCGCCGGATCCTCGTCGAGGGCGTCCGGGCCTGGTTTATGCCATGGTCCGGGGTGAGAGGAATGGGATGCCGTCGCCTCCTTCTGCGAAGCAGTCATGCTCGAGAAGTAGGCGGCGGAACGACAGAGAGTTCGCATCTCTCATCCCGGCTGGACCAGGTAGTCACCACGGGCGCCGGGTTGCGCGAGACGACTCCCGGCCACCGTAGGCCTGGGTCTGTGGGCGATGAATTCAGATGATTCATCGTTCCTGCGTCTTTTTAGACAACAGACCCGTGTCGGTGGCGTGCGTAGTTCCACGCGCTCCTCAAGTTGATGTCAGCAACCCTAGCGAGGCCCAGCAGGGCATAGGGCCTCTGGGGCTGCGGGACTGTACGAAAGAGTTACCACGGCCCTGGTACATTAAAGGCCTACGACGGAACACGACGGATTTTTAGTCAGTAAAACTCTGACACTCCCCCACCGCTTCTGACCCGCAGCGGGAGGGGTCATTTGATGATTTTTAGCGTCGTTAAAAAAAGTCGGTTGCACGGGTAACTGAGTTGTGGAGGTCAGATAGGGCAGTCGCTCTTGCCGCTCTGATTCTCTCTTTTTTTGTAATTCCTCTCGGGATAGCTTCTTCTTTTTAGGAGCCATATCACGTGCGTTCGATCAGCCTGTGTAATATAATTCAAGTACATAAAGGAAAAAAATAATGCGATGCAATGATAGTTTGATTCTTAAATTAATAAAAGAGACTAGCGAATAAATTTACACAAACAATTCATGAAAACTATTAAACCAATACGCAGAATACACAGTCCCCTGTTTTGTTAAACAGTCCCCTGTTGCGTTTTTTGGCAAAGGACTGTTGCCAGAGGACTGTGTATTTCAGTTAGATTTCACAATATTTATGAAACCGATGTCTTATAGTTTTTTAAGAACCTACCGATCAATTAAGGCACAAATAATGTAACAATTAACTATAAATAGAGATAATTTAAGTAATTAAATTACATACAATTATTTACCAGAGGCCTGTGTGTGGTAGCGGCCCAAACGCTTGTTCGCCTCACAAATGACGCTCTAACACTAAACAGAATGGCGTATCGTTACCGCATTTGATAAGTTTGCCAACTTCACAACAATTGCATTTCGTTGCACTAATAAAACGATTGTAAAATATTATAGTTTTTTTTAAATATTGATTTAAATTTTTGGCAGGGGACTGTATTAAAATTCTCAGGACAAAGTTTACAGGAGTTTATTAAAATGAATAAAGTTGTAATGAGTGCTTGTTTTACGAAAATAATATAATTTCATTATTTTTGTTTGTGATATTAACTGCTAAGTGAAAGTAGTTTCATCAAGTTTTTCGGAAATCGCATTTCTAGGTGTGAATGCAGTGAAAGGGACAGCCAGGGGACTGTATTTTTCGAGCTTCTAAAACGTATAGAAAAAAAATTAAAGTAATTATGGTTATAAAAACAAAGGGCCCGTGAAGCTTCGGGGTTAAAGTTTCATAAAATGTGATTTTTTAAATAAGAATTAAACTATTTATTGAAAAAATCGGTCCGGACAGCCGATTACGAGCTTACAGAGAATCGCCCTGTTACTATGATTTGGTTAAATTATGTTATTTCTTAGGACGTTATAATATCAGTACTTATTACAATGAATATGCAGCGCTGTCTGGGTTTTACAATCACAGACATGCAAATATTATATTCACTTAATTAGTTGAAGTTAAAAGTCTTCACATTTTAATATTTATGCTGAATCTTATATCCTATTCTTCGTTACTATTTCTAAGTTTTTTTTCGCAAGTTACGAAATTGTGCGCCATAAAATAAATTACAACGGCAAAAATAAACGATTTTTGCATGAAGTTCTAACACTGATTTATAAACTGCACCTAGAATATCAACTATTCGCATAACGAGCTCGTCCGATGCATTTGCACCTCCTATAAAAAATAACGAGAGACAGAGATGGAACTCCCTGTGTTCTCCAAGTGGGAAAGAGATGGGTGTTGGAGCTCAAATTGCGGTGTACCCATAGACATTATGAAATGGACCCGTTTATTTTTATGTAATGAAAATGACTTTGTAACATGAAATTTAATGAGGAGTCATAAATTCGCACTTCATATTGGGTGGTGAGTTCTTTTTGCGGATACTGGTTTTAATTTAATACACGAGGAAAGTGAAGTAATGATGATATTCACTTTCTTTTTGCTTCAATGTTTATATTACACCAGAACTACAGAACCGATTTGAATGTTGGGTACACAATTTCAGTCTAGAACCTGAAAAGTTTTTGACTGGTTTGTCTTAAATAAGCAAATGATGATCATTAAATAAAAAAGGAATATGAGAAATAGTCTGATTTAACATATATAAATATTAATTAATATTTGTTTCGCGTAGGACTTAACAAAAAGGCTCGCAGAAGGTTCTTTTTAATTAAAACGCGGTGGACCATCGGATTGCAGGAGTTTTGCTAACTTTTCCTGTAACGCCGAGGGGTCAATGACCTTTCTATACTTTTTATTTTAGTACAATATTGTTCGTTAGACAATTCTGGTCTAATATTTGCAATTTCCTCGTAAGATAATTCGGTTTTTTTTTGGATAGAAGTCATTATGATCCCCATTTCTTGTATGTACCAATTGCTAGAAGTGCGATATTTATAACTTCATTTTTAAATACTAAAGTAGTGCATTCAATATTGTCATCAACTCTTAATGGTTTTTCCATTTATTGTCCATCAATACAAAGCCTTAAAAATCTAAACATTTTCCCCAAATGGTCTGAGATGAAGGTAGTCAAATATTTTTACTTTATATTCAAACAAGATCATTACTGTTGTCAATGGGTGACATAATTTATTTCTCGCTCCTTCACGAGAGCTTGCAAAACACTGACAAGGAGGCTGTGAAAGAGCGACCGTGGTGGCCCAAGGGTATAAGCGAAAACTGTTATAATAAAGCTGAAGAGTTTGCTTGTTACAACGCGCTGATCTGGAGAACTACTGCATCGATTCAATAAACATGTTTTAGTGTTAGGTAGCTCATTTATTGAGAAAGGTTAAAGGCAAGGCTTTTTATTCGGGTCTGTGAAGTAGTTCCTACGGGACGCGTATAAAACCGCTGGCTGAAACTGGTGTTTAAATAGTTATGCAACGGTTGAAAACTTTTGTATAAGTGTTATCTACAAGATAAACAGAAGCATTTACGTATAAGACTTCAATGCCTACTCTTCACCTTATTTATTACTGGTAGAGGTCGCTTAACCCGCTATCGCTTATAACTTACCCCGTCCCGCGTCTACATAAGAGGGCGGAATAAAGTCCCATTGAGTGTGGGCCCGCCGGCGGCCGCTCAATGTGCTCACTACGCTCACTGCGCTCACTGCATCCTTTATGACTTATCTACTGCTGCTCACGCTGGATTTCATTTCAGTCTTAGCATAATGTACGGCAGATCAAATCTAAAATTGCTGTCAGAAAGGCTTTTCATTCATAACGATAAGCAAATTAAGTTCAGCATTATTTTCAGCTCGCCTCGTAGGACCAAATATTTCTTCTTTTTACTATGATAAAATACTCCTAAAATATGTATGTGTATGTGGTGTTGTCGTATATCATAACTTCAAAAATAATTGGACGAAACAGATAGATTTATGGGCGACGAACTCAGTGGACCTAAGGACCAAAACAATGAGTTGTTGGTGGTTTATACATCGTCATAATTTGTAATATTTTGGTTATTACAACAAAAGTACATAATTGCTCTTATACCGCACATAATCAACAAAGCCTTGCTTATTCTGCTATTAAATAATAGCGCATAACTAACACAATAGAGCCCATTTAGTTTATCTGTGTATTCATCAGTACTCATGAACATAATATCATGGGTATCTAATGGCGCGGAAGTCTTTTCACATGCGATACAAAGTTCCTTTGAGCATGTTTATGGGGCACATAAGAAGCTTCCCATAACGAGCTCAGATTAAAGTATTGCGATGTAAGGAATCAAGGGTTTTGTGTGTAAAGACGCCGTGGTGAATGGCATGGGTTATTTTATTCTTTCGTTTAGGAGTTTATGTGGTTTCTCGATTTGATTCGAACTAGCTTAATTTTATTGACTACCTACCGCAGAAGTTCCTTTGACCCTAAGATCACAGATCACTGGCACTGCGGTAGAGCTATTTATAAATAGACCTTACTATAAAACGGTCGTTACTACATTCTATGATTAGAGATAAAATTAAATGTCCTTAACTAATGCTGACTGGTTCCATTTTATTGCCTTTTACGGCAACAAGTCCAGTTAGTGCTTGATTTAGCATCGTTAAGCAAGGACAGACAGACTGATTATCATTTTATAAAAGCTTAACGATACACTCGATGGCACCATGCATACAATCCCTTTACTAAATGAAAGGCAAAAGACCAATTTCCCACGAGCCGGCGCGTACGCACGGGTCAACGACCTCGCACCTCCGTAACCTAGCAACGGTACCCGAGCCTTCACCTCCTTGAACTATATTGCACACACAAAAACATACCGTAATCTCTTTTAAACAACGTCTAATTTACTTCGCATTAGGGCTGCCGTATCATGCGTATCTAAACCACCTGTGTTATTATCAAGCACTTTATGTCAGTAGCAATAAGGGTGATATTCGCTTGTGTTTTCAAACCTTCCAGTCCATTGAGTAAATGCGTGATTGACAGAGATATAGTTTATGGTTTCACTTTATTGTTTAAAAGATGGATTGCATTCGTGTTACACGTACGTTTGTTAACATCCCATTCATAGCGAAACGGCTTCCATTAATTTCTAAGGAGGAATTTAGGACATCCTCCATTTTGAAATTAGCCCCAGTTTTCCTCTACTAAGCTCTCTCCTAAGCTTTTTCTGACAAAGCTCCGCTTAAGTTTCTTTGAATTATATCTATAGCTATGTATTGCAACCAGAGTTGAGCTCCAATCGGCCACTAGATCTTGGGGAGCTCTGTAGCATGGTATTGGACTATATTTATTGCAAAGCTTGTATTACCTGTAATTTCCTATAAAGAAATCCATCACAGAAATAATGTTTTAGATCTTTGTGAAGCTGGTTTTGATGAACAAAAACCATTTTGGATTCTAGTAAAAGTTTTACGTATTATGAGAACCTGGATGCGGTTTTGATAGGGATAACTTTTTCTAGGCAAAATAACTTTTTGGATTATATTTTGCTGAAGCTATAACCATAAAAAAGGTAAACATAGCTGGTAAAAAAACAAGAATTTTGCCTCAGATATTAGAAGTTTATAACCTAGCCGATACTCAACTTTTCAGCATTATTTTATTTACATTCCATACAAATAAGGTTCACTCATTCCGAGGGTAACATTTCGAGTGTGCCTTTCACTTCCCTTCTGATCTGCATACGGGTGTAATGACGTCATAACTCACGTGGATCAGAATATTATCATAAACGTGTTAACGTCAGACCCGCCATTCATTAGCCACTTTAGCCGAGTTACGGAACTTGTATACTGGCTGAATGTGATGAGCTGTTTATGACAGAAATTATACTGGTAAGAAAAAAAAAGATGAGGATGAGATAATTGGGAGTTGATGCCAAAAATGTAATAAATGGAAAATACTGGGGCCATTCTTCTCAGTCTAAATAACTCCCGTATAGATGGATAATACTATATATAATACCGTATAGTACCTATTCACAGTTTTGCTATCTTTCCATTTCCAATAGTGGTATGTAACAACATGGTATTTGGATTCGCGCAATTCGATACCGTAAATTGAATCTTATTTGCAGGAGTTTCCAAAGCCATATTCTAGACTATTCCTAATAGAACAAGATCAAAACACTGCAGCCTCCTTCACAGTTTCAATTTCATAATTTGATACGCGTATCAACACCAGACGCGCTCACAATACGCCCCTGCGTATAATGCGCTATTCTTTTGTTGCGCGTCGTTGTGTCGGCGTAATTGACAGTCCGCTAGTCCTGCCGACTTAATGAAGTGTTGGACTGTTTGTTGTGTTTGACAACTGTGTATGAAGGTAGAATGCTGTTGTGTTGTGTTCTTCTAATGAGCAGTTTGATAGATCACAGGTTTTCTTTGGATTTTGATACTTTAAAGAGCGTTTTTATCTTCCCATTTCTGGGCACAGATCTCCTGTTAGAAAAGGATTGAGCGTTAATCAACGCTTGCTCAATATGCTAGTTGTTGATTTTATATTCCAGGTTTTGTCGAGTTGTATGCCTCCACCTTTAATCGATCTGTGGTGTCAATCGCCTGAAGTTTCTGATATGTTAAATACAATCTTCGTAGCTAGATAATTGCTACCTAGTGTGTATGCAACACAACAGTAACGACAATTATCATGCCGTACATTAGTTGTCGCGTTGACGCGTCGAAATGTTCGCGACATCATTCACAACGCTCATTGGTTGATAGCTGTACAATATTAACCGACTATGGACACTGGGGACTGTTGGCAGTAAAATGGACGTTTGAAGGGTAATTTTATATCGATGATTTTATAACTCAGATAAATTCACCACCTTTTAAATGCCAAAAGAAATAAAGCTCCAAAATCAATTGGACTCAGATCAAAAGCCAGATTTAAATGTAAATGCAGCTAATATTGATCTGGATATATTCAAGATTATGGTAAACGAGTCGTGTTATGGTGCATTAGCATAGCCTGTGGGCCTTGGACCAGTCGTGATCGCCAACACCATGCTATGGAATATACCTGCTATTTATCTGATTATTTATAAATAACTAAAGAAACTTATGTAAATAAGTTAAAGATGTTTTGATTTAAGTACATGTGAACTGGTTGTTAGATACAGCGACGAACAAAATATGTATAATAGTTATAAGTTGAGCTATAGAAGAGTCTGCTTTCAAAGATTAATCTGAATAAATGCAATGGTGTATGCAATTATCAAAATTGACAACGTCAATTGTTATTAAACTAAGCGAGACGTGATGACGTGATTCGGTTGACCTTGAAATTTGGCCAGCTCTACAAAAAGTAAACCAGAAGCATACATTAATTTTGAATCATATCCGAAAATAATTTAGTATCTTCTTGATAAAGATGGAAAACAAGGTATAAATTCTCACAATCATAATAAATTGGTAGGAAAACCCAAAATTATTTGCCCAGTTTAATAGTGCGAATGTATCTTAATTATTTTTTTGAGAAAAACATTTAGTTTTAATACAAGGTTAAAATTTGATATAAGGGTTATTGAGTTATTGGATTTCTTTACCAAATATTTGAATTAATTAAAACAAGTCCATTAAGGCGTTAACCGTTAACGAATGCCGAACATTTTTCATAACATTTCTGAACTAAATACAGTCTTCGGCACTTTTCACTTTCCCTTGAAGTTTTCATTTAGATAATTTTCTACACTGCCGTTTTTCATCCAGACTAGCTGTGTTTCGCGATTTCGCTCATGTTCTAGGGCAACTTCTTTTCGCTCCCGGATAAAATGTAGCCCTTGACACTCGGGGAGGGTATCGCTTCCCAAATTGACATATTCTTTTCCAATCGGTAAGAAGGTACAGAAGTTTCGGAGCCTATCGGACAAATGTTTCCTCTATAGTATTAGTTAAGAAGTCAAAATAATGATAGTTTTGTGATTTTAGCATCTAGCAAAAAATGCTAAAAGCTACAAACATCGCGCGTAAAAACAGAAAATGATGATCGTCGCGGATATTTGCATTCTCACACAGCGAACGACACAAAAACTCCGCTCCTACTAATTTACATATAAAATTCTACTTCAAAGAACTTTTTGTCATTTCTCGTCAACGCTTCTGTATGCCTTCAAATATACCATTGGAAGAGCTTTTTTGACGCATGTATAATCGTACAATTTACAGGAACTTACTAGGTACTATGAGAATTTCTATGATTTTTGGTTTCTCGATCCTTTAGTACGGATGTACCTAATAGATTGTTGTTGTACTCATATCGAGTGACTTGCATATTAACCTACGCCATGTATTTGATGAACTTTAACAAATAGTACAAGACGAAACCCATGTGTAAATCAATCATTGCTGTCACAATAGTAATGCCTGTCCTGTCACAGGTAAACTCTTGCGCAGACACGCACACCAATACCGTTAGTTCACACATGCGCGGTAATTCAATAACTGCGACACCTGAGTGTTGAACTGGCACCATTCCACGTCACACGAAAACCAACGCTAATAGAACAGTTACAAAGTTGAATGTCGACCGAAATAGAAATTGGTTAAGGTGTGTGCGTGTGAAGTCTTATGTAAACCCGTCTCATGGTCATTCCTTTTTAGATCTTATCGTAAGAATTTTAAAGTTCATTTTCAGTGTACGTACACATGTCAATTCAAGTCCTGCTTTGGATCGCAGGTATAAGATTTCCGACTTTATTTAAGTGGTGGTAGGGCACGTTTTCGGTCGTGCGGCAATGTTACCGGCCGTACCAGCCGGTGCCAGGCGACGTAAGAATGCGTTCGAACACCGAGTAGGTACAGTTACCTATCGTTCCTCTGTTTATCACAACTTGTTTGTCTAATTTTTAGTTAATTCTCGACCTTGGGGGATTCACTCATAATTTGTCCATCGAAGCTCTAGCTGCTTCTAGTGTGACCAGTTTTCTATTATTTTTTATGTTACTCTAAAGGCAATTGTAGTCAATAATGTTTCAACCAGCAATCATATTTTATTGGAAACATATCTAACCAACCGTCAAACAATGATAAGTTTCTGGTGAAGATGGTTTTAGTTAAAATTAAAGAAAGTTTAAAACGAAAGTCAATTTCATGTTTACTGACATTATTACCATAAAATCCCTTTGTTATATTTTTAGCACAAGATCTTGGGTCTTTATGCGACCACATTAAAATTGGGCCTGACATTCAAAAAACCTGAATCTTAAAGCTGGGTCTCCCCGGTCAGTCGGTAATGCCCCACATTAGGCTGATGACACACTTCTCGATATACTTCGTAAATACGGTTGTTCGTAAGGTCATCGATACATCCTGCAGTTTTTGCTTATCGCCGATTATTTATTTCATCAACTTGGGTTTTTATCTTTAATGTGGTTTTATTATCAGCTTTAGTCTTCGTTTTTTGTTCGATCATTCGTATTTCTGTTTAGGCATTAGTAAAATTATTTTATTGCTTTGATATCTGATTGTGTAGGTTAGTATCCTCTGATATTAATTATCGTACCCTTAGCACATAGAGTTGTTAACTATCCCAGCGGAACTGCAAGACGTAACATATTTACATATTCCCAAACTTGATTTCAATTAGTTGTAGAGTGCCATACTGTTTCGGAACGAGCATCAAGTAAATTTAATTAACTGGCGAGGATAATTTATGCAAGTTACGGAGTCGGCACTGGGGCTGCGCGAGATTGACGCCGATACTAGACTTATTGTTCAAGTGATAGGACCACATGTGTGTCATTACTACATATTTTATCCTAGACAAAATGATTGAGAATTTGTTATGATAACGTTGAGGAATTATTGTCTCCATGTAATATTGTATGTACAGTAAGGCTTCGTTTTCAAGCCAATGAGAAATAGAATGGAGGACTTTAAAATTGAAGAAGAATTGAAAATAATTACTTTATAATTACTCGCTAGATTAGCGTTAATGTTTTAGCTTTATTAAAAAACCCCATGGCCCAGGATGACTTTGTTTTCAATAAGACAGCTTTGAATTGTCTATTTCTTATTTACTAGCTTAGAATATCTACCTCGATGACATAAACCAAGGGATCCAAATGCAGGATGCAATTGCAACAGTTGACGATTCATCAAATAAAAACCGTCGTCACACAAGTCCTGGCAATGTATTCAGAATATTAATGCGGCTCCGACTGACTAGGAGGGAATTAGAGCTTCTAACCCTCGTCAGCTAATTGGACGCTCAGACTGGTGGGACGTCTAACTGCCGCCTCTGACGCTGTCAAAGCCTGTTTGCTACTGTAGCTTGTACAATATTTCCTAGCTAGATGATTTACGGTTGTCTCTTTAAGTTATTTTTGTAACTACATTTTTGGATGTTTTTTTCCTATGTGTATCCGCAACTGTCCTTTTAACATCTATTATTTGCCAAGTAGTGAAGAGTTTTTTTTTTTGGCACAATGTCTTTTAAAACGAATTCAATATTGTTCCAAGATATTGTCTATACAAATAAGTAAGTCTGTAAGATAGATTGATGGTATATTCTCAAGTATGTGACAGTGTTGCCATCTTTATTAAACTACTGTTATCATAGGTTGTCTAAAAGAAATAAAATATTTGCTACGAATGAAAATCATACCTGTTGCAAATGTGATTTCTCTATATTTTACTATTCTGATGCATTTATTTTTGAAGTAATTTTATTTGTACATTTCACGCCTGCAGCTTTAATTAGTCAGTTTTGAAAACTATTATATAACTAAATGCAGTGTGGGCTAATTGGATTTTTATATAAATTATTAATACTCTAGAAGCAATAATGTTTATAGACGCCGTAAATTATTCTGCTGCAAATATTTATTGGTACTTGTCACTGTTTTTTACCCGACTGCTGTCGCATTAAAGGTGTATAATGATTTGTTATTTTCCTCATTAGTGTGAAATATTAGACGCAAACTAATAACTTGTTTTTATCTTTTCCAGGTACGTACAAAAGGAGCACAATACCAACTTCCTTGTCTTCGGACGTCACTCGGGTATCATAGAGTTTGTTTATTTCTTCAACGTGTATAAATAAACGATCGGCACGGCAGGTTATTAATAATTATCTTTATTGCCTAACCAAATTATTCGAGCACTCAAGGTCGGCGTAAAGGATTTTGGGGTCGCAGCGTTTATCGAAGTACATTTATTTATGTTTTCGAATTATTTTAAGTGCGAAAGTAAACAACAATTGAGCTTTCCTATTAGCAACAGATTGTCCGACAACACGGAATTGTTTGTAGACGTCTGTTTCTAAGCAAAGAATAGAACAACCCATTTCAGGAAAATGTCAGACGATAAAAGAATAAGTATATAGAGCTGCGGATCTGTCCTATTGTCTAGCGAAGGGCTCGGTTGCCTCGCGCAACAAATATTTCTATGATCTACAAATCAAAGTCGGGTCATGTGCAATAAATTGGTAAATCTGATTTACCGATTGAATTTCCCTCTTGGTCCCTTCATTAGGAGGTTCTATAGGCAGGTGATGTCGATACACAAACTAACGAACAGTCAATATAACGCCATTTTCCTCTTCCTCACAGGCGAGAATTCGACGACGCCCATTAAAAAAGGTAAAAAACTTAATTTATTCACGTAGAATTGAGTATTTTTTTAATACTTTTCCTCTGTAAAACCCGTGGATCAGAGGACCAAATCGGTTTAGAGAATTTCCCAATTATTTTCCTGATACCTTAAGGTCCTTGAAGGATACAATGATACCTACTAACATATTGTTCTGCTAAAGAAGAGAACAGGTTACCTAAGTACGTATATACTTAACTGGTTGAACCTTTCTCAACATCAACAGTTCAAGGTCACGTCTCAATGTCAAGGTAAATTGAATTGAATATGTCGGTTACGCAGCTATAATAAACTGCGTCAGTTGATTTCGTTATGGCTTGTTTGCGTTTGACTTGATTTCAACTTGTTAATGTACGCATTTAGAATATTGGTTTCATGGAGTTAAATATAAATGGCTTAAGGATCTATATTTACACACGGAGTATAAAGTTCCAAACTAAAATGTACAATTGGTGTCTCCCTACTTCACAAATCTAGTTCAAACCAGTTTAAACAGAATAAAATTCAGCTAATTCAATAGTTAATCTCTCCGAATTCGTAATAGATGTTTCAACAATGAGTTAGGTATAGGCGGTGCTTAAGTAATGATTTTAGCTCCGTGCATAATTTATGCAAAACTGTGTGTATTGTCGCGAACTAACTGCGACCTTGCTCTTGACAATGACTGCTGGAACGAATGCTGTTGGAATTCGCTCTGTAACACATCTAGAATGTTCTTTTGCTTTTTCAAATTTAATGTACCACTGTTAGTTATAGAAAAATCTTGTTGAGGGATTGCATGAGGTGTCCATCAATATTACCGACTGCTTAAAAATGGTGTGAGAGCGAAAACCATCCTGTGTTGTTTGTTATTGAAATCTTTGAGAACCAGCAAATAGCCTTTATTTAGCCAAATAAAGAATACCAGTGGTATAAAAATTCGCGAATTGCCACTTTCCGCCTATCAGCATTAGCATCACAAAGGTCAATCACCAGCACACCTCAGGTTTGCCGATCGTGACCACAACCTCTGCCCCCCCAATCTCCCGTAACGATGCTCAATATATCTCCACAACCTTTATGAGATCTATTTGGACCTTTGGGTCAACAACTAGACCCCAATTTGTGGACGTAATGGCGTGTTCCGGATTGATGCTTCGTCGGTTTGATTCCCGACAAGTGAAATTTTATATTAATGAGAAGGGTCGATGAATAATTTTGGCTGAATATCAATGAGTGTATTGGAATTTCTCTTGTTTTGCGCTAATGGCTGTATTTTCGTAAATACTTCAGCAATTTTAATGCTTATCGCCGTCTCGCTTATTGAGGTTTAGCCATAAATTAAATTAGTTTTCACTTGTCAGATTACAGTGTACCTACAGCCAGTAGCCTTGGAGAGCATATCAACACTATTTTGTACTAAGTAGCGGTTTTAAGCGGTTTAACTCGCATTTTCAAAACCCTGTTAAGTATGTGCTCACTATTTGTAAAATGTCATTTGTTTGTACCAAACTTTGTCTGAAATTCTACAGGCTTTCTTAGGAACTAAGTGCCCGTAAATAAGTACACGATATGATTCCAAAAATAATATAATTTGAATCAGTTCATGACCTCGCGAACATAATTATAGAATTTATCAAAGGAGTTATCATTTGTCGAATAATTTGTAAATGTTATTTTCCACTCATAACTGTCAGTTAAAGTAATAAATAAAAAGGTACAATTATGAAGCGAGACTAAAACAGTCGGCCATCTTAACTCACTTCCACCCTCGTGAATAATAATGGCGCCAAATTCTATTATTCCTTTTGTAGTTTTCAAAGATTTTTTTTTTCACAAAGGTTACTTCGCGAAGAAAGTTTTTATTCAATTAATTGCACCCTTTATAGAATTATAGAAGATGTATATTTTTATACTTATTTCTAAATACTTGGTCCTTCGGGATTATTTTTACTCAAATAACATTAACTTGTAAGTGGTTGTCAAAATACTTACTTTTGTTAAATAGCGTCTATTTATTTTGAGCTTAGTTTGAAATGAATACAATTAGTCTTTGTAGTTAATTTTCTTAAAGCTTTTTGGGTAACGAACTGTAATTTTAAATGTATATTAATATAGCAGTTTAAAATTCATTACGAGTAACTTCTGCGCTTTGTCATATAAAACTGTACAGCTGTAAAAACACTGACATATTTATGAACCTATTATGGAGCTATATGAACCTCAAAAATTACCATGTACCTATTTGATACATAGGAGCACATATAAAACATATTCTTCAAAGAAAATATCCTCACTCACATTCAATACTATTCAGAATCCATCCTATTCAAAATTCCCATTCAATCAAAATGCACCGTTGATTCCAGTTTCCAATTATTGGGCGTCTTACTCCTCGTAGATAATTCAGTCTCGCTGGAGACGCATCCCGGTGGTCCATCCCGGAGGCTGGCTCTGGCTACAGATCTCATATGTGATTAGCACGTTGGTGATTGCGTTTCCGAATTTCGGATTAGGAGATTGGTTACATTCATTAGTCAGTTGATTGTGGAATTTGTGGTAGATGAATTATATGTACTACTGTATGTGGCAATGTGATGTTTTATTTAGAGAGGTGCTCATGGCTAAGCTCATCACAAGGTTAAGCATCGCTTAGCGTGGTCGATCTGTGAACTAACATGACAATTTCCTGCGGGGTTCTGGAGGCACGACAAATAAATAAGTCCTGGCTATTAATTGAACATTTTTGGCACTCATTACAAGGAGCCAGGAAGTCTAACAACCGACAGTCTTACCGAGGAGTATCAGGTTGCGTTTGACTGTGCTGCGGAGGTCAGATAGACAGTCGGCCATGTAACACACTGGTACTCAGCTGCATCCGGTGAGACTGTAAGCCAGCCCCGAAACAGTTGGCAAAATGCAAAATGATGAAATAACTTTTTCAACAATGTCATAAAAGCAATATTTCAGTTTGTCGGCGCTAGATACCCACATGGTGTTGCATGGGATTGCATGGTATTGCCGAATGACAATAACTCAGCTGCAGCGATGTGTCCGATACAACCGGCTAACCGCTGTACAGTGCTTTAAAGCTGCTGGAAGTCGTAAGGACCAATTTTTGTGATATTTGGTCCTGCGGGTATTTTCCTAGTTAACTGATTTATTGTAGCGAAAAAGTAGGTAAATCATATTTATATAATGGGTTAGATCTCTTTTTAACCGACTACCTAAAAAGGAGGTTCTAAATTCGGATGCATGATAAATATTTTTTTTTATTTGCACTACATTTATTTTCTATAGCTACTTTACATTTATTTTATTCCCTTATCGTAACAATTTCTATACAATAAAGCTTTATGTAACAGGATTTGAAACATGGTTTTCCATTTGTTTGTTGATATGAAAGTTTAATGAACCGTAGACATAATGATTGCTTTGCTATCGCTCTCGTACTCAAGTGTGTCAAGGATTATTTTTATGCGTAAATTGAATCACTCGAGGTAATTGATTTTCCTTCGTCCTTCAGTATCGGTTACTGCGATTAACAGAGTACAAGAGGGAATTGCGTATTTATGATATGTATTTAGCTATTCCTATGGTTTCACTCGATTGCTGAGGGAACTACTTCTCGCAAATGGATAAGAAGACGTAGTTAAGAGTTTTACAGATATGTATGCTATGTTACAGCCAAGTTTCATCAAAATCCATCGAGTAGTTTTAGCGTCAACAAGTAACAAACATACCCATATACATATATGCATACATTCTTCCTTTACTCTTTACCTGAAAACAACGATATATAATTTCATCATAAAGCACACATAATAAAACGTCAATGACATACACTTTCACCGAACACTTCCTTCTCACTACACGTATTGCTGTCAACTAGATCATACACAAGTTCCTTCCAGCTATGTATGTCTGTGTGTATGTTAGACGCATCTGCAGCAGATTTATACGCGGCTGTCGGAGGATGCGGCGCTAATGCACTTTTCTTACTACCCGCACTTTTTGCACATGGCTAAGAAAATTATTTATATCCCGTGTACTGTGTACTGGTTTGTTTCGTGTTTGATGGAAAGAAATTCGTGTGTTTTACTTATTGGGATGTTTGTTTGGTGGATTTGTCGTTTTGGCGAGATTTTCCAAAGAAGAAATATTTGTGTGAATTCAATTCAAGTCACTGGATTCTGCTTGTGTTATTCTCAAATCGCAAGTCTGCTCGAACGTTATAATATCAAAACATGTTACATGGTTATGAAAATACATATTTTTAAAGGCAAACATAGACGTGACAACAGACAAGTGTTAAACATCTATAAGAAAAAGTCCTTTCAAGAAACATGAACTTCGGTAAATCCAACTCCTTCAAAAAAAACGTTCAACAGAAGAAACGCAAGAAACAGTAGTGCACGTCTACTTATAAAACTATTAAGCTGCATACAAACGTGTGACAAACATCGCATGTTCATATCGACGGATACTCGCTATACTCAGGCACTCGGGACAATTTTAAAAATTGCACGACTCGAGACGCCACACCGCATTTTGCTAACATTTTCTTCATGGATGGGTTTTAACACGTTCGCGTGAGCAACATCTTACAACGTCGTGTTGATATAATTATGAAAAGGCACAACGTCGTACGACGGCCTCTAGATTGTCATATTTATTTTGACGGACCATGTCAGACCTATGTGGTGGCGACAACGTTTATAGACGTCGGACGTGAAATAACGTTGCGCCACATAGCACAGATTATAAGACTACGTATAACGGCGGGACGTCTTGAGACGTGGTTTAATTTTTTATGGGAAAAAGGTGCGCCTCAGTACCAACATTTAAAAATGAGATTGCTCACGCGAACGTGTTAATATTCGCTCCTTGTACTTCGAGGGTAGCGGCCTTAGTGGCGCATAAGCAGCGGTTTATTAGGAAATGTAAAATACACTAAATACAGCAGCACCGATTTTATTTTCTGACTGACTTCTTTCTTCTTGAAAGAGGACTTCTTTGATTCTAAAACATGAAACAGTCTATTTATATCACGATCAATTAAAAGTTTTTTTTTTATTTTCGTCGTTCGCGAACTAATAGCTCCTTTGTGATAAGAACTAAGTAGTTACCAATCTTGTAATAAATTGTGATATTCCTAGAACTCCGTAAACTTTATTAATTGAAAGAGCAATTTTCCTTACCTACTCCTAAAAATGTAATCCTAACTAATATTATAAATGTGAAAGTAACTCTGTCTGTCTGTCTGTCTGTCTTTCTGTCTGTCTTTCTGTCTGTCTGTCTGTCTTTTCTTCACGCCTATACTACTGAACCGATTTGTGTGAAATTTGGTACAGACATAGTTTGGAACTTGAGAAAGGACATAGGATAGTTTTTATTACAAAAAAATATAAAAATAAAAATAAAATTTATTTCGGACATATAGCGCCATCTATTGGTCAAACCAAAAATCACTATTCCACGCGAACGAAGTCGCGGGCAAAAGCTAGTTAAGTTATAAATATGAATAAACTTCTAGGAACTACCACTTAAACAGCTTAAATTACTTAAATTAAATCTATCAGCGACGCAAAAGTGTACGTAAATCGCTGCCGCTTATGACCGTAACTCGCTGGCGCTTATCACCATGTTTCAGCCGAGACATAGCCGTGTCTTGTGGAGTCGCTGGTGAAGCCATTCCGGCGACGCCATGCATTGCATTCTTTTGTCCTGTCATTCATTACCATGTCCACGTGCACTATACACTGTTTTATGGGAAATACCGTCAGTTTACTAACACTCCTTTTGTGTTATAAATGCGTTGAAAGCGTTTGTTGAACTATGTTTATTTAATGAGGATTGTTATGTTAAATGTAGTCTCAGTGTAGTATAATTCATAAATTCCTACTTGATTGAATGTATAAAGTGGAAAGTCGGAAAATCATTCTCGCTATTAGATATGACTTGTTAACTGGGTTTTGGAAATAAGAGGTACATAGTTTGTAGCGGCTTCATGTAAAACATCTGCATCTTAATTGTAGTGCGCACGATTACGAAATGCGCTCTGAATTTTACTTGTCCTGTATCAGTTTTGCTTGTTAGCATTGTGGCACATAAACACTGGCTGTGTTTGCTCCTCTCGATACTATGGTACATCGTTTACCCATGTGAATTAAAACATAGTCGTCATAAGACATTGGCGGTGTAATCGCAGTCAGCGGGTGCAACACGTTAACGCGACATTCATTACCATAACTACGTAATAATGGAAATTCCTAGCGTTTCTCTGAATGACTACAGCGGAAAATTTCAAACAATTTTGTAATGAATGATGATGACTTTTCAGTCATCAAGAAATCTATATTCTATACGAATATAACAACGAGGATATATTTTTGTTTGTTTGGTTCTACCCTAAAAGCTCCGAGACTACCTGCCTGCCCTACCGGGATCATATTGTTTCTAATATATTGTTTAAACTTTATAAAAATACCACCTGTATTACATGGAACGCAAATAAAGAATTGAATTGAATTGACTACCGAACCGGTTTGAAAAAATATTTTGCTGTTGAAAAGCTTAGTCGAGATTAGTCTTCCCGAGAAACAGGCTATGTTTTATCCCGCTGCGGGCAATAGTTCTATCAAACATCATTATAGCCTACAATTCTATATATTAACGCTATTTATTCTGTATCAGAGCGTGACGCGACAATATTTCAGCTGTAACCTCGCCGGTAACCTACGTGTCACACGATAGTAATCACTATGTTTATCTGTACGTTTATCGGTAATTGATACAACAGGCAACAGCTTCCGCTCACGTGCGCTGATCACACGGATGTGATTGTCAGCAGTTTCCATTTCCATAAGATTTCCTTTGTTTACTGGAAACTTATTTTTACAATTATTTTGCTGGTTATCTTTAGAATCTATCTATTTTACTATCCTTTCTGTCTCGTCGATAAGATAGGTACAATTAAAGGAGATCTTTCGGCTGAAACTAAACCCGCGACGAGGCTTGTTATCTAAAACTCAATGGTGGCCTGCAACTAAATTCCTCACACATAAATCTCTGCCTCCACCTCCCACTGTTACCTATAGTATTGTTAGTTGACAACTATGGCCAAAATTAAACCAATAATCAACCATAGTACTTACTCCCGCATAAGAACTAAGTACTAATAAGTTCTTAGGTACCATCGTAAAAGTGTTCCTCCACAATTTTTGCCTCGTCTCACGGGAAAATATAGCAGCCTATCATTGTGCACTGGGTTACTTGAGTTTTATTTCACAACACACATTCACTGTACCACAGTTACATAGTCAACCCATACGAAGGATATGGAAAAAGACAGATGACAGATCATAGCGGAAGTTATTATATTAGTGACGTACTAATTAGTATTACTAATTAGTGATGTTACAACATCCCCCCTGTTAAGTTTAAATTAACCCTTGACAAACAATAGACTTAAGACTATGGACTGACTTGACAAAAATTGACTTTATTATACATAGTTATGATAGACAAAGGTTTTTACTTAATTATGACTTAATTTAGATTACAATTATATACTTAATCTATTTCTTCTATTAGCCTACGAGAAGGCTTTACAAATCGACCTGAACGTGTGACAATTTGACTACTTGAGGATTGAGATGAGAGTTCTTGAGGTCCAGCCTTCTGACTGTCACCATCCTCTCTCCCCTGCGACGATGACGACGACGACGAGTTGGATAGCATAGGAGAGTACTTATGCCTTAAGTGAATTCTATTTCTCCTATACCTAACTCCATTGACATCCTCAATGACATATGACCTATTATTTGCCAGCCTTTGCTTGACAATGGCATGTTTATAGTGACTGTTATATGACTTTAAATGACAATTAGACTTATGACTTTGACTGGAGCTATGACTATTCAAAATTCCAACAAAATAATCTTGATTATTATTATGACTATGACTTGAATTAAACGACTCTAAATGACTGATATTTTTATTTTTGAAGCAATATTTAGCAAAATGACCAAATGATTTACATGACCTGCATTTGACTCCTTGCGCTGGGCACTTGTAGCGGTGAGATTGCCCACAGCGGCTACACGTCCTCGAGCGCCTTTCAGGGTTGGGAGACTTCCCTGCGCCAGAACCCTGCTGACCGACTGGTGAAGCTCGCTGTCGACGATCCCCTCGACTACGGCTCCTCCGACGTAGATGCATGACATTTTCTGACTTTTCAACGTTGGAACTACTGACAATTTTTTCAGCATCCTGCTGTGCGACGATCAGTGTTGTTGCCAGTTCTCGCATCTTCTGATATGTCAGATCAGGTTCCTGGAGTAATCTCTGACGTACATGCGCTAAATCCATATGCAGATTTGCAATGAAAATATCCCTGATGAGCGATTCCCTGAGTGTTCCAAATTCACAATCTTGGCTTTTGTTCTCCAGATCTGCTAGGAATCCTTCGATCGACTCGGATTTCTGTTGCTTTCTGGTGAAGAACATGTGACGGCACATGGTTATGTTCCTTCTGGGCTCAAAAAAATTTTGAAATTTGGACTTGACTTCGGCAAGCGTGGTCTTCTCAATGGTGAGGTTGAAAGTATTGAATATATTTAAGCCCTTTTCACCTATGAGATGCAACAAGATAGCTATCTTACGCTTTTCGGGTGCCTTATCCAAACCCGTGGCCAACAGATACAGCTCCAACTGCTGCCACCAGCGTTTCCACGCCTCCGCATTATTATTTGTGGAATCTGACGAAATTTGCAGTGATTTTATTTTGCTGTTAAGGCCTTGGACGCCATTATGGTCGCCCACGCCGCATGGCTCGGAACTCGACTGGTCCATTTTCGCGACCGACTGTCTTCCAGACTTCGACTTTTTTGACTTGAGTTCTTCTTGACTTCTGACACCATGTAATATAAATGAAAGTCCTTGATCTTGGGTTACTTGAGTTTTATTTCACAACACACATTCACTGTACCACAGTTACATAGTCAACCCATACGAAGGATATGGAAAAAGACAGATGACAGATCATAGCGGAAGTTATTATATTAGTGACGTACTAATTAGTATTACTAATTAATGATGTTACAACAGACAGCTATCAGGCTATCACGCTAATTCGCGCAGATTGCGGCTCATTGTCCACCGTCAGGCACCGTCACGGTACATGATCAAGGACGTACATTATGAGGCACATATTAGATGTCAGGTTTACCTAACTACTGGGAAATCCCAATTTTTCTATTCAAGTGCAGTTGAAAATATGCTGTAGAATTCTGGCCGTGACATTGATTTATTCTGGCTGAATTAAGATTTTAGGTTGTGGTAGGTATATTTCGATACCAAATAGAGAAACATATACGAAACCCGATAAATAATTTAAGAACAATATCTTCGTACCCAAGGACCAAAGACTAATATCAAAATTACAATATCAATAGAAAATAATCCTTAACAAATTACTACTATACTAAATCATCATAATACCCTACTAAACAAATACACAAAAGCAGCTTCGATCAATCACAGACAAGTATTAACGCTACAGACGTAAGTACGGCGGATAATGGCGCGTGCGTCGAACCGGAAGTGACGTCGACGGGTGACGCAGCGCCACCTCATTTCCGGTCGCCGTCGATACTTGCCACTGATTATTGGAGCCTGATTTACTAACAGCTCTGGAGGCTGTGTTCGTTGATGACTGATGACGCCTTGAATCTCGAATATTAAGGGTTTCGTGGTTATTTTTACCCACGACGGAACGGAGCAGGTATATGCGTTTAGGGTGAGAGATGTGCGTTTGTGCGTTTGTGTGTTTGTGTGTTTGTGTGTGCGTTTGTGCAAAGTAATGTTCCCACATATCTTCTAAACTAATGATCTGATTTTGATGCGGTTTTCAATAAAGGGTTTGTGTTCGATAAGTTCATGTTCTTAGATAGGTGTCATGGCTGTAACTCACTAGGGGGCGCCACAATATTAGTCCAAACAGCAAAGTAATGTTCCCACCTACCTTCTAAGCTAATGATCCGATTTTGATGCGGTTTTCAATAACGTTTTTGTGTTCAATGAGTTCATGTTCTTAGATACGTTTCATGGCTGTAACTCACTAGGGGGCGCCACAATATTAGTGCAAAAGAGCAAAGTAATATTCCCACCTACCTTCTAAACTAATGATCCGATTTTGATGCGGTTTTCAATAACGGTTTTGTGTTCGATGAGTTCATGTTCTTAGATAGGTGTCATGGCTATTAATCACTAGGGGGCGCCACAATATTAGTGCCAAACAATGTTACAATATAATCAAAACGTCCGATTACAATTCTGTTTTCATCAGCAATGTGTACGTGCTTAATGCATGTTCCCAAATAATAAAAATTACGCCTGTAACTCACTAGAGGGCGCTACAATATCGGTGCAAAATAATATTGCAATAACATATTATATAGACTATAATTCGTATATGTTCTCTAAAAAGTCTGAAATAAAATTAAGCAAAATTAAAAATTTTGAAAAAACCCCCGACGGTAAAAATCTTATTGAAAAATAATAAAATAACTCAAAACCCCCGACTTAACCCAATTATATAGGAATAACCGTCGGGGGCTGCCTTTTCTATATGAAATTTCAACAATTAATTGAGTGTATTTTATGTCATCGTTAAACATCTACAATTCTTCAATAATTGTATTCACGACACTAGAATCCTTTAGCTGGTTTAATGGCAGCTCCCGAGACGGATATTCCTATATAATTGGGTTAAGTCGGGGGTTTTGAGTTATTTTATTATTTTTCAATAAGATTTTTACCGTCGGGGGTTTTTTTCATATTGTTCTTAAGATTTTTTGAAGACAGTAGAGGTAACTTATCTCTGCATCACCCTAGGGTTGACTGGAGAGAATGCCTGTGGCATTAAGTCCGCCTATGTAATACTATGTTGCCTAAAGTTAAATAAATAACTTCGTATTAATAAATAATGCTCTAATGTAGGAGATCTTTTATGCAAGTCATCCCATTAATCAGCATTGAAGTGCGTAATAACTACTATGCATTTATATTAGACTAAAAGAAAAATAAACAGAAATATAACAACACCAAAACTCTTACCACAAAACTAAAAGATACCAACACTCGATAACATCCAAGGTTAGCACCAACACGTAGGGACACAGGTATATCATGCAGAAGACAAAAGTCGAGCGCATGTACACACGTATAATTTCGGGAACTCACGCGCCCTCGTATATTCTGTCCCGTATTGAATGTAATACAGGGACGAACTGGGACTGGGGCCCGATGTGAAGGTGATAAGACCTGGGGAGCGTCATTAGTGTCCGACTAAGTAATGGAGCTGGGACCTGGGAAGTTTAATTTGTGAAAAGGTGAGACTGTTTCCAAGAATACGTGCTGGTCCTGAATCTGTGCATGTTATTTTTTTTTATATGTTGTATATTTTCTGTGTAAAAGTGTTATTTCTTTGCTTAATTTACCACCAGACGTACATGAATCGTGCTTTTTCTCTGCTTTGAAATAATGTATTTTTTATTTTGTGTCATTTTTTTTTTATCATCCCTCCACGATGTTATCAGAAAGCGTGTCTACATTAAACTAAGTAATGTCGTCATCAGAAGTTGATGGGACCCTTTAATCCATCCCTGGTCTATATAGTCTGGGGCCGGACCGAGACGAATAGTTGTTATAACTCGGTCCGACTATAATGTCACATGTCACCTTAGTTTATTTGCTCCGAGACAAATGTGTGTTTCTGTCTCACTTGTTGCTTCTTCGCACTTTGCACTATTTATCTAACTTACAAGTTTTTGAGGTTAGCGACATGTGTAACATAATATAGGTCATTGCTTTGTCGTCCTTTGGGACTTTTCGTTTGCCCCATATTTTTGTTGCCTTATTTTGTTTTAAAGATTCCTGTATAATTTGGCTATCGTCGCTTAAAAGCAGACATACAGACCTAAATACGATTAAATATTTTTGCATTTAATATCGCAGTGATTTATCTTATCCTAAACAGTGTGTACATTTTGTTCGTACATTATTAAATAGAGACATTAACAAAGAGAGTCCCATCGCAACTCGGTCCAAATTCACAAACTCCGAGCGGATTAACTAATGGGGACTTTGTTCTTAATGAACAATAGACTCTTCATTATTCAACCAAATCCCTAATATATTCCGTTTACAAAGGAATTTTGTGCATCACATTTATCGAAGTTTCCAGAACCGTCTCAATAATGTACGAGAACTAATGTAATGGGCTTAAAAGTAAAAGTTCTGTAAATAACATAAAGTCTGGTCGGCTTGTTGTCTTGCTCAAACAATGGCAGATAACTTGAAACGACTCGTCACTGTGCAATTGCATTAGGATTTCCACTAACTTCTAAATTCTCCACAAACTTTTTCTAAGAGCTTGGAAACTTAATATTTATTTTCAATTGTTGTGGAATTTTCTAACAATTCCATTAAGGTTGTGAACAGTTTTCAAACCGCATTACTTCTCTACTGCACCTAGCATGACATGACATGTCGACAAACACCTAAAACGGTTTCAAAAACCTCGATACAGCATCCATTGTGTATTTGCGCATATAGTCTGACCGCACCACGGACGCCAGCCCTCAAAGGAATTGAAACAAAGCCGTCAGACCGCACCTGTGTGGGCTGGCTGTCTGATTTGCATGAGAAGACAATATCTGCCGATGATACGATGTGATACCTCTCATGATACGCTTCCCGGAATACTGTTTTGATCCTCATATTTGTAAAGAGAAGTTTCCAGGAAAAGTTCGGAAATACATCGATGTTTTGGTCTAAATATGTGTATGTTGTTTTACCTTTGGGGACGAGCGATGGCAGTACATGGCGAACACTTTCACAAATGGATGATCAAACTTTACAAGTAAGACAATATTTCTCCAGCTTCTGTCCACATTGCGCAGCGTTGACTTCTCCGATCTGAGGAAGGCTTTAAACACTGAAAGTATATCGCGCAATTTTCTCGCTGAAGAGCAAATATTTGCGAACAATTAACAATCGGGTGCTCGCAAATAGAACAATATCTTTGGCAAATAGAGCCGTATCTCAAGTGAGATAACTGGATCTGTAGAGTGCAACGTGCCACCGGAAGTGTACGTGTCCATTGTCCGCTTCCGGCGCCGAAGCCTTTGTTTGTAAGTTTTGTGTTTTTGTTGCTGAGCTCACTGCGATTTCATACTGTTAAAAGGTGATAGAATGCGAACTTGCTTCCAATTCCTGTTTTGGGGTCACGTTTTGTTTGATAAAACGGTTAAATTGCTTTTATGTACCTTTATTATCACTTAACCTACGCAGTATTTTTCTTGGTTTTTATTGGTTCTTAGAGCTACGTCCTTCGCTCCGCTACAATTCCGCTAAAAGAATAGTACCCGATTAAAAGTTCTCCAATAAAAACTTGTGCCCTTTACTGCTGAAGTCTATTAGAGCTCTTATAAACTCAATAATCAACACTATTATTGGCCATTACTATGATATTTAAAAATAATTATTTTTGTCCGTAAATGAAGGGTGTGTACAATGGAGCCGGGAGTGACAAGTGGGTCAACAGCGTACTAACTTAGACCACCTGTCGGCAGCAGAATGCTAAACAACACCCGTCTCACCGCGCTGATGTGCATCTCACACTCACACCTCGGGGGTTCGACTCCTGACTGACAACTCACTACCTGTCCGACTGACATGATAGAGGAAGGAGATCGAACAAGTTCATTGCCAAAGATAGATTTGCAGATAGTTAAAACTTTGTGAAATATTGATTTCTGACACTTACGCGAACATTAGACATTTAAATGAAACTACTTGATTTTATTTACTCCCGATGTATCGGATGCGTCGGTCACGGGCAGACTGATGGATTCAATAATTTCAATATAACCGTGATAAAATCCGTAATAGTAGTTTTATTTGGTTTTACTTTTAGAAAATGTCTGAATATGATGAGGTGAAAAATTTCGTACGAAGTTATTTTCATTTCTTCAAATTACTTTCACGTGAAAGTTCCGTAAATAAATCCCGTGTAGGTGTTGCTTCACAAATGACTTAGAAATAACCACAAAGAGTTATTGAGAGATACGCAGAAAAATTGTTCAGAAATAACTTCTGTGAGTGAGAATAAAATTATATGTTAAACATAAGTTGATAAAAATATTCTAATACGTTTTTCTGTTGAAAATGTTCGCTTTCCTTTAATTTTAATAATGTTGTACTAGTTTGTTACTTTTCCACGCTTTTCCACGCGCTACGGCATGGATTTCGACGAATAGCAGACAGGCTACATACTTTTTATCCATATTTAGAGGAAGGGATATATTTATTCACTAATTTATAACCCAGGTTAGGTTAGCGCAACAAGCCATGTGTGACCCAGTCAAGAACATGAAAATGTCTTCTAACTCTATGCTCCGTGCACCGCGCCAATTTTATCCAATTTAAACTTCGCCCAAAGCATCGTATTAACTTTTACGCGAAAAGAACTCCGGCTTATAATCTTATTTTGGATACTCAGGTAAGATCTCGTTTGCTTATTTGATAACATTTCCAAATTAAGTTTCCGTGACTAAATAAAACCTCTGTACTGTGTACTCGTTTCAAGTGTGAGTTTTACATAAATCCTGAGATTTACATAATTACTTTTAATTGTGTTTATACATCTGTGTTAGTTCAAGGATTTGCGTCAATTTACAGCAGACATTGATACTTTAATTAATAGCCAGTTTTATTTTAATTTTGTTTTGCATTTAGATTTATATGCGGATTAGTCATTTGTTTAAATAAATACGTCAATATAATGTATTGTAACAATAACCCCTAAGTAACGGCATATTTATCTAAAACAGTTACATACTCTTCACCAAAACACTAAAAAACTACAGCTTGCCAAATATAACAAGTGACCACATCCAGCAATTTTCCCACACAACCCACTGAAAATCAAAGCGCCTGACTTTCCTCCACAGATTAAAATAAGTCTTAAACCGTTGATAGCCCTTCGGACGAAGTAATCCCTTAATCAATGCTGCATCGTACCGCGGTATTATCATCTGTATAATACTTGATACTTATTTAGGTGCCGTCGGCTTACGGCTAAATTATAGCCGCCTTTGTTTCTGGTCGAATTTTTAATATCTCTCGGATCCGCTGCTGTGTCCCTGCCTTTATGTCGCGTTAGCCCGGTTTACATTAAGCTCAGGTAACTTAGTAGTATTAAGATTTTAGATATTGTTTGGTGAATGCTGTGGTGATTTTGTTTTGGGTATTAAAGACTCGTTTTTGGCCAACAGTTCTGCAGTTTTTGCGTAGTAACTCAACTTCCATTGTGTATGAAATTCATACTGCATACATTACTGCTCAGCCATAGAGCTGCCAAACTCCATCAACTCGAGATTCCTCAACAAAAAGGAAAACATTCTTGCCATCATAAACATGATTTAAGCGGGTTACGTAAAGCCCTTAAATTTTATGACGGACCAAAGTTCGATTCCCGGGCGACACTAAAGCGTTATGTACAGATACTAGCTTTTGCCCGCGACTTCGTTCGCGTGGAATAGTGGTATTCGGCAGATTTTTTGTTTGAACAATAGATGGCGCTGGTTGCCCGGAATAAATTGTATTTTTTATTTTTATTTTTGTAATAAAAACTATCCTATGTCCTTTTCCTGGCTCTAAACTACCTCCCTGTCAATTTGCAGCTAAATCGGTTCAGCCGTTCTTGAGTTATAAGTGGAGTAACTAACACGACTTTCTTTTATATATATAGATGTAGGTACATGAAAACAAAAAAGTGTTATTATTGTGTAACTAAATACTATCCTAAAACAAACAAAGTACCTACTATATAGAAAACAACTACAAAATGAAACTGTGTTTAAAAAGTAATATTACGATGATAATTATATCGCATAAACAAATTAGCGCTGCATTCAACCGTTCAGTAGGGAGCCGACCGCGCGAGTGAGCCGCGCGGCATGGTATCTCGTTGAGCTACACCCCCCTCCCGGCTTGCCCGTAAGCACCGCCTCTCTCCCGCCGCGCCGGCCAGCGCAGAGAGCGAGTTGGTTTTGTTTCGGAGTTATTTATCATTGTTATCTTTAAAGTTTTTTGTTGAAATTAAGTTATGTCAAAGACAATTTTATTCACAATTTAGTACTCTTAACCAACAACATATTTATTTGAATAAAGATTAATATTATTATGTTGATACAACTTAAACAAATTATTTCGACCAAATTAGGTACCATAAAAACGGTTTTTGTGAGTTAATCTTAAAAGATAGACATACACTGTCGCGGACTGTTTTTTAGATCATTAAAAGAGCTATTATTCCTTAATACATATTTTTTGTGTATCTTGAACCGTTTTCACGGCGCACGCAACGGAAGGCTTCAAAGATGAAATAATTTCTCCCGTTTTTTACACATTTACCACTATATCTTTGCTCCTATTGGTCGTAGCGTGATGTTATATAGCCTATAGCCTTCCTCGATAACTGGACTATCCAACACAAAAAGAATTATTCAATTCGAACCAGTAGTTTCGGAGATTATCGCGTTCAAACAAACAAACAAACAAACAAACAAACAAACAAACAAACTCTTCCGCTTTATAATATTAGTATAGATAAGTGTAGTAGTGTGTGTTAGTATAGACAGGTGTTTTGTCAGTGTGTGCGTGTCGAAGCGAAACGTTTCACTATAACCGCTGAGTGGAGGTTTTATGAAGAAACTTGAAGCGCAGGTGACCCGCTTTTTTAATAAGCGCCATCTACTGGCATTTCCTTGAACTATGTTAATATAACGCAAACTTGTTATTTTTTAATTGTGTTAAAAGTTACCGCGGCGAGAGTTCGCTTATGTTATCTAGGACATGTTTTTTTACGGTGGAGTAGTAATTAATAAGGTTTAGACTTTTACGTGTCTACATGCATATCAGTGGCGTAGCGTGCCTTGTCGGGGCCCCGTATAAAAAAATTGTTTTGAAGGCCCTTAAAAAACAATTTTTAAATATACACTCTCTTTGCCTTTTTTTCGGCAAACTTATTTATTAAATCATTTGTTGGAATTGCTTTATAAAATTTTGACATTTGTAAAATAAAATAAATTAGAAAGTTTTTATTTTTTTTCCTTACACACTTTTGGGGCCCCCATGGCCCGGGGCCCCGTATAATTGATACGGCAGATACGGCGGTAGCTACGCCCCTGATGCATATTATCGTCAGGCATCACGTTTTTATATACGATGCTAGAATTAAATAAACTGCAAGCTGCAACTGGACACTTGTCAAAGCCACGTTGTGAATTGTCAAAGAACAAGTCTACCTTAGGGCATATTGTATTATATTGATTGCACATTCTGGATAACGGATTATTCTGAGAAACATTATTGTTACTAGAGGGAATACTGAATAATTGTGGAATGCGTACAGATCGAGTGGGTATCTTAAATCTTAACTGGCCAAGTAAGTTAATATCAAAAGAACCATTGGCAATTTTATGCAATACAGTATTACACAGAAAACCATAGAAAATAGTAAATGTTCGAGTTGGATACATCGGTGTGTTCCTCCCGGGGGCGTCGTGTGAGAAGATATAGATAGAACATCTCAGAGACGGTGACGACACAGAAATATTGCTCGTATTTGTGTCTTGAGACAGAGAAACTTAGACTAATGAATTATACATTTTTGAGTACTGACAATATTCAGGGAACGTTCCTAATTTAAAAGCCTAACCTTTTAGCCTACCCTTTTAAATTAGGAACGTTCAATTTTTGTTTGTGATTGTAGCACCATGTACAGAATTATTAAACACATTTTTTAAAGTTATTAACGTTTGTAATACATATTTTTTACCCACGACGGAACGGAGCAGGTATATGCGTTTAGGGTGAGAGATGTGCGTTTGTGTGTGCGTTTGTGCAAAGTAATGTTCCCACATATCTTCTAAACTAATGATCTGATTTTGATGCGGTTTTCAATAAAGGGTTTGTGTTTGATGAGTTCATGTTCTTAGACAGGTGTCATGGCTGTAACTCACTAGGGGGCGCCACAATATTAGTCCAAACAGCAAAGGAATGTTCCCAACTACCTTCTAAGCTAATGATCCGATTTTGATGCGGTTTTCAATAACGTTTTTGTGTTCAATGAGTTCATGTTCTTAGATAGGTGTCATGGCTGTAACTCACTAGGGGGCGCCACAATATTAGTGCAAAAGAGCAAAGTAATGTTCCCACCTACCTTCTAAATAAACTAATGATCCGATTTTGATGCGGTTTTCAATAACGGTTTTGTGTTCGATGAGTTCATGTTCTTAGATAGGTGTCATGGCTATTAATCACTAGGGGGCGCCACAATATTAGTGCCAAACAATGTTACAATATAATCAAAACGTACGTGCGTGTACGTGCTTAATGCATGTTCCCAAATAATAAAAATTACGCCTGTAACTCACTAGAGGGCGCTACAATATCGGTGCAAAATAATATTGCAATAACATATTATATAGACTATAATTCGTATATGTTCTCTAAAAAGTCTGAAATAAAATTAAGCAAAATTAAAAATTTTGAAAAAACCCCCGACGGTAAAAATCTTATTGAAAAATAATAAAATAACTCAAAACCCCCGACTTAACCCAATTATATAGGAATAACCGTCGGGGGCTGCCTTTTCTATATGAAATTTCAACAATTAATTGAGTGTATTTTATGTCATCGTTAAACATCTACAATTCTTCAATAATTGTATTCACGACACTAGAATCCTTTAGCTGGTTTAATGGCAGCTCCCGACGGATATTCCTATATAATTGGGTTAAGTCGGGGGTTTTGAGTTATTTTATTATTTTTCAATAAGATTTTTTCATAATAAATTATGGAAGGTGAATAATTTGAAAGAAAAATTCAACTTGTTATACCCCTTTTTTGCATCAGTTCCTACAACATTGGCGATGTATACAGTGCCCATAAAAGTAAATACAGAAGGTCAAGACTACTGGATGGACAGTTCATGCGGTAAAAACAATTATGTGTCTCGATTTTAGAATCGTTTTATATACTGTCACTTACGTGTAAGGCAACTATTTATTTTTTAGTTATTTATGTTTTTTTGTTACCGCTGTTAGTCTGTTAGTAAAATCTCTCATTGTAAGAGGTTTGTGCCTTGGTTACACAAATATTGTTCGGTTAGATCATTCAAGCCTTTGCAATGTTATAGAAATTTTCTCGATTTGGATTTTCGTATCGTTCTGTATAGTAGGTACCGCCGGAAGCGAGTGTAATGTTAATTATTTTATCAGAGAAGCTAGGATTAATGCTTTTGCTTCGGTTCAAATACTTAATTAGCTGGCTTTTGTAACGTACCTTCACGGCGAGTGCCCCGGGGGCGGGCAGGGGACGTTGTGCACTAGTAGTAACGTGTATATTAACTACAGAGAAACCGCATCACACTGCGGTCTGTCTATTGGTCCATATGCTACAGTTTCGTGTCGGGATATCTAATAACAACGTCTGAACATACGACTGAGGACTTCATATTTGCAATACAAGCAATTTTCAATTAGTTCTCTGGAGCTGAAACCTAGTACTTGAGCAATTTACTGTTGCAAAGTTAACAGGGCGTATGTTACCAAAAAAAAAAACTTTCTGCAGAACAACTTTTTCCAATTTACGCAAAAATAGTCGTATAATTCTTCGTCACTAATTACAAGCCAACACACGATATTGAAAATAGACGTTAAAGTCATTACGCTGTCATAATTGGTTGGGGCCTGTTGGTCGGTTGGTTGCCGGCAACCTGGCCAGATTGGCGCAAATTACCGGCAACCGATGTACACTCGCGTTTATTGAAAACGTGATGTTCAATAGAGCTCGAAGATTTCTGCCATTTAATTATTTTCAATGGAGCTGCAAGTGGAGTGGGACACGCTTTTCAGTTGAAGGCTCACTTTATTTTGTTTATGAGTAAAGTGACTTGTTGTAATTATCACTTAGAGATTTTCAGAGACAGTCTTTAGAAGATATTTATCAATACTTCGTAGAACATTTTTTTTCTAAACTACTACAAAAAGTGGAATTGAAAGTTAATTTGGATTCAGCAAATCAGTTTTTACCGGTAGCCTGTATTAAATAGGCAGCAATTCGTCCAGTTTAAACCAAACACGTATAACATTGGATAGTCCCTTAATTTGATCGTCCGCTTACCCCTGTAAGCAAATATCTTCATTTACAATGTAAACCAGACTGCCGGGCGACCCGGGTAGGCAAGCCAGCCGGGTGGGCAGCCGGGTAGGACATTCATTATTAACGATATGAAAATGCAGGTGATCTGCATTGTGGGGACAGATCTCTGCTGATTACCATTTGTTGTTCAATTGTTTATTGCGTTTGTTTATTGTTTTATTGCATGAGACTTGTATTTTAGATGATTCTGAACGCTCTTATAAGTTCCTTAGTTTATGTCGTTCCTTTCGTTTTTTGATTTCTTTGCTTTTAACCTGTTTTAACCTTACTAAAAAGCTAGGGTTTTTGGCCAGTAGTTAGCAATATAAATAAACCAAATCCCAGTGTAATCCCTGTAGTCAGTGTTGCTTTATTATTTTTCTTGTAGGTAAATTTTTTGTCTTTTCTTTTTAGTCGACTTATTGACTGTATGAATCCCATAAGCACACCATATCATCATCGTATTATGTTTGTCGCAGCATGCGCCGGGAGCATCCCTTCACTAAGCTGTCGCCTGGTTTCACTGTCACGCGCTGAACATTGAACGTTTTGCCTTTAAACATAAACAAATATGTCTATAGGATCTTTCTGTTAATATTTATATTTAATATTTGAAGTAACACTTGGGAGGTACTTATTTCTTTTTTAAAAGAATATCTTGATTCCAATCGAAGTTTTCAGTCGGTTTTATACCGGCTAAATAGGTGATCTTTGTAATGTGCGTACTATCGTTCATCTTCATACTGATTTATGAGCCCAAACAAACTATCGTAAACTATGGGTACTCTCAGTTTAATGAAAATGCATGCAGTTACATGGATGGTTACAATTTTCAATCACGTTGACTCATTTATATTTAGTCATACAGACACATATTTAATTTTGTATGTGGCTACACTGTATAGTGTATAAGATATTTTTAAAGATGCTTACAATAAATGCCGTTTCAAATGTCTCTTCACCTATCGCAAGGACAACTTGACGCTTTCGCAATAAACCAACTCCGAAGCTATTACACTTAAGTTGCACTTATTCTCACAGCATAAAGGGCAAGTGACTGGTCGTAGCGTCACTAAGCCGGATGTTCGTCTGTAGGTGCTCTATGTAGTCTCTACATAGAGTCGTCTCTACGTATAGTCTCTATGTAGAGACGTAGAGCGGTGTAGCGCGCTCTTCACAAACACATTACCATTTAATTGTCACTGTCGTCTCGCTATAGTTGTGTTATTTGAATTGCTTAATGTTTTCAGCTATTTATTTGGCTCTTGTTGTTCAAGTACTTAGCAGTTGCATTTTAATTTGAAACAAACTACACATTTAAACAAAATTGTGATAAATATTTTTCTTTCTGCCTCTATACGATTACGGTTTTTTTTATTTAAACGTGGGATAGCAGTACGAAGCAACCAGAACTAATTGTAAAAGTCAACAAATATAGCCTACTCTCCAATAAATTTCAATAGAGTACAATAACTTAAAAGCAACTTATTCATTCACCAATCTTCAGTAACACAATAACTGTTAACAAGCGCAGTACTCAGAGCTTTCAATGTAAGCATCAATGGATCCACCTATCCCCGAGCGCGAAATACACTAAGTTATAATTAAGTACAAAGCTAAGTCAGAACACACTAATTACAGATAATGGTAGCTGCACGCGGCTGATTGTGTTACGGGTTAAGTTGTACTTAGCTAACTTAACTCGATGAGGCGAGGCGAGCCAATAACTTAGTATTACACTTACATACTCCCGGCTTAACTTGCTATGTGTATATAGAGAGATGGGTGTATGTTGTATGCGCCAAACGTTAATTTCCGTATGTTTGTTTTACAAGTTATCTGAGAAATTAATTTGTGGATTTCGACGCTTTTCAATTGTTGGTTTAATATTACATAAAGTTATGAAAACATATTTATAAATGTCGGAGGAACTCCAATACATATTCCAAAAGTTTTTCATTGATAGAAAGCATTGAGTTGATACCAAAAGCCAGATTATTCTGAACGGGGTCGCCTCCCTTAATAACTTCTCTGTCCCATGAATCGTATGTGATACACACCGATTGCTTTACTATTGCGTAGGTCAGTTTCAATAAAAATCTACATATATGTATAACTAGCTGTTGCCCGCGACTTCGTCTGCGTGGGCAATATAGAATTGTCAAAATACTATTTATGTCGTAGGTGTATTGTGTGTAGGTATATGTATGTGCGGCCATTTATCATCATCATCATCCCCCTGCCCTTATCCCAATTTTATTTGGGGTCGTTATTATGTTTTCTCCTTCAATACTCTTCTATCTGCCGTTGTCTCTCACGTGTGACCATTTATATTTAAATGAAAGAAGTAAAGTTTGTGACTTTGTGGAAATCTCTGGACCTAGTCAACCGATTTGGAAAATGATTACGTATGGGGCGTAAGTATTTCTCACAGCATACAAAGGTCTGATAAAGCTGCCATTTGTACCTACATTTTCTGCAGCAACTGCGACTTATCAGAAGCCAGAAAGTCTGTCAAACAGTCTTACCATGGATAACGTAGTGTCTAGTTCACTGGGTTGAGGAGATCATATATGAAGGTAGTCACTCCAAGTAAAATATTGGTACTCAAACAGATTCGGTTTGACCGGAAGTCAACAGCCACATAATTGGGAAATAGCTGGGTGGATGTCATTAGGCAGGCACATAGTTTCACTACAGGGGGTAACACTTGAGGATTTTCTGTGCACTCATTCACTATGTTAAGTTGGGATTCCACCGAAATGTTTGAATTAGTTCACGAACAGGCCAATATCTGTGAGAGTCCAATTCATGTACTTGAACCCCAGTGGGGCCCAGCAGGGCCAAGGTCTGCCGGGGCAGCGGGATGATTGTTCGAAAGAGTTACCGCGGCCCTGGTGCATAAAAAGCCTACGACGGAACACGACGGTTTTTAAGTCAGTAAGAGTCTGACACACCCTCACCGCTGCTAACCCACAGCGGGAGGGGTCATTTGATGATTTTTGACGTCATCGTTAAAAAAGAAATATGTTCGTACTTGAAGCCTCCAGTCCTTTTTTCAAAATGTGCGCTCGCAATTTGTCACTTCTTGGTGTAGCCAGCAGATCAGAAGAAACATAAGGCTGTGTTCACACTAATAATTATGTAGCTTCTCCAGAATTGATGTAAAAAGATTCGACAGCGAGCTATAGTAGCGTAGTTAATAAAACTAATTAAAAAACACTGAAAAGCAAAAAAAAAACTATTCTTAGGTGCATCGGCCTAGAAGTCAGTGTCTAATGGATGTAACTAAGTTTATTTTGCCACCGACTTCTAGGCCGATGCACCTAAGAATAGTTTTTTTTTTGCTTTTCAGTGTTTTTGGGAGTCGGTTTTATTTTTTTGTAAAAAGTTTTTTATTTTTAGCTTTTCAGTGACAAGCACAGTTGTCACTATCCGCATAAGTGGAAAGTTCTCATCAATACGAACAATATAAGCCCAAACACGAAGTAGTTTACATATTCAATTGTCGAGTTCCCTCGACCTTCACTGGTCTCCATCATCAGGTCAGCTTCAAACCTTTACTGTTGCAAAGGTCTCGTCAATACAAACAAAATAAGCCCAAACACGAGGTAGTTTACACATTCATTGTTCAAGTTCCCTCGACCTTCTCTGGTCTTCATCATCAGGTCAGCTCCAAACCTTCACCATTGCATAGTGTTATCAGACATACGCCTTAGTGTTAAGTTTTTACCCTATGTATGCCTACAATTTTCGAAAGTTGCCCTCGATTTCTCAGGGTTTCCATCATCAGATCCTGACCTGGTGACTATGGGACCACCTGGGAGGTAAGCCCTATCAAACAAAAAAAAAATTTTGCAAATCGGTCGAGGCGTCTCCGAGTAATCGGTGAACATACATAAAAAAAAAAAAAAAAAAAAAAAAAAGATCCCGACGAATTGAGAACCTCCTCCTTTTTGGGAAGTCGGTTAAAAACAATCTTGTTGATCCTTCAAATATTGTTAGAGAACGGGAGTGCATGATGACCACTAAGAGTTGGTAAATACGTAATGAAGACGACCAAGTCCCCGCGACCAAAACTAATTCATTACTATTCTAATTTGTTCATGTACCATAAAACTCAAGTGAAAAAAACTCTTAAACGTTTATTCAAATTAGGCTGATAAATCAGCACTTTTCGAACGTCAAAGACAAAAGACCCGCCCTTTACCACTTCCTATGTGTTTTTGTGAAGGTGGAGAAAACAATTACCAAGCTTTCAAAGGCCTGGGCATTTGCAACACATTGCATGGCATCCTGGAAAGTTACGTAATTCTCAGCCATCAGTTTGACTTGTTCATTAGAGAATGCAGTCTTCTGTCAGTGACAATGTGATTGCACTGGTCCGGCTATGGGTGCAGCGTGAGGGAGTGTTAGGCTTTGGTCCTGGTGGGCCTCACTGGGGTTTGCTGAATCTCCTAAAGAGGCACGTGAAATAACGCGCATCGCTCACACGGGCCTGTTAGACACGGGTCTCCTAGGACCCGGATGGTCGACGACCAACTCAAAACTAATCTCCCACGCCTATGGTGGCCAGGAGTCGTCTCTCAACACCCAGCTCTCGTGGTGTCTTACCGCAGTGGCTGAGATGAGAGGTGGGAACTTTCAGTCGTTCCGCCGCCTCATTCTTTGTCACCCCATTTCTTCTCACCCCAGACAGCTTGAATCAGGGCCGGGTACGATAGTTCGTACAGTCCACACAGTGGTGACAGCCGGGCGCCATCTCCATGAGATCAGAGTTGGGAATATATGTTTTCAAAAAATAATAGTACATTTAGCGAAAACACGTTTTATAGCAATTCTGTCTTTGTAACTGAATGATATCAATGATGTAAACGTAGATATATAAAAGGTGTTTTTTTAGACTCAGCTCGGGTCTGACTGTGACTGTTCGTAATCGTGAACAGTGTATCAGGATCAGAAGATGAAAGCAAGTTTGTCTTTGGTATGCGACGCGTAATTTGTACGTTTTCAGGCGCGATAAAGGGGTATTTCTATCTGCACTTTGTGCCTAGGCTTGTTTCTAAAGCTACAGAAACTTACCTTAACTCACGCTTAGCAGCGCTTGCGAATGACAAATTTTTCTCCTTTCTTCTAGGATCCATAAGCGTTACATGTTTTGAAAAAAATATTTATGGTTTACTTACTACTACTAATTTAACGTAAGTTGCTTTTAAGCCTTCACATTAATGGAAGATAAGCTGAAATAAAACCCCAGCTCAATTTTTTTTATGAAAAAATGCACAACTCCATCTATGACTTTAAATGATAATTATTGTTCCGATGGAAAGACATTATCTTTCCATCTTGCCGCTTTGTCAAATTTGTTGTATTTTATATACCACAGATGGAGCCGCTTTGGCCGTGGCTGAATAATTTTACCCCTGTTGACCGGGATAAAAAGTAGCCTATATGTTAATCCAGGGTACCACCTATCTCAGTAAAAAAAACAATCAAATCTGTCTAGCCGTTTTTGCGTGATTGAATAACAAACATATATCCATACATACAAACTTTGACATTTTTATAATATAAAGTAAGATTTTGTCAAGGAGTGCGGTAAACTCGATCGAAACCTTATAGGTATGAATAACAAAACATAAAGAAATATTGATTTTGAATCGACAACATATATCCGCAAAAAAAAAAATTATGTGTCACGTATTGCCTATCTATCAAACGGTAGTGGGTTTCTAAATCTATGACAGCATCCATGATAAAAGGATAGAAACCTGCGTACAAATCAAAAAAACCGGCCAAGTGCGAGTCGGACTCGCGCACGAAGGGTTCCGTACCATTATTTATAAATCGGACAAAAAAATCACGTTTGTTGTATCAGAGCCCCCCAAAATATTTATTACATTCTAGTTTTCAGTATTTGTTGTTATAGCGGCAATAAAAATACATCGTCTGTGAAAATTTTAGCTCTCTAACTATCACGGTTCCTTAAATGCAGCCTGGTGACAGACGGACGGACAGACAGACGGACGGACGGACAGACAGACGGACGGACGGACGGACAGACAGAGGAGCGAAAACAATAGAGTCCCGTTTTATCCTTTGGGTACGGATCCCTAAAAACAAAAAAAATACAGGATTCAGAAAAAGAAACAGCAAAACTCAAAAGAGGCCGTCTATACTAATTTAACAAAATATTAATAAAATACGGTTAATCCCTGTTGACCGGGATAAAAAGTAGCCTATGTGTTAATCCAGGGTATAACTTATCTACATACCAAATTTCAACCAAATCGGTCCAGCCGTTTTTGCGTGATTGAATAACAAACATACATCCATACATTCTCACAAACATTCACGTTTATAATATATGTAGGATGTAGGATTTAGACATAAAAGAGAATGCTCACCTACAATATCACCGATTACTCTAACCTTATAACCATTACCCAAACCCACAAAAAGCAAAAAATCTACAACTAGCAAGCGATCCAACCAGGCGAGTCCAACAAACCGCTTCACCCGGGCATCGAATCCCAGACAATCCTCCGTGGCTCCGTAAGCCGACAACAGACACTCTAAGCCTCAGAGTTACGCTGGCAAGTTTAAATTGCATTGGTTTCTAGACTAGAACACAGGCGGAATGATGGAGAGGTCTATCTGTCAGACGCACTACTTTTACTTTGGATTCTCAGAATTTTCTTCTTCAAACTTATTGATGAGGTTTTGTTGTTGTAATGGTTGAAACAAGTCTGTGTGTTTGGGAATTATGTAGCTCCAGTAACGTATTAAATATTTACGTATAAAAAATCTTATTGAAAAATAATAAAATAACTCAAAACCCCCGACTTAACCCAATTATATAGGAATATCCGTCGGGAGCTGCCATTAAACCAGCTAAAGGATTCTAGTGTCGTGAATACAATTATTGAAGAATTGTAGATGTTTAACGATGACATAAAATACACTCAATTAATTGTTGAAATTTCATATAGAAAAGGCAGCCCCCGACGGTTATTCCTATATAATTGGGTTAAGTCGGGGGTTTTGAGTTATTTTATTATTTTTCAATAAGATTTTTACCGTCGGGGGTTTTTTCAAAATTTTTAATTTTGCTTAATTTTATTTCAGACTTTTTAGAGAACATATACGAATTATAGTCTATATAATATGTTATTGAAATATTATTTTGCACCGATATTGTAGCGACCTCTAGTGAGTTACAGGCGTAATTTTTATTATTTGGGAACATGCATTAAGCACGTACACATTGCTGATGAAAACAGAATTGTAATCGGACGTTTTGATTATATTGTAACATTGTTTGGCACTAATATTGTGGCGCCCCCTAGTGATTAATAGCCATGACACCTATCTAAGAACATGAACACGTTGAACGCAAATCTGTTATTGAAAACCACATCAAAATCGGATCATTAGTTTAGAAGGTAGGTGGGAACATTACTTTGCTGTTTTGCACTAATATTGTGGCGCCCCCTAGTGAGTTACAGCCATGACACCTATCTAAGAACATGAACACGTTGAACGCAAATCTGTTATTGAAAACCACATCAAAATCGGATCATTAGTTTAGAAGGTAGGTGGGAACATTACTTTGCTGTTTGCACTAATATTGTGGCGCCCCCTAGTGAGTTACAGCCATGACACCTATCTAAGAACATGAACACGTTGAACGCAAATCTGTTATTGAAAACCACATCAAAATCGGATCATTAGTTTAGAAGGTAGGTGGGAACATTACTTTGCTGTTTGCACTAATATTGTGGCGCCCCCTAGTGAGTTACAGCCATGACACCTATCTAAGAACATGAACACGTTGAACGCAAATCTGTTATTGAAAACCGCATCAAAATCAGATCATTAGTTTAGAAGGTAGGTGGGAACATTACTTTGCTGTTTGCACTAATATTGTGGCGCCCCCTAGTGAGTTACAGCCATGACACCTATCTAAGAACATGAACACGTTGAACGCATATCTGTTATTGAAAACCACATCAAAATCGGATCATTAGTTTAGAAGGTAGGTGGGAACATTACTTTGCTGTTTGCACTAATATTGTGGCGCCCCCTAGTGAGTTACAGCCATGACACCTATCTAAGAACATGAACACGTTGAACGCAAATCTGTTATTGAAAACCGCATCAAAATCAGATCATTAGTTTAGAAGATAGGTGGGAACATTACTTTGCACAAACGCACACACAAACACACAAACACACAAACACACAAACGCACATCTCTCACCCCAAACGCATATACCTGCTCCGTTCCGTCGTGGGTAAAAAGTAATGACCACTGCGTTTAATGAAACGTGTCTGTAGCAGATATTGATGAGATGACAGACATTGAGGATAGGTTTTTCGATGCTTAATTTTAATTTCTCTTTATTTCGCTTTAAAACATATTTAAATTCATAAAATACATGTCTTTAATTTCATGTTACTTATTTAAGAAACCGATGAACACAGGTTTTCTTGAACACTTTCGGAGCGGCTTTTTCATCGTTTCACAGATTGTAATCAAAGTAAAAACTCGTTAAATATGCATTGGAGGCGATAATGATATCAAGCGCGTTAGCTCACTCGACTGCGCAGAGCGAGGCGTTAGCAATGACATGGTTACATTAAAATCATGTTACACACACATTTTTAGAGAAAACAACTTCCAACTTATGTTTTGAAAATTCATAAAGATAAAGATAGGTACGTTTACTTACAAATATGGGTAGGTACAATAACGGTGACAGAGATACATTTTAATGTTTCAGCCATGTTCAGTAAATTCACACGAAATCATATTTTGCAACTGCAAGGAAAAGATAATGAGGCAAATTAAAGGAAAATCCCAAAACCATACAAAACATATTTTTCGTTAATGTTTTATTTTTAGACTACTTATAAGGAAACTTATAATACACCCCTCTCAGATCAATTCAGAAGTACTGATTAAATCGTAATGGCGACATGTGGCTTCCTCGTTGATTACTTCTATTTCATTCCTTTAGTTCGAAATAATAAACCTTCGCTTTTTAAATACGTATACATTTAAATTGTATTGAAATTATTATTCTACGGTTTCTAGTCATCTATCACAACATCTCATGATAATTAATTTGTTCAATACTGTCTGCCAACACCAATGAATCGGTATTATCTGAAATTCTCCAATAATTCCATCAGAATGCAATACGTTAGCAAATTCGACAATTGTCCATCAGCTAGCAAATCCGTCGGTATCACTAAACAATAGCTTTATCTGGAATCACGGTCTAAGCTATAAATTCGTTAGTTCTCGCACGTTCTGCAAAGTTCTCCAGCTGCGCGGAGTTGCCGCACAACTTGCTAATGCTATGCGCCGCGCCGCTCGGATGATGCCTCAATTTATATTGTAGTACGGTTATTGTATGCTGATTGTGTCTTCTTGAGGCGGGATAGAATTGTCCTATTGAGGTAGGGTTTCCCTATTTAATAATATATATTAGTTCCATCTGATTTTCATGGATTGAAAACTAACATTCAACCTTTTGTAATGTCACAAAAACTTTTGACTTGTAATAGGCATGTTTTGTAAAGGCTCTGTTTATTGCTGTGGATGTACATTGTGGGCTAACGAAAAGTAATTGATTGATAGATTTATCATCTTTAGCGAAATCCAACTTACAAGATAAACTTTAAACTTCAAGAAAAATAAGAAAAGAATTCCTCTGGAATCGCAGTTTCTATGTCCGCGAATAGTCCAGCAAGTTTTCATTACCTGCACAGACTATAAATGACAGTCTTTTCACGGCATGTCCCAAGTACGCGGGCACAGTACAGGCGTACATTCCGCTCCCGGCCGCCGCCAGCGACGCACGCTCCACGAGTCTACGCTGCTGCCTCCGCGCCCCGCGCCCCGCACACCGCCCGCTCGCGCCGCGTCTCTGCGTGCGCCGATCTCGCCGTAGCTGCTAGCTACGAGCGACGCCCCGCCCCCTGCTACGAACTGCACGTAGCGCTACACCGTAGTGCTACGTCGTAGTCTAGCGAAGGGTTTATTAGTTGAAGTTGCCTTTTTCAAGGCAACTGATACTAAGTGTTTCTCATTTCGAACAGCGTCTAATTAGAGTAGCCCCCTCAGGGTAAATCCACAGTTTCGTGGTTCCCGGGTGGAAACCTAACGGTGCCAACGACCCCGGGAGGGTGCAGACCCACCGCACCCGCCGAACCCCTTCAGGGCCAGGCAGTCAGGTGGAAGGACCTGTGAAGCGGCCTTGGGGGTGGCCCCTAGTCGCCAGCAGTGCTCTCTAACCCCGCTTTTTTCCAGCTGCACCCGGGACGGTTGGGTGTCTCTACCCCAACGGCCCGGATCGGTCGCAAGACCCATAGGGCCCCACTGGGCATTAAGATTACCAGTGGGCTTACAAGCTTAGGGCTCACCGTAGGTACACACCTCCCTGACCACACCCGTCAGGGAGGGTACACATCCCCAGGAGATCCCACCTGGGGAGTTAGGTTAGTGGCCCTTCAGGCCGAAGGACACTTTTCGGCTCAGCTAGCGAGTTTGTTTGTGTTTTTCTTCTCGCTAGCGTAGCGCTAGGAAAAACACAAGGGAGGGCGCCCTTGGGGAAGTGTCCGCTCGAGGAGCTCACGTTTAACGTGTCTCCTCGGGGCATAGGTAGGTTAGCTACCCCAACCCCCCCCACCCCATCCTGTATCAAGTAGTTTATTATGACGCAAGACGTCGTAATAAACTACATCCTGGAGGTCGTGGCGAAGGACGCCGACCTCCAAAGGCGTTATGGCGCAAGACTGGCCTCCCTTCAGGAGTCAGTTGAGTGCGCCAACGCTCTATCCGACGCGGGTGCCCGCTCCCGCTCCGGCTCACGCTCCCGATCCCCACTCACCACGAGTGGAAACTCGTCCTCCGAGGACGAGTTCCAACTAGTAGAGAGAGGCAAGAGGAGGAAGGGGAAGAGATCAAAGGGGTCAAAAGCCCCTAAGGCCTCTCCCCCCTCTCCCCCTCCCCCCCCCTCAGCCACTTCAAGCGGTTTACAGACCGCCTTCCCCCCGTCCATCTAGGCCGGTCAGCCCTATGGCTGACTCTCCGGCCAGCCCAATGGCTGACTCTCCGGCCTCCCCCTCTCCCCCCTCGTCGCCGATGGCCTCTCGTGCGGCTATAGCTGGTCCAAGCAGCCGACCGGACAGCCCCATGGCCCTCTCACCGGCCACGCCTACGTCATCAGCTAGGAAGCTGAAAGCCCCCCCCCCCCTGTACATACAGGATAAATCTAAATGGACCGAAGTGTCCAAATTCTGCGCGGAGCGCAGAATCAACTACACCTCGGCCAGAAGCACGGCCCAAGGGATCCGCGTGACGGTCCCAACCACCACCGACTTCCGCGACTTATCTCGCGAACTTCGTGGAAGGCAAATCGCCTTCCACACATACTCCCTGCCGGAAGACATCCCGGTAAGGGTAGTGATTAGACGAGTCCCTAGGGAGATCTCCACCGAGGAGATCCTCCAGGACCTTCAGGCCCAAGACATCCCGGCCTTAAAAGTACACCGCCTACACAAGGCGCGCGGGGGTGACCAGTACGACATGGTACTGGTCATTTGTGAGCAGACCACCGGCCCACACCCCATATTTAAGATAAAATCGATCTGCTCGCTCACGGGCATTAAGGTCGAAAAGCCCTACAAGTCCTCAATAGTAGGACAATGCCATAGGTGCCAGCTGTATGGTCACAGCCAAGGCAATTGTTTCGCCCCGCACAGGTGCGTTAAGTGCCTAGGGGCCCATTCCACAGCAGACTGCCCCCGCCCCAAAGATGTCACGCAATGCACGGAGCCTCCAAGCTGCGTGCTTTGCGGCCAAGCGGGTCACCCCGCTAATTACAGGGGCTGTCCAAAAGCCCCCAAGTTAGCCCAAAGAAGGCTAGCCAAACGCCACAGCGCGCGGCAACAGAGGGAGAGTCCTTCGGTGAAGACCTCCCAACCCCCCCCCGCCAGACTCAGCCCACAGAGGCCATCTCCGTGGAACGCTCTCAATCACCAGAGAGCCTTCCCCTCCCTGCGCCCCACTGCAACCCCACCCATCCCGGGGTTAATGGACACCGCTGTCCCTTCCCCAGTTGCAGTAGCAATTCCAACCTTGGTCGAGCGGAGAACCACCCCCGCCCCGACCCCCATTGCACAAGCCCCAGGCCCAGTGCGCAATTCCCCTGCCCCCCCCAACGGGGAACGGGCAATAGATATTATTTTCAACGCCTACAGAGCGTTTTTCACCCCTGCCGCCGATCGCATGGCGGCGGAAGTCAAGGCCGCGGGCAACAATGCCCAAAAACTCCTCGAAATTCTGGGTAGATACCCAGACATAGAACGGGCCCTAGGGGCACTTAATTACGACTAGTATGGATAGGTTCCATACAAGGTCGTGTTTCAAACCGCGTTCCCTAAAATTGGCCTACTTCAATGCAAATAGCATGAATGACAAGAAGGAGGAGATCGCAAACTTCCTTTGCGATCACCAAATTGACGTCTTCCTTATCCAGGAAACCTTTCTCAAACCTCATAACCGCGACCCCAGAATTGCTAACTACAGTCTAGTACGCAATGATCGGTCGCGCGGCCCAGGCGGAGGCACTCTTGTCTACTATAAGAATTCTCTGCACTGCATTCGATTAGACCCACCAGTCCTAGAATCAACTCTAGAAGTATCTCTATGCCGGCTAGGCATGACGAACCACCCGCCAGTGACAATTGTCTCTGCGTACATGGCTCCAAAAAAAATGGGGGAAACGGAAAATCACTCCCTTCTCATAAAGGACCTCACCACTCTCTTCGGCCTGAGCAACTCTGTTATCATAGCAGGAGATCTCAACGCCAAACACCCTGCCTGGAACAGCAGACTATCAAACCCCAGAGGTAAAGTCATTTTCAACCATAGCGGTATACTCCACTTTGATCCGATAGCCCCAATGGAGCACACTCACTTCCCTCATCTAACGACGCATCAACCTGACGTTCTTGACATAGCTCTACTCAAGAACATTAACCTCAGGCTGAAGCAAATCGAAACCATCCACGAGCTTACCTCAGACCACAGGCCAGTATTAGTACACCTAGAGTCTCGAACGGGCCTAGACCCGGACGCCCCAACTCCTACCAGGGTGGTAACTGACTGGAAGAAAGTAAGCGAAAAGCTGGAATCTACCACGTCACCCCACCTTGATAAAATCCCCGACAATATTAGCTCAGTCGCGGACACGACGGTCGCAATCGACTCGCTAACAGAGCACGTGCAATCCATAATTGAGGATTGCTCACGGGAAGTCCCAGAGTTGAGTGATCAACGATGGAAACTGCCCGCCGACGTACGTGAATTGTTAACCGAGAAGAATGCAGCCACACGTGCCTACAGCGCCTTTCCCTGCGAGGAGAACAAAACCCACATGCGTAGATTGCAGCGTGCTGTAAAGACACGCATTGCGGAGTTACGTTCGAGCCGCTGGGACAAGACGTTGAGCGAACTTGAGCCTAATCACCTCGCCTTTTGGCAACTCCAAAGGAAGTTACGTTCCGTCGAGGACTATAACATTCCTCCCATCACCAGACCCGATAAGAGCATCGCCTTCGAAGATGCTGAAAAAGCGGAATGCCTAGCCGATAGCTTAGAGTCCCAATGCTCCCCCAGCTCACAACCCTTTGACCAGCGCCACCTCGAGAAGGTGAACGCAGAGGTCGAACGTAGAGCAGCCCTCCCCCCCATTGATGACCCAGATGACCCCCTACCCCCCGTCACTGTAGACGAGGTAGAGGACATCATCAAAAACCTTCAGCCGAGGAAAGCTCCCGGCAGGGACGGAATCACGAACAAAGTCATCAAACTTCTCCCCGCCCAAATGATTGTTCTATTGGTAGCCATCTTCAATGGCGCCTTGAACAATAACATCTTTCCCCAAGCCTGGAAAGAAGCCACAGTCATCGGCATACCCAAACCAGGCAAACCTAAATCGGAGCCTTCGAGCTACAGACCGATTAGCCTCCTCACCTCTCTCGGCAAAATCTATGAGAGACTTATTCATAAGCGTCTCAAAGATTATGTCGAGAGAAAGAGCCTTATTCCTAACGAGCAGTTTGGATTTAGAAACCAACACTCGTGTGTCCACCAAGTGCACCGTATCGTTGAGGACGTAAGCGTTGGGTTCCAACGTAAACTCCCAACGGGGGTGCTCTTCTTTGACATAGCGAAAGCCTTCGACAAGGTCTGGCACAATGGCTTAATATATAAGCTATACCAACTAGGAGTGCCGGATCGTCTCGTACTCATCCTGCGAGACTTTCTGTCGAACCGCACCTTTCGTTACCGCATCGGTAAGTCACTATCTGACCCACACCCGATCACAGCGGGAGTCCCTCAGGGCTCTGTCATCTCCCCACTCGCCTTCTCGCTGTACACGAGCGATATTCCCAAGTCCCAAAAAGTAAAACTCGCACTCTTCGCTGATGACACGGCCATATACTATACAGGCCGTGACATTAAAACCATCGCCCGAACCCTCCAGGAGGCAGTCAATAGCTTAGCTGACTGGTTCTGGAAGTGGAGAATCGAAGTGAACCCGGACAAAAGCCAGGCGGTGCTGTTCAGTAGACCACGCCACAAGCCTGGCTCTCCCCCCCCTGTCACCATGAACGGCAAGCCCATTCCTTGGAAAGAGCAAGCCAAATATCTAGGAGTAATCCTAGATAAACATCTCACGTTCGCTCCACACATCAAAGCGGCCCGCGGCAGAGCCGCCTTCGCTATGAGCCGCCTCTACTTCCTGACCAATGCGTCAAGTAAGTTAGCTCTCAAAGCTAAACTGCGCCTTTACACAGGTGTGATCCGTCCCATCATGACGTATGCGGGAGCCATCTTTGCCCACGCAAAACCCCGCTTCATCCACAGAATGCAGACCCTGCAGAACAAGTATTTCCGTAGAATAACCGGTGCGCCCTTCTACGTTCGTAACGAAATGTTACACGTCGATCTCAAAGTGCCTACCGTGGCGCAATTTCTCAAACGCCTTACCAAGCGTCACTTCGACGGTGCAGTCAAGCACCGCAATCCACTGATCGTATCGGCCGTCCAATACGAACCTTCGCGGATGAGTAAACTCCGCCGGCCAAGACACACCCTGACCCTTCCTGACGACCCCATCACAGTGCTCCAAGAGAGCCGTAGGGACACTAGCACTCTCAGGAAACAAAGACACATCCGAAAACTTCCGAAACCTCGCCGTCGAGGTACGCGTACGCGTAGAAAGTCAAACTCCCCCCCCGACCCTTGCTTAGCCAGCCCGCGTAGCTGAGCGTTAAAGTTAAAACGCCCCTTAAATTATGACCCAGCCTGTCCCTTTGCTGTAGTCAGCGACGCCCTAAGCCGAGGCTCGTACCCCACAGGGGGTGCCCTTAGCGCAGTCGCTTAGTTTGTAAGCTTTTTTGCCCCTGGCTGGAGGCCTTAAACTCTAGGCATCCACAGGGATTTGACCGGTTAAGCAGTAAACAGCCTCCTAGGCTGAACTGCGAGATGCCATTCAAAAAAAAAAAAAAAAAAAAAAAAAAAAAAAAAAAAAAAAAAAAAAAAGGCATGTCCCAACTTATTGCTTGCCAAACAACTTTGTTCGGCACAAGTAGGGGTGTCGTGACGTCGTTAGCCATGGTGCGACGGTGGCGACATGTAATGCGGACTCCTTGCGGGAAGTATGGGAACTAATGAAATTGGCGCGACTTAGAGCTGCTGTCGAGCTTATAACGAGCGGTGTGAGGTCTTATTGGGCACGTATCGATACTTAATTGTCTGGCTTTGTTGTTTGGTATAGAGACAGCTTTTATTATACTAGTTTCTTAAAGATGCAGCCATCAGAAACAGCTAGTCAAGACAAGACAGTTAGAACAACAAAATCACATTTAGAATTGTGAATTGTATAGAATGTGTTTGTAATTTCCGAAGCAAGTAAAATTAAGTTCTAAAAGCCCTTCAAATTGTAAATTCAGGTATCATTAACAAAGTAATCTAACTCTCTTGTAATTCAAATATGATTGGCGAGATCTCGTTGGAGCGGGGCTATTATCCCGTATTATTGGGATATTCATCATAATTAGCTGTCAATGAGCCAGATGAGATAAAGGAAATGATGGCCCTACCGTCTCTTTACCACAAAGTATATAAATAGACAGAATATCTACTTCGCAACGAAGTTGTTTATGTATGTAACATCAAAGCAAGTTCCATAAAAGGCATAGGAAATTTTGTTCTTTCGTTACCTACTGTTTGAAAATATGTCTTCCCATTTTTATTAATGTAAAAACACTTTAGTGTAAAACACTATTCCTATATTATGTAGTTAAAAACTTAACTAATAAAAAACAAAGCACGAACAAACGTACGTTTAAAAAAAAACAGTGTGAAAATTTTGTAATGCCAATTAATATTTAGTGGAACTTCTGTATGAATAAACGTAGTGTTAAGCCAGTTATTTATCTCGTCAAGCCCGCTTGTCGTAATCTAGGCTAAACGATTCATTAATTCGTCTTCTATTGTTTCAGGTAAATTACTAATGCTCCAACCAACTGGCTGTTAGTCTGATACTCGTGCTATGGTAGTAAGTAGTTCAAGCTTGCTTATGTGAACAATATCAGTGAAAAGGTAGGTAATATTTAAGTAGTGTTGAGTTTCATTAAAATCATTATTTTTTTAGGTAACTTTACTGACGTAAATACTTTTCTAATGCATGATAAATCCTGATTAAAAGAATCCATTAATGAGGGCTGTAGTTTCACTGCGCTGTTTTGTTGGCTGCAAACCGCGGGCTGATTGCTTGCGGGAACAGGGACTGACACGCATCTGATGGGCTGTTTCCAAGCTAAAAAGCAAACTAAACAGTCTCTAATACATACTACGAATGAAGTGGTTTTGTGAATCACGAATCTCGGTCCCGCCACTTTCAAACTTCAGTAAATTACAGCAATAATTTCGAATGTGCATAGCTGATGATCCTTTCCTATGCAAATGTACTAATGGATGAGAAATATTCATAGTGTTGCTGTCTGCGCCAAGACGTTGTGCCGGAGATGACCGAACTTGGCGAACATTTGTTCAACCGCAACTTTTGGAAGTGGCGGTTGTATAATGAGAACATTGAGAACAAGTCACAGGCTTCTACTAGACTTATATTAATATTTTCTACGTTTAAATAGCAGAGAGAATAATATTTTATTCATAAATATCGCCGTGACATCGCGAACACTTTTGGCAATGGAAACCAAGACAATAACAGCTTTGAACAAAATGTAACGTTGTTTTGTAAACTTTTGTCCAAAAATACAGTTGTTCCATTGAAATATAACAACAATTGCTTTAGTGTAGCTATTCGCTTTGACCGATATATCCGTGTGACGCAATAAACAAAAACTTTGAAACCACTCGTCCACTGTTAACAATGTTAGAGTATAAAAGTGTAGTGTATAGATCGTGACTATGGATGGGAGTCGATGTCGACGGTGAGCGATAAAATGTCGGCGGGTGATTGTCTATCGGCAGCACTTTGAGCAATTTGTCGGAGCATGCGCAGACGGCTCACGCGCTTTGCAACTCGCAAATTGACTTTGGGGCTAAAAGTTGATTGAAAGTGCTACCTTTGTTGTAAAGAACTGAGTGGGACCTAGAATCCGAATAAAGACTTTTAAAAGGGGTTTAGAATCACGCCAATCCAAGCATTCATTTTATGGAGAGATCCAATTCATTTGACTTTTATATCTTTGTGAAGGAACTTTTGAGACTTTCTGTTAAAAGTAAAGTCAAAGTATTTTCTATTTGTAAAACAAAGGTAGATCTTAAAAATAAGTATAGTGCGCTAAGTTTTGGCTATGGTGAGACGTACAAAGCTCCACTTACATTATAAACAAAATGTGTCAAATGTTTCAATAAAAGTCGTCAATAAGCGATACCCATTATGTACAGTTCGCCTCTGTCTCTGGATGGCACTCGGAGCAATTTGCCCAAGAGTTGTGCAAGTGGCGGAGCTATTAACTGCCTCTCCGCACCTCTCACTCTTGGCACGACTTCACTTCGCAAAAATGTATTTACAATTAACTCAGTTGAAAATCTTTTGAAGATATTTTTTAGCCGTATGTGTTGAATTACCTACACAAAGAGAAACACATTCTACCGATAAAATGAATGCGAATGTAATGATGTATGTTTGTTACTCTTTAACAAAAAAAACCGCCGCGGTTGATGAAGGCTACATATCAAACCCAATCTCATTTTTTTTTTATTTCAAATAGGTCTATAAAAGCTCATTCGAAACGTCAAACTATTGCTCGATTCCAAAGAGTTGGTCTCATAGAGAAGAACCGGCAAGAAACTCCATGGCAAGAAACACAACATATTTTCATATGCTTGTAGTAGTTCCCTCTGGACGTGAGTAAAACCGCTAGCAAAATCTACTATTAAAATGGACGAGTGACCTACAAACTCAACGGAATATTACAAAAGTTATCAAAAACTATATCATTTGAAAATATCTGATGTACGAGTATGTACGTACCAAAAATCTGATCCGTTCGAGTCCCCGGTAATGATATAACTTTCCCCCGGAACGTTTTGACATTCCCCCTGTGTACGATCAAATATAAATATTTCATATTAATACGAGATTTAGAAACTGGAAGTGGCGTTAAATTAAAACGTAGTGTATGAGGCGCGTGGGACACATCGTAATCGTGTCAACGTGTAATTATCATTTGAAAATTACTTTCAAACTAAACAGGTTTGGGGCAGAAGCAGATGAAGATACTTTTATTAAAATTAAACAAAAATTGCTGTGTTCATCCTATATAAGCGTGGTTTTAGGATAACACATCCTTTTTTATTTTGTTGAAAATTTCAACTACCTATCAAGTACGAGGTTCTATCATCAAAAACATGCTTAAATACGTTAGCTGGTAGTCAGTCCATCAGGCCCCTGTCTTCACTCACCTGTACATACATACATATTTAAATGGCTTGTGCAATCAATCACCCGGGAGTCGATGGCATTTCAACGGGAATCGTTTTGGGGCGACCCGCAACCCGGGTGGGACGGTTATGAACCAAATGACCACAAAATGAGGGATAGTATTTAGTGACCTTCATCTGAATCACAATTGAATCGTTGTCTGTTTGAAATGGCAGGTTTGGAGATGTGGCGATTAGTATTATGAATAGTTCTTTTGTTCTTTAGGCTATTTTACCTAAGCACTATGATATATATCTAGAACTGGTAATTGGTTGTATTATTATTTTTTTCTGACGTGGTTAATTCTAAAGCTGGCTTTAATTTTATTTAATACTTCTTGCTAATATAGAATGGCGGACTTAACGCCTTAGGCATTCTCTACCAGCCTACCTTCAGGTCAAATAGAACATAATTGGTCTTCTACTACTTTTATGAATAAGAACTATCCTTATAGTTATCGGCAGGGATATTGAGCCCTGACCTTCACCTGCGCAGAACCGATTTATTGGTTTATTGCCTTATGTGTACAGTGCGCAAAGCGATCCCCACTCTTCCGCCGAGAGCTCAATATCCGTGCCGATAACTATACAACCCTCTAATATTACGACATAAGGCGTGGTGCACATTCCATAACTGCAATAAATGTGACTGGCGCCGGTTCTAGCAGATGGATGTTATTACGCGAGCTGCATTAGTTCTGAATACAGAGGTAGAATCATTTTAGCTAAACTAACGTCTTTTGTTTGAGAGGATATTTTATATTAGTGCTGCAATCAATACGTATAATAAGTTGTACCTCGTGGAACTTACAGAAAAAGAGCTTTTGAGCGTTTCTGCTGTCAAAAATCATTAATGAATATCTGTCGCTATAACTACAGATAGGTAGATGCTTAATATTCGCTCCTTGTGTATGTTCGTTAATTTCCGTATGCGTGGACTAATTTATTAAATGAAGTGTTTCACTTTTACATAAGGTACATATGTACATTTCACTCACATTACATTTCACTTGTACATAATTAATCAATGTTGTTGTTTATGTATTGTATTCTGCGCGCAATTCTTATGATAATGATTTCCTATAGGAAACTGTGGTTTAAACTGTGGTAGAATTAACAATGAAAATAATAAAACAGCACAGCAATAAAATAATAACTTCGTTTCTTAGGAACCACATAAAAACTTCCTTAATTAAAATCAATGTAAAAGTTTCAGCTAAGTACAGTTTTGTTTCACAGCTCGTGATTATTAAGTTGAAACTTAGCTGAATTTTTCAGGTGCAAGCTTCGGTCTGCAGTTTACTCTAGGTCTGAACTTAGCCCGTAGTTTGTGCCTAAGCACTGCGCGCCAAGTTTTAAGAACAAAAGCGAGTGCTGCGGATAATGCCAACTAAACAAAACTAATCAGTTCACTTCAAGCGATTAATTGAACCTAAACTTTGTGAACGCACTCAACTATTTTTGCGAAGTTTTGCTCTAATTAAACTTATTCATCGCAGATTTTAAAATGAACAACAAACGTTCCTATTTAAACCTCCCAGGTAGCGATTTATTTTGATTAAAAACTTCCCTAATATACAAAACGTCTGATTCTCAATTAGTTACGCTAACTGACGTCGATTTAATTCTAGCTGTGCTCATAATTCGCTGCAATATTCAATAGCTTCATTACCTCTGAGCGATGCTGCGTTTACGCGAGTCGAGTACATAAGGTTAAGTACACAGTAAGAGGCGTCAATCGGTCGTAACTCGTAACTCGCGCCCGGGATAAATCTCTGCGTAACTGCGCTGTTCCTGAGGGAACTATTCGATGAGCGTTAGTTTTCACTGGCAGGAGAGTAAATAGGATGTTGATGAATATGAATATTAATATGAGTTTTGACATATTATAAAGCTTTAACAATTAATATAACGATTAAATGAAAAACTGTATTTTTGCATTGGAAAAAGCTAAATAGCTTGTGGAAAATTTACTATTTTATTTGTATAATTTTCTACATAAAACGTCTATTCTGGGTATCTAGACACACGGCAGTGTGTCCGCCAAGTTCGAGCAAAAAAAGCGACACACCGGCCGTGGGTTATATTACACGAACCATTTCGGGCCAAATTCGACCCCCCTGTAACTCAAAATCTATTTTATTTACGCATATCAAATTTCTAGTATCTGTTGAGACCCCCTCACTTATCTAAAATACAAAATTTCATTAAAATACCTATTGTAGGTCTTGAGATATTGACGTCAGAAAATCGCTATTTTTACTATACACTGATTCACTGATTCACTTATTCACTGATTCACTGACTCACTCATCAAAAACCTAGACCACTTCCAATGGTCGTATTGACTTGAAATTTGGCATGGAGGTAGGTCTTTATGTCAAGGTAAAGGAAAAAATCTGAAAATGGCCAAGTGTGAGTCGGTTTCAAAATAATGAAGGTGTTTTATACCAGGTGTAAATTTATACCCCTAAGGAACTAAAGCGACCTAAATTTATCTATATTTATATAATATATCTTCGAATGGTACAAAGGTTTGTATTTAGTCAAAGTAAAGTAAAAATCTGAAAACGGCCAAGTGTGTCACTTTCGAAAATAACGAATGTGTAACTTTGATCCACGAACATAATATATGATAACATGTCATGTCAGTCAGTTGGTAAATCTAGTCCATTTAGTTAATCTAGTAAAAAAAAAAAAGTCATGGTGGCCTACTGGGTAAAGGACCAACCTCTCAAGTACAAGGGCGCGGGTTCGATCCCAGGTCAGGCAAGTACTAATGCAACTTTTCTAAGTTTGTATGTACTTTCTAAGTATATCTTAGACACCATTGGCTGTGTTTCGGATGGCACGTTAAACTGTAGGTCCCGGCTGTCATTGAACATCCTTGGCAGTCGTTACGGGTAGTTAGAAGCCAGTAAGTCTGACACCAGTCTAACCAAGGGGTATCGGGTTGCCCGGGTAACTGGGTTGAGGAGGTCAGATAGGCAGTCGCTTCTTGTAAAGCACTGGTACTCAGCTGAATCCGGTTAGACTGGAAGCCGACCCCAACATTGTTGGGAAAAAGGCTCGGAGGATGATTAGTTAATCTAGTTCATTTCTTTGTAAGAAACATAGTGCCTATTAAAAAATCTAAAAGATAGTATAAATGAGACATTTCTTTAACTAACTTCATCATAAGAAAAAAATAAAATAAACAACCTTACAAAAATAAATGAAATCCCACCCAAAACAAAAATGTGAAAGACTGCCAAGTTCGATAATATGGGAATGCTTCGCCTATAAAAGAAGTGAGATCTGAATAAGTACCAAGTTCCATACACATACCTCAGTTAAAAATAGTTACTTTTTAATTATGTTACTTGGCAAGTTTTAATAGAAAATTAAATACTTGATTCATTGCGTTTAGTAGGTTTATAACAAGGTGTATGAAAACTTGCCAAGTGACATCATTAAAAAGTAACTATTTTTAACTGAGGTATGTGTATGGAACTTGGTACTTATTCAGATCTCACTTCTTTTATAGGCGAAGCATTCCCATATTATCGAACTTGGCAGTCTTTCACATTTTTGTTTTGGGTGGGTTAAAACTTACTTTTAAAGTTAACTTTGCCATTTAAAAGTTTGGCAACTCAAAACGCTTTGCATTGAAACCCTATCTTAATAAGTCATCAACCCGATACAATAAAATGAAACAGTTACTGTAGAACAGTTATATGCAAAACCGACAATTCCAATGTTTGACTAGCTTGATAATAATGTAACTGCTATTAATAGAGCATTACTAGATAATCTGAGGTATTTCAACGACAAACTAACGTTAGTGTGCGACACATTTTGAATGCCAATGAATTTAGTCCTTTGTTGCCGAAAATAGGTAAAATAGTAGGTAACTTTAAAATAGGCACATTTTTGCACGAATACAGTATCGAGAAATTATGATGGAGTTAAATTAGCTAATTAGCAGATGATATTCGAGTAGAGTGGCGTATGTAAACGCAGCACGGAGAATTTAAATGAGAACCCTTTGGTCGCGGGCGGCGCGGCCCGAATCCTAATGAAACGACTTTGTTGTTTATCGTATACGAATCGAATGTATCAGCCGGGACCAGCGATTTTACGTGAATTACAGCCCCTTCCACACTGTTCAAATGTTCCCCATTTCTTTTACATGTCTTAGATTTGTGTTAGTTCGCTCTTTTGGGACGGACTTTCGAACGATCCTGAAATTCGCTCGACCTTAATTCGATTTGCGATTCCGTAATCATGATCGGCAACTGTTATTCGCGAGACACCACATTCGTGCGAACGTTTCTTTTATAAAATGCAATAAGTCGATGTAAGTCACGATCCCACGACTCGATCGCAAATTAAATTTATATCGAGCACTGAACTTTCCATTATTATTCGACATTTTGATTAGCAGCCCAGACCTTCCTATGCAGACTGATTGGCTTGACTCTGTGCAGACATTTTTATTTAAATGCAGATTGCCACTTAGATAAAACTGTATAAAACCTCATCAATCGCATGTTGAAGACAGAAAATTCTCCATATAAATAAAATTGTCTGTTCGATATTACTTCTTCTTACAGTTAGATTAGAATTTTTGTAGGCCTCTGAAATATTACAAATACTAACCAGGCGTTTAATTCAAATAAAATAAAAATAAAAACGCGAGCAATGTCACGAGACGCAGCTAGTACGTGTTTAGATGGTGGGGTGTCGTGTTCAGAGATAAGTAAATAAATCGAATACTAATTAATACACTTTTATTTTCTGACTCCAATTAGGTTACATACGATTCGGTACGGTCACAATATTTAGTAGCGTGCGTTGGTAGCGCGATATACGGGACAACTGGGGGAGGCGAACACAATGCAAGTACAGTATGAACAATATTGATGCGTCGACAATCAGTGTAGGTCCCACTACATCATTCCTCCCCTTTTTTTTTAAAAAAAAAATTTGACAAAAGATTTTTTTACAAAAAAAAATATTCTTATCCAGTTATTATATAATCCAAGAAGTGCTTACAATGTTCACAAACAATATTATTAAATTACAGTCTCAACAAAAATTTGCTTATAGTATACATTTATACAATAACAACTTTGAAACAGGATGCTTGACGGGTTGTGCGATAAGCGCATGTTTGTCTCAGTACTACTAGCTTTGTACCTAATGGCTTAGTGATTAAAAGATACACCTCTCGTGCTTGAGAGTGCGGGTTCAAACTTATGTTCATTATTACAAATTGAATATCAAATACAGAGTAGAGAATCTATCTTCAAACAGGACAAAACTTTGATGTTACCAATATAGAACTATCTTAAACTAAGTACAAAAAGTAACCTTTGTGTTATACTCTGTTCTCCTCTCTTGGCGTCATTGTGGCCGGCCGGTACCAACAATACAAACTATGCAGAATGTCCTACGATCGAAAAACAAAATATAACACAATACGTCCTGTAACTACCTTAAATCTATGTAATACACTACTCATATTCGTCTATTACAGTTGCGGAACACTTCTAGAGAGTCCGTCTTGACATTTAATGTGATTACATACATAATAGGTAACATGAAATATACATAATCTAAGTATATTATATACGAAATACGTTAAAGGTAGTTATCATGCCGGGTTACTCTGCTATACATATTAAAAAATAAAATTACACGCTTGGCCTACTCGTACGAATGACCAAGAGTCTCCAGTACCCGACATGATGACGCCATAAAAAATATACATACATTCACTACTGTTTAACGTTCACTACACATTCACACAAATATAATATCACTTGAGAGAACGAGGGTTTTTGATCAGAATATTATTATCAAAGCACAACTTTGGATGTTGACGGCGGACTCATTGTATGTTGAGGTTGCACAGTTTCGACCTTAATACTGGGTAAGGCTACAGAACTGGCTACCATTTCTTTTCTTAGCCATTTCCTCACGCCTCTAATGAATCTTCGTTTCAGTGCGTAGGCAAATACCATGATTAACATTATTATAATAACTATCATCACTATGCCAATAATATTTAGCTTATTATGCATATGGGCCACATTAGATACATTTTCGTTTACAATTACGTTCTCTTTCGTTTGATTAGAACCCATTTTGCTAATTTAGTCCACTATACTCGTCTCAACGTAAATGAAATTAAAGATCACGATACCACCATTTGAAACTAATGTCCTAAATAAATCTGCAAAATTGACATTTTAACAATAATATAATTTATCGGTATTTCAATGGCTTTTTGCTTACTCGACCAGTTCGCGTAGTATAAACTTTACTATCGGGTTCGTCCGTTTGAATTGTTACTTTTTTCGTAACTTTTTGACAAACGGTATCCCTATTACTATTATCGACTACTTTAGATTGCGATTCATCCTCTATTAACATGTACGCTGGTTTCAGACGATCTATAGAAACTTTAACTTGTCGGTCGGGCAACTGAATACAAAATACTTTATTATCTCTACTTATGACGCGATATGGTCCGTCGTAAGGTGGTTGTAACGGTTTCCGTACTGCGTCATTACGGATAAAAATATATTCACAATCATACAAGTCTTTATGCACAAAAATCTTATTTGGTGACTTATTTTTCCTATTAGATGGCTTTAACCCGTCAATTACAACTTTTAACTTATTTACGAAATTTTCTGAATCGCTAATTTTCAAATCAGCTGTATCATAAAAGTCACCGGGTAATCTAATATTACTGCCATACAACATTTGTGCAGCGGTTACACCTGTATCTAATTTTATCGTTGTGCGTAACCCCAACATTACAGTTGCCAATTCGTCAACCCAGCATTTATTATTTAAGCGAGCCATTAACGCGGCTTTTAAAGATCTATGCCAACGTTCTACTAAACCATTACATTGAGGATGATACGGAGTTGTACGTGTCTTTATAATTCCCATTAAAATCATTAATTCTTTGAATAAGTTACTTTCGAACTGACGACCCTGGTCACTAGTGAGCTTTATGGGACAACCAAAACGACTAATCCAACCTTCATATAATGTTTTCGCTACGATTTCTGCAGTTATCTCTTTTAGTGGAAATGCCTCAGGCCAACGAGTGAATCTATCGATAATCGTTAAACAATATCTATAACCTTCTGGCGAGGTTGGTAACGGTCCTATAATATCAATATGTATATGCTCAAAACGTTTGGTACTTTTAAAGGACTTTAAATCAGAAACCGTATGTTTTTGAACTTTCGCTCTTTGACATTTTACACATGTTTTAGTCCAATTACCAATATCTCTATTCATTTCAGGCCAAAAATATCTATCTTTTACTAATTTTTTACTTGTCTTAATACCAGGATGACTTAAATTATGAATAGAATCAAAAGCTAAACGACGAAATTTTTCAGGTAAATATGGTCTTGCATTATTAGTAGACATTTCGCAATAAACATGTTTATCAGTATCGAGTAACGTTACGCGTTTTAATATTACTTTACTGTTGTTGTTCGATGCCCTCAATAATTTTGCAAGCTGTTCGTCAACTTCCTGCGCAGTGGCGAGTTCTGCGAAATCTAACGTCGTGGGACATGTTATTGTTTCAACTCTAGATAATGTGTCAGCAACTATATTATTATTTCCACTAATGTGTCGTATGTCAGTACTAAATTCACTAATAAACATAATTTGCCTAGTTCGCCTAGAAGTTTCTCTATTGGTACCTAATTTAGTAAACGCGAAAGTTAATGGTTTATGATCTGTAAAAATTATTAATTCTTGCCCTTCAACTAAATTACGAAAATGTATGATTGCCAAATAAATTGCTAAAAGTTCTCTATCATATGTACTATATTTCTTTTGTGCTTCGGTTAATTTTTTCGAAAAATATCCTAAAGGTTTCCAATTGCCATCAACTTTTTGTTGCAATACTGCACCTACACTTGTGTCTGATGCGTCCGTCATCAATGACAAAGGTGTATGTGCCGATGGGAAATACAATAAGGTAGCATTTTTAAGATCATCTTTACATTTTTCAAAATTTTCCGTAGCTTCAGGTGTCCAATTGATTTTACTTTTATCCTTACGCCTTGAATTCCCTAAATATTTATTTAACGCTGCCTGATGATCAGCCGAATGAGGTATATGAGCTCTATAAAAGTTTAACATGCCTAAAAATCTTCTAAGTTCCTCTATAGTATCCGGCTTTGGAAAATCAATAATCGCTTTAACTTTATCTTCTAATGGTTTAATTCCTTCTGTAGAGACCTCAAAACCCAAAAACTCTAATTTATCTTTACCAAAACTACACTTTGAAAAATTAATCGTTATACCAAATTCATTAAAACGTTCAAAAACTTTTCGTAAGTGTTCTCTATGCTGCTCTTCATTTTCCGATGCAATGATGACGTCATCTACGTAATTGAAAAGAAAATCTAAGCCTTGTAAAACAGTATGATGCATAAAACGTTGAAAAGTTTGTGCAGCATTTCTTAAACCAAATGGCATACGCACAAATTCGAATAAACCAAACGGTGTTATGACTGCAGTTTTCTCAATGTCATTTTCCGAAACTGGTACACAATAATAAGCTCTATTTATATCTAGCTTTGAGAAAACCTTTTTATTATCTAACATATACGTAAAATCATGAAGACGGGGAACTGGATATCGATCAGGCTTGGTAATCGCATTTAAACGTCTATAATCTCCACAAGGTCTAATATTCCCATCCTTCTTAGGAACAATATGCAAGGGACTTGCCCAAGCGCTTTTACTCGGCCTACAAATCCCAAGCTCTTGCATAATCTTAAACTCATTTTTAGCTTTTACGTACCTGTCTGGTGGTAACTGCCTGGCTCGCGCGTGCACTGGAGGTCCTGTCGTCTCAATGTGATGACAAACATTATGTTTAGGCGTTTCTTTGTACGAAACGGGTTTAGTTAGTTCTGGAAATTCACATAATAAATCATAATAAGGACAATTATTTACAATAGTTTTCAAAGTGGGCTCACTAGAATTAGAAAGATTGCCTTTGGTGCTTAAATTAGTTATTTGATCGATTAACCTTCGTCCGTTCAAGTCAATTAACAACTGAAAATTAGCTAAGAAGTCAGCACCTAATATTGGTTGCTGTACGTCCGCTAATGTAATTAACCAACGGAATGCTCGTCTTAGGTTTAAATCTAATTCTAAGTAAAATGTACCATACGTGTTAATCTGAGTTCCATTTGCGGCAAAGAGTTTATAACAGCACTCACTTGTATTACCTTTCATGTAGGCTACTTTCCGCGGTAATACTGACACGTTTGCACCACTATCCACTAAGAAGTTTAAGCCCGATTTCCTGTCTCTGACACACAGACGGTGATTCCCGAAGGCACGGTCACAGCCTCCCGTCGCAGACTGCACCGACTCTAGTTTTCCGCTGGCTTGTCCTTGTCGTGTTTTTTCTTCCAGTTGCATGGATCCACGCATTTAGTTGCCTTGCTGCGATACTTATAATGGTAAAAACATAGCCAATTTGGATCTTCGAATTTCCTTGTGCGACTTCTTGACCCTGACCTCGATCTGTTGCGTCTAAAGTTATTCCTTCGCCAGTTATTTGAACGGCCTCGTGATCTTGACTCTAAATTTTGTAATCTATCACTCAATTTGTTTATTGCCGAAATAATTTGGTCCTGAGAACCCGATGGGCCTGGTTCCTGTTTGACAGTCGCAACACTATTTATGGGAGTCGTTGTTTCCATTATTTTATCCGCTATTGATGCTAATTTCTCTAAATCTTTTTCTTCCGTTACAGCTAAAACTCCTCGCACCGAATTCGGTAAATGATTTTGCCACATAACTATGAGTGTTTCGTTATTTATTCGTCCCCTGGCCAGGTCTTGCATTTTTCTAAGTAATTGTGATGGTTTCTGGTCGCCTAATTCCATTTCGCCAATGAGTTTTTTTACTTGCCGCTCTTCCGATTCTTGATATATAAATATCAACTTATTCTTCAAGGTCTCATATTTATTTTTCTCAGGGGGATTCAAAAGGATCTGTGTAACTTGCTCAACTACGTCCGGAGATAATTTTGAAATAATGACCTGGTACTTTGATTCGTCGGACATCTTCTGAGGATTTAAAACTGCTTCTGCTTGAATAAACCATGTTTTAGGCGACTTCTTCCAAAATTCCGGAATTCTAGCTGTGATGGAGATGGACGACAGTTGATGTTCTTCAATAACGACATTCTTGTCTTCAGACGACATTATAATTTCTTAATTTGACGCGCACTAATATTAAGCCGACACTACGGTACGCTTGTGTGAGTTGCCCCGGTCGTCCGATTCACTGAATTACAAGTCCAAATTCACTGGTTACAGTTCACACTTTCTCCACACGGGGTCACCAATTTAGATGGTGGGGTGTCGTGTTCAGAGATAAGTAAATAAATCGAATACTAATTAATACACTTTTATTTTCTGACTCCAATTAGGTTACATACGATTCGGTACGGTCACAATATTTAGTAGCGTGCGTTGGTAGCGCGATATACGGGACAACTGGGGAGGCGAACACAATGCAAGTACAGTATGAACAATATTGATGCGTCGACAATCAGTGTAGGTCCCACTACACGCGTATATAGGGGACACGGGGGAAAAGCGATGATAGCATGGAAATAGTTCACTAGATAGCGCAAATATTTTAAATCCAGCGAGTTTCGAACTCGTTTCCGAAGTTGGCCGAAGTTCGCCGGAGTTTGTCGAAGTATGTCCGACGAAGCACACTTAATTCTTAACAGGGTGAACCAATTAAAGTGTTTCTCGCGGACTGACGCTCACTACAATGACGGCTTTTATTATAACAGATTATTGTAGTTCTCAAGTTTCCATAATTAGATAAATGTAGACTAAGTTTCATTTCTATAGCTTTGTACAAAAAATACCTAAGTTTACATATTGATATTTTTCCAAAAGCCTTCAGTATTCAAGACCTTTGAGTAAGTACTCTTTGTACAAAAGCGACGAATGAAAGACAATTGCATGCGGCAGAGATGAGAATGTCAAGAGGTATGTGTGGTGTTACGCGAATGGATAGAGTGAGGAATGAGTATATAAGAGGAAGTTTGAAAGTGGCGCTGGTATCAGAAAAACTGCGTGGAAACCGGCTGTCGTGGTATGTGATGCGGAGGAATGAAAGTCATGTTGTGAAGAAGGTGATGAGTATGAACGTGGACGGATATAGTGGAAGAGGAAGACGAAAGAAACGATGGATGGATTGTGTGAAAGTAGATATGGTAAGAAAGAATGTTACTTGTGAGATGACGGCAGATAGAAGAGTATGGAAGGAAAAAACATGCTGCGCCGAACCCAAATAAAATTGGGATGAGGGCAGGAGGATGATGATGATGAGTAAGTACTCTTTAGGAAATCCTATATGTTATTATTGCCTTTGTACCCATTTTCGTAAGGATTGAGCTCAGTAGTAGGTATTACAAACAATTCTCGCTGAAGAAATCTGGGCCCTTGTTTGTATTTGCCTTCATATATGTACGTCTCCGTTTAATACCGGAACATGTGTCTACTTCTAATATTACGACAATATTCACAAGAGAATCTTGAAGCCAAAAATGGTATGAATAGTAGATACTGTAATATCTACGTAGGTACGTTTTTAATACCTTGACAACGTTCTTTCAGTGTCCATATTTTTTTGTACCTTAGTGTGGTTACTGGAGCATTTTTATGTTAACGACTGGTTGAAAGTAGTGGCTGGAAACCCAGCTTGCGCTAAGGGCTATCTTCTTTATAATACTCATAAATACTCGGCTCATTACTCCATTTAACAGGGCGTTCTTTAAACGGCTGGTAGCCAACAATTTAGTAACTCATCTGTAACGTGTACTTTGTGTGTTTGAGTTATTTTAAGAAATTAAACAAAGTTTTAATTGGAAGTCAATCTCGGAGTTAAGATACGTTGTATGTGTGCGCGTATCGGTATTCTTCAATGTGACTTTTAAACGATTAGACCGCAGTTGGGCTTAAATGTCAAATGTAACATCATAAGTGATTGGTTTCTAACAATGTTGTACTTTTTCAAATTATTAACTAATGTGTAGATTGCAATTTTATTCGTTTTACAAATTACATCCAATCTCAAACGTTTTCCTTAATTTTATAATTGCCTGGGAACGCTTTCGTCAGTATTATTTTGCTGAATAAAAATTATTCTAGCAGACAAAAACGTCCACCTTCCATACTTGAATGTACAACTGAGCGTTGCTAGTTTTTCCCACAATCATCATAACTCGAGTCGTGTACTGTGTGTAATGGCGCCTCCGATATATTCTGCACTTTGTTGTAGTGAACGCGAATATTTCAACAGTGGTTGAGTTATGCCGCGTCTCCCTTCGCAAATGACAATGAACCGAGTATGATGGCACTGTGAGTGAAGTTGAAGGTGCTTAGATATACGGCCTGTTTCTAAATAATTTGTTTTATTATTGCCAGGAGACATACTCGTACATTTACTGGCAGGTCCCTATTGTAATTTTTGTTAATGTTATTGTTAAAATATTGTCTTGTATTTAACATCAAAACATTTAACCCATTAAACAGCTCTCCTCATGGTTCTATAAAAACCCATAACTATAACTCTGGTTCTCCACTTTCATTTTACTATGGCACGTAAATACGCCATTTACCTGCAAGTTTATTCACAAATACACCACTAACAGTAAAGATAGCATCGACCATCCCATCGTTCACGGGCTCCATAACGCTCTGGTATAAATTTTCCCTGCCATAGAATATGTTAAATTCTCGATACTATCCCCCATAAGCCATAAATATTGTCGATATTTTCGCCAACCCTATCTGTTGGAGACAGTTTCACACTCAATTAGTTCTTCCAGATGAGCTTTCTATCTTTAGAATGGAAATTAAAATCCGATCTTTGAAGCTTGGATCACAGCTGAGTAAATAAATATGCAAATATGGCTGCGTCTGAGTTATCGGTGATTACATGTTAAGTGATTTTCTTGAAGCAATTTTAGCCCTGTATTTTACAATCCTCCCCTGATTTTGAAGACAAATTACACCTATGTGTACCCTTTTACTACTGCTAAGCTGCAGATTTTTTACCATTGAACTAACTCACCACGCTTGGTTTGCTAAAAATATTTCAATTTCTAAATCCAGTTATCTTTACTCTAGTTAATAACGTACGGTCGGTGTACATAATTCGTGGGCTTACACACGACACGACCAGGCTGCTGCACTATGTCACGGCATGCGCCGGTATGTTGGTGACTTGCTTGTTGGATATCTGCTAGCTAATATGTACTCCTGGTACATTGGCCTGTAAAGCCGCCGAGTGTTTTTGACAAGTATGAAGATATATTTAAAAATATATATATTGTGATTTAAGAATGAACCACTATGGACTGTCTCACATTGTGTATCCAAATAGGTATCTATCGGATACACAATGTGAGACAGTCGTGTTTGATTTCCAAAATGCAAGTTTTTAGGCCTCAATGAACAATGCATCGTATTTACTTTGCCTCACCATTATTTTTTGCTGCAAATTAAACGTAACGTTAGAAACAAAGGAAATGGCTACAAAATAAGTATTTAGTGTACAAAAGTATTTTATTTATCGGTTTCTTAGCGGATAGGAGCTTTGTTTCGGTTTCGTCTGTCTGCCCGCTGCTAAGTGATTCGATAAAGCATACGTGAGTCAGTTAACGTTTCCACTAAGTTGGCTCCTGTTTCAACAATGATAACAGCTGTGGTATTTGCTTTGCAAAAAGTAACTTTTGAAGCTCAAGGAAACCTAATTCTAAGTGACATTTAATGATAGGTACCTAAATGTATGAATCGTTAACATAAACTATAGTAATAGATACCTGGAAGGTAGATAACCGTCTCGACCATAAAGCCAAGTCATATTTTACTACCTACCGTAACATGCGATGGTCCTTAAGACCACAGGCTCTTACAGTTCAATTCACTTTTGTAAGAGGTCCATAATCCTTTCTATGTTGATCCCAAGGCTTAAGACCCTATTACATAGTAAGAAACATCGCTGCTACAGCACGGGAGGCTGCAATATCGCGGCGGCAATCTTCTTTTATCCTCGAGAGCACCTCTTAATGTCATTAACGTTAGCGGAATGTGTCTCCCGACGTGATAGTTTAACTCCACGTGCCCTATGTGGACGGTAACGGTAGAAAGCGTTCAAAGTTAAAAATAACGTGATATTATTTTAAAACTATCTTCTCTCTCTGCAGGAATTTCTCAACTTTATCTTTCGTTGCAAAAAATCCTTTTATTGCCATTCCAAACCACCTCTACAATTTTCTGAAATAATTAAGCTATGAAACACAACATTATGATCATTTTCAAAAGGACCAAACCAAATAACTGGTCCTTATATTGTCGTGGGGAAAACTGTGTGTTCGCCCCGGAAGCCATTCCGTCATATAATGCCGAGATATCGTCCAGGCTGGTGAACGCGGCTCAATTATAGACGCTCGCCTCGCGGGACGATCCGCCGATTGCTTTCAACCAGCCTCCTCGGGAAAATTCCTATTTGTACCGCTTTACACGAACATTGTGACTTTAAATTGTGAGCCTTTTTACTGAGAGCTATTGAAATGGACTTAAAGTTCCTTTTATATTAATGTCTTTGAAGTTAAATAATTGTCATTTCATGAAGTTTGATAAAAAAAACTTAAGAAGGTCCTTAATAGATTGCTAAGCCAGCACTATTCGGTTTCAAATAAGAGTACCTAATAAAAGTTGTTACTATTGGCAGTCTTCATGAGAATAATCATCTCACTTCGCAAATGCAGTCAGACAGTTCCATAGCCTGCTAATTAAGTCTAAAACAAAAGGCGCCTGCAATCAATACATTCCTAAAAACAGATTAAAATAATGGTCGCTGAGCAAAATATTCTAATATGGCGGAGTATTATGTTTTTACGTCGGTCCGGTGGATCGTCGCATTTCATTTAGACGTTCGGTGCACTCTCATAAAAATGTAAATAGCTCTCCCCAACACCAGGGATGCTAATTATTGCGAATGTCCAGTTTTGTGCTTTTTTGTTTTTATATTGTCACTTCATGCTTGTTAAGAGCTAAATAAAATGGGAGCGCTTATTCTTCTGAAATAATCAAATTGTTTTTGAATCGCATCTAATGCTTAACTCTTAAAATAAATAATGTAACCTTAAGTACATTATAAACAACTCCAAACATTCATAAGTCCCGTTAACAATTTAGCTCAATACATCATGTAGTAGTCATTACCGTGCCACAGAGTAACGAAACGTACAGAAGCGACGCTTACGATTCTCGCGCGATCTATCACTAAAATGTTTCATACATTATTTACAGCCAGTTTATGTATTATGTTATGTATGCAAGTTATGTTCGCTGCTAATGTCAGCTTGTAAGCGAATGCTGCTTCGATAGAAATGTCCGTTGTTATGGAATTCGGAACTGCGGTGTTACGTATTTATCGCTTAGGTATAAACTGTGGCGTGGTTTGATGTGTCGTTAGTGTTTAGTCGCTCTATTTTATGAATTGAATTATTGGAGAATTTCAATAATGTGTCAGAATATGAATCAGTAAATGAATTTGAAATAATCTGTTTGTAGGCGTTATACACTTCACTTCACTTTATAGTAATTCTTATGAATTTGTGTATTTTTTTTAAATAAAGAACGAATGAACCAAACTTACAACAATGAGCTATGGGAAAATCTGGAAAATTGTGCATCAAGTAAACAAATTCATATCGTGTCGCGTGGTGCGGCATGCGGTGTCGGCGCGCCGGCAATTGCACGGCGGGTGTGTGACTTCACTAGTTGCTAGTTTAAAATGCGCCCGAAAAACATGCCTTTATGTAGTTTGTGCTGACGTCGAATACTATTAAGATTATTAAGAGCGTCTGAGCCGCGTCCTGCTACAGGAAACTTGATAGACACTTCACTGAGAACGTTTCACAACTTGAAATCTTTAGTTAGTTTTAAGTAGTTTAATTATTTTCCAGACAAAGCCTAAAAGGATAAGAAATTGCGTAGGCAAGAATTAGTTCTAAAGCCAAAAATGATTATAAAGCAAACGGGCTTATATTGACAGGTAAGAGCAACCAGCCTGGCCGTTTACAAGCGCAGACAATCTACATAATATAATTAGAACGCCTCACCAGCCCCGAATTGATAAAACGTACCCTTTTTTAGCAAAAAACCTCCGAATCTTTGGGAAACACGGAATTTTCCAATAGAATTTAAAGTGGATTTCGGAACCCAATTCATTAGTGTGGTCCAACCTTTTTGTAACATGTACCGATTTGTGAATGTATTAGCTATAGTGAATGCTTATTGGAAACCGTCTGATTTGTTCGGACCACGGTCAGAATGTGCCAGATTCTGATACAAGCTATATTGCTTAGGAAATGTTGCTTTTGTATTTCCTTAAAGTAATCTTTATATTAAATCGTAATCATGGTTTACCATTAACTCTTTAGATGATTCATATTTATGTTCACAAATCAGATCTTTTGAAAGCCCAAAACATATACCTACAAAGCCCGAAATAGTAGCAACATTTATACACCGATATAATAATCCTTTTAGCTTTATCGTAGTTGCCTAATACCCAATAATTGCTCCCTCCCGGCCGTATTGCGATGTCAATGATTATTTTATATTTAAAAGGTGAGGTAGTTAATTTGCGCGACCAGTAACGGCGCATACATATTGACATATCACTCGGCTGCGCACTTCACGTAACCTACTTTCGTAGAGAGCATTTAAATTGTTTGTTCGTATGCATTGGAAGCAGTATTAGTGAGCTCCTCCGATATTTGTTTGCACGGAAAGCTCTTCCGCGGACCTAATGTGCTGGAAACGTCGCACGGCTACCGATCTGCCGGCACTCTTTATCGCTGCCCTGATGGCGCTTCTTCACATTGCTCTGTGTTTTATGTACGTTATCTAAGCGTCTGCTATTCTTAGAACATCAAAAAGTTCACATTCATAATAAATCTAAAATGAAACCAAACTTCAAATATCCTCAGTAAGATTAGCTTTTCAAGTATCTCACTAAAATAGCAGTGAAATATTCCGTCGTATCAAAAGTGTAATTTGTTCGCGGAGGTCGAGTGATAGCTGCTCTCAAACAGCGGCCAGCAGTCGCCGAGTGTCGTCATATTGCGTCTTGTTGCACTTTTATGTTTTCCACTATCTTCGTATTGTTACGAGATCTTCGCTCGTAATTGAAACACGCCTTTTTGAAACTCACTGGTTTCGAGCTCTAATAAAAAACCCGTGTTCCTATTTTATTACAATTTTAATGTCGGAACAAAATGTTAAAATTCACATATTTGGCAGGAATTTGCTAAAGATGAAATTCATGAAATTCAACACTTTGCAAATTCGAAAGGCGAAAGTGGCCCAAACATTTGGTTTTATTTATATAATATATGCGCAGGGAGCGTCGGACTGTCCACTAATGTTATTCTCAATGTTGTTTCAGGTACGCGCCACAGAGTCACAGTTTATGGGCAAATAATTCAAAGGACAAGCCAGTCTAGCCGTGGCGAATATGTAAATATTGTGTGCTTTAATATTCATTTTATTTAGTATTTGTGTCACCGACAGCCACGTGGAATATTCTGGATGTAACGTCGGTGCTAAGGTACGCAGTGTTAACATCATTATATTGCTGTACGGCCATGTTTGCAAGCTGACGAAATTTTACAGCGTTTGTATCATTTAAAACTGTAGAGTTTCGCTGAAACAATGTGAAAATGTACTCAATACCAGAATGAAGTAAAATATAATACGATAAATGTATCATATTGTCGGTTTCATATATTTTCATAAAAATAGACGAAGAAAAAATCCAGAAGGTTTAAATAAAATAAATATTTCAAAAAGAACTTCACATAAAAGCCGCATGTGAATGTATTACATTAAATGGATTCTTGGATTAAATATATAATAACAGCATCGGCAAACAACAACTATATACGAATCCCTAAAATATTAAACATTTTAAACATACTGCGAACATCCGATTATTTTATGTTAAAAATACTGTGAATTCCTGCGATCGACAATGAATGCTCAACATTTGGGGATAACAATGTCGGATGATATGCTACGTAGTGACGTCACAAAACGAGAGGAGATTAGCGCATCATCGCGAGACGCCGCTAATTCGACAGCCGCGTTAATATTGAACGATACCATCTCTCCGACGCCAGGATTTGAATGCTTAATTATTTGCTTATTAATTAAACACGAGGCTATTCATCTCAGACTTCGCGCCGAGTTAATCTGCACACTGTAGCTATTGTGGAGCTCCTCCAACATTTCTAAAGAAAAAGTTACTTTTAATAATTAAGTGTCATTTGATTTCATTTTCATGTCGCTCTGTGGAAACTTTTGAAGAAAGAATGACACCTACCTACTGAAGTATATTGTTCTCGGTAAAGATTATTGTCCAATAAACAGATCGTTCAAAATTCTAAGAAATCAACATACAAATTCGCAAAAGGAAAAATCCTATGATTCCCAGCAATAAATGGAAATATGTCGGAAAATTGTTGCTATTACCGGGCGGCTCCTAATCCGATTCCCTAACAAGATGTTCGTAAGCATATTTTTTACTACTGCTGCTGAATATGTTATATTATGTATTTACTACCGCTTAATATTAAAATGTTATACACGAAAAATTCGAGGCTCTCAACACAAATATTTAATGAAAACATTGTTTAACAAATATTAATATGTTAACACGCCGAGTATTAACAAATCGAGTTTGGTCCTTTTATTTTCATAATAAGCCGTGAATTATAAAGTTACGTTGACGAAGCAAAAATAAATTCAATTTTTACAAGGAAATTGCTTATGAAATTGTGTAATTATATTAAAATTTGTCTCGGCACGTCGTTAGGTGCGTGACGTAGATCCTCCTTTTTAATATTAAGTGGGATCATCGAGCTTCACGTTAAACTAGGATTTTACGTGGCTGTAAAATGTCTACCTCACTACCAGGTGTAGAAACCCAGTCGGGAATGTGTTACATAATGTATTCACACAATTACTTATGTAGTACACGTGAGATAATATGCAACCTTATGAAACTTTATTTATGTAAAAGTAAACTAGACCTACAAGGAGACACACGTTCACATTTATTTAAATATATTTAAAACAGAGCGGACTTAGTTAAGATGTGGTGAAGTTCACGTAGCTACGGTACTGAAACAAGTAAAAGGGAACATGCCTGCTGAAATCAAAATATAACACAAACAAAGGCTCAAGTGAGTGCCATCTTTAAGTCGCGGATTATGACGAGGCACGAGGCACGAGGCGCATTCGATCTCGCGCTCGACTCGATTAGATTAAAATGAAATTGTCTTCCGATTCCTCCGGCTTAAGGCATTACTGTTTAATCTTTGCCAGTTGACGTTTTAATGCTCAGCGTCACCATTTTAAATGTCCCATTTTGTTTCACGTATGTTTGTAATAAACAAAATACCTTCTGTTTACAATACAAAGGTTATATTTACGAAAGGGATAAAGCTCTAAGCTTTGTGTTTTTATTTTAATGTTCAGCGATCTAATGTTCTTGACAGCTCGGCGTTTAATACTTACTTATGTATATAAATAAATGTACCATTACGCTTTTATTAAAACATTGCGGTTTTAATAAAACAACGATATTAAGCTTGGAATAAGTGTAATATTTTGTAATAAATGTAGCATTGCAATCTGATTATATGCAAGAATATCACAGTAGCTACATAGCAAATATGAAGGAGGTGCCTTTTACTTCTACATAATTTAGTAACAGTTACCTCTTATATCATGTAAAACCAGTATTGTTCATATCCCTGAGCGCCTGCGTATGTTTCAGGGCGCACGGGGCGCATGAAGCCTCGCCTGCCAAAGCAATTCCTTAAAAAGATTCGCTTCAAAGGTACGTCACTCGGGTCGCTCCTGCCGGGGCCTTTCTTTTTGCATCTTTTAGCCTTTCTACTGCACACCTAGTGGGTTATACTTTGCATTGCGAGTTTGCTCTGTATTTAGTTGTTTTATCTGTTTACAGTTTGTCTTTTAATTATTTATTAATACGTAAGCTTTCATTTTGTTTAGCTCCTGTATTTTGCAGCAAAAATGTTGTTGATTGTTCACGTAGTTTTAGTATAGCGAAACAATATGAAAGTTGCTATCGACGGTTTTTTAATAAACTGATACATCGCATTTGATGCTAAAACTATTTGAATACGATGTCAGTGTGTGCACGCACACAGACGTAGCAAGAGTTTGTAACTTCCGGACATCAGCACTTTTGTTCCTGTTGGTTTTATATCTACATACAAATGAGTTTCAATACAAACTCCCGCTGTTTTTGTAGTCGGGATACTTTTATATCTAGTGTAGTGTAGTGTAGTGTGTGTTCTCCTCTTTTATTATGTGTCTTTGTATTATTACTTAGTTTAAGTTATTCTTTCTGTCTGTAATTTTAAGTGTGTGTGTTTTTCAATTGTTACGTAGTTAGAGTATTTTATTGCGGGATCTTTTGTTTCTCAGGCCGTGAGAACTACAGCAATAATTTAAGTCGCAACTTCAATTTTGTTCTTATCTTTTGAAATTTTAGGTCATAAATATTTAGAAACGTTCGCGAAACAAACAATCGGCCAAGTAGAAAAATATTCATGAGCGTTTTTTTCTGTTTTTCATTTTATTTTATATAATCATCGGTCTGATAAACAATATACAATTTATCAGTGTAATGAAATATTACTAAGGCCTTTAGATTTATGTGGCCGAAAAGTGTCGTAATTTATGCAGACCTTACGTAGTGGCTTATCTTGGGCCCTCACGTAATAAAGTGTTACTTAGGGAGCATTGTTCCTTTTGTTCCTTATCGCACCTCCGGCTTAAGAGTTTTTTACTTAGTGCCGTTGTAGTGCAGTGGGTAACAATGAACTTCAGAACATGCTCCGAGTTCCATTAGCGGCACGAATGTGTGGCTTTTCATTAATTCTCATGTTTACATTTATATAATTAAAATAAAGCCGATGACTCAATTTTATTACATCAGGTAAGAATTGTTTTCAGAATAATCCGTAGGTTCTCTTGGTTTCTTGTAAGTAATTACAACACAAAATTATTAATTAGATCCCTACCAAAATACATACAAACAGGAATTTACGAGCATACATTAAAAATATATCGCTTGGTACAAAATCAATTTGGTGGCCAGTATGAGCGGTGAGAGGGTTAACTCGGCGAGTAAATATTGGCCGTACCATCGACGGCACGTAGCCGTGTCGTGTCCGTGCCGCATTCGTGCCGTGCCGTGTTTCATGTGCACGGACGTGCAGTTTGGTCCTTTGAGTCGAGAAATGGAGATTGACTGTAGTGAGTAAAGGGTTAAAGTATGTATTTGGTATGAAAAACTATGGAAATTAAAAAAAAATACTTACGTGTTGTTGTTGTATGCAAAATACAATCGTATGAAATTTGTGGAAACGGGGATGATGATTATGAAAATTATGTATAAATCAAATTAATCCCATTTATTATCCTCTTTTCTGAAAAACATATATTACTATTGATATGTTAATAAAATACCTATTGGCCGAAATAACAAAAACATTCCTAGAAACAGAAGCAACACTTTATTCGGCGTTGTGTAAACAAACTTCCAATTATTACTTGAAGAGATATTTTCGCAAAAATATTTGCGGAGGTATGTTTACCGCAAACACACGGGAACATATTCAACTGGCTTTATAAATTCGTAGACGGAATAAACAGAGCATGCGTATTACATGCGAAAGGGCTCTCTCTGTGCAGTCGGGACGAGCGAACCAAGCCGAAACTGGGGGAAGATGCGCCTTAAACAAATAGGCGAGCGGTTCGATGCCGATGTAAAATTGCTTACAGTTTTGATAGATTCACTATTTATTTTGAGAGTTTGGTAATATTTGTATATTTTTAGGATTAGTTTTAGAAGATAACCTCGCCCTCTCTATTATAAAAAAAAAGTTTTTATGTCACCACGAGATCAAATAGGTGTTTTCTACGGAACGAACATAATAAAATTCGATGCTGCTGCAAGCCGAGGCTGTGATGTCGCATAATAAGCCCTAAACATTCCGATATTTCGCCTCATTTACGACCACTGAATAGTGTTGTGATCCTAATTTAAATACCTGTTTAGTTACACACATGTATGCGCTGCTTCTACGAGTATATAAGACCAATTCATTAAATCATCTCCCTGGTAATATCTTAAGAAAAATAATGTCCTCGTATAAAATATATATATGTACCCAAGTATATGCTGTCCTCCTCTGCTTACACACACTTAGCCACGACATAAGTCACAGCATCCTAGTAAAGATATATTATGGAGGACGATCTAAATACTTTTTATGGGTATTTTCTCGTCCAAGCCCTCTCTTAATTTACGGCGATGGGATGCTAGAGTCGAGTTATGGCCTGAAATGTCGCCCATAATAGATAGAAATTGTCAGTTTTATTGATGGGACCTTTTCAATTTTACATAGCACCCGATAGGCGCAGGTAAGGGAGGTTCAATGACTCTTAATGATCGTCTATTGAAAGGCGCTGAAATTTTTGACCTCATTATGTCTTGTGAGGCTTCAGTGAGGAAATTATTCTTATGGCCACCTAAGTATTGGAATTTTATCTATGATTTTTTTTGTAAATTAAGTTTTCCTATTCAGTTCTTTCTCAGTTGATATTATGTAGACAAAGCTGCTTAGGTACTTCCAAAAAAAGGTGCATTGTTTATATCTCTAGTTGTATTACAGTTGCATTAGAGTTGATATACGATAAGTGTAAATGATGAAAGTAAAAAAAAATAACCAACACAAAGTTAGCTCAGATTCTGTCCGCACGTCTGTAGGTAGCAATTATTCACCAACATCGATAACTTTGTACTGTATGATTATTTGGCGACTACTGCGCACGCTGCCATTTCCAACCATTAATTAAAAATGTAAAACGTATACGAAACTGTTCGGTTTTGCAATAAACATTTGTAATTTAAAACTTTGTTAATACAGAGTCGTCTGTCGCGAGCATTCACGACACTTTAATTAGTCAAACGTTTGCAATCAGCTGCCGATTCATATCGAATAGTTTTATTTCGTGTTCATTGCTTTTCACCAATTACGAAAACCAAAATAATGCTATTTCTACACTTCTACAGTACCTATAACTTTTCTTAGTTCTATCAGTATCTAAATCGTTTGTGAAGTATTTACCAACTGTCAGTATAAACAATCTAAACCCTGCTTGTTTAAAGTTCTCAATTCTTCACTTTGAGGTAGCAGACATTCTTCATAAAAACATTTAAACTGGCTCTCAAAGCATTATCAAACATTTACTAACGTCTCCTTCTAAAATCTCCGATATTTTTTAAAGCTAATGACGAAGAAAATGCGCTCGTTTAAAACTTAATTTATAGAATGTCATAATATTAGGAAGATTCTTTAAAAAGCGACAAGTAAGTGATGCGCTCGAGTTCTTTATACTCATTTAACTTCAGCAGTTTCACTTCACTTCGCCACTGAAAATATCTTACAGTAGTTCAAATGATTACATTGCTGATACTTTATACACTATTAGTGGATTGTTATTTTGATAACATGATGTTTTGAGTGATTAGGAAAATGACAAGGAGTCCTTTCATGAAATGTTTAATTGAAAGTTAAAGACTTCGTAGTTCGATAAAAGTCAATCAGCAACAACAAAGGATGAACATTTTAATATCCCCAAGCCGCTTGCAAAGCACATTGAAAGTCTTGTAGAAGAGTATGAAGTGAGTTTGGTGTGGCGTGGCGGTAGCGGGCGTGGCGTGGCGTTGCATTGTGGCGCTTGGTGGAGCTATTAAATGAGCGATTCAATTTTTGATCGATGAGCGAACTTAGCGCGTCCTCACCGCAGATCGAATTATCGAGACGCCCGATATCATTAACTTATGACACGCTCCTCAAAGACTTTTAAAACGAATAAAAAATCAGTATTTCACTCGCAGAGAAGATTATTAAGTAAATGATGTTCAATCTCATTTCATAAATCTCCATGTTACGATGGAATTAAAAAAAGGTTATGAATAATCTGCTAATCATTTAAAGAGTACCTGAATAAATTCGTACTTTTCGAACAAAAGGAGAGTTTGTGCCCGTTCATCACAGTTCATCAAACGTACCTTCATTTGCGATGCAAATTCTCTGGAAGTATCAATAAGTGTGAATCTAAAACAAATTGTAAAGGGTCCCGGGAGTGAGCGCTGACACCGCGCCTAACTACTGTCATGCGAATTACTCCGCCGACTTTCAACACGTCATTTACAAAAGAAATGCTCTGTTTCATTCTCGCAGAGTTACTTCTGTGTAAGTTTGTCTCGTTCTCATATAGCGTGCGACACAGTGGGTGTTTGTGTAACGAAATTTAAAAACAATCCCCGCGAGACGCCAATTTATTTTGTTGTCTGCGAGATTGTTCACCGCTGTGTTTGTGTGCCACAGTGTAATGTGCGAGAGCCAGCGGGGTGAACATCACTCACTACTTATGAACTGACGTACAAGAGGAACTATACGTAAACCACCTTCGAGAAGTTATATGACCTTAACATAGTAATATTTGGTATTAAACTTGAGTGACCTATATCCTTGTTAGAGACAATTTTAAAATGTATGTTATGAATTACAATTGAAATGCGGAACGTAAAGATGCTAGGTATCAACATATTTTTGTAGGTACTTGCACCACGCAATATTGTCGTGATTTATTTCAATCCCGCCAGTGTTTCCCGCCGGTACCACACCCCCGGAGCTTCTGAACAACGAAATCATAACTCGGCCGCACTCGAGCGGATTGAGACACAGATAAGGCTGACATCTCCGGCTGCCACCTGATAACACGCCGCCGAAAATTTTTCACATTTTCATACATTTTTGTTTAAATAGACACTCTGCGGACGTCTGCAGCTCTGAACTTCGTAATGATATCGACCCTGAAAGCCTGAATATGAACCTTTTTTTGCTACGTGGACATTACTAAGCAGTATAGATTCACCTAAACTGCTGACGCTACTCATTTGCCAAATGAAATAAAAGATGCTTCAATTTTCATAATGTTATTTGTCGTTGTCAACATTTGCTAGCAATACATTACAGTTGTACGAGTCCCACGTTGGGCGCCATTTGCGATGTCAACATTTCGTTCGCGAATATACTCCAATAACAAATAAAACGTGTTGAATTTTGAAAATTACCTTACGAATTTATATGTTAGGCCTTAATACGAAAATAATGAGAGTGTCCTAGCAGCGCGGTGCGGTCCCACGTTTGGGCGCCATTACTTCTCATTCTTACATTATTATGTCTGTGCAATATGAGTAACGCGACCAGCGCTACTTATTTCTCATTTTATTGTAGTGAGTTATTTCTGCATTCTCTTTAACGATGTCTCTCATTTTATTGAGTTTCTCATACACGATAGCAGCACGGCAGCTACATTATGTATATCTTTATTTCTGTATAAAACGCTGATAAACTCCATCAAAGCACCTGCATCATACATATAATCATAATCAATTGCTCACGTTCATTATTTCTGTACATCTTTGTTGATATCACACAACTATCTACCAAGACTCGGCAGTCTGGCAAAACGGCACTCGGAAATAAGGTGCTCTATTACTGGCCTTATCTGAAGCACCTGGGCTCCCGAGATACCCAGACTTGCTAACAGAAAGTTTTATAAATACCTTGAGCGAAATGATGGAAACAATTGAGGTCAGTGATAATACTGAGCCTTCTAAGTAATTAGGGCTCATTTTGAAGGCGAATATCTCGGTAATGGTGGTACCTATCCGGATCGGTTTTGAGCGAGTTCTGTAATTATGATTACATCTCGATTGTAACCAGCTGTGAGGTGATTGAAGTTTTAATCTAGGCAATGATTTGAAGATACCTAAGTTATATTCTTTTTGTACAGAAAAGAGGTAAATTAAAATGCGAGTAATACTTGAGGACTTATTTTTACAATTGCGCGTTTATATTCACGTAAGCATAAAAGTTATATCCCAACTTCAATCGTGCAATGGCTGCAGTATTAAAAGAATTTAAATTTAAAATTACGGGAGCAAAAGTATTTACTTAACACGAGCATTTTAATCTCCGCACCATAACGGGGGGATATAAATTAAAAGGAATGAACTCTTTAAAGGCAGTATTTATTTTTGGCGCGGTTGGAATCAGGGCGATACGCTGAACAATCGCATAAATTAGCGACGCCGGCGACGCGCCGCGGCTGCCCGGCTGGCCGGCTCGGCGCGAGCCACGAGCGACCACCGACACACACTTATTCATTTTTCCTTCATTTAAAAGCACTGTTAAATCTGTAAGCAAAACATTTTAGAATTCTCTCGTTGGTAATTTACGCTGCCAGATTTTTAGTTGAGAAAGATTTTGTTGTTTTAACTGAACTGGCTATTTCCTTTGTTATTCACAGCAGTTTGTATACTTTTGCTGAATTCACTACATCACAGCAGAACCCAAAATTGAGTAATTTTTTTATAAGCTTGATGCGAGGGTGAATCGATATGTCTTTGTGACGTAGAGCGCTGACGGAAACACTTGAAGTCGTTTGAGTCCGACACATTAAAGTGATCCGAAGACTATAACGTGAGTAATAACCCTTCGCCCTTGTACCAGCTGGCAATAACGAGTGCAGGCCGGAAGTGCGTCGGCGCGGAAGCCGGTAACGCTTCCCGCGTTTCCAGAACTTCCGCCAACATGGCGGAGCCTCCGCCCTCGGGCTTTTACTTCGAAAATGCGCTGAATGCTGTCAATGTGCTGGGAATTTGGTGCCTCTATAAATTGCAAATCCAGCACTAGACTTTTTCGAAAAATTTCACAATCTAGCCGAAAATTCGTGTTAGAAAATCTTGGTACAATTTTTTAAGTTGCTATAAACTGAACCTGTTGGTGTCGTTATTCTAGCTCAAAAATCGATTTAACCGAGTCTGTCCTACACGAGATAATACAAAACCATTTGATGAAAACTACTTCCACGTAAAACTTAACACCGCATAGTTAAAATTATTCATAGAAAATGTTAATTAATAGGAATAAATAAAGTGTATGCGCGAGGAGTGGCTGCGAGCGTCAGGTAGCGGCAGTTCCTCGCCACCTGTGGCGCCTCCGTAATGTTCACGCGGCTCATTTATCAGCGTGACGAGCGCCGCCATCAGAGCAGCCTCTCCCCCCCCTCTCACATCTCCGCACCATATGACTCGCTGACAGTTACACAAAATATCGCATTTGCCAAAGTATTCCACATTTGAATTTTGAACGAAAGTTTATCTTCAAATATTCAAAAAATCTGCATCCCATAATATTCAGCTACTCTTTTGAGAAAATATTAGAAATGAACCGCAACTCAGTCGCCATAGCCGGGGGGCCTGGGACGAATTGAACACTTCTACAATATTTTTGAGTTTTTATTTCTAGAACCGTACGGTGCTTTCGATATCTTGAAAATATTATTCTTTCGCATTCAAAAAGATTGAAACTATATACAGTCGAACCAAGTACAATTTTACAACACAGGCCAACTACTTTTTATTCGTGAAACTTTTCTAAATAGTATAATTTATTCGCAAGTAAATGAAGCTATTCGAAGCTAGCTGAAAAGTTAATGTGGATCTGAGACAAAGCCGGTCGTTACCGATCGCTGGGAGGACCCGATACACATCGGCAGCTCAGGACTTAAGGCATTAAGTGCAAAGTGGTAATTAGAGTCCCCGCGATTCTTATCGCGACCGCTGCACGAGACCCACTTAACCGGATTATTCAATCGAAGGATATAATTAGGGACTGTTTTAGAAGTCAAAGTTTTCTCTGCGTTTTGCTTTTATGTTAAAGACTATGTTTGTTTGGAAAAAGGCGTTTGATGACTTTTTGAGGAAGTTAGGTTTATACGGGAGGATCTGGCGGAGACTTTTCCAGGCAACGTGTTACTTGGTGCTTAACTAATTGTCATTGGTTTAACATCTAGCGTATAATTTTACGCAAGTTCATTGGTTTATGAATCAGAACCTATTCGGAATTTAGTAAGCAATCCTAGAAGGATCTCAGAATTCTATTTTAGTGTTGAAATCACAATAAGTTAGCTCTGGTCCGATTGTTTGCTCTCTTCAGATCCTGGCTGCTAAATCTCTAATTGTAATTTGCTTGGACGCCCACTTGTGACCTCAAGTGGCGCCATCTGTCAGCTTATTCTGTTTCTAAACGATAGTAACTATCTTTGTCTGACAAATTGTTTAGACAAATTAGTAGGTACGTAGTGTTTCTAGGGTAACTGTCATTCCGGTGAAAGGAAATATCAACCTTAGTGGCTTATATTTATGACACTTTGTTCCTCAATTAAATTGGCAGGATAGTACATGGTTTCAATGCCAGTCTTGAATAAACATTCCAGTAATAGATCGTATAATTTGTAATTGAATTATAATAGCAATATTAGTCTATCTGATATCTACTGGAATTCTGTCTGGTCTCTAAACTAGGTACTTGACAAGTTTTAATTTTGATTCAACTTAAAACTTATTGTAGTTGATGAAATATCAGGACTGTCGTATTTTTTACTTCTATTTTCCTTTCTATTTCGAATACCTCTTCTGTAAAACGCGTCCATTTATTAAGCGTGTCGCACTATGTAGCAGGAAATAAAAGTAAGGGAAAATAGATAATATATTTGGCAACACTGTCGCAATAAAATTGCCTAAAGACGACGTAAACACGCAATAAAAAGTTTGATGTCTCACTCGTAAACCGTTTAACGTGACGAACATTTGTTCAGTAACGCTCACAGACTTTCTCCCAAATATTATGTTGATATTAACGACCAAACAATCGCGAAAACCATAAAAAAATTTAAAACACCTCCCCTCGCAGGCTGCGGTACACAACCCGGGAGTTTTCGTCAAGATAATGTTTTATCTCACTGATTACAACGTTGTTCAGAAGCTTCGGTTTCAAGGGGTTTTAAAGTACATGAGAACTCTTCATATTTTTGCAGGTTGTGGGATAGGACGGCCTCAACTTCAAAATGTTCATGAAACCATATACTTACAGTTGGAATGGTAGTCATAGTCAACCCCCAATTTCCATAATCCTGATATTCCAGTACCTGTCCGAAAACCCTTATTCAAATGCATATTGCCGAATTGATTCTCACATCTGATTTCTGCGACTCAATTTACATCTTTACGAAATTCAATAGACGGGACACATAAAGTCAATTCACCCATTCACGCTCCTCTAAACATAAATAAAACTACTTCAAGTCGCGCTCATCAAAATTGACAACCCTATTACTGTTTTAATTTACAGTAAAACAGACCTTAATGGCGAATAATGAAGGTTTATTCAAGCTGTAAGTGGTAGTTGTGTAGGGTTGTGACGCTCGTCAATCCGCGCCCGTTCATTCGTTCACATTGAGTCGTTCATCGGTCTGTGGAATAAAAGATGGCGATGGTCCCGGCGAGCTAACGAGCCAGCAAAATGCCGGTGTTAAGGTAAATAGACACTACTTACATTGATACTCGCCTTATTGAATTAATGACCGAGTACTGTCTACGTAACTAGCTGTGGAACGGCGAGAAGCGTCTTTCGTTGAAATTCATCAGCCAGTAATTAATTTGTCTGTCAGGTAGTTTAGAGAATAACACTGATCTATACTAATATTATAAAGCTGTAGAGTTTGTTTGTTTGTTTGTTTGTTTGAACGCGCTAATCTCAGGAACTACCGGTCCGATTTGAAAATTTCTTTCAGTGTTAGATAGCCCATTTATCGAGAAGGCTATAGGCTACTTTTTATCCCGGTACGGGAAGTAGTTCTCACGGGATGCGGGTGAAACCGCTGGCAGAAGCTAGTAACTAGATAATCCAGATGTAATAAAGACAGAAACTCATAATAAAAGTACAACAACAGTTCATATAATATCGCACGGACTGCGAATGTTCCAAGAAAAGCTCCATACGTCGTCGTACACATTTCGTGGCGAAATGGGAACGTGTCAGTATCGTGTCTAATTTACTCCAAATAAACAGTGTTCTTTGACTCGTAATGCTAGAACACACCAATTTCGCCGACCATGTGTCATAATTGTGTACCGCATTACACACTTTATTACTGGCGTGTGTGTACGTGAGCGGCGTACGTGTGTGTACGTGCGGCGCGCGTGTGTGCGTGTGTACGTGTTGGGACGCTTCATTACATCAGGTAACAACGATTGATATGTATTAGTAATGTTTTTTCTTTCGCGCCAAATTTGTTTTGGCTGGCCGCTATTTCGGTCTTATTTGTTCAGGAAATTCGGATGTTATTATGATGCAAGACGTGCTTGGAAAACTTACTTGTTGGAGATAGTTCCACGTTATATAAAACATTTTTATTAACCGTTTTTAAAACTCAGGGCTCTTCTTAGAATTTCTTAAAATTTTCTTAGTGCTCGAGACTAAGAAAAATCTGCAGTGGAAAAAGCATAATAAAATGAAATCAGCACAATGAATTTCATTTAACTGGGAGACAACTGTGCGACGTTAGGAGACGGTAAAGAAGTTAATTTTCAAGTAGTGGGAGGGCGCAATTGTTTCAGTATAAATGTCGGCTCGGGATCGACCCCAGAGCAATAACGGCCGTGTTAGCCGAGACCTGTTTTAATAACGATATTTTACACGTTATTTTACAATGATGCTTTCGGGAACTTAGATATTGGGCTCGGGTTTCGTGAACTGCGCCAAGGTGAATGTTTTAACCTTTACAAAATTTGTAGGTATTACCGTATAGTGTTTGTATTTATTTGTAATATTATAGGTATATACTTTCGAGGTTTTTTGGAGAAGGTAGTAATTTTAGATAATCAAATATTTTTACTGAAATAGAAGCCACATACCGCTTCACGTAGTCATAAATCACTGAGCTAATCCTGAAATACCGGAGCCTGTGCGGACTTTTTGTATCTTTTAAAACACGCGTTTTAAAAACCGTTAGAAAATGTTACTGGCTGTAAATCAATCGGCGTTTTCTCCGTTCTGAATTCAAATCTGCGTGGCGCGAACAGCGTGAGATTGGCGCCATTATTCAACGCTGGTCGCCGCGACCTCTGCGGACGTGTGGATTTACATCGCCTGCCCAAATAATAGTATTGCAACCCAAATATTACTGCTTGTTATTACTTATTGGTAGGGTTAAATAAGCTTCGAAACAAAAAATGGATCCTTATTTTAAAACATTCATCCCGTATCGGTATCCTAAAACCTACGCCATGATATGGACATGAAAGCTTTTGTTGTGGCTGTCAAAACGTCGGCAGCAATAACGTCCATTAATTTATTCAGTTATGTACTCATGATACAAATAAATGGTATAGGATTGACAGGCGAGCATTGACCCGCGTACAACGACGAGATAATGTTACTGGGACAATTTTCTTCTTTAACCAAAACGCTTGTTATTAGGTCGTTGGTGATGGCGGGGTTCCGTAACGTTTCCCGCCTTCCACTCCAGGTCGGCCATTATTATTCCCTGAACGCGTTCCGTTACACGCACTTAACAGTATCGCGTTCACTTTATAAGCTTCGTAAAGCGGCCGCTTCAGGAAAATGCTGTACATTCAAGTTTCAAGTTAAATATTTGTGTTTCAGCTGTTATTGAGAGAGGTTTACTAAGGTTTTTATGTACTGCAGTAAGATGCTGAAGCTTCTCAATTAATTAAAACGGGTTGGATTGTCACAACATAAATATAATTTCTTACTGAACAAAGAATTCGCGTTATATATAAACTGCAAATTATTTAGACATTCCTGAAATAGCTGCTAGTAAGGGGAAACTAAACACGAAACAGACTCGATGCTATCTAATAGTCCCAAATTACATAGCTGTAATTCGATATTAATTTCCGCGTACAAAAACTGCGGAGAGTCTTCAGACGTAGGGGTATCTCTTACTCGGACCAAGTTGGTAAGAAATCCTCAAGTTTGTTATATTCAAGTTAATTTCGTCTTAATGTTCGCGAAATCTTATAATAATTCAGACGGTTTATGTTCTACTCGGCAAAGTAAATTATCGTCTGTCTCGTAAACATTGGCCCTTTATACCTCTATTTTTATTTCTTGTTTTGAGTGCTTTTGTTCCGACAGAATTATCCTAAATTAACTTAATTTAGTGGGTCTTTAAGATCGCCATTTAAGATGTTTTAAGAGTTCTTTGTCACCTAAATATTTTGTTCAATTAATAAACAAATTAAGCTGCTTCTTTATAATCCGGGATAAATTTAGTTGATCTGTCCACAAACAACAATTGTAACATAAGATGAAATTGAGCATAATCTATCAAATTCCCGGACATAATTAGCGCATTGTTACCGCACCGTATTGTCCAACACAATACCAAATCGTATTACACACAAACAGATAATAACGCTCATTCAATAACTAAAATATTGCACGTGGCAACTCCAGCAGTGTTGCCATTTAATTACCCAATAGCGTTGCCGTAATCAGCGACCTAAGCCGATATGAAAACCACCAATTTGCGAACGCGTATCGTGGCATCAAAACGTATTTACTGGGCTTGCCTGATTATAATCGTTTTCAAATTGAATCTCGATAAGGGCTGTGTTTTGAACACAGCCCTTATCCTACCACGTCTCTTCTAGGATAAATTCATTTAGGAAATAGCCTTATTTGCAATCGTTTAAAGCCTATAAAAATATGCATCTTTATTCCATGTGTCCATAAATAACAAGCAATACAAAAGTAATCATAGGAAACGAAATCATACAGTTAGGTAGTTTTCAACACGTCCAGCACCCCCCCCCCCTCCTGGCCGGTCCCCCCCTGGCGGCGGGGAGCACCTCACGTGAGCTCGTTAGTTCCAGTAAATCGACACTCGCATTAATTAATAGCAGCGTTGTTTCCATCGGCGATGAGCGAGGAATTATCCGTCCGCGCCGGGAATCCCGAAATGTGGCTAGTCGGGGAATAACCCTCTGCATCTATGCGGTATTTCAATCTTGTCGGGATTATGTGGCGAAAAAGCTACGCTTACTGGCTTTGTGAATTCTAAATGTACTTAGATGATTTCGTGGATGGCGATTTTCATAAAATAGTTCGCTGAAATTATGAGTAATGAGGTGTACGTTCCGCTTGTGGATTTCAGTAAATACCTGCACTAATAATGATCATTAAATACAATTTTACTTTGAAATGGATTATTATTATAGTACCTAAGCCGACCGTGTGCTGATCAAAACTTAACAAACAGATTTTATCCCATGGGACTCGCCAACTAACATAACCCGATCTATATGTTAGAGAAGTAGTCAATGAAACATCGTGTCATACATGACGTGCTTAGGAAAGTTAGTCTTTTGTGTCATCATACATGTGGTGAGTAGAAAACTTATTGTATTGTTTAGTAGATATTATTAGCATTGTAGCTATACGTAGGGTATTCTTAACTTCAAATAATTATTTCTTTCACAACAAACTTTGAACTTATCCTAACTAATATTATAAATGCGAAAGTAACATAGTCTGTCTGTCTGTCTGTCTGTCGTTTCTTCACGCTTAAACTACTGAACCGATTTGTGTGAAATTTGGTACAGACATAGTTTGGAGCTTGAGAAAGGACATAGGATAGTTTTTATTACAAAAAAAAAATTGAAAATAAAAATAAAATGTATTCCGGACATATAGCGCCATCTATTGGTCAAACCAAAAATCTGCCGGAAGTCACTATTCCACGCGAACGAAGTCGCGGGCAAAAGCTAGTTCTCTATACTTTCAGAAGGCTTTACTTCAAGGTAAACTTTTGTCATCATTATAACGTTGTATCAAATTACCAAATAATGTCACAAAGGAGAAAGTGAGATGAAACAGATTTTAAAAGTCTTGTCTTCAGAAGTCCTTTAATTCCATTCTCAACATTTAACTTTACAATATTTGACCACAAGTAAGTTTCTTTGGGAACAGCGACTTGTCAAAAGTTTCTTGGTAAATTGGTGATAACTGTAGATATCACCACGATTTATTGGGAAAGTGATTTTGGGGCAGCATTCACTGATAATGGAAAAGCCTTTTCCAACGTACCATCTTATGCAAACCTTTTAGTATGACCGAACTGCAACTTCTTGCAAACCCTTCCAAGAACCAGTTCCTATAAACAATTTATGGCAGGCACAACAACCGAAAACGAAACATTCTCCTAAGGGTGTGTTTCCACTGTACGTCACGGCATCACGTGCAGCGCGTAACTCCATTGTGACGGTAACACGACAAATTGACGTAAGCTGATTACATTACCTGAGCAGCTGGGGTAAGGCGCGCCACACACGCGCGATTTGTCGCCGTGTCGTGCGTCTAAACCACAATTTGGATTATGTAGTTGGTTATTGCGTGTTGTGTTTTTATTTATTAGTTATTTGTTTTTGGGTTAGATTAGACTTTATTATGTATTTCTTATTTTTTATGCGATTTTTGTATTTCACTACCTATGATTATTTTATGCACTTACGTATTCTAGAGGGCTCTTGTTATATCAATAGATTTTAATCTTGGATGATTTTCCTGTGTGATTTAATTTTAATTTTATCAGTCTTTTAAACGGGTTGTCTTCTACATAAGTAATGAAGTAAACAAGTCATAAAGCATGTGTTTTACTCCGCAGGGGACACAATATGTCCGAGTGGCATGTTCAGATGTCCGGAGGGCAAGTGCATCCCGTCGCTGTGGGTGTGCAACTACCAGCGCGACTGCGAGAAGGGAGAGGACGAGTTCCAGTCGTGCCGTGAGTACACGCCCTTATTTTATTTATTGACGATTTGTGGACGAGTTGCGTATACTTTTTGTATTGGAATATTTTCATAACGTGTTCCATGTTGTTAAGTAGAAGTCGTGTTATGCTAGAAGGTTCCTGTTTTTAAGTTAAAATCGAAGACGATTTTTTTGTGTAGTTATCGTTACAATCTCGTTTAATAAAAGTTAGTAGGTACATATTTCTAATAAACAGTCCAAGCGGAACGCTTTAATAATTTAGAACGAAAGGTAATATGAATCTGCAACAGAAAGGAATTTATTTGAAAACTGACAAAGCTTTTCCTGTCATGAGTGTACCTCGTATCTTTCAAATTGTCCACGTGTGTCCCCCACGTGTGTCCTCCACGTGTCCCTCACAGCACGTAGGAAGTACCCTCTTGTTTTAGTGCCCTCACTAGTTGCCCCTGTGGTCAGACGGGTGCTATTGATTTTACTACGTGACTCAGAACTGTCAGAATTTCTATAAAACAAAGAAGTTCTGATGATTCCCGATGAGGCAAGTGAAGTAGTTATCATTTCCTCGTAACGTTAAGTAAATTCTGTTGTCCGTGACAATAGGCTTTGTTTCGTATATTTTGGATGATATGATCTGCCAGATGAAAGAGGAACTTGTATTCCCTTATGTACAAAAACTATGTACTGTTCTTAGAAAAGTTTATGAACATCTATTCCCAGGAGTTGTAAGTTTCGTTATGTTTTAGTGTCAATAGCAAAACTGTATTATATGTTCTGAGTTTTGTGTAAATTATCGCGGTCCGAAATCACGCATTGAATATACTAATTATAGGTATTTACACATAACAATTAAATTTTCCACAAAGCAGCCATTTAACTAGGTTCAGTATAGCTAATTGAATCGTTACACTCGAGGACAGTAACAGTGAGACAGTTAAGTACAGTGCAGTGCACTCGGCCGAGCACACAAAGACGTGTAATACTTATTAAGACGACTAAAGCGCTTTCTGCTACGGAAATTCCATTGGGAAAACCCAATAAATAAATATGCATAAGTCACGCTTTAGTCACTTTCTAGGTGCAATAGCTTGAATATAAGTTATCAACTAAATCAATAACATAAAAAATACACAAATTACTATAGTCCCATTAATTCTATTGCTAAGAATCAATTTTAAATACTAACGGCCAGTTTCTTCATCAAAAGTTAAAGTTAAAGTAATGTCTAAAGTAAAAGTAACGGTCAAATACGTTTTTTCAAGGCTAAAGTGACAGAAAAACTAACAGAAAAATTGAATTTAACCGTGGGATGAGCCGCTCTGCAGAGTTATACGGAATAATCTGATAAATACGTCAATTTCTTCTGCAGAGCGAGCGCGCCTTCTGGCTGTGGGCGAATGGGAGTCGGGTCTATGGCTTCTGGCACTTCCGTCGTCAAACATAGGCACCTTGTTTGACGACACCACTTTCCGGCTTGCTGTTTGCTTGCGTTTGGGTGCCCCGTGCTGCTCTCCTCACCGCTGCCACTGTGGTGAAGCTGTCAGCAGCCTTGGACACCACGGCTTGTCGTGCAGCCGTAGCGCGGGACGCTTTGCACGGCATGCGAATATTAACGACATAATCCGTCGCGCTCTTGTTGCCGTCGGCGTTCCAGCCATATTAGAACCCAGTGGTCTGGCACGCGACGATGGCAAGAGACCAGACGGTATGTCGTTATTCCCTTGGAAGATGGGTAGGTCTTTAGTATGGGACGCGACCTGTGTCGATACTCTTGCACCATCCCATCTTCCTTGCTCGGCGCGATGTGCTGGTTCCGCTGCTGCGGCTGCAGAGAACCTCAAACGGCGCAAATATAGCACCCTGGTTGGTAACTATACCTTTGAGCCGTTTGGGGTTGAAACCCTCGGGCCGTGGGGTCCAAGTGCTCATCTCCTTTTTAAAGATCTGGCAAAGCGACTTGCTGACACTTCAAGTGACCCAAAGGCTGGTTTTTATTTTGGTCAAAAATTAAGCATTGCCATCCAACGTGGCAATGCTGCCAGCCTCTTGGGTACACTCCCGGTGGGCAGCGATGAGGAGTTTTTTGATGCCATTTTGTAATTGTTTTTAGCTGTTGTATATATGTATAAATAAGTTTATTTTTATGTAAATATGTATATATCCTTTTGACCAAATAAATAAATTTATGTTTACAAAAAAAAAAAAAAAAAAAAAAAAAAAAAAAATTAACCGTTACTTTTACTTTAGACATTACTTTGACTTTTACTTTGGCTTTAACTATTGATGAAGAAACTGGCTGTAAGACTTGTGTCTAATGACGTGACATTTCCTTCCATTACAATCAAAACTGATAGATTATGATATGATATGCCAACACTTGGTGTTTGGCGAACACTTGGTTGTATCAGAGTGGTGTAATTACGCCATTTGAATCATTAATGGCGGCAATTAATCAATTCCCGGCACGAATATTTGCGTGTTCTAGCGGCGTGACACTTGTCACTGCAATGTTATCTATCGCTCTACCACTACTTAGCATAATCATTGTATTTCGTACACACATACGAGTATGTCATACTATACGCTAAATAATTTAACTCTTATAACAACTAAGTTTAATAAAATACTACTAGTATATTACATCTAACGCCTTCCTTTCTTCTAACTATTTTGCTATGCCCATCAGGGTCCATAATTGTGACTACCTCTATTATTTTATATTATCCACCAAATGTACATTATGGAATGCAATAAATGATATGATATGATATGAAGTTAGTAAGATGTAAGTACTTCAAAAGTTTCTTTGTAAGTCTGATAGCGGGATAATGACTGCAGCGATTAAGATATTATCTAGCATTATAATAGCTTGGGCTTTAATGTAGGACAGAGATTTTTTTAATCCGTTACGAACACTCAGTGAATTTAGAGTGCAGGTGAACCTGCTGATTGAATGAAAGCCGAAACAAAACAGAAATGGCAAAATGCTGACAAAAAGAATAATTAATGGCACAAAATTGGAAACAGTGGGTTGTATCATTTCCGATATAGCGGTATAAAGTGTATAAAACCGTTTAATAAAGTATGCATACAGGCTTGCTATGTGGCTATTAATAATGACGGCGTTAGGACAATCTGCACGCGGCATTAATTCCCGTCACGATCCGTCGCGTGCGCCGGATTGTTGCAGTGAGTTAGACCACGGGAAAACTGTTTGCTTTAGGTATATGGTAATACTAGACATATAGTGCTGAAAATGACATAAACATTGATAAAACGAGAGATTTTCTGTAAGTGCCAAATCATTTTGGCGTCTATGATTTTTCCTACGTAAAGCAATGTTTCTAGGGTTTTGAATATTAATTTTTCGACTCGATTACGCACTTGATCGATTACTCATGATGAATTACAAAATAATTAAATTTTGGTGTAGTTTCAAAAAGGATTGACGCTAAGCTTGTTGATTGATAGTTCACGAGAAGTGCCGCAGCTATATTTCTAGCTAAGTCTACTTTAAACCGGATTAGTTCACTGGGACATTAATCGACGCATTATTGTGATAATCTTCACTATCCTACACACTGACCTATTGATCTACTGGGGTTCTATGCACGCCGCCTCTAAAATGCTAAAAACAATAATTAAACCATTTATAACAATGAAGCTGTAATTTTACAATCTAAATGAAAGTGTCTTCTAATAAATATATGATCATACAGATACGATTAAAGAGTAATTAAACCCACTCGACACATCGGTTCAGTTATCAGTAAGCTTCACTAGTCCGTGTATGCCGCAAGCGAGCGTCGCCGCGCGCTCCCATGCATCTTGTGCGCAGTTTTTCCCGAGAACTCGTTACTGGCCGGTTACCGCACAATGGATGGGCGACAGTTAGCTCGACTCTTTACTACTCACTATTAGATTAATGGTAAACTCCACTAGATTTTGTCTCTATCGGACAATGTTTTTTCGGGATATATTTTGCTTTCAAAATGATGCTGGATTAAAAAGTGTTAGCTTGGAGCTAAATTGTCTGAAGACTTATTGCTGAACAGAATTTGCTCCATCAATGTATCGGGACAGTCATTATGTACATCAGTTATTAATTAACAAAAATAAAACAAAATAATTCTCTATTTCAATTATCCGACCAGCTAAACTCAACCACCGAGCCAATCTCCATCAATCACACAACATTCTTACAGTAACGCAATGTCAGGCATTTCCTCCGCCAGTGTTGCCAGCGTAAGGATTTGGCTATGCTGAGCATCAGCATTAAGCATCACTTGGCATCTGGGTGCATGAGGAGGTGGACGCACGCCAGCAGATCTCTATCGGAAACAATTTAAAATAAATCACATATTTACGAGAGAGAGATAAGTGTGTATTTATGTGGCGCGCGCGACGCCGGACGATTGCTTTGTCGCATCTGTGCCTTATTCTTTTCTAGTGCTGAGACCTAGGGGTAAAGCTTAGAGTGAAGAATATTCTTAGTGTGGGATTCAGTCATATCAAATGCACCTGTATTGACTGAGGAAGCTTATCGGAATAACGACACAAGGAATATACTTAAATAATATATGAAAGGTATATGAATATTTCCAGTTGTTACTTTAAAATAGATAACAGACAATTGCTCTAGTTATGTACCCAAACAGCTACCAAATTCCGCATCCTAGACCTCCCCAATTTAATAGAAAACTGGGAATGCAAAAAGAGTGGTAATTAACAGCAACACGGCGATAATAATTGGCATTCACGTCCAGACAATTGCAATGAACGCAGCCGCGATCAATCAGTCGCACAGACGCACTCAACAGAAATAATTGTCCCATGCCGGGTAAAGCGCACTGTTCACGCCGCTACTAGTCAAGTTATGTAATTTGAGTAAGATTAAGATTTTTATTTATTTATTTACTGGCCAGTTTTAGTTTGAAAACATGATACTGTCTAAAGCCATTTACATTATGTTTAGTCATAATAAAAGATTTATCACAATGTTTTATCGAAGTGGATCCAGCTTGAAAAGAACATTTTATAAGACCGTTTATTGTATATTAGTGAAACCATAATAACCAAAAATATAACTGTCAATTTAATCAAAAAGTTAACTAGTAATATAAATTTCCAGAGGCTTATACCCTCAGGGGGTCCACATTACCTAAATAATTAAAATAGAAATATCCCTGATTCAAAGCATTTGGTCGTGTAAATTAATATGGAATTTAAATAAAGCTTAATATAAAACTAATATTCCCAGTACGTCATAGAAATTATAACAAAAGTCGCATGTCGAATCGCGGCGTGAACAGCGAGTTTTCCTCGTTACTGCACGTGAGTAATGGCGGTGCAGTTTTTCGCGTCCATCTGTAGATTTCCCGGGTGGACTGCATCCGGCTAGTTGACTCCACCCGGGTAACTACCGCTGACACGAACACACGGCTTCGCAGCTTTTATTATAACTTGCAAGAAAAACATCGCCCACGGTAATACATCGTGAGACTACAGAAATATGTTAGCACGTAATATTCTGAAAGTGCAATTTTACTGCACTTGCATTGTTTACTGAGAAACCGAGAAATATTTTTAGTTATTATTATTCTCGAATACTACAAAATCCTGTTTAAAAGTTCCAGTACAATCCGATTAAAATTTGAAGTCGGTAAACAATACTACGTTCGTATCGTATGCCGCGTAGCAACGATGTAGCACGTCGTAGCAACCTCGTAGCGATAGTGCTACGAACTGCTGTACGTCTTTCGATTTGTAGTCCACGAGTCAGTGAAAGCGATTCATAGCTTTGTTAGACAATGCGATTTAAAATATATACTTGTAGATAGCTTATTTTGGGCACTTTATTCTCAGCGTTTTCTATGTTATTAAGGCCCTCTACGGTCGTACTGAATATACAGTAGCTTGATTACTTTCCAGTAGTGTGTATAATCTTATAAGTCTTAGCTCACAGTGACGTCACGACAGTAACTTCACAAGCTGTCTGCACGCGATCAAATATATGCTTTTGTCTGTTTGATTGCAGTTTGTATTGCGAATTTAGTTGTTGTAATTAGTTTTAGTCAGGTAATTGAATTTTAGTGTTCACGTGACGGAATTGTCACTCAATAATTAATTCTGGGGATACAACATCACGACTATTTTTTTTTATGTTTTATTGTAATTAGCTCAACAGTTTTAATGAATAAAGCTACTACTAACTAATATAAACAAGTTGATTCGCCAACATAAAGTTAAATTGAGTGCAGCGTGGCGACAAGCTCATTTCGATGCAAGTGCTCAATCAAACTATTTGAGCGTTTGAGCGTAAACTCGATTTGCTCGGCCGCAATTATACACGCGCCTCGAGGCGAGGCACTAGGCAGAGGCGGCGAGGCGCCTCACCTGATTACCGACAGAAGGCTTATTGATGACGTTTAGTAGGTATTGTAGTTAGATTTGTATTAGGAGGTAATCAGGTTGTAAAGGTAATATACGTATGGTTCATCTGTTTCCTAAGTACTGTGTATCTATTTATATCTATCTGTCACGTGTTATCGCCAACAACAAAACGACAACCGATTTAAATAAAATGTTGTTTGAAGATAAACATAAGAAAGACTACGGTTTAGTTTTATATGTACATATTTGAAAACTTGTTCCTATATATTGTGACAGAAATTCGAAAGACAACCCGTACTTAAAGATTTCCTAATAGTCAATAGGAAATAGATATTCGGACCCTTTCCTTAAGCACCCACGTGTTGATTGATAGAGGACGTTGATTGCAGGAACCTTCTTCTAATGAGGGGATTGGATCTCAGGAGATTGTAACCTTTGTGAGGCAGACCCTTGTGGGGCTCGAGGGTGATAACCTGTAATGGGGTGCGGTTAAATGATTTGTTAAGCTACAGTTTATTGAAATTAGTGATTTATCCGTTAGCCTTTTTATGTCAAAGAAACGATCATTTGGCTCTTTTTAATTTTAAAAAATTATTTAAAAATAGTCTGTCCAGGATTTTTTTAAACAACCTATTTTTAATATATTTTCTAATATATGAAATTTGTCATCCTAACTAATATTATAAATGCAAAAGTAACTCTGTCTGTCTGTCTGTCTGTCTGTCTGTCTGTCTGTCTGTCTGTCGTTTCTTCACGCTTAAACTACTGAACCGATTTGTGTGAAATTTGGTACAGACATAGTTTAGAGCTTGAGAAAGGACATAGGATAGTTTTTATTACAAAAAAAAATTGAAAATAAAAAATAAAATGTATTCCGGACATATAGCGCCATCTATTGGTCAAACCAAAAATCTGCCGGAAGTCACTATTCCACGCGAACGAAGTCGCGGGCAAAAGCTAGTAAAGTATATTTTATTCTATTATCAAGTCGGTGAAGGTCGATGTAAGGTCGGATCTTAGACCATTAATGCAAAAGTATTGACTCATCATCATCATCATATATCTATTCTACTGTCTTCATATATTTTTGATATTTTTATGCGTTGATATTAATTAACTTATTATTTCCTCCCCAGCTCCTCCGGAATGCGAGGCGGGACAGCTGACGTGCGGGCAGTACGTGTTCAACAAGACGTACTGCATCCCGCCGCACTACCGCTGCGACATGCAGGTAGACTGCGTCGACGGCACCGACGAGGCCGACTGCAGTGAGTAGTCACCCTTACGTCTCATCTTACCACTACATTTAACAGAAAGCTTTTAAAGAATAGCATCATCATATCAGCCAATTGCCAGCCACTGTTGAACTCAGTGTCATGGGCAATAAATAAAATATAAATGCCATATAATAATAACACAGGCTTCTGTCGTCACATACACTTTGCCGTGAGAAGATAGAGCAATGGAGAATGATAACGTGGCATATCCATGTCATGGTCAGTATATTATATCTTTACTTACTGGTCGCTACATGCACCGCTATTGTATGTGAAGGATTACCGCTATATTACACGAGTAGTCGCATGTTTGTGTGTCCACGTCATAGCTTGACCAACAATAGGGATTTACTCCAAACAGTATCCAAGATAATGTTCTCCATAATAATTCTTGTCTCGATAATTAAGTTCAGGAAGTTTTAATACGTTTATTGTTGTTTCTTGTGAACTTGTCTAATACTAAAGTTTTAGTCGCCGTGTTTTAAGAAAGTTGAAAGCTGGGACTTACGAAATAAAGCTAGCATCGATTTCTGGGAGGGTTACAATTACAACTTAATTTAAAACTGTCAAAGATAAGTTTAATGAGCCGAAATAGCATTTACATTACCTAAACACCTTTTTTTTTAAATCAATTTCGTTTCATAAAGTAAACAAATATTATATCGCCAGCAATCCAACAAAGAATCAATAAAAACTTTACGTATTCAAATATCGAACAGTTTATTGAAGTTGGAAACCCGAAATCGATTGAAAATTTTCTTTTTTTTTCCAATAGACGTAGCAATATTTTAATGTGGGTAAATCAGGCGTGAAATTATTCACAAAAGTTATCAGCAAGTTGGACGGCACGCGTACGACTCGGATCCGATTGCGATCGTATTAAAAGTTGGAACTGGTTTACGTGTGTGTGACGGGTACGAACCGGTCCCGGGCGACTCCCGGGTGACTCGCGCTGTCAACTTATGCACTTTATTTGTTCCGTTACAGATGCAATTTATGTTTTTTGATCAGTTTTACACGACCTCAATGGACTGAACTGCGTCCCTTGAGAACACTGACCTCTATATTTACCACTGGACCGGCTGTTCCGTACGTTTGACAGCAATTTTTTGTGCCCATTTGAAGCGCCAATATCGTCTAAGCGAGTGTCCACAGAACTAATTTTGACGTATAATTTCAAATGGCTGTGAGAGAAGTGTTTGTTCATTGGTTCACTGTAAAATAATTTTAGTACCACGGACACTCGCTACGTCTAACAGCTCCAAAATGGCGATTATCAAACGGGCACAAAATCACGTTGACAACAGCCTGTCCAGTGGTAAATATAGAGGTCAGTGCTTGAGAAGGAATATCTTTTTTCTATTGCGAACATATTATAAGGACCTTAAAGATGTCGTAGCAAAATTGTAACCTATGTGTTAATTTCCCTCCGTTTCGCTCTCATCTCTCGTCACAAAGCCGCGGTAACTGCGCTCGCTTTGAGGGTAACAAGAAAAATATTTTCATTCGCATTCCCGCATCTACGTACCACCTATTACCGAGCAATACTTAAATAAACATGGCACCAAAATACACCGTCCCATTTCTTTTAAAGAGAACTCTTGTAAACGAAGTACCAGGGCCAATTTGTCTAGAACCCCTTTGCCCCCCTCGCTGGAGCATCGCGGGTGAAGCCGAGGTGACTGTGAGGGATTCCAGGGGTCTTGGTTAATTGGCTGCAAGTGCGGAAAGTCCCAACAAGTGGGCAAGTTTTAATGGTGTGGAAATTGCGTTTTTGTTTGGTGTTCGTATCTGTGATGTGCCTGTTTTCATGTAAATCTGTTGTCTCTTAAGTTTTAGATGATGCTCCGGTATCTGAGAAAGGGCTCGAATATTTTCTTTCAATTAATATATCAAAATGTGTGCCCTCCATGTAACGAGAGGCAATTTGTGTATGATCGTGACAGGTTTCATATCCAGAAACTTCCAAGTTTTCCAAATGTGGAGCTGCATATTTAAATTCAACTTAAATCCAATTCTCGCAGAAATACAAAGTGTAACAGTTTCAACATTACGATGCAGGAATATAAAACTTGACGTCCAGTTTTTGTACAGTTAACATAATAGCGTCTATTAAGTCAATGCATTTGAATAAAGTTTTAAAAGCGGAGTGCTAGATGGCAGTAATTCCGGTGGACTGGCTCACGCGGCAACTTGTCCCGCCTGGCTAATTAAACCCCTTTCCTCTGCTGGACCGTCACCGACACCTGAACACTTCTCTAACTTCGGCTTAAGGCTTAACATCGTGTCTATCTAACTCCTGTTAACGTATGAATGAACGTTATTCATCCTATCAAACACTCAATTTCTGATGTAAACATTCAAGACTTTCTTTTGTCAGATATCAATTACCTATCTAGATCTACCAAGAAATGTTCAATATTGTCTCTGCAATGATGTCCTCAAACTTGACTGTTGAAAATAAACTTTTTTTCTACTTCCTCAACAAAATATTTCCAACGATAAATTCTGGAAGCTTTATCTTCGCTAACGTCTTCAAAAAGTATTTACCTATTTCACTTGTAGACGCAAGTAAAGTTGTAATATGCTTACTGCTTACACCGCAACGTTACCGCCGATGTGCGGCGCGCGAAGTGGGCGTCTCAATGGAGAAGTTTTAATAGTCCGCGATTATAACGTTCTTTCTTTTTATTTGGACACTTTGTTTGAGTCGCTTTGTTACTACGTAAACATTTCACACTGCCTGATGGAGATTTATGAACGGAAACTTTATAGCTGCTTCATGGGTTTTGTAACGTTTTTATTTGCTTAGTATTTTTTTATCTAAACAGGGATCATAGTTTTGTTTAGGACAGCATACAGAATTACTATCTTTCTGTGACTTATATTAAAGTAAAAAAAGAATATCTTCCTGATTGTGACGCAGCTGTTGAAATCTTGAGACTGCAATAATTATCATCGAATATTTTTACCTTCCTGTTCATTTTTTCCCATGAAACTAAGTCAAGACACTCACACCAACATCGATTTAGGTATATAATTAAACCAATTTATGTAACAATTTTGTTCGGTAAATACACGCCGCTAACAACTGGTTTGATCAGGATATCCTATCACATTACTGGCTCGTACTGCCGTCCACCGATGTTTCAATTTCCTTTGGAAATAAGAATATCCGCGGACGATAGCATCGATCGATGATTTTCGATTGAACGCTTCCCACGATTTGAAAGTGGCCGAAATTGGGACCTCGATTAGGCACTTCGACAGAAGCTATCAACTGTGTGGAAAAAGCCAATAATAAGAGAATATCGATATTCCATCTAATGCTTTCGATTTTTTGCATAAACTGTTTGGTATACAAAACTGCATTTGTATGAAAATTCTAAAGCAGCTATCTATAAATTCTTGAAACATTTGAGTGCAGTGTGCTAGGTATAACGGTCTATGTAATCCTTTCACATGTTTCCCGTGTCCCGGCGGCGCTTGCCGAGACTTGCCGGGACTTTGCCGGGGTTTGCCGGGGCTCCACAAAGCCGGTTAACACTAATATTGAAGGCGAAGGCGCCGATGCCCCGGATTCACGCCTTTCCTGTTCGTACACCTGTGTACACGGACATACTGACAAGTCTAACAAAATGTTAGAAAGCTTTTTGTAGTATAAAATAAATAGGGATATATGGTTGAGCGAAGTAAAAATACTTTAATTATTTGGTTGGTTTAATTTAAATAACATTTAAATAACGAGTAGAAAGAAAATATACACGCAACTACAACCCACTATACTTTCAAGGTACAATACAATTTCGAAATATTTGTAATTCTGAATCATTCTTCAAAATAGCTTGGAACCCTCGGACCTGATACCGCAAGCAGGATAAAAGTCCAATATTCACAATCAAAATGATTTCTCGAGGAAGTCTGCAAAAGTGTAAAAGAAAATCTTCTATGAATGCAAAATTGCGCAGTTTTTGCATCGCCTTTGAGTGCAGCCATTCTAAAATAACCGCTTTATTTGCCTTCCATTTGCATTTTATTTAACGAATATTGGAACCTCGGCTTAAGGAGGGATTAAAGAAATGAAGATAATTATTTATTTAATGGTTAAGTTGCCACAACAAATAAATTGTATAAAACTTGAGTCGTTCCATCACCGTTTTTACTTTTTTATTTTGACTGGTAATCCGAACGATAAAATATAAGTTAGCTGAAGTTATACACACATAAGTAATGTGTAATCTTAATACATAAATCAATGAAAATAAATGACCGAGGTCATCGTAACAGTTCAAGATTTATTACTTAGTCAGAAAAGTACTGAGTCACTTATATCATTCGTAGCGTTTATAAGTATATGTTTATGTACCTACCTATATATGTAGCGAGGAAACGCTGACTTATTTCAAAACTCATTTACATCGTAATACCTACTAAGAAATAGCCTGAAATTTTACAAAATTTTATGTAATATTTGCATCAATAATTTGCAAACTTAGCTAATCACAATACCAATATTAAAGTCTTCATGAAAGGTTTTAAGTGAAGCCAAAAATATTGCTAGATTGTCGTACACAACATCGGACGCTGTCGGACACGTGTCACAGCGCCATGACACTTCATATTTATAGCGGTCAGCCGAAAGATATCGTTAACGTGTACGTGGGAATTAAGTCGCGGTGAATGGTATGTCGCACTGTGAATGGGATGTGTCGGTAATGCGGGGAAAGCATGGGTATGTGGCGTATGGCGGCACAATGATGGTTATGATCGAGAAGAAGGGTGTTAATAATTAAGTCTTGCTATGAAGAAGAAAACAACACTACACTATTACAATATTTGACCGCTTAACAAACAAAGCATTTTAGGTAATACAATTGTCATATGTGTCAGGATTAGCTACATTAACATTTTACATACAATTTTTTCTATTAAAAATAATATAATCATTATATAATATTTTCTTTCAACTCGGTTGGTATTTAAGTGATCCCGTGCCATTTCACAGTTACAAATACGTTTATTTACCGACCTTATAAAAGAAACACAGGAATGTTGTAGTACACCTACAATTTATTTATTTATTTATTTATTCGACTTACACGGCTATAACAGCCAATTACATAACCCTTAAATTGGCAAATCAATTTACTACAAAAATTTAATTATTTTTTGTTATTTCCTGGTTTATTACGATGCCAGATGACTGTAAAAAATTGTGAAAAAAATCTACCTATTACAGTTCTCGCGAAAATCTATGTACTCTGTGGAGTACGTTGCCAACTCCAGTAGTTTTTCTGTTCGTACTACGTGGAGTACGTTGCCAGAATATGAATAAAACACATTTTAGTTAAATCTTCACTTTATTAATCATAATTCTTATCAAACTGCATAATATGCATTTATTGCGGGTGAAATTAGCGGAAGCAATTTCTTTTGTTATTTTCTCCTACCATAAAATACAGGAGCACATTGCATTTCACGCAAAAAACTTTAGTTCTTCCATCTTTGCAAAACCTACAGCGTGATTGCTTGTTTGCTATTTCTGGAAAATATCCGACAGCATTATCTGACATTGTCCACCGGCCGTTCAGCTATAGGTCTCTGAATTATTTTCTCCTTCACCTACCCAAATACCACCATGTACCGGACCCCTTTCAAGAGCCGATTTCTTGAAAGAGGGGTCCGGTACAAAGATATAAGGATATCTGCTAAATCAGGTCGTGTCAGGTTCAAGCACTGCAGAAAAGAAAAAGAACATTCTGTATGACATACAATTCACGACACAACTGAAGTCATTTTACATAAAAACCAACAAAAAAGGCTAGTTTGCATTTCTAAGTAACGAGCAATGTACTCCGTGTATAACAAAGTTTATGTTGTGAACTTCACTACGTACTTAGCAACGGTATTCAGGGAGTACATACAGAGTTATGAACTTATAAAATTGCGATTACATTATTTACACACAAAATTACGAATGATTGATATCATTTATAATGTTCCTATGCCATTTAAAGCCAAATAACCACAAGTCCCGTCCGAAAAAATGTAGAAAAACACAAAAAACTTACCCGTGATCCAGATACTCCAGACCGCTCTGAAGACATTTTGAATTTGACAGCTATTTTTCAATGGATTCACATTCAAATATTTTTTCTACCAAAATATACAATTATTGCAAGCTAAAAATAATAATAAATTGTATTTTTTTTAAGATTAGTACTACAATCGATTTAAAAAAAGTTAATGTCTTTGGTGGAGTACACTGCCAATTTAAGGGATAAATCGTAAACTTAAAATTAATTTTAAAATAAAAGCTTCAAAATACAGTTAAATATAACTAAAGTATAAAATAATATAAAAATAAAAAAAAAACACATATAAAAATTAACAAATAATAAAATTAGGAATTGTTTTCACAAAACTTTAGGCATACGCCCATTATATGGACAAAATCATCTTCGAATATATCGCAGTCCGGGTTGGCTTCAACGAGTTTGTTGATCGTATTCAACACGCGCGGTACGGGAGCCGTAGCGCGGGCTGCGGTTCGACACGGAGGCACGTCTAACAGACGATGCCTTCTGCTGCGGAGATAATTATTCGGCGTGTATAGTCGAATCAGCTCATTAAGGATATCAGGTGCATCTGTCAAACCTTTACAAATTTTGAGCATAGTTCCTATCTGGTCACACTCCCGCCTTACCGCCAACATGTTATACCCCAAACATCCCAAAAGGAACTTGGTAGGGTAAAGGTAAGGATAGTATCCGAATGTTCTCCTGTAGAGAAACCGCAAAAATGCTTTTTGCACTTTTTCTAAAAGAAGAGCATATTTGGCTTCATGCGGATTCCATACAGAAGAACTGGCTTCTAATTTAGTTCGTACTAGTGCACTGTACAGAAGCTTTATCACGTGTTTATTGTTGAATTCACGGGCAATGCGGAGTACAAACCCTAACCTTTTAAAGGATTCCTTGGCAACCGTTGAAATATGGTCGTGAAAAGTAAGCTTCTGGTCAAATGTGACACCCAAGTCTTTCATGTTATTCGATCTTACAATCTTAGTACCATTTAATGTATATTCAAAATAAATTGGATGTCGCATTCGACCAAAAGTCACTACACAACATTTGGACAAATTGAATTCCATTTTATTCTGGACCGCCCACTCTTGTATGGCATTTATATCTCTTTGCATGGCTTCACAATCCGAAAGAGAGTCCACCGCACCGTAAAGCTTAAGATCGTCCGCGTAAAGGAGACTTTCTGCGAATTTTGGGACAGATGGTAAGTCATTGACCATGAGTAGGAAGAGAAGAGGCCCAAGTATTGACCCTTGACTTACACCGGAACGCGTATGGTAGGGGTGAGAATCGTAGACACCAAGCCTTACAAATTGCTGACGGTCCCGGAGATAGTCGGCTAGAAGTCGGAGTAGATTAGGACAGAAGCCAATGGCACTAAGTTTTAAAAGCAAGATGTCATTATTGACTCTGTCGAAGGCTTTACGAAAATCGAAATAAAGCACGTCTACCTGGCGTTTTCTATCAAGATGTTTACCAGATATACTACAATATACCAGACACACTCTTCTATAAAAAAAAACTATTTAGAAAGGCTTACGAGTCTCTTATAAACAGCATCGGCTTTGACGCGGTCGAGCCATTCGCTCCGAGCGCCCTCTATCGCGGGATTTTTACATAACTTTATATGAAAATCGCATTATCTCGACAAGGGCGGGCTAACAACAAACAAATTGTGCAAGACCAGAAGTTCCATAGCCATGAAATATTTCCGTACATATATTTTATCGACCGGTTCAATCCCGGCTCCAATTTATACTTCTTAGATAATAAGGTATTTAACCTAGGTACCTATTTCAATCGTTTTCGATGCAATAATAATAATTGCCTTTCGAAAGGGTTATTCACGAAGTTCACCATAGACATACACATAGGATCTTGGGAAATCGACGGCTGTTGCAAATATGTTTCAATGACTCTTCTTTCTGAAACTGGGCGTATTAATACACCCTTATTCCGCCCACTTGAGTTGTACTTCTGTACGACACCGCTGCGTCAGAGAACGGTTTTGTCGTAAAAAGGCGCACACGGGCGTTTTTGCATCTCGTTACCAATACAGAGAGGATTAGATTAGCTGGTGGCGAGCCTAGGTGTGCCTGAGCCGAACAAACATTGCGTAAGCAACGCGCTTCTGTGACAAACAACCCAGTTACCGAGACAAGGTTTATGACGGAATTATATAGCTCTGGTTGGCAATTAGGGTTTGTTTTGAATAAGCGGATTTTGACTAAACTTAGAGAGAAGTACCTGTCAATTTCTATCAATCTCTAATGGAAACATTTTGTGTTTTACAGCATATCGTAAATGTCAGACAGACGACTTCCAGTGCGGGATGGAAGGCGTCGGGCCTGGCAAGATCTCAGCACAGGGACCCTGTATACCTAAGGAAAAGAAATGTGACGGGTAAGGAACCTCATACCTTTTCTAATTTCCCATGCAAGAGATATTTCCTCACTATGAGAAATATATAAAAAGCAATATATCTTTTGTTTTCCAGTTATTTAGATTGTAGAACAGGCCGTGACGAACAAGACTGCCCTGGACAGCCGCTAGCCTGCCGGCTGGACCAGTTCCGATGCGCCTCCGGGAACAAGTGTGTGGACTCGTCCGTTAAGTGCGACCACAAAGATGACTGCGGAGATAATTCAGACGAAGCACATTGTAGTAAGTACAACTGATTACAACATGAGTTTGAAAACCTACGAGGCGTAACATCTACTACCGATCGGAATATATGTCAGAGATCACAGACCTTACCTTAACCTTGAAATTCAAATCGCTGAAGGTTTTTGCTAGGTCCAACACAAAGTTCCATTCAAAAGCATCATACAATATCATATATTATTGCAGGTTTCCCAGCGTGCCACATAGGGCAGTTCCGCTGCAGCAACGCTCTGTGCATCCCGGCGACGTACCACTGCGACGGCTACAAGGACTGTTCTGACGGGTCTGACGAGGCGAACTGCACGGCCATCGCGTGTCCTGACAACAAGTACCTGTGCCCCAAGGGCGGGCCCGGCGGCGCGCACAAGTGCATCGCCAGGTCACAGCTCTGCGACGGAAAGAAGGACTGCGAGGATAATGCTGATGAGGAGACTGCTTGCTGTTAGTATGCATAACATTAAGGAAGAGGAATACTTTGTGCTGATAGTTTTTGTTGCTCAATTCAAGAAATAATAATAATGTCAGGACACCTTTACACACACGGTCGGTTAGCCCCATGGTAAGTTATTAATTAACTTGTGTTATGGGTGCTAACACAACTGATAAACTACATATAGCTACATATATACATAATACATATTTATAAATACATATTGTAACACCCAGACCACGGCCAACAAGCATGCTCATCACACAAATGTCGACCGAACCGGGGATCGAACCCGGGACCTCAGGTTCGGCAATCCGGCGTAGTGACCATTGTGCCATCGAGGTCGTCCTTGAGAAAGAATCTTGAGCTTCAATACTGTAGCGATCAGAAAGATCATTCACAGTGAACTTTATCACGTGAATGTCTTAACCATAATGAAAACGGATCGTATTTCTATCGAGGGTTGCAACTAAACTTTTAAACGACTGTAACTCAATTAAAATCCAGTCACCTCAAAATGTGCAATTCGTTGAATGTACATAAGTACGTGACGTTGTTACCGAGCGGCCGAGCGTGTATCGTGACTACACACGACCTCATTGTAGCTGAGCCCAAGAGATAATGCTCATAACCAAAAGTGGTGCTCAAGACATTTTCTTTATTGCTTTGCAACTCGAAAAGATTATAATGTGTTGCCAGATTTATTCCCTTGATGAATACTCCACGTGAGTCGAAAGTTTGTAAGAATTTATGTCTTGTATTCTTACTCACAGTATCACGTAGGTATTTACCCTTTATACTCTCCCTTATTTACTTCATTATGTACTCCCTTATATAATTATGTACTCCCTTATATAATTATGTACTCCCTTATTGATTCCCCTTATATACTCCTTGTTATACCTGAATTAAATGAATGTGAAATTTCAGCCGTATCTGATAGATATGGCTACAATCTCGAAAATATATAAATTTTAAAAAACCCCCGACCCAAAAAAAGTACGCAATAATTATGACAAAAGGTTAAAAACGCTAAACCCTATAAAAAGCAAAAAATAACTTTTAACACTACGTAAACTAAATTTTGTCGTGTCGGGGAACCGCTCTAATTCATTACTTTAGATACGTGTTTTTTTTTAAACGAATGTTGTAATTAGGTAGGTATCATTTGATTTATGTAAGTATTTATGAAGGTAAAAAGCGGTCCCCCGACACGTCAAAATTTAGTTTACGTAGTGTTAAAAGTTATTTTTTGCCTTTTGTTTTTAACCTTTTGTCATAATTATTGCGTACTTTTTTTGGGTCGGGGGTTTTTTTTAATTTATAATTTTATTTTATTTCATGCTTTTTAAAGGAGCTCCTTAATTTTTCCTTCTTTCATTTAATTTATTTTATCTTAAGATGGGGTCGCTATATGCGATCTCGGCCAAAGGAAGCTGTTTAACAATCCTCATGACAAACTGGCTCTGGGAGAATTGCACAGATTGAGAAACAATAAAGATTAACCTTTGGACATTTTAGATTTTCAGCAAAAATATAAATCGGTTTATCCGTTTCATTCCGGCATTCCAGGGTTTCATCCGCCACATCCCATTTCCAGCATCAGGTTCTCGTCAATCAGAAACATGAAGAGAACTCGTCAAGACAAATTCAACGAGCCCAAACTCGATGGGTTTACTAAAAGGCAGTTCAGGGTTACGTCTCCTACCTTCGTGCCCTAACAGCAGACCAGCTCAGTGGTTCCAAAAGACATTAGTGTTTCAAATTTCAGATCCCACATATACTTGCAAGTAAACTGAGCGTGTAACATTCCTATCACATCTAGCAAACGAGCTGATGACCTTGAAGACCTGAACCGATTTCCACCAAACATAGCTAAGAACACTCCCGACTGACATACCTTTTAAACAAAAAAAACCGCATTACAATCGGATCATCCGTTTGGGAGCTACGATGCCACATACACACACACACACACACACACACACACACACACACAGACACGTCAAACTTATAACACCCCGTCGTTTTTGCGTCGGGGGTTAAAAATGGTGCACTTCTTACTATATTATCACGTGTGAAGTATTATTAAAACTCCATATATTTTAGCCAAGTCTTGAATTACTGTTTTAGAATAGAATAGAATAGCATTTATTTCTTAGTATATGGTAATTACATACAGGTCTTACAATATAAAAACAGTTTCACATATACTACCGATTTAATACCTTTTCACTACAAGTATTCATAACTTCATCAAAATACTTTGTGTTTCTTCAGCGACTGCATCATGTCCTGCGCTGGAGTGCGAGTACAAGTGCGTGGCGTCCCCCGCGGGCGGCGCCTGCGCCTGCGCCGCCGGCCTCGCGCTCTCTGCCGACAACCGCACCTGTGTCGACCGCGACGAGTGCAAGGAGTGGGGATACTGTCACCAGCTCTGCATCAACACTCCTGGATGTTTGTATACATTATACCTAGTTTTCAATTCAAATTACTATGGTCATCTTTAGTTTTGTAGGTATTGTACTAATATCATAGAGAGACTTCTACGAACGTTATCTCGAGAATGATAACTAGCTCAGTTTTCCCCGGAGCTACCTGGCTTCGTTTTCGATTCTTCAGACCAGACTCTACCGATCATTTCAATGTTTTATCCGATTCAGAAGTCATACAACGGATTTGAGATTACTCTGACAATTTACTGGGGTTTTTTTAGGCTATTATGTATAATCCTGTATAACACCATATAAGAGGCTTATTATAAAAAATGTGGTAACAATGATAAGTTGTATTCGGTTCCGCAGCATACAAGTGCCTGTGCGCGCCGGGCTACTCGCTGGCGGGCGGCGGGCGCTGCGCGGCGGGCGCGGGCGGCGCGGCGCCGGCGCTGCTGCTGGCGCACGCGGCCGCCGTGCTGCGCATGGACCTGCACGGCCGCGCGCCCGTGCACGTCGCCAACGCCACCGCCGCCGCCGGACTTGACTACCATTACAGGAAGAATCTGCTGTTCTGGTCTGATCTTAAGACGAGGAAGGTGAGTCTAGTTTCTTCACCGTTAAACATGAATCTGAGCATCTAGTTTTTAATTTTAATCAGCATGTCATACTTAGTGCTTGAATTTAATGTGTGTTCCAGATCCACTCACAGCCACTGAGTATGGGTGGTCCGGCCGGCTCAGGCAGTTCGCTGGGCTCCGGCACCGACATCACAGTGGCCGGCTCCTGGGCACCCGTGGCGCTGGCAGTGGACTGGGTGGGAGACAAGCTGTACGTCGCCGATGCTATCGGACAGAAGGTTGACGTCTTTGAGCTGGATGGACGCTGGCATGCTGTGGTGCTCGGATCGAATCTGACCAGTCCCGCTGATCTCGCGCTTGATCCTACACTTGGGTTGATGTTCGTTGCTGATAGTAGTCAGGTAAGAACATTCTTAAGCACCAACTTTGTAATAAGTATAACTACGACACGAGTAGTTCATAACGTTCAAAGTATGTTTCCAATGCTTATTTCTGTTCTGACCATTACAGATCGTCAGAGCAAACATGGACGGAACCCACGCAAAATCAATAGTCTCCGAAGCAGCTTACAAGGCGTCCGGTATCGCTGTGGACATTATTGCGCGAAGAGTGTTTTGGTGTGACTCCTTATTGGACTATATCGAAACTGTGGACTATGATGGAAACCATCGTTTCCTGGTGCTCAGAGGCCAACAGGTACCTAGCCCCTCCAGACTGGCGCTTATCGAAGACAGAGTATACTGGTCGGATAACACCAAGCAAGGAATCAGCTCCGTCAACAAATATGAGGGACCTTCCAGCATACAAGCGATCTACAAGATGAAGGACATCAGGGAGCCCAAGGCCATCACAGTGGTACACTCGCTGAAGCAGACGTCGGTGAACAACCCGTGCGGCACCAACAACGGCGGCTGCGCGCAGATGTGCATCGTGACGGCGCTGCAGAACGGCGGCCTCGGCTACCGCTGCGCCTGCAACATCGGCTACCGGCTCGAGACCGACCTCCGGAACTGCGACCTTGTTAAAGAGTTCCTTATGTACTCCCAACAGAGGTTTATTAAGGGAAAGGTTCTTAACCCAGTAATCGAAGGTTTCAGTGACGCCATCCTGCCAGTAGTTTCTAAGAGAGCTAGATTTGTAGGTTTAGATTTCGATGCTCGAGACGAGCACATCTATTATTCAGATGTTTTACAAGATGTGATATACAGGGTTCATAGAAATGGAACGACCAAGGAAATAGTTCTTGCGTCACAGAATGAAGGAGTGGAAGGTCTAGCAGCAGACTGGGCTTCCAAGAATCTGTACTATATTGACTCAAGGAAAGGAACACTGAATGTTCTGTCAACAAGACATGTAACTTACAGGAGAACTTTACTAAAGGACCTGAAGAGGCCGCGAGCTATCGTAGTACACCCTAACAAAGGTTTCATTTTCTTCTCGGAATGGGATCGGCCTGCCAACATAAGCCGAGCATACACAGACGGTACTAACTTGTTGGTCTTCGAGAACGTAACCCTTGGCTGGCCTAACGGCTTGTCCATAGACTTTGACGCTGACAGGCTGTACTGGTGCGATGCCTTACTCGACCACGTGCAACATTCCAAACTTGACGGAACGGACGTCAAGACTGTCAACTCCAGGCTCATCAGACATCCATTCTCAATTGTTATTCACAAAGAGTTCATGTACATCACAGACTGGAGGCTCGACGCGATAGTCAGGTTACACAAACTAACTGGAGAACAAGAAGACATTATGGTCCGCGAACCTCAAACAAACAGACTTTATGGCGTCAAAGTGTACAGCGAGGAAATCCAGAGGATAGATCCTATGCAGCCTTGTGCAAGAGACAATGGAAACTGCCAAAAACTTTGCTTCGCTGTACCTAGGAACAACACGGAGCTTCTAACCGTCAAATGTGGTTGTCCGTATGGAGAGAAACTGGCGCCTGATGGCACCAGCTGTATTCCTGATCCAAGCTCCGAACCACCCATGCAGGCATGTCCTCATTCTTGGGATTTCACCTGTAACAACCAAAGATGTATTCCCAACTCCTGGGTGTGTGATGGAGATGACGATTGTTTGGATAACAGTGACGAGGAACAGAACTGTACTAGTAAGTAAAGATTTAGTTTCAATTTTTAATGAAGATGACAAACATTTTGAACAGTTTCTAAATTATTATCCGCCTATTGCAGAAACAACATGCAGTGCATCAGAATTCATGTGCAAGTCTGGGCGTTGCATCCCGGCGACGTTCAAATGCGACTCGGAGAACGACTGCGGCGACTTCTCCGACGAGACCGGCTGCGTCAACGTCACCTGCTCCTCCTCACAGTTCCAGTGCGACAATGGCCGCTGTGTGCCCAACACCTGGAAGTGTGACTCCGAGAACGACTGTGGAGACGGTTCTGATGAAGGTTCTCATTGTGCTGAGAAGACTTGTGCTTACTTCCAGGTCAGTGACAAAAATGTTTGTTCCACATCAGGAAAATTATAGTTTTTTTTTTTTTGTTGTCCTGGTGATATTTTACTAGTCTACTAACATTTGATGTAGTCGACATGTTTACTGTAAGTTATATTATGTATTTGTGACTTGTAGTTCACATGTCCGCGCACGGGCCACTGCATCCCGGCGTCGTGGGTGTGTGACGGCGACGACGACTGCTTCGACAAGCAGGACGAGGCCGACTGCCCGCCCGTCTCCTGCCTCGCCAGCCAGTTTAAGTGCGCAGACCTCAAGCAGTGTGTGCAGGTAAATCAGTACACTCAAATATCAATCTATACTAATATTATAAAGCTAAAGAGTTTGTTTGTTTGTTTGTTTGTTTGAACGCGCTAATCTCAGGAACTACTGGTCCGATTTGAAAAATTCTTTCAGTGTTAGATAGCCCATTTATCGAGGAAGGCTATAGGCTACTTTTTATCCGGATCCGTGCCGAGGTTCCCACGGGATGCGGGTGAAACCGCTGGCAGAAGCTAGTTCTAAAATATACGTGATGTTTGCTAGTATTTCATGTAAAAACTACTGCTTGTACTGTTGTACATTAGATAAAACACATAGGCTCCTTTTAATCTGAGTATGCGGGAGTGTTGTTGATGTGAAACTACAATATTTGTTTGTACATTGTGTCATCAGGAAGCATACAAATGCGACGGCATCCCGGACTGTAACGACGGCAGCGACGAGGCGGGCTGCCCGTCCCTGGCGCCGCACCAGTGCCAGCCCGACAAGCAGTTCCAGTGCCGCTCCTCCGGCATTTGCATCCCCACCACCTGGTACTGTGACGGTGAGTACTGCAACAGTGCGGGGAGAGACTACCTGTGCACTATAATATGTCCCGGACAGATGACCGATCTCCTTTGAAAATAGCCGATGTGGCCGAAACATGGTTTGAAAGACATCATATGAATTTGTTAGGTACGCCTGACTGCGAGGACCTGTCAGACGAGCCAGCGAGCTGCGGCGCGGTGTCGTGCGCTCACAACTATTTCCGCTGCCAAAACGGCCGCTGCGTCTTCAAGGCGTACGTCTGTGACGGCCGCGACGACTGCGGAGACAACTCCGATGAGGGGCTCGAGCATGCTTGCAAACCACCCGCCTTCAGGTACCACTTGTCCTGATACCTACTGCTTAACTCTCGTCCTCTGCTGATAATACTCATGCGTCTATTTGTGTTATCCTAGGTGTCCCGCTGACCAGTGGCAATGTCCCGGCGTCACAGGCCGTTGTGTCAACATCACTCAAGTTTGTGATTCCAAGTTTGATTGTCCGAATGGAGCTGACGAAGGTATATACTTTTTATTTACAAACTATTTATATACACTTATTTACAAAAGCAAAGTGCCTTCTTTTAGTCAGTAGATCAGTTGATGAATGATTAATTGCTATATTACAGGTGCAAGCTGTGATTTTGCTGAATGTGAACATCAAGACGGTCTCTGTTCCAATGGATGTAAACAGACTCCTAATGGACCGCTGTGTCTTTGTCCACCTGGCGAGGAATTGGATGTGGATGGCTCCAACTGTAAGGACATCAACGAATGTGATCCGCCAGGTCTCTGTTCGCAGACCTGCACCAACACAAAGGGTTCCTACGTATGCTCCTGTATGGACGGCTACATCTTAACCATGAATAACCACACATGCAAGGCCAACAACCACTCCAGCGCCTTCCTGATCATTTCCAATAGACATTCTATCCTAGTGGCAGATCTTAATGAACAAGGCCTCGAAAGAGTTCCAATCAACGTCGAAAATGTAGTGGCAACCGCCTCTAACATGCACACAGGAACAATATTCTGGTCGGACATGAAACTCAAGAAGATCTCCCGGTTAGACCGCGGCAGTGAGCCGCAGGTCATCATATCCACTGGACTGGATCTCGTCGAGGGACTTGCCTATGACTGGGTCGGAGGTAACATTTACTGGCTAGACAGCAAACTGAACACTATCGAAGTAGCCAAAGAAGACGGTTCAGCTAGGACAGCTTTGTTAAGCGGCAACATCACACAGCCTAGAGGAATGTGTCTAGATCCAGCACCAAATGCAAGATGGCTGTTCTGGACCGACTGGGGAGAGAACCCTCGTATCGAAAGAGTTGGAATGGATGGAACACAGAGATCAGCTATTATTACGACGAAAATCTACTGGCCTAATGGTTTAACACTAGATACGGCTACACAAAGAGTGTACTTCGCTGATTCGAAATTAGATTTTATCGACTTCTGTTATTACAACGGTACAGGAAGACAGCAGGTCCTGGCTGGTAGCCACTACCTCCTCCACCCTCACTCACTGACACTTTTCGAAGATACGTTGTACTGGACCGATCGTCAACTGAACAGAGTACTGTCGGCTCATAAATTCAAGGGAACGAACCAGACAGTGGTGTCTCACCTGATATCGCAGCCGCTGTCCATCCACGTGCATCACCCGTCCTTACAGCCGCTCTATACTTCACCCTGTAAGAAGGATTCGTGCCAACATCTGTGCCTGCTCAGTCCAAACAAGACTGTTGCCTACACTTGCATGTGCAAGCCCGGGTTCAAGCTGTTACCTGATGGAAAATGTATAGAAGGTACGATTTTTTACTATTAAAATATGATGTTTAATAGAATTTATTAGTGAACATTAGTACTTTATATTATTTATTTTTGTTGCAGAGGAGTCTGCATACCTGATGGTACTGAAGGGAAGTCAAGTCATTGACTTATCGATGGACGGATCCGGCCGCGCTGGACAACTCGCGCCCATTGTTGGCATTCAAGGTATAATAAAAAACACAAAATCACTAGTATAAGCCATTAGTATAGAATGAAAATATTCCTACCAAAATCTTATCATGATTGTTACATACGTACTTTTTATTCTAAGGTGGAGTACAACTGGACTACGACCGTCAAGGCCACATGTTATACTGGCTGCAATCCATAACTGGTGATAGCGATGATGACGAAAACTGCACAATCTACAGTATGCCTTACGGTGGTGGTAATAAGGTCGAGTTCTTCGGATCTGATACCGGTATTGTCGGAGCACCTTCGGCCATTGCCTTCGACTGGCTCGGCAGGAACTTGTACATGGCCAACAGGGTTGCCAGTAACATCGAACTTGTCAGAGTGGACGGTAAAGTGAAGTACCGGTCTATTGTGATGGCTAATGATGGCAGCAAGGCCTCTGTTGCTAAACCGAAAGGAATCTGTTTGGATCCTACTGAAGGGTGAGTTGCATTATTTTATTAACTAATTTTTTTTTGTTCGAATATTGCTGCTTGAACAAATATACATGGAATTTAAATAAATAAAACACAATTTAAATGTTTTATGTCTATGTCATTAATGTTCATGTTATACTTTATTTACAGAAAAATGTACTGGTCCGACGAAGGAGGCTTCGGAGTTCCAGCGAAGATTGGTAAAGCCAACATGGACGGCACTAACCCCATTATCCTGGTGGACACCATCGAACGACCTGAAGCTGTCACCATTGACATTGAGAAGAAGATCATCTACTTCAGCACTCAGTTTCCAGCCAGCATCAACAGTGTCAACACTGAGGGTAATGACAGGAAAACCATACTGTCTGAGACCAACGCTATCTCCTATCCTAAAGTAATCGCCGTGCTGGATTCGAGACTGTATGCTTTGGATCCTCTTCACGAAAAGATTATCAAGGCTGACCTACCCAACGGCGATAACATCAAGGCTATATTAGACAATGAAAGTGACTTGAAGTCGTTTACAATATTCCAAAAAAGGAAGATGGTTCACCACCCATGCTCGCAGAGCAATGGAGGCTGCGAACAGATCTGTATCCCTGGAGATGGTGGGTCCCGGGTCTGCGCTTGTTCTGTTGGCTACAGAAAGGAGAATGAAGTGAACTGTGTGCCTTACAAGACGTTCGCGGTAGTGTCACAGCTGGACCTCATCCGCGGGTACAGCATCGACTCCAGTGCCGAAGCCATGGTCCCCGTCACTGGTGTTGGACACCACATCCTGCATGTAGATGTACACTTCGCTGAAAACTACATTTACTGGGTGGAGTTTAACCGCGGACAATGGAACGGAATATTCCGCATCAGACCAAATGGCACGGAACTACAGCACATTGTTAAGGATGGTATTGGCAGCAATGGCATCCGAGGGTTAGCTGTAGACTGGGTCGCTGGAAATCTCTACTTCACCAACGTCTTCCCTCATGAAAACTATGTAGAAATGTGCTGGCTTGACGGCTCGAATAGGAAGGTCTTGGTAAAAACAACAATGGATGCTCCAAGAGAACTTGCTGTGAACCCTCTAAAGAGACTGTTATACTGGATCGATTATGGTCAGTACCCACGAATTGGAAAGGCGTATTTGGATGGTAGCAACTGGCAAACCGTAGTGAGCTCTGGAATATCAAACCCGAGAGACCTAACTATCGATATGTTGACTCATGACGTCTATTGGGTTGACTCCAAATTGGACCAAATCCAAAAGATCTCCTTCAATGGCGGTAACAGACAACTGATTAGATCAAACTTACCAAATCCGATGGGCATCGCGATACACACGGGTAGCGTTTACTGGGTTGATAGAAACTTGCAAACTATCTATAAAGCGTCCAAGTTGCCTGGCAATATGTCCATGCCAGAGAAAGTTAGAATAAACCTTCCCAAGCTCAGAGATATCGTTATATTTGATGTGAACAATCAGCCTACGGACGAAAACAACCCTTGCAGAAAGCTCGGCAATGGTGGATGTGATCAACTTTGCTTCAGTTACCCACCAGAAGCGAACAAGGGATATACTCATAGATGTGACTGCGCTACTGGACAAGTCTCTGCTTCGAATCCGAAGAAATGTGACGTGGTTGAAGAGTATCTTGTATTCACCACAAGGACTGAAATTCGAGCTATAAACTTAGATCCGAAATCTACAGGAGTGCCTTTTAAACCTGTTGTCAACCTTACAAATGTTGTAGGTGTAGAGTTTGATTACACTGACAATAAGCTGTTCTTTACTCAGATCAGGCCATGGGCTAGAATAGGCTGGATGTCTGCTAACAACCCAGATCCATCGACCATCCAGAACATCATTAGCAAGGGCATCAATCCTGAAGGTATATCTTATGACTGGACGCAAAAGAAAGTTTACTGGACAGACAGTTCGAACAATTCCATTTACGCCATGAACCTCGATGGTACAGAACTTGTAATGATTGCTAGAGTCGAACGCCCGAGAGCTATTGTTGTTGACCCATGCAACGGAACTCTATACTATACAGATTGGGGCAGATTTGGAACTTCTGGAAAGATCTATAGAACAACCATGGCTGGATCATTGAAGAAGGCAATCATAGACAAGGACTTATCGCAACCTAGTGGCTTGACCATTGACTTTGATGAAAACATGTTATATTGGACCGATGCTGTCAGAGAGAAGATTGAACGGTCTAAACTAGATGGTTCTGACAGAGAAGTTCTGATCAGTGCAACCATCTATCCATTTGCCATCACCGTTTTCGGTAACTACATTTACTGGACTGACCTTCAGCTTCGCGGTGTGTACAGAGCAGAAAAACATACTGGTGCTAACATGATAGAGATGGTGAAGCGATTGGAAGACTCTCCTCGTGACATTCACATTTACAGCCCGAGCAGACAGAAGTGTCAAGTGAATCCCTGTAAGATTAGCAATGGAGGGTGCGCACACAGCTGTCACCCCGCACCTAACAACACTGTCGAGTGCAAGTGTGATGATAACACCAAATTGGTTAACGAAGGCAGAATGTGTGTGGCTAAGAACATTACATGTGACCCTAGCAAGTTCTTCTGTGCTAACGGCAAATGCATCAGTAAGATGTGGTCATGTGACGGAGATGACGACTGTGGGGATAACTCAGATGAAGACAAGAACTACTGCACGTACCACTCGTGTTCGCCTAGCGAGTTCCGCTGTAACAATGGCAGGTGTATCTTCCAGTCATGGAAATGTGATCATGAAAATGATTGCAAAGACGGATCTGATGAAGAAGGATGCGTATACCCACCATGCGCTGAGGGCGAGTTTACGTGCCTCAACTCTCGTTGTATACCAATGTCGCAAGTCTGTAACGGAATCAACGATTGTAAGGACAACATCACATCGGACGAGACACATGAACGTTGCCCGATGAACACAACGTGCCCGACTAACCATCTGAAATGCGAGAAGACGAATATTTGCGTTGAACCCTACTGGCTCTGCGATGGTGACAATGATTGTGGTGACAATTCTGATGAAGACCCTCTGCATTGTGCTCAGAGAACGTGTCCTCAAAACAGTTTCCGTTGTCCCAACCACCGATGCATCCCTGCCACGTGGTATTGCGACGGAGACGACGACTGCGGTGACGGTGCTGACGAGCCGCCAGAGTACTGCCGCTCAGAAGGCCGCACGTGCTTCGGCGACCTCTTCACTTGTGACAACGGTAACTGCATACCTAGAATCTATATTTGCGATGGTGACAACGACTGTCTGGACAACAGTGACGAAGACGATCGTCATCAGTGCAATGAACGCAAGTGTGATGCTGAAACAGAATACACATGTGAAGAAAACAAATTCTGGCAACGAGCGCAATGTATTCCCAAGAAATGGATCTGCGATGGTGATCCAGATTGTATTGACGGAGCTGATGAAAACTCGACCATCCATCACTGCGCCACACCCACACCTTGCTCCGAAGACCAATTCCAATGTAACAACGGCCGCTGTATCAACGAAGGCTGGGTGTGTGACCACGACAACGACTGTGGTGACGGCTCTGACGAAGGTAAACGTTGTAACACTCAATACAAGCAATGTAGCGACCAAGAGTTTAAATGTCAGAATTTCAAGTGTATAAGAAACCACTTCAGGTGTGATGGTGAAGATGATTGTGGTGATCATTCTGATGAAGTTGGATGCGTTAAAGAGAATAAGACATGTCCTGCTGGCCAGTTCAAATGTAATAATGATCAGTGCATCGATAACAGACTGGTCTGCAACAAAGTGTCTGATTGTACCGACGACTCTGATGAACCTCCTCATTGCAACATCGATGAATGTGCTAAGCTAGAAATCAATCAATGTGGCCACAAATGTATCGACACTCTAACAGGCTACTATTGCGACTGTAATCAAGGCTACAAGCTGCTCGCAGATGGTAAAGCTTGCGCAGACATAGATGAATGTATAGAAACGCCAGGAGTTTGCTCGCAGTACTGCTCCAACACCCCTGGATCCTATTACTGTAAATGTAACGACCAATATTATGAAAGAGAACCCGATGAGCACACTTGTAAGCGTAAAGATAACACCACCGCCTGGATTATATTCACGAATAAGTATTACGTGAGGAACATGTCCACCGACGCCAGTTTATATAACTTGATGCATCAAGATCTGATGAACGTCGTTGCGATCGATTTTGACTTCAAAGAACAGAGAATGTATTTCGCTGACGTCTCCGCCAAGACCATCTACAGATCAAACTACACCGACCCCAGTCCCACAAAAGAAGTGGTTATCAGACATGACTCGCATGGTCTTGAAGGTATAGCCGTTGATTGGATTGGAAGGAAACTTTACTGGCTTGACAGACATTCTAAAAACTTGGATGTGTCAGAATTGGATGGTACTAGAAGAAAGACATTAAAAACTGGCGTAACAGATCCTCGAGCAATAGTCGTGCACCCTGGAACAGGTTACCTTTACTTCACTTCGTGGCATCTACAAGCTTACATAGGAAAATTGGGTATGGACGGGTCCAATTTCACTTCTATTCTGAACTGGGAGGATGACATCGCCTGGCCGAATGCTTTGACAATAGACTATTTCACTGACAGAATCTACTGGGCTGATGCTCATTTAGACTACATTGGTTCAGCTGATTTGGAAGGAAGGCACAGGCATGTCGTATTATCTGGTGCAAAAGTACCTCATGTATTTGCTCTCAGTCTCTTCGATGACGAAATATTCTGGACTGATTGGAATCTCAAAGCCATTAGCAAAGCAAACAAACACTCGGGAGAAAATCTGACTGTACTAAGAAACACCACTCACAGGCCGTATGATATTCACGTCGTTCATCCACTGAGACAACTGCCGTATCCCAACCCTTGTGGAGATAACAACGGAGGATGCTCTCATCTGTGTCTAATAGCGCCGCCCCATGCATCCAGCTATCTGAACATCGAGGGTTACGGAGAAGAAGGCGCCACAACGTTCAAGTGTGCCTGCCCGAACCAATTCTACTTAGCCAGAGATATGAAAACATGTATTGCCAACTGCACAGACGGTCAACATAGATGCAACGGTCACGATGAGAAATGTATTCCATGGTTCTGGAAGTGTGACGGCGAGAAAGACTGTATGGATGGTTCTGATGAGCCTGAAACTTGCCCGGTTCGTCATTGTAGAGCTGGCTCATTCCAGTGTAAGAACACCAACTGCACGCCTGCCGCCACCATCTGTGATGGTACTGACGACTGTGGAGACGGCAGTGATGAGGCTGAGTGCGCCCACGAGTGCCCACTCCTCGAGTTCAAGTGCAAGTCCAGTGGCAGGTGTATACTTGACAGTTGGAAGTGTGATGGCGACACAGACTGTAAGGATAATAGTGACGAAGACCCTGCGATGTGTCATAACCGACCTTGTAATCCTGACACCGAATTCGCATGCAAGAACGGAAGATGTATCCCGAAATTATGGATGTGCGATTTCGATAACGACTGTGGAGATGATTCTGATGAGCCAGCGTACATGTGTAGGCAAAAGAACTGTACCACTGGATGGAGAAGATGTCCCGGACAAGCAAACTATAGATGTATTCCGAAATGGTTGTTCTGTGACGGCAAAGACGACTGCAGAGATGGATCGGATGAATTACCAGAGAACTGTCCCACTTGCAGTGCCGAGACTGACTTCACATGCGACAACAAGCGCTGTATACCGAAACAATGGCTGTGCGACTTCACGGACGACTGCGGAGATGGTAGCGACGAGTCGGAAACTGTTTGCCAACATAAGTACAGGGAATGTTCGGAATCAGAATTCAAGTGCGGCAATGGAAAGTGCATTTCATCGAGATGGCGTTGTGACCACGAGGACGACTGCGGCGACAACACCGACGAGGCTGACTGCGGCGGGTTCAAGTGCAAGAACGGAACCTTCCAGTGCAAGTCCGGACACTGCATCGCTGCGTACTTCAGGTGTGACGGCGACAGAGACTGCAGAGACTTGTCTGATGAGATCGGGTGCCCACCGCGATACCCTGGCGGCAGATACTGCCCGGAGAGCAGGTAACTGTCAATACCTACTATCATATATTAATTACTAGCTTTTGCCCGCGACTTCGTTCGCGTGGAATAGGGACTTCGGCAGATTTTTGGTTTGACCAATAGATGGCGCTATATGTCCGGAATAATTTTTTGTTTTTATATTTTTTGTAATAAAAACTATCCTATGTCCTTTCTCAAGTTCCAAACTATGTCTGTACCAAATTTCACATAAATCGGTTCAGTAGTTTAGGCGTGAAGAATAGACAGACAGACAGACAGACAGACAGACAGAAAGACAGACAGACAGAGTTACTTTCACATTTATAATATTAGTTAGGATTTAGGTAAATATTGTTACTAGATTGCTTATGAGTCCAAATTACAGATTCCAGTGCGCAAACAACCTGTGCGTGTCTCAGTCAGACCTGTGTGACGGTACTGACGACTGCGGCGACGGCTCCGACGAAGCTGCCTCCATTTGTACCAACTTCAACTGTGACACGCTGAGACGGTTCCACTGCGATAACCACAGATGTGTACCTCGGTAAATGATACTTTACAATTTAAAGAAAAAGTGTTACAATTGACCAAATTTGTTGTTTGTTCAACAAACAACAAATTTGTTATACTCGCAACAAACTTTGTTGCGAGTATAGATTTAAAGTTCCAAGCAAGCGAAGGGTTCTTGTGTGGGTGTGTAGAATTTTGCGCGACTATTTAGAACCATATTTTGCTTTTATATTTTCAAAACACTAGCCTAACTTCTGCATCCAAATATACCCTTAACAAATACAAAATAAAGTCTGTTGCTAAACCACGATAACACACAACAGCTACCAAGTATGCGACGGAGTAGACAACTGCGGCGACGGCTCGGACGAGAACAACATGACGCTATGTGCGGCGCGCGTCAAGCCGTGCGACCCGTACGCGCAGTTCCAGTGCGCCAACCGCCACTGCGTCGACCGCACGCAGCTCTGCGACTTCGCCGACGACTGCGGCGACGCCTCCGACGAGCTCGGCTGCCATCACACGCACACATGCTCGCATCTTGATAAAGGTACTCTACGTTATACTCCGAATGGAAAAAAAGAGGTATATGGAGATATTTTGAGAAACGTGTTAGTTAAAAAGTGTTTTTAACAGTCCATTTAACAGTTTTCATTTAAAGTAAATAATATCAACTTCCATTAAATCAATCAAATCATTGTATACCTTTTTATTATAATTTGTTTATTCATTTTTGTACATATAAATTACGTTTTTAAATATTAAATACAAAAATAACATTTAAAAATATATAAAATAGGTGGCCACTGATATCGGGCACAGGGTCCAAGGTACCTCGGGGCCCAGTAGGGCCAAGGCCTGCCGGGGCTGCGGGTCGTTCCAAAGAGATACCGCGGCCCTGGCACATAAAAGGCCTACGACGGAACACGACGGTTTTTAGTCCGTAAGAGTCTGACACTCCCTCGCCGCTGCTAACCCACAGCGGGAGGGGTCATTTGATGATTTTTGACGTCGTTAAAAAAAAAGGGTCCAAGGTACCTACCGTTTTATTTTTATTTAAACATCTTATATATTATTGTTTAAATAACAATAAAAGGTATGTAAAACGTCCTGACATTTTAGAGTGTTTAGCCAAAATTGTTAACAACTCTTAGGTAATGGTAGTGAAAGGTAATCGTATTATCGAGCGGGTCCCATCACAGCAACTTTTGTTCCCCAGGTGGTTGCGAGCACTTCTGCACGAACCTGACGCAGATCGGCGGCGCGGGCGGCTACATCTGCACGTGCTTCCAGGGCTGGATCATCTCGCCCGTGGACAAGAAGCGCTGCGTCGACGTGGACGAGTGCGCCGCCGGCACGCATCACTGCTCGCAGATATGCAACAACCTCAACGGCAGCTACAGCTGCGACTGCACAGAAGGATTCAAGTTAGTCTCACACTATGTACTAATGATCCAACCTGGTGATACTTTGATATAATCTGGTCTTAAAAATACCGATTTTACGACTTCTCGATTGAACTTCTCTAACAAACTTTTCTACACCTATGTAACTCCTCCAAAATAAAAATCGTTTACTTACAGACTGGCAGACAACTTATCAGGCGTGTGCAAAGTTGTAGATGATGACGTTGTTCTTCTATTCGCTAATGGACCTGAAATACACGCCTTTGCCCAAAAGGAAGACAGAGAGTATGATGTCATCACAGCCGAGAAGAGAATAGAAGCCATAGACTACGATCCTAAGCAAGAGATGATATTCTGGGCAGACAGCTACGATAAGACCATCAAGCGGTCCTACATGCTCAACGCACTGAACGGACAAGTCAAGAGTGGATTTGCCCAAGATCTCAACATGAAGGGTAACTCGAAACCCACTGCTTTGGCAGTAGACTACGTCGGAGATAATCTATACTGGACGGAGACGGACAGGACAGGATCGAAACCTCGAGGACGGGTCATGGTAGCAAGAACTGATGGAAGATACCGACGAGCTATTGTGTCTGCGGGAATTGAAAGCCCCACGTCACTGGTCCTTGACCCTCAAATGGGAAGGATGTTCTGGGCTGACGCTGGTTCCGCTCCTAAAATCGAAATAGCTTGGATGGACGGCTCAAAGAGGAGACCGATTGTCACAGAAAACATCAGACATCCGACTGGCTTGGCCATCGACCATTTGATGGACCATGCTATATACTGGGCCGACACTAAACTGAACACTATCGAGATGATGAGGCACGACGGTTCTAACAGGAAGGTGATCCTGAAGGGCGACCTGCTGAAACACCCGCTGTCACTGGACGTGTTCGAGTCCTCGCTGTACTGGGTCACCCGAGACACGGGTGAACTTGTCAGACAGGATAAGTTCGGAAGAGGAGTGCCATCGGTTATATCCAAGGATCTAGTCAACCCATCGGCTGTGAAAGGTAAGTCGAAATTTTGGAAAAAAACTTATTTTTAACATGCTTTTATAATTAAATAAATGGATCTCTAATGTATTTGTGTACTTTTGTAACAGTATACCACCCGCGGCGCTACAACGCGTCCGGCTCGGGCGAGTGCTCGCGCGCGGCGTGCTCGCACCTGTGCCTGCGCGTGCCGGGCGGGCGGCGCTGCGTGTGCCCCGACCTGCAGCCGCCGCCCAAGCGCCTCGCGCACGAGCGCCAGTGCGACGCGGCCGTGGAGTCGCCGCGGGCGCTGCCGCGCGTGTGCCCGTGCGAGAACGGCGGCACGTGCGTGTGGGACGCGGCGGGCGCGCTGTCGTGCCGCTGCCGCGCGCCGCTGCAGCCGCCGCTGTGCGCCGCCAGCGCCGCCAGCGCCGCCGCGCGCGCCGGCACCGCCGCCGCCGTGCTCGTGCCGCTGCTGCTCGTGCTGCTGCTGGCGCTGGCCGGCGCCGCCGCCTGGTTCGTCATTAGGAAACGACCCTTGTGAGTCATCTTCTTATCTTTTATAGTCTTCTTCATAGTCCACATAATATGTATTAATTTTTCAAAGTTAATTCTGAAGAAGTCCCTCTCCCTAGGCGCCTAACTACAGCTTCTCCTTGAGATTTCAATCGTGGCTTTCAGCAATTGCACCATTGACCGTGATAATCTTTTTTTACTGAGATTTTGTTGTATGACTGCAGCGGTAAGGGCGGCGGGCTGAGCAGCCTGGCGTCGTCGCAGAGCGTGTCGTTCCGGCAGGGCTCCAACGTGGAGTTCGGCGGCGTGGGCAGCGCCGGCGAGCCCGCCTACACGCTGGAGGAGGCGCCGCGCAAGGGCCGCGACTTCAGCAACCCCATGTACGACGCCGTCACCCGCGCCGTCGCGCAGGGGGAGCCCGAGCCGCCTATACGTGAGTGCCACGCTCTATTCCACGTATCGCCTAATCTTACTCTATACAATTCAAAATTATTAATAAATTCTATTTATCATAGGAGTCTGCTGTAATTTCGTCAAAAAATTACTTTGAGTTGCGTTATTACCGCGATCCATATTAAGTTCGCCGCATATCAATTAACCTCGGAAAAACATCAAAAAACCATTGTATGTTGAGTTTCCTGCTACCAGTCGAACCGTTGACCTATATAAATGAAAATAATGTTGTTTATTTTTTATCCAGCTGGCATTTACGAAGTACCGGACGAGTTGAAGGACAAGGTGGTGTCGGCGGTGATCTCGCCGTCGTCGACGGAGACGCGCGGCGCGGCGGCGCGCGGCGCGGGGGCGGGCGCGGGCCGCGCGCTGGACCCCGCCGCCGACACCGGGCGCGACACCGCGGCGCTCGTGCGCGAGGACAACCACTGCTAGCGCGCCCCGCGCGGCCCGCGCCCGCCGCGCCCGCCGCCGCCCGCGTCCCTGTCGCCGCCCGCGTCCCTGTCGCCGCCCGCGTCCCTGTCGCCGCCCGCGTCCCTGTCGCCGCCCGCGTCCCTGTCGCCGCCCGCGTCCCTGTCGCCGCCCGCGTCCCTGTCGCCGCCCGCGTCCCTGTCGACCCGCGCGCTGCTGCTGCGCCCCGCCGCACTGCCGCGCGCATTGTTTTATAACGAACGCAACAATGGCCCAGATCATTCTTAGCTAAATTACTTCGTAAAAAAACTAGAGTTAATGAAACTGTAAATGACGTAACACTAAGTAGTCCGGGCCGGGACCGCGCGGTCCCGGGTGTTCCGCACGGTCCCGCGTGTTCTGCGCGGCCGCGGCTGGACTGGAACTTTTTTTAAGTCTATTGAATCTTCCCCGTTCTATCCGTCCTTCTAGTTTTAGCTAATAATTTATTTTCATATATTTTACTGATATATTCCGCTAACTATGTATGTTACTCTGTCTATGTTACGTTTCCTGTTGTATCTTCTATACAAAGTTATTATTGTAGCAATCCCAGCTAGTTCTGGACGTACTTATATGTCAGTATTTTCCTTTTAAGTTATCTGTTACTCTTCTGAATATTTTGTGCTAAAGTATATAATTTTAAATCTAAATAAACCATATCATAGCGTGATACGTATGTTATAGTATGAAGAGATGTCTAAAGATAGCGTAGAACTTGTACATTCCAGTAGTTCGAGACTAAAGACTAACGTTTCAGCCTAGGTGTACTCGGATATGATCGAGATAATATTTGGTTGCGCTAAGCGTTCCAGGCCCGAACTATAACTGTATTCCTAAATATCTGTATAAATGATGTTGACTTAGTAATAAATGAATAATTAGTACATAAATAAGAAACTAGGAATTGTTGTTGGTAAAGGCCTAGAGCGCCATTTTATAGGCTTTTAAATTGATTTGACAATAAGCAATACACTATATTAGAGAATAATTTATTTATTTCGTTTAAGACTATGTAAAATAACTATGTTGTGTTTTATAATTGTCTATTAATCATTAAAGTAAATATTATAATTTTGTGGGACTCTGACGATTTGCCATAAACGTGTGAGATAATGTTTCTGTTGTTTTTAATTATGAAATATGTTTTTGTCATCACTTTGTTTACATTACAAACTGTAGTTATTATAAATACGAACGTTCGCACTTGTGATGTACATTTTGATAAGCGAAATTGTAATGTTCTATATACATAATATATTATATTTATTTGAGACATTATAAATATGTATTATACCATGTAAAATTGATCTGTGAATAAAATAAGCATCACGTTATTATGACTAAAGAATTCGAATTGATAGTGTAAAAAGTATAAACGTGTCAATATTATAAATATATTACAATGTTACGGATAAGAGAGGAAATATTTTTATATCGGGACTATTATAGCTATTAGACAATCGTCTGAGGTTAATTGATGAAAATATTGTGTAAAAATAAATTAATAATGAAATACGATACCTTTTTATTTTACGTCCTCGTCAGGATATGGAGTAGTGTGACACAAAATAAATACATAAGTACGAAAGTCAAGCTCATATATGTATATTTACTTCACTTTTCTTGCCTAAAGAACCGCCGCTGGAAGCGCGGCGGAGAGCATTTCCTAAATTCCGCCGCGAAATTTTGAGTCTTGGTTTGTCAGATTTGGTCATTTGAGTCTTGGTAATTTATCAGATTTGGTATTTTTGAGTCTTGGTAATTTATCAGATTTTGTAATTTTGAGTCTTATATACATAAGAGGAGTACATACGAGAGCACAAAAGAGAGTATATAAGAGGAGTACATAAGAGAGTTCATAAGACGAGTACATAAGAGAGTAAGAGGAGTACATGATAGGAGTATATGAGAGTAAATAAGAGAGAGCATAAAATGTACTTAAAAGAGTACATAAGAGCGAGCGTAAGAGAGTACATAAGAGTTGTACACAAGAGAGTTCATAAGAGCAGTACATAAGATGAGTGTAAGAGAGTACATAAGAGGAGTAGGTACGTAAGAGGAGTACATCAGAGAATACATAAGAGAGTATTAAGAGGCGTACGTAAGAGGAGTACATCAGAGAATACATAAGAGGAGTACATAAGAAAGTACATCTGAGTACAGTCGGCAAAACGGATAGGCATGCAGGCCACACACACAAACGTACAGTGTTAGTGTGCGTAAAGCAAAACGTGTTTTACTTCGCATATTTATAATATCAGTGCTGCTTCACAAACACAATCAACGGTCAACGACTGTGTGACCCTCCCCTTTCGCGAAGCTAGATCCGCTCTTTTTGTATGGCCTGCATACCTATCCGTTTTGCCGACTGTACAAAGCTCGAGTAGGTATAATTAATGATTAAACGAACTTACCTGTAAGTGAAGTTCTATCTTATCTTAAAAACCAGAAGCAGGTTTGTTTAACGAGGAAATAACAAGAAATAATTTTTAACATGAAAAAAAATCAACTAAGATTGGTCAAAAGCGCGGCAAAATCATATTCCGTCAAACTATAACATGTCTTGTCACAATGACGTTCGAAAAAAAAAGAATCTTCCAAGCAGAGATACACGGCTGAATGGCGGGGTGTCTATGGTCGCTCGTTTCTGCTGCCTCTGTTACCACTGGCAGCTAATACTTAATTATACACGAAGAGCTTTGTCCGAGGGATTAGCATCCCATTCACCCGGTCCATCAGGCCTATCCCCTGGTCATGCAAATATCAACATTAGTAATAAGTGCATAATTGATCGACAGGGGTGATGCTCCGTACTAAATGACGAGTGCTGCGCTCGGGCAAGATAAGTAAGGTAAGGATACCCACAACAAAAAAACTGGTACCTCAAAATCATACAGTGCGAATAGGCGACACAGTATGTGTTACTACATGTATACCTAATGCTTATCCTTCGGACAAAGCTCTTCGTGTAATTAAGATAGAATTTCATTTACAGGTAAGTTCGTTTAATCATTAATTCAGATACAAAAAATGGCTCCTCAATCCTGATTGAGATTTTTGAACTGTGACAACGGTATCTTATTAAAAAGCCGAGTGCAAGTTAATTTTGAAGGGTCTATCCGAAATGTTTGTGAAGTCAGTCAAAATGAAAAACACTGCTAAGTTTATATAATATATTTCCCATATTTTCATTATAGATATAATGTAGGTAATACATTTATCATCTATTTCATTAAAGATATGTTTTCACGCCTGTTCCTAGCTATAATTCAGTAAATAAATAAAAATATAAAATTGATTTATCTTTGGGAGAATCGCTTTTGACAAGTTATATTAAATAAGTCAGACATGTTTACTTGTGGTCTACTAAACAGTCCAAAAATGTGTGGGCCGCAGGTACTCGCAGTGATACCACACATTATCATAGAAGTGTGACTACCACTTATCTAGAGAAAAATATTGCATTGCCGCCAACAGGAAGAACCTCATGGCTAAAGCTTGGGTTTCCTAGGAAAGCGGTGCCGTCATATAGCGGCCGTAATATTACGGACGCAAATAGACGGTCGTCTTTACGGTGAAGACATGTGGAAAGTTCCACGGCCGTTTTAACACACCGTCATAAACTTTTTGTTAGTTGTATAATACTTACTAACCTGTTTTATTTAATATTTCTCAAATTTCACGACACCAATTCTGTTTTAGTTGACTTTTTCTATAATCTTTACTTTTTATATTATATATTGCTTCGTGGTTACGACCGAAATCTATTAAAATTTCGTCGTCCTCGCTGCTCCAAGAGTTGTAACTAATTTTTGACGTTGTTCCGAAAAAAAAAACACAAATACGTATTAAAAAAGCTTCACCGCTTTCAATAAAACGTTCACCAAACTATCTGACACCGTCAAGACGGCCGTCATGCAAATGGCGGCACCGCTTTTTGAAGTTACGGCGTCAGTTACCGCTCTCTAGGAAACCGCCCCATTTTGTTTACATAGACAACGTTCTGGTGACGTCATTCACCGCTGTATTACGGCCGCTATATGACGGCACCGCTTTCCTAGGAAACCAAAGCTTAAGTCACTGCATGACGCCGCATCCACGAAATAATGATTTAGTGCCGCAGCGGTCATCTGTCCGCGGTCATGTGGAAATACCTTCGTGCTCACAACTTACAATAAATTGAAATAATTTAAAAAGTACGTTACATTTGACTCATGAAACAAGATATAGAATAGAAATCCTGTCACAGTTTGAAATAGCATAATTCTCAATTTTTGAGTGACATCTTAATGCTGGGGCCACACGAACGGGAAATGCCATTCATTATAGCTATAATGGACGCGTATTTACAGTATGTACATGGCTAGTACGCAAGCTTGTAAAATTAGTCGCGAATAGATTGGAATTCACTTTTTATACAAAGTCTTCCGATGTATACAGCAGCAGTACGCAAATACTCGCATATATTTTGTAGTGGCCAAAGTAACTTGCTTTGTTCCATAATATACAGTGCTAGTTCGCATGCAAACTAATTGTGTATACATTGGAATAGGCGCGAAAAACTTTACGATTCCAATCTATTCGCGAGCAGTTGCATGCTCGCCATTTTGATTTATTGACCTCTCTTTCTATTATACTGATAATCGTATCTGTGTATCTATTCTAAACATTGGATCGTCTTTCGGCACGTGCTGTTTGTTTTGTTTGGCAGTTTTTTGTTGTCTCTGCATTATTAATTGTAGAAAAGTGGTAAAAAATATTAGAAAAACATCCATCTTCATCCAATTTAAAAGCCATAAATTTATTTAATAACAGTCTAAAAAATGTATCTACAGACCAACAGGCCCAACATGTTTTATTCAATAATTTCAAAAAAAGCATGACCCGTAAAATACATGTACAACCGACAAGTATATCCAGAAGAACCATAAAAAAACGGGAACCAGAAACAAACTACAAGCGGGTCGCCCCTCAAGTACATCGAGAGGGAAAAAAAGAAAACACGACCTAGCATTTAATGTTAATTTAAATAATTATAATGCTCGTTATTTTTTTTTTTGATATTTTTTAAACAAGTTGATTTTTAATAAACAAACTCAGATTCAAAAGCCATTTTTATTTAATGCTATACCTAATATTAATTTTATATAGTAAAATTTGACCGTGTATAAATTGGAAATATATAATAATAAAGCTACGAATTATACGCGAGCAGTACGCAAAATTCGTGTATACTTTGAAATCACAAATTAAAAAACAGCATTACAAAGTGCTGCGAGCGACTGGCCTGGCACTCTGCTACTCCGCAGGCGAATATGCGTGCCCAGTGTGGAGTCGTTCCGTTCACGCTGGGCAGGTGGATGTAGCACTGAACGAAACGTGCCGCATTGTACTGGCTGCCTCAAGCCGACCCCGTTACAAATGCTGCACCCACTGGCCGGCATTGCCCCACCAGATGTTCGCAGAAGCGTAGCTTCTGGCATCGAGAGAGCCAAACTCGAAACAGACCAACGACACCCCATGCACTATTACACCCCTGTGCCACAACGGCTTAAAAGCCGCAGGGGTTTCTACAAAACCGTTGCTCCTGTCGATGGTGAGGCCTCTCGAGCCAGACGGGATCGCGTATTTACAGTATATACATGGCTAGTACGCAAGCGTGTGAAACTAGTCGCGAATAGATTGGAATTCACTTTTTATACAAAGTCTTCCGATGTATACAGCAGCAGTACGCAAATACTCGCATATATTTTGTAGTGGCCAAAGTAACTTGCTTTGTTCCATATTATACAGTGCTAGTCCGCATGCAAACTAATCGTGTATACACTGGAATAGGCGCGAAAAACTTTACGATTCCAATCTATTCGCGAGCAGTTGCATGCTGCCATTTTGATTAAAACACGACCTAGCATTTAAAGTTAATTTAAATATTAATAATGCTCGTAATTTCAATTTCTTTTTGTATATTTTTTAAACAAGTTGATTTTTTATGGGAAATATAAGTGCAGCCACAAAATTATTTATTGAACACATGATTAAGCTTCTAATTTTACAACATTATTTATACATTGTCATCTAATTTACTAACTGGGCCTCGTTTTTAGTATATTGCCATTTATAACCTTCAATTAAAAAACATTGTATTAAAAATTGAAGTTAGTGACGAAATCGCATCGCTGCAAAACCGACTCCACGTAGTCTTGTCTGCCCTACCCCTAGAGTGCAATTCAAAACCGCGTAGGCGCGGAGGGGCGAGGCGGCCTGCGAGCTGAGCCGCAGGTAGTTTTAACGCTCGCAGCTTCGGCTTGCTGGCCGGCACAGCCGGCCAGCCTCAGCCGCGGCGGTGAGCGTGAAAACCATCTGCGACGATAAGCTCGCATGGGAGCGCCGAAGCCCCGCAGCACCGGAGCCGTGACAGAAGCGATGCTTGCTGCATGTTGCTTGCTTACATTTTAAACGTACTGAGTTAAAAAATTAGAAGCTAATTAAATATATTTTATGGTGTCATTTAATAGTATTTTAGAAGTTTACTGTTAGAATGCATGCTACAAATTTAGATGCTAAAAAATAACCATCATGCTGAGTTGTATTTAGAGTGGTTTACTTAGAAGATACTAGTGGCTAAGATAGTATTATTTAGATGCTCGTTAATTGTGGCTGACTTAGTAATTTAGAAGGCAACATACATTTTTGGGGGCGAATAATGATATTAAAAAGAAGCCTGTTTAATTAGCACCCATTTTTAATAAACAAACTCAGATTCAAAAGCCTTTTTTATTTAATGCTTTACCTAATATTAATTTTGTATAATTAAATTTGACCGTGTATAAATTGGAATGATGCATGTGCACATCTAAGCTACGAATTATACTCGAGCAGTACGCAAAATTCGTGTATACTTTGAAATCACAAATTAAAAAACAGCATTACAAAATATCAGCGAGCAGTTTCCTATGGATGCGTTTTGGCTATGTACACTCTGTAAATACGCGACGGGATCTTTGGCGATCGAGGAGTTTACTGCCCTCCCCGTTTGACCCGCTCGTGGAAAGGCTCCCTCCTGGACACGATCTCCCGAGAAGAGTCTGGCAGTCTTTAAACAGACTCCGAACACAGGTCGGCCGGAGCAAAGATAATCGATCCAGGTGGGGCTTCACGGGCGGGGCGGACCTTGGGTGCGAGTGCGGGGCTGCAGTGCAGACGATGTCCCACCTAATCGCATGTCCACTGTGCCCTGAAACTTGCTCTTAATGACTTAATGAGCGCATCCGGCCGTGCTCTCGCTGTGGCGGAATATTGGGCTGACATAGTGTAGTCTCAATATATGACATGTCATCGACACGAAAGAAGAAGAAGAAGAAGAAGAAGAATTACAAAGTATCAGCGAGCAGTTTCCTATGGATGCGTTTTGGCTATGTACGCATAATGGACATTGGCCATAGGTGTAGCCACAACTTAACGGGATAATTTGACAATGGCATTATAATAAGGCTTATGTTTAACTTACCACCAGATATAGTAACAAATAGCAGACAAAAATAGTAAATGATCACCAAAATGAAACTCGCATTTTAATGTAAAATTATAACCAAGGTTTTAACACTTTGCTATCCTATTTAAGTAAAATTACTCCAAGTATATCATGAGTAAGCCAAAAATAGTAAATGACCACCAAAATTATTGGATCGTGTCCGGGCGGGCGCAGCGCGGCTTTTGCGGTGCGGTGGGCGGGGATTGCAATACTTTATTTGATAATAAGCCTACATTTTATGGCAATCACAGTGATTTATTTAGGCAAAAATGATACATTAATTTGGTCGTCAAGATTTGGTGATCATTTACTAAATTTGGTGGTCGAATACATTTTAAAGTGGCGTCGTGACTAAAATAGCTGGTACTATTGTATTTTTAGATTTTATGTTTCTGGTGTTAAGTAGATATTTTTGGTTACAAAACTAAGGGTATCAAAGTAGGTATTTTATGGTGGTCATTATATTTATCCCCTTATAATAATGCCGTTTGGCGTTAGACGATAGCTCAAGTGACGGTACCTCAGCGTTCTTAAAGTGACGTGTAAAAGTGATGTAATGTCCAACTTGCAAAATAAACGATTTCATTTCATGTCATTTATACACCGGAACACACGGAAATCAAGAATCGATAATTGTCAACCCCGACACTAAACTTAACGTACTTCTTAGATTATTTCAATAGTTGACTTTTTATGTTTTAACAAATTTATAGTCAAAGTAGGTGTGGTAATCCGTTAACCAGGCTCACTAATGGGGGTAATATGTAAAATATAACCTGGTCGGAGCGGTCAGATAGACAAATGCTTCTCGTGTAAAACTCACAGACCTGTAAAAATACCTATAGTTATAGGCACGGACATTGAGCCCTGACCTTCACCTGCGCAGAAGCGATTTATTGGTTTATTGCCTTATGTGTACAGTGCGCAAAGCGATCCCACTCTTCCGCCGTGAGCTCAATATCCGTGCCGATAACTATACCTACGTGTTTCTAGTTACGTTCAATATTCTCATTAAGAGAACAAGATAACCGTTTACGCGTATTCCTTGGTGAACTTCTGGTGGAAGGCCTGGAAGATGACGAGCATCTCCTTCAGCAGCTTCGGCTGCGGCAGGATGGTAGTGCGGAAGTGGTATGTGCCGGGACTCTGGCCGAACCCAGACCCGGGGATTATGCAGATACCTGTAGAAAATTCTAGATGACAGGGCCTGGTGGGCTTGTGGTTAAAGTACCTCAATGAGTGCGAGTTCAATTCCATGTCAGCCGCACGTAGAAAAACAACTTTAATAAGTTATAAGTACTTTCTAAGCCTATCTTGAACATCAATGACAGACTTAGGTGAAGGAAAACATCATCATAGAAAGTCTGAAATCGCCAGTCCAACTTGAGCAAAAGTGATGATAACGTAAGAGTAAAAGCGTATGCCATGCATGCCATGCTGACTCGGAATGTAGTGGTAAATGTATAGTGGCAGTTTTAGAGCAGCATTGAGTGCGATAGTAATGAGTATTAATTAGTGACCGGTATCCTCGAGCAGCCGCTTCGCGTAGAACCCGTCGGCGGGCACGCCGGCCTTCTTCGCCTCCTCCACGGCGCGCTTGGGCAGCTGAATGCGCGGGAACGCGTACATCGCACCCTGCACCACGTTACACGCTCAATGTGCCTTCTTTCTCAATTCAAATTGAGTACGTAAAGGTATAAATAAATAACTCTAAACATGAAATAGCTAGAAGATGTGTCATGCAGCGTCAACACCAAATAAATCAGGACCGATGAATCGTTGAACGTAAATGAGGGGTTTGACTGCCTCGTTGGTCTAGCAGTCGCAAGCGCGGCTGCTGTGCACGAGGTCCCGGGTTCAATTCCCGGGTCAATGGAGAGCACGTAAATATCGGTCCTGCACCTGATTTCTCTCCGGTCGTGTATGTTTACCGTCCCATCGGGCTATGAGAGTGAAGGAATAGTGAATACACCTGTGGCTGCGCAAATGCTTGTGCACTATAATATGTCCTGCACAGTTGGCTAATCTCCTTATTATGTATGAGAACAGCCGCCATGGCCGATAATCGGCTAAGAGGACATCAAATGAGGGGTAATTAATGAGTACTTCAATAAATCTTTTTTGGTTGCGTGTACCGTCTCGTCGTGATGTCACGTGGCTGGTACACTGACCTGTACAACATTACACTTGAAGCCATCCATCTTGTTGAAGGTTTCGACGATCATCTTAGCTCTCTTGGCGAGCGAGTCCAGCGTGTTGGACTTCTCGCACTCCCACTGCTCGTAGGAAGGCTCACCCGGAGCCGGCGTCCGCGCCTGTCATTTCATGTAACATGTCACAATTTCTGTTGTCACCAATATGAGGGCTGTATACTTTTATTGTTTGAAACGCTAAGTGACTTTGGTAGTAGTTCTTACGATGCAATCGACGACAATCTGTCCAATCGTGCTTGGGCAGAGCATGGCGGAGATGGCCTTGTAGAGGTTGGCCTGCACGTCGGGGTCGAGGTTGACGAGCTCCATCCAGCCGCCGCGCAGCCCGCACTCGCCCATGTAGCCCTTGCTGATGGACATGAACGACGCCAGCTCCACCGTGTTGTACGGGGCACCCATCTCCGTCATCACCTGCAAATGTCATGCGTTTAATATTGCTTTAGCTAGAATACTAAAATCAGATAAATATATTTATTTTCCAGGCAGGTGAAGTCAAAAAGAAAAAAAAAATGATCTCAAATCAGGTCAGTTCTCATTATAATTTAATTTTATTATAATTTGTTTACCTTCTTGAAAGAATAGAACTTGCTGCCCTTGGCGTATACGTTGTCCTGGTACACTTCATCTGCGAATATCATCAAAGAATGCTCTTTGGCAAACTTTATGATTTTTTCTATGTTTTCTCGTTTCAACACCTGTTGAAACAGAAAAAAAAGGTATAAATGAGAAAGACATGTTCAGCAAAAGACCAAATAAAGTTATGATATAATCTGTTGGTCTCCTTTGGCGAGAGACACAAATTGGCATTCACCTGGCAGTTACTGCAAACAACAGGGGCCCGATTCTCCTAAGTTAATAATGTCAAAATCGAATAGAAATCGAATCGCAATATGATCGCAATGGCAGTTTTAACCATATCGGGCATTCTGCTACTAATATAAGACCAATCGTATTCCAACGACATTCGATTGGTTTGCGATTGGTCTGCTATTTTGGTAATTTTGGTCTATACATACGGTAGTTTATTCTACAATCATATTGCAATCGTAAATCATTTGCAGACAAAATTATTCATTATTGAATGACAGAAAAGGATAAAAACGTTTATTTAAAAGAAATAATAGCGGAATGCCACATACGCTTCAATCGTAATCGAGTCGGGATTGGATCGCAGTCGAATGTGAATCGTATGTTGCTTAAGTAAAATTAGGAGAATCGGGCCCCAGAGAAGCTCGTGGCCAAGAAGGCTGCACGGATCGAAGGTCAAGTAATTCTTAATGTGGTTGGTCAGTCAAACGTTTATGTCATAATTTGTGAAGGTCCAGTGGCGTAGCGTGCCTTGTCGGGGCCCAGTATAAAAATAATTGTTTGGAGGCCCTTATATGGGGGTAAAGATTTTTCACAAAAGAAAAATAATATTGTGAAAAGAAATATTTTTTTATCATGACATAATTTAACCATTTTACAAATAAAAATCTAAATATTCACTCTCCTTGCCTTTTTTTCGGTAAACTGATTTATTAAATCATTTATGGCTGATGATGATTTTAGTTTTTCTAAAGTTTCTGCCTCTATGGACAATAGTGAGAGGTCTGACAGCCGTTCTTGTCCCATCGAAGTTTTATTTTTTTTTCCCTACACACTTTATTTTGGGGCCCCCGTGGCCCGGGGGCCCCGTATAATTGATACGGCAGATACGGCGGTAGCTACGCCCCTGTGAAGGTCAGAAGCCCGGCGACCAAGACTTATCGTATTTTCCAAGTTATAGGTGTACAGGGCCGAGATTAGTTTACAGAGTTTACATGAGGCGACCGATAGGCAGCTGCCTCAGTAGCCTCACAGTAATAAATTGCATCTGGTTGACAGATAGCGGACATCAACGTAGCTGGAAAATAGGAAATGATGATGGCGAACAGTGACCTGCCCAGTGGGGTTCCCGGGGTTGATAGCGACGAGGGCTCGTACTGCATACTTGTCGCTGGCATCGCACATAGCCCGCTCCAGCTCCGCCACATCTAGTACCCAGCCATTGTTCTCATCCAGGTAGTAGCCGACCTGACCCAGTCCATACTCCGCCAATGTTGCCGAGTACAGCGGGTACTGAGGGATCGGGATCAGCACTCCTAGAATACATCGGACGTCTTGAACCATTCGTGCAAACCTGAACTTACTGTATTGTCCACCTAATGTAATGTCAGTCATACTACATGAATATGATATACCTATGTGTGGCTGAATGGTTTAAATGGTATTATAAATACAAAGCCATAAATATGAGCAAGAAAGCAAAAGCACTATGTTGGCTAAACAATAATAGTCAATACACTGACCGGTGTCCTTGCCGTCGACTTTGTTGCAGAACATTTCGAGGCAGTGCTTGATGCCGCTGGATGCGCCGGCGCACAGGACAACGTTCTCCCATTTAGCGGGGTGACCGTCTCGACACTCGATGTACTCCGCCACGTGGTTTCGAATCATGTCCATGCCGTACGATGATGTGTATGCGCCCACTGACTTTTGACTGGAAAATCATGACAAGTAGCTCTATGTCGGCTCTATAGCGTTACATGACTAATCCTCTAGTCTAAAATTTATCAACGTAGGTATAAAAACTGAGTGTGTTTTTCAATGAATTATACTTGTAATCAACTTACCCAGCACATGCTTTCAATATCGACTGAGCTCTTTCTTTAACATCATCTGGAAAGTCTGCAGTTTTTATCAGCTCAGGATAAACCGCGCAAGCAATGACCTGCGCAAAATATCCACCTAATCATTATTGTTATTGTCCTTATTTAAAATATCATGAAGTACATTGCTGCTTATACAAGGTGTTGATTTGCATTTGTCCCATATTTCAGGGTCCCGATTCTCCTAAGTTAATAATGTCAAAATCGAATAGAAATCGAATCGCAATATGATCGTAATAGCAGATTTAACTATATCGGGCATTCTGCTACTAATAAAAGACCAGAAGAAGAAAGAAGTATTCGATTGACATTTGATTGGTGTACGATTGGTCTGCTATTTTGGTGATTTTGGTCTATACGGTAGTTTGCTGTACAATCATTTTGCAATCGTAAATCATTTGCAGACAAAATGATTCATTATTGAATGATAGAAAAGGATAAAAACGTTTATTTCAAAGAAAAAATAGCGGAATGCCACATACGCTTCAATCGTAATCGACTCGGGATCCACAGTCGAATCGAGTCGAACGTGAATCGTATGTCGCTTAAGTAAAATTAGGAGAATCGGGCCCCAGGAGGAGGACATAAAATACGTAAATAATCGATTGGAATTACAGTAGACGGGAAATAGCTAATATGCACTGCTTTTTTTGTCATTGTAATGTCGTAGTATTTCAGAAGTAATCCAATTTTATGAATGAAAGGACAATGCTATTCTTTGTATGGAAGTTGGGCTCAAGAGTTGTCCACGGTAACTGCATAGTGTATTATGTTCCATAGGCTTATAATAGGTCCCAGACCGAAATATTTCGAAATCTATCCCAGGAGTCCTGAGAAAAACTGGTTTGACTCTTATTCAATATTACGAAAAATATGCTTACGAACTCTTAACTATTCCACTTTTATTATCTTAATTGAAATGCATTATAATATTAATCGACAAATACGAGGTATTGAACGAGAATTTTTTTTACCGACTTCAAAAAATGGAGGAGTTTCTCAGTTACTTTGTATTCTTTTTACGTTTGTACGTGCATAACTCCGTCGTTTACCAACCGATTTAAACAATCATTTTATTGTTTGAAAGGATTTACTTTCCAAATGGTTCCTTTGTTATTCGGTCCAGGGTCTGGTGATAGAAACCTTAAAACAATAGGGAACTCTCGGAAATTGTAAGCACATATCGAATAAAAACTTGTCATTCGGGTATATGTCTGCGACACCACAAAACAGTGGAGGTTAAAACCTGACCTGACGATGGAGACGATAGCGAGACGAGGGAACTCCTCAACGGTATCTATTTACTACCTCGTGTTCGAGCTTATTTTATTCGTCTTGATAAGATTTTTCCATTGCCATTACGGATATTAATTGCATGACGCTACACGAACTTAGGACTGATTGTGGACGTGAACAACAATTTCCTTTAAACGTCTATTCCTGTTTTTTTTTATCCTATTAACAGTGAAACCACTAACTATCTGAATGTTATTTCAAGAAAAGAGGTTGTTAGATTTGTGGCTGCTTAAAATGGCTAGCTAACAATGGCTGGCTTACATTAGAACCGGTTTTTTCTCGGGACCTCTGGAACCGATTTCAAAAATATTTGGATTCCGTCTTAAGAGTGAAGTAAAGAACCTATTTTAACCATTCCCACTACTGGGCAAATGGCTTGGGCTTTATAAAGTGACTGTTCAAGTTGAACATTAGAACTGGTTTTTCTCGGGACCTCTGCGACCGATTTCCAAAATATTTGGGTTTCGTGATAACAGTGAAGTAAAGAACCTATTCTAACCATTCCCACTACTGGGCAAATGGCTTGGGCTTTATAAAGTGACTGTTCAAGATTAACATTAGAACCGGTTTTTCTCGGGACCTCTGCGACCGATTTCCAAAATATTTGGATTTCGTGATAACAGTGAAGTAAAGAACCTATTCTAACCATGCCCACTACTGGGCAAATGGCTTGGGCTTTATAAAGTGACTGTTCAAGTTTAACATTAGAACCAGTTTTTGTCGGGACCTCTGGGATCGATTTCCAAAATATTTGGATTTCGTGTTCAGAGTGCACTATGGAACCAGCTGGAACTACTCCCACTGCTGGGCAAACTTTGAGCCCAGACCCTGGCATTGTCCTTTATGAATGATCGTTGCGTATGATTTGTGTTTGCGTTTGTGTGAGGGCGCAGCACGGTTTTAAGGCCAGTAACATACGCGCCAAGTTTAAATACAGCTAAATGACATTGACGGAATTCCGAAAAAAAAAAATTACGTACCAATTTTTTTGTTGATTTGGGTCGAGAATGATTAGCATAATTACGTCCTTGAATATGGCACAGATGCAAATCAACAGCTTGTATAATTACTGGTTACATAAAGCGCACGGTTCATTTGTGGCGCATTGTATACGCATTTATAATAGAATTCCAGTTCATGTGTTACAACTAACAGACAGCTCTTTAATCAACGCTAGTATAAAGAACGGCTATGAAAAATGCGTGCTTTGTCTTTGAATCTAGCATATAATACCTGTCTGATGAAGGTGATGGGTATCTGCTGCATGGCGTGCGCATCTCCCAGATTTGCATTTATCACAGTCTTGAATGGCTTCTTCGCTCCCTATTTAAAAACGCAAAATCTAAGTCTAGCAACACAAAGTTTAACTTGAAATATTCACCCAAACTGAATGGTACCTAAAATACATGAGGATATGCCTAATGGTATTCTTAATAAGAATATAACTTACCTTTTCAAGTTCTTTTTTAATGACTGCAGCTCGTGCTACAAGAGGTCCACGCACTGCATACTGCAGCTTTATAATATTGGGATTTAGCGTTTCCATAGTGAGGGTCTTCTCGTTTGAGCAGCACATGGTCCTGATAGTGGTGTGTCGCGCTTGTGACTGCACCGCGAGGGTCTCCCCGAGCTCCGCCGTGGCGCCGGACACCACGCGCCCGGCGCGGCTCATCAATTTTATTTGTGACATGCTCAGTAACCAAATTAACTAATCAAATACCCTCACGTCACCTTACTACACCGCCAAAAAAAGAACCTCGAGCTGCTTATATATTCAGCCAACACTTTCAATTTTAAAGTTTTTTCTAATCTACTATATTTAAATCTGCGCAATATATAAAAGAAAAATCTGAATAAAAGAAAACTCTAAATAAAAGAAATCTAAATATAAATATTTATAAACATGAAACGAACGGGTGTAGATCAACCGACTTACAAAATCAAGTATTTATTTTGTTTATTTTTTGACAAAAGAATTATGAATCTCTTGACAGTGACGTCCGAGATTTCTGATATAAAGAAGTATTCATATTAAATAGATATATAAATATGTATTAAGAAAAGTCTATACTACATATAATAATCGAATTTCGCGGGCTAATACAGGAACTTGCGTAAGAAATCACATCACACGAAAACGGGAATAGTCCCCAGTACAAGGAACAAATTAACATTTTTTGACACATACCTACTTTGTGTGCCTTTTTGCGATAAGTCCGCTGCACCTTATCATCGACTGATCCGCACGGTTTTGACTTTAGCCACTAGCTCTGCAAGAACAAGCTCTCATGCTCTCATAGCTCGACATGAACAAACTCAAAGTACAGCGACATCTGTTTCGTTCAATAGTTTGATTGGGGGAATTATTTCCAAAAATGGGAGTGATTATTGTAGGATAGGTGTTGCCTAGAATAGAATAGATTATAGGCAACACCTGTCCTACAATAATTACTCCCCACTTTACGTATAAGGATCTGGGCCATCCTAATAAAACATACACTTTGTCGGCGTTAGAGTCATGTCAAAAGTTATATTTTGTCCCAGACTGAGGTCACGCCTCGTAACAAATTTTAACTTAGGTAATACATTAAAAAAAAACATTTCTTTTTAATTTCCCGCTACGAGTCGTATTAACTTCAGACTGTCAATTTTGCACATGCGTATTATTGCGAAAATTAATTGATCTTCTAAGAAGCGCCTATAACTTCTTTTCTCATTTTATTAAATTTTTATCATATTTTTATTCCCTATTTTTTTTGTATTGTTGATGACAAGTACGTTTCGTTATACGACCTCAAAATTATATGACGTTTATAAGATTAACGTATTAAGATCAGCGCCATCTAGGCAACTGCTAGGAAAAGAGAAAAAAGTAAATTTAGAAAATCCTCATTACAAAAGGTACAAATATTTAATTGTTCCTCCCAGTGAAAGTTGTGTTATGTAGTGTTTGATGGTTGGTGGAACTATTACTTTGTTTGAAGTTTGCTTTGGGCAAAAATAGGTGGAATGGGAGGAAAACGAAACACTTGCTTGAGTTGGCAACACTCAGCACTTGCGACTACGACCGACTAGCGAGATTTCTTTATTTACATAGGTGCGTATTTACATTGTGTACATAGCCAAAACGCATCCATAGGAAACTGCTCGCTGATATTTTGTAATGCTGTTTTTTAATTTGTGATTCCAAAGTATACACGAATTTTGCGTACTGCTCGAGTATAATTCGTAGCTTAGACGTGCACATGCATCTTTCCAATTTATACACGGTCAAATTTAACTATACAAAATTAATATTAGGTAAAGTATTAAATAAAAATGGCTTTTGAATCTGAGTTTGTTTATTAAAAATGCTAATTAAACAGGCTTCTTTTTAATATCATTATTCGCCCCCAAAAATGTATGTTGCCTTATAAATTACTAAGTCAGCCACAATTAACGAGCATCTAAATAATACTATCTTAGCCACTAGTTATCTTCTAAGTAAACCACTCTAAATACAACTCAGCATGATGGTTATTTTTTAGCATCTAAATTTGTAGCAGGCATTCTAACAGTAAACTTCTAAAATACCATTAAATGACATCATAAAATATATTTAATTAGCTTCTAATTTTTTAACTCAGTACGTTTAAAATGTAAGCAAGCAACATGCAGCAAGCATCGCTTCTGTCACGGCTCCGGTGCTGCGGGGCTCCGGCGGTCCCATGCGAGCTTATCGTCGCAGATGGTTTTCACGCTCACCACCGCAGCTTCGGCTTGCTGGCCGGCTCAGCCGGCCAGCCTCAGCCGCGTCGGCGGGCGTTAAAACTACCTGCGCCTCAGCTCGCAGGCCGCCTCGCCCCTCCGCGCCTACGCGGTTTTGAATTGCACTCTAGGGGTAGGGCAGACAAGACTACGTGGAGTCGGTTTTGCAGCCATTCGTTTTCGTCACTAACCACTTGAACGTCCACGCCGCGAACTGTCAATGCACAGAAACGTCACGATGCGAGCGTTAAATTTTGCGCTACAAATTGCGCACTACCTCTTCCGATAAAAACGTTTACCAAAAGAAAATTAGACAAGCTATATTAAAATTAAAAATACCGTAGCATAGCCTAATGTATACACAATATGATTATTTAAAAGTATATGCTCTAAACCCTGATCAAATTACTTAAAATAAATAGAGAATCTCAAACAGCACACATTTTTCTATCATATTCCGAAATTATTGTTTATTTATAATAATTCCAGGCAATTTGTAAAAGTTAGAAATACGGTGAAATAAACTAGATTATATTTCCATGAAAACGATACCAAAATATTAGTATTTGATGCATCATAACTATTTTTAATTAATGAAAGAAAAGAGGTCTGGTTATCGCGATTTTCGGAGCAAGCGCGAGACCTTGAATGAGCAAAATGGCCGCCCGGGGCTGTGCAGACGAGATGCTTTTTTGATTAAGTACCTACCTAGTGTGTCACTTATTTTATTTTGCAGTTTTATTTTTCTATATTAGTGAATTAAATTAATACTTTAATTAATGTTCTTTAAAAAGATCTTTAATTTTTTTTTTTTAACGTAAAATAACTCATATGTAAAAGTTTCGGAAGTCGGTGACAAAAAAAATATATGAAATCGGAATCTATTAGCTACTTAATTGAATTTCAAGTGATATCATATATCAGTGGAATAAGGGTACAGATAGGTAAATTAAAAGCAATAATAATTAATAGTATATTTTTTAATCTTTAGTTTGTGGTACAAAACTTTGTTAAATAATATAAAAAAGAATCAAGGCTTGTGAAAGTCTCTAAAACAGCCGATTATGCATAGGTAGACCCCACACTCGATGCATTGCCAGACTGTTCGGGTTAGGACCTTTTTTTTATTGGAACACCACCAACAGCGGCCTCTTTTGGCAGTTGTTCGCATGGGGAAGTGGTTTCCATCGACGATCGGTCGGTTCATCAGTGTAAATTTTGTATTTCGTCTTATTGTTGTGGTTGTCGTTGTTGTGGTTGTCGTCGTCATTGTCGTCATCATGTTTGTCATTTGTCTGCCACACGGTCTTGTGATGAGTCTGGATTCCGTCGTCAAGTCGATATGTCTGTACGTCTTCAGTAATCCTTCGGCCAGTATTGTTCTGAACTGCCGGTGTGACATTTTTGGGTGTTTGGTGTGATATATAACATAACAATTAAAAACTGCAACGTTAAAAAAACGGCGGAATAATTTTTTATACCACACACGAGTTCTCACTCTTTCTATGTTTTGGGCGGATAAATATTGATCTTTTCGATCAACTCCTCCCATATTTTTGTTATAGTCCAGAACAATACTGGGCTTGTATGTCATTCGGTTGTACTTATTGCTTGTTCCGATTTGAAGTGAATGATATGTAGAGATCATACTTACTAAATTTGAGTCTCGCCACACAATCAGCGACAAATCGGGACAGTAAGTAGCCACCAACTCTCCGTGTCGTAAGTCAGACTTGGACATGGTCCGTAGTGAAGCGGGAATAAATTCACGGTTTAGTCTTTGCGTCCCGTAACTGTCAGTCTGTCGTAGTTTTAAGCATCGCGCTAATAATGGACAATTATAAAAATTGTCCATTATAAGGGTATGACCTCTATGTAAAAGTGGCTGTACCAAATCAAAAACTATTTTTGCTGTAGCATTCGTAGGTTGAAAGTCAGACAAAGTTTGTTCCGTCCTGTCGTTTTGTTCAGTCTGTTCAATGCTATTATCATCATCGTTGTCGTTATTTTCATTATTGATTGTCGTCTTGGATTTGCCAGCATATACCATAAACTTCCAAAGATATCCCGTCGATGATTCGCATAATTCGTAACTTTTGACGCCAACTTGAGCCGCTTTGGTATTGATCTTCTGAGCAAAGCTCAATCGGCCATGCCACTTCAAAAGTGACTCGTCAATTCAATTCAATTCAATTCAAATATTTATTTGCTAGAATATGGTACATAAGGTGTTACAATAAATTTGTTTCAGCATATCCTGCCATATGGCTATTTCTTGCTGCGGGTAATATAGACTGGCAAATTTGCGATTGAAATAGTCAAGTATGGGCTGTATTTTGAAAAGTCTTGTCTTTGTCGGTAAGTCAGTATTATTGTCAACAAAGTGCAACATGGATTTGAGGAGAAGGTATCTATTATAGGTCATTATTCGATTAAAATAGGGCATGGTACCAAAGCCATTAAAAGAAAAGTACGACTCTTCACTAGGTAAAGGATATAATCCCTGCAGAAGCATCAGAGCTAGGAAACTAATCATTTCTTGTCGGTCAGTTGGCGTCCAGCGGTGCAATCGTGAAGTCGGCGTCGTGTTGTCTTTTATGGAGTCCAATTTCTGTCTAGCGTATCTGTTTGTTTCATCACAGAGTGAGTCAATAAACTCTACGTCGAACATCTTTTCGAACATGTCTATTGGTGTTGTGTCAGTTACGTCAAACGTAGGTCCCGGAATTCCAGTAAAAGTCTCCCGTTTGGCTTTAAAAGTAGATTTGTCCTTAGTCCAGTCAAATGTAAAACAGTCATTGGGTAAAAGATCTTGTATTGCCCTATCATTTGCCCTGTCTTCTGCTTGTAAAATTTGGAGCTGGTGGGGAGTTAAGTTGTCGTCAGTCGTTGTTTCCATCTGTCGTGTAGTCGCTGTAGGGTATACTTCGTCGTCAGGCTCGTTGTAATTGTCTAAATCACTGTCAGAGTCTAACCAGTCACAAACTGTGTCTTGAAACGTGTTATCGTTGATACCTGGAAAATTTACATAAATCTAAGACAAAATATTAATAAGTAACTATAATAAAAATACAGACTCCTAAATAATTGTTTATGCTTACCAATCACTGACCGTCGTCGTTTATTGTTTGAAGCAGCTGGGATTACCACTTCTCTTTCCATAATAGGTACATTAGGTTCTGTGAACGGACAAAAACATTATTCATCCGATTCATCTGTGTGGTCACATATATAATATTGCCTTTTTGTAGGGGTACGGCACATATCCGCCAAGTTTTTTGCCGTGGATAGTCGACTTGGATCGAGGGAATCCATTGAACTGGGCGAATTTGGCACAGTATCGGCATCAGGCGTACCTATTCTTGCGTCGATATAAAACTGGCCAAGCAACTCGGGGCTGTTGTCCAGTGGACGCTCCATGACTGTAACAATATACACATTTACATACACTTGGCCTTCATATACTTCATTATTATTATTAGACTGTTAGCTGAATGATTCTGTGATACAAATGGAGTCAAATCTAGGTAGGGATGACGATTAAGCAATCGACTTGAGTGAGCCAATGATTGAGTGAGTCAAGATTTTTTTTTAATCTAAAATACACAGAAAACAAAAAGTCAGTCAGTCTGTAAATAAACTATTTGCATAACGGAGCCCAGTTTTAATATTAAATAGAAATATTTACATTCCACTTCCGCTGGAACAACAATAAGTCTGTCTTCGAGTGGTGATGACAGCCTCGGCGCCGATGTCGATGGCTGTGGTGATGGCTCCGACGTATCGACGAAGCTATCGAGTAGCGGTGATGGCATTGACGTCGATGGCTGCGGAGATGGAACTCTCGATGCCGACGTCAATGCCTGTGATATAAAATCACATTCCTCCCGCTCTGGAGATGGTTTTCTGTTCATAACCAAAAGAAATACACTTTATTCTGTTCGGGAAACATACAGCTAGCACATAGAGAGTAATTCACGAAGCTTAGTAATAAGATGGCTAATTAAAAGATTTCACTAATAAGTAACATCGAGGTTTTATAATATAGGTGAGATTTTAAATACATACTGCGTTCGTCTCTTCCGCGGAGGCGCGTCGGGTAAAAGAACGCGCTGTAATTCAGCCAGCCGTTTCCGCTCCTGGTACTCTGTTTTTTTAGCTGGCGGCAATCCTGCAATTCGCTTTTGCGTAATTTGCCGCTCAGTTCTTATAATCTGCAGCAAATTATGGCTGCAAAAATAATCAGTATTTGAATTATACTAGCAAAAGGTTGCGTAAAAGAGATCACTCTAATGGTGAGGTGTGCAATAATGATCAGAAGGTACAAAGATAAGTAAATACTGACGGATCTGCAGATTTCCCCTTCCCTCTTCCTCTACCTCTTCCTCGCCCTCTTCCTCTCTCTCTACCACCATCCTCAGCCTGAAGGCCTGAAGTCGATTGCTCGTTTGATCTAAAATATATGCATAGCACTTAAGTTGTATGTAATACATACTTTTCATGGTGAAATAACATTTGCATCACAACACACCATTCCGCATGCCAATACTTACTAAGCAGTAAAGCTTAAAAGTGATTTTAGTGCTATAATGAAAAAAAAAAATGAAAAGTCGATGAAAGTAAAAAAGTGTGTTAATTACGTGCATGTATATGCGAAAAATAATAAAACATTCATGCGTTAATATAAACAGCCCTGTAAAACAAATTAAGTAATTTGGAAAAAAAAATCCGACACCGATAATATCTCGTCTGCACAGACCTTGTAAATGTAAACGTTAAAGTACACTCCAGTGTCCGCAGCGTGAGCGCGTGCCGTCGCCGTGTTTACTTACTTTGAATTTGCATGTAATCACTGTGTAATATATTAATTGTATTAAAAGTATGTATTTATACTAAATCTAGATAGAATAATTAAACGAATGACATAGATTTAATCATAAAATATGTGTTCACTTATGTTTTATAGCTTAATATTTGCAGCCGTATTGATATACGACGGACCATCTCGCATGTAATACAACATTTTTTAAACCATGACGCCAATGAAACTATGATTATTTTATATCATGGACACGAGCAAATCTTAAGGAATATCTTGATATAATACACTATACGATCTAACTAATAAGAAAAAAGAACTTACGACATAACTGCGGACAAGCCTCGCCGTGACGCACACACAAAATCACTCGAACTTCAAACTGAAGTATACATACAGATTAAAAAGATTTGAACTGTTTACACATGTCAGTGCCAACTACGTTTAGTTCCGCGTCCGAAACGCCAGTAATATTACAAAAAGGAGCTTTATTAAAGCCCAATAAAGCTGATTTTCATTAACTCGTATAGTCGACACTGTAGTGTTCCGTAACGTAAGATGACAAAAACTTTTTGGACACTCAAGTATCTCCTGACGTTCAAGTGGCTAACTTCAATTTTTAATTGAACAAGCATTATTAATATTTAAATTAACATTAAATGCTAGGTCGTGTTTTAATCAAAATGGCGAGCATGCAACTCCTCGCGAATAGTTTGGAATCGTAAAGTTTTTCGCGCCTATTCCAAAGTATACACGATTAGTTTGCATGCGGACTAGCAATGTATATTATGGAACAAAGCAAGTTACTTTGGCCACTACAAAATATATGCGAGTATTTGCGTACTGCTGCTGTATACATCGGAAGACTTTGTATAAAAAGTGAATTCCAATCTATTCGCGACTAGTTTCACACGCTTGCGTACTAGCCATGTACATTCTGTAAATACGTATACATAGGTAGCTGATATATATATATTTAGTTTTTACATGATTCAAATTCTTTACGTAACTTCTATTATCTAACACTTTTACTTTATTTTGAGTAGTAGTATGGCTCCGCACACTGGTTCTTTATTGTGAAATTAAAGTAATTAAATTCGGAACTATTTACCTCTTGTAAGTAATTGTTGTTTAGTTATCTCTGATAGATAAAACTGATTTGATAACCCATCGTCCAGGGGTCACCAATTTAAGTTTATCGTCTGTAACATAAACATGTTTAACAGTACTATAGCCTATTAATTTAATACGACACAATCAGTATCGGGTTCGCCTTTCAGTGGAACTCACATCTTTGTTTATAAATTGCCGTGCCGAGTGCTATCGATTCATTGGACCATTCGCGTGACGGACCTCGCGACCGGTTTGTGTTGTGCATCTCGTGTGTAATATTGTGCTCAATAATTATATTTCAAGACTTACATAATTTTTTACATTTTGATCAGTGTATTTTGCGAGAATTGTTGCGCTGCGCAACAACGGTGACGTTTATATAGTAGTTCAATTGATTACCGACCTCGACCATGTCGCAAATAAAGTTGATAAGCCGCGCTAGTCGCGTTTTGTCCGGCGCAGCGGTGCGGTCGGAGCTCAGCGAGGCATTCTTTGTTCAGTCGCAACCACGACACACCACTATCCGAACCATGGCTAGCACACAGAACAAAACCCTCACATTAGAAACACTCAATCCCAACATCAAGAAATTGGAATATGCCGTGCGCGGACCTCTCGTCGCTCGAGCCGGTGAAATCGAAAAGGAGCTAGAAAAGGTATGTAATCCTATATTCTTTATTAAAATCCTACTATTTTTAAGGATATTGGCAACGAAAACGAGTAACGTTTGATTAAATCACAGCCCACTAGTCGGCTGCTTTGACAGGTACAACAAAGTTATTGATTTTAGTATTCATGAGTGAAAGTTGTGTCATAATTTTAAATTGACATGTTCATTTGATGAAGTAACCCAAGGCCAGTGAGCAAGAGTAGATAGCTGGTTAAAGTTGCAATACATGGGTATAATAATAATGGGTATGAATATACTCAAGGTATATTATGGTTAAACATTCCCAAATGATGATATTGGTGTTAGCTTGTATACTTACTCTACCATATAGAACACCAGACAATGCACACTGATATGTGAACACTTGTTAACTCTATAATCATAGTGTTACAAGGACCTATAGTATGACAACTGTGTAAGGGTTTAATTTTGATGTACAATGTCTATGTAATAACTTAAATTGTGATATAATTTGTGAGTCAAGACTATTCTATTCCAATGTCAAGTAAAGGCTTGGAAATAAGTGTGCACACACTGGCATATTTGAAACATTACACAAAAGCAATGTTCATATTTTGAATGTGGACTATGCAGTACCACTGACTAGCTTAAGTCATCAGTTGAATTTAGTTATCCTGTTGTGGTCGCCTCTAAATAGTTATTTCACTTTGGCACAATGTTTTCCAAGCATTTTATGTGAAACATTATGTTTTTATCCAAGAATTCTTATCTATACTAATATTATAAAGCTGAAGAGTTTGTTTGTTTGTTTGAACGCGCTAATCTCAGGAACTACTGGTCCGATTTGAAAATTTCTTTCAGTGTTAGATAGCCCATTTATTGAGGAAGGCTATAGGCTACTTTTTATCCCGGTACGGGAAGTAGTTCCCACGGGATGCGGGTGAAACCGCTGGCAGAAGCTAGTATCTTATATTTGAAATATAGTTTTAGGAACCTGTGAGTGTAATAAGATGAATTTCATTCATTTCTCTAAGCAACTTACTCTACAATAGATTCTAAATCTTCAATTGTATGTGCTTAGTTATGTTTGTAATACATAAAGAGTCTTCAAGGTCAGGTTAGAGTAAATATATGATTTTATCTTTATAATGTTCAAATTGCTTTACAACTTTAAATTATGATTTGACAAACCTTGTATTACATGTCCGTTCAGTATATTCATATTTTCATTATTACTGCGGTCTTACCTTAAATAATGGCTCGAAAATATTTCTATTTGTCATCAAGCAGTGGGACATGTGTTACCTTGGATGACAATCTTTAAGACTCAGCCTTTTGATGGGTTCAAAGTATAGACATTTATCAATTACACATTCTCACCTGCTGCACTAGTTAATTATTTTGGTAATAAAATCCTCATACAGCAGAGTGTCATTATTTTTTATATGTATATTATACATCAAATATTACAAGACCCAATCAACGGAGACATGTGCAATGATTGGCCTGTTAAAATAGCCATACCTTATCGACAAGCAATAGATTATGATTATCTACACTAAATGAGATGATAAGCTAATGCAATCACTTACATAATGTTTATGAAAGTGAAGTGATAGTACTTTGATATTGATGTGATATGAGAACATGCGCTGTGAATGCTCTCATATCTATTATAATGAGGCGGCTTTCATGTGTGATCCAGTTCCATCAATTGTCTGAGAGAGATAGCAATGTTTCATCGTTGTTAAATAAATAGTGCCATTAGAATTACAAAAAAAAGTCACTTCCTAATTACTAGGTTGATTAGTATACAGACAATTAATTTCTTATAGCAACAAATGACCTAGTAGATGTCCTCTATAAATGAATTGCAGTACAGTGACTGGAGGAACGGAACACATTAGTCACCATCACAACCGGCGTGCACTACGCGAATCGATACTTAGTTTGAAATTTGGCCAAAACTACAAATATGATATCAATTTATGTAGGTACGGTACTACAATACAATTACTTACATATATATTTCAAACACATGTAAAACGCAGTCAGTAGATTCCTACCTACAGTTGTTGTTACCAAAAGAATTTTACATTTTCAAAAACACTGAAAAGCAAAAAAAACTATTCTTAGGTGCATGAGATACCTGAGTTTATATGCCACCGACTTCTAGGCCGATGCACCTAAGAATAGTTCTTTTTTGCTTTTCAGTGTTTTTGGGAGTCGGTTTAATTTTTTTGTAAAAAGTTTTTTATTTTAAGCTTTTCAGTGACAAGCATAGTTGTCACTATCCGCATAAGTGGAAGGTTCTCATCAACACGAATAATATAAGCCCAAACACGAGGTAGGTAGTTTACGTATTCAGTTGTCGAGTTCCCTCGACCTTCTTTGGTCTCCATCATCAGGTCAGCTTCAAACCTTCACCATTGCATAGTGTTATCAGACATACAACGTACAGTCAAGTTTTTACCCTACGTATGCCTACAATTTTCGAAAGTTGCCCTCGATTTCTCAGGGTTTCCATCATCAGATCCTGACCTGATGATTATGGGACCACCTGGGAGGTAAACCCTATCGAAAAAAAAAAAATTTGCAAATCGGTCCAGGCGTCTTCGAGTAATCGGTGAACATACATAAAAAATAATAAAAAAAAAAGATCCCGACGAATTGAGAACCTCCTCCTTTTTGGGAAGTCGGTTAAAAATCAAAGTATTTATTATTTGTAAAACAAAAGTAACAAAAAATTTTGTTTATAATTTTCAATCAGCAGTCAGCGTACAAATTCGGCCGTTTATTGCATGTAGGTACCTATACGGGTCGTTCCACAATGCGGCTATTTAATAATGCACTGTAATATCGATTGCACACCATTCGACAGGGTTTCAGCAACTTGACTCAGCACGGTCGGTGATTTTAAAAGTAAAGAAATATAACGTAGGTATGGTTTAATTATTTGGTTAACGCAATTGAACAAATACCTAGTTATTTATGATCATTAAGACATGAGTATCACCTTAATCATCAGTTGTCATACCTATTAGACAATATACAGTCACATACAATCGTTATCATTATGCTGCTAGACCATAACAGTAGTAACTAACTGTACTTTGTCTAAATTTTTTCCCCGTTTACTAAACGTCAATTAACTATGTTGACTGTATGGGTTGTTTTTCTTCCCACCTGTCTGCGGTTACAAGGTTTTGCAAACATTGTCGTGTGAAAAGTTGCGGTCTGTTGATTGGCGCACAGGTAGGGTCATTTCGCCTGTTCGCGTCCATTTAGTGCAGTTGGCAAGTTTGACGGCGATTATAAAAATGCCCCAGCACTCATTTCTATGACAAATTTGTGTAATGTATTCATTATATACTCTATTTTAAGATTAACTTTCAGTTGTATTAGAAATATCTTTCGTTTTCTATTTAAATAGATAAACCTCAGAATTAGGCGTTTTACCCAGTTTGCGTCCACAAAATCCAATTTGCGTCCACCCATGGTCTAGTTCGCGTCCAGTAGCTTAGAAAAGGAATATAGGGGTGAAATTTTTAAGAATCAATAAAGAAAGATTGTATTTGAACAATTTCTTTATTTAACAATAAACTTAATTATTAAAAATCAACATTATCATCATTTATGCGTAAGCGTTGCGCCTCTCTAAGGCATAGAATACGCGGCAGCTCCCACAGCACACTCAGAGCATTGAGTGATCGGTGGGACTGTCCAATGTTAGGCCGATGGGTGAGACTGCACACACAGGTCGGAGTTGGATAAGTGTGTATTATTTAAAAAATATTTATTGTGTAGGTAGCTGTTTTTGTTTTTGTATGTGTACCTACTAACAATAGTTTAATAAGTTTTAATGTATTTACTAACACTATGGACCTCGGTCTGCAAATAAATGAATAATAAAAAATAAAATTTAAAATTCACTTTAAAAAAGAAAAATAATTCTTCTCAACATTGGTTTAAGTAACTTAAAATTAGGCAATTAATTTTGCAACTTGAAGAATAATCAGTAATCAGTTCTGTTAATTTTACCCTAAAATCACAGCCTTGAATATAGTAAGTTTTTGGCCATATTAAATTAACAAAACAATATAACAATTTTGTCTAAACATACAACTAAAAGTAGCATATTCATATATTAAATATTTGCATATTTTTTATCGATTTATTCTTCTCTCGAATATCATTTAACGCTTTCTTTAAATCTTCTTTTGTGTATGTTGTCTTTTCCTTCTTTTTTCCTGTATCCGAAGAACTTATCTTAAATGAAATTACTCATATCAATTGATAATTTAATTATAACCACGTATATATCTTAATAAAAAAATGTACTGTTTATTATTAATATATTAAACAGTATGTTTTAATTATTTTTTATAAGCAAGTATTTAACGAAAACAGTGGACGCGATTTGGTTTATTATTATAGAGGATAGTTTTAGTTCGCGTCCATTGTGGACGCAAAGTGGAAGTTTTGTAAAATCCGATGTAGTAATTCGCGTCCACCTTATTTTATTCGTTAAATATAAAAAAACATTACCAAATTCATAATAAACATTATACCTTTATTCATCATTAAACTGTAGAAATAGCTATCTATCCTAAAATTCACATAAAACAATATAAAACTTACCATCAAACACGCTGCACACTAATTTTTATCTAAAATTCAGCGTGTTTGCGCTTTCTTGTTGAAGAGCCTAGACTAATTATTTTTTCTAAAAATATTGATTGGACGCACAGAACTTTTGTCTATCTGTGCGTGCCTCTTATTCATTAACGTATTAGCGGTAATAACTTTTCGTTTGATTGGTGTATTAATTGACTTGTTTTCGAGGATTTTTTAAAGGAGATCGGCAAAATGGACGCGAACTGGGCGATGGACGCGAACAGGCGAACTGACCCTATGAGGTATCAAATGTAAGACACGCGTGTTGCCGTCACACGTGACACTGACACGGGGATACCTCTCCGTAACCGAGAGTTGTAAGTCAACGCGCCGCCAAGGTCGTTCAAGGGCGCGGTCGCGGTGCTGCCTCGCGGTTGGCGGTGAAGCCTGTGTTTCTTGTACGAGTTCTACAATATACAGATTATTCATCTACGCCTTTGAGAAATGAATCCTCAACACTAGCAACTTATAATGCCATTTGGAGCACACCACGGATACTGCAGAACTAAACGTAGTTGATGTACCTATGTAGGTATTTATGAATTCGAATCGCAGCGTGTCGCGAAAAGGATGGTTGATCTCAGTGCCGGAAGTTCGTTGTTAACTATCATGCATGTGATGCTGGTGACTGTCCTTAAAATAGGTCAGGTGCGCAGGAGTCGCCACAACTAGGTATTTGCAGAATGTTGTATGACGGATTCCATTCTCGGTTCTAGTAGTAGTCGTTCGTAGTGTATCTATCTTATTCAATCATTTGTACGGAACTTACTAAACAGAGTCTGTCCTACTGAACTGTTTTGGATAATTAGGTTTTCCTAAACATCGAATTCATTGTCGGACATATTTATTAGGCGGCATTTATAAAGTACAAAGTGCGCACAAATAATGATAAGAAGAATATCATGTTTTGTTGAAATATCTTACAATAAGTAGACGACACTTCTTGCATCATACACCGATAATAGAAACACGTCTTAACCACAACCGCGATGCATAATCATAATATTTCTGGCTGGCAATTTATAAACCATCAGTTGGAGCACGTGTCCTTTGCTAAATATTAGAAAGACAAAGTAATAAACAATGATTGTGGCACTCAAGGTGCACGATAGATAGCCATTGACGTCGTAATGATCAGTTGTAAGTAGGCAGTACAAAGTGCAACGCTCAATGAGTCGAAAGCGAACTCTGCACGGACCCGGACAAAGACGTGCCCTAAGGCCTCTGCCTCGAATTTTGCGGGCAGCGGGGCGGCAGCGGCGGCGGCGCGGGAGCGGCGGGATCTTACGCGTATAATCAAATGGACCGGCCCTCGAATACAGCGGCGCGGGAGCGGGTAACGAGCGGTGCGCTCCAGTCAAAACGGTGACCGCCCGCGCCGCCGCCGCTGCCGCCCCGCTGCCCGCAAAATTCGAGGCAGAGGCCTAAGTCTCATCGTGATGTTCAATGAATTATAACCATAAAAGGTTTAAGAGCCCCATAAAAAGTCAAGACTTATCTTCTAAACTGGGAATCGATCTGTCTGGCCCTTGTTGGCAGACCAGACCTCGGCATTAAAAAAAACCGTTATCACCTCTTTTTGTGGGACACGTAACTGACGAGGTATTATTCATTGTCAACAAATACTTTTTTGATAAACTTCTGCGATAGTTTCTTGGGAGCCTCGTAAGGACTGAGAAATGTATGAACTCCAAAATAACCATCGAGACTAAATAACATTTTCTTCTAGTACAGAAATCCTACGAAGATATCATAATTTAGGACTAGTTGGCATAATTTTCAACACTCTGCAAATGACTTCGACTGAATGTATGCAACTAACTAACTAACATACATTTAAACTAACTAACATACATTTAAACTAACTAACATTTAGGTTTCTATCAAAACTCGTTGTTTTGCAAACTGTTGTCGCTTGAATAAGGTCGCATTCTTCAAACACTAGTTTAATGTACAGTGATGCTGTTCATCATTGTTCGTAGCCCTGTCATGTTCCAAACTAATGATACCGGCTAATCTAAATAACATTCAAGTCATAAAATTATTTTATTTGGTGCAATAGAGTGAAGAGACGCTCAAGTAGGTGATAATCCAATCTTATGGTATCTAGACACACGGCAGTGTGTCCGCCAAGTTCGAGCAAAAAAAGCGACACACCGGCCGTGGGTTATATTACACGAACCATTTCGGGCCTAATTCGACCCCCCTGTAACTCAAAATCTATTTTATTTACGCATATCAAATTTCTAGTATCTGTTGAGACCCCCTCACTTATCTAAAATACAAAATTTCATTAAAATACCTATTGTAGGTCTTGAGATATTGACGTCAGAAAATCGCTATTTTTACTATACACTGATTCACTCATTCACTGACTCACTCATCAAAAACCTAGACCACTTCCAATGGTCGTATTGACTTGAAATTTGGCATGGAGGTAGGTCTTTATGTCAAGGTAAAGGAAAAAATCTGAAAATGGCCAAGTGTGAGTCGGTTTCAAAATAATGAAGGTGTTTTATACCAGGTGTAAATTTATACCCCTAAGGAACTAAAGCGACCTAAATTTATCTATATTTATATAATATATCTTCGAATGGTACAAAGGTTTGTATTTAGTCAAAGTAAAGTAAAAATCTGAAAACGGCCAAGTGTGTCACTTTCGAAAATAACGAATGTGTAACTTTGATCCACGAACATAATATAGGATAACATGTCATGTCAGTCAGTTGGTAAATCTAGTCCATTTAGTTAATCTAGTAAAAAAAAAAAAGTCATGGTGGCCTACTGGGTAAAGGACCAACCTCTCAAGTACAAGGGCGCGGGTTCGATCCCAGGTCAGGCAAGTACTAATGCAACTTTTCTAAGTTTGTATGTACTTTCTAAGTATATCTTAGACACCGTTGGCTGTGTTTCGGATGGCACGTTAAACTGTAGGTCCCGGCTGTCATTGAACATCCTTGGCAGTCGTTACGGGTAGTTAGAAGCCAGTAAGTCTGACACCAGTCTAACCAAGGGGTATCGGGTTGCCCGGGTAACTGGGTTGAGGAGGTCAGATAGGCAGTCGCTTCTTGTAAAGCACTGGTACTCAGCTGAATCCGGTTAGACTGGAAGCCGACCCCAACATTGTTGGGAAAAAGGCTCGGAGGATGATTAGTTAATCTAGTTCATTTCTTTGTAAGAAACATAGTGCATATTAAAAAATCTAAAAGATAGTATAAATGAGACATTTCTTTAACTAACTTCATCATAAGAAAAAAATAAAATAAACAACCTTACAAAAATAAATGAAATCCCACCCAAAACAAAAATGTGAAAGACTGCCAAGTTCGATAATATGGGAATGCTTCGCCTATAAAAGAAGTGAGATCTGAATAAGTACCAAGTTCCATACACATACCTCAGTAAAAAATAGTTACTTTTTAATAATGTTACTTGGCAAGTTTTAATAGAAAATTAAATACTTGATTCATTGCGTTTAGTAGGTTTATAACAAGGTGTATGAAAACTTGCCAAGTTCCATCATTAAAAAGTAACTATTTTTAACTGAGGTATGTGTATGGAACTTGGTACTTATTCAGATCTCACTTCTTTTATAGGCGAAGCATTCCCATATTATCGAACTTGGCAGTCTTTCACATTTTTGTTTTGGGTGGGTTTACATTTGCTGAGGAAGTTTATGATTTACGCCAAAATTGTACTAACGAGTGGCTGATAACTTTTATTTCCCTGTTTTTAAATACGTATCTAACTCGCCGAGATACAATAGCGTCACAAACTCCAAGCTTATGAACTTACGTACCTATATAGAATTTATGACAACAGCGCCCACTATCGTCAACTTCAGCTGAATATTGGCGGAAAGTTTCGATAGCTTGGCTTCGACATATGTACATACTAGCTTCTGCCAGCGGTTTCACCCGCATCCCGTGGGAACTACTTCCCGTACCGGGATAAAAAGTAGCCTATAGCCTTCCTCGATAAATGGGCTATCTAACACTGAAAGAATTTTTCAAATCGGACCAGTAGTTCCTGAGATTAGCGCGTTCAAACAAACAAACAAACAAACTCTACAGCTTTATAATATTAGTATCTATAGATTAATTGGTGTTGTTTGTCTCCAGGGCGCACAGAAGCCGTTCAAGCGCGTCATCAAGGCTAACATCGGAGATGCGCACGCTATGGGACAGCAGCCCATCACCTTCATCAGACAGGTAAAAGGAAGTAGTACCATTAATTTTCGCGATATTCTTCTAATTTTGCAAAAATATGCTGAAAGTTAAATGCCGTGATAATGGACAGTCTAATGAAGAAAGTGTTCGCTAATTGATGTCAGATAATGAGCGCAACGAGATCTATTGATAAGAGACGTAATCGCCGATAAAGTTTTCCATTGTTTGCAACTGTCACTGAGTTGTCGGGCAGGGGAATATTTGGTAATGATAACAGCACTAATATCGCATACAATATTTTTTTTTCAAAAGGTCTTTGCAATTGGGGTCGTTTCTAAACAATAGATCTCTTTTGCATAATTAGAGGCCTTATGAAGTTGAAGACCGCAATTATTATTGTTTATTGTAAGCCTCGTGTCGCAGCGATAACGAAAAGCAATTAGTTAGCTTCTTATCGATAGTTAGTGTTCAGTGACCAGGTTCTGTCATCAGTGCCTAGTCTCTGTAGAATAGTAAATAAAGCTTATGTTCTTACTTTTATTGATAAGTACGCCATCTATCAGCTAATTGTTTGTCGATTATAGTTAGGAGTTAGGTTGTGTTGCTTGAAGTTATTTGAAATTTACTTTACCACTTTACATTGGTACAATTTCAGTATTTTTTTTATTGAGATACCTAGCTGATGTTTGTATGATATTCCCAGGTGTTGGCTTGCGTGGTACAACCCGAGCTGATCAAAACGGACCAATTCCCCGCCGACGTGAAGCAGAGGGCGCAGGCCATTCTGGATGCTTGCGGGTGAGTTCATAACCACAGAATAGGGAGCATTATAATCTACAAACATGACGACACAGAGAGGACATTGAGGAGAGTCAGCAGTTACAGATACCTATCTAATTATTCATGAAGAATATGAGCTAACGAGGCAACGGCATATTCCAGCGGTAGCTCAGTAGGGTCGTACACGATGTCGCACGGCATCGAGCTGATCCGGCGCCACGTGGCGGAGTACATCGCGCGGCGCGACGGCCACGCGGCGCGCTGGCAGGACATCGTGCTCACCGGCGGCGCCTCCAACGGCATCAAGAACTGCCTGCAGCTGCTCTGCAACCAGGTCGGCGGGAAGGACTCCGGTATGTACCATCAAACTCTGTCTAGCCCTTTCCTTACTATGCTGGAGTCGTCTTCCAGAACGTAACCGGCTTCAGCTGGGAGCCATATGGAGCGACTGCCTGTCTGACCTCCTCAACCCAATTGCCGGGCCAACCCGATACCCCTTGGTAAAATTGGTTGTCAGACTTTCTTTCTTCTGACTAAGTACCCGAAACGACTGCCAAAGATGTTAAGCCACCAGTTTATATGCTCGTCAGGACGAGATGGTCACCCGTCCACGGAGCGACCGTGCCAAGCATTGCTTAACCTTATCCGATCGATCCGCGCCACCATTTCATATTTCTCCAAAAGCTTTTTCAGGACAGCTCGCTGCGTGTACTTTGATATTTAATGCATAGTATATTATTTAATAGGTGTGGAAGTGTGACCACATGTTTGCAGTCAGGTAAAATTGGTGCAATGCGTCAAGTGTGCCACGTTATTCTTGAAGCTTGAGCTTTCTGGCTCAAGGTTAAAGCTCAATGTACACCTGTACCTGGAACGTAGGTCATACACGGTTATCATATTTTTATATCAAGACTATATTTTCGGGTAGGTACTGCATTTCTTTGCATTAATTTGCCACTATTCTAGTGCAGTAATGTAATGACGTCAAGGTACTGTAAATAAACAGTTAGAGTAGGTTTGTTTACGGTTCCGATGCACTAACGTTTAGCGTACTATTTGTGTAGTTACGTGAACTCGCCGGAGGCACTGCCATGGTTTATTTACACCGCGCTGATGCAATCGGCTAACTTTACAGATATTGAGTGACCACTGATAGCGGTTAAATGTCAGAGATCATAAAATAACAGATGTCAAATGTACACCAGTGAAATATTAGCAATCCTATCATTAAATAATCTATTTTCACTATCACAACAATTTATCAGAAGACAATTTTTGTTTGGAGCATTTACAAATAAGGAAAATGATATCTGATCTAAATGAAGTCCGTGCGTGGTGCGTAGGTACTCATTGTCGTCTACAACCAATGTATACGCGAAACTCTAGCCATGCGAGCACAAACTAGTTTGTGATAACGCGATTGGTAACATTCATGTATTTGTATGTAAATTACCGTTCCCCGATTCGCACAAATAAGAAACTTGATTTTTATGCTATGGTCACTAAACAACATGACACAATTCTGTCATTAAAATAAGAGTAAATACCTAATATACAATTGTTTCAAGTAAGAAGAACGAAACACAACTTCAAAATCATGGTTATTTATTAACAGCCAGTTTCTTCATCAAAAGTTAAAGCCAAAGTAAAAGTCAAAGTAATGTCTAAAGTAAAAAACACTGAAAAGCAAAAAAAAAAACTATTCTTAGGTGCATCGGCCTAGAAGTCAGTGTCTAATGGATGTTCCAGAGTTTATACGCCACCGACTTCTAGGCCGATGCACCTAAGAATAGTTTTTTTTTTTTTGCTTTTCAGTGTTTTTGGGAGTCGGTTTTATTTTTTTGTAAAAAGTTTTTTATTTTTGGCTTTTCAGTGACAAGCATAGTTGTCACTATCCGCATTTGTGTAAAGTTCTCATCAATACGAATAATATAAGCCCAAACACGAGGTAGTTTACATATCCAGTTGTCGAGTTCCCTCGACCTTCACCAGTCTCCATCATCAGGTCAGCTCCAAACCTTCACAGTTGCAAAGGTCTCGTCAATACAAATAATATAAGCCCAAACACGATGTAGTTTACATATTCAGTTGTCGAGTTCCCTCGACCTTCTCTCGTCTCCATCATCAGGTCAGCTCCAAACCTTCACTTTTGCATAGTGTTATCAGACAACCACCTCATTGTCAAGTTTTTAACCTATGCACGAATACAATTTTCGAAAGTTGCCCTCGATTTCTAAGGGTTTCCACCATCAGATCCTGACCTGGTGATTATGGGACCACCTGGAAGGTATACCCTATCCAACAAAAAAAAAATTTTGCAAATCGGTCCAGGCGTCTTCGAGTAATCGGTGAACATACATAAAAAAAAAAAAAAAAAAAAAAAGATCCCGACGAATTGAGAACCTCCTCCTTTTTGGGAAGTCGGTTAAAAAGTAACGGTTAAATTAAATTTTTCTATTAGTTTTGCTGTCAATTTAGCCTTGAAAAAACTAGAAAATAAAAAAATTGTTACTTACCTGTCAACCTACGTAGGTGGTCCCGGTCATATTAGACTAAAATAAAAACGTGGGGCCCATTAACTATTGCTGTAGTACTTTCTTCTAGCTAGAGGTACCTATAATAGGTGTGGATTACATCGACTTACTATAATCGTAACTGGAGATTTTGACAATCAATAATCAGCCGTAGCGGCTTCACCAGCGAACGCCGAGCTCATGATCTACCAAAGTATAAAGATATGCTTTGCCATAGGTAGGATTTCAGAGGGGCCCCACGTTTTTATTTTAGTCTAATATGACCGGGACCACCTACGTAGGTTGACAGGTAAGTAACAATTTTTTTATTTTCTAGTTTTCAGTGCACATAAGATAAAACCGTTTAACTTAAAAGTTTTTTTACAGATTTTTTATTTTCTAGTTTTTAGTATTTAATGAAAATGCCTACCGAATATTCCTCATTCTATCTAATTCATTTAGTGCATCATATTACATGGTCTCTTACCTGATAATTTATTACAATCTAATTCCTCAATACATAGCCCTTCCAGAGACTTTTTTTTTAACGACGCCAAAAATCATCCAATGACCCCTCCCGCTGTGGTGGCAGCGGTGAGGGAGTGCCAGACTTTTACTGACTAAAAACCGTTGTGTTTCGCCGTAGGCCTTTTATGTACCAGGGCCACGGTAACTCTTTCGAACAATCCCGCAGCCCAGGCAGGCCTTGGCCCTGTTGGGCCCCGCTGGGGTTGCTGACAGTATTGTACTTGTGTAGCCCTTTCATTTGATACCCATATTGAGGGGGTTGTGGAAAAATATGTAACCCGCCATTTTATACCGGCGGCCATCTTGGATTTACAATGTTATTGATATTACTATATTGTATTGTCATCGGAATTAAAGGTGTGTACCAAATTTCAGATCAATCTGACAACAGGAAGGTACTTAAATTTGAATTACTAAATTTGACCCAAGAATAAATAATAAAACAAACGGGGTGAGCTAAATAAAACCGTTTAAAAAACGAATTAGACCGTTACTTTTACTTTAGACATTACTTTAACTTTTACTTTTGATGAAGAAACTGGCCGTTAGACTCATAAGAAATAACTTAAGAGTAAGTTTAAGTGTTTATACAGGGTGTGTCGTTCACAATCACATTAAATCCTATCGCATATACTTTATGATATTCTATGGCGAATTGTAAAAAAATAACCTAATCCATTCAGTGGTTTGGCCACAGGAGTCATTTTTCGTTTTTATAATTTACAACATCATGTGTAAAGCAGGGATAAAGTTAGGAGTATCGAATATTTTGATCAGTTGACAGCTGTCAGTTTCCAAGGGAGAATTTCAGTTGTTTGTAATGTCTGACTTTTATATGGTGTTCTAATTTTCGCATATTTTTATTCTATTTACTTTGTTTGAAAAATTCATTTTTTTATTTTTACGTATTTTTCTTTTTTCTTTGGGTTAATCGACATATATTAACCAGTATATTGACGCATTTCATTTAATGTGATTATGAACGACACACCCGATATACACCCAAGTTTCGTACGTATGTCTCATCTCGTTATTTGTAGTCACTACCAGGTAACTTCAATATTCCTTTGCTACAACCACCAGTATTTCTGCTTATTTCATCGTGACAATAGACAATACCATTGCAACGTCATTTCTAGACTAGAATTGTGTCAACTGCCTTAGTTACGTCACACATGGCACCGAGTGCCGTACCGTACCATTAAACTTTAACACACCGACTATATGAATGTTGTACATGCGACTGGAACTGTTTGCTAATAACTCTCAAGGTCTAAATAATTACTCATATTCATTACCTCTGTGCTATGTCTCCATGCATAATAATATCAGAACTGCTTTAGTATATATTTCCCTTTTGTGTAGGTACCTACCTAAGTATATGAGAAGTAGAATACTAGTAAAGAGTTTTAACATCGGGCCCAGAATGCACCCTTGTGGTATACTTAACAGGAAATTCATAACATGCCCTTGATTGAATTACTTGTGGTTATTAATGTTCTCGTTATTTGATCTAAAATTGCACTATTGTTAACGTAGGCAAACAAGATTCTTTTGACGTTTGCATAGCGGAATAGCGGTAATGAAATGTTCACACACATTCTGCAACCGCACGCGACCTTGAAGATACCTCACTGTTGAGCATTATCATCTGATAGGTATTACAGTTACATTGTGCTATTACTACAAACTGATAAACTAGATTGTTTGATAAGCACGGTACAATGCAGACAACGCATTGTATGTTGACTTCATTATGAGTGAGGCTCCCGAATTGCCTCTCATTGTGTATATGTTATGGACCAAGTGATAAATTGGGCATTATACATAATGCCCGGTCATTATGAAAAATGCCCAATATGAGAGTGCAATTTGATAATAATTATTCAAATAATCAAATTGACCGGGCACTATACATATTGCCCATGACCTTTTGGGCAAAGTAATATAAACATATTTAATTTCATTTTTTTTATTGTTATTGACATTTAACTTAAACTAAATATTAATAGCATGCAACATGCAGCAAGCATGGCTTCTGTCACGGCTCCGGCGCTGCGGGGCTCCGGCGGTACCATGCGAGCTTATCGTCGCAGATGGTTTTCACGCTCACCACCGCAGCTTCGGTTTGCTGGCCGGCTCCGCCGGCCAGCCTCAGCCGCGGCGGCGAGCGTTAAAACTACCTGCGCCTCAGCTCGCGGGCCGCCTTGACCCTCCGCGCCTACGCGGTTTTGAATTGCACTCTAGGGGTAGGGCAGACAAGACTACGTGGAGTCGGGTTTGCAGCGATTCGTTTTCGTCACTGACTTCAATTTTTAATACAATGTTTTGAATCCAAATTAAATTCTACCATAAAAAAAAACGAGCCAAGAAAAATGAGATCAAGAAAAACGATGCCGAGTAAGTAAATTAGATGACAATTGTCCAATAAATAATATTGTGGTTAGACTTAAAATTTCCCATTAAAAAAGAACATATAATTTTCGAAACAATAATCATAAAATATGTAGCAAGTAACAGAATTTATTTATTAGAACAACTGCCACCCTCGCACCGCATAAAATATAGCTTTATTATCAAATTGCCCAACTGTCATTTAGCAATATAATAATGCCCGTGCAATGTGATAAATAATGAAGTTAAGATAGTTATTAATCACTTGGCCCGATAAAGCTAGACATTATTCATAATGCTCGGGCATTATAAATAATGCCCGAATTAATCACATGGTCCATAACATATACGCATCTGGTTTTACGAATACGCCGTGACGTATTAGCGTGTGTTCGCAGGCGTGCTGATCCCGATCCCGCAGTACCCGCTGTACTCGGCGTCGCTGGCGGAGTACGGGCTGGCGCAGGTGGGCTACTACCTCGACGAGGACGCCAACTGGGCGCTCGACGTGGCCGAGCTCGAGCGAGCGTACAGCGAGGGGAGTCGGGACCATGCCGTGCGGGCCATCGTCGTCATCAACCCTGGGAACCCCACTGGACAGGTGGGTTAACCTATTTGAACTCCTAACTGAATAGAACTTCTTCTTCTTTGCTAAACAGTTAATAAAACAATTAACGGTGTATTTTCTTTAAAAAAAATATTTTTCATGTCACTGTCTATGCGTTAAGATTTTAGGCTCTAATATAATTATAATGTATCTTAACTAGCAGTAGCCAGTTTCGTTAAGTTGCTATAATTGAAATAATGCTCAGGTGTTGACCCGCGGGAACATCGAGGCGATCATCAAGTTCGCGCACAAGCACAGCCTGTTCGTGTTCGCGGACGAGGTGTACCAGGACAACGTCTACGACAAGGACAGCAAGTTCTTCTCCTTCAAAAAGGTAGCACATATACACTCACACTCACTTCTAAATGTTTCCACTTTATCACTAAAATGCAGAGATCATTAAAATGCCCTTGACTGTAAACTTTTTGATAGCAGGTTTTTTTATTTGTAAATAGTGATGAAAAACTTCGATAATCTTCTTATTCAGTCACGCGATATTCACATCAAGATTATCGTATATAATGCCTCTGTTTCAAACAAGCGTTTTGATTGACACTTCTTCATGCGATACTCAATTGTAATTTATTTTAAAGAAGTGTGCAGTATGGGTGATAATGGGTATTACAAACAGACACAAACCGATTATTTGTTTTTATTTCACTTTCGAATCTAATCTGTTCGTTAATGACATTATGTTCAAACCGTAGATTATTGAGATTAAATCTGGAATTAAAACTACGTATTTGATTCTTACGGTTTTAACTGTTTCTATAACTGTGACTTAAGAGGGCTATCACAAATTTTCGCGAATTTAAACGTTTTATACGAGTTTTGATGCTTTGGATATAGTCACAATAAAAAAACAAAAATAAGATTCAGAAAGTTTGATCATTTATCTTGAAAGTGTATTAAATAAATATTTTAATTTGTCCACGTACATCAGTAAAATCTTTGTCTCTGCAAAGGATGTTTCATAAAATGTTGCTTTTGGGTTTCTTTTGATGCTTCGGTACTCCGAGGATATAGCAATTTAACCATTTATAAAAATGTTCAAGATACAACTACATCTTGTACTTGGAAGTGCTTAAATCAATTTATTACAATTCATACAGTATTACACCAAAAATAATTCTATAAAACTGAGAGTTACTGACAATTTTCCGTACGAAACTATATTTTTTATCTATGAAAGTATAATCCAAATTCAAATAAAAAACATTTAATAATTAAGGTGGTATTGTTATAAAGCTTGAAAAAAAAAATTGGTCTATTTAAAAGTAAAACAATATTTTAAAATAATTTTTGTTTGCAATGCAAAAATCAATATAAATCTTGTGACGCGCGGTGTTCAACTTTAGTCAGCGCCAGGCGCTTACCGAGGAGGGACGTATCGCTCGCTGTTGCGCCGCGTAAACTCGCCGGAGTTCGAAAAATATAGCGCAACCTACGCATCTAACACGTTTTGATACTAGTGAGTTTTATTTTATTTATTAGTTATAATGATCTGATTGAAATGTAATATACATAAGTATTAGGCCATGATATTCTAATTCGAAAATGTTATAGATTGGGTTCTCTTTTTTTGATGTTGGTTATAAAGAAATATGTACGTAAATGTCATCGTCGTTAGTTTCGCTGTTGCATAATAATGTAATTGGACTTCTTTGATTCTTGCAGGATAATGAAAGCATATTTAATTCAGACTATCAGACTCAATTGAATACCAGTACAAATAATATGGTAAGTATTTTTTGTCACCCGCAAAAGGTATACGTGACATATTTGTTTTAATAAACTATCTACATTCCTAGTTTTCATTGTTGCAGGAAAATGAAGATACAATACATGGAAGACGAATTATAGATTTTAGTTTTTTTATAAATCAATTACTTATAATTGATAAACATGGTGAAAAGTTTGGTTTTGATTAAATAATTTAAAAATTGTAAACGATTACTTGTTTATTGTAACTCAATCGAGCTATTCTAGGTTATAAAATTCATCGGTACAAATAATATTTCATAAACTATAAAACCAATAAACTATTTCGAAAATAAAAGTGGCAAAGTCTCAAGTTTGTTTGTGCCGCGTAGCGGTCCGCAGGTGTGCGTTGCGTATTTCACTAGACGCACACGCGCGCAAGTGCTGCCGGCTATCGTCTAATTTACCTAAACCTGAGCGATTCGATTTTGTAATAGCGCTCTTAAATGCCACTGTTTGCAGACAATATTTTTAAAGTCATACATGTACCACTTAAGATACGTTAATGGAATCAGGCGTTAATTCACTTGCATAATACAGCGAGGCATGGATGCTGAATATAATCCAACATAAACACGAAATATTATCTTTACTAATATAACCTCTACCTAGAAAAAATAATGCAAGTAATCATATAATTGTCAGGTGATGACGGAGATGGGTGCCCCGTACAACACGGTGGAGCTGGCGTCGTTCATGTCCATCAGCAAGGGCTACATGGGCGAGTGCGGGCTGCGCGGCGGCTGGATGGAGCTCGTCAACCTCGACCCCGACGTGCAGGCCAACCTCTACAAGGCCATCTCCGCCATGCTCTGCCCCACCACGCTCGGACAGACTGCCGTGGATTGCGTCGTTAGTACACTCATTCATTTTTGAAAGTTTGTAAAATGTGTCAAAATCAAATCAAAAGTCATTTGTTCAAACTTAGCTGCAAAACAACACTTTCGAACGTCAAAAAAAAATATACAAAACCTCAAAACGCCCACCCTTCACCACTTCCTATGTGTTTTTGCTGGGAAGAAGTAAGTTGGTTGTGTTAGTAAAAATTATTAAACTTCTGGGAAGTAATTTTTACAGCTTGTAATGAGTCCTCTGCTTTGAGTTACCAGATCAATTCGAATACATTGGACTAATACATCATGTTTTTGTTATCCTAAACATAGTGAAAGGATCTTCATTGTTACTACCCAATTGTAATTGCAATGATTCTGTCAGGCTCGTCCGCCAGTGGCCGGGGAGCCGTCGTACGAGCTGTGGCTGAAGGAGAAGACAGCCGTGCTGCAGTCGCTGGACAAGCGAGCCAAGATGATCGTCGACACATTCAACAGCATGGAGGGCTTCTCCTGTAATGTTGTACAGGTCAGTTGAAACATCATTAAGTTGTTCCTCGTCGGTCTAGTAGTCGCTCGAGATCTCGGGTTCGATTCCCGGGTTGGCCGAAATCGCTTTGTGGGTTTTCTAAAACTTTCACAAAGCAGCCCGTAGTCTGAAAGTTGGTGATTGATTCACCCGTGCATCGGAGAGCACGTAAATGTCGGTCCTGCGCCTGATTTCTTTCCGGTCGTGTCGGATTGCCGTCCCATCGGGTTATGAGAGTGAAGGAATAGTGAGTGCACCTGTGTCTGCGCAAATGCTTGTGCACTATAATATGTCCTGCGCAGCTGGCTGATCTCCTTAAATGAGAACAGCCGCCGTGGACGCCATTAAGTTTTATTAAATCTTTGCTTAGCATTATTTATGCTGGGTTAAACTGTGCCAGTTACGGGTAAGAGTGTCAAATACATACGGGGCCGCTACAGTCCTCTAGAGTGGCCATTTTCGGACTCATACCACATACAGTTATCTTTCACACATTGCTGATCTATTAAACAGTAGTGGGGGATCCTAAATCTATGGCTTCACGACTGTCTTTGGTTCCACTCCCAACAGTATTTTTACCTTTAATCATGTAACATGAATGTATGTCAGGGTGCGATGTACGCGTTCCCGAGCATCCACCTGCCGCCCAAAGCCATCGAGGCGGCCAACGCGGCCAACCAGCTGCCCGACGTCTTCTACGCCTTCAAACTGCTGGAGGAGACAGGTTACACTCATCAGTTTACTATTATCCTAATACTCTTTATAACCTATTTCTCAATAAGGGAAGGTTCTTATTTTTTCCTTTTTATGCAAATTTACCGATTACTCAAAGCTTTTTTTTTGTTATATGATTAAACATAATAAAACAGCAATAGGCACCATTTTACCGTTCTATTTATTTTATTCATCACTCACATCCATGTTTCTTCTACAATTGATAATAAATTGCGGCAGGTATCTGCGTAGTCCCGGGGTCCGGGTTCGGGCAGCGTCCCGGCACGTACCACTTCCGCACCACCATCCTGCCGCAGCCGAAGCTGCTGCAGGAGATGCTGGACATCTTCCAGGCCTTCCACCAGAAGTTCACCAAGGAGTACGCGTAACTGCGCCGATCTGCCTGACGCCGCGGTTGTTGTCACTAACTGTGATAGTGACCGCACTAAATGTATTACCTATTGTGATTCGTTTGTAGCTGCGATGTAGGGAAATCATTTTATACTTAAGGTTGGCTTCCAATCAATCATGCAGCTAAGTACCTTTGCAACATAAGGGTCGGTTCATATCTAACGGAATATGCGTCGCGTATCATCGGTCGCGTAACGTCAGGACTGACAAATATACGGTAAAACATACAATCATTCACACCTAACCGATGATGCGTTAGTGCGTCGATCATACATTTACGATACGCTCGACGCATTTTCCGTCAGATATGAACCGACCCTAAGACGAATGCTTTTAATCGTTCTAACTGGCTTTGTATGGAAAACATTCATAGCTAAGTCGTCAATAGGTTCTGTATTAAATATTTTATGCTTTTAATGCTCGATATCTTGTATATTTATCATCTGATAATATGGTTTATTATAGTAAGTAATAGCGATTTAACTAAATGCCGTGAATGTAATGTAGTGCAGCTATTACCTTATCGTAATGTAAGGATTATATTTGTCTCGCTTGTACATATAAACGGAATATTTATGTACTATCATAATTATCTGATCAAGTGATGTAATAACACTAAAATATGTGTTGCGAAAGTATTTGTGCCCTGTATCGCAGTTACAAACTCGTTAAGCAAGCAGTCAGTATGTGCAAACATAGCGTTATGTTCAACTAGTAGTAGTGTTCACTACAGCGAGTTACATTTGTACACTCGCTGTAGGAAACAGAGTTGGTATTGTTTGTAAGTGAATGTATTGAGACACCAATCTCCGTAGGGCTGGGCGCTAATCTCTGGATAACACAATATTTTGTTACTGATAAGTACAGTTAGCTACAAAATATGTACACTTACTAGCTAGCTGCTGAATAAGCGACGTCACTTAGCGTCAGCTGTGACGAGTGACGTCATCACGTGCCATGCCCACTAGTCGCACTGGATACTCTATGTATTACACACAAACAATTATATCTAGGCGGTACTATTGTATATTATTATTTTTTTGTATTATACTAAGCGAATGCTTTTACTTGCATCTAATCGTTTTTGTTCTGTTTTACTCACGAAGTTTTTCTTCGAATGTATTGACGAGGCGGGACATAGATTACAATAAATTGATCGAATCTGTGATAGTGCACTCGGAAATGTGTTGATCATTGCTACACAGCTAGACTGACGGCACATTTTTGAGACTTATCGAACATTTTTCGAACAGTTTAGGCATTTAACCTTTAGCCACAGGTCCCGCAACGTTTATTGTACATTATTGTTTTTAATCAACAACTATATTTGTTTTTTTTTTTTTCAACTAAATAATCAATATGTGATCAAGTTAAGTAACAACGTATTTTGTTGTTAAGTTGGTTATATTAACTATAAGCTTAATTTTTCCTGTTTTTTTGTTATTAATTTATCTATAAATATTTATATGCTAACTCTGGATGTACCTATGTTTAAAATGTTTTGAAAAGACATTACAATTTATCAAATTCATTCTAAATGGAAACCTACCAACACTGTGGATCAGTTTATTTTTTACCTCAAAAAAATGCTGTTGAATATAGCTAAGGTTTCTCATGATTTAATTAGAAACGATTCGTCGTCAAAAGTGCAATAAGTACAGTGAATAGGTGACATTCCGCGCAGGGGCGCGAGTGAAGCTCTAATGTGATTGCGTTACTACATGTAGTTAAGTGATTGTTATCGCGTTGTTATTAATCGAATAAAGGTATCAAAAATCAATATAGTTTAATTTTTTACCTTCTTTACATTGATGCTAACTGAAAGCAAACATTTAAACAATGAAAGTTTTTGTGGTCCGCATGTCAACAAAAAGTGGCTTTCTTGCATCGTACAGTCAGTAAGTACAATAGTAGAGTCAAAAGGCAACCAACTATTTTGTAACCCAGACACCTTACGGTCGTAGTCGCGCAAATAATTGACGGGTTTTTTACTGCATCACCACGTCCATCCGATATGGCTGTAAATTCAGAACCTGGTATTTGGGTCAGCAATCGGTTTTTTCTGTGGTTCAATAAGGCTACCAACCACCTCCCAATAGCACTATAACCTATGAACTGAACCGATTTTGATATAGACTGAAACATAAGGGAGTATATTTAGTTCAGAAGGCCCCAAAAATTACAGATAGCAAGCTGGGCTATTACTATTTCTTGCATTCCTACTGCTTGTATAATAAAGTCAATAAAGTAGTGCAGGCGCCGCCATCTGTCGGCTATTTCTTGTAATCCGTTCGCTGCCAGTTTCAAAAGGAAGGAATGCCATAGTTCAGTCGTCAGAGGAAGCTTTGTATCGAAGGCAGGGTATCAGGGGTCCGATTCTCCTAATTTTACTCAAGCGACATACGATTCACATTCGACTGACATCCAATCCCGACTCAATTACGATTGAAGCGTATGTGGCATTCCGCTATTTTTCTTTGAAATAAATGTTTCTATCCTTTTCTGTCATTCAATAATGAATCATTTTGTCTGCAAATGATTTACGATTGCAATATAATTGTAGAGCAAACTATCGTATAGACCAAAATCACCAAAATAACTGACCAATCGCAAACCAATCGAATGTCGTTGGAATTCGATTGGTCTTATCTTATATTAGTAGCAGAATGCCCGATATGGTTAAAACTGCTATTGCGACTCAATTTCTATTCGATTTTGACATTATTAACTTTCGAGAATCGGGCCCCAGGACCTCAGGCGGGGCGCTGACCGGCAGCCTGATGAAGGACGATAGAAATACAAACGTTACGTGTACGTACCTACAGATGGCGCCACTAGGCACGTTTTCTATACATATAATAAATCTGTAGAAAGTGATTGTTTGTTCGGGATTCACGTAAAATCTACGAATTTAATGCAGACAATGCTTATATACAAAAGTTCTACGTAACTTGGGGTATTACTTAGGCTTTGTTTCATCGAAATCGGTTCACTCTATCAAAAGATATGATTAATTTAGTGAATTCAAGATGTAAAATATTACGACACGCAACCTGTTTGACAAAACAGTACAGGTTAAAGTAGCTCCATCTGTGGTAAATAAAATACATCAAGAAGCGAGGTGGTAAATAACAATGAATTACCATTTACATTCTTTATATACTATTATTTCAATAGATGGAGTTGTGTATTTTCCGTAATTCACCATATTTTAACACGTAGTGTAATTTTTCGATAGACATTTCAATAGTGTTTGTCAGTTTGCCGTGCCATGGCCGTGCCACATCAAAATCCAACTATAATTATTACCTTGATGAAAGGAAAATTAATAGATCTCAGCCAAATTTAAAACGGTGCCATCTAAATTATTTTTTGAACATTATGTCAAAAATGATGACTTTAGTGGAACAATTAATTATCATTTAAAGTTGCAGATGGAGTTCATATCAGGATTTTTTCATAAACATAGTTTAGCTTATCTTCCACTAATGTGGTGGCCTTAAACAAATTACTTTGAGTGAGTAGTATTATTTTTTCTGATGCAAAATATGAAAACTTAATCCTAGAAGAAATCAGGATCTATCTCTCGCAAGCGCTGCTAAGCGTGAGATAATGTAGGCTTCTGTAGCTTTAAAAACCAGCCCAGATACAAAGTGCAGATAAGAAATGGGAGCTGCCTTATCGCGTCTGAAAACGTACAAAATACGCGTCGCATACCAGAGACATGCTTACTTTCAACTTCCGATCGCAATTAATACACTGTTCACGATTACGAACAGTCTCAGTTAGACCCGAGCCAAGTCTAAAAAAAAACCTTTTATATAAAACTACGTTTGATATCATCATCATCCTCCGAGCCTTTTTCCCAAACTATGTTGGGGTCGGCTTCCAGTCTAACCGGATTCAGCTGAGTACCAGTGCTTTACAAGAAGCGACTGCCTATCTGACCTCCTCAACCCAGTTACCCGGGCAACCCAATACCCCTTGGTTAGACTGGTGTCAGACTAGCTGGCTTCTGACTACCCGTGACGACTGCCAAGGATGTTAAATGACAGCCGGGACCTACAGTTTAACGTGCTATCCGAAACACAGTCATTGGTGCCTAAGATATACTTAGAAAGTACATACAAACTTAGAAAAGTTGCATTGGTACTTGCCTGACCTGGAATCGAACCCGCGCCCTCATACTCGAGAGGTTGGTTCTTTGCCCACTAGGCCACCACGACTTTTGATATCATTCAATTACAAAGACAGAATTGTTCTCTGTTGCAAATCCTATCCACCTATATCCTATCCTAATCCAGAATGCATTGCAGGTGTGCATTGCACAAAAACCAATGGTATCCTATTCGAGAAGTCAAAAGAGTTGACCTGCCAACGTCAGCTTCTGCGCTAAGCAAGTGTTCTTAATAGTACCATCAGAATTACATTCATCGTTGAATGAGGTGAATAAATTTTCAGAAACCACAATAACAGTAGGAGCCAAAGCGTATTATCGCTTCATAGAGCTCTGATTGGCCCCAGGTGACCAAGTCAGGTCTGATTTGTTCGTTCATCAGATCTTTGAAAGTGTTTCGGTGGATACTTACTGTCGTCCTGTTTACGTGTGACACAAAATATGGTATATAAACGTCCTCCGCAAGAGCGAAATTTTCGCAGTGTGCGGTAGTGACGCACAGTATACCTACAACACTTATGTTTCTTTTGATTTGCTGGCTCCACCAAGAAATGACAAATTGCGAGCGTACATTTTGAAAATCTTGGCAAAACTGCAGGTTTCAAGTACGAACACATGAAGTGGACTCTCTCAGATACGTACATTTTGCCTATTCGTGAACTAATGCAAACATTTCGGTGGAGTCCCGGCTTAGGCCACCACATTAGGCGTGCGCGATCCTCGGGCGTGTGAGTAGCGCGGGCGCCGCGCGTGCGTCGCGAGCGCGTTGAGTGAGCGTCGCGTTTTGCTGCCCTGCGGCATTTGTAGCGCGCTCGCGGCGCGCACGCGCCGCTCTCCTTGACGTTTAACTGCTAAGGCGTTTAGCGGGCGGTGGGGATAGCGGGCGAAGGGGTAAGAACGCAACTCGAGCGCCGCGTGCTCGCCGCGAGCGCGTCGCTTGCACTCTTCACACATGCCGCAGGGCAGCAAAACGCGATGTTCACGCAGCGCGCTCGCGACGCCCGCGCTACTCACACGCCCGAGGATCGCGCACGCCTAATTTGGGGTCAGCCTTACCATAGTGAGTAAGTGAAACTATCCTACCCTATGCGCCTGCTGATGATGATGACTCATTTCATCATCCATCCAGCTATTCCCCAACTATGTTGGTGTTGGCTTCCAGTCGCCGAATCTGTGCGAGTACCAATGTTTTGCTTGGAGCGACTACCTATCTGTTCTCTTCAATCCAGTCACATTACAAGACATTATCCATGGTAAGACTGACAGACTTTCTGGCTTCTGATTAGTCACAGCAGCTGCAGAAAATGTACAAATGACAGCTTTGTCAGACTCAAAGCATATAGACATAGATTAAAGCTGTTTCCTGTGAAAATTACTTACGCACTATACGTAATAATTTTCCAAATTGGCTGACTAAATCCAGAGATATTCACAACGTCACAAACTTTACTTCTTTTGTTTAGATAAATGGTCACATCCACAACACAACCTTGATCATTGAATCTATGCGACTGCTAAGTGCTAATCCTAATTATACTGTCACGTGAAAGAATGCACCTACGGGATAAGTAGTATTTTGACTATTCTATATTGCCCACGCAGACGAAGTTGCGGGCAACAGCTAGTATAATAATAACATTCGGTTCTCAGCGGGCTGCAATCGTGCCAAAACTCAATCTGTTTCTCTCAACTCTTGTGTAGCGAGTAGGTCAGCCTGATCGATTCCTTAATGATTTATTCCGACTGCACCCCAAGTTGAACTAACAAAACATTGAAATCGTATTGCAGGTTTGTGAATCCCAGAACGTTAAATTACCGAACTGAATTTCAATTGGTAGGTACATGCAATACACCAAATCAAACGCTTGGGTCAGTGATAGTTTTCATTCGGGTGCCTGCAGCAGATAGTTACAAGATAGGTATTATGATAAAACTCATAAGACACAGTTGGCATTGCCTACTAATAATTAGGCATGTCTGTCAGTATTTATTTGTAGAATATACCTTATTCAACACCAATCATTTATATTTTGGGTTTAACCTAGGTACATCAATTATTTCCTTGAAATAGAAAGCAAATGGATTAAAGTCGCCTGAAGTGAGAAAGAAAGCTAGAACCCTATTTAGATTTACGACTTAGGTAAGTACTTGAAATTACGAGAATTGCCTGACTGGGTAGGTAAAGGTAATATTATTATTCTATAACGTAACGTAAGTAAGTACTTGGTTGTGCAGGTAAGAGGGCACGTATTTACGTCCCGCACCGCGCCGCCGTTTTTTAATAGTTAAGCAGGTCAAGATTGTTTTCTCCACTACAGGACGTAGACCTTTCGCAAGCTTTGCTCCAGATACCTGAGTAGGCGATTTTCTACACTTGACTTTAAAATGAACCTCATAATTACATACCTACAATAATGTTATTTGAGACGAGGCCGCACTCAGAGAAGGCGGCACTCGATGTCTGATAGCCGCTCCCCGACACTCGAGCAGGCACCGGCGTCGCACGAATTACACACAAATTCCTGTTCACGGCTTTGACTGAAGAGGGACCGCGATCCGCAATATGTTTTTATGAAGAATTCATTAACGAGTACACACTTCACACGGCTGTATTTGTATTATTTTCGTGATATCGTTTTACGCTGAAATTACAGCCACGATACTGTCGGAAAAGCTCTAGACTCATAGCCAAAGAGCCAGCAACTGCCAGACCTTCGTTATTTTATAGACTATTACGAAGTTTGTTCTTTACAAGAAGGGTCTAAAATAAACAGGCAGGTACCTATAGCTAGAAAGAATTCTATTAAAGAATAAAATACAGAGGAGCCTTGTTGTACGTACAAAGAAAGCTTTGACCGGACTGAAGTAAAAGCATCAAAGCAGGTTCACTTCCAAAAACTACTGAATCCTTTCCACTTTAGCAGATAACTTAGAGCTAGCGGTGGTTTTTGTTATCAGTCTACTATGTATTCGTTTTTGCTAGTATTTATGTAGAATTAGTGACGTCACGTATGCCAAAACATGAGGGGCTCCCCGTGGATGCAGTAAGCATAGTCAATTATGGTCCATACAACAAAGCGAGGAAAACTTTGTGGTTTTCCTTATCGCTGTTGCCTAAAAGTGGTGAATCCCTATTATCATTACTCTCATACATCTTAATATCGTTCAAAGACTATCTCCTAAGTGTAGGGAATTACAAAATCCTACCGAGAGCGTTGAGTTTATCGCAGCGAAGTAGCAATTACAATATAATAAGTCAACAGTATCAGGGAATCACCTCGCTCGCTGATAACGCGGGAACTCACGTACAGCTATACCCAATATACTGTCTATCTGTTGATATCTATGCAAGTTATTTCAAATTCTAACTCTAGTAAGCAAAACAAAAGCTATAAAGTAGGAGACGGCCGTTACGTGGCTGTGCACACTGTGTCTAAGCACGTCATTGATGGCATTCAATAATAAAATATCGAAGTATTGATAACATTCACATTGACGTAGAATGAGGAATGAGGGCACTTATCGCGGGAGCTCGTGCTAGGTTTAGCTTCACGTGCGATTTGGTTAAAAATGCGGCTCCTCAGTAAAGCCGCAGTTGATAAAGTGCGCGAACCCGCCTGTCAGACTGACTGATGGCGCAGGATAGCCTCACATCGAATGAGCTGGAAGAATGCAAGCGTTCGCCTCAAATGTTCATAAAACCTCATTTATAAATGTCGGCTATAATAAAAATCCCCAAGTTCTGGCGTTTAAAGATAAACCAATTATATTTTGGATCGTTTCGAAACTGCTATGCTTTGCCTAAGCATTTCTGTAACATGAAACTAAATAGTCCTTATTGTGAGAAAAGAACATTTCGATTCATTCAAATTACGCCTGAGTTTTGTAATCAAAAGTTGCACAAAATATGTTTTGTTATCGCGACGCTGTTCAATAAAATAATTTGACGCAAGTTTATGGTTGACGTGAAGGTTTATCTGCGATGGCGGGATGTCCTGGCTCCGGGAACATTACCAATTTCCCGCGTGTCGTAGGAAACGCTTCACTGTGAACATCGGAGGCTGATACACCAACAATGGCATTATACCATCAGCAGATCATTAAATCCTACCGGTGTTGTCGATATTATGTTGTTCAATTATTATGTATGGATGCTCGGTTTCTGTATTCAAATGTCTTTATAAAAACTTTAAAATAATGTGTATTTGTGAAGTTATTCATATTTTCAGATCGGTTCATGAAAATGTTATGATGCTCTCGTTTACCTACCCTCAACAGTCAATATAGTACTGTCAAGTAATCACTTGCCATAACGTCCTGGTCAGGTCACCCTGGGTCTAATACTAGTTACCTAATAAGCATTAAATGAAAACTAATAGTATAATAATCTAACTTAGGTAGGTAGGTATATATTTATTTATTTTTATCTCATTACCCACCCAGACGTCACAAGTTTGACATTTTCATTTTAGGAAATGATTCTATGGCGCTTGACATTAAATGCCAAAATTATTCGAAAGAGGGAAAATACAAGATTCTAAGCCATATCATTTATCCTTCACAGCAGAAATTAAGTGGCATTGTGAATAGTGATTAAACTGAGTGTCGCGCGGGGGTACGGTTATATTATATGGTCGGTGTGTGCGCTTGGGCAGTACATGCTGTGTATGCGTCGACTGCGCGTGCGCCGGACTGTGCATCGACACACTAGTGCAACGCGTCACGATGAAGCTGGACAACAGTCTCACTGCCGAGAACATCAACCAGAACCTGCTGAACATCAAGTACGCAGTGCGCGGACCCATCCTAGAACGGGCTATACAGATCGAGAGGGAGATACAGAAGGTAGGTACACTATTACATACTTACTCACGACAACAAAACTTTAATACAACTTAAAAAACTCGACTTAAAAAAAAATATTGTTATAACAATATAAATTGAAAAATATTTAATTTAAATAAGTGCCTAGTGTATCACCGGCATCGGGAACATGGTCCAAGCTACCCGCGGTTAGGGCTGCATAGCGAGTAACCTCCCGACCATGCGAACAGTGTCTAGAAGCCCCGCTTCCTGCATCAAAGGAGCAGAGAGCTTCATGAAGTGATAATTACTAATTATTATATCCATCACATCACTAATTTCCTAAAAACACATTAGGTACAGTTAGGTATGTTAATGATTTAGAATCACAAATCGTTTGAAGGGCTCGTAACGGTCGGCCATTATAATTTAGGTAAGATTGCACGTGAAGTCCGTGAAATTGATTCGCCACCGTCAATGAAATTGATAGGCTGTGGAAAATATTGGTGACTTTCTATGAAAGTTACAAACGATTTCCTTCCAGCGAAGGATATCGGCTGGCTACATATCATAGTTGTTTATGTATAATTCAATCTAGACCTATAATATGTATATGTATAGGTACTAGACAATAGTATCTTAGTAACCCCTCTTTTTTTAAGCACAATAATTTATACAAACATACACAATTATTTAAAAAAATATTGTGTTTTACAAACCGAAAGGGGAAAAAACAATTTTAAGTAAGTAAGGTCTAACGTTAATAGACGCATATCTACAGAATTGCAAGCAGTTGTGAATAAATTATAATGTCTAATATTTCGTTCTGAAATCGAAGCAAGCACGAGAAGTTCCTATAATGTTGGTTTTATTTAATATTGCACAACTAATCCAGAATTTGTATTTTTCCGGCATGTTACTAAATAATACGCCTTTTCCCTCGCATCGTAGGGTATAGGTAGGTATAGTTTCCGATGCAGATAATTCTACACCTTGTAATTTTCTCACGATTACCACAAACTCTTTACTTACCTCTATTTTATCTCAATTTGTTTAGGCATTTTTCGTCCTTTTCGAACAGTATTACGTAATAGATAAGAATTGTTTAATTTAAATCGTACTCATCATTCCAGTCGAATGTGTCTTAGGTCAGGCTTATGAAAAAAAAACGCGATATTAAGTACCTACTTATTAAATTCCTGTTTTGTGTTATATTTTTGTACTAGGTTATGTTACGCAGAACATTAAACTTGTCGATAACACAGCGATAAGTCCAGTGCACGTATGTACATATGTTCCGTTTTCTAATAAATTAGCGGATAAAACTCGTTGCGCTCATGTTTCTGTTCATTACTTCTTGTACCTATTTAGCATAAGCAATAAGTATTGCAAACCCAAGTAAATTGGACGATAGAATCATAAATAAGTAAATAAGAAAGAAAGATAAACCATTTACTTAGTCACATAAAATTGAACATAAAATAAAAACTACAAAGCGTCATGATTAGCGCGAAAATGTAAAAATTCTGCGTCTGCGCTCGAAAGCGCGAGACTACAGCGCTGACCTGCGTGTCCCCGCCTCATGACATAGCTGTACCACAGGCTATACTCCTTTTACGTAGGCACAGAACTAAATGAAAACAATAAGTATCTTCCTACCCTGTTTCCAACTTGGTTTGTTAACATCAACAGTTCGTATCATCATTAGTCACATTGTAGAACTAACCGAACCCGCGACCCACAACCACCGCGCCACTGCGCCACTCGCGCTCGCCGCCCGCGCGGCGTAACTGGCGCTCGCAAGTTTATCTATGATTCACCGTCGAGCGCGTCTGTTCAGTGAAACTTTAAGACCTCCGTCACCATTCACTAACTCCCTTCAATAATGCTCGGGAAACGCGTTACTAAGTTAAACACTTTCCTTAGTAAAGGTCGCACTGGGCGCTATACAAAAAATATATCGTGTGATCGCCGGGACCGTCATAAAAACACCAGGTACGGGTTACTACGGGTTAATCTGTGTGTCGGGTCGGTCCCGGGGGCGCGTGTGTGCGGACCAATGATATATGTTTATTTCTTATTGGATTCCCTTAGAAGAGCTGTTACTTTCTGCCCAATGCCCGACGCCGCTAGTTCCTAAATGAGACATTACCTTAAAGGACATGCGTTATATTATATACTTACAGACAAAAAAACGTTTTACCAATTGCTGGAGTCTGAAACATATTTTTAACCGAAAAGCGGAGGTTCTCAATTCGACCGTTTTTTTTTCTATGTTTGTTACGCGATTACTCAGCCATTTATTAATCGATTTTGATGAGTCTTTTTTTTTGATAGCGTATACTTCCGAGGTGGTTCCATTATCATCAAGTCAGGATCTGATGATGGAAACCCTGAGAAATCGAGGGCAACTTTCGAAAGTTGTAGGAATACATAGGGTAAAAACTTGACCCTCAGGTGTTTGCCTGATAGCTCTATTCAACAGTGAAGGTTTTGAGCTGACCTGATGATGGAGACCAGTGAAGGTCGAGGGAACTCGACAACTGAATATTTCAACTTTCTCGAGTTTGGGCTTATATTATTCGTATTGACGAGACCTTTGCAACAATGACGGTTTGGAGCTGACCTGATGATGGAGACCAGAGAAGTTCGAGGGAACTCGACAACGGAATATGTAAAGTACCTCGTGTTTGGGCTTGTGTTATTCGTATTGATGAGAACTTTCCAGTGACAACTATTCTTATCACTGAAAAGCTAAAAATAAAAAACGTTTTACCAGCACTTATTCACTAAACTGTCGGATGTTAGAAAAACTCCTATGCGAGCTAAATATATAAATAAATCAGCTGTGTCACACATGAAAACATCATCATCATCAGCCTATCGCAGTCCACTGCTGGACATAGGCCTCTCCAAAAATAGAGGTATTTAGCCTACTGCTATCACGCTGGCCAGACGGGTTGATAGAGGGTTTTTTTCCGAGTTTTCCTTCTCTCGCACTGGTGTTCGGTGCATTTTCTACTCCATTAGTCGACTTCTACGACACCCACTGGAAGAAGGGGTAGCGACATATGTATTCTTAAGCCGTCGCTACACGGCTAAATGAAAACATAATAAACATAATTAATAATGAGGTGTAAAACATCTCTCATGCAGAAAAGTTTCTTTGTCGTCGCCCCGAGAATCTACAATAAAATGCCCGATGAGGTTAAAATAAAATACTACCTCTCCGTAAATTTAAGAAAACATTACAAAACATTCTAATTGAGAAATATTTCTACACGGTTGATGAGTTCTTAAACGACTAATTTAGATATTTAATTCTAGTTTTAATTGTAATTTATTATTTGAATTCTAGTACGTTTACCAAACCATATTTGTACGTCTCACCATAGACAGAACATAGCGCACTATTTTAATTTTAAGATCTACATTTTATTTTTACCTAAAAATAAAACCGACTTCCAAAAACACTAAAAGGCAAAAATAATAATTTTAGGTGTATCGGCCTAAAAGTCGGTGGCAAAATTAACTTAAGGACATCCATTAGACACCGACTTCTAGGCCGATGCACCTAAAATTATTTTTTTTGGCTTTTTAGTGTTTTTCGAAGTCGGTTTTATTTTTTATTGTTTGCCTTTGTAGTGAGTAAAACGTATTTAGCTTTAAATATTATATTTCCTATCTACAGAAAACGCTAAACCCAACCAACCCAAAAAGCAAAAAATAACTTTTAACACTACGTAAGTACCAACTAAAGCATGTCAGACTAAACTAAATTTTGTCGTGTCGGGGACCGCTCTTATTATCTAATTAAGATTCGTGTTTTTTTATATGCGAATGTTGTAATTAGGTAGGTAGGTATCTATCATTTGATTTATGTAAGTATTTTTGAAGGTAAAAAGCGGTCCCCCGACACGTCAAAATTTAGTTTAGTCTGACATGCTTTAGTTGGTACTTACGTAGTGTTATAAGTTATTTTTTGCTTTTTATAGGGTTGAGCGTTTTTAACCTTTTGTCATAATAATTGCGTACTTTTTTTTGGGTCGGGGGTTTTTTTAAATTTATAATTTAATTTTATTTCATGCTTTTTGAAGGAGCTCCTTAATTTTTCCTTCATTTAATTAATTTTATTTTAAGATGGGGTCGCTATATGCGATCTCGACCAAAGGAAGCTGTCTATCAATCCTCATGACAAACTGTTACTGTTACTGTTACAGCCTTTTTATCGTCCCACTGCTGGGCACAGGCCTCCTCTCACACGGAGAAGGATTAAGCATTAATCACCACGCTTGCTCAATGCGGGTTGGTGATTTCAGACTTATATAGTCCAGATTTCCTCAAGATGTTTTCCTTCACCTTTTTATCAGCCATTGGTGTCTAAGATTTACCTAGAAAGTACATACAAACTTAGAAAAGTTGCATTGGTACTTGCCTGACCTGGAATCGAACCCACACCCTCATACTCGAGAGGTTGGTTCTTTACCCACTAGGCCACCACGACTGACACGACATGACAAACTGGCTCTGGGAGAATTGCACATATTGAGAAACAATAAAGATTAACCTTTGGTCATTCTAGATTTTCAGCAAAAATATAAATCGGTTTATCCGTTTCATTCCGGCATTCCAGGGTTTCATCCGCCACATCCCATTTCCAGCATCAGGTTCTCGTCAATTAGAAACATGAAGAGAACTCGTCAAGAAAAATTCAACGAGCCCAAACTCGATGGGTTTACTAAAAGGCAGTTCAGAGTTACGTCTCCTATCTTCGTGCCCTAACAGCAGACCAGCTCAGTGGTTCCAGAAGACATTAGTATTTCAAATTTCAGATCCCACATATGCTTGCAAGTAAACTGAGCGTGTAACATTCCTATCACACCTTACAAACGAGCTGATGACCTTGAAGACCTGAACCGATTTCCACCAAACATAGCTAAGAACACTCCCGAATGACATTTCTTTTAAACAAAAAAAACCGCATTACAATCGGATCATCCGTTTGGGAGCTACGATGCCACATACACACACACACACACACACACAGACACGTCAAACTTATAACAGCCCGTCGTTTTTGCGTCGGGGGTTAAAAATGATTAGAATAATGAAAATAGTTTTCCCAAGGACATCCACAATACTGTCGTGTCCTCGGACTGTTGCCATTGAGCTGTCAGCTCGTCACAACATACTTGTTTGTATAATGGTGTATGTTTATACTAACTGTGACCTTCATCTTAGCTGGGGGAGGATGCGAGGTATGGGGGAGGAACTGAATATAAATTGAGAAAATATAGCAGTGTTGGCTAGTCTCTGATGTACCTATTCATCTGCCAACAGGGTTAGTGTACCAGCTCGTGTGACGCAAGTTCACAGCTATATATGTATAGCGCCACGCGGCGACACTCGTTACCAGAGCATTGACTAGCATTGCACCCATTATGTGATAAACAATAACTCACAACAGCGTAAAAGACTCGAGAAATGAACCGATAGGTAACTGTATTCATGAAACGAAAAGGAACCGCGAAGACCTCTCCCAAAAATTGTTGGTTTATTTTACAAAAATCCAGATTACAAGGCAACACCGTGAAACACTAGTGAACAGGCAATTTGAGCTGAAAAATAACAAAATTAACGCGACTGGCAACATTGTGAATCCTGTGATGTAATATGATACCGCGGGAAACGCGGAAGGGTGAGCCACGCCGCCACCTCGCCCAGAATGACCACTTACACCGACTCAAACGAAACTAAATATTCATGACAATGTATATTCGACAAATTACATCAAACTCCTCTAATATTCGTAGATTCCGCTGACATCAAGTTCAATGATAGCGGGCAGGGGCCCGATTCGCCTAATTTTACTTAAGCGACATACGATTCACGTTCGACTGAGATCCAATCCCGACTCAATTACGATTGAAGCGTGTGTGGCATTCCGCTATTTTTTCTTTGAAATAAATGTTTTTATCCTTTTCTGTCATTCAATAATGAATCATTTTGTCTGCAAACGATTTACGATTGCAATATGATTGTAGAGCAAACTACCGTATAGACCAAAATCACCAAAATAGCAGACCAATTGCAAACCAATCGAATGTCGTTGGAATACGATTGGTCTTATATTAGTAGCAGAATGCCCGATATGGTTAAAACTGCTATCGCGATCATATTGCGATTCAATTTCTATTCGATTTTGACATTATTAACTTAGGAGAATCGGGCCCCAGCTTTCTGCGTCTGAAATTGAAGAATCAATAGTAGCATGTAGTGTGCCTTCTGTTTTCCCTTGTCGTGCGATGGGGATGTAGGATTATTTTTTGTTCTGTTGTTGGTCGTCAGGGCTGGCGGTGGGCAATAAAAACATATTTTCGTCCAGGGCTGTCTCGCATGTGTTCAGCAATAAGGGAGATTTATCGCACTGTTTGTTACTTGTTACCCGCACTACTGGCTAGGGTCGCGGGGACTAGTGATGTTGCCTGCCTCTGATCAATTCGATACAAACTACGAACATATCAAGTCAATGACTGACTGAATATTATGACGCTCAATAAAGCACGTAGTCAAAACAGATTTTTCGAAATAGATCATTTGGAGAATCCGGTTCTAAATAGATCGTTTGGAAAACCCAGTAACTGCTTAGTGAAGCCACCAGTGAGATAATTAATTATTGAAACAAGCTCATTATAGAATGTAATTAGTAATAAGGTTAATGAAATGTGGTTAACCTGATCGATTAGGCGTGTGTGTGTGTGTGTGGCTCTAATGGCCACAGTTGTTCACAATGGGTGCTCCACATAGCTCCTCCTATAGCGAGTTCTACTTCCCCATACTGTGATGGTTTCATTTCACCTATCTCATATTATGCTCTTTGATTCATTTGTGGGTAGGTATCATACAGAGCTTTGCAATGTAATCGATCTCCATTCGTTATCTGTTATTTATGCTTCGAAATGTAAATGAATATCACTACTTAGTTTACTTAAGTAATCTTTTTCCTGTTATTACGCAACTGTGACCTGAGGTCAAGCTTCTCGTATCTCTGATATTATTAAGGTTTTGTTTTTTGAAGTGTCGGCACTTAGATAGGTACTAAGAGTCAGCTAGATAAGAAATCTGTCATGTAATGTTTATAAAGAAGCATTTATCTAAAATCGTAATAGGTAGGTAGGAACTGTTTTATAAAAAATAGTTTCACAAGTGAACTGCTGAGCACTGCATACAAGTGTAAAGCGTTGTTGGGCAATAAGAACATTTGAAGGCTCGTGCAGCCGCCGGCGCGATAACGACACAAAAGGGAATGTTATCCCGCGCCGCTCACAACACACAACACGCTACACACAACACGCTACAACACGTGAACAATGCCTGCTATTATTTTGAGACATTAGAGCTCACTGGCTGCCTAGTTTACACCTCGTTAGTGCTGCTGCTGAAGTGAAGCGGTTTCCTACTGACACGATACACAGCCCGATCTTGCTTTTCTTTAATGCATTGCTGAAACTTTTCATTTACAAGAGTTGACAAAATTAAACGCTACACGTGTTTCAGTACCATTTTGTTATTTTATTACTATTTTATCTTATTATCAGAGAAATCAACAATCTCGCATTTTATGAACATTTCTTTGAGCCATTAAAATTTCAATAACATACCTACTTGTTATTGCATTATATTATTATTTGCAATTGCATTGTATTATTGTGTACTACTGTACATAATGCAATTGGGAAATAGTACTAGGACTTGAAAAAGATAGGAACTAGAAGAGGGTTCAGACAAAAGGAAATCGAGATTAGAAATAACTAAATACGTACTCTGCGGGTTCCATTTGTTACAGAGAGCACTCTGAACATTCCGGAAACCAACAAAAGAAAACACATAACAGTAAACAGTAGATAAGTTTGACGTAACTGCCGTGACGTCACTCGCCTCTCGCGGATAACATCAAAACAAGGACGAGCCGAGCCGCGGCGCAGCCTATAGCTAGCGTTACTGTTATTTGTTAGCAATAACCGTTTGTGCGGCACTCGTCAACAAGCGACGCACTGTCACTAGCTGCAGAAAGACAACTTATAATTACACCGCCATCGGATGAAAATACGCGAAAAGCTTCATTTGCATTGCTGACGAAGGTACCGGGTACTTACGTAGTAACTATTATATAATCTGTGAAGGTACTTACAAACGATATCGTTGAAGATTGTTCAAAAGACCGTTGTAATTTCTTCTCTAACAATGGATTTTTATTTTTGTACGGAGTAGAGGTTCTGTGAATAGCTAAGTCGTATATCAAGTGAGTAGTAAACACCGCGCGGCAGAAGCTGTTCGTACAACTTACAGCTGATTTACATGGGGCTGGCGAGTAATGTGTTGTCAGGCGAAGGGCTCAATCCTAACACATTTCTCTTACTTATTGGCTCCATATCGCAGCTATTTTTATAGGGATAACATTCAAATGGTTTTCTATTTTGTAAGGAAAGTGAAAGCTATCAAAGCTATCTTGAAATGTATGGAACTAGATAAATAGGTTTTTTTGTTGAATGATATAGAAGTTACGTAGAATATTTTTAAAACGCTTTTCTAGATGTAGAAGCATTTTGAATTATGTAGGTAGTATTGAAAAGAAAGCATTTATTCTCGATAATGTGATAAGTACGGTTGTATGAAAATAGCTGGTAGATACAAATCACATAAATGCAAAAAGATCCAGTGTCACTCGGTCACATGACGGTGTCGCCCTATTAGCCAGGTGTCGGTCGGCACCGCACTCATGCGTTGGGCATGTGTCGGGCGGGCATTGTGTCGGGCAGCGTCCCGCGGGTTCAGCAAATGCAATAAAACGCATCACTCATACATGAACGAGCTCGTAAAACAACCCTTTGTGACATAGTTCGAGTTAGCATTAGGTATATCTGGTAACAACTTATATTATTGCGGTATGATTTGTGTTATAATAACCACAAGTCGATTCATGAATAAGTGTGAACACGTGGTAGCTGCATAGTGCACGGCATCGATCATCGCACTTCATTCTGTAACGAGGAGCATTGAAATCAGCCGCTGTGACCTCAACCGTCGCGAGCTATTCCATATTGTGAGAAGAATGAGTTGATGCCAACACTCGTAAATGTCGGGTTATAAACTCGGTCTGAATATAAGACAGGAGCACACAGCATGCAAGTAGTTAGGCCGCGGCACACGCCAGCTGGAATGCAGGAATTCTAACAAGCGCAGTATTTCCCCCAGGTTTCGACTTCACAGCATTTCACAAGAATAAAAAGTAACGCAAAAAGAGGACCTGCACTCTAGCAGTGCATGTGTTCTGAAAGAAATTGTCGGAACTAACGAACGAAACGCTTGCAATTTTAGCTGTAAAACTACTTTTTAGCATTCTCAGTGCCGCATAGTTCACATTCAGAGGGTAGCTTACATTCTGAAGTAACCTCTACATTTAACGCAAGACTTTTATAAGCTGCCGTCGGACTAAATGTAGATAAGTGGTGTTACCCGGTAAGTAAGTAATAGTCTTCGACATTTTTCTATCTGGTCGACAAGCATCTCCTTTATTTTAATACTAGCTTCTGCCAGCGACTTCGTCCGCGTTAGATTCGGACTTTGTGCAAAGAGAGGAAGAAATAATAAACACCAGCCTATTCAATTATCTAAATCTATGCGTAGGTAACTACTGCTACTTCACCCATAAAGAAATAAAATGTAAACTAATATAACTATAATTTGAACGAATATTTAAACACTACCAAAATAACTTACACTTGAGTACCTATTTTATTAAAGAACAACAAAAGAAAGTTAAAAATAAATTATTTAAAATGATCTTTATGGCATGATTTAGTATTCACGCGCGATAGCTTATTACCGTTTTTCATGTACATATACTTTGGTGATTCTTTACCGATTTATATGATTCTTTTTATATTGAATAGGAAATAATGTTAACTTTATTTAATTAGCCTGAGTGAGAGTGTTATAAACGTAATAGTAGACAAATATATAATCAGAAAACTCCGAACTACTAAGCTATCGGGAGTTACATGTGTCATTGTGAGCCAAACATAAAAGGTAGACATATGCTGTCGTGATATTTTTTGCATAATTTTAGGGAAAACATTTCCGTTATACATGATTCCTATGTAGGTTTAACAATTACGGCTGGACAAGCGACGGAAGTTTAAAAAATAGAGAAACTTGTTCCGTTTTCCCCACATATTCCTTCACTGCTCTGCTCCTATTGATCGTAGCGTGATGAAAAGTATTCTATAACCTGCCCAGGAGTATGAAGAATAATTGTACCAAGTTTCATTAAAATCCGTCGAGTAGTTTTTGTTTTCATAACGAACATACAGACAGACAAAAATTTTACTGATTGCATTTTTGGCATCAGTATCGATTACTAATCACCAGTGGTCGGAATAGGTAGAGCTATTTTGGCTACTTGCGACATGAGGACATAACATGGATATGCCAAATATTTCCCGGAATCCCGGGAATTCTTGGAATTAAAAAAACATTGTTCAAGTAGTTTTTATAGGAATAAGTAGAAGTATTTTTGTTATTTGCTACATGCGGACATAACATAGATATGCCAAATATTTACAAAAATTCCGGGAATTATCGAAATTAAAAAAAAAACAACTAAGTACTTTCTTTTGTCAGTGCTTAATTAGAACATTATATTTAAATGGATTGTAATTGACTTAGCTTTTAACACAAGATTATATTAGAAAAAAGCGGTCAGGTGCGTGTCGGATCACCTACAAGGTGTAGGGTAGCGGAAGAGCACAATTTACGTAAACAAGTTCCCTGCTACTCAGGTCACTAACGAAAAATTCCACTTCAAACTTTTGTATATCAAAATTGGCTGTGACAAACAGACGGACAAGGCAAAACTATAAAGCTTCCTTTGGAACTTCGGAAGCCTGAAAAAATATGTATTTAGCAGAGGACAATTACTTTACTTTTTCACTAAATGTCCTTTGTAGATATTATAAAAATAAAAAACACTTACCCAAATGTGGTAGGTAAATCAAATAAACAGTTTCAAATGTATCCAGTCCGCAAAAAACAAATCAAAATTCGTAAATCCAAGCCAAAGTATTCGTGTTAGTAAGATTCCAGAAACCAGTTAACAAGCCAACGTCAAATAAAATAAGGAACACAATAAATCACACGTGCGCACTCTACAAGCCGAAACAAAAGAGTGAGTGAAGCCCGCTGTACCTGTATTTGTATAAGTGAGACAGCTAATACTTTAGACGTTTTAAGATAGAAAGAGACAAAAAATAAGCGACGAAAACAGCGCTTACGACGGGTTGGCAACATGGAGCATAAACATATAATAATAAAAGAGAGATAAATTGGTTTGTTCTTGATGTATCGATAACTTAGTGTAGCAGGAGCTGGTCAGGAAAACTCGTAGACTGATTTGACAATTGTGTATTACATTAATTACAATAAATACGAAATAACAAAATGCGGCGTCACCGCCGTGGTAAAATGAGAAGCGCCGTCTCGCTCGCAGCGGCGCAGGCGAGCGCTCGTGCCCGCCGATCCCGCGCCCCTCCCGCTGCCCGCGTAAACCCGGCGCTAGCACTCCCCTCGCGCTCCCCCTCAGCCGTCGCGTACCTCCAGCCGGTGGCAGCGATATTATCTTTTTCTATTCTGTATTGTGTAGGCATTTAATATTTCCTTGTGCAGTAAAGTATATTTAGTATCGTTTCTAACAGTTTTACTTAATTAATTCATATTTCACGAAGCTACCTCTAACAACGTTCCAGGATCCCTGTGTGTGTTTATAAGTAAGTATATACTGTTTGGGTGCTCACCTACTACCTGCTCATAACTGCCCACTTACCCATATTAACTCACTTAAATCAATCGACAATTTCAAAATCCCGGGATTTCAGAGGCATGTCCATGTTAATATCAATGTTTGCGGTCATTCACCCCAAATAGCTCTACCTATTCCGACCACTGCTAATCACCCCCTGATAGTTATTTTGGAAATATATTTCATGTACAGAACTGACCTCTCTACAGATGTATTATAAGTATAGATATGTAATATCATTGGTGCTTGTAGCAGCGTCGTGGTGAGTAGCAGTGAGTGCGCTCTGGTTAGCTTCCACGCGGCGCAGCAATTACCGGCGACAAGCCGCCGCTGACTTACAAAAACTGTTGGCTGGCGAGCACCTGTGTGCCGTGTATTTCCATTATCCTATCTGGCTGTTCACAAAAACCGGAGTTCAGGGTGTGCAGGGGGCGTGGGAGGCGGCGAGGCTCGAGGCGGAGGGGGAGGGGGGGGCGGCCTGTGTGTGGCAGCTACGTAATGCGGTTTTTGCTTCGCGCCGACAGCGGCACGGCGCACAGTGGTCCGGATTTTCAAAAAGGTGGACATAGGATCGAAAATGCATATTTAACTCAACTAAAAATTGTTCCGTATAGGAAATTTAGCACTGATTAATACTTATTACTACAACTTTTCAAAAAAACTGCTCCTTCACCTAAAAAAAAAATATCGAAAATAAAAATGTATGGGAGAAAATCTATTTTATTTTTTTTCTCCGTTCAGTATCAAAGTATAGCAACCAAATCGTATATTCTGGTAAGTACCTATTGCTCTTAATACGACAAAATATAAATTGCTTGCGTATCCCTGCGGCCTTGGCGCCTACGATGCTTCAAAGTTTACAATTTTAAAGTTGAATTGTCTTAACGTTATTAACGAGTTTTTCCGAGTTTTTCTACTGAAATTAATACAAAATATCATTTTTAATAAAAAAAGCCCCCCGCGTGCACCAACTTTGTATTAGGCTCGCCCCTACTACTTGGAACTTAAATATACTACTGGCGAAATGACAGTATACTTTTGTGTAGTATACAACTTTGCCGAACCCTTCGGGGAATACCTATAAAGCGTGATATTATGACAAAATAACATATTTATTATATTACAAGAAATATATTACATTTTTATATAACAATCATCAGCCTTTTCCCAACTATGTTGGGGTCGGCTTCCAGTCTAAACGGATATAGCACAGTACCAGTGTTTGTTTTATAAGGAGCGACTGCCCCAATTGACCTCCTCAACCCAGTTACCCGGGCAACACAATATCCCTTGGTAAGACTGGTGTCAGACTTACTGGCTTCTGACTACCCGTAACGAAGTTCACAAAGGAGTGAAGATGTAGACTTCAGTGATTCATCGGTTTTCATGTCAAGTCTTGTCCCTCTTAAATTAGTTTCTAATAATAGCACCATATGGAAAAACCCAGTACCTTCTTCAACACATTATTCCAGGCCCATTAAGTCCGAGTTTTGTAAAGAGACAGCAGAATACATCAAGCAAGAAGAAGCTGCATTGCAGAAAGAAATAATTAAAACCGGCCAAGTGCGTGTCGGACTCGCGCACGAAGGGTTCCGTACCATCCAAACTAATATACGTTTGTTGTATGAGAGTCCCCCAAAATATTTATTTGATTCTAGGTTTCATATTTGTTGTTATAGCGGCAACAGAAGTACATCATCTGTGAGAATGTCAACTCTCCAACTATCACGGTTCATGAGATACAGCCTGGTGATAGACGGACGGACGGACAGAGTAGCGAAAACAATAGGGTCCCGTTTTACTCTTTGGGTACGGAACTACGGAACCCTAAAAACATCGATTCTACAAAATGGGCAGGGCTAGAGATTAGTCACGAGCTTCATCTGACAATGATCTACGGAAAAGTGGCCACTATTATAACGGATACTTCGTCTGCATCTGCCTGCAATATTTGCCAAGCTGTCAGAAGTATATTCAAGACCTGTTCGAGTAGATGTTTATAAATATGGACTTTCTACTCTTCATATGTGGATTCGTTGTATGGGGTGTATTCTACACATATCTTACAACATGGACTTTGGGTTGTGGACTGCACGAGGTGCTAACAAGCAACTAAAAGCTGCGAAGAAACATTTGACACAAGAAGAATTCGAACAGCAAATGGGAATACTTATGGATTTTCTGAAGCAAGGCTTTGGAACCACAAACGACGGGAACACAGCCAGAAGGTTTTTAAGAGATTATGATAAATTTGCCGTAATAACTAAAATTGACAAAGGCCTACTAAAGCATATTGCGGTTATTCTTCAAACAGCTGAGATCTTTGTGCATTTACACAAGCTACTCATACACGGTGCAGACATTTGTCATCACTTTGGCCTCCTACCAATTAGCATTCTTTCCGAAGAAGCGGGCGAAGCAAGAAATAAAGAATTTCGAAGAGTTCGTGAATATCATACAAGCAATATCAATCATGCAAGCACGTTAAACTGTAGGTCGCAGCTGTTATTGAACATCTTTGGCAGTCGTTACGGGTAGTCAGAAGCCAGTAAGTCTGACACCAGTCTTACCAAGGGGTATTGTGTTGCCCGGGTAACTGGGTTGAGGAGGTCAATTAGGGCAGTCACGCTTTATAGGTATTCCCCGAAGGGTTCGGCAAAGTTGTATACTACACATAAGTATACTGTCATTTCACCAGTAGTATATTTAAGTCCCAAGTAGTAGGGGCGAGCCTAAAACACGGTTGGTGCGCGCGGGGGACTATTTTTATTAAAAATGATATTCTGTATTAATTTCAATAGAAAAATTCAGAAAAACTCGTTAATAATGTTAAGATAATTCAACTTTAAAATTGTAAACTTTGAAGCATCGTAGGCGCCAAGGCCGCAGGGATACGCAAGCAATTTATATTTTTTCGTATTAAGAACAATAGGTACTTACCAGAATATAAGATTTGGTTGCTATACTTTGATACTGAACGGAGAAAAAAAATAAAATAGATTTTCTCCCATACATTTTTATTTTCAATATTTTTTTTTTAGGTGAAGGAGCAGTTTTTTTGAAAAGTTGTAGTAATAAGTATTAATCAGTGTTAAATTTCCTATACGAAACAATTTTTAGTTGAGTTAAATATGCATTTTCGATCCTATGTCCACCTTTTTGGAAATCCGGACCACTGTGGCGGCGGGCGGCGCGCACTCGATTATTGTTGAGCTTTGAAACCGTGTAAACAAAGCGATACACGCATATTATCTGATCATTTGTGTGCAACGATTTGCATCATCCGAATATTTACTGTGCCACTAACCAAATGGCTCGTTTGAGAGAATCCTATGTAAAAAAATAGCATTCATCTCCATAATTGACGCGAAAGCCTTGATTGGTAAAATTCAATGCTTTGAGGAATATTCGATAATGCGGATCGAATATGCGGAACAGTAGAGGGGCGATATACACGGCTTGCATAAAACCTTATACGATCACAATATTTGTTAAGGTTTTAACTCAGATCAAAGAAATAGGGTTTTAAGATAAATCAACTGCAAACTTACGAACAGCAGGATTGCACCTGCGTCCCCGCCCCGCGGTGCCCACGTATTCTATGGCATTTAACATGTAATTTTCCTTCAGACAATTTCAAATTGAAACAAGCTAACTTAATAACAAATCACATTTAAAACATTGTGGTGAATGGTTTCGGTTATATCAACATCGCAGGTTTCAGGGGGGTTAGTGCTCAGGTTCAGGTGTACCTCGGTAGCGGTCGAGTGAGCTGCTCGTTTCGCTGGACGAGGCGACGGACACTGGCCACTACTAATGCCGGGCAGTATTGGGCAGCTGTCCAGCTCAGTTCGTTACTCCCGTCGTTTGGCGCGCGCCGACACATCTCCGCTTCGCCCAATGATAACTTTTTATTGCAACCAGACGGATGCTGCGAACTATCTTGCGGCCGATTTTTCCTTCTTTGCAAGAACAACTTCTGTAATAAGAGATATTTCTCCACCAAAATGTTAACCATAGTTAAACTTATTGTGACCATTAATAATAATGGCGTCCACGGCCGATTTCGACCACGGCGGCTGTTCTCATTTAAGGAAATCAGCCAGCTGCGCAGGACATATTATAGTGCATGAGCATTTGCGCAGACACAGGTGCACTCCCTATTCCTTCACTCTCATAGCCCGATGGGACGGCAATCCGACACGACCGGAAAGAGATCAGGCGCAGGACCGACATTTACGTGCTCTCCGATGCACGGGTGAATCAATCACCAACTTCCAGACTACGGGCTGCTTTTTGAAAGTTTAAGAAAACCTACAAAGCGATTTCGGCCCGACCCGGGAATCGAACCCGAGACTTCGAGCACAGCAGCCGCGCTTGCGACCACTAGACTAACGAGGCAGTCATTGTGACCATTATCGGTATTCCGTATGTAGGTTAATGTATTTTACCTTTATAAGACATCAGTTTTTATACTTAGAACCTACTTAAGTATATCTATCTGTATTTTTCTGAATTCGCTTTTGTAATTTAACAGTAGGTAATGATAACGTTGAGACGGTATTTCGTGAATGTTTACTTTATTTCCCTGTGAGGACACTTGGCACATGATCGGTCAAGTGAGCGTCGCGTGCGCCAGACGTCGCGGCGCCGCAGATAACATATAGCACCGCGCCGGTACATCTACATATGTAAACGACGCACGTCGCGCTTACCACGCACTTTCCTATCTCTGCTCAATAATCGCATGTTTCTGCGACTGCTGAACCGCTCGCTTTTATTGCAAAGTCATTGTTTACTACATGACTACATCATCATAATCACGTCGTAAATGCTAATGACGAACGTGATAAAATCGACCCAAATTAAGCATATCTAATTGTATCCGCGGAACATGTCGGTGATCACGAGTACTAATGAATACATCTTACTTGTACTTACACAATATAACTAGAGGTTGACAAAATGATATTTCGTAATAAGTCGTTTCAAAAATGTTTGCTGCTTTTGTTCTACCAAAGCTAATTAATTTATAGATATTTTAAGAGACGAAGACATGATTAACAATTGTTTATAGGCTTGAAAGCTCTGTGATCCTCGCTATGTCCATTGTGTATACTATAGACAATTACGCAGTAATGTCGACAGCCTGCCTCTCACTAGGAGTAGGGCTGCCATCTCGAATTTCGCCAAACCCGGACAAACATTAAAAAAACCCGGACATTTGGCGTAAATCGCATTTTTTCCCCGAACGAGTACGATTTTTTTAAAACAAAATAATACCTAATTTGTAATCCATTTACTATTAACATATACTTAAATTCAATGAGGTGCTTCCTTACATGAAAAGTGTCCGGGTTTTTCCCGGACACTTCTTGAAACCCCGCCCGGACGGCCCCCGGACGGCCTCCAAACGAGGACAAATCCGGGGAAATCCGGACGCATGGCAGCCCTAACTAGGAGCAGACAGCTGTGGCAAGCGCGTGAGTCTTCAGCCTCAACTATTGTAGATATACATTAGTATTTGTATCTCAGCACGTTTAGACAAACACGATGCAATCTGCAGCCAGTTGCATTGACCTCAGGTTTATCTCCATTGACGCAGCGGCCACTAATCACAGGACACAAGTGTGTGGTGTAGCTCAACCCCACGCTATCTGTCGTGGGCGCGTGTAATGTCACATTTACTACTGCCTCTACTACTGAACTATGATTGCACAGATTTCACGTAAGCACGGCAGTCACCCGGCTTCGCTTTACTCATGTATGAAGTGGGATCCAAGGATCGAAACGTTTTATTTTCTTTATTTCGTTTTATAGCCGTGTTACGAGATCCCCGGCTTATTTATTGTCTGTATAGAAACATCGACAAACGTTATTTTGTTTATTCTACCTCAAGGTATTTGCTTCACGAGGAAAGATTGGTGTTATTTATTTTTACTACCTATGCAAAAAAAATTGCCACATAGATACAGCATTCAAAGAAGTTGATCATTATCGATGACAACTACTGATTATCTTGTAAAGAAAATGAATAGTTGATGTGCGATGTTTATATATAACTAGCTTTCCGCCCGCGGTTTCACCCGCGTCCCGAGATAGCTGCTTCCCGTAGCCGGATGGTGACAAAAACTATCCTATGTCCTTCTCCTGGCTCTAAACTACCTCCCTGCAAATTTTCAACTAAATCGGTTCAGCCGTTCTTGAGTTATAAGTGGAGTAACTAACACGACTTTCTTTTATATAATAGATGTTTGTTATCTATACTAATATTATAAAGGTGAAGAGTTTGTTTGTTTGAACGCGCTAATCTCAGGAACTACTGGTCCGATTTGAAAATTTCTTTCAGTGTTAGATAGCCCATTTATCGAGGAAGGGTTTTTATCCCGGTACGGGAAGTAGTTCCCACGGGATGCGGGTGAAACCGCTGGCAGAAGCTAGTAATTCTATATTATATGAATTACACAGATGATTGCTATTACTGAGCAACGTAAGGCCGGTTTCAGGCTATATTAGTTGGGTAACACGTGCCCGGGCCGGGATCGATGGCTCGAACTGGGGTGCGACGTAATCACGTATATTCTCCAACTTGTGTCGCAAACCTTCCCAACTTATCGCAGCCGAGCGATTGTCTCTGAGAGTAATTGCCGCCATATTAAATCGACTCCCATCGGTATAATTCGTGAGTTGTCGTGGACGGCCCCCGCGGGACTCCGACGAGGGGCGATCTTTACTCTAATTTATATTCGTCGTACTTTTCCAGCAGCTCTGTCAATGTAAATAACTGGTGCTATCAGTTATCGCGGGGTTCACAACGCCCCACTTACCAGAGTTTGGACTTGAATAAAGTTTATGTTCTAATCTTAATAATGGAGGCCGATTTATCAACCAAAAGCGTGTTAGGCTAAGGCATAACATTGCATAGGAATACACCTATATATGTTAATATGTAATATTGTTGGCAGGGAGTGCCGAAGCCGTTCGAGCGCGTGGTGCGCGCCAACATCGGAGACTGCCACGCTCTCGGACAGAAGCCCATCACCTTCATCCGACAGGTACCTATACAAAGACATCCTAACTATCCTAATCCTAACTATCCTAATCCTAACTAATATTATAAATGTGAAAGTAACTCTGTCTGTCTGTCTTTCTGTCTGTCTGTCTGTCTGTCTGTCTGTCTGTCTGTCTTTTCTTCACGCCTAAACTACTGAACCGATTTGTGTGAAATTTGGTACAGACATAGTTTGGGACTTGAGAAAGGACATAGGATAGTTTTTATTACAAAGAAATAAAAAAATAAAATTTATTCCGGACATATAGCGCCATCTATTGGTCAAACCAAAAATCTGCTGGAAGTCACTATTCCACGCGAACGAAGTCGCGGGCAAAAGCTAGTACTTAATATTTTGACATTTAGGTACATCATTATGAACAATTCGATTTTCAGTACAGACCTACATTCTTATGTAGAAATCAAAAGCTCATTCAGTCGATGTATCCACTACTGATTCCCTTTGTGGCTATCTTTAACTTGTGAGTTTCGTAAGTTCCTCAATGTCGACACCACATCCGTTATGTTTCGAAAGCAGTCGATCAGCCGTCAATAAGTTTCATCAGTGTGTAGCGTGGGCTGTAGGGCCCGGCGTGTACCCCACGCGCCGCCCACGCGTGGCGGTCACGCAGGGCTCGCTTATTATCAGGTAATTGGTTTGAAGGGCCGCAGTGTATTGAGCAGAGACTATTTAATGAGCACACGTGGGTGTAGCGGGCGCCACACATACACGCCGAGGGAGTGCTTACGACTCAACGCATTCTTATAGGGAATGGAAAGGGTTCTGTATGTAAATGCGATGGGATCGGAATTCGGGTTTAATGATTGTATTAGCATAGAGGATATGGGAGCCGGTTTATACACAAATGGAATCCGAATGAGATACGGATATTTGTTCAACTAAAAGGCGTCGGAAAGTGCCCGGCTTTATGCGGAACGATGATCAATTCATTCAATACGTCTTCTCATATATTTTGGGATATATTACAAGTGATTTATCATGTATTTACTTCTATTTTTTTTTCAATTAATGTACCGTAGAGGCGGGTTACTTTAGCTATTTTTTTCGAATAATTTATGAATTTTATCTGTAGTTTGTATCGGTATTGTCTTTTTAGTGTTCTTAAAAGTTATAAAGAAGCTCAAGGATGTAATCAACAAGATGCGAAGAGTATTTTAGAAATATGATAAGCGTAACTTGTTTTTTTTTATTAAAAGTTTTGGGCCAAAGTTATTCTTAGGAAAGGGTTACTTTAATCCCATAAACTTTTTTGGTGAAAAATCGCACTTGCAGCTATCAGGAGCCAAAGAAACCATCAAGGGCGGTAAGATTGAATATCCAGGAGAGGTTTAATGTAAGAAAAAAAATCCAAAAAATTAAATCACGAGGTTAAATCACTTTTACATATTTCAAAAAAATTTACACTACAGAATATCTCAAAAAATTTAACAAACTTTCAAAACTTAAAATAATATTATCTTAAACGGTTTTAACGTAACGATCTTAGATTAATTAGGTAACCTTCGGAGACATATTTTACTTTTCATTCTTATAAAATTACAATTTCAGTCAATGTAGGTATGAGAATCAACGTTGAGAATCAACGAGATCAACGTAGCATCTTATCTAATATTACAAACATTACTGAAAAACCTTTTCTTGTCACTCGTTCATTTCAGGAACAGAGGAAGAACCCTTTTTTTTCAAATTTAGGAGGTTCAATCTTACGTACTATATGGTCCCAACTATAAAGCTGTTCATCTTTAATCGCGGGCCACCGCCAGTACGTCTTACCTCTTTTCATGCATGTTATAAAGGCTCCTTCCTCGGATACTGATAACACTTGCCCTGGGTATTTGCGTGAGTTCCAGGTTATCAAGTCGAGGACGTGAAGCTCCACGAGAAGCTACTTTGGCCCGCAGGTCCAAAGTTACCCGAAAAGGCGGTCAATGTATACCGGTTTTCTAGATCTGTAATTTAAGTCCCAACACACAAGTAAATCGTCTTTAAAAAACAATTTCCATACTCCTATATACATGCCTAAGAAAATAAATAACAATCCAATTGCAACACTTACCAAAATTCAGCAATACACATCAAAGTTTGCAGCAGAAAAATACGCCGGTGTTAGTGTCAAAATTTCAAATGGCGCGAACATGTAGCGACGTGCAGTTGAGTCGGTAAAAAAGTTCCACAAGTACACGTCTATATCGCCATCTATTAGTAACCGAAGGATCTACGACGTTCGGTTGTATGGTCGCGACACGGCGGACAGTTCTAACATTTTCTCGATTTGGGCCAAAGTTATGCCCTAGGGTCAAAGTAACCCGCCTTTACGGTAAATATTTTGTGAATAAATAGAACATATTCTTTTAGGAAAAGTAATATAATGCTTTTGTTTATATTTGAGTTGGATGTACTTGCACAAGGGTATAGGATCCCTCGGCATAGTGCGGTGTAAGTGACAGCAGGCATGTCTGTGCCGCAGGTGCAGGCGCTGGCGGCGTGCCCGGCGCTGGCGAGCTCGGCCGCCGTGCCCGACGACGTGCGCCAGCGGGCACAGGAGATACTCGATGACTGCACGTGAGTACACTTAACCAAATAGGAAACATTCAACATAGTTTCAGAGGAAAGACCCCTACTCTAGACTTACACATCAAATAACCAAAATGTATCGTGACGGTTTAATTTTTTCCTTTTAACTATTACTACTTTATTCTAGATAAACCACACTTGTTTACTTACGTAGTAGTTAGAAGCTATTATTCTAAAAACTGATTTTAACTGACATTTATAAAAGTTTAGTAGTATAGTATTCGAAGTCGTAAACTCCGCACGAGACGAGCTCGAGTTAGACACATTTAAAAGTACAAAATAACATTAAACCTGTTCAATACGCTGAAGTTTGTTTAATTACTTCACTCTGTAGTGGAGGACTAATGAACAGGACACATTCCATTCTTTGAGAGCGAGCTTTATTCTCGGAAGGCTCTTAATGTGCTGTCGTATTCCTGAGACTGTTATGTGAAACATTATTACTTTACCTCGTCTTGTATGAACCGCATTTATTTCTGAAAAGGTTTCCTGAGAGGTTTCATAACAATCCTCGCCACGTGACTGTTAGCTACAAATAAATCAAGCTCGTGGGAATAAATCTCGAGTGAACACGAGTACCGCGGCACGCGCCATCCTTCCCTAATGAGTTCCTAATTACACAACACACGTCATTAGCCGAAGCACCTGCTCGTCACGTGACACGCAGACACACACAACTACCCGCACTGATTGATTCCGATGATTGATTGATTGACATCCTTATTCGATTTAGATTGATTCGCTCCGACGTTTACGGCAGGCAGCGCATTAGCGTTTCAAATCCAATTGATATGAATGCTCAAATAACAGGCACGTACGGGAGGCGCAATCATATTATTGTTTCAGGTCGGATTATAGCAAATGGAATGTGTGCGCTGCGTCGGCGTCGCCCTCACTCGTTTTTAATGCCCTTAATCTATGTTACCGTGTATGTACTCTGTTTGGGAAAATTAATCGGCCATGTCGTCTGCCTTTTACGAGTTACTTATATAATTAGAGTGAGGGTTTCCGCTACTGCGCTCCTCGGTAGATTATATTATGTTAGTCTGTGTGTAGAAATAATACTCGTGAAAATTTTACTGAAGCGTAATAGAGAGATCATAATAGTGGTCAGAATTTTTAAGTAGGAGTGATCGGAAGCATTTAAGGCGTGTGCCTATACCAGTGAATACTTAATTAGGGCGACAGTTAGGCCTGGCTTAATGGAACGCATAACAATGTCTTTCTTGTGTAAATTAGCTGAGTATTAACGAGTGGTCAGTCGCCTGGCAGTTTATTAAGCGGACGTTTATTGAACCTTCGTCACATTTGCGTGACGTCATCGTGTCAGCGCCTTAATAAACGTTCGCTGGATATCTTTACAAGCACAATAAATGGAACGGATGGTGACAGTGATTCCTACTCAGTCCCACAGCAGTTTCATCCGAGCTATTTGTAAAAGTAAGACAGCAGCTCTCTATCTGTCTTTGACACTTTGACGCTGTGACTATTACGATTGAATAGACTCTTAAGGCTGAAGGCAGTTGCAAGTAAGAATTAATTAGTTCCTTTAAGATGCAAATGAATGTTTAGGACACAGCTATGTACAGATGGTAAGAATGAAGAACTTAATTTTCTCATGATATGATCGTCAGCAAGAGTTCGGTGGGCGCTTACTCGCCGTCGGTGGGACTGCAGGTGGTGCGCGCGCGCGTGGCGCAGTTCCTGAGCGCGCGGGACGGCGTGCGCGCCTGCGCAGACGACATCTACCTCGGCTCCGGCGCCTCGGACGTCATCAAGGCCGTGCTCACCATGTTCGTGCAGGACGTCGACGGGAAACCACCAGGTAACTGCATCAAAATAGCTGACGACGATGAAACACTCACACTGCTTGTTCGAGTTGGGAATCTGATTTGTTGGTGCATCTTACGGAACAGCGATAATCTGTCTCGTTGCTCTTGTTGTCGCGTAGCGTGACTGCTGTGCACTAGGTCTCGGATTCGATTTCCGGGTCGAGGTAAATTTTGTGGGTTTTAGAAACTTTAACAAAGCAGCCCGAAGTACAGAGTGCTTCGGACAGCATGAAGATATTGGTGCTGCACCTGATCTCACTCCGGTGTTGGATTGCCATCGCATCGGGCAATGCGAGTGAAGGAATAGAAAGTGCATCAGTATCTGAGCAAATGCTTGTGCTCTATAAAATATCCTGCGTAGCTGTCTGATATTCTTAAATCGGTAGGTAAATCGGCTAGGAGGCCAATATTATTTTAAGGTGTTGTGATGGGTCACTTGTGCTTATAACTAGTGTTGTTACTAAAGTAAATTAGGTCGTAATTATGCTTCAAGAATCGTTCAGTCATTCTTACTTCAATACAAAGATAAATAGACGCGAACGTGAGTCCCGAAACTTAATTACAGTAAACGTGACTTTGGTTCCGTCGGTGTGTTCGTGTGGCGACACTTCGTGAATGCGAGCCCTCGCGCCCGCCCCAGCCCGACGGTTAAGAGGTTTAGGGTTATAATTCTGAATGCGGTATAACAAAAGCAATCTATTTTAAAATTAGTATTCGTGAACAGATGTGCCGCTCCATGTGACCGCAGCGCGATGGCTGCTGTTCCATTTTGTAGCCAATTGCAGTTCGGTTTATTTATGTCCATACTTTATATCGTTTTGCATTAAATTATTACGTTATTTATAATATTTAATACTATTTATCCATTTCATAAAATTGATCTTTCATTATACAACTGTAGGTAATGCATTGTTTCAATATGTATATGTCACCGTAAGATTACAAACATCGTTAGATTACAATCTATCTCGAGAGAAAGTTTTTTTTTATAATTGTCCAATTTAAATTGTTTGAGGACAAAATTAAGTACCTACCCTTTTTTATATAAGAGGCTTTTATTTTTTTAAAATATTTGTTTGTGTTTGAAGACAAACTACCTAATTGTTTTGTTTTTTTTTTTTTTATAAAAGTTTCTTATAATTTTCCAATTTCAATTTGTGTTTGAAGAATAAATATTTCGTTACAATTTGTTCCCTCCATATGTCAGGAATATGAATTACATACTCGTACTAAATAATAAATACTTGAAGAATTTTTGAAGAGCATTTATTTTATTTAACTGACACCTCTATTTCATTCCTAACTCTACGGGAACTCCATGGGAACAGAACGGCTGGTCGTGATTGGTCGATCTTACAAAAAGATTGACCAATCAGGGAGAGTTTTCGGACAGTTGACAATTTGACAATTTCTCATCGATAGATTATAATATAGCGAAAAATAATGCGTTAAATTGCAATCAGATGTTACGGTTCACAATAATTCGACAGTTTACAATCTCTCGAGATAGATTGTAATCTAACGATGTTTGTAATCTTACGGTGACATATACAAGTTATTTCTTGCGGTTAACCTCCAAGTACTTGACGTACCTAGGTAAGGATGTTATGGTGTTTGATGTACATTTGTTTGTTCCGCAGCGGTGATGATCCCGATCCCGCAGTACCCGCTGTTCTCGGGCACGCTGGCAGAGCTGGGGCTGCGGCAGGCGGAGTACTTCCTGGCCGAGGAGCAGCAGTGGGCCCTGGACGTGGAGGAGCTGCAGCGATGCTGGGCGCGCGCCAGCCAGGACTGCGCCGTGCGCGCGCTCGTCGTCATCAACCCCGGGAACCCCACCGGACAGGTCACTTTATTCATGCGTTGATAGAAAAACGAATTAGCAAAAAAAATACTTGATAGGTAGGTATGTAACGTGTTAAGGATCGCGAACGAACTGGTGACTGCAAATGAAATGCATTTTATGGTAGTTTTAACTATCTTTGTTTTTAGAAGTTCGCATAAGAAAGGGAAAAAATGCGTTTCCAATATTTCAGAAACAATCGCAGTGATGAATGAAATTCCTATCTAAATGATCGCCCAAGCCTCGCAGTAGATAGCAATCGACATTGGATTATCCAAACGTGTGATGTTTCCAATATTTATATTGAACGAGCACAATACCGTCCCAATTGATAAACCGAAAAATGTTCGTGCAAACTATATTTAGCCGACATTCATAGAACATGTGCCCTACCCGGCAGTTTGTGGTGACATGTATTAATCAGCCGCCATTGAGCGCAGCGAGCGCAATTTGATCGACCGCCGCCATCACAAATATTGGAAACTATTGCAAAGCGAGATGATTGCGACACTAAATGGGATATGAAAACACCGAGCGCGACAAATAGCTCTGATTTACTTATTGCTTTGTGGCCGACGTGATGACGGACTTACGTTATGTAACGACTAATATCAGGTGTAGTTCAACTTAGTAGTTCTTCATAAACTTATCTCTGAATTAGCCATAATTTTTATGTTAAGTCTGAGGAATATCTGAAAATAAATAAATGAAAGAGCTTATCCCTTCCAGGTGCTTACTCGTGAGAACATGGAACAAATCGTGAAGTTCGCGTACGAACACAACCTGTTCCTGCTGGCGGACGAGGTCTACCAGGAGAACATCGTCAGCAAGCCCTTCTTCTCTTTCAAAAAGGTAATAACATAACTGTCGAGTATTTCACGATCTACATATACAAGAAATCCACCTTGAAAAATAGTGTAAACTACCGGGTTTAATGGTAAAGAAGTTAAATGTCAGGCTGTTTGCCAATAAAATAAATGTCGCATGTCCAATAGTGGGCCAAGACAATTACGAGGCTGACGATGATGTGCGTAAGAAGCTACAGCAGGTTGTGGTGTGTCAGGTGATGCACGAGATGGGCGCGCCGTACAGCAGCATGGAGCTGGCGAGCTTCGTGACGTGCTCGAAGGGCTGGGCGGCCGAGTGCGGGCAGCGCGCCGGCTTCGTGGAGCTGCGCGCCGCCGCCGCCGCGCCCGCCTTCCGCGTCGCGCGCGCCGTCATGCAGTGCCCCAACGTGCTCGGCCAGTGCATCCTCGACTGCGTCATGCAGCGCCCCGCGCCGGGGGATCCCTCCTACCCGCTGTTCGCGCAGGAGCTCAGCGACATCCGCCAGGTGCTGGCCGAGAGGACGCATACTGCGTACGAGACCTTCAACTCCATTCCCGGATACTTTTGCAATCCTATTGATGTGAGTAGTCTGAACGATTGAATCTTTTGATCTGGTAGTCATGAGTTTGAACTTAACTACTACTGGTCAGTACTAGAAACAAAAGTATTTATTCATGTGGTGTAGGGTTCCATGTTTGCCTACCCTCGTGTGAGCATCCCGGAGGCGGCGCAGGCGGCGGCGCGCGAGCTGCACATGTCTCCCGACGAGTTCTACTGCCTGCGACTGCTTGAGGAAACAGGTGCCTACTGTACTTATTTATGATATTACGTAAAAATACAACGCAAGTAGGATTCTGAAAACCCTCAAACTATAAGCTAAAGCTGTTAAGGGCATATTTCCCAAATTATCATAATAGTCATATTTCATAGATGACACTAGTGACCCCCGAGGGCCTCAAGGGGTATTCCTTCCATTATAAAGTTGTCAAACTATTGAAGACAGTTAAAATCCCTTACAGTCCCCCGTGACACCCCAAGCAAAACATGACGTTTAGCGCAGCAGGCGAGGGGGGCTAATGGCTGACACTAGTTAATTACGGCGCGGAGGAGCCGTAATGTGTCGCGACTCACTAGTTGCATACTTAACGTGCAACTTGTCCAAGTACTTCACCTGCAGCTCGGGACGCGTCGGTGCGGCGCGCCTCCCATGACTGTGTCTCACATAAATACATATAGCAAATACATATTGTTAACCTTGTACTTCTTATTAGTCTTTGTTCTACTTTACATTAACCTAGTTTTGATTACTTCTCGTTTTGAACGGAACAGGTGGTTTTAGTCCAAACTAAAGGGAAATGTTTGAGCAATTATTAACTAAGTGGTAACGTTATAGGTGTGTGCGTGATCCCGGGCACCGGGTTCGGTCAGCTGCCGGGCACGTTCCACTTCCGCACCACGATCCTGCATCCTCGCGACGAGTTCCAGCACATGATGGACAGCATCCGAAGATTCCACCACGACTTCCTGCAGCGATACTCCTAGCCTGAGGCCTCGAGCAAGTGAACCGTCCAGAGTGAATGCAAGAAGAGTGTCAGCTCAATAATAATAAGTTGTAACTAATAATAAGTATAGACATGAACTTTAGATGTGGTGCTGGGGGCGGAGTGACCTGGCAGTGTGCGCGCGGGTCACTGCGCCTGACCGGCCTCTAGGCTGCCCGCTAATAATACTCCGCACAGCCCCACACTGCTCGAGTGGATAACTGCAACATATCTATCTATGTGTATTTTAACACGAAATTATGTATTAATATGCAATAAAAAGTATTTTTGTTAAAACTTATGTTGAAGTGATTGTTGTTATTAATATTTTATTGTATGTTAATAAGTTCTTACAATTGAATAAGTGCCTAAAACTAATTGTATAAGTATTAAAACTTTGAAAATAAATGAGAAGATTATTATTTTATCAAGCACGTCATGATTTGATTTTGATGTAATACTGATTTGAGAATTACCGGCCTCATACATCCTTTATCGATCGGATAAACAGATGAATGACGTTCGTGAGCTTTTAGATTGTTATATATTTTACGTCATATGAAACAAACCATCAAATCTTTCCTTTTTATAATATTAGTGTCTTAGATAAAACCCAGAGAATGTAGTAATAATGAAAGCGTTAGCGGCGTGTCGTGGCAGTCGTGCCGCAATAAGTTGCCGTGAAGCGCCACTATTTCTTGCGACAAATTAATCATTTGCCTAACGAGCCACGACCGCTGCCCACGCTGACCACGCGCCACTCCTTACAGAAGATCCACTTCATGCAGAGTGCTCGTCGTCCTGTTGGACCTATCGCTTCAGTACTTACCTACAGTTAAACTTGTTCCAGTCAGAACAGTTGTTCCAGACATAATACAAATCTCTGTCATAAAGAAAAACAAGAAGCGAGGTGTTAAAAACGCAGATGATACAACAAAAATAACTATACAATATGTCTGACAATTGTGTGAGTCCGACGCTGACCCTGCCTGACCACGCACGAGACCTTCTGTAGCGCCGGCCGCGTGGCGCTGGTCACGCGATTCATCACTGTTTATTACTCGGGAGGCGAACCCGAGCCCTGCCGCCGAATTAATGTTACTACGTGCGCCAATTTCTGTAAAAATGCTATTAACCAGCTCGTGAGATAAGAAATTAAATATCGTTAAATATTATTTATTATAATGTTGGTATTATTGAAAATGTATAGCTACTTGCGTTGAGGAAATGGAAAAGCTCCTAAATTATAAATTAAGGGTAAAGGTTTTTGTAAATGTTTTGCTTTCGAGATCATTATAAAGAAATAGTTATTTGTTATACAAGAGTGCAAAGTTGCTTTTTAACTGCGGGCTCCATTTTGATGACCGAGCAAGCGAAGGATTCTAAAATTGAAACACGAGCGTAGCGAGTGTTTCAATAATTAGAGTCCTGAGCGATAGCGAGGGAATCAAAAGAGCACAAGGTGAAAAATCTTTGCACTCGAGTGCAACACGTAACTTTTCATCCCACCTCATCGAGGAAATTTCTAAAATCAAAAAAAGAAAATGGCACGCACGTCACACATGGCAAATTAAAAAGATGTAAGTACCTATTAAAATTTATTTATGCAAAAACTCAGTTTAAAAATGTAATGAGGTTTAAAATCGACCTCAAAACAATAAAAAAATATAATTTCATCCCACTTCATCGAGGAAATTACTAAATGCAAAAAATAATAATAATAATTCTTTATTGACATAAAATTGTGAACATACAAACACTTACAAAATAAAAAATAAACAGAGCCCAATAAGGGAGTAACGCAATATAACACAATATGTAGTAGGTATTTGTTTGAACTCTGGTACCCAAGGTAAGATTTAACTTGTATTATGGGTACCAGTATTCTCACATTTAGTTGTACACAAAGTTACATTGAATGCATCAGAAGACGGTTACAAGTGCGTGCGTGTTTATTAATTGTAGACTTCGTTTGTATGTATGTGTGTTATGAGTGAATTTATGTGTTATGTAAAAAGGTGTGTAGGTGTATGTTATGTAGAGAATGTGTGTATGTGATATTTATGTTATGTGAAATGTAATTTCGTGAAGGTTACCCTAGATTTGACATTTTTAATAGATTTTCTGTTTCATCATAGCTCTGGCCATGTAGCCACATAGAAACCACGGTTTTACATTGTCGTTTGTTGAGAGAGGAAATGTTACAAAATTTATTTATTTTATTGTAAAGGTGTCCTCCGATAATGTGGAAATGACGTTGGGCTAGTGTTGTTCTGCAGCGCAGAGTAGGAAATACCTTGTGAGAGCGTCGTCTCGTCCCCGATATTGTAAAAAGTTTCAGTGATGAATGTTTTTTGAGAACAGTATTGAGGACAAATAGCTGTCTCACTGTGAGTACCTGACAATCCTTGTAAACTGTATTTGTCGGATGTCTAAAGGGTTTGAAGGTCATCACTTTTAGAACCGCTCTTTGTGCCCGCTCTAAATGCAGAAGAAGTGTCTTGGGCGCCCCTCCCCACACAGTGATGCAGTATGTAATGACCGACTGACATAAGGCATAATAAACTGTCTTCAAGGAAAAATGGCGCGCACATGTGAGTATCAAATTTAAAAAAAAGAAGTACCTATTAAAGTTCATTTATTTGAAAACTCGGTTTAAAAATGAAACGAGGTTAAAAATCTTTGTAAAAACAATAATAAAAATTACTTAAATAATTGAATAATTATTTTAAGCAGTATTTTATTTGTTTAATATGTATTTGTTTGAAAAGTCTTATCAAGATTGTCACAAATGGAGTATTGCACACGATGTTCTAAATTCAAATCACTTTGCCGCTCTAGAGGATAAAAACGGCTTTTGCGCTCAGATATCAAAGGGTAAAACTACTCTTTCCGAGATGGTGGGATGAAAAATGTATTCATGTTTATGTTCAGTATTCCTATATTTTTTATTAATTGAAGGATCCGAATTTTATTTGAGGTCAGCTGAAAGGAGAGAGGGGATCTTAAAATTGATTAGGTATATAATTAAATACTAGTAAAAACATTTATTAGAACAGTAACAATATCAGAGCAGATCGTTGTAGCAGAGCTGGTAGGTGTCGCAGAGCATGCCGAGCTGCGCGGCGCGCACCTTGCCCAGGTCGTGCTCCAGGAACTGCTCCAGCCGCGCGCGCAGCCCCGGCGCGTGCGGGCGCGCGCGCAGCTGCGCCGCCACCGTGCGCCGCGCCGCCGCGCCCAGCGTGCGCAGCGCATGCGCCAGCAGCTCGCGCCACAGCTGCTTCACCTCCTCCTGGTGCGCGCACGCGTCGCGCCCGGCGCGCTGCACGCGGTCCGCCGCCCACCTAGAGAACTTCCTGCAGCCATAACAGCTTCATCAACGCACAGTATCTAACAAATGTCACCTTAATCCCTATCAGCAGCATTACCTGTATTCTTCAGTCATGTTGGTGTAGATAAGCTCAAAAAACTCTTTCTGCTTCTTGTGGACCACCTTAAACCGCCTGTCCCCCGCACGCGTCACTGCACTCGTCTTGTTTTCTTTTGACTCATCGTTCTTAATAATATCTTTCTTGTCTCCCTTTTTCGCACCTTTCTTCATATCTGGAGTGACTTCTGTTTTAGAGTATTTCTTTAGCTTTTCCCCCTTGTTATGTCCCTTCGAACTGTCTTCGTCCTCATGGCTGTCTCCCTTCGAACTGTCTTCTTCCTGCTGGCTCTCCCCCTTGCGCCGCGTCTCCACGCCGTTTATAAAGTCATTGGCTCGTACGAACACCTATAAAAAGAAACCTTAAAAACATCAATATTATCCATCAGCCTTTTTAGCTGATCAGGCTGATGGATACATCAGCCTTTTTATTGTCACACTGCTGGGCGCAGGCATACTTCTGACACAGAGAAGGATTAGAAGCGTCAATCACCACGCTTGCTCTATGCGAAAGAACTCAAAACAAAGTTTTAACATAGTATTATGCAGACATCAATAACACGGCATTCACTCGAAGTCTTCGCTCGGCAATCGATTAAATTAATTTTACAACATTCCACTTGGTTCAGGATTTCGGTTCAAAATATGAGCAAACTAATCCCGACCAGTATCAATCAACGTAATGTTCAAACAAACCGTGATTGGTTCGCTGGATAAATCTAGATTATACTGCAGATAAACTCGCTAGCTACTGAAAGATAAATCTCCGCGCTCAACTGTTCCACTCACAATTTTACTAACAAGTATTTTAAATTGAAAGTTACCAGTGCCAAAGTAAGTATTGGGTTTATTTCTTGTGTTTCGATAAAATAGCTCCGGTTTACTTCCAGTGCTGACTTTATACGACATTCTACCTCTATAGTTTGATTTAATCTTAGAATACGCTTCTGAAATGTATTACTGGGTGGTATTATTAAGCAAAGATTGGCTTGCCTTAGTGAGCTCGTTCATCATGTTGCTGAGCAGCGCGTTGACTTGTTCCTTCTCGGGGTACTGGTAGAGGCACTCGACCTCCGGCGCCGCGGTCATGTTGAGGTTCGTCTGCAATAGCTTGAGCGTCAGCTCGTGGGCCTGGCTGGCGGGTGCGTCCCAGCCGACGCGGAACCAGCGCTGGCGGCCCTGACTCTCGTTGGCGAGGTGCAGCTCCAGCGCCAGGTCCCCCTCCACCTGCACGTCCAGGCACGCCGCCGCCTGCAGCAGCGCCAACCCCACCGCCAGCATCGTGTGCTCGCCGCGCCACGCGCTCCTACATACTAACCGCTCACAACTGTCTGTGTGTCTGTCGCTATATCTATCTACTTTCACACTAAGTTATTTTTATTTCGCCGGCTGTCTCATTTACTGCTACTCTGTAACTCTGGGGATATTTTCATTATGAGGTAGTTTGTTTGTTCGAAGCTCGCCAACATTTTTAGCAAATAACCTCCGGCCGGCAATAAAAGAAGCAGTGTTCAGTGAAATGAAAAGCTCTGAATGTAACGCAGTGTTCTGACAAACAGCCGCGGCATGGCATGCATGTAACGCGCTCTTTATTAACCTTTGCACATGTGAATGTTTGGGAACCCGGTAAAATGCGGTGGCTTTTAATGTGTTTGTTACTTTGTTTAGAGAGGCACATTCAGATTGAGCCATTTTTCCAAACATATAACTTTATTCAAAATTTTAAGTAATGGTCGCCTGGTGAATGTCAGGGGACAAAACTAGAGCACTACATAAGTTTTAATATAAACCCGACCGATAACATGAAACGGCAGCGATAAGATGTTATAGTGAAATAAATGTTTATAGCGCGGGCAGATTGCGTCCGACGGCGCGGCGGCGGCCACGCGACGGCCACGCGGCAGCCACGCGGCGTGCACGTCACGCGGCCGACACGCCGCACATGCCGCTAATAACGCGACCACACGTTTAATACGTTATTGCAACCTCGCAGATATTGGCCGCTCAAAGTTTTAAGCATCCCATTACTTGGATGTGGATAGATATTTTCGGTGCTTATGAACGAGATAAAGGACAGTGCAAGAGCACACTTAAGTATTTGATCAGTCAATAAACAGCGATGCACGCGAAAGTATGTGAGCGTATTGATCGTCGCCGCGAGACGTGGACTAATGCCTCGTCCGCGCGCTCTCGTGTGCGCGCCTCACCACCACCGCTGTATACTACGAGCTTTCACTCTAAAACTTACACGAATCGACAAATATTTTTACCTACTGATGATGATTAACTAGTAACATTAGGTGGCTGTACTAAATCGTCATAGCCAAAAGAAACTGCCAAGGTAGGTACTAGGTGAAACATCTTAACTAACGAAGTGAAAAGGCATATTAATTTGAACAATCATCGTTGGGGGACTGTCCAATAAAAACCTCACTTATTTAGTCAGAAGGGCTTACAAACGATATAGAGGTAGTTTTACGAGCAGATGTGGGTTCTTTGGTATAATTTTTTTACGATTCGAGTTCCTGATTTCTTGGTGAAGTTTAATTAAATTAAAATTATAAAAATAAGTAATAGTGTTAATTACCATTTGTATACGTTACAGGCAAAGTAATAAGTCTGTATGTTATACATATTATCTAGCTATTATTTATAATATCTACTCAATTTGGATAAAGTGATAATTGACACAGAATTAATCACATTAATTAGCAATTTTATATAATATCTCCATAGACTTAGATAATGTAATAAAACAAGTAGGTAAAGATTATTATTTACTAGCTTCTGCCAGCGACTTCGTCCGCGTTAGATTCGGACTTTGTGCAAAGAGAGGAAGTAATAATAATCACCAGCCTATCCAATTATCTAGATCTATGCGTACCTAGCCTATTACTACTTAGTTTTAACCACTAAAGGTGGGTACAGACTATGTAACATAACATGTTATATGACATTGCTATATGTATAACATGTTTCAGATAATGTGGACACTGAATGTTTTATAACTATTTATTGTCGACATTGTGGATAGCACTGAAGAACGATAAACGACAATGGTTATATAACATTGTTATATTGCAATGTTATTCTAATGTGTACAGTATTGTTTTATGTTGCAATGTTGAATAACAAGGTTACATAATGTGGACGTGTTATAAAACACTGGTTATATAACATGTTACATAGTCTGTACTCACCGTAAGGCTGCACACGTGACGAAAGCTTAAAAAATGGAGTAACTTCTCCCGTTTTCCCAACATTGCTCTGCTCCTCTTGATCGTAGCGTGATGAAAAGTATATATATATATATATTGGTATATATTGATCCTGGCCGATTTCGGCCACAGCGACTTGGATCTGCGCTTAATTTTGAGAGCTTCGCTGGTGTGCTCTCCAGTGACTGACAAAGCCAATTTTTGCAGTGAATGTCCGTCCACATTCACTGCAAGTCAGCACTCCTCCGATATAGGTGTATTGTATGGCCGCGGGTGGTCGGGCCTTCAGCTCATCTCGCTTAGCGTCGAGCTGTTCTCTCCGCCGGCTCTCAAACTCGCACACCTTGTCCTTAATAGTCCGCCTCCATTTGGTCCTATCTGCCGCCATAGCCTCCCAGTGTGACGGATCTAAGTCACATCTCTTCATGTGGCGTTTCAGCACATCTTTGTACCGCAGACGCTGACCACCCTGCTTACGCTTGCCAGTCTCCAGCTCTGAGTAGAAGACGCGCTTTGCTACTCGGGCATCTGACATCCGGGAGACATGACCAGCCCAGCGCAGCTGTCGACGCATTAGATAGGCCTCAATACCGCTGACATTAGCGCGTCTAAGTACTTCCGTGTTACGAACACGGTCCGACCACTGGATGCACATAATGTCACGTAGGCATTTTAGATGGAATCTATCTAATGTCCGAATATGCTCGCGGTATAGACACCAAGTCTCAGAGGCATATAGGAGATTTGGCAGAACTATTGCCATGTACACAGCTACTTTTGTAGAGAGCTTTATGTCATGTGAGCGGAACACCTTGGCACGAAGTCTACCAAAAGCTGCAGCAGCTGCTCCTATTCGGCTGTTGACTTCGTTATCAAGGAGACACCTGGATGTTATGGTGCTGCCAAGATATTTGAATTGGTTTACTTGCTTAAGCGAGACATCTCCGAGTCTAATGTCAACTGGGGCACTGTTCACAGTATCAAGTGCCACGACTTCGGTTTTCTTGACATTTATCTTCAGGCCAAATCTGCTGCATGCCTGCAGTAGTCTCGACATAAGCCTCTGCAGCCCATCTGGGGATTCCGCCACAAAACATAAGTCATCTGCATACATCATCTCAGTGACAGTCGCGCGAGACACTCTTGTGCGAGCCTTGAGTCTATTTAGGTTGAAGACACCACCGCCATCGGTACGAAAACAAATACGGATACCTTCGGACAGAGTCTGCAAGGCTTCCCGAACGACAACTGCAAAGTACAGGGCAAAGAGAGTTGGAGCGAGCACGCAGCCCTGTTTCACACCGCAGCTCACTTTAAAGAACTCCGAGTCCTCGCCCTGCACACTGACACAACAGCGCATGTCATCATGCAGAAGTCGTATCATTCTTATAAACTTGTCCGTGCATCCAAGTTTCGCTAGTACCACCCATAAGGCTTTGCGCGGCACCGAGTCGAAAGCTTTCTCCAAGTCAACAAAGCAAAGAAACAATGGTTGACTCTGCTCACGACTCTTCTCTAGAAGTTGACGGATAGAGAAGATGGCCTCACACGTACCTCGATTCGGCCGGAAGCCAAATTGGGTTTCAGGCAGTATGTCTTCAGACAAGGGCATCAAGCGGTTCAGTAAAATTCGTGCAAAGGTTTTGCCTGGAGAGGTCAGGAGAGAGATACCTCTATAGGAGTTGCAGTCAGATTTGTCGCCTTTGTTCTTGTACAAGGAGCACACCCGAGAGACTTGAAACTCATCAGGTACTCGCTCCTCGCTCCACATCTTTGCAAAGAGTTTCCAAATGGTCTCATGCAACTCCGCACCCCCATATTTCAGCAACTCTCCAGGAACATTATCAATGCCGACCGCTTTTTTGTTCTGTTGTTGTTGAACGGCAACGATGACCTCACGCAGGGTCAGTGGATCGTCTAGCTGCTTGACAGTGGGCAGCGATGCCATCGAGCAGATAAACGACATGTCCACAGCTCTATCGACATTGAGCAAGTCGTTGAAATGCTCTGCCCATCTCTTAAGTACGTCCTGCTTGTTGGTCATTAGCTGTGTGCCGTCATGAGATCTTAAGGGTACTCTTGTACGACTGGTTTTACCGACCAGTTTGCGAACCTCATCATAAAACGCACCTAGCTGTTTCGTGTCAGAGAGCCACTGCATACGTTCGGCCTTTTGACGCCACCACTTGTCTTTTATTTCCCGTACATATCTCCGCAACTCGGCTCCACTTTGCTTAACACGCTCCGCTTGTTGATCGTCCCTAAATTGACGTAGTATGAAGCGGTGATTCTGGATAGCTTTTGTTAGTATTTTATCATTTTCATCAAACCAGTCTTCGTGTCTACCAGGTTTGACACCCAGTGTCTGCGAAGCACTAGCGATTAATCCGGTCGAGAGGGTATGCCAGTTAGCTACAGAATCACCATGCTCAACGTCTATTAACTGGATCGCATCACTAATTGCCTGTATATAGTTGTCGCGTACCTCCAAACTTTGAAATTTTTCCAAATCTAGGCACTTAGGCTTCACTCCATGAGATCTGCGAGGAGGATATAAACGAAGCTTCATCTTGGTGACAACAAGACGGTGGTCCGTGGAGCACATTGCATTAGCATCACGCATAACACGTGTAATCTGTACTTGGGAAATGTCTCTTTGCCGAACGATTATGAAATCAATCAGGTGCCAATGCTTTGATCTCGGATGCATCCAGGTAGTTTTATATTTAGCCGGGAGTCTGAACATGGTGTTGGTGATGGCCAGTTCGAATTCGGCACAGAGAGATAGCAGGAGTTGTCCATTACTATTCATGTTACCGACACCATGTCTTCCCAAGACCTTTGGCCAAGCTTCAAAGTCACGTCCGACTCGCGAATTGAAGTCACCCATCAGAAGTATCTGTTCCCTTTGGGGAATTTTTGATAGGGTTTGCGTAACTTCTTCGTAAAACTTGGCCTTGGTTTCATCATCCTTGTCGAGCGTTGGTGCATAAACACTGATGATATTAAGGTGATTGCCATTATCGAGGTGTAGGCGCAGCGTGGTGACGCGGTCCGAGATGTGGATAGGATAATCCTCTAATTTAGCTGCTATATGGTTGCTGATCGCGAATCCAACCCCGGATCTTCTAGGCTCTGAGGATGGAGTACCTTTCCAAAAGAAAGTATATCCGCCCAAGCGCTCCAATCTCTCCCCCTCGTCTGCCAAGTGAGTCTCACTAAGAGCAGCGATGTGCACACCGTAGCGTCGGAGTTCTCTCGATACGAGAGCGGTTTTACGAGGAGGACACAGGCTACTTTCGCGATCAAGGAGGGTTCGCACATTCCACGCTGCAAAGGTCATATTATTAATTTTAACGGGTTTCCGTCTGAGATTATTATGTATCTTTCGACCACGAGTTATTGATGCAGAGACAGCCGTGGTTACTCTCTCTTTTTATACAGGGTTAAGCCTTTTTTAGGACACCTTTTCTAGTCCCCTCCCCGGATTGGGGGAAGCAGGGCCTCTCTAAATAGAGCTGCTTCGTCACCCAGGGAGCTGCCGAATTGCACTGTTAACCCAATGCAGTGCAAAGCGACCATCTACCCTAGGTCGCCTGCGTGTAGACATCAGACAAAGCCAAGTTGGCATCACAACCGGACCTCTCTACCTCTGCCCATCGCCGCAGGGCTAAATCGGAGTCCATTTGGCAGACCAAGTCAATTGCGCAGGAGATATTAAAGTGCACGAAACGTAGCAACGACAGTGTGTGCGCATACACAGGTGCACTCTTATCTCTACCTCCCTGTATCCAATGGAACGGTAAACCGCCACAATTGGAGAAAGGTAGAGACGTCCCTAGGCGTTAGCATGGCCTCTAACGCGAACCATGAGCCATGAGAAGGGCTGTGCCTGGCCGGGATCGCCAGTGGATCTTAGCAGGAGGCATCTGCTTGGAATTTGAGATTGAGGGAGAGGAGGGTAGGATACTGCTGCCACGGAACGGAGAGGAGTGTGACAACAGAAGCTCGAGTAGTCGGGGTCGGGGCGGTAACCGCCGCTCTACTGACGGCGCTCGCCGCCGTGCTCGACACTGTGCACGACATTGTGGCGCCCTCCAGCGGACACGCCAGGTACTGTGGAGAGCCTGCTCTCGCACACGTCCGGCACCGGCGGTGACCGCCGCGCTACTGACCGCGCTCGCCGCCGTGCGACACTGTGCACGACACTGTGGCGCCCTCCAGCGGACACGCCAGGTACTGTGGAGAGCCTGCTCTCGCACACGTCCGGCACCGGCGGTGACCGCCGCGCTACTGACCGCGCTCGCCGCCGTGCGACACTGTGCACGACACTGTGGCGCCCTCCAGCGGACACGCCAGGTACTGTGGAGAGCCTGCTCTCGCACACGTCCGGCACCGGCGGTGACCGCCGCGCTACTGACCGCGCTCGCCGCCGTGCGACACTGTGCACGACACTGTGGCGCCCTCCAGCGGACACGCCAGGTACTGTGGAGAGCCTGCTCTCGCACACGTCCGGCACCGGCGGTGACCGCCGCGCTACTGACCGCGCTCGCCGCCGTGCGACACTGTGCACGACACTGTGGCGCCCTCCAGCGGACACGCCAGGTACTGTGGAGAGCCTGCTCTCGCACACGTCCGGCACCGGCGGTGACCGCCGCGCTACTGACCGCGCTCGCCGCCGTGCGACACTGTGCACGACACTGTGGCGCCCTCCAGCGGACACGCCAGGTACTGTGGAGAGCCTGCTCTCGCACACGTCCGGCACCGGCGGTGACCGCCGCGCTACTGAAATGATCCTATAACCTGCCCAGGAGTATGAAGAATATTTGTACTAAGTTTCATTAAAATCCGTCGAGTAGTTTTTGTTTCCATAACGAACATACAGACAGACAGACAGACAGACAGACAAAATTTTTACTGATTGCATTTTTGGCATCAGTATCGATCACTAATCACCCCCTGATAGATATTTTGGAAATATATTTAATGTACAGAATTGACCTCTCTACAGACTTATTATAAGTATAGATATACTAACTAAAGTGTCTGGTAAATAAAATAAAATAAAAATAGCCTTTATTCAATTTTATTTTTTATTTTATAACTAAAGTGTCTGGTAGCTGACCTTAATATAATTCGAAAAAGTCTAGTTAGCACAGTGCAGGACACCCCATAATAGTAGCGAAAAGTCCCCTTTTTGAGGTGTGGCTCGAGCTACTATATGGACGGGCCGGAGGACACGGTGAACCTCATAGTCCTGGTATGCCCTGCCTGGGAAGGGCACCGCCGTGTCCTCGTCGTTTAAGAATTTGTCAGTACCAAGTTGGTTATACCTACCATATTTATTACTTTGGCTGACTTTGACCAGCTATTATGAATAATATCCAGGGGCCCGATTCCCCTAATTTTACTTAAGCGACATACGATTGACGTTCGACTGAGATCCAATCCCGACTCAATTACGACTGATGCGTATGTGGCATTCCGCTATTTTTTCTTTTTATCATAAATAATAGTTATTTTCATCCCACCATCTCGGAAAGAGTAGTTTTACCCTTTGATATCTGAGCGCAAAAGCCGTTTTTATCCTCTAGAGCGGCAAAGTGATTCGAATTTAGAACATCGTGTGCAATACTCCATTTGTGACAATCTTGATAAGACTTTTCAAACAAATACATATTAAACAAATAAAATACTGCTTAAAATAATTATTCAATTATTATTGTTTTTACATAGATTTTTAACCTCAGTTTCATTTTTAAACTGAGTTTTCAAATAAATGAACTTTAAAAGGTACTTCTTTTTAATTTGATACTCATATGTGCGCGCCATTTTGTTTTTTTGCATTTAGTCATTTCCATGTAATTTTCTCGATGAAGTGGGATGAAATTATTATTTTTTATTGTTTTGAGGTCGATTTTAAACCTCATTACATTTTTAAACTGAGTTAGTAAAAGCGGAGTACATAAGTAAATAAGAAGAAGTCGAGTTGCGGGCTCAGTGCCACTACTGAGGAGATAAGAATTTAATTATACTTAAAGCTTTTGATATTTTTTTTCTTAGTAGGCACTGCAAATATGCATTTATAAAATAAATAAGACTTAGGTACATACTTAATACAAAAATATTTATGGACAGAAAATTCAGAACAAGTCATTTACAGAACCTTCAAAACACATTGATTCCCGTACATGAAGGGCTTCTTGGGATGCGGCGAACTCGTGGGAAACAACTAGTGCATGTGATTATCTAGCTAGGTGCTGCATGTATGGGAAGCCGCGAGTTTATCACGGTTGCGCGGAGGCTGCGGCGGCGGCGGCGTGCGCAACGTCGCAAATCACATTTGTAGCGACGCAACGCGACGTGACGCGACGCGCCCCGACAAATAAATCGCTTCGATGGTGTAACACTCTGCTGCAACCTTTTTATGTCTACTTAGCTGAAAATCGCAGTGGTTCATGAACTTTATATTTAGAGAACTTGAATATATTTTGTTGTTTTTGGGGTTAAGCCGTTCTCATAATAAGTACCTATTGGAAATGTCAAAGTGTCATTCCTAGTTATGTGTTTATTTTCAATATGTATTCTCGAGCGCGATATACCTGTATGTTTTTATTCAGTTACCTGTTGTACGCTTTTCATTATATCTGAAACTCTGATCTTATTCTATTCTTTTTCTATTTTAGTTGTAAGCAGCTGATACCTACGTTTTGTCGAACCTTTAGGAATTGATAAGAAAGGAAAAGGAAAGTTTGTAGTGTGTGTGTGTGTGTGGGAGTAATTCTGAGTGGATTTTGAATGCGGGTTGTGAGCAATCCGCTGGACGCCGCTGACGGACGGGCGCCATGTGTTCGCGCACATTAGCGCAGCCAGTCAAATAGCCGTGTATGACCTCGATCAACTAGCCGCTGTTCCTAAGTACCAAATGTTACAAGTCATTCTCATATTACATCTACATTTGGTGTAGCAGATATTTCATCAAATATTGAAATGGACGTGTGTGTAGAGACAGAATTTCCGCTACATATCCGACATGCGTTGTAATTGTACTTACATTAAGGGTATCTCGCTATTTATGCGTAATTCCTCAGTCGGCTTTGTGTAAAATCGTCGGATAACGAGGTAATAGCTTATTCACGGCGGGAAGCCACGCGCCGCACTCAAACAGCTCCAATTTATTAAGAGATTAATTATTCTAAATCGCTCCACTATTAACTGTACGCAGCTTATTACATGGTTGTAAGCGTTACATGCGTCTCGAGGAACGTTAGGGCACTGCTACACAGGGCACCCCACGCGGCGTACTTATCGTTGATACTTGGTGAGTGGACTACGGTGAGTACGGCTTCAGGAATATCAGTCAATCTGTTTGAATAATAGGCATGATGACAGTACCTAATTAAAAATCATTAAAATCATTAATTTACATTTATTAAATTAAACTTGAAGCTTGGAATATGAAACGCGCATTGTTTTCTTTATTAATAATGTGATTAATATGTATTTTAATAAAATAAAATTACGAAATAAGGCAATCCGCCATGATATCTTGAACACCAATCAGAGTGCATGACGTCATCTCTCGATCGACGCATAACACAACTCGCACGAACGTCACATTTCGTATTGTAAACTGCCACTGCGAATCTCTGTGTTTTTATTAATTAACTAGCTTTCGCCCGCGGTTTCACCCGCGTCCCGTAGCCGGATGGTGACAAAAACAACATCCCAAAACCTTCTCCCGGGTCTAAGTTACCTTCCCTCTAATTTTCAGCCAAATCCGTCAAGCCGTTTTCTTGTTATGTAGACAACGGAAAGCGGGTTTCATTTTTATATACATCTATATATTGTATATAGATTGTTTATAACGAGTACTATTTGAATGTAAATGTTATTAAAATCGAATATAAAATAACACAAATCATGAAGCAAGGATTTATAGCGCTAATTTGCCTAGAATCGATATAATAATGCTAGGAGAGTTTTTGGCATCAAATAAAGATATCTTTAGGATGCAAAAAAGATGTATTATGTCTATGTGTAAACTAAAAGTAACAGACAGTTGTGCGCCTTTTTAGGGCTCCGTAACCAAAAAGTAAAACGGGACCCTATTGTTTTCGCTCCTCTGTCCGTCCATCCATCCGTCCGTCAGTCTGTCCGTCCGCTCATCCGTCCGTCCGTCCGTCCGTCCATACGACCGTCCGTCCGTCCGTCCGTCCATCCGTCCACCCGTCCGTCCGTCCGTTTATCCGTCCATCCGTCCGTCCGTCCGTCCGTCCGTCCGTCCGTCCGTCCGTCCATCCGTCCATCCGTCCGTCCGTCCGGCCGTCCGTCTTTCATACAACAAATGTGTTTTTTTTAATGGTAGGTACGGAATCCTTCGTGGGCGAGTCCGACTCGCGCTTGGCCGGTTTTTTACATTTAGACCTCGTACAAAATATTATTATTACCAAATACGAGTTTTATATAGGTACTATACTAGAATCTTACCTTGGAGAGGCCTATGTCCAGCAGTGGACTGCGATAGGTTGATGATGATAATGATGATGATACTAGAATCGTCACTAACTTCAATTTTTAATACAATGTTTTTTAATTGAAGGTTATAAATGGCAATATGCTAAAAACGAGGCCGAGTAAGTAAATTAGATGACAGTGTATAAATAAGAAGGACAAGTCACAATAGTTGATGACCTTTACTTGAAGCTTTCTATAGAATATTTAGTTGACGTTGTAAAAAAGACGAACTATGTCATTTCCCCGTTGCTTAGTTATAAAATTAGAAGTTTAATCATGTGTCCAATAAATAATTTTGTGGCTAGACTTATAATTTCCCCTTTTGAATCTCGCCTTGCAAGTTTAAGCCACTTTTTTATTATTTTTTTAATCTGAGAAACGTACACAAATAACTTATTATTGAGTTGTAATGGATGTGTTCCTACACTGGGGGACCCCACGCCACTTATACACTTTCGAATTCATATTTAATAACACAAAAAACTTAATTATTGAACGAGCGTTGTTTACTTGCGTCTTGTTAACCCAAGGCGTGACGTCACTTAAAAATTTGTCATCACGCCTATTGTGCAAGTTGTACCCCTCACTGGTCAGACGGGAATATTGATCGATAGCGAGTGTTTCTATCGCCGGCGCTCGTGCGGCAGACGTGCGGCGTGCGTGCGGCGTGACGTCACGTGACGTGTAGTACGCGCTTTATTGTTATGTCGCTGTTTGGGGTTCATGTCTGATGGTATAGTTGGCCGTTATTCCTTTATTGGACTGTTTTTATATTGGCTACATTGGTTTTATGCCCTGAACGGTTGTTTAGAGACGTGCTCTTGTATGTTGTTTATTATCAAATATTCTATATTTATATGTTACGCATACATTCGTAGGTATCCATTAATTGTTATCATGTTTTTTTAAATCTAAATTAAAGAAATACAACAATTGTTAAATTAGATACTGGACTTAGAAAATTATAAATTTACAAAAAAAGCCCCCGACCCAAAAAAGGTACGCAATTATGACAAAAGGTTAAAAACGCTAAACCTTATAAAAAGCAAAAAAATAACTTTTAACACTACGTAAGTACCAACTGACATGCTTTAGTTGGTACTTACACACAATTTATATTCCCTCGACACGTCAAAATTTAGTTAAGTCTGACATGCTTTAGTTTGTATTTACGTAGTGTTTAAAGTTATTTTTTGCTTTTTATAGGGTTTAATTGCGTAGTTTTTTTGGGTCCGGGGTTTTTTTAAATTTATAATTTAATTTTATTTCATGCTTTTTGAAGGAGCTCCTTAATTTTTCCTTCTTTCATTTAATTTCTTTTATTTTAAGATGGGTCGCTATATGCGATCTCGGCCAAAGGAAGCTGTTTAACAATCCTCATGACAAACTGGCTCTGGGAGAATTGCACAGATTGAGAAACAATGAAGATGAATTCATTATTCTAGATTTTCAGCAAAAATATACATCGGTTTATCCGTTTCATTCCGGCATTCCAGGGTTTCATCCGTCACATCCCATTTCCAGCATCAGGTTCTCGTCAATTAGAAACATGAAGAGAACTAGTCAAGACAAGATGTACTATGCTTAACTGAGCATTTCGTTATGGAAGGCTATGAAAGTCACATAAATGTACCTAACTACTACCTTGCAGCGTGTTATAGTCGCAAAGAAAGTAAGAGAGGAGGTGCGTGCATTCTCGTAGAAAAGGGACACCAATCCCGGGAAATAACAAAAATCACACAAATGTCTACCACTGGTGTATTGGAATGCTGTGCTGTAGAACTAATAAAGCAAAAAACCATTATAGTGTGTGTATATAGAGTCCCTAAACTAAACAATTTTAGCCTTTGTTTGGATAAATTAGATATTTTAATGTGTAGTATTTAAAAAAATGGATTTAAGAATGTAATTATTGCGGGAGATTTTAATATAAACGTACTTCTAAAAAACAAACAAACTACAGATTTTGAATGTTTACTATTAAATTATAACTTACACTTAGCTCTAAGAGAGGCGACCCGCCTGAAGAGTCAGACATGTATAGATAATTTCTAATAAGGCAACTGTATTGGAGCTTGCACTGTCCGACCATACGGCGCAGATTTTAAAATGTCCGGTGGAATCCGTTTGCTCTATTGATCGATGGCGTACCATCAAAAGGGACTATAATGCAGATAACATAAATAAATTTAAATCATATATTAAGAGTCTATCTTTTAAAGATGTTTATGAATCCAGAGATCCGAATGAAGCATACAGTGCATTTTTTGAAATTTATAACTTTCTCTATGAACAATGCTTTCCTAAAACTACTGTATATACAACATGTAACGTAATTAACGCACACCCTCAAACACCCTAATTAGAATATTATGTTATAATCATAATACATACACTGAATTTTTAATTTAACATGTATATGCATTGTTATTTACTAAATTAGTTATACCAATTCTTGGAGAACTTTTTGGTCATACTACCTACTACGCACGCAACGCACTCGACTCGACACAACATAACGAAACTACGGAAAAAGCCGACAATACACGAAGTCTTATTACTTTGAGTTACGGTCTATTTGAATTTGTTTTGACTGTACATGGTTAATATGACAATAATTTCCATAGTTTTAATTATTTTTGGGATAAAAAATTACCTATATTAAAAATGATATACTTAAATCGATTCAGTAAACGATTCTGAACAAACTAATTTCAGGATGTGCGTTAATTAAGTTACATGTTGTATAAACGTAAAGAAAAAACAAACATGGATATCACCAGGTGTGAAACTGTGTAGTAAGAAAAAACGAACACTTCTATGGAAATACAGATCAAATCCAACCATGCAAAATAAAATATACTTAAAAAAATACTCTAAATTATTTAAAACAATCATCAATAAAACAAAATGTGCACAAAACACATATAAAATTAAAACATCAAAAAATAAATCTAAAACTACTTGGCAACTAATAAACAATAAAAAAATTAATCTACCTAAACATAACATAAATAAAATTCGTAATGGAAATAAATATATTACCAGTCCTAATGGAATAGCCACCTTATTTAATAATTATTTTGTTGATAAAATCCAACCATCCTCTTCCCAATCCGGTAGAGTCAATAAACACATTGTTAGCAGAAAAGACTCAATGTTTATGCTTCCAAGTATGCCACAAGACATACAAAAACTTATTAATTCATTAAAGAACACTAACAGCGTGGGATATGATGGCTTCAGTACAAAAATTATAAAAGAAGTATCGAGTGGTATATGTGAACCATTGAGTCATATTATTAATTTGTGCATTACTGAAGGTGTTTTTCCTGACGCTTTAAAGAAGTCAGTAGTAAAACCTTTATTTAAAAAACAAGATAAAGAATTGGTTGAGTTCTATAGACCTATTTCACTTATACCAATTTTTTCTAAAATAATTGAAAAATATATTTATAAAGAATTAAATACATACTTAGAAAAAAATAAGATACTCTGTGACGAACAAAAAGGTTTTAGAGCTAAGAAAACTATAAACATGGCTATATATGATTTTTTATATAAAATAATGTTAAATATAGATAAAAGAAATCCAGTATGTGCAATTTTTTGCGATATGACACAAGCCTTTGACTATGTCCAACATAATACACTACTAAGTAAACTAGAATGTTATGGAATAAGAGGAAATATACACAATCTCATAAAATCCTATTTACAAAATAGAAAACAAGTTACAGCAATAAGTAGTATTAATAGTGAAACCAAATTTGAGGAAATATCTGTATCAGAAGAGCGACAGGTTGTATATGGCGTTCCACAGGGAAGTGTTCTGGGCCCTCTCTTATTTACAATCTACATAAATGATTTCCCCAAGTGTGTAGAACATATCATGACGCTATTCGCTGATGATAGTACTATAACTATTCCATGCAATAAAAAAGATGAGTTTAATCAAGACATATATAATACATTAAATAATAGCATAGAATGGTTGGAAAATAATAATTTAAAAATTAATTTGAATAAAACCGTAATCACTTATTTTGGTCAACGAACAAATGTAGAAAATAATAATGATATTAAATATAAAAACAATAAAATTGAATCGGTTGCCTCGACTAAATTCTTAGGCTTAATATAAAAGACCAAAATCTCAACTGGAAATCTCACTTAGAAAACCTATCCAAAAAACTTAGCAATAGTGCATTTGCCTTATATAGTCTATCACAAACGATGAATGCAGTAGAAACATTATTAATAGCCTACTATGGAATAGCTGAATCTATCCTTAGGTATGGCTTGATATTCTGGGGCAATTCCACGGATTGGGAGACCATTTTTAGAGCTCAAAAAAGATGCCTGAGGTCGATCTTCAAATTGAAGGTAACTGATAGCTGTAAACCGTATCCCACCCAAAACAAAAATGTGAAAGGCTGCCAAGTTCGATAATATGGAAATCCTTCGCCTATAAAAGAAGTGAGATCTGAATAAGTACCAAGTTCCATACACATACCTCAGTTAAAAATAGTTATTTTTTAATGATGTTACTTGGCAAGTTTTCACACACCTTGTTATAAACCTACTAAACGCAATGAATCAAGTATTTAATTTACTATTAAAACTTGCCAAGTAACATTATTAAAAAATAACTATTTTTAACTGAGGTATGTGTATGGAACTTGGTACTTATTCAGATCTCACTTCTTTTATAGGCGAAGGATTTCCATATTATCGAACTTGGCAGCCTTTCACATTTTTGTTTTGGGTGGGATTTCATTTATTTTTGTAAGGTTGTTTATTTTATTTTTTCTTCTTATGATTAAGTTAGTTAAGAAAATGTCTCATTTATACTATCTTTCAGATTTTTGAATATGCACAATGCTTCTTACAAAGAAATGAACTAGATTAACTAAATGGACTAGATTTACCAACTGACTGACATGACATGTTATCATATATTATGTTCGTGGATCAAAGTTACACATTCGTTATTTTCGAAAGTGACTCACACTTGGCCGTTTTCAGATTTTTACTTTGACTAAATACAAACCTTTGTAACGAATTTCAGATCGGTACGACCATTATTATATAAATATAGATAAATTTAGTTCGTTTTAGTTCCTTAGGGGTATTTTACACTGAGTATTTTACACCTTCATTATTTTGAAACCGACTCACACTTGGCCATTTTCAGATTTTTCCCTTTACCTTGACATAAAGACCTACCTCCATGCCAAATTTCAAGTCAATACGACCATTGGAAGTGGTCTAGGTTTTTGATCAGTGAGTCAGTCAGTCAGTCAGTCAGTCAGTGAGTGTATAGTAAAAATTGCGATTTTCTGACGTCAATATCTCAAGACCTGCAATAGGTATATTAATGAAATTTTTGTATTTTAGATAAGTGAGGGGGTCTCAACAGATACTAGAAATTTGATATGCGTAAATAAAATAGATTTTGAGTTATAGGGGGGTCGAATTTGGCCCGAAATGGTTCGTGTAATATAACCCACGGCCGGTGTGTCGCTTTTTTTGCTCGAACTTGGCGGACACACTGCCGTGTGTCTAGATTTCGAACAGTATAAGATCCTTACATTGCCATCTCTATACATTCTCGAAGTTGTCATGTTCGTCAAATGCAATCCTCATTTATTTCCGCGTCTCGAGGATGTAACACATCGAAATAGACGTGACAATAGCAAACTCTGTCTTCATCCGTGTAAAACTGCACTTATGCGCAGAAGTATATTTTGTATGGCACCTATCATTTACAACAAATTGCCTAAGAGCTGGAGAGAACTCAATACCGAAGCTCTGAAACGTCGGCTCAAATTATTTTTAGTACAGAGAGCATACTATAATATTATAGAGTTTCTCGATGAAAAATTATTATAATAATTAGATTTTAAGTAGGATTTGTTTATTTTTTTAGTTCCTTCATTTACTTATTTTTTAGTTCATAATTAATTTTGTAAATATTTGCATGCCATGGCAAATGGCAAACATGTTTTTAAGATCATATTATTTAATTGTACCATCTTACATACATGCACCTGCGTGTGTGTGTATGTATACACATGTTTATCCTAATCCTAATCCTAACTATCCTAACTAATATTATAAATGTGAAAGTAACTCTGTCTGTCTGTCTGTCTGTCTTTCTGTCTGTCTTTCTGTCTGTCTGTCTGTCTTTTCTTCACGCCTATACTACTGAACCGATTTGTGTGAAATTTGGTACAGACATAGTTTGGAACTTGAGAAAGGACATAGGATAGTTTTTATTACAAAAAAATATAAAAATAAAAATAAAATTTATTTCGGACATATAGCGCCATCTATTGGTCAAACCAAAAATCACTATTCCACGCGAACGAAGTCGCGGGCAAAAGCTAGTGGCAAATAAATGATTCTATTCTATTCTACAATTTCAACGAGCCCAAACCAGGCCTCCGTCACTCTATGTACTTGCGCGCTATAAGTGCCTACCGCCCAACCGAGCGGTTTCGGTCCGCCGGCGGATCAAATTCAGTGCGGTTTTCGCAAGCGAAGCGCGCGCACGCCGTTCAATTTTTAACCGACTTCTAATAGTGCTGTTCGTTCGTACGCGTATTACGATGCCGTGTGGTGCCTTATGTGCTGTAGATGGGTGTAAATCGAGCAAAAGAAGGGATAAACACCTAACATTTTTCCATTTACCTGTCAACGAAGAAAGGTGAGTGATAAATTATTACTAGTTTTTGTCGTTTAAATTTTTTTCCATTCACATACCGTTAGAGACCTAATTAAAAGACAGTAGGTACAGTAGGTGTGCGGACACCGGTATCCATTTAGAATTTGACAGTTTAATAGGTATATATACTAAGCGTTAGCTTGCCTTTCAGACACAGATTTACATAATTTTGTTACATAGAAACGTTATACCACAGAATAATTAATAGTACCTACAAGGTACAGAAGATGCACTCTTCGAAAGAAAATATTCGCATATATACTGCTAAACTAACAACTGCAATAATGTTCATAAAACACTGCAAAGCACGGGCGTAACCTTCAAAAAATGTGCCTACAAGTCCTTGACGCGCTCGTGACGAATCAAAATGCGCAAACCATACAAGTCAAACTTCTCAGTTTGGCCTGTACCTATGTCTGATCACCTCCTTTTTTTTAAGTTGGTTAAATATTTTATAAATGAGTCAGAACATATTCACAGTTCTCAATAACATAGATAAAAAGTTATGTTAATTTAATTTTACCGAAGAGGCAGCCCTGCGATTACTGTGGAATCGCGCGGTGCGAAGCAATCACTGCTGTACGCTTGAGCATTTAGGCGCATTTTAGCATACAGTGGGTGTTGACGCGAAGGAGAAGGCAATTATCGTAATAGGTATTGGAAATTTTCTACTGAGTGAAGTATCTGTTACGTAGCAACTATTCAGTAATCTGTGCCCAAACTCGATGGGTTTACTTAAAGGCAGTTCAGGGTTACGTCTCCTACCTTCGTGCCCTAACAGCAGACTAGCTCAGTGGTTCCAGAAGACATTAGTGTTTCAAATTTCAGATCCCACATATGCTTGCAAGTAAACTGAGCGTGTAACATTCCTATCACATCTAACAAACGAGCTGATGACCTTGAAGACCTGAACCGATTTCCACCAAACATAGCTAAGAACACTGACATACCTTTTTAACCCCCGACGCAAAAACGACGGGGTGTTATAAGTTTGACGTGTCTGTGTGTGTGTGTGTGTGTATGTGGCATCGTAGCTCCCAAACGGATGATCCGATTGTAATTCGGTTTTTTTTTGTTTAAAAGGAATGTCATTCGGGAGTGTTCTTAGCTATGTTTGGTGGAAATCGGTTCAGTTCTTCAAGGTCATCAGCTCGTTTGTTAGGTGTGATAGGAATGTTACACGCTCAGTTTACTTGCAAGGATATATGGGATCTGAAATTTGAAACACTAATGTCTTCTGGAACCACTGAGCTGGTCTGCTGTTAGGGCACGAAGGTAGGAGACGTAACCCTGAACTGCCTTTTGGTAAACCCATCGAGTTTGGGCTCGTTGAATTTGTCTTGACGAGTTCCCTTCATGTTTCTAACTGACGAGAACCTGATGTTGGAAATGGGATGTGGCGGATGAAACCCTGGAATGCCGGAATGAAACGGTTAAACCGAGTTATATATTTTTACTGAAAATCTAGAATGACCAAAGGTTAATCTTTATTGTTTCTCAATCTGTGCAATTCTCCCAGAGCCAGTTTGTCATGAGCACTATTAAACAGCTTCCTTTGGCCGAGATCGCATATAGCGACCCCATCTTAAAATAAAAGAAATTAAATGAATGAAGGAAAAATTAAGGAGCTCTTTTAAAAAGCATGAAATAAAATAAAATTATAAATTAAAAAAAACCCCCGACCTAAAAAAAGTACGCAATTATTATGACAAAAGGTTAAAAACGCTAAACCCTATAAAAAGCAAAAAATAACTTTTAACACTACGTAAGTACCAATTAAAGCATGTCAGACTAAACTAAATTTTGACGTGTCGAGGGACCGCTTTTTACCTTCAAAAATACTTACATAAATCAAATGATACCTACCTAATTACAACATTCGCATTAAAAAAACACGAATCTTAATTAGATAATTAGAGCGGTCCCCGACACGACAAAATTTAGTTTAGTCTGACATGCTTTAGTTGGTACTTAGGTATTGTTAAAAGTTATTTTTTGCTTTTTATAGGGTTTAGCTTTTTAACCTTTTGTCATAATAATTGTGTACTTTTTTTGGGTCGGGGGTTTTTTTAAATTTATAATTTAATAAACAAAAAAATCCGCATTACAATCGGATCATCTGTTTGGGAGCTACTATGCCACATACACACACACACACACACACACACACACACACATACACACACACAGACACGTCAAACTTATGACACCCCGTCGTTTTTGCGTCGGGGGTTAAAATAAAAGCGACTAAAGCATGTCAGACTAAACTAAATTTTGTCGTGTCGGGGACCGCTCTAATTATCTAATTAAGATTCGTGTTTTTTTAATGCGAATGTTGTAATTAGGTAGGTATCATTTGATTTATGTAAGTATTTTTGAAGGTAAAAAGCGGTCCCTCGACACGTCAAAATTTAGTTTAGTCTGACATGCTTTAATTGGTACTTACGTAGTGTTAAAAGTTATTTTTTGCTTTTTATAGGGTTTAGCGTTTTTAACCTTTTGTCATAATAATTGCGTACTTTTTTTAGGTCGGGGGTTTTTTTTAATTTATAATTTTATTTTATTTCATGCTTTTTAAAAGAGCTCCTTAATTTTTCCTTCATTCATTTAATTTCTTTTATTTTAAGATGGGGTCGCTATATGCGATCTCGGCCAAAGGAAGCTGTTTAATAGTGCTCATGACAAACTGGCTCTGGGAGAATTGCACAGATTGAGAAACAATAAAGATTAACCTTTGGTCATTCTAGATTTTCAGTAAAAATATATAACTCGGTTTAACCGTTTCATTCCGGCATTCCAGGGTTTCATCCGCCACATCCCATTTCCAACATCAGGTTCTCGTCAGTTAGAAACATGAAGGGAACTCGTCAAGACAAATTCAACGAGCCCAAACTCGATGGGTTTACCAAAAGGCAGTTCAGGGTTACGTCTCCTACCTTCGTGCCCTAACAGCAGACCAGCTCAGTGGTTCCAGAAGACATTAGTGTTTCAAATTTCAGATCCCATATATCCTTGCAAGTAAACTGAGCGTGTAACATTCCTATCACACCTAACAAACGAGCTGATGACCTTGAAGAACTGAACCGATTTCCACCAAACATAGCTAAGAACACTCCCGAATGACATTCCTTTTAAACAAAAAAAAACCGAATTACAATCGGATCATCCGTTTGGGAGCTACGATGCCACATACACACACACACACACACAGACACGTCAAACTTATAACACCCCGTCGTTTTTGCGTCGGGGGTTAAAAAGGTATGTCAGTGTTCTTAGCTATGTTTGGTGGAAATCGGTTCAGGTCTTCAAGGTCATCAGCTCGTTTGTTAGATGTGATAGGAATGTTACACGCTCAGTTTACTTGCAAGCATATGTGGGATCTGAAATTTGAAACACTAATGTCTTCTGGAACCACTGAGCTAGTCTGCTGTTAGGGCACGAAGGTAGGAGACGTAACCCTGAACTGCCTTTAAGTAAACCCATCGAGTTTGGGCACAGATTACTGAATAGTTGCTACGTAACAGATACTTCACTCAGTAGAAAATTTCCAATACCTATTACGATAATTGCCTTCTCCTTCGCGTCAACACCCACTGTATGCTAAAATGCGCCTAAATGCTCAAGCGTACAGCAGTGATTGCTTCGCACCGCGCGATTCCACAGTAATCGCAGGGCTGCCTCTTCGGTAAAATTAAATTAACATAACTTTTTATCTATGTTATTGAGAACTGTGAATATGTTCTGACTCATTTATAAAATATTTAACCAACTTAAAAAAAAGGAGGTGATCAGACATAGGTACAGGCCAAACTGAGAAGTTTGACTTGTATGGTTTGCGCATTTTGATTCGTCACGAGCGCGTCAAGGACTTGTAGGCACATTTTTTGAAGGTTACGCCCGTGCTTTGCAGTGTTTTATGAACATTATTGCAGTTGTTAGTTTAGCAGTATATATGCGAATATTTTCTTTCGAAGAGTGCATCTTCTGTACCTTGTAGGTACTATTAATTATTCTGTGGTATAACGTTTCTATGTAACAAAATTATGTAAATCTGTGTCTGAAAGGCAAGCTAACGCTTAGTATATATACCTATTAAACTGTCAAATTCTAAATGGATACCGGTGTCCGCACACCTACTGTACCTACTGTCTTTTAATTAGGTCTCTAACGGTATGTGAATGGAAAAAAATTTAAACGACAAAAACTAGTAATAATTTATCACTCACCTTTCTTCGTTGACAGGTAAATGGAAAAATGTTAGGTGTTTATCCCTTCTTTTGCTCGATTTACACCCATCTACAGCACATAAGGCACCACACGGCATCGTAATACGCGTACGAACGAACAGCACTATTAGAAGTCGGTTAAAAATTGAACGGCGTGCGCGCGCTTCGCTTGCGAAAACCGCACTGAATTTGATCCGCCGGCGGACCGAAACCGCTCGGTTGGGCGGTAGGCACTTATAGCGCGCAAGTACATAGAGTGACGGAGGCCTGGTTTGGGCTCGTTGAAATTGTAGAATAGAATAGAATCATTTATTTGCCACTAGCTTTTGCCCGCGACTTCGTTCGCGTGGAATAGTGATTTTTGGTTTGACCAATAGATGGCGCTATATGTCCGAAATAAATTTTATTTTTATTTTTATATTTTTTTGTAATAAAAACTATCCTATGTCCTTTCTCAAGTTCCAAACTATGTCTGTACCAAATTTCACACAAATCGGTTCAGTAGTATAGGCGTGAAGAAAAGACAGACAGACAGACAGAAAGACAGACAGAAAGACAGACAGACAGACAGACAGAGTTACTTTCACATTTATAATATTAGTTAGGATAGTTAGGATTAGGATTAGGATAAACATGTGTATACATACACACACACGCAGGTGCATGTATGTAAGATGGTACAATTAAATAATATGATCTTAAAAACATGTTTGCCATTTGCCATGGCATGCAAATATTTACAAAATTAATTATGAACTAAAAAATAAGTAAATGAAGGAACTAAAAAAATAAACAAATCCTACTTAAAATCTAATTATTATAATAATTTTTCATCGAGAAACTCTATAATATTATAGTATGCTCTCTGTACTAAAAATAATTTGAGCCGACGTTTCAGAGCTTCGGTATTGAGTTCTCTCCAGCTCTTAGGCAATTTGTTGTAAATGATAGGTGCCATACAAAATATACTTCTGCGCATAAGTGCAGTTTTACACGGATGAAGACAGAGTTTGCTATTGTCACGTCTATTTCGATGTGTTACATCCTCGAGACGCGGAAATAAATGAGGATTGCATTTGACGAACATGACAACTTCGAGAATGTATAGAGATGGCAATGTAAGGATCTTATACTGTTCGAAATCTAGACACACGGCAGTGTGTCCGCCAAGTTCGAGCAAAAAAAGCGACACACCGGCCGTGGGTTATATTACACGAACCATTTCGGGCCAAATTCGACCCCCCTATAACTCAAAATCTATTTTATTTACGCATATCAAATTTCTAGTATCTGTTGAGACCCCCTCACTTATCTAAAATACAAAAATTTCATTAATATACCTATTGCAGGTCTTGAGATATTGACGTCAGAAAATCGCAATTTTTACTATACACTCACTGACTGACTGACTGACTGACTGACTCACTGATCAAAAACCTAGACCACTTCCAATGGTCGTATTGACTTGAAATTTGGCATGGAGGTAGGTCTTTATGTCAAGGTAAAGGGAAAAATCTGAAAATGGCCAAGTGTGAGTCGGTTTCAAAATAATGAAGGTGTAAAATACTCAGTGTAAAATACCCCTAAGGAACTAAAACGAACTAAATTTATCTATATTTATATAATAATGGTCGACCCAAAAAAAGTACACAATTATTATGACAAAAGGTTAAAAACGCTAAACCCTATAAAAAGCAAAAAATAACTTTTAACACTACGTAAGTACCAATTAAAGCATGTCAGACTAAACTAAATTTTGACGTGTCGAGGGACCGCTTTTTACCTTCAAAAATACTTACATAAATCAAATGATACCTACCTAATTACAACATTCGCATTAAAAAAACACGAATCTTAATTAGATAATTAGAGCGGTCCCCGACACGACAAAATTTAGTTTAGTCTGACATGCTTTAGTTGGTACTTAGGTATTGTTAAAAGTTATTTTTTGCTTTTTATAGGGTTTAGCTTTTTAACCTTTTGTCATAATAATTGTGTACTTTTTTTGGGTCGGGGGTTTTTTTAAATTTATAATTTAATAAACAAAAAAATCCGCATTACAATCGGATCATCTGTTTGGGAGCTACTATGCCACATACACACACACACACACACACACACACACACACATACACACACACAGACACGTCAAACTTATGACACCCCGTCGTTTTTGCGTCGGGGGTTAAAATAAAAGCGACTAAAGCATGTCAGACTAAACTAAATTTTGTCGTGTCGGGTTTAGCGTTTTTAACCTTTTATTCTAGCTTCCTATCTGACGCACCCAGAAAGCCGTCGTCAATAGGTATACTATCTAGGTATATTCCTGATATTAGGGCGTTCAAGAAAACGGACAAACTTTGCAGCTTTATGAAAGGTAAGTAGGTAATTAAATGTAGATTAAAACCATGATTTATTTTGGTTTCATCTTTTGCTCGTTAAGGATTCCGTGTACCTAGTGATAGATACTTTAACTCAATCATGTAAATACCTCCTGCGTTAACATTAAGAAGTGTACTTATAAATGAACGGATAATAATAATGGTTCCGAAAAACAAATTAATCTCCAGCGATCTGTGGCCGACTATTATTCTTATTAACTAGCATTATAATGAATTACCGACAAAAAATCCAAAACATAAACGACAAAAAATATCAATTTTAACTACAAATATGAGCAGATTCAAATAACTTTTTCTCCTAAAAAAAATTCAATCTTCGAGTAATAAAACTAAAGCTCCGACTAGAATACTGAACTTCCGACAAAATTACTAAGTTACCGACAACAGAGGTTTTGACAAAATAATCATATTCTTGCAACTTGCATGAACTGTTTTAATTTCTATTGTTGCTTATTAAATTTATTTTTTAACTCTAAATAATAATGAAAATACCTCAACAGTTCGGCACGCGCGATCGGGTTCGGGTCGCGTTCAGCTAGTTTTCGTGTGCGAGTTCGAAAGATCCGAGCGCAGTGCGTTTGCAACGACCGATGCTTGCATGTTAGGTCTGTTTATGTTAAGAAAATAAATAGTTTTTGTTGCTTTTGCTTTCGTATATCACTAATATAACTAACTAGCCGTTTTCCCGTGGTTTCACCTGCGTCCCGTGGGAGCTACTGCCCGCACCGGGATAAAATATAGCTTATATTACTCGCACATAATATAGCTTTCTAATGGTGAAAGAATATTTAAAATCGGTCCAGTAGTTTTTGAGTTTATCCATTACAACCAAACAAACAAACAAAGTTTTCCTCTTTATAACATTAGTATAGAAGTATAGATAAATGTAGGTACTAAAGAAACTACTAACTTACTATATATTAAGGAAACTTAGTATTGTTCTGGATCGGAGGAGGAAGAGGAGGGAGCTGGTTCATCATTACCGGTGAAGAAGAATCGTCGAAATAAAAGTTGGGTCTTGATCAAATGCTACAACTTTCGAAAGTTGCCCTCGATTTCTCAGGGTTCTCATCATCAGATCCTGTCCTGATGACTATGAGACCAACTGGCAGCTATTCCGCGTTGAACAAAAAAGAATCACGTAAATCGGTTTATAAACCTCGGAGTATTCGACGTAGGTACATACTTACATAGAAAAAAAAAACATACCGGCCGAATTGAGAACCTCCTCCTTTTGGGGAAGTCGGTTAAAAATATTCTAGGAAACCAAAATCTACTTGGTTTTAGATTAAAGCGTAAATACTACTTTAATTCTAACTTTTTCCTGAACCTGAAATAAGTAACGATATCGAAGCATACCCGTGGTAAGTAAAATTCATGATATATGAAGCAAGTAAAAGTTATATTGCAAGTACATTTTTATATTTTTTTAAAGTATTGTTTAACCACTGAGAATAATATTTTCAGTATAATGTTATAGTTAAAATGGCACCAAGTCTATGAAATATGAAAGGTAATTTATGAATTAATAGTAGGCAAGTAAAGATTAAAAATTACAAAGCATAGTTTTCAGTAGAAAGTAATTTATACAGGTAGAATAGTATTAACAAACAGTGATGTTTATTTTTCAAAGACTTTAGTATCTCATTCGGTCATTTCGTAATTTTTATTCGGAGAAAAGTAGTCGGAAAGTCAGTATTTTAGTCAGTAGCTTTAGTATTTTGAGTAAGGGCAATTCTTATTTTTTTGTCGGAGCTTTTATTACTAGCCTAAATGAACTAGCTTCTGCCAGCGGTTTCACCCGCATCCCGTGGGAACCTCGGCACGGACCCGGATAAAAAGTAGCCTATAGCCTTCCTCAATAAATGGGCTATCTAACACTGAAAGAATTTTTCAAATCGGACCAGTAGTTCCTGAGATTAGCGCGTTCAAACAAACAAACTCTTTAGCTTTATAATATTAGTATAGATGAATGATTATATTATCCAAGGTTAGGTGTTACGCCGGAGTGAGCATTAGCGGTACTTAGCAGTACGACGTTACAGGGTAGTCGCGTCTCCCGCGCCGTGCATGTTAACGACTCGGCCGACAGACTCACCTACATTATTGATCGGCCGCGCACCTACATTATTAACAACCACGTCCTCGCAACCACCTCTTACAACTGCTGCTTAAATAAACACTACTCGTATACCGTGTCCCTGTGGCTGCGAGTGTGGCCGTGTCACTGCGCCGTGGTGTCTCTGTGGCGTCTCTGTGGCCGCTCGTGTGTAAATCCGGGTACAGCTAATAAAGTGATTCCTAATGAACGTGGCCAGTCTCACAGGTATGACGTCTACACTACATGCTATTGCTACGCGATCACTCGCTGTACCTCTACATATTATCTCTTTGTGATCACATTAAAATACTAATAACTCTTTATTTGAGCTTCAGTTTCATATAGGTAATAAGAATAGAAAATACTTACTGGTGGTAACAAACTAAAACAATGGGAACTAAAACTTGTTTATTTTTAAGATATACCTCATTTTATGATTAGACAGTCCAACAAGAGCTTTCACTATAATATACTTACTTGTTATAGCATACCTAATAATAATGGCGTCCACGGCCGATTTCAGCCACGGCGGCTGTTCTCATTTAAGGAGATCTGCCAGCTACGCAGGACATTTATAGTGCACGAGCATTTGCGTAGACACAGGTGCACTCCCTATTCCTTCACTCTCATAACCCGATGGGACGGCAATCCGACACGACCTCTATGCTATGTTATAGCATAGAGTGTGGTGTGTTCCTGTGGCGACGCGCGACGTGAACTGGTACGAGTAGTGGGAGACATGAAGTCATCAGGTGTGGCCGCCGCCTCTCAGCCGTGGGATAGGGGTAACCGACATGTTTTGTTATTCACACGTTCATGTTACACACGCTTATTTATACAGCAGGACTCATTTATAACAGTTCAGTGCCGTCCGTAAACTCGTAGACGTACTTCCTCACATGGGTAGTTGGGTAAAAAAGGATAGATATAGTTAAGTAACTCGCATTATTCACCTGTCAATCTGATTGATAAAGGATAGACAGAGGGCCGGAGTTTCGAGAAGACAATGTTCTCTAAAAACGCACAAACGCACATCTCTCACCCTAAACGCATATACCTGCTCCGTTCCGTCGTGGGTAAAAAGATTTGGACGCAGAATCAAAATGCGGGACTACTTGTATGACTAGAGTGAGATGCGCATTTGCCGACGACTCGGCCAGTAAGCAAGCAGGCAGCTAGCTGAGCTAAGATAATGATGACAAGACATGCTCATCCAGTGCTACAGAAACATCGTCGATGTAACCAGTGCGGCGGGTGACCGCGCCGACCGTCTGACACCATAACATTGTTCGACAACAGCATTGAAAATAACGGCCATGTTCCGCTCAGTCGAAACCTTCTGGCGAATAATTCTGTACTTCTGGGGAAATGACCAGCAATCCTGTAAAATGTTATGACGTGCCGTGGATCTGCCTCTTACAAATTAAACAAGGAATAAAAATATATTTTAATGGCTTCCTTTATGTTGTAAAAGAGACAGTAAAAAATATTGCCACCTTCCGTCCGCGCCACAATTTTGGGCAAATTGCTTTTTTAAGTCTATTGAGGAAATCCTGTTGAAGAGCTTTGACTTCACGCAAACTTCTAATGTGATTTTATTATCAAGTTTAGTTCTGACAAAGGTTGCTGTTATCGAGCATTTTTTACCCACGACGGAACGGAGCAGGTATATGCGTTTAGGGTGAGAGATGTGCGTTTGTGCGTTTGTGTGTTTGTGTGTGCGTTTGTGCAAAGTAATGTTCCCACATATCTTCTAAACTAATGATCTGATTTTGATGCGGTTTTCAATAAAGGGTTTGTGTTCGATGAGTTCATGTTCTTAGATAGGTGTCATGGCTGTAACTCACTAGGGGGCGCCACAATATTAGTCCAAACAGCAAAGTAATGTTCCCACCTACCTTCTAAGCTAATGATCCGATTTTGATGCGGTTTTCAATAACGTTTTTGTGTTCAATGAGTTCATGTTCTTAGATAGGTGTCATGGCTGTAACTCACTAGGGGGCGCCACAATATTAGTGCAAAAGAGCAAAGTAATGTTCCCACCTACCTTCGAAACTAATGATCCGATTTTGATGCGGTTTTCAATAACGGTTTTGTATGTAAAAGGCGAATGCATATACAGGAATGAATTTTATCCAGTGCGCAAACTTTGTCAACTTATAGTTAAATAAGTTTTATAGATACGTATATTTTTATTTTGTTACTAGCTTCTGCCAGCGAATTCGTCCGCGTTAAATTCGGACTTCGTGCAAAGAGAAGAAATAATAAACACCAGCTTATCCAATTATCTTAATATTACTTTTTTTTTTAAATTAGCGTGTGTGCGAGGGTGTTATAAACGTAATAGTAGACAAATATAATCAGATAGTTATTTTGTCACCCCCTGATAGTTATTTTGGAAATATATTTAATGTACAGAATTGACCTCTCTACAGATTTATTATAAGTGTAGATGTTTTAGTACAAAAAATTAAGCAAAATTAAAAATTTTGAAAAAACCCCCGACGGTAAAAATCTTATTGAAAAATAATAAAATAACTCAAAACCCCCGACTTAACCCAATTATATAGGAATATCCGTCGGGAGCTGCCATTAAACCAGCTAAAGGATTCTAGTGTCGTGAATACAATTATTGAAGAATTGTAGATGTTTAACGATGACATAAAATACACTCAATTAATTGTTGAAATTTCATATAGAAAAGGCAGCCCCCGACGGTTATTCCTATATAATTGGGTTAAGTCGGGGGTTTTGAGTTATTTTATTATTTTTCAATAAGATTTTTACCGTCGGGGGTTTTTTCAAAATTTTTAATTTTGCTTAATTTTATTTCAGACTTTTTAGAGAACATATACGAATTATAGTCTATATAATATGTTATTGCAATATTATTTTGGACCGATATTGTAGCGCCCTCTAGTGAGTTACAGGTGTAATTTTTATTATTTGGGAACATGCATTAAGCACGTACACATTGCTGATGAAAACAGAATTGTAATCGGACGTTTTGATTATATTGTAACATTGTTTGGCACTAATATTGTGGCGCCCCCTAGTGATTAATAGCTATGACACCTATCTAAGAACATGAACTCATCGAACACAAAACCGTTATTGAAAACCGCATCAAAATCGGATTATTAGTTTAGAAGGTAGGTGGGAACATTACTTTGCTGTTTGGACTAATATTGTGGCGCCCCCTAGTGAGTTACAGCCATGACACCTATCTAAGAACATGAACTCATTGAACACAAAAACGTTATTGAAAACCGCATCAAAATCGGATCATTAGCTTAGAAGGTAGGTGGGAACATTACTTTGCTGTTTGGACTAATATTGTGGCGCCCCCTAGTGAGTTACAGCCATGACACCTATCTAAGAACATGAACTCATCGAACACAAACCCTTTATTGAAAACCGCATCAAAATCAGATCATTAGTTTAGAAGATATGTGGGAACATTACTTTGCACAAACGCACACACAAACACACAAACACACAAACGCACATCTCTCACCCTAAACGCATATACCTGCTCCGTTCCGTCGTGGGTAAAAAATAAAAGTTATTGATAGTGAAAGATGTTTATTTTGTAACCGATTGTATGGTCACAGCCTTCATAGTAGGCACGGCGGCAACGTGAAACCGGTTTACTAATGCGCGCGCTGCTCCAAGAACGCGTGAGAATAGTTAGTATCCATATTTTGCTGTTTTTGGGGCGGATAAAAAATGATTTTTTTTTTTGCTAATGATGCAGATATGTTCTGTTAATGATTCTGGACCATCAGTTTTTATTGTGCACTGCTTAAAATTCATTCCCGTATACATAAGTCATTCAAGAAATGGTTATCCTGAAATACATTTTTAACCTCAATCGCAGAATAGAAACTAATTCTATTTCATTAATCTTTGATCTATTAAATAAAATGAAAGCAACTGAAGCTGAAACATTGATTTTCGATTATTAGACATTAATTAGAGCGCAGGAATAAAATGTTGAGAATAGTTCATAGTATTTTTGTGAGTTGTCACTCAGATGCGGGTACTGACGAGCTATACTTATCTTTACTTGGCAAACTCTGTCGCTAAATAAAACTACAACACCAAGTAGTATATTAGTATAGATTGAATTATCACTGCAACCCTGCACCCGCCTCCTCTGCTCTGCTGTGAGTGAGCTAGTCGCCACCGGACCAACTTCGCTCACAAGGCGGGAGTTACGCGATTGCCACTCGCCGCCACCAAATTAAATCGAATGTGACTTGATTTATATTCATGTAGTGCGGGAGCTGACAAGTGACGCGAGCGAGTGCCGCCTGACATCCCACTGACGCCGGAGATTGCCTCCTCCGTCGAACACGACAAACGATCCACTTTAATATACTAAACGGTGTTACTTCCAATGCAAACGACGCACAACTGGACCCGAACACGAACACTTCTTCATTTAGACAGGAACAGCGTCACGACGTGTCGAGATACAGCTACGACTGAACATTTTACTTCCCATAAAATAGGATATATTCTCTTCTGGGGAACCGAGCTTATTAAAATAATGTCCGGTCGTAATAAAGGCTGAGTGAATGCTCTCCGATGCAGTGGAGAGCTGTTCCATTGTTCCGCGTCCAACAATTTACTTGCTATACATAGTGCATTGCTTGCTGCGCGCTGTGAACAACGTAAAATAATGCAAGTCCGCCATTGTGTGCTCCGAGCACAAATACCCACTCGGTGAATAACAACACAATTTTTGAAGCGAACTACTCGGAGCAGCTGAACGTCTGCGCCTATAACGCTGAACTACTCGCGACTCCCACCTGCAGCCTACTGGTGGACCGAGTACTGCATCTGTGCTGGTACAATTGTGTTCTGATGTCATGAGTTCTTCTTCTTGAATGCTATTGTAAGATGTTTCTGTGATTATCAACGTTTTAGTGTTCATTGTAGCAATTTGGCACACACTGCGGCAAACAGGGGCCCGATTCTCCTAATTATACTTAAGCGTCATACAATTTTATTCACATTCGACTGAGATCCAATCCCGACTCAATTACGATTGAAGCGTATGTGGCATTCCGCTATTTTTTATTTGAAATAAACGTTTTTATCCTTTTCTGTCATTCAATAATGAATCATTTTGTCTGCAAATGATTTACGATTTCAATATGATTTGTAGAGCAAACTACCGTATTGACCAAAATCACCAAAATAGCAGACCCATCGCAAACCAATCGAATGTCGTTGGAATACTATTGGTCTTATTTTAGTAACAGAATGCCCGATATGGTTAAAACTGCTATTGTGATCATATTGCGATTCAATTTCTATTCGATTTTGACATTATTAACTTGGGAGAATCGGGCCCCAGAAGAATATAGGTACTTTATATTCCGCACCTAAGTATCAATTGTATTTCTTCAGCACGTGTATGTGCCTTCACAAAGTTAAGAAAATAATGATCTTAACACGATATGATATAAGTCTCGCAAATGACACAAATATACCGAGAAGGCAGTCGTCGGGGACATGTAAATGTTTGACCTTTTATTCAATCGCGTCCCCCCTCCCAAAAGCGCGCCCCCGCCCCCTCCACCCCCCTGGGGGCGTCCTCGCCTCCGACACCCCTATCCGTGTAGTATTTGCCTAATGCCACTCTCGGCTAGTACAATTAAGCAAGTTTCTAATTATATAGCTAATGTACTCGCTGCAAGTTGCCAAACGAATTTGTGGGCCAGCTGTGTGTTCAAATGTCAGAGTGCATTCTAGCTAATGATACAATGTAAATGTCAGAATAATTTGTTACAGTTCAACAAGTGCTACTCGAGCCTCAGTAAACACAAGTACCTAAAGAAATCGTGTATATTGTAGCGCGTCGGCTTCACAGAGGCGATATATTCAGCCTGCAATGGAATTAAATAAACAGCGTTCGGCGTGGTTCGCGACGCGTGGCTCGTGGCTCGTGGCGGTGTCGCGGTACTGACAATCTGCCATGTATTGTGTCGCCGCTCACTTGTTCTATATTTTACGAGTTTACGCAACGCAGGCGTGACTTCATCGTAAAATCTATTTGATTTTCCCCAAATATATCAGCCTCGCATATTGCTTTATAGGATAAGTACATTTTTAGGGTTCCGTACCTCAAAAGGAAAAAAACGGAACCCTTATAGGATCACTTTGTTGTCCGTCTGTCTGTCTGTCTGTCTGTCAAGACCCTTTATCTCAAGAACGCGTGGACGTATCAAGAATTCTCAATCTGAAATTCACATGAAATACTCAAGTCTATTGTCCCTTTAAGCTGTGAAATATCAAACTTCTAACCCAAGCCAATCAAAAGATACAGCCGATTATGTCGATATTTTCAACAAATTTTCGACACTCGCAAAGGAATCAAAACCTACATGATACTTCCCGTGAACTCAGAATCTTGAAATTCGGCACGAAGCAACGTTATATATGTAGTACAGATAAGGGAAAAATTGCGAAAATGATAAATTTGAAGTTACATAAAATATAAAAATATTATTTTTGCTTACATGACGTAAAATATTTTTTTAATAATTATAAACTTACTACGTACCCTTTTTCACATGAACGCGAAGAGATATTAAAGTTGAAATTCATATCAAACACTTCTTAAATCTAATTGCCTCTAAACTGTGAAAAACTCTAAATCATTCAAAGGTAATTGGGCACTTTAGTATGGAAACCATACCCACGGCGGACACGAACGAAATATAGCATAGTATAATGATATAAGGCTTTGATTTACTATGGCGTTAGTCGCATCAACGTGAGCCATGGGAATCTAGAGAAAATCAGGTTTAAACATCAAATATTTTCCCCACTTCAATGGTGAATTTAAACGACCAAATGGGATGGATTCGAGTAATTATTTCTTTATAGTAAAAGAGTATACTCGCCGTTTATGCCATTGTCATCAGGTCAGGATCTGATGATAGAAACCTTGAGAAATCGAGGGCAACTTTCTGAAATAGTAGGCACGCATAGGGTTAAAACTCTCGTTTGATTCTCAGATTTATGTCTGATTACAATGTCAAACAGTGATGGTTTAGAGCTGACCTGCTGGTGGAGACGAGATAAAGTCGAGGGAACTCCTCAACGGTATGTTTTAGCTACGTCGTGTTTGGGCTTATATTATTCGTATTGACAAGTAATTTTCACTGGAAAGTTAAAAATTAAGACTTTTTACAACAAAAAAAAAACAACTTCCCAAACCTCAATTCTCTCTGAGCCTCAATACGACTGCTATTGCGTGTATAACTGTAGTTTTATTTTTATGTATACTGGGTGTGGATGGACCCAAACACTAAAAAGAATAAAATACAAAAATACTATTTACAAAAAAAAAAAACAGACTTCATGAAACAGTGAAAGGGACAAAATTCAACTTTTGGCAAGGCTCTAAGAATCCTTCTTTGTAGCAGTCGTTGTTACAAGTCAATGTAAGTGGCCGTCAGGTGGATTTGGCGAGTGGAAAAAAACCTGAAATTAGGGCTTGTGAGATGATAAAACCACTCAATAAGAAAAGATCTCATTCCCGCAATGGCTGCTATAACCCAAGTTAGAAGGGAATTCGCATCACCTCCTATAAAATAAGCTCTAACACAAGGTAATTGATATAAATAGTAAAGGAGTTCCCTGAACTATATCTTATCTTTATAATAGATCCCGCAATGCCAATCAAACCTATACATGTGGAAAGTCCTCGTCAATACAAATAAAATAAGCCCAAACACGTGGTAGTTGCAGCATACTGTTCAGGAGTTCCCTCGATTCTCTTTGGTCTCCATAATCAAATCAGCTCCAAAACTTCACTGTTTCGCAATTCCCTCAAAAATACACCCACATGTCTGGTTTTGACTTGAGAGTTGCCCTCGATTTCTCGAGGTTTCCAGATCCTCATGAGATCCTGTTCATCCGAATTGAGATTTTCCTTGTTTTTGAAAAGTATTTTAACAATAAAAACTGTCATTGTGACCTGTACAATCCAAAAAACTGCTTGTTTTTTTATGTTCTTCAAACGATCCTGTACATTCTTCTCCATGGAATTTTAATAAAATATTTATATTGAATGAAACGTCTTAATATTCTCCATAATTTAAAAATACTTTCATTCGTGTCCGCCACTTTTTGCAAAGCGGGTCAGATATGCCCAATGACCTTTAAGACATAATTAGTTATTTTCAATCAGATTTCTGAATGATGACTATAAAATGTTGTAAATAACTTTAATAAAAGAACTTTTACAAGGTAATGGCCTACTATTTTAGTTATATTATAAAATAAAAAATATTAACTATTTTGACTCTCACGAAATTACCATACTTTGATTGTTCTAAACTGAACGGTTTGCGTGAGAGTCACTTTTTATCTATACAGGATTTGTACGGAACCCTCGGTGCGCGAGCCCAACTCGCACTTGGCCGGTTTTTTTATTTATTCGTTTACTTAGGTGTGGCCAGTTAAAACGTCGGCGGCGGAACAAGACATCAGTCTGGCGCCGTCGCTCAGCCGGCCAGCAGAGCTCAACTCCTGCAAGAGGAACAACTGCACGAGGAGGACAACTTCGTCGATAAATTCCAATGTCGACTGACTTATCGAGGGAATTTCCGACGGCCAGTTACATTGATTGGAGGCGAGCGAGGGTCGCGGTGCGCGGGGAGGGGCAGGCGCAAACAAAACTAACCTCACACTATAGATAGCTATAGAAGCTCCACTCCGGGTTGTGGCCTGCTTTCCTTACTTCCATGTATCAGTTTCACAGATTCTCACATCGCTGAGTGCACAAACCATGAAACCTGCTCCATGGCGGATTGGTACCGGAGCCGTTGACAAGCTGGGCGGCGTGACGCGCGGTGTCCCGGGGGAGAGGCGCCCGTGGCGACGCGGCGGTGCTTCTGCTCGTGTCGCCGCTGCGGAACATTGAGCGATGGCTGCCGTCACTCCGGGTATTGTCCGGCGGAGGTTTTGTGGTCGCCGGAACTCCAACGCCGATCCTTTTGCTTTTGTTATGGTAAGCAGCAGCTCCGTCGACTATTCACTTCCCCGGGGGAATTCTTCAGCAGTATTTTATGTTGAGGAATACGAATGTTCCCGTTTGTTATAAAAATGTTGGAGGGTCGGCAGGCGCGTAATTGCGGAAGGGTTCCTGATGTAATCACGTTTGCAGCCACCCGAACGTATTTACGGGACGCCGCCTCAAACATAATAACGCTCACATTTTTCGGTCGGTTCAAACTCAAACTCGGTTCGGTACCTCCCTACATTTTCGCTCTTATAACATTCGAATCGGGACGCCAACAAATTGTGAACTTTGCCACTATCAAACTTCCTTCAAAATAATGAACAAAATAAACCGTGCAGATTTAATTCCAAGATATCCGAACACAGTAGGCTTGTAAAACTTGCTCCTGCGAATATCTAAAGGAAAAGCAAATCTTTTCACCGTTCAACGTTAATTGGCACATCGGAGCGCGCGGGGCGAGGGTGGGGCGCGGGCGGGGCGGCGCGAGGGGCGCGGGGGGGGGGGTCGAGGCAACAAAACGTCGCCTCGTCGCCGAGCGACTAATTTGTGTACCGACGACAAATAACAAGGGCGCGCCTACCTGCAGCTGCAGGCGCCGGGACGTGTTAGCTCTGCGGATTAGCGGCTTCACGCCCTGCCGCTACAATTATTGTAATTACTCACAGACTTTAACTTAGTAAGCAATAGCTCACTATACAATGTAATATTATACACGTTTGTTTTGTGCACTCACCGTAGGTATGTCAGGCATTAGATTCGCTTCCCTTCTTAGAGGTGAGCTCCAATTCAATCGCTAGTTGGAGTGATTGCAAGAAGTTAATCGAGACATGCTACTGTCGTATTCAAGCTTATGTAGTTTATCTGAGGCTGATTTGAGTTTTATATTATTTGACAGTTTTAATTTGCATATCATAGTATGAAGAACAGTATAAATTAATCCATTATTATAACTGTTAGGTCAAGTTAGAGGAAGAAGGGAGGTATAAGGGAACTGTATTTAATAGTAAAGTTTAAATATAATAACGGGAATATTCCGTCCACGGGCCGACCGTGTATGAGAGCAGTGAGACTGATCGATCCCACTGCTTGAAGAGATGCTAGCTATTCACTGTAACTTTATGAATGTAATGAAGGTAAGGAACAATTATATACCGTTGTAAACCGATGGCTTATCGTAATCGTGTCGTGACTCGGTCTCGTATAAACGAGTCAGATATTGTAAGCGGGCGAGCTCCGTCGCTTCACCTCACTGCGCCCTCAAAATAACCTGTTACCCTAATTTCGAATTCATTGACTGGGAAACGAGAGGAAACACACCTCTGGGAAAAAACGATCTCCTGAAGTTAGTGTGATGGTGAGTGAGGCTCGACGTAGACTGTGCGTCTTGCGGGAACCATCGACCATGCCGGGGGTGTAGTTATGTGGGCCGGCGCGTCATGCTCACACGATTTTATGTAAAAACGTGACATATTCAGACGTCTATTCAAACCTTACCAGAGAAAACCTTTTATGATGATATTATTATATCATACATGATAATAACAAGATTTACATAAAACTCTATGGATTTGTGATATTTTATTTAGGCCATCCATGGCTTTATCTACATAGGTAATATCTAAACAAACAAACAAACAAACTCTTCAGCTTTATAATATTATCTATACTAATATAATCTATACTAATATTATAAAGCTGAAGAGTTTGTTTGTTTGTTTGTTTAGATATTATGTAGATAAAGCCATGGATGGCCTAAATAAAATATCACAAATCCATAGAGTTTTATGTAATTTTTTTGTAAATATTATCTATACTAATATTATAAAGCTAAAGAGTTTGTTTGTTTGTTTGTTTGAACGCGCTAATCTCAGGAACTACTGGTCCGATTTGAAAAATTATTTCAGTGTTAGATAGCCCATTTATCGAGGAAGGCTATAGGCTACTTTTTATCCGGGTCCGTGCCGAGGTTCCCACGGGATGCGGGTGAAACCGCTGGCAGAAGCTAGTAAAGTTATACATAAATGTACCTAATTGCGGCTGAAAGTGTAACCGTGTGTTATGTATGAATCTATTTTATTTTTGTTACAATGTGAATACCTTGGTCGTGTTTAGTATGTTATCGCGTCGAGTGCGAGTGTGAGTGTGTGAGTGCGTGCAGCTGATCGGAGCGCTCCTCATCACGACCAGATTTAATCTCCATCTCCGGCTTATCTCAATATCGCCATTGCAGAAGAACCACTCGCTGCTTGTAGTGGCTCGCGATATTCTAGCGCGAACACTGAATAAGTGCCTACCGAAGTATATTATCTATTTATGCTAAGCCAAATCCATAATTCGTACCCTATATATCCAAATAGTCTCGCCAAGTATTCCCTTGTGACATTAAGTCTAACTTTTGATTTAAGCTATGATTTAGATTATATACGATAATCAGGCACAATGTAGTTCAAATACGGTTTTTATTACGTTTTAGAATATTTAAATATTGTTGTGTGAAGTAGTGCTACTGTATTCGTTTAGAGCGTGGCGGGCTGGCGGGTCGCGTCTAACTTATTAATATTAACAGGGAGGCAGGTTTATGGCCGTGAAGTCGGTACAAAACGCTGATTATTTGTGAGCGAGTCGCGCGCCTCACTGCCTCGCCGAGCGCGCTCGCCTCCACACACCACACTCATGTGTCTACTGATGTACACACACTTCTCATTACATCGCATTCATATATCCTCTAGATAATCACATGAGGTACAGATACCGTCGAGGCGCCCTTTGACTTGCCGTAAATGTGCGAGCGGCGGAACAACAAGGGACCTAATAAACTTAACTTGAAATCATCCACGTAAGTACTCAACCTACTTAAAATCGTTATCGGTTTTCAGAAGAGCCACTTAAGGGGATAGCCGGTTCTTATATTTCATTATGTAATATGAAGTCGCCGTACACACGAGTGCGGCACTGAGGACGTCTCTCGGGCTCGTGCACTCCGCTGGACTCACAGAATGTATACACGAGTACACTTTGAGCTTCCCTTGAGCGCCGCCGAGACGATTTCCCTCAAATATATGCAAAATTGTTTACCTTTTGTACGAGCACTACTTTGCATAACCGTTTCACAGAGGCAGCGCCGGACCACGATACTGTTACGGTAATGTTCCGGCGACTAGTGTTGCCGCCCGGCGCCGCCGATGTCTTCACCCGAGCTGGGCACTGGCCAGAGCATATGTTATTTTGAATGATGCTATGTGCGTGCTTGTATTGGAAAGCTTCCGGATGCGTCTGATGGATGATAACATTTCCCGTGAATCTGCTCGTCATCTCTCTTTGATTAATGCTTCGTTCGGATTAGTTAGACAGCCCCCCCCGCTCCCCCCTCCGCCCGGGCCCCGCTAACGTGTGCCGGTAATCACCGTCGAACAAAGCGGTTCCTCGTCAACTTTCAAACCGTTCAGAGCGCGCTGGCGGCGGCGATCTCAAAGAACACACACTTTATAGCGCTATTAACATTTTGAGATAGCTTTCGAGTTCAGTACACACCACTTACCCTGTCTAAACAGTTTCGGTATTGCCGCGCGATGCACCGACACAGAAGGCTCATACATAGCCTGCATGCTTACCGACACTGAGCCAATTATTATACATATGTACAAATTGAATTCGGATGGTCACTTAACACATGATTGGGTTTAAGTTAAATTCAATGTTAACGGAGACTTTTCATAGCTTTCCTGAACAACTCACTGGCGAACTTTATGTGGATAGTGTTCAGTTTGTAAAGCTGTAAGGTTCACCATTTTGCGTCACTAGCCACATGTAGCTACCGTGCGGTGTCGCCTGGCACAAGCGTGGCGGCGGCGTGGCGGGCGCGTGGCGGCGGCGTGACGCACGCGGCCGCTGTTAAGGGCAAGATGGATGGTAAGTGCGAGCGCGTCCCACCGCCGTAACTTCTTACGAGATTTAGGTTCGCCGCACAAGTTTATTGTTTTAAGGTGAGCCGACGTTTTCGCCTTAAGTGACTTCGTAAATTATTTATGTACTTACTGAGAAAAGCTTCAAAGGGTTTGGAGAAGTAAATGCGTGTCTTTGTGTGTGTGACGGATAGATTTGGATTCTGCTTAAGATAAGGTTGTTATTAATAACATTTTTTAAAGCATATCGTGAATTATAAAGCGTCATAATAATATGTATCATGTTATGATACACACACACAGGATATGTTCACGATATGATAACGTCAAAAAGATGTCATGTCTTAAATCATACATTTTGCACGTTCGCGAGGTGTGTGACATCGGTAACGAGCAAATGATTCGAGTGCAATTAATCAGTGATTGAAATGGCGGCGCCCGTTCAAGTGTCCTTATAAAACAAAGTTTGAGGTGCCGCGAGAGCGAGCGGCGCGACGGCGCGAACTGAGCGTTCGTGCTCGGAATGCTCACACAAGTTTGTGTCTAGCCATTATCGATCATCGATGTTGTAGTTCACTTACTGTAGTGTGGATCTGCCAACTTTCTAACCCTCACTTAGTCTGCCCTAGTACTTCAATGGTATTTCACTGGTAGTGGTTTTATATGAAGATGATAAGTCTCGGCGAGTGTGCTTACTGGCAGTAGAGATGCAGTAAACTGTGCCGGCAGGTGAGCGCGAGCGCGGCCTGAGGCGCGGCGCTCGTGTACCGGGAACGGCGAGCGCGGCTCGCGGCGTGGCGTCACACACACATTGTGAACAACTTTCGTGTTCTTATATAGAATCTTGTAATACTGATTAGACTGATTACATGTGTGTGGTGGCGTCACACACACATTGTGAACAACTTTCGTGTTCTTATATAGAATCTTGTAATACTGATTACATGTGTGTGGACAATAGCTATCTAGACACACGGCAGTGTGTCCGCCAAGTTCGAGCAAAAAAAGCGACACACCGGCCGTGGGTTATATTACACGAACCATTTCGGGCCAAATTCGACCCCCCTGTAACTCAAAATCTATTTTATTTACGCATATCAAATTTCTAGTATCTGTTGAGACCCCCTCACTTATCTAAAATACAAAATTTCATTAAAATACCTATTGTAGGTCTTGAGATATTGACGTCAGAAAATCGCTATTTTTACTATACACTGATTCACTGATTCACTGATTCACTTATTCACTTATTCACTGACTCACTCATCAAAAACCTAGACCACTTCCAATGGTCGTATTGACTTGAAATTTGGCATGGAGGTAGGTCTTTATGTCAAGGTAAAGAGAAAAATCTGAAAATGGCCAAGTGTGAGTCGGTTTCAAAATAATGAAGGTGTTTTATACCCGGTGTAAATTTATACCCCTAAGGAACTAAAACGAACTAAATTTATCTATATTTATATAATATATCTTCGAATGGTACAAAGGTTTGTATTTAGCCAAAGTAAAGTAAAAATCTGAAAACGGCCAAGTGTGAATCACTTTCGAAAATAACGAATGTGTAACTTTGATTCACGAACATAATATATGATAACATGTCATGTCAGTCAGTTGGTAAATCTAGTCCATTTAGTTAATCTAGTTCATTTCTTTGTAAGAAACATAGTGCAAATTAAAAAATAGTATAAATGAGACATTTCTTTAACTAACTTCATCATAAGAAAAAAATAAAATAAACAACCTTACAAAAATAAATGAAATCCCACCCAAAACAAAAATGTGAAAGACTGCCAAGTTCGATACTATGGGAATGCTTCGCCTATAAAAGAAGTGAGATCTGAATAAGTACCAAGTTCCATACACATACCTCAGTTAAAAATAGTTACTTTTTAATGATGATTACTTGGCAAGTTTTAATAGAAAATTAAATACTTGATTCATTGCGTTTAGTAGGTTTATAACAAGGTGTATGAAAACTTGCCAAGTAACATCATTAAAAAGTAACTATTTTTAACTGAGGTATGTGTATGGAACTTGGTACTTATTCAGATCTCACTTCTTTTATAGGCGAAGCATTCCCATAGTATCGAACTTGGCAGTCTTTCACATTTTTGTTTTGGGTGGGTAATACTAACCTAACTTTAAAATGTTAATCGTAAAATACTTACTTAATTGTGTTAACGAACAGATAAATACTTTTATCTAGGTATCATCAATTGTGTCAAGACAAATAGAAACAGTCCCACTGCCAGAATCAGAAGTATAACTTGTACTTTAATTTATGCAAGTTCTTTACACATGAGTAAGTTATGTCAAACTAGTCTTATAAAGGCGAAAGCTTGAGTGTGTGAGTACTTATACGTAAACTTCAACAAGTACATAACTATTTTCAATACACTTCTGCGCTCTTCTGCGCTCCGGTAGACGATGGCAATTTTCATATCGTCTGTACAAATAAATAATCTCAATATACATATGTAATTGAAATGAGTTTAAATTTTGCTCCGTGGTCCGAATCGACCTTTATAAACATTGACCGAAGATATGCCCTATATCTTCTATTCGCACCGAAAAAAACAAATATTGCGGTCCGAATGGCCTCATACCCATACAAAAGTTTTACTTAGGCGATTCGCACCGCGGTCCGAGCCACTAACTACCATAAACTTGGCAGTATACAGGAATGAATTTTAAGCAGTGCACAAAAAAAAACTGGTGGTCCAGAATCATTAACAGAACATATCTGCATCATCAGTAAAAAAATTTTTTTCATTCTTTTGTCCGCCCTAAAATCAGCAAAATATGGATACCAACTATTCTTATGCGCTTGGAGCAGCGCTCGCGTCAGTAAACCGGTTTCGCGTTGCCGCCGTTCCTACTATGGCGACTATGACCGTACAATCAGTTAAAAAATAAACATGTTTCGATAACAATAACTTTTCTTTTTTGTACTAAAACACGACAAAATAAAAATATACGTATCTATAAAACTTGTTTAACTATAAGTTGACAAAGTTTGCGCACTGGATAAAATTCATTCCTGTATAGCTTATACAATAGAACATATAGTGTAGTTTTGATTGCACAGATCAGTAGTAGTTCCCTCAGGAAGCGGTGAGACTGCTGGCGGAGCTAGTTGGGATGTAAACTTGATTTAGCAAGCGGTGGCTCGAGACAAAAGACAACACACACAGCGACACGTGCCGTGACGAACTGCCGAGTTTATTGCGAAATGCCGCGACGTGTCCCCGACACGCGTGCATCGTGTCGCTCGCTCGCGTCGCTCGTGTCGGAGCATTGTGGCTCGTGACGCGCTCGTTATGACTTCGAGTTCTTAACTTATATTAAACTGTGCGAGGTGTTCTCTGCGCCTGTACGCCGTTTACTAACCGCATTTATTACGAGACACCCTTGATAACATGAAATTGCTTTAGTTTTATTAATATTCCCGATGACTCAGATACGTAACACGACATTATTTATTTCAAAAGTTAGCTTGGCTTGGCAGGATATCTACAGTTATACACAGTGGACATGTTGTTTTATTAAAACATGGAGCACAAAGTAAGCTGTGGGTGACAAATAAAGCCGCCCAGTGGTACCCACTGTGTGCAGTAGTGTGTAGGTGTGTAGTGTACAGGTACCGGCCGCCGGCGCCTATCGAATTCATCGGGAATGCATTGCGGAACGTCCCGCCACACTTTTTGCCCTATAATTGAATTCTACACAAAGGTTTGTCGTTTGCGCGCGTAAATTTTCCACTGGCATGTTTTGTGTGTTGTTGTGCATGCACACATGACCCGTGTGTGTGTGTGTGTGTGTGTGGTGTAATACCTGGACTAGTGACTAATAGCTTAGCGATTTTCGTTTCAGATCTGTAGGAGGGCGTATATAGACTGCGGTGCGACGTGCTTTGGAAATACTTACTTGGGGTATTACTGCAGCCCCGGGTGCATGCGGAGAGGCACTCCGATGTGAGTTAAAGCTGCCTTTATTGTTTCCATGACATTGAGCTGTCTTCAAACATGATCGATAACGTTTTTTCAGAAGACCTAAACAATGAGTGGAGAACAGTCACTATATGAGCTGGGTACGTAAGTCTGTACTTGTAACAGCAAACCTACAATTCCTGCATACAGTTTGTCTCACGAACTGGAGAGTTAACTGGGGGCGGATATCTGGCGGCTGTGATTGTCGGCGTGATCGCAAAGAGCATTAGTGAGTGCTGCATCCCATGAGGCGGCGCTACCGACTGACTGCTCTGCGGAACACTCACTAATATAATAACTGTCATCAGACTATGTCACATTGACTCACTCTTAGCCGTAGGCCGTTCGTTCTTGAGCCATGACGTTCTCTCCATTATTATCTTCGTATTATACATTCAAGTCAAAAATTACATTTCCCTACATGGACTGCACTCTACTACTCACATTTAGATCTTTATAGATCCTTAAATAAGGGCTGACTAGGTGACAACTTGCACATAAAAGTACTCATTCATTTCATACCGTCGCCGTCGCGTCGAGGGCACGGCATGGAGTGGCCCTTGTATCCCGCTGTGCCGCAGCGCGCAGCCCGGGATATGTTCCCGGGTTATGTACGAGGCCCCCGGGACTCGCGCCCTGACGGTACTACGGTAATATTAGCCGCAATAATGCGACACTTTGCACGATATCCTAAATGGGCGATATTCGCAGGTAGCCTTCGACATGATACGTCGTCGTGACTAGCAATGCTGATCAGCATCATCGTAATACCTGCTAAATATTACACAGATACCTAAACAGTTAACTACTATATGTGGGTAGGTACTTCATTGTACCACAATGATACTAAAGTCCAAACTTTCGTCCGTCTTTCATTTTGATTTAATCCAATAACTGCAGCATTAAGCCAAATACAACAAGTGTGATGTAAAACATTAGACATTACAGTGAGGGAAGCGAACACTCAGATGTGTTGGTGACACTAGCGAGCGTGTGACTCGCTGTACAGGACCGCACACACAAATACAACAAGTGTGATGTAAAACATTAGACATTACAGTGAGGGAAGCGAACACTCAGATGTGTTGGTGACACTAGCGAGCGTGTGACTCGCTGTACAGGACCGCACACACAAATACAACAAGTGTGATGTAAAACATTAGACATTACAGTGAGGGAAGCGAACACTCAGATGTGTTGGTGACACTAGCGAGCGTGTGACTCGCTGTACAGGACCGCACACACAAATACAACAAGTGTGATGTAAAACATTAGACATTACAGTGAGGGAAGCGAACACTCAGATGTGTTGGTGACACTAGCGAGCGTGTGACTCGCTGTACAGGACCGCACACACAAATACAACAAGTGTGATGTAAAACATTAGACATTACAGTGAGGGAAGCGAACACTCAGATGTGTTGGTGACACTAGCGAGCGTGTGACTCGCTGTACAGGACCGCACACACAAATACAACAAGTGTGATGTAAAACATTAGACATTACAGTGAGGGAAGCGAACACTCAGATGTGTTGGTGACACTAGCGAGCGTGTGACTCGCTGTACAGGACCGCACACACAAATACAACAAGTGTGATGTAAAACATTAGACATTACAGTGAGGGAAGCGAACACTCAGATGTGTTGGTGACACTAGCGAGCGTGTGACTCGCTGTACAGGACCGCACACACAAATACAACAAGTGTGATGTAAAACATTAGACATTACAGTGAGGGAAGCGAACACTCAGATGTGTTGGTGACACTAGCGAGCGTGTGACTGTACAGGACCGCACACACAAATTATAACTTTCCCCTATAATCGATCATTCATTTTCAGTTTATTTACGAGGCGAAGGTTTTACTTTTAGTTTTTATGACAAGCGAACTCGAATAGATGGAGTCTGTAATTATATGAACGTTCTGTCAAGAACGTTATGTTACTAATTTAACCTGAGTAAATATACCTAGAGCGTGTGCCTATACGCGGGTAACATCGCGCCGCCCCGCGCGCGTTACATCGCCCGCGCACTCTGTCATCTCAATAATTCACTGTGTGTCAGAAAGCCTCGTTTTTGTCGTAAAGGGCGTGCATTTTACGAGTGGCTTACATTCGGTTGTGCTCAGCTGTACTGCCGAATGTATGCCCAATATACATATACAGTTTTAATGTGTTTCCGACACGCACTCACTCACTGAGTGACGGGAAATATTTATCGTGGTCGTGAATTGTAACTGCGACGTGCGTAACGTAGGTGTCTTGAGTCTGCCTTGTGAGTGACCTACTGCTTAAGTTCTCCTCCTGCAGAACAACTCCATTAATTGTAATTACCTACTGATAATTATAGCATCGATTTGTGAGTATAACGCGCGCGTTAACATTTCCCCAGTGTGGCGCGCCGCAGCGAGCACTCGCGGACACTCTATGCGCCGCTCATTTGACATGGTGACTCACGATTTCCGCACTTCGCAGCGGAACACATTCCTGCGCGCTCAGTACATCCTGTATTTGCTGTTATGTACCTACCTATGCTATTCATATTTATTCTCAATATCAATTAAATACGGCATCCACTATGGTCAGGTAGTCGTGGCTTCTACAAGATTTGCGTAACTGCTCCATTGAAGTCGGAGTTGTAAGATAAACATGATCACGTTCTGTGGGTTTAATAATGATTAAGTTGTAAAACAGAGCAGTGAGGCAGCTAATTAGATCCGAGTAACTCCGCGCCAATTATAAGTTGAAGTAGTGACGTCACCGCTCTCGTGTTGTGGCGCGGCGGCGCGTGGCTGTGGCGTGGCTGTCTGCTTGTCTCTGTGTTGCTCATCACACGGAACTTGCTAACATTGTCAACTCAGTATAATGATTAGAGAACAAATTGACGAGACACGCTCGGTGCTACTCCATTACAGTGTTGCTGCGCCGTAGCCGTAGCGCAAGCCGATTTTACAAATTATTATGACTTTTTGTGTTATATCGTTGTGATATTTATATCGATATTAATATGTAATAACGTGCGCAATTAAAAACGTTACAAGTTTTAGGGTTCCGTAGTCATCTAGGAACCCTTATAACCCTTACAGGATAATCTCAGCCACCGTTAGCACTAGAAGGCTGGGCACCAATGTGTATATTAATCACGTCGACTAAGTGGAAATTTAATGTTTTATTAGGATACACGTGAAGCGAGAAGTGTTGGTTTTTTTCATTTCAACTCTAACGTGTGATATGTTGTTGAATAGGTATTTAAAAATGATTAGTTGTTTAATGTTTTTTGTTTACATAAATCCTTAAAGATTATAATATACTTTATTTACCATAACAAAATGACTAAAACAAGTTCTTACTAGCCCATAATTTACTAAATGAAAAAAAACTCTACAATTTAGTAGGTTCGTGAAATTCACTGTGAATTCGCTAACTAAGGCTGTGAGGCAGTAATTACAACGAACGTATTTTTCGTTAGCGTCCGCCTTCAGTAAACTGTAAGCGAGCTTGCTTTTAAATTCTAATTGCGGTGCAATAGGGGAGTAATAAAAACATGGCTTGGAGGCCGCGGTGAAAGAGTCGTGCTCTCAAAGCCGAGTGGCGCCGGGGGGCGAGCTATGCGCCGTGTTGACTCTGCGTCGCGACACGCCGTATTGATACGCTCCCTGCGAGCACTGCCGTGTCTCCTCGCCTCACACGACATGCGAACATGAGCGAATACTTTTGCTAATTTATTAGTGATGTGCACTCGCATCGCGGCCGCGCTTGCGACACACTCCGCGAGGATCATTACTGAACTTGTCCCGGCGCTGCCGGTACACTGCCTGTGATACATTTATATTACATGAGGTTGTAATCAAATAAAATAAAAGCAATCAAATAAAATTATTTCAAGTGTGAGTCACGATTAACCTTATGATATTATAGGCAATGTTGTTTTTATCGTGATCGAATTGTTCTCGCTGACACTTGACACACCTGGTGATATTATTTAGCGACTCCGCCCACCGACCTACTTCCCACACTTGACATTTATATTTCGCGTGGGAAAGCGATAAGCCGACTCTCTGTTCCAATATTAATAGATTCTGATCAAAATCATAATGAGAGTTGACAGTGAGTCACCCGCAGCACGATCACTACACTAAACATGTAGCGGTGTCATCGAGATGAAGCCCGTGACCTTACACCGTCAGCTGTACACCATTGCAAGTGATGACCAGCACCGCCGCGCCGGCACACAGTGTCGCGGTGTCCCCCCGCAGTGTGACGAGTGTGAGTGTGCACTAGCCAGTCACTGCAACTGTAACTGGGTCACTCTTTATTTCCTCTTAGATTTACGAGCGCCGCCGTGAGCCGCAATATCGGCACATCGTGACGCCTCGCGCGTCGCCCTCGTCCCGTCCGCGAAGTGTCGCTATGTGTTCGTAACATCCACATAGATGATATTCAATAAAATGTAGGTGTTACATAACAATATGCTATGTGACGCCTGACGCGACGTGCGGCTGGTACGCCAGCGCCAGTGTGCCTGCGTGCGCTTTCCTCTCGTCGTGCTTCAGTGCTAGGACTTGTTGTTACGAACATTATACTGTTTACTATTATTTTTGAGTATTTGCAGACCTAGCTAAGTTGACAAAATAATAAAAACCGACCAAGTGCGAGTCGGAATCGCGCACGAAGGATTCCGTACCATTATTTAAAAAATGAGCAAAAAAATCACGTTAATTCTTGTATGGGAGCCTCCCAAAATATTTATTTTATTTTAGTTTTCAGTATTTGTTGTTATAGCGGCAACAGAAATACATCATCTGTGAGAATTTCAACTCTCTAACTATGACGGTTCATGAGATACAGCCTGGTAACAGACGGACGGGCGGACGGACAGAGGAGGGAAAACAATAGGGTCCCGTTTTACCCTTTGGGTACGGAACCTTAAAAAGTACTATAAGTTATAATATTTTGAAAAATATTAATTTATCCTCTCAAAACGTGCCATATGAGAAGCCTGCGGTGGTCCTTCGAGGATTAACTAGCTGAACTTACAGGCTCAATTATTATCCATGAAAGACAGTTCGTGTATTTTTGATCCCGGAGTTGACTAGCCATAAAAGTGTTCCGACCTCTCCCCCTCCCCCCCTGCCTCCCGCGCTCATATCTAATTTATCTGTAACTCTAAATCCTGTAATCTCGGAAGCCTCGCATGAGCTCAAGATCAGGTAATCTGTTCCGCTCCCCCCCCCCCCCTCCACCCGCGCTCACAGAGCTGAGATAGTAATGGAGCACGCGAGCGCTCGCTGTTGCTGCGTATTTGTTATTCTGCTTGTCTGTAACTTACATATTCCTTGTAAACCATTGAATACTGTTACCTGTTCTACTATCTCGTTCAGGCTTAATGTAATTTGCGAGATGGTCCGTGCATCGCGTTTATTAAGGAGTACATAGGGGAGTGTATAGACTCCCGAGCGCCCGTCTGGAACTGCGTGTAGCTGCACTTCGGGCTCTAGCCGTTGTCTAAAGAAAAAACATAATTTAAAAAAAAAAACACAAAACAAAAAGATTGTTAACTTAATAAGAAAAATAAAAAAAAAAAACAATAAAAGAATTAAACAAATCAACGGACAACCTCATTATTTTATATATACGGAGTAACCGGTACCTCGGCGCGCGGCCCGCAGGCGCTAGCGCCGCGGCGCCCATGCGAGACAGTCCGCAGCCAAACCTCTCAAGGCACGGACGCTGTCGCTTTGGCAGGTTTTGATATCTCGCTACCGTCATTGCTATTTTTAATTGACCAAATATAACATTTGAGTATTTTCTGGATATTTGAGACTGGATTGCTTCTTCGTAAATTAAAAGTTGTTCTAATAAGTAATAAGTGCCTGTGATTCCCAAACTTGTAAAGGAAACATAAGTATGCACTAATAGTATCACTTACTATATATCTTTGTTCAATAAGAAGCTTCATACTTTGGCTTCGAGCGGACCTCACGCGGGGTCTGCACCGGTACGCTTTGACAGCTGACTCGAGTACTTCTCACAACTGTATTGAACTTAGAAAAAACTTAGCTCCAACAATGTGTGAACTACAGCTATGTGCCAAAGTGTCCGTCCGGGCGGTGACCAGGGACCCCCGGGGACGCCCGGGGACGCTAGGGGACGCCCAGGAACGCCGCACATACTTCACAGACTAATGTCATGTCAAAGGAAGCGAGTTTTAATGTGTATTACCATAAACTGAGTGTCGTCAAGTCTGGGAAGGTTGTTGTCGCTTGTCGGGATGTTTCGGAGCTCTTCGGGACACTTCGGAGAAGTTCGGTGGAGTTTTTGTAAATTCTCGAACACGTCGCTCAGTTTTATAATGTGTCGGAATAATTCATAGTGCGCCGGGCGAGGCGCATGAATATGTAACGTGGTCGGTCCACCTGCCCCCCGCACCCCGCAGGCCCCTCACCCCGCACGCTCGCCGCCGACGCACCCTGTGTGTGGAGCGTGTACAGGGTGTGCTAACGACACTGCGGTTAATGTTGTGCACACATTAATATTAACAAGGTACACAGGTCTGTGTACGACTTTATAAATAATGCACTTCCAAATACATATATTAATTAAATAGCAAAGCTCCTGCTCTCGCAATGTTTATTTAAAAGGTTTACGTTACTCTCTACGAGCCAAGGGTTTTATAAAGAACACAATTCACTCAGATAGTTTTATTGCTAGAAGCGCGCTCAAACATTTTATGTTAAAGATATCTTCCATCCAATATACTTCAATAAACACTCGGACATAAAACCAAATATTTTGTAACAGAATACAATTTATATGTTACAATAGACATTGTTATTCATGTAATATTCAACCATTCGACAATATTTCAATACAACACTAAAGTAAATAACCGCTTCGTCTCGCAAACGTTGATCGTAGCAAGTGCTACGAGCTACGCAAGGTCATCGCTACGAGAGCGCTACGGCTACGAATTGCTTTTCTATCGTGTCGTAGTAAAAGTGATGCGTCGGAGCTTTTTAGCAGTGTGAGCAGCGTGCGACTAATTAGTCGAGCGACTTACTAGACGCGTCGCGCGGTCGCAGCGGCTGGAAGTCGTTCAGAATTCAGTAGGAGTGTGAGTGCGTAATGAGTGCGAGGTGGTTATGTGGCGGCACACGTGATCGCGCCCTAATCTACTCTATTAGTTAACCGATACCCCAGGCTCCGAGACACGAGCGGTCGCACGGCGTCTCTACTGACACTCGCTTTAGCTGTACGACTGATAGTATACGCGTTTTGTTAGTATCCATTATGTATGTGTATATTTTTGTCGTGGCCGTAGTTTGCTAATATTGTCATCTCAATGGCGAATAAGAGCAGCAATATGTTAAGTTCTGCAGCTGTAGTGTATCACTTCATGCCCTTGCATTATACGCAGATCACATTATGTTATGGAATAAATAATAATAATAGTCGTGGTGGCCTAGTGGGTAAAGAACCAACCTCTCGAGTATGAGGGCGCTGGTTCGATTCCAGGTCGGGCAAGTACCAATGCAACTTTTCTATGTTTGTATGTACTTTCTAAGTATATCTTAGACACCAATGACTGTGTTTCGGATGGCACGTTAAATTGTAGGTCCCGGCTGTCATTGAACATCCTTGGCAGTCGTTACGGGTAGTCAGAAGCCAGTAAGTCTAACACCAGTCTAACCAAGGGGTATCGGGTTGCCCGGGGAACTGGGTTGAGGAGGTCAGATAGGCAGTCGCTTCTTGTAAAGCACTGGTACTCAGCTGAATCCGGTTAGACTGGAAGCCGACCCCAACAGAGTTGGGAAAAGGCTCGGAGGATGATGACGTTATGTTATGGAATATCTGTAATAAAATACATTTTAGCAGCATTTATTGTACTCGTTCATCAGGTAGTGCCTACAGTAACAGAGTTTTATTCTAATGCCTATTACTTGTTAATTCCAATATTAAAGTCGGATTAGAACATTTTATAGCATCGCAGTTGAATAATATAATTAAACGATGAAAGGCTGTTCCGGAGGGGCGGCGGACACAAGAGCCCTGATTACCTGAGAATAAATTCACCATATTTTTACATTTGAATGGGAGACGACGTTAATTGCGAATGATTCATTAAAACTTTAGGTCGAGTCTGAGGCGTGACGTCACGCGCGATGAATAACATCGATTGCTCATAAATACGCAACGATCAGTCACCCGGCTCGGAGTGCGGACACCGCCCGCGCCGCCTGCAGCCGACATTCAACCCTATCACCTGCGCCGTAAGGTCGCATTTAGCACGCAGGCGCGTCGCTCGGCCGGGCTCAGCGGCTCATACATTATGTAGGGCCGCTATTGCCGGAGGATCGCGCGTTTTCTTCGAGATGAGGCTCAAATCTTAAGTGGTGATATTTATTTAAGCAGACACCTCTGCCACGCCGCGCGGATGCTGCGCCTAATGGACCCGCCATTGTTGTGCTCGCTGCAGCTGAGATCATAGCACCGACGCTGCCACTAACATTACACTTTGATTGCCTCATACATAGTATCCAGCTTGAGCCACTGCATCCAACTGTAATCATTTCAAAGCTGTTGTTTAAAACATTGTTTTATCCGTCTCTAGATATCAGTATCTAGTGAGGTGTATATGATCAGTAGGCAGCAGCCGTCACGCAGTGTACTCGCGAGCGCAGTGAGGTCGCTCGTTACTGGCAGGAACTCGGCTCCTACAATAAAACAGTGGGATTCAATGCGATGCGGATAACATTTTGCTGTTCGCATCGATTTCTCTATGTTTCCGGCGTTACAGAGCACCGCTAGCACCGCGAGCACTCGGAGCGCACCGAGCGCACGAAGCGATCCGAGCAAGTGCTGAATAAAATATACAAGCGTCAATATTTGATAAAAACAACGAGTTGCCGGCCGCGTGTGCTCTCGTGTGGGGCGGGGGGGGGAGGCAGGGGGGGGCACTAGTCCTGCGATACTGATAGAAGTAATATATAGTAAGCTGTGATTGTACTCACTCGGTGTATGAGCAAGCGGCACGACGCGACATACTTGTCCAACGATATTGTAATGAATTAATGAATAATGGCCGCTGATTATATTGTTATTCAGATTCTCTCCGCATTCATGAATACGTTACAATTTCGATAATATAATAATAGCAGTTATTCTCTAAATGCTCATTATCAGTGCAAATGTTTATATTATAATCGAGAGCACAAATCTTAAACCATATTTATTTTCTACTATAGTGCTTAAGAAATTATTTAAAATGAATAAATATTGATACCGGCGATATTTCATACTAACGGATCAGTAAACCAAATCAAAATTGGTTATAGTTATCGGCACGGATATTGAGCGCTCGGCGGAAGAGTGGGGATCGCTTTGCGCACTGTACACATAAGGCAATAAACCAATAAATCGCTTCTGTGCAGGTGAAGGTCAGGGCTCAATATCAGTGCCGATAACTATACATCTTTACACGGAATGTTATCACAATCGGCTGAGCCATTCCCGAAATAGTAACAAACAAACAAGCTAAACGCAGTTACCATTATTAGTTACTAGGATCACATTAGAATGAAGACGAGTGCACCGACAGTGCAGCCCTCCCCCCCTCGCCGCCCCCCTCCGGCGCCCGGCAATCAGTTATATCCGCTGCTCTATTTTTATATCCGCTGGCTTCAGCGGATTTATGAGATACTATTTAGTTTTTATGTCGGAATGAGAGGGCAGACGTGTTCCGACTTCCTCTTCACGGCTCCGCTTTGTAGCCAATAACATTCATCTTACGTGAGCTTATCATGCGTTAGGCCTCGTTCATGTTATCTAATCGAACTTTTATGTGGATCTACAACAAATTGTACTTATTAACAGTTATACTATAGACGTAAGGCTAATCATACTATAGCATGTATCAATGCGTTTGCTTAGTTTCAACAATGTGAGTGTAGCGTACGTCATGTCGAGTCGTGTGCGATGCTTTACGCTTGCACAAGTAACGAGCACACGTTCTTAATGATATATTCGGATTGGAGCTCGCTTTTAGCAATAACTTCGAGCAGACCAGCAGGACGCTGTGTGAGCAGCGAGCACCGCCCTCCGCTGCCGGCGACACGCGGCTGACACGCTCGTGATAAGTTGCACAAGTTTTTACACGCGACGCACAATATCTCGCGCTCTGTACCCGAGTATGTCAAATAAGTTATGTTGTTTATGACGTGAGCCGCGACACGACCTGTAGGGAGTCTCGCCTGTAAGCGGACCTGTAAAACCTGAGCTATATTTACCATCGATTGATTTTCGTGAACTCGTTGTAACATTTCATTATAATGTACATTTGGCTGAGCTGGTGTACGCCTTAAGTTTGGGCTCCTGCCCACCTCGACACCTATGTCCCGAGTATTTAGTAATTAGTTAATACTCTATTTAGTTGTGCTGCAAAACTTGTGTAAGCTCTACTTTTAAGGGTATTTAAACATCAGTAAACAAAACAATACAGTTTCTGTCTTTTTTACAAGTAATAGGTAGCTTTGACTTTATCACAACAAATCTTGAGATTTATTCTGCAATCATGTGCTTCCGTGCTTAATGAACTGCTCTCACACGTTAAGCCGGTACAAAACCGTGTTACACTGTTGAATTCATTATAATGTTAATGTGGCGACCTTTAACCGTCTCCGTTCCCGTGCACGTCGCCGCCAGTGCTCGCTGTTGGATATTTCGGTAATTAAACGAGCTTTATGTTGAAATATATACGGATATTTTATTTAGATAAAATATACACAAGCGTACAATAAGAAAGATCATTGGAAAAAGGGGCAGAGACGAGTGACAGCTATCACAGATAAACTAGATTTATAAAGCTGTGATTTCACAGATAATAAGGTTGCGTTTACACATCTTCAACACTGGCCCTTAAACGCAAGCTGTTCAACTCTAATCTTTACAGAACACAAATAAACAAGAAAATGTGCATAACATTCCTAACGAATTTAACAGTCAACATAAATAAACACACAAACATTTAGGTTACACTATAAACACTAAACCATTCATGTTATAAAATTAAGTTACACAGTTAACAATAAATTCGTGAATTTACAATGCAAATTTGTATTAAGTGGCTTTGTCAATACATCGGCTAACATATTATTTGTTGACATATACTTAACTTCTACAATACCATCATTAACAATTTCTTTTATAAAATGGTGACGTATGTCAATATGTTTTGTCCTGGAATGAAACATAAAATTCTTACAAAGTTTTATTGCAGACTGATTATCATTAAGGACAGTTATTTTAGCCATGACACCAAGCATCTCAAATAAAAACTTTCTAATGAACAGAGCTTCTTTACATGTGTCAGACAAAGCCATGTATTCTGCTTCAGTGCTTGATAAAGCAACAGTACGCTGCTTTTTACTTTCCCAAGAGATGATGGACTTACCCAGTAGAAAGACATAGCCTGTATATGATCTACGGTCGATGTTATTAGACGCCCAGTCTGCATCCGCATAAGCTGTAATATCCATCCCACCTTTAGAGAAAACAAGAGCTAAATTAATTGTACCTTTTAAGTACCTTAAGACTCTCTTCGCAGCTTTCCAGTGAACCTCTCCAAAACAATTATTAAATTGGCTGAGGTAGCTTACCGCATGGCTGATGTCCGGTCTAGTACAGACTGCTATGTACATAAGCGAACCAACCAGTTCCCTGTAGTTGTAAGTATCATCCTTCTGCGTCTCCTGGGGTAACTTCAGGCTGGTCTCCATTGGAGTGCCTGCAGGCTTGCAATCCTCCATTCGAAATCTCTTCAACAATTTTTGAATATAGTTAGACTGATCAAGAGAGAATTCACTATCTTTTCTTGACAGTTTCATACCTAAAATATGTTGAGCTGGCCCTAAATCTGTAATTTCGAATTCTTGTCTCAAACTTTCTTTAATTTTATCTTTCCCTTGAAAGTTTGGAGAAGTAAATATAATCAGATCGTCGACATAGAGTGCAATGAAAATCATTGATTGGTTTTCAGACTTATGGTAAACACATGGTTCTGAAGTAAGACGAATAAAGTTCAACTTATCACACAAAACCTTGTTAATTTTATCATTCCAAGATTTTGAAGCTTGTTTAAGCCCATAAATAGCTTTGTTGAGCTTGTATACCATGTCTTCACACCCCTTAACTTTAAAACCCTGTGGTTGCTCCATGAAAACGGTTTCTTTTAGATCACCATTCAAAAATGCTGTTTTAACATCCATATGTTCAATGGTCATGTTATACTCAGCAGCTAAAGCAAGAAGTAATCTAAGTGAGGAGTACCTCACTACAGGTGAAAACGTTTCCTGGTAATCAACACCATATTTTTGAGTGAAACCTCTAGCAACTAAACGAGCTTTATGTCTCAACAACTCACCATTTACTCCATACTTTTTCTTAAAGATCCACTTACACTTCACGGGCTTCTGCTCCTGCTGTCGTTTCACCAGAGTCCAGCATTTATTTTTAATAAATGATTCATACTCAACACTCATAGCCTTACGCCAGCACTCTGACTCTGGACCATTAAGAGCTTCCGCTGCAGTCCGAGGCTCGTCAGGATCACTGCAGGCCATAAAAGCTACAAAATTGCTTTGCAAAGGAGACTCTGGAGCATCGTCATAGGAGCAGTCTTCAGAATACTCTGCTTCAGCTAAAGAGTCATCTCCTGGAAGGTAAGTCGAATCCAAGGGATCATCTATATCATTATCACTCTCAGAACTATCTATTGTGATTATACTTAAACGCTGTTGATCATTCTGTGATAATACAGTGTCATCAGAAGTATCAGAGCTCACAGCAGATGATTGTGATGGTGGAACCCCATTCTGATCTGAACTTAGATCAAGAAACAATAGTTGATCACTACTATCATTATGTGACCTATCTGACACATAAAACTGATCTTCTAAGAAAATTACATCACGAGAATGAATTAAGTTCCCAGGATTATTTGGGTCTATGAGTCTATACCCTTTAGATTCCTCACTATACCCCACAAATATGTATGGTTTACTCTTAGAATCAAGTTTCTTTCTATTTTTAATCATAACATAAGCAATGCAACCAAAGATCCTTAAATTGCTAAGATTTACCTTTTGCTCGCTCCATTTTTCTTCCGGAGTAGTGCCAGGAACTGCTTTTGTTGGACTTCGGTTCTTTAAATAGACAGCCGTGTTAGCAGCTTCAGCCCAGTATTTATATCCCAGTCCAGCATCGCGCAGCATGCACCTTACCTTCTCCATGATTGTTCTATTGGAGCGTTCAGCAACACCATTTTGCTGCGGGCAATTAGGCACAGTCTTCTGATGCTTGACACCATGTGCCTTCAAGTAATCCTGAAATTCAGTACTCATGTATTCTCCACCTCTATCACTTCTTAGTATTTTTAATTTCTTTCCAGTCTCATTTTCTACAAGAGCTTTAAATTGTTTAAAATACTTAAAAGTTTCATCTTTAGACTTCAAGAAATAAATGAAATGTTTTCTTGTGTAATCATCTATAAAACTCAAGAAATACTTAGCACCACTAAATGATAGAGTCTGTATAGGACCACACAGGTCTGTATGCACTAAACCTAACACCTCAGTAGCTCTAGTATAGGACTTCTTTGGGAACGGCAATCTAGCTTGCTTCCCTTCAATGCAGGGTACACACTGTTTATAATCAGAAATATTATAATTAATACCAGTGGCCATACCTGATTTCAGAAGATGCATACTCCTCGAATTCAGATGTCCTAGACGCCGGTGCCATACCTCCTGGGATGTGCAGTCCGCTACTGCCGCAAGTGACAAGGACTGTTGCTTCATACAGCTATTGTCTGACACAGTGTCGAGTTGATAGACACCATTTACTTGTGTACCAGTGGCTAAAACTTCATCATCATCATAAATTGTACAAGAATGACTATCAAAAGTAACAATATAGCCCTTATTGGTCATAGCACTCACTGACAAGAGATTTGTACTTAAATTAGGTACATAATAGGCATCGCTTATAGTCTTAGTACACCCCTTAAGATTAACTTTCACTTGTCCTACACCTGCAGTCGACAACTTATCCCCATTTGCTATGCTTACGTCCACAGTTGTATTTGGTTTAATATCTAACAAAAGCTTATCATTGTTGCACATATGATTTGTGGCTCCCGAGTCGATATACCAAACATCACTATGAACTTTCACCGAAAGCGCAGCAATCAAAGCCTTCTTGTCCGATTTAGCCTTTGACTTGTTTTTGTCTCGACCCTGAGTCTTCTCCTTTTCAGTCGCAGATTGTTTATCAGGACAATCTCTTGAAAAGTGACCCAACCGCTTACACTTGAAACATTTCGGCTGCTTCCGAGTGACTAATGCTGTCGCGCTGTCCTGCTTGCCTTTTCGTCTACGAGTTTCCTCTAGCAGCTTGCCTGACGTGTGCTCCGTAGTCAACTCAGTACCAGCATTTTCAATCGCCATAATCAACGGGTCAAAGTCTTCAGTAAGACCGCTCAGCATTATCACAGCAACAAATTCGTCGTCCAGGGGGTACTCCATTTCACTCAACTGATGTGAAAATTCCTTAATTTTATTTAGGTAGTTTTCCATTGAGCTGCAATCACTCAACTTAGTGTTGAATAAACTTCTCAGCAGGCCAAGTCTCCTGGACAGTCCACGACCTTCGTACGCCTTCTTCAGATTATTCCATGCTTCGTATGCACTTTTCGCTGATCGAATGTTAGGAATAACATCGGAGTGTACTGAAAGTGCAATTCGTGCCAGCGCCTTTTCTTCCTTCTTTTTGTCGGCACTTTCGGCTTCGGATTTCAATTCTTTTTCGACGAATTCCCAAAGTTCTTCGTGTACTAGCAACATCCGCATAGTAAACTTCCACGTAGAATAATTTTCCAACCCTTTGAGTTTTTCTACGGTATTCACGTTTGTGGACGCCATTGCAAAAAGTACGATAGTTGCAGAACAAAAGCCGGCCGGTATTCTTCAAACTCCGTAAATACAGCAATCCAACCGAAATATCAGCGTATATCAACAACATGAACCACGCTCTGCTACCATGTTGGATATTTCGGTAATTAAACGAGCTTTATGTTGAAATATATACGGATATTTTATTTAGATAAAATATACACAAGCGTACAATAAGAAAGATCATTGGAAAAAGGGGCAGAGACGAGTGACAGCTATCACAGATAAACTAGATTTATAAAGCTGTGATTTCACAGATAATAAGGTTGCGTTTACACATCTTCAACACTCGCCATACTTCAACATATTTATATTAGTGTTGGTAAGGTTTCAACGTGTCAACAGAGTACAAATAGGTGTTGTGTTGTACAACATATCGGCTAGAGGAATGGTGTCATTAGTTAATTATAACGCGCGGCACAGTCCGGGGCTCGACGCGCGCCGTGTCAGTGTGCCGCGCCACCATGCACGCGCGTTGCAGAAGGTCTACTCGAGCACTCGCCGCCAATGTATCCAAACCAGAGAACATAAACGTACACGAAAGCTTAGGCAAATTCCCTTATTTATTAAACTCACTCATTTAAATGTCAGGAAAAATATTTATGTTTCGTTATTACCTGTATAAAATGTGACGCTTATCAAGTTCTTTTTATTAATGTACCATGTTCAGAGTGAGCCTACTGCGGGAGGGTGCGTGGTGGCGCGGGCGGCGGCACGCTCCGAATAAAAGCCTCTCGAAGGGTAAGCACCCCTCCCCCCGCGCCCCGCGCCCCGCACTCGCCTGCCCCCGCACGCACACACTACTTTTGAAAGGTTTGTTTTACGCTGTGGGTAATTATTTTATACAGTTTTTACAAGTTACTGTATTAATAGAATAAGGAAGCGAGTCGCATGTGAGCTAATTAATCGACAGTGTTACGGAAAGGGTTTTTTTGGGCTGCGAGATTGTTCGAAAGAGTTAACGCGGCCCTGGTACATAAAAGGCCTACAATGGTCAGGTATATTAGAGGACTCCGTGTGGTGCGCGTCGTCTGCTGCCCGACTGCACGCCGGCGTGTCTGCTGGACGAGCCCGACTTATCTTCAGCTTCGTTCACTAGCTCTCAGGGTGAGACGAATCATTAGCGACGCGCGATCTGATTTGGGGGGCGCAGGTAGGGGGAGGGAGGAGAGGGGTTCTAAGGAACATTTTGAAAAAGCAGGTCCGTGGGGACCGACCCGCGCTCATTACCGGACCCGGCTTGCGCTCCTACTTACAACTTTTAAGTACTCAGGTAGTGGAAGTTTGTGTGTTGTTATCCTTTCCCCGAAAGTTAATATATAGTGCGCACACACAGCTGAGCCGCGAGTCGACATTACACTCGTGAGGTTACAAGCAACACAACGTACTGTGTGACAGCAACGTGCACGGCACAGCTCATACCCTGTCCTGCATCACACATATGTACGTTTTGTTAGCACTTTTTTTATAACTAGCACGAGTTAGCATGTCTGTATTATTATTACGTTGCTCAGGTATGTAGGCATGGCGTACTTCTCAAGTGATCGAGTTTCAGCGCTCACATCGAAGCTGTTCACGTTTTATTCGAAGCAATTCCGCGGAGATGCGAGTGGCCCGGAGTGTACCCGAGTGTACCGGGCCGACCCGACCGGACCGGAGCAGAGCGGCGAATTGTAAATATGTTCTAAAATAAATATTTGCATTAAGGTGTGCCCACATACCGCCAAGGTTTAACAAACCTGATTTTGTATCAATACAAGAGATATGAGACATGAGTGTACTGTGAACATGAGTACATCTACACTCGGCATAGACTAATAATTGTGATTTGGCCTATATAAAAAAGGCTTTTTTAAATCATTTTCCTTCGTTTTTGTAAATAAATAGTTTGGATGTTGCACAAAAGTCCGCCGAGGCCGAAGGCGCGAAACGGGGCTTAGAGAAGCTGTCATTTTTGTCACTTATACCAAATTGCTGTTACACAGTTCCACGGGCCACATCTACACGAATACAAACCTACTTTACTTTTTTGTATAACGCTACCAAACGCATTAAAGATATACGTTCTAAATACACGCTACTAGAACATGAAATTGATTGCAATGATGAAACGCGTATCATACCGATACGAAAGCACCGCACCGCACCGCACCGCGCCGCGTGCGTCGAGCGGTGCGCGTCGCGGCGTCGTCGCTCCTAATGTTTGCATTCCGCGCAGATATGAATTCCGAGCTCTGAGACACGTCTTATTTACTCGAGCCACGTCTCAGAGCCGACCAGAAGTGCCAATCCACCACGTACCACCGACACCTCACATACTAAACGTCTTTCAACTGTTCAGCCACGTCTCCGACTAGCAGTGGACGCTGCAACACCCTGATGTGCTGCAGGAGATACTATACTTGTCTATCAGATTGGTCGAGTGGTGAGGCTGGAGGCTCGCCGGGGTGGCACTTCTGAGGCGGGCGGTGCCGCGGGCTGTCACAGTTCGCGTCTCCGCGGAATACGTAAGTTCGTTTGGCTCGCCGTATTACAGTGCTGTCGGTTGCACCGGCACAGGCGGCGGCGGCGCCGCGGGCATCGCTAAAGTTTGTCCGATCGCTATTCGATGGGACGCGGTATTAACGACACTTTTACGACACTATGAATACAGTTTGGCGCTAGAACGTACGAGCTCGTCCGCACTATACATCAACCGGTTTGAACCAGTTTTAACCAGTTCCGAGCGGCTGGAACCGGCGCGGGCCCACGTGACCCCCACACTAACTCGCATATTTTGTGAGCCGTTTTATAAATTCATAGATTTATGAGGCCGATTCGCGAAATGTTGCGTGGAGGCGTAATGGCAACTTTATGCTGGCGCCGCCGGGAACTGCCGAAATATGGACATTTGAGAACATTAAGTATGAATTGATCATAGCGCCGCTCCTCTGCCGACATGCGCCTCGTGACCTCATCACCACCAGCGCTGCGCACTGTCGCTGCAACCATAGCAATGGCGATGGAGCATGTGTTGTTGCAGGTTGTAAATCAAATCAAAATACGTGTATTCTCAGGCTGCATTGGCCCATAGGTACCTTAACTAACACACATATTATATTCACATTATATTATACAAAATTGTTAGTAAAGATATATATGTCAAACCACCAAATCTGCAAATGTATTTTTATCAGTGTATTAAAAAAAATCGATCTTAAAATATCGAAACAAGTCAATGTAAGTATCCAGAAGTTCCAAGCGCAATGAGGTTAGCGTAAGTGTAGTGTCTTCGCAGAAATAAACCGGTTTTAGTCGACTATTTACTTAAAGAAGACAAATTCATATAAAACCGAACTACATTGTATGAATGTCTGAAATAGTGCAGTTCCATGGAAGTCGGTCTCGGGGGCGGCGTCCGGCGACTGATCGAAATCTCTCTCCCATTGCCAGCGAAGCTTTGTAATCTTGCACCGGTTTTTGGCAAGATATTTACAACAGATGCAAGGAAATCTCAACCTTGTAACCGTTGAGCAAAAGATTCATATCCGATCAGCCAAACAGACGATTGGAAGTGGCAGCGGCGCCGTAAGTCAGGTCGTCGGGTGGCGTCCAGTCACATTGCAGGCGGAACTAGAAAATCCAGTCGGTACAATATATCTGGAATCAGATCAGAAGTCAAATACTCAATACTCAATTCTTTATTTGCGTTCCGTATGTTATACAGGTGGTATTTTTATAAAGTTTAAACAATATGGACCCGGTAGGGCACAGCATAAAGAGGTAGGAGAGGTTTGCAGTACATATCTCAGATCAAAGAATTCTTTGATCTGAGGTACATAGCATCTTATTACCTAGTTAAGTTTTATTAAATCTATACTTATTACTAAAAAAAAAGCTGAAATATATTAACATGTTATATTCTTATCTTAGGGTCAATTCCCACTGAAAGAGCAGCGGCCGGCAGCGGCCGTAAGAGCACGGACAATGTAAGAGAGCGGCGCCGCGCGGCCCGCCGCTCTCGCGCTCAATCACTTGCATTTACGGCCGCTGCCGGCCGCTACTCCTTCAGTGGGGATTGACCCTTATTATGTGCGTGCGTGTGTGTGTGTGTGTGTGTGTGTGTGTGTGTGTGTGTGTGTGTGTGTGTGTTTGTTGTGTATCTGTGTGTGCGTGAGAGTGTGTATGCACTTGTAAAGTTGTATGTAAAGGCTTACTTTTTGTTCGTTATATTTTGTTTTATACTTATTATTGTTTGTATTGGTGTTTATTATTTTTTTATTGACTTATCGTCCATGTAGGTACTCTTTTATTGTTTAGTAGCATGTAGAGTGTAAAAAGTTCTTTAATTTCGGGACACTTTAACACACACGGTCGGTTAGCCCCTTGATAAGTTTTTAATTAACTTGTGTTATGGGTGCTAACACAACTGATAAACTAGATATAGCTACATACATATTTATAAATACACTGCCAGCGGTTTCACCCGCATCCCGTGGGAACTACTTCCCGTACCGGGATAAAAAGTAGCCTATAGCCTTCCTCGATAAATGGGCTATCTAACACTGAAAGAAATTTTCAAATCGGACCAGTAGTTCCTGAGATTAGCGCGTTCAAACAAACAAACAAACAAACTCTTTAGCTTTATAATATTAGTATAGATATTATTATAATACCCAGACCACGGCCAACAAGCATGCTCAAATGCTCATCACACAAATGTCGACCGAACCGCGAAACGAACCTCGGAACCTCAGGATCGGCAGTCCGGCATGGCGACCATTGCGCCATCGAGGTCGTCAGTCGGTAATTTACTTATAAACATAGTCGTTTTCGTTTCATCTTTGATAGTTTTAGGTAAGTAGTTATATATTTTTATTGATATTATTAGCGGACCGGAAGAATGTATTTTTCATCCCACCATCTCAATATGCACGCGATGCATCGAGTGCACTCCCGCGCTCCTGCGCCCGGCACATCTCTCAGGTTATGCGGATAAATAGCAAAAAGTTGTATTCCGATCTGTGCAGTACTTGTGGCGACAATCACCAGGGGCCGGCTCTCTCGGTGTCGTGTCTCTGAGCGAGAGCGACGCGCTAGTGTGCCCGCGTGCTGCGTGCCCGCGTGTTACGTGCCCGCGTGCTGCGTGCTCGCGTGCTGAGTGCCCGCGTGCTGCGTGCTCGCGTGCTGCGTGCCCGCGTGCTGCGTGCCCGCGTGTTACGTGCCCGCGTGCTGCGTGCTCGCGTGCTGAGTGCCCGCGTGCTGAGTGCCCGCGTGCTGCGTGCTGCGTGCTGAGTGCCCGCGTGTTGCGTGCCCGCGTGTTGCGTGCCCGCGTGCAGCGTGCCCGCGTGCCGAGTGCCCGCCTGCTGCGTGCCCGCGTGCTGAGTGCCCGCGTGCTGCATGCTGCGTGCTGAGTGCCTGCGTGTTGCGTGCCCGCGTGCTGCATGCCCGCGTGCTGCGTGCCCGCGTGCTGAGTGGCCGCGTGCTGCGTGCGCGCGTGCTGCGTGCTCGCGTGCTGAGTGCCCGCCTGCTGCGTGCCCGCGTGCTGAGTGCCCGCGTGCTGCATGCTGCGTGCTGAGTGCCTGCGTGTTGCGTGCCCGCGTGCTGCATGCCCGCGTGCTGCGTGCCCGCGTGCTGAGTGGCCGCGTGCTGCGTGCGCGCGTGCTGCGTGCTCGCGTGCTGAGTGCCCGCGTGCTGCGTGCTCGCTTGCTGCTGTTCGTCAGTAAGTCACCAGGCTTTGTCGAGAATCGTCTCGGTGATATGATATTAAGATAATAATATGATATTAAGATAATAATTTGATTGTATATTTTAATAGGTAAGTATACATATTTATTGATTGTAGGTACATAATGTATTATTACTACAATCCACGGTTTTAACAATATGAAATGATCTACAGAAGATTACTAAATGACCGACTTTCGTCTTGTGTTATCTTTTTTTTTCTTTAATGGAACAGCAAACAGTTACATTATATAAACTTACAAATAATATAACAATGACTTGTTGTGGTCATAATGTAACCCACAGCAACAATATGTAATCCACAGGTAAACTTAAAAATTCAGAGCAGAAATTCTAATCGCTAGGAACATTAAATAAGTTCAAAAGCCTCCTTCATAGCTCCCTACTTAAAACCCAAACCTCTTAATAACAAACATTTTAATTTTGTCATCGTATCTTTAAACTCCTCTTTCCTTTTTAAAATATATTTTGCTAAAAGTCATGTTTACACTACTATAATACTCTCTCTATTTGTTACACGTACTGCTATTATGCTACAATTGAAAATATCAATGTTTATAAAGGTGACGTTATAAGTGTCAACCATACGGCGGATAGGTGAACACAGGCCCGAATTAGTGCGACAGGTGTTCAGCGCAAAAAGAGTGCCTGGGCGCACCTGTCGCCTGTGAATGGTTCTTGGTACAGCATAACAGATCATATTATTTAGGTTTGTACTGTTAAATTTATTTCTGACTATATTATACAAGACAGTTGCCTCAAGGTACTTTCTTCGAGAGCTAAGGGGAAGGAGTTTGTATTTGCTTAGTAAAGTAGAATACGGCAGGTAAGCTTTATGACATCTATAATGCATTGCACGCAAAAATTTGTACTGGACATTCTCTACCATCTCAGCGTATTTTATGTAGAATGGATTCCAAGGGCTTTGTACAAACATTGAAGTCAAGAGTAGACCGCATGACAAATCCGAAAAGTTGAAAAGCTTTGCTGACTATTTTATTGATGTGTAAGTCTAGGCATAGTTTGGTGTCGAGTATAACACCAAGGTCGCGGACTGATTTCAGTTGAGATAGAGGCTCATGACAAAGGTTGTAAGAGTATTTAATTATGTGTTTATTTTTAGTAAATGTGAGGAAGTTGCATTTGGGTAAACTTAGCTTAAGTTTGTTTCTATGGCAGTAATCTGTTAGTCTGTCCAGGTCTTGTTGGAATAAAATAGAATCGTCAACACTTTGTATGGAATTATAGACCTTCAGATCGTCAGCGTACTTTAGAAACTTTGTATGATGAAAACATTGACCTATCGTTAATGAAAATGTTATCGTGATATGATAACATTGCAAACCACAAACTTCTCATTGGACAAATATTATCCTTTAATTAAGTAAAATGTGCAAAGAGAACATCTTAAGCACAAGAGCAAAGTTATGAAGTAACGCAGCGCCGAGCGCCCGGGGCACGCGTCTCCGAGTGCTACCACAGATTATATAATAGTTACTACGTAACAGATAAATCACTCCATACAAAAAAGTCCATACTTACTGTTATAAGCACCTACAAGTTCCCCAACTACCTACAAATTCCTAGCTGCGTTATAAAATGAACCTTAAAAGCTCAAGCGCTTAATTGTTATTCCAATGCGATAGCGCACAGTTCAGTGACCGCAACCGTGCCGTAGCCGTGCTTAGGGTTCCTTCTTACAATTTATTAATATTTAAGTAGGAAAACAAAGTTACGCTTATTTTTAAAACTGAGTTTTTAAATAAAAAGTAATATCAAGAATATTTTTCTTTAATTAACTATTTTATTGCCTACTAAAATGGAGTATGGGTACATATTACTAAATATTACCTAATACGTAAGCATAGGTAAGTACTTAAGTAAAGCTTTCGTCAAAATCAAAGGCGGTTTCCAACTATTTTTCGAGCACAAGTGCCATACCCCATATGGTACAACTCCGTCGAGTGTTGATACATACATAAAATTGGTTTCTGCGTAGCGACACGCGTAATGTTCCGAGTCGTCATTAAGTTGGACCAGAACTATACATACTTACACTCGAGATGTGTTTTGAGCTACAAAACTCACAATACAGTTCATATAACTAAGTAGGTATCTAAAGTAAAATAAGTACCTAATGATCTCTGTTGTTAAAATCATAAAGTAGATAAGTATTAATTTATTTAAAAAAAATAGAATTACTAGATAAGTTCATACATATAAAATGTTTCTAAATCTTACAATAGTCGCATATAAACCAACACAACTCAAAATAATCCATCAGTTTGTGAGGTAGCTTAAAAAACCTAATAAAAACCAACAGCATAACATGACACGAAATAAAAATAATAATATAGGAGCGCGCACGGTGCGTGTGACTGTTGAAAGCCCTGAGCCGCGTGGGGCTACCGGTAACCCAGCGAGCGGTAGGCATTTATCGCGCGCAAGTACAGAGAGTGACAGAGGCCTGGTGCTACGACAACACCGCTACGCCGTAGCCGCCGTAGCCCTCGTAGCCGGCGTAGCGCTACCACTCAAATAGCTGAGCTATTATTTGTGCTAAACTGCAGGATATTCTATTCAAATGAAAGTTCAAACCCTGAAATATGTTGGATGTTGTCTTTTCACAAAATACATTTGCTAGTCTATGGTTTACAAGTTTATGGTTTTTGAATTCATTTAATCTTAATTTATAAATAGTACGATCGATGTCTCGGAGTGAATGTCTCTATAGCAACATAATTTGGACATCTTCCCAGTAAAATTGCATTTGAATCCCAACTAATATAATGAATGTGCCTTTGTGCAATACGACTTCGACTGATTTTAGTAAAACCTGGTATGAGACCAGATGCTACTCATGTGCAGCTAATGTATTTCCATTTTACACAATTACATCTACTAGGTACAATAATAGTTAACATTACTCATACGTAGGTTTCATTCAATGCTATCCAACCTTTATTAGAAAAATAAGTACAGGAAGCGACCGCGAGCGGGCGACGTCGCGGGGCGCTCACTGCACCGAGTGCCGTGCGTGGCGGCGGGGGGCGCGGGGTGCCGGGGGGGGGGGGGGGGGAAGGTGCTACACATTGATCAAATATCTTCGTGGAAGCGATATCGTTTGCTGCTGAGTAACAGAGGTTGAGCATTGCCATCCAACGTGGCAATGCTGCCAGCCTTTTGGGTACATTACCCAGTGACAGCGATGAGGAGCAATTTTTTGATGCACTGTATTAGTTTTAAGTTGTTGTATATATAGAAGTTTATTTTAACTTTTTAAAATTAATGTAAATATTATGTAAATACTTAATAACAAACAACAGGCTCCATTCCTTTATTTAATGTCGTCTCAGCAAGTGTTGATTGTGTACCGCCAGCCACCTGCCCTGCCTACCCTGTCTGTGAACAAACTGTACGCATTATAGCGTAAAGTATCAGTGACTTCACACCGCTAACTTCAGACGTTAAACTGACTTAAAAACTTTATTTTATTGCCGCCATTAATGCGCTTCATAGAGTATAGAGAACCGAACTCAGATTGTCCCTGTTACCTACTGGACGCGCGCGGTGGCGGTGGCGGTGGCGGCCGCGGTGGCGGGCGCGGTGAGACAATTCATCATTATTTATGTGGCGAGTTGGCGCACGCCGCCAAAATCAAAAATCAAAATCAAAATCTTTTTATTTCACATAGGCCTTTGCAGGCACCTATGAAACGTCACATTAGTTGCACGGTTCCAAAAAGTTGGTCTCATGGAGAAGAGCCGGCAAGAAACTCCATAGACACTCTTTTTAAAAAGTAATATAGTCACAGTACAAACAGTCTATTACATAACAATAGTAAGCTCACAAAATTATACAATGCAAGAAAATTAAACTGTAAATCTATACAATGCAAAGGGAGAAGAAAAAGTCGTTTAATTGCCAGGGAAGCCACACATGGAGAGAGATGAGTTATCGCCATATAATATCTTTATCGTCAACAAAGTCTTGAATTTTATAATAAGCTTTTTTAATTAGGGTGGATTTTAAAGTGTTCTTAAATTTTATATCTGTGAGATCGGTTACACACTTAGGCAGCTTGTTGTAAAAACGGACACAATTCCCTAAAAACGATTTATTTGATTTCGATAATCTGAATCTCGGAACTACTAGCTTGTGCTTGTTTCTTGTATTAATGGATAGTATATCACTTTTAACACTAAATTGATTTAAGTTTTTGCGTACGAACATTATATTTTCTAGTATATAAAGAGAAGGTAGTGTAAGTATGTCAATTTCTTTAAATAATTCTCTTAATGACTCGCGAGGGCCGAGGCCATAAATTGCACGAATTGCCCTTTTCTGGAGAACGAAGATTGAGTTTACGTCAGCCGCTGCCCCCCACAGTAAAATACCATAGGACATAATACAATGGAAGTAAGCGAAATACACGAGCCTAGCAGTAGCAACGTCAGTAATCTGTCTTATTTTTCTGACTGCATAAGCTGCGGAACTCAGCCTCTTTGACAGTGCTGAGATGTGGGCACCCCATTGCAATTTAGAGTCAATGGTCCATTATGATTTATTATCGTCCAGAACGATATTGAGCCCTACTGGTGTTACATTAGGTAAAGAGAATTTAATGCATTTCGTTTTGGAAGAATTAAGAAGCAAGTTATTCGCGGCAAACCACTTGCTCAGAGTAACCAAGCTATTGTTTACGTCTATGGGACTAGATTCCTTTCTGTTAATTTTGAAGACAAGGGAAGTGTCATCAGCAAATAAAATAATATCAGAGATCACAGACATCATATACGGGAGATCATTTATATAAGCTAAGAATAAAAAGGGACCCAAAATTGAGCCCTGCGGCACGCCCATTTTTACTAATGACCCAGATGAAGTTGAGCCACTTACGTCCACTACTTGCTGTCTATTTGAGAGATAAGAAAGGACGAGCGCGAGAGCTTTACCACGAATTCCGTAGTGGTTCAGCTTACAAATGAGAGTGTCATGGTCAACGCAATCGAACGCCTAAGAAAGGTCGCAGAAAATGCCCACAGCATCCCGCGAATCTTCCCAGGCGTTTAAGATTTGGGTGATCAATCTTGCACTTGCGTCAGTGGTAGACCTACCCTTTGTAAAGCCGTACTGACGGTCATGAAATATGTTGTTTAAATTAAAATGTCTTAACATCTGATCGAGCATGATCCTTTCGAAGATTTTGCTAAAGGCTGGAAGGATTGAAATAGGTTTGTAGTTGGAAGGGTTTTTCTTACAGCCTGATTTAAAGATAGGAACAATTTTGCTGAGTTTCATCAAGTCAGGGAAGATACCGTTGTCGATGCAGAGGTTAAAAATTTCACTAAGTATTGGGGCAACACTTTCAATAATGGAATTAATGACTGTGACAGAAAAGCCCCATAAGTCCTCAGTCTTTTTTAGATTTAAAGACTTGAATGCTCTTTTGATCGTGTAATCAGAGACATACTGAAATTGGAAGTCAGGTATATTTCTACTGAAGTTCTGTCGAAGTAACGTCTCAGCTAATATAGAAGATGAATTAAGGGACTTGGTAACCTCTACGGGAATGTTTGAAAAAAAGGTGTCAAAAGCATTGGCAACCTCTACCTTATCTGAGATAACAGCATTATCAATAACTAACCGCGGGTCAGAGTCCCGCATTTTAGTTTGGCCGCTTTCAACATTTATAATATTCCAGACCGTTTTAATTTTATTGTCTGATTTGGCTATTTTATTACTAATTGATTTCGACTTAGCCAAAATACATACCCTTTTAAATATCTTCGAGTAGTTTCTTACATAGTCATGAAAAGTTGGATCAGAAGTCAATGACCTTTCGTGGTACAAGTTATATAGGACATCCCTGCTTATCCTAATCCCTTTAGTAGACCATTCACTGAATTTAAATTTGTGAGTGATTTTAATAGTTTTTTTCGGGCATGACTTATTAAGTTCCTGGCAGAGTGTATTAAATAAATGTTTAAATAGTTTATTTGGTTCTTTACAGTCCATGTTAATAGAATTTAATTCACCACTTATAAACTTACAAATATTACATCCACGCCACTTATAAATATTACATCAACTTGTAGTTTACACATAGTTTCAGTTATATCCGCTTTATTGCTGTACAACTAAAGCTATTTAGGAGTTCCGATGAGGTTAAATGACTCTGATCTTTCTTTGATCACAAGTTTAGTTTGTTTTTGATGGTAGCACAAGCCGCAGATAATAGGAGATCGCGTCTGCACTGCGCACTCGAGTATTGCTGCCATGCGTAATGCGTTGTCATCAATAAACTTCAGAACTATGACGACATCCGCAGTTTGTGTATGTGAGAACAAATATTATTTAGTTTGTCGGTCACGTCATATCGGGCGGAACGGATTCGCATTTGGGAAAAGACTAAGATAATAATGATTTAGGCACAAGTACCGTATTGGTCACAGATGTGTACCGTCCGGCTCCAATAAATCAGTGAAGGGTATCTCTCGTAGTCGGACAACACACATAACTCGACAAGTTTTCTATTAGAAGGGAGGCGCGAGGCGGGCGACGCCGGGTGACGGCACATGTGTGCACAATGCTCGGAGTTTTTATCGCGAGCGCCGAATATAATGTTGTCCGAATAAATTGCGGACGTGAGCGGTGGTGAGCTGCGGGGCGCGGGGTGCCGGGGCGGGGGAGTCACCCTCCGACGGTGAATCAAATGGATAAAGTATGGACACCATCGCACTGGGATTATCCTCAAAGATTTTGGACAGCCTATTGTCTATGTAATGTAATATAAAATAATTGTTCAGTAATTGACTTCGTACTGTGGAATTAATTTGTTCGCTTGTGTTACAATAACTCCTTTCGGCCTGAATTAATTGCTCGGCCGTTCCAGCGCTTGCTTAATTAACCGTTAATTTTTACAACATTCGCTCGGTAGTATTTCGCAACAATTTCTTCATAAACATTTACATGACGACTCCATTTATAAACAAATCGCGGTGCAGCGCGGTGTGGTGCGACGCGGTGCGGTGCGGCGCGGTGCGGTGCGGCGTCGAGGCGGCGCCGGTGCGAGGTGCGACTTATTGCGGTCACGTCGCTAACTTTGTCAGGGAGACGGACGCAGGGCGGCGTGGGGGGGGGAGGGGGAAAGGCTCGCTCCGTTTGCTCAAGCCCGCTCTGCAAATGAAGATGACGCGATAATCGATAGCTACCTGCTAATTCAATGATTTATACAAATTGTAACAAACAAGTTGTAGGAACAAACTTGAGACTAGCCAGTAGCAGGCGGTAGTGAGCCGTTAACAAAACGACACGACTTGCAGCTCGCGAATATACCGTCTCTACAATTGTTGTTGAATTTAGATGCTCCGTATGTACCGCTAGCGACGCTGGCGGCTTGTTGCGATAACATCGCGACTTCCCCCAATGAGGCTAACGAGCACGAGCAGCACTCAATACTCAGCGGCGTGTTGTGGGCCGCGGTCCGGTGCGCTCTCGACTTTGTGCTTCTAATAATGATCATTATACGGGGTTAGTTAATATCATCACACGTTACATCCGCTGCTATATTTATAAACTAGCTTTTGTAAAGATACGGACTTTGTGTAAAGAGAGGAAGAAATACTAAACACCAGCCAATCCAATTCTAAATGTATGCGTACCTACTACTACTTCACCTAAAAAGAAATAAAATGTAACCTATTATATTATTGTAATTAAACTAATATTTAAACACTACCAAAATAACTAATTCTTACCTATTTTTTAGAATAACAACAAAAGAAAGTTTAAAATAAATTATATTACCTATTTAAAGACGCGCTGCAAGGTTTGTTAATATCAATTATTGTCGGTCAATAAAGTTGAACACTCTGAACGTCTATTCGTACCAATCGCATCAACAGCCGCGGCGACCGTTACACAAAAACGATCCTTATAGTATGATATTCACGCGCGATGGCTTATTACCGTATTTCATGTATAACTTTGGTTTTTCTTTACCGATTTATATGATTCTTTTTTTATAGAATAGGTAATAATGTTAACCTTTATTATTTAGTGTGAGTGAGAGTGTTAGCAACGTAAAAGTAGACTAATATAATCAGAAACCTCCGAACTACTAAGCTATCGAGAGTTACACGTGTTATTGTGAGTCAACCATAAAAGGTAGACATATGCTGTCATGAGATGTCTTTTACATAATTTTAAGGAGAACATTTCCGTCATACGTGGTTTCTGTGTAGCTTTAACCATTGAGGATGCACACGCGACGGAAGTTTAACAAATGGAATAACTTCTCCCGTTTTCCTAACTTTTCCCTTCACTGCTCTGCTCCTATTGATCGTAGCGTGATGAAAAGTATTCTATAACCTGCCCAGGAGTATGAAGAATAATTGTACCAAGTTTTATTAAAATCTGTCAAGTAGTTTTTGTTTCCATAACGAACATACAGACAGACAGACAGACAAAAATTTTACTGATTGCATTTTTGGCATCAGTATCGATCACTAAATACCCCCCGATAGTTATTTTGGAAATATATTTAATGTACAGAATTGACCTCTCTACAGATTTATTATAAGTATAGATAGGAAAGTGCGCGTGCCCTGTATGATGAGATCAAGGATTGAACTAGCTCTCTTTGCATGCGAGAGAAACCGCAGGAAACAGACAGTGCATCAGTCACAGTCAATAAAAAGTCAAGATACCTATCATACTGAGCGTTGAAGTAGTTCCCAGAGAACAATATGGGCGACATATTGTTCGGTGTAAGCACATGCAAGAGGTGGCTCTCAACATGTTATAATAATGACACGGAGCACTGGAACATCGTCATAGTCACTAATATATTGACCTGACGTAGGTGAGGGCACAGATAACTGTGAACACACGGCACGTGGTGCAGCGGTGGCGACATGGCAGTGCTCTCCGCGCTCACGACGCTCGGCTGGCGACTGTTTGCTCTGCTTTCGCGGGTTTGTTCCACATCGCCAACTGATCTGATTAGGAATATTTGACGCCAGACTTGTGGGCGTGTACGTGTACACGTGTAGGTACTAGCCGGTTGCCAGGTACTACATATTTGTCAACTTTTAATTGGAAGTAACGCTAAACTTGCCAGTCGAGTGTGAAGGCAAACTCAAACATCGGTCGTGGAACTTGTCCCGCGGTGTTTGTTCGGTGAACACGTTATAATTACTTTCAGTTGTATTCTAACGACGTTTTATTTACCAAAGAACCAATTTTAATTTGATTCAACCAATCACCGACTGTTTGCGATTCCTCAACAATCAGCTACTCGTATGTGTAAGTATAGGTAGAAATCACAAGTTTGTGTTATTAAGTTATACCTAGCATCCGTGCTTCTCTTGTGTTGCTGGCGACGAGCCTTGCGGAACTCGACACTCCACTGCAGCACCGCGGGGGGGGGGGGGGGGGGAGATGCCGCATCGAGGTGCGACGTGCGGCACCCGAGCCTAGCTGCCGCAGATTTACGCACTAGCTGCCGCACTCGTTAATACTTCACGGTTCACATGAAAGTTTGTTACAAAGTTACAAAACTATGGATATTGTGTTCGTTCCTGTACAAGGCAGTGTGCGCTGCGTTGGACGAGTGTGGCAGTGTATGCGCGGTGTATTGACAACTCACTAGCTCGCCCCGCGTGCATTGTTTGCGCTCTACAAACAGCCCACTTGTTCTGCGGCGGCGTGCGGGGTGCGGGGTGCAGTGTGCCGGGGGTGGAGGGGGGGGGGGGCACAGGTGCACAACACAGCGCGTGTCGCGCCGCTTGCTTCCTGCTACCTACACAGTGTTATGTTCTGTAACTGTATACAGCATCATGAAGCAACAGCTCAGCACCAGGTATTTCTAATCAAACAAGGTCTATAATAGCTCAGTCTGACAGCGGACCAACTAAACTTAACATTTGAAAGCAACCGTTACTGCGGACGGCGCCGCGGGCGACGACTAGTGCGGCCCCTCGTACCCTAGTAGACATTTCACTTTCAGAACTGAGCTCATCACGAACAACACGACGGATATTACACTCACTGCCAATAGAATTGACATAAGTGTGAAGTGATCCTAATAGATGAATAATCGTGTTAGATCAACGATACTCGCCATTAAATCCAGCTGATAATTGGTCGGTCAATAAAATTGCACTCTAGTTTGATGGATAGCGATATCAATTGCCAATAGCTATCATTGGCAGTGCCCATCAATATTGCCACTGACCATTAGGGGGCAATTAAGTTGACAGATAATTGCGATATTAATTATATCCTACGAGAGGATTTTATATCACCTCATATTGTTGTGAAGTAAGGTCTGCTTATTATGTATTTCATTGCAAGTTGTAATCCACTTCTAGACCAGTTATAATATCTCGCCCGCGCTACTCGCCTGCGCTACTCGCCTGCGCTACTCGTCCGCACTACTCGCCCGCGCTACTCGTCCGCTCGGAGGGAGTCACGTAATGGACGCAAGCCTATTGACAATTTCCGGATGAGATTCGAAGCCCCCGGGGTGCTATTGAGCATTCCTTGAAAAAGTCAATAACACTTTCCCTGAAATGGAATCCAGGATCATAAAGAGCCGAATTAAAGTTTGCGATGTTTGGAAATAATCACTCCTCACAGAAAGAACATATAACTATCAAGCAAGATGATTCTACTTTATACATAATACGTATATTTGGTCCACACAAGGTACATGACGGGGGTCACTGGGACTGGGCAGGGACCTGACCTACACCCAGCTGAAGCGTCGCGGACGTGAGCGACACGCGGCGCGCGCTCTGCTCAGGTGTTGCACTTCTACATAATGCTATACTTTCTATATTGAAGGTGAATTCAATTTACCAGTAAATGGACGCGCGTCGACATTCCGTTTTCCTGTTACCGCAATTTGTAGGAGCCTTGTATTCATATTATGTCGTTGTTCCGGGGTAACTGAACATACGCGTGTTTGTGCACTCCGTGTTACTATTCTCTTATTGACTAAATAATGTTTGTTCGAACATGAATGTGTAAAGTTGACACGGGGTACCAAACGTGCCACGTGTTCCCACTAATGGATAGCGGCTGTACGAAAACATTTACTTGTGATACTCTATGTCTCGCGAGTGTCGACACGCGCGTCCGCGCGGAGCCGCGCGCTTTGCACCGCACTCTGCTGAGTAGTCGCAGATGTTTACTTGTAAATATAAATCCATCTCCATCTCCCGAGCCTTTCCCAACTATGTTGCGGTCGGCTTCCAGTCTAACCGGATTCAACGAGTACGAGCGCTTTACAAGGAGCGACTGCCTATCTGACCTCCTCAACCCAGTTACCCGGGTAACCCAATACCCCTTGGTTAGACTGGTGTCAGACTGACTGGCTTCTGAATACCCATAACTACTGCCAAGGATGTTGAATGACAGCCAGGACCTACAGTTTAACGTGCCATCTGATATACAGTCATGGGTGTCTAAGACATACTTAGAAAGTACATACAAACTTAGAAAAGTAGCATTAGTACTTGCCTAACCTGGAATTGAACCCACGTCCTTATACTTGAGAGGTTGGTTCTTTACCCCCTAGACCACCACGACTTCCTTCCTTATGAATATAAATATATTACAGAAATCTTACTTTCTCAGATACTCTATTTGAATGTCTTCAAATAAGGCGATTGTTACACTCGTGCGAAGTTGTCCAAAGTGTTTATAAGAAACAAGTTCGCAAACGGTCAGCGGCTGATATATGTAGTGTTATTATTACACACACACATAGACGGGGAAGGAGGGGCGAGGGACGCGGGGTGCGGGGCGCGGGGTGACGAGGGCGCGATTAATACGTGCCGGAGGAACGAGTTCATGTTTATTTTTATTAAAATCTTCCGCGAAGTGTGGCATTGCTAACTCCCGATAACAATTTATTTCAATTGCTGTCCAATACTAATTAATCATAATAAAATCAGCACAAACGTTTAGTCTGTACAGTGCTTCAAAGGAACAAACGAACTCAGTAAAAATCACCGTAAACAACTATTTTTAGCGTCTTACCCGCAACGAGATGATCAATGTTGCGTTTAATTTATAAACTACCAGCTTCCGCTCGCGGCTTCACCCGCGTGGTGTGTTGATAAAGAATAGCCTATGTGTTAATCCAGGGTATTACCTATCTACATACCAAATTTCAATCAAATCGGTTCAGCCGTTTTTGCGTGAGAGAATAACAAACATACATCCATACATTCTCATAAACTTTTACATTTATACCTCTAATATTAGTAGGATATGAAGTGAGCGAGCACGAGACATGAGGCCGCGCACTCACTGCCGTCTCTCGCGTCACCTGTATCATTCTGTGTCTCAGACATTATCATGTTGCAACATGTTTCCAGAAGTGCAACAGTGCAGCGCTGCATAGTATCGCGGAGCACCTCACGTCATACTGCTCGGCGGCTGGCAGATGTCAGCATGCGCTGGGAACAGATCTGCGATCCAATCGCTTACGTCATCTACCCCCATGTGCTGTACGTACGTTCCAAGTTGATAGTGTAGTAGAGGTGTTCAGTGGGATTACACAAATCTGCTATTTGCCGGACCATTGGGCGCGCGCTGCCTGCTCCGGGGGGAGGGGTTACATCGCTGCATTATCACTAGTGGTGACCCAGTACGTTCATAGCACTAAGTGCATTAAAATTCAGTTACATTAATAATTAGGTATTTAACCCATCAAAATAATATGAGAAAATGTTCGTCAGACTTTCAAAATGTCTCGAAGCAGTAGGTACTATAGTAGACGTTGATTGAAGGTTGAGGTGAGAGCTTGGAGCGCCGCGCCGCACGTGAGCACATTCACTGAACACTGGCGGCGGTTTGTCCGGTCGACCCCGTTCGCTTCGTACGCGCTTTGTTACGCGGAGTCGACGATGATGATTTGACAATGACAATGACAATGCTACGACGGCGTAGCTGTCGTAGCATTGCTGTCTGCTACGGCGTAGTCGCCGCGTAGTAGTTCTCCTGAGAGAGAGATGTTGTTTATATGTAGTTTTAAGAGGGGATACACCTATTGAAATAGCATGTCATCGACCTGACCCGAAACTCTCAAAGAACTCAAGAAGAAAGAATGAAGAAGAAGAGGTTTCAGTTCATGAAGAGGCTTCATTCAGAATTGGCTCATCGAAAGATATTTACCGTACCATTGCAGAATACTCGGCTTGTAAGGAACGCTAAACTATGCAATCACTAGCTTTTGCCCGCGACTTCGTTCGCGTGGAATAGTGATTTCCGGCAGATTTTTGGTTTGACCAATAGATGTCGCTATATGTCCGGAATCAATTTTGTTTTTTATTTTTTTTATTTTGTTGTAATAAAAACTATCCTACGTCCGTTCTCAAGTTCCAAACTATGTCTGTACCAAATTTCACACAAATCGGTTCAGTAGTTTAGGCGTGAAGAAAAGACAGACAGACAGAGTTACTTTCATATTTATAATACTAGCTTCTGCCAGCGACTTCGTCCGCCTTAGATTCGTACCTTGTGCAAAGCGAGGAAGAAATACTAAGCACCAGCCTGTCCAATTATCTAAATGTATGCGTAGTAGTAGGACTATTTCACCTAAAAAGGAAAATAAACCTACCTAGTTTATAAAATAACAACAAAAGAAAGTAAAAAAATAATTAATTAAAACCTAAAAGTCGCGCTGATAATGGCTGATAAGCAAGATTTGTTAATATCAATTATTGTCGGTCAATAAGGTTGAACACTTTGAACGTCTATTCGCACCAATCGCATCAACAGCCAAATATTGTATGAAGCCCGCGCAGCCACCGCGCCGCGAGCCGCGTCGAGCGCGGCGACCGTTACACAAAAATGATCCTTATAGCATGATATTCACGCGCGGTGGCTTAATACCGTATTTCATGTATAACTTTGGTTTTTCTCTACCGATTTATATGATTCTTTTTTTATTGAATAGGTAATAATGTTAACTTTTATAATTTAATATGAGTGAGAGTGTTAGAAACGTAATAGTAGACAAAATATAATCAGAAACCTCCGAACTACTAAGCTATCGAGAGTTACACGTGTTATTGTGAGACAACCATAAAAGGTAGACCTGTGCTGTCATGGGAATTTTTTTACATAATTTTATGGAGAACATTTCCGTCATACATGGTTTCTGTGTAGCTTTTACCATTAAGGCTGCACACGCGACGGAAGCTTAAAAAATGGAGTAACTTCGCCCTTTTTCCCAACATTTCCCTTCACTGCTCTACTCCTATTGGTCGCAGCGTAATGAAAAGTATCCTATAACCTGCCCAGGAGTATGAAGAATAATGAAATGAAATGAAATGAAATGAAATGAAATGAAATGAAATGAAATCGTTTATTTTGCAAGTTGGACATTACATCACTTTTACACGTCATTATAAGAACGCTGAGGTCGGCATTTCCTAACTGACTGATCCCTGAGAAGAAACGCCGAAACAAACTCAAGGGTCATAGTCTCTTTTAAAGTCCAAACATGTTATAAATCAAATAATATTATGTATGAGTGTCACCATGTACGCGGTCTGGAATGGCCTTTTGAGGAAAGAGCCACATCAGGCTGGAGCTGACCAGTCCCAACAGACGGCACGCATGCATCAGTCGTCGTGTAGCTCAAACCATATCTTAGGGAGCTCAACGACCTGTCGCACGACGATACCAGATCTGCAGAACATTTGCGTAGGCCATTCAAAAATACTCAAACCCGCCAGACAGTATTTATGTTATAAGAATATATAATGTTGCTCGCATACACGATAATCACATTCACAATAATAATAATAAAAAATACAATTATAATATATAAATGTCATTAAAAAAATGTCATTAATAAAATGTTATCTGATGATAATATATATTTAAATGTCAAAAGTAACAATACACAGGCATTTGAAAAGATATCACTCACTAAGCGAGCAGCTCATTCCCAAGCTTTTTTATCATTTAAATAATCAGATATTTTGTAATATCCTTTTTTCAAAAGTTTGGATTTTATATGATTTTTAAATTTCTTGATAGGCAAATCACGAACCGCTTTGGGAAGTTTATTGTAAAAGCGTATACATTGACCCATGAACGAGTTGCTTACTCTGTGGAGGCGAGTAGCATGTACAGCAAGATTATGTTTATTCCTAGTATTTATGCTATGAACATCAGACATTTGAACAAAGTCAGATATGTTTTTACGAACGTACATTAAATTTTCAAAAATGTATTGAGAGGCAACAGTTAGAATATTTATTTCTTTGAATTTCTCTCTGAGAGAAACTTTTGGACCCAGATTATAAATGGCTCGAACAGCTCTTTTCTGTAAAATAAATATAGTCTCAACATCCGCACAGTTTCCCCAAAGGAGGATCCCATACGTCATTGAACTATGAAAGTAACTAAAATAAACTATTCTGGCTGTGTCCACATCGGTGATTAGACGGATCTTTTTAATAGCATAGGCAGCTGAACTAAGTTTTCCTGACAGTTTAACAATATGTGGGCCCCATTGGAGTTTGGAATCAACGGTCAAACCAAGAAATACCGTTGACTCAACAGGCTTCAACTCTACTCCATTTAGTTGTACATTAGTTTGTAACTGCCTTACGTTGGGCGTTGAGAATTTAATTAACTTCGTTTTAGACTCATTTAAAAGAAGATTATTGACATTAAACCAATGAACAACCTTAGAGAGTGCATTGTTAACTTCGTCAAAATTATCGAGTTGGCGCTTGATTTTAAAAACGAGTGAAGTATCATCGGCAAACAACACAATCTTGTGATTATCCTTTATGTGATAAGGGAGGTCATTAATATAAATAAGGAACAAAAAAGGGCCTAGAATTGAACCCTGTGGAACTCCCATGGTGACCGTAGATCCAGAAGACCTCTTACCGTTGACATCCACCCTCTGAATTCTATTATGCAAATAAGAAGTCAGAAGGTCAAGAGCCTTATTTTTGATACCATAGTGGTGAAGTTTCCTGATGAGTATATCATGGTGCACGCAATCAAAAGCCTTGGACAAGTCGCAGAAAATACCGAGCGCATCCTGCGAATCCTCCCAGGCCTCGAATATATTTTTAAGCAATTCCACGCCCGCATCCGTAGTAGAACGACCCTTGGTAAATCCAAATTGTTTAGTGTGCAACAAGTTGTTTCTATTAAAATGGCTCAACAATTGACGTAATATTAACTTCTCAAAAATTTTACTCAAAGTGGGTAAAATTGAAATTGGCCGAAAATTTGATGGATCGGTTGTACTACCAGATTTAAACAATGGAATTACTTTACTAAGTTTCATCAAGTCAGGAAAAACACCAGATGCAACACAAGAGTTAAACACAGTTGCTAAATAAGGTGAAATTATTTCAATTATCGATGAGATTACCTGAACTGACAATCCCCAAAGGTCAGCAGTCTTTTTTACATCGAGATCTTTATACGCTTGAATAATATCCTTAGAGCTAACAACTGAGAATTCAAAACCTTTGTCACATTCCGCAACACAATTTTTTAATATTGTAAAAGCCGAACTGGAAGACGACATCAGAGTTCTGGTTGTTAAAATAGGGATATTGGTGAAAAAATTTTCAAACTCAGATGCTACCTCCAAGTCCGACTTAACGTCTACATTGTTTATTTTTAAGTGGAAGTCTCGATTCCGTACAGTGGATCGGCCTATTTCTGAATTAATTATATTCCACGTAGTTTTTATTTTATTACCAGAAGCTTTTATTTTCTGTTTTATGTGTATTGATTTAGCGGAGGTACAGGCTCTTTTAAATATTTTTGAATAGTTCTTAACATACTGTTTAAATGTTTCATCATGATTGAATGATCTTTCATAGTATAATTCAAATAACTTCTGTCTACTTTTGTAAATACCCGGTGTTGCCCAATCACTAAATGTTACCTGATCACAAACAGATATGGACTTAGTGGTAAAAACTTTTTTAAATTCACAATTAATTAAGTTGAATAAAAGGGTGTAAGCTTGATCAGGATTATCATGATAGGGCAATTCAGGCAGTTTTTCAATCAAGTTATTTTTAAAATGTTCCAACCGATGTTTGTTTACAGGAATAAAACTTACATTTTTTCTCTGAGCTCTGATAGTTTTCATGGGAAAGGTAACTAATTGACCAGAGTGATCAGAATCCAACACATTTAAAATATGTTTGTTTAAAGGTTTTAAGTTTGTAAAAATGTTATCTATACATGTAGCACTAGTGCTAGTTATTCTAGTCGGCTCGAGAAATGTACTGTACAAGTTGTATGATTTAAACAGAGTTATAAAATTATTAACAATAGCAGTATTTTCCAGTATATTAATATTAAAGTCTCCACAGACGACAACTGTTTTATTATTGTTAGAAATTTTTAATAATACATCTTCCAGATGCTTCTCAAAAATTGTATATGTTGCACATGGGGGCCTGTATACACTCATTACAATGAACTGCTCAAGCTCAACGCATGATATCTCAATTACTCGCTCAACAGAAAGGTTCACAATATCCTTCCGTTCTTTGAATTTAATAGTATTGCGAAGAATTATTAGAGAACCACCACGTATTATATTTACTCTGCTGTACGAGCTGCCTACACAATGGTTCTTGAAGCTAAACATGAACTGATGCTCTTTAAGCCAATGCTCAGTTAAACATAAAATATCTATATTATTACAGTTCATGAACAACTCCAATTCCAATTCTTTACCAATCAAACCTTGAATATTTTGATGGAATATATTCAGATTGTGTTTGTTTCTAGTATTTATACTCAAAGGGTTTGATGGATTAGAAGTAACAACATTATTTGTGGTATTTACATTTGAATATATAATTGCATTTATGTCACAATTGAAAATAATTGATTGACTGCTAGAGATTGGCTCTATTGTCTGGTGGTGGAGTTTAAATCACTTGGAACTAATTCCAAGTTCTGTGAAAAAAATAAACTAGACTGCTCAATAGGAGCAGTATCGTTAGCCAAGCATTTGGCTTTGTTAAAAATACAATAAAATAGCGATTTTGCTATTTGTCCTTTATAAAAATTACAAATATAATAATTATCATTTGTCATAAAATAATTATTACTAATGAGTGCATTAGAGTCAATAAAATTGAATTTTTCATTATACAATGTCATAGTTTGTAATTTAAGATTGCATTTATGTCTATGGTTATTTTCTGTCTGCGACAAGCCCTTGCCATAGGGAAAAGCATATAAAACTATTTTATTTACATTTAATTGCGATAAACACTCAAAGTATTTAATTACTGTTTTTACAGTGGCATTTCCTCTTCTCCCAATTAGTACAACTAGAGTAGTAGTTGGACAGTAACTACTGCTTAATATTTTGTCTAATATTTGTTTGTAAGTAGCCTCAGGCATGCAATAGTTTATTACCTGGTCACCTAAATATTGATGTAATTTGTGACACATGTTTTGTCCAATTTCATCACTATACATTACTATTTTGTTGCAATTATTATTTTCATTTTGTATTAATTTTATTGTTTTTTGTGTGTCGAAGGAAGTACTTTTTTTACAACCATCTAATTTAATACAATGAGAAGATTGATGAGAATCATCTAACCCTGAACAGCCTGGCAGATCTTGTTCACAACCTGGTGTTTGATTGTTTGCCAATGAATTAAACATTTTCTCATTCTCACTACACAGATCCACCAAGCCGTTCATTGCCAGTATGTACTCACCCATTTCTCTTTGAGAGGTTTGATATTTGCATGTAACTGCCATCAATGATTCTTGTAAATGGAGAATCCTTGACTGCAGATCCTGGATATCAACCTCATATTCTTTTTTACTATTGTTGAAATTTAATTGTAATTTTTTACAAGTGTTAAATGATTTGTGGTTTTTGGTGAAGTTATTTTTGTTACTTTTTATTAATTTTTGAGTCCTTTTAATAAATTTATTTATTTTGACATATTTCTTTACTTTGTTTTTGCTGCCAATGATTTGCTTTACCTTAGATATTGATGCAAAGCTATTGTCAGTAGTCAGGTCAATGGTTACAATTTGAGAACTATTATTCAAGAGTGAGTCAGCAGACCGCACCGGAGTGGTACCAACCAGTTCCTCAAACAGTGCATTGGTTTGCTCTGTCTGGAGTTTCTGGCTGGTACTCTCCATCCTGATAATAGTATCCTGGGCTTCACTCAACCTACACTTCAGTTCAGCGTTGTGTTTGAGAGTTGTGTCAAACTCATCGCTGCACCGGTCAAACTGGTCAACAATGTGTTGGAGCTTATCCCGTTCTTCTGTGATGTTTACTAATTGACAATGTAGTTCTGCCATCTCACTCTTGAGTTTACTATTATTGTTTAAAATTTGAAGTACTTCCTTCTCATTGTCATCCTGTTCCCTCTGTAGATCCCCACACAAATCCTTATATTTCTTAAGTTCCACTAGTGTTTGCTGAAGTTTAGCTTCCTCCAAACGTGCAGTGGCTTTCCTGGTCATTATTCTTTCCATTTTGCACAGAAAAAACAATAACTCAGGTGGATGTTTACGAAAGTATTTTTAGTTTGTGTGAGAAACTATTTTCTATGCACTATTATGATGAAAATTATTTTCTCCGGTAATCACTTATGAAGAATAGGAGTTCTCAGTAATAAATTAAGTTGAAAAAAGATAGTACTTACAGGATTTCACGATGACAATGCACTTTAATTCAAAACTTTCAAAGATCGTTATATACCAAGTTTCGAACTTTGACAGGTCGAGATTTGGTTATTAATAATTACACAGTAAAAACACAAGTATATCACAAAATTTACCGTCCCAGCAATAAGAGTTTATTATTATTGCGAATTAATATTATAAGTTATATAAATAACACTAAAATTATATTTAAATTAAATTAATTAATTGGGAGAAGTTTTGTTGACGTCTTGTCAACAGGGTTGCCACCGTTGACCTAATTGTACCAAGTTTCATTAAAATCCGTCAAGTAGTTTTTGTTTCCATAACGAACATACAGACAGACAGACAGACAGACAGACAGACAGACAGACACAAAAATTTTACTGATTGCATTTTTGGCATCAGTATCGATCACTAATCACCCCCTGATAGTTTTTTTGGAAATATATTCAATGTACAGAATTGACCTCTCTACAGATTTATTATAAGTATAGATTAGTCGGCCGATAGTTGCTCATAAATCAGTATGAAGATCTATGAAAGTACACACGTGACAACGATTAGGCATTTGTTCGGTATCAGAGCGACTAAGGACTTTGATTGAATTGACAATTTGTTGTTTGGTGCAACTTTTGCTGATAACTAATACCTTTTGTGGCCCCGCGACTGGCGGTACGTATGCGGCCACGCGCGGCACTCGCGCGGCACACACGTGGTACACAAGTGGCACACACGTGAGTTGCAGATGAGGGCAAAGCTGAGACAACGCTCAATTAATCCGCGTGATTGGCGAGCCCCCACTCCCCGTGCCCTGCTCCGGCCGTGCGTCGGTCCAGGACCAATATCGTCCTTTTTCCAATAATTGACGTTTAACCGTTCTATATCAAGGCACGCTACCGGCTAAGACTAGAGAAGCCAGCTCACAGTCATCACAAAGCATTCACAATCCTAAGGGGTTCATGTGGCGGGGCGGATGCGTGGCTACTGCGTGGAAGTTACGTGGCATAGCAGTCGAGTGTGGCCGGCGCGCCCCCAAGCACGACGGTAAGCCACACAATTATCTTAGCAAACATCCCCCGCCGCCCCCGCGCCGCACCCGGCGCGCCCTCCGCTCCACTAATTTATAATTCACCGCCCCCCGCGCGCCCGCGCCCCCGCGCCGATCCTCCGAGTGACAGGCGGTCTATTTGTGACTAGATAACTGGGTAAACGCTGACGAACAACTTGCTAGGCGGCTCGACCGCTCGCTCGCCAAATCCGTTTAATTTGCAGAGAGTTCCTAATCTAATATTGCTTTGGGTCAATTTAGTTTCTGTCCATCAAGCGCCACATATTTACATTGATCATGGCTGGCTCGAAATAGACATCTCTCTTCGAGTGAGATGATCTTGAATCCCATTACACAGCTGTGTGATGGGATTCACGTTCCTCTTGAAACGTTACTCGACGGTTAGACGATCCAATGCGAGTGAACTGCGCGTTGACGAGCTCTTGTAGCCAGACTTGCGGTGCGGGCGTGGGGCCCGGCCGCGGGGCCCGGCCGCGGGGCCCGGCCGCAGGGCCCGGCCGCGGGGCCCGGCCGCGGGGCCCGGCCGCAGGGCCCGGCCGCGGGGCCCTGGCCACAAAGGCCCTGGCCGCCCGGTGCTACACCGCGCGGAAGCGACATTTTTCACCCGGAGCTTTAATAACATCTTTTAATTTGTAAGCAGGGAGCGCCTCATTTCCAGCCAATTAGCCCTCCGGCGTGAGTGATCACATTCAGCCACAGACAGGTACATCAGGCACTAGCTGCTATTACACTCGCTACTTTTCTTGAGCATGTTCGTTTTATCGAAACTTCGTCTGCAAGGAATCTAAGTAGGCCAATAAATGGGCAAAATATTAAATTAATATAATAATAAAAATAAAATTATGTTCGTTATTACAATACATATTATATACCAAGTTCCTGCAAGTATATCTTATTTGTCGGAGACGGTCATTAGTACGGATGTTATGGACCAAGTGATAAATTGGGCATTATACATAATGCCCGGTCATTATGAAAAATGCCCAATATGAGAGTGCAATTTGATAATAATTATTCAAATAATCAAATTGACCGGGCACTATACATATTGCCCGTGACCTTTTGGGCAAAGTAATATAAACATATTTAATTTCATTTTTTTTATTGTTATTGACATTTAACTTAAACTAAATATTAATAGCATGCAACATGCAGCAAGCATGGCTTCTGTCACGGCTCCGGCGCTGCGGGGCTCCGGCGGTACCATGCGAGCTTATCGTCGCATATGGTTTTCACGCTCACCAGGCCGCCTTGACCCTCCGCGCCTACGCGGTTTTGAATTGCACTCTAGGGGTAGGGCAGACAAGACTACGTGGAGTCGGGTTTGCAGCGATTCGTTTTCGTCACTGACTTCAATTTTTAATACAATGTTTTGAATCCAAATTAAATTCTACCATAAAAAAAAAACGAGCCAAGAAAAATGAGATCAAGAAAAACGATGCCGAGTAAGTAAATTAGATGACAATTGTCCAATAAATAATTTTGTGGTTAGAGTTAAAATTTCCCATTAAAAAAGAACATATAATTTTCGAAACAATAATCATAAAATATGTAGCAAGTAACAGAATTTATTTATTAGAACAACTGCCACCCTCGCACCGCATTAAATATAGCTTTATTATCAAATTGCCCAACTGTCATGTAGCAATATAATAATGCCCGTGCAATGTGATAAATAATGAAGTTAAGATAGTTATTAATCACTTGGCCCGATAAAGCTAGACATTATTCATAATGCTCGGGCATTATAAATAATGCCCGAATTAATCACATGGTCCATAACACGGACACTAAACGAGACGCAAGCGTGCCCTCTGGTGGCGTTTCCGATGAAACAACATTTTGGCGCGCTTGGCAGAGTCGTGGTGGTCAGCGTAGCGTCCGCGGAGCTCAGTCTTGGCTCAGTGTTCGTTGGGTCTTCGTTGGAGTCGTCACGTTGCACACATGATGGAACTGCCTTACATCACGTCTAGTGTATCTAGTGTTATTGCCTAGCGTTGTAGTACCTAAACTTATTGTAAAGTGTAAAATGTCTTGTGTAATGTCTATCGTATGGTATGGTTCTTCTAACCTAATGGGTCGATTACACCTAACGAGTACAGCGTCGAGTCAGTGTCCTCGGCCGAGTGCTCGGTTGGTATAAACACTTTAACGAGTAGGTACTCGGTCGAGAAGAGAGGCGAGAGGGTCACTAGAATCCCAATTTGTTTACTAGGCCGAGTAGCTTATTTACTGACTCACCACTGTACTCGTTAGGTGTAATCGACCCATAACAGACAGACATGTGTTGCTGGGGAGTTTGTTCCGCTTCTTCTTCTCCCCAGTCAAAACACATAGGAAGTGGTGAAGGGCGGGCGTTTTGGGGGCTGTCTTTTGTTCTGACTAATTTGAATAAACGTTTTTGAGTTTTGAGTTTTTTTTTTAGTTATCTCTTTGCTCGATTACCCTAGCTGATGTCGGACGATAGTACCATCCTGATGTAGCTCCGACATCAGAAGTGGGATGCAATCCGAATGCCCACATGTGTTAAGGATTCGCCGCGTGAAGATAAATTTCTACCCGCTGACAAAAAAAAATGGAACGTCGATTATTTAAAATGGAGTTTTTAGAAGAAGATTTATTAAGAACTAGCTTCTGCCCGCGACTTCGTACGCGGACCCTGTCCCTTATGCCAGCGACTACGGGGTCAGCAAAATCAATAGTCTGAATCTACTCATATTGAATTTTAAGGGCCCGTTGACGGGAAAACAACGGAATACGCATAACCATTAGAAACGTTCCATGTATTTAATTTTTTGTACGTCAACGGCAAAAGCACAGATTCTAATTAGTCTAAGTTGTGTATGGCAAATATTGCACGTATTATTACGTAAAAAAACATTAAATATTACTAAGATAACAAAGTAGTGGTGACCTAGTGGAAGTCGTTTTGGTTTAGTGGGTAGAGAACCGATCTCTCAAGTATGACTGTGATTCCAGGTCTGGCAAGTACCTGCCAATGCAACTTTTCTAAGTTCGTATGTGCTTTCTATGTATATTTTGGATACCAATAGGGGGCGTTAAACTGTAGGTTCCGGCTGTCATTGAACATTCTTGGCAGTCGTTATGGGTAGTCAGAAGCCAGTAAGTCTGACCAGTTTTACCAAGGGGTGTTGGGTTGAGCGGGTAACCGGTTGTAAAACACTGGTACTCAGTTGCATCGTGACTGGAAGTCGATCCTAACATAATTGGGGCAAAGGCTCTTGAGATAATAACGACAATAATAATGAGATATAAGCCCCGCAGGACATCTGAGGCTGATGACGGGGAGTAGCAACCCCGCGGAGCTATATATACCGAGTGTTCCAGGGAGAGTATACTGTCCCCCATCTCCGGCCGGCCGGCATGAACCATGACGGGGTTAGGTCTCACGCCTCTGGCTTGCTTTCATTGCCGTCCAGAGTGGAGTCGCTAGAGCAGGGTTAGTAGGCCTGCTCGGAGGGTAGGTGCCTCGTGGTAAGTGGGCCGGCGATCTGCGTTTAAAGTCCACCGAGGTATCCTCACCCTTCAGCCGCTCATGTCCTTGTTGCCCTTTGGTTTCTATTCAGTGACTGATTCCCGGGGGCCCAGTAAGTGAGGTGGCGAGTCTCCACCTGCCATTTTTACATGTATAATAATACATTGTCATCGGGAGGTGCCATAGTTCCCATAGTTTCCTATGTCCTAATCCACTAACATCCCATCACAATAGCCCAAGTAGTTTTCCTCCATAGTCAGCAATAGTTTATCACAGAACCGGGGACTGTCTTTTTTTTAACGACGTCTACCGGGGATTGTCTTTGGGTTCATTTCTATAGTGTATAAAGGGATAATCGTCGGTTTTGTGTCACCATGTCATTAAAGTTGTTTCAGCGTGTTGGCTTCGGCCCCACGTTTGCCTCCCAAAAATTCGGGACTCTGTAGTCCCGAGGTCTGGAAGAGACATACACACAAAATAAAAATGAGATGTAAAATTTATACTAATAAGTGACTTAACACAAAATTCAAGCGTGTTGTATCCACGTTATTATTTGTATGTGAGAGAAAGAAAAATTACGTCTTCATTATTTTAGGGTTACTATGTAATAAAAGGCGGACGAATTACTTTTTTTGATTTACCATACCTATTTTGTAACATTCATTTCTATACATTTAAAGTAGTGGGGCTCTTGAAGTTCCACATCAGGTGTTCCAGATCTTCGATTTTTATACGTCAATAGAGAGTGCTTATCAGATTGAACAACTTTTACTAAAACGTCATACCTTTATATGCTATAGTCTAGCTGGGCTCCTGGAATTCCACATCAGGTGTTTTAGATCTTCAATTTTTATAAGTCAGTAGAAAGTGCTTATCAGATTGATCAACTTTTGCTAAAACGTCATACCTGTATATGGTACAGAGTAGCTGGGCTCTTAGGGTTCCACATAAGGTGTTCCAGATTTTCAAATTTATTATCTCAGCAGAAAATGCTCATCACATGAAACAATTTTTGCTATGGCACCATTATTGTATCTCTTATAGTTTTGTTTGTCTGTTGGAGTTCTGCATCAGGTCTTCAAGTTTCGAAGATAAATTATAGCCTATATGTTGACCCGGCTTAATACCAATACAACAAAGAAAAAATCATTGAAATCCGTTCAGTAGTTCGGAAGATTAGCGTGTACAAACAAACAGACATACAGACATACAGACAGAATTTTTTTTTTGGATTTGTGTTCCATTACTGTTTCTAAACCCCACCCAATTATTATTTTTTTAATATATTCAATGTACAGACACAGTTTTTTTACAGATTTATTATATGTATTATTAGAGGAAAAATCTAATCAAAATTGGCAACACTATAAAAGGAGGGCGCCTGGTGACACTCGTCCATTTGCTCATCGGTCGTCGTAGAGTGCGGAAGCTCTGTCCGAATTATTAGCGATTGTCGTTATTTTGAAATACCTTGAATTATAATTTTCTTTCTTTACTTAATTTGTACGGCCGGTGGCCGATTAAATCTTTTTTAAAAAACCCTTCTGTGTTTCTATTTGTAACATCAGAAGTGGGATTCGAAGGCTGAAAAGCCGGTGAACGCCCTACATTTCTGGTTTTATAAAGGGAAACCTAGTATTCCTTCTCGTGACTTATTTATATAAAATTCGGACGGAGTTTTGCGCTATGCCTGCCAACAATGAACGCAACAAACGAAAACGCCGTGGGCGAACTCCTTCGCCCAACCCGATGGAAGAAATCCTGAGAAGGCTACGCGTGTTGGAAGACCAATCCCGCTCATCTGTGGAGACGCAAGTTATTGCAACGACCAGCAATGACCTCAGCCGTCCCGCTAACATCACACCGCCTACATCGGAACTGGAGGCATCAACACCGCTGCCCGAGCTCGTGGCGAGGACGCCACCGTCGACTTCACGCACTAGCAACGTGGGATTAACGCAGTCTGAAGACGTGGTGACAAACGCTGCAGAGCGTCTTTTGACAGCTATCAGCTGTGCTCAGGTCAGATCCAACCGTTATTTTGTCTCTGATTTTGATCCGAGTGTTCATGATTTCGACACGTGGTGTGATGAAGTTGAAAAGGCCCGTATTTCAAATTGTTGGGACGACAGGGAATGCCTTGCTCGTATCGGACATTGTCTGAAGGGTGAATCTCGCACCTGGCTTAGCCAATGGACGAGCAATATTCGTACATGGTCTAATTTCAAATTAGAATTAAAAGCGCTATGCCCACGTTCTGTCGATGTCGCGAACATTCTTTATGACGTAATGCGAACAGAGTCCGATAAATACTCCACATACGCCGAGTACGCTCGTAAATCACTTTTAAGGTTACGTATAGTTAAAGGTCTAAGTTCCGAGCTGCTCACTGCTATTATCATCCGTGGAATTGCAGATCCACACGTCCGCGCTATAGCTACCAACGCTAAATTATCACCCGATTCCATAGTGGAGTTTTTATCGAGCTTTGTCAAACCTTCCAGCAATCATAACAAAAGAGTGTTTTCTACTGGCAATCGATCTGATAAATTTTTCCATAACAATTCTTCAAATCGTAAACGCCAATATGATTCTAATGATTTAAAATCGATTAAATGTTATCAGTGCAAGCAATTCGGTCATAGGAGCATTAACTGTAATAAACGGTCAAACACAATTTCGACTAATAACAACGACAAAACAATCGCGTTACCAACGACATCTCGTGGCGATCCGTTGAAATGTACATTTTGCAAAAAAGTAGGTCACTCTGAAGACACTTGCTTTGCTAAGGAACGTACAAAGTCTAGGAATAATAATGGTGTCAATTTTTGTCGCGAAATAGTCGGTAGTTACAAAAATCACGATGTGACCACTGCTGTCATAATGGGAATACCGTTGGACGTACTTATTGATAGCGGTTCATGTGTTTCTTTAATGTCGGAAAACATTGTTAAACATTTCCCGTGCCAACTAAAATCTACTAATCAGTTATTACGCGGTTTAGGAGGTACGGAAATTAAGTCAGAATCATTTGTTACACTTCCCGTTGAGTTTTGCGATATCACAATAGAAATAGATTTTTATATTGTAGGTGGTAATAATTTAAATGTTTCTGTCATTATCGGTACCGATGTACTGAATAGGAAAGGTATAACCTATATTAGGACAAGTGACTGTCAACGTATAGTTCGTAGTGAAGTGATCGTAAATGATGTTATGCAAGTAAACACAATTTCTTTGACCGATCAGATTAATACGTCAGTATCCGGAGAATATAGGGAACGGTTATTAGAGATCCTCACCAAGTATTCTGAATTCTTTTTAAGTGGTACCGCGACCACAACAGTGAAAGATAGCGAAATGCATATTAAGTTAACAACGGATGTACCTGTGTACCAGAGACCCTATAAATTATCGCATACCGAAAAATTAAAAGTACGTGCTATAGTGAAGGATTTGCTTGACAAAAAAATTATTCGTGAGTCCGATTCGGAATACGCTAGCCCGATTTTACTAGTAAAAAAGAAGGATGGATCTGATAGAATGGTCGTGGACTACCGTGCACTGAATCAAATTACTGTCAAAACTAGACATCCGCTCCCCTTGATCAACGACTATATAGATAGGTTAGGTAATGCTCGCTGGTTTAGCTCGTTAGATATGGTTTCAGGCTTCCATCAACTTAGAGTTGCTGAAGAGTCCATTCATAAGACCGCATTCGTTACGCCAGAAGCTCAGTATGAATATTGCAAGGTACCTTACGGTTTAGCAAACGCGCCAATTTTCTATCAAAAGACTATCTCTAAAACGCTTAAATCCTTCATTGATGCTGGAAAAGTCATGGTCTACATCGACGACGTATTAGTAATGACTGAAGGGATTGAGGAAAACCTTATTTTATTAGATTCCGTTATAAAAACGCTAACTGATGCAGGTTTTTCAATTAATTTAAAGAAATGTACTTTTTTAACTAATGAAATAGAATACCTAGGTAGGGTCATAAAAGATGGTCAGGTTAGACCGAGCAATTATAAGATTGATGCATTGGTTAAATCGCCGCGACCGAGTAATGTCAAACAGGTCCGCCAATTTCTTGGTCTAGCAGGATACTTTCGTAGGTACATCCCTAATTACGCGATAAAGACGGCACAAATCGCTGCGCTAACTAGAAAAGGTATAAACTTTAATTGGAGTGATGAACACGAAGCCGCACGTCAAGGCATCATTGCATATTTAACCAATGAACCAATTTTAGCCATATTCGACCCCGAATTGGCAACTGAGCTGCACACAGATGCCAGTTCTATCGGTTACGGTGGAATCCTTATGCAAGTACATAAAGACGGTCGTAGGCGGGTAGTTGCTTATTTTAGCAAGTTGACCGCCGGTGCGGAATCGAAATATCACAGCTATGAGTTGGAGACCCTCGCGGTAGTGAAATCATTACAACATTTTAGGCAATATTTAATTGGAATATCGTTCAAAATAATAACAGATTGTAATGCATTAAAAATGACACAACGTAAGAAGGATCTCCAACCCAGAGTTGCAAGGTGGTGGATGTATATGCAGGACTTTGAATTCTCACTAGAATATCGTAAAGGCGCACTAATGTCACATGTAGATTACTTGAGTAGGAATCCGGTCAATATTATTGATATTGTTCAAAAACCAAAAAATTGGGCTCAGGTGGCTCAGGCAGGTGACGAGGAGACTTTAACGTTACTTGAAAAATTAAATAATGGTCAATTAGATAACACGCGTTATGTAAAACGTGATGACCTCTTGTACTATAAGTATGACGTGACCGGCGAGCAAGCGCGATTTTTGTGTTATATACCAAAGGCATTTCGTTTAAGTTTATTACGCGTTTTCCATGACGAGCATGAACACATTGGTGTAGACAAAACCGCTGATCTGATCCTGCGACACTTTTGGTTCCCCGGTCTTAGACGATTTGTTAGCAAATATGTCACACATTGCGTAGTATGCATTTCACATAAGCATGTTCCCCGCGCACCTTTGCAACCAATATCTTCTTGGGTAAAGGTTCCAGTACCCTTTGATACAATTCACGCGGATGTTCTCGGTCCCCTGCGAGAAAGTGACGGCCATAAACATGTACTTATCGTAGTTGAAGCATATACTAAATATTGCTTACTTTATCCCTTACCGAGACAAGATTGTAACGAGCTGAAACGCGTAATAACTCAAATTATATCATTGTTTGGTACTTTTAAAAGACTAGTTTGCGATAGAAGCCGCATGTTTGATAATCATGAGTTCATTCATTGGATTTCTAATTACGGAATAGAAGTGCATTTTATTTCCCCTGAAATGCATCAGGAAAATGGACAAGCAGAACGTTATTGCCGTACAGTCTTAAACATGATAAGAGTCGAAGTAAACTATAACAAAAATGATTGGTCCAAAATATTATGGAAACTTCAATTAGTCTTAAATATCACTAAACATAGGACTACACAATATTCATCACTAAATCTTCTTATTGGCACTGATTCTACTACACCTGTAATACACTCTTTGATTAAGGACATAACTTGCGAGGGTTCGAACCCGAACCGTGATGCAATTCGCGAAATAAGACGGCAACGTGCGGAAGAACTCATTCGCGAAAATAAAGATAGACAAGATTCTTACGTAAATAAAAATAGGAAAACGCCTAAAAAGTTTCAAGTTAATGATTTAGTTTACGTGATTAAAAGCTCCCAGAGTACAGGAAAGTTGGATAGCGGCATGAGAGGTCCGTATAAGGTTATCAAGCTCCTCCCTAACGATAGATATGAGGTCCAATTATTGGCTGGAGCTTATGGAAAAACCAGTCAGGCAGCTGCCACGTATATGGTGTTGTGGAAGGGTGAATGGACACCCGAAACTTGTGCTGCATTTTTTGAAGGTACCTATTGCTTTGCTTTATTGTGTGATTACTATTATGTTTGCTGAGTTAAGTTTACATACTCTTTTCAATATTTCTTAGCTGAATTATGAACCAGACTATTAGTTACTGTGATGTGTATGATAATGTGTGGTGTTCAGTGGAAAAGACCCATGTAAATCCTGTGCGCCTGGTATTGGGGTGACCCTGACACTGGTGGTTTCTGGGGTGAGTCGGTGGCGCAACCGACAACAGACCTGTGTAAATCCAGCCCTTATTAGGTATCTGGGGTGACCCACTAGAGACTGATATAAATCCTGTTGCGCACGAGAGTATGTGCGGGGTATTCGGTTGCGTGGGAACAGACCTGTGTAAAACCTATGATTTGAAACGCTAATATGTAGCGTTTATTACAACTCATGTTATCTGGTACATAATCTTAAGCTTTTGTGATCACACTTATTGAAATCAAATCAACTGTTGATATGCAATGTACATAAGCATGTTTCTTAGAATGTGTGTATCTTCACAGAAATCGAAGATGATGACGTCGAACAGCCGTTAGACGTGGAGGGTGTTGCTGGACCACCCTCGAGCTCTTGCTGAGGGCTTCGAGCACGCAGCCCCGTCAGGAGAAGCCGTATTAGAGGAAAAATCTAATCAAAATTGGCAACACTATAAAAGGAGGGCGCCTGGTGACACTCGTCCATTTGCTCATCGGTCGTCGTAGAGTGCGGAAGCTCTGTCCGAATTATTAGCGATTGTCGTTATTTTGAAATACCTTGAATTATAATTTTCTTTCTTTACTTAATTTGTACGGCCGGTGGCCGATTAAATCTTTTTTAAAAAACCCTTCTGTGTTTCTATTTGTAACAGTATATAGATTTCAGCGAAGGTACAAGAATGGTAACCACGGTTATGGTAATGGTATCGGTTTCCATTGTTACATGTCAAGCTAGTTATTGAAGGTATGCAATTAAATTAACCGAATTTGTCTTTTTTTCATGTTTCAACAATGACGGTGATTATTGTGCAATATGGCGAGAAAATTACGACGTTGAATGGAGCCCAACGTGTCATCGCGAGGTCGGAGTGTTGGTGCTCGTGCATCTCCGTGGCTTCACGTCCGCGAAAGCCTTGCTGTATTGCGCGCCATAGCGATGTGCGATCGCACGTTGAGTGGAAGCCCGGTGAGACCGATCCATTTTTGCTTTATGTTGAGGTTATTTATTGTCTTACGACACTTTTAAACTTGAGAGGCAGTTTCAGTCTCGTTGATTAGTGGGAGCGCTTATTAATTAGTGAAATCGTAGATAATCAGAATCGGACACCGTGCACCTAGGTTTAATCCCAGAATTGAAAATTATTAGTTACCTGATCTCATCAATATCCTAAAGTCAGAATAATTCAGTTTTTGCGTCATTGTTTGATTAAGTTTAGTAGCATTTGATGGAGGTGTTACTTTTTACTGGTATAGTGCTTGATGGAGGCATTGTTCGATGTAGTGCATGTGTTGGGATATTGATGTGTGATTAATGATGGTAGTTTTTTTAATTAATGAAATCTTAGATGATGAAAGCTAGGTTCACAGGGTTGACATGTGTGCTTGTGTGTTGCGTTTCAATCACAGGGTTGATTGACTGTTAAGTTGGAAGTCACAGAGATGACTGCCGTTGAGCACTTGTCACAGGGATGGCTGAAGTGTGTATCTTATGTTCGGTCACAGGGATGACCTGGTTTTTGTTTATCAATTAAAACCTCGAATTAGAATATTTCAGTGTTTGCGTCATTTGATTGAATTGTGCATCAGACTATAGATTTTTGGCAAGGTGTTACATTCACCTACTCGGTAATTTCGTTGCGCTAAGTTGTACCAAAGATGGATACCGGGGTGACCCGTTGGCCTGTGTGATGGCATCGGGGTGACCAAGAAGAGACCTGTGTAAAGTCTGCGGTACTGTTGTTTTTATTGTGTTAAGCTGTACCTATGATGGGTATCGGGGTGACCTGGAAGAGACTCGTTGGCCTGTGTGACGGCATCGGGGTGACCAGGAAGAGACCCGTATACATCTGTGGTACAGTTGGTGTCATGTCACTGTGGTTGTGGTTGTGGTCCCTAGGAGGCCAGGATGGGCTGAGAGCTCGGCTAAGGGACACGACGGTTATGTGAAGCCTATCGAGTAGAAGGCGTTGATGTGAATGACAACCGTAGCTGTAATGATTTTGTAATTTACAAGTTCAGTCTGACTAGCAATTCGATCTTTCTTTGATTTCGTGCGTAGGATTTAATGTATCTAGTTTCTTCATTTGAACAGTGATTGCTATTCTTTAAATCTGTAACATGTGTGTAGGTCTTACTATCTTACGTAACGAGAAGGTTTGTTGCTGATCCATATGTCGTCAATATTTGATCGGTTGCCTAAGCACTTTCTATTTCTGGCTTAACAGATATCATCTTAGGTGAACCGAGCCTGGAGAACAGAACGAGGTCTACTAAGCAAGCGACGGGCGGGGTGCGCTGCAGTTGCTGTTTGGAGCGTCGTCCTTCCCCCGGATTCGTCGCGGAGGCCTTATACTTACAACAATAAGTTTGCGAATGTTTAAACTCTCGCGAGTATACACTTCACAATTATGTTTTATTGATGTTGACACAACTCCACATTAGCAATAACTTTACTAACAAGCCTAAGCAAAGAATCGTGTGTCTAGCTATGAACAATAGATAAATCACAAACTTTATGTATTATTCTGAAATGATGAGCTGCTTCTTCAGCGTCGGCACCTGTGTAATGCGTGTTACAGCAGGATCAGTGGCGCGGGCGGCGGGGGGGGGGGGGTACTAGCCCGCGAGCGGTCATGCGATGTTCTCATCGCGCTCTTGAGGACACCTCGCGTCACTGCTGACGTCGCAACATTCATATACTTATCCGATAGTTTTGTGCGAAGCTCGTTATGTGTTGCCTCGCACAGAAAACGCTCGAGGTTCGCACTGCTCATAACAAATAATATTTACCTACTTACATCTCTTCTTGAACAAGTCATGAGGTTTAGGTGTTTAATATACACCCCAGGCAAAGCCGAAACGAGTCGCTAGTTATGTAATAAGTTTAAGTTTAAGCGGCATCTAACGAGATTGTGACCTCTTGATAGTAATGAGATGTATTGTAAAGAGCGGCGCGCACTGCGCCGGCCGACAAATGAAATTGTTATGAGGGCAGCGCCGCTCCACGGAATTGCTTTAACTTTTTGCGAGCGAAACGACGGCCGCGTAATTACATTTGGTTCCGTACAAATAGTGTTGTTTGTTAATTCAGCAAGTTGTCGCGAGCAGAGCCGCGGCGCGAGCCGCTACCTGCCGCATCAATTATGCACGGCCTTAGCGCGCCGCTCTCAAAAGGTTCAAATTAATTAAACTTGCAAATTAAATTAAGGACGGGAGCGGGTCGCGCACGCACTCGCGGCTCCTCTTGTATGAACTGCGGCTAATTCGATGATGAACTGCCGACTCTGCGCTCGCTCGCGTACAAGTATACTCGCTCTCATCGCTCCTGTATGTAGCTCGCACAACTTGCATGCCGCACTATCTGACTATGTCCCGAAGACTACTCGCACATTGCAAGATTTAGTCGGCCGATACTTGGTATGCGCTCATAAATCAGTATGAAGATGAATGGAAGTGTAGGGACACATGTAAGTATGTATGGCAGAGTGCAAGGTAAGCAAAAACATGTGAGAGCGTGAGGTATGCGAGGCACGGACAGTTACTGCGCACTGGTCTGAGTGAACGGTTCTATCTGGGGGTTTACGCAAAATATATCCGGTATCCACCACGACCGCACGGTGGTCTGCACCCCACGACCAGAAGAGGCAGTGCTCGATTAGGGATTCTACCTAAGACCGATCCCTAAAGAAGTATACCCATAACAACGATCAGGTATTTGGCCGATATCAGACCGATTAAAAATTTTATACAAATAAGATATAGGTACGTAGAACTTATAATTATCATGCTTGTTCCGCATTCCTTAACCTCCATTCTGTGAATACTAAAAAAAATTAAAAATGACGTGTTGGTCTGGGTGGAGCTGAAGCACCACAGGTAGTGCCGGCGCGCGTGTGTGTGTGCGCGGCGTCTGATTAGTGCGCGGGGCGGCATTGTTCGTGCGACGCTCGCATCGCCGTGTTTATAAATTGCCCCTCGTTGTTGCCGTCAAATGGAATTGTGGCCTATTTACTCACACAATGTGGATCCGGGCCGCGCGCCGTGTATCACCGGCTCGTCGTGTAACACGCCGCGAGTCCGCATCTCGGTCAGCGCAACTCATGCCATACGCAGCTTACCAAGACTACTTATTCTTACTATGTGGCCTGTTGGCTTTAATATTGTTAACTAACTTGTTTAAAGACATTAAACCTTTGAGTCAATACCTTTGTATTATTTTTAAACAGGAGAAAATGAATATTGTTTAAGGCTGATGTAAGGCCTGCATTACAATCGCGTGTGTCAAGATTGACGACTTCATACAGTGCGATAAGTGACGAGATGATTTACACGAACGCGCTCCGCCTGCCTCTCTCATTAACATAATAAATTGTCAAACAAGCTGAATTAGAGTAATCGCATTTTGGAACACAACGCAGTCTCCTTTAACCATAACTCAATGAACACGAGTAGTTTAAGTTTATTCAAATTCAATAATGGCCCACAGATATACTTATGTCAGGATAGCTTGCGGGAGTTATGCCCAATTCGTCATTTTAGTGATTTGGCATCCATAAAAAACGTGTACCGATTTGTCATTCGATAAAATATTTTATTTTGCTTAGTCCCAATTCGTCATCCGTACTTTATTTTGTAAAAAGTACTGTCAACAAGAAAAGCTTTACAATATTGTATTTTTTTTTTATTTATGTTGGTTATGTTTTTTTTCCGAATATGGCAAGACGCTATTAATAAAATCGCGATTTCAACGGCGTCACACAACGCACGGCCAAAACCAAAATACCAGGATCGCATAAATCAGATGAGTAATATACCAATCAACGAGTGTCCATGGAACTGCCAACCATGTACTAGGACCGCATAACTTACAGGAGTATAGCAGTCAAGAGTGTCACGATTTTACGATATATAAAATCAGGTAATAAAACAGAAGCCTTTTGTTTTCTAGAAAGAGACAAAATATAGAAGAAGGGGCAAAGTATGGTCCGGTTTCTATTGTTTTGTGTAAGTAACTATTTACTATTATCAGTATTAGCAAAAAAACATGTGGTGTAAATGCATTATTAGTTGGTTGTTGAGTTAATAAAAATGAATGTTTGCATGTGAGTTAGTAAAAATTAATACCGGAAAAAACAGTAAATAGCACAATTTGTGACCAAAACTTAAGCACATTTAAATAAATAAAATAAAATAAATATATGGATGGTAATTGTCTACTGGCAGAGAACGCCTAAGGCGTTAAGTCCGCCGTTGTACAATGTGCAAAAAGTATTTTAAACTAGCTGGTGCCCGCGACTTCGTCTGCGCAGGTTTAGTATTTCGAACAATATGTTTACAAATTGTAGCCTATGTGTTATTCTGATGTATAAGCTATATTATTGTAAAGTTTCATTAACATCCATTCAGTAGTTTTTGCGTGAAAGAGTAACAAACATCCATACATCCATACATACAAACTTTCGCGTTTATAATATTAGTAGCACGGACTAGTAAAAAAAGTAAGGACTCCGCGCCGCGATACTAGAAAGTGAAGCAACTTTTGTTCTGTCAATGTATGCGTTACGGGGATGCCAGCCAACAAATAATTCTCCCATCATTGTGTGTATCAAAGTGACGGGTTTCTGACACACACAGTTTGAATAAAAAGAAATTGGTGAGCCTCCAATCTGATATCGGAATGGCGATATAAATTACTTACCTATAATTATCTTGGTTGATTTCAGTTTTTTTGGTTTCATCTGAATGTAAAGAAAAGTAAAAGGAAGTAATAATATAATTAATTTGCTTCTTTGCCATCGGTGTGCAATAAATATGGAGGTAGAGTTTAGAAAAAAAATACAAAAAAATACAATTAATAATAATAATACAATGTGCGTTTGAGTGATTTATTTTCAAAGTACTTATAAAATAAAATAAAAATGCAAGTGAAAATGAAATTGAAAATTGACACGTAAGTAAGGCCATTTACCAACACAAAAAAAAAACATAATAAAATAAGTACATTCGGTAATCCTAATCGTAACAATGTTCTACTATTCGCATCAATCGCATCAACAGCTCAATATTGTATGAAGCTCGCGCAGCCCACGCGCCGCGTCGCGATCCGCGTCGAGCGCGGCGATCGTTGCACAAAAATGATCCTTATAGCATGATTCAGTATTCAAGCGCGATGGCTTACTACCGTATTTTATGTATAACTTTGGTCTTTTTTTATTGAATAGGTAATAATGTTAACTTTTTTTAATTAATGTGAGTGAGAGTGTTATAAACGTAATAGTAGACAAATATAATCAGAAAGCTGCGAACTATGGCGTCCTTTTGACGTGGTATATAAATCATTTTGATCAAAATGTATGCTGCATACCACACTACTCTTGGTTGAGGTCCAATCTTCTTGACCTCTAGAGTTCCTTATTATTCTCACCCAATCATTTTTCCAAGGTTCATTTCCGGTAGGAAACCTACAAAGAAATAAAGAAAATGTATCTACCAAGAACATTATGGATTACCCACTTTTTCGGGTAAAGTCCTTATTTTTTTCGTGGCCACACTGGCTATTTTTGTGATCCAAATATTGTTATCATTTTTATTTAAAAAAGGACAGAAAATAATGTTATTAGAACTGGCTTACCTGTGAAAAGTAATCCCTTGGCACTTTTTGTGTAAAGTGGTATTATTTTTGCACCATTTCACGACACATGACGGCTTATGTCAATTTTTTATACGCGAAAAATATGAACTGTCACCGATGATGGTCGCGAGCGTAATGGCGGTCTATCGGCTTATGTTTATGTAAGTGTGTGCGTGTAGGTTCGTATTTACACGGAGCCGGCTTGTTTTGGGTGCTTCACTTTTATGTAGGTGACGCGGAGTCCTTACTTTTTTACTAGTCCGTGATTAGTAGGATAAATAGTAAGAACAAGAAGTTTAAAAAGATAATTGAACTGAAACGTTCTGTTTATCCGAACAAGGTCCAATTAAAAAAAAAAACTGCAGTATGTGCAACACAACTGCTGACTAGATTCAAATTATTTTTGTTAGTTAAAGGAGACCGCCAGAAATCCATATATCGTTGGGCCAAATGTGAACAGGAATCATTTATGTGTTATTTAATAGATAAAACACTTACATATCAAAATCAGAAAGATTTTTTTCAAAAATCTATGGGAATTAGGAAGAAAATATGTTTTTGGGTCACTAGTTTAGGTTATGCGGCAAATGGTAAGAATTGTATTTATAAGGGTCCGTTCAGACAGACCGGCTCGGAGAGAAGAGCAAATTCTTAACACGTTGAAAATCGAGTACTTAGTATTTGCAGTAAGGTTTATCTTTGAATGTGCACTGCTTTTGTCATTAAGAATGCTCGAAGGCTCTCGGTGTGAAATAATAAGAGGAGCCGACCGACTCCGATCGTGTATTTTTTCTAGACGTTTGGCTCCGTTTGCATGCTCTCTAATGCTCGCGCAGACAATCGGCTCCGGTCTGTGTGACAAGAAAAATGCGCGCCGATGCTCTCCGACCCGGTCTGTTTGAACGGACCCTTATGCCAAAATGTATTGTAAATACAAACTGTCAAATAGACTGTCAAATAGAATTGATATGTTTTCGTTTTGAAACAGTCGTTGATACACGATTTTGAAAGATGTTATTGTTAAATAAATAAATAACTTACTAAAATCTAATTATCTAATATCCTTTTTTCTTTTATAAACGATTATAATGTTCATGTCAAAAATGCTAAAACAAAATAGATAGTGTTTTTTAAATAACTTCTTTAGACCTACTAGTTTTAGAACGAACTTAAAATGACCTGACAGCTTGTTTACAGAGCTAGTTTTAGAACTACGTTCAATTAAAAACCATATTTAAAATTATATTTTTTAGCTCATTCCGATAGAAAGTTATTATTGTTACATGTTCTTTTTAATCAGTAAAAAACCTAGTTTTTTTTATATACATATCGATTCTGTGCATACTTTAGCCCAATTTTGGCGGTCTCCTTTGGAATTTATTTTCTTGTTTGTGAATATTTTTATGTATATAATCTCTTTGTCAGTTATGGGCTCCTGGTACTTTTGTTACCGGTACAAAAGTATCGAGTCACATTTTCGGGTTTATAAAATGCCCATGTTGTCTTCACCTGTGTTTTAATGTAAATTGTATTATTTATATTATTTTATTATATTTACTAGCTTCTGCCAGCGACTTCGTCCGCGTTAGATTCGGACTTTGTGCAAAGAGAGGAAGAAATAATAAACACCAGCTTATCCAATTATGTAAATCTATGCGTACCTACTACTACTTCACCTAAAAATAAATAAAATGTAAACTATTAATAATTTGTAATTTTAACAAATATCTACCTAAACATTACCAAAATAACTAATAGGTACTTTCCTGTTTTATAAAATATCAATAAAAGAAAGTTAAAAATAAATTATTTAAAACCTAAAAATCGCTCTGATAAGCAAGGTTTGTTATCAATTATTGTCGGTCAATAAGGTTGAACACTGAACGTCTATTCGCATCAATCGCATCAACAGCCAAATATGTATTGTATGAAGCTCGCGCAGCCACCGCGCCGCGAGTCGCGTCGAGCCCGGCGAACGTTGCACAAAAATGATCCTTATGGCATGATTCAGTAGTACGCGCGATGGCTTATTACCTTATATCATGTATAACTTTGGTGTTTCTTTACTGATTTATATGATTCTTTTTTTATTGAATAGGTAATAACGTTAACTTTTTTTAATTCGTGTGAGTAAGAGTGTTATAAATGTAATAGTAGACAAATGTAGTCAGAAAGCTCCGAACTTCTAAGCTATCGAGAGTTAAACGTGTTATTCTGAGCCAACCATAAAAGATAGACATATACTGTCATAGTATATTTTTTACATAATTTTAAGGAGTGCATTTCCGTCATACATGGTTTCTGTGTAGCTTTAACCATTAAGGCTGCACACGCGACGGAAGCATAAAAAATAAACCGGCCAAGTGCGAGTCGGACTCGCGCACCGAGGGTTCCGTACAAATCCTGTATAGATAAAAAGTGAGTTTCGCGTCAACCGTTAAGTTTAGAACAATCATAGTTATGGTAATTTCGTGAGAGTCAAAATATTAATATTTTTTATTTTATATCATCATCATCATCATCTCAGCCATAGGACGTCCACTGCTGAACATAGGCCTCCCCCTTTGATCTCCACAGATACCTGTTGGAAGCGACCTGCATCCAGCGTCTTCCGGCGACCTTTATAAGGTCGTCTGTCCACCTCGCTGGTGGACGTCCTACGCTGCGCTTGCTAGTCCGTGGTCTCCACTCCAGCACTTTTCGGCCCCATCGGCCATCTGCTCTGCGAGCAATATGGCCTGCCCATTGCCACTTCAACTTGCTAATCCGGTGGGCTATATCGGTGACTTTGGTTCGTCTACGGATCTCCTCGTTTCGGATTCGATCACGTAGAGAAACACCGAGCATAGCCCTCTCCATAGCTCGTTGAGCGACTTTGAGCTTTGAGATGAGGCCGATAGTGAGAGACCACGTTTCGGTGCCGTAAGTCATCACTGTTATATTTTATAATATAACTAAAATAGTAGGCCAGTACCTTGTAAAAGTTATTTTATTAAAGTTATTTATATACATAATTTTATAGTCATCATTCAGAAATTTGATTGAAAATAACTAATTATGTCTTAAAGGTCATTGGGCATATCTGACCCGCTTTCTAAAAAGTGGCGGACATGAATCAAAGTAGTTTTAAATCGTGGAGAATGGTATGACGTTTCTTTTAATATAAATATTTTATTAAAATTCCATGGAGACGAATGTCCAGGATCGTTTAAAAATATGAAAGACAAGCAGTTTCAGAGGATTGTACAGGATGCAATGCTAGTTTTTATTGTTAAAGACTTTTCATAAAGAAGGAAGATGCCAATTCGGATGACCAGGATCTGATGAGGATCTGGAAACCCTGAGAAATCGAGGGCAACTCTTGAATATTATAGGTACGCATCGAGTCGAAACCAGACATGTGAGTGTATTTTTAAGGGTACTGGTAAACAGTGAAGGTTTGGAGCTGATTTGATTATGAAGACTACAGAGAGTCGAGGGAACTCCTGAATGGTATGTTGCAACTACCACGTGTTTGGGCTTATTTTATTCATATTGGCGAAGAATTTCCACATATATAGGTTTGACTGCCATTGTGGGATCGATAGCAAAGATCAGATGTAGTTATGGGAACTCCTTTACAATTTATAACGTATCCTTGTGTTGGCGCTTATTTTATTTTAGGTGATGAGAATTCACTACTTGATTTTTTGAGAGATTAATCACCTAACGAGCCCCAGTTTCAGGTTTTTTTCGAAACTGCCTGACGACTTGTAACTGTCGAATTGTAACGACGACTGCTAGAGAGTAGGATTCGGGGCTGGTGGCTTTACGTTTCTAGAGCCTTGACAAAAGTGTAATTCTGTCCCTTTCTTTGTTTTATAAAGTCGGCTTTATTTTATTTTGTAGCCAATCCAACTTCAAAACATATAAAAAGCAAAAATAAAGAAATTAAAAAGATGTTAGGTGCATCGGTCTAGAAGTCGGTGTCTACAAGATCTATATTTTTTATTTAACCACCGAGATCTAGACCGATGCAAATAAACAGTTTTCTTGTTGTTTTTAGAAGTTGTTTTTATTTTGTAAAAAGTTTTTATTTTTAACCTTTGTGAAAAGTTCTCGTCAATACGAATAATGTAAGCCCAAACACGACGTAACTAAAACATACCGTTGAGGAGTTCTCTCGACTTCCTCACGTCTCCATCATCAGGTAAGCTCTAAACCTTCACTGTTTGATAGTATCAACAGACATACATCTGAGAATCAAGTTTTAATCCTATGCATGCCTACAATTTCTGATAGTTGCCCTCGATTTCTCAGGATTTCCATCATCAGATCCTGACCTGATGACAATGGAAATAAACGTCGAGTATACTCTTTCACTACAAAGAAATGATTTCTCAAATCCGTCAAACTTGGCCGTTTCAATTCCCCATTGAAATGAGAAAAATATTTGATGTTTACACCTGATTTTCTCTAGATTCCCATGGTTCACATTGATGCGACTAATGCCGTAGTAAATCAGAGCCTTTATCATTATACTGTGCTATGTTTCGTTCGTATCCGCCGTGGGTATGGTTTCCATACTAAGGTGATGACCTTTGAATTATTTAAAACTAGCTGTTGCCCGCAACTTCGTCTGCGTGGGCAATATAGAATAGTCAAAATACTACTTATCCCGTAGGTGCATTCTTTCACGTGACAGTATAATTAGGATTAGCACTTAGCAGTCGCATAGATTCAATGATCAAGGTTGTGTTGTGGATGTGACCATTTATCTAAACAAAAGAAGTAAAGTTTGTGACGTTGTGAATATCTCTGGATCTAGTCAGCCAATTTGGAAAATTATTACGTATAGTGCGTAAGTAATTTTCACAGGAAACAGCTATAATCTATGTCTATATGCTTTGAGTCTGACAAAGCTGTCATTTGTACATTTTCTGCAGCTGCTGTGACTAATCAGAAGCCAGAAAGTCTGTCAGTCTTACCATGGATAATGTCTTGTAATGTGACTGGATTGAAGAGAACAGATAGGTAGTCGCTCCAAGCAAAACATTGGTACTCGAACAGATTCGGCGACTGGAAGCCAACACCAACATAGTTGGGGAATAGCTGGATGGATGATGAAATGAGTCATCATCATCAGCAGGCGCATAGGGTAGGATAGTTTCACTTACTCACTATGGTAAGGCTGACCCCAAATTAGGCGTGCGCGATCCTCGGGCGTGTGAGTAGCGCGGGCGTCGCGAGCGCGCTGCGTGAACATCGCGTTTTGCTGCCCTGCGGCATGTGTGAAGAGTGCAAGCGACGCGCTCGCGGCGAGCACGCGGCACTCGAGTTGCGTTCTTACCCCTTCGCCCGCTATCCCCACCGCCCGCTAAACGCCTTAGCAGTTAAACGTCAAGGAGAGCGGCGCGTGCGCGCCGCGAGCGCGCTACAAATGCCGCAGGGCAGCAAAACGCGACGCTCACTCAACGCGCTCGCGACGCACGCGCGGCGCCCGCGCTACTCACACGCCCGAGGATCGCGCACGCCTAATGTGGTGGCCTAAGCCGGGACTCCACCGAAATGTTTACATTAGTTCACGAATAGGCAAAATGTACGTATCTGAGAGAGTCCACTTCATGTGTTCGTACTTGAAACCTGCAGTTTTGCCAAGATTTTCAAAATGTACGCTCGCAATTTGTCATTTCTTGGTGGAGCCAGCAAATCAAAAGAAACATAAGTGTTGTAGGTATACTGTGCGTCACTACCGCACACTGCGAAAATTTCGCTCTTGCGGAGGACGTTTATATACCATATTTTGTGTCACACGTAAACAGGACGACAGTAAGTATCCACCGAAACACTTTCAAAGATCTGATGAACGAACAAATCAGACCTGACTTGGTCACCTGGGGCCAATCAGAGCTCTATGAAGCGATAATACGCTTTGGCTCCTACTGTTATTGTGGTTTCTGAAAATTTATTCACCTCATTCAACGATGAATGTAATTCTGATGGTACTATTAAGAACACTTGCTTAGCGCAGAAGCTGACGTTGGCAGGTCAACTCTTTTGACTTCTCGAATAGGATACCATTGGTTTTTGTGCAATGCACACCTGCAATGCATTCTTGATTAGGATAGGATATAGGTGGATAGGATTTGCAACAGAGAACAATTCTGTCTTTGTAATTGAATGATATCAAAAGTCGTGGTGGCCTAGTGGGTAAAGAACCAACCTCTCGAGTATGAGGGCGCGGGTTCGATTCCAGGTCAGGCAAGTACCAATGCAACTTTTCTAAGTTTGTATGTACTTTGTCTGACTGTGTTTCGGATAGCACGTTAAACTGTAGGTCCCGGCTGTCATTTAACATCCTTGGCAGTCGTCACGGGTAGTCAGAAGCCAGCTAGTCTGACACCAGTCTAACCAAGGGGTATTGGGTTGCCCGGGTAACTGGGTTGAGGAGGTCAGATAGGCAGTCGCTTCTTGTAAAGCACTGGTACTCAGCTGAATCCGGTTAGACTGGAAGCCGACCCCAACATAGTTTGGGAAAAAGGCTCGGAGGATGATGATGATATCAAACGTAGTTTTATATAAAAGGTTTTTTTTTAGACTTGGCTCGGGTCTAACTGAGACTGTTCGTAATCGTGAACAGTGTATTCATTGCGATCGGAAGTTGAAAGTAAGCATGTCTCTGGTATGCGACGCGTATTTTGTACGTTTTCAGACGCGATAAGGCAGCTCCCATTTCTTATCTGCACTTTGTATCTGGGCTGGTTTTTAAAGCTACAGAAGCCTACATTATCTCACGCTTAGCAGCGCTTGCGAGAGATAGATCCTGATTTCTTCTAGGATTAAGTTTTCATATTTTGCATCAGAAAAAATAATACTACTCACTCAAAGTAATTTGTTTAAGGCCACCACATTAGTGGAAGATAAGCTAAACTATGTTTATGAAAAAATCCTGATATGAACTCCATCTGTAACTTTAAATTATAATTAATTGTTATACTAAAGTCATCATTTTTGACATAATGTTCAAAAAATAATTTAGATGGCACCGTTTTAAATTTGGCTGAGATCTATTAATTTTCCTTTCATCAAGGTAATAATTATAGTTGGATTTTGATGTGGCACGGCAAACTGACAAACACTATTGAAATGTCTATCGAAAAATTACACTACGTGTTAAAATATGGTGAATTACGGAAAATACACAACTCCATCTATTGAAATAATAGTATATAAAGAATGTAAATGGTAATTCATTGTTATTTACCACCTCGCTTCTTGATGTATTTTATTTACCACAGATGGAGCTACTTTAACCTGTACTGTTTTGTCAAACAGGTTGCGTGTCGTAATATTTTACATCTTGAATTCACTAAATTAATCATATCTTTTGATAGAGTGAACCGATTTCGATGAAACAAAGCCTAAGTAATACCCCAAGTTACGTAGAACTTTTGTATATAAGCATTGTCTGCATTAAATTCGTAGATTTTACGTGAATCCCGAACAAACAATCACTTTCTACAGATTTATTATATGTATAGATTGTTCATAGTTTAGAGGCAATTTAAAATTGTTCATAGTTTAGAGGCAATTATTTTTAAGAATGTTGATATGAATTTCAACTTTAATATCTCTACGCGTTCATGTGAAAAAGGGTAGGTAGTAAGTTTATAATTAAAGGGTAGGTAGTAAGTTTATAATTATTATTTCAACTTTAATATCTCTACGCGTTCATGTGAAAAAGGGTAGGTAGTAAGTTTATAATTAAAGGGTAGGTAGTAAGTTTATAATTATTAAAAAAATATTTTATGTCATGTAAGCAAAAATAATATTTTAATATTTTATGTAACTTCAAATTTATCATTTTCGCAATTTTTCCTTTATCTGTACTATATAACGTTGCTTCGTGCCGAATTTCAAGATTCTGAGTTCACGGGAAGTACCTTGTAGGTTTTGATTCCCTAGCGTGTGACGGAAATTCGTCTAAGGTGTCGGTATAACTGCTTTATCTTTTGATCGCGTTAACATAGAAGTTTGATTTTTTCACTGCCTAAAGGTACAATAGACCTAGGTATTTGGCATAAATTTCAATTTGGTACCTTTATTCGTTCGTGAGAAATAAGGTAGTAAGTTCCATTTTATTAAAATATATTTTTTTATATTATATAACTAAAAAAATGCGATTTTCGTAATTTTTCCTATATTTGCATTATATGACAATGCTTCATGCCAAATTTCAAGACTCTGAGTTTACGGGAAGTATCCTGTAGGTTTTGATTCCTTTGCGAGTGTCGAAAATTTGTTGAAAATATCGACATAATCGGCTGTATCTTTTGATTGGCTTGCCTTAGAAGTTTGATATTTTCACAGCTAAAAGGGACAATAGACTTGAGTATTTCATGTAAATTTCAACTTGATACGTCCACGCGTTCTTGAGATAAAGGGTCTTGACAGACAGACAGACAGACAGACAGACGGACAACAAAGTGATCCTATAAGGGTTCCGATTTTTCCTTTTGAGGTACGGAACCCTAAAAATGGAGTAACTTCTCCCGTTTTCCCAACATTTACCTTCACTGCTCTGCTCCTATTGATCGTAGCGTGATGAAAAGTATCCTATAACCTGCCCAGGAGTATGAAAAATTATTGTACCAAGTTTCGTTGAAATCCGTCAAGTAGTTTTTGTTTCCATAACGAACATACAGACAGACAGACAGACAGACAGACAGACAGACAAAAAATTTTCTGATTGCATTTTTGGCATCAGTATCGATCACTAATCACCCCCCGATAGTTTTTTTGGAAATATATTCAATGTACAGAATTGACCTCTCTACAGATTTATTATAAGTATAGATATGAGAGCTATTAAAACCTTTACCTACATCGAAGTTTTTCATTTAAAATTTCTTCTAACACTTTCATTTCTGACGGTACTCTGCTACGTGAAATTTTATGCGGGTGACGAAACGAAACTCAACAATTAAATATTAAATTATTTATTTTGCTCGAATGACCAATCGGGATTTGGTGTATGGAAAAAATAGTTGGTGCCCAATCGGTACTAATGACAAATTGGGAATAACTCGCTTGCGGCAAGGGCTTTGTCCGCGTCCCATGGGAACTACTACTAAATAGAACGAAGGCTTAGTTTGAGTATAATATATGTATGATGATCTATTATAGAAGTTAAAGGCGGCGGAATGCGGGTACTACACACACGCCTCACGCCGCACGTCGCGCCCACGCCACACTAGTAACTATTGTATTTGGTGCAAAACATCGGCTCAAATATATAATACCTCGTATTTCTCAACTATGAGACACTTGTTACTATCAAACTGGTTCACTTCTTAGAAGGTTGCTCTGCAACCAAAGCAAAGCTGATGCCGATGAGGTCGCGGGGCTGCACCGACTGCGGGAAGCAGCTCCCCCGCCCCCCGCGTCCCCTCCTTGCTAATAAAAACGTCTGTTTATCTGGCACTTATGCGCGTATGCCTTTATGAAATGTTTGCGTACCTCGGGCCCCTCACCGCGCGCCCTAACCGCATCTCTAGCTCCTTTGTTTTAATATCGAATTCCACTACTACAGCTAAACTATGTATATATTTGGCGAATAAATGTCAATGATGCAACCAGGACAGTGTACATGAGCATAGCAATAACCAAGTGTCGACACATAGGCACTAGATAGGTAATCAGTATACCTATTAGATAGACAGTTTAAATAAGTACATCATTTAATTCAGTCTCCTGATAATTCTAGGATTAGGGTCCAGACATACACGATTTCCCCTCAGAGAAATACCTTTTATATGTATAAACCATTTTTAACCGACTTCCCAAAAAAGAGGAGGTTCTCAATTCGGCCGGTATATTTTTTTTTTTTTTTTTTTTTTCTATGTATGTACATCGATTACGCCGAGGTTTATAGACCGATTTACGTCATTCTTTTTTTGTTCGACGCGAAATAGCTGCCAGTTGGTCCCATAGTCATCAGGTCAGGGATCTGATGATGGAAACCCTGAGAAATCGAGGGCAACTTTCGTAAGTTGTAAGCATACATAGGGTTAAACCTTGACACTCATATGTATGTCTGATAGCACTATTCAACAGTGAAGGTTTGGAGCTGACCTGATGATGGAGACCAAAGAAGGTCGAGGGAACTCGACAACTGAGTCTGTAAACTGAACAACTGAAAATGAAAACTACCTCGTGTTTGGGCTTATATTCTTCGTATCAATGAGAACTTTCCAGTTATGTGGATAGTGACCTTATTCGTTTCACTGAAAAGCTGAAAATAAAAAACTTTTTTACAAAAAAATACTAATTTTAGGTGCATCGGCCTAGAAGTCGGTGGCAAAATTAACTCAGGGACATTCATTAGACACCGACTTCTAGGCCGATGCACCTAAAATTAGTTTTTTTTTGCTTTTTAGTGTTTTGGGAAGTCGGTTATTTTTTTTTTGTAAAAAAGTTTTTTTACGTTAAGCAACTTTTGGTGCGAGCGGCCCTTGGATGGCGACTGGCGAGTAATGACCACAGCAGAGTCCCGGTTGACGTTTATACAGCTCTCTGAGGCAGACGTAACCCAGGTGTAGTCAGAAGCCAGGAGTTGTGAGTGTGTGTAAGATCTGTATGTGCCAGTAGGATGTGCGGGCGGCGGGGCCTGAGGCACGGGGTGCGGGGGGGTGCCAGGGCTGACATGTCGCTGTGGCCGGCGACAGACACCGCGCTCTTTGAGCCGCTCAAGTGGCGCGTGAAATTATCTAAATATCGCGGCTCCGGGCGGCGAGCAGCCCCCCCCCTCCCCGCCCGCGCCGCACCCCGCGCTCGCCCCGGCACACTTCAGCCGTTAAATTGGCCGTCCTCACCGCTCCACGACGCTATGCGCTGCTCTATTATATTTCTTTCTTATCTGCTTACAACGCGATAATTCAATCGGCGACAAGCGTCGGTATTGTGACCTCTGTCTTAGTCACACATATACGAGAAGTAAGGCTGTTTAATGCAACCACCTAACGAACGAGCTGATTCTGCTTCAAGTGAGTAAATACGAAATAACATTGGGCGCGTGAGACATCGTTCTGACAGTGTACGGCACGCGATGTCGCGGCGCGTGTTGCTGACGAGTTGCACCGCGCCGCACCGTGCCGCACCGTGCCGCGTCGTGCCGCGCCGTGCCGGTGAGCGCGCTCATTAAATCATCTCACTCTAATAACCGGAGCGCGCCAGCAGCCTCACACATATTTTACAATTTAATATAGCAGCAAAAGTGTGCAGACTGTAACGTTCGCTGTTTTCGTCAAACCATAAAGTCAAAGTCAAATCATTTATTTCATTTAGGTCTTTACCAGTCTTTACAAGCACTTATGAACGTCAAAAATTATAAATAGGTTTGATTCTAGTTGCCCATTCCAAAAGTAGCTTCCTATGGAGAAGAACGGGCAAGAAACTCCATGGTTACTCTTTTAAAAACATAATAAGTATTACAGTTTGTATGTATTGATACGTACGATAATAACATGCGAAGATCATATAGAATCACAAATAAAAAAATATGAATATGAATTGGTTTATATTTTGGTACAAAGTTACAAACAAATCTATACATATAATAAATCTGTAGAAAAATAATTTTTGTACATTGAAGAAATTGACAAAAAAAAATAGCCGGCATGTTAAAGGATAACTAACAGAACCCATTTCCATCATTTTTGTCATTTTTGTCTGTTTGTCTGTTTGTCTGTTTGTCTGTTTGTCTGTTTATCTGTTTGTTTGTTCGGGATTCACGTAAAATCTACGAATTCAATGCAGACAATGCTTATATACAAAAATTCTACGTAACTTGGGGTATTACTTAGTTTTTGTTTCATCGAAATCGATTCACTCTATCAAAAGATATGATTAATTTTGTGAATTCAAGATGTAAAATATTACGACACGCAATCTGTTTGTGAAAACTGTACATTTGAATGTTGTACTTATATTAGTTGTTCGGCCTATTATTAATTTTTACACAGAAAATCACACCTTTATAAGTAACTTCGGAAGAAAAAAAAATATGAAAATTTTGTTTAGCCAAGGTTAAAGTAGCTCCATCTGTGGTAAAAATACATCAAATTTGTCAAAAGAGCGAGGTGGCAAATGACAATTAATTACCATACATTCTTTATAGAGGATTATTATTTCAACAGATGGAGTTGTGTATTTTCCGTAATTCACCATATTTTAACACGTAGTGTAATTTTTCGATAGACATTTCAATAGTGTTTGTCAGTTTGCCGTACCACATCAAAATCCAACTATAGGTAATTATTATTACCTTATAATGAAAGGAAAATTAATAGTTCTCAGCCAAATTTAAAACGGTGCCATCTAAATTATTTTTTGAACATTATGTCAAAAATGATGACTTTAGTGGAACAATTAATTATCATTTAAAGTTACAGATGGAGTTCATATCAGGATTTTTTCATAAACATAGTTTAGCTTATCTTCCACTAATGTGGTGGCCTTAAAACAAATTACTTTGAGTGAGTAGTATTAAGTAGACCTTAATTATTTTTTCTGATGCAAAATATGTAAACTTAATCCTAGAAGAAAGGAAGATCTATCTCTCGCAAGCGCTGCTAAGCGTGAGGTAGGTAATGTAGGCTTCTGTAGCTTTAAAAACAAGCCCAGATACAAAGTGCAGATAAGAAATGGGAGCTTTCTCGATTTAATACCATACACACGTAAAATGCTTTATGCGTCTGGAAACGTACAAATTCGCGTCGCATACCAGAGACATGCTTACTTTCAACTTCTGATCGCAAATACACTGTTCACGATTACGAACAGTCTCAGTAAGAAGCGAGCCAAGTCTAAAATAACACCTTTTATATAAAACTACGTTTGATGTCATTCAATTACAAAGACAGAATTGTTCTCTGCTGCAAATCCTATCCACCTATATCCTATCCTAATCCAGCATGCATTGCAGGTGTGCATTGCACAAAAACCAATGGTATCCTATTCGAGAAGTCAAAAGAGTCGGCCTGCCATCGTCAGCTTTTGCGCTAAGCAAGTGTTCTTAATAGTACCATCAGAATTACATTCATCGTTGAATGAGGTGAATACATTTTCAGAAACCACAATAACAGTAGGAGCCAAAGCGTATGATCGCTTCATAGAGCTCTGATTGGTCCCAGGTGACCAACTCAGGTCTGATTTGTTCGTTCATCAGATCTTTGAAAGTGTTTCGGTGGATACTTACTGTCGTCCTGTTTACGTGTGACACAAAATATGGTATATAAACGTCCTCCGCAAGAGCGAAATTTTCCCGGTGAGCGGTAGTGACGCACAGTATACAACACTTCTGTTTCTTTTGATTTGCTGGCTCCACCAAGAAATGACAAATTGCGAGCGTACATTTTGAAAATCTTGGCAAAATTGCAGGTTTCAAGTACGAACACATGAAGTGGACTCTCACAGATAGGTACGTACATTTTGCCTATTCGTGAACTAATGCAAACATTTCGGTGGAGTCCCTCCCGGTTTAGACCTAACCCCACATTAGGCGTGCGCGATCCTCGGGCGTGTGAGTAGCGCGTGCGTCGCGAGCACGCTGCGTGAGCGTCGCGTTTTGCTGCCCTGCGGCATTTGCAGCGCGCTCGACTTGACGTGACGTTTAACTGCTAAGGCGTTTAGCGGGCGGCGGTGATAGCGGGCGTAGGGGTAAGAACGCAACTCGAGCGCCGCGTGCTCGCCGCGAGCGCGTCGCTTGCACTCTTCACACATGCCGCAGGGCAGCAAAACGCGACTTTCACGCAGCGCGCTCGCGACGCCCGCGCTACTCACACGCCCGAGGATCGCGCACGCCTAATGTGGGGTCAGCCTTACCATAGTAAGTAAGTGCACAGAAAATCCCCAATTCATACAAGTCATACAAGTGTTTCTCCCCAGTAGTGAAACTATCCTACCCTATGCGCCTGCTGATGATGATGACTCATTTTATCATCCATCCAGCTATTCCCCAACTATGTTGGTGTTGGGCTTCCAGTCACCGAATCTGTTTGAGTACCAATATTTTGCTTGGAGCGACTACCTATCTATCTATCTTCAATCCAGTCAACTACACAAGTCGATATCCATGGTAAGACTGACAGACTTTCTGGCTTCTGCTTAGTCGCAGCAGCTGCAGAAAATGTACAAATGACAGCTTTGTCAGACTCAAAGCATATAGACATAGATTATAGCTATTTCCTGTGAAAATTACTTACGCACCATACGTAATAATTGACTATTCTATATTGCCCACGCAGACGAAGTTGCGGGCAACAGCTAGTAGATAATATAATCAAAAGAACACAATTTTACTGCTTAGCTGGTGTAATTTTAATTCGCAATAATTTGATACTGTCGGTGTGTCCTATGGAGCAGGACCAGCAGTTTTCAAGCGTTTTTATCTTGAATATAATCTTTACTATCCATAATAGAATTAAGTGGTGAAGAGAAGGCGATTTTGGGGCTGAATTATGTAATTCTGTCGTTTCGAAGCACAAACGAAGTCGACGAACGAAGTGCTGTTGTTCAGCCTCTTTGAAAACCCTTTATGATTGTTTATGCTTACAATGTACATAAGTATGTTTATGCTTACAATGTACATAAGTATGTTTATGCTTACAATGTACATAAGTATGTTTATGCTTACAATGTACATAAGTATGTTAATTGTAGGTATTTAAAAAATTGAGGTAAAAAAATCTTTAAAGATAGGTAAGCTTTTATTTAAATGCGCTAAAAAGAAAAAAAATAAACTTTTACTGTAACTTTACTGTCAACTTATAACGACATTTATTATAAGCTTATCTTTAAAGATTTTTTTACCTAAATTTATTTTATACTATTCAACCGACTTCAAAAAAAGGAGGAGGTTTGTTACTCGATTTCTCAAAGACGCCTGGACCGATTTCAAAAATTCTTTTTTTTATTTGAAAGGGTATGCTTGTCATTTGGTCCCATCGTCATCAGATCAGGATCTGATGGTGGAAACCCTGAGAAATCGGGGGCATCTCTTGAAAATTGTAGGCGAGCATGGGGTAAAAACTTTATATTTATGTGTATATCTGATGAGACTACAATACTATGGAGGTTTAGGGCAGATCTGATGATGGAGACGACAGAGGATCGAGGGAACTCCTAAACGGCACATCTTAACTACCTCGTGTTTGTGCTTATATTATTTGTATTGACGATACCTTTGCAACAGTGAAGGTTTGGAGCTGACCTGATGATGGAGACCAGAGAGGGTCAAGGGAACTCGACAACTGCATATGTAAACTACCTCGTGTTTGAGCTTATATTATTTGTATTGACGAGACCTTTGCAACAGTGAAGGTTTGGAGCTGACCTGATGATGGCGACCAGAGAGGGTCGAGGGAACTCGACAACTAAATATGTAAACTATCTTGTGTTTCGGCTTATATTATTTGTATTGATAAGAACTTTCCACTAATGCGGATAGTGACAACTATACTTGTCACTGAAAGGCCAAAAATAAAAAACTTTTTACAAAAAAATAAAACCGACTCCCAAAAACACTGAAAAGCAAAAAAAAAAATGTTTATTTCGCCACCGGAGGCGAAATAAACATATCATCATCCACTAGACACCGAATTCTAGGCCGATGCACCTAAGATATTTTTTTTTTTTTGCTTTTCAGTGTTTTTGGGAGTCGGTTTTATTTTTTTGTAAAAAGTTTTTTTATATTTCGTAAAGTGCAATGTGTTCTACTTGTCAATCCCTTTCATTTGATACCCATATTGTATAGGTACCTTAAAAATAACTAGTCCACCATCTTGTATATTTAGCCATGTTGGATTTAGGATGACGTCACATAGCTTAACATGCATTGTCATCCAAACTAAACATGTATGCAAAATTTCAGCTCAATCGGTTTAGGGCAAGTGCCTTAAAATTGAGTTGTAAAATTCCACCCGAACACACATAGTTACATACATACATACATTGCAAGTTAAATAAAAGCTTGTAATAAAATCTTTGATTTTAAACCCGAGGTTTCACTCGCGTTCTGGGGGAATTACTTTCCGTTCTAAGCTGCCTCCCGACCAATTCTCAGTGAAATTGGTTAAGCCGTTCTTGAGTTATAAACAACCAACACGACTTGTTTTATATCAATATTTAGTAGGTATGGTGTAGAGTGGTGCGAGCAGGAGTTTGTTAGTGCCGTGTGTCCACGTCACCTGCCCGTTAGCCGCGTTCATTTATATTTGTAATGTTATTATAATAATTAGGGGTGTTTTGTTCACATTATTTGAATATGCAATTTGGTGTAGATCACATAAATATGTAAGTGAGATTGGAAGCAGAGTGGCGACGGAGGCGACGGGCGGCACGGCGTGCAGTGCGCGCCGCTGATTGCTAATGCGATGTGTCAACTGCCCCCCCCCCCCCCACGCGCCCGCCGCACCTACTGATCAAACATACACACATACACAACTCATATCTCACCATGTGAACAAGTTACTCTTCAAACAGCTCATCAGCATACAATAGGTAAGTACATTGTCATGTCAGGTTTAACCCGCGCCTAAACAACTTCCCGAATATAAATACAGCTTGTCTCCTGGAGACTGGGTAGCTACCCAACAGTGAACGTTTTAAAATCTCTTCAGTAGTTTCAGAGCCCTTACAGAAACCAAAATTAAATATCATAAGATAAATTATCATAGAGAAATTCTTCAGACTGTCACCCTCGGTCTTACCTGCGACCCGTGGGAACTACTTCACGAACATGGGTTAAAAGTAGCCAATGAAGTAAGAGACATATCTGATCAATATATCAAATATATGAAATCATTCAAAAACGTACTTTGAGTTGAATTTATTACATTATACAGGAATGAATTTCAAGCAGTGCACAAAAAAAACTGGTGGTCCAGAATCATTAACAGAACATATCTGCATCATCAGTAAAAAAAATTTTTCATTCTTTTGTCCGATATAAAATCAGCAAAATATGGATACCAACTATTCTTACGCGCTTGGAGCAGCGCTCGCGTCAGTAAACCGGTTTCGCGTTGCCACCGTGCCTACTATGACGACTGTGATCGTACAATCGGTTACAAAATAAACATCTTTCGATATCAATAACTTTTCTTTTTTACTAAAACACGACAAAATAAAAATATCTACGTATCTTTAAACTTATTTAACTATAAGTTGACAAAGTTTGCGCACTGGATAAAATTCCTTCCTGTATAGATTTAGTTTATTTTAAACTATAATGTACTGATTTATTACATATTTTACATCTCATAATTTCTATGCTTCGCATATTGTTACAGTGCTTTAGAACTACGCTATGGCTACAGCAGAGCCACGCCCAAGCTACACCTTGCTACGCTCGCGCTGTGGCTACAACAGTGCTACGCTTTGGCTACAATAGTGCTACGCTCTGGCTACAACAGTGCTACGCTCTGGCTACAACAGTGCTACGCTCTGGCTACAACAGTGCTACGCTCTGGCTAAGCTAGAACCACGGTCTAAATACATTGGTGCTACTGGGAGGATGAGGGGTAAAATAAACGACATGGTGTACTATTGCATGAGTCAATCATGTCAACTCTCGACGACTGATCGTCAATTGGAAACAAGGGAAGGACCACTTTTATCTATACTAATATTATAAAGCTGAAGAGTTTGTTTGTTTGTTTGCTTTAACGCGCTTATCTCAGGAACTACTGGCCCGATTTGAAAAATTATTATTAAGTGTTAGATAGCCCATTTATCGAGGAAGGCAATAGGCTATATATTATCACGCTAAGAGCAAAAGGAGCGGAGCACCAATGAAGAATGTTTCAAAATCGGGGGATATTTTCTTATTGAGACAGCTTACGCTGCGTGCGCTGCGTAAACGGTTAAAGTTTCGCAAAAATCATGTATGATAGAATTGTTCAAGAAGCACATATTCAGAGACGTCTCCGTGATCAATAGGTTTAATACCGGGAGCGATCACCGACTTGTCCGAGGCTCTCTGAATATCAACTTCAAGGCCGAACGTTTCCGTCTGATGAAGGCCAGGCTCCGACCAACACTGCTCCAAACCATGACAGGATCTGAAACGTTCCAGTCAAATCTGGAGAACCGATTTGCCGCCGTGGAAACCACAACAGACGTTAACCAGAACCATGAATATGTGGTTCGGATCCTCAGGGAGGAAGGTTCGAGATTCTGTAACATGCAGCGTAAGGGCAAGAAATCAAAGCTTTCGGAAGAGACATTAGGGCTTATGAAGAAACGACGTGAAAACCCGCCAGTCACTTCGTCAGCTAAGCGGGCTCTAAACCAAGAGATCAACAAGCACGTACGACGCGACCTCCGGTGCTCCAATACTCTTGCCATTGAAAGAGCAATTGAGCTGAATCGGGGGTCAAAGGTGTTCGTACAATCTCTTGGAAGAAGCCACTTGACGAAGCTGACCACAACAAGTGGAGAAGTCGTTTCTTCGGTGCCGGCAGTCCTTTCGGAAGTGGAAAATTTCTATGGCCGGTTATACGCATCGCATGCATCTCGACCTGATCCCGGAAATGAGGATTCTAGAGCCACATTAACACGCCATTTCACCGAAGACCTGCCAGAAGTCAGCAGTGGCGAAATCGAGATCGCTCTGAGACAGCTCAAAAATGGAAAAGCCCCTGGCGAGGATGGCATTACAACAGAGCTATTAAAAGCAGGAGGAAACCCCTTACTGGGGGAGCTCCAGAAGCTTTTTAATGCCGTCCTGTTTGAAGGGAGAACTCCAGAGGCGTGGAGTAGGAGTGTTGTCGTCCTGTTCTTCAAAAAGGGAGACAAAACCCAGCTGAAGAACTATCGACCCATTTCCCTCCTAAGCCACGTCTATAAGCTGTTCTCAAGAGTGATCACGAACCGACTTGCGCGAAGACTCGACGAATTCCAACCACCGGAGCAGGCTGGGTTTCGGAGCGGATACGGCACCATAGACCACATCCACACAGTGCGGCAGATTATACAGAAGACCGAAGAGTATAATCAGCCCCTGTGTCTAGCATTTGTGGACTATGAGAAGGCCTTTGACTCGGTTGAAATCTGGTCTGTTCTGGAGTCCCTGCAGCGTTGTCAAGTAGATTGGCGATACATCCAAGTGATGAGATGTCTCTACGAAGCTGCTACAATGTCCGTCCAAGTACAGAATCAGCAAACAAGGCCCATACCGTTGCATCGAGGAGTGAGACAAGGGGATGTTATTTCCCCGAAACTATTCACTAATGCAATGGAGGATATGTTCAAGACGCTGAACTGGAAAGGACGCGGCATCAACATCAATGGCGAACACATCTCTCACTTGCGATTTGCTGACGATATCGTCATCATGGCGGAAACGCTGCAGGACCTACAACAGATGCTGAACGACCTGGCTGAATCTTCTCTACGCATCGGCCTACGGATGAACTTGGACAAAACCAAGGTCATGTTTAATGAACATGTTCTACCGGAACCGATTGCGATACACGGCGCCGTTCTCGAAGTTGTTCGGAAATATGTATACCTCGGGCAGACATTGCAGTTAGGTAGAAACAACTTTGAGGACGAGGTGAATAGGAGAATTCAGTTGGGTTGGGCTGCATTTGGGAAGCTACGTCGAGTCCTAACATCGTCGATCCCACAGTGCCTAAAGACAAAAGTCTTCAATCAGTGCGTCCTACCTGTCATGACTTACGGAGCCGAAACGTGGACACTGTCGGTACGGCTGGTTCACAAGTTTAAAGTCGCTCAGCGGGCTATGGAAAGGGCTATGCTCGGCATTTCTCTGAGGGATCGCATCAGAAATGAGGTAATCCGTCAGAGAACCAAGGTCATCGACATAGCCCACCGAATCAGCAAGCTGAAGTGGCAGTGGGCTGGCCATATTAGCCGAAGAACCGATAACCGTTGGGGTAAACGAGTTCTAGAGTGGAGACCACGCCTCGGCAAACGTAGTGTAGGACGTCCTCAGGCACGGTGGAGTGATGACTTGCGCAAGACGGCTGGCAGGAGCTGGATGCGAGAAGCCGAAAATCGATCTCAGTGGCGTGCACTTGGAGAGGCCTATGTCCAGCAGTGGACTGCGATAGGCTGATGATGATGATGAAGAATTGTTCCCCTTTAAAAGTTCAAAAAAAATGTCCGCGACACAACCTTTTTTATAGTTAAAGTCAACGTTCACGCGGACGAAGTCGCGGACGGAAGCTAGTGGTAACATGGATTGTACGCGACGTAATGCTTATGAGCTATAATTATCCATATTAACTTAAAATTATCTATTCCCGTGCCGCGCTTGTAATGTTTGTAGTACGAGATTCATACAGCACACTGCGAACATTTTTGTTTATTCATATTTATCGCTATTTTGACTATAAATGCATAGCTATATGCGACAGTTTTAAACCAAACAGGGTTTTTGTGCTCTTGCAAAGGCGCCAACATTGTGGTTTCAATAATTCGAACATACTTATATCTTTAGATAAAAATATACAATTTTTATATATATTATTTTTTGTAAGTGACTAAAGTATGTATAGACAATACGTCTGCCGTACTGTTTGAAATGGATTTGGTTTTATTTGAGGTGTCTCCCTCCAGTGTTTCGGACCTTTTTTGTGGTATGAAATCTGCAAATGCCTCTCGGTGTGGGTGCAGCGTGAGGGAGTCAGGCTCTTACTCATTGATACTCACCATGTTCTTTCTGGACCTCATTGTGTTCCGGGGCCGCGGTAAATCTTTCGAAAAATCCTGCGGCCCCGGCAGGCCCTCACTTCAGCTCGCCCGTGTACACTGTACTTACATACATCGCCACTGCCGTCCAGCTGCCGGGGATCGCGTACCATCAGGGGAGCATGAGTAAAACAACTTTATGTTCTTAGATTTGAACTATGTGTTTATTTTAGCTTCATAACTTAAGTGAAACGAGGGACGGGACAGTTCGTCAATAAAATATATGTCAACTCAAATCAATATACACGTGAGGGAGAACCTCGTCCGTGCGCTTGCGCACATGGCACGATTGAGTCCCGCTCACAACGCAACCGTACTATAGTACCGCGGCCACCAGTGCGGCGGACCAACCCTCACAACCGCACCCAGCGATGTCCGCCCGTTCACACGCGACACGTCACACGTCCGCACCGAGCGACCGCAACGCAACCAACCAAACCGAACAACCGAAAAGGAGAACCAGTGCACAGTATCACACAGCGAGCAGCGCCCGCGCAATGTCCGGCAGCGCTCCGTCACACCGTGGTCTCGCGGTCCACGTGGATGTACTCGACGGAGCGCTCGCGCCGTCAGGACGACGCCGCCGACGACGCGCGCGACGCGTCGAACAGCAGCTCCTCCGTGAGGCGCCGGCCCGCCGCCAGCGCGCCCAGCAGCTGCTTGTCCGCGCCCGCGCGCCGCCGCCGCCGCAGCGCCAGCAGCAACGCCAGCGCCGCCGCGCCCGCCGCCGCCGCCGCCGCCGCGCCCGCCGCCGCCGGCGCGCCCAGCGCCGCCAGCAGCCGCGCACCGGCCCCGCACGCGCCCGCCTCGTCGCCGCCGCCCGGGCAGTCGCTCTCACCGTCGCACCACAGCGCGCGCGCCATGCACGCGCCCAGCGCCGCGCACGGGTGCGCGCAGGCGGCGCTGGCGTTGGGCCACGCCTCGCCCGGCGCCAGCGCGCGCGGCGCCGGCCCCGCGCGCCACACCTCCATCCACGCGAAGCGCGCGCGGCCCGGCTCACGCGCCGCCCACACCACCAGCAGCGCGCCCGCGCCGCGCCCCCACCACGAGCCCGAGAACAGCTGCACGGCGTGCGGCCCGCCCGGGCACAGCGCGCGCACCAGGCGCCGCGACGCCGCCTCGTACACCAGCACGCGGTTGCTGGTGGCGCACGGCGGCGCCTCGCCTGCCGCCCCCGCGCCCGTCAGCGGCAGCTCCTCGCCCCACACGCGCAGGAACACCGAGCGATTGCCCCTCGCCTCCAGGAGAAACGGTGTCTCACCGCACTCCGACATTCTGTTGCCACTGCCAGTCCAAATACCCACACTTAATCCGCTGTGCTATTGCGACTCTATCCATTTATTGAGCCTCCAGGTGTTCCAATTACAAAACATCTAATTTATGAAAGACCTGTAAGGGTAGACGAGCTGCACCCTGGTGCCGGGCGGCTGCAGGCGGCGGCGCGCGGCGCAGTGCGCAGGCGCGGGCGCGCGCTCCCAGGCGCCGCGGAAGTGCACGTGGCGCTGGTCCTCGCCCGGCAGCAGCGCGCGCGCCACCAGCTCCAGCTCCAGCGCCGGCCCGCCCGACACCACGCGCAGTGGCGCGCTGCTGTTGTCGCACACGCACGCCACCGGCACCTGCACGCCAATACAGCTTATGCCTGCGAGCCAATACGGAGACATTACTCCAGAGCATGTTCGTGGACTAAGTTGTTCCTTACTCTGTATCCGGGCCAAGGGGATTCATAGATTCGTAGATGCGGAACTCGCAGCGGAGCATCGTCCTCGCCATCGAAGTCGAGGAGCGAGTCGTCTACGAGGTCGGCGTCGTCCGGGCGCGGCTCGGGTGGGTCGGGCGCGCACACGAGGCGGCCGGTGAGCGGGTCGGCGCGCGTGCTGCAGCGTGGCTCGCGCCCGAACACCGCGGCCAGCAGCTCCAGCGCCACGCGCGCGCCCTCCGCCTGCAGCCGGTACACGCAGCGCAGCCGCCGCGCACCGCCGCGCCCGAACCACAGCGCGTTGCGCGGCGACGCGAACGCGCCCGGCGCGCTCAGCAGGCGCGCGCACTCGCGCGGCACCGACCGCGCCCGCCGCCCGTCGTCCGCCAGAGGCACGCCCTCTAGCCGCGCATCCACAAATTCATAATGGAGAGCGAATTCGAGTGGATGAGTGGCAGTGCCGGGGAGCGAAGTGGCCGCTAGGGACAGCAGTGGCGCGGCTGACACGTAGCCGTCAGGGGGAGCGCAGGGACGCGGCGAGCGCGTGGCGTTAGCGAGCGCGGCGCGAGCGCACAGCGCCGGCGCCGTGTCGCAGTAGCGGCCCAGCGCGCGCGCGCCCGCCTCCTCCGCCCCGCCGCCGTCCCAGATGCGCAGCTCCACGGCGCAGGCGCCGGCGGCCCCGCCCAGTGCCGGCCGCGCGCGGGCCCCGGTGGCCGCTAGCGCGGTGCGTGGGGTGGCGCCGCTCTCCTCGTCGCGCTCGCCGCTCTCGGCACGCCGAGGCTCCACTAGCGAGTATTGCGTGAAGCTCGAGAAGTAGATCCACACGAGATCACCTGCACAGAGCACAGACGTGAGCAGTCACACGCTCGCACTACACACGGTGGACGACAGCAGCGGGGAGAGTACCTGGGCGGCCGTGGAAGGTCCAGGTGCAGGTGGTGTTGGGAGGCAGCGTGTGCGCGGGCGCTCGCAACTTGCCGCGCCGGCCGCGCCCGCTGCCCGCCGCTGTTGAGTTCGTTTCCTCCTCAGAAGAAGATGCTTTCACATGAAACTCGCAACGACGCGCCTCTCTGTTGTTATACCATTAAAAACGACAAACCCTTCGGTTAACAATGTATTAAGAATATAATGATACTAGCTTCTGCCAGCGGTTTCACCCGCATCCCGTGGGAACTACTTCCCGTACCGGGATAAAAAGTAGCCTATAGCCTTCCTCGATAAATAGGCTATCTGACACTGAAAGAATTTTTCAAATCGGACCAGTAGTTCTTGAGATTAGCGCGTTCAAACAAACAAACAAACAAACTCTTCAGCTTTATAATATTAGTATAGATAATTAGTTTACTCAAACATAATACTTTATCATGCACTAGCTTCTGCCAGCGGTTTCACCCGCATCCCGTGGGAACTGCTTCCCGTACTGGGATAAAAAGTAGCCTATAGCCTTCCTCGATAAATGGGCTATCTAACACTGAAAGATTTTTTCAAATAGGACCAGTAGTTCCTGAGATTAGCGCGTTCAAACAAACAAACGGGGGGAAATAAATATGTTAAGTAGTACCTTGCGTAGTCGAGCGAGTCGGAGTCGGCGAACACGACGTCGACGTCGAGCTCGAAGCCGCGCAGCGGGGCGGCGGGCGCGGGGGGGCGCAGCGGCGCGCTGAAGGGCGACGAGTGGAAGGCCACCAGCATCTCGGGGCCGCGGGACGTGACGCGCGGCAGCCAGTCGCCGCCGCAGTACTCCACCAGCACCGGGTCGTCCGTGGACGCGCCGTCGTAGAAGATGAGGCGGTCGCGCTCGCCCGTGCACTCGCGCCACGCGCGCACCACGCGCCCCGTTTTGTTGAGGCTGCGGACACCACAACGTGAGCAACGCGCCGGTCTCGGCTGCCCACCCGCCACCGACGCGTACTCACCTCGCCATTGATATAGAACGCTTGATTTGCATTTTGTGCGAATATTCTTGTCGCACAGAGATCATCGCGTGCTTACACGTAGGAATATCCTTCTGACGCAGACTCCAGTAGCAGGTGACGTTCCTGGCAACGACGTAACATGTTAATAGAGACCATCACGATGTGATCTCAGGAAATCTTAGCAAGTGAAGACCAGCGATACCTCGGGTACATCCCGGGGTAGTTGGGGCTCTGCAGGCGGCAGGGCTTGCGGTGGCACTCCTCGTAGGTGCGCGTGCAGTAGGTGCCCGGCGACACCGCGCCTCGCTCTAGCGGTGCCTCCATCGCGCCGAACCTGACATAACATCGCCATACTGCTGTACTGGCTATTCTCACAGTGATCATTTCCGATCGACCCTAAAGAGCAGCACTCACCTGACGACGGCATCCCGTTGGGCCAAGAACTTGTAACGTAACCGAAAGCCGAAGGACTCCCCGAGCCTCGCGCGGAACAGCTTGACGGAGACGGTGACGGTGGCGGTCTCGCTGTAGTAGAGCGCGGCGCCGTCCGCCTCGCCGCACCACGAGCCACCGGTGAAGGGCCGGCCCAGCTCCGACAGCTGCATGTACCCGTCGGGGCAGCCGTCCAGCGCGCCCGGCTCGTAGCGCCCCACGCGGAACTCGTCGAAAGCCAGCTGCACCAGGTCGCCGTGCGCCGCGCCACCCGCCGTGAACGTCAGGTGGCACAGGAAGGGCGCGCGCGGCGCAGAGCGCACCGCCAGCGCGTACGCCACGCCCACGCGCCCGTAGTACGTGCGGTTGCACACGGTGCAATGCGCCGGCTCGTCGCTGCCGTCCGCGCACTGCGCCTCGCCGTCGCAGTACGCGTCCAGGCGCACGCAGGCGCCGCTGCGGCACGCGAACTGCGCCACGCCGCAGCCGCCCGCGGCGCCGCGCGCGCCCAGCACCACCAGCGCCGCCAGCGCCGCGCTGCGCCACATGCCGCTCACTGTCCGCCGCCTGCGCACCACACTACCTATTCAATTACGTTTTTATAAACCATCGCATTTAAGTTTCATTCAAATCCGTCGAGTAGTTTTTGTTTCCATAACGAACATACAGACAGACAGACAAAAAATTTTACTGATTGCATTTTTGGCATTAGTATCGAGCGCTAATCATAGATATTTTGGAAAAATATGTAAAGAAATTATATTTTTTTAAGCTATTTGTCTGTGTATAAAACAGTTCCTGTTTTACCTTCATTATCATTAGATGGCGTTACTGTCAATACTAGTATCATGGCGGTACTGTGGATAAAAAAAGATGATAAAAAGCAGAGCAGTGATTTTGAAATATGGCGATAGTGAGCCTAAGTGAACGTAAAAAAAAATAAATTATTATACTTTGGTGGAAGAGGAATCGACAAGTGAAATAATAAACTTTTAATGTCGTTTCTTTGTTTTTTCAGGTAGGATTGTAAACCTGATTTCTATTGTTTTACGGCCAGTTTCTTCATCAAAAGTTAAAGTTAAAGTTATGGCTAAAGTAATGTCTAAAGTAAAAGTAACTTTTTTTTTAAGTTACTTTTACTTTAGACATTACTTTAACTTTAACTTTTGATGAAGAAACTGGCCGTTAGTGGTTAAAAAACTTATGTTAAAATAAAACTCTGTTTTTTTCAGAGCAACACATCGTTTATTTTTTCGAAGATTCCCACTATAATTGTCTTATACCTATATATTTAATGTACAGAATTGTGCTCTCTACAGATTTATTACAAGTATAGATTAGTTTCCAAACGCATCTGTCTGTTATCTGTCATTTCATTCTTTTGCAACCGCACAGTATGAGTTGGCTATCCTTCCCTTTCTCTCCTTTCCCGCTACAATATACCAGAAAGAGATGGAAGACACGCGCCGCGCACAAGATCGCGGCGCGGCTCCCGCCGCCGCGCCGTTACATTGCTTGCATTTTGCATTCCAAAAACTTTTCGAATCACCGCAACAACGCTCCACATTTTTATGTAGAAATAATTAAATAACCGCACCGCTTCAACTCAAAAATCGCATTTAAATCAGTGGTAGTGTATCCGGCGCACACAAGAACTAATCGTGAGTGACAGTGCATCAAACCTACCCGTAGTGGAACAGCATCGCAGGCCTGCAACCACGTGCGCCTCCACCATCCAGCACATGCAAGTCCATTTTCCCTTCACCAACGCCCTTAGCTTCACTCATACTGTGTCTCGCCTATTCATTGACCAATTTATTTTCCCGCATCCACTACGGTCCTTCGTAGAGCGCAGCGCGCGGTGGTCTACTAGCCACCGCCCCCACCAATACGACATATGAAAATTTAAACCTCACATATTACTACAAATACATGTATAAACTATAATGTTGTGCTCAATGCCAAGTCAAGTATATATGTTGGGGTCGGCTTCCATATTGTATTTCGCGGAAATTAAATAACTTGCAAATAGTACAGACATTTCTTTCATATAGGATAAGTAACAAGTAGCGTGACGTTAGCGCCGCTCATCCTGCGTCTGAGCGCCTGATGCTTATTTGCATCAACAATGTTTTAATTGACATCCACCCTTATGTTGGCCTCGACTTTCTACTCTTACCTTTATGAATACTAGGCAATATCTATACAAATAATACATCTGAAGATGTCATTCTTGTACATAGATCATTCATTCTCCGAGCCTTTTTTAACCGACTTCCCAAAAAGGAGGAGGTTCTCAATTCGGCCGGTATGTTTTTTTTTTTTTTTTTTTTTCTATGTATGTACATCGATTACTCCGAGGTTTATAGACCGATTTACGTGATTCTTTTTTTGTTCGACGCGGAATAGCTGCCAGTTGGTCCCATAGTCATCAGGTCAGGATCTGATGATGGAAACCCTGAGAAATCGAGGGCAACCTGCGAAAGTTGTAGGCATACATAGGGTAAAAACTTGACTGTCAGGTGTATGCCTGAAAGTACTATTCAACAGTGAAGGTTTGGAGCTGACCTGATGATGGAGACCAGAGAGGGTCGAGGGAACTCGACAACTGAATATGTAAACTACCTCATGTTTGGGCTTATATTATTTGTATTGACGAGACCTTTGCAACAGTGAAGGTTTGGAGCTGACCTGATGATGGAGACCAGAGAAGGTCGAGGGACTCGACAACTGAATATGTAAAATACCTCGTATTTGGGCTTATATTCTTTGTATTGATGAGAACTTTCCACTTATATGGATAGTGACAACTATTCGTATCACTGAAAAGCAGTAAATAAAAAACTTTTTTACAAAAAAATTAAACCGACTTCCAAAAACACTAAAAAGCAAAAAAAAAACTAATTTTAGGTGCATCGGCCTACAAGTCGGTGGCAAAATTAACTTAGTAACATCCATTAGACACCGACTGCTAGGCCGATGCACCTAAAATTAGTTTTTTTTTTGCTTTTTAGTGTTTTTGGAAGTCGGTTTCAACGAGCCCAAACTCGATGGGTTTACTAAAAGGCAGTCCAGGTTTTCATCTCCTCAGTCGTCAGGGTTCAGGAAGAATCTTCGATCCCTAACAACAATCCAGCAGCGATCGCGCCAGCCGTTGTTTAACCTTATGATCGATCGATTCGCGCGCTTTTGACTTAACTCTTATCCTGGAATGACCAGATCAGGACACTGACCGGCAGAGTGAGAAAACTCATAGCAATGTTTAAAAACCTGCGTTTTAGTGCTGATGTTGATACAGTGCGGATGGTGTATTTCGCAATTTGCCAGTCAGTACTAAGTTTTGGTATCACGGTCTGGGGTGGTGCTCCTAAAACGCGATTTTTACAGTTGGAAAGATCACAAAGGGCTGTCTTAAAAGTCATGACTTTTAAACACTATCGCTATAATACAACTCAATTGTATAACGACTGCCAAGTATTGACTGTGCGACAGCTCTTTGTGTTAAACACTATATTGCGTAAGCATGCGTTACTGCTATATGACCCTGGTTTTTCCAACAAGCGCAGATATGCCTATGTCTGCCCAAGAGAAGCTCACAGAACCAAATTAGCAGAACGTCATTTTAGGGTCTTAGGGAGTCGCTTGTATAATATTGTTAATAAGAAATGTAATATATATAAAACTAATAAATTTAAATGCAAAAGTTTAGTGAGTACCTGGCTTAAGTCACTTACCTATGAGGAAACTGAAAAACTACTACATTGAACATGCCATTTCTCTTTCACACACTTTCTCTCTCTCTCGCTCACACAGTCACACCCACACACATAAAAAACACACACACACACACACACAAATAAAACACACACACACACATACAGGCGCGCGCGCGCGCGATTAAACACGCACACGCACACAAAGCAGCATTTCGTTCAAGTTTATCTTTATTCTCCTTTTGCAATTATGTAATAATATAATCCCCCCCCCCTTTTTTTTTCCTTGTAAACACTGCATCTCCTTTTGGATAAATTAACAAAGTCAAGATATTCGGAGAGAGCCCTGGCACTCATAACACAAGTTTACTCTTAGCTTGAGTGCTAGTGGTCACAACTCAGAGATCACTTACAATTTATTTCTTGTCATTCTTGTTTATCATTAGTGTTTAAAAACCTGTAAAACCTTAGAAATTGTAAAACCAGTGAATAAAGAATTATTATTATTATTTGTATGTCTCTACCAGACCTCGGGACTATAGAGTCCCGGATTTTTGGGAGGCGAACGTGGGGCCGAAGCCAACACGCTGAAGCCCTTTTGAGACAACTTTAATGAAATGGTGACACAAAACCGACGATTATCCCTGTATACACTATAGAAATGTACCCAAGGACAATCCCCGGTTCTGTGCTAAACTATTGCTAACTATGGATGAAAACTACTTGGGCTATTGTGATGGGATGTTAGTGGACTAGGAATGGGGAAACTACGGGAACTATGGCACCTGCCGATGACAATGTATTAAATACATGTAAAAATGGCAGGTGGAGACTCGCCACCTCACTTACTGGGCCCCCGGGAATCAGTCGCTAAATCGCAACAAGGGGGCAACAGGTACATGAGGGGCTGAAGGGTGAGGATACCTCGGCGGACTTTAAACGCAGATCACGCGCTCCCTGTGGGTCCAGCATCACCGGCCCACTCGCCACTTACCACGAGGCACCTACCCTCCGAGTGGGCTGCTAACCCTGCTCTAGCGACTCCACTCTGACCGGCCGATGAAGGCAAGCCAAGAGGCGGGAGACCTATCCCCCGTCATGCTTCACTCCGACAAGCCGGAGATGGGGGACAGTATACTCTCCCTGGAGCACTCGGATATATAGCCCCGCGGGGTCGCTACTCCCCGTCATCCGCCTCAGATGCCCTGCGGGGAGACTTATTATTATTATTATTATCTCTTCCAGACCTCGGGACTATAGAGTCCCGGATTTTTGGGAGGCGAACGTGGGGCCGAAGCCAACACGCTGAAGCCCTTTTGAGACAACTTTAATGAAATGGTGACACAAAACCGACGATTATCCCTGTATACACTATAGAAATGTACCCAAGGACAATCCCCGGTTCTGTGCTAAACTATTGCTAACTATGGATGAAAACTACTTGGGCTATTGTGATGGGATGTTAGTGGACTAGGAATGGGGAAACTACGGGAACTATGGCACCTGCCGATGACAATGTATTAAATACATGTAAAAATGGCAGGTGGAGACTCGCCACCTCACTTACTGGGCCCCCGGGAATCAGTCGCTAAATCGCAACAAGGGGGCAACAGGTACATGAGGGGCTGAAGGGTGAGGATACCTCGGCGGACTTTAAACGCAGATCACGCGCTCCCTGTGGGTCCAGCATCACCGGCCCACTCGCCACTTACCACGAGGCACCTACCCTCCGAGTGGGCTGCTAACCCTGCTCTAGCGACTCCACTCTGACCGGCCGATGAAGGCAAGCCAAGAGGCGGGAGACCTATCCCCCGTCATGCTTCACTCCGGCAAGCCGGAGATGGGGGACAATATACTCTCCCTGGAGCACTCGGATATATAGCCCCGCGGGGTCGCTACTCCCCGTCATCCGCCTCAGATGCCCTGCGGGGCTTATTATTATTATTATTATAAATGTATGTCTCTTCCAGACCTCGGGACTATAGAGTCCCGGATTTTTGGGAGGCGAACGTGGGGCCGAAGCCAACACGCTGAAGCCCTTTTGAGACAACTTTAATGAAATGGTGACACAAAACCGACGATTATCCCTGTATACACTATAGAAATGTACCCAAGGACAATCCCCGGTTCTGTGCTAAACTATTGCTAACTATGGATGAAAACTACTTGGGCTATTGTGATGGGATGTTAGTGGACTAGGAATGGGTAAACTACGGGAACTATGGCACCTGCCGATGACAATGTATTAAATACATGTAAAAATGCCAGGTGGAGACTCGCCACCTCACTTACTGGGCCCCCGGGAATCAGTCGCTAAATCGCAACAAGAGGGCAACAGGTACATGAGGGGCTGAAGGGTGAGGATACCTCGGCGGACTTTAAACGCAGATCACGCGCTCCCTGTGGGTCCAGCATCACCGGCCCACTCGCCACTTACCACGAGGCACCTACCCTCCGAGTGGGCTGCTAACCCTGCTCTAGCGACTCCACTCTGACCGGCCGATGAAGGCAAGCCAAGAGGCGGGAGACCTATCCCCCGTCATGCTTCACTCCGGCAAGCCGGAGATGGGGGACAGTATACTCTCCCTGGAGCACTCGGATATATAGCCCCGCGGGGTCGCTACTCCCCGTCATCCGCCTCAGATGCCCTGCGGGGCTTATTATTATTATTATTATTCAATATGGACAACTTATTACTAAATGAACTTACAATAATTATACAAGTAAGTATTGCATTATCAAGAAAATCTTTAGTTCGTCAAGAGACTCTTGTTCCTCTGTGTGATGTCACTTCATACTAAAAATTTACTAGCGCGTGTATTTGTTTGCGATGAACTCAAAAACTACAGCACCGATTTTGTATCATATCGGGTGTGTCGTACCTAATCAAATTAAATTCTATCACGTAGACTATATGATATTTTATGGCGACTTGTAAAAAAAATAACCTAATTCATATAGTGGTGTGTCATTTCCACAGGAGTCATTTTTCGTTTTCATAATTTACAACATCATGTGTAAGGGTCCGTTCAGACAGACCGGCTCGGAGAGGAGAGCAAATTCTTAACACGTTGAAAATCGAGCACTTAGTATTTGTAGTAAGGTTTATTTTTGCATGTGCACAGCTTTTGACATTAAGAATGCTCGACGGCGCTCGGTGTAAAATAATAAGAGGAATCGATCGGCTCCGATCGCGTACTTTTTCTCGGTCACGCAGACGTTTGGCTCCAATTGCATCTTACGCAGCCGATCGGAGCCGACTCCGGTCTGTGTGAAAAGAAAAATGCGCAACGATGCTCTCCGAGCCGGTCTATCTGAACGGAGGGTCCGTTCAGATAGACCGGCTCGAAAGCAGAGATAAAGTTAGGAGTATCGAATTTTTTAACCAATTGACCGCTGTCAGTTTTCAAGGGAGAATTTCCGTTGTTTGTAATGACTGACTCATAAATGTTGCTCTAACTCTCGCATTATTTTTGCATATTTTATTTTTTTTCTTTGTGCTAATCGACATAATTAATATTAACCTCAACGTGTTTGATTGAATGTGATTAGGTACGAAACACCCGATATATGTCATGTCTATCTCTCAGAGTATCTGCACACTGCAAACTAAACGATAGTCGACCGATAGTTGATCCGATGACAAAAAAAAATTTCTTTAAGAAAATCGTGAATTCAGTCAAAGTAATAAGTCGGTCTGATACCGCCCAAAACCCTGATCGATTTTATGTACTTGCTACCATCATCATTTATCTTCTTACTGATTTAGGAGTTCGATCAAACTATCGACCGATTTAAGGTTTGCAGTTTATGGGTACTCTTAAGGTTGACATACTATATCCATTTTACAACTTATAAAAACCGCGTGCGAAGGCGGGAGCAACCACTAGTAAACATAAAATTAAGTTTTACATCCATCGCCAGGAGCCCACAGCCTGAAGCAGTGCAGCAACATCGTGATGCAGCCAGCGCGGCGCACCACCTGTTGTGATGCGGCCTGCACTGCCCTACGACACGCACACGGTCACAGCCTAATGTGTTCCAATATACACTATCACTCTGGCAACGTCGACATCTTCCCTTACAGTCGCAGACTAGGTGCGCTACGTCCAACTCTTGACGAAGGTAGCGGGTGTTTGCTAACGTCACCACATAGTACATCTAGCATGACACCTCGTGCAGGCGACACTGTGGCAGGCGTGCGCGCACTTCACGTGTATTTTATTGCATACCATTAATATTGTAGATATTCTCTCTGTTCGTTGCGAGATCAATCTTGAAAATCAATAGCAGATATTAAACTTATCCTGATAAGGCTACGTACCATTAGGTATCATTGTTTTGATTTAATCTTCACCACAAAAATGCACTTTTACACTCACTTTCTCAACTAACTAACCTAAAAATATTTTAGCACAGGTTCACACTAACTGATTAAATGCAGTAAAAAGTTTCCGTCCTGGAGGAGCATAATGGTGGGTGGTGTGTGGGCCACACGTCCGCCACGTCGCAGACACGAGCGCCGCGCACGTGTGCTGCGCGACAGACGGCGCCCGGGCTCAGCGGCCCGGACCTTATCTTACTCGACTCTCCTTTTGTTGTCATATTCTATGGTACGTGCTACATAATCAATCTTGAATGTGCGTACATTATTGCTGGACGTATTCTATAATTTCGTGAGCTACTGGAAGCACTATGAATTAGATCTTAGGTTAACATTAGGTGCATTTCTAATAAAAGTGGAAGCTTTACAAAGTACATACTATCCATGGAAGTGTGGGCAGTCATTCATGTCGACTAGAGTAGTAGATCACCAGCAGGTGGGGTCTACGCGGCACTCGGGCTACCTGCGCGCACTCATCCTATCAGTCACTGCACTGTAGCGCGCGGCCGGGGCGCGGGCGCGAGTGGCGGCGGACGGGCTCCCGTGACGTAACGCCGCGCCACACTGCAGGCCCGGCGCCCGCCCGCGCCGCCGCCGCCCCGCCGCCGCCCGCTGCGCGCGCACCGCCCCGCGCTGCACCTGTCTGCAAGCGAGCGAGTCAGCTACTTCACAAGCTTGGACCACTTACAGGCATCGCTCTGACTGCACACGAAATCATATAAAAATAATATCCAATTAGTAAACATAAATAAAGCCCTCACCTATCACTTGAATGTCCTGTCGTTGTAGCTTCCTCCATTTTTCGCCTATAGAGTGCCAATTCTCTAATATCCCTATAAGTTAGGTACCTACCGCCTCACCTTCTCCTTAATTTACTTAGTAAAGTTATACATCTTCGAGCGAGCCCTCCCCCTTTTTTTCGACCTTCCCGTCCACGATGTGTTTACTCGTGGTGACAGAGGTATCCCAAAATTTTCCACTTCTGTTCTCTATGTTATGCAGTAGCTGTCTCTTAGTTCGTAGTTAGTTCGGTAGTTTCTTAAACATACAACGCAACACTCAAAACGTAAATCCTTATTGCATTCATTCTGTTTATATTTTTGTTTTGTTCTCTTTTTTTAACACTTCATTTTTGTATCTGCTTAAGTAATAAGTATGGGCTAGGTGTGTACTAGCCAAAATGATTTAAACATATTTACTTACTTTTTTTTTTTTTTTTTTGTTTTTATATATAATGTGTATAATCTTGAATGATATTTTTAATATTTTTTTCTTCGAACCATACAGACTTTTCTTACTGTCTTTTTTTACTTTGTAAATTGTGTTGCTGGGGTGTTTGTTCCACCACTTCTTCTTCCCAGCAAAAACTAAGGTTTGGGTTAGATTTGGTTTGGGTTAGGTTTGGTTAGGTTTGGTTAGGTTTGGGTTAGGTTAGGTTAGGTTTAGGTTGGCGATGGACATGACGGCCGGTACGCTCGCCATCCTGCGCAAACCGCAGAGGGCGATGGCCGTTAGAGTCATCCGAGGGTACCGCACGATTTCCTACGAGGCGGCTTGTGTCCTGGCCGGATCCCCGCCCTGGGACCTAGAGGCGAAAGTACTCGCGTCATTATACCGATGGCGCGAGGAAGAGCGGGTACGGGGCTCGAGGCCGGTGCAGCGGGAGATCGAGCTGCGCCGAGAGGAGCTCCGCCGAGTCCTAGTGGCGGAATGGCGGCAAAGGCTGATGCGCCCTACCGCCGGCCTTGCTACCGTCGAGGCGATCCGGCCAGTTCTCGACGACTGGCTCGGGAGAGGGCACGGCTCCCTGTCATTCAGGGTGACGCAGGTGCTGTCGGGGCATGGGTGCTTCGGCAAGTTCCTGTGTCGCTTAGACAGGGAGCCGGACGCTCGGTGTCACCACTGCGTCCATTGCGGGGAGGACACGGCGCAACACACGCTCGCTGAGTGTGTAGCTTGGGAGGAGCAGCGCCGTGTCCTCACAAACGAAATCGGAGACGATCTGTCGCTGCCGGCTGTGGTGCGGAGGATGGTCGGCAGTGCAGAGTCGTGGGACGCGGTGGTTTCCTTTTGCGAGGACGTGATGTCGCGGAAGGAATCTGCGGAACGGGAGAGGGAGATTTTGACTCCCTTCCCCGGTCGCAGAAGGCGCACCGGGCGCAGGAGAAGGGCGGACAACGCCCTCTTCCGCCCCCCATGAATGGGTTCAAGGGCGAGGGACTTGGGGAAGTTCCCGCCCCTACTCAGTGGACCCGAGGCGGTGGCACGCGCGTGTGTCGGCACGTGCCCCTGAGGCGATGCACGGGGTAGACGAACACCTCACTACCCCGTGCAAGAGACGAGGCCCGTGCAAGGGCCAGCACTAGTGTGGGGCTGCGGAAGAATCTGGATTCCCGCGGCCCCGCGCACACGTGCAAGGAGGACACAAGGGGGGTTTTAGCCGGTAAGAGTCCGGCATACCCCTCCGCCTCTCCCCAGGCGGAGGAAGTCCATGAGGATTTCCCCCTCCCAAAAAAAAAAAAAAAAAAAAAAAGGTTAGGTTTAGGTTAGGTTAGGTTTAGGTTAGGTTAGGTTAAGTTTTTTTTTTTTTTTTTTTTTTGTGGCAGGAGTGGGAAATCCTCATGGACACCCCGAGGGGTAGTGCCGGACTCTTACCGGCTAAAACCCACTCCTGCCTCGCAAGTTGTCCTCTAACGTTGTCAGAGCTCTTTATTGCGATTTGTTTAATTATTATCTTACACACATTTACATAGCTAACATCTTTGAACTAAATAATATCTATGGTGATTTATTTATTGTCTAATTTACAACTAAGCAGTGCACATGGCCCAGTATTTCTTTTGTTTGGAGCTTTCCGTATCTATTATTATATATATATTTATACATTTTTTTTTCTTTTTTTTTTTTTTTTCTTTTCCATATTTTGGTACTTAAACTATATACTCACTATATAGGTAAGTCTATCCATATTTACAGCTTATTTCTACTTATTACTAAATTTACAATTTTTTCGCAATAGTCTAAAAACTTCGGTCTGTCTGTTTTAGCTCTCATTAGGAATGGGAGGTTTGTTGCTGTGAGGCTCATAGTCAACTCCTGCTCCGTCTCAAAACGTGCTCTCTCGGTAATTGGGCACTCCAGGAGGATGTGGGCAATGGTCTCCTCGACTCCAGGTTCACAGGCACACGATGAATTCTCCTTACATTTAAATCGTGTCAGATATGAGGAGAATCCACTGTGCCCAGTGAAGATTTGTGTCCTTATGTACGTGAGGTCAATTTTCCTCACGATACCGTACGCGGATATTGCGTCGGGGAAGAACAGTTTAGTGCCGGAGGCTGTTTCTCCGGCTTTATATTTCCCATTCCATTCGTCAAGCGACCTCATACGTATCTGCCGCTTGACGAATGAGATGGGGCATAGGTCGTAGTCCGGCTTTTTCTTCGACTTCAGGGCGGCTTCCTTTGCAAGTTGATCAGCTCGCTCATTGCCCTCCAATCCTGCGTGGGCCTTTATCCAGAACAAGGAGACACTCTTGTTCTGGAGCTTGCAGCGGCGTATGGTGTCCCTTGTTTCCACTGCTAGAGGATGGGGAGCACTGACGTTAGCGACTGTCTGCAGGGCCGCCATAGAGTCGCTGAAGATGCCGAATGTGTTTTCCCGGCGTTTGAGCGCTTCAGTTGCCGCTTTCTGCAGCGCCAACAATTCAGCCTGGTAGACGGTGCAGTATGACGGCAAAGTAAGTTTGAGAGCCTTTGTTTCGGTGGTACTATCCCACAAAGATAGCGCCGCGCCGACCTTGCCCTGTATCTTACTGCCGTCGGTAAAAATGCGCACAGCAAACTCCTCACTCCGGTTTCTGTATTCTTCGTCGTCCACTATGCTGTCGTACTGCAGTGTCACCAATTCTGCGGGGTGAGGGGCTTCAAGAGCTGAGGCCATCCGCTCGATCTCCCTATCTCCCAGTGTTGGCTGGGGCACTCCCCCCTTCGCTTCGTAAAGTGAAGCAGCTTCCCTTATCCGAATGTCTAGAGGGAGTATCCCAGCGAGCAACAGTGCCGAGTTTAGGGAGACCGTGCGGTAGGCTTTGCACAACTTTTGCGCAAACCCTCTTTGGACCACGTTTAGCTGTTTTTGGACCCCTAATTTGTTTGCGGCTGGCGCCCATGCACTCGCTGCGTACAGTATCGTGGGCTCTACTGCTGCCGTGTAGATGGTCCTGATGATTTCCGGCTGTAGACCCCAACTAGCTCGAGCTGCCCTGGCCAGTTGTTTGTACATAGCTATCGCCTTTTTACAAGCGATAGCTATGTGTTTGTTGAAGCTGAGTTTGTCGTCGATTGTGAGGCCTAATATTTTGACGTCGCGGGATGTTCCAATGTCGATCCCCCCCATGCTCAAGCGCGGAGTGTCATACTTTAGCTTTCGTGTTAAGACCATTGCGCAGGTTTTGTGCGGTGCGAATTTTAGCTTGTTTCTGACACCCCATGCTCGAACATGTTCGAGAGCGGCATTGGCTCGTCCCTCTATCTCTGCCGCCGTTTCGCCGTCGAAGATCAGGACAACGTCGTCGGCGAATGCTTGACAGTAGCTGCCCCCAGTGTCGAGCTCCTTCAAGAGGGGGTCCAGTAGGAGGTTCCAGAAGAGTGGACCCGCAATGGATCCCTGGACGCAACCCTTGCTCGTCGATTTTTTGCACTCCTCACCCAAGTACCTCACGCTAACAGTCCTGTCACTGAGGTAACTACTGACCACTCGTCTCAAGTTTACAGGGCACTTTTCCTCAGCCAATCGGACTTTGATGGCAGGCCACCACGCACTGTCAAAGGCTCCCTCTATGTCTAGTGACACAAGAGTAACAATTTTCTTTTGTGTCAACTTCTTGCGGATGTGTTGCACCATGGTGTAGAGGGAGTCCTCTGTGCTCCTTTGCGGCATAAAGCCGTATTGGCGAGTACTGATCCTGGGAAGCAAATAGAACCTAAGGCGAGCGACCAGCATCTTCTCGTACACCTTCCCTAATACAGGCAAGAGCCCAATCGGCCTGTAGGACTTTGGTACGCTGTACGAGTCTTTGCCTGGCTTCCTTAGTGCCACCACCGTTGCCTCCTTCCAGATTTTTGGAAAGTAGTGGCATGTCAGGCATTTGTTAACCAGTGACAGGAAGAATTCAGGGTTGCAGCTTATGGCCTGAGTGCAAATATCTGCTGTGAAGCCGTCGGCTCCCGGGGCCTTTTTTGGGTTGAAGGACCTCATGGCCCTGTCCAGTTCGCCTTGGGTGAACGGTGGGTCATGTTGTTCATCATGACTCCACGCGTTCACCTTGTCCGCCTTCTGTCTTGTGAGGTTATGGTCCATGTTGTCATCTTCTTCCCGGTCCTCCGGGTAGAATGTCTCGGCCAGCAGCTTCACTGAGCCCTTGGCGTCCAGGGTTATCCCTCCATTTTGTAACGGTAGGTCTTCCTCTCTGTTTGCGACTCTCCCCATGACCCTATAAATTCCCTCCCAAACCCCTTCCCTGGTCTGTTTACAGCAGAACCCCTTCCAACTCTCCTCTATGGCCGTTTTTACTGCTGTTTCATAATTCCCTTTTTCTTGCAGGTACAGACTGACGACACTAGCTCTTCGGATCGGTGCAGCGTTCCGGATTCGGCGCTTCCTGGTAGCGACGAGCCTCTTCATCTCCGCGAGTTCCTCTGACCACCATGGCATGGTAAGTACCTCTTTGGACTTTTTTAATGGTATTGCATGCGTACATGTGTCTTGGATAGCTATGGTGTAGGCGCTTATCATGTGGTCCAATGCATTTGTGTTGCTGATATTTCCCACTTCCTGTACCGTCAATTTCTCCTCCTGCATAATTTGAGACAGTTTCGAACGAAACCGCCTCCAATTAGCCTTTTTGGTGGTTAGGTTTTTTTTTTTTTTTTTTTTTTTTTTTTTTTTTTTTTTTTTTTTTTTTTTTTTTTTTTTTTTTTTTTTTCTGCTTTTCCCCGTTCATGAGAAAAACGGGACCTTCTTATTCTGATCTGTCTCATTCATACAAGTTCTCGCATTTATGCCTCTCGCACTTTCAAGCATCATACTTTATCCTTTCATGCGTCATCGTTTTCACTGCCGGGTGGGATTCCCGCTAAGTAGGCCTATTTCTTATTTATAGCTACAGGGAAATAATTATTACCAGAGGCTTTATTTACTTCTGACAAGAAATTAGTTAATTTTTAATTTACATCTTTGTTTCCTTACAATTCTATTGTCTTGTTTACATTTAGTTTAGTTCTTACGTACTGGGTAAGCATTTATATGTTCTATTTCTTTATTACTATTTTTCATAACTACTAACATTATTTCCTTAATACTATAGGTATAATAATAACATCATAACTATACTATTTTAATATGCTCTTATATCTTAACAAGTCGACACTTTTCTTTCTTATTCTATATTCTATTTCAACTAATTTTAAACAATATAATATTAACCAAACATTAAAAAAAAAAAATAGATTTCCTATTCTCTAAGCAGTTACAATGTTTGTTGCACTTTTTAACCTAGGATTAGAACCTATTTTGACCTTGAATTTAGCTCACTTTTAATTAATCTTGTTATTTACTTGCGTCTTACTTTCGGCAATAATATATATATACATATTTTATATATATTTATTGACATATTTTCTTTGCCGTTATTTTGTTTTTACTGGGTTTTTGTTTTGTTGGGTACGGTTTTTTGTGTTTTTGTATGCGTTATCATCAATATGCTCGTATATAATCATTATATCGTTTGCATATCTATGTGTATTTGTTTTTTGTTCCCCGGTTTCCATTATTTTGCTTACTTCCTGTTCGCTTTCTCGTTTTTTGTACTCCCGGATTGTGTTATTGCTTGTCGTGTCTGTGTGTGGTGTAGTGTGTGTTACGTACCCCACAATTTGTGAGTTAAGGGTATGCCGTGTTTGCGCGGGCCAGGTAATCCCATTTCTGACGCACTGGGCACTGTGTGCTAAATGCGTTATGGTCGGTTCTCCGCTGCCTAGAGTGCGAGCAGTTGCAGCACTGCGGTTCGTTTCCTGCAATATAGTCTGCGCATGTTTCGCGCAGATGCGGTCCGCCGCAGTGGCTGCATCTGTCCACACTTTCGGTGCAAAATTTCCGGCCATGACCGAAGGCTAGACACTTTGTGCATTGGATGAGCGGAGTCTGGTCCTCCACCCTGATCCTTTGCAGGTCAAGATAAAGAGCTCCGGCCTCCGTCATCCTCTGCCATACTGTTGGTCTTACCTGGACCACGACGTGCGCTGTTCTGGGGTTCTTAGTCCTCTTTTTATATTTAATTTCTATTTCCTTGTCTGTTTCTTCCAGCCCCCTAAATATATTTTCGTTTTGCGAGTGTAGCGCCTTTACTATTTCTTCGTCATCACTATCTAAAAAGACGTCTTTGAGAACGACTAGCGGGTTTTTATTTTTAATTTGCGCTACCTTTAATCCCACACCTTGGCTTTCAATTTGATTTTTTACTTTTTCCAAGTCCGTCTCTGTATCGCATCCCAAGATCACGGTCTGGTTTTTGGCTTTCCTAACCTTGGTTATTCTTAAGCCAGTGGTTCTGGCATCGACCGCCTTCTTCACTCTGGCGAGTACCTCGTCGGCAGTCTCCAGACTGTCTTCGAAGGTGACCGCCATTGAGTGGAGTGCTGGCCGATGTATTTGGTGTGATGCTGCGACGCTGGCGTACGACCTGGTGATGGGTCTTTGCTCGTATATGACCATGCCTTTGGCAACCTCGATTATTTGCTCTTTGGCTGACGCGACATCACCGGCAATTCCATCGAGCTTATTGCCGAGGGTATGCTGAGAGCGGCCCATGACTCTGACATCGTCGGTCGTGGTATCAACAGCCGCTCTAACCTCGTCAATTTTGTCGATGATTTTGTCGATGATGTCAGCGCCACCATCGTCGCGGAGAGCAGTTTGCTCTTCGAAAGCTGCCGTCATTTTTGACTCTAGGAGGTTAAGTCTTGTCTCCAAGTTTGTTTCAACCTGATCCAGGCGCACCAGTACGTCTTGGTCATTTCCTGCGGTTCCTTTTGTATGCTGTTCTGATTTTGATTTTTTCCCTGCTTCCAGACATGTCATTCGTTTGCTGAGCTCGTAGAGGACCCGCTGGCCTCTGTCCGAATGGATCTCCAGGTAGCTCTTTATATCTTTCCGCATTTGCGGATATTCGCGGACTTTTGAGGGAATATCCTCAAACGTTTTCATTAACTCCTGGAGGAGTTTGTCGCTAGGCATAGCCGCGTAATTGTCCTGGAGTTTCTTGTACGCCTCCATGTTGTCCAGGGATCTTCTGCTCCGCTCAGGTCTGCGGATGAATGTTTTGGCAGCGTCCTGCGCTGCGGGTGGTCCACCAGAGGGGCTAGGAGTAGTATTTTTGGAAGTGCCCGACGTTGTAGGAGTGCGATACATTGTGTAAGTTTGTGTTTGTGTATGTATGTATATGTGGTGTAGTGTGTGTTGTGTAGTGTGTTTTTGGCAAAAGGTCTTGCGAGGGTAACGGGGAAAATTGTCAAAAACTTAACCCTGTAAAGGGGGGTCAGTTCTGGTTGGTGGTTAGGTTAGGTTAGGTTAGGTTAGGTTAGGTTGCGATGAAGTCTCGGACCGAGATGGGTCGATAGGCCTATCCTCAAGCGAGGAGGACCTATCGGCCCCAAAAGTGCCGACAGCTCGGCGGGGCCGAAAACCGGCACCAACAGGAGGGGGGGCCTCTTTGCGGCCGCCGAGGGATTCGCGGGGGCGGTTTCTGCGCTCCGCTACTCCGGCGGCCAGCGAAGAGAGTGATGTTGGGGTCAGGAGCGAGGACCCTGGCGGCGTGAGCTGTGTTTCCCTAGGAAGCACGAAAGCAGAGCTCAACGCCGCCAAAAGAGAGCAGCGGAGGGCGGTCGCGGTCGATGAGGTGACAGAGATGGCCCGACGCGCTCGCGAGCGACGTGCCGCTTTGGCGGCTTCAGGGGAGATGTCGGCGGTGGCGTTAAGCCAACAAGTGTTGGGCGGCGTGGATGTCGTCCTGAAGGTTGCCACGCAGTCCGGCAACCTGAAGGGCACATTCACCCGCGCCCTCAAGGAGGCAGCCGCCGACATCAAGGAGGCGGTTGGAGACCTCCTCAACCGAACGGCCTCAGACGAGGTCACTAAGTTGCAGGAGGAGAACAGCCGCCTCCGAAGAGATCTGGAGGATCTCCGGCGGCAAGTGGCTGCGCTGAGCGAGCAGCAGCAGCCACAATCTGCCGCCGTCGCCACTCCGCCCATGGCGACTCCTACTCCCGCACCGGGACCGACAAGCGCGCACACCGACGATGAGGTCGAGCGCATTGTTCGGCTCTGCATGCTCCAGTGCGGGAGCATGATGAACGCTCGCATCGAGGCCATCTCTCGGCGCCTTCCGCAGGAGCCAATCCTCCGGCCGACATTAGCGGCGGACAAACGGAGGACGGAGGAGCCGCCGAGACCTGCGCCTCAAAAGGGGAAGCCCGCGGAGGGTGTTGAAAAGCCCGTGGAGGGAACCCCGTCGAGTGTTCAGCCCACGACTGCCGGGTCCAAGGGTGAGACCTGGGCGAAAGTCGTGGGCCGCAAGAAGGCCCGCAAAGCCGCCAAAAAGGCCGCGGCACCAGCAGCAGCGCGCGCCGCAGTTGCGCAGCCTGCGCGACGGACTGCCAAAAAGACCGGCGGTCGCAATGCGCCGGCGATACGTGCGCCTCGTTCTGAGGCTGTTACGCTAACGCTCCAGCCCGGAGCTGCGGAGCGCGGCGTTACGTACCAGTCGGTGATTGCTGAGGCCAAGGCCAAGATAAAATTGGCAGATCTTGGCCTCCAGTCCGTCACCCTCAGGCAGGCTGCCACGGGTGCGCGGCTGTTTGAGGTGGCTGGTGCTGCGAGCGACAGCGTCGAGAAGGCGGACGCTCTGGCCGCCAAAATGAAGGAGGTCCTCAACCCAGAGGACGTCCGGGTCTCCAGGCCAATGAAAACCGCAGAAGTGCGGATTGCTGGCCTGGACGACTCCGTGACCTCTGAGGAGGTGGCGGCGGCCGTTGCTCGTGGCGGAGAGTGTCCGCCGGACAAGGTGCGGGCCGGCGACATACGCGTTGACGCTACCGGACTCGGCGTAGTCTGGGTTCGGTGCCCTGTAGCGTCGGCGAAAAAGATCGCCGATAGTGGCAGATTGCTGGTTGGCTGGGTTGCAGCGAGGGTGAAACTCCTGCAGCCCCGGGCTTTGCGGTGCTTCCGGTGCCTGGAGAAGGGGCACGTCCGGGCAAAATGCACCGCCGAGATTGACCGCAGCGACCTCTGTTATCGTTGCGGTCAGCCCGGCCACAAGGCGGCCCAGTGTTCCGCGGCGCCAAACTGCTGCTTGTGTTCGGCTGTGGGGAAGCCAGCGGGACACAAAGTGGGCGGAGGGGCCTGTGGCGCGCCTGCCAGCAAGGCCAAGAAAAAGAAGAGGAGCTCTAAGCCTGCCGGGGAAACCTCGCCACCCCCGCAGGCCAGTAGCTCCGCGGCCGACTCCCGGCCCAGGACCGTTGCCGAGGGAATGGAGTGTCAATAATAGGGCACCTCCATTTCCTCCAGGGCAACATCAACCACTGTGCCAGAGCTCAGGATCTTCTCCTCCAGAGCATGGCAGAGTGGTCGATTGACGTGGCTGTGGTCGCCGAGCCGTACTTCATCCCCGCCCGTGACAACTGGCTGGGGTGCGCTGACGGTTTGGTGGCCATTATTGGCGGGACTCTGACCGACCCGTCTCGGGGCCGTGGCTGGGTTGCTGCGGTCTCGGGCGGCATCGTCATTGTGGGGGCGTATTTCTCCCCCAACAAGAGTCTCGCCGACTTCGAGGGTTTCCTTGTCGAGTTGGGCGCCGTCGTAGGCCGCCATCACCCTCGCCCCGTTCTGGTGCTCGGGGATCTCAACGCCAAGTCATCGGCGTGGGGATCTCCGGTCACTGACCCTCGGGGCGAGGTGCTGGAAGAGTGGGCGGTGACGACCGGTCTGGTCGTCCTGAATCGGGGCTCGGAATACACGTGCGTGCGGCAGCGGGGCGGGTCGATAGTGGACGTCTCGTTCGCTAGCCCCTCTGTCGCCAGCCGAGTCCGCGACTGGCGTGTCGCCGTGGAGGTGGAGACGCTGTCGGACCACAGGTATATCCGGTTCGACGTCTCTGCCCAGACCGCGAGCGGCCGCCATCCAACAGCCCCGATCAACGACGGCCCGCGCTGGGCGCTTAAGTGCATCGACAAGGAACTGCTCGAGGAAGCTGCCTTAGTCCAGTCCTGGATTTGGGAGTCGGCGACGGACGGCCCCGTCGACGTCGAAGCGGTGGCGCTGCGGTTTCGCGGGGCGATGACGCAGATCTGCGACGCGTCCATGCCCCGCGTCCGCCAACAGTCCGCAAGGCGCCAGGTGTACTGGTGGACCGCCGAGATTGCGCAGTTGCGCATCGCGTGCGTTGCGGCTCGCCGCCAGTACACACGATACCGGAGACGACGTCGACGGGTTTCCGCCGAGGAGGACGCGCTGTATGAGGCGTACAGCGCGTCCAAGGAGACTCTGTGGCTGGCCATCGGCGATTCTAAGTCGCGTGCCAGGGAGGAGCTGCTGGGGTCCCTGGATCGGGATCCGTGGGGCCGCCCCTACCGTTGGGTACGGGGCAAGCTGCGTGCATGGGCGCCTCCACTGGTGCAGAGCATGCAGCCCCAGCTGCTAGGGGCGGTCGTATTGGCGCTCTTCCCTGAGCGAGCGGGACACGTTCCCCCGACGATGGCTTCACCCTCGGCCACAGACTCTCCCGAAGAGGAGAGCACCGATGTCCCCGAGGTGACGCAAGCAGAGACGAGAGCGGCCGTGTCGCGGCTCCGGGCTAAGAACACGGCGCCCGGACCCGACGGAGTTCCTGGCCGAGCTCTCGTCCTGGCTCTGAAGGAGCTAGAGCCCCAGCTGAGAGGGCTCTTCACGGCATGTCTCGAGCAGGGTCAGTTTCCCAGTGTGTGGAAGGAGGGGAGGCTGGTCCTGCTCAGGAAGGAGGGGCGCCCCGCGGACTCGCCGTCCGCGTACCGGCCCATAGTGCTGCTCGACGAGGCGGGCAAACTCTTTGAGCGTGTCATCGCAGATCGCCTCGTCAGCCACTTGTGCAGAGAGGGGCCGGACCTGGACGACAACCAGTTTGGTTTTCGTCGCGGGCGCTCCACCGTAGACGCCATAATGCGCGTGAGAGCCCTGGCGGAGGAGACGGTGTCCCAGGGTGGGGTGGTGTTGGCGGTGTCTTTAGACATCTCCAACGCGTTCAACACCCTGCCCTGGAGCTGTATTCGGGAGGCACTGAGATATCACCGCGTGCCTCCCTACCTCCGTCGCACAGTAGGGGCCTATCTAGAAGGTAGATGCGTCACATATCGGGGACATGACGGTGCCGGTCGGCACCTCATGACGTGCGGTGTTCCACAGGGATCGGTGCTGGGGCCGCTCCTGTGGAACATCGGTTACGATTGGGTGCTGAGAGGCGAACTCCCGTCGGGCGCCGACTTGACGTGTTATGCGGACGACACGCTTGTCACTGCCCGGGGGAGCTCGCACAGGGAAGCAGCGTTGATAGCCACGGCTGCGGTGTCACAGGTGGTGAACCGCATCCGGCGCCTGGGCCTGGAGGTGGCCCTCAACAAGTCGGAGGCCATGGTGTTTCATGGCCCCCGACGCGCGCCGCCGTCGGGATCACACATCGTGGTCGGTGGAGCCCGGATAGCTGTCGAGTCCACCATGAAGTATCTGGGATTGGTGCTCGACAGCCGATGGGAATTCGGCCCCCACTTCCGGCGGCTGGTGCCCAAGCTGATGGGTGCAGCGGGCGCGCTGTCAACGTTGCTTCCTAACATGGGGGGCCCGAGCGCCGCCTGTAGGCGGTTGTACGTGGGAATCGTGCGGTCCATGGCCCTATATGGGGCCCCTGTGTGGGCGATGGACCTGGCGGCCAGCACTCTAGCCATTCTGCGCAGACCGCAGAGGGCGATGGCCGTCAGAGTCGTCCGCGGGTATCGCACGATTTCCTACGAGGCGGCTTGCGTCCTGGCCGGATCCCCGCCCTGGGACCTAGAGGCTAAAGTACTCGCGTCGCTGTATCGGTGGCGCGAGGAAGAGCGGGCACGGGACTCGAGGCCGGTGCAGCGGCAGATAGCGCAGCGCCGAGCAGAGCTCCGTCAGGTCTTGGTGGCGGAATGGCGGCAGAGGCTTCTGCGCCCTACCGCCGGCCTCGCCACCGTCGAGGCGATCCGGCCAGTGCTCGACGACTGGCTCGGGAGAAGGCACGGCTCCCTGTCGTTCAGGGTGACGCAGGTGCTGTCGGGGCACGGCTGCTTCGGCAAGTACCTGTGTCGCATAGGCAGGGAGCCGGACGCTCGGTGCCACCACTGCGTCCATGGCGGGGAGGACACGGCGCAACACACGTTCGTTCAGTGTGTTGCTTGGGAGGAGCAGCGCCGTGTCCTCACAAATGAAGTAGGAGGCGATCTGTCGCTGCCGGCCGTGGTACGGAAGATGGTCGGCAGCGCAGAGTCGTGGGACGCAGTGGTGTCCTTCTGCGAGGACGTGATGTCGCAGAAGGAAGCTGCGGAACGGGAGAGGGAGATTTCAACTGCCGATCCCGCCCGCAGCAGGCGCTCCGGGCGCCGGAGGAGGGCAGACAACGCCCTCTTCCGCCCCCCATGAACGGGTCCAGGGGCGAAGGACTTGGGGAAGTCCCCGCCCCCTATTCAACGGACCCGAGGCGGAGGCGCGCGCGGGTGTCGACGCGCGCCTCTGAGGCGTTGCACGGGGGAGTTTAACACCTCACCCCCCCGTGCCCGAGGCGAGGCCCGCAAGGCGGGCCAGCACCAGTGCGGGGCTGCGGAAGAATTTGGATTCCCGCGGCCCCGCGCCCACGTGTAAGGAGGACACAGGGGGGTTTTAGCCGGTAAGAGTCCGGCACACCCCTCCGCCTCTCCCCAGGCGGAGGAAGTCCATGAGGATTTCCCCCCGAGTAAAAAAAAAAAAAAAAAGGTTAGGTTAGGTTAGGTTAGGTTGCGATGAAGTCTCGGACCGAGATGGGTCGATAGGCCTATCCTCAAGCGAGGAGGACCTATCGGCCCCAAAAGTGCCGACAGCTCGGCGGGGCCGAAAACCGGCACCAACAGGAGGGGGGGCCTCTTTGCGGCCGCCGAGGGATTCGCGGGGGCGGTTTCTGCGCTCCGCTACTCCGGCGGCCAGCGAAGAGAGTGATGTTGGGGTCAGGAGCGAGGACCCTGGCGGCGTGAGCTGTGTTTCCCTAGGAAGCACGAAAGCAGAGCTCAACGCCGCCAAAAGAGAGCAGCGGAGGGCGGTCGCGGTCGATGAGGTGACAGAGATGGCCCGACGCGCTCGCGAGCGACGTGCCGCTTTGGCGGCTTCAGGGGAGATGTCGGCGGTGGCGTTAAGCCAACAAGTGTTGGGCGGCGTGGATGTCGTCCTGAAGGTTGCCACGCAGTCCGGCAACCTGAAGGGCACATTCACCCGCGCCCTCAAGGAGGCAGCCGCCGACATCAAGGAGGCGGTTGGAGACCTCCTCAACCGAACGGCCTCAGACGAGGTCACTAAGTTGCAGGAGGAGAACAGCCGCCTCCGAAGAGATCTGGAGGATCTCCGGCGGCAAGTGGCTGCGCTGAGCGAGCAGCAGCAGCCACAATCTGCCGCCGTCGCCACTCCGCCCATGGCGACTCCTACTCCCGCACCGGGACCGACAAGCGCGCACACCGACGATGAGGTCGAGCGCATTGTTCGGCTCTGCATGCTCCAGTGCGGGAGCATGATGAACGCTCGCATCGAGGCCATCTCTCGGCGCCTTCCGCAGGAGCCAATCCTCCGGCCGACATTAGCGGCGGACAAACGGAGGACGGAGGAGCCGCCGAGACCTGCGCCTCAAAAGGGGAAGCCCGCGGAGGGTGTTGAAAAGCCCGTGGAGGGAACCCCGTCGAGTGTTCAGCCCACGACTGCCGGGTCCAAGGGTGAGACCTGGGCGAAAGTCGTGGGCCGCAAGAAGGCCCGCAAAGCCGCCAAAAAGGCCGCGGCACCAGCAGCAGCGCGCGCCGCAGTTGCGCAGCCTGCGCGACGGACTGCCAAAAAGACCGGCGGTCGCAATGCGCCGGCGATACGTGCGCCTCGTTCTGAGGCTGTTACGCTAACGCTCCAGCCCGGAGCTGCGGAGCGCGGCGTTACGTACCAGTCGGTGATTGCTGAGGCCAAGGCCAAGATAAAATTGGCAGATCTTGGCCTCCAGTCCGTCACCCTCAGGCAGGCTGCCACGGGTGCGCGGCTGTTTGAGGTGGCTGGTGCTGCGAGCGACAGCGTCGAGAAGGCGGACGCTCTGGCCGCCAAAATGAAGGAGGTCCTCAACCCAGAGGACGTCCGGGTCTCCAGGCCAATGAAAACCGCAGAAGTGCGGATTGCTGGCCTGGACGACTCCGTGACCTCTGAGGAGGTGGCGGCGGCCGTTGCTCGTGGCGGAGAGTGTCCGCCGGACAAGGTGCGGGCCGGCGACATACGCGTTGACGCTACCGGACTCGGCGTAGTCTGGGTTCGGTGCCCTGTAGCGTCGGCGAAAAAGATCGCCGATAGTGGCAGATTGCTGGTTGGCTGGGTTGCAGCGAGGGTGAAACTCCTGCAGCCCCGGGCTTTGCGGTGCTTCCGGTGCCTGGAGAAGGGGCACGTCCGGGCAAAATGCACCGCCGAGATTGACCGCAGCGACCTCTGTTATCGTTGCGGTCAGCCCGGCCACAAGGCGGCCCAGTGTTCCGCGGCGCCAAACTGCTGCTTGTGTTCGGCTGTGGGGAAGCCAGCGGGACACAAAGTGGGCGGAGGGGCCTGTGGCGCGCCTGCCAGCAAGGCCAAGAAAAAGAAGAGGAGCTCTAAGCCTGCCGGGGAAACCTCGCCACCCCCGCAGGCCAGTAGCTCCGCGGCCGACTCCCGGCCCAGGACCGTTGCCGAGGGAATGGAGTGTCAATAATAGGGCACCTCCATTTCCTCCAGGGCAACATCAACCACTGTGCCAGAGCTCAGGATCTTCTCCTCCAGAGCATGGCAGAGTGGTCGATTGACGTGGCTGTGGTCGCCGAGCCGTACTTCATCCCCGCCCGTGACAACTGGCTGGGGTGCGCTGACGGTTTGGTGGCCATTATTGGCGGGACTCTGACCGACCCGTCTCGGGGCCGTGGCTGGGTTGCTGCGGTCTCGGGCGGCATCGTCATTGTGGGGGCGTATTTCTCCCCCAACAAGAGTCTCGCCGACTTCGAGGGTTTCCTTGTCGAGTTGGGCGCCGTCGTAGGCCGCCATCACCCTCGCCCCGTTCTGGTGCTCGGGGATCTCAACGCCAAGTCATCGGCGTGGGGATCTCCGGTCACTGACCCTCGGGGCGAGGTGCTGGAAGAGTGGGCGGTGACGACCGGTCTGGTCGTCCTGAATCGGGGCTCGGAATACACGTGCGTGCGGCAGCGGGGCGGGTCGATAGTGGACGTCTCGTTCGCTAGCCCCTCTGTCGCCAGCCGAGTCCGCGACTGGCGTGTCGCCGTGGAGGTGGAGACGCTGTCGGACCACAGGTATATCCGGTTCGACGTCTCTGCCCAGACCGCGAGCGGCCGCCATCCAACAGCCCCGATCAACGACGGCCCGCGCTGGGCGCTTAAGTGCATCGACAAGGAACTGCTCGAGGAAGCTGCCTTAGTCCAGTCCTGGATTTGGGAGTCGGCGACGGACGGCCCCGTCGACGTCGAAGCGGTGGCGCTGCGGTTTCGCGGGGCGATGACGCAGATCTGCGACGCGTCCATGCCCCGCGTCCGCCAACAGTCCGCAAGGCGCCAGGTGTACTGGTGGACCGCCGAGATTGCGCAGTTGCGCATCGCGTGCGTTGCGGCTCGCCGCCAGTACACACGATACCGGAGACGACGTCGACGGGTTTCCGCCGAGGAGGACGCGCTGTATGAGGCGTACAGCGCGTCCAAGGAGACTCTGTGGCTGGCCATCGGCGATTCTAAGTCGCGTGCCAGGGAGGAGCTGCTGGGGTCCCTGGATCGGGATCCGTGGGGCCGCCCCTACCGTTGGGTACGGGGCAAGCTGCGTGCATGGGCGCCTCCACTGGTGCAGAGCATGCAGCCCCAGCTGCTAGGGGCGGTCGTATTGGCGCTCTTCCCTGAGCGAGCGGGACACGTTCCCCCGACGATGGCTTCACCCTCGGCCACAGACTCTCCCGAAGAGGAGAGCACCGATGTCCCCGAGGTGACGCAAGCAGAGACGAGAGCGGCCGTGTCGCGGCTCCGGGCTAAGAACACGGCGCCCGGACCCGACGGAGTTCCTGGCCGAGCTCTCGTCCTGGCTCTGAAGGAGCTAGAGCCCCAGCTGAGAGGGCTCTTCACGGCATGTCTCGAGCAGGGTCAGTTTCCCAGTGTGTGGAAGGAGGGGAGGCTGGTCCTGCTCAGGAAGGAGGGGCGCCCCGCGGACTCGCCGTCCGCGTACCGGCCCATAGTGCTGCTCGACGAGGCGGGCAAACTCTTTGAGCGTGTCATCGCAGATCGCCTCGTCAGCCACTTGTGCAGAGAGGGGCCGGACCTGGACGACAACCAGTTTGGTTTTCGTCGCGGGCGCTCCACCGTAGACGCCATAATGCGCGTGAGAGCCCTGGCGGAGGAGACGGTGTCCCAGGGTGGGGTGGTGTTGGCGGTGTCTTTAGACATCTCCAACGCGTTCAACACCCTGCCCTGGAGCTGTATTCGGGAGGCACTGAGATATCACCGCGTGCCTCCCTACCTCCGTCGCACAGTAGGGGCCTATCTAGAAGGTAGATGCGTCACATATCGGGGACATGACGGTGCCGGTCGGCACCTCATGACGTGCGGTGTTCCACAGGGATCGGTGCTGGGGCCGCTCCTGTGGAACATCGGTTACGATTGGGTGCTGAGAGGCGAACTCCCGTCGGGCGCCGACTTGACGTGTTATGCGGACGACACGCTTGTCACTGCCCGGGGGAGCTCGCACAGGGAAGCAGCGTTGATAGCCACGGCTGCGGTGTCACAGGTGGTGAACCGCATCCGGCGCCTGGGCCTGGAGGTGGCCCTCAACAAGTCGGAGGCCATGGTGTTTCATGGCCCCCGACGCGCGCCGCCGTCGGGATCACACATCGTGGTCGGTGGAGCCCGGATAGCTGTCGAGTCCACCATGAAGTATCTGGGATTGGTGCTCGACAGCCGATGGGAATTCGGCCCCCACTTCCGGCGGCTGGTGCCCAAGCTGATGGGTGCAGCGGGCGCGCTGTCAACGTTGCTTCCTAACATGGGGGGCCCGAGCGCCGCCTGTAGGCGGTTGTACGTGGGAATCGTGCGGTCCATGGCCCTATATGGGGCCCCTGTGTGGGCGATGGACCTGGCGGCCAGCACTCTAGCCATTCTGCGCAGACCGCAGAGGGCGATGGCCGTCAGAGTCGTCCGCGGGTATCGCACGATTTCCTACGAGGCGGCTTGCGTCCTGGCCGGATCCCCGCCCTGGGACCTAGAGGCTAAAGTACTCGCGTCGCTGTATCGGTGGCGCGAGGAAGAGCGGGCACGGGACTCGAGGCCGGTGCAGCGGCAGATAGCGCAGCGCCGAGCAGAGCTCCGTCAGGTCTTGGTGGCGGAATGGCGGCAGAGGCTTCTGCGCCCTACCGCCGGCCTCGCCACCGTCGAGGCGATCCGGCCAGTGCTCGACGACTGGCTCGGGAGAAGGCACGGCTCCCTGTCGTTCAGGGTGACGCAGGTGCTGTCGGGGCACGGCTGCTTCGGCAAGTACCTGTGTCGCATAGGCAGGGAGCCGGACGCTCGGTGCCACCACTGCGTCCATGGCGGGGAGGACACGGCGCAACACACGTTCGTTCAGTGTGTTGCTTGGGAGGAGCAGCGCCGTGTCCTCACAAATGAAGTAGGAGGCGATCTGTCGCTGCCGGCCGTGGTACGGAAGATGGTCGGCAGCGCAGAGTCGTGGGACGCAGTGGTGTCCTTCTGCGAGGACGTGATGTCGCAGAAGGAAGCTGCGGAACGGGAGAGGGAGATTTCAACTGCCGATCCCGCCCGCAGCAGGCGCTCCGGGCGCCGGAGGAGGGCAGACAACGCCCTCTTCCGCCCCCCATGAACGGGTCCAGGGGCGAAGGACTTGGGGAAGTCCCCGCCCCCTATTCAACGGACCCGAGGCGGAGGCGCGCGCGGGTGTCGACGCGCGCCTCTGAGGCGTTGCACGGGGGAGTTTAACACCTCACCCCCCCGTGCCCGAGGCGAGGCCCGCAAGGCGGGCCAGCACCAGTGCGGGGCTGCGGAAGAATTTGGATTCCCGCGGCCCCGCGCCCACGTGTAAGGAGGACACAGGGGGGTTTTAGCCGGTAAGAGTCCGGCACACCCCTCCGCCTCTCCCCAGGCGGAGGAAGTCCATGAGGATTTCCCCCCGAGTAAAAAAAAAAAAAAAAAAAGGTTAGGTTAGGTTAGGTTAGGTTAGGTTAGGTTAGGTTAGGTTAGGTTGGGGTGCCTGTCAGAAAACCTCCCCGTGTGCTCGGCAACTGCTGGTCCCTGTGGACACGTCCTAAGGGAAGAGCAGTCACCGGGCCGGTGCACCCTGGGCACGGACAATAATCTCTTCGCGGGGGGTGGGATAGAGGAGATTGTTGTCCGTGGCTAATTTCGACAGGAGCGGGGGAGTCGCTCCCGAGGGCTCCCTATCTGCACTCTGCAGCAGCAGAGTGCACGACTAGGGAGCGAGGTGGGGTAGATCGCGGGCCGTTGTACAGTCCGCGGTCTACGGGTCTCCGCGGCGTGCTCGTCGTGGTGACCGAGGTGGGGAAGGCCGCAGGTTGCTCCTCAACCTGCGGTATTGGGGCATCCGTGGCGAGGTGCTGAGCCACGGTGCCAAGTAGGTTAAGTTAGTTTTAAGTTAGCCGTAAGTTAAAAAAAAAAAAAAAAAAAAAAAAAAAAAAAAAAAAAAAAAAAAAAAAAAAAAAAAAAAAAAAAAAAAAAAAAAAAAAAAAAAAAAAAAAAAAAAAAAAAACCAAAGAGAAAATTACAAAATAACAAAAAAATACAAAAATATATTAGGTTTAGTCTTAGGTTAGTGTCCTAGTTGTAGATACCGAGCAGCGGGCGGTGTATCCTGCACCGGAGGCATCCGCTGGCCTCGGGGGGACTAAATACCCTCCCAAAAAGAGTGGCCGCATCGCCTTGGGGAAGCGATGTGTGTACCACCCATATCGTAAATGGAAATGTCAGATATAGAGTGTGTCTTGTCTTGCGATCCGGCTGACGCCCGGCGCTCGCAGGTATCCGGGCCTGCGAGTGTTAAATTGGTTACCGAAGGACGCGCAGGGGTAGGCGACCAGGCCCCTGTAGCGGATGTGGCTACTGGAAGCACCGATTCTATGTCATGTGACCCGGCTGACAACCGGCGCTCACAGGTATCCGGGCCTGTGAGTGTGAAATTGGCGACCGACGGACGCGCAGGGGTAGGCGACCAGGCCCCTGCTGCTGATAGTGCTACTGGAAGCACCAATCTTGGCACGGTCTTGAGCCAGGGGGGCTGCAGACCGTGCAGTGTGGTCCTGTCCGACGGGGAGTCGCGCGGAACTGCCTCCAGATTTTGGAGGAAGCGTCCGCGCGATGAAGTCTCGGACCGAGATGGGTCGATAGGCCTATCCTCAAGCGAGGAGGACCTATCGGCCCCAAAAGTGCCGACAGCTCGGCGGGGCCGAAAACCGGCACCAACAGGAGGGGGGGCCTCTTTGCGGCCGCCGAGGGATTCGCGGGGGCGGTTTCTGCGCTCCGCTACTCCGGCGGCCAGCGAAGAGAGTGATGTTGGGGTCAGGAGCGAGGACCCTGGCGGCGTGAGCTGTGTTTCCCTAGGAAGCACGAAAGCAGAGCTCAACGCCGCCAAAAGAGAGCAGCGGAGGGCGGTCGCGGTCGATGAGGTGACAGAGATGGCCCGACGCGCTCGCGAGCGACGTGCCGCTTTGGCGGCTTCAGGGGAGATGTCGGCGGTGGCGTTAAGCCAACAAGTGTTGGGCGGCGTGGATGTCGTCCTGAAGGTTGCCACGCAGTCCGGCAACCTGAAGGGCACATTCACCCGCGCCCTCAAGGAGGCAGCCGCCGACATCAAGGAGGCGGTTGGAGACCTCCTCAACCGAACGGCCTCAGACGAGGTCACTAAGTTGCAGGAGGAGAACAGCCGCCTCCGAAGAGATCTGGAGGATCTCCGGCGGCAAGTGGCTGCGCTGAGCGAGCAGCAGCAGCCACAATCTGCCGCCGTCGCCACTCCGCCCATGGCGACTCCCACTCCCGCACCGGGACCGACAAGCGCGCACACCGACGATGAGGTCGAGCGCATTGTTCGGCTCTGCATGCTCCAGTGCGGGAGCATGATGAACGCTCGCATCGAGGCCATCTCTCGGCGCCTTCCGCAGGAGCCAATCCTCCGGCCGACATTAGCGGCGGACAAACGGAGGACGGAGGAGCCGCCGAGACCTGCGCCTCAAAAGGGGAAGCCCGCGGAGGGTGTTGAAAAGCCCGTGGAGGGAACCCCGTCGAGTGTTCAGCCCACGACTGCCGGGTCCAAGGGTGAGACCTGGGCGAAAGTCGTGGGCCGCAAGAAGGCCCGCAAAGCCGCCAAAAAGGCCGCGGCACCAGCAGCAGCGCGCGCCGCAGTTGCGCAGCCTGCGCGACGGACTGCCAAAAAGACCGGCGGTCGCAATGCGCCGGCGATACGTGCGCCTCGTTCTGAGGCTGTTACGCTAACGCTCCAGCCCGGAGCTGCGGAGCGCGGCGTTACGTACCAGTCGGTGATTGCCGAGGCCAAGGCCAAGATAAAATTGGCAGATCTTGGCCTCCAGTCCGTCACCCTCAGGCAGGCTGCCACGGGTGCGCGGCTGTTTGAGGTGGCTGGTGCTGCGAGCGACAGCGTCGAGAAGGCGGACGCTCTGGCCGCCAAAATGAAGGAGGTCCTCAACCCAGAGGACGTCCGGGTCTCCAGGCCAATGAAAACCGCAGAAGTGCGGATTGCTGGCCTGGACGACTCCGTGACCTCTGAGGAGGTGGCGGCGGCCGTTGCTCGTGGCGGAGAGTGTCCGCCGGACAAGGTGCGGGCCGGCGACATACGCGTTGACGCTACCGGACTCGGCGTAGTCTGGGTTCGGTGCCCTGTAGCGTCGGCGAAAAAGATCGCCGATAGTGGCAGATTGCTGGTTGGCTGGGTTGCAGCGAGGGTGAAACTCCTGCAGCCCCGGGCTTTGCGGTGCTTCCGGTGCCTGGAGAAGGGGCACGTCCGGGCAAAATGCACCGCCGAGATTGACCGCAGCGACCTCTGTTATCGTTGCGGTCAGCCCGGCCACAAGGCGGCCCAGTGTTCCGCGGCGCCAAACTGCTGCTTGTGTTCGGCTGTGGGGAAGCCAGCGGGACACAAAGTGGGCGGAGGGGCCTGTGGCGCGCCTGCCAGCAAGGCCAAGAAAAAGAAGAGGAGCTCTAAGCCTGCCGGGGAAACCTCGCCACCCCCGCAGGCCAGTAGCTCCGCGGCCGACTCCCGGCCCAGGACCGTTGCCGAGGGAATGGAGTGTCAATAATAGGGCACCTCCATTTCCTCCAGGGCAACATCAACCACTGTGCCAGAGCTCAGGATCTTCTCCTCCAGAGCATGGCAGAGTGGTCGATTGACGTGGCTGTGGTCGCCGAGCCGTACTTCATCCCCGCCCGTGACAACTGGCTGGGGTGCGCTGACGGTTTGGTGGCCATTATTGGCGGGACTCTGACCGACCCGTCTCGGGGCCGTGGCTGGGTTGCTGCGGTCTCGGGCGGCATCGTCATTGTGGGGGCGTATTTCTCCCCCAACAAGAGTCTCGCCGACTTCGAGGGTTTCCTTGTCGAGTTGGGCGCCGTCGTAGGCCGCCATCACCCTCGCCCCGTTCTGGTGCTCGGGGATCTCAACGCCAAGTCATCGGCGTGGGGATCTCCGGTCACTGACCCTCGGGGCGAGGTGCTGGAAGAGTGGGCGGTGACGACCGGTCTGGTCGTCCTGAATCGGGGCTCGGAATACACGTGCGTGCGGCAGCGGGGCGGGTCGATAGTGGACGTCTCGTTCGCTAGCCCCTCTGTCGCCAGCCGAGTCCGCGACTGGCGTGTCGCCGTGGAGGTGGAGACGCTGTCGGACCACAGGTATATCCGGTTCGACGTCTCTGCCCAGACCGCGAGCGGCCGCCATCCAACAGCCCCGATCAACGACGGCCCGCGCTGGGCGCTTAAGTGCATCGACAAGGAACTGCTCGAGGAAGCTGCCTTAGTCCAGTCCTGGATTTGGGAGTCGGCGACGGACGGCCCCGTCGACGTCGAAGCGGTGGCGCTGCGGTTTCGCGGGGCGATGACGCAGATCTGCGACGCGTCCATGCCCCGCGTCCGCCAACAGTCCGCAAGGCGCCAGGTGTACTGGTGGACCGCCGAGATTGCGCAGTTGCGCATCGCGTGCGTTGCGGCTCGCCGCCAGTACACACGATACCGGAGACGACGTCGACGGGTTTCCGCCGAGGAGGACGCGCTGTATGAGGTGTACAGCGCGTCCAAGGAGACTCTGTGGCTGGCCATCGGCGATTCTAAGTCGCGTGCCAGGGAGGAGCTGCTGGGGTCCCTGGATCGGGATCCGTGGGGCCGCCCCTACCGTTGGGTACGGGGCAAGCTGCGTGCATGGGCGCCTCCACTGGTGCAGAGCATGCAGCCCCAGCTGCTAGGGGCGGTCGTATTGGCGCTCTTCCCTGAGCGAGCGGGACACGTTCCCCCGACGATGGCTTCACCCTCGGCCACAGACTCTCCCGAAGAGGAGAGCACCGATGTCCCCGAGGTGACGCAAGCAGAGACGAGAGCGGCCGTGTCGCGGCTCCGGGCTAAGAACACGGCGCCCGGACCCGACGGAGTTCCTGGCCGAGCTCTCGTCCTGGCTCTGAAGGAGCTAGAGCCCCAGCTGAGAGGGCTCTTCACGGCATGTCTCGAGCAGGGTCAGTTTCCCAGTGTGTGGAAGGAGGGGAGGCTGGTCCTGCTCAGGAAGGAGGGGCGCCCCGCGGACTCGCCGTCCGCGTACCGGCCCATAGTGCTGCTCGACGAGGCGGGCAAACTCTTTGAGCGTGTCATCGCAGATCGCCTCGTCAGCCACTTGTGCAGAGAGGGGCCGGACCTGGACGACAACCAGTTTGGTTTTCGTCGCGGGCGCTCCACCGTAGACGCCATAATGCGCGTGAGAGCCCTGGCGGAGGAGACGGTGTCCCAGGGTGGGGTGGTGTTGGCGGTGTCTTTAGACATCTCCAACGCGTTCAACACCCTGCCCTGGAGCTGTATTCGGGAGGCACTGAGATATCACCGCGTGCCTCCCTACCTCCGTCGCACAGTAGGGGCCTACCTAGAAGGTAGATGCGTCACATATCGGGGACATGACGGTGCCGGTCGGCACCTCATGACGTGCGGTGTTCCACAGGGATCGGTGCTGGGGCCGCTCCTGTGGAACATCGGTTACGATTGGGTGCTGAGAGGCGAACTCCCGTCGGGCGCCGACTTGACGTGTTATGCGGACGACACGCTTGTCACTGCCCGGGGGAGCTCGCACAGGGAAGCAGCGTTGATAGCCACGGCTGCGGTGTCACAGGTGGTGAACCGCATCCGGCGCCTGGGCCTGGAGGTGGCCCTCAACAAGTCGGAGGCCATGGTGTTTCATGGCCCCCGACGCGCGCCGCCGTCGGGATCACACATCGTGGTCGGTGGAGCCCGGATAGCTGTCGAGTCCACCATGAAGTATCTGGGATTGGTGCTCGACAGCCGATGGGAATTCGGCCCCCACTTCCGGCGGCTGGTGCCCAAGCTGATGGGTGCAGCGGGCGCGCTGTCAACGTTGCTTCCTAACATGGGGGGCCCGAGCGCCGCCTGTAGGCGGTTGTACGTGGGAATCGTGCGGTCCATGGCCCTATATGGGGCCCCTGTGTGGGCGATGGACCTGACGGCCAGCACTCTAGCCATTCTGCGCAGACCGCAGAGGGCGATGGCCGTCAGAGTCGTCCGCGGGTATCGCACGATTTCCTACGAGGCGGCTTGCGTCCTGGCCGGATCCCCGCCCTGGGACCTAGAGGCTAAAGTACTCGCGTCGCTGTATCGGTGGCGCGAGGAAGAGCGGGCACGGGACTCGAGGCCGGTGCAGCGGCAGATAGCGCAGCGCCGAGCAGAGCTCCGTCAGGTCTTGGTGGCGGAATGGCGGCAGAGGCTTCTGCGCCCTACCGCCGGCCTCGCCACCGTCGAGGCGATCCGGCCAGTGCTCGACGACTGGCTCGGGAGAAGGCACGGCTCCCTGTCGTTCAGGGTGACGCAGGTGCTGTCGGGGCACGGCTGCTTCGGCAAGTACCTGTGTCGCATAGGCAGGGAGCCGGACGCTCGGTGCCACCACTGCGTCCATGGCGGGGAGGACACGGCGCAACACACGTTCGTTCAGTGTGTTGCTTGGGAGGAGCAGCGCCGTGTCCTCACAAATGAAGTAGGAGGCGATCTGTCGCTGCCGGCCGTGGTACGGAAGATGGTCGGCAGCGCAGAGTCGTGGGACGCAGTGGTGTCCTTCTGCGAGGACGTGATGTCGCAGAAGGAAGCTGCGGAACGGGAGAGGGAGATTTCAACTGCCGATCCCGCCCGCAGCAGGCGCTCCGGGCGCCGGAGGAGGGCAGACAACGCCCTCTTCCGCCCCCCATGAACGGGTCCAGGGGCGAAGGACTTGGGGAAGTCCCCGCCCCCTATTCAACGGACCCGAGGCGGAGGCGCGCGCGGGTGTCGACGCGCGCCTCTGAGGCGTTGCACGGGGGAGTTTAACACCTCACCCCCCCGTGCCCGAGGCGAGGCCCGCAAGGCGGGCCAGCACCAGTGCGGGGCTGCGGAAGAATTTGGATTCCCGCGGCCCCGCGCCCACGTGTAAGGAGGACACAGGGGGGTTTTAGCCGGTAAGAGTCCGGCACACCCCTCCGCCTCTCCCCAGGCGGAGGAAGTCCATGAGGATTTCCCCCCGAGTAAAAAAAAAAAAAAAAAAAAGGTTAGGTTAGGTTAGGTTAGGTTAGGTTAGGTTCCCCGAGGTGACGCAAGCAGAGACGAGAGCGGCCGTGTCGCGGCTCCGGGCTAAGAACACGGCGCCCGGACCCGACGGAGTTCCTGGCCGAGCTCTCGTCCTGGCTCTGAAGGAGCTAGAGCCCCAGCTGAGAGGGCTCTTCACGGCATGTCTCGAGCAGGGTCAGTTTCCCAGTGTGTGGAAGGAGGGGAGGCTGGTCCTGCTCAGGAAGGAGGGGCGCCCCGCGGACTCGCCGTCCGCGTACCGGCCCATAGTGCTGCTCGACGAGGCGGGCAAACTCTTTGAGCGTGTCATCGCAGATCGCCTCGTCAGCCACTTGTGCAGAGAGGGGCCGGACCTGGACGACAACCAGTTTGGTTTTCGTCGCGGGCGCTCCACCGTAGACGCCATAATGCGCGTGAGAGCCCTGGCGGAGGAGACGGTGTCCCAGGGTGGGGTGGTGTTGGCGGTGTCTTTAGACATCTCCAACGCGTTCAACACCCTGCCCTGGAGCTGTATTCGGGAGGCACTGAGATATCACCGCGTGCCTCCCTACCTCCGTCGCACAGTAGGGGCCTACCTAGAAGGTAGATGCGTCACATATCGGGGACATGACGGTGCCGGTCGGCACCTCATGACGTGCGGTGTTCCACAGGGATCGGTGCTGGGGCCGCTCCTGTGGAACATCGGTTACGATTGGGTGCTGAGAGGCGAACTCCCGTCGGGCGCCGACTTGACGTGTTATGCGGACGACACGCTTGTCACTGCCCGGGGGAGCTCGCACAGGGAAGCAGCGTTGATAGCCACGGCTGCGGTGTCACAGGTGGTGAACCGCATCCGGCGCCTGGGCCTGGAGGTGGCCCTCAACAAGTCGGAGGCCATGGTGTTTCATGGCCCCCGACGCGCGCCGCCGTCGGGATCACACATCGTGGTCGGTGGAGCCCGGATAGCTGTCGAGTCCACCATGAAGTATCTGGGATTGGTGCTCGACAGCCGATGGGAATTCGGCCCCCACTTCCGGCGGCTGGTGCCCAAGCTGATGGGTGCAGCGGGCGCGCTGTCAACGTTGCTTCCTAACATGGGGGGCCCGAGCGCCGCCTGTAGGCGGTTGTACGTGGGAATCGTGCGGTCCATGGCCCTATATGGGGCCCCTGTGTGGGCGATGGACCTGACGGCCAGCACTCTAGCCATTCTGCGCAGACCGCAGAGGGCGATGGCCGTCAGAGTCGTCCGCGGGTATCGCACGATTTCCTACGAGGCGGCTTGCGTCCTGGCCGGATCCCCGCCCTGGGACCTAGAGGCTAAAGTACTCGCGTCGCTGTATCGGTGGCGCGAGGAAGAGCGGGCACGGGACTCGAGGCCGGTGCAGCGGCAGATAGCGCAGCGCCGAGCAGAGCTCCGTCAGGTCTTGGTGGCGGAATGGCGGCAGAGGCTTCTGCGCCCTACCGCCGGCCTCGCCACCGTCGAGGCGATCCGGCCAGTGCTCGACGACTGGCTCGGGAGAAGGCACGGCTCCCTGTCGTTCAGGGTGACGCAGGTGCTGTCGGGGCACGGCTGCTTCGGCAAGTACCTGTGTCGCATAGGCAGGGAGCCGGACGCTCGGTGCCACCACTGCGTCCATGGCGGGGAGGACACGGCGCAACACACGTTCGTTCAGTGTGTTGCTTGGGAGGAGCAGCGCCGTGTCCTCACAAATGAAGTAGGAGGCGATCTGTCGCTGCCGGCCGTGGTACGGAAGATGGTCGGCAGCGCAGAGTCGTGGGACGCAGTGGTGTCCTTCTGCGAGGACGTGATGTCGCAGAAGGAAGCTGCGGAACGGGAGAGGGAGATTTCAACTGCCGATCCCGCCCGCAGCAGGCGCTCCGGGCGCCGGAGGAGGGCAGACAACGCCCTCTTCCGCCCCCCATGAACGGGTCCAGGGGCGAAGGACTTGGGGAAGTCCCCGCCCCCTATTCAACGGACCCGAGGCGGAGGCGCGCGCGGGTGTCGACGCGCGCCTCTGAGGCGTTGCACGGGGGAGTTTAACACCTCACCCCCCCGTGCCCGAGGCGAGGCCCGCAAGGCGGGCCAGCACCAGTGCGGGGCTGCGGAAGAATTTGGATTCCCGCGGCCCCGCGCCCACGTGTAAGGAGGACACAGGGGGGTTTTAGCCGGTAAGAGTCCGGCACACCCCTCCGCCTCTCCCCAGGCGGAGGAAGTCCATGAGGATTTCCCCCCGAGTAAAAAAAAAAAAAAAAAAAGGTTAGGTTAGGTTAGGTTGGGGTGCCTGTCAGAAAACCTCCCCGTGTGCTCGGCGACTGCTGGTCCCTGTGGACACGTCCTAAGGGAAGAGCAGTCACCGGGCCGGTGCACCCTGGGCACGGACAATAATCTCTTCGCGGGGGGTGGGATAGAGGAGATTGTTGTCCGTGGCTAATTTCGACAGGAGCGGAGGAGTCGCTCCCGAGGGCTCCCTATCTGCACTCTGCAGCAGCAGAGTGCACGACTAGGGAGCGAGGTGGGGTAGATCGCGGGCCGTTGTACAGTCCGCGGTCTACGGGTCTCCGCGGCGTGCTCGTCGTGGTGACCGAGGTGGGGAAGGCCGCAGGTTGCTCCTCAACCTGCGGTATTGGGGCATCCGTGGCGAGGTGCTGAGCCACGGTGCCAAGTAGGTTAAGTTAGTTTTAAGTTAGCCGTAAGTTTAAAAAAAAAAAAAAAAAAAAAAAAAAAAAAAAAAAAAAAAAAAAAAAAAAAAAAAAAAAAAAAAAAAAAAAAAAAAAAAAAAAAAAAAACCAAAGAGAAAATTACAAAATAACAAAAAAATACAAAAATATATTAGGTTTAGTCTTAGGTTAGTGTCCTAGTTGTAGATACCGAGCAGCGGGCGGTGTATCCTGCACCGGAGGCATCCGCTGGCCTCGGGGGGACTAAATACCCTCCCAAAAAGAGTGGCCGCATCGCCTTGGGGAAGCGATGTGTGTACCACCCATATCGTAAATGGAAATGTCAGATATAGAGTGTGTCTTGTCTTGCGATCCGGCTGACGCCCGGCGCTCGCAGGTATCCGGGCCTGCGAGTGTTAAATTGGTTACCGAAGGACGCGCAGGGGTAGGCGACCAGGCCCCTGTAGCGGATGTGGCTACTGGAAGCACCGATTCTATGTCATGTGACCCGGCTGACAACCGGCGCTCACAGGTATCCGGGCCTGTGAGTGTGAAATTGGCGACCGACGGACGCGCAGGGGTAGGCGACCAGGCCCCTGCTGCTGATAGTGCTACTGGAAGCACCAATCTTGGCACGGTCTTGAGCCAGGGGGGCTGCAGACCGTGCAGTGTGGTCCTGTCCGACGGGGAGTCGCGCGGAACTGCCTCCAGATTTTGGAGGAAGCGTCCGCGCGATGAAGTCTCGGACCGAGATGGGTCGATAGGCCTATCCTCAAGCGAGGAGGACCTATCGGCCCCAAAAGTGCCGACAGCTCGGCGGGGCCGAAAACCGGCACCAACAGGAGGGGGGGCCTCTTTGCGGCCGCCGAGGGATTCGCGGGGGCGGTTTCTGCGCTCCGCTACTCCGGCGGCCAGCGAAGAGAGTGATGTTGGGGTCAGGAGCGAGGACCCTGGCGGCGTGAGCTGTGTTTCCCTAGGAAGCACGAAAGCAGAGCTCAACGCCGCCAAAAGAGAGCAGCGGAGGGCGGTCGCGGTCGATGAGGTGACAGAGATGGCCCGACGCGCTCGCGAGCGACGTGCCGCTTTGGCGGCTTCAGGGGAGATGTCGGCGGTGGCGTTAAGCCAACAAGTGTTGGGCGGCGTGGATGTCGTCCTGAAGGTTGCCACGCAGTCCGGCAACCTGAAGGGCACATTCACCCGCGCCCTCAAGGAGGCAGCCGCCGACATCAAGGAGGCGGTTGGAGACCTCCTCAACCGAACGGCCTCAGACGAGGTCACTAAGTTGCAGGAGGAGAACAGCCGCCTCCGAAGAGATCTGGAGGATCTCCGGCGGCAAGTGGCTGCGCTGAGCGAGCAGCAGCAGCCACAATCTGCCGCCGTCGCCACTCCGCCCATGGCGACTCCCACTCCCGCACCGGGACCGACAAGCGCGCACACCGACGATGAGGTCGAGCGCATTGTTCGGCTCTGCATGCTCCAGTGCGGGAGCATGATGAACGCTCGCATCGAGGCCATCTCTCGGCGCCTTCCGCAGGAGCCAATCCTCCGGCCGACATTAGCGGCGGACAAACGGAGGACGGAGGAGCCGCCGAGACCTGCGCCTCAAAAGGGGAAGCCCGCGGAGGGTGTTGAAAAGCCCGTGGAGGGAACCCCGTCGAGTGTTCAGCCCACGACTGCCGGGTCCAAGGGTGAGACCTGGGCGAAAGTCGTGGGCCGCAAGAAGGCCCGCAAAGCCGCCAAAAAGGCCGCGGCACCAGCAGCAGCGCGCGCCGCAGTTGCGCAGCCTGCGCGACGGACTGCCAAAAAGACCGGCGGTCGCAATGCGCCGGCGATACGTGCGCCTCGTTCTGAGGCTGTTACGCTAACGCTCCAGCCCGGAGCTGCGGAGCGCGGCGTTACGTACCAGTCGGTGATTGCCGAGGCCAAGGCCAAGATAAAATTGGCAGATCTTGGCCTCCAGTCCGTCACCCTCAGGCAGGCTGCCACGGGTGCGCGGCTGTTTGAGGTGGCTGGTGCTGCGAGCGACAGCGTCGAGAAGGCGGACGCTCTGGCCGCCAAAATGAAGGAGGTCCTCAACCCAGAGGACGTCCGGGTCTCCAGGCCAATGAAAACCGCAGAAGTGCGGATTGCTGGCCTGGACGACTCCGTGACCTCTGAGGAGGTGGCGGCGGCCGTTGCTCGTGGCGGAGAGTGTCCGCCGGACAAGGTGCGGGCCGGCGACATACGCGTTGACGCTACCGGACTCGGCGTAGTCTGGGTTCGGTGCCCTGTAGCGTCGGCGAAAAAGATCGCCGATAGTGGCAGATTGCTGGTTGGCTGGGTTGCAGCGAGGGTGAAACTCCTGCAGCCCCGGGCTTTGCGGTGCTTCCGGTGCCTGGAGAAGGGGCACGTCCGGGCAAAATGCACCGCCGAGATTGACCGCAGCGACCTCTGTTATCGTTGCGGTCAGCCCGGCCACAAGGCGGCCCAGTGTTCCGCGGCGCCAAACTGCTGCTTGTGTTCGGCTGTGGGGAAGCCAGCGGGACACAAAGTGGGCGGAGGGGCCTGTGGCGCGCCTGCCAGCAAGGCCAAGAAAAAGAAGAGGAGCTCTAAGCCTGCCGGGGAAACCTCGCCACCCCCGCAGGCCAGTAGCTCCGCGGCCGACTCCCGGCCCAGGACCGTTGCCGAGGGAATGGAGTGTCAATAATAGGGCACCTCCATTTCCTCCAGGGCAACATCAACCACTGTGCCAGAGCTCAGGATCTTCTCCTCCAGAGCATGGCAGAGTGGTCGATTGACGTGGCTGTGGTCGCCGAGCCGTACTTCATCCCCGCCCGTGACAACTGGCTGGGGTGCGCTGACGGTTTGGTGGCCATTATTGGCGGGACTCTGACCGACCCGTCTCGGGGCCGTGGCTGGGTTGCTGCGGTCTCGGGCGGCATCGTCATTGTGGGGGCGTATTTCTCCCCCAACAAGAGTCTCGCCGACTTCGAGGGTTTCCTTGTCGAGTTGGGCGCCGTCGTAGGCCGCCATCACCCTCGCCCCGTTCTGGTGCTCGGGGATCTCAACGCCAAGTCATCGGCGTGGGGATCTCCGGTCACTGACCCTCGGGGCGAGGTGCTGGAAGAGTGGGCGGTGACGACCGGTCTGGTCGTCCTGAATCGGGGCTCGGAATACACGTGCGTGCGGCAGCGGGGCGGGTCGATAGTGGACGTCTCGTTCGCTAGCCCCTCTGTCGCCAGCCGAGTCCGCGACTGGCGTGTCGCCGTGGAGGTGGAGACGCTGTCGGACCACAGGTATATCCGGTTCGACGTCTCTGCCCAGACCGCGAGCGGCCGCCATCCAACAGCCCCGATCAACGACGGCCCGCGCTGGGCGCTTAAGTGCATCGACAAGGAACTGCTCGAGGAAGCTGCCTTAGTCCAGTCCTGGATTTGGGAGTCGGCGACGGACGGCCCCGTCGACGTCGAAGCGGTGGCGCTGCGGTTTCGCGGGGCGATGACGCAGATCTGCGACGCGTCCATGCCCCGCGTCCGCCAACAGTCCGCAAGGCGCCAGGTGTACTGGTGGACCGCCGAGATTGCGCAGTTGCGCATCGCGTGCGTTGCGGCTCGCCGCCAGTACACACGATACCGGAGACGACGTCGACGGGTTTCCGCCGAGGAGGACGCGCTGTATGAGGTGTACAGCGCGTCCAAGGAGACTCTGTGGCTGGCCATCGGCGATTCTAAGTCGCGTGCCAGGGAGGAGCTGCTGGGGTCCCTGGATCGGGATCCGTGGGGCCGCCCCTACCGTTGGGTACGGGGCAAGCTGCGTGCATGGGCGCCTCCACTGGTGCAGAGCATGCAGCCCCAGCTGCTAGGGGCGGTCGTATTGGCGCTCTTCCCTGAGCGAGCGGGACACGTTCCCCCGACGATGGCTTCACCCTCGGCCACAGACTCTCCCGAAGAGGAGAGCACCGATGTCCCCGAGGTGACGCAAGCAGAGACGAGAGCGGCCGTGTCGCGGCTCCGGGCTAAGAACACGGCGCCCGGACCCGACGGAGTTCCTGGCCGAGCTCTCGTCCTGGCTCTGAAGGAGCTAGAGCCCCAGCTGAGAGGGCTCTTCACGGCATGTCTCGAGCAGGGTCAGTTTCCCAGTGTGTGGAAGGAGGGGAGGCTGGTCCTGCTCAGGAAGGAGGGGCGCCCCGCGGACTCGCCGTCCGCGTACCGGCCCATAGTGCTGCTCGACGAGGCGGGCAAACTCTTTGAGCGTGTCATCGCAGATCGCCTCGTCAGCCACTTGTGCAGAGAGGGGCCGGACCTGGACGACAACCAGTTTGGTTTTCGTCGCGGGCGCTCCACCGTAGACGCCATAATGCGCGTGAGAGCCCTGGCGGAGGAGACGGTGTCCCAGGGTGGGGTGGTGTTGGCGGTGTCTTTAGACATCTCCAACGCGTTCAACACCCTGCCCTGGAGCTGTATTCGGGAGGCACTGAGATATCACCGCGTGCCTCCCTACCTCCGTCGCACAGTAGGGGCCTACCTAGAAGGTAGATGCGTCACATATCGGGGACATGACGGTGCCGGTCGGCACCTCATGACGTGCGGTGTTCCACAGGGATCGGTGCTGGGGCCGCTCCTGTGGAACATCGGTTACGATTGGGTGCTGAGAGGCGAACTCCCGTCGGGCGCCGACTTGACGTGTTATGCGGACGACACGCTTGTCACTGCCCGGGGGAGCTCGCACAGGGAAGCAGCGTTGATAGCCACGGCTGCGGTGTCACAGGTGGTGAACCGCATCCGGCGCCTGGGCCTGGAGGTGGCCCTCAACAAGTCGGAGGCCATGGTGTTTCATGGCCCCCGACGCGCGCCGCCGTCGGGATCACACATCGTGGTCGGTGGAGCCCGGATAGCTGTCGAGTCCACCATGAAGTATCTGGGATTGGTGCTCGACAGCCGATGGGAATTCGGCCCCCACTTCCGGCGGCTGGTGCCCAAGCTGATGGGTGCAGCGGGCGCGCTGTCAACGTTGCTTCCTAACATGGGGGGCCCGAGCGCCGCCTGTAGGCGGTTGTACGTGGGAATCGTGCGGTCCATGGCCCTATATGGGGCCCCTGTGTGGGCGATGGACCTGACGGCCAGCACTCTAGCCATTCTGCGCAGACCGCAGAGGGCGATGGCCGTCAGAGTCGTCCGCGGGTATCGCACGATTTCCTACGAGGCGGCTTGCGTCCTGGCCGGATCCCCGCCCTGGGACCTAGAGGCTAAAGTACTCGCGTCGCTGTATCGGTGGCGCGAGGAAGAGCGGGCACGGGACTCGAGGCCGGTGCAGCGGCAGATAGCGCAGCGCCGAGCAGAGCTCCGTCAGGTCTTGGTGGCGGAATGGCGGCAGAGGCTTCTGCGCCCTACCGCCGGCCTCGCCACCGTCGAGGCGATCCGGCCAGTGCTCGACGACTGGCTCGGGAGAAGGCACGGCTCCCTGTCGTTCAGGGTGACGCAGGTGCTGTCGGGGCACGGCTGCTTCGGCAAGTACCTGTGTCGCATAGGCAGGGAGCCGGACGCTCGGTGCCACCACTGCGTCCATGGCGGGGAGGACACGGCGCAACACACGTTCGTTCAGTGTGTTGCTTGGGAGGAGCAGCGCCGTGTCCTCACAAATGAAGTAGGAGGCGATCTGTCGCTGCCGGCCGTGGTACGGAAGATGGTCGGCAGCGCAGAGTCGTGGGACGCAGTGGTGTCCTTCTGCGAGGACGTGATGTCGCAGAAGGAAGCTGCGGAACGGGAGAGGGAGATTTCAACTGCCGATCCCGCCCGCAGCAGGCGCTCCGGGCGCCGGAGGAGGGCAGACAACGCCCTCTTCCGCCCCCCATGAACGGGTCCAGGGGCGAAGGACTTGGGGAAGTCCCCGCCCCCTATTCAACGGACCCGAGGCGGAGGCGCGCGCGGGTGTCGACGCGCGCCTCTGAGGCGTTGCACGGGGGAGTTTAACACCTCACCCCCCCGTGCCCGAGGCGAGGCCCGCAAGGCGGGCCAGCACCAGTGCGGGGCTGCGGAAGAATTTGGATTCCCGCGGCCCCGCGCCCACGTGTAAGGAGGACACAGGGGGGTTTTAGCCGGTAAGAGTCCGGCACACCCCTCCGCCTCTCCCCAGGCGGAGGAAGTCCATGAGGATTTCCCCCCGAGTAAAAAAAAAAAAAAAAAAAAAAAAGGTTAGGTTAGGTTAGGTTAGGTTAGGTTAGGTTAGGTTAGGTTAGGTTAGGTTAGGTTAGGTTAGGTTAGGTTAGGTTAGGTTTGGAGACGCTGTCGGACCACAGGTATATCCGGTTCGACGTCTCTGCCCAGACCGCGAGCGGCCGCCATCCAACAGCCCCGATCAACGACGGCCCGCGCTGGGCGCTTAAGTGCATCGACAAGGAACTGCTCGAGGAAGCTGCCTTAGTCCAGTCCTGGATTTGGGAGTCGGCGACGGACGGCCCCGTCGACGTCGAAGCGGTGGCGCTGCGGTTTCGCGGGGCGATGACGCAGATCTGCGACGCGTCCATGCCCCGCGTCCGCCAACAGTCCGCAAGGCGCCAGGTGTACTGGTGGACCGCCGAGATTGCGCAGTTGCGCATCGCGTGCGTTGCGGCTCGCCGCCAGTACACACGATACCGGAGACGACGTCGACGGGTTTCCGCCGAGGAGGACGCGCTGTATGAGGTGTACAGCGCGTCCAAGGAGACTCTGTGGCTGGCCATCGGCGATTCTAAGTCGCGTGCCAGGGAGGAGCTGCTGGGGTCCCTGGATCGGGATCCGTGGGGCCGCCCCTACCGTTGGGTACGGGGCAAGCTGCGTGCATGGGCGCCTCCACTGGTGCAGAGCATGCAGCCCCAGCTGCTAGGGGCGGTCGTATTGGCGCTCTTCCCTGAGCGAGCGGGACACGTTCCCCCGACGATGGCTTCGCCCTCGGCCACAGACTCTCCCGAAGAGGAGAGCACCGATGTCCCCGAGGTGACGCAAGCAGAGACGAGAGCGGCCGTGTCGCGGCTCCGGGCTAAGAACACGGCGCCCGGACCCGACGGAGTTCCTGGCCGAGCTCTCGTCCTGGCTCTGAAGGAGCTAGAGCCCCAGCTGAGAGGGCTCTTCACGGCATGTCTCGAGCAGGGTCAGTTTCCCAGTGTGTGGAAGGAGGGGAGGCTGGTCCTGCTCAGGAAGGAGGGGCGCCCCGCGGACTCGCCGTCCGCGTACCGGCCCATAGTGCTGCTCGACGAGGCGGGCAAACTCTTTGAGCGTGTCATCGCAGATCGCCTCGTCAGCCACTTGTGCAGAGAGGGGCCGGACCTGGACGACAACCAGTTTGGTTTTCGTCGCGGGCGCTCCACCGTAGACGCCATAATGCGCGTGAGAGCCCTGGCGGAGGAGACGGTGTCCCAGGGTGGGGTGGTGTTGGCGGTGTCTTTAGACATCTCCAACGCGTTCAACACCCTGCCCTGGAGCTGTATTCGGGAGGCACTGAGATATCACCGCGTGCCTCCCTACCTCCGTCGCACAGTAGGGGCCTACCTAGAAGGTAGATGCGTCACATATCGGGGACATGACGGTGCCGGTCGGCACCTCATGACGTGCGGTGTTCCACAGGGATCGGTGCTGGGGCCGCTCCTGTGGAACATCGGTTACGATTGGGTGCTGAGAGGCGAACTCCCGTCGGGCGCCGACTTGACGTGTTATGCGGACGACACGCTTGTCACTGCCCGGGGGAGCTCGCACAGGGAAGCAGCGTTGATAGCCACGGCTGCGGTGTCACAGGTGGTGAACCGCATCCGGCGCCTGGGCCTGGAGGTGGCCCTCAACAAGTCGGAGGCCATGGTGTTTCATGGCCCCCGACGCGCGCCGCCGTCGGGATCACACATCGTGGTCGGTGGAGCCCGGATAGCTGTCGAGTCCACCATGAAGTATCTGGGATTGGTGCTCGACAGCCGATGGGAATTCGGCCCCCACTTCCGGCGGCTGGTGCCCAAGCTGATGGGTGCAGCGGGCGCGCTGTCAACGTTGCTTCCTAACATGGGGGGCCCGAGCGCCGCCTGTAGGCGGTTGTACGTGGGAATCGTGCGGTCCATGGCCCTATATGGGGCCCCTGTGTGGGCGATGGACCTGGCGGCCAGCACTCTAGCCATTCTGCGCAGACCGCAGAGGGCGATGGCCGTCAGAGTCGTCCGCGGGTATCGCACGATTTCCTACGAGGCGGCTTGCGTCCTGGCCGGATCCCCGCCCTGGGACCTAGAGGCTAAAGTACTCGCGTCGCTGTATCGGTGGCGCGAGGAAGAGCGGGCACGGGACTCGAGGCCGGTGCAGCGGCAGATAGCGCAGCGCCGAGCAGAGCTCCGTCAGGTCTTGGTGGCGGAATGGCGGCAGAGGCTTCTGCGCCCTACCGCCGGCCTCGCCACCGTCGAGGCGATCCGGCCAGTGCTCGACGACTGGCTCGGGAGAAGGCACGGCTCCCTGTCGTTCAGGGTGACGCAGGTGCTGTCGGGGCACGGCTGCTTCGGCAAGTACCTGTGTCGCATAGGCAGGGAGCCGGACGCTCGGTGCCACCACTGCGTCCATGGCGGGGAGGACACGGCGCAACACACGTTCGTTCAGTGTGTTGCTTGGGAGGAGCAGCGCCGTGTCCTCACAAATGAAGTAGGAGGCGATCTGTCGCTGCCGGCCGTGGTACGGAAGATGGTCGGCAGCGCAGAGTCGTGGGACGCAGTGGTGTCCTTCTGCGAGGACGTGATGTCGCAGAAGGAAGCTGCGGAACGGGAGAGGGAGATTTCAACTGCCGATCCCGCCCGCAGCAGGCGCTCCGGGCGCCGGAGGAGGGCAGACAACGCCCTCTTCCGCCCCCCATGAACGGGTCCAGGGGCGAAGGACTTGGGGAAGTCCCCGCCCCCCTATTCAACGGACCCGAGGCGGAGGCGCGCGCGGGTGTCGACGCGCGCCTCTGAGGCGTTGCACGGGGGAGTTTAACACCTCACCCCCCCGTGCCCGAGGCGAGGCCCGCAAGGCGGGCCAGCACCAGTGCGGGGCTGCGGAAGAATTTGGATTCCCGCGGCCCCGCGCCCACGTGTAAGGAGGACACAGGGGGGTTTTAGCCGGTAAGAGTCCGGCACACCCCTCCGCCTCTCCCCAGGCGGAGGAAGTCCATGAGGATTTCCCCCCGAGTAAAAAAAAAAAAAAAAAAAAAAAAAAAAAAAAAAGGTTAGGTTAGGTTAGGTTAGGTTAGGTTAGGTTTTTTTTTTTTTTTTTTTTTTTTTTTTTTTTTTTTTTTTGTGGCAGGAGTGGGAAATCCTCATGGACACCCCGAGGGGTAGTGCCGGACTCTTACCGGCTAAAACCCACTCCTGCCGTCAAGTGAACCTCTGACATGATCAGAGACATTTTATGTCTTATGATTATTATATTGTCTCCTTTATATTTTGGGGAGGGAAACGCTCGGATTTACTCTGATGCGTTCCTTTCCACTACTATTTTGCACAAATGCTCCGCGTATGCCATAAAATTGCTTCTTGTCATTTTGCTTGCGACGAGCCCGTAGGCTTCGCCGATCGTCACGTCTCTTTCTATTTTTTGGGCAAGGTCGAAGCGCTTAGCCTCAAACACTGGACACTGGAAAAGGATGTGCTGGACAGATTCATCAACCGCAGGATCGCAAACACATGACGGGCTCTCCCGACACTTGAAGCGGTGCAAGTATTGGGAGAACCCCCCATGGCCCGTAAAAATGCTCGTAACGATGCCCTGCGGTTGTATTTTGCGCACCAAGCGATATGCCTCCCTCGCGTCCGGGAAGAACACTTTCGTGACGGAGGCCGTCTCGCCCGTTGTGTACCTTCGGTTCCATTCGTCAAGAGAGTCGCTACGAAGATTCCCCTTGACGAATGAGATCGGGCATTGGTCATAATCTGGCTTCCTCCGACTCGAAAGTGCTGCTTCTTTTGCAAGCTCGTCTGCGCGCTCGTTGCCATCGATGCCGGCGTGGGCCTTGATCCAGAACAAGGTCACAGCTTTGCCACGGGTCAAGGCCACGCTGAGGTTTCGGCGCGCCTCGATTGCGAGGGAGTGCATGGACCCGGGATTGGTCACGGTCTGCAAAGCCGCCCGTGAGTCGCTGTATATGCCGCAGCTCTCCGCTCCGCTGTTCAGGGCTTCGCTAGTGGCCCTGCATATGGCCAGAAGTTCAGCCTGGTAGACTGTGCAGTACGCTGGCAAGCTCAGTTTTCGGCTCCGCAGTTCGGTCTGGTCGTCCCATATGGACAACGCAGCACCGACTTTGCCCTGGATTTTGCTGCCATCTGTGAATATTCTGAGCGACTGCACGTTGTGTTGGTCTACCAGGCTTCGATCATCAAGACATCTGTAATTCAGGTCCATACGCAAGGCGGGATGTGGCAGCTCTGCAAATCCCACCACCCGCTCAACCTCCCGGTCTCCCAGCACTAGCCGGGTCGACCCCTTGCGTGCCTCATATAGGCCGGCTGCTTCCTTTATACGCAGGTCCAAGGGTAGTAACCCGGCCAGTAGTAGGGCCGAGTTTAGGGAGACGGTGCGGTAGGACTTGCAGATTTTTTGTGCAAAACCCCTCTGGACGGTGTTCAGGAGCTTGCGGACACATATCTTTTCAGCGGCGGGCGACCATGCAGCCGCGGCGTATAGGACGATGGGTTCCACTGCTGCCGTGTAAGTAGTGCGGATGACATCGGGGTGCAGTCCCCAGCTTATTTTCGCAGCGCGTTGAAGCTGCTTCGCGATGTTTAGGGCCTTCCTACAGACGTTGGCGACGTGGGTGTTAAAAGTCAGCTTGTTGTCTATAGTCAGGCCCAAGATTTTTATATCGCGAGACATGCCAATGTCGACCCCGCCCATGCGCAGGAGCGGGGTGTCATGCTTCAGCTTGTTGGTCAGCAGCATTGCGCAAGTCTTGTGTGGCGCAAACTTTAGTTTATTCGTGACTCCCCACTCCCGAACAAATTCGAGGGCGGCATTGGCATGTCGCTGCACCTCCAGCGCAGTATGTCCGGCAAACAGCAGAACCACATCATCTGCGAAGGCCTGGCACACAACCCCGCGGTCATGCAAGTTCTTGAGGAGGGGATCCAGGAGGACATTCCAGAGTATCGGCCCGCTGATCGAGCCTTGGACGCAACCTTTTTGCGTGTTTTTAAAATGTTCGACTCCAGCATATCTTAGTCGCACACATCTGTCGCTAAGGTAGCTGTCAAGTAGCCGCCTAATGTTGACCGGACACTTTTCCTCCGCCAGTCTGACCTTTATGGCTGGCCACCAGGCGCTATCGAAGGCGCCCTCTATATCCAGCGAGACAATGGTGACCAGCTTTTTATTTTTAATTTCGACCTTTATTTGGTTCACTAAATTATAGAGGGCGTCCTCGGTGCTTCTCTGGGGCATAAAGCCGTACTGGCGGGTACTCAGCCTCGGTACTAGGTGCCACTGGAGCCTCGTGACAACCATCTTCTCCAGGACCTTTCCTAACACGGGCAGGAGCCCGATTGGTCTATATGATTTGGCGTTTGTATAGTTGTCCTTGCCCGGCTTCCTCAGTACCACGACTGTGGCTTCTTTCCACTTCTTAGGGAAGTGGCCCAGACTGAGACATTTGTTGGCCAGGGCAAGGAACGCCTCGGGGTCCTGGAGAATTGCCTTGCGACAGATATCCGCGGTGAGACCGTCTGCGCCTGGCGCCTTTTTAGGGTTGAAAGAGGACACAGCTGTTTTGAGCTCATGCGGAGTAAATGGTGGGTCATGTTTTTCATCATGCACCGGGTCGTTTACCCGCATGGCCAAACGCCGGATGTTCTTATGTTCTTCTGTGTCCTCTTCTTCCAGGTCTTGCGGATAAAAGGTCTCAGCCAGGTGCGATGCGGATTCTGCTGGAGTCAAATAAACGCCACTTTTAGTAAGGGTTGCGTCTTCGTGTCGTGTTGCGGTTCGTCCGATCACCCTGTAGATGCCCTCCCACATCCCCTCCCTGTCCTGCTTGGTGCAGAACTCTGTCCAGCTCTCAGTTTGGGCACATTTGGCCTTAGCCTCATATTCTGTTTTTAGTTGCAGGTACTTCTCAACGACGGACTGCCTTCGGACTGGAGCAGCGCAGCGGACTCTTCTCTTCCTGGTGGCGACCGCTTTCTTTAGGCTGACGAGCTCCTGGGACCACCACGGCAAGGTAATTTTGTCAAAATTTTTCTTCTTGGGGATTGTCTCTTCACAAGTTTTGTTTACTATGTCTAAATATTTTTGCAAAATGGCTTCTAAATCTGGTTTATTATTAATTTCTTCAAATTTTTCTTTATTAATGTTCTGTTCTATTTTCAACTGGGCCAGTTTCTCATGAAACTGGTCCCAGTTGGCTTTTTTGGTGTTATATATCCTGGTCGATGATTTAACTGCAATGCCAAATGATTTTTGTAGTTTTATTTTAAATTTAATGCCGTTATGGTCAGAGGTCGTCAGTCCTTCGTCTATTTGCCAGCCCTCCACCAGGCAGAGAAGATCCGCTGAACATGCCGTCACGTCGACGTGACTGCAGTATCTCCTGCCCCCTCGGATGGTGTCAAAAGTGGGCAGGGTGCCGCTGTTTAGCACCTGCAACTCCAGCTCGTCCAGTGTGGAGCATAGCTCCTCCCCCCTGCTGTCCTCCGTAAGGCTCCCCCACCATGGGCTTTTCGCGTTAAAGTCGCCTCCGATGAGAAGGTGGCGACTGCCTAGCTTCCGCCGAATCACTCTGAGGTGCTCCAGGTACGAGTCCATAGGCTTGTCCGGCTCGAAGTATACCGATGCCACTGCAATTTCCCAGGCTTGGGTCCGGATCCTCACCACGACGATGTTGTGGGTGGTGAGTTCTGGGCACTGGATTACGTCGAGGTCGTGGTCAAATACCACTACGGCAGCCTTTACAGTGCCCTCTCCCTCCTCCGAAGCCTGGTAGATCCGCGACCCTCGGTAGCCCCGCATTCTCCGGACAGAGCCCACGTAAGGCTCTTGAATTAGAGCGAGAGCCGTTCTCGACCGTGAAGCACATTCGAGCAGCTCGGCGGTCGCCAGCTGCTTTCTTTGGAGGTTAGCCTGCAGGATTTTATATGACTTTGTTTCCACTACGGCGCCCTCAGCAGTACCCGATCTTTGAACGAGCCAATGCGTCCCATCTGCGTCTCACCGGGCAATCCGGGCTGAACGCATTATGCGTCGTTCCCTCCAGCCCGGCTCTTGTACAGTTGCAGCAGGAGGGAGGCGCATTGGCCTTCACCTCCGGGCAATTATTGCGTAAGTGAGGGCCGCCGCAGTGGCTGCAGGCTTCCTCTTTTTCTGTGCAGAGGCGTCTGCCGTGCCCATATCCTAAGCACAAGGAGCATTGGACCAGGGGAGATTGGTCTTCTACCCTGATCCGTTGCATGTCTATGTAGACGGCAGACGCCCCCGTCAATCTACTCCAGAGGGTGGGGGAGACCCTCGCGACAATGTGACTCATTAGGTGGTTCCGGGCCCTTTTCCTATATTTTACGATAATTCGGTCATCCCCAGCCGCAAGGTCGGTGAAGAGCTTGGTGTTCTGTGTCCTCAGGGCTTTTGTGACGTCCTCGTCGGTGTTGTAGCTGAGGACGTCCCTGAGGATAATGAGCGGGTCCAGGTTTGCAGCGTCCTGGATAGTCAGCTGTTGACCAGCCGATCTTAGCTTCTCCCTGACCCTGCTCCGCTCCTCCTCGTCCCTGCAGCTGATGATGACCTTGCTGTCCTTGGCTTTCCTGACCCTGTCGATGCGGTAGCCTCCTTCCTTGGCGTTAATAGCGGTGCGGATCCTGTCCAGCACCTGCTCGCCTGTTTCCTGCTTGTCGTTGGAGGCGACCACAACTGAGTGTAGTGTTGGTCGTGGTGATGCTGCGAGCCGCTTGGGAGCCGCCAACACCCCCGCGTACGTGGTCGCCTCCAGCGCTGTCGAGTGTTTGGACAGACTTTCTTTTAATTCCTCCATTTTTTCGGCGCTCTCCCTCACCAACCTGCTATGGTCCGCCAGTGAGGAGAGCAGCTGGGAGTATTCTGGGTGGCTGTGGCGTTCCGGTGGCACCACATCAACAGTGGTAGGCTGCCCCTTCTCCCAGGTTAAAAGGCCCTTCCCCTTGTCCGTTTCCCCATCCCTCACCATGCGATAGAGGGTGTCAATGGCAAGGGTGACGTCCTCCTTTATGTCGGTTCGGAGGTTTCGACTTTGGCCGAGAGCAATCTTGGCCTTTGTTACCAGGTTCCTGGCTTCTTGTACCCTACTCACGGGGCCAGGGGGTTTTGGGCCCTCTGCCACTCCAGCGGGTCTTTCTGGAGCTGGTGAAGCGCTCTGTGACCTAGTGACCTTTTTAGGTTTCACCGGGGCGGCAGGAACCGAGTTGGGCAAAGGGGCTTGGCTAGACTCCAATACCTCGATGCTCCTCCTAACGTACGTGTTCGCCGGCTGAGCCGGGCTCACATTTGAGGAAGCGCCAGGAGACGCATCTTGGGTTGGCGGGGCATTCTTCTTGGTTACGGGGGTCCGGATACCAAACATGTTTTAAATAACAATGGACAAGAGACAATTTCGCTTTTATGGATGGCGGCGTCCGAGCAGCTAGCTGTGTGGGTACCTTAGCAGGGCTACTCTTCTTGCTAAGAAGAAGGGTCCAAAGGCCCCTGGTTAGCTTCTGGATACTTCACAGAGCTATTGCCGTCGCGTGCTCGTCCTTGTGCAATGCACCGTCCAGTGTATAGGGCTGAAAGGTGCAGTAAAATAAAAGAAACAACAAAAGAAAAAAAAATTTTACACGAATCAAAATTGATCAAAAGATCTAATAACGTCATATAATGATTGATTTCAAAGTAATATTTTAAAATGTGACTGTCAGAGGTGATAATAAAATAATGTTAATAAATAAACAAATTGTAAATATAATAAAATAAAATATTTGGTCACAGTTGTACTATTTTTATAGGTGAGTCGGCAGCCAGATAAGCTGTAAGTTAAAAAATAAATAAATAAATTTAAAAGTAAAATCTAAGTGCAGCGGTC